>CM076599.1:40000000-50000000 GCA_038502835.1 Octonoba sinensis
TATCTATATTACTAAAAATAGCATCTCTGTAAATAGGCCGTCCCATGCAAAGCCTATCCCGTAGTTAATGAGTAATTCTATGAAAAGTACGATATGGCAGCTCAGAATCTTTTGAATGGTCTTTTGATTGACTGGAATTATGTTAAGGGTCTATTTTGATTAAAGAAAATTTTGTGATGGGTCCAAAAACGGACCCGAATTTTCTCTGGCGCGGCCCCTGACTACATTAGACAGAATATTACAATTAGAATGGAAAGAAAACTTGCTGAAAGCAGCAAACCTCTTCAAATGTTACATAAAGCATGAAAAGTTTATAAAGTAATATATTTTAAATGTCTCAGTATAGTTTGGTTTCACATTGAAATTTTTAAATAATATTCTAATTATAATGATTGTTTGATGTTTTTCTCTTATTTTGTTTTTTTAATTACATCACATATTTTATTTTTGCTGGACAATTCGTACCAGTTGTCCCTCATTTTTTCAACTATTATCAGATGATAGACAGACAACATCTCATTGTTACAGAAGCTTTGCACCATCGTAATCATCCAATTAACAAAAAAGCTTTTTAAAATACATGTAAAAGAATACTTGACACCCAAAAAGGAGGGCAGTTCCTTTAGACACTCAACTATTCTTTTTTTCTATTCTTGCATGTAATAGTACAATTTTATAACATCTTTATCTTTTTAACTAATAACATTTCTATATACAGTGCTGATTGTATTATTTCTTTATTTTTTTCTTTTGTGCTTCAAGACATACCCTAGATTTCCTGATCAGAGCTTTCAAAATTTACATCAATAGGAATATTCTGATTTTACATAGTCTGGGATTTTCATGCAATAGCATGATGGCTTTGATGTGAAGACATATGGTCTCACAAAAAGTACCAAGTTTGCAAGCATATACATATTTACACAAAAATATACCTTTGATATATAAATATTGCAATTTCATAAAAATTTAGTGTTTATGAATGACCCACAATCATTCCTGTATATTATATATAAAAATATGGTACATATATATTGTTGTTAACTGACATATTTTCATATTAGTTTTACTGATATAGTGGAATGTTACCTATGTATTATGTAACCTAAATATGGTGGTTAACACATATTTAGATTAAATGTGGAGTGCTTTACCTCTTTGACCGCTATATTAGGAATACTTTCACTGAAGTCTAAAATTGAGAAATATTTATTGTATTCGATGTGGGGAAAATTTTAGAAGCAAGAAAAAATACTTGAATGGTAATTTCAAAAACTTAGTTTTCTGGAAATACCCGGTGAAATCTACTTCCAAGTATGTCCAGAGGTTATAATGAGTGGCATCTTGTGAAGTGTTTTTTCCAGGCAAACTTAACTGAATAAAATTGGTGATGCACAGTTGAAGAGTTTTGCTTATTTTACAAGTGTTGTAACACTTGAGAAATCTTTGAAATATTGAAATAAAATATATTTTGGGAGTACAAATCTTTCATTTCATTTGCAGCATTACTAAAATACACAGATTTACATGTCAAAAAACAATTTAAAAGCCTCTATGTGTAAAGTTTACATATATAGGTTTTTAATTATCTTTTCATGTAATAAAAATGTTTTTTTAAGATGTGATGCATGAAACATGCTTGATTAGTTTTGAGGCAGCAGTTTTTAAAGTTTGAACATATAAGAATAAACCCAATCTGGGGGGGGGGGGGAGATATCAGCCAGACAAGGGAGAGCAGATATCCAATGTCTGGCAAAATCACTATTTGATGCACCCCTAAAATAAATAATAGTTTCTCTTTCATTCCTAATTAAAAATAAGTTATTCAAAACCATAAGTTAATTTGTGTACTGGGTATGCCAGGGGTTGGGAGCCTTTTTACACTGAAATGCCGCTTATTGCATCCAAATTTAATGAAATTTTGAAAAAATATGACAATAAAGGTAGGAGAAACACTTCAAGAAAAAAAATATTCCTGTGGTTTTTATTTTTATTATTATTGAATACAAATTTAAATGTCTAAAGGAAAAAATTTATGCCATTATTAATACGCACACACAAACATATATATATATATTAACGACATGCAGTTTAATGTGTGGCAACCAATAATTGCCCTCTTAGAATTAAGTCTAAATTCATCAATGTCCCAGACCCTCTTAGCTGTGTGTAAATATTTTTCATATGAACACACAGATCTATTATGTAATTGACTTTTCTATATGCTTTCACTATAGATGTCTGACTTTTCAAAGGAAATAAAGACGGTTTTTGAGGTTTTTGGAATAAAAACATAATGTTATATTCTTTTTTTTTAAATTTTTTTTAGCGGGTCCGTGGTAGCTTAGTGGTTAGGATGTCGCGCTTCGGATCTAAGAATCTCGGATTCGATACACGAGCCGCTGAAGACCCACTATGTACACTTGGGAATACATGCATGTAAAATCCGTGAACTCTGAAGTTCCGAGGGCTCCGGAAGGTGGAGATTTTCCCTTCCCTTCACTCTTAGGTCAAAAAAGGAAGGTGGCGTATTTGTGATGGCGCCATCTGGTGTCATCCAAGTATATTAAGCCAAGTTGTACTTCCACCGTTGTGGTGCTCATCTATAAAACAGAAGGCGCTCCTTACTGCCTTAATTCTTAGTTGCTCTGCGAAGAGGAGCTTGGATATCCAAGTGGCATTAGAAACAACAAAAACAACAACAGAAGTAAAATAACTTAGCAAGAAATATGTATCGCGGAGTTTCACGGATGCTTAATGATGTCAGACAGTTTGTCATGAAGATTAACATTGCTATCTATTCTTTAATATCTTATCTCTCCTTTATCATTTGAAATGCAATATGCAATGAAACCTTATTTATCAAAAAAAAAAAGAAAAGTTTTACTTGCACAGTTGAGTGTGAAAATATTTGATGGCATCGAAGCTACATCTTATTACATCTCGGTTATTTATTAAAAAACGTTTTAGTCTCTTTCTCTTCTTTGTCTCGAGCCAGGCACCCTTCATTTGGGCTTTGGGGGACCTTTAGGGGGCAATCGCCCTTCCCCCAGTGGTGTACTCCTGAAAAAAAAAGTGGAGGGACACTTATACACACGAACATGAAATTAAAAAGTGTGAGGACGCTTATGTTAAAATCTTAAGTTCAAGACAGGTAGGAGGGCGCTGTCCCCCTTGACTACACCACTGCTTCTATCTCCCCAAATTTTAGAAGCGCAATTTATAGTTGTCTATGCATTTTGTTATTTTTTGCCAATAAAATAAGCATTGATTATCCTTTGCTCTCCTTGGAAAATATTGAAACGACGGACCCGCCTTTTCAAGGCCCTTTCTCGGTTCTTTTTTTTCTTTTATTTCTAATGGGCTGCATAGTATTGGTTCTTAACCACTGCAGACCTAGTGCGTTTTCAGAGATGGGTACCAACTCTTTCAGCGGCACCACAATGAGTGTGGTACCATTGTCGCAATTTTTTGACGCTCTGCTTCCCCCCTAGCTGGCGGCACCTGAGCTCTAATTGATGCAACCTACACTAGGAATTTAATTTAGCCGAGACTATCCACGCCAAACGGACACTCAAGGGATTGCTGCATAATCATACGACATAGGCATTGTCGATTTTCTGCATCTTGAAAATCCACCGACTCGGGCCAGATTTGAACCAGTGAACTTGGGTGCACTAAGCCTTCGCCTTACCAGTACGCCACCCTGCCGGTTCTTATTACTATGATACAGTCTCCCCTCTACCCTCTCATCGTGTGGGGTCCAAAAGTGTGCATACCGATGAAATGACAAAAAATAAAACATTCAAACTAAGAACATATTACTAAGGTATAACCAACTCGGTTTTAAAGTATAATAGTACTGTTAAAAACTTGAAAAAGTAAAATTTGGAAACATAAAGAATAATTTGGATACTCAATTTCAAATTTTCATAAATGTTAATTAAAACTCTGATAAAAATCAAAATAGTGAATTTCCTGGAGGCTAATGGAGTGTTGACTGATTTTCAGTATGGTTTTAGAAAGGGTAGGTCCTGTACAACTAATTTGTTGCATTTCTATGACAAGGTTACCATGGCACTAGATAATAAAAAGTGCGTAGATGTTGTTTACATTGACTTTCAGAAAGCGTTTGATAAAGTACCGCATGAAGCTCTTCTTAGCAAACTTGCTTATATTGGTATTGGTGGAAAAACTTTAATTTGGGTTAAAAATTGGCTGACTGGGAGAAAACAAAGAGTAGTAGTGAAGGGCAATTATTCTCAGTGGATTGATGTTTTGAGTGGGGTTCCACAAGGTTCAGTTCTAAGGCCAATATTATTTATTATTTTTATTAATGATATTACTCAGAGTATTTCTGGGAACATCAATATTTTTGCTGATGATGTCAAAATAATGGGAATTGTGGACACGGAGGAACAAGTCAATCAGTTTCAAGAGGATTTGAATCAAATTTCTAGGTGGGCAATTAAGTGGGGTATGTCTTTTAATATTGGGAAATGTCAAGTGCTTCATTTTGGTCATGGGAATAAACATGCAACCTATTATTTACAAGGTTCTGTCATTAGGGAAGCAGAAGCAGTTGTTGATCTAGGAGTATTGATTAGTCATGACTTCAAGTCCAGTCAGCAGTGTAGCATAGTAAGTAACAAAGCTAACAGGATGCTTGGGTTTATCAATAAGGCTATTTCGAACAGGTCTAGGGAAGTTGTATTGCCATTATACAGAAGTTTGGTAAGACCTCATTTGGAGTATGCTGTTCAGTTTTGGTCTCCGTACCTAAAAAAGGATATTACCTTATTGGAAAGGAATGAAAGGAGGGCTACAAGATTGGTAAGTGGTCTTTCAGACTTAGATTATGAGGTTAGGCTTAAAAGGCTCAATATGTATAGTCTTGAGCAAAGGAGAGTCAGAGGGGACATGATTCAGTTGTTTAAATTCATTAAAACGGGAAATGTTGATGGACTACAGCTATGTGCTGAAAGTAGAACCAGAGGTCATTGTTTTAAACTTTTCAAATCTCAGGCTAATCTTGAAATTAGGAAAAACTACTACTTCAATAGGGTTGTGGGCAGTTGGAATAGTTTACCGGAAGCGAGTGTTAATTGCAGTGGGGTAAAAACTTTTAAGAAAGCTCTTGATGTTCATTGGGGACTGCTAAATTAACTAGGACCAGCCTAGCTGGGCCCTGAGCCTGTTGCTGGTCGTCACTTTTGTATTTGTATTTGTATTTGTATTTGTTTTTTTTTTTTTATTATTTTATTGATTGATACACTTTAAAAAGCAGAATGACATTTAATTTTTTTAATGACTAACTTAAAAGAAATCGCAATCTTTTAAAAAGTTCTTTTCTATTGAAGAGTAGGGACTTCGCCTTCATTTCTCTTTTCTTATCGCAACGTATTGGCATTAAGTAAAGTGAAATGAAATGAAATTCTGAAGACCCTTTCCCTTTTAGAGAAATAATACGCAGTTGAATTACAGTTTTTAGCCAAAAAGAGCGAGTATATTGCCAATACGTAGTCAGTTTCATCTTCGTCTCTGTCGGCCAATCACAGTAGCGTATTTTGCTGGAGTGGTAGACACGTCCAAAGTTGAGAGTGAAATTGGACATAAATGAATTTTTTCTTAGTCTTCATAAAAACTATCGATGATTGTTATGCATGTTCTATTGTATCATATGACATAAAGAACAAAAAAAAAAGGACGTAAATCTGTGTTTCAAAAAGAGAGTATCAATCATCCAAAAATATGCTTAATGTGTGGCAACAACGCTTCCTGTCGCTTTTCGATTTTTGATATTTTTAGGATTTTTATTATAGCCTGATTATAGCGTAATTACGATGGCCGAGAGTTGATTTCGGTTCGGGAAATTAGTATTCAAATGTGATTATTATTTATCGCTCCGTAGAACTTAACTTTTTTTCTTTGAATTTTAAATTCGAAGTAATCCAGCTATAAAGAGCAAGCTATGTCTAGTCGTGCCCAACTTTTTGTTGGTAGGTTGCCCATTGACATACGTGAACGAGATGTGGAACAAGTATTTGAAAAATATGGACGGCTGCTTCGATGTGATGTTAAATATGGTAATTATTTAGAAACTTTGTTTTGTTGTTATTTTATTGAGTATATGAAATGAAAATTTTTAATTCACAACTTCATATTTTGCGTACCGAATTTCTGTGCATTAAATTAAGCTTGAATTTTTTTTTTTTTTTGAAAAGTAATTGCATATATTTTCTACCACAAGATTTGATTTAGTTTCAAGTACTATTAAGTTACAACATGTTATTGGTTTGTTATAGGAATGTATGGATCAACTGGAAGAAGAGGTTCTGGAAGTAGGTTCATTTTATCTAAATTTTCTCTTTTTCAATAAAGTCTATGTTTCTTAAATCATTGTTCGTAAGATTATCAACTTTTGAAAAAGTATAAAGGCTGGTAGTTAAACATTCAGTTCTCCAAAAATTGCTGCAATCTGGGAGGAAAAGCTCTTCAAAAGCTTAGTTGAAAAATTAATTAAATGTACCAAAATAATAAAACATTCTACCTACATATAAAACTGACTTTAAAATTATTCTTACTTGTTTTATTAAGGGGGATGCTTTTTTTTCTCCTTTTTTGCCTAAATTTTCTTGAACTCTCTCGGCATATTTGAAAGCTCATTTTCTTTTGCATATTGATATTTTTACTTCAAAGTACTTATTAAAGTAAACTTAAAGAATTTTTTTAAGGAAAAAAATTCAAGTTAGTTAATCATTTGTAAAATTATTTTCCATCATGTATTAACTTGTAAAAAATACCAGTGCTATATCAGGGATGCACAAACTTGTTTGGGTGAAGGGCCAAAAAATTAGAAAGTATCAGGTTGGGGGCCAAAGTAACGTAATGTTTTATTCATAAAAACACAGGGTGTATTTCAGTTTTTATTTAGAGGTAATATGTACAAATCACATATGTTAATAACTACTGTACTCGTGAACAGATTATTAAATAAAAGTTTTAAAAAATAAATGTAAATGAATTCAAACAAAATGAGGTATAAGATTTCTAAACAATTGATTCCACAGCATTTATATATATCAATGAAGTGATTGGTCAAATGGCAAAAAAAGAGGAATACTAAAGTTTTCTTACAAAAATGTGTGCAAATGATGAAAATGAAACAAATGGAAAATAAAAAGGTAATTTAAACTTAGAAAAACACAGCATTATTCTCTAAATTAAAACTTTCTTTATAATTTAGATAATTTTTCTTTAACATTTTATAATGTAAAATTTAAAATACACTCACGGACATTGAAAATAGCGCTCCAAGAAGGAATCATCGGATTGAAATGAAATTTATTTCAGTGAATGATAAAGATGAAAGATACACTTGATCAAAAAAACTAAACAATTACACAATTACAGAGCCTTCCAGACAGCTATGCTCAATAGCGCGTCGGACCGCCTCGGTCTGCGATACATGCCGCAACATGGTCCGGCATTGAATCAAAAAGACCTCTGATGTTACCCTGAAGCAGCCGTGCCCACAAATCTTAAACAACTCTCTCCAAATCCTGCAAGGAGTGGCACGACGGCAACTGGCATTTCAGCTGATCACGTCCGTACATCCTCGATACGGGAGATGTCCGTGGAGCGAGCAGATCATCGAAGGGTTCGAACACATCGTAAGAAGTTCCGTCAATCCGAGCCGTGTGCGGACGAGCGTTATCCTGCTATTAAATTGCACCTGGAATACCGGTTAAGTATGGAAGCACATGAGGCCGTAAGATTTCATCCACACACAGCAGAGCTGTTAATGTACCAGGTACCACCACCAGAGTGGAGCGGCTATCGTACGCTATGGCCCCCCCAGACCATGATACATGCAGTGCAGGAACTGTGTCGCTGAATAGTGAGGGTGGGATTGCATCATTTCCCAGAGCCTCTCCAAACATGTACACGGTGATCATCTGTCCCCAAAAAAAAGTGGCGTTCATCACTAAACACCACACGTCTCCAATATGCTCGCTCTGGCTTGGCACCACTGTAGTCGGAGCCGCCGATGTGACGGTGCTAATGGCAGTACACATAATGGGCGCTGGGATTTCGGATCTGCTTCCCTGAGGCGTCTAGAAATTGTTCGTGGACAAACAGGAACCCCTACATCTACTTGTACAGTGGAACATGTCACTGTGGGATCCGTGAGTGCGTGGCGCATGATCCTTCGATCGTCTCGTGCCGTCGCCGCTCCCAGACCCGGTGCACCGTGCGTGGGTGCCTTCACGTGTCCACTGCTCCCAACACCTTCTGATAGCACACTCAGAAGGATCGACCTGGCCTCCTGGCGAGAAACGAGGCACATCCACCACGCTGCAGTCTTCAGGCCAATGATGAGGCCCCTCTCAAAATCAATTAATTGGGAGAAATATCTTCTTCGATGTCTACCTGGCATTCTATACACTTTGGTACACCTTATAGCGTCGATTCGTGGTCTTCACGTTTATGAATCTTCCACAATACACCGGTTTATATAGGCAGAGTTTCTTGTTTGCAACGCCAATGCAGCGTGCGTGGACTAAACTTACATCATTTTCATACTGGACGTCACTCTACTAATTTGCATAGTTTCGAGGTTGTAGCTCGCTTCCTTCTTGGTGCGCTATTTTCAATGTCCGTGAGTGTATGTATTAAGAGTTAAAATGAGAAATTAATTAAAAGTGCGAATATATATACAGAAGAAATAAAACACATATATTAACTAGCAAATCCAAATGCTGTGAGTCTGTACCTCACGTTAAACCCTTGCGATTCAGAATTACTTACTAATCAATTTGGCTAGTAGAATTGTTTTTTTAACTAGCCATTTACAAAATCTTATTAGTTAAATTGGCATAGTAATACAGTACAGAACCTCTTATCCGGGAACCAGAAAAACGGGAATTTTTTCGGGAATGTCCTGCTGTTTTTGAAAAGTTCGCAATTTTTGCGTTAAAAATACGAATTTTTGTAAATGCCTTTAAAAATGCGCATTTTTCCGTTACAAGTAACATATTCAGTGTTTATAAGTCGAACAATTTAGTCTAAAAACAATTTTTTTTTTTAGGGGAGGGGGGGGGGGGGCGTCAACTTGCAGAGGGAAATTGGAAAAAAAAAATATCTCCAACGATACTTGAGAAAAATCAGACTTTTTCTCTATTTTATTTCAATAATTAAACAGGAAAGAAATAAGTAATTAGATTCTTATACATTTATTTAATTGTCTCGTCAGTATTGTCAGAAGACGAATTGCAACAAAAGTCGGACTATACGAAAGTTCGAAAAATTTCTAATACTGCAGATTCGCGAATTTTCCGCAATAGCTGATCGTGTGAAAATTAAACCTCGTTTATTTTTGTTTTACATATTTTTTTTATTTATTTAAGAGCTGCAATAAGGTAATAAGGATTTAAAATTGATATTAAGGCAACAAAAATTGAAACTGAAAGTGAATTCTTTATTAAAATCGAGTTCGCAAGAGCGAAGTCGTTTTACAGAAGTATGAAATTTGCGCGTTTCTGCATGTAGACATGCTTCTTACATTTCGTTCCTCCTTTTTGAAATCATTTAGTGCTGTAAAAATGATTTATGATCAGATTTTACGAAATTAATAATTTGATAAGCAAGATGTCCGATTCGGAAAGCATCCAAATGGTGCTACACCCAAACGATGATAGAGCAAGATAGCGATGAAGACGATAATAATGGCATTTTGCCTGCTACGTCTAACAATCGTTGCTTTGAATTTACTAAAGAAATTATATCAGGAACGGGACAAAATTCTTTTATAGACGAAATAATGCACATAATGGCTGTTCGAAAAATCCAGCAATCGAATTTTCGACCATTTCCCGATAAGCTATTGTTCTGAAACTTTACAAATAGCTCAGAACCAGATGACAATGCAATATTTTACCACTTTTATCCTGATTTGATTAGTTTCTGAAGTACTTCCAATAAAATAGAAATAACTGTGGCGATTAGTTCCGGAAATTGCGACCAAAATTCAGTAGCGGCGCTGCGATCGTATTTTTTTACAACGATTTTTCGTAAGCTTTTTTTTACAATTATTTTTTTTCGTATTTTTATATTTTATTATAATTATTGTTTTTTATCAACCATATAAGCGGGCCATTTCAAAAGGCTCGGCGGGCCATAGTTTGTGCATCCCTGGCTATATACTTAATTTATTTCGTGGTACACCTTAAATTGTTAATAAATTTCAATGTTTTCAATTGCGTAAAATGTCTCAACATTGTGTTATATTTTATTTTGTTTGCTTCCTTGATACTGTAGGCCCTTTCTTTGGGGGGGGGGGGGGGTAGCTATCATTTGCCCTGTCCTAATGTTCATACTGACAGTTCTGTTAATTTACATAAGTCGCAACTAACATGTGATGCCTTGAGATGGACTTTCTGAAATTACCTTTTAGGCGCCATTTTTTCAATGTTGATGCATTCCAATAGCAATTAGAATCTTTAGCGTGAAAATGAAAAAAAAACATAGCTGGCTTGTTGTTCTGCAGACAAAAAAAAAATCCTGATACAGCACAGAACCTCTTATCCGGGAACCAGAAAACCGGGAGTTTTTCATGAATTTCCCTCCATTTTTGAAAAGTTTGGGTTTTTTTTGCAGATTTAGTAAAAATATGAATTTTTTGAAAATACCTTTAAAGATACGCATTCATCCGTTACAAGTAACAAATTCAGTATTTGTAAGTCACACATTTTCGTTTAAAACGATGTTTTTCCAGGGGATTGTAGTTATTTATTATCACAGTTAACTTAATGGCAGAAGAAAATTAGAAAAAATATTCTCCAATGAAACTTGAGAAAACCCCACATTTTCTCTATTTTATTTCAATAGTTAAACACGAAAGAAATATCTGTTTGTTTAGGTTCTTATACATTTATTTAATTGGCAGGTGAGTATTTGAATGTGAATTGCAACAAAAGTTGGCTGTATGAAAGTTCGGAAAATTTCTAATACCGCAGCTTTGTGAATTTTCCGTAATAGACGAGCATGTAAAAATTAGATCCTGTTTATTTTTGTTTTATATATTTTTTGATTCATTTAAGATCTGCAGTAAGCTAATAAGAATTTGAAATTGATATTAAGGCAACAAAAATTGCGACTGTGAAAATGAATTCTTTAATAAATTCGAGTTCGTAAAAACGAATTCGTTATACAAGAGTATAAAATTTGCGGATTTCGGCAAGTAAACATGCTTCTTACATTTTGTTTTCCTCCTTTTTTAAATCATTTATTGCTGAAAAAATGTATCAAAACGTTTCTGAAAATGAAAGTTACATTGCAATACATGAATAAGAAACATACTGTTAATACTGCTCCACAGAAGTGTAATATAAGTTTGCAGAAAATCTTAATTACTTAAAGCACGAATTATCAACAACAAAGCTGGAAAATAAGAAAGTTATTATTGATTCACAAATTAAAACGAAGAACTAAAATTTATTGATTAATAAATTAGGAATTAAATAGGTAAACCTATAATTATAAAAGACTCAGAAAAATTACTAAGTCATTTAGGTTAAAAAAAGCATAATTAACTACTCTAGGGGGAGGGCCCCTCCCTCCAAAAAAAAAAAAATACAAATCCATGGGAGGGCCCTTCCCTCCAAAAAACAAAAATCCATCCGATTTTATGACACTGATAATTCCCCCTCGCTCGTTTTGACTTGTGAATGTTATTGATTTTTATCTTTTAAATATAGTTCTTATTATTTTCTACTTATTTTGAAACATTATTAACATTTGTTATTGTAATTTGGGTTCGATAAACCTCCGAATATCAGCCTTTTTTGGTGATAAAAAAAACCCAGGAAATTCAGTTTTCCGGGATGGTGATGGTCCTGAACATGCCGGATAAGAGGTTCAGTACTGTATTTATTTCTTTTTTTAATCCTTATTTTGATGAAATTCAAGCAGTCCTCACACATGCATTACATAAATTCAAGAGAAGTTTCAGTCTTGATATGAGCTATTATTTTGCAATTAAATTTTCTGGTAAATTTAATTATTTTCTCACCTGTTACTAATTGCCTCAGAAGGGGTTAGCCAACTTTGTTTAAATTTTAAAAGGGGTTTCGAGGAATGAAAGGTTGGGAACCTCTGTGCTGTAGGATATATTTTTGAGATATAATTTCATTTTCTGTTATGCTGTTTCATTATAGGGACAGGAATGGCATATGCATTTGTTGATTATGATGATAGAAGAGATGCAGAAGTAAGTTACTAAAAATATTGATTCATTGGTTTTGTATAAATTATGCACATTGTTTATTTCTTATGTGTTCAAAAGTATCTACTTTTTAAAAAAGCAGTTGATCTTTTATGTTACTATCTTTTAAAGAAACATTTTTCCGTGTAAAATAAAATGGCTATTACAATTCAGCTATACATTAAATTATTAGTAGCTGTTCTTGTTTAAACTAATAAATTACTATTTTAAGCAATATTATATATAATAAATAAATTGATCAGCTTTTGTGTTAAGTATTTAATGACTTCACTTGTACTCACTGTATAAAATGTAACCAATATATTTTTATTATTGTATCATATCATTAACTAAGTATTGTTTTCTTGCTGTCAAAAATAGTTAACTATTAAGGGACAAGTCATTAGAAAAAAAATGGGAGAAAATCAGATGTAGAAGAGAACTTTATATTTAAAAAAAATAAGAAAGAAGTTGGCACAATAATTTGTATTGTTGCAATCAGGGTTGGAAAAAAACCGGGGTTTTTTTTCTTTTCAAAAAAACCCAAAAACCAGGTTTTTTTGGTTTAAACCGGGTTTTTTGGTTTAAACCAGGTTTTTTGGTTTAAACCAGGTTTTTTGGTTTAAACTAATGCAGCACTTTTAAAGCTTAAAGAAATTATTTAAAAGATTAGTTATTGTGTGTTATTGTTCTATTTGTCACTATTTAAAATAAATAGTTAATGTTTCTTTAAAATATCAATTAATTTTAATTAATTTCTTGTCAATATAGTAAAAAGAATCAACTTTATGTAATACCAAGCCAAAAATTATGTATAACAATGATATCTAATTTGTAATATTTTAAAAGTGAATGTTGATTAATGAAATTGGGAATAAATAAATGATTATTCATTATTAAAACTTCAGTTTTAACTATAGGGATGTAACAAATAGTGATTTGGCCAAATACAGACTATTAAAATTTCTAGAAAATTGTTGTAATAGAAAGAATATGTCAAATTTAAAAGCATTCACAAAGTCAAACACCCATTCCACACATTAATCTGTTCTTGTTTGTTAATAATCTAAAACTATCTAAAAGTAATGTATTTTCTGTATTGTTTTGAATGCAATAAAACTGAGAATTTCACCCACAAGTGGAATGGAAATGACAGGTTTTAATGTAAGCATTAGCATTACTGTACTGGTTATTTAATTCAAATTAAAGAAATACTATTGCTTAGTGAACTTTTACCTTGCTCAAAATAGTTTTATGAAAATATGTTAAAAGTTGTAGAAGTAAATATTTTTATTTTATGGGGATTTTTTACATACGTGTTCTTAAAAGTTTTTTTAAAATTTAATGCATTGAACTGGAATATACTTTTATTTTCAAAAACACTAATAACTTATACTATCTTAATATTCATAATACATTCTAGGCTTTTCACACTCTCTTACCCGATATTCACAATAAATCAGTCTAACCAAACAAAGTCGGACTTCCACTTTGTTAAAAATGACATAATAAAAATGCTAGCTTTTGGGAACAAATGTTAAGTATAAAATACAATATTATAACTTTAAAATCTGTTTTTGTTCAATCAAACCAAAAACAAAGGGTTAAAAAAGTAGTATTTTTTAAATAACTATATACTATTATATTTTATAACTATTATTTTTATTTATTAAAACTATGTACTAATGCACGCTTTTGCAATACCTATAACACAATTTTAAATGTTTAAAATCTACTACTTTCTTTAAGTTTTACATTTCTACCGCAGCAGAACTATTCTACCAAACAAAAAGTCCATCAATATTTGGCCAGGCCGAATTTGACCTTTATCGAATATCTCTGCTTGGCCGAATTTTCCCGTTACATCCCTAGTTTTAACTTGCATTTTAATATTCATTCAAGTTGGAATTATCAGGAACATAACATTTCTCCATGTGTTTCTTCATTCGCAAAACCTTGGCCTTCAATTTCTGTATTGCATACTTTGCAAACTGCTGTTGTACCTTTCCTCTTATTTGATTTTATTTCAGTAAAATTAATCCAAATTTTATGTTTTTTCCTGCCTGACCCAGACATTTTTATAATTTAATCTTTGTGAATTTAGCTATTTGCATGGGTGAAAGTAAGAGGATTTCAAAGGACAGAAGTTAAAATAAATTTCCGTAACTCCAAAAACATGCATTTTCTAGAAATTTTGTTTGCATTCATATATAAATTATCTCCCCAAACCCCCGATAATAGATTAATATTAGCAATAACAATATTTAATAATTAAGGTGGGAACTCAAGTCGAACATTTTAAAAATCATTCCTCAAGTATTTTAACAAATTACTAAATTTACTATAATTAGCAACATCATAACATATTAAGCTTTTAAATGAAGAAATTGGAAAAACATTTACAGCACATTTAAATCTGTATTAAAATACTTTAGTCCTAAGTATTCTGTCCTTTTCCATCTAACAATTTACAAAAACAAAAAAGAGACGGAAATCCGTCTATAGACCGAATACTTTACCCATGGCTATTTGATTCAGAACATAGAATGGATGGAAATTGTTTGAAAATAATACTACATGTTCTTGTAGAATTGAGATATTTCATGAGAGTAGAAGTGCATAAATAAAAAGGTTTTATTTAAAATACCAAAACTATTATAAAATATTCAAAAAATTAATGTGGTTTTTTTTGAAAAAAACCGTGTGGTTTTTTTAAAAAAACCATTTGGTTTAAACCTTGGTTTAAACCAAATGGCTTAAACCGTGCCAACCCTGGTTGCAATCAAAATGCTCTTGAATGGATTTTTATAAACTGTTCCAAACATAACAGATTTTGACCAAAACGGGTTCCTTAAGTGGCAAGGAATCATTAATTGCTTTCTCCTTTCATGCAAAAATTTCCATGATGGATATCCTTCATTATTTGAGAACTTATACCTAAAAAAAGTGTATGAGTCAATTCTTGTATGTTGTCAATTGAATAACATTACTGGTATTACAGAAATAAATACATTATACAAAGCTGAAGCAATTTTCTTAAGTTGTTCTAAAATGAATGGTTTTGAATGAAATAAAAAAGGGAGAAAGAATGTTAGTATTCATCTTCAGTATGGGGGGGGGGGGGAGTGTCTGAAAAAATTTAATTTTGAACAAATAATTTATGCACACAGGTAGCTATTAAATTGAAGTTTAATATGTTAAAATGAATATGCTTTTACTTTCCAGGAAATTATGTATATAATAAAATTTTAGGAATCATTTAAATCAAGTTCATGTGATAAAGCATTAGGAAGACCTGGTCTGACTATTTTCAAGACATTTAAAGTTTAAGCAAAAATGAAAAAATGGTATTAGTGAAATAGGGCGTGATAAAATCTTATCAAAACATGTTGTATTTAACTATGCTTGTGCCTTGTTTTTCAGTATCCAGTTTAACATTTTGATAATAGTCTTTTTTAATATGTTTCCTATCTCAAAGTCAACTGAATATAACCATTTCTCATTCAGAACCACAAAGTTTACTGGTAACGTATGCAAATTAGCAAACTTTAGGTACTTTAGGTATTATTAGGGAAGGGTTTGGTTGAGGGTAAATGATTTTTCCATTTAAAAAAAAGCATTACTCAACTCTTTAGATTACACTGTGTAACAAATTTGAACTTTTTTTTTGTCCTTTAGATGAAACTATGTGATTCTATATAAACAAAACGTGATTGATTCAAATATCCAAACCAAAAGGGTCTATCACATACCGTTTTTGCTGGAGACCCACTTCTGATTTTTGTACCATTTGGTTATAGAAGAATGTAACTGAGGCTTACTTATTAAAAACACAAACACTAAAGTAATTTTTTGGCCATTTCATGTTGTGGGCATCTGTTAGTGTGTCCTGATAACACATTAGCAATATTCAATAGGTATACTTTCATTCTATCGACTGCTGAAATGCTTTTCAAACACAGAGATGTCCTGATGAAACCTTTCCCCATGTTCCTCATTATATTGAACAAAGGTTTTGAGGAAAGAAGTCCATATGGGAGTACAAAAAGTGTAGTTTTAATGAAATATAGCAACCTATAATACAAAAGCATTTTATCATGTCACCAACAAGATTTTCGTAGTTTTCAGCTTTCTCATTTCCAAGGAAACGTGAGCACACTGATTTTAAAGGCCAGCCAGGCGAATTTTTCGCTTCTCACTTTTTGTTTTCATACTCTTCATCATGAAAGGACTTCCTTAAGTTGTGGGCCAATAAAAATCCTCTCTTTTACTTTTGCCTCACTTAAATATTTGAATTTGTTCCTGAGATGCAAGAAAGCCACTCCCTTCTCTGTCCAGAGCTTTTACAAATATTTCGATAAACCAAGTTTAATGTGCAATTGTGGGGAAAAGGCACATTGTAGATTTACAAGTGGCTTATTTGATTTGTTTTTGCCACTCAAATTTTGAAATTTCCTTTGTGTTTGCAGAATATGCTACATGAATGAATAGGAAAATAATACTTAGATAGAGGAACACTGATAAACAAGTGCTACTCTGCTGAATTGTGCTCATGTCCTACTGCTTGAAATGGTACATTCACATCACAACAGCATACTATTTTTTCTTTCTCCGCAAAATAGTATACAAAATGCCTTTGTCGTTTTGTCAGAGACTAGAAAGTTCGAGAAGTAGATAAAGCTTTTTTTGCCAAAAATGTCGCCAAAGTAAACAAAGTTCATTAAAAAGGTCTCTAGAATGGCAACAATCTTACTGTCAATGAGAAAGATATAATTTATAATAAATTAAGTCGATAAATTACGAAAATATGCATATTTATCCAGAAAATACGTAAAAAGCTAAAATGTGAAAATTTGGGAAAATGGTACGTGGTAGGCAAAAAATAATTGTAGATTTGTAATTTTCAGCCAGAAATAATAAAAAATAGACATTTTCATCCAAAGGACATTTTTCGTTTTGCGCAGTGTTATTACTCATTTGCATTTTTTCCATTAATAAAGTATGGTTTCCTTGTTAGAAGCAAGATCATTGTGATCAAATCAGAGTTTCAGAATTATTTATTGATAGCAGAGTGTTAGGTAGATAGCAATTGTAAATATTGGATAGTTGAAAGCTCTCTCTGTTTTCCAACAGATGTCGTTACTGGAACTGGTTGCATTAGTTTATGATTGTGACACATCTATTTACAAGTACAGTCGAGCGCCACAAATCTGCCGACCTGAAATCCGCCAACGTCCGAAATCTGCCTTGATTTTGTCCCAAACTGGTTTTGCAGAAAAGTCATTTTTGCAAACGTAAAACTAATATATTTTTGGTCCACAATCTGCCGATGACAAATTTAGGCATGTTAAATCTTCAACTATGGAGTAAATATGGGTTAGCGATGAACAATACTTTCAGTAACATGTTTTTTAATAATTTTTTTAAACAAAGCATTAATTTTCACAAAAAAAAAAACAGTGAAAACTTATTCAACATCTCAATAAATGTTATTAATAGCTATGCTGGACAGTAGTTATATGTTATGTATGTATATCCTAGTATTGTATCATCTGAGTGGGAAAAGCAGAAGTTAACAGCTGTTAATCTATTTTTTAAATTAAATGTCTGCCTCTTAGGCCCGTCATTTCAAATTTTTCTGGGGGAGGGGCGGCTTTACTTTCTCCGGTATATATTCCATGCATATTATATTACATTGGTAGAAAACAACAAAAAACAAAAACACATCTAATCTACTGAAAAAAAAATTTTCGTGATTTGTGGACCTCTCTCATCAATCGTAAATATACTGTTTGAGTTCTTTTCATCTTCCTTAATCTTGATTGAATAACTTCAACAAATGTCATGATACAAAAACGAGTTATATGTTAAAATTCATTGGAAATTTAGCCCTATTCTTTTGGTATAAAAAGGTGGAAATTCTGTCAAGAAATAGGATTTTGAAAATTAAACCTTTTGTATTTTTCCATATTAACTTATGCTTTCGCCATTTGTACAGCGCTATGGTAACAAAAGTAAACTTTCATAAATAATATCTTTGCACCATATAGCCATCCAATTTCTAAAAAAATATAATAGCTAAAAAAATTGCAAACTTTTGATTATCATTACATCCTTGTTTTTAGCCAACTTTGATTTAGTGAGGGGAAATGCTTACAGGATTAATTTTTTTTTATTATATGTTTGTGAAAGTATAAATTATTGTTTGGTAGCCGAAATTTTTGTTAAGGTGTAAATAAGCGTTTTTAAAGAACAGAAGAGTACTGGAGAAATGAATTTGAATTCAGTGATTAATAAAGTTTTGAAATACATGTTTTTCCTACTTATGAATTTTCTGGAAAAATGGAACAAAAAACGGATATCAGGGACATAACCTTCATCGATTCCTGATGGATATTTGCGCTTTTAGACTTTTTAAAAGTGCATTAAAATCGGACATCAACCTACAATTTTTCGTAGGGTTCAGAAAATTACTTAAGAGGTATGGACTAAAATACCACTATTGGTACTGTAAAAGATATTATTTTCATCTGAGATTTCACTGTAGATTAGAATAAGATTTGTCAAACACCAATATTGCATAAATTACTTCTGTATTGACCATGAAAATAATCTCACATGTATGCGAATAGCCTCTAGTAATATCTTGTGCTTATGCATCACTATTTAGTTTTGCGTCAGTTTTCAATTCAATCTAGCTGTTAATAGTGAGCTGTGTTGCTAAATAGGAAATTCTCTTGATGAGGAAAGAAAATGCATCAAACTAGTACTGGAAATAAGCATAGTTAAAATTATGAACACTATTATATTTTAATTGAATAATGTAAGATTTATTCCCATAAAGTTATGCTTTTTTTTTTTGTTTAATGAATGTGTAAAAGATTTTCATAGACGAAGACAATGGCTTAATATGCTAGTTATGCTTTTTTTTTGTTGTTGTTGAATGTGTACAAGATTTTCATAGACAAAGACGATGGCTTAATATGCTAGTGTACAAATATAATGTATTTTTATATTTTTACAAGTGGAGGGGGGGGGGGGTTGAAAATGTGTGATTCTGATCCGAATTTTGAAAAAATGTAAAATAATGGATTTGCCAAAAAATTTCAATTCATAATAATCTTAAGATTACTTTGATAAATAATTAAATAATGTTGGTCCTTTTTTTATACTTTGAACAAGCAGAATGTTTAGTACTTTATAAACACTTACAACAATACTTCTGGAAAAATGGCATAAAAATTATATATATATTATATATTTGATATCGAATTTTAAAATAACTTTATAAGGGAGAGAAAAGTACTAATCACTTAAAAATGCACAAAGCAGTAAATATTTAAGCAAAGTAAATATATAAGCATATAGAAACGTGTAGAGGAATGAATGCTTTTCCCACTATATCATTTGTTATAGTGTTAAGTTAATTTACTCTGGAATTGTGTGAGGTGGTTAGCACCTTCTCATTTTTAGAGACGAACCAGCACAAATGAGTCCTGTATTATTTAATTGTGTATTTTTTTTTTTTATGTTTTTGTTTTGATACACGTGTGTACAGTCAACTCGCCGAAATCCGCACTGCTTGGGACCAAGGGTTGTTTGGATTTGAGAATTTTGCGGATTTCAGGTCATTGATCTATGTAAGCATTTTTTGAGGTTTAAATATTGCATTTACCTTTTCCCTTATTACTCAAAAAATGCTTTGATAAACCACTAATTATACAGGCATTAATATATAAAAGAATGTATAAAATTATTAATACATAAAATATTGATAGAATCTTTTCTATGAATAGAAAAGAAAGAAAATTTATAAAAATTAGATACAATATATATGTATGTGTGTGGTGAACTTTAAATGAATTTCTTTTATTCAACTGCATTGCAAAGGTGCAGATTGGTGGTCATCACACGCCAACTGGCTACCAAAAAATTTTTAATAGTGACCAAAAATTTCATTACCGCTCACAAAAATGGACCAAAATTGTCTCCATTAATTAGATCAAGGAGGAAGAATATTTGCACCATAAAACCTATGCAAATGCAAAATTTATACTAAAAAATAGCTTAATATTTTTGCTGAATACAATTCAAATTGTGTACTAATGAAAAAATAATAAGAAATATCGCTAACCGAAAGCAGATGCAAAAAGATTGATGTCTAATTACGGCACAACGTTAATATTGCGCATGACATGTGGCTATCAAAAGAACATAAAAATAGGCTAAAACTACATTGTTTTCAATGTACAAAAAACAGATGTGAGTTATTGTAATTATTTCAAGTTAACAAAATGCTTTTAGCTTTGAAAATTTAAGGAATTTGTTTTTTAAATTATGTTTACATCGGAAACCGTACACAGATTTTAGTCGCTCGCGGATTTAAGAGAGTTGACTGTATATATATACATACATACATGTACATGAATGTATCATGTGTGGGTGGGGCGAGGGTATTCACCTGAATATATAAAAGATATGTATAAATGTTTGTTTTTTTTACTGATGAACACCTCTGCAATTCATCCCCCCCCCCCCCTCATTTCCCAAATGACAGGCCAGCTGCCTCTAATGGAAATTAAATGTTCTATGTTGCAAAAAGTTTTCAATTTCTAATGCTTTAAACTTAGTATGAAAATGACATAGAACTTTCATCATAATTCATGATAAATACTCGATTAAAGCAGCAAATAGACATCTTAATTTTGAATTACTTTGATTATAAAATGGGATATTGAAAACATTTGAGATTTTTGTATTAAACTTACTTATTTAAAAAATATTATTACATTTATTGTACTTAATGTAAGAATCAGTGCTTAGTTTTTAGTGCTAATTCTTATTTATATTAATACAAATCATTTTTCAGTATTTTCTTAGTCGCTTCATATTTTGATGTGTTTATCTGATGCTTTTTTAATTTAATATTTGTTCAAAATACAAAATATGTTCTTGGAAGCAGAATGCCACATTTAAGAGTAATGTTTAAATATTGAACTAATTCATTTTATATTGAGATTCAAAACTGCTAAAAAAATGATTGAAAATAATATTAAAAAATTTTCTGTGTTTTAATTTGCATTAAATTTAGGTACTTGACTTTGTGTTTGTTTGAGAATTGCTTTTTAATTTTATCAAAATGTATGGAATGAGCACTGCGTAAGGAGGTGGCAGTGCTCTTCTGAATTATTATTTTTTCTATTTGTCTTCCAATAATAATTGATTTTAACTGTTCTGCGAGTGTGCTGTTGGAGAGAGTCCAGTTCCAAACTGCCATCCACATCTCTGACCATGCCTGATCCTTGAGCCGAGACCATTTCCGTAGGCCACAAAAAGAATGCCTCTTCGAGCTCGATTATGTTCCGAACCATGTAGCCTCCCATTCCCAATGTCTCTCATATAATCCATTTGCCAATTGTTGCCGTTTGCCAGCTGGCGAGACCGAAAAAGTGTGGCCTCCGTGCGGCTCTGGCAGCCAAATGCCTTGTTGACCTTTCCATATAAATCCTTTATGCCTATGAATCCTCGACTCAAGCCCAATAGGTATTCCATTTATTTCTCTTCTAAGCAGCAAGGTGTTAAATGTTCTTTTTCCAGGTGGTCAGCATTCTTATTGGCAAAGAATGGTGATTGTTGTTGATTTGAAATATCTTTTTTTTTTTTTTTAAAGTAAAGTACTGAAACTTGAAATATGGTGGAATATTATAGATGGTCAAATCATATTCTTGGGCTCTGAAATTTGAATTGTTAAACTGTTTGATTTTTTCTAATTTTCTGATAGTAAGCATATGGTAAAATGTGATACTCATCAAAATTTTATGTATGGTAGAAACACTATTTGTTCAAATTAATTGAAAATAAAGTGAGTTTAGTACATATGTGTTCAAATATGTACAAGAATGAAGAGAAGAATATAATTTGTAGAAAACTTTTAATTATATTATAACCTTACAATTAAAATTAAATATGATGATCTTAAAACATGTTATTCAGGTTTGCTGCACTGTTGTAAAAAAGCCTGGAATTTAAAAGTTGACTCAAAAAATCTTACCTCTAAAATTTGGGGATTGTTATAATAAAGCAGTCTGTGTAACAATATTGGAAACAGCAACAAGCAATATTAACCACCATAAAGTTGGGCAGTCCCAGAGCTACATGTTAAATAGACAAGATATCTCATCAAGAATTGCTGGGTGGTTGATAGTTTTACAGAGGGAAAAGTGCAGTCCTATCTCAGTCCGTGAAAGCATAAGAGCACCTCTTTTATTCTACTCATTATAGAAGGAGACTTTTACAGCAACTATCTCAAAGCAGCGGGGACTCCCATGTAATTATGTGAACATTATCATGCCAGTGTAATACAAATGCTGTAATGTGGTTAAAGCCACATTTTCGTAATGTGCAATAATTCAGAAAATTGAAGAGAATATTTTAAAATTTGCCATGTCATTCAGGCTGTGGACCTACCGTAGTTATCTTTATTCAGACACACTTAATTATTTGCTGGGTTACTGTATTTATATTTCGAAAAAACAGTCGTGGGTGGGTGATTCTGATCCGACATTTCCGAAATTTTTCAGAACTTGTTCTGAAAAATAAAATTAATTTTTTTTAAAATCTGTTCTCCGAAAGAGATATTCTATCTTAAGATTTCTTTGACAATAATGTTTGCGCTTTCTCCCTTCAAACAAGCAAAATATTCTGTACTATAAAGAACTCTCAATGCAATAACTTTTTAGGGAAAGAAATGACTCCTGGTATTAGTATTATAATACAACGTATGTATTGTGTTGTGGGAGGGTGTTCACCTAAAGTATTCGATTTTTATTTTTAATTGATACTGCCTATTTCTTCCAAAAATTTTGTGTGAAGTTCCAAAAATTGTTTTTCGCCGAGAATCACCCATCAGAGCAGTATTTAGCTTTTTCCTTTCGCACTACCATTTATTTTCTTTCCAGTTTCCATCATCCTAGCCAGACTTTTGTTAATACGAATCAACTATTTATAAATTCACATTTGGTGTGTCTTTTTCCTTTGCCTACCTTTTGTTTTTAAATTAAAGGCTGTTTCTGAGGTACAACTTTTGGTCATAAATATTCTGTGGATTTTGCTTGCAAGCAGATTCATGTTGCATCTATTAAATAGATAGTGCTAGCTAATGAAGTAAACGATAGTTGTGCTGAAAGTGCTTCCTGAATCAGATGTTAAGTATAAACAAAACATTAAAAATTCTCGATTAAAAAAGTGTACCTCAAATAAATTTCAAAAGCAAAAAAAATTTAAAAGAAAATATTAAAGAATTTTTTATCTAAAGATTTTTTCTATTAGCTTGATTTGTAAATTTTGATTGAAAAAGAAAAAGGCAGTATAGTAAAAGCTTTTTGTGCAAAACTTTGTACTGTATATTTCTTCTGTCAAATTTAAATTTAAATCTTTTTGATCAAATCAAGCTAATAGAATGCGACATTACAAATTATACCTTTTGAAATGTTGCAAATTTTTCTAGCATTCAATGTGTTTTAAGGCTTTTTTATTGAGAGAAAACCCCTTCCCTATTATTGTTTTTTCTTGTCTCATAAATAATGTGCCAATAAAGTGAAGAAAAAAAAAAAGAAAATTTAGTTTTTGTTTAACTTTTTTACATATTCTCAAAGTAATATTTTGATTGTCTGAATTTGAATCCTTATTTTTCTACCTAGTAACAGTATTAACCTTTTTAGCGCTAGAAACATCCATGCCATACATCACATTATTCTTAGTTCTATTATGGTAACATAATTCACCATTTGAGCTTTAAAAATCAATGTTTCTCTTTCCAAATAATTTATTACCATTTGTAAGTTTGTTCCCCTAGTACCATTCATAGTGGAAATCTACTTATTGTGAGCGCAAATCACTCGAATATTTTCGATAAAATGTTCAACAATAACATGACATAGATATATGGTACCATTGTCCATGATGCTGAATGGGTTAAAAAGTAAGCGGCATAAAATTTTCTGAAACCATTTACTCTGGTAAGCTGAATGATATACTTAAAATTCAAAATTATCTTCGTTTGAACGTTTTGCAACATCATTGTACTGTACCTGCTTAAAATATATTTGTTTTTAATGAATTATGTGTTATAATATTAACCATTTTTGTTCCTTTAATTCTTCCACTTTGTACTTCATGTAAAAATAAAATGGCTTGTAATTATTGCTAAGCAAACTGCTTTTATTTAGGATGCCATAAAATATGAAAATGGCAGGGAAATTAGAGGACAGAGCATTGTTGTGGAATGGGCTCGTGGGCCATCTCATCGCTCTGGGGTATGTTTTTCATTAAAATTTTACTAGCTTTTTAAAAGCATGCTGACATTGTCGAGTATTTGGTCTCCCAACTATCTGTTTTTTTGTTTTTTTTTTTTTTTTAAATAGGAATAAAGAAATGCTACATTTCTATAGTTTGGTTTAATATTTCTGCTCTTTTTTTTTTTTTTATAAATCTGCAATGGTTACCCCACACACATGCTATGAGATGTAAACTCCCAATTTCTATAAAATGACATCCATGTTATGCATGACCTTAGAAATATATATACTCCTGTATTCTTTTCAAAATTCAAACATATGGGAACAAGATGCTCAGTCTTTGAGTTACAGCCCGATTACAAAATTGAAAAATAAATTTGAAAAATAAACATTTTTGCTTCACTTTATATTACTTGCTTGCCTACAATTAACTTGAGAATGAAGTGGAATGAACAAAGTAAAGAAAGAAAACATGGTCTGAAACAATCTGAAGTAAACTTTCCTGCTTTTTGAATGACATAATATAACCTAAATTTATGAAAAAATTATCAAAAAATAGTAACCTTAAAATCATAAAGTAAAAATTAAAAATAATTTTTTTTCTTGTAAGTAAAAACCAATGTACAAAAAAAACTTTTTGTTTACAATTTGTCTAAATACTTCAGTATAACTTATTTTATGCAATCTCGTATAAAACTAAGCCCTAACTCAATTTAAATTTTAAATGCTCTTAGAATTCTGAAGCTCCTAATATTGATGAATCTCCCCCCTTCCCCCCAAAATTCAACATCAGATTTTGTAGAACAGTTTCAAGGGAATGTTTTCCTAGTTTTAATAAAAATTTGCAAAACTACATTAGCTTAAAATTTTATTACTGATTATATAATATTGTTATCCATATTGATTTCCATGCACAAATTAAAAAATAATTAAAATTCCCTTAAAAATATACTATAAATTTTGAAAACCCAATAAAGCCCTCCTCCCAAAAGAAAAAGCAATTAAGCCCAGAAAACCCATTGTTATTTTTGCTTAAAATTGCAGCGCAGCAAATATAACAAAACATTTTTGTTTCTCAAGAAAGGCCCACTGTGTGTAGAGCAGGCTTGGAGTCGATTACAAAGAAACGTAATCGATTACGATTACGATTACAAAGGGAAAAATTGAGAGATTATGATTACGATTACGATTGTAATCCTTTGCTAAAAAGTAATTACGATTACGGAAGCGATTACAGTCGTTGAAAAATGTAATCGATTACGATTATGACATCCAATTACGATTTTGATTACGATTAGATTAGCATAAAATTATCCGATATTATGCATACAACTCATTTTTGCAATAGTGTCACAAATCAAAAAGTAATGATTTTTAATTAAATTTTTGATTTAATAAGAGATAACTGAAATGATGATGAATGCAATTATAATGAAATAATTTCAACATCACAGTTCTTGAATTATGACGTCGTTGCAGAAATGAGAAATTTGTAATATATATATATATATAAAATCAGGAAAGGCACATTCCGAACTTTTAAAATTCATGTGAGGGATAACTACATTGATCGTATTTTGTATATAAAAAAAGACGATGCACTAAATGTATATAATGCATAAGTGATTTACCTGGTTCATTGTTATTTTGTGTGCATACAATCAAAATTTTAGTTGGCCGCAATTTCTAAAAATGTAGTATATTTCTCCATTGTATTTATTTTCTAGTTTAAATTGTGCAAATATTTCACATAACACCAATTAATTTACTGTAAATAATTTTGTATGATTCTGTATGAAATCACTTATAAGAGGTGTATGGATTGCACGAGATAACAAAATATTCAGATAGTGTAAGAGATAAATAATCCTTTGAAAATAAATGCTGCATTTTAGAATAATTTCAAAAAATTTGAACATGAACATTCAAATAACTCTTAAAAAATTAGTAATCGTTAAAATGTAATATGAAGAATAATTATAATATGAATGACTATAATATTGTAATATGATTTCTTGTGGGAATTTTTTTTTCCATGTAACTGTTTTAATAAAAAAATAAAGGGCAAGTAATTTTACAATACAAATTTAACGTACAAGATTAAACTGAAATACAAAATTCAGTTGAGGTAATTCTAAGAAGGAAAAGATAATTAACTGTTTAAAGTAATTCCTAAATATGAATTCATGCATGTAAAAAACAATTATGAGAATGTCTGAACATAATCTCTTTTTCTTGTACATGCCTATTAATTAAAAAGAATATTAGCATTAAAATATAAATAAATTTAAGATTTAAATGTATGTATTTTTTTAAATATTCGAAGAACATATTTAAAAAAACAATAATAATCACACGTTTCCAGGATTAAGATTTCATACATAAGCATAGAGCATCATGTAACACCTAGTCCTAAATTGCTGAAGTGTAATGTAAATGTGATATTCTTTGGAAAAATTCTTCACTTCCGCCGTTAAAGAAAGGAGAAAAACGCCAAAAGGCATTTCGTGACATTCTCTTTCCACTAGATTTTCGGGGGGCAGTCTGCTTCGATTATTGAAAGGGAAAATGGGGCGTCCATTTCATGCCGGCTCCAGACTCTCGCCTATTGCTCAACCGTTTGCATATGTTTTGAAGGGGTAATTTGTGCTTCCCCTTTCTTATCTACCCCGAAATCTTTTTGACTTGCGGACAGATTACCGCTCTTTTAACCGAAACTGGACGACGCGAGGAGACCCCCTTGAGAGCCCCAAGGCGATGCGAGTGACATATCCAGAAGTCCTGTATCTAGACCCTTTTTTCTCGGGCTCTCCAGCAGCCATTCCCCGGGGAGAGTGGAGCCGCAATTAAGAATTCTGAGAAACCGCAACAAGCAGGACAAGAAGCGTTTCTGGCAGACTATATGGTCCTGCCATCAAGGGTCTGCGACCGCCACACAGAACCTTTTATATTATGATCGCCCGTAGGTTACAAACCACTTAGGATAGGATAGGTCGCCTCAGTACACAGCTTGAATCCTTTTTCTTGTAATCTTATCTCTTCTATTCAATGGTAGAACTAAAAATTTCAGCTTTCAGCAGGTCAAGATTACACGATTATAGGACCAGCAGATTACGGATTTTTCCCTTAAGATTACGATTAAAATTACGGGAGAAAAGGGATTACGGGATTACACAATTTCGATTATGATTATAAGAAGATACCACTGTCAGATTACGATTATGATTACGATTTTGTCAAAATGTAATCGATTACAGCCGATTACGATTACGTAATCGCGATTACTCCAAGCCTGGTGTAGAGAGGCCTTTTTTCAATCATCATTGCATTCTTGTCTCAGACATTCACTATCGACGTTTATTGACATTTTTAATGCAAGCAGTCGATTTTAAAAAGCAGTCGATTGAAAAGTGATGCTCTATCATGAAATAATAAGCATTCGACCTACATACTAGCGTACATGGCAATATCAACTCTTCAGTTTTGGTACTTGACAGGCATGCGCAGTGCAACTTGCTACCCAGCTTAAGCATTAAAAGTTGTTTTTTTTTTTTTGGTCTGAACTTCTGTTTCTTTTTGAAACCATAGTATCATGTCTCTCTCTCTCTTTTTATTTTATTTTTTTAACATTGCTTTTTTCATTGCTACTAAATGCAAAGAATGAAAATATCTTTCAGATGTCTCAAAATAGGAACATTCAGCTTACAAACATTCCCAGATTCTACATCACTGGAAGGTAAAATTAAACAATTATGTTATAAAGTGCTGGAAAGCCTACGTATGGTAATTTGGACATGTGCATATATAATTTTTTTAAACCAAATTTGAAGTCGTAAGTTTTTTTGGAGAAACAAAGTATTGGTCTTACAAAACAAATTGTTTGACCAAAACTATTATGTATGAATTCTGTGTGCTCTGTTTTCTTTTGTTCTGTTAAATTCACCCCCCCCCCCCCCCCAGAATAAAAATTCTTTCTCTTACTTTGAATCTGTTAATATGTCCTTTCTTATGTTTGCATATTGTATTTTTGTTTTCTGTATTTAGACACTTCAAAATCATTTCGCTCATGTTGGCAAAATATTTCAAAACCTATTTTCATATTTTTGAATTCATTTAATATAAAATGATTGGTTTTTTCTTTCAGAGAGAGAATTATGGAAGATCATCTAGACAAGTAAGTTAATTTTTATGCTATAAAATTAATTTTTTTGTAATAATATAAGATATATTTTTGATGCTTTACAAGAATATTCTACACATTGAAGAAGAAGCCTTAAAAATTTGTAATTGTGTAAAATATAATACATCCGTCTAGCGCCTGCAAAACCTTCGTAAGACCTCCTGGAATAATGGAGAGCTTAGCTCCAGAAGCGCTGAATTCTTTTTTCACACTTTCTTTCAAGTGGGCCTTCATAGAGTCCATTACGAGAAGCCACCGAGGTTTAAATAAGGCATTCTTATGCCGTCTCCAAACAGTGTTAATCCATGTGAGCATCACTTTCTCATTCATCCATCCTCGTGGATTAACTTCAATAACAACGTCCTTTGGAAAGTTTTCTTTCGGCACTGTCTTTCGTTTAAAAACGAGCTTCGTTTGCAGCACATGCTAATACAACGGTAAAACTTTTTCTTTCGTACCCTGTTGTAGCAATCGGTACACCATTTGCGCAAATTGTTTCTACGGAATGATTTGGTGGCATGTCGAAGCAAACTGGAACCTCATCCAGATTGAAAATTTCACTGTCTGAAAGCTCATTTTCTACGATGATATTTTTTGAGTATTCCAGAAATTTACCCTTTTTCTCTACCCAGTCATTGGGTAATTTCTGGCCAACAGTCGTCCGATTCCGAATAGTCGAGTGTTTTCTTCTCATGAACCGGTTGCACCACGTGAGGCCGGCAGAAAAGTTCTGTATGTCCATATTTAAAGCCAACGTTTTGGCTTTACGGCGAATGTTGACAGTGGAAATACCATGCCCCTTCTCTCTCTCTTCTAAAATCCAGTGATGGAGCTGAACTTCTAAATCAGGCTATGCTTATGTGCCTCGGCGAGATGAGCGTCTCGCATGGTTGCTCACAACTAATTTTTCTTTGTTTTTTCGCCACAGTCTCACGTTTCATTTGTCCACATCAAAAAGCCGACTGACTTCACGGTTTCCAATTTCTTCTGCTTTTAAAATTACTTTAACTTTAAATTCAGCTGTGTAACTGATGTGTTTTTTAGACATGCTGATAGAACTCCTACGATAGCCACTAGCCACAGATCAGAAATGACCTCCTTACACATAAAACACGAGGAGAGCACGTTTTTCAACAGCCTGCCTGTTGCCAGAATCATATAGAAAAAACAACGAATTCTAAAGCTCCTCCTACCGGCAGAATCTACGTAGAAATGCTGAATGACGTACCGCCGAGTCGACTACTCTCCTCTTCAGCGCTCCTCTACTAGCGCATGCGCAGTATCGACTCAAATGAGCTGTTGTAAATTTTTACTCATGCTGCCATCTGGGAATTTTCAAACGAAGTTTTAATACCGCATTTGAAAATTTTTTTTATCGTATAATCTGCGGATTATAGGCAGGAAACTACGGTATGTCAATTTATGTTGCTACTGTTAGTTTGTATAAACTGAAGCTCAAATCTTTTTTTTAATGGAGTTTATTTAAAATTAGATTCAGAATTATTTTGTTACAACCTGAATGCATTTTACAATACTGATTAACAGTTTTGTTTTTTTTTTTTTTTTTTTTAATTTTCATGAGACTCTCATTGAGCCTTTGCCTAATATTATAGCTATACAGAATCTATTTTTTTCAACACAAAAGAAGAAGGAAATTAAATACAGGCTGGGAGAAGAATCAAATTCTTCTACAGTAGAGCACAATACCTTATCTTAATACATATGAGAAGCTATCCTATTATAGATTCAAGTACGTACTTGTCACGTAAAATTTATATTTTAATGTTAAGAATTTAATTACTTAAAAATAATTCAGAATACTGAAACTTGCAATAAAGAACTACTATGTTCATTAATTTTTTCTATCATATATTTTACGCTACAAACAAAAAAAGTCTTTTGCTCAAGGCGAGAAGAGTAGGAAAGACAGTGATTTGAAGTATCTCCTTTCCTTTAACAAAATACTTACATGATCCTAATTAACTAAACTAGTGTTTACCTACAGCACTACTCATGGCAAAAATTTAAAAGAAGTCGTCTGTGGTGAGTAGTTGGCTCGCTTATATGTAAGGATTTTTTTTTTTATATACATAAGGTTAAAGTTTTTAAAGATGAATATCATTCTAGTACAATTTAACATTGACCAGCTGGTCTGCTTCAAGATGGGCATCTTTTATTTTATGCAATTTATTTGAGAAATAGCTTTTATTTTAATCAGAGAACTAGAAGCTCTGAAAAAAGTAAACAAAAATAAAAGTTTTCAAATCTACGAAAGATTATTAGTTAAAGATAACGGCAAATGATTGGTTATACTTAGTTCATATAGTAGTGTCAAGTGAACTTTTGAATTCTTAGTAAAAAATCTTTGAAAATAAATTGTTTAAATTACATTGAATCTAAATAAATTTCTAATAAGGAGCACTTTCTTTTTGCTATTTCTGTAATGTATCATTCTTTATTAAATAATTTTCATTCTTACTTCAAGTATTTTGCTATTGCAATAATAATTTAATTGCATAAATCATATATATAAGTTTTTATTTAATACATTTTTGTAAAAAAAAAAATTTAAACATTTTTTTAAATTAAAGCCGGCTTTTATTAAATAAAAGCCGGCTTTGTTGGCCGGATTAAAATCCGGAAGCCCTGCTAAGACCTAAATTTTCTTCGTTGAGTAGTTCATCATTTTTCAGCAGAATACATATGAAAATGTGCATAAGGTATACATATATACGTATATATATATATATATATATATATATATATATATATGTATGAAATAGAGAATATATATATAAAAAATTAGTGGGTATGTGAAAAAACAACAATATAAAAGGCTGAACGTGGGAAATCACAAATATAAACATTCAAAATGAAAAAGATCCTGCCTCTTCATCAGTGGGAGGGAGCAGGAAGCATATATAACGAACTATTGTCATTGCAGGTTTCTGAGAAATCCCAGCATAGCATGTGAGGAAAAAATTTTTAACAACAAAAGATATAAGACTGGGAGTTGCAAGTCAAGTGAATAATCAGAATAATTTGAATAATCAAAATAATTTATCCAGTTATAAAAAAAAAAAAAAAAAATTTTTTTTTTTTTTTTCCCTTTTCCTTTTTTTTTCCCTTTTTTTCCTTTTTCTTTTTTTTCTTTATTATTAAAAGAAGTTTCAAGTTTACGTGAAACTGACTGAGGCAAATTGTAAAAATAGAAAAAAACAGAAAAACAACATGCTATAGCCGAAATTTCCCCTCCCAGACCTGCAAAGCAATACGATTAAAATATAGCTTCTAAATCTACTCACCTCCCAAGGCAGGAACAGGAAAGGAAGACATCAACAACTAGCCGAGGAAGAGATACGCCATGTAATGGCTAAGTCCGTCCGTGTCCGTGTGGTTGACCTTGACATTCCGATCTCTCTCACAGACCAACACAATATCCAAAAACTGGCGTTCCAACTGATGGACTTTAGCCAGAAATCTTCATCCCGTGTGTGTCAATGAGGTTCCGTTACGGTTATATAGCAACTGCAAAACGCTACGCCAAAGTTTTAAACGACTTAATGTAACAATTAATAAAATTCAGCGGATAATTATTAAAGTAAAAAAGGATTGCAGAGAAGGTGAAAACATTTTTATCCAAGTTATATTTGTTATTGCAGATTTTAGAATACCTGTAAAGTTGACCTGTGATAATATTTATAAAAACTTTTTTATGCAAATTACTATGCCAGTGTGGCATAGTGATGGTATGGAAATTGAAGTCTTTACGTTTATCATATACGTCAATAATTAGATTACTGTTTCTAATGTTCAATGATAAATCCAAAAAATTAGTTCTGTATGTATTATTATTAGTGGATTTTAAATTTAGACAATTGGGATAAATTTTTTCCAACTCCTCAGCAATATTAAAATTGATGACAAGAATGTCATCAATATATCTGAATGCACGTATTCTATTGTTATATTGCACCACATATTTAAATTCGTAGTAGAATAAAAAGAGGTTTGCGGCAGTGCTAGAGTAATTGGTTCCCATTCCTATACCCTTTATCTGCTTATAAATCAAGTTGTGGAATTTTAAAAAATTATTTTTGAAGCAAAAACTGCATAGATTAAGTGTAAAGTCCTTATTCAAGTTAATTTCCGATTCTAGGTGAAAGAAATCAAATAATTTGTCTATTGCATGTACCAGCAGATGAATTGGAATATTGTTAAATAAATTTTCAAAATCATAAGAGTATAAGAGTGTAGGAGGGGAAGCGATTAAGGCATTTACAACATCCGAGCTGTTGTTGATTGACCAAAAATAGCTGGTGTTATGAAATTTGTTTTTTAGAAAATCGTAAATTTGTTTTAATAGTTTTTGTAAATGTATATTGAAAAAGCTATTCACACTACCAATAGTGCAACAGATAAATCTGAAGCCGATTGGTGTTTTATGGAATTTTGGAGTTAAAAAGAGAAAAGGAATTTTTAATTCCCTAGGGACAGAGAAATTTTTTTCGAATATAGATTTGCATTCCTTTGCAAAAGCAGCGAAATTCTTGTAAATAGAACCGACTTCTGCGTCTACAGGTTTGTAAAAAGATGTGTTATTCAATTCGGTCATAATTTTCTCTTTATAAAATTGTTTGCATATAATTGCATAGTTGTTGGCAGCTTTATCAACAGGTATGAATATGAATGATTTTTGTATGTTTTTTATATAGCTTAAGTCTTTGTTACTGATTTTTTGATATTCAAATTCATTACTATTAAGATGGGTTTTTAAAAAACACTTAAAATCAAGTAGTATGTTATGTTTCCATTCAGAAAAGGCTTCGAAGGGAGTGGTGTATGTATATGCAGTTTTTAATATGAAATCATTAATATTGTTTGTGAAATTTATTAAAGCTTTTTTGAAATTTAACTTTCTATTTAATCTGAACTTTGCGCCGAGTGATAGTAGTTGTCTTATATTTGGATTCTCAATAAAATTGAGATCGCCAGTTAGGATATGACCGTGATTATTGTCGATATATTTATAGAATTCAGACTTATGTCATAAACAACTAGAATCGTCATTCGGATCTTTGCATGCAAATTGTCTATAGTTATACATAGTTGCGCTGAAAGGTTTGCAGTACTTAAATGTATTTTGTATTTTGCAATTTTTTATAGGGAAAATATTGTAAGCTTTTTTAAAAGAACTGTTAATGTCGAAAAAATTAAATGATTTTTGTTGAAAAAGAGTAACAAAGTATAGCACATTTACGTTATTATTTCGGTTACGAATTTTAAATTGTATCAGATCACAGATTAAATCTTTAAATTGTTTATTTTTGAACTTATATTTTGGAATGCATTTGTATATTTTACGTAAGGAATTGAATTTTAATTTAAAAACTTCAGATTTAATTTTAAATACACGTGCATTGTTACAAAAATGTTGTTCCCATTTCCGAAGCCATAGTTCCGGAAAAAGGCAATTAAAAACTTTACTATTGATTCTGGAACCTCTTTTACCACGTTTAATTTTCAAAATGTTATTTATTTCATATAGAAGTGCATAGACGTTGTCAATCTTCTCCAATATCATGTTATTCAAACTGGTATTAAGTCCGTAAGGGTAAATGGATCTATTTTTAAAAATAAAGTCATTTTCAGCATGTAATCGTTCTTTATAATCGTTAATATGAGCAAGAATTTCAATAGTTGAACTGTGAAAAGAATGTGATCTAAAATGTAAAATTTCAAAGGATGGATTAGAACATTTATTGATCTGACTTCTATGTAAATTTATTCTTTTGTGAAGTTCATTGGAAGTCTGTCCAATATATACTTGTAGACATTTATTACATGTAATTTTGTATATGATATTGTTAAATTTGCAAAACGGTGTACAAAAAGGGTTGGGCATATAGTCAGCAGCCATGCTCATAACACACGTTTTTCATAATTTATTTCTACATTTGTAATAATCCATAGGTACATGATTTGTTATTTTTATTTATTTGTTATTATTATTTTTATTTTTATTAACCCACTAATTTTTTATATATATATTCTCTATTTCATACATATATTTGCAACTGTTTAAGTGTGCTGCCTCGTGCGCCTTTTCACAGTTTGATTCACTTTATTAACTTTTGATTATATATATATATATATATATATATATATATCTTTTTTAACGCTTACATTTTTTTGCCTGGAAAAATTTAAGCAAAGGTGCTTTAATGGGAAGGTGGTAAAAAAGTATTTTTTAAGCATGACTGAAGGGTGCCCTTTTTGAAGAAAGCATAGTGCCCTTTTCAGAGTTCTCCCTGATGACCCTTTCATCCTGGAGTCAGCACTATATTAAGTAAACTTCTTTAAAATATTCATCTTTTATAAATAAAGCAATGTATTTTATGTTCCTTTTTAAATTGTCCCCCAATAATCCATATCTTTTTCCCCTATGGAGACAACACTGTGTTGGTTAGGGAAGATCATAGTGTTTCTGCACTTTTTCTCTGTACTAATGATAAATATATAATTTTTCAGAGTAGCGAAGAATGTTATCGTTGCAGACGCACCGGTCACTGGGCTCGTGACTGTCCAGAGTTGGAGAGGGACAGATATTATCCTCGAGCTAGGCAACGTTCCAGGTCTAGGTCCTGTTCTCGATCTTATCGTAAGAGGTTGGTATTGAAAAGAATAGCGAAAAATGCCTTTTATTTTCTTATATTTTTAATGTTGTCCAATAACAGGGTTTGCAAGTGGCCTATTTTCGCTATAAGTTTGTTTTTAAATCTTTATTATTTTAAAGTAAAATAATAGAGATTAAAAACTTTTTTTTAATGATATTAGCGTTGCACTGAGGAAAGCACAGTCAAACTCTTACCAAAAAGTAGGACGTACAGTTGGCAGCTCAATTTATAGTTGGGATTATTATGCATGCTGACATAAGGTGTTCTACCAGATAATAATAACTTTGACAAAGTGACATTAATACAAGATGGGGCACTGTAATTTTCTTATGAAAGAAGAATTAATAAATGGTGGCTGTACAAACAAATGAGTAAACTTTGTGCTCACTGGATTTAACATCAGTTGATTTTTACTTTCTTCTAAATCCGATGTATACAAGAAAGTATTGGATTTGTACGTTTTGAGGTGTGCTGAACCCATTTTGTAACCATTTTTGGAAAATATGTCTGTATGGGAGTGGTCTTTTTTTGTGGCCACTGTAACTCAAAATGTAATATGTGGAATTGAATGAAATTTGGTACACACATAGAACTTGATAGGAAATGGTGCAGATTAGTTTTGTGTGTTAATCCATTTGAAAGTGGCAGAACAATGTAACATTTGTTCTCTTGATTAGTGTGGCTGTATACCTCAAGAATCAATCAAAGAACTCGAACAAAAATTGGTATGCAAGTGGAACTCGATAAGAACAGGTGCTGATTAACTTTAGACATCATTTGCTTGAGAAGGGTTAAAGCATTTCATCGTTTTTCCATTTTTTGTGGGCGTTGTAGCTCAAGATGTAATACAAAGAGTTAAATAAAATTCAGGGCACACATACATCCTAATGGAATGTGACGCTAATTACATTTTGACTTCATTCGCTCTAAAAAGAGAGAAGCAATCTAAGGTTTCTTCTGTGACACAAAGCATGATTTCTAAAATATTTTTAAATTTTAGCTTTTGTGTCAATAATTAGTCTATTCCGCTTAAAAAAAATTCTGGAGACTTATTTCTGTTTCTATCACATACTACATAAGGGCAGAGTGTTTAATATTTCAGACTAAACTTGAAGAGTTTGTTTGGAAGGCTATGTTATAATTCAAAATTATTTCAGCAAGAACAGAAAATAGTTTACAGGAAAGATCTGAGAAAGAATTTAAAGAGTAAATAGCAGAGCTCGACCTCAAACACTACTGTCTTGCTATAAGCAAAGACCTTCTGTTTTGAATGCTTCATAAATTGAAATTATATCTTGTTAAGACAGCGTAACACCTGAACAAGATTTATTGAACTATCTTTGAACATCGCTTGACACACACCCCAGAGAAAAAAACATCGACTCCTCTGGTCAGTTGCGGTTACAGTTAGTTGTCCATTTTAGTTATTTTCCAGTCAAACCGCCACAGTACTCCCCCCCAAGTACTGGAAGTACTGAACACATCACAAATAGCGGGGGTTGAATCTGAATCTGACTACTCTACCAGAACGAGTAGTTTTGTATGGAAAGGGACTTGGTTCCTCACTGGATACTTCGTCTGACGGAGTAGCATTTGGTGCAGTACTAACTGGTGGTGTTGATGGTACATCCTCCTGTGTGATGAAGGCTGGCTTAAGGCGGTCAATGCCAACAACACACTCTCTTCCATTTATATGGAGTGTGAAATGTTTAACAGCTCGCTTGATAACAAAATAAGGTCCGTTATATGGTTGTGACAATGGCGGCTTTACGGAATCGTTCCGCACAAAAACATGGGTGCAAGTCTCTAATGCCGGTTGAACAAAACATGAAGGTCTGTCATGTGAGGCTGTGGAAGTTGGAGCTAACTCTCGCATGGCATTCCGCAACCGCTGTAGAAAGAGTGCTGGATCCGCCCGAGATCCTTCCACAGACGGTTGCAAAAGTTCACCCGATAGAGACAATGTTGTTCCTAGAGCATTTCGGAGCAAGTGCCACCAAGATCCTCTTTGAATGTGGCGCGGAGTCCGAGGAGCACAACAGGTAGGACCTCTGTCCAATGAGGGCTGTTATGGCACTTCAAAGCTTGCTTAAGAGTGCGGTGAAAAGGTTCCACCAGACCGTTGCTTGATGGGTGATACGGAGTAGTGCGAATGGGGTGCACACCCAAGGTCTTCATTAGGGAGGAAAATAAATGGGATTCAAACTGTCGTCCCTGATCTGTGGTGATAATTCGAGGGACTCCAAATCTCGCAATCCTATGTGTCACCAAAGTGCGGGCGACAGTTTCGGCTGTAATATCCTGCACTGGTATTGCTTCTGGCCAACGAGAAAATCTGTCAATAAAAGTGACCAGATATGTATATCCCTCAGAAGGAGGTAAGGGTCCCACAAGATCAAGGTGTATATGCTCGAATCTCTGGGAGGTGACAGGAAACTGCTGCAAAGGACTACGAGTATGTCGATGAATCTTGGACTTTTGACAGTCGATGCATGACTGTGCCCATTTTGAGATATCCTTCTGCATTCCTGGCCACACAAATCTTTGTTGAATCAGTTTACGGGTGGCTCTAACCCCAGGATGGGATAAGGAATGAAGGTCTCTGAAAACTGCAAATCGCAACGTCTCTGGGACATATGGTCGCACTTTGTGAGTGCTAACATCACAATAAAGTTGCACCTTGGGTTTTATCTCCATTTTTTGAAATTTAAGGGATGAATCCGGCTTGGCAAGGAGATCAGATAACTGTCTGTCGGTAGCTTGCTCTGCAGCCATTGTTGAAAAGTCTGCAGAGATATGCTGGATATCATTTATACTTGACAAGGTGTCGGCTACAATATTGTCCGAACCAGCAACATGCCGAATATCGGTGCTAAATTGGGAAATGAAGTCCAGATGTCGGAGATTGCGAGGAGACCCTAAATCTGAGTTTTTTGAAAAAGCAAAAGTCAACGGCATATGATCGGTATATATGATAAAATGTCTTCCAAGCAGACTGTGCCGAAAATATTTTACAGCAGAATAAATTGCTAAGAGCTCTCTGTCGTAGGTGCTGTATTTACGCTCAGTAGGACTCAACTTACGCGAAAAAAATGAGAGAGGCTGTAAACTACTATCATTTGAGACATTTAAAACAGCGCCGATGGCAATGTCAGATGCATCAACCATCAGAGAGAGCTGTTGATGGGGTGCATGGTAAGCTAAGGTTGCAGAATGAATTAGATCATATTTACATGCCTGAATCAAGGTATCATCCCAGGGAATTGGGCGTTTGTCATTCTTTTTGGAATCTTTTAACAACTCATGCAAAGGGGCTTGGGTTTTGGCGGCATTCGGAATAAATCTACGATAAAAATTAAGCATTGCTAAGAAACGCCGTAATTCCACAATAGTTTTGGGTTTTGGGAATTCAGCTATTGTCTGTCCTTGTTTTTTCAGGGAGCGGTTTCACACCGGAAGGTGTTATAAGGCACCCCAAAAAAGAAACGGAAGATTTTCCTAGGACACACTTAGCAGGATTTAGCTTAAGTCCATGGAGCCTGAGACGATTTAAAACTTGTTTAAGATGACTCTCGTGCTCCTCTTCATTAGCAGATGCAATGAGAATGTCATCCAAGTAAGGAATACAAAAATCAAGGCCACTTAATACCTGATGGGCGTACCTCTGACAAGTTTGCCCTGCATTACGTAAGCCGAACGGAGTAAACAAAAATTCAAATAAGCCAAATGGCGTTGTTACTGCCGTTTTTTCTATGTCGGTGGGATTAACAGGAATTTGGTGGTACGCACGAGCTAAATCCAAAGTCGTAAATATGTTTTTCCTATAAAACATTTGTGTGCAATCTTGGATATGGGGGAGTGGGTAACGATCTGGGACCGTAATGGCATTCAATCGACGGTAATCCCCTCAAGGACGCCATCCACCATTCGCCTTCTTAACCATATGCAATGGGCTCGCCCAAACGCTCTTGGAAGGCCTCACGATCCCTGCGCCAGTAGGAACTCGAATTCCTCAGGCCGCGAGAAGCTCAGGTGATAGCCGACGCGGTTTAGAAAAAACCGGAGGCCCTTTCGTTTCAATATGGTGGAAAACAGTGTGATCCGGCTGCTGGTTTTGAGTATGGGAAGGATTAGTGAGCTCCGGATAATCGTTTAAGATCCGATCGAATTTGGAAGACCCAAAAAGGATGCTTACGCCACAACTGTCTGAAGAAATATGAGCCACTTTTCCCCGCGACGATAGCTTCATTTCGCTATCGATGATACTATTATTTTTAGCATCTACCAGTAAATTAAATTCTTTTAGAAAATCAATGCCAATAATCGGCTGACTGACCTTAGCAACAACAAAAGACCAAGTAAATGTTCTCCGTAAGTTCAAATCGAGGGTGAGCCGTTGGGTACCGTAAGTCTGTATTTTTGTGCCATTTGCGGCATAAAGAACAAGTCCGTCGTTGACCACTGGGCGTCTAGTGATGCCAACTGGTATGACTAGACCGTGTCTATCAAAAACTTTAATTTAGACGAAGGATCGGCCAAAAAAATTCTATTTACCTGGTGGTCGCGATCATGGCCCATAGGCGAACGCCAATCTAGTTTTCCAAAGTCCTAAAGGAGCATGGAGGGTTACACTTTTTAGCTTTAGCGCCAAAAATTGGTATGGTAAAAACACTGATTATTTGCAGGCTCTTTATACCGGCCTCGCGAACGACTACAACTACGATTACGATGGCTGAATTTGCCCATTCGTGAATGCTCGTGTCGGTGTACGATGGCAGCCAATTCACTCATCTGTTGAGAAAGCTGCTCAATTTTTGCTTCCAGCGATGAACTATGCAGGCGGAGCACTGCAAGTCGCATTAACCTGAGGAGACGAAGATAAATCGTGCACTTTATCGGCCACTGTCGCCAACTTTGACACATCTTCGCTCAACGCACCGACAATACTTCGCGTAGTTGGAGGGAGACGCGCGAGCCATAAGGACCTGAAAAGTGCTTCCCCCACAGAATTTCCAGCTAACTTTCGCATGCGTGTAAGCAAGTGAGATGGGCGCGAGTCGCCAAGTTCTAAACCTTGCAGTAACGTATGAATTCGCGACTCCTCGCTTTCCGAGTGAGACTCAACGGGGCGTTTCTTCAGAGCTTCATATGGTCTCTCAGTTGGGGGTGTGACAATAAGATCACTAACCGAAGTAAGAATGTCGGCGTCGACTGCGGCAACAACATGATTAAATTTAGTTACCTCGCATGTAATTCTCGCTAATGAAAACTGCGCTTCTAATCGTAGGAACCATAGAGACGGATTTGTTTTCCAAAATGGGGGCGGTTTTACCCCGACATATGCCACCTGACTACCACTGTTGTCGCTGGGTTCGGACATTATGAAAGATATTAATCTGAGGTTATAAGGAATACATATGAAAAGATATACATATATATAACGGAAATACGGGTAGTATTTATAAAAATAGAAAATACACAATTATAAAAACGCTATGCATAAAATACGCTATGCATAAAATACGCTAATATGAGGAACAATTATAAAAACGCTAACTAAAATTGCCCTAAAAAGTGTTTCGCATGAGCGAAAACAAAGCACCAGTGACAGAATTTCTGCATGCTTTTGCAAAAATAGCAGGTTTTAAAAGAATGATTTAAAATATTTACCTTAAAAAATAACATTCGTAAACGAAGCTGAAATACTCGCGAATAATTCCTACATAACAATTAAAATATTCTCAAATAATTTGTACATAAAATGCCAACGGATGTTAACGATGAAAGCCATGTGCACTATCCCACATGCAGGTCACCAGTATAGCAGAGCTCGACCTCAAGCACTACTGTCTTGCTATAAGCAAAGACCTTCTGTTTTGAATGCTGAATAAATTGAAATTATATCTTGTTAAGACAGCATAACACCTGAACAAGATTTATTGAACTATCTTTGAACATCGCTTGACACACACCCCAGAGAAAAAAACATTGACTGCTCTGGTCAGTTGCGGTTACAGTTAGTTGTCCATTTTACAGTTATTTTCCAGTCAAACCACCACAAGTATTTTTATCAAGTCATTTTCCTGGCTTCTGTAAATTGATAAGGAATTAAACCATGTAATACACAGATTAAGATTGATCTAGTATAAGAAACCATGTTGTTTTTCAACACAAAGTATAAAAAGACCTAAAAGTCAAGGAAAGGAAATCAGACTGTTAAATAGTAGCAAATTGGCATAACCGTGACTGTTATTCTTCTGGCATGATGATATATATTTTATAACTGCCATCAGAAGGGGGACTGGAGTTGGAGTCAACATGGTTTTCAGCGATTCCTTTACCCCAAAATCAGTCTGACTCCACAGCCCTGCATTACACTTCTATACTTTAAATAATTTCAAAAATTATTTGCAGTTTTTAAACTTGGTAATATATTCAAGTTGTTTTCAACAAAAATGATGTCCTCATCAGGTAGGGTTTTGGACATTTGAAACTGAGAAAACATCCCTAATAGTAAAAGCTCAAAAGTTTCATGGGACTAAAGTTGAGTGACGTGAATTACAGAAGCAATATTTACAAAGCCTCTCACCGGTTGAGAAGGCTCTTTCTGCGATTAAATTTAAAAATGAGTCGAAGAAAAATTACTGAATTTTTTAAATGTATCTGAATTGTGAGTACTATTCTATTGTCATACTATATGAAATTAATGTCAATTATGTAAAATATTTGTTGTAAATGCTTTTTACTGTTTGAGTGTACTTCCATTCAAATTATTTTATAGTTTTTGTAAATTTTGGACCACCCTTTTGTAATGTTTTCCCGCCTATTACGTATTTTCCCACCAGTTCTGTGAAAAAGACTAAATCAGGGTTTACTGTACTGCAAAGCCTTTAAAAGTACAAGTTATAAAATATCTACCCAGAATAACATGAGAGTAAAAACATCTCAATAGAAGCAAGAAAAATCAAGCTGTGAAGCGGAAAATGCTTGAAAAATATATGGCTAATCCCATGTTCAATGAGTTTAGGAAGGATGATGCCAAAGTGGTTGGCTTTAGGAATTGCTTATTTTGTTGCTCAAAAAGTAATTTTAATGAAAAAAAACAATTGACTTCCTATTTTAATACTGCATTTCATCTCTATAGTACATGTTCGAACATTCTGAAATCACTTGAAATTCGAAAGCTAAAGAATTTAAAATTTTCAAATATGTAAGGTTCAAGTAAGAATTTACATAGTTGAAAAATAAAATTTCCTTTATTAATTACACAGATCTACTTATAAAACAATTTCCGAATTTTTTAAATGCAGCTGAATTGTAAGTACTGTTCTATTTTGTCATACCATATGAAATTAATGTTCATTATGTAATAAATATGTTGTAAATGCTTTTTACTGTTCAAGTGTACTTCCATTCAAATTATTTTACAGCATTTATTGAAATTTTGAATGACCTCTGCATAATTTTTTCACGCCTATTATGTATTTTCCCACCAGTCCCACAAAAAAACATCGGAGTTCTACTGTAATATACTGGTGATGAATTGCAATATTAAAAATTAGACATCACCCAGTACTATTAGACACTGCCATTAAGTTAATAAATCACAAAGCCCTTAATTTAATGTTTTGGTCATGTTTATGGTTTTGTGACTCGTATGTAAATTGTCTTTTGTAATAATTGTGGACACATTGAACAGTATGGTGATACTAATCAATATTGTCAATAAATATAGTTCTGTTGCTTCTCTTGGGTGCATTGTCATCTTCTGGCAAAAATGTTAACTATTTTTTTATCTAACCAAAAAAAGAAAAAACCTTTTAAAGTAGAACTTCATCCCAAACAACATTGAACCATACCATTTCAAATTTTATGAATTTTTAAAGTATTTACGTATTTATGGGACACCCTATACTTTGAAAAACTAGAGGGATGCACTCATAAAATTGTCACAAATTTTGTCCAAGAAAATATTTGGCTTTCTTTTTTCTTTCCTATGCTTAATGCTAGGAAAAACTAGTCTACAAAATTTTTATTTTTGAACTATCATATTTAGGAGGAGTCCCAGTCGTAGCCGTTCAAGGAGTTGTGATCGTCGTCGCAGGAGTATCTCTGGCTACCGTCAGAAAAGTCGGAGTGTAAGCAGAGACAAGCGAGTGAAAGCAAGATCCCCCAGTGTATCAGTCTCGCCTGCAAGATCTCCTTCACGTTCAAGATCAAGGTGGGCTTCTTCTTTCAATAAAGTTCCTTTCAGTCAAGCTAATTTGATGATCCTTTAATTATGTATGTGTGATTCTGAAATAACAAAATATTCTAATTTTTTTATTTCAATATTCATTTTTACACCTTTATTAATGTCAGGGGTCACACTCCTGCTCCAATTGCTCCTAACGGAAAAATCTGCCACAAGCATTATATGTTAACAAAATCGTCATTTTGGCCTTTTCTGCTGTAAAATGATTTTTTTTTACAATAATCAATTAAAGGTAAAGCAAAAAATATATATTCATATATCCTGATTGGTGGTAAGCTTTTTTCGTACATGCACTCCTAGTGCAAGAAAACACCAGCAATCTTTAACTCGGACATCAGCACGGATGCACTGTGTTGCTGTAAGCAGAGGAATATAAATATATATGCATACAATCATTGAAATTCATATTATTCTTTTAAATTTTTTTTCCTTGTTTCAGAATGCTCATTTTAAGAGCATAAATTCCTTTAATTCAAACTCCTACACAGATTTTAGTTTTGTAAGATTGGTTTTTGCTAATGGTTTTAAAAAATGTTGAGGGCAAAGGTGCAAAATCATCCGAAAAAGAAAATTTCTATTAAATAGTAGAAAGAGATTTTGGTTTATATTTAATTTTAGATTAAACTAAGCAATTTCATTTATTTTTTAGATAGTAGGAATTTGTAGGTTTTTTGACTATGATTATACTGCTTTACTCTTTCTTGTAAGAAAGATCAAAAGTAGTAGTTCAACAGTTTTATTTATTCATTTATCTTTTTTCTCAACTATGTTTTTTTTTTTTTTTTAAATGATATGTGTTTCTTATTACTGGGCTTTATAAATTTAATTCCATAAAAAAAAATTAATAATATTTTCTGCTACAAAAACGCCTTTTTCTGTTACAAATCTTGATTTTCCCTGCAACAAAACCGCCGAACTGTATGTGACCTCTGTAATATTTTAGAAAGGATCAATAAAGTTTACTGACATTTTCATAAAAAAATATTTAAAATATAAATTCACCAAATTTTGAACTTGTTTTCATATAAACAGAAAATTCGCTAATTGAAGCAGTTTTTATAAATGCAACGTATTTAACTTCTATAGCAACACTTTCTAAAACTGCAAACACTTACTTTTTAAATTTTAAAAATTAAAAACATTATGGGATTTAAATCACAATTTTAATGCTGATTTAAATCAATGAACCTATGATTAGCAATAGAACATATTTTTGCTTCCTTTAAAAGTGCAATAAAATAATCTCTCTGTACAATTCATGGACCGGCAGCCTGTATTGCATATGATGAGTCGCTGCGTGGTTCCAAAAATATTCTTAAAGTCTCCACTCATAAAAATTTCTTTTGTTTCAGGTCCCACGGCAAAAGTCGTAGAAAAGCCGAAAAAGCTCCAAAAAAATCTAAGCGGGCTCCCAGCAAATCCCCCACAAGGAGTCGAAGTATCAGCAAAAGTGTGAGTCGTTCTCCTCCCATGAAACGCAAAGTGAAGAGCATATCTAGAAGCCCAGAAAATGATTATGTAAGTTATTTTCTTGGAGGTGAAATATTCTTTTTGGCACCAATTTTACTAATTGAGCACATGCAAAATGTTTCCTGCTTACTATCTTGAGAGAAAATCTGGGATGCAAAAAACCATGGGAAGAAAGTTTCCGTCTTTATTACTAGAAGAAAAAATGCAGTGCTGGCAAAAATATCTACACATTGTCGCGTATCTTTCAAATAACTTAATAACTTTTCACCTCAAAAAAAATCTCTTACTGATATAAACTTTTTTTTAAATATAATAAATCAATTTAATAGTTTTAATATTTTGTTTCAGGTTGATAAACGTAACAATATCGGGCAGTACGAGAAAAATAGGAGCGTAAGCCCTAGTCCTCGTAAAGAAAGTTTTCGAACCAACGATTATCGCAGCATCAGCAGGAGCAAATCTAGATGAAGTTGCTTTGTTCAAGTTGGTTCTTTGATGCTGTAAAGCCATGTGACATTTTAAGTTTTCATTTTCAGAACTCTTGTGAAGATTTACTCTTCAATTTTGTGTGTAGTGAAAATAGTGCATTCTATAGCACTCATTGTACTTCTTTAGACCTTCATCTATGTTTCAAATAAACTCATCCAACTTAGCTTGTGAAGTTTTCTAATGAAACTTGTATTATTATGTTTATTAGTTGATATGTTCATTTTTCAGATAATATTTGCTATTCATTGTAGTTTTTAAGTAAGATAAAGCATGACATTTTCATTTTATTATTTCATGACCTTTGTCAATTTATTTTACCAATCATTACTAGAAGAAAACAAGAATAATTCTTTCTTTTCCAAAAAATGTGATGCAAATTGTAAATTGTTTCACAATCATATCTTAATCACATCAGTTACTGATTTTATATTAAATCATAATGTATGATAGACAGAGAAGCTGCAAATAACTACAATTAACACATATTAATGTCTGTAGCACATTGCTTTTTTACAGTGGTGTAGTTCTAGAAAAAAAGCTGGGGGGACGCTTTGAGATTTTACAATCAAAGACTGGCGGGGGGCGCTTATGTTAAAACTTTTAAAAAGTTTGGACGTTTCTGTTAAAATGAAGTAAGGGCAGTTTTGTAGTCCAGGAAAAAAAAGGTGGGGGGGACGCTTATATATACCAACGTCAAAAAATGGGGGTACGCTTATGTTAAAATAAAAAGGTAGACACCGTACTCCCACGTCCCCCTCGACTGCATCACTGCTTTTTTATGAATAAATAACATTTTCAATAGCAAGCAATTTGGCTACACATACACACATTACCAATAAAATTAAAATTGTCCTAAGAACATAGTTATGTAATATATATATTATGTATATTATAATATCTTAAATGCTCGTGCATCTAACAAAACTGATTTTTTCTTGGCGTCAAGTTTTTTGGATTTTGACTGATTGTGCAATTCTAAAAGGGGCTGGTTCAGGCCTCTCATCTCGAAATTTTCCCGGAGGGGAGTATGTATTCAATGCATATTATGGGTTTTGAAAAAACATAAAGGCATGTATGAATGCAATGTATTCTAGTAAAGTTGCAGGGGGGAGGGGAGCAATTGATCACCCAAATCATGGGTTGCTGTTTTTGCTAACAAATGTTTGCTTTTACAAAACCAAAGGTAAAACATACAATTATATTATCACAATTTATTTATCCCAAAAATTTAGATATTTCACAACTTAAATGTATGTCAAAATATTTTTTAATCAAATTGTTGAAATCACTACACCCAACCACATCACACACAACCCATTCATTTGTAGTTATAACAGGTACTGCTTAGTTATTTATAAATAAGATTTGGCATAGTCCGTGTCGATTCAGGCAGGTAAAAATAAAATATTACCTTCATAGTCTCAGAACTTTTTGAATTTCACATATGTTAAAATTTAGAACAAAGTTAGTCATAAGTATGTTTTTGTTTTGCTCAAAAACAATTCCTGGCCCAAACTGCAGGTCAAAGATGGCGCCTCCGGCACAATTTCTCACTTGCAATTTTCGACAAAAACTTTCAAGTGCTCTATTTCCAGAATAGTGAAAAATATTTTGATGCAGTTTTTTTTATTTGAAAGATAATTAGATTCTGTTTAAGATTAAAGGCTACATTTTAAAATATTTGTTCAACGTTTTTTGCTGCAGCCTTCTGAAATTTTTTTTAAAAATTCTTTTTAATTTTTTTACAGTTGGTTGATACCATTGAGTACTACATTCCCTGAAAAGGAGAGCTTCCACTTTGGCATTCAACGGTTTTTAAAAACTATTTAATATTTTGCCATATATTTTATCAGTTTTCTTTATAACAAGTCACATATTGGTCTCATTAAGTCAAAATTATAGTGATTTAATTTTCTTAATAAATATTAAACATATGCCCCTCCCCCTTCCCACAAAAAAAATTACCTGTAGACAGACAGACATACATTGCCCAATCTTTCTGCCCGCTACTTTAAAATATTTATTGATTTCATTTTTTTTTCTTTTTTCTTTTTTTGCTATCATTTTCTCATTTTTTTCATTGCTAGAGTTACATACACAAAGCATATGTACGAAACACCACTATTTGTTTTATCTATAACTCATAACATAAATTTGGGAAATGAGTATGTTTTGGAACATGTCCATATATTCTAAGCTTTAATATGTTTTTGGTTGTAATATGTTAGTGTTTTTTCATTTTTTTCTTTCTCTTTTTTTTCTTTTTTGAAAGGATGTTTCTAATATTTATCAGGCTGTACATAATTTAAATCAGATGTTTTTTTCAAAAATACATCGATTTAACTTAATAGTTCTAAAAAAAATCAAATCAAACAAGAATGTTGAAGAATTGATTACTAATTTGAGTTAGCATTATCAGTTGTCTAATATTTATGCAGGTATTTAGAGAAGGGAGTAGAAATTTAATAGAGAAATAAGTATCAAAATATTTTCAATGGGGCAATGGAACAGAATGTAGATTATCTGCCTAACCATTTAAAACAAATCTTAACTGCTTTAAATAATTTGAAGGTAATTAAAATAGCCGAAGTTGTTACAAGTATTCAGAAAAAGCTAGAAAATAACATAAATCAGCAAGATAAAGTAACTATACAATACCTTTTTTAAAAAAATATGAGCAGGCATTGAAACCTTTCTTTTCTTTTTTTTTAGCCATCACTAACCCCAAAATATAAAATAAGAGGTTTCAAAGCCAATTAAATTTGGTTAAAGAAAACACTGAACTATGAAGCAATGGGTTGAAGTTCATAATTTGTGCACTTTTTGTGGAAGTTAATTTGAAAAAGAAATTGCAGTCTATGTCAACATTTGAGTGTGGGAAACTAACTGCTGTAAAAGAATTCATGGGTAAGAAACAGCCAAAAATTATTCAGATGCTCATTACAGCAGCAATGGAACTAAAATTTTCTACATTTGGATTTGTTCACAACAAGGTCAAACAGTAACCTAGGAGTAGAAAAAACAGCCAAACGTGTTTTCTTTTTCAAATTACTTACTGGCGAATGGAATCAAGAAAATACTTAACTGTATGTGTTGTTTAAAAATAAATTTAATTATTAATTAATTTGTGATTATGAATAAATGATATCCAGAAATTATTTTAATGGCTGATATACATATATTTGTTACTTGCTAACGGCCTGCGAATGTGCAATAATTAGTTTTTCCAACATATGCGTATTGGGTTGAAAGTAGTGTATTGCACTTATTTTTCTAAATTTTTAGCATAAATATACACTTTTCAATGTAAAATTCTTATTTTCACTTAAATATTATATTCATTGGATTTTACTCAGAATGACAATCTTAAATTATGTTTATTGGTATAACAAGCAATCTGGTTTAAAATTTAAAATCTTTTTTTTTTTTTTTTTTTTAATTTAAAAAAAATCATGATTTTTTCATGCGCTAATATTTATTAAGAATTAAATGCCATGTCAAAGAAAATTGATATTGGATAATTTTGACGTAATGAGACCAATATATGACTACCAATCATTGCAGAAAAGGAGGGGGGCCTATTTCAGCATAATAGGCGTAACTAGGGTTGGTGAAAGGGGGGGGGTCACCCTAAAAATGTGCAGACTAAACACCAATAAGAAGTGGAAAAGACTTCAAAATTTACCAGTCATAAATACGTGACACGTTGTGTTTCAGGCATCTCACCAACGCTTCTCACCAAAAGAAAAAAAATTGTCGTATAAATGTATGGCAGTGCACTCTTCTGAATACAAAGTGGGTGGGGAAACCCCCACTGATCTCTATACTAACCTGGATCTCCTGCTACACCCTGGCAGAGTGAAGCCTCTTTTGGGGTGTAGTTCCAGGTCCTAGTTTGGCTACTTTGTCGTTAACTTGGCAGAAATTTGACGTAGGTGCCAGGTTGGCGCTGAAAAACCCCGTTGAAGGTGCGCTTCATTAAAGTCTGATCTGATATTTTGTTAATTTATGCAATTAATACAATGCTGACTTGTAGTGCGAATAATAGTTTATTATTACTACTTCTTAAAGCATAAGTTCTTTCATCATTATTTTTTTATATCATAAGTACCGTCCCCCCCTCCCTGACTTTGAAACATTCTGACTTTACACACATGCATATATTTTGATGATTTTTTTTCAATAATATCTAAATATGTACTCTTCCCCCCCTCCCCGGGAAATTTCGAAATTTATGAGCCAACTTGTAAAAGAAGTTCATATGCAAAGGTGTTATATATTCAGTTTTCATAGATATAGTAAATGATATCCCAAGTAGCATGAGTACGTTTTCAAAACGTAAAAAAAAGGATGTCAAAAGACGTCAATATTTGGTCAAAATGTCTCAACATTAAACGTAAATCCAGACGTTTTCCAATGACATATTCTAAACGTCAATTGCTGACGTTTCTGATCCGTTTACACGTTTTTAAAACGTCACTTGATGACGTTTTGTAGCCGATAATCGTTTAGGTTTGCGGACGTTTTGAAATCGTCACATGATTGTCGTTATTTAGTCGACACTGCGATGTGGTTTGCCTACGTTTTAAAAACGTCATTTTATAACGTTTTTCAGACGACTTTGCTGCTAGGTTGTTCACCTTTTATTTACGTCACGTATCTGCGTTTTGTAGTGGAGTCGCTTTTTACGTTTTATAAATGACAGTAAATCAATTTCTATCGACACAACTTTTTAAACATTGATATCATTTATGAAATCCTCAACCAAGTAGCAGCATTTTTATTACATAAAAAAAAAACTATTTTATAGTCAATTTTACCTTTTTTTAATGATAATACTTGAAGTCACATTTATTTTAAATGCTGTAAAAAGCAGGCAATTATTTTCCCAGTTTTGGTACAAGATTAAGAAAAAAACTTTTCGACTAGCAAATGCCTCGGGTACTGAATTCAAAAATACTAAAAATAAACCGACCAATAATAACAAAAACATTTCTTTTTATTCAACTGATGCACATAAATATAACACAAAACAGTTTTCACCAAAAAAAAAAAAAAAACCTTACAATTCTAACAAACTTTTAGAAAAACTAAAACATACTGTCATGAATAGTTTCAACCTGTTTCAGAGCAGACAGAAGCTTTTGAAAAGCTTCAAGTATAGATCATTGTCAATCGATAACTAAGACTATAATTAATAAAACATGTCATTAACAACAAAATTATAATTTCCTTTCTAAATAATTCAATTTATTTTTAAAGATTTCATTACAAACACTAATATAATACACAAGCAAGACGTTAAAACTTTACTTTTTAAGTTGTTCATTAAAAATTAATGCTACATTAGAAGTTATTTAAAATTGTAAAACATATCATGATCAAGATTTTAATTTTATTACATGTAATTTATGCTTCCAAAGCTTATCCTCACACCAGGTTTTACCTGCTCTTCCTCCAGAAATCAAATTCTCAGAAGAGAAATATGAAAAACTTCACAAGTCATATGTTCTCATTCTCACTGTTTTAGTAACTAAATAAGGATACTAAAACCAACAACAAAATCATCAATTTTTATTTAACTAACCAATTATGAGAGAAAGCAACCAAGTTTTCAAATATTGATCATGGTTAAACAAAGAAATGGGAGCACAATTATATATACTTGCATTAATATAAGAGGGAGAGATTAAACAGTTCATTTTTGCACTGATAATACACTTTCCAATGGAAACAAAGTTGAATTTAGAAACATTAATTAACCGCTTATATTCATTATTTAACAGCCAATAATAAGAATCAGTTTGCAAAAGAAATCTGATAAAATTTTGTGCTTTCAATCTTATAACACCTAACTGCATAAATAAATAGAAAACAATTTTTTAAGTATAAAGACAATGTATAGACACAATTTGTATGTATAAAGACAAAATTTCTTCAAAATTTTACAAATTATTACACTTTTAGATAAAAATTTGTTTCTTTTAGTTTATCTTAATGAAGATCAATATTACAAAATTTAAGAAATAAATTGAACATCTTTACAAAGTTCGAATGTGCAGCAAATAGTGTAAAAGCAAAACATTTTGCTTTTTGAATGTATGCAAACTCTTACCAATTTATCTTATTTTTTATTTTATTTTTACACAATATTTCAAAATTCAATAAATATTTAGAATCACAACAAAATTTAAATTCTATGCAGTTGAAAGACATAAACTATAGTTAGTTTCTGTAACCTTTTTGGCAACTTGCTCCCACTAAGGCAAAAAATAAGTTTACAAAAAACATTTTACATTATTTTTAGAAACGTAAATTATTTCAGAAAACAATATAAAAATTTAAATAGAGAATAAAATGGGAAGCAAAATTCATCAGATAATTGCAACTGAAACAGAAAGAGTCTTCAACTTCCTTGACTTTGGCAACCTAAATCTCTGCACACTTCCTAAAAATAAAATAAATAATATAAAAGCTGACATATATTTCTCTATTTCAGATGGGAATGAAGTGCAAGTAACATCAGTAAATTTTCTTCTTCAAAAATTAATGATCAATGGATTTTATACCCATAGGGTGGCACAGTCAAGGCCAGCGTTTCTTAAGCTATGTGCCGCGGAACCCTAGGGTTCCACGAAGATTACTCAAGGTTCCATGATATTTCTATTTATTCTTCGATACTACAATAACGTTTGAAATTACTTTTTGAAGAGCATAAGTAATAACAAGAAATTTTTATTTCTGTTGTAAATAATTTGTTTCAAGAACTTTGAATTAAAATCCTAACCTAATATTAAAAACAAGGGAAGTACACACAGTAGAAGTCTACCTTAATGTTTCATGGATGAAAACAATTAAGCAACAACGCTGGTCTAGGCCATGCAGCAGGTGGTGTTTACCTTTGGCAATCAGTAACTTTAGACTTTCATTAAATAGTTGTTTTAATTGCAACATTTATTAATTAACAAAATAAAGGTATTCAATAATGCCCCAATATTAATTTAATTGTTTAAGTCCCTATTAAATTATAGACCTCACTGCACATTATTTATGATACAATAACTATTTTTGCGATTGGTCCATTTTTTGCATTGCTGCATTGGTTCTTTCCAGTTTTTGAAACCGTCCTACCAAAAGTACCCTTTTGTTGACAAAAATACCAATTCTGAAAATGACACACTTAAATTGTTTTAGAAAGAACTAAAATCATTTTTCAAATTTTGCATCATACACTAAAGGATTTTTAATGACAAGCTTTCTTAAATAAACAAGTTTTTTCTAATGTCCACATCAATGAATAGATATTAGAATATATTTTTATCAAAACACTTATTTACAAAATAAATAAATAAAACAAAAAAATTAAAAATGATCATCATAATAGATTAAAATTCAAAAAAAAAAATTAGTTTTATAAAAAAACTTATATTTGAAATATTTGGTAGAATAAAAAATTATAACAAAAGCCCTCCGCCCCCCAACCAAAAAAGAAACAAAACACATCAGTTTAAAAAATCGAAAACAATTCATTAGTACTACCATCAGAATTTTTGTCATTGCCATTTTCCTATGTTAATGATAACACAGTCAACTTTACAACAAATAAAATAAGGGATAGGCACAATAATAATCTTGCTGAATATCTACAGATACATACAGTAGCACAATATTAAATCCTTAATTAAGACTTACACTGCAGTTTAAGATTTTTTTTTCTCTCAGGGTGGGGATTACAGGTGCTATCAGGTGTCATCATATTGGAAAAAAAATTAATGGTTATAGAATGAGGAAATCTGCTTTTAACGAAGCAGTGTTTTGTTGCAATTTATGCAGATTTAGGAAAGAGCTATTTTGTTCCTTTAATATTACTTGAAACTTGAAAATGAGTACCTTTTCTCGATATACTGGGGAAAAGGCTTAACCCTAATGAACAAATTAGAAAATACATTTACATCAGCCATTTGAAACAAAAAATACACATTTACAAAACATATTCCTTTCACACCAGATTTAATACATTACGTATATATTTACACTTATGATTTCATCAAGCTTGCTAGAACTAAAGTTTTAACATTATTATGGAAATTTATTGTGTCAATCAAACTGTTCTTTTCTGTAATGAAGACCCAAGCTCAGGAGTTTTTCAGAGCAAAAATTACTTCCTTTAGATACTTAGATATAAAAAAATTATTTAATAACTTTTTTAATAAAATACATGTATTTATACAAATATTTTTAGCAACTCTGAATTCGGCAATGCAATATTACAATACATTGAAACAAGTAAAAAAAAAATTTGATTATCGATAATGCAATGCATAATTAATTTTTAGTAGGTACCTGTCAAGCTTTATCTATCAAAGGGCTTTATTTTCCAGATAATGTGATATAATTCTAATGCTATATGCACAGTAAGTCTCTCTCCCTGAAATTAAAAGAAATTAGTTTTCTTAAATTAAATTTAAAGTTTTTTATCAGTACTAACGGGTCTCACATATGACTCTTGAGAATCCCTAACAAAACTGAAAATAATCTTATACAATTTTCTTCCAGGCAATGCATAATATCTTACATTATTCTTGATTTATAGTGCATTAAAAAGAAACAGTGTAATACTTTTTTGTGACTCACCCTGTAATATAGAAAAAGTTGTGTGGTCGGTGTGCCATAATATTGTTTGTTAGAACAGTTCATAAAACTAAAAAAGACGAGACCATTTAGTACTCCAAAAAAGCGTGACCAAGAATCATTCCAAGGCCGTAGCCAGAATTAATTTTTTTTTTTTTTTTGGGGGGGGGAGGTTAACTTTGAAACACTTATGTTGAGGAAAGTTTCAGAGAGGAATATATGGTATATTGCAAAAAATTTTAGGATTTGGGGGGGGGGGGGGGGGTGCCCTCCCCCCCCCTCTGGATATGGCCTTGAATTATTTTGTTACTATTTTTAATCATTGTATAGATGTATAGCAAAAGAATTTATCAAAGAACGGCTATGGAACTAAATTGGCTCTAGAGTAGAAGTGAAAATTGTTTTTTTATTGTGTATCTATATAATAATTCACACATTATGTACCACACACTGAATAAGAATTAATTACTCTTGCAGACGAATTGAAAAAGTTGGTTTTTATGAAGGTCTTTTATTGAAGATAAGCACTTTAAGTGGTTAAAAACATACATTTTTGTAAAAAAGAGGGGAGGGGGGGGGGGTGAGAGAATAAATTATCATATGTCAGAGGTAGAAAAACCCATAAAACTCTGTTAAATATCTATATTTACAAACTTGAAGTTGTAAAAAAATTTTATTATTTCTTTACTCACTAGTTTTAAAACTTATTCTTTCTTTAAAGCTTGCTTTCTCATTGAAGCCTCGTCACTAATGATTCCTTTTTTTCCTCGAATGTTTCCACTTCAGGTGAAGAAATCCCACATTCTTTTCGGCTTGTGGTACTTTTCTCTAGTTAACAGAAAATAATCTATATAAAATATAATATAAATGTAATCTATAAATATTTATATTAAATATAAATGACAAAATCAATTAGTTTTTTTAATTGCCACATGGTTGCAATTAGCTTTTTCAACTTGTTATTTAACCTTTTGTTTACTTTATAAAATTTAAGACGATATTTGGCACAGTATTTTTTAAAAATCTACTTTACCCAGTAGTGTAGTCCTGGAAGAAACGCTGGGGGGACGATTACATATATGAACATCAAAAAATGGGGGTACGCTTATGTTAAAATTCAAAATAACTGGGGGGACGTTTGTGTTAAAACAAAAAGCTAGGGGGACGCCGTCCCCCTGCGTCCTCCCTCGACTACACCACTGACTTTACCTCATGTTTACGTCATTTTGTCCAACATCATTTATGATTGTTTAGTTAACCATACTGAAGTTGCAGAGGACCACCCACATGTGACAAGCCAAGTTTTAATGGGTTTCCTGGACATAGTTGATAATGGGAGTCAAAACATTTAACATGTTGAGGTAGCTTTTGTGTGCAAGCACATAAATACACCTTAAAATTTTTTTTTTCCGTTTAGCAAGTAATTGCAGATTATATTCTCACTGCAAAGGGCTATTTGTTAGACAAATTCAGTGATATGGTCAAAGAATCATTTAATTATAAAGCACATTCATATTCATTAATTTTAATATTCTGGTTTGTGTGACAAAATAGTTACACGTACGAAACTAAACAAAAAATGGGTAAACTTTTTAAAAAATTATTTTTTGCTCTTTATTAAAAGATTGTGCTGCTTTTATAACTTGTGCAGAGCTGCATGCAACAGCTAGTAATTAAAAATCAATAACATATAACTAATAAACATATAATGAGATCAAACAGATGGCAATATACCAGTTAAAGTTGAATTGAAAACTTCTCAACACCTTTTGCATTTAAATATGATTTCCTCACAGTAAAATAATGCAGGCAATATTAGGTAGTTCATTAAGTTTGAAATTACTGCCATAGGAAAACTTATTGATACAACAAAATCATTATTATCTGGCATTAAATTAAATTGCTGATTTAAAATAATGATGCATAGAAACATATGAAATGTGTACATTTCAATCATTTATGACAAAAATATCTTTAAAGATAAAAAAAACTTCTCCTAGATTAGCAGCTAAGTCTAACAACAATTGAGATTGACTAAAAAAAAAAAGAACGAAAGAAAACACCTTATATTGATACGCCCATGTACCAAATTATTTAAAATTTCAAGTGTATGCTTGAATTATTTTATTACGCATAAATCATTGCAGACAAATACTAAAACATAGTTGAACTGACAGACAGTCATAAGCACCTTATTGTTATAAAAAAATATCAAGCAGCCAGCCATACCTGTTTCTAAATTTTTACATGCAAGGAAAGTAGAAACGTTAAAAATAAACACACACACACGCGCGCACTTCCGTACCTCTTTTTAAAAAAACATTGATCATACAAAGCATACGAAATGCAAAAAAAGTGCATCCTATTGCTTACCTGTAATCTTTTCTTCAAATAAACATAAAATCCAAACACGTGCTCCCATCGTACCATCCAGACGATCCATCTTGTTCATCGGTTCATCGTCGATCGTGCATTGCGCATGCGCGCTTGAGTCGGAGATGGCGATTTTAAAAGACTGAAAATCTCCATACAGCAAAAACGTTACTGGGATTAACGCTGACGTTTTTAAAACGACACCAAACTGACTATTTTTTGCGTAAATGTCTCAAAAAGGTCACAAATTCAATTTTTACGTTTCTGGGCTTAGACTGTCGTTTTGAAAACGTCCTATTTTTACAAGAGACGTCTTTTGATTTTTATGTCTTAAAAATTACGTGTAGAAAACGTCACTTTGCTACTTGGGATGTTGCTTTAAGGAAGTGAAATTTTGCTTTTTAAATATTATCAATCAAAATAGCTTATAAAATACATGACTTTTGTCAAAATTGATATTAGCAGAAATGATTATTATTTTATTGCTTTACAATGAAGTAAAGTCACAATTACAATTTTATTTAAATATTGGTTAAAATATTAATATAAAACAAATAGTCTATTATTATTATTATTATTTTAATCAAAGTGTACTTTATTATTATTTTTTAAATTCATTAGTCTCTCCCCCCCCCTGACTTAGAAACACTATGACTTTACAAACATGCATATTTTGATGTTTTTCTTCTATAATGGGTAAATATATATGTATCTCCCCCCCCCCCCCGGCCCGGGAAATGTCTATATGACGAGCCAGCTTGTAAAAATGATTATTATTTTATTGCTTTACAATGAATTCAAGTCACAATTTTATTTAAGTATTAGTTAAAATATCAACATGAAACAAATAGTTTGTTATATTTTTTTTAAATCAAAAGTACTTTCATTGTTTTTTAAAAATCATAAGTACCCCCCCCCCCCCTTATTTAGAAACACTATGACTTTTTCACATGCATACTTTTTTACTTTTTTTCAGCTATAATGTGTAATTATGTACCCTCCCCTTCCCCCCGGGAATTTTCGGTATGACGAGTCAGCTTGTAAAAAGGTACATATATTCAGTTTACATAAATAATATATTGAATGATATGTTACTTTAAGGAAATGAAATTTGTTTTAAATATTACCAATCAAAATAACTTATAAAATTCATGACTTTTTCCAAAATTGATAATATCAGAAATGATTATTATTTTATATTTTATTGCTTTACAATGAATTTAATTTACAATTTTATTTAAATATTGGTTAAAATGTCAATAGAAACAGATAGTCTATATAAATAAAACCCAGCTCATGTAGATGCACATAATGATATATTTCTTTAAGGAAATGAAAGAAAAATTTTTTTTTCAACATTAATGAACTGTTTTTTAATTTTTTTAATATTCATTAATTTTTTTAAATGATGATACTAAAAAATTATAATTTTATGGTTTTAATGTTAATTAATAATCAATTTAATTTACATATTAGTTAAAATACCAACAACAAATGATTTAATATTTATCAAAAATCACGAGTGCCCTTAAAATCATTTATTATGTGTAGGATTACTAATTTTGCCCGAAAATTTCACTTTTCTTTGTTTGTCATTTTATTTACTACTTCTATTAGAAAAAAACCAAACAAGAAAATTTTATTCAAAAAATGTTGTAAAGTTTGTTTTATCATGGATCGTTAAAAAAATCGTTTTCTTCAAGCTTTTTTTTGTTAACAGAAAGAAAAAAAGTTGAATTTCGCTCTTCTCAACAAACGCGCGGAAAACCGAAAGTAACTTAGCGAGAAAAATCCTTGAGGATGAGTTATATGTTTTTTGAAGTATTAAAAGCAATCCGGTGCCCATAAACAAAATCAGATGCTAACAGCTCAGAAAGTAAAGAATGCTTAATCATTTCGCGTCTCCATGACTTTTCAAACGATTAAAATAAACGGGTACTCCACATTTAAAATCATTCAAAATCCCATATAGAAAACAATGTAAACGAGTCTCCTGCTCGGGAGTAGTAGGGGCGTTTCCTGTAGGGTTGCAGGCCTTCATCTCCTCTACGAGCGGTGGCAACATGGGTGGTCCACTGAGCTAAATAAGAGAAACCAGGAGGCCTAATCTCGCATCTGTAGAACCGGTCCACTTCACCTTATCGGATCGCAGCCCTTCCGTCCGAGCTCGTGTAAAAAGCGTAATCTCCGTTCGCTAGGCCACCAAGCGAAAGCGATTTCACCTCGCGGATTCACTGTGTAACTCCGCCCCTATTTGTGACGTTGTTTCGATATATCGATGGGGCCGGTAGCCAATGAGCGCTACGTTTTGGCTTCATCGTTTTCATACATTGTAAACAAACAAGAATAAGTAATTTGCTACATTACATCACGGGGATCCTGGAAATGTCTGCATTACCCATAGAGTTGGAAATAATTGTCTGCCACTTTTAAGATAATCCAGCATTGGCTGAGAATAAATTCAGCCGATTTTTCACACAACACGATACCTAAAAGAAGATGGGAAGAACTTGACACCACTCTGATGCCCTAGGAGGAGCACAAAAAACTCATCAAAAATGGCAAAAAGTAAGATAATTTTTTACTTTATGTTTATTTTTTACTCTTAACAATAGTTTCCCTTACTTTTTTTTGTTAATGTTAATATCATGATTTTAAAACCAAAGGGCAAAAGTTCATCTGAATGTGTCAATAGAAATGACATGTCTTTCATTTTATTGAAAATAGTTTTACTTTTCAATAGATCTTTCCAATCCTAAAAATCTAGCAATTGACATTATTTTTGTGGATGCTAAGATTAAATTACTATATGTTTATATGTGTTCTTTTTAAAAGTCTGACACAGTAACTGTTTTTAACTATATGTATATGCCAGAAATTTAAGAATCAAAATATTCGTTCAATAGTAACTTTCTAAAGTCAGAAACAATTTCTATAAACTCTTAGTTTTTTATTCTAATGATCCAAACTCAGTTTTTGTGATAAGAATCTTAAATGCAATAGAATATAATGTAACATATGATTTGAAATTACATGTAAATAGCCAAAGGAAGAAAAGCAAAATGTCAAACTTTCCAGTGTTCGAGAAAATCACGTTTGAAGTTTCAAAAGCTAGCAGGCCGCAAGGTGTTTCTTTCATTGTACAAACTTTTAGATGGTTTTTTACACTGATTCTTCGTTTTTCTTACTTTCCAAAATATGGAGCAAAAAATTATAATCTGCAATTACCAGGTGTTGTCATGATATTGAACTCGACACGTAAAAAAATGGACATTTCATCTTTCTCTTGTGCACTTATGTGCTATTATATGTTAGAATGCTTGGATTAAATTACTATATGTTTATTTGTGTTTGTTTTGGTAGTATCTAATTTTAAAGATATACATAACCCTTGTAGTAGCAGACATACACGCCCTCGCCCGTACCTTTTTACATGTAACGTTAGGGGCCGTTCATAAATGACGTCACGCTTATTTCCCATATATTTGACCCCCCTCCCCCCCTTTGTCACAATATGTCACACTTCAGCGGATCCCCCTCAACCCTTTGTCAGGCATCACGCTGTGTTGCATAATGCATGAAGTCACACTTCTTGTTACCCCCTCCCCTTGTCACAATTTCACGAACTCCCCTCCCCCCTTGAAGCGTGACATCATTTATGAATGATCCCTTAAAAACAATTTATTATTTTGGAAAGTCCTTGGTTACTGATCATTTAAAATCTTTCATTCATATAATTCCTTAGTATGCTTACCTGTATATCTTTTTACAATCAAAACTAATGCCATGTATTTTTCCTGGACAGATAAAAAATGATGCGAGGAAAAAAACCAGGAGGGTTAACTGACATAGCGGGAACACTGGGGGTGTTCCCTCCACAGAAGAGAGACTTACACCACTAGAAGAGCGGATAATGAGTTTGGCAGGCTTGAACTGCAGCTGTAGATGATGAAATTCCCGAAGCTGGTGCAATTATTTTTAAAGAAGCGAGTTGTTTCTACGTTCAAATATTCTCTCAGTGGTGCAGTTCCGGGGGGATGGCGTTACCTACGCCTACCTTTTTATTTTGAAGTAACTTATTTTATCCCCCCTCCCCCTAGATTTTTAACATTAAGTCAGTGGTGTAGTCCTAAAAAAAAGTTCGGGGGACGCTTATGCATATGAAGATAAGTAATTGAAATCAAAAGTGAGAGGGTGCTTATGTTAAAATTTTTAAAATATGGGAGGACGCTTGTATTAAAATAAAAAGGCGAGGACGCTGCCCCCCTGCGCCCTTCTCGACTACACCACTGCATTAAGTCAGTAGCGTACATAGACCCGGATTTCAGGGGGAGGGGTCTTCGGGATAAGTGAGCTAATTTCATGCTTTTACAAGAAAAATTGGTTACATTCTAGACAATCTTCACCATTTCAGGGGGTTTTATCCCCAAAACACCCCCTTATCTACGCCAGTGCATTAAGTCCCTCTACTGCTATTAAACCGTCCAAAGTGTCTTAAAAGCTAAAGGGGCAGAATTCAATGTCTAATCAACTTGTAGCTAATGTAATATCAGTAATACATAAATAAAATATTAATTAGTTGTAATTATTGAATATTTGATAGTATTTTTTTCTGAAAAGCGAATTAGAAAATATATTTTACGTGAAAAAAAATAAATAGTTTCTAGTAACTGTAATATACTGGTTTGAATGAATTACTCTGTTATCGTGTCATGCAAGTTCAGCATCAATTAAGAGAGTATTCTCTAATTTTGACAGCAGTTTGGTTTCGACTAGGACAATCTTTGACCTTTCGCACCGTCTGACCTGGCACGCATGTCTGGCTCTCGTTTCAAGGCGTAATTTGAATAAGTAAAATTTTTCTATCTGTATTTTCATGCTACATTTTGCTGTAGCTATATGATAGTTCGCTCTGTTATGCTTACTTTCCACCATTTGCCATATTTATTCTCTGTGCATTGTTTCTGCTGGAATTGTGCAGTTAAATATTGATGCAAAAATTGCACATTAGCAGGAGCCTGAAGCAAGCCAACTTGCTTGATTTTTAAGTATGACTTTAAATTATATTTTTCTTTAATGTAAAAGTAATAATTCCTTTGAAAGTCACTGAAATGTAAAAATTTCTGAGCTGAAATTGAAAATTTTATGGATTTTAAAGTGGCAATTGTAGTTCGAGTAACCCTAATTTTTTTTTCTCTTTTTGTCATAGAAAAGTACTTAGCTGCGGACACTGATCCAAAGGCACTTGAATTTATGTGGCTGCAAGGGAGAGGAAAGCTGCAGCATCAGAGAAGTTGGTCGAGGAGGCTGCTAAACAAACGGCTGCAAGTAAAAGAAGAGCTGCAGCCACAGAAAAACTAGCTAAAGAAGCTAGAAAACAAACTGCTGCTTGAGCCAAGCAGCAGAAGTCGTCAAAATTACAAGTTTACTCGAGGATTTGTATGAAGCCATGGGAAAATAAATAAAGCCAAACATTTTTACATTATTATAAAAATGAATAAATTTCTTACGAAACATTGAAAGCGTAATCTTTTTATGAGAATTTTTATTTCATTATGCAGCAAATGAGTACTTTAATATTTTTCAGGAGATATACAAAGTGCATGATTATAAAAATAAAAAATAATTCAAGTATTTTTTTTTTTCCTATTTAATAATGCTTATATATATTTTTGCCTTTGAATTACAGTTGCAGAATTTTTCTCTAAATACTTGGTAATTGAGTGCTTTAAAAATAAATATGAATTGCATGTCTATTAAAAAAAGATAAAAATTTGGTGTATGAGCCATAGAATAGTAGAATAAAATCACACGTGGTATTTCTTTCGCTCGTTTCATTGTGATACATCATTATTTGGGAACAAAACATTTTTAGCTCTGATTGATGTCAACTCAATCTATTGTGACTATACTGTAATTAATTAAGTAACTGGTACAGGACATATTTTGCATTTAAACTAAATGATTTTCCTCCGAGTATGCAGAACATTAACTTTAACATTGTCAAAAGATATTTTCACTTAAATAAAAGAATGCTGCTTCTATATGACTTTTTGGTTAAATGATATGGCATATGATGCTTAATAAAAGGAAAGAAATAAGATTGTAATTCAAGATCTTCAGTATAGTTAGAATGTAATAAAGAGGGTAAAATATAAATAGAAAACATTTAATAACAAAACATGTACAAAAAATGTTTTTAAAGTGCATGAGGAATTTGCTTCCTCCCTAATCGAGCTCTTTCTCTTAGAGGCAGCGGAATCGTCCTTTCAAAACTCCTATTTCATTTTTCGACAGCACAGGATCGTGCAGATGCATGTTTGGGATTCAATCTTTCTTCTGCTTGTGATGTTAGATCAGCAAATGGGGTCATTAGCCACGGTTCTAAAGGATATCCGCTATGTCCTAAATAAAACAAAAAAGTTATCAGGAAATATAGTTAAGACATTTTGGTTTTTTAAAATTTGCGAAAAATGCAGGTATATACCAAGCACAAATAAACCATTTATATATGTTACCGACAATGTATGAAGTTTATATAATAATTTATGCATATTATTAGCAAAGTGAAACTCTAGCACTCGCAGAATGTCTGGTACTGTATCAAATGGCGGACTTCATACATTGTTGGTTTAAAAATGGTTTATTTGTGCTTGGCAGTATATCAGTGGCATAGCTAATTGGGGGCGCCCCACCCCGGGTGACAACCAGATATGACGGAAAAAAAGAACCTTTATAAAAGCTCCCTTGAACACAGCAAATACCTCAAACTGGATAATTTTTTTATCAATTTCTTTCTATTTTCAACTTGGAAAAGTGTTTCCTTTCAAAAATATATTCAACGTTGAACTGACAATACACTATTGCTGTCAACAAATACCTTAAATATTATGACACGGATGATAAGAATGGAAATCCCTCCCCCCTATTTATTCTGTTTCAAAGTTGTGATTATTTTTTTTAATGTATTGCATCACAATGCATAATTCACGCTTACATAATTTTTTTGTTTAATCTTTTTCATAGGGTGACACCAACAATAACCGGCCCGGATGTCACCCTTGCTAGCTATGCCACTGCTGTGTACATAATATATATGCAGTTAATATCACAGAATTATATTCAAATGATATCCCCCCCCCTCACCTGTGAAAGTTAATTCTTAGGATTACAATCTTGTGCTGGGGAGTAAGCAAGAGAGGAATAGTTTGGGTTCTTCAGACAGTGGTGTAGTTCTGAGAAAAGTTGGGGGGACGCTTATGTTCAAATGTAAAAAGTTTGGGGGGACGCTTGTATTAACGTAAAAAGGTAGGGTGACACCGTCCCACCTCGACTACACCACTGCTTCAGACATAAAATATTTTTCCTCTTTTGCACAATTTTGCAGTACATTTACTTTTATATAATTAGTTACTCCTTTTTGACTCGACATTATTCAACCACAAGCTAGAATGTAATGTTTCTATAAAATAAGTTTCTCTCCTAGATTTTCATGATGATTTGAAAGAAGAAAACCAACAATTTTGCAAATAAAAGATAACAGTGCTGAATGAAACAGATTGACACAGACAAAGCGAGCTTCTGTTACTATACCGCACTATTTCAAAATTTATTATGATGTACATTTTTGCTATTACGATTATAATTTAAAGTCTTTCAATACTCGTCTCCTGGACGCATGGACAAAAATCACCTGTGACGGAAAAACGTGATTTCAATTGAGACTACAAGGGTTCTGTGATGGGCAGTGGATTTCAGCCGATGGTTGCAAAGCGTAAATATGGAATGCTTTCGTCATTCGACGGCTCTGTATTTAGACATTGATTTCAGAAACAGACGACACATTTAATAAACTCGAATTTTCATTCATCATTTTAAAGTCATTCAATACTCGTCTTTCATAAAGCAAAAAATAAAGCAGTATTTACCAATAGACCATGCATTATCATTCCTGCTTTGCTCTCTTACGTGCCTCTCTTGACAAACTTCGGCTAAAGATGAACACATCATGGATGCTGCCTAGGTATTTGGCATGAATACCTATGATAAGTATTTTGTTGAATCAGATTCTTGACAATCTGAAAATGAAAAAAGCTATCAATACAAAAGTAGAACATACATTTTCTCACAAAAGTGAAAGAACATTATAATAAATACACTGTGATGTTTTATTACATACTAACCAAAAGCAAATAATACTCAGCACATAGTCATGAAGTCATGTAATTCAAGTTGTTAATTGATAATACTAGAAAATCCCCAGTTATATATATATATAATGTGATATTTGTTTTAAATATGATTAATAACCATGTATGAATTACAGAGTAAACTATTTATTCCTAAGTGATAGTCATTGAAACTAAATGTGCAGTGCTGTTTTTAATGAGTTCAACCACAGGGTCATAATGTAAAATAGTTTACATCAGATTATAAGTTTATACTGATTGTATTAATTTATATACAACATTTAGCTTTCATACGATAACGTGTTCGAAATAAATTGAAAGCAATTAACACAACTAATCATATCCTTTTCAGACATAAAAAATCACAACTGACTGGAATTTTATGCTGAGCAAAGTTTACTGGCTACATATAAAAACTTAATGATCCGACTACATAATAAAAATTTAAGTAATAACTTAATTTCAGACTAATTAATTTGTACGTACTTAAAGTTCGGGTGGAAAGCCTTGTAGTGGAAGATGACATCTAATTCTGTCTGCTACGTACAGAGTAATTTCATTTGAAATCCTGAAATATTTGATTAAATGTTCATCAGGAAGCATTTTCTCTGTCTCTAATATATCTTTCAGGGATCCTTTCTTCTTCCTTTTGCTGATCAATTAGATCTAAAATAAACAAAGCCGCCATGTTGCATCCAAAACTTCGCGAACGGATCGCTTTTCACCACTAAAAACACGGCGGACAGAAATTCTACAGTGTAGGGAAATCGTCCGCGAACCAGTGCGAGAATAGCGAAGCCGAGATTACGGTTTTTTCGGATCGTGACGTCAGCATCGTATGGATCCTACACTGCGGACCCGTCCGCGGGGGGAGATTAGGCCTCCTCAGACACGCCCTCGCCCGTACCTTTTTACATGTAACGTTAGGGGCCGTTCATAAATGACGTCACGCTTATTTCCCATATATTTGACCCCCCTCCCCCCCTTTGTCACAATATGTCACACTTCAGCGGATCCCCCTCAACCCTTTGTCAGGCATCACGCTGTGTTGCATAATGCATGAAGTCACACTTCTTGTTACCCCCTCCCCTTGTCACAATTTCACGAACTCCCCTCCCCCCTTGAAGCGTGACATCATTTATGAATGATCCCTTAAAAACAATTTATTATTTTGGAAAGTCCTTGGTTACTGATCATTTAAAATCTTTCATTCATATAATTCCTTAGTATGCTTACCTGTATATCTTTTTACAATCAAAACTAATGCCATGTATTTTTCCTGGACAGATAAAAAATGATGCGAGGAAAAAAACCAGGAGGGTTAACTGACATAGCGGGAACACTGGGGGTGTTCCCTCCACAGAAGAGAGACTTACACCACTAGAAGAGCGGATAATGAGTTTGGCAGGCTTGAACTGCAGCTGTAGATGATGAAATTCCCGAAGCTGGTGCAATTATTTTTAAAGAAGCGAGTTGTTTCTACGTTCAAATATTCTCTCAGTGGTGCAGTTCCGGGGGGATGGCGTTACCTACGCCTACCTTTTTATTTTGAAGTAACTTATTTTATCCCCCCTCCCCCTAGATTTTTAACATTAAGTCAGTGGTGTAGTCCTAAAAAAAAGTTCGGGGGACGCTTATGCATATGAAGATAAGTAATTGAAATCAAAAGTGAGAGGGTGCTTATGTTAAAATTTTTAAAATATGGGAGGACGCTTGTATTAAAATAAAAAGGCGAGGACGCTGCCCCCCTGCGCCCTTCTCGACTACACCACTGCATTAAGTCAGTAGCGTACATAGACCCGGATTTCAGGGGGAGGGGTCTTCGGGATAAGTGAGCTAATTTCATGCTTTTACAAGAAAAATTGGTTACATTCTAGACAATCTTCACCATTTCAGGGGGTTTTATCCCCAAAACACCCCCTTATCTACGCCAGTGCATCAAGTCCCTCTACTGCTATTAAACCGTCCAAAGTGTCTTAAAAGCTAAAGGGGCAGAATTCAATGTCTAATCAACTTGTAGCTAATGTAATATCAGTAATACATAAATAAAATATTAATTAGTTGTAATTATTGAATATTTGATAGTATTTTTTTCTGAAAAGCGAATTAGAAAATATATTTTACGTGAAAAAAAATAAATAGTTTCTAGTAACTGTAATATACTGGTTTGAATGAATTACTCTGTTATCGTGTCATGCAAGTTCAGCATCAATTAAGAGAGTATTCTCTAATTTTGACAGCAGTTTGGTTTCGACTAGGACAATCTTTGACCTTTCGCACCGTCTGACCTGGCACGCATGTCTGGCTCTCGTTTCAAGGCGTAATTTGAATAAGTAAAATTTTTCTATCTGTATTTTCATGCTACATTTTGCTGTAGCTATATGATAGTTCGCTCTGTTATGCTTACTTTCCACCATTTGCCATATTTATTCTCTGTGCATTGTTTCTGCTGGAATTGTGCAGTTAAATATTGATGCAAAAATTGCACATTAGCAGGAGCCTGAAGCAAGCCAACTTGCTTGATTTTTAAGTATGACTTTAAATTATATTTTTCTTTAATGTAAAAGTAATAATTCCTTTGAAAGTCACTGAAATGTAAAAATTTCTGAGCTGAAATTGAAAATTTTATGGATTTTAAAGTGGCAATTGTAGTTCGAGTAACCCTAATTTTTTTTTCTCTTTTTGTCATAGAAAAGTACTTAGCTGCGGACACTGATCCAAAGGCACTTGAATTTATGTGGCTGCAAGGGAGAGGAAAGCTGCAGCATCAGAGAAGTTGGTCGAGGAGGCTGCTAAACAAACGGCTGCAAGTAAAAGAAGAGCTGCAGCCACAGAAAAACTAGCTAAAGAAGCTAGAAAACAAACTGCTGCTTGAGCCAAGCAGCAGAAGTCGTCAAAATTACAAGTTTACTCGAGGATTTGTATGAAGCCATGGGAAAATAAATAAAGCCAAACATTTTTACATTATTATAAAAATGAATAAATTTCTTACGAAACATTGAAAGCGTAATCTTTTTATGAGAATTTTTATTTCATTATGCAGCAAATGAGTACTTTAATATTTTTCAGGAGATATACAAAGTGCATGATTATAAAAATAAAAAATAATTCAAGTATTTTTTTTTTTCCTATTTAATAATGCTTATATATATTTTTGCCTTTGAATTACAGTTGCAGAATTTTTCTCTAAATACTTGGTAATTGAGTGCTTTAAAAATAAATATGAATTGCATGTCTATTAAAAAAAGATAAAAATTTGGTGTATGAGCCATAGAATAGTAGAATAAAATCACACGTTGTATTTCTTTCGCTCGTTTCATTGTGATACATCATTATTTGGGAACAAAACATTTTTAGCTCTGATTGATGTCAACTCAATCTATTGTGACTATACTGTAATTAATTAAGTAACTGGTACAGGACATATTTTGCATTTAAACTAAATGATTTTCCTCCGAGTATGCAGAACATTAACTTTAACATTGTCAAAAGATATTTTCACTTAAATAAAAGAATGCTGCTTCTATATGACTTTTTGGTTAAATGATATGGCATATGATGCTTAATAAAAGGAAAGAAATAAGATTGTAATTCAAGATCTTCAGTATAGTTAGAATGTAATAAAGAGGGTAAAATATAAATAGAAAACATTTAATAACAAAACATGTACAAAAAATGTTTTTAAAGTGCATGAGGAATTTGCTTCCTCCCTAATCGAGCTCTTTCTCTTAGAGGCAGCGGAATCGTCCTTTCAAAACTCCTATTTCATTTTTCGACAGCACAGGATCGTGCAGATGCATGTTTGGGATTCAATCTTTCTTCTGCTTGTGATGTTAGATCAGCAAATGGGGTCATTAGCCACGGTTCTAAAGGATATCCGCTATGTCCTAAATAAAACAAAAAAGTTATCAGGAAATATAGTTAAGACATTTTGGTTTTTTAAAATTTGCGAAAAATGCAGGTATATACCAAGCACAAATAAACCATTTATATATGTTACCGACAATGTATGAAGTTTATATAATAATTTATGCATATTATTAGCAAAGTGAAACTCTAGCACTCGCAGAATGTCTGGTACTGTATCAAATGGCGGACTTCATACATTGTTGGTTTAAAAATGGTTTATTTGTGCTTGGCAGTATATCAGTGGCATAGCTAATTGGGGGCGCCCCACCCCGGGTGACAACCAGATATGACGGAAAAAAAGAACCTTTATAAAAGCTCCCTTGAACACAGCAAATACCTCAAACTGGATAATTTTTTTATCAATTTCTTTCTATTTTCAACTTGGAAAAGTGTTTCCTTTCAAAAATATATTCAACGTTGAACTGACAATACACTATTGCTGTCAACAAATACCTTAAATATTATGACACGGATGATAAGAATGGAAATCCCTCCCCCCTATTTATTCTGTTTCAAAGTTGTGATTATTTTTTTTAATGTATTGCATCACAATGCATAATTCATGCTTACATAATTTTTTTGTTTAATCTTTTTCATAGGGTGACACCAACAATAACCGGCCCGGATGTCACCCTTGCTAGCTATGCCACTGCTGTGTACATAATATATATGCAGTTAATATCACAGAATTATATTCAAATGATATCCCCCCCCCTCACCTGTGAAAGTTAATTCTTAGGATTACAATCTTGTGCTGGGGAGTAAGCAAGAGAGGAATAGTTTGGGTTCTTCAGACAGTGGTGTAGTTCTGAGAAAAGTTGGGGGGACGCTTATGTTCAAATGTAAAAAGTTTGGGGGGACGCTTGTATTAACGTAAAAAGGTAGGGTGACACCGTCCCACCTCGACTACACCACTGCTTCAGACATAAAATATTTTTCCTCTTTTGCACAATTTTGCAGTACATTTACTTTTATATAATTAGTTACTCCTTTTTGACTCGACATTATTCAACCACAAGCTAGAATGTAATGTTTCTATAAAATAAGTTTCTCTCCTAGATTTTCATGATGATTTGAAAGAAGAAAACCAACAATTTTGCAAATAAAAGATAACAGTGCTGAATGAAACAGATTGACACAGACAAAGCGAGCTTCTGTTACTATACCGCACTATTTCAAAATTTATTATGATGTACATTTTTGCTATTACGATTATAATTTAAAGTCTTTCAATACTCGTCTCCTGGACGCATGGACAAAAATCACCTGTGACGGAAAAACGTGATTTCAATTGAGACTACAAGGGTTCTGTGATGGGCAGTGGATTTCAGCCGATGGTTGCAAAGCGTAAATATGGAATGCTTTCGTCATTCGACGGCTCTGTATTTAGACATTGATTTCAGAAACAGACGACACATTTAATAAACTCGAATTTTCATTCATCATTTTAAAGTCATTCAATACTCGTCTTTCATAAAGCAAAAAATAAAGCAGTATTTACCAATAGACCATGCATTATCATTCCTGCTTTGCTCTCTTACGTGCCTCTCTTGACAAACTTCGGCTAAAGATGAACACATCATGGATGCTGCCTAGGTATTTGGCATGAATACCTATGATAAGTATTTTGTTGAATCAGATTCTTGACAATCTGAAAATGAAAAAAGCTATCAATACAAAAGTAGAACATACATTTTCTCACAAAAGTGAAAGAACATTATAATAAATACACTGTGATGTTTTATTACATACTAACCAAAAGCAAATAATACTCAGCACATAGTCATGAAGTCATGTAATTCAAGTTGTTAATTGATAATACTAGAAAATCCCCAGTTATATATATATATAATGTGATATTTGTTTTAAATATGATTAATAACCATGTATGAATTACAGAGTAAACTATTTATTCCTAAGTGATAGTCATTGAAACTAAATGTGCAGTGCTGTTTTTAATGAGTTCAACCACAGGGTCATAATGTAAAATAGTTTACATCAGATTATAAGTTTATACTGATTGTATTAATTTATATACAACATTTAGCTTTCATACGATAACGTGTTCGAAATAAATTGAAAGCAATTAACACAACTAATCATATCCTTTTCAGACATAAAAAATCACAACTGACTGGAATTTTATGCTGAGCAAAGTTTACTGGCTACATATAAAAACTTAATGATCCGACTACATAATAAAAATTTAAGTAATAACTTAATTTCAGACTAATTAATTTGTACGTACTTAAAGTTCGGGTGGAAAGCCTTGTAGTGGAAGATGACATCTAATTCTGTCTGCTAGGTACAGAGTAATTTCATTTGAAATCCTGAAATATTTGATTAAATGTTCATCAGGAAGCATTTTCTCTGTCTCTAATATATCTTTCAGGGATCCTTTCTTCTTCCTTTTGCTGATCAATTAGATCTAAAATAAACAAAGCCGCCATGTTGCATCCAAAACTTCGCGAACGGATCGCTTTTCACCACTAAAAACACGGCGGACAGAAATTCTACAGTGTAGGGAAATCGTCCGCGAACCAGTGCGAGAATAGCGAAGCCGAGATTACGGTTTTTTCGGATCGTGACGTCAGCATCGTATGGATCCTACACTGCGGACCCGTCCGCGGGGGGAGATTAGGCCTCCTCAGAGCGAGGACTGGAGGCCTAATCTCCCCCCGCGGACGGGTATCGTGTTGTGTGAAAAATCGGCTGAATTTATTCTCAGCCAATGCTGGATTATCTTAAAAGTGGCAGACAATTATTTCCAACTCTATGGGTAATGCAGACATTTCCAGGATCCCCGTGATGTAATGTAGCAAATTACTTATTCTTGTTTGTTTACAATGTATGAAAACGATGAAGCCAAAACGTAGCGCTCATTGGCTACCGGCCCCATCGATATATCGAAACAACGTCACAAATAGGGGCGGAGTTACACAGTGAATCCGCGAGGTGAAATCGCTTTCGCTTGGTGGCCTAGCGAACGGAGATTACGCTTTTTACACGAGCTCGGACGGAAGGGCTGCGATCCGATAAGGTGAAGTGGACCGGTTCTACAGATGCGAGATTAGGCCTCCTGGGCGGTCGAACCGCTTCACACCCTTTTCAGCCATCAAGGCAAAACGCGCAAACTACCAATTCGCGCAATGATAAAACGGCTAACTTTAAACAGCTCTCGAGCTCTTAATTCTTTTCCGATTTTTCTAAAAAAATTTATTCTAATGCCTGACATATAATAATTTAAAATTTCTCATAGCATTTTAGAACAATTATTCATCCATTTTTTCACGATAAAAAACATTTTGCGACACTTTTTATTATCTTTGAATGCTATGTGGGAGTGTGCGACTATGGCAGGTTTAAAAAATGTTTATTTAGACAGTAAGACACCCTGATTAATTGATTTACTCTCCTTGACTACTGATGAATAAATACTTTACACAGTTAAATTATAAATCTCATAAGAAGTTTCAGTGAGCAGCTTCGAACAACATCAATATAGCGACTTTTATTCCCAAAAACGATAAATGCGTTTTTAGAGTTCTTGCACTTCGATATTGCACTTAAACATAATACAAATTAAAAAGAAGAAGCACTTAAAATAAGAAGAAAGAAGTCATTTTTTGGAGATATTATAAGATAACATTTTTATTAAAAAAAGTTTGCAAATAACTGGAATGGAGCATGTCATTTTGAGATGAATCTGAAATGTATAAGCATTTATAAATTTTATATTTTACAAGTTTGCTTGCCTATGACAAAGTTAAATATTTCTCACTAATGGAACATTTCATTTATGGATATTAACTGTAAATAAGAATAATAAAGAAATACTACTTGTTTTTTTAACCATGCACTAATTAAAAATATAGCTGATCAGTGCATCTGCTGGGAAAAAGTGTGTGCTGTAATTCAAAATTTTATAAGCACATTAAAACTCTTTGAGTGCAGATGTTAATTTAGTAACAAAAAAACATGATCATAATAGTATTTATCATGATTTTTTAAATCATGCACAAATAAAAATTTCAGCTGATCAGTATATTTACAGGGGGAAAGTGGTGCAATTCAAAGCTTTATGAACTCATTAAAAATCTTTGAGTGTAGATGTTTATTTAGTAATAAAATAATAAATAAATAATAAAATAAATGTTTTTTAAAAACAGCCACAATTTGACAAAATAAAAATTAACACACGCAAAAATCAAAATTTTACTCAAATGAAAAGTTAATTCAAAAACATCAAAATTATTATTGAAATTTCCATTAACTAGCAAATTAAGATAAAAGCAAAAAAGGTACATGATTTAACTATTTGTGTAACTGATATTTTCACTTATAATAAAATATTACGTAATAAGGTTTGACTATCGAGAAAACGGGAGAAATATTTAGGCTATAATGCTAAAAGAAAAAGTTTTTCAGCAATGTAATTAAGTTGTAATATTATGATTTAAGGTAAACTTTATTCATCCAAAAACAATTTTGTGTACATTAGGCATAGTAATTAAATTTCTGTGAAAAAAAGCCATTCAAAGATAGAATACGAGAACAAGGCATTTAAAGTTTAAATAGGCAATTCGCCATCAAAATGAGCTTTAACACCGTTTTCTTTTAAGTTTCACGAATTTATTTTTGCATCCCTTTGCACAACAGGATGCAAACGTATTGCTAAATGACGAAAATAAAATTTTTTGATAAACTATGATAAATTAAACCGAAATTTGCAACAATACACCATACGAGCCAATGCTTCCACAATGGGAAGTCAGCGATGTTTTGCCTTGATGGCTCGAGCACTGTATTCATGCGCGTCGGCTCGCAAGCTGCCCTGTTGAAGCATAGGGAGTCCTCACTCCAGGGCAAATGTGTGTGTTAATTTTTATTTTGTCAAATTGTGGCTGTTTTTAAAAAACATTTATTTTATTATTTATTTATTATTTTATTACTAAATTAACATCTACACTCAAAGATTTTTAATGAGTTCATAAAGCTTTGAATTGCACCACTTTTCCCCTGTAAATATACTGATCAGCTGAAATTTTTATTTGTGCATGATTTAAAAAATCATGATAAATACTATTATGATCATGTTTTTTTGTTACTAAATTAACATCTGCACTCAAAGAGTTTTAATGTGCTTATAAAATTTTGAATTACAGCACACACTTTTTCCCAGCAGATGCACTGATCAGCTATATTTTTAATTAGTGCATGGTTAAAAAAACAAGTAGTATTTCTTTATTATTCTTATTTACAGTTAATATCCATAAATGAAATGTTCCATTAGTGAGAAATATTTAACTTTGTCATAGGCAAGCAAATTTGTAAAATATAAAATTTATAAATGCTTATACATTTCAGATTCATCTCAAAATGACATGCTCCATTCCAGTTATTTGCAAACTTTTTTTAATAAAAATGTTATCCTATAATATCTCCAAAAAATGACTTCTTTCTTCTTATTTTAAGTGCTTCTTCTTTTTAATTTGTATTATGTTTAAGTGCAATATCGAAGTGCAAGAACTCTAAAAACGCATTTATCGTTTTTGGGAATAAAAGTCGCTATATTGATGTTATTCGAAGCTGCTCACTGAAACTTCTTATGAGATTTATAATTTAACTGTGTAAAGTATTTATTCATCAGTAGTCAAGGAGAGTAAATCAATTAATCAGGGTGTCTTACTGTCTAAATAAACATTTTTTAAACCTGCCATAGTCGCACACTCCCACATAGCATTCAAAGATAATAAAAAGTGTCGCAAAATGTTTTTTATCGTGAAAAAATGGATGAATAATTGTTCTAAAATGCTATGAGAAATTTTAAATTATTATATGTCAGGCATTAGAATAAATTTTTTTAGAAAAATCGGAAAAGAATTAAGAGCTCGAGAGCTGTTTAAAGTTAGCCATTTTATCATTGCGCGAATTGGTAGTTTGCGCGTTTTGCCTTGATGGCTGAAAAGGGTGTGAAGCGGTTCGACCGCCCAGTCCTCGCTCCAGGTTTCTCTTATTTAGCTCAGTGGTTTTGCCTTGATGGCTCGAGCACTGTATTCATGCGGGTCGGCTCGCAAGCTGCCCTGTTGAAGCATAGGGAGTCCTCACTCCAGATTTCTCTCATATAGCTCAGTGGGGTGGTCTCAAGACCACGTGCCACTTAGTACCAATCAGAGTCCGCAATATTTCTTTAATGCTAAAATTTGCCTCCAATCAATTTTTTAACTGCGACTGTGATTGTTGTTTGAGCTGAGTTTGTTTACATCATCGAAAAAAATTTAGGTTTAACATGTGGGTTATTAAATGTAAGGAATGTTTTCCGATTTTTCTTTAGTTCTGTATATTATAAGCAGAAAATGAATTGCTCAAACAATTTTCTTGAAATAACAAAACTTGAACAGAAAGCACATTTTTTCGAACTTTTTTTTACTCTGTCCTTACATTATTTAAAAATATAATTTTTACAGTTAAATCAGAATTCTAGATCCCCATGACTTTGGAGCTGTACAAGTTGAATACTTCTAAAAAATAAGTACAGGGAAACATTAAAAATATTACATTTAGCGGCCTAAAGATATTTTGGTATCGATTAAATTTCCGACATCGGCAATCGGTTTTCCAAATTGTCTCTAACACGAATTAATTAATTACAAAAATTATCACTTCCTATTTAAAGTCAATACAATTGCTTTGTCTACATTTCTTGTGGCGATTTAAATCTCTCTAGGCTAGCTTGGCACGGTCTGCCCTTTAACCAATTAGTGCGATAATATATGTTTACATAAAAGAGAAGAAAGAAGTTGCTCTTAAAAGGGAGAATCATTATTGTAAAAGTTAACATTATATAATTTGAAAATGAAGGAGACAATCTAAATGCAACGACAATGCATATTTAGTAACCAAATAGTAAACCAACGGGAGATAGATATTTTGTTTGGAAAAAGTGAATGTTTTTTTCAAATACAAACAAGAATGCAGTAGACCTTTAAACCACCAATCCATTAAACGTAATTCTCAGTAAACTGCACTTTTTCAAAGTAAATAGTTAGGTGTGATGTTAAAAATGAAAAAACCTACATTCTACACTGAAAAATTACAGAAAACTGTAAAAAATTAAATTTTACAACAGTTTTTTACCTTCATTCAAAGCTTTTAAATAAAATATTTTATTCACTGTATATAGTACTACCAAATTGTCTTTGTAAATGCAACTATGCAAAGCATGAAAAAGGGGAAAAGTGTAGGATAATGAACTTATGATTTTGAAGCATATTTATTTGTGAATGGTAATTAAGTTGCATAATTTGTACTTCAATATTCCATTTATTTTAAACTGATTCTAATGTGCAAACACATTGACATATTCTGCATGTTATTTTTTTAATTTGTGAAATGATCTATGTAATGCAAAACTTTTGGTCCCAAGGCATGTATTACAATGGTCTTCTACTGTATTTAATTTTCCATCAAGGTAGGAGAGTAAGGTGATATTGAGCACTACTAGGTGAGTGGGACATCAAGGGAAATTAGTATTTAAAAAAATCATATTACGAAAAAAATACTTGCATTTTGAAAGCAAATCTTAATTATATAATTTTATTTTAAATTTGTGGTTTATACTTTTTACATTTATTTTTCTCTTGGAATCACCCATGCTTGGATGCAGTGTACTAAAGTATTTGCTACTCTTCAATACTTTATTAACAATTTTCGTGTGATAATTTAAGACATTTTGAATGAATAAATAAATAATTATTAATCAAAATCAATTGTTGCAATGAAGTCGTTCTCACTTTGAAAAAAAAGTGTTTCATGGTACATGTGTGCAATATTTTTTGCGATGCTATAATGTCGTATCAATGGTTTGTTCATTAAATGGACTTTGTAACAAGCTGATTAAATGCTTTGCTTTTCTAATTTTAAGTATTGATTTTATAATGTAACTTAGAAAAAATTTCTGAAACATGTATATTAATATTTTTCTAGATTAAGGAGAACTAAATGATTTGCTTAAGTTAGATGATGGATTGGAAAGAACTGCAAGAAGTATGTTTTATCTTCTTATTTTCTCACTAAAATGTCATATGTATGTCAACAGATCTGGGCATTTATCAGGGTTCACACTGGGGAAAAATACAAGGTGGGATTTTCCTCCTTGACCAAAATTTTAAGTGGGATTTTTAAAGTTTAAGCCCAAAAAAAATTTTTTTTGAGTGGGATTTCAAAAAATATTGCGGGAATCGCGCGGCCTAGCGCGAACCCTGTTTATAAAAGTATATTTTATTTCATACTTTGACATTTTTAATGAGCATTACAGCTTAGGAATAACATTACAGTTTTTGTTGTCGTGTCGGGTCTATGCAAACAGTGCTAGTGCAAGATTAGAGTCCTCCAAAAGTCTTGGTGACAAGATCTGCAAGTTAACATTACAGTTATTTTACACGAAACTGAACTCATATTACTTTCTATAAAAATAGCAAAATTTTTAAAATCGCAATAATTTAAAGACATTTAATTATTTTTTATTGATGTTTTAAACATAAAATAATGACAAGCATTAAGGTCAAAATCCTAATATGTAAAAAAAACAGAGTTTGAAAAACTTTTTTTTTTTGAAAAGCTGAGCCTACCTGGCTTTTGATGAAAAATCTGAGGTTCTTCATAAAAGAAATCATGTTTTTCCGGGCTTCTTCAAGAAACTTTTAAACCACGATTTGTATTTAACCATCGTACCAAAACCAAAGCATTATTGTGGGCTTTTGGTATTTCATAAAAGTTACGTGAATTACTGATTAACACAGATAATGATGTACAGCACAAAACCTCTTATCTGGGAGCCAAAAACCAGGAAACCAGAAAACTGGTAATTTTTTTGTGAATTTCTCGCCATTTTTGAAAAGCTTGTGTTTTTCTTGCCCATTTAATAAAAATACAAATTTTTTGAAAATATCTTTAAAAATACGCATTTTTTCGTTACTGGTAACATATTCAGTGTTTATAAGTCAAATAAGTTAGCTTAAAAACGATATTTTTTTAGGGGAGGGAGCATTAACTTACTTGCAGAAGAAAATTTTAAAAAATGTTCTACAACGTAACTTGAGAAACCCCCCAACACTTTCTCTATTTTATTTCAATAATTAAACACGAAAGAAATATGTATTTAGATTCTTATACATTTATTTAATTGTCTGCTGAGTATTTGAAGAAGAATTGCAACAGAAGTCGGACTATATGAAAGTTCGTAAAATTTCTAATACAGCAGGTTCGCGAATTTTCCGTAATAGCTGATCTTGTTTATTTTTGCTTTATAATTTTTTGATTTATTTAAGAGCTGCAATAAGGTAATGAGAATTTAAAATTGATATTAAGGCAACAAAAATTGCGACTGTGAAGATGAATTCTTTATTAAAATCGATTTTGCAAAACTGACGTCGTTGCACACAAGTATGAAATTTGCGTGTTTCTGCATGCTTCTAAAAAGAAAAGCATCCCCAAATTGAACTTCGGGAGTATTCTAGAATGTAGCTGGAACGCAGGGCCGGATCTGGGGTAGAGCGAGTGGAGCGGCCGCTCTCGGCGCCAGATGGCAAGGGGCGCCAAAAAGCCAAATGCAAAAAACAATTTCCAGCGCAAAAAAAAAAAAAAAATGATGGCGCCTTTTGAGAGGCGCTGGAACAGTGTTGCCATATCAGATAAATTCCTGCCTTTTTTACAGCTAAATCTGACTATTTGGAGCGGCTAGTCCTAACCTAGTCCGCAATTAAATTACTTTCGTTTTTACATGATGATTCATAAAAATCAATACCAGGACTTTCCAATTGGCATACAAAAATGACTCCTCAGTCTGCTTTCCCATTAAAAGTTTCAGAAGATTTATCGAAATGGCCAAATTCTCTGCCAATAGGGTAATTGATGAAATAGTACTGCAATGGTCTAATAATCATAATAATGGCAAACTGGGCAATATAGAAGACTATACGCGCAAGGAGAAAGGTCGTCATTTTCCAAACAAACAGTTCCAACGAATTATGTCAAATGGAGAAAAATATGCAGGACATGGCTTGTTTATTCAAAATCTTCCTCAAAAGCGTTTTGCTTATATTGTTATTTATTTCACCGAAATTCAATATCAACTTTAGCAAAGGGTTATGATGATTGGGCCCATATTGCATAGCCTTGCGAAACCATGAGACTGCTAAGTATCATCATTCAGCAACATGTATGTGGTTGGAAGCTACGAAAAGATTAGGAACGCAAACTGGAGTGGATCAACATTTAATCGAAAAAATGGATGAAGAAAAACAGAAGTGGTGAGCAATACTTGAGAGAATGAATATTTTGATGTGATTCACACAGCGATATTTCTGGAGTGGATCTGGCTCAAGAAATACTGAGCCTGAAGCAATTCTTAGACACATACCAAGGACAACCGAAAGATGTTCATAATGTTTTGAACAAATATAATTGTTGCGATTTGTTTCCAAACACTTGGACTGCCCTTCGGATACCACAAACTATTCCAGTAAGGGTCGCAAAAGATGAGCGAAGTTTTAGTAAACTTAAACTGATAAAAACCTACCTAAGATCGACCCTAGCTCAGGAAAAATTGTCAAACCTGGCAATTTTTTCAATTGAAAATGATATTGCTCAATCCATACCTACAGATAATTTAACTGAAAAAATTGCCAATACAAAAGCAAGAAAGGTAAACTTTGTATAGATTAATGTAAATCTAGGTCTACATAAGGAATGCTTTTTTTAAAATTAGTTATTACAATACCTACATAGGTAACAGATTTATTTAGTGACTGATTGAAATTCACACCAAATACTAACTTAATTATATAACAGTAAAAGCTTTCTTAATATTAAAGTGTCAATAAGTGTTAATATTTGCAATAAAAGTTTATTTTTGAAAATTTGTTAATTATTATTTATTTAACATAAAACCAAAGTAGAATTTACGTGACGTGCAAGCGTCGACCAAAGGGCGCCGAAAGACAATCTCGCTCCACCCTGATCAAGGGCTAGGGCTGGCGCTGCTGGAACGGGATCTTTTAATAGAAACCAACATCGACGATGCAGATAAAGATGTTCGATTCAGGAATCTTTCAAATGGTGCTACACCCGAACAATAACAAAGAGCGAGATAGCGATGAAGACGAAAATAATGAAATTTTGCCTGCTATATCTAACGAATGTTGTGTTGAATTAACTAAATAACTTATAGCAGGAATGGAACAAAAATCTTTTATAGACGAAACACACATAATGGCTGTTCGAAAAAACCAGCAATTGTTTTTACAGCAAAAGCCTAATTTTCGCCAACTGAAACTTTTTTGAAATGTGTTCAAAGAGGTGTTTGAAGTGTGTTCTGAAACTTCATTTTCAACCCCCCCCCCCCCTCTCTTGTTTTGACTTGTGAATGTTATTGATTTTTATCTTTTAAAGTTCTTTTCTCTCAATATTTCTTAATTTTAAAGTATTTCTTAACTATTTTCTATTTATTTTGAAGTATTATTACCATTTGTTATTGTAATTTGAGTTCGATAAACCTCCAAATATCGGCATTTTTTAGCGATCCGAAAAACCGGGAAATTCAGTTATCCAGGATAGCAATGGTCCCGAGTATGCCAGATAAGAGGCTCTATACTGTTATTAAAACATATGTATGTTTTAAATCATGCATCTGTTGTAATCAAATATAGTTTAAAAGATTGCAAAATAAAAGGAAAAATAAAATGTATTTGTTATATTTTTTCAATTACTTGTTGGAAGCTATTAAAACATTCTATTACATGACATCAAAAAAAGGGCATGCAGAGATAGTACATTTACGAAAAAATATCACAAATGAATTTTGAAAAAAACCCCCAAAATTCAACCATCATATAGAGAAGGCTGTATTATCATATCCCAAGTTAAGCTACTGGGCCACCAACTCTTAATCGAGTTCCATTGCAAAAATTTCAAATTTTTTTATTGAATAATATTTCTAATTGTAACACATATTTAAGAATTCCATTGTAAGTTGCCAATAATTGTGCCCAAAGTCTTTTCTTTATTATTAATATTTGCTTTTTATTATCAGGAAGAGTTGGAAGTTTTGGATTCTATTTATGATGGTGATGAAAATTTCAAAAAAGTTTCTTCAAACTCTTTCCGATATAAGGTAAGATTGCAATTTCTTTTTAATTTTTCCATTTGCAACTTTTAAAGTGTAAAGTCAATATGCCTAAATTACTCAGTTTTCCACGGGGCTGGAGTGGCCTGGTCAGCTGATCGGCTATCCCCGACTGGACCATCACCCCAAGTGGAGCTACACAAAATTTTTTTTATTGCACATTACAAATTTGAATTCTAAACAAATTTGAGTTTTTTATTTGAAGTACTTTCATTAACATGTATTTATCAACAATTAAAATATTAGGAAAAATGACATTAAATTTTCCTTAACTGAAATATCTAAGGCTATGATCTTTCTACCTCTCAACATTAAATATATTTATTGAAGCTTAAAGATAAAAGAAAGTTTAGAAATCTCGTTAGAAAAGCGTTGTTGATCTTATGGAGCTTGTTGTGCCATCTGGGTCAACGTGCCCTGTGCAAAATGGACCAACTTAGCCCATATGGCAATTTTTGCTTTTCATGAGTGTAAGAAATCATTCTGAAAGAGTTTCAATCAACAGATCGTACAATAACTACAATAAATTATCTTTCTGGATATTGTGTGTCAAAAAGGAAAACAGAATTTATCAATAAATAAAAAAAAATATTTTTAGAGATAAAATTTATTTACTTCAGTAAAATTTGGAAAAATCTAGCTGGTTTTTTTAAGGGATGTCTCTTCATCGATCCGATGATATTTATGTTAAAGGAGGGTGAAGGGCAGCACACACAGGGCTGTACTAACAGTCTCATGTGCCCTAATAGCTTTAAAATATTGCCATTAGGCCAGCATCCTTAAGGCTTAAGGCCAACTAGGTCCAATGTAGTCTAATCATAGATAGCTAACAATTACATGTTTAGGACATGAATTTCAAAAAATTCCCTTTTGAGAGCCTTCGCCATCTTTCCCTCCATAAACATCAGTCAAAAGGTACATACAAAATATTTATGCCAGTTGTGTTAATCATTATTAAAACTTGAACCGCCAAACTAGTTTTTGACCATTTCAAAACTTATAAGTTTGCTCTAACTTGTTACTAAATATAGTGCAACTTCCAGTTGCATTGACTTGTCCTATTTCCTGTGTATTAGAAAAAGTCAAGACGACTGAATGTTGCACTATAATTAGTAACAAATTAGTAAAAAATGAAAGTTTTGGGACAGTCAATTGGACCGCTTCAGCTGTTGTAGTGTTAAAGTACATTAAATCTGCAACAATTTAAGCTCAGCCACAGTGATGCACGACTATTAGTTTCCAAGATATAACATTTAAAAATTAGCCATTTTTTACAGAAAAAAATGAAAATTTGAGTTTTTTGATTAACTTATTGGTCAAAATAAGACATAATCTATCATTTTTCCAAAACGTTCGTAAAAATCTAGCTATAGCAAATTTAATGGGCTTTCATTTAAGTACAAAATAAAATCTGTTGACCAAATATTTATCTTGTAATCATAAAAAATCCAACTAAGCAGAAGATTAGAGTTTTGAAAAAATGAGTAAAGCACTTCACATGACAATTTAGGGATATGAAAGAAAAAGACATAGCGCGATGCAAAAAGACTGAAATGTATGTACATGAATTATATATATAATGACCATGGCTAGTTATTTAACTCAGTTTGTTTAATGCTTTTGCTGGATTAAAAGTACTTGTGTATATTTTCAAGACATAATTATTCTACAATCGTGGTGGTTCCAAAGGAATTAATTATTTACACTTAACGAAGCTTCTACATTCTCAAATATGATGAATTTCCTTCATTCTGTCGATCTGTTCACATCAAACAGAGTTTAATGAAATCAATCAAGGTTCAGGGAGTATTAACCTATGGTCTTGGCATATCCATAATTATGCCTTCTCTGTGAATTTAAGAAATTGTGTACATTTTAAACATTTGCAGAGAGATTGAACAGTTATTGAGAACTTCTTGTACGTTATCAGAACAACATGCCAACTTTCGATGCTAAACCGGGCCCCATGAATCAGCTATGCCTAATCTTAATGATATATGTATAGATACTGTGAGCTAGAATATTCTCCAGAATGAGAATATTTGGACAATACTTTCCTGAATTTGAAATTAGAAGAATTATCAAGATTATTATTTATCTTATAAGCAGGCTCGTGATTTTTTTTATTGAATCAGATTTTTTTTATTTTTTTTAAAAAGACAAATATTTTGGATATTTATTATGTTACATTCACAGAAACAATATGGCATGTTAATCAATATGCAAAAACACACTTAAAGCCATTTTCACAGCAATAAATATTTTTAAATAATAATAATGATAAACAAATTTTAATACAAATGTGTGACTCAAATGAAGCTTATCCCTACCAGGAATAATAATACACTCATAAGTAGAGAGAAAGTGTACAAATTTAATCTGAATTATTTTGCTGTTGAAAACTGGGAAAATGTAACAATTGTGTGTACTTAATTTTTGTATTAAGTGTACTTTAATCATCTTTCTATTTTATAAATGAAAAGCCTGAAATATTTCTACCCAGTTAGTAAAATCATATGCTCATACCACTACTAAAAACTGAAACTTTTTGTTTTAATCAAATATCTTTATTGAAAACTATGATAAAAAAATATTTTAGAAGGAAAAAAACCTTAAGCTATTAGGGAACATGAGTGAAACTTTAAGGATACATATTCTAAACTCTAATAATTGTTGTTTTAAACACTATCATTCTTAATTATTTATTGTGTGGCATTTATTAAATTGATCTAAAATACTATTTTTAAGATAAAAAACAAAGAATGGTTCATGTTTATTGGATGAATTATGCTTTTCTTTTAAGATGCTTGAAGCATAAGAGTAATATTGTATAAAATTAAAAAATAGTAATTAGTTCTAAACTTATGAAATATGTCATGTACTCCGACAGATGTACCTAGGAAGTTTTGTTTGAAACAGTGGTTGTAATTGCAACATATTTCATTTTCACAATACTTTCTAACATTGTAAAAATCATTGATTTTTTTTTTTTTTGAAAAAAATCACTTTATTTAAATTGTGATTTAAATCAACAAACCCTTCTTATAGTGTATAATAATATTATAAAGCTGGTTAATAATATTCAGTTATCACTGCTAAAGCATCAAAGTAAAATTATTTTTGGGTTTTCTTACCTTAGAATGATGATATTATTTTGGAGCATTTTTTCTAAACTATGTAAAGGATTTTTGTCAGTTGAGTAAATGCTTTGTAAAAAATATAGCAAAAAAAGGAAATAAAAGAAAATTCTTAAAAAGCTGCAGTTAAAAAAGATAAATGCAAGAGTAACTTTTTTTTATATAAGCACATGAAAATATTTGAATTTCTTCAACTGGTTCAGCATCCTATTGCATTTTTCATATATTTCAAGGAAAAGTAAATTGCTGTTGGAGACAATTGAATACTTAGATAAGAAAAGGATTTGTGACTCTAAGGCAATGGTTCCTGAAGGTTTTTGACCACGGAACCCTTACCGGTTGACTTTTAATTTGAGGAATCCCCATTAGTGTTTATATTGAAATTTAATGCTCTGAACAAGGCGCATTTAAAGGGGCTCCTCCGCGAGTGGGAAATAAATGTAAAACTACTTATTTTGAATTGAAGGTTTTAGTATTGTAAAATTCTAATTTAGAAAGCTTCCTTCATGTTTATCTGGCTCTCACTTGCTCCTATCTTGCTACCCCCTGAAAAATATGGTAATTAACTGCCCTGGATTTTGAAGAAAGTTGAAAAATTATGACCATTGGTTGTCCTGAATTACTTTTGTAACTTATTTTTATGTTGTCAGGCTGTCAATGAAAAACACTTTTATAACTGAAAATAGGAATAAATTTCAAAACTGTTGTAAATTATTACACCTGTCACTGTATTGTAAGTAATAACTGTAAAGGTAAGAGGTTTTATCTCCGATAGTTGAATACATAGACCTTTAGTAGCATCCAATTTTTATTTGAATTTGTGCTTGAATATGTGCAGGCCAAAAAATCTTAATTTATTTTGCAACAATATGTTACTGCAAAGGAGAGAAGGTTTAATATAGATTGCTTACTTAAATATGGGTTTTCTCTTTTTTCTTAACTTAAAACAAAATATCATTGAATGAAATATTGCAATTTAATGAAAAGGTTGTTTCAAATAAGATGAACTCTAAAATTATGTTAGTTTCTTTAAATCTTATTCATGATTCATACTATTCAGCTTGGAGAGCTTTTTCGTGTTTATGATTGCAATCACTTTAAATTATTACACTGAATGTCAAAAGTTGAGACTCAATAACTTGTTAAATGAAAGTTATTCTAGTGCCTCTATTATTTTAATAATTTTCATACACAGTAAAAACTGCAGTTTTAACAAATGTTGAAATCTTTATTTTAAATGAAGTTTTAAAATCAGAGAAGAATACATGAGTCTGTTTTATCTATTCTAACAATTAAATATTTAAAATTAATGTTTCTTAATAAAATCATTGAATTTTCTAATTAATGAATTAAACTTAGTAAAATGAAATGCTGTGCTCCACTGATAAAATCATATTTTGTATACCATTTCTGGTCCAAATTGAGCCTTCCACATGGCCAGTTTTATTTCCTCAATTAACATTCTACCATTTTGATAAAATTAGTGTTTAAGAATGTCCCGACTTTTTTTATATTGTTTATAACAGATTGAAAACGGAAAAAAAAAAGAACCAATGCACTCTTCAAGCAAAGTCATTGAAGCGTTGATTTAAAAGTTTAGTTGAAGCATTGTCCAGCAGAAAAATTTAATTTTTAAGTGTAAAAATCATAAACAGGACACAAATGATGTGTAAGGAGCGGGCCTCATACACGTGAGATCGTGGGTTCAAACCCGACCATCTTGGTAGATTCTCAAGATGCAGAAAATCATCTGCACGTAAAGAACCCTTGAGTATCTATTTTGCTTTGATAGTCCTTGGGTAAATTAAATTCCTAGTGCCGTTACGCATTGTCAGAGTTCTAGTGCAGTTTCGCAGCCTAAGTGCTTCACCTTCCAGCGAAGAAACTAGATGTCAAAGCTCTCATGTGGCAATGGCATCTGCCAATTGTGGTGCAATTTGAAAGAATGGATACCAGTTTCTGGGAGATGCACTAGGTCTGCAAAGGTTAATGACCAGTACGCAACCCATGTAGAAAGAAAAAAAAGTTTACTAAACCATGCTCTTAGACTCCTTTCAGTTATCATGTCAAAAGTATTACAAAACCAACTAAATTCCCTTCTTTACTCATTAGTCATTATCATCGAATGTAATTGTCAACCTTTCATCATCAAACAATGTTTAGCCTTTTTGAACCACCCCAATAGAGTTTCAGAATCGTCTTAATCAGAGCAGCGAGTCATTTTACAATTTTCACATTAATTTAACTAATTTAAATTCTCTGAATAGTTTTTTCTTTTATTTTGCTTCCTTCAAGTGTATTTTTATTTTCAGAAAGGGAATTAATTATCATTTTCAGCTTAAAAAGTTTTTCGCAATACATTTTGTGAACATAACTTACTGATCGTAGTTTCATATAACAATAAATTTCCAAAGGAACCCCTGCCATCCTTGTGCAGAACCCTAGGGTTCTACAGAACCCACCTTGGGAAACACTGCGCAAAGGGTACCATTGAACTTGAAAAACAAACTGACATCCTTTCAGAAAAAGACCTAAGAGATGTACATTTATTTATGAACTCTAATTATTAAAGAAAAACTGTTCATGTCTAAGTTTACAGCTAAAATGGAGCAGATTAAGAGAGATTTTAAAAAAGAGTGGCCGTTTTCACATATTTTGATATAAAAAAAATGAAAATGACAGTAGTAAAATAATATATTCTGCATTTTTATTTTAGTTAAATCTTGTCATTTTTAATTACCTTGCATAAAATGTTTTCTTTTTTAAATATTTTAGTTTGGGGCAGATGGTGATCCTCGATCTTTTCTGCTGGAGATATGCTGGATCGATGGATATCCCAATGTTCCTCCAAAGATCAATTTAGATGCCTTTTACAACAATAAATTGTGAGCAGTCTTTTAATTTCAATTTTGATTTGCTTTTTGTTGACTTTAACATCATTTAAAATTAGGGATGTACCGAGTACTCGGTATGTACTTGGTACTCGGCAAAACTCCAGCCGAGTACTCGGCCATTACCGAGTAGTTGTAAAAGTATCGTCATTTTTTTAAAATTTACTAATAGTAGATAAATTTGTAACTGATTAGTACAATAATATGCAAATATAAATATGTAATATGCAATAATTAAAAAAAATTATGAAGTATATAAAATATTTTTACACAGCCTATATATTGGTAAAGTTCATTTGCTAATTAGACTATTTTTTCCACTTTCTATACTTTATTTGCCACTTTTTAAGCTGTACGAGTAGCGTCCAACATGTTCGGTGAAACATGTCAGAAACATGTATGTTATGCCCTGGCAATCTTTTTGGATAGAAATAAAATTTCACATTAAATTAAAGCACAAATGAGCATTAAAACGCAGACATATGTTTCGGGATTGCTTGGAATCCCTTTTTCAATGCGACAGGGAGCTTCTAGATGCAAAACATCCAAATGAAGCAGACAGAACAACAAAAATTTATATAGCCTAAGAATTAACTTAGTTAATTCTTAGGCTATATAAGCTTTGTTTTTGTTGTTCTGTCTGCTTCATTTGGATGTTTTGCATCTAGAAGCTCCCTGTCGCATTGAAAAAGGGATTCCAAGCAATCCCGAAACATATGTCTGCGTTTTAATGCTCATTTGTGCTTTAATTTAACGTGAAATTTTATTTCTATTACTTTGCACAAAGTTTAATCATTACAATCTTTTTGGATGCCTGATGAAGAAAAGATTGTCTTTTAATCTAAACCTTTTAAATGGATTAATTTGTGGTAACTTATTTGCATTAAATATGATTTCTCTTTGGATAACTGAACATATTACATATATATATACAATTCTAAATGAAAATCAAAATCTAGCTACATAAAAGCTCCAATTGTAAAAGTGGGGAAAAAAAACGACTTTAAAGTAAAGAAATTATCAGCAAGAAAAAGGAAATACACAAAATTCTATCAAATAGAAATATTTTAATAATTAATATCAAATTTAATATGTCGTAAATTATGGTGTAAAAATACAAGTTTTTCTACATTTTCTGCAGACAGGCGATTTCTTTTTTCATTATAAATGTTTTCTGCCTCTGAAAAAACTTGCTCACTGTATACACTGCTGGAAGGTGCAGATAGGAATTTTTTTGCCACTTTGGATAAAATTGGAAATTCTGTAGCATGATTTTTCTACCACGAAAATGGACTAGCAGTTCTTTTTATCAATTCTCGTGCTAAGAAAGTATCAATTTCTTTTTCAACTTTTACTTCTAGTTCAGTTTCTGGCATAGGATCACTGTCACAGTTGTTCACTTGGGAGTTGGTAATTTCAGCAAAACATTGCCAAAATGTTGAATTTTTCTCAGGTGCCTTCTTCAGATTGCCTTCTATATTGGCCACATTTTCATATTTCTTCTTTTTTTTAGGTGGACTATCTACTACTGCATCATATTCATTCAGTTTTATTGCTATGTTTCAATTTTAAATCAATGTATCTTAAATTATGTCATAGTACATAGAAACTTGTGTTTTTTTGACATTAATCATTTTGTATCTTAGGTTTTAAAAATAGAATTACATATAAAAAATATCACTTTATTATTAACTAGAAAAAATTTAAAAAATGAAAAGAAAGTAAATAAAAATATACAGTGTCAATATAGACTTTTTTCCTTGGGTGCGGGGAGGGGGGGGGGGAGAAGATTAGGAGGCATTTTACATAATTGAATGAATTTTTACCGCAACCAATAATCATTTTTGATAAACTGATTTTTATAAAGAGTTATAATGGTTTAAAGAATTCTATTTTGGAATTCTTACATTCAATTTCTTTCATTAGTTTATTTATTAGTTTATATATATTATGTAGTTAAAATGTATGTTTTCATTTCAATATATACAAAATTCTTCATGTGCACATCAATACTCTTTTTTTTATTCACAACTACTCGGTACTCAGTACTCGGCCGAGTAGTAAATGGCCGAGTACCCGGTACTCGGCCAAAGTGCTACTCGGTACATCCCTATTTAAAATAAAGTGACTCAAAACAAATTCAAGATAAATTGTCAATTTGTTTTTCAAATGAATTCTATGTGTGTAACAAGGTCATGTACATTTTCATGAAGTCATGGAGTTTTTTAAATCCGGATGGAGTACAAGCACTGACTATATTTTCCATTTACTCTTTTAGTATCACTTAAATGCCTAAAATTTGGTGCACCAAAACTTTCAATCTTGAGCACTTTTTGTAACTCATGCATTTGAATTTTTAAAATCAAATATTCTTAAATGTCTGACTATTATAATGACTTAAATGCATCATGCCATTTTGAAAACACATTGCTTTAAATATAGCTCAAATGTTAAAATATTTTGAAAAGTACCAAAATTAAATATAATAAATGCAGCGTCATTAGTGTACAATTTTCATACTCGTGAATGCGATTAATCCACTTTTTCAATCCCAACTAAGTGTTCGAATTTTCAATTGTGAGTTTTGTAATGTGTTTGCTTTTGCAGTTGCCATTTCTGTTAATTGCTGGTCTGATTCTGGAATAATACCAATAAATTTAGGCTTTTAGTACTTTTAATTGTTTTAGCTTTCGTTTTTCAAAAGTATAAGTCGTTTTTCAAAAGTGCACATGATTTTTTCATTTCAACTTTGCAAAAAGATTACATATCAGGAATTTAGTGTTTCTAGCTTTTTCAGGGACTTGAGCTTTTACTGTATGTCGGAAAACATGCAAAATGAAACATATTTTTATTACATTTTTCAAAAAATGGTTGCTGGTTGTTTGAGGTAGTAGCTAATTTTAATTGAAAGGTGCTCTGGAAAATGCACCTTTTATAGATGAAGTTTTTTGACATTTAATCTTTAATTTACTGCAGTGAAATGAAATAATTCTTATTAACTTACAGGATATTCTGTTCAGCAGTTTATATAAGAAGGAAAAATTTTAAGTTGGGGTTATTTTAAATGTGTACATTTGCTCATTGATAGTTTCAACTGTGCTAATACTGCCTTGCTGAGTGTTGCTAAGTTTTGTTCAATTAAAACTAACCATTTTTTATGATTTACTTAACTTTTTCATTTTATCTGTAGGCCATTACTGTCTTTCAATCTGTTATGTACTGTGAATGCGGCTACTTTGGCCCCTCTGTTTTGCCGGAAACTGTTGAAATTAATATTAAACTGCTTCCTGAAGGTTAGCAGAGAACATAATTTCCAGTCAAAGAAGGACCCCAGTGCCAAAGTAGCCCGCTTTCACAGTATTTTTGAATTTTTTTGATTTTCTTGTTTGATGGTTTCAATTTTTAGCGAATGTTTAAGTGTTTTTCTTTCTTTCTAAACATCTAATAAATGTATTTTTGAATTAGGTTACCAGATGTGAAAAAATCAATAGTTGAAACTATTTTGAAAGAAGTAAGATAATTTTAATACCATTAATTTAAACTTTGAAAATTTTGTACAATTCTAAGACAAGAGTAATTTAAAGTTTCTAGTTACTAAATTATTGCTTGAGACAGATGCCTAGGAAGTAATCACTCTTATTCAATCTATTTTCACATTGAATAGATCGAATATTGCCTTATAGATCGAATATCGCTTTTTAAATGTTACTGCCCTAGACCGGGGTCGGCAACCTGCGGCTCGCGAGCCACATGCTGCTCTTTAGTTCCTTATGCAACTATTATTTCAGGGTTCCCACCAAGTCACTTTTTTCACCTAAAATCACTTTTTTTTTCATTGGTCACTTAAAGTCACTTTTTGTAGCAAATTGTCACCTAAGATCACTATTGTTTTAGGTATCTCATAAAGTGATATATTACCACCAAACTTTTCCTATAAACACCAGGTAAAATGTAAATAAAATAGTTTCCACAAAGCTACTTGACGAAGCAAATGAAAAGTTAAAAGAGGGCATTAGAAATCTAGCTTTTACAGAAATACAGCTTGCTCGGGGAATGATAGAGGGTGCTAAATCTATAAAAGCTGATGGAGATGAGCACACAGCAAAGGAGCACATGAAATTTTTAAAAAATTACAGAAGACAGGCATGAGATTCTTCCGCGGATCCGCGATTTTCCGCTTTTTTTAGTTTTGAGATTCTGCGGTTTTTTATCTTCAATTTTCCGCCTCGGAATTTATTATTTTTTGTTTTCCTTTTTTTTTTTTTTTTGCACACAAACGCTGCAAAACTAGGTTCGTTCACGCTGATGACTGATGCACTGAAATCGCGATGTTGGAGCCAGCACAACAGCCAGTACAATTCTTTCCAACAGCATTTGGACATTCCTAACTTCATGACTTCGGGCTGCATATTATAAATGTTTTTTGTAGTAAACTTTTAAACCTAGATTTTTCAAGAACAAAGATCGGAAGCATCGCTGATACTTACTTTTTTTATATAAAGGAAGATATGTTTTATCCAAAATCGCACATCTAAATGCAGAAGTAGCATTCTTCAAAATGGAGGAAGATGTTGAGTTTCCTTTTAATGCAAACGAGTAAACATTTTGTTAATCAAATTAAAAAGTTTTAAGTTTCTGAACTTTTTTATCTTCAGAATTAATTATTACTGTTTATATTGTTTTTTTAAGTAATTTTTTTTGTACTACAGTAATATTTGTTCCAGAATCACACTTTCATGATGAAAAAAAGAAACAATAAATGGCGCCATATTGCCACGTTGATAATTCTTTAACTTTCAGTGCTAAAGTTTTCTTACTTCTTTTTTTAATTTTAAACGTTTAAAACCACTCACATTCAGCTCTTATATATTAAGAATCGCAAGTTCATCGCTTATTTTTATGTTTCCTCAATGCCATGTGTTGCTGAAATTTTGCGGTAATCCTTTTGCATCTGCTTTCACTTTAATATATTTCTTATTATTTTCTCATTAGCGCACAATACAAAGCCTACTAAGAAAATATGCAAAGCAATTTTTATGAAATATGATTTTTTATTGCATCGGCACATTACTCAGGGTGCGTAGCGGTGCTTACAAGTGCTTATATTTGAAAATAAAATATAAGGGCCCTTATAAGTGCTTACTTTTCCTTAAAATGCTTATTTTCTAAAAAAAATTACGAATGTTTAGTTTCCCCCCTAGCAGAAATCGAACGTTAGTTTACTCATCGGATGCATAAAATGGCGTTCCGGTTGCTAAACCAGCTGGCCCAGATCGCCATTCATAGTCAAAATGAAAAAAACAGTTGTCTATGAGTGAAGAAAATATTGCAAATTTGGCGTAAAAAAACGCGTGTCAGCGCCGATGCTTCCGAGACATTTTTGGTTCTGTAAATCCGCCATGTTTGGTCGTGTTCCAAAATTCTGCATAGCGTTGGTGCTAAGCTTGCCAAATATGAGGTTCGGTACTGCATACTTGCCAAGTCCACTGTTTTTAACGGGAGACTCCCGTTTTCTGCGTTTGTCTCCCGATCTCCCGTTTTTTGTAATTTTCACTTTAAAATAAATCAATGAAGCTTCAGTATTTTTTTGCTCAATAGACAGCGCTCGTAATCGTAGTTACTCGCCGAGTAGTTTTCATGTGATTTTCCCGTATTTTGCTGAAATTCCGGTTTTTTTTTGGTATTTTTGAAAAGTCAAAATTTTGGTTCCGCGAATATTCGGAATTTTGGAAGTTTTTTTTCTTCTTTAAAAGAGAAAATCTTGAAGTAGCATGAGTAGATACTTGCTTTACGAAACTTTTGCAAATTAGCAGTAAAACTTCCGCATTTTGTCTTTCATATGCCTCAAGGGTCAGTCCCGATTTTTTTTTGAAATCCGATTGCATCCGCTTCGGTAAAAGTCCCTAGTTCTTGTGTACTATCTCACTCCATCTCTTGGACATCAATGACTTCTGGTTTACCATTATTTTTATTATTTTTTACGATTTAGCCTCTGTAATAGGATTTGCACTTCTCATTTTGCCACACCTACTCGAAATTTCAGTGAAAAATTTTAGCCTTTTTTAAAAATTTTAGTGATTCTATTAGTTAGTTATAACTATTAATATTGCCTCTTTATTAATAATCTTGTTTTCAAAATCATTTTTTGCATAGAATTAATTTTGTTTCTCTTCAACTTAGGGTTTGAGTTTTTTCCTTTTGGGAGTCATTATGTATTGTTACAAAATAGATAAAGAACATTTCTTCCTATTTTTATTCAATATATAGCTAAAAAATGGGTAAATTAAAAAGAAATATTTTGGGATAATTTATTTGTTAAGTGCACACCAGACGTGGTCGTGATATTTTGTTTGAATTGTTGTGGTGTAGATGTAAGCTAGTAAGTATTTGGGAGAACTGGCTTTTTATAATTAACTAAATGTAATTCTTGGGATTTTGTGCATTCATTTTTTGCACAGTAATGCATTTTCTGTAAAGTGTAACCAAGTTTCGTTCAATGCTGTCAAATGAAAATCTAGAGAACACCCTATTGCTCATAAAAAATAGTTTTGCTGGAAAATGTTTCGATTAAGTATTTGATGATAAAATTTTATCAAATACTACTGTAATGAACATTAACATTTTTTTTTATTTGTAAGTCAGTTTAATTGTTCATTTTGTGTGTGTGTGTGGGGGGGGGGGTCATTGAAAAAATCTCCTGTTTTTTCCCGCTCTAAGGTTGGCAAGTATGGCACTGTACATGATATTGCAGTGGCGCAACAAGGGGGTCATAGTAGACCTTGTCCCCTCTCCCCTCGCTGAGTGATTTGAATTTTTTTTAAATAATTTTTATCAATATGCGTTTTCACAATATGCATCTTGAGAAAATCAAGCTCTATTTTTATCAATAAATCACTAAATATTGGTGTCGGGGGGATCTAAATTTAAAAAAAAAATTTTTTTATTATCAGCAGTGCTACATTATGTTACTCAGAAAATTACATTTTTCTCCCCCCCCCCCCCCAATAAAGAATTTTATATATATATATATTCATTATATTAAGTTAGATTATCAGAATATTACTTTCAATAACTGCAATTTATTACTTTATTGTATATTTTTGATCAGTGTTTTTTGGTTAATATTACGATTAAACAGGCTCTATAAGCAATGCATCTGTTAAATAAAACTTATTTGTTTTCCTTATGTAGTGCAAAGCCTCTCTTCTCATTTTTGTTAGCTATTTCTGTTAGAAGTATATAATTTTGTCAAGTCGTGTTTTTACTCTAAATTATGCAAGTAATAATGTATATGTGTACTTAAACACGTGCTTATTTTTTTCTGAAAATGTGCTTACAAAGTGCTTATAAGTGCTTACTTTTTGAACTATAATGTGGCTACTCACCTCCCCCAAAATATACTACCCCTGGATTATACTTCAGAAAATATGTTAATTGAGTTTCAATCTTTTTGCTCAAAACTTTTTGCTACAGGATAAGTAAGCACTTAAAGTATACTTTTCAAATATTTTACTTTTGGTATCTGTACTTTCTAAATTAGCTTTGGACAAAGGATTATAATCAAAATCATTTCTTGAACAGAATGCATTTAATTTAGTGATTTCCTTGCTTGATTTAACTGGGCATTGACCCTTTTCCTGTTTTTCATGCTCATAATTGATTTTATTTGCTTCTTTAGTTGTCAATCAAAAGATTTTTATTTTTTACTTGCTCTAAAATATGTAATTTGACATAAATTTAAATAATATTCAAATTAACTTTATTTCTGTAGTAATCCTAATAAAAGCAAATTTTGAAATATTAAACTTTTTTTTTCTCTTTTGAGCCTTGCACTAGCATGCATTTGAAGTACAGTAAAATCTGTAAAGTTGACTATCTTTGACCACCTGTTTAAGTTGACCACTATTTTCAGGAACGGAATCAGACCTTCACCCTCTGTAAGTTGACCACTAAAGTGCTGCACCGCAATGGTCAACTTACACAAGTTTCACTGTACCTAGTTTTGGTGTTTTAATTTTAGCATCAAAGAATATTCTGAATTAAATTTTTTAAGAAAGGATCATAATATTCCTTGTATATACACACCTTTAATTTATCTAATTGTTTCAAATATTTTGCACATGCTCCTCTGATATTCTAAATGTTTTCATTACCTATAATTAATTTTATTTTTGTGATAAAACATTTAAAATAATTTTTCTTGTTTCACACCTTAAAAAATAAAGTGGATTCTGTAAATTGCTAGCATAATCGGTCACCTCTGGCATATATATGTATGGCTGCTTTTTTTTTGTGTCTGATGAAAAACCATTGGTTTTAAAATGATTTTTTATTTGAGATGATGGTGATGTTTATTTATGGAAGATTAGTTAAGGGTTGAACTTTCTGCTGTTTTTAGCCTACTTTCCCAAAAAATAAATAAAGTGAAAGAAGGCTTAATGTATCGTAAAAATATCATTAAAAATAGAGAAAAGTCAAAGAAGTAATTAAATAAGGAATTAAAAATGAAAAATTTGAAAGTAGGGTTTTGAGATGGGGAAAAATGTGCGTTTGTCAGTCCCCCCCCCCCCCCCAATAACTTTTGAAGAAATTGGCCCATTCAAAAGATCTTGGCCAGGACATCTCATTTCCATATCTTACTTTTTCATTTGAACAATTTTTCGTTTAATTTTGAACATTTAAAGAAATCTTAACATTAGCAACTATGGGCAAAAATAAAGCACATTACGTAACATTAGACATAAGATCCAAGTTCGGATTGGACAAGCTTATTAAAAGAAGCTCTCGGTGTGAAATATTTTTTTAGATTTGAACAATTTTTGTTCATTTTTGAACAGTTCAAAAAAATTAACATTTGCGCCTACGAGGAAATTTTAATCCTATATAAATCCTGATCTAGCTAACGGATTCGCTTGGAACAAACTTTATCGGAAAGATGTTAGGCCAAGGAACATGTACAGATACGAAGTTCAACCTGAACTAACCGAGCCTATTTTTTTATGAAATTTGTTGGCCGGGATTTTTAAGGATATTTCTCAAGGAATGAATGAATAAGTGAAAGAATGAATCAATGAATAACTGAATGAGTGAAAGAATGAATGAGTGAAGAAATCAATAAGTGTACAAATTCATGAACGAGTAAATTAATTAATGAATATGTATTAACCGTTGAAGATGGTACATTGGAAGTAATCAAGAACTAAAGCTAAATGATAATTTAGAGAGAGAGATAGCAAGAGTATAAATATGGATTTGGAATGTACGAAAGTAGTCTCGTATAGTTCTAGATGGAACTTTTGCATGTGAAGAAAATAAATGTATATTTTTCTATGCTTAAAAACCTATATACCTTTTTTCTACATGTGTTCTAGTGGCAATACAAAGCTTATTCTCATTTGGTCACTTTTTTTTTTTAAATTGATCACTTTTTTTGTCACTTTTTTTTTCTTAAATGGTCACATTTTTCACTTTTTTTGTATCATATTCTTGGTGGGAACCCTGTTATTTATTTTATCAAAAGAAGAAATTTAAAAATCGTTCTGAATTCGTTTCTACTTGAATAACCATGCAAAGCCCCATTGAATTTGTTTGTTCAATTGTTTGTTATTGAGGTACAAGTTAGTGTTGTAAGTAAATGTTTAATTGTTTTAATTTTTTACTTAAATAATAATTAATTATCTGATAATGCCATATATATTATCTAATTTGTTGTGAAAAACACTACTTATATATGAATAAATATATTAGTTTTTTTTTTATCAAAAAACTTTATTTATGCAAGTACTATTTATTGTTGGCAAGAAAACATTTTGTGGTTCTTTAAAAACTTTGGAATTTTGTAAATTGTAATTTTTGGTTCTTCCGACTCAAAAGGTTGCCGACCCCTGCCCTAGACATATTAAATTTCATACCAGAACTAACCCAGATATTTAACAAAACATAGTTAACATATTCATGTTCAGTACTGAATAGTGAACTATACTTGAATATTTGACTCCAAGGAAGGAGAAAGAAATACTGTTTACTTTTTTAAATAAATATCTGCACACAAATACAGTAACAAATTCCGTTAATTATTTATGTCTTCAAAGAATTTTAAGATGTTTCACTTGAAATAATTATTTATTACTAGTACAAAATTAATTATTAATTAATTATATTATATAAAAAATGTATGCTTAATAAACAGAGCTTATATTTCTGGACTAAATTTATTATAATTTCTGAAATATATAAACAGAGATGGCAAATATCACATACAATGTTTACTACAGCTTAATTATTTTCACTATTTAGATGTTTCATCAAGAATACCAGTTTTGATGCCTTATCAGCCCCCCAATCTGTTTCTTAATTTTGAGTGCACTGTTCCAAATGTAGAAAAAATCCTTTCCAAAGGTGCCGTTGATGCTTTTGCTGTAGTCAGCATGTCCAAAAACTAATGTTCACTGATAAAATGTCATTCATTGACACCTTAACGAAGCAACGAAGCTATTCCTTCCCTAGAGGACCAGATGCATTAAGGCTACTATATAGTGAGGTAAAACTCTAATGAATTACTTAATATGGAATATATTAAAATAATCCCAGAATCCCAGAATATATTAAAATTTATAATAAAAAATATCTATACATTAATTATTTGGAAGAAGCTGATATAAAGTTTTTTTTTTTTAATCATAAAAATTTGTCTTAAAAAATCATATAAATCAGTATTTTCTAAAAAAATCATAAAATTCAGTGTTTTTTCTAAAAAGAAAATCATAAAATTCAGTATTTTTTTTCTAAAAAGAAAATTATAAAAATCAGTATTTCTTCTAAAAAAATCAAAAACTGATTTAAATCACAAGAACCCTGGTTTGCGGGTCATACCTGTACACCCAAGACTCATCACTAGTGATGATGGTATTCATGAAGTCTGGATCACTGGAATCCAGCATGTCCTATGGGACTTCAACAAGGAGTTGCTTTTGCTCCGCCGTGAGCAGTTTTGGCACAAATTTCGCGGCAACTCTCTTTATGGCCAAATCTTGGGTAATAATGGAATATACCAAAAAAGTGCTGATGCCCATCTTTTTTGCAATTTCTTGGATAGTCACATGATGGTCCTCTATCACCACAGCACTCACTTCGGCAATGACTTGCATTTCGACATGTTGATGGCCGACCAAAGCGTAGCTCACTCTTCACCAATGGGTGGCTGTCTTTAAATTGGTTGTACTACTCCTTAATCTGTGTGATGCCCGTAACATCATCACCGAAAGCCGTCTGAAGCTTCCACATGGTTTCCACTTAGGTGTTGCCCACTTTCTGGCAAAATTTGATGCAGCAGCAATGCTCTAGTTCTGTCATTTTCCTCGCAATAAAAAAACTGGCGAGAGAGCAGTGTACACTACCTCTTTCACGCTGCTTGCCAGCGACTGACGCTATAGACTTGGGAATTTACACATGCGCACAAAGGTTCAAGGTCAGCTCATGCAAGCATGCTTGATTCATATCCATCATATTTTCACAAAAAAAAGAAAAGTGCGATAATTTTCTAACAGACCTCATAATGAGGAATCACGTAATAACATTCCGTTCCAATAAGTTGCTGACTTTGAGAATTTAAATTCCAATTTTATGTGTAGGTGCAGTTTCCTTTCATCAATATTGACAACACACCATAAAAGTGCTTCTTGAGAGAATTATGGCTTTCAAAGCTTCATATTCTCTGAACATGACAAATTCAAACATTCTGCTTCATACTGACCATCCATGCCTAGGACAAATGCAATTAACATTGTTCATTTCCTTACACTTTATTTTTATCCTAAGAAGCTGTAATTTTTGGTGAAATGAGACTCACAACTTTGTTCCTTTTTTGTTTAATTTGCAATTTGTAGGTGACATGTTTTATCATTGGGAGACATCAGTGTCGCCTAGTTGCTATGTTAAAAATGCACTGACATGCATTTTGAACAATACATATAGAAAAATGATGAATGCAGGTTAAAATAAAGCTGTATGATGCTGTTAAACCTTTAAAACAAGACATACACAGGGAAATGATAGGTGATGGAACGATGCAACAAGGTTCTACTTTATAATGTATACATATTTGTTTATTGATTTCAAAGTAAGAGTCCCTTAAGCTGTTCCATTTAGCATTAGTTGAATAATGTGATTCATACTGTAAAATTATTTTGAAATTGCTTTGTCAGCTTTTGTGATTCCAATTAAAATCACATAACTAGAATGGTTTAAGTTGAATCCCTTTCCATAGTTATTTGTTTAAATGGTTTCTACTTTTCTCACAGTATTGTATTTTCAGGCTGAAATGCACATTGGAATGCCTATGACTTATACCCTCATTGAATGGGTCAAGGACTGCTCCGAAGATCTGGCCAAATCTCAGCCTGAGAAACCTGTTTCCCCAGAACATAGCTCTCCGCTTGAAGAAAAAGTGATTCAGGAAGATACGGTAAGCGGGCATAGAATAATAAAAGTTTAAATAATGACTATGAGTGAATCGTAACAGTTCGGATAATTATTATGAGAACTGAGAAATATCACCAATTTTTTAATTTCTATTAACCTCTTCCCTACATCTGGAATGACACATGTACCAAAGGAAAAACTTCCTTCAAACACGGGGCAGGGACAAATCTGTCCTAGCATTTTTTTCCCCTTTCTCAAGGTCCGAACGAACTAAAGTCAAACTCATTAAGAGGTGATCAACTCAAAAGCTTCGATGCATGTCTTAAGGTAAACAACAAAAGCATCATCAATACCCCATAACTTATTGCAGCACTTAACAAGTGTATCATTTATTATACCGGAAATTAATAGGAACCTTTTAGACATTGCTCACATATCAAGTATATCTTACGAGCCCACATATCAAGCTTCTTTAGTTTCTGTTTTGGCACCACGACATATGCTACACATCCAAATGTGCCCCTCTGCTTAACAGATGGCTTACGCCCACTGTAAAGTTCAAATGGTGTGTTATCTTTGCCTTTTAAAATTGCAATTTTGGATGTAATTAAAACAAAAGCAGTCTGATATTGAGCATTCAAAAATTGGTCGGCTAGTGGATATTTCAAAAAGGGTCAGATATCTGATATTTAAAAATCGGTTGAATTATTTGAAAATCGGTCAGATTTTTCAGATCGGTAAATGCAAAAGATTTTTTAAATTTTACAAGTTCAAATGATGGAAGAGTTCTATCTCAGATTCTATCAAAAATGAATTAATTACGTAAAAAAAGAGCAAGTTGTTTAGGTTTCTTTGCTTCAAAATAGAGGACTTCATTATTCACATGACATCCAAAAAAGAAAATAAAGTCCAAATTGAAGTAGGATGAATTGCGGGAAGGATGTTTTTTTTTTTTGCATGAGCCTTCCAAGATTGCTTTAGCTGCAAAAAAGATGTTTCTTGTAATTCCATATTTATGTATTTACTTTGAAAAGAAAATCACAAAATGATAGGGAGTATCAGAGTCATGTAGTATTTAGTGTGATCAGAAAATTATTCAGAATTTTCGTTCTTCAAGGAATCAAAATTAAATACTATCGATAGAACTTCCGATTACATAAAGTAAGCTTTGTAGCTAAGCTTTGAGCTTTTCTACTTATCAATTTGGGAAAATTTAGGTAGGCGCTTTATTGTCACTTCCTGGTATACATGCTCTGAAACTGGCTTTTGGCACCAATCTCTAAAAAATTGTGACACTCCTTGATTATTTAAAGAGTTTCCACGGTTCTTGAGAAACCTTGAAAGTTCTTAAGCTTCATTTGTAAAAAGTTGGGGTCCCCAAAAGTCCTTGAAAATATGTGTAGGGTGCTTGAAATGTCCTTTATATTTTTTGCAAAAGATCAGTTGATAAAATTTCTGTGAAAAAACCATCTGGTAAAATTCCAATCTCCCCGAAGAACTAAAAGAAACAGCAATGCAATTGTTCATTGCTTCCTTGTTTAAGAAACTTCCCCAACTTTAGTATGATCAACATCATTTTTTGGCCGGCCTATGCTGCTTGTTCAAAAATTAGATTTCATAAGCTCATGCCGGGAGGGATGGGGATAAAATTAGTGCACCGACCGCCAAAAAAAGACATGAAGTTTAAAAATAACTTGCTAATTGAGAGAAACATTTAATAAATCAATCAATTAAGCGAAGTAAATTCATTACGCCGATATACAAAATGTATTTTAAACTTAATTAAATTACTTCACTTAGTTTAGCAAGCTGTTATTTATATGCTTATTATGTAAGGTAAGTTTTTTGGCTGTATTAACCAAGTGTTTGAAGTTTATGATCATCATCTTTTATCTCAAAGATCACAAGAAAGAAATTGAAGCTTTAAGTTTCAACTTGTTAAGTTTTGCAGATTTTTTTAAAAGATACACACATGTGCTAAAAAACGTACATGAAACAGGAGAGATTATGTTCCGGTTATACAACGGAATTCTGTTATTTTTTTGCATCTTAATACCAGAAAGTCGGTATTTCAAAAATTAGCGAAAAGCTTTGATTTTTCTTTCCTTTTTATTATAATTTACTCCTAATCCGACGATAATGCTGGTAATTATTTCTATTGATCATTATATCCCTATTAAAATGCAATCGTAAAGTTATTCTACTTATAGAAATTCTTTTATTTTTCATCTTTGTATTTTGAAGTCTTCCTTTTTTAAAAAAAGCAATAATTTTTACATCCACTGTTAGAATTGGATTTTTGTTCACTGTTGATGTTTATTAAGTATACGGGAAAGTAGTTTCATATACAGTTGAACTTGGTTATAACGACATCGTTTATAGCGACAACTCTGTTATAACGTCAAGAAATTACAGTCCCTTCATTCGGCAATCAATAGTAATGGTGATCGCTTATAGCGTCACTTGGCTATTGCGTCATAAATAGCCCGGTCCCTTGAATGACGCTATAACAGTGTTTCACTGTATTTCTAGATGGAACTTCTTGTTATAGCTTTAAGAAGGCATTGTTGCTATATTTCATATTCAAATACATTAAAAATTAGGTGCTTCTGATTGTTGGAGAGCGGGGCTCGAGTCCCCCATGTGGACGCCTAAGAGGATTACCACTAATATCTGTTGCCATAAAACAAATTGGTGTTTCTGCTATCTTTCTCATTGATTATCTTTAAATTTTCAATTCTGTCACTTGGTACACCCGTTTGTTTCTAAGTAAAATATCTTTAATAACACGAGTTAATCTTCAATTATATATTTATTGTGTTTATATTTTTTAATGCTGAAAGCGGATTTCAACATATGCATAATAAATAAAAAATGGACCTTGGGGGAGAGGGGTAAACTATAAATTAAAACTATACGGTCAGGGTAAAGGAATTGCATACAAGTTCGTGCACTGTTACAGGAAAGAAAGGTCTCTGAGCATTGCAGACAATTTTTAAATTGTTTTTATTATTGCAGACAAAAACTGCTTGCAGAGGATTTCATTGTTCGCAACTATGTCAGTGTGTCTGTTTCTTTCACGGGGCTATTTTTTATAATTTTTCCATTTTGGGATATGGTAACAAAATATAAAGTGTGTCATAAATGGGTGAATACTTTACCAAATTATCAAAATTTGAAGGAATTGTATATCTGAATGCAGTTATTATTGTCAAGTTCTACTGAAAAGGGATTTTTTTTTGGGTGGGAGGGGAGAGGGTAAAGGATTAAATGTTTGAATTTTTGCCAATAGAAAGCACTGCACTCATGAAAAAGCACATAATTCCACCTAAAACTATATTTATTAACAAGTTTAATTAGCATTAACATTAGCATATATTCAATGTCTCCACCATTATTACAAATGACAGCTTGGGAATGAGTCACAGCACCATTAACTGCAATGTCTAAAATATCTGGATGGATATGGATGTTATAAAGATTTCATAGTGAATCACATTCTTCAGTTGCCCTAAAGAAGAATACTTATTTCTATACTCCAGATGCAGCATAACCCTAGAATCAAAAATTAACTTCCGGTGAGTGAGCGGGCCCATTCCTTTGTACAGTGAGGACTTATTAATTGTTCTTTCATGAAGTGTATTTTCAGAAAAGACCACTGCAGTTGTGATATGAGACTGTGCCCCATTTAAAAAGAATGTCTCTGCATCAAGAACACTATTTTTAAGTAGAACACCTAATGCGAGTGCAGGAACGATAACAATCATAAATGGGCTGTTTCCCATACACTCTGCTTTTTGTATAGGCCTCTGATTTGCACAGTATGTTTTCTAGAGCACAAAATCCTCTATTGGCAAAACTATTAACAATTTTTTTATATGCCAATTTAAAAAAATTCCTCCTAAAAAATGAACCTGATTGTCAACCGCATTAAAATATACAAATTCCTTTTAGTTTTATGATATTTTAAAGTATTCATGTATTTAATAAGACACCCCTATATGTATGTAAATTATAAGGGCCACTTTACCCATGGATTGCTCATCTTGTATGATTTTACATGTATTCCTCCAGGTCTCCTCCAGTGCCAAGAAAGAGAAAAAGCCAAAGCTGAGCAAGCATCAGAAGAGGAAACTGGCCGAGAAATTGGATGCGAGGGGGGAGAGACCCCGGGGATGGGACTGGGTGGACGTTGTCAAACACCTTAGTCAGCTGGGCTCCAAACAGACGGACGTGCCGCCATCTTCTTCATAGTAGCGCGCCACTCTTCTGTATTTTAATTTATTGCATTTTAATAAAAACTATTCTGACACATCTGTTGAGTGTCCCAATTTTTCAATTTGTACTCATTTTGTATCTTATAAGTGACTCATCTTTGTTGCAAATAAAAAAATTAAAGTGCAGTTGAACTGTCGACACAAAAAGTTAAAGAAGGGGGGGGGGAGAGAAATCACTCTTGTTGGTTGTTACTTAGGTTATATCCAGTAACTTTCAACATTACATATTGTCTAAGCGTCTAAAATTGTAATGTAATCAAATAGGAGACAAAATTGTTTTTCGTAACTGTACATAGATTTGAACTTGTTAATCTCTAAAACCTTTTTATGTTAAGAATTTTCAATTATCCTGTATTTGTAACAGAAATAGAATGTTTTCCTCTTGTTTATTTCCAATATAATTTCCCCCAAACCGCTATAGCTTTAATTCCAGCTGCACTTTCATTTTCAAATTTGAGTCCCAGCAATCTTTATCAGCAACAGAAGTTGCACACAAAAACATTCCATCTCATATCAACAGTTCTATTATCCTTCAAGTCAAGGGGATAATGGAGCCTAGGGGAAACAATGATCAAGGACTAAGATTTTTAGGAATTAAACTCATTTGGACAATGAGGATAGATCATTCATGAACAGTGGTGAACTTAAGAGTTTTATTTTCGAAATTCATGAAAAAAAATTTTGTCGTGTTATTTGGAATTTAGCTGTACTAGCGTTTAAATGCTTTATATGAAGCATTCGCATAGTATTATATAGAGATAAGTAAAATTTTTCACATTTTAAAATGACAATAATTGAAAAATAATCTTTCTCCGTAAAGGAATGTCAACTCATTATCGGCACAGTTGCTAAAAATTTCAAAACTATGTAATCACAGCAAATTGTATAGTTTAAATCTTCAACAATAATGCAGAAGAATTTTAACCTACAGAATGTAGCGACTTTTTTTGACTTGCTCTAATTATCCATTTTTATATTTCTATCTAAACCACTGTTTATTGAAACCTGAATGTGAGATAAACTAGTCTGAGTGTATGCTTGGATATTTTACAGCAGAATCCCACATACAAAACAATTTCTCCATAGTTTTCCCATGGTGTGATATTGCATGCAAAACTGTTAAGGAGTTAAGGGATCATTCATAAATGATGTCACGCTTAGAGGGGGAAGGGGGGTAACAAGAAGTGTGACATCAGGTACAACAGCGTGACATGTGACAAAGGGGGGAGGGGGTCAAATATATCAGGAAAAAAGTGTGACATCATTTATGAACGGTCCCTAACTGTTAGGCTCCATCATATGTAAATACATAGATGTATTTTGCTGTGTCGACAGTTGGCGGCAACTTTGAAATTAATATAATTTTGCTTTTTTTAGGAGTGCTTGTAAGGGGAGAACTGCATTACAAATGCATTATTAATTTTATTTTAACATACAGTAAAACCTCTCAATAAGGGACACTAAGGGGACTGGAAACTTTGTCCCTTAAATAGAGGTGTCCCTTCCTTGGAGGTTCATAAATTGATGCATACACATATAGTAATTTGACTAAGTTTAACTTTTTAATGGTAAACATGTGTTACCATTTAAGCTTAAATACTGAAAATGGCTCATGCATACAAAATATAAGTTAAAATTATTGAAATTTAAAATTTTTTCATTGAAAAACAAATTTTAGCATAAACATCGTATTGGCAGAGTTTTGGAGCTTACAGAAATTTATTTGAAGTAATCTGTTAGATGGGTTTGTTTCAAAGTACGTAATTTGGGCAATACTGTAGAAATTACGTTCAGTGCGCATTTTACAATTCTTGCATAAAAAAGCTTGTTGGTACTGTCTGTCCTTGCTGAACACACATGTATTCTACAGAGGCGTAGCTAGGTGGGGGCAAGGAGGGACAGCTGTCCCCGGCGCAGCGTCAAGGGGCGCGAAATTAATGTTAATTTATTTTATTTTTGAATGTGAAAAGTAAATTATTTGAACTGAAGAGGTGTGAATATGTTCGACAAAAAAGTGGGAGCATTGCGAATCATATCGGGAATGACCAATGTAGCACAGGAGTGCATGGGAAATCAGACAAATAATTTTGCGAAGCCTAAGTGGCCGATAATTCCTTTAGAAGTGAATGGTCGCTAATAAAAATGAAGGTTAAAAGGGCTGCATTTTTTATAGCTATTTATCATTTAGGTAGCATAAAAGTTTTTAAAATTCCGTTTAAAGGCGCCCCCAGGGGTACAGAGGGGTGCAAAATCTTCAGTTGTCCCCGGGCGCTGAAAACCCTAGCTACGCCTCTGGTATTCCATTGTACAAAAGAGGAAAAAAAGGCTTTACAATTAGGCTTAGTCAAGTACTTTAAAATACACTTGTTTCTTTGTTCATGCTTCTAGAACTCATACCAACTTTCAGAAGTTAATTTTTAGAAAAGAAAAAAAAGGAACTTTAGCTTCCAGTAAATTTTCTTATCTATATAACTTGAATTTTGGAAAAATTTCTCCAAGAATGTCCCTTAAATAGAGTGTCCCTTATTCAGAGGTAAATACATTGCAGTCCCTATTCAAAGAGACTGGGACCAGAAAAAATGTCCCTGAATCAGAGGTGTCCCTTTTTCAGAGACGTCCCTTAAAGGAGGTACCACTGTATTTGTCAGAAGCAGACATTAAAATGAATTAATTTTATTGTAATAAAGATTCATCTTTGAAACATAAGAGCCAATTGCAAATGATTACTTTTGGATCATATTAAGAAAGTAAGAAAAATCAGCTTTATTTTCCACGTAACTCAATTTTCTCCCATTGAAGAACTTGTAACTCCAAAATACAAGTAATTTTCATTGAAAATATGTGCCTAACAACATTGAATTTGCTTCTGTATACCATCCAATTTAAAAAGCATGAACTGATTTTTTACTTTTCAAAAAAAAAAAAAAAAAAAACCTTGAAAAATCTGCAGTAAATAAACTTTTACTGTTCATAAAAATAACAAGTTATATATCACAGATTAAAATTGTCAGTATGTACAATTGATAGTAACATTTCTTGTAATTAGTTAGATGCATCTTGTGATTCAGTTTTCCAGGCACTCATAGCCATCTCCTGTATCTCTTTTCTTTGGATTGGACGAAATACATATCTCAGGCTGAAAAGTAAAAATTGGTTAAGTGTAACAGGCATAATTTTTAAAACAAATAACAAAATAATTATAAGAACAGAGCAGAGCTTCAAATATTTATGTATTAATTTCATTGATTTATCAAGGGATAATATCCTTCAATATTCTTTTCTTGTCGAGTGAAAAAAAAAAGTTCTTGTCGTAAAATTCCATTAATTTACAATGGAAATATTTCTTAACCAGCAATAGTTCCTAAATGAATTCAAAAATTTCTGAATTATTTTTTAAAAGCCTACATCATTTGAAAATTATAAAAAACTATGCAAGATAAACCATGAGCATTATTATGTCATCCTAAGAAAGAAGGGACTATCCCAATTTTTTCTTTAAACATTTCATTTTATCTAAGGATTATAATTTAGTTGTAAGAGCACTAAATATTAAATTTGGCGGAATAACAATATTCAATGTAAATATCAATTTAATTTAACACAACATTATTTCCGAAACACATATAGGGCCATTTAATTTTTTTTAGTTTTTTAAATTGTTTCATTCAAAATTTTTGTTAATTATAATCATACAGTTATATTGCTCATGTAATTCTTTATATAGTTTAATAATAGTATGCTATTCTCCAATTTAGTTTCCACTTTTCTCTTTTTAAAATGTACTCTGCCCAAAAGTAGGCATTCAAACAATTAACAATAATATTTATATTCTTTGTTAAGAGCATTGTTATTAAAGAAGTTCGAGGGTCCAAAACTGCTTTCAAAAATAATATAAGTTGTCCTTAAAAGCAATTATGGGAGGTTTCAAATGCAAATGAATTTTTTTCTTATAAACTCAATTATTGTTAATTGTAATTCATTTTTCACTGTAATTTAAATAGCAGGATATAACAAAAAGGCATTTTTTATTAACATCTTTAAAATTTAAATTATTTTTCTCCAACGTAGATTTAAAAAATCATTATCTTACAATGGTCAGATAAATTCTCTTAAATGAAATTATGATTATACGGGGTAAATAAGTCCAAAGATAATGTTATTTATATACTTTTAATTAAATATTATTTCGTAACATTAATGATGTTAAAAAGAGGCCGTTGTAGCCTAGTGGGTGGCGGGCCAGACTTTGATTTATAAGGTTTGGTGCTCGAAACCCAATCAGCTGAAGATCCACCATGTACACTTGGGAATACATGCATATAAAATCTGTGAAGTCTGAAGTTCTGAGGGGAGCAGAAGCTGGAGAATATTTCCCTCCCCTTCAGTCTTACGTCCAAAAAGGGAGGTGGCGAAGTTCTGGTGGCGCCATCTGACTACAGTGTGTTAGGACTAATGCTGGTCTCCTATCAGGCGACCCTTTACAAAAATGGCCAGAAACTTTTGTGGGTTTGAAAAAGTGAATGTTGACAAGACAAGTGTCCCCATGTTAGAAACAATACTAATGTTTAGAAAATTGATTTATTTTTAATAAAAAAGAACATTCTAGCTTATTCTCCAAATTTCAACTTCAGGAGAATTCTTGTTCTCTAAGAATATTCTAGATTCGCACCTCTACAGTAGAAATTTGTAAATTAGCATTTTTAAAAACATTATTTAGCTATTTTCTGAACATTTTAAGTGACTGTTGTAAGGAAGAAAAAAGGCAGGATGTTACTGGGAAGATGTTGCATTCATTTAGTCTTTCAGATTAAAAATTTAATTTTACCATAATGGGCACACATTCCTCATCTGGATCCACTTCTTCATATTTCTTGGATTTGAAGTAGAGTCGACGTTTGGTCAGGTAGAGAACGATGATGTCACAAATGACAACTTGCTAGATTAGAAATATTAAGTGTTTAGAGACTACTAACAACAGATGCAGTTTAGTTTTAATCAGTCACCAAACTCGAACAATTTTTAAATCAGTAATAAATAAATGTACATTTAACCCTCTGCACTTGTATATATGGCATTATTTAGGTGTCTATAAAGCAACATAGGAGTGCAAAGGGTCAACAGTATAAGATGAAATTCATCAGTGAAACATGCAAATAAATGTCTATTAGCATCCAGATTTTGATTGCTGAAGCACAGACTAAAATTTATTGATTTGCATGTATCACGTTGAGGGGTTAATTTAAATTGTGCAGGACCTACAATGAAAAATATAGATTCCTTCCCTTGCATAAAAAATTGCAGTTTCTTTTGAAAGACTACCACATTAAAAAAAAGTAACCATTTTTCAATAAACTAAAAAAATAAAATTTTGTATATATCTATGCAGAGTCGTTTTTAGTATGGGTGTTATCTGGGGAGGTAATTTGTGCTGTCATGCACGCCCCCCACCAACACACACACAATAAAAGGTTGTATAAACTTGTTATTTTGGTAGTTTGTAATTATTTTCTAACGTGCAAAATATTTTATTTATTTGGTACAAGTTTCAGTAAATTAGATTTATGGAACATTGAAATATCATCACTAAAATTTTATAATGCACCCTATAAGTATTTTTCAAAAACTGTATCTCATTTTGGCTGTTTCTTCCCCCCCCCCCCCAGCACTCCCCAAAAAGGTGTCAACCGGAGAAGACTGCCCTTCTGCCCCCCCCCCCTCTTCCCGTAGTGATGTTACAGCAGAAATGTATGTTCCTTATACACATCAATATTTTACATTGGATCTTTGCTAAACTTGACATGGAAGTATTTTCTCCAAATGTAAAATTTCCAAACACTGCAAGTTTTAAATTTAGAGCTATAAAATTGCTAATATGTATGAGAATGAAATTTTTAACATTTCAATTTATAGTTTTAAAACCTGTTTGTATAAAGCTGCTGGAATTGAAATTTTTTAAAAAATCTGTATGACAATTAGACTATTGTATATTTCCGTGTATAAGCCAAGAATTTTCGGAACTTTTTTTAAAGCTAAATCGGGGGGGGGGGGGGGGGGGGGGTCGGCTTATATACGGGTCCGATAATCTGAAAGAAAAAAAAAGTCGGTCTATATATCGCGAAATATTGAGCTCTAATTATGTAATTTGTGTCTTCTACATAAAGGAAATCATTAGCTTAAAATAAGTAGTTTTGTTTAAAAGAATATACATATATTTTACAGCTGGATTTTGTGGAATCATCGCTGAAACAAAATGGCAAAATTTGCTCCCGACTATAATACGCTCGTGACTAGCTGTGTGGGCCTTTCTATTCCCGCTCATCCTTCTAATATAAATGTAGAAAAATAACTGAATAAAAACAATAAAAAAAGTAAAAAAAAACTAAGCAAACGCAGGGGCAAAAAGCAATGAATGAATAGGGGAACGGAACATGTGCTCGCTGACTCGGCGGTCGGCACTCGCCTCAGACCGGGTTACCAGAGATCAATCTATCGCCGTTGGCTCACTTTCACACGTCTTGATTGGAAAATACTTGATCTGTGTTACCTGCTTGGCGAATGTTTCGCTCCTTTTGGCGATTCTCTTTGAGCTGTAATTTTTTTTTCTTTAAACTTTTATCTCAGCTTATATACGAGTTTTAAATTTTTGGTACATTTTTGAAGGAATAATGCACTCTCGGCTTATACACGGATCGGCTTATATTCGGAAATATACGGTAAATGGAATAATTTTTCATAATGAAACAAAAATCTAAAGCTCATTCATAATTGTAATTTTTTACAGACAATCCCTAAGATAAAAGTATTTAACTAAAAAGAAAAAAAATTCATTTTCAATGAATAAAATTTCAACCGGTTTTGATACATTAATTTTAATGAAATTCTGTGTATGTAAACTTAAAAAAGAGTTATGTGACTATAAAAGCTATTAAAGTTTTACTCCAAAAAGTAAAAATTTATTTTTATTCTTATAGGACAAACTTTTTTTTTTTTTTTTTTTGTGAAGTTAAATTGAGCTTCAAAAAAAAATTGGATTTTTTCACCTGTGATTTTTTTTTTGCTGTTTTGTGTAATTAATAATCTTTATCGCAAATGACAATGATATGCAACTCTTATAATTTCGTAAGAGCTGGATGTTTGTTTTGAAAATTTCTCGACAGGAGACATTTTGTAAATTATTGAGTACTTATTTAAAAATACTTAACCTATCTTTTTGAAAATTGCTATCTGGTTCTAATAACCTTTTTTTGGCACTTAACATAGTTTTCTGTATAATTATAAAATTTCGACGGATACATAAGCAGGCACAGTATTTTTTCTCTGATCTTCACTTATTTTTGATCTTGATATCATTTCAATTGTTATCCTTTTGTGGATACAGCACTTTTATAGTTAGGATAGCAGTAAAAAAGGAATCATTCCTGACACAACAGTTATGCACTGCAGCAAAAAGGTTAAACAAATTTCTTCTTTCCTAAATTGGAGGATTTTAATGCTCAATATTAAAATTAAAGAGAGATGATCATTAAGTGTGATTACCACAGCCAGTAAACCAAGGCCAGCTCCCACATTGGTCAGCAATGGAACTATGCGAAACTTTCCTGCCTGGCCCACAACACTGATGGACAAACGAATACCATACATCTTATACAGCGTTCGAGTAGTATCGGAATAATAATTTGCATACCTGAAAAGGAAAATAAAACATAAGATTAAATCAACAGCAAGGTGGTCCAAAAATGGCTCTTTTTTGAAAAGTTTTGATTATTACTAGTCTTAGCCTCTCATTTGGTTCCATTGTGCAAAAAATAATTATTGTGAAGTTTAAGCTTGTAATTTTAATATTTAAAGGTAGCTCAACATTCTCAAAAGTTTTGCATGTTTTGATTTTATACCCTAAATAAAGAAAGAAACAAAGTTCAGGCTAGGAAAGGAATATAATTTTATTTCATTAAAATCTCCAGCATTTTGTAAGTTGAAAATAATAAAAATGTGACAATGATATTTAAAGACCTATGAATGTTCTTGTGACTGACAGTACCTTCCAAACTCTGCTTTTTTGCAATCTGAATAAGCTGGGCAGCATTGTTTGACAAGCTGCAACGAGAATTGTAATTGATCTTATAATAAAGCTGACCGCTTTGTAACAAAGTCCCCTTTCATATCCATAAAATTTTCTCAAGGCGATTTTCAGTATATTACTTTTTCATTTACTTCTTTCAGTCTAGAATAGTTGTCTTCCAATGCAGTGAAGCACTTCATTGTCAAAAAGTCAAGGTCACAAGATTCTGTGATAAATACTAAAGGTGATTGACTAATTTTTCTGATGCAATTTTGCTTACTTATTCATCAATCTTTTTATACTGCAATAAATATTTCATTACATTATAATCATCATAAGTTCCTTTTGAGGTAAAGAAGCTGCCCAGAAGCTTTTATTCACATGTATAGCGAACATACATATCTTTTGCAATCTGTTTTCTCCTAATGAAATTTTGGTGAACCTGCAGCTAAACACCATATTTTAAGACAATACAAGATTTTGACATCCAACGAGCATGGTGCACAGCTCCAGATGCCATGACCACAAGAAGAGGTTTTACCAAGACATATTAAAATCGGTTCAAGAAATTTTCGATAATCATCTCTTGAGCAGTGGCGTAGCTAGCAAGGGTGACACCCGGGGCGGTTATTGATGGTGTCACCCCATGGAAAAGATTAAACAAAAAAAATTATGTAAGCGCAAATTATGCATTGTGGTGTAATACATTTAAAAAAATCATCACAACTTTGAAACAGAAAAAAAGGGGGGAGGGGGGGATGACATTCTTATTAGCATCATAATATTTAAGGTGTTTGCTGACGGCAATTGTGTGTTTAGGAGTTAAAAAACACGTTGAATATATTTTTCAAAGGAAACATTTTTCAAAGTTGAAATAGAAAGAAACTGATAGAAAAAATTATCCAATTTGAGGTATTTGCTTTGTTTAATGGAGCTTTTAAGGGTTCTGTTTTTGTTGTTGTGGCTGGGGTGGGCCGCCCTCACTTAGTTCTGCCACTGCTCTTGAGTGGGAGCTATGCAGTAATTTTTCAGCAAATTTAATTCCATTGTGCTTCTCATCAGCCACTTATGCCAAAATTTCCTCATTATTGCTTCTTGTTCTATAGGCAGTCCTGTCCAATCAGGTATAATCATCTTCATTGATTTCCTCACTTGACTGGAATTTTTTTTAAAACTTTATAAAGTTTTTATTATTCCTCTTGTAATATTTTTTTTTTTCTGGAGTATCTGTTGGAGTAGCATTTTTCCTCTTTGTTTTGCTAACTGTGTTTATTATCCTTGAACCTGGCTTTGGGTATAGTCGAACAACTTCAGGAAAAAAGCTATTGCCCAACTAGCACCAACCCAAGTATTTAAGACAAAAATGAAGTTATGAAAAAAAACATTTGGTTCAGAGCAAAATCTTTTCTATACATCATAAATATATTTATGGAATTTTAAAACTTATATGATCAAAAACGGACGATTATTGATGTGTACAGAAGAAATATAAATTGAAACTTTTTTTAAACATTTTTGTGGTAAAACAAACAGTGCCTGCATATACTTCACTCAATTGACAAGTTGTGGGTCATGCAGTAAATTCTCCCTTTGTGACCGCTTCTTTCCTCCAATTGATGAGTTAGCATGTGACATGAAGTTTCGGGATGGAACTTGCTCAACTTACCCCTCTATTCAACTAACCCCGCACTACCCTACTTATATTTACTGTTTATATTAACAGAATATATTTATGGCTAGTTAAGACAGTGCATATAAAATAGCATTTTTATAAAGCAATTACTTTCTGTTTATAAAAATAGCAATCTTATTTGTGATTAATTTAGTCCTTTCTCAACTAATTTGGCGAAATTGCGATTAATTTAGTCCTTCACTCTGTATTGCAAGGATGTAAACTTCATTCTGCATTGAGCTCCCTATTAATATTTTTGAAATGTTTTCAAATTTTGTTTTATTTATTTTCTAATGTATTGTAACCCAATGGAAGGGTAGGACTGAAAAAATTTTCACCTTCGAAATTTTGGACCACCCTAAAACAGTCTGACAATGTAATATACAAAATAGCATTAGAAACATATATGACATAAAACAACTACAGGGTGCGGCAACATAACTTCCTTTTCTCAAAGCACAATGAACGATGTTTTATGAATCATCAATCTTTAATTTTTTTAACTAATGTAGATATACATCTAAACTTTTGTTTTACGCAGTTGTGAAAATCAAATAAGGTAGGTAACGCCCCCCATTCCCCATAGACTGAGAGCCGATTTTTGGCGATTGTCACGATCCTCACCAGCATAGCAGGGGGTATGTTTGCGATTTCAGCTCGGATGGCTACTAGGTGTTGTGGGGTTTTGGACGGTTGCCCATAAAGGTGGGATTTCAAAAAATCCTATGTGATATTGCATCACATTTTTTTCTATTTAAAATCTTTTTTTCATTATTAATTAATTTATTTTTATTTTCTAAACTCTTTTATCATTTAATATTTTTAAGTAACGCTACCTTTCAATTACATTATTCCAAATTATTTTATTTTTCACGAAATCGGTATTTTCGGCACTAAATTCTTTTAACATCAAAATTTCGCTTATTTTAATTACCGATTCGTAAATTTTTTTTAACATGCTAAGCTTCCTTTTAAATACAGATGTTTTTCATTTCTTTTCCAAATGTACCTTTTTTTTACCAAATAACCATCTTGTTTTCAACGAGTTTGTCGTCCATCTTTGAACATCCTGTATTGAAGATTTTATCAGGTTGTTTTCGCTGCGTCATGCGATCTTTATCTGTCAGTTTTGGTTTAGAATCAAGAGTCGTCCAACTATTGGTTCCCACCAAAATACATCCTGCGCTCTCATTGGCGCACGTGACGTGCGCCGTTGCCATCTGAGAGTTGTGTGAGGAGAAAGTGACGGAGAAACGAATTACATCTGCTCCGAGATCCATGCCGTAGAGTCGTCGGCGCAGCGTGCTCCCGTGCGTGAGCGATAATATTGGAGACATGGACGGATGCAACCATGATTTTTTAATCTTATTTTAAATTTCATCCTATATCACCAAAATCTCAACTCTTTCATCGCTGCCCCAACCTTTTTCCATCTGGCGACTCCCGATCCAGGGTGACGTCGCATTGCAATGGTATCCGAGCCGAGCGGCTCGTGATTTTTGAATAGGAGCTGAAACATCAAAGTCTCATTTGCATAGCCTCTAAACTACCACTCCTGCTCCCTGATGATGCGAATCTGAAAGATCCAATTTTGTGTGCTTCGCCTTGGAGCGCTGAAATGAAGGTTCATAATGTGAACGTCAGCTTTTTAGACACCTCCTTTCAACAATTGCAACTGTACGCCAGGTCATGATCATACAAAATTTTGCCTAGGTTAATTTTTGCTAAAGAGTAATGCATTTAGTTTTTGAACAATAGTAATGTATTTTTTTTATTTTTGGTGATCACCTAATAGTATTTTTCTCATTTTATGTGAGTGTAGTACGCAGAATGTTCCTCCAAAATAAATTCCTTGTTATTTTTTTAAAAATTTTGTTACGTATTTTTTGAAATGATCTACACACCAGCAACTAATGGGTAAGTCGATTTTTCCTCTTTTCATTTCAAGATTAAAAGCATCAAGGTAGTCGTTGGTCTGAGAAATTATTGTGGCACTTCGCGAATAAAAACATAATTATGTGCAACCACTATTTCGGCCTAATCAAAATTTTTGGGAAATTAAATTCTAAATACATTAAATAAACAAAATTGTAATTCAAACTGGGGGGGTAACACCAAAAAATTGGTGCTGCGAATAATTTTAACTCATTTTACTTTGCAACGTTGCACTAGCAACATAACATCCTACAAGAAAAAACCATAAAAGGTTCAAATCAGGGGAGCGTGCTGACCAAAGTTGGGAACAAAACTTTAGAACCATCCCTCTAGAATGAGATCACTCCCATCCCGCATCAACATTTATGGCCTCACAAGCGCGCATTTAAAAAAAGGAAGTTATGCTGCCGCACCCTGTATTATTTAAGCTGAATTAACTAAATCTACTTTTTAGAAAATTGAACACGTTTTACAACAATAACCTATAATAAAAACCTTTATGTTCCTGAAAACTTATAGCAACCGGATAAAAAAAGTCTAGTGTACAGTGATTAAGGAAATGCCAAATCATATCACTATCTCCCACAAACTCAAATGGTGGTATCAGGAATATTGTGAATACTAGGGTAAAATAAAAAAAAAATGGACAGTGTGAAACTATTATTTTGTATTATTCACAATTTAGAGGACATACTTTATGGTGGCCGACTGGTTCATTATGATTATTAGGGAAGAGAGAAATATGTAAAGCCTAGTACAGTATGGGACCCCATTTTCGGAATCCCAAAAACCGGAACTTATTGGAAAAGATCAGCAGCTGAAAAAAAAATTCTTGTTTTTTGAAAAAAAAAAAAAAATGGGAAAGTTTTGCACTGTTTTTTTGGAAATAGGCGTTTCAAAGAGAAGGAAAATAAAACGTAATGAACATGATTAAGATCGGAAATGTGCTGTTTTTCACAATTTTCTGAAAAGGGTTCGTTTTTGTGATTAGTTTTTATTAATTGTTGCTTTGGAAAAAAATTGGAAAATGTTTAGCACCATTTTTTTTTTTTGGAAATAGGCGTTTTAAAGAGAAGGAAAATAAAATGTAATGAACATGTTTAAGATCGTAAATCTGCTGTTTAAAAAAAATATTTCGGGATTTTCTGAAAAGGGTTTGCTTTTGTGATTAAAGTTTTTATTAATTTTTGCTTTGAAAAAAAAAATTGGGAAATGCTTTGAAAGTTTTTTTTTGGAAATAGGCATTTTAAAGAGAAGGAAAATAAAATATAATAAACGTGTTTAAGATAGGAAATGTGCTGTTTTCAAAAAAAATATTTCGTGATTTTCTGGAAAAGGTTCGTTTTTTCAATTAGAATTTTTATTAATTGTTGCTTTAATTCTGAGTTAATAGCATTAAATTTTGCTTTTTAAAATTTCTTGCAGTTTTGTTATTTTATATTGAGCTCTAATTTTCGAGCGATACAGAACATTTGCAAAATTGAAAATCCGCATTTTTCGCATTTTCACGATAGTCTGTTCTTTTCTACAATTTAGTGGCGAAAGAATATAAAATCAGAAAAAGTTGACATAATTCTTTTCTTTTATTGTTCAATTAAAGAGGTTAAACTAACATTGAGAAAAGCCTAGATTTTTCGAAGCTTTGCCACAAATGTAAGCTTATTCCAACTTCGTTTTTTTGTGCTAAATTTTGCTACTTATAGGCGGTGTACACAATAATAAAATTGCTATAAATGAGCAAAATGCTAATAAAAAGTTCCAGAGCAAATTAACAAATTATATGGGCTCTGATGCTACTTAAAAATTTTTTTGAATGAGGACCCAAAATCCGGAAAGATCGAGGCCCGAGCGTTAGTGATTTGGGGTCCCATACTGTATTTAATTTCTTGTGTGTATAAATAATAAAAAACATATATTAAAATTGTAAATTTTGTTTTACTTTTAAAACATCCGTATAAAAAATACTTAGAGAAAAAAAACCATATACTCAACAATTGTAATCTTTTAATTTGGATTAAATGCCAATGCTTATTTTAAAATATCATTTCTACTCCACTTATAGAAGAAATTATCAATTTTATTGCATTCAAAACAACACAAAAAGTACATTAATTTTAGAAGGGTTAAAGAAGCTTAGTAAAGCGTAGGTAAAATACCTATTTTTCATGGAAATAGTGTTTGAGCTTGAGATTAATTTGAAACTCAAGAAGTACTTACAATTACAATGAATTTAGAAAAATTTTGCTACTTAGTCTAAGAGATTGGCCAAATATTCAGCTTTAATCTTAGTTTGTGTTATTCAGTCAAATTATAATTTGTTACATTCCTAGTGAAGATCAAATATAACTTTTCCATCACGGACCTTATTTAAAGCAAGATAATGACTGGCTAATTTTACTACATTTAATGGCACAAGAGTCCCAATGATCTATGCTGCACCAAATTACTGTTCAAGGTGTAAATCAGACAGAATATAAGATAATAAATGTAAAAAATTGTAAAGGAGGGGGTAAAATAGCAAATTTTCACAAACAATTGTCAAATTTAATGCATTTGTTCCATCAAATTTTGCATGAAACAGAAAATACTTTTTAGAAGGAACAAAATAGTTCTCTGAAGCAACTAATATGTTTATACCTGAAATTCCAACCTGGAGCTAATTTCGCATTTGGGTCATCCAATCGGCTGAACTCATATGTGGGAAAGCAGTATTTCTTGTTAAAATCTAGATTGCAATCCCATTTTATGATTACAGCAATGACTCCACCCTACAAAAAAATTTCATTAATGGCAATAATTTCTCCCTCAAAATGTCTAAAATGTTACATGGTAAAAAAGGAATCAAGAAATCTCACAATTATGTTTCAACATTTTGCAAGTACAGTGCAAACATTATATGGACTTGATCCGATGGGAAGAAGATAACATGAGAGGCAGTTGGCAACAAATGCCCATGTTTAATAATTTATTGCTATGGAATTGTTTAGTTTAGCAACCTATCTTGTGTGCTGTTATTTTCTGTGCATTATCTGTGACAGGCGGATAATACACAGGCCTAAAAATTGCCCTGAAGGAAAAAACGTTTAAGAAAAAATTAGAGTGGTACAAAAAAGAATTGGATTCAAACAGGCTTGCAATATAACTTTTAAAATTGTTTCAAAAATAATAAAAATGCTAAACAGAGGAATCTTACACATTGTGTTTTCACAGCCCCATTATAGTTTACTTTTATGTGATAATGAATGTTACGACTGTATTAAAGAATAGCACTTTATCTACTATCATTTGTTTGCAGTCTAAATGAGCATAAATTTTCAACAGCTTATGTTTGTTTCAATAATTAAACAACAATTTACAGGAAAATTGTCTATTAACTTTTCAGATTTCCAATAAGTTCAGTGCCCTATCTTAGTACATGCTGTTTCAAATCAATGCTCAACAATTTTGGAGGAAGGAAACCACTGATTGCCTGCAGCAGCATATTAGCTACACTTTAAAAGTATTTACTTTTATGATAGATATTTACTTAAATAAGATAATTAATATATAATATGCAGGTGGCATGGGAAACAAGGTAAAAAGGTACATATCTTTGGTATAACATTGAATTTTGTTTCAGAATTATACATTAAATAAAAACTTAACAATAGAAATATGCGTTTTATTTGAAAATACTAAAGTGCTACCGCAATCAACTTTGACTCATTTAACTTTTTTTCAAAAACAACTATATATCCACTTACAGGGATGTTAGTGGCTAAATGGGGAAAATTTGGAATTCAACATGAATAAATAACATATCCACCCTTTTAAAAATAGACCTTTAGCACAATCTAAGCATTTTCAGATAGTATTTATTTTAATAAAAAATCAATTGCATTAATTTTTAGTTCCTTAACAAGAATATTAGGCTACAATCTTTGGATTTTTTATATTTTTTAAAATTATTATCTCTGTGATCAAACAGCAGAATAAATCTTGCAAGGTTGAAAATTACAGTTTTTTGACCTTTACAAAATCTACCTTAATTTTTTCAAAATTTCATTCCTTATTTTTATGTTTAAGGCTTTTGTAAAACTGATTGTAATAACTGTGTAACAGTCTATGAAATTGTTTAAAATTGACACATAAAGAAACTGATTCAATATTTAATTTAAACAAATTCAACAGACCATTTCAGACGATCTCAGAATTGCATTTTTATTTTTAAACTAAAGTTTTAATGAAAATAAATATCAATATTGTTTATTTACCTTATCAAAAACTTTAAAAATTGCTGAAGAGAAAAAAAATCTGATTCTTGCAAAGGATGCTAAAAGATCAAAGGATGTTCAAAGAAAATAACATGTACGTTCTTTTGCGTGTACGTGGAAAGTAGGCTTAAGTAATGTTTAAAAAATTGCAGTAATTAAGTAGCAATCTTTTAACATTTATTATTGGTTTTAAAAATTACATATTATTTTTTATAGTATTTTTTACAGTAGACAGTGCAAATACAAATCAGACTAACAAAAATACAATACAGTAAAACCCCGTTACACCGCACCTCAGTATACCATGGAATCGGATATAGCGAGGTGATTATCATGTCCCCGGAGTTTTAAACCAGTCTTTATCATTTTCCATTTAAAGCTAATTACTTATTTACCATTGTAAATAAAATCAGACTGAGCACACAAATATTCTAGCTAAAGAGCTCCCCCCCCCCAACTCTAACAGATAAAGCCCTATTGTGATAGGCCTGATGAGCACCTTTTTAATTTTTTTTTATGTTTTTCAACCTATGACACTATACAGCTTGATTTCAAAATCGGGTACAATCACCCTGAATCGTTTCTATTTACGTGGGCAGAGCTACTGGGGCTCACTTACGTGGGCTCAATCTGTCATGAACTGTTCAGCTCAATGCTTAACCGTCTTCCATTTTCAGAAGTCCAGTTATGCAGCTGTAACTTCTTTTATAGTGTTATCAACCTTTGTATTCCTAATTCTTTAGCATTCCTGAAAAGTAAACATGTTCTCCAGTGTATGAAGGCTTAAGACATTGTTTCTTTGAGAAGTGAATTCCTCCCTTTCCAAAACTATTTCTTTCTGAGGACCTCTCCACCTTCACAATCCCATATTGACAACATAGAGATTTTTAAGCCCCCTTTTTCTCAGAACACAGTTGGTTTCTAACCTATCACTGATTGCGATCGCACAGTTAAGAGCAAAGAAGAGAAAGAAAGAATATACTATATAAGAACATTTTCAAGTAATTGGTTAAAATGTTGCAACAAAAGCGAATATTATTTCGTAATTATACCGCATTATGTTATAAAGCGGGTGCCAAACATGTCCCCCGACACCTGTGTTTTAACGGGGTTTTACTGTACTACAGTCAGACCTTGATATAAGGTCACCCTAAGGGACATCGCAAAAGTGACCTTATAAGCGGAGTGACCTTTTAACCGATTCATTAGCAGTTCATAACTAAGCACGTAAATACACATTATGATTTTTTAAAATGGTAATGCAAACGAAAACATCAGTTATTTGGTAAATATTTAAGTCAATAAATTTTAACAGTAAAGAATTAAAGAAAGTTATATATATATTTTTTAAATTTAATTTAAAATAAAGCTGGTTTGTAAAAAAATGGCGTATGACATTTATTGCATTGAAGGCTTCCGCTTGGGTTACAGCTACAGTCTCAGAATCACTGTCATTGTCCTCGCTGTCCACAACTTGTGAAACTTGTGAAACAATTTCAAAAATTGTAGCTTCAGAAGTGGTGGCAATTTCCTCATCAATCAAACCATATTCTTCTTCCCCTTGAATGGCGTGGCCACGATTTCTCGGATCTTCCATCAGAACAGATAGAGGAATATCGTCTTCTTCTTCGGTTTCGTCATCCACGATACTCAGAGAATCCACAAAACCAGCATGACGAAAACAATTTGCTATGCATGTGGTGGACACCATGTTCCAACTTTTGTACACATAAAAAATGGCATCCAAGACAGTAACGTGAAACTTCTTTTTTGGTCGATGACAGCGATAAGGTCCTTCAAGAGGAGCTTACGATAGTTCACTTTTAGGTTTTGAATAACTCCTTGATCCAATGGTTGGAGAACGCTGGTCACATTAGGAGGCAAGAAAACAAGCTCAATTGAGGCTAACTGTGGGATGTTGGTATGAGCTGTGCAATTGTCTGTTATGAAAACAACTTTTCGTTTCTTCTTCACAAACTGCTTGTCTAAACGTCGTATTGTTTTCTCCCAAATGGTGACGGTCATCCACGCTTTTTTGTTAGCGTCGTAATCGACGGGCAAAGATTTAACGTTTTTAAAGCAACGTGGCTTTTGGAATTTACCAATAACAAGAGGTCTCAATTTTTCAGAGCCATCCATATTTTCCCCTAAAAATACTGTAAGTCTTTCTTTACTTTTTTTGCCACCTACACATTTTTCATTTTTGAATGCGAGAGTTTTGTCAGGCAAGACTCGGAAAAAAAGACCACATTCGTCGACGTTGAATACATCGCATGGCTTATACCGTTTCAAAATGTCATCTTCTAACACAGATTTCTTCCAGTCATTTAAAACAGTTTCGTCAACATCTCCAGCTTCACCACACACTGTCTTGAAAGTTAAATCATATCTTACTTTAAATCTCTGAATCCATCCATTGCTCGCCATAAAATCAGGTTCTCCCAATTCCGTGGCTATTTGCAGATTTTTTTCTTTCAGTACTGAACATGATATTGGCACATTTTGTGCTCTAGCCATTTTTATCTATTGTAGAACGGCTTCTTCAATTTTCTCATAAGGGGAAAAACGCACCCGTTTTTCTTTTCCCATTTCCATTGCGATGAGAAGACAGAATATTGTTTAAGGTGGTGTGTGGTATACCACGTTCTTTGGCAAAACGTGCTTTCGATAATTTTGAATTTTCAAAATCTTCAGCAATTTTTTCTTTCTCTGATAGAGTCAACGTCTTTCTCTTTGCCGACATGATGACACGATAAGAGTGAGAAAGGTTCGAATGAAATTCTTTCCTCTGGTCTGGTCAGCAAATGGTCACGTGACAAGATGGGAAAACTTGTCCTTTGTTCTCGTCCGAATGGCGAAAGCTCCCCCCTCCCTAGAAGTGTGGACAGGGACGAGGAATTACTGGCAGCGAAGGCGGGGGAAAATTCTTTGAACTGGGGAGTGGAAACTCTCCAGGTGTGTTTGTTGACTGCAACCTCTTCCTGGAACTCGAGAGGGGTAATTACTTTGTAAGGAAGTTAAATAGGCTTTTGTTAGAAAAGAGCTTCCCTCGCCTGCATGACGATAATAAAAGATCATATACACAGAAGAAATTCGTACTTTTGAATTAGTGTGGCCTTGAAATTTTCTGAAGGTGGTGACCTTCAGAAGGTGAAAAAATGACCTTATAAGCGATAACGATTTTCAAAACTTGACCATATATCCGATAATCTGTAACAAAGAATTCCTATTCAGTGAGCCGGGACTTTGGAAAAGTGACCTTATATCGAGGTCTGACTGTACTTTTTTTCCAAAAAGCAGATCCTAAAAAATGTTGCATTTCAGGGACTTTTGGCATAGTTTCTCAAATTTCGTGGCTTGTCGGGAGCAGCAGGAATATTATGCAAGGTAATTTTTTAAATCAAAAGTATGATTCGACTCAATATTGAGGAGGGAGGAAGTCGTTTATGAGCAATTATTATGTTTCGATGGAATATGGACAGTACTTGAAACCCTGGGCCTAGTTAATTTCTTCTTGCATTGCACGTGTACTCATAGCAGGGGAAATTTCGGTAATTAAGCCAAATATTGGAATAAGTTTTCGCGAATTTACAATTGCTTATTAAAAAAAATCTTAAGTCATTTTATCTTTAAAATAAGATATTTAATCTTTAAGAAAAAAATAAAAACTGAATTTTAGGAAAATTCAAACTTTAAGAGGAAAGTGAAATTTTCTGTGAAAAATAGGGAAAAGCAGATTTTGAGTCAAAATAAAAAAGCGGAAATCCACCAAACAGCCAAAAATTGGCATCCCTGCACTTGGAAAAAATATGCTGCAACTAAATCGAACCTGGTGGTTTAAGTATTAGCAACATACAAAATTGGCTGAATTTGAAATTTTTAAGCTTGGCAAGTTTGCACCGAACTTGGAAAGTGTGTATTTTTTGTTTGGTTTACCTTAGTTACTGTGGAGCTCCAAGCGTAACAGAGGGGACATCATACGCAAATTTTGCTTTTAAAAACATACACAAAATTTTTTAAGACAAAAATTAGTAGGCCAATCTGTAACTTTAAGTAGCAGTGTATAATTATTTCACTCAACATTGAAATTACATTCCCATTTGATCTCTTTAATCAAATTAAAGTATGTGTAACAGAGGGGACAAAAAATGTCAACAGTATTTGACATGTACTATAATTTATGTTAAATTCTGTGACTTCTTTTTAAAAACTTGGCATTTTTTTAAAAACTCTGAACATTCCAAATTAATAAAATTATGCATTGGTATATTGAAATCAAAAACTCCTTTTATTTAAATGTGGAAAACAACGTGTAACAGAGGGGACAGCTTACAGATTTAGCTTCAATAGGTGCGTATACTTGGTTGCATATACTTGGTTGGTGCATATACTAGGTGCATATACTACTGTCAAAAGTAACACACTTATAATATCCGACATGTTAACCCATGATACATCACTGTAATTGTGTTTAAAAGTTTCATGTCCACTTGATCGTATTAAATAAACAACCTGAATATTGTCTGTTTCCCTCTCTAATTCGATGGTTTGGCAAACAAATTTTACTAGTCGTTTTTTCCATGGACTTTAACAATAGCAAAACTGCCAACTTAAATCAGTAGAAGGAGGCTGACCAACCAAAGTAAAACTTTGATATTCTGGGCATTCCTTTACAGTATCCTTAAAATTAAACAATACTCCATCTTCAGTCGAAACTCGTTTAAACAAGATCTTACTACTAGATCTTACTTATTCCCAGAATTCCTTATAAACATTGCAACCAATGGGATTTGTTCAAAAATCTCATGTCAAGTTGTAGCAGAGAGGACATTCCAGTTTTGTCCCTTCTGTTACTCATTTATGTCCTCTGTTACTGTTATAATTTTTTTAATTAGTAAAAATTTTTCAAAATGATTACAAAACATGATTATACTAATAAATTTTATTGTAAATACCTCTTCTGTAGTTTAGTGTTTGTTTATTTTTTGAATAAAGTAAACTTATTTAAAAATTTGTAACAGAGGGGACATATTGATGACTAGAAAGTTTTTAATTTCAAAAAATAAGAAAAACATTTTGTATGAAAACATGAACTGCACACATATACTTAGAGTAATGTAACTTACTGTATATAAAAAAAATAGGGATAAAATCACTAAACTTATAGCAGTTTTTGTTACTTAAAAAAGCAACATTTTTGATGGGAGAAATCAGAGTCTAAAGTGCCCCTTATTCTTCATAATTTTAAGTACAATTATGCATAGTTCTCAAAAATAGCTATTAAATCCATAAACTTGAATATGTTTTCTTCAAAATAGTACCAAACCGGTGAATATTGCTTAAAGTTTACAAAACCAAGTAGTGGTTTCAGTTGGCATGGAATGACACTACTAGAAGTGACTTTTTTTTTAATTTTTAAAGGGTACATTATGCGTGTGTTTTTTTTTTTTTTTTTGTGGTGTATACCTTTCCTAAATAAATAAACAAGTAAGTGCATCAAAACAAAATTATTTTCATATACTTTTTGTTTTTACCCGACATTGGAAATTTCTATTACACAGATATTAGTCGGTAACAATAAATCTGGATCAAGCGAGATACCACAATTTCACTCTTACTGAAAAAAATTGTTTTTTGGAAGAGGAAAAGTAAAAGAAAGAATTTCAACCTGTAAAGCAATAGAGTTATAATCTTTCTGTCCACTCCATCTAACAATATCGCCCAACCGGAAAACTGGACACTCTTGATTGTAGTCTGGATCATAGTGACAAGACTTTAAATATGAACTGTTTGATGTGTCTTTGATATTGCGCCTATGATGAAATAGAGATTGGGGAGGGGAAAAAACAACTTAATCAATGCATTAATTCATATTTTCATCTTTGAAAATAAAAACTAGAAAGATTTGAGTTTAAGTGCAAGAAGGAAGTAAGGTTGTTTCAATTGTACATGAGTGCAAATTAAAACCTGCACCACCAAAATTTGTTAAATTAAAATTGCAACATTAAGAGCCAGCTGAAAATGATATTGGAAAAGGACAAAAAACTGTTTTTTTTTTAAAAATTATTTTACTTTTCTTTAATAATTTCTTTTTATTTCTGCAATCTTCATTTCAGCTTTAAACAGAGTTGTTGCAAAACTTCGGCCTAACATAGACCATTTATACAGATATTGATTGATTTAATGACCTGTACAGTAGAAAATAATGAATTTTTGGCACTTTACATTTGCACCAGGATTCAAAGTAAGGCAAGACTAGCTCAATAATAATAATTATTATAATTATAATAAAACCTATGTATTCTATTGGACTGTTAGTGATACTTTTTACAAATGTAGAAAGGAACTAATTATTAATAATTAATATTAAAAGCATGAGAGCAAGATACATTTTGGGAATATTTAAATTTGATTATATTTTTAATAATAAATATTATCTGCATTGTTCAGTTATAGATCAAAACAAGCCAGTCATTAATTTTTTTTTTTTTTTTTTTTTGGAACGGAAAGGGTGAGGTTATAATCTCAGTGTATATTACATTCAAAAAACAACAAAATACACATACATACATGAACACATTACATTTCTAATGCGAGGGGGGAGAAAGAATTGCCCTCTCCTGACCCACTGGTGTCTAATGTCCTGGTAACAAATGAACACTGAACAATTTTGAAGGTGAAGTGAACTGATTATGCTAACTGAAAACAGTGAGATCACAAACAAAAATACTGTTCTTACTTTAACATCAAGGAACCAAAAACATATTTTAGTCATTAATATAGAAGAAATTTCGTACATGATCATATATCTGCACAAAGACATTACCTATTAGAATCTGCAAACTTAGGGAAGTTCACAAAGTTTTTGATCAAAACAGTAAAATCCTGGCTTGCCTCCAACAAAGCAGTGTTATTTTTCCTGAATAAGAAAATATCTAAATATATAGTAAATTGTGAACATTGAACAATAATAAAAACAAAACTCAGAATATGAATGCAAGAGAAAAAAAGTACCTTTTCAGTTCTTAATTTCATGAAAAGATTTTGAATAATGAAACCTTCACCAATAAATGAATTAGAACTTTATAATGATTAATTTTATTCTGGTTCATTGTTAATCATTATTTACATTTATACACACTATGTATAATCTGTCTTCTTTAATTTCCCAATATTAAAACATTACATGGAGTAAAGGTAAAAGCAAAAAAAAATACCATCAATTCGGCAAGAAATTGTTTTTAGCGTTTAGTCAATCAAGTCCACATGGGTAGAAACTATACTTTTTATACAGTTGCAAATTTATGAAAAATGTCAACTCTTATATTTTATTTGTAAGCCTCTTTATTGAAACTCGAGTTCGCCCAGCAGTCAAAATTCGACCATAATTCACGTAATTCATTAAAGTTTTCAAGTTTAAATGTTTAAACAATTTTAAGACATTTTAGTTTTTGTGTTTGACAATAGTTTGTTTTGTTTAAATATTTCTATTAGCGATAATCTTCTCTGAGTGCGACTTATTGAACACTGAGTTAGTTATTTAAATTAATGCATTTGTAACACATATCAGGCATAAATTTCATCTTTCTGCACTCCTTCTTTTTTACAGAAAATAGAAATAAAAATTTTCACGCCACCATCTTATTATTGAATAAATTAGAAATACAAACACTCACTTTCAATTTAATCAAGAGTCAAAAACGTTAATGCAAATCCACAAACTTATGAAATGTTGATTTTAAACAAAATAACAAGTCACCGCACTTAGTACCTTACTTTTATTATATTAGACATTGTTAGCTTCAAATTGTACGTTATTTTGTTTCACATTGTACTGGACAAACAATTTGACTTATCATTATACATTTTTTGGAAATGGATTAACGGAGACAGACCTCAAGATTATTATTATTTTGCTTTGGCATTCATTCAATATTTCTCTCTTTTATTTTGTTCTTGACATTTCTTCTTCCTTGAATTATAAATAGTAAAAAAGGTATTGTGTATTTTACAAATATTGTAGATGTAAGGAGTAGTATGAAAATATGTCGAATAAAGAATTACAAAAAGAGGCTTCGATCAACATCGAAAGTAGGAGGAAAAAACAACATTTTTTTATTGATAACACTAAAACTTATCAATAACTACTAAATAAAAAAAGGTAAGAAAATTGGTTGACAAACAGTGGAGAAAATTGTACTTAACTGTTTTGTCTTTGTGTATTTATATCATTGAAATCTCATATTAATAATAAACAATTTGACATAATTGCAGTTGGAATTGTAAAAAAAATTTAGAATAGTTTGCATCCAAATGTATAAGCAATCAGGAGCTTTAAATTAAACAAAAAGTGATATTATAGCAAATTTACAATTATTTTTAGCAGTGTTATGCTAGACAAATCAGTTGGTTGATTGGATTAACCAATATAAAAGAAATGAGCACTTACTTAGGGCACCATGAAAATGTGGGTACCAATGAATTTCTTTAGATTAAGGAATTTTAATCATATTATTATATATAAATTTTAAACATATTAATTAGTTTTCAGTGTTTTCAGGCGTCTCACTAGAGGAAATTCAGCTCTGTATTCAGACCCTTCACAAAATTCCAATTCATCAAAGCGGACCCTTCACAAAACTGGAATTAATCAAAACGGACCCTTCACAAAATTCCAGTCAATCAAAACAGGCCCTTCACAAAACTCCAGTCAATCAAAACGACCCTTTACAAAACTCCAGTCAATCAAAGCGACCCTTCACAAAATTCTGAGCAACCAAACAGTACTTTTTAGAGCGGAAAAAAGAAGGAAAATGTTGATTACTGTATATTTAAATATTGAATTGTTGCAAATTATTTGATTTTACACAAAAATCTTTTTAAAATTATTGTTAAAAACACTGAATAGACCCCCCTTTCTTTTTATACAGTGACTTTTTTTGCTTTGCTTCATAAGATATTAACTAAAAAGGGTCAGAAAAATGTAACCACTTTATATTATTTTTTTATCTTGCGTAATTAGTACTCTAATTACATAAAATTTTGAAAACAAAATTATACAATTAGAGTAATAATTATTTCAGTTTATACAAAAATAAAATTATTTTATGGTTTATCATTGTTGTTATATTTTGAAAGATAAACATGTGCTTTTAAGTGCTTAGTGACTCAATTGGTGGTTTACACTGCCCTAAAAATTATAAACATGTTTTCACTGAACAAGCTGATAAATACAATGTTTAAAAACTTACAATGGAAGAGTATCATCCTCTATGGGACACCAAGCCTGTATTTCACAAGTATAGCTGTCAGTCTTGTTGTTGAAGTCCTTACAGCGCCCTGTCATAACCCCTGAAAGAGAAAACATGGATGAACTCATCGCTCCTTCAAACACTATGTATGAACATGTGCTGGTTAGCAAACGATGCAACTATTTCACTGAAAATGTAATGTTACATGTGTGTTTTACATAAACGTATAAGTATTTATTGCACGTTGTCCATCCATTAAACTTATCCATCACAGAAAATTTGCTAAATACAGATACACAAAATTACGATAAATATGAAACAGTAATATTGAAAGGTGCACATAATACCTTTTAATACCATCACATAATAAATGTGCATGGTATGTGCAAAGAAAATCAATCAATCCAACACATTTTTATTTAATACAGAATATGAAACAAATATACTCTTATGAAAATTTATATTGCATTTAAATTGAATAGTATGCCTTTACTACTGAATTCCATTCAAACATCTCCTTAGTTTCAAAATTATTTGCTTGTTGCACGGAAACCCTTTCCTATTAATATACAAAATAACAATGGAGGCACAGTATGGGACGCCCTTGGTACAGCAATCTTTCTGGATTTCGGAATTTTCTAAACTTTAGTTTTTCACATAAAACATTTTGTAAGTGGCATCAAAAGTCATATAATTTGCTTCCTAATTTTCCCATAGTATCTTTTTCAATTGCAGCATTTTGTTTTGTCTTATATACTTGTGTATAAGTCAAGAAATTTAACATGAAAAACAAGGTGCAAAGTTAGGGTGAACAAAAATACAATGCAAATCATCAACAAAAAAAAAAGAGAGAATTTTCCTAATTTTAGTCTAACTTTTTTTACTCCATACGAAAGAAATGAATACTGACAAATTTTGAGACAACTTTATACTATCTGACAATTTATTAGTTTTTTAATTACAGTAAATCTCCGACTATCAGGAAAAAGTAAAGCGTCAAATTTTGATTTTTCTCATGTTTTGTATAGTCAATCCAGTAAAAATTAGAGATTTTTGTTAATAATGAGCGTAAAGACTACAAGAAACTAAATAGCATAGTTTTAAGAATATTAGATTCAGAATCAAGTCAATTGATAAAAATTGCGATCGCAAAAATAATTTTCATCCAGGACTATTAAAATTGCACGTTTATGATCTTGAGCATAGTCATTGCATTTAATTTTCCAATGTGTTTTCTAAGAATTGCTGCAAAATACTCCCGATTTTTTTCTCTAAAAGTACACAGTTGACTTATTTGAAAAGTAGGCTTAGTGAAAATCATATTATTTCAAAGGGGTGATTCTGATCCGAAATTCTCCAACATTTCCAAAAATTTTCGAGTGTGTTCCGAAAGTTTAAAAAAACAATTTTTTTCTAAAAATTTTTCTATTTATTGATCTTAAGATTTATTTGAGGAATAACACCTGTACTTTTCTTTCTTCCTTAAGACAAGCAAACTATTTTGAACTGCTTTAAAAAACTTTCAAGACAATATAATGTTTCCGGAAGAAAAGATACTTTTTTAATTAATATTAGGCCTTTAATTAAACTATTACTTAAAGCTTTTTTTTTGAGCTTATATATAAATATATATAATGTATGTGATGGGGGGGGGGGGGCATGTTCACCTAAGTTCGCAATTTCTATTTTAAATTAATGGTGCACACTTTTTCCAAAAACTTTGTGTGAAGTTCCAAAAATTTCTTTTAACGGAAGTGGTTTCACCCATGGTTTTAAATACCACCTTTGTTTTAAGTATACATTTAGTAATTAATATCAAAACCATACAATTTTTAAGTTTTAATTTCTCATAATATTCCACAATTCCATTTTTTTAGTCGAAAAATACTTAGCACTTACTAAAGATCAAATGTAAGCAGCATCACCTTTTTCCTCTGAGGATATTTAAGTATTTTGAACCTTACTCATGTTTCTTACGTTTTTCGAGAACATTTTTTTTGCTTTTTGAAAATTTCCAGATTTTAGGTCTTCTGAATTCCAAATTTGGGGCCCCATACTGTATTTTCAATTGCTTGTACATTTTGTTAAATTTCTATACTTTCACAGTAAAATATTGTTCAAAAAATTACTTGTACCAACACGTAATTAATTCTTTGTAGATTTATTAAACTGTGATTAACATTATCAATAAGTAGTGAAAGAAAAGCCATGAATTTTCTTTCACTTTGATTTTTTCATCAAAATGGATCAAGACTTTTTTTTCCTAATAACTTGGTTAAAGCGGAACTTTACTGTATTACATACCTGCCCAATCCCTATTTTGAAAAATGCAGAAGATTTTACGCAATGCAAATTATACCATGGACAATTAAAGTAATTAAAATTTGAGTTTTTTTATTACTACAATATAAATATAAAATAATTGGAGTCGGGCTTATTTTCCTTGAACAATTAATCAGAGTGGATATTGAGCTCATTATTAATTGCTAATACACCTCAATCAACTCAGTTTGGATTGGTTTACTTGGACAATTTGAGCATCTTAATTCCTATTACAAATACAGTGAAACCTGTCTTCCATTCCAAGAAAAATCAATTGGTTTGAAGACCACTCTAAATTTGGCCACTCTAAAAGGTTTTCATCAAAAGTAAGCAAATTAATAAAAGTTGTTCTAAGCAATTACAAAAATTATTTGTGATGCATCCTGTTTCATACCTAGCTTTAGTATACTTTAATCATTATTATTTGGTATGTATATTAGGGGAGAGCGGGGCTATACTGTACACATAAGGGAGATTCGTCGATACATAGCAAATTACAAAGTAAAGGTTATATGAACAAAAGCAATGTATAATTTGATTATTCGGCTACTGATCATACATAAACATTTTGGAACTATTCCACTTTTTACATATAAAAATTGGTGATTAAGAAAAAGTTACCTAGTTCGAAATAGCCCCGGGGGTCGGGGCTATACTGTACAGTAGAAGGGGCTATACCGTACCAAAAATCATCTGTTTAGGTAAGTAATGATTGTAATGCAATAGATTACTGTACAAAAACTTTTCATTACTTATAAAGATCATAACTAAGAAACTGTGTATTACAATTGTAAAATTTTAGAACAAATTACAATCCAAAAAAAAAATCAGGTTAACTTTAATAAAAAAGTTCTAAGATTTCATTACAAACCTAAAAAAGAGCAGAAAAAAGGTCAGACGTTAAGGGTTGTACATAAATCACAAATGTAGTTGTCTGCAGACTCCGCAGCACTGCAAGCTGAATGAATCCACCCTGAACATGAGCAGCACCTGTAGGGCTACTCACAGCACAAAATGCAAACATCCTTGGAGCCTGAAGCTTCTCTTGTGAACCCTTTATTAAGAAATGACTTCATCGGGTCCACATCATCTAAATAATCATCTTCGACAATGTCTTTTTTCATATGAGGAGGTTCGTATTCTGATGATGAATCATCAACTTTGATGTTTCTCCGGCTTTTAGATTTTGCAGATGCGGTTGTTTTAGAAATTGTTTTCTTGGGTTTAGGATTCGCTTTGGTTTTACTTTTGAGTCCCATGTTCACCTGTTTTGAATTTTTCTGCCCTGCCTTTTCAGCTTATCTTTCCCTGCAGTTGTTGAACTTGTTCCTTCAGCTCTTTTACTTTAGCTGACTCTTCCAGTTTTGTTTTATTTGGGGACTTTGTAAAAATTACTGAATGCTGTTGTCTAGAAGTTGCTTTCTTGATTTTGGACTGTGTGTGTAATGTAGGTATGTTGCCATAGCAAACCATTTGGGGCTATGTCATACAGTTAGGGGCTAAACCGTACACTTCTGTACGATTTAGCCCCAATTTGTACTTTGTGGCAATATATGAAAATAACCTTAAATTCTGTCACTTAACCAATCATCGCTAACAACCAAAAGAGAGCTTAAGAGAAGTAGTTTATTATGACCTTACAGTTACTAGCATAGAAGAAAATATTCTTCACTTACCTTTTATTTAGTACTGGGCGAAAATTAGAAGAAAAAGAGTAAAAACAGGTTTCTTTACTGATATACTGATACTCATACGCATAGCGAAACGATATCTATACTGTAAACTTGCGCGATCTGCAGCTAGACTGCAGCACTTGACGGAATCATCTAGCTTGAAATCTAGGCTAAAAAATGGGTGTACGGTTTAGCCTCGCTGTACGGTTTAGCCCCGCTCTCCCCTATAATTACTTTAAATTAAGAGGTGTACATTTTATAAAACATTACTTTTTTTAAGTCAAAATCCAAATATTCAAGTTTTGTTCATTCTCTGTAAGTTAATGCATGAGACCTCAAGTTGAGTTGTATATTTAACACACCTTATTTCTTGATTTCATAACTTTTTTTTAAAGGTAATAATTTGGGTTTTTCAATTTTGATTTATTTTGAAAATTTTATTATAAAATATTCATGATAATAATTCAGTCAAATATCTTGTGGATTTTCTAGTATCTAATTCAGGTAATTCCTTTATCTGTTGCTGTAAGTAAAAATAAAAGGAAACTAAATAAATAAATAAACAGGAAGTCTAGAATAAAATTACTGTTGCTTTAAAAAATGTCAGATCCTTGGTGTAAGTTAAAACTGCCACTGAGGTAAAAAGAAAGATTGTTAGCATTGAAATGTTCCCTTATTTACTTCAAAAAGCACACTTCTCCCTTCCTTTAACAAAAGAATGTAGATCAGACAGACCAAGCAACTTTTCTGGGAAAAAAATAATGAAAAAAAGGTTTGAGGGGCTGTTAATGGGTTAATTTAATATCACATTACAAGTAAGGTTGAAAATGAGCATTATAAAGGATGCCTGCTGTGCAAGGAAGGTCAATCTGTGAGGTTTCCTACATTTAAATTCAAAAGGTTTGCTTCAAAAGTAATTACTGATGACCAACTTTATGTATGAAATTTATGAAAATTAAGATTTCTATTTCTACTAGAAATCTGTCTATAGATTTCAGGGTTGCTGATTAAGAAGAGCTGAAAGATACTGTATTTGCAGACATACATCTACGTTGTGCATAAAACTTTCTAAGCCAAAAGAAATCTACAAACCATTTCCAGTAGGAAATGGTTCCCCACTAACACAAGTATTATTGTTCGGGTTGCACACTGCTCCTGGCACATCAGGATCCTGAAAAAAAATTTTGCAAAATTAATGAAAACATGAATAAATATGTTAAGTTATAGTAATTAAATTGTTTTCCAAAAACAGCTCGAACCTTTGCTGTTTAGGTTCTTATAACCGATTGAATAAATAATAATTATTCAGTGTAATAAAAAGTACTTAATGCATGTTTTGAAAGATAATGTATTTATATATATATGCACATGTTGTCTGCAGAAATGTTGAACCCCTGAATTCTACATACATTTTTACAGCTATTCACGTATGTGTATGTATTTTTTTGTAATGGAATTGTGGCGGTAAAACTACAGATATTATTTTCCGACTTTATGTTTACATATTGTACTTTGAATGTCAAAACTTCAACCACCGAGCATGTGGCAACAGCTGATTATTTTGTATTTAAAGCAATTCCTCTGTAATCTTTTTAGCTTGCTTCGCACTTTGCTCGATACTCCGCCGACCACGAAGGAATGGCCACTCGTTATTGTTTTAGTACTGTAATTTCCTTACAATGTAAATAGTTAATGAATGTAATTTTTAGTTTTAAATTTTGCCTTTTTATCCAGTCAGTTGCAACTCCTAAATTGATGGATCGGCGTCCACTACACAATATATATTAAGTTCTAACGTTTTTCTCCATGCTCCTGAAAAACTGTGAAATGATGGGCTGGGCCTGGATTCAGCTTCTGGCGAAAGAAATTGTTTGTATTGTCTTAATATGGAAAAGCGTATGACTTTTCAATTGCTTCAGCCATGAAAGACTAGTAAAAATTACCTTGAGAAAATATCCAACCCTCACGTAATTGCAAGTTCTTACCAATGCAATTTGCTAGTTATTATTTTTATCTATAATTTGCAGTAAAATTACATTGTTTGGTATGCTTATTCTAATTGTTTATGAGCTTTTTCCTTCTTTAAATGCTTTTAAAGAGGATTCCCTCTTATAAAAAGTTTAACTGTAATAAATAATAAACAAGAATAAATAAACACTATGAAAAAGAACACAATAAATAAAAAATAATTAATATTTAGAGGTATTTTGCATCTAAATGTAATATAGCTATACAATGCAAAGGTGTCATATACTTAAAATTATTAATAAAAGAAATTTTTAAAAAAATCTGGAAAAGAAATTATTTTACTTCTAGATAGAAACAGAAACTCTTGTATAAAAGTAAATAAAGAGGAGAGAAAAATCATATGATCCATAACAAATAAGATGAAAAAAATTTTATTCTTTAGAATTTTAAGTGCCTCAGAATGCCCATATTTATGTGACCTTCTGAAGAAATGGAGAAAGAAAGCATCCTTCTCAAAAAGAAGTAACATTAATGGTGATTTCAGTCTAAGAAACAAAATCATAATGCTGAGGAAACAGCACTTGCCATTGAAGAAAAGGTACTGAACCAAGAATTTAACATATGATAATTTAAAAACTGAAAAGAAAAAAAAAGTGTAACAGTATTTTAATTGTTAAATATTTAGCCACTACAAAATTTACTACACAATAACTCAAAGTACTGGCCTCTCCACATGTTCCTAGAGTTTGATTGGAGGTTATTACGATATTGGTAGCAATGAAAGTAGCTCCATTCTCCTGAAAAAGTATGAGTATTAATACACTGCAGGAGGAAAATAATAATAATAATAATAATAATAATAACTTAAATGTTTAAAAACACAGGTTAAGCAATTACAAATCAGCTATGTTACTCGAGTATTCAGAAAAGTAATAAACATTAGAAACTCTTGGCAATCCAGTTTCCAAAAAGGTGTTTAATCATTTAAAAATAGTTTTCAATTTTCTTTAAGATAGCAAAACATTGGATGTCTGTATTAGTACTTCTCACATACCCTCCAACTGGTATGCCTCCAGAATAGACACACCAAGGAGGGCCAAGTTCAGAAAGCCAGGATAGCAAGGCTAGGCTGGCGCCCAGGGCTGCAAAAATGTCGGCTTTTATTAAAAAAGACCGGTCTTTACAGGCCTTTATCAATAACACACAATACTATTTACAATTTGCACCTATATTATGTCAATATATGTTGCTATTGTTAATTTGTGTAAAATGAAGATCAAATCTTCCTTTTAATGGGGTTTTTTAAAAATTAGATTCAGAATTATTTTGTTACACAACCTGAATGTATTTTACAATGCGTAACACCATTTTCGGGTCTGTGTGCTTAATTTCGTGACACTATCTCATTTAACCCTCGCCTGACATTATAGCAAGTACACAATCAATTTTTTCAATGCAAAAGACGAATGAAATTGAATCCAGGTTGGGAGAGAGGAATCGAATTCAGCTTCTTTTATAGTCGAGCACAATGCCTTATCTTAATAAATATGAGAAGTTATTCTATTACAGATTCAAGTACATACTTCTCACTTAAAATTGATTTCAACATTAAGAATTTAATTACTTTAAAATAATTCAGAATACTAAAACTTGTAATAAAGAACTATGTTCATTAATTTTTTTCTAGCATGCATTTGACACAACAAACAAAAAAGTCTTTAGCTCAACGTGAGAAGAGTAAGGAAAGTGATTTGAAGTATTTTCTTTCTGTTAACAAAATACTTAACATAATCCTAATGAACTGAACTAGTGTTTACCTACAGCACTACTCATGGCAAAAATTAAAAAGAAGTCTCTTGTGGTGAGTAGTTGGCTTGCTTTTATATAAGGAATTTTTTTTTATACATAGAATTAATTTTTTTTAATATCAGTATCATTCTTGTACAATTTAACATTGACCAGCAGGTCTGCTTCAAGAGGGGCAGCTTTATTTATGCAATTTATTTGAAAAATAGCTTTTATTTTTATTTGGATCAGAAAACTAGTTAAGGTTCTAAAGAGGCATAAAAAAAATAAAGTTGCATTAAAATATGCAAAAGATTATTAGTTAAAGACTGAGGCAAATGATTGGTAATTGGCTGCTATATGAACTAAAGTTTATATGGCAGTGTCAAGTGAACTTTTGAATTCTTAGTGAAAATCCTTGAAAATAAATCTTTAAATTGCATTGAATCTAAATAAATTCCTAATAAAGATCACTTTCTTTTTGCTATTTCTGTAATGTATCATTCTATTAAATAATTTTCATTCTTATTTCAAGTATTTTGCTATTGCAGTAATATTTTAATTGTATAAACAATATAAATATAATTTTTTATTTAATACTTTTTTTGTGAAAAAAAATTTAAACTTTTTTCAATAAAAGCTGGCTTTTTTAAAGCAGCTTAAAACGAAAAAAGCCGGTCGGTGTTTTTTGGCCCGGCTAAAATCTGGCAGCCCTGTTGGCGCGTAGCAAACCTATCTCGGCTCGATTATGCCAACCGTAGTCGATTAACAACCACCAGCACCGTGCACGCTGTCAGTATTTCTTTCAGGTATCTCTCCGGGGGGGGGGGGGGGGGACTGCCCCCCCTTGGGAAAAAATTTGGATCACAATTTTAAAAAAAACAAAAGAAAAGAGAGATTACACTTTTAAGACTTTAGTTTCAGAAATACTTTTAGGGAATAGACATTGAACACTGTCACTAGCGATACACCAAAAGTAACCTAAAAGATAAGAATTTATTTTGAAAAATTAGGGAAAAGTAACCAAACTCCTTTCTGCTTCCTTTAACATCAATAAAGATTCTTGAAATTGCATTGTGAGGAAGATTTCAAAGAGTTTCCTGTGGAGAGCCCTTGAACCCTTGCCTCCAGTAAAGTTAACACTGACTGAAATTTCATTTTTAAGACTGCAGTTTCGAATATTTTCTTAGGGAAGAACTTCTGAGACTCCTTCCTCTAATGTCCCCAAAGAGCCTAAAATTGCATTCTCAGGAGTTAAATTGCAAAAAAAATCCACGGTGTAGGATTTTTTTGCCTAACATTTGAGATCGCCTAAATATTATACTTGTAAGACCAGTTACAAAAATTTAAGATGCAGAAGCCCAGAAAATGAGCCCCTAACTTCATTAAAGATATTCATAAAGATTATCATCATTTTTAGTCATTTATATATATATATATATAAAGGTAATGGTTTTGAAGCATACACTGCAGCACCTATTCTTAACATGCTCCCCCTCCCCGGAGCAAAAGGTCTAAAAGAAACACTGCACACAATCCTAAGGCTTCAGCTAAAAGGTAGGGGTCTGGTGGAGAAAAGTACTTAACACATATAAATAACAATACAATTAGAAATTACTTTGAGCATTTTTTGTTTTCTGATCAAAAATGTTTTTTTTTTTTCATCTTCTCTTGTATCTGAACTCTAAATATGATCAATACTTTTTTCTACAGGATGTTTGTCATTGATATAGGGTTGCTTTCACATTCAGGTCACTTAGGCATCTTGATAAATGCCTGCTCTCCCTATCTGTTCCTGATTCTTAGAAGGAAGTTTTAAATCAATGAGATACTATGCATTTAAGCTTTCTTCATTTCTTCCTCTCCCTTGACTTACAGGATCTAAACACAGTAATGTTTAATTATAAGATGTTTTTCATTTGTCCTGTCTGTTTTTTAATGCTTTTGAGCTAAAGTTTAAAGTCATTAATGCTTGACATACACCAAAATCAACACTCACATTTTAGTTTTCAATATTATTCTAATCCTTTGCACTGGCTTTGTTTAATATTAAGAAATCGGGAAGAATGAAAGAAAAGAAACTGCACTGCTGAAACATGAGATGAAATGAATATTCACTTTTGTTAATTCAATTGATATTTGGATAGTACTGTAAAAACAATTTAATTAATCTCCTAAGCTATAGTTTAACATCTGCGTGACTATAGGCAACCACAATAAAACAACTGAGATGGTTTTCTCATCCTTTTTCTATAGTATTGTTTTTCCTTTAATTCTATTTTTTTTAAATGTTTTCCGCCATTCTGTATGCAAATAGATAGATAGATACATGACTCTTTCAACCAATTTGGTATTTTTTAGTACCTGTAATTTCTTTCCAGAGAAAAAACCAAATCATTTTTCAAGTAACGCATTTTGACTCAGGCTATTTTGTTCTGTGTGTCTGCATCATAGTAAAAATTCTTTGAAAGGTAAGTATAAGATTTTTTTAATAATTAGCTCTATTTTTATGCTAATAGATGTGCATTCATAAATTTAAACAATGTAACTTAAAATAACATCAATGTATAGCAATGTGTTGTTGGCAAACTGAATCTTAATGGCTTACTATATGAATAAATTTCTCTGATGTGACATGAAAATTGACTGTCGTATCGAAATATAGTTTGATCTCTGTGTTAGTAATTTCCTTTAAAATTTTAAAACCCTGAAATATGTGTATTTTATTTTATTTTATTTCATTTATATTTTTATTTTTATTTGCATCTGTTTATTAATTTTTGTAGTTGTTGTCATGTCGAATCCAAAAAATAAAAAAGTTGAAAAGTGATGAACAATTAATAAAATGAAATCCTGAGAAAAAAGAAAGAAATCCTGAATACATGTTTTATAATTATTTTATTTTTTAATCTTTTTTTATATCTCAAACACAAAAAAATCAAATTAAACCGAGATTATAAGTGATAGAGGGTTAAGGAATAACTTCTCGGTTCATAGCTTGGTACTACTTGTTCTGCTGAATAGCTGTTTAGGAATTCAAAAGAGTATTTTTCCATGTCTCTTATTATTGAAATTTGAACAACATGGCACTATGCAGCATCTGTATGCATATTTCTTAGATTCTGATGGTTTAAAATCGTTTTTAAGGACATTTTAAAATGTTTAACACGCATCCGAGCAAAATTTGCTGAGTGCGTAGGACTTCTTCCTTTCCTTTAATGTCTTTTTGACATCCCATCCTTTCTATCATATTCCACATTAGATGTGATGTCCTATCACTTTTAAAATACCTAAACATCGTTCTCCGAGATAAGAACTGTGGCGGATCCAGGATTAACTTCTGGGAGGGGCACCGGGTGTAAAACGTACTTGCTCATCATAAAATTTTGCTGAATAATAAAAAACTCATAAGCTTGTTTCAAGCTTTTTAAGATTACTTCGCACCAGTTAATATTTTTAAAAGTACGGAAAACATACTTACCGTATATTTCAGAATATAAGCCGATTCGTGTATAAGCCGAGAGTGAATTATTCCTTCAAAAATGTACCAAAAATTCAAAACTCGTATATAAGCCGAGATAAAAATTTGAAGAAAAAAAAGTTACAGCTCAAAGAGAGTCGCCAAAAGGGACGAAACATTCGCCAAGCAGGTAACACAGATTAAGTATTTTCGGTATTTTCCAATCAAGACGTGTGAAAGTGAGAAGCTTGGCGCCAACGGCGATAGATTGATCTTTGGTAACCCTTTCTGAGGCGAGTGCCGACCGCCGAGTGAGAGAGCACATGTTCTCCTATTCATTCATTTTCATTGCTTTTTGCCCCTGCATTTGCTTAGTTTGTTTTACTTTTTTTATAGTTTTTATTCAGTTATTTTTCTACATTTATATTAGAAGGATGAGCGGGAATAGAAAGGCCCACACATCTAGTTGTGAGTGTATTATAGTCGGGGGCAAATTTCGCCATTTTGCTTCAGCGATGATTTCCCAAAATCCAGCTGTAAAATTCATGTATATTCTTTCAAATAAAACTCTACTTATTTTAAGCTAGTTATTTCCTTTATGTAGGAGACATAAATTACATAATTAGAGCTCGATATTAGTCGATATTTCGCGATATATAGACCAACTTTTTTTTTTAGATTATCGGACCCGTATATCAGCCGACCCCCCCCCCCCCCCCCCCGATTTAGCTTTCAAAAAAGTTCCAAAAATTCTCGGCTTATACACACAAATATACAGTAATTACATCAAATGAAAGTGCACAATACACTTTTAAACATTAAGATAATTAACTGCCAATCCCTGCAGATTATTTTGCAAAATATCATTATAATTAATTCGTACTAATAAAAAAAATTGTTTTGAATGTTATAATAACACAAAAGAATGAGTAGGTCAAGCAGCTTTTTAAACATTACGACCATTCCAGTGATTTAACAGAAGGAACTTGGTTTTGGAGCAGCAAAAACATCATTTTGGAGCAGCAAAATATCCATTTTGGAGCAGCAGAAACCCATTTTGGAGCAGCAAAATATCAGTTTCAGAGTGAAAAAAAAAAAAAAAAAAAAAGACATTTTGGAGCAGTAAAACATAAAATTTGTTTCACACAATTTTTGTGACAGCAAAGGGCAAGTTTTGCAGCAAGTAAAAAAAAAAACTGCAACAACTTTACTTCGTAGGAGAAAAGAGAGTAGTCTTGGAGCACACATCTCTAAAATAGTAAACCCTTTGCAAATATGTGCATTAAAATAATGTTTTTAACATCTCATACGATACATACACAAAAAATTCAGTAACTTTTGCTAAATTTCAGACTTGTTTCCGAACCTTTTTAAAATAAACTTCCAAATTTTCAGACTTGTTTCCTAAGCCTTTTAAAATATAACCTTAATTTAAATATCTGAAACAAAAATAAAATTAAGCCTGCCATGAAGCATTAATTTTTGAATTTCTATTCTAAATGAACATGAGAATTCAAATCAAAAATTTTTAAATAAAGAATTTTAAGAAAATAAGAAGAAATTTTATTTATTTACTAGTTAAGAAGTTTTATAAGCAAAAAGAAAAAAGTTAAAAACAATCAAACTTCCTTAGCAGATGAAAAATGATCGTATTTTTTTCAAAATTAAAGCATCAAATCATAAAAACCGCAAATAATGGTTTCTTTTAGTAAATAATTTCAGAATTTTATTTTAAGATATACCCGATAATGAATATCAATAATTACCGGCAAGATTGACGCTTTTTTTTTTTAAAGCTATGTTAAAACAATGCCTAAGAAAATACCTTAAAAAAAGAGGTAGAATAAATGGATTGATGTGGAAAATCAAAATTTAACTACGCTCACGAAAGAAAATTTTTAAAAAAAGTACCAAGTCCTTGAAACATTAATGCAACTACTACGTTCAAAAATAAAATTTACTGGAGTACAACTCTTATCTGAATATGCTATGATCGCTTCAACTTTTCTTGCCAATGTAGTACTTTAACCAGAGGCTGAAAGTAAAAAAGGGTACAAAGTTGCCCTCACGTTCATGGAGCCTGGCCAATGCAATGCCACTTTCATTACTTTTAATAAACTTATTTATATTTCCTAACCCTTAATATAGCCTTAAAACCGTTGTATTTTTAATAATAGCAGGCATCAAGTTCCAAAATCTGATTTGAATAATTTTGAAAAAAAGACTTTTGTTCTCAAAAACTGCATGCTTTGAAATTAATGAAAGCCGCATTTGCTACTAAATATCAAAGAGAACTTAATAGGATGCACCAAGCAAATGTCCTAAACTATACAATGAGAACTGATTTTAGGATTTTTTTATTAATAAAGATGTGCGTTACATGAAATCCTTTTTGTTTTGACATGAGCTTAAGATCATTATTTTTACTTTAAATCATCTATTCATAAATTGTCATAAATATATGCTTTTTAAAAAATATTTGGAAAAAAAGCTGCTACTGTGAAATTGCGACATGAGCGAGTTACCAATTTTTGCTCTCATATTTTTCAAATGCTGTTTAATTTTTATCAGTTTTATTCCTCCATTTATTTATTATTATTTTTTTGAACCATTGGAGATATTTTATGTATGTTTTTCAAAAGTTTAAATAATTGACACAAAAATAAAACTAATCAAATTCAGCAGTGAGTTTTTTGACATTTGAGAAATCACACTCCTAACAAGTACAGAATTTCGTTTAAAAATTTTCACATCGAAATTTTACTGAAAATAAAAGCGGATTGTATTTATTTGCCTTTCAATAAATCTTAATAAACATCAATAGTAAAAAAATTCCGTTTCTAATAGCGGATGCAAAAGGATTGTATCTTCTTAAAATGATAACACGGAAAATAAAAGAATTGCTACGAGTAAAATAATCTTACTATTGCATTTTAGTAGGATTATAATGATCAAGAGTAAAAACTAACGGCATTATCGTAGGAATTTTTGAGTAAACTAAAAATTAATGAAAGAAAATCGCCGATATTTTGGTAAATTAAAATTTTTTAAATTGAGAAAGTATCGAATTTCCAGACTCCCTGAAGCTGTGATTGGGTGCCAGCAGATCTGAGACGAGCTTCCCCACACAGGGTTGCCAAGAGCAGATCTCTCCCGACGATCGGCACTTTGGCGGGATTTTGTTGAATCGGCGCAGCAGGAGCAGCTTTCCTGAAAAATCGCCATTTTGGCGCAAGAAGGCGCAGAATTTTCGTTTAGGCGCATAAGACGCAGCTGTTCCATCACTGCCATTCTCAAAATTCAATATTTCAAATGATACAATGTCAATGCAGTGATTTTAATACTTTTCTACAGTTCTAAGTTAGTAATTTTAGGCGTTAATTGATAATGTTAGAAATGGGGGAGTTTCAAGACTTTTTCTGAATTTACTTTAACATTCAAGTTATGAAACGCATATTAGGCTATCATTGATGACAGTAAGAGATTGATAAAATTTTCCAAAGATGAACTTATAAAATACAACTTTGACGATTTTCGAGGATGTGAGGGGATCGGGGGCTGTCCCTTGGAAATTTTTTGAGATTGAAGTCTTAAAAACGCATATTAGGCTGATCTAAAAAAAACTTTTCAGACTGCGGTATTAATTTGCAGTGATACTAGAAGTAATTTTTTCCATTTTTTTTAAATTTTGAATATAATGCCTCCTGAATCTTACTTCTGAAGTTTCATTTTTGGTGTGAATTTTCATTACAATGCTTTAAATCTCTCTCTCTTTGTTTTTCCATCAGTTTGTAATGTATTACGGTGGCCCATGCATTTGCTGTGATTTTCGCAATATTTTGATTAAAAAATTTATACATATTCATATAGAAATATAAAACTTTTGACTGCCCGACTATGAAATTATTATGTTCATGTACCTATTTAATTCTTTTTCATTCTCAGACTTGCATTGTGTTTCTATAATATTTTGAATACTTTTTTTTTTCTTTCCGCTAAGAATAGGTTGAAACGAAATGCACATTTCGGCGACCCTTAATTAAGTAATAATAATAATAGTTTTGTCAATGTTCATATACAAGGGCGTAGCCAGGATTCCCGTTGGGGGGGGGGGGGGGCAACATTACTCAACTAACATCAGGCTGGAAAATATGCATATTTTGAAAAATAAAAATATGTTGGGTAGGGGGTGTATGTAAAAACATATTTTGCACAAAAAAATAAAAGAAAATTAAAATAAAAAAATAAAACCACCGTTTATTCAGTTATACAGTATCGGACCCAAAATTCGGAGTCCCGAAATCCGGAAGACCCAAAATCCGGAACTTTTTCAAAAAACAAATCGGCAGCTAAAAAACCCCCCAACTTTTGTTTTTTGAAGAAAAATCGGGAAATATTTTCCACCTTTTTTTTGGGGGGGGGGGGGGGAATAATTATTTTTAAAAGAAGGAAAATAAAATGTAATGAAAATTCAAAAAAGTCATTTCGCGATTTTCTGAAAAGGGTTCGTTTTTGCGATTATTAATTGTTGCTTTAATTCTAATATCATTAAATTTTGCTTTTTTATTTCTTGTAGTTTTATTATATTTATTTTTTTAAATGAGCTCTAAATTTCGCGCGATTCAGAACATTCGCGAAATTTAAGTTCGGCGCTTCTCGCATTTTACCGATTGTCTGATCTTTTACTTTAATTAAGTGGCTAGAGAATATAAAATCATATCAGAATTTGACGGAATTCTTTTCTTTTATTGTTTAATTAAAGAGGTTAAAATAATATGGGGAAAAGTCTAGATTTTTCGATGTTTTGTCTCAAGTCTAAGCCAACTCCGACTTCGGTTTTTGTGCTAAATTTCGCGACTTATAGGCGAGTATACACGATAACAAAAAATGCTATAAATGAGCAAAATGCTAATAAAAACTTCCAGAGCAAGTTATATGGGCTCTGATACAACTTACAAAATTTTTTGAATGATGACCCAAAATCCGGAACGATCGCGGTCCCGAGCGTTCCGGATTTGAAGTCCCATACTGTGTATGCTAAAACACTTTTTTAAAATAAAATAAACGATAGAGAATATTTCTAAACGCTTGTATTAGTCTGTATTAAAACTATATTTCTGCAAGAAATACCTAATTATTCATATTCACAATGTAAGGGCAGCAATATTTTCTCATAAAGGTTTCTTTTTTAAGTTAAATGGGTGATAGAGCTTTAGTTTGATGAAATCATTCGACAATGTTGGAAAAACCGTTCTTGTTTGGCACGTTTTTACATTTACAGGGAGGAGGAAATGGCAAATGGGCAAAAGCTTAAGTTCAAAAATTATTATACGTCTGAAATGTTTTAAAACACTTAAGAAAAAGTGAAAATATGACACGTTTTCAAAGAGTGTCATCCCTATAATATATTTTGAATGAAGTAAAATGGTCAACTTCATTTACTTTACAATTTTAAAATTCATTCACTTAAAGCAATTAAATTAGTAACAAAAAAACAAAAAAAAAAAGGGTGAACGAGTTGGTCACCATCCATGATAGTTAAATATAACCATGAAGGGGAAAAAATATATTTTATTCTTCCCAGTACCTCAGTTGCTAAAAATTCATTACAGCCAACCATGTATAGCACTCAAATAAGTGTTAAAAAATTTTTTAAAGAATTTTCGGCTCACAAATTTCATACTCAAAAATACATGATTTATAATTTTAAAAAAAAACTAATTAGGTTTGGTAATAAGGAATAATAAAGTGAAAAAACATTCTCATTCACAATGTTAGTCAAAATAATAGATCACAGAGGAGAATTTAGCCGACTCAGCAAACATTACATCCGGAGCTTTAATGGTTATTAATAAAATATTAGATCACTCTTAATTCAAACATCTATGGAATTAGAAATAAACAAATACTAGTAAAAATACTTTTAGGAAAACGCAACAATTATGTTTATCATTACGCTGTAAGAGTGAATCAATAAGTTAAAAATTTCTACTAAGTCATTTGAAGAGATATTTCTTTAAATATCAATTCAAGGATATGTATATATAATATCGATTTTCAAAAAAACTTTCATAAAAAAGAAAAACACTTTTAAAGCGTATAAATATGAAAAATGTACCAATTAAATTAATTAATGCCACCACAAAGATCAAAATTCTGATGCAGATCTCAAGAATTAGGGGTGCGCCGAAAAAGCATTTACTATTTGAGATTATGCTTTAGCCAAAGTGCACAATTATATAAATTGAAGTTTTTAGGACAATTTTTTTATTTGCCACACACGCTTTGAATCTTTTAGGCAACTACACTTTTTTGAACAAATTTTTTTTTAAATATATTAAAAAAACTATTTTTGAAGTTTGGTGTTTTTTTATGTTCTTAAAAAATTCTTCCAAAATGAAACACCTACTATAGTTAGTTATATATATTTTAATGGAAATTTCTGCGCTTTTTCAACAAAGGAGTAATTATCTTGCACACTTCAATTTTTCAATGAGAATTTAGTGACACCAATGGCATCTTTTCCTCACTATCCATAGTCGAAAATTAGAAAAAATAATTTTGTTATGTAAAAAAAAAACGCACTTGACTGAAGTTTCAACGTATTTGCGGTAAATGTAGAAATTGTCCTGAAAACTTCCAAGTTTTTATATGCATTTTGTACCACCCAATCGCACCTTTTTCACACTACCCATCAGCAAATATCGCAAAAAAGTATTTCCCTTTTATCTTGTAAATGTTGAGATTCATATTTCACATAAAATTTTGACAGTATAATTGTATACTAAATCGAATGTTATCAAATCCTGCCAAACGTGAAATTTTAGCAAGTTGGTATACTTGCTAAAATTATAGGTTAATAATAGCAAGTATTATTAACGTATTAATAATACTTGCTATATTGTATAAATAAGTTTTATATTGAAAAAATAAGTTTAATATTTTTTTAACCATAGCTTGAACGGTTCAAAAAGAAGGAAATATTTAAAAGAAATATTATTACCAGTAGGAAATATTATTACCAGTAATACCATTTTTTGCACTAGTAAAACTTAATTGCCAGCTCTGAATAACAGCAATTCCTCAACAATGGCACTGTTCTTTACATCCGGCCAGTCACCAGAGAAATAACATTAGTATAAAACCTCTGAACAACAAGTCTAAAAATTCCTGTCAACTACAATGGCTACATTTGACGGACTCCGAAAATTACTTTTCTTCTGTCTGTGGATCTTTTTACAACCAAAGGCTACCAAAACGAACATTTTTTTTCCTAAGGATTCTTATCACTCCTCAAGAAAGTAGAAATCTCCCCTACCGCTTCAAGGAATATTAATGTCATAACATGGTAAAAGTCTTTTAACAACGTCTGCATCCCCCAAACAATTATCGTCAAAAATAATCCAATTCTCAAATTAACGGCCTGTAAAAAGGTACAAATGCCACACACATGGGAGAGCCACCACCCTTTGAGAATCTTTATCTTCATTCATCTAGAAAACTAAGTTTTCCTGCATTGAAGGATGGTTTTATGACACCTTTCTTTGTCATTGAATGGTCAGGCATTCAAAGGGTCTTTTGCTTATTTGTAACTGCGACTTCACCCTCTTGATTGCTGGGGAAGGGCGAGAAAGCCCGAGAAGGGAGAGTATAGATAACTCGCATCGGGCCTACGCCTAGGGATACTTGAAACAGGGTCTACTCGCTTCATCCAGTTTCGGTAAAATAATTGAGTTTCCTTCGGTAAAACAAGATATTACAGTGGAAATCTTACATTCACAACGACTTCAAGAAAATGAACTAAACTTGCCTGATCAAGGGAGGGGCAACTGCCCCTTCCTAGATGGACCCTTGCCTTGATCTAGGGAGGGGCATTTGCCCCTTCCTGCCCCCCCCCCCTGGCTACGCCCTTGTTCATATATAATGTTTTAAGATTGCAGTTTTTTTTTTTAATTTTGAAGAAGGATTTGATCATCCATTCCTTCTTTTTTTCTCATTTTTACTGCAAAATTTTTCATTATCATTTTTCTTTTTTTTCTTTCTTAATTTTTTTTTATTAATTAACTGAAATTTTGGAGGTCCCTTTCCTGAGACTGGGGGAAAGTAGCACCTCCCTTTGCGACTGCCCTGATTGCCCTTTGTTTAAGTGTAGTTGCGGATAAGAAAGCAGCGGTCATCTGTTTGCTGAAGGTCATGTACATAGTTCCATAGCTCACAGAAGGGCCATTCCCAAAATGGAAAAAAAATTGCTTCTCAGGGTATTTCAGCAGCTGAGGGAGCTTTGTAAAAGTTATATAATGATGGGAAGTACTGCTAGGAGGCACTTGATAACAAATATGTTTTTCTTTGCATAATATTTTATTTTATTTTTCTTTGTTTCAGTAAGAATATTTTTTAAAAAGTTAACAGGGAAAAAACCTTTTGGGGGAGGGGGGCACGTGCCCCCTGGGCCCCCTCTAAATCTGCTACTGGTTAAGAATAATACCGTTCAACATATTTTTTCAAGTCCTTTCAATTTCACGAAGATTTAGAAAACATGCAAGTTCTCCATTAATTCACCAATGTTTTCCTGTTAGCATATTCCACCAAATATACCACACTGGAATATCCAATTTTCTCGTAGACTGGTGCAATGCTAACTAACCTCTTTTGGAAGCAATATGGCACATGATAAATGGCGACATTGTGCATAGCACTTGTACCATGACGCACTTGCCATTGTGTATATAGTTCTTAATGCGTTAATCCTCCCCAGCAATCATTCTTGAGTGTATTATTAAACAACACTTTTTTTGTGAATAACGGGTAGAGAATACTAGAGAACACTTACCGAGGGAGGTACCACAAAATCAGCCACATCCCAAATTCTGCGGTACCATTCAGGATGCTGTATATCAGGATTAAATAATTCGTCTGAGTAGTTTGTGAAGACCACTCCCTTTACCTTTGTTGTAATGGAACTCTCGACTTCACTGAATTCCTGATAGCCCTTTTTGTACACCAAAACATAACTGTATAGAAAATAAAAGGACAGAAGCAGTTCTAAATAACTTTACTGTTTGCATATTTTGATAAAAACAATTTGCAAGTTGTGAAAACCATACAAACACTCTGTGAGTGGCAGAACCATTGTTCTGGAGGCTTACTTTTTTACCCTCAAATCATACTCTATAGAAAGTTCAAAAATACTTAAACTTTAAATGTTCTCTGCAGTTCTAAGAAATCCTTGCTCTACATGCAGTGAAACCTATGTAAGTTGACCACTTGTGTTGCAGCACTTTAGTGGTCAACGCATAAAGGGTGGTGATTTCATTTCTTTTTTTTTTGTCATTTCTTTCACTGTGCATTAGTTTTTTAGCAAATCAAATACTTTTAACTTTATCTTCCTTCTTTAAACATTACTTTAAAATATTAGTTACATATTTTATTCAAGAAGCATCTGAATCATTTTTGGAAATTATTAACTAGAATAACTTATAACGTATCATACACATTTAAGCAGTTCAAAATAAATATACATACCTTATTAATTATGAAGTTACTCATTTAATATAAATAATTTCTAAAAATTCATAATTATTCAAAAATAACTGAACTTTTGTTTTATTTTTCTTATGTATAATATTATATACAAAATTATAATGAAAATCTGTTTATCAACAAAATAATCCCTTATTGTCTTTTTGGCACATTTTCTTTAACTTAACATCAATACCCAATGTTTTTCGATTGAGGCATAGATATCCATAAATGTTTCAAAAATGTCTGGTTGCTTATTAGATGCATAACTCATTAAAGATTTAGCAGTTTCAAAAGCTTCTGCAAAAGTCAAATGTCTTTTCAATTTCTTCATTTGTATCCACTTCTCTATCTTCTTCATCTTCTCTGTCTTGAGGATGTTTCAGCTTTGCAATGGTATCTGTGGCTATATCCTCTACACTCTCTTCATCTTCTTCATGTACAATTAGCTCATTGTCAAATGAGAAAAATGTTGCTTCCTCAATAGTTCTTCTTAAATATTCATAGGTAAAGTCTGTATATCCTCCCTCAAATCATATTTAAGTAATTTTTCTTCAGTGTATATTTCTTCCTCCATACTAAAGCCTGCTTTAGAAAATGACTTAGTAATAGTTGATCAAGGTAAATTTTTCCATGCATCATTCAGCCAGCAAATTGTGTCATGCACATTAACTGAAATTTAAAACGTCATTCCATTCTTCAATGTTTGTAATCAGACACATCAACATTAGTTTGCGATAATGCAATTTAAAGGCACAAATTATCCCTTGGTCGAGAGACTGTACAAGTAATAATAAATTTGGAGGCAAAATGCTAGTTTAACACTGCCAAAAGATCTAGCAATTTTACGGTTTGTTACACTATCTATAATTAAAATTATCTTCCTACCTTGTTTTTTCATTTGGGAATTTAATATCCTTTATCCATTCTTCAAAAAAAAAAAAGATGAATTCATCCATATCACTGGTAGATTTTCGCGTTTCAGTTTCTTTTAAACGCATGCAGACAACTAAGTTCCCAATTATTAATAGTTTCAGCTTTTCACCTATGGCACTGCAGCACAGCATAACAGTCAATCTTTCTGTAGGCATTTTGCCTTTAGCATTTTTCATTGTGTTGTCACACAAAAGATTTTGTTGGCAATTGGTGAAAGAAGTCCAGCTTCATATGCATTAAATTGATTTTCAATAGGTGATAGTCTTTTAAAAGTTTAGGTGGTTTTGTTTTCCAATCAATTGCTGCATTAGAATCGGCTGAAGCAGATTCACCGCAAAGAGTAAAAAAAAATATGTTGTTCCTCAATCTAAAGGATTCTAACCATTCATTACTTGCATTAAATTCAGGAACTCTGTTTATCTGCAATTTCTTTTGCAGATAAACAGAGCAACTTGAAGCATAGGTCCAGAAATTAAAATATTTTTGGTACGATATTTTCACAATGTTAAGACACTGTAGTTTCAGAAATAACGTATGTTTCAGCTAATTTTCTCTGACTCTCTCCTTTTCCATTTAGCTTTAATATTTCATATTTTTATCAATTTCAAGTGCAACTAACTTTTTATTTGAAGCCATTTTATGCAAAACTTTGGCAAATACAAAGTGGGTTCTCCCAGTGTGAAAGAGTAGCTAAAAAAAAAAAAATTCCTTCTCTACATCAGAATGACAAGGTGGAACATGATAAGTCAACAATCAACACAACTCCAGTATTGAGAGGAAGTTTTGCAACTGAAAGGAATATTTTCCTTCTTGTCAACTAACACCTGTTTTCATGAAATGACAGATGGAATACAGAAATCTACTTCAAATAGCTTAACAGAAGAAACAACTTTGAAGAATACCAGAGCCCTTCCTAGTATTCCCATATGGTTAACTCACAAAGAGATTTAGATAAGCTTTTATGTTGATGTTTCTACCATTCAGTGAAATTCTGGTCTAGCACAATAGCATAAAATACTTCTCAGAAAAGTTATTTTGTTTGGTTTTCCAATAAATAAGAAAAATGAAATAAAAAATAATAATAAATAAAATTAAACTTAATCATATTTTCAACTTATAAAAGGTTTTTACAATACTCCCAGCCAAATTTGGTGCACATTAGTGGTCAACATAGACAGGTTGTCAAGTTACAAGGGTTTTCTTTCATTATTAAATATAAGAATAATTCCATACCTGACAAAAGCGGTCAACTTTACAGATTTTACTGAAAATGTTAATTAAGACTAATTCATTACTTTTATAAGTCACACATTCAAGTAAAAACTCAAAATGTACTTCAACTTGAGTCTCCCTTATTCTGAATCAAAACCTGCTTAAAAAGCATTTTTAGTTTTTCTTACGTTAACCTCAAAATTTTTAAGCGTTTGATGCAAACATAAGTAAGTTGATGAAAAGGAAAAATAAATGCTCAACAAAATAACCAAAGGCTGACAACAATTTTAACATGCTCAGCCTGTGATTATTTATAATTAGTATAAAAGGATAGCAAGCAATTCCAAAAAATTTCGAAATACATTTAGTAATTCCCAATTACTAAAAAATATTATCACGAGTCAGATTGAAGAAACTATATTATATATAGTAAAAACAAATAAGGAAATAAAGAAACTAACATACCCAATAATGTAACCAATAATAACTAACTGAATTATGCGACTGATAACTCCGATCACGATATTTTTTATATTAACTATTTTTGGAGTTTCGTAAGAGAATACAATTTCAATAAAGCTGCGACAAGTGATCATTATGTACAAGACTAAAATTCAAGATTCTTATTATAATTTAATCAGTGAAAAAGAAAGGGAATGTTCATTCAAAGAGGGGGAGGTTGACTTGACAACCATTTAAATAGGTTTAAAAAAATGTGATAACTAATTATCACAAAACGGATGCCGATAAATGTTGCTGCTGTTGACAGCGATAACCACGACAACAGGAGTGACTATTTTACGAGCAAGTAACCGCCTTTAATGACGTCACTATATGTTTTGCCACGCCTACGTACCCTACCCACGTGACTTCTTTGGGTGTGTATTAAGAGATGAGACGGGCTCAGCCCGAGAACGACAGCCCGAGCCCGTTCCCGACACGGGTTCGGGCTCTACATTTTCCAGTTACTCTCGGGCTCGGGCTCATGGTAAAATATTCATGCACCAACCTAGAGTTCGGACTAATGGTTTTTTGCTAGTCTTGTGTCCACTTTCAGTTTCAATTTGCTCCAAATTAGAGACCCATCTTATTACGTTTTCTAACTGCAATAGTTGCACTGAATATATTCCAGTTTTAAATTCGATTGCGAATCAAGAACTTCCCAAAAATGTTTCCAAACCGAAGATTTTTCATGCATTTTAGCTCAGCAGAATTTAATCTCAACTGTAGCCTTTCATGATAGTTTTAAAATATATGTATTCTTTATTTGAAATGAAAAAAACAATATTAGAACTAATTGCGATGACAACAAAAAGCCTACATTTACTCGACGTGTAGCACCCCATCTATTAACAACACTTTATAAAATCATTTTGGGCTCGGGCGGGCTCGGGCTTTGACACAGAACAGTATCACTCGGGCTCGGACTTCAAATCTTCGGGCTTGGGCCTGCAAAAGTGAGCCCGAACTCATCTGTAGTGTGTATGAGTGCCTGAAACTCGGAATCCTTATATCAACGCATGTAAATTTTACTTTTATCAATGAGCTCTTCTTTTTATGTGAAAAAGGCATCGTTTCAGAGTTTTTCTGCTTTTCATGCACTCTGACCATGAGCATATTTTTTTTATACTTAACAATACATTTTCAGGAGGCTTCCGCCGCGCGGAAAAGTGCCAAGTGTGTCAGTTTCCGCTGCCTGCGCGCAGTGAGTAGGTGATGAGTTCGGTTTCCGCCCTATGCGTTTTCTTGTAATTTCCCTCTTTGTGTTGTAAACATTCTATCGCATTGTCTTGTTCTCTCCTGTCATACTGGACGCGATTGAGGTATATTTATTGAGAAAAGCAAATAAACTAGATGAAAATGTATGTGACCTAAAATGGTCGTAAACAAAGCAAAACTATACATATATTTTCAGAGCGGGGCGCACATAAAAAGAAGATCTCATAGGAATGAAAATCACACTTTAATTTACAGCGGAAAATCCTACTCTCCGTGCATCAAATAATACACCACACGCGACTCCCCGTGACGTCACGGCATGCCAGTATGGTCCATTTAACCAATGAAACATCAGAGACATGCTAAGTGCTTGCCCTTTTAGCGCATTATAATTACAGCTATGGTTTTTTTATTACGTATGTTTTGTACCTGTTCTTGTTGCGCTTAAGCACCACAGTACTCTTGGTTCCCAACATCGTTTTCCTTGTGGACCCATTCCAAAATCCGAAAGAAAAAGGCAATCCCCCTTCTGTACTCGTTTAGTAAAGGGTAAAGATTAATATTTTTTTTCTTTCAATGTTGCACAATCGTTCATAACGAAACTTAAGTAATAGATTAACTAATCATAACTTAAAGAATTTAAGTTAAATAAAAACAGATCCCAAGAAATTGTAATTTGGAATCCGTTAAATCGGCTCGCTTCAGAACAGCTATCCATTTCAGCACTCAATCGTACTTTGTGTCAGACTGAGGCCTCTCGTTCTCATCTCGATTCAGCCGCAGTTCAGTACGCCACAAAATGAACGCATAACAAAGCGAAACAAAAAAAATTTACGGCAATAAAAATACAAATAATAAAAAAAAGCAATTAACAAGAGCAATAAAATATTAAAAAGCAAACTCTGTAAACAAAAGCAACAAAAAGAATAACAAGAAAACAAATTGAAAAATAATTAACAATGGCTGTGTCATGGACACGGCCGTGTGTGGTACGTGAATACGTTTAGGTAACTGGCTATATATATTTTAAATAAAAATATTTTTATTTATGTATTTGGAATAAAAGCAAGGAAACAAATAATTACTGTGTTCCATATAACTTTATTAATTAATAACTTTATAGTTTTGGCTTTTCGACGCGCGTATAACCCGACATTACCTATATATTCTTGATTTTTTTTTTCTATTCTAACGCCTTATTATATTATTTATTGTCACTACTTCAAGACGACAGCTGATGATTAAAAGTTAAACGAACATCGTAGCTTCGAGTCAACTAATTGCAAATTTCGATACGCAGCAAAATAACCTCAAAATGGAGGCGCTTCCCTCCTTTCCTCCCTTGCGTTATTACTGTTCTCGCTTATCGTAATGAATTCTTTGATCCTTTAGCTATGCAGTGGTGTTATTTATTTTGGATCTAGAGGATAGATTCGAAACTACAACGCCAAACCCTGATTTTGTTATCATTAGATTTTTTGGATTGCTCCTGTAATGGTAGCAAATTTAAAGACGTATTCAGGTCGAAAAAACAATTAACAAGAGCAAACCAAGGAAGAAAATAAAAACAAAAAAAAATATTTAAAAACTAGCAAGAGATCAAAAATAATAAAGAAAAATATATAAATTAGCAAAAGCAGCAGAGCGAAAGGGCAAAAGCGTGGGTGGCAGATCGAAATTGCTTTGCTTGTCGTCCAGGATGACGTCATCTGCTACCCATACAGCACAAGATGGTCCGCAGGATGTCCTGAGTACTCTTGTCAAGTCCTGAGGGGTGGTCCCAAGGATGTCCTTAAATCCCAATTCGAGAACCTCAGGACGACCTCTGACCTGAAAAATGTCCCGCCTAGTGACCACCCTGATAACATCCTCATACCCTGTTCGCACTGGGAAGTTAATCCGGACTAAAAAGTTTAGGGAGTGAAGTTTGGCAACGAAAACGGACTAAGGGCCGAATTCTGGTGTAACGATGTTTACGCAAAAAATGCGCCTGCAAACCTCCGATTTGTCGAGATTCCGATTCTGGCGTAACGATGCGCATGCATTTTCGCCAATTTTTCCCCCTCGATTTGCGGCACATTTTTACCTCACGCAGGATCTGCAAGTGTCACGCCTGCCCGCAGTAGTGCTTTTTCGTTTGTTCTGTTTACGTATAAAAATCTGGAGATTTGAGGAATACCCTGCCAAGTGAATGAATCAAATTGTATTTTATTTAGAACAGAACAGATAGCATGTCCTTTCGTAAGTTAAAATTTATAGTTAGTATGTGGTTTTGTGTGTATGTTCAGTGTTCTGTTTATCGCGCTAGGGCGAAAGTATTTTTTAAAGAATTTCGAAGTTTATTTCTTATGAATGAAATTCTTTTGAAATTTGTATTCAAAAATTTGTTATCTGATATTCTTCGCTTGTTATGGAGAGTGTTCGTGTAATTTTTTTAGAAATTTTGTATGACAATATGTTATATTATTACAGGCATGTAAGCTTTCAACTTTGCAATCATACCCACCACTAAAAATTAATAGCTTGAATTGCCTCAATTATGCTTACTATACTTAAGAATGGTAATGTCCTTGTGCCAATGCTATACTTTCTTTATCAAAAAAAAAAAACACAAATATGTTATCATAACTGTTGTTTAAATTTTAGTTCTAAATCTGTCCAGATTTTATTTTGTTTTGTAAAATTTTATTAAAAAGTATTTTTGTTTATTGACGCACAACTAAAAGTGATATGTACAGCTATTTTGATTTTTTTTCTTGCACTGTGTTTGTAAATATTGTGATTGTATGCTCATTAATTTTATTCTCAGAAGTGTGTTTTTCTAGAATGTCATGACTGCAAGATAAGCGAAGAAACCTATTTTTAATCCTTTAAGTATTAAACATGTTTCTTATGTTATTGTCGAGTTTTCTGTTATTACTAACTTACTGAAGCAGAATTCTTACTGAATAATATTGCATAACAGTATTGTCATCATATTTCGACACAGCATTTAAATTAATATTTTATCAAGATAAATTTTGTTGTGTGAGTTAGTTAGCTCTAAATATTTGGTCCTTTAATAGAGCACTCATCATGTAGTGGGCTGCATTAGTTTTCCTATCCAAGCTTGGATAAAAGTCAGAGTTTGAATAGTTGCTATAAATCAATTAAAAGCTTCAGATCATTAAAGTTGACTGAATGTGATCAATATTATGGGTTGTAGTAATAACACTTTCTCTTTAAAGAAATTTATGGTAGTTGCAAGTTCTTTTTATTATTTTAAAACATCAAATTGTCTTATGCTTTTTCCCTTTATAATGTTAAAAATAATTACTATTTTAAGTATCTTAATAAATAGTATGATGAGTGTTAATTACTATCTACATGTGTTAAAGAAAACAAGGCAGCATTTTTAATTATGTCATGTTGTCCTTCATTTTAGGAATTATGTTAAACCCATACACGTGATATTACAAAAAGTAGTATATGTGTAGTATTAGTATTAGATGTTTGTTCCATTAAATGTGTGATACATGTATAAAATGGCTGTGACGAAAAAAGCTGTATTGAAATTTTGTCTAATTAATTAAAGTACAATAATCAGTGTTTTTCAAGATTGTAAAACTTTGCTTAATAATTGCCATTGAGGGTATTTACAGGTTTGCAATATTATTGTGGCTCTAGGGAAGATTTGATGTTCTTATAGATTGCTTATTTAGCAATTTTACATTAAATGAGTTATAGCTTTCATATGATATTATATGCTATCTCATAGGTGTATGAAAGTCCATCATATTTAGGATTATCTGTTTTAAGAATATAGTTGCTGTATATATTGTAATATTAGAGTTTTATTCTTGTCAAAATTGTTTGAAATATTTGAACTAAAAATCTTTTATTTGTTTTAAATTTGATTTTTTAAACTAGCTGGGTCATTTTTATTGGCTGAATTTTATTCCGTCTTAAGAATGATCTTGCTGGTAGCTATTAATATGTGCAATACTGGTGGAAAATTTTATCAAGAGTCATGTCTTGTTAAATGCACCATATTGTGAATTGCATAAATGAAAATCATGAACTAAATTTTCTGTTGTAAACAGTGCCTGATTACCGCAAAGGCCAACTAGGCTGCGACCTTGGGCCCCCAAGCTTATTTAACATTGCACATTATACAAAGTATTTATAACACATGTTTCGAGGTTACAAGCTCTTTTTCAATGCAAAAGAATGAGCTTCAAGATGACAAACATCCAACTGATTTGCTTTTACTCCTTATTTATAGTTAATAGATCTAAGTAAAGGGATTGTAAAATTATTTAAAACTCTTTTGTTTGTTTACATTACAATCATGTTTTGGGTAACTTTTAACCGCGTTATATTTTTTAGTATATTTGACTTGAAAAAAGGAACTAGAAGTTCTAGTGCTAGGCACTGCTGGATAGATTACGAAATCAGTTGTCTACTCTTGATTCTTAAATTAAGTCAAATATACTAAAAAATATGATGCTGTTCAGAGTTAACCCCCATCTTTCAAAGTTACCCTGCATGACTAATAATTATAAATTCAGTAAATGCTGGAAAATCAACAATAATTTATTAACAGGCATCGCCTTAAATTACATTCGTCTTTAAACTAAAAAGCAATTCAAACTAAATTGTATGTTGTCGGAAATTGAAATGGAATGTTATTAAGCTAATGTGAAAAAAATTGTTCTTTCAAATAAGAGAGTTCTTGTTTAATGATTGATTTGAATGAAAGGGGGGGGGGGGGGGGGGTAGATATTGTTTAATAGTAGAAAGCGGACTACAATGTATATTGCGCACAGATTTTTTAAAAGATTGTTGACATGCGTTTAGAGGTTACAAGGAAACCTTCTAGTAAATGGCGAAGAAGTGATCTTCTCGATGAACAAACATCAAACTGAAACTTCAGTTTTGTAATTTGTATTATAATATTGTTGAAAAACTATTCACTTCATTGAAGGAGAAATAGTTATATATTAATTAACTTATTCTGGTTGTCTTATCTGCATGCAAATTCAATGTAGACAACTGTGTTACTGTGAACTTTTAGAATTGGGGCATGTTATAGGCTTAATAAGATGCACAAACTGAGAATGAATGACTAAATTTATAAGCAAGTTTTTTGTTGATGGTTTTGTATGTAATGCAGAAAAAGGAACAGAAAGAAATTATTATATATTTTTTGGTGTAAGAAATTTTGAATATTGAAATGTAGAGTGCAGGAATAAAATGAATTTGAAAAGTTTGCGGGAAAGTAAACAGGTTCCACAGGGTACTTACTACTATACACGAATAAAATTGAAAACTTTAATGGATAAAATATTCTATTTGGATTTAGATTTTGTCATCAGTGCATGTTTTTTGCATTCTTTACTTAGTCATTTATATTCAAACTTTGTCAGTAGTAATGCATTAAGTATAAAATTTTTCAGTGTGGATCTTCTAGTAATTAGAAGTTATTTCAAGTATAGTTTAATGTTTCTTGGATTAATTCCATAACCACATTATAAAAAAAGGGTAATGTTACCATTATATAAAAATTGTATTTATAGCTGATATTTCTGGTTTGATGTTACAACTCTGACTAACTTATTTTCATCTTGCTGTGTGTGTCGAAACATTAAGTTAATTGCATTTCTTTAATCGTGAGGAAAAAAAAATGCATGAAAAGTATAAATACTTTTCATCACACCTGTATGACTTCAATCAAATTGTCATTTAAATGTTACAAGAAAAGAACATTTTCGTTTATAATTCTACATATTCACAAAGTCAATCGTTTATAGCTTACGGGATACATATATCATAACTAGAAAAATTATGTTTTTGAGCTAATTTTACGATTTGTGTGCAGAATCAAATTGTGAATTCCATCCCTTTTATCAGTATAAATTCATTGAAAAATAAAAATATATTTCTAACCAACTAATGTTTATATTATTTTCCATTCTATATGATAAAATCCAAAAAGAAATACAGCAACATACACGAAAACAAACGGAAAACATTGCTTTATTTTTCGAAAAAGCTAGCAGACGAAACAGAAACAAATCCTTTCTTCTGATTGGTTACGATTGTCATTTCCCGATGTTTTCCGAATCTCTTTTGGTAAAATCGCTTAGTCGCGCCGAGCTCAACCTCATATTTATCTGCGCGTGCAAACGTTTCACCGGAATCCCATTTGACCGAAGAGGGGTGGAAATACGCAAATTTTCAGAGTTGCGTGTGCATAAAAGTTGTGTAAACATCGTTTCACCAGAATCCCTAGCTAAACCTCCTTTCCAAGTGGATCTTAAGTCCACTTTGTGAAAGAGGATCAAGATCCGTGATCGCGATTTGGGAAACAAAATGTCGTCTGCGAAAAACATAATTTTTACTGATAATTGAATCAAATTGTTGATAGAATTGAGGATGGATGAATAAATCAATTTTAAGACGAAAAGAAACCGTTAAATGACAAAATTTAGTGAGGAAATGGCCGTTTCATCGTAAATAACGGAACGGAAATAAATATAAAAGCTTGATGAGGAAATTCAGGTTTGAAATATATTTTTATACTGTTGTATTAACTCTTCTTGTATTGAAAAAGTCCGCCTTTTTTTGCGTTATGGTCATGTTCATGTTATTTTACTCAATTTCGTTCGGTTAAACATTTTACAGTTCGGAGACGAATGATAATAAATATCCAGATACAAAAGCTTCTGATTATTTGTTTAATTGTACTATTCTATATTCTTTGTCATGTTGTACCTACTAATGGCATTTGAACTTTTTCTCTTCAAAATGAGAAAACATTTGATGATTAGATATATTTTCCTTCATTTGGGTGTTTAAAAATAGCACTTGTGAACGCGAACATGAAATGTTTACAAGTGAATTGCAAAAACTTTCTTTTGCTATACTCTTTTTTAACTCTAAATGTGCTGAATTTGTTTTAAAATATTTCATTCTACATGGAAGAAAATGAAGCAAAGAGTAACTGCCAGTTCTCCATCAACATGGTCATATTATGACAATATCATTCTCGAGTTTCATAAGACAGTTGCAGAAGAGAATTATACTACAAAGGCTACCGTGAATTATGTTATCCAAGAGTTTACATTTGGCTTTTCAGTGTTGTTCATCACATAAGTAACCTTTTTAAAATTAAAAATAAACTTGTTGGACTTGTTTTTCTTTTGACAATAAGATTATAATATGCCTCATTCCTTTTTGGCATTCGAATGAGAGATTAGTGTAGGAAAATCATGTAACAAGAAAATTTATAATCCTTACTACCTTTCCTTTGAAGTGTTGTATTGTCTAAAGCTACAGCTTCGAAAGATCAATCGAGTGGATTTTGTGCTAAATAAGCGTTCAAGTTCACTAAATTTTGTGACGAAGGTTTTATTCATTATTCGCTTGTTAAGTTCACTAAATTTTGTGACAAAGGTTTTATTTATTATTCGCTTGTTAATCACCATGTTTTTTTTTTCGGAAAGCCCGAAAGAAAAAGGTGTTGACACACTAGCTTCCACTTTCAAGTAAGTGTTATTTGTATGCAAACCAGCATATTGTTTATTCCTTATTTATGATAAAAACTATGTTGCAAGTTAAATCCCATAATGACCATGATTCTTGATTTTCTCGTTATTTTTAAAAAAACATGAAGTTGCTTTGAATTGAAATTATAAAAGTATGAGTAAATGACTCTTTGATTCCTCCTCAAACTTTTTTTTAAAATTACAGTTGTGTTTTATGATTTCATTATTTTCATCACTCACTTTAATTTCTAGTCAATTTTTAATGTTTGCTTATTGCAATTATTATTATGAACCTATTATTAAAATGCTACTATTTGTCCGATAACATGCAGTAAAACTCCTAACGGACATCCCTTTTAGCTGATCAGTTTTTATCCCCCCCCCCCCCCCCAGCAAGGCATTGCGTGTTAAAAACCTCCTTGCGTGTGGACACAGACAAATATTTTTGTCCCGTAGGTGTTCGCTATAGAGAAGTTTTCCTGTACTATAATGAAAATAATGTTTGGTTTATTATTTCTGCTTATTATTATTAGCTGTTATAAGGATGGAACCGAGTTAATTCCCTTACAGGAAGCCCCCCCCCCCCCTTGGGTTGATTGGCCCCAATAACACTCTGTATTTCAGTATTGGTTTGTTTCATGCAGTGTGAATTATGATGAAGTAAACATTTCACTTTATTTCTTTATCAACATCATGTACATAATGTCCTTGTATTTTTAATACTATTCATTGGTGATATACATAAAAAAAAATTTTTGTTTTCAAGTCGGCTTCAAACTTTTGATTATGAATTTAACAAGTTTGTGCTGTGTAAGTTTAGAAGTGCGGATTAAAACAAAATGGATAGCAAAAGAATGTGCTAGTAACATTTAAATCTACACATTCTGTTGTTGATCTTTTTTGTGATTTGAGACACATCTGAATTTATTCCGATATTCTGGATTTTTGTTGTTTCTTATTAGTATTCCAATGTTAACCACTGTTTCATAACATAATAATCAGGTAGTTGTGGCATTATATGTTTGTTCCTGTAAAATTGTCTTGGTTGTTTAAAACAATATGAGTTTACTTGGTTTGTTACAATATAAGCATCTTTTGCTCTTTAAAGATAATGAATTCTGCTTAGTTTAACTAGATACAAAATCATCCCATCATAGTATTTAGAAAAAGATCAAGAATACCTTCATCTACCTGTGAGTGGATGATGATAAAAAATTGCACTATTGTACATTTAAATGAACTAGATTGTGTTAAAAAATCTTTACAAATGACTAATTCCTATCATTAACAAGTAGGAAAGGGGGAGGCTCAGGGGGCTTAAGCCCCTCCCATTAGAAATCATACTGCATAAGGATTTCGGTTACTTTGTGAAAACTATGAATTTATTTTAATGATCAATAAAAATATTCATTTATTAGTGATTTTTTGTGATTAATATTAACAATAATGAGTGAATACTAATTACTTTTTAATTGGTTTGTCTTGGAAATAATTTTGAAGATTTGGAAATAAAATTGTTTGAGCCTCTCCCATGATTTTTGAAGTGCTACGCTCCTGATCATTAATATCTAATATTAAAACAGAAATATGCAATATATACATATGCATAGTGATCATATTTTTATTCATTGTTTCCATTTAAAATTTACAATGTTCCTGTATTGAAGTTGCAAAAATAAAAATATATAGTTGTTTAATGATTTATGGATTTATAAGTGGCAAAACAATACTGTATTGTAATTGTATCAATAAAATGTTTGAAACTTGAGAGCAATCCGTGTTGTATGAAATTGAAACTTGGGAGCTTTTTTTCTGTTCTAAATATACAGAGTTCATTCCTGCTTGTTGTATTGAAAGCTTGTGATACATGTTACAAAATATAAGTGAAGATTCTTGTGAGTGAAATAGTGAAAAAGCTCTTCTTAGGGGGGCAGATTTTGCTCCTAAATTGCAGAGAATTCGTGTATCTCTTCTAAAAATTTATTAAGTTTCATCATTTTAAACAAATCAAGTTGGTCGAGATCCCTGCCTGTGAGCGTCCACATGGATTAAACATTTATAATACAATGTGTGAGTCGGTGATTACATCATGAAATTGAAGATGATAGGGCTGTGTGTTACGGTTTGGTGTGAAATAGTTATGTATATATTGTTCAAGAAAAATGCAAATGTTCTTTTCTTTATTATTGGTTCTGCTCTCTGGAATAACATTTTGTATTTAGAAACCGTGCTGAGCTGGCGTAACTACTAGTTCTTAATAAATATGAGAACTAAAAATCACTGAATCTGTACTCACAATAACACAGATGCAAAACATGTCCCCCATATGATGGGGTCTTTCTGTTTTTGGTGGAAACCAAAACTTCAAATGAAATAAAAGCTTTTTTTTAAAAAAGAAAAGTTTACAAATAAGTTATAAGTACTTCACAATTGGAAATACATAGAACTTTTTTTTGTGCTGTAAATCAAACTATGAGTTCATTTTAAACTTTAGTAGGGAAAATGGTAAAGTTTAAAAATGGAGTTTAAGAACCTATACCATAATACAGCTAAAACTGCCATATCTTGTCTTTGAAGAAAAGAAACTGCTTTTCTTAAAAGAAGAAATTTGTTAAAATCGAATTATAGAAAAGGGAAGTGAATTGGAACATTTGCTTAATTTTTGTGCTGATAACAGTAGTAAAATCAGAAAGAGGAATTTGTGTGGATGTACTAATGGTAGAGTTCAAATAAAAATAAGTCATTTGAAATTTCTGCTAAGTTTGAGTCAAAAAAAAATTATGCTTATATAACTATCACACTGAACATACTACTTGATCAGAATCTCAAACACAGATTTAAAATAGCAATATTTCTAAATTTTTAATTAAAAAATATTAAATGTTGGAATTTGTAATACTTGACTGCAAACAATCGGGTAAAAAATATTTAATGATGCTTTCAGGAATTGTTTAATTTCGAATTCTACCATCTGTAAACATATTCACGTCAATAATACCGCTAAATTTGTAGGCTTTATTTCTTGTTCTAAATCTAATACTTCATTTTATAGCTAATATCGCTGCACAAATGTGCTTATTTCATAAGTTTTAAAATCTATTCAAAAGTGTGCCATTAAAAAATGGAAAAAAAAGCGGAAAAGTAATCAAAATTCTGTGAATCACGTTGTCATTAAATGAAAAAATCAAAATGTAAACACTGTCTGCGAATCTGATGACGTCACCCCAAGCCTCGAAACCAAAACGTTTTCGAGGCTAATTAATCTCATTTGCAGACTCTCTAGTGCGAACCGTTTAAAAATATTCGATCCGGATTTACTGATCCCTAATCTTTTTAACCCGGATTAACTTCTCAGTGCGAACGGGGTATCAGAGCGACCTGAGGCATTAAACGCACGGCAACTCGAGGACGAACGGGATTTTGGGGACATAGTTAGGACTTGGAGAACTTTATGAGGATAGTCAGACTTCTAGGACGTCCTATGAACAATGACAGGATCCTTCGATGTTCCCAATCCATCCTGAGAACACTGTCACAATCAATACTTAGCACCTAATACTGTCTTGAGTTCAGCCTCAGGAGATCATCACTAAGACTCGTAGCACCCTGCCAGGACATACTTTGAACAATGACAGGATGAATGCCGTACCCAGCTCATTGCAATGCATTATTGAAATTTATATAAACCAGAAAACCAGCAGACACAAGTAAAATACAACCAATTGACAGGCATGACTGGTCAGTCCCATTGTTAGTTAAGAGCCTCAGCTTCTTTACAAATAAAGGATGCAAATAAGCAAACACTAAGCACTTGCTTTCCACGTAAGTGCAACAATGGAACAAGGAGTCATGACATAAATTTTTGTTTTATACTTGTGACAGCATTTTTTCTTGTTTATCTAAAAAAATTTCAAAACCATAATTATTATATTCAAATTCCCACAAAATACTTCATGCAATATGTACTTAAATTGACGTTTGGGGGGGGGGGGGGATCTTACCAATTTACTCTCCCTGCCCCCTTTTTTTTGTTGTTAAAGGAATTACTTGACCTTCATGTTAGTATTAAAAAAATAAATGTTAGTTTTTATTATTTCTGATAGTGAATAACAGATTTTACATTATTTTGATGTGGTCAATTGAGATTTGTATCAATTATTTATGCAACTTAAGAATTTTCATTTAAATGAAATAGAATTTCACAAAAGATGTTAACTTGAATGAAATAAAATTTTAGAAAAAAAAAAAAAAAACCAATATTAATAATAAAATAAATAAAACAAATATTCAAATTAAAAAAGTGCATTTAGATATGTTCCGAGTTAAAACATAAAATGTTTGAACGACAATAAAAAAAATCAGCATTTGAAATTCGACTTTCAATATTACGGTTAATATTAATAAATCTGAAAACATACTTTTTATAAGACCAATCAAAACAAATCCAAATGGTTTATGAAAAAAATTTATTTGAAAATATAACAAAAAATACATTGCAAGTCATACATAAATTTAATCTCTTTCTTTGTTTCAAGCAGTACTTTCAGTAACCATCATTTTAACATTTCCTAAAAAGAAAGAAGTTACATTATGAATAAAACTTAATTTACAAGAACATTGTTTTTTTCTCTCTGTGCACCAATGTGGATAAAATTTTACATAAATGAAACTTACATCAAAGAGAAGCATGATTTATGCATTATTTTTGAATAATAATAAATAAAATAGTAAATACAGTTTTTTTTTATGGAGGATTGTTCCTAAATTTCTTCCTTGAAAAACACAAGCAATAAAAAGTACAATTACATAATTTGCATGTTGTGCATTGAAACCGTTCCCCCCCCCCCCTTTAAATTTTTTTTTACTATAGGTGTTACAGCACAACGGTAACCATTTCATTCCAAAACAATATTTTTCAAGCAGCGTTACTGATAAATACCAAACATGAGCCCGTGATCGAATATGCGCCCCTTCCCTCTTTTCCCGCAAATTTCCTTTACGTAAAAATACCGACTAATCGTGCTGCCCACCCATCAAACTTGGATTGTCATTGAAATTATAAAGGAGAAATAAAAGAAATAATTTCAAAAATAGCGAAAATGATTCTTTTGCAAAAAACGCTATTGCAAAAACTGGCCATTCCCGAATATGAGTAGGTAAATTGCTCATTAACGATCTTAAATGCAATCACAAAATATTGTTTGCATTGTATTAATTACAGCTTTCATGCTGTGTTTTAAAACTATATTTTCCAAATGTCGCGAAACATAGTCATTGGGATGCGTATAGACATGCAAGAATGTTCAATTTCACAAGTTACAATAACAATATCCAATCTGAAATAAAGACGGGAAAAAAAAAGTTAAAAAAATTCTTAGTAGGAAATTTAAGTACACCAAAAAATGAAGGATGAGGCCAGGGAAGGGGAATAAATCACCAGAACAAATCTTTTGCACCTGTCTTTCTAGCTTCTGCTGATATCTTTCCTTGCTATTGTTTATATTTATGATTATTTAATTTATTATTATGGAGGAAAACATGTGAACAGAGGTTAAAAGCAAAGCTATGCATTTAGTGTAATCAAAATTTGTTTGCCACTTTTTTTTAGGATCGATTGGAACGAATTTTAATTACATGATCATGAATGAGTAATAGACAAACCTTTACTTTGTTTTACCTACTTTCCATTAAATTGGGGTGGGGGGGGGGGGGTGAGGCATAAAATTGGAACGTTTTTTCACTTGTATCGTTTGCACGCCCCCTCCCGTATTTTCGCGAATTTCGGCAAAATTTAGGAGGGCGATAATTTGGTATTTCACTACAGAGATTTTTATTTTAAGAGAGTTCAAGTATTCAAAACCAGCACTTTCAAACTATTCAGGATTTCAGTAAATTGTTTTTTGAATAAAAAAATTAATAAAACACATACATACACATATATATGAACAGTTGTTCTTGTTATAAGGACATTGTTTATAGTGACAACTCTGTCATAACATCAAGGAACCCCTTCCCGTTTAAGTCTCTTCAAACACTCATAAACAGTAATAATCACTTATACTGTCACTTCGCTATAGCAGCAAAAAATTATATGTCATAATTCTCATTCCACAATCCAAGTTAAATGCACACTTGCTTTGTTGTAGGGATATGAAAATTAATAATTTAATAGACAAAGAGCAAAATAAAGCATGCATTTATCATCCCATTTAAGGTATTTTCACAGCTGTTTAATTTATTGCAAAAAAATTAAATTTTCTTTAAGAACTAAGGAACAAACTAGTTTTTCTTTTTCTGCGATTGCTTTATTAAAAATAAATTTTAAAATTTGGAATTATAATAGAATTGAATCTAAAGATTTATACATTTCCCAGTTTTTTCAGTAGGCGACACTGACATTCAGCTTCTTTTTTACCAGATGCATGCCATCCCCCCACCAGATATTTTCATAACTTTAAGAAAAAACTCAAAATTTGCCACTAATATGTATACTTGCAAAGCTACAGCATCATGTACAATGCTGAAATTGGTAGGGTAAGAGAAACAGAATAATACATATAAATATGGTCATTTCATTCATTAATATACCCGCAATTTTGTGATACATGTACTTGCATTTCTTTACTTGAAAAATTCTATTATTGCAAATTGCTTTGTAAACAAATTGGTTGCTCAAAAATTAACCCCTACCCTCTCCCAGGGAAAAAAAAGAACAGTTGTTAAGTTATGCCAGTTGGTATTTTATGATAAGTAGAAGTAAAAGGAATGTGTTGCAAGCTATATATTTGAGAAAGCCGACACTTCACTAGAGATGGGAATGGTTGGAAAAAAAAAACAGGTTTTTGTTCAGTTTTTTTTAGGAAAGGATTTATTTCCACCCGGAAAAATTGAAAATTTTGAAATTTCTAGTATAAAATAATACATTCAGAAATTTATAATAGTCACATTCCAATGTTTTTTCTTTGAATATTTTATATTTTTAATTATTTTTCTTTAAATATTTTATATATTTAAATATAACATAACACAAAGTTTCCCTTTTGTACAAGAAAAAATGGCAGAGATATTTAATTTCAAAGCTTGGAACTCTTTCACATTTTCTCGGACTTTATTAAGGGGTCGGTTAAAAAATCTGAATGAAATATTCATTGAATAATGAATACTTCATTGAAATTTTTTAACCAACCCCTTAATGCAGGCCAAAAAATCGTGAAAAAATGCCAAACATTGAAACTAAATATCTGTTTATTTTTGTCATACAGAAGGGAAACATTTTGTGTTATGTTCCTTAGAATGGGCGTCAACTTTTACTTAATATGACTATAAAGACTGGGGACTGTATAAAAAGTTAGTTTCTGTAATTACACAAAATTGATTTTTTAAAATTAAAAAATGCTATTATCATAAATGCTTACAATTTTTAAACATTTTTATAACTGTGCGTATATATTTGAGAACCAACGGTTGCAGAGATAAAAGCCTCCTAAGGACTTTGCTTTGCACCCTGTATATATATACATACACATATAAATGCATGTAACAAACTTTGGAGAAAAAAAAACTAAGCAACTTTCTGTAAAAAAAATTAGTTGATAATTTACAAAAGTTACATATGCTAAAATCTACTTGCTATATATACTAATATTTTAATTATTGAAGTTGTAATAAATAAAATATTATAAAGAAAAATTATTGATAATTTTATGATTTACAAAGTCAAACTTACAGTTACAAAGATATAATGAAAAAACATTTACATTTTTTTTCAATAGAAACACCCCTGATCCTGAAAACTATTTTTAAAAAAATCTACTTTCACTTGTAAAAATCAATTTTTCCATTTTTTTTCAGAAAAAAAAACTTTTTTTTCCCACCACCTCAAAATTTCCTGGGAAATTTTACATCCCTACACTTCACTGAAATTAACTGAAAGCTCTGGCTTGCAGAATTAGAACAATTTATTTCCATATTTCTACTGCCTATTTAAAACTGATAAAGCGATTATTTTTTATTAGTTCTGTTTGAACACATATATTTCTCGGTCAGAATCATGAAAGTGAGTAACGTTTTATTGCATTTTTAATGTAACCTAAGTTAATGGGGTAAAAAAAAAAGTCCTATTTGGTTTGTTTTTACAATTATTGTTATTTTTATTATTTTTTTAGTGCGTTATTGCAGCGGGATTGTTTGTTTGCCTCATGAGTGCTACTGTAGCTAAAACTTAGAATTGTATTAAAATATTTGTTAGCTAATAATAAAAGAAACGGTTCCCTAATTAAACCTTCCCCGTTATTTCTTATACCTGCAGTGGCGACATTTAACTTCTAAGAAAAAACATTTTTATTTAAAGTTATATCCTTTATTTAAGAAACAACACTCCCGAGATAAACAGCTATTCAAATACTTTTAAAAATACATAAATATTAATAGCACTATCGCTTATTACAGAGCATTTAAGATAAATTATACAGGATTTATTAAATTTATTATTGATAAGGATTAATTTACAGAATGTTTAATGATGGTATAACCCATGAGGAAAACTATCACTTGTTAAGACACTTTTTGAAATATCTAAAATATTAATAAATTAAGTTGAGAATAATTACCTGTTCACAATGCAGTAAATTATAAGGAATTCATATCTAGACAAGTTTTTATGTTTGTTTCAGCAATAATTTTCAGATTGTGTAATACCAATCTATCAATAAATTAGAAAATCACCTATAACAAGAAATAGCAAAAACAATAATGTTTCTGCTGCAATTGATAGGTGAGAGAAAAAATAATAATAAAAGTAAATATAGTTGCTCAATTAATACCTGCATTTTTGTGAGAAATCCATGCATCACTTCATTATAGATGTAGGCAGCGCAAAAGGCTTTTAAAATGTCAGCTGAAAGAAAAAATATATATATATATTTTACAAATAAGAAAATTCAAACAGAGATGACACCTTGCTTAAAGTTATACAGGTGCAACAAGTTTAGAAATATAAATATATGCACTGAAAACATGCTTCGAATAAACCCCTCTTCTCTTCTCGCTACATGCCCAACTTTACTCATACAACTTCAAAACATATCATTTTAATTTAAGATAAATTTAACATCCCCCCCCCCCTTATAAAGAGCATATTTTCCCAACAATCACTACTTAATGAAATACATAAAACATGTTTACCTCCTTTTTGATAAGAATCTTCAAACATGTTAAAACAGCAGCTACGTCCATCTTCATCTTAATTCCAGCTTAAAAGAGAAAAACTAATGTCAGATGCAATAACTTATCAAATAATTTACATAAAAAAATAGTATATTACTCAGAGTTCAGTTTTGCCTGGGAAATGTTATAATTGCAAGTAACAAATTGCAAACACTATTAATAAATTTTAATTTAAAGCAACATGTTCAGTTCTTATGTAAAAGCTATTCTACAATATTTAAGCTTCTAAAATTAAATGGCTATAAAAAAATTATCAAAGAAATGCTGTCAAATCTCTCCAGATTTAATTTATCACTGCTAGATGAAAAAAATATCTTACACCCAAAAAAAAAAAATAATAAAATACTTCAGTGTATCAATATTTGTGATTAAAAATTTATGTAAAACAAATGCTTACAAAATAATAACGCTGACAATCTATTTTCAGGGTTCCCACCAAGAATATGATAAAAAAAAAGTGACCATTTAAGAAAAAAAAGTGACCAAAAAAGTGATCAATTTTAAAAAAAAGTGACCAAATGAGAATAAGCTTTGTATTACCACTAACACATATGTAGAAAAAAGGTTTATAGGTGTTCAAGCATAGAAAAATATACCATTACATTTATTTTCTTCACATGCAAAAGTTCCATCTAGAACTATACGAGCCTACTTTCGCACATTGCAAATACAGATCTATACTCTTGCAATCTCGCTCTCTCTAAATTCTCATTTAGCTTTAGTTTTTGATTACTTCAATGTATCGTTTTCAACGGTCAATACACATTCATTCACTCATTAATTAATTTACTCGTTCATGAATTTGTACACTTATTTATTTTACACTCATTCCTTTATTTACTCATTCTTTCACTGATTCAGTTATTCATTGATTCATTCATTCCTTGAGAAATATCCTTAAAAATCTCGGTCAACAAATTTCATTAAAAAAATAGGTTCGTTTAGTTCAGGTTGAACTTCGTATCTGTACATGTTCTTTGGCCTAACATCTTTCCGATAAAGTTTGTTCCAAGTGAATCCGTCAGCTAGGTCAGGCTTTATATAGGATTAAAATTTCCGTGTAGGCACTAAAGTTAATTTTTTTGAACTGTTCATAAATGAACAAAAATTGTTCAAATCTAAAAAAATATTTCACGCCAAGAGCTTTTTCCAATAAGCTTGTCCATACGAACTAGGATCATATGCCCAGTATTTACGTGCTTTATTTTTGCCCATAGGTGCTAATGTTAAGATTTTTTGAACTGTTCAAAATTAAACGAAATTTTTTTCAAATGAAAAAGTAAAATATGGAAATGAGATGTCCTCGCCAAGATCTTTTGAATCGGCCAATTTCCTCAAAAGTTACGGGGGGGGGGGGGGGGGGGGGGACCGACAGACACACATTTTCCCCATCTCAAAACCCTACTTTCAAATTTTTCATTTTAAATTACTTCTTTGACTTTTCTTTATTTTTAATGATATTTTTACAATGCATTAAGCCTTCTTTCACACTTTATTTATTTTTTGGGAAAGTAGGCTAAAAACAGCAGAAAGTTCAGTCCTTAACTAAACTTCCATAAATAAATATCACTATCATCTCAAACAAGGGGCCTCGGTGGCCGAGCGGTCTTAGTACCAGTTTCCGCCCGCTGCTTGCGCGCAGTAACGAGGTCGTGGGTTCGATTCCCACCTTGCCCTGGGTGTATTTCTGTTATTTCCTTTCTTTGTGATGTAATAAAATCTTTCCTGTATTGTCTTGTGCTATCTGTCATATTGGACGACAGTTCATAAGCGAGTCTCGAGACTAAGCACACGAACTGGAAAATAAATGTAATTCAATTCAATCTCAAACAAAAAATCATTTTTATAAAACCAATGGTTTTTCATCAGACACAGAAAGAAAGCAGCCATACATATATATGCCAGGGGTGACCGATTATGCTAACAATTTACAGAATCAACTTTATTTTTAATATTGTTTGATCACAAAAATAAAATTAATTATTGCTAATAAAAACATTTAGAATATCAGAGGAGCATGTGCTAAATATTTGAAACATTATATATAAATTAAAGGTATGTATATACAAGGAATATTATAATCCTTTATTAAAAAATTTAATTCAGAATATTCTTCGATGCTAAAAATTAAACACCAGAAATAAACTTCAAATGCATGCTAGCGCAAGGCTCATAAGAGAAAAAAAGTTGAATGTTTCAAAATTTGCTTTCATTGGGATTACTATAGAAATAAAGTTAATTTGAATATTATTTATATATTAATGTAAAATTACATATGTTAGAGCAAGTAAAAAATAAAAATCTTTACATTGATAGATATAAATCCTGACCTAGCTGACGGATTCACTTGGAACAAACTTTATCGGAAAGATGTTAGGCCAAAGAACATGTACAGATACGAAGTTCAACCTGAACTAAACGAACCTATTTTTTTAATGAAATTTGTTGACTGGGATTTTTAAGGATATTTCTCAAGGAATGAATGAATCAATGAATAACTGAATGAGTGAAAGAATGAATGAGTAAATAAAGGAATGAGTGCAAAATAAATAAGTGTACAAATTCATGAACGAGTAAATTAATTAATGAGTGAATGAATATGCATTGACCGTTGAAAATGGTACATTTGAAGCACACAACTAAAGAAGCAAATAAAATCAATTATAAGCATGAAAAACAGGAAAAGGATCAATGCCCAGTTAAATCAAGCAAGGAAATCGCTAAATTAAACTCATTCTGTACAAGAAATGATTTTGATTATAATCCTTTGTTTAAAGCTGATTTAGAAAGTACAGATACCAAAAGTAAAATACTTGAAAAGTATACTACTTTAAGTGCTTACTTATCCTGTAGCAAAAAGTTTTTAACTTGCAAATCGTTCAAAGGTGAAACCGAAAATGATAAGATAGAATAGACCTTGAAAAGCAAAAAGAAAATCAGAAAAGAAAATCAATATAGTAGGAATGCTCAAAATTTTTAAATGTTAATATAAAAATTTCAGAAAAGAATGCTTCAAAAATTTAGAGAACTGTCGCCCCTGGTATATAAATGGCAGCACTCTGCAAAAGTTTCAATTTAATCAGTCTTAGATTTCTTTTTAAAAAAAAATTTGTGATTACGGAAGATTTTCTCTTCTGTAATTTTTTTCCAATTTCATGTGCCCCTTTGCTCTGTGCTCGATTTTATCAGCTTTTACAGATTTAGCACCCTCTATCATTGCCCGAACAAGCTGTATTTCTGTAAAATCTTGATTTCTAATGCCCTGTTTTAACTTTTTATTTGCTTCAGAAAATAGCTTTGTAGAAGGAAACTATTTTATTTGCATTTGTCCTGGTGTTTATAGGAAAAGTTTGGTGGTTATTAAGCACTTTATGAGGTACCCCCAAAAAAGTGATTTTAGGTGACTATTTGCTACAAAAAGTGACTTTAAGTGACCAATAAAAAAAAAAGTGATTTTAGGTGAAAAAAGTGACTTGGTGGGAACCCTGTATTTTAGTGTTAGTAATTTCACATTTCAGTTTCATCAGAAGAAATAAATATATAAATAAAAATGAATGTGTGGCAGCTTGTTCAATTTAATTTTCAGCTACTAGAAACGTTTTATAAAAATGGTTTGAAATTTACCATGAAGAAATAAGGGTAGTTAACAGTGACTAAGCAAAAATTAAATTTCCAGAAAATTGCAGAAGTAATCAGTATTGCTTGTGACAAGAAAAATAAAACATGTTCGTTATATAGCAAAAAAAAGGGGAGGGGGGGAACACAAGAGCTTAACTTAAAATCAGTATGAAAACAATCTAAACAAACCCTGAAATTTCAACAAATTTTGATGCTTTGCGTAACAATTAATCAATCATAATGGCTTGGTATAACTAAATTATCGTAGCCTTATTTCATTTCACACAATTTAACTTTAAAAAGCTTTGAGATAGATCTCATCGACTATAAAGGAGACATATTCGCATCAACAAGAATTACACAAAATACACTTACCGTTACACCGTTACCATTCGTAAAAAGACATAAGCAAACCATGGAGGTCAGGCGGTATTTTCCCGCCTTTCTATTATTGCCCCAGACAATCGTCTTTCTTCGGTTGGGGAGGGAGGAGGGAAGAATACTACGCAAAGTGCGCTCGGAGTCTCTGTCGTTTTGCTTCTTTCTTTATTTCTTCTAGACTTTCTTTTTAAAATTTCGGTGGTTTTTTCTTTCTTTTTTTCCAGGAAATTATTATTTTTTTCCTGTTGCATTTTATCGTCGATTTCCACATGAGTAGTTTCAAGCCTATTTTATTATTTTTCTGTGCAATTAAAATTCATATATTTTTAAAACTAGAGAAAATTTTTTTTATGATTGATAATGCTTTTGGCATGATATAGTAACTTTAAGAAGTCATACGAGGAAGCCCGGACTCCTTATTTCCCAAACAAAGGTTTAATGTCTCGAAAAACGAGACGTCCTGGACGAGGACATCCTGAGAATGTTGGATTAGAACATTCCGTGGATTGTCATTTGATAACAACCTGGGGATATCCTAGCTCAGTCCTGATGATCCTGAGGATCTAGCAGGACCCTCAGGATCAAATTAGGACGTCCGGAGGTCGTCGTGTGCTGTATGGGTACTGACCTATTTTGTGCATTATTACTTTTTTATTGTTTGCGAACAAAATTTTTAACTAATAAATAAATATCTTCTGGTACCACTTTGGTGTAGAGAAGTTATCCGAAAATAATTCAAATTTTACATTTTATAAATTCTCATGTTTCTGCACTCTTCCTTTACGCTAGCGCGGAAAACTGAAAAATAGTAAAAAGGAAACATACGTTCCAAATTTTAAATGAAACAATAAATATCTTCCGGTACCAATTTGTAATTTAAATTTTCGAAATCAGACCAAGTAGAAATAAGTCTTTCAAATTTTGTGCATATGCTTTCTGCTCCAGTAACTTTTCTGCATTAAAGGGAGAAATTTTTTTTTTTTTTAAATAGATTATTTTCAGTCTTAATATGTATGTTAATTTATTATTTCTTTATTTCATTTGCATCATCAATTAAAAACTCCGAACCCCTTCATACGCCTCGCGAACCCCTGAACAAAAAGATTGAACTTCATCATCTTCACGAACGAAGCGCGCGAATCCAAAACCAAAAAATGTCGCTTTCCGCAGACCACCTTGTTTAATGTTAATTTCACAACAGGTAGTACTCCACTTAGTTATATAGCTCACGGTGATTTAACAGCCAATGGAAAATTGCTATTTGGGGGAGTGTTGTTGGTTTAGTGACGTCAGTTACTAGAGTAAATAATCGAGTTCAAGATGTCGACTGTAATGTTTGTGGAACGTCGTAATGACGCAAAGACCCATGATTTTATATTGCATAGTCTTCCAAATTTTTAAAAATTGCGAGAGACATTTGGCACAGTTATGCCACCGGATGGGAGAAAACGACAGAAGGCGGATCAGAACACGATGAAGGAAATAATCCACAGTGGTCATTTTATGGTATCTGATATTGACGATTCCGAAATTCAAGAGGGTGAAGATAGCCCATCTCTGGTTGTGCACGAGTCCGATTGTGACCAAGAAAGTCTACCCTTGCCAGCTAGAGGGTTTGATTTCGAATCTGCATGTAAAGAAACTTCAAAGACTTATACCTTCGGATCTCGAAGCACCCATTCGATTTCCATCGATGCATCCCTTACTAAACTCTTCGAATGCATGACGTTAGCATACAGGTAAACAACTCACTTTAATTACTAGTTCTAGAAACTTTCTATTTCTTGTTATATAAAACGGCAATCAAGATCTAAATTTAGATGGGCTTTTTAAAATGCGGATTATTGTGAGGGAAAAATGCATGAAAAACAAAAGTTTTAAAGAGCAAAATGACATCAGCTCCACAAGCTAAATTAATATCTGGCTTTTCTGCTGCTCGAAATAAAATGATGCTCACTTCCCAAGTAGTAACATATATGCTTTCTTAACGTGAAAATTTTTATTACTGTTTATTACAATGATGAGTAAACTTAGTAACATTTATTGTAGAGAGTTGAGGATATTACTTTTTAACTTTTATCGTTTATTCTACTTCATAAAGTTCTTATGCACTGGCTTTGTGACATACTTTTACCACCTAAACATGAATAAATAAATTTATCTCATTAAAATTAGCTTCATGAATAAATTTATTTGATTTTTAAAATAACAATAAAAGTTGTCTTTTTTTATTGTGTCTTTTGTGATTGCACAATTACACATCGTGTTCTCTGTGTTATTACATGATTAATGGTTATATTCTACTTTCATTGGAGTGACGTTTTCCCTGCCTTAAATAGCTTTCCCACAATAATAATGATTCTATGCTGTAAATAAAATTATTTTCACTTTAACTACTATACATATAATATAAGCAATGTAGTCCTGGCAAAAAAGGGCGGGGGGTCTCTTACTTAAAGGTACATCAAAAAGTGGGGGTACGCTTATGTAAAAATTCAAAACAAGTGGGGACGCTTGTGTTAAAGTAAAAACGTATTAGGACGTCATCCCTCTGTGTCCCTCTCGACTACACCACTATAATATTATGGATTTTTCCACTCTATGCACGAATACAGACTGCAGAATACACCATTAAACACAGGTCTGGACTTTTTTTTAATAGGGAATAGGAGCCTTACAAAGCTCTCAATATGCCATTCTACGAGTAATGGAATGACATTTGGTCAAGCATTTATTACATATATCATAGAATTTACAAACCTATTATTAAAATGTGAAAATTAAATTGAGCTAACTATGAGCACATTAATGAATTAATAATGAAACATGCAATTAATTTTGTATTGTGCATATTTTTCATTTAAAAAATGCAGTCTTTTTCTGTGGTAACGGAATGACAAATTTTGGACATGCATATTGCAATGTGCAACATTCATTTAAAAATTCAAACTTAAGCTGGAACAAAAAAAAAGCACCTCAGCATTAAGTTTGGATTCATTAGAAAGCATTTCAGTCATTTTCAACACACAAATAATACTTTTTACATATGAAACTAAATAAGCTTAATAAAATCATATGGTAATGGAATGACAAAAAGTTTTGTTGAAATTTAACTACGCAATTGCATTATAATCAATGTAGGAAGGGTCACATTTCACAAGTGTTGATTATACACATTACTCAGCACAAAAATATTTTTCAAATTCAAATCTGCTTCTGATTCTAGTGTTTGAACCCTCAATTACTATTGATGGTTCTGTCAGCTTTTCCTTAGTTTGATGTTTTGTTGCCCAACACTTGTCCTCTTTTTCAAGGACTTGTTGTAAAAAAACACCATGTCATTTTTAGGTTGGGATATTTGAATAGAAATGTCAAGTTTGTAAATAAATAACGCTGCTTAAATAGGCTAGCAGCCCCATCACTAAAAAATGATAATTCTGTGCTGTCTGGATATTTCTGTTTTATTTCCAGAATTAAAGTTTCCAAGAAAACATAAACGGTTGTTTTTCATTATTTATATCATCACTCACAAACACATAACCTTGCCCATCATTGTTCTCCAACCCTGCATATGATGTAAAGAGTATTACCTGATCATTGCACCAGTGTGCACTCTGAATTTCATTTTGAAATTTCAGCATAAAATTTTCTGCAAAATTCACTTGCACCACAGCTTTTGTTTTTGAGATGTTTCTTTTTTGCTCATGAAAGAAATTCTGTTGCTGGCATTTTATAAACGAATGTTTTAAAAAATATGGGGTTTTGTTGTAAAGAATTTTCAAGCAATTTTCTGCAGAATTTGTATGTTTGCATTTCCTACAATTTCTGTTGACTTTTTCCCATTGTTCCCATGCAGCTAAGTAGTTTATTAGACGCTTTGTCTCACTTATGTAAATACTGTAAAGTGTAAATTATATTGTTCACAATGCGAAAACATACTTACTTAAGAATTTTCATCACATACGAATGCAGAAATAAAATCATTTTAGGAAAACCATTTACACAGGAACTCGAGTTTTCTAATAAAAATCTATTTTCGTGGTAGACACAAATACATACATTTTGAGGCATATCTTTTTGCAACATTACAAACTGAAGACGGATGTCACAAAACTTCAAAAAAGATACCTGGATTTCTGTTTCTTACTTAAAAAGGACATACATTTCCTTTAGAGTAAAAAGTAAGAAATGTTTTTGTACTTTGGTTTTAGAATCCTTTTTGCGTATTACTACAAATTCTTTTTACCTCGTGCTTGCCAAGAAATATCATCTCGTCAGAATAAAATTTTTGCATAAAATAAAAACTACTTTAGGTTTTGATTCGTTAAAAAAGCATTTGTATTAAAACAAGTATTTAACAAATATTAATCTAATTTTGCACTATTAAAAAAAAGATATTTTTGTAGCAGTAATTTTAAAGATTATAATTATCTTTAAATTTCCTTTATTAATGGGTTTATAATCTATATTAGGGATGTAACGAATATTCGGTCACTATTCGGTATTCGGCCCTTTGGCCGAATATTCGTCCTGGCCGAATAGCCATTTCATCACCCAATAGAATATTCGGCCTGGCCGAATATTGATGGACTATTCGGCCGAATAGTTCTGCTGCAGTAAAAAAATTAGTAGATTTTAAACATTTAAAATTGTATTATAATTATTGCAAAAGAATACATTAGTCCACTATAGTTTTAATAAATAAAAATAATTTAGAATAAACTACTTTTTTTTAATCTTGTTTTAGGTTTGCCTGAGCAAAAACACATTTCAAAGTTAGAATATTGTATTTTATATTTAGCATTTGCTCCCAAAACCTGCCAATAGTTAATTATAATGGAGAATATGCTAAATTCATTTTGTTATTATTAACAAAGTGGAAGCCAGACTTTGTTTGGGTAGACTGATTTATTGTGAATATTGGGTTGGAGAGAAATGTGAAAAGCCCAAAATATATCATAAATATTTAGATAGCTTAAGTTATTAGGGTTTTTGAAAATAAAAACATATTACAGTTAAGTGCATTAAGTTTTAATAGATCTTTTAAAAATAGGTAAGTAAAAAACCCCATAAAATAAAAATATTAACTTTTATAACTTTTAAAATGTCTTCAAAAAACAGTTTTAAGCAAGGTAAAAGTTCACTAAGCATTAGTATTTCTTTCACTGCAATTAAATAATTAGTAAAATAATGCTAATGCTTACTACTGTAAAACCTGTATTTCTATTTTGCTTGTGGGTGAAATTCTTAGTTTTATTACATTCAAAACAATAATGAAAATAGATTAATTTTAAATTTAAATAGTTCTAAATTCTTAACAAACAGAATTAAATCATACATCATAGCTTGTGTAATTAGTGTTTGACTTTGTGGATAATTTTAAATTTGACAAATACTTTCTATTACAACGATTTTCTAGAAATTTTAGTATTCGGCCTAGGCCTATTCGGCCCAGAAGAAAAGACCAAATATTCGGCTTCGGCCTGGAAGAAATGGCCGAATATTCGGTATTCGGCTATTCGGCCAAATCACTATTCATTACATCCCTAATCTATATATGTGTCTAAAAAATGGATTGTGATTATAATCTTCTATTGTCATTCCGTTACTATGAAATTCTGTGTCATTCCGTTACCTATAAATACTACATAAAAATTAATAGCTTTTGAAACACAAACTTACCACAGTATTTTATATCTAAAACCTTCTTTAAAACCAAAAGCTTTAGTTTAAATCTTTAAAAGTTAAATCATAAGAGATATAAATATCTGTTTTTCGGTAACGAAATGACACTAGTATGTCATCTACTTCATTAACTTTTTTAGACAGTAAAAATAATAAATATCAAAGATTTCTACATTGAATTTTTAAGAAAACAGATGAGGGATCATAGTCTAGTAATTGGCAGAATTTTTAAACATCAAATAAACACCGCAATGATAGTGCCAAAAAAAAAAAGTTTTTTTTTATCATTCAAAGGTCGATGCAAAAAAGATATTTTCTGCAATGGTTTAAGGTAATTTTTTTTTTGAGAAATTGGATGATTCTTATTAAATTACAAAATTTCAGATATTTCTGAACATAATGATATGCAAGATTAGAAGAAAAAAACACTTTTAATTTTTTCATCTGATGTCCTGTTATTCATGGAATGTCCCCAATATCAGTTTTTGCATTATTTTATGTACAACTTAATAAATTGATAAAATAATGTCTTCAATTTGCCAATTATGTGAGATTAGAGATTAACAGCAGAAAATCATAAAGAATGTGAAAGCAATACTATTATGTTAGCAATAATCAATTTTATCCTTGTAATTAATGGGCAGTAATTGTTGCTATTAATAATTTTATTTTACAAAATGTTATGAAAAATGAAAATTATCCCCAAATTCCTTAGACAAGACACAAGAGTCATTTTGGTCAGGGCTGCAAAAAAGCCGGCTTTTTTAAAAAAAGGCCAGACCGGCAGGCTTTTATTAAAAAAGACCCTGTCTTTATTCGCCTTTTTCAATTAGACACAATACTATTTACTATTTGCACCTATACTATGTCGATTTATGTTGCTACTGTTAATTTGTGTAAACTGAAGCTCAAATCTTTTTTTAATGGGGAGTTTCCCATTTTTCCCGTAGAAGTGAATGGTCGCTAATAAAAATGAAAGAAAAAGGGCTGCTTTTTAGAGCTATTTATCATTTAGGAAGCATAAAAGTTTTTTTAATTCCTTTTAGGGGCGCCCCTAGGCCTCCTGGGGCACAGGGGGCGCAAAATCTTCAGTTGTCCCCGGGCGCTGATAACCCTAGCTACGCCTCTGCTTCAGTGCTTCAAAGCATGGTTGCCAGATTTTCTAGGTGACTTTTAGCCAGTTGCAAACAATGTAGCCAAACTTAGCCATTTTCTGCAAACTCCGTTGCTGTTGTTATTGCTCGGGTTGTATGATTGTTTTTATAATGCCAGTTAGGTACCCAAGCTCCCCATCAGATGCTCATTTTGTCGAATATCCGTCGTCTCTTGTCAGACGGATTTGATATCCAGCTCTGATGTTTGAAACCTATAAATGCTACACATATTTTAAACACTCTAACTCACCGGATCTCTCATTTAGTGATTGTATCGGGGGCCAGATATTCAAGAAACTTCCAGAACCGGTCCTGCTCATCCACCCCCATCGGTGTAACCCTGCATTTTTTATTATGCTAGTGCATTTTGTTCTATGCTGTTTCATATCTTCTAATGATATATTACCTTTATCAGAGTCTGTTATAATATCATTCTACTGATCAATGGAGAGAATGCTAAAACTGCCAACTGAACATAGTAAATGTATATAAATATCAAAGCAAGTAAATCTCTGTTGAATTAGAAAAAACAAATAATAAACTATAATATGGTAAACTAAATTTACAACTAGTCAGAATTGTTTGTGGCTTGTAGTTGAAAATACTTTTAGCAAGCAGTATCTTAAATTAGCCATATCTGGAAACCCTGCTATAAAGAGTTACAAATTGGATTATGAGAAATTATATTGTTATACTTGATTCTAAAGCAATATTAAAATAACATTTTAAGTTATTTTGAGGATTAAGTCTCTGGAACTATTAAGTTTTTCAATGTATTCATCAGTACCATTTCTAGACCCAGATTTCAGGGGGTTCTTCAGGAGAAGTGAGCTAATTTCATGGTTTTACAAGAAAAATTGGTTAAATTCCAGACAGTCTTCACTATTTCAGGGGGGGGGGGGGGGTTGTCCCCAAAAACTACCCCCTTATCTATGCCAGTGGTATTTATGCCTATTTTCATAAACAGTGGTGGTGCTAGAAAATGCCAGATGAGGGGGCTAGCTTGTCCAACAGGGCTATAATTTGAAAATGTACTTTTCCCCCCTAACATATTTTTTATGGTACAATACGTAGCTAAAAAGTAATGTTTTTTTTTCTTTGACAAAATTAGCATAGATTTTGTATTTTAGCATACTTTCCCAATAAACATAAGGAAGAAATTAAAGAATAGAATTTATCCATTCGTTCATGAAGCTAATTTTGTCTTTGTTTTCACTCGATTCATTTTCGCCACTTGCGGCAAAATTTAGCCGGGAGCCAAATGCCAAAATAATTTGACAGGGAGCCAAATATGGCAAACCTTCTTTCATAATTTAATGGGTTGCTAAACTCAGGAGCACAACTGAAGATGTGCGATCAGAAAATATGAGTTTTGAATTTTCTCTCGCCATGTTTTGTGCAGTGTTTCCGGAAGCTGGTTTTCGGGCTAATTTTAGTCATTTGCACATGGAATCAAGGAATGCAAGTGCTTCTGTAACAAATGTATGTTAAAACTACAAAATGGTGTGTTACAAAAAGGGTGGCGTAGAGGGAAGGATATTAATACTGGAAATTAATAAAATTGTGAAGATCAATGTAACATTATTTTATTTTATTTTTGAATAAACTTATTCCTGCTTTTTCCTTGGAGGTTCACATACTCATGTGCACATATAGATGAGCCACTGTGCAGCTCTTCCTTTTGATTTTTAATTACAAAAAGTTAGCCATTTTAGCTTAGAAATGTTTGTCAAAAAGCATTAGGAAGAAACATTTTTATTTCTCTTGAAGACAATTTTCATGAAGAGTTTCATAATTTTTCTTTTTAAAATGCTGTAAATAGTTAATTTTATCGTTTCTTCATTTAATTATCCAATTGTGACTATGACTATCTATTTTTCATTCTGTGGCAACTCTTTCCCTGCAGTCAACAATGTGTTTTTGCAACAAAAAACAAATTTGCAACTTAGAAAGACAGTATCTGAAGAAGAAGAGATAACAGATGAGATATGACAATGTAGTATCCAGTATATATGCCTTATCAAACTGAGAAATGACCTTCCTCCCAAATCCTGTAGATAAGCTGTAATAGAGGCTCCTCCTAGTTGTTTTGGAGTGCCCATCTTCAAGGTCGGATGGGAGGCTGTGTACATGGGTTGTTTTCAGCCATTCATAACAAATTCTATTTTAATTTGTCAGATGTTTGCACATCAATTCAAACTTTTTTTTTTGAAGTAGAGTAACTTACATACAATATTCATGCTGTATTTTGTATATTATGTAATGTCTGTGGGAAATATGATTTTATGTTAGAAATTAAAAAAAGTTTTGTAAACAATTTTTTTTCCAGAGTGAAAATTCATAGTTTTTGAGGAATGAATAAAATCAAATTAGAAAATAAATTAAAGGCTCAGCTTTAACTTAAAGTTTGAAAACCTTCATTTAAAACTTTATTGGTCCGTTTTGAGATGCTTTCCCCTCTGCGTTATTGGTTTAGTTTGCTTTACGCTTTGTATTTTTTGTTTAATAATATTTTCATTCACTGCTCAAAAACTAAATATTTAGTTCAGTAAATAAAAAAGGAACAAAAAACATGTTGGGCGTTTCTAATAAAAAGGAACTGAATCCGTTTAACTTATAATTCACATTTATTTGGTCAGAGACATGGCTAAAAATAACAACAGTAAAAATATGAACATGAATATAAAAATTAAAAGAACATAACGAAAAAGACGGCGAGTGCTCACAAGAGCCCCGTAAGAAAAAGGATCTGCCTTAGAAGCTCCTGTGCGCAGCTTTTATGCTGCCAAAAGGGCTCCCACCCATGTGCAGAATCGGCACTCCTACGCACGTGCAGAATGCTCCAAGAACTATTTTACATCCGAGCGTGCACATTATGCAAATTATTATTAAACAAGAAGTTCCGTCTAGAACTATACGAGCCTACTTTCCCGTATACACCGAATTCAAATTTATAATCTAACTATCTCTCTCTCTGTCTTTCTCGTTTAGCTTTAGTTCTTAATTGCTTCAAATATACCTTTTTCAACGGTTAATACATATTCATTCAATCATTCATTTATTAAGTCATTCATGTATTTATTCACTCATTTATTCTTTCATTCTTTTGCTTATTCATTTAATCATTCATTAATTCAAAAATATTCTTAAAAATCCCGATCAAAAAATTTCATAGGAAAATAGGCTCATTAGTTCTGGATGAACTTTCTATTTGTACATGTTCTACGTCATAAGAGCTTTCCGATAAAGTTTGTTCCAAGCAAATCGGTCCGTTAGATCAGGAATTATATAGGATCTAAATTTCCCCGTAGGCGGTATGTTCATTTTTTTTTTGAACTGTTCAAAATTGAAAAAAAATTGTTCAAATCAATATTTCACGCCAAGAACTTCTTTCAGTGAGCTTGTTCATGGGAACTTGGATCTTGTACCCAGAGTTTACATCATTTGCTTCATTTTCACCCATTGGCGCTAATGTTGAAAATTTTTGAACTGTTCAAAATCGAACAAAAAATTGTTCAAATCAAAAACTAAAATATGGAAATGAGATGTACTCGCCGAGATCTTTCGAATGCAAAAAGAATTTTTCCAATCGGACAATTCGTTCAAAAGTTATTAGGGGGGGGGGGGGACAGACCGACAGACCGACCGACACACTTTTTCCCTATCTCAATACCCTACTTTCAAATTTTTTATTTTTCATTCTTTATTTAATTACTTCACTTATTTTTGACTTTTCTTGATTTCTAACGATATTTTCACTATACATTAAGCCTTCTTTCATGCTTTATTATTATTATTATTTTTTTTACTTTTACGGGAAAGTAGGCTAAAAAGAGGATAACTTTCTTCAAAATAATATATAATTTAAATGATAAGAAAAATCCTTTAAAAATATAGACATTTATGGCTATCACGGCCTCCATTCTTATCATTTAAAGATTTAAAAAATTTTTAAATTAACTCAACCAAAAAAAAAAAAAAAAAAAATTTAACTTATAAAAAAATTTTTAGCCTTAGGTTAGTTACAATTTCCTTTCTACAAACAATTGTTAATTTAACAAACATACAAAACCTCTTTCAGATATTGCCTTAATTTCCATGAGATGATACATTTTTTTTTCTTTAGAAGCAATCTGCAAAACAAACACATATACAATTGAAAAACATTTAACAGTCACAAAAGTTCCACTCAATGACACTTGAGTCCATGATCCTTCTTACGAGACTTCAAATATTCAAAAACACTTTTTTTTTTTTTTTCAAAAACAGCAGTTCCGAAAATCAATCTTCAAAAGATGTCTCACAATTTCTATAATCTTATAATATCTCTCTATAACATCAGATAAATCTGAAACACCAAAAACAAAATGCAAGTAAACTGTTCAAATCAGCATTAAAAATAATCTATATAATCTGAAGTGGCAAATAGTATTAATATAGTGAACATTTTAACAAAGAAAAATAAGCTCTTTTACAATTTAACAATTTCCTTTTAAAAAAATGATTAACACTTATTATAGCAGCCAAATTTAAAAATATGACTAGAGAATAGAGCACTGTTATACATTGTACAAGATTATTCATGCTGTATAAGTTACAATAAATTATTTAAAATATTTTTATCAGAAAAAATATTTAATTTAAAATTAATATAGTTACATTAATATAATACTTTAAATTTACAAAAAATATTAACATCTCATGATAGATTAGTTTTACAAAAAAAAAAAAAAAAAAGGGAACACATGTTCCGAAGTTAAATCTTATACAAAAAAATTTGCAATTCCTGACTGGAAAGTGGTTTCGTGAAGATGGCAGCCATATTCTCCTTACTGCTAACATGGCTCACATTGAAAATATTCTTATAAACTAGATCGCGAACAAAAAATAATTTTACGTCAATGTGTTTACTTCGATGATTTTCTATTGGAGACTTAACAAAATCTAACGTGGCCTGGTTATCTACATAAAGGATAGATTTAATTTTACCTTTTTCAAAAATTCTATTTTCGATGCAATCGTTAACTATTCTGGCAAACCATACTAGTTCTTTTGCTGATTCGGCCATCGCGATAAACTCTGCTTCCATAGTAGAAAGGCTGACAGATCTTTCCTTAAAAGTAGGCCACTCTATAGGCGCGTAATCTGGCAACACGAGTTGACCACCTAGCGAAGTCCTATCATCTCGGTTTGACGCGTAGTCAGCATCAGAAAAAGTTATAATTTGAATTTTATTGCATTTTAAGTTTAATTTCGGCTTTCTAGTATGCGAAACATATCCTAACAATTTTAAAAGGCCGTTCCACTGAACAATGCCTGGATTATTCTGGAATTGGCTAAAAATGTTCACGGCATACGCGATATCAGGCCGCGTTCTGTTCGCTATAAAAGCTAGGCAACCTAACAGATTTCTGTATGGGTATTTCAACATTTCTGAAATTTCATTTTAGGTTTTTGGACAGCTGTCCTTAGAATAAATAATGCCTTTACTTATTGGTAGAGATGTTATAGGAATTTTAAAATTGCAAAATCTATCGCATACTTCTTGAATATAATCGAGTTGATGCAATCTCAAATCCTCCCCTCTCTCGTCAAATCCGACTCCTAGTAATTTCTTTGTCTTTCCAAAAATTTTGAGGTCAAAGTATTTACAAAGTAAATTTATCGCACTATTTATATCTTTTTCTTCTCTCCCAAAAATGACAATGTCGTCTACATATACAAGTAATACAACCATAGAATTGAAATAAACACAATTACAAGATAAAAATTTGTTAAAACCACATTGAAGCAAAACTTTATCCAATTCGTAAAACCAAAGACGACCACTTTGGTGCAACCCATAAAGAGCTTTATTTAGTTTACAAAAATAATTTTCTTTTCCTTTTACTGAGAATCCCGGGGGCTGTTTCATAAAAATAACTTTATCTATCGGGGCATAAAGATACGCGCTTTTGATATCACACTGAACATTAAGCCATTTTCCGAAAACTACCAGCAAAGTGAAGAAAAAGCGTATTACCGCAAAATTAACTACGGGGCTGAAAGTTTCACATAGTTTAGACCTCGTACTTGAGTATAACCTTGAGCTAGGAGTCGGGCTTTAAAACTCAAAATTTCGCCTTTCCCACCTTTCTTTACTGTGTATACCCATCTAGAACCGACAGGAGTTATATTCTTAATTTCCGGTAGTTTAGCTAATGTCCAGACATTTCTTTCTCGCATAATTTTATATTCTGTTTCCATGGCTTTCCACCAATTATCCTTTTCATTTGATTTTAAAACTTGCTTAAAGGTTTGCCGAATCTTAATGTCCCCGTCTAGTCATGAAAAATTTCCCTTTATACTAGAACACGAAGGCTGACTAGAAGTTTCCCCTCTTGATTCATTTTTAGCTCTGAAATTAAATGTATCGGGATCATATGCTATATTATTTCTTTCACAATACTTTTGCACATCGTGCAGCGATCTAAGTCTTTTATTTTTACCTTCAAAATAATAAACATCCACCCTAGAACCATCCTTCCTAGGAACCACTTTTCGAGTTCATGAAACTTCTCGCAAAGGTTTCCTATCACTTTCTGAATCCGATTCACTTTCTGATATTCGATTCACTTCTTTCTGATTCCCCCTCCCCAGCGTCTGTTGCGTCAGAATCCGACGAAGATAAAATTTGTTCTTTCTCAAGATCCGAATCGCTTTCAGACTGCTGGGTTTTCCGCGAGAGGCCAGAAAAGGGTGCTTTTATATTTTTCGCATGATTCGGTTTGGAATTCGTTTTTGAAGAATGAGTTTTCTTTGAGTGAAACATTTATGGATTCGATAATTTTGTTACTTTCGGGAATATATATTCGGTAGCCTTTCCTTTTAAATGCATATCCTATTAGAATACCCTTTTGAGCTTTTAAATCAAGTTTATTTCTTAGTTGCTTTGGGATTCCTACGAAAGTTACCGTAGCAAACGGTCTTAAATGCCGTACCGATGGTTTTCGCCCCCCATATAATTCAAACGGTGTTTTCTCCTGCTTCGAATGGCAAACTCTGTTCCAGGTGTAAGTAAAATAGAGCATTGCTTCTGGCCAAAATTCTTGTGGCAAACCGCTCTCTTCCAAAATTACCCTGGTGTTATCAGCAACTGTGGGATTGAAATTCTTAGCAATTCCGTTTTGCTCTGTGCTATAAATATTCGTCAATTCGTGTTTTATCCCCTTTTCTTTACAAAAACTATCTAGTTCATGATTCACAAATTCGGTCCCCTTATCTGTTCATATAGCTTTTACTGATTTCCCTATAAACTTTTCTGCCCTAATTATGTGATATTTGAAAATTTCCGGCACTTGATTTTTACTTTTAATGGGATAAATTGAACTTCTAGAATAGTCATCTATCATTGATAAATAGTATCTTTTCCCGTTTGTACCTTCCACGTTGCATTTCCCCCATACGTCTGCATGGAGCAACTTTAACGGTTGACTAGATCTTATTTTCTCAATAGGCTTGAAACTAACACGTTTAAACTTACCCAATTTACAATTATCACATGTAATTTTAACATTTTTAAACTTGGGTAATCCTTTTACAGCAGATAAATCACCGGTTTTACGTATACATTCGGTATTTACGTGCCCTAATCGCCTGTGCCAAGTTTCAATATTTACATGACTGTTTTCAGTAAAAGTACTTATATTTACATGAAGAGATTTTAAAGGTAATTGATTAGATTTTTCAGAATTTACAACATATACACCATTTTTTAATTGAGCTTTTAAAAGAACATTGTCATTTCTATCTGAAATCTCCACGAAACCACCTCCCCCGCGAAATTTGGCACCACCTTAGTCGAATTTCGGACCAGACAAAATATTCCGCCGCAGGCGGGGAGAATACATTACATCACGCAGTACAACATATCTATTTCCAAATTTAAGCTTGATTTCCCCCTTTCCTATTATTGGAAACGTTTGATTTTTAACAGCTACAGACATCCTAACATCTTTTACAGGAACAAATGTCCTAAACCAGTCCCGGTTGGAACAGAATTGATGGTCCGCTGCGGTATCAAAAAGCCACACGGAGGATTTTTCAGACATTTCACTATTATTTGCTTGAGTGAGATAAAACGACTGATACTCACAATGTTCGGCTGGTGAAGGGGACCTTCTCCTGTCCCGGAATTCCATCTCCTTCGAGGACTCCATCGGCGATTTCGATGTTGGATCGCACCTCCCGCGATTTCGGAAATTTCTCGGCTGTCGTTGATTTACAAAGTTAGGTCCGGCTTTTTCGCTAAAAGAAGTCAACTGGCTTGGCTCTTGAGTAAACTTGGGGCAATTTGATTTCAGGTGTCCCAATTGGTGGCAATTCCAACAGTGAATATTGCGCCGTATTGAAAAAACTTCAGCTCCATTTCTGCTAGTTTCCCTCAAGTTTTGCCGATTTTCTTCAATAATTAGATCGACGATTATTTTCTCAAATTTAAACTCGCTATCTGGTCTCGTAAGGATGGTTTGTGTGGTTTGTACCACGTGATCGTAATCCTTTGGTAAATTTTTCAAAATTTGAAAAGAAACGCAGTCTTCAGGACAATCCGGATATGCAACTTTAATCTTGTCATATCGCCGTTCCAGAAGAACAGTGACGTAAATGCAAAAACTTCAATTTTACAGGAGAGTGAAAAAACGATTTGCAGTTGTATAAAACTTATAGTAATTGAAAAGGGTGTAAGTGACAGAATAAAATGGTATTATTAGAGTACGTAGGATATATACTTTACTTTCATTTACCAGGGATTTGGATTTAATCGCAATAATATTTCAACCCCTAAGTGTAGTTACGTCGTTTTTACTCTAAAAAACGTTCGTTGTTTTAGAAGGCACAAACTTGTAATTGTTAGTTCATCCATGTTCCCCTGTGTAAGGGATGTGTTTCTGATATTGTATATGGACTTATTTGCATTTGACAAATTTTTGCAGTTACGTCATTGTTCTTCCGGACCGGCGATATATTCTCTGCAAACGGGCCGCGTACAAGTTCAGCTTTTCATTCTTCTCTGGTTTACAGTTGTTCAGTTCTGCAAACATCTGCATACTTACGCAACGATTGTCTGGATAGAAGTGAGTCTTCAGCTTTTTCCAAGAATCCGCGGGCTCCGTGCAATTATCTATTATTTTTCTGAGATTCTGTTCTACACTTAAAAAAATTATCGAAAGGGCCGCACGTTTACGTTCTTTAAAGTCCTTTATTTCCTTGTCTGTAATTTCTGATTCAGCACTTTTAACAGGCTCCAGTTCAGTTCCTTCAGTAATATCCCAACAATTTCTGTCCAGAAGCAGAAATTTTACGTTCGTAGCACACTCAACGTAGTTTGTATTGTTTAATTGCTCAATCTGCAACGTCTGAGTGGCCATTTTCTCTTTCTTTTAATGCAAAAATAATGCACAGTTCCAACAAAAGAATTCAGCAAAAAGCATTAAATCCGATCTATAAAAAGTCGGCCCCGACGAAAATATTTAGCCAGCTTCGTTTGCACAAGGGAAGGGCGTTCCTGGTCCCATAATACTTCGTGTTGGGCGTTTCTAATAAAAAGGAACTGAATCCGTTTAACTTATAAATCACATTTATTTGGTCAGAGACATGGCTAAAAATAACAACAGTAAAAATATGAACATGAATATAAAAATTAAAAGAACATAACGAAAAAGACGGCGAGTGCTCACAAGAGCACCGTAAGAAAAAGGATCTGCCTTAGGAGCTCCTGTACGCAGCTTTTATGCTGCCAAAAGGGCTCCCACGCATGTGCAATCGGCACTCCTACGCACGTGCAGAATGCTCCAAGAACTATTTTACATCCGAGCTTGCACATTATGCAAATTATTATTAAAAAAGAGGACAACTTTCTTCAAAATAATATATAATTTAAATGATAAGAAAAATCCTTTAAAAAAATAGACATTTATGGCTATCAAAACAACAGTGTGGAAATAATTCCACAATGAGCACAAACATTGTTGACTTTTCAACGATGCCGCGCACGCGCTGTAGCACGTCAAATACGCAAAAATCGGAGGTGGGGATGCGGAAAAAAAAAATATTACACGTCCCCCGGGACGCGTGAAGTGTGACATATTATGACAAAGGGAGGGAGGTGGGTCAAATATATGGGGAAAAAGCGTGACATCATTTATAAACGGCCCCTAATGTTTTTTCAAAGTGTCGATGTTTATTACAGCGCAGCGTAAAAAACTTTTTTCGAAATTATATTAGGGCTGAAAAGTTGTGGGGTGGCATAGGAACATACACACTAAATTTTAACTTAATCAATTAATGTCTTCTGGTTCCAGTTTTGAGTCAAAAATTGCAAAAAACATAAAAAAATTAAGGTAAAATTCAACAATTTTGAAATTTTCAAAATTTTAATTTTCTTTTTGTGATGATGACGAATATTTAGCAGAATGTAAGAGGAAAAAAAAATTCAAATTAATCCATCAATATCTTCCAGTTCCACTTTCAGGGGTATATGTGAAAATATCCGAAAATGAAGTAACTTTAGACAGAAGATTTAATTTTCATGTTTCCACCTTTCCCTAAGCAAAAATGTGGAAACGTTGTGTAATGATGTGAAATATTATGATTATTAGTTTAATCAATATTTATCTTTGGGCTACACTTTTTTTCCCAAATCTGGCGAAAATAGAAAAAAAAATCACAATTTAATAACGAATGATGAATTTTTGTTAGAACATTAATTTTTGAAATACTTAAACATATATTTTAGAAAACTTGGATGTTTGAAATTAATAATTATGAGCAATGAGCAGTAAATGTTAATAACAAAACAGCATTTTCGTGTAACTAAATGATTTTTCAGTTCCAGAGTTTCAAAGGTGCATTATAACTTCATTCTCCAAGATCCATATTTGTTGCATTGTACTGGCTTTTGGTTTCAAACGATTTCATGCTACCTTTTGATTTCATTCTTGACCTGATGTATCCATCTGCTCACACTGATGACTGGGACTCCCAAATACGGGAAAAAGTCTCATGCTCATTGGTTGACAACTGCGAATAGAATCTTGTGTCTTTGCATCGGCATCAAAGAGCCCTCCAAGGAGCTACAAGTCCTGGCCAGGTTTATGATCAAAGTATACGCCCCTGCGTAGTTTAGGATTTAATCACATCACAATTGGACTTATGATATGGTCCACAAAATCTTTGGAAAACGATTCAAGATTTGTGTTATTTTATAGACAGTCTGAAATTAGTTGTAGACTCTGTCATTGAAAGAAATGGTTACTTTGGCCATCCTGAAGCCATAATTCTTGCGATGCTTTCACCCAGACCCAAGATATGCAAGAAACTGGCCTCTGCAGGATATTGAAAGTGAGGGAAGAAACGAGCCGAGGAGTTCGTGTGTTCAGAATTCCTGAAATAAATTTTAATGCTAAATCTTATGTGGATCTAGTAGATTTTCAGAGTTGCCAAGTAACAGAACCTCCAATTACCACTCACTTATTAAATAAAGATATTGAGCAATTGATAAAATCTGGGGAATCTCCAGTATCAGCATTGGGAATTATAAACTTTCCATGCCATAACTCAAGGTGTTGAAAGAACAGTGAAACTGACAAAAGAACCTTCCCTTTGCAGTCATCGGTGTGAGCAAACGTAATGGATACATCAGGTCAAGAATGAAATCAAGGCATGTTATGCCATCGTTTGAAACCAAAACCCAGTACCTACAGAGCAGAAAGTATAGATCTTGGAGAAGTTATAACGCACCTTTGAAGTTATAATGCACCTTTGAAACTCTGAAACTGAAGAATAATTTAGTTACACGAAAATGGTGTTTTGTTAGTAACATTTACTTCTCATTGTTCATAATTATTATTTTCAAACATCCAAGTTTTCCAAAATATATGTTAAAGTTTTTCAAAAATTAATGTTCTAACAAAAATTTATCATTTGTTATTAAATTGTGATTTTTTATGTTTTCGCCAGATTTGGTTAATTTAGAAAAAAAAAAAAAAAACTGTAGCCCAAAGATAAATATTGATTAGTCTATAATTTAATCATAATATTTTATATCATTACACAACGTTTACATTTTTGCTTACAGAAACGTGAAAACCAAATGTTATGTCAAAATTTGCTTTATTTTCGGATAATTTCACATTTACCCCTGAAAGTGGAACCCGAAGATATTGATGAATTAATTTTTAAAGATTTATTTATTTTTCTTTTATACTCTGCTAAATGCAGTGGTGTAGTCGAGGGGGGGACGGGGTCTCCCCACCTTTTTATTTTAATACAAGCGTCCCCCAAACATTTTACATTTTAACATAAGCGTTCCCCCACTTTTGATTTCAATTGCTTATCTTCTTATGTATAAGCGTCCCCCCAACCTTTTTTCCAGGACTACACCACTGGCTAAATGTTCGTCATTATCGCAAAGGGAAAATTAAAACTTTGAAAATTTAAAAATTGTTGAATTTTACCTTAACCTTTTAAACGCCGCACTGTGACTGGAACATGCCACAAACTATTTATTGCTAAAAATCACTTTATAAAGCAAATATAAGAACTATGGGTAAGTTTTTTATTAAAAAAAAAAATTGTACATGATTTTTGGCATGTTCCATTGGCGAGTAACACTTAGTTTTTTTTAGATGTTTTTAAAAAAGTTAAGTTCCGCTTTTTAAGTTCAAACTAATGGTTTTTTTGAGGAATGTTAAAGAAATTGTAGGCAAATTACACAAGGTTTTTGTGATTAGCACTACTTCCAGGGGAAAATAGCCAAGCTGTACCGTAATTCCAAGCTGTACCGTAATTTTCATTAAGTCCTTCAGCTATACATGTTCTCCATTGCAACGAAGCTTCAAATAATAAAGTCTAACAAACTGAATTCTAAAAATTATTTGTTGCTGATAACCAGGAGTTATAATTAGAGAAATAAAATTATTTATTATCTTTTGAAGGCACTAAAAATAAGCAAACGGAAATAAATTTGCATTAGAAAAGCAATAAGTATCACTGTGCCATAGTTTGGAAAACACAAAGTGTAATGTGGATGAAAAGTTAAATAATGTATGAATAACAAATCTTACTAAAACTCTTTGAAACAAAGTATAATAGTTATTATAAATGATTGTGGATTCACTGTCCTGAATTTTTTCCACTGAACATGGTAGCTGGGAAAGCATGCTTCGCGCTGTCTTTTGTCGTACTCAAAACATTTTTTTGTAGTATTCTTCTTGAACATAGCATAACTCCTTGTGATGTAGGCACAAAATAATGTGCATCAGATTTTCTTAAAGCTTCAGAAGGATGTATTCGAGGTTCAGGGACACAATGGATTTTTGGTTTCATGCGAAGTAAATGCCCTCTCAAAATAGAGATGGGACAATTCTGCTGTTGCACCTTTGTGCAAATGTAAATGCAAAATCCAGCCAGCAGCATCAGCCATTATATTAGACAAACATCGGCTGGCAGAACGGGCTCAAAAATGTCCTCATCAATGTCTTCTTCATCTGTTGAGCATGAGGCAATTCACAAATATCAACATATTCTTCAGAATCGTCAGATACTGTATAAAAAGAATCCAGTGCCTCGTCTACAGTTCGAAAAGGTTTTGAATGAAACATCAGATTGGTGTAAGGAATACTCACTAACTGAGAAAAATCGCAGAGAAGGAAAATAGCTAAAAGTCTTTCTCATGATTCCCTAAACATGTGTTTCTCTGTGTTGTCTCCACTAGCACCACCATGATGAACTATTTTATCCTTGAACTATTTATTTTATCCTCTAATTTGTACGCCTAAGTCTTAAACGAAGTCTAGCTATAAAAAAAACATGGGGTTTTTAGAGAAAAGTAATCCCCTTCAGGTAGAGGGCAACACTGGGAAATTTCACTAGTAGCCAGTGGCCAGTAGAGGTAGATTTTGTACTGGCCACTTTTTTCGAAGCAGTGGCCTCTTTTTTCGGTGAAAAATGCACAACGGTGTTTTAAACTTTTTTGTATCGATTAGTAATGATATAAAATTAAATAACCCAATTAAATGTGCTAATATTTATAAAATTAAGTACCTTTTTTTAAGTTATTAAAATAAAATTATAAAACTTTAAAAATTAATTTTTTTAAAGAGGAACTCACAAAGTTTACAATCTTACTTTGACAATCAGGAAAAATATTTTTCCTTTTCTCCCAATTATTAAAAACCATTGTACATACATTAACTTATGCAAAAATGAAAGATCATTGTACAAAATATTGCTTACCGCACTGAAACAGTTGATAAAAACTTAGCACATTTTGTTTTTAATATTAAGGGATTTTTGTCAATACTTAAAGCAAATGAAATTAGATATTAATATACAACTTATGAACGAAGTGTAATTACAGAAAACTATGAGAAACGATAAATATGGCCTAAGGGTTTTCGGGAGGAGTACGGGATGGTACGAGACAAAACTAATTGCTTTTGTGAAATACAGTATCGAACCCCAAATTCGGAAAATCCTAAAATTCGGCACTTTTTCCGATTTTTTTAATATGAATTCAGAAAAATATTAATCTAAGAAGCTGTTAAATTAACAAACACCAGTAAATTTTGATTCAAATAGAAGCAGCAATCCTTGCAGATATTTTCTGATTTATATGAACTAGGGATGTAACGAATAGTGATTTAGCCGAATACCGAATATTCGGCCATTTCCTCCAGGCCGAAGCCGAATATTCGGTCCTTTCTTCTAGGCCGAATAGGCCGAAGCCGAATATTCGGCTAGGCCGAATACCGAATTTTTGGCTAGGCCGAATACCGAATTTTCGGCGGCCGAATATTAAAATTTCTAGAAAAACGTTGTAATAGAGAGTATTTGTCAAATTTAAAATTATTCACAAAGTCAAACACCAATTACACACAATCTATGATGTATGATTTAGTTCTGTTTGTTAAGAATTTAGAACTATTTAAAATTAATCTATTTTCACTATTGTTTTGAATGTAATAATACTAAGAATTTCACACACAAGCAAAATATAAATGACAGGTTTTACGGTAGTATGCATTAGCATTATTTTACTAATTATTTAATTGCAATGAAAGAAATACTAGTGCTTAGTGAACTTTTACCTTGCTCAAAACTGTTTTATAAACACATTTTAAAAGTTATCAAAGTTAATATTTTTATTTATGGGGTTTTTTACATACCTATTTTTAAAAGATCTATTAAAACTTAATGCACTTAACTGGGATATGTTTTTATTTTCAAAAACCCCAATAACTTATGCTATCTAAATGTTCCTGACATATTCTGGGCTTTTCACATTTCTCTCTAACCCATTATTCACGATAAATCAGTCTACCGAAACAAAGTCTGACTTTCACTTTGTTAATACTAACAAAATGAATTCATCATATTTTCCATTATAATTAACTATTGGCAGCTTTTGGGAGCAAATGCTAAATATAAAATACAATATTACAACTTTAAAATGTGTTTTTGCTCAGACAAGCCTAAAACAAGATTTTAAAAAAGTAGTTTATTCTAAATTATTTTTATTTATTAAAATTATAGTGGACTAATGTATTCTTTTGCAATAATTATAATACAATTTTAAATGTTTAAAATCTACTAATTTCTTTATTATTTTACTTTTTACTGCAGCAGAACTATTCGGCCGAATAGTCCATCAATATGGTCAATATGGTCAATCAATATAAGGTCAAATTCGGCCAGGCCGAATTTGACCTTATCCAGTATTCGGCCAGGCCGAATATTCGGCTGGGTGATGAAATGACTATTCGGCCAGGCCGAATAGGCCGAATACCGAATAGTGGCCGAATATTCGTTACATCCCTAATATAGATTATAAACCCATTAATAAAGGAAATTTAAAGATAATTATAATCTTTAAAATTACTGCTACAAAAATATCTTTTTTTTAATAGTGCAAAATTAGATTAATATTTGTTAAATACTTGTTTTAATACAAATGCTTTTTTAACGAATCAAAACCTAAAGTAGTTTTTATTTTATGCAAAAATTTTATTCTGACGAGATGATATTTCTTGGCAAGCACGAGGTAAAAAGAATTTGTAGTAATACGCAAAAAGGATTCTAAAACCAAAGTACAAAAACATTTCTTACTTTTTACTCTAAAGGAAATGTATGTCCTTTTTAAGTAAGAAACAGAAATCCAGGTATCTTTTTTGAAGTTTTGTGACATCCGTCTTCAGTTTGTAATGTTGCAAAAAGATATGCCTCAAAATGTATGTATTTGTGTCTACCACGAAAATAGATTTTTATTAGAAAACTCGAGTTCCTGTGTAAATGGTTTTCCTAAAATGATTTTATTTCTGCATTCGTATGTGATGAAAATTCTTAAATTTTACCTTACCCAGTATTCGGCCAGGCCGAATATTCGGCTGGGTGATGAAATGACTATTCGGCCAGGCCGAATACCGAATAGTGGCCGAATATTCGTTACATCCCTAATATGAACTAAACTCAGGAAACCAAGATAAAACCAGAAAACCCTATGTTAAAAAGTGAAAATAGTTTTTTTAGGCGTAGTTAAGTATCTTTTTTCCCTATAAAAAGGTAATTATTTTTTACTTAAGTTCTTAAAAATTCCGTTTTCCAAGTTGTATTCCCTTAAAAAGAAAACTTGCTGTATTTGTCAATTTGTTTCTCTGTGGTCATAAATGGCGCACAGCATCCTTGCAATTTGTACAAATGTCAGGCGTTTTGGTTTGTCTTCTCTGCTAATATTTTACAGATGTAGTACTATTTCCTTTTTCATGCAATTGCAGGTGATTAGTGAAATGGTAAACTACCATGTGGGTATGGTTTATTTTTGCTGAATTGTAATTTGGATCTTGGAGCGTTTTATTAAAATATATGAATAAGTTATTTTTTTGTTTGGTAAAAATATATCAATACATGGATTTACTTATACAGTATAGGACCCCAAATTCGGAGTCCCGAAATCCGGAAGACCAAAAATCGGGAACTTTAAAAAAAAAATCGGCAGTTGGAAAAAAAATAGCTTTTGTTTTTTGAAAAAAAAAATCGGGAAATATTTTGCACCTTTTTTTTGGAAAAAGAAGGAAAATAAAATGTAATGAACATGTTGAAGATCGGAGATGTGCAGTTTTCAAAAAAGTTATTTCGCGATTTTCTGAAAAGGGTTCGTTTTTGCGATTAGAGTTTTTATTAATTGTTGCTTTAATTCTGAGTAAATATCATTAACTTTTTATTTTTCTTGTAGTTTCATTATATTTATTTTTGTAAAATGAGCTCTAAATTTCGGGCGATACAGAACGTTCGCGAAATGGAAATTCGGCGTTTCTCGCATTTTCGCGATAGGCTGATTTTTTACTGTAATTAAAAGTCTTTAGTAAGTGGCTAGAGCATATAAAATCCTATCAGAATTTGACGGAATTCTTTTCTTTTATTGCTTAATCAAAGAGGTTAAAATAATATCGGGAAAAGTCTAGATTTTTCGATGTTTTGCCTCGAATGTAAGCAGATTCCAACTTCGTTTTTTGTGCTAAATTTCGCGACTTATAGGCGAATATATGCGATAATAAAAAGTGCTATACAGGAGCAAAACGCTAATAAAAACTTCCAAAGCAAATTATATGTGCTATGATGCTGTGCTTGTAAAATTTTTAGAATGAGGACCCAACATCCGGAAAATTCTGAAATCCGAAATGATCACGGCCCCGAACGTCCCGGATTTGAGGTCCCATACTGTATTACCTTCTCAAGTAAAAAAAAGGTATCTTATTTGTCTACCATTTAAAAAAACAGAGCAATTTGAAGTAAAAATGCTCATATTAGCTTCGATGTTGACGTAAATCCGCCATTTTTGGTCCTGTAAGTCCGCCATTTTGGGTCGGGTCCCGAAATTCGTCAAATTTCGAAATCCGACCTAGCACCGGTCCCGAGCATGGCGAATTTGGGGTTCAGTACTGCAATAAGATGGGAAAGTGAAAGCACATGTTTTTGAACCTAACAGTGTACTTCTTGGAAATTTTTAAGGGGAGAAAAAAGTGGCGATTGTTAGGAAATATTTTAGTCGCTATTTTTTTTCATCTAGTCCCCCGTTGGCGAGTGGCGACCGCTTATTTTGCCCTCTACCTTCAGGTCAAGTGCTTCCCTTCAGGTTACAGGAAGGGCTGCTGTGGATGGGGAAATGGGGGGGGGGGGGGCAGACGAGAACCGAATGTAAATAAACAGTCATTAAACAATAAAAGCTATATTAACATAATTTTTTAAAAATAAAACATGTTCGATCAACAATACGACTATTTTTAATTGTTCTCACTTAGTTGTGAAATATTTAATTAAATTTCAAATTTTGTATGAATTTTTTAGTCTTGCTTGATGAAAAGTACAAAAAATTAATAAATTACAATTTTTTTATTGTTGATACTACTACTTTCAGTAATATAATAATTATGTCAAAAATCAATCAATAGTTCAAATACACACAGAAATTTTTGCAGCGCAATACCGATAAAATTGTATTTTTCACGGATTTTTAGAGTTGATGTTCCAATATTGGAACATTGGCATGTAAAAGGCTAATTTTTAAATTTTTTGCATTTTTTGACCCAAAACTGGAATTGGAAAATATTAATTGATTAAGTTAAAATTTTATGTGTATGTTCCTCATGCCCCCTTACAACTTTTCATCCCTCACTCATAAAACAATTTTCCAAAACGCGTTTTTTACGCTCTGTTTATTCTTTTTTATCCCTTATAGCGGTGGTTGATTCTAGAATGATTGTTTCTTTTGCGAAAAGAATTTTTTTGAAGAGTAATATGTCTAAAATAATCAATTTTAATTATAAAATTTTCAAATAGCAACTTTTCATTTAATTCGAATATTTACTGAGTTGTATGGAAAAGCAACTGAACATTTTTATCTGTTTTTAAGTTAATGTTACCATGGGTCTTGCCAGAGGAAATTTGGGTCCATTTTCAGACCCTTCTTAAAATTGCAATCAATCGTTCCTTCACAAAATTCTGAGCTATAAAAATTTTACTTTTCACATAATTATTTATTAAACATTTGAATTATTTATTGAAGTATCAAATATTAATAAAAAAATTATCACTATTAGTTCAAATTTTAAATTTTCTCAAAATTATTTGATTTTTCACAAAAATCTTTTTGAAATTCACATTAACAGGACCCTGTTCAAAATGCTAGATCGACCCCTGGTTGCTCCTCCACTTAGGCATGTGATTTAAAATAAAAGGTGTCTTCTTCATAAAAACTCGGCACCAGAGATGTCTCCAATCAATCTTCTTAAAAAGTTGAAATGCTTTAAATACAGTCATTCAGAGTAACTTTGAACCATGAAGGTTAGCTGTGAACCACGTCATATTTTTTAGTATATTTGACTTAATTTATAAATTAAGAGTATAAAACTGACAGCAACTTACACCATAATCCCCACCCCTGCACACTCTTGTCCTTCCCAAGAGAAGTTATGTATGCTTCTTTCGAAAAACAAAGTTGTTTTAATCACAAAAGCATTAAATGGAGTAGGCAAGGGGTCTTTATTCCTTAAATATCCTGATTTTCAAAGAGGTTGCAGATTATTACTCAGAAAGATACATTATTTCCCCCTTTTTTTTTGTCTCCCCTCCTTCTGTAAGAGGAATTTCCATGTGGAAAAAATATATACAATTCTCCCCCCCCCCCCAAAAAAAAAAAAACAATAGAGGTCCAGCAGGAGCATAGGGGAGGCATTTCGTCGCATTGGTTTGACAAGATTCTAACTGACCAAAGAGCAGTTTCGAGTAAATTGACTTCAAAGATTGCTAGGTCCATAACTTTTTCATTTTTGTAAGTTCTTCATTCATATTATTCATCAACCAATATTTAGGTGATATCTACATGCTGAACTTCTTGTTATTGATAAAAATTGTTCAATAGCCACCAAAAAAAAAAAAAAAAAAAAAAAAAACCTCAAAATGCAGTTAGAATCTTGTCACAGTGAAATAGACAAGATTTCACATTTATGACAAGGTTCTAACTGCTCTTAGAACCTTGTCAAACCGAAATACCATTCAAAGTTTGGTGAGAAGGAATATTCAGGGGTCGGCGCGAGTCACTTTTTTCACTAAAAGTCACTTTTTTTGGCATTGGTCTCTTTTAGTCACTTTTTTAAAAAATTGGTCACTATTTTCACTTTTTTTTAAAAATTGGTCACCATTTTCATTTTTTTGTCCTTTCTCTGGCAGAGCAACCAAAAATAGTTACTTTGTCTGTCTATGAGTTAAGAAAACATTGCAATTTTGCATAAAAAGACGTCTGTCAGGATTGAAGCTTCCGCGTATCCACCATTTTTGGTCCTGTAAGTCCGCCATTTTTGGTCGTATTTTGAAATTCGGCATGGCGCCGGCCCCGAGTGTGCCGAAGTTAAGGTTTGATATTGCAGTGGTGCAACCAGAAGGGGAGGCCTAGAGGGCCCGCGACCTCTCCCCCCCCCCCCATCTAGAATGATGATTTGAATTGTTTTTAATTTTTTTTTTTACTCGAGAAGAGCACATCCTGAGAAAATAAAGCTATATTTAAATTAGGAAAGAAAAAAAATCAGACGAAAAATTTTTAGCAGTTGCAGATTATATCACTCAAAATATTACCTTACTTTCTCTTTTCTTTTATTCTCCCCCCCCCCCCCGGACTCCCGAACTAACTATCCCAATCACAAAAGAAAATTTTTGGAGCTCAATCAGGGATTTCTCAACGAAAAGACGATACGCATCTTGAGAAAATAAAGTTATATTTTCATTAAAAAATCATTAAATAATGATGGGGGGGGGGGGGGGGGATCTAAATTCTTAAACAAAAACTAGAGATCTGAAAAATTCTTAGCAGTGGCAGATTATATATGTTGCTCAGAAAATTACATTATAACCTCTTTTTATTTCCATCCCCCCCCCCCAAAAAAAAGAGGAATTGCACAAAGTTCAGGTGGGAAAAAAAATAGTGCACCCCCTGTAAAGAATTCTTCTGATTGTGCCACTCATACTGTCGTGTAACTATCACAACTAAAATTATAAAATCAGGGAATTGTCAGAGAATTTTTTTCTTGGATTTTGTTACTACCATAAAATTACAAAAACAGTATCGAATAATCAAACAGTTTGTTTCATACAATGATACAGAAAATTAACACATTATTTTCAGTCTGAATAATTTTGATAAAATATCAAATTTAGATTTATTTCAAGTGAAATTTTCTAATCCTTGAACAAGTTTAAAAAATATTTAAAAAGTAGCATTTGCAAAATAAATTTTATTCAATGTTGAACATAAATTAAAATTTGAAATTTCTGCCGATTTGAATAAATATTTATTCACTTATATTTTTAAATAAGTAACAATTTGAGAAAGAAATTAATTAAAAAAAAATAACTTTTGTCTCTCTCACTCTTAGCCATTTATGAGTTTTGAAAAAGGTATTTATGAGCATAGTTACAGGCATAAAAATTCTTATTTTTTCATTGGCTATTAATTTTTTTTTAAGTTGGGTAAAAGCTCTATTTATTCAGGTTTAGTTTTCAAAAGATGTCGAAACTGCTCTTTTAAAACTTATATTTGGATTAAATTGAAATAAAAAAAAAAAAAACACACACGCACACAAGTTTACATTTTAATGGTCACTATTTTGGTCACTTTTTTAAAAGCTGTGGTCACTTATTTCACTATTTTGAAGACTCCACAGTGCGCCTAGCCCTGAATATTTCATGATTAGTATGAGTAAGAAAAACCAAAATATTTCATAGAATAAAATTTTATTCATTTTTATTTTCACACAAAACATTAATTCTACAATATTTTCACATTATAGGCTTGATTTGACATGGAAAATTTATAGATTAAGTACCACCCTATAATATTCTCTGTCTTTTAGAGGCATGTACTGCAATGCACTCCTGATATCTTTTTTTTTTTAATTCAGGTAACTCAACATGAAATGTCTGTATTTTGATTTTCACTTCAAAAACAGAGAGTAAATTGGGCCTCTTTCTCTTTGTAGTTTCATTGAACTTAATGTTCACACAGTTCATTGGTTCATGTCTGTTGTGCCTTGTTTTGAACTCTACAATATTCGATGATTGTGTGAATTTTATAACTGCAAGTTGAGTAAAAGGAATTAATTTGTATTGAAACAGTTTTGAAATTGATCCAGAATCTTTAAAATCTGCTGAATTCATTTGGATGACACGGTAAGGGTTTGATCTGTTCACCTGTTTCAATATTCGGATCAATCCAATTGGGCTGTATAAATCAACTTTCCTCATTAACTTTTCCATCTCACTATGAGCATGATCCACTTCTTGAACACATGAGTGCCCAGGCAAAGAATACTTCATTGTAATAAAATTGACAATGGGGTTATCCCTCAAAAAATGTAAAACAGCATTGGATATTATACTGTTCCAATTTTGTGGGACACATGAATCTGACCATGTGATAAGCTCAGTCTTATCATTTTCTTCAATTACTGTATTTAATATTTTTATGAAGGCACTGGCAATATCATTGCCTGCTCTACCAGCCATCTTCTCAGTCCACAATGCACAATATATTTTTTTGGTAGTTGTGAAATATGCAGTTAAATTATACACATTCATTTTTCTCAAATAAAAAAAAGAGCTGATGTCAGCATGAGGAGTCAGAATAACATTTTGGAGATCGAATAGCAACACTGGAATAGTACTGTCTTTCTTCTCTTCAGCCCGTGATTCTCTCATTTCTGTTTTATAAACTAGATGTTTTTCAAAATCTTTTTTCAGCTGTTCTGTCAATGTTTCAGTTTTTTGACCTACATGAAACTTCTCACAAAGGTCACATCTATCATTGAGTTTAATTATACATCTTACCTTTTATAGTTCACAAGGCTAAAATCTTCATTTTCAGATGATGAGGTTGGTGGAATAAATTCATCAGACGATTTATCACCAAACAAATCAGATGAACTTGATTCATATGAAACGTTGTTATCTTCCATGTTGCAAAATGCTGAATTAATAATATAAATTATTATTTGCACACAACTTTTACAGTATTGAACCCTTTCTAACCTTAAAAGTCAACTTCTGGTTAAATTAATCGTAACAGAGCTGATTGTGAAGCAGTTGGAACCTTGTCATCCTGAAACAATATTATTTACTCGGGCAGTTAGAACTTTGTCATTCTAGCTAGTTCCACTATTTAACAACAGATAGTGTTCTAAGTCAGTTTCCTGGATAGAAATACTATGGAGCATTGAGTTTGTACTCTAGCCTCGAATTCACAAAAAATGTCAGTTAGAACCTTATCAAACCAATGCGACGATTTGGAGCAGTGGAACAATGAGATTTTGCTCAAAACTGAGAGGCAGTGCAAAGATATTTCTTGTGATCCACTGCTCCGATTGTTTTCTTCTTACTTTTTAAACTTTTAATCACATAGAAAACGAATTAAAATTTAAAAAAAAGTGATAAATAAGATAATCTATTAAAATTATTTGGAGCATGGAGCAGAACAACTCAAAATCCCTGCTAAGAACGTTTTTTGGTTTCTCCACTGAGAGTTAATTTTCCATTTTTTGACCACAAAATTTTCTAGCATTGTATATAAACGTTCCTAAAAGCTTTATTTTTGACTTGAACAAACCATGTGAGAAATAAATTGAGGCGTTTTGACTTGCATCAAACAAGACAGGGTGCAAGTTGAAAATAACATTGAGAAGAAAAAAAAAACTATGTGATAGGGAAGTGCACATTTAAAGTGAAGTGTCCACCCACTGAACCTATCACCCCTTTTTAAAGTGGAACCGCACAACAGTGCCAGAATGGACAGTACTTAGCCAAGCATAAGAGCACAAGATGGTTGATCATTGAGTTACAACCAAGGTCAAAAACAAGTTAAAGTAATAAATATTTTTGCTTTCATTTTTCATTACTTGTTTGCCTGAAATTAAAATCAAAATAAAGTGATGGAAAGTAGGTATTTTAGTAATAAAGTAGGACTATATAATATGAGTAATAAAGTAAGACTCTTATTACTAATTATTATGTGATATTGTTATCCATAATATTTATTTCCATGAACAGATTTTGAAATAAATGAAATATCCTTAAAAAATATATTGCCAATTTTGAAAAAAACCCTATTAAACCCAGAAAACCCCACTGGGTTGGGTTTTTTCAACCCTGGAGGCCCCATACTGTAATAAACTTTCTGCTGATATGTGTAAATTTTTGTTGAAATGTTGCCCTCTTTCAGTGGAAAGTTGACGTCTCCACGATGGAAGCAGTTCAAAGGTCTGAAGTTGCGCTTGAAAGAGAAGATTCGATTGAACAACATGATCTGGAGGGCATGGCACATGCAATGTAAGACATCTAATTTTTTTTTTTTTTTGAAAATTCAGGGAAACTCACAAATCTCTGCAATTTCTGGAAAAGGCAAAGGAATTTCTTTCATTTTCCGGTACTCTTTTGTTAGCATGGCTCTATTTATTGCAAAGGATAGGTAAATCAGCAAACTTTTTGCAGTTTTGATATTTGCACTTTGCCAAAAACTTACAGCCTAATACTAGCTTTCCCCTTTTATTTTTTCTCCAGATTCCTCCTGTCACCTCCTAAGGCTTAAACCTCCTATGGCGTAAGTTTTCTGCAGAAGAAAGCATGATGATGTAATAGTTCATGCAATTTCATAAATATTCACAGGCAGGAGATTTTAGTTCTCTCCTTTCCACCACCAATCTCTATGTTAAAATTTGCAACATGAGAGGTTTCTGCCAAATTTGTATTGTTGAATCAACAACAAACTCAATAAATTGAAAGATTTGACATTTATTTAAAACGACTAAACCTCTTCGAAGTTCCCTGTTATTTAAACAATTTAGCAGTAGAATGAATGAAAAAAAGATTAAATTTTGTTTTATTTTGAAGATGTAAATAATATTCTTGAATATTTGAGGTTCGACTCATGTGTTTTTAATTGAATTTTCATAATTTTAACTTGTATCAATAACATCCACTTTTTCGTAAACAAATAGGTCAACACCATCCTTCGGAAAAAATTATTTGCTGCTCTGCAGATTTCGGTCATTTACACCCTGAAAATATTCCTATTATTATTAAAGTTGCAATTTAGTTTTGAACTTGCTGTGTTCAAACGGCAAATTTAATTCTTTACTTTAATGATTTGTTTATTAATTTTTTTAAGAACCGTGATTGTGACTACTAAAAAATTACTGATAGGTTTTCTTGAAAAGTACTTACTTTTAATGCAGCACTTGAGTGTTTAGTTTATTTATTTATTATTTTTTTAAAGCAAAAATTAATTTTTTGCACAATTTTTGCGGGGAATTTTACTGCACTATTTTATTTTTTTAAAAATCTGCAGTTGAAGCTCACAGAATTCTTGTTGAGACTTATGGCGATCATGCTTTGTCTGAAACAACTTTTCTCCTCCTCCAACCTCCTTCCCTGTTAGCACTAGGCCTCAGGGATGCCCTCCCAGAGCGCGAAGGAGCAGGGGTATTGGGGCCCACAACACGCACGTATCCCCAAGTGTACATGGTGGGTCTTCAGCGGGTACCGAACATGCGACCTTCCATGTGGAACTCCGATCTCCTAACCACTAGGCTTCCAGGTACTTATGTCTGAAACAACTTGTTGAGATTGGTTTAGGCACTTTAAAAATAATGATTTTGATCTTGAAGATAAAGAACGCTCTGGCGTATCGAAAAAGTTTGAAGACAAACAATTGGAAGCATTACTTCAAGAAGACTCATGTCAAACGCTAGCTGAACTTGCAGAATCATTACCCCTTTCGAGACGGGCGCCGCAGTCAGCGAGTTGCCGCCACCGGACGGGTTCTAACAGAATGGATTGTCACTTGCGGACAGCCAATTTGCGCTTTGGAAAAAAATTCATAAAAAATTATATTTTTATCCAATTGCTTCAAAATTTTGGTACATAATAAGAAAAACTTGTTATCAGCTATCAGGATTAATTTTAAAACTTCATCATAATATTTTCCGTAAAAATTCTATAAAATTAATTTTAGAATGATGTAATTCCTGACTTACCTCAAAAAGTATAGAAAATATTCAAAAAAAAAAAACAAAAAAACCTCACAGAACTTAGTTCCTGCAGCATATAGATGCAAATAAAATAATACAAATTATTTTATGGATAAAAAATATCCTTGCTGTTGCGGGATATAAAAGGCATGCATCCTGCAAGTTATGTGTCTGATAGTGTGTCAGTATGAGTCACTATCCCTTTCCAGTTCCTTTGAAATATCAAAACTATCATCACTATCTGAGAATGAAGCATTCACTAATTGGCTGTATTCCTCTTTTTTTAAATATAGTTTTCTTTTAGCCGTTTTAATAATAAAGCATTTGCCAAATGATACAAGAAAATCTCCTCTGAGTGCTAGCCAAATCCGAATAGAAATGAAGACAAGGAAGCAAACCACTGAATATCTATATATCGACAAAAAAGAAATAAAAGTATTTGGAATGATCCGAACCATTTGCATGTGTTTATATCAGCTGATCCAGTTAAAGCTCCAGCTTGTTTATTTTCATTACTCATTGCCACCGTTGCTCTGTCATAAATCCTCCCCTTTCCCTCCTTCCAAACCAAGGAAAAAGAATTAAAAAAATGCTATGGAAATGAAGGTCAACATTCTCCAGTCTCGACATATTACACCATAACAGTCATATGGCCCCATCTAGTATCAAAGAGAAATACTAATATTTCATTCCATCTGAATACGTTACACCCATCCTCAGAGTGGAGTAGAACAGCGAGACGCATTCATCCCACCCAACTGTGAGGTAGCTCTTGCTTGCGTTTCGTAGCTGTCACACCTATTTCGAAAGGGTTAAGAGTTCATCATCAAAACGGCTGCTATACGGGCAGAGACACAACAAGGTCATTTTGCAGCATGAGAACGCTTGGCCACATGTGGCAAAACCAGTAAAAGTCTACTTTTAAACGCTTAAATGGGAAGTCCTACCCCACCTGCTGTATTCACCAGACATTACCCCTTCTGACTACCACTTGTTCCAGTCGATGACACATAGCCTGGCTGAGCAGCACTTCCATTCTTATGATGAGGCCAAAAATTGGGTTGACTCTTGGATAGCTTCAAAAGACGTGTCGTTTTTCTGACGTGGAATTCAAATGCTGCTAGAAAGATGGGGAAAAGTGGTGGCTAGCGATGGACAATACTTTTACTAACATGTCTTTTAATATTTAAAAAAAAAAAAAACAATAATTTTCACAAAAAACAACGGGAACTTATTTAACATCCCAATATTTACAAGTAACATACTAAGGAAAATTTATTTAGAGATTTAGCTTTATTGCTGTGAATTTAGCATATCATATGCTTCGTTTTGCAATAATATGTCAAAATTATATCTTTTGATGAATATGATAAGAGCAATCGAGCAAAAGTATATGATGTTGACATTGGAACTGCAGTCAGTAGATATTCAGATTAAAATATATTGGAATAATATTATTTAGCTGGATCTCAATCTCTTGGAATTTTTCTGTTATCACTCAATTTCAGTTAATCAAAATGAATCCTTCACAAAATTCCAGTCAATCAAAATGGACCCTACACAAAATTCCAGTCAATCAAAATGGACAATTCACAAAATTCTGAACTGCCAAGTAGTACTTTTTTATAGTTATTAAATGATCAGAAAAAAAAAATGAAATTTTTTATATTTAAATTTAAAGGTTTCACAAAATTATTTGATTTTTCACAAAAATCTTTTTAAAATTCACAAGAAACAGAACTTGTTAAAAATGCTGGATCAAACCCTGATAATTCTTTCTCATTCTCTCTTTTTCCAGTATTACAACATTAAGAAACATAGACATTCATTCTGTAGTACCTTGCACAGTTGTTGGTCTGTAATTTCAAGAAAACTATAAAGGACTAATTCTTAAACAACTTCACTTACAAAATATATGATATCTGGAAACGGTATTCGCCAAAGTGGGCCCTGCCCGAAAAAACCCACTGTGTCAGTAAAGTGGATTTTTCTTGAATTCACTGTACATTTAAAACATTTACTTCAGATATAGAAATACTGTTATACTTATAATTTTTCTCACTTTCAAAACTTGAAATTGCCATCTTCCTTTCTGGACAATTTTGTTCTTTGAATAGGTATTCCTTAAAGATAGTTGTAGATAAACATTATATATTCTTGGAATATTTAAAATTTTATTTGTTTGTTTATTTCTATTTTAGAATTATATATATGTAAATATAGTCTATTCTTGATAGGAAGTTCGACTAGTTTTGGTTTCCAGCATTTCAGTAGTGAAAAGTTTCTGATATTTCAATGAATCTGGAAATAATTGATAAAATTATATCACTTACGAGTTTTCATAAAAAATATTCACAACTTAAGTAAAAACCTAAAATTTTTTTTAAACTTTGTGTTCATATTTTCTTAAAATCCTCATTTTAAGTTGCAATAAACTCTTTGTCCAAAAATGACCTCAAACCACGATGTTTTCATCAAAGTTATAAAGTCTGAGTACTCCTATACTGCTTCTTCAACTTTTTCGATAGTCAGTGATATGCTGTGGTGTATTTCTTTGAAAAAGAAACACTTTTGGAAACAGTACGTTATTGTCATTTCAAGCATGCTATTTATTCCAAGCACTGAAAAGCAGGGTTTGTGATTTTTTTATATTTAAAAATTTTTTTTTTTAAAAATCGACTTTTTTAAAAAGACCTTAAACATTGTGGATATTTATTATGTTACATTGATAGAAACAATTTGGCATGTTAATCAATATGCATAAGCACACTTTAAGCTATTTTCACAGCAATAAATATTTTTAAATAATAATAATGATAAACAAATTTTAATACAAATGCATGACTCAAATGAAACTTAACCCTACCAGGAATAATAGTACATTCATAAGTACAGAGAAAATAAAACAAATTTAATCTGAATTATTTTGTTGTTGAAAGCTGAAAAAAGTAGCTATTGTGTGTACTTAATTTTTACATTGAATGCAGTCTAATCATTTTTCTATTTTATAAATGAAAAAGCCTGATATATTTTCACCCATTTGATAAAATCATATGCTCACTCGATTACTAAAAACTGAAACTTTTTGTTTTCATCAAATATCTTTATTGAAAACTTCTATGATAAAAGAATGTTTTAGAAGGAAAGAAAACCTTAAGCTATTAGGGAATATGGATGAAACTTAAAGGATACTTATTCTAAATTCTAACAATTGTTGTTTTAAATACTATCATTCTGAATTTATTGTGTGGCATTTATTAAATTGATCTAAAATACTATTTGTAAGATAAAAAACACAGAATGGTTCATGTTTATTATCAATTCTAATTTGAATGATTGAATGAATTATGCTTCTCTTTTAAGATGCTTGAAGAATAAGAGTAATATTGTAAAATTAAAAAATAGTAATTAGTTCTAAACTTATGAAATATGTCATGTACTCCGACAGATGTACCTAGGAAGTTTTGTTTGAAACAGTTTTTGTAATTGCAACATATTTCATTTTCACAATACTTTCTAACATTGTAAAAATCATTGATTTTTTTTTTGAAAAAAAAATCACTTTATTTAAATTATGCTTTAAATCAACGAACCCTGCTGGAAAGCAACATTGTTTTCTAGATCCTTTTATTGTTTTTCTTACTAAAGGTTTCTGCAACCATGGGTGGATACAGAATAACATTTTAGGGGAGGTTGTGCTCAAGTCTCTGGTACAGAAATTTTCTAAAACTGTTTGGGGGTTAACAAAAAATCTCCAAATTGGCTGGGAATAAGCCCTTTGGGACTAAAAGTATCCTTATGCCACCAGCTCCTTATCCTTGTAACTTTAATCTAATGCAAAATTGTAACTAATATTTTCAAATTTTACTAATTAATTGCGTAGCATTTCTTCCACATTACAAAATTTTTTTCTATGGTATAAAGGGGGTCATGACTCCCATGACTCCCCCTTGTATCTGCCCTTGTTTGCGACTGTTTTGAACATTTTATTATGCCCTGATCCATCAGTGGCAATTCTGCTGCAGTATTAGGATGCAGAAACTGCAAATTTGCAATACGTCTTCAGCCTGAACTGCTTCAACAGGTGTTCTTCTGACTTTTGTAGTCTGTTCTGAAGTAATTTCAGCAGAAGGGGGGAGGGGGAGGGGAGAGAAAGAATTTTTTACTGTTACTTGTAGGATGACATTTTTGTGCTCTTTTAGGTATAAAATTACCAGAGTTAGCTTTGAAAAATTTAAAGAAGAAGTTAAAAGAAGTAAACTTTGAGATATGGAGAATAATTAACATAGAGTTGAAGGCAAAGGGGTCTGTTAAAAAATTCGAGTTATCCCAAATTGACTATGTATTAAAAATTGAAATTTTACGTGCACTTCACTTTTAAGTTAAAAAATATACGAGATTGAAGCAAAGATTAATTATTTCAGTCCAAAGCTTTTTTCTTTATCTCTTGCATTGTTGTGCGGAAAATATTCTTCCATTAACTCACAGAACAACAGGTCCACTTCAATAGCAATTTACTTCAAGACTGCCAAATAAAATGGTTTGATTTCAAAAACAACTTCAACTTCGCCAACATATGTGATAATTGAAATGTTTCTTAAATTGTACCCATCCTAAAATATATGCATCATATTTCCTGTATTTCTATATGCAAAATTTATTGACTTAATATCTAGTAGTTTAATACAATTCCAAATACTTTCATTTTTAACTTTTTTAGTCAATAAATTTCATTTTACTTTGCAGTATTCATGTTTATGATTTAAGTGAACCCTTTACATTATATCTTTTGAACTTAGTTATGCATTGTGACATAAATTGCCACACAACAACCAACTTGTGTGTCAAATTGCAAAAAATATATTGCATGCATGTGTTTGTAGGAATTATGAAGAATTCCCTTCTCCATGGCAAAAAAAGTATTCACACAATTTGTTTCTGCACAGAGGTAAACGTTGACATCTTAAGTAATCATGTTGTTGTTGTCGTATCCTCTCGCGAATCGAGGAAGAATGGGTGCGCTGCTCCCGAGTCTAACGGGACCCTTATAGGCAGGAGTCCAACTTCCGCCCCTTTATATCCTAACTAATCATATTTTAGCAAATAGAATTTTTGGGAATACTTAATATTTAATTTTTTTTATATATAAATTGAAATTCTTTTCTTTAATATCGAATTTTTACATTTTATTTGAGTAAAACAAAATTGCATAATCTAAAAATAATATACAGCTTTAAAATAACCTAACTAGTTTGGTAATGTCCAATTAGAGAATGAAATTTAAAGGTTTCTTGAAACGCTCTTATTTTTCGTCAAAAACCCAGGTGGTTTGGGCTTTAAAAAAAAAGCTTGGGTTTTTTCAAACCCTGTTTAGAAATCAGTTAAAATTAACTTCAGAACCAACAACTATTCTTTCACAGATGCAATTAAAATAGTTCTCAACTCTCAATTCATATTGCTTGAAATTTTTAATGGGTTCATAGATATATATCAGGGCTCCCACGGCTGCGCCAATTGCGCAAAACTGCGCCAAAACGATTTTTCTGCTACATGCTGCTACAAAATGCGTTTTTTTGGAAAATGTGCGCCAAATCGCGATTTTCGGGGGAAAAAATCGAAAAAATTTTAAGTATTATATTTTTTTTCACCTTAAAATCGCATCATTCGTTACATTTTTCCTTTAGTCAACTAATTCTTTACCTTTGAAGCAGTTTATTAATGAATAGCTCTACCCTCTCTTAAGAACATCAAGTGTGGATGAGAAAATTGAGCAGAATGAGTGATGTATCCCACCCTTGTAGAAGAAACAGTGAGACGATTTCTAGTATTTTGTAGTATTATAGAGAGAAAAATAATTCCTCTTATCACTATTTATGTTGAACATTTTATTTAGTAAATTTTTAATGAAATTGATAAAAAAGTTTAAAATTTCATAGAACGTGGAAAAAATGAACTTAGCGTTTTTCCTCAGTGCACTTTGTGTTTTCTATTCTAATGTTTAGGAAATACTAATCAATGTGAAAAATCAATAACAGAACATATGTTAAAAAGATTATTGTTCCATTATAACAATTCTTAAAAATTCCTTAAGCCTACTTTCCACGTGCAAGCAAAGGAGTGCATATACGTCCTACAATCGTTTTGCGTTCGCTACAAAAATCGGATTTTTTTCATTTCAACTATTTATAATGTTTCTTCTCAAAGTAAATAAATAAAATGTATTTTTATTTTATATAAAAACATTGTTTGAAAATATATATTTGTTCCCGAAAGTGTTTAGAGATAGACTTTTAAACGCTGTAAAATTAAACATTGAATTGCAGCTTTTTTTCTTTTCTCCTTACCCTTTAAGCTCTGTAATCTATATCATATAACCACAAGCAATTAAAAAAGATAAAAATAAAGAACAAAATAGGTAAAAAAATTAGTTAAGTTAGAAAATCATTAAAAAAAGCATGTATATCTTAATGAATTGATGATCTTTAGCAAATAAGTTAAGCAGTATTATTAGAAGAAATAGAAATTTTGTTGTGGATGAACGACCTCATAAAAGTACTCTTGCTTAAAGTTTCAATTTTGTAACTAGATTTGAAAGTTATGAAATTATCATGCATTTCCTCTTTCTTTTAATTCAATTTAGTTTCTTTCAGCATCCAATTGCTGTAACCCTAGGACTCTTAAAATTTAATTGTAACTATTACACAATTTTTGTTAAATTGTTCGAAAAAAAGTCATTAGACATTAAATTATCAACCTATAATAAGAAATACATTTTGCCTTTCTATTATAGAACTGAAAACTATAATTTGGTTCTTGAATTTTCTTGCTGCAAATTTATGAAACCCAGCAATTTACTTTTGGTGCCATTAATTACTTCCAAAGCATCTAAGTGAGCATTTAGGATTGAAATTTAAAGAAATATTTCTTAATCAGAAAAATAATAAATATTACTGCAGGTAGAAAATAGAATCGAGTTCAAATACATTTTTTGATAAAATATGAAATTATATTTAATTCATTCAAAATTTTACTGTTACTATAATCATAATGGTTATACCTAAATAAGTACCATTTAAAAAACAAATTTTAATTAATGATAAATAGTTTTAACCTTTCATATTAGTTAGTTTTTGCTTATTTTCTTGTAAGAGTAGTGTTTCAGCTATTAAACAAAAAAGAGAGAATGTAATGATTTTTGAAAAGAAGAAAATTTTAAGCTTTCTTCCAGTTTTTTTTTAATCATTAGAAGAAGAAGAAAAAGAAAAAAAAAAAAAAAACAACAGAACATTTTTTTAAAAAGAAAAGTGAGTTTCTTGAGAAAAGTATTGAAAAACACCTTTATAAGGGTTATAGGTTTAATTAGTCTTACTTTTTGAATAGGTTATGAATAATTTCTTATAAGAAATATAAAAATAATCCAGTTTTTGAAATTATCCAATTCAGTTTTTGAAGGATGACTGACATTTACATTTCCTATCATTTTGAAGACTTGAAACTGCTCTTACCCTTGATGTATGAAAATGACATTGCTTTAAAACAGCCATTTAATATTTAAAAAATAAAGAAAAAATCCTCCAAAAATGGTAAATTTGATATTTTCGGCTCCTAAACTGATACAAAAGTCGATTTCTTTTGCTCCAAACTGATACAAAAGTTAAATTCTTCTGCTCCAAACTGATACAAAAAGGACACCTTACCTGCTCCGAAAGCTGCTACAAATTGTGTTAAGGCGGTGGGAGCCCTGATATATATATATATATATATATATATATGTAATTTTGTACTCCAGATTTGTACCCAAAGTCAAAATGCCATCTTGTAGATGCAGTTAACATATCTCTCATTTTTTTCTGAGTAAATTTGAGTATCAATTATCACATGAGTGTGTGCATTTTGTAGAGTTTTTTTGAAAGCTGAAGTAGATATTAATATTCTCTAAAATCTAGAAATGTCTGCAAAACATTCTTTTTCTCTTTCAGTTGTCATGAAAATCAAGACAGACAAGTTGTGTCAGTTTGCTACTCCCTTGGATGGAGATACACATATGAAACCAGAGGTATTTATTCATCTTTTATAATTTGTAGATTTAAAAAAAAAAAAAAAAAAACTAAAAATAGCTGAAGAAGGGGGGGGGGGGGGAATTATTACTTTGACATCTCAATTTTTGCTCCAAGTACTACAGTACTCTTTTTAAAATGTTCATTCCTCATTTCACTTTTTAAAAAAAACAAGCATTTTTTTCTATTTTTATCAAAGAGCCTATAAAAGAAAAATCTCGGGTTTGAAGTATGGTAAGATCATGAATAGTTCTTTAGAATGTTGTGACATCAAACAAAATTAAAAATCACCAAAGGGAAATTAATAAGAACAATCATAATTAGTAACAAAAGTAATAAAAAAATATTGAATAATATAATTCAAATGTCTCTATATAATTATTCAAGTATCTTGGCATCATTCTGTATCCACATTTCTTTGCTTCAACAAAAGTAGTTTATTTTTCATGAAGTTTGAAGGAAGACCTTTTGCCATTGAATACAAGCAACCTTTTTCTTTTTCACATATATCATAATGTTGCCATTTTCACTTTCAATAGACTAACTTGGAATACTTTTACAATATTAGTATAAAAAGAATACTTTATTTTAGCAAAACAAGAATTGTAAAAATTTAAGAATAGGATACTACTGTCACAATCTCAACAAGAAGCACTATGCTGTAGATAAAGTGGGTTGCAATGTTTATAAATTTGAGATCCAACACTCTAAAACCACCTGCATGTATTTTTCATGGCAATTTATTTGTGTCTGTTTGTTTGTTTTACCACAAGCTGAATTAATACTTGACCATTTTCCTTATGCTATTGGGAGTTCTTGTTAATTATATTTTACAAGGAGCATACTAGGGATGTAATGAATAGTGGTTTGGCTGAGTAATAAAATATTTGGCCATTTCTCCCAGGACAAAGCCGAATATTCGACTGTTTCTTCTTGCCCAAAATCTAATATTTGGCCTCCAGAAGAAGAAGAAATCAACAGATTTCTTAATTTTTCTACCTTTTTATTATGGAACAAGTATTTGGACAAATAGTTGACTTGCTGACTATTCGGCTAGATTATGACATCATTATTAAGCTAGGCGGAATAACAAATAGTGGCAGAATATTCGTTACCTAGTGCATACCCATAAGCTTGTAAAGTTTAACCATTTAATGTTTTACTTTTCTACATTTTGTGTAACTTTACGGAAAGAGCTAAAAATTGTATGCATTTTGTATCGCTTACTTTTTCCCCTTCAAGAAATTGAGTTTCTTTGCTGAAAGTATGAAAAGGTTTTCAACCAAGCAATGATTCATTCAATATGCTCTTACATGTGACATTATAAGTAAAGAACCTGTCAAATGTGTAGTTTCTATATCATAAATGAATTATCTATGTTTCTTCATATTGGAATTCTAATATGTTTTTGTGCGAATGCCCAAAAAGAAATAGAATTTTTAGATAGAGGACTATGAATTTTTGATTTATTCAATTTTTAAAAATCTCACCTAATAGTTTTACATTAAATGTCCTATCATACTATTTGTTTTCTTAAAAACTTTTAAGAAGCTGACGACTAAAAATTACATTGAAAAATAAATCCAAATATCTTTATATTCTTTGTTCTTCTAAAAATTTATCAAAAACTGGCAGCTAAAAATTCACATTATTTTATAAATTTAAAATAAGCAAGATGAATGCGCAGATTTGTTTAGAGTGCAATGTTGTTTTCTTCATTTTGCTGTTGTTGTTTATTTGTTTTCTTATTTATATACTTATATGTTATATAATAATAAACTTTTTTGGTTTCAGGCCGTAGTAATCGAGGGAACCTACTGGAAAAGAAGGATGGCCAACATCACTGCAGAGTATCAAAAGTGGCGGCTGTTTTACCGTGACAGATTCAGAATGAAACCTAGTCAAGATGACAATGTATGAATTATTTTGTTATGAAATTTATGTATCTGTTAACATTTTCTACTCCCTCCCTTTCCACACCATTAATGGTTAACTGTTTCATATTTTCTCCTAATTCAATCCAAGTCTAAATGTCACTTTTTGAAAATTTATCTGCATGTAGCCATGGGATCATTCATAAATGATTTCACGCTTCGAGGGGGGAGGGGGGCTCGTGAAATTGTGACAAAGTGTGACAAGGGGAGGGGAGGTGGTAACAAGAAGTGTGACATCATGCATTATGCAACATAGCGTGCTGTGTGACAAAGGGGGGATGGGGGTCCCCTGAAGTGTGACATATTGTGACAAAGGGGGGAAGGGGGGGGGTCAAATATATGGGAAAAAAGCGTGATGTCATTTATGAACGGCCCCCATGAAAGACATGAAAAAAAACTTATGATTTTAGACCAATCTAAATGAAATTCCAAACTATCTTGGATTTAGTGGTCAGCTACCATCTAATTTAAAAGTAAAAGCGATACAGGCAAAACAGAAACCAACAAGGGAAAAAAAGATCCTACCAAAAAAATTTGGGCAGGTTTTTCTTTGGGGGGGGGGGGGGGGGGTCCCACTTTGACGAGCCGTGCTGTTAACCCTTGAAAAACAGTACAGAAATCACAAAATCAGACATAAATTTAAAAAAATATTTCTTTTGATTTGTTAGCAACAAATTTATAGTGGCTGATGATGACTAGGGTGTCCCAAAAAAAAAACCAACTTTCAAATCTTTGAACTCTCATCTCCCGAAAAGTTTCCTTTTGGTAACATAAGATCATTGGTAAAATTTTAAATATATACGAAAATATTTAGAGGTCCCCCAAAACGGTCTAATTTTTCAAAAACGAGTGAAATGTAACAATATTTTGCATTAAACAAATATCAAGTAACACCATTTAGGAGCATTTAAAATGGTACAAAATGTATTTAATTTTTCAATATGTTAAAAAGATATGTACATTTCAACAATATGTTAAACAATATTAAATTTAATTGAAAACGTAATGGCAATAAGAACACAAAATTTAACGTACTTACATCTACTTTGAGCCACACAATAAAGTAACTAATAAAAGGATTTTGAGAATTGCACTGTGGGAACCAGTTTGTAATTGATCTGAAATAAATGTTTTCAAACTATCAGGTGCAGCCACTATGGACGTATTTGATATTTTGGTTCATAGGGATTAATTTTGGGCCATTTTTCTTTAAATCTCTGAAAAATACTTATGACAGGTCCACTAGATGGCTCCAGGCATACACTAAATACATCTGACAGTAGTTCTTCAAACATATGATGTCGACAGGACAACAGTAAAAGATTCAGGCCTATTTTTCTTTCAAGAACAGTACATGCTCCATTTAATTTCCCAGTATTTGATGATGTTGTATCAAAGCACATTCCAACGAAACGACTAAAGAATCACATTTCCATGACTAAATGCTGCAAACCAATATTGGCTATTGTTCCAGAAGGTAATATAGGAAATCCAAGGAGCTTAGTATTTCCATCAAACAAACAAAACTATTACTGGTAAACAATCAGTCTGACCAGTTTCATTAAACAATAAGTCAGCAAACAAAGCTAAAAACTTTTCATCCCAATGTACTACAGACGTTGATGTTTTAAACTTTTTATTTGCTCAGAAGGGCCAAATGGTGGGGTTGCTGACGTTCTCAAGGAACCATACTTTTTGATAACACTACAGATTTTACTACCAAAACATCCAAATATTTATATTCCTTCTATCTAATACAGCAGCAACTTTTGAAGTAATTTCTGATCTACGCCTGGGTCTATTTCTAGTCCTTGGGAAGTATCCATCATCTTTTATTTCTTGTAGCTTCTGTACAAACTCTCTTTTATTTTCTATTGCTTCCACATTCAACTCAGCATTGTTATCAATGGATGTGTGTGGTGGTGTATGATGGTGTTGTGAAAGAAGCAGTTGTCTCATGAGAATGTAGCGAGTATGGCAACTTCCTTTCGTGTAAAGCAAACTTTTTTACCCTTTCTGCTCAACTTTTTACACATAATGTCTGTCTAAAGGACTAATGTAGCCCTCTCTTGATTTTTGTTACAATATCAAGAACTGCCAATCCTCTTTATAGTCTGGGCGCCAAATGCCTAAAAATAGGGTAACCTTGTTCTGAGGTATGAATAAAATCTTTTGACTGTTTTTGATAGCTTATGTTATCTCAATCTCAGATTCAATTGATGCCACTCTGCCAGAGTTGAGCATTTTGAGCAATTCAAGATGGTGCCAAAATATTGAAAATTTGTTCGGAAGCGATATTAACTTGTCATATGTCATTGTATACGTTTATAGGTCGAGGAGTACGAATAAAAGGTCGGATTTTATCTACAGTCAATGTGAAAAATGTTATTGCCAAGCTAAGGCTGTAAGCAGGGCCAGCGCGAGTCAGAGGCAGCGAGCCGCTTGCCTCACGGCGAATGGAAATGTTTCACTTTTTTCTGTGGAAATTTTTTACCTTTTAACATTATTAACTCTCCAGCAAATGCACACTCAACAATTTCTACAAACCCACTCCCAGCTACGAGTGAATCTACGCAGCCGATAAAAGACATCAATATATGCATCCCACCAAGGCGTGGAACAAAGTTAAAAAACTTTTTAGGACTGTTCCACATAATATCCACTACTACTTTGTATATAGCTTGATCGGCTGTGAATACTACGAATGACTGTCCACACTCATTGATTAATCGTTGAGCTTCCAACCTGCATGTTAAAACTGTGTCATGATCAGTTGGAGGCAGATCAATGAAATGTAATACATTTCTTGCGCAGCGTTCCCCTGTTTATGGCTTGATTCTCGATTCAGTTTTGTATTGAAACTGTTATACTCTGCAGTATCTGGACTTTGAGCAACTAATTTTAGAAACTTGAAATCTATGTTCTGTGCCCTCACAACTGAAACCTTTTTGGCAAGTGCTAAAGCTAATACATTCAATGGAGTTATTTTTTCAAATGGCAAATAAAATAATGGCATAGAAACTTTCTTAGGCCTTTTGTACCTTACCTTTCAATTGTAACATCAGGCTCTCGAGAGTGAGTTTTATTTTTCGGTATTCTGGGGATTGTGGTTACTTCCTGCCCTGTATTTGCAATGTCTTGTTGACATTTCTTGAGGATCATTCCCATTGCATGAGTTTGCTCTAGTCCATTTTTAGAGCAAATTGCTGCTTCAAAACTGTCTCCAACAACTTGTACAAGACCCTTTCCTTCTTGAATGCCTCTTAGTGAATAGTTTGCACTACAAGCTTTTGCTACAGATGTTCGGAAACGCTTATATTTTTCGTAAGTTGTAGTAATCTTGAAATGGCTAAGTTTTTCAATCAATGACTTTTTCTTCAGTGGGTTTCAGAACGCAACTTGAAGTTGAACTGGGGCTTTTTGCAAGGAACTTGTAGCAATACTTCCTATCGCAAGCGCTTCTAGATTGGATATCTTTAATTCGTTTAGGAGGTGCAAAAGTGTTTGACTGCATTCACGACTAACTGTAGAGATGCTAATTTGAACATGGTACTTGGATTTGTCTGCCTTTAGAGTTTCCTTTCTTATCATGGATGCCAATGGTTTCACATGCTCTGATAATGATCTCTTGTTCATCATTTTCAGTACATACCAGTGTTGATGTGCAATGTTTTCGGAATAAAACAAGACTCTCAATTCCTGGTGATGAGAAAACAAGCAACTCCTTCCCGAAATAATCTTGCAATTTTTGCACAAATATCCTTCTTGAAAGAGTACTTCCCCCGGAAAATTAAATATAAACTGTGCAGTTGACCTGTTCCATGTTTTAGCAGTATTTTCATTAATTTCTTGTGGGACTTTATTAAAAGCAATATCATCCTCTTTTAAATCATCAGAAGATATTTTATTTTTGGCTGCCTTAATGTTACGGTCAGTCGTAAAAAACTTCTGGCATTTCCAGTGGTACCTTGCAATTGCGCGTGTAAATCACTTGAAGCTCCCAAAACCAGGCGCTGACTATCGCACGGATATCCTGAGCCTGTGTCCTGGGTAGGAACTTTCTAAGGGGCAGAAAGTTTTTCCATAATATCATTTAAATTTCTTTTTAAAAAGTAACATGAAAAAATATGTTTAATTAATAGTAACCACTGGTAATTTTTCATAATAAGATGATATATTCTTAATAATGATCCATTTGACATTGACCGTAGTACACGCACACATACATACCTGTAAGTGAACTATTCAAAGGTGGCAGGAAAAATTGACAGTGCCTTGGGCAGAAAATTTTGTTAGTCGGTTGTTGGTTTACTTTGGTCAAAACTCTTTTCAAGACACGGTTTATATGAGTCTTTGAGGTATAGGTTGAGACACAAGTCCGGTGACAGTGTAAAACTAAGTGAGGGTTAGCTATAAAACCTTGTTTCAATGACTCATAAATGTCATTGTTTCGCAGTTTGCTTGCTTGCTGTAAACATTTTGACTATTTTAACTCACTATCTGGGAAGCTTTATTAGACACTAGCTGTTCCCGTGACTTTGTGCGCATGGAAATTTTAATGTGCACGTGTGATAACAGATGGGCTGATCAAAAGGGCGAATATTTTAAAAGGCGTACATTTGGGCGGCAGAAGTGCTACACAAAATTAAATGGAGTTAAGGTGATGATGGCTTAAAAACCAGAACATTATGGCGCTATAAAACATTTTGTTTTTAAAGTGAGCGATCAAACGCCCACTTTTGGGCAGTAAATATTTTGTCAACTCTGGATGGAAAGCACAGCATTTAGATGCAACTATACACTACAGTTTTTTTCTAAGAATACAGAACAATAACAAACTACACAAATTATAACTAACCTAAGAACAATGTACTGTACTTAAAAAGCATGCAAAAATATAACTAACCTAATGATAATCTAATTACAAAAGTAAACAACTATCCTATTGTTTAAAAATAATAAAGAAGGATTAAATTCGCGAACCTTAATTTAACAGAGATTGCAAATACAGTGATGCCTCATCAAAATGCTAGAAACGTTGATTGTTATTATATTTGATTTGTTTAACAATGGCAACTGCACTGATTTGTTTGTTCACACGGCAACTGTAAAAATTGTTGAAATAATACAACAATGCAAATAAAATAAAACAGTCATCATCAGGGTCAAATAAAATTAAAGTTAATTACCGTGAAAAAATAATTTCGAACTACAGAGAAAAACGCTTATAACTTCTTTTCTAGTTACTTTAGAGGCTTCGAATTTTAGCACATAGCAAAAAACTCTTCCCGAAGTAGTTTTTTATGCGCTTTTCAATGGTATCAAGCTTGAAAGGATGCGACAATTTCTTCGGATAGAAAGAACTATTTTATGCAATTCTCGGCGTTCCGCTCCTATTGGTCTTAGCGTGATGATATATAGCCTATAGCCTTCCTCGATAAATGGGCTATCTAACACTGAAAGAATTTTTCAAATCGGACCAATAGTTCCTGAGATTAGCACGTTCAAGCAAAAAAAACTCTTCAGCTTTATAATATTAGTATAGATTTGGCACCCAGACTAATAGTAGGATTGGCGCAAATATAAGCGGCGCCATAAGGAAACAAAATATTCTGCTCCCCTGTTATAAGTACTTTATTGAATGTAAGGATTAAAAATATTGTCATTAAATACGTGTTTATAAAATATTTAATATCCATAGGGCAGATTATATTTTTTTTATTCATTGGAAGCATAATACTACGTAATAAGTTAATTTAATGTTAATAGCTGCCGCCCTTAAAGGCATTGCGCCGTGAGGCTCGCTGCCTCTGACTCACGCTGGCCCTGCTAACAGCCTTAGCTTGGCAATAACATTTTTCCCATTGACTTTAGGTAAAATCTGACTTTTTATTCATACTCCTCGACCTAAAAAACATATACAGTGACATCATAAGCTAATATCTCTTCAAAACAAAATTTTCAATATTTTGGCTCCATCTTGGACGCCTCTTGAATTACTCAAAATGCTCAACTCTGGCAGAGTGGCATCAATCGAATCTGAGTTTGACATAACATAAGCTATCAAAAACAGTCAAAACATTTTATTCATACCTCGGAACAAGCTTTCCGAAATGGCGCCCTGACTATTATTCTTGATGAGTTATTCTAAGTTGGCATAGCTCAAATAATTTATCAATTCATTCACAATATACTTTTTGGTTTACCTGGTCTGTTGCGTTACTTCTATTTTCATGTTTTGTAACGGTCGTCTGTTTTTCATACAAATTCTTGATTTTCTGTATAAATGTTGTATCTGCCTTATTGGGAGCCTAGACTTATATCAAAATGGTAAAATTTGATCATACACAAGAGCTGTGCTGTCTTGCATTCTTTTGAGAACAATAAAAGTAAATTAAGTTTCCCATTGCATCTTTTCCTATTGGAAGCCGTGCACCTTTGATGGTTTCAGTAGAATATCCAATAAGCCATACATAATAATTTTTCCTGTACTAATTGGCATAATTCACGAAATGATGATAGACCTGTGTGTTTCTTTTGTTGAAAGAAGCAATCAATATTTAGTCTGCATATGTGGGAAACAATGGCTATATCTGGTTAGGTAATAGTATTAATTAAAATATTTGCTTCCATATTGTGTGAATAAGTACAGTTAATGTATTTTTTTGTGAATATGAATGGATATATATATAAGGTTTTGGAACTTTTTAGCTAGCTGTAGGTGGCATAAGAGGCTACTGGTTTTTTGATGAAATACTGTTCAATTTCGAGCAATTTTGAAGTATTTGACCCTCTTGGGGGGTGCGGAGGGGGGGGGACCTCTAAATATTTTCTTAAAGTTTTAAAATTTTACCAGGGGTCTTATGTTCCCAAAAGGAAACTTTTTAGGGGATGAGAGTTCAAAGATTTGAAAGTTGGTTTTTTTTGGGGACACCCTAATGATGACCTTAAACAAATTATCTAAATAATGTGGGTGAAAGGAGCTACATGATAAGTGGTTGTACTCATTGAGAATTTTTTTTTCCTCAACGTAAATGAGAAATTAAGTATACATATCTACTAAACTCAGAACTATTTGAAAAATTTTGAATTCTTTACAATACCATAATTCATAACTTAGAAAGGTTATTAGTGCTCAAACATGATGATAAATGATTATGATTAGAATTATTTGCACAGCTAAATTATACAACAAAAAAATGGATATTTTTTTGAAATATTAAAGGTAGCATTAAATTCTGTACCTCAGAGGCAGACTAACGTAAGTCACATTGTCACTACTTTAAAAACTGAAAATAATAATTTCATTGCCTAGTAACAAAGCTGTTATATAAATTAGGCTGCAAAACATGATTGTTAACATTAAAAAATATGTATGCTTTATCCCTTGTTTTTTAATTTTCATGCCTTTAAACAATATCTAAAAATTACTATTTTTGGACTTACGTTAGAGTGGTCCTGAGATCCAGAATTGTGTATGTAAAAAGTTTATTTGGAACAAGGTAAAATCTTCTTTAATCTGAATGCATTAGTCTTGGTAATGTGTATATAACTGCAAATTGGAATAGTGAATTGCATAAAGAGTTGAAGAATCCAGAAGTCTTATCACATTGAAATAAGGTTCATCATCCGAGATAGCTTTTTCGAACATTTTAAAAATAATTTAAGGCATTTGTAAATGATTCTAATTAAATACTCATTTTATTATCAATAGTTTTCATTGTTGAATAAAACAAGGAGTATGCTTTGTAGTCTGCTTTTTCACAAGTATACACGGTACATTAAAATATGTTTTAATTTGAAGAAATGAAATATTAATTTGTATAAGAAAAAGAGACTGACTGCATTTACTTTTCTTCTTCATGAAAACTAAATATTTAATATTGATGTTTACATTTTTAGACTTGTTTGTTTTATTTATTTGTATTTATTTTTTCAAGGTGGCTATGGATTTGGATACGAGGTGGCCTTCTTGGCCAAAGGAGCCATATTCAAACTTGCAGAGTGCCATGGACGAAGACTTTCTCATGGACTTCAGTGACACCCTTTTCAGTAGTCTGAATGCCAGTCAACCCTTTGACTTCCCGAACCCTAGAGAAATCGGTATGTATCCCAATATTCTTGTTCGTAAATTCAGTTTTATCCCTATTTGATGGATAATAATCTTGTATAGTTCTATCGGCAAAGAAAGACCTCTGACTGGCAGAGTGCCGAGAACAATCGATTCATGTTCAAGGAAGAAACTGTTGGTATAAGGAATGTGCAGTATTCTTTTCTCATTTTGTTTCGTTTTGCATACTTTACTTCTTCTAATCTCATGTTATATGCCAGTTTATAAATTCGTTTGTTTTAACAGACAGAGAAGCTAACATTCTGATTCATGTGCTATTAAACGCACATTCAAAACAAACTTCACTCAAACGGATTTGTCTTTTCCTGCCATGCGCAGAAGCGCTCAAGTATCAAAACTCTGTGGTCAAACAATAGCTTCCTTTGATGATTCCCCTGAATTTAATTTTCACATCGTGTTTCTTCTTGTTACTATTATTATTTTATTATTATCATTGTTTTCCTTTAATTTTTTTCCTCTCTTATTTTTATTTTAATTGTTTCAACACTTACACTCTCTATCAGATTGTGCTGCATGTCTTCATTATTTTCCAGTTTTCAATCATTTGTTTGAAATTCTTTATTAAGCCCTTTTCATTTTTGAGACCTTAAAATAGTCCTTATTTTTAAAAAATTCCAGCTGCTTTTTTTGTTGTTGATAGAATAAGAAGGAAGCCATGCGCTCTATTTGTTTTGCAATCTTTGCATCCCTCACAAGAATCAAACTTCTTTCATTTCAACTACAGTATATAACTCAATTCTGTAGGTAAATATAACTCAATTCTTAATAAACTGCACAATTTTTCAGAAGTAAACTGTAAGTGGTGCAATTTAAAAAAAAAACCTTTATTCTACAGGACAGAGCAAAAATAACTAAGTTCTAGCAAATAAAATTTTAAATCGGTTTGCCATCTTTTCACCTTCATTCAAAGTTTTTAAATGAAAAAGTGTACACACAGTATGAAAGGAATAATAGTAGTTCGTCTAGGCCCCCCCCCCCCCCCCCCAAACAACCACGAATTTTTTATTTTAACTAAACGCTCAGTGGTGTTTTTGAGATTTTCTGGGCTTAGTTAATGGAAAAAATTCTTAAAAGGTAAACAGAAAAATACATAGCTTTTACAACAGTTTTCTATATTTTCACTCATTTAAAGCTTTTAAATGAAAAATAGTATGCACAGTACAAAAGTAGCACTAGAATGTCTAGATGTAATGGGTCCATACAGCATTTTATAACAGGGTCCATTTTTTGTGAATTTTAAAGAGGTTTGGGAAAATCAAATTATTTTGTGAAAATTGAAAATTTAAACATATAGTGATGAAACATTTTATTATTGCCACTTTTTGTAATAAATAATGGTGGGAAAAGTAAGATTTGGAAGCTTGGAATTTTGTGAAGGTTCTATTTTGATTGATTTTAATTTTGCGAAGGGTCAGTTTTGATTGATTTGGATTTTGTGAAGGGTCTGCTTTGATTGGTTTGAATTTTGTGAAGGGTCCATTTTGATTGATTTGAATTTTGGGAAGAATCCGTTTTGATTGATTTGAATTTTGTGAAGGGTCCGTTTAGATTGATTTGAATTTTGTGAAGGTCCCGTTTAGATTGATTTTAATTTTGTGAAGAGTCTGAAAATGGACCCAAATTTTCTCTGACGCGACAATTGATGCTAAGCATGAAGCAAGGAAAATAAACTTATTTTGATTGTTTTGATTTTTATTTGAGCTAGATTGTGAAGCTTATTTATTTGTGAATGACAATTAAGTTGCATAACACTCTAATTCTCATTTTGTTTTGAACTGATTCTAATGTGCAAATATATTGATACATTCTGACTATTATTCTATAAATTTGTGAAATGCTCTATATAATGACAAAACTATAGTGCAAAACCAAGGTGTGTATTATAATGATCATCTACTGTAATAATAAATAAATGATTAAAAAAAAGATTTATTCCTTTAATTTTTTTAATTCACCACACAAATATGTTAAATGCAGTTAGAAGTTAGGAATGATTTACACATTTGTTATTGAAACAATAATTATTTTATGCTTCGAGATTTTTTCAGGCAATATCTTTTATTTCTTTTTATTCTTTCTTTCTCTTGCACACCTGATTGTTATTATCATTATTAGAAAGAGTAAAATGACTTTTGTTCTAATTTATGAATAATTATTATGGTACTGATCTTCATCATCTTGTGTTTATTTGAAATGATTTTTTTCCTTTCAGCTGCAAAAGCGGGCATAGCTGATTTTATCCAGCCTGGTCTAGTCCAGCTACAGCCCTCTGTCGACGATTTCATGGACACTTTAGAACCCCTCTCAGGTATATGCCTTCAAATAAGTATTTGAGTTGATTGACCATGAGTGATTCTGACAGGGTGCGTAGCGGTGCTTACAAGTGCTTATAAGTGCTGATATTTGAAAATAAAATATAAGGGCCCTTATAAGTGCTTACTTTTCCTTAAAATGTTTATTTTTTAAAAAAAATTACAAATGTTTAGTTTCCCCCTAGCAGAAATCGAACGTTAGTTTACTCATCGGATGCATAAAATGGCGTTCCGATGCTAAACCAACTGGCCCAGATCGCCATTCATAGTAAAATGTAAAAACACTTGTCTATGAGTGAAGAACATATTGCAAATTTGTCGTAGAAAAACGCGTGTCAGCGCCGATGCTTCCGAGAATCCGCCATTTTTGGTTCTTTAAATCCGCCATGTTTGGTCGTGTTCCAAAATTCTGCATAGCGTTGGTACTGAGCTTACCAAATTTGAGGTTCGGTACTGCATACTTGCCAAGTCCACTGTTTTTAACGGGAAATTCCCGTTTTTTGCGTCTGTCTCCCGATTTTCCGTTTAACACGATTTTCTCCCGTTTTTTGCAATTTTCGCTCTAAAATAAATCAATGAAGCTTCACTATTTTTTTGCTCAATAGACGGCGCTCATAATCATAGTTACTCGCCGATTAGTTTTCATGTGATTTTCCCGTATTTTGCCGAAGTTCCTTATTTTTGGTATTTTTGAAAACTCAAAATTTCGGTTCCGCGAATATTCGTAGTTTTGTAAAAAAAATTTTCTTCTTTAAATGAGAAAATCTTGAAGTAGCATGCGTAGATGCTTGCTTTACGAAACTTTTACAAATTAGCAGTAAATCTTCCGCATTTGTCCATATGCTTTCAAGGGTCAGTCCCGATTTTTTTTGAAATCCGATTGCATCCGCTTCGATGAAAGTCCCTAGTCTTGTGTACTATCTCATTCCATCTCTTGGACATCAATAACTTCTGGTTTGCCATTATTTTTAACGATTTAGCCTCTGTAGTACAGGATTTGCACTTCTCATTTTGCCACACCCACTCAAAACGTTCAGTGAAAAAATTTAGCCTTTTAAAAAAATTTTAGTGATTCTATTATTTAGTTATAACTATTAATATTGCATCCTTATTAATAATCTGGTTTTAAAAATATTTTTGCATAGAATTAAATTTGTTTTTTTTTCTTCAACTTAGGGTTTGGGTTTTTTCCTTTTTGGGAGTTATTATGTATTGTTACAAAATAGATAAAGAACATTTCTTCCTATTTTTATTCAATATATAACTAAAAAATGGCTAAATTTAAAAAAAAATATTTTGGGATAATTTATTTGTTAAGTGCACACCAGACGTGGTCGTGATATTTTGTTTGAATTGTTGTGGTGTAGATGTAAGCTAGTAAGTATTTGGGAGAACTTTTCTCCACCAGACCCCCTACCTGTTAGCCAAGGCCTTAGGATTGCTTACGCACGGGGAGAGGTAGTGGGGTCTACGGATTTTACATGCACATATCCCCAAGTATACATGGTGGTCTTCAGTGGGTATCGAACACGCAACCTTCCAGGTGGAAGTCCGACGTGCTAACCACTAGGCTACCCACGGCCCAGTATTTGGGAGAACTGGCTTTTTATAATCTAACTAAATGTAATTCTTGGGATTTTGTGCATTCTGCACAGTAATGCATTTTCTGTAAAGTGAAACCAAGTTTCGTCCGATGCTGTCAAATGAAAATCTAGAGACATCCTGTTGCTCATAAAAAATAGTTTTGCTGGAAAATGTTTCGATCAAACATTTGATGATAAAATTTTATCAAAACTGTTGAATGAACATTAAATTTTTTTTAAATTTGTAAGTCAGATTAATTGTTTCATTTTGTGTGTGTGTGGGGGGGGGGGGGGTCATTGAAAAAATCTCCTGTTTTTTCCCCCTGCTATATTGGCTAGTATGGTACTGTACATGATATTGCAGTGGCGCAACAAGGGGGGTCATAGTAGGCCATGTCCCCCCCCCCTGAGTGATTTGAGTTTTTTTTTAATAATTTTTATCAACAAAAAACAATATGCATCTTGAGAAAATAAAGTTATATTTTTATCAATAAATCACGAAATATTGATGGCAGGGAGATCTAAATTTAAAAAAAAACAAAAAAACTTAAGATTTAAAAAATTCTCAGCAGTGCCATATTATATTACTCAGAAAAGTACATTATTTCTCTTCCCCCCCCCCCCCCCCCCGAAAAAAAAGAATTGCACAAAGTTCAGGGGAAATAAAAAACTGCCCCCCCCAAAAAAGAATATATATATATATATATATATATTCATTATATTAAGTTAGATTATCAGAATATTACTTTCAATAACTGCAATTTATTACTTTATTTTATCTTTTTGCTAGATTATCAGAATAATACCTGCAATAACTGCAATTTGTTACTTTATTGTATATTTTTGATCGTTGTTTTTTAGTTAATACTACAAATTAACAGGTTCTATAAGCAATGCATTTGTTAAATAAAACTTATTTGTTTTCCTTATGTAGTGCAAAGCCTCTTTTCTCATTTTTGTTAGCTATTTCTGTTAGAAGTATGTAATTTTGTCAAGTCGTGTTTTTCCTCTTAATTATGCAAGTAATAATGTTATTTTATTTTGTTACTTTTTGTATGTGGCTACTCACCCTGTCTGATCTAAAATTTGTCAGCATTTCTGAAAATTTCCAGTCCAAATGAGAAACTTATTTTTTACAGAAAAATACAGCTCAAGTTTTGTAATGCATAGATAAACAATTTAAAATCTTTTTATTTTAAAATTAAGCTTTAGCCTGCTCAGTATTTTTGGTTATTGGAGTTTTCATATTGATATTTCAAAGTTTATTTTTAACCTTCATTCATTTCTTTTGCTAAGTGCATGGGAAAACCATTCAAAAATGAAGATTCTGTGTCATAAAGGAGTTATATGTACTTTTTCATATTTTAAATGTTTTTGTAACAATATAGGGCCATAAATCTGATTAAAATTAAGGATGGAGCTGGAATGCATTTTTTAACATTTTAATTTTTATTTTAATCTTGCTCAAGCATTTTTTTCTAATAAGAAAAACACCTTATTTGCTTTCAGTAAAAAAATGTTATCAGTTAAAATTGTGATATATGAAATTCAAATGTTGGCAGATATATAGTGTTATTATTACAGTGGACGCCACTTTATGTAATCACAGTTAATTTTATCAATCATTTAATATTATCAAAATGCCAAGTCCCGTCCGCTTGTATAAAAATACATTTAAAAAATTATTTGTTTTTCTAATCAGAACTTTGTTTATTGTTGTCAAATTACTTAGGTTACTGTTCTTAAATCAGCAAAAAGTAGGAGAAAATAAACTATTTTTCCTGTTTGTAACTTATATTCTGAAATTACTAGTCAGAAAAGGTGTTTAGCTGCTCAGATGACTAAGGCGCTTCAAATTTTACTTTTATGTGTGTAGAAAAAAAGACTCCAAATTCGTAAAATTAGCTGACAATGAGTAATTCCTTTTCTTTTTAAGACAAAAATTTACTGATTCTTATCATATTTTCCTTGTTACAACTATTTTTTCACTAAATACCTTTTTTAACAACATGTTTTTTTTATTTCAACAACCCGTAAGGTAAGGATGTTTGTGAAACTCCAGCGGGTATTTACTTGTTAATGTGCAAAAGTACAAATTTTTCCAGCAATAAAATTTTATCTTTTGTTAATATTACTCGATTATTGTTATAAAATGTCTATGTTATCTACGTACGCCAGAATCTACACTGATTTATTAAAAATTGTTCCCTGGTCTGGCAGGAAACAGTCTGACTGAATATTTTGAAGAAGGTCAAGTCCCACAATGGGCTGTCGAGCCAGTTATGATGATGATTGTTATCAAATCCTTTTTGTCCCAATAAGATCACATTAAGCGACGTCCACTGTATTATTAGTGTGAATATAGCTCCTTTGGTCCAGTGTCGAAAAATAGTTATGAATTTTGTATTATTGCTTTCTGAAAATAAATTTTGATCTCTATTCTTCAGACCTTTTTTCAGATTTTCTGAACTCGAAGCTGCCGACACTTCCAGAGGAGAGCTCCTACAACAGCAATAGCATGCCAGAGATGTTATCCTCTCCTTCTTATCAGCCAGTAAGTTTGAATTGTCTGTCATCTACTTAAAACTGCAATGTTTAAACTATTTTATATATCGGCAGAATGCTCAAGGACAGAACACAAGCTTGTGATTTTCAGACATTATATGTGTGTGTATTTGTTAGATAAAACTTAAAAGCATAACCAAACACAACTGAATTAAATGTAAAAAAATAAAAATGCTGTTGAAACCAAGAAATTGAGAATGAGAGTAATTAAAAAAAGATACAAAAAGAAAAAAGAATTAGTTCGGAAGACCCCTCATTGACTGAAACACACAAAATATACACTAATACAATGTAATTTAAATTTAAACCGAGTATTTCTTCCTTGTAGTGCGCGTAGACACAATCGGTGCCAAAATGCAAATGTGATGACCCATGTTGCTCTTATCAGATACCCATAACTTCCAGCGAACAAAAACAATAATGCATGAATAAATATCCAATCTGATTCTGGAATTTGAAAACCAATTCCTCACTTATTTATCACGAAAGAATTTGAAGTTCTAAGTGGGAGGCAAGTTGATTGGTTTTGGATTATTGTTGTTGTTGCCAATGCCACTTGAAAATTCGAGCTCCACTTGCAGACTGACTAAGGATTAAGGCAGTCAGGAAGATAATTTGCCTGCTTTATGTAAGTTAAATACTTTACATAATGTAATTATTTTTTGATGGCAATTATACGTTTTTTGCAATGACGGGTAACCTGTCTATACATCAATAATATTTTTGTTAATTTCAAAGATTTGATTGCAACTGAGAACAGGTTAATCCTGTTTGTGCAGTTTTAAAGGAAGACAACTCCTGTCAACTTTTTGTTAACTTCTTGAGTCTGTCGGTTGGAATCCGCCCCTGTTTAAAAATGATGGATCTTAATGAATAGAGCAAATTTTCCGTTCATAAGATGACAAAATTAGAAATAGTCTAATAGTGTTTTGTCAAAATATTTTTTTTCTGGAATCATTATTTTACAAGTTGTTAGAATTACATAAAAAGTGCTTAGGAAAGAGAAATTCATTAATTTCTTGATAAACATTTTAAAATATTTTTTTTAATGCTTTTATTAAAATTTGATCTGCCTAGTAAAGTATTTGTGCTGTCACTTGTAACTGTGGTATACAAAGTCAAGTTTTTAGACTCACAACATGGAATGATTATTAATTTGGTTTCCATTAAAATTGAATTTCTCTTAAAGCAGAATTAATTTATAAAAATAATTATATTTTATTTAATGGATAAGGATCAGGGCCCTTACACAAAGGCGACTAAAAAAATGCCCAGGCGACTAAAAAAATGCCTTGGCGACAAGGTTTTCAGGTAGGAAACAGATTCCATTGCGCTGACACGAAGCAAATGTTTGTTTGCCCCATCCCCCCTTCACCATTTAGCTTTGTTCACATTCAATCGCCAAGCTGCATCGCCGATAATTGCTCAAATCGTTACCTTCTCCCCTTCCCAAACAGTATTGGCTGTATAATATCATGCGATCATCAACACATCAACAAGACGTAAGATATGTAAGGAAGATACGTAAAGAGTGGGTTTCTGCGCGTAAAACGTAAAGCAGACACGAATGTGTAACTTCTCTCGTTCCATAAGTGATTTCATTTTTTTTTTCAAAATAATAACTTTAAGTAGAAAATTGAGTATTTCTCTACAGAAACTTGACAAATAAATAAAAAAATAACTCTAAGTTGAAACTAAAGTACTTCACAGCAGAATTTGAGAATTAAATGCCTAAAAAATTACTTATGGCACAATAACTATAAGTAGAAAATAAAGCAGATTTCCCCCTTAATTAACCCTTAAACTTATTTTGCTTGTCTATCTGCAATGCTTTTCATTGCTTTGTTTGGTGATGCAAATAAGCAGCACTTGAAATATGATATGTTTGGCTCAAATGAAAATATTATAGCTGCCTCCTAAACATTTTCCCTGGCTCCTAAGATTTTCGCATTTTTGTCGAACTCTGATAATGATCAACTTTAACTTTCCACCACACCCAAACGTTTTCAGGTGCTTGGAGATAGAAAATGTGTAGCAACATTAGAACATTCATCTAAACATTTTTAACAAAGAAACGAAGAATTTTGTATAGTGAAAATTTTTTATTCATACCACAAAGAAACTAGACAGTAATAAACACTTATTCATCCCATGATTATGATTTTAGTTTTAAATTAATTGTCCAATTTGGCATGTTTTTTTTTCAAATAGGATCTGTTGAATATCCAAGAAATCAGAATCATTAAACATCTTTCAAAATCGACATGATATATATATAAACATCAATTATTTTCAATAGGTTAAAAATTTCTTTTAAAATTGTAGTTTAAAAGCAGATGTTTTTGTGCATAAAATGCATGTATATATTTTTTTAGGATACATTTGGGACATTAAAACAGATATCTAATCAAAACAACTTGGTGAACGTCTTTAACCAGTCTCCCGCACAAACCTTCAGCTCCAAAAGGAATAATAGCCATCGAAAGAACTCCACTCCGAGGTCATTCCAGTCGCAGCGAGTGTCATCCACAATATTTCCTGGCAAGTCCGTTCTGGAAGCTATGAGTTCAAGTTCTACTAGCAGTTCTATTTTATCCGACAATGTGCCTTTACTGCCTTCTGCACCTTCATCCACAAATGTATTGCCCTTCATGTGCAGCCAACCTTCTGAGGATTCCAATTTGGCCCTGCTTACGGGTCTCCAGCAAACCCACGAGAGCTTACCTTCCAACTTGCAGGTGTCTGCCTCCCCCCTCACGATGAAAACTGAACAGACTTCCCCATTCCTCCAGCAAACTTCGTACCTGCCTAATGTGGTGGATATGCCAACGTCTTCTATTCAAGTGCCTTTAGATCCTATCCCTCAGGGACAAGTGGTGGACAGTGAAGCAAAGAGTGTAAAACACCCTCTGTTCTTCTCGGTCAGTCTCGGGCAGATGAACCCGAATTTTAGTCAGCCTCCACCAGGCAGTTTCAAACTACCCCTCCAGTTGACTGCTGGGAATGTGCCACAAATAACCGAACAGTCCGTTCTTGCTCGTGAGGAATCGCCGGCTTTCCGCAGACACTCGTACACGACGGGTCAGCATGTGCAGGCATCCTCTTTTGGTTCGGGTGACTATATGAGCACGAGGAGGAGTCGCCCCATCGCTCCAGCGGGCACCAATGGAAACTTTGTGATTCCGGAGGTCCCGGTGAGTGTTCTTATTTGTGATATATATGAATGCATGAGTAATGTCCTATATAAAACTCTGTTATAACAATCATAACTCTGATTTAGCAATATTTTTTTTTGGTGTGAACATCTTGAAAATTTTCTCTTCGGGAAAGTTTCTCTAAATTCCTTTGAACTTTTGATGAACTAAATTGAAATTTTACTCAAATTGGATATTGGTACAAAAAATGATGAAATTATGAGAAAACATGGCTAATCTTCGTTTACAAGTTCAACTTTGATAACTGCTGAAAAATAGAGAATAAAAATTTTCCAAGTAACACTTATTAGTTTTTCCTTTCATGTATAATAAATGATGAAAAAAGGGAAGTGTTTTATGAACTATAATTTTTATTTATTTAATTTTTATGAAGCAAAATTTTAATTTATTGTAAATCTGGTTATTATGAGCACTTGTATTTAACAAGCAAATTATTTCACCCCCTCATCCTCGTTACAACCAAGTTCAACTGCCCTAGCTGTTGTAGCTCAATATCAATTTTCTAGAATTATGAATGTTTCAGAGGATGGTTTTACTTATGATGTCTTAGCTTATTGCAGTGTCCCACGCATCCCACGAAAGCGAGAAAAAATATGTTAAGTAATACTTATACAGTAAAACCCCGTAATACCACGTCTCAGTATACTGCGGAATCAGATATAACGGAGTTACTATCATGTCACCCGACGTTTAAACTACCCTTTATCATTACAAAATACCCTTTGTATTCCAGATTCCTTGAAATTTTTGAAAAGTAACATATTGTAGTCCGTGAGTGTATAAAGGCTTAAAACATTGTTTCTTTGAAAAGGGAGTTCCTCCCCTTCCACACAAATCTACTTTTACTTAGAATCTCTTCCCCTTCATAATCTCATGTTGATAACTAACAAGAATTTTAAGCCCACATTTTCTCAGAACACAAATGTTTTTGTTGCAGTTGATATGGTTTTGGCTTAGAAGTCTCAAAGAGCAGAAAAATTTAATCTGAATAACCTATCACTCGACAGACTAACCGCTCAGTTGAGAAGAGTGTTTCTTGCACAGCAATTACAGCAAATAAAATGGCAGTGAACAAGAAAAGAAACAATTATACAATAGAAGAAAAGTTAAGAGTAATTGATAAAGTTAAAAGTTTTGCAGCAGGAGCAATTATATTTTGTGAATATAGTTTCGTGGTACAATTTCATTATATCAAGGTTATGTTATAACGCGGGTGTCAAACATGTTCTCCAACACCTGCGTTTTAACGGGGTTTTACTGTACTTATTTGCAATGAAAAATTAAATGATTTTAGCCATTTATGAAACCAGGAGCTTTTTCGCCTACTAGTGTGCAAAACTTAAGCTGCAAAGTCGTTAAAAATTTAACTGTTTAATTTGAAAAATGGCACTTCATTTTGAGCAGTGAATCACAGTATTCAAAAACAATAAATGGGTATTCAGCAAAAAAAAAAAAAAAAATCAAATTTTAAAGAATGAACTGTATTGGTTTTATTAGTGCTCTAGTCAAAAAATCTGCATCATGTAATTTAACATTCAACATTCATCAAGTTTTGGTGTAAAACTTTCTTGCTTCACGAAAAATGTTACGAAATACAGTAAGATCACATGTAGAAAACTCCTTTCTTTCTTGCAGCAGAACCGCCAACGCACACGTTCCCGCAGTGTCTCTTCTCCACAATCAGGCAGCCCCAAGCCCCACCCACAGCAGTCAGTGCAGGCTGTGTCTCTCACAGACATCAGCTCCCACCCACACAAGAGGGACACCTCTCAGGCAGTGTTATCACAAAGTGCAGTCCTCGCTCAACTTCTCACGTCTGGTGGGTATCGGTTTCTGTTTTTTTTTATATCCTGGGCCATAGCAACAATTGAGGGCAAAATTGGTGACAGTATTATTTTTCATGAACATTTTCATGTTGGAAGAATATAATTATTATTAAATTACACTCTGTTAGTTTAAAATGCAGCATCAATAACCACATGCTAATGATGAAATAAGCAAAAAGAAACACTTGGCAAGGAGCAATTAGAGGTGTTTATTGCAGCTTGATACAGTTATACGGAGTAGGCTCACACTATAAGTCTTAACATTAACTATACATTTCAAGTATTACCAATTCCCAAAATAATTTAAAATGAGTCTTTCTTTTTTTTTTTTTTTTAATAGTATCACTTCTTAAATCGCTTCACTTCTTAAACGGGTAATAGTTTAAATGTTTTTTTATTTGAGGGTGTCAGCTTTAGGGCACATTACCTTAAATATCGTTCTTTATGAATGATGTTAGCTTTTCATCATTTTCTTTAAATTGTTCACAATTTTTAAAAATAACAAAGTAAACTGTTTTATCATTGTAAGCATTGAAGTCCTACATTTGTTCTTATAAAGCATCCTGCCCAGTGCCGTCACAGTCTAAATTCGGTTGGGATTGATTTTGTGGACTGACTCCTAATGTTTTGCAAACTGAAAAAAAATTATATATATATGCACAGTGGTTGAAATGTATATATATATTAAAAATATACAGTGCATCTGCAAAATGAGCTAAATTTTTTACTCAAATTTTTTGCATCCGAACCGAGTTGAAAATTCAAAAATGCCGATTCTAGCTGGAATTTGCCAACAGGATGATGCTGTGAAAATAGGCTGTGGAAAAAAGAATGTGAGAAATGATCATGTGAGCACTTTGAACAGTTGTCATAGGAAAGACAAATCAGTATCACACAGGGCCAAATTTAACAAGCCAGAAGGAGGGGGCAGGGTAAGGAGAAATGCAAATTTGTGTAAATATCTTGACCTTTTTCATTATTTTAGCGACAAATTTTAAAACTTCAAAGTACTAAACGTGTCGACTGCAGTTGATTTTGTAGGCTGGAGGAAATCACTTGGGGGTATTGCTCACCCCCCATTTGCAATGGCCCTGATCCTGCCTATTTATGAAACCAAATTTCAGTCAAATTATGTGAAGTGTCAAGAGAAGCAAAACTATTTGAAGTAGCTTCTGTATGCTGTGCCTGAAGATTTAAGTAAATGAATATTTTATTTTACTTAACAAAGAAGGTACTAAAGTTTTAGTATGCATTTACAATGCATGTTATATATGCATTAATTTTCATAAAAAGTGATACAATGAGGAAAATAAATTACCTTAAGGCACTTGTTATAGCACTTAAAGTCACTTCAAAAAGTTTATTATTCATGTCACTGTTTGACATTTCAATTATATTCCATCCTTTTTTCCAAGAATTTCTTAATAATGATCTTCAAGTCTCTGGTAGTTTAAGATATTTGTGCACTTTTTCCGTCTGCTTTTAATACCTCTGGATAGTACTTTGCCCATTCTCACGTAAATCTCTTATTTCTTTATTAGGATTTTTTTTTTTTTTTTACAATCCATAATTGCATTTAAAATTTTAATTTTCTGGCAATGCATTTTAAAATTTCTCTACAGCAATCAATTTATTGCAGTAGAAACTCAATACTTTCTCCTGTTTTCGCTGATATTTTTCCCAGACAAACATGAATGAAACAATTTAGAAATGCAGGATAGATTATTATGGTCAAAATTAAAAGATAAGAAATTTGCAAAGATTTTTGATGAAACCATAGGCGTAACCAGGGGGGGGGGGGTTCAACCCCCCCCCCCCCCATTGGGTATTTACTTATTTAGGCACACAAAAAAAAATTCTGGCTAAAGCCTTGCAAAAGCACATATTTTTTTTTCCCTAAGAAAATTAAACACATATGCATATGATTTTATTTCCTCTTTCTCTGAAGGGTTGTGATCATGACTAAAGAATGCAGCTCATAATAAAGATGACTTTTCATCTGGTTATAATCAACCCCCTTATCACCTTGGGGGGGGGGGGGTTACAGCGAAAGGTGGCTTCAATCACCGTACCACACACAGACAAAGAGAAATATTTCCATCACTCCAGAGGGTTTTCTTTCCTTCTTGATGTCTTTTTTACCCAAAGGCAGCAATTTGAGAATACAATCGCACAAGTAATAAGTTTCGTGGAAAATATCCTCTACTGTGATGGAGTTTTGTTTTCTGATAAACCGGTGTTGTAGCCTACAACACCGGTTTACAAATTGTAGGCGCTGGGGTCTGAAAATGAAGGACCCCTAGCCAACAATTGTCTAAATGGGTTAAACCCTCAAGCCAGGAAGGGATGCGCATCAAGAAACTTAAAGAGCAGTTTGTATTTATTTATGACTTCCTGTCCAAACACCCATTTTGGTAAAATCTTTTTTGTAGATGAACTGATTGGAAAACTGATGAACTGTATTAGCATTGCATTCTCATTTACAGATGTTCTCTCATCTCTTATATTTTAAATGTTTTTTTTCTTATTATGGTCCATCACTGATTGCATTACAACTCTGGAAATCATCCGTTCAACGTTTCCAATCTCACTGCTACGGTTTAATGCTGCATTTTAATTTACAATCAAGTATTATTTATATTTTAGCTAAATTTTAATTATTTTCGGTACATAATAATGTTTGCACTCCAGCGATGGACACGTTCGTCATCCAAAAAGAAAAGAAAATTTGATTCAAACGCTTCCACTTCTGAGGTATGTTTTGCTACAAATTTAACAAAATTTTTAGAAATTTATTGTGGGGATGAGCATTTTTGTAGGGGAATTTGGATTTTTTTCTCTAAAATTCCACTATTTTCCAGTTTTAATATTATGAATGCTTGGACATAAAAGATTGCTTAGCGCTAAATATTGAATTTTCTATTGCGTTTGATTTTAAAAATAAACTAATAGATCTAGTAATGAATGTTTAATGTTTTTGTCTATCAAGGCCATATCCGCAGGGGAAGAGGGTCCCACGGGCTGCCCCCCCCCCCCAGAAAACTTTTGCAATGTATCATATATTCCTCCCTGAAACTTTGCTTAACATAAGTGTGTCGAAGTCTGCCTCCCCCCCCCCCCCCCGAAATAATATTCTCTATACTGCCTTGGCTGCTGAGCAGGGAGAGCATGTTAAGAAGTAGGAATGGCAGTGTATGCTTTAAAATCATACCCTTTAAATATACATATATATAGATATATATGACTAGAAATGATGTTAATATGAATTTTTTTACATATATGGCAGCTTTTTGATGTATATATAGTAGATGTATGTTTAGATATTTGGTGAAGTTAGAGGAAACAGAAAGGTGTTTGGTTACTCTCCCCTCCCTCCCCGCAATTTTTTTCAGAGTGAAGTCTTATATCTTTTAAGTTACTTTTGGTGTCGCTCTCGATAGTGTTCAATGTCCTTTCCCTGAAAGTGTTTCTGAAAGTAAAGTGTCTTAAAAGCGTAATTTCTCTTTTCTTTCTTTTTTCAAAACTTGTGATCTGAATTTTTTGCCGGAGGGGGGGGGGGGGAATTGACTTTCTCCGAGGGGGTAGCTCCCCCCCCCCCGGGAGATGCCTGAAATAAACGTGGAGTATATCTTGAGAGACAAGTATTTATGACTAGTAAATTTTCAACTCTTTTACACTTCTTATTGGTGTTTAGTCTGTACATTTTTAGGGTGACCCCCCCCCCTTTCACCAACCCTAGTTACGCCTATGGATGAAACTAGCCCAGCTCAGATAATTTGCTTACTTTCAGTTATATGGTGTGACAGTGGCATGAGAATGATTTGAAACCATTGAGTCCATTAAAGGAAAGGAAGTTTTCATTCTTGCATTTGCAGAAAGAGACAAAGAAAATACAGTAATCTGAAAAATAGAGATCCTTTTTCTTTTATGCAGTTTTTAAAAATATATACAGTTAAATCTGTAAAGTTGTCTACCGTTGCGAGTTGACCACCTGTCTAAGTTGACCACATTTTTCAGGAACAGCATTGGCCCTTCAGCCTCTTCCTCACCCTCTATAAGTTGACCACTAAAGTACTGCACTGCAAGTGGTCAACTTAACTGGTTTCACTGTATATATTTTAAAATCTTTCTAAGTTAATACGCAAATTATTCTGCCGAATGTCAATATAAATCTCAGGGTTCACACTGGGGAAAAATACAAGGTGGGATTTCCCACCTTGACCAAAATTTTAAGTGGGATTTTTAAAATTTAAGTGGGAACTTTTCTTTTTGTTTTTGTATTTAAAAATATTACTAAATTGTCCGATCATGATCCAATACAAACTATGTAATAAAAGATGATTATCAAAGCTATGCTCAGCAAAAGAATAAACATCGACAAGATTCACACAAAACGGATCCTTCACAAAATTCGCGATCGCAAAAATGGGTGTTTTATTAAATGTTAAGTATGAAAAAGATCCTCTGGTATTTTGGTTATTTTACCAAAATTCTTTGATGCGTGATTTTTACAAAAAAATCCTAAAAATTAGTTTAATATTTCCTCTATTTTTTCTGATTCATTGATATTTCTCAATGATATTTTAGAAACAAGGCATTATTTTGTAACCTCGTGATCAAGGAAGATCCCCTTTTTCCACTCCTTTATTTGATTCTGTCCTCTGTTAATAGAATGAATGAAGCATTCACAAAGGGCTTAAATTGTTCAATAATCCCAAGGAATGTTGTCAATCTTCCCCCATGTTATTATATATGATAAATAGGGTTCCTAGATTCTTCTTTTTATTAATACGGCAGTTGAAAATTAACATACTCCATTTAGTTTGCATTGAATTATCAGTTTAGAATAGTAGTTTCGTTTCACGATGTTTTGAACCTGTGTCCGCTAGTTGCGGGAACAGCGCGCAAACGAACTTTTTTTGAGTGGGATTTCGAAAAATACTGCGGGAATCGCGCGGCCTAGCGCGAACCCTAAATCTACAGCACTTTCTGCTATCCTACATAGTTTCTACTGTCACCACCTTAGAAGGCTTGAACTTAACAACTTAAATTTTAAGTAGTTTTTTTTTTTTTTTTTTTAAATTTTGAAACAAAACTGTATAGACAAAATATTTCATTTATTAGAGAAATTATTACGTAACAAAATATATTTTATTTGACTGATATAAGAGAGGTAAAATTTATATAAATCTGCATTTTTTTCTTTTCTACTTTTTTTAAAAAGAAAGCTTCTGTTTTTTATGTTGATGTTTTTACTGAATTCAGAAATAATTACTTAAAAATTGGTATTTAAAAATTTAAGCCAAAAATTTGGCAATGCTGAATATTGTTTCATTGCTTACATAATGTTGTGTATTTTGGTTTCAATTCCCTTGTAGGTAGGTCATCAGAAAGTTCAAAAAAAAAAAAAAAAAAGCAGGGCTCCCACGGCTGCGCCAATTGCGCAAAACTGCGCCAAAACGATTTTCCTGCTACATGCTGCTACAAAATGCGTTTATTTGGAAAATTTGCGCCAAATCGCGATTTTCGGGGAAAAAATCGAAAAATTTTTAGATATTATATTTTTTTCACCTTAAAATCGGCATCATTCGTTACATTTTTCCTTTAGTCAACTAATTTTTTCCTTTGAAGCAGTTTATTAATGAATAGCTCTACCCTCTCTTAAGAACATCAGGTGTGGATGAGAAAATTGAGCAGAATGAGTGATTTATCCCACGCTTGTAGAAGAAACAATGAGACGATTTCTAATATTTTGTAGTATTATAGAGAGCAGGGGCGGACTGGAAAAGAAACAGACCGGCCCTCGTGGGGGGAGGCACTACCAAGGAACGGAAAATGAACGCTAATCAGATATTTTTGCACTCCCTTATTTATGTCTCATTTATGGTTGTGGTTTTCTTCAACCCTCCAAATGATCCAGATGTTCACACAGCAAGAGTTAGTTAGGCTGGGCTGGTGCCCAGCAAACCTGTCTCGGCGCGGTAATGAGCGTTCGTGGGACTTCACTTCCCTGTGCCCAGGGGAGGGCAACCCTAAGGTCACGTGCTAACAGGGGAGGGGGATAGAGAACTCCCCCCCTCCCGAAAATATTTGAAATTTACTCAATGACAACGTGTTTTAATAGCATTTAAAACAGAATTTTGGCTTTCAAAATTGCAGTAATTTGCATGAAAGGAGGTAGAGTTGAAGAATAAACATGAAAAATTATGCACCCATCGTATTCTTTGTGTATTGAGAGTGCTACAATCAGTATGTTAACATCAAGTAAAAATTAGTTCTAGTTATGAAAAAGTTAAAAGAAATGTTTATTGCTCTGGTTTCCAGTACTACAACAAACAAATAATAACAGGTTTCAGAAAAGAAAAAAAAAACCTCACCCACAATCAAATATACATTGCAATATTTGCTTATAAATTATTTTCCTTTTGAAGGCCATTTAGTATTTAAAAAGTGATTTTGAAAAAGAACTCTTATTTGCGACATCATCTATTACATTTTCCATGTCAAGCTTTACTAATATGTATTTTTCGCACGACATTTACATAAGTGATTCCAATTTGACCCGAGTTAAATTGCTGTTTTTAATATGCTTTGAAATAGAAAAACTCTGCAGCACTTTAGGGCGTTGCGCAGTGAGGCAATTGGCCGAGACAACTGGCAGCGTGAAATTTTGTAGGCCGGCCCTGCGAATTTGCATCGCCACCTTAGCCTCCCTCGACGACATTACTCAAAATTTAAAGAAAAAACATCAATTTTGTGGCTTTTAAAAGTTTGCACCCCAGGCGGCCGCCTAGGTTTTCTATATGGACGAGTCGGCCATGAGAAATTCTCAAGCAGGCCCCGAGAGCTCGTCCGTATAGGTAGCTAGACGGCAGCCTAAAGCGCAAAACTGATGTATTTCATTTATTTATTTATTTTCAAATTAAAAAATATCTATAATCAATTTGCAGACCTTGAAATCTTGGGCTTGAGAGAGCCGTTTAGGTTGTCTATACGGACCAGCAGGCCCTGAAAAATTATGCCTCCCCCCTCCACATGTGGCCCAACGGCCAGACCCTGGATCTTTTGCCCCATTGCACTCTCTGAAGCCTGGATTACGGCAAACGTTTGGTCTCCGTTTTTTTATTAACATTGTAAAAGCTGTATATTTTATAAAACAAAATTTATATTTTGCGACCGGCCCACCGAGCATTTGCCCGAATGCCCTCATAGCCAGTCCGCCGCTGATAGAGAGAAAAATAATTCCTCTTATCACTATTTATGTTGAACATTTTATTTAGTAAATTTTTATTGAAATAGATAAAAAAGTTTAAAATTTCATAGAACGTGGAAAAAATAAACTTGGCGTTTTTCCTCAGTGCACTTTGTGTTTTCTATTCTAATGTTTAGGAAATACTAATCAATGTGAAAAACCAATAACAGAACATATGTTAAAAAGATTATTTCTCCATTATAACGATTCGTAAAAATTCCTTAAGCCTACTTTCCACGTGCAAGCAAAGGAGTGCATATACGTCCTACAATCGTTTTGCGTTCGCTACAAAAATCGGATTTTTTTCATTTCAACTATTTATAATGTTTCTTCTCAAAGTAAATAAATAAAATGTATTTTTATTTTATATAAAAACATTGTTTGAAAATATATATTTGTTCCCGAAAGTGTTTAGAGATAGACTTTTAAACGCTGTAAAATTAAACATTGAATTGCAGCTTTTTTTCTTTTCTCCTTACCCTTTAAGCTCTATAATCTATATCATATAACCACAAGCAATTAAAAAAGATAACTATTTTTTTTACTTAATTTGTTATTTATATTTAAGTTAGAAAATCATTAAAAAAAAGCATGTATATCTTAATGAATTGATTATCTTTAGCAAGTATGTTGAGCAATATTATTAGAAGAAACAGAAATTTTGTTGTAGATGAACGACCTCATAAAAGTACTCTTGCTTAAAGTTTCAATTTTTTTAACTAGATTTGAAAGTTATGAAATTATCATGCATTTCCTCTTTCTTTTAATCCAGTTTAGTTTATTTCAGCATGTAAAGATAAATTGTTAGGAAAAAAAATCATTAAATTATCAACCTATAATAAGAAATACATTTTGCCTTTCTATTATAGAACTGAAAATATAATTTGGTTCTTGAATTTTCTTGCTGCAAAATTATGAAACCCAGCAATTTACTTTTGGTGGCATTAATTACTTCCAAAGCATCTAAAAGTGAGCATTTAGGATTGAAATTTAAAGGAATATTTCTTAATCGGAAAAATAATAAATATTACTAATAAATATTACTAATGAATATTACTTGTAAGAATAGTGTTTTAGCTATTAAACAAAAAAGAAAATGTAATGATTTTTGAAAAGAAGAAAATTTTAAGCTTTCTTCCAGCTATTCTTAATCATTAGAAGAAGAAAAAAAAAAACAACAGAACATTTTTTAAAATAATCAGTTTCTTGAGAAAAGTATTGAAAATCACCTTTATAAGGGTTATAGGTTTAATTAGTCTTATTTTTTTAATAGGTTAAGAATAATTTCTTATAAGAAATATAAAAATATCCAGTTTTTGAAATAATCAAATTCAGTTTTTGAAGGATGACTGACATTTACATTTCCTATCATTTTGAAGACTGAAACTGCTCTTAACCCTTGATGTATGAAAATGACATTGCTTTAAAGCAGCCATTTAATATTTAAAAAAATAAAGAAAAAAATCCTCCAAAAATGGTACAAATTTGATATTTTCGGCTCCTAAACTGATACAAAAGTCAATTTCTTTTGCTCCAAACTGATACAAAAGTTAAATTTTTCTGCTCCAAACTGATACAAAAAGGACATTTTACGTGCTCCGAAAGCTGCTACAAATTGTGTTAAGGCGGTGGGAGCCTTGAAAAAGTTTAAACCTATGTATAAAATTTTATTATAATCTGGAGCCTTAGTCTCTGCCCATACGTAAACTTGCGTGCGTAAATCATGACGTCAGCGCACGGATGCATTTTTACGGTCGCTAGTAACGTATCTTGATTTACGTACTTTGAAAGACATAGTAGTCTCTGCCCATTTTTCCGTACGTACGAAAGCGTTTGATGATTTTACGAATGTGCGGTAGGTAATAAGCCCCGCCTACATTCCGATATGTGTTAGCCAATGAAACATTCGATTCATCATCGAAATTTTATCGCTATCATTGCGTTGTCTTGGCAACGCAAGAAACATTTTTCTCGATTGCACCGTGCGCGTTTTTTATCTGCTAAATAACAGAACACGTATTGAAAGATAAATATTTTTTCTTTCTCTCATGTTCTGTATTATTTTAATTAGTTTTAAAAATTATTCTACATGTTTTTTCTTTGTAAAATGAGATTCTTCCTATATAATAATAATTTCACTTTGTGCAAGTATACAGTAACAAAAATAATTTCACGTTAAGAAAGCACAAATAAGCATTAAAATGCAGACATGTTTCGGGATTGCTTGGAATCCCTTTTTCAATGCGACAGGGAGCTTCTGGATGCAAAACACAAAACATATGTCTGCATTTTAATGCTTATTTGTGCTTTTTTAATGTGAAATTATTTTTATTATTCTTTCTATAGTTAATATTTCTACATTTTGTTCTAAAATGACAATTGTAATGCGTCTTATTCAGTTGCTTAGAGCCCAACATCTCCGGATCTAGGGGAGGGGGCAAGCCGGGCTATCTATGCCCGGGTGGCAAAATAATCTGTCAGAAACTCTAAAAAGGGCTCCTGGGGAAGGCAGCTTCAGGGGGCAAAAATTTTGTAATGTCAAAATTAAAAAAGCCAAGGTTTTCCCCATCTTGTAGTAGCGAAATATAAATCATGCCATTCTAAAACAAGTTTTTCTTTTACGAATTTTCAGAGGGGGGGGGGGGGATTATACGTATCATTTAAGGAGGCAGAGCCAGAGCTTTTCGATATGGGCGTTAGTAAGGAGGGGAAGTCTTTTTCCCTGGATTAAAAAAAGTGCTAATTTTGTTCTGTATTTTTTTAAGTAAAAGTGTTTAAATTTTTTTAAAAATTTCCCTCCGATACTTTTGCAGTCCCAAATGCACCAGTCTGCATATAGTTATAGAAAATTTTCCCAGGGGAGAATTTTGGTCCCCCCCCCCCCACGGTTATTCTTGCAATCTAAAATGCAACATTTTGCATAAATTTTTCCGGGGGGGGGGGGGGGAATTTGTCTCCCCAGGACCCCCTTCAATTGTCAGAATTTCATATCTCCCGCTAAAGGGGAACCCTTCATGCAGCCAGCTCTTGCGACAGGCAAAGGCAGTTTTAGGGAGCGGTAAATTTTGCATTGTCAAAATTTTAAAGTCTATGGTTTTTCCCCATTTAGCGGCAAAATATAAATCAGGCTATGGTTAAACAATACAATATGCGTCTGCATAGGTCTCAAAATGCACAAGTTTGTATATAGTTTTTAACATTTTACCAGGGGAGAATGAATCCCCCTGGACCTCCTTCAACTGTCGGAATTTTATATCTCCAGTTAAAAAAGGCCCCTTCATATGTCTTTACCCCCGCAATGTTGAGCTAAAAGGGCCATGCCATGGAAACATTAACGAACGTTTCATGAGTTTATCAGTTCCCCCCCCCCCCCCCAAGTGAAAAATCCTGAAAAAAATAGCCAGCGCTTATGAAATATGGACAATAGTTGGATGGGGGGGGGGGGGCATTTTTTAAGTTTTGCCCCACCACAGAATAATTCCAAGATTCGGTACTGGAGCCGAACTATTACTCGATGAAGGTAAGCCAAATTAAACTGAGAAAGTGCTATAATTGTTACTAGTTTCTCATAATATCTAAATGATATGCAAGTTCAAGTTTCTCTTCTGATTTCATGGTTTGAACATCTATAAGTTTTTGAAGACAATTTCCATAATCTCTTTTATTGTGTTTAAATATGAAAAAAGCAGAAATGACATTTTAAAATTAATACTGCATGAAGTAAAACTTCGTGCTATTCTCATTGAGAACTGTATTGTTTATAAGTCAAGAAGCGACACATCAAATGCTGTTTTTTTTAAATCTTGTATTTCGGATTTGCTGACAAAGGTCTACTCCCAACCACTTTAGTTAATCGAGGTTTTATGGTAGGTACACATTTAAAGCTTCAAGAATTTAATTATAAAAAAGCTAATAAAATCAATAACAATCTGCTATTCCACACATGGAAATACAATAACTCTTTTGAAGTTTAGAATGTTTCACTAGAAACACATTAATAAGACATGAAACACTTATCAAGTAGAAAAGAAGATTTATTTTTCAATTTTTAAAACAGGGAGTTATGTAACATTCAAGAAGCAGAGAGATTGGAACGTAATGAGAGAAAACTATTTCGAGAACCACAAAACATCTTCGAATTATCTGATGAAAGATTTATTAAAATGGTTAGGTTATATTGAAAGAATTAGTTATAAACATCACAGAAGAACTGAAACATTGCTTTCCCTCTGCAGGAAATTATGAGACATTTAAAATTTGGCATAAGTGACAATATTTTATAAATGTTAGCAGTTATATACAGGGTCCTATTAACTAAAAGTATATAATATTTAAAAATATATATATAATAATTAAATTTGAAAATAATCGAGAAAAAACAATAAATTTGAAAATAATTAAAATATAATAAATATGTCCAATCAAGTTTACAATTAATTAAAATCCGGAAGTTATTTTGTACCTGATGTTCTTTTCAACATTATCCAAAGCTGAATTTGGAGAAAGACTAAGGTGATGAATCAGCACCATTCTACACAGGATCTTATAGAAGAGTGGCAACTGTTATAACAGAACTTCTAGGTGCCAATAGCAGGATATGCATGAGTGAGAAGCTAAGGTTCCAGAGGGTAACCACTATCACCTATAACAAAATAATGCCAATTTTAAAATGGATGAAGTATTAGAAATCATAAGCACACTATGTAATACAAAAAATCACACAGCACTAACTTGAAGCTCAATTTTCAACTTTAATGCAATACAAATCAGTTTATTTTAAATTTAAAAAAAAAGAAGGTAGAATTGATGCAGGAAGTAAATTAATAGCAAGGCCCAGTGGTTGTGTGGTAGCCTTCCGTGCTACCATGCCACAGACCCGTGGTTCAATAAAATAAGGACCAAGCATGCTTTGGAACTAACACTGGGGAATCCGCGTCAGGCCGACCACTAGACCGGAACATCTGCTTCTGCAACCTTTGGCCCTCAGCCTCGAAAGCTGGGATGGGCACAGAAGGACCATGGCCCGCATTGGGCTTTCCCACCACAAAGTTAGTTAAAATTAATAGCAACGAACATTTTCCTCTGCATGAAAATATGACATTGAAACACAATAGGCATGCAATTCAAGTAAACTTTGTTAAAACTAATGTATATATGTTAAGCTGAAAAGCAGAATGAAGATTTACCTCCAATTATTTTTCTCAATGTATGGCTCTTAGGAACCATGCATTGAACAATTTGTGTTTAAATTATTGCATTAATGAAGTAATATTGTAATAAATAAAAATTAAATAATTTTTCAGTAATTACTAAACACAATACCCACTTTTTAGTTTTGAATCATATTTTAAACCGAGAGTCACCAATGACTGATGTGGCAATCAATGTGTTTTACTTATAATTTGTTTATTTTGCATTTCATTGATTTAAATAATAACCAGAAATTTCCAACTCCTTGGTTCCCTTGAGTACTTAAATGCTCCCGCAGCATACAGTCCTTCCAAATAAAATTAGCCGAGTGTATAACAGTCATCCACAACCTATGTAATATCATAAGAAAAAAAAATCAGATATGCTATACATATATACCCATACACGCACATGCATAACTATATATGATATGGATATTTAATTATAACATCAGTAATTAACAGGTCTTAAAATAAGTTATAATTAATAAATATTCAATTAGGCAATGGTTCTCAACGTGGGCGGTACCACCCTCTGGTGGGCGGTAAGGGGATACTGAGGGGCGGTGAATATATTTTGGGCAGCATTGGTGGTGAATATGTTTTGGGCGGTAGGGGGCGATGAGCATGTTTTGGGCTTTTTGATGAGACGGATTCAGTTTTATGCCGAATCTTGAGACAAGAAAGAAATAGAAATCATGCAAGAGAGAACTTACAACCTTCACCTTACTAAAAATGTTGAACCTGGCCCTGAACCAATTATCTCGACAATCGCACTGACATAGGCATTCACAAATGTTTTTTTAAATGCTATGTATTAAAAGCTTTATCTTATTAACCACATTCGGTGCAAAGAAAATTGTGAAAACCTTTGGCCCCTTATCAACTCCCCCCCCCCCCCTCTGAAATTACAGGCTTTTCCAAAGGGGGCGTTGAAAACTTCATTCCTTAAGGGGGCGGCGGCATTGAAAAGGTTGAGAATCACCGAGAGCAACAGCTTTTGAATCTTAAATTTATGTTTGATACATATACATATACCTAATACTTTGGAGTTTAATTTTATACATATATATCAAATTCTTAAAAATTCAAAAGGTAATATTAATTTCTGGTACAACTAATATGTATCGAGATCTATGGCAATACAGTAAAAGACCAAAGATTTTTTCTTTAGCAGGAATAAAACGTGATCATATGGAGAGGGAGGCTGTTAATACATGATCCCTTAATGGAGGGAACTTAGCAAAATAGAATGGGAAATGCTTCTGCTCAGCCAAATATTGGTGGGTTGGAGAGAGTTCTCTATAATATACAAATATCTTTACACAGAGACAGTTGACTTGAGTTAATCCAAGATCCTTAAAATTTTGAGACTGTAAAAAATGAGTAGTCAAACTTTCAAAAACTTATGTATAACATGAAATTGAAGTTGATCAACACAAAATTCTATCAGGTGGATCAACGAGAAATATAATTTACTCCTTTCAAGGAAAATACATGTCATATTTTTGCAATTTGTTATATTACATTTGTTATAGCAAGAATTTTCTTTTAAAAAAAGAGATTCGTTTTTTAAACATAAGCATTTGCTATTCAAAGAAGTTTAGCATATACATAATAATACAAGTAATTACAGCACTTAATTAAATTTCAGGACATTGTATTCTTCTATTTTACCAACAAAATAAACGTTAAAATACGCACTGTGTCAAAACTAGTCCTTATGTTTAATATTTAAAGTAAAACAAGCATATTATTATGAAGTATTAAGTGGCTGATAGAAGTTGCTCTCGAATAATGTATCTATACGAAATAGAGCAATTTTCACGAGTCCAAGGTAAAACAGACTCTTTAACACTTATATAACAAAATATATTGAATGCAAATAATGAAAAGTAATAACGTTTCGTTAGCAGAATAATAAAAGTTGTACTTACTCGTAAACGAGCTGGCATTCCTCCAGACGGAAAGCAATGTAATGATGTTGATATTTCAATAAGTAAATCTTTTTTCAATTCAATCAAAGGGAGTTGTATGATCACGAAATACTATTCTTTTACGTTAAAATCTCTATATTTTTGTTGATTGTTGAATAGTAAAGCAACGCGACGAGCACGGCAGCCATCTTGTTTTGAGATACGTAAACGGCGTTTACGCCAGGAAGTTGTGGCGGAAAAATAACCGTATGTTTACATTTCAGCGTACGTACTTTGCGTCCGGAAAAATGGGCAGAGACTAGCGCATTTTGCTGCTGACGTCAAAATGACGTCACGGACGGGTTTTGCATGCGGAATATTTTTACGTACTGGGCAGAGACTAAGAGCCCTGATGTAGAAATGATGTAAATGTGCAAGCTTGTGGCAGTATTTTTATGTATCTTAATTTGCCTTGTTGCTTCTGAATTTTCTAATATTAGTTAGAAAAAAGTTTGTAATCAGAAACTAAATTAGATTCTTTCTGCCACCCAAAAGGATTATATGTAATGTAATGCACATGTTCATTGTTTTTGTTAGTTGTCTTTTATGACATCTATAAAAAAAATGTGTGAGTGGAATCTTTGATTACCTTTTCATGAATTCAATGATTTTTTTGTAAGTGTTTTACAAGTTTTCTTTTAGGTTGCACTCAAGAATTGGGTCCTGCAGTCATAAAAGTGAGCACTGCGACCACAGGAAGTGTAACTTCCCCTGTTACCATCATTAGGCCCATTCTGAGTACCACGGCACACACATTTGTCTTCTCTCCTCTTCCTGCAGTGACGACTGTAAGTATCACATCTCTTCAGAATATCTTAAGCTGGATTCAGGTCTGGGAGGAGTAAGGAAGTAAAAAAAGTTAAAGGAAGTAAGCATTGAGATAATGGGAATAATTAGAAGGGAAAAGGATCGGGACCTGATAAAAAAATTTAGTTATAGTAATATTCGAGTTATATCGAATTAACTGTATGTACTCACTTTTCCTTATTTATGCAAATACATGATGAGAAGAGTGCCCTATGCCCCAAAAGAGTGATCGTGCACCCCATCGAAAACTACGGAGCACCTCCCCCTTAAGAATTATACCCTCCCCAAAAAAGGATTTAAGACCCCTCTCCCCTCCTGAAAAAATAAATAAATATTGCAGTCTGCATTATGATTTCCTTTTGGCATCCCCTATGATGACCAGAAACTGGTTATTTTTCAATCCTTATCAATAAAATCCTTAGTGAATTTATTGATCCCTAATTGAGATCAAGAACCTCTTTCCTACTTAGTATTCACATAAATTGTCTTACTTTTGTTAACAAGCCTTCACATAAAAGCTGTATGCTACTGATAGAGTTGAAGTTGTGAGGCAATTCTTGAAGCAACAGTGCAGTTCTGTATCATGTAGTTGTGATGCAATTCTTTCCCTCATTATTTTTTGACTGCGACGCTACTTGATCTTTGCAATTTTTGGCTAGTATGCAAATTCCCCATTGATATATAGCTCTGCTATCAGTACTCTGCTATCAGTTATTTATTTCACTCATTCTTGCAAAATTGTTTTAGAAGATTAACTCATTTAATAAAAACTGGTACTCAGGCTCAGGCTTACTCCATGTGACAACCAATATTAGAAAAATTTGTTTCTGCATAGTAACAGTTTTTAATAAAAAAATTTCCACTAAAGCAGAGGGTGGTGAAACCCTCAGATATCAATTTGCAAAACTTTTGTCTATTATTAGCCGAGATATCGCCATTTGAAAAATGGTTATTTTTACCAAATTTCAACCATCTTTAATTTGGTACTCAGGGCCGGAGCTACCTTTAAGGCAAACTAGGCAGCTGCCTAGGGCGCAAACCTTGAGGGGGCGCAAAAATCCAACCACCTTTTTAAAGCAACTCGGTTGTTAATTGTATAATTTTAAAAAACATAAAGATGTGATTTGGTATGTGTAGTTGATCACTCCCTTCCCATGACAAAACTTTCAAACATTCAAACCCCAAAGGCATATGCCTTCTTTCTCTATAGTTAGAATTATGCCCCCACCCACTCCCGGAATGAAGGGGTCATTGTTCAAAATTCTCTAATTTCCAATGGATCTCTGGACACAAAGCCAGCACTGGGAGCCTTTTACACTCTGTATGGGAAGAAAGAAGCACATGTGAAGTCTTGAAGCAACTAATTTCTTCAGTTTAGTGCAACAGATCTACAAATATTTCTCTGTATCGATTCAATGTTGGCAAGTTCTATCCAACCACATCTCTTACTTTACAGTAAAACCATTGAGTGAAACAAGATGGGAGAGTCGAATTGATGCGTTAAAGCCTCCTCGGTATCTTCTTGGAAACATATATGATGCATTATTAGAGGTATTTAATGATCCAAGATTAAATGACTCCTCTGGAAGTACTTCTCGAATTGAAGCAAAAGCTCTAGCAGATGTGATTTCCAGATTTGAGTTTATGGCATCGGTTGTGATTTGGTACAGCATTCTGTTTATGAAGTAAATATTGCCAGAAAAATACTTCAAAGAATTGATGCTGATTTGAATTTAGCCACAAAGCAACTGCCAACAACTAAAAATTATTTCTTGGAATGCCAAAATGATGAAAGATTCGAGCAAGTTTTGGTGGATGCTGCTGAAATAGCAAAAGAACTAGAGATAGAGCCAAAATTCAACACGAAACAAGCTCGAAAAAAACAGAAAAGACACCTTTTTTTATGAAGGTGCAGATGAAGCACCAGAAGATCCAAAGCAAAATTTTAAAAGTAGTTCTTGACCTGGCACCCATTGATGAGAGATTCCAAAAGCTGGAACACCATAATAATTTATTTGGTTTTCTTTATGACATTTATAGTATAAACAAAAAGTTACCGTCAGATATGCTAATATGTTGCAAAAATTTAAATATGTCTTTGACGCACAATGCCAACAAAGATATTGACGGTGATGATCTCTGCAGTGAGCTTCAAGTATATTGGCTAGAAGACTCCCAAGATCAATGCCACCCACCATAAAATACTCCTCTTTATAGTGCAACAAAAAATTGAGGAGTCTTTACCGAACGTTTTTGTGGCCCTTAGAGTTCCGCTGACTCTTCCCCTGTCAGTGGTAAGTGGTGAGCTTTCCTTCTCGAAATTGAAACTTATCAAAAATTACTTGCTTTCAACAATATCACAAAACAGACTCGTGGACTTAGCAACAATTTACATTGAGTGTGATGAAGCTTCAACTTTAGACTTACAAGAGTTAGTAGAAAATTTTGCAAGGATGAAAGCCAGAAAAATTAAATTTAAATTTTGGAATCGTGTAAATTTTGAGGAAAGTTTAATTATTATAATTAAACTTTCAACTAATTATTTGTTGATTTCTATTGTTTCCAATTTATTTGCAAGGAAAGTTAAATTTTAATTTTGGCATAAATGTGAATTTTGAAGAACGTTTAATGTATAAAATACTAATTATTTGTTTATTACTGTTTTTTTAATTAAAAAAAATATTAGTTTGTAAGGAAGGGGAGAGCCAATCAACTTTGTCTAGGGCGCAAGGTTACCTCGCTCCGGCCCTGTTGGTACTGCTGGGAAAAATTGCAATAACTTGAGAAATAAGGATTCCAACACTACAGTCTCACAATTTATTACCTGAGGACTGGATTTCATAATTCTTAGTTTAAAATTTTCAAGTCCTGATCAATGTCATTGTTTAAGAATTAACTATGCAAAAGAACTTGCAGACTAGAATACAATTAACTATGCATCAATTTATTAGCTAAATTTTTTTTACCTTACTGGTTCATTGTTTTTTTTTCAGGCTGCTGGAGTGAGTAATTTTCAGCGGACTCTTCTCTCAAGCAATGCAGATCCAAGATTTTCAAGCCGGAGCTCTCCCCCGACTCGCGTCATTCCTGCTCCGGACAGCCCAGGTATTCCGATTATTCTTTCGAATGCTCCTCTAGTTCTGCTACAACTTTTTCCTTTTCCTTTTCTCTATCTATTTTTCTTTTATTTTCTTTCTTTTTGAATTTTATTTTTCATAATCATAATGGTTACATGTTTATGAAGTCTACAAACCTTATTCTTGAAAATGCATAGAGCTGATGCAAGAAAGGATATTTCTATCTTTTTGTTTTTTAATTTTGATTAATATATATATGTATGTACACTGTATATTTTACAGTTGATGCTCAATTTTACGAGCACTTTGGAACTACAAAAATTTAAAATATTTGTGAAATCAAGAGTTGTTGAAATCAAAAAGTATTATTTCAGTAGAAGGGTTTTTGAGACTGGTAAACTGTTTGTAGTAAATCATGAGTGTTTGTAAATTAGAGGTGCATAAAATCGAGCGTCAACTCTGCGTGTGTGTGTATATATATATATATATACATGTGTGTGTGTTGTGTATATATATATATACACAACACACACACGGATAAACTGCATAATAAAAACAAAACACATGCAGAATAAAATAGAAAAACATGAAGTGAAGAGCTAGTGCGTGCACAGGAGGAAAGACCAGCCTTCACTTCACAAGGCTCTTTCTACATTGCAAGTAGAAAAGCCAAATACTTGCACCCGGAGTTTCCTTTTGTTGGGCGTGGTCGGCTCGATTGGCGATTGATTAAGCGTGCTTTCACTGTGTGAGCAGCAAAAAAAGTTACCTTTCTTGTCTATGAGTTAAGAAATCATTGAAAATATGTGTAAAAAGACGCGCATCAGCGTTGATGCTTCTGAGGATCCCCAATTTGTTTCTGTAAATCTACCATTTTGTTTCATGTTTCTGCATAGTGCTGGTGCTTAGCATACCAAATTTGGGGTTCGGCATTGTACATGATTCTGCAGTGGCGCCCATGGGCCTGTGTGCCCACCCCTAGCATACCTGCCAACTCTACTGGTTTTTCCAGTCGACTCCTAGATTTTCCCCTATTCTACTGGTCTCCCGGTTTGTATTTAAAATCTCATGGTTTTCATAAATTTTGGTGTAATCTCCTATAAATAGGGAATTTTATGGAAAAAATCACTTCAGCAATGTTATTATCCCATTTAATTTCTTTGACAAATAGATTCACACAAGAAACTTACAGCATGGCTGAAAGTATTCCGTCTATAGATGGATTTCCGTCTTCTTTTTTTTGTAAATCTTTAGGTGGAAAAAGACAGACTACTCGGAACTAAGTATTTTAATATATGAGTAGATTTAAATGTGCTATTACTGTTTTTCCAATACTGCTTAATATATGTGATGGCGTTGATAATTATAATAAATTTAGTAATTTTTGTTAAAATACTTAAAAATATTTTAAAAAGTTCCCACCTTTATTATTAAATACTGTTATTTGCTAATATTTATCTAGTCATTATCGTTGGACGGAAGTTAAAATAAATGTTTGTAACTCCAAAAAACATGCATTTTCTTGAAATTTTGTTAAGATATTGAATGTATTTATTATTTATCTTTTTAGATAAATAATGAATACATGCAATATCTTAACAAAATTTCTAGAAAATGCATGTTTTTTGGAGTTACAAACATTTATTTTAACTTCCGTCCTTTGAAATCTTTTTACTTTCCCCCATGACTTACAGTTTTAGACATTATAAAATCAATTATAACTTTAGAGGACTGAATATTTTGTTAGTTATGTTGGGAAACATATCATATCAGGAACTTGTCAGTGGTTGTAATTTTAATGATCTTTAAAACTGCTCATCCCCCCCCCACCAAAAAAAAACAATGATAAATACATGTGAAATTGCGGTGTATCGCAATCTACTGGATTTTTACCTCGAATTGTTGGCAGGTATGATGATGACTGGAAATTTTTCTTGTAAAATATTTTTTTAATCAACAAAAGGCAATATGCATCTTGAGAAAAGGAAGTAATAATTTTATCAAGAAATCATTAAATAATGACGGCAGGGAGGGGGATCTAAATTCTTAACAAAATACCTGTAGATTTAAAATTCTCTCCAGTTTCAGGTTATATTACATAGGAAATCATGTTATTTTCTCTTTTTATTTCATTCTCCCCCACCCCCACCCCGGAAAATAGGGAATTGCACAGAGTTCAGATGGGAAAAAAGCACCCTCCCCCCAAAGAATTTTTCTGATTGCGCCACTGTGATACTGTCATTACATATAACAATGATATTATGTATCTGTCGCAACTAAAATTATAAAATCAGGGAAATTTTTGGAGCTCAATCAGAGAACATCGGGTAATTATCAGGGTTTTTTTTTTTGGATTCTGTTACCACCATGTTAACAGCCTGGTTGGCCCTTCTGCAGTAATACAAGTGCGCCATACTTCATTCTAGATGAAGTCCATGTAAAAAGTGGACATCTTTGGAAACATTAAAATGAAAAGTTTTAAGAAGTATTACTTTCTTATGTTTTTTGGGATACAGAAGTTATTTACAAGCACTCTTTCTACCCCTAAGTGAGAAGAAACTTCTTCACAATAAACAGTTTGGCTGTCACTAGAGGAATATTAGAAGTCTGTTTTGCTTTTGTTTCGCTTCAGTTTCTACTATTTTTTGCATGCATAAATAATTAGCCTAGCACCAAAGAATAACACAAGTGTACATCTTTTTAAGTATGCAATACTTTCTCATTTAAATAAAAATTTCCTTGTCACAAGTTCATAATTCACAGATTTTTGAATTTGTTTTGTAATTTTCAGTACATATGTCTATTTCATCTTGCATCAGTTACTGTAATGTTTTTATAATTTTTTCTCATTTCGAGTAGAATAACAGGGTTTCAAATAAGGCCGTATACTAACGTATTAATGTAGCTATATAAGACAGCAAAATAAACTGTTTTATATTTAATACTTTACTTATTCTAATTTTATTTAAAGTTGAATTTTGCTTCCAAATGTTACGTCAGTTACCGTGGAATATATCTCTAGGAAATTCCCAATTTGTCTAATGTAGTAAAGAAACCAAGTCACTTGGTTTAAATTAAGGGCATTTTTCACATATTCAAGCTGTTTATGAATAAAGAAGTGTTGTTACAAATATTTTAAATTCTATTAATTTCTTTAATTAAAGTATTTCGAAAACCTTTTAGAGAAATGTTGGAATTCTAGTGAATCAAATGGGTAACATGAAAATCAATTGCATTTCTTTTGTCATAAAAGTCAATTTTCACACCATATGTATAAAAATATTCAGTTTATTGCTGTCTTTTTTTCATTTTTGAAAATAATTACAAAAGGGCTTAAAAGAACCAAGGTTATTTTCTGTAACAAAATTGGCTTGAGGGACTGGCACCTCCCACTCAAATTACTCAATTCATCATGTGGTATCAAATTATGCTTCAATTCATTATGCATCAGTTCAGTATAATATTAAGAATTTAAATTTATCAGTGAATTCATTGTTGTTTGCTTCAGTGTGCTGTACAAGTTCATTGCTATCTTTATATTTAATGATTTTTTTTTAATTTAAAAGGTTATTAAATATCTGTACAAATGTGCAATTACATGCTTCAACTTCAGTGGATGCTTAATGTGACCACATTGGGATGAAAATGATTTGATAACAATAACTGAGTGATATTAATAAAAGATAAAATTTTATTGCTGCAAAAGTCTACTTTTGCACATTAACAAATAAATAGACTGAATGTTCGCAAACAACGTTACCTTACAGGTTGTTGAAATAATATAGTGTTGTTGAAAAGGTCTTTAGCAAAAAAAAAAAAAAAAAAATTGTAACAAGAAAAATATAGTAAGAATCAGTAAATTTTTGTCTTAAAAAGAAAAGAAATGACTCATTATTGATTTTCTGCTAATTTTTCGAATTTGGCCCCTTTTTTCTGCACACATCAACACAAAGTTCAAAGTACCTTCATCATCTGAGCAGCTAAATACCCTTTCTGGCTAGCAAATTTCAGAATATAATTTACAACAGAAACAAATAGTTCATTTTTCCCTAGTTTTTGCCGATTTAAGAAAGGTAACCTTCGCAGTCCTGCCAACTCTCCTGCTTTTGGCAGGAGACTCCAGCTTTTCTGTTCAATTTTCTGCGTCCTGCCATCCTAGAAATTTCTCCTGCTTTTGAGGCAATTTTTTTTTCTGATTCAGTTTCATTTATCTCTTTGTAGCTTAATTTAGAAAGCTTAAGAAATGTTAACACTTATGCTATTTTTTGTTTTTGAAAGGTTTTTACTGGCTGTAGTTGTATAACACAAATTTTTGGTTTAGTGTTTGTGCATTTCATGTCAGCATAAAAGTCCTGTTTAATTGCTTTAAATATATTAAAGTATCCCTCTGTAATCAATTGTTAGACTAACAAAATACATTTAGAATAATGTAGTAAATGATCTTAAAAAATAAAAACAGCATAAATCAGTATTTTATTTTTAGTTCAAAATTAACTTAAAGTAACAAATCACATTTAAAATAATGTAGTAAATGATATTAAAAAATAGAACAAACCAATATCTTATTTGATTCTACACTGTCTTTAAAAACATATAACTTATAAAATGTGCATTTTCTATCTCATGGATTAATTTTTATGTAATTTATATCTAAGAATAGAAAAATTATCAGTTTTATGCTAGCCTTCATCTGGCTCTGAGATACAGAAATTTCTCCTGCTTTTTGGTTTTGTTTCTCCTGCTTTTTAATATTTTAAGGTTGGCAGGTCTGCCTTCGTAACTTGATACAGTAAAACCTGTAAAGTCGGCCACCTTTGTAAGCAGACCACCTGTTTAAGTTGACCACTTTTGTCAGGAACAAAATTAGCCCTATATTATATAATGTAGAGCAGCAGCACTCAAACTGGGGGTCTGCAAAAAATTTTTGGGGGTCGCCAAATTCAAAGAAACTCAAATTTATGAAAAAACTACAAGTATTCATTTCAAATAATGGACATATCGGAAAACTTTTTATGTTGTAAAAGGTTAGAAGGGATGTTGGTCTTAAAAATTAATTTTTCTTTTAGATTCAAAAAAAAAATCTAAGTTTAATTAATATCCAACATGAGCTTTTAGAGGTTGTGTCAGCAGGAGATATACAGGAAACATTTTTATGAAAAAATTGGATTTATTTACAAACTATTATTAAATATTTCGAACAAAAACATACATTACCACATGGATTCCGATGGTGGTTTACAAACGGACAATGATTTGGTTTTTTAAAAAAAACATGTTGACCACAGCACATTACTTTCAGTCAGTCGTCCAACAATTTTTCTCAATATACATGAAGATAGATTTTTTCCAAGAGTCCAATGTCACACCTTCACATTTGAATCGGGATTAAATGAAGAAAATACTTGAATTATTCCATGAAAACAAAGTGAAAACTCAGTGAATTCTTCGTGTTGATAGTCACTGAACAAATGACATCTTGGGTAGTTGAAGACGAACAATTTTTAAAAGTAGATGTAAGTGAGATCAACAAATCCTAAAAACCAAATTACCTTTGAAAAAACAATTAAAAACTTTTCTAAAATAACTATTTACAAGCATCTGTCGCCAACATTCTAATTTCTTAACATGCCAGTTGTAAGTTGAAATACACGACCTGCCAGGAATACGATCATTCAAACATAATTCCAACATCAATGGGTCGGCCACATGGCAAAAAAATAAGAATGCCTATCACTACAACATCGGGCTGTTCAAGTCGAACGGCGAGCTCTCAGCGAGCAAACGCCCAAGTAGTTGGCAGATGCTACACGTGTCGGGTCGACCGAGCAGAAGAGACAGTGAGAGAGTTCGTGCATCGTGCTTTTATACCCGTCCGATCTTAGTGACGTCATAATCAAACACTTCAACTTTCACTTCATTTGCATAGTTGATGAAACTGGTCTTTCCTCCATGCGGTCGTGTATTCCTAGAAACTTTCTTCCGGTTTGGCAACACCGGATCGAACACATTGCAATTGTTGACATCGTTCTCGCTCGCCATTGCTATTATGGCGCGAGGATTTTGAAAAAACCGTGTGCCTGAAGAATGGCCTGAGACTTTAAAGCCGTTCACACAAAGGAAACAGGTAAACCTCAATGAAAACATTACATTACTAGTTTAAAATACTTTCACATTACAAGTGTACTGAGAACTAATAAAATATAATGGGTTTGTACCCAACAAATTCCCCCCTTCTCAGTACACTGTATACAACTACAAAATGACATTGAAAAAAACACACATTTGAAAAATACATTGAAAAACTTGAAAAACATTGTGAACATTTTAAAAAATAATTTTGAAAATTAAATTAATCACAACTTCATTTTTCTTTTGTCAAATTTGCCAAAAATTATATTACACATATTATCTAAGCTATGGCGCGTCATTGGTTTTGTGAAAATATCGGCAGGATTTTCTTCAGTTTTGACATATTTTAACTTGAAAGATTTTTATTCGACAAGATTTCTTAAAAAATGGAAACGAACATCTATGTGTTTAGTTCTTGAATTTTCGATAGGAGCATTTGAAAATTTAATAGCAGCGATGTTATCGCAATGAAGTAAACTGTCTTCAAACTGATACCCTGTTATTTTTAAATTGGCAATCTCTTCAAGAATTCTTTTGAGCCATACAACCTCTTTTGCAGCATCGGCTAAAGAGATGTACTCAGCCTCCATGGTGGATAGAGCCACACACTTATGCTTGAAAGTACGCCAAATAACGGGAACCTTGTCTAAAAAAACTATTAAACCCCCCATTGAAATTCTATCGTCCCTATTTGCTGCATAATCTGAGTCAGCAAACCCATTTATGATAATCTTGTCAATTGCACTGATATTTAGTTTATAAAAACAGGTATATTTTAAATACCCCAAAAGTCTTAGTAGACAAATCCAGTGCTTTTTACCTGGGTTGGCCTGAAATTGCGATAGAAGGTTAACAGTATAGGAAATGTCCGGCCTTGTTTTTCCGGCAACATACGACAAGCAACCAAGCAAATTTCTGAAAGGAATACTATTCATTTCCCTGACTTCATCCTCATTTTGCGGACAATCCTCTTTGGACAAGATCACACATTTTGCAATCGGAAGCGTCGAATACGGGTATACGTAATGCTCGAACATTTCACAAACCTTTTTGATATAAGTATTTTGATGAATAAAAATATTCCCCCCTTCTTCTACAAATTCAACCCCCAAAAGCTTTCGCGTCCTGCCTAATTCTTTTATATCATAGTATTTCCCTAGATCATTTACAACATTTTTAATTACATTATCATTTTTACCAAAAATCAAGATATCATCAACGTAAATGAGTAAAAACACTTCACTATTTCTAGTATAAATACAATTACAACAATTTAACTTTAAAAATTCTAATTTATGGAGAACTTCATCTATTTCAAGGTACCAGTTCCTCCCAGATTGGTGTAATCCGTAAAGTGATTTTCTCAGTCTGCATACGTGATCTGATTTTTCTAAATTGATAAAGCCTTGCGGCTGTTTCATGTAAATTTCTTCCTCCAGGTCAGCATATAGGTACGCGTTTTTTATATCTAACTGAAAATGCTGCCATTTTAAAAAGCTAATAAAAATTGCAAAAAATGTACGTATGAGCATAAAATTAACAACCGGACTAAATACTTCTGAATATGATTCCCCTTCTATTTGTCGATTCCCCATGGCTACAAGTCTGGCCTTATACCTTACGATTTGGTTTTTATCATTTCTTTTGATATCGTAAACCCATCGGCTGCTCAAAACTGGCTTCTTTTTAGGTGGTGGGACCAATTCCCAAACCCCCCTTTCCTGAATTACGCCGATCTCATCTGCCATTGCTTGTTTCCAACTTTCTACCTCTGGGGTTCTTAGACATCCCTTATATGAGCGAGGAATTTCAATTTCTATTAGGTTTGCCTCCGGTTCTATTTCATCTGGACTTCCGTCCTTTTCCTGTAATTTTGAAACTTCCCCCTTTTTTTCATTTTTAGTGCTGAAATCAAAAATTGTTGGGTCAAAAATTATATTATTGGCATTGCAGTATTTTCGGGCATCCTGATTTGACCTGAGCTTTACTTTTTGGCCCATAATAGAATAGTAAATATCTACACGGTCTCCAGTTTTCCTTTTCACTGCGTCCCTCACCCATTTTATTTCATTGCACGGGGTTGACGGAATTACTTGCTCATCTTTCTTTTCTTGCTCTATTTCACTTAGGGGTTTTATGAAAGAATAATTTTCCTCTTTATTTACTTTTAAAAAATTTTCTTCCCCCCATTTTAAATTCTCTTTAAAATCAACATTTATTGTTTCAGTCACTTTCCTTTCCTCTGGGTCCCAGATTCTATAGCCCTTGGTTTGAATTGCATATCCAACCATTATGCCCTTTTTGGCCCGCATGTCCAACTTTCTCAACTTTTGTTTGGGGATTTTCATGTAAGCAACACACCCAAACTTTCTTAAATGTTTAACCGAGGGTTTCTTTCCGCCGAATAACTCAAATGCGGTTTTTCCCCTGTCTTTTAGGACTGTGCGGTTTCTCACATAGTTGAAACATAATGCGGCTTCCGCCCAAAACTCCTCAGGTAAATTTGAGTCTTTAAGCATGGCTCTTACGCCATTCATTAGGGTCAAATTGAACCTTTCCGCAACACCGTTCTGTTGCGGTGAATATGCGTTGGTTCTCTCAATTTTTATCCCTTCTTTGGAAAGGTGACTTTCAAATGTTGAATTTTTGAACTCCCCCCCATTATCTGAACGAACTGCCAAAATTTTTCGATTTAAAAATCGTTCAACTCTCCGTTGAAACCTTAAAAAAAACTGGAAGGCCTCGTCTTTGGACCTTAAAAAATACACCGTTGACTTCCTAGAAAAATCGTCAATCAGAGTATAAATGTATTTCTTGCTGCCTAATGACTCATGGGGGAGTGGCCCAGCTAAATCCATGTGGATCAATTGCAATGGGGCTTTTGACCTTACCCCTGGGATGGGCTTGTACGAGCAACTTCTCTTTTTAGCCAAAATACAAGGTTCACAATCAGGCCTTTGCCTGTCCTTAAATTCAAGTCCGTGAACACAATTCAATTTACTTGTTTCTATAATTGAATCAACATTTAAATGGCAAAATCGCTCGTACCACAATCCCAGGTTCAAATTGCTGTCTTTCACATCCACAGAATTAACTTGTGTATAAACATGATTACTTTGAACATTTAGATATTTGAAAGGTTTTACATAATACAATTTATTTGATAATTGGGCAGTAAACAATTTAACTTTTTCCTTATTAAAAACACATATCCTACTTGGATACCATTTCAATACAAAACCATAATTGTCAATACATGAACCTGACAATAAATTGCGCCTCAGTGTTGGAGCGTAATATACGTTGTTCAAAGTTATGGTCACAACTTGACCGTCCGACAAAATTTGAAAAATAATTTTTCCTATTCCCTCAACTTTGCTAAGTACGTATACCTAGAGCAACTAAAGAGAAAATATTTGAAATTATTAATATATATTTTGAGGAAAATGACCTTACCTGGACCGACAGTGTTGCGGTTTGCACTGATGGTGCTGCAGCATTAACTAACAAAAGACTCAGAGTGTTAATAATGAAAATTGCTCCCCATATAGTATTCAACCATTGCATGATACATAGACAAGCTCTAGTAACAAAAGACATTGATGAAGAATTGCCCAATATATTAATTGATGTGGTTATTGTAATTAATTACATTAACACGTTGACTGCCAGTGCTGTTTGTAGTTTGTGGATCTCCAGACGATAGTTTAATTTAATTAAAACATATTGTACAAAGCATTTTATTAAGTAAAAGAATGCTAACTTTCTATTAATGTATTGAAAAATGAAAAAAAGTCAGCAACAACAAGACAACTTGTAATTAGGTCTCTCAATAAGTTCACCTACTACAAGTTATCTCGTAGGTTGGCAGTCAACGTGTTAAAAGCAACAGCTTAAACTGTTGGCTATTTCCATTGCTTTGTAATGAGATGGGTTCTGTGTATGATACATTACTACTGCATACCAAAGTCAAATATGGCTCTCTCGCGGCAAAAATATTGCAATGTATTTTAGATTTGAGAAACGAAGTTTAAATTTTTTGGTGGAAAAGAAACACATATTAGCCCGTTCATTCATTAATGAAGTTTGACTTGGAAAACTCAGTTACATGGTTGATATTTTCGAAAAACCGAACGATCTGAATATGAGTCTCCAGGGAGAGGGTAAAAATATTTTCATGTTAAGCAGTAAAATTGATGATTTTAAGAAGAAGCTGATACTTTGGCAAGGAGAAATTGAACAAAACAACACAGACATGTTTCCGTGCTTTTCAGAATTTGCTGAAGAAAATAATACAGATTTCTTGTTATTTAAAAACATCATTTCCCGTCATTTAATAAAATTAGTTGAAAGCTTTACGAAAAGGTACAAAACATTTCCAGAAAATGAATTAGGTTGGATCAGTAATCCATTTTTGTATGATATTATTAATTCCAATATCCCTCAAATCCAATGAAAAGAACAGTTAATTCATGTTTCAAGCGGCGAAACACTTAACAACATGTTTCAAGTGACAACACTTAACTTATTAGGATGGTTTATAAGTTTGGTGTGCCACTTTAAAAAGGCGTTATTTTAAACGACATGACACTCTTTTAAAAACACCCTGTGAAAGCAAATCCTAGAAAGAATTTCAATGTAACTGCATTGATGATTTTAAAAATGTCAACTGTCTATGCAGGGGTCACGGCAAAATTTTAAACGAAATAGGGGGTCGCAAATGAAAATAGTTTGCGCACGACTGATGTAGAGAAACCTTTGTAACTTGACCACCTGTCTATATTGACCACTTATGTACGCCAAATTTGGTTATGAGTATTATAAAAAACCCTTTGTAAGTTGACCGCCTAATTATTACTATATTTATTTGTTTATGTAATTTTACAAAGATAAAAAAAAAAAAAAAAAAAACTAAATCTTCTCCAGGATATTTTTATGCAGTAATGTTAGACCAGAATTTGTTTAGATGGATGAAACATTGATATAAAGTCTGCCTAAACCTCTTTGTAAGTTAACCATGTGGGAAAACTACTATGAGCACTCTTTTATTCTTTAAATTAAGTTTCTTCTTTTTGTTACAGCCATTTTAAAAACTTAAGTATTTTTTTAAAATATTTACCATCAAATAAGTTACTTGCAGAATTAATAAGATGTTTATCTTTATTTTTACTAAATATTTTAATTTTAAAGTTGTATAGGATACATTTCAAGTCATTCAGGTAAAATTTCTCTAGTGATATTTTAGATAATTGTTAAAAAAAAGTTAATTACTATTTTAAAGTCACGTTAATACATGAAGCTATATTTTAATCAATTATAAATAAATTAATGCATAGTGTAAGAAATGACAAAAAAAAAACTTTAAGTTACCCTCTTTAAGTTGACCACTGAAGTGCTGCACTGCAAGTGGTCAACTTACACAGGTTTCACTGTAAGAATAAACAAAGCTTTGATTACAGAAGGCTTTGATTTTTCAATGTATTTTTATACAAGCTGGTGGGACTTCGCAATTTTAATAACATTAAACTACTGATAACATTAACCGTCATCACATAAAGTGGCATCCATTGTACTGAACTGAGCTTATATTATCTCAGATTACTTTTTTTTGAAGATTACTTTTTTTCTTAATTAGAAACTTTTTAAATAATTTTTGTTGCTGTTTTGAAATCTTTCTTTGATTGAAACTAAACTTTCTTCAATTTAAAATAGGAAAATCTCTTTGTATTTTCTGAATAAACTTGTTAGTTTGAAAATTGTATTCTATTGGCATTCTTGTAAGTCAGATTTAAGTGTCTAAGTGGCTTAGTAATAAAACATATGACAAAGAGCTGAGTTTTTACCTTCATCTGTCTTTCATTTTATATGCAAATCAAAATCATCAGTTACAAAACTGTCCTTTGACCTACTGTACTGTGATTTACCAGAAACTGACCAGTGGCTCTTTAGTTAGAGAAACTACTGCAGATTTTAAAACTTAATAACCACTCCTATGCTTTCCTGCTTTCATGGAAATGGTTTTTTTTTCCTTTCAGGTTCATCCACCTGCAGCTCCTCTCCAGCTATCCCTGCCATTTCGTTTGAAGCCAGTGTAAGGAAGCATTTAGTTTTAATAGTTTTACTGACAAGCTACAAAGTTTTATGTGTTTTCCACTGTCTTTATTTTTAGTAGTGTGTATCACATATATTTTATACTGTCAAAACCCCACTCGGTTTTGTTAGTTCCCTTAATCTAGAAACTTTTATTTTTTATGAATAAAAAATCTGCTATGGGCCTAGTTGTTCTTTTATATATTGTTCCGAACAGGTTTCTCCCCCTTCCTTACATTCTAGCTGAGGAATGAAGAGGGCAAAGGTCTGTTGTAAAATCATTACACCATTATAAATTCTCCGTTCCCACTCCAGGGGAAATTCAGGTTCATTTTCAGACCCTTCACAAAATTCGAAATTATCAAAACGGACATTTCATAAAATTCTAGTCAATCAAAACGGACTCTTCACAAAATTCTGAGCAGCCAAATTGTACTTTTCATGGAATTATTCGTTAAATAAGCACCAAAAAATAACAATTTTTTATTAGTGTTTGTTAAAATTTTGAACTTTCACAAAATCATCTGATTTTTCATGAAAACCATTTTAAAATTCACAAAAACAGTATCCTGTTAAATATCCTGGATCAACCCTTGCACTCAAAACCTCCTGTTTTTCCACCTTTTTTTTTAATAATTCAAAAACTTAATATTCTGTTTTAAAAAGAAAAAGAAAAAAATATTAGCATTATTTAAGGTTAATCTTTAAAAATGCAATATTTCTTCAAATAAAAGTTAAATTTGAAATGAATACGTACTATTTCTTATGTCTAAATTTTTACTTCAAAAATAAACTATTCAACCTATGTAAAATTGCCAAATTTGAATTGATTTATTGAAATTTAAATTGTTAATGAATAAGAATTTTTGTCCCTCCACGGCCAGCCTCCTTCAAAAAGCTTGCGGCCGAAATCTGATGAAGAAAAGATCCAATACAAGGAACACAGGAGAGTGTGCCATATCAATGCAGAGCAGAAGCGTCGATGCAACATCAAGGTAAATTTTCCCTCTTACTTTTGTGATGTCCACATGATTGCATCGTTGTTCCTTCAGTTAGTCAGTCTGTTTTTTTTCCTTAAACAGAATGGGTTTGAATCCTTACACAACTTGCTGCCGCCAGTAGGGCAGACCCCTTCTGCAAAGATAAGTAAAGCAGCCATGCTGCAAAGGGGTGAGTATCTCCAAATATTTACTTTTTCTTTGACGGGTTCTATTTATGATATTGTCACCAAGAATGCACCAAACTTGAAAATAAACAGGGGTGAGGGATAGCTTTAGATTAAACAAGAATTCCTAGAAAGAATAGAAAATCATGTTCTTTTAATTTACTATAAAAATAAATTATAAAAATCATTCCTTTCTTCTGTAATTAAAAATGAACACAACACAGGTTATTAAATAAAATAAACATGTAAAATAGTAAAGTACATTGTAAGACAAATGATCAAAAATGCTTTGTGTAAAGTATGAGTACAGAGAAAAAACAATGTAGGGACCGTTCGTAAATGATGTCACGCTTTTTTCCCACATATTTGACCCCCCCTCCCCTCGCTAGGGTTTGTTGATTTAAATCAGCTTGATTTAAATCAAGTGATTTTATTAAAAAAAACCATTGATTTAAATCAGGTGATTTTCTTTAAAAAAATCAGTGATTTTAGTGTTAGAAAGTGTTGTAAACATGAAATATGTTGTAATTACAACCACTGTTGCAAACAAAACTTCCTAGGTCCATCTGTCTGTGTGCATAACATATTTCATAAGTTTAGAACTAATTTCTATTTTTTCAATTTTACAGTATTACTCTTATACTTCAAGCATCTCAACATCAAAGCATAATTCAATCATTCAAATTAGAATTCATAATAATCATGAACCATTCTGTGTTTTTTATCTTAAAAGTAGCACTTTAAATCAATTTAATAAATGCCACACAATAAATAATTCAAACTGATAGTGTTTAAAACAACAATTGTTAGAATGTAGTATGTATCCTTACAGTTTCATTCATGTCCCCTAATAGCTTAAGGTTTTTTTTCCTTCTAAAATGTTTTTTATCATAGAAGTTTTCAATAAAGATATTTGATTAAAACAAAATGTTTCGGTTTTTAGTAATGGTGTGAGCATATGATTTTACTAAATGGGTAAAAATATTTTAAGCTTTTTCACTTATAAAATAGAAAAATTGTTAAAATATACTCAAGGTAAAAATTAAGTACTTTACTTTACCTGTTACTCTTTTTCCGCTTTCAACAGAAAAATAATTCAGATTCAATGTGTTCATTTTCTCTGTACTTATGACTGTACTATTATTCCTGGTAGGGTTAAGTTTCATTTGAGTCATGCATTCTATTTAAAATTTGTTTATCATTATTATTATTAAAAATATTTACTGCTGTGAGGAAAGCTTAATGTATGTTTTTGCATATTGATTAACATATCATATTGTTTCTATGAATGTAACATAATAAATATCTAAAATACTTAAAGTCATTTTTTAAAAATCAAAAAAATCTGATTTAAATAAAAAAAATACACTTAAAAAAAAAAAATAATCAAAAAAATCACGAACCCTGCCCCTTGCCCCCTTTGTCACAAAATGTCGCACTTCAACGGACCCCCCTCCCCCCTTGTCACATGTCATACTGTCAGGCTATGTTGCGTAAGCAGGGAAGTCACACTTCTTGTTATCCCCTCCCATTGTCACACTTTGTCAGAATTTCACGAACCCCCCTCCCCCCTCGAAGCGTGACATCATTTATGAATGATCCTGTAAATAAAGCACAAATTGTCAAATCAATAATGCACATAGCTACTTTGAGGCTACAATGGAGCCTCTTCATCAGTGCGGAAAACAAAGTTCTCAACACACAACTTGACACAGGAACTTGCTGATTGATTTTTGCATAAAAAGGTAAAATAATAGAATATGCAGACTTACACACAAAAACATTACCAGAGTAAGAAGGCCTAATTAACCTGTTATAAATAGAATCAACGACCTTAGAAGAATAGCTGCAATCCAAAGTCACAGCTTTAATATAAGACACGTCAGCATGCAAAGAGTAAGAAGAGCATTAAATATTCAAAGAATGGAAAACAAGAGCCTTAAAAAAGGCTTACCGTATTTTCGTGAGTATGCGCTGCGGCGCATATGAAAAAAAGTGAAAAATTGCCGATGCGACACTTATGACGGGTGCGGCGCATTACGTTCTTTTTTTTTTTTTTAAGTTAAAAAAAACAATTTTTTTTTTCAAATATATTAAAAACGCTGTCACTAGATGGCACGACATCATTTTTGTTCCATGTGAAGTATAGGCGGCGAAAGTGCACATGCTTCAATGGCGATGCTGACGTCATGACCCGCGAAACCCGTAATTTCGGCTTCGCTACTTGCGTACTAGTTCGCAGACAATTTTCCTACTCTGACGCATTTCTGTCCGCCCTGTTTTTAGTGGGGAAACAATCCGATCGCGAAGTTTTGAATGCAACATATCGTCTTTGTTTATGTTGCGAGATTAGTCCTCCAGATCGGACGATCGGAGCATAGAAGGCCCTGAGCTATGCAGCCTTTTTCAGTCGGACAGCGAGGAGAGCGATTTCGATGGTTAAATCTGCTGTTCTTTTCTGGTTAAATCTGCTGTTTTCTATTAGTGGAGGCGACCCACTTGTAAAAAGCGAGCCCAACGGCGATGACCACTTAAATAAACGTGGAGCGCCATAGGGAAAAGGGTCAGCGTCCCGTGCTCTGGATAGTTGCATTAGATAACCAACCAATGTCTTCTCCAAGTAAAAAATACAAAAAACGTATGGGTGATTATTAAGAAAAAGAAAACCTTTAAAATATTCAATTTATTCTAATTTTCTTCACCTAATTGTGCTATAGTAACTAAAATTTTGGCATGCGGCGCATACGCGTAAATTTTTTTTCTTGAATGCATATCGCGACTGCGCTGCATATGCCTGGTGTGGCGCATAATCCCCTCAAATACGGTAACTTTTTACGGCCCAAAACCCTCGGCCGTAAAAAGTTATGATATCCAATTTGCCCGCATGTATCTTTGTCTCCAAAAAAAAAGCCCTCGTCCACGTAAAACAATTTCAATACTGCTTGGCAGGAAGCTTTGCAAAGAGAGGTGGTTGCTTGGTGAACAAAAAGCTTCCCGCCACACTGCATTGAAAATTTTTTACGTGGACGAGGGATTTTTTTTCTTTTTTTTTTTTGAGAAGAAGATACATGGCGGGCAAATTGGATATCATAATTTTTTACGGCCGAGGGTTTTGCATGAAAGGGTTCTTTTTGCGGATAAGAGTTTAAGGTTTTCTAGGTGGGCAAATTTTTACAACAAGGTTGTTTTTTGAGGAGATATGCATGACAATACAGTAACTTAGTACATATTAAAAAAAGTCAAGGTTCAGTAAATTTTTTTGAAAGCTCAGGAAATGCAAATCCTTACTGCTACCTATTTTGAAGAAATTAAACTTTTTTCAAAATAATGTATAATTAAATGATAAGAAGATTCTTTAAATAAAATAGACATTTATGGCTATCACGGCCACCCCTCTTATCATTTAAAGATTTAAAAAAATTTTAATTAACTCAACCTAAAAAAAATTAACTTAAAAAAATTTTTTAGCCTTAGGTTAGTTACAATTTCCTTTCTACAAACAATGTTAATTTACCAAACATACAAAGCCTCTTTCAGATATTGCCCTAATTTCCATGAGATGATACATTTTTTTTTCTTTAGAAGCAATCTGAAAAACAAACACATATACAATTGAAAAACATTTAACTGTTACAAAAAGTTCCACTCAATGACACTTGAGTCCGTGATCCTTCTTACAAGACTTCAATTCTTCAAAAGATAACACTTTTTTTTTTTTTTCAGAAACAGCAATTCCGTAAACCAATCTTCATAAAATATCTTAAACTTTCTATAATCTTCTAATATCTCTTTATAACGTCAGATAAATCTAGAACACCAAAAACAAAATGCAAGTAAACTGTTCAAATCAGCATTAAAAATAGTCTATATATTCTTAAGTTGTAAACAGTATTAATATAGTGAACATTTTAACAAAGAAAAATAAGCTTTTTTACAATTTAACAATTTCCCAATTAAAAATGATTAACACTTATTATAGCAGCCAAATTTACAAATATGACTAGAGAATAGAGCACTGTTCTACATTATACAAGATTATTCATGCTGAATAAGTTACAATAAAACTATGAAAAATATTTTTATCAAAAAAAATTATTTAATTTAAAAATTAAAATAGTTGCAATATTATAATACGTTAAATTAACAAAAAAATATAAACATCTCATGATACATTGGTTTTACAAAAAAAAAAAAAAAAAAAAAAGGGAACTTGAGTTCCTAAGTTAAATTTTATACAAAAAAATTTTCTGCAAAAATTTGCAATTCCAGACTGGTAAGTGGTTTCGTGAAGATGTCAGCCATATTCTCCTTACTGCTAACATGGCTCACATTAAAAATATTCTCATAAACTAGATTGCGAACAAAAAATAATTTTACGTCAATGTGTTTACTTCGATGATTTTCTATTGGAGACTTGACAAAATCTAACGTGGCCTGGTTATCTACATAAAGGATAGATTTAATTTTACCTTTTTCAAAAATTCTATTTTCGATGCATTCGTTAACTATTCTGGCAAACCATACTAGTTCTTTTGCTGATTCGGCCATCGCGATAAACTCTGCTTCCATAGTAGAAAGGCTGACAGATCTTTCTTAAAAGTACGGCACTCTATAGGCGCGTTATCTAGCAACACGAGTTGACCACCTAGCGAAGTCCTATCATCTCGGTTTGACGCGTAGTCAGCATCAGAAAAAGTTATAATTTGAATTTTGTTGCATTTTAAGTTTAATTTCAGCTCTCTAGTATGCGAAACATATCCTGACAATATTAAAAGGCCGTTCCACTGAACAATGCCTGGATTATTCTGGAATTGGCTAAAAATGATCACGGCTACGCGATATCAGGCCGCGTTCTGTTCGCAATAAAAGCTAGGCAACCTAACAGATTTCTGTATGGGTATTTCAACATTTCTGAAATTTCATTTTCGGTTTTTGGACAGCTGTCCTTAGAATAAATAATGCCTTTACTTATTGGTAGAGATGTTATAGGAATTTTAAAATTGCAAAATCTATCACATACTTCTTGAATATAATCGAGTTGATGCAATCTCAAATCCTCCCCTCTCTCGTCAAATTCGACTCCTAGTAATTTCTTTGTCTTTCCAAAAATTTTGAGGTCAAAGTATTTACAAAGTAAATTTATCGCACTATTTATGTCTTTTTCTTTTCTCCCAAAAATGCCAATGTCGTCTACATATACAAGTAATACAACCATAGAATTGAAATAAACACAAGATAAAAATTTGTTAAAACCACATTGAAGCAAAACTTTATCCAATTCGTAAAACCAAAGACGACCACTTTGGTGCAACCCATAAAGAGCTTTATTTAGTTTACAAAAATAATTTTCTTTTCCTTTTACTGAGAATCCCGGGGGCTGTTTCATAAAAATAACTTTATCTATCGGGGCATAAAGATACGCGCTTTTGATATCACACTGAACATTAAGCCATTTTCCGAAAACTACCAGCAAAGTGAAGAAAAAGCGTATTACCGCAAAATTAACTACGGGGCTGAAAGTTTCACATAGTTAAGACCTCGTACTTGAGTATAACCTTGAGCTAGGAGTCGGGCTTTAAAACTCAAAATTTCGCCTTTCCCACCTTTCTTTACTGTGTATACCCATCTAGAACCGACAGGAGTTATATTCTTAATTTCCGGTAGTTTAGCTAATGTCCAGACATTTCTTTCTCGCATAATTTTATATTCTGTTTCCATGGCTTTCCACCAATTATCCTTTTCATTTGATTTTAAAACTTGCTTAAAGGTTTGCCGAATCTTAATGTCCCCGTCTAGTCATGAAAAATTTCCCTTTATACTAGAACACGAAGGCTGACTAGAAGTTTCCCCTCTTGATTCATTTTTAGCTCTGAAATTAAATGTATCGGGATCATATGCTATATTATTTCTTTCACAATACTTTTGCACATCGTGCCGCGATCTAAGTCTTTTATTTTTACCTTCTTCAAAATAATAAACATCCACCCTAGAACCATCCTTCCTAGGAACCACTTTTCGAGTTCATGAAACTTCTCGCAAAGGTTTCCTATCACTTTCTGAATCCGATTCACTTTCTGATACCCCCTCCCCAGCGTCTGTTGCGTCAGAATCCGACGAAGATAACATTTGTTCTTTCTCAAGATCCGAATCGCTTTCAGACTCTGCTGGGTTTTCTGCGAGAGGCCAGAAAAGGGTGCTTTTATCTTTTTCGCATGATTTGGTTTGGAATTCGTTTTTGAAGAATGAGTTTTCTTTGAATGAACATTTATGGATTCGATAATTTTGTTACTTTCGGGAATATATATTCGGTAGCCTTTCCTTTTAAATGCATATCCTATTAGAATACCCTTTTGAGCTTTTAAATCAAGTTTATTTCTTAGTTGCTTTGGGATTCCTACGAAAGTTACCGTAGTAAACGGTCTTAAATGCCGTATCAATGGTTTTCGCCCCCCATATAATTCAAACGGTGTTTTCTCCTGCTTCGAATGGCAAACTCTGTTCCAGGTGTAAGTAAAATAGAGCACTGCTTCTGGCCAAAATTCTTGTGGCAAACCGCTCTCTTCCAAAATTGCCCTGGTGTTATCAGCAACTGCGGGATTGAAATTCTCAGCAATTCTGTTTTGCTCTGGGCTATATATATTCTTCAATTCGTGTCTTATCCCCTTTTCTTTGCAAAAACTATCTAGTTCATGATTCACAAATTCGGTCCCATTATCTGTTCTTATAGCTTTTACCGATTTCCCTATAAACTTTTCTGCCCTAATTATGTGATATTTGAAAATTTCTGGCACTTGATTTTTACTTTTAATGGGATAAATTGAACTTCTCCTAGAATAGTCATCTATTATTGATAAATAGTATTTTTCCCCGTTTTTTCCTTCCAGGCTGTATTTCCCCCAAACGTCTGCATGGAGCAACTCCAAGGGTTGACTAGATCTTATTTTCTCAATAGGCTTGAAACTAACACGTTTAAACTTACCCAATTTACAATTATCACATGTAATTTTAACATTTTAAAACTTAGGTAATCCTTTTACAGCAGATAAATCACCGGTTTTACGTATACATTCGGTATTTACGTGCCCTAATCGCCTATGCCAAGTTTCAATATTTACATGACTATTTTCAGTGAAAGTACTTATATTTACTTGACTAGATTTTAAAGGTAATTGATTAGATTTTTCAGAATTTACAACATATACACCATTTTTTAATTGAGCTTTTAAAAGAACATTGTCATTTCTATCTGAAATCTCCACGAAACCGCCTCCCTCGTGATATTTGGCACCACCTTGGCCGAATTTTGGACCAAACAAAATATTCCGCCGCAGGCGGGGAGAATACATTACATCATGCAGTACAACATATCTATTTCCAAATTTATGCTTGATTTCCCCCTTTCCTATAATTGGAAACGTTTGATTTTTAACAGCTACAGCCATCCTAACATCTTTTACAGGAACAAATGTCCTAAACCAGTCCCGGTTGGAACAGAATTGATGGTCCGCTGCGGTATCAAAAAGCCACACGGAGGATGTTTCCCACATTTCACTATTATTTGCTTGAGTGAGATAAAACGACTGATACTCACAATGTTCGGCTGGTGAAGGGGACCTTCTCCTGTCCCGGAATTCCATCTCCTTCGAGGACTCCATCGGCGATTTCGATGTTGGATCGCACCTCCCGCGATTTCGGAAATTTCTCGGCTGTCGTTTATTCGCAAAGTTAGGTCCGGCCTTTTCGCTAAAAGAAGTCAACTGGCTTGGCTCTTGAGTAAACTTGGGGCAATTTGACTTCAGATGTCCCAACTGGCGGCAATTCCAACAGTGAATATTGCTCTGTATTGAAAAAACTTAAAAATAAGTTGTTAAAAATAAAGTTTTTATAAACAGGTTTTACGAAAATATACTAGCTCACTAAATAAGCTTAGAAAGTCCATGAAAAATCACAAAATTGACTTTGTGAAACTTGGCCTGTATATTCTCTGCAAACGGGCCGCGTAAAAGTTCAGCTTTTCATTCTTCTCTGGTTTATAGTTGCGCAATTTTATATAATGTTTACGCAACGATTTTCTGGATAGAAGTGAGTCTTCAGCTTTTTCCAAGAATCTGCGGACTCCGTGCAATTTTCTATTGTTTTTATGAGATTCTGTTCTACATTAAAAAAAAATATGGAATGGGCCGCTCGTTTACATTCTTTAAAAGTCCTTTATTTCCTTGTCTGTAATTTCTGATTCAGCACTTTTAACAGGCTCCAGCTCAGTTCCTTCAATAATATCCCAAGCATTTCTGTCCAGACGAAGAAATTTTACGTTTGTAGCCCACTCAACATAGTTTTTATTGTTTAATTTCTCTATCTGTAACGTCTGAGTGGCCATTTTCTCTTTCTTTTAATGCAAAAATAATGCACAGTTCCAACAAAAGAATTCAGCAAAAAGCATTAAATCCGATCTATAAAAAGTCGGCCTCCCCGACGAAAATATTCAGCCAGCTTCGTTTGCACAAGGGAAGGGCGTTCCTGGTCCCATAATACTTCGTGTTGGGCGTTTCTAATAAAAAGGAACTGAATCCGTTTAACTTATAATTCACATTTATTTGGTCAGAGACATGGCTAAAAATAACAGCAGTAAAATATCAGCATGAATATAAAAAATAAAAGAACATAACAATTGTAAACGAAACGACGGCGAGTGCTCACTAGAGCCATGTAAGAAAAAGGATCTACCTTAGTGAGTTCCTGGACACAGCTTTTATGCTGCCAAAAAGGACTCCTACGCATGTGCAGTATCGGCACATGATCCGAGAACTATTTTACATCTCGGACCTCCGAGCTAGCACATTATTAATAAGAACGAAACTTTCTTCAAAATAATGTATAATTAAATGATAAGAAGATTCTTTAAATAAAATAGACATTTATGGCTATCAAAATTGCAGCATCTCTTTATTAAAACATTTTATGATATTTGTAATTCTAATTCTAGCACATTAAATAAAATTGCTATGCAATATGTCTCAGGTCAAATAATTGAGTTACGGTATGCCAGAAACCTGCAACTCAATTTGCAACTGTGGCAGCGAAAGCTGCAGTTGGTGAATTTCAATGAAACCGTATGAGAGTGAAGAATGACTTTTCTGTAAATGGATTTCTAATGTGCCCCATTATCTTTGCAAGTTATTTTCAGGTATTTTAACCAGTTCCTCATTCGTTGTCTTTTCCTGATGTATTTGTCTTATCATTTTGAGGAAAGCATATTGTCCGCATATCAGCGAAATAAGGATAAGGAAGTCCAAGTGGGGGTAGCCAAGGTTTTCGATTTGAATGCGAATTTAAAACGTTACTGTTTATTATGGTGAAAAAACTATAAAATATAACTACAAGTTTCAGTTAAAACGTGTGTTTAATTGTCAATCCAAGAAATGTAAGTTTCTAATTCCAATATGCTCATAAATTGATTAAAAATTCTCTACTGATGCTTCATAGGGGCCGATTACATACGCACCCTGAAAGCAGAGCGGCAGCAGCAACTGGAGGAAGTGGAGAGGCTGAAGAAGCAGATAGATGAACTAAATCAGGCCATTAGGTTGGTACTCACTGTGCTTGTTTGTGTCTTTTCTCTCCCCATGCAAGATACTTTTTTAATTTAAAGATAAAATTTTGGTTTCTAAAATGGAGCCTTCTCAAAAATCCCTTTAGTAAAATAAAAGTCTTCACAAATTTATTTTATAAAAATAATCCCTTTTAAATATCTAAAATCAACTATGATGTTTATCATTTTATTGGAATGATTATAACTCTATCTTCTGATTTTTTGTTAATTTATGTACCTTTTTTTAACTTCTAAGAAAAAAATGAAGTTAACGAAATTAATTACATTTTTGTGAAAGTAATTCAAAGTTGACAGTAAATTAATTCGGTCAAAAATTGCTGGACTTGCCACTGCCATGTGCTTGACAAAGAATCTATGCGGGCAGAGAAATAGAAAAATATGCTAAATTTTAAAAACCTCTGGCAAGACAAGGAATACAATTTTATAATGCAATCAGGATCAATAGCTATATTCCGCTTTCTTCCCCTTAATAAGAAACTTTTGGGAATTTGTTAGTAGGGGGGAGGGGGGTAATAAATATTGGTTTAGACCAAATACCTAACATCAGTGTTTTTTTTTTTTTTTTTTATTTAAGAATTGGGGATTTTAAAAATTTAAATCGGCTTTTTTAAAACTTAAATCGGATTCTTTTAAACAGACTTAAAATATTTTAGATATTTATTATGTTACACTTATAAAAATAATATGACATGTCAAACATGATGCAAAAACACATTTTAGGCTATTTTCAAGCCAGTAAATATTTTTTAATATTAATATAGATAAAAAAGTTGTAAATGCATGTTTAGAATGAAATCTAACCTTACAAGGAATAATAATACACTCTTAAGTACAGAAAAAATGAACAAGTTTAATCGGAATTCTTTTGCCATTGAAAACCAGGGTTGGAAAAAAAAAACGTTTTTTTTTTTGTTTAAACAAGGTTTTTTTGGTTTAAACCGGGTTTTTTTTGGTTTAAATAGCATTTGTATGAAAAACAATTTGACTTTAAGAAAATCATGGAGATTTCAGATCCTTAATTGTAAATAAATGTTATTGATAGTTAATTTATTGATAATTAATTAAGTAAGTATAAGTTAAAACCTTAAATTTTAATTACCTTATATAGGTTCAGCACTTTAGTCGTCAACTTATAGAGGGTGGAATTTTTTTTTTTTGTCATTTCTCACGCTATGCGTTTATTCATTTGTGACTAATTAAAATATAACATGTATTAATGTTACTTTAAAATTAGTAATTAACTATTTTTAACAATTATCTAAAATACCATTAGATAAATTTAATCTGAATGACTTACAATGTATCCTATACAACTTTAAAATTGAAGCACTTTGTTAAAGATAAATGTGTTAGTTTACTTATTTGACTGCAAAGATTCCCTAAAAATACATAATTTTTCCAAATGACTAGATCAATTAGAAGAAAAAGAAGAAACTTATTTAAAGAACCAAAGAGTGAGGCTCATAGTAGTTTTCTAGAACAGTTAACTTACACAGAGGTTTAGGCAAAATTTTTATTGATGTTTCATCCATCCAGACAAATACTGGTCTAACATTATGGCATAAAAAATATTATCCTGGAGAACTTATATAAGTTTTTTTTTATCTTTGCAAAAATAGATAAATAATTAAATATAGTAAAAATTAGGCAGCCAACTTACAAAGGGTTTTTTATAATACTCCCACCCAAATTTGGTACTTAAGTGTTCAATATAGACGTGGTCAAATTACAAAGGTTTTCCTACATTAAATAATATAGGGCTAATTCCGTTCCTGACCATAAGTGGTCAACTTAGACAGGTGGCCAACTTACAACGGTGGTCAACTTTACAGGTTTTACTGTATTAACACGTTATACTACTCTACTTATACAGACCTTTCAGCAAATTATTACAGAAATAATTATAATGCGGGTTGAGTTTTGACAAAAGCATATTTTACAAAATCAATAAAAAATAAGCAAAAATGAAAGATACATTAAAAATAATGTGTGTTGATTTACAGTATCAGTAATATCAACAAATGATTATACCATAACACTTACACAAATCAGCAACATTGGCTTAGAAATTATCACTATTATTTTTATTTTAATTTTAAATACACTTTTTCCTGATTAAAGAATAAATATATTTTTAAAAAGAAGAGAATAATTTAGGAAAAGAAAAATTTGCACTGATTAAAAAAAAAAGTTTGTTACTTTACAAATTCAGTAATTCATGATTTATCTAATGCTGTGCTTGCAATTTCTGCTCAAATTGGATTTTGCAATTTTTTATAATGCGAAAAATAAATGAAAAAAGATTTGGTTTCTTAAAAATTGCTATCTGTAACATACATTTGCAAATTTGTTATTATGAAGTTATTTTATTATTTCTAATATATATTCTTTAACTCCAGGAATTACAATTGCAATATTTTAATTTTTATAATGACTGAGAAAAGTTTTTCTCAAATTAGTTTTTTCAGAGCTAATTTTAAAAAACCCAAATAGTCTGACATACGTAGCCTGTAGATAGGAGATGAAAAAAATTTGTACTGATTAAAAAAAAAGTTTGTTAATTTTCAAATTTATTAATTATCCAGTGCTGTCCTTGTAATTTCTCTATAAATTGGATTTTGCAATTTTTAACGATGTGCAAAATCAATGAAAAAAGATTTGGTTTAAACCATGGTTTAAACCAACGGGGTTTAAACCAAACAACCCTGTTGAAAACTAAAAAAAAAGCAAGATAAATGAATTTTTAAAATAGAAAATGATTGTGTGCACTTACTTTTACATTGAGGGCGCTTTAATCATTTTTCTATTTTATAAATGAAATAACTTGGAATATTTTTTAATTTACACATTTACAAAAATTAAATGCTTACTCCATTACTCGAAACTGAAACTTTTTGTTTTAGTCACATATCTTTATTGAAAATTATTTTACAAGGGCAAAAAACCTTAAGCTATTATGGAACATGAGGGAAATCTTTAAGGATATCTATTTTAATTTCTAAACCATGTTGTTTTTCACACCATCATTCTGGATTATTTATTGTGTGGCATTGATTAAATACATCTAAAATACTGTTATTAAAATAAAAATTGCATAAAGTGGATCATGATTACTATGCATTGCAATATGAATGGTTGAATAAATTATGCTTTGCTGGTGCAGATGCCCAAAAAATAATATTGTAAAATTTAAAAAAAATAATAAAGTTATGAAGTATGTTATATACTCACACACAGACAGAGGGAGCTATGAAGTATTGCTTGAAATAGAGTTTGTAAATGCAGCATATTTTATTTTTAGAATAATACTTTCCAACACTAAAATCAATTATTAAGAAAAAAAAATCAAAAATGATTTAAAGTAATGACTAAGAAAAATCACTTGATTTAAATCAATGAACCCTGACTAATATTGGACCATTTCTCCTTGGCCAAACCCAAATGTTTGGCTATTTCTTCTTGGCTGAAGCTCAATGTTCGGTGCTCGAATGTTAAATTTTCAGTAATGGATTTCTATTTGTTTGCAACAAGATATGTTTATTATACATTAAAATCTGTTCAATGAATACCATTTTAATAGGTAGATATCATCAAAACGTAGATAAATAACTATCTTTTTAATATTAGTCCAGAGGCTCCAGCCAAATGATGTACTTAGGTTTGAAATAAACAAAAGGGAATTTTTTTTGCTGTTGCAGTTGTTAACAAATACAAATACAAAAGTGACAACCAGCAACAGGCTCAGGGCCCACCTAGGCTGGTCCTAGTCAATTTAGCAGTCCCGAATGAACATCAGGAGCTTTCTTAAAAGTTTTTACCCCACTGCAATTAACAGTCGCTTCTGGTAAACTATTCCAACTGCCTATAACCCTATTGAAGTAGTAATTTTTCCTAATTTCAAGATTAACCTGAGATTTGAAAAGCTTAAAACAATGACCTCTTGTTCTACTTTCAGCACATAGCTGTAGTCCATCAACATTTCCCATTTTAATGAATTTAAAGAACTGAATCATGCCCCCTCTAACTCTCCTTTGTTCAAGACTATACATATTGAGCCTTTTAAACCTAACTTTATAATCTAAGTCTGAAAGACCACTTACCAATCTTATAGCCCTTGTTTGAACCCTTTCCAATAAGGTAATACCCTTTTTTAGGTACGAAAAGACCAAAACTGAACAGCATACTCCAAATGAGGTCTTACCAAACTTCTGTATAATGGCAATAAAACTTCCTTAGACCTGTTCGAAATAACCTTATTGATAAACCCAAGCATCTTGTTAGCTTTGTTACTTACTATGCTACACTGCTGACTGGACTTGAAGTCGTGACTAATCAATGCTCCTAGATCAACAACTGCTTCTGCTTTCCTAATGACGGAACCTTGTGAATAATAAGGTTGCATGTTTATTCCCATGACCAAAATGAAGCACTTGACATTTCCCAATATTAAAAGACATACCCCTTTTAATTGCCCACCTAGAAATTTGATTTAAATCCTCTTGAAACTGTTTGACTTGTTCCTCCGTGTCCACAATTCCCATGATTTTGACATCATCAGCAAAAATATTGATATTCCCAGAAATACTCTGAGTAATATCATTAATAAAAATAATAAATAATATAAGTCATAAAACTGAACCTTGTGGAACACCACTCAAAACATCAATCCACTGAGAGTAATTGCATTTCACTACTACTCTCTGTTTCCTCCCAGTCAGCCAATTTTTAACCCAAATTAAAGTTTTTCCACCAATACCAATATAAGCAAGTTTGCTAAGAAGAGCTTCATGCGGTACTTTATCGAACGCTTTCTGAAAGTCAATGTAAACATCTACGCACTTTTTATTATCTAATGCCATGGTAACCTTGTCATAGAAATGCAACAAATTAGTTGTACAGTACCTACCCTTCCTAAAACCATACTGAAAACCAGTCAACACTCCATTTGCCTCCAGGAAATTCACTATTTTGATTTTGATCAGCGTTTCAAAAATTTTACAAAGAACTGAAGTAAGGTTCACAAGGCTATAATTTCCTGCCTTAGCTTTAGACCCTTTCTTGAAGAGCGGTGTTATGTTTGCCAGCTTCCAATCTGCTGGCACAGTCCCAGAGTTATATGAAAATAGTCAAGACAACATCCGCTAATTCCGCTGCGCATTCTACTAAAATTTTTGGATAAACATTATCAGGTCCTGGAGCCTTGTTTGCTTTAATCTTTTTCAAATGAAACTGCACATCATCCCTAGAAAATACAAAATCCTAAAGCTGTGTATTAGCTTGCATCTCGCTTATGTCAACTGTTGAGATACAGTTTCTGTTAAATACACGGGAAAAAAATTATTTAGAATATTAGCAATATCTCCCTCATTTTGAATCCAGTTCCCATTCTCATCCACTAGTGTGCCTACCTGAGTATTACAAGCTTTCCCTGAATTAGCATAAGCATATTAAAAGTAAAAGCTTAACTGCTAACTGAACCTTTTTTTTTGTATACTTTTCTAGTGGCAACAGCGATGTTGTGCTTGCCGTTCCACGTTTGTTGTTGCTTGACGATGATTTTTTCTGTTTTAATAAACTACTCTTTATTTTTATTTCTAAACATGTACTCTGTTGTTTTTTCTAATAATCACAAGTGGTTATGCTCCCAGCGACCTTCTACATGCGCTTTAGAGTAGTTTAAAGTTGATGTTTTTATCGTGAGATGCACTTTGCTGGAGTTTGAATTTGCACTGTTAGGCCTAGTTAGTTCCGAGTCATCTTAATAGAGATAGACAGCTTCCAAGATGGATAAAGGTCATTTTATCGAAAGATTAAAAGGAGAAAGGAGCTGGATAAGTTGGAAATTCGACGTGGAACTTCAACTGACTGTACAAAAGGCAATGCCAGTCGTGCTAGGAACAGTTACAAAGCCAGAACCAATTGTGGCAACCGCTGATGAAGCGACAAAGAAAGCTTACGATACGGCATTAAAACACTTTGAAGAATTGGATGCCATTGCAAGGTATGTCATTGGTTCCAGTGTGAGGCCAGATCCCAAGAATCACATTTTGACCTGCAAAACCAGCAAAGACATGTGGGATGCTCTTCATAGTGTCTACGAGCAACGAAATGAGCAGAGATTAGATCTGCTGTATTCTCAGCTGTTCAATTATAAGAAGGACATTGTAGATGATATTGCTACTCATGTGTCAAAATTGCAACGGATTTGGCAAGACCTTCATGATGAACTTAAAAGTGAAAATGTTCAGCTTCCTAAATCAATGCTGCTAAATCGGATTCTGAATACTTTACCCACTGAATATTTAGAGTTCAAGAATGCGTGGGAATCAGTTCCTGTCAGTGAAAGGACTGTGATTAGTCTTACTGAAAGACTGCGCTTGCATGAGCAAAGGCTGGAAGTCATGAAGCTTCCTCATGAAAGCAAGAGTGTGGCATTTGTGGCCAAGCCAAATAAGAACTTTGTAAAGAATCCCACTGATTCAGTTCTGAAAGAAAAGTTCAAGAAGATTAAGCGCTATTATTGTGGCCGCGCTGGTCACATGAAAAAGAACTGCTACAAATTTAAAAATGAAGGTTCTGAGAAAGGGAAAGATGAGTCGCGCAAACCAGGACAAGCTTTTATGACTGTTGCTGAAATGAGTCAAGATTATTGGCTTATTGATTCGGGTGCTTCACATCATGTTTCTTCAAGATTTGACTGGTTTGTCACCTACAAAATGTTTGATGCTCCGCTACCCTTACGCTTAGGTGATGGTCGATGCATGTACGCTGAAGGCATCGGAGACATACAGGTTGAGATGCTCGTAAACAAAAGGTGGCTTCCTAGTTCTCTCACCAATGTATGGTATGTACCGGAAAGTGGACAAAATCTTTTTTCCTCTGGTGCTGCATTAGATAAAGGTCTGAGTGAATATGCGGACAGTCAACAAAGAGGTTTTAAAAACAAGGAAGGTGATACTGTTGCTGTTGGAATAAGATATAATGGTGTATATAAATTGTTAATGCGTGTAATAGTGCCTGAATCAGTATGTGCAGCAGTGAAAATTGATATTCTTCAGTTGTGGCATGAGAGAATGGGCCACCAAAACAAAAGATACGTTCAAAAGTTTCTTAAATCCAAAGGAATTGATGTCAACTTAGACTGAATTTTGTGATGCCTGTATGTATGGCAAGATACATGGGCTTAGCTTTGGAAATCGTCAACATAGGCCAAATTCTCCAGGTCAGCTCGTCCACGCTGATGTCTGTGGCCCAATGCCGGAAAAATCTCTAGGAGGCAACAGGTATTTTGTAGCTTTTAAAGATGATTACTCTAAATATAGGACTGTCTATTTAATTAAGGAAAAATGTGAAGTTAAAAACATGTTGTCTGTCCAGATTTTTATCAGAGATGCAGAATGCTGGATATGTGTTAAAGGAACTTTTAACAGATGGTGGTGGTGAGTTCAACAATTCTGAAGTTCACAAAATAATTCAAAAAGAAGGTTTAAATCACCGCAAATCAATGCCCATACCCCAGAGCAAAATGGGGCTATCGAGCGAGAAAACCGAATTTTAGTGGAAGCAGCTCGGTCTATGCTTCATGCCAAGGAGTTGCCACAGAAATTGTGGGCTGAAGCTGTGAACACAGCAGCATATGTCTTGAACAGGACAGGGCCCACTCCTGAAGCAGGAAAATCTCCCTATGAAATCTGGTTCAAAAGAAAACCTTCAGTAGATCATCTGAAAATCTTTGGAACTGAATGCTTCCTTCACGTTCCTAAACAGAAAAGGAAAAAAATTTGATAAGAAGGCCATCAAAGGCTACTTAGTGGGCTATTGTGGAGAAAAGGATGGTTTTCGCATTTGGTTACCAGATAAGAATGATATTGTGCTCTCGAGAGATGTCGTTTTCAAAGATGAGATAACTTCTGAGAAAATATCTGTAAATCTTTTTCAAACGTCAGCAGAAAAAGTCGGTGATCAAAAAGAAGATGCAAGCATTGTTGATGCAGGGGAAGAAACTCAAATTCAGAACATAGTTGATGATAACATATCACTTGAAACAGATATGTATAATTTGAAAAAAAGATCACAATTGAAAAAGCCTTCAAAGTATGACAACTATGTGATGGTAGCAGAATCAGTGGAGCCAATAACATTTACAGAAGCACTACAGTCACCAGAAGCAGAGCATTGGCAAGCCGCCATGCAAGAAGAGATGCAGTCCTTAATAGATAACCAAACATGGGAATTAGTGGACTTGCCACCAGGTAGAAAAGCAATAGGAAGCAAATGGGTTTATCGAATGAAGAGAAATGCTGATGGGAAGATAGAGCGCTACAAGGCAAGATTAGTAGCAAAAGGCTATGCACAAAAATTTGGAGTGGATTTTATTGAAACCTTCAGTCTTGTTGTCCGTTGGGACACTGTTAGTCCTGTTAAGCCTTGCAGCTGAGCAGAAGTTAAAAACAGCTCAGTTTGATGTAAAAACTGCCTTCCTCAATGGGGATTTAGATGAAGAAATCTTCATGGTTCAACCCGAGGGATTTCAAAACAATACTAAACAGGTGTGTAAACTCTCCAAAAGCATTTATGGCTTGAAACAAACCCCAAGATGCTGGAACGAGAAGTTTAGCAAGTTTCAAGAGGACTGTGGGCTAAAGCAATCAAATTATGATCCTTGTTTATTTTACAATATTGAAAAATCTTTCTTCTTGATTTTATATGTTGATGATGCTCTGGTGTTTGCTAAAGATGATAACATGCTTAACTGTTTTTTGAAACAACTGGAATCAGAATTTTCTATCACTGTGAGTAATGCTACTTATTTTCTTGGAATGCAAATAGAATATTTGGATGATCAATCAATTTTTATCCATCAAGAATCTTACTGCAAAAGAATAATAAATAGGTTCAACATGAATGATGCCAATCCTGTTAGTACCCCAATTGAAAAGTGTTCACTATCGCTAGAAGGTAGTAATGTATCAGAAAATGTTCCATATAGAGAGGCAGTAGGCAGTTTGATGTTTCTCGCTATGAATAGTAGACCAGATATTGCTTACACAGTTAGCTTTTTGTCTCAAGTTTTGGATAACCCTTCCAGTGTTCATTGGAACACAGTCAAAAGAACTCTCAAGTATCTCAAAGGTACTGCTAAGTGTGGAATTATGTATGTCTCTAGTGACAAATGTAACTCCTTAGAAGCATTTTGCGACTCAGATTATGCAGGGGATCCTGTAACGAGGAGGTCTACCAGTGGCATAGTGTTAAAGTACAGTGGAGGAGCCGTAACATGGAAAAGCCAAAAGCAAAAATGCGTTTCACTCTCCACTACTGAAGCAGAGTTTGTAGCAGCAAGCCAAGCTGCAAAAGAAGTTGTATGGCTTAATAATTTGCTGAAAGAGATCAGTTTTTCTAGGGATATTCCAATTCTACAAATTGACAACCAAAGTGCGACTAAATTGATAAAAAATCCAGAATTTCATTGTCGTACGAAACACATTGATGTGCGTTATAAATTTGTATGGGAACTTTACAATCAAAATTTGTTTAATGTGAAAAGCTGCTCGACTCATGAACAAGCCGTGGATATTTTTACCAAAGCACTTCCTGCTGCTAGATTCAATGTCTTGAAGAAAATGATTGGAATGCACAATTTTTAATAATGTTTTTTTTATACTGTAGTTATTATTATTGAATATGATTATATTCCTTATGTTTTTATAATATGTTTATATTCATTATGTTTTTTTTTTAATAAATAACTTAGTATAACCTGCATTCCATTTTTTTTGTTTTAAGTTCAACTAAAGTAAGTAACAGTTGTTTTTTTTTCAGTTAGCGTTCAGTTTTAGGGAGAGTATTAAAAGTAAAAGCTTAACTGCTAACTGAACCTTTTTTTTTGTATACTTTTCTAGTGGCAACAGCAATGTTGTGCTTGCCGTTCCACGTTTGTTGTTGCTTGACGATGATTTTTTCTTTTTTAATAAACTACTCTTTATTTTTATTTCTAAACATGTACTCTGTTGTTTTTTCTAATAATCACAAGTAAAATTTCTTAGGATTCCTTTCAATGTTATCTGCAAGCTTTTGCTCCAATTCCCTTTTCTTACTCCATACCAAATACTTGAAAGTATGTCTAGCTTCACCATACAAAATCCTGTCAGCATGGCACCCAGTCTTTTTAAGTCGCCGAAAAGTGGCCTGCTTATAATTGAGAGCATCTTTCATCTCCCTAGAGAACCACATGGGCCAAATTTTCGTGAAATCCCCTTTATTTCTAAAAGGAACATAATCCATCACTGTTTTCCAATTTCCCCTTAAACTCTTCCCACTGAAGATCATCTTCACTATTTTCTAACCCAGAAGAAAAAACCTCTTTCAAACCCTGCCTAAGTGCAACATGATCAACATTCCTGAAGTTAGGTACAAATCTGAAATTTTAATCTTTGTGAGCATCGAAGCTGGTCCAAACCTAATAGTATCGTGATCACTATCTCCAATATGTTCCCCTATACTCAACCCCTGAACAGAACTTCCGACGTCACAAAAAACTAGATCCAAAATATCACCATGCCTGGTCCCCTGGGTAACAACTTGATCCAAAAAACAGTCACCAATAACTTTCAGAAATTCTTCTTCCCTACCATTGCTAGTGTTAAAACTATTCCAGTCTATGCCCGGGAAATTGAAGTCCCGCATTATGATGACCGAGCCCTTACCAGACATGTCCCTAATAACACTATACATCTCCTCGTCTTGATTCTGACTAACATTAGGCTGCCTGTAAACATTCCCCAAATGTAACTTCTTACCCTTTTTGCTCAGCAACTTCATCCAGACCATTTCAATATCCTTATTATTATTATTAATGACCAATTCATTGCAAATAAAAGTGTCCTTAATATAGAATAAAACCCCTCCACCTTTCTTACCCAGCCTGTCTTGCCTAAACAAATTATGTCCACCGGTCACCGAAGTCACGGAAGTCCCCGAAAAGTCACCAAATCGGAAAAGGGGTCACGGAAATCCCCCAAAAGTAGCAAAACTTGATAAAGGGTCACGAAAAAAATTCGACGGGACTGAATGTTTTTTTCTCGGCCATGATCGCCACAATTCACTGCGCAGCTATTTTTAGAACTACTGAAAGTGGGGTTGATTACTGCGGTAGATGGTAGATATAACATTGGTTTTAAATCATTTCACACTTTCGTATAATCAGACGTGTGATTTTTCCGTATTTTCGGTGCAAATGAAAATGTAAAGTTTCGTTTTCGCAAAAATTCGTAATTTTGGAAGTTTTTCTTTTTCAATTTTTTTTTTTTTTTTTTTTTTTTTTTTTTTTTACGTAGCCTACGTACATGCCTGCCAAATGCTACAAATCACGAGTAAAATTTGCACGAGTAGTCCGTTTTTTGCGCTTTCAAGGGTCAATTACGCATTTCAAAATCCAGTTGCATCGGCTTGTGTAAAACTTTCTAATCCTCGTTTGCTATCGGATTCTTCCTTTGGGACATCAATAACTTCGAGTTTACCATTATTTTTAATTTTTCTCAAGTTTCAACTTCTGTAGTAAAGGACTTGCACGGACGTCATTTTGAGGCGCCTCCTCGAAATTTAATCAAATTTAGGAGTTTTAAAATTCATTTTTAGCCTTAAGGTTTTAGTGATCATATCAGTTGATTATGATTATTAAATATTGCAGCCTTATTAAGAATATAATTTTAAAAATTTTTTTGCTAGAAAAAAAAATTTCCCTATTCTTTTTGCATGCAATTAAAAATGTTTTTCAATGTTTTGTTGTCTTTAACTTTAGGTTTTTGTCTTTTCAAGTGTTCGTTATTTATTGTTACAAAATAATTAAATAACATTTCTTTCTATTTTCTTTTAATATATATTTTAAAAACAAGTAAAAAATTTTGCAATTGTTTTTCATGTACTATAAAGTGATCATTAAATACGACAAAATACTAATCCTAATATTTTTAATTATGCCTCTTTTTGATCTTAGAAATTAATTAGTCAAGTAGCTCAAATTAATACACATATTAATAAAACATCTACTATGGTGTGCACAAGTATTAAAAGTTGATGCTTGAAAACATGTTTTTTTCTTTAAAAAATGCAGTGAGTTTTTACATATTTAATTCAGACTTTATGTATTGATATAAGTTCCGAAGAATGTAGGACTTAACACACTTTTTTTTTTTTTTGTTATACATTGAGCTGCAGTAATAAAAAAGTATAAAAACTTAAAATTAAATAATTTATATTAAGAAATTCATCATTAATTTGTCATTTTAGTTAATCGATATTAAAAATAAAGTTTTTGAAAACAGGTTTTATGAAAATATACTAGGTCACTAAATAAGTTTACAAAGTCCCCGAAAAGTCACTAAAAAGTCACCAAATTGACTTTGGGAAACTAGGTAGACACCCTGATCCAGCAATGCTCACTAAATCCTTGTCATCACCAGTAAACCATGTATCCGTAATTCCAATAATATCCAACTCCTCACCTGCAATAACACTTTTTAACTCATCCATCTTATTCCTGATACTGCGAGCATTAGTATATAGAATCCTGAGCATGCCCATTTTGCTTGCCTTAAACATTTTTTGATGCCTCAAATCACTACTATAAATGTTACTATTGCTTAATATTTTACCCTCATTTTTAAAACCTCCAGAGCAGAAGTCAACACCATGACATTCTCCAATCCCCCTATCCAAAATTAGTTTTTTGAAACCGTAGCCTCCAAAACCATATCACTAACCTTAACGACCCCCTAGAACTAAGATTCAGACCATCCCTAACAACCCAATCTATGTTGAGAACAACTCCAAACATCAATGAACCTGATAGAATGCTTTTCGCAAAGTTTCTTAAGGACCAGATTCATGCTCCTAGCATGCTGATTTAACCAGCCCCTATGCACCCCATACCCCATGGGAAGCAAACCAACTACCTGGACATCTGTCGAAAAGTTGGTTGCTTTATCCAACAGGCTTTCCCAATCCTCAACAAACTCCTTGTTTGTGCTGTTACCAACGTTGTTAGTGCCCACCCATACAGTAACTGAATCTCCCTGTTTAAACATTCCCCCTTTTTCTATAACCTTATTAACATCCTTCAGCCCCTTCATCCCTAGCCCCAGGTAAATAGCACCTAGCTCCTCATTCTACCGACCACATTACCTATCCCGCGTATCATAGAATCCCCTAAAATGACCCCCTGTTTTTAGGTCTACAGTTCTCCCTTTTCCCATATTAGATCCTTCTCCTGCAACCTCACTCTCTCCAACAAGCCCTTCATAAGAAGTTCCCTCCTCTTTTGTGGAAGTTTCACCCAAGTTATTTCTAACTAATTGGGTGTCCAATGCTACCACCTTCATCCTTAACTCTAACAATTCAGCACATTTTGTGCAAACATAATTCTGCTCTGTAGCTGTATTAGTATTTCCCTCCAATCTACTAAACATCTCACACCTATCACAGCTCACCCACCAACTCCCATAACCATTTTTAATTTCCTTCATTAAACATATGACTCCCATACTAATTAAATTTAAAGCAAACAGGCAAAATAATACATAACTCAACAAATTTAACCTACTACACTGATTACAAACACAAATCACATAGAAAAAATGCAAATAACTTGAATTACACACAGATAACTGCAGTAAACAGCAAAATTGGCTGTTACCCCAAGACTTCAAACAAGGCAGTTGAACTCACAAATCAGACAAAGTTGAACTCACACTGTGTAGAAATATTAATATCACAACAAGTGTTTCCAGTGAATAATTCTGATACATTGTGCTACTGTGCTTCATTTCCTTATATTATTTCTTGAAAATATTAATTGTTTTTCTTGGATTTTCCCCCGCTTTTCTTTTTAAAAAAAATGTTTAATTCTATATGAGTGATGGTAATAGAAGTGTTTATTTCCCTTTCCTGCAGCACGTACCAGAGTCAACTGCCAGCTTCTGGAGCCCCTGTTCCCTGCCAGAGGACAAATAAGATGAAGGAGATGTTTGAGGAATATGTGCGCCAGCAGACCTTACAAAACTGGAAATTCTGGATTGTATCCTTTTTTTTTTTTTTGTCTTTCGATTTGCGCGTCTGCTATAAACTTTTCATCACTGATAGAGCTATTTACTTTTGCTTATTGTATTTTACTTGATGCTTTGATGATGTATATTCCAAAGTCTGATTCTTGTAGAACATGGGTTTAGGCTCTTACATGCCCTTAGATTCTTTCCCCTTTTCCAATGTTGGTGGGTTTCCACATTAGCGCTTTGCTCAGTAGGAGATAGTAGGTAGTCAGTCTTCTTTTCTTCATCTCATGCTTCAAGGAAAAGATGAAACTCTTGTTAACCACCTGAATCCCTCAAAAGAACTTTTTAAAGAAAAAGTAATGGTAATCATTCTGTTAATAGGCACAATCCCTCTATTGTTTTTTCGTTCAACATGAGTAGTAAATGTTCATCTGAGGGCAGAAAATAAATATGAAAGAAACAATATTGTGACACATGTACTTCAAAATAAATGGCATACATATTTCATGACCAAAAGCTTCAACTTTTTTGTGTTGAAAAAAGGACTTATTGTAACCCCAAAACACACGTATACAATATATTTTGCAATTTTGTGCACCACAGCATCATTTCTTTCACGTAAGGTCAAATGTTCTGAAGAATAGGAGTTAAAAGTTTTCTCTGCATGGCATTTTTAAGCTTTCAGAACAGACTTATCATAAATTTTTAAGATTGCAAATATTTGTCTCAGTTGTAATAGGTTCTGGTTGTAGGAATGGGAGATGGTACCTTTTCTCGTCCATTATTGATTCTTGTTAAGTATAACTATTTAATCCACTAACATTTGACAAAATATAAAATGATGCTCCTTGACTCCTTTCTGTACAGTTCAGCCTGATTGTTGAGCCCCTGGTGGATTCCTTTAACAGCAGCGTGTCCACAGCAAGCATCGACGAGATGTGCAAGTCCATCCTGACATGGCTAGACCAGCACTGCTCACTTGTCTCACTCAGGCCTGGTATGTAGTACAGTAAATACAGCTGGTGAATTATGAATGTTTTTGTGAAGTACTAAACTTGATCAAATCTAGGATATGCATAGTATATAAGATTCATAAATTTCCATTCATTTTTCTTGTTTAAGTATTTGTTAGGTTTAACATTATCGATCTATAATAAAAAATAATTGATTTATATTAAAAAAGTTATTTTAATAAAAATAATTGGAATGGAAATTACTTTATGACCTAAAAAATCCTTGAATAAAATAAAAATCTCTTAAAAACATGCTACCAATTCTTAAGGTTCAAAATTTTTCTACAGTAGAACTGAAACTGTTTTTATTTGCATTTATTTATTTATTTCAATTTGAACCATTAGTTATTATTTTATAACCTTTGAAAAATAACCGAAAAAGTGTTGAATCTCTTTAATATTTTTAATGAAAATAAAAAGAAATTTTGTTTGTTTATTTCATAACAATAATTAATGGCTAATTAAAGTTAAAAATATTAAAATCTAAAGAATAAAGCCTATTTTAAATAGAGATAGAACAAAGCTTTAGCGTTACTGAAGCTTTGGCCTGTGTACCGATAGAAAAGTCTAATCTTTAGTTTTTCAATGGTTTTTTAGTTTTCTGTCGACTGTAATTAGGAAATAAGTTATAGTCACTTTAAGGACCTACTTTTCCTTTTTTTCTGCACATTTTGATGTTTTTTACATGCCAGTATTTCTTGTAATTTAACACCTAAAAATCTAAAAACTGTTCTGGCATGAGATTGCTCTAAGTAAATAAATAAATCCACTCTCTCTTTTTTTTTTAAATGTTGGAAAGTAAAAACCACCAAGAAAAGGGGTTTGGGGAAAAAACCTCACCAAACCACCACCTACACCAAGAAAAGTTGTTTTGGAAAACAGTTAGCGCATATTAACAGCTTGGTGATGGACATGTTTTCATTTCAGGTGTTCTCAACTCCTTACGGCATCTAAGCACAACGACGAATATCTTATCCGATCCTTCGCGAATGCCAGAAGAAGCGACCAGAGCTGTAACCAAGAAGGAGAAAAGGCAGCACTAAGTGCTTCCACATAAAGACATTCATTAAATGAGTCATTCTTTCAATGGTGTTGATGGAGACGAGATGTTGATAAGCTCATTCAAGCCTTGCAGGTTATAAAAACTCATGAAATGTTTATTTTTAACTTTTCACTATTACACTCTTTGGAAGTCTGGGAATACGTCTCAGACACTTTCTTCAATTCCCCCCCCCCCCTTTCTGAGTGATCTTCTGTTTTATCTTAGGATATCTTAATTTCTTCAATTATTATTTGAACAAACTGTACTCATTAAGAATGTTCTCAAATTACAAAAATTCTGTGCACTTGTAATCTTTATTGTTAAGAATTAATAAAACTCATAATAATACAATAAATAGAATCAGTAAAGATCTTTACCTATAACTCCATAAAAAGAATATCGTATTTTGAATGTTCTTAACCATTGATCAAAAATTCTAACCGAGGCATTATTAAATAAATAAAAAAGACTGAACTTGATCGTTTAATTTTTAAATATATTTTCTAAATAGCCATTTACTGTTTTATGTGATTCATTACCCAAACCTCAATGTATTTTTTTTTTTATTCTCTGTTTTTTATGAAGATACACCTAGACCAATAATAAATATCAGTACTTTTAGTTTTCTTTTCCTAGCTTTTTTAACATTAAAAAAAAAAAAAAATTAAAAATATCTATCTGCAATTTTTTTTTCCCGCTCATAATCCTACGGGTCTAGTACAATCGTTTCACTAATAAAAATTATCTTTTGGCAATCATGTTTACTGTATAAATTGGATACTGAACAATAACGTTTTTTCATTTATGATGGACATGTTGGTATAAATTTTGTTTTGTTATATAAAATAACATCATTGAAATCCATACATATAAAGTTTAATTTTACGTTAACAAGAGCTGTCTTTTATTCCTTAAGTGCATGCTGTAGAAAATATGCTATATGTGAAAGATAATATAGAGCTACCTTTGTTTAGATTACTACCTAGTGCAATGGAAAAATACTTCCACAATCTTCTTGCCATGTATATATATATATTAAACTGAAAGGAGATAAAAATCATTTTATGATTTTTTTACAAATATATTTACTTATAATTTTACTGTGAAAGTTGCATCATAATTTTTCTTCATGAGTCTCTAAACCTGACAAGTGCTATTGATGAGTTCCTTGTTGAAAGTTTACCTAACCTTAAACTCGAGTCTCTTATTCTACACATTGTTTTGCTCAGTAATTTTGTTGCTCATGTTTTATTATCAAGCATTTTATTAAAGTACAATATGTTGAATTTTGTTATTGTGTGTCTGCATCTGTAGGTATTTTAATGTTTGTGTCATCAGTCATGGTCCTGGAATGCTCACATCTTTTCATAACTAAGGGATGCGATTCTTCATTTTATTTTTATGTTTGATATTTTTCACTTTGACCTAAACATTATTTCCATCTACTTTCTTCAGGGTCTGCTTAGAAATTGTTGGGCCCCAAAACATACCTTCAGAAAATTGAATCATTTACAGAATATTTAAAATTTAGTACCATAGAATAATCTCTTTAAAAGTTTAAATGCTTTACTGTATAGCTGTTATGTACTTAACTTCAAACTAAACAAATATTTCCTTAATATTCTTTGGTTTTATGATTCAATAATCAGTTTTTTATATGGAAAAGAAGGCAAAAAATTCAATTTTCAGAATTTTAATCATATTTTCAATAAAAAAAAGGGCTCTAGCAAAAGTTTCTGTTCTTTTATACACATTGCAACTATCTCATACAAGTTTTATTCATGGTCAGATATGTCTTTCTTACCAGTTAGTTGTGCAATATGTCATGCATATGTCTTGGCATGATTTGTGCCAAATGTATTTGTATTACAGTGACAAAGCAATGCAAGGTGTCATCAATCTTTTTTTTTTTTTTTTTTTTTTTTAAATCATTATTTTACACTGTTCTCTTAATTACTGGGTTCTTGCAGATTTAAATGTGTGAGATCATAGATGCTCATGACAATTGAACTTATAGGAACATATGTCTGCCCTTAACTACTTCACCTCAGCTGTTCTTTTTATCACCATGTGGTACGCAAAGTAAGCAGCATGCCTAAAATATGGCAGGTAGGGTAGAGATGCCTTGGGCGCTACTTGAATGTAGATGCCAAATTTCTCTCTCTCATGTAATATATTCGTCTGGTTTGGAGGATTGAGTTGTTAATTAAAGATTTTTCATACTCTTAAATTAATTTGACAGGAAAAAAAGTAAAATAATAATATTAATTGATTTTACTATTGTTTATTTATACAAATTTATGAAATTGAATGCAGGAAACTGTTTGTTTTAAATTTGGTGTTTTTTTTTCTTTTCATTTAATGTACTCAAAAGTGAAGAGGGAAAAATAATGAAAGTCAATTGAGAGGAGATGTTTAATAATTGTGTGCTCTCAATCTAGAATTTGATTATTATGCTTAAGATATAAATTACTTGACCATAAAACCTGTCTCTAGATTTGGTGATAAGTCTGCTGGTATCATTAGTAGTTCAGTAGATATTCATAGTAGTGTCTATCCAAATGTTTTTTCACAAAATATCTTGTTTTTAAGGAGGGGGAACAAGTGTGCAATGCAATCTGAACTTTTTATCCAACTGCTGATGATGTTCCTTTGTTAGATGTCATTAATAAATGCAAAAAAAAAAAAAAACAGGAGAACCGTGGAAATGATATTTTACATAACAGTATGGACTTTTTAAATACTAAGCTATCATGCAAAGTTTAAGTTAAAATGTAATACTTTTTAGGAAGACTACGATGTTTCTGTATGTAAACTTGTGAACATGTATGTCGTAAATAAGTTCGTTTTTTATTTTACTAAATCATGCGTCGGATAACATTTTGTGAGAACTGGCCCTAAAAAGGCTGTTTTTAACGTTCACATATGAGGGGTTTCAATTCGACTGATTACAAACTGCATTAGATAATATCTGAAGGTTTTCAAGTCTGAAATGCTAATTGGTATATTGATACAAATATCAAAATTTGAAGAGATTATAGTAAGAATTGAAACTATTAAAAACTGGAGAACATAGCTCTTTCATTGAAAAAGCCCGGTGATTGTTAATGCATGTCATGTGACATTTGTTATTTGAGAAAAGAACTACTGAATGTAAGAGAATAGTAAATAATAATGAATATAAGAGAATAGGCTGATAAAATTTTATTGTGTACTCTGTCTTATATGTATGTATTGGAAAAATCTGACATATATTACATTTTTATGCATGCTTTTCTTGTCCAGAATTCAGTTTTATTTTGCATTTTTCTTACCCGTACCACAGAAAAGTGTCCTCCTTGGTTTTGATTTTTATTTTATTTATTTATTTATTTTATTTTATTATTTTTTTTTGCATGAATAAGGGCACATATTTCAGATTTTCAATTTTTTCATTGAATTTTAATGGAGGATTTGTGGCACTACCTAATATTGCAAGCCTGAAAGAAAGGAAGTCATAATGGGGAGGGAGAATTTATGTGGAATTTCTTCTAGAGTAGGTATACTTTTGACGTTACAGAACCACATCTTAGCTCACACGAAAGTGATTGTTTCAGTAATTTTATGCATAAAAAGGTTTTCCTTTTACCTGGCCTTCAGATTTCTTCATACTACATTTATTTTATGTATCATTCTAAGGACATTTGTAATACCCACTAAATTTGCTACTGTTTATATTATGTCATTATCCGGTTTTGATAAACTATAATGGCTTTATGTTGATTTTTATCAGTGTAAGAAACTATTGGTTTTGGTATTTCATTTCCTAGTTTAATCAGAATTGAAGCTTAAATTCTTGTGAAAAAAGTAAGAGCGCCTTGTAATCTCAAAAATTTATTTTAATGCACAATGAGTCCAAATTCTATCTAATATTTAAAATGTGTGTGTGTCATTTATCTATCAATAATTTACATAAAATTAAAAATGTATATTAGCTGAACTTGGATGCAAGTTAAACCATGGTCAGAATGTTTGAAAAATAGCTGTTGTGATACAAAAAATATTTGTTTATCAGTCAATATCTATAGCATCTTCTTGAAATTTATCTTTTCCAAATTGAATGTTTTTCTGCAACTGAGTTTTCTAAGTTTTAAACCGTTTCTTGCAAATATTTTCATTGAACTTCTCTGTTCATAGCAATTTTTCGTTTATCTATCCATAAGTTCAAAACTATGTTTACAAAGAAGCAGCTTCAGCTGTGGAAGTTAGGAAAGGACACATTTTCATACTCAAGTTTCATACTCATTTGAAAGGTGCACTTTCAAATGAGTAGGAAACTTGTGTAGAGCTATGTTTATGAAACTAATCAATTCTCTCACTGCAATTCTGTTATATTTCATAATCTTCAAAGGCTTTTTGTTATGTTTTGGATGTTGTGTTGCAGAAATTTCATTGTTGAAACAAAATTTTTATTCAGATCTTTGCTCAATTATATTTAATATTTTCGGAAAACAACATATAATTCATATTACAAAAAAAAAAAAAAAACCACACACACACACACTTTTTTTTTTGCTTTACAATAATATAAAATGAAATACTGTCTTGCATTTGTTATTTATGTATTTTAAATGGACCATTCGTAATGTTTTTTTTATCACTGTAGTACCTTTAATGAAGATTTCCTTTGGAAATGGAAATGGCAATCTTGCACATCATTTTATTTTGTGTTAAATGTTCTCTTCATTCCAAATTAAAATCGAATATTGTATGCCAATAAATGATAAAGCGTTTAATTTCAGTAGTAATATTGCATTCATTATTGAACTTAAAAATGCATCAAAAGTAAAATGCAATTACTATTGATTGATATATTGATAATTCAAACCATTTTTACATTAAATTTTGATCTTGCATTATGTCATTTTAATATTGTAACATTTTACTCATGATGCAAATTAATGTTTCTTTTTGAAATGTTTCTGAATTCTGTAGAAGGTAATTGGAAAATACCAGAGTTCATTTTAATCATGAATTTTTTAGTCTTGCTATGAATTGATATTTCAGTCCATGATTTTAGTGTGAAAAATGTCAACTATTAGTTTGCACATGTCTTCTTATTAGTTGAACTAACAAGAAGACATGACCAAGTTAAACTCATAGATGAAAATTTTGCTTACGTTATGAGATGAAATTCTGTCAAATCCGTACTTTGCAAATTAGCTGCTGAATTTGATTAGAAGAGGAGTAAAACATCGTTGCAAAGTTAGTCTGGGTTGCCTTAACCATGCTTTTAACATCGAATGGGGACATGACATATTTTATTATGTATTTAGAGGTGTTAATTAATGGAAAATATCTTCTTAAGCATTATACAACCACATAAAATGTAAAGTACCTAAATATAAGTGGAACAGATTTCAACTCATACAGCAAAAAGACAGTTTATTTTTAAAAAAATTGCTTTTTTTGTATAGAAACACACAACTAGAATTGCATTTGCCATTAAAGGTGTTGACTTTTATAATATTTTACAGCTTTTCTATGCTAATTCAGCAGCTAATTCTTATCCTGTAGATATTTTGAGCTGTTTGTTTACTAATGCCATAAATTTTTCTAAGGGATCTTCTCTTGGATTCTAAGAGTCAAACTTGGGGTGTTTCCTTGTAAGAATTAGATGTTCTTTTAATTAAAACAATAGGTTGCCATAAACTTCCACATTTTCTTAATTTTTGCTCATTATATTTTACTGTATAAAGCTTTATTTTATTTTTATATGAAATTGAAATGGATCTCTTCTATTTCCAAAAATTACTACGGCTGACAGCTGATTCACAATGACTGAAATGACACAAAGATGGCCTCTTGCAATGTCCACCATGTATATAACTGACAAAAATGTTAATAATGCAAATTTTTGCTGTAGAAAGTGCATTGGTTAAAACCTTGATGTACAAAGCAACCCCATGTTATGGTCAAAGAATTGTCTTTGTACCTCGTTTGTATCTAATGGACTATTTTTACAAGTTATTATTATATGTAGATTGTTTGCATGTTTTGTTAATTTTTATGAATTGTATAGGTTGTTTTTCTTTGAAAATTTTATGTGTCCTGAAAGAGACGAAACATATGAAATCTGTTTGTCAATAAATGATATTTTTTATCATTTTGTTTTATGGATGTTTTTATTTATTACTGATAAACTGGGTAATTTCACTGTTGGAATTGAAAGCGTTCACAAAAAAAAAAAAAAAAAAAATCAATCAATAGATTAATGTGGATGAAAATGATGTGTAATTAAAATTGAAATATATGAAAGCATATTATAACTAAACTGGCTTAGAGAGTATTTAAACTAAAATGTTTGATTTTAAGGTTACCAACTCTTGTCATGTCTTCATAAACTAGAGTTTGCCAAATAGTGGAAATTCAACCGTTTTATTCAAATGTGGCATTGAAAACATTATTCTGTTTATATAATTATATAAGTATTATTCAACAAATTTGGCGATTTTAACGTCGAGTTTATCATCCTCACTTAAAGCAAACGTATTGTAAATCATTGTCACTGCAGGACCAATTACGCTCATAAATGTAGCCGATTTCGTAACAAGTTGAGTAGCAGTTGAATAAAACTTAAATGTTTGCTTCCATACACTATTCTCAATTTTTCATTTCATTGTTTCAGAGAAGTCTTCACTCAAACTCTTATTATAATTTCTTTTAATATTACTGCTTAATGGCAACAAACTCTTTTTAACAAAGAGTTTTATATCTATTACTCTTATTATAATTTCTTTTAATATTTCTGCTTAATGGCAGCAAATGCTTCAACAATGAGTTTTATCTTTATTACCTAATAATTTACTCAACCAAGACAAGTTGCCATCTGTTATCGATTACAATATAACACTACAATTATAAATGAAGCTTTCCTGACGAAAGAAAAAGGGAAATAATTAACTAATCATAAATTGCTTCCAAAATTTTTTTGGACACTTTCTTGCATTATGATGAGGCAGGCTAAAGAAACTGCGTGCGAACTAGATTGCTGATACCTCGATTGGTAAACCTGCTGCGTTCGAGCATCTACGCACGGCTCTTCTATGGTATCATTCCTGAGTGAAAATTTAATTTTAAGGCGTACTGTCTTGTCTTCAGTTGTCTATGTGTGTGTGCGTTCTAAACATAATAGCTGCAATTGCAATCGGTTTGCCTCGACATCCCACTCATTAGCAAAGATATACTTTTTTTTATACATAAAGACAGAGACCTGGGAGCAGCCTTGCTCCACTCTGACTTCTAAATACTTGGTCCGACGGCTCCCCCCCCCCCCCCCCGCCCCGTGTCGCATAACTCAAAAACAGTTAGTCGTAGAAAGTTGAAATTTCGTATGTAGGACCTGTACAACGGTCTAGTTGTGCACCTCCTTTTTTGGTTGCAATCGAATGTTCCAAAAGGGGTGTTTTAAAGTGAACTTGTGTCAATTGCATACATATTTCCATTCGTTTTCAATACCAAGATATTTACCCAAGGGCACCGACAACTTGCGAACGTTTTGCCAAATTTGGCTCCAAAATAGAGAAGCCAAATCCAGTGTCGGCTTGGCGATTTATGCGATATTTGGCGACTTTATGGTAGAACTGCCATCTTAAAATATTTGCAAGGATTAGGATCTTGTAAAATTGTCTTTCCATTTGTTCTCAATAAAATAGTGGACTTCTCTCCACGCTTATCTCTCTAAGGCATGCTTTCGTTTTTTTATATTTTTATTTCTCCTTTGCAGATTCCGTTCAGTTACTGTTGTGTTTTAATTTCACATTTCTCAGAACAATAAAAATAATAAATTCCATTAGTCCTGAAAATACCATTATCTATATTTACTATGTTATTTAGGTTGTAGGGAAATAAAAGTGAACTAAAAATTTACTTAAAAATAATGAAATTAAGAAATATAACATTTAATGTGCGTGTATTATACATGCACCCATTTTTTTAGTTCTTAAAAATGTGTATTATATTTAGTGTGAGTACAAGGAAGTCAGGTGGTGGACACATCAGCTCGTTTTCTGATGCGTAAAGATTCGCATTGTGCTTTACAATAAAGGAAAAAATAGCGTATCTGGGTTTAAGAATATTTTGGAATATCTTCTTTTAAACACATTAATTATTTATCTCCAAGTTTCTAATTTATCTACAAATTTGACTTAATGCAAGCATGTTGTAAATAAAATCCCTTTATGATAAAAGGAACTCTATAAAATATTTTTCACTGTGAGCGCAAGGAAAACAACTATAATCCTTTTCTTCGTGGTTTTATGTACGCACACAATTGCCATTTTGAAAAATTCGCATGAATCATTACGTTGGAACGTGATCAACGTCAACGTCCGATTAACAAAATGGAAACCCAGGGTACAGCCTTAACTCAATGGTCCCCTAAACTAATTTCTTTATGTTTAATAAAAATAACGCTCACGAAAGAACTATCATTACAATATGCATCATAGCCCGTGATTCTGGATAGGGGAGTCATAATCACTGATAGTAAAATAATTATTTTAAATAAATTTTTGACTATTAAAAAGTGCAAAAATCTATTAAACCTAAATCCTGAAAGCTTAGGGGAGAATCAAGAGTAGGTTTCATTAACTCTATAAATCATATTTATCTTAACTTTTAATACTGACTAAGAGCACGTTGTTTAAAATACACACAATACTGTATATTCCTTGACCAGTGAGATCTGCATCACAAAAAAAGTACTGTGTTTTTATCATTTAATTCAAAGAGATATCTGGATAAAATTTAACGTTACAGTGAGCGGCTTTTATAAAGAATAAATTAGTGCACCTCCTACTTTTGTTTGTGCTATCTACTCGTAGGATGGAATGCAACTTCTTGGCCGTATAAGCCTATTACATGGAGAAATTTCTAAGACATCTATTTTTTTCTTTAAATATATTTCTAAGTATTTTGTTTTAAAGCTGAAATATTGCGAGAGATCATAAGTACTCTAAAAGAATCTTTTTATGATGTGAGAATCTCGAGATATTCGATGGTTGAATAATTTGAATAACTCAACAACAGTGAAGATATATTTAATATAATAATCTGAAACAGTTTTACATTAGCCAATAAAGTTTAGATTGTTTCAGCAGGTATCTACGACAATTGTTAGACACCATGACAAAAAATCTGTAAGAAGTTAATTACAGACTAAAAAGTCTCTTTACTTTAATCATGAGTGACACCTGCATTACAAAATTTTCGACCATGCGATACGCAGAATGATTTTTTTCAATCCCTCGCACTCCTATTTTCTTTTGCCACGGGTCGACAAAAGTCTCTAGAAGAGCTTTAAACTGGACCCCTCCCCCGCAATGCTGTATGCTGTAATTATTTTCTTTCCCGGTTGGCGATTAGCAGGGGAAGAGGCTCGCAGTTTAAATGAAGACGAAGAGAATAATCTGGAACGTCGATTCAATTACCTCCAGAGAAAAGGAGGGGCTGGGGAGTCATTCAGTTCTCTCTCCTCCGCACACATTTAAACAAAGTACGATAAGCAAAATTAATTTTTATGCCAGCAACAAACGTTATAATGTTTTTGTCAGCATTTACGTCTACATTTATATTATAGCTCCATTAGATGCTCTTCAAGTTGATGGCTGCTGTGAATATGTTCCTTCTACCCCCTTTTGAATAATAGCATTTTTTACTTCACTTTAAAATGCAGTACAATGATTAGTACAACATGCACAATTTAGCTAATATGCGAGGTTTCATCATGTTGAAACGATCCATAGCTTTGAAAGTTGTGATTTAAACCTCTCTCGTGCCGCTGTGCCATCAGGCGTGTTTTGTTAAGGGATGGCAGGTTAAATAATGCCAAGGTACTACTACTTCACTTCTCATAGTGCATTTGGATTCTTAGAACCTTAAGAGGAACTTCCTAGCTCGAGCACTTGTATAGTGAAGCTGCATGTGGACTGAATTTTATGGTTTACTCCAGTGTGGTCCAACTCGCGGCCCACCCACTTATTTTTACTCTTGACCCATGCCCTTCTCACTGAAAAAAAGATTTAATTTAACATTTGGAAAAAAATCGCTTACCCTTCTTAACGTTTTAAGCAACCGCAATATTGAAACTTCACCATTCGACCGTTAAAGCCCGCGGTCCACCTACTACTTCAAATTTTCCCCATTTTATTTTGTTGTACTTTTCAACAACCCTATGGCTGTTGAAGTGTATGAAGTGCCCAGTGACCTTCAAAGGGAAATTTGTGATCCTTAAACAGGTTCATTTCCCTTAACCAGACTAAAAAGTGCGATATCCCTGAAAATATCTGGTAACTGATTTGTAGAGAGCGTTTTCCTAAACTGCTTAAATTCTCTCTGTAAATGTTATTGCTGTTTGCGAGAACACTTGTGTGCGGCAGTCCTTTTTCTGTTTTCAAGCAAATTAAATCAAAAACAGGAAATCGAATTGAAAAGGCTTTACTGGAATCGAGCCTGAGATTTAGCCTTACTGAACTTTCAGTGGACATTGATAAACTTGAATCAATAAAATAATGCTAATCATCACATTGATTTCCCGATTGTAAAATGAAATGATATGTTAAACTTCTTTTAATATAAATTCTAATAAAAGTTCTTGAAGGAAACAAGTATTTTTTTTTCTTTTTGGAAAGTTTCTGGCCTCCACATTTCTGTGCTGAAGCATGATTGACCCTCGGGTAACTAAAGGTTAAATCACCTTACCACGCTGGTTTACTCAATGCGTTTTCAACCACGCAACCAGAATCAACAAAATTTAAACTTTCCCCGAGTTTCGCAAAGAACATCAGATTGACTTTACAACCTCTCCCATAAGAATAAAAATTTGCTACGCAGTAGAGCTTCATTCACAAACATTCTTTAAAAAATCACAAAGAGAAGAAAGAAAGGGAGAGAGTCACCGCCTCTGTCCTTGTAGCCCCTACTTTAGAAGCGGGGAGTTGAGATGGTTACTGCGGCATTATGTCTAACCCTCATCGACTTATCTCATACGAGCTTTTCTGGTTTTACCTTTTCAATGTGCAAATGAGGAGAAGCCACTATTTTTTGTAATCAATCAGGAAAGAAACTTTCCAACAACGTGCTCTGTTCTGATTAAATCAAGTAATAACAAGCTTCATCTGGCGCAGGCCCCTTAAAGTTAGTTTTTGAGCTATTTAAACACGAAATTATATACATTGCAATATGCATATACATGTGTGTGTGTGTGTGTACATAAGTTGTGTATATATTCTTTCCCCCCTTTTTCCTTCCGCAAAAATTTGAAATCCCGGTCTATTGCTCCCACGTAGTCAACATCTATACAAAGAACTTTAATTTTTTCCAGAGCATATTTACAGAAAGTGCTGGATTCTGAATTTCCGTGCAGTTATGGAATAAGGAAAAAAAAAACAATGACGGAATAAAGGGCTATAAATCAGTCAGACCATGAGCAGGTAATTGTTCTCTCTTGCTCGCGGTAGAACGATTCGAATGTTTTTCCGCAGGTGTTGCGTTTCACCCCGACTCTAGCACGAGAAGAGCCCTTACCCTTCATAGAAGCCACTGGAACCACAGGGAGGATTCATTATCACTTTAGTAGCTGCGTGAGTTGGCCGCCCCCTCGATTTAATTTTGGGAGGGTATGCGGAGTAAGAAAAAAGTCTTGTCTCGTCTGCATTTCTTCCAATTTTTTTTCCCTTTTCGTTCGTCTCCAGCACGCTATGGCCTGTAGTCACGTGAATGCCCACTCCTGACGAGGGATGAACATGCCGTTGCATTATGGAACAAAGTGGTGAAGGAAATAAATTGGGAGAGCAATTGGGTGACGTTAGGGTTGCTCTCACATACGATTCAAATGAAGCTTGCTGAAGTCGGGAAAAGAAGGGGAGGAGGATCTCGTTTTTCTTTAAGTAGTTTCCAAACTTTCTATCAAATTAAGTAGTCTTTTTGTCACTTTCTTTAGATTTTTCAATCATAATATGTCTGAAAAGTTAAGTAATAACTGAGAAACCCCATAATTTTTTTCTTGTGATAGCTGCTTCAGCCGGCTTAACCAGCTTGGTATTACGATTCGAATAAGATAATACTTTTTAAGTTACATATGAAGGGTTCACAGTTGAAATGAGCCAAATCTATTTTTCTGAAATACCAAAATTAAGGAAATCTCGCGAATGACATGATACATCCCGCTATCCAGAAGCGATAAAGTTAATTTGTTAATTGATTTGATTAACTCTAGCACTTAAACATATTACTTTTACACACATTTGCACGAAAACTCAAAATGAAAGCGGAAATTATTAATGTGTACTCTGAATCCTTCTTGTTAACATGGTCTGAGTTTTTTCCTCAAATGTTAAACAATGAGGACTGTCAATTTCGCTGAAACCTAATCTATTGATAGTTATAGATAAAAAACCATTCTTCAATGGTCAAACTTTCATCTCTGGTATTCCTGATGGGTGTTAGTACATTTATTCCATGATCAGCAATTTTAATTCTTAGAGAGTGCTTCACTTTACAGGATTTTAAAGCCTTAAAATGCTTCATCTTACCAAAAAAGCTCAATAAATACTTTTGTTTGAGGCAGGTAGCTAAACGTGAAGCTCGTTTAAAGAATCAAATGTTATGAAATCTCAAATACTGCTTATTTTAATTTTAAACAAATTATTTAATATTTAATAAAAAAAAGTTTTCTTTTTAGAAAAGTGCACTAATAGTTGATTATTATGAAACAACAGTTTGAGGAGAAAAAAAAATCATTTTGTCCTCACAAATTGTAGAGTACGCACAAATAGTGAGCTAACAGCTTATAGACTGGTTGACGTGCGTGTTTCAAACATTCTTATTGGAGAAAGATTCTTATTGGACATTTAAACACATCGAGATTTCCGATGAAACAGTTAATCCAGATTCTATTCTTTGGAGACAGCTACTTGTTCTTACGCAGTGGTTGAATGACAAGCACAGTTTTAACATCGTTTTAAGAATGCATAGAGTCGTTTTCTAAATGCTGATGAAGGTCGAATGGGTTACCGAACAAGCTGTTAAATGTTCAATAGTGCATATTTTCTAACTTTACTTGTGACAGTTGGGTGATTCAACGTGGATTGCTTCCATCGGCATCAGATTAATCCTTTCATTGTCGTTATATTTGTTCCTAATTCGACTATGTTACAAAGACTTCTCGCTTAAATTTTAACTGCAAAATAAATGTAGTAATGCCTCTCATTTAGGGCGTTTCACCTTATGAATGGACCATTTTAAGCAATAAGTTGGTGTACTCAGCCCCTCTCGTTTCATGTATTTATATTTTACGAGCAGCATGATGCACATTTTCGACAGATGAATATGCTTGGTTCATGTTAAAAATAAACTTGATATGCATAATGAAATTTTAAAAAATCAAAGCGTTTCAATAAAAATTAGGTAATAAGTAATTTATTTTTTTTTTATTTTCTTTTTTCATGTTATTGAAATAAATTGAAAAATGTTTTGAAATTTTCAGAGCTACAAGAAGACACAAACACACGTGAGAAAAGGGGGGGGGGGGAGCGGTGAAAGGACAAAAAAAAAAAAGACGAACCTGTTTTTTTTTTGACTGATTAAATGTTTTGCAATCAAAAATTATTTGGTAAAAAATGTTTATTTCTGGTGTAGGATTGTTTCCAGTGTTTTATTCCTAATAAATACAATTATTCGTAATTATTTTTAGCTTGTGAATTAAAAGGTGATTCGGAACGCCAACTGTAGTCAACTGAGTACTCACAAAAATAGTAATGATAACAAAATAATAATAATAATACTAAAATTAAAAAAAATATATATAATAAAATAATAACGAATTAAACCAGATTTTAGATTCTTTCTTTTTTGGGGGGCGGGGCCGTGGGGAATTTTCAACATGTACAAATTTTAAAACTTTTGCTTATGAGATAAGAATTTGTTCGAACAAAGAAGAGAAAAGATTCTTTCAATTTGCAAACAAAGAATAAAAAATCAGCAGACGCTAGATCCTAAAATTTTCAAAATTATTGTACACTCAACGCACATGTTTCTGAGTTTCACTTTTTTTCCAACGCAGAATGATGTTCCAGAAAGGGAAAATTATTTAATTTTTTCGTTTGGATTGAAAAAATACATATATACATACGTATTTCTGACATGAAGACACGCCTCATAAAAAACATGTAGGTTTTTAACTAGTAATAAGTATGGATGCGAAATAAAAAAAACTTTTAATGAACTATGCTATAAAAGATGTGTTTACTAATTTTATATATATTAAGATTTTTTTTACATAAGGCGGAAAAATCATGCAAGTTTTCACTGCTAAGATTATCATATTGTAAAGAAAACATATGTACAGAGTTTATGTTTGGGGACAAGAGTTGTAAGTAAAAAATTAAATATCAAGTGCTAAGAAATTTGCTTGTAAAGATTTTTAATTAAAACGTTTTTTTAATTTAATGACTGTTTTTGAGCTACACGCTAGATGCGAATATTGGCGAAATTTTGAAAATTAACTAACAAACCTTGTGCAACCCCCGCAAGCTACTAGGATCTCGACTACTGATATAAAGCGTCTGCAACAAACAGTATTGCCAAACGAAAGAAATGAAATTGACTCGCTTGCGCTTATTCAAAAATTAATGATTTTATATATTTTTAAGTTTTTTTTCACTCCACCCCCTTTTTTCCCCTCTTATTTATTTATTTATTTTTAAATTCCAGTTTTCTATTTTTTCTGAACGTCAAGCACACTGAGTGCATTAAAATCATTGGAATTGATTTTAAAAAATGTTATATGTTTCGAATCTTTATGCACCAATTTGAAGTCTACACGATAAGAAGCCAATCATTTAGCTTCCCTGTTTACATATATTGGTGATTGTAATATTTTTACGCATTGTCAATATTTCATTTCGTCTAGTCTACAAAAACTACTGGATAACTCCCCTTTGCATCAATTGTGAACTACATATAGCCAATTGAAGAGTTGACTCCGCCAACTGTTTACCAGTCACAGACAGAATTCTAATAATAATAATAATAACTTGCAAATAATAAATCATCAGCGTGCTAACTAAAGTCAGTAAGACAGAAACTGGATTTTGAAACATACGAGTATAGTCGATTTAGAGTTTCGGAATAGTCGTAAAATTTATTTCAACATTTTGTCGTTTGCAGCAAATTTGCTAAACAAATTTGTATTTATTGGGGAATTCCATATGAACGGACGTTACATACATACACAGAAATAAATGTAAAATCACTTTGATAAAGAATTTTAAGAACTAAAATTACTGCAAGATGTAATTTTAATTTATACAATATTTTACAAAAGGAATTTGACGCATTTCCATCAAAAAAGGGATTTTATCTGCAGGAAAGGAAAATAGTCGTAGAGCTGACACAAGTATTGGGGCACTGATTTGGCTTATACCACTCAATGCCTGTTTTTTGGGGCCAAGCCCAGTTCTTCCCAGACTTGCGCAGCTTCAGGCTTCCCAAAGATGTGTACTAGTACGTAGGTAAATGTTTTTAATTATTTTTTTATTGGTTTCAAGTTAGATGGAATTCACTTATTGCTTACATCAAGAAATAATAGATTGAAGAATATGGCTAATAGTAGTGATACCCCTATTTTCTTGGACTTCATTACTCTTTTTTGCACCAAATAAATGAAAAAATAATAGCCAACTGAGTGTTGTAAGATAGAAACACGGCAAGATCATGAAAGAATAAAGAATAATAGCTGGTGTTAAAGCAATGTTCATAAAAATAGAACAAACGTGGAGAAGCTTAATTATTTTCAATGATGATGGAATAGATCTAAGAAGATACAATGCTGAAGCGTGAAGAAAAACTAGGTATAATAAGATAACCATTATGAAAAAAAGGCAATTGAATAAGAATGATTAATAACTAATGGTCAATGAAGAAATTTATTGCAGTAAATTAATGAACATGGGAAGTTTATCTGAGTAAAATGGGGACAAAATGTCAATAATTTTAAATTCACTTTTCAAACAGGTACAACACTTCATGGAAGATTTTCATATACAATTCAATAAACATTTGAAATTCGATTTAAGAAAGCATTTCCCCAATTCGATGGTTTTAAACCTTAGCGTCTTGGAAAGGCAGTAATAAACTAAACATGCATTTGGAAGCAAAACATTGATATGACGGTAAACAACTTTTGAATAGCCATTTCCCTTTTGTTATTAAGGTACTGCACAGAATTTTAGTTAGCATTGTGTCAAAAGTGTTTCAAAGAACTTATTGTTAGAAATGTTTTCTTTAACAAAGTAACCACATTTCGAACATCTTGAAGAATAATCATCAATAAAGACACCCCCAACAGTATTTTGAGACTTGAAAGAAGCAGTAAAGCGGAACATGCTAATAAGAAAGAACATTTCTTTGGTTTCCGATAAACGAAGGAAGCACGTCATGCTTCTTCCCACGTAATGTGTTTTCCTTTTTATCATGCTTTTTCCCCCCCTTGAAAAGAAGAAATAAGGAGTGAGTTCGTCTTTTAATGGATTGTATTTTATTTAACTTCTAAAGCTAGCGTTCTTCGTTTTAGCAACAGTAGAAATACATGTGAATCAAATAGATTGGATTGATTAAAAGCTTTGATGATTAGTTTTTTTTCCCGAAAATTTTTCCGACTTCCGTTGCATTATTTTTCTATTTGGGAGAAACGCAGTCAAATGTAATTACTAAAAAAAAAAAAAAGAAACAAGTAAATAAATAAATAAACAATAATAAAATAAATAATTTAAAGAAAAGTGTGTACATATATTTTATATATACAGGGTGCGGAAATCAAACCTTGCAGTTTTAAAAGATTGGTACTTCCCGTGCGGCGGGGATAGAAAAATGTCTCATTTTGTCAGAGAGACTCATTTTGTCAAGTGGGCAGTGCCGTTGTCAGTCTTTAAAATGGTTTGGACCGGTGAACATCGGGGCTTTTCCGTCCGTACGTTTTTTGAAAATAGCCGTTCTTTCATTGCAACTCAGCGAGCTTTCCAGCTACACCTTAACCATGCGAGTCATGTGTGACTTCTTGAGGGGCTACCTATAGCAAAAGATCTTTCAAAGTCGGCCTCACACCTTGGAAGAACTCAAAGAGCGCATTCGGGTGGAAATCGCCACTATGGCAATCGAAATGTGTCAAAATGCAGCTGAAAACTTCAAAAATAGCTTTCGTCATTGTATCGCTGCCGGTGGGTATCATCTTTCTGATATCATTTTCAAAACTTGACGTATAAAACGGCATAATGTACTAAATAAATAAAATAAACCTCATTTCTGTAAGTAGCGTCGTTTTTTTTTTCTCCTTTTAATAGACTTGCAAAACTACACTGCTTGATTTTCCGCACCCTGTGAGCAAAGGGATTAAGATTATAAACTGTCATAAAAAATAATCTATAATCTATATATTAATACCCTGTACTCACTACCTCCGTAATAATAAAGTGTTAATACTAAATGCTTGACTTATTGTAATTTTTAACATAGAGAGGAAAGGCAGTGAAAAGCAAAAAAACTATGTTGCCATTTATCAGACCCGGACTGGCTCCCTCCGGGGCCCTCGGGCAGGTACTCAAAAGGGGCCCCCTAGAGGAGGGGTCCTTCCCGAGCAAAGTTTTGAAAATTGTGTGTCTGGAAACCCTTCTTTACCTTTTTAGGGTCTTGTACGGTAGTTAAACTAAAGCGACATTTTTATAATAAATGAGAAAAAAATCAAAACAGTGTTTCAAAGTTATGCTTGACTTACTGTTTAGTACAACGAAATTTCATGATATTTTTATTATATCTCAACTACGTAGAAACTGGAGAAATTATAGTATTAAGCTATAAAATACAATGAGAAAGAAAAAAGTCATTAAGTAAGCAAAGAGCACTTACTAAATAACAAACTTCTATTTATTAAATGAACAATGTAGCCTTATTCTTCAATACTGTATGAAATCATTTGAATATAATTTTTATTTATATTTTAAACTAAAAAACTGCCCTACTGAATGATTTGCAAGCTAAATGCATAGTCAAAATTATGTTTGTTAAGAATAACTTTTTTGAAAACATACATTATCTTAAAAATCAAACATAGATTTGCTCCAATTTAAAAAAATATTATTAGCTTTTACTAAGAAAATAATAATAAAATGAACATTTATTTCATTTAAATTACAAGCTTGTTTATCACTCCTTTTATTTTTTCTGGCTGGAGCAGTTTTTGTACCAAGTTCCGAATGACCGAGTAATTACTTTGTAACTACTTAACTGGTTAGTGACTAGAAACAAATCAATCAACCCAGCAATAGTTTTCAAATTTGAACAGTTGACTGATCAAATTCTTTGCTGCCGATTTTGACTTGCGGTCGAAACTTCTAACAGATACATCTTTAAAAACAGTTAAGACATTAACTTATTTTGCTGCATTTTCATCTCCTTCACTGCTCAAAAACTCATCAACAATTGCTGAAAGAGTTTCCTTGTTGTTTGCAATGCTTGCTCCACCGTCATCGCTCATATTTTTCTTGTAATCTGTACAGTTTGTCATGGTTCGTTTCTCTCATACTGCCCTTTTTTTATAAGACGTGTTTAGAAAAACGCCGACTCTTCTATTAACCGAAAGGGTCGTAAACTTATTCAAGTTCAAGCACCCGTACCGGATTTGGAGTTTTCGGGGCAAAACTTAAAAATGCCGTCCCCTCCCTCTCCATCCAGTTATTGCTCATATTTCGTAAATTTTATACTCTGGCCATTTTTTAAGGGGTTTTCACTTTTGGGGGCCACTGATAAACCCATAAAATTTTCAGACCCAGAGAAACTGTCAGGTCCTTTCAGCTGAACATTCGGGATTATAAGAGTTTTTTAGTTTAGAAAAAAATAGCATACTCATTAGTAGCATCATACCTAACGACTTCAAACGGCAGCCATATTTGTCTTCCGTTAACAAAAACAATGCTCTCTCGCGCTTGAAGGAAAATAATTGATGCATTGAAATTCACTTTCCGCTTTAATTTTTCGCCTTAAGGCTAAGTTCAAGCTGAGAAAAAAGAATCCAGTGTCATAGTTATACAGAACTTTTCAACGTGCAAAAGATTAATTAAGTAAAGATGGATTTACAGACTTGTTACTTAGAAATGTAAACAAACGAAAAAAATCTTAAATAATTCATAGCGACTATTCAGCTTGGTTTAATGTAGTATAACTAATCGTCAATATAAAAACACACATTTTAGCTTTTCAAAAATTAATGATATCCCAACAAAACATAAATGTGAAAAAAGGGCCAAGTTCACTAGAACAAAAACAACCTTCGGAGTAGTCGGTGTCAGCGATAAAAGAATTGATATCTAACGGGTGCCAAGTTCCATAGCAGATCCTTTGATCATGGCTGTAAGAGTGTACAATATTCCTTAATTTATTTAAAAACATTTTTTTTATCGGATTCCTAACTTGGCAAGTTTTAAGACAATTAGAAATTAACTACGTATAATAGCTTGCCGAATGATTTTACTAACTATTAAAAATTGCTAATTAAATGAGTTATATTTTTTAAATGTAATTTACCTTAATTAACACTTGCCAAGTTAGGAATCCGATAAAAAAATGTTTTTAAATAAATTAAGGATCATTTTACACTCTTACAGCCATGATCAAAGGATCTGCTATGGAACTTGGCACCCGTTAGATATCAATTCTTTTATCGCTGATACCGACTACTCCGAAGGTTGTTTTTGTTCTATTGAACTTGGCCCTTTTTTCACATTTATGTTTTGTTGGGATAAAATCTTCGTCAAGAGCGCAATGAGAAGTTTGGGGATGATCTCTGGCAGTAAAATTAATATGGGTCCCCCTTAAAGTGTTCTTGAAAACGTTAATGTGAGCGCCCAGTATTTGAATTGCTCATTTTTTCATCCAATTCCTATTCTGTACAATTTGCGTGAAACATTTGTTGCGAGTCCCTACCTGTATCCATGTGGTCTACAGTATGGGGGAAGGAAATTTGAAATAATTGTTATGAAGAGTTTAAAGAACTGTAAAAAAAGTACGGATAGAAAATTATTTTGATCCCCTCCCCGTTTGGGGGCCCCTTCGTACGGGGCCCTCGGTGATCCCCGACCAGCCGACCTGGCCAGTCCGGGCCTGCCATCTATAAGAAATAAGAAGATTAAATCATTACGGTGTAAATGTAGAGTGAATGATTTTCAATTGATTTATTCCTCCCTCTCCGCCTCGCAGTGAAATCCACTGCAAGAGGGAGTTTATTTAAATAATTAATAAACAAAATGCTCGAAGTAAAAAACAAATGTGGATTATTAAGGTCTGTCAATGCCCAACACATATTAGCTTGTACGCAAACAGTCGCACAGAGTAGAGATTTTACGAAAAAATTATATCGTCTACACGAAAGTTTTGAGTCATTAAAATCATTTTCGGACTAAGATCAATGGACAATATTTACTTTCTTTATCACTCGGTATTTTGTTTCAATAAAAAACGCATGTTAAAAAAACGCAAAGCACGCATACTATACTTTATTTTGTATTTTATTTACGTTTTATATAATTTGAGAAATATATGAAGATTATAACTGTGCGGCTTTGGCGAAGCCTGGCCAATATAGTAATAAAAAAAAAACGCCTTATTGTTTTTAAATATGTCTTAGTAAAGCTAAACCTCATTTTTCCCATCGTCCGTGTTTTTTGAACTCGGAAATTAATGAATAATGACTCATTTTGTACGTGCCCGCAACTAACGTAATTAAACAAAAGTCAGAAAAAGAATTATTTGCGCAGATTATATAAGAATACTGTTTCTGGCAGAAAAAACATCTATAACGTTTTAACTTAAAACATAAATGAATTACTGTCGAATTTCGACCTCTTAAAATACTGCTAGTAAGCAGTTTTTTAAAACTGCAGTGAATTTAATTCAATGAGTAAAGAAATAGAGTATCCTCAACACTTTAATTTAAAAAATACTCACTTTAAATGCCATCATTAAGTGAGACATTTAATGTACTGCTATATATAGAGGATCGTATATCTTTTTCCTAGTGCTGTGCACAAAGTTTATGTAAATACGATTATCTATGGAACATTTCCGACTTCCAACTATGAGTCTGCTTTTGCTTCATTACAACTTCAAATTAATACGGATGACATAAACAAATTCTTTTGAAACTTGATTCAGTTTTAAGTTCGATTAAGCACACCGACCGATTAATCTGCTTAAGGAGAAAGAAAGCTTATTTTTTGTCTTGTTAGTTTTTTTAAGAAATGGAATCAAAGTGAAGCTCTGTCTCTTAAATAGTTATACCGAATTTTTAATATAATATACGCAAATAAAATAAGTGATATGAAACTTGAATATTTTTTGTAGTTAAAATAATTTATGTCACATTTCTAACTTTGAAGTCGTGGTAATGTTTGAAAATTATTGCACAAAAATTATGGTCTTAGATGAATCTTCCGTGGCCGGGAATCTCCCGTTTGCAGCCATTTCGGGAAGGGGATTCGAAAAATTATGGCGGGAATTCCTCCTTCCCGCACTGAATTTTAATCTTTGATATGTATGTATGTATATGGATATATATTCAAGAGAAAAATATGTATATGGGTTAACACTGACACATCAGCACTTTCCAGAAGCTCCGCTTAGATGAACTTTTCCAGTCATGAACAATAAAACATTACGTTTCACAGGCGGTAGATAGATATTGCTAAAGTCTAAACAAGCATCGCTCCTGATCACTGGCAACTGATTTGGCAAGGTAAATAAAAGCAGCAGCGTTTACTTTTCAGAGAATGGCGGTATCAAGAAACAATAAAGAGAGGAAACAACACGAACAGAGTCTTTTTAGAAAGTTTGGATGGCAACGAGGCATAAAAAGTTGCCTTCTCAGGAGAATAAGGGATGCCGGAACGCAGTTAACTGGCGCCTTGTTTTTCGGATTTTCACGGAGCGCGAGGGCAATAAAAGGGTACCACGGGGATTCAAAAAATTCCAATAGCTGGTGTTGGTATTTGGAGTCATTATTTTTCATCGATGCAACCACTTCAGTATTCGGCCCTTTTTGTGCACGATGGCATCAATATGAAAATGACTATCTCAAAAAAAAAAAGAGGGGGCAATATTTGCTCAGTATACTTTTCCTCTATTACAATTGCCTGAAATTTATTTACAGACAAAGACTATTTCATGGTTATCGTAACAGAAAGCTCATAGCAGCAAAAAACTAGAAATGTTTTTGGATCAATCCCAAAAAGTTAAAGAGGAAAAAAAAAGGGCTTTAGTTTCACCCAAATCTTTGCACATACTATATTTAAAACAGAAATGGCGTTTGTACATTGTTTTTTTTTTTTTTTTTCTTTTTTTTTGTTATATACTCAGACTATATAAGCACCTAAAGTTGTGAAGTTTGGTTTAATTTGAGCCCTAAAGATGTGCACTTAAAAGTCATTTTTTTTTTAATCTGTTTTGTTCTGTTTTAATGTTAAATTTGAGAAAGTAATGTAAAATTTCTTTTTAGAGACAATTAAATTTTCACGTTTTAAATTTTATATAGTAGTGAAGTGCAATTTTTTCTGCATGAGATGAAATTCATTCGAAGCTTTTAAGCTAATTAGAGCAGAAGTTATTTTTAACTTGATTATTTTAAGGCTCTCCTCAACCCAAATGATTAATTAACTCTTATTTTTCCTGCAAAGGCTATACCAGTTCTTTCACATCCTATTGATTATTTTTTCTTAGCATGGGTAAAACCGTTTGTTTTCTAATTTACGAACTGTTGTCCTTATTTTGATCGAGATTTGTAGAAAGGAAGAGCAAGATTAAAAACTTTTAAGCCGATTTCCTCTCAGTGTGGATTAGAATTCTATCGCATAATATTGTATACTTCCTTTTTTATCTGAAGGGGAAAATAAAGAGAAGATGAAGTTAGTAATAGTCGTAAAAACTGGTTGTGGAAACATAATCCATTTAATTATTTTTTGATATTGCATTTTTATCTTTCTCAGAATAAAAGAAACTTCTCAAAATCTTGGACATCAACTATAACCCTGGTTCAATCTTTCAATCTAATAAATTCAAAAGTAATTTTCGTACATATTGTGGCGGTACGATTCTACCCCTTCATGAGCCGACTTCTGTCCTGGCCTTAGGTACCTCTTGGGAAAGCATGGAAGTACTGGTTTTTCACCGTAGAGGTCCGGGGTTCAATCCCCGTCTCCGGCAGACCACTAGCACCACCGTGTCTTTGCACCTTGTCGTCCGCCACAGTATAATAGCTATGAATATTGTTTGTTCACAACGAGATGGCACTTCGCCCCGCCTTATGAGACGCAGAGTTCATTTCAAGGCAGGGGAGTTCGTTAAAAATTATCCCTTAGCTTATAAATGAAACAACCCTACAGCGCGCCAAAACATTTGTTGTTTTCTTTTTCTCACTTGCTTTGCTTTATCGTTTGCTGTTATTCCTTTCGTTATCATTCTACTAGCTGGTTCACTATATTTATTTAAAAAACTGCTGTTTTCATAGCAAAATGTCCTTCAAAGGGAAAACTATTCACTCGAAAGAGAGGAATTTAATAAATAATGTAATTAAGGACTGTGAAGATGAGGCCCCCCCCCCAAAGCTGGAACACTTTTGATGCCCATATCTCAAGCTCAGAAACGTGCTGCTGCAGCACTGGTGTTTCGCTTCGAACAATTAAGCGGATCAAAAAAGAAGCTATCGAAACAGATGGACATTTAGCTACTCCCGTGTAGCATCGAAAGCGTCCAGATGCTAGAAACGCGATATTAGATAGTTTTGATATCTGCGTTCTTCGAAAAGTAGTGAACGAATTTTATGCTGCTAAAAAAAATTCCATCTTTATCCCGTTTGCTTCCCGTGGTAAAAGGAGCGATTAATTTCCCATGGAAAAGCGGAACTCTTTGGAAATACCTTCGCATTGCAGGTTTCAAGTATAAACGTTGCAAAAACCAAAGGCGGATCCTAGTTGAACGATCACACATTGTAGCATGGAGATTTTGATTTCTGAGAGAAAGGAAAAAAAATTCGACAAGCGAAAATAGATGAAACGTGGCTGGACAGCAATCTTTCTTTCCAAAAATGTTGCATGGATGAAAAAATTGGGGCTGCTGTCAAAGACAGCGCAGGCTATCGTCTGATTGTGGTTCATGCTGGAAGCGAATCTGGTTTTATTCCAAACGCCGGATTGATATTTAAAGCTGAATGTGCTTCTGGAGACTATCACGGGCAGATAAACTTCGATAATTTAAAAAAATGGATTGTTGAAAATTTGCTACCAAATATTCCACAGAACTCAGTCATTGTTATGGATAATGTGGCTTACCACACAAAAGTTCAAGATCCCGTATCCACGAAAAGTTCTACGAAGGATAAAATGTGTGCCTGGCTGGAGAAAAAGCAGATTCAGCATGATAAAAAAATGCGAAAATTTCAATTAATTGAACTTATCTCAGCGAATGCACCTTCCGAAAAAAAATATTCCATTGATGAACTTTTAAAAGAAAAAGGACATGATGTCTTAAGACTTCCCCCATACCATTTTGACTTAAATCCAATAGAATTTATTTGGGCGGATATAAAACGATTCGTAAGGCATTCGAAAGGCATTGCAAACACATAGAACACGTTGAAAATAATTATTGGGAGATTGGCGGTGTTGTCGAGGTAGTTGTTGAAAATATTCGTTTCAGCATTGGTTCTGATTCCGACACGGAGAGCAATTCAAGTAGTGATACTGATAGTTCTGACGAAGAACCTTAACTTTACTTGTTTTTTTAAAGTCATATGCCTGAAACTCCTTTTTCGTTTTCGGTGCAAAATTTTTATTGATTAATTTTATCAAAACTAAAAATATGATGTTTTCAATCAGTTCAGGTAAATATTTAATAATACTTATTCCATTATAATTTAGACATTGAAAATAAAATATTTGAAAACTACTATTTCTATTCATAAAATAATTTAAATCTGTATTCTACAGTATTATCATGTAAAAATATAGCATATTCATCTTGGGGACCGTTCATAACTGATGTCACACTTTTTTTAATATATCTGACCCCCCCCCCCCTTTGTCACATGTCATGCTATATTACATAAGCATAAAATAGGTTTAATTTGCTGATTTTAAGTTTTTATAGAAATCAAAATGTATGATGTCATACTTCTTGTTACCCCCTCCCCTCGTCACAAATTGTCACACTTTCTTGAACCACCCTCCCCCCCCCTTGAAGCGTGACATCATTTATGGATGATTCTTTATTAAAAATTAATTTCAGTTTTAAAAATCTATTAAAAGTAACATTAATATTGCATTGTTACCGTTCTAACAACAAATCAGAATATATATTTTTTTGCTATTCTAGCTAACATTTGTTCAGCACTGTTTCACAGAAAATGTGCTGAATTACCTTCAAAATGAAACTAGAAGGATGTATAAAAAATAATTTAACTTTGTGCAAATAAACTGCAAAAAATAATTTCACGTTATTTTAAAGCACAAATGAGCATGTGCTTAAAAATAACGAGAAATTATTTTTTATTATAGAAGGATGTATTTAAATAGCAGGTGGCTCAGCATAAAAAGAGTCATTGTGCACATTGTTAAGCATCAAAATATTGCTAATGAGCTTCTAATAGAAACGAAATATATCTTCATTCAAAAATGTAAATATTATAACGGGATATTATTAAACTTACGCAACATGTACTTAAAATCAAACAGACATTTTTTGCAACTACTGCTACATTTAAATTATGTCGAACTAAAATAATTTTGTATCTATAAAAAAAAGATAACGATTGCCAACTGGCAAACTTTCTCGAAATTTACTAACATTCTCCTATCTAAAAATGCGAAATACTATCGTCCGATGCCACGTGACGAAGGCGGGCCGAAGTGCCATCTCGTTGTGAACGGACTATAGTTGCTACGCATATAGATAATGACCATAGCCTGCTGTATGTTTTCATAAGTGTTAATAATCGAATTGTAAATGGTTATGAAGCCGTAAACTTTTGTATTTGCGGCTTTTTAACAAAGCTGATTGGAAATGGTTTAGAACCCGTAAAGATGTTCCAAACTAAATTTAACGGTTAATTAGATGGACAGACTGCCGCCGGCTATTTAGCCGTAATTTCATGATGAAATTTCTAACAGTGTTGAAAGATGAACCTGAAAGATGCGTGTTCAAACGTTTCTTCAATCGAAGATAATCTAAACTTTGAACGAACTTGTTGCCATTTAAGATGGACTGCCGAAGAACATTCATCGGAAACATCTAACGAACGCAACAGCATTGACGAACAAACCACTGAATGAGGCGCACGATCACCTCCCAAAGAGGAGGATTGCCGATCGAATTTCGAACGCAATTGCGGGAGGAAAGGAGGACTCCAGTTATTACTGGAACAACAATTATCGAAGAATCGGATCTCCAATTACCTTTCATTAAATAAATAATATCGCCGAATATGCTCAACAGGAAGGAGGGCTCAGTTGCCGTCGATCGTGTTCTAATTGGCGATTGCGGAGAAAAGTGACATTGTAATAAGATGTAGGAGCATGGCCGGGAAAGCACGCGTTGTAGCTTTCCTTGGGGAAAAATTAAGGTACATAGAATGATGACTTGCATTCATTCAAAATGAAAAACAAGTTCTATTTTTCAAAGTTCCCTCACTCTCCTGGATTTCTGCTATCCTAGATGACAGTGCTACAACAGAACGAAAAGGGAGATTTCTTTGTATTGAGACTCTACTATGTATTTTTAACTAGTGATTCACATTGAAATATTATTCGTATTTGAATAAATTACACGGCACCAAAAAGGGTTTAAAAAATGCTTTGATATTATAAAATTCATACATGCAATGTATTCCACAATACGTTTTTTCCTTTCTTTTTTTTTAACCTCACAACTACGACGCAACTGTAATCATTCCCCATTTGCTTTCGTGCTTTCTCTGATCTACACAGGTGCATCTGATGTCAGGTAGTCGAGAGCCATTATAGGGTTTTGGGGGGAAGTTTTGCGAAGGGGAATGTGAAGAGGTCACGAACGCGCGCGAGATGTGCTCGAAACGCGTGTTCAACTCGTTGAATGCCATTGTTACTGCGAATCGAATAAAGCATGTTCGCTTGCATTTTTGCTCATGATAACCAAAAAATGGTTTTTCTTTCTGGAATTTGCTTCGAGTACCAAAGATACTTTCCTACTCGATGATCAAAATTTTCTAGAATAAAGTCCGATCTCTTGGAGCGTAACCATGTGATTTTTTTCTTGTTGGAGGGAGAGGAGGGATTTGTTTCAGAAGCATTTCTGGTATATGTACATACATGGAGGCAATTCTGTGTAAATAGGCCCAATTGATGTACTCGAAGGATAGCTAAAAAGTTTTAACAGAAAGAAAAAAAAATCAGTTACCTATTTAATAACGAGTTTGATGATGGTTTTATTATATTTATTGTATTAGCTCATGTATTAGAAGCAGTAACTAAAATAAGTATTTTGTTTTGTTTTTTAAACCTATGAAATGTCATTCCCTCACATGTAACTAATATCAGCTGATAAGGTAAAAAATTCCAGTTCTTACGAATTGCTTATTTTATTTTTATTTTTTTGTGTTTTTTATACAAATACAAATACAAATACAAAAGTGACGACCAGCAACAGGCTCAGGGCCCAGCTAGGCTGGTCCTAGTTAATTTAGCAGTCCCCAATGAACATCAAGAACTTTCTTAAAAGTTTTTACCCCACTGCAATTAACAGTCGCTTCCGGTAAACTATTCCAACTGCCTACAACCCTATTGAAGTAGTAGTTTTTCCTAATTTCAAGATTAGCCTGAGATTTGAAAAGTTTAAAACCATGACCTCTGGTTCTACTTTCAGCACATAGCTGTAGTCCAGCAACATTTCCCGTTTTAATGAATTTAAACAACTGAATCATATCCCCTCTGACTCTCCTAACCTCATAATCTAAGTCTGAAAGACCACTTACCAATCTTGTAGCCCTCCTTTGAATCCTTTCCAATAAGGTAATATCCTTTTTTAGGTACGGAGACCAAAACTGAACAGCATACTCCAAATGATGTCTTACCAAACCTAACTACTCATAATTCCTTTCGCCGTCGACATAGGTGAAAGGTAGTAGCTTCAAAATGCAAGAAATTAACCATAAAAGCTAACAAAATACTAATTGTTTTTAAAGTCCGGGGATGGATGTGAGTAATTTTGTCGGTTCATGCATGAATCCGGTCTGAGCCCTGTGGTAACCTTCTCAAGAAAAGTATTGAGTCAAAATAGTTGTCTGAGTTAAAAAGACTCAAATACTTTGCCCATGTAAAAGGACTCACTATTGCGCTATCTAAGGCATAACACCTAATTACTTTCATTCTTTAGAATTTAGAGGTAATTCCAAAAAGAAGACATTTTGGTCTCGTTCCGTATTCATAAAGAAACTCAACAGCTTCATATGGCGAGAGACGGCTCAAACACTCGGTGAACATAAACTGGATTCTGTCGTTCTGCACCCCAGTATTCTTTTTTGTTCCGAGACATCACCATAGTATTAAAAAAAAAAGCTCCACCATAACGAATTGACTGCAGATTGGATGTGACAAACTTGTTCTTTGTGAACACAAAAGTATTAGTATCTGCTCTCCCCCACCCATGAGGAGTGACCTAAGATGATCGTGTGCTTCTTCCTCTGTCAACTTCTGATAAAAGCAGAAAACTGCTTTTCCCCTCTCTATTGTGTAAGAATAACTTAGTTCTGCCGTTTATCTTCAAAAGAAAACAGTTATATTCCACAATTCGAGAAGCCATTTTAATTCGATGAGTTTCATTTCGCTTCCGACTAAACGATACTGACCCCTTTTTAAAATCCACAGTAATTACACAGCATTTTTATCTTTATTTTAAAATGAAAAAAAATTTTTTTTTTTTTTCAGATCAAATTTGTTAAACAGGAGTTTTTTTTTTTTAAATTTAAAGTACGGAACTTTAAAAAAAAAAACTTTGTCAACAAATTTGTTATTGCATACAATTTGTTTCATCGACAGTATTCGTTTAAATGAGCTTCTACTGTATATAATTTTATTATAAAATACGTGTAATAACTTCTAAAGAGAGCAAATTTTAAAATTCTTAAAGCGCAATGGTTGTTTCCAATCTGCTTTTGCTTTATAAGCAAATTGAGTTCTTGTGCAATTAGTTGGTCTTGTTTTATGATATTTTCCTTTTCAAAGGCAAATTTAGAAATATAAGTAACTTTTAAAAGAATTAGTTGACGATTTGATCTCAACAGGGCACAGGTTGCAGTGACGTCAGCCATTGTTACGATCGCTGGAAAAAGTGCACTAGAGAACATGTGACGACGAGGGCAGCCTGAGTATCTGAGCTGGAATGTGACAGATTTTTTTTTTAATTCTGCAATTAATCGATGAACGTATGTAAAGTTTCTCATTCCCAATCATTTTTTTACCAGAATCATTGCAAATCATTTCATTCTCTTATTTTTTCTCAAACTTTTCCATTTTATGCAACTTTATTACCCACCTAGTTTCTTTCATGTGACCGAACGATATGCATACTGCTTCGTTCTGTTTAATCCCATTTGATTGGTTTGTTTGCGCTCAATTTTGCCGCGCATGTGCCTGAACATTTCCATTTCCCGGCCGATTCCCAGGGCGGCGCGAAATTCCATTAAAATCGAATCCTTCAATAGCCCCGGCTCAAGTCGAAAGGGAAGAACGTTCCGTCTCCACTTTACGTTTCTAATTGCCCTTGCGTCCTTCGGGAGCGTCCACGGATAACGCCTCTATTCATGACGATAATGAGTCACCCTTTGTAACCCTCCTGCCTCCGAACCGTTGCATGGTTTGATTCCTTTCTTTTTTTCTACCTTCCTTTCCCTACTTGTTGAATTAGCAAATATATTTATTATTATTCCTTTCGTCCCAAGCGATGCAATGGGAGCTTTGCTTGTCTTGTCTTCCATGTTGGCGCACGATTTTCTTGGTTATATGATATATCTTTCGTGGTTAGATATCACATAATAAAAACATCAGTTAATGCAGCTGTTTCAGAAGCTACTTAACAGATTTTCCTCCTTGACCTTAAAAACAAATAATTTCTCACGTAAAATAGTTTATATGTTATATATATAAACAATCTAAGAATGTCCTTCTTCATTTCGCTATTGTCAAAATTTCCCATTTGTTGCAATTCCTTTTTTTTCCTGCTGAACATAAATGCTGTTCTCACTCAATATCTTTCTCAAGTATTTATTACAAATAAATTTATTGATAAATATGAATACAAAAGCAGCACAAAAAAGGCTGCATGTGTGTGGGTATTCCTTATAAAAATCCACTCTTTATGTCGGAACCACACCAGTTTTGATACAGAGGTGCTTCCTAGAGGGGATGGTCCTAGAGGGTATTCAAGCATTAAAGAAGTTTGAAATCGTCGAATTTTACTTTTAAAATCATAAAATTGCTCTTTTGACACAAAATAATGTTAATAAACATTTTAATTAAAAAATCGGCTGTTTTTGTTTTCCTAATTTGAATCAAATTTTACGCAGACTTAAATCTACTTACACTGTTGCAAGTTAGGATTAAAATATTGTTTTTAAATGTGCATGAATAGTTTTTTGTAAATTTTACTTCATTGTGTGAGTAAATATAGATATTTAATAATATAAAGTTATTTTTTCTTTCGTTTTCATAGCAATTTCTCACAAGCAGCACGAAACAAATTTTTCATTTTAATCATTATTGCTAAATAGTGAGGGTTCTGTACAGTGAGGTAACATGCAAGAGTTCTGTAACTTTCGCGCAAAGTAGTAGTAGTAGTAGCAGTAGTAGTATTTCCCGCGTACGGATTGACATGTTGCATTTAAAACTCGTACAGAACTGGACCCTACGCTTAGTTACAAATAAAAATCGTATAGTTACTAGGTATTAAAAAAAAGTGGAATCGTAGGGAACACCGATGGCAGTGAAGGATTTTGTGATCGGTTTACATCCTCGGTCGGTCTTTATTCTCGCTAATTGAAAGTTTCATTGGACTCAAAATACTTTTCGTGCCCGATAAAGTGCCGGTTTGAAACTTATTTCTCCTTTTCAAAGACTATGAATGGACAGGGAGAAGTAGCCATACAGTGAATCAATCTTGTAGAAACGTGTGTTACGTAGTTTCAGATTATACCTAATAAACGAATGTTAAATATATTTTTATATTCGATAAATTGTGTTTTCTTTACTGAAAGCATATTTTCGCTTACATATTCTTATTATTACTGTTATTGTTTTTTTTAAACAATTTTGCATTTGTTTCTCGATTGATTGCAAAACATGAAAAACATTTGAAGGGCCCACTGGAAAAACGACCTAAGTCACATACTACTTGATGAACTTTGCTGTATGTTTTATTATAAATTACGTATTATAAATGAATATAAATTATGTATTATAAATTTGAATTTGGGTGTTACGGAAAAGTAGGCTTGTACAGTTAAAATTAGCATTTATGCTATAAAATAATTGAATAAAACATAGAGCAAATTTCAAAATGTAGTAAGTGACTTAGGTCGTTTTTCCAGTGCACCTTCATTTGTTATTTTCCCCCTCCTCAAGGCTATTATTATTCCGGTCAACGCCGAGTCAGTTTACTAGTAATAAAAAAATAAAGAAATGCCGTATACCAAAAGGTAATGGAGTTTTTAAAGGGGGGGGGGGGGGGCGGGGCAAGCTAAATGAGTTCAAAAGTACTAATTTTGAATAAAGAATTTAATGCTTTGAAATTTCAGCTTGGAAATTTTCTTAATGTTTGCATTGGGTCTATCCCGAAATAAATTTCTACTTACGGCCCTGCAAAGTATGCCTGGAAATAAAAATGTCAGTGTTGAAAAACAAAAAGGCAATTTCGTGGGAAAAACGTAGGAACAAAACTTTTTCAAGGGTTATTGTAACGATATAGAAATAGGAAGAAAATTGGTACCAAAAAATAAACCTCTTCAACATTTTATTTATTTATTCATTTTTGTTAAAGCGACAACTTTGGCCCATCGTGTTTTCATTCAGAGTACCAAATCATACAGATGTGTCAGAGAGGAATTGAGAGAATGAGGCTGGAGAAAAAGATTCGAGAAGAGAGTCGTTTTGTTTCACCCCCCCCCCCCCCCAACTGGGTCTCCGGTAAAACGTTCTCTCGTGAGGTGAAAAAAAGTCAGAGTTCTCCCAAATGAGGGACAATTAGGGAAAGATGGGAGAAGAGCCATTTAATAATCGGCGTACGGGAAGCGTAATGAACCGTGAAGCCACACTTCACTTTATTTTTCAAATTCGCAAACGATCTGTTGAAACGAAAGAAAACAGTAAAATAATAGGCCCGTGTGGGGAAAGAAAATCATCTTCCTATGAGAGCACGTAGCACTATTCGATTTGAACGGTTGGAATGCCTTAAGTATGCAGAGATTATAATGGTCTATTCTTCCCATACTGTTTTAATGCTTCCGTGAAATTGTTCTCCATTTTTTCTCCCAGATACATGCTGCAGGAAGATCTGTTGTTGACGATTTGACCATCAAACACGTGTATTAACCCCTTTTGAACTACAAAAATACAATTATAAGGTGAGTAATTTTCATAAATATTTAATTCATAAAATAATTTTTATAAAAAAACAGAACCGACTTCAAATTATAAATTGCGCTAAAAAGTGAAAAATAAATTCATTCTTTAAACAACATCGATGGGACTTTTAAACATAGTTTTAGAAGTCGGTGCAAAATTAGGATAGATAAAATCTTTTGTAATCATGAATCCAATTACAAATATATGTATTTTCGCAGAAATAGCAACAGTTAAAATATGAAGTAGCATCGGTATAATGGTAATTAGGCTCATAATTTTGCACCGACTTCTAAAACTATGTTTAAAGGTCACATCGATGTTGTTTAAAGAATGAATTTATTTTTCACTTTTCAGCGTAATTTATAATTTGAAGTCGGTTCTGTTTTTTCATAAAAATTATTTTATTTTATTCTTTTTAGTGTAAATACATTTTGTATATAAATACTCTATTTTTAAAAAAATCCATCTCAAAGGGCAAAACTTCTTTGAATGAATAGCACTAAAAATTTATCATTTGTATGATAAATTCCCTTTTGAAGTCTATTTTAGCAAACAAACTGATTGCATTAATTTTTGCCACAGAGAAGCCTTCAGTCAAACTCTTGCTGTAATTTCTTTTAATATTATAGCCCATGACAACAAACATGTTTTCAACAATGACTTTTATATTTATTAATAGATTTCCCAACAAAGAAAAATCAAGCCGAGCCTTTCCAATTTAAAAAAAAAAAAAATCTTATTTTTCCCCCTTAACGTTTTTTCTAAAAAACAAATGTAGTCTAATTGATTTGCAATATTTGAGTTAGACGACCCTCTATCGATTTAAGAAAAAATCATCAAAATCGGTTTATTTAGTCAAAAGTTAAGGATGAATAAACAAAAAAAAAAAAAACCACATTTCTGCCCATAACTTTTTTTCTAATTATCGAATATGGTCAAAACGAAAGTACGGGACCTATGGGAAACCACCCTCGATCGATTAAAAAAAGAACCATGAAAATCGGTTCATCCGCTGAGAAGTTATGAGTGGAGAAACAAACAAAAAAAAAAAAAAACGACATACATACATTATGAATGTATAACCTCCTGCCTTTGTGAAGTCTGTTAATAAATATTTAAACAATATTTAAAATTAGCCCTATTTGTACTGTAGCTTAAAAAAAATTGTTGAACTGAAAATGTTAAGCTAGAACTTAAAAAAAATTATTCATTTAATAACTTAGATTATACTTTAATAAATAAAAATGTTCAAGTTTAATTTCTGTCTCGTAATTATAAATTGTAGAGGTGTTGAACTGTATGTCTACATGTAGTTTTTTCAATTTCAACAAGCATATGCTTAATTTTATTTGTCCAGAAAATATTCCGTAACTATATACCTACTACTACTATTTCAATCATTTTGCCTATAAATTTCATAGGTTAAATTGGTTCAAGATTTAGTATGATTTTTTGCAGGACAAAAATTGTAAAAATCGGATAGAAACTTCTACGTTTTCGTTATTGTTTGTTAAATATTTAAATTGTTATATTTTTCATTTAATTGGTCATTTAAATCCTTAAGTACTTCTAACTGATCAAGTAATTTCGCACGCCGATCATTAATCAGCTTAATTTTACCCAATTATATAATTTTACTCATTTATGTTTCAAGACTAGTGCTTTTCTTTTGAAATTTTTCTATTTCAGCATACAAAATTTATTTTATGCAAATATTCGCTCATTTCTTCTATTCACTCACCTTCTTCGGTAAGTAATTTCGGTTACCTAAGCACGGCGTGTTACCCATAGAGCGCAATGGTAAAGTTACCTTTGTTCTTTTTCCTTTTTTGGATATTTAATTGTGGGGAAAGTATATGTTTCACATGTCGGTTTAAAACCTTGAGCACAGGACAGTTGTATAATTTCTCAAGTAAGACATTTTAATTTGTTCATTAAGGATGTTATTTATTTTGCCAAACTCGTTTCAAATTTACTAATTGAGCTGTGAATGAAATTGATGCAAAAAAGTATGTGGAGGTAGAATGGCTAAATATTTATCCTCGGTTTTGATAATTTAAATAAAAGAGAGCAAGAAAACATTGAAGCATGAAAACATTTTATTTTGAAAATTGCAAAAGTTTTGAACACATTAAGGGAGCAGTGGGGCATTCAAGAAAAATATTGACGTCACAAGTGCACTCCACGAGGGACTAGGAAAGGATGATAAGAAGAGCGTCTTCAGAGATAAATTATACTGTGCAATACAAAGCAGCACAGTTGAGATGTGTGCAGAAAGCTCGGTAGGAAATTTCGTCACAGGGGTGCCCACCACGGGGGGAGGGGAGGGGGTCATGGAGCACACTGCGCCATTGAAAATTTTAGGGGTGGTTTGTTTTCAGGGGATTTTATCCAATTTGGGGGACTCCGTCACTTTTGACGGGGTACGCCGTTGCTCTGGAGGGGGCACCCCTGTCTTAAAAATTGAGTTTTTTCGTCACTCTAAAAGAATCGAAATGGAAATGCAAAAAGAATCTGTATGCAGCATTTTAATTTTAATTAACCTGCATTGCAATTCAGAGACATCTACTGAAAAAGGAAAGCAAGTTAAACTGCTAATATACTGCATACAAATTCTTTTTGCAATTTTAAACGTATATATATATTCAAATTATCTAGAATACATACATTGGTTCATTTGACTGAAATAACGTTAAATATTGTAACAGCAAGACGTTTTTTTTCAATGGCCATTTGGTAATACTTAACGAAGGTGCTGACGACTTTTCACTGCAAATAGAAATCAGCGTACTATTTAACAATATCTTGAACTCTTGACAGATGAATATCATTAAAAGTGAAGTAACACGGAACTTTACACATTGTAAAATTGAGTAACTTACCATCTTTGTTTCTAAAACTCATCGAGGCGTTTAAAAAAGTTACAAAAGTATTTTTTGGATACTGGCTGGTAATTTCAAAGAAGCTCGATTAATTCGGCCATCTCATGCTTGCTTACATGATGTAACACTAAATAAAGTTGTTTTCGTTTTAGTCTTTTAGTTTTTCCTTAAAAACCTTTTGATATGTGTTAGTAGAAAGGCTTGTTATAAATTTCGCCTTTTTTTCGAGAATATGCATCTAGAAACAGCGGTTCCACATCCTGGATGGGATTTTTGGTAAGAAAAATATCATGAAACATCAAATTCACCTCTTATCTTTAAAAAATTTATTAATGATTTGGAAGAAAGAAATTTATCTTAAAGAATCTGTTTTGTATGATGGTCCCTTAGGCGAAGCAAACAGAATGTTCGTAGAATTTTCGGTTCTTTGAAATATTTTGTTGAAAAGCTTGTGGCAATTCATTACCAAACGATTAAGTTTTGGGGCTCCTTCCTTAAAAACTTAAAATAGGGCTAAATTAAAACAATTGACTATGATCGTTGCTGTTGGTAGAGGGCGCTATGAGCTTCCAATGTGTAAGTGAAATGCCTATTCCAGACTAGAAGTATTAATGTTTCAGGGGGGTAAACGTGCTGTGTGGTTGTTAAATAAATATGTATTTTCACTAATAAGACATATAGTCTATAATCATTTATCTGTAAGGCTGTTTTGTATGATTATTATAAAGTAAGAATTAGCTTCGAATTTTCCATCGTTGTTACAGAAACTGTCATAACTCGTAATATATGGCTCCAAGAGACAGAACACCATAGCGCTTGCATTTTTTAATCAGCCGACGTAACGACTCAGACGATCGCAGCTTTCTTTTCGTCTGCATAGTATTCTCGGTAGAAACTGAAATGAGCCAGGAAGGGGCAGTAGAAACTGAGGAGCGAACCGGCGACCGAAGCGACGTAGGCCCAGCCCAGGCGACACTTGTTCAGGGTCCAGGGGCGCGAGTGAGCACCGCAGTGCAGACGACCAACATTCGACTCCAGGATCAGGGGGTAAAGGAGCAGCCCTGCGGCCTGAAGCAGACCTATCCGGGAAGAGAAAATTATGCAGCAAAAAGAAGAAAGAGCAAGCAAGCAGTAATCATGCGAAAATTCAGCAAGACAAAAGTTCAAGTCAAATACAAGTGCACTGAGGTGTAAAGGGGTATCAATGACAGAAGAAAGATTTTAAGTAAAACGCGTACAAAGAAAAAGAAAAAGGTTCTATCTTTACGGAAATCTTAATGCAGAATATCGGTCGAATGGCTGGCACCATTTTTTTTTTCAAGATAAATTTATATTTGGTGTGTTAATAATACAAACTACATGTAATGCACAAAAAAATTAAGTTTAAAAATTAATTTAACATATGAATATAATTTGTATTAATATTCTTGTGTAAAATAAACTATTACTAGCTTTGCAAAACATACGAAGTGTAAAAATTATTTATAAAATATATAAAATACAGTCAATGTGACCTTTGGCATTGCATTTCACTGGCCAGCGCTTCACAATTGAGAGAATGTGATGAAATTCCTCCTCGCAAGCAATCGTCAAGGTGTTCATCTGCAAGTCATAGTTATATGGCTCTTCATTCATATATTCTAGATTCTAAATGTTCTCTAGTTTAAAATGGAAAAGTGAAAAAAGCCGGATGGATGACAGCACCTGTTAGCGCTACCACACCACTAACACCTTTTTCGCAAAACAGATGGGTGCTTCTGATATCTTTTGCACTTGTTATCTCCGAATTTCCAATATTGTCACTTACCATCCTTCGTTTCTAAGTGCCCCAACTGATATGAAACTGAAATATTTGCGAAATATAAGCACACAAGATGATCGGTCATTTGAGTTACAGCCAAAGTATCCAAGCATCAAATTTAAGTGAAGGAGGAAATTAAAGAGAACGTATAGTAAATATGGCTCATTTTAAAACTTACGCAACAATTTTTGAAAAAGTAATACTAGTTTTTTAGATTGCTGGGAATGCCCCGATTGAAAATGGAAATCAGGATGCGCAGCTGATCTTCAAATATAATCATCATGCCTTAAAAGGAAGCAAGGTTGCCTGCGTAATTAAGCAGTGTTTTTGCATTCGCGTCCTATCAAGCTGTGTAATCAGTATCCGGCATGAAGCATCATGGCAAAGAAATGACCATTATGATACCACAATGATACTAAGACAGAATTTTTATTATAAACATTTTGTGCACGTCATTCGTGTTACATTATTTTATCGAGATGCCCTCTTGATGTTGACAGTTTACTGTCATTAAAAATATATTTATTACATTAAATTCGATTTTATATTAAAAATATAAAATCGAATTTAATGTAACAAATATATTTTTAATGTAATGTAAAAAAAAGAAGAAAATGGAGAGAGAAAAAGTTTTTCTGCCCCCATGGCGGATCAAAGACCTCAAAGACTCAACAAAGTACTTATTTTACGTTATCTTTAAAGTGGGTTACGGTTGTTTCTACGCAAACACGAATTTTGATCAAAATTTAGGAAGTCTAGATTTATTTTAAAATTGTTTCCAAATTCCTTGCTAGCGATTAACACCCAAACAAGAATCTCGGGGTATCCGGTTACGAAGTGATGCGGGAGGAACGCTTCCGAAATCGGAAACCGAACGCCGCGCCGTTAATTTTGACGTCATCAGAGTATCGTAAATCAGCTTTTCCCGCAGCACTCAAGACACTATGTGAGCATGATATACAACGGTTCTCGCAACAACAGAGACCTAAAGAGAAAATGGAGAAAAACGAAACGCATGCCGGTCGTTAATCTAAATCACCGATGCCAAAGGAGAACGAGGGGGGGGGGGGGTTCAGTGGGGTGATTGAGAGGGGAGGTTATGAGAATAATTTGCAATCCTTTTAAACAACAAACATAAGCTAAAACAGCAACAATGATGTTTTGAAATTTTTATGTTTATTATAACCCATTTCTGAACTGAAAAGGAATATTTCAAGGAAAAAGTATCAAATTAAATCAATAGGAAATTTTATACAATAATTGCTTGGGTAAAAAATAACTATTTATGTATTTTTTATTCAGGCTGTAAATACTCTGCAAAATGTATTTCCATGAGGATTGCTTTTATCCTAAATGGTTCTAGTCATTTTTGAGTAAATATAAAACTATGTATTCTTTCTTGGTTCATCCCCAAATGGGGCCAATTTTTCATTTGAGTTTCGTCTTTCATCAGATTTTTTAAATATAAGCTCAGAAATTTCAAAGTCTGGCAGCTTTGCATTTTGTAAGTACTCGCGCAGTTAGGCTCAGTTGGCATGTAAGTTGGCTCAGTTGGCATGTTTCCCGGCTGATATGAAATTTAACCCAGATCATGTCCAAGCCTTAACGTATTTCTCTTAGATCCATAATGTTCTGGGTTTTAATCCCGGTGTTGCAGCCGATGCTACGCGGAAGTAAGGTGGTTGTGTCCCAAGTTGCTCGATCCTCATAGAATTGCCTCCTACGAGTTTTTTCCCTCTTTAATACGCAAACGTTGGGTATCACCCTTAGAAGTCCCTTTCTAAAGCCGCGTTTTCCTTGGTGGTTTGTATATAAAAAATCACGAAATTAGTGTTATCTGGCACAGAATAAACCATTGAGGCATTGAGCCATTGAACATGAAACAAACTATGATGTTGGTTTTTTAAAAAATGTTCCAACTGATGAAACTTCACTGTGAGGTAAGTCGAAACTATCGATAATTCCATCACAGTTCATTGAAATTACACTTCAAATTATATTTAAAAAATATAGTGCTGACACAAAAGATTGTTTCAGTCTTCCGCTAATGTAGAGAGTGTTAAGTAGACAACTCGTTCCAAATACATTTAAATAGAAAATCCTATAGACTAAATCATCAAATCATTTAAAATTAACATTAATGCTTATTAAATGAGATTTATAACAAGGAATCATTTGAGTTTAGTCTTTCTAAAATCTTGAGTAAACAAAAATGTGCTGAGCGGTGCGGCGCACACGGGGGTGGAGATAGAACCCTGGACCTACATGGTGGAAAGCCAGAGCTTTATCCCTTTTCCAAAAGATGCCTAATGTTCCAGGGGCAAAGTTGGGTTATAAGCTCTTGACCGCATTCCTCATAGCTCCCCCCTAGTGAAAGACCAGGAAGTGAGCAATACAGGTATCAGATGAACACCAGAGCGACGGATATCAGTCGTGCTGACGTAAGCAGCAAGGTGCCAGGTGCATCGTCTGGCAGTCTAGCGATAAGGGCTGCGAATTTTCGTGATGCAGCGAATGGCGGATAGCAAGCTGAAGACTAGCAAAGTGCTTTTTTGGTCGATTTCGTGCTGCTGCTGTGGCTTCATCTGTGCCCAGTCTGAATCCCTATTTTCCGGCGTATGAAGGACGTGTTGTCCCATGCCATGCCGGGTCATCAGTTTGCAGCGGATGTGGGAAACCATGACGGAAATCCAGTGATTTACCGTTTTGCTAAAAGACGTCTAATGGCCAGGGGCAAAGTTGGATTACAAGCTATTGGCCGTGAACTTCAAATGCTTGCCTTAGTTCTCATAAGTTTCCCAATGGAACCCAAGATTTGCACTTAACCCTTCGTCACAAGAAAATAAAATTATAATAATTCTTGATCTATTGCAGAATTTTTCTAGAAAGCTCCTCTTTAGGCAGTTTTTTCTTAGCCTTAAAACAATATAACATTTTGAATGACTGGACGATTTCTTCCAGCTCCTGTTGTTGATTTATTTTTAATCGAAAGAAAATCAAAACTATTTCATTTTTTTAAAATGAAACCTAACCAGTATTTCTTTTTATGGGATGACTAAATATAATACGCCATATCTTTTCGAATCCATTAAGGAGTTGTGTGATTGCTTAGGGCTCAAATATACAGACCCTCAGATTAGGATATATTGGGGATAACGTCTGAGTGTAGATGCTGGACAGAAGTTTTTTTCTTTTTCTGCCCTATGAACCATAACTCGATCATTATTCTCCCGAAATAAAAGAAAAATTTTCTCAAACTAACTCGTAATTCTTGTTGACTCTGGAATGCAACCGAAACTATTTTTTCCAAAAAAAGGTTGGAAATGTGAAGCCTCTTAACAAGCACGAGAAGTACTCATTGATTTCTAGTAATCAAATCTCTTTGCGCGGATTCTGAGTACTTAGACTTAGACTTTCGGAATCTCGTTCGATTTGACTTTCCGAATAAAGTTCCGGGTTCTGGGATTCTGATCAATTTCGTCCGCTCAAGAATTTAAATATTTTCTCTGAAGTCAGATCTTGCTATCTTGGAATGCAAATCGTTGATTTGTGTTCTTAAGCGAGAAGTAAGTTCAAAGAAATTTCAGGGGACAGTCCTTTCGAGAGAAACTGACGATTCCCCTCTCTTCAATCACTCCTTATACTTAATTTTTCATTGAATCTTATTTTGTTATTTTTTGTCCCAATTTTTACACTAAATGTTTTTATATTTTTCGTGCTTTCTTTCTTTTTTTTTTTTTTACTATGTAGCCAAAAATTTACGTCTGTAAAAATGTTTTCTTTGCATAATATTATTTTCACTGGAAATGGAAAACTTATTTTTATTCACACAGACAGAATTTTTCTTCTTTTTTTTTGCGCATTGCCTACTGTTTGCAGAACTAATAGTGTAGTACAATAATGATAATAATAAGAAAAAGAAATGCTCTGCTGTTAGAGTGTCACCATTTATAAACATGCGAGCTATGTCGCAAGTAATTTCCAGTTTGCATTGGAAATCTTTTTAAATAACATGACTCACGAATTTGCTTTTGAACCCAGCTCATTTCAAATTATCACTCTTAGCGTCAGTTAACACTCTATTAATTGAGAGGGGAAAAAACCCAAATCGCATAAGCGTAATAGTTTTTAATAAAAATAAGAATAAAATTCCAAAATGGGTTTGCGGTTAAATACATTGGTATTTAAGCTTGTTTTAATTTTAAAAATTTAAACGACAAAGATTTTTTGTTTTCCAAAGGAGTAAATGCGCAGCGCAGCTGCATTTCCAAAAAAAGGAAAATGTTCTTGTTTGTAAAGAATAAAATGTTGCTCTATTTGCTCATGAGGTTTGCGGAGGAGTCGTCGCCGTGTCGTGCAACCGATTTGAATAATGCACATCGTTCACTCAGTTGCAAACAGTGCGCTCAGAAAAGCTAAGCTGAATGAGGCCCGAGGTGACATTTTTGAACACGGTGCTATCAAACCAGCTGAAGATTATCATTATTATTATTATTTTCCCCATAATATTGAGTGGAAATAGATGTCACTCAACGTAATTAAGAGTACAATTTTCCTAAAGTGTATGTTTCAACACAAAGCTTTTGAATCAAACTTTGGGTCCATCTTTTTCCTACTGATTTAAGTTACCTATATGTTCCATGAAGAGTCACTCAAATAGGAACCACCCTTTATAAGAAATTTTCCACATTTTGTATTTCAACCAATCAGAATTACCTTGGTAAAATCTTTACGATTCATTTGATTATTATTATTAATAAAACTACGAGTGAAAGTAAGATAATGTTGTTGTACAGCCATATCTATATAGCTTGGTCGTATTTAGCACTTTCACTAAACTTGAAGAGTAGCATGCAGAATATTTTATCTGTATTCAAAAAATTTCTTTTTAAAAAATAGAATACTAAAGCGAAAATTTATAGTATTCTCTCATTTTTTTTTCGTTCATCGTTTCAACTCGATACACGCTTAATAGGAAATTTTAAACTTTGCATTCATCATGATTCGCACCAATAGCTAAAGAATTACTTGAGGGTTAACTGTCAGTCCGTTTTATCAACAAAAAGTGCATTATTTAGAAATCAATAAAAATTAGTTACTTTACAGCAAATAATCGATTTTTGACAAGTGTAATTCAATAAGTCACCCTGTAATACATGATGATTTTCTGACTCAGGTCTCCATATGATACTATAAAAACTTTAATAATTTATGCTTTGATCTTAACAAAAAACGGAAATTTTTGTAGGTCGGATTTTTTTTAAGGGATTAACCCTCGAGATGTGTTATTGAGATGGAAGATTTTAGACTCTCAGATTTGGGTGAGTGAGATGACCAAAGATGGTGCCTGAGCTCCGTGGTCTTGTTCCGCAGGAGCAGACTCCCCACGCATTCTCAGATGTGCTTCCGAAAAAGTAAACAATCTCCATCCGTTCATTTTCATAATCCGCATCATGGGAGCGGAGAAAATATTTTCAATTGCAATCCCGATTGTCCGGATGCAGCAAACGAGGAGTTAACTCCTGGTGAGCCCACATCGATTGAAAAATTCTGTTCCAAGAAAACCACCCACGAGCCAATTTCGTCACTTGCGTTCCTTTTGCATTTTTAATTGCTTTTTTATTTTATTTATTTATTTGTTTGAAACTTCAAAAGCTTGAAATACTTACTGTAATATGAATCTTTGGCTGAATTACACTTTGAAGGTTATTCAGCTATTAAGGCTATTTTCGTCTTGAATTGCACGATAAAATCAGAATTCTGGTTATTGGGTTAAAATGGCTTTTTTTTTCTTTTAAGAACTGGCTTTTTTCATCACGTTAAATTGCTTTTCTTCATCACGTTCTCGGAATGGCTTCGAGACAAAATGACTTGGATTTGAAAAACTGAGTTCTTAGTTTTTAAGCAACCCTTTTCTCAAAAATGCTACGGAAACGATCTCATTTTTGGGACCAATAAAAAAAAGTTTCCTCACTGTGGTTTTGAACGTGGACTGTTCTCCCTCCTAGCAAACCCTCTAACCACTATGCCAGAAAGACATCAAATTGTCAGGGAGACTGTTGAATTATATAGCTTACAAACGTACCAGTTGCGTGTGCTAAAGTGCTGTTCCAAATTTCTCCATAGCCCAATGAAGAAGATCTTTAATTATCCTCTCGTCCATTTTTTAAATTTTACTGCGTCCGCTCCAAATCCGATGAATTATTCATCTTGTATTCCTGCTCTGAAGAGACGAACAGACTATTCACATTCTTGAATCATTCTGACGTCTTCCGCGGTAAATAGTTCCTTAATTTTCATACAAATGCTATTCTTCTGAAGAAGCAATCGTTAAAAAAAGCCCTGTATTAATTATGAAAGCAAAGTCTATAAATTTTTAATTTATTGCAGTTAATACTTGTTCCTTTTGTAACTATAATTTATAAGTAAATAACTACTTAAAACTGGGAACGGCGCTCACTCATTTTTAAGTCTAAATTACTTTTAAAAAATAAGAAGTTATATTTTCTCCTTTTTAGCCTACTTTCATGTAAAAGTAAAAAAAAATAGTAATAAAGCATGAAAGAAGGCTTAATGTATCGTAAAAATATCGTTAGAAATCAAGAAAAGTCAAAAATAAGTTAAGTAATTAAATAAAGATTGAAAAATAAAAAATTTGAAAGTAGGGTTTTGAGATGGAGAAAAAGTGTGTCTGTCTGTCTGTCGGTCTGTACCCCCCTAATAACTTTTGAACGAAATGTCCGATTGGAAAAATTCTTTTTGCATTCGAAAGATCTCGACGAGGACATCTCATTTCCATATATTAATTTTTGATTTGAACAATTTTTTGTTCAATTTTGAACAGTTCAAAAAATTTTAACATTAGCGCCTATGGGCGAAAATGAAGCAAATTATATAAACTCTGGGTACAAGATAATAAGTTCCCATGAACAAGCTCACTGGAAGAAGTTCTTGGGGTGAAATATTGATTTGAACCATTTTTGTTCATTTTTGAACAGTTCAAAGAAAATTAACATACCGCCTTCGGGGAAATTTCATTCCTATATAATTTCTGATCTACCGGACCGATTTGCTTGGAACAAACTTTATCGGAAAGCTCTTATGACGTAGAACATGTACAAATAGAAAGTTCATCCAGAAATAACGAGCCTATTTTCCTATGAATTTTTTTTATCGGGATTTTCAAGAATATTTTTTAATTAATGAATGATTAAATGAATAAGCAAAAGAATGAATGAATAAATGAGTGAATAAATACATGAATGACTTAATAAATAATGATTGAATGAATATGCATTAACCGTTGAAAAAGGTATATTTGAAGCAATTAAGAACTAAAGCTAAACGAGAAAGACAGAGAGAGATAGCTAGATTATAAATTTGAATTCGGTGTATCCGGGAAAGTAGGCTCGTATAGTTCTAGACGGAACTTCTTGTTAACACTGGATTTTCCGATATGTTTTAAATAAAATCTATTTCTGTTTTGGAATCTATGAGCTGGATATTAAACGGACGTGGGTGTTTTCACCCTACTACACCCCTTACGTTTTATGCAATTTATTTACATCATAATTTGCCTACATTTTGTGTAACTAACGAATGCTTATTTATTTATTTAACAAATTATGAAATGACATTCCAACTTCAGTAAAAGGTTATAAAAAAAATTTCTCACCTGCTACGACATGAGTTCGTGAGACCAATTGGGCTCCGATCCGTCTGACGTTGTGTGACTGTAGTAAACTGAGCAAAAGCACCAGGACGCTGCAGGTCTGGAGAACGCAACCAGTCCCGTAGAGAACGCAAGTCCCTTGCCAGAACGCAGAAGGGAACCGCGTCACGCCGAATCGGTGACATCGAAAGGATGCCTGACCTGGGTCATCTCGGTAACAGATGCTGAACATGCCTAAAGTGTACACCAGAGACGAACGATCATAACTCAGGACGATGTGGGGACCTGCATTGTCATTCTCTCTCACCAGCCACTCGGTTTCCACGAATCCAGCAGTGCAGGTCAAAGCAACTAGCAGGGAGAGCGAAGTCCACAGAACCACCACTGACCAGGAAGTCTTCCATCGAACTGATAACGAATCGCCGTCGAACCACTTATACGTGTGCTGTTGGATGGCGGGAGAATCCATTGATGGTTGGCAATCTGCTGCTTTAGACATTGCCGATTGAACGTCTAGTAAGGGGTTTATACGTGGGACACATCCGAAGTCAAGAGCGCCAGGTGACTGGCTCAGAGAGGAAAGTTTCGTCCAGTTTGAATTCTTTTGAAATATTTAAGTATGAAAGCATCTGTTGCCAAGAGGGCCAGATGTGTGCTACAGTGATGCCAAAGGAAGTGTTGAAAATGATATGCACTTCTGTTAAAGTTGAATCAAAGTATCAATGACAGTTAAAAACGATTTGGCCATCATACTAAACCCAAATGAAAGTCGAAAACACTAAACTAGCAGAAATATTTCTGGTTTCTTCATGTGGTAGGAAGATATTAGTAAAATATTACATCAAAGATACTACTCTATTCCATTCACAATGTTTTGTTTTTCTCAGTACAGCAATTTCAAATTAATTCATTATACTGAAGCAAAACAATCACAGAACATTTTTTTTTTTAAATCAGAAATCAACTTTGATGAAATACGTTCTTTGGCATGGAGAGATGGCTTTAAAATTCAGTATTTTCATTCTGTCATGCAGTTTCTCAAGATGTCATATTGTGTGCCAAAATATTTCATTTATGTTTTAAGAGATTTACAAGTTGGAATCTGCTTCTAATGAACGAAAAGTTCCCCTATTAAGATGCTTCGTAGCCATTCATCGCCTTTTTACTAAATACTCGACTCGTGCTTGGTTAGAAGTTTCTGTTTCTGAAGAGTCGGTGTTAACTTTTGGATAATCAGCTTTGGTGAAATCTTCATAGAAAAGATTTTTCTTCTCCGAAACTTCATGCTTTTTGCAGAAATGTTAGTTTCCTGAAATAAGGAAGACGCACTCTTATAATACTAATATCATACATTGTAAATTCGTCTTATATACACTCATGAAAATATTTTATCAGGAGGTAGAGAAGTTACGTGAAAGCTTTCATTGTTGTATTTCTCGCTTTGTGCTTTGCTACATAAAGGTGGTTTCTTTACTATGAATCGTGACCTACAAGCAAATCTGTCTTTAGTCTATGTTTAGGAGCCACGCCTTTCTTATGATCTGTTTAGTCTTGGCGTTAGAAAATTGTTTTAAACTTATTGCAATCCTAAAAAAATATTTGAAAAGAAAATTTAGGAAGCAAGCTGAAGTCTTATGTCATTTCGGTAATTGGAGAAGATTTCGGTTTACGAAAAAAACAGGCGGAAGAAATCTTTTCCGGATCCATGATGTTCCGCGTTTTACTTTTGCCTATTATTTCCATATTTTACCTGGTCTCCCTTTCTTCTCTTCTCTTTTCATGAGCTAATTTTTAGACCTGCTGATATTCCTAAAAAATTTATTTACGGATTCGCTTATGAGAAATTAAGACATTTCCTATTCGACCTTCTTGGCTTGTAAGAACTGACATAAGTGCGGAAATTTATTTTTTTTTCTTTACATAGCTCTTTTTCATCCGTGATAAAACGATGACAATTAAAAAAAGTAATGATGCTAAGACACTTAGATTTCTTTTTTACTTTTTAAACATTATAATTTGTTTCATTACCATAAATACATTAAACTCTGATTTAAATGAATATCACTAGTATGAACTTTCTATAATTCTAAATTTTGTGTGTAGAAATTTGACGCTCTACATTTTCACTATACTTTCACTGTATTTTTAGACATCCTCCCACAAAATACAGAAAGGCGGACATTTTCTACAAACGATTAAAATGGGTTCCGCACGTTCTCTTAAAATGTGTAAATACGTCAAAAGCCGAAAATTATTACGAATCCAATGTTTGCTTCTAAATATTGGATACAGAAAAAAAATAAACAGCTTGTTTGGATTTTTTCCAATATTGAAATTCGTATACTATAAACTACATGTTTATGCACACATTTAAAGATTTTTTTATTGATTTGGTAAACCACAAATTACCTCACGGGTGAGACTCGCTCTAGAAACGCCACCAATATATATTACTGTGAATGTCCGAAATCGAAAAATGTCGACAATCACCGGTGAATGTCGACATTTACCATCCATCAGACCGGTGATTGTCGACATTTTCCAATTTCGGACATTCATATATTGTTGAATTTCCCAATATGTGATTTTCAATAGCTTTATATAAGTATGGGCAAGCATTTTAATTTTTAATGTTTTCTCAAATCTCATTCAAAAAGCAAAAGCCCTTTATTTACCCTTCAACGGTTTTCCCTCCTGTGGTAAGGTAAAAGTATCTCCACTCATTTGAGATAATTGCATTTTGTGAGAAAAGCAAAGATCAACACGTCATTAAAATCGCGTTGGTCTCTTAGACTTAATGAGCAATTATGGGGTATTAACAGGCGGTGGCTAGGATTTTCCTTTTCGCTAATAAGCGACACTTAACGGCTAACAAAAGATTCGCTCAACAGTTCTGACAGCGCATTGAGCCGAGGATGTTGACATTTTTCATTCGAGAAGCGCTCTCAATTAGAGGGATGCGCTCGAGCTGGTTCCTGGTTTGCTTATTTTAGGAAAAAAACAGATAGGCTTTGAAAGTATTGATAATAAGTCTCTAAACTTCCAAATGATTGGACAAAAGTAAATATTCCTGCGTGATCCCATCCTTCGCTGGGAAAATAACTAGAGGAGCGTGTTCTAAAGTTCACTCCACCGTTTAGCGGAATATAAATATCGTCGCATCAACAAACACTTTCCTTCCCATGACAGCAAAAGAAGCATAGTCAAATTTACACTTGAGTCTCAGGCCCAAAATCCGGTTTCTCTATTAAGGCACTATGTAGATAAGTATCTACAAAGTATTTGTATAATAGTTTTCAACGTTTAACTTTGAAGAATTCAACTCTGACCATGAAAAGAAAGAAAATAAAAGAAAGAAAAATAATAAAACGCGTTAAGGGTTTCTTGTATAATCGGTAGTTCAAATCAGTAGTTATACATGGTGCGTGGGTCAGAAAAGTGCCCGTACCCCGTAATGCTATACTTAAGCGCTGCGAAGATGTTTGCTTCTTCAAACGGGTTTTTCCTTTAACTATAACTTCAACTAATGTAGCTTCAAAATCACCATGAAATTTTTAACTATGGTATCATTTGATTTGAAAGATTTTGCATATGAAATAATACAGTTTAAATCTATTTGAAACAAAAAAAAAAAAAATTCAAGCGCCACTACAGATACTTTCTTTAAATCTAATTATTTTATTGTTGTACAAATACCAAACGGCAGATACCAAACTAATAAAATACCAACTATAAGAAACTACTTTTATAGAACTCTCACAAAATTAAAATTTAGATGATTCACTTAACAGACTAAAATTTTTCATAAGAAATTTCGAAAACAAAACAGTCTACGTGTTGACTTTAACCGGTTTATCTTTCCTTTGGTGTTTAAGAAAAAATTTCCACAGGAGCAAAGATGTTTTGATCTTTAATAAAAGATTTTATGAAATTCATGTGATTTTTCTTATACCTTATTAAATATTGGTAAAACAAAACATACTTATGCATCATTACATAAAAAAATAATTAAATTTTACATTACTCTTTCATGAATTTTAGTTATTTGTTAGTTATTTTACTTATTTGTCATTCAGCGTATTTGTCGATGACATTAACTTAGCACACATACATTCAAATAACAATACAAATGAATAAAAGAGGAAGAAAAAGACAAAATATCTGAAACTTCCCGTGGAAATTAAGCCAAATTTAACAATTTCAACAAACACTATAAGAATTTTTTTTTAATTTAAAAATTCGAATATGAAAGAAATAGTTAACAACTTAATCATTTTCTGTGTTGGTAGTATAAAGAAGAACGTGAAAAACTGTTTTAAAATGCTACGGTACATAGGAGAAAAATAAATAAACAAATGATTGTTAATGGACCCCAAAAACACAAACTCAAAAATTATAATAATAAGTATAGAAGGATTTTAAACGAAAAAAAAATCAAAATAGAAAACAAGAATTGAAAATAAAATTCGAAAAAGGGACATCAATATATAGAAAGAAGGTAATTTTTTAAGAACCTTATATGACAAAACCGCAGAAATCCTAATGCTGTGCCTCATAAAATTTGTTTTAAATCTAATGTAGTTCTTTTAAATTCAAAAACAGCTAAAATAACCTCTCCAACAACTTTTTAAAGTTTCATAATGAAAAATATTGTTGATAGTACTCCAACAAAATTTTAAACTCTAGAACATTTTCCTTCATATTCTTCAACTCATATTGAAATTGAAATTAATAATTTTAAGAACTCATATCCAAAAATGATCAAAAAATATTTTATTCTCATTCTCAAAGAAAAAAAAACTTATTTGTTTAAATGGAATAGATTTAAATAATTCTTATATAAATACAAATAAAACAGTGCAAATACAAATGCAACAAATTAAAAAGTGCAAATGCAAATGCAAAAGTGACGACCAGCAACAGGCTCAGGGCCCAGCTAGGCTGGTTCCAGTCAATTTAGCAGTCCCCAGTGAATCCCTCCTCTTCATTAAAAAAAACTTTAAAGATTTTTCTCCGCTTATTTAAGACAAATGTTTTCAATTCAGATTTTCCCCAGAACTTTTCAATGAAACAAAAGTCATTTTCATGCCAAAAAATGATGAAGATGTTTCAATACCAACTAAGCATAGACCCGTTTCATTCATTAACTGTCTTGATAATATTAAAAAAATTCCTTTTAAGAAAAATTCTGGGCATAAATTATTCAGCGTAATAATTCCGCTGACTCTCAATATGGGTGTATTTCAAGAAAACTTGAATAGACCTTCAGTTCACAGTATGAAAAAGCAAATTAAGAAATCCGGACATTATGAAAAACATGTTATTTTGATGTTATTCAATGTTTAGGATTTTTTACTTCAATTCCATGCAAAAATGCTCCGAAATCGAACATTATCATTTAATACATCAGACTTTTCCCCCACTAATGTTTCAAGTAATGGTAAATAGAATAGTAAAACAAATAAAATATGGAAAAAAATTTATTAGTTTTTGATAAATAGGGGCTTCATACAAAGATCTTGAGAATAGAAACTATATTAAGTAATGATTAAAAAAAAGCATTAAATGCTAAAAACATCCCCTACTTGCGTTCATTTCGTCCAACTCGTGTTTTGGCACAAAACATCCTTGCAGAGTCAACGTGGGGGCTTCCTGGACGGAAAAGTACAATCCCATTGGCAAGTCTTTGCTCTGAACCACCTGTCCCCTCTCTCCGGACGAGACAAGCCGTCATCTCACTAAAGGTTTCCTTCGGCTTCCCGGGCTATCCCGGACTTGGCAGTCTCCGGGATGAAGCCAAGCGGAAACAGAAGCCAATTCGGCGACGATTCATCCGAAGGTTATGTCTCCCCTTTTAAGAGAAAATGTACACACAATGGATAGTAATGAAGATATGGTTTTTCTTCCCGGAAAACACAGAATTTTACTTGTATTTTTTTTTCTTCATTATAATTAAAAAATCGTCTAGGAGACCTTTTCTCTTGAGAATAATGGTATAGTCACTATAAAGCAGAGTAAGGTGTTTACTTTTCAGAAGGTAAAAACTATCTACGTTGGCTAAGAGGAGAATCGAGTTTTCAAAAATGTAACTAAGTATTTACGAAGGATATCAGTTGGCATTTACCACACATCTCATTACCAAGTGAGACAAATACGCGCAACCCATTCGTTTTACTTTTTTTTTTCTCGTAAGATAGTTATGCTTCGGATAACAGATTAATTCATTGTGAGGCTCGAAAAATTTATGTATCTTTAGGTTGATTGAAATTTTCAGTGGGAAGAGAAGGATTTTGGGATCACTATCTGTCATAATTCCCGTCTGCGCCTTTCAAAATATGAGGAGATATTTTTTGCGCTTCTGTGCCAATCTTTCTCAACTACTGACCCGCGGATCGGCACCATTCCGAAGGATTTTTCTGCTAGTCGAAATTAAAATTTTAAGAATTTAATATCCTTCCTTATGTCCTCTCAACTACTTCTCACAGGTATAAACCGAAGTATACAAACAACTTCTATGCATGAAAGAAAACATATTAAATAGGAATCTTTGCTTAAAATTATTAAATATTCCTTCCAATAAATCACACCACTGCGCGACTACCAGTTCGAATATATCTTGGATGTCTCTCGATAAAGGATATCAACTTCTTCGCTGTAAGGCTGCTGATTTTGTTTTCTTTTTTCGATTCCCTCATAACTTGAGAAGCCTTTTTCAAATACGTCATTAATAAAAACTAAACAAAAAATCGACTGGTTGTTAAAGCAGCACTTCGTCTCGCAGAAACCAACCTGCAGTCACGCATATCGAATTTATTTTAGAAAAAACGATTATCGTCAACAGATATCAAATTAATAAAATTCATGCTTTTATAGTTTCTAGATTTATCACGTAAATTCTTTTTAGATTCATCATATAAAATACCTATTCACATATTGTTTCTTTATTTTTGCCTGGCGCGCCTGTCAGCGAATATCTTTTCTGCTTTCGTCAATTCACAAACGTAAAAGGTCGGGTAGCACTTCTCTGTACAACAAGTTCCGTTGCCAAGAGACTCATGTTGCCGTGAAGCTAGCTTCACAGAAAATAAAAAATTCTCGGCTGCTGATGTGACATACGGAATTTTTAGAAATTATTCCTTGAATACATACGATATATACTAATTATACAGTTTTTTTTCATTTTGATTAAAAATAAAATACTTATTATTAAGACCAAATAAATAAAATATAGGACATTTAGTTCTCAAAAACGAAAAAAAAAAAAAAAAAAAGATCGCTTAATGTCTCTTTATTAAATGAAAGTAGAATAAAATTACTCAGCATAATAATAAAACACAATGCAATGTCAACATGGATAAGCATAAATAAGAACGTTTTCATAAAAACAAAATTTTTTGCTCATTATCTGCGCTCATCCCTGAAGAAGGAATTTCCGAAAGTTTTGAAACAAGCTTCTTTTCTTGCCTCCTCTTATTTTCTTCTTCTTCTTCTTAATATTATTATTATTTGAAGAGGCGTTCTTCATCACTCAAGTTCAATTTGCTTTACAATTAATTTTTACACAAAGGTTTATTTCCTTTATTATGAAATGTTTTTGAAAATGTTGCAAAAACTAAGTATTCAGTAATAATAATTGCTTGAAAATAACGATGAGGAGCAGTGCAGCCAGCTTTACAAGATTCCTGGTCCAGACATTTTAAATTTCACCGTTTTTATTTCCTATGTTTTGTGAAAAGCATTGGTGGATAACACCAATGAATATTTACTAACAATATTTGCCTGAAAATGTGTGATCGTTAGGAAGAAAGAACGAAAGTAGCTTTTTTTTTTTTTTTTCAATAATGTCATTTTCCTACAGTGACAGAACGAAAGCGTGGGATGGCAACAAACGCTCCAACATTCCTCTTCGCGAACTTTCTCCAGTGCTATTGTGAGAAGCATAAAGAAGGGAAAGATTTGTACCCATCACATCGAGTTTAAGAGACAAGGAAAGGGGAAAAAATTGGGATTGGGTTGAATAAAAGTTGCCCTTCGTCTTTTGTTGGTAGGTGCGTTAAAAGGCCCATTAGGGAAGCCACACTAAATAAAGAAGCTCTTTGTAGTTGGGGATAGAGGGATGGTTCTTCCCACCATTCTTTGCACAGGAGGATAGAACTTAATGGCCTCGGTCTAGGAAGAGATGGTCATTGCCTGAGGGGGAGAATGACCACTTGTTTATGGGGCATATTGGTGAAGAAAAGAGGAGAGTTTTCCTTGATACAGCTTACCTTTTTATCCCCGAACTTTGCATGTATTTTTATTTATCGGTATATATACACTCTATTCTATGGCATCAACTAGTCTATTGTGGCCATCTCAAAATTTTTTTCACCATATTTCTTGATAATGCTCTTACATTTGTCAAGGAACACCACCCAGTTTGCGCTGCAAATTAATCAGCAACATTTCATGCGGAAAAAGCGTCTGTATGTTATTATTTTAACTCTTGTATTATTTCTTAAGGTATAGCAATTACGTTTGACGATAAAATCGTTCGAATTTTCCCCGGCCTAATGCCCGGAATGATTTGCTGCACAAAAAAATCAGCATCTAATCGGGGCTCGTATGTACATCAACGTTTGTTTAATTTCCTATATCATCTTGAGGCATGGAAGTCACGTTTAAGCATAAAAACGTTCATATATGCAACCAATTTTCAAGGATTGGCTTCAAAAAATAATTAGCACCAGCTTCTATATGTTTTCATTTGTATATAAATCTACTCCAGATTCCTTGCATAATTTCTTGAGGTATAGTAGTCACGCTTAGTAAAAAAAACCCATCGGTTTGCGCCATTCTATCCTTTGAAGCAATTCATGTCAAAAATTAAGCAACTCCAGTAGCTATAACGCTTTGCTTGCATACCAATTTGCTTTTGATTTCCTGCATTTCTCCTGATATATAGAAGTCACAATTAATGAGATGAACTTTTGACTGGGTCACCCCCTAACTCCAAAGGAATTATGACTTTATTTGATCATTAACTTGTAGCAAATAGAAAAACGGAAGTAGAAAGAAATACTGACTACTTGTTCATTAGCCATGACTATCAGAGCATGGACTGAGGATACAATATGTAATTTTGACAACTCCTTCATGGTGTGACATCATTTATCGACCTAGGGTTCATGTTCAGGGCCCTCATTCTAAGTGAGCGCACATCGATTCGATCGTAGTTCCCAAACCCTCACTAGATGGCGCAAACGCAAAAAACACAGGACCGCAGGGAAACCAACGACCAGCTTTAATTCCATGTGGTTCGTATCGTTGTTTTGCGGCTTTCTTCATCGAAGCGCGCTTCGACAGCTCTTGTGCCATCGAAGTCGTTCGGACTTACGGGTATTGGTTTGTTGAGTCGCCGAAATATGAAAAGGAATAAATTACACGAATAGGGACGTTGTATTTGCCCTTCTTTGATGGTGTTTTTGATACATATTGAGAATTATTTTTGATCAATAAATTAATTTTGGTTTTCCCATAAATATAAATATAAATTAAATAAATACTTTTAAACATTAAGTTTTCTTTTTTTTTTTTTTCATAAATTAAAGTTACATATCAATGTGTATCAATCGAAAGCTATTTAAGAAACTAATTCTTTTATGAATATGTTATTACTAATTATGGTTTCAATTTATGCATATTTTTGGTTTTTTTTATTTAGAAATATCTTTAAAGCCCCAGATTACTAAATTTCTGTGTGTCAGATTTTTTAATCTAAAAAAGAAGTTGAAAAATTATATTAATGAACAACGTGAAGATATATTTACATATTCATACGGAAGAAAATTCCATAATTAAACGAAAAGTAGGTTGTTTTTAGAAAAGATATCCTTTTTTAACGCATAATTTTTTATGTACATCCTTAAATTATGCACTGTTGTTTAATCTTAGGTTATGAGTCAAAAAAGCAACTAACATAGTTAATTCCTTCCATGAATATTTTTTTCTAATTATAATTAAAGTCTAATCATACTTTAAATAAATTTTAAAATAGCCATATAAATGTATGGCCAAATGCTAATGTTTTAACCTTAAAAATATTTTTAAAGAAATTATGTTAATGTGAGGGGAGCCCAACTATCCCTCTACTCTGAGAGGTCGCACATCCCCTAAAACTATGACCCCCTAAGTCGGTCGAAAAGTTCATCAAAGGTCCCAAAGCTATTGAAACGAACCGCCCTTTCCAAATGTCAATGGTGCAGTCTGCGCGATGAACTCCTTCTTGGGGGCACCCCTGCAGGGTATCTACATATTTTTAAAGTGAAGTTTCGTGACATTTTCCGCACTTTTTCGTGACCAATCGGTGACACATTGGATATTGATTTTGCCGGAGATCGGATATTCCCGATGTTTGAAACTTGTAAATTCTATACACATGTATTCTATAGACTTAAAAACTGTGCTGAGTTTGTAATTTACAAAAAAAATTTCATGACAGGTTCATTAATTTTAATAATAAAATTATACAACCTGAATAACCGGATATTTCGTGCAGTGGCCGGATTATATTCCGAATACTTAAAAATCTGTCGTATACCGGATATCCGATGCCTTCTGTGGAGATCGGTATCGTTAGATGGAAAATTTTCGTCATCTATTAGATTTCGTGACCGATTTCCGAATTTGTGACTTGTTCGGGGCTTATGCGCGTTCTGTAGACATCGTGCCCTGTCAATGTACATTAAGCAAATTTGCGCCCTGTCAATGTATATTAAGCAAATTTGCGCCCTGTCAATGTATATCACGCAAATGTGCGCCCTGTCAATGCATATCACGCAAATGTGCGTCCTGTCAATGCATATCACGCAAATGTGCGCCCTGTCAATGTATATCACGCAAATGTGCGCTCTGTCAATCTGTCAATGCATATCATGCGGAAGCGAAAAATTGTCTTCCCTCTATTTGCATTAGTCCTTAATTAGGGTTTGCACGGAAGAATATTGCTTAGTTTAAATAATAAAAAAAAATAACTTCTATTATACTTGTGGGAATGACAGATACAAATGGAAATTTTTTTAAACTTTCATGAAACAAAATTGAAGTGGTATTTCAGTAAGTATATGAGATTAGTATATAAGAAGGGGAGGGGGGAGTAATAAATCAATTTTTGACGTGAATTAGGTGTGACTTAGACGTGGGCAGATTAACGGAGGAAACCGGATGCCCCCCCCCCCCCCGAATTTGATGCAAGTTTTCACAAAAAAAAAGCTTTCGCCTTTAATCCCTAGTTTCTCTCCATTCCTCCTGTTACTGGAAAATTGATATATTTTCCCTCAAAAATTTTAGGAATTTTTGTTTTAATTTTCATTTTTACAAAAAAATTATTATTTCTAATAAACTTTTTATTTTTTCCTATTTTTCTAAAAATTTACTTATTCTTTATCCTTGTTAAGAATGCAGAAGTTTTTATGTGTCTGTTTTGAATCAAGGAACTGAAATTAGCGACCCTTATTTCCTAAAATTATAAGGTGTAAATCCCTCAAGAACGCGTAACAAAAAACTAAAAACAATACCGCGCTGAGTACTCCAAAGAAACGCTTTGATTGGCTGCTACACCAGTTTGATACGAAATCTCTTTTCCCCCTACGCTTCTGAACGAAGGAGGATTTGGAATCTACCCTTTCGAAGAGATGACGTCTAGGCCGGTTCTGTTGCGGCAGAGTCTTCGAATCGATGCGTCGAAGTTTGGAATGAGCGCCCTGGATCAAAGAAGATCGTATGTTGAAAAAAAAACGGTAACTAGGGTACAACAGCTCCTTTTATTAAATAAGTAAATACCCGCGTAACGTTGCCAGTACAGGGCGCTCATTCCAAACTTCGACGCATCGATTCGGAGAGATTGCCGCTACAGAACCGGCCTAGCCGTCATCTCTTCCAAAGCGTAGATTCCAAATCCTCCTTCGTTCAGAAGCGCAGGGAAAAAAGGGATTTCGTATCAAACTGGTGTAGCAGCCAACCAAAGCGTTTCTTTGGAGTTCTCAGAGCGGTATTGTTTTTAGTTTTTTGTTACGCGTTCTTGGAGGGATTTACACCTCATAATTTTAGGAAATAAGGGTCGCCAATTTCAGTTTATTGATGCAAAACAGGCACAAAAAAACTTTTGCATTCTTAACAAAGATAAAGCATGAGTAAATTTAAAAAAAAATAGTAAAAAATAAAAAGTTTATTAGAAATAATAATTTTTATGTAAAAATGAAAAGTAAAACAAAAATTCGTAACATTTTTGGGGGAAAATATATCAATTTTCCAGTAACATTAGGAGGGGAGAGAAACTAGGGAGGAAAGGCGAGGGATTTTTTTTTTTTTTTTTTTGCGAAAACTCGCATCAAATTCGGGGGGGGGGGGGGCATCCGGTTTCCTCCGTTAATATGCTCACGTCTAAGTCACACCTAATTCACGTCAAAAATTGATTTAATACTCCGCCCCTTCTTATATACTAATCTCATATACTTACTGAAATACCACTTCAATTTTGTTTCATGAAAGGTTAAAAAAAATTTCCATTTGCATCTGTCATTCCCACAAGTATAATGGAAGTTATTTTTTTTTTATTATTTAAACTAAGCAATATTCTTCCGTACAAACCCTAATTAAGGACTAATGCAAATAGAGGGAAGACAATTTTTCGCTTCCGCATGATATGCATTGACAGATTGACAGAGCGCACATTTGCGTGATATACATTGACAGGGCGCAAATTTGCTTAATGTACATTGACAGGGCACGATGTCTACAGAACGCGCATAAGCCCCGAACAAGTCACAAATTCGGAAATCGGTCACGAAATCTAATAGATGACGAAAATTTTCCATCTAACGATACCGATCTCCACAGAAGGCATCGGATATCCGGTATACGACAGATTTTTAAGTATTCGGAATATAATCCGGCCACTGCACGAAATATCCGGTTATTCAGGTTGTATAATTTTATTATTAAAATTAATGAACCTGTCATGAAATTTTTTTTGTAAATTACAAACTCAGCACAGTTTTTAAGTCTATAGAATACATGTGTATAGAATTTACAAGTTTCAAACATCGGGAATATCCGATCTCCGGCAAAATCAATATCCAATGTGTCACCGATTGGTCACGAAAAAGTGCGGAAAATGTCACGAAACTTCACTTTAAAAATATGTAGATACCCTGCAGGGGTGCCCCCAAGAAGGAGTTCATCGCGCAGACTGCACCATTGACATTTGGAAAGGGCGGTTCGTTTCAATAGCTTTGGGACCTTTGATGAACTTTTCGACCGACTTAGGGGGTCATAGTTTTAGGGGATGTGCGACCTCTCAGAGTAGAGGGATAGTTGGGCTCCCCTCACATTAACATAATTTCTTTAAAAATATTTTTAAGGTTAAAACATTAGCATTTGGCCATACATTTATATGGCTATTTTAAAATTTATTTAAAGTATGATTAGACTTTAATTATAATTAGAAAAAAATATTCATGGAAGGAATTAACTATGTTAGTTGCTTTTTTGACTCATAACCTAAGATTAAACAACAGTGCATAATTTAAGGATGTACATAAAAAATTATGCGTTAAAAAAGGATATCTTTTCTAAAAACAACCTACTTTTCGTTTAATTATGGAATTTTCTTCCGTATGAATATGTAAATATATCTTCACGTTGTTCATTAATATAATTTTTCAACTTCTTTTTTAGATTAAAAAATCTGACACACAGAAATTTAGTAATCTGGGGCTTTAAAGATATTTCTAAATAAAAAAAACCAAAAATATGCATAAATTGAAACCATAATTAGTAATAACATATTCATAAAAGAATTAGTTTCTTAAATAGCTTTCGATTGATACACATTGATATGTAACTTTAATTTATGAAAAAAAAAAAAAAAAGAAAACTTAATGTTTAAAAGTATTTATTTAATTTATATTTATATTTATGGGCAAACCAAAATTAATTTATTGATCAAAAATAATTCTCAATATGTATCAAAAACACCATCAAAGAAGGGAAAATACAACGTCCCTATTCGTGTAATTTATTCCTTTTCATATTTCGGCGACTCAACGAACCAATACCCGTAAGTCCGAACGACTTCGATGGCACAAGAGCTGTCGAAGCGCGCTTCGATGAAGAAAGCCGCAAAACAACGATACGAACCACATGGAATTAAAGCTTTCGTTGGTTTCCCTGCGGTCCTGTGAATTTTGCGTTTGCGCCATCTAGTGAGGGTTTGGGAACTACGATCGAATCGATGTGCGCTCACTTGGAATGAGGGCTCAGGAGGGTTGAATGGGGTGCGGACTTTCCACTTTTCCTAACTCAAAAATTGAAGCACTAGTGCATGTTGGAAATCCAGAGTCGGCTAATAATCACCCCAAATTTGGTCTCGAGTCAATTATTTTTTCAAAAATTTACGGGACACTTATATGGAACAACGTTTTCTTCAAACAGTGATGTGAAAACAACTGCGAGAAGCGAGGGGTGACATCTCCAAGCAGGGCTAAACAACTTGGTCTTGAGTTCAAATTAAGATTTGCTAACAATGTTTAAAAGTTATGGGCAGGTATTCCTCTCAACTCTTTTTTGCACTACATTGTGTATTATTTTGTACCCTTATTGGAACTTCGGAATGGTTGAAATCAGCACAGACATTCGCCGTAACGAAACACAATCCGTCAGCATATGCCTGTAAGGTCGCGTCACTGCAGCAGTAGTGCCTCTTTAAAGAAAACCGTTCTACAGTATTTGATGAATTCGTTTAAGCCACGCAATTTTAGATGTTATAACGAAAGGCAAATGAATTTTAAGTTTTAATTAAAGATACATTTTACTTATGTATATAAAATATGTTGAGATTTTTTTCTGCATTCAATTTATGTACGAAGTTTTTAAAAAATGAACTAAATCTATGTATACAAAAGCGAAATTCCACTCACCGAAATCCCACCCCTTTAATCCTAAAATCTCAGATAGCATTTAGAATTAAGTCTCAGATTCATCCCTCATTCTTAAAGCAATTTCACAAATGATTTTAATTTTTTTATTTAATTAGACGATTGTTTTGCAACTTAGTATAATTTCTAAATTTATTTTTGAGAGGAAAGAGCATTAGCCTAGCTGAAGTTCCATAGAGTCTCGCGATTCGAAAAAATACCATTTGGGGAATCAATTGGTGATAGCAAATATTATAACGAAGCATTTAAATTTAAGTTTTTACTTCTAAAATTTTATAATATGTTTCATTATTTTATCTTGTTGAATACTGTTTCGTCTCATTAAAATAAATGCCGACACCGGGGCTGAATTTGTATGGCACGGAAGCTCAACTCTTGGAATTCTCTTTTTTCTGTGAGTTGTTACGGATTAGGTTGAATTGAAGGCTGTTTATGAATGATTGCGACGCATATAAGTTCTTAAGAACTTATACGCATGCTCTTGCACGTTTTCTTTTTTTTCGTCGGAAATTAAGCTATGGCCAGTAGAACGATTTTTTTTATAATATTGAGTTTTCTTGAGTCTGTTAAAAGAAATTTAATGCACTAAAATTTGACTAATTCTTAACTGCATTTTTAATATACTTAAATGTGATGCTGGGTCTGGAGGGAGCCCCTGTCTCGGGCGTATTTTCTGAGGGCGGCGAATTCAAATGGTGGTGTCAGAGTATGGATACAAATTGAGCACTGAACCAATTCAATTTCGGAAAACTTCATCATCTCTGACCTTCCACTTTCTGCTAACGTTGTCAAAGATATTTTTAGAAATTTCGAGGGTATGTCCACGAAATCCTCCATGCAGTAACTTAACCAAAGATACTTCAACTAATTTTCGGGAGAGAAACGCGGATCTCCCCCTCCCCACTTTCCAAAGATAGTCTAAAATTACCTTCAGTTTCATAAAAAATATCGAGAAGTAAATCGAATCCCTCTACCGTAACGTAACCAAAGAAAGGGTAAAATTGCATTTTTCGTATGTCAATTTCGAAAATTTTCCAATGGAGAACCACTGTAACTATTATCAAAAAGGATAGCCCAAAACTGAGTTTTGTGAATTTCATTGTGCCAAAAGATGAAAGGAGAGTTCTCGACCCTCTTTCCCCGAACTACCCTCCTCCTTTTTTTTTTCAAATGCCACCAAAGATGCTACCAACGGTCTTTTAAAAAGCTTACAGAGAGAAAGCCCATGAAATTTCTTTCCTGTAATGACACTGAAGATAGCCTAAAATTAACTTTAATTTCGAGCAAAAAGTCTGGGGCAAACCCACTGTTCCTCCCTTATCTCCTGCTTTCCCCTAACACACCAGAAAAAATTAATATTTCGTCTCTTGGATTTCAATTTCAAAACTATTTCCATGCGAGAGGTCACATTCTTACCCCCTAACGACACCAAAAAAAGATTGCGCTTTTAGGACTTCAATTTAAAAACGTTTCCGAGGGTGGATCCCCCCCCCCCCTTCTTCTGTCTTCGAAGGTACCCAATGACTTCGACCCAATATGCGCTTTTAAGATTTTACCTTTGAAAATTTTCTGAAGAAGAACCACCGAAAACCCCTGTCATTTGTTTTCTCCAGAGATAGCCTAATATGAGTTTTTAAGACTTCAATTATGAAAAATCAGTGGGGGTGCCTTCCATAGCATCATCGAAAATTGCCTAAAACAATGTTTTTAAAACTTCCGTAATTAACTCCAGATTCAATAGATTTCCGGAGCTGAGTTCCTTTCCCCAAAGATAGTCTAAAATTAACGTCAGTTTCGTAGAAAAACTCCTAAGGAAACTTTAGCCTTTAATATCACTTAATGTTATCAAAGAATGCCTAAAATGACCGTTCTAGGACGTCGTTTTTGAAAATCTCTTTGGGGCCATCTCGTCCTTCTCCTCATCTATTGTCACCAAAGATAGCTTAAAACTATGTTTTTAGGATTTCAGCTTTGAACTTTTTTGGGATAGGGCCTTCTTTTCTAAACGGCCTGAAAGTTGAGGAAAACTATGTTTTTAGGACAAAAATAACGAAAAATGTCTTCCCCTATCATCGCCACAGTTAATCAAAAATTGCGTTTTAAGGAATAGTTTCTAAAGCGAAAAAATTGAACATGAAGAATTTCCCAGTAGTAACGCTGTAACTGGCATTCACTCATTTCAATTACAAAACACATATTTTTAATAAACACACAAAACGATACACTACGAGAACACATTTTCACAACAGAACGTAGACACACACAGAACAACACTACTTCTCCACTTTCTATACCTGACAAAGTCCTCGCCAAGGTTATACATAGCGCCACCTATCATTTAACATAGGCGCCATCTATTATTTGTTACAGACTTTCTGTTTGTTACAGTTTCTATTATTTGTTACACTCTTTCTATTTCTTACAACGTTGTTTCATAATTCATTTTGTTTATGTTTCTTTCTTTTGAAGCGATTGAACCTTCGATTTGAACATTTAAACAGTTGTGTTGCACTTAACCATTTTGAGGACGTTGTTAAAAAGTACTGGAGAGCTCGTGAACACATGGCATAAGTGCTAATGTTCGTTCGGCATTTGAAATCATCATCATCATGTTTCTTTCTTTTTAAAAATTAATATTGTTATTAGTATTAAACTTGAAGAAAGATGGATGCTACTTCCTGCCTCGAGAAAGATCCGGCTTTGAGTTTAAATAGTGTTTTTTGAGAAAAAAGTGTCAAGCCAAGAAGCTAAATTGGAACTAAATGAACATTTCAAACTAAAAAGTTTATTTGTTTTTTTTTTTTTTTGGGGAGGGGGGGGACACCCCAAATTTCCACACGGAGGGATACCCAAGCTAGGAACGCTACTGTTATATATATATATATATATATATATGTAATATAAATATGTAATATATATATATATTAGCGCATAGAGGCGTTTCCACAGGCAGTGCGTTGTGGGAGTGCAGTGCTGCAGACGAAGTTCTTTAAACTCTTAACACGGGCATCGCCCTGCAGGTACCGTTAGATATTATTGCTGATCATTTTGTATTGCCCTTGTAGTCGTTTTTTCTTTCTTTTTTTACATGTGCATGAAAATGCAGGAATGTTATGAAGACTGAAATAAAGCTCTAATTTGAGCAAACTTGGTTTTCCTTTTCTACTAGAAAGTTTCAAAATCTTCCATACCCATTGAATGTAATCAATAAAAAAAGAAAGAAAAGAAAAGGGGAGAGGTAATTTTTGAATGTTGATGTAAAATATATTTATAAAAAAGTACTTAACTCTGTTTGCTAAACCACTTTCAACGATTTGTTGATCAGGTTTATCAGTAATACGAATATTAGTTAAGCGTTCATAGTATACATGCTAAAAAATTTCGAATTATCCATTTTTTTAAACTTGTATATGTAACTCAAAGCGTTTAGAAATTGTTCTCCATCTGGGATGTAATTTCTTCTGTACAATAAATAGAAATCCTTTACCTGGGGTCCACGCTTTAAACTCTGGGGGGAGGGGGAACGCTTGCCTTTCAATCCAAACAGAAAACGTAGAACAAGAAGAGAATTGTGTTGAAACAAACACTCCCGTATCTTGAATTGTCTTTTTTCCCCAAGAAGGGAATGATCCTGGGAAATCTAGTCGAGATCTGTTTCTTCCACGAAGAAAAAGATTGGGAATTCGATCTTAGAAGAAAAACAAAAAATGCAATGCGATATCTGTTCAGAGCTTGCCCTTGACAAGAGAAAATTGTTAAAAATTATTTTGCAATGAATGTATATGTATTTAAAAAAAGTGGGATGTTTACGCACGTTTCGTTTTGGCTGATTTTTGCAATTCTTTTTTGATGATTTTTTGGGATTCGTTTTTGTAAATTTTGTCCGTTAAAAAATGAATGCATTAAGTTTTTCTCATTTCATGTTCATTTATCTTGATCAACCATAACTCTCGAAATTGTTTTAATTGTCAAATCGGTATGCGTATGGTTCAATGAATTTTTTCATTAATTCTTTCTTTTTTTCAACTTTTGTTTTCGTTTCAAACGTGCTTTGGACTAATGATAAATATTATTTCCCTCCCTTTCTTTTCTTTGCTATTACATTTTGCATTATTTTTTATTGTTTGGTTTAAAAACATAAGCATAGGTTTTTAGGATATACACTATATAGTCAAAAGTCTCCAGATGCTTTCAATGCCAGACATTTTTTTTTTTTTTTTCAAATTTCTGGAGAAATATGTAGCGAATTGTTCCATAACTCCAATTGTTATGGTTTTTAATAATGATTTTCATGTTTAAGTTCACACTTTCCTGTTTTATCTCCAGTAATAATACCATCGTATTATAAAAACCACTTTATTTGCACAGAGATAATTTAGTTACGAGTCCAAAATCTAATTATTAGAACACAGTCATTGTTGCCAGTTTTTATTACAAAAAGTGCTGTTGCCAAAACCAACTTTAATATATTACATTTCCTCCCTTTTAAATCCCAGAAAAGTGTAATTATTTATATGAATGAAAAGTTATCAGTAACCGAGTCTGGCCGGCGCCTTTCGAACTCTCTGGGGACGATGGTGGAGTGCAATATTACTATTAACTTCTTGAGGAGTTTCATTTTGATTTTCTGTGGCTACAACTGTCTTACTTTTATTTACCAATTGGTCCTCGATCCCCTCTTCTGTTGAGTTGTCTGTTATTGGAATATTTGACCAAAAATGAGAAGGCATCCATGTATTGCTACTCGCTTGATTACTACAATCAATTTCTTTATCATCTAACTCCTTTAACTTGATGGAATTATCTTCAGACTGACATTTTCAAATTTGATCTAAATGCCTTTTCCAAATTATACCAGTTTCTTTGACCTTGCATAAATATATACTCTTACCTATTTTATTAATCACAATTGCTTCAACCCATTTGTCACTTTTGCCGCGATAATCTCTTACCATAACTCTCTCTCCAACATTTATATCTTTCCTATGTTTCTCTCCATAGTTTCTTTCTTGATGAGACTGTTGACTTTTGACTCTATCTTCCAAATTTGGCCTCAAAAGGTCTAATCTGGTACGTAAAGCTCTACCAAACATCAATTTAGCAGGAGTTTCGCCAGTAGTATTATGAGTTGTATTCCTATAGTCAAACAGAAATTTATAAATAATATCTTGAAGGGAAAAATTATTTACACCGTTTTGTGTCTCATATTTAGAAGTGACGGTTTTTGCAATCATGTTTTTTACAGTTTTTACTAAATTCTCTGCAGCACCATTACTCCGAGGATGGTATGGTGGGGTAAGAATATGCTTTATGCCATTATTTGCGGTAAAATGTCGAAATTCCCCTGAATCAAAAGGTGGTCCATTGTCCGAAACCAGCTGATTTGGTAAACCAAAACATGCACAAATTCCTCGCAATTTTTCAATCGTGTTTTGTGCAGTCGTATTGGACATAGGGACAACCTCTGCCCATTTGCTATGTGCATCAATCAAAACCATGTACTTTTTACCATACAATGGCCCAAGGAAATCTACATGAATTCTCTGCCACGGCTTCGTTGGCCAGTCCCAAGGAGTTAGTGTGTTTTTGGGGGGCATGGTTTGAGTTTTTAAACATCCATTGCAAGATTTAACCAATTTCTCAATTTCTTGATCTAATAAAGGCCACCAAACAATTGATCTTGCTCTGGACTTCATTTTAACTATACCCATATGGCTTCCATGAAGTTCATCTAACACTCTTTTCCTTAATTGAGCTGGTATAACAACACGGTACCCCCACAATAAACAATCTTGTTCACTGGTAAGTTCATTTCTCCGATGCCAGTATGGTTTAATTCCATTATCAATAATTAGTTCATCTACGTCTGGCCATCCATGTGATACGTAGTGCAATACGCGACTTAAAATTTTATCTCGACGTGTTTCTAATGCCACTTGTCTGAAATCTACAGGTATTTCACTATTCATCCTCATAAAGTTACAAATGGACCATTCTTCTTCATCATCGTCCACTGATTTGGATTTCAACGGTAGTCTTGATAAAGCATCCACATTGGCATTTTTTTTTCGAATTGATATACTTAATTTCAAAATCGAAACCTGATAAATATAAAGACCATCGTTGCAGCCTATTTGCTGCCATTTGTGGTATACCCTTTTTAGGACCAAATATTGAAACTAACGGCTTATGATCTGTAACTAAAATAAAATGTCTTGCTATCAGGTATTGGTAAAATTTAGTAACCCCAAAAATTATAGCTAAAGCTTCTTTATCAATTTGAGAATAGTTTATCTCACTTTTAGACAGAGTTCTAGAAGCATATGCAATAGGTTTTTCTTCACCATTCGGGAAAATATGAGAAATTACTGCTCCCAGGCCATAAGCAGAGGCATCACAAGCAAGTTTAACTTGGAGCGTAGGATCATAATGCACTAAAACTCTTGCAGAACACAAACAAGCTTTAATTTTCTGGAACGCTTGCTCACAATGTGCATTCCAAGACCAACGGACATTTTTGTTCAATAATTTATACAATGGGTGTAGAATGTTTGCAAGATTTGGAACAAATGATCCATAGTAATTTATCATACCAAGAAAAGCTTTTAGTTGTCCTGTATTCAGAGGCTTGGGTACATTTTGAATAGCTTCAACTTTCTCTGATAAAACATTTAAACCTTCGCTGCTTATCTTATACCCCAAATATTCCACAGACTTTTGAAAGAACGTACACTTTCTTTTATTAACTTTAAGTCCACTTTCTGCCAATCTAGTTAGAACTTTTTCCAGTCTTTCCAAATGTTCATTTCTATTTTTCGCAGTAATGATAATATCATCTAGAAAACATCCTACGCCATCTAAACCTTGTAATAATTGATCCATTAATCTTTGGAACATTGCTGGTGCAGAGGAAACGCCATAGGGTATTCTGTGGTATCGAAATAACCCCTTGTGAGTACTTATGATTACCAAATTTTGAGATTCATCATCTAGAAGAACTTGCTGGTAGGCATGCAACAAATCCAGTTTAGTAAATTCTTCACCCCCTTGTAATTTATTAAATAATTCTTCAATACGAGGCAAAGGATACCTATCTGCTTTTAAAACTGGATTTAAAGTTACTTTATAATCTCCACAAATTCTTACAGTGTTATCTGGTTTAATAACTGGAACAATAGGCGTACCCCACTCGCTAAATTCAACAGGTGATAAAACCCTCAACTGTACCAATTTATCCAGCTCCGTTTCAACTTTTTCTTTTAAAGCAAAAGGAACTGCTCTTGGCTTGAAAAATACAGGTTTTGCTTGCTCTTTTAAATTCAGTTTAAAACAACCTTTGGTAAAAGTACCGAGACCCCCATCGAATACAGTAGCATACTTATCTATTAAATCCTTTAAGGAATATTTCACGTTGATGCAATTAAATGATGGGAGCTGTACTTTTAATGTAGCAATCCAGTCTCTCCCCATTAAAGGTGTATCTCCGTCTGGAAAAACATATAAAGTCAAGACATAATTTTCATTATTGTACTTCACATTAACTTTGGCAGTGCCCGAAGGTGTAATAGGATCACCTACGTAACTTTTAAATTGATGAACACTTTTGATCAAAGGTACATGAGATAACAGTTTATAATAAACATGTTCGGGAACTGCTGAGATTCCAGCACCTGTGTCAATTTCCATCGATATTGGAACATTTTCAATTATAATCGTTTCCCTTAAAGGTGCGTTGCTGCCAATCATCGTATTATAAAAACCACTTTATTTGCACAGAGATAATTTAGTTACAAGTCCAAAATCTAATTATTAGAACACAGTCATTGTTGCCAGTTTTTATTACAAAAAGTGCTGTTGCCAAAACCAACTTTAATATATTACATTTTCAAGAAAAATTCCATCATGCGCAGGCTATCCTTTCGGAATTGAAAAATTTATTTAATTTAGTCGCGAATATACTTTTCAGTCTAAGTAACTTTTTTTTAGTTTTTTCAATCGGAGGTGGTAAAGTAAGATGCATTTAAAACTTGATATACCATTTGTTGGGCCGTATATTTCCCACACAGACACACTCGTACGCCGCGAATTAGCCTTATAAAGATGATTAGAAGGATGAGACTCCTTTTCAGTGGCTGTTAAAAAACAATAATCTACACATTCATGGACGCTACAACAATATTAATGCTGTTTCTATTCACATTGATGTTAAAAGAAGGCAATATTTCTATTTATAAGTGTGAAAAAGATAATTTTCTAAAATTAAAACTAGATTTTTTTTAAATATAACAACCATAACTAAAAAAAGAAAAAGCAAACACCTTACTATTTCTCAATTAGTTTTTGCAAAATAGTTAATCACTTAAAGCATACATAATATAAAAATAAATCACATACGTCCAAAACTGCATCATGAACTTCAAATTTTTTATTGAATTCAAGTCCATGTTTTATCTATTGGTATTGACTCTTAGCTTAATATATTGACTAATATGTCATCATTTTTAAGGCATATACAACTTGAACTGGAAATCGCTCAATATTTAACGTATGATCACGGAAACATACAAAACATGCACAGAACAAAGGCCCAAAAAGGCTGCGTTAAGTATTTATTCTTAATCTGAAGGATTGCAAAAGTGCTAATTTTTGGATTGCATCGATGGATAAATATTATATCGAACAAATTGTTCTCATTGCATGTGCAGGTCATGTGTTATGCTTAACATATGATAAATTTGTCACTTAAACATATGATAAAGTTTGAAGAGGGAAAATTACGATTTAAAAGCCTCATGATTTCTTCAAAATTACCTTTTTATATTGCAACCTGGAATATTGCGCAATTATTTGGAACTTCGCCTTGTTTCGTATTTCCTTTCTAAAAATAATTTTATAAGTCAAGTTAATTTGCAAATTTCCTCAAATGGAAAGCCTCTAATGGGTCCTCAAAATGTGGCGAGCTACCGAAATCGTATAGTGACCTATCAGAGTGAGTCGTTATCTTATAATAAGAAGAAACAGCATGTTAAGTTGGTCTTCAGAGAGGCATACACACCATAATACAAATCACAATAGAAGCAACGTTAACAAGTACCCTTTCCCGCTTTTTCTCTGATCAAATCCGAAAGTCCTGTGTTGCATCCGCAATCTGGGAAGTGGTGCTGATGTCTCCCGCGAGTCTTCTCCCCCGCTCCACAAGTCTTCTAGAATGACATCTTTTCTCTTTCTTCCCCGACAGCCTCTCGGCGGGAGACACCTGTTGAAAACACATCGGAAGCTTATTAGAAGAAGAAAAGCGCTAGTGCAGGAGGGGGGGGGGGAGGGAGGAAGTACCTTTAGAAATAGAACGATTCTTTTTGCTCACCACATTTTTTCGTTAGTGACCACTTGGGTGCAATCGTGACCAAAAATGATGATAATAGGTTTAGGCTACTCTTGTAAGGAGTGGCGTTAAGAGGAATTTAAGTCCTTTGCTCGACAGCAAAGTTAAAAATAAAAATGAACAAGAAGTTCCGTCTAGAACTATACGAGCCTACTTTCCCGTATACACCGAATTCAAATTTACAATCTAGCTATTCTCTCTCTCTCTGTCTTTCTCGTTTAGTTTTAGTTCTTAATTGCTTCAAATATACCTTTTTCAACGGTTAATAGATATTCATTCAATCCTTCATTTATTAAGTCATTCATGTATTTAGTCACTCATTTATTCATTCATTCTTTTGCTTATTCATTTAATCATTCATTGATTCAAAAATATTCTTGAAAATCCCGATCAAAAAATTTGATAGGAAAATAGGCTCTTTAGTTCTGGATGTACTTTCTATTTGTACATGTTCTGCGTCATAAGAGCTTTCCGATAAAGTTTGTTCCAAGCAAATCGGTCCGTTAGATCAGGAATTGTATAGGATTGAAATTTCCCCGTAGGCGGTATGTTAATTTTTTTTGAACTGTTCAAAAATGAACAAAAATTGTTCAAATCAATATTTCACCCCAAGAACTTCTTCCAGTGAGCTTGTTCAGGGGAACTTGGATCTTGTACCCAAAGTTTACATAATTTGCTTCATTTTCACCCAGAGGCGATAATGTTAAAATTTTTTGAACTGTCCAAAATTGAACAAAAAATTTTTCAAATAAAAAAGTAAAATATGGAAATGAGATGCCCTCGCCGAGATCTTTCGAATGCAAAAAGTATTTTTCGAATCAGACCATTCGTTCAAAAGTTATTAGGGGGGGGGGGGGACAGACCGACAGACACACTTTTTCCCCATCTCAAAACCCTACTTTCAATTTTTTTATTTTTCAATCTTTATTTAATTACTTAACTTATTTTTGACTTTTCTTGATTTTTAACGATATTTTCACGATACATTAAGCCTTCTTTCATGCTTTATTTTTATTTTTTTTACTTTTACGGGAAAGTAGGCTAAAAATGAAATCAACTATTGAAAAAGTATATTGCAAATAATTTGGAGCTTAGAATATGAAATGAGGGACCGATGTGGCTGATAAAATAGAATATCGGTTTTATCCAACTACAAATGCAATGTAATCAACCCAAATATGCAATGAAAATAGTTTACACGAGCATTGCACACAGAGAAAAATGTATAGTGGGTTTTTATGATGGTAGTAATTATGGCAAACATTGTTTGTCACATGTCATCGAAATGAGATTTGAAACTTAAATTCAATAATAAATAAGGAACAACGGTGTAAAATAATTTCAAAATGTTAATAATAATGCTATTAATAAATAATAATAATAATATTAATAAAAACAATTATCATTTTGCAATATAGTATTAGATTTCTGTGGCTGTTACAGTACGTTCTCGTACTTCGTGAGAATCACCCACACTGTTAGAATCACGAAATTACGGTTAAATAACCGGCAGCAGTCTGTCCATCTAATTCACCGTTAAATTTACGGTTTGGAACATTTTTCTATCTTTACGGGACCTAAACCATTTCCAATCAGCTTGGTTAAAAAGCCGTGAATACAAAAGTTTACGGTTTTATAACCGTTTAAAAATGGTTTCAAAACAAAATTTTTACCATTTTTGAACCATTTAAAGGCGTAGAATCTTCGTGGCGTAGAAACCGCAAACGAAGCGTGCGGGTATCGAACCCGGGTGTACGGTATACCAACCTTGCGCTCTAGTCATTCGGCCCTCTACACCACGTAAAGCGGCAGTTTATTTATCAATAAATCTTCCTTTCCAACAGGCAAACTGCCTTAAAATTGAGATTTCAGTTTTTGATTGGATCCAAAGTTATTTTTGGTCTAAATTTACTGTATATTGATGAAAATCATTTTAATTGCTGGAAAAATTAAAATAAACAAGCTTCAGCATCTCAAATTATGGGTTCGCTCATTCGCAAACAGTTCGGGAATCCGATGTCACCAATTTTTGATTTACGTGTGTATGTGTTTCTATTTAGTAACTACTGCTTACGCCTCTTTTTTTTTCCTTATTTTTTAATATACACATGTAGATTTGGACTGATAAATCTTTATTCATATTTAACAACAACGTATGACCGGTAAAGTTTCGCAACCAAGATGGACGCCCGATTCTTATTTAAGCGCTTGAAAATTACGGTTTGTTAAACGTTCTTTAGGATAAACAGAGAATAAACCATTTTTTTTCACAATCAGCGGTTAGAGTACCATCTTTTGAATGGTTATTCAACTGTTGTAATTAAATATGGTAAAATAACAATAAAATAAATGGTTATTTTTGTATTTTCTTACGTAAATTTTTAACAGTGTATGTTATCAATATGGGATTTTGAAAAGGTAATAAGAAGGAATTAGATTTGGAAGGAGAGGAGCACACTTCTCAAAGAAACAATGTTTTAAGCCTGAATTCACACACACTCAGACTGAAAAATATATTCACTTTTCAGGAATGCTAAAGAATCTGGAAAACAAAGGTATACTTCTGAAAATGGAAGATAATGAAGCATTGAGCTGCAAAGTTCCTGACAAATTGAGCTCCCCCCATGTCAAGAGAAATAAGTCAGAGCCAGTCACGGCGATTGTACCCAATATTGAAATCAAGCTCTAATAGTGTCCTACGTTGAAAGACAGAAAAAGCGTTAAAAAGGTATACATCAGGCCTATCACATTAGGGCTTTTCTGTTAGTGTGTGTCGTGGGGGGGGGGGGGATGGCAGCTCTTTGGCTAGAATATGTGTGTGCTCGGACTGGCTTTATTTACAATTGTAAAATAGGAATAACTTTTAAATGACAGTGTTAAAGGGTGGTTTAAACGTCGGGGGACATGATAGTCACCGTGGTATATCCGATTCCGCGGTATACTGAGGCGCGGTATAACGGGGTTTTACTGTATAACATGTCAGTTCAAAGAGTAGAAATATAAATGGTAAAATGCTTATTAAAAATAACGCATGTGAACTCTTTTTATAGCATTTTGTTTTTAGTCGAAAGCCGTGGTGATAATACGTAAGAGACAGGGGTAATAAGATAATAATTATATAAAGATACTTTATTTAATATAATATAATAATAATAATAATAATAAGAGCAACTTTCAATTTGCTGAGATGACGCTTTACCTAACTTCCGGATTTGTTTCTGATTAATTAATTTTCAAATTAGTAGCATTTATTATACCCTTTCCCAAAAAGTATAATTTCTCTCACGCTTATAAATTAAAATATTCTCCAGTTGTAAGGGTTTCCAAACGCTATTGTCAGAAAATTATGAAACATCTGATTTTGTATGTTAATTTATTATTGTTAAGGTTACCTGTATCTTCGTTCTGAATTCAATCTTTCTTCTGTCAATTAATAGAAAAGAAGGTGCTAAAAGTGATGTCATATAAATCATCTGCTGATCCGTCATGATGAGTCAGAACCAGAACGTACTCGGGGAAATCAGAGGCATATCGCCCTTCTGTCGGCTTAGATCAAAAAGAGAAATCCAGCCCCCAATTTCAGTAATCCGCTTCCCATTCTGATTCACACTTAAACTAAACTCCCTACCATCAGCAAAAATGAGGGTGTATTTCCCTACATTGCTTCGCTTTCTTCTGATCTTTACCTCCATTACAACATTTTATGAATACGTAAATATTGTACGTGTTGAGTAAGAAATTGATGGCATCGGATATCCTACACTGATTGTGATGCTTCATAGTATGATTACGTACTAATTCAGAAGTTAAATCGAATTCAAAAGCGAAACTGCCATTTTTATTCCTAATATTTATCAGTTGTTATGCAATGACAAACAATTTTATTCTTCACATTCGCACCAAAATAAGTACCGTAACTAATGCACTTTAATTGCAAACCATTTGAGTGCACTTTGCTCGCTGAATTCATGTTTTCCCATTCTCATCCCAAGTAGCATAATCTCACCTCATTTTACGGTATATCTATACGTATCAATGAACTGTTTTTTGTGTTAATAAGTTGCAGAGCCAAGTTACACCAATGACGGACTTCTAAGAAATTTGGCACTAAATTCTATTACACACTGGAAAAGATAACGCACGAAGTACAATTCGAAAATTCGAATTGATATATTTTTTAAATTCCAATCTCAAGGTTTATTCCGACAATAAAAAATATAAATTAATTATCTCATTTTCTAATAGTTTATAACATTCTGGAGCTGATTAAAAAGAACCTACGTCAGACAGAATTTGTTCGAAAACTCTAGAATAAAAAGAATGTATAAAAATAATTTAACTTTGTGCAAGTAAACAATAATAATAAAATTACACGTTAATTTAAAGCACAAATGAGCAAAAAAATGCAGACATATGTTTCGGGATTGCTTGGAATCCCTTTTTCAATGCGACAGGGAGCTTCTAGATGCAAAACATCCAAATGAAGCAGACAGAACAAGAAAAACAAAGCTTATATAGCCTAAGAATTATCTGTAAACCAATGAGAATAAAGGCAGCGTGAAGTGGAAGTAGAAGTAGCAGGAAGACACCAATAAGAGAGCAACAAACGAATCCAGTTGAAAGTACAGGAAGTAAAGAGGAATAACAATAAAAATAAAGCAAAGAAGACGACAGCATTTGCAAAAATAATAAAATAAAATACAAAGAATAAAATTGAAATAAAAAAGTACAGAAACTACCAAAACAAAATGCAAAACAAAGTACACATGTAAAGGAGGGGGAGGGGAGGGAGGGGGGAAGGAGAAAAATAGACACAAAAAAGGAAAACAACAAGAAAACCTAGAAAGAACAACAAATTAAAGAAATTTATGCCAGACCTGTGAAAAATAAGGAGTTGAGGAAGAATCATTAACCAAATTAGAACTATTCCTGTTAATATGATAAGCTTCCCAAAAGTCAAGCTCTAAAGGGGAAGAACATTTTTGAATAATTTTACCAGAATTGAAGTCAAAAGAGTGGTTGGAATTCCAACAATGTTGAGCAATGCTAGACTTATTTAACTCTTGCTTTCGTACATAACCTTTATGCTCATTTAAGCGAATTTTCAGAGCACGTTTTGTCTGCCCAATGTAAGAAAGGCCGCAACGGCAACTAATTTGGTAAATACCCCAAGTGTTAAGGTGATCGACAGGATCCTTAAGAGAAGAGAAGGAAAGTTTGTTACTAGGAGCAAAAACGACTTGAAATTGAAACCTTTTTAGGATTTTAGCAATACGGAAACTGACAGAATGAAAGAATGGTAACACAACCAAATTCTTTCTAGAAACTACATTATTGGGACCAGAAGTTTTCTTAGAAAGTTTGTTATGAATAGAATCAATTAAAGAGTGAGAAAATCCTCTATCAACAGCTACAGCTTTCAGATAGTTGAGTTCAATCTTGAGAAGCTCAGGAGAAGAGCAAATATTAATAGCACGATGGACCAGAGCATTAAAAGCCGAATATTTTTGGTTGGGAGGATGAGACGACAGTCTGTGAGGAGGTAAAGAAACAGCGAAAGGTTTACGATAGACAGAAGTAGTGAAACCAGACTCACTCTTAGAAATAAAGACATCAAGAAACGCGAGGCTACTATTAAGTTCTTTCTCACAAGAAAACTGGATATTAGGATCAATGGAGTTCATAATAGAAAGAGCATCATCAATACCTAACAAGTTACTGTCCGTTAGGACAAAACAATCATCCACATAACGAACATAAAATTGAAATTGCAATTTCTGGAACAGTTTTTCCTCAAAATAATGCATATAGAAATCACTTAAAATAGGACTAAGAGGACTTCCCATAGCCAGGCCATCTACCATAGCATAGAATTTACCATTAAATACAAAAGTGCTCTGTTGCAAGCACACACGAGTAAGGAAAACTAATTCCTCAATTTCCACAGAAGTAAAATGGAATTCAGAAAGCCTTTTCCTGAGGCAAGTCAAAGCGCCATCAACAGGAACATTAGTAAACAAGGAATTAACATCAAAAGAGGCCATAACTGAATTATTCGGAACGAAGTTATGAAGTTTCTTAACAAAATCGGTGGAATTTTTAACAGTGAAAACATTCTGACTCCTAAGTGGAGAAAACACAGAAACTAAATACTTGGAAAGTTTATATGAAGCAGTGCCAATATTGGAAACAATTGGTCTGAAAGGAATACCTGCCTTGTGTACCTTTGGTAAAGCATAAAAACGTGCACAATTAGCAACAGAAGGAATCACAGACCGTTTATCAATCAAAGGAATAGAATGAACAGACTTAACAGCAGAAGAAATAGCTTTTAACTCTTTGTCACTAGGATCTTTATAAATTTCAGAATAAGGACCAGAAGCAATTAAGTCATCAGTTTTTTCAACATAAGATGATTTATTAAGAACAACAATCTGACCACCCTGGTGGTCAGATTGTTGTTCTTAATAAATCATCTTATGTTGAAAAAACTGATGACTTAATTGCTTCTGGTCCTTATTCTGAAATTTATAAAGATCCTAGTGACAAAGAGTTAAAAGCTATTTCTTCTGCTGTTAAGTCTGTTCATTCTATTCCTTTGATTGATAAACGGTCTGTGATTCCTTCTGTTGCTAATTGTGCACGTTTTTATGCTTTACCAAAGGTACACAAGGCAGGTATTCCTTTCAGACCAATTGTTTCCAATATTGGCACTGCTTCATATAAACTTTCCAAGTATTTAGTTTCTGTGTTTTCTCCACTTAGGAGTCAGAATGTTTTCACTGTTAAAAATTCCACCGATTTTGTTAAGAAACTTCATAACTTCGTTCCGAATAATTCAGTTATGGCCTCTTTTGATGTTAATTCCTTGTTTACTAATGTTCCTGTTGATGGCGCTTTGACTTGCCTCAGGAAAAGGCTTTCTGAATTCCATTTTACTTCTGTGGAAATTGAGGAATTAGTTTTCCTTACTCGTGTGTGCTTGCAACAGAGCACTTTTGTATTTAATGGTAAATTCTATGCTATGGTAGATGGCCTGGCTATGGGAAGTCCTCTTAGTCCTATTTTAAGTGATTTCTATATGCATTATTTTGAGGAAAAACTGTTCCAGAAATTGCAATTTCAATTTTATGTTCGTTATGTGGATGATTGTTTTGTCCTAACGGACAGTAACTTGTTAGGTATTGATGATGCTCTTTCTATTATGAACTCCATTGATCCTAATATCCAGTTTTCTTGTGAGAAAGAACTTAATAGTAGCCTCGCGTTTCTTGATGTCTTTATTTCTAAGAGTGAGTCTGGTTTCACTACTTCTGTCTATCGTAAACCTTTCGCTGTTTCTTTACCTCCTCACAGACTGTCGTCTCATCCTCCCAACCAAAAATATTCGGCTTTTAATGCTCTGGTCCATCGTGCTATTAATATTTGCTCTTCTCCTGAGCTTCTCAAGATTGAACTCAACTATCTGAAAGCTGTAGCTGTTGATAGAGGATTTTCTCACTCTTTAATTGATTCTATTCATAACAAACTTTCTAAGAAAACTTCTGGTCCCAATAATGTAGTTTCTAGAAAGAATTTGGTTGTGTTACCATTCTTTCATTCTGTCAGTTTCCGTATTGCTAAAATCCTAAAAAGGTTTCAATTTCAAGTCGTTTTTGCTCCTAGTAACAAACTTTCCTTCTCTTCTCTTAAGGATCCTGTCGATCACCTTAACACTTGGGGTATTTACCAAATTAGTTGCCGTTGCGGCCTTTCTTACATTGGGCAGACAAAACGTGCTCTGAAAATTCGCTTAAATGAGCATAAAGGTTATGTACGAAAGCAAGAGTTAAATAAGTCTAGCATTGCTCAACATTGTTGGAATTCCAACCACTCTTTTGACTTCAATTCTGGTAAAATTATTCAAAAATGTTCTTCCCCTTTAGAGCTTGACTTTTGGGAAGCTTATCATATTAACAGGAATAGTTCTAATTTGGTTAATGATTCTTCCTCAACTCCTTATTTTTCACAGGTCTGGCATAAATTTCTTTAATTTGTTGTTCTTTCTAGGTTTTCTTGTTGTTTTCCTTTTTTGTGTCTATTTTTCTCCTTCCCCCCTCCCTCCCCTCCCCCTCCTTTACATGTGTACTTTGTTTTGCATTTTGTTTTGGTAGTTTCTGTACTTTTTTATTTCAATTTTATTCTTTGTATTTTATTTTATTATTTTTGCAAATGCTGTCGTCTTCTTTGCTTTATTTTTATTGTTATTCCTCTTTACTTCCTGTACTTTCAACTGGATTCGTTTGTTGCTCTCTTATTGGTGTCTTCCTGCTACTTCTACTTCCACTTCACGCTGCCTTTATTCTCATTGGTTTACAGATAATTCTTAGGCTATATAAGCTTTGTTTTTCTTGTTCTGTCTGCTTCATTTGGATGTTTTGCATCTAGAAGCTCCCTGTCGCATTGAAAAAGGGATTCCAAGCAATCCCGAAACATATGTCTGCATTTTTTTGCTCATTTGTGCTTTAAATTAACGTGTAATTTTATTATTATTGTAAAAAGAATGTAGTACTCGGAATCTTATTTCTTTCAGCGAAGATTAAACTAAGCCTTATTGTTGAGTAAAGATATTGGAGAGAATAATTCTATTGTTGCAAAAATATTATCGTACGTTTTAATTTCAAAGTTAATCGTTGATTTTCTTCCACAAATAATGCTGTTTAACATGTATGGGGCTGATATGTTTTCTAAATATTATTATTGTCGATGGGAAACGCTGCATTCCCCTACCATATCAATTATAAAATTTTACATTGGAAACGATTATAGTTGTAATTGGTTTCTATATTTTGTTCTTTCACTTTGTAAGCTTCATATTGAGAAACGGTGCTTAATATTAAAAATTTCCTAATAAAATCCTGACGATAAGAAGTTACTAAAACAAACCGCTTAACAGTTTGGGAGAAAGGATTTAATACCGTGTACATAATATGGAAACGATCTTTTTATAGTTATTTAATTCATTTGCAGCAGTTTCATTTTGTTTCAATAATTGTGTTAACCGATGTAAAAAGAAATCCCAACAAAACATAAATGTGAAAAAGGGCCAAGTTCGATAGAACAAAAACGGCCTTCAAAGTAGTCGGTGTCACCGATAAAAGAATTGGTATCTAACGGGTGCCAAGTTCCATAGCAGATCCTTTGATCATGGCTGTAAGAGTGTACAATGTTCCTCAATTTATTTTAAAATATTTTTTATCGCATTCCTAACTTGGAAAGTTTTAATTAAGCTAAGTTACGTTCAAAAAATTTAACTCATTAAATTAGCAATTTTTAATAGTAAAATCATGTGGCAAGCTATTACAGTTAATTTCTAATTAACTGTAATTCGATTCCCTCTTTTCAGTGTTTATTTCTGAATTTGCTTTAAAAAAACTATGCATTGTTGATAACGAGTCCTCGCGAAGCGAGGAAGAATGGCTGCGCTACTCCTGAGAAAAATGGGGCTATTATAGGTAGGAGTTTGTATTAGCCGAGGGCACTATTATCCCCAAACAATGAAGCTATGTGAATATTCCTCTTTCCGCCGGGTCTAATTCCGTTAGCCATTTCTTTCCCTCAGTAGATGTACACATACAAAATAGATTAAATCATTTTTGACCTACGGCAAGAAGGGGATTTCGGTGTGAAAGCAGCTCCCTGTCAGTAACGGATAGTAATGAGCTTAAAAAAGAGGGTTTTTTTTTTTTCCTCTGTGATATTTTTTTGTTTCTGGAGTAGAGCTGCAGTCTGAAAATCTTAAATATTTACCACAAAATGCTCTTTTTTTTTTTTTTTTTTTTTTTCAAGTAACAGAAAGTTTATAACTAGCTTATACGATTTCTTCACTTTAAAAAAGGCTTTGAAACCACACATTTTCATAAATTTTATAATTTTGAGTTGATAGTATTAGTTATATCTAGAATAGATTTAGTCGTTTGCAACAGGGATGTAGTCCTCAAAATCGCGATGGCATATTTATAGCACCTGAGTCATTCCATGTCAAACAAGCCTCTCAACTTAACCATCATCGCTTTCAACAAAAGGTACAGGGTCAAATATATCACTGTAGTGATACAAAAAAATATTAGAGCAATTTATTCGGTGTCATTTTAAAGCTCTTGGCATAGGGTTTTATGTGATATGTCACTCTTCAAGGTTTTATGAGATTAAAAGTTCAAGGTCATTGAAACCATTATTTCACCTTGAATACGAACGAAAAACGGCTTCTGTGCATGAACTGAGCCTGCGAGCAACCATTCGGGTGAGCCGCTAGCGCGGCTGAGGTTGAGCATTGCTCAAATGTAGAAACACCATTAAGTTTGGTTTCGTAGTAAAATAAATTACGAAATGCTTTGTATCATACTATATGAGGTAGTTAAATATTATGCCAAGAGATGTATTCATTAATATTTTTGTTGCTGGATTTTTTTGCATTTTTCCAGTGTAAACCTTTGACTCAATCAAGGAAAACGAATGAATAGTTCTCAGAGAAATTTCTGATCACTATATATTCTCTTCCTTTAGAGAACGTTTCAGGTGAATAAGGTAGTTGGTCTCAGGACCTAATGTCCGAAGACATATTCTTTTTTCGAACTTAGTTTGTTGTTTATAAGTGATATATCTAAAGTAGTGAAGCTCAAGAAGATTTTTACTCCTTTCCTCCGTTTTTTGTGATTAGAACAATTTTTGCGATCTCCAAAGAAGCAATGTTTTGTCAGATTGTCATATGTTTTACATGCATTATTAAAACTTTATACGAATTAATTCGTCTTTCACCAGAAAATAATTCTTCGACAATGTATAACCATAAGTTTTTCGTTTTGATGTGTGATACTTCTGGAAATGTGCTCAGAAACCATCAACATTGCAATTCAGTTATGAGAAGGTAAAAGGTTAAAATTCGTTTTCTCCATAAACCCATTGCAATCCCATTCTGAAATTTATGCTATATGTACATAACATTGGAGGAAAAGAATATACATTCCCCGGATTTTTGAAAAACACATTTTTTGAGACAATCAAGGTCAAGTAATGGTTTTAATCTTGAGAATTTAATCTTATACAACATTGTCGAGTGACATATCATATGAAACCCTATTCCAAGAGCTTTAAAATGACATCAAATAAAACGCTCTAGTTCTAATAGGAGCTGAGAAAAAATTGCTTTGTAAGTAAGTACCCGATCATCATTTTGTCATTTTTCGTTTTTTTTTAAGGGGTCCCACGCAAAGCAACCGATTGAATCCATAAGTCACGTGTAGACTCAATGCTGAAAAATTTCTTTAACATTAATTGGAATGAATCTGCAAAGTATTTTTGCTGTTGTTGATTTGACGTAGAATGACCCATTTATGACTGTCAATGTCAAGTCTTTCTCAACTATAAAGTTGCAAAAAAACACAGTAAAAATGGAAACGAGGGGAAAAGTCTGGGAGAATTGAAAATTTTGTAGGTAAAAAATAATTGAATAATTTTAGGCACAATTTTTCTATGCTTTAGAAAAGGGTCTTTCAAGTTAGGAAAAATGATTTTCGAACATAAGTAAAAGCATAAGGTATATTTTTATGCTATAAATTATGATTTTGCAGGAATTCCCTAAATATTAGAACTATGTGCCTAAGGTTGTATTAGTTGTGTACACTAATAATAAGATCGTTTAATGTTTTTCCACAGAGTTTCATGATTTTCAATAGGAGTTTTAATTTGCATGTGAACTTTGCTCCTGTACTTCTTTTCCATTTTTTGTGAATTTTTACTTTTTGACGGAATTTAGATTATTCTGAAGACAAGGACATGTGTAGTGAAAAAGGATTTCAAATCTAATTAGATTTGAACGACTCAGACGACGAATACTCGACTCAGGTGGATTATTATTATTATTATCATATGACCAAACCGAAACACTCATATGTTATCTCAAACTCTCTCTGCTGAAAAAGCCAATTCCCGTCATTCGGACAATCAGTTCCCTTCTCCCCCAACTTTTATAAATAAAATGTATTTATGCATGTGAATATGTTTTTTTTTTTTTTAATCTACAAATATGCATTGAAAATATTCCCTTTGTCCTCCCCCCTTCCGGAAAATTTTGAAATGACCTACCTGTTAAAACGACCAGTCAAAATCCCGTTTGATAGATTACAGAGGCATTTCCTCCCCCAGCTTTCAAAATGATAATGTGTTTTATTTATGTGTACAATGGGTATACACTAGAGATGAGCCGGAATCGGGCTCTACATTTTCAAGTTACTCTCGGGCTAGGGCGGGCTCGGGCTCTGGTAAAATATTCATACATCAACCTACAGGCGAAGTAAACGACCATTATGGAAAAACGCCATTTAAGTTAGAATGGTTGATGTTAAAGAACGTGAGAAAATAACCTTTTTATGGCTACAGTACTATTTGTTAGGGGAGAGGAGAGATTGAGGAATGACATTCATCACTTCATGTCCCACTATAACCCATCTCAGCGTTCAGCGCATCTATTTCTGTATATGTGTAAAGTAAACGATATCTGTTTCGCAGAGACGTTACTATTGAATGGTCAGTAGAGAGGGGTTAAGTTGAAAGTGGAGAGCAATTAACGCAATTCCTCGTGGTTCTCGAAGACCTCTTAAAAGGAAGAAGTCATAAAACGGTCTTTCTCCCGCTCTGGGCATGAAACGCAGTGAGGGACTGCTGATAAAATTGTTAAACAGAAGCTTTTAAGGAGCATTGTGAACAGTCATGGGAAAGATTCTAGTTTAGATAAATTTATTGTTAAAAGTTCGGATTGGTTGCATTTGAAAGCTATTTCCAGCTTCATTTTTTTATTCTAATAATGATTTTTTTCCGAGTCTTGTGTCCACTTTCATTTTCAATTTGCTCCAGACTACAGACCCATCTTATTAGTAGGTGTCCTAACTGTTTTTCGTCATGGACGAAACTAATGATATAATTCGGAAAATAAATTCTAGTGAGCTGAAATGTATGAAGTAGGATGTTGGAAGATCTTCGGTACGGTAGCATTTTCGGGAAGTTTTTGATGCGCAGAGGGCCGTATCCAGAGGGGGGGGGGGCAAACCCCCCCCCCCTTCGAAATCCGAAAATTTTCCGCAATGTAGCATATATTTCTCCCTGAAACTTTCCTCTACACTGGCTACGGCTTTGGCGCAGACAAATCTAAATCTGGAATATGTTCAGTGCAACTCTTGCAAATGCATTTTAAAATACAAAAGTTCATCCGGATCAAGTAGACTTTCTCGGCGTGCTAAAAGTTGTGCCCCATCCTGTAGCACTGCTAAACGTTTAGAAACATACTTTCAAGTATCTTCGAAACATATGACGAATGCTGAAAAGAGTAAAATCTTAGGAAGTTGTGTCAAGATATGTACAAATGATCTGCGGCCTTTCGACATAGTTGCAGGCCAAGGATTTCTTGACTTGGCGCAAAATTTGATCAATTTGGGTGCATCTTCAGGAAAAGTAAATGTCAAACATGTTATTCCACATCGAACCACAATCTCGAAGCACGTACGCCTGACAGCTGAAGAGTGCAGGAAAAACATTTTGCCTAAAATAAACAAGATTTTACAGGATGTTGGAGGGGCATTAACGACTGATATGTGGACTGAACAATTCAGGCAAATGTCCTACATTTGTATAACATGTCACATTATTGATAACAATTTTGAACTTAAACCACTGGTTTTATGTACTTGTACTTTTCCGAATATATCCAAAAACAAGTGCAAACATTTTGACAGAGATTTTAGACAGTCTAAAAAAAATTGTTTTCGACATATCGGCTTTGACGAATTGCACATTTGTCACTGACGAATTATCAAACATCGTATCCGCTTTGAAGTGCTACAAAAGATTGACGTGTGTGTACCATTTGTTAAACACTGTGCTAAAACATAGCTACAATGAAACTACAAATGAATTTCCCATTTTAAAAGCGTCAGTGGAAAAATAAGTCTCTCGTGAGATATTTGAAAAAGTCGGTCGCAGTTCAAGAGTTTGAAGGTATTTGAAGATGCCAGTCTGCAACTGGAAAGTGACTTGAGGCCCACTTTACATTTGCTTTGGACTGAGTATCTTAAAAAGTTATGCAGCCCAAAAATGACGGATTCTGAGCTGAGGAAGAAGTTAAAAGAGAACACTGAAAAATGGATAATAAAGAAAATCAAAATAGACGGCATCCATAAAATGGCCACATTTTTACATCCTAAGTTCAGATCCTTAAAAATGCTTGCATATGAAGAGAAATCAAAAGTTGTTTCTAAAATACGCGAATTGATTCCTGAATGTGCTCGTAAAGCTTAAAAGGTGAGCAGCATTAATAATGATACTTCCACTAAAAAAAGGACATCTTTGATGAGTGGAGGAATAATAAAATACAGTGCACTTCTACAGATGAAATTCAAGAGTACATCGAGTTTTCTCTCAAAGAAGACGTAGAAGATGAAAATCTCCTGATTTGGTGGAAAAATTCTCCTTTTCCTAATTTGGCCAGAATTGCTAGAAGAATTTTAAGTATACCTGCCAGCAGCACAACAAGTGAGCGGGATTTTAGCACAGCCGGTTGTGTTTTGGAGGAAAGAAGATGTAACTTAGAGCCAGATTCTGTAGACGCGATACTTTTTCTAAAGCATTATGAAAAATTCAAAATTTAAGAAATGTCAGAAAAATGACAGTTTACTAGCTTTAAAATGTTATTTTCTGAAGACTTTAATTCAAGTTGTTTTATAAACTTTTGTGATTCTAAATAATACATGTAACAATTGATTAGTAAGAAATTCCTCAGGTACGACAGGCATTTTAGTATAAAAGCTATAATCGGTATGTTATTTCTTACATTATGTAAATGTGACGCAAAATTTCCGGAAATGTAAGCATAAAGTTTCTCATTTGCTTCTTCGTTTCAATAATAATACATTTTTTTTTTTCAAGTTTTCATTCAGAAAATTAATATTTTTATTTTGAATACATTATGTTAAAGACCAGAGTTTTTCAAACTTTTATCAAATGGAAAAGTATTTTTGGATAAGAGAAATTATTTTTAAGCAACTTTATAGTATATGCAGATGCAGTATTTTTTTAAATCCTATATACATATACATACCTTACATTTTTTGTATTTCGCTTTGACCCCTATTTTGTGCATTAATTTGAACTTGTAACAATTATAGCATTTAACTGGAAGCAAAGTTTTCTGATGTTATGCAAATAATTTTTTTGAAAGGCTTTTCCTGCGTTATTACTCTTTGTAGTAAAAATGAAAGTTTTAACATTTTATTTTTAATGCACAGCACACTAAATTTAGTGTGCTGTGCATTTTGTTCAAGTGTGTAAGGAACTTAAAAAGCAGGGAGGGGATTCCTCACGTCATAGGCGTAACTAGGGTTGGTGAAAGGGGGGGGGGGTCACCCTAAAAGTGTACAGACTAAACACCAATAAGAAGTGTAAAAGAGTTGAAAATTTACTAGTCATAAATACTTGTCTCTCAAGATATACTCCACGTTTATTTCAGGCATCTTCCGGGGGGGGGGAGCTACCCCCTCGGAGAAAGTCAATTCTCCCCCCCCCCCCTCCGGCAAAAAATTCAGATCACAAGTTTTGAAAAAAGAAAGAAAAGAGAAATTACGCTTTTAAGACACTTTACTTTCAGAAACACTTTCAGGGAAAGGACATTGAACACTATCGAGAGCGACACCAAAAGTAACTTAAAAGATATAAGACTTTACTCTGAAAAAAATTGCGGGGAGGGAGGGGAGAGTAACTAAACACCTTTCTGTTTCCTCTAACATATCACCAAAGTATCCCGAAATTGCATTGCTAGGAAGATTTCAAAAAGTTTTCTGGGGAGAGAGCCCTCGAACCCTTGCTTCCAGAGTTAACCTAAGCATTAATAGATGTAAGACCAGTTACAAAAATTTAAGTTGCAGAAGCCCCAAATACCCACTCCTCTAACTTCACCAAAGATCTAAACATGCATCTACTATATATACATCAAAAAGCTATCATATATGTAAAAAAAATCATATTGACATCATTTCTAGTCATATATATCTATATATATGCATGTATAAAGGTTATGATTTTGAAGCATACACTGCCCTTCCTAATTCTTAACATGCTCCCCCTGCTCCGGAGCCAAGGCAGTATCCAGAGCATTTTTTCGGGGGGGGGGGGGGCAGACTTCGACGCACTTATGTTAAGCAAAGTTTCAATGAGGAATATATGATATATTGCAAAAGATTTTTGGGAGGGGGGGGGGCGGCCCGTGGGTCCCTCTTCCCCTGTGGATACGGCCTTGATTCACAAAAACATTAAACCTTCATTACTAGATCTATTAGTTTATTTTTTAAATCAAACGCAATAGAAAATTCAATATTTAGCGCTAAGCAATCTTCTATGTCCAAGCATTCATACTATTAAAACTGGGAAATAGCGGAATTTCAGAGAAAAAAATACAAATTCCCCTACAAAAATGCCCATCCCCACAATAAATTTCTAAAACAGCGGTTTATCAGAAAACAAAACTCCATCACAGTACATCACAGTAGAGAATATTTTCCATGAAACTTATTACTTGTGCGATTGTATTCCCAAATTGTGCTGCCTTTGGGTTAAAAAGACATCACGAAGGAAAGAAAACCCTCTGGAGTGATTGAAAGGATTTCTGTTTGTCTGTGTCTTGTACGGTGATTGAAGCTACCTTTCGCGCGAGCGCTGCAACCCCCCTCCCCCCCCCCCCAAGGTGATAAGGGGGTTGATTATAACCAGATGAAATGATGAAAAGTCCTCTTTATTATGAGCTGAATAATTTGGTCTAATATTATGCAGCTATAATTAATTTATGCAGGTCTAATATTATGCAGTTATTTGGTCTATAATTTGGTTTGCCTAAAACAGCGGTTTATCAGAAAACAAAACTCCATCACAGTACATCACAGTAGAGAATATTTTCCACGAAACTTATTACTTGTGCGATTGTACTCCCAAATTGCTGCCTTTGGGTAAAAAAAAACATCAAGAAGGAAAGATTGGTACGGTGATTGAAGCCATCACCTTTCGCTGTAAACCCCCCCCCCCCCCCCAAAGGTGATAAGGGGGTTGATTATAACCAGATGAAAAGTCTTCTTTATTATGAGCTGCATACTTTGGCCATGATCACAACTCTTCAGAGAAAGAGGAAATAAAATTATATGCATATGTGTTTAATTTTCTTAGGGGGGAAAAAAATATGTGCTTTGCAAGACCGTTGCCAGAAATTTGTTTGTGTGCCTAAATGTGCCTAAATAAGGGTGCATCTGAAAACTCCGAGCGTCCGGTCGACCGGTCGAGAACGTGACGTCACGATATTTGGGCCCCTATTCCAAGATCGAAATCCCGACGGCGGGATTAGTTCCAAACTCTTCACTAGATGGCGCTGAAGCGAAATTCACAGGTACGGAGCAAAAATCTCGCCTTCATGCATTCCAACCCGGTCGGGACGAGTTTAGCGCGCCTCTTTTGGTCGAAGCGAATCTCGCCGGCAAGTGAGGTGGCGAGATTGATAAAGATGTCTGCGTTTGTCGACGGGATTTTAATTCAGCGCCTTTTAAATCGCCAAAGTGCTCGAAGAAGACCAATCTATAATACACGAGAAGACGCTTTTAATCTTCCGGATGATATATTTATTCGGTGTTATGTAGAGTTATTTTTGTTTATTTTTTATTTATTTATTTTTTTAAATTTAATCTCTTCAAGAACATTTTGTGTTCTTAAAATAAAGTTTCTTTTCACTAAGTAAACTGCCGTCAAGGTCTAAAATGCAATTGTTTTTAATTGCTCTTGAACATTAATATTTTTTACTGTTATAATTATGGTTTTTTTGTGTCATATTATGTTTTTTTGTAACTCTTATCTCATTTTATTCAAATTAAGTGCACACATCATCATCCTTATTATTGTTATTAGGGCTCGACCGATGGCATTTTTTGGCCGATGCCGATTGTTCCGAGATTGCCGATTATTCTCCTCTTCCATCGGCCGATGGAAAAAAAGGCACTTTGAACTATAAACCATTAAAACAAACGTGTAGAATGCTTGTCAAAAATGTCATTTAAATCATTTATTTATTTTTATGTTTATAAAAACATAAATTCATTATTCAAACGCCGTAAAACTGTTTGGGAGAAGTTTACATAATTATTAAAACTAAAAGAATCACTCGCGATTCTAGTAAAATAAATAAACTATTTGGAGGTTGAAAAAATGCTATATCAGAGGATTTTTAATTTTTTTTTCTTATCTTTGCAAAAAAACTCAACAACTATTGGATCGGCTCGGGTCTAATTCCCTTTTTTTTAACATTTTCTCTTTATAACACCTGCACCGCAAATGCCAAGTGCGGCTGCCTTTATTTTCTTATTTTTTTCATGGATGCAGATGTTATAATAGACTAACAAATAATGTGGGTTTGTATCTTTAACGAAATCATCTCAGATTTTTTCATAATCCCCCCCCCCCCCCCCCTTTTTAAAAGAAAAGCGGGAACGATTATTTGCTTATTTTTCATTATAAAAGTAACTAAAAATAGCTCTTTTTCTAAAATAAAAATAAAATATTTCTCTCGCAGTAACGCCCACCCCCCTTGTTCATAACCAAGAAATACTGAATATTGCTTTAAAAACATACACATGAGATTTTTTTGTCAGTACAAATGAATGCTGGGGGGGGGGGGGGTTCTTAAGAACTAATCTCATTAGCTTTTTTTTCTTGTGAGTTGAAAATTACACTGAAATACATGACATGTTCTTTATATTTTCATGAGCACAATGTAAGGTCACCGAAATAAACCAATATTTTTGAGCACCAGCAGTTTTCTGTTGACAAATATCTTCTGAAAAACACGTGATCGTTTATAAAAATTAAGATGTATTTTGAAAAAATATATATATATATTTATAGATACGTTGTCAATTTTTGATATTAATGAAATTTTAGCATTTTTATTATTATTTCACTCTGTGACGCGAACTCGTTTTTTAAGAATTAAATTTTAGTAAATTACAAGTCGAACTTGCACACATAAAATTTCGATCAATAAACATTTATACTGAAAAATTTATTCATATTTTTTATCAATATGTTCTATGTTGTAAACTAGCAATAAAATAAGAAGAAATATTCTAAACTGAAAGCAGATGCAACGAGATTGTTGTACAATAGCAGAAAAACTGTTAACTGTCTAAGACGTAGCATCAAAGAAGGCAAAAAAATGCGCTAAAAAAACGAAGTATACACGGTTTAAAATCAAAATAGTTATCGTATAAAAAAGTTAAGATGTATTTTGAAAAAAATATACATTGATCAATCTTTGAAAATAATGAAATTTTAGCATTTTTATTAAGATGTTATGAATTCCTGTCGCGTGAACTCGAGTTTTGAGAAATCAATTTTTAAAAATTGTAAGTCGAACTTGGACACAATAAATTTCGATCAATAAACATTTATACTGGAAAATTGTTTCTTATTTTTGACCAACCTTTTCTATGTTATAAACTAAAAGTGAAATAATGAGAATAACCGCACACTAAAAGCAGATGCAACGAGATTGCTGCACAATTGCAGAAAAGTATAACACGTGGAAGGATCGAAGAAGCAAAAAAAATAAAATAAATGCTAATAGAAAAAAGTTTACACTGGAAAAATTAAAATTATTATGTTACTTTGATTGAGTTGACTTTGTATTGCTTACAATTTCGGAATAATAAGAAACATGACAAACTAAAAGCAGATGGAATAATATTATTGCACAATGACATCTAATGTACTAAGTCACTATTAAACGAAAAACGGACAAAAATGAGGTAAACTAGCACTCATAAAACGCCTCTATTGCTTTTACTTCAACATATTCTATTTCGCGAGCAAAGAGAAATAATTTTAATAATGAAGGTTTTCGGGCAGCGATCGCTTATGGAATTGTATATGTACCGGCGATTGTAGATGGAAATCATGGGGGGGGGGGGCACCTCAAATAATTTCATTTTCAAATGCTTGAAATTATTTCCAAGAAAAACCAATTAACAATCAAAAAGTAATTAGTATTCACTCATTGTTATTAATATTAATTACATTAATTACAAACAGTGGCGTTTAGACCCGGATTTTTTTTTTTTTTTTGGGGGGGGGGGGGGTTCTTCGAGAGAAGTGAGCTAATTTCATTGTCTTACAGGAAAATTGGTCAAATTCTAGACAATTTTCACCATTTTAGGGGGTTTTCTTCCGGAAACGTGAGCTAATTTCATTGTTTTCTAAGAAAAATTGGTCAAATTCTAGATAATTTTCACCTATATAAGGGGATTTCTTCGGTAACAGTGAGCTAATTTCATTGTTTTATAGAAAAATTGGTCAAATTCTAGAAAATCTTCACCATTTTAGGAGGGGATTTATCCCCAAAGTTCTTCAGTGATTACAAAAAATCACTAATTAATGAATATTTTTATAGATCATTAAAATAAATTCATAGTTTTCACAAAATAACCGAAATCCTTACGCATTCATAGTTAATCAACACTACACTACATAACTACACATAAATGTATAGTTTAATCAACGAATCGTTGATTTAACTATACATTTATTAAATGTGATTAATGTAAAACAAACAGTAACACTCTTTTGCTTTAAATCTGCATCATTTGGTATAAAAATGAAAATTTCCTGATCTCTAATGTGGGGGGGGGGGGGGCTTGAAGCAACCCCCCCCCCCCCCCCCCCGCGCCTACCATTGTGTCAAAATAAGGTAGCGAGCAAGCTCAGAAGAGAGAAAGGCGCGCGCAGTAAACGATTGAACTCTCCGCTCTTTGAATTCAATTTCGCTCCTCTAAAAGGAGCATTCTGATTGGTTCTTCCCGCGGAAACCTGTCGCCCCTACCATTTTCTCCGTATGGACTATTCCCGCTTCTTTCGACTGGTAGCCGTCGTGTCGCATTTCGCTTGGAATGCATATGGACTGGATTACGACGTCAGACTGGTTCTGCGGTCCTGTCATCTCGCTTCTCGCGCGTCGAAAGATTGGAATAGCCACCCTGGTCGATTCGAAAACGACCAGAGTTTTCAGACACACTCGCGGTCGATGCGGTCAGTTTTTGTTTGCAAAAGGAAGTGAAATTCTTATGTAGAAATTGCGGCATTTAAATCAGATTTAAGAGCGATGTATTACTGGAATTAAGTTCTTTTGAAGAAGAAGAAGAAAAAGAAACAAAACGAAACACACACATACAGATCGTTGTTATTTTGATTTTGAATAACCGAAGAGAGGCCGCAATGAAAATTATTATTCTGCATCGTCGTACGTATTTATGAACGATGTTGTGATTTTACATAAAGCTACCAAAAAAAAAAAAAAGTATATATTTAAAAAAATTCGAAAGTATTAAGCACACAGCTTTTCGTTATAAGTGAATATGTTTTACAGAAAACAAATTTTGAGAAAAGCTTCAAAAACAGTAATTTTATTTAATGTGTTAACTATTAATTTTCTTATGGATATTATTACCGCATTGATACATTTATAAACGAAAAACGTTCATATGATGACAAATAACAAGCAGGTGATAGAAATTATCATATTCTTTGTACATTATGAAAGAAAATGAAGTAAACTTTTTTAAAGCTTGTATTTTGCAACATAAAAATGGTAAATAAATCTTTTGCGATATTTCAAATACATTCGATCTATTAATAGTACGATTTACGGGAGGAGCCAAGAGGGGGTTCTCCCCCCCCCCCCCTGAAATGAATTGGCAGAGGGTTTTTTTATACGAACATGTAAATGGCATGACACAAGTAAAATATATTTTCTATGGCATGAGACAAATAAAATATATTTTCTATGCAATGGTGCACATTCTTCTTTCAAAAAAGCCAGAGCCCCCAAAGAACAATGACCCCCTCCCCCAAAAAAGGCTAAAACATTCTGAAAGTACACTCCTAAAAATTTCAATAACACAACCTGTACCCATTGTAAAGATGGGGTAAGCTAATATTTTAAATGGTTCATCCCAATTTTTAATTTTAAAAGTTTTTAGCCTAATAAAATGGTATGGAACCCTTTCTTAACAAATTATGTAATGTTTTTCATAGATAGTGGTTAGTGTTACTGCTGGATGACCTGTCATCAGTAGCCGGATCCACCTGGATTCTCAATTCTAGTCTGACCTCTACTCTACAATAGTAAAATAATTGACAAACTTTAAAGCCTGATGATTAGTGATTATGTTTCTTTTCATTATTGGTAGGAGTGCGGGGATGCTTTGTTGTAATTTTAAAACAAGTTAGGGTTCGCTTGTGTTAAAATCAAAATGGAGAGGGACGCCATCCCCCCTTTACTACGCTACTGACTGTTACTAGGTTTCAAGCTAGTATATAACAACACAAGTGCCCTCAATGTTTTTCTGTTTTTTGCTTTTGCAATAGTAAGCGTTCCCCGATTTTTTTTTTCTCCTGGCTGCGCCGCAGCCATCAACATTTCCTGTTAAAACAGAATTTAACTGCAAATTATTTGTATTTGTCGCACATGTTCATTTCTGAAATATTTTACTATAATTATGCTGTAAATATTTACAGAAATTATTTTCAAGAGGTGGGGGGTAGCATTTGTGTGCTATTTAAAAGACTACCAATTTGGCTAGTGTAAAAAAAAGGTAAAGTACAGCTGTTTTATGTATAATATCAACTAATATTCACTTCTATGTAACAGGAAGTGAATAATACTTGTTAGGCATCAGTCAGAAACTTTATGGTTCATTTAAGACTAACTTGTAACAAGCAATTAGTAGTATAATGTATTTTCTCCAGCTTTCAATTTTAAATGAATAAATCTTTCTTCATAGGTTCTGGAATTATATATTTATTTCCACTTTAGCTTTTCTATTATGATTGATGAAAACATGTTTATATTACAACTGCATTTTGTCTTTCTAACTGAGCACTTGAGCCCTAGATAACTGTTAAATTTTACAGAAATTGAAAAAATATATTCTTACAACCAGATTTATAGAAATACAAAAGAAATCAAGTTTCTAGGACCAAGGAGGGAGGAGGTTGTGCTTGTCAGTTTATAATAAGTGCTTGGGGGAAAACTATTACTAATATCTACAAATCTACTGACATAGAAACTTCCTTATTTTCAAGATTAACCTGAATTAGATTTGCTTAAAACAATGATCCATGATTCAATTTAAAAGTTACAAAATGATGAAAAATATTAATGATCTTTATGTTTGAGTAAATACTATATTTAAAGTCATCATTCATAATCCTGCTTAGAACTTATGTTTTAAATCATTTAACATTGTGGGGTATTTCCGCTAATGAATTATAATAAAAAGTGATTTAAAGAATGTACTTTTTTGCATTATTTTATAAAGCATATAAATTATCATTGTTGAGATATCTAAAACCAAAAAGGGGTGACAATAACGAAAATGAAAACTTGAAGATGCAAATGATAGGATGTATTTTGTGGCAAAACATGTTATGCTGGATGCAGCTATCAAGTAAACTTAGCATGTATGAATAAAAGTGCCTATATTTTTTGAATTTTTACTCATTTTACTCAAAATCATTTCTTTGCATTCCTTTGCTTCTTGCTGCATCATTTCAATTAGGCAAAGCATTTTTTAAAAATAAATTTCTAAAAAATTCATTGAAAAATTTAATACTTTATTACAATATTTATAAAAAAAACTTTTTATGATTTGTGGAACAATGGAACGTGTTTTTTTCTGTCATTGTTGAACAATGATAACTCATATTCGTGCTTTAATGTACTGTCATGGTCATAGTAGTTCCTGCATTGGGTACCTTCACACCAAAAGTGACAAAGATAATATTCCCGTCTTTTCTTAGCTGCTCAAGCGCAGGGCATATTTTTGCCTTCAAAAATATGCTCTGCATTTGCACAGATGGGAAAAGACAGGCGTTTTGTCTTTGTCGCCTTTGGTGTGAAGTCACCCTTAGATATAGGCTTTATGCATTACAGATACTGTTTTTATGCGTTGACTTTTCAAACTCCTGTTATGTTCATTAGTGGTCACTGATAAATGTCAAAAGTACTTATGGCATATTTGTGGTATAGCTCAATGCCCGGCCATCATGATGGAAGCCAGTTTTTAATCCAAATTAGTTTTTTATAGGCCCATCATATATATATTTTTTTTTTGGGGGGGGGGGAGAGATGTGTACATAATTAATGCATATTATAGGTAAAAAAATAACATTATACAGAAGCACATGCATAAATACATTGTATTTTTGAGAATCAGGAAGGGGGCAATTGTACAAATAATGGCTTATTGACCAAATAATGGACCTGTTTTTCTACCAATTTGAACATAAGCTTGTTTGCTAATAGAGAAATATGTTATTGAATGCTTTTTGAAAATCAATATAAACATGTACACACTTTTTGTTATCTAAAGCCATGATAACCTTGTCATATTCTACAGGACCTACTCTTCCTAAAATGATACTGCAAACCATTCAACAGACCACTATTTGTCTCCAGAAAATTCATAAACTGGGTTTTTGTCAGAATTTCAAAAATTTTAAAAACCACTGAAGTTAGGCTTACAGGGATATAATTTCTTGCTTTAGCTTCAGACCCCTTTTCTTGAAGAGTGGCGTTATGTTACACAGCTTATAATCCCCTGGCACAATCCCCAAGTTAAAAGAATAGAGATTGAAATTTTTAAGATATCATCCACTAATTCCTCTACACATTCTACTAAAATTTTTAGATAAATATTATGAGTTCCTGAAGCCTTATTTGCTTTAACCTTTTTCAACTAAAATAAAACATCCTCCCTTGAAAATACAAAATCCTCAAGCTAAATGTTTGTTGGCGTATCAGTTATGTTAGCTGTTCAAATTCAGTTTCTGCTAAATATGCTGGGGAAAAAATTATTTGGAGTATTAGCTATTCTCCCATCATTTTGAATTAAGTTCCGGTTCTTATCCACCAGTAAGCATACTTGACCTTTCAAGCTACCCCTGGATTAACAAAAATAAAAACCTCTTTGGATTCTTGTTGATATGCATTATTTAATTATTTTATGCCTGTACTTTACATATTGGTTCAAAAATTAGGACTACAAATTAAAATAGTTAGATAACATCCACTAATTCCTCTGCACATACTGAAATTTTTGGATAAATGTTATGAGCTCCTGAAACTCCATTTGCTTTAAACTTCTTCAAATAATATGAAACTGTGGCGATTAAGCACTTCAACTTCTAAAAAAATAATAACTTTCACTTTCACCAAAAAAAAGAACTCTAATTAAAATTTTTTAATTTAGCGGTTGTTGGAGTAGCGATGTATGTCGACGCTTGTTGTTCGGAAGCCTCATTCTTAATTGTTTAATACTGCATGATTGTGTTTATTTTTTATGTAATAAATATTTGATAAGATGACAGAGTTATCATTGTACGAGTGACACGCAATTTTAACTTCAAAACCTTGACTATAGTTAGTATGGAATAGACTTTACTACATTGGTGACCAAAGAACGTGTGAACTTTTACGATGATAAGTGCAATCGAAAAATATCTAAGCTGCGTAAGTTACCGCACGATTTTATTTGTCTAAATGAATTTGGTTTTATATTCACGAGTTGGTACATTGCCTTTCGATGTTGAGTGACATAGATTCTCTTTGCTTACTTATGATAAATTGTAATGTCGTTTATGATAATTGTCGCCTTGATGATAACTTTCTTTTTGAGTGCTACTTTAATGTGTGTTTTTTTACGTGTTAATCCCTAATGGAATTATATTTGTAACTCAAGTTATATATAATGTCGACATCTGAAGATCAAATTTTCAACGAACCACAAATTTCTCACGTTGCGGTGAAACCACCGCCGTTTTGGAAGAATAATCCTAGCCTGTGGTTCCTCCGCTTAGAAGCACAATTTTCCTTGGCACATGTGACGACTGACGAAACCAAGTTCAATTATGTTGTGGCAGCTGTTGATTCGGACATACTAAGCTCCGTAAGTGATATCATTATGCGACCTCCCGAAACCAACAAATATGAGCAGTTAAAAACACGTTTGGTTGAATTACACTCAGAAATCGAGTCGTCTAAAATAAGGACATTGTTACAAGGGTTAGAGCTCGGTGACCAACGTCCGTCACAATTGCTTATACGCATGCGTGCTCTAGGTGGCGATTCCGTAGGTGAGCCATTGCTTAAATCACTCTGGCTTGGACGACTGCCCAACAGCACGCAATCGATTTTGGCAGCGTTAAATGAAGATTTAACGAAACTCGCATCTATTGCAGATAAAATCCACGATTTAACGCCTCAATCGTCCATTAATTCTGCACAAGTCTCTATTGCACCACAAAATATCGCGCTACAGGCGCAAATTGACCAATTAACCCTGCAAGTCAAACAGTTAACTTCTATAGTTCAGGAGCAAAGTACACGGAGGGACAATTACATTAGAAATCCTAGACACCGAAATAACTCTCGCTACCGTAGCAATTCTCGCAATCGAAGCTATAAAGAGCCAGAAAATGGTTTATGTTTCTATCATATTAATTTTGGTGAGAATGCCAAAAAATGCAACCCTCCTTGCTCTTTTCGTCATTCGGGAAACGTGTAAGGCGATCGCTTACCGGCCATAATGCTGACCGCCACCTTAATCGCATATTAATGGCCGATTCAAAGTCTAAACTTTCCTTTTTAATTGACACTGGTGCGGACGTATCAGTCATTCCTAAAACGTACGCTCCGCACTCTGAATCGCAATATTTAACGTTGTATGCCGCCAACGGCACAAAAATTGCTACTTATGGAACAAAGCGCATGACCATCAATTTGAATTTGCGCCGTGATTTTATATGGTCCTTTGTAGTAGCAGACGTTAAACAACCTTTTATCGGCGTAGATTTTTTAAAACACTACAATCTGCTAGTTGATGCTAAAAACCATAGAGTTATTGATGCGAATACTCGACTTTCCTCTAATGGACAACTACCTTCACTTAACTCTCCTGAATCGAACATCGCTATATTGGTTGGTGATGGCATACTGGATAAAATCCTTAGTGAGTATCCTGAGTTATTAAACCCATCGCAACCCATGAAAGGTAGTAAGCAAGATCAAATTTACCATCATATCGAAACAAAAGGTCCGCCTGTATTTTCAAAACCTAGACGACTAGCTCCCGACATTCTTAAAGCTGTTAAAAAAGAATTTGAATATTTATCCGCTCAGGGCATCATCCGACCATCTAAAAGCCCCTGGGCAAGTCCTTTGCACGTTGTCAGAAAACCTAACGGTGAGTATCGTCCTTGCGGTGACTACCGTCGTCTCAATTCTACAACCGTGCCTGACCGCTATCCCGTTCCGCACATCCAGGATTGTACCCAAAGCTTGCATGGAAAAATAATTTTTTCTACTCTCGACTTAGCAAGAGCGTACCACCAGATCCCTATAAACCCTGCTGATATACCCAAGACAGCTGTAACCACACCGTTTGGTTTGTTCGAATACACTGCTATGCCATTCGGATTGCGGAACGCAGGGCAAAGTTTTCAAAGGTATATACACCAAGTTTTATCCAATCTTGACTGTTGTATTCCCTATTTCGATGACATATTAATAGCTTCTTGCTCAGATGTTGAGCATGCTAAACATTTGCACGAGGTGTTATCCCGGTTAAAAAAGCATGGGTTAAAATTAAACCCTGACAAATGTGTATTGGGAAAACCTGCCGTAAAATTTCTCGGGTGCCTCATAACTGCTGCAGGCGTTAAGCCGCTTCCTGATAAAGTTGAGACCATCATTAACTTCCCGAAACCGAAAACTATTTCTGAGCTGAGACGTTTCTTAGCGATGCTAAACTTCTACCGGCGGTTCTTGCCAAAAGCCGCAGAAACGCAAGCGTCTTTAAATGAATTTCTGAAAAATTCTAAAAAGAACGACAAACGTCCTGTGCCTTGGGATGATAAATCGACTCTTGCATTCGAAAATTGCAAATCCGATTTGATTAATGCCACAACATTGACGTTTCAGTCACCTGAGCATCCACTGGCCCTCATGGTCGACGCCTCAACCACTTCTATTGGAGCAGTTTTAAATTCCCAGTCTCCTAATGGCCCAAAACCGCTCGCATTCTTTTCTCGTAAATTATCGACTGCCGAAGCCAAGTACAGCACATATGATCGAGAACTTCTCGCTATGTACTCTGCTGTAAAGCATTTTAGGCACGCACTTGAAGGCCAATGCTTCTCAATTTTTACTGATCACCGTCCCTTAATTTTTGCATTTACTAAAAATTCTGACACCTGTTCCCCTCGCCAGCTCAGACATCTCGACTTCATTGCACAATTTTCAACCAATATCAAATACATCGCCGGAGAAGATAATGTCGTCGCTGACACATTGTCTCGCATTCAAGAGATTTGTCCAACTCCAATACAGTTTGAATCTTTATCACAAGCTCAAGAAACCGACGCCGAATTACAAAATCTCTTAGGCACAACCAACCATTCCCTAAAACTGAAATCCGTGCCAATTTCTCCAACGTTGAGACTTTGGTGCGACATCACAGACGATAAGGTGAGACCATTTGTACCAAGCAATTTCAGAAAGCCAATTTTTAATTCTCTCCATAACTTATCTCACCCAGGTATCCGTGCTACTAAACGACTAATACTGGACCGTTATGTGTGGCCGTCTGTTGCTAAGGATGTTGTTACTTGGTCACGTGCTTGTGTGGACTGCCAGAAATCTAAAATAAGCAAGCACACTCACAGCCCTATTCAACCATTCTTAAAACCAGCACGAAGGTTCGACCATGTGCATGTTGACTTGGTCGGTCCATTACCACCCTCTGATGGATTCTGTTACCTCATGACTTGCGTCGACCGATACACCAGATGACCCGAGGCTATACCCGTGACTGATATATGTGCAGAAACAGTGGCACGTGCAATTGTGAATCACTGGATTTCACGTTTTGGGGTACCATCCATCATTACAACAGACCAAGGTCGGCAGTTTCAATCCACACTTTTTGCTTCTCTTTCCCGACTATTGGGAGTTAAGCATATAAGAACAACCCCATACCACCCTGCTAGCAATGGAATGGTCGAGAGACTTCACCGTACCCTCAAACAGGCTCTTAAATGTTACCATAACCATCGATGGACTGAAACATTGCCTCTTGTGCTTTTGGGATTGCGTTCCACCTTCAAGGACGATCTCCAGTGCACTACTGCAGAGCTGGTATATGGCTCAACACTCCGACTGCCAGGAGAATTTCTCTCTCCGTCCACGATATCCAGTGAAGAACCATCTGAATTTGTACAACAACTCCGGATAATTATGCAAAATCTCTCCCCGACACCAGGATCTGCCCATAATAAACAAACACCTTTCATCAACCCAAGTTTACTCAACTGCACCCATGTTTTTGTTCGGCACGGTGGAGTTAAGAAGCCGCTACAAACACCTTACGATGGCCCCTACAAAGTCATAGAGCGCACTCCTAAACACTTCACCCTGATAATCAACAACAAACCAAGCACGATTAGTGTTGACCGTCTCAAGCCAAGCTTTTCCTTAGCTACTGACGACCTGCCTACTGCAAGCAACTGTGCGCCCTCAACGCATAATCTAGCTGACGTCCCTGTTGCTCTCCCAATGAGCAATGAAACCACCGACATCCAGCAACCCGTTCCAAGAAATGAAACCACAGACATAGTACAACCTGTCCCAATAACCACTCGCTCAGGAAGACAAGTTCGCTTCAACAGAAAATACTTGTAACATCAGTGCCCTTGGCACTTGGGGGGGAGTACTGTGGCGATTAAGCACTTCAACTTCTAAAAAAATAATAACTTTCACTTTCACCAAAAAAAAGAACTCTAATTAAAATTTTTTAATTTAGCGGTTGTTGGAGTAGCGATGTATGTCGACGCTTGTTGTTCGGAAGCCTCATTCTTAATTGTTTAATACTGCATGATTGTGTTTATTTTTTATGTAATAAATATTTGATAAGATGACAGAGTTATCATTGTACGAGTGACACGCAATTTTAACTTCAAAACCTTGACTATAGTTAGTATGGAATAGACTTTACTACAAAACATAATCCCTAGAAAATACAACTTTTATGAAAGAAAAGAAACTCCACTATTTGTATGCTTTATAAAATTGATTAAATTAGTAATCTAAACAAAAAATATATGCAATTTTATTTTTTAAAATCTTTTTGTTAGCCCAAAAATATATAATTGACAGAACATGGTATGTATTTTAAGAAATTATTAAGTTGCATAAATAGCATAACATTTTTTTTTTTTTTTTTTGCTGTAAAACATATAGCTCTGAAGTGCTACAAATGGTAAGTTATCAAGTTTTAATTTCTTTTATTGATTTAGTATGGTAAGTTATTAGCAGATATATTTTGAAGGTGCAAATCAGAAAAATAAGCAGCATTGTATTAGTAAAACCTGGATTTTGCATGTCAAAATGGAAATGAATTCCATAAAGAAATGTTCTTTTGCTGTCACATATTTCTTGCACAGGTTAATAGTATTTTTTATTCTACTTGTCTTATGCTAGATTTTATTCAATTCGCAAAAATATGCTCGCTTATTTATAGCTGCTGATTATTTATTTATTTATTTTTGGCAGTCAAATTTTGTGCTGGATAAGTTTTGCCACTGAACTATTTTTGATGAATCGTGTAATCATAATGGAGCTAAATGCTGATTTTTCTTTAAAATGTTGAATTTTAATACTAAGTAGTATTCTTAAAATGGAAGGAAACATAAATATTTCTGTTGTCAAAAAAAAATGCATAAGGGACGCTGATGGATTAGGTTAAAAACAGTTTTTTTAGGTTTACGCTAAGGGAAACGAAATTTTTGTTGATACATATTACATTTGAATAATTAAATTTCAATCTGGTTCAAAATATTTTCAATTTAATTTATTGAAAACCTACTTAGAATGAAGAGATGAAAAACGATAGTGCAAAAAGTAACATATTAATACATAAATCTGAAACGTACGATCTTGAAAATAACCAACGTTATTGAAACATTTTTTAACTCGAAACTAGCACGTTTCAATTATTATTATTTAATGAATTTTACGAAAATTGCTGTTCTCATTGCGATCAAATCTGCATAATACAAGCGTATACGTCTGCAACAAATTTTTATAACATATGTATCAATGTGCATTTCAAATTTTAAAAGGTAGTTCAGCAATATCACTAAGTTTTCTGGATTATTGATGTGGAACATCTGTTTAAAATACAAAAGTTTTACGCCATACAAAGCTTTATTATATACAAATTCGGATGAACGGTATTAATTTTGAAGATAGCAGACGACTTCGTACAGCCGCAACCAATAGAATTTTAGAATTTCTGAAAATACGAAATCGATCGGTCACGTGATACAATCGCCCGACGCAAAACTCCGGGTGCTCTGGTCTAGACCGGTCGAATACCCTGTTCGCACTGGGAAGTTAATCCGGACTAAAACGTTTAGGAAGTGAAGTTTGGCAACGAAAACGGACTAAACCTCCTTTCCAAGTGGATCAACTTAGTCCACTTTGTAAAAGAGGATCAAGGTCTGTGATCGCGATTTGGAAAACAAAATGTCGTCTGCGAGAAACATAATTTTTACTGATAATTGAATCAAATTATTGATAGAATTGAGGATGGAGGAATTAATCAACTTCAAGACGAAAAGAAACCATTTAATGTACAAAATTTAGTGAGGAAATGGCCGTTTCATCGTAACCCTACGGAAATAAATATAAAAGCTTGACGGAGAAATTCAGGTTTGAAATATATTTTTATACTGTATTAACTCTTCTTGTATTGAAAAAGTCCACCTTTTTTTGCGTTATGGTCACGTTCATGTTATTTTACTCAATTTCGTTCGGTTAAACATTTTACATCTCGGAGACGAATGATAATAAATATCTAGATACAAAAGCTTTTGAGTATTTATTTAATTGTACTATTCTATATTCTTTGTCATGTTGTAGTAATGGCATTTGAACTTTTTCTCTTCAAAATGAGAAAACATTTGATGATTAGAAATGTTTTCCTTCATTTGGTGTTGAAAAATAGCGCTTGTGAACGCGAACATGAAATATTTACAATTGAATTGCAAAAACTTTCTTTTGCTATGCTCTTTTTTAACTCTAAATGTGCTGAATTTGTTTTAAAATATTTCATTCTACATGGAAGACAAAATGAAGCAAAGAGTAACTAACTGCCAGTTCTCCACCAACATGGTCATATTATGACAGTATCATTCCCCAGTTTTAATGAGACAGTTGTAGAAGAGAACTATACTGCAAAGGCTACAGTGAATCATGTTATCCAAGAGTTTACATTTGGCTTTTCTGTGTTGTTCATCACATAAGTAACCTTTTTAAAATTAAATTTGTTGGACTTGTTTATCTTTTGACAATACGATTATAATATGCCTCATTCCTGTTTGGCATTCGAATGAGAGATTAGTGTAGGAAAATCATGTAACAAGAAAACTTATAATCCTTAGGTACTATCTTTCCTTTGAAGTGTTTTATTGTTCTATTGTTTAAAGCTACAGCTTCGAAAGATCAATCGAGTGGATTTTGTGCTAAATAAGCATTCAAGTTCACTAAATTTTGTGACGAAGGTTTTATTTATTATTCGCTTGTTAATCACCATGTTTTTCGGAAAGCCAGGAAGAAAAAGGTGTTGACACACTAGCTTCACTTTCAATTAAGTGTTATTTGTATGCAAACCAGCATATTGTTTATTCCTTATTTATGATAAAAACTATGTTGCAAGTTAAATCCCATGATGACCATAATTCTTGATTTTTCTCGTTGTTTTTAAAAATACATGAAGTTGTTTTGAATTGAAAGATTGAAATTATAAAAGTATGAGTAAATGACTCTTTGATTCCTCCTCAAACTTTTTTTTTTAATTACAGTAGTGTTTCATGATTTTATTATTTTCATCACTCACTTTAATTTCTAGTCAATTTTTAATGTTTGCTTATTGCAATTATTATTATTATGAACTTATTATTAAAATGCTACTATTTGTCCGATAACATGCAGTAACACTCCTGACGGACATCCCTTTTAGCCGAACAGTTTTTTACCCCCCCCCCCCCCCCCAGCAAGGCATTGCGTGTTTAAAATCTCCTTGTGTGTGGACACAGACATATTTTTGTCCCGTAGGTGTTCGCTATAGAGAAGTTTTCCTGTACTATAATGATAATCATGTTTAGTTTATTATTTCAGCTTATTATTATTAGTCGTTGAAAAGATGGAACCGAGTTAATTCCCTTACAGGAAGCCTCTCCCCCCCCCCCCCTTGGGTTGATTGGCCCCAATAACACTCTGTATTTCAGAATTGGTTTGTTTCATGCAGTGTGAATTATGAAGTAAACATTTCACTTTATTTCTTTATCAACATCATGTACATAATGTCCTTGTATTGTTAATACTATTCATTGGTGATATACATAAAAAATTTTTTTGTTTTCAAGTCGGCTTCAAACTTTTGACTATGAATTTAACAAGTTTGTGCTGTGTAAATTTAGAAGTACAGATTAAAACAAAATGGATAGCAAAAGAATGTGCTAGTAACATTTAAATCTACACATTCTGTTGTTGATCTTTTTTGTGATTTGAGATGCATCTGAATTTCTTCCGATATACTGGATTTTTGTTGTTTATTAGTATTCCAATGTTAACCACTGTTTCATAACATAATAAGCAGGTAGTTGTGGCATTATATGTTTGTTCCTATAAAATTGTCTTGGTTGTTTAAAATAATATGAGTTTACTTGGTTTGTTATAATATAAGCATCTTTTGCTCTGTAAAGATAATGAATTCTGCTTAGTTTAACTAGATACAAAATCATCCCATCATAGCATTTAGAAAAGGTTCAAGAATACCTTCATCTACCCGTGAGTGGATGATGATAAAAAATTGCAATATTGTACATTTAAATGAACTAGATTGTGTTAAAAATTCTTTACAAATGACTAATTCCTATCATTAACAGGCGCATAGGAAAGGGGGAGGCTCAGGGGGCTTAAGCCCCTCCCATTAGAAATCATACTGCATAAGGATTTCAGTTACTTTGTGAAAACTATGAATATATTTTAATGATCTATAAAAATATTCATTTATTAGTGATTAATATTTATAATAATGAGTGAATACTAATTACTTTTTAATTGGTTTTTCTTGGAAATAATTTTGAGGATTTGGAAATAAAATTGTTTGACCCCCCCCCCCCCCCCATGATTTTTGAAGTGGCACGCTCCTGATCATTAATATCTAATATTAAAACAGAAATATGCAATATATACATATGCATAGTGATCATATTTTTATTCATTGTTTCCATTTAAAATTTACAATGTTCCTATATTGAAATTGCAAAAATTCAAATATATAGTTATTTAATTATTTATGGATTTATAAGTGGCAAAACAATACTGTATTGTAATTGTATCAATAAAATGTTTGAAACTTGAGAGCAATCCGTGTTGTGTAAACTTGAAACTTGGGAGCTTTTTTTGTTATAAATGTACAGAGTTCATTCCTGCTCGTTGTATTGAAAGCTTGTGATACATGTTACAAAATATAAGTGAAGATTCTTATGAGTGAAATAGTGAAAAAGCTCTTGTTCGAAAAAGGGGGGGGGGGAGCAGATTTTGCTTTTGAATTGCAGAGAATTTGTGTATCTCTTCTAAAAATGTATTAAGTTTCATCATTTTAAACAAATCAAGTTGGTCGAGATCCCTGCCTGTGAGCATCACATGGATTAAACATTTATAATACAATGTGAGTCGGTGATTACATCATGAAATTGACTGAAGTACATTTATTTTCCAGTTCGTGTGCTTAGTCTCGGGACTCGCTTATGAACTGTCGTCCAATATGACAGATAGCACAAGACAATACATGAAAGATTTTATTACATCACAAAGAGAGGAAATAACAGAAATACACCCAGGGCAAGGTGGGAATCGAACCCACGACCTCGTTACTGCGTGCAAGCAGCGGGCGGAAACTGGTACTAAGACCGCTCGGCCACCGAGGCCCCCTCATGAAATTGAAGATCATAGAATTGTATGTTACGGTTTGGTGTGAAATAGTTATCATGTATATATTGTTCAAGAAAAATGCAACGGTTCTTTTCTTTATTATTGGTTCCTCTCTATGGAATAACATTTTGTATTTAGAAACCGTGCTGAGCTGGCGTAACTACTAGTTGTTAATAAATATGAGAACTAAAAATCACTGCCTCTGTACTCACAACAACACAGATGCAAAACATGTTTCCATATTGGGGTCTTTCTGTTTTCGGTGGAAACCAAAAATTCAAATGAAATAAAAGCTTTTTTTTAAAAAAGAAAAGTTTACAAATAAGTTCAATGTATTTCCATTTGTGAAGTACTTATAACTTTTTTTTTTTTTTTTTGTGCTGTAAACCAAACATGAGTTCATTTTAAACTTTAGTAGGGAAAATGGTAAAATTTAAAAATGGAAAAGGGAAGTGAATTGGAACATTCGCTTAATTTTTGTGTTGATAACAATAGTAAAATCAGAAAGAGGAATTTGTGTGGATGAACTAATGGTAGAGAGTTCAAATAAAAATAAGTCATTTGAAATTTCTGCTAAGTTTGAGTCAAATAAAAATTATGCTTATATAACTATCACACTGAACATACTACTTGATCAGAATCTCAAACACAGATTTCAAATAGCAATATCTCTAAATTTTTGATTAAAAAATATGAAATGTTGGAATTTGTAATACTTTACTGCAAACAATCGTGTAAAAAATATTTAATGATGCTTTCAGGAATTGTTTAATTTCGAATTCTACCATCTGTAAACATTCATGTCAATAATACCGCTAAATTTGTAGGTTTTATTTCTTGTTCTAAATCTAATACTTCATTTTATAGCTAATATCGCTGCACGAATGTGCTTATTTCATAAGTTTTAAAATCTATTCAAAAGTGTGCCATTAAAAAAAGCGGAAAAGTAATCAAAATTCTGTGAATCACGTTGTTGAATTGAATTGAAAGTGTTTTTGGAGATTTTTGCCTTTCCCGAGAGGGCGGCTTATATCCCGGCAGAAAGGACTAGGCGAGATTACAATGGCGGCGGCCGTTCCGGAGGGGAGCAAGGGAAGCCGAGGAAAAAAAAAAAAAAAAAAAAAAAAACGAGGGAAGACCCTCAAAAACGCCCTGAGCGGGCGAGAAAAGCACAAAAAGCTCGAGTAGACGAGCGACAAGCAAAGATAGCTTTGATCACATCAGAGACCGAACTGCCAGAGCAGGGAAGACCGAGCGAGGAAAACAGAGAACGTCTGAGGAGAGCAAAGCGAGAACAAGACAGGAGAAAATGTTCCAAGGTTTCGAGTTGATTGCAGGAGAAGCACATAGGAGAGATGTTCTTGTTGATGCGATGGAGAGTGGTGTTGAGAAGCAACGTTTTGGTGCGGAGACGGGATAGTAGAACGTTCATTTTACGATTAGGTGTCCAATTGGAATAATTGTGGATGGAAGATAAATAACTAAAATTTTGATAATATTTACAATTTAGCCAGTCTTCCTCTATTTTCTTAAGTGATTCTTTCTTGATGGTTGAAATGATGTCTTCGGTGGAGATATCGTGGTGATAAGAATAGTTAAAGGGTCCTTTTTTAGCAAGCATGTCAGCTTTTTCATTGATGAGGATGCCTTGGTGTCCTGGGCACCATATTAGCTTTATCGAGCTAGCTTTAGAGAGTGCTTCTGTGATTGAATCAAGGATAAGAAAGGTAGCAGAACTGGATTTGACTGTAAAGTGATCGAGGGCTATAAGATTAGATTTGCTGTCCGAGAATATGGTGTAGTTTTTATTTTCAGAGATGTATTCAGAAATTGCAAATGCGATGGCTATAGCTTCGGCGGTAAAAACGGAGGTGTTTTTGTTGATGATAGCGGCTTTCCCTTCTTGTGAGCTGTGGTTGTAGGCTGATATGCTAGTAATGGTTTTACTTTTCGATGCATCTGTGCTGATGAGGATATTATTTTCCAGGTGTAGATTAACGTATTCATTAAACAGGAAGTTAGCAGTGGTTGGGTTATTAGCTTTGCTTTGAAAATTTAGTCCGTCGGTAATGATATTGACGTTACAGAGGTTGCTTGGGTTTTCTTTTAGTTTTTTGATAATAATTTTGGTAGGTTGGATTTGGTTGGTAAAAAGATAGTTATAGATGATAGGAAAGATATAGTGGTTGTCTCTCTTTTTCTCAGAAGTTTTTTGTCTTTGGTCGGTTTTTGAAGAAAGGGGAGATAGTTTGCCAAGGGCAAGATGGCGTAGTCCAAATTTGAGAACGGAAGAGTTACGGCGATCCCAGAGATTGGAGACGCCTGCTTCTCTGAAGAGGAGTGGAATGGGAGTCCAGCGGGGTAGTCCGAGGGCCCAACGAAGAGCACTGTGGTAAACAACGTCCAGTTTCTTTAACGCGGAGTGGCTAGCAGAACTGTAGAAAATTGATCCATATTCAATGATGCTTCTGATTAAAGAATTTGCTATGATTAGAAGATTTTTTGAGCTTGCTCCTCTATTGCAATTGGCGATAAATTTGAGGAAGTTGATTCGTTTGAAAGCTTTTTTTTTTATGTAGTTTATGTGGTTGTTGAAAAGGAAGTTTGAGGTAAAATGAATCCCGAGCCATTTCATTTCCTGTGACCAGGGGATGGCCTGGCCCTGAAGCGTAAGAATTATATCCGGAGTGGTTCTTTTCCTAGAGAGGTTGATAATGGAGCTTTTCTCGGGGGCTATCGACATCTTCCAATGATCACACCATTTTTCTATTAGTTGGAGGGTTCGAGCTAATTTGTTGTGAACTTCTAAAGGATTTACACCGGAGGCATAGACAATGATGTCGTCTGCATAGATAATTGTGGTGACTCCAGGTATGGTGGTTTCAAAGAAATCGTACATGTAGACCATAAACAAGAAGGGGGCTAGGACTGAGCCTTGTGCTAGAAAAAGCGTTCCTCCATCGTACTTTAATTTTCCTGTCAGAGAAAAGGTTATGAATCCAGTGGGCGACTTTACCGCTTATGCCACAATTGATAAGCTTCAGGGCCAGGCCGTCAATCCAAACTCGATCATATGCAGATTGAAGGTCGAGTTTGACACAAAGGACAAAAAGTTTCTGTTTTCGTAAGGTTTGAATCTCTTCGAAAAAGGACGAGATGGCTGCATTGCAGTCGCGGAAAGGAAAAAAACCGAATTGGTTTTTGTTGAAAATGTCATTCTCAAGAGACCAAGTAATCAAACGAGAGAGAATCATTCTTTCTAATATCTTGGAGATGACGGGAGTAAGGGCAATTGGCCTGTAGGCATGAATGTCGGCTGCTGGTTTGTGAGGTTTCTTGATTGGTATAATAATAGCAGTTTTCCAGGAAGCAGGGATTTCTGTTCTCTCCCAGATAAGATTAAGTTGTTCAAGTAAGGCGTCTCTAAAATTATCGGGAAGGCTTTTGTACATACGAGCAGGGATACCATCTTCGCCTGGGGAGGTATTTTTGGTGGATTTGACTGCTTTGTTAAATTCGTCTAGAGAAAAAGGACTATCTAGTTTGGAGTTTAAATTAGAATTGAAGTCAATAGGAAGATGATGGGGAGGAATACGGGAACTAAGGTTTAGAGCAAAAGCGTTGGCTTGAGCAGTAGCTGATGTGATGGTGTTTGTGCCTATCCTGAGGAGGAGATTGGTTTTGTCATCCGGGGTATTTTTGGAAATGATGGATTTGATAATTCCAAAGGCGCCCTTACCTGAGCCTAAGTTGTAGCAGATATTGTTCCAATAGTTTTTTTTTTTATTTTTAATTTCTCTACGTAGTTTGGCCGAAAAGTATTTATATTTAATCCAATGATCTTTGTTGATGTCTCTCTTTGCTCTCCGGAGATGTTTCCTCTTTTGGCCTAAATAGTAGCTACATTTGCTAGACCACCAGTTTGGGAGGTTTTGAGTATGAAGGTTTTGGATACTTTTGTTGTGATTGAGGGTGTTTTTTAGAAAAGTTTGGATATTTGCTAAGTTATTGGGGATACTAGTGGTGTTATTTAACTTGAGTTCGATGTTATTCCAGTTGTATCTTATTCTGGAGCTAGGATTATTGAGTTGAGGTAAATTTTTGAAAAAATAGGAGATATCAATGATAATAGGAAAATGGTCCGAGTCAAAGGGATCAGGGTGAATGTTGAAATTTATATGGGGAAACACATCCAGAGAGCAAAGCGAGAGATCTATGAGAGACTGAGAGCCGGAAGGTGCTCTATGAGTGGGTTTATTGTTGTTGAGAATCCCGATGTTTTGATTAAGAATCCAGTCGACAAGGATATCAGAGTTAATGGAATCGAAGGAGCTTCCCCAGTAGCTATGGTGAGTGTTAAAATCACCGAGGATAAGAAAGGAAGAATTTAGTTTTTTTTTTAAATTTTCAAGCCAAATTTTGTTAAAGTTACCTCTAGGGGAATAAATGTTGATGATATCAATTTTTTTGTTATTAATCCAGACGCTAACGCCGAGAATTTCAGTTTCAGGAGTGCAGAGAAAATCCAGATTCATATCAGACGACGGAAGAGAGCGGGGGATAATGGTCATAAGACCACCGCCTGCGTTATTGAGACGATCTCTGCGATAAATAATGGAGTTGGGGAAAGAAAAAACATCTCTTTTGAGGAAAGTTTCTTGAAAAACGAAAATTATGCAATCGTAAAAAGGCGAAAGAGGGAAGAAAAGGCGCTTGTTAAGCAAACTGCGGCAGTTCCATTGGCAAACAAAAAACCCCAGGGCAAGCCCACAAAAAAGACCCAAAAAAGGGGGAGAAAAAGGGAGACAAGAACCAGAACAAAAAAAGGAAACACAAGCGCCCGGCGCGAGAAAAAGCGAGCCTACGAAAAACCAGACGGCAGAAAACCCCCAGGAAAGGGCATGTTAGAAGAGCCAGATGAGGAAGGGAGGTGAACGTTAGAGGTGTCCATTTCATTTTCGTGATTAACGTTTTTGACATTCATTTTAGATAATTTTTCCAGGTTTGAGCTCCCAGTAGACGCGATTTTCCTCGCGCGGGTTGGACTGGGTTGCGAGATTTGAGCCATTTTTTCCAAAGTATTGCTTATGCTTTCCACGGTTTGTAGCATTCTCTGTTGAAAAACTTGTATTTGTGTTTCCATTATGCTAATGATTTTTTCTTCAAAATTTTTTAGCGCGGTGTTCAAGAGGTTTTCGATTTGCGTGTTTGGATTATTGGTACTGTTTTCTATTCTCACTATATTTGCATACGAGTTCTTGTTTTCTCTTCGGTATTGACGTCTAGCTTCTGGAAACGATAAGCTGTTATTGCATTTAAATTCAAGGAATTTTACTTCTTCTCTGTACTTTTGGCAATTTCGGTCAGACGCGCTGTGTTCTTCTGTGCACAGGGCACATTTTTTCATTGTGTTTTTACAGGTCGAAGTTTCATGTTTCTCAGCGCAGTTTCCGCACGTGGTATCATTTTTGCAGTTTTTGGTAGAGTGGTTATATCTTTGGCAGTTCTTACATGCTCTGGGCCGGTCTATGAATGTCGAGATTTTGTGGTGTGTGTACCATAATTTAACCGACGACGGTAAATTGGTACCATAAATGGTCGTCAGGACCGTTTCTGTTTGCTGTTTTATTCCGTTTTTGGTAACAATAAAGCGTCGCATCTCGCTAACGTACAGTCCTTGGTCATAGAGCTCAGAGGCTACTTCTTCTAATTTGATATCAATCGGTATATTTTTTAACAGAAACCTTGTTGTTATCCTGTCATTGAGGAGGGATGAAGTTATTTTAGTGTTTAGAATCTCTTTTTTGAGCAATAATTCTTTGGCACATGATGGACTATAAGTTTTGATAATTATGAAGTTATTCTTAGTAAAGTTAATTGTGTCAATATCTTTGTGATTAGTTATGGTTTCTTCAATTTCGCTTTTTAGTTTCTTAGGATTATGATTTGGTATTCCGGTTCCATTTTCAGATTTAATCATGATAGAAAAATTTGAGCCGCCGTTGTTCGAAATGGCATCAATGGTGGTAAGAGAATCAGATATGCTAGAGAAGATGTTTGCGTCAGAGACAGCCATATCCCTCCGGAAAAAGTTCCGCCGGACGGCGGAAACACAGGTAATTAGAGATACAAAGTGGCGCTTACCTTGGGACAAAAAGGAAAAACAGAAACGCCAAGACGAAAAGAACCTCGACGTCGGACGACGTGGAGAAACTTCACCTTAACGGCATCTACGGCAAGTAAGAGCTGAAAGATAAAACTTGATACGGGGAAAAATTTTGAGAATGAAAAAAGAAATAAAAATAAAAACCAGGACAAAAAGTTAAAGGATGGGTCAGAAGCAACTTGCTTCCGCCCGGAACGGCCGACCGCTTGAGTGGCCTAGGAAACACGAAAGAACACACGAGGAGCAGTGACAGTTACAGTCACCGTTAGCCTCTCCAAAATTCCTTCTCAAACATTCCTTCCGAGATCGCGCAACAGTAAATAATCAACAAAGTTGAAAATTCAATCACGTTGTCATTAAATGAAAAAATCAAAATGTAAACACTGTCCGCGAATCTGATGACGTCACTCCAAGCCTCGAAACCAAAACGTTTTCGAGGCTATTTAATCTCATTTGCAGACTCTCTCGTGCGAACCGCTTGAAAATATTCGATCCGGATTTACTGATCCCTAATCTTTTTAACCCGGATTAACTTCCCAGTGCGAACGGGGTATCAAAATGACTTTTCAGACAGACTTGCGTGGCGACCGATCGCCCCGAAAATAGTTTTCAGACAATCGCGGGCTGCCGCGGTCGAACCGATTCGACCGGTCGAGAGTTTTCAGACGCGGCCTAAGTAAATACCCAATGGGGGGGGGGGGGGGGTTGAAGCCCCCCCCCCCCTGGTTACGCCTATGCCTCACGTAAAATATAGTTTTACTTTTCCTTTCCTGTACGTTCTGTATCTACTAAATTTACATTGTTAATATTTTTATAAACATTTAGGTTTTTTTAACTGATATTCTCTTCCTTTCGAAAATTTGAAAAGGAGTAAAAGCAAAAATTAATGTATACTTATTCATAATACATTTTAGTTTGTTAATTACCATATTTTATCTTGAATAAATAATGTAAATAGTACTTAAACTTGTGTACTTTCAATGTTAACAAGAACAAAAATATTTTTGCATAGGTAAACTTACTTTTTAATAATTTTACCTCAAATATTTGTTTGTGACTGCTGTTCTGATAAACTGCTTCTCAACTGAAGCATTTCATGATAGTTTATATGTATTCTTTATTTGAAATTAAAAGAAAAATCATTAGAACCAATTGCGATGGAAACAAAAAAAACTACATTTAATCGATGTAGCACCACATCTATTAATAACACTTTATAAAATCATTTCGGGCTCGGGCGGGCTCTGTCTTTGACACAGAACAGTATCACTCGGGCTCTTGCTCGCAAAAGTGAGCCCTCTCTCTAGATCTCTAGTATGCATCCCCCTCTTTTTCCTGTAAAACTTTGGAAACAGTCCTGAACCAGATCTATATGGCACGTTTCTTTCTAATGTGACAGATAGTACAAAACAATACAAGATCCAAGATGGATATTACAATACAGAGAAAGAAATTACAAGAACCCAAGGCACTGAACGGGATAGTTGTGGGCTTGCATGTTGCATGTCAGTAGTTGGTCCCGGGGTTCCTCCTATTTCTTTTTTTTTTAGCTATGATTATTGGAAAGGAGGAGCCTACAGCTGATATCTCTCACTTTTTTCACGATTTTCTCGTTTTGTATAATGTAATGTAATGTTACAGAAAGTTGTTAACTTCCTTTCGTCGCTTGGTATGGAAAACTGAATGCATTTTTGATTGAACAGCTCTTAAAGGAATGGATGATGAAGTATTCGATTATTTATTTAAAATTGTCATTATTGGGGATTGTGGAGTGGGAAAAACATGTGTAGTGCAGCGGTTTAAATCGGGAACTTATGTGGAGAGGCATGGAAACACTATCGGGGTGGATTTTGCGATGCGGACTTTAACTATAAATAAGAAACGAATTAAGGTAAGTACTAAATTTTTAAAGAATCCGTGAGTTAATTGCCTTTAATTTTGGAATGAGACCTATATTTGATTTGATAAGGTAGTATCATTTGTGAGCAATTCTATGAGTTCTGGGATGCGTCAAACCGGGCGTAGTATTGCTCTGTGGGGAAGTCAAAGCGGGGACGGCTTCTACCAACTTTTTTATTTTCACGCAAATGTTCGCCCACTCTTTTAATTTTTAATTCAAGCACCCCCCCCCCCCTCACTTTTCGATATCAAAAACCTATGCAAGCATACCCCCGTCTTTTTTCAGGACTTCACCGCTGGTTATATTTGTTTCTGCTAAAGTAATGTATCATAATTAAACTTTTAGATGGAGAAAAGAGTATTTTTTAGTTTCTCACTTTACATTTTTTTAATTTTGTTTGCTACAAAAATATATGTTGTGCTGTTATATACAGTTTTTTTTATTGAAAATCAAGTGTCAAACATCACCGAGTAAAAGAAATTCAGGATTCTATTAGTTCAAATGTTCACGCCAGTGAGTTTTGGTACGCAAACAGCTAACGGGAACTATATTTTATACAACTGCTTACCTGACCTGACCCTTGGGAGGGCTGGCACAGGAGGGAGCAGTGGCACACCCAGGATTTCACTTTGGAAGAGGGGGACCCAGGTCAAAATTAATGATAAACCGAATATTTATTTCCAGGATACCAGATATCTGGTGTCTCTCTTGTGCCTTTTCCTTTCTGGATATCTGACTCTGGTGTCTGAAATTTCTGAATTCTATATATAAACCAAATTTTACATGCCAGATAACCAGATTTTCCATGCTGCTACTGGATCTGGTTCCTGGCATTAAAAAAAATTGATCGGATGTCTAATGCCTTCTGGTGGAGGCCAGTCCCATTGGTTCACCCTCTCCCTCACTGTGCTTCTTGGAGGGAGCAATTGCCCCTCCCTGCTGGCTGTCAGGATATAATGTATTTTTACTAGTGTATGCATTTTGTTGCTTTTTAAATGGGCACAGGGAGAATATACTCCTCCCTCCATACAGGGAGAATATACTCCCTCCCTGGACAAATTCAAAATGATGGGCCTGCTGCTTGCAATCTAAAGCGTTTTATAAATAGGTTATACTTTTTCTTCTATAAATTTAGCTATGTTAATGTGTTTACATCAATGGTATACCCACCTTAATTAACTATGTCAATCCCACCGTTAGTTTTCTGATAGACTCAAAATTATGTAATAAGTAATGAGCCAATCATGTTTTATAATTTTTGAAGCTACCTTTTTTCTTCACTCCACCTCTTTAGTTTACATCCCAGTATTTATGATCCCATTTTAGGTGCCTAATCTCAAGTCTCTTTTCTAGCTGCAGATCTGGGACACAGCGGGACAGGAACGCTTCCGCACTATCACACAGAGCTATTACCGGAGTGCACATGGAGTCATCATGGCTTATGACATCACTAAGCATACTTCCTTCCTTCACCTTCCTCAGTGGGTGGATGAGGTGCGGAACTATACAGAAGCCGATGTTCCACTTCTTCTTATTGGTAAGTATGCCCTCCTTCTTATAGTTTATGCACCCATGAATATAAACTCAATGCATGAGGTGGGTAAAAAGAGTTTATTACTTTTCTACTAGTATAATGTATTGCAGTGTTCTGCAGCAAACTTTCAGTTGACTGAAAATTTGCTGTGGTATAGTATATATGTGTACTGTTTACTATATAAGCTTTTGATGTATCCAAAAAAAGAAAAGGAAATAGGTGTCGGAAGGTGCGTTCCTGAAAAAGACCTTTAAAACTGCCTCTTGAAAACTTTTTATATTCTTTCAAAGCATTTTCAATAACTTGTTTAGTAGTTTAACCTCTTATCATCATTGGCATGACAGCTCAATAAACAAAAGGTCTTATTTTTTCTAGTAATTGAATTCACTGGTGCAAAAACTATGTTGCTTTACAAAACACACTCTGCTAAGAAAATCTCATCATATTGACTTTATTGAACTATTTTATGTCACCTTACGCATAGTATACATGTTCTGTAGAAAATCTTTTCATGCAGCTATTTTTTATTTTTATGGTTCCAAAGATTATTCTCTATTTTCTGCTCGAAAGTAGGCAATTTTTAGCTCATTTTTTATATTTAATGTGCATGCACAATAAGGTCTTGAGCATGAAAATAAGATTGTATAACTTTAATTTTTTTGCAGTTCATAACAGAGTCGGTACTGAATGAATTAAGTTTTCACTTATTGTGGCCAAAGGGTTAGTAGTATGGGAGGGGGCAGAGAAAATGATTTTACTGAAATGAAAGGGCAGAAAAAGAGTTGTGTTCTTTGTAAAATACCTTGTGGGAACTGAAATTTTCATGCTCTTTAAAGCAAGTTCATTTAATTTGACCTTTACTTTTCTTTTTACCCTTGAAAAAACTTGTTTCTGTTTCTTACCGGCTTCGGCTTCTAAACTCATGGGTGATTCTCAGAAAAAAAATTTCTGCACTTAACATGAAATTTTCGGAAAAAGTATGTGTTGCGTTTTTAAAATAAAAATTATGCAATTAGGTGACTTTTTAAGACAACATATCGCTTATAGAAATGAACAGTCATAAATGCAAAAAATCGTTTTTTTGGTTTTTATATCAAAATTTTCAGATTTTTGCGCTCTTTATATTGGGAATACTGTTGTTAAGTAAATGTTCAAAAATTAAGGCTAGAAAACACTAGTGTCACTATGCGTTTTGGCTGGAACCGCCAATTCTCGCATGTCAACACCGCTTTATTGCCAAATATTTCAGTTAGTTATAGAATTTCAACGGGATAGCATCACAATTTTTGCAAGTACAATGTTTTATCAGCTGTAATTTCAAAATCCATAGCTTATATACTCATAACACATGGAACTACTGACGTAACATCCGATACGACAGTATTCATTTCAAATTTTCATTTTGTGACGTCCTTCATTAAGATGATTAACGTCGGGTTGGTAGATGCGGCAGTTTCCATTTCTGAATAACCTTTCAGCAGTTTTGTTGAATAAACTTATAGTTGATTAGTGCATAAGGCAGTATTCATTTCAATGATTTTATTTGGTGGCTTTGTTAATGGTGATGCAGCACAACTATCACAATAATGTGCATTTCATAAAAAATAATTAGAATTGCATTCCTATTTTAAGTTCTAAATTGTAAGAATTACGTTCCTATTTCCTAAGTAAATAAACTTTTATATTTTTATATTTTGTTTTACTTTTTCTTTACAATACTCTTTAGCTTGCTTTTTTTGAAGGCCTAATTAAAGCTTATATTAATCAAATAAGATAAACATGTTCCAAGGGGAAGAGTCTAAATAAAAAAAATAATAAAAATATTCATCGGAGACAAGTAGTTTTTAATGGATTGGACAGTGTTACCCCCATTTAGCTACAGGAGCGAACAATACATAGTCACTGTACTACTTTTTAATAACTTTCCAAACTGTATTTTTTTGGTGCAATACTGTCATAACTGCATTTTTAGTTATTTCTAACTTTTTGACATCTTTTACCATCCATCATGTGAGAGAAACAAGCAATAATTATTTTCCGAAAAAATCGATTGTAATAATCTTTAAAACTAATAAGATAATTATATAAAACAAATTGTAAAAAGTTTAAACTCCTCTCCTGAAAAATGTGCATTTTGCAGATATGACACTGTTTATTTCTATAAGCGATATGTTAAAATACCTTCCAACTTTGAAAACAATTCAAATATTTATAGGATGCAAAAGGATTGTAACACAGGGCACGCTAATTTTCAGCAAAGCACATGGTCGATGTTGGCATGCTTCCTTCCGAAATATGTTTTAACTTATACCTTGTAGAAGTTAAGGAAATTCAATTAAAATATTACAGATCTTTAAAAGTTCATTCAAATTTGCACAATTTCATAGTGCAATTGAAAGAAAATCTCGCAATAATGCATTTTGATTAATAAGCAATTGATGGTGAAAGAGGGAAGGAGGGGGCAGCTAAAAAATCTCATTTCCTCACACAGTAAAATTTCCAATGAATGGTTGTAAAGCGACGATACTGGTTGCCCAGAATTTTGCTCATGAATCAAAACGTTAAACAAAAATTTCAGAGATTTTCGGATCAGAATCACCCCTGTAGTAAATGTCAAAGAAATCCCAAGATAAATTTAAAAAAAATTTTGGAAAACGATTTTTCAAAAAAATATTCGGAACAGGTGCATGGAAATGTCAGAGAATTTTGTATGAGAATCACCCATGCTAACTGTTCCTGTTTTTATATTTTTAGGAAACAAGTGTGATCTAGAATCGGAGCGAGAAGTGCCTTTCGAAGAAGCCCTGGCTCTACAGGCGCAGACTCCTGAACTGGTAGCCGTCCTGGAGACCAGTGCCAGGGAAGATACTAACATCGAGAGTGCATTCTCCACCCTTGCAGCGGAACTCATGAAGAGGCATGCTAGTGGTGGTGGTCTCCACCTCCATCAGAGCGAGAAGAAGCTCGGGATCTCCCATCATGATTCTGTGCCATGTGCAATGAAGAGTAGTCGCTGCTGTTCATGACCCAATATCTGCTTCACAGGGATACTTACTTTTGTCTCTGCCTTTGCAGATTATTTTCCAGCCTGTGCAAATTGCTTTTTCATTTGAGATTCAAAACAATGTGTAATTTTGTAGCGTTACAAAACATGTCAAGACATTGCACCACATGAACTCGGACATTCACGCTACACTGTGAGGAGTTGGTGCTGCTCTTGATCTGGAATCTCCTTGATCAAAGAGGCATTTGCTGTTATCTCAGCTGATATTACTTCCACCTTCTGTGTATGCTGCTGTTTCTGTTGTAAGATTTGAAGCAATTTGTAATGTGACCTGATGAGTAATGCATTATAATGTCATGCAATCAAGAGCCATAACAATGAGAATGTGACCAATTATGCAGGCATGAAAATTTTTCACATTTTCATGAATCTCCCCCCCCCCCCCCCCCTGAGTGTGTATGCATATACTTAGATTTTCTTCATACATAGGTCTCCTTGGAAAGATTATTTGCATTAGATTATCTTACTTGGTACGTCAATCTATTTTACTTTTAAAATGTTCATTAATTTTGAGTGATGAACTTTGGACTAATATTTATCAATCTATCATATAATTTAAAAAAAATTTTAATTGTTTTTAACTCACATAGGAAACTATATTTTTCAAGCATGCTAAATTTTGTTCAATTGAGCATTCTTCATTTGTTTTATTTTATTTTTGATATACCAGGGATCGATCCAGCATTTTTTAACAGAGTCCTTTTCTATGAAATTTAAAAAGATTTTTGTAAAAAACCAAATAATTTTGTGAAAATTGAAAATTTAAACATATAGTGATGAAAAATTTTATTATTATTTGCTGCTTTTATAATAAATAATGGTGTAAAAAACACAATTTGGAATTTTGTGAAGGGCCTGTTTTCATTGGTTTGAATTTTATGAAGAGTCCGTTTTAATTAATTTGAATTTTATGAAGGGTCCTTTCTAATTAATTTGAATTTTGTGAAGTTCCCGAAAATGGCCCCCTGTGTACACTGCCATGTTCGAGATTTCAATCTTTTTTAGTCTTGTAATTTTTGCATCAATTTTGAAAGTTGAAATAACTTTTAAAGCAAATATATTAGATTTTGTCATCACTAAATTATTCCTTGCTACCTATTTTTGGAGAATTGTGATCTTTCTAAAAAATTCAAATTTTCCTACCAAAATTCACTTTTTCTCTCGAGTTATCTTTTCCAAATAACCCAGTCCTAAATTCTATTTTTAACTGACTTTGACGTGAGTATGGTTATCAATTCAGACCGTGTGTATGTTTTTTTTTTGTCCATGGATAACTTCTCACTGGATGAACCAACTTTGATTATTCCTTTTTTAATCAATCAAGGGTGGTCTCCCATAAGTACCGTACTTTCATTTGACCACCTTCAATTATTCAAAAAATAAAAACTTATGTACAGAAATGTAGTCTTTTTTTTCCATCCATAACTTTTGACTAAATGAACCAATTTTAATGATATTTTTTCTAATCAATAGAGGGTCATCTAACTTAGACAGCGTACATTGTTTTGACTACAATCGTTCTTTAGAAAAAACGTTATGGATGAAAAATAAGTATTTTTCTTTTAATTGGAAAGACTTTCATATTTCTTTGTTGGGTAAATTATTAGTAAATATAAAACTCATTGTTAAAAAAGTTCTTTGCCATTTTAAGCAATAGTATTAAAAGCAATTATAAAGAAGAGTTTAAGGGAAGGCTTCTCTGAAGCAAAAATGAAATTCTTTTAGTTTGCTTGCACTAGTGACTTTTTAAAACCAACTTCAAAACTTAAGTTATCACACAAATGATTAGTTTCTATTCCAGTCACTCAAAGTGGGTGTGTGTGCACTTTGGTATGTTTTTAAAAAGAAATAGAGTATTCATATGAAAAAGTATTGCCACTGAAAAAGATTAAAATAAAATAATTTTTGGAAAAAAGTAGAACCAACTTCAAATTAAACATCGAGTTAAAAAGTAAAAAATAAATTCATACTTTAAACAACATTGATATGATTTTTAAAGATAATTTTAGAAGTTGGCATAAAATTATGACAGTCTAATCACTATTATGCCATGTGTTACTTTATATTGGACCGGAACTGTTGCAAAATCTGGGTCATTTCTACTTGTAGTTAATTCATAATTACAAACTATTATATCTATCATAATTTTCCACAGACTTCTAAAATTATGTTTAAAAGTAGTATTGATATTGGTTAAGAATGAATTTATTTTTCACTTTTTAGCTCAATTTTTGATTTGAAGTTTATTTTTCTAAATTGTTATTTTACTAGTTTTATAATGTGCTCATTCAGACAGTCTAGAATGCTTTTCCTGAACTATTTAGAGTTTTTTTTTTCCATCAATGTAATAATAACTGCTGTCTTCATAACTAAAATAATTGAGGAATGTTTTGTTCATGCTTTACAATAATTTATATTTTGTTGAAAATTTCCGTTTTAAGAATGCATAATACATAACTTTGTTTCTAATTTTTAAATAACATTATGATCAGGATGATAATTTATTTTATTTTAAATGCAATCAATAGAGCTTTTTTTTGTTGTAAAAATTAAAACAGATGTTCACATTTGCGTCCTTCAAAAACAAAACCTACTTCGTTGACTCACAATTCCGCTCATGTGCTGTAATTTTCATTGTACCATTTCATTTGCTTGAAAATAATTCCATTTTTTTATATTCTAAAGCCAAGATTTTCCCCCGAAAATAAATCCTTCACAGAAATCACTTTAGCAAAATCACATTTTTAATTTAAAAATGCACCCTTCAAAAAATCTTACCCCTCACGATGGTAACCCCGAAAATCAGACCCTTCACAAAGTCTCTCCCATCTCTTATCACAAATAAAATCGTCTTAAGTGGCAAAATTCTATTATTATATTGGCATTTTTATATTGAATGATAATTAAGTATTACCTCTAAATTTCTCGTGTTATGTTTAATCATCAAAAAATTTATTTACAAAAGAAAAAAAAAGAAAGAAAACTATTACACACTCGCAATTTTTAGAACAGTTTTTAAAAAATGACCCTTGGTGACCGATTTAATCCAGCCGCATTCAGCCTGCTGCACATCGAGCCTATGTGGGTGCTCATTAAAGGCAGCCGAGAAACGTTACACGTTAATGCAGGCACACCCTTAAAAAAAAAAACACTTTTATCTTTTTTGCAACTAATTCCAGATCTGTTCGGCCACAAAAAGAACTTAGTGAGATGAATTCAGCAACATTACACACACAAAAAAAAAAAGATTTGTTCATGATGCAAATTATTTTATGCAACATCTCTCCGCTCGAAAATATTTTTTACAGATGATTTAATCCCAAGTTTATTGCAAGAATAAATAACAAATTTCAGAACACATTAGTTAAATATCTTTTTTGAGAAAATTCATGAATTTCTGCTTTTAGCTATTATTCCGAAAGAAGAAGCTTTTAATAAAAGATAATTTTGGATCAGAATCACCAATGGTGATGTCTCTGAAAATGGAAGCGCAGATTGAGAATGACAAGTAGAATTTTCAAAGACTAATATTAAGGGTTATGATGTAGAAAACATTACCAAAGCTCCCCAACTGATACAAAAATATTAGAAACCCTACACACTCTTTGTGATTATTTTCAGTTTAATTTGGGAAAGTTATGTGTGTTTTTTTCATCTGCTTCAGCTTGAAAAATCATTTTTAAACTAATGAATTAAAAGCAAAACCAAAATCCTACGATGTTAGTTATTTTAAGAGAAAATAAAGTTTAGCATATATTTGGAGAAAAGAGTTGAGAATGTTTATTGTGATTGTTTTTTTTTTTTTGGAAATGATTGTTTAATTATAATGAAAATGGAAAATAAAATGCATGTTTTTAATGATCAAAAATGTGTGATGTTCATACTCTTATAAAAAAAAGTTTTTTTTTTCCAACAGCAATTTTTAAATGGTTTGTTTTCACGATTAAAACCTACGTTAATTGCTGCTTTTATTCTGTGTTAATACCAATAAAAGTTTGCTTTTAACTTTCTTGTAACCTTAGTATGTTCATTTTCAGTTTTTTTACCCATTCAAGGAAGGAGGGGGTGAAGAATGTTATTATATGAAACTCAACATGGGTGCGTATCCCAAAGGTTTTGAAAGAGAAATCCACACAAAATATTTTAATTACTTTAAAATATTTGAGACTATTAAATGTTGTGTAGGAGGAAAAAAGGAGACACAAACAATTTCTTTCAAGCTTAATAAAAAAGAGTTTCATTATTGTAAAGTTTTTATTTTTAATGTTATTAATCATCTCATCTCAAATATTTAATCCGCAGTCTCCTCTGATTTAAAGTGTAAAAATAATAAACAAATAAAATTGCCAAAATCTGCTTCATGCATGGGGCACTAAGGTGGTCCTATTTTTGGAAGTTTTAACAACCTCTTACCCTCTAAATTTGTTCCATTATACTAAAAAATGATTATGATAAAATTTGAACCCTACATCAAAGAGAGTAAAATTTCATAATTGAACAAGATTTTGTTATTTTTGAATTTTCAAGCAACATAAAAATTATGATTTATAACTATGTTTAATCTATTTAATTTTATTAAAAAGTAAGTCACTTCTATATGAATTGTTGAAAATTAAACATTTAAAAATTGTATAGCTACAATCAAGTAGTTTTCTTAATAAAGTAGACAAAGATAGTATTCGCTTATGGAACCGCTGAGCATCGCACACACACACAAAGAAAGGAAAGAAGGGGAGGAAAGAACAGGACAAAGTAAGAAACTTTTCAATTCAGTCATTTATAAGAATCAGAACAACTCGAGTATGGGCACAATCATTGCCTTATGAAGTACTATAAATTTAAGCCACCTAAATATTCTTAAGTTACTTTCTGAGCCATGAGCTTCCAGTGAGAACATAGGTAAAATATGGAAAATTAAGAAACAGTCGTTGGTGTAATTATGTGTAGACTAACCACCTGAGTACGATTGCGATCTGACAAAGATTTCCTCTTGAGCTACTGGTAGCGGGGCATTTACTGTTTGATGACCACTGGTCTTAAACCATGGGTAGGGAACAATTTTCTCTGAAATGACACATAAAACTTCGCAGTTGGGCAAAAGGTCACACAAACAGAATCTGAGAGTTATTGTTCCATATTTATTACTATGTTTAATAAGATATACAAAAAAAAAAAATATATAAACAAAAACCCTGTAAATATATTTTAATACTACTAAACCACAACTGTAATATATATAATTGAATTATACCAAATGAAATGTTTACATGCAGTGTCTATGCCATAGAAGCTGCAGGCTATCATGCATGATTTTGAGGCAGTGCATACTAGCTGTTTTCAATGTAATTACAAATGGCACTGGGCCCAGCTAAGCTGATCCTAGTAATCAATTTGTAAAAGAAAAGCAAGACTCAACAGCCATAAGGCTGTTGTAGATGATGATAAAAGTTTAGAGTTTGATGAATTGGATAAATCTGAATGTCTGAGACTACCAGGTGTATGCAAATGAAATGAGACGATTATTTTTTAAAAAAACAATAAATTTGCGAAAACTTAATATTTCTTTATTTGAAATAATATCCATCGCTAGCTACACATTTTCCCCATCTTTTGGGCAATTTGCGAATACCACGCCAAAAAAATGATCAGTCTTTTGAGGTCAACCAGTCATCAAGCCAAGATTTGACGTTTTCGTAAGAAGTGAAGCGCTGGTCGGCCAATGCGTGTCCCAATGATACAAATAAGTGGTAATTGGAAGGAGCCAAGTTTAGCGAATAAGCCGCATGCGCTAAATGCTCCCAGCCGAGCGCCTTAACGATGTCCTTGGTCGGTTTAGCAAGGTGGCTAGGTGTGTTGTCATCAAGGAAAATCACTTTGCGCTGCCGTTTCGTGTATTGCTCGCGTTTTTCGAATATAGCATCAAGTAATTGTTGCTTGTAGCGAGCAGTATTAACGGTTTCACCGTATTTGAGAAGCTCATAATAGATTGGACCCTCCTGATCCCAGAAAATACACAGCCATGTCTTGCGGCCGAGGTGATTCGGCCTTGCGGTTGATTTGGATGGCTTTCCGGGTCAACATATGATCGATTACGCTTGGGATTCTCAATATAAATCCATTTTTTATCGCCAATCACAATAACATAGAGATATGACTTGCGTTTGTAGCGGGCAAGCAACATTTCGCACACGGTTTTTCGGTTTTCCTGCTGATGGTCCATTAGCTCGTGAGCACCCATCTACCGACCTTTATTATCTTGCCCATTGCTTTGAGACGACCGGAAACAGTGCTCTGGTCAACATTCAATCGTTCTTCAAGTTGTTCTTACGTTTGGCCATCATCTTCATCGAGTAATGCTTGCAATTCAGCGTCTTCAAATTTTTTTGCTGGTCTGCCACGTTCCTCGTTTTTCACATTGAAATCACCATTTTGAAACTTTTCAAACCACTTGTAGCACTGCGCATGGCTCAAGGCATTGTCACCTTATGCTTCTACAAGCATTTGATGCTTGTCGGCAGCATTTTTCTTTAGATGGTAACAAAAAATTAATGTTGTCCACGAATCAAGGTCGGAAGGCATAAAATTCGACATTTTCAGCACAGTAAAAAATACACAATGCACGCTAAAACTCGTCCAAATGTAAACTAAACGTGAGTGTGGAAGGTCAAACTATAAAAAAATCACGTGCCATGGTTTCGCGATGTTTGCATATATGCGTGGCAACATCTGTTAGCAATCGTCTCATTTGATATGCATAAACCTGGTATACTATACCAAAAGGGAAAATAATTGTGCTCATAGCCCACTCTGTTGTGCTGGCATCCAAACATAACTGAGAAATGAAAAGTTTCTTCTTATAAGTCCTGTTTTCCCCCCTCTTTCTTTCTTTCCTGCATGGGGTGAGGTGGGGGGCTGATAGCTCGTAGTAAAATTTGAGAAAGGTACGATTGCTCAGCGGCTCCATTAGTTTGACAATCACTGGTTTGGACAGTTGTCACCTACTAGGTAGATTTGAATACTGTCTAATTTGTTAAAAAAAACTTATAATAACTATGCAATTTACAAATGTTAAACTTTTGCTAATTTATATAAAAGTGACTTTTTAATATAATTAAATAAATGAAACATAATTGCAATTCATAAGTAAATTTTTACCTTCCTTGAAAATTCAAAAAATCACAAAATCTCGTTCGGTTATGAAGCTTTACTCTCTTTGAGCTACCTCCAAATATTGTTGAACAAATTTAGAAGGTAAGAGGTAGAATATTTAAAACTTAGAAAAATAAGAACCATTCTAATGGGGCACATTGAAACAATCACGTTTATTTATTGCAGATTTTTCAAAATTCTGAATGCATATATATATATACTAGTAATATATTTGTATACACAGAGCTATTGAAATTACATGTAGAATGTGTAGACAAATTTATTTACAAGCTTAGAAGATAATGTATCAAAACATTTAAAATATGAAGTAGGTAAAATGAGTTTTCAACTCCTGTTACCATGAAACAATAGATAAAAGACGGCATGAAAGGTGTTACAACACAAGAAAATTAGCTATGTCAACATCTTTTTACGTTCTGGGCTTATCCCAATGTGCCCTGATACATAAGTGTAGCGTTTCCCAACTGGTGGTTTGCGTGGTGTATGAAGGAGGTTTGAAAAAACAACATTAAAATGACAGAATTATTAATTGTGAACGTAAATAGAATAATAAATTCGCATACTATTAGGAAAAAGCATAAGAATGAATTTTTTTACAAATTGGTTTCCCAATAATATGGAAAAATTGTGCACTGGCATAAAGAGCATACAGTCACGTAGTTCTTCGTGAATAATAAACTAAGGATAAAGCATAGAAACTGAATCTCAACTTGAGAATTTATTTCTAAATCAAATGCGAACACATTTGAATAATAGTTGAACAATCACCATTCCAGACGGTTACTCCAAGACACCTTGCATAGGAACTAACTCAACCGCTTAATCTACCATCTGTTTAATAGAACACGCATAGACAGTTCTGAAGGGATCACGTTTTTATGCCGCTCGAATGTTCTAGAAAGGATGACTCGCATCCGGTCAGGAGAGCATCAGAAAATAAATAAATACCAAAAATAAATAACTTTTAGCATTTCTGCAAATTTTCACAACTTTTGCAAATTTTGTGGATTTCCACCCAAAAGATATTTATTGATTGATTCAATTTTTTTCCATTCCACTTCAGGACTTTTTTCGCAGTATTGTGAAAAAAAGTAATTTTTTTTTTTGTGAGTACAAAGAGAACAAAATGTTCTCTTTGTTTTTTTGTAGTTCAAGAAGAAAATAATAAAAAGGAAAAAATTTTAAAAATATCTCCATTTATTTGGGGTTCTGTTTTACTTTTTATTTAAACTTAAGATGTTTTACAATTATGTTTTCATTTCTTGTTATGAACGATTGTGCAACATGGAAAATAAATCTGCAAATAACATAATTTTTAAGGCTCGACCGATGCATCGGCCTCGCCGATGCATCGGCGCCGATTGTTCAACAAAGTTGCCATCGGCCATCGGCATCGGCGGCAGATGTTAACTTTAGAAAAACATCGGCCCATCGGCCTAAAAAACATCTAAAAGCCGATGCAAGGCCGATGTTTTTCGCAAGGACAACTTTCCAGAAAACATTCTGTCTTTCACTTTCTTTTTTTCTCCATAGATCAATTTCTATTTCCATACAATAACAGGCAGCACATAAGTTTTAAAAAAAAACACAAAAAAATGTCATTCTACAAAAAAGTATTTGATAAAAATTTCGGAAAACTAGTTTAAGCGATCGCTGCCCGAAAACCTTCATTATTAAAATAGTTCTCTTTGAGCAGAATGCTCGCTGTTAGAATATGTTAAAGTAAAAGTCATAGAGACGTCTTAGGAGTTCTATTTGTTTTTCGCACTAAGTTAGTTGCCTCATTTCTGTCGGTTTTTCTTTTAATAATGACTTAGTGCATTAGATGTCACTGTGCAATAATATTATACCATCTGCTTTTAGTTTGTCATGTTTCTTATTATTCCGAAATTGTAAACAATAAAAAGTCAACTCAATCAAAGTAAGATAATAATTTTAAATTTTACCAGCGTAAACTTTTTTCTCTTTGCGGTTTTTTTTTTTTTTTTTGCTTCTTCGATCCCACGTGTTACAGTTTTTCTGCAATTGTGCAGCAATCTTGTTGCATCTGCTTTTAGTGTGCGGTTGTTCTGATTATATCATTTTTAGTTTACAACATAGAAAAGATTGGTCAAAAATAAGAAAAAAAATTCCAGTATAAATATTAATTGATCGAAATTTTATGTGTCCAAATTCGACTTGCAATTTTTAAAAATTGAATTCTCAAAATGCGAGTTCGCGCGACAGGATTTAATAACATCTTAATAAAAATGCTAATATTTCTTTATTTTCACAGATTGATCAATGCATTTTTTTTTTTCAAAATGCACCTTAACATTTTTTATACGATAATTATTTTAATTTTTCCCCTTTTATACTTCGTTTTTTTTAGTGGTTTTTTTTTTTGGATTCTTTGATGCCACGTGTTAGACAGTTGACAGTTTTGCTGCTATTGTACAACAATATCGTTGCATCTGCTTTCAGTTTAGGATATTTCTTGTACAACATAGAACATATTGATAAAAAATATGAATCAATTTTTCAATATAAATGTTTATTGATCGAAATTTTATGTGTCCAAGTTCGACTTGCAATTTTCAAAAATTTAATTCTTTAAAAGTGAGTTTGGGATAGAGGGTGGAACAATACCTTAATAAAAATACTACAATTTCATTAATTTCAAAAATTGCCAACGTATATAAATATATATATTTTCAAAATACATCTTAATTTTTATAAACGATTATTTGTCAACAGAAAACTGCGGGTGCTCAAAATATTGGTTTCTTTCGGTGACCTTACATTGTGCTCATAAAAATATAAAGAACATGTCAAGTATTTCAGTGTAATTTTCAACTCACAAGAAAAAAAAACAATAATATTAGTTCTTAAGACCCAGCATTCATTTGCAATGACAAAAAAATCTCACGTCTATGTTTTTAAAGCAATATTCAGTATTTCTTGGTTATGAACAAGGGATATACTATACAAGGGGTAATACTGCGAGCGAATTTTTTTAATATTTTATTTTTATTTCAGAAAAAGAGCTTAAAATAACTTTTTTAATGAAAAATAAACATGTAATCGTTCCCGCTTTTCTTTTAAAACGGGGGTTGGGGGGGATCATGAAAAAAATCTGAGAGGAGGGGGTTGACAGTTTCATTAAAAATACAAACCCACATTATTTGTTAGTCTGTGTCATAATATCTGCATTCCTCTCCATGAAAAAAATTATAAAATAAAGGCAGCTGCACTTGGCATTTGCAGCGCAGGTGTTATAAAGAGAAAATGTTGAAGGAAAGGGAATTAGACCCGAGCGGATCAAATATTTGTTGGTTTTTTTTTTTTTTTTTTTTTTGTTGCAAGAATTGAAAATCCTCTGATATAGCATTTTTTAATTTTTTTAACCTCCGAATAGTTTAATTACTTTACTAGAATCGCGAGAGATTCTTTTAGTTTTAATTATTATGTAAACTTCCCCCAAATAGTTTTACGGTGCTTGAATAATGCATTTATCTTATATATAAGCGGCTTATTCTGTCTGTCTGTCGGCTATAGAATCCCAGCCGTTTTACCGATCGGGACCACATTCGGTACGGTTAATGTTTACGATCCGAGAAACTCATCGCCGCAAAAATAAAAGTTGTGACTCAATTAGTTTTTTTTAAATTCATTTTTAAAAAATTTTCAATGATTTTCTTGACCCGTTTTATTTTATTTTTGCATTGCTGCCGTCGTTTCCAACCATATAATTACAGTTGCCGTGTGAACAAACAAATCAACGCAGTTGCCATTGTTGTAAAAATGTAACAAATATACTAATAATAATTAAAACGCTTCTCTAGCATATTGAGTGAGGCTTCGCTGTATTTTGAAATTTCCGTTAAAAATTAATGTATGCGCGAATTTAATTTAATCCCTTCTTTCTTTTTAATTGATTTATTTATTGTAATTTTATATATTTTTTATTAGAGTGGCAGCGCTCTTTTTTTCAGTTTTGTTAAAACTTTTGTTTTGAAGAGCATAATAAAATTTTCAATAAGTTCTTTAGACGATAAATATATATTTTTCACAAACGATTTGGTTATATAGTGAAAAAATATATAGTAGTGTGGGGCAGTAAGCAAAGGGGCTTCCTCGCAGCCTGACCTGGGTAATTCAGTTTGAATTAGCAGACACCTTTGCACAAATCATTTTAATCACAATCTATAATACCTAGAATAGCGGTCATTTCGTATGACCGCCGGGCTTACTAGTGCTTTTATAAACATAAAAATAAATAGTAAATGATTTAAATGACATTTTTGACAAGCATTCTACACGTTTTAATGGTTTAAAGCGACTTTTTTTTCCATCGGCCATCGGCCGATGGAAGAGGAGAATAATCGGCAATCGGCCATCGGCCGATCTCGGAACAATCGGCCAACAATCGGCATCGGCCCATCGGCCAAAAAATGCCATCGGTCGAGCCCTAATAATTTTGTTACCCATAACTAACGACTACAGAAGGGGATTCGCCTTTTTTTCTCTGCTTATAAAAAGGGATTCTCAAGGGAAAACAAATTGGGAACCACTGAATTAATGTATCATAATTTATAGCAAATGAAGCTTGCTTGGGTAAATGTAGGCAATTATATTACCATGCCCACTAAGTACTTGTATCAGTCATAAATAGGCAATTTAATTTGATGTCTACATAGCTTAGATGAAATTTTGTCTAGACTTAATCGAAAACAAAAGATTAATGATAATGTTTTAATAAATATAAGTTGCTGAGCTTAGTAGAACATGCTAGCTGATACGTTTGAAGAAATGGAGACTTTTGAATAGTTGAACATGTTATTTCCATTAAACACAAGATTCTTTTTTTTCTCCTCTTTCCCTTCAAATACAGCTATTTTCAGTGATAACACAAAATCTGCCTTAACTGAAAAATAAGAAATAGAGCAAGTCTAAAAGTGATTTTCTTGGATTAATTTATATATCACACGTGTTCTTCCACTAAGCTCTATTTTAAAAAGTATTTCACAAATGAAAATATGGCAAGTTCTCTCTCATATGCAGTATATTTCATTTTAGATTTTGTTAAAAATTTGTGAAATAAGGAGTAGTTGAGAAGTTGTTTGATGCCTTTGTATTAATAAATATATAACATATAGAATATTAAATGATAGAATCATGATAGAATATTAAAGATACAACTTTTTGTGAGTGACCGATGACATTTAACCATTCTATTATGCATTCAAATAATGTTAACAAAATGCATTCCAACTTGGAATCTATTCATTAAACAAAAAATCTTTCCATATTATTTTTGGTATAAATTTTAAAAGTAAAAGTACAGTTATAAAAGTATAAGCTTTTATACCTGTAAGAGCTGAAAATATGTTAGACTGAAGCAAAATATGCATGACATTGAAGAAAAGAAAATTGTAAACTTGAATTTGTGAAAAATCTATATTTTATAAATTACAGAAAAAAGAATAAGAATGAAACAAACTTTTACATAAAAAGAAATAGCAACTATTTGTAAAATTCATGTTCTGATTCATCCTTCTTTATATTGTTCTTATATCCTTTTTCAAAATCTTTCGCCAAAACAACGTATCTGTTTTCTCTTACAGCATGCATTCCAGCCTAAAACAAATGAAGGCAAAAAAGATTTTATTATTTATGAATCTTTTAAGTATTAATGAAATATTTTTTATTCATGCAAAAATGTAGAGCATCAGTTACATTACTTGGCAAAAAAAGCTACTGAATACGTGATTTAAAAGTACAGCTGAACTTGGTTATACTGACATTGTTTATAATAACAACGCTCATCATGTCAAGAGATTCTGGTTTCATGAATCTCCCATACACTTTAAAGGGTATATATCACCTATAGCATCACTTGATTATAGTGTCAAAAATATTCCAGTCCCTTTAATGATGTTATAACAGAGTTCTATTGTACATAGTGCTTCTTTATTTTAAAGAAAAAAAAAAGTAGCTAGTCAGATTAAACAAAGATAAAAGCACATTGTATAAATTGGCCCTATTAAGCAGATATTTATTTTCAAAGACTACACCCACTCGAATTATTTGTGTTAGAGGCTTGTAAATCATTACAATGAAAGCGTAATATTGAAACCTAAATTTCATTGTTCTTTTATTATTTTAAATAAGCTTGAAGCCAATTACATCAAATAAAAAAGATACCAATTAATTAAAATATTAGTTCAGGGCTTTTAGCACATAAATTCCCTTGAAAAAGGAACTTTGCAGAGCAAAAGTGAAGAAAAGAAAAACAAGGGACTTAAAGAGACAGGTCATATTACTTGCAAAATATCCATAATTAGTAATTATAAAGAAATTTTTAATAAAATCCAACCACATAGTAAACCAGACAATAAAATATATAAACAATCAGCTCTCAAAAATTAACAAGTTCATGTTCGCTTAAGTTAACTTGCAATATTTATGCAGCATAAGACTTCAAGTCCATCAACCACAGGACCGGCAAAATTCCGGATTTCAGAGTTCCACCATTTAGAATTCCTGATTCAGAATTACTACCAAACATTTCAGTATGACAATAGTAAAACTCCTGAACAGTATCCCAAGTTAGTATTTTAGAATATTTAACATTTAAAATAATCCTTCCAAGCAGAAACAAATTCAGAATTAGGGGGTATTCTAGTCTAGAATTTTCAAAAAAATAAAAAATCGATTTTCTTTTCTTTGCATATTTTCAAAGTCTAGACCTTCAAAAATATGCCTGTAAAAGGATTTTTAAAAAAAATTGTTTTTTCAAAGTTACAGCCGTATTAGTGACATGGCAACTAAACCGGTACGACCGTAGCAAATGAATAGCCAGCCGTAGGGCAACTTCTAGCTACCTGAATGCTCCTATATATGAACCTTTAAAATGTGTAGAATGCTTGTCAAAAAGGTCATTTAACTCATTTATTTATTTTTATGTTTATAAACACATAAATGTATTATTCAAGCACCATAGAAGACTGTTGGGGGGAAGTTTACATAATAATTAAAACTAAAAGAGTCTAGTAAAGTAATTAAACTATTTGGCGGTAAAAAAACCCAGCTATATCAGAGGATTTTAAATACTTGGTTCTTATCTTTGCAACAAAAACTCAACAACTATTGAATCGGATCGGGTCTCCCTTTGCTTTCCTTCAACATTTTCTCTTTATAACATCTGCACTGTAAATGCCAAGTGCAGCTGCCTTTATTTTCTTATTTTTTTTCATGGGGAGGAATACAGATGTGATAATATAAACTAACAAATAATGTGGGTTTGTATCTTTAACAAAATTGTCAATGATTACTAAATGTAAGTATAAAACATCATATAAAATTACTTAGACTGCCCGAAACTTGACTCAAAACTTTAAACGTGTTTTTCTCGAAACTACGTTTTTCGGAACGGTTGACATGATATCTCAAGTTTCAGAGGATCGATTTACTTTAAATTTGGTACAGAGCTTTTTAATATATGTAGCTATCGTTTGATCAAAGCTTTTTTGAAAAAAATTTTTTCTATTATTTTAAAAAAATTTCCAAAGTTGAAAAATTGAGGGGGAAAAATTACTTTTTTCTTTTACATGGCGCCATTTTGAGGAAGAACTTTTTTTTTTTTTTTTTGCAAATCGCTCTGATCAAACGAAAACTACATCCCTACTCTTTAAGAAATAACCAAGATTTTTGTTTTCAGTTTATCAAGGAGGGTGGAATCGTGTCAACCAGGGGGCAGCTTTTTCTTTTTGAGTCTCCAGTTTGCCGGCCTGTACTTTTTTGAATTTTGTCCTTTTTTTGTGCTCTTTAAACATAAATAAACAACCGATAAAAAAATCTGATGATAAAAATCTTTACCGTTATTTATTTACAGCCTTTTAAAAAGCACCTAAAAGTTGGCCCTCTAGACTAGAATACCCCCTTAAGCTTAAAATAAGTTTTTTAAAAAAGTTATGGCCCCAAATGCTTTAAAATCTGCAAGCCGTGACACTTTGTGAATTGATGAACCATCCCAGATGAAAAATCATATTCAGATTCAATTCGTAATTATTAAACAGTAAAATGACTTCTATTTGTTTTCTAAAAGCCAGTATCGAAAAACATAACTCGGGAAAACTTTGAATTGAGCATAAGTCGGTAAAATAACTCAAAAGGAAGACCTCAATATGCTTTTGAAAACTTTTACGTACTTTAATGATGTTAATTTTATAAATATCATTATTCAACAGTTCATGCTTACACTGATAATCGTTTTTTTTATCCCCATGGGACGGAGTGCATCAAACATTTTATATTCAAACATCCTAGGCTACTATTTTAATATACTGAGCTCTTATTTTTAAAGTGGTGTAAGTCCTTCCATTTCATTTCAATTTTCAACTATGTATTTTCACCATCTGATGGAATATTCAAGTGTGAGCCTATATTGCCCAGCAGGAGAGTCAAGAAGTAGCAAGTCTTGCCAATCAGTTAAATTAAGAAGTGTTGAGTATGCTAAGAAGTTGTTGGAATTATGTTAGGCAAAAGAGGACATTTGATAAGGTCATAGAGAAAGATGCAAGAAAAAAATTTCATAGTAGTGTATGTCATTTCCGGCTCAGTTCTAACAGACACGCCTAAATCATCTTGAGTTATAAACATGGAGTATAAAAATGATTAGCTCGCTAGGTAATGATACTGTGTAAATTTAAAAAAGCATTCCCACTTATTGTAGTAACTTCTGATATATTCCTGAATTTAAACTACATTCAGGGTTTTTAATAGTATAATGTATATGTTAAAAACATCTATTTTTACTACCTCTTGGCAAATGGCATTAATATCAGCTCCAGATATTTTATCTGGCCTTGCAACATAGTCTTCTAAGTCAACCTCATCACTCAAGTTCATGGCACTAGTGATGGTAGAGAAAATGAGACGTTTTTGACGCCTGTCAGGAAGAGGGAACTCAATTTTACGATCTAATCTTCCTGGCCTCAACAGTGCTGGATCAAGAGTATCAGCCCTATTTGTTGCCATGATTACCTGAAAAAAATACATAAAACTAATATCTTACTGATATGAGCATATACATATTTAAATCAAACTAGACCTTGAGTACTGTGTAATAAAGTACAAATTGTGAGATAACTTCATTACAAGGCTAAAATTCAAATTTTTAAGTGAAAGGGAGATTCTTTTCCAAGTTTTATGTGAGAAGGGGATCAAATTTTTTTAGAAATGCAAAGAAATGTAACAGTAGACATCTGTTAACATTTCATCTAATGAAATAAGAATGATTTTCTTTTACATTGATATCATTTATTTTCTGTTCTGCTACTTTTCATATTTTTTTCAAAGTAATATATATATTTACTCCCACAGGATCTATAGCGGACTTCAAAATCAAATTAAAACACAAAAACTTCTTCAACTTGAAAAACATTTTCTTTTGAAAACATACAAATGAAAAATTGCAGTTAAGTTCTTGTTTGTTTAAAATTTTGTTCATTCCCAACAAAATTAACTACCAATAATTTAACTAAACATCAATTTTAAAAATTGAATAATTTATTAAAATAAAAATAATAAAGCAAGCAGATTAATACAGGTAACAGATGCTAAAATTTTTAGTACAATCCTTCAGATGGAAAATATATTCAAGCTTGAAAAAAATCGTATTTTTCAGTGAAGAATCGGATTTTGGGAGTTTACAAATAAATGTAGAAAAACTGAGCACTTGGCAGCTGCGCAACATTTTAAATTCCAATCAAATTTAAACAGTATTTTTAGTAGAGAATATTAATGTCTTAACTTTTTTGACAATTTATTTCACGTTGCATAATAAAGTACACAAACAATGAAGTTTGATTTATATATTTATTATATACTTAATATATGTGCACTTCAGAGATCCCAGGGTTGCTTCTGAATCTTAATCCGCCTGGATCCCAATGAGACAAGAGAGCCTTGTCAACCTGGATCCTTTCAAGTAAAACAGGGGTCGCAAGAATTGAAAAAGTGAAAAAAGTTTTGAATATTGTAAATATGTCTATCAAGCACAAAATTAAATACTTTAAATCAAGTATAATTTGAAGAAATGAAAGGATCATATTTCAGTGTTCAAATTAATTATAGGTTCATAATTTCGCAAAGGGACAACAAATTACCATTTAGTCAAAATCAAAACAAATTCTATTTTATAATTTATTTTTTCACTTTTTAAGGTCAAGCATTTCCCCACATGCTAATACAGGATCGTTCTTCGGCTTTTGAGTCTCATTACCATTGCAGTACAAAAACAATATAATGCAAATAAAATTGATAAATTAAAAAAAACAATTTAAATCTCAATATGATATGAAACTTAATAAGTTTTTAAAGTGGTTATGGTAATGCTATGCTGCTTTTTGTACCAAGGAAGGTGAGATTAATAAAAAAATAAAACATATGAGAAGTAATGTGACATTCACTACTGTGTCTTATAGAGAATTCAATGTTAAAATTAAAATTCACCTTGACATTTGTTGTTTGATCAAAACCATCCATCTGATTTAAAAGCTCAAGAAGGATCCTTTGAACTTCTCTATCAGCTGCAATAATCAGAAAAAGTGATTTACTTAACTGATTTTAACAAATACAGTATGAGACCTCAAATCCGGAACGCTCGGGGCAGCAATCTTTCCGGATTTCGGAATTTTCCGGATTTTGGGTCCTCATTCAAAATATAGTCAGTTGCATCAGAGCCCATATAATTTGCTCTGGGACTTTTTATTTGCATTTTGCTCATTTATAGCATTTTTATTATTGTATATACCCAGCTATAAGTCGCGAAATTTCGCACAAAAAACGGAAGTTGGAGTACGCTTACATTCGAGGCAAAGCATCGAAACATCTAGACTTTTTCTGATGTTATTTTAACCTTTTTAATTAAACAATAAAAGAAAATAATTCTGTCAAATTTTGATATGATCTTATATTCTCTAGCCACTAAAATGTGGTAAAAGATCAGACTGTCGGAAAAATGCGAGAAACGCAGATTTTCAATTTCGCGAATTTTCTGCATCGTGCGAAAAGTAGAGCTCATTTTAAAAAATAAATATAAGAAAACTACTAGAAATTAAGAAAAGCACAATTTAATGATATTAACTCAGAATTAAAGCAACAATTAAGAAAAACAAATCGCAAAAACGAAGTTTTCAGAAAATCGCGAAATAATTTTTTTGGAAACAGCACATTTCCGATCTTAAACATATTCAATACATTTTATTTTCCTTCTCTTTAAATCACTTATTTCCAAAAAAACGATGCAAAACATTTTCCGATTTGTTTTCAAAAAACAAAAAGTGTGTTTTCTCAGCTGCCAATTTTTTTCGAAAAAGTTCCGAATTTTCGGATTCTGAAATTGGGGTCCCATACTGTATATAATGATTCAAATGCATCAGAAAATAGAAAAATATAAACTTTATATATAATTTATTTAACTAACTATACTAAAGCTATAAAAAGTGAACAAATTCTTATCAAGTGCAAAAATATGCATAGTTAAGATTTTGAGCTACCATATTTTTTAATACAGGGTATGATTACGTACATAAATCAAATATATAACAAAAAATAGCAATAATAAATAATCAAAAGAAAATTCAATAATCACTGAACTCTTCTGAGGCTGACAATCATGTTTTATTCTTTGGACCATCACATGAAAAGATTCTTATCAATAATAAATTATCCATATGAATTGCTTGACCAATACCAAAGATTTAGTTTTGGAAATTAAAGAAAACCACTTTCAAATTATAGATTATAAATAATGTTGGTTTTTTGCAAACTCACTGAATACAAATATTTTATACTATTTTATGCATTCTAAAATAAAGTGAAAATTTGAATACATTATTTTTTTGTTTTCTAAATGTTCATAATACATTTCTTTACGCTCAGAAACAAATAAGTAAGAGAAAAAAATCTCCTTGTTCTACTAATTTTATATTATAATACAAGCTTTCTTATTTTATTTATTTCTTTCATTCATTATTTATGCATTTATTAACAACACAATAAAATTAACTGATGATTTCAAATGATGATGAATATAAAATAATACTTATCTCACAAATGAGACAAACCGTAGGCTAAAAATTACCTCCAGTCTGGGCATCAAATCGCTTGGTAGCTATTGCATCTATTTCATCGATGAATATGATAGCGGGGGCATTTTCACGAGCCAATCTGAAAACATCTCGAACCATCCTAGGTCCCTCGCCAAGGTATTTTTGGACAAATTCAGAACCTACTACTCGAATGAAGGCGGCCGTAGTGTGGTGAGCAACTGCTTTTGCTAACATGGTTTTCCCACAACCTGGCGGCCCATACATAAGGACTCCACGGGGAGGATCAATGCCAATCTGCTTGTACAGTTCGAAGTGAGTCAATGGCAATTCCACAGCTTCTCTGATTTCTTGTTTTTGAATGTCTAAGCCACCAATGTCTGCATATTTTACATCAGGTTTTTCATCTGAAACAAAATATGCAGATGTATTTGGATAAAGTTTAATACATTTAAATACATGCTCTAATTTACGAAATCTTTTCAATTTCATAAATTTTATTACTGAATATTTCGTATACAATCAACACAACTGAAAAGTAGCAGGATATTGGGAACTTTACAAGAAGGAAACTTTTACTTAGCTCAAATGCTACTGTTCCAAAAAAACATGCTTAGTCAGTTTCACTCAATATAACAGAGAAAAAGTAAATTTGTAATGAAAAAAAACTTTTAGTAATAAAAAGATTTTTATTCATGTAAGCATAATGACAAAGAGACTTAAGGAATGAGCAGCTCACAAGTTTTTGTGATTTAAACATTGATAAAAGTTTTCAAAAACATCACAGATGAAATATATTTCAAGACTCCATGCATGCACAAATATTTATCATGCTGGGAAAAACAATATTAAAATAATACTACTTTCAGAAATGAAGAGGAAAAACCTTCCTCTTTAAGGCACAAGTTTGTAATGAAAGTTTTAAGTATGTAGCACTAGACCACAAATAGCCATTTCAACTGCACATTGAAATAAGAGACGAGTGAAAAATAGTAAAGCTGATAACCAAAAAGAAAACAGAAAAAATATATCATAAAACACAGAGTGAGCACCCCACCCCTCTTTCCCTTGAATTTCCTTTAGGTGGAAAGATTGAATATCCACCCTCTTAAACATAGCATTTATTGAAATTATAAACAAGGAACAGAAGCTGAAATAATAAAATTTGCCAAGGCAAAAACAAACTTTTTACAAAAATTGCAATTAAAAAAACATACAAAAGTGAGCATTTTCAATCTTAAAGTTGTTCATTCAATTTTATTTTTCTTATTTTTACAATGTTTATTTCCAATTCACATGCTATTTTAAAAACAGAGACATTAGCTAAATATTTTTACATTTTACAAGTTCAATTGAAACTATTTGAATTGAAATGAATGTGGTACTAAAAAAAAAGCAAAGTGTTAAGGTTACTTGGCATTAAAATCAAAGGATTCATTATTCACATGACATTCAACAAGGAACACAAGTTTTAAGTTGGAGGATGATGAATCACCGGAACACGTTTGTTTACTGCTTGCCTGGCAAGATCACTTCAGCTGCAAGAAAGATGTTGCTTGTGATTGTTTATTTCATTTATTTTGAAGACTAAATCCAAGACCAGCATTTGGGCAATCAAGGGAGTGGGGATCAATTGACCCCCCCCCCCCCCCACTTTTAGAAATATAGTGTATTTATACATATGTTTATGTATTTTGTTGATTTTTTACCTAAAATATGCATTGAATATATACCCTTTGCTCCCCCCCCCCTCCCAATTTGAAATTACAGGCCTGAGTAAATCATGTGATGAGAGAGAGAATCCGATTTGTGTACAGTGTTCCCTCGCCACTTCACGCTTCATGTTTCGCGGCTTCAGTGCTTCGCGGGTTTTTTTTTTAAAAAAAATTGTCAAAAAATAAAAATGAAAAAATACAATCATGTCGGCAGCCACATTGCGGAAAGAAGCGCTGTTTCATGTTGATGCGAGAGAGAGAAGGATCTCTGCATGTCAAACAAAGAGATGAGTTAATCAGAGTACATACCACGGGCTCTCAAAAGCTCCCACCAACACAAGACTTTTCGCCTCTCTCAGAAATCAATGTTGATTTATGTTTATTACCGTACTATAACGTTTTGTAATTAACTTTATTAAATAGAACCGACACGTTAAAGTAATTACATATACTGTTCCAATTTTTGTCTTATATGTGTGAAGTATAAATACTGTTTACATATTTAAAGCATTCGTGTACCCGCATTCGCGAAAATTCTTAGGGGCAAATCCTACTTCGCGGTTTTTCAGTTGTTCTAGTCCCCATTAAACGCGAACAACGAGGGATCACTGTATTTAGCGTCATCAAAAAATAGTCCGCCTTACTTTTTTCTTTGAAGAGAATCAAAATTAGATACTATTAAAAGAGCTTCCAGTTACATGAATGGAATTTTGATGAGATTTTACTGTGTGCTTTTTACTGATGCTTTTTACCTATCAAGAAAGGCTTTTCACTTGTATCTATTAAGAGCCCTCTAGTATGTTTTTGCAAATTTCAGGAAAAATTTACGGATGAGCACTTTATTTGGCACTTTATATATAAATAAATCATTAAACAAATCCATAAATTATAATTGAAATTTAATTATGCTTTTTTTAATTAGATATAAGCTTTGGGACATTTTACAATTAATAACTGGATTTTCCTTCCAGTTAAAAGCATTCAATTGATGAAAATGGCATGAATTTTACCTGAACGAAGCATAGATATGCTACTATCTGCTTCTGGTGGGAGAACATCCACAAGAGCATTGCTGTGCTTGTGAAGAGCTACACTTGAACTTGGCTTCAAAAGCTCTCTGTCAATTGTGGATAAAATACGTACATAATAATTTGAACCTAAGAAAAGAAAAATTAAAAGCATTAAAAGGTTTCAAAGCAAAATATTGATAAAAACAAAAAATAAATTATAGAATAGATTTGTTAATTTATTTTTAAATAAGAAGTACAATTCTTCCATTCTCACTTTCCTCTCTTTTTTAGTACTATATTTGAAAGAAATCCAAGTTTTTTAAAAGTAAAACATTTACTACAGGGGCTTAAATTCAGAGCAAAGATTAATTATTTCATTTGTGTATAAAGTTGTCAATATTATTATCACTTATCCCCCTTCCGTCAATATTATCTCTCTGTTCCAAAAAAATGGAATCCCACACCATGTATAACGGTTGGAGGGGAGTTCTCCATTTGAAAATCTGAATTTTAGCCCCTGACACATATATATTTCAATACTAGCAAGAAATGTATGTGGTTTTCAAGGCAATAAAAAATTCAGAAAAATTAAAATCGTAAAACACTAATAATACTCCCACACTCCTAATACTCCCACACTCCCAGTAGTGATTCTTGTTCATGCTTCATCTTACACTTAAGAACTGCTTACAATAATTAGAAAGCAAGTGGAACATGACATACAGAGCAACTTATTAATAATAAGTACAGAATGAACTGCTTTTTGTTACAGGCACCCCATAACAGATGGTAAAAAAAAATGTATGATTTAATACAGGTAAAGTTCAGAGGAATGATAATACCTGCTTTCCAGGAAATTATTTTAACACCATAAAGATACTAACAATTTTGCAAATATTTATTTCTTGAGACCACAACTTTTTTTTTTTTTTTTTTTTTTTTGTGAATGGTTCATTTTGTGAAAATTTAATTTTAACTGTAACAATTAAAGTACCAAGAAGCGAAAGGGTACAAAAGTAAGTGACAAAATTGAAAATGTGGAAATAACTGGTGAAAATGATAGGGAAAGCTCTATTCTATATTGTGACATGAAATGTTAGTGATAGCTCTAACAAGTGCTCCGCCCCAACATGATTTAGAAAAAAAATCAACATTAAAGGTCCCATAAGATCCAAGCTGTGAACGCGTTTTTCTCGGAATTGTGTTTTGGTCACTTACATCCCTTTGCTTCTCACTGTCACAATTCTGCTTTCAAGATTGTAAATTTTGTACAGATCTTTTTTTTCAGGAATTTCGAGGAAAGTCTGGTTTTGGGACTTAAAAAAAAAAATTTCTATGGAGACTTTTAAAATAATACTAATGTTCACGTAAAAATTACAATCCAGTCTATTTTCAAAAACATATGTAAAATGGGCACTTATCAGTTATAAGCCCTACCTTGGCGACGGCTTTAAAAATGTCACCGACATGAATTCAATGGTTACGAGTACTTTGTGCTGTTGAAAACATATTGCTTTATTTGTACTTCATTCGGCGAGCAAAAAAAGGTAGGACTTATAACCGATAAAAACCCTAAAATGAATATAATAGTAAACAAATATGTATAGTGGATACAAAAGTAATCATTTACAGACTGTTATTTGCTTTAAAAAGTAGAAATAATGTTACAAGAGAGGTTTTTTGGAGATAATATGTAACTTTTTATGTAAATGTTTGCAGCTAACAACTTAGAGCACTTTCCACAAAATACTTGAAGAAAACATTGCTTCTATGAGGATATTTTTATAATGAGATATTGCCAAATTTTGGACAATAATTATTTTTCTGTCTACATCAGCAAAGCTAAAAGATTTCACCACATAGTGTTTGCATTAAAAAAATATGATGACAATAGAAAAAATTAACAACCCAGTCTCACTTATTGAGAGTCTCAGTTTATAAAACAAAAACAAAAAATGCTTAACCCTTAAACTTCCATAGACGTTGTCATACATAAATATATATATCTATATCATGTAAATAGTCACACGGTTCGTACGCTTTTGGCAAAACCAAAAATAAGGACTTTCTAAGGACTTTTTAAGGACCTACAAAAAATTTTAAGGACCTCTCAAATTTTTCGCAATATACAAACTGTTATGTTTATTTCAAAAGGAAGCATTATTGAAAGAGGAAATTGAGTTAACATTGCATTTTTATTAGGAACACAACACAAACACTTTTATGGAGCTCTCTTTGTCTTGTTGCTTATCTAATGTACAATACAGTCAGGGAGTTAAATAATTATTAGAGCTAGTAATAAGAAGCACACAGCACAAGTATTAATCATATATAAGCAAGTGAAAAATTATCAAAAATGGTTAATGCTATAAAATACAAGTTAAATGTAAAACAATTAAAATTTAAAAAAAATGTTAAAGAAAACACTACACTTTGTCTTGAGAATTTGTGTTTAATTTAGTTTTTTTATTTTTATTTTTTCATTTTACTTAGCTTATGTTGCCATCATCTCAATTTAGGCTTACTTAAATTTTTATCTGAGATAAATATTTTTTTTTAATTATTTAGAAGAGCTTACAAAAATTCTGAAAAAACTTTTTCAACTTGAGAAAAATATTTCATTTTGGAAACAACATACAAATAAAAAATAGAGCTCATTCGCTTAAAACTTTGTACATTACCCTCAAATAGTAACTACCAAAATTTAACTAAAATAAAGTTTTAAAAGATTGAACAATATTTTTAAATAAAAAATAAAACAAGCAGACTACAGGCTGCAAATACTAAAACATCTGTAAACTTTTTAAATAATTGATATATTTACAAGATGCAGAAAGATAGAAGTCTCAAAAGTTGCGTGCAATTTTCGGCGAAGCACGTGCTAGATGTTAGCAAGTTTCCGAAAAATAGGCTTTTACATTTTCGCGTTATAAGTTATGAAAATTCATGTAAATTAATACATGTCTTTTTAAAAAGTTCCTTTAAAAATTCTTGTTTTGTAGTACAATCCCTTTAGATAAAAATACTTGTACATCAGCATGAAAAATCGGATCTTTTTGCAAAAAATCGAATTTTCGAAGTTCACAAAAAAAAAAAACAGAAAAACTAGGGGAAAACGGAGCATTTGGCAACTACGGTGTATAGGTTTAAGAAGGTCGATTCCTTCAATTTACTGCAAATTAAGAAATTTCACGAGATACAAATTTTGATTAACACAGCAAATATCCACCATCTCCCACACAACAAAACCCCACAGCGAACGATCGCGAAGCCAAATTGCTTGATAAAAATTTACTAAATATTAAAACATTACTTTAAAACAAATTTTTTAGATATATATATTTTATTTGATTTTAAAAAAAATCAATGGGAGAACAAACTGTTTAGCGAAAGATCAGCTAAAAAGCGATCGGGAGAGTTGGCAACTCGCCGCTTATTATAGAGTAAGATGTAAGAAAAATGATAATAAAAATAAATCATTCTTTTAAATTTAACAGTATAAAGAAGCGATAATCATACATGCGATTGGTCAAACGCAAAAAAAGCTGAAAGTTTTTTTTTTTGCCTACATATTAGTTAAATGTATCTCTTTTATTGAGCTAGATGTCAACAATATGCATCGTTGAAGTATTAACCCCACAGCCCCTTAAATTAAAAAAAAGCTTCAAAAGCAATATTTATTTACTGATTACTGGTTAAGAGCTGCTCCCACTTGCTTTATTGATAATTGTTTAGATTCTAGATGATTTAGTAACAATTTTCATGTAAAAAAATATTTATTAACTTTGAAACTAAATTTAATAAATAGCATTGAATCCCAAATTTGAAATCCCGAAATTCGGCTCTTTTCCGAAAATTCCAGATTTTTGTTTATTCATAAAAAATTTTCCCCTCGAGTTCTTAAAAGTCCGTTTTCCAAATTTTATTTCTTTTTCTTTTCTCTTTTAAAAGCAAAATGAGGCAACTTGTGTGATTTATTTTTCCGTGGTCTTAAATATTTTGTACAAATGCTTGTGTTTTGATTCGACTTCTCTTACTAATATTTAAATTTTTTTAGATGTAGCTCGATTTTCTTTTTCATACAATTGCAGGAAATAGCAAATTGGAGCTGCCATGTGGGTGGGTACAAGTTAATTTTAACTGAATTGGGTGTTGTAGTTTGAAGCATTTTATCAAAATCCATGAACCTTTTCTTTTTGTCAAAATATATAACACATCAATTTACTTATAACTTTTCAAAAAAATTAAAAAAACAAGAGTTAATTATTTCTTTACCAATTGAGAAAGCACTGAAATTTGTAGTAAAAATGCGATGATGTTTATGTAAGTCCGCCATTTTTGGTCCTGTCAATCCGCCATTTTGGGTCTGTCCGAAAGCCGCGGTAGTACCGGTGCCGAGCAAACCAAATTTGAGGTTGGATTAAGTAGTTGAAATGAAAGAAGTTTGATTGTTGTGAAGAATACAAAGCATAGCAAAACAAATAGAGTGCATGGGTACCTTCTTAGTTTAAAAAAAAAAAAAAAAAAATAAGCACCTGGAATAAAAAAATAAGGACTATTTAAGGACTTTTTAAGGCCTTAAAAATGAAAATGAACATTAAGGACTTTCTAAGGACCTTTAAGGACTGTATGAACCCTGTAGGACATTCTCATCCAAGGTCAATTAATAAATCTTGCATAAATACCTAAATAAAAGCTTTAAAAGGAAAGTATTTGCAAAGGCTTGTAAATACACTTTTACAGTTAATGTTTTGATTATTCAGGGAGTAGGTGTTATATGTATGATCTTAGCAATTAAGGGGTTAAATGAACATTATTTGCAAAGACATTAAATGAGTGTTAAATAAAACAATACACATAATCTTATAAAGTTGAATGCATTAATTAGGGCGAATTCCGTGGGTAACGGAAGGACGTTTTTTACAACAAAATAGGACTTTGAGAGCTTGTCAATTAAAAAAAAATAACTGTTTTCAAGAAACTGACAATCAAACCTTTATACTTTCTATGAAGTTATATGAAAATTAGTAAACTTGGAATTTTACAATTAATAACTTTTTTTTAAATTGAAATTTTAAAATTGGTAACGGAAGGACATTTTTCTGACATGATAATTTTGGTTGCACTATCAACTTTAAAGTTCAGTTAAACTATTTGCAGAAATTTCTTGATACAATTTGGGCATCTTAAGGAGGGCTCATTCAATGTATATTAGGAGAGTTCTTTTGAAAATAATTATATTTTTCACTAAAAAGAAATATTTTGTCATGGTAACGGAAGGATAAAAGTGCCAAAGTACAAGATACACATTAAAAAGTTTGAATTTCTTTCAATATGTGAAAATCATGAGTAAAACCTCTTTTCAGACTTATTCATCAACTGGTATATCTCTGGTTGTATTTATATATTAGATTTATACTTGAACCTGCGTCTCAGTCAAGTGCTGGGGCAGTTTCTATAATTATCTTAAGTTTGATTTTTTTCTTTGTTGTTTTTTATTATGTGTTCTTTGTTGGGCTAACATTTGTCCCCTTTTACAGGATATATATAAGTCAAACATTCATGAATTTAGTTTTTCAAATGCAACACTTCAAAAAATGTCCCCCCCCCCCCCCCCCCCACCTGCATCTCTTGCCTCAGCTAGTTAAATGTTTTCCTCTCCGTTCAACTAATAGAAAAATTCTGACTTACAATTGGAGCTCTACTATTATTTAGGGATACTTTGCTAAGTATTATGTAGTAAGATTTAAAAATCTTTCCACTAGAAACAAATATTCCTATTTATGTGTATAGGATAGAAAGCGTTAATTACTGCTTAATGGGTGCTTTGTGTTTATGGCAGAGAATGGATTTCTTCCCATCTTTCAGTGAGGTACTCATTGAATTTTGATAGATATCCTGTGAGGGAAGATGTCTAACTATAAGACTTTAGCTGGGTGTGCAATGTCTGCAAAGTCTTTTGCAGTAAGGAGCTTCTCAGATAAAATGTTGCTCCACACCAGCGCTGTCAACCATCTGTTTTTCTGTGACTGCTGTCCAAGAAGTTTTTTGATGCATTAATCTTTAAACTTTTTCAATGAAAATTAAATTTATGAATAGATACTGATGTTTAAGCAGGCATATTAAGCTCTGTGACTGAAAAAAAAAAATCAATCCAAGTATGGAAACACATTGTGTGTATCAATAAAACCAGAAACTCGCTTTTCTGTGGTTTAGTTCATCATTAACCAGTGCATATTCTTGACCTTTTCCACACCAAATCAAATAAATACAATGAAGATAAGTTTTATGCAGTAAATACATGTTGCTTATACTAATAGAGTATTTTTAAACTTAAGTGGAAATGAGTTTACCTATGACTGTCCTTCCATTACCATGATTTATGTCCTTCCGTTACCATATTTTTGTCCTTCCGTTACCATGAAAAAACCCCTAAAATTGCATTTCTGAAAAATTTTGACTCTGCCAAATTAATGCAAGCCTTAAACCTGCAGTGTACTGAAAAACTCGTAATTCTCGAGCCATTGTGTTCTGAGTGAGATAGTTGATAGCCACTTTTTCGGTAACGGAAGAACATGTTCAGTATAACTAATTAATACACTACTTTTCTGGCAAGAATATTTTTTTTATTTATCAAATGAATGAAAAGCTTAATATAACACCCAAAGTATAATAGTTAATCTGTTTGTTAAACTTTTATAAATTAATTAATCAAATTTTTAGGTTAATTTAAAGTTTAAGTAATTTGGCTCTACAAAGGCGTGACATAAAAGAGTAACTTTGAACACAGTTTTTAAAACTTAAATCATGTCAAGCTCAAAAAAAAATTCTATTTTCAAAAAGTTTACTTATTTCTGAAGAAAATGATGTATTACCAGTGGTCCAAAGCTAATTTTTGAAATTTAAGTGCCATTTCCCCTTTTTCATGGAATTCACCTTAGAGTTCAAACCAAACTCATTCAAATAAATACAAAATTTTCAATAAAAAAATCTGGGTGGTTTAAATCTGATATTCTTTCGTCTACCAGTAGAGTACCTGTCGTGGATCCAACAATTCCTGTGTTGGGATCAACTGCTTCAAGAAACTGGCCAATAACTAAAGGAACACTTTGTATTCTTTTCACTTCTTCTTGAGCATGGAGATATTCTTTCTTTAAATTCTTTTGCTCATCTTTAATGTACTCTTCTTGTACTTCCAAAAATTCTAGCTGTCTTTGCAATTTCTATAAAAAAAATCAGTTTTGTTAGCAGATAGTATATACAGTCAAGGGTCAAAAATCCGCACAACTTGGGAGAAATGGTTGTGCAGATTTCAGGATTTTGCGGATTTCAAGCCACTTTAGTTAACTATGTTAAAAAAAGTCCACAAGTTATAAGCAAATAATGTGATATCTTTTTGTTACCCCCCACCCTTAAATATGTTTAAGAACATTATTTTTTAAACACAAGGTAGTGTTAGGCCTTATTTTGGAATTTTCCAAATTTTGGAGCCCGACCGAAAATGGCGGATTTACGTAAACATTGACGTTAATAAGCGCATTTTACTTCAAATTGCACTGTTTTGACAACGGGTTCATAAATAGGTACCTTTTTTTCTGAAAAGGTTATATAAGCAAATCCATGTGTTAATATATTTTACTAAACAAAAAAGATAACTTATTCATGGATTTTAATAAAACACTCCAAATTACAACACACAATTCAGCAAAAATAAACTATACCCACATGGTAGTTCACCATTTCACTAATCACCTTCCATTGCATGAAAAAAAAAATAGGAGCTGCATCAAATTCTAAAAAAATATTAACAGAGAAGTCAAACCAAAACAAGAAGTCAAAGCAAATTCCTTTATCTTTCTTTCTTTTCTTTTTTTTAAGGGAATAAAACTTGAAAAGCGAACTTTTAAGAACTTAAGGAAAAAATAATAATAGTTTTTTTTATAGGAAAAAAAGATATTTAACTGAGCTCAAGAAATCAATTTTCATCTTTGAATATAGTAGGGTTTTCCGATTGTTTCTACAATATTGCTTCAATTTGAATCAAAATTTACTGGTATTTATTAATTTAACAGCTTCTTAGATTAATATTTTTCTAAATTGGCCAAGAAAAAAAAATCAGAAATGTTCGGGAAAAGTGCTGAATTTTACGATTTTTCAAATTTTGGAATTCTGAATTTGGGGTTCAGTACTGTAATAACGTTGGGAGTATCTTTTTACTCCATAGTTGAGGATTTAACATGCCTAAACAGGGTTCTTACGGTCCTTAGAAAGTCCTTAATGTTCATTTTCATTTTTAAGGCCTTAAAAAGTCCTTAAATAGTCCTTTTTTTTTATTCCAGGTGCTTAATTTTTTTTGTTAAAATAAGAAGGTACCCATGCGCTCTATCTGTTTTGCTATCTTTTGTATTCTTCACAAGAATCAAACTTCTTTCATTTCAGCTCGAATCTCAAATTTGGTTTGATCAATTCCGGTATTATCGGGGCTTTCGGACAGACCCAAAACGGCGGATTGACAGGACGAAAATTGGCGGATTTACATAAACATCAACTCCTTTTTACTACAAGTTGCAGTGCTTTCTCAACTGGTAGATAAATAATTAAGTCTTGTTTTTTTTTTTTGAAAAGGTATAAGTAAATTGATTGATGTGTTATATGTATTTATTTTTACAAAAAAAAAAAAAGTTCATGGATTTTGATAAAATGCTTCAAACTACAACAGTACCCACCCACATGGCGGCTCCCAATTTGTTATTTCCTGCAATTGTATGAAAAAGGAAATCAAATCGAGCTACATCTAAAAAAAAAAAAAAAATTAAAAAATTAGTAGAGAAGTTGAATCAAAACACCAAGTATTTGTACAAAATGCAATGGTGCCCAGTAACTGGGCACCATTCAAGACCACAGAAAAACAAATCACACAAGTTCCCTCATTTTGCTTTTGAAGGAGAAAAGAAAAAGGAATAAAATTTGAAAAACGGACTGTTAAGGACTCGAGGGGAAAAAATTTAATAAATAAGCAAAAATCGGGAATTTTTGAAAAAGGGCCGAATTTCGGGATTTCAAATTTGGGATTCAATACTATTTATTAAGTTTAGTTACAAAGTAAATAAATATATTTTTTTTTGCATGAAAATTGTTACTAAATCATCTACATTCTAAACAATTATCAATAAAGCATGTAGGAGCAGCTCTTAACAAGTAATCAGTAAATAAATATTGCTTTTGAAACTTTTTTTTTTAATTTAAGAGGGCGGGGGAATACTTCAAAGAAGCATATTGTTGACATCTAGCTCAATAAAAGAGATACATTTAACTAATATGTAGGCAAAAAAAACTTTCAGCTTTTTTTGCGTTTGACCAATCGCATGTATGATTATCGCTTATTTATACTGTTAAAGGTAAAAGAATGATTTATTTTTATTATCATTTTTCTTACGTTTTACACTATAATAAGTGCAGAGTTGCCAACTCTCCCGATCAGATCGCTTTTCAGCTGAACTTTCGCTAAACAGTTTGTTCTCCCATTGTTTTTTTTTTTTAGATCAAATAAATTCCCGTATTGAAAGTTTGTTTTAAAGCAATGTTTTAATATTTAATAAATTTTTATCGACCAAATTGGCTTCGCGATCGTTCGCTGTGGGGTTTTGCTGTGTGGGAGATGATGGATATTTGCTGTGTTAATCAAAATTTGTACCTCAAGAAATTTCTTACTTTGCAATAAATTGAAGGAATCCACCTATTCTTAAACCTATACACTGTAGTTGCCAAATGCTCCGTTTCCCGCTAGTTTTTCTGTTTTTATTTGTGAACTTCGAAAATTCGATTTTTTGCAAAAAGATCCGATTTTTCAAGCTGATGTACAAGTGTTTTTATCTAAAGGGATTGTACTACAAAACAAGAAATTTTTTCAAGAAACTTTTTAAAAAGACATCTTTTAATTTACATGAATTTCCATAACTTATAACGCGAAAATGTAAAAACCTATTTTTCGGAAACTTGCAAACATCTAGCACGTGCTTCGCCGAAAATTGAACGCAGCTTTTGAGACTTCTATCTTTTTGCATCCTGTAAATATATCAATTATTTAAAAAGTTGACAGTTGTTTTAGTATTTTCAGCCTGTAGTCTGCTTGTTTTATTTTTTATTTAAAAAAATTGTTCAATTTTTTGAAACTTTATTTTAGTTAAATTTTGGTAGTTACTATTTGAGGGTAATGTACAAAGTTTTAAGCGAATAAGCTCTATTTTTTATTTGTATGTTGTTTCCAAAATGAAATATTTTTCTCAAGTTGAAAAAGTTTTTTCAGAATTTTTGTAAGCTCTTCTAAATAATTAAAAAAAAATATTTATCTCAGATAAAAATTTAAGTAAGCCTAAATTGAGAGCTAGTAGCATAAGTTAAGTAAAATGAAAAAAAAAAAAATTAATTAAACACAAATTCTCAAGACAAAGTGCAGCGTTTTCTTTAACAATTTTTTTTTATTTAAATTGCTTTTCATTTAACTTGTATTTTAAAGCACTAACCATTTTTGATAATTTTCCATATGATGATAATTAGCTTATATATGATTAATACTTGTGTTGTGTGCTTCTTATTACTAGCTCCAATAATTACCAGGTGTATGCATATCAAATGAGACGATTGCTAATTGCAAGCATTACTCAATGAAGATGATGGCCAAATGCAAGAACATCTTGCAGAACAATTGAATGTTGTCCAGAGCACTGTTTCCCGTCGTCTCAAAGCAATGGGCAAGATAATAAAGGTCGGTAGATGGGTGCCACACGAGCCTACGCACCATCAGCAGGAAAACCGAAAAATCGTGTGCGAAATGTTGCTTGCCCGCTACAAACGCAGGTCATATCTCCATCCTATTGTGACTGGTGATAAAAAATGGATATATTTTGAGAATCCCAAGTGTAATCGATCATATGTTGACCCCGGACCACCGTCCAAATTGACCGCAAGACAATGCTGTGCTTTTTCTGGTATCAGGAGGAGCCAATCTATTATGAGCTTCTCAAACCCGGCGAAACCGTTAATACTGATCCCTACAAGCAACAATTACTTGATTTGAGCGATGCAGAACTCGAAAAACGCAGCACAAAGTGATTTTCCTTGATGACAACACACCTAGCCACCGTGCTAAACCGACCAAGGACATCGTTATGACCCTCGGCTAGGAGCCCTTAGCGCATGCGGCTTATTTGCCAGACTTGGCTCCTTCCGATTACCACTTATTTGCATCATTGGAACACGCATTGGCTGACCAGCGTTTCACTTCTTACGAAAACGTCAAATCTTGGCTTGATGACTGGCTAGCCTCAAAAGACCGATAATTTTTTTGGCTTGGTATTCACAAATCCCCTGAAAGATGGGGAAAATGTGTAGCTAGCGATGGATATTATTTCAAATAAAGAAATATTAACAGTTTTCGTAAATTTATTGTGTTTTTTTAAAAAACAATCACCTCATTTCATATGCATACACCTGGTATTTAACTCCCTGACTGTATTGTACATTAGAAGAGCAACAAGTCAAAGAGAGCTCCATAAAAGTGTTTGAGTTGTGTTCCTAATAAAAAACAATGTTAAATCAATTTCCTCTTTCAATAATGCTTCCTTTTGAACTAAACATAACAGTTTGTATATTTTGAAAAATTTGTGAGGTCCTTAATATTTTTTGTAGGTCCTTAAAAAGTCCTTATTTTTGGTTTTTCCAAAAGCGTACGGACCCTGCTAAATTTGTCATCGGCAGATTGTGGCCCAAAAATATATTAGTTTTACGTTTGCAAAAAGACTTCTGCAAAACCACTTTGGAACAAAATCAACCCGGATTTCGGACGTTGGCGGATTTCAGGTCGGCGGATTTGTGGCGCTCGGCTGTATACACTACGTAATAATTTTCAATATGTTACAAAAATTGTGAGCATTTAGAAATTGTTGAGGATTTTTTTTTAGCTTCATAATTCATATTTATTATACTGAAACATATATATCACATTTAATATTGATATATGTTTCTTCATAAACATGCTTGCATAAAAAATCTTTTAGAGAAATAAACTTATTTCTTCTTACTTCCTTCAAAATATTTTATGTGTTATATTTTAATGTAAAAGTTATACCTTGCTAGGAAGAATAAATATTTATTTTTCATTATTCTATAGTCTTTCAATTTTAAACTTCCAATTTTTGAAAAAAAAAAGTGAACAAAACGATATTTGTCTGGTTTTTTGCCCATGTGGGAAAAACTGAAAAACCCTGCCTAATAGCCTATCTACTAGTATCCTTACTAGGCCTGTATGCATGTATACATAAATGCATGTATACATAAACACATACATATATATAGAGATATATATATAAATAGTTACCTTATATTTTGTGTAGAGATCATCAATGTCAAAATCATCAAGTGATGGAGCAGTGATATGACTGCTAGATTTCAAATCCGCAATTAAATCCTCCTATAAAATATAAAATAAAAAGATAAACTATCAACATAGGAATTTTATAGTAAAATTGCTTGACTACTAGTCAATAAAACACGTTAAAATTTAAGTAGCAGAAAGTAGAGTTGAAATAAGTGTGTAGATGAGAACAAAAAAGAATGGGGGAGCAAAAAGCCTATAATTGTAAAATGTAGCATTACTATAATTTGTAGCATTGTAAAATGCCTACGTAATGACAGAAGTTATAAAAGTACAAGGACCAACCCAAGCCCAAATATTGCACCCCATTTTGAAATTGTGAGTGATTTATTGTTTTTGAGCTATGCAGGATACGCACATGCAGATAGCACAAAAAACTTGTCAAAACGGACTCTGGCATAGTCAAAGTCAATATTTCAGTGGCCCATATGCACGTGCTTATGTACATGTATGAACGTCGTGGAGAAACTCCAAATTGATTAATTCATGATCAAAATGCAAATTTAGGGTCAAATTTGAGTGGGAATTATTTCCCAATTACAATACTTCGTACAAGGAAGTAAAAAGGGTGCATTTCACCGTTTAATCTATCAGGGGTCAATCCAGCATTTTTACCAGGGCCCAAATTTTTGTGACTTTCAAAAAGATTTTTGTGAAAATTCAAAATTTAAACATACAGTGATAAAAAATTTTTTATTATTTAATAAGTATTTTTTTAAAAATTAAAAGTACGATTTGGTACAATTTTGTGAAGAGTTCGTTTGGATTGATTGGAATTTTGTGAAGGGTCCTTTTTGATTAATTGGAATTTTGCAAAGGGACCGAAACGGAACTGAATTTCCTCTGTCGCGACCCTTGGATGGTATATTTGCTACAATCAGCCTAGAATTACCAGGAAAGCGTTGGAGATTGTCACTAAAAGGAAAATGATTATACATTTATAAAATGTTAATCGATCACAGAACCCTCAACTGTCTGTACAAGAGGAAAACAAACGAACATAATTTTAATTTTTGTTTGGAACATAGAATGAGTCGATTATAAACTTCAAGCTTAAATATGCAGGCAACCGTTTCAACACTTTTCGACTTTTAAAAAGCTCACATGAAATCAATTAGAAATATTTATTTCTAGCCATGCAATTGAATTTGTTAAGTTACATCATGACTTTTGAACTTCTATTGAATGATCAAAAAACAGAACAAGAGCAACGAATAATATAGTAATTTAAGCATGCAGCAAACATAAGGAACAAACCTTTTCAACGATTGTTATACCAATTTCTTCCATGCCGAAAACTATCGAAATTCAATGACAATACAAATTTCAATATACACAAACTTTTTGATGACTCACATAGAGTTGAGATGTCCTTTTTATAACTATGAAAACCTAGCTTACTGGAGTGCTTAAGCAGATAATAGACCTGTTTCTCGTGTCGTCGCAGGTCACGTGATGTCGGTGTCACGTGATCTCGTTTAGCATCAAAAGCCTTGAGAAATCCAATGTGATTGAGCTGTTGCGAGTTATTTTCCCAATGTTTTTAATAAATTTATTGCAATTCCTTCATTTTGTGCTTCAGTTGGATGCTTTAATGCGTCGGATAAAAAAAGCTGCAATAATAATAATAATATTTAAAGTTAAATATGAGATTTTATAGAATAAATGATGCACAAACAATGGAAATAGAAAGTAACCTACATAACATTGGATCTGCACACTGACGACTTGCCGATAATTTTAGCCACATCCTTATGAGTTCATTAATAAATGATGTCTAGCTTTGAGGAGGGGGGGGGGTCAAGAAAGTGCGTCATCTTACATTCTGATCTCTATAAATACATTTAAAATCAGCAAATTAAATTTATTTTTAAAGATTTTTTTCATTTCTATAATTTGATTTTAAAGTTTCATTGATTTCAATTTTGTATCGAAAACTCCAATGCTGTTAACATTTAAATATACTTCTAGTTAAAAGTTTAAAAGGAAATCTTGGGCATGTAGACTTTTACGATAAATAGAGCGGGTCATTTTTCATAATTCAAACGATTAATATTTTTTACTATTACTACTAATTATCATCTTTGTAGTAAACGTGATCTTATTTTATACAAATTAAGTACACATATGTTCAATATTATTATTATGCTCACAAATGTCCTCAAAAGCTCAACAATAGAATTAGAAATGTGATCTATAACATAGTGCTTTGTTTCGGAACTGCAACACTACAGGTACAGAAGCTAATATAATATAGTGTGATGTGTGACAAAGGGGGTCAAATATATTGCAAAAAGTGCGACATCATTTATGAATGATCCCTATTACAATACTTGTTTTAAAGCTCAATTTTTAGAAAACTCGACTGAAATAAAAACTTTACAAACAAGTCTCAATAAATACTAATGCAATTGGTTTCAGCCAGTGGTGTAGTCAAAGGGAGACGGCATGCCCCTACCTTTTTATTTTAGCACAAGCGTACGCCCACATTTTGATGTTTGTACTGTAAATGTCCCCCCACCTTTTTTCTGGGACTACACCACTAGTTCCAGCACTGCACATTAGAGAGTAGTACTATAAAGCAGAAACATGAGACAAGAAAACAAATGCAGTACTTAGATACAAAGTATTGAATTTGCATAAACTGAAAAGCTAGAACAGAAGAATTGAAGAACAATCAATACCAAATCTCCTGTCATATACCATTCAGCATTAAAATGCAAAAGAAACAGCAATAATTATTCATTCATTCCTTCAGAACTTGCTTCAAATCATGAACTGCATTAACTCTTGTTGGACATAACTCTAAAACATACCTGGGACATACTGAATTAAAATATTAAAATTACATTGTAGTTAAACAATTATAAAAAGAAAACAATTTCCAGGACAACTGTACAGGACCAAATAAACATGTAATAAGTATGAATTATAATTAAATTAAATTAAATATTTCCCGGACAACTGTCCAGCCTCTAATGAATATGCAACAAGTAGGAATTGCAATTAAATAATTATTAAAAGAAAAATTTCCAGGACAACTGTCCAGCACCTAATAAGTATACAATAAGTATGAATTACAACTAAATAAATTAAACAGAAAATTTCTCGGACAACTGTCCAGCACATAGTAAACAGTGGTGTAGTCGAGGGGGGACGGCGTCCCCCTACCTTTTTATTTTAATACAAGCGTCCCCCCAAACTTTTTACATTTTAACACAAGCGTCCCCCCACTTTTAATTTCAATTGCTTATTTTCTTATGTATCATCGTCCCCCCAACTTTTTTTTTCAGGACTACACCACTGATAGTAAAGATGCCATAAGTACGTAAGTTGCACCAAGGCCGTATCCAGAGGGGGGGGGGGCAGGCCCCCTCCCCGAAATTTTTCGCAATGTTGCATATATTCCTCTCTGATACTTTCCTCAACATAAGTGTTTCAAAGTCAGTTTAAGTGTTTCAAAGTCAGTTTAAGTGTTTCAAAGTATCCCCCCCCCCCTGAAAAAAATTTCTGGCTACGGCCTTGAGTTGCACTGCAATTGAGATATTTCAAAACAAATGCCTCTGGCATGAACTCTCCGACTTGCGACTTAGATGGCTAGATATATATACATGTTTCACTCTTTCATGGATTGCATCAATCGTTGAACTCAACATCCTTGAAGGCGCACTTTTGGAGGAATTGAATAGTACGCTCATGAAATCGAGTGTCAGACCACCGCGAACTCACAAGAAACATAAAAAATTGCTCTTCGGTTCCCAGGCCTCAATTGATCAGGTCCCCTAAGTTTAAGAAATCGTACGCCACATCAAATGTCTCGACACAAGTAAGTCCATTTGAAATGGAAAATATTACTGATGAACTCTTTCCAAATAAAAAAAGTGATTTTTGTAGAATGATTCTTAAGTGTTACATTCAACATGTTTGATATTATAATGGCCGGAATTATTGTCATTTTCATTTGTTGTTTCCTTCTTTCCCTTATATTACTAAAAAATAGCTTAACTGTTTCAGGAATTTCTTAATTTATATCAATAAATCCTGAATTTGATGTTTTACAATGTTAAATAACAAACATAAAAGTAATGTGTATTTTTAACTTTTTATATGAATTCTAATCTTTTAAGTTTAGTTACATGATATAAAATTTTATGTTACACAACAGTGTAAATGCAATACTTTTTTCTAATTCTAAACAATTAGAAGATTTAGAACACCAATTTAAATGAAACTTTTGAATGAAGATTATTAAAGATAAGCAAAAGAAATATAAAATATTAATTATATTGTATAGTAAGCATTTGCACTAGTAAGAAAAAAACATGAACTATTTTCAATGATACATAAAATAAATTTTGAATGCATTAAATATGCGTTTCAATAACCTAACATGCATTTGATTAAGAAGCATGAAACTTTACGTACTTGAATTGATATGTTGTTCTCTGTCGTTTAACGCATGGCTTATTGAATGAAAATAGTGTAGGGACAGCATCTTCCTTCAAAAATCTTCTGTTCGTGAATATTTGGTATCGGAAGCAGGGCTCTTCAAAATATCGCGAACAAAGCTTTTAGCTTTGACTTAGTGTGATGCTTGCCTCCGCATTTTGACCAACCATTCACGTAATGCTTTTTGATTTCTTAACGGAAATCCGAGGAAACAAACATTAGCTGATTTGCAGCTTTCTTTATCCGATGCATTAGAGCATCCAACTGAAGCACAAAATGAAGGCATTGCAATAAATTTATTAAAAACATTGGGAAAATAACTCGCAACAGCTCAAGCACATTGGATTTAAAAATAAAAATAATTTAACTTTGTGCAAGTAAACAATAATAATAAAATTACACGTTAATTTAAAGCACAAATGAGCAATAAAATGCAGACATATGTTTCGGGATTGCTTGGAATCCCTTTTTCAATGCGACAGGGAGCTTCTAGATGCAAAACATCTGCATCTACAACCTCCCTGTCGCATTGAAAAAGAGATTCCAAGCAATCCCGAAACATATGTCTGCATTTTATTGCTCATTTGTGCTTTAAATTAACGTGTAATTTTATTATTATTGTTCACATTGGATTTCTCAAGGCTTTTGACGCTAAACGAGATCAAGTGACACCGACATCACGTGACCTAGCAGACGACGCTGAAACAGGTCCATTATCGTCTGCTCAAATCGCCGAGCTAAAATAAAAAAAGCCTAGCTTAAATAGCAAAATTTTCTACAAATTCATAAAAACATAATATTTGACAGTTTAAGATACGTATTGGTTTGCTATGTCTCCAAAAAGCTGGTCCCAACTTTTTTTTTCCTTTAGGACTACGTTATTACTGATAATGAACCATCTCTCTACACATCACATATCTGACATCTACAACATTATCTGAATCTTCATTTCAAAACAAAAACGAAAACCTATTAGGAACCGTTCATAAATGATGTCACGTTTTTTTCCAGTATATTTGACCTCCCCCCCCCCCCTTTGTCACATATGCCACGCTATGTGTTGTATGGCCTGTTCACACTTCTTGTTACCCCCTCATTTCCCCTTGTCCGTCACAATTTCATGAACCCCCTCCCCCCTCGAAGCGTGAGATCATTTATGAATGATCCCTTATTATTCAATCTTCCTTCGTCTTACGTTGGTCGCAACTATCGGCAAGGGGGGTGGGGGATTAAACACACCATGTCATGCTTTATTCCTTAGACCATATAGTAACTAGACGAGCCCTGCTATTCACTCGCCATAGTTAGTTCCTAAGCAGGAATGGTGGGGACCAGTTTGACTGACACTGGACGGAGATCAAAGATTTTCACCGCCGGTGACCACGTGGGTGAGTCTTCTCAATTTCTGAACTTGCTTCTGATCTGTAAAAGAGCTGAGATTGTTTTCAGGCAAACGATCAAGACCCATCCTATGCACAAACCTAATTTATTAAACATAACAGCAATATTAACAATGAGAAGCGTAAACTTTAATTTTATTTTTAAACCTCTGTCTGGAGTATCTTATTCTTGATTATGAAGAACAAGAAAATCATATATATAACTACAGCAATTGTTGAAAAATACTTAAAAAAGGGGGCCACACCATTTCTTTAAAATACCAGAAATGCGTAACAAATTCACAAAATTAATTTTATTTAAAAATCAATAGCAATATTCAATAGAAATTAACAAATTTTTTTTCCAGTAATTAAATTCTATTCGGCTTTATTAATAATGCCCCGTCGCCTAAATAATAAATGCAACGTTGAAATTATCGTTGCAATAACATTAATCTTAAAAGACATGAAAGATGCTTGAAATATAGTCGCAGAAAGGCCGAACGTTCGTTGCATCACCAAGTATGCATATTTGTGCGTTCGCTCCAGTTTTTTTATTTTTTATTCTTTACTTTTAATAATGTATGTAGAATTGTTAAATTTTCAAAATTATGCTTAAAATGCATTTCATGCTTTAATCTTACCAATATGTATATTGTATTTCTGACTGTACTGCTCAACACTTGGATTATAAATTAATTTTGTGCCGTTTATTTGTATGCCGTTCGTTTGCAATCTTCCAACAAATTTAACCTTGTGTAATTCATTAAAAAAACACTCACAATTTAATTAAGAGTACAATGGGACCGTCCTTAAATGATGTCTTGCCTTTTTCTCATCCCCCCCCCCCTTTGTCACATGCCACGCTATGTTGCATTTACATGATGTCACACTTCTTGTTACCCCTCCCCTTGTGTCAATTTTACGAACCCTCCTCCCCCTTCGAAGAGTGAAATCAGTTATGAATGCTCTCAATCCGATGTTTTCAGTCCTACAGTCTAATGTCACATGACTATTAATTCTAGATTTACGAACTTACTGGAGAAAAATTAAATTTTTGACTGATAATTTTGTAAAGTAAACAATTTTCGGAAGTTAAAAAAATTTAGAAAACAATTTTCTAAACAAAAATTTTTTCTTCATGTTGTTGATTTATTTCAGATTTTGAAAAGAAAAACAGCTAAAACGCTTTTGTTTTTCCTTCCTTATTTTTCAATGAACTGAAAAAGAAAAGAATAGGTACATTTGATGTTTGGCCTTTTAACGAAATATTACATATATTTTTATTTTTCGCATTGATATCTCAAGAGCAAGACGTAATGAGGATGAAGTCAGTTAAAAACCTTGTAAAAGCAATACGAATTGTATTCATTGCAAGAAATTTAGTGTATGTCATTACGTTTCGAAAAAGTGAGCAAGAAACTAACTCTCCTACTCAATGAGCTCAATAAATAAGATCATTTTCAAATCACTATTACTGATTAAATATTGATAGTATCAATAAAAAAAACGCTTTTCCATTAATCTATGAACTATGTTCTTGCGTGTGATAGAAAATAATTGTGCTAAAATGTTTCTGTCATATAATAAAAAAATAAAATGAATCACTCTTCAAATCTCTACGAGAATTAACATAGCAAGACGAAGCCCTCTCTCACCGAAGGACTCCGTCAGCTGTTTTCCGGGGAAAGACTCCTGCTTACCGACCCCGCCCCCAAAACTTGTCTATCTAGTTTATGGTCTAAGCTTTATTCTTGGGGGGGGGGGGGGGGGCCACCCTTAAGGATTGAATCTTACATATAATACAAAAGTGTAAAATCAGTGGCGTTCCTAGCATAGGTGCTCTTCCCCTCCCTCCCAAATGAGGGGGGAACCTTGTTACGTTATATAAAAATCGTAGTTTTGTAGTTTTTATATCATTTTCAGTAGCGCAAAAAAAAAATCTTAAGAAATTCTATTTTATTTATCTGGTGCAACTTTCAGAAAACTATATAGATTTATTTTCAGCTATGATAGATTAAAATAGTATCAGTAAAATTGTACAACTCAAGTATATATGTATATTCATAAAATTTTTTTTAATTTTTGTCACCCCTCTCCCTACTGTCCTCGGGCGGACGGTGTCATGCCGATTGCAGACATTCAGATGCTGAAAACGGAGCGAATGTTATCGACAATGGGACATGATTGCAAGGGTCAAGCGCAGCGTTTCTCTACCTCTTTCAGTATTCGCGGCCCAATTTTCTATCATAATTTTCATCGCCCCTCTCCCCCTTTACCATAAAATGTATACAACAATAATGTATATGAGTGTTGATTCAGATTTTGAATTATTTTTAACTAACTGCCAAAACAAGAGTAAAAACAAGTAATTTTAGTAATAAAATTAATTTAGTAATAAATCACTATTTGAATTTTGGGCAGGAGTGGAGGATGATTTTTCTGCACTAAAAACAAGGGCATTTCGCATTCTATTACCATTTTCAACATCCTCAACAACTTTTGTGAAACTGGATTTTCTGCTGTGGCTTCTTTGAAGACAAACTATAGATCTCGGCTAAATATAAAAACAACTGAGGGTGGCAATTTCTAATATTAAGCCTTCCTTCGAAAAACTTTGCTTTGAAAGACCGGCCCGAGGAAGTTACTAATAATTATTAAATTTGTTTTTAATTTAGTATGTTTTGATTAAGAAAGTTTTAATTTAGTAATTTGTTTTACTTTAATAAGTTATTAAATATGTCGAAATGTATTTTGTTTTCTATGTGTATGTGTGCTTTAATTTCAGTCAGTTAATCAATTTTTTAAAGTAATGTTTTCTCTTGGATATTCTCGCGTCCCCCTTCTCGTGTGCTAGCATCCCACTAAGGGGGTGCGCCCCACAGAGGTTGAGAATCGCTGGGTCAAGGGTTACATTCCACTTGCGGACAAACAAATACGGATGATCAAAAGAGGAAATTTATGAAAATTTATCGCATCACTTTAGGTTATGTCTTCATGTTCGCACTGCATATTTCCCCTTATCGCTCCCCCAGAGGTTTGGGACTGGCCGATGTCTCTGAAATTTGCGCTTTAGGTATTGCAGGAGAATGTTTCCCTCCTGTCATTTAAAAAAGTCGAGTTTATGTCGTTTTCATTGTCCGTAATTTCCAAGATATTAATAAGCTTAAGCATATAACTAACTAATGCGAACAATCGAGTCTTCATATATGTGACAATGAACTTGGATGCTCATGTTGACTAACATTTCAGCTGACGACTCCAAATCAATTGTCGCTTTTGGCGAAAGTACGGACGCCCAGGCCCCGTCATTTAGGGGGGTCAGAGGGGTCAAAATCCTTGCTTGGCTTGAGAAATATAATGTATTTATATGTATGTACATGTACTTTGCTGTTGTTTTTTTAATGCAATATACATTGAGTTTATATCCTTTGTCCCCTCCCCCCCCCCTGGAAATTTTTGAAATAACGGGCCTGCGGAACCACCAGGAAAAAAAAACCCATCGAAATTTATTCATGGGTGCTTAAAATTTAGATTGAAATTTTGAGAAATAAATTTTTCGTTAATATATTATACTTACTTCCTTTCCTTCATACGAGAAAGTAAAAAAAAAATAGTGCATTGAACTGAGGGAACCCTTATCAAATAGTTTCATGAGAAAAATAATTTTATTCATAACTAGCCTGCGGCTAATGAACGTTATTTAGTATATGGTGTGAAGATATTTAAAAAAATACCATTTTAGTCAGGTGTTACGTGTTTGGGGGAAATTAGGATTTTCAAATAAAACAAGTGTTACTCAAAATGACATTCCGGAATCTCGTTCCGCCTAGTAAAAATATACCGGAACGCCGTTTCGGCCCCACTACTCCCCTGTCACGCGTCGATCACTCCAAAGCATATGTGAATGCAATAGACGCTATTTACAGCATGTAGCACAACACAAACACTTTTGAGCCATGGAGAGAAATTCTTATTATTGAGATAAAAAATGGCTTATTTTCAAGAACATCGTGCTCTTGAAATAGCTCCGAGTCAAAATGACTTAGATTTTAAAATTGCAGTTCCTTTTTTTTCCTCAAGTAAATCTTTTCTCAAAAATGATTCTGTACGATTTCATTTTGACGCCACTATCCTTAAAAACGTCGTAACTTCAAAAAAAAAAAAAAGACATGGTGTGAAGCAAGAGTACCTAGTCGTTGCAAACGGTAAACCGCCGTCGACGCTTGAGTCAGAACTCGGGCGTTCCGATTAAGTCAAAGCCATACCACTGTGCCAGAAGAAATCTAACGGGCAGGGAAAAGATTATATAGCTTCCAAACGTACTAGCTACGGGTGCTAAAGTATTTTCGTGACAAATTTCTTCTTTCCCTAATCCAGAAGATCGTCAATTATCCACTCGTCCATTGTATTTTTTTTGTTTTGCTGCGTCTGATCCGATGACGATGAATCATCATCATTGGATCGGACGTAGCCTCTATCGAGCCTCTCCAGCCTGCTTTGCAATCCACTTTCAGAGAGGTTTTCTATGAGCGCAAGAAATTGAAAAGGGATCTCTGGATGAACTCTCCTATACATTACTGGTACTCAAGAAAGCGCCCTGGAGGTGCCTTACTCTTTGAGAGTCATCAGTACCAGCAGACCTGTCTTTCTCGTTTTGTTAGTGGGCACTTGAAGAGTCTCTCTTTTGAACATGGACGGAGGGTTTTTAGGATTTGCAGTAAGTGTAGTGCTGCTCAGGCGTCGCCTGAGCATATTTTATCTTGCTTGGATTTTAATTTGGACGAGGTGTTTTCGAAACCTCTGCTGTTTTTAGATTTTTCAGAAGTTTTTGGACTTACGGAGTTGGTCTGACTTTTTGTTGGATCAACTGGGGATCAGAAACAACAACAACAACATGATGAAAAAATCATCTTGTATTCCTTCTCTGAAGAAACGAACGACAGACTACTCAAATTCTTGAATCGTTCTGAATCGTAAATAGCTCCTTAATTTTGTTACAAATACTCTTGTTTAGAAAAAGTGTTCATTGAGAAAAGCCTTATATTAACCGTGAACGCAAAGTTGCTGCATAAATTTTTAATTTATTGCAGTAAAATTAAAATTATATTTGCCCTTTCTGTAGTTTCTAAGTAAATATCGGTACTTAAAATTGAGAACAGCGCCTACTTATTCTTAAGTCAAAATTACTTAGAAGAAATAAGCAGGAGTATTTTTTCAATTTTAGGAACATAATTTTTAATAGTGAACGCATCACCACGCCAAATTTGGTGAAGATCCGAATTAAGATATATAACATTTGTGTAAGGAAAACAATACACGCACAGACACACTCTCGCTTCATTTATATAAGATATTTATTACATGAACAGTCCTTCAAGCTTTAAACTGCCTTCTCCACAAAGTGGTCATTTATTTTTAAGTACAAATAGCCAACTTATTTTATTCGGAAATATTATGTTTTGGGCACATTTATTCAAAACGTCTTATTATTCGTATAAATAACATTATTAGGGGGAATTGCTTCATGAATTTAATGAATTCATCAACATTTTCAGTCACTAAATATTTAAAAATCACGTTTCGGAACACGCTCGAAATTTTTCCAAAACCAATTAGGTTATTTGAATTGGTAATTAGAAAGGTAGTTTCAACAGTGTGTCATCAAAGTGTGGGAAAACAGCCATCTGGTGGAAATTTTTTCCAGTGCAACGGTCACTTCATGGCAAAAAAGGGAGCCTAATTGAACCTTTGTCGTTTAATTTTCATAAATATTATGTATACATATATTTATTGACATAAAAGAAAAGGAAAATAAAACTGACGATGTGTTTATAAACAATGCGAAAAGAAGTAGAGAAAAAAGAAAAAACAAAGAAGAAAAGCCTGAAAGTTTTCCATTATAGATAATTGGTCAGGTAAGATAATTACCATATTTGATTTAAAATAATTTCTTTTACTAAAAATGAACTGGCAAGAATTTGCCGGACATTTTTGGTTTTTCAATTTCATACAATGCAATGAGGGTCTTTTAGAAAAGAATATAATGCCTAAAGCTTAAGAAGTAAATGCTTGCCTTGTGGAGAGAAAAACATTGTGAAGAACAATGGAAAATATAATGCATTCACAAGATTGCTGGGTAATTCCTTAGAACATTGTTCAAGTTTGAAGCAGTACTGCAACATGCAACCTTTAAAAAGTTTAAAGCATTGTTGCAATGGGCAACTTTTAAAGAGTTTAAAGCATTGTTGCAATGGGCATGGGCAACATTTAAAAATCTTAAGGAATTGATGCAATATACAACACATAAAAATATTAAAACATTGTCGCAACATACATCATTTAAAAGTTTTAAAGCGTTGTTGCAAAATACAGTATTTTACGATTTTAAAAGAGAAGAAATTTATACTACACCGTACATTGGCATGGTATCAAAGCTGCATTACCGAAATTGGTGACTAGTTTGTGAGCTGGATTCGTTTGCTGATTTTTGGACTCAAATTATTGAGAATAGGTTAATCCAATTGTACACGTGACCGCAAGCATTAATTCGAAAGAGCAGTAATACATTAAAATAGGGTCACTTCTGAGGTTATCATGGAGTCCCTGAATAATTCCTTTCTTGACCTCTTTTTTCCTTCACCTCATATGAAGCGGTTATTCTTGGTCTGAATAAAAATATTTGTTGATTACTTAGAACTCATCTACTCTATATTTTACTTTTCATGCAAAAATTTTAATACTCAACCCAATATTTTACGTACGGTTGAAATGTTTACCAAGTCATAGCATTTTTCTTTTATCATTATAAATAATTTATGCTTTCCTGCCCTCTCCCCTTCCCCTTGATTTGCTCTGGTCTGGTGCCATAGCACTACTATTACTTCCATGTGGTCATGTGATGGTTTAAGATTGAACGTACTATAACACATTAGTGTATCAGATTATCTCACAATAAAGAACATTGAAAATCATTTCCATTAATTGATTATTATTCAATAAATTGATCATTATTCTCTTTCAATCTCTACACTCTCAAAAATAGAATCGTCATTTTCGACGATTCTTCAATCGTCAAGAAAATTTTGTCATTTATAACGATTCTTTCCTCACGCGATCACGTGACTTAAAAATGTTACCACACAAATTTCGCCAATTTGACGAAAGGTTTACTCGGAGCATTTTTCACGAAGCCGTTTCGTCAAATACGCCGAAAGTTTCGTGAGATTTGAGCATGCGTTTCTGAGAGTGTACTGGAATTTTCAGAGAAAATCTTTTCCCCATTTTTCAGAATCATTTTGATAAGAAAAATCTGATTTTTAGTTACACTATTAACTGCCTAGGTGATGTTCTCTAAAAAATATCCTTTCCTCTGATTTTCAGGCATATTTTCTCTCACCTAATCGAGCAGTTCTCACAAAAAACGAATTCAGTTTCCCCTTCTAATTAGATAATAGCGGTTCTAATTAGATATTGACAATATTCTTTAGCAATTTCATAATGGTGGTCAGAAATGTTGCTAGGTTAAGCGTGCTCGTGACGCTGGTGAGTTCGGTCAACTTTATTGAATTCCGATTGTTTTGTATTTTGCAGTATATGTCCCGAAAACAATTAGCAAATTGCTTAAACCGCAGTGGAGATCCGAGTAACTAATAAATAATCAGAAATCTGTAGAGCAAATTCTTTGCCATGCGTGCAAATGGCTAAATTTTAGAAGCATGCATTTTAGTCGTTAACAAAGAACTTTGAGTTGCTGATAGTTTTTTTGCCAGATTTACTTAAAGTAAAAACATTTCGAAGCAGACGGTTTTAGGTAAGAATGAATAATTATTCTATAATTCTTCGCTGTTTTCTTTAACATTATGTAAAAACCTTTGCGAGTTTCATTATATGTTTCCAATGATAAATAAGAAATTTTATTACTTTAAAATATTTAAAATGTTTTCTTAAGGTATATATAAAGTAACTAACGACTTCAGGTGTCAGTAATATTGAACAAACTCTAATTCATAGACTTAAAATAACTGACACTTATTTAAAAATACGCTTCGCCAAACTAATAAATCTTGTTGTGGCTGTGAAGTTTCACGAGCAAGGTTTCTGTTTTGTTCGTTTTTGCATAACAGGAAGAAAGTTTAGTGCGAAGAAAGTACTCGATTTAATGGTATAGAACAAATCGTTAACTAATAAATTCCACTTTTTTCCCCTATGAGTTCCACCTTACTAAAAAAAAATACATCTGATTTATTTTATTTTATTTTATTTTTTAAATGTAACTCGTGAAAAAGCTTAACACATATACAGCTGAAGATACGCAATTTCTTCTCAGCTTTGTGGTATTCCATAAAACGATGTACATAGAAAAATTTTATATTATATACGGTTTCATTTTTATGTTATGAACAAAGCAATAATAGTAAGAATAAGCAGGCGACGGTTTTGTACTCTTCTTAGCACAGGCAACGCTGCAGGCGATGTTTTTTTTTTTTTATCTTAGTAGCAAAAACAACGCCGCGTGGGCGACGTTTTTTAAACTCTTATCACGGGCATCGCCATTCTGGTACCGCTAGCACTAATTAAAACTGTAGTCTGAAAAGAACTGGCGGAAAATAACGCTTTCCCATAAATATGAACTAAAAAGTAAAAAAATAATATTTGAATATAAAGATTATGCTAAGCAGCGATAAAAAATCCCGTAACTAAATATAACTTAATTTTTTGAATCGGCTTAAAATGATAAGGATATAGGGTCAGTTGGGGTAATTGTAAACGCTTTTTCAAAAAATTAACTTTTGATCCTTCCCTACCTCTTGAATGAATTCAGAGAAAAAATTGTGAGCATTGTAGCCACTACTGTACTTCTTGTGAGTAAATGTGTGCAAAAATTTTGACTTTATGACTATTTGTTAGTGAATGAGCTCGTGTTTACAATGACCCCAGAGATCTGGGGTCATTGTAAGCAGTGATTTATTTTCGAATAAGGTTGATGCAAATGGAAAATTGTTTCATACACAGTCTGCTTGAACGCTTAAGAAGTTCTGGAGCAATGGTTCTCAATCTGCGGCCAACAGGCCGCATGTGGTCCACTGAGTTATGTTATGAGTCGACTGAGATCATTTAACGAGAAATTTATTGCAAAAAATTAAGTAATGCGACAAATTTATGTAAAATTTGTCCCGCAGTGAATCAGTCGGTTAAGCTTGGGTCCCACAGAACACCGAAAGTGAAGCACAACTGGCAGTGGTTAACGCTTGAGAGGGTGACACCTCCCGTGACTGAATATTCTGAGACCGAGTGCGCTAAAGGGAGCTGTGGACGTAAAATACATCGTCGCTTCAAATGTCCACCAAGTTAGAAATAATTTCCGCTGAGGGACCAACCTGCGTGACGATCTCTCAACTGGGAGCTGGTTCAAAATCATTAAGCCCCTCTGAGCCAAGTGTACTTCATTCTAGCGAGCTCATTAATAATCAGTAGGAACTTCCTTAATTCATGGTCGCCCTGCAAGGGGGGCTTAGATTTCCAAGTAGCATTAGCAACAACAACAACAGTTATGTAAAATAGACACAAAAGTGTAATTTACATCAAAATATAATACTTATTGTCCCCCCAAAATATTGGAAATAGGATAAATTTAATTGTTTACAATTACCCCAGAGTACGAAATCTATGGGGTAATTGTAAAGACCTAACTTGCACATGAAAAATAACAGTGAGTATTAAATTCATAACTAAATGTTTTTAGCAGCATTCCATATGACAAATAAAAATGGTTGAAACTGCTTACATAGCTTTTGTAGATGAGGTGGAGAGGAAAATGTGAGATTACTAAATTTTGTTAAACAACTTTTTTCGCAGTGCCATTTTCAAACAATAGTGACGCCTCCACAGTTGTTTCGAAACGTACGAAACTGTTTCAATGTCTTCCACATGCTGCCAGTTTATCACTCACAAGCAGTTAAGTTTTCAAAATCACCACAAGTGTAGTTATGAAGCTTGTTTACAATTACCCCGTGTTTACAATTACCCCAACTGACCCTAATCATTGACCTCACTATTAACTTAAATATTTTTTAAAAAAGCTTGGGGTGCTAGAAATTATTTTTTTTAGAATTTCTTACTGTTAGCTATATTTGTAATGTAGAATCATTACCAAGATTGTAAAATAGAGAAGCACAACTATATCTTAAAATGCAATATTTGTAACTACTTCGATAGTAATATAATTCCACTACAATTAATGACGATTCGTAAGTAACTGTTTTTAAAATAAGAGGTTTTGAGAAATATATTCATCGAAAACATGCTTATTGTTTAAGAAGTAAAGCTTTTTCATAGAATATGAGAAGCGTAAATAAGATGAAAATAGTCAATGCATATCTGATTTGTTAGATAAATAATGAAATTAATTCGCCTTTATGCAAATACAAATTATTTTTGCAAAAAGATTCTATTTTTAAATCATGTTTTTAAAACAATCCTCAAGAAAGCGTTTAAATGAAGAACGCATTGAGTTAATTTATCTGCTCTGCGTGTATCGAGTAATGCCGATACCCCCGAGACTTCTCGAGAGTATCGGTACTGCACGAGCAGCAGTTTAACGAGGACAGGTTGCTTTTTCTGCAGGGACACAACGTTAGCAAAAAAAAATCTTCTACAGATTTCTTTCAAAGTGCCTGACTATCTACGGAGGGCTCTTTTATTAATTATTTGAAATGTTGTTTAATTATTTTTTTATGAAATAGGGTTGAAAACACTATATAATTTATAAGAAAATACATATTTTTATCTATTTGTGTCTTTACATAAAAAATAGCGAATTTCTTTAAAAAATATAACGCTTACGTAAAACACGATACCTCGGTATTAAATGAATATATTGTATTTTTGTAAAATTTAATCTCTTGAAAATAACTTCCTCCAGGACCATTCTTATTATTAGGGCTGGAGAAGGTTATTTTCAACATAATAAAATTTACAAAACTACAATATATTCATTTAATTCCGAGACATGGTATTTTGCAGAAGCACTTTGCATTAAAAAAATTTAAAAAATTCTGTTTTTTTAATGCAAGAAAAAAAAATAAATAAATATGTTTTTTATGCATTTTTCAGGGTTTTAACCCTATTTCACTATAAATTATATGAATTGAATAACACTTAAAATAGGCAGGAAAAAATGCCCTCCGAAGGTAGTAGGGCACCTTAATTTTTTTGAAAATATTCATACAAGGAACATGGCTACAAAACCTTGTGTCTAAGAAATAAGAAGTAGCGTCTAGAACTGTACGAGCCTAGTTGCTGGGGCACCAACATCAAATATGCATGTACAGTCATATATATATATATATCGTTTAGCTTTAGCTTTTAAAAATTTTAACTATACCTTTTAACTAAGCATAATAAATGCTTTAGTAAATAAAAAATAAAACTATTACCCGTAATATAAATGATATTAAATTCCTTCTCTCACAGGCCTAGGCTTTCCCTTTCAGTAATCTCTCATATAAATATCAATATTCTTAACTGTAGTTTTAAAACCAAATAGAATTTTATAGTACGTAGAAAAACGCAGAATTGAATTTCAGATACACAGGAGACAACTGCATTCGTGCTATACGGGCAAAACGTTTTTCCTCCATGTGTTATAACCTTCTCAAGAAAAGCATTTTAAATGGATGTTATAAAACGTGAACGAAAAGACCTCCCTGGGAATGATAGTATCTGCATTATGTTGACTTGGGAGAAGGAAGCCAAAGATAAGTAAAAAAATTAAGGCTTTGCTTCCCTGACAGAAAAAATTCCATTTTGATTTATAACAAAACAAAAAGAATTTCGTACCCTAAAACTACTTGAAATATTTCTAAATTCGATAATTAATTAGAAAACGTTTACACAAGGGTAAATGTATAAATGCGCACTGAAATCTATATTTATCTGATTGTTAATTTTGTTTACATTTAACAGCCGATGCCTTATGATTTTTCTCATCAAATGGAAATTTAATTGCAGTTATATAAAAATTTTAAAGGATGGAGAGAGGTAAGCTCAATGAAGAAAAAATTTCAGAAAGAAAAGAAAGAAACACGCAAAAACGAGAAGCACCCATTTGGCATCCAGTAATAAATCCACTCAAAAACAAAAGTAAGTAGATTAATATGAAATATTTTTTTCTCATTAAAAAAAAAATCCAAACCATACTATATTGGGATATTAACATTTAATTACATTTACGGAAGAGCGGGAATATATGTACTGCACTTAAAATCGCATTCCCTCACACCAAATATAAAAATTTCCTCTCAAAATACCTCGATGATTCGAAATTATGAGTTTAGGGAGCATATCTATTATCAACCTTTCAGTGCAATGACATTTAGACATCAAATATAACTGAAACAATTTGTACTCAATGAAAGTTAAAGACAAAGTTGGTTTTCGTATTATGAAGGAAAAACCGAAGCTAAAAGAGGCAAAGTTTGTTTTTCGCAAGATTTCGACAGATAATACCAAAAAGTATCATTATTCTATGCATATAAATACGGATTTCTTAGGTTAGTTCTTGTACAATGATAGGAAGTATATTTTATTTTCTTCAATTTGCAGATGGTCCTCTACCTTTATTCGAGACAAAATTTTGCTTGAAACATATAAAGCCTTCATCACACCCCTGAAATTTCAAGATAAACCATGAAGTGTCTTCCTAGATATTTGACAAAACGTCTAAAATCTTAAGTGACTGATCATTTATGGCAATACAGTGCACATATAATTTTATTTCATTTCTTTTAAAATACTATGCATGTGATTATGTCAGCGAACAAAAATATTTAAATTATTCTGAACTATCTATCAAAAATTAAAAAAAAAAAACCCTACAGATTTTTTTTTCTTTTTCAGGGAGTGGCAGGAGTTTCTGAAAATTTAAACTCTTTCGCAATAAATTCAACGGAAATTTAGTGAGCAATAAAAAATAAATAAATACTGTAATAATAAAAATTATTTTTTATTTCATTAATAAATTTGTCTGTTTATTATAGAGAAAAATATTTAGAAATTTGCTATGGACTTTTTTTTAACGGGTGTCTATTGATTGACTTACATTCTTCCAGAAACTTTCTCTCCGAAGTTTAAATTTTGAACTTTTCAATTGAAGTTTTCAAATCATTTCCTCTGAAAGCTCTGGCTTATTTCAGGGAATAGCCTCAAGAAAAATACGGATGTAAAGTTTTTGGGCCCGTATCTGAACAATGCGAATCCTTTGATTACTCCTCATTTGATGTTCGCAATGCTGCACCCTCAAGCAGCTTGCTTACGTCACGATAAGCTGATGGGCTCTCACGACCTCCTGTCATCATCTGCTTCACAGAAATGTGCCTTACATTCAAGTAGCCGAAATCCAGGAGGCAAGTAGTCTTTCTTTCTTTCGCTAAAATAATACTCCAGTCGAACAGTGATGAGCCAGCACAGAGCCAACTAGATTTTAAAGGTCAAAGAACCTCAGTGATTACGTGACTTAATCAGTCCCAGCGAACTTCTCTGCCTAAGGCTCCGTTTTTAAGTGAACGCCACGCTGCTCCATTTTACTGCCTCAGGCCGCCCTAGTCACACATTCTCTACTACGCGTGATCCAGGAATCGTAAAGACTCCCAAAGAATGAGCATATGGTGTCAAGAGAGCATGGGGCGTTGTGATCGAGCATGATGTTTTCTTAAAAACCAAGCTTTTAAGTGTTTGACTGCTTCTTTTCTGCATGTTCAAGGTAAGCCTTCGTGACGAATAGGTTCTTTGGCCTGGTAATTTAATATGCCGTAGACAGAATCTGAACTATTTCTGTGTTTATGCTGTTGAAGAGTAATGTATAAAAGAAAAACGAAAAAATCAATATAGGAGACTGCTATACAAAACTTCAATTGTTACATTGCGAAAGATGGCAGCTAACAGTTTGTAGAATATAGGGGGAAACTGAAATAGGTTTTATGTGGTTCGAACATTGATTTTGTATTGTAGCTTTGTACAGTAATTATATGATACAAAATTAATTTGTTTATTAACAGAATCAGAAGGGTATTTCTGTGAAAGATATGGGGGGGGGGGGATTTATAAAGCAACCATCTCTTTAAGTTGTATTGTGGCCAAATGCGTTAACTCCTCATTTCTGATCTCATGAAGAAGCTTACATGAGCTCTAGTTCCACTCAAAATCTGGCTCAAAACCTATGGTGGAAAGAAACATTACTCTTTTACCTGCAGGAGATAACTTAAGAGATTCGATCCTCAGTGACAGTTTTTCACGTAAGGACGCGCAGTTAAATGGTGTATTTGGAGGAAAAGAAGACGCACGTTTTGAAACTCCCCCCCCCCCCGGAATAAATAAATCCTTCATAAACTGTCAGGATCACTTCCTTGCATTCAAAAGCCTTAAGAATAGTTTTTATTGATAGTAGCGCAAGCCAAAGGATCATACTTCCGAAAGCCGTATATAAACGTCCGGGACTATTAACACATCGGCTTAGAGGGACGTAAACTTTCGTCTACAACAGTTAAAAGGTTAATATTTTCACAAAGCAAAGTAAACAAAATGGAGTTCCAAAAAATTTCCTTCCATATTTTAAAATCGCAAAGTTACGTTTACATGCAATATCGATATTCGCTATACTTTTAAAGGGGCGACAACAATGCTAGGATAGCATTTAGTAAAATCCACAGAAATATTACTAAATGCTATCTTCACATGCATTTAGTAATACTTCTGTGGTGGATTTCAAAGTAAAATATACAATGCTTTATTTGCAGCATCATCAGCAGGGCTGGAGATAGGCAAGGATTCCGAATGTTCGAAATTTCGCCGCAGTCGCACCACCTTCACGCCCGATCAACTGAAAATCTTGGAAAGTGCTTTCACGAAGGTGCAGTATCCGTCAGTTTGGCTGAGGGAAAAATTAGCCATGCAAACCAAGCTCACAGAGGCAAGGGTGCAGGTGAGATCAATCTCTAACTTTGTGGTCTCATTAATTGAAAAGTGTCCAAGAAGTATGGGTCGAAAGAAAAAGCAACGGTCTTTTAAAATTATTATTAATTTCTCTACTTTTTTATTTCTATCTTACTGGTTGGGTTGATTAGTTGGTTTATTTCTTAATGGACCAACACGCCGAAGATTTTTAGTAATTTTTGATTTTCAAACAGCCAGTAAAAGCACCTCACGAAAAAAAAAGAAACATAAAGAAAAAATCTAAAAGTTTCAATGAAAGTTTAAAACATTTTTAGCATTATTTTTTTCTAGCATATTTTTTCCACTTGGGGATAGATGCATGCAAAATCCGTACTCTTAAGTCTCGAGGCAATTCCGAGGGTACTTACTGGAGGATGGAGATTTCCCCCCCTCTTTCAGTTTTCAAACAGAGAGGTGGCATACTTGTAGTGGCGCCATCTGGTGTCGACGGAGTGCACCTTGTGTTTGAGCCTGAAGTCTTTCCTCCACCCTTGTGGTGCTCATTCAAAATGGAAGGTGCTTATGCAGCTTCAAATTCGGTTGCTCTTTAACAACCGGGGCTCGGTGGCGGAGATTCACCGAGTGGCGTCAGTGACATTTTTTAATGGTTGGATAGTTTTTTTTTTGGCTCATAACTGGTCAGGTTAGGCCAAACTTAAATTTAAATTTGTCAAACACTGAATACAACGTTGCCAAAGATTCTAGGGGTTGGGAGAGGGATCTCATTTTCAATCATCCGACACTCAACATTCATCATCACATTGTCACTTTCAGAGCATTTCAACTGCAAAAACATCAGTTATTTTCGGTTGTAAAAATTGCTCCGTAGCAGTTAGATACAAGTCCTTAAAAAAAATTGCCCAATGCAGCAAGTGAGAGCTGCTCTGCTAAAGTGAATCAGTTATTACTAATTTCCTATATCTCTGTGAGGGGCTACAGTAAATGTCGAAAAACGAAAATACGCATTAAAAGAAATGGAGTATAAGTGAAAGGCTGAGTGCGTAAATTTACTAATTAATCGAACTAAATATCCAATTAAAAGAATCAATTTTATATTTTCTTATTATAAAACATACTGTGAAATAAGTTGTAATGATTAAATCAATGCCATCTCTATAAATCAAGAATTCCAAAATGAAAAGGCAGTTTTGCAATAAAAGCTGCATGCGCCTTTCTCGGAGCAAGGAACATGACATGTTGTGACATACAGGAATGAATGTCACAACATAAAATTCTGAAAATACAGTAAAACTCAAATTTAGCCAAAGAAAAAACACTTGCGAGATCGCATTTTACATAAAAATAAATATATAAAAGCCTTACGTAGTATAAACTACATGCAGGTATGCAAAGGAGAAAAAAAGCATTACAAAAAGAAATGTTCTCAAGATATTATAAATTTTACCACAACATATTTTGAAAGAGTATAAAACAAAGTCGCTTCCCGTGTCTGTACGCTGAGATCTTTTAAACTACGCAACGGATTTGAATGCGGTTTTCATCAATAGACAGAGTGATTCAAGAGGACGAATCATAGACCCGTTACGAAAAAAATCCAACAGGTGGTTCTTTTTTTATTCCAATTTTACGCAAATTTCCCCATAAATTCCTCAGTGTGGGGGTGACAAAAGCCTTGCGCATCTTAATATAATATATTAATCGAAAACGCAGATTTTTTTGTACAAGATGACATTTGTTCGAAGTTTCTAAGTCAATAAGAACACCAGTTATAAGCTTTTTAGTTCGATTTCTTAAGGCTACCCAAAAATAATTAGCAGTTTCCTCAACTCCGGGTGAATAGTGTTAGCTTAATTTCAATATAACTTATTTTTCAAAATAGTTCAGTTAATTAAAGATAAAACAATAATAAAGCATACTTTCGATTTAAAGTTTTTCTCAAATTAGCAATAATTTTTAAATTCGAGATTGAACTTGATAAAAGTTCCGTCTCCACGATTTTACGATTTCCTTGATTTAGCAATAGCATTTAAATAAATATCACCTCGAAAAGTTTACGGTCGTATAGTTTATTCTAGACTTTAAATAACGTGGCGAATGACGATACGCTACAATTTGACGTTTTTAATTAGGCGTTGGTGATAAACCGGCGATAAAGAATACTAACAAAATTGTGCATGCGTTTTTTAGGTATGGTTTACAGTATCATTTGACTATAAATATTATCATCTAAGATTTCATCTCTATGGTACCGCTAGCGAAGCTTCATTTCATTATGAAACTTATCTTTTGGTTAGCAAGACAACAGTTCACCATGGCTGGGAAATAAAATTAATATGATACTGCAATTTCATTCTTGCAATCAATCTAAGATCATCGCCAAGACACATTCCAGACGAAAAGTAACGCAACAAATGACGCCGTGCTACAATTTAGCAGTTTTAATTACCCTCTGGTGACAAATCTGACCCTACTGATGGAATTGTTCTTATGTTTTCTTCATTGATCCTTCTACATGTTATATTACTTTTTCAAGCGTTGACAATGTCTAATGTTTTTCTTTTTTTTTTTTTGACAAATAGACACACGATGTTTTTCAAACACTGCAGGTTTTATGCCGCAGGCGATTTTGTTTATTCTCTTAGCAAGAAGCAAGGACAGCGCCGTAGGCGACGTTTTTGAAATTCAGCCCGGGCTACGCCGTTCGGGTACCGCTAGTACCTAATAATTCATTCATTCCATAAATGTTTCAGGTTTCTAATAAAGGAATTCCTTCAGAACAAAATTCATAAAACTTAAGATTGGTTAAATTTAAGGATGAACTGATAATTTTTGTTTGATGCATTCTTGCATCTCTACTAATAATAAAGCAGTAAGTATGTGTGTGTGTCTGTGTACGGCGTAGGGCCCAGACCGTCCAGCGGATTTTCATGAAATTTGGCACGAAATTAGTTTGGAACATGGGGGTGTGCACCTCGGAGAGTTTTTTCTGAAATTCGAATTTGTTCTTCTATTATTCCAATTTATAGCCGAAAGTTTCACACAATAGTCATTTTATAGGGGAAGAAATTATCGCATCGTTTCGAGCTTGATACCGTTGAAAAGCGCGTGAAAAACTACCCCGGAAGGAGTTTCGCTCTGCGTGCGAAAATTCGAAGCCTCTAAATTAACTAGAAACGAAGTTATAAGCATTTTTCTCTGCAGTTCGAAATTATTTTTTCACGGTAATTAACTTTAATTTTAATTGTTACCATGCCGACTGACTATTGATCCTTTTTTCTTTTAACGAATTAAAATTTATTGCTTGCGGTTTTTAGCATTTTGAGGAGCAGCCGATTTTAAATTAATTTATTTTTTTGGGTATTGATTATAATTTTTTCAAAACGAAATAAATGTTATTTCCTGCGTCTCACAGGCGATTGATAACTTTATTTTGATTTCCTTATTTTGACATGCATTTTACGGGACCATTTTCCTTACTGCACAGGGGTTTTAAAAGAAATGTTACTCTTTATAGCGACTTTTGTTATTCCAGCTTATTATTACTATTTATACTTTCACTTATTTATTTTTTTTTTTCGCCACACATATGTTATTTTCCTATTTCAGCTGGAATGAAAGGTTTATTCCTAAAGTTTTGCTTGCTGCTGTTTGTTTCTGCTAGAAAAGCTACAAAATTTCATCTTTCTGTTTTAAGCCGGGTCCAGACGCTACGTTTTGCACAATCTTTTGTCTGCGCAGTTCAACACGTTGCAGATAAAACGTTGCATGTAGATTTGAAAAGTGCGCAGTTTTGAGTCCGGTGCGAAGACTGTACAGTTGTAGCGGTAACTGAGGCTTATGAGAGTTTAGTGGAAAAATTCAAAGAAATTGATGCAACCGCAAACAGAGAAACAGTTGTAAATAATTAATTATTTGAGAAGTGTTTACCGTAAAGAATTGGCAAAAGATAATAAATCGATTCGATCTGGGGCTGAAGACGAAATCTACAAGCCATCTCTCTGGTATTTTGATTTGCTACATTTCCTAAATGATCAGGAGACACCAAAGCAGTCTACGAATACCATGGATGAAAATAAAGAGACTGCAGTTGCCGAACCACTAGAACAGGCAACAAAAAACTATTTATTTTATGTAATCATTTGACCACTTTGAACGCCGGGTACTTCTGAGACGTTCCAGTCTTTTTTTTTTTTTTTTAACATAACTCCCTGCCAAAATTGACCAGAGTAGTACCTCCTTCGTGACGATATCGCACAAAACTGAGTGAAATATACAGATATCTCTGCACCATGTAGACGCATAAAAAACTGCAACGTTTTCATTCAGTCTTAAGACTGCGCAGACAAAAGGTTGTACAAAACGTAGCGTCTGGACCCGACTTTAATGTCAATAAATAATAGATACAAATTAATTATACTAAAAATTTATTAGTAATTAAAACTATTCTAACTTATTATAATCGTCCTTTTTATGTGGGTACTTGAACTAAACAAACAAAATGCGTTTTCTTTCAAATATTTTCTTTTTTATTTTGGTTTCGTTTCTTTCTTTCCTTTTCCCTTTTTTATTGTGTGTTTTGTAAAAAAAAAAAGTGCTTAAATGTGTAGGATCTCTGGCTGATTGCCGTGAGCAGCTAATTTTTAATTATGTGGAATGCTATACATTTTAATAAAATAACAATTTACACCTAAAAAAGTTATCACTATATACACAATGGCAAACCGACTGGTCTTTTCATTTTTTAACACGGGCATAGCCGTGCGGGTACCGCTAGTTTTTAATAAAAGAAAAAACGGAAAAAAATTGAAGAAAAAAAAATAAAATTAGAAATCAAGGTCTTTCTATTCAGAAATTCAGTTTTGCACAGAAAAAGGGGGTTCCGTGTAATCCCAAAACTAGTAACAAGCTAATGCAATTTTTATTATTTGTGCAGCCAATGTTGATAACTTTAAATTTATAATTTAAAATAATATTTTGAAGTAATTTGGAGTTTCAGTCAAATTAGAGTGAGAGAAATATCGATGTTACAAAATCGACGTTGGTATCGGAAAGTAGGTTATTGTTTACTTCCGGACGAACTTCTTGTTTAATTTTCTTTTACACCCTTAAATCATTTTTCGGTTTCAGGAAATATATGGTAGAACGTCTGTATGTCCAGATGTACTTAATTGCAGGCATCCATAAAGCCTTTTCCTGTGTCCTCTTTTTGGATGATGCCAAGGATCGTGTAGATTTTGATGTTTAGAGAAGAAGTTAATTGTATATGCTTATAGAGCAAACACGTCGGAATACATTTTCATGATAAAACTTCCATATTTTGATGGTTTCTAATGCATAAAAGGGATATAAAAATATACTAATTTCTATTTAGTAACTCATGAATGATAAACAAAGCGTAAAATTGATTTAGTGTTTGAAGAATTAACATCCGTGTTTCTTTTAACAGGTATGGTTTTCCAACAGACGAGCTAAATGGCGTCGGCAGAACCAGTTCAACAGTTTTACATTGAATTCCAACAATGAAGCATTCTGCTTCTTCCCCAGTCAATCAATGAGTAGTGGTGCTCAAGCAGTTCAAGGGTTTTCAGCCAAATCAGTTGCTGCATTCCACATGATTCCGCAAAGAATGATCCACATTCACTCTTTAAAATTTTAGTCTAGTTCATTCAAATATTGAATTATAACATGGCTTAAATATATTTAACAAAGTTATGTTTTGTACTTAAAATGCAATTTATTGAAAAAACAGTAGATTCTCATTAATAAACACTATTACCACATAACACTTTATTACTCATTCTTATCTTCAAACTTTTTTCCATAAAATTTCCATCCATATTTGACTAGAACATTACATATTGCATCACAAATCTTAGTCGTCCTAAACTTCTGCTAGAACCACCCCCCCCTATTTTAATTTTGATTATTACTCAGCCTAACTTAGAAGTAACTATTTTGTTGTTTTTTAAAGATATAAAGAATGCATTACTTATGCCCCCCTCCCTTCCCAAGAAACAAACTGAAATAATAGACCTGGTTTTAGTGGTGCTTTGCCTTTTCACATAAAACAGAGAATGTAAAATGTATTGAATGCACATACTTGCTCATTAAAACTAAATAAGGAGTGTTATTACGGAAAATAAAAAGAAATGCTATCATGAAAATATTAAAGTTAAGATAAAATTCTAATTGAACAAAAGGACTAATTAAATTCACTCAATTCTATAATAATCCATTTCTTTTATTGTAAAGAAATAAACAAAACTCATATACTATACAAAATTTTTTAAATATGCAAATTCCATTTCAATAACACAAAATCTGGACGTTTAGTACAGCCAGCTGCTTAAAAACAACCAGAAATACTCATGTCTAAGTTTACAACATTATGTAATGAATTTAGTGTAATGTAACATTTTGTTATGAACAATCTTTACACAGCTTTTAAATTACATTCACAAAATGGCATATCTATTACTAAGCTACATTTTTTTAGAATTGTTGGCAAATCTTTAAGCTTCCATTGAGTACTGAAATTTATTCTAGCAATTCATTCAATCTTATTCATTTTCAAATTAATTAGGAATCTTCAAAGGACTGATATCAGTATAAACAAGCAGGAAATACAAATTGTGGAGCTAGGAAAGTATAAAATCTTTTTCAATTATTAATTTTTCTACATTTTCGACTCTCATTCACACTATGAACCTATAAAATGAAATTTATTTTATGCAAATAAACACTGGTGAAATTGAGAAGCACATAATTGATTAACATTTTTTAAAAGGGAAACTGGGGGGAAAATGGGATTTAAAAAAGGAAAATGTTTTTTTAAAAATTGTTTTTAGTATTTAAAGAAGGGCCGTGGTAGCCTAGTGGTTAGCACATCGGACTTCCACCTGGAAGGTCGCGCGTTCGATACCCACTGAAGACCACCATGTATACTTGGGGATATGTGCATGTAAAATCCCTAGACCCCACTACCCCTCCCCGTGCGTAAGCAATCCTAAGGCCTCGGCTAACAGGTAGGGGTCTGGTGGAGAAAAGTATTTAAAGAACAGCTGAAACATAATTTAAAGGTAAAAAAAGAAAAAAAATGCATAGTTTCAAAGCAGATTTAAAGACAAAAAGCTGTACATTGTTTTTATGTGCAGAATAATTTCAGATGTAAATTTTAAATAAATTTTTTTACTTGTGATGATATCACAGGGTTGCCACTCATGTTAGACAATAAAATTCCCCCGACTTTTCCAGGTTTTCCAGGCAATTTTAGGAAAAATTCCAGGTTAATCGATGTCAACAAATATTATCAAATATTAACATAATATACTATGCTTTAGCTGTGAATAAAAACCTACCTTATTATTTCAAAAATGATCATGAAAATTACCAAATTTTAAATGGCTAAGTAGAAATAATCCAAAGTTTACTTACATTTGTTGTCAGTAAAAGTTGGAATGCAGTAGAAGATTTTATTACACCTTGAAGCCCAAAGTTTTACATTTTATAGATTTTAGTATTGTCACAAATCGAATTACTTAACTTGTTCAATGAAATTTGGAACATAGCAAAATTTTGCACAGTATAAAGGAACTTCAGGATTCAAATAATTTCAAATCCCCAAATAATATTTATTATCATTCGGAAAGGCAGAAATGCTAATAATTGCTAAACGGAAGGTAACGTTGTAAAATGTATCGAATTAAATCTAATATATGGTGGAGAATGCATAAGTTTTATGCTTAGTGTCAATAAGTACAGGCAGTGCTTTAAAAAAATAATAATAAATAATTTTTTTAAAAAATCATCAAATATATGAGTGCGTATATATATATAGTTAAACTTACTTTTAATAGTTAACTTTTAAATCGCACAAAGCAAGAAATAAAAAATTGAAAAAAGGAGGTGAATTATAGGTTATTAGACAAGTGACTCACTGAGGGAAAAAAAATACTGAAACATCACGACAGAATGTAAGCTTGTTACATAAATAAGAAAATTTACTGGAAGCTGAAGCTTTTTTTCTTCTAAAAATGAACTTCTGAAAGTTGGGATGAGTCCTAGAAGCATGAACAAAGAAACAAGTGTACTTTAAAGTTCCCTTTACAAAACCTACTTGTAAAGGCTTTTCCCTCTTTTGTACTATGGAATACATCTGTGCTCAGCAAGGACAGACAGTACCCGGCTACCAACAATTTTTTATTGGAAAAAGTACACTAAACAATATTTACACTCTATTGCCCAAATCACGTATTTTGAAACAAACCCATCCAACAGATTACTTCAAATAAATTTCTGTAAGCTCCAAAACTCTGCCAATACGACGTTCATGCTAAAATTTTAGTTTTTCAATGAAAACATTTTAAATTTCAATAATTTCAACTTATATTTTGTATGCATGAGACATTTTCACACATGTTTATTATTAAAAACTTAGTTAATACAAACTTAGTTAATACACTATATGTGTATGCACCAACCTCTGAGAAATGAACCTCTGAGGAAGGGACACCTCTATTTTAGGGACAAAATTTCCAGTCCTATTTTAGTGTCCCTTATTGAGAGGTTTTACTGTATAGCAAACATATATTACTATTCAACAGAATTGTCAAACACAAAGCAAAATTAAGCTATTACTTTAACACTTTAATATAATGGGATAATTGGGGCTTAATGTATAATGTCTAACAAAAAAAAGTGCAGAAGTCCTTCATTCTTCGAAACTTATATTCATAAAGAAGCTGAATTTAGTGCAATCTATAAAAACTACTTCCATTTTTTTAAGGAAATAAACAGGTTTCCAAGCATTAACCTTTTAAACTGAAGTAACTACTTCCTATCTACCAACTATTAAAAATGTTATGACTAAGGCGTGAAGTGGGAAAAAAAAGGGTTGCAAAGTACCAAAGCATTATATGAGAAGAACAAGATTATTAATAGACAATATAAACATATTTATGATTTAAACACAGTACTTTCATTCAGATAATAGCGGTACCCGCATGGCGCTGCTCGTGCTGAATTTTAACCGTACCTAAAAACGCAAGCACAATTTCATTAGTGTGTTCCGATACATCGCCAATGTCTAACACTGAATTGGATTAATGAACTTCTAAGATCAAAAAGAGGCACTATCAAAAACCATCGGCTTATTTTTTCTCAAACTTAATAATTGTTTTATAATATTGAAAAAATTATCCAACAAAAGATTGATGAATTTTTTTCATGCATTTTAATCATATATCGAATAAAAACAGAAAGAATTGATAATTTCTTTTGCAACAATATCATAATGAGTACTTGTAAGGAAAAAAACCCTAATGCTAAACACAGCTAAAAGTTTAAAAAACTCATTTTAAATTACACACAAAGGGTGAGACATTTTAGGCAACAATATTTTTTTAACCAAATTATCAATTAAGGCTGTAATATTTAATAATTATAATAAACTGATATGATCACTAAAACTTAAAATAACTTTCGAAAAATTCCTAAAATTTTCGGCCGAATTTTCAAGTGGGCGTGGCAAAATTATGGCTGTGCAAGTTCTTTACTATTATAGAAGCTGAAACTTAATAAAGATAAAAATAATGGTAAGTTCAAAGTTATTGATGTCCATGAGACAGAATCGAACTAGGAAGTGTTACCGAAGCCGATGCGATCGGATTTCGAAAGGCAGAAAAAATTAGGACCGACCCTTAAAAGTTCAAAACACGGATAAAATGCATAAATTTTACTGGTATTTTGTAAAATGTTGGGAGGCTACTTTAAAAGATTTTCATACAAAAAAAGATAGAGAGCTCTCCAAAGTTAAGGATTTTCGCGGAGACGAAATTCTTAATTTCCAAAAGTACCAAAAATACGGAATTCCGTCAAAATACGGAAAAATCACATGTCTGAAGGTTTATTCATCTGTTGAGTCATCCTTAAATAATTAACCTTAAATAACACCTGCACTAACAGAAGGTGAAATTCCCTGACTTTTCCAGAAATTTCAGTGAAATGTGATTTTCCCTCACTTTTCCCTGACCAATTTAGGTCATTTTCATTTTCCCTGACAATTCCAGGTTTTCCCGTTTTTCCCGGTGCGTGGCAACCCTGTATCAGCTTTTGAGCAGTTCTGAACTGAAAAACTGAAAATGTATGTTTTGTACTGGTTATAGTTTACAGTATCTGCACACTTTGAAAAGGGAAAAAACATGTTTTAAACATTTTGTAACTTTTAACAAAAAATTTTATGCACATAAAAAGTGATATAAAAATTAAATTGACATTCTTTCAATATACGCTCCTCTACAAAAAGTTTCAAATATTTTCATAGAAATTACACAAGAATTCAAACACACATTAATTTTCAGACTATATTCGAATTTTTCAAGAATTGAAAACCCTACATAACTGAATCGGAAAAGTGAAATAAAAAGTGTGCTTTGTACTACAATCAGGAAATCATAATTAATATTTCTAAAAATAACAATGCATGAATCTTATTAATTAGAGTGACTTAAAAACAATCTGCCAATGAAATCAATACATTAAGTAGTACACCTTAACATTTGTGAGAGTTAAGTTGTGAGAAAATACCTCATTAGTGGATAAAATTCAAATTTGTAAGTGTAGGGAATCCAATTTCTTGAAGGAAGAAAAAGTTGCCATAACATTTTATTACTTTAACTTTTTGTGTATTTCAACATTTTGCGTTCATTTTTATTTATTTATTCTTTTTACAAATTGCAAAGTATAAATATCGCAAAATTTAATAAATTTGTTAATATAGGTGCCACTGCTCAAATGATGTTATGTACTTAGTCAGTATGATATTTGGTGAATCTTCTGTGTGTGTAATCTCCCCACCCGGAATATTTTCAAGGAGAGCATCCGAGAAATTTGGATGGGATTCTCACCTTACATTTTAGGTCTCCGCCACATGAATGTTAAAAGATACGCTTTTGTGATTGTGAATTACATGAAGAATCAATTTTAGCGCATGAAAGAAAAAAACTAAACAGGTTCCTGAAAATGGTTAGAAATCAAATGAATTGAAAGTTTAATTTCTTGTACATCAGAATTAATATTTAATTTTTTCTATGAATAAAAAAGTACTTATTTATATAAAAACTTTTAACACACCATAAAGGAAAATAGAATAGTTATACACATCAAGGTACAAAACAATAATCTCATTGAAAAGTGATCATAACCAGCCCATCACACACTGTAAAATATTTTTACTTCAATGTAAAATTTTCTTGTGGGGGGATAGCAAATTAGCTTCTAAATAATGGTAAACATTTTTATGTTTTTTATTACTAAAAGAGAGAAAATAGAAAAAAAGTTTAAGAAGGAGTAAAACAAAATAAATGGCACTGTAAGAAATATAAATGCAGGAAAAACAAAATGTTCTATTTATTATGCAATATCTTTATAAAAAGAATTGGAAATTAGAAGTGTCAACAGAACACATCTTTTAAAAATTATCCAACACATCAGAGAAAATGGGGCATATAGGAAAATGCTAAAATGACAGACATGGAATTTTAATCTATACAAAAAGGGCAACAATGTATTAATATTTACAAATTGTATTTCCAACACACAATCATGTGTGCTTTATATTTCAAACTAAAACACTACACCTATTTCTTATTCTTTTATTCTTTTTTAGGAAATGGTATTAAAAATTATAATTTAAATATAATTAGACGTCACTCAAAACTATAAGTATGGGGTTCCCCCCCCCCTATTATCCAATATTTCTATAAAAGTATTAGAAAATTATAAATTTCAACAGAACTCAACTTTTAAAAACGTTTCAGCACATTCATAACATCTTAGTATGAGCTGTACTGTAAAAATACCAAAATATAACAATTTTAAAGTATGATAAAAAACATTACCAATACATGGAATTTTAATCTACACAAAAGGGCAACAATGCATGAATATTAACAAATTGCTTTTTTAACATACAATTCTTTATGATTTATATTTTGAGCCCAAACACTACAACTGTCCCTTGTCCTTTCTCATTCCACTATGTCAAAAACACTGCAAAAATTAACAAATTTTAGAGTTCAAATTTTAAAATGATTAAATAGGTATATGTATAAAAACAACAATTAATATTGGAATAAATAAACCATAGATAGTCTGCTAAATATTAGAATGTTTTAAATGCTAAAACTTTTCAAAATATTTTTAAACATACGTTCTATGAATAAAAAGTTACCTATATGAAAAAAGTTTTATCGAACAATGTAACAATTATGATACATAAATAAATATTACTTGAATTTATGACAAGAATAGATGTAATTTGGCAAAAAGTTTAAAGAGAAAATATATAGAAATATTTAAGCATCTTTTCAGAGCAAAAATTTACTTAAAAATTTTAAAATGGAAATTTTTACAGAATACTGATCCTTGAGGCACACCACAAGAGATTCTAATTGATAAAATCTATTTTCTGCATAGACATGATCCATGGTCTTGGAATCGAAGATCACACTTAAGAATATCTGCAATGCAGATATCGCTTCCAGATATGTGAAGATGGAATGGCTATTATGATACATTAATTTTTCTTCAAGTAGTCTGTGATAGTAGTTTTCTTCTTATTCTTTCTCAAAATTGAGAATTAATGTAAATTGCAGGAAGCAGTTTTTTTAAGGTAGGTCAACAAACAAAATAAGTTTAAAACCCAAGTTCAAACTAAAGTTTCTCAATTTTGGCCATCCAAGAGACATAATTCTAAATAATTGCCTAATATTGATGCATTCCAATGCTCATTTATAATAATATTAATATTGTCACTGAAGTTCAAAAAAAGTGGTTTTGGGAATTTCGTTCTCAGATTACAGCAGATCAACATAAGCTTTAAACCAACCATCAGGATAAATCCTATTTAATTTTAACTCAAAGATTCAGAATTAATAAAACAGCTAAAGAATACAGAGATGCATTCTCTAACATTTACTTCACAGTCAAACAATATAACTTTAGATTTCACACAAAGCTGAATAAAAATCACTTTGACAACATAAGTTGCAGTCCTATCTTTCAATGCTTTTAATCAAAATGGAAATATAGGGCGGTCCCTGTTGAATTCCCACGCTATTTAAGATTAAAAAAAAAGAGACTGGTTTACAGTCCTCTTTGACAATCTTCCCGCAAATTAGAGCTGTCCCGTTTATGTGATTGATGCCATTGACCAAGTGCAGAATAGGAACAAGATTTCATGTATAGTAAGTCTTTGATGATAGCAAGACTTGTTGTCTAACCATAATGTAGGAAATACATTAACATTTTTTGTCTTATTTAAATTCCTACATTGCCTCAAAAGTAATAAAAAACTAAAAAGAATTTTTTATTTCCATTTCCAAAAAGGGGAGTGAAACAAAACTTAAGAGGCTCATTATTTAAACTTTGAAATATTATTTATGTTAGACAAAAATTTATTTAAAAAACAGAAAGATGCATTTATTTATCAAAGTATGAAAGTTCGTAAAGTTACGAATTGCCTTTATGTATTATTTTGTCTAACATAAATAATACATAAAGGCAATTCGTAAAGGATTGAATATTGCATACATGACATTTTCAATGGTATAATTTATTTTTTAAAAAAAGAAGATATGTTTCAAAGAGATAACCATTACGTCCCAGAGGATCATTCCACAAAGGAAAAGAATTTAGCTGCCATAAATTCATTCTGATCATTTTACACTGCATTTCCTTAAATAGCAACAGCACTACTAGGAAATTTTTGATATGGTAAATCAAAGAATATAGGTACCATTAAATAAATATATGCTATTTAAGATTAGTAGTTTTACTGATTGCATTTAAATCAAAGTACACACTGGAATAATCCTCAGGAATACGTCCATCAAACAAATACTACTTTAATTATGAAATACTGGTCCCAAAAGATATTACACAGATCAAAACCCAATTTCCATCCATACCACACACAAAATTCAAAAATAATAATTTAAAAAATTTAGCTTTAAAACAGAAGACTAGAAAATTCAGTTTAAAATACAAATGCTAATAATGAAAAACGTATCAAAATCTAGCATTAGACGTTCACTTAAGTTGCATGATTTGACATGCATGGCCAGTCCAATCTCAACGCATTGAAACAAGGTCATTGGCATAATTGAGGAATGCACAACTGTCACCAACTATCTCTATAGTTCAGTAGTCATGCAGGATGTGAGAGCCTGTACTCGTTTTGCATTACAACTACGACATAATATGTGATCGTCGAGTGGATAACAGCTGCCTTCTGCCTCGGAAGATAACCTAAGACCACAATCCTGGAAGAAAAGAAAAAATGAATAACACTATTCAAACTTATTTGTGAATGAGTAACTTCAAAATATATATATATAATATATATATATATATATATATATATTTAATAAAATTTCCAGAAAAAACAAAATAACAATTGGATTATTTAAAAAAATCTTCTTGAAGATTTTTCTGGAAGTAAAATAGCTATTCACAGAGCTGGCTCTGCAAAGTGTGCAAAATACAGTTGCTCTAGCACCTTAGGGTTGTTTCACAAAATCAATTCAACATTTATTAAGTTTCAAAATAGGGAGACTCAACAGTGGCGGCTCATATCTAGTGCCGACTCCAGTGCCTTTTTCTGGAAGGTCTTTACCCTTTAAGCAGCCTTCTGCCAGAAAGCATTGCTGCCCCTTAGGTCCCTGTTATGATTTTCATAGGCCCTGTCCCCCCCCCCCTTTTGGTGCCTTGCAATCTTCTTCAGTACACCCTGCAGCCACCACCACTAAAGGTCAAGACTCACGGTCGCCACTCGCCCTTGTTCGAAAAAGTGGAGATTTAAAAAATTAAGAACGATTGCCACCTTTAATTTTTTTTATTTTTAAAGTAAATCCTTCCTTTTCAAATACATCTTTAGCATTTACAACTCTTGCTTCTTTCATGCACACAAGCACAATAAAAACGCATCAGTTCGACATTCAAGTAACCGAATTTCGGCCGATACTCTTCATTTCCCCTTTCACAAGAAAAAAAAAAGGCGAAAACAGTTCCCAATTGCGCTGTTTTTTTTTTAAAATCCTTCTCTCTGCCATATAAATCTTTTAAATACAGTGGGAAACAATCTAAATCTTGATTTTTTTCCCCTCATAGCCGCAACACTTGCATTTCAGATCGGCCATTTTCGCAAAAACTTATAAAACATAAGTGTCGCGCCATTTTGAAAATGGTGTGAAAGTTTGAGGAAAAAGTTTTGAAATGAATGAAAATAAAATGTACTGAACAAATTTAGAACTGGAAATACACATTTTTTAAAATTGTGTTCGAAAATGGTCCATATTTATGATCGCTGTTTTTTGTAAAAGGTTTGTTTCTGTAATTGGGATTTTTGTAATATGTTGCTTCTGTTATTAACAAAAATTTTACATTTAAATCTTTTGTACTGTATAACATTCAACACAAAACACTATATCGCAAAAATTCATATTTCCTTAATTTACCATCACCAACGAATTTTTTTTTTTCCAATTTTTTTCTTTTTCCAATTTGAAAGTCATAAGATTTTTTTTTTATAAACTTAATAATTTCGACAAATTATTATGTTTTCTTTTCACTGAAAATAAGACACATAAGGAATTGCGGGGGGACGGGGCATGCCCCCACCCCCCGCTTCACATAGGTGGCCACCAAGTTAATCAAGTTTAGTGGCCACTGGCCACTTCCAAAATTTCCGAGTCTTGACCTTTAACCGCCACACCATTTCAAACATTCAAAAAGAATATTGCTTTTCAAAGTACTCAAACTATCAATGACACTTTGGGGGCATCCACACCTATGTACTTTTGCGTCTGTTGAAATAGACTTGCTGTGGTTATCAAACTTACTGCGATTTATCATCAGTTCCAAGCCACATTATAATACTATCATCACATCACGGTTGATGGGTGCATTCCCTCCAATGGCGACAGTAACGTCAAGTTTGGTGAGCGTCATTGGTTTTACATAGTTGAATTTTCAAACCCTCTTGTTTACTCATTGACGATTTTTTTCACGTCATTAAAAGTAACTTTCACCTAGAGTGTATTACAACAAACAAAAAATTTTGTCGTCGTCATTGGTATATACTCTTAATTTAAAAAATAATTTCCCAGCAGCTTTCTTTCCAATGCAAAATCCAACAACATTTGCAAAATTAGTTTCTGATGTCAATAATCACAAATTTAACTGCTTAAAGTTATACATTTTTGCATTTTTCTTTCGCTTCTCTAAAGTAGCACTATCTCCACACCGTTTCTGTTTAATTGCTGGGTTGCCATGAAAGTCTTCACAAAACATCGTGCCTCTGAAAACAATAACAAATCAACAAAACTTACCTTCATGCAATAGACTCAATAGCATAATTTCTTTTTTAAACAAACTAGATACCCCTTTTGTCATAAGCATCAAAACAAAGAGTCAAACTAAAGAAAAAGGAAAATCCAGAAACTGTGCTGTTAAGTTCACTGCAGGGATGCAGGGATGTGATATTGCATCACATTTTTTCTATTGTAATTATTTTTTTTCATTATTAATTAATTTATTTTTATTTCTCTAAACTTTTTTATCATTTAATTTTTTATGTAATGCTTTCTTTCAATTAAATTATTCCAAATTATTTTATTTTTCACGAAATCGGTATTTTCAGCACTAAATTCTTTTAACATCAAAATGTTGCTTATTTTAATTACCGATTCGTAAATTCTTTTACCATGCTAAACTTTTTTTAATATAAATCTTTTTCATTCCTTTTTTCCAAATTACCATTTTTTTTACCAAATAGCCATCTTGTTTTCAACGAAATTGTCGTCCATATTTGAACATCCTGTCTTGAAGATCTTATCAGGTTGTTTTTGATGAGTCAGGCGACGCGGTGAAAGTGGTTTTGGTCCACGATTCACGAGTCACGCTTCGATTGGTTCCCGCCAAAATTCCTCCTGCGCTCTCATTGGCGCACGTGACGTGCGCCGTTGCCATCGGATAAATTGCGTGAGGAGAAAGTGGGAGAGATGCGATTCACTCTTGCCGAGATTGCCGTGCCGAGAGGCTGGTGGCGCATTGATTTTCTTTTCTTTGAAATAATGGCCGAGGACCGGGGCTTTCGATCCTGCCCCTGACACCGTGTGAGCCACATGTTATGTCTTAAAAAAAAGGCAATCTGCAAATATTTCAAATTATGGCAACAATTATTACCAGCAAAAGTCCGGCGAAATCCATGAGAGGACGCAGCTGCACCAGTAAAACGGGAGCAATGCCCGCCACTGCAATCTTTTTTTCTCGGAGCCAGGAGGTCCTCATCATAAGTTTATAAGTCATACTTCAAGTAAAAGTTTTTGCACGCATATTTTTCTCTTCAACTTTTTCCCAAAAGGATGCGCCTTGAGGCCATCATTGCTAATATTACGCCTACCTGATCGTCATGCCATCCAACTCAATCATCGGCTGAAGGCCTGCCTTTTGTTTTTTTTTCTTTTCATCTCAGTATTTTTTTTTGAACTTTTTTTATTGATTTTATTTCATGGACGATCTCTTACAGCAAAAATGGATCAATAGTTTTTTTGCACCGTCTGAGGATGCTCAAATGTAATTTGTAAAAAAAAAGTTGGATGTCTAACAGTCTAATCTAATATAGTAATTGTGCAGGTGATCACCTATTTTTTTTATTTTATAAGAGTAAAAATTCAGCCAGTTCCTCCATAAATAAAATTCTTTGTTATTTGTTAAAACTTGTTAAGTTTTCTTTTCATGATCAACACGCCATCCACAAGGGGTAAGTCGAATTTTTGTTCTTTTCATGCCAATCTGTAAACGCATTCAAGGTAGTCGTTGAGCTGGGGAATTATTGTATCACTTCGCGATTAAAAACATTATTATGTGCAACCACTATTTCGGCCTATTCAAAATTTTCTGAGAAATTAAATTCCAAAAACATTAAATAAACGAAATCTTAATTACAACTAGGGGGGGGGGGGGTGTAACAACACAAATTTGTGCCGCGAATAAATTTTAACTCATTTAATTTTCAACGTTGCACTGGTAACAACACAAGGGAAACTCTTTCAGGATTTCAAAGAAGTGAATTTATAAAGCATTGTTAGCAAAGTTAGCATCAGTTAAATCTCGCAGTATAAAACTTTGAGTGAAAAATTAATGTTTCAAGAGAAAAATTTTCATTACCTTTGTATTGTTAAAAAATATATATTTTCTTTAAACAGTTTGAAGCAAAAAAGACATTATGTAATTATTAATGTTTTTATAATAATTGATAATGAAATAAAATTATACAGTATTGGATTGATAGTATTTTAGTTTGTATGGCGAGAAAGGAGTAGGGAGGCTATTTTGATAATTGTTCAAGAGCTCCAAATACCATCGGACCGACCCTGACTATTTGAATGATTAGATTAAATATTAAGTCTAGTACAAAGGCAAAAAAAAAAAAAAAAAAAAGGAATGACTTACAAACTAATTTCAATTAGGTTCTGGTTTTTGTATTATTATTTCTTTTTATATTATTATTATTATTAATTTCCGCAAAAAGTAAGTAGTCACTGAAATCATACTAAATCTAGAATACAAATTAATAGAGAAAACACAAAATACAGTAATGAAACTTAATTTATTAATTCCTGTCTATCTGTATAAAGTTTATACAGTTAAACCTCCGTGAGCAATTACCTCTATCAAGCGACCACCCCCCTGAACGACCGATATTTCATAGCACCGAATTTTCACTTTATCGTCTCAATGTTAAAATACCTCTACGAGCGAACATGCGAACCTCTATGAGCGACCGCTTTTATAGCCTATTCTCAGAAAGAATTCTTGCTTCACCTTGGAATGACCTATGCCATTTTACCGTACATTAGGCACGTGCACTTTACAACCTATTTACCCCCTTTTGAGGGGGGATGTACTTTTCTTTTCTCCACCAGACCCCTACTGTTAGCTGAGATTGCTTTCTTCGCAGAGCTGATGGCCGTGTGTGGGGGGGAAGGGGGGGGGGAGATCACGGAGATGTCTCCAAACTCCCCCCCCCCCCAGGTGGCTGACCAATGAATGGAGGAAGAATGTGGACTGACCCATTGTGTGTCCATAACGTCAAACGAGGTTGAAATTCACTTTTAGAGAGCATATTTCACAGTCACCAAAAATTCATTTGCTTTGCGTTTCTCGATCGTTTAACATGTCGAAAAAACAAGTAATCTTAACTTTGGACCAAAGGGTTGAAGTCCTCAACTTGGCGGAGAAAGGAAATTCAGAAAGAAAGCTGGCGGAGATTTTTCGAACCCAGAATAACAACATTAGAAAGGATAAAACGTCAATCAGGAAAGAATGGGAAGATTTCAAGTTCCGGGGCCTGAAAAGAATGCGGACGGGAAAGTTTCCCGACAGCACTATTGCAATGGCTCAAGACGGCACAAACAAAGAACATTCCTATCAGCAGTACGCTTATGCAAGAAAAAGCCCTGGAGATTGCAGATGCCTTAGGGATAAAGGACTTTAATGCCAGTAATGGGTGGCTGGAGAAGTTCTGAATGAGGAACAACATCGTGTTCCGTGCTTTGTGCCGCGAAGCTGCTGATGTCGACGAGAGTATCTATGACGACTGGTCATCAAGATTGCCATTGCTGATAGCCAGGTATGATGACAAAGACATCTTAAACATGGATGAAACTGGCCTTTTTTTCGTGCCCTGCCCAACAAAAGCATGATGCTAAAATCCCAAGATGCTAAAGGAGGGAAGCAAAGGAGAGGATAACCATAGCGTTTTATGCCAGCGCCACTGGGGAAAAGGTTAAGCCTTTAATGATATGGAGATCAAAAAAGCCAAGGTGCTTCAAAGGGATTGATATTGCAAAACTTGGCGTTGGATGGAAGGCGAACTCCAAGGCATGGATGACTGCCGCAATATTTGAGGAGTGGCTAGCCGACTTCGACAACAAGATGGGAAAACAAGGAAGAAAAGTTCTCCTTGTTTCAGACAATGCGACTTGGCACAAACACCAGCTTGTTTTGAAAAACGTTAAGTTGCTCTTCCTCCCACCCAACACGACTGCAAAGCTTCAGCCTTTGAATCATGGCGTAATCAAATGGTTCAAGGTGGAGTATCGTTTTTGAGATCGATTATTAGTCGCATGGAGGAATGTGACAAAGGGACTGAGCTGGCCAAAAAGTTGACAGTGGCAGACGCCGTAAAGTGGATTAAGCGGGCATGGAAGGATGTAGATGCAGACCTCATAAAGAAATGCTTTGCGAGCTGTGACATATCAAATGCGGAAGTAGAGCAAAATATTTTTTCCTTTGAAGAAGCCGATATGATAGAGGTAGAAGAACTCTCTAAGCTTGCGCGAGTTAAGTTTAACTGTGAGGCAATGGAGTGTGAAGAAAACCTCGAATGCTATGACGACATGGACGAGAATTGGGGAGAAAGACTGCTGCAGGAGGCTGTTTCCCAAGCTAAGTTTTTTTTCATTAAAAAAAATATATATTTAGCGTATTTTTTGTATAAAGGACTTGGACAATTTTTTGCCTTTTAGGCACTGCTGAGTCTGATGCCGAAAGCACGCCCGGCGATGGTATTGAGGTCGACGAGCCGTCAATGACTACTCAGGAGACATTGAAACAAGTGGACTTTTTAATGAAAAGTTCCAGTGCAATGAAGGATGATGGCATAAGTGAAATCAAAAACTGAAAACTATGTTATAACAGAAAAAACCAAAAAAATTAAACAGTCAGATATTGTGACATATTTTAAAGTACAAACTTGAATTTTTTGAGTTTTAAACTTAAATATATTTTCAGCATTTTATATATGCAATAATAATGTAAATAAACGTAAATTTTTGCAGCAATATCTGTATAATTATTAACGACTTTCGTTTTTCTGATGTATAGGTACATAGGTTTAGTTGTTAAGGGCCTTTAGTGTTGACACCTCTCGGAGCGACCACCTCTCGTAATGCAACCAATTTTTCGCGGAATGGAGGGTGGTCGCTCGTGAGAGGTTTTACTGTACCAAAAAAAAAAAAAAAAAATGGAATGGAAGAGAGAAAAATTACCTCACATCTGTAGCACTGAACGTGGAAACTTCTGTCAAGGGCAACAACTCGAACTGTTTCTTCTTTTCCATGCTCGGGCATTATAGGTTGAGTACAGACACAACAGCGAGGTGCAAATTTTCTAAAAAATAATAACCTTAGAAAGAAATGCAATCACGTATACAAATATACTGAACTAAGGAATAAAATAATCATTTTATTTATTTATTTATTTATTTTTGTAAGAAAAATATTAAATTTTATAAAACCAGCCAAAAGGCAAAAGTAAACAAATGAAGATTAATTAGCCTTATTGAGTTTAATAACTTTCAAAAATGAAAAATATTAGTGGTAAAAGCTTTTTTCAAGGAATTTAAAGCTCATAGATGTGATATCTAATAATGTGCCATTCGAATGATAATTCAAGAATATTTTCAAAATAAGTAAATGATTAATCCAATTACTTATGCTCCGAGTGTACATATGGACAAGTTCAATATTTTAAGCATAAATTTAAAACTAAAATTGCATACACATGTTTCAGGCATAAGAGGAGCTTCAGTGTTTTGGGGAAAGGAGTTCTTGTACTGAAAAAATGGTGTCATTCTGAAGCTAAAAAAAAGAATAAATAAGTAAATAAATAATGAGAATACAGTCAAACCTGTCCAACTTGAATTTCATGGATGGATAAAAAAATCCGATTTTAATCAGAGGTCTCCCTAACTGTCAATCTGAAACTACTAGTACTGAGATAGCAAACCTCTGGCACACGAAAGGCAGTTTAGTTGCATGCCTTCAGGTGTAGAAACGTAAAAAGTATACCAAGCAAAGCATCTAAAACAGGACACCATATTTTTTAAAATGAAAATGATAAAGGCAATTAATAATGTATTTTTAGTTGTATTGATACATCTAAGGTTTCATGCTATAAAAGTTAAAAAACATCTAACATTAGTCACTCTTCAGTTTACTCTTTCACTTATAATAAAGAATGTGCTTTAGGAAACTTTACCTTATCCTAATATTAAACTGAAACATTTTCAAAATATAGACTAAAGAATTTACATTCCATGAAAGTTAATAACTAAACAGAAAATGTAATTGCAAAATAAAGTTCAATAGTTCAAATCAAAGCAAGGGCTTAAGAATGATTTTTAAGAGAAATATAAAAAATGACACACAGGTCACCCAAAAATAATAAACCATAATTTAAATATGAATAGTCTTCAGCAAAGAGTTAGAAAGGACATGATTCAGTTGTTTAAATTCAATAAAATGGGAAATCTTGATGGGCTACAGTTATTTGCTGAAAGTACACCCAGAGGTCATTGTTTTAAGCTTTTCAAACCTCAGGCTAATTTTGAAATTAGGAAACATTACTACTTCAATAGGGTTGTAGGCAGTTGGAATAGTTTACTGGAGGCAACTGTTAATTGCAATGGGGTAAAAACTTTTAAGAAAGCTCTTGATATTCATCGGGGACTGCTAAATTGACTAGGACCTGCCTAGCTGGACCCTGAGCCTGTTGCTGGTTGTCACTTTTGTATTTATACTCGTATTTTACTGGCAGAATAATTGAAAAAGGTTCTCCACCCCCGTACAAGTAGCTTGCAAAGAAATTTTAGGTATGGAGGCAGCGTTGAGGTGGTTAGCTTGCACATTACTAGCAGTGGTGTAGTCCTGGAAAAAAAAGGTGGGGGGGAAGCTTACATATACCAACATCAAAAAGTGGGTGTACGCTTATGTTAAAATTAAAAGGTAGGGGACGCCTTCCCCCCTCGACTACATCATTGCTTACTAATATACTAATTGTTAAGTGACTTTTTATATTTTGCTAATATGCACACTCAATAGTGACTGGCTCAAAAAAAAAAAAAAAACACACACAAGGATATTTTGTTGGTATAAATATAATACAGGGTTCATACTCAAATAGGCAAAAAAATTTCCATGACTTTTCCAGGTATATCAAAGCAGAATTCCAGGTTAATGTTCTAAGTTTGGGCTCATTTTTGTCTACGGCAGCACTAACGAAAAGGGATCAAAATCTGAATGGGGATATGTTGCGCCAAACGCATTTTTTAAACAATTTCTTAATTTTTTTATAATCTGACATCTCGACGAGGGTAGGTTCCCTGAAAGGGGAAAAATCCCCGACTTTTAAAGGTTTTTGTCAAAAATTTACATTTTTCCCCGACTTTTGCAAAGGATATCAATTTCCATGACTTTTCCAGGTTTTCCATGATTTCCAGGTGGAGTATGAACCCTGTATAAATATACATTAAAAAAAAAAAAGACAGTATTTCAATGTAGTTGGCTGCTATTACCGAGAATTTAAAAGCTCTTTCTTTTTCTTTCACTTTTTTGGGGGGGGGGGGGGGAGTGAGTAGCTTGCAGCAGTATTTGAAAACTATAGTGGCTGAGCAGTTTCTTAGGTTTGGCAACTATTAAATTGGCCAATCTCAGCAGTTATTTTATTACAAGGAACTAAATTCTTTTTCAATTTAAAAATAAAACAATAGGATTAAAATGGGAATCAATGCCTTCAAGTTAAATAAGTAAATAGAATTAATTACTTATGGAAATCATCAATGCAGTATATTTGATTTGTTGCATCAACAGTGAATGGAATCCCATCTAAGCACTTTCCGCATACTACACAAGTAAAGCAATTAGGATGATATGGTTTTCCAGTTGCCCTTAAAATCTGGAATAAAACAAAGCAAATGAAATAATAACACTTCAGTTGCAAACATTTGCTACTGAATTTTAAAAGGGAGAGCAAACACACAAAAAATGTTTATGTTAACTTTTCATACAAACATTATTTTTCATCTTCTACTTTTCCACACTATTAATTGCACACGTTACTTTTGAGGAAAGAAATATCTACAGATTTTTCTACTGCTAAAATGTTTAAAAAATAAGTATGTGTAACATGATATACTTCATACTCATTTCGTAATAAAATATTAGGGTAAAAATTGAAAAAAATAAATATTTTTAGAAAGTACTTTTAGGAAATACTACTTTTAGAAAGTAAGGTTATTTCAACAAAGATAAATAATTCATAACCTTAACATTTGTTTCGAAGCAAGAACATTACTAATACAAAATAATTTTTAGATTTAAAATTACTAAGAATCAATTGAATAATTCTGATTTTGGAACCAGCTATATTTTTAAACAGTAAGTACTACATATTTTGAATTTAAATTAAGAATTTGATTGACTTTAAACAGGCTTTTTTCAAACTCCAAAGAAGTAGACAACCTTTATTCATTACAATTCATCTCAACTTATTGTGTAAAATAACACTAATAATAATGCAGTTAATAAGAAAGCATGAAGAGGGTTTTAAAATGCACTTTGCACATATAAAAAACAGCTCATATATAACAAGATATATGTATGAGAACAAGAAAAGCATGAGCAGGTTATCAAACAGAAACTGAATTAAAAAAGCTGAATGAATTACTAGGGCAATGTTTTTATTATTCTTTGAAGAACTATGATTTTTTTACCAAAACAATTTTTAATTGTCGTTCAATATGTAATAAATCTGAAAGAACAAACACTTAAAATGCTCCGAACTGGGACAGAATTTTTAATGTTACCTAATCAGGTGTGTGTTCAGCTTCCTTCTCTGGGTACTGTTTTTGTGAATTTAAAAAATATTTTGAGAAAATTTTTTAAAAATTATGAAAATTAAGAATTTTAAAATCAGTTAATAAAAACCAACTGTATATTTTCTCCCCACTTCAACAAACAAAATATATGCAAGCACTGTCCAAAGCCTAACACATGATTGTGCCTCTGCTATACTAAGTACAACAATAATTGCATATCTAACCCTATGGCTAGTTATAATATATACTTAAACAGCCCATACAACATACATGATATATTCTGTCTTTTAAATATTACTAGGAAAGGCACTACATTGATTTTCTAATTAGAAACTAGTCATTAAAAATTTTCTCAAAATTGAACAATGGTAAATTCAAAAAAAAAAAAAAATCATCTCTCTGCTATGGGAGTAAAGTACCAGTACAGGATATATTTTTTACAACTTGAGAATGTGTACTTACACGATCAAGGATTCTTCCCCCACATACACAACACTTCTCCAATGTATTCTAAAAACACAAATAACATTAAAATGATGACAAAGTTAAAAATTTTATTGAAACACAACATCAGTTGTATATTATAATCAATACAGCTTCTTAAAAATAAATAAATATCAAACTAAAATTTGATTAATATATTTTTAATTATTGATGATATGCCTGATAGGGAAAAGAAAACATCAAATAAAAGTTAGCAAAACAAAGCAGAGTTAAGTATTAAAACATTCCTTTGCAAAATGTGGCACTTTCTTTAACCACCAACAAATAAGTATTTGACACACTATTAGCATCGGCTCATAATGTGGTGCAGTGTGGTAATCTAAATGCAGCACGATCCAGCCTTAGCTGTTCAGAATGAGCCATTACAACCCTTTTGTAGACACACACATAGCTTCTACTATGGGTAAGCAAACGTACCTCATTTGACCATAACTTAACCTGCCCATAACAATCTATTTTTTAAAAATAGTTAAGAAAAAAGTTTTGCTGTTTCTTCATGAATTCAAGCTTTTTAGTCAAATTAATGAAAGTAGAAAGAAATTTGACAAGTTTAGAACACATAATAAAGAAAAATAGAAAAGAAAAACGTGTGTGTGTGTGTGTATATATATATACCGTAAAATCCCGAAAGTAGCCCCCCCCCCCTCGAATGTAACCCCCCCCCCTTTCTCGCCGAAAGTGGAATTATTCCATATTCCTTAATATTACCCCCCTCCCCAAATGACTGGCGATTTTAAAACAAATTTTGTATTATTTTCTTATGATAATGATTAAATATGTCCAATTTCTTTTTGTATTTTATTTTATTTGTTTATTTTTTCATAAATATTCAAGGTCTATATGCTTAAAAATAAATTTCATGTACTCGGCGTTGATTCGTTCATTAGCCGCCATCTTTGATCTTGTAAGTCCGCCATTTTTGGTCGTGTTTTGAAATTCGACACATTACAAAATACCAATATAGCGCTGGCCCCGAACATGCCAAATCTGCGTTTCATGAGTTTTTAATTTAAAGTATAGGGATTTCTGCTAATTTAAGTGCTAAATTCTTTCTCGGCGTTGATTCGTTCATTAGCCGCCATCTTTGATTGTGTAAGTCCGCCATTTTTGGTCGTGTTTTGAAATTCGGCACATTACGAAATACCGATATAGCGCAGGCCCTCAACGTGCCAAAATTGCGTTTTATGAGTTTTAAATTTAAATTATAGGGATTTCTGCTAACTTAAGTGCTAAATTCTTTCTTCAGTCAAAGATGCCATCCCCATGCGATCGATTTTCTATTAGAAAATTATAAGACAGATTTTTGTTTATTCATTTTTTGAATCTTGTTTCGTATTAATGTTTTTAAAATAATTTTAAATGGGTTATACTTGTTATTTATCTTCAGTAGATGCTCGTAATTAATACTAAAAACATTTTTTTTTTGTAATTTTTTCGAAAATCTCGATTATAACCCCCCAATCTGAAATTTGCCAGTTTGGTTTCTTAAAAGAGGGGATTACTTTCGGGATTTTACGGTATATATATATATATATATACTAATAATAAAGCAGCAAGTATGTGTGTGTGTGTGTCTATCTGTGTCCGGCGTAGGGCCCAGACCGTCCAGCGGATTTTCATGAAATTTGGTACGAAATTAATTTGGAACATGGGGGCGTGCACCTCGGAGAGTTTTCTCTGAAATTCGAATTTGTTCTTCTTTTATTCCAATTTATAACCGAAAGTTTCATAAAAAAGTCATTTTCTATGGGAAGGAATTATTGCATTGCTTCGAGCTTGGTACCGTTGAAAAGCGCATAAAAAACTACCCCGGAAGGAGTTTCGCTCTGCGTGCGAAAATTCGAAGCCTCTAAATTAACTAGAAACGAAGTTATAAGCATTTTTCTCTGCAGTTCGAAATTTTTTTCCACGGTAATTAACTTTAATTTTAATTGTTACCATGCAGACTGACTATTAATCGTTTTTTCTTTTAACAAATCAAAATTTATTGCTTGCGGTTTTTAGCATTTTGAGGAGCAGCTGATTTTTAATTTATTTATTTCTTTTTTTGGATGTTGATTATTATTTTTTTAAAGCAAATTGAAATTTATTTCCTGCAGATCACAGGCGGTTGATAGTTTTATTTTGATTTCCTACTTTTGACATGGATTTTACGGGACCATTTTTCATACTGCACAGGGGTTTTTAAAAAAAGTGTTATTCTTTATAGCGATTTTTGTTATTCCAGCTTATTATTACTATTTATACTTTCATTTATTTTATTTTCGCCTGTGAATTAGCACATATGTTATTTTCCTATATGAGCTCGGATGAAAGGTTTATTCCGCTTTCAAAGCTTTGCTTGCTGCTGTTCGTTTCTGCAAGCTACAAAATTTCGTCTTTATGTTTTAAGCCAGGTTCAGACGCTACGTTTTGCACAACTTTTTGTTTCCGCTGTTCAACACGTTGCGTATAGATTGGAAAATTGGGCAGTTTTCAGTCCGGTGCAAAGACTGTACAGTTGCAGTGATAACTGAGCTAGAAAGCATAGATGTCTTTGAACTGTGCAGACAAATCGGCACATGTAGACGGTAGCACCCTTTTCCGATTCATTTTGTTTCTCAGTTTCAATTCGTCAGGCGACAATGGCCGACTTTCGGAAATGTTCTCGGGAGTTTCTCACAAAATTTATTGCATTATGTGAAAGTTTCCCATGCATTTGGCGTGTCAAATTCAAGGAGTATAGTGACAGGGATAAAAAGGGGGACGCTTATGAGAGTTTAGTGGAAAAATTCAAAGAAATTGATGCAACCGCAAACAGAGAAACAGTTGTAAATAATTAATTCTTCGAGAAGTGTTTACTGTAAAGAATTGGCAAAAGTTAATAAATCGATTCGATCTGGGGCTGAAGACGAAACCTACAAGCCATCTGTCTGGTATTTTGATTCGTTACATTTCCTAAATGATCAGGAGACACCAAGGTAGTCTAGGAATACCATGGATGAAAATATAGAGATTGCAGTTGTAGAACCACCAGAACAGGCAACAAAATATTTATTTTATGTAATCAATTGACCACTTTGAACGCCGGGTCCTTCTGAGACGTTCCAGTCTTTTTTTTTTTAACAGGACACCATGCCAAAATTGACCAGAGTAGTACCTCCTTCATGACGATATCGTACAAAACCGAGTGAAATATCAGATATCTCTGCACCATGTAGACGCATAAAAACTGCAACGTTTTCATTCAGTATTAAGACTGCATAGACAAAAGGTTGTACAAAACGTAGCGTCTGGACCCGGCTTTAATGTCAATAAATAATAGATAAATATTAATTATACTAAAAATTTATTAATTAAAACTATTATAATTTATTATAATTGTCCTTTTTGTGTGGGTACTTGAACTAAACATACAAAACGCATTTTATTTTAAATCTTTGCTTTTTCGTTTTGTTTCGCTTCTTTCTTTCTTTTTTCTATTTTTTATTGCTTGTTTTGTAAAAAAAAATTCTTAAATATGTAGGATCGCTGGTTGATTGCCATAGGCGGCTAATTTTTAATGATGTGGAATGCATTTTAATAAAATAATAAAAAGTTATAGCTATATACACAATGGCAAATCAACTGGTCTTTTCATTTTTTAACACAGGCATAGCTGTGCGGGTACCGCTAGTATATATATATTCTTTCCTTCTTATATTTTTGAAAATTTTTGGCACAAAAAATAAATAAATAAAATAAAATAAAGGAAGAAAAAAGAAGTGGGTGGGAGAAGGGTAAGAGATAATTTTAAATTGACATAATTTCAGTTTAGTTTTGGAAGTGAGTAAAAATACAAATATTTACAAATCACAGTTGATCTAATGTAGTTTTAAAGTCAATGTAATTCTAAAAAAACTAGTTGATCCCCCACAGAACATCAGCGGATCGGAAATTAACCATTTTAAAATTGTAAAAAATGATTTATATTTCGAAAGGCTTCAGTAAAGATCGCTTGATCACTAGATATAAACATGCACCATATAAACAAACTAGGTGTTGTCACTCCAAAGAATCGGAAATTAAAAATTTAGTTATGAATGGAAATACTTTTTGAGATATAGAAATTAATTTGGAAAAGCCCCATAAGTTAAAATAACAAATACACATATTATTTTCTTTCTTTATGGTAATCATTAAACATTTTTTAAAGTATCGTTATGCCATAGCTTGGTTTTTGCATGGTGTCAGTATCGTATCGTACCGTACCGCAAAGTTTAATCGTAACTGGCCCACACTAAGTGAAATATATATATAGATAGTGACACTAACCAAATAATCATCTTCACAATAAGGTTTTCCATCTTTAGCGTAAAATGGTTTTCCACGAAGTTCTTTGTCTGTAATAAAAAAAAATTTGCTTAAAAAACCACAAGTACAAAGAATTTAAAAAATATATTCAGCAAAATTCACAATAAAAAAATTAATGGAATACTTACGACAAACATGACATGTGAAACATGATATGTGATAGACATGTTCCATAGCAGTGCAGCCACTACCTTCCCCAAGAACTTTCTCTCCACATTTGTAACACATACCTAAAAAAAGGGGGAGGATACCATGAATATATTCTCTATGCATTTTAACAATACTAGACAGATTACTTCTGATTAGAAGTCAAAATATATTATCTGAAATATCTGCCTACCCCTCCATTTTGATTTTGTAAATTATCAGTAGATTACACATAACAAACTGGAACATTTTATGCAATAGGATTACCATCCTAATTTAATTTTGCATATTTATCAGTAGTAATATACAACCAATGAATACTGAACCACTAGAATTGACGAATGTTATGTTATCAACCAATAGGAATGCTTCTTTTTTTCCCATGTTTCTTTCATTCAAAATATCCTAAGTAATTATTACTCAACTATTTTTATTTTCAAGTGGAACAATGGGAGAATAATCAATCACTATTTTTGTTTAGGATTTCATAATCAAAAAACATGTTTCATTAAAGCTTTCAAATCCAGCAGTGGTAGTTTCTTCATAAAAGTATTTGTGAATAACCCATATGCACCTTTCTTTCCTTTTGAAAAAAAATATTTTAATGTAACTTTTTGGGAGAGATAACAGTTTAATTTAACCAAAAATAGAAAATTTACTTCATATTTTCATTTTTAAATAAGGAGGGGAAAAATAACATTATATAAAATTCTTCAAGCCTTAAAAAAATTTCAGAAGATGGAGAATAAATTTTTTAAAAAAAATGAAAATTTAGGGTAAAAGAAAAACAACAGCAGGTCACTCCCATGAAGCATTTAGGCCTTTATTACTGATTATCAAAATGTTATACATATAACTGATCCGACAACCATAAAAGTGCAAAAAGGAAGCAATAACATTCCTTCACTGATGTTAAATTTGTATTTCTACTCACCAATGACAGGAATTTCTTCTTCCTCTTCCTCCTCTTTAGCAGCACAAAAACAAAAACATGTGCATGATAAAATGGTTATTCTATTTTGACTCAGTATGAAGATAAGGTGATCACAGATTTTCAATAAAAAGTTATCTCACAGAAAAAAATAGCTAAAATACACATTATATTTAAAAAGTAGAAAGAACACCAGGCAGTAAGGTACACATTTTTTACTTATTAGTTTTGTCTTTTTTTTTCTTAGTAAAGTATAATGCAACATGCAAGTCTAAAAAAGAGAAAAGAAAAATTGCAGAAAGTAAATCTGCTGCTCTTGGGCTGGAATCACCACTATGAAGTCTTACTGATGGGCATATAGAGAGATTTGCATGAAATCACTCTAAAAGTTCATTAAATTTTCGGAAAAAAATTTGAGAAGTTAATTAAGTTCTGAAATAGCTCAAAATGTTCATTCAAGTGTTGATAATTCAATTATGAAATCACTCAAGAGACTCGCTCAATTTCTAATCATTTGGTATCTTACGACTTGATTATGTAAATCTCAATTATATCATTATGACTACAAGGTTACAGGTCCTGAGAGAAAGAGGGAGCAACAAAGTTTTTAAACAAAACCATTAAGATAACCCCATCTTTGATAACCATAGCCCCCTTAACTAGATGCCTTCCAAAATGGAGCGAAACCCATTACCCTACCGGCAACGATTTTCTCCCGCTGACAACGAAATCACCGCTAGAGGGCACTACCCATTTGCTATTGGAAAACGGTGTTTTACTTGTAAACGCTTGGTAAATTGCACTAAAAAGAGCTAAAAAGTGGTTAAAAAAAAAAAATTTTAATTTCTTTTAATATTTAATCATATGACTCATTTATCACATTTTTTTTCGCTCTTACTTTATGGTGCAGTAAAACAGTAGGAAATTAAGTGATATTATTTATTTTTGCTATCTAGTTAGTCTAGGAGCATTTTAACGCAGCATCAACTTAAAACTTATTTTACTGAAGTGGTTTTCTGCTAACAGTAGGTATTTTAATAGAAAAATTTTGTTACACCAATGAACAGAAATTTCATTAAAGTAATGATTTAATTCTTTTAGTCTGTAAAATGAAATTTCGCTTAAGAAACAATTTTTTTTTTTTTTTTTAATTTGCAAACGTGGTGTGCAGCAACATGCTTTAATAGCTATGTAATAAAAATCTGTATCACTTTCATTCAACTACGAAAAAATAAAACATTGTTTCTGTAATCTATAAATGTACTTAAAATTATAATTGCATGTCATCACTTTTTTATCTTTGTTATTATTTTCAAGTTAAATGGAATATATATAAAGAAGTGTTAAAAGAAGAAATTTTCAGCATTTCCAGTAAAAAGATTATTTTTTTCTATACGACCAGTTGCAAAAGTCGAGAACACTCGCGTACTCAACCAACCTGTACCACAGACAAAACGTCAAATTTCGATTACGAAATACTACTTCAAATACTTTCGTATTCGAAATCAAAATCGAACCTACGAAATATTAATTTTATTACAATCGAAGGTTCTATTGCAAACATTAAAAAATGTTTAGAAAAAAAAAAAATAAATAAAGCTGCGAAAAAAAAATTATTTATGCAATTCATACGTAATGAATATAATACACATAATTTCAACTTAGAGTAGCTGATATATTTTCTCGCAATCTAATATTTTCCAAGAAATCATTATTTCAAAAAATGAGCAGAACGATAAGGACGTTAAATTAGGAAACTTGGAACAAAATTCTTCATTTAGGCAAGATATAAAAATTTTGCATAAAAGACAAGTTTTTATTCTTGTAATAGAATCAAATTTAATCTTTTCATAGAATCTGTTTTATACCCCCCCCCCCCCCCCGAAAGAAAAACACCAGTCCTTTTGGTTTCAATAAATAAAATTGTAAATAAATAAATAAAAATTATACATAAATAAAATTAAAATGTTTAAATATGTGAATAATTACAATTTATTATGCATTATACTGAAGTGATATTTTAGGCATGAAGAATAGGACAAATGTTACTTCCAAATTATTCTCATTAATTCACACATTGAATTAAATATGTTCTTGAAATATGATTAAAAGTTGATTCTATGCATGAATAATAATTTGTATTTCATTCCTTACTAACTTTCATTATTTCTTATTGATTCATACATACCTTCGTATAACTAGTTAATTTTTTTTAATAAAAAATCAATAAGTTCAATTTAATTAATATTTGCATAATATAAAATGCATCATAATATATAATCAACTGTATTCCAAGGACAAGCTACAGTGAAGATTGGACAACAAAATAAGTAATGTATATTTATATAAAAATAGTTTTGCACTATATTGTTATTAATTAATTAATTATTTTTTATTTTTTGCCAAATAGACGTTATGAAAGACACGCACATAGTAATAATAACAATAATAATAACAATTCCCTTGTCTTGATATAGCGGAGATCCATTTTTCACGCAAACTAATATCCGATTGAAACTATTTTTTTCTTTTACTGAATATGATGTGCTGCAAAATACCAAAATAGCACAACACAGTAAACCATCTTTCTTTAAGTTACATTGGTCCTGAAAACGACCGTTTTTAACCCAAAGAATCAAATTATTAGGGAAAAAAAGAAGAAATAGCAATGGAAAACCAATTTTCGACCCTTCAAACTAATGGAAAGAGCGTGGTTTGTTATAGCAGATAAGTAGCGTTCCTGGTGGGAGAAAAGGTAACTAAAATCCGCGGTCAACTTTCCCCGCAAATCGCTAGGCATCTAGTTAAGGGGGCTATGTTGATAACCATCAGTTTGTAGCACATGGTAAGGAAAAAACTAGGTAATTTTCCAAATTTAGGAAATACAATGAGCTGTTTTAAAGTTTTTTTTACACAACCTAATAGGCTCTGTCCACAAATCTTTAGTCACAGGTTCAATCTGATTTGTTCTCATTATAGCAAATGTGGAAAAAGATTTCTACGATTAATCCTAAAGCACCCAGTTTATTTCCACAGTTCAACAAATGAAATCTAAGTAATGACTATAGTGAAATGATATTAGTATAAATTAATAGTTTTATTAATTATTTATTTAATCTATTCAAGGAAGGATTTCATCATGTACTCATGTGGTAAATAAAAATTTCCCCTGATTTTTGGAGAAACTTTAAATATACCCTAGTATTTTCCAGAATATAAAACTTCCCTGAGAATTCCCTGATTTCGCAGTTGTGTTACCACCCTGAATAATTAACTAACTACATTCATACACTCCCAAACTGTACTAAAATATGAGTACAAGGAAAAAACAAAGTAAGTAAAGCACAAATTTTCAACACAATAATGCAAATAGCTATTTCAAGACTACAATGATGCCTCTTCACCAGTGCAGGAACAGAGGAAATGCTCATAACACAACTAGAAAGTTGTGAGTGAACATGAACAGGCAACAACCAGAAAGAAAGCCGGTATTACACCAAATGTGTCGGATTAGAGAATAACCAATAGGACTAAGACAAGGAATGAAGAAGACCAATCAGAAGCCAGCAACATAAAAAGGAAGGAATGACAAGAAAAAAGGAAAAATTATAAAATATTTTTCCAAATATCAGGGGAAAATGGGAGTCCCGGAAAAATCATTTACTAAAGAATGAGAATTTCTCCAAATGTAATAAGCTTCCCAAATATCAAGGTTCGAGACCAAAGACCATTTACTGGTAATTCTAGAAGAAGAAAATTCAAAACAATGACCAAAAGTCCAACAATGCTGAGCAAGCACAGAGTGCGCAGGTGTTTTACGTTTAACATTATTTTCATATGCTTTCAGACAGTGTTTGAGGGCACGTTTGGTCTGACCTATGTAAGAAAGATCACATTTACAAGAAATACTATAAATACCCTGGTTACTACGATAATCAATGGGATGTTTCAAATTTGTAAATTCTTATTTACAAGAGAAAATGCATTATCAAAAACCACGTAGGCTGTGGTAGCCTAGTGGTTAGGATGTTGGATTTCCACTTGGAAGGCCGTGTGTTCGATACCAGCTGAAGACCCACCATGTACACTTGGGGATACGTGCAGGTAAAAACAGTGGACCCTGCTACCTCACCCCCAGATGCAGGGCATCCCTAAGGCCTTGTGTTAACAGGGAAGGAGGTTGGAGGAGAAAAATATCAAAAACTACACTTCTTCAATATTTTAGCAACTTGCTGAGTGATTTTTTTTTAATAGAAAGGTAAAATAATAGTATCAGAAAACTTACACACAGACACATTATCAGAGTGCGAAGGCTTATTTAACCTATTACAAATAGAACCAACAACCTTAGGAGAATAGTCACGTTCCAAAGCCAGCTTAAATATAAGAAAGCAGAGTGTTAGAAGAGGAATAAACATTTAAAGAACGGAAAACAAAAGCCTTTTAAAGGAGGTTAAATTTGGTATGGAAGGGGAGAACATTTGTGAGGGGGTAATGTAACAGCAAAGGACTTGTTGCCGTTCACTTACAACTTTTTAGTAGTGTGTAGAGCATTTCTTTTCCTGCACTGATGAAAAGGTTTCATTGTAGCCTCAAAATAGCCATTAGCATTATTGTTTTAGCAATTTGTGCTTTATTTACATTGCTTTTCCTTGTACTCATATTTTAGAGTTTATTCACGTACCATAGAATTCGGGATCACTTGAGTTTTCCATGCTTTGAACCATGAGATCTGTTAGCCTGTCCACTTCGGCTTCTTTACCAGTGGGCCTTCCAGTCATTCCTTTCCCCCTGCTGGAAGCGGGATAGTAAGAGGAATAGAGAGAAGAGGCTCCACTGCCAATGCTATAGTTAGACCTATTGCTCATCTGGCTGGGAGGCCGGGGTGTGATAGGCTCGTAGATTGAACTTGTATCGTATGAGCTCTGAAAATAGAAACAGAGGACTATTATTGAACTTTCTGTGCTAAGATTTACTTTTTTACATTAAAAATGCTTCTTAACAATGGGTCTTCCTAACAAAGGCAAAGAAATATTTTCTTTTCAAAATTATGCTTGCTTTTATGCTCAAAAGTAAATGAAAAGTTATTGCTCAATCGCCATCCTTTGAAATGTGTAATTAGCAATTTCCTCAATGAAATAGGTAAGCAGTTCTTACATGATAATAAATTGAAAAAAAAAGAGAGAAATAAAAATCATAGCAGAAAATGCTAGGACATGCTAGTAAATATGGTTTTTTCGATTCGGTGGCAAAACCCCAGATTGTAGGCATGAGCGTCATAACCAATAGGGATTCGAGGATGCATGTCCCCCCCCCCTCCCTCCCCAACAACTTGGCAGATACTGTATGATAAAATTGGGAAGATAAAAAAAATGACCCTTCCTCATTGGTTCAACCTTGGTGATGCCTATGATTGTAGGGAAACTCTCCCTTGAATCACGCCAGTGGCATGATAATACATATGCTGAATAGCAACATCTGAATGTAAATAGTCATGCACATTAAGCAGTTTTAATAAACAAGTTAATCTATAAAAAGTCTAGTTTGTGTGCTAAACCATCATACATTAAAGCATTATATCCCTATAACTTATAACAATCCTTCATTTTAATTTCTGCAAGCAATAACAAAAAAGAAATAAATCAATAAAAGGTTAATTATCAAAATGAAATGCAAGATGTAACGATCTAAACTTTCTTACCACAGATGAATTTGGTCTGTATGAGGAATATCCTGTCTGAGTTCCATATGTAGAACTGCCTGGAGATCCTGGGGCGGGAACAGCATCTGGAGGAGGTGGAGGGTATTGCTGAGTGGGAGGTGGAGAGTAGGAAGCAACAGGTGGAGGAGGGGGAGGGGGAGGAGGCATGTCATCATCGGGTTGATAATTGCTATAGATAGGGTCACCTGAAACATAATTTAGTGCCATTAGAACTTATTACAATATTATGAGAAAAATTTAAATGTCCAAGCAAAAGAAATAGGTTAGATATTTTGTAATGTACTAGAATGTTGAAATTTCCTGCCTTCACATGTACATGATTCAGATACCAATATTTTAAAAAATATTTCCCATTTATGTATGATGGCATTGTAAAACTCCCACACATTCCATTTTTTAGAAATTAATCCTTAACAACATGACTTAAAAAAAAATTACAATGAGACTGCAAAGAGGATACAAAATTACTTCATTATCAAAATATTACTTGCCACCAGAGCATCTCAAATGTTCTACAAATTCCCTTAGTCTTCATTTCCACAAAGCTGTTGGCAAAATCATCCCATTGACATCTTCAACACAACCGGATTCTTCAGAAGATTAAGCGCATCAATTTTTAAAGTAAGGGAGTGGGCTCATACAAGGGTCAGTCATTTTTTTGTAAGATTTTTCCGGGGGAAAGTAGTAGGGTGAGCTTATACACACCGTATATAACCGGTACACATAATTTATGTATTGAAATATATGAAAAGTTCCTATGCCCCAAATTGGTGTTAATAATATTCTTTGCCCACATCTAGATAGATGCCCATGTGCTTTAAGTATAGAGTGTACAAATGTGAATATTTACAACTAATAAGGTATTTATACCTCTATTTGTTTGTGAAATAATTGGTGCTGGCTGTGGTGAAGGATGCATGGCAGAATGATACATTCCATTCGATTTGACAGCTACAGTAGCATACATATCTGATTTGGGCTTTGGAGGAACAACGGGAGCAATCTTTTTGTTGCTTGGTGAATACTGCTGAGGAGAATAGTTAGAGATCTGTAAATGCCCAAGATCTCGAACAAGCATATCCTGGTTAGAAGCCATGGCTACTCTCTAAACTAAATAAATAAATAACATAAAAAATAAGACCATACATAAATTTTTAAAAAGAGAAAGAAAATGCAATTTGAGAGTACTGGGAATAGTTTTTGCAATATAAAAAACAAGGAATACAGAAGGTGTTGTTAATAGACTAGAGCAAAGAATGCACACTTGATACTGAAAAAAAAAAGTATAAATACATTTGTGAAAAAAAGCTGGGTGAAAAGCCCCCCTCCCCCCCAAATAGTGCCCTCATAATTCCACACATGATGGGCCCAACATATGGCTTTCAAAAAATGATCTGAACACTTTGAAATGCAAAATTTTAAAACCTATTATACCTAATGCATGATAGTGCAAAAAAAGTGAAATACAGAGATAAAAGGCTAAAAGGCATGGTTATCATGCAAAAAATAATGAAATATATATATTAAAATGAATAATATATAGCAGTTTTTAAAACAAAAAGATAGAACATATATTTAGATATGTATTCATATATTTGGCAAAACAATAAATTTTATGATGAAGGAGAAAATTAACATGCAAAATGCAGACCATGTACACTAATGCTCAAGAAAGAAGGAAAGAAAACTACAAATGCTATAAATCTAATCATTCAGTTTGTATATATCTTTACTTTGCTAAGAAAGAAATATATGTGATAAGTAGATCAAAATTCAAAGGTCTTTAGTTATCTTACTATAAATATATATATATCGCAGATAATTTACTAAACCACTTATACTTTAGAATAAAAAATGCACACACAAAACTATTAAGATACTATTGAATGATAAAACATCTTTTAAAAACAGTATGTAATTTTAAAATACTTTAAAATTAGCCGAAATACAATTCCCTCATTGTCATTCTATGTTGTGCGGGAAAATGAATAAAAAATATTTATTGTACGTTTTTCTTAATCTTCCTTCCTTAAATAGTGGTAATTTAGATCTTTTCTGAATTATAAAGAGCAAATTAGCTCTCCCTTCCCTTTGTTTTCTTGTAAACATTTGATATTTAAAAGATCTCTATTTAGAACAGCACTAAAAATCCGTTTTTCTTGACACATAAGAATATGAAACACAGCATTCTCATAAAGACAAATTCTAAAAACCAAATCAAAACGCTTGTGATTCAACTGCTTTCAAGAAGGAAAAAATAAATCATTGAGAATGTAATTGTACATGATATTTTTACCGTCAATATCTTTTTAACTGAGTTTGACAGTAATATGCACAATGAGGAGCATCAGATTAATAACTTTATTTAAAAATTAACATTATGTTTGTTTGAACTCAAAAGTTTAAATATTTATTAATGTACAAGCAAAGATAATGAAAGAAACGATCATCAACAAAGATCTTTACTCTATGCTTTTATTAGGTGTTAAACACTTAAGATTTGTATTTGATGATATTAGAAACACTCGATTACTTAACACTCAAGTAAATAATGCAATCACTATTTTCGGCAAGAACAAATTAATGTCAACATTGCGTGCAACATGAAAAGTTATACCTTTGACTAACCTTACTAATAGCAGTCCCTGAAAGTTATACTCAAAGGCAAAATATACAGTCGAATATTTTAAATTATTTAGACCAGAAATTATCACGTCGAACTTACCCAAAACACTCCAGCAGCAATACTGTCAAAATTGATTCGGCATGAGTCACTGATCGAAATTATCGGAATGTCAGGAATGACAATCGATTTAATTTTAAAATAATCGTTTTTATCGAATGAAGAAAAAAAGAAATAAATAAATATATAGGCATCAACGTTAAAAATTTTTTAAATATGATTTTCTAAACGGGAAATACCGACTAATTAAAACTGCTTTGCAGCTAAAATCCTGAAAACACTCAATGACGTCAATCGCTGCGGCCTTATCACTTCCGGAATGTGATTCGCTACTTTCGTCGGCGGTAGCGGTGTTGATGACGAAACAAAAGCAATTCATTTACATACGAAGCAAGATCCAAATACATTCAATAGTAAAAATACTAGTCAAAACTCACGTTCACAAGTCTTTAAAAAATTCACAACGATAAGAATAAACGATTTATGACCTTGCTTATGACTAAACAACTAAACAACAAATAAAATGCGGAAAATGATGTCTCTGATTTTAAAAGTCAGTCTAGAAACGCACGAAAGATATGTTGCTCGAAAAAAAATCCTCAGTTGTATTTCACTCAATTTTATAATTCGAAATTACTTACTTCTGTTGTAACTTTAATTTTTTGACATGTCCCACATTAGAAGATTAATTTTCAAAAATATTTCTGTAAAAATGTTTTAAGGATGGGTGGAGCGTTTAACGGAAGAAACTGTTCAGAAAATCCCACCCCCATCAGAAAAAAAATACTAAGATCCTAAGATCACATTAACCCACTCTCCTCTAAAACTTTCGATGACGCGGTCCGCGTCATATCTTGTACAGATTACATTGTTTTATTATAAATATGTAATACCTATGCTTTTAAAAACAAAATTTATTCGATATTTAACTTAAATTCACACAATATTGGGTAATACTGTTGAGTAACTACTTCAGTGATTTATTAAAATTAAATTACAACGTGCGTGACGATTTTTTCTGGGGCCCCAACCAATGAATTTGTCACGGGCCTCAGATGGTACAGTTACGCTACTGAAAGAGCACATAAGAAATGTGATTTTTTTTAAAGACAATTTCTTGATTTCCAGCAAATGCGCTGAAATTTCAACCAAATGCGGTTTTTTTTGTGTTAAAATTAAATAAAATAAATAAAACTTCAATCGTTAGCAGTAAAGAAAAGACGCCATTTGTGGTACTTGGTTCACAGAACAATATTAAAGTGTATATGGACAACATTTACATTTTCAGAAAATGCGTAGACATTTCAGCAAAATTACCTATGAGTGTGTTTACGTTTTTTAAAAAATCTGTGATTATTCAAATTACTTTATTTTGCCTTATTTACCCAAAATAATTAAGCGCAAACAACCCCGAACTGAACACGAGGAGGGAGGGTGTATCTACAGTAGTATAGGTCGAAAAAACGAAAAATTTTTTTTTTCAAAGTCGTAATACCATAGAAAAGGAAGACTAAAACAGGATTTAAAAAAAATAAAGAAAAGAAATAAATATGTTTACATCTTCCCGTCGCGCATGTGCTCTAAAGTTCGCTGACATTTGGAAAAAACCTCCCACATTTTTTACGATTTTTAAATTGGCCTCTTTCCAAATGTAATAGCACAAAATGGAGATGTGGTAGCCTAGTAGACATGATGTCGGACTTCTGGATCGGAGGGTATTCGGATTGAGTGACCCACTGAGGACGTACCATGTACACTTGGGGATATGTGCATGTGAAATCCGTAGACCTATAAGTCTCGAGGGCACCGGAGGCAGGGAATTTCCCTCTACTCCAGTCTCATGTCTAAAAAGGGAGGTGGTGCATAACGCATCTAAAGAGACGTGATGCAGAACATTTGACAGGCTATATAATTATTGCTGGTAAATAAGATAAAATAAAGGATTTTGTCATTAAAAAAACAAGAATAAATAGAAATTTGTTGAAATTTTCTATGCATTTCCCTACACACTTCAAGTTTTTAATGTGAACTAAGTGCCACCAATACCATCTTTTCTGTTCTATCCACCGACGAAAATAGAAAAAAAATCTTTTAAATTTTATTAAAAACATTAAAAAAAAAAAAAAAAAAAAATTTGGCCGAAATTTCAAGTATTTGCAGTAAATCAAGAAATTGTCCTACAAGCTTCAGATTCTTTACGTACACTTTATGACACCAAAGGGACCGTTCATAAATGATGTCACTCTTTTTCCCACTTCCCCCCCCTTCCCTACTTCGTCACAAATTGTCACACTTCAACAACCTCAACCCCTCTTTGTCACATGTCACGCTACGTTGCATAAGCAGGATGTCACACTTCTTGTTACCCCTTCCCCCTCCCCTTGTCACAATTTCACGATTCCCCTCACCCTCGAAACGTGACGTCATTTATGAATAATCTCAAAGGCCCTTTTTCCGCATCACCCATCATCGAAAATCGAAAAAAAGTTTTTTTCGTTCAACCTTAATATGTTATTTATGAATATTTCGCGTAAGTAATGAACGAAAAAAAGAAGAATCTTCAATTATGAAAACCCAATCCAGAAAACTTTTCTGCCTGCGCCACTGGAGAGAACAACTACACTTCTCAAAACAATTAAAGGATCACTATTTTGGAATGATCGTGTACAAGAATAAGTTTTATAATAAATATGAGAATTTGACCTTTGGTACTGGACACCTTTAATGAGAAACAACAGAGTTTGTTTTTGTTTCTTGGCTTTCAATTAGTATAGATAATTCTGATGTTTTTGTAAACACACCGAAACAAGAATGAAAAAGAGCAAGATTCCAAGTACTAACCAGTTGTCAATCGAACTTACAAGGTGCAGTTCACTCATTTTTTGTTTGCTTCGTCCTGTTTACGTACCATGGCAGGTGTTAGAAGATTTCTTTCTTACAATGATGTGACTAGGGCTGTCACATGGATTGAAGGTGGTGTTTCTCAACGTCAGGTGAGTCAAAGGTTCGGTGTAAGTCAATCAGTGGTTTCAAGACTTTGGAACCGCTACCAACAACTAGAGACTGTCCATATAAGGCCAAGTCAAGGACGGAGGAGGTCCATTTTAGCCCAAGAGGACAGGTATTTACGTCTAAGTGCCCTCAGACGCAGATTTTCAATAGCCAGGGAGCTGCAAAATGAGCTAAGATGAGCAACGGGGACCCAAATTTCCGACCAGACTGTACGAAATCGACTTCGGGAAAGTGGATTGAGATCTAGATGACCAGTCCAAGTACCTCGGTTTACAGCACGTCACAAAAGAGAAAGAATGCAGTTTGCTTGGACACACAGACGTTGGCACCTAAAGCATTGGCGTAAAGCACTCTTTTCTGATAAGTCTAAATTTACTCCTTTTGGTAATGATGGTCGGGCTAGAGTATACAGAAGAAGGAATGGACGTTTTATTCCCTGCTGCTTATCTTCAAGGGTCCCATTTGGAGGAGAATCAATAATGGTGTGGAGTGGAATAACACTCGATGATCGTACAGACCTTGTAGTCATCCGCAACAGATCCCTGACCGCCCAGAGGTATGTTAACGAGGTGTTGGATGTCCAGATACGTCACAGAGCAGAAGCAGAAGGGCATAATTTCATTTTTATGCACGATGGGGCCCGTCCCCACACTGCAGGGATCGTGCGTCAGTACCTACAAGACCACAATATCACCACTTTGGGGTGGCCCGCTTGCAGCCCGGACCTGAATCCCATCGAACATGTCTGGGATCAACTGGGAAGAAGTATCCGGAGCCGTCAAAACCAAGCCACCACTTTGGAGGAGTTGGAAATCGCTCTTCGAGAAGAGTGGAAGCGTTTGCCTCAAGAAAGCCTCAGGAGGCTTATAAAAACCATGCCCCGGCTAATCCGAGCTGTGATTTCTGTCAGAGGAGGAAACACAAGATACTGAGCCATTAATTGTAACACAAAAACAACTTTTTGTTTACTTTTGATTTTAATAATTAAAGGATTTTCATTTTGATTTTGGTAGTCTTTTACTTCTCTCACCTATTCCCAATACACAACAAAAAATTATTCAATAATTTAACAAGGATTTGGTAGCCATTTGCATTGCCTTTCAAAATAATATAACATATAATCAGTTTTTTAACTGTTAAAAAAATGACAAGCTTATAAAGAAGTGATCCTTTAATTGTTTTGAGAAGTGTATAATCAAAGACTCTAGATCACTTGTGACACCCTTAACAATGTATTTGAGAAGTACAGAGATCATCCCTTAATGGTCTGTCAAAATTCCCCTGCCCGGACTTGGTACAGTAGTTAAAGCAGAAACAGTTAACACACGTCGTACAAACTTTCAAATAAGTTACTTACCGAACTTACAAATTTGTAATTTAATCGAATTGCCTATATAATTTTTCAAATATAAGACATTACAACGCTTAACATAAGTTATTTCGCAGCTGATAAGAATAATTTCTAATAAGAAAGCGAGTATTCCGTCATGCCACTTAAGCGAAAAATGTAAGATTCTTGAGAAAACATTCGTTTGCAGTATTCTTAATTTAAGGAAGGAAGAATTCAAAATCTCTGAAAACGTAATTTATACGTAATATAGCAGGGAGTGCAAATTTTTCACACACACACACGCATCTAATTCGAGAAGAACATTTTCGATTATAGAGTCAAGTTATGTGTGAATATGAAACGTAAACCTCTATGGAAAAGTTTTTAAATGTTTTGTCAGTTTCATAGTGGGGATCTAGGGGGGGGGGGGGGCAAGCCAGGGGACATGCGCCAGCAGGAACTTCTGGATGGAAGCAAATTCAACTGTGACGCACAAAAAAAGAAGAAAAAGAAAAGAAAAGAAAGAAAAAATATTTATTTAAGAAAAGTTAACTTTGGGAAAGAGAATTAAATTCCAAGTTCGGCGCTCCGATTTAATCAATGATCGGCTTCTTTGCTAACGATTAAAACCGATTAATGGAAATTATTTATTTGTATAAACTGTTGGAAACTCTAAAATTGAGGTATGGGATCATTCATAAATGATGTCACGCTTCGAGGAGGGTTCGTGAAATTGTGACACATTGTCCAAAAAATGCTAAAATAAAAGTAAACAAAAAAATTCATTCGAATTCTTTACCGGAATATAGCCATTAAAATATTTCTTTTCATCAGGGAATAACTGAATTGTGTTAATTAATCCCCATTCTGGTTCGAATACACCATGGGGTGAGGAAATACTGCGTAAACGTGAGAAATATCGGGCAATATCTTGAGAGAGTGCTGCTGTCTTCACCGAAATTTCATAAATTTCGTTATAAAAATAATGTTTTAAGTAGTTTTACTGCCTGTATTTTACTGCTAAGAGACATTTTTGTATTAATGACATAATAAATAGTTTACCAAAAATATTTGGGCAAATTGCGTAAGCATTTTAAGGGGGTAGTCCATTTTTCTGTAAAAATAGTGAAAAATTTAGAAATTCAACACGTAAGAACGCTCAACATCTGAATTCTCACAAAACCTGTCATGTCAATAAAAAAAATGTGAAACAAGAAAACGTTTTACATAAAGAAATAAAATTGCACAAAAATTAACATTAAAATTCCGATACTACACAAATGCACACAAGTCAAATATGGCAAAAACTTAAAACTCTAGAATTGAAAATTCAGCACTTGAAACCCAAAACGCTTTAAATTTCTATATTTTTTACTTTTTATATATACCGGATATCCGAGGCTTCTTGGGGGAACCGTCCTGCTGTCTCTCCCCCTTCCTTTTAATAAGTAAATAGTCTGAAATACCGTTTAATCTATAAAAATTCACTAAGAAAAAAAGGGAGTGCGCAGCTAAGCTTTCATGTAAGTTAAGCCCAGCGTATAATTCATAATGTAACGAAAAATTGTTAGCAATTTTTTACTTGCAGGACGGAATGTTGAGTATTTACTAGTTAGTGACACATGCTACTAATGCCCGATATATGTAGGACAGGAGCAATCCCTTTTGGGGTTACCACACGAAGAAACTTGATCTCGCAAATGCAGGAATGAGAAACAATCTCTCAATCTTTCATCAAATAGTACCATGTCAGTACAGTAAAAGAAATGCTGTGTCTAAAAATCTAATTAGGTTCATTCGTTCTCAAATGCAGACGGCTTGCATTCAAGGCAGAAACAAGCAAAAGCTGCAGTTCACTTGCTAAGCTTGCAACAAGTACATTTCTGCTGGTGGTGAAATAATCCTCCATAACTCAAGCATCATTTCGAAATCCTCAAATTCAGAGAAATAGCTGAAATAAGGAGTGAGCAAAACTACTCCGATTTCACAACCCAGATCCAAGTTACAGATCAGGGAGATTAACATTTCATCGTCAGGCTCATGCTATCAATCTGATAATCTTCTTAAGGAGGAAATTGGGAGAGAAATCGACAACACTGCTTAGAACGCTATTCCCTTAGTCATTTCGATCTTGGAATGTCTTCTAAAGAAGATCTTGCGATTCTTAACAGTGTTTTCAACCCCTTGTCACCACTGGGGGAAGGGATATTTGATCACGTGGCTCCAGAAGAATTGAAAGGTAAATATTTAATTTTTCTTCTTATTATTTTACCATAAGAAAAACTCAAACCAGGAAAAAAATGGCCATTTGCTTGGGAAAAAAATCCTTAAAAATTACTAAATTTTTGATGAATAATTCTTAAAAGCCTATATTTTAGTATTTTAAAAAAAAAAAAAAATCAAAATTTCATCAATAACGTTCTTATTTTAACTAATGATATGATAACATGCGCAAAAGAAAAATCATCTTAAATTCTTTCATGTTTCTTGTCTTGTATAGAGCAAAAGATCTTTTGTACGGCTAAAACTTCATATACATAAAAGGGAAAGTATAATGAAAAGAACCTATTGTATAGAGCACATTTACTGTTTTTTTTAAGTAAAAAACTTAAATTTAATCACGATAAATTATTATGTCAACCCCGCAACCAAAAAGTAATATTTATGTATTTCACAAGAAAACGACAGAACTATTTGTAATAAACTTCTGATCTAAAGGTAGTTTAGTAAGATGTATTTAACTGCATGAAGAATTTTTTTATACATATCTTTAAAATATAGTTATTTTACGTTGCGGGTGTGACATATTTTTGTTCGGGGCGTAACGTTTATACAATATCACATCCGCAGAGCAATATCTAAGCGCCTTACTGAGCTTATTCACCGTTAACAGTTTATAGCTGTTAATGGTCTCCTTAATAATGTACATCAGACGTTATTAATAACTTCAGATAATCTGAATCATAGAAAATATGCATATGGCAATGGATGCTCTCATTAAGCATCTTAAAGATAAGTTCAAGTGTAAAACACTGCATATATTTTCTGCACAATTGAAAATTAGGCATGAAATCTTTTCCAGAATACACTCCCTAATGTACTATGCCATTCAGCTGGTCAGGCAACGTAGTTTTTCTTTGCCACCACACGAGGCAGAGGAGTAGGCGCAATTGTAAAGAAACTTGCTTTTAACACTTGTTCTTAGAAAATCAGCAATGAGAACAACTTCAGAGTTCGTAAAATGTTCGAAAGATATATTGAAAACGCTAAAGGCCTTCTATGTTCCTGAAAGTGAATTAAAGTAGGAGCTGCTAATGAAAAGTTACTAAAAAAACCAGGGCAATACTGATTGGTCAGAAGAAAAATGCGAGTAAGATGAAATAAAATTATTGTCGGAAAACTGTAGAGCTGTTATCTTCACCTTCAAAAAAAAAAAAAAAAAAAAATCAACATTTCATTGCAAAATTAATTGTCGTTCTTGACTAGGACATTCAATTAGATTATCGGAAACAATTTTCTGATAATGGAAATACTTCGCCAGGAAAAAATAACAAATTTTGAGAATCTAAAAGTTGTAATAAAAAGAAATTTGCAAACTCAAATACTGCAAACCAAAGAATGAAAATGAAATTAATATGATGCATGTTATATATTTAGTTGTTTTACACTATAATAAAATTTTCATACAATATAAGGACCCTGTAAACCAATACTGTGCAGCTACTACATATCATACGGGTCCCGCCCGCAACAAAACTGTCACACCCGTAACCGGTAACCCAAGGTTATATATTTATTGAAAAAAAAAAAATGACCCGTCACATTAATTTTTTTTGGAATATATCGTATACATTTGTGTTTACTGAAAAGAAATCGTATTTCTATCTGTATAATTCGCAGAAATTCGGATACTTATTTTGCAAATTGAAAGTGTGTCTTTTTTATGTCACATCCGGAACTTGTACATTTTTTTTCATTTATCTATATTTCTCTGGAAAGTTGGTACAACATATTAAGATACACAAGGGTTACTTACAAGAATTTAAATTCTAAAATGTATTATAGTGAATTATGGTGCTAATATTTACGTACAACTGTCACACCCGCAACAATGTATTGAGCAAGACGCAACTTCTTGTTACTGAGAATCAATATTTTTTGGAAGGTCTGTTTTTAGTAAAGCGATTTTTGTAACAATCCGTTTTGGCGTTAGCGGTTTTCAGAAAGCTCTGCTTCAGTGATCAGTTCTTCGTGAAGGGTCTATTGACAGACAGCAATCTTTGCAGTACCCGTTTTGGACACAAAAATTATCCTAAATCATCTACATCCATTTATTTTGATGTTTGTAGAAGGAGTTAACAGTAATGGCACTTTTTTTTTCTTTTTAATTAGCGGGTCACATAACACGAACACTCACCCACGCCAAAACACTAGCATCATTGTCTGAGAAATGACATTAACCTTGGTACGAGGGAGCACTTCAACTGCTGAAAAATAAAATAAAACAAGATCGAGGCCTTTCAGCCATCAGACAACGACCACTGACAATTAAAGATGATGAAAAAAGTAACCACACACACAGAAATTTTGAGAAGCGAAAATAAAACCGGGAATTTTGATAGCTTTGATGTAAAGAAAACATTTTAACTTCGTTTAAATTTATTTTTATAACAGTGAGCAGTTTGGAAAATGGCTGACACTCTGAAATTGAGATAGACACTTTCCAAAGTTATATTTTAAGCACACGTTTTTTTTTCTTCAGATTTTGATTTATTTAATTTCCTACTTGTTTCTTTAACGCAAAAAGGAAAAAAGGGCCCGCAGTTTGTTTCGTTTCTTCATAGCAAATATACACATCTCCACATCTTCGTCACATCCGACCAGAACAATATCCATCAACAATATTTAAAAGAAAGAAATGTACGAAAAATGTCTAAATAATATAGAGAAATATTCAAATAATATAAGAAAAATATTCAAATAATATACAAAATTTGAATAAATTCAATTAGTTTACAGAAATATTCAAATAAAAGCAGTGTTTCTTTCATTGTATGGCGACAACCAATTTCTGTTTAGCAGTTACGCGTAACAAAGAAAAAAATTCACATCAACCATTCCTCTTGACGAGATTTCCAGCAATAACTAATCAGCACTACTTCCTATATGGTCCAAGTGTATGCAAAATTTAGTTCCATTTCAAGTATTATATGTTTAGTTATTTCTGTTTAGCAGTTACGCGTAACAAAGGAAAAAATTCACATCAACCATTCCTCTTGACGAGATTTCCGGCAAAAACTAATCAGCACTACTTCCTATATGGTCCAAGTGTATGCAAAATTTAGTTCCATTTCAAGTATTATATGTTTAGTTAGAATAGACATAAAAAATATCAATGTAAAAATGCAATCTTTCAGTCTAAACTTCACTGTAAATTTGCTTACTTTACAATTCTTGAACCTTATAAAAGAAACTCGTTTACAGTGGCGTTGGATTCAGAAACAGTATCACATCGTTTTTGTGTCAAAGTACTTGTGTGAAAGTGTGCGTTGCCTACATATATGGGGTAGCGACGTGAAAAAAGTTGGGAACGTGTTTAACAGTTTCGCGAAGGGTTTCTTCTTCAATTACAGTCGTAACATGACGATCATAATATAGCAATTGATAGGGTCAGGTGGGGTAAGGTAAATAAAAAGTCCTAGCTTTGAAATAAAGGAATTGTGGGTAATTTTTTATTTTAGTTTTTAAGAATTAAGAATTAAATTTTACAATCAAAATTATTTTAATGGCAACTTTTTAGAAAAGGAAAACAATCTGTTTATACAACATTTCGAAATTGAAAAAGCTCTTAACTTCTCTCTGTGATTTTGTTTTATAAAATTTGCAGCAAATTGACGGTGCAGAAAGCTTAATACAAACCTCAAAAAATACTTCCTCACTTACGGTGAAGCTAGATTTAGTTTATATATTATTTTAAAGTAGTTTAAGTAAGCTGGGGGTGAAGTGGTTATAGTATTAGGTTTAACATGTACTGCTGTTCTACAATTACTTAAGGTTAATTTATAAGGTATCCCAGGACTTAACTTGCATACAGAGGCGTAGCTAGGGTTTTCAGCACTCGAGGACAACTGAAATTTTGCGCCCCCCTGTACCCCTGGGGGCGCCCCTAAAGGGAATTTAAAAACTTTTATGCTTCCTAAATGATAAATAGCTCTAAAAAGCAGCCCTTTTTACTTTCATTTTTATTAGCGACTATTCACTTCTAAAGGAGATATGAGACACTTTGGCTTCGCTAAATTATTTGTCTAATTTTCTACGCACTTCTGTGCTACATTGGTCATTCCCGATATGATTTCGGTGCTCCCACTTTTTTGTCGAACATATTCACACCTCTTCAGATCAAATAATTTTCTTTTCGCATTTAAAAATAAAATAAATTAAGATTAATTTGGCGGCCTTTGACGCTGCGCCCGGGGACAGCTGTAACTCCTTGCCCCCACCTAGCTACGCCTCTGCTTGCATAGGAATTCACGGGAGCTCAGCTTCCATATTTCTTTTCGATTCTGTTGCGAATTTATAACTATTAGATCAGGCTATTTACACATAGAAATTTTATTCCACCGGGATATACTAGAAAACTACAGAGCTACGCACTTCCTTTGTTAGAAATTAGGCCACGAAAATATTAATTTCACTAATATTGTATCATTTTTTAAAAATAACTCTTAAATTTCTTTTTTACTAAACAGGGTGAAACACAACAGAGCTCAATTGCAATTACTATAAGACAGTTAGTCTCCTTACAATGATGTGTTTAGTATTGACGAATTTTTAGAAGCACCTTTAATGAAACAATTTTCAAGTTATCCCCAGTGGAATAAAATTCATTTCTAAGCCAGACTTATTATAAATATTCTCAAACTGCAAATGTTTAAAACCGACAGTACTTCGAACGAGAACGATACATGAACGATAGGAAGAATTCAAAATAGCTAGGTTTAAATCTGTATTTTCCTCCCATTTTGATTTTTAATAAGCTATAATTATTTCAGAACTCTCTTATTAACAATGTTTTCTTAATATGTAATTTGAGTAATTTAGTCATTCATTAAGTTATTATAAACTTTTTCACGAAAAATTTTGAATTTCATAGTTATGTCTTATTGTATTAAATTGAAGGACATACTTACAACCTGATACTTAGGGTAAAACCTAAGAATACCTATTATGCATCCTAAAATGTTTTGATACATGTCTTTGCTTCCATTGGGTGGAATATGTTGTTTTTTTTTCTTTCTAAAATGAACCTTTGTTGGGTATTTTGAAACTGAAACAATAAGGTTAATTCAAGGAGATTATAATACAGGGTGGGGGTCAAAAGTAATGACCCGGTTTTGAAGGGTTATCTAAAAAAAACTAATACAGTTTAAGACTTAAAACTTTTTATATTTTGATTTGTATAGTCCCATTTTTTTACATTAAGTTTAAAATGTCACTTCAGCAAGATGGCGGCCTTCAGCACCAATACACTGATGCAGTCCATTTCTAAAGTTTTGTGAAACGTTTCGGGCGGATATTTCCTCGATAATTCGGTCCTTCAGCTCTTCTAAAGTATGGGGAACGTTCTCCTTCAAATAACCCCACACAAAAAAAGCTTAGGGACCGTAACATTAAGCGGAATATTGAAATGCACACAAAGACGCAGTCTATTCTCTCTGCGTGGAAAAATAGACTGCATTAGTATATTGCTGCAGAAGGTCACCATATTGCTGAAGTGGTATTCAAAACTTAATGTAAAAAAATAGGATTATATTCAGATCAAAATAAAAAAAGTTTCACGTCTCAAACAGTGTTGGTTTTTTTATAACACTTCAAAACCGGGTCATTATTTTTGCCTCACTCTGTGATACGTTTATATGTTTTTTTTAACTTCCTTCTACGAGGTACAGGAAGTATTTTAATCGCACAAAATTTCAACCTAAATTTGGATTTCAATCACAAATTAATCAGTTTGGACAGGTTTTTTTTCACAATGTCCGTATGTATGTACATAACATATGCACGTGAGTATGGAATATGGATCACTGAAATATTCAATTTCGACCATTCTGGAGTCAGTTTTGGCGAGTTTTGTCATGCCGTCTGTATGTTCGTATGTACGTAGCTCGCATAACTCATAAACAGTCGTAGAAGGTTGAAATTTCGTATGTAGAGCCTTTACGCTAGGGTGGAGTAAACGCTGTTGGGGGGAAACAAGTTTGGAAATTTTGAATCGGCAGGGGGGAGCAAAGTTGTTTTTTGTGGTTCATATGAACACATGCAAATTTCAATGCCATACATTAATATTAAGATGCGCTCCAAGTCACTTGAAATATTCACTGTGCAACTCTGAGTGAAATGAAGGCAATATACTGCTTCAGAGTTGAAGTGAAGTATTTTTTATGCGTTTTAATGTTAAATAAAATTGATTGACATGTAAATAGTACAAATTACTTATTATTACTTCACTTAAAAAGTAGCAAAAATTGTTTTAATTCTAATTAACCCGAAAATAGGACTAACAACCAAATGTGTTCTGAAAATTCTACTAAAACAAATCATGAACATGAAAACACAAATACAACCAAAAGAACACTGGTTATAGAACACATTTACTTTTGTCTTGAATTTAGTCATCGAAACGTAGCAAGAATGAATGCTTGTCAACAGAAACATATTCTGAAGCCTGAATTATAAAGTGAACACAACGTTCTGTTCTTTGAAAAGGACAAAAGGAGTTTGGAAGTTCAATTTGATAAGCATATGAAATTGATCCGCAGGATATATTCAAAATCTGATTCTGAATATTATGTGAATAGGTTTTTTTACTTATAGGTGGGTCATATATTAATTCATCATGTCAACTTAACATGTCCATATGCTTTACTGCATCTATGTTTAGAGAAAGAAGCTTTAAACTCCTAATATTTGCAACTTCATGTCCTCTTATTAAAAGTATTTTTTTCAATGCTAGTTTTTAACATGTGTTTCAAAATCCCTATACTCTCAGAAATGGAGCTCTCACTTTTGACGATTCTTCAACCGTCAAGAAAATTTCATCATTTACGACGATTCCTCCCTCGCGCGATCACGCGACTTAAAAATTTACGTCACAGATATCGCCAATTTGACGAAAGGTTTACTCGGAGCATTTTTCACGAATCCATTTCGTCAAATACGACGAAAGTTTCCTGAGATTTGAGCATGCGTTTCTGAGAGTGTTAGCATAAAAAGCAGAATATTTTTTGGATGAGCTTAAAATTTATTTCTTTTTAATACTGGATCTAATTATATTAACTTTTTAATACTGGATCTTTACTCTCATTATATATATAGCGAATATCAAGTGGTTTTGGGGAGAAGTTTATGTTGCATACTACAACCTAACAATTCTATTTGCAGCAAGAGTACATACTCCACAGAATCTTTTTTAAATGGTACCATGGGAAATTCTTCATATTATGAAGTGCTTTTCCTCCAACTTCACTTGTTAGTGCTTTTAAGCGTTACGTTTTACCATCAATTTTATGTAGATGTCTTTGTGATATTTCATTAATATGCAACATGCAAATTAACTACTGCTGTAGCTGATCAAGATCTATGCCAGAAACGCGAGTTACACCGTCCCCTCCCCCTATTTTGAGCTAATATTAATATTTTTTCCTTCACATGCGACATCTGTGAATTATTATAGACACTCATTGTTTGCGAGAAAATAACTGATTACAGCTGTTTTAATAGAACGAAATTCCCCAATTATAGAGGCTGCATGCCAATGCACCTAGTACCTTAATGTTCCTCTAGTACACAGCAGTATAGTATTTATCTATTGGTCTCTTTTTAATTTACGTTCTAGTATTATCTTTTCTTCCATCAAAAAATAATTACAATAAAAACAAAAACATGACAGTATTGTTAAAATTCTTTTCATTATTTGCTCTTCTTTTGGCACGACGGTCCTGCATTTGTGTTCCTTCCCGTAAATTTTATTGAGTTCAATCAGTTTCAGCTTTATCCTTTTTATTAATCAATTTCTCAAATTCTGAAAAGCTATTTTGTATGTATTCATAGCTTCTTTTGCAGTTGTTGGTAAGTACGCTGTCAGGGTTTTCGTCTGTATTACTGATTTCGTGACAATATTTTTTTTTAATGATTAGTCTTGTTTCTTTACTAATGTGCCAAATGCTGCCCTCAGTTTCACATGCACGCATGTCTTGCTGAACAGTAAGTTTTCTGGACTTATATTTGCTGAGGTGTAAAAAAAACGAATAATGTGTAGTGCAGGTCAAAGGTTAAAGACAGGATAAAAGTACTAATGCGGGGACGCGAGTGTGAATTCTTAGAGCGTTTATCATTTTCTTTCATTTTAAGATCTTAAACTTTTAATTGAAAAACAATATAACCAAAAATAAACGTTCAGAAAAATATTAATACTTACTTAATACTTTCCATTTCAACCTATCATGTTAAAGAAGAGGTGGTTAATGTTATTTTCAATGAGGATCTACTGGGAGACAATTTATTGATGTAATAACCGATGTGTCGTTAAAAGCGGTGTCCTTATGGACGAGTCCGACTATAGCTCGTAGTTATATTAAAATAATTTATGCTTCAGAATATAATCCAAAAAGGAAATGAAGATTTCTATTATAACCTTTTAAAAGAGCAAAGTTACATAATGTACGGTTCCACTTTAACCTTTAGAAGGGTTGGAGCTCATGTTAACTTTATCTAAAGGGAGTAAAATTTTACACATTCATTCGACCTAAAGCGAATTTTTCCCGGCCTCTGCCGATCAAAAATTCGGAAAAAGTGTTTACACGGTCTAGCTGTGTACCTCCCCTTTTGGTTGCAATCGGATGTTCCAAAAGGGGTGTTTTATGCACAATTTTGTGTCAATAGCATGCAAATTTGAACTCATTTTCCATACCAAAATATTTACATAAAGGCATTACTCAAACCAACTCCATAGTTAAGTGTATTGGCACCCATTTGACGGAAACTTGCGAATATTTGGCCAAATTTAGCACAAAATAGTGAAGCCAAATCCGGTGTCGGTGTGGCAATTTATGCGATATTTGGGTGATCTTCCCGTAGAACTCCCATGTTAAAGCATTTGCAAGAACTAGGATCTTGTAAAACTGTCTTTCCTTCATTGGTTCTCAACAAACTAATGGGTTTAAAGGTTTCAAATGTTCTTCAAACCGCACCCTAAGGCATGCTTTATTTGTGGTTTTTTTTCCTCTGCAGATTCCGTTCAGTTACTGTTGCGTTTTAATTCCAGATTTCTCATGCCAATAAAAATAATAAATTTCATTTTCCCTGAAAATGCCATTCTCTTTATTTACTATACTATTTAGGTGGAAAGAAAATAGAAGTGCACTAAAAATTTATTTAAAAAATAATGAAACAAAGAAATATAACTTTTAGCGTGCTTATATGACAAACGCACCCATTCTTTTAGTTCTTAAAAAAGTATATTATATAATTAGTGTGGTACATGGAATTCATGGGGTGCACAAATCAGCTCGTTTCAATGATGAACACTTTACCCTATGTACTTCACTTTACCCCACCCCATGAGGTAAAGCGGTCATAAATTCATTTTTTTCTGCTCAAAATTTAATGCAATGTGTTCTATAATAATGTAACGTAAAATATCAAGCAAAACATCTGAAGACTTTGAACAAATTCTTAACTTTATTGTCGACGGAAGTTGAAAAACGTGGGTTTTGTGACCTCTTTACCCCACCTGACCCTAGAGCAGCAAGACCACTTCATAGTAAAAATGTAAATTATTATTTTCTAATTGCAGATTATTTTTCCATGTCCCATGTTACGTATACAACCTAGTTTGAATGTTTTCTTTTTCCCATGGCCCATACAAAATACGTAACCAAATTTGAATGATATACGTCTATTAGAACGAGCTCTACATAGGTCAAAGCAGAACATTTCGATTGTATTACACATACAGGATACAGGGTTGTAATATACTGACCACACTTATGTAAAAAATCAGCTTAAACTGAAAATAGCAGGAGCTGAGTTCCCGTGAACCCTCATGCAATTAACACGTTCACGCCGGCGCGTACCACCGGTGGCCCGCATTATTAGACTAGAGACGCTATAAGGAGAGACGCGACATATGCAGGGATAAAGAAAAGCCGACTTTTAACCACCTTAGGGCTTGTTGGGGAACTTCTCGTAGACTTAACACAGGAGAAACGAGAGGGGTTTACAAAAACGCGTATTTCACGGAAGCAAGGTTTTTCAGCAAAATTTTAGCACCATGTCCCAAAGGAGGAAAACACAGGCTTCAATTTCATACCATTTTTATGTGTCAAAAAAGCATATTAGTTGTATTAATTAATGTTTTACTGTTCGGAATCTACCATCTTCTTCCAAACTTCTGATGGGAGAAAAAGAGAAGTTCCTTGGCTGTTTTTTGGGAAGTAAGTTGGCGCTGTAAATAATTTATCGGAGAGTGATTGTCCAAACACTCTGATGAATGATTTTTGAGGTTCTTTTCTTTTTTAAACTAACATGCAAACTGTGCTGAATTAACAGAAATCATTATTATTAAACAGTTGTGCATTCAACACTATTCGCAGCTTTAAGAATTCATAATTAAAAAAATACGACAGACATGACATGCATATCTATCACAATCGTTCTCATCCCAATTAGAGAAGCATTAGGTTCGTGTTAATGTGTGACATTATATAGATTGTTTTTAAATGAGTTAATTATTAAGTAAACTTTATTTAGTCGTTCTAAATCTACTTGTTTTTTTATAAAATATGTTAATACAAAAGGAATTTCTCACTGTAATTTTCATTCATAACAGAAAATTATGTTTGAATAGACAGGATTTTTTCGACAGAACGGATACACATTTATTTAATGTGTATCCGTCCTGTTGTCTTAGAGAATTTTTTAGCAATTGCATTTTATGCAATTTATATATATTTGCTGGATATGAATAACTATCAATTATCCAACAAAGTACATCTGATTTTGATGTACCATAACTAGAGAAATAGTAGGAAACTTTCGTATAGGTGGATTAACGTCATGTTTAATGTTGAATATTAATTTAGAGAAAATAACTTCACTTCCATTAGTTTAGTCAGTGTATTACTGAATCAAAATCAATTGAAAATCAATTACTGAATAAAAAAACCCACCATCACTGTGACTTTCCTTATGCTCAATCTCATCGTTATCCAGCATTTTTAAATTATGTAAATTTGTTGATTGGATACTTGTCATTATATTTATCTTCATATCAATTTCTTAATGTATACCACGATCACGAATGTCCAAGCCTTCTCTATTTTCAAAAGCTTGAAATATGAACTTGGGTACAAATAATAAAAGCAAAAAACTGCACCATTGATCTCAATTCAGTAAAATTCTAAATAATTGAAAACAATATAATACAAATATAGCCATGAACTTTCATTCAATCTTTACGGGAAACCTTGAAATATTCCTAACGTATCTTATACATTTTAAAAATTATCTTTATTATTTTGAATTTTTCCTTGCATTTTATTGGAAATCATATTTTTAAAACGCAGATCTTTAGTCACCCGAAAAAAGTATGTATAAATAAATAACGAAATAGTATTAATAAAAAAACAATAGAGGTAGTAATAAAGAAATTAACTTTTCTACATAATGCTGGATATAATAGGTCTTTTATAGTACTACTGAACTGAAATACAAGCTTGATTCATATTAAGATGTTTAAAACTACTTGTAGTTTTTAAATGTTATATAATTCAAGTGCATGCTGAGATCATAACCTTCTTTTACCCTAGGTAAAATTTGCTATAAAAGCATGCTTTTTAAGGATCTGTACTTACAACATTTCAAAATATGTTTCTTATTCATGGCGAATTTTGTCATACGATTCTGAGAAACATAAAAAGTTTAAACTTGATAGCGGAACGAATTATATAACATACCTCATATTGCACCATAACCCAAAAACTCCTATTCAAAACATATATTGTATTTAAAAATAATTTAACTTTGTGCAAGTAAACAATAATAATAAAATTACACGTTAATTTAAAGCACAAATGAGCAATAAAATGCAGACATATGTTTCGGGATTGCTTGGAATCCCTTTTTCAATGCTTCTAGACAGGGAGCTTCTAGATGCAAAACATCCAATCCTTCATTTGGATGTTTTGCATCTAGAAGCTCCCTGTCGCATTGAAAGAGGGATTCCAAGCAATCCCGAAACATATGTCTGCATTTTATTGCTCATTTGTGCTTTAAATTAACGTGTAATTTTATTATTATATATTGTATTTGTTTCAGGGCTCGAAAAATCTTTAAAATTGTACATGCCCTGTCGGGCATATTTGTCTAAACAATACATGCCCGAACAAAATTTTTACGTGTCCAAAAGTTGTTTTATTGGATATTAATAAACAGATTTGAATTTGTAGTATAGCATTAGTCAGACAAAAAAAAAAAAAAATAAATAAATAAATAAATAAATTAACATCTTTATATCTGAATCAAGAATTATTTAAACGTTAATCTAAATCATTAATAAATTCCATCTCATATAAATATTATATAATGTCGTTACAAGTCAAAATTTGCAAAATTTAATTTGTAATACCAATTTTATTGTTGACATGCATGTCCGTCAACGTGTCAAGGTTGATCTCCAGTAAGGAGGGGGGGGGGGGGGGGTTTTTCAATAAATACGAAACAATAAAGTTTTGGAAAGAAATATTTGATTATAGGGCTCGACCGATGGCATTTTTTGGCCAATGGGCCGATGCCGATTGTTGGCCGATTGTTCCGAGGTAAGCCGATGGCCGATTATTCTCCTCTTCCATCGGCCCCTGGCCGATGGAAAAAAAAGTCGCCTTAAACCATTAAAACGTGTAGAATGCTTGTCAAACATGTCATTTAAATCATTTATTATTTGTTTTAATGTTTATAAAAACATAAATGCATTATTCAAGCACCGTAAAACTGTTTGGGGTAAGTTTACATAGTAATTAAAACTGAAAGAATCACTCGCGATTCTAGTAAAGTAATACAACTATTTGGAGGTTAAAAAAATTAAAAAATGCTATATCAGAGGATTTTTAATTCTTTTTTCTTATCTTTTCAAAAGAAAAATGCTCAACATCTATTGGATCGGCTCGGGTCTAATTCCCTTTCCTTCAACATTTTCTCTTTGCTGCCTTTATTTTCTTATTTTTTTTCATGGAGAGGAATGCTGATGTTATGACACAGACTAACAAATAATGTATGTTTGTATTTTTAACGAAACTGTCAACCCCCTCCTCTCAGATTTTTTTCATGATCCCCCCCCCCCCCCCCGTTTCTAAAAGAAAAGCGGGAACGATTACATGTTTATTTTTCAATAAAAAAGTTATTTTAAGCTCTTTTTCTGAAATATAAATAAAATATTAAAAAATTTCGCTCGCAGTATTATCCCTTGTTTATAACCAAGAAATGCTGAATATTGCTTTAAAAACATAGACTTGAGATTTTTTTGTCATTACAAATGAATGCTGGGTCTTAAGAACTAATCTTATTAGATTTTTTTTTCTTGTGAGTTGAAAATTACTCTGAAATACTTGACATGTTCTTTATATTTTGAGCACAATATGTAAGGTCACCGAAATAAACCAATATTTTGAGCACCAGCAGTTTTCTGTTGACAAATAATCTTCTGAAAACACGTGATCGTTTATAAAAATTAAGATGTATTTTGAAAAAGAAAAATATATATATATATATATTTTTATATACGTTGACAATTTTGGAAATTAATGAAATAGTAGCATTTTTATTAAGGTATTGTTCCACCCTGTATCCCAAACTCGTTTTTAAAGAATTAAAATTTTGAAAATTGCAAGTCGAACTTGGAAACATAAAATTTCGATCAATAAACATTTATACTGAAAAATTGATTCATATTTTTATCAATATGTTCTATGTTGTACAAGAAATATTCTAAACGGAAAGCAGAGGGAACGAGATTGTTGTACAATAGCAGAAAAACTGTCAACTGTCTAACACGTGGCATCAAAGAAGCTAAAAAAACGAAGTATAAACGGGGAAAATTAAAATTATTATCGCATAAAAAATGTTAAGATGTATTTTGAAAAAAAAAAATGCTTTGATCAATCTTTAAAAATAAAGTAATTTTAGCATTTTTATTAAGATGTTATTAATGTTATTAAGGTTGTCACGCGAACTCGCATTTTGAAAATTCAACTCGAACTTGGACACATGAAATTTCGATCAATAAATATTTATACTTTAAATTTTTTTCTTATTTTTGACCAATCTTTTCTATAATAGAAACTAAAAATGAAATAATGAGAACAACCGCACACCAAAAGCAGATGAAACAAGATTGCTCCACAATTGTAGAAAAACTGTAGACCGTAAGATCGAAGAAGCAAAAAAAAAAAAAAATGCAAAGAGAAAAAAGTTTACGCTGGTAAAAATTAAAATTATTATCGTACTTTGATTGAGTTGACTTTTTAATGTTTACAATTTCGGAATAATAAGAAACATGACAAACTAAAAGCAGATGGTATAATATTATTGCACAATGACATCTAATGCACTAAGTCATTATTAAAAGGAAAACGGACAAAAATGAGGCAACTAACCTAGTGCGAAAAACAAATAGCGCTCATAAGACGCTTCTATGACTTTTACTTTAACATATTCTATTTCGCGAGCATTCTGCTCAAAGAGAACTATTTTAATAATGAAGTTTTTCGGGCAGCGATCGCTTAAACTAGTTTTCCGAATTTTTTATGAAATATTTCTGTGTTTTTTTCTTTTTAACTTATCTGCTGACTGTTATTGTATGGAAATAGAAATTGAGCTATGGAGAAAAAAATAAAGTGAAAGACAGAATGTTTTCTGGAAAGTTGTCCCTGCGAAAAACATCGGCCTTGCATCGGCTTTTAGATGTTTTTTAAGGCCGATGGGCCGATGTTTTTCTAAAGTTAACATCTGCCGCCGATGCCGATGGCCGATGGCAACTTTGTTGAACAATCGGCGCCGATGCATCGGCCGAGCCTTATTTGATTATATAAGAAAAATATTTGCACATTTTAAAAAATAAATATAAGTATATAAAATCAAAAAACGTAATTCGGGACTATAAATATAGCTGTCTATCTAAATATATATTACATCTATATATTTAGTGCAAAGAAGAAACGTTATTTCATTTTTCACTAGCAATATACATTTTATAGGGTAGAAATAATTTTTATAGCACGCATAATTTGCGAGCATGTAAGAACAAAAATAATCAAGTAAAAAAAAAGTTCTGAAACGGCGATTAAACTTTAAACGCAGAGTCCAGGCTCTTTTGCAACAACCTGTTGTTACTAGAGGGGATAATTAGCTTAATGGCAGGGACTTGACGCGACCCCCGGAAGTAAGACTCCCCCATGCTCGAAAGGCAATTCTATGACCACCTCGAGAGTAAACTGGACCCAATGTCATCTCTTTCCTTATAGCCTCTTTATATTAGACGACTCTTATTGGGCGGCGCCGCCAGATGAAGCGCAGCATGAATTCTAGCGCCGCCTCACAGCGAAAAGTATGAAAATCGGCCCCGGCGTGAACGTGTTAAGCCTATGGAGTAAAAAATAATTTAAATCTCACCAATTCGAAAAGGGCTTCGCATATTCCGCCTGAAAGGGAAAAAACTAAAAATTAACCACAACGCCGTTCGTCAACGTACTGTTGAGACGAAAATCTAAAACACAATAACACGAATATCAGTCTCTTTTCTCGTAACCCGAGACTTCATAAGAAACCAAGAAAGGATGGTCGACACTCGGGCGGCGGATAAGGAAGTGTCCGGAAGGGACTGACAGACAATCTCGATGGCCACTCATTCTGGCTGAGGGATGAGGTTGTTTGTAAAGGGCTCGATACATGTGCTTGAGAAGAAGACACGTGCTCAGAAAAGTATGGTGCGTTTTAGTTGCTACTGTTATACAGGGCATTACTGATTACTGGGGCAGAGTTTGATTATTTAAAAGGCTAAAGGCTCTCAAATTCAAAACTTCAATTAGTGCTGTAAAAAATGAAATTTACTTTTTATTTAAAACTCTTAATTCCTAATATTTTGTGCAAAACTATAGATTGCATGCGTTATATAGTCGAAAATCTTAACCTTACTTTTGATACTTTACACAAGGGTGTTTTCTTCAGTTAAATTCGGTCGGCTTTTTTAACGGTTAATAGGCGATAAGTATGCAATTTTTTTTTTAATCAGTAAAAATTTCATTTCGTTTTGCATAACAATTGTCTGGCCAGAATTACTATAACTTCAAACCTTTCAGAAGCGGGGTGTGGCTTGATGTGACGGCATTAGGTGTGTAATTCAGAGACATAGAAAAGTAGACTTATGTGATCTCTGGGGTTTGGTTATAACGTTGGAGATTGTTAAAACTTTACCCTATTGGCAAGACTTCTTGCAACAACCTTGATAGACTTGATAAATATACTGACAGCTTCAATATGAACTTCTTAAATACTGGTAAAAAGTTGCATATATGTTGACATAACAATACTGCAATAACAGCATGTATGCAACATGCTAATTACCTTTAAATAGCAACATTGATATTGCATTACATTATCAGCATGTATGCAACATTTTATTTGTCTTTAAGTAACAACACAGATATTTCCCTACATTATCAACACTGTATAAGTGTTATCAGGATCCGACTAACTAGTTTTCCTGCCCATTTGAAAATGGTTTATTTTACATGCATGCATGTGTGCGTGTACTACGGTCAACGTGAAATTGGTTATTATTAAGAATAACCTCTTATTATGAAAAATTACCAGCGTTTGGAAAGCCAATGGAAGGCTGTTGAGTGTTCGGTTAGAACCAGGCTTGGAGTAATCGCGATTACGTAATCGTAATCGGCTGTAATCGATTACATTTTGACAAAATCGTAATCGTAATCGCAATCTGACGATGGCATATTCTCATAATCATAATGGAAATTGTGTAATCCCGTAATCCTTTTCTCCCGTAATTTTAATCGTAATCTTAAGGAAAAAATCCGTAATCTGCTGGTCCTGCAATCGTGTAATCTTGACCTGCTGAAAGCTGAAATTTTTAGCTCTACCATTGGATAGAAGAGATAAGATTACAAGAAAAAGGATTGAAGCTGTGTACTGAAGTCCTATCCTAAGCGGTCTGTAACCTACGGGCGATCATAATATAAAAGGTTCTGTGGGGCGGTCGCAGAGCCTTGATGGCAGGACCATATAATAGTCTGCTAGAGACGCTTGTTGTCCTACTTGTTGCGGTCTCTCAGAATTCTTAATTGCGGCTCCACTCTCCACGGGGAATGGCTGGAGAGCCCGAGAAGAAAGAGAGTGGATATGTCACTCGCATCGCCTTGGGGCTCTCACGGGGGGGGGGGGGTCTCCGGTCTCCTCGCGTCGTCCAGTTTCGATAAAAGAGCGGTAATCTGTCCGCAAGTCAAAGATTTCGGGGTAGATAAGAGAGGGGAAGGTGTTTATAGAAGGACCAAGGTCCTGAAATGCATCGGTCATTTTGCTTCCTTAATTACCCCTTCAAAGTATATTCAAACGGTTGGGCAATAGGCGAGAGTCTGGACGGGATCGCCGCGAGTAAAAGAGAGTGTCCCCTTTCTTCTCTCCACGTGGGTCCCGTTCAATAATCGAAGCAGACTGCCCCCTGAAAATCTAGTGGAAAGAGTACTATCACCTACGCACATAAAGAGATACGAAATGCCTTTTGCGTTTTCGCCTTTCTTTAACGGCAGAAGTGAAGAATTTTTCTAAAGAATAGCACATTTACACTTCAGCAATTTAGGAGCTGGCGTTACATGATGCTCTATGCTTAAGATGCATGAAACCTTAACCCTGGTACGTGTGATTATTATTATTTTTTTTAATATGTTCTTCGAATATTTAAAAAAGTACATACATTTAAATCTTAAATTTATTTATATTTTAATGCTAATATTCTTTTTAATTAATAGGTATGTAAAAGAAAAAGTGATTTATGTTCAGACATTCTCCCAATTGTTTTTTTACATGCATGAATTAATATTTAGGAATTATTTTTAAAAGTTAATTATTTTTTTCTTCTTAGAATTACCTCAACAGAATTTTGTATCTCAGTTTAATCTTGTACGTTAAATTTGTGTTGTAAAATTACTTGCACTTTATTTTTTTATTAAAACAGTTAGTACATGGGAAATGTTAAACATGCTCGTACATGTTAAAAAAAAACACCACAAAAATCTATTAAAAATATTATAGCCATTTGTATTATAATTATTCTTCATATTACTTTTTAACGATTACTAATTTTGCTAAGAGTTATTTGAATGTTCATGTTCAAATTTTTTGAAATTATTCAAAAATGCAGCATTTATTTTCAAAAGATTATTTATCTCTTACACTATCTGAATATTTTGTTATTCCGTGCAATTCATACACATCGTATAAGTGATTTCATAAAGAATCATACAAAATTATTATTTTCAGTAAACTAATTGGTGTTATGTGAAATATTTGCACAATTTAAACTAGAAAATAAATACAATGGAGAAATATACTACATTTTCAGAAATTGCGGCCAACTAAATTTTGATTGTATGCACACAAAATAACAATGAACCAGGTAAATCACTTATGCATTATATATACATTTAGTGCATCGTCTTTGCTTATATACAAAATACAATCAATGTAGTTATCCCTCAAATGAGTTTTAAATATTCGAAAAATACTGAATGTGCCTTTCCTGATTATATATATATATATATTACAAATTTTCATTTCTGCAACGACGTCATAATTCCAGAATTGTGATGTTGAAATTATTTCATTATAATTGCATTCATCATCATTTCAGTTATGATTTTTAATTAAATTTTTGATTTAATAAGAGATAACTTTTTGATTTATGACACTATTGTAAAAATGAGAGTTATATGCATAATATCGGATAATTTTATGCTAATCTAATCGTAATCAAAATCGTAATCGGATGTCATAATCGTAATCGATTACATTTTTCAACGACTGTAATCGCTTCCGTAATCGTAATTACTTTTTTGCAAAGGATTACAATCGTAATCGTAATCATAATCTCTCAATTTCTCCCTTTGTAATCGTAATCGTAATCGATTACGTTTCTTTGTAATCGACTCCAAGCCTGGTTAGAACGAACTCCAACGTTATCCAATTCAAAAATTTCCGGGTCCCGTTCGTCATCCTGTAGTGTGCAATGCGAAATATATTTGGCATTTGAAATAGGGCGAAAAAAAGGAATTACTAAACTAAATAAATGAGTGAAATAAAATTAAAAATATTTGAATTTTCACGAAATACGGGATGTAGAGGCCTTAAAAGAATTAGGGACTCAGGCCACGGGGGATTCTCAGTAAAAAAGAATTTCGGAACTTGACAAAAAAATTTCGGAAAAAGTGGGCCATGAATGAAAAAAAAAAAAAGTTATGTAATTAGGGGAAGACCCCTCTGCAACCCCACACTATACATACGTATATATATATCGATAGATAGGTAGATGTACGCTTCAATAATGAAAAAGTCTAGTGATTAAATGAAAATAAAAAACATTCTGTAATATTAAATCAGAAGTGTGAATTTTTGCAACAGCTCCCCCCCCCCCCCCCAGAAACACTGTTGTAAATTTTTTTAGAGTACAGTAGGACGTCAGGGTGGCTAACATACACGTTTCCCCAAGTTAATCCCCCTTGGGAGACGTCACCCTTTGTTTCGTGAGAGATCGGACGCCACGGTTTCAATTTAACCACATTGACACAGTGAACGACTTCCCCCATCGTTTCGTGAGAGATCGGACGCCACCGAGTGGAACCTCTGTTAACCGGCTTAATTGGGACCGATGGTAAGCTGGTTAAGTAAAAATAGGGTTAAAGCGGGGGAAAGCAAAAAATGGGAGTTATATATTTTGCAGTTTAAAAGAGAGTGAAGGTGTGATGATTTCTTGCGTTTTAGTACAGTTACTTTGAGAGTTGCATACCAGTTATCAAGCGCTAGTAAAGAAGTCTGTGACCCGTTTTTGCTGTGACCTAGTTTTTGCTGCAGACGAGAAGCCCGGCTCTTCCCCGCATAGTCCGGGGAGACAAGGATTACAGGAAAAAAAAAATCACTCAAGTACTGCAGCACCTGTTTCTTCCAGATAACTAGCGCTCTACAAGCTATTTTTGTTTTTTGTAAATATGTGCCGGATAGAGCGAAAGTCGATTAATCCGGAGCCGGTTAAGAGAGGTTCTACTGTACTAAATATTTTGCTTGTCTGAGGGCATAAAAAACAAAGCGAATTTTATACATGAAAGAAATCTTAAGATAGTTATAAATTGAAAACATTTTCAGAAAACCGATTTTTTTTTTTTTTAAATTTTTGCAACTGGTTCTCTAAAATGTTCAGAAATTTCGGATCAGAATCACCCACACCTCAGGCCGCTGTATGTCGAACTGCCTCTCAATCGAGTTAATTTTCCCGATACACTCACTATTACCAGTGAGCTTTTACCAGTTTGTCAAATAGAGCTGATACTCAATGAAAAATCTCTTACTTGCGAAATGCAAAAGCTAACATTATAAATATGACAGCATTTTATTCAATGATAAAACTGTCAAAAACTTTTGTAGACATTGTTAATTTTTTTTAAAAAAAAGAGGGAAAAGTATCAGTTTACAGCCTAAACTCTCCAGTTTGCTACCATATAAGGATCAATACAACAGCTCATTGAACGCAACGAAAAAAAAAGTTGCATCTTCGCATAAACTTTCTCTCTTTTCTTTTTCTTATCTCAGAAAGAGAGCAGAAACTTCGGTTTACCATTGCATTACATTTGTTACTATCTCGTCATTTCTTCGCTCCGACTTCTTGAGCCACGACCCGTTTTCCGAAGGAAGTCGTAAATCGCTCCTAAGAATAATAAACGACCCGACTTTGCTAACGCCAAATGAATTTTCCACATTATGTAAAGGTAATTTCGCTCTGAATTTTCATCTGGGCAGAAGATAAATAAGTTTAAAATACTCCAAGGCTTTGAGCTCTGTTATACGCTACTATGCCTCACTCCGCAGACTTATACAAAATTTGAAACACCCATATAAATTGATAAACAAATTCAAAGCCAGGAAACGTCTTAAAAATTTAGATGTTCCCAGACGGTTGCATAGCAAGCCGTAGCCAGAATTTTTTTCGGCGGGGGGGGGGGGGGGGGGGGGGGACAGACTTTGAAACCCTTATGTTGAGGAACATTTCAGGGAGGAATATGCGACAAATTTCGGGGGAGCCTGGGCCCTCCCCCCTCTGGATACGGCCTTGTTGCGAAGTAGTAAACAAAAGCAAAAAATTAAATATCCAGAAAAAATATGCCGTAGAGGTACACGTTTTCCTAATCATCATACAGTACTTCAACGGCACTGCCCACGGGCGTATATACGAGGCGGCAGGGCGACGAGGGGGAAATGTTAGTGACATGCTGAAACACTAATTTCAAAATTAAGCGCAGCCTCAAAAACCTCAAATATGCAAATTATAAGAGGGGAAAAAAATAAGTGCAAGAATAAGAAGTAAAGTTAAAAACGCTTATGCAAAATTAGCTTGAAAAATAGTTTCCAATTGAAAATAAGACCACGTAATACGATAATAAAACAGGCAGAAAGGCAAATGAACTATTCAATTTCAGCAGGGGAAGTTAATTAAAAATTAGTGGGAAAAGCTTTAAATCAGGGGTACAACTGCTTTAGACTTGTTTTGGAGCAGTTTGGAAGCATGAAAACTTTTATACAGACTGTACAAAACCCACGTATGGTCGAAATTAGCACAAATAGGGTCAGTTGGGGTAATTGTATATTGCAATCAACTTTATAATTACACTTGTGGTGGTTTTGAAAACTTAACTGCTTGTGAGTGATAAACTAGCAGCATAGGGAAGACAATGAGTTTCGAAACAACTGTGGAGGCGTCACCATTGTTTGAAAATGACACAGTGAAAAAAGTTGTTTAACAAAATTTTGTGATTTACATTTTCCTCTCCAGCTCATCTACAAAAGCGATGTAAGCGATTTCAACCATTTTTATTTGTCATATGGAATTTTGCTAAAAACATTTATATGAATTTCATCCTCCCTGTTATTTTTCATGTGCAAGTTAGGTGTTTACAATTACCCCAGATATTTCGTACTCTGGGGTAATTGTAAACACTTAAATGTCCTATTTCCAATATTATGGGGAGACAATAAGTATTATATTTTTATGTAAATTACAATTTTGTGTGTATTTTACATAACTGTTGTTGTTGTTGCTAATGCCACTTGGAAATCCAAGCCTCCCTTGCAGGCGACCAGGAATTAAGGAAGCTCTTAACCGATTAATAATGAGCTCCGCTAGAATGAAGTATACTTGGCTCAGAGGGGCCTAATGATTTTGAACCTGCTCTCAGATGAGAGATCGTCACCTAAGTTGGTCTCTCAGCGGAAATTATTTCTAACTTGGTGAACATTTGAAGCGAAGATGTATTTTACGTGCACAGCTCCCTTTAGAGCATTCGGTCTCAGACACGGGTCGTGGTCACCCTCCCAAGCATTGACCACGGCCAGCTGTGCTTCACTTTCGGTGTTCTGTGGGATCCTTTGCAAGATATTTCTGGTTAAATGATCTCAGCGGACCACATGCGGCCCGTTGGCAGCAGATTGAGAACCATCGCTCCGGAACTTCTTAAGCTTCCAAGCAGACTGCGTATGAAACGATTTTCTATTTGCATCAGCCTCATTCGAAAACAAATCACTGTTTACATTTACCTCAGAGGATCCTGGGGTAAATGAAAACTGATTGTGAACAGACTGGGGTAATTGTAAACACGAGCTCATTCGCAAACAAATAGTCATAAAATCGAAATTTTTGTACACATTTAATCACAAGAAGTACAGTATTGGCTACCCCAATGCTCACAATTTTATTTCTCAATTCATTCAAGAGGTAGGGAAGGATCAAAAGTTAAAACATTGAAAAAGCGTTTACAATTACCCCAACTGACCCTAACAGATTGATAAGAAGTAGCGTGTGGATCCTCACAAGGTCCAACGTACAGACTACAGTCGAAATATTTACTTTTTTTATCTGATTTATTTCTGGACTAATTCAATATTTCTATCTACACTATATACAATATACTGTTCCTGACAATAGCTTCCAGATTGTCCGTCCCTCCGGATTCCGGCAGGAACACTCGTTATAAGTCCGATGCAAGAAACATCAACTCAATCGAGGCGTTGCACCTTCGACTTTTCCGGCCCGGGGCGAGCCCAACATACAGAATCCCTCTCCAGGAGCGTGCCCTCCTCTCTCCAAAAACTCTCACACCACACAACCCACTCAAGTTCCAGGCTGTCGTCCTCTTTGCTAAAGGGGCGGGGGTACATAAGCGCCCCTAAATTTCTTATTCGTGGAAAATTGTAAACGTTCCACGGGATTGGTTTGGGTCCGGCGCCGAAATTCTTGGGCCTCGTCTCGAGTCGCGGCGGCTTGCAGCAAAGAAGGCGCGCCGATCGGTGCTCGACCCGCTTGTCGTTTTTAATTTGCAGAAGTGTCCAACTCGGCGCCACAGCGTCTGGCCGTATTGTACAGCCGTGCTGTCCCCACTTGCTGGACAATGGTTGAAAAGGCGGTCGGCGGTTCTTCTCCGCAGAGGGGGTCCCGGCGAACTACGCGGCTCTCGTGAGAGGAGAGGGAATTTGTCACAGCCCTCCCCCCTTTAAGAGATTTTGCGATATTTTGCAAAATCTAAAAGGCAACAGTTAGGTTTTGTTGCTTGATTTTCATCACTAGAGGCCCTTATTTTAACTTTAAAAAAGCTTCCAACGTTATTTTAATTAATAACAAAAATTGGTACAAAAATGTAAATACTAAATATTAATTAATTTATAATTATGCAATATTATATTTCATAATGAGAATATTTACAGTTGGATTATTTTTTTTTTTTGTATATATATATATATTTTAATCCATTCGACTTAAGCAATCAGCATGCTTATTATCTTTCGCGGCTCTGTGAACGATTGTGTAATTAAATGGCTGTAATGCCAACGCCCACCGCATAAGCCTAGGGTTATTTCCTGCATTGTTCTTTAACCAGACCAACGGGTGGTGCTCTGTTTCTATCCGAAATTTCTGGCCATCCACATAATGTTTCAGTTTTTTTATCGCATAGATAATACCTGCACATTCTTTTTCTGTTGCGCTAAATTTTCTTTCGCAATCCGTAAATTTTCTACTTAAGTAAAGAACTGGATGCTCCTGATTTTTCTCGTCTTTTTGTGCCATAATTACCCCAACACCTTTCTCTGACGCATCCGTCTGCAATATAAACTCTTTTGTATAATCCGGGGCGTATAGTACGGGCTTTTCTGTCAGTTTACTTTTTAATTCCTTAAATGCGCTATCACATTCCGCAGTCCACTCTACATTTTCTTTTTTATTTTTCCCTTTCAACGCTCGCGTTAAAGGTTCTGCTATCATAGCGTAGTTTTTCACGTACTTTGCATAAAAACCCGATAGCCCTAAAAATTGCCGGATCTGCGTCTTCGTCTTAGGCGCAGGGAAATCGAGTACTGCTTTTATTTTAGCATCGGCGGGTGATCTCAGACCTCCCCCTACCTCATGCCCTAAATATTTAACTTTGTTTTGTGCGAACCGACATTTTGAAGGTTTAATTGTGAGTTTAGCATCGGCTATTCTACGCAAGACTATGTCTAAATGCTTCAGATGTTCTTCCCAAGTATTTGAAAATATTGCGACGTCATCTAAAAACGGGACGCTAAACTCATCACATCCTCTCAGTAATTGATCCATAAATTTCGAAAAACAGAACGGCCCGTTAACTAGGCCGAAGGGCATAACAAGAGGTCTATACGTTCCAAATGTAGTAACGAAAGCTGCTAAACGTTGGGCCTTAAGACTTAAGGGGATCTGCCAGTAACCTTTCGTTAGATCAATCACCGTGATAAACTTCGCTGCCGAAACTGTCTCAATTCGCTCGTCGATATTAGGTAACGGGAAATATTCTGTTCTAATTACTGAATTTAATTTTCTATACAAGGGCGAGGATCGCGTCCTGCAGCTTCAACTAAAATCATGGGCGACGTGTAATCACTTTCTCCTATTTCGATTAATTTTAGATCTAACATTCTTTTAATTTCTGCTTTTAATATTTCCGTCTGTCGGGGGGAAGTTCTGTAAGGTTTTGATCTCACGGGTTGATTACTAATTAGTTCAAGATCATGTTCGATCAAGTGTGTCCTACCCGGGTCATTAGAAAATATCTTCCGATGTTTTCCTAATAAATTCTTTAATTCTTCGATCTGCTCCGGCGTGCATTTGCCGACCAATTCACTATCCCTAACAATTTCTTCAAAATCGTAAATATTGGGGTCTGACATTGGGTACGGTATTTCAAGATCAGAGTCAGAAGTTTCTTTACGTTCTTCACTAATTAACAAGTTTACTAATTCTGCGCGCTGATGATAAGGTTTTAATAAGTTCACATGATAAACTTGAGATTTTTCTGGGTTCCCAGGCATTTTAACTATGTAATTCGTGTCCGAAAGTTGACTTTCTACTATCCCGGGTCCTACCCACTGCACTGCTAATTTATTTGGCTTAGAAGCTGCTATAACTAAAACACGATCTCCCGGTTTAAAGATTCTTTGAACTGCGTCTTTATCGTACCACGTCTTTCTTTTTATCTGCATCTCAGAAACGCGCTCTGATGCTAGCTCTTGACAACGCTTCATTCGATTGATAAGTTCGAAAACGTATTCTGTCACCGCGCTTTCTTCCTCCTCTGGTTCCACCCATTTTTCGAACAACAATGTTTCGGGGGTGCGAAGATTTCTCCCGTGAACTAGCTCCGCAGGGCTGAAATTTGTCGATTCATGTGTCACCGTGCGTAAAGCTAATAGCGCCGCGGGCAGATTTTTCTCCCAATCTTCTCCCGACTCTAGGCAAAGTACTCGTAGTAGACGCTTTACTGACCTGTGCCACCGTTCGACTGGGTTACTTTGGGGATGCCTTACTGAGCTATGGGAAATTTTGATACCATATTTTTCGAAAAAGGTTGTAGTTAAATTGCTAGTGAAGCATGTCCCTAAGTCACACTGAATTTCTTTGGGAAATCCTAATCGGCTAAAAATGATTAGCAAAGCCTCTACGACTGATGTAGAGCTAATATCTTTAACTGGTATCGCCTCCGGGTATTTGGATGCCATACATATGGCTGTTACCAGGTAACGATTTTCCTTTTGAGAATAGGGAAGGGGCCCAACCGTGTCCACGTTAATTTTAGAAAATATTTCTCTGATTATGGGGACTAATTTTAACGGTGCTTTCTTTTTCTCACCTGATTTCCCTACTCTCTGACAAGGATCACAAGATTTTACAAACTCTTCCGCATTTTTCACGCAATTTTCCCAATAATAATACCTAAGGAGTTTATCTTTCGTTTTGTAACACCCAAATGGGCCGCAACACCTTCGTGACACAATTCTAGTATTTGAACTCTAAATTTGAGGGGAATAACTAATTGCTTCCTCTCCATGCCTCTATGATCAGTTGTTTTTCGGAACAATAGTCCGTTTTCTGTTATCAATCCTGGGGATTTACCGGACGCAGCCTTCTCCCACAATGGCTTGAGGTCCAAACAATTCTTTTGTTCATTTTTAAACTCTTCCGAACTTATTTTTACGAGGGCTAACTCTTGGACTTCTGCTGGGGGTAGATGAATATTTTCTCTCTCTGTTACATCCGAATTAAAATTTTGGATTGTTTCTGGTGTAATTTCCACTAGGTTCTCCGATTCGGGGGCATTTTGAATCGCAGTTTGACTCCGTGTCACTACAGCATTAATTAAATGCGGGTTTCTTTTCGTTTCATCTATTAACTCCTGAGTTAAATTCCCCATGAGATAGTGCTCTAATTGCACAGATTTTCCCACGACTGCGGCTTTGGTATTTATTTTACCAAATTGGTCGCTTTCTATCAAAACCCTAGCAACTGGTAAACATCTAAAATTATTTTCTAGGGGTTGTTTAAGCCAGACTGTTTCTCCTGTGTAATCACCGGGGTTTACTAAGTGGTGAGGAGAAACATCTAGGCTTGTCCCACTATCTCGTAATATCACAGCTTCCTTTTCATTTACCTTCGCCTGGCTAAGGTACGGAGCAAATGAGGGCGCAAACTTTTCCCCACTTGATAGATTATTTACTAGTTGGGTTTTATTTTTCCTAAGCTCGGGACACTGCGGGCGCAAATGGTCAGTGGAATGGCACTCATAGCATGAGGGAGCCTTTCTTTTTTCAAATTCCCTACTCCGCCATTTCGACTCCGAACTTTGAGGATTTCTCCAATTTTTCGATTGGTTTTGATAATTTTCAGTTTTATTATCCTACCCTTTCGGTTTCCCCATAAAATTTGGCCTTTCGTTCAGTTTTTTCTCTGGTATTTTGTGGGAACTTAAGTGTTTCCGAGACATGCGTCTCGTAGCCTCATATTCATCCAATTTGTTCACTAGTTCATCGGGGTCAACTATTGTCCCCCAATCGTCTAAAAAGTGCTCTTTCATCTCTGGTGGAACGCGCCTTTTTATTTGATCAGCGATCATTAAGTTTTTTAATGAATCGTAATTTTCAACCTTCACCCCCTTTAACCACCCTTCTAGGTAGCTCCTTAATTCGAATATCAAATCTTTCCACAGAGCTCCCGGCCGTCTCTGATGTTGTGCAAATTTGGTTCTGAAGGTTTCGGGGCTTAACTTGAACCTATTTAACAAAATAGACTTAACGTGGTCGAAATCGTCGGCCCGTTCTTCTGGCTCGCGCATAATTATCTCTACAATTTCAATAGGTAATAACCCGAGAAGATAAGTTACCCATTCTTCCTCATCGATTTTTGCCTTTTTGGCTTGACGTTCGAACAACGTTAAATACAATGCCATATCTGACTTCTCAGGCTCATATTTTTGCATAACAAACTTTAATTGCATTTTTGTCCTTTCATCATCACTATGCGCGGAAGTTACGCTATTGGCTTCGCCGCTTTGCATTAATCGCAATTTTTCGAGTTCGAACTCTCTTAATTCTTTCTCCCTTTCTCTTTCCCTTTCTTCTTTCTCCCGTCCGCTTTCTTTCTCTCTTAACAAAAGATTGCAAGTCGATTTTGCGAACTCTTCATCATAATCGTCCGACCCTAAAATTGCTTTAACTATCTGCCTACGAGTGTCAGAGTCTGACGTCTCCACCCCAAACTCCGAGGCTATATGTCGCAAACTATCCTTGTCAAGTTCAAACAAGAAACTTCCCATTTTGGCAATAACACTTTTCCAAATTTCTAAAAAATTTTATCAATTGCAAATTCTGTCAACTACAACGGTGTATTAAACATGTGTGAAATTTATAGTTAAATATGATTTCAAGAATACAATTTTACTACAATATCTCAATACACATAATTTGAACACTGCGAAATGTTTACAAATTCTTTGAGAACTCGATAACTCTTGTTTAACCCCTTAATTACTCAACATAAATTGAATAACATGCAAAACAATTTCAAGCTTCCCGTCTACCGTAGGTTCCTAATACAAAACCATTATAATCTTACTTCATTTATGAAACTTCATAAAATATCCTAATAATTTGAGTTCATTTGTATGAATTTCACAGTAAAATAGAATCGTTCACAGAACTTCTATCAAATTTTTCTTAAAATTTGCCTACTTATTGGAATAATAAACTTCGTGAATAAAAATTAATATGCATTTGTGCAACAAAATGTTTTTTATCATTTGTATGACTTTAAAATTTAAATACTAATCAATTTATCTACATTTTAAAGTTACTCAACTCTAGCTTTTTAAAAACAAAAACCTTTACACAATTTATTACTCTTTATGCCTCTAGAATGAAAAATCAAGCTCACCTATGCCTATGATTCCGCTCTTCGGCATCCGTATCATCTGGTTTTTTTTTTTTTTTTCCGGTTTCTTCCTTCCCCAGGAATGATTCCTCTCTCTCGCCGATTCACATGCGATCACTCACATCAAGGGCTGGGCGTCTTCGATGTAGCTTACGTAAGCTCTGTCGAATTCTTTAAAATGGACGAGGGTGTCCGCAACTTGAGGGTTCTCACGAATTTCTTTCCACTGGACGCGGGTGTCCACAGCTGGAGTTATTTCCACTTCCTCTCCACTGGACAAGGGTGTCCGCAGCTGGAGTAGCTTAATCCATTTCTTCCAGGACAATGGTGTCCTTTAATTTTTTTTTCCAGGGTTCAGGATCCCACCGCTGCCACCATTTTATTTTTAGGTCTGTAACGTATGCGGCCTGTGATTGATAAGAAGTAGCGTGTGGATCCTCACAAGGTCCAACGTACAGACTACAGTCGAAATATTTACTTTTTTTATCTGATTTATTTCTGGACTAATTCAATATTTCTATCTACACTATATACAATATACTGTTCCTGACAATAGCTTCCAGATTGTCCGTCCCTCCGGATTCCGGCAGGAACACTCGTTATAAGTCCGATGCAAGAAACATCAACTCAATCGAGGCGTTGCACCTTCGACTTTTCCGGCCCGGGGCGAGCCCAACATACAGAATCCCTCTCCAGGAGCGTGCTCTCCTCTCTCCAAAAACTCTCACACCACACAACCCACTCAAGTTCCAGGCTGTCGTCCTCTTTGCTAAAGGGGCGGGGGTACATAAGCGCCCCTAAATTTCTTATTCGTGGAAAATTGTAAACGTTCCACGGGATTGGTTTGGGTCCGGCGCCGAAATTCTTGGGCCTCGTCTCGAGTCGCGGCGGCTTGCAGCAAAGAAGGCGCGCCGATCGGTGCTCGACCCGCTTGTCGTTTTTAATTTGCAGAAGTGTCCAACTCGGCGCCACAGCGTCTGGCCGTATTGTACAGCCGTGCTGTCCCCACTTGCTGGACAATGGTTGAAAAGGCGGTCGGCGGTTCTTCTCCGCAGAGGGGGTCCCGGCGAACTACGCGGCTCTCGTGAGAGGAGAGGGAATTTGTCACATAATCTTAGCGCGGAGATACCGAATGCAAACACACGCAAGACTAAAATTAAATGAACCGTTATCATACCGTAGGTAAGATCTTTCCCATCGTATCTGTAGACCTTTTTTTCCCTCTATCTATAGATGATGAAGACTCTTCTGTCTGTGCGTCTGAAGTCAAACGATTGGAGCTGGAAGCTGTAAAAAGTGCAGAGAGTGGGGACCTAACAACTGCCATTCGTATCTTCGGCGAAGCAATCGAATTAGCACCGAATAGACCTTCAGGTTACAACAACAGAGCTCAAGCATACAGATTGAAGGGAGAAATTTTTGGTAAGAAAGCTTTTATATTAACCACGCATGGGATGAAGGACAAACTTAAAAAAACTATTAGTTGTTCAAATCTTTTTCTTCTGGATATCAGGAAACGTTTGAGAAACTTTTTTTTTTTGGAAATGTTGTACTATCCTAGACTTGAGGGGACAGGGGACTTGCTGATACAAACAATACATTCTTTCTCTTTTTCTTGCCGGGCATTCATGGAGCACTATTTGTGTAATTTCTACATTTAACACATTCATCGCGGCAATGGGTACTTTTTTACAATGGCCCTTTTTTTTCCCCAACCCGAAGAAATTTTGCGAAAACATGCTAATTTGAACTGGGATGTGCTGAAAATTTAACTAAGCATCACTGGACAAGATGGAACAATACATAAAAATATTTCGTAGATGTCAAACTACCTCATTTCTAACGCATAAAATATGATCTTGAAAAACGAGATATCTCGCCGTAGAGATGAAAGTGTTAAAACAGCTAAATTTCTTTCAGAAGGTAAAGAAAGATCGGTTTTATTTATATTACATGCATTTTTTCACTGAATCTTCTAAAATAATTATTTCCAAAATCTTAATTCCCACAGCTGCCCTGCAAGATTTGGACACTGCCATCAAACTCGGTTCTGGAAAAGGCCGATCAACATGTTTGGCTTACTGCCAAAGGGCTCTCATATACCGTTTCCAAGGCAAATCAGAAATGGCTCTGGAAGATTTCAAGAAGGCAGCTAGTTTGGGCAGCAGTTTTGCACGCTCTCAAATGGTGCAGATGAATCCTTATGCCGCCCTCTGCAACCAGATGCTGTCGAAAGTAATGGAACAATACCAGAAAGGCATAACATCATAAACTGCTTTAAAAAATTGATAGTCTATTCATAAAGAAAAGGCCAATCATTATAGGATGTAAGCAAAATTGAAGCAACTCTGCATGATTGAATCAAGTACTCTATTGCTTAAAAATTTAACAACAGATCACAGTTTTGTAACAATTTTGAATGCTGAATATTACTAAAACAGGAACGCATTTGGGTTAAGATCAGTGAATTGAATGACATACAAAACACTTAGCAACCAATGTTCTGGCAAGAAATACTGCACATTAAAAAGTAAGAAAATAAGCTATATGTTTTTGAGAGCAAAGTACATTGAAAAATCTTCGGAAAAGTGAGTACGTTATTATTTCACTAGTGAAGGTTGAGGATGAAGTGAAGTTCAGGAATTGAGATATAGCAACCACAAACTATTAAAAAATTATTAGTATGTAAAACAAGTAGGAGTAAAAATTAAAATCCTACTCAAAACTTTGATTGCATTATTATTCGTTAACTCCAAAAATAGGAAATTACTTGTGGAAGGGACTAAAAATCAGTGAGAGCAGTTTTCCATCAAGCTTGGTTTTTTATTAGAGAATTAAAAAAGGCCCTAATTAAAGAGTTGGGTTGAGAAAAACTTTGAAAAAGTTAACTAAAAACACTTCTGTTCTAATTAACTCGGGAAATTCGAACAAATTTCATTTCGCGCAAAAAGATCAGAGCTTTTGATTGTCAGATAATGAGATGTGCAACGATTTTTACGCATCGATCCTCCCTCCACACACCAAAATTCACTAAGTTTTAATATTTAGTACCTGAAATTAAACAAAAAAAGTGTCTTTTGTCATGTCTGCTGTGGAAATAATAAGTTTCACCTTCTTTCATAAATTATGTTAAAAAAGGGGAACAAAACTTTCGATGTTCACGTATTAATACAATGGCATAATATAAGTACATACATAAATAATACAAAAACTCCACTTACATTCACGCATTCATCTTTTGAAGAGGGTGGTAGAAATCTTTCAGTTTGTTCTGAAATTTTTTAAACTTCCAGTTTTTTTTAAATAAAATTTATAATAATTATATATTTTTGTACCCAATTAGAAGGAGCTGCTGAACCAGGGACCGTTCATAAATGATGTCACGCTTTTTTTCAATATATTTGACCCCCCTCTTCCCCCCCCCGTTGTCACAAAGTGTCGCACTTCAACATATCCCCTCCCCCCTTTGTCACATGTCACGCTGTATTACATTAGCATAAAATAAGTTTAATTTGCTGATTTTAAATGTTTTTATACAATTCAAAATGTAGGATGTCACACTTCTTGTTACCCTCTACCCTCCCCTTGTCACACTTTCTTGAACATCCTCCCCCCTCGAAGCGTGACATAATTTATGAATGACCCCTAAGGACCGTTTAGTGAAATTTAAAAAATTCACAATAAACAAAGTAGTGTAGCCCATCAACTCCAGCCTCCCGATTATAGTCCAATATAAGCAAAACAACTTATGTTTGCATAGAATTTTACCTATCAACCTTTCAATTTTTAGATTTGACTACTTACAGGGATTCTATAGGTTTTCAAAAGCGAAATTTCGTGACTTCGGGCATTTTTTGCGACCGTTCGGTGATACATCAGATAGTGGTTCTGGCGGATATCCAGTGTCCCTTGTCCGACGTAAAAGTACCGGATATTTGGTTCTGATGTTTGAAACTTGTAAATTCTATACATATCCCACAGCTTCCAAACGCGTCGTAAGCTAGTAATTCATGTATTTTCAAAACATCTTTATTAACTTTTAACAAGATAAAGACCGGATATTTCATGCAGTGGCCGAATCGAATTCCGAATATTTAAATAAAAACTTGTTGGATACCGGACATCCGATGCCTTCTGGGAGGGACTGGTCCCGCTGGACGGAAAATTTTCGCGACCTACTATTCGTAATTTCCGTGACTTTTTCGTCACCGAATCCCAAATTAATGACTTTTTTGGGACTTTCGTGACTTGTAGACACCCTGTACTTAGGATCAAGCTGTTAAGCCACCGTGTTGAGTCAGCCTAGAGGATTTAACAATTCAAAAAGAAGCAATGCATTCCACATAATAAACACAAGAGAGGTGTGAGCTTAGTCTTTGGCTTTTATTAATAATTCAAATAAAAATCTGCCAAGCTATTAAGCATGGCTGTCACACTTTAAATAAATAAATAAAAATCTGTATAAGACAGTGAATCACTTTCATGGGACAACTTTTTTTTAGAAATTCACATTTTTGTTCTTTCGTAAACTCGACTCGGCCAAAAGTAAAAGGACCAACATTTTTGGCACAGAAACAGAACGACGCACGTTGGCACATTAACAGATCTTCATTCTTGATCATAAAAATAAATAAATAAAATTTGAACAGTGCACATGCTAAAAGTTCATATGAGCAACCCGACTAGCCCCATGCGTTTCCACACTGGAGCATCGTTGAAAATTGAGTGAAACTTCATGCTTCATAATAGAATTCTACACTGCTTACCAGAATAATCAAAACTGCTATAAAATGATATTTCTTTTATATATATATATATATATATAATTTTTTTTGTTAGTATATATATACTCATTAAACATTTGAAAAACATCACTTTCAGACAGGCTTGGAGGAACACACCATGACTGCTTCATTGTAATCGATTACAATCACATACGAATGTGTTTATTGGCTATTCGCAATTTTTAGAACTGAAATATTTCTAATTTTCCAACTAAACAAATCCTTTTTATCACTTTCACGACTAAACAAAAGGAGTAAACTGTGCATTAGAAAACACATAAAGTGTGGAATGTTACTCATAAAATGTAAACCTTTTGACTAGTTCAATAAACTTCACACCATTCTACGTTGTTTTCCAAAATATAAATTTACAATAATATTTTTACATTATGAAATTTCGAAAGAACGGCCAGTAATAATAACAGTAACAATAATAAAAGTCTAAATCGAAACTTTCCTACATATTTAAAATTCTCACTTAACATACAGGGCGCCTCGATGGGAGTTCTCGGGAGGTCACTGTGACCAACAAAATATTTCCTTATTCGGCAAAATTCGGAAACGGCATTACAATCTTCCCCCTCCCCCATGTATGTATTACTAATAACTGCATCGAGTTTTCAAAAGGAGTAATCAAAGCATATTTTGCTTTCTATGCATAAATTATGGACTCTCAATCGGTCATTTGATTTAGGGTAATTCGAGGAGAGATGCCCTAGCTTGTGTATTTATGTCAGAATATTAAATAAGACAACACATATTATGTGGATTGCTTACTTTAAACTAAATGCTGCATTGTATGAAATGTGTTGCTTTTGTGGCAAAAGAATAGAAGATTTTTGACTATTTTGCCAAAAGACCTATTTTTTTGACTGAAATGAAGAGCAAAGCTGAGTTGAAAAAGTTTTCTAATATAGTTACAAACTTATGGTTTTTTAAAATAATATCTTTATGGTCCATTAGTTTTCTAAATATTGTTACAAACTCATTGTATGTAGTATGCTTTTTAACCTATTATAAGCATATAGTGATACTTTAATTTGTGAACACTCTTTATTACATATGCAGTGTTACTAAACCATGAGATATCGATGATAATCAATATTTGCTGATAATGCTTTGAAAATCATTATAAAACCACGTGAAGTACTGAATGGTTTGAATGCATTCATTGTAAAAAGTAAATGCACGAAAGTTTTACTATGTATAGATGAAATAAACAATATTTGAGTAAGTTAAAATTAAAAGTTTAAAGATGCAATTTCATTTTCATGTCACATCTTCAAAGTTTAAAACTATATTATAACTTAACTCTAAGTTTTAAAGGTGGTATTTTTTTTTTTCTTTCATGCTTAGGTTTACGAGAAAAATTTTCATGTCTGCTATTTTAATGGACTTATTTTTTCGGGGCATCTCACCCTCTTCACTGGGGCAACTCGCCTCACACGTAGAAACTCTCAAAAATGGAGCTCTCACTTTTGACGATTCTTCAATCGTCAAGAAAATTTTCGTCATTTAGAACGATTCTTTTTCGCGCGATCATGTAACTTAAAGAAGTTACTACACAAATTTCGCCAATTTGACGAAATGTTCACTCGGAGCATTTTTCATTTCGTCAAATACGGCGAAAGTTTCGTGAGATTTGGGCATGCGTTTCTGAGAGTGAAGAGATGGCCGAATTCGATCTTGTGAAGTTTCCCCTGAGACTCAAAAAACATTCAATTCGGTACACACATTTAAACTATGTAACATAACTCTTCCCAGCAGAATTTCCAGACATTATTGGTAACTTAAAATTTGGTAGCCACTCCTTTTGCCGTGGGGCACCTCTCCTCGAATTACCCTAATTAAATTGAAGCTGTACTCGCATGTCCCGATTCGGTAACATTTGAAGTTTTATTAGGTAAATTGAGAATTTCCCCCTCCAAAAAATATGTTCGGGACGCCCCTGCTAGCATACCATTATATTTTTAAAACCCAAACAGTTTAGCATCTTTTAAGACAAGCATCGGCAACCACAAGCGTGCGCAAAAATTTTCAGGCCAAGATGTGTGTAGTAAGGGAAAGAAAACATGAGTTTTGTGTATCAGTGCTTTTTTCATGTAATGGTATTAGATATGGAAGGTTCAGTGACTCAATCAAATTTATAGACAGTATATTCACTGCTTAATAAAGTCAGCCGTTTATTCGAATTAAACTGCTATGTCCAGAAGTGAACCATTCATTACAAGCGCTTGAAAATAACCTCTGCTTAAAAATTTAGCAATGCCCGGTTAACACAGTTGAAACATTCCTCAATTCTTTAAAAAACCTTCATCGAGATAAGGGGTTTAAATCGTTCCTGAAATTTTTCATTTTGTTCTGTTTCCTTCATAGAAGGATTATGCTAAAAATCTTTTAATTTTATAAAAGTATTCGATGGACAATTGTTTTATTAAAAACAAAAAAGGGTGGGGGGGGGGGGGGGGGACGTTTAATGTTAAAATGAAATAGGGACAAAAATTAAATTAAAGTGCATTGCAGTACAAGACAGGAAAATACTTTCTCTGAAAGCAATGACAGAACGGCGTGCCAGCAGTGCATTCCATTGAAGAATTTTGCCTTGTCAAAAAGAAAAAAAAAGGATTTCTTTCAAAATTATCAAATTGAAAAAACCTCTTAGCCTCTACAGTAGCTCAAGGGGGGGGGGGGGGGCTCTTAGCAATCTGCTTATATATTATACATATATATTAATCATTGAAGCAAGGCTTTAAACGATTAATGATAACGTTTTTCTTTTCACCCTTGACGTTATAACTATATTAGGATTAACAATATAGCCGTAGTCCAAGGTTCAAGGGTTCTGGGGGGTCGGGGGACCTAAAATTCCTTCCGCACCTCTGCCTCGGCAGTGCAACCATTAAACACTCAATTACTATATCTAAAGTACTACTGATCCATTAATTGCTTTAATACGCACATTTTTATTAAGCATAAATCAACATTTCCGCTGGTTTGACAGTGTCTTTTATAAAATTATTGATTTTAATTGAATTTAATTACTAATCAAAATGAGAAGAAAATGCTCGCTGCTGTTTAATAAAATCAATTTGGCTCAGAACGAATGTGATTATATCAAGATACAGGCAGTGTAATTAATCAGATTACTAAGAAGATATGATTAGAAAAATCACATGTCTGTTTTATTCCTTGGTCAGAAAAACATTATTATAATTTTACTTCACATTGAATCACTTCTCAAACCGGACCTTGCGTATGATAAGGGGAGGGGGAATCTCGCAATAATAAACTTCATCCTGCATCCTTCAAAGAATAGCCCTTGGGATGCTTTTTTTCTATCTTTTCTTTTTTTGATACGAACATGAAAACCAAAAGCTTAAAGCGTCGATACCGAAGTCACTACCTGTTCCCTACAAATGATACAGAAAATGTTACACAAATTTACAGTAGGTTACAGAAAATTAATAATTTTCTAGAAGTTACTCAAAATTATTTGTTACCAAACTTTAATGACCTTACAGAAAACAAACTCATACAGGGCTAAACACAGCTCAACTTAGTAACTAATAAAATAAGAAAATTCATCGACGAGAAGATATGGTTGCGTAAACGACCTAACAGAAGACTACCATAAACCTTACAAATCACACAAATCAAATTCAGCTGACTTTCCTAATCGATTACAACCAACAGTAACCTGCTCATGCTCCAAGCCTGCTCGTAACACTTCTACTTGAGGATAGGAGGAGATTATTAACTCTCATATCTGTGAAAGGAAGGACTAACTTTAAAAAGCAAAAGCAGAAAAAAAGTGAATGCCTCACTTTTCTATACTTATATACATTTTCTCTTAATAAACACACAATAACTACCCTAACTTCTTAGTTAAGCAATAAGTTTTGCATCTTTGCATCAAGGTAATATATATATACTCTTTCCTTTGCAATCGCTGAAAAATTACATATACATGATAGTTCATTTAGCAAATAAAATTTCATTTAAAATTGATCAGAAAACAATTAAAAAAAACCCACCATTTTTAAACAACTGCAACGCCACACTGGAACTAGGGCAAGCAATTTGTTCACGAAATTAAAAAAGTATTTCTTAAATCGAGGCAGGCAACTTTATGTGCCCCAAAGAAAACGATCACCGAATGCCAAAGTTTACAGACAAGATTTCTCACAGTGACTTTTTTCCTTAAAAATGAGCATTTCCCCTTGAAAGCTTTCAATTCATTTTTTAATTACTGGCTCCAACACTTAAAACCTTCACTAGTTTCCCATCAAAGCTTTCAGCAGTGATGAAAAATACATCACTGCTTAAACAGACTATTTAGGTTTTCACTTACAAATCGCACTAAAATGCAACACTTTCTGGGAGAGGGGGAAGTAATAAAAATGAATAGTAATAAATTTCTGACAAAATAATGTATATATATATATATATATATGTACCAATACATTAAACCAAAATATTCAGTAATTGCAATCACAATTCTAATGTGTAATCATTCTGTGACTACACATATATGTCCCACCTTATAACATTTATAATTTAAGATGAAAGTTTCTCTATTTATAATCAGAAGTAGCCAATGCAACAGCAGAAAATGCCTAAAAGTTGTAAAGATTCTAATGCTGTTTATAAAGATATTAAATTCCCGCATATTGGTACAACGCTTCATTAAAGCATCGAGGGCAGCACAGGCGAGCAGTTGTTCAAAAAAGGCGTTTACAGTTAGTCCATCTTATATATATATATATTTTCGTAAAAACACTTCATACTGTACCCTCAAAAACTCTGAAATTTTGTGTTCTAAAAAATAGTAACTACTCAATTATCACTCATCGAGGGTTCAGGTGTGGAATGATGTCAGGTACCAGTTATGCCAGAACGACAACATTTGAGCACCTACTGTAACACAGACGGAAAAGTTCTACTGCTAACGAGGTACAAGAGAGCTGCCCGAAGATTTGATTTCATTTTCCAATACAGAAATGCAACAGATGTAGGCAGTGGAATGCGTGAAAGTGCCAGCTTTAATGGAATGAAATGCATAACTACTTTCAAACAAAGCTTTCTGTGAGATATAAAAAAAATTCTGTCCATAAAATTTTAATAAAAAAATATATTAAAATTAAGCTAACAGAAATTATATTTTCAGACATATTTTAACCTCCTTTGGTATGAAATAGTGATGAAAATTGGTATCGCTCTGATAACACAGCTATTTACATTTAAATAGATTTATAGATGCTGAGAGGCATATTTTGACATTTATATTTTAAAGGAAAAGCTGGTTAATAATTTAAGTAGTTCAAATTAAATTAATATTCTTTTGCAACTTCATACTCTTCATGCAAAGCTCATTTTGATTGCTTCAAACTATACCAATATATTTTTAAGTTCACAAACACAACATGACTCACAAAGTTAAAATATGCATCAAAGCGTTCAGTAATTGGAATATGTTTATCGTTTAACATGAAGTATAATCATCCTTCAAACAAAGTATAACTTTATTGTAGCTTTTGCATAGTTTTGATTTTTCTAAGCAATTATAAGCAAGCAAAAATAAAGGGGGGGATGATAATTAAAAATAAATAAATAAAACTATTAATTAAAAATATAAAAATCAGAGACCGCAGCATGCAAAGTCGGCAACAGTTATTTCAAAATCTTATGTTTCCCCCAATGTCATGTCAAAAATGTTATTGTCAAATGAATTTGTTATTTCTACAGTAAATTACTAATGATCTGAAAAAGGAAGATCTTAACTGATTGGATAGGCCTCATATTCAAGCCCAAAAACCACTTTCAATACATGCACAGTAATAGTTCAGGATCAAAATTAAAATTAGCTTACAATTTATGGTTCCATATTTAAATCAACTGTCTCGTTTTTCATTGAAGATGTGAATGCTAGGATTTTTGTACTGAACCTCTCTTGGAAGTAAGGAAATGCTTGGGCTTTCTTTATAAGGATAATTTGATATGTGACGAGTTGTACTCGAACACTGAAAACATTTGCTAAAAGATTAAATTATACTTCACGATTATAAAGCTAAAATTATAATTCACAATTATAAAGATACAATGAAAGGTAGCAGAAAACAATAGATATTTCTTAAAAGTTAATTGTTGTGGAAACAGATCACTAATCCTTATCAGTCAACCAATTAATGTATTAAAAATCAAACACAATACAACTAGTCATCAACATATACACCAGTCTTTCTTTTGCTCAATTAGATGGTCAGTTAATTTATATAATAACCCCAGGACATTGGAACAAATTCTCAATTAGGCATTTAAATTCAGTCCGGGATCCCTATTAGTTATTTAAATACCCATGTAAGTATAGATTACAACTTTTTCATCAAGCATTAAGTGGTGGTTTGAGATTTTCTGGATTTGTTTTCTAAGTTCCTAAAAAATGCTTCTCTTTTTCAGTTTGTAATGTTTCCAGTGGGGGCAGGCAAAATTCGTTCATGTATGTGGCCCGTGGGCCATAGGGGAGAACCCTGTACTAAGCCATACCACTTATAAAAGTATAATTAGCTTAATAGAGTGCATATTATAGTAGCAAAAACATATTTTTTCAGGAACATGAAGTAGTATAAAAATTTTACGGCATTAAACAAAAAATCTAAATGCCATACGAGAGCTTAGATATATGACTTTTCTTTTTTCTTTTTTTTTTTGGCAATATTCTTTTACAAAGCATAAAAAAGAGCAATTACCACACATGCACAATCACACAAATTATATTAATACAAATATTGCAATTAGAAGACAGCTTAAAAGCAAACATGAAGAGGCATTGTAAAAAAAAATGTAAAGAAAAAAGTTTTCTTTTTTGCTTATCATTGGGTGATTGATTCCAGATGCTACATGAAATGCAATACCACAAAATAAATTGCATAATATATCATTCGGTATTACTGCTAGATTGCAATCACATAAAATTACTGTCAACATTACTTTTAAATTATGGATTATTGTTGTGGAGGATTTTTCATTTTATTAATTTCATGATACCCAGAAATAACAGTACACAATAAAGCAAGTTTTTAGGTGGGAGAGGGCTGCCCTACTTAACATGGCAGAGAGAATTCATAACATATTAAACATGACAACAAATTTTTACCCAAGAGGCTTTTTAACTAAGAAACATTAGAAGCAACGACTTTCTCCTTTTTAAGAATAACACATGACTTGATATTTCGCTTTTTTTGCACACATCATAAAAGAATAACACATATGAGAAAAAATTAATCAAATGTTATGAGAAAATGCACAACAAATCTGTAAAATTTACAAAACTTTTTGAAAGATATGAAATAACATAAAGAAACAATAAATAAGATAAATGAACATTTTTTGATAAATTAACATAAACTTTACCTTTGTTTTCTATAATAGAACACAAATTTCAAGTCCTTTAATTTTGATAACTGCACTGCTTAAATTACTAAATTCTTAAATATTGCCTTCTAAAAAACAGGTATCAACAGTAGCAAATGTAGAAATTATCATGATAAGAACAATGCTTCTAATAATTAAACAAAATGTATTAAAACACTGAAAAAACTTAGCACTCAAAAGGGAAAAACATTAATTAAGTACGAATTATAAAAAAATGGCAGACATGTGTTTTAAGGTTACAAGGAACTTCTTTTGCAATGCAAAAGAAATGATCTTCTGGATGAAAATCATGGTTTATAGCACAAAAGTACTGTATTTCTTAAATTCAGCCCTTCTTGTAGTTACAGCTGGACAAGTTACAGGGTAGTATCTAATACTACTATTTATGACTTGTCAGATAAGTCAACCTTGTGGGGAAAATAAATAAATAAAGACAAATATTGCATAGTTAGAGAACACACAACATTAAAAATAAAAACATAAAATCCTAACATTTATCAAATGAAATTGTAGTGCGTGAACTATAAAAAACTGTACATAAGTTGAGAGATACTACATAATAAATGTCAACATATCACATTAACAATATCACATGTAAAATAAAATCCTAAAGTTATAATTAGTTCTAACATACATCATCAACAATTTATAAACTAGAAAACATGAACAAAAATAACAGTTTTATAAAAACAGCCCAGCTAACATACAAACATTCGATTACTGTTGGCTACAGTTGAGAAAAAATATTTTTGAAAAAGGGGCAATTATCAACATGTAAGAAAAATATGTCTGATTTAAAAAACATTGTTAGGCATTAGGCATAAATTATGGATGATTCACCAACAAAATTTCTAAGAAATGGATTTCTATAACAATGGTAAACGTGAAGAAAGAAAACTTAATTTTCCTTCACTATATTTGCAAAATAAGCATTGCCTAACCAATGTCTCAGCATCCACTTGATGGTTGAAAAGGGAGCAAATGCCCTCCCCCCTTAACTTTTAAAAGCATAATGTATTTGTACTTGTATTTTATCATTTCTCATATGTTCTAATATCTTTCACCCCTCCTCCCTCCACACTCGCTGGAAAACTTAAATAATGGGCCTGGCTGAGTCTGGAATGTTCACAGACCTGAGCCTCCCCAAGTCATACTGCATATAAATTTTGAAATATTCTATTTTGAATGCAATAATCTTTTCAATTGGAAAGAACTTTTTTTATTTTTGTATAGATAATGTTGAATTACAATTCATTAATTTGTTTCTTAATGTGTTATACATTAAAATTAAAAAATACAACGCAATTTAATTTTAAGCAAATGGACTGCTCATCACTAAGTCATGCCATTTTTCCAATATGTTGCAAATACGTTCACCAAATACTTGTTTGTTAGCCAAGGACTATTATAAATATACAACAACAACAGCAGCAAATAATTTCATCCTTCAATCCTTTTATAAATGTATTTTAAAACCAGAATAAATGCTTCTGATCAGATGAATTAATTCCAAATAAAGGGTATTATAACAATAAATATTATTAGCCAAGAATTCATAATACCTAAAAAAATCACCAAAATCCTAAATCAGATAACTTCTTGTTACTTTTAGAGCAATAAATTCATGCTTTGTTAAATGATTCTAGTAATAATTGTTCACATAAATCTTAAATGAGACCTTGTCTTAAAACAAAAATATTTCAAAAAATTTGAGTACATACCAAAAAAACACACACACAGCAAATATTTCTAATTTATTATTCCATGGGTAAATTTAAAAACATATTTCTTAGAAAATTAAAAACTCAGTTGCAAAATCTTAACTCTATAAAATATTACATATTAGTTTTTACTTCATCAAAATCAAAATTTTAAATCAGTAATTATATTTTTTGCTGGCAGATTTTAAATTATTTTATTTCATTAATTTAATTAAGATTCATTTATTAGGCTTTCTTACAAATAGCTCCAAATTTACTTCTCATGCAAAAAAAAAAAAAAAAAAAAAGGTGCATATTTGAACAATAAAAAAAATTCTAAACAATTTTCTAAAGGAAATAATTTTTGCTGCAAATTACAAGGGCACTTTAAAAACTAATTTTCTTTTCCAAGGTGAGCTTAAAAATAAATATTTTATGGATCACATCACCTTCTTGCACTGCTTCCAATATAACACTGCTTTTTGCATATCTAAGTAAATTTATTAAAAGCCGTACACCCATGTATTTTAGGACAACAAAGGAGTAAATACTTAAATTTATACTTGGGAATGAGTGAAAAAATAAGCAAAATACACATGGAACACGGTTCTAATTTCGTTAAATTTTTCAAAATATTTTCCAAATCTTTACTACTTTCTTGGCTTTTGTTCATTAGTTTTTACACTTGTATAAAAGCAGTAGAATAGGTTAAATCAGGAAAAAAACAAAATGGTTAAACAAAAGGGAAAGGAAGTTGTACAAACTTTCGGGGTTTTTTTTCTTTACATGGGCAGCCCTTGATCGTTTTTCGCAAAGTGTGATATGGACACTACATGAGCAAACTTTTCAATTTTTCCAATTTAAACATTCTTATGGTACACTTACTTATTATGCGAGGATGCATAAGAATTTTTTTCGGTTTTTATAAAATGGAATCAAGAAAAAGTTAGCACCACACCCACGCCAGGCAAGAAAAGTATCAGAATACAATATCCTTTCACTGATATACCCAGTGAGGGATTTTTTTTTAAATGCATACAATGAATGTCCTACTCTTTGTACATTTCATTTGCCGACATTTCATGCATATATTTACAGCCTATTTCATTTTTAATTCTCATAACGGATCTAATCACTGCCATTAATTTAAGAACTATACATTATACAATATTTTTATACTCCACAAATTATGGAAAACTTGTTTTCTTCAATGTCTGATAAAAGAAATCAAATACAACTCTAAGTAAGTTCAAATTACATTTTGTCAATTCCAACCCAAAATAACATGGCAAGGGATGTTTTCACAAGGAGGCTTTATCACAAGAAAAGGGCTCAGTGGAAGAAAAGACTTCTGATGATCACACTCAAGTAATACTCATCAAAATCTACTTCAAACAGTTGTGATAGTGATGTCGTGGTCAAGCATAAAATAACAACCTTTGTCAAAATCTACTTTGAATGGCAGATAAAATATTACATTTAAATCTCATTCACAGGCATTTGGAGCATATCATGGAGGCCTTTACATAATACTCTCTCAAACCATTGTGATCACCAGAAGCCTAAAAAGTTTTGAGACATAAACAGAGGATGCTTCAACAGATAAAATTAATAGGGTTTGAAATATTATACATATTGTAGTTATTACTTAATTACTCTGTAAAATATAATAATTTGTTCACAAGGGACAAAGCAGTTATTCTCTTAAGTTTTTTTTTTTTAAACCTCAAATGAAGTGTAAAATTTTCCACATAAATATTTGCTACTAATATATCATTCAAAACCTCATTAATGATCAAATCATTTTTTAAATCAACATGTAATTGTAATTTATAACACAAGATGCTTAAAAATGTTAATATGTACAGTAAAACCCCGTTAAAATAAGGGTGTCTGGGGAAATGTTGTCAATCGCGTTATAACATAGCCGCGGTATAGTGAAACTATACCCTGGAACCACAATAAGAAATAATACTCGCTTTTGTTGCATCATTTTTAACTTTATCAATTACTCAAAGCTTCTCTTCCCCCTATAGTATAATTTATCTTTTCTTCTTTGCTGCCATTTTATTCACTGTAATTGCTGTGCAAGAAGCACACATATCAGCGGCACAATCAGTCTTTCGAGTGATAGGTTATAAACCAACTGTGTTACGAGAAAAAAGGTGCTTAAAAGTCTCTTTATGTTATCAACATGGGACTGTGAAGGGGGGGAAATAGGAAGGGGGGGCATCCCCAAAATTATATTTGGAAGGGGAGGAACGAACTTCTCATTGGGGAATATGTTTACTTTTCAGGAATGCTAAAGAATCTGGAATACAAAGGTTGATAGCACTTTAAAAGAAGTTGCATACACATAACTAGACTTCTGAAAATGGAATAGTTAAGCATTGAACTGTACAGTCTCAGACAGATTGAGCTCCGCAAATGTCAAGAGAAACAAGTCACGGCGATTGCACCCAATTTTGAAATCAAGCTGTATGTTCTAGGTTGAAAGATAGAAAAAGCATAAAAAATGTGTACATCATACCTATCATAATAGGGCTTTATCTGTTAGCGTGGTGGGGGATGGATGCTCTTCTGATAGAATATTTGTGTGCTCAGGCTGGCTTTATTTACAGAGGTAAATAAGGAATCACCTTTAAATGGCAATGATAAAGGGTGGTTTAAACGTCGGGGGACATGATAGTCACCGCGGAATATCCGATTCCGCGGTATACTGAAGAGCGGCATAACGAGGTTTTACTGTAATTGCTACTCAAGTATAAGTCAAAAAAAAAAAAAAAACAATGCTTTTCAGATACAGGTATTTAAACTTTTGAGCTACTATGAAAAGTTATTTCATAGTAAAAAATGTTTTATAGATTTTTAACCCTTACAATATGTTTACTGTTGTTTAAATAACTGGTTTGTAACATGAAACAATTGAAAATTCTAATAAACTGAGTAGGCCTAAAACCTTTAGTTTTATTTGTAGACTTGATGACTTTTGCATGAACACCAATGAATGATATAGCTACCTCTTTCATGCATCTCCTAGTACTAGAGTAGCTGTACTCAACCTTCATTATTATTATTTTTTTTACTGGGAGCTACATATGCATGACAACTATTTCAGATAGACCATAATATAAAGATTGGTGAGAATTAACGTGCTTTTAAAACAAATTGCTTTTTGACAATGCTGCTGTATTTATCTAACAAATAGTTTTTATTAGATCCAAATCAAACTATAATTCTTTAAAAAAAAGTTTTTTTCAGGCATACCTTTAAAATAATAAATTTATATCTAATATTTACTTAGGTTTTTTGACTGTGTTACAATGCTATGAGCAGGTCATTCTCAAAAGCTTAGCAGGCCTGGTGCGGTTGTACGCCGCAGGTTGAGTATGGCTGATCTAGAGTGAAGACTAAGCTAAAAAAAATTAACAAACACAATTCAGTATAAACTTTTATGGAAGTGTTTAGCATTTTCAAATTGCCTCAGAAACAGTCAAGCTTTGATTGCATGATCGTAGTAACAAAGTGAAACATCATACTTGTTAATAAAATAATTCTCACTATTATAGACAACAAACATTTAGCAAGGATAAATAATAATTATACTCCGAAGAAATGAATGCAATAAAAACAATTCATTAAAAATGCATTAAAACCTTGCATGTGCTGCAGCTCTTCAAATGTCAAAGTCTACAGCACATAAATTCATGAAAGACATGTAATATAGGACATTCTTCAAGACACAAGTGCAAAGCTCATGTCAATTTTGCATATTTCTTGGTTTTAAATATATATTTTTGGCACAGATTCAAAAATTTTAAAACATACTGACATTTCATTTTCAACCAAAGAATCACTTTACAAGTACTGGATGATAATGCCAGCAAAGGCATTTCAATAATAATACAAGACTAATACTTTAGATTTTGTATGAACAAGAGTTTGCTATTTTACATCAGTATATAAATGATTTCACAACAATCAACGTATTATGAAATAATTAAAAAATCTTGTATAGCAACATTAATTGTGCAACAGAAATAAATTCTTCAAATTTGTGCATACGCAACATTCAACATTGTCATTGTTTGTAATTTAAGAATTACAGATAATTATCTATAGCTGCCAAAAGTACACCAAAAAACAGCCAATGAACAGCTGAAACAAAGCATGCTATTAAAAAGACAGTTGGTAACAAACATTGCATACATGTAATGATCCAAGTATACACATCGTATACAGGGCTGTGTTAGACAGAGTTTTAGAACTTTTACACATAAATAAGAGGCACACTGTTTAAGAAACACATTTGCATGCAGGCTATAAAATTGTAAGATAAGCATACAACACCTGAATACAAAAGAGTGTTACAGCTTTGCATAAGGCTTAAATGCATTCAAAGTTATAGTCAATGTTTTTTGCCTTGCTCCAATGGTACACTTTAAAATGTTTAATCTTTAAAAAGCAAACTAACATAAATTCACAAAAATAATTTTAAAATGTACAAAACAAGGTTTATAATGTACAGAATGTAAAAAATATGCAGAGTGAAACTCAAGATTAACACTTCAGAAAATAAACATTTAAAAGAACAAAATGAAACTGCATTTTACTGACTAGCACTGTTTATTCTACATACAAGAAAATTCCTTAAAATAAATTTCTTTCTGTTGCAAAATTATTCTTAACTGGAACATAGGCCATTACCTCCCATCATTCTCATTGAAAATTACTGCACATGAAATACCTCTGTTCATTTTTTCCATCTCTAAAGATTCAGATATTTGGTGAACATACTGCAGTGAACATATACAAAGCACATATTAGCTCATGTGTTTTATATTTGTTCATTGGGGATTCGTAGATTGACTAGTACCAGCCTAGCTGGGGGGCCCAGAGCCTGTTGCTGGCTGTCACTTTTGCATTATATTGTAATTAACTGTAGCTTGTAGTTATTTGGAAGAATATCTAGATTCTAATTATATGCTGGAAAACAAAGCATAAAATATATTTATAATTAATTACTTTATATTTTTATCCCTTTATGCAAGGTGGCCAACTAGCATTATGATAGTCCTGTACCCAGTTTCTTATTTTGAATAAGATATATTTAATTAATATTAATTTAGCTCAAGAGATCCAATGAGCACAGCCATATGGCTTCAACATTTCCCTTACGTCATTTATTCTTGAAAAGATTTTTTAAAATATAACATCTTAATTAGATATAAGCTTAACAATGTATCATTCCTCAAGTAGGTAAAAAGTACAATGCCTAATTCCTGCCCCTTTGACATACTTTTATTTTCTGCGAGTTACCAATTGCAGCCTTCACTTTAGATGAAAAATCCATGGAAAGGATGCAAAAACTAAGCACCACAAAACGTGAGCGCTATTTTACTGAGGAAAAGCTGTAAGTACCAAGCTACTTACCTTGGCCATATTTTTATTGAGTGGGAAACAGGAAAATTTTGCATGCCAATCCAGCAAAAAATGTATGCAGTTTAAGGGATGTGTAATGTTCAAAATAATATATCAGTATTTTAAAAATGGGCCTTTATAGGTTCAAGGTTGAAATTGACATACTATACAATTCATCTATGTCAATTCCAACCTTGAACTTATAAAGAGGATTTATGATTACATAAACATTTTTACATGCTTGTTGTCATGGAATATCCATTCTAACAATCTAATAAAGTGAGCTGAAAACTATAAGTTTAGAAAAGATGCATTACTAAAAATCATCTAAAACTCTAAGGCTACAACCAGATTCTTCAATCTGAAGATTACGTTTATCATATAGGATAAAAAATTAGTAATTAAAAAGTTAATATTTTGAAAGCTCACTAGTCTGTATGTCTATATATGTTTTTAATGTTATTTTATAATAGGAGTCTATTAGAAACAGGCATATTTCATCTCCATAAGTAAAAAGATTTTTCAAATCAATTTAATAAATAAATAAACAGCCTAAAATCTTGAGTGTTTATGCCGACTCAGAGTTTGAAACTTTAAATACATATTGCACAAATTACCAAAAGGTCTGAAAAAAGTACATAAAGGTTAAAAACTAACTCTTTAGAAAATATAACTGAAATCCTCACGAGCTACATGGATCTTAAAAATAATTCTAAAAGAAAGTGAAAATTTAAAAGATTTTTTTGTTTTAATTGCAAATATAAAATAACAGTAATAATAATAACTAAACAAGAAAATGAAAATAAAACACTCCAACTAAATAAATTGAAAACACATTTAGATAGTAAAAGGAGGTTTAGGAAAAATACTGGCAATGGGACTAAAAGCAAATCTAAAGAAATTCACATTTTTCCGAAATTAAAATGACAATTTTGAAGAATGGTAATTTAACTGGATTACACATAAGATTGTCCTCTTTTATAATTTTTATTAAGCTACATGAATTCTTTATATACTTTCTGCTGTTAAGAATAGTTCTTATGAATTCTTTATATACTTTCTGCTGTTAAGAATAGTTGTTTTTTAAAAACTAATTGCAAGTCAATTAAATAGCTTCTTTATTTAAAATAATGTTAATAATTAACCAAACATGTCTGAAAACTTTTGATTAATAATGAGTTTCACTACATTCCAGCAATAATCATTATTTACATGGCAATTTACTATGGCGCACTTCTAATATATTAAGCAAATAAAAGGGATAGCATGTTGTTGCAAACAAGAAATTATGCAATATACATCAAATCAAACTAGCATCAGAAACATTAGAATTTCTGTTTGTTTTTGTAAAAGTCTTTTCTGAAACTCTAATACTAAATGTATATTCTAGGCAAGATTTTTAAATTGCAAAACCTAATAGTAACAGGATGTATATTAAAAAAATATCTTAGATAAAGTATTTGTTATCAATTGAATAGATTATCTAATACTGATGCAAATGTAACTATGTAGCTAAGTGTCTTTATGATTTTTTGATTTAACTATAATTATAGTTATATCTAGTTATGAAACAAAAGGCTTTCCTTTCCACTCAGCTTCAAATATTTTAGAATCCTTGCTGTTTATATTTCTAAACTATACTTTGAGCAGGGTTGGAAAACAACCAGGATTCTTTTGAAATAAAGAGAAAAATAAAGTTGTTTTTGGTTTATGCCAGGGATTTCTAAGCAATTGTTAATGCTTTAATATTGTTACTAGATAAACAAAAGGCAATCCTAAATTTTAAACAATAATAATAAGTCTTAAGTATGTAGCATATTAAAGCCAAAATTTTACATCTAACTTTCCCTGCCTTTCTTCCAAAATGGTGGGGAGGGGGGGGGGGGCGAGAATGATTTAAATTATGGTCAAGAAAAAATATTACTCAAAAAAGCTTGAAATACCAGACATTTCATTTAGTACTTTCCCACAAATTATTATTACATTAATCATGTTTTAAATATCAGAAGTAGTTTACGTGAAAGGAAAGAAATTCTCCCCCCCCCCCCCCCACAATACTCAATAGAATAACATGAAATGATTGATTTATCAGACACATTACTTATCTGAACGCTATTTTGCTACTTGTAAGGGAAAAGAAATTCATGCAAAATATTATTTTCAAATTAAATTTGAAATTTTACTGCAGTTGCACCAAGTCATGAAAAATATTAATTAAATATTTTTTATGAATTATGAAATTAATATTTGAAAATTTTTTGATCTGGAAAATGTTACACTTTGATGCAAATTATTCTTGAGGAGATTTTATATGGACACTAAAAATTTCAGGTAAAAATATTTAATTCAGTTTTTGTGCTTAAAAATAAGTTTTGCTGCCGCTTTAGATGTATCAGGGTGTCTACAGGAGTTGAGAAAAAAAATTCCCTGACTTTTCCCTGATCAAGCTCACCGAATTTAACTGATTTACGTTACTAATGATAAGAATTTCCCCTTTGCCCCCACTTGAAAACTATAGTATGTTTATATTAAATATAGCATTATAAATGTTTTCAGCTGTTATTAAAAATGAAGAAAAAACAAATCTGCCCTTCTAATGATAATGCATCATTGCAAGGTTTTGTTTGGCTTGACAGCATATCATGCCAAAATGCATCAAGTCTTTCTGCTTTGCCACATTAGAAGGTTTTGAACAGATTTCTTTCAGTTGGTTTTTTGCTCTATCTGCTACAATTGAATTCAGCCAATTTTTTTCGCATAAAATTAGTAACAATTTTGTAAATCTCTTATCAAACAATGCTTCATTAACAGAAATACAGTAGTCCCTCGGTAATCCGGCACTTCACTGGTCCGGCCCTGCCAGTAATCCGGCGCTTCATAAGAATCTAGTAAATGCGCTGTAGTAGAGTTGAAAACCTGTTTCTGCGCAGCTATTAAAAGTGGCTTTTGTGCTCTGTATGCGCACGTATCTCTGTCTAGCACCAGTCTACTACGTGATACGCTTGTACGAAGTTGTGATACGATAGTACAATACCACACGACGTAGCCGTTCCTTCCTTCGCTACATCTATTACTTGGGCAGAAGAAAATGGCGTCTCTGCTCGTGACATTTTAGTGTTGAAACGTCTTCAAGAAAACGCATTGAAAATTTAATTTAAAGTGAAAAAACAATCAAAAATAGACAACAATTTTATGCCTTCAACTTCAAAGGAATAATGTAAACAACACTATGTACATTAAAATAAATAATTTGTCCAGGTATTTATATGCGTATTTTTATAGTATATTCCAGTAATCCGGCGTTTTCGGTAATCCAGCAGTACCCTGGTCCGATATCTGCCGGATTACCGAGAGACTACTGTAGTAGGATTAAAACATGAAACTGCTTTTCTTGGAGTATATTTTAATGGGGATCTCTCTTGCAGCTTCTTAACATACACTATCAAAAACTTTCGACAATCTTTTTAAAAAATGCTCACCTGCCCTTCAGAAGCTTTAGCTTTCTTTATGTGGCATAATATGCCAAAATTCCAACATCGACTTTTTTAAAAGATAATATAGAATAATATATAAATAATATATTATATATATAGAATAATCTAGAAATAATATATAAAAAAGATAATAAAGAATTTTAAAAAATCGCTGAATTTCAGTTTACAAAATGATGGCGGCAAATGCCCGATTTTTTCTTATTCCTTATTAGCCGAAATATTGCCTTTTTGGCGAAAATCACTCAGATTTTCAAGGCAAAAACTTTTCTTTTTTTTCATTTGATAACTTTTTCCCGAATTTTTGCTATTTTTTCGAAATTCCCTGATTTTTCCCGATCGATAAAATTCCCCGACTTTTCCTTGATTTTCCGGTTCTGTAGACACCCTGTGTATGCATGCCATTGCAAAATACGTAAAATTTTACCTCTTTGATAAAAGTAAGAAATGTTAACAAAACCAGAGTATTTCATAAGGAGTTACCTAAACATTCAATGAATAATATAATTCTTATCTCTTTAAAACACCTAAATGCTTCTTTTCATGACTTTATAAACGTCAATCAGTATACTAGAATGCTGAAAATAATGATGGCCCAAATTTGATATGCTCAAATTTGGTATTAAGTCTAATTTTGGCATGCTGAATTCAATACCGTTGTCAAGAAAGGGCATTCTGTTCAGGTTTTTCAATTAGTATTCATTTTAATATGTATATGGAACTTGGAAACTCATATTTCAATAATTTAAAAGAAAACTGATGGTGATTGACACCTAATTGGTTTTTTCTAGATTGCAAGATGGCTGAGTAATTAGGCGTTTCTCCCCCGAACTGTACTATCAGTTACAAAATAATTGTAGGTGCATTAGTAAAATAGCACAAAATGGAAATGTGCGCCCGATGAGAAAGTTGATAATTAGGGAACCCTTTATACAGAAAGCTTTCATACTGTTTGATGGAATATTTGTGATCTAAGTAAAATTTGCAGAGATGTGCTGCTTTTTGGCACCATGTATGTTTTTCTATCTGTAACAATTTAATCATCCCCACTCTCCCTACATTATAGAATTATGCAGTACTTTAAATGATATCCTTAATAAGTTAATTTTATGATTTTTCAAAAAATTACTTATAAAGTATAGACACCCTGCAATGTATACCGCAATTAATTTTAAACACAATAATTTTACGAATGTTGGGATAAACAACTATTTTAATCATATTTGATTACTAAAATTAAACGTGAAAATAAGTTAAAAATCAAGAGGAAAACATTAAATTTTTTAAAAAATTTTAATTTAAGGATGAGAAAGAGATGTGATTGATGTATATTGCAATATTTTTGATATGATTCAAACACAGCCCTGCTGCAAAAAACATGTAATTGAGATTTGTTTGGTTTTTCTTTTTGCAAGGCAGGATTTCATTTACAATCCAGACAAATATATATATATATATTTAAATCATTGTTAAAACTACTCAATTTTTATAATTTAAATGAAAATTAATTTTGATAATAAAAATACCAAATAAATTAATAATTAAGCATATAAATCAAAAACTTTTTAAAACTACAAAAAAAAGGGCCCCTTATGGGCTTTTACACAGGGGCGCAGTTAAAGGAAGATATTAAGAGGATTTCTTAAGCAAGTTTTCAAAAATGAATTAAAGAATTTTTTAAATTACTGAAAATTCTGACTTTTTTCTGTAACAATAAACTAATATTAATAGCTTACTGATAGTATAATAAGAGAACATATTTTACATATGAGTATCGACTATAGTCTGTGTAATTACAATCAGCGCGTCAAGGCCATACAACTCTACCTTTTCTCCTTCTGGTCGCCATGGTTTCCGTGCTAGAAACTTTTTCCCCACTTGGTTTGGGAACATAAGTCAGGTTGTTGTTTTAGTTATAATAATAATAGACTGATTCAAATGAGATTTATTTCTCAATGGCAAAAATAGATTGCGTCAGGCAAAGTTTTCAAATATTTTCAACCAATCTAAATATTATTTTGACATTTTGATGTGTTTCAGAAAGCTATTGTATAGCTAATTTATCGTATTTTATATTTTGTAAATGTGAAAATCTTATCTAAACATTCCAGATGAAATTTAATTGCATTTACTTAATATCAAAAATAAATAAATGGAAAATAAATTCTTTCTTATTACTTTTTCTCAACTATGCTAATATTTTGAATCGGAGGTGTCGTAATGCCATTGCCTTAACTGCAGTGCAAAAAAAAAGTCTGGCTCTGTTATCATTCTTGCAGTTGCCATGGTGACAAAGCAGCAAACGCGACGACCTTGATGCGCCTATTCTAATTACAGACTATAAATGATTCCAAGCATGCCAGTTTTCAATCTAGGATTACTAGATGTAGAAATACACCACACAACAAGAAAATGCAATGCTTGATTGATAAGCAAAAGTGAAAATACGTTGATTTGTACTACAAAATAAGAATCAAATTTGGTGTATATGACTGTATCAATTATTGTTATTTTAATATTAATGTATTTATTGCATGAAAAGTGCCATATATTTATCTAATTTAAATGGTGTTCCAAAATTGTAAAATGATCTTGTCTATTATTCTGCTCAAACAAAATTTTGGTTACGCCCCTGATGTGTCAATTGCTTTACTTACAAATGAGTAACTGAACTTAAAAAAAGTACCAACAAAAAGTCTAAAACTGCTTTCTGATCCAGATTATTTACATGTATTTACAGGGATGGACTCAGAAAAACTACTCAAAGCAAGTTTAGATAATTTACAGGTTTGCACAGAGGCTAACAAAAGAAATAAATACTAAAGCAATATGTCGAACTGATGTTCTTTACAGAAGGAGAACACTCCTTGGAGATCCATCACCTTATGTGGCAGTGTTAAAATTGATAAATTTTAGGCTGTTGTAACAAGGCTGTCCCTGACCTCCCTTTCAGTGTGCAAAGTCTTTTCAAAATCCAAAGTGAACCTGCCAGGAATTCTTGAGGAACACTTTGGTAACAACAAACAATTTTTTTACTTTGAAACATGCTAAAGTCACAATACAAAACTTGACTAATACGTAAATCATAGATATACATTGAGAGGAACATACACACATCCAAAGGTAATTTCATGTAACAAGTACTAAATAGCTTAATCTCAGATAAGCTGCTTGCAGCAACTTTTATAAACTAAGTGGCAGCATATTATAGGTAAGTATATATTCAAAGTTATTTAACAATAGAGTTCATATACTGTAGATCAGGGACAGCATATGGAGCATTATTATTCCATTACAAAATGCAATTGGCAGTGACTGCTATTACATATCGCACTCAAATCATCACCAGCGATACATTTTACTATCTTGAGACACTACTTATTGGCGATAGACTAGATATCTTCAACGCTCGATTCAAGCATTTGCAAGACCATGCGATGATATGACATCGCTTCTATAGGTCGAAGATGTTTTAAAGGTTGAAATTCTCTGCCTTATCAAAATGAACTAGACATCAAAAGTACCCTGGATGTTCCATTATGCCATAATATTGTCCATTATAAATGACACCTATTTCTCTAAGGACTTCACCACGTATTGTGGCTTTGATTGTCCAATTATGTACATCAGTACTTTCCCGTTCCCTCTCTAGTCTGTCCACATCCACTATTTTTGAGCTTAGCCTTTCCAGTATGATCCCAATGTCTTTGACACTCAGGTGGCGATTCTGTTCCAATGACACCTGGTCCACCAGCAGAAGGTACCTCTCGGACAGTTGCTCCTCTTCGTTGGCGGTGTTCTCTGTGTCAGATTCGGACTCATCCTGAGCCGGTATTTTGGATTCTTCGTTAAGGTCTTTGAAGCGAACATGTCCCTTGCCTGTGCTTTTCTTTACAGGCCCCCCTACAGATGTGCTGGCAGTGGATGTAGCAATTGCAGTTCCCTCTGGCACTTCTTGAATGGGCGAGGTAGCGACGGACTTGTTAACTTGAATTTGAGCACCTTTCTCGTGGAGAGCTGAACAGTGAAAGTCACAAAGAGAGTGATCGTGATCTGGACTTATTTCTTTGTCTTCAGTCTGTGGAAGCATTCTCGTGGTAGGTCTCGGTCCCAGACCCTCTAGTGTGAGCTTGGCACGAGGTGTGCCACTGACCGACTCGTCTGTGGATGTCGCACTGTCTGCTGTCTGCACTTCTTGGGAAACCACTTCAACCCTCCAGATGGCATCTCTATCTCCAGGATGGGTTCTGCCGTCGGCTGATCGTCGGATGTCCCTCTGATCCCAATGGAGGACAACAGTGACTCTTCCCTTATTGTCCATGATTTTCCAAGAGGGCTGCTTGTCGATCAACTCCATGCTGTTGATGGCCTCACAGACTATGCGAGGAATGGCAGTAATGGCTGCACAGATGAAAGGACAAGCTCAAACTGGAACATTTTCTCTACTTATTTCTGCATAGCACAAAGAACTCCAAAACTCAGGAACCAGAGCAAAATAAGCAAGACCTCAAAACGAAAGGAAAATAAAACATCACACATGCCAGAATTGCACACAAAATGCATGCAGCAAACTCTACAGTCGCCTTAATACCAACTGTTCTCGAGATGCAAAAAAGATACATTTGCTAATATTTTAATGCCAAATGATAGAGAATGGCACATTTATTTGTCTATCACTCATTTAAGTAAAAAAAGAGCCATTTCTAATGTTACTGAAAAACAAACAAATCGCAGGAAAGAAACAAACAATGCCGTTACTGAATGAAATGCAACATGCTTCTAAGTTTAATAAAACAAAGAAAGTGCAAAACAAGAGTGTAATAACAAACAATGTGCTACTAAAGGAAAGAAAACCATGCAATGTATTATCATATAACTAATAAAACAACAATAACAAACAACTTCACTGATATACAAAATTCATTTTTTAATAAGATATCCATTTTCACAATTCAGTCAGATATTAGAGCAATTAATATATTGAAGATAAAACAGTTAAGCAAGAAGGAAAGATTGAAAGGGTTTATTGAAAATATATACAGCAGATAAACTTGTTTCCTTATGAAACTCTGAAATAAATTAAAACTTAAAGACTTCAAATGATGCATTACTGTTTTTGAAAAATGTGATACTTTCAAGAAAGTATTTACAAGAAAAGGGAGCATGCAAAAAATTTTTTTTGAAGAAATCATAATGAGTACTTCACATTTAATTCATGCAAGGATAAGTTTACACTTAACATGATCTAATTCATTTAATAAAATAGAATTTTAAATAAATTAAAATTAAATTAAAAACAACAATATGTTTGTGAATAATAAAGCAGTATTCTAGACACAGTAACGAAAGCAGTGCATCAAATTGATCGGAAAAATGCTTTCCTTTCTTTTTCTTTCAAATAGGTGTAAGATATAAATTTCCTAAAATTCTAAAACAATAAGTCTGTTTTTATCAAGGTGTGCCAAAGTTGGTCCTGTCCCCTCCCAAAAAGATATTTTTTTTGCGGTGGACTCACTTGAAAAAGAACTATCAGTTCATATATTTTTCATTTCCAAGAACTGAAATGTCATCTTTTTTTGGAAAATAGATGGCTCTTGTCTCATACAGATATTTCTTTTTGAATATTTATAGATAAATTTTGACTATACTTGGAGAGACCTTCAATTTTATTTACTTATTTTTATATACAGTGGAATAGGAATACTGTTTATACGACATTTACATTTGTACGACATTTCAGTGTGGTCTAAATTCTTGAATTTAGCCAGTAGGGTAAAAATTTATTAGGGGCCATTTCAAAGTATTTTGTCCAAACGTGTAGAGTCCGCAACACAACTTTTTTTGTTATAACTACGTAATTTACTATTTAATTGTTACCAGATTTTATTTACAAATAATGTGTTGAGCACATTATTTGAAAATAAAATTTAGTGACAATTAAATAGTAAATTACGTAGTTATAACAAAAAAAGTCATTTTGCGGACTCTACACGTTTGTTCAAAATACTGTGAAATGGCCCTTAGACGACCTTTTTATTTATAGTCCTTTTGGAGTTGTATAAGCGATACTCCACTGTATATATATATATATATACTACTATGCCTGGCAGTCATAGGAAATGACCGCTGTTTTAGATATTATGAATTGTAATTAAAATGATTTGTGCAAAGGTGTCTGCTAATTCAAACTGAATTACCCAGGTCAGGCGGCGAGGACGCTCTTTTGCTCACTGCCCCACTCTACTATATATTTATTTACTATACAATAAAATTGTTTGTGAAAAATATATATTTACCATACAAAGAACTTATTGAAAATGTTATTATGCTTTTCAAAACAAAAGTTTTAACGAAACTGGGTAAAAAGAGCGCTGCCATCCTAATAAGAAAAATAAAAAAGCGCAGACGATAAATAAATAAATTTAAAGGAAAGGAAAAATAAAATTAAATTCGCGTATACATTAAATTCTAAAGGACATTGCAAATACAGCGAAGCCTCACTCAATATGCTAGAGAAACTTTCAATTATTATTAGTATATTTATTCCAATAACAATGGCAACTGCATTGATTTGTTTGTTCACATGGCAACTGTAATTATACTGTTGGAAACGACGGCAACAATGCAAAAAAAAAAAAAACGGGTCAAGAAAATCTTTGTGGTCCCGATCGGTTAAACGGCCTAGGATCCTTTAGCGGACAGACAAGACAGAATAAGCCGCTTATATATAAGATATACACAGTTGAGTATCGACCGTTCATTAAGTGATGTAACACTTTTTTCAATATATTTGACACACATCCAGCCTTTGTCACTAAGTGTCACACTTCAACATACCCCCTCTACTCCCCTTTATTACATGTCATACTATGTCACACTTCCTGTTACCCCTTCCCTTGTCACACTTTCTTGAACCCCCCTCAAAGCGTGACATCATTTATGAATGATCCCCTATCAAATATTGAAATTGAATGAATTATTAAAAAAATTAATTCTCCAAAATTAATTGTTTGAATTACTAAAGATATAAAAATCAAAATTGACTCTATAAAACAAAGAAGAAAAAAAAAAAAAATAAAAAAAAATAAGCATGATTACCTTTACAATTACTACAGTCATTCAGGGTAATTTTGAACCACATTATATTTTTTAGAATACTTGACTAAAAAAAAGAAACTAAAAGGTCCAGTGCTGCACTCGGCTAATAAATAGGTTATAAAATCAGTTTTCTACTTTTAATTTATAAATTAAGTCCAATATACTAAAAAATATGACGTGATTCAAAATTACCCTGAATGACTGTACTAGGTACCACTACACAAATGATAGAATTCTGAAATATATAACAGATGCAATTTAACTCCACTCTAAACAAAGTATGAAAAGAGAAAAACTGAAGTAGCAAATGCTACGTTTAAAAGTTTTCATATTATTCAACTATTTACACATTCAGTACAAAATTCAAAATTGTGGTAACATTCAAAAAGAAAAAGCTATTTAAATAAAGTAATTTCCAGAAAGAAAAAAAAGAATGAACCCCATCAAAACAAAACTAAAAAAATAAATCAAATTAACAGTCATCATAAGCTGCACCAAAAAGTAAATTCATTCTTCAAACACCAGTGATACTACTTTTAAACATAATTTTTGAAATTGGCAAAGTTATAATTACCCTTATACTAATATCTTACCTTAAGACTAATATATTACCTTTAGACTAATATATCATCCTTAGACTAATATATCATCCTTGGACTAATATATCATCCTTAGACTAATATATCATCATTATACTAATATATCAAATAGCAATTCAGTTATCTAGGCTTCAAATTAATGACATTCTCCCTTCTATTTACTGTAATTGTTAATCACATTATTTTGAAGGACATTTAAATCTAATAAATAAACATAGGTACAATAGATAAGTGAATATACACAGGGGCGGATCCAGAAATAACTTCTGGGAGGGGCACCGGGTGTAAAAAGTAGTTGCTCATCTTAAACTTTTGCATAATAAAGAACTCATAAGCTTGTTTCACGTTTTTTAAGATCACTTGACACCAGTTAATATTTTTAAAAATACGAAAAACATACTTAATTTTATCAAATGGAAAAGTAAAATCCATCTTTACATATTAAAATATTAAACGCCAATCCCTTCTGATAACACGGTGCAACACGAAAAAAGTCCTTTAGATGAAAATGTCTGTTTCTTTTGTATTTTTGGCTGAGAATTACGAATCTACAATTATTTTTTGCCTATCACGTATCATTTTCCCAAAATTCCACATTTTAGCTTTTTACGTATTTTCTGGATAAATGTGCATATTTTCGTAATTTATCGACTTAATTTATTATAAATTATATCTTTCTCATTGACAGTGAAATCGTTCTCATTCTAGAGACCTTTTTAATGAACTTGGGTTAACTTTAGTGACATTTTTTATCAACAAAAGCTTTATCTACCTCTCGAAGTTTCTAGTTTTTTACAAGACGACAAAAACATTTTGTAGACTATTTTGCGGAGAAAGAAAAAAATAGTATGCTGCTGTGATGTAAATGTAGTGTTTCATGCATTAGGACATGAGCCCAGTTCAGCAGAGTGGCACTTGTTTATAGGTGCTCTTCCATCTGAGTATTGTTTTCCTATTCATTCCTGTAGCATATTCTGCAAACACAAAGGAAATTTCAAAATTTTGAGTGGCAAAAGCATATCAAATTAGCCACTTTTAAATCTACAATGTGCCCTTTTCCCACAATTGTATATTAAACTTGGTTTATCGAAATATTTGTAAAAGCTCTGGACAGAGAAGGAGTGACACTCTTGCATTTCAGGAAAAAATTTTAAAAATTAAGCGAGGAAAAACTAAAAGAAAGGATTTTTATTGGCCCACAACTTAAGGAAGTATTTTCATGATGAAGAGTATGAAAAGAAACAGTGAGAAGCAGTGGTGTAGTCGAGGGGGTACGCAGGGGGACGGCGTCCCCCTACCTTTTTATTTTAATACAAGCATCCCCCCAATTTTTTTACATTATAACATAAGCGTCCCCCCACATTTGATATCAATTGCTTATCTTCGTGTGCATACACGTCCTCCCAACTTTTTTTTCAGGACTACACCACTGGTGAGAAGCCAAAAAATCTGCCTGGATAGCCTTTAAATCAGTGTGCTCACGTTTCCTCGGAAATGAGAAAGCTGAAAATTATGAAAATCTTGTTGGGGACATGATAAAATGCTTTTGTATTATTAGGTTGCTATATTTCATTAAAACTACACTTTTTGGACTCCGATATGGTCTTCTTTCCTCAAAACCTTGGCGTAATTAATGATGAGAATGGGGAAAGGTCTCACGCAGGATATCTGTGTTTTAAAAGCGTTTCAGCGGTCCATAGAATGGAAGTATACGAATTGAATATTGCTAATCTGTTATCAGGGCCCACAAGATGAAACGGCCAAAAAAAATTATTTTTTGTGTTTGTGTTTTCAATAAATAAGCCGCAGTTACATTCTTCTATAACCAAATTGTATAAAATGAGAAGTGGATCTCCAGCAAGAACGGTACATGATGGACCATTTTGGTTTGGATATTTGAATTAAGCACCTTTTGTTTATATAGAATCACATAGTTTCATCTAAAGGACAAAAAAAAAGTTCAAATGTGTTGCACAGTGTAATTTTGCAAAATACCATTATAATTCGTACTGATAAAAATAATTGTTTTGGAGATTATAATAACACATTACATAATGAGTGGTACGTCCAAGCAGCTTTTCAAACATTATGTTCCGACTGTTCTTCTCAAAATTCAAGATTTCAAATAATACAATGTCGATGATTTCAGTACTTTTCTACAGTTCCCTGGTGACATTATAAAATAGCTGCAATTTTTCCAAGATGAAGTTCTAAAAATAAAATTTTGACGATTTTCGAGGATGTGAGAGGACGGAATGGGGGTTTGGGGGCTCAGCCCCCCGTAAATTTTTTGAAATTTAAGTTTTAAAATTGCATATCAGGCTATTTTTGGCGATGTTAAAAGACAAATGGATTCAGGGGCTCTCCACTGGAAACTTTTTGAAATTGGAGTTCTAAATTTGCAATTTTAGGCCGAAACGCCATTCATGACTTAAGAGGAAAGGGGGTTTCGGGCATTGTTTTGAGGCTCTTTTTCTAATTTTTTTAAATTCAAGTCTCACAAACACACACCATCTTAACGACGACTCTGAATAAGAAAAAAAAAGATTGTGTCAGCGTGTGTGGACTGGGAGAAGTTCTGTCTCTTCAAATCACCTTGGCTACCCTGACTCTTTCATTTATTTCAAATAAAAATGCTTTAATAGTCACTTCTTTTTTTCTTTTCTTCGAAAAACACGTTATTGCTACGCTCTTCTAATTTTTTATTTCCAACTAAATTATGATTTATTTCAAATGCAAACAATGTCTCCGGCCCCTACAAAAAAAAACTTCTCTGGCTGCAGTATTACTTTGCAGTTATACTATAAGTAGTTTTTAAAAAATAATAAATATTATGCCTCATTAATCTTGCTTTTGAAGTTTTACTTTTGGTGTGAATTTTCATTACAATATTTTGAATCTCTCTCTTTGTTTTCCATCAGTTTGTAATGTATTTCGGCGGCCCATGCATTTCATACCTTTTGCTGTGATTTTTGTAATATAATTAGATTTAAAAACTCATATATATTTATACAGAAATATAAAACTTTCGACTGCCCGACTATGGAACAACTATGTTCATTTATCTATTTTTTTTCATATGCAGACTTGCATCGTGTTTCTATAATGCTTTGAATACTTTTTTTCTTTCTGCTAAGAAAGGTTTAAAACCTAACGCGCATTTCGGCGGCCCTTAAATAAGTAATAATAATTGTTTTGTCAAAATTCCTATATAATGTTTTAAGATTGCAGGTTTTTTTTAATTTTAAAGGAGGGGAAAAAATACACTGTTTAATCATCTATTCCTACCTTTTTTCTTTTTTTTTTCATTTTTACTTCAATTTTTATTTTTGTCTTTCTTTCGTTTTTTCATTAATTAACTGAAGTTTTGGCGGCCCCTTTCCTGAAAACTGGATAGTAAAACCGTAGCGCACGGCCGGGTCATTCCGAAGATGGAAAAAGATTTGTTTTTCATGTTTTTTTAGTTGCTGAGGGAGCTTTGAAAAGTTATATATTGATGGGAAGTACTGCCAGGAGGCACTTGATAGCACAGTGACTTGAATAGCCAAACAAAATTTAATTTATTCAGATTTTTTTTTGTTGCATGAAAACCAAAATTTTGTTTGTTTCAGTAAGAGAATTATTTTAAAAATTTAACAGATAAAAAAACGCTTTTCGGGGGTGGGGGGCATGAGCCCCCTGGGTCCCCCCCTTAAATCCGCTACTGAATATACATATAACAGACACTTACAGACTAATATTTAGGTGTTAGAATGTCCCATGAACAGGGACGTAACTAGGTCATTTTCCAACAGGGGCCAAGACCAGGCTTTAGCGCCCCCCTCCCCCAGACATACACAATAAAGCACACACACTTATATACATAAACACAACACACTTAATTTAGTTCCAGGGGCACAGCCCCCCCCAACACCCCTAGTTATGTCCCTGCCCAAGGCCTCCAAGGCAGGGTTGGGTTTTTGACATGACATAGGTATAATAAAGGTTTAAACTGTCAAAAACCCGTCAAAAATTTCAATTTGTCAAAAACCTATCTCAATCTTCAGCTGACCTAAATTTTACAAGAAATTACATAAATTTAAACAACTGTTGCTAACTAATATTGAACGTTATCAGATTATAATTAATGTTACAACAATTAAGACCGTTTTTAGATAATAATAAAAAAAATTTGGGGATTATATATTTAAACTTTCAGAAAAAATATGGCAAAATGAATGTCTGAAATAAACATTTTCATGAGTTAAAAGATAATACATCTTTTACATTAGGCATTGAATTTTAATTATGACAAATATTATTTTTCAGTCGGTCCTTTCAAACTACTGAAATTACAAAACTGAGGAAGCACAAAAAAAAAAAAAAAAAAAAAACAATACAGTAGAGTCTCGATTAGTTCGAGTTTCCCATAAATCCGAGCTAGCGAAAAAATATCGTCTTAGCTCCCGAATAATGACCAACAACACCGAAACTCGTGAAAGAATTACCATATCTGGTTTTTATTGTCACTCGATGGTTCATGCTTAAAAATATCGAATTGAGCTAATTTTATCCATGACTGGTGACCAAAGATTTCCTTAATAAGTAGGCTGGCTACGTTTAGAGCTATGAAATGGTGGCAAATTAAAAAATATAATTAACTTTCAATCATGTAACTGTATGTAAATACATTTTTCCTGTAAATATACGATACTGAAATTTAAAATTTGCTTTACTCCCTTTTATTCATTTATAAAATGTTATGATTTCTACAATTTGAGTTTTCTATAGTTCGAGGTAGCTCCGGTCCCGTCCACCTCGAATTATCGAGACTCTACTGTATTTGGATATTTGACATAGTTGAATAACATTAGGGTCATTCCACGTCAAGTGTGCCAGAGGTCCCCACTCGACCCTCTCCAATTTTGATGAAATTTTTATAGCATGTACATATATGCCTTAGTTGGAGCCATGCCAAATTACAGCTTCATAAGTTGTATAGTTGGGCCACTAGCCATGGTTTTGCAAAGACGCCTTTTTTCATGTCGCAACCAAAATGACTAAATTGTCTACTTTGTGTTCTTATTGATCCTGCTAAACATTTGGGATATAACAGCCTACTAGTACAACGAAAGGTTCATGTATTTTAGATTTTTCACATTTTGCTGTTAAAGTAGCTCATTTGTGCCGATGTGGCGGATTTTGACCACACTTTACCAGCTTGTATCTGTCGATAGAAATATTTTCTGAACTGGATTCTTTCATCATTTGTACCCTGCTGGCATGTCATAAAGGTGTGCAAGTGGCATCGTGATTGCACAATTAACTGCCGAGTTATGCTGGTTCAAAATTCAATAAAAAATTTCACGCCTCAATTTTGGCTCATTTTCAAAGAGCCACACCTCAAAAGGGATAATTCGGATTTGGTTTTTCTTTATATCATTAAAAAGAGCGCACTTTCTTCTTTAAGGAAATGTCTTCTGAATTTTTAAGACAAAGCAGTTTTATACAGATATTGAGGTTTAAAGTGATATACAAAATTTCGCCAATGACAGAAAATAGAGTTTGTTTCATTTATTTATACATGATCTAAGAGGGCTACCGGGCTGAAACTTGGTGATCCTACTAAACAATTGGGATATAATAGCATACTAGTACAACAAAAGATTCATGAATTTTAGCTTTTTCACATTTTGCTGCCAAAGTAGCTCATTTGTGTCGATGTAGCAGAATTTGACCGCACTTTGCCAGCTCGTATCTGTTGATAGAAATATTTTCTGAACAGGATTCTTTCTTCATTTGTACCCTGCTGGCATGTCATAAAGGTGTGCAAGTGGCATTTTGATTGCTCAATTAACTCCCGAGTTATGCAGGTTCAAAATTCATTCACAAACTTCATGTCTGAATAAATCAAAATCGGGGCATGAAATTTTTAAAGGAATTTTGAACCGGCATAGCTCAGGAGTTAATTGGTCAATCAAGATGCCACTTGCACACCTTTATGACATACCAGCAGGGTGCAAATGAAGGCAGAATCCAGTTCAGAAAATATTTCTATCGGCAGATACAAGCTGGCAAAGTATGGTCAAAATCCGCCACATCGGCACAAATGAGCTACTTTGGCAGCAAAATGTGAAAAATCTAATACATTTAGCTTTCGTTGCACCAGCAGGCTGTTATATTCCAAATGTTTAGCACTATCACCAACTTTCAGCCCGGTAGTCCTCTTAGGTCCTGTATACATAAATGAAATAATCTTTATTTTCAGTAATTGGCGATATTTTGTATATCGTTTTGAACCTCAACATCTGTATAAAACTGCTTTGTCTCAAAAATTCAGAAGACATTTCCTTAAAAAGGAAAGTGAGCTCTTTTTAATGATATAAAGAAAAACCAAATCCGAGTTATCCCTTTTAAGGTATGACTCTTTGAAAATGAGCCAAAATTGAGGCGTGAAATTTTTAACTGAATTTTGAACCAGCATAACTCGGCAGTTAATTGAGCAATCAACATGCCACTTGCACACCTTTATGACATACCAGTAGGGTGCAAATGAAGGCAGAATCCAGTTCAGAAAATATTTCTATCGGCAGATACAAGCTGGCATAGTGTGGTCAAAATCCGCCACATCAGCACAAATGAGCTACTTTAGCAGCAAAATGTGAAAAATTTAAAGTACATGAATCTTTCTTTGTACTAGTAGGCTGTTATATCCCAAATGTTTAGCAGGATCACCAAGTTTCACAGTGTTAGACTGCTTAGGTCATGATCAATAAGAACACAAAGTAGACGATTTAGTCATTGTGGTTGCGAAATGAAAAAAGGCGTCTTTGCAAAACCATGGCTAGTGGCCCAACTATACAAGTTATGGAGCTGTAATTTGGCATGGCTAAGACATAGATGCACATGCCATAAAAATTTCATCGAAATCGGAGGGGGTCGAGTGGGGAACTTTCCGAAATTTGGCCCATTTGACATGGAATGACCCATTAGTATAAACTGATTATCCCAGTATTCAGCTAAGTTACTAGATAGACTAAATATTGTGAATAAAGTAGATGACATATTTAGAATATTGCTAGAAAATATTAAGACTTATGTGCTGTCTAAGATGAATCATGAATTAGAAAAATTATAAATTATTTCAAGGTTAAGAATTTTTTAAAGCTAATAGTAATCTATATATATAAAATGAACTTTTGAGGTTGTGGCTGCGCGCTCTACAGCAAAATCTACACAACGTACGGTTACAAAAATTTGCACAAAATTCTATTATAGCCTGATGCTTTGCAAGACAAAGCCGTTTTTTTTTTAATTCGGCCTAAATTTTTTTAAATTTAACAATTAAAATATTAATCCCCCAGTATTTTCTTTACTTCGTTCGAATAATTTTAGAATTGAAGTGAAGATAGCTAGAATTTCCGCGCTCCGCGGTTGAATGTAATGTAAATGTAAACATGATTTGGCCATGCATGAGGCGAGTGTGTTTCGCCGGCTGAAGATAGTTTTAATTGTTATAAGCAGGGTTATATTGTTTCTGCTGCAATCTATTAAAAGTTGCAATTACCAAAAGTTTACATCAGTAGCAAATAGGTGGCTGATTATGATTCGACATTTCTGAAACTTTTCGAGCACGTATTCCGAAAGTTAAAAAAAAAAAAAAACGGTTTTCCGAAAAAATTTTAATGTATTAATTTCAACTTTCTTTTACAATTAGTATCTGCTTTTCTTTCTACCTTCAGATAAGCAAAATATTTTGTACTACTTTCCAGAAAAGTGACGAATTTGTAGGGGCGGGGGGGTTGCAATCTCCCATGATACACACATTCAAAATAAAATAAGTAAGTTGTTTTTAAATAAAGAATTTTAAAAATAGTTGAGGCATTTATGCATTTTACTTATGTAAATTTGTAATGTTTGCTTAATGTTTTGTGATTACTTAAATATCCATTATTATTTCTAAATATACTCACACTTTAATAAATGTGCAGTGTTCCCATAATTTTCAAGAATTCGCAATTCATCATTTGTATTAAAAAAGGATAGCATTTACAACAATTTCAAGAATTCATTACTTATCAATATTTTGTCATATTATAAGTGAAAAGTTTTCATATCGACAGTGAAACCCTGATTTAACGTCCCGCCAATCTAAGTTTTCCAGCATTTTACGTTTTTTTCATCAGGTCCCTGTTTTTCCGTATCCTAATTGATGTTAAAATATCCCAGATTCTAAGTTTGTTACGTAAATGACTTTCACTCGATCGATAGAAAATTTAATTTTGCTTTTGAACATGTTGACGGGAGCACTGCTTCAGTGACGAATTTGTAGGGGGTTTCAATCTCCAGAGGCGTAACTAGGGTCTGGGGACAACTGAAGACTTTGCGCCTCCCTGTGCCCCTGGGGGCCTAGGGATTCCCTAATGGGAATTAAAAAAAACTTTTATGCTTCCTAAATGATAAAATTCTAAAAAGCAGCCCTTTTAACTTTCATTTTTAGTAGCGGCCATTCACTTCTAAGGGAAAAATGGGACACTTTGGCTTCGCAAAATTATTTGTCTGATTTCCTACGCACTCCTATGCTACATTGGTCATTCCCGATATGATTTGTGGTGCTCCCACTTTTTTGTCGAACATATTCACACCTATTCAGTTCAAATAATTTTCTTCTTGCATTTAAAAATAAAATTAAATAAATTAACCCTAATTTGGCACCCCTTGACGCTGTGCCCGGGGAAAGCTGTCCCTCCTTGCCCCCACCTAGCTATGCCTCTGACAATCTCCCATGATACGCACATTCAAAATAAAATAATTAAGTTGTTTTTAAATAAACAGTTTTAAAAATAATTGAGGCATTTATGCATTTTACTTATGTAAATTTCTAATGTTTGCTTAATATTTTGTGATTACTTTAATATCCATTATTATTTCTAAATATACTCACACACTTGAATAAATGTGTAGTGTTCACATAATTTTCAAGAATTTGCCATTCATCATTTGTATTAAAAAAAGGACAACAATTTCAAGAATTCATCATATTTATCATTATTCTATCATATTATAAGTGAAAGTTTTCATATCTACAGTGAAAGCCCGATTTAACGTCTCGCCAATCTAAGTTTCCCGCATTTTACGTTTTTTCATCAGGTCCCAGTTTTTCCATATCCTAATTGATGTTAAAATGTCCCAGATTCTAAGTTTATTACTTATCAAATTCTCCATATTTTATCTTTTCCCTCGAAAGTGAAAAAAGAAAAATTTTCTAAAATTAGAAATATTTTTCCTTTTGTACTTTTTTTAAAAGATTTAAGCACATTGTTAAAAGTTAATTATTACTCTCTCACAAAATAAATCACAATCGAGGATTGTTTTTGTTTTCAAGAAATTTCAAAAAGGGGCTATTCGAGTTTATCCAGGTGTGAGAAAGTTCGATCGTTTCCAGTATGGAACTGGAGAAGTTCGTTCTTTTTGACATTTTATAAACCAACAAAGCTCCAACACTTCGAGTCTAAAGACGATTTCGTTAGCATGTCACTATTACATGCTATGTACTGTACTCTTATTGAACAGAACAGCTTACATATAGTGGACATTTTACAAATAGTGGAAAATACTTTCTTTCCCATAAGGACTAGGGAAAAAACTTGCAAAGCATTTCAATATTGGAAGATTCAGCATTCCCTTTCAACTCCATGTCTAAAAAACAATCCACTATTACAGATTATTTTCAACCTAAATTCCAGAATTTGTAATTAAATGCGTTAAAATGGTATGTATTCAAAAATATAGATATTATACTTTTTGAAAGAGTTGAAATCTGCCATTCATCATTTGTAGCATAAAAGGATAACGCTCCCAACCATTTCAAGAATTCATCATTCGTAACAAAATTCAAATCGTTAGACTATCAGTTTCATTGAAAATGCCTCGCCTAGCTATAAAAAAGTTGTTTACAGAGTTGAAATCAGAGCCAGAGAGAACTTTCACCACTGAATTAGCCGAGAAACAATACTAGATAAAAAAAGACGACTTGAGCGTATTAAAAATATGTATGTTCGTGTCAGAACATCACCCCGATTGCCATTTTTGTGGCATTGAATGCTGTAAAAAAAAAGCAATATTCCATGTTCTGCTCATAACTAAGCAAGTGTCCATTGCACTAACATTAGGAACTGTAGGTGGGATTCCATGATAAGAATAAAATTTTCCTTGCATTTTTAGTGTACTAATTTAGTAACAGATTCTTTTTCAGCTTTGAACCATAAAATTTCCCTTTTCTGCATTCACATTCACTTTCGAATTTACTTTTGTCAAGATATGTCTCTTAAGCGATGCATATCAGAAATTGACGTGATACTCCAAAAGCAAATTTATAGGCAGGATATTCCATTATCCGCTACTAAAGAAATGTCTTTGTATATTTGCATAGCTAAGTGGGGGCAGACTGCCCCAGGTGTCACCCATTCAGGGGTGACAACCAGCCCCGATGGAGAAAAAAATGAACCTTTAAAAGCTCCCTAGAATAAAACAAATACTTAAAATGGGAGAAAAAAATATCCAATTTAATTTTCTATTTTTGAGCAAAGTGTTTCCTTTAAAAAATATTCACAATGTTTTTAACCGCTAATCATAACCAGTGCCCTCAACAAAAACTTTAAATATTATGAGGCTCATGATGCAACTGGTGTTCTTCTTTTCGAAAACTGCAATTTTTTTAACAAAATATTATATTTCATTAAAACGCATACTTCACGGTTTACATGATTTTTTTTGGATGGGGAAGGCGTAATCTTTTCCACTCTGTCACACCCATGTTAGCTATGCCACTGCATTCCATACAATTTTCACTATCAACATACTTCCCATATAGCTGCCACTGATTTTTTTTTTTTTCACTTCATCAAATTGCTTACATATACATAGTCCAGCATCTCTTCATCGCGGCTTTTGCTTTTCTTGAACAGGCTAAGGATGATCAGTAACTGTTAGATTTTTTAGATGATCTTTATTAAATGGCTTTGTCTGATCAATTTATCATTTTCCCATTTAGACTAATTTGTGGCAATTAAAATTTCATATTTACAATTATATAAATTATTTCTCTGATTTGATTTCAAAATGTATGTTTATGTATAAAGCTACTAATACACTTATTTTTTAATTTTTGTATCACAATTTACTCTTTTTATTGGTTTAAATAAACATTTATGAAACAACAGTTATATTTTTGAATTCAGACTCAGAAAGAATGTACTGCTATCTATCAGAGTCAGAGTAAAAGAAAAAGCTATGTAAAAGTTTTGATGATGTAATAAAGATAAATATGCCACATGATACAAATATAGATCAATAAATATAGGTTATTAGTGATAGAGTGAAAAAAAATTACACCTAAGTCAAGGTAGATATATATTTGTAGAAAAATACAGGCTGAAATAAGTTTTTATTGGCTTAGAAGTGACTTAAGAGGTCGCCTTCGGTGACTTGCTTGGGACAAAAAACAAGTTGCGCCGTAGGCGCCGCTATTTTAACATTGCACGGGCAACGCCGCTGCGGGTACCGCTAGTAAAAGAATAAAATAGTTTTTTAGTTCTTTGGTTTTGGGTAAAATAATTTGTTTGAAACAAATTCGATTTGTATTTTTGTATTTAATTATAAATAGGCTTACAGCTCTAACAACAGCATCTATACTGAAAATATTTATGAAGTATTACATGTTTTATGATCAAAATTGACAAATGTACAAATGTGTAATTAGCACTAATTTTAGTCCCTTTTGTATTCTTAATAATGAAATGTATATTCTGAAATAACTTCTGTTATAACTGTCTGTGTTACTGTCTGTGTCTGTGTTACTGTCTGCTTTCTGTTCTAACTTATTTATAAGCAGTAATTCTTATAAAAAATGTTGAAATGTAAAGGAAGATATGTTTTCATAATTGCCTACATTTTAGGATCATAAAAAATGTTTTGTGAAAATTCAGTGGGCATTTGCACTCTCACATCACTTATATGAAGTACAAAACATTTTTTTCATTCAAGGTTAAAACCACCTAAGAGGTGACAAATTATTTTTTTTTTCCTGCAATATATTTGGAACACTATTCTGTATTAATAATACATTTTATTCGTTAATATATTTCACATACAAATATGGGTTTTTGACAGTTTGTGACATTTTTGACAAGGAGGTTTTTGACGTGACAGTTTAAACTATGGTTTAAACTGTCAAAAACGTGCCAAACCTGCGTCCAAGGAACATGAGACCTCAATAGAAAGTACTCGCATTGCTACTGGAGTTAACCGTAAACTATGATCAGTCCATTTATTCCAATACTTTTAAGTATGAGAACTAAGTAGTATATTTAATTGCTACTAGAGACCATTTTTATTACTTTAATATATTTTCTAATTCAGTATGTGTATACAATGCTAATTTCATTTTAAACTTTTATCATCTGTGCATATTTAGCTATATTACTTGTGTGATTTATCTCTTGTTTCACATTATCTTAATACAATAAATACAATATTCTGTTTTAGTCACTTATGGTAAAGTTCTCTTTCTGAAGGAGGTTTGCTTGACAAAAAAGATTTCAAAGCATTGAAAATATTTTTCCCCTTAAATCTATAAAGTGAAGAGAAAAAATTTCATCTCATACATTTTGAAATCATTTGCATAGGTATAGAATAATAGCAAATGCCCAAATAAGGGTCTGAACATAGACAAAATAATCAAAAACATGGCAGTATTTAATTCAGGTAAAATGACCTGCAGCTGGGTGTTTTAAATCAAATTCCCTTACCAGCTCTAAGGGCTTCGACTCCGGGAGGGAGCCATCGTTCTCCAGGACAAAGGATAAGAAATATGGTATCTCTATCAATGGTCTGAAAGTAGATGTCATCTTCCACTTCAGTTCCATCACTCTCCAGGACTATGCGAGCATCAGTGGATGGGAATCCAAGCCGGGAAGATCCTGCACAACAAGAGGTTTAACAATCAATGTGCACATACGATGGTTCCGACATTAACAGGAAGCACAACAAGTGTGTGTGTCATTGATTAGAAATTTATAATCCTACTAATGTTGCTTAATACAACTGAATTTTACAATGTTTTATATAAAATGACGTTATGCTTGGTTCAGTTAAATTTAATGGCACATTTGTCACAAACTGTTGGTAAAAACTTAAATATGATAAAAGACATGAACATGTGTCATTTTATTAGTAGTGAATTCAAATGAAATCAAAACAATTTATAAAAAAATTTCCCCTGATACAGTAAAACCTGTAAAGTTGACTACCTTTGTAAACTGACCACCTGTCTAAGTTGACCACTTTTGTCAGGAACGGAATTAGCCTTTACCCTCTACCTCACCCTCGATAAGTTGACCACTAAAGGGTGACACCGCAAGTGGTCAACTTACACAGGTTTCACTGTATATTGTATATGTAATTCTGAAGTTATAAATACTTGAATTCTTAAGGTCTGGGGACCTCCGAAGACAATCTATCAATTTATAACGTGTGGACCAAATATGAAATGTAAATATTTGGTGTTGAAGTTATTTTCAATAATACGTCATTCCAATTAGCTTTTAACTGACTATTGAAATGAAAGCTCCCTAATTCTATAAATCTTAACATATTTACTTTAGCCATACAATAACACAGAAGTATACATATAAAACAATAATACAACTTTAAGTTTCCCTTATTATTGTCTTGTATTTTTGATTTTTTTTTCTCTGACTCCCCAATTCTAAATCAGTCCCATTTTGTTATATGGATTTAGAAGTCTACAACCATAAAATGGCTTGGTAAAAATTTCTGTTAACTAGCTCAGACAAAACATTAGTCAAACTAACTTCCAATTGACTGTTGAATGATAGTTAATTTTTTTATTTATGCTACAAATGAAACATCTGGTAAAAAACAACAAATCTAATAAAAATTTTAATTAATATTAAGTTTAATAGAAATACCATTTAAAACAGTTTGTAAGATTACAAGTTGGAAAAGAATAAATACATGAATTGAGTAATGAACCTTCAAAACCATTTACACGATTAAATTTTTCGGGAAATTACTTTTCTAAGATTTGAAGCCAAATACTACATAATGAATCTAAAAGAAAGTTGTCTTTCATTTTCATCAAAAAGAAAGAAACTACTTTCTGAACAATCCAACAGAAATTCCAAAGAAAAAAAAAAGAAAAGTAATATATGCTGCAGATGCAAAATGTACACTTAGTACTCTTTATGTTTCTCAACTATTTTTTTAATGTCTTAGGGTGGTGCTTATTTTTCGAAGTTTTAAATTTTCAACCTCTTATCCTCTAAATTTGTTCCATTATACCAAAAAATGATTATGACAAAATTTTGTCACCAGCAAACAATATTTAGAGGTAGCTCAAAGAGGGTAGAGTTTCATAATTGAACGAGATTTCGTGATTTTTTGAATCTTTAAGCAAGATAAAAATTATGATTTGCAATTATGTTTAATTAATTTAATTATATTAAAAAGTAACTTCTCTATGAATCAGTAAAAATTAAACACTTTTAAATTTTATAGCTATAATAAAATAGTTTTCTTAATGAAAAATACAGTATTCAAGTATACCTCATAGGTGGCAACAACTGTTTAAAAGAAGTGATCGCCAAAGTTATGGAACCACCGAGCAATAATACCTTTTCCAAATTTTACTACAAGTTATTCCCACCCTCCTTCTCCCCATAGTAAAGAAGGACAGGTCAAAAAAGTAAGAAACTTTTCAATTTTCAGTTATTTATATATGTAAGTGGGCAGCTACCTTTTTCATGTACTATATATTTATGTCAGCAAAATATTCTTTATTTTCTGTCTGACCTATGAGCTGTCAATGCGAATATTAACAAAATATGGAAAATACACTAACGGTTGTTGGTGTAATTTTGTGCAAATTAACCACACGAGTACCACTGCAATCTACTAAAGATTTCCTTGCGAGTTACTTGTAGCTGGCAGTTTACAGTTTGATGACTACTGGTCTAAAACAGGGGTGGAACCATTTGGCTCCGAAAGGAGACTGGAAATTTGCTGCTTGGGGTTAGCTGATATCCTATGTGTAATACACATGGTGTAACATACACAGGCTAGCAGCAACCCCTAGCATATATTAAGCGGCATGCCATTACCAGATAATATTAGTACTAAAAAAGAATACACAAATGAATTGAAGGTTATTGTTTTTCCCTTAGCTTCATCAATTTTTATTTTTATTGTTACTCCTGCCCTCAAAAGAAGTGGCTCAGAGATTCAGATTCAACCGATTCATCAAACTCAAAACTTTTAATGCCGTACTTATCCTTTACAACTTACACAGTATGGGATCCCAATTTCGGAATCCCGAAACCTGGAACTTTTTCGAAAAGATCGGCAGCTGAAAAAAAAAAACATTTGTTTTTTGAAGGAAAAAAAAAATTTGGGAAATGTTTTGCACCTTTTTTTTTTTTTCTGGAAACAAGGCATTTTAAAAAGAGAAGGAAAATAAAATTTAATGGACGTGTTTAAGATCGGAAATGTGCTGTTTAAAAAAAAAAAATTTGCTATTTCTGAAAAGGGTTCGTTTTTGCAATTGGAGTTTTTATTAATTAATGCTTTGAAAAAAAAAAAAAAAAATCTGGGAATGTTTTGCACCTTTTTTTTTTCTTTTTTGGAAATAGGCGTTTTAAAGAGAAGGAAAATAAATGTAAGGAACATGTTTAATATCGGTGATGTGCAGTTTTCAACAAATTACTTTGCGATTTTCTGAAAAGGGTTCGTTTTTGCGAATTGAATTTTTATTCATTGTTGCTTTAATTCTGAGTTAATATCATTAAATTTTGCTTTTTTTATTTCTTGTAGTTTTCTTATATATATTTTTTAATAAGCTCTAATTTTCAGGTGATACAGAACATTCACGAAATTGAAAATCCGCATTTCTCTCATTTTCGCAATAGTCTGATCTTTTACTACAATTTAGTGGCGATATAATATAAAACCATATGAAAATTTGACAGAATTATTTTCTTTTATTGTTTAATTAAAGAGGTTAAAATAACATTGGGAAAACGTTAGATTTTTCGATGCTTTGCTTCAAATGTAAGCCCACTCCAACTTCGTTTTTTGTGCTAAATTACGCGACTTATAGGCGAGTATATACGATAATAAAAATGTTATAAATGAGCAAAATGCTAATAAAAAGTTCCAGAGCAAATTATATGGGCTCTGCTACTACATACAAAATTTTTTGAATGAGGACCCAAAATGCAGGAAACTCCGAAATCCGAAAAAATGAGGTCCTATACTGTAGTCATATAAATATTTTGTTTGGTCTAATTCAATTGGATATAATGCAGTTGGGATTCAATAATGTTATTGAACCAATATTTATTTTTTTTCATTTATAATGCTCTCAAATTTTATTTGTGTGACCTTTTTACCACCTGCCAAGTTCACTGTGTCATTTTTGAGCAAAATTGTTCCTTACTTGTAGTTTAGACCAGTCGTTACCAAACCATAAATCACCAGCTACAATTAACTCACAAGGAAATTATTGGTAGATCGCGGTCATACTCAGGTGATTAATCTGCACATAATTACACTAACAACTGTTAGCGAATTTTCCATATTTCGTTAATATTTGGGTTGAAAGTTTATGGCTCAGAAGGAAAATGGAGAATATTTTTTTGGCATAAATCCATGAAAAAGGAGTAACTGCCAATATTGTAGCCCTTTCGTCTATTTCTGGCGCACATAAATAAATAACTGAGAGTTGAAAAGTGTCTTACTCTTTTGATGTGTCTTTCTTTATTATGGGGAGGAGGGGGAAAATAACTCATAGTAAAATTTGGAAAAGGTATAGCTCAGAGGCTTCATAAGTTTGGCAATCACTGATTTAAACATTTGTTGCCACCTATGAGGTAGACTTGAATACTGTATATTTTATGAAGAAAACTACTTTTTATGGCTATGCAATTTTAAAATGTTTAATTTTTATTTATTTATATAGAATTTACTTTTTAATATTATTACATAAATTAAACATAATTGCAAATTACAATTTTTATCTTGCTTAAAAATTCAAAAAAAAAAAAAAAAAAGCAAAATCTCGATCAATTATGAAACTTTTACCCTCTTTGAGCTACCTCTAAATATTGTTTGCCGGTGATAAAATTTTATCATATTCATTTCTTGGAACAAATTTAGAGGGTAAGAGGTTGAAAACTGAAAACTTCGAAAAATAAGCACCACGATTTGAAAAATAAGACACACTGTCTATTTATATGAATAAACATAATTAATGATGGCATTTTAGAGTAAACATTTGGGGTGGTTCAGGATTTCAAGCTTGGTGACATTTCAAAGCCCAATCATAGAGCTTAGAAATTGCATCAGTTTGGAATACTATGTCCCTCAAATTTCTATTTTATGAAATTTAAGTCACAAGTGCCAATAATTGATCGCATGTTAATAATATGTCTTTCTCCCCCTTTTTAATGTTTACTCCTTCTCAAATTTTATACTTAAAAACACTATTTCAAATTACCTCGCTCTCTTAATTCTCTTAAATTTGATGCCATGACAGCTTTCCTTGTTTGTCTGTCACAGCTCCATACTTTATATGGACGCTGCCTTGATTCCTGTGAACAGAAGAATGTTATTTTTTTTTGGCAATTAAAACACAGAAAACAAGGAAAATCATTAACTGAAAGATAATGTTCACTAAAGTGTAAAATACTGAATTTATTAAAATTAATTTTGGAACTTCCTAATTTTCATTAAAGATGTACATATAAATTTAAAGACATTTTTTTTAGAAAAGAACTATACATGTGACTGAAGCAGTCATAAGTATAAATGTGTTCATTATACAGTCGACGCTCATTATAACGACCACACATTATAAAGACCATTCCATTATAACGACCAGTGGGAAAAGTCCCAGCTTTATCCCTATAAACTCTATGTTAATTTACTTTCGGTATAACGACCGTTTTGTAATGTCTAATCCAATACAGCGACCGCATTTAGTGGACAATATTTCTGGTATTTTTCCAAATAGAGCATGTTTCTAAATTTTTAACTGCAAATGACCTTGGTTTTTACGGACAGGCTTCATAATAGAGTCTTCAGAGTTCAGTCCAACTATGACAGGGGTGGGGTGTGGGGGGGATTATCTCTCATCACAGTACGGAAAGAATAGAAGGGGAGAAAACGGGGAATTTCTGGATTTCTTAGGAAAAAGAGTTGACAGATGTATTAGTAGTTGGTCGTTTGAATCGTGGGGTTTCCCAGTAGTCGATTCTCTCAAATAAGAGTAGTCATGCTGTTGTGCTAGGTGTCATGTCACCTCAGAAGTTCTGCTTCTAGAAATGTGTATGTAAATTTTGTTCCTATATTTTCTACTTTAAAATCTGTTTAATATTTTGCCCTGATATTTTTTTTTTATAATTCCAATGACAAAAAAATAATTTAAGCGTTTAGTTGTAATCTTTGAAACATTACCAATTTAAATGGAACTACAAACATGCATGATGCTTGTATATTTTTTTAAAGAAAATTCTACCTCTTATAGCGACCACTCAATATAAAGACCTTTTTCTGTGGGACGCAGATGGTCGTTATATCGAGCGTCGACTGTATCAATAAATTCCAGACGACAAAATTTCACATATTGACACTTAACTATTTAACAAGATATTAAAAACTTGCTTTGAATTGCATTTGCTAGTGAAACAATCAGATTTTGGAAGGTTGATTAAAAAATTTTAATTTTTAGAGCAACAGAGATAGTGATTAGAATACAAAAATCCATAAAAGATTGCTGCAGTAAAATCATAAGCCAGTAGCAGGACTTTTTTTTGTCCTTCTAGGCTGTAGGCAAAATGATGGGGGTTAATAGAATGAGTTACATGCAGAGCACAGTAGCAGATAGAGAGAGACCCAAGAATTAACTCTTAAACTTAAAATTGAATGTCAACATGACTCTCTTTTGATGGTCTTTGAAAGACACAAACTATCAGTAAAAGAGCATTAAATCAAGTGCAAAAGTGCCTCATTGGTTAATAACAATAAGTGAAGTAAGCAACTTAAAATCTTTCTAAAGATATGAAGAAAAGTACTAAAACTTTTGGTGGGTATGACATTTTGGCTTAAATTTTTATGTAAATTTATTTAAAATATCAATTTTATTATTGCAAGAAAATTAGAAAATTTCTAGATTGGAAAACCCAAGATATGACAAAGTAGAGAAAATAAAAGATTATTTTTACTCTTTCCTGTGGTAATATATCTTTTAGAAATTTTTTTTAAAGTTTGGTTTGATTATGTTTTCCTCTCTTCCTTACAAGTACTTCCTTCTTCATTTATTTTTTCTGGAATGCAAACATGCACACAGCACACACATTAAAAATTTTCATCAATATTTGTTGGAAAATAAGGGAGGTATACATCTTATTTTCCAAAGAAAAAACAAAATACATTTCCTTTACCTAACCATTAAAAACTAAGACATTCCAAAAACATTAACAGCTAATGGGAACAGTACAAAGACATTTTGGATGTTTTGGTAAATTAATGGAACAAACATGCCATGTTTCATCAAAACCCAGGTCCCGCAGGAGGCCGAGGCCTTGGCCTAAAATTAGATTAGAAAATTTTCAAGGTTTGTTGTGTTACACTCTGAAGTTTAAATTACAATTCCTATGAGTAAAAGTCTTAAATTATTAATATAGTAAAAATTACTTAAGTATAATATGTTAATCTTTAAAAAAAATGTAGAAGATAGAGATGTTTTACATCTTGCAGTGAATTTCAACTTAAAAAAAAAAAAACTATGGAATCTATTAAATTGTTCCAACTGTAGAAGAATTAAATTATTAAATAGTCCTCAACTGATAAATTGTTTACTTCTGATAGTCACAAGCTATGCATTTCATATTCTAACTCAGACTGCTCAGTTGAATTACCAATTTGTATTTTAATCAGTAGCAATATTTTGCTTTTTAAAATTTTATTGCAGGAAAAATTCTTCTTTTGAAATATTAACTAGTAGGCAGAAACAAAATTCTTAAAAATCTTCACTTTAGAAATTAATTTTTATCAGAGGGTGGAAAGGAGAGTGATAAAAATGAAGAGAGAAGAAATTTGAATATTGCAAAGATCAAGATGTAAGGGTGAATTTCCACAAAAGATGTATGTGTACGTTATTGCTTTTTTGTGAATTGTTTTCACAAATGGAATAGCTGATTAAGTGTTTTACATAAATATATTGGTGATTTTTAAATACAACATTTTGATTTTTATACATGTAATAAAAAGACTGCTGGTTGAAAAGACTAACTATAATAATTTATTTTATAAAATAAATGAAAACAAAAAATCATTAATAAATTTAACAAAAACAAACACTTTAAAAGCAACACTCCAAATAGCAGCACATTGTAAAAGTTTTTACAAAAGCTAAAACTGAATACGCTTCTGAAATATTTATATTTACACAAGAAATAAGTGAGTTAATAGTAAGGCAGTGATACAGAATTGAAACTCACACTCTATTGTTACTTGGACTATGTGGAAACTGCACTTCAAAAAAAATTTGAATTTTAAATATCAGTGGTGAAAAAATCGTACGTTAAAACACCACTTTTACAGACCTACAAAATTTCAAACTATTGACATCTCTTTACAAAAAGTAATAAGAAATCAGTGTGCAAGAGAACATAAAGTGTTCAATAAGTACTTTTTGTAAAAATTTTGCCAAAATATCCAGTTAGTTTTATTACTATTGTCAATTTTTTGAGAATCAGAATTTTATTCCTTATAAAATGTATTTTAACACATTTGACATATTGATTGTTTTTATTTGCAATATATTATTTTATTTTGCAGAAGGAATCTAGTGAACTTTAGCAATCAAACGTGTGAAATTTTTTACAGCATTTAATTAAAAATGATTAAATAAAATTTCATTGCACTCTACAGAAGAAATATTTTTTTCTTTTACAGAAAAAAAGAAACAATATTTGCACTAGGCCTACTGTATGATTAATAGATTTATTATTCAAACCCACACGGAAGCACACACATAACTTTCATGTACTCACTGCAGATGTCATTATTTCATAGCTTTTTCTTGTGAGTTTTAGAACTCCAAATGATCTTTCCAACTTCAAATCCTACGGTAAATCTCGCTCATCAGCCCGCTCCTTCCTCTGGACAACCTGCCCATCACCCCCGGAGTAAAGTAACCAAAACGACCGGCCGACAGCAGAGTGGAAACGACTTTAGAGATTTTATATGACAGCACAGAAGTCAACACAGAAAGAGAATTCTCTTAATAATATAAATGTTGATGTCATGCCACTAGATGGCCCAACACTCTTTTCTGCCATTGAGTTCTATATACTACTGGAGTGACATTTGCCGCAGAGCTTACATACTGATTGTGGCAACAAGTTACTTAATTCGTCTACTGCGGGAACTTATCTTCGATATATATTCATTGTTAAAGAATGGCATTTATCTAATAATGAGTGACATTTGCATAAATTTTGCACATGCGTGAAATCCACTATTAGAGAAATGGGATTCGAAGTGCGGGAAGAGAAGGAACGTAGTCATTCATGGTTTGGCGGTTCAAAAACAAAAGTTAAGAAACACCGTTGCTATAAAATTCTCTTAACAGATCTCAAAGGCAATTGCATCTGAGTCTAGATGCATTAGATCAAAATATTGTTTGTAATGATGTTCCCAGTATTAGAAAAGGACCTTGGTTACAGGAACTGAAAACGAAAGGCATTCATGTAACAGATGTTCAAAGAAACTCACGACCGATTGAAGTACTGTTAGGTGCCGATGTTGCTGGAAGACTTTTAACCGGTAAGCATGAGGAACTGACATCAGTTTTAGTGGCCTTAGAGACTAAATTAGGATGGACATTAATGGGAAAGATCCCTCGGCTAGAACAACATAATGTGAATATGACTGTTATTAGTATGCTCTCCCAAGAACTACCTGTTTACATTTTGGGGAACTTTAGAGCTAATTGGCATTAGAGATCCGATTGAGCAGAATACTACAGAAGATTTACAAAATGCTGCTATGGTTCGTTTTCAAGACACTGATAAACAGAGTTCTGACGGAAGGTATGAAGTAAACTTGCCATGGGCATAGTGTCTACCATGGGGAAAAGATCATACCGTTTTGCCGGACATCAGTGAGTTATCCCTAAAGAGATTAGATGCCACTTATAAAAGATTAAAGAAAGCGGGATATAAAGAAAAATATCAGCAAGTCTTTGAAGAATGGATCGCAGAAGAAGTGATTGAGGACGTACCCTTAGACGAATTGCTATTGAATGAATCACATGACCTTCCCCATCTCCCAGTCATTAAAGAAACATCACTGACCTCTTTTAAAATTCAGCCAGTTTTCGATGCTTCTGCTAAGATTCCCAACTATCCATCATTGAATGATTGCTTAAAGACCGGAATGAACTTTATCGAGAAAATTCCAAGTATATTAGACTGATTTCGCTTGTATGAAATAGGAATGATTTCTGATATAAGAAGATGAGTATTCCTACAAATTTCTTTGAGTGAAAATGATAGAAATTTCTTACGATTTCTGTTGTATGACGAAAAGAATAATGTCAAGACTTACAGACATAGACGAGTTGTCTTTGCTTCAATTGGATTTCTCGCTCCAGCTTTGATGCAACCTAAATTTTTACTTCAGGAAACTTGGAAGAAAAAAGAAAGTTGGGATTCAGGAGTTAATGATGACATAAAGAAGAAGTTCCTTTCATGGTTTAAAGGTTTTCATTATTTGAATGATATTAAAATCTCAAGATGGTTTGGCGTCCCGACAGTATCGAAATGAAGTCTGCACTCGTTTGTTGATGCGAGTCAGAATGCTTATTCTGCTTGTATATTTCTAAGATGCGAATTTTCTGATGGCTCTGTAAAAGTGCAGCTACTCCACGCTAAGGCAAGAATAACTCTCCTTAAGAAAAATAAGATCTCTCACCCTGAATTGATGACAGCTACTATTGGAACGCGATTATTTGATTTCAGGAACTGTGCTCTAAAACTTTGCGATGAAAATAATGACAAGTACTTTTGGACGGACTCATCAACAGTGTTAACGTGGATTACGAGACAGGAACAATGGTCAATATTTGTGAGCAACCAAATCACGGAAATAAGGAAATCGACTTCTCCTAAGAATTAGTTCCATGTTCCAAAGAGACCGGAATCCTGCGGATCTTCTTTCTAGGGGATGCGAAGCTAAACAACTGCTGAAGTTCGAGTGGTGGCTAGCGCCAACATGGCTGAAACATCCCAAAGATCATTGGCCTGATTCAACTGATGATATCAACGAAGAAGAAGTTGTAAAAGAAAAAGGCAAAAAATCTCTGAAGCATTTCCAAGTCTTTGCTGATCATGATAATATGCTTCGTTTAAAGTCCAACTCCTCTTTTGAACAGCTTGATTAGGAAAAAATCCAAACAAGTAAACCAAATCACATGGAAGTTCAACCCTCCATCCGCCCCAAGGTGGGGAGGATTTTATGAGAGAATAAACGGTATTCTCCAAGACCTTCTAAAGTGCATTTTGTTGAGTTTTCTCCTAAAAGATCTTAAAAACTCAAGGTGGGGAGTATATTGAGGATAAGCCTTTAGTCGGGCATAATTTTCCTTTACTTATATTTTTATTCGTTGTGATGGAAACGGGATGTCGCGAACCCGAGACAGGACACCTCGGCAAAATATAGATTTGAATTAATAGAGAAAAGAAATAATAATGTTTAGAAGTGAGGTGCTCTTTTTATAATCTGTGCAAATGTGTCGTAATAAATGTTCCTTTTATATAAATCAAGATTTTCGTCATTGATTATCAATCTAGACAGGCTGTTCTCAGTTTTAAAGAAAAGTTGTACAGTGAATTGCATCATTGTTCGTAAAGATATTAGCTAGCTTTGACTGTATTGACAACTTGGGAATATCAACGATGCATCACATGAACAAGTGAGGGGGAAAAACCCGAAAATTTTCGAAAAGAAACTGGGGACATTGGGAATTGTGAGAGGAAAGAACGAACTTAAGCTTTCTTCAAATGATCATAAAGTATTTACTCAAAATAAAAATGTTTTCAGTCTTAAAATATTGTTACAAAACATATAACATTGTAACGTTATATTATTTCTATTCTAGATATATCATCTAGAGTCAAAAAGAACATTTTATATCAAACCTATAATTGAGAAAATTAACTTGTAAATTCAATAGGCTTTTTTATTGCAGCATATTATTGATTCTAAAAATGTATTTCATTTGTTTACTTTGCAGAAAATAAGACTAACCTTCAAAATATTGTTTATTCTTTATTCCTATTTATTCCTAGATTCCAAATTACTATAAGAAGTAATACATAGATCATAGATACATAACTTATCTGTTTTATTCAAATAGCATTTTATTGCAGCTTTACCAACACATTTGCTGGGGTAATTTTTGATAAGAAACGGCACTCTTACACATTTCAATAATTTTTTTTAAAGGTTGGTTTCAAATTTTTTTATGTGCTATTTTGCGTTTTATTGATGACTTCAACAAATATCGAGCTTTACAATGTAAATAAAAAATATTAAAAACTTCCTTTTTCTCATTCTCAACAGTAAAATTTTGTTACAGCGAATACCAACACAATTTTAAAAAGATAAATAAATATGCAAATAAATATTCCCAGTTTTTTGGAAATTTGATTTTGCTTGAAATTTCCGATGAAAAAAACAGGGTTTTCTTTTCGGGAATGAACCAGGTGTTCTGAAAGCTTTGCACGCTAACCAGTTTCCGCTGCCTGCCTGCGCGCAGTGAAAGAGGCGTGGGTTCGATTCCCACTTTCCCCTGGGTGTAGTTTCTTTTTTGTATTTTAATATTCTATTGTGCTGTCTTATTCTATTTGTCATACTGGACGAGAGTTTGAGGCATATCCTTGAAAATAGCAAATAAACTCGAAAATAAATGTGACCTGAAATGGTCGTTTACAAAACAAGCTGCTTTGATTTCGATTCCTAAGAAATGTATATATAAAGTGATTCGTGTACTTAATAAAATGGAAATAAAACTCCATATGTTGAAGCACCTCTCGTAAATAATTATTCCAATTAAAATGTTTCCTTAAATGAACAAAAATAGTTTTAGAATCTCGATAAGTCGCAATTGAAAAGCATATCATATCATAGAGGGTATGTAGTGTACACCTTCTGAATTGTTTCCAAAAATTAATGAATAGGGGAGACTGGGGTAAAATAGACCACTTTTGACAATTTTGAGTGCTTACACTCAAAATAATGGTTTTTTAAGCCTGAAAATATCTAAGCACATTACCTATATATTAGGTCTCATAATATACTCAATCAAATTTAATTATTGTGCATACGTTTTTAATATAACTTTTTAAATAGAAAGTGAGAAAGTGGACAATTTTATCCCGTACCCGGAGTAAAATGGCCCATGGCATGGGGTATTATGGACCACAGGCAAATTTAAAAAAAAAAATTAATGTAGTACATCCTTTAACAGTACAAAACATAAAGGAATATTATATTGGTTTATACAAACAAACGTAAATTTAACGCTCATTGAAATTTGCAAATGATACGCCAAAAGATTTTTGTGTCACTGAAAGTCTGCTGTTTTCTTGTGGCACCGTGGAGTCTATAACTCATTTTTTCTTCCTTAGAAAATATCTGTTTATGCGTGTAGTTCAGAGCAAATCTAATGGCTGATTTATTACCACTTTCTAGTTCCATTAATTTAAAAACTTTATACTTTTGTATATAACGGTAGTAGGGTTGTGTGTGGAATGTTTGACTGAATGTTGCAGACTGAACGAATAGATTTGTATCATACTGAACACTTCCTACTGCTTTCTATATATCTTCACGTGGCACAGATATGCATGATGAAATAATGAAAAATAAAAAATATATTCCTTGTAATAACTTAAATGATGATGAAATAAAAAAAAATAATAATATATTCTTTGTAATGACCTAACTATGATATAAGGTAAATCATTGTTTACTTTAAGTACATGATCTGTGAAATTATTGTGTTGCAGGTGTACCTCTTAATATTAATTTTATTTCAATTTATATATAATATCTGTAGCTATAAACCAAACGACATATAATTTTTTATGGAAATATTTAATTATAGCGTGTTATAATTCAGTATTTGTAAAAGTATAAATATTCAAAATCAACTGAATAAAATCTAAATCAGAAGAAAGCTGGATTAAAATTAAATGAATGTTAGCAATGGCGAAGTGAAGGGGGGTTACGGGGGTCAGAACCCCTCCGATATCGAAAAGCTTCACTTGTCCTTTATTAAGGATGAATTGCCAGCTATCCCCCTTTCAGCATTTTTCCAGAATATTGAAAGGGGGTTCGTAGTTCAGGGAAGGCCTATTCATTACAGATTAGCTAAAAGTGAAGCATCTCGTGCATAATGTCCGTGAGCTTCAAGGATTTTGAAGGAGCAAGAATACAAATACAATACAAAAGTGACGACCAGCAACAGGCTCAGGGCCCAGCTAGGCAAGTCCCAGTCAATTTATCAATCCCCAATGAACATCAAGAGGTTTCTTAAAAGGTTTTACCCCACTGCAATTAACAGTTGCTTCCGGTAAACTATTCCAACTGCCTACAACCCTATTGAAGTAGCAATTTTTCCTAATTTCAAGATTAGCCTGAGATTTGAAAAGCTTAAAACAATGACCTCTGGTTCTACTTTCGGCACATAGCTGTAGTCCATCAACATTTCCCATTTTAATGAATTTAAACAACTGAATCATGTGCCTTCTAACTCTCCTTTGCTCAAGACTACATATTCAGCCTTTCAAGCCTAACTTCATAATCTGTCTGAAAGACCACTTACTAATCTTGTAGCCCTCCTTTGAACCCTTTCCAATAAGGTAATATCCTTTTCTAAAGGTACGGAGACCAAAACTGAACAGCATACTCCAAATGAGGTCTTACCAAACTTCTGTAAAATGGTAATACAACTTCATTAGACCTGTTCGAAATAGCCTTATTGATAAACCCAAGCATCCTGTTAGCTTTGTTAGGGTCAGTTGGGGTAATTGTAAACGCTTTTTCAATGTTTTAACTTTTGATCCTTCCCTACCTCTTGAATGAATTCAGAGATAAAATTTTGAGCATTGTAGTCACTACTGTACTTCTTGTGAGTAAATGTGTACAGAAATTTTGACTTTATGACTATTTGTTAGCGAATGAGCTCGTGTTTACAATTACTCCAGTGTGTTTACTGTTTACAATTGTACTGTTTACAATTACCCCAAATCTAATTACCCAATAGATTTGGGGTAATTGTAAACAGTGATTTATTTTCGAATAAAGTTGATGCAAATGGAAAATTGTTTCATACACAGTCTGCTTGAAGGCTTAAGAAGTTCCGGAACAATGGTTATCAATCTGCGGCCAACGGGCCGCATATGGTCCGCTGAGTTATGTTACGAGTCGGCTGAGATCATTTAACGACAAACATCTTGCAAAAAATGAAGTAATGCGACAAATTTATGTAAAGTTTATCCCGCAGTGAATCAGTCGGTTAAGCTTGGACCCCACAGAACACCGAAAGTGAAGCACAACTGGCCGTGGTCAACGTTTGTGAGGGTGACCACCTCACGCGATTGATTACAAGGAACCCGAGTGCGCTAAAGGGCGCTGTGCACGCAAAATACATCGTCGCTTCAAATGCCCACCAAGTTAGAAATAATTTCCACTAAGGGACCAACCTAGGTGACGATCTTTCATCTGAGAGCTGGTTAAAAATCATTAAGCCCCTCTGAGCCAAGTGTACTTCATTCTAGCGGAGCTCATTAATAACCAGTGGGAGCTTCCTTAATTCTCTGTCGCCCTGCAAGGGGGGCTTGGATTTCCAAGTGGCATTAGCGCCAATAACAATAGTTATGTAAAATAGACACAAAAGTGTAATTTACATCAAAATATAATACTTATTGTCCCCCCCCCCCAAAGTATTGGAAATATGATAAATTTAAGTGTTTACAATTACCCCAGAGTACGAAATATATGGGGTAATTGTAAACACCTAACTTGCACATGAAAAATAACAGGGAGGATTAAATTCATAACTAAATGTTTTTAGCAGCATTCTTTATGACAAATAAAAATGGTTAAAACCACTTACATCGCTTTTGTAGATGAGCTGGAGAGGAAAATGTAAGATCACTAAATTTTGTTAAACAACTTTTTTTACATTGCCATTTTCAAACAATAGTGACGCCTCCACAGTTGTTTCGAAACTTACGAAACTGTTTCAATGTCTTCCCTATGCTGCCAGTTTATCACTCACAAGCAGTCAAGTTCTTAAAACCACCACAAGTGTAGTTATGAAGCTTGTTTACAATTACCCCATGTTTACAATTACCCCAACTGACCCTACTTACTATGCTACACTGCTGACTGGACTTGAAGTCGTGACTAATCAATAATCCTAGATCAACATCTGCTTCTGCTTCCCTACTGACGGAACCTTGTAAATAATAGGTTGCATGTTTATTCCAATGACCAAAATGAAGTACTTGACATTTCCCAATATTAAAAGACATACCCCCCTTAATTGCCCAACTAGAAATTTGATTTAAATCCTCTTGAAACCGATTGACTTGTTCCTCCGTGTCCACAATTCCCATGATTTTGACATCATCAGCAAAAATATTGATGTTCATATAAATACTCTGAGTAATATCATTAATAAAAATAATAAATAATATAGGCCCTAAAACTGAACCTTGTGGAACACCACTCAAAACATCAATCCATTGAGAATAATTGCCCTTCACTACTACTCTCTGTTTCCTCCCAGTCAGCCAATTTTTAATCCAAATTAAAGTTTTTCCACCAATAGCGATATAAGCAAGTTTGCTAAGAAGAGCTTCATGTAGTACTTTATCAAAAGCTTTCTGAAAGCCAATGTGGACAACATCTACGCACTTTTTATTATCTAATGCTATGGCAACCTTGTCATAGAAATGCAACAAATTTAGTTGTACAGGAATTACCCTTCCTAAAACCATACTGAAAACCAGTCAACACTCCATTTGCCTCCAGGAAATTCACTATTTTGAGTTTGACCAGCGTTTCAAAAATTTTACAAAGAACTGAAGTAAGACTCACGGGCCTATAATTACCTGCCTTAGCTTTAGACCCTTTCTTGAAGAGCGGCGTTATGTTTGCCAGCTTCCAATCCGCTGGCACAGTCCCCAAGTAGTTTCCTTTTTATTTGCTTTCTTTCTGACCGTTTTCATTGTACTATACCCTGGATATCAGCAAATGAAGCTCAACTGGATATTCAAATTACCGTCACTGATTCGCGGTTTTATCTATTGCCACCGGGTATGCGGCGGACTCAACCTCAGCATCTGTGACGCGCTTCATCGCCACCCCAAGAAGGACAATGTGTCGCCCTCTCTCCGAAAAGGCACAAAAGTAAACGGTTCCAGACTCGATTGTTTCATCTGCACAAGCCAATAGAGCAATCGAACAATGTCTATTATCAGGTCTACCAGTTCCAATCTTAGGACACGTACTTTATGGCCTCTTATCAGGCGGCTCCTCGTAACTCCAGTTATCGTCATCACAATTCGAAGAGGAGCATTTTTTCTAGATACGGATCATTATATGGTGGGCGAAGGAGAGTACCGTCCTTTGTGAAGCTGTCTGGGGATGTTTTGCGTGTCTTTTTTTGATTGGTGTCATTTCACGTTATAGCGTCAAGCGTTTGTAAACTAGAGACGCTACTGTAAACAAGACTCCTTTCTCGCCTCTTTTTTTTTTTTTTTTTTCCCACAATTTGCACTGACAAAATATGCTAAAAAGTAAGATCCCCCATCGATATCATTCGTTCTTGTCTCCGCCAAACTGCTAAAGTCTGCTGTAGGAACTTCTTTTCTGATCATTTCCTCCCTCCCAAAAAGTAATTAAAGCGGGAAGAAGATATTGTTCGGAGTCCTGAGGCGGGGACCATAAAAATTACAGCAAGATTTTCCTTTTGCCGTTTGTTGTAAATCGCATTCGTGTGTTTTTACATTACGACTGAAGGACAGTTTTTCAAAGACCTGCGACTAGAAGGGTGGAATAATCTGCTTGTTAAAGTGTAGCTCTGAGAGGTTCGAGATCAATTTATTTTTACTTAAATTGTTCATTTGAAATGCTCACTTTTTCTCTAAATGTGCTTTTACGGTAAGTTCTGTTCACAATTCATTTTACGTAGGTTAATTAGTCTTCCAAATTTTAATCAAAAACCAAAACTTTTTCCTTTATCATGTTTTTGCCTATGTAGCAACAGCTATAAGGAGCGATTATTTTAAGCACAATGTTAGGAGCGTCTAAGTTCTAAACATTAAAATAAAATAGTAATGTCATACAATTACTGCGCTAAAAAGTGTTGTTAAAATGTATTCATAAAATGAAGTTTTGAATAACATATTAAAATTATTGCCTTAAACTTTAAAAAACATCGAATAATTTTAGCGCATGTAACAAAACATCACAATGAAAAAAAGTACTTCCATTGTTTAATATGTTTTTGAGAAACATTTTGTCGCACTTTTTATGCGAGAGAATACAATATTTTAAAATAGTTATTCGTTGCAAGTTGCAATTAATTTATGATATTATTTATTTCGAAATTTTTAAAAAACATAATATTTTCTTTAAATGTTTGTTTTTAATAATATTTTATAATGAAATTCATAGTTTCAATTTCAATCTTTGTACATGGGCATTTCTATAAATAGATTATACGCTAAGAAAACTGGTGCAAGGAATTTTTGGTATCATCTATGTCGCAGACTCCTTGCCATTTTTTGAGTTTTTCGCAGATCCTCTTCATGAATGTCAATCTAACGGAAGTCAATTAGGGCAATATTTACATTTGAAAGTTTCAAAACAGAGTGAAGCTGAGAGTTAAGTTTCGGCCAAGTAGTTCTAAAACACTTGGGAGAGAGCAAAGTGCATGGAAATGTCACGAGAAAATTATAAAATTTAAAAAAATTTTGTACTGTTTTTTTTTTTATTTTTGTCACGTAAAAGTTCAGTTACACGTCAACATTTCTTGGGGAGACACAATCCCCCCTCGGATATGCCCTTACTACTGGTATAGCAAATAAGAAGTACAAGTTTCTACTAGTTTTTAGCATACAGAAAATTAGTACTTCGTTTGGAAACCTATGTTTTAAACAATGAAGTGCATATTTAATCATTTACTCAATAAGAAACATAAGCTATGCCAACTTTTGTAAACATGAAATTCAAAACCATTCCAGTTAGTTCTGCTAAAGCTTCTTTCAGCTTCAGCAGAGCGAAGCACCGAGTCACGACAGCAACAAATGAACGCTCGTTTTCAACTTTGATAAGATTGAAAACTTAACTGGCGAAAATCGGCTAAATGGATCAGCAATGTTAAACATTCACCGGAACATAAATATAACAGCATAAGTCCTTAGAGCGTTTAGCACTGGGCCAAGAAAAGTAGATTTTCAGTTGTGATTTAAGCGGGGAAATCATGCAGTTTTGATTTACATTATGTGTGCTTCATACAACATTTCATATTTTTTTCACTGGTGCTTTTACTTGTTTATCTGTATGTTATGTGCTGACAATGCTTCACCTAGTTTTTTTAATATTAAGCTATGTTTAACAAAGATTTGATTCTATTTGCTATAACTTTTTTTATTATATTTGTATTAGAAATCCATCATATATAGTATATAATGTTTATTTATTTATTTATACCTCATCAATCATCACCGTACCAACCCTGACGAGGGTTTAACCGGATGTGGTGATTGAGAGGAAAGAACAGAAAAATAACAGAAAAGAAAGACACTTCGAGCGACGCCCACTGGGTGTCACAGATCATGTGATGTTACTTATACAAATTTTGAAAAAATATAAAATAGAGTACAAACTTAAAAAGAAAAAGAAGAAAAAAAACAGTAAATAACAAACAGCAACAATAATAATAAAAAATTACATAATATGATGAGCAATTAAATAAGAAAGATTTCAGAGCTGCAAATGAAAGTCCTATTGAAATTATTACGAAGGAAGCTGAAAGTCATCTCCATGAGTGTTTAGGAGGAACATAACTGCATGCAAGTTCTTTCGAGTTACTGGATGAGATAAAATATGGATGATGTTTTGAGAGAAAATGCAATTGGAATCATATCTGCAATGGAAGGAACTGGTCAAAGGACACTTGAAAATGTAATGATCTGGCTACCCGGTTGACTGCAAACACATACTGGAAAATTGATTATGTTAAAGCGATGTAAATATAAAAGGGAAAGGACCGTGTGCACTGAGAAATTGTACTTCCGATGGATGTTTGCAGCGCGGCTTCAGCTTTACTTTTCGCAGGACATCGTGAACCCTGCGACCAGTTTCAGCGGTGTCCCATATCTGTTGCCAGTTGTTGAGAATATCTGTCCAAAGTAGATATTTGAGATACGATTTAGGTAAAGGAATTTTATATACTGATGGATGAGTAAAGTTTTCTGCTGCGGTCTTGGATAATGAGTCAGCTCGTTCATTGCCGAAGTGGCCTTTGTGAGCTCTAATCCATGCCAGTTTTATTATGGGATGTACTCTGCTGAGGGATTAAATATCACGGACTAATTTTGAAGTATGCATAGGGTCCTTTAAAGCTTTTAGAGAAGACATGCTATCGGAGAATATTGTTGTGACGGAGCTTATATTATTTGTTGTAATATAATGCAGAGCGTGAAAGATTGCAAAAAGTTCTGCTTGAAAGACTGAATTATTGCAAGAAAGTTTAGCTGACCAATCGTAAACAACCTGATCATTGAAAATGTGAGTAAATGCTGAAGCTGTCCCATCACTTAATTTCGATCCATCCGTAAAAATACCAGAATGAAGTGTTGACACATCAGGTTCTTCTAAACAAATATTCGGAGTTATGCACTGCAGTTTTGGATGTTCTGTCCACTTATGGCAATTTTCTTCAAAGTCATCATATGAAAAAGTATTATTAGGCGAAACTTCAGTTATAAGTTTGCGTAAGAAGATATTACCTAGAGAACTTATTCGATGAATCGTGAGAGCTATTGGTGGAATTCCCGCAAGAACATGTAATGTGACGTGAGCTGATGTGTTATAGGCACCCAAAACAACAAGAAGGAAGTGGTGTAGTATAGTTCCTAATTTCTTTAGGTCTTTCTGTTTCAAAAATGGACCCCATACTGCTGCTGCGTAAAGAATTGAAGGTTCTATTACTGTTTGGTATAACAATCTGCGTAACTGGATGTTAGCTCCCCAAGATTTTCCTGAAATGCATTGCAGTTTACTGAGGAGATGAATTGCTTTTTTATGAATTTTTTCCAGATGTGCTGTACAGTTGAGTTTTTTATTCAGCCTTACGCCAAGATAATCTATTTCTTTATGCCTTTTGATGAAATTGTCGCCAAGCTTTATTATTGGTCATCGCTTATAATTTTGTGGTTTACTAAGAAAAAAGAGCCTTAGTTTTTTCTATAGAAGCTTGTAAGTGGTTTATTTATAACCATTCTTGAACTTCTCTAAGTGCATTATTGGCTGTGCATACAGCGTTGAGCCGGAAACCACGAGAATGATATCGTCTGCAAAAGCCTGTATTTGGACGTTTTCAGACCATGATCTATCAAGTAATGGAGCAAGAACTAAATTCCAAAGTTCTGGACCACTACAGGAACATTGCGGGCATCCTTTGGATGGGTGCGACGTCACCGAGGTGGATCCTGAAGTGATTGTAATAGTTCTGTCTGGATAAAAAGCTTTTGTACATCCCGAAAACCCCGCTTTCACATTTTACACGAGTAAGTTGTTGCAATATTGAGTTCCATGTAATATTGTCGAATGCTCCTATTACATCGAGTGAGAGCAATAGGGTAAGTTTGCCGTTATTTATGCAATTGTAAATTTTATCAAACAGATTTTGGAAAGCATTTTCTGTGGAGCGGCCAGGTGTGAATCCAAATTGATGAGGACTATTAAGATTAGAGCTGATAAGATGATATTGTAATCTGTTAAGAATAAGCTTTTCAAGAACTTTTGATAATACGGGAAGTAATGTTATTGGGAGATATGATGAGAATAAATTTAGTGGTTTGCCATGTTTATGAAATAAAAGAAGAACTCCTTCTTTCAGAGCTTTCGGAAAGTACCTTAGTTGAAGGCAAACATTGCAGCAGCTTAGCAAAAAGTCCGGAAAAACAGAGTGAACGTAATTCCAAATATAACCATCAAGACCATCGCGACCTGGTGCTTTATTTTTTGGAAGCTGATATATAACAATCTGAATTTCCTGAGATGTGAACACTGATGAATCTGGTAATCAATTAGTAGAGTAACTAATTGATTATTATCTCTTATTTCGTCAGACGAGTTAGGAAAGAAATGACTTAAAAGGGATTTCAAAAATATTTCTTCAGAGTCATTGCTGCCAATTTGCTCTTGTAGGTCTTGAAGGTAAAACTGCTTTACGAAAAGCTATTTTATATGGTTTTGCATAAGGGGTGGTCATATTATTACAAAACTTTTTCTAGGATTCTTTGCGAGTTTTGCGTATAGTTTTCTTATACAGTGAAAGTTGTTTGTGGTATATTGAACGAAAAGTAGCTTTTAAATCCGGCTGCGCTTGATGTTGGTATCTTCTTCTACACGCTCTTAGCTTATTCTTGAAAATTGTGAGTTCTTCACTCCACCAAGAATGTTTAGACGGTGTTTTAAAAGATTTTGGCTTGAAACTTGCTTTAGCACAATTCTGTAATCTAAGGATAAGACCGTCCAAGAACGTATCCAGACTGGTTGTTGAAGTTAACTTATTAATATTTTGAAGAAAGAAAGTAATATCCCGTTTCATTTTACATTTGAAAAATGAAGAATTATATTTTGATTTAAAACGCACAAATTCAATGGCTTCAACTGGCTCAAATATACGAATTAAAATGTACGAGTGATCGCTGAGTGAAAGATCTTCCAATACCTCCCAAGAAAGAGATAAACTAGATATGCCTTGAAAGAGTTAAGTCTGGCCATCCTTTACGAACTCCTTTTGAGAAGGTTGGAGGAGAATTGGAAGAGTTATGCATGTTTAAGTTGTGTGTTGCAATGAAGTCCAAAAACAAACGACCCCTAGCATCTTCATCATGATAACCCCAAACTCGGTTGTGAGCGTTAAAGTCGCCCCCAAGCAAAATCGGAAAAGAAGTAGCTCTAAAATATTCTTGCAGCTCTTTCAGGAGAGTCTGTAAAGATCCTGCTGGTGATGAATATGCTGATATTATTATGTTAGTTGTACCCTGAATGTTTATTTTCAATGAAACAAAGTCTTGACCTATGTATGAAACGAAAGGAGAAAGCAAATTTGATGTACTCACTATAGCAGCTTTGCCGCTTTGTGATAGCACCACATTCCAAGCTGTAGGGAGACCACATATTTGACCATTTTTTATGTATGGTTCTTGAAGTAGCAATATTTGAATATTTCGAGAGGCGAATGTTGATGATAAAATGGCTGTTGCGGCTTCACAGTGGTTCAGGTTGATTTGCAGTATGTTCAGTAAATTAACAGTTAATGTAGAAATATCTTCAGCATTGCGGTCACCACTGGCATAAACATAATTGTTATAGAATGTTGGATTATTTCTTAAAACTGAAGAGCTGTAAGAATGGGAATTAGAAGAACTGTTCATAGCAAAAAAATAAATAAATAAATAAAGTGAAATATAATAAAATAATAAAATAAGAAAGGGAAAAATAAATTATGAAAACGTTAATGACCGTAATCGATTTTTTCTCTTTGTCTTGAAAGTTCTAACTGATAAATAGAGCATATGTTGTCTGAAGCACAATGATCATGAAAGGCGAAGCCTTTTGACATGCAATTGACACACGAAACTAAATCACTGTGGCATTCGTGGATGAGATGTCGACCGCTACATTGCGCACAAAAGGGTTTGTCTTCTTTGCAATATTTTGCCGAGTGACCGAAATCTTGACAAAAATAGCGTCTTCTGACTCCCATATACTTCTTTACTCTATAAGATTCCCATTCAAAGGAAAGTGTTTGCAAATTTAAGATATGATGAAAGGTACGAGGATTACATGAAATAACCCAATTGTTTCTTTTACCTCTAGAAGAGTAATTGAATAGAATTTTGAACTGTAGTTGTTCATCGCAGTTTGCATTAAGAATAGATTTTATGTGCTCATCATTATATGTTTTCGGTATTGCGTGGATCACTAACTTGGGATGTCTTTGTTGTGGAGTACGGATTTGGACATGGAGTATGGATTTTATGTATGGAAGTATAGCTACTTTCTACAACCTCCTCCTCTCCACAAAACCGCCAACTTTGAAAATTAGTACCCCTTTGGGGAATCCTGGCTACGCCACTGAATGTTAGGATTAAATTTGAAAGTACAATACACATATATAACATTTTCAAATGCACATTACGTGAATCGCTGATTAATTTACTCATTAAAAATAAATAATTTATCATTTTTTTATTTCACACATGATATCAACTAGAAAAAGTACATGGAATACAGAAATGGGGTAAAATGGAGCATATTACCCCAGTTCATGATGGTCCACTTTACCCCATGAGGAAGTCTAAAAAATTGTTAAAAATAATAACAAATCTTTTACATTGAATATAATAATATATGATCTTATCTTCTTATTGTGGTGCGTAATATCTTTCAAATCATAATTCTTGAATGAAGAAAATAATATAAATTTTGATAAAAATATTTACTTTTGCTAACCATAATTCAACTTTCTAGAACAAAACGGCTGAATTGTCACCTAGATACACAGTTGCAAAGTAATTATCACTATTTTAATGCTACCATCTATGCACCAAAATATGAAACATTAGAAGAAAATAATAATATAGATAATAGGCGGGGTGGTCCATTTTACCCCAGTCTCCCCTGCTCTCTGCTTTTCAATGACTTGATGTTTTATAATTTTATTTTAGGTTTTTTTTTCTTTCAAAACATATTTACGTTATAAATGCACACACATCTTTGAATATATGTTCCATATTTTAATCTATCCTTACCACCTTCCCTCTAAAATTTCAACTATTTAAACTTGTACCCTCCCTTTTAAAAATTTATGTGCAGTAAACTTTCTACTTTTCTGTCTACAGCACTAGGTTAAGCAGTATTGACAAATTTATGTAATACGTTATGTATAGGGGCCGTTCACAAATTTTACCATGCTTTAATAGGCGGAGGGGTGTCGATAAACTATGACAATTTGTGGCTAGAAAAGAGAGAGCGCAGCAAGGAGTGTGACATTACATACTTTAGTTAAAAGAAAAAGTTTTAGAATCCATCAGATTAAATATTTTGTATTACTTGTTTTTTATTTTATGTAAAACATTCCCTTAGCAATTCTATTAACCCCTTAACGCATTCGCCCGTGTCTGACACGGGCGAAAGTTACCGGAAAGTTTGCCCATGCCCGTGCGTTATTTTATTTCTAATGCCCGTCTGAGATCCGTTTGCACTTTTGTTTGTATAATATATTTCGTCTATGTAACTTTTACCCCACCCCCACTCCCTAGTCACCCCCCACAACCTTAAATTTCACAGAATAACTTACACTATACTAGTTTTTCGGAAAAAAATTCGTGCTTTAAGGGGTTAAGTAAAATTAATATAATAGCGGTTTTTCTTTTATTTTCTTTTTTTCTTTCCTTCTTTTCTTTTTTTTTAAATTCAATCTGTTAGAGAGTATTATGTGTTCATTAAAAATAAGATTTAAAGCAAATTTACTATTTAAATTACAAAAAAAAAATAAAAAAATATAGGATTCAGTTGCTCTCATATCAATATTTTATCATTGTATATTAATTATGTTTTTATTTTTTAAACTTTAATCGTGTTTCATACATACAATCTTGGCACACATATCAATTATAATTATGGCTCCCAAATGTCACAAAAACCCATTTTAAAGTTTAAAATAAAATTGGAAATATGATCTATAAAGTAGCAATTTGTTTTTGAGCTGAAAATATTTCAGAGTAGCTTCGTGGAAAAAATCGGTTCTCTGTCAAAAATAACTCTGTATTACACACAACTCTCTGGAATCAAAAATTAATATACATTTTCGAACATAATGTACATAGAGTTCACACTGTCAGAAGCTTTGTGAGATTCCGAATGTCTCCAAAAACCTTCATATCTGAAAGTCTTCCAGCAAAACTCGCGCACCTTATTCATACCTCCTAAATATTATTTCACGTTATTCCGAACATTTTAACACGACGACACTGACGATTTCACTGGTTTGACGTTGGTTTGAAGGAGTTACGGTTTTCCTAAGCTTATCTGTTTCATTTCTATATTTATAACCTAAAACGAAAATGAAAAATAAGAAATTTCTGAAGTTGCTAAATTAAAAGTGAGAAAGATCAGACAAAAGAAAGAGCGTGGATCTTCCACAAATCAGATACCCAGTACCAGCACTTTTTTTTTTTTTTTCATCACCTCAAACATTGAGAAAAGTATGGTCAGGTGGGGTAAAGTGGTCATAAAAACCACGTTTTTCAACTTTCGTCGCCAATAAATATAAGAATTTGTTCAAAACCTTCAGGTTTTTTGCTTGATATTTTACATTACGTTATTAAAGAACAGATTGCATCAAATTTTGAGCAGAAAAAAATTAAGTACAATAATTTTATAACACCTTCTTTCTGGGATGTATTTATGACCACTTTACTCCATGGGGTGGGGTAAAGTGAGTAGTGCATGGGGTAAAGTGGTCATGATTGAAAAAAAGACCATATAAAAGTGCTAATAACCCTAATATTTCAAAATACTCAACAAAGGTGACTTTTAAGAAGGAAGCAATTTTATTTCACCCAGCTGAATTTATTAATGCCCTCTATTACGGTCAAAAGTTGGACTAATCTTCGTAACGTCTCGTAAGGTACTTCAGTCTCTTAAGCTGCTGCATAGATAGTTTTAAAACAAACTTATGTAGCAAAATATTGTAGTATATATAATGGCAAGTATTCTTAGGTTTAAATCCCTAAATATTATATGGTAAGTCTGTCCTTTCATTTAATACATATAATAAAACCTAAATATGAAATTCAAACTTTTCCGTGAAAAAAATTAAAAATAGCTTTTAATGAATGACTAAATTGCTTAAATTACACATTAAGAAAACATTGCTAATAAGATAATTACAGAGCTTATTAAAATCACACTGAAAGGAAAATACATATTTTAACCTAGCTATTTTTAATTCTCTCTCTCTTTCATGTATTGTTCTTGTTCAAAGTAGAGATGTAACGAATAGTGATTTGGCCGAATAGCCGAATACCGAATATTCGGCCATTTCTTCCAGGCCGAAGCCGAATATTCGGTTCTTTCTTCAAGGCCGAATAGGCCGAAGCCGAATATTCGGCTAGGCCGAATACCGAATATTCGGCGGCCGAATATTAAAATTTCTAGAAAATCGTTGTAATCGAAAGTCTTTGTCAAATTTAAAATTATTCACAAAGTCAAACACCAATTACACACAATCTATGATGTATGATTTAATTCTGTTTGTGAAGAATTTAGAACGATTTAAAATTAATCTATTTTCAGTATTGTTTTGAATGTAATAAAACTAAGAATTTCACCCACAAGCTAAACGGAAATGACAGGTTTTACGGTAGTAAGCAATAGCATTATTTTACTAATTATTTAATTGCAATGAAAGAAATACTAGTGCTTAGTGAACTTTTACCTTGCTCAAAACTGTTTTATGAAGACATTTTAAAAGTTATAAAAGTTAATATTTTTATTTTATGGGTTTCCTAGGCATTTTAAATTGCACAAATGGTAACAACAACAAATTTCAATCAACAAAAGGTAAATTAAAAATTAAGTGTTGCTACTCAATGTATTGCAATCTCAATTAAAATAAAATATCTATAGTGGATGATGTTTGTTCTTTGTTAAAAGTACCTCAATTTCGTCTTTTTTTTTTTTTTTTTTTTTTTTTTGTGCGTGTGTGTAAAAACGCGTATTATTATAAGGAAAGAAATGGAATCGAAAAGAAAGATAACCGAATCGTTAGGAGCCGTTTTCGAGAACTCAATATATATATATAGGCTTGCCATATTTTTGGTTAGTGAAACAGGGAAACATTAATATGGGATGGGCATACCGGAGAGGTCTGTAGTCTGGGGAAATTTAAAAAAAAATTAAAAGCAAACTGATGAGTTTCAAGCCTTTTTTTAAACCTCGCAAGTAACGGGAGTGTTGAATCTGGAACCATAAATTGTTAGTCTACCCACCTTTTAAAAATAAAAAAGGAATTTTTGCTACTTAATTTACTTAAAAAGATTTTTTTTTTCCTTTTTAATGAGAATTTTTTCTGGTCTACCATCTAGAAAGAAGTGTTAACAAAATAAAATTTGAAATACTTCATAAAATTGTTTAATTGAACAATTAATTACTAAGTCTTGTTTTTTAAAATTTTTTATAAAGCAATTAATAAGTTAACAATGTTATTCTTTGTTTTCAACCCACTCATATTTCTGACTTGAATGTACTTTTTTCAAGATGTCTTTGTTAAGCTTGACTTTTTCATAAAAGTCAGGAAAAAGAAAACGCCAAAGTTTATTTTACATACAATCAGTGCTCTTGCAGTGGACTCCCTCATTAATGCTCTGTCATCTTAAAGATTCTTAATGTCTTTATAAAATATTCTGCAAAACATAAATTCATTACTTTTTACATCTTACAGCCGTTTCCGGGACATTGATAAAGCTGGGCGGGACACCGGGACAAGAGCAAAATACCGGGACAGTCCCGGTCAAACCGGGACGTATGGCAAGCCTATATATATACACATACATAATATATCTATCTCTCTCTCTATATATATATATATATCTCCAAGAATTGCTCGTTTAAATATCTAAGATTGGGTGAACCAAATTGAGGGTCCAAATAATATGAGTGGAGATGTACCTTTTTTGGGACCAGTATAAGAGTTAGATTTTAGTACTAGAACAATGGATCCCCATCCATTAAAAGTCTCTCCTGTCCTGGGGCTTCATATCGTCATGATAGGGGCTTTTCTTCACCCACAATGGACGGTTAACACGAAATGATTGTACAGTATGTAAGAAAAAAATTCATCGAGAGTGACTTTATTGAAATCTTCTATACACACGAGTCTCGTTAATTCTTTATGCTTGTTATGTCTTGCCAATCATCTTCTTGAAATTTCAGCAGCATTTTATTCCTGTTTCGGGAGAAAACAACAAGTTACAAATGGCAAAAGTAATTTGGCATTGCAAGCCTTAATTATAGCGAAGTGTGTTTTTTTTTTTTTTTTGCAGCTTTCAAGAAATAAATGCTTATATACATACTTCTTACATTTAATACTTGTTTAAACCATGTACCTGTTTTATTCCCAATACTCCCTATTACAAATATAAAAAATCAATTTTAAGATTAATAGTCGAATAAAGAATACAATAAGAAGCAGCGAAATTAGATTGCCTTTAGAATACATAGGAAGTACTGATGACTTCAGGGTATCAAAAGCACCGACTCAAGGCAAAGTAAAACTCAGGGCTATAGAACTCCAATATAAGGTGACTTTATCCATCTTGTCTACAGATAACAAATCACCATGAACTGTTACTCCAACTGCGTTAGTTCGATCCGTTTACGCTATAGACTGGGGCCGTGGTAGCCTAGTGGTTAGGATATCGAGCTTCGGATCGGAGGCTCTCGGGTTCGATACCCGAGCCGCTGAAGACCCACCATGTACACTTGGGGATACGTGCATGTAAAATCTATGGACTCTGAAGTAATGTGGCAGTTTCGAGGGTACCGGTGGGTGGAGATTTTCCCTTCCCTTCTCCCTTCCCTCTCTAAAAAGGAAGGTGGCGTATTTGTGGTGGCGTCATCTGGTGTAATCCAAGTACATTATGAGCCAAGTCGTACTTCCACCGTTGGTGCTCATATTGAAACGGAAGGCGCACATTTCTGCCATAATGCCAGGTCGCTCTGCGACGGGAGCTTGGATATCCGAGTGACATTAGCAACAACAACGTTATAAAGACCTAGACTGCGTTAGTTGTTAAAAAAATGCAAGCACACCTTAATCGTCACCAAATGTACGCAAGGGAGAGTTAATGCTTCTAGAGAAGCAATAACTCTCCCTTGTGACAAAATTGCACAAAAATATTAATTAAAGGCTTTAATTATTTCTTTACTTTTGGGCTCCACTCAAATTTATCGCAGTAACTCTCAATTTGAGGACTATCAGTCGTTATTATTATTTTTTTCTCAATAAAGATCAACCTTCTTATTTTTTTAAATTTCATTTGTTCATTTATTTATTTATTAATTTTACTTACATACTGCAAGTTCTCGACCCTTCACCGTAAGATAAGCACAAAAATATAAAATTGCATTGAAAATCTGTTATGAATTTACATTATTTAAATACAATTATATTGATTGAAAGATTGAACGTTGGTTCATATATTTAAGATAATAGAGCTAAACTAGTCCCGAAATGATTACGAATCTAGCTAAAATGAAATCAATAAACCGAGTTTTTCAATCAATCTTTAAATTATCGCTACATACAATCATAATTCGATTTTTTTACCTCTGGGGCTTCTACGGGTAAGTCGTCCTCTAAATCCCATTCATAATCTCCACAGAATCCATTTAAAATAGGTTGGGCTGGAATTCCCCTCCTGGAAGAAAGCGGAAATATCAATTTTAAAACAGCAAATTGACGCAAAAAGATAATTCATTTTAGATATATGCGACGCTTCGTTGCTATTCCTTCGTTAGTTTGTATTAGCGATTTTCCAGAGCGTTGCAAGGAATTTTCATCACTGAGAAGACCTACGTAAGCAGTGACATCTGCGTTTTGAAAGAAACATTCCCAGCGACCATTTTTGTCTTTTACCAACCTGAGCATTCTGCAACGGTGTTCGTCCAGCCTAAAAGCCGCACTGTTTTCATCTTGGGTGGCCGAGGCTGGACTCCAAAGTTTTTCGGCCACTGCAGATGCACGGGGCCACAGCCTTGGCAACAAGTTGGTGCCGTCCACGTATTCGCCCCACATGCATACTTCTCCGCCTATCACTAGATCTTTTTCTGCTTCCGTGCCTGAAAACAGAAATCAAGTCAAAGATTAGTAGCATATGATTAGCCACTCGTCATCAATTTCAAACAGAGTGATCCATCTAGTCATGGTGAAACTAAAACTCAAAAATTAAAGTAGAGGCTTACAAAACGTTTCTCAAATTTTATATTATTCACATATGACTATAAAACTTAAGATAAAGATGAAAGGAATTATAAAGAACCTCCTGGTGACAATACAGTTCGACTACGGAATTTTGATAGTTGGACGCTTCTGCGCATGGCAGAAATGAACGAATCCATTCGAGTTTAAGCAAGTTCGTTTTGCAGGTGCGTTTATTTCGTATGTGCATCAGAATGTTTGCTTTTCTGTTTGTTCAAAGTAACTAAATTTATAAACTGGCATATAGCATCAGTTTGGAAGAAATAAAGTATGCTAAAGGAACTAGAACGAGATGATAGAGGCTCATTCTTTATACCAGCAGCTCATCCCTTGAACATGAATGGATTTTTCTTGGCACTCTGCCAGCCGGCTTGCTTTAGTTGGTGGTAGAACTATAAGTCAATTTTGCCAAAAAATGCAGATACGACTTTTGTGCTTAGCATCACGGCACGCCAGCATGCCGTCAGACGCAATAAAAAGCCCTGATCTGCACCCTAGGACCCTTGGTCTCGTAAGCTCGGACGAGTACAGCAAGCCTTGGCAAGTCATGGGCTATCGTGCCATTGAGTTTAGTTTATTTTTAAAATGACTCCACTGGCCGTGGTAGCCTGGTGGTCAGGATGTCGAGCTTCGGATCGGAGGATCTCGGGTTCGATACCCGGGCAGCTGAAGACCCACCATGTACACTTGGAGATACGTGCATGTAAAATCCGTGGACCCTAAAGTCCCGAGGCAGTTCCGAGGGTACCGGTGGTTGGAGAATTTCCCTTCCCTTCACACATAGGTCTAAAAAACAAGGTGGCGTACTTGTGGTGGCGCCATCTGGTCTCATCCAAGTACATTACGAGCCAAGTCGTGCTTCTACCATTGGTGCTCATCTTGAAATGGAAGCCGCTCATTACTGCCTTAATTCCTAGTCGCTCGGTGAAGGGGAGCTTAGATTTCCAAGTGGCAGCAACAACAACAACAACAACAACAGGACTCCACTTCCCCGAGCCCGGGAGAGGGCATCCCTAAGGCCTCGTGCTAACAGGAAAGGGGGATGGAGCATAACAATTTTTAAAAAGCTATTTATAAGTTTTCTCTGCTAGCATATAGGGTCAGTTGGGGTAATTGTAAACAAGCTTCATAACTACACTTGTGGTGGTTTTGAAAACTTATCTGCTTGTGAGTGATAACCTGGCAGCATAGGGAAGACATTGAAAGAGTTTCATAAGTTTCGAAACTACTGATCGTACATTTTCCTCTCCAGCTCATCTACAAAAGCGAGGTAAGCGGTTTCAACCATTTTTATTTGTCATATGGAATGCTGCTAAAAACATGTAGTTATGAATTTAATCTTCACTATTATTTTTCATGTGCAAGTTAGGTGTTTACAATTACCCCATATATTTCGTACTCTGGGGTAATTGTAAACACTTAAATTTATCCTATTTCCAATATTTTGTTGGGACAAAAAGTATTATATTTTGATGTAAATTACACTTTTGTGTCTATTTTACATAACTGTTGTTGTTGTTGCTAATGCCACTTGGAAATCCAAGCCCCCCTTGCAGGGCGACCATGAATTAAGGATACTCCTACTGATTATTAATGAGCTGCTCCACTAGAATAAAGTACACTTGGCTCAGAGGGGCCAAATGATTTTGAACCAACTCCCAGATGAGAGATCGTCATATTGGTGATGTAAAAACTTTGTGTTATTTTAACATAACTATTGTTTTTTCATGTGCCACTTGGTATTCCAATTAGCGACCATAATTAAGGTACTCCCGAGTAATTATTAAACTGCTTAAATAAATCCTTTGGGGCCCAAATGATTTTGGGGGCCCAAAAAGAGATTATATTTCGATGTAAATTACACTTTTGTGTCTATTTTACATAACTGTTGTTGTTGTTGCTAATGCCACTTGGAAATCCAAGCCCCCCTTGCAGGGCGACCATGAATTAAGGATACTCCTACTGATTATTAATGAGCTGCTCCACTAGAATAAAGTACACTTGGCTCAGAGGGGCCAAATGATTTTGAACCAACTCCCAGATGAGAGATCGTCACCTAGGTTGGTCGATGTAAATTACACTTTTGTGTCTATTTTACATAACTGTTGTTGTTGTTGCTAATGCCACTTGGAAATCCAAGCCCCCCTTGCAGGGCGACCATGAATTAAGGATACTCCTACTGATTATTAATGAGCTGCTCCACTAGAATAAAGTACACTTGGCTCAGAGGGGCCAAATGATTTTGAACCAACTCCCAGATGAGAGATCGTCACCTAGGTTGGTCCATCAGGGGAAATTATTTCTAACTTGGTGGACATTTGAAGCGACTACGTATTTTACGTGCACTGCTCCCTTAAGCGCACTCGGTCTCAGAATAATCAGTCGCGGGAGGTGGCCACCCTACCAAGCGTTGACCACGGCCAGTTGTGCTTGACCGACTGATACACTGTGGGACAAATTTTACATAAATTTGTCGCATTACTTGATTTTTTGCAAGATATTTCTCGTTAAATGATCTGATCCGACTCATAACATAACTCAGCGGACCTAATGCGGCCTGTTGGCCGCAGATTGAGAACCATTGCCCCGGAACTTCTTAAGCCTTCAAGCAGACTGTGTATGAAACAATTTTCCATTTGCATGAACCTTATTCGAAAAGAAATCACTGTTTACAATTACCCCAGATCTCTGGGGTAATTGTAAACGCGAGCTCATTCGCTAACAAATAGTCATAAAGTCATAATTTTTGCACACATTTACTCACAAGAAGTACAGTAGTGGCTACAATGCTCACAATTTTATCTCTGAGTTCATTCGAGAGGTAGGGAAAGGTCAAAAGTTAAAACATTGAAAAAGCGTTTACAATTACCCCAACTGACCCTACAACATTACATTTTTTGGTGGTGGGGAGGGGGGTCACATCTCAAATTACTGCACCTGGCGACACTCGTGTTAGGAACGCCACTGATTATATGTGTGTGTGTTTTGTTAGCTGAAAGAAAATGAGTTGACATAAGAAATTTTTACTTGCAAAATAAAACTAAGATCAGAAAACGAAGTTCTAAACATCACCGTAACATGCTAAAATATCTTACCATTGAAATTTCGGGGATCACAAGCATAATATTTCTTCCAATCTTGACCATAAGAAATGTAATTGAGATACCAGCAGGCGGAAAGGATGATCTGATAGCCTTTGCGCGCGATGGGCACGATATAGTTCTCCCATTTGTCCATCTTACTGTCCAGGTAAGTATCCTTCCACACCTCGACAATGGAGTCGGGTTCAGCCTGTAGAGAGATGTCACAAAAGATTATATAACATAAAATAAGTATTGCGTCGTTAAGTCCGTTGTACATTACCCTCAGAAAATTTTCTAAAAAATGCATGCTGTTAGAGAGAGGTAACGGAATAGTTTGCTTACAAATCTAGCATTATTTAAAAAAAGATGTTTAAGTTTATGAATTTTAATCTATTAGTGATCATTATCCACGTTGGTTTAGTTTTGAGTCTGATACATGAACCGAAGCTATTTAGTTATCTTATTCATTTTATTATATCTAGTGAAGATGCCCAATTTGTCTTTTTCAACTAATTTGTATATTGTGTCTATTTTTGCAAAACAAATTTTGAGTGCAGTTTAGAAATTTGAGCATAAAATACAGCGTAAAAACAATTATATGTTTTGTTCAGAAGAAAAAATTATGAATTAAAGAAAGAAAACTATTCTTCGCGCATAACTAGAGCAAATACTAAAGTTAAAAAAAAAAAAGCTCATAAAAATCCTACGTTACACAAAAGAGAGACCGAGAACAAAAATGAAACAACTCAAAAATTTGAGTTAAGTTCGTTCTTCTCCTAAAAAACAATGCAATATCGTTTCGAAACACTACCGGATGAAACGGAATTAAAAATATTAGGAATAATATTTAGTAATACTTATTAATCGGATACATTATGTAATATAAATTCATGAGATTTTTATTTGTCAACTTGTAGAAACTCATGATTTTTTAGTTGTGTCACTTCTGTTGCCGTAGTGCGATATGTAAAGTGCATCAAGCAAAAATAAATGGGACTTTGGCAACAATATAAAAGCTGATTATTTAAATAATTGAAATGAACATTCGAAGTATCTACGCGACTTTGATTTTGAGTTAGGAATTTCAAAACTCGCATGGCTGCTTCTGATGTTTTGAGACATAACAAAAAAGTTTTTTGCTTTGACTAGTTTTGACAAAGAACTGAGACACACCTGAACGTCGTTGTCAATCGGGTCTTGCCAGATGATGTATTTGTATCCAGTATCCTTCACATTCTTTAGCGTTTTCTTCACATAATGCTGTTCCACTTGATTGATGCTCGTGTAATTGTGCTTCTTCATGAATTCTTTGACTTCTGGGCTCGATTTCCTGTAAGGAGCAACATCGAGCAGTTGAGAGTAGAAAATATGAGCAAATTTAGAACACGTTTTGTCGCTGCTAAAATCATGCTCATTATAAACCATGGTCTTCTAAGGCTAAATTCGTAATTGGTAGCACGGAGGGTTAAAAAAAATTCTTTACATCAAAATTTGTATTGAAATTGTCATAGTGGGTAGTTAATTTTTGCGTTAGATTCCCATAATAATCAACATTTAATAATTGATTGCGCCAAAAAAACAAGAGCAAGTGAAATTTAGTACACATTTTGGGTGTTTAAGCCATGCTCATTACAAACCATGGTCTTCTGGGGCTAAATCCCGTTTTTGGTAGGTTGAAAAAAAAAAAAAAATCTTCGCCATCAAAAATTTGTGTTGAAATTTTCATAGTGAGTAGCTATTTTTTAACGCTAAATTTTAAGACATGGTATACTTACAGTTTATTTTAAAGTGTTGACTATACATCGATCATCATTAGTTCTTTTAACTACAGGGCCTAATGTTGCTTTACACATATTGATCATATCCCATCAATCGGAATAACTGTGTTTCATATAATTCGTTGACGTTATACAATGTACATGCGTTAGAGTAAAGATAAAATAGATTGAGCTTTGATCATTAAAGTTGCTTTTAGGGTGCAAACATGAAAGAGTTACTGACTACAATCTCGTGACCATTTGCGAGTTAAATGTCTACCTTTCAGAGAAGTAATTTTTCAACAATAATGCTTCTCGTGAATTTAATTAAACAAAAGTAATTTAAATTCACCTGGAGGGGGTTAAAACTTCCAAATGCCCCTTTATTTTTTGACCACAATCTTCATGATAACCAATTTCTACCTTGCTTACAATGGAAGTCGTAGTCTATATTATTATTGGTCAGTAGTCAATGTTATATTTGGTGCACTATTTACTACCCTCCATTTATCTCGGCAATGTTATCCCCTTTGTTCATATATAAATGCATTTTTATTTATCTGCCCTTTAGAAGCTGATCCATTTCATGATGATTTTCCTGTCGTTCAAGCTGAAATATTTCACAGAGAAAATCATGATTCAAATTTACTATCTGCATAAAATTTTCAGCAAGCCAAACAGAGCGAAATGATTTTGTAAACGATACGGGCTTATGAGGACTTCTAAAAGTTTTAGAAGTTCCTGTGAGCCCGTATTGTTTCTAAAAGTTGTAAAATTGTAGAAACAATATCACATATGTATTTTAACAAGAAGTTCCGTCTAGAACTATACGAGCCTACTTTCCCGTATACACCAAATTCAAATTTATAATCTAGCTATCTCTTTCTCTCTCTTTCTTATTTATCTTGAGTTCTAATTATTGAAAATATACCTTTTTCAACGGATAATACATATTCATTCACTCACTCATTCATTCTTTCATTTATTCAGGCATGCATTTATTCATTCATTCGTTACCTCATTCAAGTGTTTATTCATTCATTTACGCATTCATGTATTTATTCACTCATTTATTTATATTTTCATTTATTCAATAATTTATTCATTCATTCTTTTCCTCATTCATTTATTCATTGATTTATTCTTTCACTCTTTCATTTATTCATTCATTCATTATTTCACTCATTGAGTCACTGAGAAATATCCTTAAAAATCCCGATCAAAAAATTTCATAGCAAAATAGGCTCGTAAGTTCTGGATAAACTTTCTATTTCTACATGTTCTACGTTATAAGAGCTTTCCGATAAAGTTTGTTCCAAGCAAATCGGTCCGTTAGATCAGGATTTATATAGGGTTGAAATTTCCCCGTAAGCTCTGTGTTAATTTTTTGAACTGTTCAAATATGAACAAAAACTGTTCAAATCAATATTTCAAGCCGAGAACTCCTTTCAATAAACTTTCAATAGGAACTTGGCTCTTGTGCCCAGAGTTTACAGAATTTGCTTCAATTTTGTCCATAGGCGCTAATGTTAAAATTTTTTGAACTGTTCAAAATTGAACAAAAAATTGTTCAAATCAAAAAGTAAAATATAGAAATGAGATGTCCTCGCCGAGATCTTTCGAATGCAAAAAGAATTTTTCGAATCGGACAATTCGTTCAAAAGTTATTAGGGGGGGACAGACCGACAGACAGACCGACAGACAGACAGACCGACAGACAGACAGACCGACAGACACACTTTTTCTCCATCTCAATATCCTACTTTCAAATTTTTTATTTTTCAATCTTTATTTAATTACTTCACTTACTTTTGACTTTTCTTGATTTTTAACGATATTTTCACGATACATTAAGCCTTCTTTCATGCTTTATTATTATTTTTTTTTACTTTTACGGGAAAGTAGGCTAAAAACGTATGTACCGAAATTCATGTCCGCATTTGTGATACATTTTGGGGCAATGCAACAGAAATCACCCCACTTCTTTTATCGTCAACATCTGTTTGTTGTTTTAGTTGATTAGTCGGTTGGTTTTAATCGGCTTAATAGCGCAAGAGTGTCAATGTGGGTTTAAACTAACGTAAAAGATAAACATGATAAACAATTGGTTGAAAGTTCTGACAAAAGGTTTCAGCATTGTTCCGAGACGAGTTTTTCCTACTTTATTTTTGTGTTAAATTAAATTTCTAGTTTTCACTGTGAACTGAATATTCCCAGGTGTAGGAAATATACAAGAACGAAGCATTTTGACAGAATTGTTATTCGAGCCATGAAATTCCCAACAACAACTGAAGGTTAATGTAAATGTTTTTACTTAATCATTTTCAAATGGAATGAATCGATGGTTATGTAGCCTTTTCATCAAAAAATCATTTTTAGCTTCACACAACTTACATGAGTAATTTTTATTTTGGAGAATTTTCTCTGGAATAAGAGCTTTTCTCAGCTGAGTAGATGTTTTGTATTTGAAATGTTGTAAAAAATCTCTAAAACTGCTGTTAAAGTTGATTAAATGTTACTAACAAAGACACTTCCGTGACAAAACTTTCACATTTCAGTCTCATTTCTAAAATAGTATTTTAAACTATTTTAGATTAATTTTTTTTAGATTTTTATTTATTACCTGGCTTGGGCTCTACATTTTAAAGTTACTTTCGGGCTCGGGCTCATGGCAAAATAGTCATACATCAACCTACAGTCCGGACTAATGGCTTTTTGCTAGTCTTGTGTCCACTTTCATTTTCAATTTGCTCCAGACTAGAGACCCATCTTATTAGGTCTCTTAACTGCAATGGTTGTACTGAATATATTCCAGTTTTAAATTCGACTGCGAATCAAGAACTTCCCTAAAATGCTTTCTAACCGAAGATTTTTCATGCATTTTAGCTCAGCAGAATTTAATCTCAACTGGAGTTTGAAAATATATGTATTCTTTATTTAAAATTTAAAAAAAAATCATTAGAACTAATTGCGATGGCAACAAAAAGCCTAGATTTATTCGATGTAGCACCAAATCCATTAACAACACTTTATAAGCTCATTTCGGGCTCCGGCATTGACACAGAACAGTATCACTCGGGCTCGGACTTCAAATCTTCGGGCTCGGGCCTGCAAAAGTGAGCCCGAACTCACTCATCTCTACTGTGGATACGATTGCAGTTCTGCTGAATGATTTGACAATATGGCGGGTAACAGTAACATTTTTTGACCAAAACAAAGGCTCCACACTTATATCCATCACTAATAGAAATTTCCCAGTTTTGGTTTCAAAACAAACAGATTGTTGCCTTCCAGCAATAGAGAAACTAATTTTTTTCTTCGGCCTCTCTTTAAAAATGTCTCTGTTTTAAACAAAGACACTTTAGATAAATTGGTATATATTTTATCTTGATACTTTTCTTCTGGTAAATAAATAAACGATTAAATATAAAGTTGATCGCTTGCCAATGGGATAAAGAGAAATAAAAGCTATTCTTGCGCCACGCATAAGTAAATTAAATATCTACTTGTGGGCCCTCCCCCTACTTGCTATCGCTCGGTAACCACCGGAACAACTAGCAGTTTCATTCGGATCGCTTCGCGACAGAAAACACGTTGCGCTCGCTCACTATAGCACTATTCTTTTAGCCTAGCAGGCGTTCTTTCATCAGTGTTCGCTGGACCACAATAAACGCTTTCTCTTTTGCGAAAAGAAGTTTAATTTAATAGGAATATTAAAGACACGATACCTTAGTCCGTTATGAGTATCTATGACGCATCTATACCTATCCCGACGTATGAATACCCTCCCCTGCTCACAATGGAAATTGTATGTAAAGTTATACGAAGTAATATTCCCATTCGGAAATTTCAGTTGGCAATGTTTTGCGAGCAAAAAAGGCAGAGCGTATAGCCGATAAGTAGGAAAATAAGAAAAGAAACATCTAACATATTTATATGTTGCAAACAGTAGAGAACTTTTATCATTCTGTGGAAGCAATGAGCTAGTGAAAACCTTTCGGTAGTAACATTAGTTCTGCATATATATATATAAGTATATACATATACATATGTCTCTGTGTGTGTATAATTTTTGTTATATATACACATTGCAGAAAATATCGAAAACAAATTCTAACCTATGATACTTACGCGATTACACACCAGCAAATAGTACACAACTTTTTATCCTTTTAGCGCTAGAGGACATTTTTAATATGATCAATCTTAATAGCAGGTCTTATATTTACATGTTTCAAATAGTATGCAGCATCATTTAGCATAAGTGAAATATCGCAAACGCGAAACACTCGACTCTGGAATTTTTGTAAGCAAATGGAGTGTTGCCAAGTGGGAAAAACAAATAAAGGTCTTTTTCCCGCTACGATTAACGTTTTTTATATATAGATGTATAAGTATCATACTTCTACCCACAACAAGATGAAAGTCTTTTAACTTTTTCCGAAATGTCACGAAGATTTTTCCTAATAAGATTAATTATCCTTCCACATTTCTGTTATTCAAGGCGTTAACTCACCAGCAAGAGTAGTAGACCTCGTCCATGCCCAGATGAATGTATTCGTCTCGGAACACCTGTTTCACCTCCTCGACGAGCATCTTGAAGATGCGGTATGTGTCGTTGATCATAGGATTCAGGAATTCTGCAGCAGCATGTTCTGGGTAATTAGGAGTATACGGCTTGTCTGGACCTTCTCCAAAGCAAGGGGTGAGCAACCCTGTGGAAGTAAGGAACGAGGAGTTAAAAGCTGTAACCTTCTTCTAAATTATCGAAAAATAAAGTAAAATTGAGGTAAACTTTTGAATGTATGTAAATTATTTTAAAAAGTATGACGATTTGAAAAAAAAAAATGACTTTTTATTGCTGATTACTGGTAGTTATCGAATATGGTCAAACAAAGGTACGGGACCTATGGGAAACCACCGTCGATCGATTTAAAAAAAATTCACAAAAATCGGTTCATCCGTTGAGAAGTTATGAGTGGACGAACAAACAAAACAAAAAAAAAAAAAAAAAAAGACATGCATACAATACGAATGTATAACCTCCTTCCTTTGTGAAGTCAATTAAAAAGTATGACGATTTGAAAAAAAAATTTAACTTTTTGTTGCTGATTACTGGTCTGCTGGGATGTCTCATGGGGGAAATGATTTCTGTTAGATATCCCGCCATAATAACAATTGTTAACAAACCTGAGTTAAACAAGAGTAAAGTAAATAGCTCGTGGATTATTATCCAACTCTTCTCACGGCAAGCCCTTTAATACGACAACTTGTTTCTACTCATCCTCAAGTTAGAGAATTACGTTTTTTTCCTTATACCGCAAATTACACTGGTGTAAGAAATTAGGAGAATTTTCATATTTGATCTACGATCCCCAGAACTACTGGACCGATTTTAATAAAATTTGGTGTGAACATAGGTTGCTATAATACAAACAAAATAAACATTCAACAGTTATAACATACACACATGTTTGTGCGTAACACTCATGGGAGTCTGAAGGTCTGAAACGGCGGTTGCAGAATACACAGAAGGAATGGGTTTAATCGGGGGTATGGTTCCCTCTTACAGCTATACGTGCCTTGCAGTGTGATGTCATACTGGAAATAAAGTCTGAAGGTCTGAAACGGCGGTTGCAGAATGCACAGAAGGAATGGGTTTAATCGGGGGTGTGGTTCCCTCTTACAGCTATACGTGCCTTGCAGTGTGATGTCATACTGGAAATAAAGTCTGAAGGTCTGAAACGGCGGTTGCAGAATACACAGAAGGAATGGGTTTAATCGGGGGTGTGGTTCCCTCTTACAGCTATACGTGCCTTGCAGTGTGATGTCATACTGGAAATAAAGTCTGAAGGTCTGAAACGGCGGTTGCAGAATGCACAGAAGGAATTGGCTTAATCGGGGGTGTGGTTCCTTCTTACAGCTATACGTGCCTTGCAGTGTGATGTCATACTGGAAATAAGGCAGTTTATGCCTGTGGAAATTGGTCCCACTCATTCACCAATGCTGTTTTCAGTTCCTGGATGGTTCTCGGAGGGGGGTGACAAGTTGCAATTGCAGTCCCCAGAGTGTCCCAGGCATGCTCTATAGAGTTGCGTTCTGGAGACCTAGCTGGCCAATCTATCCGGCGAATATCCTCACCCTCGAGAAATTCGTCGACCAGAAGAGCTTTATGTAGCCTCACGTTATTATCGTCCATTAAAATAAACTCGGACCCATTGCACCCCAGAGAGGGCGAACATACGACTTCAAGACCTCCTCCCTACACCGCACACCAATCACAGAGCCTCTGTCAAAGACGTGGAGAGGAGTGCGGCCAACCAACATGATGCCTGCCCAAACCATTACATTTTCACCGCCATACTTGTCGATTTCGAGGACATTGGAGGGTAGGTAGCGGGTCCCTGGCTCTCTCCATATGAAAGTACGGCGAGAATCAGTGTTTAGGCTAAAACGGGACTCGTAGGTGAACAGAACGGTCGCCCATTTCTGCGTACTCCTATCACTATGCGACCTGTCCCATGCTAATCGGACTCTCCTGTTCGTAGACGGAAGCGGGACACAAATAGCCGATCTTCTGGCAAACAACCCTCTCTCATTTAGTCTTTTGGAAACAATCATTCTTGTTACATGGGTTCCTGTGGCTGCATGCAGGTCCCGAGAGAGCAGAGAAGCTGTACCCCCTCTGCTATGCCTCGCTAAAATGGCTAAATGGCGATCTTCTCTGGCCGTCGTGGCTCTTGGACTGCCTTGCCCAGGCTTTCTCTCGATGGATGCAGTATCCTGGAACTATTTCCATAGGTTGCATGCGACGCTGGGCGTTAAATTAAACTCTCTGCATATCTGGACTTGCTATTGGCCTGCTTCTAGCCTCCCCACAATTCGTCACTTCCTTCCATCACCTAAACGTTGGTGGTTACTCATTTTTACTTTTCTGATGTGAGTTTAACCGATTGTTGCAAGATAACAGCCAGGAATTCGCCGAGGTGTGCTAGCGAACGAAATTCGTCTTATCCTCCACGCGCTTATAAAGCCACTTTCTGCTGGCTCCGCCTTCACACACGTGTACGCTTACGTACTTGACGTACAGTATTTGCATTTTCATCTAGAAGCAGTGGTTTTTCCTTCAGTCCAGTTCTTTTCGTGCAATTCGATAAAATATGCAAATTCTCTTAATAAATTAAGAGAATTTGCATATAATTGCCTTCAATATAGTTTTGCCTTGCATATAGTTGCCTTCAATAATACACTGGTGAAATAAATTTCACCAGTGTATTATTGAAGGCAGGTTCGTTTGTGATTGCTAGTAAGAGCGCAAGACTTTATGACTCTTCTAATACTTTCCCAAATATTGATTCAGACATTACCGTCAAATAAAATTATACTTTATTGTTTTACCATTTTTAACAGCAAGTGACTTAAATATAATATGACTAAATAAACAAGCCAAATGATAAAGAAGAATAATCTATTCAGTTGGTGATGAGGATGGCATACGTGATTTTAAATGATCCATAGAAATAAATGTGTCACTTACAGGGGAAGGCTTTTCCGAGAGCCTGCGTGTGTCCGGGAGTGTCCAATTCGGGAATGACTCTGATGCCTCGGAGCCGAGCATACTGTATAATATCCCGGATGTTCTCGTGCGTGTACACATGACGAGGACTGTAGGCACCCTAAAGATCAAAAGGATAAAGATCTAAATATACGTACCAAACAAATACAAAATGGCAAGCTTAAAAATGATTCGTGCTTATTTACATTGAATTTAAGATGATTTTGCAAAGCGATTTATGCTTTCCTATAACTGTTAAATTTTGTTACACATTTTTAGATTTTTTCTGATTCGTAATTGTACGTGATCAGTAAAGAAAAGCTTACTTATGACCGTACTTACCAGTTTCGTGAGATTGGGGAATATTTTGCTTTCGAGTGGGAAAGACTGGTCATCTATCAAATGCCAGTGGAAGGCATTCAACTTATTGTAAGCCATAGCATCCTAAAAATAAACAGGTGATGAAAGCTCAAGTACCCACAACTCTTGCAACATATAAAACATAATTTATTCATAAAAAATATTGGATTGTTAAATGAATAGCCGGTTTTGTTGATGATAGGAAAATGAAAAATTAAATACTGTGCTATGCATAATTAAATCAACCTGCAGCAGGTAATTTCCACGTCAAAATCTCACCATTTTTGACATTTGGCACAAATAAAACTACTGGTGTAGACTAGGGAACATATGAAATTTTACGGAGATACGTACATTCGTTTTCAAAGTTCCTAAAAAATGAGCCAAAAACATTTCCAAATTTCAGTTACACTACATATCTTAAAAATATTTTAAAAGATCTCAAAATCTAATTAAAAATTGCGAAATAATATTTTTCATGAATAAAAATTTTCAAATTGACTCGATGGAAACTTAGCAGTGTTGTAAAACACAGGATAAAGTATTAATATGGGATGACAATGGCTTCATAGTTAAAAAAAATTGAAGAAGTTTTTTTTCTAGCGTTGACCGTCTATGACCAAAAAAAATATATATATATTCAACATTTTTATATCTTTAACACAAACTGTTTCAATTTAGTCGAAATTAATTTTCATCCTTTTCACGGATTCATAACACTTACATTTTTTTTAGTACGCTTATCACATCCAGCCCTGTTGTCGTGGACGACTTTTGTCGCAAAACGAAATTACAAGCATCTTTCCCCCTCCGATCAGAAGAGGAGATAAAATAATGATACATAATTAAAGCGTATCTGGGGGAACAATTGAGGTAATTTTACGTAAAAAATGTCATTTATTAGTTTAGTTAACGTGTCATTATACCGTAATTAACGACGCTTTAATTTCTCTTGCTTTTCTATTTACATTTCTAATTGATAGAGCATTCTAAAAAACTTTCGTCTCATAGACGTTCTGAATTATAGATTTGAAATACATTCTACATCGTACAACTTCTTTCAAAATTTACCTTGAGATTGAACTGTGTATCTCACATATAGGTGAATTAGTTTTAATATTGATCAATTCAAAAATTGAAACAAAGAGCCCCTCCAAATTTTCTCGTTAATCATCGCATACTGACTAGGCATGTGAAACACTTCAAACACATTGAACAATTCACTTACCAAATTTTTCTTCAATGTTTTTATAGGTTGATAATGACGAGCTGTATCGATGAGCATTCCTCTGTATTTATATCGTGGTTCATCTTCTATTTTAGTTGAATTTATGTAAAGCTATAAGAAAAGATACTTTTTTAAATGACAAAAAAAATTGCTATTCATACTTAAAATTTTGTTACAAATTATTTTTTTGCCACTTACAGTATGATTTGTATCCTGGAACACAAGCTGACTGAAGGTTTCTAATCCTATTTATGAAAAAGTACAAATTAAACTCAAAAGCACTGTAATAAAGTTTATTTTAAACCAGGCTTGTAGCCAGACTCTGACTCCAGGGGGGGCAAACTTTTGGACAGGAGGGCCAGACTAGTTTTTCAATTTTTTTTAAAAATGTTAGAATTTATGCTCCATTTTGGCCGTTTTCTTAAAATTTAAATTAATAATTTATTTAATAATCAATGTAATTATTTCATTTATTAATTGATAAATTAAACAATTAATTAATGAAACTAATACTAATTTAAATCAATACTGAAATTATTTGATCTTAAAAGAAATATGAAGCATAAAACATGTATCGGTATGTTACAATAAAAAACTGGACTGCCCATGATCCTTTCATTAGTGAATAGTTTAGATTGAAACAGGAAAAAAAAAATGAACTGAATAAAGAAAAAAGTTCATGTTTTTCATTTTTTCTAAAATTTGAATTAAGAGATAAAGGTGCATGCGAACAGGATTTTTTCGATATGACTTTGCGTTTAAACAAATTAAAAAGTTAAAAACAGAAATACCATAGATTATTAAGGTCTAATTAATCACACTGGGACGGGCAAAATCTTTTCCAGGTCGGGCATTGCCCGGGCTGGCCCCCCTCTGGCTACGGGCCTGTTTAAACAAACACGTATAAACATTGAAGCTGTTACTTGACGAAAAGTGATATGACTAATGAATTTCATCTATGTTTTGGATCGGAAAAAAGCTAAAAAGCTGTACTTCTATGAATGGACAGGCAGATAACGTGCAATATATAAATAAATACAAGAAGAAATAAGGTACAAAAAAAAGTATTAGTTCGCTTTTTCTTTTCTTCTTCTTTTCTTTCTCTTTTTTAAAATTTTCATACTTTTGGTCACATTAGAAGATATTATACCACAGGTTTTTCAAATGTTGCACAGAAATTACTTGGCTTTAGTACAACTTTTTCGCACTCACCGCAAAAAGCTACTCAATACCCGGTAACCAATCTTCCGTACGCTTATAGTGTCGTAGTCCAGACATTTCTTCATCCACATGCACTGTCTCGAAATTTTTAACAACCTAAGTGGCAAAGGCTGGAGCAGGGGTCTGCAAGTAATTTTAGGCGAGAAGTGCTTATACTTTTGAAAAATTTTTGATTAGGTCCAGGAAAAAATAATTTTTCTTACTTAATTTTATTTATAAGTTGCCAGAATTGCCAGACTAGGCAAAAGGTATCTAGTTGGCTATTTTTATTTTAATTTAATTTAATTAATTTATTTATTTTCTTTTGCCTTATCTGGCGACTAAAAATTTTATTAAGTAGCCTAGTTACTTTTTGGGTGACTTGAAATTTGGATAAAATTCGAAAAAAATTACCTTTTTTGGAATTTATACTTTCAAAAAAAATGAAAACTTGGGGTCCAGTTTTTGACTTCGGGATCTGGATCACCGTCGGCCAATTGCCGACCGTTTGGTACAGTGATCCGCCGTCCTATTCCTTTCCTCCCGCATTATTATCATTAGACCAGCTTTGTATTTCGAATCATCAGTATAACTTGTTCAGCTACAATTTCCTGAAACTCGCATACTTGCATACTTATAAGGCCACATCTTCATGGTGTTACAATTATTATGTCTGGCAGTATACTGCTAGTTTTTTTTTTTTTTTTTTTTGTGACTTCTAAGCGAAGCATGTTAAGAAAACTGAAAAAATGTTACATTGCAAAAAATAAAAAATTATGAGAGCTTCAAAAATATTTTTTTTTCCAATATACCAAAACTAGCAATAATTTAATTCGTTTTTGAATCATTATCTTTTGCTAACAGATTGCGTTTTATAAACATATTGAAGCATCATTAATTTAATGATTGTTACATCGTTGCTTTTTTTCTGAGAAGTTCGTTTACGAAATAAAAAGATTTAAAAAACCACACTACTTAGGTATTAGTATACTTTGAAATAGTACCTTTAACAGCTCCCCAAACTGTTTTTGAGTGCAAGTGGGCTGTTCCAGAAGCAGGCACATCGAGGAAGTCTGCAAATGAAAGCAAGCAATCATATATATTTATTTGGAAAAGCTAACTATATGACAATCATAAATAACAATTAATTATTATTGTATTATAATAATGAAATTACAGCTAACGAAACCGAAATCCTTATTGTTGGCCAAAGGGAAAGCAAACTCAATGTTGGGAGGGCTGCTAACTATGACAGTCAAAATAAGAAATAATTTACGGGCTAAAAATGTGAAGTATGAGAATGACATCCGAATTAATACAGATAGGAAGGACCCAAGTGTCCTTCTTAAATCCCTGTTTCTCCCATCCACGGAAAAGATACTTAAGACCGGTGGGGGGAAAAGACATAAATATTGACATTAACTAAATGTTGATGAAGAAGATTTTCTTTTCCTGTTTTTTAATTAACACAAAATCTTCCTAAACGGTCAAGCCTTTGAGATTTGCACCAAAATTGCTAAATTTCAGGTTTCTATTTTAATTGAACTTACTGCACGACTTTTTCTATACCTACAGCTACTTATAATAGTAACTATGTATTACAGAAAATGTCGTGCAGCAAGTTCAAGAAAAGGGGAAGGCTGGAATTTAACAATTTTTGGATTAGTCTCAAAAGCGGTCATTCTACACTCTGGCAGGTTTAGTATTGCTAAAGTTCGTCCAACAGTCGAAATTCGACAGCATTGAAAACATTTTATGATTTTTATATAATTATAGAAGTATTATTCATCAAATTTGGCGATTATAACATCGAGTTTATATGGATCATCCTCACTTAAAGCGAACGTATCAATGTACTGTAAGTCACTGTCGCCGCAGGGCCAATTGCGCTCATGAATGTAGCCGCTTGTACTTCTGCCGATTTCGTACTAAGTTGAGTGGCAGTTGAATAAAACTTAAATGCTTGCTTCCATACACTATTTTCATTTTTCATTTCATTGTTTCAGAGAATCCTTCACTCTAACTCTCGTTATAAATGCTTTTAATATTATTGGTTTATGGCAACAAACTCATTTTAACAATGAGTTTTATATCCATTCCCTAATAAGTTGCTCAACCAAGACATGTTGTAATCTGCTATAAATAACAATGTAACATTGCAATTATAAACGAGGTTTGCCTGACAAATGAAAAGGGGAAATAATTAACTAATAATAAACTATTTCCAAAAATTTTTAATTGATATCGCTAAAACTCGTCCATAGCTACTGAGCAAAAAAAAATGTGGAAAATCGGTTGAAAAACAGAGGAGTAAATGGTTCTTAACTGGTTTGTCTTGCGTATTTATATACCCTTCCTCTCTAATGGGACTGCAGTATTGGTTCTCAATCTCAACCATTGCAGACCTAGTGAGTCCCCAGAGTTTGGTACCAACTCTTTCAGCGGCACCACAATGAGTGTGGTACCGTTGCCGCAATTTGTGGACGCTCAGTTTCCCCCTACTTAGCGGCACCTTAGCTCTCGTTGATGCAAACGGCACTAGGAATTTAATTTATCCGAGAGTATCCATGCAAAACGAACACTCAAGGGATCTTTAACATGCCGTGCAATCATACGACATGGACGCAGACGATTTTCTGCATCTTGAAAATCCACCGACTTGGGCCAGGTTTGAACCTGCGATCTTTGGCGTACGAGGCCTGCGCCTTCCTACTACGCTACACTGTCGACGCCTATTTATATATAGATAATCTCAATTCAAAGAGCAATTATAGCTTTTTTTCTCTCTTTTTTTTTTTTTGAAATAATCAAAAGTTAAAAATCGCAAGTACTCACAGGATTCATCTTCTCCATGCTTCGGGTAACCACATGCATATCCGTCTTCCACTTTAACTTGCAATCCCTCCAACTGAGGAAGCGAGGAATGCGCTTTGCCGCCGTCCAATATTAATTTCTTATACCGTTTCAGCGCCATGTCGATGACATCACAATCCGCCGCATTGGAAGCCAAATAGAACTGCATGGGATCTAATGACAGCAACTTATCGGATCGGGACCACATTTTTGGCATGGGCCATGGCGAACCAGGCGGCGATCGGTTACCCTGTTGGGAATAAAACCACAGATACGGCATGAGAATCTATTCCACAACGTAATAAAGTAATTAATGGGGGGGGGGGATGATGCCACAAACAACAACAGTTCAACTATACATTTGCTTTCGTACTCCGATGATTTGCGTGTCTCATTTTTGTAACATAAAATCTTCGAAATAGCAAAAATATTTCAGCCGAAATACAACACTTGTTACTAAATTATATGATCTTTATCAAAATTTTTGCATCCAAAATTTGGACAACGAAGTGCAAATGGAAGACCTATATTGATCAGTTTTAAATTTTGCTACTGTGTTTTTCATGCCATTCTGAAAATTCAATAAAATCTAAAAATTTACAATATTTTCTGCCAAATTGACAGATTTCAAACCAAAAGTGGAATTGAAAAACATTTATTAATTAATTTAAAATTTTGTTTGTATATATATTGTCCACCGGCACCCCAACTGAAAATCGGCACATCTCAAAAACTTACAAAAAATAAAAACTGTACAAATTATTGATTTAAATTTTGAATTTTACGCTCTTTCTTGTCACAATACTTTTCTCCTCTAACCTCCTTCCCTGTTAGAACTAGGCCTTAGGGATGCCCTGCATCTGGGGGCGAGGTAGTGGGGGTAGTGGGGTCCACAGATTTTACATGATACCTCGTGCGTAGTGGCGTAAAACTTGCTATAAGCAGTAGTGCCTGTCTTTAAATTTCCATGTTTGGAAAAATGACACCCAATGGGCTTCGCTCGAAATGTCTTTCTTTTCTGTTATTTTTCTGTTCTTTCCTCTCAATCACCACATCCGGTTAAACCCTCGTCAGGGTAGGTACGGTGGTGATTGATGAGGTATAAATAAATAAAAATAAAATAAAATAAATGTTTGGAAAAAATATTTGCAAATTTTAAATTAATTTCGACCACAAAAACTAGCCAGTAATCATAACATATCATAATTTTTTCAAATAGCATAGTTGCATGCATAAATCTATTAAAATGAGTATAACTTAAAACCATGATTTGCTACAACGCTGTTTTTTTTTTTTTTTATTTTTTCATGTGCCATTACTATTGTTGCGGAGAGCGATATGTTTCCTACACCACAGTTATTGCGAAAACAATTTCTAAACAATCATTTCTGCGCTTCTCCCTAAAATGTATTTTAATTTATTGTTTCATTACTTCCTAATGTTAACAATTAAAAATTCCGTCATTAAAATACAGGGTGGGGCAAAAGTAATGACCCGGATTCGAAGGGTTTTAAAAAGAACTAATACAGTTTGAGACTTAAAACTTTTTTTACTTTGATCCGTATTTAATAGAATTTTTTACATTAAGTTCCGAATACCACTTCAGCAAGAGGGCCGCCTTCAGCACCAATACACTGATGCAGTCCATTTCTGAAGTTTTAGGAAACATTTCTGCACATTTCAAGGGGTATGGCGGATATTTCCTCGACAATTCGATCCTTCAGCTCTTCTTAAGTATGAGGAACTTTCTCCTTCAAATAACCCCACAAAAAAAAAAAAAAAAAAAAAAGGAAAAAAAAAAAGCTTAGGGAAAGTAATATTACGCGGGATATTGAAATGCACACGAAGATGCAGTCTATTCTCTCTGCGTGGAAAAATAGACTGCATCAGTTTATTGCTGCTGAGGGCCGCCATATTGCGGAAGTGATATTCAAAACTGAATGCAAAAAAAAGGGTATCAAATACAGATCAAAATTTTAAAAAGTTTCAAGTCTCAAACTGTATTAGTTTTTTATAATAACCCTTCAAAACCGCGTCATTACTTTTGCCCCACCCTGTATTATTTTTGGGAGCTCCCTTATGCACTTTGCGAACTGCTGGGGGTCAGGGAACCATCGATTGGGAAATGCTGATCTGTAACAAAGCTGCTGATGTTTTTTTTTCACTTAATAGTTCATAAATGTCATCAGTAATGATAAGTATTGAACGGCATTGATATAATTTGAACCTAAAAATTCGGGAGGGGCGGTCAGAATTAATTTTCGTCACCAACTATGAAATTTTCCTTTGAAAGAAAATTGATCTGAAACAGTTTTATATTTCGGGGAACAATTAAGCTAGGGGTGATTTTTTATGGATATTCATAATGTATTAAAATATTATTATTATTATTTTTTTTATTTTTTTTTTTGGGCTATGATGAAAAGTGCCTTTTGCTGCTGTTTTAGGGGCTGTATATGCACTATTGTTGAATGCATATTGCATTATACTCTACCTAATTAATAAATGTAAAAACTCGTAACAAAATTACAGCATTTAGTAAGGAGTTACTTAAAACATGCGCATTACTGTAACGAGTAATATAACTCTTATCTCTTTAAAATACTTTAATATTTGTTTACATTAGTTCATGTAATTCGACCTGTTAAATTAACATGTTAAGAGTAAATGATGGTATATGATGGTACCTTTGTTAGTATCTTTTGTTTTAATAGTCAGAATGCAATTAAATGTAGTATTCAGCCTTATTTAAACACTCTGAATCCCTTTTTGTCATGAAAAATGGGTATTCCAATCCCAATTTTGGAGTTAGAGTTCATTAAATATGAATACGGTCTCTTATTTAATTTTAATGCAATAATTGAAAAGTTCAGTCGATTCTATTCACACCTCTAGTCATCTCTTTTCTAGCGCGCAAGATGACCAAGTTAAGAATGTTTCTTTTTTCTTCAAAAATAATCAGGGGAAACTTAAACTTTTAGAAACTGCTGTACTGTAAATATATAGCGCTATGCTGCTGAACGTGATGAATAATAACTTATATAAGAATCAACAATTAATGAAATTTGGGTTTCTTTACAGTTAACTACCAAATGAGCCATATGTATCAAAGAAATTTTGAGCATCCTCAAAACAAAAGTGTCTGAGAACTCTACTAGCGACTTTTAAATAATAATAAAAATAATGAATACATAATGATAATTATTGTATTTTGATATAAACAATGTATCTAACATTTGCGCAATCCTTCGTATAAAACATAAAATTTTCAATGTTCGGTTTCTAAAAGAATAAATAATCAAGCAATAATAGAAAAATAGAAAAAAAAATTCACGTTAAATTAAAGCACAAATGAGCATTAAAACGCAGACATATGTTTCGGGATTGCTTGGAATCCCTTTTTCAATGCGACAGGGAGCTTCTAGATGCAAAACATCCAAATGAAGCAGACAGAACAACAAAAACAAAGCTTATATAGCCTAAGAATTAATTGTAAACCAATGAGAATAAAGGCAGTGTGAAGTGGAAGTAGAAGTAGTAGGAAAGGCAGCAATAAGAGAGCAACAAACGAATGCAGTTGGAAGTACAGAAAATAAAAAGGAATATCAATAAAAACAAAGCAAAAAAGACAACAGCGTGCATAAAAATGTGAAAATACATGAAAATTGCAAAAAAATAAAATAAAATACAAAGAATAAAATGGAAATAAAATAAGTACAGAAAATACCAAAACAAAGTACACATGCAAAAGAGGGGGAGGGGGGGGAGGGAAAAAAAAAAAGGAAAACCAACAAGAAAACCAAGAAAGAACAACAAATTAAAGGAACTTATGCCAGACCTGTGAAAAATAAGGAGTTGAGGAAGAATCATTAACCAAATTAGAACTATTCCTGTTAATATGATAAGCTTCCCAGAAGTCAAGTTCTAAAGGGGAAGAACATTTTTGAATAATTTTCCCAGAATTGAAATCAAAAAAGTGGTTGGAATTCCAACAATGTTGAGCAATGCTAGACTTATTCAGCTCTTGCTTTCGTACATAACCTTTATGCTCATTTAACCGAATTTTCAGAGCACGTTTTGTCTGTCCAATGTAAGAAAGGCCGCAACGGCAACTAATTTGGTAAATACCCCAAGTATTAAGTTGATCAACAGGATCTTTAAGAGAAGAGAAGGAAAGTTTGTTGCTAGGAGCAAAAACAACTTGAAATTGAAACCTTTTTAGGATTTTAGCAATACGAAAACTTACAGAATGAAAGAATGGTAACACAACCAAATTCTTTCTAGAAACCACATGATTGGGACCAGAAGTTTTTTTAGAAAGTTTGTTATGAATAGAATCAATTAAAGAGTGAGAAAATCCTCTATCAACAGCTACAGCTTTCAGATAGTTGAGTTCAATCTTGAGAAGCTCAGGAGAAGAGCAAATATTAATAGCACGATGGACAAGAGCATTAAAAGCCGAATATTTTTGGTTGGGAGGATGAGACGATAGTCAGTGAGGAGGTAAAGAAACAGCGAAAGGTTTACGATAGACAGAAGTTGTGAAACCAGACTCACTCCTAGAAATCAAAACATCAAGAAACGCGAGGCTACTATTAAGTTCTTTCTCACAAGAAAACTGGATATTAGGATCAATGGAGTTCATAATCGAAAGAGCATCATCAATACCTAACAAGTTACTGTCCGTTAGGACAAAACAATCATCCACATAACGAACATAAAATTGAAATTGCAATTTTTGGAATAGTTTTTCCTCAAAATAATGCATATAGAAATCACTTAAAATAGGACTAAGAGGACTTCCCATGGCCAGGCCATCTACCATAGCATAGAATTTACCATTAAATACAAAAGTGCTCTGTTGCAAGCACACACGAGTAAGAAAAACTAATTCCTCAATTTCCACAGAAGTAAAATGGAATTCAGAAAGCCTTTTCCTGAGGCAAGTCAAAGCGCCATCAACAGGAACATTAGTAAACAAAGAATTAACATCAAAAGAGGCCATAACCGAATTATTCGGAACGAAGTTATGAAGTTTCTTAACAAAATCGGTGGAATTTTTAACAGTGAAAACATTCCGACTCCTAAGTGGAGAAAACACAGAAACTAAATACTTGGAAAGTTTATATGAAGCAGTGCCAATATTGGAAACAATTGGTCTGAAAGGAATACCTGCCTTGTGTACCTTCGGTAAAGCATAGAAACGCGCACAATTAGCAACAGAAGGAATCACAGACCGTTTAGCAATCAAAGGAATAGAATGAACAGACTTAACAGCAGAAGAAATAGCTTTTAACTCCTTGTCGTTAGGATCTTTATAAATTTCAGAATAAGGACCAGAAGCAATTAAATCATCAGTTTTTTCAACATAAGATGATTTATTAAGAACAACAATCTGACCACCCTTGTCAGCTTTGGTAATGACCAAATCAGAATTTGAAACTAAATTATTGACACAGCGTTTCACAGAATGGGTAAAACCAATATTAGGAACTTTTGAATTGAAATCAACATTGGAAGCAATAAGATGCCGAACTGACTCTTTTTGAGTGGAAGTTAAGGCACTAAATTTGAAAGCTTTTTCAACCGGAGCAATAAGTTCAGAAAAAGAAGGCTTTTTAGCCAAAGCAAAATTGTTATTACATTTCAAAGCATTAATTTCATTACTATTCAAAGGAAATTTCGAAAGATTTACAACCGCATTCCTATTAACAAGAGGCAAATCAGCCGGAACAGGAACATTTGAATCGTTACACAACTTGGTAAATTTCTTATTTAAAGTAATTTTGTGACTGTCAGATGAATGAAGAGCTCTCGCCCATGACATTCTATCAATAGAATCAAAATCGAAATTAGAATTAGCTACAGAAAGATGTAAATCATAAAGTTCACGTTCTATGAACGAAAGTTTTTTCCTAGTTTCCTGGATAGAAGCTCTAAGTAAAGCTGATTTAGAACGAAAAATTACCTTATCAACCCTAACAGAACGCGGTAAATTACTTTAAAGTGATAAACTTAGGAATGACTTTCTTGCGCCTGCAAGTCTGGAGAAATTTTAAATGGTTCAAAAACCGAACCTTTTTAATTCGTAGATTACAAAATCTGTTAACTTGAGACATAACCAGAATCAAAACAAACAAAACATAAGGGGAAAAAACAATAGCTAAACCGTTCAATAAACAAAAAGAAACAGAAAGAACAAATTGCAAAAACAAATGCAAAACATACACCACGTAACAATATGCGGAGCAAATGTCAGAAATAAAAAAGCAAAAATAAACACAGTCAAGAAAAGCAATAAGGAAAGAACAAAAATCAAAAACTCACCAAGCAGCGAACAGATGGGAGAACAAAATAAAAGAAAGAACAAATTCAGGCACGTTAAGCCTAACAGATAGTAATGATTAAACTTTGTGCCAAAGTAATAGAAAAAAAATTTCACGTTAAATTAAAGCACAAATGAGCATTAAAACGCAGACATATGTTTCGGGATTGCTTGGAATCCCTTTTTCAATGCGACAGGGAGCTTCTAGATGCAAAACATCCAAATGAAGCAGACAGAACAACAAAAACAAAGCTTATATAGCCTAAGAATTAATTGTAAACCAATGAGAATAAAGGCAGTGAATCAAGCAATAGTTGAAGCTACTTACTGTCAACGTATTAGAAAAGCAACTCCAACGCTTTTCTAATTACGCATTACAAAACTGTTCCGAGTTCACGCGCTTATTGATTCACTTTGCCGGTGAAGATTTTACCTTGTAATTCTAGCTTATCTGTCATATTTTAATTCCACACTGGCAACCGAACTAGTTTTGCTTGAGACAGAGAATAAAAGAGGGAGAGATAGAGAATTAAAGGAATAAATCTTTTATCTTTTCTCGCTTGGCAGCTTTCATGTGACAGTCCAGTCTGCTACCGGTTTTGTGTTGGGTTATCCACCCTTTTGCAAGTTTTTCTGGTGATTATTTCTCTTCTGTTTACTTTTGTTCCAAGGACTAACAAACTTTAAACCTTCAGTCAAATACCTTCTCTGGTTTTCTCAGTTTTAAAAGCAAGTTTGATGAAGCTCGCGAAAAAATTTTTTTGCCTTATCTTGAGAATGGAATTTTGATTTTGCCTCAGGTACATTTTAATACTAATTTGCTTGAAGTTTAAAAAAAAAAGCTTAAAAATCAACTTTTGATGTAGTTAATTAAATTAATCAGGCAATATGATGATTTTTAAACGCCTTCTCAAAGGAGGAGGTTATCAATTCAAACGTATGTATGTTTTTCTTCTTTGTGCATCGATAATTTCTCACTGGAAGAATCGATTTTGATGATTCTTTTTCTAATCGATCAAGGGTGGTCTCCCATAGGTCCCGTACTTTGATTTGACCATTTTCGATATTTAGAAAAAAAAGTTATGCTTGGAAATATAGTCTTTTTTCATCCATATCATTTGACTAAATGAACCGATTTTAATGATTTTTTTTAATCGATAAAGAGTCGCCTATCCTAAATAGCGTACATGAATTTGTTTACATTTGTTCCTTAGAAAGAACGTTATGGGTGAAAATTAAATATTTTTATTTTAATTGGAAAGGCTTGGCTTGATATTTCTTTGTTGAGTAAAATATTAGTAAATATAAAACTCATTGTTAAAAAAAATAATTGCCATTAAGCAATAATATTAAAAGCAATTATAAATAAGAGTTTAGGAGAAAGCCTCTCTGAAACAAAAATAAAAAAAATTTCTGTTAAATGAATTCAGTTCTTAAAGTCAAATTAGATTTTTTAAAATCAACTTCGAAGCGTTCGAAGCGGAATTTATCATAAAAATTATTAGTTTTTAGTGCCAGTCATTCAAAGTAGTTGTGCCCTTTCATACGTCTTTTTTCTTTAATAGAGCATTTATACAAAAACTGCATTTTCGCTAAAAAGAGTAAAATAAAATAATTTTTCGGGGAAAAAAATAGAGCAGACTTCAACTTAAAAGTTGCTCTAAAAAGTAAAAAAATAAATTCATTCTTTAAACAATATCAATACGAATTTTAAACAGTTTTAGAAGTCCGTTCAAAATTATGATAAAAGGTTTTATAACCTTGAACCTGATATAAATACGAATGGTTCCAGAGTTTGCAGGAGTTCCAATGTAAAGAAACACATGTTGTAAGGGTAATAAATTACTCGTATCGATAAAAAGTCGTATCGATGTTGTTTAAACAATGAATTTATTTTATACTGTTTAGAGCAATTTTTAATTTAAAGTTGGTTTTATTTTTCACGAAAATTATTTTATTATATGGGAAAACAATACGAAATGCATAGGATTTTTGAGTCAATTTTGAAGCTCCAAATTTCTAAAAACACATCTGTCTCACTTAAAATTTTTTGCTACATATTTATATCTGTAAGTTGATTATCAGCATAAAATGTTGTAAAACTTCATTCAATCCATTTTTTTTAAGTTATGATTATGGCACCGATGTGTCAAGTCTGGCTAATTACACAAGACGAAGGAAAGCCTCCAAATGTTTCATACTTCTGCGAAAAGTATTATAAAGTACCTATATACTCAGGGATGAAAATATAGGGGTGAGTCTTAGTTTTTTCCTCTAAATATTTTAACGTGAAAAATTCAAATTTTCCATGTCGCAATTGTATTTTCAAACTGCTTTTAGGTATATTTTTTTAGATTTTTAGAAGTGTCAAAAAAAGAAACCATAAAAAGATTTAACTCATTTTTCACAGAATATAATAATTTTTGAATTATTTTTAATGCATTCACAAACAAAAAAGTTATAACGATTTCTGTAAAGTAGTATTTTTATGAAAAACCACTTAAGATGTAGCTGAAAAACGTTGTAATAAAAAATTTCTGGAATTAAAATACTTTTTAAATCTTCTTTTCGGGTCTCAAGGTAGCAATAAAGTGGTTGACAAAAAATAACAAAAAAAAAATAATTAAATAAAAACATCGAAGCGTGCATAGAAATTATGTGGTGATTACATCAGTTTCTTTTCTTTTTTTAGTTATGGTTTGTCATTTTGTAGGTGTAAAAGATATTAATAAAAGGTAGGTGTAAAAGATATTTGTCCAGCACTCAGTTTGCGTTGAATATTTTTGTCTCCAAGAATCTATAAAATGATCATCACACGTAGCAAAATATTTTTCAAACAAGGATGAGAAGCATGAACCATACTCAGTCTGAAGTCAGTTTTTCGAGTTGAAAGAACATGCTGGTCAATCAAAATAATGCGCAGTGTGATATCTGAATAATGCCCGCGCAAAGGTCACGGTCTATCAGCTGTTCGACTCGTTCTTGCATTGTCTTTTCTTTCTCGAATGGTTCCTCACGGATAATTTCAGTCGAATTTTGACCGCTTGGCCTCGTTCCATTGCGTGGAAAATCTGCCCGTATTACTCTTTATGCATTCAGCAGCTATTTACGACAACTAGTTTGCATCATATATTGTAGGCCCACTGCACTGCGCTCAACAAGTTTTGCTTTGCAACATTTTCTACCTCATCACCTTGATAGTAAAAGAATAAATACACAGAAAATGAAACGATATCAGTCCATGTATGTGTCGAACTAAGGAAGAAATAAAACGAAATAAAGTAAAATGCAATGAAAGAGATTATACTAATGCTCTCTGACATGAAAAAAGAGGAATCACTTATATCAAGCTCACCAAAAAAAAAAAAAAACAAGAAGTTCCGTCTAGAACTATACGAGCCTACTTTCCCGCATACACCGAATTTAAATTTATAATCTAGCTATCTCTCTCTCTTTGTCTTTCTCCTTTAGCTTTTAGTTCTTAATTGCTTCAAATATACCTTTTTCAACGGTTAATACATATTCATTCAATCATTATTTATTAAGTCATTCATGTATTTATTCACTCATTTATTCATTCATTCTTTTGCTTATTCATTTAATCATTCATTAATTAAAAAATATTCTTGAAAATCCCGATCAAAAAATTTCATAGGAAAATAGGCTCGTTAGTTCTGGATGAACTTTCTATTTGTACATGTTCTACGTCATAAGAGCTTTCCGATAAAGTTTGTTCCAAGCAAATCGGTCCGTTAGATCAGAAATTATATAGGATTGAAATTTCCCCGTAGGCGGTATGTTAATTTTTTTTTGAACTGTTCAAAAATGAACAAAAATTGTTCAAATCAATATTTCACGCCAAGAACTTCTTCCAGTGAGCTTGTTCATGGGAACTTATATCTTGTACCCAGAGTTTACATAATTTGCTTCATTTTCACCCATAGGCGCTAATGTTAAAATTTTTTGAACTGTTCAAAATTGAACAAAAAATTGTTCAAATCAAAAAAGTAAAATATGGAAATGAGATGTCCTCGCCGAGATCTTTCGAATGCAATAAGAATTTTTCCAATCGGACAATTCGTTCAAAAGTTATTAGAGGGGGACAGACCGACAGACAGACAGACCGACCGACACACTTTTTCCCCATCTCAAAACCCTACTTTCAAATTTTTTATTTTTCAATCTTTATTTAATTACTTAACTTATTTTTGACTTTTCTTGATTTCTAACGATATTTTCACGATACATTAAGCCTTCTTTCATGCTTTATTATTATTATTTTTTACTTTTACGAGAAAGTAGGCTAAAAAAGGGATTAATAAATTTAATTTCTGCTTTTATACGATTTTGAACAAAAACAAAAATTGGTTGCTCTTTTTTGAAGCATATATCACATTTCGTTGCTTCTAATAGCGAAATGGCTAATTTATTCCATATTCAAAATTTCCTTTCAAAGAAATGCCCGAACATGTGAGATTTATGATACAGCTGTAAAGCACAAAGAAAGCGGCTGATTCGCAATCCTTGAAGATTTTCCGTTATATGCAGAGTTTTGAAGGCACTTGAAATATCATTTTTTTTTAGTAGCAAGTTTTAAGTACTGCAACTCATGTAAATTGTTTTCGATCAGCTCTTCTCTCTAACTAGGGCTACCATAGTCCAAAATGTCAAAATGCGGACGCTTTCCGCTACTGTGCATAAAACTGCGATATATATGCAAATGAAGCCAGTGGTTCTGGTAACAGACCTTGTATATAGGTGCGTGGGAAAGGGTGTTGTGTGTTGTCCAATCGGGTTTGGTCCAGCCCACTATTGTCCACTTTAGTGTAATGAAGCTGTAAATGCTAGTTTTAAAAATAAGTGTTGTTCTTTGAATATACAGACAGAGAACCTCACAAAACAATTCATTCAAGATGTGAACATTTGGTAAACTACAGAAAAGTTCAAAGTTTTTCCCACGTGTAAAAAAAGTAGCACTGACCCATGAAAAATACTGTGTAGGGTCAAAAATTTTAGTTACACTTCAGTTTTGATTGGTAAAATAATTTAAAACATGTGTTATGAATTTTACTTTTTCTGCTATCAGTACACATTACGATGTTACACATTTATAATTGAAATGTAGTTACAAATAGTGAAAAATTACAATTAAGTCAAACGATCTGAAATCTTGCTCAAATTGCCTTGTATAAGTAGCTGTACAGCTGACAGCTAACCACTAAGAGGAATGCACGGTAAAAATATTTAAAGCGTGTACAAAAAGCGATTTTTCAAATTCAAGAAACGAGTTTATGTAGACACAGTGTCACCGTTAAAATGTGGATGTTTGCTTATTCTGCCCCTAGCCCTTCTAGCCCGCGACCGAGAATTCGACATGCGTTAAAAATTCCTTCACAAACCTCGAAAACCAAAAATCTCCAGCATTGCAGTGTCTTAGACACTTTCTTCTGGGAAAAAAGTAGTGTAAAAGTATTCTTGTGATGTATGTCTAGCTCTCGGCCAACTATTGAAGATATATATTATACATATATATTATATATATATATATATATTATATATGTGTGTGTTGGTGGTGTGTGTGTGAGAGAGTATCTACGGGTTGATTAAAAAGAGTTTTGACAAGATAAAAGGGCTATTATATTCATGAAAACAAACGAAATTTACTAATAAACCAAGTGTCGTGTTCTACTGTGAGAGCAAGACCTTCATTCTCTGGTGTGAATAGTGCAACACCTAGCTTGGCCGCCACTTTAAGCGCTTACTTTAGGTAGTATCAATCAATGGGGGGCTTGAGCGAGCAATTTATTTTTTCGGCATTTCGCTGCATTTTGACACTGCTGACAATTCAATTTGGAATAATTCTGTTTTTAAAAGTGGAATGCAAACGTAGGTTCCAAAAGAAAAAATAATATATATAAAATAAACTAGCTCTTTTATTTTAGGAAAACCATCCATGTGTGCGGTGTAATATATATATATATTATAAGACAAAATAAAATATTTACGCAACTTCAAAATTGCACTATTAATAAAAGCTTTAATTCAACAAAATTAACACCATATATTCTAATTCATTAAATATGATTTGGTATAAAATTGCTTTGTTTACATTTAATTTGGCGATGTAAAACTCTCTTGGCGGGCTTATCACGGTGGACCCTTTAACCAATAAATACCAGTGGCGAAAAAAGTTGAAGGAAACATTTTTAACTTTTCAAATAAAATTCTGTTTTGAAAAGGCTGATGCAAATTGTAATTATGTGCCTACCCCCCCCCCCCTCCCCCCAACTGTTCACAGGACGCGCACTTATTAAAATTAAAGAAGCAATGAACACTTACCGGCAAAGGTAACCTGACCTCTATATACGTGATATAACTCGATCCGAATTGAAAGACGGAAGCGAAAAAAATCCATAATATAGAAGCGATAATCATGACTTCCAGCACTGAGTCCCAGCAGTTGCGGCTCGGAGTAGGGCAGCAGCTCGGCCGTTCTGTCGACCGCTTTCGACGAGACCTGTTTTTATACCCCTCGCTGCTCTCCGACTTGTCTGATAAGACAGGAACAGTTTGCTCGATTTTAGGGGTGGAGACATTAGAATCGTTAACTTCCATGTGTGTGCTCTTTCCGCGTCTTTCGATACTTAAGTACCAGCGAAGTAGAATTTTGAAATTAGTTTTAAAATTTAAATTAGAGATTTTGTGATCCTGATTTATACAAAGAAGTATCAACAGCGATTCAGAATTTGAAACGAAACATAGTGCTCGTGCTTCACAATTTATTGTGTTTTCACGTGCTATAACTTTTAGTAAAGTATACATAAAGGCAAGATTTCAGATATATGTGAAGACGATCATAAAAGATCAAGTTCAGCCCAACACTTCCGATCTGTTTTAAACCAAACAATTAGTGAAATAAGAAATAACGGTGATTGCGCAAACAAGCAGTAAGATTTTTTGCCTTATTTTCTTGAAAGATGTATATTTGCTGTGAGTATACAGCAAGAAGACGACACAGAGAATTGATTTTCTGATTACGGGGGAAAAATTATAATGATTTGCTATTCACCGTTTAACGTTTTAAGTTGATGTGTGTCAAACTAGCAACTCAGAACTCCTATTACGATTGCATAGAAATATTAAACTAGAAAAACCTATCAAAGACCATCAAACAATATTTTTAAAATATCTTTTGCCCTCCATTAATTAGCGTAATCAAAATTCAATTAACGACCGAACATTAATGCTGCCATTTTTTTTTCAACATTGCAGGATTGATATAACATTATGCAACATTTAATTGCGATGTAATAAATCAATTGCTTAAGCTGTAACTCCAGTATAGTGGAGTACTATCACCAGTGACACTTTTAGACACGACAAAAAAAAAAAATTCAACTGAAGTTAATTTTATAAATCTATCATAATAAAAAGTGGACGAACATAATAAGCAAGTTTTAAACACTGAGTTACGTAAATTAACTGGGGTGCTATTTGCCCTAGTACTAATATTACAGGGCCGTGGTAGCCTAGTGGTTAGAGCGTCGGACTTCCACCTGGAAGGTCGCGCGTTCGATACCCGCTGAAGACCACCCATGTACACTTGGGGAAACGTGCATGTAAAATCAGTAGATCCTCGCCCCGTGCGCAAGCAATCCTAAGGCTTCGGCTAACAGGTAGGGGTCTGGTGAAGAAAAGTACTAATATTGTATTCAGAAATGCGCGAAATAATACATTTTTGCCCACTTGGCGCACTAATTTTAGATTCACGTGGAATTATTTTTTTAAATTAAAACTTACGATGGAATTACGTGGTCATTCAAACCTTTTAATACATCACATCGTGTCACTATTTTGCTTTCTAAACTCATGATATATAATTATCTTTTTCATTTATTCTTTTTTAAGACAAAATTTCAGACCATGCAAATGAATAATTTGTGAATTCGTGTAAATGGCGTAGACTGCATCTTTCATAGACCCCACATTTATTTTAGGAGCCCACTTGACAGATCACACTGCCCCTTCCTTTTTGCCAAACTCAGTAGTTATACAAAAATAAGTTTTACTCTCATTTTCTTCATCCTGGGCTCTACTGCTACAGTACCCTCAAATGTGGGGACCATTGCATCTCTAGTTAGTTTTAAACATTAACTTAAATCCTTTTTGTTCTATGTCCGAAAAGGAATTTATAATCCGTGGCAAAGTTCGAATTCAAACCTTCTAATTCTATATTTTGACAAAATATTAAAGGATAAATTGCGATTTTCTTTTAATGAAATAATAATGTAGTATACTAATAGGGGGAGGGGGCAGCAGGATAAAGATCATGGCCAAGGGAAGGGGAAAGGTGAAAATTTCTAAAGCAGAAATTTTTGAGTAGCTAAGTTTCCTTAAAAGACGTAAAACTTGAGAAATAAATGTCTACATTTTATTCTGAAAACCATTGACGTATCAGAGGAAGAGTTATCTGCTTTTGGATAACCCAAAGAAACACCTGTAACATTTCCACCTGGATCAACCCTATCTCTGTAATGTGTGTTTTCATTTGGTTACTAGCAAGTGTTAATCGATACCTTTACCCTGAATTTTTGCCATAAATTATCATTAACATTTGCTCCCGCTATCGACCCCGTGGGGATAGTATAATCATAGTCTACAGGGAGAAAAACATATGCATATTAAAAAACAAAATATACCGAAAGTTGACTATCAACAACAGCAAAGAATTTAAAAGAAATCAAACAAGCCATTACATCCTTACAAATTGCTTTAAAAATTAAAAATAATTATACATTCTACTACAAACAACAGTCCAAAACCATTTGGACAAGTTATGAAAATAATTACTAAGGATTACCAATACCAACTGTGTTCTTGCAACCAAAACCTTGCAGCACTGAAGAAGTTGATTTTCTTCTGCAAACTAAAATATATGTTGGAATGTCGGTTCGTTCAAGAGGAAATCTGTACAAAATCTGTAGCTTAATTGTGTGAATGATAAACTAGTTAACATTTATTCGTGGGTGATTAAAATAAAAATTTGGGCTCAAATTTGACTGGGAAATTTTTCGCGATTACAATATTATTTCCCTTACTTCATACTTCGTCGAACAAGAAAGTGAAAAGCGCAAATTAGTGCATTGGGCTGAAGAAAGCCCTAAAAAATACTTCACAAGAGACAAAGATATTTTATTCATAAAGTTGTTTATTTACAATGGAGTTGATATAAAATGTTGAATTATAATTTATGTTAAGGAACGCCTTTAAGGATCTAACTAAAATATTTACAGCTCGTGATATAATTAAGTTACAGACTTCAAACAAATTCCATCACGTCAAGAGAAATCATAGCTTTCGATTAATATATCATGTTAATATGTGCAAGATGTTTTCAGTCCCCATATTAGGGAGTTTAAATAAACATTTTGCTGTAAATTAAAATAAAAATGGAGCAAAATCTAATTCTAAAAAATGCAGCCAGCCAGGTTGTATATTGTCATCAGATCTTGATATGCGTACAAAATTTCAAAGAATTTACACACTTCTTTAAGTGGGTGAAAATTAAATTGCAAGATTTGATTACATACACTACTGAAACTAATAAAAGCGTATTAAAAACGTCTTTAAACTCCGAAAAGGAAAACGTCAGTAAACCAACTGAATCCTGTCGGCTGGTGGATTTTCTCACGGATCATGGACGCTTTGAATTCCTTAAACTTGAAGTTGCAGAGAAATCTATAGCTATAATGATAGGTTCTGCAAGCTCATTTAAAACAAAACTGGTTTTGTGGATTCCACCATCAGCAGATGAATTTTCTTGTATGTTTCCCAAGTATGAAGAAAATGATAGGCAACAGCATATTATCCTGAGCATATTATTATTTCTTAATAACCTTCAAAAACACCTTGAATGTAGCTTTCAGTAATTTCCTTTCTTCCAATCAATGTTACCTTTCGCATTAATTCATTTTCGTGACCAATGGTTGACATAGTTGCCTACATTGAAGAAATAAAACGTTTATCATGTTGTGTACAAACAATAAAATGATGCAGTTAATATCAAAAGCACAATTTTACAAAATATTACATACAATAGTGCTTGCAATACTTTAACATTATGAACTATTGCGAGATACATAGAGTCATACTTTTCTCCTCCAACCTCTTTCACTGTTAACACTAGGCCTTAGGGATGTCCTCCCCCGGGCGTGCAGTAGTGGCGGTACTGGGGTGCACGGATTTTACATGCACGCATCCTCAAGTGTACTTCTTGGCTCTTCATCGAGTTCGCAGTGCAACAACGTCCTACTGCACATAGCATCAAGGGCCTTCGTAGATTACCCAGAAGGGCACGGAACACAGCGCTCCTCCAACGTTTCTTCCACAAACTCTCAGACAGCTTAACAACCAGAACCAGCCATAGGAACCGGACTGGCGAGCGTTGCCTACCTGCTTTACGATCCGGTGCCTCGGACTCACTCAAGTAAGCCCCACATCCGCCTGAACCGACAATTGGGTATTTAGCGAGACCCAGGCCGCACCACGAGGAGGCCCCTACCACTACGGGGCTGGTCTTCAGCGGGCATCGAATAAGCGACCTTCCGGGTGGAAGCCCGAAATCCTAACTACTACGCTACCACGGCCTCACATAGAGTCATACTGACTAGATACCATAAGGATGCATTCCTTGGTATTGATGCTGTAAGAACTTTGATTTTTCTTATTAATTGAATAACTTGTCAATTGAAAGCAAAAAAAAAACTAAAATTAAATGTTTTGGATTTTGACAATGATGTTGTACCAAAGCCCTTAATACCTGGTAAAAAGCTTTTACGTACAGTGGAGAAGAAAACGCTTCCATTCTTAAAATAAACTAAATTAGATGAAATCACTTTCTGGAGTCATTTATATGTGAATTTTCCTTTTTATGTTTCCATTTTGTAAAATCTAAAATTAATGGGTTAATTTACCCATAAGTATCTTTATGATTATTTAATCGTATCATCAGTCGGATTGCTTACTAAGTGACAAAGATCACCGACTTTGAGCTCAGAATGTAACTTTTATGTTTCGTTTACTTGATATGTGTGAAGCAATCGTACGTGTACCCGTTTGACAGAATATGAACAATAATTTTCATATTTAAAATTTCTATTTATACATTTACTTTATGCATTATTACGTCTAACAATAATTTGATTTGCATGAAAAAGTTGTTGTCATCCGCCGTCCAACTGATATTTGAAATGCGTTCCTCGGTGTGAAAAAGTTAGGAACGCCTTGTCAATATACACTGTATCGTTTGTGATCTTATGATATAAAGATTATGACTTTGATTTGCAGTATTATTACTCGAATCACGAGTAATTCGTAAAATGTCGAAGCTCCATGGTACCCTACCGTCTGCGTCCCAATAATTTTTCCCAATTTTTTAAGAAATCAGTTTTTAAACTGAAGGAGAACTCTTCTAAAGTGTGGAAAAGTTTTATTTTCCTGTTGCACTGTTGAGAAGAGGTATGCGAAGTCAAAGAGTACGAATAAAACAGTTTCTAGTTTTAATTTGTCTCGAATGATAGTCATAATGCAAAGGAACTTGATTGTCTCACCTTAAAAAAAAAAATGTGAACGCTATCATGACAAAATTAACTTTGTAGTAAAAAATACTTGGTAATGGAAATGTTGAGTTATTTCCCACCTCTTTGCATTTATAACTTTATTTTACTTTTGCATTGTTGCACTCATTTCCAAACATATAATTACAGTTGCCGTGTGAACAAACAAATCAATGCAGTTGCCATTGTTATTGTCATAAATGTAACAAATATACTAATAACAATCGAAACGTTTATCTCCGTTAACGTCATATTGAGTGAGGCTTCGCTGTATTTCAATCTCCGTTAAAAATTAATGTATACGCGAATTTAATTTAATCCTTTCTATCTTTTTAATTTATTTATTTATTGTCTGCCCTTTTTCTTATAAGAATGGCAGCGCTCTTTTTTCCCAGTTTCGTTAAAACTGCTGTTTTGAAAAGCATAATAAAATTTTCAATAAGTTCTTTCGATGATAAATAAATATTTTTCACAAACAATTTGATTATATAGTAAATAAATGTATAGTAGTGTGGGGCTGTAAGCGAAGGGGCGTCCTCGCCACCTGATCTGGGTAATTCAGTTTGAATTAGCAGACACCTTTGCACAAATCATTTTAATTACAATTTATAATATCTAGAACAGTGGTCATTTCGTATGACTGCCGGTCGTACTAGTATATATATGTGACGAATTGTATTTAACGAACTTTATAGGAGTGTACAGGTGCGAAAGTTTGGGAAACACTGTCGGTAAGGAATGAAACTTCCTACCCCAGTTTCTACTGCGAGCTATTCCCCCCCCCCCCCAAAAAAAAAGAAGGAAAATGTTCAAATCTCCAAAAAACACGGGCGGGCTACTATATTGGTGTATTGGCACATTTGTCACGTATTCATATACTTTATGCAAACAAAATATTCTTTAATTTCTTTCTGATTAATGTGGTATACCAGAGTGGTTTCCAACCTGTTTCACATTAGAACCCCATTTTTAACAAATAAGCAACTCGCTACCCCATATATGCACACACACACTTTCCCACAAGTGTTTTGACCCAACCCTACTGTCAATGTGCGTGTGTGTGTGTGTGTGTTTTTTTAATATATATATTTTTATAATGCTCGTGAACTGTAAAATAAATACATTTACAGTGGAGTTTGACTGAAAGATTGCATTTTTACTATAACACTTTTTTGTGTTTAGCTGCAAATATAATACTTGGAATGAAACTAAATTTGTTAATGCATGAACCATAATGGGAAGTATTTATGATTAGTTTTTGGCGGAAATCCCGTCTGGAGGGATAGTGCAGTTGATCTTTTTTTTTCTTCTCTCTCGTTACGAGTAACTGTTATCTCAAGAAATAATGAAAAGATTCAAACAAAAATTGATTGTCGCAAAGCAATGAAAGCGACATTGCTTTTATTTGAATATTTCTGTTAATTACATAAATTTATTCAAATTCTGTATATAATTTGAATATTTTTTGAATATTTCTATACATTATTTGAATATTTTTCATACATTTCTTCCGTTTAAATATTTTTCATGTATTTCATTCTAGTTGGATGTGACGAAAAATTGTCATGACACTTTCTTAGTAGTGTATGCGCTTAAGTTAAGCACAAAGTAATTCAAAACGATATTTAGTATAAAGAAGAGTGATTTTACCTGTGTGCTAAAGTTTTTGATTTCAGATTATTTTGGTTAATATTACAGGGCTACCCTATGAGAAGTGCCTCGCGACCCACAGGTTCCCCACACACAGTGTGTGTGATGTGTGTGTGCGTGCATTATATCGAATATTGGTGAAATATAAAAAATTAACTAACAATCATTGGCGTAACAATGCGCAGGCTAAGCACCTGCAAGTCACCACGATCAAACGAATATTCAACCGGTTTGGCTACCACTGACCTAACCCATGTTAATCTGATTGTTTTCGTTTATGCATGTGGAAAAACATTTGGCAATGGTCCAAATGCAAATCCGGCTGCACTATTCGTCATAAAAAATGGATTAAAAAATTTCTAGATTAATGAAAAAGTTGTTCAAAACTAGTTTTTCTGAGTTAAATATATGGGGAGTAATTAAATGATAAAATTTTGAACAAGAAACAAAACACCAGTAAAAATGATAAAAATTATGGGACCAAAACAATGCAGACAATTTTAAAGAGCGGATTAAATTTTCCTACTTGCTTAATATCGCAAACCAACGAAACGTGATTCTCCTACAGATATACTGAAAAATATTATTTCAATGTAGGTCTACTGATAGATTTATTGCACATCTTACCTCAGTTAAACATTTCTTGCGTGCTTTCTGCGGCTCAGTGTCCTTGGATGAGAGCATTGGCATTGCGTTTGACCTCTTGCATCATTTTATTCTTAAAGAATTTTGAGAAACTGAGAAAGAGAGAGAAACTCTTTCATGATTTGATTTACCTTTAAACATTCCAAAAACATAACTTTTATCTAAGTGATCACTGTGTTTAATTTAGAACCCTCCATTCCACTAGTAAAGAGAAAAGCCAAAAAGGATGCAATTTGACTGGACTGCATTTCACTTCGTAAATTGCGCAAAAGCTTGAATAATTTTTTTTCTTTTAATATAGCGCACACTCAACTTTCAATGGAGCCAATCTGGGCTCGATCCCCAATTTGAGAACACCCCTTTTTTCCCACTCCATGTGGCAACGCATGGATATCCTAAAGTTAGGTAGGGATTAGACGACAAAAATCTCTGAGTTAATTATTATAGAAGACAAGAAGACCTCCCTCAATTTTAATGGCAAGTACTGTCGTAGCAGTCTCCGTGAAAATTTAGATGCCAGTTTTGAATGTTTCCGGCTGTGTGCAGAAAATTTTGACGTTTAAACTGGTCCCTCGCCGCATGGGACGTCAAATTTATCCTGTTGGAGTTTGAATTTTCATTCTAGAAAATATTTCTAAGAGTAATCCTGCAGGAAATGACAAAATTACATAATCAGTGTCCGATCGCTTCGGATTTCTTCTTGACAGAGGCAAAAGTTATGTTGCTGTTTTGCTAAACTGACTTTTGCTTTTCTGCTGAACTGTGGCGATATAGACATACAGTTATAGTGGATAGATATCATAAGGATGCATTCCTAAAATTCATGATTTTAACTGATCCTTGCAAGATTTTTAATCACAGATGCATCAGCTGAGAGGTATTTTAGTCACTGCGGTTTTTCATAACACATACCAGAGACTGAAAAACTGCCTTTCTTGGTCGTCTTGCGCATTCAAGGGATATTCCTACAGACAATACTTGATTAAATATATCAACGGTATTCAGTCTTTAGAAAACATATCGCTGGCGCTCCGGTGAAAGTCCATAGCTCCAGTTTTGAGTTGTCTTCACGCACACACAAATATATATATAATTACATTTTCCCATGAGGGAGGTAACGCAAACAAGCAGTGCCATTCGCAAATTTGAATTATTGTTTTTTGATTCTAATTTTGCACCGATTTCTAAAACTATGTTTAAAAGTCACATCGATGTTGTTTAAAAGAATGAATTTATCTTTTAATTTTTAGCGCAATTTATAATTGCACCGCTTTGAGGTCGGTTCTATTTTTTTCTCAAAAATTATTTTATTAATTTATTTATTTATTGTCTGCCCTTTTCATATTTTTCTTTTTGGGAGGTAACGCAAACAAGCAGTGCCATTCGCAAATTTGAATTATTGTTTTTTTATTCTAATTTAAAGATTTATTTCGGCAATAGAATAAATTATCTCGTTTTCTAAAACTTTACGTAATTTTGAAGCTGATAATTATATATATATATGTGTGCGTGCATTATATCGAATTTGTTCGAAAATTGTAGATTATTTAGAACCTGAGTTATTGCTCGAAATCTACTTTATTCGACGGGCCCCCCCCCAATGACGGGCTTGGCGTTGAAACAATACCTGATAACATCAATGAAGTTTGTCTAACAAGTAACAAGCAATCCCTTTCGGGCAGTATTAAATTAAATGCTTAAAAAACTAGCACAGGTCTCATAATTTTATCGCACTATACACACTGGTTTCGAAAGCTTACTGACAAGCCACCAATTTATTGACACTTAGAGCTTAAATTTGATAAAATAGGCGTTTGGAGAGATACCTGAAATTTCAACCTGTGCGATTTAAAAGCTAATCAATCCTGTATGAAAAAGAACCCTCGTATTTCCGTCAATATTAAATTTTTTTTGAGTGAGTGATAAAATTGCATAGGAAGCACAGATTTTATAGTACCACAGAGCCCAGATCAATCGCCGATTCCTCAACAGATCTCGTTAAGAAGGTGAATCAACGTTTTACCTATTTTATGTCGTCTTTATGAGCTTCAGTTCTTTATGACACATTTTGATACCGTTTTCTGCTGAGATGAATTCCATTTTCAAGCGTTTGAGACTGAAGAGGAGGAAAATTTTCTCCAGCCTCCGGTACCCTTGAAACTATCTCGGGACTTCAGGGTCCACGGATTTTACATGCACGTGTCCCCAAGAGTACTTGGCTTCAGCGGGTCGGGCTCCGAACCCCAAACCTTTCAATATGAAAAAAATTATAATTTTTCGGAAAAAAATATAATTAAAAAATTATAATTTCATTGCTTTAAAATTAATTAAAAATCACGATTTCATTAAATATTAGTAAAGTATCAATGTAAAACAAATAGTTTATAATATTTTTTTTAATCATAAGTTTTCTAAAATATCCTTCATAATATTATATTCAATGAATAATAATAATACTAATGTTGAGAACCAACTTATAATGCTTGCCAAAAAGAAGCTTATATGATATTGAGGTATATTAGACCCAGTTTACGTAGAGGCATAGAATGATAGATTGCTTCAAGAAAAAAGGGGCAGGGGGAAGAAAAACAATATTAATATAATTTTTTTTAATTTTATAAATATTCAATATTTTTTTTAAAAATGATATTACCGAGAAACATAACAAATTTTTTATAATTTTAATGTTAGTTAATAAACAAGTTAATTTATATATAAGTTAAAATATCAATAACAAATTATTTACTATTAATTAGAAAGCATAAGTACTGAAAAAATCATTTATTATGTGTAGCAATATTAATTTTATTAAAAGATTTTACTCTTCTTGGTTTCTCAAGTTATGTACTACTTATTGATTCATTTATGTACTGTGAGGGGAAAAAAACCCATGATAAGGAAATGTTATGAAAAATATAGTTAAGTTTATAAGTCTAATCATGGATCATTAAAGACAATCGTTTCCCATAAGCTTTTTTGTGTTAACAGAAAGAAAAAACTTGAATTTCACTCTTCTTGACAAATGGGTAGGAAAATCAAAGTAACTTTCGGCAAAAAAAAAAAAAATCTTTGAGGATGTGTTACGTTTTTTGAAGTATTAGAAACAATCCGTTGCCTATAAATAAAATCTGATGCTGACAGCTCAGAAAGTGAAGAGTGCTTAATCATTATGTATCTTCATAATTTTCTAAACGATCAAAATAAATGAGTTTTCCGCATCGAAAATCATACAAAATCCCATAGAAATCTCGGCTGGGGTGTAGTGGGGGCGTTTCCCGTGATGTTGCACTTCTTTTCTTCATCTCCTCTACGAGAGGTGGCAGCCCAGTTCTCTATAGAAGTCAATCATGTTTATTCTAATTTTATACAAATATAAATACAAATACAAAAGTGACGACCAGCAACAGGACGAAAAAAGTGACGACCAGCAATTTAACTATCCCCAATGAACATCAAGAGCCTTCTTAAAAGTTTTTACCACACTGCAATTAACAGTTGCCTCCGGGAAACTATTCCAACTGCCTGCTATCCTATTGAAGTAGTAATTTTTCCTAATTTCAAGATTAGCCTGAGATTTGAAATTGAAAAGCTTAAAACAATGACCTATTGTTCTACCTTCTGCGCATAACTGCAGCCCATCAACATTTCCTGTTTTAATGAATTTAAACAACTGAATCATGTCCTCTCTAATTCTCCTTTGCTCTTAGACTATACATATTGAGCCTTTTAAGCCTAACCTCATAATCAAAGTCTGAGATACGACTTAACAGCCTAGTTACCCTCTTTTGAACATTTGAACCCGTTCCAATAAGGTAATAATCCTTATTTAGATAAGGAGACCAAACCTGAACAGCATGCTCCAAATGAGGTCTTACCAAACTTCTGTATAATGGCAATACAACTTTCTTAGAACTGTTCGAAATAGCCTTATTAATGAACCCAAGCATCCTGTTAGCTTTGTTACTTACCAAGGGCATATCCAGAAATTTTTTCGTGGGGGGGGGAGGGAAATGACTTTGAAACACCTATGTTGAGGAAAATTTCAGGGAGGAATACATATATTCCTCCCATTGCGAAAAATTTCGTAATTTCGGTTGAGGCCGAGCCCGTGGGCCCCCCTCTGGATACAGCTTTGTTACTTATTATGCTACACTGCTGACTAAACTTATTGAAGTCGTGACTAATCAGTACTCCTAGATCAACAACTGCTTCTGCTTCACTAATGATGAACCCTTGTAAATAATAGCTTGCACGTTTATTCCCATGACCAAAGTGAAGCACTTGACATTTCCCGATATTAAAACACGTACTCCACTTAATTGCCTACCTAGAAACTTGTTCTTCCGTTTCAACAATTCTCATGACTTTAACATCATCAGCAAAAATATTGATTTTCCCAGAAATGCTCTCACTACTAATATCATTAATAAAAATAATGAATAATAACGGCCTTAAAACTGAACCTTGTGGAACACAACTTAAATTATCAATCCTCCGAGAATAATTGTCTTTCCCTACTACTCTTTGTTTCCTCCCAGTCAGTCAATTTTTAACCCAATTTAAGGTTTTTCCACTAATACCAGTATAAGCAAGTTTGCTAAGAAGAGCTTCATGTAGTACTTTGTCGAACGCTTTCTGAAAGTCAATGTAGACAACATCTACGCAATTTTTGTTATCTAAAGCCAATTTTGGTTGATCATGGTGACCTTGTCATAGAAATACAACAAATTAGTTATACAGGACCTACCCTTCCTAAAACCATACTGAAAGCCAGTTAACACTTCATTTTCCTCCAGGAAATTTACTATCTTGAATTTGATCAGAGTTTCAAAAAATTTACAACTTACTGAAGTAATGCTCACAGGCCTATAATATCCTGCCTTAGCTTTAGACTCTTTCTTGAAGAGTGGCGTTATGTTTGCCAGCTTCCAATCCACTGGCGCAGTCCTCGAGTTATATGAAGATATGAAAATAATTAAGACAACATCCACTAATTCATCTGCACATTCTATTAAAATTTTAGGGTAAACATTATCAGGTCCTGGGGCCTTGTTTGCGTTAATCTTTTTCAAATTAAACAACCAATCATCCCAAAAAAATGCAAAATCCTCAAGCTGTCTGTTAGCTTGCTTCTCGCTTAATATGTTAACCCTTGAAATACAGTTTCTGTTAAATACACTGGAAAAAAACTATTTAAAATATCAGGATCGTCCCCATCATTTTGAATTAAGTTCCCGTTCTCATGCAGTAGTGGGCCTACCTGAGTATTATGAGCTTTCCCTGAATCCGCAAAAGCAAAAAACTTCTTAGGACTCCTTTCAATGTTATCTGCACGCTTTTGTTCTAATTCCCTCTTCTTACTCCGTACCAAACACTTGAAATTACGTCTAGCTGCACAATACGAAATCCTCTCAGCATGGCAACCAGTCTCTTTAAATCGCCGAAACGCGGCTTGCTTTTAATTTAGAGCTTCTTTCACCTCCCTAGAGAACCACATACGCCAAATTTTTGTAAAATCCCCCTTTCTCCTAAAGGGAACATGATCCCACACCGTTTTCTCTAATTTCCCCTCAAACTCTTCCCACTGAAGATCAGCTTCACTATTCTCCAACTGAGAAGAAAAAATCTCTTTCAAACCCTGCCTAAGTGCAACATAATGAACATTCCTGAAGCTAGGTACAAGTCTGAAATTTTCACCTTTGTAAGCATCGAAGTTAGTCCAAAACCTAACAGTATAGTGATCTCTATCTCCAATGTGATCCCCTACACTCAACACCCTGAACAGAACTTCCAACATCCCAAAACCTAGATCCAAAATAGCATCATGCCTAGTCCCCTCGGTAACAACCTGATTCAAAAAACAGTCACAAATTACTTTCAAAAACTCTTCTTCTTCACCATTGCTAGCGTAAAAACTATTCCAGTCTATGCCTGGGAAATTGAAATCCCCCATCATGATGACAGAGCCCTTACCAGGCATGTCCCTAATAGCACTATACTACATCTCCTCGTCTTAATCCTGATTAACATTAGGCGGCCTGTAAACATACCCCAAACGTAACGTGTTACCGTTTATTGCTCAACAACTCCACCCAAACCATATCAATATCCATAGGCTTATTATTAACGACCAATTCATTGCAAATAAAAGTGTCCTTAATGTAGAATAAAACCCCTCCGCCTCTCCTACCCAGCCTGTCTTGCCTAAACAAGTTATATCCAGCAATACTTAATAAGTTCGTATCCAGTGGCGTAACTAGACTTAGTGGCGCCCGGGGCGAAATCTGGGAATGCCGCCCCCTCAATCGTGCCGACAGCATAACAGCCCTGAAGTCAAAAAATGGGAGGGCGGGGGGGGGGGGGAGCATGAGTTTGGCGACTATCAACATTTTTTTTTCGATAGGGAGAATACAAATAGTTAATACTCGTATATATACTATATACACATCCATGGGTCATTTCAAAATTAACGTGCCATATATATTTTTCAGACATTCAGTTAAATTTTTCGACTAATTTTTCCACCCGTCATTCTTTTTCGAATAATTGCGTTAGGGTATTCGGGAAAGCGATATAAATCTGAAACTGATACTTGCGCAAAAATAGGGGGGGTTGGGGGCTCTTCCCCGGAAAATTTTAGACATTGAAGTATAAAACACGCAATTCTAGATTATATTTAGTGACGCTGGGGAAGAGAGAGGTGTTTAGGCACTTCACCCCTCCCTATCGATGCATTTCACTGAAAATTCATTTATATTGGTCCCAAAAATGCAATTTTAGCCAATATTTGGAGACATTAGAAGATTCGCGTCATGACCCCTATGAACTCCCTTGAATCCACAATTTCCGCAGTTAAATCGTAAGTTTCTCGAACAGTTTACTAGAAGTTTTGTTGATTATTCAAAGTTGTTAATGAATCATGAAAGTATAAGAAATATTTTACTCCGCATTTCAATAAAAAGAGGATGCTTAAAAGTTTCTTTAACATTTCAAGAGAATTTTTTTGAAGACATTACATAATGGCCGCATATATTGTTGGGTGTTGCACAAAAGTTCTATGTATTGACATCCCATTGCAAATAATATTTATATATCGCTTTCGATGTTCTCCGGTGAGAAACATCTTAAAGCTGCCTTCTTAAAAGTCTTTTTAAGGGTGGGTTTCTGCATTGAATTGACGTATTGAATAGTGGAAAACCAAGAAAGCTCCAATCTGTCAAATCGATGAAGGTTAGTTACAACAACTACTTTACCTTTTTGTTCCTCAAAGCAACACCTGGATTTGAACTCCGTACAGTTTCAAAAAGGAATTTGGCACTTTTTTATCCGCGATAGTTTGACAACATTTGCTGCAAACATTAACATATAAACGACAAAAGTAAAGAAATTGAAACTTAATCTTTGAATTAAAATGAATGCGCAAAATTTAGTTCGAAATATAAAATAAATAAATAAAATTAAAAAAAGCTTGATAATACATTGGATTGTTGGGTGATGAAAGTACGTCTTTCCACCTAAATCCACGTGGTCTGGTAAGTTTACTTCATACAGTGTTTAACGGAGCAAAATATCTTTTAGTGGAAAGCTGTCTTTCTGAAGGTCTTTAAGGGTAGTATTATGCATCGCATTTGTTCATTGAATAGTAGGAAAATAGGAAAACTTCCACCCATCTTGAAATTCAGTGAGCGTTAGAGAAGGTATCACAACCATTTCACCTTCTTATTCCTCAAAGGAAAGTCTGCATCACCTGGATTCGACTTTCTGACCATTTTCAAAACTTAATTAGCTACTACTTCATCTTTACGCCCCCCCCCCCCTTTCCCATGACTCGACAGCATTTCGTAAAAAACTTAGCGATTCATAGTTGTTGCGTAAATAATTAAACGCAGTAGCAGAAAAAAGGGGGAAAACGCAACAGTTTTATTATTATTATTATTACAATTATCACTAGCTTTGCCCTAATAAAATTTCTCTTTATAGAATGTTGTCCATTTAGCGTAGAATAACAATATTATAAATTATTGATTTTTCTCTGATGTAGCTTAAAAATTGTATCACTCTTTGAAATATTTTGATACGATAAACATAACACTCGGCACAATAAGATATATTTTTATTTTTTCAAATTGTTATTATGATATGCCCTAACAAATTGCTCAACTTTTTAGTTGAAAAAAAATTTTGATGGAAGAAAACTATTTAACTTAATTAATTAATTAATTTTTCTGCACAGTAGAACATATTTTTATAATTGAAAGATTACAACCATGTAATGCTGTTTTGTTTTTAGAATGGCTCTTACAATGACCCCCACTTATACGCACTATCATTTATAGGAAGGGCTTTGATTTCATTGCATTTTTAAGGATGAAGCATGATCGATACTAGTCATCGTAAATTACTTAATTCAATTAGCACAACTGCTATACTTTAAACTATTTTTAATATCTTGACAGCAGAGGTTGAATTCTATGATTATCATTAAATGTCAGTAGAAGAATTAAGAAACGATAGAGCAATCTTTATAACGATGCCCATGCATTTTAAAACCTTGCATGCATTTGAAAGGGGAGGGGGGAGGTATTGAAAAACAAAGCTAAATCTTTTTTTTTTTTTTTTTAACGAAGCAATAACCTTTTGCCATATTTGATGAATGAAACCGTAATTTTTCAATTTTTCATCGTAATTGAGTTTCAACAGAAAAAATTTTGTCTGTCAGTGTCAACGGAAACTCCTTCCATACCGATAGAAAAGAATAGCTTTTTCTTTTTCTTTCTTTCTAATGGGGCTGCAGTATTGGCCCTCAACCATTGTAAACCTGGTGCGTCCCCAGAGATTGGTACTAACTCTTTCAGCGGCACCACAATGAGTGTGGTACCATTGCCGCAATTTTTTTGACGCTCAGTTTTCCTAGGTGGCGGCACCTGAGCACTCGTTGATGCAATCTGCACTAGGAATTTAATTTAGCCGAGAGTATCCATGCCAAAGAGATCTTTAACATACCACATAATCATACGACATGGGCGCAGACGATTTTCTGCATCTTGAAAATCCACCGACTTGGGCCAGGTTTGAAATTGCGATCTTGGGCGTACGAGGCTTGTGCCTTACGACTACGCTACCCTGCCAACAAAATAGAATAGTAAAATGAAGTAAAACCAAATCGAGAGAGTGGCTTTGATATCTGAAAGAGGGAAGATGACCCGCCGAAATTCATCAGACCCCTCAATAAACACGAAAGCATGAAAAAGGAAATATTACGCATTAAACACCGAAACACTGGTCGAATTGCATGATAGCCGTGGTCATCAAGATCAAAATAATTTTAAATGAACTGCAATCAAAAAAAGTTTTCAGATAGTAAAATTATTATTTTTATGAATTCTCCTTTTATGAACATATAAATAACATTTTTTCAAAGATAGAAGAAACGTATATATTGTACTTACTGACTACTTGCGCTGTTGCCGAATATTTCTACTGCACATAAAATTTTAAAACAACATCTCTCTCATCTTCACAATCAGAAGTTACTTATAAAGTTGGCGAAAGTTCAAGACTATCGGAATTTCATTAATTCGTTTAGCAATTAAAAGAAGGAATTTTTTGCCCCTACAAAAACACTAAATGTCGATCAGGTTGCCTATTGTTCAAAAATACTCAATCTGATTATTTCTGGGGCTGTCTTTTACTTATTTGGAGAACTTTCAGATGATTTTGCAGATAATTATTATTAGCAAAAAAACTTTTTTTTTTTCGATTATTATTCATGACTCAATTGACAAATACGAATTTTGTTTTTGAGAAGACACAACGCTGAGAACTGAGAAAATGACGCTTTGGAATAAGCGTTGTGGCCAACTTGTGGTCATGAAGAATGACCATAGTTTGAGACCACCGGCGGGGGACGGGTTGGGTAATAAAGTCGGAGAAAGAGCTTCAGTGAAAATAGAGCTTTTGACCATTGTCCATGAAACGACTTCGGTGAATTCGTCTTCGTCGGCGCTCTTTCAAGGGATTGCTTCCTGGGAACCCTTTGCTTTTCTGCCGACACAGAGAATAGTCAGTGTCAATGGGCGGGTTCTAATAAGAGAGATGGCAGCTGTTACTTGAGTAATTTAACAGGGCTTGGGGTACCTCCATACTTTTCGTATCAGTGCTTTTTGTTACTTGACCTTTTAGCCACATGCCATTCAGAATTTTTTGAAATACTTGTTGACATTGACGGACAGTCGGACGCGGAAATGACTTTATAGACTATTTAGAAGTTACTACCTATTATCTCCAACTGCAGCAAGGAAGCAACCTTCTTCCCTAGGAAGCAAAACAAAAAGTATGCCTAGGGGGTGCAGAAAAAGCCGGAACCAGACGTCACTCTATGGCCGTAACGTTTTCTGTTCCCCCCCCTCACCCTTATTAAGGGCGGTAAATGGGACTTTTCGAAAAAAAGAAAAACTTCGCCCTGTTTGCGAAATTTGCGAAAAAAAATTAAAACAAGATTGCGTTTTGTTGAGATGGGACTTCCGGACTTTTTGCCGCCCCCTGAACAGTGCCGCCCGGGGCGGACCGCCCCCACCGTCCCCCCCTAGTTACGCCACTGTTCGTATCATCATCTATAATCCATGTTTCCGTAATTCCAATAATATCCCACTCCTCAGACAGCGATGCCGCGGACGCGCTATAGCACGCCAAATACGTAAACATCGGAGCTGGGGATGCGAAAAGAAAAATTATTGCGTGTCCCCCCCGGGACGCGAAATTTTCATCACGGCAAAAAAAAAAAAAACTAACCGAGTAAAATATATAAAAAGTTTCTTAGGTTATCTTTCTTGGTTAATTGCAGCAATACTTTAAAAATGACGTAGGCCTAATTTCCATATGCAAGCAAAGAAACGCAGGCGTTCCTTTTCTTTTGCGTGATCTTTCTGCATCATTTACGGGAATCAGATTTTTTTCATTTGAATTATTTTTTAGGTTTATTTAAGAAGTAAACAAATTAAACTTCTTATTTTTATCAAAATGTTTCCGTATATACTTGCGTATAAGTCGATTCGCATGTAAGCCGAACCCCCAACTTTCAGACAAATAAACGGAAACCCTTGTGCAAGTCGCCCTCCTTACTTTCAGAGTAAAATCGGAAATGCTTTTGCCGCGGATTTTTAAACACAAATGATTTTAAAAGATGGGAAATGAAAAGTAATTGCAATCGGAAATGAGTAGCTTCATTTTTGCGATTGCGATTTTTGTAAAAGGGTTCGTTTTTGCAATTATGTTTTTTGTTAATTGTTGCTTTTACTCTGAATTATTAAAAATAAGTTTCTGCGCTTTTATTTCTTGCAGTATTATTTGATTATTTTTTGTTAAAACAAGCTCCACACGATCAATTACGCAAAATTCGCGAATCTGAACTTGGGCGTTTTCTGCACTTTTTGCATAGGAGGTGAAGGACACAAAAGACTGCAAGCAATATTAAAACGAAAAATTATGCAATATAATGAAGCAGCAAAAGCCATGATTGATGCATTAAATAATAAACTAAAGTGTGCAAAGGAGATGTATTAATGCATGAAAATAGTTTTAATAACATTTCTTTATCATTCTGATTATTATTTAAATGTTGTTGTATTTTTTTTAATAATTCACACATTTTATTAAAATAGTACACGATTTTTTTAAAACTGTTTTTTTGCTTGTCCTATATTTTCTACATTTTCCATTGCAACCCCTATTAAAATAAGTACTTTTATCCATTTCTATCTGATACAAATATTTTTCATAAAGTACAACTTAATAAATCACAGTTCGTCTTGTATGTCTGACATTACAGTACCTTAGTACCTATTAAAAAGAATCAAGGTTCAGGAATTTCTTTTGAAAGTTCAGGAAATGCAATTCCTCACTGCTACCACCCCTGAGATATCTTTAAGACCATGAACTGCTTTTTTGTGATAGGGACCCGCTTTGGGAAAAAGGGACAGGGACCTGTAAATTTGGAAATCCTGGGTCCCAGGGACCCGTATAGTTTCAGAAGTTTAGCGGCATCACTGATGAAATAGAAGGAAGGGCGAAATTCCTTCATATCAATGTTGTAAGAGCTTAAATCAGTGATGGGCAAATCGTGTAATTCACAAATCTGAGATGTGAAACTTTGGCACGGGAGTGTCTTTGTTAATAACTTTTAATCGATTTTAACTGCAGTTTTAGAGATTTTTTAGAACATTTCAAATTACAAAGCATCTACTCAGCTGAAAAAAACTTATTCCATAGAAAATTCTACAAAATAAAAATTATCCATGTAAGATGTGTAAAGCCAAAAATTATTTTATGTCCTTGTTTTCATCATAATGACGCATAGTATAGTATTATATATATCGATAGTTTTAGTTTAAGCTTAGGGGGCATTCACACCAAGGGCGACAAAAACAATATTCCTGTCTTGTCTCATTTATGCAAGCGCAGAGCATATTTGTGAAGGCAAAACCTTTGCTCGTCGAAGAAAAACGTTAAAAACAAGGCATTTTGAAAATTTACGTACCAAAAATCTCGGTTAAAAAACCAAGTAAAAAATGCGTTTTCGTTTAAAATAAAATGTCTACATTTTAAAATAAAATGCAAACGGATTTTCTTCACAGCATCATAGCGCTCCAGTTATCTTTCTGCTTCAAGAAGATTAAAAAGGTATAATGGCAACCAGTTAGGCAGAATGACAATGCATCAATCAATCAATCATCTCTTTTTGAGTTCACAAATCACAAAGCCGCATCGTGTTTTTTGGTGTTTTATATTAAAGTTATTAAAAAATCTTGCATTTCATATTTCATAAAATTCTAATTTCTCTATGAATATGGCTTATGTGTATCAAGTTAGTGATGGTGTTACGAAGGAACTAGTTCGTCCTGGCAATGGAATAATTCCTCAGCGTGGTCAGACTATTACTGTCCATTGCACTGGATGCCTTGCTAATCCTTTAAGGAAGTTTTGGAGGTAATAAATTTATGCACTTTTTACATACAGCAAAACCTCGCTTCAACTATCCGATGCGACGTTAATCCCTCTGAAGTGATAATACTTAGCGGTCCTTATGAATTTGCATGCAGTAAACTCCTTCCAATTTAAATCTCTTGAAAACATTTTTTTTCTTTCAAGAAAAAAGGTTATCTCCTATCCCTCTGTAACAATAGTAAAATTTCAGGAAAAATGGCAATAACTTGTCTTATAAATTAAAAGTTCGTTGCCTCTCGGCATAACGAGCTGTAGCGGTAATTGTATCGAGTCCCCAAGTATTGTTATATCGAACCGAGGTTTTACTGTATTATGTTTCTTGTTTGAATTGCAAATAACATTTACTTTATTTCTATTTTAGCTTGTCTTTTTTTTTGAAACCTTCGCTTTGCACTGTAGGCAGTAGGTAATAATATAAACTCTTAATAAGAAACTCTTTGATTTTGTAAATTTTTATTCATTAGGTTAGAGCGTAAAAGCTGAAAACCACAGCATTTGTCATAACGCTAACTAAACTACCTTGAGACAGTAATTAATAATGTCCAATTATGATTTCATAATGATGATTTTGTTCTGATATTTCTAGACCGTAAGTAGTTTACCTGTAGCCATTGAATGTTGACATTACATTTGGTATTCTAGTCTGTTTGGTACATGATTAGGGGATTATTGTAGCTGTTCACTTTATCAACTTATCTTTTTTTTTTTTTTTTCTAATGTTTCTTATATACTTTTATGGATCATTTACCAGGGTTACTCATCCTCGCCCCCGTGACTGATGCAGCCCCCAAAATATGCCCCCCCCCCTCCACTGTAATTCGTTATTCCTGTTTTAAAGATCTCAAAAATTCATTGAGGCTTCAAATCCCTCAAGTTTTTGAGCAGGGCATCTCAATAAGTGATGCATGTTCTCTCCCCTGCCTCCCACATTATATACAATGTCCTCAAAACATTGTTTTAAAACTGACTTTGTGCTCTAGTACTTGAATCATATTTTTCTCTATTGCAAAAGCATTTGATTGTACATCATAGGCTCCCATGCATCAAAGATGCATGAGATTGGAGCATAAAAGAAGACGAATAGAACAGCTGAACAATACAATAAATACATAAAAAATTATACAAATAAACTGCATAAACATGAAGGAAAATCAGTCGCTGGAAGTCAATTGCATCAGTTCCCGAGCCCGCAAATCTAGAGGCCAGGAGATCAATATTACTTTTACAGGAGTTAGTAAATTTTGACTCTGGGACATTATGTGCTACAATAGCCTAAATGGCTGATAGGGAGTCTTAAAAAATAACTATGTTATGAATTATAATATTACGTAGAGGAAATGTTGTGATTCTTATAAGGGGAAATGTTAAGAAAATTTTAGAGATTGTTTCGGGATTGCCTAATTCAAACTTGGCTTTGCAGCTATGCTAATTGGTGTAGTGAACGGTTAAATGGATCATGAAAGGGGAGGGGATACACAATCGAAAATATCCCGGCTCATGTTACTTCGACTAAAGAACGTCATGGAGATGACCTTCCAGATGTCTTCTAGGCATAGAAACGCACTCTACAGAAATGAAAAGACTTAAGAGGATAAGAGTTTTGAATTTTTGGTACATTTTTGAAGGAATAATACACTTTCGGCTTTTATTCGGAAATATACGGTAATTCTTGGCCGAATGTCAGATTTGCGAATTTTTCGCAATATCAATTACATGGATAGTAGTAAACGGGGAATGCAGTAAGGGCATAACAAATTAAATAGGTAAATTTTATTTATTATTTAAATTCAAAATAAAAGCTAAGAAAAAAATCTTAAGCTCGAAAACGAAGGCTTTACGAAAATTTGCTGTCACAAAAACGAAACCTTTTCACACTGCAGTATTTTTTTAAAAAAACCTCATATTTCCGACTTCATCAATCATCCTCACATCCGATATCATCAAGTTGATTGTATCCTTAAAACTATCTTTGGGCATTGAATCTACGATCTACGTATTGTTCAAAAGAAATCAGTTCTGTTCAGAGTTACTTTCCTTGTACTTTTCTCCATCGGACACCCTTGCACCTTTTAGCCGTAGCCTTAGGTAGAGAGCCGATGGCCTTTCCTTGTACTATTCAGGAAGGGGCGATTATTTGGTACTCTTCTTCACTTGTACTGTTTCAGCGCCCCCTCCGATATTTTCGCGAAAATTCAGGGGGGGCGCTTATTTGGTACTTTACGGTATTCGGAAATCTGCCTCGGAAGGTATGAAAAAAAGCTTCTGTATTTAATATTTTATTTCTTATTAAAAAGCAAGTGATTAAAGATTTTATTAATTTGATTGTATAGCAAAAACTATTTAATTGTACTAAAATATTTGAGCATGAGTTTTGCAATAAGATTTTTGGAGGACTTGCTGTTTCACATATTTTTCTAACATATAAATATTTTGTTCACACTACTTGCATAGTTCTAAGAAATTTCTTTACTGCACGATATTGACTCTTTTCTAGTTTCTCTTAGAATAATGTTTCTGAATTCTTTTATAGGTTTAATCTTGTTGGGTGTTTATTTGACAGTTTTAAAACTTAAATGATTCAACATGATAGTCACTAGATTGCAATCGGTTTTATTTTCAAGTGAGTTTTACTGTTTTTCTTCTTTTACTGAAACTTATTTTAGTATTCAGTGAATAAAAAATCAGAGCAAATTGCTTTTATTGAGAGAGAGAGAGACAAAAAGGTTCTTGTTTGTTTTACATTTACAGCCATTTGATAAATGTTCAAAATCGACTCACTTTATTTTTCCTATCCATCCATTTTTTCTTTCAACCATTTCTAATAAATAAAACTTTGACACCTATGAAAATTGGAAGACTGTAAAATGGAAGCTACAAAAATAATGAACATTGTTGTGTGTATTTACTCATAAATATGATAGTATTTCGAACACTGTTTCAAAGAATGCACAAAAAAAAAACTCTTACCTTTTGAAACTTGTTTTTTTTTTTTTTTTTTTTCAATCATATTCTGCTGCTGAGGAAACCAAATCTTCACCCTTTTTTCAGAATTGTTACCTACTACAGTCGACGCTCGTTATAACGACCACGCATTATAAAGACCATTCCATTATAACGACCAGTGATAAAAGCCCCAACTTTCTTCCTATGAACTCTATGTTAATTTGCTTTCGGTATAACGACCGTTCTGTATCGCCCAATCCAATACAGCGACCGCATTCAACGGACACTATTTCCGGTATTTTTCCAAAAAGAACATGTTTCTAAATTTGTAACTTGAAATGACCTTGATTATAGTTTACTGACAAGCTGCATGCAGTGTTCAGTCAGTCCAACTTTGACAAGGGGAGGGGATTACCACTCACCATAGTATGGAAAGAATAGAGAGGGGGAGAGAGCACGTGGACTTTACGGATTTTAGGAAAAGGGGTTGACAGATGTATTGGTAGTTTTTGTCATTTGAATCACGTGTTTTCCCAAGGGTCGATTCTCCGAAATACGAGGAGTCTTGCTGTCCGTGACTGGTGGTGTCATGTCAGCTCAGAAGTTCTGCTTCCAGAAATGTGAATGAGAGGGTTCGAGAAAAATTAACCTGCTCTTCAACCTGAATGTTGACAGGTTCCAGGTCACGTGCCTTAGATTAGTTATCCTCTGGGGGAAGGAGCGAAAAAAGAATAAGGTTCTTCAGTGAAATGCATACTGCAAACAGGAGTTGCATTTTCGCTATTGAACGAGATGGCAGGTTCAAACAAGCGCAATGCGATATTTCTAGATACTAAAATTAAAATCTTAAATGAAGTTGATAAAAAAGTTTTAAAAAAATGCGAAATTGCTAGAGTTTTCAAAATTCCCAAAAGCACCTTATTTGGCATCATTAACAACCGGGACTCAATTTTAAGAAAAGAAGAAATTGGAGTCAAATCTTCTAGAAATCGGTCCCGTGAAGGGAAATTTCAGAAGATCGAAAAAGGTTTATATGAATGGTTGAAAATAATGCGATCAAAAAATGTCCCAATAGATGGAAATTTGCTGAAGTCAAAAGCTCTAACTTTTGCTCAAAAAATGGACATTGACGAAACTGTGTTCAAAGCTTCGGACAGATGGTTGCAAAAATTTAAAACCAGACATGGTCTTTCATTCCGGAAGCTTTGTGGCGAAAGTGGTTCTGTGAATGAAGAAGCAGTGGACACATGGAAAAAAGAAAAGCTGGAAGAAATTATCAAAAATTATACTCCAGAGGATATTTTTAACTCAGACGAGACTGGACTGTTTTTCATGATGAAACCTGATAAATCTTTCGTTTTAAAAAACGAAACTGCGAGTGGAGGGAAAGAAGCCAAGCAAAGACTAACAGTTCTCTTATGCTCAAATATGTCTGGTACTGAAAAACTTCCACTCTTAGTGATCGGAAAATCAAAAAAGCCGAGATGTTTTAAAGGACTCAAAACCTTACCTGTCACGTACAAAAACAACTCCAAATCGTGGATGACATCTGTCATTTTTGAGGAATGGCTACGTTGCTTGGATAAGCAAATGACAATTCAAGGTAGAAAAATTATTCTTGTAATTGATAACTGCACGGCTCATCCCAAACTAAATGGGTTGAAATCAATCAACATGGAATATTTTCCACCTAATGTCACATCTGTTCTTCAGCCACTAGACCAAGGGGTCATTATGAGTTTTAAACGCAATTATAGGAAGTTACTACTGCGAAGAGTTGTTTCTGCACTCGACGAAGATCAAGATTACAAAGTTGATGTCCTAACAGCTTTGCATCTCTCTAAAGCAGCATGGAATGACGTCTCAGAAAAAACCATCAAGAATTGCTTCCATCATGCTGGTTTTAAAAAGCAAGAGGAAAGGGAATCTACTGCTGAAATAATTAGTCCGGCAATCGAAGATGAAAATTTCGTTGAAGAAGAGGAAATGCTGCAAGAAATTTCTCAGAAAATGAACATGGATGCAACGTTGAACTTTGACGATTACGCTAAAATCGATAATGACTTGGAATGTGTCGAGCATCTGTCAGAAGATGAACTAATTTCCCGTTATTGTGGACAGGAAGAAATTGATGCATCATCATCAGATGAAGAAGAGGAAGAAATTGTAACCAAAAACTCCTAGCATAAAAAATGTGTCTAATGCTATCGAGACTTTAAAACGTTTTTTTGAAAGGCAAGAAAATACAGAACACTATTTGTCATCAATAACTGAAATGGAAAATTATGTTTTGCAAAAATCACATGTGCTAAAAAGGCAAACAACCATTTCTGATTTTTTCTTCCGAAAATGAATGATTTGCAAGTATGTAATTTTTTCCTTATATTTTCTACTTTAAAATCTGTTTAACATTTTATTATAACATATTGCACTGATAATTTTTTTTAAATTCCAATGATAAAATATAATTTGAGCATTTTGTTGGAATCTTTGAAAAATTGGCAATTTTAATGGAATTACTATACTGCATGATGCATGCATATACATTTTTAAATTCTACCTCTTATAGCGACCACCCGTTATAAGGAACTTTTTTTGTGGAACGGAGATGGTCGTTATATCGAGCGTCAACTGTACAAGTAATCTTGTTTTCAGTCTCAAAAGTCCTGATAAAGTAGCGAATTTGGAAATAGGTCATGAAAGTAACCAAAAAGTCACAGAAATTACTTATAGGTCGCGAAAACTTTCCATCCAATGGGGTGACTGATCAGATATCTGGTATCAGACAGATTTTTAAATACCTAAAATCCAATTCGGCATGTCAAATTTGACTTTTGAAATTTAATCAACATGTTTTTTGAGATACAAACTCGCGTATTTCAAAGCTGTGGGATTTTGAAAAGTATGTATACAATTTACAGGTTTCAAACATCAGAGCCTGCTATCTGATACCTTTCCATCAGACAAAACATACTAAATATCTGATATGCGACCAAATCAGTATCCGATGCATTTCTGAAAGGTCACAAAATTGTATTTTAGAAAATGTGTAGACATGCTGTCACACTGAAAGAATTATAATCAGACCTTCCCACAAGATTTGAAAAGGGCAGAGTGCTACTGTAAAAAAAAAGGCACTTTTACGAATTTAAGGCATTTTTTCTAAAGCAAAAGGGCCCATACCGTAAAATACCAAAGAATGTAATTCTTTTGCGGTTTTCCGATTAAAAAAAAAAAAGATTTTTCATCTTTACCAACATTTTTTACCAAAAAAGGTTTTTTCTGCAATCCATCACATGGCATACCTACTAACATTCATGGATTATGGATAAAATTATATGCTGCTAGGTCAGGACTTTGAAAAAGTGACTTGACATCAGGGTGTCATGAAAACAATGTTCGACTGTATATGTGTGTGTATGTATTTTAAATAATCACAATGTAAAGTAATTTTATTTGTATTTATTTTAGTACCAAAGATCCTGGTCAACAGCCATTTACATTTCAAGTTGGAATTGGCAAAGTTATTCGAGGTAAATGTCAAAAAATTAAATCTACCATCCACTTATTTGACAGTAGACTCTTAAAATAAAATTTTAAAAAATGTTAACAAACCAAACTGAATTAAATTATTGCTGTAGTTTTATAGGTGTGAGCTCTAAAATCATTACCCAAGACTAGTAATTATAATATTTAATGAGGAACTGATTATGAACTGGATTAATTACAAACTGGAATGTGAATTTGTGAAGGACTAAACCAAACCATACTAAAAAGTAAAAACCATGATCTCGTTAATAATTTACATGTGAATAAATAGAATGAATTTTTTCTTTGTAGCAAATATCAAACTAGATATTATTGAGTACTTTTTTTTTTTTTTGTCTTAAATGTATATAAATCTGTAAAACTAAATAGAAAAATGAATTTTGAATTGAATTCATGATTGGCAACTTGACAATTTTCATACAGGCTTGCATTATAAAAAAACAAGCTATTTTTTGATGAAACTGAATTTTTGTAATCAAATTTTTTTTAACCAAAGGAAATAAAATCAGACTTCTATCAATTACAAAAAAATGTCTTCTGCAGTCCAGGTTTAACAACTGTATACTTTGTTCGTTTTTTTTCTTTCAATTTATTGCTTTTTTCTGTTATTAATCTTTGAAACTAAATATTGAATCTTCTCCAACATATGTGTACTTTAAATTTATAGGTTGGGATGAAGGTTGTCTCTCCATGCAGTTGGGAGAAATAGCAAAGATTCTTATAAGATCTGACAAGGGATATGGAAGTCAAGGCTTCCCCGCTTGGGGTATCACTCCCAATGCTGATCTTCTCTTTGAAATTGAAATTCTTGCGATTCAGTAATCGTTACCTTTCAGTGTGATCTACTATGTAGATCAATGTTTTACTAATTTTTGATTTTGTGTAAATTGGTGTTTCATGTTGAATAAAAGCATTCCATGCCTAAAATTGTAGTATCTAAAAATTTATTGCATAGGGTTGTATTGTTAATGAAAATTAGGTCAAGATAAATTACTAACTGAAATAATTTCAAATGAAACTTGAATCGGAAAAATTTATTTGTCCTGATGAATCCAGTGCAATCACATTTCAATTAAAAAAGGCTTAGACAGTAAAACCCGTATAGGTTTTTCAGGGTATTTGGCAAAAGAAAAAATTTAACCAGGAAATTAATAATTTAGTTAACCCATTAAGCGCCAATCCCATTTTGGGAACCTTTGATTAAGATTTTTTTTCTACACAAATAATTAAGATAGATCTTTTTTAATTTTTTTTCATTGGATATTAAAGTGTCCAGCTTTGTTAGTAATTTTTTCAAAACGTTTGAAATGTAAATTATATTTTTTTAAATTATTCAAATTTAAGGAAAATTGCATCTTTTTACTTCACTATAAAAAAAATTCGCTAAAAATATCTAACCCGAGTTAGAGGGTTAAGAATCATCAAATATGAACAATGATTGATCTTTTACAAGTCAAAACAAACAGGGTTCAAGAAAAGTAATTTAAAAGGGTTTTATCATTGTTTATTTAGAAAGGTCCCAAAATGGGAGACTCTGCGTAGTCTGACTACCAGAGCAAGTCTTTTGCATGAATGAACATTTCCCTCTTTTTTTTTTTTTGTTTGCTCTGGAATCTCAAGCCCCTTTTATTACTGAACCTAGTGCCCTCTCTTTTGTTGTTCAAGGTCAAGGTCAGATGCTCTTATCAGACCAAGATGACAGTTCATTTGTTCTCAAGAAAGTTCTAGATAAATGTGGGGCTCATTCTCAGTCAGCATTCTTAGCTAGCTTTCAGGGAACGAGTTTCACTTTCAAAAGATGAATTTTCTTTTATTATCAAATAAAAATGCCAGTAAAGTTCTTGACTGTGCAGCAAGCCTTAGTCTACATGGAAACATTAGATTCTGACGAATTTTCGGCAGATGAGTGTGCAATTATATGTTTGCCACCACATCCTGGTAAAATAACAGATGAAGAAAATGTTAATGATAACTGTTTTTAAATGAAGTAAAACCAGCGGATGTTTGTGGAAAAGTGGAGCTAAATTTAAAACAGTGTGAAAATACTTCAAAAAAGAAAACTGCGTCCAAAAAGAGAAAAAGGTGTCAAAAATAAAATTATTTTTCAATGGATGAAGATGACTAGAAAATGCCAAAGCCAACATGCAGAAGTCAAAAAAAAAAAAAAAAAAAATGATACAAAGGAAAAAAATAAACAAGTTAAATGATATTATTAACAAAAAGAACCCCAAAAGAAATTTTATGTTTGATAAAAACCGACAAATTATCTCCAATTCAGTCTGAAAAACCGTTGGTTTTAGAAGTGCATTCTGAAATAGCAGATAAAACTCCTTACGAGCTGTTCAAATTGTATTTTGATTATGATATCATGAGTCTTATTTTAGAAGAAACTTTAAACTATGCCAAGAAGCAAAACAATAACTATGCATTTTCATTATCTGAAAAGTCATTGGAAGAATTTCTCGGAATTATATTACTTAGTGGATATCATTTCTTGCCTCAAGAAGATTTATATTGGAGCAACTCAGAAAGTTGTAATCTGCCTTTTATACATGCCACGAATAGGCAAAGGTTTAGAGACATAAAGAAGTATCTTCATTTATCTAATAATAACCAAATTGACGGTTCGGACAAGTTAGCTAAAGTTAGGGGCTTCATTGAGATGTTTTGTAAAAAATTGCAGCAGTTCGGGACATTTTCTGAATCTTTAAGCACATACGAGGAAATGATCCCTTACACAGGAAAATATCCCGCTAAACTGTACATGCGTGGAAAATCCATAAAATTTGGTTTTAAAATGTGGGTTCTTGCTTCTTCACAAGGTTATCCGTTCGAACTACAAGTTTATGTGGGCAGAAAACTAAAATTCCCTTGAAACAAGGGTTGTCTTGGACTTAATTGAATGTGTTGAAAACAATAGGCAGCACAAAGTATATGTTGACAATTTTTTCAACTCTACCATTGCTTGAAGAGATGAGAAAACAGGAATTCCGACTGACCGGAACAGTGAGAGAAAATAGACTTCAGAACTGGGGGTCCCTACTTGAATATATTTAATATGCATTTAAGGTATCAGTAACTTTTTTAATATAATAATTGTGGCACTGCCGACGTGATTTAACATATAGAAATTAAACAATCTACTTCCAAAATTATGGCGGAAGTGTCTATTTTACCCCCATTAGGAGCCAAGTCTCCCATTTTGGGACCCTATCATATCTTTTAATTAAATGAAGATTTTTTGAAAATTTAAACTACAGGTAATTAGAGATGTACATTAAAGCACAAAACATGCAAAAATTAAAATTTTTTTCATGCCGTTCATGTAGCGGCGTTTAATGGGTTAATGTACTTGTTAAAAATATATGTATACTAAGTCACGTTTAGCATTTAGTTGAAAAGTACATTGTATAGTATAATGATTCTCTGGGTTTTCTCTTTCTTTTTTTCTTTTCGTGATGTAGAGGTATTCAAAATCATTTTATAATTTTCAAATATGCCACTTAAAGTTCGCTGGTGATTCACATAAGTTATTTTGAAATAATTTGTTACAGGATTTGTTTGACTGTCATGTAATTCACAATGCAAATACAATGTACCGTATTTTCGGGAGTATGCGCCGCAGTCGCGATTTCCATTCAAGAAAATACATTTTTAACGTATGCGCCGCATGCCAAAATTTTAGTTATTATAGCACAATTAGGTGAAGAAAAGTAGAATAAATTAAATATTTTAAAGGTTTTCTTTTTTTTAAATAATCACCCATCCTTTCTTTGTATTTTTTACTTGGAGGAGACATCGGTTGGTTATCTAATGCAACTATCCAGAGCGCGGGACGCGGACCCTTTTCCCCGTGGCGCTCCACGTTTATTTAACCGGTCATCGCCGTTGGGCTCGCTTTTTACAAGTGGGTCGCATCCACTAATGGAAAACAGCAGATTTAACCATCGAAATCGCTCTCCTAGCTGTCCGACTGAAAAAGGCTGCATAGCTCAGGGCCTTCCGTGCTCCGATCTAGAGGCATAATCTCGCAACATAAACAAACTGAAGCTAAGGTTGCGACCATGTTGCATTCCAAGCTTCGCGATCGGATCGTTTCTCACCACTAAAAACACGGCGGGCGGAAATGCGACAGAGTAGGAAAATTGTCCGCGAACTAGTACGAAAGTAGCGAAGCCGAAATTATGTTAATAATGGGTTTTTCGGATCGTGAAGTCAACATCGCCATGAAGCGCGTAGACAGTCGCCACTTGCCTACACTTCACATGGAACAAAAATGATGTGGTGCCATCTAGTGACAGCGTTTTTAAAAAATTTGAATAATATTTTTTTTTTTTTTAACTTAAATTAGTATGCCCTCTTTAAAGATCTTATGCAAAGCTTGTGACGGGCTTTAGACTATCCATTAGCACTGAAGCTAAGGCTCATACCATGTTTTATCAGTTAATTTTTAGCAACATTGGAAATTATATTTATATAAGTCAAAATATCGGATATTTATGATATATTGTGGAAGCGAATATATATTCATAATATATAAGTATAGATGATTTCACACAAACTATTTAAAACTTTATTTACATGTGATACGTAAACCAGAATATTATTAAATGAGTTACTAATTAAACCTTATTTGGTCAGTAAAAATTTACCTGCATTTATAAAAAAATACTTATACATGAATTTCTTTTTTTTATATATCATAATTATAGAATTATAAAAAAAAAAGCTTCAATTCATGTTGATTAGTATCATTTAATATTAAAAAATTAACAAATTGACTTGAGTCTCTTAATCAGAGATAAACACCTCAAACTCTCTATTCAAAGAAACTAGAACCAGAAAAGAAAAAAAATCTCTTAAAGAAGTGCTACAGTATTTATAAATTTTGGACAAGTTATAAATTTCTTAACTTTGAAAAGTTATAAAATTAAAATTCTTAAAAATTTAAAACTAAACATTATAGACATAGGAATGAATTCAGGATGATAAAAAAGAACTTGAATAGGAAAACTTCTCAGCAGGTTTTATTGTATTCTTAATACAAAAACTCTTTTCTTTTCAAATGTCTCATAAAAATATAAAAAGTGGCCTTTTTGTGTTTATTCATTATATCTATATGAATAATTCTTTGGTTTATGTTTAATGAAATTGGGACCACAATTCAATAAAAGATAATTCAAGTGGCAGTTATATGTATTGAATATATAAATATTTATACGGCCAACTCCATTATTATAAATATATGTATCACACATACATCAACAATTATTGTTACAAATTCTTTGGTACATTATAAAAATTAGTTATAAGAGCTTATTTTATAGGAGACATTAGTCGGCCATATTTAAGACTTTCAGATTTTCAAAAATATATTAAAAAATAGGAATTTTGATTTCTTCTTGAAACAACCAATATGCTGAACAGATATGACTGGTTGATTTCATTCAATATATCGTCAGATGTCATTTAATGGTATAATTTTTGCTCCATCACCAGGTTGACACACATAGAATGTTGCCTTCTGGTATTTCCCCTAAACAAGAAAATATGTAAATTTACTTAGCCAAATTAATATCATTGCATCAAACTTCAAATCCTTGCATAAAAAGTATTTTGTTTTTGTCACCTTTTATTCTTCAAAGAAATCTTATAGCAACACAAGTTGTGGCCTTTTTAAAGTAGTTTTTACAAAATTAATGTGCAACATTTAATTTTTTCAATAACTTATTTGCTGAGGACTTTTCTTTTGCTTGGATCTTTTTGTAAAGTAATTCCTTCTATTATTGATTTAACTTTTTCCAAATGGGGTAGACACTTTTAAGATCTTGTAAGTGTAACCCATTTCAGGTTCAAGTCTTTTTTTGTATTATACAAATGTGACAACCAGCAACAGGGCCTGGGTGCAGCTAGGCTAGTCTTGTTCAATTTTTCAATGCCCAGGAAAGATTAAAGCCCTCTTAGAACTTTTTGTAAGAAACAGTTGCTTCCCGTAAACTATTACAAGTGCCTGCAACCAATTGAAATAGTTGTTTTTTCTAATTTCCAGAGTAGCCCGAGACTTGAATAGCTTAAAACAGTGACCTCTGGTTCTGCTTCTGTGCGAAAATGTAACCCATTCATTCTTCATTTTAATAAATTTAAATAACTGAATCATGTCACCTCCAACTCTTTTTGGCTCAAGACTATACATCTTGAGCTTTTTAAGCCTGGTATCATAATCCAAACATGTAAGTCCATTTAATAACTTCCTTTGAACCCTTTCCAATAAGGTACTTTATTTCTTTGGGTAAGGAAACCAAAACAGAACAGCATACTGACTCCAAATGAGGCCTTACCAAACCTCCTGTACAATGGCAGAATAATTTCCTTAATTTTCCTTGAAATAAATATTCATATTATAAAAACTCTTCCTTTGCTTTGTACCACTTTTGATTTGCGGATCATGAAATTTGGTCATGTGAAGTAAAACATGAACATGGAGCAATCATGGGAAAACAGATAAATGCATTTTTTTTCCCTAATTTACTAAAACTAGTGAATAAAACTTGAGATTATTAACTTATTTTTAGGTTTATATTTCTTTAATTCGGTACACATTATAAACATCATAGAAAAAGGAACAAAAAATTAAGAATTTATTTAAAAAATCTTTTTTACAATTTCTTTCTGATTTTGGTCCTCTTTTGCAGTAGTGAAAGATATGATTTCACCACAATGAAATTTTACTGTAATATGACTAACATGTGGTTCTAACTGTTGTGTTCGATTAGAAAATTAATTTTAATGTTGATAGCATATTTATTTTGTTCAAAAAACTATTTTTGAGGATGTTTTGGAATTTAAACCCTTGCAAAGTGAAAGATAGTGTTTGATTAGTGTTATGTTTAGTGGGTTTATTACAAATGGCAACTTTTCCTTGCCATTATGTTTCTTGTTTTATATATATGTATGTATGTATATACTTGTGTATGTATATTATACATAGGTATATTTATATATACAATATTAGCATGTGTATATAACCCCCCTCCCCCTAAAAATACAAAAACCTTCCATATTGGAAACAGTTGACTAAGTCCCCTCCCCTTTGATATTAGGATCATAAATAGGAGAACAATTTCTAAAGCAAATATATAAAGGGAAAAATGAATTCCAATAATTTAGAAGATGCTGAAAGCAGCAAACAAAGTAAATAGATATGCACAAAATAATTTTTCAAAAATTATTTGCATTTTTACTTTTGAATAATTATTTTATGCATGTATATAATATATTTTTTTTTTTCCTTTCATTTAAATGATAATATTTCAATTTCAATGTAGCACAGTATTTTGGTTTAAAACTTTGTTCTATTAGCTCAGTAGCTAAATATTGAACCATTCTATCTTACTTGTATAAAATCTATGGTCTCTTTGATAGATTCTGTTTCAACTAATGTAACAGTGCACCCACCAAAGCCGCCACCAGTCATTCTGGAACCGAAGACACCTTTACATTCTAATGCAGCATTCACTACTATGTCCAACTCTGGACAAGAAACTTCATAGTTGTCTCTAAATAGAAAAAAAGCTTAGCAGAACTCTATTTCTCTTGGATAAAAGTACAATAAATAAACATCTATTGAATACTGAGTTAAAAGTACAAAATAACGAACATTTTTTGTAGGTACTTAAAATAATATCAATAATTGATGTTTTTATTTTGCCTAATTTTTTTAAAAAAGCTGATTATTTTAACACAGTCTAACACTCAGGTGCCTAACACTAGTTCTCATGAATCGCTCCTATTTTCCCCCATAGTAAAGATGAAAAGGAATATCAGGTTTTTAAAGTGACAATCAAAACGCATTTCCATGTTATCATAAATGTTGTTTTAGCATACTCTTTGAGCACAACTTGTCAATTTTACTTTTCCGAGGCAAGAAAGGATATTTGGCTATTGCAGTTGCTTTAATGCAGAGTCAAAATTCAGCATCTTTCTAAAATTTAAAGCCCAATAAATTATACAGAAATATTTTCTAAATTATGTGGCATAGAGGCAGCAATTTTCTAAAATAGAAGTTTGCAGATAAGTTGAAAACAACACACATGACACAAAAATTACATCTTTTTTTATATTCATTACATTATTTTTTTATATTCATTTTCTTGTTTTGATTACAATTGATTATCTGAAAACTACTTTAAATAAATGAGGACCCAAGTTTTGATAACTTGCTTTTAATTTTATGAAAGCTGATCGAGTGTTTGATGCAGATCAAATGGTAGGTCCAGTACAAACCTTAATATGGATGTAGTACTTGAAAGTATTATAGTGCTTGAAATTATTCCAGGAATGTGCAAAAAATGATCAAATACAGATTTGATTAAATTAACCCCTATTTAATTTTCAAACCCCTATAGGATAATGTACATTACAATAAAGTATTTTCCCGGTCTCTTGGAGTTCACTGTAATGAGATTTCACTGTATTATCCAAAAAAAAAAAGAAAAAAAAAACTATGAGCATAATCAGTCACAAGTAATATTTGTTCTAGCATAGAATAATTAAAAATAAATTCTGGTTTTAATCATAAAGAAACTGATATAATTATTGAATGATTATAGTATGTGGGTTGTTTTAAATGATTTTCAAATATTTTCCATGAGTTTTCAATTTAATGCTTAGAGATTAAAACATTTTTGCATTTATGGCTGTCTAAAAGTATTATGAATGATTCATATTATTTTTTCATTGTTTATAAAAATGATCACATCTTATGTGCATAGTTGGAGTTAGTGATTTATTCTAGCATAATTTAATGTTAACCCAATCACACTGAATTTCTATGGTATAATCCGTGTCGATTCAGGCAGGGGGGTACCTTCATAGTATCAGTTTTTGAATTTCACATATGTTAAAATTTAGAACAAAGTGAGTTATATGTATGTTTTTGTTTTGCTCAAAAAAATTCCTGTCCCGAGCTACAGGCCGCCAAAGATGGCGCGTCCGGCATGATTTCTCACTTGTAATTTTCGACAAAAACTTTCAAGTGCTCTATTTCCTGAACGCTACAAGATATTTTGATGCAGTTTTTTTTTATTTGAAAGATAACACTGTGCAACAAATTTGAACTTTTTTTTTGACCTTTAGATGAAACTATGTGATTCTATATAAACAAAAGGTGCTTAATTCAAATATCCAAACCAAAATGGTCCATCACGTACCATTTTTGCTGGAGACCCACTTCTCATATTTATACAAACTGTTTATGGAAGAGTGTAACTGCGGCTTACTTATTGAAAACACAAACACAAAAAAGATTTTTTTTTGGCCGTTTTATCTCGTGGGCATCTGTTGGTGTGCCCTGATAACAGATTAGCAATATTCAATTCGTATACTTCCATTCTATTGACCGCTGAAACGCTTTTAAAACACAGATATCCTGATGAGACTTTTCCCCATTCTCATCCTTAATTACGCCTAGGTTTTGAGGAAAGAAGTCCATATGGGAGTCCAAAATGTGTAGTTTTAATGAAATATAGCAACCTAATAATACAAAAGCATTTTATCATGTCACTAACAAGATTTTCGTAATTTTCTGCTTTCTCATTTCCAAGGAAACGTGAGCACACCGATTTAAAGGCCATCCAGGCAAATTTTTCTTCTTCTCACTGTTTGTTTTTATACTCTTTATCATGAAAGGACTTCCTTAAGTTGTGGGCCAATAAAAATCCTTTCTTTTAGTTTTGCCTCACTTAATTTTTAAAATTTTTTCCTGAAATACAAGAAAGTCACTCCTCTGTCCAGAGCTTTTACAAATATTTCGATAAACCAAGTTTAATATACAATTGGGGGGAAAAAAGCACATTGTAGATTTACAAGTGGCTAATTTGATATGCTTTTTCCACTCAAAATCTTGAAATTTCCTGTGTTTGCAGAATATGCTACATGAATGAATAGGAAAACAATACTTAGATGGAAGAGCACCTATAAACAAGCGCCACTCTGCTGAATTGTGCTCATTTCCTAATGCTTGAAGCACTACATTAACATCACAGCAGCATACTATTTTTTCTTTCTCCGCAAAATAGTCTATAAAATGTTTTTGTCGTCTTGTAAAAAACTCGAAACTTCCAGAAGTAGATAAAGCTTTTGTTGCCAAAACATGTCACTAAAGTGACCCAAGTTCATTAAAAAGTCTCTAGAATGACAACAATTTCACTGTCAATGAGAAAGATATGATTTATAAAAAAGTAAGTCGATAAATTACGAAAATATGCACATTTATCCAGAAAATGCGTAAAATGCTAAAATGTGGAATTTCGGGAAAATGGTACGTGATAGGGAAAAAATAATTGCAGATTCGTAATTCTCAGCCAAAAATACATAAGAAACAGACATTTTCATCCAAAGGACATTTTTCTTGTTGCACAGTGTAATTAGATTCTGTTTATGATGAAAGGCTACATTTTAAAATATTTCTTTAATGTTTTTTGCTGATGCCTTCTGAAATTTTTTTTAGAAAATCTTTTATATTTTTTTTTTCTCAAAAAAGCCCATCTCAATTTTTTTTTTTTTTTCAGTTGGTAATACCTTTGAGTACTATATTCCCTGAAAAAGACAGTTTCCACTTTTGCGTTCAACGGTTTTTAGAAACAATTCAAGATTTTGCCATATATTTTATCAGTTTTCTTTATAACATAGTCATATATTAGTCTCATTAAGTCAAAATTATCCAAATTTAATTTTCTTTGACATGGCATTTAATTCTTAATAAATATTAGCGCATGAAAAGATCATGATTTTTTAAATTAAAAAAATAGTTTTTTTTTTTTAATTTTAAACCAGATTGCTTATCTTACCAATAAACATAACTTAAGATTGACATTCTGAGTAAAACCCAATGAATATGATTTTGGGTGAAAATAAGAATTTTACAATGAAAAGTGTATATTTATGCTAAAAATTTAGAAAAATATATGCAATACACTGTACTTTCAACCCAATAAGAATATGTTGGAAAAATTTATTACTGCACAGTCGCCAGGCCGTTAGCAAGTAATATAAATACATTGTATACCAGCCATTAAAATATTTTCTGTATATCATTTATTCATAATCACAAATAGATTAATAATTAAATTTATTTTTAAATAATACATACACTTAAGTATTTTCTTGATTCCATTTGCCATTAAGTAATTTGAAAAAGAAAACAAGTTTGGCTGTCTTTTCTACTCGTAATTAATTTTTGAGCTTGATGTGAGCCAATCCAAATGTCGAAAACTTTAGTTCAATTGCTGCTGAAATGAGCATCTGAATAATTTTTGGCTGTTTATTACCCATGAATTCTTTTATAGCAATTACAGTTTTCCACTCTCAAATGTTGACAGACTGCAATTTCGTTTTCAAATTAAATTCCACAAAAAGGAAATGCACATATTATGAACTTCAACACATTATTTCATAGTTCAGTGTTTTCTTTAACCAAATCTAATTGGCTCTTAAACCTCTTATTTTATATTTTGGGGTTAGTGATGGCTAAAAAAAAAAAAAAGAAAAAAAAGGTTTCAATGCCTGCTCATATATTTTTTAAAAAGGTATTGTATAGTTACTTTATCTTGCTGATTTACGTTATTTTCTAGCTTTTTCTGAATACTTGTAACAACTTTGGCTATTTTAATTATCTTTAAATTATTTAAAGCAGTTAAGATTGGTTTTAAATGGTTAGGCAGATAATCTACATTTTGTTCCATTGCCCCATTGAAAATATTTTGATACTTATTTCTCTATTAAATTTCTACTCCCTTCTTTAAATACCTGCATAAAAATTAGACAACTCATATTGCTAACTCAAATTAGTAATAAACTCTTCAGCATTCTTATTTGATTTGATTTTTGTTAGAACTATTAAGCTTTTAACTTGCTGAAATTTTAACACAAAAATAATTTTTACTTGGAAGATATTTGGAAGGGAAAAGTGGATGTATTTGGTTTTGAAACTAGACAACTCGTTATAGATAAAACAAATAGTGCTGTTTCGTGCATATACTTTGTTTTTGTTAACTTCCTTATGAAAGATAAGGTAGGAAAATGCAAAGTGATTGAATCCTAAAGGATCATTCATAAATGATGTCATGCTTCGAGGGGGAGGGGTGTTCCTGAAATTGTGACAAGGGGAGGGAAGGGGGTAACAAGAAGAGTGACGTCCTGCATCATGCAACATAGCTTGACATGTGACAAAGGGGGGAGGGGTTAAATATATGGGAAAAAAGCATGACATCATTTATGAACGGCCCCTAAGTTGTTTTTGTCTCCCCCCTTGTAGTGTTCCTCTTTCTCTTTTCATAAGATTAATAGTAAGATATGGAAATCAAGGATAAAAAGCTATGTTTTACTGAATAGCACATATATTAAGATTAACAACACAACTAATAGATTTGAATTCTAGCTATGAAAAAAATGAGAAAATGATATTTGAAAAAAATAAATGAAATCAATCAATATTTTAAAGTAGCGGGCAATAAGATTGGGCAATGTATGTCTGTCTGTTTGTCTACAGGTTTTTTTTTTTTTTTTTTGTGGGAAAGGGGGATATATGTTTCTAATATTTATTAAGAAAATTAAATTTGGATAATTTTGACTTAATGAGACTAAAATATGTATAAGTTATAAAGAAAACTGATAAAATGTATGGTAAAATATTAAAGTGTTTCTAAAAACCGTTGAACGCAAAAGTGGAAACTTTCCTTTTCAGGGAATGTAGTACTCAATGGTATTAACCAACTAAAAAATTAAAAATTTTTGAGATTGGCTTTTTTGAGAAAAAAAATATAAAAGATTAAAAAAAAAAAATTCAGAAGGCTACAGCAAAAAATGTTGAACATATATTTTAAAATGTAGCCTTTCATCTTAAATATAATCGAATTATCTTTCAAATAATAAAAAACTGCATCAAAATATCTTGCACCGTTCAGGAAATAGAGCACTTGAAAGTTTTTGTCGAAAATCGCAAGTGAGAAATTGCGCCGGAGGCGCCATCTTTTTGCGGCCTGTATCTCGGGAAGGGAATTTTTTAAGCAAAACAAAAACATACCTATAACTCATTTTGTTCTAAATTTTAACGTATGTGAAATTCAAATACTTCTGAGACTATGAAGGTAAGATTTTATTTTTGTCTGCCTGAATCGAGACGGACTATGCCCCATACAGTACAACCAGGGCTCGCACCAGAGGAAATTCGGGTCTGTTTTCGGACCTTTCACAAAATTCCAATTAGTCAGAACGAACCCTTCACAAAATTCCAGTTAATCAAAACTGACCATTCACTAACTTCAAATGAATCAAAACAGACCATTCACAAAATTCCAAACTTCCAAATCGTACTTTTCACACCATTATTTATTATAAATGTGGAAATTAATAATAAAATTATTGATCACTATATGTTTAAATTTTCAATTTTCACAAAATTATTTGATTTTTCACAAAAATCTCTTTAAAATTCATAAAAAACGGATCCTCCTAAAAAATGCAAGATCGATTCCTAGTACAACCACAGTTTCATGATTGTCTATAGATTGTTAAATGTTATTGTTAAATCAAGGGTATCATTAAATTGGGAAAATATAAGATTCATTAAATTTAAATCAGGGCTTTTAAAATCCATTACTGATTGGAAGAAATAGTTAAATCAAAGTTAGGCTGTACTATCAATCAAGTAAATAAATATAATAATTTTTTAATCTACTGTCCCTGGTTTCTCCCCAAAAAATTCTGAAAACATCTTTCCACTAAAGTCTGCTTTTTCTGGACTAATAAGGAGTTGCTCTAAATTATATCTCTTAGCAGGAAGCACAGCATTTTTTGTTACCTTAATGAACAATGGCTTTCTCTCATGAGCTTTCCAAACAGGACAAAATCTTCTTCTTGGAGAGCTTTTGAGGCTTCAACTGTTCTTTCAATTTCTGTTACAACATGTAGAGCTCTGCGATATATTTCATCTCCTAAGTTGCTTTTTTGACCTGGAATGTTTAACATTACATTGGTAGTTTATCACTACTAAAATTGAAATGACAAGAATGAATTGCAGAAAAAAAAGGAGCAAATTTATAACAAGCATAGACATCCAAACACTTTATACCCTTAAAAATCATTTCTTTACAAATAGTAAGCACATGACTATTTACAGGTAATTCCTCTATGACTCTAAGAACATACTATATAGATTCCATATATGATCGGCCCCTTTAGATTTTAAATGTTTTGTCATTTATCTAGAAACATACTCGATGCTTTATCTTGAAAAATCAGGGGTGTTATGAATAAGTAAGGCCTCATTTCCATAGTGCTCGGCAACTTCTTGTCAAAAAGTAGTTAACTACCAACTACTAACTAGTCTAAACAAAACTAGTTACCTAGTAGTTAACTACTTTTTTCTGAGACTAGTTGTAACTAGTAGTTCACTGTTCTCCAAAAGTAGTTAACTACTTTTAAGTATAATTCATTTGAATTTCCATTTTTAAGCTTGTTCTTAAATATTTAATCCTAATAATTCAACTCAATATTATTTTTAACCATTAAAACAATTTTTAAAAAAAATCCCGTAAAACATTCAAAGATTGATATTTACAAATAACACTAAACAGTTAATATATAAATAGAACATGAATAAAGACAAAATATTTTTCTTTAAATTTAAACATTTATTTTAATATGTGTATTTGTTTAATAAAGTTAATAATTTGTTTTTAAGAAATAGCAATTTTTCAAATTTCTTTGTCTCCCAGCCTACATCTTCTTGGGACAAGAATTAGTCCAGCAACAGAAAATAACTGCTGTACAACTGCGCTACTTGGTAGAGAACAGTTATAAAGCAAAAAAGCTTTTTAGCAAAATATCTTTGTAACACGCATGCTTTAGATTATATTCTTCCAAATTGTGTTGAAGGCTTGTGTTTTATGGTATCCCAAGCGCATGCATGGTATTAGAGTAGAGGTAAAGCTTCCCAATAATGAAGATTTGGTCTTTAAATGAAACTTCATCGTGCTGGTGCAGGTGCGATTTATTGATTATATTAGAAAGTTTTTTGATAATTAGCATTAAAACTGCAATAAATATTATGATTTTTATGAGTACTTTTACATTATATAACATAATATTAAAAAATACATTTGTGTGAGTCATAAGCTAAAAATTTAAATAATTTAATGTTTAAATAATTTTTTCTTTAAAAAATAGATTTAAAAATTTTTTTTGAAAGTAGTTGGAATTTTGAAAGTTGTTGTAACTAGTAGTTGGGAAAAAAAACAGTTTAACTAATAGTTAACTAGTTCAAGACAAAAGTAGTTACAACTAGTAGTTGCCACAAGTAGTTAACTACTTCTAGTTAACTACTGCTGAACACTACATTTCCACCAAAGTTTTGTCCCAAAAGCAAATTTAGGACACCAGCAACAAATTTAGGAAAATGAAATATATTTACCATCATCTTAAAAAATGTAATGATTAAAATAATGTTTTGACTGCAGCATCTGATTATTATGTTATTAAAGCCAAAATTTTGAAAAAGATTGCATGGACATGTTTAAGGCTTACAAGGATTCCCCTTTTCAATGCGGAAAAGGTTTTGAGCTCCCGACAATAAGCAGCAGTCATAAAAAGGCGACTGTTGTTTCACACCATTATAAACTGGCTGAGATTCAAATTCTTAAGTGGAGGGCAGACTTTTTTCCAAGCTTTTTGTGTGAAGGGGATCACTAATATATGGGAGTGAGAAAATGTTTCAATATTGTTTCCCCAAACGTAGACTTCTATTAGTTTAAATATTTGCTGTTTTAACTTGTTAAGTGCTTAATAACTGTAATATCCCCTTACAGTTCATTAGAAAATATAGTTTAGATTAAAAATATATAAAAGATTAGCTGTTGCTGGCGATTTTGTTCGCATAGCAATATAGATGTGTGTGTGTTAGAACTGACGGCCTGATCAAAATGTGATCAATGTGGGCAAATATTATAAAAGGCATCCTTTTGGAAGCTGCATTTCTGGCCAATAGAATTCAAACAAAATTAAACGGGGTTATGATATTGATGACTTAAAAATCAGAACATTATGGCACTAAACAACTTTTTTTTTTTTTCAAAGTGAGCGATCAAACACCGTTTGGGGTGCTGATTTTTGAGCGGTAAATATTTGTTGTTTCTGATTTTTACTCAATTTATTTAAAAATTATCTATTAAAAAGGTTTAAATTAAGGTTTTATTACATAACAAGAAGTTCTATCTAGAGCTATGCAAGCTTATACTTTCCTGTATACACCCTCAAATTTATAATCTAGCTATCTCTCTCTCTTTCTGATTTAGCTTTAGTTCTTAATTACTTCAAATATAGCTTTTTCAAAAGTTAATACATATTCATTCATTCAAAAATATCCTCAGAAATCTACATCAAAAAGTTTCATAGGAAAATAGGAAATTTCATAGGCTTGTTTAGTTCTTGTTGAACTTCGTATTTGTACATGTTCCATGACATAAGATCCTTCCGATAAAGTTTGTTTCTAGCAAATCTGTTATTAGATCAGGGCTTAGGGGAGAGTGTTGTACCTTGGGACGCTTGTACCTTGGGACATTGGCAATTTCTAAAAACCTATTGGCAACATTTTTTTTATTTCTAATTGTGACCTTAACCAGCAAATAGCATCACAGTAAAAGGCAGCATTAGAAGCACTGAATTGATGACTTGGTGAGAGAAAGAAAATTTTAGCACTCAAAAGTAAATATCTTTCTCATTCTAATTTCATTTACTGAAATAGCATTTGTAAAACTATTCTACTGAATTTTAATTGGATATTGAACAGAAGATTTTTAAATGTTTTGGTTATGAGAAAGTGATGATACTGCATTTTGATTGACCACCATTTTGATTTTATTTAAACCATGTGAGGATTGTACCTTGGGACAGTAAACCGTGTTGTACCTTGGGACATGTCTCAAGGTACAACATACACATGGTTCTTAATAATTTGGATATATTTTAGTATAAAGAGAGATATTCTAATCAAATGCAGTCTTTTATATGTAGTTTTTTTATAAATGCAGTCAAATTAGGTTTTGAACTTTCAAATTTATTATTTGTGTAAATTACACATTACAGTAATGTATCTTCTTAATTTAGTGCTTTAAAAAATAAAGTTTTTGATTTTTCGTATAAAATTGGTTATGTATATGACTGTTGCATGAATCACGAAGTATGTCCCAAAGTACAACAGGGTGTTGTACCTTGGGACAGTTTTCAGTTACTACTTAAAATGGCTGGCATTTTTTTATTTTTAAACTGTTTGAATTTGAAAAAATATATTATAGAGGAGAATTTGGTGTATTTAAATAGTGTCTTCAGACTTTAAATCTAATTTTAATTTTTGAAGTTAAAAATTAAAATGTGAAAAGTGTCCCAAGGTACAACACTCTCCCCTATATGAGATTGAAATTTCCATGTGGATGCTAATGTTTATTTATTTATTTCTTTCTTTCTTTATTTATTTTTTGAACTGCTCAAAATTGAGCAAAAATAGTTCAAATAAAAAAAATTTCACGTTGAGAGGTCCTTCAAAGGAGCTTGTTCAAAAGATCTTGGATTTTATGTGCAGTTGTTCCATATACTGCTAATGTTTAAATTAAAGAATAAAATATGAAAATATCAGATGTCATGCCCAAGAGCTTTCAAATACACAAAAAAAAAAAAAAAAATCTTTCAAATCGGGCAATTCCCTTCAAAAGTTTTTGGGGGGGGGGGGGGGGGGGGAACAGACAAACAGACTGACTGAGAGATATTTTCTCCATCTCAAAATCCTACATGCAATTTTTTTATTTTTCACTCTTTATTTCTTAACTTCACTTAGTTTTGACTTTTCTTTATTTTTAACAATATTCTTACGATACATTAAGCCTTCTTTCCTACTTTATTTTATTATTAATAATTTCTTTAACGGGAAAGTATGCCAAAAATGGTGTGTTACCGTAAGATGGATGGTGTGGCTCTATAGCATAGGTTCTCTTTTTTTGCCCACCGCCCACTTTGAGAATATTTTTTTTTTCTTACTTGCCCCCCTTTTCTTACTTGCGAATCTGAAATAGCTATTCCCATGAGTATATTTTTAAATGTGTAACATTATACATTTTATTCGTAGATAGGATATGACCCTATCCTATTTCTGTTTTAAGAAAGACTTTTAATAAGAGCAATCAAAACACGTACTTAATTATATTGAAAACTACAGGGTGGGGCAAAAGGTATGAACCGGTTTTAAAGGAATGTAAAACAAAAACCATTCAACTTAAAGAAATTATGTATATATTGTTTAATTCAGTACAGAATCTAGTTTTTTACATTAAGTTTTAAAGATGATATTACGTAAGTGGTGGTCGTCAGCGATGCTGCCTTCTTGTAGGCGAATTCTGAAGTTTTCAAACGTTCTTCTGCACATTTCGATGGGTATTGCCTTAACTTCCTCTAATTCTGTCCTTAAGTTCTTCCAGGGCATGTGGACGAAGTTTAAAAACTTTTTCCTTTATGTACCCCCAAAGAAAAAAAATCACAATGCTCAAATCTGGTGACCATGCAGGTCACTCCACGTCACCCCTCATAGAGACGAGGCCGGGGGGAACACTTGCCTCAATCTCGCCATTGAAATCCTAGCAGTGTGGGATGTAGCCCCATCCTGTTGGAACCAGATGTCTCCCAAATTAGTTGCTGCTCTCAATTCTTCCAGCTCAGGTTCAAAAAACTCTTCCAACATTGTCACATAACTCTCAGCAGTGACAGTGATGGTTCACCCATTATCCTCGAAAAAGTAAGGACTTATAATCCCAAATTGGGATATTGCACACCGTACAGTCACTTTAGGGGAGTGAAGTGGCCTCTGGTGAATTTTTCTTATATTTTCATAAGCCCAATAGCGAAAATTCTGTTTATTAACAGCTCCACACAAGTGGGTGATAACAGAATGGCTATTTTCAAAAAAAGTAATAACATCAAACCTACGATGCTCTCCTGTCCAAACCATGGTTGCTACTGAAATCTAGACTCTCCCGCTGCCACAACGAGACCCCTCCCCTTTCCCCACCACCACCACAGGCCGAGCACCAGCCAATCAAAACCGGTTCATACCTTTTGCTCCACCCTGTATTTTTATTAAAATATTCAGACATTGAGTTCGTAACTTAACTAATGAGAAGGTTGAATTTGATGCATTTTAAGGTGTTTGCTAATATCAGGCTCGATTTTACCTAAAAAACAATTGTAAGTCGCCGCGTTCAATAATATGGAGCTGATTTCTCTTTTTGGTTATCAATGTTGCCACAGCACTATAGCCACGTTCAGCTATGTATGAAGATGGGAATGCTATCAGAAATCGTTGAACAATCAACAGTAAACCTAATACTTTTGTTAGTACATAATCAGCGTGTTTAGTCTATTTCAGACTATATTAAATGAATCTGTCCGTGCCCCTCCATGTCATCTCAATACCCCCTAGTTTTCTCTGGGTCTTTTGCTGCCCCCCTGAAAGTCTCACACGCCCACAAGGGGGCGTTATCGCCCACGTTGAGAACCTACGCTCTATAGTTATAGATGAAATTGAAAGGAAATAAGTATAGGCCTGATAGCTTAAGTGGTAGATCACTCAGGGCGTAACTGAGGGACCTGGTACGAGTCCCAGTCTGGACTAATTAATTTTTACTCAATTAATGCTAAAATTCGATTTAACGAACTTTAACAAAACTCCTTTTAAATACACGGTTCCTGTAGGATACAACTGTTACGTTATCCCATAGGAACCGTGCATTTTCCCTGGATAAAAAGTAGCCTATGTCATCTCTGACCCTAAAGTACCACAATACAAAAAATCATGTCGATCCCTTGCTCTGTGAAAGACAAAACCAAGCTACCCCACAAGAACTGCAAAATTTTTCCGGGATAAAAAGCAGTCTGTGTCATTTTCTGAACCCTAAACTATCACTGTGCAAAAAATTACGTCCATCCCTTGCTCAGAGAAAAACAAAAACAATTCTATCCCCCAGGAACTGTACATTTTTCCTGGATGTGCCATTGAGTGAAAATGACTTAGTCCAGACTGGGGCTCGAACCCAGGTCCCTCAGTTACATGCCGAGCTCGACCACTTAAGCTATCAGACCATTACTGGTTGTCTTTTAATTTCATTTATAACTATTCAGCCACACCATCCGGTACGGGAATGCCCCATTTTTATATAATGATATCCCATGGGAACCGTGCATTTTCCAGGATAAAAAGTAGCCAATGTGCTATTCCAGACTATAATGTATCTGTATGCCAAATTTCATCCAGATTTGTTCAGCCATTCTGGCCTGATTGAATAACGAACAGACATATAAACTTTTGCATTTATAATAATAATAAGATTGTTTCAATGTTTGTGCAAAAACGTTACACAGAATTCCAAATGAAGTTTAAAATAAAAATTGTGGCAAAATTCTACAGTTCATAGATACTTTCAACATCGTTGACAAAAAAAGTAATTATGTTTTTAATGCTTTTGCTGACCTTTCATTTTTTTTATTGGTACTAAAGTACTTAAATTATTAGTATAAATAAAAAGAATTCTAAGTTGGTTTTAATGTATAAAATTATAACTTAGTTTTATAATATTAAAAAGTTATAAAACTAAGGGGTTTATAAAAAATTTGAAGAAAGAAAAAGATCACGAAGAAGTCGTAGGTTGGAGATATTCAACCTTTATCAATTTTTAATCTCTTTAGGTGCGCAATGTAGTTGTCAAAAAGAACTCAATTCTTGTTTTTGTAGCATCATCTTCTTATTAAGAGTTCAAAGCCAAAAAACACACACACACATCAATCATCCATACTTTCTTATTGGGTTGATTGGGGCAGGGGGGAAGCAAGGAAAATACAGGTTTCATGTACCTCATTTCGAGCCCTTGAAACAACAAGGAGGTGATCAATTTCTAAAAAGAAATAGTGATAACTTGATCATTGTTCTTGTTCATATAAGAGGTATTATTCTTTGTTTTGCAAACTTCATCTTAAAAACCTTCCATCGGCCAAGTCTAAATAAAAAAAAGTAGTTTCATCTTTAAAAATATTATTCTCATTCTCCCCATAAGTATCTAACAGTTCTGTCCTCATTTCATCCTTAAATAATTTTTCTGTATCCCTTCATCAACAGATAAACTCTCACCAGATTTTTTTTAAAACTAAATTTCATTCCAGATCTTAAAAGTTTGGAATCAGTCATCAGATGCTTGGAATAATACTTTGGAATCCAGCTTTTTCTAAAATAAGATAGTTTTATTATTATTAGCTGAATTATATTCATCTGTAAGAATATTTTTGGCCCACTTATTCTTTAACCAATTTAATTTTCCTCCTTTCATTTGCATTCTGTTGGGGACAGCATTCAAAATGCAATCTTAACTCTTTAGTTTTGTAAATAATAAACTTTAGTATAGCAAACCTTTTGACAATTTCATATTTTCTAGATGCTTATCATCAACACATTCTAAAATCTTCCTTTTTCTTTTAATTGCATAATATTTGGTGACGAAAGGAGTTTATAAAGAAGAAACAAAATAAAATTTAGTGAAGCTCATTATTTAAAAACAATGGCAACATTAAATATCATACAGAAAAAGTTAAAATTGGTTAGTTGTTTTTCAAGTTAATTTGTTAACATTTTTCAAGTTTCTTACATATTTTGGGTACGTACTTTCAAGATCTTGGATTGTTGCATCCCTGAGACTTGATTTCCCAAGAATTTCTGCAGCCTTTTCACACTGCTTCTTTCTATTTGAGTATTGACTTTCAGCCAGCTTATGATGTACATTAGTATTAGTTATCAGAACTGTAACACTTGGATTTTTAAAATTTATCAGTCTGTATTCAAGTGATCTGAAATGTAAGTTCAAAGACGAGTTAGTTTTTTGGCTAAGCAAAATAATAAATATTTTTTCTTTTATTTTCCCTTCTTGTATTAACATGTTTTAGGAAGAAAGTAGCAACACGTAATCAGTAAGAAATTAACTGTACTCAAGTCCTAGATAATCAAGTTCCAAGGGTTCGCAGACATCAAGTGCAAAAGTACATATTTCTACTTATATGCTTACATTTTTGTTGTAATTATCTATTATGTAAGATAATTATAACAAAATATTCATATTGATGTTCCCTAGTTGACACATTGACTGCCAACCTATGAGATAACTCGTAGTAGGTGAACTTGTTGAGAGACCAAATTACATATTGTCTTGTTGTTGCTGATTTTTTTTCAGTTTTCAATACATTTATAGAAAGTTAGTAATTTTTTACTTAATAAAATGTTTTGTACAATATGTTTAAATTAAACTATCGTCTGGAGATCCACAAACTACAAACAGCGCTAACAGTCACTGTGTGGGCAGTCAACGTGTTAACGAAAAAAGATTATTTTTTTGGCTTACAGTATTGTGGTTACTTAGTTGTAGTACTTTGTAGTACTACAGATATGTAGTACTACAAAGTACTAATAGACATGGTTTTGGTAATGTAACCTTTTTTTTTTCTTAGTCTACATATTTGAAGTTTTAAAATTTTATTTGATAGGTAGGACTTTTATTCAGTTCATATTTTTTGGCGACCTAAATATAGCAATATCTGGTTTTAATATTTCCTCTTTTTTTGCATCTCTCTCAGCTACACGTTTATTTTCTAAAATGTCAACCAGAAGTACAGGAGAATCAATATGGTTAAACTTTTATTTACACATTGCTAATATTTTTTAGATATATGACAGTAAAATTTTTACTGTACCTTTTTTTTCTCTTGCTTATTTAAAATTTGTTTAAAAAAAACAGACAAATAAGGGGAAAACTGTAATATCCTTTAACAAGAATGGAGTGGACATTAATTATGCACTACTCATGTTTTATGTTTACAATATGTTAGCAACACATTGTTATTTCATAGACTAAAATAACAAAAGACATTGTATCTAATCCTAAAAAAGCATCCTTGAAAGTCGAAAAAAAAATAATAATAATAAACTAGTGATTTTTTTGCTTTTTGAGATAGGAAAATTTTAAGTGTAAAACTAAGAAGAGAAATGGTTGCATTAAAATTAGTTACAGATTATTTAAAACAACTAGCTATTAGTTCATTTTTTAACATTGTTTTTAATTGGTTATACTACTAATTTAATTTTGTAACACTTGATTATAATTTAAAATACTTTATATGATAAAAGGATGATTTGTTGATGGGTCTCACTTTTTTGGACAAAATATAAACCCCCTTACACGTGGATGATCTTCCTAAGGGTTAGCAATCTCAACGTTGAGAGATAATGATATATATTGGAGAGTTGCACAATGCAAAATGAAAAGTAAACATTTATTAAACAAAAACAAAAAAAGGTTCACCTGAAAATTATTTTTATTTAACATTACAGAAAAAAATGTTAAATTTTCAAATACAATGTTTTACTTTGCTGTACGATAATATAATTTTTTTTCACAAATTGGCTCAACTATCCCTATCTTCCCCTATTATAAAAGGAGCATTTTTTACATTGTACATATATTTAAGGATATCGTTCAAGAGTTTTTACTTTTGACCTTTCTTACCTGCAGTCTAGAAGCAGAGCATAATCCTTTTTACCCATGAAGGAAATGAACTGATCCATGATTCCACATGGTGTACCAGCAAATTTGTGTTCTGCCTTTTGGCAAGCTAACGCTTTATCAGCAAGTCTGAAGTGATAAAAATTTAGTCTTTAGAATTTCAAATAAAATGGGCTTGCAAGTCTTATTCAGAAAATTTAATCCAGAACAAGCATGACACAAATTCAATGATGCATTATATTTCTATTTTATTTTTTAATGATCGTGCAGTGATGCTGTATATGTAATGGTGTATTATTACTCCATACCCATTACGCACAAAACATATAACTTTCTTTTCAAAAAGGCAAACAACATTTAGTAAACAACACGTACACACAAACAAATAAATAAAAGGAGAAGTTTCAGTTATTTCCATTATAAGTTTGTAATTACAATTACAACCAAGGCTGTGATACAACATTTACAAGGTATATGGAAGTAGTGGTCTTTAACCTTTTTAGCATTTTGTGTTGTTATAGCACTCAGTTTTAATTTCCAGTGATAAAGCATTCAAAAGAGGCTTCTATAATGTGCAGTTGAAATAATAAGATGCACATGGTGAATTGGTTAGCTTTGTTTTCTTCGGACAGCATATGAACGACTCAAACACCTGCTTTGCATACTTAACCAATCTGCTGACAATATTCTTGAATATTAAACCAAGATTGGTTAAGAGAGGTTAATGTTACTATTCAAGCTACTATAATGGATGTTTTCTTACAGGATGCTTTTAACAGTATAAGTAAATTAATGAAATACAGCAACTCACTTTGGCCTTTCTGTTAAACACATTAAACATCTTTAAAAAATTTTGTGTATTTCATTTGCAGATACAAGAATATGCATTTAAAATCTAAAAATTTTTGGAGCTAAATTTCTGATTTTGTTTGTAATGTTAAAATTCCTGTACAATAAATACAATTGACAGGTTACAAATAATATCAGCACAAGATTTTTTACCTAAAAAACATTTTTAACTATACTATATTTCAAAAAGTCAAACCTTAATGATAATGTTTCATTGCTTAAACCTTCTAAAAATGTATAAATTGCCACTTCTAAAGCAGCAGAACTAGAGAGTCCTCCTCCGACTGGCACAGTAGTTGCAATGAGTGCATCAAACCCACAAACTTTTCCTGAAATTCAGAAAATACAAATGAAATTCGATTTTCATACAACTTTTAAGATTTCATCACAATAATATCTTATCCCCAAATAATATTTAATTCTTTTCAAAACTGCTACACTATTAGCAATATATAGTTCAGTCTTTTTATTATACGCAAAAATTAATTTTGGTGTAACGTTGAAATTCTGGAAACGGTCTAAATGTCAACTTTTGAATGCAAACTTGTGATATCAAAAGTAATATAAGAAACTTACAACACACATTATAACCTCAATTGTCCCAAACTCCTTTTTAACCAAAATAGGTTTTTGGGACCCCTTCACAAGTTATTTATTTTTTACCCTGAAGTCAGCCAAAATTGGTTATATTTATTTGTTTTATGTTTATAAGCAGAAGTAGCATATGAGATTGTGCTTAAGATGGAAGCATTCTTGATTTATCTGAAAATTTCAATTTTTAGAATGCAGTTGGTCTTAACTACTTGGGGTAATCAACATTCTACCATACATATGCAAAGTAACAACTTTAATACATTTTCATTCAAGCTTGGATGCTCCAATTGACTATCACAATATTCTTTATCAGCAAATAAAAATTAAACACTAAAGGGGCCTCGGTGGCCGAGCGGTCTTAGTACCAGTTTCCGCCCGCTGCTTGCGCGCAGCAAGGTGGTCGTGGGTTCGATTCCCACCTTGCCCTGGGTATATTTCCTCGCTTTGTAATGTAATAAAATCTTTCATGTATTGTCTTGTGCTATCTGTCATATTGGACGACAGTTCATAAGCGAGTCTTGAGACTAAGCACACAAACTGGTAAATAAATGTATTTCAATTCAATTCAATAAACACTAACATTGGAAATTTGAGCACACTATATTTGATCAACAGTGTATATATATATATATAAGGGTGGCCCTTATTTTTCAACTTTCGAAAAGCTTAGCTCCCAACCGCCTATCTTGTTCCAATCAACAAAAAAAATGATATGTGCAAAAATTTAGCTCAATCGGACTTCATTCTGGCAGCCCTCATCAGCCATGAATTTTTGAAATTGTCATCTGTAAAGTTATTTTTCAAGATATTACTGTTATTTAATATTTACTGTATAAATTTGTGTGAAGTTTTTGATAGGAGCAAAATTACTGATAGAAATGCAGTTTTAACATTAATGGCTGCTGCAGAAGCTTTCGGGCATGATACTGAACAGCTAGTAATAAATCGTACTTCTTATCAAAATCTCAGAAAAAAATTTAGGGAAGCAAGATACACAGAAATCCAGAACAAATTTAAATTTGATAACTGCCAAGAATTAGTGTTACAATGGGATGGAAAGCTGCTCCCAGCACTAACAGGTGTAGAAAAGGTTGATAGACTGGCAATAACAGTCACCTTTCAAGGCAAAGAGCAACTGCTGGGAGTGCCTGAAATTCTAACATCTTCAGGAGAAGAGCAAGCGTTGGCTGTTTACCGTGCAGCCGAGAAATGGAGTATAATTAACAAAATTCAGGCACTTTGCTGTGATACTACAGCAAGCAACACAGGCCGAATAAATGGTGCCTGCATAACTCTAGAAAAGTTGTTCAATCGTGACCTGTTGTACCTCCCTTGTCGTCATCACATTTTTCATCAGAAATTTTGAATAAGTTTTGAGAAGCTGTTTCGACTTGCTGATGGATGCGACTACTGGTCCAGACATGCCACTTTTCAAAAGATTTTGAGAAACTTGGGTTACAATTGACAAGAATGTTTACATAACTGATAAAAATGAAGTGCCTTATGATGTCCGTTCTACCATTATTCATTTTATTGAAGATCAGCTTGCTACTCATAAACAACTGCGGGAAGATTATCGATAATTGTTGGAGTTAACAATGATCTTTCTTGGAGGCATTCCAAAGAATGGCATATCTTTTCATATACCAGGAGCTGTAAGTCATGCTAGATGTATGTCAAAGCAATCTATGCATTTAAAATATTCTTATTTCAACATCAATTTAAATTATTTCATAGGGAGAAGAATATGTATTTTTCTTACTCGAGTGTATGTTCGAGCATGGCTCTTGTCACCAGATGAAATTAAAGCACCCTATCATGATTTTCTTTTCATGTTTCAATTGCTAAATTATCAGGCTATTGATCCAGATATCAGTAAGACTACTGCAAAACAATTTTAAAAACATCTCTGGTACTTAGTTCCTGAAACTGTGACTCTTTCTCTTTTTGATGACAATGTTCCAATAGATGTTAAGACAAGTATGACTCAAGTTATGCTGGAGGTTGAAGGAAGTGAAGAACAGGAAGAAGATACAAATCAATTTAAGCGATACATTCTTCACCCAAATGGTTTTTCAGCATTTTCAGAAATCAAGTTTCCGACTTTTGTAACTTCTAGTGCAAAAAATTTCTTTATGAGATTTTCTATCAGCTCCGATTTTCTGTACAAAGACCCTTCAACATGGAAAGATGATGTTGATTATAAGAGTGGAATTGAAAAACTTCAGACCATCATTGTTGTGAATGGCGTCGCAGAAAGAGGCATCAAACTCATTCAAGATTATAATTACATTCTTACAAAAGATGAAGCTGAGAAACAATTTATATTACAAATTGTTGCCCTCCGGCAACAATTTGTAATATAAATTGTTAAATAGTGTAAAAAAACCCAACTGCTATTAAATCCTCACTTATGAAAAAATAATATTTATTGTTATTTTGCTTACATTATGTTGAAATTCTATCAAAAGTATTATAGTAAATAAAAACGCTTTGCTCTTATCGAAGTTATGTGATTTAATTTTAAAAATCAAATGTCTCTTAATTCATCATGCTGTTTTGAAATTTTTTTTAATAATTTACTTTGGGGAAATTTGATTTGAAATGTTTTTAAACAATTTCTGAGAAGACCAGACAATTCCACATACATTTCTCAAAGAAGTAAGGGACAAGCTAGGAACTAGGGAAGTATATACATGTTTGTAATGGAATTAATCAATATGCATTACTTCAAGCTCTTTGAGGATCGCCTAAACGTTAAATGATTAAGCTGAAATTTTGCATAGCCCTTTTTTTTCATCATTTGAACAGGATCAGGGGTTGAGAGCGGCAACATTTTAACCTTCAAAAAATTACATATGGTTAAGGGCCACCCTAATATATATATTAATTAAGTTAGTTGTTTAACATAAAATGTTACCTTTAAAGTTGGCAACAACACCTTTAACATAATTTGCCCATGCAGGTTTATCAGGACAGAGAAGGCCTTTGGTTTCACTATCAGAAATTTGGAACTCAACTTCTCTTGGTTCATCTACCATCGGACAGCTGGTAAAAATATGACATCTCTTAGTGTGATTGGCTCTACCAACAACAACTGTCACCATAGAGAGGGCCTGATAAAATTGAAACAAATTATGTTTTTTGTGCATTAAAAATTTAAATAATTTCTGAAAAAGAGGTACTAACTGAAATTTTATATCTCTAATGTTCAAAGAATGAAATAAAAGTTATTTTCTATAAATATCTATCCATGAAAATCAATTGTATGTACAAGCTTTATGTACAGGACATTTGTTATGTCCCATATGTAACAAAATTTTAATATTTTTTTAAATAAAAAACTACTGGCTCCATTGGAAGGAAATTTTATACCAATATTGCTCTTGGTGTCAAAAATGTGCTTAAAATTTTTGAAAACTTTTCTTAATATTTTTATAATTTAAAGAAATAAATACTCCAAAATTTTGCTTTAAAATGTCCAGTACCTAACACAAAAACACTGAGGAATGACCCATAAATGAACTTATATAAGAATTTTCGTAAGGAAGGGAGTAGGTTGGCTGAAAACATTCTTTATATGTTTATATTTTATCATACTAGGATTCTGGGGGCTAATCCTCACCCCCCTAGTTGCACCCCTATAAATGAAAAATACATTTCCATTTGCAAACAGGAAATATCGTGTCCTAACTGACAAAACTATTGATAAGTAAGAGAACAATTATTGAAAATTAATTTCTATTAAATACGTTTGAGAAGTTGGCAATTGTACTGAAGTGCATCTACATGGTAATGAGCAGTATTAAAATATTGCAATACATCAAAAACATACATTCAAATAATAAATTTGAAGACATTGTATCAGGACATGATTTAAAGTTTCCTAACAGCGATAAGCAGTATATCGAAAAACTTGAAATTGGATTGCTTCTGAGGTTGAGATCAAGCAGATTTCTTGGTTTAATTAGGTTAATTAAAGTAAAATATTTTTAGAAACATCAAAAACATATAAATAGAAAAGTTTTTGAGAAAAGCAAAACAAAATTGAAAATAAGATTACCATAGGCAACACAAAGCCATCGTTATAATCTGTATGCTCCCCTATTAAATTAACTCTACCTGGTGCAGAACTACATATTGTCGGTTCGACTTTGAAAAACTCTGAAAATAATTTACAAGCGTATCTTATTAGTTGATTTAAATCATTATTTTCGTGTTTGTTCATATCTTCTAGCTTTAAAAAAATATTTTATTACACGTCTTATCTTGCACCGGTTTTCGTAAAAAAACATCGTCTGCTATCTTATCATCCACACGCTGACCATGTTGCCGTGCTGGCATATTTAAAAGATATTTTCGAAATTTCTTGACAATAGTTCTATTTTTGAAATTCTTTGACAGAATTATGTCTATGAATTTAAAGAAGATTTGAAAAAAGTTAGAAAAAATATAGTTGTGTAAACCAATTTTTTTGAGGAAAGATTCAAAAATGCAAGATGTAGTAGCAAACGTACATCTCAACCAACAACATTAATGGAAACAAAATTTAAACGGAGTGTCTATTGAACCGAGCACTCGGTTCAATAAGACTTCATTTTGCTATTGCGCCGAACAGACTTTTAACCAATCACAGGCTGGATTTCTTTCACGTGATTTTTCCTGCTTTGTTTCTATTTATTGTAGTAATCATGGCGGCCACAATAGCTTTGGGTGCACGGTTTTATTCGTATGAGGAATTAGAGAAATCTGTTTCTCAATTCGAAAAAGGAAATCAGATAACGTTCTGGAAGAGGGAGTCGAAAACATTAGCTTATGCAGCTAACAAATACAACGATGTAGACCGTTCACGACTGAAATGGAAATATTATACGATCAAGTACACGTGCATTGGCAGGGGGAAGATTGCATAAAAAGTGATGCGCGGATGGGAGCCAGCAATCCAAGTATGTTTATTTCTTATTAACTAATTAATTTGCGAAATTATTTTTATGTTCTTGTCAAAATTCTCTCAACGTTACTGATTTTGAGAATTAACTTTTTCTATGTAGTTGCATGCATATTTCCTCCCCCCAGAACCTTTCGCCAAGATTGTCCGGCTCACATTAATGTGCTGCTGTCTTGCGACAGACAGTTCTTGGAACTAAAATCTATAAATGAAGACCACAGACATGTGGTTTCAGAAACCTCTTTTAATTCTTTACCGAAAGAACGTTGACTTCTAGCTGACTATCAGGAGAAAGTCAAAAAGTATTTGAATTGACAGGTATGTTTTGGTTTTTATAAAACTCAAAATTTATGTTCGGTTTTCCATATCTATGCTAGTTTTCCTTATTTTCGGCATTAATGTATGCTTTTTTACAAATTAAAGTATTATTCTTTTGTTATTCGCAGTGTAGTACATGGTTTTCTTACTATCCTTAAAAGTATTCAAACCTATAATTACTGCTCAAGGTATTGTTTTGCTTTGACATAGTCTTGAGCAGTGGTGTAGTCGAGGGGGACGGCGTCCCCGTACCTTATTATTGTAATACAAGCGTCCCCCTAAATTTTTTGCATTTTAACATAAGCGTCCCCCCAGTTTTGATTTCAATTGCTTATCTTTCTATGCATAAGTGTTCCCCCAACTTTTCTTCCAGGACTACACCACTGGTCTTGAGTGTTTTAGCTATTTCTGTATGTGTAGAATATTACATTTACATTTATTTTCCAGTTCGTGTGCTTAGTCTCGGGACTCGCTTATGAACTGTCGTCCAATATGACAGATAGCACAAGACAATACAAGAAAGATTTTATTACATCACAAAGAGAGGAAATAACAGAAATACACCCATGGCAAGGTGGGAATCGAACCCACGACCTCGTTACTGCGTGCAAGCAGCGGGGGGAAACTGGTACTAAGACAGCTCGGCCACCGAGGCCTCTGTGTAGAATTATTCCGGTACAGTTGTAATTTTGAATATATGTTAAGCCTCAATGTCAATTTTTATATGAACTCCATAAAAATTGGATATAAGCAGAAACACAAATTAAAATTCAGAGTGTTTTTGACTCTTCACATATCACATATCAAATGATATATGTATTAAAATTTGAAGAGAATTGTTACTTTTCTTACTTAAAGAAGTGTCTTTGAAAGTTTGCCTGCTGTATATTTTTATCAATCTTTAATAAGTATGGAATTTTATTACATTATGATTACTTTATTTTGCATTTGTTTCTTAAACATTTATTTGTTGTAGAAATGAACCTTATAATGTTTTAATTTTAAGAAATGCTTTGCACTGTTATTACATTTTTATTAGTGTTTACAACTTTCAGTTTTCGTAAAAAAGGCCACGCAACCCATTCTGTGGAGCTTTTAAAGTGGTCTTTTCTCCTTCATTGCTGAGCAACACAAGCAGTTTCCCACTTGTTTTGAACAGCTTTTTTCCAGGACTACACCATTGCCAGGATGGACCGTCCCCACTTAGCTACGTCACAGATTAATGATGTGTGTGTTTTTTTTTAAAAGATAAGGAATTATTCTTTAAGTCGGTGTATAGAAACATGGTTTTCTAAATATCCGTAAAAGTATTCAAACCTATAACAATAAAACACGCTTAAAACGAATTACTGCTAGGGTGAACTACATTTGCAATCTCCGTCCTGATGTATTGACAAATGTTATTTTTTTGTTTCAGCCAAACACACTTAATTCGAACCTGTCGGATAAGTCAAACACTTATTTGTGGTCCCTACCATTCAAACTTTAATTCAATATGAAACAAACAACCATCATTTTTCACTTTTACCAAACAGCTAAATAACAAATGGATAATTCATCAGAATGCCTAAACAATTTAGATGCCATTAAAGAGCAATTGTTCAGAAAAGAGTTATAACCGAGTATTTTAAAAAACAATATGTTTTATATCTACGATAATTTTCTCTTGATATGTATTTGTTAAAAATGATTAAAGTTATTTACTTTTAAAACTTATTTCAGGGCCAGAAATTGTTTTTTCTTATGACTAATTCGAAATCTATAGCATTAATTTACATATGCGTTAAGACTTAAATCGAGCATTGTGTACTGTAAAATATCACGAAATTCCTCTTTCCCTTTTTGCAACGATGCCTTTAAACCAAGCTAATTTTAAAAATTTATCATTCTAATTAATTACAGCTCAATACAGCATGTGCATTGTGAACAATATTTTTCATTTATGCTTTATTGTGTAATTCCCAGGTGATAGGTATATACTGAATTTTCAACAAGATTGATGTTTTAGAGCTCAAAACTTGTCAGGTATTTATGAAATAGTAATAATTTAACTTTGTGCAAGTAAACAGTAATAGAAATATAATTTCACTTTATTTAAAGCACAAATGAGCATTAAAACGCAGAAATATATTTCGGGATTGCTTGGAATCCCCGTTTCAATGCGGCAGAGAGCTTCTAGATGCAAAACATCCAAATGAAGCTCCCTGTCGCATTGAAAAAGGGATTCCAAGCAATCCCGAAACATATGTCTGCGTTTTAATGCTCATTTGTACTTTAAATTAACGTGAAATTATATTTCTATTACTATTTATGAAATGTTTTATATTTTATTCACTCTTAATGGATTTATATTTTTGCTTTCAGAGAGTCATTACACATTAGTTCTAGTTGAATTTTAGTCCTGATGCAGATGTTTTGAAATTCTGCATCATGGTTTTAATTTTACTGGTAATGCATCCATGACGAGAGACAAGAAGAAGAATGCATACATGAAGAGGAAAAAAAAATCTTGTTTTAAAGTACAAGCTTTTGTCTAGTAGGTTCTATTATTAGTCCCCTACAATTAAGTTTGCACTCTTCTACTTTTACATTTTATTTGTTCTTAATAATCTCTGTTTATGCTTTCAAAAATGCAAGTGGAAAAAAGTGATAACTAGTTCACCTAGTTTAGTCCTAACTAAACTAGGTGAATTTTAGCCCCATTGCAGAAGTTATACCAAAATGGATCAAAGATTTAATTTCACTTGTGGATATTTTTAAAAAGTGTTGGTAGAAATAAAGTATGTGTATGCTCTTGATAATATATTTCTGTGTGTGGAAAAAATGCATTAAAATATTTTTCTGAGTATAATTATTCTATAGTTTAGCTTACACTCTTATGCACATTACATCACTAATAAATCGTAAATGCCCCTAATTTATTCCAGTGTACTATATATAATATATATATATATAAATTGTATTGATTAGATTGTCTTAAGTAATTGTTTGGTTAATATTCTCTTTTTCAGGCAATTCAAGGTTTTGTAGTAATCTAATTAAATTGCATAATGTTTGTTTTCTGTTCGTTTTAATGTGTTTGATATTTTGTGGGATAAAGCACAAGAGATGCGCTTCTTTTATGCATTACTATGTTTATATCTTGGCAGATATAAAACAGCCACTTCAATTTTTATGTAATTTTTAATTTCTGTATTGTAACAAATTTCAAATTGAAAGAAAAGTTGAAAATGGCTGGGAAGGGGGAGGGGATACTTTTTACTGGTTACATTTTTTTTTCACGTTCCTAGAGCCCTGTTTATCAGGCACAAAGTCAATTTACGCCTGACAGTTTTGTACAGATAAATAAGTTTTGAGAACTTACACATAAATTGAATTGATTTAACTTTGTTACTACTCTTCCCTTTTGTATTATAGTATTATTTTCTTGAATAAAAATTCATGAAACACATCCCTTTCATCTTGTTTATTGTCGATACATGGTTTTGCATGTAATAAAATACTTGTGGTTGATAAATTATTGAGTAATAGTATTGGATTTTTCACCTTTTTTCACATTTCATTCATCATTATACACAAGTGAAATTCAAAATTTTAAAGGGGAAAAAACCTCTGTTGATATACATGTGCATGCATAACAAGGCAATTTAAACAAAGGCTTTATATATACATATAAATTATGAAAGGAAAAGAAAAGTATTACTTGATATGTAACCACGATAAAAGGTTTATTTTAACAAATATGTGTTGTATATTGAATTAAGCAATTGATAACATTCATTCAATGCAAATTTGTAATAGCATACTGTTGAATAATTCACATTTTAAATTGGCCTGTTTTTTTTTAGATTGCGCAGGAGAATAGGGCGACCACTCCTCCCTCCGGCCGGCCCTGATACGGGAAATGTAAACCTTTTTCCTTCCTTCAAAAAGGCAAATTTAAAGCCCTTTGAAAGTGGAGGGGGGGGGGGGGAGCTCCTACTTAAATAACCCCAAGTCCATCAATTTAAAAAAGGAACTTTGTTCCAAACATCTTTCCAACTCACTTTATACCAAAATTATTCTCTTATATTAATTTTTTCCTTACATTAATTTAATCTGCAATTTTACACCCAAATAAATTTTCTGGTCAAATTATATTCTTTGTTTTGTATACGGATAAAACTGGTATGTAGTAGATACATAAATGTCGAGTACGATTAGACAAATAAATTACGGAATTAATAATTATTTTTTGTGCCCTATTTTTATATTTGTATATATAGCAAGTTGGAACTGATCTGGGGGCTTGCCCTCCCCCCTGCAAAAATGTTTTGGGTAAGCTAATGCTTCTGAACACATACGAGACAGTTTAAACTGAAATTGAGTTTAATTATTGACAATATTTTTTGAATATGATTATAGATATGTATTGAGCAAAATTAAGGAATGCGCACTGTGGATACTGCAAAAAAAAAGAAAGAAAAAAAAAGTAAAGATTAATTCAAATCTAAATTATCAAACGCAATTTAAGAAATTATCAAACAATAATCAATTCGTTCAATAATGTTCCGATTGGGATTCACGAAGATTCAATAACATTACCGCTACTGAACCGAACACCAAACTCATGTGCGACAGTTTAAGATCGGTTGAATAACATAACCACTATTGTACCGAGCAAAGAAATCGGTTCAATAATGTAACTGCTATTGAACCGAGCAAATGCACGGATTAGTTCTTTTAAAGTGGCGCTGTTGTCACTGTTCGGCTAAATAGCGGTGGAGCTATTTTACCGACTGTTCGGTTCAATAGCCACAGCCAAATTTAAAAACTGCTTATGCTGTCTGCAGAGAGGTTGTCTGTAAAAATTTGAAATATTTTATGTTCTGTGGTTCGATGGCTGATCACGCAAAAGAAGATCAAGATCCTCGATTCGATCACTTCAAAAATGTCACATTACAAGTGTTGAATATTGATTCTGGTCCTTGGGAAGAATTAATCTGGAAAGAAGATAATCAAGCTTTGATTAAAGACTTTTTAGATTCGCCTTCAACTGTCCTGCTTTTGGTTTATTTTGAACATTGCGAAAAATTGAAGTTGTCACTTGAAATGCCCTTAAGGCCACCAATGCCCGAAAATATTGTTTTTTTCTTGAAGCAAAATATAGTTATATCATCTTCAAATTACAAACAAGAAATTATGTGCGGTAATATAAACAATACACCATTGAAACTTTATAAAAAATTATTTGAAAATGTGGGTAAAATTTCTTTTTATCTATTTATATTTTTTTTTATTTCTGGGAAGTTAGGAGTAGATCGTTGAGGTAAAATACTTGCTCTGGTGGGATTCGCATTGGCTAAATATCTTTTTTACAATTTAAACTGATTTAAAAAAAAAGCTTAATGATTGGTCAAAAGAAGGTACATCTTGAGACCAAGAGTTGTGTGGATTTCAGAAGTCACTATTTTTAGGTTATTAATTTTATACATTTTGAAATTTAATTTCAAAATTACCACATAAGTTCCAGAAGAACTACACGTGTATAAAAATATTTAAATTATTCCTTAAAAATTTTGTGAAGCAAGTTTTTTGTTAATTTCAATGTGCAGTTAATATAGTGGAACCTCGCTATTTGTACACAATTCATTCCAGGGGGCAGTTCGAATGGTGAATTATTTTTCACATTAGTTACAATGTAAATTGGATTAATCCGTTCCAGACCCACATATGTTTGATTTAAACCTATGGAAAACAAATGTACAGTAGTGTATATGAAATTATAGGTAAATAAAAATTTAACTGCACTTTGCTTGTACTGAGATGAGCTGATGGCATAAGTGGAATGTTGAGAACGAGGAAGAGAAGGCCCCTTCCATAAAAACATCAGGTAATATCCCTTCAGGTGTTTTCTCCCTTTCTGCTATTTTTTCTTTTTTCTGTTTTTTTGTACTAGAAGAATCTTGGGTTTCTTTCTCTAAAAACCTGTCCAGTGTTGTCTGCCTTTGATGACTTTTCAGAATTTTACTAAAAGTTTCAATAGCATTGTTGTTGAAGAAGTTGATGCTCCTGTTGACCACAGCTGTGTTAGGATGCCATTTTCCTACCACTCTCGGTGTTTTTCTCCCAGTGGTTGCACAGCTCTTTCATTTCTTCAAAGGAAATGCTTTCCTTACTACTTTCCTCCTCTGAAAAAGAGAGTTCTTCAACCATTTCCTCTTGCTGCCCCCTTAGAAGGTTAAAATTCTCAGTAAAATCTCAAAAAGTATTAAAATTTTTAAAAAAGGAAAAACACGAAACAAATTATTTCCAGACGAGTTCAAAATGAGCATAATTCTCGATTTTTTTTCCTTAAAAAAAAAAAAAAAAAAAACTGGCAAGCCAGCTGGCCCTTGACGAATCGCGCGACAAGTACGAATGGCGAGTTGAATTTTACTTGAACAAGTTGGACAAATAGCGAGGCGCACCAATGGCGGGGTTCCACTTTCTCTTTTTTTAAAGCAGCTTACTGTGAGGTTTTTTAAGTGACGCATTTTTCATGTCCCTATGCGAATGTTCAAGTCCAGACACATCGCTTTCAGTATGATGATAGAAATCTGAAAATTGAAATACTTTACTCTAAAAATCTAGCATTTTAGCCAAGTATCGATCATGTTAAAAAATAATCACAGGCCCACGCATGAAGAACTTTGCATCCATTGGAAAGTTCAATATAAAGTTAAATTATACAAACACAAATGTAAATATAAAAAGTAGAGATGTAACAAATATTTGACCCGTTAGCTGATTATTCACCTTTACTGAGTAGTGATTTCCTGATCTAGCCGAGTAGTGGGTGAGCTCATATTCGGTGTGGCTGAATAATGGCCAAAAACTTGTTTTGTAGAAAAATAAGGGAACCTGTTAATTTTAAACAGTTTACTTTGTATTACTATTGCAAAAGAACACAATATAATTTTCCCCGATTAGGATTAATTTCAAAAATAAACTAACTACTCTTTTTACACATTGCTTTTTTTTTTTGATAATAGCACTTGTACTGTATGTGATTTCAAAACTTGTGTGATATGTTATGAATATACTGCTGTTTTAATTATACTAGAGTTCACCCAACAGTCGAAATTTGACTGTAATAATTAAATTTAGCACTGAAAACATTTTGCTATATTTATATAATTATTTTTCATCAAATTTGGCAATTATAACATCAAGTTTATTTTGATCATCCTCATTTAAAGCAAACGTATTGTTAATCATTGTGGCCGCTTTACGTTCTGTTGTCGATTTCGTACTAAGTTGAGCGGCAGTTAAATAAAACAAATGTTTGCTTCCATATACTATTCTCAATTTCCTCTCCATTGTTTCAGAGAAGCCTTTACTCAAACTCTTATTATAATTGCTTTTAATATTACTGCTTAATGGAAACAAACTATTTTTAACAATTAGTTTTATATTATATAACAGGCTTGCCTTACAAAAGAAAAGGGGAAATAATTAACTAATAATAAGCTGTTTAAAAAATTTTTTACTTGATATCACTGAAACTCGTCAATAGTTATTAACAGGAAAAAAAAAAAAAAGGAAACAAAATCAGTTGAAAAACGGAGGGGAAAATGGTTCTAACTGTTTTGTCTTTGCCTATGTATAGATATCATGGTTATTTTTCATGCAGTTTGAGTACAAAATATACTAATTAATGTACTATAATAATTATGTTATGCATTGTAATATAAATAGTACTTATGATGTAAAAACATCAGTTTTTCTAGCAAAATTATATTATGTACTTTTTTAGGTATATTGCTTTTAAACTTCAATGTTACTTTATTGCTAGATGTTAAACAAACAAAATTAAAGCAATTTCAAAACTTTGTGATTACTTTTAAATTTAACTAATACTTTCAAGTACAATGAATTTTGAAAATTTTTATTATTCGACCGCCGGATATTCAGTAACCAGCTAAAATTTTAATATTCGGCTTCAGTCCAAAAAAAAAAAAGAAAAAGAAATATTCTTCTTCAGCTGAAGAGAAATGGCTGAATATTTGGCCAAATCACTATTCGTTACATCCCTAACAAAAAGTGGTGACCAGCAACAGGCTTGGATCCAACTAGATTGGTATTGGTCATGGACTGTTTACAAAAGTAGATTTAATTATAAATGTAAGAAAAGAAAAATATATTAATTAAGATGAAATTAAAAACAATTTATTAATATGCTATTTGGACTGAACAATTGTTGTTTGCAGTAAAGATATATTGAATAATGTAAAAGCTTTCAATTTCCCAACTTTACTTTTTATTTTCCCTATAATTAGAAATATGACTTAATTTTGCTTCTACATATTGTTACCACATTGGCAAAAACTTGAATCTTTAAAATCTGAGTTTTAAAATAGTTTTGAAAAAAATTGGAACATGATACAGAAGTTGTTTCTTATCAGTTTATAAGTATGCATATTATCTTAGAAATAACTTTGACGCTACTCACCTCTGACAAATTGCACAGGACCAATTTATGGTGTAAAAAGGTAGTTATAAGCAGAGAAATGGCCAAAAATGCAATTGCTTTGGCATGATTGAAACAACATATAAATGTTTATTATATGAAACAACATATTATGCCAAATTTTATTTTACATAACTTTTTTCTTAAATTTTATTCTGTGAGAGAATATTTAATGAAAAAATTATTAGGGAATGATTGCATATTCAGGGGTTGATCCAGCATTTTTAACAGAGTCCTTTTTTCGTGAATTTTAAAAACATTTTTGGGAAAATTCAAAATTTAGACTTACAGTGATAAAACTTTTGTATTCTTTTTAGTCACTTATTTAGTGAATAATTCTATAAAAAATACGATTTGGTACCTCGGAATGTTATGAAGGGTTCTTTTTGAGTGATTGGCATTTTATGAATTGTCCGTTTTGATTAATTGGAATTTTGTGAGAGGTCCAAAAACAGACCTAAATTTGGCACGACCCCTGATATTATAAATTTATGTTTGAATATTTTTTTATCAATGAAAAACTCCTTGACTTTTATGAGACTTTTAAATATTTAACTCTTTTAACTACTTGGTATTGGCCGAGCTCATAGTCAAAATTTGGCTGAGTATTAAGTGTATACAGAGGACTCAGTAGGGCACTAATTATAAGTATTTTTTAATGCTACCATTTTTACATTACTGCTCATTTTTCTTAACATTTATTTACATTATAACTCCTCATCTGAAACGACTGCAGTAGTGCATGGTTTTCAAGTACATACAGCTTTCTAATTTCTTTTTTCATTATCACTAGATCTTTATTCCAATTTTCTGTAACTCACGAAACAACAAACGCTGGCCAGAAGAAATTTCCCAAGATATTGCTCTTCATTTCCTAGATTTTGAGAAAACTGTGACTTATCACTTAGGCTTGGCTGAAGGAAAAACTGTGCTTGTTATTCCCGAAACTGCAAAAATGATTAAAAATTATGATATTAATGAAATTTCTAGGTGAGTGGATATAATACACTATATTATGTGCAAAATTGTCTATTAAACATTTGTGCCGTAGTTTCATTATGCACTTAATTCTTGGTTTATCTATATACTAATTAATATTCATATTTACACAGAAAATAAAAACATGGATAACCAAATAGTAAATAAATTTAAAATTAACAAAAATTCTTTTTTTATTTTATGCATTCTGGTACTATAAAAGTTGACCTTTGAAGTGTCTTCTGCAAATGAGCAGCAGCAATCCAATTATTAATTTGAAAAATGGATGTATACCTTATATTGTCATTACTCAGAGCTCCTAAGAAATTAATTTCACAATTTTTAGGCTTGTTTACTGACCTACCATTGATACAATTTTTATTTTAGTAATTCATGAATTGTACATCAATGATTTTACAAATTAATTATTTAATTAATTTTTATATATTAAAATTTTACATATTATTATATATAATAAGTGTCAACAAGACTTGACAATAGTTTGCAAAAAAATTGGTAATTTATCACATTTTTCCTTAAAGATTATGTTCTTCTTCCCAATATTGAAATCCTGTCCGTCTTCTTTTCATTAAATAATTTTCGTTTTTTAATTTTTTTTAGCCTACTTTCCCGCAAAAGTAAAATAAATAAATAAATAAATAAATAAAGTATGAAAGAAAGCTTAATGTATCATAAAAATGTTGTTAAAAATAAAAGTCAAAAATAAGTTAAGTAATTAAATAAAAGATTGAAAAATAAAAAAAATGAAAGTAGGGTTTTGAGATGGGAGAAAATGTGTGTGTCTGTCTCCCTCTAATAACTTTTGAATGAACTGTCAGGTTCAAAAGATTTTTTTTTGCATTTGAAAGATCTCGGGGAGGGCATCTTATTTTCATATTTTACTTTTTGATTTGAACAATTTTTTGTTCAATTTTAAACAGTTTAAATATCTTCACATTATTGCCTATGGGCAAAAAGGAAGCAAATTATGTAAGCTCTGCGCATCCAGGATTCTATGAACAAGCTTATTGAAAGACGCTCTAGGGATGTAATATTTTTTTGATTTGAACAATTTTTGTTCATTTTTGAACATTTTTTTAACGTTAGTGCCCTACGAAGAAATTGCAGTCCTACCTAATTCCTGATCTAACAGACAGATTTTCTTGGAATAAACTTTGTTGGAAATATGATATTAAGTAGAATATGTACAGATATGAAATTTAACCGGAACTAAACAAGCCTATTTTCCTCTGAAGTTTTTAAATTAGGATTTTTGAGGTTATTTCTGAATGAATGAGGGAAAGAGTGAATGAACGAATAAATGACGGATAAGAATGAATAAATAAAATGAGTGATTAAATACATGAATGAGTAAATGAATGAATGAATGAATATGTATTAACCGTTGAAAAAGGTGTATTTGAAGTATTTAGGAGCTAAACGAGACAGGGAGAGAGAGATTAGCCATAATATAAATTTGTAGTTGGTGTATATGGGGAAGTAGGCTCATATAGTTCTAGATAGAACTTTTTGTTTTTCAAAAAACATTGTTAGATTTAATGGTACATTACATTCATATTTTTTAAAAATTTATCTTAACCTTTTAAATCAACTATGTTATGGTCTCGATTGATTTAAAACCCTATGTTAACCAAAATCCAGTTCTTTGTTAAGTTACTGTATAATATATATTAGAACAGGTTTTGAAAAATTTATATGTTTCAGATTTGTTACTAACTAAGCATTATCTTATTGTTTGAGAATAACTGAATGAACTTTTCATTTTATATTTATCTTTATCCATTTAATCCATAGTGAAAACACTGATTGGGCTCTTCGAAAGATCTTAAACTCTATCTCAGAAATGGTGGATGGTTGGATTCCTATTGTTAGAGAATTTTTGGAAGCTACATCTGAACAGATTCTTGCAAAAGTAGACCAAGGACCAGAAACAGAGATCACATTTTGGGTGTCTCGAAGAAATAATTTGACTTTCATACACCAACAGGTATTGCTGTATGCTATTGCATTGCAAAATTTTAAATACCGGTGATTGAGCATGTTTTTGAAGTGATTAGTATGAATTTACTTTAAGTTAATAACTCAAATTGACTTCCATTAATTTTATATGTATATTATATTCAAAATACAGTTAGCTCTCATTATCTTCAACTCATGGCAAGAAATAATTATTTAAAATACCAGAAATTCAAGTTTTGAAAAACCTATGAAAATTATTCAAACAAAAGTAAGCCTTGGAATATATATCATGCAAAAATGATCACAAAGTAAACACTTTTAATACTTTATTAAAACCATCTATCCAAAATAGTTTGATAGGCATTATTTTTTCTTTCAACAACAACTTCCAAATGTGAAATGGCTTGAAATGTTTTTGTAATCTTGACTGGTTGCAATTAAATAAAAACTCTCATCACATTCTTATTCTTAGTAAGTAAAAATTAGTCTTAGGTTGTCTTGGCTCCTAGCACAATAGTAATAGCAGTCTTGTAGGAGCTCAAATCTGGCAATTGAATGTTTAAGTTAAGTGAGATAACATTTGAAACTGGAAAATCTATGATATCCAGAAAGTTGACAAAAGACTAGCATCATCCAAACAAATGAAAATGATGGAGAGATAACAAATAACCAAAATTGCAGTTGTCCATTGTTTGAAAAACAGTTTTAGGGATTGGATATAATAAAGAAAGACAAATGATTTGCATTATGAACATAAAAATTGAATATTTAATATTAGAACAGTTCTATCACTATGTGCTATGTTTATTCTTTTAAATAAAAGACTATTAATGCTAGGGCAATGTGATAATGTTGTGAAGAGGGAACATTTAGAAAGCAAAACAGGTGTAATGATTATTTCTGGAGGGCAAACATAGCTTCTGAAATTGTTGGATGTATTAGTTAACAAACATATAACATGCCAATAATATATGGAGATTGGATGATGAAAGAAAATACAAAGTATAGCTAAGCCAATATTTTCACAATTTTTCAAAGGGTATAAATTCAATGTATTTTGTAGTAAAAAAAGAGCAAAATACGTATGCATAGTATAACTGCACTATATTTCTTAAGTTAGTGAGGGCAATTGCCCCCCTGCCCCCCTGGTTGCGTATAACTCTCAGAGGCAAAGTAAGTTGTCTATCCTAATGCATTGAAAGTGATACTTTCGGTGAATATGATTTCTTGTGATTAGTTATAATCATACAAAAACAAATGCAACAACCAGCAACAGGCTCTGGAGCAACTAGGATGGTTCTAATCAATATTTTTAATTTCTAATGAAGGCCATGAATTCTCTTAAAATTATCCACTCTATTGTAAACATACAGAAAGTGTTTCCAAATATCAACAACACAATGGAAGTAATAATGTTCCCTAGTTTAATTAGACTGGGATTTGAAAAATTCAGTCACCTCTGGTTCTGCTGGTTCTGCCTTCTGGGCAAAAATTTAGCCCATGATCTTCCATTGCAATAATTTTAAACAACTGAATCATACTCTTTTTGACTTCTTCTTTTCTAGAGGCTATACATAATAAGCCTGTTTTTTGTTTGGAGCCCTTATGAAAGTCTGAATGTCCACTTGTTGACCTAGGAGTTTGGTAAAATTTCATCTGAAGTACTGTTCAATTTTAATCTCTACATATTTAAAGAAGGATGTTACCATATAAGGGACTACTAGGTTAGTTTCTCAGATTTAGATTGTGATGTCTTAAAGGCTTAATACGTACAGTATCGAGCAAAAAGAAGTTTAAAGGGGACATGATTCAGTTATTTGATTTTTTTTTTAAAATGGAAGATGTTGATGGCAATATTTTTAACACAGAAGGTAGAACAAGGAGTCATTTTTAAGTTTTTCAAATTTCAGGCAAATCGTGAAATTAGGAAAAAGTATGACTTCAATAGGGTTGTAGGCAATGGAATTGTTTTCCGGAAACAACTGTTGCTTGCAATGGGATGAAAGGTTTTAAGAAGGATCTTGATTTTCATTGGGGATTTATAAACAGACTAGCTTGGACCAGCTTAGCTATTTAATCTATAACTTTAAGTCAAAATTGAACACTGGGAGGAACTAATAAAATGTACTGATTTTTAATGTAATTATTGTCTGGTCTTGTAGGCCGTGATACTTTCAGAATGATTTATCCAGGGGGGGGAGGCCATGGGCCCGCCACCCCCTCCGAAATCCCAAAATTTTTCAAAATGTAGCATATATTCCTCCCTAAAACTTTCCTCAACATAAATGTTTCAGTCAGCCCCACCCCCCGAAAAAAAATTTCTGGCTACGGCCTTGGATTTTAAAAACCAGAAACATTATGAATGGACCACAACCTACAAGACCAGAATAGTTAAGACTCTTGACATCAGCATTATATTTATTTATTTTTATTTGTTGCAGCTAAATGAGCCCAGTGTGAAAATGATGCTATTAGCTCTTGAAAAAACAAATAATTGTCACTTTCCTCTATTCAAAAAATTATTGCAGGATGTTGCTGAAGGTAACTTTTCATATTGTCAATACTAATATGTCAAACAGTTGTTTATCTAAATTTTAAGCAATTAAGGAACCACTCAATGTATAAGAGTCACAATTCTGGGGAGCAGTATTGTTTCAAGCTGTTATGTAGTAAAAAAATTAAATGATCACTTTAACATGAGTACCTTAACTCTGATACATACATTACTAATTCCATTTTGGCCAAGCACAATTTTGTAATTACGTTTTACAAATTTGCCGAACAGTGGGAAGTTTGTTAATGTAAATGACAAGAGTTGAAATTTGTGAGACAAGCAGGTTCGAGATAAAAGGGTTACACTGTTTTCCTATAAATTAAAAGAATAATATAAAGAATATATATATAAAGAAGAATATTAATTCGGTTTTGATTCTTTTTGCTCCACCTTTCTGTTTAGGGCTAGCAGAAGCTTTTGAGATTAGCACTAGTTTAATATCAATGGAAGAGCAGTTACAAAGTCTGAAAAAATGTGAGTTGCCTGAACTTCTAACCATCATTTCTACAGCTATGAAAACTGTTACATCATCATGGATGCAATCCAAATATTTTAACAGCATGCCAAGCCGAATAGCTGTTTTAGTTCAAAAAATGTCCAATCTTTTGATTGAAAAGGTCAGTTTTTTTATTTGATGTAATGATTTAATAAGTTTATATATGTGAAGAGGCTACTCAACAATAACTTATCTGTTCATTTTATTTGCTCAAGTGTTCAAAAAGAGCCGTTGTAGCCTAGTGGTCAGGATGTCGGACTTCCAACTGGAAGATTGTGTTTGGATACCCGACCCGCTGAAAACCACCATGTGAACTTGGGGATACGTGCGTGTAAAATCCGTGAACCCTGAAGTTCTGAGGGTACCAGAGGGTGGAGAATTTGCTTTCCCTTCACGGGAAGGAAGCAAAAGGAAGGTGGCATTTTTGTAGTGGCACCATCAGGTGTCATCCAAATACATAATGAGCCAAAGCGATTTTCCACCAGTGTGGTGCTCGCCTATGAAACAAGGCGCTCCCTTACTGCCTTAATTCTTGTCGCTCTGGGAAGGGGAGCTTGGATACCCAAGGGGCATTAGAAACAACAAGCGTTCAAAAAGTTTTATTACTATTATTATTATTTTTAGATCCAGGCTTTTTTGCTTTTATTTTTATTTATTGCAACTCATTTATTTGCAAAACCTTTGAACCTGACTCTGACTATTAAATTGAAGAATCTTATACACATTTTGACATAGATCTAAATTTGGGCAGAAGGGATTTTTCTTTTCGAAATTTATTCAAATACAGGTGCAAATAAGGAAAAATAGCCATAGACTTTGAGCCCAGTTATCTGGTCCTAGTCAATTTATTGCCAGCTTACAAAGTTAATTGCAGCAAGGTTGCATAAAGATTTTCATGCCGATTGGAAAATGTTGAGTCAAAATCATTGATGTATCCATCAGTCTAAAATATCCTTGCAAGTTATTTTATATTTTTAATATTGCATACACCTTATCATGACAAAGTACATTAACAAGACAATCTGTTATGAATATTTAGGAAAGGTATGTTACTTTTGCTGTATTGTAACCACATTCCTATACCTTTATCATAACAATGTACATTGATACTTCAATCTGCCTGCTATATCCTTGCAAGGTAGTTTATATTTGTAATATTGCATACACCTTGTCATGACAATATGCCTTTACAGTGCAATCTGTTATGAATATTTGTGCTATAAATACATTAGTTAAAAATTTGAATCACAAAATTATATTGTAACAGAATGATTTACTTAAAACCAAAAAGCATGCCACTATGTATGCTAATATAAGAAAAAGCAGAGCAGCGTACCATTCCCTAAAATTTAAAGTGTCGATTACTCTTCTCAATTCTATTAAGTATTACCTCACCCTCACAGTGTAACAAATAGAAAGACACTACAATAAATAATAGATGGCGCCAATGGACTCTCTCCCAGACAGGGTTTACACTGGGGAAAAATACAAGGTGGGATTTTCCTCGTTGACCAAAATTTTAAGTGGGATTTTTAAAGTTTAAGCCTAAAAAAAATTGTTTTTTGAGTGGGATTTCAAAAAATATTGCGGGAATCGCGCGGCCTAGCGTGAACCCTGCTCCCAGATATGGTAGATGTAGAAAGCAGTTCGTTATCTGTGTGTGTAGGAGTGTTGTTGTTCTGTGTACTTGTCCATGTTCCGTTGTTGTAACATATCGTTATAGGTGTGTGTTTGCTTAATTAAAAATGTTCTTTGTAATTGAGATAAGTGGATTTCAGTTACAACAGTAATTTTAAAATCCAGGAAAACATTGCTAAAAAGGTAATTTTACAGTGAACATTTCATTGTTCAGCTACAAAGAGATATAACCTAAAAAGCAAATAAATATACAATATTTAATCTAGAAATAAAGCAGGCAAATAAATTTTCTAGAACAGATTTGTCTAGGCAAAAATGTGCCTTTTAAAAATACAACAAACGTATATGCAGTTTGTTTTTGAACTGAGGAAAAAAATCAGAATTCGGCATAAGAGCACAAGAAATAAGCTAAAATCCGTAAAGTTTTCACAGAAGTATGTAATATGCGTTTAATGATTACGCTTGCTGTATAACATAGAGTGGCTGAGGTAGCTCAAGTAATTAGAACATAGTACATTCAGGACTTTCAGCTAAAATTAAGTACTTTTCTGAAATGAAAATTAAGTAGCTTTTAAGGATTTAGTAAATACTGAATACTTAAATGGAAGCGCTCTCCGCTTTCAAGTTTCCTTAGCACTCTGTCTCACCTATAACGTACTAAACCACATGTGTTAACAGCTCGACGGCTATGAGGCATCATGGTTAAATTAAGCTTTTCAATGACTTTGATTGGCTATAGAAACAGCTTGCTAAGTGGTTGTCTAAAGGCATGTGCAAAACATTCCGGTGACTCAGCTTTCTACGACTCAGACTTTGTGTTTTTTTGTTGAAGAATCATGAAAATGATGAATTCCTTGATTTTGATAAATATAAACTTTAACACTTTAAATTTTTTAAAAATAAACTCATTCATTTTAGATCAGGGCTGCCGGCTTTTAGCCGGGGCCAAAAAAAAAAAAAAAAAAAACCTGCCCGGCTTTTTTTGGATTAAGCCTTTTTAAAAAGGCTGGTTTTTCAATAAAAGTCCGCTTGTATTAAAAAGACATTAAAATTTTTTTTTCCAAAAAAGTATTAAATCGAAAATTATATTTATATCATTAATACAATTATATTATTACTGCAATAGCAAAATACTTGAAATAGGAATGAAAATTTCTTATAGAAGGATACATTACAAAAATAGCAAAATAAAAAGTGCTCCTTATTAGAAATTCATTTAGGTTCAAAACAATTTGAACGATTCATTTAAAAAGATTTTTTACTAAGAATTCGAAAGTTCACTTGATACTGCTATGTGAACTAAATATTACCAATCATTTGCCAATCTTTAACTAATAATCTTTAGCATATTTTAATGCACCTTTTACGTTTTTTTATGCTTTTTCAGCATCTTAACAAGATCTCTGCTCCAAATAAAAATAAAGGCTATTTGTCAAAACAATCACATAAAATAGAGATGTCCATCTTCAAGCAGACCAACTGGTCAAAGTCATTGGTCAATACTAAATTCTACTAGAATGATATTGGTCTAAAAAAAAATCTATTGCTATGTATTTAAAAAAAGTTCCCTTTTATAAAGCAAGCCTTAAACTACTCACCACAGGCAACTTCTTTTAAATTTTTACCATGCATAGTGCTGCAGAAAAACACTAGTTTAGTTTATTAGGATTATACATCTTGTTAAAGGAAAGGAAATACTTGAAGTTGTAAATATAAAAACAGAAACTTCAAAATCACTTTGTGTTTTTCCCTTTTCTTTGAGCAAAAGTCTTTTCTGTTTGTTGTGTAAAATATATGCCACAAAAAAAAAAAAAATAATAATAATGAACGTAGTTTTTTATTGCAAGTTAAAGTATTCTGAACGATTTTAAAGTAATTCTTACTATTAAAATATCAATTTTAAGTGAGAAGTATGTACTTGAATCTCTAATATAGGATGTCATTTGTGTTAAGATAAGGTAGTATGGCTAGTAGTTTTGCTTATTGACACACACTTGAACATAGAAGAAGCAGCTTCATTTTACTCAAATTAACAATAGCAACATAAATTAACATAGTATAGGTGCTAATTGTAAATAGTATGGTGTCTAATTGAAAAAGGCCAGTAGTAAAAAATCTTTGCCGTCTACATTTCTCACGCCATTTTGAAAATGCATTGTCGTTATTCCAAAGTGGGAAGCAAACATTTTGAAAAGAGTGAAAATAAAATTCTATGAACAAATTTAAGATATAGGTTTATTTCTGTACTCGTATTTGATTTTTCAATTGCACTTTTTGTAGAGTTTGTCACAAAAATCGCCTTAGCGGTTTTTATTAATTGTTGGCTTTTGTTCCTTCAATAAAGTGCTATTAACAATCAAAGTTGAAGAGGGCAAAAATTCAGTATTTTTCCAAAGGAAAAGGGGTGGGGGAGGGGGAGGCGCTGATTTGGTCTTTCAGAGATGTTATTAATCAAACGGTGAAAAAAGAGGAAATTCAAAAAGGCTATACAAGAGAGGCTGAAAATAGTAGTAAGCACGAAATGGTTGACGTCTAAGCAGTAAAATCACACAGTAAATGTGGGGTTATTTCAGGTTTCTTTGCAAGAGTCTCTTTGTGAGTTTTTGTGAAAAACTTTTTGAATTAATAAATTTAATCGAAATGTGTATATAAAGAGTTTTCTTTTACATTATACAGTCAACAATGTACTTGTTAACAGCAGAAGTTAAACAAAAAGCTGGTAAATCAATAAATGCCATTCATTTTTGATTCACATGGAAGCAATATTGTTGATTTTTTTCTGATTTACAAAAACTAAATTCAAGAAACCAAGACAGACCCAGAAAATTTTAACAATAAACCGTGTTTTAAAAGCAAAAATCAGTTTTTTTGGGTGCAATTAGTCTTTCCCCCTCCAAAACAAAAAAGAGCTTTTTTTCCTTACCCCAACTAAGAGTCCATCTTTCTTATTTAAAAAAAAAAAAACTTGTTTCATTTGTTTCTGCTGCGATCATATCTAATAAACTTGCATTTTGTACATATAGTGGATGTTTTCTTTGAGGTCACTACTTTTTTTATAGATGTGGTTCTGTTTTTTCATGCAGTTGTGCTTGTGATAGCAAAATGATGAATTTTTAAGATTTTAAAACCTCTGTATAGAAACTATTCATATCTGGTAGCAAGGTATAGAAATGAATCATATCTTTACATAGAATAGCATTTTATTATCATACTGCATACCTACATACACACACGCTGGTGCAATCAACTACTTGAAAATATCACTACTATTGTTGCTAAAACACCAAAACTAAATTTACATTTTCTTGTAACATAACATGAATCAATAATGAATCTTAACAGAATTGCTGTGTGGATGTAGTTTATTTCTTCTGAATCATGTATTGTAATTTAAATCCTTTGCTTCATCCAAATGAGAAACTTGTTTTTTCTTTGGAAGAAATATTTTATATAAACACATCCAGGAATTATTAGTTTTTCGGGGCAGGGGGGGGGGGGGAGGATTGGAAAAAGGAAAGAAAGAGGTCCAACTATTTACTAAATACTGTTTTCATGCAAATGATAGTTAGGCTGCAAAATTTTCATTACATACTTTAATTTTAGCACACATGAATTTTGCCCTGTTGTCAACATTTAAAAAGTAAAACAAATTGTTTCATATAAAATAAATTAATGTTATTTCAATATACAATTTTTTAAAAGGATATTCGGTGGCTATAAAAAGTATTGTGTTAAAATTTTCTCACTAAATTGTGTTCTCACTTTTTTTCTTTATAATTCTTCTACTTTAAAAATCCATATTGGAAGCTTTTATGTTAGATTCAGTTTTATATTTAATTTTGTGTATGTTTAATTTATGTTTTTTTTTTTTCAAGTTCCCAAATGTTAAATGATCTTGATAGTGGGACTTTCATCACATAGAAAATTTAAAAATTTAGTGCATGAATTTGATATTTTCCCCATAAACTTTCTTTTCTTACGTGTAGAATTTTTTTGTTTTTTTTGTTCTATCAAAGTTCTTTGAAATGTGCTATGCACCTGTATTGCATGTTAAGTCCATAGCTTTAAATTTAATAAGCAGTGAACATTTATATTTGTCCAGCAAGTTGTGACCCACAAAATGAACTATATTGCATATAAACATTTCTGGGCTACAAGGAACCTCTTTTTCAAAACACACTAAAATTAAGGTTTCTTGCAATCCTGAAACAAATGTAGACAATATATTTTGCAGTTTCATGCTAGTTTCAGAAATGACCTAAGTGGGTAAAATTATCCTTATTTAGGTAGTAGTATTTGTTACAGGACCATTAAAACAACATGATACATGCAGGAGAATAAAAGAAGCCAGAATGAATCAACTGTATATGTATATATATAACATTTTATATACATCTGTGTGCAAAATTCTGTTTCAAAATTACTACTAAGGCTTTTTTTCTTTTGAATTTTTTTGAAAATGTTGATGGTTGAATGAACATAAAATCATCATTTTGAGAAATATTGCCTTTACATGAAATTAAACATATAAAACTGGTATAATAATACTGGTATAAATCATATCACTTATCCTACATGTTGGCACATTTCCTTATGCCAACATTGGTTTTGATCTGAAAATGCCAATAATTTAGTGAAGCATCATGTTTTTGCGCTGCATAAGGTTCCACTTTTTGGGGTCTATCTCTTGTGAATGATGTTTTGTGATAAATATTTTGTGAATAGTCCATTTATGGAGATAAAAAAAGGCTCTAGACAGACCTCTTGTATTTCTGCTGCTAGGGAGTGATTAGCATCATTGTACAAAAATATTTCATCTTTTCAGGTTCATCTGTTTTTAAAACCTCTTACACTTTTTAAAGAAGAGAGAGAAGAAATGAAAAGTCGTGTGAAAGTATCTACTGAAGTTGTAACTTTGTTTGTAAAATCTTATTATGAGTGTCGAGAACAAAGTAAAACCTTATCTGGAGACAGAAAATCATATCCTTGGGAATTTCCTGATAAAAGAGTGTTTGAAAACTTTGAAAAATTTATACAAAGATTGGATGAAATCAATGTGAGTACCTATTTGCTGTTTTACCTTCATTTATTGTTATGCTGTGTTATGATGTTGGGATAACAGATTTTTATTTAATTGATGTGCTTCTCATCAAGACATAGTATGCAACTGTACTACAATTTAATTTAAACTGGATTCCACAAACAATAAAGTAAATAATTAAAAGTAATAAAAGCAACAACAACAACAAAAAAGTTTGCATATATTTAAGGGCACATCCAGAAGCAATTGAAAGTCAAACCACTCAAAACCTTGGCTGTTATGCATGCTTGCTTATTTATATGTTTATTCATGTATTGTTAGGAGCTGCCCCCCCCCCCCCTTTAAAAGAAAAAAAGGTTGCATCCCTGCATTTTTTCAGGAAGTATTTTATTCTTAGAAAAGTACAAAGTATAAACCCTTGCCAACAACCTTCAAAACTCATAATTCTCTGAAATTTATAATGCAAATTATTGAGGAAACCCCTCCCCTGGCTCTACTTGCCAACGATAAAGTTTCGACTACTAACTTCTGAAGACAAAAAGTCTCACACAAGTTTTGTACCTTCTAAGGTTTAACAGAGTTTTAAAAAAGAAAAAAAAAGGTGTTTAATTGTGTAATTTTAATGATATAACTTTATTTCTCAGAGTAAAGCATTTATTTGAATATGTTCTTCAAGCTTAGTCAAAGAGAACATATACTCATTAAGAAGGATTCAAACAGTTTATAAGATTATATTTTGTTTCAGACTTGACAAATAGCTTATGTGAAACAGAATGAATGGGTAATCAAACTGTGTGATAAGATTATTAGAGTCCATCAGCAATATGATGTCAACAATGTTAGTCCGTATCAAATTATTGGCCTCTATAAATCAAAAACCCTTTTAAAACCATCCAACTCATCACAAGTTATAACCTTTCCTTGTAAAGTTTTCCACCTATTTATGAAGATTTCTTATTGGTCTTTTCTCTCTCTCTCTTAATCTCTAGATTGGCCTGATTTTTAAAAAGTTGTTTTTTTTTTTTTGAAACTGCAATTCTTTCCTTACCCTAGATTTTTAAGTTTTGAATCAAAGATTATCAAAATCCTCCATTCTGATAAATTTCAATAAATGAATTGTTTCCTTTTAAACTTCTCTCTATTTCAGCTTGTGTGCATATTTAAGATTAAAAATCTAGAATTGTATCTCTTGGAAGTTGTTACTCATCTCTTAGCAGACTTCCTCTTTAATCACTGCAACAAATTGATATTCTTAAAAAGCAACCAAAACTGAGAAGCATATCTGACTTAACCATAGGCAAGTTCCTGCAAAGACAAAAAACAACTTTAGTATTAATTATAAATTTTGGCATATCCTAGTGATAAAGTATACTTTTAAATGCACACGGTGTGTGTCAGTAAATGTATTAGAAGCAGGCAACAGTGTGTTGCTTTTTAATTAAGCTAATAAGGTGGATTTTTAAAATTTGTTGATTTATTATTAAAAACCATATGTAAAGTTACTGTTTTACTCCTCTTCTGCAATAATTGTTAGAAATATGTTTATTATGTAGAAGTATCTTAGTCAGTTAACACCAGTTAACACTTTTTTTGCAAAATCAGATGTAGTGAAACCATGGTTATCCTCCTGAGACCCGAGCAAAATAAAATACACATATTCTCTTAACTATTAGTTTTTCTGAACAATTGGGCATTAAAAGTGATGTTTTAGAAAAAATTAATTAACTTGGAGTTTTAAATTTTTCTGGGGGCGCACCCATTTGAATGTACGTTGAGGTTATAACTACAGTAGAACTATGCGATACTTACACACAAATAGATAAACAAAAAAATTTATTCATTACTTATAACATAAGAAAAAAGATCAAACTTGTATAAAAATCCTAGAACAATATTAAAAAAGAAAAAATAATGTGAAAATCAAAACAACCGTGAGAGCGCCAAATTCCAACTTGCCTCGTGTTTTTTGCCATATTGTAAACAAATAAACTAACATTTCCGAATTCTCAAAATTAAAAAGTGATTTCCTATTCCTCCTTTATAATTCCAGTCCATGTCTTGCTTGCTAAAATAAAATCTGTCACAACAAGGAGAAAAAGAAAAACATCCATTTTATTGGATGCCAGGTCTCAGGAGGTTATATAGCGATTTCCGAAGTCCATTGAGGGTTCATTATAGCGAGGTTTAACTGTACATTGGAGCCCCGCCATTCGTGTGCCTCGTTATTTGTGCAACTTGTTCAAGTAAAATTCAACTCATCATTCGTACTTGTCCCGCAATTCGTACTCCGGCAAAAGCCAGCTAGGTTGCCAGTTTGGTCTCTTTTAAGAAAAAAATCTCGAAATTATGCTCATTTTGAACTCGTTTGGAAATAATTTGTTTGGCGTTTTGGACTTTTTTATAAAAGTTCTAATACCTTTTCAGATTTAACTGTCAATTTAAACTTTCTAAGATTGCAGCAAGAGGAAGTGGTTGAAGATATTTCTTCTTCAGAGGAGGAAAGTAGTAAGGAGAGCATTTCCTTTGCAGAAATTAAAGAGCTGTGTTACCCCTGCGAGAAAACACAGAGAGTGGTGGGAAAATGGCATCCCAACACTGCTGTAGTCAACAGCCTTAACTTTTTCAACGTCAATGTTATTGGCAATTTTAGAAAAATTCTGAACACTTGTCAAAGGCAGACAACATTGGACAGGTTTTTAGAGAAAGAAACCCAAGATTCTTCTAGTGCAAAAAGACAGAAAAAAGAAAGAACAGCAGAAAGGGAGAAAACATCTGAAGGGATGTTACCTCTTACCTGATGTTTTTATCGAAGGGGACTCCTTTCAACCGTTTCTCTTCCCCCTCTCAACATTCCACTTATGCCCAGGGCCTGATTAAGACAGTCGGGGGCCCAAGGCACAACATTATTTTGGGGCCCCCTATGGTACAAAAAGTAAAAATTCTGGGTATAATGTTTAAAGTTAAATAAGCTTGGAGATTATTCTATTAATACTGGGTTCATACCCAATTGGCAAGGGGGGAAAAAGCACCTACTGACACAACATCCTACTATTCTGTATTCTATATTGTTTTTATTCAATATGATTTTTGTGTTATTCATTAAAAAAGCAAACTTTTTGAATACACGTATTGCATTTTCAAATTTTACTGTTTATAATATTAAATAAATAAAAAACGTCGAGATTCCTCAGCGATTAAAGGGCACTATTTAGCATGATAGTCAGTGAAGATATTGATCTGATTGTGCATAGTTTACCTTGTTTACGCAAATACTTTTAGCTCGCCATTTAAATAAGTTAAGATCTTTCCATTTTGTAAAAAATTATCTTTTAGGAGATATTTTCAGAAATTTTTCTTACAATTTTGGGGCCCCTAAAATTTGGGGGGCCAAGGCCGTGGCCTAGTTGGCCTGTTCGGTAATCAGGCACTGCTTATGCCATCAGCTCACCTCAGTACAAGCAAAGTGCAGTTAAATTTTTATTTATCTATAATTTCATCGGATTAATCCAATTTACATTGTATCTTATGTGAAAAAATAATTCACCAGTCGTACAACCCGCCATTCGAACTGCCTGGAACGAATTGTGTACAAATAGCAGGGTTCCACTGTATTATAAGATATTAGTTGAAGTCGGTGGTCAGCAAAATTTAGAAGCTAAAGAGCAAATTTCAGTATTTAGGGAGTCAAAACATTTTTTGAAAGAACCATAATTACAGTTAAATAGATATTTTAATATAAATCATTGAATAATAAATACATTTTCATGCATACGTAAAGAATATTTTCATAAACAACTCTTCAGCAGGTAATAAACATGTTCATTAATGAGAGCAAGGATTTCAAGCTACTTACAAAGTTTTATAGTATTACACCAGTAACTAATTGTTGTTAATTTCAAACATGATTACTAGTTCTGAGCAGTTAGATTTACTAATGAAGATAATTTGGTCTTTATTTTGTAAATAATTGATAATATTTAGAATGTATTCTTTAAAGAAAAGTGTATTTTTCTCTTTCCTAATTCTGAATTTCAGTCATATAATTGTAAAGAGTCACATTCAAGTAGACAAATAAGATGCACATATGGCTTGTGAGCCACGCTTTACCAACCCCTGGTTTAAGTAATGTACTATATTTTATAATGTCATATTATGAGATTGATAGCAGGGTTGCCTTATGCATCATAACTTTTTAGAATATCCTAAACATATTTTATGCAACATAAATTTTTAGAATATCTGAAGTAAAGGGAAAAGACTACTTTTGTTTTTGTGAATATGATTTTTTATTAAGGAGTAATATTTACTACATACTTTCTTTAATGTATTTCAACAATAATTCAAAAAAAAAAATCAGTCTGTTTGTTTTAAAGGATAAGTATTGCAAATGCTTCACTTTTTTCTTATGTTACATCTTCTGCAAAATTTAAAATTGATTTATTTAATAGCCTATTTTATTTATCCCTAGGAGATATTTGAAGCTGCTGATATTTACTTTAGCATACCAGAGCATAAAATTCCTGGTATTCAACAGGCTTCTTATAGAAACAGATTGGAAAATCTTTACAGTTTATTTTTGGAAAATTACCTTGTTTTTGTGGAAAGTTGCTATAACCCTCTTGAACTGAATTCAAAAGTAATAACACTATATATTGCATTTGAAATTTATTTATTATTAGTATTTTTTTATTATTTCCTTATCTTCTGTCTCAATAATGATGAAAACTTTGGTATTGTTATAGTTAAAATTTAAGTGCATAAATAGTTATTATCTGCTTCATTGTAAATGATTAGCTTTGCACCAACTATGTACATCATTTATTAACTTCTGGTAAGTAGTCTCAGAGACGTAAGTAGGTCATTTTCTAACTGGGGCAAGACCAGGCTTAAGCACCCCTACCCTCCACCCTTATATACACAAAAGAGTATATACATTTATGTAAAAAACAGAACAGTATATACATTTAGTCACTTTAGCGCCTCTAAAAAAACCTGGTGCCCGGGGCAATAGCCCCGTCTGCCCCCTCTAGTTACGTCCCTGAGTAGTCTCGGTTAAGAAAACACTTTTTTGCAGCTTTAACTCTCATTTTGCACTTGCAGACAAAATACTTAACGAATTAGGAGATGCATTTTATACTTTGCCGGTTTCTGATTTGGCATTCTATAGAATGCCTAGGAAATGTGTGAAATATAAATTGCTTCATACAATGCCGGCTAGATTTAGGCGTTATATACAATGCTTAGGCATTTTATAGAATGGCGGATTTCAAACTTTGCCGGCAACATATATATATATATATATATATATGTGTGTGTTGGTAATTGCTGTTGGTAAGATCAAAGTCATTGTGCTAACGTATAAAGTTTTTACAAACAGAAAATTTCAGCTTATTTTAAAGAACAGTAAACTAATACAAATACAAAAGTGACGACCACCAACAGGCGCAGGGACCAGCTAGCTGGGCCCTACTCAATTTAACAGGCCCTAGTGAACATCAAGAGCTTTCTTAAAAGTTTTTACCTAACTGCAAGTAGCAGTCGCTTCCGGTATAGTATTCCAACTGCAGTGTGTCTACAGAACCGGGAAACCAGGGAAAAGTCAGGGAATTTTATCGATCGGGAAAAGTCAGGGAATTTTTTTAAAAAATAGCAAAAATTCAGAGAAAAGTTATTAAATGAAAAAAAAAAGGGTTTTTGCCTTGCAAATCTGAGTAATTTTAGCCAAAAAGGCAATATTTCGGCTAAAAAGGAATAAGGAAAAAATCGGGCATTTGCCGCCGTCATTTTTTTAAACTGAAATTCAGCAAATTTTTTTTCTGCTATTGTTTTTAATTTACTCCAAATTTCTGACGATAATGCCAGTAGTTATTACTGTTGATTATTATAGCCCTATTAAAATGCAATCCTGAAGTTCTTCTACTTAGAGAAATTTTTTTATTTTCCGTCTTTACATTTGATGCTTTCATTACAAAAAAAAAAAAAGCAATCTTTTTGCATCTGCTGTTAGAATTGGAATTTTTACGCTATGATGTTTATTAAGCTTTGTTAAAAGGCAAATGGAATAAATTCCTTTTTATTTTTTGTAAAATTTTGATTTGAAATTTTTGAAACGAAATTCTGTGCTTGTTAGGAGTGTGAGCTCTCACATGTCAAAAAGTTAAATGCTGAATTCAGGTTTCTTTTTTTTTTTTGTGTCATTTATTTCGGCTTTTGTAATGCATATATATGCTACCAAATCATACTTTTTGCAAAATTATTTATTAAATAATAACAAAAATTTTTATCACTATATGTTTAAATTTTGAATTTTCACAAAAATGTTTTAAAACCACAAAAGAAACGGACCTTGTTTTTAAAAAAAAGCTGGATCGACACCTGCACATCTTTATTAATAAGAATGTTAAATCTTAGAATCAGTTCTCTTTGTATAGATTAGGAGATTTGCTTATTACAGCCCATTAAATTCTTTTCCATATTTAATAGCATACAGAATTTTCATTAATTTCACAATAATAAGTTTTTAACAGCATAAGTCTTTTTTTTTTTTCAAAATTACCTAAATCAGATTTGGAAATTTGGTCCCTGCTATTATAAAAGTTAGAAGGGCTTTAAGACTGTATTAAGGGTTAAGAAAATATAACACCTGTTCATAAAAGTAATGAAAATGACAAGTCCCCCCCCCCCCCCCCATTTTTCTCTTTAAAAAACTCGGGCATATTTTCATGAACTTACTTAAAATCACTCTTAAATATATTTTGAACTGTATTATGCTGCTTTACTTGTATTTGAAATTGAAATTAGTTAAGTATATTAACAACAATTGCATTGAAAAAAGTAAAATCTTAATTTTATATTGCCCGTCTGAATTCTCCTGAATTCTTGATCGGAAACCTCCTACATTTCAATTCTAGCATGTTGACACATCTGGAAGAGCCCCCACTAGTCAGAGCTATATAATTGCTAAACGTCTCACCAGTGACCCATTGTTACCGGCAAAATTAGCATTTTTTTATTCAGTGGTTCTGGAGTTTGAAAACTTTTTAAGAGTATATCAAGATGACATGCCCCTTGTTCTATTTCTTCATGAAGATTTATCCAGTCTTGTATTAAAAATTTTAAGGCGATACATTGTCAAAGAAGTACTGATACAAGGGAATATTTTGAATGTGGACTTTGAAGATGCGAAAACTTTTCTTCCTTTTAAAAAAGTCAATGTTGGAATTTCGGCATTATGCCACATAAAGAAAGCTAAAGCTTTTGAAGGGCAGGTGAGCATTTTTTTAAAAGATTGTCGAAAGTTTTTTATAGTGTGTTAAGAAGCTGCAAGAGAAATCCCCATTGAAATATGCTCTAAGAAAAGCAGTTTCATGTTTTAATCCTACTATTTCTATTAATGAAGCATTGTTTGATAAGAGCCTCACAAAATTGTTACTAATTTTATGTGAAAAAAATTGGCTGAATTCAATTGTAGCAGTTAGAGCAAAAAACCAACTGAAAGAAATCTGTTCAAAACCTTCTAATGTGGCAAAACTTAAAATGTATAACAAAGCAGAAAGACTTGATGCATTTTGGCATGATATGCTATCAAGCCAAATAAAACCTTGCAATGATGCATTATCATAAAAAGGGCAGATTTGTTCTTTATTTTTAATAACAGCTGAAAACATTTATAATGCTATACGAGGGCCGTTCAGAAACTAACCTCCGGTTGATTGAAAAAAATACACCAAGTTAAGTAAAAATATTTTAATATATACATCTTACAACTACATTTTTGCACTATTTTTCGACATAGTCTCCATAACGATTGAGGCACTTATCGTATCTCTTCACAAGCTTTGAAATTCCTTCTGCATAAAAATCACCCGCTTGTGCCTTGAGCCAGCCTGTGACCGCATCTTTGAGCTCTTCGTCGTCATCAAACCGCTGGGACCCGAGCCATTTCTTCATATGCATGAAGAGGTGATAATCGCTTGGCGCCAGATCTGGGCTGTAAGGTGGATGGTTGAAAACGTCCCACTTGAAGGACTCAAGAAGGGCTGTTGTTCTGCGAGCAGAGTGAGGACGGGCGTTATCGTGCAAAAAAACGATACCGGAAGTCAGCATACCACGGCGTTTGTTCTGTATAGCCCGTCGTAATGTTTTTAGTGTTTCACAGTACACGTCTTGATTAATGGTCGTCCCACGTTCCATGAATTCAACCAACAACACCCCTTTGGCATCCCAAAACACCGTTGCCATCAGTTTTCTGGCAGAAAAATCTTGCCGGGCTTTTTTTGGTTTGGTAGGCGAATCTGAATGTGCCCACATCTTTGATTGTTCTTTTGTCTCAGGGTTCACGTACTTAATCCAGGTTTCGTCACCGGTCACGATTCTGTTTAACAATGGTTCTCCTTCGTCCTCATAACGTGACAGAAAGTCTAATGCAGAGGCCATTCTTTGAGTTTTGTGGTGGTCGGTAAGAATTTTGGGCACCCATCGTGCACAGAACTTACGGTAACCCAATATTGCTGTCACTATCTCGTACAAAAGAGTCTTAGAAATCTGTGGAAAATCAGTAGACAACTCCGCCATTGTGAAACGTCGATTTTCACGAACTTTTGCATCAACTGTCTGAACGAGTTCGTCAGTCACCAATGATGGTCTACCACTCCTCTCTTCATCATGAACGTTTTCTCGTCCACTTTTAAATAAACGTACCCATTCACGGACAACTCCTTCACTCATAACTTTTGGTCCATACACGGCACAAAGCTCACGATGAATAGCTGCTGCAGAGTATCCTTTGGCTGTAAAAAACCTTATAACAGCACGCACCTCACATTTCGCGGGATTTTCTATTGCAGCACACATTTCAAACTGCCACAAAAACTAAACTAGCGCAGGTACGATGTTCACTCGACTACGGCTTGATGCCGACTGACCTGCTGAGCGCGTGAATGCACAGATGGCGCGCTACTCCCCCCACTACCCGCACTGTGACCAATCGGAGGTTAGTTTCTGAATGGCCCTCGTATTTAATATAAGCATACAATAGTTTTCAAGTGGGGGCAAAGGGGAAATTCTTATCATTAGTAAAGTAAATCAGGGAAATTCGGTGAGCTTAATCAGGGAAATCAGGGAAAAGTCAGGGAATTTTTTTTCTCAACTCCTGTAGACACCCTGCACTGCCTACAGCCCTATTGAAATAGTAATTTTTCCCAATTTCAAGATTAGCCTGAGATTTGAAAAGCTTAAAGCAATGACCTCGGGTTCTACCTTCAGCACATAATTGTAGCCCGTCAACATTTTCTATTTTAATGAATTTAAACAACTGAATCATGTCCCCTCTAACCCTCCTTTGCTCCAGACCAGGGTTTCTCAGTGGGAGCCATATGCCCCCCTTGGGGGCCACGGAGAAAATCTGGGAAGCCACAGGGAAAAATAGTAAAATAGGGGAGCCATAAACCTCCAAAAGGAGACCACAAAACAATAATTTCAAACTGATAAAATATTCCATCATTCCAACCAATGGTAAAGTATTACACATTATTCCGATCAAATATATATCAAGTCTATACTATATGACAGATTGTATTCTTCTCTGAAAAAATGAATGTGCTTACTGTACGCAATGATATATCAGTTCATTGCTGTGTTATCTATTAGATCAGCAGTTGATTTGAATTTCTTATATATTAACCAGCTATCAAAACTGGAAGAAGCAATTTCATAATGAAAAATAAAAGTTTACGCGAAGGGAGCCACGACAAAATTTGGCACCCATAAGGGGGTCCACAAGTTGAAAAAGGTTGAGAACCCCTGCTCTAGACTATACATATTGAGCCTTTTAAGCCTAACCTCATACTCTAAGCATGAAAGATAAAGGTCAAGACTCGGAAATTTTGAAAGTGGCCAGTTTCCACTAAACTTGATTAACTTGGTGGCCACCACCTATGCGTCATAAAGCAAATGTGCAAAGCGGGGGGGGGGGGGGGGGGGGGGTGAATGGTGCATCAGTGCCACTACAATTTCTTATGTGTCTTATTTTCAGTAAAGAAAAATGTTTTTTGTTAAACCTATCAAGTCTTCAAAAAAAAAAAAAAAATTATATGACTTTCAAATTGGAAAAAGAAAAAACTTGCTTCCTTGGCGATGGTAAATTAAAAAAACTTGAATATTTGCAATATAGTTTTTCATGTTTAATGTTACAGAGCACAACAGATGTAAATGCAAAATTTTACTTGTTTCATCATGGAAGCAACAGATAACAAAACTCGCCTCACAGAAACGAACCTTTTACAAAAACCGCGATCACAAATACGAACCATTTTCGTACACAAGTATAAAAAAATGTATATTTTCAGTTCTAGTTTTGTTCAGTACATTTAATTTTCATTCTTTTCAAAACTCTTTTTAAAGCTTTCACACCATTTCCGAAATGGCGCGACACTTAAGTCCGATTTTATAAGTTAACGCGAAAATGGCCGATCTGAAATGTAAGTGTGAAATGAAAGTTATGAAAAAAAATCGAGATTAAGATTGTTTCCTACTACATTTAAAATATTTATATGGCAGAGAGAAGGAATTTAAAGAAAAAAACAATAGCGTAATCGGGAAAAAATTTCGCCATTTTTTTCTTGTGAAAGGGGAAATGAAGACTATCGGCTGAAATTCGGTTACTTGAATGACGAATTGATGCGTTTTTATTGTGCTTGTATGCATGAAAAAGCAAGAGTTGAAACTTCTATATATGGTATTTGAAAAGGAGGGATTTACTTTAGAAAATAAAAAAAAGAAAAGGTGGCGATTGCTCCTAATATTTTGAATCGCCACTTTTTCAAACAAGGTCGCCACGTGGCAAGTGGCGACTGCGAATCTTGACCTTTAGTGAAAGACCATAAAGCTTCACTCGCACGTAAATATTATCTCCTGTACAGGTACACATTACATCTTATATATTTAAACGAGCAATTCTTGTGTATAGTGTATATATATATATGAATATATATATATACGTATATATTTTGAGTTCTCGAAAACGGCTCTAACGATTTGGATCAAATTTTGTATTTAGGTCAGGTTTTGTTTTTTAAGTTTACCCATATTGTTGTATTTCCCAAAAAAACACGACTTTACACAAAAAGCACAATTGAGGTACTTGTAACAATAAACAAACATCATCTGCTACAGATATTTTATTTTAATTTAGATTGCAATCTATTAATTGGCAACACTTAATTTTCAATTTATTGCTTCATGATTGAAATTTGTTGATATATTTTGCGCACTTCCAAAGAAACCGTAGAGAAAAAATTCCTCAATAAAATAATAAATGCATAAATAATATAGCTATTGCGTAATTTTGATGTAGCAGAATTTCTGTGCAGTGGTGTAAAACTCATTGTGACAAGTCAAAATAATAATATGATAAAGGCAAAATTCATTATAGTGAAATAGATCATTACCCCATGTGCTACTTTATCTAGAAACTGTACATATCGGTTCCTAGATAATCAATATATACCTGGATAGACTGCTTATCGGTTATACATCCTACCTTCTTTTCCTCCCGAAATAAAATGTAAACAAAGCAATGTTATTAAATTTAAATAGCACAAGATTTTATTAGATTTAAATAATACGAATATGTTGGCGACATTTCTAAAAATATCGCCATAGTAGGGTGTAACCGAGAAGTACCCTAGATTAGATCTATGTACTAGCAAGGCTCAGAGCGAAGAGCAGTGATGTAACGAGCTTTTCCTACAAACTTGAATGGAGCTGGTGAAAGGAAGTTTGTTGTGCTGCACTGCTCCAATTCATTTTTTAACTTTTTAAGTTTTTTAACAAGGAAAAAAAAACAATTAATGAAAAACAAAAATATATATATATTATATAATCTATTAAAATTACTCAGAGCGGAACCAAAGTAAGACATTAGAAGTCGGAACGGAGCAACTCAAAACACTGGCTGCTGCAGATTCCTGATATGTATTTAGTGTTTCTATATCTCGGGTAACTCGGGAAGGGCTTTAATGACTGGGATAAAAATTAATGATTAGTTAACATTTTGCCATTCAAACTCATTTAAATAAATATCTTCTTTAATAAAAAAGATAAAAAATATTTTTAAAAAGAAAACAAGCGTAGCTAAGCTCGGTCACCCCAGGTACTAAGGCCTATGAAGATACAGATGTTGCGCATTTTATTAAATTGCAGAGGAAAATGGAAGGGCAAATATTTTATTTGTACATTACCACATTAGTTTTTCCTTGCATTTGATTCTTGTGCAGAGCTTTTCTACTTTTATTTAACTAGTATAAGGCTTTTTGAATTACAGTCAAAACTCGATATCTCGAATTTTAAGATAGCAGTAAAAAAATTCGAGTTAGCAAAATTAATTTATTTTTAATAGGTAGAGAATGAAAAAGAAATTAGTGCGTAAAAACTACATGCCTCTTTGAAAATAAAAGTAGGTTACATAAGTTAAGCATTTACTTACACATATTCCAACATTTGCAAAATGAATCTATGCTGGTTTGCTTTAAATTTGTAACTCTTTTTCGGATTTCACAACGCTTTCTAAATAAGAAAGAGCTTTGAAGGTCTCTGGTGTCATATTTGGACGAGATGCAATAAACCTTCTTAAAACATCCTCAGCTAATACAGCTTCTTTGTTTGTTGGTTTTTCCCGAGTCTTGCAAATCTCTTCCTCCTCATCGACTTCAGAAATTGCATCACTAGCTGTAACTTGCGAAAGAATATCCTGGTCTTCCCACTGCCAACAAACTGCAACTTCTTCCTCAATATTCAAAAAGTCTCCGAATTCCATTTTTTTAAGATTTATTATTTCTGCTAGTCGTTCCCAATCTTTTGTTGGCATGCTATTTTCAGTGTCATCATTGTTTGTTTCACACACGGTGTCATTCTGTTCATTTTTTGCAAATCCTGTTTTCTTAAAGCAATTTGAAATGGTTGATGAAGTGACACCGTTTCATGCTATATCTACCATTCTCATGGCTTCCAAAATGCTCACTCCAGATGGCTTAGTTCCTTCTTCAATTTTACCCAAAAGTTTTTTTACCATTTGATGGCAATATTTGACTTTGAAATTATGAATGATGCTTTGATCAAAAGGTGGAAGTCTAGATGTCGTGTTTGGGGGAAAAAATTCCACTTGAACATGATTCAATTTTGGTATGATACTGTGACCTTTGCAGTTATCAATAAAAAGCACGATTTTGCGCTTTTCTCTTTTCATTTTCCTTTCTAACTCCTTCAGCCAATTTTCAAAAATTTTAGAAGTCATCCAAGCTTTTTGATTGGAATCATAAGTAAAAGGGAAAGATTTTACTCCAGAAGAGCATCCTGGTTTTGCTGATTTTCCAATCATTAAGGGCTTTAATTTCTCAGTCCCATCCATATTTGCGCAAACCAACAAAGTTAAACGTTCTTTACTTATTTCGCCTCCTTTGCAGGCTTCTCCTTTAATGGCCATGGTTTTATCCGGAGTGCATTCAAAAAAAAAGTCTGGTTTCGTCCACATTAAACACATTTTTTTCATTGTATTTTTTGAGTATCAAATTTAGTGTCTCTTTGAATTCAGTGCAGACTTCTTCATTTACGCTTGCACTTTCGCCGCAGATTTTGAGAAATATAATATTGTTTCGGTTTTTAAAATTTTCAAACCATCCGTTATTCTTTTTGAAACTAACATGACCCAATTCCTTAGCAAATGCTTCGGCTTTCTCTTTTATCAAATTTCCATTGATTGGGATGCTTTGCACTCTACATTGTGTAATCCACACCATTAGGCATTTTTCCATGTCACAAAATTCACTAAATCTTTCTTTCTTTTACCGAAACCATAGTCACAGTTTTCCAGAATAGCTTCTTTATTTTTTTAAAATGTCGATAATGTGCTGCTTGGTATTCCAAACTCTTTCGCAATTTCATTTATCTTTTTGGAACCTTTTTCCACTTCTTCAATAACTCGTCTCTTCTCCTAAATGGAAAGCGTGTTTAATTTACATTTAGTTGCCATTGCTAACAAGTTCGTTGTATAAGTCAACTGTTGTGGAAAATTTCCCGGCCGATTTTCTTTCCACCGTACAAGACAAGAAGATGACAGGAATGAGATAGCCCTGGGTCCTGGGCCTCCTGGGTACAAGTAGCAAGCAGTAAATCCTTCCTCCCTCCCACTTCTCTCTTACCAACATTTTCCCTGCAGGCATGACCTTGCATGGTTCAGGGACTAAAGGGTTTAGAAAAAGGGCGAAAATTACAACAGGACAGGAATGTCGAAAATTTCTGAGCCCCGCTGAATCGAATGGAAATAAGAATGCATGTTTGCTCATGTTTTGGAACAAGGAAATAGTAGTTGAACAAGGAATATGGAATCTAAGAGAACCATCAAAGAAAAAAAAATCTAGTTTTCAAGGGCCTGAAATTGAAAAATTCGACTAAACAAGGTTATTTTAACATTGACTGCATGGGATAAATGAAGGAAAATAATTTTTTTTCAAGATATCAAGGTTCGAGTTATCAAGGGTTGAATGTACAAGTTTTTTTCCAAGGAGGAAAATCATCTATGATTCCACAATTTTCCATTATTTGTACTTTTTTTATTGAACCATCAAAGAAAAAAAAATCGAGTTATCAAGGGCCTAAAATTGAAAAATTCGACTAAACAAGGTTATTTTAATATTGACTGCATTGGATAAATGAGGGAAATAATTTTTTTTCGAGATATCAAGGTTCGAGTTATCGAGGGTTGACTGTACAAGTTTTTTCCAGGGAGGAAAATCATCTATAATTCCACAATTTTCCATTATTTGTACTTTTTTATTCCTGTTTTTCTCACTTTTCTTTTCATCACTTTGTTTTGTGTATGATTTTTTTTTTTTTGAAACATTTTACAAATAGTGTACAAGTAGGAATTAAAATTCATCTTAAAAGATGCTCGATTAGTGGGCATATATAAAGATCCCTCCTTTGTAAATGCTGAAATCTATTTTATTTTATTTCACTTTTTTATTTTCTTCCACTGGTATATATGTGTAATCACCAAATCAAAAATATGAAGAAAATATTAGCTCAATAAAATTAATGATATTAAAATAGTACGAGAAAAGAAATTAGGCATTTAATTAATTATATAGTTTAGTAAAAAGTGTTATCATTTTGCTTAAACATTCTATTAGTTCAGCCTAGTTTAGGCTGAGAAAAATCTTGAAAAATCAAAATGAAAACCTAATAACTCTTGTTCTAGTTAGCTTAGAAGATTTGAACCACATTCATTTGATGAAGTAAAGTCAGTGCTTTAGGTCGATGTAGTATAATTTAATGTGGACAAGAGAATTTTTTCACCACATATTAGGGAATTTATGTTGAAATTTTGCAAAAGATTGTAGTTAAAAAGAAATTAAAGATTTTTTCGAACCTGTTTCTGAACACTATCAGTGCTAGCAAAATGAAAACAAACTGCAATTTTTGGTGAAATCTAACAGGTAGTTTTCAAGTCTATAAAGATATAAAGAACAAACAAACAAACGAACAAACAGTCATTTATGTATATAAATATTTGAAGAGATATTATTATTGGCATTATTGTTTTACTTTCAATATGTCTTAGCTTTCAAACAAATTTTAGTTATCCCCCCTCCCCCCCAGTCATTTTATTTCATTTCACTTTTTAGGCATTTATTGGAGATTATACTTATTTTTGTCTCAGATTGAGGGAAATGGATCGTAAGTTGGGCATAACTGTCGGTCAAGCATGTATCACTTGTTCCCCTACTGAAGAAGCATTTAAAGTATGTAACCTTCTCTCTTTCATGTTTCATTTCTTTTCAAAATAGTTAAAGTCGAGTATGAATGCTGCTTATAAGAGTGTCCTAAGGCTAAAACTTTTTTGACTAAGATTATTGAAAGTATAAATATTATTTTAAGTTTATTAGAGTTTCAGGATAAAATGCATAGCTTAGAATTTTGAAGCAAAAAACAGCTTTGGATTAAAGTTTCGAGTTTATTTAGTTAAAGGGTAAATAAATTTATTCAGATAACTTTTTCTTTTTGTTAGCAGCTGTTATGCTCAAAGTTTGAAAAGTAGATATTTTAAAGTAATTTTTTTTTCTTTGAGTAATTACATATACTTTATTGGGATTTGCTATTTAGCATTTATTAGCAATATTACAACTAAACTAGGGAAGGTCATTTAAGATAAAATGTGTTTTTATCCTGTTTGCAATGCAAGTGCCATGCTGTATGTCAAAATTCATTATTGTAATAGAGACAGAATCAAAAATCTTTGCCTTGTATGTGAGTTTTATGATACAGTGGACAATTCTAATGTAAATTGGGAATTGCTGTTTGTTATTTCTGCTAGTGGTTGAAAATATCAATCACAAGGACTGCACTTTTTGTGTTTGTTTTGTATTTATTCTTTCTGACAAAGAATCCCTTTTGGAAACATGCTTAAGTATGAACCAAAGTGTTCCAACTATGACGATTCCAGAGATGCTGAGTGCTCCGGATTCTCCTTAGTATCTATGGAAAATTACAAAAATTTGAAATTGACTGCGAAAGACGGAAATCGCTTTTTTTCCTACAGAAAACACAATATTTTAGCTTTTCGTGTTTTTTTTTCAACTTTTTGCACTTAGCGCGCTTATAAAAAAAGGTATTCACCAACAGTCACCAAAACGAGCGCATACTGACGATTCGTGGTAGTTTAGAACTACGAACAATAGGAGATTGGCGACGGTAGAAGGTACAAAATTTCAGTTCTAACTGGAATTTCTCCCCACGTGGAGCAATATTTACAGCAACCTTGTTCTCGGCGAGAGAGTTTTTGGGTTTTTTCGCTTACACTTGCACGACATGTGCTTTTGGCGTTAGTGTTAGCAGTTGCTTATTACATTCTTTGTTGCATTCATCGTTTGCTCGTTTGGTTATTAATTATTTGGTCCTAAAGTAATTAGTTAGGAATTGAATTTGTATTTTATATTAAAAAATAATCTTATTGGGAGTTAAATTAACATTTAAATTTGTATAATATGTTGTAAACATAATCCCTTAGTTGTATTATTCAAAATATATCATAAATCAATGATTTTTTTATGTTTAATGTTCATAGTGTGGAAACATAGCCGGTAAATCAGGGAATTCTCAGGGAAGTTTTATGTTTTGGAAAATATCAGGGAAAATTTATTCAAACCGTAAAGCGTCCTTAGTTTTGTCTGCGGAATTTCCTTTCGTTGTGTGTGGTCAGCGTGATTGCCAATTTCTCATTGGTTGAAAGCACTCTTTCTCCGATTAAGCAACCAAAAAAAGGTCACTTTTTTGAGGGTGAATCAAAAAGACATTGCAATCTTACCTAAAGAGACGCGTGTCAGCATTGATGTTTCCAAGAATTCGCCATTTTTGGTTCTGTAAAATCGCCATTTTTGGCCGCCAAATTCAGCCTAATAGAGCTCTCCAGCATGTTGAATTTCGGGTTCGGTACTGTGCATTTTACTGTAGTGGCGCAACAAGGGGCACAGAGAGCCCATGACCCCCCCCCCCCCCTCCAGTGATGATTTGGAATTTTTCCAAACTTTTTTTTACTTAATAAAAGAACAATATGCATCTTGAGAAAAAAAATGATGGGGGAGGGGGGTGTTAATCTTCATTCTTAAAAAAAAACTTTAGATTTAAAATTAATTCTCAGCAGTTGCATATTATATTACTTAGAAAATTATGTTATTTTGTTATGCACAAAGTTCTGTTGGAAAAGTACAGTCACCCTCCCCCTAAATATTATTTGTGGTTTCACCACTATGATACTGTCATGACACATGGCAATGATGCTGTGTAACTCACAATTAAAATTATAAAATCTGAAATTTTTGGTGCCCATTCAGGGAGTTATCAGGGTTTTTTTTTTTTTTCTTGAATTCTGTTTCCACCATGGTTCAGCTGAGGCAAATATTTGGCTTTTAGATAGAATATTGAGTAGTGTTTGCATCCGCATTTCTCCGGTATTATAAACTACTGACAAGCGCTGAAAACTACTGAAAATTGTTCAGGTTACTACTAGGGATGTAACGAATATTCGGCCACTATTCGGTATTCGGCCTATTTGGCCCTTTGGCCGGATATTCAGCATGCCCGAATAGTCATTTCATCATCTAGCCGAATATTCGGCCTGGCCGAATACTGGGTAAGGTCAAATTTGGCCTGGCCGAATATTGATGGACTATTCGGCCGAATAGCTCTGCTGTAGTAGAAATGTAAAAAAAATAAAGAAATTAGTAGATTTTAAACATTTAAAATTGTATTATAATTATTGCAAAAGAATACATTACTATATAGTTTTAATAAATAAAAATAATTTACAAAACAACTACTTTTTTAAACCTTGCTTTAGGCTTGACTGAGCAAAAACAGATTTGAAAGTTGTAACATTGTATTTTATATTTAGCATTTGCCCCCAAAAGCTGGCAATAGTTAATTATGATGGAGAATATGAGAAATTAATTTTGTTATTATTAACAAAGTGGAAGCCAGGCTTCGTTTGGGTAGACTGATTTATTGTGAATATTGAGTTAGAGAGATATGTAAAAAGCCTAGAATATATCATGAATATTTAGATAGCATAAGTTATTGAGGTTTTCGAAAATAAAAATATATTCCAGTCAAGTATATTAAATTGTAATAGATCTTTTAAAAATAGGTATGTAAGGCTAGATCCCCCATTTCATTATTAACATACAAATAAAAGCTCGAACTAGAGAAATGGAAAGCACCTGAAAGTGGGTCCCTTAAGTTAACTATTGTTGTTCCTTTTTTTTAAAGAGAAGTGAATCTTTTCAAAATATTTCTCCCCCCCCCCCCCCCCCCCCCCCAGCTTTTTCTTCATCGAGTCAACCCTAAATCCAGTAATGAATAGTTATTTTTGAGTTATGATTAAATGATTAATGATTCAAGTTCAATGAAAAAAAAATGAAATAAAGGTTGAATCACTAAGTTGATAAAAACCTCTGATCAGGTTTTATTTATTGTAAGCCTTAAAAATCATTAGGTAAAATTCAAAAATTTTCATTTCATAACAAAATTTAGATTGATTTTAATTTTAGCTCATGAATTTGTTGCAAGACCTTATTACTCGTCCAATTGCTAACATTGAATTTAAAAAGCTCATAGCCTCTATGGTAACAAATATTTATTTGGAACTCAATGCTGCAAAGGAAAATTATGCTCGCTTAGTGGATTGCATTGAAGAAAAAGACATTCCAGTAACCTACAAAAATTTGCCAAAAATATCTGGTGTTCTCCAGTGGGCAAAAGATTTGAAAAAGAAATTAGTTGTTCCGATTGACTCAGTGAAACAAATCAAGAAGTTGTAAGCTCTATTTTTATACTTAGTGCATTTCTGTTAATTTCAAATTTAACTCTTTTATACCAGTAAACATTCTGATTTTTCTTTAAATTTTTATCTTTTAAACTTACTTCATAGTTTATTATTTATTTATTCATGCATTTATTACTATTGCTTCTTGAAATTTATGGCAGTATTAAATGTTTTAAATAGTTTATCTTCTTTATATTTTACGAATGCCTGAAAAATTCTTGTACATAATCACCTAATGTGTAACATTCTGCCCATTATTTTCTCCTTAGCAAAAGTTTTTTTGTCCTTTGTTTTTAAATGCCTGAGGCTACCTCTACCTGCTCGCTACCACTCACTAACCACCTGAACTGCTTACATTTCTTTCTGACCGCTGTTCGGTGCGAGCTCGCTTCATTTGTTCATTACAAGCTAACCTATTTTAGACTAGTTTTACAGCTACAGCAGAAATAATCGGTGCTCTGTCAAAAATAAATTTTCTATATGGCGTACAACTCTTTGCAATAAAAAAATATGTATATAAGTACAAAGCTAAAACTTTTTATTCTGAATTTGTGCTTTTTACGTTGTTTTATCTTTGTATTTACATTTTAGCACAAAGCATTTTGATTATTTGTCTTATAAAAAATATGTATGTTGTGCAGGGGCACCGCCGGGACAACCTACCCCCCCCCCCCTAAAAAGCAACAGGTATCCAGCCCTTAATTTATTTTTAAATATCCAGAATCTGATATGGCCATTGCAATAAAGTCCAGTAATCAATATGGACATCGGGTAGTATATCTGGAAAGGAGACGTAAGCTTTCCTCTCAAATGAAAATTTGACTTTTAAAATTTAATTTATTATCACGCTTTGAAAATATATGTTAATTAAAACATACAAGGGATTTCAAAACTTTGGGATGTTTAAAATGATCTGTAGAACTTACAGGTTTCAAACATTAGATTCAATGCTACGCCCAATCCTAACCTTCACTCCCCCCCCCCTCCCGCACCTAGCAAAATCCTGCATGCATTACTGATCTTGTTAAATAATGCACAGAGATTTTACTCAATGTCATAAGTAGGTTGTTGGCAATTCCGAATATCGCTGACAACCTACCTGTACGAGACATGCGGGGTGTGGGACAATAACTTAACACTTTGAACATTAACCACATAAATTTAATGCGCACACAAAAATCTACAAGTTGTTTCTACAAGACTACAGAGCTAACTGAATGTATAATATAGAGCGGAGCATGCGCAGCTATCCGCGCCCTCTTGCTGGGGGATTATCGATACGTACTTACCTCAAACACTACCTATTGAAATGGCTTCCAACGAAACTGGAATACATGAGTCAAAGTAGTGCTCATTGATATTCAGAATAACTTGAAAAAGCTGTCCACTTGATTTTTTTTTTTTTCAAATTCATGTTCTAAAAACGCAATTTTAAGTTATTTTTAGCTAGATTAGAGTGGGCATAGTTAGCCTCAGGGCATGTTGATTCAGTCGCAATATTTTAAAAAGTTTAAGGCATATGAGATAGTCAGTCCAGCCATGTGTGTGTTCTTCTGTCACCCTCCTTTAAAATAAATATTGCCAATAAAAAAAGTATCCATTAAAATATCAGGTAGAATTTTTGAAATTTTACTGAAGTAAGTAAATTTTATCACTAAAAATGATTGTTCTTTATTTATTAATAGATCGTGTTATCCATTTTGATGAGCAATATTCAAAAAGAATATTTTTCAGAGTTAGCATTTGTTTATTAAAAGAATTTTAGAATATTTTTTTACATTCATGAAAAGCAAAAATTAGCATTGTGCATGGAGCACGCTGGATCAGTTGCCGAATGAAGGATCAACAATGTTTTTCCATAAGATTTCTTTTATCTTTAAATCGCCAAAAAAAAAAAAAAAAACCACATTTAATGTTGAGGGGTAGGCAGAACATGAAGTTAGGTATTTTAATTAAGAAGAACATTGTTTTAATGCAATGTTGTTTTACGTGATATGAGAGATACATATTTTAGTTGGTGATAAATACATAATTTATGAAAATATTGCAAACAAAAATTCAAATTTGTAAAGCTCAATATAAATTTTTTTATGTTGCCCCACTCAGGAAAAGTCACCAAGCCGTCCAGGCCAGTCCACCCTTATTGATAGTGTATAGGAATGCAGTACATCTTGTCCTGTGACCTATTTGCCCCTCCACCTTTTTTTCTCTTGGTCACTGACCAGACAAAATATTTGCTCCAGTTTTTTTTCTTTTCTTCTTTATCCCATGGTGCCCTATTGCAGCCATGCAAAAAAATACATTACAAATTGCATTGAATGCTCTTTCATGCAACTTACTAAAAAAATATTCCTTCAAGAAAGTGTAAACTGTCACATTAGCAATTATACACGAACCTAAAAAATGATAGATCCAAAAAAATTTGGCAGTGCATCTGTTTGTGAGTCTGCAAGAAGTATCCGGTTTGAAATTGAACATCAAACATGCGATGCACATCCAACCTCAAGGACATACAGGTGGCTGCATTTTATAAGCAGGACTATCAAACATATCATTTTGACCTACCATCCTATTTTGCTTACCCTTCCTCTATTTAGTGAAATATATGGTTTAATATTTGCCATGTTATATAAATTTATTAGGTATATCTGTGTACACTTTATGTCATTATATGAGTCAGTTAAGATTTTTTTCTATTTGTCTGCCCATAACTTAGCATGTTACTGAAAGTGAACTGCTACTTCTTGAAAGTTACTTAGATTTTATATTGTGCACTCTCTGCTAAAGTTTTTGCCATGTATTTTCTATGTCAAGAAAGGAGTCAAAAGTCTAAAAAGAGAAAATAAATTTCACAACTTTCTTGAATGTTTTAACTTTTCTCGCAAATTTTCACTAGGAAAAACAGGAGGCAGAAATAGTTGTAATTAGATATGATTGCAAGTTTCATTTTCTTTTTGAATAGTTGTAAGAAAAGAAATATGTAACTTAAGGTTATGATCTTTTTTCTTTTTAGAGTCAACTCCTTTTTTTTTTTACATTTAAGACACAATTAGAGAAATAGTAACTATTATAATTTTTCACATGTGTTATGAACTAATGACATGCTTTATGTTTTAGAAAAGTTTTCTAGGGCTAAAACAAAAGAAAAAATGTTCTCCCCGACAAAGGCTTCTTGCTATCTAACGTTTTTGTTTCACTATTCTAGTTCTATTGATCTGGATGATGATCATGTGATATTTAAGACATATAAGGAAATTGAAGAATGCCTTACTATGTAAGTATTTCTCAGATTACTCCCACCCCCAACCCTCTAATGATACTCTTTAAACATAGGGGTATCAAGGAGGGAAGGAGGTCCACGCAGCAAGAATTAGTTAGGCTAGGCTGGCGCCCAGCAAACCCATCTTGGAGCGGTAATTAACATTTGTCAGACTTCACTTACTCGTAAAACCTCTCCCTTTATTAAATCCTGGGCATGTGCCTGCTCATTACTATTACATCATCATCAAAAATATTGACGTTTCCAAAAAGCCTATTACTAATATCATTAAAAAATTATTGAAAAACAATGACGCTAAAACTTAACCTTGGGGAATTCCGCTAAAGATATCAGCCCATTAAGGATATTTACTTCTAATAACAACATTTTGTCTCCTAGTCAACCAATTCCTAATCAAAAATAGCAATTTTCTCTTCTTTTCCATTATTTGCCAATTGCTAGAAGAGTATTTTGTTGTAGCTTATTATCTAAAGCTTTTTTTGAAAGTCCATATAAACATCATTTTTACGCAGTTATTGATATCCGTAGCTGTTGTAAGCAACCTTGTCATAAAAACACAATAATCTTTGCAATACTCTTCTTAAAATGATTCTGAAACCAGTCAAAAGACTGCACAATAGTTTTTATTACTTCTTTTACGAGAATCATTTTTAACTATGCACAGTGATGTAGTTCAGGGGGGAGGCTGGGGAATGGTGTCCCCCTACTTTTTTATTTTAACCCAAGCATCCCCCCACTTTTTGATGTTTGTATATATAAGCATTCCCCCACCTTTTTTTTTCAGGATTACACTACTGACCATGCAAAATTGCTGCATATCTTACATCTGAAAAATTCTTGTGCCTGTAAATAAATGCATTTCTCATATTTTAGGCTTCAAAATAATGTTTCTGGAAAATGGAGAGAAACTTTGAAAAATATTGAAAAAAAGTTGGACAGACCATTGTTTATAGATGATGCCGAAAACCATTACACTTTAACTCTAGACTTACAAGTAATCAAATATGTTTTGTGGTTTTTCTTTTGTTTGTTAATTTGTTTCCTTTATTTTTCATAGTAGAGTGAAAGGCTGAAAGCTTTATATATTTCTTTTCAGATCTTATATTGGAGTAATATTTTCAAATAGTTAAATGTTTGAATAGAAATACAATACAAGATATTAGAGCAATAATAATAAAAATGATAGTAGTATAGATATGTTATCTGCCGTAGTTTCATATTCATTCTTTTTCATTTTTAGGTAATAAATATTAGTCAACTATTGTGATTTTTTTTTTTTTTTTTTTTAATTTTTATTTTGACTTGTAGAATCCTGAGATAGGTAGTTAAAGCCATTGATCTTTTGTCTAATCCCATTATAACATTTGTCTAATAAATAGATGAAAAGGGAATTGCTATATATACTAATTGACGCATATGAAATGGAATTTATTTTATCTAAAAAACTGTTACACATATTGCTTATACAGTCAGACCTCAATGTAAGATCCTCCCCTCTAAAGTGGCCTTATAAGCGGGGTGACCTGATAACCAATTCATATGCATTTGCAATAAGCATGGATTTGTAGCGAATAACTCTTTGTAAAATTTAATGCATTCAAAAATAGTATTGAGTTTAATTCTTTTTAAAATTCAGTTGAACCAATTGAAATTAATGGAATTAATAAGAATTTTTTTAAAACCCTAATTTAGAATAAAGTTGCGTGCAAATATGCGCAAGTAAAATACTGATAAACAACTTACATTGCTTAAAAAATAATCCTTAATACAGCACTGTTTCGAGTTTGGTTTCATTCTTTGCACAGTGTTTTATAAGTTTCATAAATTCTTCAACTCCCTCATGGATTTTAAAAACATATCTCACAACATTTTATGCTCTGAGCACATCTGATTGTGTCAACATCACTGTCATTATCTTCACTGTCTACTGAATTGAAGTTGAAATTTGGGAAACAGTTTCAGAAATCGAAGCTTGGGAACAAGTGGAAATACCAGGGAAATTTCTTGAAATTGAATCAGTATGGCACTGAAATCTCTTAAAGCAATTCAGATAAATTGACCTTATATAGGGTAGCGACAGAACCGGAAATCATGAAATATCAAGGAATTTTAATGTTCTGGAAAAATCAGGGAAATTTGCAAAAATGTCCAAAAATCAAGGAATTTTTTCTTTGATTTTGATTTATCCCGAAGTTGCAACGATCTTATCTGTAATCATTAATATTAATCAACGTTTCCTTGTGAAAATTCACTCAAAAAAATTCTTTTCTTTGCCGTTTTCCATACATGTGTTGCAGGGTTGGCCGGTTTTAACCAGAGGTGGTTTTAACCACTGTTTTGACCGGTTTTAACATGCCCCGGTCAAAACTAAGGTGGTCAAAATGGTCAAAACTCAAATAATACTGTAATGTGTTATGTTATTATGTTCCCCTGTTTATGCAGAATACTACTTGTCCAATTTAGCTTGAGAGTACCCATGCTGTGCAGCACTGTATCATATTGTCATATATGTCCATATTTACAAGATATAACAAACAAAATGAATGTGAATCAAATCCTTTATTTGGAGCCATTTTGTGTTTTTGATGCACTGAAGTGACTGAAGGTGACAAACAATGGTAAAACAATTACCAATTTAATTCTGCTGCAGTCCCCTTTTTGTTTAGCATTTTGTAACAAACAACAAGTTTGGAGGCTTTTTCTAAGCCTAATCTGGTTCGTAATTTGTTTTGGGCAAAACTATAATTTGAGGACAATCTTTCAATGCCAGCGGAAATTGATGGGCAGTTGTGAAGGTGGATAACAAAATTTAAAAACTCTTCGTTGATTATAGTTTTGTTTCATTGATATCCACCATATTGATGCTTTTACATTGTTTCGCACTTCAGAAGTAAAACATGATCTTGGAAACGGGTCTTCTTCAGCTTGGAAGGAAATGACAAACGGGAGGTAGGCAGGATTCAGTTCTGATAATCAAATGTGTGTTGATTCTTGTTGTGGTGCTGTCAGTCCTTCTCCCATGTATTTTGGATCCAACAAATATGCAAGAATATGAGCTGGTGTGATAGCCTATTCGAACCGAAATTTGAGAAATCATTGTTGGACCGAAAATAATTGTTGTTTACAAGCTTTAACCACTCGCAACAAACAGTAGAAATATTAGCCTCTTCAGATTGCAGATTATGCAATGCAGCAGCCTTTATGTATAGAAACATCATTTATTTATCTTGTGATGTTTTTCTCAATATCTGATTCATGATCATCCACAATCTTCAAATAAAACTCACAATTCAATCAGTATGAAAAAGAAACAATGTTTTCATGTCACTAAGTTACTATGAGTATGATGAAAGGCTGCATGATGCTAGCTTTAGTAGCAGCCAATCAATAAAAAGGGGCAGGGCAGAAGCAGTAATCAACCAATGAGAAAATGGGTGATGCAAGAAAAAAGTTCATTACATTGTTAAATAGCATCCTTATTTCATATTATATTGGAAATTGGATACTGCATATTGAAACTGCAATCCCTCTTAATTTAGAATATTTATTGCCTCATTTATTTTAGTCATTAAGCTTATTTTTTAAACAATATTTCAATTTCAACCTTGCTTGCTGTTATTATTTCTCAGTTTAAGTTACTTTTACTTACTGCCTATTAAATTCAGGGGTGTTGTATCTAACCATTAAAGGAATAAACAACTATATAAAAAATGTTCAAAATTTCTTTCTTTTTTATGGTTTTGACCATTTTGACCGGTTAAAACCATTTAAGCACGGTTAAAACCAGTTTTGACCAGTGCCCCGGTTAAAATAAAAAAATAGTGGGTTTTTGCCAACTCTGATTTGTTGCCCACATATCGAAAAATACGATATTTTTGCATCCGGGATGGGAGCTGGACTTTTCAGATTTTCAATATTTATTATACTTTGTTAACAGGAAAACAGATAAAATTTCGTTCTATTTTCATTAAAACTTTAATTTGAAATTTTTAATCGAAATTTCTTGAGTTGTGATCGTAAGGGTGAAATTTTAATTGTCAAAGATAATGTCTGTAGTTTATGTTTCGTTTCAATTTTTTTATGCATGCATAATGCTGCAGATTGTTTGAAATACTACTTGAAATAAAGAATAAAACTCTTAAATATGTTTAAATTTGAAAAGTCGGAAAAACAAAAATCATTAACTATGAACAAGTTTTGGCAAATTTAAATTTTTCTATTACACACATTCATTCAGCATATAAATTGATTCTGTGCAGGAAGAACATGTTGAATATCAGCAATTTATCGCAAATAAATAAAAAAAATTTTAAATAAATTTAAAAAATCATTTATTTCATTTCTTATTCAGTACGCATATTATGTCTTAGAATACGTTCTCAAGCTGTAAATTAAGAGATTTACTTATTTCATGTGCACAGTTCATTTTTTTGAGTACTAGTATTACTCCTAAAATGTTTAATCTTTGATCAGAAGTCTTTTCTGGAACTTGGTATTTCCTAATTGAATTAAATGCTTTTTTAATCTTTAAAAAATGCATAATTTTCTTACTAAAATTTAGGTATTTCAAAATAGAAGTTTAAAAGTAATGCATGAAAAACGTTCTTTTTTCAAGCAATTACTCTTTCACCTGTCAAATATTTATTATTTATGTTGAATAGTACAAAATTCAATAAAGAGAAGCAAAATTAAGAAAAATGCTTTGCTTGTTCAACATTAAATTCTAACTAGAAACAAATAGTTTTTAACCACTTGTTGCATTTTGTCTTTCCCTAGAACTTCTATAAAACTTATTTGATAGTTTATTTTTATGATGCAAAAGGTTTTTACTGCTGTAACAAATACAATTACGAAAGTGACAACGAGCAACTGGTCCTAGTCAATTTAGCAGTCTCCAATGAACATAAAGAACTTTCTTAAAAATTTTTACCCCACTGTGCTTAACAGTTGCCTCCGGTAAACTATTCCAACTGCCTACAACCCTATTGAAGTGTTTCCTAATTTCAAGATTAGCCTGAGGTAACAATGCCTCTTTCTTCTTCTTCAAAATAACAAAAAAAATTTTGGAAAATTTTACCTGCTGTAAATTTTGTTCCATCTAATATTTTAATGTAGCATTCATTGGTGTTTTGAATAGGTTTGCTTTTTATCGTTTATGTGTGTATATTGGTATATATCTATACAAAATATTCAATCAGGGAAATTTTCTAAAAAATATCTGGTAAGGAGGGAAAAGTCGGGGAACTTTGCTCCAGAGATTCTGTAGTCACTCTGTTATAGTCGATTACTGTATTTAAGACCTGAACATATACCCGGTAATTTATTATATAAAATTCCTATTCACTGAGCCCAGAATTTAGAAAAGCGACCTTATATCTAGATGACCTTATATCAAGGTCTGACTATTTGTTTGTGTAATTTTTAGGGTCCTTAATGATTATTTGTGAAGCTGAATTAGATGATAGCATTCACCTTATAAAGGAAATAATTGAATTTTTAATGTAAGAAATTAGTTTTTAAATATCTAGAGAGGGATTTGGACCGAGAAAACAGGATCAGCTTCTTGTTTATACCACAAATATTACACAAAAATTGATGCAGTATTGTTCAAGGCAAGTTGTAAAATTAACATCCTGTTTAGCATATATTTCTGCTGTTACATTTTAATTAATGACCAGATTTTTTTCCATAATATTGTAAAAGAAAATCAATGCAAATATTGCTATCTACCAAGAGCTGTAGCTGTATTATAGTATTAGTGGAGAAAGAAAATCTAAGGACATATACTTAAGGGATAGCAAAAAGGGACATTTTTCCTGTTACAGCAGTGGTACCACGGCTGTAGTAAAAAGATTAATAAGTGTTTTTTTTTTTACAGATAATTAACTTAATTGAGGAGATTAGATTTTTAAAGCTGTTGAAGAAAGATGATCTTTTGCCCAACGAAGCCATTTCATTCGATAAAAAAGCGGGTAACCTTCTTCAGACACGATCCTTGATGGCTTCTATTGTAAGGTGGTTCAATGACCTCGCCATGAATTTAGTTACATTTGAGTCGAATTTAATACTGGAACCTTGGACTGAAATAGTTAATTTACTAAAGGAAGGTCTTTCTATGAAGTGGAATGATAATGGTAATTAATTATTTTACGCTCAGAATATAATTGAGGAACTTTTCTAAAACTTAAGTAGGAAAAGGTTAATTTAAATAAAACATGGATAAAAGCAATAACTAGACTTTATTAGATTTACTTCTGTATTTATTATCTTTGATGTACTCTTTTAAACTTAATTATAAAGTATTCTTTATGATTCTGCAAACCCCACTCTAGTCATATGAATGTCCACTTGCAAAACCAACCATGCTGTTCCCTCCCCATTCTATGTTTTCCCTGATGGGGCTCGTACAAGATAATTCAGAGTTTAAAATTTTATTATTGTATGAGTGTAAAAAAGGGAAAGAATTTTTTTTAAAAAGTCAAACAGTTTAATGTCAATAGCATGTTTCTGGTAATTTTCTTTAAAAATCAATGTCAAATTATATTTTATATCAAATTGTAAGTTTAGTTGTAAAGGTGGAAAATTACTTAAATTCAGAACTTACAGGTTAATGCTTACAGCTTGAATGATTGCGACTTTCATTCTTCGCCCTGTTTTCTTCAAAGTGAGCTGGAATAAATAATAAACAATCGCAAATTAATTACAGGGATAAAACTGTTTGTGTCAAAATGCATTTTCTGCATCAAAAAAGGATTTTCGCTGCAGTTTGAGCCATATGAGTAGAATCAATTTTTTGTTTAGCTGATATTCTCCCTGTTTGAGTAGATTTCTCTCTCCCCTTTTATTTTATCTCTGTGCTCCCATCATTTCCTTTCAAAATGAAAATTTTGATTTTCGGGAGCAATAAGCAAAGCTATTTTAGTCCGTGGTTGACTCCAATGTAATTTGGAGTCCTCCAATGTACTAATGTCCATTATGTAAAAATATCTGCATTTCTGAAGATTTTATCTATTCTCAAATGCTTACTCATTGATCACTACATTGATCAAAATTCATTTCATGCAAGATCTCCTTAAACTTTGAGCTGTACAATCAAGGCAAATTCAGTAGATGCAAGGAATCAACATTTATTAAAATTTTAATTTTTCTTTATTTATTATTCTTTAGATATTCAGTAATAAAATGCACAAATGAATTTATTAATGTATTGGAAATCAATTTTTCTGAAACAAGGATGTGCTTCACTGGAAATTACTTCTCATCTTTATACATATAATACGACTGTGTATTCCTAAATAGCATAAAGACTTTCGGCTCACTAAAGTGATTTTAGAGCTGTTTGCACCAATAGATAGAGTGATTCAGGAAGAAGGTATAGGTATATAATTTGTGTAAATTGGTTGAAATATAACGGAGATATAGTTAAAAAATCTCATATTTCAAACCGTTTTCATTGTTCATATCTCTTTTGAATAATACCATTTTGAATTACTTTGGCCCAAAAGGCTTACCTCTGAGTTTCTTTGCTCAATTTGAATATTTTTGCCAAAATAAAAAGTACTTTTGTTGCTAAATAGATGAGTTCTGTTAAGCTAAAACTAATGAAAATTATTTTTGTATTAAGTGGCATACATATACACTAGGTTGTTAGGTTTTCAATTTTGCTGTTTTTTGATGAAATTTAAGATTTCCACATGGCGAAGTGGTGACTCCCCCATGCAGTTAATTGTTCTCAATATATTACTTTGCGCTTCGTAACTTTTACAAGCTATGCCAAAAATCCTTATTAGTAATATTGTTCTCATTTAATTCAATATGTGATTTACACTATAGGATCATGGCGCATTTGCACTATGCTTCCATTACTAAAGTGCAATTGGGCAATCTTCTGCTTTATTTTAACCCTTTAGTGTAGCGTTTTTGATTTATTCCATATTTTACTCAAGTGATTTATTTTATAGCATTTTTTAAATTTTTGTACTGTCTATTTAAAACCATTTGGACATATAATTTAGTTATTACTTTTTATCAACTTAAATTTCACGGTTCAGTTTTGGTTCAGTATTGAACATTTTCTAACATAAATGTGCAATGTGCATGTTTAATTGCATTTGGAAATAATGCTCTTCTTTCTTCCGTTTTTAGCTGAATTTTATAAAAGTGCTATTTTATTGAATTTTCAGGAAATGTTTTGAGAATTTTGCAAGTAGGATTTTTAGGAACTGGTGTCGTTATTCTGATGGGGATTTTAAGATGGACTGTTGGTAATTTTAGGAACAGCAGCTCTTAAAGCTCTGTAGTCTAATGGGTATTTTTAGTCACTGACGTCTTTATTCTAATGGAGACTTTTTGGGACTGATGTCCTTATTCTAATAGGGATGTTTAGGAATAATTGTCTTTACTCGAATGGGGCTTTAAGGATTGTTTTCTTTATTGTAGCAGAAATATTCAGGGATCGTTGTTCTACATTTGATGGCAATTTTTAAAGAGAATACTGCTCTTATTCTGATGGAAATTTTTAGATGTGGTGTTGTCCATATTGTAATTGCAATTTTTATGGACTTGATGTTATTTTGGAATTATTGTTCTGCATATGCATATTTTTGCTTATGTTGCCCTTACTCTATGGAGATTTCTATGAACTGTAGTTTTAATTTTAATGAGGATTTTTATGGACTGTTATTTTTAGGTTAAAAGGAATTTTTAGATTGCTGCTTCACTGTTAAAATTTCTGTAAGAAAATAGTAAAATAACCATTTATTTGATTGTTATCATTATTACCATATTTAATTACAACAGTTGAATAACCATTAAAAAGATGGTACTCAAACCGCGGATTGCGAAAAAAATCGTTTATTCTCTGTTTATCCTAAAGAACGTTTAACTAACCGTAATTTTCAAGCACTCAATAAGAATCGAGCGTCCATCTTGGTTGCGAAACCTTACATGTCGTACGTTGTTTTAAAATAGGAATACGGATTTATCAGTTAAAATCTGCATGTGTATATAAAAAAAGAAGAAAAAAGGGGCTTAAGCAGTGGTTACTAAATAGAAACACATACACACGTAAATCAAAAATTGGAGATATCGGATTCCCGAACTGTTTGCGAATGAGCAAACCCATAATTTGAGCTGCTGAAGCTTGTTCGTATTTTAATTTTGCAGAAAATAAAATGATTTTCGTCAATATACAGTAAATTTAGACTAAAAATGACTTTAGATCCAATCAAAAACTGAAATCTCAATTTTAAGGCAGTTTGCCTGTTGGAATAGAAGATTTATTGATAAATAAACGGCCGCTTCACGTGGTGTAGATGGCCGAAGGGCTAGGGAGCAAGGTTGGATACCGTACACCCGGGTTCGATTCCTGCAAGCTTCGTTTACAGTTTCTATGCTTCGAAGAATCTACGCCTCGAAATGAGTTAAAAACGGTAAAAATTTTGTTTTGAAACCATTTTTAAATGGTTATAAAACCGTAAACTTTTGTATTTACGGCTTTTTAACCAAGTTGATTGGAAATAGTTAGGTCCCGTAAAGATAGAAAAATGTTCAAAACCGTAAATTTAATGGTGAATTAGATGGACAGACTGCTGCCGGTCATTTAACCGTAATTTCATGATGAAATTTCTAACAGTGTTTTAATGTAATCGTGATTTTTTAGGACTGTTGCCCATCTTCTACTAAGATTTTTTAACTAAGTTTTTCTTTATATATTTGCAACAGAATTTCAGACATGTGTCACTTGGCCTGCGAATGATACAATGTTACCCCGCGCAACGCCGGGTACTTCATCTAGTACTGTTATAAAGTTCAAAATAATTTTCATGAACTTTCAAAGATATTTTTTAGTTTAAGTAATTTTTTCATATAATCTGACGACATATAAGTAACTAGCATATGTTGTGACCATCATGAAACTCTATGCCATGTTCCCATTAAAGTTCACTTATATACCAATTTTTTTTATTTGAATCCTTGCATTAATGCTGGAGATGTCTGCTAATTGGGAAAAACATTTGAATGCATGATTGTTTCTCCACCCGTGGAGCAATTGCTACTAAAAGCAAATCAGAACGTGTTCTTATTGAGAGATAGGGCTGCAAAGTCGGTTGGGAAATGGGCAGACTCCAACTCCCACTCCTGGATTTTTAAAACTCCAGTTCTGACTCCTGGAGTTTTAAAACCCTGACACCCAACTCCTACAACGACTCCTTTACAAATATATATTGATTGTGGACACATTTTTATAAATTCTTGCACTTCTTTCGGAAATATATGCTTAGTGAAAAAAGGTTTAATTGCATGATTGTGTCACTTTCTTGAAGCGAATGTTGCCAAAAGCAAATCATAACCTGTTCCCACTAAGAAATATCTGTATACATTTTGCTTAAATCCTTGCATTACTTCTGGAGGTTTACATTCAGCGAAAAAACCTTTTATTGTGTGATTTTCCTCCCTCTCCAAAGTTTGATCAGAATCTTTCTGTTGAGGTACACCTTTATACCATTTTTTTTTTTTTGGAATTCTTCCATTTCTTGAGGTGCAGCAGTCAGGCTTATCAGAAAAAATGTTGATTGCTCCACCACCCTCAGAGCAAATGGTGCCAAAATTTAATCAGCTCCAGTTCCCTCAGGGTCGGTGTGTACCAAATTTCATTTTACAATTCCAGGCATTATGTCTTGAGTTACAGCACCCACAAAAAATAAAGAAAAAGTTTGTTGCTCTACACTTTCCCTCTACCTGCACCCTACAAGGGTGCCTAAATTCAGTCAGTACCTGTTCCCATTGAGATTTATTCTATTTGACTACTAATTTTTGTTTGAATTCTGCCATTATTTCTTAGCAGTTACACTTACCAAATAAAATGTTTGATTGCTCCACCACTTGAAAAAGAGTTGTGCCACAAACCAGGGTTCGTAATTTTTTTTATTTAAAAAAAAATTTCAAAAATTAGGATTTTTTAAATTTGAATCAGATTTTTTTTATTTAAATCGAATTTTTTAAAAATTTTTTAAAAAAGACCTTAAATATTTTGGACGTTTATTATGTTACATTCATAGAAACCACAGCAATAAATATATTTTTAATAATAATAATGATAAAAAAATTTTTATTAAAAATGCATGATTCAAATGAAACTTAACCCTACTTGGAGTAATAGTACACTCATAAGTACAGAGAAAAGGAACACATTTAATCTGAATTATTTTAGTGTTGAAAGCTGAAAAAAAGTAACAATTGTGTGTACTTAATTTTTATATTGAGTGTACTTTAATCATTTTTCTATTTTATAAATGAAAAAGCCTGATATATAATAATTTTTTATAAATGGGTATGACCCATTTGGCTTCATTTGGATGTTTTGCATCTAGAAGCTCCCTGTCGCATTGAAAAAGGGATTCCAAGCAATCCCGAAACATATGTCTGCATTTTTTTGCTCATTTGTGCTTTAAATTAACGTGTAATTTTATTATTATTATGACCCATTTAGTAAAATCATATGCTCACACCATTACTAAATACTGAAACTTTTTGTTTTAATGAAATATCTTTATTGAAAAACTTCTATGATAAAAAAATACTTTAGAAGGAAAAGAAACTTAAGCTATTAGGGGACATGGATCAAACTTTAAGGATACATGTTCTAAATTCTAACAATTGTTGTTTTAAACACTATCATTCTGAATTGTTTATTGTGTGGCATTTATTAAATGGATCTAAAATACTATTTTTAATTAAAAAAAACACAGAATGGTTCATGATTATTATGAATATTAATTTGAATGATCGAATGAATGATGCTTTGCTGTTAAGATGTTTGAAGAATAAGAGTAATATTGTAAAATTTAAAAAAAAAGTAATTAGTTCTAAACTTATGAAATATGTTATGCACACATACAGATGGGTCTAGGAACTTTTGTTTGAAACAGTGGTTGTGATTGCAACCTATTTCATTTTTACACTTTTTAGCATTGTAAAATCAATGATTTTCTGAACAAAATTACTTGATTTAAATCGCGATTTAAATCAAGCTGATTAAATTAACGAACTCTGCCAAAAAATAATCAGCATCACATCTCATCAGGTTTCACATGTGTTCTAAATGTTGATCTGTTCCTTCCTTGCTTTAATTAAATTATACCATGTAAAACTTTAAAATTTACAAAATCTCCTTTCAGCTCAATGCTGTTCAGAAGGAAAGTATCAGCCATTAGTAAAAGCACTGAAATCCAAACATATAAATTATTTCAAAAATGGTCCAAGCAGGTATGTCAAAAGTGAAAGAAATAACCAGTCAGCTTGATGGAGTACACTGGGAAATGAAAATTAAATTAAAATCATTAAAACAAAGATAAAAGCTCTTAGTTTCATTTAAACAATTTCTTAATGTGATTTTATTTGCTCCAGTATAAACTACAAAAGGGAAATAAAAGAAGTGTGCTAATAGAAAGTTGCCAGTGGAGACAAAAGTTTCAAAGTTTATTGACTACATGACTACTTTTATTATTGTTTTTTATGTATAGAAGCATAGTAAATATGTTAAAAAAATTACTCTTATTGTTACAAAAGTTTGTTATGTTTCCAATTTTACATCATACATCAGGTAGAGGAATCTTTTTTTCCTTTTCGGTAGAATAAGCTTCTATCTTTGCTTGAAATAGCAGTGTTTATGTATGTGTTTATGTTTAGGTGTAAATACATAGCTGTTTATTTTTTATTTATTTTTTATGAAGGAGTGTATGAGTTTTCTGAAAGTCTGTATTGTAAGCTGAAGGCTATTTTTGAAAGCATAAATGAAGCCAAAGAAAATGTCAAAGAGACCAAAGATTTTATTGCTACATGGTGCAATACTCCCATGTTTGTGCGAGATGACTCAAATTCTGTTATTGATTTCATGCTGTATCAGGCACCTAGAGTGTGGGAAACCATAAATGCAGCAAAAGATACTGAAGAAAAAATGAAAATAGTTTCACAGGTAATGAATGGTATTACTATATCTTGGAGTCTACTTAACCGTAGGTCCGCTAATAAATCATCAAAGGCTTCTTCAAAACTACTGCTTAGTGTCACAAGCTCATTTCTTTTTCTATGTTGAAAAATGGCTTCTTTATAGTTTTTGCTGTAAAGCTTTAGTGTAAGTAGAGCACACATTGGTTGGTTCAAAAAAATTGAGACCAACCTCTTAAAAAAAAATTGAAATGCTTATTTGTTGATTTTGAAACAGGAACATTTAAAAGATTTAATAAAATTATTTGATGTTATTTTTATGGAGGAAGAATTAATAGAGGTGGGAAAAAAAGTAACATGACTGACAGTGAAAATTAAAATAAAATTGAGAAACAACGTTTCCTTTTTTTTTCTCTTTGTTTTATTCTAAAAAAATTTTTACTTGTCTTATGCCAGATAAAGAATTTTATGTTGAAACTGTTGTTAAATTTTTTTAACTGCAAAACATTTACTTGATAATGTAGAGAATGAGTAGAGAAATAGCTACTGAAAGATCTAAGAATATTCATATATGTCTGATTCTCATGGAATTTTAAAAAGTACGATCATAGCCTCAGAAATCTAATTCTATAAGCCTATAAGCCTTTTTTTTTTCTAATTTTATTACAGTAAAACCCCTCTATAGCAAACATCAGCAGGGCAAAAATATTTGTCTAAAATAAAGGGTTGTCCGAAAATAGTTATTTTGTTTGTGATTTTTTTAAAAATTACCTCTCTCAAGGTAACTGCATTTTTGCATCTGCCTAACTTTTGGATTAACTTTAAATTAAGTTTTTTCAAACATAAAAAAGTATCTTAGATCAAGAGTTATCCAAAGTCATATACCAATCACACAATGATAGTAATCATCCATGCTATTTAAATTTCCCTTTTTTTCCTCTTAGCGACGAATTATCAACTATTATATCTAAAAATATGCATATGTTTTAAGATGCAATTAAGCTATTTATCCAACACCAAACTTATTGTTATTTCAATTATTTTTTATATTGACTGAAGAATGATGCATGTGCTTAGAATTAATACCCTTTCTCAGAACACTTGAAATACAAACAGATTTGTATGCTTTGATGATCATGGTTTGCAGATGATCATGCTTTGTATGTTACCTTATTAAAAATATTTTTTAAACAGTGCTTCATAGGCACATAATTTGCTAGTAGTCCTGAAACAAATAAGGCAAACAGCATAAAAAAGTTCAAAAACCTTGATAAAAGAAAGTTGCTTTGCTGTAAAGCTTAAAAAAATGTTGTGTTATTGGTGAAAAATAAGTGTTAAGTAATGTTTCAACTAGTTTACTTTCTGAACTAGACGTATAATTTGCCTTGAACTTTGACTTCCCACATTTATTCTTTTAATTGTCAAAGTTCAATTTTTTGCTTCAAAAATCATGGAAACAATATCCAAAATCAGAGTTCTGTCAACATAATTTACTCCCAAAATAGTGTCCGTAATTGAGGGTGCTCATTAGAGAGAGGTTTTACTTTAGGCTCTATGATTTATTGCTGGAGAATTAAAAACCATCTGCATTTGAGGGATGTTCATTAGGAGGGGTTTTAATGAATTAACATTTTAAAATGATAAATTCATTATTTTAAAAACATAAATTTATTATGTTTTGAAAATGAAGTTAACTTTCAAATTACCCTTGAGCAATCATTTAAACATTTAAATTTCAAACTGGAAAAGAAACTGCTTTGAAAAATAAATTTTTCTTTTAGTCTAATGCCTGCCCATGCAGGTATGGAAGCATGTGTAATATGATTCTTGGCCTATTTTAGAAAACTGCATTTAGGAAGTAATTCATGGCATCCAGTGTGTGTGTGTGTGTATATATATATATATATATTAGGGATGTAACGAATAGGGATTTGGCCGAATAGCCAAATACTGAGTATTTGGCCACTACTCCCAGGCCAAAGCCAAATATTCAGCCATTTCTTCTAGGCCGAATAAGCCGAAGCCAAATATTTGGCCAATGTCTTAGGCCGAATATTAAAATTTCTAGAAAATCGTTGTAATAGAAAGTATTTGACAAATTTAAAATAATTGACAAAGTTAAACACCAATTACACACAATATATGATGTATGATTTAATTCTGTTTGTTAAGAATTTAAAACTAAGAATTTCAACCACAGGTGGAATAGAAATGACAGGTTTTATGGTAGTAAGCATTAGCATTATTTTATTAATTATTTAATTCAAATGAAAGAACTGCTATTGCTCAGTGAACTTTTACTTTTCTCAAAACTGTTTTATGAAGATATTTTAATAATTAATAAAAGTTAATATCTTTATTTTTATGGGGTTTTTTAAGTATGTATTTTCAGGGTATGTATTTTTAGAAGATCTATTAAAATTTAATACACTTAACTGTAATATATTTTTATTTTCAAAAACCCAATAACTTATACTATCTAAATATTCATGATATATTCTAGGCTTTTCACATTTCTCTCTTACCCAATATTCACAATAAATCAGTCTACCCAAACAAAGTCTGACTTCCACTTTGTTAATAATAACAAAATTAATTTTTCATATATCATAATTAACTCTTGCCAGCTTTGAGAGCAAATGCTAAATATAAAATACAATATCTTTAAAATCTGTTTTTGCTCAGTCAAGCCCAAAACTAGGTTTAAAAAGAGTAGTTTTTTTCTGAATTATTTTTCTTTTTTGAAACTATAAACTAAAGTATTATTTTTCAGTAATTATAATACAATTTTAAATGTTTAAAATCTACTAACTTCTTTATTTTTTTTACATTTGTACTGCAGCAGAACTATTCGGCCGAATAGTCCATCAATATTCAGCCAGCCCGAACATTGACCTTACTCAGTCGGGCCAGGCCGAATATTCGACTTGGTGATGAAATGATTATTCGGCCAAAGGGCCGAATACCGAATAGTGGCCGAATATTCGTTACATCCCTAATATAGATATATATATTTGTTATGATAGTAGTTATTTATAATGTTGAAACATGGATTGTTCTTCTGTTTTTTCTCCCCAGAAAAATCTTGACTTATTTAAGAGTGATGAAAATTCTGGTCTGTGGAAGAGTTACATAACTTATCTGGAGTCAATAATTGAAGATGGACTTAAGAATGTTATTAAATGTAGTTTAGAATATTTAATTGAAAATACAGATAAAAGAAACAAGAAGTTGGTAATTTATTTCAATTATTTTATGCATACTTTGTAGATTACTTCAGTCATTTTTCAGTTTAAAGGTTTCAAAATATTATCCTTTACCATTATCTTATCTTTTATGTGTCTTATGAAGTGTTGAAAATCCACCCTTACTTAGATATATGATTTGTCACAGCACCTTTGTTAGGCAATTCTTTTCTTTCTGTGGTATTTAAATTAATTTTACACTTAAATATCCTAACTGATAATAATAACTAATTGTAACATAATTAAATTAACTTAAATCAAAATGATAAATAGTGTAACCTTTCCTTTTAATGGACCCAACATAAGATAAGTACAAAATTGAAAGAGCTACCTCACTTTTCTTAAATTTGCTCAAGTGCACATTTGGCTGACGGTTTAAAACACTGAAATTCATTTATCATTACTCAAAAGACCTTAATATTTCTAATGCTATACTCAAGTAACATTGTTGCCAAAGTTGTTACATAAACCTGTGAAATTTGTAACTTACTTAGTTGCTAGCTATGTAGAAGATATTTCTCCCCGAGAAAGTTTGCAACATATTTTTTTCTAACTGTAAACAATTTAAAACGTACCGATTGATGTGTCATGATCAAAGGAAACATTATTTTTTCAACAATTTTGTTATTGACCAATAAAATTGCTACCTGCATTACTTTTACTGTAAATTTTCTTTGGAAAGTAATTTTCAATTTTTGTTTGCTTAAATTTAGAGCAAAACAATATCCTAAGTTGTTCAAACTTTTAGGTTTTAAAAATGTTATAAAAAAGCAATATCCAGCACTTTATTCCTGCAGGTACTTCCATATCTTCTTCCTTCTCATGAGTACTGATTCACAGATTCTTTTACTTCAGGAATGTCATTAAGGATTTTAAAATTTGTTTTGAACTTGAAAACTCGGAGGGTGTAGTACTGGAGGAGAAAATGATAATGTAATATCCTCCCCACTTCAACAAGAAAAATGACAAATGTGCATTTTTGTTCTGTTAAATATGTTTTAATCCCGAGAGTTACCGTATAATTCCGAAAAAGCCCCCATCCCCCATGGGGCAAAAAAGTAAATTTTCAGTGAGGACCTCAATTCCTCCCCCCCCCCCCCATCCCATAGTAACAAAGAAATCCAATTTTTTGTTGCCCTCTCTCTTTAGAAACTACGTAGAAGTCAATTAGTTGCCAAATTTTTCTGCCAGTGAGCAGTCAAAAACATCTGAAAAAATAGCAAATACGTGAGCTTTTAATCAATAGCTACGGAAAAAAAATGCCCGATCGGCGAACTTTTGCCCAATATGACAACCATGGAGCCAATGTAGGAGGTGGAAAGCGGCTACGCTTCAAAAACTCAACCAATCAGCGAGCAGTTGCATCGGAGCGCCGTTTCCCTTCATCGATGCATGGGTATTTGAGTTTGAGTGAGCCATTTTAGGTTAGCATTCAGCCGTGAATTCTAAGAGCAAATTTTCTTCCATCAAAATGCTGCGCTTGTTGAGCTATACTGTCAAAAAAGTGAATGTCAGAGTGAATTTAATTATTAGTATTACCTGCATTAAATGTATCCCAGCTAGCAAAATAAATTGAAGCAAGATTGCATAAAGATTTTCACGCCAATACAGAAGTATTGCATAAAGATTGCCAAAATCTTTACATGTTACTCCCGGTCGATTGTCAGCGGATTGCCACAATATTTACGTCAATGTGTATGCAAAAGAAAATCAATGTCCTGGCAAGATAGATTGAAATGAAAACATTGCATAAATCTTGTCCTGACAAAGTACATTGACACGTCAACCAGCCTGTAATATCCTTGCAAGGTAGTTTATGCTTGAAATATTGCATACACCTTGACATGACAAAATTTATTGACAAGGCAACCCTTTATAAATATTTAGGCAATGTATGTTTTTTTTTTGCAATATTTCTTCCAACTTGTTAAAACAATGTACATTGTTGCAACAATCCCTTATAAATTTTTAGGCAATGTATGTGTTTTTTGCAGTATTGCATCCAACTTGTTATATTTGTCCTGACAATGTACATTGTCGAAACAATCCCTTATAAATTTTTAGGCAATGTATGTGTTTTTTGCAGTATTGCATCCAACTTGTTATATTTTTGTCATGACAATGTACATTGTCAAAACAATCCCTGAAAAATATTTAGGCAAGGTATATTTACGAGCTCCTTTTAAAATATAAATTAAATTATCATCTGAATTTGAAATTTGAATGAATTGTAACTGGATATACATAATGATGTAAGAATGAAAAAAAATTTAAATTCAGAAGGTTTATTCACACATTAATTATACTCTCTCTGCAACACCTAGAAAGATTCTTAAATTGGTTAACTAAATTATATTGCATTTTTTCTTTCTTCGTGAAACAATACAACAATAATGTTCCATAAAACAATAGGTTGATCACTATATAGTGTTCTAAGTGTGGGGGTATATAATTAAATAAATTATGTATATAATGTGCATATAACAAAGGAAAATGCAATTAATGCGTGAATTAACCTTTTAAATTTAAATTTGTTTTCATTCTCACGACTTTATGAACATATTCAAATTCAGATGATGCTTTGATTTATATTTCAAAAGGAACTCTAAAAGTAACATACCTTGCTTGAGTATTTATAAAAAGCACTGGAAATTTCTCAAAATGGAACCACGCGGTTTTTTTCATTATTATATTCTGAAATAATCAAGGCACTTTATAATTGAGGAAATACATTGTGATGCTTTCCTTACATTTAGCCCTAACGCAAACCACGAGGCAAGGCATCTCTCTTCTCTGTCGATACACTGCGCGCTGCGGCTAAAAGGAAGTGCACCGTATTCCAACGCATGCACAGTTACGACGAACGTCCCCTCAATCATCTCTGATTGGTTCTCAGATGTTTTGTCAGTGACAATATTGTCTCAATATTATATCAACTGTGCTTTTTTTTAACATTGATTGAGACAACATTCAGGAAAGATGAATGAGGCAAGATTGCATCAATATTTACATTTTAAACAAAATGAAATTTTGTCTGTGTTTTGTCACGTAAATATTGCCATGAAAATATATATGCAATCTTTTAACAATATTGCAATTATCAATATTGATGCCATCAATGCATTTGCAAGGCTGACAAGGCGATAACAAGATTGTGGCAATAAATTTTGCTAGCTGGGATTCTCTTTTACTATATATTTTTTTTAGAAAAAATAAAATAAAAGAGTGCTAATTCTACTACAAAATCGGGTATAGAACTTCCGATTACACTGTGCAACACGAAAAATGTCCTTTGGATGAAAATGTCTGTTTCTTGGTCTTTTTGGCTGAAAATTACGAATCTGCAAGTATTTTTTGCCTATTACGTACCATTTTCCCAAAATTCCACATTTTAGCTTTTTACGTATTTTCTGGCTAAATGTGCTTCTTTTCGTAATTTATCGACTTAATTTATTATAAATTATATCTTTCTCATTGACAGTGAGATCGTTGCCATTCTAGAAACCTTTTTAATGAACTTGGGTTGCTTTAGTGACATGTTTTGGCAACAAAAGCTTTATCTACTTCTGGAAGTTTCGAGTTTTTTACAAGATGACAAAAACATTTTATAGACTATTTTGCGGAGAAAGAAAAAATATAATGCTTTTGTGAGGTGAATGTACTATTTCAAGCATTAGCACATGAGCACAATTCAGCAGAGTAGCGCTTGTTTATCAGTGCTCCTCCATCTAAGTATTTTTTTCCTATTCATTCCTGTAGCATATTCTGCAAATACAAAAGAAATTTTAAAATTATGAGTGGCAAAAACACATCAAATAAGCCACTTGTAAATCTACAATGTGCCTTTTTTCCACAATTGCACATTAAACTTGGTTTATCGAAATATTTGTAAAAGCTTTGGACAGAGAAGGAGTGACTTTCTTGCATCTCAGGAACAAAGTCAAAAATTTAAGTGAGGCAAAAGTAAAAGAAATTGCTTTTATTGGCCCAAAACTTAAGGAAGTTCTTTCATAATGAAAACTATGAAAACAAACAGTCAGAAGCCGAAAAATCCGCCTGGCTGGCCTTTAAATCAGTGTGCTCACGTTTCCTTGGAAATAAGAAAGCTGAAAACAACGAAAATCTTGTTGGCGACATGATAAAACGCTTTTGTATTATTAAGTTGCCATATATCATTAAAACTACACTTTTTGGACTTGTATATAGACTTATTTCCTCAAAACCTTGGCGCAATTAGTGATGAGCCTGGGGAAAGGTTTTATCAGGACATCTCTGTGTTTGAAAAGCGTTTCAGCGGTCCATGGAATGGAAGTAAGGAACTGAATATTGCTGATCTGTTATCAGGGCACACCAACAGATGCCCACAAGATGAAACAGGCCCAAAAAATCACTTTAGTATTTTTGTTTTCAATAAGTAAACCTCAGTTACATTCTTCTATAGCCAAATTGCATAAATATGAGAAGTGGGTCTCCAGCAAAAACGTTACGTGATGAACTATTTTGGTTTGGATATTTGAATCAAGGTCCTTTTGTTTATATAGAATCACATAGTTTCATCTAAAGGACAAAAAAAAAGTTCAAATTTGTTGCACAGTGTTATCCCCCCATGCTATGACACTAAATTTCAAGTTTTGCCGAAACTCCGATTTCCCCCCCATTTCTTCGGTATTATACGGTACATTCATTTTCTTTTCCTCATGGTTTGCTTCACCTTTTATTTACCAGGTTATATTTATTGCACTCAGGTTTTTGGGACAATATGTATTGATGCATCTGCAGCCAAGAGGCGCTAATTTTTCTTTGTCCTTTTCACATCAATAAAAATAAAATAAAAGCTTCAGTCAGTAGGATCTTCATCGGAACTAAAAAATAACAGTACATCAAAAAATGTACAAATGATTTCTTTGTCCAATGGCATATGTCCAGGCCCCCCAAGTTGGCGCATAGTGGTGAATGTATGAAATCTAGCTGGACAAAAAATATACAGTAACTACATTTTTCTTTTTGGAAACTGAAATACAGTAGCCCCTCGTTATATTGCGCTTGTTGGGGGACAGCAAAAAAGCACCATATATCCGAATGCGCAATATAACTGATGCCATTAGCAATAACTCAAAAATTACAAGTAAATTGAGTGTCAACGTAAAAAAATCAATTTAATCTTACGTAATAACAATTTTATACAAATACAAATACAAAAGTGATGACCAGCAACAGGCTCAGGGCCCAGCTAGGCTTGTCCTAGTCAATTTAGCAGTCCCCAATGAACATCAAGAGCTTTCTTAAAAGTTTTTACCCCACTGCAATCAACAGTCGCTTCCGGTAAACTATTCCAACAGCCTATAACCCTATTGAAGTAGTAATTTTTCCTAATTTCAAGATTAATTTTCTTCATAAAAAAATATCTTAATAAAAATCCTTGGGCAATAGATGTCAGTCTTTCATTCTATGGGTGTTAGGATCATTACAAGAAGAAATGTCAAGTAAAACGTACTTTATTTCCCACTTTTTTTTTGCTAATTATCATTTTTATATCATCATCTGCTGTTAAATTTATTTGAAAACTTGTTTCTTTGCCTTTGCCAGCTGCATTCTAAGAAACATGAGACTAAATTATCAGAAGGAACTGCATTGCTATTGAAAAACAATCAATTAATAGAATCCAATTTTATAGACAGTAGTTCTGATGAAGATCTTAGTCACTGACCCTTTTATTTTATGCAATTTTATGTTTTTACCATCAATATTAAAATATAAACCTTGGCTGGCTAATAGAAGAATAAGAAAATATATATTACTTTTTATGTTTACTATCAATGTAACGACTCTATTAAAATGTAAACCTCGGTTTGACTAACAAAGGTATTTTTGTCTAGCTAAATTCGTCAAATCAATCACTATGCCCTGTCCATATGTGCAATGTCGTGCTGAGCACGATGGCACTCGGCCGGCAAATCAAAAGGCAGCCTTGGAAAAACACAAGCAAACATAAAACAAGGAGTTCCGTCTAGAACTATACCTACTTTCCCGTATACACCCAACTTCAGATTTATAATCTAGCTCTCTCTCTCTCCCTCTTTTTTGTTTAGCTTTAGCTTTTAATTTCTGTAAATATACCTTTTCCAATGGTTAATACATATGCATTCACTCATTCATTTAGGCATTCATTCACTCATTCATGTACAGTAAAACGCGGGTGTCAGGGAACATGTTTGGCACCCGTGTTATAACATAACCGCGATATAATGAAGCTGCACCGCGGTACCATATCCACGAAATATAATCGCTCCTGTTGCACCACTTTTAACTTTATCAATTACTCTGAACTTTTCTTCTATTGTATAATTGCTTCTTTTCTTGTTTGCTGCCACTTTATTTGCTGTAATTTGCTGTGCAAGAAGCACACTTCTCAACTGAGTGGTTAGTCTATCGAGTGATAGGTTATTCAGATTAAATTTATCTGCTCTTTGAGACTCAGAAGCTAAAACAATATCAATCGCAACAAAAACAATCGAGTTCTGAGAAAATGTGGGCTTTAAAATATTGTTAAGTTAACAACATGAGATTATGAAGGGGGAGAGATTCTAAGAAAAGAGTAGATTTGTGTGGAAGGGGTGGAACTTACTTTTCAAAGAAACAATGTTTTAAGCCTTTATACATTCACACGGACTAGAGAATAAGTTTACTTTTCAAAAATGTCAAAGAATCTGGAAAACAAAGGGTGGTTTGTAATGAATAAAGTGTGGTTTAAATGTCGGTGGACATGATAGTAACCGAGTTATATCCGATTCCGCGGTATACTGAGGCGCGGTATTAAGGGGTTTTACTGTATTTATTCAGTCATTTACTTTTTTTTTCATTCATTCGCTCATTTATTCACTCATTTATTTTTTTAATCATTTATTCACTCATTTGTTCATTCATTCTTTCACTTCGCAAGGCCCCTCCCCCCCCCCCCCCCAAAAAAAAAAAAATTCTGGCTACAACCTTGCGTTAGTGTAGGATTTATATAGGATTGAAATTTCTCTGTAGGCACTATGTTAATTTTTCGAACTGTTCAAAAATGAACAAATAGTGTTCAAATTAAAAAAATATTTCACGCCAAGAGCTTCTTCCAATAGGCTTGTTCATAGGAACTTGGATCTTACTTCCAGAGTTTGCATAATTTGCCCATAGGCGGTAATGTTTAGATTTTCTGAACCGTTCAAAATTGAATGAAAAATTGTTCAAATCAAAAAGTAAAATATGGAAATGAGATTTCCTCACTGAGATCTTTCGAATGCAAAAAGAATTTTTCAAATCGGACTATTCATTCAAAAGTTATTAGGGAGGGACAGACCGACAGACACTTTTCCCCATCTCAAAGCCTTACTTTCAAATTTTTTATTTTTCAATCTTTATTTAATTACTTAATTTATTTTTGACTTTCTTGATTTCTAACAATATTTTTATGATACATTAAGCCTTCTTCATGCTTTATTATTTATTTTTTTTTTACTTTTATAGGAAAGTAGGCTAAAAAAAACTCTAATAAAACCCAAAAAAACCATTAGGCTGGTGGTTTTAGAAAAAACTTGGTTTTTTTTCTATCCTTATTTTTTCCTGCTGAATGCCTCATTCAGCAGGAATTTTCCCAACGGCACCGAGCTGCTAGGTGCGGCTTGCATATGTCTCAAGACAGTTGTATTCACACTGGGTTTAGCAGAACCCTGAAGTTCCCTGGGCCATGCCCAAGTATTTCTTTATATAAGTCATCCATAAGCATACTATTTTTAAAAATTCAATAATATGCATAAAGATGGATAGTTATAAAAATAAAACCATGCTTATAATTTTAAAATTTTGCTGTGTAAATGTTACATCATAATCGCTGGAGTCGGTTGATCGCTGTCTCAGGTTTGCAAGTTGCAGCAGCAGCAAATGATACAGCATTGCATTTATTTTTACGTGCTCTTTTATGTATGAATACATTTTTTGTTATATGAATTATATTTCAAAAGCAAAGGTAAGTGTTTTGTTTTTAAAATTTCTTTATTGACAAATACAAGTACAGTAGAACGTTGATTATCCGGACGTCAATTATCTGGACAGTTTTTTTTTTATACATAAATTGGGTTTGGTTTTCACATTAACATTTGCCGAGTTGAAAATTCAACACGGGTTTGCCAAACTTGAGGATTTATTTTTTTTTTTACACAATGTTTCTCAACCCTTTATACAACGTTAAAACCTTCACATTAATATTAATGAAAATTGTGTGCTTCAATGCATAAATATAAAGTGAATATTTGCTAGAAGGGAGAGGGGGGGTGAGATTCTGTTGAAATATACACAACTGTAAAGGGGCTCTGTACCTCAAAATAGTTTTAAGACCACAGTCTTAAAAACAATCCTTGCAGTCCCCTTTCACATGACAAACCTTGTGCTGACAAAAAAAACTAGGTCTAATAAAGAAACTAGAGGGTTATAAAAAAAAAGGTATTTGAACATCTTGTTTTGCACAAAACTAAACCAAAGCATTTTTTACCAAGCTACAACCAAGGTCATTTGCTACAAGCAAGATTCTTTAACATTGAAATATTTGAATGATTAAAAGGACCTAAATATTTTGATGTTATAACCAAGTTGTCAGTATTATACTAGGTCACTCTAACCAAGCTCAACTGCATTTACTAATAATTGCAATACTGCATTTATTAATAACTGCATTTACTAAACAAAAATTATATTAAAAATACAAATGCAAAACAGAAAATGATAATGATTATAAATTCAACAATAAGTGTATTTTAACAAAATATTGGAAATCAGCAGCAAAAAGGCTGCTAATTTTATCAAAAAAGCTATAAAGGAGAAAGCAAACGTAAAAACATTGGGTCCAGCCACCAGCTCCTTATTCGGGATTGACTTCCACCTATAAATTTGTTCTTTAACATTTTTAAACAATTCTTATAAGCAAAAAAAAAAAAAGTATAAAAATATTAAATGATTACTAAATGGCACAATATTAAATACTTATTTTATCTGCATATTATTATTTTATTCATTTTAATTGAATTATTGGTGATTGATTTTTTTTTTTTTTTTTTGTATTTCAGGCACCTTTTTGCAAAATATCAATGAATCTTACAGACGATATAACCTTTGCACCACCATTATCCAAAGAAAAGCCACATAGTTTTCAGCAACTGTTTGATACAGTAATTGAAAAAATATATTCTCCAGCAAGTAAAATCAAAAGAATGTCAGATGACAATGAAGACTACCTAGTAAGATGCAAATTTTCACCTAATTTTTAAATGTGTGTTCTTGTTTTGTTTGTTACTGTTTTTTAATGATTCAAACTTATTTCTTGCTCATGCTTTAAGAATATTTGCTTTTGTTCAAATATTCCTTCTTTATACAGGGTTGCCAATAATGTTAGAGAACAAAATAAAAAATTCCAGATTATCTGATGTTGACCTACATTGTCTCAATACATTTTGATTTTAAATAAAAGTTCCTCAATTTTCTTATTAATGATCAAGAGCCCATAGTTCAATATCTATATTTCCCTAGAAAAAAAACGTATTCAGAATATTTGCAACCATTTTTAATTGCAGACATTAACTGAGCTAAGATTTCACTTTATTCTTCTGATGGAATCTATTTCATCACGTTCTTCTTCACTATTCTCCTGCTTTACTTCAGATTCCTCTGAATGTGAACCAGTTTAAAAGAGCTTCATCTACATTCTTTTCTTCAGCCTGATGTAACTTTTTTGTTCCATTTAAAAAAGTGAAAGTTTAGAATTCGATTTGGAATTTCACCTTTGAAAGAAAAAAGTCTGTGAAAGGGACATTTCAGTTCATTATAAGTGGACTTTCACAGCGTTAACCACCTATCTCCACACTACATTATGTAGATATCCAATGGACCACGAGTTGGATATTAAGCTTAACTTCTGGACATGTGTGGCATGTCCAAATGATCCAGAAATCTCCACCAGTAGTAGAAAAGATTGCATTGTTTGGACATCTGGATATCCAGACGTTCCACAAACATGCTAGAGATATGCAGGGGAGATTTTGGATAGCTCACAGATATGCTGTGGATATCTTTTTCATGTTCATATAATCATATATCCAGATATCATGTAACTGTTACATAGATGTGTTTTAAATTTACTAGATCTTTTTGAGATCCCCGATAAGATATTATCTGGATATAATCTTTGTTTTATATTTTTAAGCTGTAAACAGGTTTAAAATTTGCAACTTTTTGTGTCAATAAAAGAAGTTGTTTATATGTATCTAAATTTTTCAGACTGAATGCAGTTGTATGGACATTTATACATACATAATTGGTTGTGGTAGCCTACTGGTTAGGATGTCGAACTTCCAACTGGAAGATTAGGTGTTCAGACTCGGCGCTATATTGATATGAAACAAGATATTGATTTAAAGATAATATTGCCCATCCGATTCATTCTACATAACAAAATTCCGAAATTTTAGCTAGCATCGGCAATTAAATTCAAAATTTTACCTAGAATTGCCAATGAAAATTGAATGGAAATAGTCAAAACGCTACTTAAAATTAGTCTAGAAGAGTTGACCTGTACGATCTCTGCATTCTCTTCCAAACATTTTGAAATTGTAACTGTAAACTTCTATTACATGCTCCAATATTTATGACACCTTCTTCCATTCCATGTAATTTCTCATTAATATTATTGTTCTTTAATTGATGCTTCATTTTTACTTTAAGTTTTAGAATTTTTATATTATTTTGAGTAGAAATGGACGCGCTGCTTAAAAATTATATAATACTTTATGAAATGTAAAAATAAACAATGATTTGGTTTGGCCAATGCTTTAAAATATTTCATAGACATGTGAGAAAAAATAGCTAATCCTAGCCAAATTTGACAACCCTGTCTAAGTGTCTAAGGGTAAACCTCTAAGGGTCATTCCATATCAAATCATCCAGCCACAAATGAAAATGAAACCCATGGTCTCAGATTCTTATGATTTTTTTTTTATTTGTTCATTTTACTATCACGATTACCCCTGTAAATTTTTCTGTTGCTATCTTTAATACTTTTTGAGATATGAATTTTCTAAAATGTGTTTAAAGGGACGTCTTCGCTTTGCGGACAAATTTTGTGCTAACGACATAGTTCAAGCAAAAAATTCATAACTTTGCCAATTTTCATAATATCACAAAACTTTTTTCACTAAAATGTTCAGAATAACTTACAGAATTAGAAAAAAATGCATTTAAACAAATATCTATTAAATGGTGCAGTTAGGATTGGCTCAAACTTGGATTTTCTGAATATTTTGAAGAAAAAACATGAAATTTTAAAACAGCAATAAAACTAAAAGGCGCTGCAGTAATCAAAATATTTTTTTTAATAATAATCCTCTGAGTATAAATAAAAAGGTTCTGAAATAAAATTGGTGGCTTTTTTACTGCCAGTATATTTAATTTCACAGTAAACAATTAAAAAGTATGTACACAATAGCTTTCACAACATTACAAGTTTCGCTTCTTATTATAAAATACTAATTGCTTTAAAATAATAAATTACAGACAATATAATGCAAAATAAGATTATTTTTACAAGAAATAAGTTCATAATTTAATGTTTATAAAGTTTAAAAAAAGCATAAAATTGAGAAAGAAAAAAGAGGTCATTGAATCATGATTTTTTACAAAGTATCTAAACATAATGCAGGCAGGCATTTCCTATTTACACCTGTGACATACCAAATGACCAAAAGTAATTTTTATTTTTTAACTATTTTAAAATAAATTTTGTGTGTGACAATACCTTTTTTATTGTCCTTGTGTCTGTTTTAAAATGTTTTTGCACTGGAGATCGATTGAAGTAATCTCCTTCTGCAGAAAATAATAAATTCTACCTGATGCTTTTGTAATTGGAGGATTGACACAAGAAATCACATTGCTTATGGGAATACAGCAAACATCTTCTTTTGTGGGCCAGTAAAAAGATGCAGCTGGTCCATGGGGATGCATGAATAAAACTTTAACATCACCTTCATCTTCGTGTTTTGATATAACTAATCCAAAAAACCATTGGTTGTCATAAATGCAGGCAATGTAATTGTGTACACCAATATCAAACATCTTCACTGATGTATTTTGTTCTGAAAAATTAAAGACTGTGCAAAAGTGTTGGTCAAAACTTACTCGTTTTGTTGCAATTGAGTCTTCAGATATAGGCTGAAAATGGTGAAAACTACATGTTCCAGGAACAGTTTTAGCTTTGGAAAAACGAGTCTGTAGTTCTTTACGTGCTTCTATAATTGTTTCTTTTTTTACCATTAAAGTTATGTTTTCAATTTTTATCGAGCAAAAATCGAAGAATTTTTCTGCATTGTTAATAGCATTATAAGGAGTCATTTGGAGACTAGCTTTTGTTACAGTATGTTTGACGGTGCCGCCAATACCATCACAAGGAGACTTCCCATGGCTGGTGGCAAAGAAACACCATTGAGCTTTTAGTTTAAAATCACTTTCATGAAGACACAAATTGAGAAAGTTTTTGCAATTTTTGTACTGTGCAGCACACCCATCGCTATAGTTCGTCACACTTCTCAAAGCTGGAAAAAATTTTTTTAAGTGCTCCACGAGAATTTTTTGTGTTTCATGAACAAATGCTACATCATGTTCCAAGTCATCAGACACTATACACAAACTAGAAACTATTAACTCATTATTGTTTTCTTTACGTGTATATATTATTACTGGATGAAGAGAGCAGCTATCATTTGTCCAATGGTATCCTTGGGCTTCATTTTGCAAGACAAAAGAGTAATTTTCACTGAAATCCATTAGAACAATGGCTTCATCCAATTTGATATTACTTTTGATTTTTTTTAAATATCTAGCTTGAGATTTAGCTATAAAGGAGTGATGCATTAGTTTTTCTAGACTTTCAATTAGAATTTCCAAATATTCTGCGAAGGTAACCGTGAACTGCACCTGTTGAGTCCAGTGGAAATCCAAGCAGAATAAGTTACTTCATCATCAGGATCCCACTGTTCAAATTTCTGCATGATAAAAGATTTAAGATTGTCACATGAAGGGCAGATTGAACATCGCCGTAACATACAATCTCTTCTTTCTTTTGAGCAAACTAACTTCTCCATGAGTTCATTGTAGTTTTCCTCAATTGAACAAGCATGCAACAACACCGACACATTTTCATGAATTGTACAAACACAAACAAAATGTGTCCCAGCTGTACCTGCTAATACACACCATTTAGGTCTAAGCATGCAGAACTTGGACAACCCAATTTTAATGTCCGGGCGATCTAATTTGAAAGCAGAATACAGCTCATTTAGATTTCCAAGCAGTAACACTTTTTGCATGTGTACATTTTTTGAAACACTTACTTTATCTTTAGTACCTGGCATGATTCTAGAATATTCTTCATTTTGGTAAAAGTTTTTCACAAGCATAATTATGTTTTCAGAAAGTGGATGGCCTTTTCTTGGATCAGGCAGTGCAATTATGCCTTTATCTTTTAGGAGGTCTTTTGCTTTTCGGGCAGTGTATTCAGTGACATTGAATACTTCGCTTATTTTTTTTTCTGCACCATGAAGCAGGAGCTAAGGTTAAAATTTGTACTTTTTCTCTCTGTTAAGTTGTAACATCAAGCTTTTCTTTCATTAGTTCTATTAATCTGTCCAGATTATTTGCTTTTTGTTCAATATCTTTTACCACTGTAAGTGGAAGTTCATCATCTGTCAGAATTTCCTTTTCTAAAACTTTGCTTACTTTAAATTTTAGTGTATTAGTGATAGATTCAACTTTTCTCTTGGCATAACTTGATTTCCTGTGTGGTGCTATCCCATGAAGTTTCAATGGTGATTCTCCTAAATTTTCCAGAGATGAATTTAGTTCTTCTGACGTTTGTTGTTTGGAAGTAGATGCTTCTAAGATGTTCATTTCTTCACTGTCACTGATCATTTCTTCCTCTTGCAATAAAGTACTATGTTTGTTTGCTTTATCTCTACAGACATTGCATATTTTCTGCCCAGGTACCGATTTTACACAATTTTGTATGCTGTTAATTTTTTGGGAAAATTCCAAACTTATTACTCGTAAAGATTTTGATATTTTTTTCTTGTTAGATTTGAATGGGTCCACACAGAAATTTTGGTAGATTTCGAGCTTTTTAAAGAAAAATGCTTTATGATGCTCACAGACAGTAATTAATTCATTTAAACACACTCCACTTCTCAGACTTAATAAATTAACTTCTGATTGGTCCAATGACATAACACTAATCAGATTCTTCTTTTGTGTGTAACTCAATGCATGACATTCAGTTTGGTTTCCTTTTCCAATACTACACAGTTCAGAAAGATTTGCAGACATTTTCAAGATATAAACTGTTATGTTCTAAATTTTGAGAAGAAACTTTTCAGAATAACACTAACACAGAAACAACTCCCATATACTACAATAAAATGTCCTTTAGTTACCACTGTAAAGAACCAAAAATGAGGGTTCAGCACAATTGTAAATCATCACAAGTAGTCAAATGAAATGTAAAAAATAACTAAGGAATCTTTAGAGGCTCTTTTAAATACTGAATCATATTCTTCCTGATTGTCCTGGAACTTTCCAGAATTCTTTTTTGATTGGTTTGAAACCTTTCAAAACTATATTATGCCAGATGGTGTTTTTGTCTACACTACTATAAACAACTCTTAAAGAGCAGGTGTTTCTGTTTCCATATGGCTCTGTTTTCTTATTCATTCATTTGCAGGCTGTCTCTGCCTTTTCTCCACATCTTCATGGGAGCTTTTATTTAAGATTCAAAATATTAAAAAAAAAAGCAAAGATGATGATTTTTTTGTTTATTTTACATAGATTATGGACATCTACTTCTTTTTCTGCAGCAGCAGGGAATCTTTACTAGTAGTTTTTCTTCTATTTTTTTTTACTTTTAAAACATAAAATGAGTCAAAAAAGTACAAATTTTGTTTTTGTGCCTATTAATAAAAATTTTAAGTATTACTAAAAAAATAATAATACTTTGTCACACAGAAAAATTTATGGGTGAAAATGAAAATGTTTGATTTTGGTGTACACATCTACATTGCCTGTATTTATGACAACTAGTGGGAAGATGAAGGTAAGGTTAAAGTTTCATTTATGCATCCCCATCAGCTGCATTTTTTTACTGGCCCTCAAAAGATGTTTGTTGTATTCCCATAAGCAATGTGGTTTCTTGTGTCAATCCTCCAATTAAAAAAGCATCAGGTAGAATGTATTATTTTCTGCAGAAGGACATTACTTCAATCGATCTCCAGTGCAAAAACATTTTAAAACAGACACAAGGACAATAAAAAAGGTATTGTAACACACAAATTTTTATTTAAAATAGTTTTATTTAAAAATGAGAGTTACTTTTGGTCATTTGGTATGTCACAGGTGTAAATAGGAAACGCCTGCATTATGTTTAGATACTTTGTAAAAAATCATTATTCAATGACCTCTTTTTTCTTTCTCAATTTTATGCTTTTTTTTTTTTAACTTTATAAACATTAAATTATTAACTTATTTCTTGTAAAAATTATCTTATTTTGCATTATATTGTCTGTAATTTATTATTTTAAAGCAATTAGTATTTTATAATAAGAAGCGAAACTTGTAATGTTGTGAAAGCTATTGTGTACATACTTTTTAATTGTTTACTGTGAAATTAAATATATTGGCAGTAAAAAAGCCACCAATTTTATTTCAGAACCTTTTAATTTATACTCAGAGGATTATTATTTAAAAAAAAAACATTTTGATTACTGCAGCGCCTTTTAGTTTTATTGCTGTTTTAAAAGTTCATGTTTTTTCTTCAAAATATTTAGGAGATCCAAGTTTGGGCCAATACTAACTGCACCATTTAATATATATTTGTTTAAAAGCATTTTTTTCTAATTCTGTAAGTTATTCTGAACATTTTAGTGAAAAAAGTTTTGTGATATCATGAAAATTGACAAAGTTATGAATTTTTTGCTGGAACTACATCGCTAGCAAAAAATTTGTCTGTAAAGCGAAGACGTCCCTTTGAACGCATTTTAGAAAATTAATATCTCAAAAAGTATTAAAGTTAGCAACAAAAAAAATTTACAGCGGTAATCGCGATAGTAAAATAAACAAATAAAAAAAAATCATAAAAATCTGAGACCATGGGTTTCATACCCTGGATGAATTGGTATGGATTGACCCCTAATGCAGTTCTGTCATTTCAAGCTTGACGGCTTGGCTTCCGCTAAGCATTTCGGCTTGGCAATGGATAATTTGGATAACAATGCTGCAAGTCAGTCCAATTTTTCGCCATGCGTACATAGGTAAAAAACTAGGCATTCTACTTCCTTCTTCGTGACGGAAATCTTGTTTTCAAGTGGTGTTGGCTTTTTTATTTGGATTTTATAACGATATTGCTGTATTTGGATTTTAGATTCTAGCTTAGATTTTGAATTCTGTTTTTGCATAAGGGAAAGTGTAACTGCTGCTGAAATTTTTCGATAAGAAAGATTGAAAAAAGTATAATAATTGAACCTATTTTTTTAATTAAGAAAACTTTCATTAAAATTTGATGCACTTAGCTTTAATTTGTATGTTGTTCATTCTTTTATTATTATTATTATTATTATTTTCGTATGGATTGCTTATTTTATTTTAATTTTATTAAATTTTTTTTTTGGTTGTTTTCACTACATTTAATTCATTTTTTTCTGAAGAATTATTAGTTTTGAGTGAATTTTATTTTAGGGATCATTCATAAATGATGTCACGCTTCGAGGGGGAGGTGGAATCTTGAAATTGTGACATTCTGCTTATGCAACATAGCGTTATATGTGACAAAGGGGGAGAGGTGGGTCAAATATGTGGGAAAAAAGCATAACATCATTTCTGAAAGGTCCCCTTATGTGTTCTTTAAAAAAAATATCCTTAGCATGTGAATACATTACTACACTAAAACGATTCGAAGTTTTGTTCATGTTTGAATTTGCTCATAGTTTTTGATGATTGGAAGAAGGGGGTGGGGAGATTAATTGCATCATTAGAAAGAACAATCAATTGTTTATTGGACTATTGTTTGTTCTGAGCTTCTAATATTTTTACAAAATTTTCTCTTTAAGCTAAAATTCAGAAATTCGAAATTTTGTTATGTTGCTGAAAATTTTTAAGGTAATAATTCATACACAAATTCTTGCCTCTTATTGCTGGGCTTTTTATTAATTTCAATTCATGATTTTTTAAAATCGTTATAAGTTAAAACTTTTTATTCGTATGTGCAAGAGATTCGACCTTCTTCCCTCGTAAATTCGTTTACGTGTGTCCCTTGAAAAATTTATGTGTTGTTATTGTTAATTCTTTTTGACCACTACTCCCCATGTTGCTAAGGTTTTTCTTATTGAGTGCTCATTTTTATTCATGTTAAAGTTAATCATTTTTTTATTTGATTATTTTCGAAGAATAGAAATTACTGTTAGTTATTTCATTTTGCCAAATTTGTGAGAAAATTTTGTAACTCCATTTCATAATTTTATTTTCAATTATTTAAGTTTTTGTGTATTATTATTTGGTTCAACTGGCTGATTTATTTAGGTTATTTTTTGAAATAGCAAAGTATGTGTGTGTGTGTGGATTGGCTAACGTTGTATACGCCCCCCCTCCCCCAAGTTACTTTATTAAAAGTTAAGAATGCATTTACATACTGCAGATCACAAGCACACAACTGCTTTGATTAATGTCCTAAAAAAGTTCAATGATTTGCATTGTGGTTCTGAAATTTCTGTTTACTGGTTGATATATTTGGATATTAATGAATATATTCTTTTCTTTCCTCGCGAAAAACCGCAAGTGCGTTATTAAGATTTCTAAAAAGTTCAATTAATTGCATTATTGTTCTGAAATTTTAGTGAGTTTTCTCACTTTTCAGAACATTCCTTTAGGTCAAAAAAGGAAGGTGGCATATTTGTGGTGGCGCTATCTGGTACACCTAATGGCTGGCGCACCTAGATACATAGTGAACCAAGTTGTACTTCCACCGCTGTGGTGCTCATTCAAAAACGGACGGGGGTCCCTTACTGCCTTAATTCCTGGTCGCTCTGCGAGGGGAGCTTGGATATCCAAGTGGAACAACAACAACATACATAATTATGGGTAAATTTGTTTACTCACAATTATGAATAAAATAGGTACAATAAACCAGTAAAAATATTGATATTTGTAAAAAAAAATTAATAATACAAAAATTGTAATTTTTAAACTAGTAAATTTTACAGCTTTAAAACAAAAACAAATATTACTAATGCTTCATTAATATTAGTAAAGTTAATCTTAATTGATATTTATAAATATTTAAAAATTTCTCATTTAATAGAAGTTTCTTTTCAAACCTGAACTAAGAATTTTTTCTTTTTTTTTTACTACTCAAGAAGAATCTTTAATTGGCTATATTGTTATTAATTTTATGTACACTGTCTTAAAATATAAATTTAAACATTTATTTTTAAAGTGGTGACTAAGTTAGATTCTAGATTATAATGATTATTCTTTGTTTTATCTTTTCTTAAGTGAAAGAATTAAAGTAAAGTATTATAACTATAATTACATGACATACAGAGCTTTTATTAGTTTGAAATGAGTTCTTACGTAGAAAAGTATTATAAAAAATAATTATCTCTATGTAAGCAATTTCTCTAGTTAACGAACTGTTTTGCTGGATTTTGCGACTTTGTTTCATTGAGGTTTGGTTGTATATTAGAAAACAAGAGAAATGGTTTAAATTAACTCTAATTAAATTTAATATCAACAAAAATATTTTTTTAACTGCATTTGATATGAATATAGCTGGTTTCAATTAATAAAAATATATAGTAAGAAACAGTAGTGTGATTGTGCTTCTGTGCATTTTTGTCACAACACAAGACAAATGTGACAGCACTTTGTCACATTCAAATGGAATATGAAAAAAGTTTGTCATAATCATCTTCTCTTATCTATCTTAATGCACACAATCGAATTCACCAAAACTGTTACAGTGATCTATGAATAAACCATCATCTACTGTTCTGTCTAGAGAAATATTTGAAGATATATAGTACTTTTTAAAACACTGTAGGCCTTTCGTAAGGCTAAGGGAGTGAGTTACAGCAAACGTACTAAAAATGAATATGCACAAGTCAAACATCTTAGCAATGTCATGAAACAGGCATATCTGGATATTCAGGACGTAACACAGAGAATACATTACAGTCGTCCACAGGCTTTCTAACTATCTTCATCTTATTCTTCCAGACATGTGACAGTCTGGATGTCTTAAGCACATTAAAAAAAAATCCACATCCAGAACTTCGATATTCCTGGATATCCATAGGCTGTCCAAATATCTATGGCCAAATCATGTTACATTCTAGACATCTCAAGGATATGAAGAGATCCAAATTCATGATTTGGGTATTCCTGGATATCCATAGGCTGTCCCAATGTCAATATCCGAAACATTTAACTTTCTGGATATCTCGGAGATATGAAGAAATCCAAATCTATGATTTGGATATGTGCGGATGTCAGTCAGCTGTCAAGCAGATATCAAGATGTATTATGGATCTATTTGGATGTCTGAGGTGAATCTGTGGTTGTTTGGAGTGTGTTTAAAATAACATTAGTTAAACAGGTGTTCAGTTGAAACTGCTGAAAAAGTTCACTATAATCCAGGACCCAGGTTCACAGGTGTCCTCCTTGATGGGGTTTGACTGTGTATATATATGAAGGGTCCACTGGAAAAACGACCTAAGTCACATATAGTAGAGTGCCGCTTATCCGGACGCCGCTCAACCAGATTGGTCAAGGACCATGTGTTTTTTTTACTACCCTCTACAAAAAACAACCCCACGAAAACCCAGACCTTTAGACTCTCTAATAGTGGTCGAAAACCTGCTTTCTTTGCCTTTTGGTGTTCCAAAAAACAGGGATACCCCCTCCTCTGCTCGTGTGTGTTTCATTCAGTTACAATTAGCATGGGGAGTAGAAGAAACTGAATAAAAGAATTAAGATTTTTTTTCAGAGGAATTGGAGCGTAAATAAAGTATTAAAACTAACAGAAAAAAAATAGGGGAAGTACTGCATTCACGGTCAAGGGGTCAAGTTAAATTATCACTGCTTAACTAAATTTCCAGGAACACAATATGCACTACTACAAACGGCAGTCCTACCCCTGGAAAACGTGTGAAGGGAAGCTGCCTAAAAAACCTAGCGCTATTTGTGCTTTAAAGTTGTCAATCCAACTATCCGGATTTTTCTTTAACGGGATCTACCTCGATCCTGACAAGTCCAGACAACCGGCACTCTACTGTACTACTTTTTGAACTTTGCTTTATGTTTTATTATAAATTATGTACAGTCGAACTTCGGTAGCTCGACAAGTGGATAAGTCGACTACCTCGATAAGTCGACATTTTTTCTCCTAATGGTTGGCCCAATGCTAATTTCAATGGGCAAAAAACTCTCTAACTTGACACAATTTCCAGGAACCCCTGTAAGTCGACCTCCATTTTGTATTCTTTTTAACTTTTTCTTCCGGTATTTTTTCACGGTGTACAATTCTGAGAATTTTACAGTGATGTTTCTTCGTCAATAAATCAATGCTTTTCTGGAAACTATTCCTGGAAGATTCCCCTATTCCCCTTGTACCCTGGGGAGCCTCACCATTTGTGAGTAATACGTGAATATTGACTGATCACTTCAGGACCTCTAGAGAGATATCTTAGAAGCTATAAACCAATTGTAAATCCGTTAAATGCTGAAAACGGATTAAGTTCAGACAAAGATGGCCAAGTTGCACTTCAGTCTAGGTGTAAGACATTGAAAGCTGTAGATGCTTTCTATGAACAAAAGAAAAAAAGTGAATTGCAAATTAGCAAGCTTAATAGTGTTGAGGAATTTATGCTTTCTGTTCAGAGGGAAAAACAAATTAAAATTACGGATTTTTTTCTCATGAAGTGTTCTGATTTGATGTACCATGTTTATATATTTATTTATTTGTGAAGTATAACTTTAAAAAATAATAATAATAGATAAATAGTAAATGGGGACAATTTCATTCACTACAATTGGATTTTATAACTTGAATGGTAAGTAAATAATAATACAGACCAATATTAGGTATTTAAATTTCAGAACCTCGGTAACTTGACGCCCGCTTATCTCGACATGTTTTCGTGTCCCCTTGGGGTGTCGAGTTATCGAGGTTTCACTGTATTATAAACGAATATAAACTATGTATTATAAATTTGAATTTCGGTGTTACGGAAAAGTAGGCTCGTATAGTTAAAATTAACATTTATGTTATAAAATAATTGAATAAGACATAAAGCAAATTTCAAAAAGTAATATGTGACTTAGGTCGTTTTTCCAGTGGACCCTTCATATATATACATACATACATAATATAGAAGGATAGAGAGATGATTTCTCTCCAATAAAGCTGCAATTAAAAATGCACATAAAAGCAACGAATAGGGTGATGAATGGTGCCCACTTTTTGTTTCACTTACCTCTGGTAAAAAATAGAGCTGTTCTAATGGAAGAGAATAACATTAATTCCCAGATTTTGCAAGGAATTATAGTTATTATTTGTCACTTTTTCCTGGCCATTATAGGCCATTTTCATTTCCCCTAACAAATTCACGTTTTCCCAGTACATGGCAACCCCATTTATATGTTTTTTGCGAAATTGCAGAGCTTCACCCTTTATTTGACTTTCTATTGAAGTTTATTGGCTTTTTTTTTCAATTCTGTATATATATATATATATTTTTTTTTTTTTTTGTATTTTATTTGTTCTTTTTGTTTTAAAAATTATTTCTCAATTCATTTTCTTGAGAATTATTTATTTATGTTCAAAATTTTTGTTCATGTGTTTAGTTTGCTATGTTGTATACAAAATTTTCAAAGCTTCACTCCATATTTGTCTTACCTGTTTTTGAATTTTTGTTCTCATCTTGACACAAAATTTTTTTTGTAGGAGATCATGGAGAAATGCATGGTGCTGAGTGATCTGAGACAAACCCTTGTCTACAATGTATCTTCTGCTGCAGATAAAATTTTGTCTATATCTGCTAGTTTCAAAACATATTCAGATTTATGGTTGAAAACAATAGAGGAGTCTCTGGAAGACTTTGTCCTTTATGGTCCTATCATTGAGACTACAGATGCAGTGGAGGAAGACGAACTCAAAGAAATTGAACAAACCCCAATGGAAGAGAAACCACCTACTGAAGAAGAATTTAAACATCAGGTAGCTTTCACGCATTATTTTTTGAAATTTAAACTAGAAACTATGCTGTTTATCAGTTAAATGCTTGCATCTTCTGTTCTCATTTGTTTTTCTCCACGTGTAAGGGTAGAATTAATGACCATCGTATCCAAATTTTTCTTGGAAGGAATATATACAGTCGTGGACAAAGCAAGCAATAATTTTTCAATTTGCTGCAAAAAACTTTATGCCAATATTATCAAAAAAGAATTAGATAACACCATTACATAATACATCACCCAGGCTTCATACACCACCTGGAAATCATGGAAAACCTGGAAAAGTCATGGAAATTGATATCCTTTGCAAAAGTCATGGAATAGTCAGGGAAAAACGTAAATTTTGGACAAAACCTGGAAAAGTCGGGGATTTTTTCCCCTACCAGTAGTGTTCGGCAACTACTCGTCAAAAGTAGTTAACTACCAACTACTCTAAACAAAACTAGTTGCAACTAGTAGTTGACTACTTTTTTCTGAGACTAGTTGTAACTAGTAGTTGACTGTTTGCCAAAAGTAGTTAACTACTTTTAAGTATAATTCATTTGAATTTCCATTTTTAAACTTGTTCTTAAATATTTAATTCTAATAATTCAACTCAATATTATTTTTAATCATTAAAACAATTTTAAAGAAATTCTTGTAAAACATTCAAAGATTGAGTATTTCCAAATAACACTGAACAATTAATATATAAAGAGAATATGAATAAAGACAAAACCTTTTTCTCTAAATTTAAACTTTTAGTTTAATATGTATTTGTTTAATAAAGTTAATAATTTATGATTGTAAGAAATAACAATTTTTCATCAGTTGTTGTAAAATTAAGTTGTTTACCCTTAATATCAATTTGAAATTCTCCCTCTGCCCAACCCCCAAACAAAATATCCTTGTAACGCGCATTAGAATTTAGATTATATTATTTCAAATTGTGTTGAAAGCAGAGTTAGTATTTTTTTTTATTAAAAAAAAATTAAAAATAGTATTTTTTTTTTAAATCAGATGTTTTGGATTTTTTAAGCAAAATATGTATGCCTACACAAATACAGTAACAAATTCAGTTAATTATTTACGTCTTCAAAGAATTTTAAGATATTTCAGTTGAAATAATCAGGGGTCGGCGCGAGACACTTTTTTCACTAAAAGTCACTGTTTTTTGCATTGGTCACTTTTAGTCACTTTTTTAAAAATTGGTCACTATTTTCACTTTTTTAAAAATTGGTCACTATTTTCACTTTTTTAAAAAAGTTGGTCACTATTTTCACTTTTTTGAACTTTCTCTGGCAGAGCAACCAAAAAAAGTTACTTTGTCTGTCTATGAAATAAGAAAACATTGCAATTTTGCATAAAAATACGTGTGCCAGGGTTGAAGCTTCCGCGTTTCCGCCATTTTTGGTCCTGTAAGTCCGCCATTTTTGGTCGTATTTTGAAATTCGGCGTGGCGCCGGCCCCGAGTGTGCCGAAGTTAAGGTTTGATATTGCGTGTGGTGCAACCAGAAGGGGAGGCCTAGAGGGCCCTTGAACTCTCCCTCCCCACCCCCCCCCCCCCAATCTAGAATGATAATTTTAATTGTTTTTAACTTTTTTTTTACTCGAAAAGAGCAAATCCTAAGAACATTAAGAGATATTTAAATTAGAATAGAAACTAAAAATTTTTAGCAGTTGCAGATTATATCACTCAGAAAATTAGCTTAATTTCTCTTTTCTTTCACCCCCCCCCCTCCCCCCTCCAGAACTAACTCACAATCACAAAAGAAAATTTTTGGAGGGGATTTCTCAACAAAAAGACAATACGCAATTTTGAGAAAATAAAGTTAAATTTTTGTCAAGAATTCATTAAATAATGATGCAGGGGAGGGGGAAATCTAAATTCTTAAAAAAAAAACTTTAGATCTGAAAAATTCTTAGCAGTTGCATATTATATATATTGCTCAGAAAATTACATTATGACCCCTTTTTTTTTATTTCCATCCCTCCCCCCCCCCCCCCCCAAAAAAAAGGAATTGCACAAAGTTCAGGTAGGAAAAAAAATAGTGCACCCCTCCCCCCTGTGAAGAATTTTTCTGATTGTGCCACTCATACTGTCATTATGTATGACAGTTATACCGTGTAACTAAAATTATAAAATCAGGGAATTTTTTGGAGCTTAATCAGGGAATTTTTCTTGGATTTTGTTACCACCATGAAATTACAAAAACGATATCGAATAATCAAACGGTTTGTTTCCTACACTGATACAGAAGATTAACACAATAATTTCAGTCTGAATAATTTTGATAAAATATCAAATTTAGCTTTATTTCAAGTGGAATTTTCTAATCTTTAAACAAGTATAAAAAATATTTTAAAACGAGCATTTGCAAAATAAATTTTGTTCAATGTTGAATTTAAATTAAAATTTGAAATTTCTGCTTTTGATTTGAATAAATATTTATTCATTTATATTTTTAAATAAGTAACAATTTGAGAAAGAAATTAATTAAAAGAAATAACTTTTGTCTCCCTCACTCTTAGCCGTTTATGGGTTTTGAAAAAGGCATTTATGGAGATTGTTACAGGTATAAAAATTTGTATTTTTGAATAGGCTATGAATTTTTTTTTTTTTAAGTTGGGTAAAAGCTCTATTTATTCAGGTTTAGTTTTCAAAAGATGTCGAAACTGCTCTTTTTCAAGTTATATTTAGTTTAAATGAAAAAAACGACACACAAGTTTACATTTTAATGGTCACTATTTTAATCACTTTTTTTAAAGCTGTGGTCACTTTTTTCACTATTTTGAACACTCCAAAGTGCGCCGAGCCCTGTATATGCTATGCACATTAAAATTAGTTCAAAAAATTAAAGTGCAAATTTTGCATTTTAAGTTCATTTACAAATAAATGTGATTCACAATAAAAATAAGTTCATTATCCTATATTTTCGCTTGCTTCATGCTTAATGGTTTGCATAGTTGTATTTACAAAGAAAAACTAGTAGTAAAATAAATTTTGTTCAATGTTGAACTCAAATTAAAATTTGAAATTTCTGCTTTTGATTTGAATAAATATTTATTCATTTATATTTTTAAATAAGTAACAATTTGAGAAAGAAATTAATTAAAAGAAATAACTTTTGTCTCCCTCACTCTTAGCCATTTATGGGTTTTGAAAAAGGCATTTATGAACATAGTTACAGGTATAAAAATTCGTATTTTTGAATAGGCTATGATTTTTTTTTTTTTTTTTTTTTTTAAGTTGGGTAAAAGCTCTATTTATTCAGGTTTAGTTTTCAAAAGATGTCGAAACTGCTATTTTTCAAGTTATATTTAGTTTAAATGAAAAAAAACACACACAAGTTTACATTTTAATGGTCACTATTTTAATCACTTTTTTAAAGCTGTGGTCACTTTTTTCACTATTTTGAACACTCCAAAGTGCGCCGAGCCCTGAATAATTATTTGTTACTAATTCAAAATTAATTACATTATATAAAAACTGTATGCAAACTAGTACTGGGCGATGTCTAATTTTTGATACCGCGATGTATCGTCACAATAATATCGTGATATTTCGATATATCGCGATGTGTCAGTACAGCATGGGACCGAAAATTCGGAATCCCGAAATCCGGAATTTTCAAAAAGAAAAAAAAAAAGGTAGCTGGAAAAAAAAAAAAAAAAACAGATTTTGTTTTTTAAAGAAACATCGGGAAATATTTCGCACAGTTTTTTTGGAAATAGACATTTTAAAAAGAAGTAAAATAAAATGTAATGAACATGTTTAAGATCGGAAAAGTGCAGTTTTCAAAAAAAGTTATTAAGGGATTTTCTGAAAAGGATTCGTTTTTGCGATTAGAGTTTTTATTAATTGTTTGTTTTAATGCTGAGTTAATATCATCAATTTTTTTTTTTTAATTTCTTGTAGTTATATTTATTTTTTAAGATGAACTGATTTTCGCGCGATACAGAACATTCGCGAAATTGAAATTCGGCGTTTCTCGCATTTTCCTGGTAGCCTCATCTTTTACTGCAATTAAGTGACTAGAGAATATAAAATCATATCAGAAAAGTCTAGATTTTTCGATTCAAATGTAAGTCGACTCCAACTTCGTTTTTTGTGTTAAAATTCCGCGACTTATAGATAAGTATATACGATAATAAAAAATGCTATAAATGAGCAAAATACTAATAAAACTTCCAGAGCAAATTATATGGGCTCTTATGCTACTTACAAAATTTTTTGAATGAGGACCCGAAATTCGGAAATCCGGAAAAATCGCGGCCCCGAGCGTTCCGGATTTGAGGTTCTATACTGTATGTTAAATTCGCTGTATAGCTAAGCAAATATATAAAAGAAATTCGTTTGTAAAAAATTAAATATAAAACACTAATAATAATATTTTGAAATGATATTTTAATTTATTTCATATAAATTTTGAAAAAAATAAAAATGCTTCTCTCTAAATGACATAGTACTTTCAAGTATAAAGACATCATTTTTATTGAAAACAACTTACATACATTACCAAGTTAAAACTGAAAATAATTATTTCGGAAATTGAATTACGAGCGAACGAGCGCACGCCCCCCCCCCCTTTCTTCCCGCGAATTTTCCTTAGGTGAAAATACCGATCAACCCCCCCCCCCCCCTTTGATTGACATTGTAATTATAAAGAAGGAATAATTAGCAAATTAGAAAAAAAAACCTTTTACAGAAATCGCAATCGCAAAAAGACAGACATGAGTTTAAAAAAATGCTTAATTTACTATCTTTAAATATTCCCTAAATTTTATTTTCAGCATTTTAAAAATATTAATTTCAACTTTAAGATAAGGAAATACAAAAAAGAAATTCTTTTATTAAAAGTCATTTATAGAACACCAATAACAATAATACAGTACCGAGCCCCAACTTCGGTATGCTCGGGGCCGGTGCTATGCCGGATCCTGACCCAAAATGGCAAATTTACAGAACCAAATGTGGCCGACTTACGTAAGTATCAACGTCGACATACGCATTTTTACTTCGTATGCAGTGTTTTCTCAAGTGGTAGATAAATAAGTATTTTTTTTTCTTTTTTAGAAAGTAACATAAGTAAATCGATGCGTTAATATATTATATTTTTACAAAACAAAAAATAATTTATTCATGGATTTTGATAAAATGCTCCAAATTATAACACACAATTTAGCGAAAATGAACAATAACTCAGTACTATCAGACATAGTAGCTCTCCATTTCGCTTTCACCTGCATGAGAATGAAAATAGATCAATTTCACAGACTATCAGTCTGACAGATTGCAACATCAAGTGATGTGGTACGACACCACAATCTACCGAAGTGTAACCATAATAATAAACGATTACACCCCCCCCCCCCCCCCAAGCTCAACACAAAAACTGTCCCCTTTGCTATCAACTTAGCTAAGAGCCGAAGCAAGCGGAATTTTTTCTCGTCCATCATACAGTGTAATAAAAACAAATTTCACGTTAAGAAAGCACAATTAAGCATTAAAATGCTGACATGTTTCCGGATTGCTTGGAATCCCTTTTTCAACACGATAGGGAGCTTCTAGATGCAAAAATATAGTCTGTAAAAATACTAGAATGCTGCAGAAGCTCGAAGCTCAAAAACTCCGTCTGGGGAAAAACAACCATTGTTCGTGGACCTAAAACATGTGCTAAAAGGATGTTTGCATTAGTCAAGTTCAGTGGCGTAGATAAGGGGGGGGGGGGTTTGGGGACAACCCCCCCCCCCCCCCCCCCCGAAATTTTGACTTAGATACGGGATGGCTTAGAGGGACCCCACCGAAATGTTGGTGTCCGAAAACTTTTTTGAGACCTTAACTCTCTCTAGGCTTTATAGTATTCTAAAAATATTTAATTTTGATTGGAACACTGCTAAAAAAAGGCGCGATACATGGCAAAAAAAAAAAAAAAAGACAATTATCGAACCTTTGGGTTGTAGGGTCGTACTAGGTCGTACATAAGGTTGCAAATGTGTCGCAGAAAAGACCCCGAAATTCGCGGCAAATTTCACGAAATGCTCGCGAGAATACAAATATATTGTAATAAAATCTAGGATATCTGCAATGAAATTTATTTTTTAAGTAAGAAAGTACATAAGTGAACAATTTTATTTCTTTCAACTTTATGCAATATTTAGGTGTTTATTTAAATGTACAGAAATTTGGTACTCACTATGACTTAATACGTTTTTATATGTAAAGAAGGAACGTTTTGCATCTGCGTTACTGACGGAACTGACAAACTTTGAATTGCCACTTTGGACAGGTAGGGAAAACTTTTTCTCTTGAATTTCCAAAATTGAATTGCCCTCCTCCAACGTGTAACTCATTTGGTGGGGGGGGGGGGGGGGAATCATAGGGTTATTGTTAAAAATGCAAGAACTATCAACTTCGTTAAAAAGATTTAAATATTTGTATTGATTAGGATCAAAAACTTCTTCTAAACATGAATGTGATTATCTATAACTACTTTTATAGTTATTTTTCTATTGATGAATTTTTCTAAATTTTAGGGAAATCTGTTATACATTTTAAAACTTCAGAACAGTATAAATTGCCATTAAAATGTAAATAAAAAACAAAAAAAAAAGTTTTACATTTTAAACAATTTTCGCACAAATCGTGGAATTTTTTAAAAATCACCGATTTTAGGAAACAGCTTCAAAAATCGGGGGAATTCGCGGAGCGACAAACTTGCAGCCGTAGTCGTACCACTTTCCTAGGAATTTCTCCCCTAAATACCTCCACCACAAACCCCTATTATACACTAGAGATGATTTTCGGCTCACTTCTGAGCCCGAGTGATACTGTTCGGTGTCAAAGACCGAGCCCTCCCGACCCCGAAATTATTTTATGAAGTGTTGTTAATAGATGTGGTGCTACATCGATTAAATGTAGGTTTTTGTTGCTATCGCAATTGGTTCTAATGATTTTTCTTTTAATTTCAAATAAAGAATACAATATATTTTTTAACTATCATCAAATGTTCCAGTTGAGAATAAATTCTGGTGAGCTAAAATGAATGAAAAATGATGTTTGAAAATCTTCGGTTTGGCAGCATTTTCGGGAAGTTTTTGATTCGCAGTCGAACAAAACTGGAATATGTTCAGTGCAACTCTTGCAGTTAGGAGAATTATTAATAAGAAGACCTATTAAGTAAGATGGGTCTCTATAGTCTGGAGCAAATTGAAAATGAAAGTGGACACAGGACTAGCAAAAAACCATTATTAGAATAAAAAAAGGAGGCTGGAAATAGCTTTCAAATACAACCAAGCCGTACTTTTAACGGTAAATTTATCTAAACTAGAATCTTTCCCATGACTGTTCACAGTTCTCCTTTCAAAGCTTCTGTTTAACAATTTTATCAGCCGTCCCTCACTACGTTTCATGCCCAGAGCGGAAGAAAGTCCGTTTTATGACTTCTTCCTTTTAGAAGGTGCTTTCAAGCACCACGGGGGTTTGCGTTAATTGCTCTCCACTTTCAACTTAACCCCATTCTCTACTGACCATTCAATAATAACGCCTCAACCGAACAGATATCGTTTACTTTACAGATATACAGAAACAGATGCACTGAACATGAAGATAGGAGATAGTAAGAGTAAAGTGATGAATGTCATTCTCAATTTCTCCTCTCCCCTAACAAATAGCACTCCAGCCATAAAAAAAATTCTCACGTTCTTTAACCATCAACTATTCTTATTTAAATGGGTTTTTCCGCCAATGGTTGTTTACTTTGCCTATAGGTTAATGTATGAATATTTTACCATGAGCAGAGACCTCCCACTTTCCTCTCGTGTGTGCATTGCTGGGTCAGTCTGTACTGATCAGGTTTTCCGCATTTTTTTCAAACCCAATTCATTTAGGGAAGTGCAATGAATGAGGGGCAATAATGAAGTGAGCAAAACCTTACAAGCATTTTTAAGCCAAAAGAGAACATTGATGACAATTGTAATAAAAAGAGAAAGTTGATGCCCTCTGAGGAGTAGGAAGTACAATCTCCAGAATCAGAATTAGTTACACTAGCATTCTGAAGGCAATATTTTATTTTTGCCGCTTTTACTACTAATGCAGTATCTAACAAGAAGTTCCATCTAGAACTATACGAGCTTACTTTCTCGTATACACCAACTTCAAACTTATAATCCAGCTATCTCTCTTTCTCATTTAGCTTTAGTTCTTAATTACTTCAAATACCTTTTTCAGCAGTTGATACGTATTCCTTCACTCACACATTCATTCTTTCATTTATTCAGTCATTCATTTACTCATTGTATTTATTCACTCATTTAGTTGTTTTTCAATTCATTCACTTGTTTATTTATTTTATCATTTATTCATTCAAAAATATCCATAAAAATCCGGACGAAAAAATTTCATATGAAAATAGGCTCCCTTAGTTCTGTACTGTACCTGTACAACTTCGTAACTGTACATGTTCTACGTCATAACATCTTTCCGATGAAGCTTGTTCCAAGCAAATCCGTCTGTTATATCATCATTTATACAAGATTAAAAATTCCCCGTAGGCGTTATCTTAGTTTTTTTTGAGCTGTTAAAAAATGAATAAAAATTCTTCAAATCAAAAAATTTTTCACGCTGAGAGCTTCTTCCAATAAGCTTGTTCATCGGAACTTGGATCGGATAGAGTTTACTTAATTTGCCCATAGGTGCTATTGTTAAGATTTTTTGAACTATTCAAAAGTAAGCGAAAAATTTTTCAAATCAAAAAGTCATATATAAAAATGAATTGATCACGCCGAGATCTTTTGATGCAAAAAAAAAATTCGGATCGGACAATTCTTTCAAAAGTTAACAGCAGCCAGACCGATAGACACAAGTTTTTCCCACCTCAAAAGACTACTTTCAATTTTTTTATTTTTCAATCTTTATTTAATTACTTCACTTATTTTAAACTTTTCTTTATTTTTAACGATATTTTCACGACACGTTTAGCCTTCTTTCATGCTTTATTATTATTTTTTAAACTTTAACGGGATAGTAGGCTAAAAATGATAATGGAAAAAAAGTTATCAGTTGAAAGTTCAATGTTCTCTGTGACAAAAAAAAATATTCCTGTAAATTCGTCAAGTTAGGTACGTTTTTTTATTATTATTATTTGAATATAGTTAGGGGAACGGAAATGTATATAGTCTATACAACGCAACATTGTCATATTAAATACTTTCCCTGCAATAAGAAACGAGTGCAAACAAAAAACAAAATCACGTAAAAATTTAAACTTTTAAAAGGAAAAGGTAGATTTTTCCTTTTAGAAAGCAATTTGTCTTTATTATTAACCGACTTTCCAGAATAGGACGGTTATTAATTGATATCTATGCATGTTTTTTGTTTGTTTGTAAATCGATAACTTCTCATTTCATAAACCGATTTTAATTATTCTTTTTTTTTAATCTATCGAGGATGGTCTTCCATAGATCCCATACTTTCGTTTTGCAATAAACCGTATACGATAATTAAAAGAAAAAAAGGTTTTGGGAGGAAATGTACTAATTTTTGTGCTTTTTCAACCATAAAGTTTGACTAATTGAACCGATTTTAATAATTTTTTAATTCATAGGGAGAGAGGGGGGGGGGGGTTCGCCTGACTTAAATCTCGTACATCGGTTTGACTACAATTGTTCTTTAGAGGAATCGAACTTCCTCCAGAAGAAACCCCCCCCCCCCCGAAATTGGGGTCTAGCTACGCCACTGGTCAAGTTGAAAATAAAACATGTGAGAGAAAAAGAGCCAACTATTCATATCAATTAGCTAAGATATTTAGGTATTTCGTTTTCAACTATATGTATTATATTAGGTTAGGTACTTACGTTTTTAAGGCAATTGCAATCCATTCTTCAATTCGAAAATAAGAAGATTTTTTAAACATCCTTACTATGAAATGGCACTTCAAAAATCTTAGTTCTATTCGAGTAAACACGACCTCTGTCAAATTAAACTGTGCAGCATTTTATTTCGCCCCTCCTCTCCCCGCGTAGATCGACCAAATCAGGGGGTTTACTGAATTTACGGAAAATATATACGTATGTCTATGTACATGTATATATCTGTAATGTTACTACGGGGGGAAGGGGGGGGGAGCGGAGCTGCAGTGGATCCAGAGAAAGTATTTAGACGTCGGAGCGAAGCAACGCAGAAAAAGTAGCAGCTCCAGATTTTTTATATAAACTGCAAAACTACAAGTTATTCAACCCAACATTCTTTTTCTTTTTGTGGAAGGGGGGAGTGCTGACACCCATGCTGAAGTACGCCACTGCTGTAGCTTCACTATTTAAAAGGGGGGGGGGATGTTCACGAAAAAATAACACTCTCGGAGAATATTATCGCATTGTATTCAAAAACACAACAGTTTTCCATCTTCTTCTTTTAATAATAATAGCTAAAACATCTACTTATTTCATGAATTTAGAAGAATCACGCATTAATAACGCATTAAAAAAATACAGGCAAATTGGACAAAGTGCCGTTACACAGATTTACCGAACACAAATTTATAATTTTACTATTAGTAAACTGTTTGTGAAAATGTACTATACAAGTGTTTCCTATTTTGTAAAAGGAAATAACTTGTTTTCGGTTGAACTTTTTCAGAAACTGAACAACATTTTTGTTGTAAAAGAGAATGAATGAATTATTTTAAGATTAATTCAAAAACATACATCTTGTTTTTTCAAACTTATTAAATATATTTTTCATGCATTAAGAAAGTCTTAAATACCATTTACAAACTTAAATACAAAAAATAAATAAATAAATAAATCACTTAAGGCTTAAGGCATGTTGCAGATTTTAGCCTATTTTAGTAAAAAGAAAAAAAAAACACATTTCATTTTAGCGAGCGTTTACCGCTTGTCAGTTAATGAAAAGCAAAGGAAACAAAATATTTTCCTAATCATAAAGAACCCCATCACTTCCCATTATTGCCGTTAGCAGACCCAAGTCAGAAGTTAGGAATGCACACGCCAGGCTAACGTTTCGAAAAAAAGAACCAACACACGAAGGAGCGCCGACAACGATTTCCTGGGCAAAGACCGTGACCTTCGAGACTCCTCTCGAAGGTCACGCAAAGACGCCCCACAATGATTTCATCGGCAAACGCCGGCAGTACATGTTTTCCCCCGCGCCAGGAAAAGCAAAGAACAAGAGCTTACGAAGAATCCGGTATCACCGTCAGTCACGATAAACCGTAATGTATCGGAAACCGGTATCACCATCAGTCACGATAAACCGTAATGTACTGGAAACCGGTATCACCGTCAGTCACGATTAACCGTGATGTATCGGAAACCGGTATCACCGTCAGTCACGATAAACCGTGATATATCGGACCGCGATATACCGTGATATATCGCCAATCACGATATATCGAAAGATACAGCAATGTGAAATCGAACATCGCGATGAATGTGTAATACCGGTATTTTGCGATATATCGCCCAGTCCTAATGCAAACAGAGAATCAGAAAATCAGTATTTTTTCCAAAAAGAAAATCATAAAATTCAGTATTTTCTTCGGAAAAAATCCTAAACTTCAGTATTTTTTCTTTCTTTTTGTGTTTTATGGTATCCCAAATGCATGCATGGTACTGGAGCAGAGGTAAAGCTTCCCCATAATGAAGATTTGGTCTTTAAATGAAACTTCATTGTGCATGTGCTGGTGTGGATGCTTTTTATTGACTATTATAGAAAGCTTTTTCTAATTTGCGTAAATACTGAAATATTATGTTTTTTACGAGTAATTTTTCATTATGTAACACAATATAAAAAATACATTTGCGTGAGTATTCATAAGCTGAAAATTTAAATAATTTAATGTTTATTAACAAAGTTATTTTTTCAAAAAATAGATTTAAAATTTTTTTTTCGAAAGTAGTTGGAATTTTGTAAGTAGTTGTAACTAGTAGTTGGGAAAAAAGTAGTTTAACTAGTAGTTAACTACTAGTTGCCACTAGTAGTTAACTACTGCCGAACACTACCTACCAGCGACCCCTTGGAGGGAACCTACGCTCGTTGCGATGTCTATTCCTCACTTAACTCACCTTCCTTTTCCTATATAGGTTTTTTCTTTATATAATGGTGTTATCTTATCTTATTTGTTATCTTAATGATCATCTGTGGAATTTTTTAATATGAGGTTAATATAATTGTATGTAGAAAATGTTATGGTGGGCGTATTTAATGTACAAGTAGTGCATTTGCTAATAAATATTTTTACTTGGAACGTTAACCTGGAATTCTGCTTTGAATCTACCTGGAAAAGTCATGGACATTCTTTTTGGCTATTTGAGTATGAACCCTGATCACCTCACCACTTACTGAAAAAACTCTTCTCAATAAATTTAAATCTACTTATAAACTTTTTCAACTTCCCAAACCCAACTCTGGTTCTCTGTCTTACCTTTACGCCATTCCCAAATTTCATAAAAATCCTATCTCTTTTTGTTTCATTTACGCAGCTACCAACACCATTGAAAAAACCTGGCAATCCAACTTGAAATTATTTTGAAAAAAAAAAAAAAAAACCTAAAAAATGTAAGCTATAAATGGTTTTGGATCATTGACACCAGCTTTGAAGTTATCAACCTACTCAATATTCTTGATATACATTGTCTTGAAACTTACGATTTTGAAACCCTGTTTACAAATTTTCCACTCGATGAATTTTTTGTCACCATCTCAGAACTTTTCGATGAAATAAACCCTTCACTCAATCTGGATAAATTCTTTTTTTTCAAAACTCTTTAAATTCTGTATTTACAACATTTTTTTTTTCTAAATGGTAATTCTTGTTTTCTACAAGTCAATGGAATTGCAATGGGCGCTAATTTTAGCTTCACTTTAGCCAACTTGTTTTTATTATATTTTGAAAAAAAATTCTGTTTAAATAATTTTTTTACACTAGGGGTCTTCAACCCATGACCCGCCGCAGGTATTTTAGTGACCCGCCAACCCTTTGCAAGAAGTTAAAAATGAAAATGTTAAAAAAAGAATAAATAAATAAAATAAAAAGGAAAAGAAATAGGCCGATTACTACAACACAGTATAAAAAAAAGACATTTCACACATTTGTTTAAAAACTGACACATCATTTAGGAGGGTCTGTGGGGAGGGGAGAGCTTTGAGAAAATTACATTAATCCATAGCTGCATATGTATTTTGTTAGTTCTTCAGGGCTGAGATACCATCATATACCCCCCTCTTCCTCAATAGAAACCTTTGAGACATTGTAGGAAATTCATCAGCCGTTCGGAAAAAGTTAATGCAATGTATAAAGAGAATATACCCTTTACCCCCATCCCCCTTCTCTCCACCGACCTTGAAAATTCAAAACGACTGTCTTGGGGACGGGGAGGGAGGGAACGAAAAAAATGGAAGTTTATTTCTCCAACCAGTGTTGCCACGTTTCAAAAATGGCACCAGCAAAGCCCGCAACAAAAACCAGTTCCAAAACCGCCCAATCACTTTTATGACCCTCAGCCCTCACCAGGGTTCGAAATTAAGATGTAAAAGTTAAGCCTCATTGGCACCTAGCTTTCTTGTTTTAGTTGCCAAAAATGATATGCTAGGCATAATTTTAAAATAATTCGATTGCTTGGGCAGAGATAACAACTCGTAACCATGAAGACGGTTGTGCAAGTGTTAAGAAATATCGCAAAAATCACAACCTTACAAAGAAAATTATTCGTAAGAAAAAAAAAGTGCTAAAAAACCAATTTCTATTAGTAACTTTTGAGAAGTTGGTAATTTTACTCAAGTTTATGAATCAGTATAAACGACTACTTTAATCAGTGCCTGATAAAATTAAGTTACAATTGGATTAACTATTTTATCCAGTGTTATTTACACTCTAGTGTTACTTACTTCATTTGTAAGTCATTCACAGTTTCAAATTTGAAGGTCAAGAAGTTACAAGTCTTTATAGGTATCGTAAAAGCTCAAAATAGAGAAGATTAGATGAAATACATACATAAATATACAACTGTATAAAGCTATGCTAGATTTAAAAATAAGTAAATGAAAAATGACGACTTGGTGAAAAATTGTGGTTGTCAAACTAGTTTTTTTAAAGGTTAGGCGTCAAAAGTGATGACTGGATGTGAAATTGCGGTCGTCAAACGGGAATTTTTAGTTGCAAAATACGATTAATGACCGCTAATTTCGAACCCTGGCCCTCAGCCCCCGCCTGGGGTAAATTAATTTGGATAGTTAAAATTTGGTTGTTAAAGAAACGATGCCCATATAAATACATATATAAAACAATACCAAGTATTCCATTAAGACTGAAGAGAGAATTGCTCCAGTAAAGTGAGACATTTTTGTTTTTAAAGTATTGTCAAGGAGTTTTGTAGCATCATTATGTACCCATGATATCACTATCATTCTGTTTCAAAACTAAGTACAAAGTTGTTGATTTGACTTCTATTGATCTTCATTTATTTATTTTTTAAAGTAAAAAACACAAAGTACTATCCAATTTATAAAAAGATTGTCCAAACCTTCCACATGAAATCAATTCTGTAATCTTCCTCCCAAATTTTAAATTTTCTGCCTGGTGGTACTTATTCGCCAGCTGTGAGCCCATGGGTGATTCTGATGTCGAATTTTAGAGAGCTTGTTCCGAAATGAAACAATATCAGTTTTCCTAAAATTTTGCAATTTATTAAGCTTAAGATTTTTCTAGCAAATAAAAAATATCTGTGCTTTTTCTTTCAACCTTGAGGCAAGCGACAAATTTTGTTCTTAGAAACTTATAATAGTATTTCTAGAAAAAATCGACAAAAAAATTAAAAAAGAAAAAAATATTTAGTAAGGAAAATTTTACTTTTGGAAAAAGAGAATTAAAATCCTTGTTCAGCGCTCCAGTTTAATCATTGATCGGCTATTTTGCTAACGATTAAAATCGATTAATAGAATTATTTATTTATAAACTGTTGGAAACTCAAAAATGAGGCATACAGAATATGTTGCGTCGTTGATTAGTCAACCGGCTCCTATGGCAAGCACAAGGCTCTCGGGAAGGTAGTTTTAGGGAGTGGCAACTTTTGCAATGTCAAAATTAAAAAAATTAAACTAAAAAAAGTCAAGGTCTTTTCCCCTTGTAATAGTGAAATATAAATCATGCTATGCTCAAACAATACAGTAATTTTTCTTTTACAAATTTTCAAAGCTTCCTTTTGGGAAGGGGCGGAGGGGGGGGGGTGAGGTTGTGATAGTGAAATCTAATTCATGCCATGCTCAAACAATACAATGGTTTTTCTTTTACAAATTTCCAAAGTATCTTTTTGGGAAGAGGCGGGGGGGGGGGGGTGTCCTTTGTAAGTGTCGTTTGAGAGTTTAGGCATGTGGCTCTTTGATATGGGCATCAGTAAAAAGAGGGAGTTGTCCCTCCGCCACCCCCCCCCCCTCCTAGGATTAAAAAGATACTTATTTTGTTTTGTATTTCTATGAGAATTTTTATGGGTAAAAGCGTTTAAATTTTAAAAAGTTTTTGTGTGATTTTTTTCCTAATATTTTATCAATCCCTAATGTGTCTCCAAAGGCCTCAAAATGCACCAATTTGCATATATTATATTTCAAGAATTTCTCGGAGGAGATTCTCCCCTGGACCCTCTTTGACTGTCAGAGCTTCACATCTCCAGTTTCGGAGGGACTCTTCATATGTCTCTACCCCTCTGATGTAGAGCTGAAAGGGCCATGCCGTGAAAACATTCACGATAGTTTTATGGGTTTATCAATGGCCCCCACAAGTGAAAAAAAACCCTCAAAAATGACCAGCGCATAAAAGTTTATGAAATATGAACAATAACTGGGTGGAGGTGGGGGAGGCCTTTTTTAGTTTTGCCCTGCCACAGAAAACCCCCAAGATCCGGTACTGGGGGAGAGACACCTTATAGTAGTTGTTTTTTTTTTCCCCAATTCGTGGTGTATAAATTTTCGGAAAAATTTTTGTGAAGTTCAGAATTTTTTTTACTGAGAATCGCCTATGATGTGGCCCGCAGATCTTTTCGAGCTAATGGATGTGGCCCTCGGAGGTAAAAGGTTGAAGACCCTTACTTTACACCTATTTGCTGTCGTTATATGGACGACATCCTCTGTATCAACCACCATAATTTTCTTCAAGTCAGCAAAACTATTTATCTTAATTGCCTCACACTTAAAAATACTAGCCACAATAATCTTATCCACAACTTCCTCGACATGAAAATAGAAATTGGGACAGATTGTTTAACCTCCATCTACAATAAACGCTAAGAATTTAATTTCACCGTCAATAGCCTTCAATATTTTTCTTCTTGCCTCAGTAAAAAAAGTGCTCATTGTACGGCTCAAGAATTATATTGCCTGACATGCCCGGGGCATGTAAAAATACCGATTGGGCATAAATCTTCTACTTTTAAATGCCCGGCAGGGCATGTAATTTTAAAATCAAATATTTCTTTCAAAACTTGATTATTTCGTATGATTAAAAAATCACTGCATCTTTACCGGAGCTCAAAATTGACGTGTTGTTGGACATGCATGTAAACAATAAAATTGGTACAATACAATTTAAATTTCGACTTGTAAAGACTTATTATGTAATATTTTCTTTGCAATGTAATCTTTTATTGATTTAGATTAACGTTAAAATAATTCTTGATTCAGATAAAAAGCTGTTAAATTTTTTGTCTGATTAATTCTGTACGACAAACTCAAATGTTTTTATTAATGTACAATAAAACAACTTCTGGGCATGTAAAAAAATTTTCGGTCATGTATTTTTTAGACAAACATGCCCGGCAGAGCATGTAAAATTTTAAAGAATTTTCAAGCCCTGGCTCATTGAAATTATTATTTCTGAAGCGATTTAGGATCAAAAGAATTTGAAACACCTAGCCTGCCTTTGATAGCAAAATTGCTTTACTTAAAAGACTTTTAAATAATAATTCCTCCAGCATTTTTAAACTAATTTTTCAAATATTTCCTTCGACCAACACTTCGCTTTTTTGTAACCAGTTAACTGTTGACCGTATGACAAAACTTTTCTAAAACACATTATACATGGTGAATTTATTTGATGTTGGCAACAGCGCTGGCCTTTCAGCTTCCAAAATTTGTCAAAAATGCTTTGACAAACTTTGGAACACAAGCACATATGTTGGCACTAGTTTCTATTGGAGCCGGGATTTGCTTTGATTCCTAGTATTATTTCTTCATGAATAGCCATTATGCTTAAAGAAAAAAATTTCAAATGGTAAAATTTAAAATTTTTACATGCAATGCACAAAATAGCTAAATCAGAATTTGCAATGTTGTCTAAAACATTTTTAAGTAACAGTTAACATTTGTTTCCATCTAGTTTAAAATCAATTATATATATTGGTATTTGTATATTTTTACAATTACTCGACTTTAATATCTTTTTAAATTTTTAAAAATAGATATTGCAATTTGATCTTTTGTTGAGAAAAGTAGAAGATATACCTTTTGAGGTGGAAATAGAATCCTGGTTGACACTAAATATTTCAACATTTAAAGAGAAATTATTGATTATAATTCGAAATTGGTCTTCTGCGTATAAAAAGAAATTGTATGAAATGAAAGCACAAGGAAAATTAAGAAAATTAGAAGATGATGGGTAAGTATTTGGGAATAAATATAACCTATACCTGTCAAAATGTTCTATATATGTGTTGACCTCTGGGACACTATGTAAGTAAATCATTCATTTTTTTTGTGAGTGGTGGACACCCCTGTGGGGAGTGGGGAATACCGTGGGGGGGGGGGGCGTCCTTTACTAAAATGCTCATAGCTCGCGAATCACTTAAAGAATAAGTGGCTCTACACTTACAACAATATGCACTTTAAAAGAAGCTAAATGCATTTAAGGTTGTATCGGTGTATGAGTAAAAATTGTCGGTAAACAAGGGAATTCTTTGAAAAAAAAAGACATAATATTTTTTTAAACAAGAGCTACGGTCGATTCCAGTTAATAAATTGGACCACTTCGAGATGCAATCATTTTGGTCCTATTACGTGAATATGACTTGTGTAACAAGACCAAACATACTACACCTTATATACTAAAGTGTTTTTATGATTATTGTGAGGCACATTTATGACCAACATACAAACAAGAAATAATATAAGTTTACAAAATTTGATTGAAACCTGGACGCAATTTGCCAACCTAGGTTTTTTATGTTTGTAACAATCATTAATGAAGTATTCAGCCATTTTATCTGGTAAGGCCAGTAGCAGAATTTTCTGTATCAATCTACGGCACAAGTTTCAGAAATCAAAATTTATGTGCGGCACCAAATGATGTGGAATCAAATTTACAATCATAAAAAAAATAGCAAACTATGCATTTTAAAATAAATGACATACTGTCGGTTCCAGCATATTTTATTCGATTATGCGGGGAAAATTTCTTTACCTAACAGAACTGATAATATTGCCTTGAAACGTAATAATAAATCTGTATATCTAATTAGAAGTTATTAATGTTAGTGTTTAAAAGTTTTTTTAAAATAAGAATTAAATATATTATTATATATTTTAAAGTAAATTAAAATGATGAAAAGTAAAACTTACAACTTAAATTATAAAATCTTTGTTTCCAACTTTATTACACCTGCTAATCAGTCCTCGCCCCCACCAGGGACCATTGTGAGGAAAACCAGTTTCACCCTTTCCCCTAGAAAGAAGGAACCTGGTTGCCTTCACCATTGCAATACCCCCTCAAGCTTTCTCATTTTTTTGGTACTATTGCCGAATAGAAGATTCCAGAAACCCTTTAGAAAATGACCTCTGTTTACTTCCGGGTGGGAGGGGGGAATCATGAAAGAGAACGAGTGACTCTCAAATTTAGTGGGAATGGAGAGGTGTTGCTGAAAGATCAACTTGATAATTCAAAAAATTGCTTTTATTTACTTATTTATTTTTGAAATTTAATCAAATTTTTTATAAAAAATATTTTAAAAGCAGACCAGTATTATTAGATTACCTGGGGAACTTATTTGACAAAACGGGGATCTTTAACATTGCGTCTGTGGGGCAATATTCCTTTCCGGAAGGTTTTATTCTTATAAGAGGGGTATTCCTTTATCCGTTACCCAATTAAGCGGGGCTGACAGTATAACAACAATAATGCAGACAATAAATAAATATTATAATTATTCAATTTACAAATAGATTAACAAAATCTAAAATTGAACATGCAATTAATGCAAGCTAAAAAAAATTGTAAGGTGGCTAATTAATCTGCAAGCTTCAAGATAAAAACTCGCTGCCGTGCTGCGTGATTTCTGCTACCGGGCTGGTAGAAGAAGCTCTGTTTCATTAAAATTTTTAATAATGCAAAAAATACAACTTTGTTACATCTTAATAGGATTTTCAAAGTTTAGGCATTTTTAAAGTTGAAATGGTTTTAAAAATAAAATTTAAATCAACCATTTTGGGTAATTTACATTAGTTTGCACATATGTCTTGTGCATGTTTTCAGTCAGCAGTGAGTTTAAATTGAAGTTGAAACCCATGGGTCTTTTATAAGTCACCACGAACTTAAAAAATGTCAGGTCTGTTACCAGACAAAAATTTGATGGTTTTTGTATGAGATTAAAATTCTTTTAATTAGTAAACTAGTTTCTATGCAGGTAATTAGTCTAAAACAGAAATTTATTTTACACTTTTGCAAAAGGAAAATATTTAATATCTTATTTATATTATTTCATGTTGCTTGAACTCCTTATTAGCAATTTAACTTTTCTCTAAAATGTTTTAAAATAATTCTTTGCTGTATATATGCAAAGATTATTCATAAATAGGTTTCATATCTATTATTTGCATACTCCTTTCAAATTATAAGTCAAATACTTCTTTTTTAAAAAATGTCTTTTGCAAGGTAACAGACTTGACTTTATGTAACAGACCTGACATGATTTGGTAAAGCAGATGTTATATGGATACGAAATATTTCTTCTGAAAATGTAGTTATACATGGGCTTCCAAAATATCCAGAGATAATTAGCATTTTGCACCAAAACATGCAATATAATACATTGTAAAACTTCGGCGTATGTGCTTTATAAAACTGAAATATGTATATAAGTATCATATTGAGATAGTTAATGATTGTTTATTAAGAAATAAATTAAAATTTTGAATTACAAAAGGATGATTTGTTTAAAAAAAGTAAATTTTTAAAAAGAAAATCAATAGGTTAAGGAATATTCTTTTGGATAAAATGTGTAGATAATATTAAAACTTTTTTATGATAACATAATGCTATTCTTTATTATTATTATTGTGTGTTTCCAGCAACTACATATTGTACATGTGACATTTTAGGAGTTAATGTAAAACTTTCAAAATTTGTACATAATTTTTTTTAAATGATGTCAGGTCTGTTACTTTTATTAGGTAACAGACCTGACATTTTAACCTTTTTGATTTTTTTAACTACCATGTGTTAACATTTTAGGCTTAAGCCATCATTGCTCAAATACACCTTACAGAGTTACTTTGTTTGTGACAAGCAGTTAATAAGGCTACAGTAAGTAAATTCTAAAATATGGTAACAGACCTGACAACATAAAAAAATACTCAACTTATGAAAGCTCAAAAAGTCTTCAATATATCCCTTGAAGGCAAGGTGATCATCCAAAATAGTTTGTTCCATATATTGAATTGGAAGAACAATATAAAAATATGGTGGAGCAATCTACTGAGTAATTTTAAAATTGATTAACCCTGGTAACAGACCTGACATTTCCTTTGGACAACACAAAACAATTAATTACAACCAATATATACTTTTTTTAATTTCAAAGATAATAACTAGAGTTATCATAAATATATTTCAAGGGTACATATGTTCTTTTTAGTGATTTTATACCTCTGAAATAGGTAAAACATTAAAGAGAAATTTCACTTTATCGTTTCGGATAGTCTGCTTAATATTAAAAATTCATATAAAAAAAAGTTTAAGACATATTCTTTTAATATTACACTTGATTACTCTTAATAGTATGTACTTTTAGAAAACAAACACTTAACCCAACAAGTTATTTAATTTTAATATAAAAATTAGTCTTTTGTCGGACGTCAAAAACGTCTCAAATTTGAAAATCACCCATCCAGAAAGTGATAACATAAAAATTAATAGAAGCTTTATTTTTTTGTGATTAATTAGATCAAATGTCACAAATACTCCTTTTTATTTTTCAGTGATATGTAAACAGTGTGGATGAAGATCATGTTATGTGTGGTTATACAGATGAAAAACTTTTTTCAGTGGCATTTGAAATATACAATGAGCAAAATTTGTGGCAAGAAATAAATACTAAAAATAAGGCAAAATATTCACTTGTTTATTGCTGGCAAATAGTACAAAAAAGTGCGAGTCAATAAAAAAGTGTTAAACTGACAAGTACATTATCCTCGGACATTTCAATTTGTTTGAAATTACAAATATTTTAACACATTGTTTGCAGTCAATGCATTCAATGAAATGACAATTGCACTTAATGCGACACTAAACAGCACATTAATTCAACATACTTTCAATAAACATAAATTACTAGGAATATGCTAAAACTGGAAATACAGTTTCAGGCAAGTGATTGTAATATGCAAGAATGAAATTATTGAATAAAAAAATATCTTGTATATTATTCTACGTTAAAGGCCTCTTTGATACAAACTCTTGATACTAAAAAATTAAGAGTATTAAAAAATCTTAATTTCAATAATATTCATTTTAACAATTTAATTTTTACATTCAATCTTGGAATTGAGCATTTGCAAATAACAAGTTACTATAAAGCAACATAATCTATTCTAAGGCACAGATTCAGTCTTAATGATTCAACTCTGGTATGCAAATGATAAAACAGATTTAAATCTTTTTGCAAATAGAATGAATGGATTGCATTTTCATCAGAGGAAAAACAAAGGTTTCTAACAAATGTGATGGCATAGTCTCTTCTTATAATATAATTTTATAGGAATCTTGCCATTATATGTTTAAATATTGCAATCAATGTGTAAACTTACATCATGATTTTTACACAAAAAACATTTGTTCAGCAAGTAGTCTTTCTTAGTTAAGTGTATAATCACTGAGATACAAAATTCCTGGTGTTAAACTGGGAAGTATATATTTTGATTTGTCAAAAATTGTAGAAGATATATAAATTTTTTGATTTATTCCTATATAACAAACAGGCTAAACAATATTGGCATACATGAGTTTTGTGTCCCTAAAATATAATAAAAGAAATAGAATGGTTTAGATCTGTACAAAATGCAAATTCAATCTTCCCAGTCTTTTTTGAGTTCAAAAGACCATTCCCATTTCAGATGCTCATTCTTGTCATCATCTGTGAAGAGAGATTTCACAGTATATGTTCCCCTTGTAAGTAATCCACTAGGCATTTCATCCACTGGAGTTGAATAGGATTGCATCTCTAACTTTGGAGCGTAACTTCCAACCATGTGAGTAAGCTTCTCATCTAAAACATAATTTTAACTATTTTAGGGTCAACACCACACAGTAAGAGCTCAATCCTTCAATACATTTATTCAAAAGTGAGCCCCCCAATATACTTTGAATACATTTATTCAAAGTGAGTGAAGATGTAATTTTCTGAGCAATATATATAATATGCAACTGCTAAGAATTTTTCAGATCTAAAGTTTTTTTTTTTTAAGAATTTAGATTTCTCCCTCCCCTGCATCATTATTTAATGAATTCTTGACAAAAATTTAACTTTATTTTCTCAAAATTGCGTATTGTCTTTTTGTTGAGAAATCCCCTCCAAAAATTTTCTTTTGTGATTGTGAGTTAGTTCTGGAGTAGGGGGGGGGGGGTGAAAGAAAAGAGAAATTAAGCTAATTTTCTGAGTGATATAATCTGCAACTGCTAAAAATTTTTAGTTTCTATTCTAATTTAAATATCGCTTAATTTTCTTAGGATTTGCTCTTTTCGAGTAAAAAAAAGTTAAAAACAATTAAAATTATCATTCTAGATGGGGGGGGGGGAGAGTTAACGGGCCCTCTAGGCCTCCCCTTCTGGTTGCACCACACTGCAGTATCAAACCTTTTCGGCACACTCGGGGCCGGCGCCACACCGAATTTCAAAATACGACCAAAAATGGCGGAAACGCGGAAGCTTCAACCCTGGCACACGTATTTTTATGCAAAATTGCAATGTTTTCTTAACTCATACACAGACAAAGTAACTTTTTTTGGTTGCTCTGCCAGAGAAAGGGCAAAAAAGTGAAAATAGTGATCAATTTTTAAAAAAGTGACTAAAAGTGACCAATGCAAAAAAAAAGTGACTCGCGCGACCCCTGCATATATATATTCTGAATATTATTTTATAAATTTATCAAATGATCTATATAACACGAAACCCTTTGTAATGCAAAACCTCAGTTCCAAGGTGTGCATTATATTAATCTTCGACTGCTGGAGCCTGGGCCAAATTTAAATTTTTGGAGGCGAGACGGGTCAACACTAGTAAGTACAGATGGTGTAGTTAGCGCTAGATCTGAGATACACATCACCTGAGAATTTAAATTTTGAAATTTAAAATGTTCAAAAATTGCAATTTGACAAACTACAAAAATTTGAAATGTGATTACTTAAAAAAGGCATTTTTAAAAAAATCTGAGCTTTAAGTGCTTAAGGAGCTGCTGTCAATCATATTGTATATTTTTGTCCCAGAGATTTTATATGATTTTTCAAAAATTGTGTTTTGTATGTTTTTCATAAAACTACAAATTCAAACTTGTTCTTTTTTAATCATTTTAATTTAAGATTTTTACTAAGAAATATACAATATTATTACACAATCCCTGCAGCAAAATTGTTCTGAACCTTCTTAAAATTTAAATAGCACCACACAAAGTGTAGCCACCGTGATTTAATGCATGTTATTCTGTTCATTCCAGTTACTAGTTTTAAACTTGCACGCTTTACATCAGATATCATGTAACAGCAAATGTGAAATCTATTGTACGAATACAATCAAAACATTATTGGCTACCCTAAAATGGTAATGCATACATGGGATGCACGATTAAAAATCAAATGGGAGCAGTTACAAAACTACCCACCTCTTAAACAAATAACTCAATATATGATTTCCAAGTAGGGAATTTATTGAGCGTGTTAATGACAATTATTAGATCAATCTTTCACGTTTATTTTCTTTTAAACTTTTGCAGGAAAGTAGGCTGAAAGGTACTGTAATGAAATATATTTTGCTTCCAATATCTTCCAATATTTTCATACATAAATATCAGATCATTTACTGAAAACTTCAATTATGGCAAAAGCTTTCAAGGAGGGGCAAACTGTGAGGCATTCTACCATAACTTTCACTTTTACATTTTTCTTACATCCATTTTTTTTAAAACAAATGACATAAAGATGTTTACTGCACCATTCCACTTTAACTTTTGTAAAATTTTTTCTGGCACAAGTTTGGGGTTTGAAATAAAGCTAAAACTTTTTACTGTCTCTTGTCCTTACTATTATCTTTTTTTACGAAGCTGTAATAATCATTTTACTAAATGAATACTACTGCCACTTAGCTTTTTTCATTAATATTAAGTTGTGAAACTTTTTAGGCTAAATTTATATTTTCAACTTTTGTTCCTGAATTTTTGCCTCTCCCTTTTTTTGCCCCCTCCATCCCTTCTAATAATATTCTCCAAAAATGACACACAATAGCTTCACGCTATCTAATTTAGCTTGCTCCATATTTAGAAATAACTATAAACAGACTGGCTGCTGCTTAAAAGATAGAACTTCTTTTGTAGTGGAGGAAGAAAAAAAAAAAGCATATGAAAGCATCATCTCAAGCTTTGTGGCTTTATTGGTGATTTTTATCATACCTAAGAGTTTCAGATAAACGTTCAGACAAGTACAAAAATTACATTTCATGACTTCCAATGTAAATAACTGTTGAAAAAAAATTGTTCTATATAGCTGTGTAAGCCTACTTTATGGAATTCTAGTAATAAATACTTTCTTTACCGTCCCTGTTACATGCTACTTCATCACAGCAATGGCAATGAATTACAAAAGTTCAAAATAAATCCTCAATCAAAAATTTCTATTATATCTAAGTAGTTTTAGAATAAAAATGCATTAAATTAAGAAAGTAATGCATTTAACATTACTTTCTTTTGCGGGGTAAGGAGGATAAACAGATTTCATATGTTATGAAATCTGTTTATCCTCAATGAATATAAAAATATTCAATGAATATTTTTATATTCATTGAAAAAATGAGTATTTAGTGATAAATTTGGAAAAATAACACTTACCATGATCAAATTTGTTACAAAAAAATATTTTAAAGGTTTTGATACTTAAATTATATTTGATAATAATGTAAAAGTGTAAAATACATTTGATGAATTGAGTGCAGTAAATGTTAAATATCAAAAACAAGCAAAGAAAAAAAATGTTATCAAACTGAAATCTTGAAGCAATTAAATGCTCAAAATTTAAAAATACAGTGGGACCTCGATTTTACGTTGTCCGTTTCGTACATTATCCCGCATCCTACATCATTTTATGCTGGTCCTTGAAAATTGCGCATGCTGATAACGTTAAAATATCCCGGACTTTATGTTTCCTATTTCAGAAGTGCCCGCTTCTTACGTTTTTCAGAAGACAGGTAAAAGTCACTTTTGCTCTCACACAAACCTTTTTCGACTCTTTTCTTTTAAACGAAAAACATATTTTTCAGCTGTTTGAACACGTTCTGGCATTCTTTTGTTCCATTCTATTGTCCTTTTGTATGATAGGAAAGGTGAGAGGGGTATTTACTGCAACTACGGTCATACTGTATGTAGCATCTTGGTCTTCACTGACTACCCCCAATACGAGGGGGTGCGACCACAGTGCTATCCTCCTGTTCCCCCCAATAAACTCTAACACTTGACAACCAACACCGGCACATAAAGGGCTGAGCTGGTAGAGCGTTTCCTACCTGCTTTACCAACCCGGGGCCATAGTCATACTACAAAGTAAGCCTTACGTCACCCGGATCGGATAGTGCTATTTTAGTCTCCTCTTATGACACGCATAACTACCTCGGTGCTATTCTACGCCGGCCACCGCACTTTCCTCCCAGAGAGAAAATCAGAGGGGAGGGGGGAGGGCAAAGCATAACGTCCCTTCAAGTCGCAAGGGAGGGGAGAAGCACGTGATGATAGAACTGGTTTCAACTGGTCAGAGTCCGTTTGAGCACCTCAGCCGTAACAGTAGCCATTTTTGTCATTGTCATTTTGTTGAAAGCTTAGTCACTGTGTTAGGAAGGGAAGGATGTCTAAACGAAAATGTTTTCTCTAGCCCAAAAGTCCGAAATCATCGAAAAAGCAAAAGAATTTCATGGCACAAAAGTTGACTTAGCTAAATCTTTAGGGATTGGCTATTCCACATTACAAACGATTTTAAAACAAGAAGCTTTAATAGAGTTAAGTGCTGAAAAACTCAGAAAATCAGCAAAGAAACAGAAAACTCTGAAGAAACTCTCTGTATGACGACTTGGAAAAAATGTTAATGGAATGGTTCAAGGAAGCCCGGGCAGCAAAAATTCTTACGAATGGGTCTATTATCAAGGAAAAGGTGCTTGAAGTTGCTGAAAAACTTAAACTCCAGGGCTTCTCTGCCTCTAATGGTTGGATTGACAGATTCAAAAAAAGAAACAACCAATGTTTCAAATCTATCTGTGGAGAATCGGATAGTGTGGACATTGCAACTGTACAGTAGTGGAAAGAGAAGAGGTTGCCAAATTTATTGAAGGACTACAATCCCAAAGACATATTCAAGGCAGAGGAGATGGGGCTATTTTTTAATTTGTTGCCTGACAAAACATTGACGGTCAAAGGCGAAAATTGCCACGGGGGGAAAACTTTCAAAAATGCAATTAACTGTGTTGTTATGTTCCAATGCCGACAGAAGTGAGAAATTAACGCCTCTTGTGATTGGAAGAGCAAAGAAACCACGGTGTTTCAAAAATATAAAAAGTTTGCCTACGGATTACACTGCGAATAAAAAGGCATGGATGACTCAATCAATGTTCGAAGATTTTCTTCAAAAACTGGATAAAAAAATGCGACTACAAAAGTAAAAAATCATTTTATTAAGAATAATTAACACAAAAATGAAGGGCACATAATATGCCTTTAGCTCTGAAACTTACTTTGAATGCCATGCCTCAAGACTTTTTGGATGTACTTGAGTCCTGTCACTATCTCCCTCTGCACATAAAAATCTATACGTATACGATACTGAATTCCTTCTTTGACCACAAATACTTTTTTCTTCAAAGTATCTAGATCACCTGCAAAAAAAAAAAACCCCCTCATTACACATTACTAGGAAGATTTTATCTATAAGTTGAAATCTGTTACTGAAATACAAGGGTCAAGAAAGGAGTCTTATCCCACATACTGGGGGGGGGGGGGCTGTTTACCCCTGTTTCTGTTAAATAATGATCTTTTTATTACTTTACCTCAAAATGTAATAGAAATAATGCATTTGTGTTTGTATAAGAGTAAAATACTAGAAAATAGATTTTTCAACTGCTTTGTTTAAGACCTTCTCTTGTGATGGAACAGAAATAAAAGAAATTGTTCTGCAGGATTGCCATTATGTATCTTTTAGTCTTTAACCCTTCAGAACTCACACCATGAGCAAAACATTCACACCAAGAAGAAAAAATATATATCTGGTATTCTACTTCCTAGGTGAAAGTGTTGCTCTATCTGGCTTTTCCTTGTAACCTTCTCTTGCTGTCTCGATGTGAATTGCAATCATTCAGTCTTTGTACAACTGTTGTCAAGGTCCAGTCAGAGTAGTCACGTGTGAGTGTTTTTCTCTTTGCCCGAGTTCTGGTGAAATGCTTTTTTTTTTAAAGTAGGTGTTTTTCTCATCAAGCAAGTGCTTGTGTGATTTACCGAAAGCAATTTTTTAAACATTTTGTTTCATCAAATATTAAACGAGGTATGTACCTAAACCTAAAATAAATGACTAAATCAAATACCCAGTATAGTTATTTAATTATTTAAATTTCTTTGCACCGTTTCATTTTCAAGGATGACTTCACGAGGAAGGTTGTTGGTTCAAATGGCTCTGGCAAAAAATGCTAACTATAAAGTTTATAAAATAGATACATAGTTTGAAAAAACAATTTTTAGTTTTCATAAGCAAGTGTCGCGCCAGAGGGAATTAGCGTCCGTTTTCAGACCCTTCACAAAATTCCAAGCTTCCAAATCATATTTTTTACACCATTATTTATAATAAAAGTGGCAAATAATAAAATTTTTCATCATTATATGTTTACATTTTCAATTTTTACAAAATTATTTTATTTTTCACAAAAATCTCTTTAAAATTCAGAAAAAACAGACCCCGTTATAAAATACTAGATCAACCCCCTGATAAGGAACATTTTGTACCCCACAAAAAAAGTGCCCAAATCGCATAACATAATATTCCATGAAAACAGTACACCTTTACAATATATATTGAATATTAATATTATTTTGGGTAATATTTGATGCTTAGAATAAATAAAAATGCTTTTTGGTAGAAAATATATCATTTACTATCATTTTATTGAGAAAAATAGGTGGTATGAGAACAGAGCTAATGCGTAACTTCACAGGTTATTCATTTTGACGCACATTCTAAAGGGTTAAAAGAAGGAAAATCAAATACAGAGAAAGCATAACTCAGACAGCAAAAACTCAGAAAGAAAGAAAAGTTCGAATCATAATGTTGAAATTTTTTTGTACCATTTTTAGTTATAACATAAGCTGTTATACACATTAAAATTGAATCAGTTATTTGAGAAACCCCGTAAGTCACATTTTTGGCAAAAATGAGTTTTTGTAAAAAACGATGATGAAGACTCATTGTTTGATAGAGAAACCACATCAGTCCTGGCTGTATAAAGCAGTCTGGAGGGAAAAGAATATTATATGTATTTGAGAAACCCTATAAGTCAGTGAGTTACACTGTTTGTATGCTAGGAACGCTAATGTACATGGATCGCGATGTAAACAACCCAATGCATTCTGGGATATCTCTGAAGCTAACCATTCTTTTCAACAGACTCACGCCTCTCTTTCCTAATGAACTCAACTTCCCACATGCGCAGTTAAGATTTCCATAGACAGCCGTGTTGGTCTTGAGACACTAGTCGGAATTTGTTGGTTTGCCCCAATTACTTTTATATCATTTAAGGTAATTCATGCACCCAGCATCCAATTATACCATATTTTGCAACAAAAAAAATTGTTTTTATCACACCTTTTTATGTTAATTTGAGAAACTCCAAAAGTCAACAAAATTTAAAATTCAATATAAATTCATGTATATGTAATCCAGGTTAAGGAAGAATATGGACAGTGTATTTGACCTAGTACTAACGATTAAGACAAGAAAAATGTCCATCACATGTCATTATCAACTTTTATTCAGTTTTTCTCAATTTTCCAAAAGTTGCTGAAGTGTGACTTATGGGGTTTCCCAAATAACTGACTAATAATATTTTCTTTAATTTGCACCAAAATAAATATTTTTAAAAAACCTGCTTGGGAGATAATTTTTTAAAACACTACTCAAATTATTTTCATTCAATATTCTTTTCAATTTAATTATTCAAGTTTTAATTGGCAAAATGCAGTAAAAATATTTTTTAAAAAAATGAATATATAACTAAGACAATTTACAAGAACAAAAAACAAAGTTTACAAGCAACTCAAAAAAGGGACTGCTCTAGATCCCTGCTGAAAATGACAGCTGCTTTTTTTCTTTCAAAATATATAGATGCACTGAAAACTCAACAAAAGAGAAAGTTGTGTTGAAAAATCTTAAAGAACATTACCATATCATATTATTTCTATTTTGAAAATGATATCAAAAATATCATTGTTTTGAAATAAAAACAAATACTCACCAGTCAAATCTAACACCACATCAGGACGTCCCTCTACAACTAGAGCTAATCTTTTCACTAATACTCGGTTAGGGTTGTCAGGTTCTGAAATCAAGTTCATTGATTAAAAAAACAAAAGTTCTTGAATAAATTCACAGCGAACACAAGGAAAATATTAAATACAGTATAGGACCTCAAATACAGAACGCTCTGGGCTGCGATCTTTCCGGATTTCGGGTCCTTATTCAAAAAATTTTATAAGCAGCATCAAAGCCGATATAATTTGCTCTGGAAGATTTTTATGAAAACAGCACATTTCTGATCTTAACCATGTTCATTACATTTTATTTTCCTTCTCTTTAAAACACCCATTTCGGAAAAAAAAAAAATGGTGCCAAAACATTTCCCGATTTTTTTTCTTCAAAAAACCAAAGTTTTTTTTCAGCTGCCGATCATTTCGAAAAGGTTCCGGATTTCGGGATTCCGAAATTGGGGATAATGCAGTTTGAAGTATGGTTGACAGTCCCACTAACTAATGAATAAAAAAGTGCTAATCTCCAAAACAATCCACACAATAAATAAAGAAAATTAACATACATTAAATATTTAGTTATCACAACTCCATGATTTAATGCACTTACCAACAATTATTGGTTCTTTAAGAGCTTGCCCCAGTAATGCCTCTTTGTACTTTTGCAAACTGGCATCATTTTGGTCGGCTTCGACAATTTCTTTCAGAGTCTTCTCAGGAGGAGGTCTGTAAGTTGTGTCTTCCTCATCATGGTGATCTACAACCTTATCACCATCAGACATTGCCTTAAAAAGAGATAACAAATATATTTCAATCAAAAGGCCAATGCAGAATTTAGATACTAACAAAACTTAAATGCATTGATTCTCCTTTTTTCAAAAGAGCAAGTTTTATGGTAAAATATCACACATGAAATATTTTGTGTACTAATTAAAAAATAAATTAGCTACTCTAGGATTTTTTTTTTTTTTTTGTAAACGTGTTTATAAAATAAAAGATTGATATAGATTAATATAAAGGACTGATATTAAGTTATCAATCGAGTTGTGTGTTTTATAATTGTTAATTAGAATTTCTGTACTTCGGAGGTAAAGGGCACTATGTTAGGGTGGTGCTTATTTTTCGAAGTTTTAAATTTTCAACCTCTTACCCTCTAAATTTGTTCCATTATACCAAAAAATGATTATGGTAAAATTTTATCACCAGCAAACAATATTTAGAGGAAGATCAAAGAGGGTAAAATTTCATAATTGAACGAGATTTTGCGAGTTTTTGAATTTTTAAACAAGATAAAAATTATGATTTGCAATTATATTTAATTTATGTAATTATATTAAAAAGTAATTTCTCTATGAATAAGAAAAAATTAAACATTTGTAACTTGCATAACTATAATAAAGTAGTTTTCTTAGTAAAATATACAGTATTCAAGTCTACCTCATAGGTGTCAACAACTCGTAGCATTGGTTTGACAAGGTTCTAACTGATCAAAGAGCAGTTTCGAGTAAATTGACTTCAAAGATTGCTAGGTCCATAATTTTTTCATTTTTGTAAGTTCTTCATTCATATTATTCATCAACCAATATTTAGGTGATACCTACATTAAACTTTTTGTTATTGATAAAAATTGTTCAATAGCCACCAAAAAAAACCCCCTCAAAATGCAATTAGAACCTTGTCACAGTGAAATAGACAAGATTTCACATTTATGACAAGGTTCTAACTGCTCTTAGAACCTTGTCAAACAGCAATACCATTCAAAGTTTGGTGAGAAGGAATATTTCATGATTAGTATGAGTAAGAAAAACCAAAATATTTCATAGAATACAATTTTATTCATTTTTATTTTCACACAAACCATTAATTCTACAATATTTTCACATTATAGGCTTGATTTGACATGGAAAAGTTTATAGATTAAGTACCACCCTATAATATTCTCTGTCTTGTAGAGGCATGTACTGCAATGCACTCCTGATATCTTTTTTTTTAATTCAGGTAACTCAACATGAAATGTCTGTATTTTGGGTTTCACTTCAAAAACAGAGAGCAAATTGGACGATCTGCCTTTTGAATTGGACCTCTTTCTCTTTGTAGTTTCATTGAACTTAATGTTCACACAGTTCATTGGTTCATGTCTGTTGTGCCTTGTTTTGAACCAGGGTTCGTGATTTTTTTGATTTTTTTAAAAAGACCAAAAATATTTTGGATATTTATTATGTTACATTCATAGAAACAATATGGCATGTTAATCAATATGCAAAAACACACTTTAAGCTATTTTCACAGCAATAACTTTTTTTAATAATAATAATAATGATGATAAACAAATTTTAATACAAATGCGTGACTCAAATGAAACTTAAGCCTACGAGGAATAACAGTACACTCAGAAGTACTGCGAAAATGAACAAATTTAATCTGAATTATTTTGCTGTTAAAAGCTAAAAAAAGTAATAATTGTGTGTGCTTAATTTTTACATTGAGTGTACTTTAATCATTTTTCTATTTTATAAATGAAAAGCCTGAAATATTTTTACCTATTTAGTAAAATCATATGTCTACACCAGGGATGCACAAACTTTTTTGGGTGAAGGGCCAAAAAATTAGAAAGTATCAGGTTGGGGGCCAAAGTAACGTAATGTTTTATTCATAAAAATACAGCGTGTATTTCAGTTTTTATTTAGAAGTAGTATGTAAAAATTACATGTATTAATAATTACTGTACTCTGGAACAGATTATTAAATAAAAGTTTAAAAAAAATAATGTAAATGAATTCAAACAAAATGAGGTATAAGATTTCTAAACAATTGATTGCACAACATGTATATATGGAAGTGATTGGTCAAATGGCAAAAAAGAGGAGTACTAAAACCTTTTAGCAAAATGTGTGCAAATTATGAAAATGAAACAAATGGAAAATAAAACGGTAATTTAAGCTTAGAAAAACACAGCATTATTGTCTAAATTATAACTTTCTTTATAATTTAGATAATTTTTTCATTGACATTTTAAATGTAAAATTTAAAATATATATTAAGAGTTAAAATGAGAAATTAATTAAAAGTGCAAATATAAATACAGAAGAAATAAACACATATATTAAATAGCAAAATCCAAATGCTATGAGGCTGTACGTCTTGTTAAACCCTTGCGATTTAGAATTACTACTAGTCAATTGGCAAGTAGAATTGTTTTTTTAACTAACCATTTACAAAATCTTACTAGTTAAATTGGCATAGTAATATTAAATTTATACATTGCTACATAGACAATAAAAAAAAAGTTAAACTGATTCCTTCATCTAAAATCAACATACCATTATTTTGTTCCATTGAATATAATTAAATTTAAATCCTTTAATCACTAGTTTTCCTGCAGATTAGAAATAGATCTTTGTGAATTAATGTAAAAAATCGTTATTTATTTATTCATTTAGTAAATACATATCAACAATAAACTTTTCCTAAATATATATCAACAATAAAATTTTTAAATTTTGATAAATTACACTTTATAAAGTAAAATAATTATTCATATTGATATTATTAATTCTGAAAATTAATGTTTAATTAATAAATTTTATTTATTCATTACTACTTGTCAATTTGGCTAGTAGAATTGTTTTTTTGATTAACCATTTACAAAATCTTATTCGCTAAATTGGCATAGTAATACAGTACAGAACCTCTTATCCAAAAACCAGAAAAAAAACTTTTCGTGAATTTCCCGCCATTTTTGAAAAGTTCGCGGTTTTTTTTTTTTTTTTTTTTTTTTTTGCCCATTTAGTAAAAATACGATTTTTTAAAAATGCTCTTAAAAATACGAATTTTTCCGTTACAAGTAACATATTCAATAAGTCGAACAATTTAGTCTAAAAACGATGTTTTTTTAGGGGAGGGGGTCGTCAATTTGCGGATGAAAATTAGAAAAAAAAAATCCAACGATACTTGAGAAAAATCAGACCTTTTCTCTATTCTGTTTCAATAAATAAACATGAAAGAAATAAGTAATTAGATTCTTATAGATTTATTTAATTGTCTCGTCAGTGTTCGAAGACGAATTGCAACAAAAGTCGGACTATACGAAAGTTCGAAAAATTTCTAATACAGCAGATTCGCGAATTTTCCGCAATAGCTGATCGTGTGAAAATTAAACCTCGTTTATTTTTGTTTTATATATTTTTTTATTTATTTAAGAGCTGCAATAAGGTAATAAGAATTTAAAATTGATATTAAGGCAACAAAAATTGCAACTGTGAAAATTAATTCTTTATTAAAATCGAGTTCGTAAAAGCAAAGTCGTTTTACACAAGTATGAAATTTGCGCGTTTCTGCATGTAAACATGCTTCTTACATTTCGTTTTCCTCCTTTTTGAAATCATTTATTGCTGTAAAAATGATTGATGATCAGATTTTACGAAATTAATAATTTGATAAACAAGATGTCCGATTGGGAAAGCATCCAAATGGTGCTACACCCGAACGATGGCAAATAGCAAGATAGCGATGAAGACGAAAATAATGACATTTTGCCTGCTATGTCGAACGACTGTTGCTTTGAATTAACTAAAGAAATTATAGAAGGAATGGGACAAAATTCTTTTATAGACGAAATAACACACATAATGGCTGTTCGAAAAATCCAACAATCGAATTTTCAGTAGCGGTGCTGCGATCGTATTTTCTTTACTACGATTTTTCCTAAGCTTTTTTTTTACAAGTATTTTTTCTTTCGTATTTTTTTAAATTTTAATTATATTTATTCTTTTTTATCAACTATATTAGTGGGCCAACTCAAAAGGCTCGGCGGGCCAATTTTGGCCCGCGGGCCATAGTTTGTGCATCCCTGGTCTACACCATTACTAAAAACTGAAACTTTTTGTTTTAATCAAATATCTTTATTGAAAACATCTATGATAAAAAATGTTTTAGAAGGAAAAAAACCTTAAACTATTAGGGGACATGGATGAAACTTTAAGGATACATATTCTAACTTCTAACAATTGGTTGTCAAAAATCATTCTGCGTTATTTATTGTATGGCATTGATTAAACTAAACTAAAATACTATTTTAAGATAAAAAAAAACAAAATGGTTCATGATTATTATGAATTCTAATTTGAATGAATTATGTTTTGCTATTAAGATGCTTGAAGAATAAGAATAACATTGTAAAATTTAAAAAAATAGTAATTAGTTCTAAATTTATGAAATATGGGATGCACACAGACAGATGGACCTAGGAAGTTTTCTTTGAAGCAGTGGTTATAATTGCAACACATTTCATTTTTACAACACTTTCTAACATTGTAAAATCAATGATTTTTTTGAAAAAAAATCACTGGATTTAAATCGCGATTTAAATTAACGAACCCTGTTTTGAACTCTACAATATTCGATGGTTGTGTGAATTTTATAACTGCAAGTTGAGTAAAAGGAATTAATTTGTATTGAAAGTTTTGAAGTTGATCCAGAATCTTTAAAATCTGCTGAATTCATTTGGATGACACGATAAGGGTTTGATCTGTTCACCTGTTTCAATATTCGGATCAATCCAATTGGGCTGTAGAAATCAACTTTCCTCATTAACTTTTCCATCTCACTATGAGCATGATCCACTTCTTGAACGCATGAGTGCCCAGGCAAAGAATACTTCATTGTAATAAAATTGACAATGGGGTTATCCCTCAAAAAATGTAAAACAGCATTGGATATTATACTGTTCCAATTTTGTGGGACACATGAATCTGACCATGTGATAAGCTCAGTCACATCATTTTCTTCAATTACTGTATTTAATATTTTTATGAAGGCACTTGCAATATCATTGCCTGCTCTACCAGCCATCTTCTCAGTCCACAATGCACAATATATTTTTTTGGTAGTTGTGAAATATGCAGTTAAATTATACACATCCATTTTTCTCAAATAAAAAAAAAAGAGCTGATGTCAGCATGAGGAGTCGGAATAACATTTTGGAGATCGAATAGCAACACTGGAATAGTACTGTCATTTCTTCTCTTCAGCCCCTGATTCTCTCATTTCTGTTTTATAAACTAGATGTCTTTAAAAATCTTCTTTCAGCTGTTCTGTCAATGTCTCAGTTTTTTGAGCTACATGAAACTTCTCACAAAGGTCACATCTATCATTGAGTTTAATTATACATCTTACCTTTTATAGTTCACAAGGCTAAAATCTTCATTTTCAGATGATGAGGTTGGTGGAATAAATTAATCAGACGATTTATCACCAAACAAATCAGATGAACTTGATTCATATGAAACGTTGTTATCCTCCATGTTGCAAAATGCTGAATTAATAATATAAATTATTTGCACACAACTTTTACAGTATTGAAACCTTTCTAACCTTAAAAGTCAACTTCTGGTTAAATTAATCTTAACAGAGCTGATTGTGAAGCAGTTGGAACCTTGTCATCCTGAAACAATATTATTTACTTGGGCAGTTAGAACTTTGTCATTCTAGCTAGTTCCATTATTTAACAACAGATAGTGTTCTAAGACAGTTTCCTGGATAGAAATACTACAGAGCATTGAGTTTGTATTCTAGCCTCGAATTCACAAAAAATGTCAGTTAGAACCTTGTCAAACCAATGCGACGAACTGTCTAAACCAGTGATCGCCAAACTTATGAAGCCACTCAGCAACTGTACCTTTTCCACATTTTACTATGAGATATTCCCGCCCCTTTCCCCCCTCCCAATAAAAAGGAAAGAAAGAAAAAGAAAAAACAGGACAAAAAAGTTAGAAACTTTTCAATTCTCAGTTATTTATATATGCGGGTGGGCAGCTACATTTTTCATGTAGTATATATTTATGTCAGCAAAATATTCTTTATTTTCTGTCTGAGCCATGAGCTATCAATGCAAATATTAACAAACTCTGGAAAATCAACAGTTGTTGGTGAAATTATGTGCAAATTAACCACATGAGTACCACCGCAATCTACTAAAGATTTCCTTGCGAGTTACTTGTAGCTGGCATTTTGCGGTTTGATGACCGCCGGTCTAAACCAATGGTGGGGAACCATTTGGCCCTGAAAGGAGACACATTACATTTGCTGCTTGGGGTTAGCTGATATCCTATGTGTAATACACATGGATATCAGGGTGTAACATACACAAGCTAGCAGCAAACCGCTAGAATATATTAGGCAGCATGCCATTACCAGATAATATTAGTACTAAAAAAGAACACACAAATGAATTAAAGGTTATTTTTTGCCCTTAGCTTCATAAATTTTTATTTTTATTGTTACTGCTGCCCTCAAAGTAAGTGGCTGAGAGATTCAGATTTACCCAATTCATCAAACTTAAAACTTTTAACGATATACTTATCCTTTAAATCTCATTGAAACTATCTAATATGCTCATTGCACTGCCTCAAAATCAAGCAGCATCTATATTATAAATACTGCATAATAGTCATATAAATATTTTGTTTGGTCTAATTCAATTGGATATACTAATGCAGTTGGGATTCAATAGTGTTATTGAAGTAATATTTAGTTTCTTTTTTTTTTCCATGTCTAATGCTCTCAAACTTTATTTGTGTGACCTTTTCAACACCTGCCAAGTACACTGTATCATTTCAGAGCGAAAATGTTCCTTACTTGTAGTTTAGACCAGTCATTACCAAACCATAAATTGCCAGCTACAATTAACTCATGAGGAAATCTTTGGTAGATCGTGGTCAGGGAAGTAACTAGAGGGGGGCAGACGGGGTGTATGCTCCGAGCATCAGATTATTTTAGGGGCGCTAAATTGACTAAATGTGTGTGTTTGCCTAAATATATATATACGTTTTTTTGTGTATCTAAGGGGGGAGTGGGCGCTAAATCCTGGTCTTGACCCAGTTAGAAAATTAAATAGTTACGTTCCTGATCGTGGTCATACTTAGATGGTTAATCTGCACATAATTACACTAACAACTGTTAGTGGAAGAAGGGAAATGGAGAATATTTTTTTGGCATAAACCCATGAAAAAGCAGTAATTGCCAATATATTAGCCCTCTCGTCTCGTTCTAGCATATATAAATAACTGAGAATTGAAAAGTTTCTTACTTTTTTGACATGTCTTTCTTTACTATGGGGGGGGGGGGGGAGTAGAATAAATCATAGTAAAATTTGGAACAGCTATTATTGCTCAGTGGCTCCGTAAGTTTGGCACAATCACTCATTTAGAGAGTTGTTGCCACCTATGAGGTAGACTTGAATACTGTATATTTTATTAAGAAAACTGCTTTATTATAGTTATGCAATTTACAAATGTTTAATTTTTACTTATTCATAGAGAAGTTACTTTTTAATATAATTACATAAATTAAACATAATTGCAAATCATGATTTTTATCTTGCTTAAAAATTCAAAAAATTGCAAAATCTCGTTCAATTATGAAACTTTACCCTCTTTGAGCTACCTCTAAATATTGTTTGCTGGTGATAAAATTTTACCATAATCATTTTTTGGTATAATGGAACAAATTTAGAGGGTAAGAGGTTGAAAATTTAAAACTTCGAAAAATAAGCACCACCCTAGCACTATGTCTATTTTGAAAAGAATGGACATAATGTCCTTTTATATGTAACTAGCGGTACCCGCAACGGCGTTGCCCGTGCAATGTTAAAATAGCGGCGCCTACGACGCATCTTGTTTTTTGTCCCAAGCAAGTCACTTCTGAGCCGATAAAAATTTATTTCAGCCTGTATTTTTCTACAAATGTATATCTACCTTGACTTAGGTGTAATTTTTTTTCAATCTATTACTCATAATCTATATTTATTGATCTATATTTGTACCATGTGGCATATTTATCTTTATTATATCATCAAAACTTTTAGATAGCTTTTTTTTTTTACTCTGACTCTGATAGATAACAGTACATTCTTTCTGAGTCTGAATTCAAAAATATAACTGTTATTTCATAAATGTTTATTTAAACCAATAAAAAGAGTAAATTGTGATGCAAAAATTAAAAAATAAGTGTATTACTAGCTTTATACATAAAGATACATTTTGAAATTAAATCAGAGAAATGAATTCATATAATTGTAAATATGAAATTTTAATTGCCACAAATTAGTCTAAATGGGGAATTGATAAATTGATCAGACAAAGCCATTTAATAAAGATCATCTGTAAAATCTAACAGTTACTGATCATCCTTAGTCTATTCAAGAAAAGCAAAACCCTGCGGCGAAGAGATGCTGGACTATGTATATGTAAGCAATTTGATGAAATAAAAAAAAAATCAGTGGCAGCTATATGGGAAGTATGTTGATAGTGAAAATTGTATGGAATGCAGTGGCGTAGCTAGCATGAGTGTCACCCAGTGACCCAGTGGAAAAGATTACGCCTTTCCCATCCAAAAAAAAAATCATGTAAACCGTGAAGTATGCGTTTTAATGAAGTATAATAATTTTTTGTTAAAAAAATTGCAGTTTTGGAAACGAAGAACACCATTTGCATCATGAGCCTCATAATATTTAAAGTATTTGTTGAGGGCACCGGTTATGATTAGCGGTTAAAAACATTGTGAATATTTTTTAAAGGAAACACTTTGCTCAAAAATAGAAAATTAAATTGGATATTTTTTTCTCCCATTTTAAGTATTTGTTTTATTCTAGGGAGCTTTTAAAGGTTTATTTTTTCTCTCCATCGGGGCTGGTTGTCACCCCTGAATGGGTGACACCTGGGGCGGTCCGCCCTCACTTAGCTACGCCAATATACAAAGACATTTCTTTAGTAGCGGATAATGGAATATCCTGCCTATAAATTTGCTTTTGGAGTATCACGTCAATTTCTGATACGCATCGCTTAAGAGACATATCTTGACAAAAGTAAATTCGAAAGTGAATGTGAATGTTGAAAAGGGAAATTTTATGGTTCAAAGCTGAAAAAGAATCTGTTACTAAATTAGTACACTAAAAATGCAAGAAAAATTTTATTCTTATCGCGGAATCCTACCTACAGTTCTTAATGTTAGTGCAATGGACACTTGCTTAGTTATGAGCAGAACATGGAATATTGCTTTTTTTTACAGCATTCAATGCCACAAAAATGGCAATCGGGGTGATGTTCTGACACGAACATACATATTTTAATACGCTCAAGTCGTATTTTTTTATCTAGTGGTGTCTCTTGGCTAATTCAGTGGTGAAAGTTTTCTCTCTGGCTCTGATTTCAACTCTGTAAACAACACTTTCTTATAGGTAGGCGAGGCATTTTCAATGAAACTGATAGACTAACGATTTGAATTTTGTTACGAATGATGAATTCTTGAAATTGTTGGGAACGTTATCCTTTTATGCTACAAATGATGAATGGCAGATTTCAACTCTTTCAAAAAGTATAATATCTATATTTTCGAATACATACCATTTTAACGCATTTAATTATGAATTCTGGAATTTAGGTTGAAAATAATCTGTATTAGTGGATTGTTTTTTAGTCATGGAGCTGAAAGTGAATGTTGAATCTTCCAGTATTGAAATGCTTTGCAAGTTTTTTCCCTAGTCCTACTGGAAAAGAAAATATTTTCCACTATTTGTAAAATGTCCACTATATGTAAACTGTTCCGTCCAATAAGAGTACAGTACATAGCATGTAATAGCAGAGGCGTAGCTAGGGTTTTCAGCGCCGGGGACAACTGAAGATTTTGCGCCCCTCCCCCTTTTGCCCTTGGGGGCCTAGGGGCGCCCCTAAAGGAAAACAGCTCCCAGGCCTAAAAAACTCGTATGCTTCCTAAATGATAAATAGCTCTAAAAAACAACCCTTTTAACTTTCATTTTTATTTGCAACCATTCACTTCTAAGTTAAAAATGGGACACTTTGGCTTCGCAAAATTATGTGTCTGATTTCCCACGCACTCCTGTGCTACATTGGACATTCCCTATATGGCTTGCGGTGTTCCCACTTTTTTGTCGAGCATATTCACACCTCTTCAGTTCAAATAATTTTCTTTTCGCATTTAAAAAAAATAAATTAACATTAATTTGGCGCCCCTTGACGCTGCGCCCGGGGACAGCTGTCCCTCATTGCCCCCACCTAGCTACGCCTCTGTGAAATAGTGACATGCTAACGAAATCGTCTTTAGACTCGAAATGTTGGAGCTTTGTTGATTTATAAAATGGCAAAAAGAACAAACTTCTCCAGTTCCATACTGGAAACGAATGAACTTCTCACACCTTGATCAACTCGAATAGCCCCTTTTTGAAATTTCTTGAAAACAAAAACAATCCTCGATTGTGATTTATTTTGTGAGAGAGTAATAATTAACTTTTAACAACATGCTTAAAGCTTTAAAAAAGGCACAAAAGGAAAAATATTTCTAATTTTAGAAAATTTTTCTTTTTTCACTTTCGAGGGAAAACATAAAATATGGATAGTTCGATAAGTAACAAACTTAGAATCTGGGATATTTTAACATCAATTAGGATACAGAAAAACTGGGACCTGATGAAAAAAAACGTAAAATGTGGGAAAACTTAGATTGGCGAGACGTTAAATCGGGGGTTTCACTGTAGATATGAAAACTTTTCACTTATAATATGATAGAATAATGATAAATATGATGAATTCTTGAAATTGTTGTCCTTTTTTAACAAATGATGAATGGCGAATTCTTGAAAATTATGTGAATACTACACATTTATTCAAGTGTGTGAGTTTATTTAGAAATAATGATGGATATTAAAGTAATCACAAAATATTAAGCAAACATTACAAATTTACATAAGTAAAATACATAAATGCCTCAACTATTTTTAAAACTCTTCATTTAAAAACAACTTAATTATTTTATGTTGAATGTGCATATCATGGGAGATTGTCCGAGGCGTAGCTAGGCGGGGGCAAGGAGGGACAGCTGTCCCCTGGCGCAGCGTCAAGGGGCGCCAAATTAGTGTTAATTTATTTAATTTTATTTTTAAATGCAAGAAGAAAATTATTTGAACTGAATAGGTGTGAATATGTTCGACAAAAAAGTGGGAGCATCACAAATCATATCGGGAATGACCAATGTAGCACAGGAGTGCGTAGGAAATCAGACAAATAATTTTGCGAAGCCAAAGTGTCTCATTTTTCCCTTAGAAGTGAATGGCCGCTACTAAAAATGAAAGTTAAAAGGGCCGCTTTTTAGAGTTTTATCATTTAGGAAGTATAAAAGTATTTTTAAATTCCCGTTAGGGAGCCCCTAGGCCCCCAGGGGCACAGGGAGGCGCAAAATCTTCAGTTGTCCCCAGGCGCTGAAAACCCTAGCTTCGCCTCTGGAGATTGTAACCTCCCTCCCCTACAAATTCGTCACTGAAGCAGTGCTCCCGCCAACATGTTCAAAAGTAAAATTAAATTCCCTATCGATCGAGTGAAAGTTAATTAAGTAACAAACTTAGAATCTGGGATATTTTAACATCAATTAGGATACGGAAAAGCAGGGACCTGATGAAAAAAAACGTAAAATGCTGGAAAACTTAAGATTGGCAGGATGTTAAATCGGGGTTTCACTGTCGATATGAAAACTTTTCACTTATAATGTAACAAAATAATGATAAATGATGAATTCTTGAATTTGTTGTAAATGCTATCCTTTTTTAATACAAATGATGAATGGCGAATTCTTGAAAATTATGTGAACACTGAAGCAATGCCCCGTCAACATGATCAAAATGAAAATAAAATTCTTCATCGATTTAGTGAAAGTTGTTTAGTACTTTTTTTTTCGCAGTTAATGAATATTATTTTTAAGAATAGATACTATGTTACTAATAAGTTTCATAATCTGTTAACATCTTACATTTTTTAGCCCAGTGCGGGTAAAACGTAGATTGGTGGAATGTTACATCAGGGTTTTACTTAGATATGAAAACTTTTCACATATAATATGATAGAATAACGATAAATGATGAATTCTTGAAATTGTTGTAAATGTTATACTTTTTTAATACAAATGATGAAAGGCGAAGTCTGAAAAATTATGTGAACGATGCACATTTACTCGAGTGAGTATATTTAGAAATAATAATGAATATTTAAGTAATCACAAAACATTAAGCAAACATTACAAATTTACATAATGCCTCAATTATTTAAAAAATTCTTTATTTAAAAATAACGTACTTATTTTATTTTGAATGTGTGCATCATGGGAGGTTGCAACCGTCTGCCCCTATAAATTCACCACTAAAGCAAATCCCCCGTCAACATGTTCAAAAGGAAAATTAAATTATTCATCGATCGAGTGAAAGTTGTTTGCTACTTGTTTTTTGCATTTAATGAATATTATTTTTATGAATAGATACTATGATACTAATAAGTTCAATAATCTGCTAACATATTAAATTTTTTAGCCCAGTTGAAATCGATATATATTGTTTAAGTAGGCCCAACAACATTTTAAGAAAGAAAATCACCTCTCAAAAAGAAATTTTTCACCTCTCCATGAAACCATGGGAGATTTCAAGCAAAAAAAAAATCGGAACTTCAGACGAAATTTTGGGAAAAAGTATGCACCATCAATTTAAAACAAAGTATATAGATTAATAATCCCCTCCCCTCTCAACACAACAAACATTGCAAATATATATATATATATATATATATATATAAGCTCAAAAATAATTCTTTAAGTAATTAAATTTTTTCTGAAAAAAATTGTATTGAATTTTTTAAAAAGTAGTACTACTAACTATTTTGCTTGTTTGTAGGTAGCAAGAGAAGCAGATATTAATTGTAAAAGAAATCTTATGATTAATACATTAAATTTTTTTCGGAAAACCGTTATTTTTATTAAAACTTTCGGAAAAGGTGCTCAACAATTTTCGGAAATGTCGGAGAATTTCGGATCAGAATCACCCATGCAGTAATCATTATATGCTACTGATGTAAACTTTTGGTAACTGCAATTTTTAATGGATTGTGTTAGGCATCATTAAAAAATAAATTCGTTAAAATAATCGATCAAATCACAAAATGCTTTTCAAAATGGGTCAGTTAAAACACTGATTTTCGTTACATGCAAGGCACTTGGCCTCGCCTCATGGCTCAAACGATGTTTTGTTTACATTCAACCGCGGAATTTCTAACCCACTTCACTTTATTTCTTGAAACAGCTCGTAAGGAGTAAAGAAAATACTGGAAAATTAATAGTTAATTGTTAAATTTAAAAAAATAGTAGGTCGAATTTCAAAAAAACGGCTTCGTCTTGCAAAGCATCAGGCTATAATAGAATTTTGTGCAAAGTTTTGTAATCGTACGTTGCGTAGATTTTGCTGTAGAGCGCGCAGCCACAACGTCAAAAGTTCATTTTATATATATAGATTTTATGTCATAAAACCAGGGGTGCCACTCTTCAAAAATTTTTAGACAACTTTTTACCATGCACATAATAGATAAATCAAATAATTTTTTTACAAACATGCGAATTTTTTTAAGATACACACACATACTTGAATGTACCAATATTTTCTTTAAAAAGCCCAAAATTCTTGCCTTCTGATATGAAAATATCATTCAATATATTTAACCAAACAGTTTCGCAGGGAGAGAAAAAAAAAGCGCACAATATATTTTAATCTTTCGGCAGTGATCCCGCTAGACTTCGCAAACTGGAGATATGAAATTCCGACAGTTGAAGGGGGTTCGGGGATTCTCCCCTGGGAAAATTTTGAAAACTATGCAAAATAGGGCATTTTGAGGCCTTTGGAGACACATTTTCGATTGCAGAAATATTAGGAAAAAAAGCGTAATAGAAACATTTTAAAAATTTAAACGCTTTTCTGTTATAAAGGGGGCAGGACCCCACATTTTTTCTAACGCCCATATTGAAGAGCCCTGTGTCTGCCTTCTCCAACAAGACTTACAAGCTCGCCCCTCTCTTCCCAAAAGGATGCTTTGAAAATTTGTAAAAGAAAAACTATTGGTACTATTTGAGCATAGCACACAGTATTTCATGATTACAAGGGCCTTGACTTTTTAAAATTTAAATTTTAAAAGTTTGACATTGCGAAATTTTCTGTCCCCTACTTAAAATTTTAGAGTTTCCACCAGTTTATACAAATAAGTAATTATATAAATTGGTTTTAATCGTTAGCAAAATAGATGATCAATCATCAAATCGGAGCGCCGAACTAGGATTTTAATTTTCTTCCAATAGTTAAATTCTCTTAATTATTTTTCTTTCCTTTCTTCTTCTTTGTCAGGTCTTCTTTGTCTTCTTCTTTGGCGCCCCCCAAAAGTGCTGCACGGGGCGCAGGCCCCGGCTTGCACCACCCTTAATCCGGCACTGCATATCATGGTTTTAAAGATATCAGGAGTGGTAGCAGTAAGGATTTGCATTTCCTGAAATTTCAAACAAAAAAAAAAAAAAAATCCTGAACCTTTATTCTTTTTAATAGGTACTAAGGTACTGTAATGTCAGACATATAAGACGAAATGTATTTTACTTTAAGGTTGTACTTTATGAAAAATACTGGGATCAAACAGAAATGGATAAAACTACTTATTTTAACTAAAGTTCGCAATGGAAAATGTAGAAAATATAGGACAAGCAGAAAAATAGTTTTAAAAAATCGTGTACTATTTAATCAAATGTGTGGATTATTAAAAGAAATAATGCAATAACATCTAAATAATCATCAGAATGTTAAAGAAACGTTATTAAAATTATTTACATGCATTTAATACAACTATTTTGTACACTTCAGTTTCTTATTTCTTGCATAATTCACAGCTTTTGCTGCTTCATTATCTTGCATAATTTTTCGTTTTAATACTGCTTCCAGTCTTTTGTGTCCATCTCCTATGCAAAAAGTGCAGAAACGCCAAAATTCGGATTCGCGTACTTTGCGTAATTGATCGAGTGGAGCTTGTTTTTAACAAAAATAAATCAAATGTAATACTGCAAGAAATTAAAGCTCAGAAACTCATTTTTATTAATTCAGAATAAAACAACAATTAACAAGAAACATAACTGCAAAAACAAACCCTTTACAAAAATCTCAATCGCAAAAATGAAACTATATATTCCCGATTGTCATTGCATTTCATTTCCCTTCATTTTAAATAATTTGTATCTAAAAATCCGCAGCAAAGACGTTCCCGATATTTCTCTGAAAGTATGGCGCACGAGGGTCTCCGTTTATTTGTCTGAAAGTTGGAGGTTCGGCTTACATGCGAATCTACTTATACGCAAATATAAACGGTAAAATTTTGATAAAAATAAGAATCTTCATTTATTTGTTTACTTCTTAATTAAACCTACAAAATAAGTGAAATGAAAAAAATACGATTCCCGTAAAGGATGCAGAAAGATTACGCAAAAAAGAACGCATGCGTTTCTTTGCTTGCACATGGAAATTAGGCCTAGGTAATTTTTAAAGTATTGCTGCAATTAACCAAGAAATACTCATTGTTGCAATTGAAAGGGAAAAAAACAAAATGAGGGTACAATTTAGGGAGATTGAGCAAAAAAATTTCCGGTATTTGTGGAACTCTACCACTCCTGAGATATAAATGAAAAATAAACCTTTTATGACAAGAAACTTTTTCCAATGCAATTAGCAATAACAATTCAACCAACAATTAAAACAAAAATCCCATATTTAAAAGCTAAAAATCAAGTGATTGACTTTTAGACGAATGCCAGATTCGCGAATTTTCCGTAATGTCGATTACATGAACTGTAGCACTCTTTCTTTAATAGTGAATGCAATAAGGCACAAATTAAATAGGAAAATTTTGTTTATTATTTTAATTCAAAATAAAAGCTCAGCAAAAATCGTAATCGCGAAAACGAACATTTTACGAAAATTCTCAATCGCGAAAACGAAACCTTTTCATACCAGCATATTAAAAAAAAAAAAAAAAAAACCGCATATTTGACTCCGAATTGACTCTCTTTATTACCTATAAGCCGTGACAGCGCCGTTTTCCCACCTTCTCTTCAAATGAAAAAAGCTGAAAGAAAAATGCGGGTCAAAAACGAGCAAAAAATAATTTTGCGTATCGATTTTTTATGTATTTTACTCGATTAATTATTTTTTCTCCCGCGATGAAAATCACGCGTCCCTGGGGACACGTATTTTTTTTTTTTTTTTTCGCATCCCCATCTCCGATTTTTGCACCATTTGCACCAACTCATCATTTTTTTTATTTATTTTTAAAGTCTAGCATAACTTTATAGTTTAGTTCATATTTCATCTAATCTTCTGTATTTTGAGTTTTTACGATGTCTATGAAGACAGTCGTAACTTCTTAAACTTAAAATTTGGAGTTGGAAATTTTTACTTGCAAATGAAGTAAATGACACTGGACTGTAAATAGCACTTGAAAAATAGTTAAGTTAAATAACTGACATTTTATTTTATTATGGGCTGTTTAAAATAGACGTTTATATTGATTCATAAACTTAAGTAACATTTCAACTTTAACTAAAAATCACATTTCTTAAAAGTTACTGATAGAAATTTGATTTTTGAACATATTTCTCTTACTTATAAAATTTCTCAGTAAAGTTGTAAAGTTTTGCGATATTTTTCAGCTATTGCAAAACTCTATTCATAGTTAACCATTGTTATCTCTGTCCAAGCAATTTGAATTATTTTAAAATTACTCCTAGCTAGGGCTCGACCGATGGCATTTTTGGCCGATGGGCCGATGCCGATTGTTGGCCGATTGTTCCGAGATCGGCCGTTTTAAACCATTAAAACGTGTAGAGTGCTTGTCAAAAATATCATTTAAATCATTTACTATTTATTTTTATGTTTATAAAAACATAAATGCATTATTCAAGTAAGTCCGTAAAACTGTTTGGGGGAAGTTTACATAATAATTAAAACTGAAAGAATCACTCGCGATTCTAGTAAAGTAATTAATCTATTTGGAGGTTAAAAAAAATTAAAAATGCTATATCGGAGGATTTTCAATTCTTTTTTTTCTTTCTTATCTTTGCAAAAAAAAAAATACTCAAAACTATTGGATCGGCTCGGGTCTAATTCCTTTTGCTTCAACATTTTCTCTTTATGAAACCTGCACTGCAAATGCCAAGTGCAGCTGGCTTTATTTTCTTATTTTTTTCATGGAGAGGAATGCAGATGTTATGACACAGACTAGGGATGTAACGAATATTCGGCCACTATTCGGTATTCGATCTATTCGGCCCTTTGACCGAATATTGACGGACTATTCGGCAGCATAGTTCTGCTGCAGTAAAAATGTAAAAAAAATAAAGAAATTAGTAGATTTTAAACATTTAAAAGTCCTTATTAAAAGAAAAACGGACAAAAATGAGGCAACTAACCTAGTGCGAAAAACAAATAGCACTCATAAGACGCCTCTATGACTTTTACTTTAACATTGTTTATTTCGCGAGCATTCTGTTCAACGAGAACTATTTTAATAATGAAGGTTTTCGGGCAGCGATCGCTTAAATTAGTTTTCCGAATTTTTTATCAAATACTTTTGTAGAATGACATTATTTTTGTGTTTTTTTTAAACTTATGTGCTGCCTGTGATTGTATGGAAATAGAAAGTGAGCTATGGAGAAAAAAAGAAAGTGAAAGACAGAATGTTTTCTTTAAAGTTGTCACTGCGATAAACATCGGCCTTGCATCGGCTATTAGATGTTTTTTAAGGCCGATGGGTCGATGTTTTTCTAAAGTTAACATCTGCCGCCGATGCCGATGGCCGATGGCAACTTTGTTGAACAATCGGCGCCGATGCATCGGCCTGCCGATGCATCGGTCGAGCCTTACTCCTAGCAGAACATCTTTGGCAACTAAAACAAAAAGGTTAGGTGCCAATGACGCCTAACTTTTACGTCCTAATTTCGAACCCTGGATCTTAGGCGTAACTAGGGTTAGTGAAAGGGGGGGGGAGGTCACCTTAGAAATGTACAGACTAAACACCAATAAGAAGTGCAAAAGAGTTGAAAATTTACTACTCATAAATACTTGGCTCTAAAGATATACTCCCTGTTTATTTCAGGCATCTCCCCGAGGGGAGCTACCCCCTCGGAGCAAGTCAACTCCTCCCCTTTTATAATTTTGATAACAATCCAAGTTGAGGGGTTTGTGCTCGCATTCAATTTTTCGATCGAGATTTTTTTAGTGTTCGTTTTTTCAAAAGTGATTTTTGTTGATTGTTTACTTTTGTTCCTTCTTTCTAATTTCAATAACAATTCAAGTTGATGGGGGCGAATATTCAGTATTTTTTCAAGCCAAAATTTTTATTTTACAATTTTTTTGTAAGCCAATAATTTGCGAGACGGAAAGTTCCGTTTGGATCATCGTAAAAAGACGGATTTCTGTCTCCAGGACGGAAGAGTGGCAGCCCTGTCATAAAACATCAAAAATCCAAAGATTATAATGAACCTTTTTTCATTTTAAAACCTCCACAAATGGCAATCTAGTGAATAATAATGAAAAAAAAGGAAAAACTTTAAACACATCTCTTGGAAAGTTTTGTTTTTGTGACATTGCAATTTACCTCCCACGTACAGAACCGGGGGTGTCGTTGGGTACTCAAAGAACTGGGTCCATAAAGCATTTTTTCCTAGCATTTTCGTATGTTGCTATTGCTTCAGTTTGTAAAAGTACAGTAACCATAATGCATGAAAAAAGAGATATTCCTTAATATAGCCCTAAAAGCAACCCTTTCTCTTTTATAAAAGAAGGTACCGAAATTCTATATTATGTACTAACTATATAACTACTAGCTGGAATAAACAAAATTCCTAAACTGTAGAATGAAAATAGACTCCAAGAGTTCACATATTTAATAAAGACGTGTGCTAAATGAAACAATGTTTAGAAATAAATTTTAGATAATATATCCTGGAAATGCACTATCAACTCATGGTGATAAATAAACGATCTTATCAAATCATAGAGCATAAAGCTCAAAAAAAAAAAAAAAAAAAAGGAAAGCAGTTTTGATTTATATTTGGAAAAGTTAAGCATTAGTTACATTAAAAAAGATTTATTTTTAATGAGAAAAACACTTCAAGACATATATCTTATCTGAAAATGTATGAATTTACATTTTCTGTAGTTTTCAGACAAAAGCAGTTTTGGTTTAGAGTTTTCTTCTTTTTCATGATAAGAATAGTTTTTTGTTTTGATCAGACCAAAATTTATTTAGTGGAAAAAGTTTTGGTTTAGATTTGAAGAAATAAAAGCATTAGTTACATTTAAAAAAATTAAAAATGAAAAAAGCACTTCAAGACATATTTTATATGAAAATAATAAATTTACATTCTTTCTGTACTTTTCAAAAGTAAAAATAATTTGGAAGCTAAATTTCCAATTTGTATAATGCTAATACCCTCTTACTTAAATATTTATTTATTAAAATTATGCTTAGATTTGTTGAATAGATTATAATTGTGATAATTATAAGATGAAAAATATGTGGAATGTATTAACTATATTAAATAAAAATCATGAAATAAACCTATACAAACAACAAAATGCAATTTATCTGTATCTATGTGTTACATATATATACATAAATATATCACATATGTTTTATTTTTTCAAACAGTAATTTTTTCCCCAACTTTCATTTATAAATAATTTTAAACTATTAAATAATTTACTTAGGATGCTCTCATGATGTATGGATCAAGCAGAAAAACGTTTAGAGTAAATATTATTTAATATTTTTACTGTGTCATCCATACTGATTATTGAATTTAAAAAAGAGTACATACATATACATGGAATAAGATCAAGTGAAATTAAATGCAACATTCAAATAAGGTAGTTGAAAAAAAAAACTATTGTTTCAATAAAAAGCAGGGTTCGTTGTCAATCAAGCTGATGTAATCATGATTTAAATAGTGATTTAAATCAAGTGATTTTTTTCAAATAAAAAACTTATGAGTATACTATTATTCCTGGTAGGGTTAAGTTTCATTTGAGTCATGCATTTGTATTAAAATTTGTTTATCATTATTATTAAAAAATATTTACTGCTTTGAAAGTAGCTTAAAGTGTGCTTTGGCATATTGATTAACATTTCATATTGTTTCTATGAATGTAACATAATAAATATCTAAAAAACTTAAGGTCTTTTTTAAAAAAAATCAAAAAAATCCGATTTAAATCAAAAAAATCACGAACCCTGATAAAAAGTAAAGAAAATTTGATTAAAAATGTTTTTTCGTGCTTGCTAAATTATGCATATTCTAATATAAAAATATATACCCTACATTATTAACTTGTTAGAAAAAGAAATTTCATTTCCCCCCAAAAACCCACCCGGGGAGGGTTTTTTACAACCCTGGTCCTTTAGGACACGCAAGATTTCAAATATCATGTCCTTTTCGCGTATCGCGTGTCTTTTATGCGCTATAGCACGTCAGTGGGACACCCGAGAATTATAAAATATATAATTTACAGTTGCAGTAAATTTTTAACTGCTCATTTGTCATGCACCTCTTCTACTGCCCATTTATAATCTGCTTACAAAAATTGAAAATAGGAATGAAAAAATGTAAAATGATTGACAGACTTTGATCTTATGCAACCCATTCGAGACCGATTGCACACTGTGTGTGTGCAATAACAGCAGGGTTCGTGAATTTTTTTTTTTTTTTTTAATATATAAAAAAATCTGATTTTTTAAATTTGAATCTGACTTTTTTTTATTTTTTTTTTTTTAAAAGACCTTAAATATTTTGGATATTGATTATGTTACATTCATAGGACCAATATGGCATGTTAATCAATTGCAAAAACACTTTAAGCTACTTTCACAGCAATAAATATTTTTTAATAATAATAATGATAAACAAATTTTAATACAAATGAATTTGACTGAAATGAAACTTAACCCTACACTCATAAGTAGAGAAAATGAACAAATTGAATTTGAATTATTTTGCTGTTGAAAGCTGAAAAAAAGTAGCAATTGTGTGTACTTAACTTTTACATTGAGTGTACTTTAATAATTTTTCTACTTTATAAATGAAAAAGCCTGAAATATTTTTAGCCATTTAGTAAAATCATATGCTCACACCATTACTAAATACTGAAACTTTTTGTTTTAATGAAATATCTTTATTGAAAAACTTCTATGATAAAAAAATACTTTAGAAGGAAAAGAAACTTAAGCTATTAGGAGACATGGATGAAACTTTAAGGATACATATCCTGAATTCTAACAATTGTTGTTATAAACACCATCATTCTGAGTTATTTATTGTGTGGCATTTATTAAATGGATCTAAAATACTATTTTTAAGATAAAAAAACACAGAATGGTTCATGATTATTATGAATTCTAATTTGAATGATTGAATGAATTATGCTTTGCTGTTAAGATGCTTGAAGAATAAGAGTAATATTGACAAATTAAAAAAATAGTAATTAGTTCTAAACTTATGAAGTATGTTACGCACACAGACAGAAGGACCTAGGAAGTTTTGCTTAAAACAGTGGTTGTAATAGCAACATATTTCATTTTTACAACACTTTCTAACATTGTAAAATCAATGATTTTTTTGGAAAAAAAAAAAAATCACTTGATTGAAATCAGATTTTTTTAAAAAAATCTCTTTAAATCACGCTGATTAAAATCAACGAACCCTGAATAACAGTAATCTGCCATTATCAGTTATTCTTAGTAAACTAGTCCTCAAAATAAGATTTTTCTTGAACTAATGAAATCTGCAAAGAACAGGAAAATTGTACGTTGTGCAATGATCTTATTTATGTGAATTCACTTATGAATTGGGCGATTTCTAAAGTAAACATGGTTTTTTTTATTAAAAATGTTTCACTCCTGATGATAGTCTCGAAAAACAATCGTTGTCTTGAATGGGTTAAACATATTTGGACACAATAGACTGATTTTTCCTGTGTATCCTTATTGAATTGAAGACATTGAAATATACTTCAATACCTTTATTTCACCACAAATAGTAAAACATTCTAAAAATATGCAAATATTGCAGTGAGTCACGTTTTTTTACGGGGTTGCAAGTAATCCGAGATCAAATGACATACCCCTTTTAGGATTTTCAATAATGTCCGCAATGGAATTTGCGAAATGTGGACAAGCATTATGGTCAACAAAGAAAGCTAGATTCATGTGTACATCTGAAAAATTATGTGATGTTGGATTTTTGACATCTTAGCCATCAAAAACTGACCCCCCCATTGGGAGCAAGCTTATCATTGTGTAAGCTTGCCTAAGTTCATCAAGATGTTTTAATATTTAGGCCCTGAAATGAAAGGAAACAGTTGTTATTTGTCATGTCCCTGGTCATGTCTCTCACATATGGAATTAACTAAGGCTCGACCGATGCATCGGCACCGATTGTTCAACAAACTTGCCATCGGCATCGGCGGCAGATGTTAACTTTAGAAAAACATCGGCCCATTGGCCATAAAAAACATCTAAAAGCCGATGCAAGGCCGATGTTTTCCGCAGGGACAACTTTCCAGAAAACAGTCTGTCTTTCACTTTCTTTTTTTCTGCATAGCTCAATTTCTATTTCCATACAATAACAGGCAGCACATAAGTTTAAAAAAAAAAAAAAAAAAAAAAGCACAAAAATAATGTCATTTTACAAAGTATTTGATAAAAAAATCTTAAAACTAGTTTAAGCTATCGCTGCCTGAAAACCTTCATTATTAAAATAGTTCTCTTTGAGCCGAATGCTCGCAAAATAGAATATGTTAAAGTAAAAGTCATAGAGGCGTCTTATGAGGGCTATTTGTTTTTTCACACTAGGTTAGTTGCCTCATTTTTGTCCGTTTTTATTTTAATAATGACTTAGGGCATTAGATCATTGCAGGATTCGAAATTAGCGGTCGTTAGTCGTATTTTGCAACTAAAAATTCCAGTTTGACGACCGTGATATCCCATCCAATCGTCACTTTTGTCGGCTAACCTTTTAAAAAACTTTTAGTTTGACAACCACCATTTGCACCAACTCATCATTTTTTTTATTTATTTTTAAAGTCTAGCATAACTTTATAGTTTAGTTCATATTTCATCTAATCTTCTGTATTTTGAGTTTTTACTTGCAAATGAAGTAAATGACACTGGACTGTAAATAGCACTTGAAAAATAGTTAAGTTAAATAACTGACATTTTATTTTATTATGGGCTGTTTAAAATAGACGTTTACATTGATTCATAAACTTAAGTAACATTTCAACTTTAACTAAAAATCACATTTCTTAAAAGTTACTGATAGAAATTTGATTTTTGAACATATTTCTCTTACTTATAAAATTTCTCAGTAAAGTTGTAAAGTTTTGCGATATTTCTCAGCTATTGCAAAACTCTATTCATAATTAACCATTGTTATCTCTGTCCAAGCAATTTGAATTATTTTAAAATTACTCCTAGCTAGGGCTCGACCGATGGCATATTTTGGCCGATGGGCCGATGCCGATTGTTCCGAGATTGGCCGCTTTAAACCATTAAAACGTGTAGAATGCTTGTCAAAAATATCATTTAAATCATTTACTATTTATTTTTATGTTTATAAAAACATAAATGCATTATTCAAGTAAGTCCGTAAAACTGTTTGGGGGAAGTTTACATAATAATTAAAACTGAAAGAATCACTCGCGATTCTAGTAAAGTAATTAATCTATTTGGATGTTTAAAAAAATTAAAAATGCTATATTGGAGGATTTTCAATCCTTTTTTTTCTTTCTTATCTTTGCAAAAAAAGAAATACTCAACAACTACTGGATCGGCTCGGGTCTAATTCCCTTTGCTTCAACATTTTCTCTTTATGAAACCTGCACTGCAAATGCCAAGTGCAGCTGGCTTTATTTTCTTATTTTTTTCATGGAGAGGAATGCAGATGTTATGACACAGACTAGGGATGTAACGAATATTCGGCCACTATTTGGTATTCGATCTATTCGGCCCTTTGACCGAATATTGACGGACTATTCGGCAGCATAGTTCTGCTGCAGTAAAAATGTAAAAAAAATTAAGAAATTAGTAGATTTTAAACATTTAAAAGTCCTTATTAAAAGAAAAACGGACAAAAATGAGGCAACTAACCTAGTGCGAAAAACAAATAGCACTCATAAGACGCCTCTATGACTTTTACTTTAACATTGTTTATTTCGCGAGCATTCTGTTCAACGAGAACTATTTTAATAATGAAGGTTTTCGGGCAGCGATCGCTTAAATTAGTTTTCCGAATTTTTTATCAAATACTTTTGTAGAATGACATTATTTTCATTTAAGTTTCATCCATGTCTCCTAATAGCTTAAGTTTCTTTTCCTTCTAAAGTATTTTTTTATCATAGAAGTTTTTCAATAAAGATATTTCATTAAAACAAAAAGTTTCAGTATTTAGTAATGGTGTGAGCATATGATTTTACTAAATGGCTAAAAATATTTCAGGCTTTTTCATTTATAAAGTAGAAAAATTATTAAAGTACACTCAATGTAAAAGTTAAGTACACACAATTGCTACTTTTTTTCAGCTTTCAACAGCAAAATAATTCAAATTCAATTTGTTCATTTTCTCTACTTATGAGTGTAGGGTTAAGTTTCATTTCAGTCAAATTCATTTGTATTAAAATTTGTTTATCATTATTATTATTAAAAAATATTTATTGCTGTGAAAGTAGCTTAAAGTGTTTTTGCAATTGATTAACATGCCATATTGGTCCTATGAATGTAACATAATCAATATCCAAAATATTTAAGGTCTTTTAAAAAAAAAAATAAAAAAAAGTCCGATTCAAATTTAAAAAATCAGATTTTTTTATATATTAAAAAAAAAAAAAAAAAATTCACGAACCCTGCTGTTATTGCACACACACAGTGTGCAATCGGTCTCGAATGGGTTGCATAAGATCAAAGTCTGTCAATCATTTTACATTTTTTCATTCCTATTTTCAATTTTTGTAAGCAGATTATAAATGGGCAGTAGAAGAGGTGCATGACAAATGAGCAGTTAAAAATTTACTGCAACTGTAAATTATATATTTTATAATTCTCGGGTGTCCCACTGACGTGCTATAGCGCATAAAAGACACGCGATACGCGAAAAGGACATGATATTTGAAATCTTGCGTGTCCTAAAGGACCAGGGTTGTAAAAAACCCTCCCCGGGTGGGTTTTTGGGGGGAAATGAAATTTCTTTTTCTAACAAGTTAATAATGTAGGGTATATATTTTTATATTAGAATATGCATAATTTAGCAAGTTAAGAATAAAGTTTCTTGGCTGAGTTTAATTGATAATCATTTGATTTAATCATTATCACCACAATTTTATCTCATACATGTTGATTCTGATGTATAATTAATAATTACCAAGGAAATGAAAACAACTCATTTTTATGAATAACTATAGGATTTTTTTAAGCACAATGTTGAGTTTATCAGTTCCTTCAGAAAGACAAAAACAAAGGGTTAATTCACACAACAATTCAATGATTTATAAAACTGTTTTGTAATTTTTGTTTAAGAAATGAAATTATTCTGCATTTCATTTCTGCTGCTGTCGGAGAACCAATGTTATGCAATCAACAAATCATTTGCATTTTCCCTCACTTTCTTTTATCTTTTTGGAAAGCCAAAAGCAGAAATCAACTAATGCTTATTGCATAATTTCAAAAATTTGGGTACATTTCCCTTCTTACAAATAAATTTCCTATTGCAACCTTACACTGCGCACGCAAATTAAATTATACAAATCATATAGTTCCACAAGTAACAATGAAACGCTTCTGGAAATTGATAATAAAAAAAAAGAGTCCCCCCTTGAACGTACAAATGTGCATCAACGTCGTATAGTTAGTAGACACAACTTCACTTAATATATAAAATAATGGATTCAATATTTCTTTAAAGAATAATAAAATAAATAAAGGTATTTCTAAAATAATCACAGTTCATCGCCATGAATATAAAAAGGAAAGATAGAAATTTAAATTGCATCCCATATTTTGGGTGTAACCCCAATTTACAAAAAAAACTAAACTATGCACTTTGTTACACAAGTGAATATGAATTTTTTTTTAGTAAGGCTTAAGTAATATCATAAAACATTAATTAGCTTAAAAACCTAGAAAAATAAAATGGATATAAATTTTTATCATTTAAAAAATGTAACAACTTACGGGTTTTGTTTTTTGCAAAAGTAACTTCCAAATAGAGAATAACCGATAAAATGTTTCCGGTGCGCGTTTAGAAATTTGCTTTTGGTACTAAAGTCAAGTTTTCCCGAGAGTAAATACAAGAAAAACTGCCTTTCGTCGAGAGAGGGCGTGTTCAAAAAGTCAGCCGGTAACTGACAAGCACCGGAACGCAACAGTCTTGAAGATCTTTTGAATGAAAATAGGTTTCTACTTCTGTAGCTAAAATAGATTTTAATAAACAATAAAATAAAAGATAACTAAAACTGTTCATAAAAAAACCGCTTACATAATAATTTTTTTATTTATCTCATACTGTCGTAACTGTGACTGCATAATTTGTTGTAAACAAAAACATGCTGTCACTAATCTACTGACGATAATTTAAGGTCGCAAGATTTCGAGAAACCGTTTTTTTTTTTTTTATCTTTTGTGTTGTAACTTTTATCTTGTGAATTATTATTTTACTAACGCCAGTGTGTTATCATGTCCAAAAATTTAATAAAATTCTTTAAGGTGTCACAACAAGCAATCGAAAAAAGTTTTCGTTCATACACATCTAGTGCAACGAAGAAAAAAATTTGTATTGTTGGAAGCGGCCCTGCGGGATTTTATACTGCTCAGCATTTGTTAAAAGTAGTTACTTCTTACTTTTATTTAAATTAGGTCTGAAATTATTTAATACTGACTGACCTTAATTTTGATGATATTATAGCTTTTGTTATGATCGTATGTATTTTCTAAATGCATTAAAATTTTTAAACTCAGTTAACATACACTAACTTGCTACGTGGTTGTTTTTATTAAAACATTTAAATTTCTACTTCAAAGATTTTGGTAAAATTGTGGGGAGGGAGAAGAAATAAATTAAATATTGCTCTCCGATATTTAAACTGATATTGGAAAGTTTCTAAATTACTAAATATTATCGGATTATTATTTTATTACTAATATTGTTCAAAAATCTACAAATCATTATTTCAAAAAGATGTGTCAAAATTGACTACTGCTCACTAGAAACAAGGTTTTTTAAATGAAAGATATTATTGCAATGTTTTTGTTTTCTCATAATTTAATATCTTTTTACTCATTGTTTCTCAACCTTTTCAGTTTTGTGAATACCTGCCACATTCGTGTCTGTTAGATTAATTGATGGACAATGTGCAATTTTGTATGATTTATAAATAATTGATTAGGTGCAAAAGATGATTATAACAAGATTTAATTTTGATATAAAAATTTAATGAATGTTTTAGCCTTCTAACTAAATGAAGGTTCATAACTGAAAATTTGAAGATTTAATCAAGTTAATAAGTTAGGTCTAGATATGCAAACTTGTGCTTTGGAAATACACACACCTGATTATGAACAGAATCCATTACTTTGAAAACACTTTTTGTTGTTCAGACATTTTTTTCGCACATATTTTTGAAAAATAGGTTGTGATCTTGTCATACAAAATTCCAGGATAGGTTCTCGAATTTTTTTAAATTATAAATTTTTTGAATTTCTTTTCTTTTGAAGCATGTTTACTAGTTAATTACTTATCAAATTATAGCTGGATTTTGAACTAATCATTTATTTATTATTTTATTTATTGTTTAAAGCTTTTTACAATATTCTTAAATATACTTATAGATTCATATTTTTCTCTTTTGAAAACATATCCAAAATGCCAGTTGTGCCTTCATTTTCTCTCTTCTCATGTAGAGATGGACACACATGATGTTTGCAAGCATACTCAGAGCTTTCGTATTGGGTGTCACCACTACCAGGTGTCTGAAGATGCCATGATTTTTTTATGCATGAATGATTTTTCTGTCTTGAATGTCTGGCAAACATTTTTGAAATACAGTTGGCAAGATTTTTGATAAAAATTTTATGTTCTGGAAAAATTTGAGGCTTAAATTTTCTGTATACATTTGATATTTCATACTTAGCCCGTTAAACGCTGCTATATGTTCCAGCCTATTTTTATTTTACGTAATTATTTGTTTCTTTTTTTCAATGCATGGAGGATATCTTCAACTATTTCATTTTAATTTGTAAAAAAAATGAAGTAATTAAAAGTTATTGCATGTTCCCAAAATCGGAACAATGGCGTGTAATGAGAGCATAAGAATTCATGTGCATTTTCCATTAGACATTTGAATTTCTGCCTTTTATTGCCTAAAAAATGCTACTTTTAGGCTTTGAATGTATAAAAAAAAACTTACTGGTTCTTAATACATATGTTTAATGCTCTGTTTATATATTAATTGGTACATCCTTTGTTTTTTAACATTATTTTCTGTAAAAATATGCTAAACAGTTCTCATGCAGCCTACGTTTTACAACAAATCTGAGTGTTTTATTGATGAACTCTCACTTTCATAGCCTTTCTGCTGCTATACGGGAAATGAATAATGGTGAATTCCGTGGGTAACAGAAAGACATTTTTTACAACAAAATAGGACTTTGTGAGCGTCAATTGAAAAAGTTTTTCAAAAAACTAAATCACACCTTTATATTTTCTACAAAGTTGTATGAAAATGAGTAAACTTGGAATTTTACAATTAATAGCTTTTTTAAAATTGAGATTGTAAAGTTGGTAACAGAACGAAATTTTTTTGACCTGACAATTGTGGTTACACAATCAACTTTAAAGTTCAGTCAAACTATTTTAAGAATTATCTTGAAAACATTTGGGAGGGATCATTTAATGCATTTTAAGAGAGAGGTTTTTTTTTTTTTTGGAAATAATATTTTTCACTAAAAGAAAGTATTTTGTCTTGGTAACGGAAGGACAAAAATGCCTAATTACAAAATACATATAGTAAGACCTTGATTATTCAAGTTAATTGGGACCGCTAGTACCTCGGATATCGGAAATCTCGGTTAATAGAAACTATGTATAAAAACCTTCCATGCTTGCGAATTTAACTATTTTTAAAGTAAAAAGCAATAGAACGTCTGATAACATATTGCACCTGGTATTCAATAGGGTCACATGACCACTGTAAACAAAGCATTCATGGATGTTATCTTCTCAGGGTGTAATATTTCTTCTAACTTGAATGCTTTTGTGAGGAAAAAGTGCCTGTAACACGGACAACAAACTAAAATGTGTATAATTTTCTCCAAGCTCATTTTGGAAAGGAGAAAAAAAAGATAGAAAAAATTAGACTTCGTTATTGCCTCGTTAACAGAGACCTCAGTTAATCAAGGTTCTACTGTACTAAAAAGACTGAATTTTTTTCACCTATGTTAGAAAATTATGTGTAAGATTTTTTTCTTAGACTTATTCATCAACTGGTATATCACATCAGCGGTTGTATTTGTATATCAGATCTATATTTGAACCTGTGCCTCAGTCAAGTGCTGAGACAGTCTCTAATTAACTTAAGTTCAAACTTAATTTTTTATATTTGTTCAGTGTCAATGTCAATCCAGCATTCGTCTTCTTTTGCGGAAAAAATATAAGTCAAACCTTCATAAATTTGGTTTTTCAAACCCTTCCAAAAGTGCAACCCTTTAAAAAAAAATCCCCTACCTTTATTGCTTGTCTCATATAGTTGTTAGATGTTTTTCCTCTCTGTGCAACTAACGAAAATTTCTGACTTACATTTGCAGCTCTACTAATACTTCCAATGCGATGGAGCTTCTAGAGACAAACATCCAAATGAAGCAGACAAAACAAAAACACGGCTTATATAGCCTAAGATTTACCCCAAACTAATGAGAATAAAGGCAGCATAGAAGTAGAAGTAGTAGAAGTAACTGGGAAGGCATATAGGCCTTCCCAGTTACTTCTACTTCCTGACTTCATGGATACTTTGCTAAGAGTTATTTAATAAAATACGAATCTTCTTTGCAGTAGAAAAAAATGTTCCTGTTCTGGAAAAAAATGTTCCATAAACACAAAGCATCCATTAAGTAGTAATTAACATTTTCTATCCTTTAAACATGTAATGGGATATAATGCATTAATTACTACTTAATAGATGCTTTGTGTTTCTCGTAGAGAATGGATGTATTCCGATCTTCCACAGAAGTACTCATTGAATTGACAGAAATCTTTTGAGATAAGATATCTGATCATTAGACTTTGTCTGGTTTTCTTAACAATGTTTGCAAAGTCTTTTGCAGTAATGATTTTCTCAGCTAAAATGTTGTTCCACACCACAACTGTCCACATCTCTTTTTTCTGCAACTGCTGGCGAAGAAGTTCATCAATGTCTTGATGTTTATACTGTTTTTCAATGCAAATTAAGTTTATAAATTGCTACTGATGCTGAAACTGGAATATTGAGCCCTGTAACTGGATTTTTTTTTTCTAAATATCAAAACGCATTGTGTGAACTTGTTTCATCCTTAACCAGTGCATATCCTTAATAACGGATATTTTTGGTAATACAAATACAAATACAAAAGTGACAACCAGCAACAGGCTCCAGGCCCAGCTAGGCTGGTCCTAGTCAATTTAGCAGTCCCCTATGAACATCAAGAGCTTTCTTAAAAGTTTTCACCCCACTGCAATTAACAGTTGCCTTCGGTAAACTATTCCAACTACCTACAACCCTATTGAAGTAGTAATGTTTCCTAATTTCAAGATTAGCCTGAGGTTTGAAAAGCTTAAAATGATGACCTCTGGTTCTACTTTCAGCAAATAACTGAAGCCCACCAAGATTTCCCATTTTAATGAATTTAAACAACTGAATCATGTCCCCTCTAACTCTCCTTTGCTCAAGACTATACATATTTTTCCTTTTAAGCCTGCCCTCATAATCTAAGTCTGAAAGACCACTTACCAACCTAGTAGCCCTCCTTTGAACCCTTTCCAATAAGGTAATATCCTTCTTTAGGTAAGGAGATCAAAACTGAACAGCATACTCCAAATGCATCCTCCTCTTAACAAACTTCTGTGTGTAATGGTAATACAACTTCCTTAGACTTGTTCGAAATAGCCTTATTGATAAACCTAAGCATCCTGTTAGCTTTGCTAATTGCTATGCTACACTGCTGACTGAACTTGAAATCTGGACTAATCAATACTCCTAGAGGAATAACTGTTTCTGCTTCACTTATGACTGAACCTTGTAAATAGAAGCTTTCATGTTTATTTCCATGACCAAAATGAAGCACTTGACATTTCCCAATATTAAAGGACATACCCCACTTAACTGCCCACTTAGTAATTTTATTCAAAGCCTCTTGAAGCTGATTGACTTGTTCATCGGTGTCGACTATTCCCATGACTTTGACAGCATCAGCAAAAATATTGATGTTCCCAGAAATACTCTGACTAATATTATTAATAAAAATAATAAATAATATTGGCCCTAAAACTGAACCTTGTGAAACACCACTCAAAACATCAATCCACTGAGAGTAATTGCCATTCACTACTACTATTTGTTTCCTCCCAGTCAGCCAAATTTTTAACCCAAATTAAAGTTTTCCCACCAATACCAATATAAGCAAGTTTGCTAAAAAGAGCTTCATGCGGTACTTTATCGAACGCTTTCTGAAAATAAATGTAAACAACATCTACGCACTTTTTACTATCTAATGTCATGGTAAACTTGTCATAGAAATGCAACTAATTAGTTGTACAGGATCTACCCTTCCTGAAAAAATATTGAAAACCAGTCAATACTCCGTTTGCCTCCAGGAAATTCACTACTTTGATTTTGATCAGAGTTTCAAAAATTTTACAAATTACTGAAATAAGGCTCACAGTCCTATAATTTCCTGCTTTAGCTTTAGACCCTTTCTTGAAGAGCGGCATTATGTTTCCCCAACCTACTGGCACAGTCCTTAAGTTGTATGAAGATTGAAGATATGAAAATAGTTAAAACAGCATCCACTAATTCCTCTGCACATTCTACTAAAATTTTAGAATAAATATTATCAGGTCCTGGAGCCTTATTTGCTTTAATCTTTTTCAATTGAAACAACACATCATCCCTAGAAAATACAAAATCCTCAAGCTGTGCATTAGCTTGTGCCTCACTTAAGTCAACTGTTGAAATACAGTTTCTGTTAAATACACTGGGAAAAAAAATTATTTAGAATATCAGCAATATCCCCATCATTTTGAATTAAGTTTTCGTTCTCATCCACTAGTGGGCCTACCTATTATGAGCTTTCCCTGAATTAGCATAAGCAGATAATTTCTTAGGATTCCTTTCAACGTTATCTGCAAGCTTTTGCTCCAATTCTCTTTTCTTACTCCCTACCAAATACCTGAAAGTACGCCTAGCCTTGCAATACAAAATCCTCTCAGCATGGCAACCAGTCTCTTTAAGTCGCCGAAAAGCGCCTTGTTTGTAATTGAGAGCTTCTTTCACTTCCCTAGAGAACCACATGAGCCAAATTTTTATAAGATCCCCCTTTTTTCTAAAAGGAACATAATCCCAAACTGTTTTCTCCAATTTCCCCTTAAACTCTTTCCACTGCATGGAAGGACATGTTCAATTTGAGTCATTATTACATTACTTTTCTTCTAAGAATATACTTATTAATTTATGAAATGAATGAAATGGTTGATGGAACACTTAAAGATAAAAAACTGTTACTAATCTATTTATTAAACTTTTATAAAATAATTAACCAATTTTATAGGTTAAATTAAAATTAAGTTATTCAGCTGTACAAAGGCATGACTTAAAAAAGTAACTCTGAGCACAGTTTTTGAAACTTAAGTTATGTGAAATTCAAAAAGTGTGTCTATTTTTAAAATGTACACTTATTTGTGAAGAAAATGATGTATTACAAGTGGTCCAATACTATTTTTTTTAAATTTAAGTGTTATTTCCCCTTTTTAATGAATTCACCTTATCCTACCAAAACCACATCTAGGAATACAGATCCAGAAGTTCTAGAATATAGATGCTCTTTTTGTCTCAGCTGATTGTCTCTCATCAGTGCAGCTAGGTGTGTAGGAAAGGGGGGCTTAAGCCACACCCATTAGAACTCGGGAAATTTTCATTTTAATGCCAAATGAGATAAAGTGAATTTATTTTAATGATCTATAAAAATATTCATTTATTAGTGATTTTTTGTAATTAATATTAATAATAATGAGTGAATACTAATTACTTTTTAATTATTAATTGGTTTTTCTTGGAAATAATTTTGAGCATTTGGAAATGAAATGGTTTGAGTAACCCCCATGATTTTAAATTGCTACGCTCCTGAGTGCAGCAGAAATTTCACAAAGAAATTCTAGTTACATCAACTTCTTTTCAAATTCTCTATATATTTTCAAACTGCTGCAATTTCCACGCTTAGTAAGTGTAGATAAGAACAACGACTTTCACTTCTGGTCCGTAATTTTTGGCCGATTATGGCTACAAAAGCTATCATTCTAATTGACTGCTCCCATATAATTGTTGTAAAAAGCAACATGCGGTTGTGCGGGATTGTTTCTTTTTTCAGTTGAATTTCATCTTTTTGCTACGTCTATCAGTTCTACTGATGATTGTTGAATCATCAGACATTTATTATAGATTGTTCTAGAGACAAATCAGCCATTTTTCACTCTAAGTTCAAAGGCACATATTAAAGAATTAAGGAAAGCTGTAACTATACACATCTCTTCAGTCAAATCATTTGAAATTTTTCTAGGGGGGGAGGGAAAAGAGTATATATTCAATGCATATTACACATTAAAAAAAAACACCTATAACACGTATGTAAATACTATAAGACATGGAATAAATCTGGAATCCTTTATGTTGAAAAAGTACTTTATTTAGAAGATTAAATAAGATGGAATTGTAGTATTAGATTAAGACATTCTGTACTGTTTACATTCTTACAAGCTTAAGAATAAAAAATCGAACAGAGTTGAGTTGTACAGTTGTTGTAAGATAGAATAATAAGTAGTGGCTTAAAATAGATAAACATGAAAATTAAATATTGAATTAAATATTCTAACACTCCCCCTCAATATTTCTATCCCACCAACCCCATTCCTTGAGAAAATTTTGCAGTCTTAACCGCCTCAAGAGGCTTTGTTAATAAGTCAGCTTTCATAACATCAGTTGGGCAATATAATACTAACAGAAAATTATTAGTTACAAGTTCACGAACAAAGTGATACTTAATGTCTATATGTTTTGTGCGCTGACTAAACCTTCCACACGTAAGCATCTTGATGCAGCTTTGATTGTCCTCGAATATGGTTATAGGTAATGTAGTTACTTCATGAAAGTCACTTAATAGTCTGCTTAACCATATAGCTTCTTGTGCTGATTCTGCAAGAGCTACATATTCAGCTTCTGCACTCGATAAAGAAACTGATGGCTGTATCTTGCTTGACCAACATATTGTCCCTCCATATAGTTGGAACAAATATCCACTCTGTGATCTTCTTCCTTCAGATCCTGCCCAATTGGCATCCACGTAGCCTTCCAAAATGCTAGTTTTACTTTGTAGATCTGAGCCTAACTTTAGTCTTTTGTGCACTGTAGTTTTCAAGTATCGAAATACTCTTTTCACTTCTGTCCAGTCACTTTGAGTTGGTCTGCTAACTTTACTAGCTAATATTGATGTACTAACTGATATGTCTGGTCTTGTATTAGTAGAAATGTAAAGAAGTGATCCTATAGCTGCTCGATAGACTGTATTTGTTTCTAATGGATCTTCAACTTCATTTCTCTTTTGGTATCCTGGCTCCAAAGGTATTCTTGATGGTTTCGAATCCTCAAGACCAAACTCCTTTATTTTCCGATTGATGTAGTTTGTTTGATGCACATAGAAAAGTCCTTCAGCATCTTGATCAATTTGCAAACCCAAATAAAAATTTAAATGTCCCAGGTTCTTCACTTTGAATTGGCTCATTAGGTCCACTTCAAATTCCCTTAGGTTTAAACTTTCTTTGCTGGCTGCAATAACATCATCAACATAGACAAGAATGTAGGTCCAGGCTCCATTGGAATGTTTAGAATATAAACAAGGGTCTGTATTACTCTGCTTGAAGTTCATTTTCATGAAACTGTCATGAAGTTTCTTATTCCATTCATTCGCACCCTGTTTCAAACCATATAAATTCTTCTGAAGTTTACAAACAAGATGTTGCTTTCCTGGTTCTTCATATCCTTTTGGCTGTTTCATATATACATCATGATGAAGATCACCATTTAAGTATGCTGTCTGAATGTCATAATGATTAACTTGCATTTTCCTTTTTCCTGCAATAGCTAACAAAGTGCGAAATGTAGTCTGGCGTACAACAGGTGCAAACACTTCATCGTATTCTTCGCCAAATTTTTGAAAAAATCCCTGTGCAACCAATCTGGCCTTGAATCTGTCTACATCTCCATTTTGATCAATTTTTCTCTTGAAGACCCATTTGCTGCCTATTGCTACTTTATTTGGTGGAAGTTCTGCTAATTCCCAAGTTTTGCTTGCCTTTAATGAATTTATTTCCTCTTTCATTGCATTACTCCAAGATTCAGCATCTTTAGACTTGATCGCTGCTTCATATGTTTTTGGTTCTGCTTCTTGAGTTTCACCTTCCTTAGCTATTTGGATTGTTTCAATTAATCTTTCTGGTGCTTTTCTAGCTCTATTTGATCTTCTGAGCATATTGTTATCTTCATTACTTTCTTCATCTGTTGCATTTGCTTTTTCAGTTTCCTCAAAATCAAAATATGCTGAAGAATTGGTCTCCTCTTCAAGTTCAAATTGACATGTTTCTTCTGCAACAAAGTTTTCGGATATGGTTTCCTGTTGACTTTCAGACTCGAAATCGTCTACAAACTTTACATGTTTACTGATAGTAATCTTGTTGGTCTTTCTGTCCAATAATCTGTAGGCTTTAGATCCTTCTTGATAACCCACAAATGTCATCAATTTTGCTTTGTCATCTAACTTTAATCTTTGTCCCTCTGGGATTAAGGTGTAAGCTTTGATGCCGAATGTCTTGATTACTTCCAGATTTGGTTTTTCTCCATGCCATAACTCGTAGGGTGTAACTTCATGATGTTTTGTTGGCAGTCTGTTCTGTAGGAAGTTGGCAGTCTGAATAGCTTCTCCCCAATACTTATTTTCAAGACCTGATTCTAGGAGTAAACATCTCGTCATTTCAATAAGATATCTGTTTTTGCGCTCCGCTGTCCCATTCTGTTGAGGTGTATAGGGTGCCGAGGTTTGTCTCTGTATTCCCTCATCAATGAAGATTTTATCTACTTCAGCATTCATGTATTCTCCACCTCTGTCTGATCTTATGCACTTTGGTGTTTTCCCGAACATAGTCTGAACCTGTTTCACGTAATGAACTATGTTTCTTGAAACTTCCGACTTATTCTTCATCAAATAAACTTTTGTATATCTACTAAAATCATCAATTAGTGTAAGTATATACTTGTTTCCACTTGGTGTAGCTACATGAATCGGTCCGCACACATCTGAATGAACCATCTGAAACAGTTCTGTGGTTTTTGTTGATGATTTCTTTGGAAAAGATGTTTTTGTCATTTTCCCTTTAATGCAGATCTCGCATACATCAGTGTGTTTGCAAGGCTTTATCTTTAATCCTGTAGCTAAATATTTATTTTCTACTTTCTTTATGGCTTGAATATCTCTATGGCCTAATCTTTTGTGCCATTCATGTATGCAGAGAGACTTGCAATCAGTTGCACTTAATGCCTTTTGTGAGTTTAGTACATACAAACTGTTTTTAGTACTTGCTATAGCAACAATGTTTTCTTTTAACTTTATAGTACACTGTTCATTACTAAAGTCAACATTAAATCCTTTATCAACTAATTTCTTGACAGACAATAAATTTCCATGCAATTGAGGCACGTAAAGAACATCTTGAACTTTTATTTTACTTACATGGTTCTTGTCATCTTCATAAAATATCCAGCCTTCACCCTTTCCACTGGTCACTATGATTTGACCATCTGCAAGGTAAACTTTATCTTGAATGGTTTCATCAAGTGCTGTGAAGAAATCAAAATTGCTGGTCATATGCGAAGTTGCGCCAGAGTCAATGTACCACGAAAGAGTTTCTGTTTCACCCAAGATAAAACAAATATGTTCTTCATTGTTGATTCTTATTTCTGAACTGTTATTATCTGCTAGAGTAACTTTCTTAGCTGTATGTTGATTTTCTTGCTGATTTGTTCCTTTCCGTAGTAGCCATGCTTTATACTTTCGACAATCCACCTTGTCATGTCCTGGCTTCTTACAGAAAAAACAGCTTCTTTTTGTATGCTTCTGAACTGTAGAATTGATGTAGAATTGACCTTTAATACTTTTTCTTGGCTCGGCTGGCTCCCATGGTTCTGTTCTCTTCTTCTTCTGTTTTCTTCTATCAACTTATTTTTAACCAGTTCTTGTGTTAAATCTGCTTCTGGTCTGGTTTCCAACGCTGTAATCAATGTTGCATAGCTGTCAGGAAGGCTGCTCAACAATAATGCCACAGTTAGAGGTTCTGCCAAATTTTCCCCCAATGCAGTCAGTTGATCAATGAGATCAGTCATACTGTTGATGTGTTCTTCCATATCACTGTGTTCATCCAGTTTCAAACTACACAGGCGTTTTAGCAAGTTGACTTTGTTGGACAATGTTGACTTTTGATGATATCCAAGAAGAGATTTCCACATACCATTCGCTGTATTGTGCTTCTTTACATGGCATAGTTGGTTATCTTCAACCAGAAGTCCAATGGTAGCACGAGCCTTTCCATCCTTCGTAATCCAGTCCTCATTTGCATCCGCAGGTTTATCTTTTTCAACAGTATTCCAGAGTCCTTCTTTAATCAAGAGAAGTTCTACTTTGTACTTCCAGATTTGGTAATTTGAATTATTTAACTTTGCTATTGAAATGCGAGCACCTTCAGCCATTGTGACTTCAGCAGAACAGGATAAACAACTTTCGTTTTCGAAAAAAAAAATCGCAAATTTCTTTAAAATATTTCAAAAATTGCAATCAGTCTCATAATCTATAAGACATGGAATAAATCTGGAATCCTTTATGTTGAAAAAGTACTTTATTTAGAAGATTAAATAAGATGGAATTGTAGTATTAGATTAAGACATTCTGTACTGTTTACATTCTTACAAGCTTAAGAATAAAAAATCGAACAGAGTTGAGTTGTACAGTTGTTGTAAGATAGAATAATAAGTAGTGGCTTAAAATAGATAAACATGAAAATTAAATATTGAATTAAATATTCTAACAAATACATGTTTGCCCTCCCTGACTTCGGGAGGACTTTGCCCCTCCCTGGACCCCCTAAATGACTGGATAGCAGCTCTTGCATAACAATCCTTTTAAACTAAGTCTGAAACAGTGTTTTGTTTTGTTGGTGGTAGTGCAGTAGTAGGGCATATGCCAAAATCTGATTGCCTTCGAAAACTGATGAAGGCGCAAAAGTTTCCAAAATGAGACCTCCTTCATTTGTGAGCCACATTTTATAAATTTTCCATTTGGATCAATAATATGCCATAAAAAAGACTTATAAATAAAATTTAAGTGCAAAAATAATTTTATTATTTTGTGATTAGGGAAGAAATGTGTGTGTATTGAATTTGTCTGACAAGCCAAATTTCTAGTTTTTAAAATTTTTACAAAAAAAAATAGTTGTTACACAAACTTTTTTCAAAAAAATACAGAAATTATCTCACACATAGTGGTTTAGAGTAAAATAATAATGTTTAATATTATTTGTAGTATACATGTCTTGAGAAAAAAAATCGTAGGTTGATGTTCCCAAAATGGGAACAATGGCGCTAATAAGAGGCTTATATTTTCTACAATGATGCTTGTTTGCCCTAAATATTATGAGCTCAATTATGCATTAATTTTCTTAGCACCTGATTTTACATTCTTTAATTGTTACCACTTTTTTAGATTAATAAATGTGTTGAAATAGATATCTTTGAGAAACTGCCTGTTCCCTTTGGCTTGATCAGGTATGGAGTTGCTCCTGACCATCCTGAAATTAAGGTAAAATTTGTTTTTCTTCCCTTCTCTTGTATATTGTACAGGTACATTTTCAATTTTGCTAAATTTTCTTATTGCTTATTTTTAAAAATACCAAAATTTCAAAGAATCAAACATATTACAGGATTGAAGAACAAATTTTTAAAAATACACATGCAAATTATCTTGTAATCATGATTTATCAGTTAATATTCGATAAAGTTAAAAAGCATTGACATTACATCACATTTATTCTTCCATTATTTAATGTCTATTTAATGAATAAATGCATTTCTATCTTGTTTAATTTTATCCATGTATGTATTGTTGCTTAAGATTCTTTAATGATCAAAACAATTCCTTTTTATCATTTTTCAGAGTCATGATGAATATTTTATATTCATTTAACTTTCTTGAAAAAGTTTATTAACCTTTCAAAAGATTCTAAAGATGATTTAAATCTTTTTTTCACTGTTATCAATGCCACAGCCAGAGAGTCTTGGAAGTTTAAGCGCACCTGAAGTTCAATATCGCTTTCATTTTTGCTTAAAACTATAACGTAGGATTTGCTGTCACCTACTTTTCTTTCACACTGCCAAAATTTACATTTAATTTTGAATAAATAATTGTCTATAGATGACCTGTTATGAAGGTGGAAATCATGACATTTAGAGAAATAGTGACTTAAAATAGGAATTTTAGTGTAAACACACTCTGAAAATAACTTCTGGCTACAAAGTTTTGATAACTATGTTTTCAATATTCATGTTATTTTTAAATATAAATTATCTTATATGCATTTATAATAAACAATATTTTTTTTTAATAGTCTGTGATAGATTCTTTTACTAAGGTTGCACAAAATGAAAGATGTAATTTTTATGGAAATGTCACAGTCGGAAAAGATGTGAAAATTTCGGAACTCCTTAGCAATTATCATGCCGTTGTTTTGGTAACTATATTTTTAACATAGTTTTTGAAATTGAGATTACTTTATATGCATTGTTGATTTTATGTTACTATAAGAATAATTCAAATGATTTGTTCCCCTTTGATTGGTAAATTTGGAAATTTCTTCTAAAAAACTTTTCATAAATGTACAGTGGAATCTATTAATTGGACTCCTATTCAATGCTGGTCTCATGGCAATTTAAATTACTTTTGGGAAATAGTATTTATTTTAATAGTGGCCAACTCTTCACCACATCCCTAATCTGTAACTGTTTGCTTATGGAGACAGTTAAAAAAATTTCAAAGAGCTGAATGTCGAATGCAATGCTTCATTTTCCTTGCTATGACCTACGCAGGTTTACGATCAAGACTCAACATTCTAAACTCTACAAGGAGAGCCTGGAGATGTCCTCTTTTTTGCTTATTAGGAAATGCTTGTGCGCCAAGAAGAATAGAATAGAGTGGAGAATGTCGAAAGTCGCAAACGCAATAGTGAGCAGTTGTAGCCATGGGGGGAGGTGGGGGAAGGAAGGAGAAGGGGAAAATCTACCCAAGAAGGCAAGTGTATTCCAATGATAGAGTAATTCAGAAACTGAAGAAATACTTTGTTCTCATGTAGTTTTCATTGTTGCTTAAATGATGTTTCCTTTTTTGTATATAACTTAAAAGGTTATTAATTTTAATTTTATTCTTTTTCATTTAATTAAAATTTTTTGTCGCAAGTGAAAGCATTTTTCGAATGTAGAATACATTTTTATATGAGAGGCAATATAGTTACAATACCCAATAACAGTGGCGTATCTAGGCAGGGGCGGTCCTGCTTCAGGGGGCGGCAAAAAGAACGCCCATCCCAACAAAACGCAATCTTGTTTTGTTTTTTTTGCAAACAAATCAAGGTTTTTCTTTTCTTCGAAAATTCCCATTTGCCGCCCTTAATAAGGGCGGAGGGACAGCAAGCGTTTTATTTTATAGTGGCCACAGAGCGTCCGGTTTCAGCTTTTTCTGCATGTCATACTTTTTGTTAATAGGTAGTAACTTCTAAATAGCCTATAATAAAGTCATTTCCGCGTCCGACTGTCAACAAGTATTTCAAAAGATTCTGAATGACATATGGCTAAAAGGACGAGTAACAAAAGCGCTGATACGAATAGCTGAAATAGTATGGAGGTACCCCCAAGCCCTGTTAAATTACTTAAGTAGCAGCTGTCATTTCTCTTATTAGAACCCACCCATTGACACTGACTAGTCCTGGACTATTCCCTGTCTCAGCAGAGTAGCAAAGGGTTCACAGGAAACAATCCCTTGAAAGAGCGCAGTCGAATTCACTGAAGTCGGTTCATGGACAATGGTCTATTAAAGCTCTATTTCCACTGAAGCTCTTTTTTCTGTCTTTTATTACCCGACCGGTCCCCCGCCAGTGGTCTTAAATAGAGGTCATTCTTCATGACCACAAGTTGGCCACAATTCTTGTGGCCAGCTTGTTCCAAAGCGTCATTTTCTCGGTTCTCAGCGTTGTTTCTTCTCAAAAACAAAATTCGTATATGTCAACTAAGTCATGAGTAGTAAACCAAAAAAAAAAGTTTTTTGTTAGTAAAAATTATCTGAAAAATCATTTGAAAGTTATCCAAATAAGTAAAAGTGACTTTAATTCATCTTGTTATATGCTGAGACAGCCCCAAAAATAATTAGATTGAGTAGCTTTGGACAATTTACAACCTGATCGACATTTAGTGTTTTTGTAAGGGGAAAAAAATTCCTTCTTTTAATTGCTGAACGAATTAATGAAATTTGGATAGTCTTGAACTTTCACCAACTTTATAAGTAACTTATCTTATTGTGAAGATGAGAGAGACATTGTTTTAAAATGTTATGTGCAGTAGAAATATTCGGCGACAGCGCAAGTAGTCAGTAAGTAGGTACAATATATGTATTTCTTCTATCTTTGAAAAAATTGCTATTTATAGGTTCATAAAAGGACAATTCATAAATATAATAATTTTACTATTTGACAACTTTTTGTAATTGCAGCTCGTTTAAAATAAGTTTGATCTTGATGATCATGGCTAATAAATCATGCAATTCGAACAGTGTTTAGTGCGTAATATTCCTTTTTCATGCTTTCGTGTTTATTGAGGGGAATGATGAGTTTCGGCGGACCCTGTTTCCTCTTTCAGACATCAAAGACAGTCTCTCGATTTGGTTTTACTAAGTTTTACTGTTGGTTTTACTATTCTTTTCTATCGGGTATGGAAGGAGTTGAGCAAGTAGTCAGGGCGTATCATAATCAGTGTTTCTTTCAGACCTTTTGCTCCGGGAGAGCAGGTGAAGAACTAGGAGGGGCGGTGTATGATCCAAAATCATATTCTTTTTTTAATATATATATGGGCATGAATAGAAATGATGATAATATGGTTTTTTTTTTTTGATATACATATGATAGATTCTTGATTAAAAAAACAGTAGAAGAAATTTTAGAGTATGTTCAGTGGAGTAGGATTTTAGGGCTTCTGAAATTTTTCTAATTGAAATCTTATAAATGTAATTCTTAGGCTGGCTTTGGGGAGGGGGGGAGTTTCGGGGACCCTCCCCCGTGATTTTTTTGCATTTATGTACAGATAATGCAATTTTAAACTCTTAGATGACGCTAGAGGTTCAGGGGTTCTTCCCCGAGGAAATTTTCAAAAGTAGTCTTAAAAATGCAGTTTTACTCTATTTTTGTCAATGTTACTGGAGACAGATGCAAAGGCTCTCCCCAGGAAACTTTTTTAGATGTAAAGTCTTAACAATGAAATTTCGGGAACATTGTTTGGGGATTTTAGAGGATGCGAAAAATAGTTCAGGGACTCTCTTCCCGCAAATTTTTCAGAACTAAAGCCTTATATTTTAGGCTACTTTTGTTGACGCTACTGATAGTTTTCGGTGTCTTTCTCCAACACCAAAGTGTTTCTGAAACTGAACCCTTAAAAGCGCAACTTCATGGTATCTTAGATGATGTAAAAGGAAGAGAGAACCGGAGGATTGAACTCGAAAAATTTCCAAAACTGATGTTTTAAAAATGGAATTTTAGGCTATCTTTTGGTTCCGTTAAGAAAAAAAGGGGTGAGTCGGGGCCATTCTTTAGGTTGGACCATGTTCCAACCTGAAGTCTTAAAAATAGCTGTTTTAAGCTATTTTTTGGTGGCATTAGAGGGAAAGGAGATGTATCTAAAAATCTTCCAGGAAAGTTTTAAATAGAAGTCTTAAATCGCCATTTTTGGAATCTTTCTTCACACTAAACAGATGTATGTAATATTGCAAAAAATGTGGGGCACATTAGAATCAGCCATACCATCAACAACCTTACTCAGAACCAGGTCTTCTCTGAAGGAGCAGAGCTTTGGCGTTTCAGATTTTGTTGGCAGTGAGAGATTACTTTCATGACTAAACAAAACGGAGGCCACTTTATTTCCTCTATATTTTAAAAAATTTAATTTTTCCTTTACCTCCTTCCTTTTCTTTTTCTTCTCTTTTTTTTTTTTTGAAATTGTAATCTGAATTTTTCTCCCGGGGGGGGGGGGGGTGGCAGTTGACTTGCTCCGAGGGGACAGTGCCCCCCCCCCCTTCCCCGTAGAGATGCCTGAAAGAAACACTGATCATAATAACAATTTGAAAAATAAAATTAAAAAATATCTTATTGCACCGAGTGCTATGATTGTCTTTTAAAAATGCTGTTTAAAATAGTGATACCTTTTTAAGCTACATCAAAGAAAATCAATAATTTATAGTATTGTTGTTCCATGCTAAATGGACAGCATTCTATAAAGGGAAATTTATTTAGGCACTTCTTGACCATCGGTTCTTTAGGGCGAAACTGTAGTGATAATTGAATAATAATAAAATTGTTGCAGGTTTTTTTTTTCCTTTTTTCTGCTACTGCGTTTAATTATTTACGCAACAACTATAAATCTCAAAGTTTTGTACGAAATACTGTCGAGTTACAGGAAGGAGAGGGGGAGGCCTAAAGATGACGTAGTAGCTAATTAAGTTTTGAAATGGTTAAAAAGTCGAATCCAGGTGATGCAGACTTTTCTTTAAGGAATAAGGAGGTGAAATGGTTGTTTTGATATCTTGTCTAACGCTCACTGCGTTGCGAGATGGGTGGAAGTTTTCTTATTTTTCTATTATTCAATGAACAAATGCGAGGCATAATACTACCTTTAAAGACCTTCAGAAAAACAGCTTTCCCCTAAAAGGTGTTTTGCTCCGTTAAACATCGTATGAAGTAAATTTACCACGGGGCTTGAATTGGAAAGACGTACTTTCAACACCCAACAATCCAATGTGTTATTAGGTTTTTTTTATTTTATTTATTTTATATTTCGAATTAAATTTTGTGCATTCTTTTCAATTCAAAGATTAAGTTTCAATTTCTTTACTTTTGTAGTTTATATGTTAATTTTTGCAGCAAATGTTGTCAAACTATCGCGGCGGCTTTCAGCATAAGAAGGTGCCAAATTCCATTTTGAAATTGTACGGAGTTCAAATCCAGGTATTGCTTTGAGGAACAAAGAGATAAAAGTGGTTGTTGTGACACCTTGGGTAACTTTCATCGACGTGACAGAGGGGAGCTTTCTTGGTTTTCCACCATTCAATATGTCAATTCAATGCAGAAACCCACTCTTAAAAAGTATTTTAAGAAGGCAGCTTTAAGATGTTTTTCACCTGAGATCATCGAAAACAATATATAAATATTATTTGCAATGGGATGTCAATACATAGTACCTTATGCGTAACACCCAACATTACAAGCGGCCATTATGTGATGTTTTGAAAACAATTATCTTGAAATGTTGATGAAACTTTTAAGCATGCTCTTTTTATTGAAATCCGGGGTAAAATATTTCTTATATTTTCATGATTTGTTAACTTTGACTAATCAACAAGACTTCTAGTAAACTATTCGAGAAATTTGCGATTTAACTGAGGAAATTGTGGATTCAACTGAGTTCATAGGGCTCATTACGCAAATCTTCTAATGTCTCCAAATATAGGCTAAAATTGCCTTTTTGGGACCAATAGCAATAAATTTTCGTTGAAATGCATCGATAGGGAGGGGGGTGAAGTGCCTGAACCCCCCCCCCCCCCATTTCCTCAGCGTCACTAAATATAGCCTAGAACTGTGTGTTTTATACTTCAAATTCTAAAATTTTTTTTTTGGGGGGGGGGACCCCCGAACCCCTATTTTTGCATAAGCATCAGTTACTAGATTTATATCGCTTTTCCGAAAATGCTATTATATAAAAAAGAATGGCGGGTGAAATTAGTCGAAGTATTTGACTAAATGTCTGAAAAATAGAGATGGCACATTAATTTTGAAATGACCTATGGATGTGTGTATATATATATATATTAATTAAAAATCTGTATTCTCCCGATCGAAAAAAAGAACAAACTCATACTCCACCCCCCACCCCCCCCCACCCCTCTCATATCCACTTTTTAATTCGGGGCTGTTTTGCTGTCGACACGATTGAGGGGGCGGCATTCTCAGATTTCGCCCCGGGCGCCACTAAGTCTTGTTACGCCACTGCCCAATAAAAATATCAGCGCAATATCTTCGACTTATTATACACAATCAACAAATAATGCAAAATTTGTTTTAGTTCCTTTTAAACCCACATGTAATAATCAGTAATTAATAATTTCGATTAAGAGAAACGTTAATATCCCTAAACATAAACAATAAATATTCCTACTAAGCATTTCAAGTACTCTTACCCAATTTTCAAATAAACATATAATCAATCATAATGGAAAAATTGATCTCATAAACTTCATAGTATGTATTTGAATAATTATGCAGTAAGAACACTTATAAACATAACATTAGTGCTTCAGCAACCTTCTTTGCTTTTTAAAAAAAATTATACAACATTTGATGTTTTGAATATGTTCAATGTGTGCTGTGAATAATCTCCAGTTTTTTGTATTGAGAATGGTAAATGGCACCAATTGTTACATGTAAATTTTGATTTAAAAAGGGAGAGAGGAATATGGGGTGGTCATAATCACATAATTAAAATTCGTACTTCAGATGCATTAAAAATGCTTCTTTTCACTTCAAAAGTTTCCATAGAAATGCATCTGTGACCACCATCTTTTGGGTGTAATCTGAACTCCCAGTACATTGGTCTTGATTCCCACAAATTACACTGTGATCCCTCATTTCTAAAGCTCTGTGCACTTATGAATACAACACCTATACTAGTATAAATTTTGTGTTACAGAAAAAATGTAACACAAATATGTCAATTATTTAAGGTGTAAAACCAGAAATATGTGCTGAAAGTGCGTTGAAATGCTTATGAATCTCCTGTAGTTAAAACATTTGTTGGAATTTCGTTGAGGGAAATAAAAAATTGTGTTTAGCTTTCAAGCTTTCTGAAATTTGTTATAGAATAATGTGATTATCTTATCTTAAATGCTTTCTTGCCTTTTATTATATCTTATATTTCATGTTTAAATCTATATTAAGTAGTAACTCATTAACAAAAATTTAAATTTCAAATGCTGTAGCCACTTTCAAGGGTATTAAATATTCTTGAATGCCTTATTGCATTTTATTTAAATTCAAGGACTTGTGTATGTATTTTTGATTTCAATAAGTTGATGCTACTGTATGCTCGGTTAATAACATAGTAATATTCATTATTATCGGTTAAAAACCATAAACCTGCATTTTCTCATTATTTTGGATTGTATTCAACTTGTTACATAGTCATTGTGATAAAACATAATTTTTATTGCAAGTCAAATTTCCATTTTCGAAAAGATTCCTTTAATTTATGACTAGTAACCCATTTAAATGAATGACATATTATATTGTTTTCTTATAAGTTAACAAAAAATGTTAATTTTAGCTCCATTTAGTCTTATCTAATTGAAAATTTCTTAGATACTTCTTATACAAATAAGTTTGAATTTGGTCATGATAGTATTGCTTTTCTCATTATAGGCGTATGGAGCTAGTCAGGATAAATTGTTACAAATTCCTGGTGAGGTATGCTGTCATTATTGCTTTTATTGATTATTAGATTTTTTTCAAGTTTATTTTATGATGTGTTAAATTTTATTTTATGAGTCAAGTATGGAAGACATTACTTGAAGGTTTTCACTAAAAATTTAGTCATGTTAAATATTTCCTGTTCAGTGTATTCATGCATAAAATTTCACAAATAGCTCTATTTTGGCAATTTAAAGGCACAATAAATTATGTCTTTTAGAAAAGGTGACTTTGTTTTCCTTAACTTTTAAAATAACAAACTCTATCCATGGGTGCTCCCGAATGCAGTTGTTATTGTGCAGACTGTGGCATTGAAATTTTTACGGAGTGTTAGCAGGGGTGTTATCCTGGAAGAAAATAATGAGGGGACACTTAAAGATACAAGCATAAAAATGAAGTTGGAACGCTTAAATTAAAATATAAAAAAAGCTTAGGGGACTACTGAGTTAAAATAAAGTAGGAGGACCATCATCCCCCCTCGACTGTATCATTGGGCTTTAGCCTTTTTTCAGGAGAGGGGTTATCATTCTTGGGAAGCTTCATAGCTTTTTAAAGTTGTGTACAAGTGCTTTTAGGGGGCTTTATTAGTTATATGTTTAATAACTATCAATATGAAACCTTAGACAAAAAAATATCTCAGATGCAATTTGAGACCAGCAGATCTTTTTTCATAGAGCAACAAGATTTTTTTTTTTTTGAAAATACCCTGGTCTGAATGAATTTTCCCTATTACTTTGTTAAAGACAAACCCGTCACTTCAAAATTTTCCAGGGGTAGAGAGGCAAAGGCTACTCAACAAATATTGCATAAAAATCAACGTACATACAAAATATGTTATATTTCTCATTCCATCCCCCCCCCCCTTAACCCCTTAATGACAGGCCTAATTAAAAAATTTGAAATGATTCTCAAATTGCTGGTCATATTATTAACAAAAATTGATATACACGTGATTCCTATTAGCAGCAGTAGCTCCAAGGGGCATGACACAATAGATAGAATTTGCGCAGCCTAGCTGCTGTCTCATTTTCTTACCACTCATTCATTTAACTTTATTTCATTCTGTAATGAAAAGTTTATCTTTAGTGTTAATTATTATTTTACTTTTAAGCTTGAGCAATATTTAGTTTTCCTAGCAATGCTTTAATTGATTATATTATGGTACTTTGGAGTGTGCTGGACTCCTGGTGAGTGAGCATACATGTTTTAACAACAACAAGTTTATTAACAGCAAAAAGGTTTAAACTTTGAATACTAAAATCAATGTCAAAAAAGGGCTCGGAATTACAGCTGAAGAGATGAATTCTAAGTTGTGTAGGAATCGCAGCGCATTTACTAATTGAAAATAGCAATCGGCATCTCAAGCAATACCAAAATCAAGGATTATTGCAATAAACCTAAAAAATAGCAATCCTCATCCTAACACCAAGATTGTCAGGAATACTGACAAAATGCAAAAAATGTAATTGATCAAACTGACATGCTAACAAGCTGCCGAAAAAGGCCGAAACTGATTTCTGTCTCTCTATCCTTTGCTTTTGCTGAAATGAGCAACGAATCGGAGCTCGGCACACAATTTACGACCTTGCCTAAGAAAAAAGAGATTCTTTGAATGCATTAAAGATTCAATCAGCTTACGTTAGTTTTACATTCGTAAATGCGAACCATGGAGCACCACAATATAATAGTGATATCCAAAGTTTGTTCGCTGGGCGACAGTGCAGTGTGAAGAAGGGAATTTTCAAATTTACAGAGCTTAACCATGATTGGTTGCTTCCTGCAGCAGGAGTATGGGTGGAGCCTATAACGGCAGCTTCCTAGCTGGCCTTGCTATGAAAATGCGGATATTAATTAGATTTATTAGTACAGAACCAGCTGTTGATACTTCATGTGCAGTCCATTTGATAGAGTTCTGGTGGGTGTCTCTGGTTGGTTTAGCCATCTTGGTAAAGACATTGTTCTAAGCCTTGTACCTTGTTAGGGTGGCCATGTTGCTGCATATTTAGTTTAAGTTATCATGCCAGTGGGCTTTTGGATTTGCTTTAATTAGGTTTTCCTGTTATGTTTCTATTTAATATCTATGTCTAAAATAAATGTAGTTTGATTTTAACTTTGCTCTATCTGACTTTAACTCGGCTGACATTTACACTCTGCTAAAGTTAGGATGTATTAGACTCACACCCATTGGGCATATCAAATCAACAATCATCCAATCAAACAATTTTTTTCCTAAGCATATATCTGAAGTAGAAATGCAAGGGTTTAAACCAAAATTGGCATGAAGGTGTACCTGAATGGGAACTGTTGCTGATTCATTTTTAGGACTAGTAGCTCCAAGGGGGGTGATGCAATCAAATGTTTTTCTTGTTAATCATATATCTCTAGGAGTAATGCAAAGATTCAAAGAAAAATTTTTATGCACAATACACATGTACCCCTCAATGGGAACAGGCATTGATTATATTTCAGCGCCAATCACATTCAAGGGAACAGTGCCTTTTGATTTCAAAGGCGTTTTGGTATTAAAGATGTAAAAAAAAAATTCATGATGGCTAGAATATGCAAATTTTAACTGCATTATAAAATTTTAATATTTGTTGATAACAAGAAATCAATTTTTGTAGAAGGTAACTGTTTTATCAAAATTAGCTGTTTCTTTCCTGTCATTTAGCTTTCTGTAAAAAGTTTTTATTTAATAACATTTTTTATTTTAAGTTATAGATTATGTTTTAGGACTCCAAAAATGTGTTATCTGCTCGTAGTTTTGTTGGCTGGTACAATGGTCATCCAGATCATGTCAATGAACAAATTCTCTTAGATTCTCATACTGCTGTTGTGATTGGCCATGGAAATGTGGCCCTGGATGTTGCAAGGATTCTACTTCAACCACTGGACAAGTTGAAAGTAACATAAATAAGATGTGAACTATTTTTTCTTTCTTTATTTATTTCATTTTTTTCTGATATCTTTATCCGTTGTGTTCTTATTGAAATGAAGACTGCCTGAATATATATATATATATATATATATATATTCAGGCAGTCTTCATATTTACATACATATTTTAGGGATGCACCAATTAATTGGTAATCCGACCATAATCTGCCACTTTGCCGATTTTTATTGTCGGCCCAAATTTTGCATGCCAGAAAACAAGAAACCATGCCGAGTGAACTCATTGACAATAGTAGAGGAAAAAATTCATAATCAACTTAAAATTAAGCACAAAACTTGAAAAAATTGCCTCGAGACATGTCTTCAGGTTATAAGAAACCCCTTTCTGAATGCAAAATTTTTTATACCAGGGCATGTTGTTCTACTCATTAAAAAATAATTATAGCAATTTTTAAAACATAGTTTAAAGGGTTGCTACCGTGGAGTAGAGAACCTTCTTAAAAAGTTTAGACTAATTCAAATGCATTGAGGGGCAATAAAGTTACTTCTGATAATTGGCTTGTCTTTTTTTTTTTGGTCTTGTGGTGACTCTTGTTTAATATCATTTGAAGTCTGTTCTTCAGCAAGCATAGACTTCTAAAACCAGAATTTGTTTTCAAATTTTGACAGTTGCTTGAAAAAATTCTTATCAACTGTGAAACTTATTTAGTTAGTTTTATACTAAAAAGATTTCATAATTTTAGCAAAAAGCTATTGTTCCCTGAGCAGTCTATTCTATACTATTAAGTGACCTTTCCCTTTTAGCAATCATACTTATATATTTTAGACCACTGATATAACTGAATATGCATATGAAGCTTTAAAAAAAAGTCAAGTGCAGAAAGTAATTCTCATGGGCAGAAGAGGGCCTCTTCAAGTCTCATTCACAATTAAAGAGATAAGAGAAATGATAACATTACCTGGATGTGTGACGAAAATTAATGTTACTGATTTCAAAGGATTTCCTGAAATCAAATGTAAGTTACTTGTTTACATCTTTCATTGAGATCTCCCAGTATATTTTGTTGCTAAATTTTATTGGTAGATTTCTGTTCATTTATCTGAGTATTAATTTTTGTCCTCAAAATCTTCTTAATTTTGGGTTTTTGTGGCAAACAAAACAGTTAGCATTCTAAAAAAAATGCTTTCAAACAAAAGCTCTCTGGTGTAGCTCAATGGGAATACAGTCGAGGGTCAAAATCCGCACAACTTGGGAGAAGTGGTTGTGCGGATTTCAGACCACTTTAGTTAACTATGTTAAAAAAGGTTCACAAGTTTCCCAGGTGGGAATTATACGCGAATAATGTGATATATTTTTGTTTCCCCTCACCCTTAAACATATTTAAGAACACTATATTTTTTAACCACAAGATAGCACTAAGCCTTATTTCGGAATTTTCCGAATTTCAGAGCCTAACCCAAAATGGCGGATCTACGTAAATATCAACTTTGATCTGCGCATTTTACTTCAAATTGCACTCTTTTCTCAACAGGTTGATAAATAAGTAACTTTTTTTTTTTTGAAAAGGAAATACAGTGAAACCCCGATTTTACGTTTCTCAAGGGACTGGGTAAAAAAAACGTAAAATACGGGAAATACATAGAATGCAAAAATCAAATAGAAAAAATTTAAAGGTAGTAAAGATGACTCTTTCAAAAGGTATAATATCTATATTTTACGAAAAGAACATTATTATACATACTATTTTAAGATAATTTTTATTTTTAGATGCGACTCCTGGCGTTTAGGATGAAAATCCGTAATAGTGGATTGTTTTTTAGTCATTGGACACCTCTAATTAAGGGACATTTTTTCTGGTCCCAGTCCCTTTGAATAAGGACTGCAATGTATTTACCTCTGAATAAGGGACACTCTATTTAAGGGACATTCTTGGAGAAAAATTTCCAAAATTCAAGTTATATAGATAAGAAAATTTACTGGAAGCTAAAGTTTGTTTTTTTTTCTTTTCTGAAAATTAACTTCTGAAAGTTAGTATGAGTCCTAGAAGCATGAACAAAGAAACATGTGTATTTTAAAGTACTTGACAAAACCTACTTGTAAAGCCTTTTCCCTCTTTTGTACAGTGGAATAAATGCGTGTTCAGCAAGGACCGACGGTACCAACAAGTTTTTTTATGCAAAAATTGTAAAAAGTGCACGTAATTTCTACTGTATTGCCCAAATTACGTACTTTGAAACAAACCCATCTAACAGATTACTTCGAATAAATTTCTGTAAGTTAGAAAACTTTGCCAATGTGAAATTTATGCTAAAATTTCAGTTTTTCAATGAAAAAATTTTAAATTTCAATAATTTCAACTTATATTTTGTATGCATGAGACATTATCGGTATTTAAGCTTAAATGGTAACACATGTTTACTATTAAAAAGTTAAACTAAGTTAATACACTATATGTATATGCATCAATTTATGAGCCTCCGAGGAAGGGACACTTCTATTTAAGGGACAAAATCTCCAGTCCCCTTAGTGTCCCTTATTGAGAGGTTTTACTGTATAAGGTCGTCTACGGATCTGCATTGAATATATCCTTTGGTTGTATCCTTTGGTCAAATTTGGTAGATTTTTCTTCCATTCTTTTATTGTAGCTTCATCTACACTTGATGATTTTCCCGAAAGCGATCTATACACAAGATTATGTATTTTTTTCCTTCTGTCAATCCATCCATTTGAAGCTGTAAAGTCTTTCAAACCACCAAGCCTATCGGTGATTTCTAGAGCTTTTTCTCAACATTTATAGGTACATTTGCGGCACGAGCTTCTTTAAACCACTTTACTAAGATACCTTCCAGCTTGTCGTACTTTTCAATGTTTTTCATTTCTTGGAATTTTTTTCACCCACTTTCTTGATGTTTTTTTCAATGCATTCTTTTTTCTGTAGTATGGATTGCAGGGTTCTCACGGGAAATCCTTGCGATTGAGCGAATGCTACTTTGGTTCCTTGAAATTCATCAAATTGTTTAACAATTTTGGATTTCTCAGCAACAGAAAAGTTTTTGTGTTTTTTACTCGTCATTTTGGCACAAAAAGGTTAGAAATGCGACCACCGTGTGCCAAACAGCAACTGAATGTTGTTCAGTGTTATACAGTGGATTTCAGGCTTATCTGAAAATGTGTAGAAGGGTAAGGACCCCTCTCCCCGATGAAAGAAAAGGAGCCACCCCATGATCAATGAGAAGAAACCGGTTTCAGAAGACAGGAATCTGTTGAATGCGTTTCTGTTTTCATAGATTAACTTTCAACAACGTGGATTAGCTTTAAAAAAGCACAAATGGAAAAATATTGCTTATTTTAGAGCATTTTTTCTTTTTTTCACTTTCCAGGGAAAACGTAAAATGCGGAAAATTTCATATATAACACACTTACAATCAGGGTTAAATTAACATTATTAGTATATGGAAAAACTGGGACCTGATGAAAAAAAGGTAAAATGCGGGAAAAACGTAAAATCGGGGTTTCACTGTATAAGTAAATCCATGTGTTAATATATTTTACCAAACAAAAAAAACTTATTCATGGATTTTAGTAAAATGCTCCAAATTACAACACACAATTCACCAAAAATAAACCATACCTACATGGTAGTTCCTCATTTCACTATCACCTGCAATTGCATGAAAAATAAAATAGGAGCTGCATAAACTCTAAAAAAATATTAACAGAGAAGTCATCAAAACACCAGCTATTTGTACAAATTACAAAGTTACTGGGTGCCATTTATGACCACAGCGAAACAAATAGAGCAAGTTCCTTTATCTTTCTTTCTTTCTTTTTTTAAGGGAATAAAACTTGAAAAACGAACTTTTAAGAACTTAAGGAAAATAATAATTAATTTTTTATAGGGAAAAAAGGTATTTAACTGAGCTCAAGAAATCAATTTTCATCTTTCAACATAGTAGGGTTTTCTGGTTTTATCTTGGTTTCCCGATTTTAGTTCAAGTAAATAAAAAACATATCTACAATATTGCTTCTATTTGAATCAAAAGTTACTGATATTTATTAATTTAACAGCTTCTTAGATGAATATTTTTCTGAATTAGCAAAAAAAAAAAAAAAAATCTCGGGAAAAGTGCTTAATTTTACGATTTTTCCAATTTTGGGATTCTGAATTTGCGGTTCGGTACTGTAATAACGTTGGGAGTATCTTTTTACTCCATTGTTAAGGATTTGACATGCCTAAATTCGTCATAGGCAGATTATGGCCCAAAAATATATTAGTTTTACATTTACAAAAATGACTTTTCTGCAAAACCAGTTTGGGGTAAAATCAATGCGGATTTCGGACGTTGGTGGATTTCAGGTCAGCAGATTTGTGGCGCTCGACTGTATATGCTAATTATGTTTTTGTGTTGATTTCTCTAAAGGAGTGGCGCCTGTTTACAATTTTAAAAGTAGTATTCATATCAGTAAAAAGAGATAAAAGCTAGTTTTGGGGAATGGCCACACCATACTAGTTGAATATTATGCTACCAAATAGCTAAACATTTGACCTTATCTGAAAAAATTTGCTATTCGGCCAAAAAATAATTATCCATTGCATCACCAGTACATGTATGCACATGTGTTGTAAATCCATATTTTAATAATTACTGATAAAGAAAATTATGTTTTTTAGCTTTTCCAAAGCACAAAAAAAGAGTGTCAAAACTCATGTATGCAGCAGCATTAAAAAAAGAAAATGGAAGCTCTAAAATTTGTGAAATAAAGTTCTTTCGCAGACCAAGTTCTATCCTATCTGATGACCAAGGAAGAGTAGAAAGTTTAATTACAAAGATAAATAAAATGGAAGTATGTCTCATGACTATTAGTTTTATGTTCAAATGTAATTTTCAGAAATTGCTATTTTATTCTTTAATACTTTTTTTTATTCAAAAGGGGAGCCTTGAAAATCCACAAATATTTCAGACCGAGGAAGAAGATGTGACAAATTGTGGTTTAGTAAGTAGATCTCTTTTCTTGAAAAATACCTTAATTCAATTGTGTGTTAATTCCTTGTGTGCTCATGAATAGTTGTGTAACTCATTGTTCACTTCTCTTTCCGCTACTCATTACTCAGGCGAGTATTGAGAATATCAATCGTGATTTTAAAAAATAACCGCTGATATAAACATGACAAATTTTGCACTTATTAGAATAGAAATATGGATTTTGAGCTTATATTCATTTTTTAAATTAAATTCAGTTTGAAACTTAATAATGGAACCTTTGAAAAAATGTTTTTTCAGAATAGCGGAGACAACAGTTTTCAAAAGAAAAAGCAATAATAAAATATATCTTTGATGTAAGGTTTTCCTCAAATTAGCAATAGGTTTTAAATTTGGGATTGAACTTAATGAAAGCTCTGTTCTCCTGATTTAACAATTTCCTTGATTTTACAATGGAATTTAAAAGTTCATAGACATTCATTAAATCGGGTTATAATTGCAATAAAACAAATAATTATCACCAAGAAAAGGAATAGCTACAGTTCATTCTTGATGTCAAATAACGTGACAAATGATGACGTGGAGCTACAATGACTTTTTTAAATAGCTGTTGGCAACAAATAGGAACATACAAAATCGTACCATACATTTTTAAAATATGGTTTACAATTCTCACATAATCATAGGCAGACCATGCTTTTTAAACTCTTAATACAGGCAATGCCAAGGCTTTTTAAATTCTTTGCACAGATAATCTTTTACATTTTCTAAACACTTAGCATGTGCATTGCCGTAAGGGTACCCCTAGTTATTAATATTTTAGGACTTACATTACCTGTAAATATAAATCTTGAATTTAACAAAATGTAGCTGTGAAATGAATATTACATAACTTCTAGTACAGTGATGCGCACAATAGAGGCAATTTACTGCCTCTTAAGATAACATTATTTTATTCCATAGATTATGAGACTGAAACAGTTTTGAAAACAAAAGTTTTTGCTTTGTTTCAATTTTGAGATTTGTGACATTGAAAAAAATTGCTAACCAATCATAAACAGTAGAATAAAAGTAATGGCAGAATTAAAGGTTACCATACCATAGCTAAATAACTACAATTATCAAGTGTGGAAGTATAAAGCAAATGGAAGTCTAGCAAATAACAATGTAACATACGCGCTGACATCACTTAACAAATAGAAAGTAGGGAAAGAAATCCAGGTAGCATATATGCTACTCTATGAGAATAAGGGTTAAGAAGATCTGCACAAATTACTAAAGGCAAAGTGCCAGAAAGTTTAATTTGCATGTAAATTAAGAAAAAGTCTGTATGGTTTAAAACAAAGTGCAAATGAATGGAATAAAAAGTTTAATCAATCTTTATTTGAAATGGGATTTAAGCAAAGTCATAATCCTTGTTTGTATTCTACGAAAGCAAAAGAGACTTGGATATATGTCTTAATTTACGCAGATGATGTTATAGCAGCCAGTATATCAAATGAAAATTTGAATGATTTTCACAGTCGGTACCGCCTATAAGGTCATCCCACTTATATGGTCAGTTTTCTAAAGTCCTGTTTAACTTAATAGGGAACGCGTGTTAAAGTACACCACTTATATCGTCATGTAATTTTTAGAATAATCGGTTGTATGGTCACTTTTCCTTAGGTTGGCATTTTGTTTTCTTTAGAAAAATAAACACTTTTGGAGACAGGAAGCAAACGGAAATGACCAGACTCCCCTTCAACCACCACAGAGAACTGGAATTCACTCCTTTCTTTTGTTTCCCTACCCTCCATTTTTCTTTAGTATTCATCATCGATGTCGCCCCACTCGTCCCACCCCTTTCCGGTCGGAATTCCTTTTCCTTCTCAAGAGCAAAGGGTCAAATGGACATCTCTCTGTTGATTGGTTTAAGTTATATTCCTTGCTTCAAAAAAGGTTGAAATTGTAAAGTCACCAAAGGAAAGAAAGATTTTTTTCATTTGGATTACTTGTCCAGTAACGAATTTACACTTCCATCATGGCTTCCAAAAGAAAAAATTAAAAATTCGCTGAGAAGAAGAAACTGGTTGAAAAGTTTAACAAATCTAAACTTTCAATTGCTGCTTTTGCCAAAGAAAATTCTATACCACTGACAACTTTAAACAATATTTTAGCAAAAGCCAAACGCAGCTCTTCAGATGATCTTCAGCGACCAAGAAAGGAAACAACAGCGCATGTTACCTTTTGAAAAGGTGGAGAAGGCTCTTCTGACATGGATTAAATATGCACAATCTCAAAATGCTCCTATATCGTGGAATATCCTAAAAGAAAAATCACTGAAAATTGCTAAATTTGGTGAGTCAAAATTCATTGCTAGTAATGGCTGGTTACAGCGATTTAACTCGAGAAATAATCTATCTTTTAAGAAATTGTGTGGTGAAAGTGCCAATTTTGACTACAGCTCTTTGAAAGAACGGAAAGATGATCTCTGAAACAATGAGTTCTGTCTGGTATGACCAGATAAAAAGTCCGCATTCATCAACGTTGAACACATTGGCCGGTTGAAATCTTTCAACCGGCTAACGTGTTCAACGTTGATGAATGCAGACTTTTTATAGGGTCATACCAGACAGAACTCATTGTTTCAAAGGGGTAAAATGCGTAGACGGAAAAAAAGTAGGGAACACTTAACTGTTCTGTTATCGGCAAACATGGATGGTTCAGAAAAAATTGGTTCCTGTAGTGATTGGAAAATTTCTAAAACCTAGATGCATGAAATATTGCAAATCTTTGCCTCTTGTGTACGATGCCAGTTCCAAAGCATGGATGACTCAGGCGATCTGGGGAAAAACTCTCAGGAGGTGGGACCTACATTTTTTGAAACAAAACACTTAACTGTTCTGTTATCGGCAAACATGGATGGTTCAGAAAAAATTGGTTCCTGTAGTGATTGGAAAATTTCTAAAACCTAGATGCATGAAATATTGCAAATCTTTGCCTCTTGTGTACGATGCCAGTTCCAAAGCGTGGATGACTCAGGCGATCTGGGGAAAAACTCTCACGAGGTGGGACCTACATTTTTTGAAGCAAAACAGGAAGATAGCATTAAATGCAGATAACTCTACTGCTCACTGCCTGTTGAGGGTTTGAAATCAACTGAATTCTTTTTCTTGCCTCCAAACAGCACGTGTATGTTACAACCTCTGTATCAAGGAATAATCCAAAGTTTCAATCAATCTTCTTTTGCGAGACATGATCTCAGCCATTGACAGAAAAGAGGAATTTCGAGTTTCAGTGTTAAATGCGTTATTCTACATTGACCAAAGTTGGAACATGGTTTCGCAAAAAATTATCGAAAATTGTTTCCAACACGCTGGGTATCACAGTTCTCCAGAATCTCAAGAATCATTAGAGGATCCTGATGAAGCTCTGCCCTTCGCTGAGCTTGCAGAAAAATTACGAAAACGAGGCTATGTGATGCCGGATGAAAATCTCTATGCTCAGATAGATGGAGATGTGCTTTCTAATAGAAGGTATTGTTTCTGATGTCTTAAATGTAAATGCTGAAGGAAGCGACGATGAAGATACCGAATGTGATAAAAAGCCTGTATCAACATCCGATGCGCCTAAAGCTATTGATGACCTGAGGTGTTTTTTTACAAACTCTGTTGCTAGCAAATGAAAATTTGGAGACTTTTAGGGACTTAGAAAAAATTGTGTTAACAAGCAAGAAATGACGGCAGTCCTGCTTAACAGAATATTTTTTTTTAATGTAAAGTAAATGATAAGGTAAAGTATTAAAGTTTTCTAAACATGTATATGTGTGTGTATTTCTTATTGCTTTAACATTTAAAACGTCTCAGAGAGTTTATTTGTTTAAGTTCTGATTCCAAAAATATATTTATGTCATATTAATTGTACTTTTTTTATTGTTCCGCATATAAGGTCATATTTTTCTGGGACCCGGAGGTGACCATTTAGCCGATACTTACTGTATATACATAAAGAGTTTGCATTGTTTTCAATACTTTATATTGCAATGAACATGCAATATCGTTTTCAGATAATTTGCTCTTGGCACCTCAATTACTTCCATCTTTGCGGATGACCAAACACAGCGACTATGTACACAATAAGTAGCCGCCATGTTTGGTTGAAAGGAAAATATAATGGCAGCATTGGTTTATTTTTTGACATTTTCAGTGCAATTGTGGACTTAAAAATTTAATAGTTGTTATTGAAATAAAACATATCTAAATACCCCCAAGGTATTTATCTAACTAAAGTACTATGAAAGTACTAAACTATGTACTGACCCAAGATGGCACTCTCGCTATCTAAAACTTTTGAATGGAATACGAGCTTTCTAGAACAGAAATATAAGATGGGATTTTTTTTTTCCATTTAAAACGTTCGATCAGGAACTGTTTTCAGTGAAGAAGTTTTTCCGTGCTTTAAAATAAATTTCCATGACTTTTAATCAAAATAATTATTTTCTATTACTTTTCCAGGTCTGAAGTTTCTTTATTTTTTTCCATGATTTTCCAGGATTTTCATGACGTGTACGAACCCTGATTATTGGTGGTTTTGATTTTTAGGTTCTGCGAAGTGTTGGCTACCATAGTGTATTGATAGAACCTGGAATTCCTTTTGATAAAACTAAACACATTATACCAAATGATGGAGGAAAAGTTGAAAAAAACGAAAGTATGTACATACGCAAGATTCACATTTTGTGAATTATTTAAAATTTTCACATTACTTGTTCTTTTAACAGACTAAATCAGTAAATTTTTGCCACTGAAATGAAACTATGTACAAGCTATATATAAATTTTTTTGAATATTTCTAAGTGTGCAAATTTCCATTTTATCTTTAATTTTAACGGTGAACTATGAATCTTGGTCTACAAATGAGGCAATTATGTTCTGTAGAGCAGAACATAACCCCAAATGGATTTTATTACAGTAGCCCCTCGCTGCAGTGCGCTTGTCGGGGGACAGCAAAACATGATATATCCAAACGCGAGATGTAACCGATGCCGTTCGAAATAAATCACACAAGTAAAGTACAATAATTTGAGTGGCCCTTTGCATGCCACCTCAACATGGTTTGAAAATGATGTCAAAGAAAAAGATAACCATTTTCTTTCCTGAAAAGTCCCTTATCTATCACTCTCCCTTTCTTGGCCAAGAGGATTGTATAATTTGGATTTGTTCAGCGCAGTGTGATTTCTTTCTGTACTAAAAGGTATCCAAAAATGGCTGTATTTTCTCCTTGGGCAGTAAACATCTGTCTCTTTCATTCAATGGGCGTTCGGGTCAATACAAAAAGAACAAGTAAAACGTCAACTGTGTGAGTCTAGTCATTTAACAGGTATTTAAACTGGGGAGTGGGAGGAGAATTTGTTGCAAGTTTTAACTGCAGCAAATTCAGAAGAAAGGAAAACATTCCTGTTTGATGACTTTGAACGAATGCTTTGTACAAATTTGAATCTTGCTTTAATGAGGGAAAAGGGCTTTACGCAGAAATGCAATACAGTAAAACCCTGTTATACCATGAAATTGGACAAACCGCGATGACTATCATGTCCCCCGACGTTTAAACCACCCTTTATCATTGCCATTTGAAGGTGATTACTTATTTACCATTGTAAATAAAGCCAGCTCAAACACACAAATATTCTAGCCAAAGAGCACCCATCCCCCCACCAGACACGCTAACAGATAAAGCCTTATTGTGATAGGCGTGATGTACAACTTTTTCATGCTTTTTCTGTCTTTCAACCTAGAACATATAGCTTGATTTCAAAATCGGGTGCAATCGCTCTGACTTGTTTCTCTTAACATAAGTGGAGCTCAATGTGTTGAGAACTGTTCAGTTCAATGCTTAACTATTCCATTTTCAGAAGTCTAGTTACGCATGTGTAACTCCTTTTGTAGCGCTATCAAACTTTGTATTCCAGATTCTTTAGCATTCCTGAAAAGTAAACGTATTCCCCAGTGAGAAGCACGTTCTTTCCCTTCCAAATCTTTTTTTATCTTAAAACCTCCACCCTTTACAATCCCATGTTGATAACATAAAGAGATTTTTAAGCACCTTTTTTCTCAGAACACAGTTGGTTCATAACATATCGCTCGATAGACCAACTGCGCTGCTAAGATGTGTGCTTCTTGCACAGCAATTACAGTGAATAAAATGGCAGCAAAGAAGAAATTAAAAAATTATACTATAGGGGTGATAAAAAGTTACGAGTAATTGATAAAGTTAAAAATGATGCAACAAAAGTGAGTATTATTTCATGAATATGGTTCCGTGGTATAGTTTCATTATACCGTGTTTATGTTGTAATGCGGGTGCCAAAAAGGTCCCCTGCCACCTGTGTTTTAACAGGGTTTTACTGTGTCTTTACTTTCGAGAGCTCAAACTTAAAATTTTCGGAGACATAGAAAAAGCGCAATATATCCGAATGAGCGATATAACGAGGGGTTACTGTAATTCTGAAGGTAAATAACATAATTGAGGAGCTGCGTTCAATAAGAGTTTTAGTCATTGAGGCTGTTAATGCTTAAGTGTGCTCTTTGCGTTATTTGAGGTGTCTAGAAGTATTAGTTTTTATATGCAATGTGGAGGTGACAGCAGATTTCTGTAAAAGTGATGACAAGAAAATTTACTATTGCATCAAACAGGTACTTGAGTTGCCTATATTTTTGTTTATAATTAAATTTCCTTTCCCATGAGCACACTTAATCTTGCAGTATTGTGTGAAAGTGAGGTACAATAGTGTTTAAAAGCATCTAGTAATAAAATCAAGTGAAAGTTAAATTCCAGGTGCTTCAGAAACTAAATTTGAAGGAAGTTCCTAAACTGTATTTGCTCTGATAAAGGAATGTAGGCAAACACCAAAGATGTTTGAAGATTTAATAGTTTGTTATTTGATTAAGGATTTCTCTGTGCCATTTAAACCTTTCTTTAGTTGACTCTCACTATTAAGTTTGAGATAAAAAATATAAACATTATTTCCTTTTTGAGACCTTCCGGATAAAAAAATTTTTGAAAAAAAAAAAAACACACAAATATACAGAACAGAACGAAAAACTTATATTTTTTCTTAAAAAAAAATATATAAATAATACTCCAGTTATAAAACTAAAAATTCATTAAAAAATAATAATGCTATCGGCTTCGGCCTGGAATTAATGGCTGAATATTCCACTATTCGGCCAAATCACTATTTGTTACATCCCTACTTTCAATCATTTGATAAATAATTTGTAGTGTGTTAGTAACATCGGTATTTTTTGACAAATTATATTGTTCATAAATTTCAATTTAATCTTCAATATTTGTGTTTTCTTGAACTGTTAGATATTACTGCTTCTGCAGTAATATCTTCATCATAATAAGCTCTGAGTCAACATTTACATAGTAGAAAGTTCCAATTACTGTTCCTGTAGTACTTTCTTTAAATGCTTGAACTCATTGAAATAGTTGCTCAATGAGCTACTATTTCTTGAGAAACCTCATTTTGCCAAGCACAAAAACTATTCAAAGAGCTTTTAAGACTGAGAGAGAACTTCTATGATGGTTATTTCTTTTCAAGATCATTGATGAGCTTTCAATTCAATAATGTTGCTATGTTAAAAACTTATAGTGAATTGATTTATTTTTAGATCTGTACTGCAGTGGTTGGGTTAAAACGGGTCCTATTGGTGTGGTTTTATCCACTTTGTCTTCAAGCTATGAGACTGCAGAAAAAATCGTTTCAGATATTGACAAAATAGCATCAAAGCCGTTAGCAGGAAGAGAAAGTATATTAGCATTGCTTAAACAGCAAGGTAAGCAACAAAACAAAGTGAATTTTTAAGGAAATATTTTATGCTTTTATTTTTTAATCTCTGTAATAGTGAGACTGTACAGTAGTGACACATATGTCATGGAGTTGGTTTGCCTGCCTCTGGCATTTACGGGACTGTTTCTTAGATGGTAGGCTGATAAAACACAAAAATGATCAAGTAGTTTACTTCTAACATTTTGATGACTCTACACGAAATTATGAAAATAAAGCAGAAAAAAGGAAAGAAAAAAACTAATGAAATCTCTCACACATATTTGAGATACAAAAACACAGAAACTGTAATTTTGTGGACTAACTAAAAACATTGCAAATAAGTAAAACTTACATAATATCAGTAATAATTTAAAACTTCCACCACTACTAGTTTGAAACCCTTATGTGAAAATTTTAAAGTAAGGTATTTGCAATGAATTCTTTTTTACAGTATTTTAACAGTTCAATTAACACTATAACATTTTTTTTGTCAACTTTATATAAACCCAGCACGTAACAGATTGGTTGTTTTCCTCTTTCTTTCTCTTTATTTCCAAGCGTTTTTAATCCTGTTAGAACTCATGGCTTGTGAGCTTTTTGCACTCACCACATAATTTCTTTGCTGAGTTTGAATGGTTTAAGATAAATGAGCAAGCGCGCTGTATAATCCCAAATACCAACCACTCCTGAAAATGATCGACACCCTTATTATTTTGACTACAATTTGGGGGGAGGGATGAATACATAATTTTAAAAGTTTTATCTCATTTCTAAGTGGACTGATGCATAAAAAATCTCCAAAATATCTTCAAAAAAGCAAATTGCTTACAACGCCCTAACAAGCAACTTCTGAACATTCAAAGGCAGCGGCTTACCTGGTATAATGTCAGCAAAATAGTATCTTATCAAGGTATTAAATCCTCAATTAATATCCGAACTCTGATTTAAAATGTTATTTTTTTAGGAAAAAAATGCAGAGGGTTTTCGGATTATATTGTGTTTTCCTAAATTTTCTCTAAGCTATATTATTTCTATGCTAGTGACTGCCAGTTTTTCATTTTGTTTTTTTTTTAGTGTTTATAGATAGTTGGTCTGGACATGTTATTTTAGGTCCTTTTCTTAGTTCTTTAAAAAGCATAGAAAAGAACACATATTTGTGATCATCCATTCTAGAAAGATCATCTGCCCTTTTAATTGTCAAATTTCAATTATGCCTAAATCTTATTGCATTGTATAACAAGACTAGCTGATCTGCAGAACATCTGCGGGCTACAAGTTCAACGTTCAAACTAAAAATGATGATTTAAACAGATGATTAAATGATCGATTTAAACAGGCTGCGGTGTTGGAACCCAAAGAATCGGATACTAAGCATTTTAAAATCATAAAAAGCGCTTTAAAATTCGAAAGGCTTAAGAAATCTCTAGATATAGACATGAGAATGATTGCTCGATATTAACAAACTAAGGTGTTGCCACATCAAAGAATCGAAAATTAAAAATTGAGTCATGAATGGAAATAATTTTTTAAAAACAGAAATAAATTTGCTAAAGTTCATAAGTTACGATAATAAGTATGAATATTATGTTACTTTTCTATGATAATCATTTAACAAATTTTTAAATATAGTTTTACCTTAGTTTGTTTTTTGCATAATGTCAGTATTGTATCATACCGCAAAATTTAATTGTAACTGGTCCACGTTAAGTGAAATATATATAGATTATATAGACCATTAACATTTTTAAAGGAGTTGTAGCCCTTTTTTGGAGGGGAGAGCTCTGTAGCTTTTGTTGGGTGGCCCTGAACATGCTTCTTAAGACTTAATGCTCCAAACTACAATCTTATTCTAAAGCCTTTTTTTTGCAGCAGTTTTCTAAGCTTTGCAAGCATAAGTTGAAGCTAATCTAATGAAAGATTCATATGAGTCTTGTCAATAAGACAGTAAGTACTGCACATCCTGAGTAATTGTCCAATGTTCAATCATAATCATTTCATGTTTTTCAATCAAACTAAAAAATCATTGGTAGAATTGTTAGGGGACTCAAACCTATTCCAAAATTATTCCCCTTGCTTCAGGAGATTGGCTTGTCTCTAAAAGTACATTAGAATACAGTACAGCCAGTTATATGAGTCCAGACTAACCCAGTTCCGGGTTAATTGAGGTGAAGCAGTCCTTGAAAAAAGAGCCTTTGATGGGTGCCAATAGCGTCATCACTGATAGACGTCAGTTGCTTTTTCATTTTGCTAGTGAACAGTTCGTTTACGGTTGTTGGTAAACCTAAAGTGTATCCATAAACACAAACTTTTGAAAAGCCTCATAAGTGCAATTGATGAAGGAAACGACGTCATACAGACTCTAAAAAAATTACTTTAAAAGATATCAGATGAAGCCTGGACCAAGATGAAAAGGTCTACTCTTCAGAAGTCATGGATGAAGTTATTAAACGCCTCGGAAAATCAAGACACTTTGCCTGTAGAGCATGAAGATGAAAACAACCCTGAGCCTTTGTTGGCCTTAGTGATTGAAGTTACATTTTAAATTGTTAAAGTTCAAAATGAACTAAAAATATTTCTAAAATAGCGAACTGAAAAATTGAGAGCATGGTGTTTTCTGAGAGAAAAGACATTAGAAGTATTTTGAAACAAATGAACATTTATTTAAAATAACATATAAATATAAAAGTTAACAATTGAAAAATGGACCCTAAATATTATCAATAAACTTAACAAAACCCCCTAATGTAAAACATTCTTATAAAAGACAATATATAGCCACCACATGAAGATTTCCAATGCACAATTGGGTCAGAGTTCAGGTAGCAATTTCATCATCTAAGGTTTCACAACCGAAGAAAACTATTCTCTGGCATCCTGTGTCGATTTTGATCTATACTTGTCGCTGATAAATTTAAGTAAAGGAAACCCCCACAAACTTCACTTTCTTTTGAAATAACAGGCGAGGATCTTCAGGCTTCAGGATTACGTCGTGGGAAACTTCAAACATAAATGACGAATGCAAATTCGGGGAATTAGTCCCAATCATGCCGACAAATATTAAACTTCAAAAAATATCATGCCACTGGAGCAAAACTGTGGCCCCAAACAATGTGGAGGAATCCACCTCTAAAAACTGCTTCTGCAGAAACTAACCAACGCTGTTCTAATGAAAAGTAAAGTCAAGCAACAATGCCTGCTGCCGCCTGCCTTATATACGACTTGCAACCTCCCACGCAAACACCTAAGTCATCCGTCACTTGCATGGAGGGTATTCAACTCAACTCCGGGTGCAAAAGGTTAATGCCTCTTCTTTAGTTTTAGCTTTGGCGGCAAATAGGCAAAGCGAGACATCTCAACGTTTTAAACTGTGAACTTGTCGTCACCTGTTTACGTGGGCATTTCAGGTTGACACGGCAGAGATGTCCATGGGGGAAAGGAAAAACCTTCAGGCAGTGAGCGAAGTAGAATAATTTTTTCACATATTCGTATATTATAAAGATTTGACAGCTCCAAGAATAAAATATACAGGCTTTTAGCCCAACAGCCTTGCACCAGCTAGCTCAAAGATTGCAGATGAAACGATCACGTAAAGTTATGTAGCCGATCAATGCGGTTGAGCAAATGACACTGATGAGATCATAGTAGAGGCAGTGAAAATAGAGCCTGAAGAAAATGAAACTGAAGACTTTCAATGAAGATATTGAAATGGACAATGAGAAAATCAACCACAGTGAAGGATGCAAAACAATTGAAAAGACCATTGAGTACCTAGAACTACAGTCAGAGCCAACTTCAAAACTTTAACAAACCTTCTACTGCTATGGCAATTTCGTGAAACAGTGGCAAAGAAGCAAGCGAGTTCCATTAAACAGAAAACCCTTATGAACTCCTTCAAGAAATAACTTTCTAACTGGAGCATGTACTCTACATATGTATGTACTATTACATATGTGTATGTATGTAACGTCATTTTTTCATTTCATAATATGTACAGTAAATTCAGTGATGGGGTTCAAATAATTCAAGAACCGGTACGCTTAATATTTTTGCGATTTTTGTTTTTTTAATGGAGGAAAATCATAACATCTAAATAAATAAATGAAGTACATACTCACATTTTTCAAGCTTATATAAGCTTATTTATTCAGACAAATAATAAGTAACTACTATTTTTCAAATAAACTAAATATTTCCAAATGGCTTTCTGGTGTTCACTGGCTTCTTTGATTTTTTTCTTTTTTTTTTTTTGACCCGAAGATCATCTGCAGTGTGATTACTAGGGATGTAACGAATAGAGTAATTCAGCCATTTCTTCTAGGCCGAATATACCGAAGCCGAATATTCGGCCAATGTCTTAGGCCAAATATTAAAATTTCTAGAAAAACTTTTTAATAAAAAGTATTTGTTAAATTTAAAATTATTCACAAAGTCAAACACCAATTGCACACAATCACATGTATGATTTAATTATGTTTGTTAAGAATTTAAAACTATTTAAAATTTAAGTACAAATCCTTATGTGACACTTCGCAAAGACCCCAGCACTATTGAGATAAATTTGATCAATAAGGCGGTAAAGTCTTCTCCTATTATTTGCGATTCTTCAAAAACGTCTTCGACTCCTTCAGTCGCACATTGTGCCAGATTTTATGCTCTTCCTAAGGTCCACAAACCTGGTATACCTCTCCGTCCTATTGTCTCCATTATTGGTACTGCTTCTCATAAGCTTGCTAAACACTTGGTCTCCGTCTTTTCTCCTCTTTTGAACGGCAATTCTTTTACTGTTAAAAATTCCGTTGACTTCGTTCACAAGCTTCGTGATTTCAAACCTTTTGGTTTAACTATGGCCTCTTTTGATGTAAATTTGCTTTTCACCAATGTACCGGTTAATGGCGCATTGGATTGTCTTAAATTGAGACTTCAGGAATATCATTTCTCTAGTTTTGAGATTGAAGAACTTATTTCTCTCACTCGTGTTTGTCTTGAGCAAAATACGTTTGTATTTGATGGTGTGTACTTTCGTATGACTGAAGGTTTAGCTATGGGTAATCCTTTAAGCCCTATTTTAAGTGACATTTATATGCACTATTTTGAGACTAAACTTTTCGAAACCATACAGTTTCCTTTTTATGTCCGTTATGTTTGATTGCTTTGTATTGCTTGATCAGAAGCAAGTGGATATTGATCATTTACTTGATAAGCTTAATTCCATTGATCCTTGCATTCAATTCACTATGGAAATGGAAGTTGATAGTACTCTTTCATTCTTGGACATTTTAATTACTAAAAGTAATGACGATTTTATGACTTTTTTTTTTCGTAAGCCTTTGCTGTTACACTACCTCCTCACAAATGTTCTTCTCACCCTCCAAACCAAAAGTTAGCCTCTTTCAAGGCTCTTGTTTTCCGTGCTTTGAATATATGTTCCTCTTCTAACTCCTTGTATGCTGAGCTTTCTTACATTAAAGCTGTGGCTTTGGATTGTGGTTATTCTCCTAAGGTCGTTGATTCTATTTATAACAGGTTAATTAAGCTTTCACCCTCTGGCAATGTTTCTAAGTGCAGGCCTGCTTATATTATTATTTTACCTTTTCATCCAAAAATCAGTCAGCAAATTGCTAAAATATTGAAGAAGTTTGGGTTTGATACTGCACTTTCCCCTGTAAATAAAATAAAATTTACAAATATGAAGTATCCCATCGATTTGCACAGCAGCTGGTGTATTTATAGTAGTTCTTGTAAATGTGGTCTTTCTTACATAGGTCAGACTAAACGTGCCTTAAAGCACCGCTTGAAAGAACATGAAAATTATGTTAAGCGTAAAGAACTGCACGTTCTTCTATTGCCCAGCATTGTTGGACTTTTGATCATTGTTTTGAATTTTCTTCTGCTAGAACTATCAGTAAATGCTCTTTGGTCTATGAACTTGATTTTTGGGAAGCTTATCACATTTGGGAAAATTCTCATTCTTTAGTAAATGATTTTTCCAGCACTCCATATCTTCCTGACATTTGGAAACAATTTTTATAATTTTTCTTTCCTTTCCTGTTCTTTCCTGCCTTTTCATGTTTGTTTCCCGCCTTTTCCTCTTGGGCTCTGCTCCCGCCTTGTTCCTGGCCTCTGATTGGTCAATCGCTAATCCGACACATTTGGTATAAATACCGGTTTTCTCTCTGGTTCTTGCCTGTTCACTCACAGCTTTCTAGTTGCGTGTTGAGCGTTTCTTTTCTGCACTGATGAAGAGGCTCCATTATAGCTTCGAAATAGCTATTTGCGATACTTTTTATTCTGAATTTGTGCTTTTTTACGTTGTTTCATCTTTGTACTTACATTTTAGCCCAAAGCATTTTGATCATTTGTCTTATATTTAAAATTAATCTATTTTATCTATTGTTTTGAATGTCATAAAACTAAGAATTTCACTCACAAGCGGAATAGAAATGACAGGTTTTATGGTAGTAAGTATTACCATTATTTTACTAATTATTTAATTCAAATGCAAGAACTACTGTTGCTCAACGAACTTTTCCCTTGGGCTCAAAACTGTTTTATGAAGATATTTTGAAAGTTATAAGAGTTAATATTTTTATTTTGTGGGGTTTTTTACATACCTATTTTTAAAAGATATATTAAAATTTAACACACTTAACTGGAATATATTTTTATTTTCAAAAACCCCAATAACTTACGCTATCTAAATATTGATGATACATTCTGGGCTTTTCACATTTCTCTCATACCCAATATTCACAATAAAGTCTACCCAGACAAAGTCTGACTGCCACTTTGTTAATAATAACAAAATTAATTTATCATATTCTCCATCATAATTAACTATTGCCAACTTTTGGGGTAAAATGCTAAATATAAAATACAATATTACAACTTTTAAAATCTTTTTTTTTTGCTCAGTCAAACCTAAAATAAGGATTTAAAAAGTAGTTTTTTTCAAAATTATTTTAATTTATTAAAAGTATATACTAATGTATTCTTTTGCAATAATTATATTACAATTTTAAATGTTTAAAATCTACTAATTTCTTAATTTTTTTTTACATTTCTACTGTAGCAGAACTATTCGGCCAAATAGTCCATCAATATTCGGCCAGGCCAAATTTGATCTTACCCAGTATTCGGCCGGGCCAAATATTCGGCTAGGTGATGAAATGACTATTTGGCCAGGCCGAATATTCGTTACATCTCTAGTGATTACTATCCTCTAACCATTTTGTTGCTATCTTCTAACTAAACAAAGAAGGCACTCATTTTCTTTGTGCTTGAGACTAATAAAAACTTGTGCTTCTGATTTGCGATATCAGTAGTAACTTCATAGCCGATTGGGGGCGGGGCTTCCCCCAAAATGTTGACGTGTCACTGAAATTTTACATAACAGGAAAAAAAAACAGTAATAGTACAAAAAGTTTAAAAATTTTGTTTTAAGTTAAATTTTATAATTTTCTCACAACATTTCCATGCATCTTCCTCTCTCCCAACTGTTTTAGAGTTACTTGCCTGAAACCTTACTCTCAGTTTTGCTGTGTTTTGGAACTTTCAAATGTAAATACTGCCTTAACAGACTTCCATTAGATTGACACTCATTCTGCGAAAAACGGAAAAAGTGGCAAGAGGTCTACGATATAGATGATGACAACAATTCATTGCACCAGTTTTCTAAGCTTAGAATCTATTTACAGAAATGCCCATGTACAAAGATTTAAATTACAACTATGAATTTCATTATAAAATATTATTAAAATAAACATTTAAAGAGAATATTATGTTTTTTAAAAATTTCAAAATAAATAATGTCATAAATTATTTGCATCTTGCAACTAGTAAATATTTTAAAATATTTATTTTCTCCCATGAAAAGTGCGGCGACAAAATGTTTCTCAAAAATATATCAAACAATGACAGTACATTTTTCATTGTGATGTTTTGTTACATGCTCTAAAATTATTTGATATTTTTAAAGTTTAAGGCAATAGTTTTGATATGATCTTCAAAGTTTATTTTATGAATACATTTTAACAACACTTTTTAGCACTGTGATCCAAAGATTTTTATTCCCTTGCTTATAATGATTGTTCCTTATAGCTGTTGCTACAGAAGCAAAAGCATGATAAACTAAAAAGTTTTGGTTTTACATTACTGGTTGGAATACCTGAGCTAAGTAAAATGAACTGTGAGCAAAACTTACCATAAAAGCACATTTAGAAAACAAGTTCAAATGAACAATCTAAGTAAAAATAAATTCATCTCGAATCTCTCACAGCTACACTTTAAAAATAACAGTTTAACAAGCAGATTCAACCCTTCTTGTTGCAGTTCTGTGGAAAACTGGCCTTCAGTCAAAATATAATAATATGCGAATACAATGGAATGGAAAACCTTGCTGTAATTTTTATAGTCCCCTCCTCAGGACTCTGAACAATAACTTCTTCACTCTTTAATGAGTTTGTGGGAGGAGAAAAATGCTTAGAAAAGAAGTACCTACAACAGACACATGGTAAAAGCAGCTTGACGAAGATAGGGACGAATGATATTGATGGGGATCTCACTTTTTAGCGTCTTTTGTCTGTGCAAACTGTGGGAAAAATAAGAAAGAGGCAAAAATGGAGATTCTAGAAAATGCTCCTTTTCGAACTGTAATGACTCCAGCTACGAGGAGCCGTGCCGCCTGATAAGAGGTCATAATAAAGTGTGTGTTGAACTTAGGTCCAACTCGACCCCACAAATACATTGTTGTTTCTTTCCTCATAAAAGAAGGACAAAAAAAAAACATTAACATTAAAAAAATATTAAAAAGTTCAACCTTTGGCATTAAATTTTTATTTTGTTTAACTAAACCGATACGTGGAACTTTGGAAATTTTAAGAACCGGTACGCAGAGCTTCGAAAAGGTTTATGAATTAGTATGCGCAAACGGGTGCGTACCGGCTGAATCCCATCACTGAATAAACTCCTTTTTTCAGGTCTTTGACGATGTTTTCATTCATTTTAACAGTTTACAAACGTTTACCTCTCGATTTGGACAGAGTCCGTGTTATCAAACCAAGCTTTTGACTATTCGAGGTAACCGCGGTTCACATTACCTTGCATAATCAAGGCTCTACTGTACTGTGTACATTTTATATAACAAGTAACATAGTATGGTAACTTACAATCACCAACGATTGTCAGTGGAATGAAATTATCTTGTTTCGAGTTGAATAATTAAGCACGAAATGGTTAGGGGTTTTTGTTTAATTTCCACAACTGATCATACCCTTTTAAATATGCTAATAGCGAAGAAAAGGTACAATGAGCTGTTCCAAATAAAATAAAATTTATCTAATTTAGTTTGGCAAATTATATTTTTAGTTGGATATATTATATGCCTAAATTATGATTGGTTGATGTTATGTTGTTGAAAACTGTGAAAAGCATGAAATATTTTCCTTTTTTTTTTGGAGGTGTGAAAGTCACCACTTTCAATGATTGGAAGGAGATAGATAAAGTAGAGCAAGAAAGAGGAAAAGCTCTCGGGAAGCCGAGAGTGAAGATATGTGATGTAGATGAAATGTTAAAGATAGTGGCTTAATTATCTTTTCCACTTGACCTGGTGATGTATATAATGATGTTTCAAATGTTTATTTTTCATGTTAAAATATTTGATTTCCAAAGTCACCACTTTCAACGATTGGCTGGAGATAGATAAAGTAGAGCAAGAAAGAGGAAAAGCTCTTGGGAAGCCAAGAGTGAAGATATGTGATATAGATGAAATGTTAAAGATAGCTCGCTTTAATTATCTTTTCCATATGACCTGGTGATATATATAATGATGTTTCAAATGTTTATTTTTCATGTTAAAATATTTGATTTCCAACGGAACAGGGGCGGATTAAGTATTAGACTTGGCACTGCCGGGGCCCCCGAGTTGAAAAGTTGCCCCTTTGTTATTTCAAATCCCCCCCCCCCCATTCATTCTAGAACGGCCTTGCGATAGACAATGTCTTATGCACAATTTAGAGAATAGGAATAAAATATGAGCAATTCAAATGCTTGAGGCACACATCAACCTTTTTAATAATACTCTTTTGGGCTTGTTTTCTAGTGGTTGGAACCTGTGGATAAAATTTTTCTCCTATCAGACCAGGCTCACCATTTCGCCTATCAGAGAGAGAGAGAGCAAAATATCCCCCCCCCCCCCCCCCACTTTTAGAAACTCATTGAATTCATGCATGTTTTTTATGTATTTTTTGCCTATAATAATCTCAAATTACCCCTGAAATCCCTTGAAGCTTGTTGTTGGGGGGCGTAATGATAGGCAAGCGTGAGTATTACGTAGGCTCACGAGGCGCATACTTATGGCTCCCAACCAATATGCAAATGATTTCCAATTATCTTTTTTAAATTCTTCTTTTTAGCCTACTTTCCCGTAAAAGTTTTTAAAAAAACAAAGTGTGAAAGAAGGCTTAATGTATCATAAAAATATTGCTTATTACAAAGAAAAGTCAAAAATAAGGGCAGTAAGTAAATAAAGATTGAAAAATAAAAAAATTGAAAGTAGGGTTTTGAAATGGGGGAAAGTGTTTGTTAGTCTGTCTGTCTGCCCCCTCTATTACTTTTGAGGGATTTGTCCAATTCAAAAGATATATATTTTTTTTTGTTTTTTTTTTTGCATTCGAAAGATCTCGTCTAGGACGACACATTCCTATATATATATTTTTGAACAATTTTTCGTTAAATTTTGAACAGTTCAAAAAAAGTTAACGGTAGCACTATTAAGGAAATGTAAAGCAAATTACATAAACCCTGTTTATGAGACCCAAGTTCCTTTAGACAAGCTTATTAAAGGAGCTCTCGGCTTGAAATATTTCTTGATTTGAACGATTTTTGTTCAATTTTGAACAGTTCAAAAAAAATCAGCATTAGCACCATGGGTGAAAGTAAGAAGATTTCAAAGGACGGAAGTTAAAATAAATTTCTGTAACTACAAAAACATGCATTCTAGAAATTTTGTTAATGCATTGCATGTATAACTTATTATTTTTATCCCCCCCCCCCCGATAATAGATTAATATTAGCAGTAATAATATTTAAAAATTAAGGTGGGAACTCAAGTCAAATATTTTCAAAATCATTCCTAAGTAGTTTAATAAAATTACTAAGTTTACTATAATTAGCAACATCATCAAATATTAAGCTTTTAAAAGAAGCTATATCAAAAAAACATTTATAACACATTTCAATCGGAAAAAATACTTTAGTTCTAAGTTTTCTGTCCTTTTCCATCTTACAATTTACAAAAACAAAAAAAAAAGACGGAAATCCATCTATAGAAAGAATACTTCACTCATGACTAGCGCCTATGGGGAAATTTAAATCCTGATCTAACGGACTGGATTTGTTTTGAACAAACTGTCTGGGAAAGCTCTTACGACATGGAACATGTACAGATACAAAGTTCACCCAGAACTAAACGAGCCTATTTTCCCACGATACTTTTTGATCTGGATTTTTAAGGATATTTCCAAATGAATGAATGAATATGTGAGTGAGTGAATAAATGAATGCGCATAAACAGTTGAAAAAGGTATATTTGAAGTAATTAAGAACTAAAGTTAAATGAAAAAGAGAGATATTATCCATTTGATATTGGGTGTATACGTTAAGTAGACTCATGTAGTCCTAGACGGAACTTCCTGTTTTTGTGTAAAGTTTTTCAAATTCTCAAGTCTACTGTGATTAATTTCAAAATTATTTCTCTTCAACTTTTATTAGAATTGAAATTGCATTCCTAAACTACATCAGCAAAAAAGTTTATCTGCTCTATACAACCATATTTCATAAATTTCCACTATTTAATCTTTGGTCTTTAAAAATTAGCCCAATGTTTATTTTATCGCCAGGGGCTCCCAAACTCCTTAATACGCTCCTGCAACTGAATGGAAATTGTCATTAATATTAATTGTTATACTCATGTTATCTTTATTCTTAAGTCATTTGTGTCAAAATTTTAAAGCCTTGTATTGTAATTAAAGTTATATTCTTCCCTTAGTAGTAATCTTCTTGAAATTCTGTACACAGCAATGTAAAACTGTATACAAGAGTTGAGTTAGTTTACTTATACTTACAGTAAATAAGAATAGAAAATTGGTCCAAAAGCTTAAAAAATATATGATTTATTTGAAAATTTTAAACAATTTGAATTGGCAAAATATTAGATATTCTGCAAATGTTTTTTAATGTGAAATATATATGCAAATTGCCCAATGGTAACCTTGGATTTAGCTTTATTTCAGAAATAAGACACCAATATAAAAAAAAAAAAAACTATATGAGGACTTGTGATTAAACAGAAATCTATCAAAAGCAGAAGGGATTTAAAGTCTCCATCCATTGTAAACTCATGTTTGTGAAAATTGCAACACCATGAAGGACTTACGCGAGTGAGCTGAAATTTTCAGGAAATGCAAAGTAGCGCATGCTTATTCTGAGCAGCTCCCTCTGAACGGCGGATGGATCCGAATAAATAGATGGCTGTAGCGAGGCGTGTATGGTTATCGGTGGTTATCTGCTTGTGGTAAACGTTAGCTCAATCTTTACTTATGCCTCTTCAACGAAAGAGAGCGAGATTTGAACAACTTACAGAGTTTGAACGGGGTATAATCATCGGCCTTCGTGAAACTGGATTGTCGTATTGTGCAGTAGCCACTCGTGTGCAGCGTAACAGCAGCACAGTGATGCGTGTTTGGAAGCAGTGGACGGGCGAGGGTCGGACAACTCGGAAATCCGGGAGTGGACCCCGAAATGTGAGGTCAACTCACGATGATAGACACTTGTTCCGCATGGCGCCGACGGACTGTACAGCTTCCTCTAGACAATTGGCAGCACAATGGTCAATAGCTACAGGTGTTTCATCGTGTGCTTCATCAATTCGAAGACGTCTGCTGCAGCGTGGACTGCGCGCAAGGACTCCTTTATACAGGATCCCCCTCACGCTAAACCATCGCCACCTGCGGCTACAATGGGCCAATCAGCATAGAGACTGGCGTGCTGATTGGCAGCATGTCGTGTTTTCTGACGAATCCCGCTTTAATTTGTGGTACCATGATGGCCGCATTCGTGTCAGACGCTATGCCGGTGAACGCCATCTTCCGGAGTGCATTATCGAACGCCACAGTGGACGAACACCCGGAGTTATGGTCTATGGCGCCATAGCTTATCATGGACGATCTCAATTGGTACGAATTGTGGGCAATCTGAGCAACAACCGGTGCATCAGTGAAGTTCTACAGCCCCAAGCTGTTCCCTTCCTTCAAAGCTTGCCAGGCACTGTAATTCAACAGGACAATGCCCGCCCTCATATTGCTAGGACTGTTCAATCCTTCTTTGCAACACAGCAGGTACAGCTTCTTTCTTGGCCTGCGTATCCCCCGGATATGTCGCCAATTGAACATGTGTGGGATTTCGCTGGTCGGCGTCTCGCTCGTGATCCTCGTCCTGTTGCTTCTGTAGACGAACTTTGGGTACGCATACAAACAATATGGAATGCTCTTCCTCAGGCAGACATTCAAAATTTGTTTGACTCCATGCCACATCGTGTAGCAGCAATTATTGCGGCGCGTGGTGGCTACACAAAATACTGATTCCGATCTCGTTATTGTTTGCTTGCTTTGAAATTTTAATCATTTATTTGTACCACTACCACTCAACTGTGTATTAAATTTCATTCAATTATGACGATTCCTTCATGGTGTTGCAATTTTCACAAACATGAGTTTAAAATACTATTACAGCTCTTCCTTCACATGAGAGATGCATGTTTAAGTAGGTTCCTATTAATTACACATTATTATATTTAAGAATTCAACTAATTTGGTCCTTATTCATCTTAAAATACTAATATTACTATCCTACTAATAACACAAAATTATTTTTAAATCCATCAATACTATTTGGCTAATTCTAAGTGTTTTTAAAGCAATTCATCTTTCATAAAATACTACTATAAAAAAGGTTTGGGTCTAGAAAACATACAGCATATAAAAATTCCTTATTCTAGTGTAGCTGTGATTGATTTGATTTATTTTTAAACAAAGCAATTCAAATTTCAGTTTTTTTAATTTTTTATTGTTCCCGTAATATAATCTTTGACTACAGAAAATTCACAATTATTTATATATATATATATATACTATACATATACGTTCCTGCCTCAGTACAATTTTTCGGGATACATTTCTTGAAAGCAAGAAATAAAACATTATTTGTATTTTGCATATGTGCTTCAATTTATAACATACTTTGTCATTGAACTCCCGGAATAAAAATCCAAACAGGATATATTTTTTGCAAAGACAAATGAACGTTTTGACTAGCAGCTTTGGAAATATACAACAGAATATAAGCAAAGAAAATAAATTTTATAGTTAAGAATAAAATGAAAATGTAAAACGTATCTCAGAAAGTAAAAGCAAATATATTCAAACCACATATAGTTAAAAAAAAACCTCTTCACTGAAAAACAAACAACAATAATTTAGTTCATCCTAATAATATGTGTATTTACCAGAATTCAATTTTTGAAATGCCTTTTACATGTACGTAACAATTTTGCAAATGAGAGATAAATTTTGTTTTTAGAGAGTTTCAGAAAACCAAGGCTTTACTGTGGTTAAATTTGCTGCTTTTTTCTTTTATTTATAAATACACTTAGTGAACTTTCATTACAAAAAATACCAATGCAACGAAATATCCATTATAACGAAATGAATGTTCAGTCCCGTTTTAAACATCATTAGGCTAATGTATATTCCAGTATGACAAACATTCCGTTACAAAAAATTATTTTCCCGTCTTCTAGAGTTTGTTGTAACGGGATTTTACTGTATATATAAAGATTTCTGCTTCGTAAGGAGAAGTTAGTGCAGAAACTATATGCTTAGTAAACAAACATAGTGTTTTTGATAAAGATAAAAGCATTTTAAATGACATAAATCCACAATATATTACGATGATAGAAATTTAACCAACTTTGACAAGCTTCTCCCCTAAAGCTGCCTTTAATTTAGCAGATTTGTTTCATGTAGTTCCAGCTATCTCATTTATGGCAGAATGTCTTACATTTAAAAACTGTAGGAAGTATATGGGAAGGGAAGAGAAATTCAATGCTAAAGGTATTTTTTTTAAATTGAAACATTTTTTCTACGCAGTATCTTATCTTCTGGGGGGGAGTCCTATCTTCTCACCTGATGGGAGTCTACCTGTCTGTCCTTGGAAATGATCTCTAGCTCATTTATGTATAATATATTTGCTGTTACTTTTTGAAACATTCAGAGGATAGCAGTTTTTTGCGCTGCAGGACTATTAGTGAACATGCCATGTGTCGATAGCTATCGATGATTTTGAGCTTTACCAAATGCTTTCTACATGTCAAAAAACTGAATTTATTTCAGCGCCAGTAGAAGCTAATAAATGGCCTTCTATTCGTGCAGCAAACATGTACTAGACCTGAGCTACATGACAAGTTCATATTTTGGCACAAGAATTTACGTAATGATTAAAATCAAATAACTGAAATAGATTAGCAAAAGGCGAACTAGATAGCCTCACATTTTGTTTTATAATTAAGAGTTGTCATAAAATTTGCAATTGCATAGTTGTTTACTTGGTTCTCATTTCAATAAATAAAATTATTTTTATTTAGCAAATTTTTTAGAAATTTGCATTTTTTTGACTAAAAACTGATGTACTCTTCGCTTTAAGAACCTATTTATGAATCAAAAAAGTGAAAGAATGAAGTGAGAGACAATCAGAAATGCATGCTTACAAAATAAGTTTTCAGAATTGTATACAGGCAAAGCACTGCTCTGTGCGTATCTAAATTGTGTGGATTAAATATGAATTAAGGTTTTGTCTTCTACATATAAATGAATTTCAGATGAGTACATATATGAGCAATAAATTTCTTCACTTTTCGTAATACCAAAAAATAAACTTTATACATGCATATAATATACTTCATTATTTCTTTTGGAAAGCTAACTCGTTTATTATTAGTTAGCAAATGAACATTTTGAGTAATAAGTTTGAAAAAATAAAAGACCAGATTTACAAAAGCAATAAAAACGTGTGCATTTTAAATTAGAGATAAATGCAAAAAGTACATTTAAGCAGTTCGCATCTTATAATCTAATTTGGATTTAGTATTATTTTTAACACTTTATACAAAAATAATAACAATAATATTTATAACAACAATTGTAATCATAATTTATTACAAATGAATCTTTAACATTTTAATGATTAAAAACAATCTTCCCAATTGAAGAGCATAGTGGATGAACATGTCATTAATATAATATTTTTTACCTACAGGGAGAAAATGATGAAATTGTCAGAGAAGATGTATATCTGAAATTCTTTTCCCATCTAATATTTTCGGTGGTGCTACGTGCCCTGTTTGTGTTAGAAAGGACGGATCACTGACCGAAAAAATTTAAGGCATAGAACATTGCAACTTCAATTGTGGAAAAATGCCAATAAATAATAAGTGAAATTGAAAAAAATTATGTTTAAAAAAAGGTAAATTAGGCTTTTCCTCTCCACTTTATGCAGATAAAGTGGAGAAGAAAAGCCTAATTTACTTATTTTTAACATAATGTTTCTCAATTTCACTTATTTGTTACACAACATTTTCACCCACTAAGCTCTTTAACCCTTATCATTACTTTTATTGTTATAAATTGTATGCAGGAAATAAAGCTCGTTAATACATTTTTAACAAAATAATTTTAAGAATTATGAAAAAGGTGTGATAATTTACACACATTCTTCAAAATAAGTAATGCACTTTTAGATATTAGCACTTTTAGAACTGCCAAAGTGCATGATAATGATGGTGGAAAATAATAAATTGAAGAACATAAAAAATAACAGTATGAATAAACATGTGATCATATATGATAGATGTGTGTGATAGAAAACAAAAACATGATGCTGATGACAGGGAAATAAAATGGTGGTAGTTGAAAAGATTAACAAGAACATTATATATAACGTACACAAAGAATTGCCAGCAATTTATTTTCAAAATTTTTCTCCTGTTCAGGAATTGAAAGCATATATGTACACTTTTATTTCTTCGACCTGTTTTTATTCAGGAAAAAGATTTATTTTCTCATTACGAATAGAAATTTTGGTAAGTCAATTAAGTAATCAGTATCATTGTAATACATAAATTGAGTACAACATGAGAATGGATTTGTTGTGATATACAAAATTTAGTACAAAAATTAACCTATATAATACAAAATTGCATCATTTTCTTACAAAATTCATCATGTAGCAAGGTATTGAAGAAATAATTGTCTAAAAATTTAAAATTATTTTTATATTCCAAAAGAAAAATAATAACATTATGAGGGATTAAACTCTGTACACCAATTGTATTTAATCTTAATTATACTTAAACAATGATTCTTTACCTTTTTATGATTATATCTATTTCATCTGTACATATCTTATTTTTCTTATTTACTTTCTAAAATATTATACTGTATTACAATTTAACAATGCAAAATATAAGTGCAATTGAAATCTAAAAATCAAAGATAGTCCTAGGTAATTTTAAAATTTGTTTAAATTTGAGATTTATATATTTTATCCATTTAATAAATATAAAATGCAGTGAAAAGATTTTAAGAATCGTTTTTACTAAAAGTAAAAAAAAATAATGTATCCAAAGAATATAAAGGCTTTTAAAAAGGCAACCTGTATATCAAACATTAATACAAGAACAAGGAATGTATCTGTGTAATGTTTTAAAAAGGCAAGGTTAAAAAAATCTAATGCATATCTGTTAGCTATAAAATATTATTACAATGCTTGAATACATTATGCAAAGAGAATGGGGAAAAAAAAACTTATTTAAAAATAAGTTCATGATAAAATGGCTAACTTTTATTTGAGAAAATTAACCATAATCTATTTTATAGTTGGTTACATATTAATAAATAAGAATATGTTTACTGTTTCTTTTCCCTCTACTTTTCTTTTTTTTACAACAACCGAAATATAAATTTAGAAATTGCTATGTAACATCAGTTGTTTACAATATGATGATAATGAACAACTGACAATAAACAGCTTTTTCTGTACAGAATGTTGAAAATGTATCCACCCCTCATCTCTCACTATGACACCCTAAGTTCAGCAGCACCCAGTTTGAGAACCGCTACTATAATGGATGAAAGCAGTTACCTTTTATTGACAATAACATACTTCAAGTACCATTCAATATTCCAAAATGAAACATGTTTTCACCTTTTCATTTCACTCTAATTTCGAATCATTCTATATTATATGTTTCAAAAAAAAAAAAAAGAAAGTAATTGAGCAGAACGTTAATACTTACCCATTGTTTATAAACTATAAGACACATTTTTCTGTTCAAGAAATTACCTCCAATATTCAAGCGACTCTTACATTCAAATTAACATTAAAGTGGCCAGTTTGAGTTAAAATTCCTACCAGTCTGAAAAATGGGCATAGCCTGCTTTAAAATAACTTACATTGAACAGTGGATAAAACAGTCATGGCCTACATTATGTGATAGCCTTTTTTAAAAAATCTTTCAAAAAGTACCACATATGTAATGCTCTCAACGGCAGTGAAGACCATCTTGAACAGGACAATGATGATGACAAAAAGGAATAAGAAAGTTCATATGACAATTTTCTAGTGCTTAAAAATGTCTTTAATTTTATAAACTAATAAAAAATATATATCTTAGTCTAGTTTTGCAATCTAATGATAAATTTTATTTTTCAAAAAACTTTCTTAAAACTTAAGCTGCATCGTATAGTCTATAAATATGTAAATGCCATTAGTGCACAGAACGATAATGTAGTAAAAGAGATTCATGGCTAAAAGAAGAGTATAAGATGAACTTTCAAAATTCAGGTAATATGTATCATGTCAAAAATCAGCAGTGACGATACTTGTGTACTTTAGTAAGCGTCCATCTGAGTGTGGCATGGAATAAAGGAACTTTATAATATATACTTTGCAGAATTTGGGACAGTCACAAGAATGAAACCAACGGTCATTTTTCAGTTTCCCGAAGTAAAAATGACTAATGAGTAAACAAAATTTGTTACCACAATAATCTACAACATGCATGATATAGGTCTTTTTGAGTTAATTTCAACAGTTTTAATATAATATGCACAATCTAGTCTTCCAGAATTCCACATGAGTGCTTGTGTTACAATACTGCACCGGGCAGTATTTCAATTACAATATAACGTGCAAATAAGAATAGTTTGTGATCACTAAGAGCACAGTGTTTGCTATTTTTGTGCTTGGTCTTCATCCAACATTGCATCTAATTGGTCTGAAAGGTTAGCTAACATATTTTCTATGTCATCAATTACATCCCCAGGAGATATTGCCTCAGGAGTCCTGTATTAAATAAAAAACATTGATGTATCTGCAAAATATGCTTTTACGTGAAATATAAATTGAATGTTACAGTCAATGTTGTTATTAACAGTTAACATAAGTACCACATTTAGCTGCAATACGAAGCAGCTATATATATATTTTTTAATTATTATAAACAATGCATATACATCAAAAGAAACATTATTTGTTACCAAAAAATAAAAAGATTTAATATCTTATCTACATTATTTGTCCTCCCCCCTCAAACCCTTGATTTTCCATTGGTTTTAAGTGACGTTGCAAACCTAGTATGTATGTTTACTTTATATGCATGTTAGGACCCCCCCCCCTCCCCCCCTTGGAGAAAATTTTGGTGCCACCACTTGTCAGTCTGCATCTGCATTCAACTTTTAATCAATTAAATATTCAACATCAACAAAAGAAAGAATGAAATTAGCATGCATATGACCTGAATTAAAAATAATATTTAATTTTAGAAACTTAATTACTTACACATCATATTCATGCTCATCATCAACTGTTGAATATTCTGCTGCTTTTGTCTTCTTTAGACTACTTGATTCTACAGATAAAAGGAAACAAAGAAGAAAATTAATATTAACTCGTAAAGTACTATTATTATGCAATTTTTTCAATAAGCTTCTTATGTTTCTGAATATTTTCCATTATATTAACACATAAGAAAAAATAATATTAAATAATAGTAATTTTCAGTAAACAAATTATTGTTCAAAATCCTTTGTACTATATTAAATACATAACATTGTTAGAGTTAAAATACAAAAACTGCAGAAACTCATAAACATTGGTTTTCCGCTCACATTTTTAAATTATAACTTCATGAATACACACTCACATACAAATATATATTTATATATGCAATTAAAATAAACTTTCTTTAAAATGAAAAAGTAGATTACAATTCAACTGCACCAGTGTACTGTAAATATATGTTTCAAGTTATTTCTTAAAAACAAATAAATATTGAAAAATAAGAAAATGAATGAATAAAAATATTTTAAATTACTACAAAATAGTTTTTTGATATCCTTTTATATGTTGTTCTGATACATCTGAGTGCCCCCCTGCCTGACCCCCAATATCTGTAGTATTTTCCTGCCACTCAGCAGCCAATGTACCGTATTTTCGGGAGTATGCGCCGCAGCGCATATGAAAAAAAAGTGAAAAAAAATTGCCGAAGCGGCGCATACGATCTTTTTTTTTTAAGTTCAAACATTTTTTTCAAATATATTAAAAACGCTGTCACTAGATGGCACGACATCATTTTCGTTCCATGTGAAGTGCAGGCGGAGAAAGTGTCCACGTGCTTCAATGGCGGCGAGCGGCGCGCCGCTAATACCCAGGACGGTATTAGCGGCGCGTTAGCAGCGGCGTATTAGCCAGGAGGGTAGAATTCTCCCGCCGTCGGACGGGTCTACAGCATAGGATACATACGATGCTGACGTCACGATCCGAGAAACCCGTAATTTCGGCTTCGCTATTTTCGTACTAGTTCGCGGACAATTTTCCTACTCTTGCATTTCTGTCCGCCGTGTTTTTTTGTGGTGTAAAACGATCCGATCGCGAAGTTTTGAATGCAACATGGCGGCTTTGATTATGTTGCGAGATTAGGCTTCCAGATCGGACAATCGGAGTACGGAAGGCCCTGAACTGGGCAGCCTTTTTTAGTCGGATAGTAGCCGACTTGTAAAAAGCGAGTGCATTGGCGATGACCACTTAAAAAAACGTGGAGCGCCACGGGGAAAAGGGTCCGCGTCCCGCGCTCTGGGTAGTTGCATAAGATAACGAACCGATGTCTCCTCCAAGTAAAAAATACAAATAAAGTATGGGTGATTATTAGAAAAAAAGAAAGCCTTTATAATATTTAATTTATTCTACTTTTCTTCACCTAATTGTGCTATAATAACTAAAATTTTGGCATGCGGGGCATACTCTCGAAAATACGGTACCTATTGTTTTATTTGTCTGAAATTTAATGAAACAAATAAGTCTTCTGAATTATTAAAGCATAATAAAAACATATAATGTAATCATTATATAGCTTTTTAATAAAATAAAATTTTAAATTTAATGTATTAAAAACATTATTTAAAAACAAAATTCTGGACTTGAATAGCATTGGTTTTTGGTTTTTTGAACAACTCATATTCATGAGTGAAGATATTTTCTAAAGATGTCATTTTAGAACATTAATATTTTTAAAAAGGGAGAGAAAAGATGGCGGGCACAGAATTACTACAACTGAATAAAAAATAACATAATTCCATTATAATGATCACAAACACGTTAGCTTATAATTTTTCAGCGACTTTTACGTGAATTTTTGATTTTTTTACAAAGTACTTGACGTAGTTCATGCACACAAGAAGAGGTTTGCAAGACAAGTATTTTATATTTTTATACTCTGATTAGAACTAACCTCTTAGCACATGGGATGCCTGAGCAGGAAGTGTAGGATAGGGTCTAGAGGCTTTCTGTTTAATGGTGCCAATGGCTTCATTCGCAAAAGGCAAAGCAGACGAATCTACACTGGAAGACGATTCGGCAGAGTCTTTCCTCCTTTGCCGAAACAACGGGTTGTTAAACAATTCGTCTACAGGTTCTGTTTTGTCTGAAGACACTTTTGATTTCTCGTCAATGACTGAAGGCAAAGGTGCTGGGGGAGGAGGAAAATCCTCAAGTTCATTTTCCTTGGCTTTTGCAACAGACCTGACAGGACACTCTGGCTTGCTTTTGACACTCTGAGGATCGTCTTTTTTCACTTCTGTTGGTTTTTCACCTTTAGTTGAATTGCTTCTTTTAGGAGGGGGTGGGGGAGCTCTTTTAAGGGTGGCACTTCGTGGAACAGTAGCAGGTCCATGCCTCGGAGACCCATCCAGGCTGGACCATCCATCTAGCACCCGGGCCTGATCGATCAATGACTTAAATTCGTTGTCCGGTATGTCCATAATGGCTTCGGCAATTTCTTCTCGTGTTTTGGCAGCTATTTTCGCCATAGGCTTTAATTTCACAAGACCTCGCGGGCGGTTTAGAGTCGAAGTACCTTCACATTCGTAGTCCATGTCTAGATCAGTCACTCGCCACTCTTTTGTGGGAGGTCTATGCTGCTCGGCCACTGGCTGTGTCTGTGTCAAAGGCGTGTAAGATGCAACAGTCACCGGAATTTGATTAGCCGTTGAGATTGCATTTTCTGAGCTTAGACTTTCCAGTGATCTTCCTCGAATAGGAGAAAGCACCTAAAATAAAAATATTTTCAATATACTTGCACTCATTGATAATTGCCTTGCATTGCTTGAAAAAATTATTTTAATTTGTAAAGTATAATATGTAAAAAGAAGAAAGAAAAGAGCTGAAGTTTATCATGAAAAGACATTTACCACTTAATTAAGGAAATAGTTTTTTTTATTGTTGTTGTATTGCTAACATGTTGGTAGTAACCATTTCTAGTTAATAAATTTAAATACTATGATTTTTCCCCTACCATAGTTGTAAAATAATTGAATTCAAAACTATTTCTAATAGTTTTTCCTTTAGTACATAACGCATTGTCCCATAAAAACGGAAAGTGCTAAGTTTTTAAAACCAATTTTAAGAAAAAAAAAAAGAGTTGTTCATTCAGAAGTTTAATGATCTGATTCATGTTTCAAAGACAATACTTACTGGATTAAGAATCCCATTTACGTTCTGTGTTGGTGGGACAGGCTGCGATGAATTATTTTGCGTAACATGCAAGAAAAGATTATCTTCTCGAATGGGAGACTGCTGAAACGTCTTCATTTCCGGAATGCAGTCTGTGGACGGGGAACTCTTTGGACGATTCGTCGAGATCGCTACTTCTTGACTGGGATATTGAAATGATTGAACATTACCTGAAAAAGAAGTACTTATAAAATTAATATCATACAAATAAACACAATTTATTTATGCATTCATATTATCAAAATTAGAACATTATTAGTCATTATATGGGGAAGCCTTCCACAAAAGTATTTTATGAAGACATCTGCAGTCTTTATGAAAGATGATTTCGGAATCCTGCAAATTCAAGCTGTTCTCCTTGTCCCCTAGTCATTAGACATGGTACAATGTGGACAAATATTAAGAGACAATTAGAAACAGTCCGATTTTCTTTGCAAAAGCATTCTAGTATAAACTAGAGCCATAAACTAGAGCCACTACAGTAGTTATAGGAGCCTTAGTATAAACCAACTGATAAGTAGCAATTTTATCTTTAACACCCATGTCAATGAAAAATAATAATTTAATACCTGAAATCGGGTGATATGATTTGTATAATTATATAACAAAAAAAAAAATGAAAACTAAACTTATCATGCAAGTAAAAAAAAAGGAATTTCAGAAACATTAACCAGCTATGTATTTTTTGAAAATATTTGACTTTAAAATAATCTACCATTAAATTAGGAGCTCTGAATATAATGTCTCTAGCTTAGTTCAGTACCTAAAATTAGAATTGTATTTTATATAGATAATACTTTTAAATAAGAAATACAGTATGGGACCGCAATTTCGGAATCCCGAAATCCGGATAACCCAAAATCCGGAACTTTTTCGAAAAAGAAATTGGCAACTGAAAAAAATCAACTTTTGCTTTTTTTGAAAAAATCGTAAAATGTTTTGTACCGTTTTTTTAGAAATCGCAGTTTTAAAGAGAAGGAAAACAAAATGTAATGAACCTGTTTAAGATCGGAAACGTTCTGTTTTCAAAAAATATATTTCGCGATTTTCTGAAAAGGATTCGTTTTTGCGATTAGAGTGTCTATTAATTGTTGCTTTAATTCTGAGTTAATTTCATAAAATTTTGCTTTTTTAAATTTATTGTGGTTTTCTTATATTTATTTTTTTAAATGAGTTGTAATTTTAGCGCGATACAGAACATTCGCGAAATTGAAGATCCGTGTTTCTCGCATTTTCCCGATAGTCTGATCTTTTGCTAAAATTTAGTGGCTAGAGTATATAAAATATAAAAATTTGATAGAATTCTTTTTTTATTATTATTGTTTAATTAGAGGGGTTAAAATAACGTCGGGAAAAGTCTAGATGTTTCGATGCTTTGCCTCGAATGTACGCCTACTCCAACTTCGTTTTTTGTGCTAAATTTCGCGACTTATAGGAGTATATACGATAATAAAAATGCTACAAATGAGCAAAACGCTAATAAAAAGTTCCAGAGCAAATTATATGAGCTCTGATGCTACTTGCAACATTTTTTGAATGTGGACCCAAAATCCGGAAAATTCCGAAATCCGGAAAGATCGCGGTCCCGAGCGTTTCGGATTTGAGGTCCCATACTGTAGGTGTAATAATAATAATTTAACCCTTTCATACAATACAGTAATTTTTGTCCCTGTAATTCACAAAACTTAAGATTCCTAGTTATATGGAGTTTTGGCTTATTACTATATAAGTAAAATAAATAACAGAACTTAAGTTTGAACAAAATAATGACTTACTTAGTGTAGAAGGCCTTGAGAAGTTGGAACTGCCAGCAGTTTCCTCAATACGACTTTGACAGTTGGATTGAGGATAGAGATTAGGTCTTCGTCCTTGATTTATGTCCTCAATACGTTTGATGGCTAATAGGATTCTTTTCTGATGACCTAGGATATTTTAAATGAAACAATTTTATTCAGTTTTAATAAATAAAAGATAAAGTTACATTAATCATTGCATAATGTGAGTTGATACAGAAACTGATTATTGCACAGTCCCATCAAATGCACAAACCTGGATCCCTAACCTCATATTTCATATTTGAAATGTTTTAATAAATAGTATAATTGTAATAAATAATTATTCAGTTATAAATGATTAGGAACCAATTCTTAATTTTAAATACACGTACATTTTTCTTAACATTTAAGTACATAGGGTTCATTCGTGACTTATCCTTTAATGCACGTAAAGGAATGATAGATGCTCACATTCTAAAATAATTTTTTACCATCAGACTAACAATTAAAGACGTAAATTTTAACTATAGTAAAAGCTCAACTATCCAGGAAGTGCAGGAAACAATAAATTTCCGATACTCTAATTTTCCATGCATTTGATCTGGGGAAAATTTGGGCTCATTAAAAAAGGGAATATTAAAGCTACAAGGAATTAAAAAGCAAAATTTCATTGTGATTAATTCAGAACAAAAGGAACAAAAATTGTGTTGCGAAAGCAAACCATAAACAAAAACTGCGCTCACAGAAGCCTTTTCCAACACAATAAAAATTCAGCATTTCTGGTCTTTTAAGCCTGTTTAATTACAGCTGCAGTAGGTACATATTTGTAATTATATTTTGATAAATGAATAAGTCATTTTGTCTGAAATAAGATCAGTAATGCACTATTTTTACATATTTTCTGATAGTCGTTATTTGAATAGTTACTAAGCTTCACTAACCTAATTTTTGTATACCAATATCCTCTAAATCCTCCCAAGTTAAATCTGTGACTTTGTCCACTGTGTTATAGTTTTGTTGGCATAGTGTATCAAAGTATTCTTCTAGACGTAATAATCGTAGCCACTCTAGAAGAGAATCCTAAAAAAAAAAAAATTGAATTAAAATGGGTGCAGTTTGTATTAAATAAGTTGACTTTTGAGAAATTTCTTAGCAACTAAAGTACCACTAAAGTGTGAACGAAAACAAAGATAATCATAAATACAATTATCAACTTTTTACGACAAAAGTGTCTCAATTCATTTAGAGAATCAGTAGTGTATTAGTTTGTAAAGCTTTAATGAGGGCAATGAAGCAATTAGCCAAAACATCTTTTTAATCTCGATCTTCCTTTTCATACATCACACAAATGTAACTTTCTTCAGATTCCTTTTACGTTTCATAACACTATCATTTCGATGTGGAGAAATCCAATATTCGATGGGAGTATTGCAACTTTAGTTGCATAACTAATTCGATTTAGCCAATTGTAGGTATGTAGATATCTTGGAAATTGAGTAGCGTAATAGTCAATGCAGTTAAATTTACAAAAAAGAAAATGAATGCTTTTAACTCATATTTATTACACTAAGATGTATTCAGAAGTTATTTTAAAAAAGCATGGAAGGGGAAGAGCAGTATGATCCAGTAGAAACAAAACCACTTGAACATTTTTTCGTTAATAAAGATGATTATTTGTTTCACTAAGATTTACTAAAATCAGAAATTATCCAAAAAGAATTTGGCCGCATGGGTTCCTGAGAGACTCGTCAACATAAAACCCTGTTTTCTCTGTATCTAATACATTAACTAAACCATTAACCCTCTAATGCCCAAGTTTTTTTATCGTCGTCCGCCTTGAGGCGGATTTGGGAATTAGAAACATTACTTTCATTGTCTTACATTGTGGTTAATAGTTTGGTAGAAATTTTTAGTGCTATTTTTGTTCAATCATTTCTTTAAATTATTTAAATTTAACTTAACCCTCTAATGCCCAAGTTTTGTTATCGTCGTCCCCCTTGAGGCGGATTTGGGAATTAGAAACATTACTTTCATTGTCTTACATTGTGGTTAATAGTTTGGTAGAAATTTTTAGTGCTATTTTTGTTCAATCATTTCTTTAAATTATTTAAATTTAACTTAACCCTCTAATGCCCAAGTTTTGTTATCGTCGTCCTCCTTGAGGCGGATTTGGGAATTAGAAACATTACTTTCATTGTCTTACATTGTGGTTAATAGTTTGGTAGAAATTTTTAGTGCTATTTTTGTTCAATCTTTTTTTTAAATTATTTAAGTTTAACTTAACCCTCTAATGCCCAAGTTTTGTTATCGTCGTCCGCCTTGAGGCGGATTTGGGAATTAGAAACATTACTTTCATTGTCTTACATTGTGGTTAATAGTTTGGTAGAAATTTTTAGTGCTATTTTTGTTCAATCATTTCTTTAAATTATTTAAATTTAACTTAACCCTCTAATGCCCAAGTTTTGTTATCGTCGTCCGCCTTGAGGCGGAGTTGGTAAGTAGAGGGTAAAAAGCCAATTTTTTTGCTTCTGGACCAGATTTTACTCTTTTAAGTGATTTTCAAAGATGCTGTTTCTATATTGGAGCATCCTTCCAAAGTACCTGATCTTCACAAGTTTCTGTGTGTGTGTGTGTGTTTTTTTTCCTTTTCTCTTTTTCTTAAAATTATTTCTTATTATTATTTGTTATGATTAAAACTTCATTATGCATAATTTATCTATGCTTTGCTGAAACATAATCATAAGAGCCACTGCAAATATATCATCTCCTGAAAGGAGACCTCAGTATCTTTTCGTAAGTCACCATACTTTAAACTTGTTTTCTTCATTTTGAATTAGTCGGAGACGTTCACATATATTCACTGGTACAAAAAAAAGCTAAGGATTCTTAGCATCTTTTAAAGACTTTACATACAAAAATCAATAAATGAGTATGTATATAGTGATATTGTAAAAGGTCTTATATTAAAATTTTAGTCTGACGTCTATCGTTAGCTGAAAAAATAAATATTTTAAAAGTAAAATGAAGAATTTGAAATTTAAAGAGCCTAAAATTACATTTTGAATTTTTAAGAACTTTAAAGGCTGCACGAAACGGACTTTAACTGAAGTTAATATTTAACACAGAGGAAAAACACGAAGACACACAACAAATATGTATTCATGAAAAATAACTTACTGGTTTGTATTCGGGAATTCCGTCAGAAATATTTAGTTTTGCTATTTCTGCTTTTAATTTTCGCCGGTGATTAGGTTTTGTGATGCCGATTGCTGTTAAGTCCTTTGAAAGAAAAAATTTCAAAACTTGTGATATATTTCGAAATAAAACACAGTTTCAATTAAAAAAAAAAGCACATAATAAGGGGGAAAGTATACAGATACCGACATAATAGAACATATTTGATTCGCTACAACCGAAAATTATCAGGTTAAGTTTGTCCTTTTGTATAATAAGAATCTTTAATTTAGAAAGGGCAAATTTTTCGCTCCATTCATTGCTTTAGACGTTAGAAAAACGTGTTAATTTAATAAAGAGATCATGGATGATTCTGATCCGAAAAATTCTCAGACATCTCGAGAACCGCGAAAACTAAATATTAAATTATTTATTTTAAAAAATAAAATCGGTTTCCCGAAACTTCTTCAGATAGTCTTAAGATTTCTTTGACGAATAATATCTGCTTTTCTGTCTACATTCAGGCAAGCAAAATATTTTGTACTTGTTTTAAAAAATATTTCAGTACAATAACGCACGCGCGTGCGTTTCTGGGGGAAAAAAAGACTTCAATATTAGAGCTTTCATTTCATTACTTCAAAGATTGCTTTTGAACATATGATATATATATATATATATACATATATTGTGCATTTGGGAGGGGGCGTGATTCATGGGCGATTCTGATCCGAAAATTTCCGAGCACCTGTTCCAAAAATTAAAAAAAGAAAAAAATCGATTTTCCGAAATTTTTTTAATTTATTAATCTTAAGATTTCTTTGACAATTAATATTTGTGCTTTTCTTTCTACCTTCAAACAGACAAAATATTATGTACTACTTTTAAAAACTTTCAATACAATAACTTTTTACGAAAAAAAAAAGATTTCTGGTATTAATACATTAGATCTTTTATTTATTTACTTGAAGGATTATTTTTGAGCTTATTATATACATATGTATGCGTATGTATTGTGTTGGGGGGGGGGGAGGCCTTGTTAACCAAAATATATAATTTTTAATTTAAATTGCTGATGCATACTTTTTCCGAAAATTTTGTGTGAAGTTCCGAAAAAATTTTTCTGCTGAGAATCACCCATGAAACAGCCGGGCTAAAATGGAAAAAAATATTTTTATGCGTGCTAACTTTCATTTCAATGGACCAAAGAGGAGAGTGCCTGTATTTTATTTATACAGTGGTACCTTCAGATACGAATGTCCTAACATACGAATGTTTTGAGATATAACATAAAATATTCGAAAATTTATGCCTCGACATACAACGAAAAATTTGAGATACGAATTTGCGATGCAGGATAATTGCATAGGTTATTTCCCATTTTAAGAAACTTTTCACGAAGCATCTTTTCAAGCGTTGCTTCGAAGTTACCGAAAATACGAGCCTAACATTGAGGAAGTTTTGGAAGGATCATTACAACGTTGTGATCTGTCTTAAGTTTATAAGATATTGCCTGGCAAAGTGTTGACAAAAGAATATTGAACTCAGGTTGGAGAAAACTATGGCCAGATGTTGTTTTAGAGCCAGACGGGATTTGAACCTATTGAGGAGGAGATCGTATCCATTGGTCGCTCCGTGGGCCTGGGCCTGGCCTAGAGAGGTTGATCGTTACCTTATGAACCTCTTACGCGGTGAAAGTGAGGCTAAAAAGTTCCGGCTTTAGAGTGATGATTAATAAACATTATATGTGTTATTAATTTATTAATTAATAAACATTATGTGTGTTATTACTCGTTTATTTATATACAAATTGTGTATATTATATGTAATTTAACTGTGTTTTGGTGCAGTTTCATATCGCTAGAACGGCATTAATATATCTTACATTATTTTAAATGGGAAACATTGCTTTGAGATACGATTTTTTTGACATACGACGATGATTACAGAACGAATTTAATTCGTATCTCAGTACCACTGTATCAAGTATTCATAAGCTATTGTAGAATTTTCTAAAAGGTCACTATATGTCAACGAACAATAATGTCAACGAAATGTATTGTAAAAATGCAATTGTTAGTCGAAACTGATTTTTTCCCATGAAAATACAAAGAACGTAGGTAAAACAACTCACAAGGAATGAATCGAAAGTGGGGGGATGCATATGTTAAAATGTAAAATGTTTGGAGGGACGCTTGTATTAAAATAAAAAGGTAGGGGGACGCCGTCCCTCTGCGTCCCCCCTTGACTACACCACTGATTGCTATTCTAGCTCCATAGTAACAACATTTGTCGCTTATGGGCCGCTTTTTAACAAAACATTTTACTAAAACTCAAGAAAACCCAAAAGATAACTGAGAACCTGCAAAATGTAAGGAAAATGCAATTCCCAGCCCGAAAGTGGTTGCTTTGACAAGCACTCGATTCTAGGGCTTTGTAACAAATGACCCACTAAAAGATTACTTTATAAGACGCCGCTTATTACTCACCTCAGGTGTCATTCTCGTGATGGTCGGCATATCGTATCCTGCCAGCAGGAACAATGGGATGTATTCTTCGAAATGAAGACTAACCAACCAATTTTTCAAGATCTCCACATCCTAAAAAACAAAATGCTCTGTGTATAGATTTTCTGGTCCTCTACAGCTCTGCACATTTCTAATTAAATAAATTGATTGGGGATGTGCACAAAAATTAATAATAATTTTAATCTCTTCATTCACTGCGAGAAAGATTTCATGCTCAATGATAGAAGCATTGAGCTAGAAATTGGACTGGAGCGGGGGAGGGGGGGGGGATGATTTCCAGTGAATAAACTTGGTGTCACATTTTTTCGACTGCCGTTTCCACGACCGAATAATCAATGACTAAAAATCGAAAAATCCGGGGAAATCAATATCCGATTTATCTCTACCTGGCTTTGATACCCCTCTTCCCAGGAAAGAAAAAAATTCCAACAAAATCGTGGGTGCACCACTGTAGACATATAAATCTATAGGACGAAAAAATAAAAAGAAGAAAAACTGAATAATTTGAGAACATTTATTTAGCTTGCTTTTACGAAACTTACAATGCCCCTCGTCCCACTCTCTTGTAGTACAATGACCAGGGGTCCCAGCAGTTGCTATGCAGTTTTTTAATGCATTTTCGACCTTTTTCCTATTTTAGAGCAATTTTAAAGCATGTTTTGCATTTTAATCCCTTAACGGTCAGGTAATTTTCAAGAAAACGGTCATAAAAGTGCCTATTTTTTTATCCTAGAAAATTATATAAAAATATGTGTATAAACAATATATATATATATATATATTCATTTTTAATTTTTGATTTGTTTTTATTTTGAAATTTTAAACGTTGGAACGTTTAAAATTTCAAAATAAAAACAACAAGCCCGTCATTTTCACGGGAGCGAGAAGGAAGGGGTTAAGACTTAAAACTTAAGCATACCTGTCATGTATTTCTAAAATATTTTGGTACTTCGTTTTAAAACCAGTAGATTGAATTTCATGAAACACACGTTGGTCTTGGTCGAGAGAGAACTAAATCTGTTGCAGCAAACTAAATGAAGATAAATTGAAGAAAACTAAGTATTTTTGACGCTAAAAAAATAATAGCTGGTGTTATAATTGGAGAAGATACAGTGCGTGTGTGTTTTCAGAAAATTGATCCATCAGTGGTTCTATTTTTTAAATTTGAGATAACTATGCCTGAATTGGGAAAAGTTTTTCAAGATACAAAAACCTCACTTTCGTATGCGTCTTTGATAATGTAAAAAAACATTTAATTACTCAGGGCAAATAAGGTCCTATCATTTAAGACAGTAAAGTTATCAAAACACATGTTTACCAGTTACTGGTGTTTTATTTTTATTATTTTATTTTATTTATTTTAGAAAGTTTTTTAGTTTTAATGACGTTGCTATTACAATTTTTCAAAAAACAAATATTTTTAAATGTTTTAATGGAATTTTGACTTCAAATCTTAAGTGCATTCTTTCAACTTTTAATGGCAATTTTTGGGGGAGGGTCATTTTTTGTGTGTTTTATACAGCATTTTCAGGGATTTTTTAGGTCATCAACTTCCGGGGCCTGACAATGACTCTCATTACCTCTGCAATAAAAAGAACTAACGAAGGCAGATCTTGTTAAATCCTCCATTCCTTTTTGACACATAAAGTGCAGGAAAGACACAACACAACACTAGTTAACCACACTGGCTATTTGCCAAGAGCAAATCTTCTCCTCCAGTCGTGTTGGATGAGATGTAGAGTGTCTGGCCCGCCGCCAAGAAATGTTTCTTGTCCACTTGATTAGTGGAGAGGGCTCTTGGTGAAAAATGTACGCATTCGTTCCGCTTCAAATGCACGGTTTTCTCTTATTTGGAGCTTTTAAGGAATGTGTTAACTGTTGAATCTTAAATACATCAATTGTTGCCAACAATCGACTAAAGATCCATTTAGTTTATGGTGACGTTCCAATGAACTCTTCTACTAATACTAACAGTGGGGATATGAGTAGAGGAAGGAGAGCGCGGGGAAGAGATTAAATAAAATTTTGTATTACAATTATCTTCAGATTTTGCTAGGGTGAACGAAAGTTTTTCTTAATCCATTACCATACGTTCCTAAACATAAGATAAAAAACATATGAATAGGAAAAACCATTGAAGATTTATATAAAATTTTGGAATCTGCAAAAGAAAAAGCAACATTTTCCACAACATAATAAACTCAGGATGACAGAAGTAGCCAAAGTAGCCATAAAATACTTTCGACCTCTCATCTACACATCTCATGTACGAGTAGAATGGGTACAAAAGCGGGACAATTTTTCGAACTCTCTAGTGTGAAAACAATGTCCCCCCCCCCCCCAAAAAAAAAAACTGAATTAAATACAAACAGCTACAGTAATAGTTAAAGACAAAATGATCAAAATACTTTGTGCAATAATGTAAGTACAAAGAAAAAACAACGTGAAAAGCACAAATTTAGATTAAAATTAACGCAAATAGCTATTTCGAAGCTACAAATGGAGCCTCTTCATCAGTGCATAAAAGAAGAAGAAACGCTCAACACACAAGCATGGAAGCTGTGAGTGAACAAGTCAAAAACCAGAGAGACACCGGTATTTATACCAAATGTGTCGGATTAGCGATTGACCAATCAGAGGCCAGGAACAAGGCGGGAACAGATCCCGAAGGAAAAGGCGGGAAACGAATATGTAAATTGCAGGAGAAAACCAAAAAGGGAGAGAAAAAATATAAAAATTATAAAAATTGTTTCCAAATGTCAGGAAAATATGGAGTGCTGGAAAAATCATTTACTACAGAATGAGAATTTTTCCAAATGTGATAAGCTTCCCAAAAATCAAGTTCATAGACAGAAGAGCATTTGCTGATAATTCTAGCAGAAGAAAATTCAAAACAATGATCTAAAGTCCAACAATGCTGGGCAATGGAAGAACGTGCAAGTTCTTTACGCTTAACATAATTTTCATGTTCTTTCAGACGGTGCTTTAAGGCACCGTCTGAAAGAACATGAAATGCCTACCATGAAATGTCACCATGAGATGCCTAATCTCATTGCGAATACTGTGGATTTTAACTCTAAGTTATCTTCAAATACTTTCAGCAAGCATGCTAATAGTTACGTCAAAAACTTGTGCTCTGATCCTGATTTGGTTATCACTAAGGCTGATAAGGGTGGTCAAATTGTTGTTATAGATAAAAACTCTTACTTAGATAAATGTAATGATTTACTTAAGGTTGGTCCTTATGTTACACTTCGCAAAGACCCCAGCACTAGTGAGATAAATTTGATTAGTAAGGCTGTAAAGTCTTCTCCTGTCATTTGCGATTCTTCAAAAAGGTCTTTGATTCCTTCAGTCGCACACTGTGCCAGATTTTACGCTCTTCCTAAGGTCCACAAACCTGGTATACCTCTCCGTCCTATTGTCTCCAATATTAATACTGCTTCTTATAAACTTGCTAAACACTTGGTCTCCATCTTTTCTCCTCTTTTGAATGGCAATTCTTTCACTGTTAAAAATTCCGTTGACTTCGTTCATAAGCTTCGTGATTTCAAACCTTTTGGATTAACTATGGCTTCTTTTGATGTAAACTCGCTTTTCACCAATGTACCGGTTAATGGCGCATTGGATTGTCTTAAATTGAGACTTCAAGAATATCATTTCTCTAGTTTTGAGATTGAAGAACTTATTTCTCTCACTCGTGTTTGTCTTGAGCAAAATACGTTTGTATTTGATGGTGTGTACTTTCGTATGACTGAAGGTTTAGCTATGGGTAATCCTTTAAGCCCTATTTTAAGTGACATTTATATGAACTATTTTGAGACTAAACTTTTCGAAACCATACAGTTTCCTTTTTATGTCCGTTATGTTGATGATTGTTTTGTATTGCTTGATCAGAAGCAAGTGGATATTGATCATTTACTTGATAAGCTTAATTCCATTGATCCTTGCATTCAATTCACTATTGAAATGGAAGTTGATAGTTCTCTTTCATTCTTGGACGTTTTAATTACTAAAAGTAATGATGATTTTATGACTTCAGTGTTTCGTAAGCCCTTTGCTGTTACACTGTTACACCCCCCAAACCATAAGTTGGCCTCTTTCAAGGCTCTTGTTTTCCGTGCTTTGAGGATATGTTCCTCTTCTAACTCTTTGGATGCTGAGCTTTCGTACATTAAGGCTGTGGCTTTGGATCGTGGTTATTCTCCTAAGGTCGTCGATTCTATTTATAACAGGTTAATTAAGCCTTCACCTTCTGGCAATGTTTCTAAGTGCAAGCCTGCTTATACTATTATTTTACCTTTTTATCCAAAAATCAGTCAGCAAATTGCTAAAATATTGAAGAAGTTTGGGTTTGATACTGCATTTTCCCCTGTGAATAAAATAAAATTTACAAATTTGAAGTATCCCATTGATTTGCACAGCAACTGGGGTATTTATAGTATTTCTTGCAAATGTGGTCTGTTTTACATAGGTCAGACTAAACGTGCCTTAAAGCACCGTCTGAAAGAACATGAAAATTATGTTAAGCGTAAAGAACTTGCACGTTCTTCCATTGCCCAGCATTGTTGGACTTTAGATCATTGTTTTGAATTTTCTTCTGCTAGAATTATCAGCAAATGCTCTTCTGTCTATGAACTTGATTTTTGGGAAGCTTATCACATTTGGAAAAATTCTCATTCTGTAGTAAATGATTTTTCCAGCACTCCATATTTTCCTGACATTTGGAAACAATTTTTATAATTTTTATATTTTTTCTCTCCCTTTTTGGTTTTCTCCTGCAATTTACATATTCGTTTCCCGCCTTTTCCTTCGGGATCTGTTCCCGCCTTGTTCCTGGCCTCTGATTGGTCAATCGCTAATCCGACACATTTGGTATAAATACCGGTGTCTCTCTGGTTTTTGACTTGTTCACTCACAGCTTCCATGCTTGTGTGTTGAGCGTTTCTTCTTCTTTTATGCACTGATGAAGAGGCTCCATTTGTAGCTTCGAAATAGCTATTTGCGTTAATTTTAATCTAAATTTGTGCTTTTCACGTTGTTTTTTCTTTGTACTTACAGTAATAGTTCCCCTTGTTTTCATCTCCCTCAACTGCAGAAAGCACAACTTCGCTTTACAATTTAACCTAATATCATTTTCGATTGGCTGATGCCCCATAAGAATTTTTGATTCGATGCACTTATTCTTTTGTTTCTTTTTGGAATACAATTCAATTCAAAGCACAAAGAATGTCCGGAAGAGCGCGAAATAACAAAAATCGAAGAAAATGATAAACGCCCGAATTTACGAAGAAAAACACTTATTATCGATTTCAGAAACACTGGCAGCGGAAGAAAAGGAAATCATGCTAATTCTCCCCCCCCCCCCTCAATTCTTGATCAATTCGGGTGTTGAATTCGCATTGATTATCCTTCAAAGAAGTGGGAGTGAGGGATTTCTACGTATGTACCTGAGACTCTCTCTCTCTCTCTCTCGCGACTAATAACATGTTCTGCGTGAGAGCCGAGTTAAGGATTTCAACATTCGATTTAAAAGCTTGGGGCAAGATATTTTGACGGCTTTTCTTTCCTATATTCTCATTTAAATTTACCATGTTCAAACACTTTCATGTCATATTTATTAAAAAAATAACTAAATGCATTAAACGTTTTATTAATAAAAATCCATGTGTTTTCTAAAAATATGGCTCAAGGTGTGCGCCCACTAATAAAATTGCAAGTTTCTTTTGATTTAAAGAGGAAGCTTGCTTGCCTTTTACTCAACAAGTAATTTTTTCACGTATTATGGAAATTATCCTTTAATTATTAGAATTCGTTTTCTTTAAGCATTAGATTTTTTCACTTGTTGAATTGAACTTTTTCTTCGGTCATCATGATTTTCACCTTAAAATCTACTACAATGTTACGGTTTTTTTGCCGCAGAAATTATAATGTTCCATTCAGTTATGGGAACCTTTTCTAGGCATTGACATTTTCCTTTAGTTCTTGGTATTTTCCTCTTCGTTATTGAAGTTTTTGACTTAGTCATTACGTCCTTTTTTAACTTAATCGTTAATATTTCCTTTCGTCAATCTTTTTTTTCCTTTAGTAACTCTGATTTCTTGCTTTAATTATTAAAGTATTCACTAAGATTTTTACTTAATCATAACTCGTTTTTCGTCAGTCATTAAAAATTATTTCCTAGAAATTTCACTCAGCCATCAGAGATTTTTTCTTAGTTATTAGACATTTTATCCTCTAGTCATTAGCATTTTACTTTATTTTAACAGCTTTTTCTTATTTTTTCCTTTTATTTTTTAATCAGTGTTATTATGAAACACTATTCGTATTGAGGAAGAGTGTGTTGAAGCTTTGAAACAGCTACCTTGCCGTTTCTCCATTTTAAACATACTTATCATAAAAAAACATTCACAGTTTTTACATTTACACCTTCCTTTTGGATGGAAATAATGAAGGGACCGTCCATAAATAATGTCACGCTTTTTTCCCATATATTTGACCCCTTCCCTCCTTTATTGTCACAAAATGTCACACTTCAACAAACTGCCTTCACATGCCCCTTTGTCACATGCCACGCTATGTTGCATCAGCATGTTGTCACGCTTCTTGTTACCCCCTCCCCCCTCAAAGCATAACATCATTTAGGGGCCGTTTATACATGATGTCACGTTTTTTCCCCATATATTTGACCCCCTCCCCCCCTTTTGTCACAATGTCACACTTCAGCGTACCCCCCCCCCTTTTGCCACATGTCACGCTATGTTGCATAATGCATGATGTCACACTTCTTGTTACACCCTCTCCTCCCCGTGTCACACTTTGTCACAATTTCAAGAACGAATGATGTCACGCTTCGAGGGGAGGAGGGGGTCCTCCCCTCGAAGCTTGACATCATTTATGAATGATCCCTTATTGAAATGGTAAAAAATGTTGATTCTCTCTGCCTAATGTGAAATTAACAGTTAATGGAATTTAACAACTAGCATTCCAAAAAATGGAGTTTGTTCAATAATTTACATAAAATATTTGCCTGGGGGAAGGGAGGGAGATCAGGAAGCTTGTTTACAGTAAAATATATTTAATAACTAAGTTTTTTAAATTCTTTATCTTAAGCTTGCACAATGACGTACTAAATCCATCGATAATCTCAGAGTTCATGCATTTAAAACTAATTACTTCTATCACAGCAAAGTTAAAAATATAAACTAAAAATATCGCATCTGCAAGCGCGTTGACGATAAGTAGAAGCAAAATTATGCATACGTTATGCGCTACGAGGATTAAACATAAAAGCAACTATTTTGCTACGGTCGCAATAGTTACTGAGTAGATGATTATGCAAGTGCTAGCAACATGCAATTTTAAGTTCAAAAAATAGAGTGAGAAATACTGTCTCCATTAATAAAAATAGCAAATTTAGTATGAAATATTGGTAGGATTTCGAATCAAAATGTATAACTGTTCAAAATCGTAATTAACACAACACGATTAAAAATATGACAAATTATTATTAGCATCTGAAATAATTATCAAATTTGAATACATGAACTTTTTTAACGGAAATTGGAAGTACTTTTGACTTTTAGTTCTAAAAAAAAAAAAAAAAGCAATACGCGCGTTTAATATACAATCAGTAATTTTCATGCTGAGAAAAAGCTACAAAACTCTTTTTCAAGAATTTTATTTATTACGAAATTTCAATTTCATAGTTCCTCGTTCTTCACGTCTTTTTATGCACCAAATAAATTACACGGAATTCCCAAAATAATAAATAAATAAAATAAAAATACAATATGACAGGCAAATCACGCTCTCTCTCTCTCTATATATATATATATGTATGTATGTATGTATGTATGTATGTATTAGGGAGGAACGAAAAAGAATAAATCATAAATCGACATGTGGAAAAATGGTCTATTGCTAAAACTTTTAAAATCAGCTAAATCAAACAATTAATATAGCTAGCTGTGTAACCGACGTTAAATATTTGAATTTAGTTTAAAATATCCACAAAAAATAAACGAATCAGGGGTTGATCCAGCATTTTTAACAGGGTCCGTTGTTTGTGAATTTTAAAAGCATTTTTGTGAAAGTTCAAAATTTAAACACAGTGATGAAATGAATGTATTGTTTTTTGACATTTATTTAATAAATAATTCTGTAAAAAAGTACGATTTGGTAGCTCGGAATTTTGTAAAGGGTCCGTTTTGATTGATCGTAATTTTAAAAGGGTTCTTTTTGACTGATTGGAATTTTGCGAAGGGTCCGCTTTGATTAATTGGAATTTCCTCTGGCCCGCCGACACCTGAAAATAATAATAACCAGCGTACAGCAACGTAGAAAGCTACTTTCTGAATACGCAGAGGCAGTGGCCTATCCGATATATACATATACCAGAACAGTAATATAGTAGCACATCAAGTCCTCGATTAAGACCCGCACTCTAATTTACAAGCCTCTTTTTTTTTCTTTTTTGGAGAAAAACTGTGGGTCGTATTCAGGGTAATGCGGTTATACATATATTTCCCTTCTTTAATTTTGATAAATTCCTATCGAAAAAAGTTCTTTCAAAAAGTAGCCGGACTGAGAGGAACAATAAAAAAGCGAAATCCTGAATTCGGCAGAAGGTATCCGCCTCTAAATGGAGAGTATTAGATAAAGAAGTGTGAGGGTTCATTTCAGTAAGTTGTCAGTCAATGCTGCACCAGAGCTTGCAAACAGAAAATTTTCCTAACCAGTTTCAAAGTACAGAAGAAAAAACATTGTTGAAATAAACATAACGAAGTTTTTATAGTAGTTGTTAACAGTATTTCAGAGAACGCTTATAACAAAGTTCCTATACTAACAGAAGGGAGGTAAATCTGACAGCATTGAAAATGATACCAAAGCAAACCTTGCATATGCGCAGTAATACAGTTCTTAAACTACATTTAAATAAAATAGTTATAATAAAGATTTTGATTTTTTTTTTTTTTTTGCTACCAGTGGTTTAAGCATATTGCGTTTATTCATTATTCTTAACACTAGATTTTTCCCTTTAAAAATAGAGGCAACAGTTTTGCCCGTATCTGCAAAGGTATGAGTTTTCGGACGACTGAATTCCGAAGAAGACGATTCATATATAGAGTACATGATGGTTCCATAAAGGGGGTTCCCAAGGAAAGAGGTTCCATAGCATTTAACTCCTAGTTCCTCATTCAAAATGAGAGGCGAAAGGGAGGGAAAAAGGTCATTATCTTCGTTCGAATAAGGAACACCAGGAGCAGGAGAAGCAGAAGCGTTCTTTTCAACTCCTGCCCTGAAAGCGAAAAGTGGCTTCGGTCGATACCCAAATGGGGGATCAGGTGGCGAAGCGGATGCACGTGACCCAGCTTTCTTTTCTCGATCCCTATTCCGAATGAAACCCCTGGAAAGAACAATCAATACCTCTGCCATCCAACCACTGCCTATGGCAGAATCTTCTAGAAATGCAATAGATTGAGTAATCATACAAAAAAAAAAGTTCCTTTTTTCTTACAAATCGCGAAACATCATCATCACTAAACTTTTTATTAAGCGAAAATGCACCCAAAATAAATACATATTGCGAGTTTTATTAATGCAGCCTAAAACAAAACTTAGACACTAATCAGTTTACCTAAATTTTTCTAAATTTGAAATTAATCTTCTGAGAAAAGACAGGAAATTAAATATCGCAGAAAGTTATACTACAAAACAGGAAAAAAATAAAGAATAAATAATAACCCGTTTCTTGTTATCTCGACTGCAACAATCTTTCCATAGAACACCTAATAAATAATAATTAATTAATTGTTTGTTTGTTTCTGACAGTTGCAGTTTATCCCCCCCCCCCCCTCGTAATTATTTTTTTCAAATAATCTTCCCAATGTATTCAGATTTACTTCAACAAAAAAATGAAAATCCATTTCCATATCTTAGCAAATTCGCATTAAAATATTTAAGAGCGCACCAGCATCATTTGTAAAGTGAAAACATTATTTGGCATAGGAAGAAGTACAGTATGAATTTGCAAGAATAGCTCCCGAAAAGTATGGTTTTGTATAACAGTTTAAAAGTACTAGAGTTTCATTATTCATAGTGTCATGTCAGTGTCATTTGTGAGCATTACTTTTTAATATTATTGCCATTCACAGAGTTTTTCTCGGTTTTGCCATCGAGAAATTAAATTATGAACGGAACTACCAATGATAAAATATAACAAGCAAAAACATTTTCAAAACAATTACAATACAGAAAAAGTATAATAGATAGCACACTTTTCTTCTCTAAACATTTAATTAAAATATTTTTTCTTCAAAAAAAAATACCTTAGCGAAATTAAGAATTTTTACGTCATTTTAAGAAAATTTATTACATGAACCAAGTAGTAACACTTTCAAAAGAAAAATCAAGCGAATTTTTACACTCGAAACATCCTAAACGATCCCTACTTATCCGTGCAGAGCCACTTAGAAAAGAGAAATTGTTAATAGTATCATGTAAAAGGGGCGAATACTAAAGCGGAAAATATACAATTCACTTTCCCTACACTTCTGAACAAATGGTTTAGGGAGAAATGCTCTCGGGAAAGGAGTACATTTAATTAAACTAATTCTATTCGAGTCACGTTTAGAACGAGATTGGGATTTAAATGAGTTTAGTTGTTCAGGATGGAATTCGAATCTGCCATTTTAAGGACCGTATTTTGGATTCATTAATTCAAAATTTACAACGTTAAGGCACAGCATTGGGGTGGCAAATTCGATAAGTTGTTTTTCGTTCAACAATTTATTTAATTGTATTTTAAAGTTTTGAGAGTGTGTAACTCCTTGTAGAAACTTTTATTATTTTTAAATTACGTTATATTCATTGCTTTAAAAAAATTTAATTATTTAAAAAAATCCCCCAGAAAAGTTTTCCTTATTAATCGCTCGATCAAGTTTTAATCATATTCTTAAAAAGTTTTTTAATCAAGCTGATACATTTTTGAATAATTATTGACGAATATCATCTATCCATTCGAAATTATTCCTCTTCCTCCAAGAATCTGGCTTTTGATCTTGCATTCTTTCTTTCTGCCTGCTTCTCTTGTTTGTGTTTTTTCGTTATTTATTAAGATTTAAAATTTCTTTCATACTTTACTCTTGATACAGAAAATTTTTCTTTTGTCGAAAATTTAAAACTTCGTGTTTGTGTATATTTTTACAACTTTTACTTTTTTGGGATAGCTATTAATACAGGGCTCGATCCAGCACCTTTAACAGGGTCCTGTTTTTGTGAATTTTGAAAATATTTTTGAGAAAAATCAAATAATTTTGTGAAAATTCAAAACTTTAACCTGGACTGAGAAAAAATACATATCATTATTTACCGCTTACTTAATAAATAATTCTGCGAAAAGTACAATTTGGTAAGTCGTAATTTTGTGAAAAATCCGTTTTGATTAATTGGAATTTTGTGAAAAGTCAGAAAACGAACCCAAATAGCAAAATTTTCTCTGACACGACCCCTGAAGTACAATCATATATGTTAATATATTTAGGCTTTTTTTTTTTTTAATTATACTTAGCAGTTATCCCGTTGTAGCAATTGTGCCAATAAACGCATCCGCAACCAAAATGAAAGAGAGAGAATAATAACAATAATAATAAAAGGTTGCAATAAAAATTCATGATTAAAGTGATCTTATATATGAAAAATCCAGAAAATGATTGAAGTTAAGCTATAATTTACACGGAAAAAACTGTTCAACCATGTTTAGTTACACATCCCTCCTCACACCAAAAGATGAAAAAATTATAAAAAAAGTATGTCAAATATTTAATAAACGCCATTTAAAAATTAGAACGTTAAGCTCAATGTGGTTAATTTTATATTCTTATTTTCTTAATAAGAAATATCTTAGTAAGATACAATGACATTGAAAATATTAAATGCATCAAAAACACTAAATAAATAAAAAGCTTATCTCTTCTACGCTTTCGATTTCGTAATCATTTCTCGGTACAAAACTGAAGGTTTAGCTGCAACTTTTCAAAGCACTGAATAGTGTTGTTTTAGAACAATTTTTTTTAAACACTATTTTAAAATTAAAATTTCTTAATAGGCTATTCTACATAGAATTGTAATAGATAAATAATGTAATGTGAGTATTATTATTATTTTGTGATTACAATTTCAGCCATCATTAGGCATCACTTTTTTTAACATTTATGATAAATAGCTTAGAATAGATATTTTAAGAAACAAAACTGCTGATGAATTTCTTCACAATGTTTTCCAATCGAAAACTTTTACTTTGTTTGGACAATGTAAGCAAAAGAAAAAAAAGGGGCAAAATATAAAAGGAACAAAATATATCTATATGACATATATATATATATATACAGTAGAGTTCTGCAAGCTCGGCCTATTGTGTACCGAAGGGCGACCGAGTTTGTGAAAATGCCGGGATATCGGAAATGATGTTAAAAAAGAATAGGTGTGCGAGTGTTTCCTCAGAAAATACAGTACTGTACTTGTATGTATTGTTTGCTTGAGAATGCAATAGAGGATAAACTTCCCAAATACCAAACATCAAGTTTTAAATACCAAATAATAACAAAGAAAAGTACGTACTTAATGGAGACATGTCATAGAGCCTTTACTACACGAAAATGAAAATTACCGAATGCACCAGTTGTGTAGTGACCTGATACAACAGACCTCAAAAAAATACTTGAAGGCATAAAGCTGTCTGTAATAAAAATTAAATTTCCGACTTTGCAAAAACTGGAAACTTTTCTTTAAAGAAATGTGTTGAAAGAAGATTTAAAGAAATTTTTAGCCCTCGAGTGCCGAGTTTACGGGACTCTATTGAACTATTAAATAAAAATTTTGACGCATGCAAACCATTTTTATAAAAAAGTGAACACTCAACACAGTAAATAAATTAATAGGAACGAAATAAGAAAAATCATGTCGATTTAAAAGCACTTGTAGTTACTTATGTGTCGAAATATCTGGCAACCTAATATATGAACACTTTAATTAAAAAATATAAGGGTGTGAGTGATTTTTGGCAAAAAGCAGGGGTTAAAAATCTGAACATTACACAAAATTTTCTAAAAAGGGTGCACCGCAAAATTAAAGTTAAAGTTATTTAAATAGGCAAACATTGCGGAAGTTCACACAAAGGAATAATATTCAATATGCTTAGAAGCAAAATGCATTTCAGCAGGCTAGTTTTTTAGAGGAGAAAAGAGTCAGTTGCTCACAACTTCCCGGCTTTTACAAAATACAAATGCACACACCTATGTATAATCAATGAGTGAGGTTTTTTTTTTTTTTTTTTTTTTTTTTTTTTTTTTTTTTTTTTTGGGGGGGGGGGGGTATCTCCTCTCCCCGGAAAAAAATGTTGAAACGACAAGCTTGCATTTTGGAATAAAATAATCAAAAGATGTGGCAACTTACATGACGAATAGGTGGTTTCGAAGCTGTTAAGGGTTCGTGAGGTCCACTGTGGAACCATCCACTAATTTCTTCTCTGGTTGATGGATACATAGAGCAGTCACGTGATCTCTAACATAGCCATAGCACAGATTTGACTTTTACTGTTTTACGAGAATGCGGAAAACGTTCCAAAAGGAAACAGGGAAAAAAAAAACGGAAATCGAATTCTTGTGTGAGCAGTCAGTCACACCCACCGCATCGAAGATCCCCGTCGGAATTCGAACATCTCCAATTGCATGTCCGCTAAGGCGCCTTGATTGACGATCATAAACGACGGAAAATTCTTTCTTTTTTCCTTTTCCAATTCGGGTTCTTTAACAGACAACTTTTTTCTTTTAGTTATTGCGTATAAGCAAACATGGGGCGTGATATACGATTTCGCCAACTCAACGACGCGTATCCATTGGCCAACAAATGTTCTTTTTTTAATTACGACTTCCAAGCTACACGATTTCAATTAATGCACAGGAAGTTACCAAGAAAAAAAAAAACATCCATAGGATACAGTTTCTGAACAGCTACTTAACTGCATCTGTTACGTAAAAGAATACGTTTGAATATCCTTTAAATACTTTGGATAAAATGAGTAATAAAAATAGTTAAAATTCACTGAAAGGATTCAACGAGTAAAAAATTGTGCTTCTTACAGAATTTGATGGACTTTGATAGCTGGAAGAACTAACTTAAGGCAAGTTGACAACAAGAAGTTAATGTTATAACACCATCTCCAAATACACTCGCACAATCAAAAACACTATCACTAAATGACAATAAGAAGGCAAAGTTAAAAAAATAACATTGAACAAACTTTTCAACAGCTGACAATGTGCAGTTTCTTGGAAAAATTTAACCATTGGTTTTCCTAAATAAGATCACGTTTGACTATACTTAACTGACATTATTGCAATTCTTCCTTAATGCACAAAACGTTTACAAAAATAATATGAAAGTTTTCAATAATCATTTGACACAAATTCTTTTAAACTAAGATACAACAAGACCTGTTTGTTGAAGTCTCTTGTTGAAGAAATCTCTGAATTATAAAAAATATATAATAATCTTTTCTAGACTTATATTTTGATGTATATTTTAAAAATCAGATGTTAGTTATTATATCCGAGATTTCTTACTCGCAGTATTGTTGTAATTTTTGTTTAATACAGTTTGCAAATATTTTGCAGTTCTCTCTACTTGTCAAGTTGTAGGAAGTTTTGTTTGCTACAAGTTCCAAATATTTTGCAGTTCCTTCTGTTTGTCAAACTGAAGGAATTTTTGTTTGCTTAATCTTCCAAATAATTTACAGGTCTCTCTTCTTGTCAAAACTGTTGGAATTCTGTTTGCTACAACTTTCTAATATTTTTCAGGTTCTCTCTGTTTGCAATTTTTGATTGATGAGCATCCAATTTTTTTACATTTCAGAAAACATATTTCACCTGAGAGTGGTTCATTGTTATTTTCCACATCATTATCTATAGTCAAACTCTCAACAAAAAATAAAAATTTTGAAAACATTGAATTTCATAACTGTAAACAAATATTTTCAATATTTTTTTTATCGACTCAAATTACTTGCTTGAGTTGTTGCAATTTTTCTTGAGAAATGTTCACAAATTTAAAAATACATCAAATTAAATTTCCAACACAATCTTCTTCGTAACATGACTAAAGCTCATTAATTTATTACGATTATAATTTTTTAATGAAATTGTTTATTGATGTTTTAGTTTATGACTGGTTTGTTTCAGAACTTTTAAAAGAAAAATATCAAAATACTTACAATAATTTTTGTCGATTTTGTTATAAAAAATCAACTTATAAATATAGTTATTTACTCGTACTGTTGTAAATTTTGGACTAAAATTCAAGTTAAAATACAATACGTATCAAAGAAAAATTTTAAAAGTTTTTTTCTCTGAAATTTTGAACTAGTCCCGCTGATTCGTTCTTCTCTTTAACTAGCACTAAGTCTGGCATTATTTAATATTGCAAATATCTTGTACAAGTCCTAAATCTTATCTATTAATGCCTTGACACTTTGCAAAAGCTGACACTAGAGGAGTAGATTTTTCCTGATGCTGGAAGTTTTGTTGTTTAAAAATGTTGTCAACACAATTACTAACAGCTAAAATGGCGCTTACAAAAGATAGCATTTACTCCCAAAATATAAATATGTCATAAATATGCTAAAAGATTCCAAGTAAAAAAAAAAGTTTCGATTCGAATTTTATACTTTCAATAACCGTTTCACATGTAAAGATTTCATGCAGTTATTATAAATGAAATCGAACCGGGCAGGGATGAACTAATATCACAGATTACAAATGTAACGAAGAAAATTGATGTCGAGAACAGAAATACGAATGTATCAAAAATCGATGGGATGAAAAACCACTAGTTGCGGATTATCTTCTAAAAGCATTTGTAGAGCAAAATCCAACTTCGGTGAAAACAAGAGCAAATATCACAGGTAGTAACGATGCGCAAAGGTGAATCGATAGCAAGAGTGCAAAAAATGAGGAGTGTGCACATTGACCAGAACATAGGACGCAAGTCAGCAGATTTCTTGTTTCAAGATTTGTCCCTTTTTGTTGGGGAGTAATTGCACTCAGGATCGCTGTCCAGATTATTCCAGGACAGCTCTAGGACAGCAAGCGCGGGCGCCCGACCGTCAAACAGCGATTCCATTTCCCTTCTGAAGAGTGGAGATAGAGAGAAAAGACAGGCAGGCCGCTGCCCCCATGTAACACGGCGGCTCGGCTCGGGAGATCGCAGGGTTGCCGTAATATTGGATGTTTCCGCGCCAAAAGGGGAGAGAACGCAATGCCAGCAGGAAGGATAGGAGGGAAGACTGGATGACAAATGGTCATTTAAAAAGAACTGGGAAGCCAATTTATTTTGTTTTATGAAGTCGTCCTAAGGGATGCACAATTTTTGAAATATAAAACAAGACTTATATAATTAAAAAAAAAGAGGGAGAGAGAGAATGGGAGGCAGCAGGGGGGGGGGGGGACATAACTTTCGAAACGTTGCCATTGATTTCTACATACGTTAAACTGTTTCAAATTTCTAATCAAAATCAGCCCGAAGACAATCACTGATGGAGCGAGTGCCGCGTTTATACTTAATTAGGGTCATTAAGGTGAAGAGCGATACCCTAGAAATGTATTTTAAAGATACACCTCAATTAGAGATTTTACCTTTTAATGAAATAAGTAGCGATTTTATGTCGTACGTCAGTGAAAAGAGAAAATAGTGTAAATAATACGATACAGTAAATTCTGTTCAAACCTAACTCTATGAAAGATGAAGAGGAATATTAATTCAAGTACTTTAAAGACTAAACAGCATAGATCACTGCAAATACGTGCTTTATTAAAGGCTAGCTGACGTGTTCGGCGTTGCGCGGGCTGCCTAGAAAACTGCATCATCCCTTGGCGTAGAAGAAAAGTGAGATGATATGACACACATCCAATAATCCGTCGTAAATAAATAGGGATAAACTTGTTTAAAAATTCCCATGGGAATGTTGGCAACAGTCCTTAGAAAATCACATCTGAACAAGAATAAATAAAAAATCTCTACCAGATAAAGGTATCTAATATCTCTATAAGATTAAGGACAGAAGTCACTAAAAATTTCCATGAAAGTATAAGTCCCTAAAAATATGCATTAAAATATTCCCCATAAAAAATATCTATAAACGGATCTCTCACAAACAAAACTAATATTAAAAGTTCTTAGAATGACATTCAGTGCACATTTAAATAAATCTCTCAAAATAATTTCATCATTTTATACACGATTACATTATTTAAATTTGCATTTGGCGTATTATTACGTGTACACGAATATATATATTAGGGATATACCGAGTAGCCCTTTGGCCGAGTACCGAGTAGTAGTAAATAAAAAAAGAATATTGATGTGCACATAAAGAATTTTTTTACATGAAAAAATCCAAAAAGACAATTTTTTCTTCATCAGGCATCCAAAAAGATTGCCAGGGTGTAACATACGAGTTTCTTACATGGTTCAGCCATTTGTTAATTCAAACATGTTGGACGCAACTCGTACAGCTTAAAAAAGTACCAAACAAAATATAGAAAGTTGTGTAAAATTATTTCATATACTTCATAATTTTTTTCAATTATTTCATATTACATATTTATATTTGCGTATTATTGTACTAATCAGTTATAAATTTATCTACTATTATAGTAACCTTTAAAAAAAATACCAAATTTTTATAACTACTCGGTAATGGCCGGGTACGCGGCTATAATTTTTCCGAGTACTCGGAACATCTCTAATATATATATATTTCGAGGAGCCTCTTCATCAGTGCACGAAAGAAAAGGGCTCAACACACAAGAAAGTTGTAAGCGAACGGGCAATAACCAGAGAGAGTCGGTATTTATAATACCAAATATGTCGTAATTCTCTTTGATGCTTGGATGCTTTGATTACTATAAGTAATGCCAAAATTATGACTTCAGTGTTTCGTAAGCCTTTTGCTGTTACATTACCGCCTCACAAATGTTCTTCTCATCCTCCAAACCAAAAGTTAGCCTCTTTTAAGGCTCTTGTTTTCCGTGCATTGAATATTTGTTTCTCTTCTAACTCTTTACATGCTGAGTTTTTTTATAATAAAGCTGTGGCTTTTCTGCTAAAGTCTTTGATTTTATTTATAACAGGTGAATTAAGTCTTTTCATTCTAATAATGTTTCTGTGTGTAAATCTGCTTATACTATTTTTACCTTTCTATCCAAAAATCAGTCAGCAAGTTGCTAAAATATTGAAGAAGTTTGGTTTTGATACTGCATTTTCTCCTGTAAATAAGATTAAATTTACAAATTTGAAACACCTTATTGATTGTCATAGAAACTGGGGCATTTCAGAATTTCTTGCAAATGTGGTCTTTCTTCCATAGGTCAGACTAAACGTGCCCTCAAGCACCGTCTGAAAGAACATGAAACTTATGTTAAACGTAAAGAACTTGCGCGCATTGTTGTACTTCTGATCATTGTTTTGAACTTTCTTCTGTTAGAATTATCAGTAAATGTATCTATGACCTGGATTTTTGGAAAGCTTATTATATTTGGAAAAATTATCATTCTTTAGTAAATGATTTTTCTGGAACTCCATTTTTTTCCTGGTTAATTGGAAACGTTTTCCCTAATTTCTTTTTTTCCCTGTACGTGTTTCCCTCTATCCTTCCCTTTTCATGCTTCTGGCCTTAGATTGGTCTTCTTCATTCCTTGTCCTTATTTCCTATTGGTTAATCCCTAAGCCGACCCATTTGGTATAAATACCGGCCACAACTTTTTTGTTCTGTGTTGAGCACTTTTCTTTCATGAACTGATGAAAAGGCTCCATTGTAGCTCGAAACAGCTATTTGCTTCATTGTTTTCACAATTTGTGCTTCATTTACGTTGTTTTATCCTTGTACTACTCATAAAATGCGAGTTCGTCATAAAACAAACTCGCATTCTCAGGGAGAAAAAGATTAGTAAAATGAATTAATTTTACGAATCTTCTCCGTGGAAAAGAGACTTCCCGCAAGCAGAAGATTCTTTAAAGTGGCTGAGTGCGCAAATTCATTTGCGATTGCTTTATGCTCTGCTTCATTTGCGCCACCATATACTACGAATGTTTTTCAACCAGCTAAACTTAAATATTTGGGCATTTAAATACGTGCGTGAAAACAAACAGCTAAAAACGTTACGTAAATTACTGTTTTCCTACAGGAACACTCTACTAAATATACAGAATTCAGGTTTGGATTCGGGTTAAAAATGCTTATTAAATGTTGGAATATTTGGGTAATTTTAGCGTAAAATGTCAGAGCAGAAACCATAACACAACGAACGAGAACTTTAAGAACAGAAGAACACAAAAAAGGGTGATGCAATTAAATGATAAATATAATTTACAAGAAAAAGCGTCCCGCAGTGGACCAGTCGGTAGAAGCTCGGTTCCCGCAGAACACCGAAAGAGAAGCAACATCGACTAAGGTCAGTGTTTGGGAGGGTGACAACCTCTCGATGGCTGGTTGCTGTGGTAAGTGTACGCTAAGGGGAGCTGGTGCATGTTAAATAGGTCGCGACGAAAATGTCCTCCAAGTGAAAAGATCCCTCTGGGGGTGCCAATTCCAAAAAATTAAGCTGGTTCAAAAAATTAAGAGACCTTTCAAAGGGACGGAAATCGGACTTCTTCCTATAAGGGCCCCGTTAGACCCAGTAGCAGCGTACCCACCAACAAGAAAAAGCAAAGAACAACAATTACAATTATCCAAGAACATACTAGAAAACGCCAATAAATACTTGAAAACCTGCCCTAAACCCACAAAGTTCGAGAAATGAACTTAATTTTTGTTTCTGTCTGCCGTTTCCTTATGAGTTATTTACGTTAAGATGCTTTGACCCACATAGGACGACTAAAACTATGGTATTTAAACATTCAAAACAGATGCACCGTAAGAGAGACAAACAGCCAAATATAGCATTAACGTAAGCATCAAGAAGAAAGACTCGCGATGGCTTACTTTTGCTATGGCTTTCCACTTAAAAGCTGAAATATGCTCCTATTTTTTCAGAACTCCTTCGCAATGTTCCATATTTTTCATCAGTTCAGTAAAGAGAAATTCAGCAGAAAAGAAAAAGGAAACGCAAGAGCCAGGCACTCATCCCTCGCAAGTATCGCCAAATCGATTCATCCACGGTCGCCAAGGAAGTAAAAGAATGATCGATATCAACAGCAGCGTTAGCGCCAACGGGGAAATGGTTCTCTACAAGGAGTTTATTAACCAAGTATAAAAGTTTCATTTCCATTCGCCGCGAGGCATTGACGGCTCAGGTGAAATAAAATGCGCACCGAAATGATTAAATGAGCCATTATGATTTAGAAAATTTCTTGATTCTGAGTACCTTTTTGTTCGTTTGAACAAACCATCTTCTTTGTTTGGTTTTAATGGAACGGAAGATTTTAAATTCGTCAAAAATTTAAAAAATCTTCTTTGATGTAGCTAAAGGGAAATTTTGCAATCAAACCTACTCTATAACGTTGTTTTGCACGTCAGAATTCTTGAAATCGTTGATGCATATAAAATTACTAAAGCTCCTTTATTAAGAACCCGTTTATAATGCATAGGCGTATATGAAGGAGAAGGACATGAGTTGCGTTTTAACTCCAACTTAGTCAAGCTCCAAGCACTCCTTATTCATTTTTTATCTCAGTCATTAGAAGTTCTTTTCTCAGAAGTCTCACTCATTAGAGCTCTTATTAATCCCCCCCATCTTTTTAATTTAATTATTTTTGACAAATAAAATAAAGTACTTTATTTTAATTATTGTCTTTTTATCTAATTTCTTTCGAAGAACAAAAAAATAAATTTAGGAGCTTCCTTTTGAGGAAAAAAACTTTTTTTTTTATTCGTGATTTTTTTTTTTTTTTTTACTAAAAGAAAAACATTAAGGACGAAAAAGAGTTAGCCTTTTTGTTGAACAAAAAGACTATTTTGTTAAAGTCTTATTACTTAGAATTTGACAAAACAGTACTTCCCTACTCGATCTTCATTACTATTCAGGGATCATTCACAAATGATGTCCGGCTTCGAGGGGGGGGGGGGGGAGGTGGTGTTCGTGAAAAAAAAAAAAAGTTTGTACAGCATAAAAAGCTGCCTGAAATTGCAAGGACCACACGAATTATCGAATGTTTGGCAAAGGGAATTAAAAGTATCTAATGATTACGTCTCACGCAAAACGGGGCGGATGGTGTGCTTAGTGGAGTGAACCAATTCATCATCCTAAAACTCCACATCTAGGAACACCTTCCGGAAAAGGGAGAACGGAGGATTTTTTCCGAGTTAAGCTGACAGGAATGCTAATGGTACAGTGCACGCGAATGGCGAACTTATGCAGCATCACGTACTGCGAACTTATTTTGGGTCAAGGTTCGTGAGCGGTTTTCTTTCCTGACCATAGGGGGAAGGGGTCCTTTAAGGGGCAGAAAGAATTTAGATTTTAAAAAAGAGAGAGAGAGAGTTCTTTTTTTTAATGTAAGATGATTTGCTAAAAAATATTCTATAAGCTTAAATAAAACTTTTGTTGATTCATGAGACTGCGTCACAGTTGATTTGTTGTCATTCAGTTCGTTCAGTCATAGTTGTCATTCAGAAGTACATCACTTCTCGTTTCATGATGATTTGATACATTTTTAGTGTTTAGGGTTAAGAAAGAAATCCTATAAATTCTAAGTGAATAATAATAATTTTTTTAAAAACCTAGTATTTACTGTATTTTAAGTTTCATTTATATAAATAGCAGAAAGTACGAGTATATCACGTACATTTTAATGCTTGTAATAAAATGTACTTGACGCATGTTTTAACGACAAGAACTCGTCTATGTAATTCTTACATAGCCTACAGCGTTTCAGTACAATCAAACTTAGCATTGGCCTTCTGGAATCTATTCTTGGAATGAAAAAAAAATGCTCTAATCCAACATTTGAGATAACATTTTTTTTTTTTTTTTTGTTGCATTCATTTTAAATGACAAACTTTGAAATGCAGATTTTTACAATTCCTTCAAAACTACCAGTGATGTAGTAAATATCACTGATTCTAATAATACCAGCTCAGTCAAGACTCCCGTTTTCATTTAGCATCAACCATCGATTATTAGTAGTAAATTAATTGGTTTGCGTACCAAAATCGTTCCTAAATGAAGTCACAGTCATGACTGATTCTCAGTACAAAAAATTTTCTAAACTTCACACAAAAGTTTCGGAAAACGTGCACCACGAGTTTAAAATGCGAATTCTATAATTAAATGAGAATCCCCCTTCATCCAGCCATAGTAATGTATGAATATATAAGCTAAAAAAAAAAAAAAAAAAGAAGAAGAAGAAGAAGAAGAAGAAGAAGTCAAGTGCTTAAATGAAAGTGCTATAATATTACTAACAGAAGTCATTTTTTCCGGAAACAGTGTTGCAGTTTAAGGAATACAAAATATTGCTCATCCCAATGTAGAAAGAAAAGCACAGATATTAATCGTCAAAACAAAATTAAGGCTAATAAATTAAAAAATATTCTGGAAACCGATTTTTTCTTTGCTTCCCTTCATCTTTCTTTCTTTCTTTTTTTATGAATTAATTTTCGGAACAGTCTTTCTAAAATTTTCGGATCAGAATCACCCATGGCCACCCTTTTTTTTTCAATATATTTAACCCCCTCCCTCCCTCCCTGTCACGATATATTACATAAGGGGCCGTTCATAAATGACGTCACGCTTTTTTCCCATCTATTTGACCCCCCCCCCCCTTTGTCACGCGTCACGCTATGTTGCATAATTCATAATGACACACTTCTTGTTACCCCCTCCCCTCCTCTTGTCACATTTTGTCACAATTTCACGAACCCCCTCCTCCCTCGAAGCGTGACATCATTTATGAATGATCCCTAAGCATATGTACTTGCAGTTTAGAAACAAAGCGCTGCGTTATGGGTTACATTTATAATTTCATTTTTGAACTTTCAATGACATTTGTAAGCATAACATTAATATATGCTCAAAAACTCATTGCGCAAAAAAGAGTTTGTTACCGATAAGCAGTAATATTAAAAGCAATTATAATAAGTGTGAAGGCTTCTCTGAAGCAAAATAAAATCCAGTATTTTTGCCTTTTAAAATAAACTTCAAAACGGAATTTATTACACAAATGATTAGTTTTTAGCACCAGTCACTCAAAGAAGGTGCACACCTTCTTTGTAGTTTTTTTTTTAAATAGAGTACTCATATGTGAAAAATGTATCTTCACTAAAAAGAATAAAATAATTTTTGGGAAAAAAACTAAAACCGACTTCCAATTATAAATTGCGCTAAAAAGTAAAAAATAAATTCATTCTTTAAAAAACATAGACAATATTTTTAATCCTAATTTTATAAGTCGGTGCAAAATTATGATAGATAAAATCTTTTGTAATTATGAATCAATTACAAACATAAATGGCCCAGAGTCAGGGCTCGGCGCACTTTGGAGTCTTTAAAATAGTGAAAAAAGTGACCACAGCTTTAAAAAAAGTGACCAAACTAGTGACCATTAAAATGTAAACTTGTGTGTTTGTTTTTTTATTTAAACTAAATATAACTTGAAAAAGAGCCGTTTCGACATCTTTTGAAAACTAAACCTGAATAAATAGAGCTTTTACCCAACTTTAAAAAAATTCATAGCCTATTCAAAAACAAGAATTTTTATACCTGTAACTATGTTCATAAATACCTTTTTCAAAACCCATAAATGGCTAAGAGTGAGAGAGACAAAACTTATTTCTTTTAATTAATTTCTTTTTCAAATTGTTACTTATTTAAAAATATCAATGAATAAATATTTATTCAAATCGGCAGAAATTTCAAATTTTAATTTATGTTCAACATCGAATAAAATTTATTTTGCAAATGCTAGTTTTTAAATATTTTTTACACTTGTTCAAAGATTAGAAAATTTCATTGGAAATAAGTCTAAATTTGATATTTTATCAAAATTATTCAGACTGAAATTACTGTGTTTAATCTTCTGTATCATTGCAGGAAACAAACCGTTTGATTATTTGATACTGTTTTTGTAATTTCATGGTAGTAACAAAATCCAAGAAAAATTCCCTGATTGAGCTCCAAAAAATTCCCTGATTTTATAATTTTAGTTGTGATAGTTACACGGTATCACTGTCATACATAATGACAGTATGAATGACACAATCAGAAAGATTCTTTACGGGGGGGGGGGGGGGTGCACTATTTTTTTTTCATATCTGAACTTTGCAATTCCTTTTTATTAGGAGGGGGGGGGGAGGGATGGAAATAAAAAGAGGTCATAATGTAATTTTCTGAGCGATATATATAATCTGCAACTGCTAAGAATTTTTCAGATCTAAAGTTTTTTTTAAGAATGCAGATTCCCCCTTCCCCTGAATTATTATTTAATGATTTCTTGACAAGAATATAACTTTATTTTCTCGAGATGCGTATTGTCTTTTCGTTGGGAAATCCCCACCAAAATTTTTTTTAAACGGTTAGTTCGGGAATGGGGGGGGGGGATGAAAGAAAAGAGAAATTAAGGTAATTTTCTGAGTGATATAATCTATGGGGGGAGAGGTCACGGACCATCTAGGCTTCCCTTTCTGGTTGCACCACACTGCAATATCAAACCTTAACTTCAGCACACTCGGGGCCGGCGGCACGCCGAATTTCAAAAAACGACCAAAAATGGCGGATACACGGAAGCTTCAATCCTGGCACACGTATTTTTATGCAAAATTGCAATGTTTTCTTAACTCATAGACAGACAAAGTAACTTTTTTGGTTGCTCTGCCAGAGAAAGGGTAAAAAAGTGAAAATAGTGACCAATTTTTGAAAAAGTGACCAATGCAAAAAAAAAGTGACTTTTAGTGAAAAAAGTGACTCGCGCCGACTCCTGCGAGAGTTCACAACAGTTGCAATATAAAGTAACACATGGTGTAATGGTAATGAAACTCATAATTTTGCACCGAATTCAAAAATTAGGTTGAAAGTAGTTGTTTAAAGAATGAATTTATTTTTTACTTTTTAGCGCAATTTATAATTTGTAGTCAGTTCTTTTTTTTTCTCCAAAAATTAGTTTATTGCGCGTTCAAAATAACGAAACGAAACATAAACATTGTCTCACATGACGTGCTTTTTCACTAAAAATGGATCATAAGTGCTAAAATTCATAAATCTGAATGAAGTATGAGCCCATCGTTTATCGCTTACTCCCGCGCCCCATCTTCACACCACCTTAATGACAGCAATCCCTCAAGTGCTTGAAACTGCCAACCGTAATAGCCCTAAAATGGGCAACTCAAAATTACGTTTCTGGCACAAACTACCGAAGATGGCAAACATCTTTCATTTAGCGATGGAAATTAAAACTATCTAATGATTACGTATCACGCAAGGTGCTCTTAGAGAAATGCATCGATTCATCATCTTAAAAGTTATTGATTTATCATCTAGTTATTTCTTGGCATAGTAAAATCAACAGTTCAGGGCTATGATATATGCTAAGGTTATATATGACAAGGATACGCCGAAAGGGGTGACATTTGAGTTCCGTCGTATTGTTAAAATTTTAACTTAAGCGCACAGCGAGAACAAATGATTTCGACTTGTTACCCTGCGGCGGGCCCGGAGCCGGGGCAAAATCTGGAAGCTCCGCTACCAGATAATAAGCTATAGCTCCGGATATGCTCCGGTGTCGTACACATTAATGTTCATTTAAGTTTCAGAGTTTAATTTACAATTTTAACTATGAAATGGAACATTAAAAAAATAACATAACTGTCAGAAAATATAAATTCAATTCAAACTTGAATGCAATTTTTGATATAAACAGGAACATTTGAAATCAGGGCTGGCAAGTTTCTGCCGAGGTGGTTAAAACCAGTGGTTATAACCGGTTTAAACCGGCATGGCAGAAACTAAAAAATAATACTAATAAGAACTTTAATATGCGATTCATAATTCACACATGTATTTGATATGCAAACAGTTAGGTTAAAAATTAAAACTAAAGATAATGAATGTTATTCAAAGTAGCAAAAAGTTTCAAAATGATCATATAAATATACTTTGTTTATATAATACTAATTTTTTTTTCACTTGAAAAAAAATCATAATGGTAATCTGATGCTGTACAAGTTTAACTATTAATATTATTGTTTACAGTGAGATTTCTATTTAATGGTAAAAAAATTACAACAAATTCTCTGATATTTTAGCAAATCATTTTTCAGAGTATTTTTAAATAAATAATACAATGTAATGGCAATAACTTTAAGATTATCTATTATATACAAATAGAAATGGTTCTTGAGAAAATATACCAGTAAATAATAGAAGCACAAAAAAATCAGAGAAATCTTTTTAAATGAGATATCTCTTACAATTATTTTTCAAAATTACCACTCGAACTCAAATATAATAATTACTTTTTACACAGAGCATTTCATAGCATACGACTAATTTTTGCTAACCTTTCTGAACCCAGACTGTTTCTTAATTTGTTCTGAATGAAAGAAAAGCTTTAAAATATTCTTTCAAGACCAGCATTTCTTTGCTGGCAAGGTCATTATTGTGGATGCAAAAGTTACTAAATTTAAAAAATCTTCATTTTTGCCAGTATTTGTTTTTAAAGACGACATTACTCATTTTTCTAATACAAATTTATTTTTTAATTAAAACTATCCCACAATATTTTTTATTTGTTATTTATTCCGAATAAAATGTACTTTGGAAATTTAATATTACTAAAAAATTCTCAGATAATGTCACAAAATGTGTTTGTGGGAGTTATTGCCAGTTTCTGCCGGTTAAAACCGGTTATAACCACTTTCTGCCACTGGCACGGCAGAAACCATTTTCTGCCGGCAAAAACCCAGCCCTGTTTGAAATGTATAAAAAACGGCTCACACAGAAAAATCAAATTTCATTTAGATATAAACAGGAATATTTGAATGGATAAAAACAGCACTTCTTGTTTCGCGATGATTTTGATACATTTTTATAAAGAAATCCTGTAGAAAAGTCAAATTTCATTGTATCTAGTTATTTGTTCATTCTTACGAAAAAAATTTAATCTAATAGATCCTCTTTCATATTTGATCTTAAATCATCATAAATGTATTTTAATGCTGAGATTTGTCTTTTTTTTTTAAATAAAAACTCTTTTAAAACATGATATAATTTAAATACTAAATAATGATACATTTAAAAAAATGAAGTGATGATATAATTAAAGTATAATTAAAGTATTAACTAATGTTATAATTGATTAATTAATATTCTAATTATAAAAATGACGATAAAATTTTGACAATAATGTGATTAGTATGCCATAGTTTGACATTAGAATGAAAATAATACTGCACTACCCAATTGAAAACAAAATAAAATTAATGAGCCAGACACATTATCTGTGCTCATTGAATCATCAAAGAAAGACATTAAAAAGCTTTCATTATTTTACTTTAAACATGAAAATTTAAACGATTGGGAAAAAAATTAAAGACTATTGAAAAACTAAAGAAGCCCTGGAGCGGAAGAAATTTTAGGACTCCTGCTCCAGCTCCAGGGAAAACACGGCTCCTGCTCCGGGTCCCTGCCCTGCGGTTACAAAAACCTCTTGGGATCTGTAGGTTTCGAGTTCGAATCACTCTGAGAGTTCCGGGACACAGCTTCGAAAAATGAGGGGATGAAGGGTTGCTTAAACAGCTGTGGGAATTGAGAAACAAGAGGCTGAAGTGTTGTAGACCCTGAGCAACGAGAAGTTGAGTTTAAGAAGCTGCTTTAAGAAAAGTGGAAATGGAATGAAAATATAATATTGGTCGAATCTGGGGGAGTACCTGGGGCGACGCCCCTACCTCCCTGTCATAACGTCTCGTTCAGCGGACATAATTTTGATGATGCCTCGCAATAGCAGCTTGAAGACCTCTTGATGGTCCTGAGCAGGAAGATTAGTAATTGCTATAAAGAATAGCAGAAATAAAAAGATCATTTTTTTTACATTTTTAATAGAGGAGTAGTAGAGAAAATGAGATGGAGCGTCAAAGATGCTGCTTTGAAAAATGAGCGGTTGAAAACGCTGCTTCGAGAAACGAGGAGAAAAAGCGAGGTTTAAAACCTTGTTTGAATGTGATACATCTAAAGTTATTTAAGTAATTTTTGTCACAACTATTTTTGAAATATTTTTATACATTAAATTGATGCAATTGTCATTTGTATTGCAAATCATTCATTTACAGATTATTTAATTGATATTGTACTTCTGAAATAAACAGGGTTTCCACGGTGGAACTTGAGCTTAAAAAGGGTTCCGCGCATCAAAGAAATTAAGAAACGCAGCTTAATTGTATGAAAACTATCCTCAATGAAGTTTTAGGAAATGTATTCGTTCTCATCAATAATGTCGCTTCAAACAAGAATTAGATTGCTGAAGCACCATATGGGGAGACTCTACCATAGTAATGTGCAATTGTTTTGTTCTCTAGCACTAATTTTCTACCGAGACAGCTAAAGTGAGAGCAAGCGAATGGAAAATTCAAAAGGTAATGAAGGCTTGATTCATTAAATCCAACCCCCAAACTTCGAACCGAAAGTGCGTACAAAATGCGGAGCTTCTTAAGATGAGAAAGGAATGATTTGAGGGGCTTGATGAATGCTCGGTTGGTGGGGATCGATCGGCGAGGGTCAAGGTCCCACCAGGCGGCGCCCTCTTCATCGTTTCCCCATTAATTGGGCGGATCGATTGGATTGGGCAATAGTCCCGGAGAAAAAGGATTTGAATACCGAAAAGGGTTGGCACGACCTCGATAAATTAGGATGGCTTCGAGAACAAAGGCTAAACACTTGCAATAGCAAACGATGCGAAATGCACTTGTAATTGTGGGTGATAAATGGGCTACGATTTTCGCAAAATGTAAAGGAGCTTTTGGAAAGTGTTCCCGAAACTAAAACGTAAAATTTAATTGTTTTTTAGCTTGAAAAAATAACGAACACGGTACTGAACCAAAGAACTTCCTACTCATTCAGTTGTTCGAAATATTTTCTCTACTGAATATATTATATTTCATTGCTAATACTGATACACACATTGAATCGATTTTGAATAAAATTTTGACACTGCAAGAAATAAATAAACAAACAATAATTAGCTTAAATGAAATAGGAAACAGCAACCGAAAGAAAAATAAGAAGACAATATTCCTACTCGACGATATTAATATTCGAATCCTTTCAAAACCGCACTCCCTTATGTTTGACTAAATGGAGGCAAAAAACTTCACACACAAAAAAAAATCAAGAATAAAATAAAAATACTGCCAAAGTTCTGATAACAAGCTAGCCACAAACTGATGAAAAAAGGAGTTTCGAAGGTATCAAAAGGAGGAGAAAAAGAAACTTCAGGAGAAAAAAAAAATAGACTATTCTTATCACCACTTTCAAAAAGGCATTCGTGCTTCTGCAGATGGGAAATCGCTGTTGAGAAATCGAAGGCTGCATTCTAAAATTTGCCTCATAGGACGCGTCTTGGAATAAGGTTTTCCTTCTAACTTTTCCATTAAGACTTATTTATTTTTCGTGCAATGGAACATCTTTTCGTAACTTTACTTCAAAATAAATTTATTCGAAAAGGAATTTGTTTGACAGGAATTTTTTTTATATAATAAAATAAAACTGATTGTGAAATAAAACTGGAGTTATAGACGAAAATATATTTGACACTGATTAAAAAAGTAACTTAAAACTGTACAGCAATTTTTAAAAAGATGAGGTGATTACAGTTGAATTCTATGCGCTTAAAACGAACAATGGCTTTCTTCGTTATACAGTGGATCCCGCCTAATGGAATAGCCAATTTACTGCAAAAAATTATTCTTATAAGGGGGATATTCCATTATCCGGGATCACAGAAACAATATACTATGGTTTGGTACATTGAAAATTTATCACATTTAGCGGTAAAATCTTTTAACCAATATTCCAGTATGCGGGTTCGACTGTACCTGAATGTTTTTGGAGCGATTTTTAATTAGCTTCTTTTTAAGCAACGCAGTTTTAATTTTATTTCCCAGTAAAAGAGAACTTTAGCACATCCCATTTATTTCCACCCCCTTTTGCATAATCCCCAGTAAAAGAGAACTTTAGCGGAGAAAGAAATATTACGTATACATCTTTGCTTTCGCCATTTTGCTACAAATGGCTTTTAGCGTATAAGAGTGGTCGAAATAAACAGCTCATAGACGTCACGTAAAAACTTGCGCATCTTTCAAGAACCATTACCCGATTTGTGTCAGCATAATAAGTAATTCTCAATCGAAAATGTCAGTTTACGAGACCAAGTCTCATCAATAGCGGGAGGTTTTAATTTTTTGCTTCAATATGGAGTCGTTAGGGAACATGTCGTGAGTGGTTCCAACGCTTCACTAATGGCGATTTTCAGGCTGAAGACGAAAATCGCCAATTTACTGCAAAAAATTATTCTAATAAGGGGGATATTCCATTATCCGGCATTGCAGTGGCGATTTCAAAGATGCAAAACTGGAGGGGCATTACTTCATGAAGACCCATGTCAAAGTCAAAAAGAATTGGCACGATTATTGGGAGTGACTCAACAAGCAATTTCGAAACACCTTAAAGATATGGGAATAACAAAGGGATTTTGTAGCATGACCAGGCTCGAACACATGTTGCGAAAGTTGTCAAGACACACTTGGAAAAGGTTGAAATGGGAAGTCCTACTTCCTCCACCGTATTCTCCAGACGTTGCTCCCCCTGACTATCACTTGTTTCACTCAATGGCACACAACCTGGCTGACCAGCACTTCCCGTCTTATGAAGAAGTAAAAAAAAAATGAATCGATTTGTTGACCGCTTCAAAAGATAGCCAATTTTTCCAACGCGAGATTCAAGCGCTGCCCGAAAGATGGAAGATAGTAATGGCCAACCATGGACTATACTTTGAATCATGAATGTACAGCCAGTTCTTTAAAATAAAACTTCGAATTTTGGAGGGGAAAAAAAGAAAACGGCGGAAGCAAAGATGTACACCCTCTAGTTATAAGAACAAGAAAAATAAATATTAATGAAATAATGATTGCCACCTTGCATAACTAAGTTCTTACTATTAAAAAATGAAAATAATTAGATCATCTTTACTCAATTTAGAAGAATGAATCATGCTACATTTTAAACATCAAAATTTTGCGGTATTCTTAGCAAAAAAAGAAATCATTTGAGCTTATTTCTTGTCAAAACTGTCAAAAACCAATTATAAAATAATAACAACAATTGAAAGTCGTTATGAAGCTCAATATTTGTCAGATGCTCGTAATAAGACTACAAGACCTATTAATAAAACAGCTGAAAGTACGCAATAATTATAAGGGAGCTTTATGGAATTGTACTTACATTCACATTAAAGAGCAAAAAGGATCGTAACTGCAAATCTTATTTAACGAAATTGGGAGATGAGTTTAGCACTTGGGCTCATTTTTGCGCTATTGTCGTACAAGAAACAAGCTTAGCTTTAGTAAGTATGAAAAATTCAAAATGGAGAGAGATTCACAAAAATATACTAAGTGTTACTGCGCTATAGTCCAAACTAACTGGAAGAAATTGTTCAGAAGTTCAGATTATTACATGCAACGGTTTTTAAGCCGCATTAATAAATATACTAAAATCTGTGAAGGCCAGTAATTTACCAAAGATCCTAAATTTAAGAAGTAGAATAAGAAACAATATTAAGTAGAATTCTTAACGCTCATTACCGAATTTAATATTTTCAAACCTCTTCCGCCTCAAATTTTTCCTGTTCTAAAATAAATCCAAAGACGATTTATTTTAGAACAGGTACATTTTTTTTATCATTTTATCAAAATTATGGAACATTTTATAAGATCATTTTGGAACATTTATAAGGAACATTCTATGAGATCACTAGAGAATTTATGAGAGCATTTTTCAGTGATGAACATGAACTGGAACATGAACACTTATAAGATCACTGAGGAATTTAAGCCTGTACATGTCATTATTATTTCTTTCTAACTCTCGGCTTAATTCTCTCTTTAGCTTTAGAAGTAAAATGACGTATGTCATTTTAGACGTCTTTTACTTCGAGCATTAAAGAAATAAATGCCATACAAAAACAATGGTATATTTTATACTTCACGTTATGATCGAACAATATCATCAATCATGGGATACATCGATATCTATCAACAGATAAAGTGAATGAAGTTTTAGCATACAGCGTTTAATTATTAATGCAATTAATTAAAACCAACAACGAAAGTGTAACTCCTGAAAACGAAGCACTACTTACAACTCGAGCTAAGGGGGAGGAAAAAAAAAAGACTTGAACATTAATGAAACCAAAATGGCCGCTAACGCCCAAAGTTTTTCCAATTTCGAGCACGCAGCGAAGTGAAGTGAAAGAGGGAAGCAGTCAATATTGCTTCGCCATAGAAACATCGTACGAATAATAAGGTAAAAAAAACATAACCCGAAATATGCAAAACAAGAAAAAAAAAGGGAAAAATCAATTAGGAGCTAAATTACAGCGACATTTGTTGTTACCAAGGTGCGTCGCCATGTGAAAAATATAGAGAACATAGTGAGATCAATGTTTTGATTTTAATACTGAACATTTTTTCTTCCTCTCTTTCATTCCAGCTTTTATTTTCGCGATCTAATTTATAGAAGGGTTTTTCAGAAAGCGATACATTAATTAGGATTATCTAAATTAATCTTGCGGAGTACTTTTTCCCCAGATGTTCGCTTTAATTAAAATATTGAGCGATTCAACAACGCAACGCTTTAATTCAATTTAAACGTAATATTTTTCTCCAAAAAGGAAAAATTTAACGAATCGCACATGAAACGGTAAGAATAAATAACTGTAATTCGTTTTTTTTCCTAAGTCACGATCACACACACACACACACACACAATATATATATATATATATATATATATATACACGTACGATATTTACAATAAGATAGCGTGTGACAATTTGTTTGTATCTGCGCGGCAGTTGTAATTGCTGAGAAGCATTAAAACAATAATCAGAAAAAAATATTCGCCCATTTTAAAATGTACCTTGAAAAAAAAACTATAATTCATTATATAGAAAAGTACTCAGTAAAGCAAACCCAAAAACGAATAAACTTTTTTTCTCTCTTCCACTCTTCAATTACAGTTCTCTTACACTAGTTGTGCGATTTATTGCAAATTCAATAGTAAAAACAACAATAATTAGGAACTTTGAGGAACATATGAATAACGTGAACAATCCATACTTCCGAAAAATATTCTAATAACACCCAGAGAATTTTTGATATTTTTTGTAATATTCGGAAAGCAGAAGTAATAAATTTTAAATCAAACACTAAGCGAAATGCGAAGGAGTACATTTCAAATGCAACCAGGGAGAACCAATATGAAGACATACCGAACTTTCTCCAGTGCGTCCGTCTTATTTTCCCTTCAATCCCCCCCCCCCCCCCCCCAAATGTTTCCAAACCGGGAAATTCCGATCAATACATAAAAAAATGGCTCAGTTTCTTTCTTCGCTCTATCAAATTACAACTCCAAAGAGGGAACACGAAGGGGAAATGCTAAAGCTAAAGAAAGAAAAATGGTAGCTCAAGGGGTTTTAGAACGAGAAAAACCGACGTTTTTTCTCCTGAATACTTCTTGTTGAGAAGTAAAACATGTAAGGGCATTATTTTCTTTTTGGTATCTCGGGAAATAAGGAAAAAGTATTAAACTGTTTGCAGAAGTATTTGTTTTAGAATAACAAGCACCAGGCGCAGTATTAAGGCAAAGGCACTATTTTAGTGAACAGTTTTAAAGGAGATTCGATGCTGAAAATGGCTAATGGGTTTAATACAGATACATCAGGCGTTGGAAATTTAAAAATATTCTTAGAGAAGTTTTTATAAGCAAAAAAGCAGCTATGCATCAATTTTAATAGTTTGCCAGCAGAGAACCTCATTTTCCGTCACCTTCTGCAATTTTATAGCACATTAAAATGCATTCTGAAATATCATTTAGGAACTATAACATTTAGCAAAATAGTTTTAAAAACATTTAGTTTTAACATCAATGTATAAAAAAAAGTCTACACTATTACACCAAAAGGAAAATTTATATCTTTTGAAGATGTAATGAAGTTTTAAAAAATGCAAATAAATAAACAATAACATAATGAATAAATTACAAAATGTAAATTCTGGATCGGGTTTCCAATTTGTTACTTAAGTGAGAATTATAGTTAGAACTAATGTTTTAGAAATATACTGCATAACTGTATTGAAAATGTAGTTCTATCTGCGTATGTGTGTGTTTGCTTGCCCTAATAAAGATTAACTAAATAAATAAATAAAGTAAAAATTAAAAGCAAATCAAAACAAAGTGATTAACAGCCACATGTCAGGAAGAAAACTTAAACATCAATGGTAAATCGCTCGTGGTAAAAAATTGTTAACTTAAAATTGTAATCGCGAGGTTCAATTACAAAGAGAAATTTTTAGAGACATATAGCAGAAAAAAGCTAAAACATAGAAAGATGGGACTTTATGGCATTTTAAACTATAGGACGGTAGTGCTTAAAGCATGGTTTCCAGATCGTCTTCGATTAAAGATTTATTTTTTTTATTATCATCATTTTTTTTAGCTACAAATACCCTGCGAAATTCTAAAAAAAAAAACAACGCCCAAAAGCAGTACTTTTTTTCCCTCAGGATAGCACACTCTGTGTACGCTAATTTATTTATATCTACAGAGAATACAAAACAAATAAGTAAATACATAAATAAAAGAAAAATTAAAAATGAACAATAGTAGTAATAATCAAATAATTATTATAGTAATTTATTTTCAAGTCATGTGATAAGTTTAAATGTTCATTCTAAAGTACTGGATGGTTGCAAACAGATAACAAAATAGTCATTCCGTTTCACTAGATTTCACTTTCAATCATCAATTTCACTAGATTTCAAAATAAATCCTAAAAAAATCGTTTTCAATAATTTTGCCAAGAAGAAATAATTTTTCAATCTAAACTGCCTGAAAACATGGAAGTTAAATCGTAATTTTAATTCGCAATTTTTTATTTATCAATAAGAAACATTTATGTACACTTCATTACCATAAATATATATATACACGCATAATATAACAAGAAATATATATATATATATATATATATATATATATATTCCTCATTATTTTACTTTCAATTTTCCGTATCCAAAAGCGTCGTTTCTCACGCTGTAAATGTGTTTTTTCAACCGCAACTCTTCTATTGAAAGAAAGCCAACATTCCAGGCGTCCACCCGCTAGGCGACCGCATGTATTCCTCGGCGCATTAACTTCAGGGTTGCATTCAACGGAAAACAAATTAAGCTGCGGTTCAAAGAGACGGCGAAAAGTTTGCAGGATATTGAATGAATCTTTGAGCAATGCTTCATCGCATTGTCAGAAAACCATTTTTATGGATTACACCCATGATAAGACTCCGGAGGGGGCAGAACACTCTCTCTTCTTAGGGAAAGAGGAGTGCGGACATTAATAGTTTCAACAATGAAGCATTGATAAATTGAAAAGATGATACGTTCGGTTACTCATTTTTCAAAAAGAAAATATTTTGTCTAAATCACACATGTCAAAATGTGTGTGTCGCTAATTACTTTTTGGTGGTTCGTGACAGTCGATTTCATGAACTATTTCTTTATTTCTTTATTCAGAAAGATTTCAAAATAACTTCTTTTGAAATGAATACTTCCTGAATGGATGGTCCGCAGTGGTGGGGGCCTCCTCGCGGTATGAACTGGGTAATGCTAAATCTGTTAGGCTCTCTTTGTAGAAAGACTGCGGCACCGGGACGGTAGCCTAGTGGTTAGCACGTCGGACTTCCACCTGGAAGGTCGCGCGTTCGATACCCACTGAAGACCACCATGTATACTTGGGGATATGTGCATGTAAAATCCGTAGACCCCACTACCTCTCCCCGTGCGTAAGCAATCCTAAGGCCTCGGCTAACAGGTACGGGGTCTGGTGGAGAAAAGTAAAGCAAGTAGGCAACGTCCCCTACGGCCGGTTCTGGTTGCTAAGTGTCTGAGAATTTTTGGAAGATTCGAAGGGGGAGCGCTGCGTTATGTACCCTTCAGGATAATCTATGAAAGCCTGTAATGCTATGTACAGTTGGACGTAGTTAGCAATAATTACCTTTGTAGTTTACTTCATGAAGGGATTTTTTGATCATATATTTTCCCAAGATGGTTTTTTCGATTATATATATCAAATTATTATGTTTATTTGAATCATTTCCTCCCAATTCGCCTGCTTTTTTTTCTTTCAATTAAAATAAAGCATTGTATTTGTAGGCTCAATACGAAGCGCGAGTTAGCTCGATTGATTTTCATTTGAAACATTCTTTTTTCCATTATCAACATATTTTTACCATTTATTGAGCATTTAGCAGAAATTAATGTATCATTTCTGACACAGCCCCCATGAAATTACCATACTCGCTCGTCATAGACTGAAGACATGGGAATAAATCTCTCTCTCTTTCAAATTGAATTATTATTATACTCCATACACAAAAGTTACGCATGAATTTAAGTCGACTCGTTCGCAAACGAAGACAATCAAACCTATATAGAAGCACCACGTAAAGAATGGTTTCCTTGTTCATTTCCCAACAGTATTTTCGGTAAAAATCTAGTAACATAACGGAAGATCGACATAAACATAAAAACCATATCAACAAAATTAGAACACTTTATATTTGAAGCAATGAATCTCATCTAAATAGGCATTATTTTTTTACTTTAAAAATATCTTTTGATATCTTAAAGGTCTATCACAAGTACGCAGTTTTAATCCGGGTTTCTATTTCGGCATACTTTAAACTTCTTCTTTATTCAGTCCAACCTCACGCCAGTCCCAAGAATTTTTCTTTTCCCCCCATCATTCGGTTTAAAATGTAAAGCCATTATCATAGCGGGTTTCGGGGCTGTCCGGCAAAAACTTAAAACATAGCAATACACCTTAAATTAAAGAAGTCAACATTAACTGACACATTTTTAAGACAAATTTCTATTATGTACTCACAGGAAGTCCGTGGAGCACCATCTCGGCGACATTGGGACCCGGAGTTCCGGATGACTCGTCGCCAACACTCGCCAAGCTCGAACTAGAACTGTGATAGGAACGGCGCTGGGGGCTACTGCCCCCTTCGTAACTTTGGATGGATAAGCGACGATTCACTACCTAGAAGAAAATTACATACAAAATGATTTAAATAACGCCACTGGCATAAGCTTTCATTTACAACTCCTATTACAAGAGATACTCTGTTTCAATTAATAATCAATCTACTTCATTGGAAGAGGTCTGTACAACTTACCTTCCCTTCGGATCCGGGTGCCGAAGCCCTCCCACTGTCTAGACTGGATAATGAGTGCCTAGACACGCTGCTGCCCCCACTGCTACCGCCAGGGCTGTGCCGCCCCGGACTGCTCAGTTCGATGCCCTGGTCCTCCAGAGATGCCTGCGTCCCGCTCAACAGGCGACCTGCTGCACGAAAAACGAGACAACAAAGAAAACACTTGTATTAAAAAATTGTTTAATTTCCAAAACTAAATAAATAAATAAATAAATGCATCAATAATTATGAAATCAGATTTCTTATTGGACTAATCGTGATCTCATTTCAGTTTTCACCCAAATACAGAATGGAATTGGGAGATAAAATGATAATAATGAAACATAATACAGCCAGCATTTTTATCAGCCATGTTATTGCATACACCCTTGGGCGAATTAATTGAAACAAACTCAATAAATTGAGAAAACTAAGAAAAAAATGCCATTTTATTTAAATTTATACAAACTCAAAAAATTTAAGTACATAATATGATCTGCACGACTCTTTATTAACATTTGGACACGATTCGGCATGGATTCCACTAATTTTTTACAATCATTTATAATATTTGTGTCCTTGTACCAAACATGAAGACAGAGAAGAATTGAGACATGAAGAATTGAGACATTGGAATGGCCTGGGAACTCTCCTGATATCCACCCAATTGAGAATCTCTGGACCATATGCAAGGATCGCCCTTTAAATATGGACTGTACATTAGGGTGGTGCTTATTTTTCGAAGTTTTGCATTTTCAACGTCTTACCCTCTAAATTTGTTCCATTACACCAAAAAATGATTCTGATAAAATTTTACCACCAGCAAACAATATTTAGAGGTAGCTCAAAGAGGGTAAAGTTTCATAATTGAACCAGATTTTGCGATTTTTTGAATTTTTAAGCAAGATAAAAATGATGATTTGCTATTATGCTTAATTTATGTAATTATATTAAAAAGTAACTTTCTATATGGATAAGTAAAAATTAAACATTTGTAAATTTCAAAGCTATCATAAAGTAATTTTCTGAATAAAATATACAGTATTCAAGTCTACCTCATAGGTGGAAACAACTGCTTAAACGAGTGATCGCCAAACTTATGGAGCCACTGAGCAATAATACCTTTTCCAAATTTTACTATGAGTTATTCTTACCCTCCTTCCCCATAGTAAAGAAAGAAAGGAAGAAAAAGATTAGCAGGACTCCCACCGCCTTAACACAATTTGTAGCAGCTTTCGGAGCAGGTAAAATGTCCTTTTTGTATCAGTTTGGAGCAGAAGAACTTAACTTTTGTATCAGTTTGGAGCAAAAGAAATCGACTTATGTATCAGCTTAGGAGCCAAAAATATCAAATTTGTACGTTTTTTTTTTTTTTGGAGGATTTTTTTTCTTTATTTTTTAAATATTAAATGGCTGTTTTAAAGCAATGTCATTTTCATACATCAAGGGTAAGAACAGTTTCAAGTCTTCAAAATGATAGGAAATATAAATGTCAGTCATCCTTCAAAAACTGAATTAGATTATTTCAAAAACTGGATTATTTTTATATTTCTTATAAGAAATTATTCATAACCTATTCAAAAAGTAAGACTAATTAAAACTATGACCCTTATAAAGGTGTTTTTCAAAACTTTTCTCAAAAAACAGATTATTTTAAAAAATGTTCTGTTGTTTTTTTCTTCTTCTAATGATTAAGAATAGCTAGAAGAAAGCTTAAAATTTTCTTCTTTTCAAAAATCATTACATTCTCTCTTTTTTGTTTAATAGCTAAAACACTATTCTTACAAGAAAATAAGCAAAAACTAACTAATATGAAAGGTTAAACTATTTAAAACTATTTATCATTAATTAAAATTTGTTTTTTAAATGGTACTTATTTAGGTATAACCATTGTGATTATAGTAACAGTAAAATTTTGAATGAATTAAATATAATTTCATATTTTATCAAAAAATATATTTGAACTCGATCCTATTTTCTACCTGCAGTAATATTTGTTATTTTTCTCATTAAGAAATATTCCTTTAAATTTCAATCCTAAATGCTCACTTAGATGCTTTGGAAGTAAATAATGGCACCAAAAGTAAATTGCTGGGTTTCATAATTTTGCAGCAAGAAAATTCAAGAACCAAATTAGTATATTTTTCAGTTCTATAATAGAAAGGCAAAATGTATTTCCTATTATAGGTTGATAATTTAATGTCTAATGTTTTTTTTCTAACAATTTATCTGTACATCTTTCAAAAATTGTGTAATAGTTACAATTAAATTTTAAGACTCCTAGGGTTACAGCAATTGGATGCTGAAAGAAACTAAATTGAATTAAAAGAAACAGGAAATGCATGATAATTTCATAACTTTGAAATCTAGTTAAAGAATTGAAGCTTTAAGCAAGAGTACTTTTATGAGGTCGTTCATCCACAACAAAATTTCTATTTCTTCTAATAATATTGTTTAACATATTTGCTAAATATCATCAATTCATTAAGATATACATGCTTTTTTTAATGATTTTCTAACTTAACTAATTTTTTTACTTATTTTGTTCTTTATACTTATTTTTTTTAATTCTTGTGGTTATATGATATAGATTATAGAGCTTAAAGAGTAATGAGAAAAGAAAAAAAAGCTGCAATTCAATGTTTAATTTTACAGCGTTTGAAAGTCTATCTCTAAACATTTTCGGGGACAAATATATATTTTCAAACAATGTTTTTATTTAAAATAAAATACATTTTATTTATTTACTTTGAGAAGAAACATTATAAATAGTTTAAATGAAAAAAAATCCGATTTTTGTAGCGGATGCAAAAAGATTGTAGAACGTATGCGCTCCACCTTTGCTTGCACGTGGAAAGTAGGCTTAAGGAATTTTAAAGAATTGTTATAATGGAGCAGCAACTTTTTAAACATCTGTTCTGTTATTGATTTTTCACATTGATTAGTATTTCTTAAACATTAGAATAGAAAACACAAAGTGCACTGAGGAAAAACGCTAAGTTTATTTTTTCCACGTTCTATGAAATTTTAAAACTTTTTTATCTATTTCAATAAAAACTTACTAAAATAAATGTTCAACATAAATAGTGATAAAAGGAATTATTTTTCTCTATATAATACTACAAAATATTAGAAGTCGTCTCACTGTTTCTTCTACAAGCGTGGGATGCATCACTCATTGTGCTCAATTTTCTCATCCATATTTGATGTTCTTAAGAGAGGGTAGAGCTAATATTCATTAATAAACTGCTTCAAAGGTAAAAAATTAGTTGACTAAAGGAAAAGTGTAACGAATGATGCCGATTTTAAGGTGAAAAAAATATAATATCTAAAATGTTTTCGATTTTTTTCCTAAAAACCGCGATTTGGCGCAAATTTTCCAAAAAAATGCATTTTGTAGCAACATGTAGCAGAAAAATCGTTTTGGCGCAGTTTTGCGCAATTGGCGCAGCCGTAGGAGCCCTGGGATTAGACAAAAAAAAATTAAAAACTTTTCAATTCTCAGTTATTTATATATGCGGGTGGGCAGCTACATTTTTCATGTAGTATATATTTATGTCAGCAAAATATTCTTTATTTTCTGTCTAAGCCATGAGCTATCGATGCAAATATTAACAAAATATGGAAAATCAACAGTTGCTGGTGTAATTATGTGCAAATTAACCACATTAGTACCACTGTAATCTACTAAAGATTCTCTTAAGAGTTACTTGTTGTTGGCATTTTACTGTTTGATGACTATTGGTCTAAACCATGGGTGGGGAACCATTTGGCTCTGAAAGGAGACACATTAAATTTGCTGCTTGGGGTTAGTTAATATCCTGTGTGTAACATACACAGGCTAGCAGCAAATATTAGGCGGCATGCCATTACCAGATAATATTAGTACTAAAAAAGAACACACAAATGAATTGAAGGTTATTTTTTTCCCCTTAGCTTCATCAATTTTTATTGTTACTATTGCCTTCAAAGGAAGTGGCTGAGAGATTCAGATTTACCCAATTCATCACACTCAAACAACGCCTTACTTATCCTTTACAAATTACATTGAAACTATCTTGTTTGCTCATTGCACAGCCTTGAAATAAAGCAGCATCTATATTATAAATACTGCATAATAGTCATATAAATGTTTTGTTTGGTCTAATTCAATTAGATATAATGCAGTTGGGATTCAATAGTGTTATTGAAGCAATATTTACAGTTTCTTTTTTTTTTTTCATGTCTAATGCTCTCAAATTTTACTTGTGTGACCTTTTCACCACCTGCCAAGTTCACTGCGTCATTTCAGAGCAAAATTGTTCCTTACTTGTAGTTTAGACCTGTCGTTACCAAACCGTAAATTGCCAGCTACCATTAACTCACGAGGAAATCTTTGGTAGATCACGATCATACTTAGGTGGTTTTTCTGCACATAATTACACCAACAGCTGTTAGTGGATTTTCCATACTTCGTCAATATTTGCATTGAAAGTTTGATTTAGAAGAAAAATGGAGAAAATTTTTTTGGCATAAATCCATGAAAAAACAGTAACTGCCAATATAGTAGCCCTCTCGTCTCGTTCTGGCATATATAAATAAATAACTGAGAATTGAAAAGTTTCTTACTTTTTTGACCTGTCTTTCTTTACTATGGGGATGGGGGGGGGGGGGTTAGAATAACTCATAGTAAAATTTGGAAAAGGTATTATTGCTCAGTGGGGAGACAGTTGTTGCCACCTATGAGGTAGACTTGAATACTGTATATTTTACAGAAAACTACTTTATGATAGCTTTGCAATTTACAAATGTTTAATTTTTACTTATTCATGTAGAAGTTACTTTTTAATATAATTACATAAATTAAACATAATTGCAAATCATCATTTTTATCTTACTAAAATTTCAAAAAATCGCAAAACCTCGTTCATTTATGAAACTTTACCCTCTTTGAGCTACCTCTAAATATTGTTTGCTGGTGATAAAATTTTATCAGAATCATTTTTTGGTGTAATGGAACAAATTTAGAGGGTAAGACGTTGAAAATTCAAAGCTTCGAAAAATAAGCACCACCCTACTTTTACATCTATGGAGAAGCTAATCATGGCGCTAATTCATGTGTGGTACAAGGACACAAATACACCAATGATTGTAAAAAATTGGTGGAATCCATGCCGAATCGTGTCCAAATGTTAATAAAGAGTCGCGGAGATCATATTATGTACTAAAATTTTTTGAATTTGTATAAATTTAAATAAAATAGCCATTTTTCTTAGTTTCCTCAATTTATTGAGTTTGTTTCAATTAATTTGCACAAGGGTGTACGCACATGCGTTCAACTAAGAAACAAAGAAAAGAAAGAAATCAATAAAACGCTGTTCAAAAGCCTACTTAACAGAACGCGGCTTCCACTGGGAGACATTGTGTCAGCAGTAAAGCAATAGTTACAGGAAATTTTTGCAGGAAAACCGGTTTTGCAGTAGTATTAATGGTATTTTGTAAAAGCATTTTGTTAAACATCAACAAAAAGGACAAAATAAAATACGTTTTGAATAAATTACTGCTTTAGAAGAATGATTTTTTTCTGATTTTTTTTTTCTTGATCAACAGTAAAAGATTTCTGTTTTTCGAAAGCATGGAATCCTATTACAGCCGAGTTAGTTTTCCCTGCGTAATCTTGCCGATTTGACGAGAACTATTTACACAATTAGAATGTTAGAAAGACACAAATAATTAAGTGATGGTTTACCTTTAGTTAGGCTAGGAGAATGCCCGGCATCCGATGGCGTACTTGGCAGGCTGTCGGGCTGACTGTGCACTATAACATGGGCTAGATGTATCTATGGGTGAAACAAAGACATGATAAAACGAAAGTAATTAGTTTACGAAATTTACAAAATATCGTTTGTACCCAATCCGCAATATAATAATTGAGGACATCTTAAGGACAAAATGGAAAAATTTAGTACCTTCAATTAGTTAGGAGATGATTTCATTTTAAGATTAAGTGAGGAATCTACTTTTGATATGTTTTTCAAGTCAGATTATTAGCAAAGCAAAAGGTTGGATTGGAGAAAGTTTTTATGATGCATCGTCAGTCCCTAGTATACATGGAATGTTTCAACAATTGCCCACAATCTTACAAATTAAACCTAAAAGAATTATTGAAATTTATGATTTTTTCTTTTCTCAAATGTAAGAGCATATTTGTGAATTATTGCGCAAAAGAATTCTTTCGACTCGTTTCTTTTTCTTCCCTTTTTTTTCTTTCCAAATCATTATAATTAACATACCGAGTCTGCTCATGGCCAAGTGAAAAATAATTAGGGCTTTTGGGTAAATTTGAGCTCTTAGGTAGTACTTTCGGAAATTCAAAGATTTAAAAGGCTTTTTCCCCAAAATTAAGTATTTTTAAAAAATAGACGGAAAGCTGCACGACTTCATCAGCAACATTTTTAAAGATGCAAACGGGAAAAAGCTACATTTATAAAGATTACGACATAAATCAGCTTATCAAAATGTAATGCCTCAATTACTAGGTTTGCATGAGAGCAAATTTTAAAAGAAACATACTTGGCCGTTAGAGCCCCCACCAGGCGTCATTTTCTTCATGGGATGTGTCAGATAGGTCGCTGTGCTGAAGAGAGGTTGAGAGTACTGATTGTTTCCTTTAAACAGAAGAATATTTATCAAATCATGATGTCAAATAAGATGAATTAAATGAAACATAATGTACTTTTTTTTTTCTCTTTTTGCTCAATTAGACCGCATAGCAATAAGCAAAACATTAAAATTGTACTCGATATATCACATAATACAATTATTTAGAAATTCCTAAGTATTTATAGCCAATAAACATTTGTTAATAATTAAACATTTACAACGTACACTTAAAAATACTTATAAACCAATGAATATAAGTGAACATAAAAATGCACATTAATTTAGAAAGTAGTGAGAAATATTTAAAGTTGCTATACCTTGTACCTTGTACTTGAAGTTTTTTAGAAATAATAGGAACTAATAAAATACACAATATAATGGTATATACATATGAATATTAATAAGCATACAATGCAATTACATAGATAATGTAAAATACTACCTGGTTGTAAGAATTATTACTAATTGCAATACATTATTTTGTTTTGTTAAAAATAATAATAACGACAAATTATTTTTAAACATACAATACACTGAATACTTAAAATATTTACAATCTTAGTCAGATCAGATTCGATTGTGCAACTTAAATTACAAAGATATGACGATGAATGACAATCTATGGTACGTAAACGTTAGAATATTTGCTCATTTTGAATTGATAAACCATAGAGTAAAAAACAAAACTAGATTTCCCCAATATCCCACATTTCCTTGTTTTTCATTCAGTGAAGTAATTCAATTAGCTTAGAGACACAGCTTTTGAATAAGCCAATGTGTTTTAATTGGAAAAATGACATAAAACGTAGTAATTCTTACAACCATTTCCTTTCATCAAAATTTTACTCCAGCCATCAAAAGATTAAAAGACGATAAATCAAATTTCATTACAAACGTCAAAACTCTGCTTTTCGAATCGGTTTCCTCACAAAAAGTAATCAATAAAGCCTCCAGGTGTTGCCAGGACGGAAAACAACGCAGAAATTTTCAGTCGTCGCAAAATTTTTGGCAAAGTGCCAAAATAAAGCGCGCATTTACAAGTAAAAGGCATAAGATAAAAAGTCCACTGGATGCTAAAATGAGTGCAATGTTTCTCAAAAGAAAAAGGGGGGGGGGTGTAAATTGTAATTACAGATTGACCTTGACATATTCGTCGGGAGATAGACAAAATATTCATTAGATGTGGCGACGAAAATCGCCGCTCCATAAACTTTTATCGAGTTTTTAAATGTCAGTTTTAATTGCATGGAATGCAATAACCGTGCGTAAAATGGCCGTGAAAAGCGCGACGCCATATTTTCCAGGGACCAGCACGAGAGGGAATTACGAGCTGTTCGGAATTTTAAGTATGCACTCTACGACAATAGGTTTATCGAAATTACCACATATAAGGGGGATGTTAGTGAGTAATGAAATGTATGCAATTGGAAGCATTACATCCGCTCCGTTCAAAAATTACATTCCAAATGAGAAAGGATATAAAGCCAGAGAAATTATTATTAGTATTACAAAGATTCGGAATGATAAATGGAAAACCCATAGAGTTAATCTGGTAAAAACCATAGGAACCATAAAACTTTGCCCATGTTCCGACTTCAGTGAATTTCCTCCCTCATAATGCACTAACAAAAAATTATTTGGACGAGGTACTAGTAACCTATATCTGAACTTACATACATAGTGTATTATGCACAAAAACAGAGTCATAACAAGGACCACTATTAAAAACATGAAAACTAATTAAAGTAAGCATTTCGCAAGATTTTTGTACTTCCTTGTCCGCCTTTTGAACGCAAAAATTGTGCTTAAATAGAAGAACAAAAATTGTTGATTAGTTATAGGACTGAAGCATTTTTAGTTCATTGCAATAAGCTTTTTTTTAATGAAAAATTTGTTTCTAGTTTTTCAAAAAAAAAAAACTATGCTTAATGAAAAGTTATGGAAGCCATTTTTAGAATCTGCGACCTTTAAAATAATTCAGCAAAAATATGTCACAGCAGGAGGGAAAAGAAAATTCTAGACTTATGAGGCAAAATGGCAACAATGCAAATAAACAATAAAGTAAAATAAAATAGCGCTTTATCAATTATCTGTGATAAAGAAATAAACGTTATTAAACGGGAAAAAAAATATATTTTGTAGAAACGTTTACAACTCCTGCTCTAATGTTTTAGAAACTTCATCTTCAGACAAATTTCATCTTGTGCCAGGGAGGGGGGAGAGATCTTTCGAATGATACATAATATTAAGATGCGCAAGAATTTTTCCACACCCTCCTCTCACTAGGCAATTTATTTCAATAATCAGACTAAAAAACTAATTGAAAAAGAAACAAATTAAAATTTTAAAAAATCGAGGTGCAGACTCCTAGGGTCCAAAGTAATTTTGTACGAAATGTCAAGACTTCAGATGCTATATGTGTCCTGGGCATGGATATATATCAGAAGCGTCACTACGGGAAGACGGAGGGGGCGGTCCGACGCACCTGGGTGATTCTTTTGGGGAGTGTTGGGAGGTAACCCTCAAAAGAGTTCTTGAAAAATACGTTCGTATGTTACGTTTTAAGGCTCCTGCATGAAGTGAAGAAATCTTGTCTACAACGCCATCCTGCTAGGAGCGCCAAGTTCAGTAAAAAGATGATTGTTTTTCTTATGGCACAGATCTATCGAGCGTCTTCGTTTCGTGAGTATTATATTTAGAATCGACTTGAATTAAAGAATTAAACATCCACCAATCTATTCACATTTATTTGAACCAGCGCACAACTCGACGGAATAGAAAAATACATACATATAGACTTGAATCATACAATTTTACTAATGCTATTTCAACGTACAATAACTGAAAGTAATACGATTAGTTTACTGAAAGTTACACCACGTAAATAAAATGAAACTTCTTAAAAACCCTTTTTTTTTTTTGGACCAGGGGGGGGGGGGCGACACCACAAATTACCCCCACCGGTAACACCCAAGCTCTAAACGCCCGTATATATGTATATATATATATATTCTATTATAAGTTGCATATGTATGTGTGTGTCTTTGTTACTAATATACTCAGGGAAAGTAAACAGACGAGAATAAAAGGTCATACCTTTAGGTATGAGAAACATTTTGCCAGTTACGTCAAGAATAAAATTTTATACACTAATTTCTTTCTTCATTTTAAGTTCAAGTTAGCCGAAATATTGTGGAGTAAAAAAAATACAAACAAAATTAAGTAAAACAGATAATCTAATTAACTAATAAAGAAAAAATATATAAAAAAGAGTCGACTAGACAAAGAAGAAGAAGAAGCTCAAAGGAGATTAACCCCTTTGCAACCTAATTATTACAAGATAAAAAGCTTTTATTACAATAACAAAGATTTAAATCTACTCTAATTCTATCAGACTTACCGAGCTTAATTTAAATAAAAATAAAAAAACTTATTCATCATCTTTACAACCTCATTACTTACGTGTTTTATTAACCAGTTAGTTAACGCAATGTAATTAAAAAGGAACAAAAATGAGTTATTAAGGGAAGAATATCGAAGCTTATCTGAACTCACCACCGGAACCTAGAAGGGTTGATATGCATCATCAGTTAAATTAATGCCTCGCACTAGTACTCGTTAATTACTGAAGTATTCAGAAACTTTTCTATAAAAACGAACAAAGGGATGGAAGAAATATTGAGCGAAAAAGAGCAGATTAATTTTATCCATGAATTTCTTTTTCAAACAACTTCCGAACATTTTCCTTCGTGTGGTAGAAGCAGTGAATGAGCGTGCACAACATCTACTCACGATGCAAATGAAATTCCTGAATCTTAATCGACTGCTCATCATTAGAAGGCCACATAATGGTGTGTAAAGGCAAGGCTGAGCATATCTTCATGTATGGCCACAGTTTTAGAAATGTGTGAATTTAAAGATTCTATAAAAAATTCCGTTTTAAAATAAGTGAATTCAATGCTTCTGGAAAATTTAAGACTATCATGCGATAATCTACATTCATTTTCTTGCATAAATCTTTAAGGAGTTTTTAACCTTTTGAATTGGACCGGGTACACTAGCACAACTTAAAGCATTTTGATCGCAAAAGTCAGAGCTTGGACTTTAATTGCAGGCATATGGAACGAGGAATTTCTATCAAATTCACAAGACATGAATTCAAGAGCCGGTAATCAACAACGGTCGAAAGTTTAAAGATAATATAAAAGATATAAGAGAGAGAAATGGTGGGGGCGATGGTTAAATAAAGTAATGCTATAAAAGAAAGACAACGAGTCGCAAAAAATTTTCTCTCACCCCATCGTTTCTAAAAGAAGCGATTGCTGCGCCAAGAAGGATTAGGACACGGAAGTCTCTAATTAAGTTACTGAAGGGCAACGAGTCAAGAAGAAGTCTGCTGGAACCTTAAAAGTTCGCTAAATGCATTCCTAAGGTTACTTTTCCCCCCGTTACATACTCAAGGGTGCTCCTCCAAAAACCAACGGAGCCCTCCCCCCCCCCCTAAAAAAATAGGCTAAAGCTCCCTGAAAACCCTAAAATTTCAATGGCACAATTTGCACCATTTGCTACCCCCCCCCCCCCCCCCCGAGTTTGAACTTCTGATATACTTGTAGTAGCAGAAATCGTCCATACATTTTAAAGATGGGTTTCTGTTTCATGAACCTTGCCTTACCCATATACACAGATACTACACGCAGTAAACACAAAGATTTAGTGTGAGTACGACACTGTTCGATTGCCCAGCATTGTTACACTTCCAGCCCTACTTTTTAAAATTTTTCTTCTGATGGAATTATTATGTTAGTAAATATCTTTCTGTCCATGACTTTGATTTTTGGAATGCTTCTCATGAATGAGAAAATTTTCCCTCATCCACCAGGGTCTCCTCCTTACTCCATGATTTACGTATGTAAATGATGCGCCAGAGAAACACAATGGCTGCCAATGGCGCACTGCATCTTAACGGACAGGAAGGCAGAACCATTTAACGAGTCCCCTCAATGACATTCATTTCCTTCTCCCAGCCATGTACCACTTAATTAGGACAAAATAAATGCGAAGAACACTACGTTTTGATTATTCCGCCCAGATTACTCCGAAGCTTATGAGTAGCAGAGGAAAAGGAGGTAAAAAAGTACTACAAATAAGAAAATCGTCACTTTTTTTCGCGGAAAAATGTCACGGAATTCAGAGTAAAGTCAATGTCGCAACACGCTTTCAAAGAATTTGCCTCATTTAAGCATGAATCTTTGGTGCAAAGAAACTTTATGTATGGCTGAGGAAAGGAGAAAAAATGGCAACTAACTTCTTTGGGGCATTAATAACAAGCATTAAGCTTAATTTCTTTTGCACAAAAATCAACTTAAATTGTGCTTTAAAAAAAAAACTGCTACTAACAACATAACGTAATAGTAGTAGTAATGTTGGAAACGCAACTTGTGTGTATTTTACTTGGTAATTCACTAAAACAGCGTTTTTCAACCGGTGTTAACGTGAGGTAAAAAGGGGATTCGCGAAAATAATAATATCGCACGGCGAAATCTTTAATTGCTAACGTACTCGTAAAAGAAAAAACGAAATTAAGTATAAATTTTCATACATGTTAGGTCGGGGAGTATGGGTAGTATTTTTTTTTTTACATGAATTGTTTTCCTGATAATGTGGAAAAGTTGTGGACTGGCATAGGAAGCATACGTACAAAATTTGAAATGCACGTATATTTCTGCTTGTGGTTAAATTTGAAAATTTGGAGCACGAAGCGGTTCATTGATCGAAAGATATTCATTGATTTTTTTTAACTTTTGAAAGTATGCTTCTCCTAGCATTTCTCACTTTTCCCGTGCTAGAGCGAAGAAAGAGTTGAAAATATGAACATTTACTAAAATTAAAAATTTTGCAATATTTTCGGCTAATTTATCACGTATATACCCAAAAAGTGGAACCGGAAGATATTTAATTTCAAATTTTGTACTTACATTTAATAATACTTTATTCCAACTTTTCTGCACGACCGAGGTGAGTAATTCTAAAATATGTAAATTTTCCATAATTATTTCTAACTTCTGTGAATTTCGTATAGTCAAGCCGGAATTGCTATTCCACAACTTTTTCCCACTATAGGGGAAATAATTATTAAAAGTAGTTATTGCGAATACACATGTTTACTGCTTTATTAATACAGTTGAACTTTCTTAATACGAACACGGTTAATACGAAATCACGGCTAAAACGAACATTTTGTCTATTAAGTTTGGCTGACTATTTAATTACACTAAGTATTTAACGCATATTACGAAGGCTAAAATACAAATTTCGGCTAAGACGAGCAAAATTTCTAACCTATTCACGAAAAATTTTCTCGATTGCAAATAATTTATTTATTTTAAAAAGAAATTGTTGGTTATTTTGAGTCATTGTACGAAGTACGTATTTCGAATTATACGTTGCATCTTTCTGGGAAGCAATAGCTTATAGCAAAGCTGAAGAAGCTTTAGGTAATTTAGTGAACTTTTATGAGATGCGTCCAGAAAATGAGAATATACAAATGGAACTAGGCATTTTGCGCCGAGATATGCGTATGATAAAATTTAATGTACCTATAAGGGCCACTAACCATTAAGGATTTTTCCGTAATTGTTAAATTTTAAAAGGTAAGTTTACTTTCTTTCAATGTACTAATAAGAGTTAAAAGTATATTAGTAAAAATAGATCATTTGTTTTCACTATTTATTTTACTTTTTATTATAAATAGAAGTAATTATTTTTAAAATATAAGCATGCATTTCTAATTTTTGTTTACTCAATTTTACTTTTCCTCGGTTGTTACGAATAACGGCTAATACGAAAAAATTCGCGAATTTTCTGCATTTCGTATTACGCGAGTTCAACTGTAATTCAAAAAGGACAAACAATAAAAAAGTAATAATTAAATAAAAATATTCTCATGTTCTTGTAGCTATTAGTTTAGTTTTTATTTGAACTGAAATATTTTACAATTGTGCTTTCATTTCGCGCTATAAACTGTTGTGCAACTTGAAAAATAAATGTACTAGCAAATTTTACTTTTCTTACCCGTTACTAAAAGCTATCGACGGAGTTCGCCATTTTCTTTTGGTTTTAGAAGGGGTTCGCAAGGGAAAGAGGTTGGGAACAACTGCACTAAAAGAACCCTGAGCCCAGCCAGTTTAGCAAAGGAAGTTCGACCAGCTTTAACTGATCCTCAACTCAACTATTCGCTCTATCAGTAAGATGAATTCAAATGGGCTATGAACGATATTTTCAACAATAAAAATACATCCTCGGAACCATTTGTCCACCGCACTTCATTTTTAAGTTCTTAATTTCTTTAGGTCAGCGTTTCCCAACCTGTGGTTCGCGAACTCCCAGGGGTTCGCGGGATGTAATAAGGGGGTTCGCGAAAATAATATTACAATGGAGGAATTTTTAATTGCTAAAGTAAAAAAAAAAAAAACACACACACACACCCTAAATAATAAATTTACATACGCAATTAAAACAGTGTGTAGAAATGACTTTTTAAAATAAAATTATTTTCCGGATAATAAGTAAAAGTTGTGGACTGGTGTATGAAGCATACCTACAAAATTCGAAGTGCACTTATTTCTATTGTTACTTGATTTCCAAAATTTAGGTCTCAAAGTGGTATCAAAAGATAAGCATTGTTTTATTTTAAATTTTGAACGTTTGTTTCTACTATCATTTCCCACTTTTTCCCCGCAAGCGCGAAAAGAGAGTCAAAAATATGAAAATTTAGTAAGACGAAAAATTTTGCATTATTTTCGGCTAATTTCTTATACACTCTCAGAAATAGAATCGTCACTTTTGAGGACTTTTCAATCGTCAAGAAAATTTCGTCATTTACAACGATACTTTCCTCGCGCGATCACGTGACTTTAAAAAGTTACCACACAAATTTCGGCAATTTGACGAAAGGTTTACTGGGAGCATTTTCCACGAAGCCATTTTGTCAAATACGACGAGATTTGAGCATGCGTTTCTGAGAGTGTATACAGACCCCAAAGTGAAACCGGAAGATATTTATTCATTAACTTTAAATTTTGTACTCACATTTATCTTACTTTATTCCATTTTTTCTGCTTTATCACTACGAGAAATCGATGTAAGTTTCCATATTGTTGCAGATTTCCCAACGTTTACGAGTTCTGTACATTTCTATCCAAAAGCAGAAGCGGAATTAGAAAATATTTATTTATTGATTCAAAATTATACGTTTTTTTCTAGTGTCTACATCTTTTTCGCATTATCGAGAAAATACATTTTAAAGATATTTGTTACAAATACATGTTTACTGCCCTGTTAATAATTTAAAAAATAAATAAATAAAGTAATTTTAGTTTTTATTTAAACTTCAATGTTTTCCAATTATATTTTGGAAATGGAATATTTAAAATTATGGAGTTCCAATTATATCTTGGAATTCATTATTTATCATGAACTAATGTGCAACATGGATAATAAATCTGCTATTAAATTTTATACTTTCGTTACCCGTTACTTACGACTACAGAAGGGGGTTCGTCATTACCTTTCGAATGTTAGAAGGGGTTCGCAAAGAAAAAGGTTGGGAACCACTGCTTTAGATTAATGCTGTACTCAGGCAATTTTTTCTCATTAATATAATTACAACAGTTGTTAATATTTTGATTTTAAAGGTTAGGTAAGTAGTATTTATTAATTAATCAAATCAACAAACATAGTAGCTCTTTTTAATTTTCCACGACGACTATAAGGCAGAAGTAAGAAAGAATAACCCTGAAAACTGTAAGGAGCAAAATCAATCAATCGCAAGAGATCACTGAAAAAATGAATCAGCCCCAGGTTACTGTGTTATTTCAAACAGTAAAAAGTTCAGTCAAAACTGGTTTTAAAAAAACTACTTTCAATTTTGTATAGATATTAGTTTAACCGGAATTTCTCTCTCATTCATATTAAATGTATTTTTAAAGAAAAGCCTCAATTGCGTTTATGCTCACTTAACTACTGAGCGAACATGACGCTTTAGAAACCCCATATACTAAACGGGCTAAGTTCTTCAAGGGAAAAGGGATAGAGAGAGCAGTTCAAACACTGAGAGATACTTCCGTTCGATGTACATGCACAAAATTTGATTTATTGCTTTTGAGATACATCACTTCACATGTTTATATTAAAACTCGATCTCATATCTCACGTTCTCATACTGGTCTGCAGTTTGTTACCCCCTCCCCTCCCGTCCATATTTTACGGATTTCTGCAAAGCATCTCCTCGACTCGAACAAGCCCGACGTTGTTCGAGCAGAACGCAGTAAACGCGGTAAATAAAAAGATGAAGTTTCCGAGGCTCATAAATAGCGTAAACGCTTCATGGAAGCTTTGGAGATAGGATAGCAAAGCGTCTTTAGGGAAAAAAAGACTCGAAGCTGAGAATAACCAGGACAACAAGTAAAGTATGAAGTGGAATTTTGAAGATAAAATTATGCAAATATTGAAACACCGAGGAATACTGGTAGTAGTTCTGTAAGGTAGAAATTTGCACATTAACCACAAGCAGTTTCGAATATACAAGTACTTTCTTCTGCACTGTTTTGCTAAGCTACTAACAGAGCAAGCTAATTTGTTTTGTAGCCAGTTATTTATTCGAGAGGTACGCGTAGGGGTACCCGTATCTACAAAAATGGCAGTTTTAAGGTTTAAATGTTCATGAGACTGTACGTGCACATGTGTCAAAAATATCACGTGGTCTAAGGTGAAAAATTATTTTAATTTTGATAGTCAAAAAACTGCTTTTTTAATAGTGAGATAGCAAATTTTTATTAATTCCTGAAAAATGTTAAGATAATGTTTGTACCGCTAGATATTAAGCTGTTCATTGGCGGTTTTATTTGTTAAATTGTATCCATTATTTTACTTTAAATAGTGTATAAATGCTGCACTAATTATACACTTTACGCCAAAGGTTAAACAAAATAAAAATATAGAAGATATATTTAAATCTATTTTTTTGTAACAAAGTGAAATGGTACACAGTGAAACAATAAACAATGGTACATAGTGAAACTTGTGATGCGGACCAGGCAAACGCTCTGGGCAGTACATTTATAAATGGGCCCAACGCATTTTTAAGTTCCCAAAATCAAGGCATTTATAAAAACATACTTGCTTTTACATTTTGACTACTTTAATGAGTATTACAGCTTATAAATAACATTAGAGTTCTTTTACTATACAATTCATTGATAAAAGTAAAATAAGGCCAGACTAAACCACATTATTCTCAGTGTTGATGAAAAAACACGAGAGTACAAGGATACATAAGTAGTAGTCGACCAGTGCGGAATTCCACACCGTGAACTAAGAATTTATTCGAGCATTGAGTATTGTGACTAACTGATGCTATGAGAAGCAAATGTAAGAGGTAATGTTTGTAGGTTACGTTTGTGATACAAAATATCAACAGTAATTTCAAAAGTACTTACTTATAAGAAAAGTTTGATATGCCAGAAGTTTTGGTTAAGTGGTTTTTTGGTGGAATTTTTCGGTAAAGTTGAAGGATTCTCTAAGTTTTCTTTATCAAAAGTTCTGTTTCTTTATCAAAGTTTTTTTTTTAAATTGCACTTCCATCATAATAAAGAAATATGTAAACGCTGATGTTTCAAGTGGATATCTGATTCGACATTTATCGAATCCGATTCGATATCTATCGAAAAATCGACGCATCCATTAAAAGACCTCTTCTTAGGTGATTTGAAATCTCAAATTTAAGAGAAGCGGTGCATTTTTAGACCGTGGGTCTTTTTTCCGTCATTAGCCGGCAAGATAAGCTTTAAATTGAGGGGTAAATTATGAAATTTGATAAAGGAATAAGGAAGATCTCGCGGCCCGACGAAAAGCAGGCTAGAGAAATAGTATGTAAGATTTTCCTGTTAATAAAAATCATTCATATTTTTCGTGATGACAAAAACTAACAATCGAAATGACATTACATATAACGACAAAATGTTACTGGTAAACGGTTTTAACTAATTTACCTATCTTTGAAATAATTTATTATTTCCATCCAAAACAGCACCTTTGGCTATAAAGAAATAAGTTGGATATAAGGAAATAAATATTTTACTTTCCTCCTCTTATTCTGATTTAAAGTTAACGAACAGCACTCCCCCAAAATGAGGCTGAGTATATGGTGATCACACAGTAATTCATCTTGACGGTGGCAAAGATATTAAATTCTTGCGCCCTTTCGGGAACGGCCGCCGAATGGAATATAATGTATGCTCTTTGTGAACCCAGGAATGCTCCATAAAATGCATACCACAGCGCTAAAAGTCTCGCCGTGCAGGCGATTTTAAAGTCCCATTAGACATTACCACTGGAATTAAACAGCTTCTTCATGGGGCCAATCCATCGCCTTTAATGAGAGGGCGCAGGAATTCAGGAAACCAGGCGTCGTAAAACACTTGTACGTCTTTGCTTTGACGTGTCTGATCTCTTTAAATCGAACACTTAACTCAGACGATGCGGCAGAGAACAGGGTGCTTTTAAGATTCCACTTAGATGGAAAAGAAAAATATTTTCTTCATTTTGTCCAGCGTCACTTTTTCATTTACTTTTCCTCGACTTTGTACCGAAGCTTGAGTGGAGAGTGAAAAATCAGTGAAAAATCCGACTTTTGGGAGCGGAACTGAAAGGGATTTTGCACAGAAAACCGTCGCAGCGTTGAGTAATTGGATTGGGAGAAGCCATTCAGTTATTTTTTTCTCTCCTCTCTGCTAGCATTTCATTATTCTCTTCATAATGTTCGTCACATCACATTACGTGAAAAAAATTTTAACCGGTGCAGCGCAAATGGAGTTTTTCTGTTGAAGCCTTAATACGCTCCGGGACACTAAACGGCAGCATTTTGGAGACATAATAACAAATATCGATGTTCCTTTTCGTTCTCTTGCATTTTGCGCACCCTATCTAGTGTGGAAGAAAGGGGGAAAAGTGAAAAAGCATCCTATTAGGTAAACTTTTTTCTACCGTGAAGGCTCTTTCATTTCATTTTTACGCACGCCCCATATTTTAACAATACAAGAAGTTATGGAGGCACGTGAGGCGAGGAGGCCTTTCTTTAGCGTGAAAAGTATCATGGCAGGTTGGGAGCAAACAATTTTCAGCATAGTTGCTGTGTTCATTATATAACCCAGATTTATTTAAACATCACTAGTTTGCAGAAAAGGAGTTTTAACTCCTCATGAAGTCTACTATTACCTGTAAAAAAACATCCTTCCAATGCAGCGTACGCCGCCAACAGTGATTAATGCTTCAATATAACTTTTAACATTACTGAATCTGTTTTCGCATAATAGTGGGTTTTAGTTGCTTTCTAAACTATACACCGAGTATAAAATATGCATTCCATCAGGGAAAACGAACCTAATAACTTGGTTTTGGTACATAAGTGATGATCTAAATGCGCGAGTCAGTATAAAGAAACTAATGAATCAAAGAAGAAAAAATATAAAATATAATTGTATAGGTCGTTATAGTTTATATATCCGAAGCTAGGAATAAAAGTACCTGGAATAACCTAATTTCAGCATTGTTGTGCGTTGATTCATTGTTGTTTCCATTCAGAAAAAATCTTTGTCAGAAAAGGACTTTTTTATACATAAAAACGGACCCTCAACGCATTAAGAAGCGAACTCATGATCTATTTTCTTAAAAAGTAATGCTTTAAATAAATGCACCTTAGAAAACAATTGCAATATCTACTACTGCGTTTAAACATGTTGTTGTTGTTGTTGTCGAGCCCTCGCGCGTGGTGAGGAAGAATGGGTACGCTGCTCCTGAGTCTAACGGGGTCCTTATAGGCAGGAGTCCTTCCGCCCCTTTGAAAGGTCTCTTAATTTTTGAACCAACTCCCAGATGAGAGACCGTCACCTGGGATTGGCACGTTCAGAGGTATCGTTTCACTTGGAGGACATTGGAGCCACGACCTATTTAACGTGCACCAGCTCCCTTTAGCGTACACGGGCACTACAGCAACCAGCCGCGAGAGGTTGTCACCCTCCCAAATATTGACCTTCGTCAATGTTGCTTCACTTTCGATGTTTTGCGGGAACCGAGCTTCTACCGACTGGTCCACTGCAAGGCAAACATCTTGTAAACGTCAGTATATTAATTAGTTAGCCCTCGGTCATAGTTAGCTAAATACTATAGAAAGGGCCGGATTAAGTTATTTTTAATTCAGAATTCTCGTTCCAAAAGTAGAAAATCGAGCGTAATTATATTGTACATTCAAAAATTCCACCAAAAAAAAAAAAAATCAGACTTGCTTTCAAATACTATGTGATATAAAACTGATGTTTGTGCAGATGCAGCCTAAAAAGAATCAGTTTTCTCATTCGCAAGCAATTGCAGTTTGTTTTGGCCCTGAAATGGATTGTTTGTTAGATGGATTCATCGATATTAAAAACTAAAAATAAAAAAAAAACACGCATAATTTATAATTATTTTCATTAATTTTTATAGTGAAATAGCTGCAACGTGTATACAGGCTTAAAAAAAATAATAATTTTAAAAAATGTTGAGTACTGTTATTCTACAGCCCTTCTCAACCTTTTCCACGTCACGATCCCATTTTCAGCAACTAAGCATCCCGGGACCCCACATTTGTACACACATACACTTTCACGCGAGTATTTTAACGCAAAAACGATACGTTAGATTCTAAGTTATTTATGAATCCAACCCCACTGTAAATGCGTTTTATCTTATGTTCAAGAAATAAATTTTCTGCGGAGTTGGACTGAAAAATTGCATTTTTAGTTCCATTTTTTTCTACGTTCACTCAAACTGAAAATTTAATGCTTGGAATTAAACTAAATTTAGTATACACATGGACCATAATGGAAAGTATACTGCTGATAATTTTTTCGCAGTAATTCCCTCAATAGGCAGGACTCAATTGAACGTTTACTCATTATGTGTAACTGCTCCCAAGAAATAATGGAAGATTTTTTAAAAAATGGTTGTCGCCATATAATAAAAGAGACGCCTCATTTATTTGAATGTTTCTGTAAATTAGTCGAATTTATTCAAATTCTGTACATCATTTGAAGATTGATCGTATATTATTTGCACGTTTCTCTATATTATGTAAATATGTTTTCGTACATTTTTTTCTCTCAAATCTTTTAAATGGATTTTATTCTGGTCAAATATGACGAACATTGTCATGTCACCTGACAATTTCTTTGCAATTTATCCATTTATATTTAGCATAAAATAAATCAAAATATTTAGATGTGATATTCAAAGTCATTTTGTCTACGTGGTAAAGTTTTTTTATTTAAAATTATAAATTATGTGGCGATCCCATCACAAACGCATACCTGCCAACCCCTATTTTGAAAAATGCAGAAGATAATCTGAAAATTTGCAGAAGAAATCACGTAAAATGCAGAAGATTTTGCGAGATGCCAAATTATACCATGGATGATTAAAGTAACTAGAATTTAAGTTTTAATAATGATTAGGTACTGAATATTTACAATTATTTTATGATGACATTTTCAACAAAACAGATGCTTATAAAATGAGGGATTTGGTATAATTATATTACAAAACATCTTTTGCTATGAATATTAATAAGACAATTCCTCACCTTTGATTATGTATTATGAAACAAAATGCTGCAAATTTAAAAAGTAAATACTGGTAAACAAATGAATTTCGTTCTTATTTCTTGCGCAACAAATCGTCATGTTTGAATATATCACCACGAGGGGGAAATTATCCCTAAGTTCAGGCTTGGTTCAGGCTTGGTTCAGGCAATGGTTCTCCAATGCATGTACATGCGCATCCTATTTTAGATGCACCTAAAGAGTTGCGTTTCATACTTTAGTAGTCATAGCAAAAATGAGGAAGATCTGATCATTAGCGCAGAAAAGCAGAAAATGGGGTCTAAATGAGGAAAGCTTCTGCAAAATGAAGAAGGGTTGGCAGCTATGTAAATGTCTCACAACCCCAAATGGGGTCGCGACCCTCAGGTTGGGAGCCCCTGTTTTAGAACCTCCCAGTTTTTCCTGGAGATGTATTGCTAAATTTCGCCAAGCTTCCTATACTCAATTTCATATTAAAATATATAAAGAAATTCTGTAAAAGTCGTTTCTCTGCCAGTACAATGTCAATGCGAGGAAAACAACTTGACGCTACAATCGTGTTACACTGTGCAGTTGGGGATCTAAACTCTTAGAAGAGGGCTTCTGAACTCTTGACCAAAACTTTAAGGAATGATAGAATACATTTAAGCAAGCAATTTTGGTCATACAGTAAAACCTTTCTTAAAGGAGACTCCTCTTAACGTGGAGGGTTTTTAATTCCCCAGCTGTAAAGCATTGGGTCTAATGTATTAAAAATCTATCGGATATCGTAATAAAAAGTTTTCAAGTTAAGAAAGCACAAATAAGCATTAAAATGCAGACATATATTTCAGGATTGCTTGGAATCCCTTTTTCAATGCGATAGGGAGCTTCTAGGTGCAAAAACATCGCATAGAAAAAGGGATTCCAAGCAATCCCGAAACATATGTCTGCCTTTTAATGCTTATTTGTGCTTTCTTAACGCGAAATGTTTTTTATTACAGTTTACTAAGCACAAAGTTAATTTATTATTTTATCGGATATCCTCAATTACAGTAGCGCATCTAGGATTTTTTCTCGGGATGGGATAATACTTGGGAGATGTCTCGTAATGGCTGTTTTTTAAATGGCAATTTTTTTTAGGTATCGGAATTTTGGAGGAGGATATATTCAGATATCCTCCCCCCGTTGATACGCCATGCTCAATTACGGAAAATGACAATAATTTGGGAGTAAGCTGCATTTATAAAACTCCGGGTGCGGACATTATTCGGAGTGACAAATTTAAAATTCGAGAATAACGAGAACTGAAAATGTGAGTAAATGTAAAACAGTGACTTAATTTCAGCATAAAAATTTTAGTTTTCATCATGCATATATTTTCTTTACTTACATACTACATACATTTTTTGCTTTACAAAAAGAAAAAAAACTTTTGAATTTTTTGCAACGAAAAACTTATTTTACTTTTATATTTATTATTATTATTATTTTATTGATTGGTTTTTGTTGTTTATATATACATATATTTGTTTCTAATTATATTTATCAAATCTAGGCTGCATTATTTTAAAACCAGTTCTCTTTAATATCTATTCAAGCAGTTACTACAGCCTTTTCAGTTGAAACGAGCGTTGAGAACTTAATGAAAATTAAGGTGAATTATAAACAAATCGTTCTTTGACAATGTCGAAGAATTTGTAAAGTGAACGATTCTTTTTAAGGTCCATCTAATCTCCAATTAGTTACAAAAAGGAAAAAGAAAAATGTGCTTTTCTTTAGGATGTACTATTTGCACAGAAATTAGTTTATGTCTCGACTTGTTAAATTTTTCGACTACCTTCACCAACTATTTCCGGGAAACCCATTAAAGCTCGATTGGCCTCATTGTCCGCAACTTGAGTGTGGGGCTCACTAGATAATCTACACTGTTAGAAATGTCATCATGAAATTACGGTTAAATGAACGGTAGCAGTCTGTTGATCTAATTCACCGTTAAATTTACGGTTTGAACATTTTTCTATTTTTACGGGACCTAACCATTTTCGGTTAAAAAGCCGTAAATACAATTTACGGTTTTATAACCATTTAAAAATGGTTTCAAAACAAAATTTTCACGATTTTTGAACCATTTCGAGGAGTAGAATCTTCGGGGCGTAGAAACCGTAAACGAAGCTTGCAGGACTCGAACCCCGAATGCGTGGTGTACAAGTCTTACTCTCTATCCACTCGGCCACCGTCATCACGTAAAGCGGACGTTTATCAATAAATTTTCTTTTCCAAAAGGCAAACAGCCTTAAAATTGCGATTTCAGTTTTTGATTGGATCCAAATTTATTTTTGGTCTAAATTTACTGTATATTGACGAAAATCATCTAATTTGCTGCAAAAATGAAAATGCAAACAAGCTTCCAACAAGCTTCAGCAGCTCAAATTATGGGTTCGCTCATTCGCAAACCGTTTGGGAATCCAATGTCTCCAATTTTTGATTTACGTGTGTATGTTTCTATTTAGTATCCACTGCTAAGGCCATCTTTTTTTTTTCTTCTTTTTTTATATAGACATGCAGATTTTAACTGATAAATCCGTATTCCTAGTTTAAAACAACGTACGACCGGTAAGGTTTCGCAACCAAGATGGACACCCGATTCTTATTGAGCGCTTGAAAATTACGGTTAGTTAAACGTTCTTTAGGATAAACAGAGAATAAACGATTTTTTTTCGCAATCAGCGGTTTGAGTACCCTCTTTTTAATGGTTATTCAACTGTTGTAATTAAATATGGTAAAATAACAATCAAATAAATGGTTATTTTACTATTTTCTTACGGAAATTTTTAACAGTGTAATGATGCCGAAAGACGGAAAAGATTTATACATGACCAAAAGCAAATCATTCTATATAGGAAAAATACCGTGATTAATATTCTTTAAAACTTTGCAGTTAATATCTTTTGCTTGATATATGATCTGCTGCTCTAGCAAACAAATAGCAATGTATTCTGCGAATATTTGTTCGAAATTTTTGTTTAATATTTTGTTTGCAATATTGTTTGCTGTATAATTATACAGAAAATAATATGTTAAATGACAAAAAAAAAAAAAAAACAATAGGAAAAAAAATCACAGCTGTTTCGTTGTAACAAGAAATTAAGACTTGACCTTGTAAATAAATATGATCGAAAAAAAGCACAATATAAATAACTCAATTCATCCTGCAAAAAAATTCTTATGAAGGATATCCAGCTGTTAGAAAATTATAAGACTTCTGTATCATTTCCAAGCGATTTAAAAACTTGGGTAATTTGTGCTGTATAGCGATAACAGAGATTCAATCAGCAAAGTAACCGAGATGTATCGCCAAGAACAGGGGAAAAATTTCAATTTAAAAAATCCTTTAATTTCGATTTTTTTTCAATTGCAAGCGATTAGATATTTAATATATACAAATGTTTATATAGCAAAGCCTTTGAATAAATTTCGTTAAAATTATTACGTTCTAATTGACACCCAGACTTCGACTGAACACTAAAAAACGCAGTTCCTATTTTCTTTCTAATGGTGCTAAATTCGAAACGATGCAGCAATTCTTTCGTATAGAGGAAAGCAGTACTATATGGCTTTGAAATTGAAACTTGAAAGGTTTGGAACGTTTTTAGCTTTGGAAAACCCTTCTACGACCACCCCTGGTTGCTAAAGCAACATCCGTTCCGTGCCAAATTTGGTGGGTACAACCTAAACTGTGGATTTGTATAAAGAACACACAATTTCTGTTTTACTTACATAAATGTAGTTTTATTTACCTTTTTTAAATCGATTTGTCAATAATGTGGCGGAATAGTATTGTGTTCGTTAAAGAATTTGTATGGAAAAAGTAAAGTCATTGAATTTCCTTTATAGTTCACGTTTCAGGTTGAATTTCAAGTAATGTTTCTTTTTGAAAGTCTTTTTCTGATTAACAACGTAGAAGATACCGATTTTTTTCGCTTAGTGTTTTGTGCTTCAGATTTAAAAATAAATATATATGTTATTTTCCAAAAAAAAGAGTTCAGAATTGTTCCTTTGTTCAAAGCCCTGTAAGTAGTGTAAGCAATACCGGACCAAAAATACCATACCGGTATTCGGTACATTTTTTAACGTAATACCGGTATTAGAAATGTTTCAAAAAAGGAACTAAAACAAATTTGTTTCATAATATATGTTGTAGTTGCATACAAATTGCGTATAGATCAAAATAATAAAAAAATTTGTAATGAACAAATATAAAATAAAGGATCAAATATTTATACTAGGAGCAGTATAATAATAATTTATGACATTGAGAACAAAAAAATAAAAATAAACATGATTGAAAAACGGATTCCAAGCAATCCCGAAACATATGTCTGCATTTTAATGCTTATTTGTGCTTTCATAACGTTAAATTTTTTGTTCAGTATAACCATTAGAGTGTTACAAAACAATAAAAGGAAAATATAGCATTGTTAATGAAAAACAGTAAATTGTCTCAGCTAAAAATTTTGTTTTGTGGTCTATTATATATCTATTAACAAAAAAAAACTTTTATCTACTGTAATATTTAAAAAATGAGATCTTAAGAAATATAATGCATCTATTGAATTGTCATTAAGTCTGGAACGTAGTTTGTGTAAATTTTCTGCAGTTGAAAGTGCAATTTCAGAATCGAAGCTAAATTTTTTCCTCGAAGTCCTTCGTCTTCTGATAATTCGGTCTCTAGTCTGACTCTTTTGGATAAATCTATTTTTTGTGCTACTTTAATGCTTAATTGTGTGTGGCAATTCTTTTATATGCACAAAATTATACAATGTTAACATCATCTTCAACTATTTCTAGTTTAGGTGCACCTGAATAAGTGTGTGTTTGCTCAATAAAACGTTTTGGCGCAAATTTACGATGAACTCAAATTAATTTGATGTTAGCTCCTTTTTTTCCTTTTCGTTTACTTTTTTAGTGGTGGACAAAAATGTGATGACTCATCACATTATCTAGTGATAAAAAAATATTTTTATTTTCTTAAGGTGCTTTTATTCATTGATACTAAAGTATGGCTTCAAGTACTATATGATTTTAAAATGACATCAGATATCTAATAAGTTAAAGTAAAATCTCTTTATTTAAAAAATATTTATTATTTATTACAAAAACCAAAAATACCGGTATTTTACCTTAGCAATACTTGTTTTACGATATTGCAAAATAACACGAAATACCGATATTCGGTATACCAGTATTGCAATCACTACCTGCAAGTAAAGGGTAGCGGAAGCCGTTTTTCCGGCATTGACACTGTACAGCCAGAGAAACAAATTTTACAGAGTTCATTCATTTTTTTTATATTTTTACTAAAAATTTGCATACAGGGGATTGAAAAAATTTGGCTACTTCATATCCTCAATCCAATAATATTTTATATAAGGAATGGAGAACTTTCGAAAGAGGCGTGTCAAAAATTGGAGACAACAACACTATCGCAACTTTGGTGCCGTGTCACACATAGAAATATAACATAACTTTTTAATATTCACAACCCTAATTTAATATATATATATATATATTTATTTATTTATTTACTTATTTATTTAAGTTTTTATTTATTTATTTAGTTTTTAGTTTACTTTTAAGAAAAAAAATGCTGAAATTTGGAAAAATAGTTACATTTTTCTGAAAAACTACTAGAATATCACGAAAATAACTACAATTTATTGAAAAAACGAAAAAAAATCGATAAAAATTAATTAGCCTGTTAATTTTTGTAAAAATCGTAAATATTGGCTATTGTTTATCAGAGTCGTTGGAATGCATATAAGAATCTGAAAAGCACACGTAACTGAACTTACCGCTAGGTGGGGATCGAGGCGGTTTCCCCTGGTCGTTGTCTGAGTCCCCGTAATCCAGGGTACACAGGTCGTCCCCGTTACAGATGCAAGGGCTGCCCCGTGGCTGCTTGAAATGAGCCGCCTTTACGCTCAGCGTGGGGACTGTCGGCGGGGCTACTTTCTTTACACTCCTCACCGAGCCATGGCGAGACACGCCGCCCACTGTGGAAGGAAACAATAGCTTAATAAATAACACACCCAAACATTTTAAAGAAACAATCAAATATTTATGGTAGAAAAAGCAATGAAAATTGCTTTTTCCCAAAAAAGACTTATAAGATTATAATTTAGCATTCAGAAAATTTAAAATGGTAAACAAAAATTCTTAAAGAATTAAAATATTTACGTACACAAACATTTCTAATAGATATTTAAACCGCATGTATCATCAATGTTCTTACTCAAAAATTGTACAAACACATTACTTTTAAAATAAGCTGAATGCAAATTGGCCAAATCAATCAAAATGAACCCTTCACAAAATCCCAAGCTTCCAAATCGTACTTTTCACACAATTATTTATTATAAAAGTGTCAAATAATAATAAAAGTTTTAATCACTGTATGGATACATTTACAATTTTCTCAAAATAATTTGATTTTTCACAAAAATCTAATTTTTTGTGAATTTTTTCACAAAATTTCACAAAAAACGGACCTTGTTAAAAAATGCTGAATCGACCCCTAGATTGGGTATATAATGGATCTTGATTTTGCGGATATATCCAGCGTCCCTTGTTTAACGGTAATGATATTTGAAACCTGTAAATTCTATACATATTTCTATAAACATCTCAAAGCTTCCAAATCCGAAAAATTTTCAAAAGTTTTTAATTTAGATATATTTTTAAATCATGCTAATTAATTATGTTTTAAAACAAATCAAATTTTGTTTAAGAAAGAACTGCGTCTCTTCTGCAGATATCTACCGAAAAGGGGCTGGCGCTGGAATAATCTTTTGAAGGAACACTAGAGAGTATCAAGTGGTTCTCCCTCATAAAACTTTGCATGATTGAGTACTCGAAGGAGTATTTATGAATTTATACAATCCTTTAAAACCAATTTAACTAAATTAATTATCAACTTTAAAGTAGATAAAAATAAATAAAAATAATTTAATGAGCTAATTACGCATTTGTTTTACTGTTTTGGGAGGAGCACGTGCCACGTATCTCCCTAAAATCCGCCACTGCTGCCAGATGTCCAATTTGACACTCCAGATGAGCGAATCTGACTCTGTGCAGTGGACAAGTCGGATTCCGGACAGTTAAAATTCGGTCAGTTAGCAGATATCCGGTGCCTTGTTGGGGACCGATCCCGTTACTCAATCCCCCTCGGTGTGCCCCTGGTAGCAATAATAAAACAAAATCGCCAAATAAAAATGCACGAGAAAATACGTAACCTTTAAGAAACCTTAAGCAATAAAATAGGGTACAACAAATATTCAAATGATTTTTAAAGGCAAGGAAACGTAAGGGCAATAATTGAACGTAAGAGTAATAATTGGAGAAAGAGTGAACTACAAAGGTAGTTAATAAAAATGCGTAAAAAATAAAATGTTTTCCAAACAATGAAACTTATTACGTAGAGAAACCATCATGATATACATAACCATTATGATTTTGATCATTTTGATGCGATTTATTTATACATTATTTACTAGAGATTGGAAAAACAGCAACAAATTACTACAAATTTAAACATTGCTATTCGGACAATCAATTAATTGCACACAATTAATTGTACTAATCACAAATAATTCTAAAATTAGAAGAGTAGGAGTTGGTCGAAAACTCAACATTTGAACAAATCACTTTTTAATTGCATCATCAGTCACTATAAGCATGCAGCATATTAAAAATGGAACAGCAAAAAAAAAAAAAAAAAATCAACTTCAGCATGCAGTTTGTTCCAGGTTTTCAATAATTCAAATTGCAACAAGAATGCATCAAAAAAAGAATGCACTTTCAATGCTGCTTCGAATAAAAATCAAGCTCTTTTAATCTTTGCAATCAAAATAATCCCGTACACACATAAATTCCGAGGTAAAAACTGGCAACACTTACCGAATCAATGGATGCAGAGAAAGAACAGGAGAAAAAAGGAGGAGAGGAGAGAAAGGAAGGAATCGCTTAGAAATTCCGGTCACGCTCCCGTTGCCAAAACACGCAAACACAAACTGCTCGCGGCCATTTTACGAGGGCTCCAGAAATGGGGGGAATCCGAATTTTTTCCCGAGACAGCGAAAGAGTAGGGTCGCCTGTGATGCTGTCTTTCCTGCTCTGTGATGAGAGCTCCCGTAACACGTGCGGGGCTGCGGCTTCGGGGTTCACTGACCGTCCACGCGGGGAGCCATCAAAGCGGAGAAATAGCACGTGGCGCTATCTGGGAGCAGTTTCAGAAAAAAATAATTTATTTTCCAGGAAAAATTAGGAACTAATTTCAATACTATTTGATATTTGGCGTCTCTTACGGTCTCTTTCTGGGAATGCAAAAAAAAAAAAAAAAAAGACTTTCGAAAAATTGCCGATCGCAAGAATGGATCTCTCAATCAAAATGGACATAATTTAGTCCGGTGTCTTTCAGCTTCGGATAATAAACAATTCTAAATCATATCCTCCCCCCCTTAAGCTGTACCCTGGACTGACAAGAAAGAAATTCAGGGATGCAAGACCCGACTCGCAAGTTTTCCTGCCCCCTGTGAATGGTTCACTTACTTTATATATACATATGTACTATATGATTTCTGTGTGTTATGGGTAATGTGAAATTGGTTCGACAAACTTGTTATTATGAAAAAATTACTAGCGATTATTATTAAGTAACCCAGTTATTTCATATTACAATTTTTTTAAGTTTAAATGATATTATGGAAAAATTTCCTGCCCCTTAGACAGTTCCTGCCAGAACACGGGCCCCGCGTGCCCGTGCGATAGTCAGGGCCTGCAAGGATAGATTTTCCCTCTTTGGTCATAGTCATTCAGTCAAAGAAAAAAATCGTGTGACCCCCTTACCCTTATATACCCCGACCGAGCTACCGAGCTTATAAATATTTATTAAACATAATATTTAATCAAAATGTCCGAAGATATAACATTCAGTAACTTATTGATATTTAGGTAAAAACTTGTCAATTTTTTACCTAAATATCAATAAGAGTTATGTTTTTTACAAATGATATGTTAGGGCATGTATAAGTTTTATTCGAGCATGCGTTTTTCTAGACTTGATAAGGCAAGTAAAAATTTTAGATTTTTCAAGCCCTGTGCAAAATACTCATGACGGCTGTCAGGCTTTCTCTAGCGAAAACATTCGAACGTGGTTTATCATCAAAATTCCACATTTCAACTGGAGGTGCAAGGAAATTACTAAAAATTAAAACTGAACTCCGGATAAAAAATGATTGTTTTCCATTTGAGTTCCCTTTAAGTATATGAATGCAAAGTTCCGGCAGTTTAAATTGGTTTGCATAAAAATTAATATACAGTATAAGCAGGGTTGGCGTTTTTGCCATAAGCGGGAAAAAAACCATGGAAAAAGCAAAGTAAAAACCATCCCGGCAAAAACATTTTTTTGCCACCCAAGTGGAAAAATAGCATTCACTGTGGCTATTTTTTTTTTTTTTTCCTTTTGATAATTAAACTAAAACATCAGACAAAAGAAATTTTAATCTCAAAGCAATGTTATTCATACTTAATTTAGGCACTAAGTTAGATGAGTATAATCAGGGGTCCATCCAGCATTTTTTAAAAGGGTCCGTTTTTTGTGAATTTTAAAGAGATTTTTGTGAACAATCAAATAATTTTGTGAAAATTGAAAATTTATACATATAGTGATGAAAAAATGTATTATTATTTGCCGCTTTTATAGTGTAAAAAACACGATTTGGGAGCTTGGAATTTTGTGAAGGGTCTGTTTTAATTGATTTGAATTTTGTGAAGGGATCGTTATAATTGATTCTCATTTTGAGAAGGGTCCCAAAACGGAACCGAATTTCCTCTGGCGCGACCTCTGATAATACGGGCATTATAGCATTGACAGTAGTATTTATTTTATGAAAAAATATTCAATTCCATAATACAATTCAAAATGAAACTATATACAAAATATACAGTAAATTAATCATTAGAAAATTAAATAAACTGTTCATTTTGTTATTATCCAATATCCAGTTTCTACTGAACAATTTTAAAGCGGGGTGAAGAGGAGGGGGCGGAGATCATTGTGCTTTTATAACTTATGCTATGATGTATATGCATTTGACAATGCCATTTAATTTCAGTATTTGAATAGTAAAGACACAGAAAAATGCAATTACAGAAGGTGATGAAAGTAACTTTGCTCTTTTTCTTAAAAACAGAAGAAAGAAGAAAATAAATATAAAGTTGCCTAATAAGAAAGACATAATAGAAAGTTTTTACATTGTATAATTTTGAGTTTATTTTAACTATTTTTTTTTTTTTAATTTGTAACTTAGACTTTCATTAAATAGTTGCTCCAATAGTAATACTTTTTAATTCATTAAATAAAGGTATTCGATAATACCTAAACCTTTATTTAATTATTTAGGCCCATATTAAATTAATAGACATCACCGCACGTTATTTAAGAAGAATTAAGTATTTTTCCGTATTTGCCGCCGTCCTAGAAAAAATACCAACACTGCATAATATAAGGAAATATGAACAGCAAGGAGTATATTTATATGTGTGGTCTGAAGGTAAATACTGGGAAGACACAATCTGCAAAAAGGCGCCCAAGGCAGCACGTTTAAAGTTGTATAATAATTGAAAATTAAAGTTAAGTGGTGGGTATGTAAAATTTAACAAGATTTCCAAATGACAATTAAATTTAACGGATTCAAAACGGCAAATAACAAAGGAAAAATTAATAAAATCGAACGGCAAATATTAATTTTTCATATGTTATTTGCCGTTTCAAATTCGTGAAATTCATTGTCATTTTAAAATCTTGTTAATTTTTTCATATCCAATAGTTGCATTTTAATTTTATTCTTTATTCAATTTTATATATAAAATAAAATATACAAATTGTAAGTCTAAGGATAAGTGCTTTGAAATTTATCTCATAGATGGCGCCACTAAATAAGATTAATTCAGACTTTTTTTTCTTTTCTTTCTCCAAAATTAAAGAATCAAAAATGCTTTAAAAGTAATAAAAAATCACTTGTAACAAATTAAAATAATTGTTTTATTAAAATCAAAATGTTTTCCTGTCTTTGTGCAGTTAGTTTAAATCACAAAAACAACCGCTTTTTTTAATGTTCAACGTTAACAATGCGTAAATAGCGGTGAGGGTTACAAACACGTGTTTCATGTTTTCAAGAACACCTTTTTCGATGCTAAAGAAATCAACTTATGGAGGAAAAGACACCCGAAAAAAGCGCCTGTCTTTCTTTTTTATGATTTTAAATAGATGTAGCAACTCAATCTTTTTAACACAATGTGACATTTATATTACTGCAGTTTTCTTTAAGTTTCACAATAACATAATAATTATAAAAATCATTCCTCTTAAAAAAATTTCCGCTAATAAATATGCTTTTAAAAATATTTATAATCAAACACAAATTTTAAAATAATTTGTACATTCTCTTCGATTAATTAATCGTCAGTTGTGCCTGGAAAGAAGAGGATTGTATAGTCGTTGTGAAGTGGTCAAAACAGCAGGATAAGTAGTACACGAACATAGGAAAATATTTTCAATACTTCCCGTGTTTACAAAACTTATTTTCAAATTTCTTTTTATTATCTTTCACGTGTCAAAATATTTTAAAGTATTTGATTTTAAAGACTTTGATCACTGTTGCTTCGAAATATGATTGCATAATCGGGATTTTTCGAATTTCGTACTGGATGGTTAAAAAACATTTTCAACGTATTCTGACCAAAAGGGCAACAATTTCGCAATTTGGGGTGTGAAGTGAACACATTTTTTCCCGTACATCTTTTTTTAGAACATGTTCCTTTTTCAAAACCATGTTCTAAAACGTGGTCGGTACGGATAAAATCGTTTTAACTTCGGCATAGTCCGTTTCAATTCAGGCAGGTAAAAATAAAATCTTACCTTCATAGTCTTAGAAGTTTTTGAATTTCACATATGTTAAAATATAGAACTATGTGAGTTACAGGTCTGTTTTTGTTTTGCTCAAAAAAATTCCTAGCCCGAGATACAGGCCGCCAAAGATGGCGCCTTCGGCGCAATTTTTCACTTGCGATTTTCGACAAAAACTTTCAAGTGCTCTATTTCCTGAACGGTGCAAGACATTTTGATGCGGTTTTCTTTACTTGAAAGATAACTATATTCTGTTTAAGATAAAAGGCTAAATTTTAAAATATCTATTTAACTTTTTTTGCTGCAGCCTTTTGAAATTTTTTTTAAAAAATCTTTTTAATTTTTTTTCTCAAGAAAGCCAATCTCAAAAATTTTTACTTTTTTACTGTTGGTTAATAAAATTAAGTACTACATTCCCTGAAAAGGAGAGCTTCCACTTTTGCATTTAACAGTTTTTACAAGCAATTTAAGATTTTGCCATATATTTCATCAGTTTTATTAACAACATAGTCATATATTGGTCTCATTAAGTCAAAATTATATTAATTTAATTTTCTTAATAAATATCAGAAACATATCCCCCCTTCCCACAAAAAAAATTTACCAGTAGACAAAGAGATAGACATACATTGCCCAATCGTATTGTCCGCTACTTTAAAACATTTATTGATTTCCTTTATTTTTTTAAATATCATTTTCTCATTTTTTCCTAGCTAGAGTTCAAATCTATTAGTTGTTAATTTTAATATATATGTTATTCAGTAAAACATAGCTTTTTATATTTGATTTTCATATCTTGTTTATGAAACATCATATCTCTGAGATGTTAAGAAAGAAAATGAGGAATACTACTGGGGGGGAGGGGGGGTCAATTTAGGATTCAATCACTTTGCATTTTTCTTCCTTTTCTTTCATAAGGAACTTAACAAAAACAAAGCACATGCACGAAACACCACTAATTGCTTTATCTATAACTTATGACATAATTTTGGGAAATGGCATGTTTTGGAACATGTCCATATATTGTAAGCTTTAATATGTTTTTGGTTGTAAAATATTAGTGTTTTTTCTTTTTTTTTCTTTCCCAATTTTTCTTTTTTGAAAAGATATTTCTGATATTTATCAGGCTATACATAATTTAAAGCAGATGATTTTTTTTTCAAAAAAAAAAAAAAAATCGTTGATTTTCCTCAATAGTTCTAACAAAAATCAAATCAAACAAAATGTTAAAGAATTCATTACTAATTTCTGTCAGCATTATGAGTTTTGAGGTATGGGGACAATAAACATCCTCTCAATTCAAAACAAGAAAAAATAATTTCATTAATTATGTTGTCCTGATAGTAACGAAATGGCATTCCCATCTTACCTTCACAACTACAATGGAATTTAATATATCGTTCCATAAACAGTTACATAAGCAATTGGCTAATTTTTATGCAGGTATTTAAAGAAGGAAATCGAAATTTAATAGCGAAATAAATATCAAAATATTTGCAATGTGGCAATGGAACAGAATGTTGAGGATCTGCCTAATCAATTAAAACCAATATTAACTGCTTTAAATAATTTGAAGAACATAACTAAATTAGCCGAAGCTGTTACAAGTATTCAGAAAAAGCTAGAAAATAACCTAAATCAGCAAGATAAAGTAACTATACAATACTTTTTTTTAAAAAATATGAACATGCATTGACACCTTTCTTTCTTTTTTTAGCAATCTCTAACCCCAAAATATAAAATAAGCGGTTTAAGAGCCAATTAAACTTGGTTAAAGGAAACAATGAACTATGAAGTATGGCTTGAAGTTCATAATTTGTGCAGTTCCTTTGTGTGGAATTTAATTTGAAAAAGAAATTGCAGTCTATGTCAACATTTGAGTGTGTTAAATTGCAACTGCTGTAAAATAAATCATGGATAATAAACAACTCTAAATAATTCAGGTGCTCATTTCGGCAGCAATTGAACTAAAGTTTTCTACATTTGCATTTGTTCACAACAAGCTCAAAAAATAACCTTGGGGTAGAAAAGACTGCCAAACTTGTTTTCTTTCTCAAATTACTCGATGGCAAATGTATGTGTTATATAAAAATTAATTTAATTATTAATCAATTTGTGATTGTGAATAAATGATATACATAAATAATTTTAACGGTTGTTATACATATATTTACGTTACTTGCTAACAACCTGGCAAATGTGCAGTAATTAATTTCTCTTACACATGCGTATTGAGTTGAAAGTACAGTGTATTGCATTATTTTTCTAAATTTTTAGCATTATACACTTTTCAATGTAAAATTCTTATTTTCACTTAAATAAATATTATATTCATTGCATTTTACTCAGAATGTCAATCTTAAGTTATGTTTATGGTTATGCTAAGCAATCTGGTTTTAAATTTAAAAAAAAAAAAACTTTTTTTAATTAAAAAAATAGTCATGATTTTTTCGCTATAATATAATTGTTTAAGAATTAAATGCCATGTCAAAAAAAAATCAAATTAATGTAATTTTGACTTAATGAGACCAATATATGACTATGTTGTTAACAAAACTGATGAAATATATGGCAAAATCTTAAATTGCTTGTAAAAACCGTTAAACGCAAAAGTGGAAGCTATCCTTTTCAGGGAATGTAGTACTTAATGTTATTAACCAACAGTAAAAAAATAAAAAATTTTAATATTGGCTTTTTTGAGAAAAAAATTAAAAAGATTTTTTTAAAAAAATTTCAAAAGGCTTCAGCAAAAAAAAGTTAAATAGATATTTTAAAATTTAGCCTTTTATCTTTCACAGAATATAGTTATCTTTCAAATAAAGAAAACCGCATCAAAATGTCTAGCATCGTTCAGGAAATAGAGCACTTGAAAGTTTTTGTCGAAAATCGCAAGTGAAAAATTGCGCCGAAGGCGCCATCTTTGGCGGCCTGTATCTCGGGCCAGGAATTTTTTTGAGCAAAACAAAAACATACCTGTAACTCACATAGTTCTATATTTTAACATATGTGAAATTCAAAAACTTCTGAGACTATGAAGGTACCCCCCTGCCTGAATCGACTCGAATTATACCCTTCATATTAACAGAAAGAAAGTTGAAAAAGGATTTTTCATGATATCTAAAAAGTATAATTGATCCACATTTTCACCTAAAACCCCACGCCTTAAAGGTAAATATTGCCAAAATTGGTAAGGTAAATTAGGTCACTCTCTTCGTTCTCTATGTTCTACTTGCTTTAAGCTAAAAAAAAAAAGAGAAAAGAAAAAACTTGTTTTTTTCTTTTTTTGAATCAGTAGGTATTATTACGATACACTAACACTAGTCCAGAATTTCTTAAACTATGGGTGACGACCCAAACTGAGATCACGGAACCTGCTGCAGGGGTCGCTAAATATTTTGGCAAGTTTGATATTTCTTTAACCTATTATAACAATTTCCAAATATTTTTACATAATGTACCGGAAAATAAGAGTAGATAAAGACAATAGAGACAAATGAAAAACTTGCCGAGTTATCGAATTGATGGACTTGAAAATTGATAGCAATAGGGTAGAAGATTTTTGGCTAGGAGTCGCAAAAGAATTTGTAACGATTTCTGAAACTGCCATAAACTTTCTTTTACCTTTTTCTACGACATATTTGTGTGAGATAACATTTTCGTCTTTAACCACCATAAAATCAAAGTGTTGATCAAATCTAAAGCAGATATATTACAATATTGAAGAAATGCTTCGCTCTGCGGTGTCGATTACTTTGTTAAAACTTGGTAATAGTATAATTAAAAATAAACAAGCACACGCTTTCCATTAAAGCTTAACCCTCGCATATGCGCTGTTAGAAGAAAGTGGGTTTAGTCATTAGTGACCTTCAAGTGGTTACACTTATCAGATGAACTGTAGTTAACGCTTGAATTCATTAAATTGATTTAATTCTTTTTAATCCTTGTGCATTTTTTAAGCTTGTTACTTATTTGAAACTAGTAGTTCTAATGTCTTTGAGTTAAAAATTAAAGTTAAATTTCCTAAAACTGCAACATATTACAATACAAGTGAAAGAAACTGAGTTTCACTCACTCTTGTATCAGAATTGCTCATGGCTTATAGGATCCCAAAAATACAAATACAAATACAAATGTGACGACCAGCAACAGGCTCAGGGCCCAGCTAGGTTGGTCCTAGTCAATTTAGCAGTCCCCAATGAACATCAAGAGCTTTCTTAAAAATTTTTACCCCACTGCAATTAACATTCGCTTCCGGTAAACTATTCCAACTGCCTACAACGCAATTGAAGTAGTAATTTTTCCTAATTTCAAGATTAGCCAGAGATTTGAAAAGCTTAAAACAATGACCTCTGGTTCTACTTTCAGCACACAGCTGTAGTCCATCAACATTTCCCGTTTTAATGAATTTAAACAACTGAATCATGTCCCCTCTGACCCTCCTTTGCTCAAGACTATACATATTGAGCCTTTTAAGCCTAACCTCATAATCTAAGTCTGAAAGACCACTTACCAATCTTGTAGCCCTCCTTTGAATCCTTTCCAATAAGGTAATATCCTTTTTTAGGTACGGAGACCAAAACTGAACAGCATACTCCAAATGAGGTCTTACCAAACTTCTGTATAATGGCAATACAACTTCCTGAGACCTGTTCGAAATAGCCTTATTGATAAACCCAAGCATCCTGTTAGCTTTGTTACTTACTATGCTACACTGCTGACTGGACTTGAAGTCGTGACTAATCAATACTCCTAGATCAACAACTGTTTCTGCTTCCCTTATGACGGAACCTTGTAAATAATAGGTTGCATGTTTATTCCCATGACCAAAATGAAGTATTTGACATTTCCCAATATTAAAAGACATACCCCACTTAATTGCCCACCTAGAAATTTGATTTAAATCCTCTTGAAACTGATTGACTTGTTCCTCCGCGTCCACAATTCCCATAATTTTGACATCATCAGCAAAAATATTGATGTTCCCAGAAATACTCTGAGTAATATCATTAATAAAAATAATAAATAATACAGGCCCTAAAACTGAACCTTGTGGAACACCACTCAAAACATCAATCCACTGAGAATAATTGCCCTTCACTACTACTCTCTTTTTCCTCCCAGTCAGCCAATTTTTAACCCAAATTAAAGTTTTTCCACCAATACCAATCTAAGCAAGTTTGCTAAGAGCTTCATGCGGTACTTTATCGAATGCTTTCTGAAAGTCAATGTAAACAACATCTACGCACTTTTTATCATCTAATACTGTGGTAACCTTGTCATAGAAATGCCACAAATTAGTTGTACAGGACCTACCCTTTCTAAAACCATACTGAAAACTAGTTAACACTCCATTTGCCTCCAGGAAATTCACTATTTTGATTTTGATCAGCGTTTCAAAAATTTTACAAAGAACTGAAGTAAGACTCACAGGCCTATAATTTCCTGCCTTAGCTTTAGACCCTTTCTTGAAGAGCGGCGTTATGTTTGCCAGCTTCCAATCCGCTGGCACAGTCCCCGAGTTATATGAAGATATGAAAAGAGTCAAGACAACATCCACTAATTCCTCTGCACATTCTACTAAAATTTTTGCATAAACATTATCAGGTCCTGGAGCCTTATTTGCTTTAATTTTTTTCAAATGAAACAACACATCATCCCTAGAAAATACAAAATCCTAAAGCTGTGTATTAGCTTGCGTCTCGCTTATGTCAACTGTTGAGATACAGTCTCCGTTAAATACACTGGAAAAATAATTATTTAGAATATCAGCAATATCCCCCTCATTTTGAATCAAGTTCCCATTCTCAACCACTAAAGGGCCTACCTGAGTATTACGAGCTTTCCCTGAATTAGCATAAGCAAAAAATTTCTTAGGATTCCTTTCAATGTTATCTGCAATTTTTTGCTCCAATTCCCTTTTCTTATTCCGTACCAAATACTTGAAAGTACGTCTAGCTTCACAATAGAGAATCCTGTCAGCATGGCACCCAGTCTCTTTAAGATGCCGAAAAGTGGCCTGCTTATAACCGAGAGCTTCTTTCACCTCCCTAGAGAATTCGTAAATATTATGGGTTCCCAGCACTATAAAGTTTAAGAAACCCTACACTAGTGCATTAACAACGTGGATAGTCCACTTAAAATTTAACATAAAATACATTTATCTGCATAAAAAGCATATTTTCACACAAGTTATTTATTTTTCAGGAAATTTGTATAATATAGCTGATTTGCATTAACTTTAGTATATTATTATATAGTTTCGTGATACATTACATTTATTAAGTTTCGTGTTATTATTCTTCCATCCAGGAATGAATTACCAAAATATATTACAAACACAGAACTAACAAAAAAAAAATTAATAAATACAATTAACAATTTGAAATGTGTTGACTGATGGCGGAGAACCGCTGGTCACGAAGATTAGTGAATTTTGCTTTCTGGTGATCCAAATCGGTTTTTAGTGGTCTTGGATCAAATACCACCAACGATTTCGATCACTGCTTGTAAGTAACGGAGCTATTTCATTAAATGGAGCGCGCTGCTTAAACACCTCAATGATCAAACCCAAAATGTTTCATTTAATTCTTTAGACGCTATTCAGCGCAATTAATGATGCAGTTTCTATCCAATCCCTTCTCACGATGCATAGTGATAAATCGTTTGGAAGAGATATTTTAAGAGAAAACCCCAATCAATCACCATCTACCTGATAATACAAACCGCAAGACGATACGAACGGGAAGGCCAACATCAATGAGAGCAGGTGTTTCTGAGCAACTTTTCCAGTTTCCCAGAAAACTCGATGATGCATTCGAATGATGGATCTACAGTTATACAATAAAATGGAAAACTTAAATCCTTTATAACACAATGCTTATGGGTTAAGACAAATATTGTAAAGGCAGAAACATATCATTTGCGTTAAAGATATCTTTCAATGAATAGAATATAGGCACTTATTTGGGAATTTTCAATTCTTGAAGCATCCATTTCTGGTTGATATGAAATTATTAAAGCACACTAGGAAGTTTTGACTTCCTTTTTACAAATATATTTTTCAATTCGCGTGATAAGATTTCCCGGTTGGTTAATTGCATATATATTTTGTCATGTCTGTCACACATTTTTTGTTTCATTTCAGGTACTAAATATTAAAATAACACAAGAAATGTTGGTGTGCTTAGCCCAGGACTGCCGGATTTTAGCAGGATCAAAAAAAGCCGGCTGAGTTAAACCGCTTAAAAAAAGACGGCTTTTTCAATAAAAGCCAACTTTTCTTTTAAAAATATTTATCTATTTTTTCTAAAAAAGCATTAAATAAAAAACTATATTTTCATTAATGCAATTAAATTTTGCAACAATAGGAAAATACTTGAAATAAGAATGAAAATTATTTAATACTCGGACTATTTAAGCATTAAAATAAAGTCTGAAGACTATAGGGCTCCTGTACGTCTTTCGTTGGAAATTGAGCGCTGCGTATAAATTGTGTGAGTGCGCAAACACAATAGTCGCCTTGGCCTTCAACCAGAGCATGCTTGTTTGCCATATTTTTCTAATAAGAGAGAGAAAAAGTGGTTTTATTTGCAATCAAAAGAAGAGAAAAAAAATGACATTAAGCAATATTTCCCAAAAACTTGTTAAACCTCATTCGTAAACATGTGTAAACATTAATGAGTTTGTAAAATGCAACCCCTTATTTCGAAAGAGCGTGAACATTTTAATGTGAAAATCGCCTGATTACACACACCCGTGGCAACGAATTCGAAACCATTTCCGACTAAGCAATAATTAATTCCTGAATCCTCAAAATGCGATTGCAACCAATGAGCGTTGGTATGTCGTATACCAGAAATCTAACGTCAGAGAACGTCATCGTTTACGGAAAACGAATATTCGATAACATCTTTCCGAACGATACATCAATCACACAATGAAGATTTCGCGGTTAAATTAATGCTTGTGACGTAATGGGACGTTTCTTAAGCTCATTCAAAACAACTGCTTAGTTTATTTCCTTTCCATATTTATCCCGTATGCTACACATACATTTTCTATTCAATTATAGCAACCAGATTGTTTTACAAAAGAATTCCATTTTCTCTCTACTTTCGATTTTATAATGAAATATACGTTGGCCCAAGAGCACAAGGGTGTCACCGGGGGCGGTAATTTGTGGTATCAGCTCTCCCCCCCCCCCCCCGCACACACACAAAAAAAAAATATTGTTGTGCAGCATAAACTTGTAGTTTATATTCTTTTCCATTATTTTTAAAGAGCACAAAAAAAATCTTAAGAAATTATATTTTATTTTTTTTTTTGTTGTATCCTTCAGTTATGAAACAGAATCAGTAAAATTGTACAATTAAAGTATGTGTTTTTCAAAAACTCCTTACTCATTTTGGATGTCACCCCAACACCAGTCAAAAGGCTGTCCCCCGGGGTCGACCCCCCCCCCCCCCCCCCCACTTCCGCCTCCATAGTCAAGCTATGGTTATCCAATGGGCGTTTAAAACAAATATTCGTAGCATCAGTTTTCGCTATAACACGATTTCACTGTAGGGTCGGGGGGGGGGGGGGTAAATTGGTGATAAAATCAACGGTTTTAAACTTAAGTGGACAATAAACATAAAAAAATTTTCAAAAACTTCAGGTTTTTGTATGCTATTTTACATTACCTTATTAAAGAACACATTGCATTAAATTTAAGGAAGAAAAAAAAAATGAGTAAAACAATTTTATGATGCCTTTTTTCAAGGCTGTCATTATGACCACTTTACCCCACAGGGTAAAACGGTCATACTTGAAAAAAAGATACAAAAAGGTTTTACAAATAACCACATTGTTTAGAGATACGCAACAAGGGCTCATCTTCGAAAGAAGACAACTTTACTTAATAAAATCGGATTTATTAAGGTCTTCGAATCAAAAGTTGGCTTCCATCTTACTTAATATCTCGTAAAGTATTTTAGTCTCTTTAGCTGATGCAATTACATATGAAGATAATATTATTAATAAAAGAGTTCTGAGATGATTGTAGTTGATTAAAAATCGAAATGAGAGGAAAATACATTTTTTAACCCAGTTATTTTTGATTGTCTCTCTTTCGTGTACTGCTCATGTTCGAAGTACTGATAGTTCTAAACATTTACAGTTTAATAATATAAACAGTAAATGTTGTCTATTAAGCATAAGTCTGTTTAGAGATGAACTATCCTACTGGTATAACTTGAAAGTTGCATTGCAGAAAAAAAGTGCTCCTAAGAATTCGTCAATACATAACTTTGTAAGGAAACCATTTTATAGCAATTTCAATCTGTATTGCATTTAATTTCAGTTGTGTTTAATGATGAGCTTTTAAAAATAATACAGCATTAGTGAAATTAATATTTAAGTAGCATCTGTCTCGGGCTTAGTTTCTAACAAAAGAAGTGCGAAGCCCTATACTCTGCAATCTGCAATACTTATTTCCATGGTATTCTTAAGATCTGTGTAAAGCTTTCTGTACCATCAATTTGCCCGCAACTGCTTTTAACCCCTTACCTCTCGCTCCTGTCAAAATCATGAGCTGTAATGTTCCAAAGGAGCGTACCAAAATATTTTTAAAAATTCTCTCCTTAATCCCAAAAACTTATTTATTTATTGTCTTACATGCTAGATGATAGTATCAAACTAATTATAGTATAATTAGAGAGTAAACATTTTTTAAATGTTTTACTGGAAAACAAATTGGCGCTTTGTTTTTGTTTTCGTGAAATTTATGCGACCGTTAAGGGGTTAAAAAAATTTTGGAGAGAAGTTAAAATAGTTGTTCTAATTTCAAAATGTTGTATAAGCACGCACATTGACTGTTTTCTTCAGCTAAAGAGTTGTCATTAATAAAATTTTGAATATAAAATTCAGTTCTTGATAATTGAAAGCTAAAATTAAAAATTACACCATTTCCATTATTTATTTCGAAGCTATGGCTTTCTATTTGTTGTATGACCACTTTACCCCACCTCACCCTATATTATGTAAACGTAACAGATATTATTGTCGGCTAACCCCAGGATGTGTCGAGAGCAGGGTATCTCTTTGGGCCATATGGCAGTTCTAGGGAAGAAGCTAAGGTGAATTTTCCCGAGACCTGTTGGAGCGGAGCAATGGAGCAACGAGTTTTTCTTCGTGCATGAGTGGATTTGGAGCACGAGAATTTCTCGAGGTCCACATTTTTAATTAAAATTGCATGAAAAATTTAAAAACGACGTTTTTCCTTTATTAATATTAGTTTTAAGTAAGCAACGATAAGAACGAGAGGTTTTTCATCTAGAAAACAAATTGTCTATGAATAACGTTTAATTTGCTGTCACAAACATAAATAAAATTACTAAACTAAATGTAAATAATTAAAGAATGTAAATATGATTCGTTTTAAAATTATTCGGAGCCGGGAACGGAGCAAAGTTCGAGCAAGTATTTAGTGGTCGGAGAGAAGAAACTCAAAAATGTTGTCAGCTCCTCAGTGTTTTCTGGCACCCGGTTGATTATTCTTCATATCATCACCACTAATCATCAGTTATTTCTTTTTAACTTCCAGTCGTCTCCTCCATTGGTGCACGAGTGCTTTGTGTAGTAAAACGCTCCCATTCGGTCAGCTCTGAGGCTGTGACAGGCATTACATACCAATGAGCAAATAATGAGAATAAATGATATATACTTTCATGTTTTAAATTCGAAAATGATGATAAAACAGACTATTCTGATGAACAAAATCGATGCTGCGTGATACCCAACGTCTACCTATGAATTTTAAGTAGAAAAACAAGACACCAGCTTGGAATACAAATAGCCAGTCCTCCAAACAGGTGTCACTGGAGTAACGTCACACGTGATGACTCCGTCTGTGCTTATCGGGTGAAAGTAAAACAGACCTTTGAATGCTGTACCAACTCCATTAGATGAAGAGATAAAATCGAAGACAAAAAGATTTTGCAATTTTACGGTTTTCAGTACAGACGACCCAATAGAGGTTTTTCTAGACAATCTTTCCTTAAAACGGGGGCTGATTAACATGCGAAAGGCCTAAACTGATGTTAAAGAGATTCTCGAAGAGAAATATTGTGAGGAGGATTATGATTTTTTGCGTCTTGTTTCTTTGTGTTTTAATAAGATCGCCTCCAAGCTGATTTGTTGACCACCTTCCCTTTCGCAACTAGCCTTCTGCGAAGTATTGCGAAGGGGTATGAAACTGCGAATCCGGGGGGAAGGTGCTATGGGGTTGCAGCCTCCGCACACCTAGACCAGAATTTTTGATAGCAATATTGTTTTCTAACTTTCAATGCGCCAAAAGCCCCCATTCATTGTATCATTCTATTCTATTCATACTGATTACTTCGGAGCAGAATTCCACCGCAAATTTTATCTCCCTTATTCTGAGATGGGATATTTCCGCCGCTAATCTTTGCCCCCTCTACCTAGCCCAGGACAATTCCGCCGCTCCATTTTCATGAGTTGAAAAGGGTTACCTGCTTAAAACTTTCATTTTTAGGGACACATCCTTTTTTTGGTGACAATACAGTAATATTAGAAATTTTGATAAATTTTGGATAAAGTGGCATAATTGGACATTTAAAAACTGATTTTACACTTGAGAAAAATTTACTTTATTGTAAATAATATGTCCAAAGACTGACATTGTAAATAATATGTCAAAGGCTGTCAGAGTGATCGTTCACCATCAATGAACGATGACTCTGCTCTGGTGGACAATTGAGTTTTATTTTGCAGTGTGCTAATTCCGAATTGGTTTGGAACCAACGATTTTGAAGGCTGTGTGTGTATGTATATAGATCTTTGTATTCTCACGAAATAAGATGTTGTACAGTTTTTGGCACAGAAAATCTAATACTATACTATAAAATGAAAAACATATATAAATAATGATTTACACATTATTATTAAAAGAACTTTACAATTAGTAGTATTAGTAATTTGTCGTAGTTTTAAATTTCAAAACGTAATATTTCTGCCTTGTGAAAACAATGTTCACAATGATTAAGTAAATATTAGCTTCAAACTCATTTAAACTATCAACGGAAGTTAATTTCATGAAGAAAATTATACTATACACAATTAGGTGGAGATGATTCACAAAAGTGTTTACTTCATAAAGATAACTAGATTATACAGTTAGTTGCGGTACAGTGGCGGCATGAATTTAAAATTTTACACCCCTCCCCCTCCTCCAAAAATTTTTGTAGCGGGGCCCATGTTTTTATGTTAACAAATGCTAGTAATTTTGGGAATGCTCCGTTTTTGGCCACAGACCTGAAAATGATAGTTTGTTTATAAAATTTACTCGATTTCACTTCAAAACTTAGCAACACATTTTATGATAAAAAGTGCAACGACCACAAAATTGCCATTTTTACAGAAAAACAAACGTCCTGCTTTCAAACCAAAATTATAATACTTATTTTGTTGACTTCAAGAATGTCTTTAACGCATCGTCAGTATCGATTATGCTTTAACCATATCAGATATAAAAGAAATGCGGCCGAATCATGCTTTCCCCCCAGTAGAAGATAAGATCACTTAGGCCAATGATGACAACTGCGGAAACATTAACAGAGTTCCACTGATGATAGCATCAACGCTGATGATATTTAAGGTCCAAATAAACAAGAGATAGTAGATCTTACTCAAAGTTTGCTTTAAACTGTAAACTTACAATATTTTTTGCCATCTTCAAAACATGGAAATGGACAGCAAAAATTTTGATAAACTTCGTTAAGAAGGGCAATTTCTTTGCTCCCGACCATGGATGGAGTTCTCTGTCGAGGGACGAAAAACATTTTTATTCCGAAAATTTTAATAAAAATTCTCCTTTCGGAGGTGACATTTTTGATACGTTAAATTGCTAGTTAAGCTATCTAGAACTAAAAAATGTGCAACTATTACAATGAAATTGTGATTTTCTACTATTTGCGTAGCATTTCTTTCTTTCTCCAGCTTCTTTTGAAGAAGACGAATGAGTTTTGTTTACTATGCACACCATAACTAATATCTTTAATGATAGAGAAAAACTGCACACAAATCTTAATACTACCTTACTTGGGATTTATTCATTAGATGTACATAGATAATTTAGCACCGAAAAGCTTCGAGAACATTTTCTGCGAATTGTGAGGGAGGATCTATAGGGAATATTACAGAAACACAAGTTTTCTAACACAGGGTTTCTCAACAGGATCCATATGGGTGCTTCCCAGGTCTGCTTGTCCCATTTGCGCGATTCCAACATGCGCGAAATTAGGTTCAAATTTCCGCTATTTGTACACAATTCGTTCCAGGAGGCAGTTCGAATGACGAGTTGTACGAATGGCGAATTATTTTTTCACATAAGATACAATGTAAATTGGATTAATCCGTTCCAGACCCACAGATTGTTGCTTATTTAAACCTATGAAAAACAAATGTACAGTACTATACATGAAATTATAGATTAATAAACATTTAACTGCACTTTGCTTGTATTGAGGTGAGCTGATGGCATAAGTGGAATGTTGAGAGGAGGAAGAGAAATGGTTGGAAGAGAAGTTCCCTTCTATAAAAACATCAGGTAACATCCCTCCAGGGTTTTCTCCCTTTCTGCTGTTCTTTATTTTTTCTGTCCTTTTGCACTAGAAGAATCTTGGCTTCTTTTCTCTAAAATTCTGTCCAATGTTGTCTGCTTTTGACGATTGTTCAGAATTTTTCTAAAATGGTCAATAACATTGTCAAGTTAATGCTGTTGACCACAGCAGTGTTGGAATGCCATTTTCCCACACTCTCTGTGTTTTCTCTCAGGAGTAACACAGCTCTTTAATTGCTGCAAAGGAAATGCTTTCCTTAGTGCTTTCCTCCCCTGAAGAAGGAAGTTCTTCAACCATTTCCTCTTGCTGCCCTCTTAGAAAGTTAAAATTGTCAGTAAAATCTCAAAAAGTATCAAAACTTTTTAAAAAATTCAAAACGCCAAACAAAGTATTTCCAGACGAGTTCAAAATGAGCATAATTTCCCGATTCTTTTCTTAAAAAAAGCCAAACTGGCAACCCAGTTGGCCTCTGGCGCCATACGAATCGCGGGACAAGTACGTATAGCGAGTTGAATTTTACTTCAACAAGTTGTACGAATAGCGAGGCGGACTAATGTATATAACAATATATGACAGCTTGTATTCTTCCCTGGAAACAAGAATATGTTTGCTGTACGCAATTATACTATGCATCAAGGAAAGTAAAAGGAAGCTTGGGGGACTAAAGGATAAAATCAACCGGTACTGGAGTTATTTAAATAAATATTATATATCACTTTCATATTTTTTTTTTATAATGGGTTAATAATTATCTTAAACTACTGATATTTTGCAAATTTATTTTATTTTCCTACAAAAAAAAGCGAATAGTACATTTCGAAAACTTCCACAAAATTAATCGCATTTCCACAAGTAATTTGAAATGCACAAAAAATCGGGGACCTTGGAAATATTTCTTAACACATCCGTGGTTACTCTGATGCTCTCTTATGCAACCTTTAATTTCTTTAAAAAATAACAAGAAGTTCCGTCTAGAACTATACGAGCCTACTTTCCCGTATACACCGAATTCAAATTTATAATCTAACTATCTCTCTCTCTCTGTCTTTCTCGTTTAGTTTTAGTTCTTAATTACTTCAAATATACCTTTTTCAAAGGTTAATAGATATTCATTCAATCATTCATTTATTAAGTCATTCATGTATTTAGTCACTCATTTATTCATTCATTCTTTTGCTTATTCATTTAATCATTCATTGATTCAAAAATATTCTTGAAAATCCCGATCAAAAATTTCATAGGAAAATAGGCTCTTTAGTTCTGGATGTACTTTCTATTTGTACATGTTCTACGTCATAAGAGCTTTCCGATAAAGTTTGTTCCAAGCAAATCGGTCCGTTAGATCAGGAATTATATAGGATTTAAATTTCCCCGTAGGCGGTATGTTAATTTTTTTTTAACTGTTCAAAAATGAACAAAAATTGTTGAAATTAATATTTCAAGCCAAGAACTTCTTCCAGTGAGCTTGTTCATGGGAACTTGGATCTTGTACCCAGAGTTTACATAATTTGCTTCATTTTCACCCATAGGCGCTAATGTTAAAAATTTTTGACTGTTCAAAATTGAACAAAAAATTGTTCAAATCAAAAAGTAAATAATGGAAATAAGATGTCCTCGCCGAGATCTTTCGAATGCAAAAAGAATTTTTCCAATCGGACAATTCGTTCGAAAGTTATTAGGGGGGGGACAGACCGACAGACAGACAGACCGACAGACACACTTTTTCCCCATCTCAAAACCCTACTTTCAAATTTTTTATTTTTCAATCTTTATTTAATTACTTAACTTATTTTTGACTTTTCTTGATTTCTAACGATATTTTCACGATACATTAAGCCTTCTTTCATGCTTTATTATTATTTTTTTTTTTACTTTTACAGGAAAGTAGGCTAAAAACGCTTCAATTTTACATAAAAATGAAAGTACTGAAAGAGAAAAGAAGCAGGAAAACTTAGAAATAAAACAAACTATTCAATTCAATTCAATTGCATTTGCTATTGCTCAACACTAAGACAAGAAATGTTCTTACTCAATAGTTTATAAAAATAATTTATAAATCATAGTCGTAAAAACCCAATCTGAAAGGCTTTCTAAAAATAAAATTACAAGTATCCTTAAATACAATGAATGCACTGCGATGAAATAAAACATGCTTCTCATTGTATGTAATAATGCCAAATTTACCAACATTGACTCATTAGTAATTTTAGAATCCACTTCCCAATTATTACTAAAGTACATGTCAGCACTAGAATTTTAGCCTGTACTTTTATTGTATATAAGTAAATGTAAAACCGCATAAACAAAATTCGTGATGTGGTATTTTTGTAATTTTCTTGCATTTTGCTTACAACAATTTTATAAATCAGGGTGAAGTAATCTGCTTGCTTAGCCATTTTGGCGTCTAAGTTGCTAGCAACGTTATAAATTACTTTTTTTTTGTTGTTGTTCTGACACTAACAGATCATTTTTTCTAACAGTTTCTAACAGTTTTCATATCTTATTAGAAAACGACAAAGTAAACGAATTCATACGCCCTTGTAACAACAGCTTTTGGGAATGCATCAATATAAAAGCACTGTCTCAAGGGCAAAATGAAAACCACTACAGTATCATATAAATACCATTGTTTGAAAAAAAGTATTCAAGCTTCTTGCCGCATTCGCAACAAATGATTGGACAGTTGGTATTTAAAAGAAGAAAAATTAATCATAAAAAAAACTCTTCTGATAACTGCAACTGCGAATGAGAAAATGGCGAAAAGTTGAGCATAAATATCATGAAAATAATAAATCACTAACGACTGTTTTACTAATAAAAAAATATTTCTTAAACAAAAATATTTAGAACATAAGAATACTCATCATTTTTACTTGAACGAATTCGAAACATAAAAGAGGAAAAGTATATTTCGAAACTGAATTAAGTAGAAGAATATTTTTTCGCGAAACATAAGTAAATTGTTCTTACACAATTGTTTCTCACCTCAATAAAAGAGTTGGAAAGTTGGAGTTTTTGTTGTGTATTGTGTTGCGAACGCATGGACGCACATAAAAACGCGTTACAAAATTTACATTCGAAAAAAGAAAGCATATTATTGCGAAAGTCCAGTAAAATCTATAAGAATGTTGTCAGCATAGCTCCAGCCACGCTCAATCGAGCAATTTGATTGTGCTGTGTCTTGGTGAAGTATATTCGCGCTTTTTCTCTTTATTTTTACAATCGTGCTATTATTTATTTATTTATTATAATATTAAAATCTAACAAAGAAAAAATAAATAAAAGTATAATGACAGCGAAAAAAATATACTATTTGTTTAAAGCAGGAATAGTTATTTCCCTGATTATTTTTTGAAAATTGCAGTTTTGCATTTTGGCAGAATTCAATCTATAAACATTTTTGAAGTTTCTTTGTGGCTAAGCAACATTGGTTACAAATCTTTTGTTTATATATATCTAACCCTATTTTTGCTTATTAGCAACAAAAATACTTGTTCTGCAGCCAGTTCACTTTCATAAAAATCGTAACATTTTGGTTTTAAACATTTCAAAACAAATTTAATTTTAAAAAAAGATGATTAATAACCAGAACGCTGAATAGAATATAGAATCCTAAGACGAGACCAGCGTTTTAAATCCGTAGAAAATTTTTAACTTGCAATAGAAATAAAAATAAATGATTCGCCGCATAAAACATTAATAAGTAGCATCCATCACAAGCAGACGGCCTTGGGTAGCATTCTGTTGACTTTCTGCCTTTCACGGAGAAAGGAGGTCGATCTCAAAAGGAAACACCTGTCGAATTTTTAGCGTGAATCACGAGTCTCGAAGGAATCACGTGACGAAAGATGTCTTAAAGAAAATACACCTCCAAAAAGGTAAACGCGTAGTTATTTTCTAACAGACCACGACTGGGGACTGACCCATAACTCTTCCCAGCACATTCTGGTTTGTCGGACTCTCTCAAACCACAATTATCAGAAATTTCAAAAACGAATGCATGAGGAATCAAATACAAATTAATATATACATTGATGATGAAAAGTACTTGTGTTTTTCATAATTGAGACTTTACTTAAAGTTATTCCAAATTGGGAAAAGGCTCAAACATTAGTACATTTTGCTTATTTTTAAGTACACAACACTTGGTTGTTGCCTTTTTTTTTAATATGCACCATAATTTAAAAAAATATCAAAAAATTTCTGAAATTGAAAAATATCGTGATAGTTTTGAAATTCTCTTTCTGTAGGCGACGAAATGGTCTACAAGTTGAAAAAAAAAAATCTGGGTCTTTCTTTGCCTTGTTTGTTTGAATGTGTGATTTTTTGCTTTGAAATAATTTTAGAAATTAAAGGTTGCGAAACAACTCTGTAACAAAAACTTATATCGATCATTACAGTGCCGCAAGCCATCAAAAGTTAGTTCGCAACTCACCACGTGGGAAACATAGGTCTCCACCGGTTCGATTTAGCGAAGAAATTTTAGGCCAATTGTAAAAGTAGCGCCTTTAAGGCGCTACTTTTACGATTGGCGTAGCCTGCATTGGCGAGCCCGCATTCCTCGCTAAAAAAAATGCCTAGAGATTATGGCGTTTAGGCTTCGCTCTTTTAGTAGTAGGAGTAAAATAAACAAAGAGCAACCAAGTTTAATTGAACATTTTACAAGGAAGAGCAAAAGGTAAAAGATTCATTAAGATACGGAGGTACTTTAATCAAAAGCAGTCCGCATCGTGTGGGCCGAGAACGAAAACAATAAAGATAGCCAACATTAGGATTTATTCACCGCGGAAGATAACGAAGTTAGACGACTTCTCTTGTATTAGAAGGCGAATCGAGCAGAACAGAAACCAGAACTTGGCGACGCCCGTGGGTGTAAGCTCCGCCAATCGCAGATGCTATCTTTTGTGGTATTAATGAGTCATTAGCGATCACCTAATGAGTGAATGAGGTGCGTCGATGTCCGTTTAGATATGAAAACGATCTCGTGATAAGGGGGCCGGTGCTGAAAAGCGCCAAGAATGGAGGAGTAGGGTGCGTACGAGAACAGGTGGTCAAGAGGCCACATCTGACCTAGAAAGTAGTAGCGCTGTTTACGTTTTCTAATGAGAAATAACGAACAAGATGGAATCTCACGTTTTCAAACTGATGTGGTATGTCGTGGGCAAGGTTGTTGCCGAAAAATGTAAACCTGTGGTAAAATACTATAGTGTTGATTTAACCCTTCACTACACGCTTTTTAAAGTGAAGAATAACAACTATTTTCATGTGTAAGATTGGTCAAGGAATACAGGAAAAATACAGGGTAGAATGGTGGTCAATCCTTTACCTTAACTTGGTTGAGAGTTCTTTATCCTAACTTTCTCAACCTTAACAAGACAAGCACCTTTGCAGTTGTTCAAAGCAATTTTCAATGCTAAATTATGGAGGACAGCAGGAAAAATCTAATTCAAATTTAGCTTTGCAGATATGCAAAGCGGATTAAGGACAAAAGAACGACTAGGTGGAAACATTTTGATGAGGGCACACCTCTCCAAAACGTCATCTGTTTAGCAAAAATTGGTTTTATATTCGCGATTTTGCAAAAGGATCCAGTGGTGTAGCCAGCAACTTCTGAAGGGGAAAGGAATGCAACAGTGTTTAAACTTGACTTTTCTCCTCCAGACCCCTACCTGTTAGCCGAGGCCTTAGGATTGCTTGCGCACGGGGCGAGGTATTGGGGTCCACGGATTTTACATGCACGTATCCCCAAGTGTATACTACATGCACGTATCCCCATAGTGGGTCTTCAGTGGGTATCGAACGCGCGACCTTCCAGGTGAAAGTCCGATGCTCTAACCACTAGGCTACCACGGCGTATGTCTAAACTTGACTTGTTTCTGCCTCCCCCCCGTTCCTCGGAGAGCATGAATTCGTAAATTGCATTAACGATCCCAGAATATTATAGCATACTTGAAATTCGAACCACCCCCTTCCTACGTCACTGAAAGGATCCATGTATTTTGCAAAGGATCCATTTCAAGACTAAAAAAAGGAACCCAAACAGATCAATATTAGGATTCAATTATGGATCAACATTTTTTAATATTAGAATATGCTTAAATCCCTGCACTATTGGGAAATACCACGTAATTGTTTAACGATGCCTTTTACATTGCAAAAAAAAGTATACTCAGTTCGTTTTGGGTCTAGTTCAGTTATTATTATTATTTTCATTAAAAACCATATTCGATTAGATTCCGTTTCACTATTTTTATTATTACGATTAGTAAACTACATAAAAAGTATGGTACAAACGAAAGGTTTTCGACAATAAAAATCTCTGAGGAAAATTTCCATTCATATTTAGCAATAACGAAAAGCTAAAAATAGCAACAAATAGTTGCGCTTCAGCAAAGTGGTGTTCTATTTCTGAGAAAATAAATTGAAGATACCTTTGAATGAATGAATTCGAAAAATAAACAGATAGACACGCTATTATTCTTACCAGCATATTCCTCTTGAATTTTCCTAACAACCATCCTCCCACACAGAAAGTCACAGTTATACAACGTTTTTTTCAACCTAAATGCACTGCCATGTAGACGTCTAAGGATAGAAAAAGAAGAAAAGATTTTAAGTAAACTTTGCATTAATCGAGCGTTTAGATTTAAGCAAGCTGCCGGCAAATGGCTATTAGCTTCTTCCCCTATCATCAGACGCGGTCATCAAAAAGCAATTTTGGTCTCTGCGGCCGAAATAGCCAGATATTGTGGGCTCAGAAAACGAGTCGACTCTTCTTTTTGACGAAGACCATAGCTTCGTTATATGCAGGTGGTGGGGATGACTTACCTGTTAAGCACTTGCTTATACGATTCATGTTTCCTTTACAAAGAAAAATACATGATTACGTTTTAAATGTCTGAATTACCATTTTTAAAACAATCTTTAAAAATGCTGCATTCAATGTCATTTCAATTTTTTTACTTAAAAAAAAATAATTATTAAATGGTTGAATTAATTACCAAAATGTATCAAGCTGATGTGTTTACCGAAAAATCACATCCATCTTTCTAAAATAATTCAGACAACCTGATCCAAAAAGTGATGCTTTTTAATAAACCATTGTATTGTAATTGTATTCGAACGTTTATTTACAAAAAAATACCTCCTACAGTTTACTCGAAGGAAACTTTTGTTTTTGTTGCTCATTTAAATGTATTGATTTCTTATATTTGTTTTATATACATAAAAAATGTACACAATATATGAGTCGCTTTAAAAAAAATACGAGAAATATTTAAAAATAAAATTTCTTAAATTCGTCCACGATTGACGATTCTTCGGGTTGTAAAGAAACAAAGACAAAGGTGGTTGTACAAAAGCTACTTCGAAAGCTGTTTGTGATAGCAGTTTTAAGAATGTTACAAAGTAATTTATCATTCAGCAGTTAAACCACAAACACAGCATCTACGTTAAACTCTCTATCTATTTCTGCATCCACAATCAAGTACTCAGTATTCAAAATATAAACTACTGTGGACATAGAATGTCCAAAAGAATAAAATTACTATCTAAAATGTGATTTAACTATTATTCTTCTAAAATAGCATCGCGTGACGAAGAGATAAAAGCTCTGTTCCACTTAACAGAACTAGGTTACTCCACGCGGCCGTAGAGCCGTGAAAGCAATGCTAATCAGTCGATTGACAAATAACTATTGTTTACGATATCCCACATTAAGCTGCAGAAACAACAGGCGAATCATTAATTGCCAACGCAACTACATACTGCAGATTTTCAGAAAAACTCAGAGAGATCGATATGGAAACGGCAGAAGGTCGCTCTTTGACATTTGCATTGACAACACCCAAACTTTAGGGAAACAATCCTTCTTACCCTCTTAGCGAATAAAAGATTAAGTTGAATATACTATATTTCAATAAAAAAAGAAAAAGGAAAAAAAATGGGAAGAGGGAGAAAAAAAATTTCTAAAAAAAAATAATATTAGCGAATAAAAGATTAAGTTGAATATACTATATTTCAATAAAAAAAGAAAAAGGAAAAAAAATGGGAAGAGGGAGAAAAAAAATTTCTAAAAAAAAATAATAAAGGAAAAAGTCGACTTCAAAATATATTTATGTTTTGTATTTAAAGGTTCAAAACCCACAACGGATTGCAGTGCGTCAAAGTAAATTTCCTGTTCTTTTTTTTTTTTTTTTGATGCACAACGCTTTGGGGAAATATGCTTTCCTGGCGGACTTCTAAGTATGGCTGCCTTGCGTTTAAATATTAAATGGAAAAAAACATCCGTCAGGATACTCGCTGACCGATACTTCATCTCCAACTCGTTCCTCAAACCAAAGTAACGACTACAATATTGAATATTCAATTCTACTAAAAAAATTAAAAATAAGTATTTCCCAACCCCTTAGACCTTCAAAAGCTGTGACTTCATTCAAAATGTCTGAAAACAACCATTAAGGGAAGTGGGTACCATAAGACCATTCTTTTTCTCTATGGTGTTTTTATTTACAATTTTTGTCTCCTGTCGTGTTATATCACTTCAAAAGAAATTTAATATTAAAAAAAACTGGATTTCTTAAATATAATTTTAAAATTTTAATTTTTAAAACGAAATTTAGCAATTTTTAAAAATGCATCTGCTCTTTCAAAAATTGGCGTAAGTCTCAAAAATTTTTTTAATGATTCATTACTCATAAATCAAAACTTTTATGCTTTGAATTTTTTATAAGTCAAATACTTTTTGAAAAAATATATATAAACTGAAGTAACGTAGAAAAAACAACGAAAAATTCAAAAAACCTACAAAAAGATTTTTTTTTTTTTAAGTACTTAAGTTATCATAAAAGTAGAGCATAAATTTGTTATGTACAGTTTCAGGAACATGTGGTAAAAATCCACATTATAGATCCAAATTTAAAAAAGCCTTTGTATTTTAATTGAGATGAAATGCGCAAAAAACAAAGTAAGAGAAAACAACATTTTAAGTTTTTGGCTTGCAAACACTTAAATCCTTTCTTCATCAAAATTTCAAGCAAGGAACTTTATTTTTCAGTTACAGTCACGATGAAAGAGATTCTTCTTGCTTATTTTATTTTTAAAAATAAATATGTGGCTTATATTCAGCACAGTTACAGTTTCGGAATGAAAACGCGGCACCTCACACCGTAATAAAATCAATGATAAATCAATAAATATTGCTTCAATTTTTCTGAAACTTTCAGGGAACATTTTGAAAGATTTATTTTACTACTTAAGCCAATAAAAAATTTTTGGTGTTTTCCAACATTTTTGGGTGCTGGCTCCCCTTAAATAAAAAATCAACATAACTTCAAATGACGTACATATACAACACATATATCAGCACCGGAAATTCCGAATTTTTATAATAAATAAACAAAATTCTGAAATTCCGGCTACATCTGGATCAGAACCAACCGTAAAAAAAATGTTTACTGTTATTTTCAACAACCTGGCTGGAAGTTGAAGGGGGCGGGGGCTGATAACAAATGAAATTACACAAGCTTCAAGAAATCCCACGATTCTCAAATATTTTTAGTATTTTCTTCGCCGGCTATAAATCAATAATTACACAGATTGGTCGGGAATTACGCTTCTTGTATTTCCCCTCAACTTCTTTCCAAAACGAGCTGAGGAAGACCATCACCTGTATCTCCATGCGAAGTTGAGCAACGCAGCTAACGGAAACCGAGCAGTGGAAATCGTGACTGCAGCGACGGTCACGGTTAATAAAGACCGCTGGCTTAACGTCAGAGCATGACACAGACCTGGAACTAGTTTGCCCGAAAAACATGTTCTCTCCCAAAAATGCACACTCTCTTTCTCTCAAATTTTGAAAAAGGTTGAACCACTTTTCGGGGGAATACAAAAATAATGTGTTCAGCGCTTTTTTAGGATGCCGAGACTTTTTACAAAAATTGCGAAGTGTTTATCTTACGTGTGAAACGTGTACTATCTTATTAAATGAAGAAGGAGATGAATGTGAAGATTACTAGGATTTATAACACAATGAATTAACATTGCTACATCAGGGGTCACCAAATGGCGGACCACGTTCCTGCTCCTGACCGCTGCTTTATTTTGTACGGACCAGGCAGTAAAATTCAGGTCTCATTATAAAAAGTTCATTCAATGCTCTGAATTCAAATGCATGCTTTTTAAGGCGCAAGAAAATCACTGTGATTTTAAACGGCAGTTAATAACTACATATTAATCATCTCAGTGTCTACAGAATTTCAAAAGTGAAAATTTCGTGACTTTTTCGCGACCTTTCAAAAATATCAATGAGAAATCGATTTTCTCCGGCTAGCAGTTATCCCGTGTCCCTTTTACTACAGATACAAACCGGATATCCGGCTCCGATTTTTGAAACCAGTAAATTCTATGCATGTTGTCAAATATCCCACAGCTTTCATATGCGTAGTAAGTTTATAATCACATACAGTAGAGCCTCGATTATCCGAGGTAATGTTGACCGAGGGTATCTCGGATAATCGAAAACTCGGATAACACGGACTCTGTCCAAATCGAGATGGGAAGGTGGATTGAAATGAATGAAAATGTCGTCAAAGATGTAAAAAAAAGGCATTTACGTACGTATTATGAAATGAAAAAATGACGTTACATACATACAAATATCTAATTTTATTTGTACACATCAGTAGAGTACATGTTCGAGTTAAAGTTGTATCTTGAAGAAGTCTATATATATAGTATATATATTGTTTTCTGTTTAACGGTTGTTCTAGATCTTTATATCACCAGAAAATAATTGGGTGGCTGACATCAGTCAGTGACGCCGCCATCGGCCGCCAAAAAAAAATTTTTTTTTCAAGGGCAAATTAACCCGGAACTCGGTTAGTCGGGCTCGGATAACCGAGGCTCTACTGTATTAAGTAAAACCTGGTGAGATGGCGCGGTCGGAGAGATGGCGAACTTGACTTTTTGTAGGAAAAAAGAGGTGTGAGTGCCCCGCGATTTCAGGTAGTTGTACAGCCGCAACAACACAATGTCTAATTGAATTCATAAGCCTTTTTCTCTGAAAAATGTATGATACGTCATTTTTAGTGCTTGCTTCTCAAATGTAGGGGCTTGAATTTCCATTACTGTACCACCTGATTTTCATTGTGATGGGTGTACTACAAGATACTTTTAAGGAAAACGTTTTTTCAGCTGTTTTGACAATTTACTTGCAGTTATTATTAACAAAATCTACTTATTATCGAAATCCATGCCTCTTGTGCGTGAATCATCCATATGCGCAATCTCACTCACCCTTTAAGGGGAGAAGCGCAAAAATTGCTGTCTTGGCTTTATGCCTGCTGTCATTTTAAATTATAGCATAATAATTTTTAAAAAAGTGATAGAAATGCATAGAGGAGGAACGTAGTCTATAATAATCACTACAAGTTTGGCAAAAAAATATCGTTTTCATTCTTTTTCATCATGCTTTTTAATTGAACGCGGGGGGGGGGGGGGGGAGTCGGTCCCCTTGGATGCAAAATGTTTGCGACCCAATCGTTATTTGCGTGACATTTTCGTTACTTTCGTGAGCAGTTTCCAAAATCGTCTTTTTTTCTCGAGAGTTTCGTGACCTGTAGTCACCCTGTAAACCACCAACCAGAGCTTCAGAATCCTCAACATTTTAAAAGCAAACCACCAATAAAACTAACTGATAACTCCTATACTACGGCAAGGGGTACTCCACCGAAAAGTAACTGGTGGCAGTTGCTCTCCACCCTGAGCAGAGCCGACAAATCCCGCAGGATGCGAAGCCCTTCATGCGTAGGACGTTTGACATCCTGTGGCATGAGTTCTATTCATTTCATATTCAGGAGGGGCACTCGATTAACCGATAAACTCGGCACGCGTCACCAAACCTTTCCATAGTCACGGATCCGGTCACAAGATGCAGGGAGGTCGGATTATTAATTTACCGCGAATCAGATAGGGGAGGTCCGAACGCCACACACACTTTTTAGGAAGATCGGAGAGGGAGGGCTCAATTTTAACAGGTGTTCGGAGGTCAGAATTGGTCTCTTGTGGGTGTGCTAAATTCATTCCAACAGCCGTGGGAAAGTACCGAAGAGCAGTTGGCCGACTGAACTGAAACCGATCGTTTCCCATAAGTTAAATACGCATTTTTAAAATGAAGACAAATTATTTTTAGAAGCCGAGAATTAACTTTAAGGAAGATAAAAACTAAAGCATGAGATTCATGATAATAACAATAATAATAATGATAATAATAATACAATTCGCAATAGTAAATAAGGACATTATTAAAGTCTTTTCTGGTTTCCAAAATGGACCCTGACAAAAATCTAAATCGCAAGAATGGACATTTACCAAAAATCGTGACTGCAGAAAAGGACTCTACACAAAACTTCTTAATAGCCATTTGAATGAAAACAATTCTTCCTAATGCCTACAACACTTCATTCTATCAGTTTTATAATACTTACCTACGTACTTTAAAGGTCATTTGGGGGGGGGGGGGAGCGAAGGGATTACAATTCAAACAATCCCACAAAAAATTTAACACGAAGTTTTTTTTCAAGTTAAAAATTAAAATAATGTTCGTAAAATAATTGCACTGTTAAATGTAATTTAAAGTGGATATTGTTCATAGACCGCATATAGACCGTTCATTCCGAATTGAAGATAGAAATTTATTTTATTTCGCAAAAGTGATATGCAGAAATTTTGAGGGGAATAAAGAAATAAGACAACCCTTCTAAGAAACTCTTTGAACACCGCCTTGCCTCTTTTTATACATACTTCCTCAACACTTGAAATTTTATGCCGATTCACTTCCAATATTTTAAAAGAAACTTTAAATTAAAAAAAATAGCATTTTTAGCAAATGAATAACATTTTCACAAAAATAATTTACATTCATAAAAAAGAACACACAAAAAATTCACTAAATCAGTTTGCTTGTAACATTATCAGTATTAAAGAAGAAAAATAAATAAACCGAAATGAAGGAAACCGAAAATCCAAGAGAAAACATTTATACACTGTTCCGAAAATTCATAAGAAAAATATTGTTATGACTTCTTGAACTGTTGATTAAGCATAAAAAATGTACAATATATAATTTCTTTATTTTTCAATATTAATTAATTTTACAATTTATTTTAGTTTTAATTTCTTTATTTTTCTTATTTTATGGATTTTTTAGTTTATTTATCTTTTTTATTTTGTAGGTTTTTTATTTTATTTTTCTTTCTTATTTTATAGGTTTTTTATTTTATTATTATTATTGTCGTTGTTTTGTTGTAAGAATAGTTTGACTTACGTTCTTTTATTCTGAAGAATTTTAAATTCGAAAACAGCGTGACACTGGAGGCGCGACCTGTCAAGTATATGAGGATTATTTTCATTATTAATTTACTTTTATATACGTAAAGAAAACATTCCGCTTTTAAACCATCCAATCAACAGAACCTCTCCTCTTACTGTCTCTGCAATCAGTTTCTTATTCTTTCTTTTAATAACTTTCACTAGTTCTTGATTTCCCGATTTTCCAGACTCTTTTCGGTGTGGCAAATTATCCATTCTTCAAATATGTCCCAGCTATTGTAATCTTTTTGACTTGAAAATTTCACAGTAACTTTTCCTGCAAGCGTTACCTCACTTTTATAAAAGGGGAGAGGGCATTCATAAAACCCAAATGATGCCATCTTGGGAAAAACATTATGGGAAGTTGACAACAAAAATTTCTCATTGTTCGCATAGTTAACTTTCAGCATACAAAATTACACTTTGAAATGATCATTATTATTCATACAATGTTAAAAAAAATAAGAAGAAAGAAAAAGAAAGAAAGAAAATAAAAGAAAGTTCTTAAAATTGGGGGAGTCACATGCAAACACAAAATAATGAAGTGCTGGTAACACAAGCTTTCCCTCCTTCCAACTGCCAACACACCTCGCTACCTGTAACAAATCCGTCAATTTTAATGGTCATAAAATATCACAAAAATAGCCCAATTACAAGCCTGTATGAGCGAATGACAAACATTTCTCAGTTGCTATTTTTACAACTCAACACTACTCCCACAATTTATATTTATTGCCAGATGACATTCTGTAAGGTTTCTGCCATGTATATTTCGCTAGAGGAGATGGGGAAGATGAATGCTTCCGCCGAGTTATTTTTACACGTTCAGGCCGTTTTGACAAACTGTTCTTTTTAATAGTGTTTTAACGACTGTAATCCAAAATAACGAATTTTCATACCGAAGTCATAATTTAGGTCTTCTCCTCTTAGAATACAGGGGCTGCTGTATGACTCATATGAAAGTGATTTTATCAAAACTTCCGAAATAAATATGTAAGGTTCCAAAATACGTAACTGGAACGTACAACTGAAATATTTACTTAAGTAATCCAAGGAAAAAAAAGAAAGAAATATTTTGAAAATTGTTCATTAAAATATTAACACTGATTTGCCATTCTTTTTTTTTTTTTTACTGTTCTATTTATTGTTATTCTACGAAATAACAACGGAACAGTAAAAAAACGAAGTGGAATTCCATAACGCTATTTGTAGATGAAACAAATTGACCACAATTCGCATATAAAAATTGTTTTCCCGCTTTTTGTTAATAAATTGTATTGCGCCCTGTGACAGCATTTGTGCCACTCATTTCCGTACGACCGAAATACATCATCGCAACGATGGGACCTTTAAAGAAAGATCAGGATCATAATACAGGAAAACGAAAGAGACGGGAACGACGGATGGAGGTTCTAGTGTATTCAATAATTAGTGGTGTGTGTGTGTGTTAGTACGTCAGCGAAATCGAGATTCATTACTTATTCTTCGCGCAGTTGACTTCGTTTACAGTTACAATGAAACTTAAGTTTCTCGTCCACAGTAAAAAGAAAGCAAGCAACATTAAAACCTCCTTTCTTAATGTAACTAACAGCGCACAGCCAGGTATTTGAGCCAAAAAGCTGACCATAAATCGGAACTATCGACGTTGCTTAGCGTGCTGGTTTTTCACTTAAAAGCTACTACTAGCACAAAACTTGTGACAGTTTTACATAAAATATTCTCTGTGCTTAGTCAAACGCACCGCATGTATAAAGTAAACTGCCTGAAGCATGCGAAGCTGAAACTATAACCGAAGAAAGGAAAATTAATGAAAATAATCATTTGTTCTAGTCATTTATTAATTTTTTGTGAAAACTCGGAAAACTTTTGCATCACATTGTCAAAATAGATATCCTGAAGTATATTTTTAAGTTCTACAAATAAGTACAAAACGTTTAAAAACATTCTATTTAATAAAAAAAACCGAAACAATGGATATAATTATTTGAGGTTTTAGAAACCGCATTGACAGAAATGTTAACAAGTTAAAAATAAATAAAAATTGTAGAATAATAGGGCACAAAAAACAAAGAGAGCTACTGTTCGTTCTTGAAAGCTGCGACTACCAGTCGAGAACGATTCCATTTCTCAAAGGGGTGATATGCTGAGACCAGTTTTGGAAGTTTTATTTTAGCCAAGTATTTTTTTTTTTTTTCTTCTCGACGTTGAATTATTCAATTTCTTATTTGAATATTTAGCACAAAAAGAAAATAAAAAGAATATTACTAGTTTGTTACTCTTCACAAAAAGTAAACATACCGTTATATTTATTTCTTCTATTACCCCTATTTCGATCATATTGAAGCAGTCCTGACGCATGCGTAAAACGAAGGAAGGTTTCGGCTTAGAAAAACAGACAGTATAACATGAGAGTGTCAAGTTCCGGCAGCTGGTAAATTTCTCTCGTTAGTCTCAATCTATGTGATGTCATGTAGATTCAACTGTTTTGAGACTGAAGGCCAACATTTACTTCTAAATTTTACAGTTTTGATTTATGGCCAGGCTCAAATACTAGTCTTTGCAGCGTAACTAAAACTAATTAGTTAATCGATGAATGAAAAAATAACTATTTATGACATCTAAACTATTTTCGAAATTCTTTTAATTCTATAGGACGAATTCCACCAGTTACTTTAAAACCGAAAGTTATATCCTCTTACGACGAGTTTATACACAGACTTCTTTTACCCAGAAACAATTAACAACTCAAACAGCAACAAGGGACAAAATTTGTCAATCCATCCATGCGGCACTAACACGTTGTGTTCCATTGAAGTGGGACAAAGCTACATGGCAGTCTAAAAATGTTTCAGAAAGGTCTCCTCTTTTGGCCGTCGAACCCTCAGCAGAATCTAATCCCGAGTTCATCGGATGACATGGTCATCTGCGAGAAAGTGCCTCGAACGTCTATTGTGTGCATGGTGTTTCCCAGCAGGTTCTGAGAGAGGGAGATGGCCAATTAAGAATGCTGCGACACGTTCTGGAGCGAGAACAGGAAATGGTTACGCGTTTCATGGGAGTGGACGTCATTGTTGGAGTGCGGATTCCGGATAACGATGCAGAATAGCGCTTTAATGCAGATGGTTAACTAATGACGCAATATGAAAGTGCGCAACATCTTTAAAAAATATCCTCTTAATTATAAATTTTAATAATATTCAAAATGCAGCCACAATCGTACGTAGATAAACCAGGAGCGTAAAAACTAAAATAAAACCCTACCATTGGCAAGTGAAAATTTATCAGTAAAGCAAAACTAAAAACCAAAACCTCATGAGAAAATGCAAAAGTATGTTTTGTTTGTATATATGCAGGATTCATTTCATTTGCAGCATATCGGATATCCGGTGATCTTTGTGTGGTGGATCCGTACCGGATATCCGGCACTGAAATCTGAAAATTCTATACATTTTTTAACAAATTAACACGCCGGATAACCGGATAGTTTGGCAGAGGCCGGATCGAATTCCGGATATATAAAAAAAATTTGATCAGATACCGGATATCCGATACCTCATGAGGAGGAACGGCCCGTAGCCCCTCCCCCCCCCGTCGGTACGCCATTGTATGTATGGTTATATGTCTGTGTGTATGGAAGTCCCCACCCCCCAAACGAGGCAACAATATTCCAAACAAACCTTACTCCTTTGACTCTTGCTTTCTGTTATCCTGCAACCATGAGCGGTTATGTGAACACCTACGATTACAGTACTTTTTCATAAAATGCGCACTCTACCTAATAAACCTCACACTTTCCAACTGCTTCTTGCTAGTTAGTACTTTTTTTAAATAATGTTATAAAAACACAATTGAAGACATAAAAAGGCAGTGCTTCGTACCTTGCACGTCACAGCAAAATTTAAATGCAAGTCGTAAGCTTGCCATCACCTCGAGAAGAAAACATTTTCAAGCCGCAATCATAAAAAGGCCATTCTTCGATCAAGAACGTTATCTTGTTTTTCGAGTAACAGAAAGATATTTCGAAGAAAAACTTCACCAATTCCACTTGATTCACCTTCCACTTGGAACTTATTACCGAAGCTGAGAACGTTTTCTTTATGTATATAGTCAAAACAGTACTAGAGTGAGTTTTGGTTATTTATTTCGGTTCGCATTTTTATCGCATTGTTCATTGTCCGAGCAGAATCAACATTTGCCTTTTGCAGATTAGTTAGGTTTCGAAGATAACAAGAATTCACATCTAGAACAGAATCGTTTACTCTAAAAACAAAATAGCGAAGGTCGTTGTTTGATTTGAACTACTTTCCGTATTCTTAGAATTTTAGGTAATGCCCAGCAGAAAGACCACCAAGGTTATCTAGATCGTTATTTTCTTGAGAAAAATAAATTAATGCTCTTGCATTTATTACTCGGAATGTTTTCTAGCGAGGAGCTAATGTTATATCACTTTTACTAAGGTTTTAAAAGAGGTAAAAGCATTCATTGTTGATCATATACGAAAATTAATTTTTAGAAAGTTCAATTCAATTTTTAGAAAATTCGAAAGCAATTTTGGAAATTTCCAAAAATAAAAAGTGGAAATCCACATAAGGGGTGCAAGGTTTTTATTTGCTGCCTCAGTCTTTTCGACATTAGCATTTTCAACATAGCTCTTTTAGTTGAGGTCCACCTTTAAAAATGGGGCAATAGGTACGAACTAATAGGCACAATATCATACAGATCAACGTAAACGCGCGAATAAAAAAGAGTTCGCTTAAATTATATCTAAAGCGAAAGCCCTCATGTCTACAATGAAGTTCTAATAACTGATGGAACTGAACAACGTTTTCCATACAGCATTCCACAATGCTGTGTAGCCAACATAGGGCGCGAAGCAGTTCTTAATTTTCGGAACGGTATTCCGGAATTTCTCTGATATTACCTATATATATAAATAGGCAAAGACAAAAAAGTTAAGTACCATTTTCTCCTCTATTTTTCACCTGATTTTCTTACTTTTTTTGCACTTACTAATATTGATGAATTTTAGTGTTATCAACAAAAACCATTTTGGAAATAGTCAACTTTTTCCCCTCATACTTTCGACCTTGATTCGAAGCCTTTTTTTAGAAGTCTTCATTCGTCATACTACTCCTTACACCTACAATCTACAATATTTGTACAATGCTCAATATATTTTTCACTATTTATAATTAAAAAAAGAAATGTCAAAAACAAAACAAAAGAGAAAATGTAAACTATTAAATGAACGTCAAAGCAAAATAATACTAATCTTAAGGTGTCAGTTAATCCATTTCCAATATATACAGAGTACATTTCGGAATTGTTTGGAATCCTTTTTTCAATGTAATAGTGGAGTTTTTGGAAGTTTTTGCACCCAGAAGTTCCACTATTGAATAAAAAAGGGATTCCAAGCAGGAGCGTAGCAATTTAAAAGTAACGGGAGGGGCTCAAACAATTTCATTTCCAAATGCGCAAAATTATTTCCTAGAAAAACGAATTAACAATTAAAATGTAATTAGTATTCACTCATTATTATTAATATTAATTACAAAAAATCACAAATAAATGCATATTTTTATAGATCATTAAAAAAAATTCATAAATTTCACAAAATAACCGATTATCCCGATTTCTTATGGGGGAGGCTGAAGCCCCCTGAGCCCCCCCCCCCTCCCACCTTTAACACGCGCCGGATTCCAAGCAATCCTGAAACATATGTCTGCAATTAACGTGCAATTATTTTTTAGTTTACTTGTACACAAATTTTTTAGTTCACACAACAATCGTTCATACGACGTTTTGCAGCCTAACTCAGCAACCGATGTGAACCTCTGTCAAACACTCAAACCGCCGATTTGAGTGTTCCGATTGGTTGAGGGAAGCCTTTGTTCTGCAGTTCGAAGGTCCAAATCAGCTGGTCAATAAGGCCGTTAGTGTGGTCACAAATCTTGGATTTAGCCAGAAGGGTAAATGAATTATACGACGCTATTGTCTATACCAGAATTTCCCAAACTGTGGGTCAAGAGCGAATATTGAGTGAGCCCTCGCCGCCACTGTACACATGAATTTAAAATAGCTAGGAAGTCTACGAATAAAAGTAACTAAAGTTGAAGTTGATGCTAAAACTTTAATGAAGAAAAATAAGAAACAAATACATCCTTCCCATTGCAGTAACTTTGTAAAAGAAACCTTGCAGGTGTAGGTATTTAAATAATAAAACAAATTATTCATGTTGTGTTTCTTATTTCAAGTCTTTCATTCATATTGGTTACACTAAAAAAAAAATTTTTTTTTAATTTCAATTAGAACAAATAAGACAGCATAAAGTAGTTCCACAACTCGCCACTAGGGGATCTGAGCACTACCAATATTTATGCCGTCTTTTCTCCAAGACAGCTAAGAGGTGGTTCCCAAGATTGGAAATTTTTGTTAGATGCGTCAGGAGCCCAGTCAACTTTGGGAACCACTGGTCTATACAACGTTTTTCGATAGTCCCTTTGGCGTCGCATAAACGATGCTCCACTATATTATATATAGTAGTTCAATCAGATTGTTTTTTCAGTTCAACGTCAAATAAAAAAAAATACAATTTGAAGTTAACAATTTCTAATTTTACTATAAAGAAAGATAATAAGTGCGGTGACGCGTTATTTTGCTTCGAATCATCATTTTCGTAAGTTTGTTGATTTGCATTAGCGCTTTGAATTCCTGATTAAATTAAAAGTGAGTGTTTCTATTTCTAATTTATTCAATAATAATAGGGTGGCGTGCAAATGCTTATATCTATTTTCTTTGCAGGAGAAGGAGTGCAGAAAGATGAAATTTAATATGCGTTACAAATGCATCAAATTAAATAACTAGCTCAGTGGTCAATCAGTCGCACTGAGGAGAGATCATTGCTAATTAACATATTTATTCAAAACAAACCAAAATCAAACAGAAAAACAAAAATATCTTAAAGTTGTTTAAAAGTTCGAGGCGGAACCTGAAAATTTTAATGAATTACGGTCTAATTTCTACCGATAGTTATTGGGTCATTTCATGTCAGTTCACCCCAACCATGACACCCATGATCTCGGATTTTAATGAAACTTGGCATGTTTGTTCCTTTCATGGATATAAGTAAGGATATAAAATATTTTTGCTCTATCTCAAACGGTTTATTTTTTACACCCTGGCAAAGTTTTTGAAATTTTGCGGTTTTTATCGATCGGGCGGGGGAAATGCAATTTGTTCTTCCATAGAAAATAAACTATACCTTCCTTATTTACAAACCAATGTTGATGAAATTTTTTATGATAATACTTCAATAGGTAAGGAAGCCATAAAAAAATTTATTTCACCATAAAGTATGTTCAAATGGTCTGAAAAAAATCCTGAAGTGTTGAAATGAAATTTTTTAAAATGAAATATGGAGTTCCACGCTAAGTGGAATATCATCGAAAGGGAAAAGGATAATTACAAATTTTTTTTATTATTATTATTCTAAAAGATATATACTATCACATGAAAAATTAAAAATAATGGTTTTTTCACTCCTTCATTGTTTTTTTTTTTACTTCAAAAATAAAAATTATTCGACTTGCTCATATTGTTAAAACCATTAAATCAATTATAAATTTAATAAAATTATAAATCTTTCAACCAAAAATGACACATGCCAAACAATTTCAAACTAAACAAAGCTTTAAAACAAAACACAGAAATTTATATTAAAAAAATCACATCAAAATGTTATTTTGTTGATTCACGGAGCAGGTATTGATGAGGATTACAAACAACTTATGTCATATATTGTATGTGAGGGAGAAAAAGAGAATGTGTGCTGAGGCATTGGGACAAACGCCCATCAAAAGACAACCTTGTTCAATTTTTAGAGTCAAAATTTGAGGACCACCATGATGAAGACCTCGTCGAGTACAGCCAATGGGTTTCGGCTGATCGAACTGAAATGATACAGCGTTCTAGCTCAGTTAATGAGTTTATTGATAAATTAGTAGAAAAACAGAGCAAGTTAATACCGCATTCATACATTGCTATATCACAAGCTCTGTTCTTCAAAAATTTAAAGGGAGCAGCCTCCCCAAATACAGCTGTGGTCTCCGTGGATTTTAGTGAAAACTATGCTTTCACAATACAAGAAGAAGCTCAAGGTTATCATTGGACATCAGATTCATGTACTATTCACCCTGTTATGATTCACTGCAAGGATGGAAGCAGTGAAAAATTGATTTTACCACTTTGTATCATATCTGATAACCTTAAACCAGGGTTCATTTTTTTTTTCATTTTTTTTAAAAAACATTTAAAAAAATAAAAACAAATCTGACTTTTTTGGTTTAAATCAGATTTTTTGATTTTCTTAAAAAGACCTTAAATAATTTGGATATTGATTATGTTACATTCATAGAAACAATATGACATGTTAATCAATATGCAAAAATACACTTTAAGCTATTTTCACAGCAATAAATATTTTTTAATAATAATAATGATAAACAAATTTTGATACAAATGCATGACTCAAATGAAACATAACCCTACCAGGAATAATAGTACACTCATAAGTACAAATAAAATGAACAAATTTAATCTGAATTATTTTGCTGTTGAAAGCTGAAAAAAAGTAACAATTGTGTGTAAGTGTACTTTAAAATCATTTTTCTATTTTATAAATGAAAAAGCCTGAAACATTTTCACGCATTTAGTAAAATCATATGCTCACACCATTACCAAAAAATGAAACTTTTTGTTTCAATCAAAAATCTTTATTGAAAACTTCTATGATTAAAAAAATTTTAGAAGGAAAAAACCTTAAGCTATTAGGGGACATGAATGAAACTTTAAGGATAACGTATTCCAAATTCTATCAATTGTTGTTTTAAATACTATCATTCTGATTTTATTGTGTGGCATTTATTAAATCGATCTAAAATATTATTTTCAAGATAAAAAACACAGAATGTTTCATGATTATTATGATTTCTAATTTGTATGATTGAATGAATTATGCTTTGCTAATAAGATGCTTGAAGAATAAGAGTAATATTGTAAAATTAACAAAATAGTAATTAGTTCTAAACTAATGAAATATGTTATGCACACAGACAGATGGACCTAGGAAGTTTTGTTTGAAACAGTGGTTGCAATTACAACATATTTCATTTTTACAACATTTTCTAACATTGTAAAATTAATGATTTTTTTTGAAAAAAATATCATTTGCTTTAAATCATGATTTAAATCAACGTACCCTGCCTTAAACATGACGTGAGTATGGTATATGAGATCCAAAAAACTGTAAAATCCTTTCTGAATGAGAACTACCCACATGTAATAAACATTCATTACTTCAGTGATGGTTGTGCTGGGCAATATAAAAATAAATACAACTTCATGAATATGTGTCTGCATGAGAAGGACTTTCAGCTCAAAGCCCAGTGGTCATTTTTTTGCAACCAGTCACGGTAAAACAGAATGTGATATAATAATAGGGGGTACTGTAAAACGTTTAGCTAGGAAGGAAAGTCTCCAACGACAACTGGACAGACAAATATTAACAACAAACGATCTTTTCGAGTTTTGCAAAGACAACATTGCAAATATTAACTTTCAATTCATTTCTAAAAAAGCAGTTTATTCAACTCGCCTGAATTTGGAAAGTCGCTTCAAAGATGTTCAAACTCTTCCAGGAACAAGATTTTCCCACAGCTTTCAGCCAATAGATGAATTTGGAATGATTGAGGCTCGAAGAATTAGTAGTGATGAAACACCAGCTTTTACTTTCAACTTATGTAACAAACAGAAAATTTTACTTGTGAAAATAGAAGATTTATATCCTGGATGTTTCATTGCTTGTATTTATGATAATTTATGGTATTTTGGTATGGTGAGTCAGGTGAATGCAGAAGAAGATGATGTCATTGAAAAGTTTTTATATCCTCATAAGCATCATGGACCATAAGCATCATTTTTCTGGCCCCAGAGGGAAGATGTATGTGCGACACCCATCACTTATCTCATTGCAATCATGGAACCTCCCAAAACAATGACTGGAAAAACTGATCAATTCTCTAAAAAATGCATATTATATGTTCAATCCATTTAAAAACTCTGGAGAAAATTCAAATTCAACGTCATATAGTTTGAAATATTTTCCATGGTGAGTCTTTTAACATTTTCCATTCCGACTAATATAAACATGCACTTTGTAATTAATTTTTACTTTATTAATTTGTTTTAAAATCCTGTTTTATCAAGCTAAGTTTTAAAGTGAAATGACTATATTTAAACAAAATGAAAAATATATTGTAAAAAGTGTTAAAGTGTATTTGTGTTAAAAGTTAATATATTGTAAGCAAAAACGTTAATTAAACAATTTTTTGTGTATGAAGGAAAAACAATGAAGGAGTGAAAAAACCATTATTTTTAATTTTTCATGTGATAGCATATACATTTTAGAATAATAATAATAAAAAAATTTCGTAATTATCCTTTTCCCTTTTGATGATATTCCACTTAGAGTGGAACTCCATATTTCATTTAAAACAAATTCATTTCAACACTTCAGGATTTTTTCAGACCATTTGTAGATACTTTATGGTTATATTAATTTTTTTTTCTATCTTCCTTACCTATTGAAGTATTATCATAAAAAATTTCATCAGCATTGGTTCGTAAATAAAGAAGTTATAATTTATTTTCTATGGAAGAACAAATTGCATTTCCCCCGCCCGATCGATAAAAACCGCAAAATTTCAAAAACTTTAGCAGGGTGTAAAAAATAAACCGTTTGAGATAGAGCAAAAATATTTTATATCCTTACTTATATCCATGAAAGGAACAAACATGCCAAGTTTCATTAAAATCTGAGATCATGGATGTCAAATCGTATTTTTTTGGGATGATTTGACATGGAATGACCCTATTATTAATATTGTTATTATTTATTTTAATTTATAGCGTGTTTTAATGAAACTATACTGACACACGGCTTTAAGGGCCGTACCAAGGTTTCAAGAAGGGAATTCTACACGACCTCTTTCTTTTATTCTGATTTTTCGCTTTTAATGTGAACACCTTTTCCCTTCACTTCGGTAGGAGTAAACTCAGTTAATTGTACGCGTCATTTTCTCATACCGGTTGAATAAGCGTACGTCTGCAGATGAAGAGCTGGAGGTTTCTCACGCGAACCCTGCCTCTATCTCTCTAAAAGGGACTGACTCATCACATATTGATCCCTAATGAAAGTCCATTTTAATGACGTCAGGATTTGCTGCATTTACAGTGAAACATCAAACTACAGTTTTTGGAGAGGAAGGAAGGGTTATGTGGTGTAGTGGTGAATTCCGACTGCGGGAAATTCTTAAAAAGATAACTAGGAGTAGGGATGTAACGAATATTCGGCCACTATTCGGTATTTGGCTATTCGGCCAGACCGAATAGTCATTTCACAACCCAGCCAAATATTCGGCCTGGCCGATTACTCGGTAAATCAAATTTGGACTGGCCGAATATTGATGGACTATTCGACCGAGTAGTTCTGCTACAGCAGAAATGTTTTTAAAAAAATAAAGAAATTAGTAGATTTTAAACATTTAACATTGTGTTACAGTTATTGCAAAAGAAAACAGTAGTATATAGTTTTAATAAATAAAAATAGTTTAGAAAAATCTACTTTTTTTAAACAATGTTTTTAGGTTTGACCGAACAAAAACATATTTTAAAGTTATAATATTGTATCTTATACTTAGCATTTGCTCCCAAAAGCTGGCAATAATTAATTATGATGAAGACTTTTATTTTGTTTTTATTAACAAAGTGGAAGTCAGACTTTGTTTATGTAGACTGATTTATTGTGAATATTGAGTAAGAGAGAAAAGTTAAAGGCTTAGAACAGATCATGAATATTAAGATTGCATAATTTATTGGGGAATTTGAAGATAAAAATAAATTCCAAATAAATGCATTAGGTTTTAATAAATCTTTTTAAAATAGGTATGTAAAAAAACCATAAAATAAAAATATTAACTTTTATAACTTGAAAAATATCTTCATAAAACTATTTTGAGCAAGGTACAAAGTTTACTAAGCAATAGTATTTCTTTAATTTGAATTAAATAATTATTAAAATAATGCTAATGCTTACATTGAAACCTGTCATTTCTATTCCACTGGTGGGTGAAATTCTCAGTTTTATTGCATGCAACACAATACAGAAACTAATTTTTGATAGTTTTAGATTCTACACAAAAATAATTAAATCGCACACCATAGATTAATGAGTGGAATTGGTGTTTGACTTCGTGAACACTTTTAAATTTGACAAATACTTTGTATTACAATAATTTTCTATAAACTTTAATATTCGGCCGCCGAATATTCTGTACTCGGCCTAAGGGATCATTCATAAATGATGTCACGCTTCGAGGGGGGGGTTCGTGAAATTGCGACAAAGTGTGACAAGGGGAGGGGAGGGGGTAACAAGAAGTGTGACATCACGCATTATCCAACATAGCGTGACGCGTGACAAAGGAAGGGGAGGGGGTCCGCTGAAGTGTGACATATTGTGACAAAGGGGAGGAGGGGGCTCAATTATATGGGCAAAAAGCGTGACGTCATTTATGAACGGCTCCTAAGACATTCGCCGAATATTCGACTTCGGCCTTTAAAAAGTGGCTGAATATTCGGGATTCGGTCAAATCACTATTCGTTACATCCCTACTAAACAGGAAAGGGGACGAAAACTTAAAAACTAAGGGGAAAATTCTAAGAACAAACTGAACATTTTTGTTTTTTGAAAAAAAATTCTTTTAACTCAGAGAAAAATTCTAACGAATAATTTTCCTTCTTTGCAGAGCAGACTGACTTGTAACATCAAGTGTCAAACTCAATGTTTGTTTCATTGTTGAAAATTAAATGAAATGGTTGGATCCCGGTATAACTGCTCCGTTTTCACTTGTAGTAAACAAACAGTGCGTAAGGAATTGAAACAGAATGCAGTTAGTTTTTAAAATTTAGATTTTAATGAAGAAAGTTATGCTTGAAATGCATTTTCGGGTAACATTAGTCGAGAAGTTAACCCTTTCGGGACGGGTGTGACGTATACGAACCGCTAGCGAGAGCTACCTTACAGCCGGGTGTGACGAATACGTCTCGCTCTTCTAATAGAGTCTTGAGGACGGGTGTACCGTATACGGGATTTCAGATGGAATGAAATATTAGTATTTTTCTTTGATACTAGATGGGGCCCTATGACTGTTATGGTGTATTATGTCGAGACTGGAGAATGTTGACCTTCATTTCCATAGCTTTTTTTATTCTTTTTTCTTTGGTTCGGGTTGGAGGGAAAGATTTATGAGAGAGCAGCGGCGGCAATGAGTAATGAAAATAAACAAGCTGGCGCTTTAACTGGATCAGCTGATATAAACACATGCAAATGATTCGAATCATTCCAAGTACTTTTATTTCTTTTTTTGTCGATATATATATATATTCAGTGGTTTGCTTCCTTGTCTTCATTTATATTCGGATTTGGCTAGCGCTCAGAGGAAATTTTCTTGTAAATGCTTTATTATTAAAACGGCAAAGAGAAAAACAATATTTAAAAAAGATAAATACACCCAATTAGTGAATGATTTGTTCTGAGATAGTGATGATAGTTTTGATATTTCAAAGGAACTGGAAGGTGAAAGGGACTCTGATACTGACATACTATCAGACACAGAACTTGCAGCATGCATGCCTTCTACATTCCGCGACAGCAGGGATAATTTTTAGCAATAAAATAATTTGTATTAGTTTATTTGTATCTATATGCTGCGTAAACTAAATTCTGTGAATGTTTTTTGGATATTGTTCGTTCATAACTTTTTGAGGTAAGTCAAAAATGTCGTCATACTAAATTTATTTTATGGAATTTTTACGGAAAATATTATGATGAAGTTTTAAAATTAATCCGGATAGCTGACAACAAGTTTTTCTTATAATGCTCCAAATTTTGAAGCAATTGCATACAAAATTAATATTTTTATGAATGTTTTTTCTAAAGTTAGGCTTAGCAGCGCAAATCGCCCGTCCGCAAGTGACAATGTATTCTGGTAGAACCCCGTCTGGTGGCTGCAGCTCGCTGACTGCGGCGCCCGTCCCGAAAAGGTTAAACTGAAGTCGCAGGGGAAAAACAATACAGTAAAAATAAACAGAACAGAACTTTAAAGATATAAAAAACTGGAGAGTAAAATAATATAAGCAATTTCTTTTGGAACCGAGAAGAAAAGAAAAAAAATATGTTTTCCCCGGCTATTGCATACGTAAACTAGTAGTGCATCATTCATGGATTTTCCCCCAGGGTCAAAAAATAATGTTCTTATAAACATAAATCTCACTGGTGCATAAACAGGAATTATACTTTACGACTTGAAAAAGTACGAACACGTACTCTCGCCCACGGTCACTAGGAAAATGCATCTGCAAACAAAATAATATTTGCAGCGAACTTTCTTTTTTTTTTTTTTACAAAAGATTTCAAACAACATCACCTTTCATGAAGAGATAGAACACAATGACGTACATTGCAACTACAAGACAAGGTTGCTAAATATATATGCACAAATAAACTTTTTTGTGAATGGCAGATAAGTATAAAACGTAATATAAGGAATGAAAGGATAAGTATAAGGAATGAAAGGATAAGTATAAAAAATGAAAGGAGGCTTAGTGAAAATATCGTTAAAAATAAGAAAAAGTCAAAAGTAATAAATAAATATTGAAAAATAAAATTTTGAAAGTAGGGTTTTGAAATGGGGATAACGTGTGTCTGCCGGTATGCTTGGACCCCCCCCCCCCCCCTAATAACTTTTGAACTAATTGTGCGATTCAAAAGATTTTCCTCTTTTCTTTCTTTCTTTTTTTTTTGCATTCGAAATATCCTGGCGAGGACATCTCATTTCCATATTTTACTTTTTGATTTGAACAATTTTTCGTTCAATTTTGAAGTTCAAAAAAATTATTTAACTAGCGCCTACGGGGAAATTTCAATCCGAAATAAATCCTATTCCAACAGACGGATGTGCTTGTAACAAACTTAATTGAAAAAATGTTATGACGTAGAACATGTACACTGTACAGATACGATGTACATCCAGAACTGAACTAGTCTATTTCCCCACGAAACGTTTCGATATGTATTTTTAAGGAAATTTCCGAATGAATGAATGAATAAATGAGTTAGTGAATGCATGAATTTGTAAATGCACAAGTGAATGAATATGTATAAATAATAAACCGTGGGAAAAGGTATATTTGATACGATTACACCCAGGGTAACAGCAAACGAAAAATTTCAGCACGTGTCATTTATTCTACATAATTTAATAACAACACCCTTGTAAGTTACTTTCACCCAGAGGAACGTGATTTGCTGATTGTGACATGAAGTTGTTTGAAACAGAGAAATCTTGCTGTTCGATAACCATAGCATAGCTTAATACTACAAACGCAAAAATGTCGTCGTATTCATTGATATGAATGCATTAATGGACCTTAAGTGTTGCATCAATCTGTTTTCATTTACATGAATTTAGTTATTGTACCAATAAACAAATAATAACTCAATCAAACTGCATAGTAGGGGATAAATGGGCGTTCTGCGCCAAGAGGCGGATTGCGGATCAGCCACGCCCCCCCCCCTGCTCCGCCTCCCCTCCCCACCGCCTCCACCTCCTGCTCCCCTCCGCCTCCTCCGCCTGCCGAGTGGGGTTGAGTAGTAGCGTTTCCTCGTAGAAGATTACGGGGGTTTCTGAGTGGAGTTGAGTTGTTACTCTACGTCTGAAGTTTCGTTTTTAGGAATGGCAACGGTGATATAACGGTTCTCATGACAACGGTTACCATGACAACGAACTTGTAATCTTTTTGAATTGCTCATGGCGCCACCTAGTGAGAGAAATATTAGTTATTATTTTTTTCAGACTTGGTCGTTTTCTGAGGTTATACACATGGTGCTATCTAGTGAGATAAATATTCATTAATCCATTTAAATATATTTTTCGGACTTGGAATTATTTTATTTAATTTCTCTTTCCTAGATCGGGAATCGAACATGCGACCTCCAGCTCCAAAAATCATTTGGCGCTCTGATGAATTGCGCGCTTTATCCATGAGACCACCAAATGATTTCAGTAAAGTACAGTTTAAATCAATCCTAATATAATTCTCTTTCAGATGTTCGAGAAGACTGTCATCTAGCGAGAGAAAAATTATTTTTGAGCATAGAATATTTAATGATTTCCATGACAACGTATTTTTACGAAGAGCCTCCTAGTGAGAGAAATTATTTTTTGAACTTTATCGTTTTCTGATGTTATTTTTAATTTCCAACTTAGGTTTTTCGCGAGTGGTAACATTAATTTTTGAATTGGTAACATGTTTTTAGTTTTAATTTCAAGACATGAAACGCTGATGCTGTCATCCAGTGAGAGAAATTATTTTTAGACATAGAATATTTTATTTAATTATATTTTCTCTCAGATATTCGGATTCATATACCCCAGACCTTAATGTTGTAAAACCCATTCGATCGGATCACGATTACTATGTTTTTTTTCCTTGCGTTAGTATCAGACTTAACCGTTGTGTTCTAGCGAGAATTAATTGTTTCCATCAGAATTAAATTTCACAACTTTTAATCAACTCATAGCACTATTTTAATCTTAATAATGTATAAGTAGTAACTATCTCCTAATTTTGAACATATTTTATTTTTACACTTGTAATTTTTCCCCCCAAAATATTAAACCCAGGATTAATTGCGATCCAATCAAATAGCTTCTTGAGAAAATTTATATTTAATGTGAACCAAACAAATCAATCCTCGAAATTTACAAAATTTAAGTCAAAGTTAATTATAGAAATGTTTAAGACTTAGAAAAAATTTAAAAATCTTTTTTCCTAAAGTATGAAAGACAGAATTAAATGTGAACTTATCAAACAGTTTCTTGAAAAAGTGTGGACTTAATATGCACAAATCAAATCAATCCACACAATTTACTAAATTTTAGTCAATTAAAAGTTTTGTTGAAATATTTGGAACTTAGAAAATGACCATCAATAGGTTTATACATACTAATTTAACAATACTTTTACAAAAAAAGCGGCGATTTCTTCTATACTTAAACATGGGTTTACATTCATTTTACAGTTTTCTATGAATACAAATCAATGAATTTATATCAACTAAGACTATATTTACATTATAGATAATCATCCTTTAATCCATATTATACCACTAGATTTTTTTTATTTTTCAAAGTTTAAGAGTTTGCATAAAATAATAGAAGTTAGAACATGTTCAGCAACTTTATTTTACATAGAATGATAAGCAAATGTTTTATATATTCCAATATATTTATTTTATTTGTTTTTAATTAATATTTTTTTTACACATTTTAACGTTTCAAACGGATACAATCTCAGAAATTATTGTGATCACATACATCACGATTAAAGAAACTTTAAAAATAGTCAAGAGCATATTGCTAAATTTGTAACTGCGAAGCAATTCAACAACCTGATTGATGTACAATGCAATACATTTAACGAACATTTCAACTATTCAAAACTTTGTCTTTAACATTTAACGAATTTTGCATTTATTCAAAGAGTTATTTATTTTCAAAACTCTGTCTTTAACACAGTTTTTATAATTTACACAGAATAATACAACCGAGAAAAAACATTTAAGAAACTATTTGCAGCGCGACTTTCATATATTGGAAATGTTTATTACTAAAGTACGAAGAAACTTTACGTTTTAAATTTCATGTTTTGAAAAAGTCTATTACTACTTACCTACATACAAACATGGAATCTCTACTTTAAGACTAAGCTCGTATGGATATAGACCCTAAATTAAATACAGAAATGTCTAAATCGTACCAAACATAAGGTACAGAATATGAACCAATCAATCAGGTTGTTGAATTGCTTCGTATGTATGTGATCACAATAATTTCTGAGATTGTATCCGTTTGAAACGTTAAAATGTGTAAAAAAAATATTAATTAAAAACAAATAAAATAAATATATTGGAATATATAAAACATTTGCTTATCATTCTATGTAAAATAAAGTTGCTGAACATGTTCTAACTTCTATTATTTTATGCAAACTCTTTAAACTTTGAAAAATAAAAAAAATCTAGTGGTATAATATGGATTAAAGGACGATTATCTATAATGTAAATATAGTCTTAGTTGATATAAATTCATTGATTTGTATTCATAGAAAACTGTAAAATGAATGTAAACCCATGTTTAAGTATAGAAGAAATCGCCGCTTTTTTTGTAAAAGTATTGTTAAATTAGTATGTATAAACCTATTGATGGTCATTTTCTAAGTTCCAAATATTTCAACAAAACTTTTAATTGACTAAAATTTAGTAAATTGTGTGGATTGATTTGATTTGTGCATATTAAGTCCACACTTTTTCAAGAAACTGTTTGATAAGTTCACATTTAATTCTGTCTTTCATACTTTAGGAAAAAAGATTTTAAAATTTTTTCTAAGTCTTAAACATTTCTATAATTAACTTTGACTTAAATTTTGTAAATTTCGAGGATTGATTTGTTTGGTTCACATTAAATATAAATTTTCTCAAGAAGCTATTTGATTGGATCGCAATTAATCCTGGGTTTAATATTTTGGGGGGGGAAATTACAAGTGTAAAAATAAAATATGTTCAAAATTAGGAGATAGTTACTACTTATACATTATTAAGATTAAAATAGTGCTATGAGTTGATTAAAAGTTGTGAAATTTAATTCTGATGGAAACAATTAATTCTCGCTAGAACACAACGGTTAAGTCTGATACTAACGCAAGGAAAAAAAACATAGTAATCGTGATCCGATCGAATGGGTTTTACAACATTAAGGTCTGGGGTATATGAATCCGAATATCTGAGAGAAAATATAATTAAATAAAATATTCTATGTCTAAAAATAATTTCTCTCACTGGATGACAGCATCAGCGTTTCAACTCTTGAAATTAAAACTAAAAACATGTTACCAATTCAAAAATTAATGTTACCACTCGCGAAAAACCTAAGTTGGAAATTAAAAATAACATCAGAAAACGATAAAGTTCAAAAAATAATTTCTCTCACTAGGAGGCTCTTCGTAAAAATACGTTGTCATGGAAATCATTAAATATTCTATGCTCAAAAATAATTTTTCTCTCGCTAGATGACAGTCTTCTCGAACATCTGAAAGAGAATTATATTAGGATTGATTTAAACTGTACTTTACTGAAATCATTTGGTGGTCTCATGGATAAAGCGCGCAATTCATCAGAGCGCCAAATGATTTTTGGAGCTGGAGGTCGCATGTTCGATTCCCGATCTAGGAAAGAGAAATTAAATAAAATAATTCCAAGTCCGAAAAATATATTTAAATGGATTAATGAATATTTATCTCACTAGATGGCGCCATGTGTATAACCTCAGAAAACGACCAAGTCTGAAAAAAATAATAATTAATATTTCTCTCACTAGGTGGCGCCATGAGCAATTCAAAAAGATTACAAGTTCGTTGTCATGGTAACCGTTGTCATGAGAACCGTTATATCACCGTTGCCATTCCTAAAAACGAAACTTCAGACGTAGAGTAACAACTCAACTCCACTCAGAAACCCCCGTAATCTTCTACGAGGAAACCCTACTACTCAACCCCACTCGGCAGGCGGAGGAGGCGGAGGGGAGCAGGAGGTGGAGGCGGTGGGGAGGGGAGGCGGAGCGGGGGGGGGGGGGGCGTGGCTGATCCGCAATCCGCTTCTTGGCGCAGAACGCCCATTTATCCCCTACTCTGCATACCCCTCAAAAAAGTGAATGATCTTTTTTAAGGCTAAAATATAGTTAAGAAAATTTAAAGCAACGATATTTGCTGCACAATGCTTTGATAACACATTAACTGTTTGATTGCTAAACAACACGCTAAAATTCAAGATTGACTTACTTTAATCGATTCTTGAGTATTTACTGATGTACAATATCATTTTAATGTTCCTTAAAAGAAAAAAGAAAAAAAATTCTATCGGTCTTATTTTAGAAGTTTCCTGTTTAGTTTCTATGGCAGCCAAGGCCAAACAGCTGGTCGATTAGCTTTGAACTTCAAACTCCTAAGAACATTAAGAAATAAAAAAAGTTCAATGACGCTTCAGTGCGAAAAGCATAATATACAAATTTACTGTCTTCAAATGACGGATAACAAAGAAACAGAAATTTATTAGTTTATTTCGTAAAAAAACACACCGTAAAAAATTTGTTGTTTAGATGCCACTATTTTTGGTGTTCTTTTGGTGTTACTGGACGCCAAAAATTTTTGAGGAAACAAAATACAGTAACACCTCGATCGATCGTTTCTTACGGGACCTTTCATTTCCAACGATACTTACGGAAAAACAACGCATGCGTGGGAGCATGAAGGAAGACGACACCGTTCAAGTGTTAAAACAATATGATACATGAGCAGGAAAACGACAGATGCGGGAAAAACGGATAGTGGTTCCACTGTACTTAAAAAAAATGCTTAGCAGCTATTTTTTTTTTTTTTTTTTTTTTTTGTTTGTTTAAATTAGTGATGGCACGAAGCGCAGTTTGGCCGAAGCGTCGAACACCGACGCTTCGGCCAACCAATGACCGAAGCTTCGGTTGCTGTACAGTGTACATATTCAGCTTTAAGATTGAACGCACAATAAATGAATATAATATCGTATCATACTCCATATCTTTCAATATTTTCAGTTTCAAACAACACTTTCTGCTTACTGTATATATATTTTTAATTGATACCACCAATTAAGGCATTTATTTTTGCTTTGCAAGAGTAGTACCAGAAAAGGAGATATTTCTCATTTTTATAGCAAATATAAAGTACATTATTTGATAATATTAAAAGCATGTTCTGCAATTAAGTTGATGTTTATAATAACCAACTGATATGATCAAATAGTAAATCACTGAATAATCAAATTTGGAATTATGTACTATTTGTATTATATCCGTAATATTATAATAGATATCTATACATTTTTAACGTAACATTTTTGAATTCAGGGTTAATTTGTAAACGTAATATGCATGCATTCTATTTTTCTAGCAATTTCAACTAACCTTAGCATTTATATTTAATAAAACATTCAGTATGTTTAATCTTGGAATTTTTTTATTTGAAAAAAATTTTAATTAAAAATTAGGAGTATCTCCATTTCTACTAATAATAAAGCGCAAAAGTATGTCTGTCTATCTGTCCGTCTGTGACCGGCGTAGGGCCAAGACCGTTCGGCGGATTTTCCTGAATTTTGGCACGAAATTAGTTTGGAACATGGGGTTGTACACCTCGGAGAGTTCTTTCTAAAATTCGAATCTGTTTTCTTTTCCTTCCAATTTATGGCCGAAAATTGCATAAAATGGTCTATTTTGTTGGAAGAAATTATCGCATCGTTTCTAGCTTGATGCCATTGAACAGCGCGTAAAAAAATACCCCAGAAAGAGTCTTGCCCCGTGCTAAAATTTGCTAAAACGTGCTAAAATTTGAAGCTTTTAAATTAACTAGAAAAGAAGTTATAAGCGTTTTTCTCTGTCGTTCGAATTATTTTTTTACGGTAATTAACTTTAATTTTGTTTGAATTGTTAGCATGCCGACTGGATTATGATCCTTTTCTTTTTTAACGTATTGAAATTTATTTCTTGCGGTTTTTATCCTTTTGAGGAACAGCCGATTTTTCATTTATTTATCTCTTTTTTTTAGAGTTTGATTATTCTTTTTTTAAAACGAATTAAAATACTGCACAGGGTTTTTTTTTTAAAGAAATGTTATCTTTTATAGAGATTTTCGTTATTCCAACTTATTATTACTATTTACATTTTTATTTATTTTTTTTTCTGAAGTGAATTAGCACATACGTTATTTTCCTATTTGAGCTCGGATGAAAGGTTTTTCCTCTTTCAAAGCTTTGCTTGCTGCTGTTTGTTTCTGCAAGCTACAAACCTTCGTCTTTCTCTTTAATATCAATGAATAATAGATAAAAATTAATTATACTAAAAATTTATTATTAAAAACTATTCTAATGGATTATAAACGTCCTTTTTGTGTGGGTACTTGAACTAAACAAACAAAATGAGTTTTCTCTTAAATATTTTCCTTTTAGTTTTGTTTTATTTACTTCTGTCTTTTGTTCTCCTTTTTTGTGCATGTTTTGTATAAAAAAAATTCTTTAATGTGAAGGATCGCTGGTTGATTGCCGTGGGCGGATATTTTTAATTATGTGGAACGCTATACATTTTAATAAAATAACATAATTTACACATAAAAAAAGTTACCATCACTATGTACACAATATCGAACCGACTGGTCTTTTCATTTTTTAACACGGGCATAGCCGTGCGGGTACCACTAGTCCCATAAAGTAACAAATGAAATCAAAACTTTATATCTTTCATTTTTTCTTCATACTCTTATAACAATGTTCATTTTGCATAATAAGAATTATAACATAGGCCTTTTGTTTTTAGTACCTATTGTAAATAAAGACATTGTTATATTTGATTAATTAAAGTATTTACTACTTATTGTATAAGTTATTTAATAATTCTATTGCAATTTCAATATCAGTTTCAGTTCACCTTTTTTTATTCTTAACATAGAGAGGGAGAAAAAATCTGTTCTGTTACTCATATAATTATTCATATAAATATAATTAAATATAATCTGATGCAACTTATTTATTTCTTGGCAACTTTCAAATTAAATAGAATACATTATTAATTATTGAATGATTTGTGGTTAGAAGGGAAGACATTATATACAAACCATATGCACACAAACTTTTAAATAAAATGTAAATTTCAGTGTTTCATTATAACCCTTTAAGCCCGAGCTTACACGACCGTGCGGATTAAAAATTAAGTACAATTTAATTTTCCCTGGCTTGCCGTATGTAATAAATGCCGGAAACGAATGATCGTGCTGGTTGATGGAAACGAAGTATTACCCACTTTCGTCAACAGATGGTGGTTCAAGTACAAGTTTAAGTTTTCAGGCATCACCGAAAGCTTTGTCTACATGTTGTCTGTTTAGCATAAAAAAAATTCAGGTTTTAAAGGGTATACCTTTAGGGGGGGGGGGCACTTTATGTACGTACATAAAGTGCATCACTTAAAAGACAATAAAGTATATAATAATTGCAAAAACAACAATAATTCGCAACATAAATTGTTTAGGCCGAACCACAGCAAATTATTCGGCCAGGCCGAAACTTCGTTCCTCTCCCATCTCTAGCTTAAATCTAAAACGGTATTAATACAACACGGAAAATCCTCTAAAAAGGCGTTAAAACCAAACAAGGCTTAACACAGAGTCTAAGAAACGGACCATTTAAAAGTGAGTACACCAACGCCTCAATGATAATTGTAGATGGCGTGAAAAAAATTGCTCTCCCTTCCCAGTCGGTAAAGCAAAGCCGAGTGGGGGGGGGGGATGGAAAAGGAGATGGAGAGGTCTGAAAAGGGGTGGTTGGTGCTTTTGCTCCCCCCTCTCTTCCGAGTAAGCGCGTGTCGCCCAGATGTTGAGATTCGGATTTCAAAAACAGCTCTCCAAGCAAAGAGGCCCTGAATAAGGGCTCAACTCTAGCTTAACTTCTATTTTCCAAAAAGGATAGATCTTCGAAGTAGATATTTTGAGTTACAATCAAGTCTTTTACTTACAGGTCTGTAATCCTTGGGTAGCTGAATCATTATTTAGAGAAGAGCAAATTATTATTTAAATCTCATCAGTTAGAGCTAATATGTTTCAAATTCATATGTTTTAAATAGCCACCAATTAGTTGAAAGAATGTATTTGAGTGTCTTTTTTTTTTTTTTTTTTCAATATTTTTGAAGTGACTGATGACTTAATTCAACCATAAAGAGACTGAATTTAATTACTATGTAATATGTAGTAAGATTATTGAAGAGCGTAACAAGTTATTCAGATGCCTTTATATCACTTATAAGTCAACGCAAACAAATACAGATCCTTAGTTTGCTACTTGGCCATGATCAGTGATAGCAAACCTTTTCAGTTCGGCATGTCAAAAATTAGAAAAAAACACTACCTAAATCACATCTTTATGCGATTTTGATATTAATCCTTTTTTGAAGAATTAGAAATATAAATAACTTTTTGATACTTTCAACCTTGGTGGGAAAAACAATCCTTTAATTTATTTATGAACTTATTTATCAAAACTAATTTTGTCCTCTTTCAAGAAGAAATAAGTAAAACTGAAAAGGGATTTCTAGAGAGAAAAAAGTCTGATAAACACAACATTGAAAATCGGAACTTTGCTTTCCATAAATATAACTTAAAACTTTCTGGAGAAAAATATGTGAAGATAGTTTAGAGATGGGATAAAACGATATAATTTGTTGTTTTATATTACTATTTATTTCCGTCAATCACACTAGTAATGCCAAAATGTGTCAGTGTGTCACTTTCAACACAGGTTGGCCATCATCGAAATAAACGGACTAATAGTCAGGGTGTCGATGTCGATACATAAAAGTTTGGAGCTGCAATTTATTACATGGGAAACTCGATAATAATCAAATCTCACCACGAAACAAATTATCAGAATCCTTATCCAGAAAAGTCAAATTACCCTATCGAATACAGCCTGAACTTCTTTAAATCAAGTTATATGTTATTTTCAGAAATAGAAAAGAACGGAACAAAAGGATAAAGAACCAACGAAGCCAAAACAAATATTACAACGACTCGAAGGCTGTAGATTCTCCTCTGCTTCCGGAAGATGTCGTCCCTCCTACACTCACTTCTCGAACTCAGACGAGGGCCTATCAAACGCACACCACAGCTGTTAGCTAAGAAAATAGAGGTTGTGAAGGTCAGCGAAGATATAAACGGAATAAATGAAAGAAAATTTTCAGATATCGCTATTTTCCAAAAGTACGAAAGCGGGAAGCGATTCGCTGCGAAAAAGAAAATGGTAAGAAGTTGGACAATCAACTGTCACTGTTTCGGAATTTTGTATTGTTGGGGTCAAAACACAATTAGAACATTGAAATCACCAAAAAAGCAATATATATGGCACAAAAAGTTACTTTTTTAAGGTCTCAAGACAAAGGAGTTCTGCCTTGGCAAACTTCTGTCTTAAAAAAAAAAAAAAACAGTTGGTCCTTGGCAAAATGATAGATTTGTTAAAAGCGATGGAATACGTCCTTTGCTCGGTACAGGGAAGTAAAAAATATTAATGGATATTGTACATTGGTAGTATATTTTTTAAAAACATGGAATCCAATGAGACAAAACATGCAGATGAAAGTTCAGTTACCAAACATTACCAATTTTGTCGGACATAACATGTTGTTAAAACTAACAAAAAGTAATGGTTTAATAAGTAAGAACTGTTTTTAAAAATAAAAGCAATCACATCATTAAATGCAATTGTTTTTTTATTATTTATTTATTTATTTATTTCCGCTTTCCACTAACTGTAGTTGGTGTTCCGGGTCACTTAATGCTGGACTTACATAGGCTTGTTGTAAGCGTTATTTTTAAATATCATACTGCTTGTTAAACCACGCCCTTACTAAATTAGAATTTATTTTAGAGTCTCTCTTCCACAAAGAGAGAACCGTCTTACAGGTGTCCTTGATGATACTTGCGGAAGAGAGAAGAATTTTGGAAAAATTCAATTCTTTGAATATGAAATCGTTTTACACAATTGTTTGCAAATGAGGCTGATGGTCATACAGCAAATAGCAAGCAATAGCTTCGAAATAAACAACAGGAATGGTGTGTGTTTTTAATTTTAGCTTTCAATAATCAAGAATTGAATTTTACATTCAACATTTTATTAATGGCAACTCTTTAGCTGAAGAAAACAGTCAATTAGTGCATTTATACAACGTCTTGAAATTGGAACACCGATTTTAACTTCTCTTTGATATTTTGTTTAAAAGAATTTCCGACAAATCGACGGTGCAGAAAGCTTTACATAGATCTGAAGAATACTTCCTCACTAACGCTTAAGCTGCATTTATTGTACAATATATTATTTTACAGTAATTTAAATAAGATGGGGTTAAGTGGTCATAGTTAACATTCATCACTATTTAGCCATGGAAATAAGTTTTGAAGAATATAGGGCTCCTCACTTCTTTTGTTAGAAACTAAGCCCCGATGCCGGTCTTAGTTAAATATTAATTTCACTAACGCTGTATTATTTTAAAAAGTAAAAATCAAAACACAACTGAGCTTAAATCCAAAACAGATTGAAATTACTATAAGATGGTTTCCATACAATGTTGTTATGTATTGACGAATTCTTAGGAACTTTTTCTGTCACTCAACTTCCAAGTTATACCTGTAATTCATTTCTAAACAGACTTATACTTAACAGACTAAACATTTACTGTTTATATTATTAAACTGTAAATGTTTAGAACTAGCAGTACTTCAAACATGAGTAATATATGAAAGAGAGACAATCAAAAATATTTAGGTTAAAGCATACTTTCCTCCCATTTCGACTTATTATACAATAAATTATCTCAGAACTCTGTTATTAATAATATTCGCTTCATATGTAATTTAAGTAAATTAACCGTTCATTAAAAGCTATTTCTAATTTTTTCAGGGAAAATTTTGAACTTCACAGTATATTTTTGTTTTGTTATATTAAAGGACAGACTTACAGACTGACATTTAACCATTTAACGATCGGTTAATTTTCAACAAAACGGTCATAAAAGTGCCTATTTTTTTTTATCCCTGAAAAATTATATAAAAATATGTGTATGAACAATATATATTCATTTTTAATTTATTTGTTTTTACTTTGAAATTTCAAACATTCCAGCACGGAAAAATCTCGGAAGTGAGAAATAGAGAGCGAAATCTCACCCCGTCATTTACACGGGAGCGAGAAGGAAGGAGTTAAGAGTTAAAACTTAAAGCATACCTATCATGTATTTCTAAAATATTTTGGTACGTCGTTTTAAAACCAGTAGCTGAAAAGACGGAATTACCTTACCAGCCGATACGAAGATGGGAAAAAACTTTGGCTGCAAAGTAAAAACTCGTTAATAATTTTAAATAATAATTTAATAATAAATAATTTTAATTTTATTAATAATGTTTTCTTTTGTAGATGCCTCTATTGAGTATTTTAAGACATTACGGTTATTAATAACAAGTTTTATCGATTATGACCACTTTACCCAACGCCATGGGGTAAAGTGGTCTTAAAAGGGCGTTCCAAAATTGTTTTACTCATTCTTTTTATTCTCAAAATTTAATGCAATGTGCTCTTTATTTATGTAATGTAAAATATCTAAGGTTTTCGAACAAATTTTTATACTTATGATCCACAGAAGTTGAAAAATCGTGGATTTTATGACCACCTTTTACCCCATCTGACCTACAATGTCAACAAGTGTCTGTTTTGCGAAACCATTCCGTATTTGTAAATGTGTAATCGTTTTGAACATTTTAGTACTGTTAATGGAGTATAACAAATTACTATTACTTTTTTTTCGGTATACAATTTTTTGCGAAACGTATAATCTGTCAAAACAGACTTTAAAAAGTTTTTTTCTCCCTTGGTTTAGTACTGACAAAGGTGATGCAACACAACGATATGCATCCAGCCTCAGTTAAAGGAAAGTCTAAACACGTCAAATGCAATCTAAAATGGATAAAAAGGTGTAGGAATCTCTGAAACGAGATTCTTACGCCAAGAGAGGTAAGGTACGAGAAGGAAATTCCTGATTCCTCCTTAATGAGTTTTAAAGGGTTGCTTCATTAGGAGGTTCACCAGCAGGGGGTCCGTCGACCATGTCAATGAAGGAATTAAACAACCATCTTACCAATTATTTCTCGCACTATATACTGGAAAATTGAATACGTTCTCGCAGTTTTTTTTTTGTGAAAATTAATGCTTTATTTTATTAAAAAACATGTCATTGAAAGTATTGTCCATCGCAGGTTCCATATATGTAAACCAATAGATAAATAAAAGATATCATATAATTCTAATGAAAACTGTTCGGAGTAGGGAGCGGAGTCGAAGCAAGTACGGAGCTACTTTTAATTCATAAAAGTGTCTGCTCCAGCTCCCTGAAAACTACTGTGAATTTTTTTTTATAACTTTCCTCGAATAGAAATGATATCGAAAACTAAATGTTCGAAATACGAATTCAGACTAATGAAACAGCTCAGAATTTCAAGTTCAAAACGAAATCCGCAGGTATGACATGGCTCTCTCACATCCTGTCGACCCTGTTGAGCCAACCACACGAACGTGTTTGCGGAATACGCAGGTGGCAACCACAAACCGCAGCCAATCAGAAGTCAATTATGACTCGGATATTGGCAATAAAATATTGCCATCAGCACTTCTTTTAAATATTATAGGATCGAAGTGTTTGATACCAGATATTATTCACTCGAAACGTTTTATTATTATTCCAAAATCCAGTTACGCATATAAGAAAGGGTCTATAGTTTTTTTTATCATTCTTAACTAGAATCAGATTTAATGCTTTTTAACAATTTAAAAAATGTTTTAAAAACTTTTAATTTAGAATGAATATAAGCATACATGAATTCATAAGATAAAATGAGTAATAATTAATACAAAGTCAAGCGAATGAAAAATACCGAAATTTATAATTAAGTGATTTATTTTTTTATTCATAATTATCTAATTTGCAAGAGAATTGTAAATATGATGTGGTCGTAAGAGTAAAATATTATTAAATATAAACCCTGAACAAAGACATGAAAATGTCCTTTTTATACTTCTTAAGATTTTCTCTTTCACTCTTTTTTAATGAATGCAGAAAGTATATCTGTGTCTGCGTGTTCCCCCGGTTTGAAACAGAAAAGCAGGAAATAATGATAATCAAAAAAATAATAATTACAATAATGCATGTAACTGAAAAAAAAGAACTTTTTCGAAAAAAAGTTTTCAAACAGACAAAACAAATATACACACGCACATACACAAAATCATTCAGAAAATAACTTATTTACTCCAATGCATCCCTTCTCATGAGATAAAGAAAAAAAATCAATAATCAAAGGAAGAAAAACAATCCTAAGTAAAGCAATCTTTGAATCCATTTTTTTTTTTTTTTTTCCTGTCATTTTTCGAATTTGACTTGCTCAGCAAATAGCTTTCAATTCCGAGGAGGAGCAAAAATATCGATACCAGCGAAAGGAAATTTATACTCTGATTACATCAGCTCATTTTCTCTCCGATTAGGTAGGTGGTAATTCCTTAAAAATGTCTCTTATTTAAATGAACTCACTCGTTTTCAAAAACAGACCATACAAATTATTATTGCATTAATTTGCGTTAAAAAAGTTATTTAATTCAAACATAATTAAAATCCAATTTCGTAAGTGAACCTTTTCCTAATGTTTTTCCGGCGAAAGTATAATCCCGAGGTTTGGTAGGAAGTGTAACGTAAAATAAGAATGTTGCATGATTTTAAAAATGATCATAGAAAATTTCAAACTTTTGTCAACATGTGAGACAGAACATGTAATTTCATGCTCTCACTTTTAATTCCCAATGTGATTTTGATATTTTTGTAATGCATATTTAGATAAAACAAAATAAGTACTGCCACCATAGTATAGAGTACATGGAATGCCTTACTTTTATTTTCTTCTTAACAAGCGTCAACAACCTTCTCCACTGAAAGAAGGATCTAAATTTTAAATCAGTCGTTCAGAACATGCTGAAGAAGTACAGAAATTTAGACTTCCATGAGCTTGAAAAATCTACTTTGAATTCATACTTCGGCTATTTTCTAAAAAATTTGGGTGACATTTAACGAGGAGACGGCTAAGAGATATCAGGACATCAAAGAAATAGAAATGAGAAAATAGATTACTACAACGATAATCTTCGAGAGAAATTACAAAGGAAAAGCTTTCAGCAGACCATCAAATCATGAACGAACCGAATAAGTTCCCATACACAGAGTAAAATTGTAAATATTTTATTATATAGGTCGTCATCAAGGGTATGTAGAGACAGGGAGTAGTTTTCTGAAGGTAGTATGAAGGTATTTAAAGTAGTTCATACTTCAAATAAATTATTTTTAAAAGTGCAATAAAATAAGAAATTTGTGTTACTTTTGTGGCAGCTTTCAAAAGAAATTGGGTGGGGGAGGGGTGTCCACCGCCTTTTTCCTTAGACTACTCACATGTTTAGCCGTAGACATACTAATGATATTTTTTTACTTATACTATTAGTCAAAAATGGATTATATTAAAAAGAACTCTTTAAGTCGTAACAAATGATTACGACTTAAAAGGTCGCATTTTTTTATTTTTTACAAATTTTGAAGGTTACGATTTTTATGACATCTATCTTTCTGTAATGGGGGAAAATGAAAGCCATTCTCAAAATCAACACATAGAAGCCAATTACCAAAAGTTAAAACCCATAAAAAAAGTCAAATTTCATAGGTTTGTATATTGTTATCATGGTTTGTTCCAAATATCTTAAAGTTTGTAGCAGATCGGTAGGTAAGTTATAACTGGCAGCCTAGCTTTAAGCGTAAAAGTAGACCTTAAAACTGCGCTATAACTGTAGCGCCTTTTTACGCAGTAAATTTAAGGCATATTTGGCAATGTAGAAAAGTAACTTTTAATGCAAAATGCTACTTTCTTTGCTTCAAACTATTGTCTAAAAAAAGCTGAAGTTCAGTTACCGTGATAGTCAAGAACTCCTAGACTTGATTATAAGTGAGTCGATATCGAAATTAAAGCTTCATTTCATTTATCTTGGAAAACACTGGATTTGCATTCAATTTAAAACTTACATCTATGTATAGATTTCGAATTTATAACCTTTTATTGAATTTATAATTTAATAGAAGATCTGGATTTCGCTAAACAGTTAAGGTCCGCACAAAATAAAAAGGAGTCCGACTTTTGCTGACCCCTGCTAGAGTGATAATAATTCACTGTGTTACAAATCCTGGTGATCTTGATTCATCTCCTTCCGGTTTCCAGCAGGTATCTTAGAAGATATTCTTTCAAAAAAAAAAAATAATAATAATAATAATGGTACCATATATGAAGATGCAAACTTGTCGCGATATTAATTAATTAATTAATTTATTTATTTATTTATTTGTTAAGTTTTGACCCCGACTTTAATAGATACACTGCGCAACAAATTTGAACTTTTTTTTTGTCCTTTAGATTACGTGATTCTATATAATCAAAAGGTGCTTAATTCAAATATCCAAACCAAAATGGTCCATCACGTACCGTTTTTTCTGGAGACCCACTTCTCATATTTGGTTATAGAAGAACGTAACTGAGGCTTACTTATTGAAAACACAAACACTAAACTGAATTTTTTGGCCGTTTCATCTTGTGTGGGCATCTATTGGTGTGCCCTGATAACAGATTAGCAATATTTAATTCGTATACTTCCATTCCATTGACCGCTGAAACGCTTTTCAAACACACAGATGTCCTGATAAAACCTTTCCCCATACTCATCATTATTTGCGCTAAGGTTTAGAGAAAAGAATGGGGTTCATATGGGAGTCCAAAAAGTGTAGTTTTAATGACATATGGAAACCTATAAAACAAAAGCATTTTATCATGCCACCAACAAGATCTTCGTAGTTTTTAGTTTTCTCATTTCCAAGTAAACGTGAGCACACTGATTTAACTGCCAGCCAAGCTGATTTTTCGGCTTCTGACTGTTTTGTTTCATACTCTTCATCGTGAAAGGACTTCCTTAAGTTGTGGGTAGTAAAAATCTTTTCTTTTACTTTTGCCTCACTTGAATTTTTGAATTTGTTCCTGAGATGCAAGAAAATCACTCCTTCTCTGTCCAGAGTTTTCACAAATATTTCGATAAACCAATCTTTAATGTACAATTGTGGAAAAAAGGCACATTGTAGATTTGCAAGTGGCTCACTTGATATGTTTTTGACACTCATAATTTTGAAATGTCCTTTGTGTTTGCAGAATATGCTACAGGAATAAACATGAAAATAATCCTCAGATGGAGGAGCACTGATAAACAAGCGCCACTTTGCTGAATTGTGCTCATGTCCTAATGCTTGAAATAGTAGATTCACATAACATCTGCATGCTATTTCTTCTTTCTTCGCAAAATAGTCTACAAAATGCCTTTGTCGCCTTGTAAATGACTCGATATTCGAGAAGGAAGATAAAGCTTTTGTTGTCAAAAATGTAGCTAAAGAAACCCAAGTTCATTAAAAAGGTCTCTAGAATGGCAACGACCTCACTGTCAACGAAAGATATAATTTATAATAAATTAAATCGATAAATTACGAAAATATGCACATTTATCCAGAAAATACGTAAAAAGCTAAAGTGTGGAATTTTGGAAAAATGGTACGTGGTAGGCAAACAATAATCACAGATTCGTAATTTTCAGCCAAAAATACATAAGAACAGACATTTTTCGTGTTGCACGGTATAATTTGAATGGAAATATAAATAAGACCAAATGCGGTTTTTATTAGATTCTATTCTAAAATCAAAAATATTAAAATATCGTAGTCACGGCTTCAGTATTACGCAGCAGTCTTGTCTGCTAGGACCTCATTGTTTTGAAGTTATCATTCATTTGCGAAAGTGGGGATTCATTTTAAAAAGTTCATCAGTTCTTTACGAAACACTTGATAGATAAATTTATCATAAAATTGTAAAAGTAAAGAAGAAATAACGGCTGCACACGAAATCAAATGCACTGCAAAATGATATGATAAATGGATTAAGGAATTTAAAACATTTTTTACGCAAATGACAAATGAGTATAATTTTCTAAATGGTCCGTTTTTGTGGTAGGGAACGTTGTTTTCAAAAATATTTCGGGATGATTAAGTTTCAGCCACCTCCCCCCCCCCTCCCTGCCCCCTTAAAAAAAAAGATGGTTTTTTTTTCAAAAAGTTTGCCAAGTGCTATCCCGGCTCTTTTAGATCTACCCATTATTTTGAATATTAATTTTTAAGAAAAATTCAGTCATATTCCTGTTTATTGAGCTATTTTCTACATGTCCATTAACATTTTTAATCATTTCAAGGATTATAACATCAAGATAAAAAGAAAGACTGACATAAATACAGAGTTTTTTGGCTGTCCAAAAATATACTTTTAAAATTAGAAATTTACGTTTTAAGTTAAATATCTCTGATTGTATGAAAAATTAAGCTTGCATGGCATTGCACCTTTAATAATCAAGCATTTCCAAGCGTACATTTAAAAATAAATTAAACAGCAATAACTTTTTTTTTTTTGAAAATTTCTAAATGCTGTTTTGGCCAACATTTTGAAAATGACTCAGATTCTTTATACTTTTCTCCAACCTCCTTCCCTGTTTGCAGTAGGCCTTAGGGATGTCCTCTCCTGGGTGTTACCCACGGATTTTACATGCACGTATCCCCAGGTGTACATGGAAGGTCTTCAGCGGGTCAGGTATCGAACACGCGACCTTCCGATTGGAAGTCCGACATCCTAAGCACTAGGCTACCACGGCCCCAGATACTTTACACTGGATCGAATTCGACAGGTTAGTTAAGCATAAACTGCCCAAAATGCAGATTCGTGCTTTTGACATGGTTGGAAATGACAGTAACGTATATAGCTAAATTTTCACATGTGGAAATTTTCTTAACTCTAAAAAATACAACAAGGTCATATTTTATGAATGGAGCATTAATGAATCATTGCATATTCTAAATTTATATTTGAATTTTCTTTTATAAATTATGAATTCGTTCGACTTGAATGTTGGGTATAAATATTTAGTTTATACAACTATTCGGTTATTGGCCGAAGATACGTATATCGAGCACTTGGTAACGCACCAACAACAGCTGTTTGTGCAGCAGCCCCCCCCCCCCCCCCTTGTTGAAATCAATCCCTGACAATTCCAATCGAACACGCCCTGAATGGTCTAAGAAAAGTTGCAAAAATGTGTTTAGTAAAAAAGCACTCCTAGTTTTTTTTTGTGCATGTGTGAGACTATTTGCATGAAATAAGATACACAGAAGAATATCAGTGATGGAATTGCAGATTAATAAAAATCTGAAAAGAATTCCCTTATATGCAACGTAAAGTAAAACCATCCGATGCAATAACAATAAAACATTTTGATATGTAAATTCATATACAAAAGAAACGGTGGAGGAAACAGAAGAGAAAAAATGGCTTAGAATAATATTCAGAGCAGAATAAAAGCCGGGGAGCAATGGACTTTTGACATTTGTTTGACGGATGGTGCCATTTATGACACTAAAAAAATGCAAGGTAGCTTGAGGAAGAAAAAAAACGTGCATACATAATGAATTGACAATTCCACTTAAAATATAGCAACTGCAACTGCCGAAGTGAACGTGTTAAAATTTATTCTTGGCTGAAAATGGGAAAAAACTTGGTAAAATTAAAACACAAAAGATTTTACAAGAATCAGAATTTTCTAATAAAGCTATTAAATGCCTTCTAATGAAAAAGAAAAGATTCACTGCTTTTAAGCGTTTTTTATCTCCGTGCCTGGTTTATTAGGGTGGTTCAAGAAATTCAACTTATTCAAATATACCTAGCTCCCCCCCCCTAATTTTGCTTCACCATATAACAATAGTCGTCACACAAAATTTCAGCATCATATGACAAAAGGAAATAAATGCTCAATCAAAGCTCATTTTTAAAATCGTGCAAAAAACTAACCCTCTTTGATATATTTTGTCTCAGTCTTTGAAGAATTATATTTGAAAATAAATGATTAGTCAAGAAAAGCACATTTAAATATTAATACATTAAGACATGGGTCCCCAACCCTACGTCCGCGGGCACCATGGCGCCCGTCGATCGGTCTAGGTGCGCCCGCTGCATAAAATATTTCAGTTTTCCATTTTAAACTAGAGAACATTTAGAATCTAGAGTATATGAATAAAGGGCTATATAACTATTAATAACCCTACAATGATAAATGACAATGAATATCATAAAATCAAAATATAGATTACGACTTACAGATGAACACCTTGACGATTGCTCGCGAGCAGGAATTTTTATCATATTCTCCCAATTATGAAGCGCTGGCCAGTGAAATGCAATGCCAAACATCATCGACTATATTTTATAAATAATTTTATACTTCGTATGTTTTGCAAGCAGTTTAGTAATCATTTATTTTACACAAGAATATTAATACTAATTATATTCATATGTTAAATTATTTTTTTGGTGCATTATATGTAGTGTGTATTATTAACTATGTCCACCAACTATAAATTATCTTGACAAAATTTGTTGTGCCCGACATTCGACCGATATTCTGGTATATGCTCTTACGCACAAAAAGGTTGGGGACCCCTGCATTAAGAAATACCAGGATAGTAACTATATAAATACAAGAGTAAAGTGTTAGTGAAAGACTTTTTATCTACATTTCGAATCAGATAGAAATGTCTATCCCATCGACACGTCACTCGGACAGTGTGTATTTGATTCGTGTCAAGAACTTAGATCTTTTAAGCAACAAAAACACTGCGTTCTAAATGAGGTATGACCCTAAAAATGTAGGAAGGTGTTTATTCTATTACGCGAAACTAACGGGGTGCCCGGGTCTCTGGCTTCAACTTGAATTTTATCATTATAAAATGGTAACCTTACGGTTTTATATTAGCACCTTACTTAAGGCTCGACCGATGCATCGGTCTCGCCGATGCATCGGCGCCGATTGTTCAACAAAGCTGCCATCGGCCATCGGCATCGGCGGCAGATGTTAACTTTAGAAAAACATCGGCCCATCGGCTGTGAAAAACATCTAAAAGCCGATGCAAGGCCGATGTTTTTCGCAGTGACAACTTTCCAGAAAACATTCTGTCTTTCACTTTCTTTTTTTCTCCATAGCTCAATTTTTATTTCCACACAATAACAGGCAGCACATAAGTTTTTTAAAAAAACACAAAAATAATGTCATTCTACAAAGTATTTGATAAAAAATTCGGAAAACTAGTTTAAGCGATCGCTGCCCGAAAACCTTCATTATTAAAATAGTTCTCTTTGAGCAGAATGCTCGCGAAATAGAATATGTTTAAGTAAAAGTCATAGAGGCGTCTTATGAGTGCTATTTGTTTTTCGCACTAGGTTAGTTGCCTCATTTTTGTCCGTTTTTCTTTTAATAATGACTTAGTGCATTAGATGTCATTGTGCAATAATATTATACCATCTGCTTTTAGTTTGTCATGTTTCTCATTATTCCGAAATTATAAACAATAAAAAGTCAACTCAATCAATGTACGATAATAATTTTAATTTTTACCAGCGTAAACATTTTCTCTTTGCGTTTTTTTTTTTTTTTGCTTCTTCGATCCCACGTGTTACAGTTTTTCTGCAATTGTGTTGCAATTTTGTTGCATCTGCTTTTATTGTGCGATTGTTCTCATTATTTCATTTTTAGTTTACAACATAGAAAAGATTGGTCAAAAATAAGAAACACTTAAACACTTTCCAGTATAAATATTTGTTGATCAAAATTTTATGTGTTCAAGTCCGACTTGCAATTTTTAAAAATTGAATTCTCAAAATGCGAGTTCGAGCGACAAGATTTACTAACATCTTAATAAAAATGCTAAAATTTCTTTATTTTCAAAAATTGATCAATGCATATTTTTTTTTTCAAAATACATCTTATCATTTTTTATACGATAATTATTTAACTTTTTCTCCATTTATACTTCGTTTTTTTAGCGCATTTTTTTTTTTTTTTTGCTTCTTTGATGCCACGTGTTAGACAGTTGACAGTTTTTCTGCTATTGTACATCAATCTCGTTGCATCTGCTTTCAGTTTAGAATATTTCTTGTACGACGTAGAACATATTGATAAAAAATAAGAATCAATTTTTCAGTATAAATGTTTATTGATCGACATTTTATGTGTCCAACTTTTTCTCCGTTTATACTTCGTTTTTTTTAGCGCTTTTTTTTTTTTTGCTTCTTTGATGCCACGTGTTAGACAGTTGACAGTTTTTCTGCTATTGTACATCAATCTCGTTGCATCTGCTTTCAGTTTAGAATATTTCTTGTACAGCATAGAACATATTGATAAAAAATAAGAATCAATTTTTCAGTATAAATGTTTATTGATCGACATTTTATGTGTCCAAGTTCGACTTGCAATTTTCAAAAATTTAATTCTTTAAAAATGAGTTTGGGATACAGGGTGGAATAATAGCTTAATAAAAATGCTACAATTTCATTAATTTCAAAAATTGTCAACGTATATAAATATATATACTATATTTTTTCAAAATACATCTTAATTTTTATAAACGATCACGTGTTTTCAGAAGATTATTTGTCAACAGAAAACTGCTGGTGCTCAAAATATTGGTTTATTTCGGTGACCTTACATTGTGCTCATGAAATTATAAAGAACATGTAAAGTATTTCAGTGTAATTTTCATCTCACAAGAAAAAAAAAAATCTAATAAGATTAGTTCTTAAGACCCAGCATTCATTTGCAATGACAAAAAAATCTCACGCCTATGTTTTTAAAGCAATATCCAGTATTTCTTGGTTATGAACAAGGGATAATACTACGAGCGAAATTTTAAAATATTTTATTTTTATTTCAGAAAAACAGCTTAAAATAACTTTTTTAATGAAAAATAAATAAGTAATCGTTTCCGCTTTTCTTTTAAAAACGGGGGGCGGGGGGGACTCATGAAAAAAAATCTGATGAGAGGAGGGGGTTGACAGTTTCGTTAAAAATACAAACCCACATTATTTGTTAGTCTGTGTCATAACATCTGCATTCCTCTCCATGAAAAAAAAATAAGAAAATAAAGGCAGCTGCACTTGGCATTTGCAGTGCAGGAAGAGAAAATGTAAAGAGAAAATGTTGAAGGAAAGGGAATTAGACCCGAGTCGATTCAATAGTTGTTGAGTATTTTTTTTTTTTTTTTTTTGCAAAGATAAGAAAAAAGAATTGAAAATTCTCTCATATAGCATTTTTTAATTTTTTTAACTTCCAAATAGTTTAATTACTTTCCTAGAATCGCGAGTGATTATTTCAGTTTTAATTATGTAAACTTCTCCCAAACAGTTTTACGGTGCTTGAATAATGCATTTATGCTTTTATAAACATAAAAATAAATAGTAAATCATTTAAAGGACATTTTTGACAAGCATTCTACACGTTTTAATGGTTAAAAGCGACCTTTTTTTTCCCATCGGCCATCGGCATCGGCCATCAGCCGATGGAAAAGGATAATAATCGGCAATCGGCCATCGGCCGATCTCGGAACAATCGGCCAACAATCGGCATCGGCCCATCGGCCAAAAAATGCCATCGGTCGAGCCCTAACCTTACTGCTTTATATTATGCTCTTTATCGTTATTCTCTATAAAAGCAAAAAAATGTTCAACACACATATCGCTTGCTTAAAATATGGAAACGCACTCAAATCCATGAAAAGTGTCAAAAATAAAAACTAATATTCAAAAATTAAAATTTAAAATATGTTTTTTTATGGAAAATTTACTTAGTGCTTAAAGCTCCGATAGTCCTCTTTTTTTTTTTTTTTTTTTTTGCCTCAAAACCCAGTGTATTTAGTTTATAACTTCTTTTAGACTAATTAGACCATCGTTTCCCGACCTGGGGGTCGCGATCATCAGAGGGGTAGCGCGTCGTAATCTGACCAAAAATGTAAAATGTTATCAGCTATTCAGTGGGTCGCCATCCTGAAAAGTATTATAGGTGAAAAATTAGCGGTCGCCACTCGCCACATGGCGATTAAAGTAGTAAGAGTGGAGATTAAAAAATGCGTGAAAAATCGCCAATCCTGCACGGTCACTTTTTAATACATTCTACTGTTTTTTTTTTTTTTTTTTTTTTTTTTAATCATTTTAAAAGTTCTAAAACATTCTAGGATGTGCTAACTTAAATCTGCATATTTCTTGTTGGTTTCAATAATCTATTTGTTTTCCAAACGATTTTAGAGTTGGTTTTCAATTCTTATTAGCAATTTTAAAAAGTGGCTGCTAACTTTAAAAAGTCGCCCTCTAACAAAACTATGTCTATCGGCCACAGGCTACTAACCAAATTTCCCAGTTTTCACCTGCACTGAAAAGGTTGAGAAACGATAGCCCTACCCTACCATACGGCAAAAAGCGAGATATGGAAAGTCACTAAATGAATTCTTTGAAAAGTGGTGAACCAATAATTCGAAATATACGATGCTGTACGTTTCTAAGGGACTATTCTAAAAATCAAATACGTTTCCAAGTATAGAATTAAGGAACATTTCTGCTCTTTTTCAATTCTTGCACCGTTCCTAAACCTGTCCTCAATTGAATGGTGTTCGAAGATCACGTACGAAAGCTAAAACTTTTTTTTGTTATTATTAATTAATTTTGAAAATCACCAGTATTCAATGGTTTCACTTTTTCACCCCCTTTGTTTTGAAAAAGATAGATAGATAGATAGATAGAGATGTGGCTGAGAACTGGTTCAATTATTGTCTTCTTACTGCAGCCTTTGCGTATGAATGAACTTTCACAAATCTGAAATATTTCAATCAATGAAATCCAAGCGCCGTATAAATCGTTTTCAACACATTGTTGCACTTTTTCTGGATTTTTTGCTTACACTCAGTCTTCTAATGACTAATGAATGCACTTCCAGTGGCATAAATGCATACAAATCAAAATGTGGGGGGGAGGGGTGTCGCAGATCAGTCCTAAAAGAAGGTGGCGAAGAAGAAAGTAGGCGCCAGATTTGCGATTAAAGAGTCTGCTCAGCGCTGCTTTCAAATCCTTTTAAATGGCTAAAACGAGAGGGAAAAAAATCACTTTTCAAAAAAGTGACTCTCTTGAAGAATTTCTTTTTTAAGTTTTTCTTCCTTCTCTTCCGGAACTGACACAACTTAGAAACTTAGGGTTTTTACGAGCTGCGATCAGAATGGAAGATGAGAATGAGAGATTTTTTTTTCTCAAGAAGTTGATAGCATAACAATTTGAGCTACACCATAAAAACTTTTTAAATAAAATTTCAGTGATTTCCAAAAATTTTCTCCAACGAAAACGAAGCCGAATATTCTTTTAAAACAAAGATTCATATCAGTACCCAAATTTTATTATTTTTGTCATTAAAACAACTATAAATGAAAAATTTTAATGCAAATGTTAGCGTGTATAGCTAAAATAAAAACTAACTCTTCAATCGCCATTTCACCAAGCAGTTTGATGTGCCATTTAATCAATATTTAATACCTGCGTTTTACACTATTCGGCCATTTGGCCGAATAGTCATTTCATCACCCAGCCGAATATTCGGCCTGACCGAATACTGGGTAAGGTCAAATTCAGCCTGGCCGAATATTGATGGACTATTCGGTAGAATAGTTCTTTCTGCAGTAAAAAAGAAAAAAGAAATTAAGAAATTAGTAGATTTTAAACATTTAAAATTGTATTATAATTATTGCAAAAGAATACATTAGTCCACTAATAGTTTTAAGAAATAAAAATAATTTAGAATAAACTACTTTTTTTTAATCTTGTTTTAGGCTTGACTGAGCAAAAACACATTTTAAAGTTGTAATATTGTATTTTATATTTAGCATTTGCTCCCAAAAGCTGCCAATAGTTAATTATAATGGAGAATATGATAAATTCATTTTGTTATTATTAACAAAGTGGAAGCCATTCTTTGTTTGGGTAGACTGATTTATTGGGAATATTGGGTTAGTGAGAAATGTGAAAAGCCCAGAATATTTCATGAATATTTAGATAGCATAAGTTATTGGGGTTTTTGAAAATAAAAACATATTCCAGTTAAGTGCATTAAGTTTTAATATATCTTTTAAAAATAGGTACGTAAAAAACCCCATAAAATAAAAATATTAACTTTTATAACTTTTAAAATGTCTTCATAAAACAGTTTTGAGCAAGGTAAAAGTTCACTAAGCACTACTATTTCTTTCATTGCAATTAAATAATTAGTAAAATAATGCTGATGCTTACTACCGTAAAACCTGTCATTTCTATTTTGCTTGGGGGGGAAATTCTTTTATTACATTCAAAACAATAGTGAAAATAGATTAATTTTAAATAGTTCTAAATTCTTAACAAACAGAATTAAATCATACATCATAGATTGTGTGTAATTGGTGTTTGACTTTGTGATTATTTTTAAATTTGACAAATACTTTCTATTACAACGATTTTCTGGAAATTTTAATATTCGGCCGCCGAATAATCGGCTTCGGCCTATTCGGCCTAGAAGAAAGGACCGAATATTCGGCTTCGGCCTGGAAGAAATGGCCGAATATTCGGTATTCGGCTAATTCGGCCAAATCACTATTCGTTACATCCCTAGTTAGAATTTGCTCTAAAATATTTATTGATTAAAATGACTTGGTGTTGGCAACAAAAATTTTCATTAAAATGAATAAAAATTTTAGATTCATGAAAAAACTAACATGAAATATAATTATTTTTCACAACGTTTGTCAAAATTGTATAAAGTATATATAATTAATTATTAGTAGGCAACACTAATTAGTAATCACTAACGGTGTTGTCAAAGAATAATTGTACCATGTAAAATGTATCAAGTACGCAATATGGAAATGGAGAACTGAACAATTCTCATACAACCAGCGAGGTTATTTAGAATCTTGTAGGTAAATAAATTATACTTACAATATGTCTGAAACATTATTTTAAATTTTCTGAAACATTTATTGCTTGTATTAAAAGAAGTAACGCAAATAAAATCAACCAAAAACGGTTTTAAAAATTCGTACGATGTTTTTATGCTTATGCGTCAGAGTATTAAGTTTTTTTTTTTAATTTGTAATGATTTTTAATATATACAATTATGGGGGGTGGGGGGGTCACGTTCGGGGGAGCTACGGGGCCGACTCTGCGCCGTTGAAATTTTTAGGGGGGTTACCTGATGTTTAAGGAGTTCATCGTTTTGGAGGAGCTCCTTAGCTTTTGAGGGGAGAGTGCGTCATTGTGCTGGGGGGCTCCAGCAAATGGATATAATTAGTTAGTTAAATGACTTTTTAACATGTATAAATCTGAAGTCATTAACGTTTATTATAGGAACCCAGAAATTTTTCGCATATATTTACCCTAAGTTTTCTCTCTTTTTTTTTTAAAGATGGATGAAATAATTAATAATTACAAAAAAAAAACCTTGTGCCGAAGTGTGCGCAGGAAATACAAAATAACATCAAGCATTTACTTGAACACATTAACATACGGAAAACAATTAATCTAATTTATTTACACTTTATACACATTCTTAGTAAATAAATAGACAAAGTAAAAACCATTCATTTCTTCTCACATGAGAATTCGCTTATTAAATAAAAAGTAAATAATTTAAAACACAAAAAATAACTGATGTAAAAATTGTATTTATTGATTTATTTATTTAAAGCAGTAGCAGTTACAACTGGTTCAAAAGTTCATTATGTACGTTTACTAAGTGTTTACGAAAACAGGTAGTACGCATTGCTTATTGTTTGTTTACAAACAAATTATTAGTTTCCTCATTAGCGGATACAAAACTTTAACATTAATTATGATAAGAACAAGCGAATATTTAGCGATAGATACATCATATGGCGCAAAGTAAAATGAAAGACAATTTAAAGCTGAATTGTATGAGCTGGGCTGAATGAAAACGAAAATGTGACAACAAAACGTGATCAAACTACCTGCTCAAGATCAGCTAAACCCGCCCCAAACACCTGGAGATCTTGCCGACGAAATCGAACCGGATTTCTTATTAAAACGCACTATTATTAATACACATTACAATATAATCCAGTTATTAACTTTATCAATATGCTGCATTAATCTATAAAATTGTCTAAAATATTGACACACATCTAAGATAAAAAAATTCAAATTCAATTCGTTATCAGTTTTTAAAAAACATTCATCAATAACAACAGGCATTTATCAAAACTCACCCAACAGTTTCCTCGGCATTTTGATGTTGGTATAATCCAATATGCAGTTCTAAATGTATCCGTTTAAATTTGGTTCACAATACTCATGCACAGATTGACCGCCATTGTGCGTTCGACTTGCGCACACGACGCCGATAAACTTCAGTCTGTTTTTCCAAGGTAGTTGTTCGGCCACTCAGGTTTGCGGTACAAGGGTTACTCGTTTCTGTCGCGATGCTCCAACGGTTATTTATCGCTAATTTTGGCGCTAATGTAGTAAAAACAAAATATTTACGGATGCGGAGCGGCAAATGAAATCAAAATTTTCAATTTTGTTGGATGAATCAACTGTGAATTACTACACTGAAAAATGAATAAAACGCAAAAGTTTAAGTAATATTTTTTGGTTTAATAAACGGTTTGAGATTGCATTTTCTATATTAAATTTCTTCATTAAACCCTTTTAGCATTAAACTTCATCTCATATTTCTATTTGAATATCCCTCCCCCCCAACCTTCAACGTATTAAATTAATCTATTTATCAATATTAATACAAAGGAGTGTATATGAAATCTACAACAAAAGAATTTTTTTTCTTATCTAGACTAAACAGAAACACTAAATAGACTGCCAAATAGAAATAATAAATTGCATTTATTTTATTACACATAATTCCAAAAGCTTTCTATTTAAAACTTTTTACATTTATTTTACTATCGAACTCAAAAGTTTTCTCATAATATCTATATGTTATGAGCAAATTTAGTTCTTTGGTTAACAAAGAATGACACTATAACTTTTTGGGACTTCACTATTAGTTTTAAATTTTTCCATTCAAAATTCAACGCTAAGATTGTTATGATTATTTTTTTATCTTATCAGTTCCCTCATAAAAATGATGAAGTAACTTATATTTTTTGAAAAAAATTAATAGAAAAAAGAAAAATGTTTTCTGGTAGAAATCCTAATATCTCAATTGAAGAAAACGATTCCAATTATTCTATTAATTTCTAATTATTTCTGTGTTGCTTATCACGGAAAACAGTTTCTGGAGCAAAATAAAAATGAAAAACAGACAGGTATTAAAATCAGTTTAAAAATTTTTACTTCTCGCCGTATGAATAATATTTTTAAACAAGGCACTGTCCAACTTCTAAACAAGCATGTAGTGAATTTTTATTTTTTAACATATTTTTTTCGTTTTATTAAACGATATTGATTTCCATCCGTCTTATGGCAATGAGAGCAATATTAGACTTTTTCATCATAGTTATTGAATAAATAAATATTTCATAAAGGCAGCATTTATGCATAAGTTTAAATTTTCAACTTTGGAAACACTCCTTTCAGAAGCTTTAGTTTGATTTTCAAATCGAAGTGGGTTTGCTTCATATTTCAAGAGCAGGGGGGTGATGGTAGTTGTCAGATCTTCCTGTGGGCAGCATAGAACTTAATTCTTAATTCTTAACTGTAACCAAAAGCACAAGTCCAACCAATTCTAACCTTGTACCTGTGTTGGAAGGGCACACCCCTCCAACAGCTTCTGACTGCGATTGAATATTAGCTAATTTTCGTCTGGAATAAAGATTGAAATAATTGGCTTTAAATTACATGACCTTGTAAAGTAATGCATAAGAATTGTTCTTTCTTAATTTTTATTTATTTAATTTTTTACAAACAAAAATACACTTATATCGGGGAGATTTTTGTTGCAGACTATTTCCATGCTTGTTCTCTTACTTTTGTTTGTAAGTAATATATTATTTGAAAATAAAATTAAGGAAAAAAGTGAAGCAAGAGTGAAAGAAAAAGAAAAGAGAAAGCCCTTGAATGAAAAAAGCTTTTTGGGAGAAAAAAAAACATTAGTAATTGGAATTTACTGAAACAATTAACAATTTCAGACAATGAGTTTGGCATCGGTTTTCTGTTGTCCATTTACGTATTAGAGACATGTTTTGTTTTCAGAAAATTGTTCCAACTGTTATATTTAAGGTTATTAGAAGCTAATCGAGAGAAATATATAGTTGATATTAAAAATCCGATGGTATTGTCCGGGAAAGAAGGTTCAATTTTAGTTGTGAACAAACTTTTTATATTTTCCAGAGCAAAATAAATGACAGTAAAATGTAGGGAAAATAGCTCGTTTCTTTTAGACCTGCAAACCTGCAAAAAAAAAAAAAAAACTAGCCCAGTCTGGAATTCGCCCCTCGAAGTAGTGATTTTTTTTAAAAATGAATTTAGGGACGGGGAGTTGCACAGAACAGATGTAAAGGGTCGTTCATCACCAATGCCACTTCCGGGGAAAGATTGTGGGACAGGATGGCAGATTAAAAAGTAATCCTCTTTTTCCTGTTTCATAATTCCATTTTGTATCATGCCTGATTCGTGGAAAACAACGCTTTTTATGCTACCTTTGAATTGATAAAAAATATATTCGAGCTTGTTTGTGGTATATCCCGACTTTGTGCCGAAAACCTGCCTACCTCGAAAATTACGCATTTTAGACCTTAACTTCAAGCGTTTGTCTCTACATGTTTTGAAGCAACAGACCTGTCCGGTATACTATAGAATCATAACTGGAATATATTCCACGAAATCTAAGCTTGAGATCTGTAGTACAGACAAAGGATCAGAGGCGTAGCTAGGGTTTTCAGCGCCCGGGGACAACTGAAGATTTTTCCCCTGTGCCCCTGGAGGCCTAGGGGTGCCCCTAAAGGGAATTTAAAAAAAACTCTTATGCTTCCTAAATGATAAATAGCTCTTAAAGCCAGCCCTTTTAACTTACATTTTCATTAGCGACCATTCACTTCTAAGGGAAAAATGGGACACTGGCTTCGCAAAATGATTTGTCTGATTTCCCACGCACTCCTGTTCTACATTGGTCATTCCCGATATGGTTTGCGGTGCTCCCACGTTTTTGTCGAACATATTCACACCTCTTGAGTTCAAATAATTTTCTTTTCGCATTTAAAAATAAAATACATTTACATTAATTTGGCGCCCCTTGACGCTGCGCCTGGGGACAGCTGTCCCTCCTTGCCCCCACCTAGCTACGCCTCAGCAAAGGATAAATCAGATGGTGTTTGTTTACTTATTTCTTCGCTGTCTGTCCTTTTAATGCTTTAGTCATTGTAATCTTATGTCTATTAAAATGATCGAACTATAGATATCTATTTATTTATCAGTCTATCCTCACTAGCTCAGATAGAGATAACCATCGGCTCATTTATCAAAAGCCATCCATCTATATCCCTTTTCCAATCTATTCAAATATATCGAAATACAAAAGTAGTCTATCTAATGATATCAATATAAACACCGAAACCGATTCCTAAGTTTATATCTAGATTCCAGATATTTATAGATAGAGGGAGATAAATAAACTAATTATTTCCATCGATATATATCAACCTGTATCTCGTTATTTGCTTATATAGTATTTATGTGATTAAGATAAATATGTAAGATAATAGCGCGGGAATCTTTACATATATGTATATTACCATACCAGGATGGGCAATAATACTTAAAGTAAAGGGTTTTGGAAGGTTTTGACTCTCCCAGCTCCCCCACTGGTTACGCCTATCTGATCTAAATATCAATAAATAGATGTTCTCTCGTTGCATATCTACTTCGAACTTAATATTAACCCTTTATCTACCGACGGTGCTTATAAGTACAATTCTCTATAAATTTCATCCCAGCAACCATTTTTACCAATATTCTGATGGTACGTTGCAGGGACAGTCTTTACATTCCTTTTTTTCAGGATACATATCAGCAAGGGTTCTATAAAGAGGATTTTAGCGTGAAAAGGAAGATAGATAGTTTTGAAACCGATGCTGTGCTTTGAACTTCCATTTTGTTCAGATTGCTCCCTTAGAGTTTCGCTCCAGAAAAGCAGTAAAATTCAAGAATCAAGTCACTGATTTTTTTAATGTGTTAGTTAAGAACTTAGAAAACTATTTGACAAAATATTTTGATTAAAAAGTGTATGTAATTAATTTCACAGGGTAACTACTCTGTGGCACTTATTAGCTGTAAAGAAATAAATACTTATAGACTGAGCATTTTATTTATGTAAATCCCTTAATTTTCAGTGTAAATACCTAGACAAACTATTTCTGTAAAAAAAAATTAATGCAGATCATAATGCGGTAGATAGAGGGTTAACAGAAGTAAACTAACATGCGTGCCCACTGAAAAGATGTGCAACTAATTTAAAACATGAGATCATAGCAGCTGATTTACAATTTGACAAAACTAGGCGGGTCATCCCCCGTCCTGAGGACATTGTCGCAACCCCTCAAAAGCTACGGAGCACCCCTAAGAACGATATCCATCGAAAGGATTAATAGCACCTATAACCTCCCCTCTCCCTCGACATGTCATGCGCCATGACTTACTTCGTGGGCGCCATAGACAAAGCGTATACCCAAGACAACGAAAATTTAATTTCAAAGAAATTCATTTAAACTGCAACGAATGAATTAATGACAAAATCCGTCGAAACCTGCATCACTTTCTTTTTGTTCTTCAAGATCGGAAGAAGGAAAAACGTCCAAATAACGTAAAACTGAAAGCCGCCGCCCTTTTAGCTGTATGGAGGCGTTGCTTTTGGCCATCGGGCACCAATTATGGATAATTTCCCACATCGCTATCGATGAAATGACTCCCGATAATTGTAGTCGATTTAGCTAGCGCGCCACACTGGATGAAATTCCCATCGGAGTTATTGGAATTTACTTTTTTATATTTAGTTCTGCAGGCGTTAGAAAGAAATTACAGCTCGGGAAACCGTAAAGGTCAATAAGTTTAGAAAAGTTTTTTTTTCCCCTTTTCTTTCTGAAAATGTGTGGGGTTGTTTTTGACAAACCAAAAGTATTAAAACTAAATGAATTACATTGCTTTTCATATCCGGTTAAGGAAATATAAAATTTCCTGTAAGGTTTGATTCTGACAAGTTCCTGGTTGGGGATCCATCCAAAACATTTTTGCAAATGAAAATTTGATTTTTTGACAAAATTTTAATTATTTTATGAACATGCTATTAGTTTTGAAAGATCTACCTTATGTGAGCAATTCGATGGATAACATAAAATCGGAAATTCAAGATTCATTAGTAAATCAATTTGAAATTAAAGAAATTCAGGCATTTTTATCACAGAAACAATATTTTTAAAATTCAAAGATATTGTTTTTGTCACAAAAAAAGTACTAAACATTTACTGATTCGAACGTTCTGTTTTCGCGAATAAGACTTTTATGAAGTTTTTTTTTTTTTTTTTTTTAACTACTGAAAGTAATATAAAATTAAAAACCACAAGTTTATAAAACACAACTTTCTTTTTTTTTTAATTTTTGGTAGTTGTGGAGGGGAGGGGTGGCACCACAAATTGCAGCCCCATGTGACACCCATGCTAGGAGCTCCACCGCCGTAAGTTTTCACGATGGATTCCGTGGGCTTACTTTGCATGAACAATTAGTCATAGAGATTCTCTATAGAATACATTTCACAGCTCATTCATGAGTCTGTGTGTAGCTATTTGTGGTGTACTCACGCTCCTTTCCTACTACTAATGAATAGACTAAGTTTTTAAAAATTACTCATACTCCCCTAAAGTTTTTAAAAAATACTTATGAAAGGTGTTTTTTTATGAATAACGAAGGGAAACAACAGTGAGAAGTAATATTGAAGTTGTAAATAATATTTAGTCTCTCGAAATGATTGGGCGTGAGGTAGTTGGCAATTCCGAAAGTACAACGTAACTTTGAAAGGCGTTTTAAATTTGTTCGTTAGATTGAATGAATTCCAACAACAGCTAGCGTATCAGAAATCAGACTTCGCTTTGCAAGAGACCAGAACACATCACAGGGCATTTTCAGGAAATTGATTCTTCAGGTATAGCTCACGTAATTTTTTTGTAAGCATAAATGTTGTTTTAATTTCGAGCATCGACGTTTTGTCATGAATATCGCATCTCTGCCTACTCCAGTAACGGTTTTTTTCCACATTCACCCGTAACAACTAAAAAAGAAAAAGTCTGCAGTCTCTTCAAAAATATCCCATGACTTTTTCAAGCAAAAACTCATTTTTGTTCAAAGAATGAGCTCTAATTCGTTTCCTAAATAAAAACTGCCTAGCCGTACATGACTTCGAACAATGTGTTTGCTCTTTTACGTCATCGAATGTTGACGAAGTTGAGTTGAGTGATCGCAAGCCGCCTTTATGAATATTCAACGTATTTCAAAACCAAGGTTTTCTTGAAACGTGAGCAGAGGCGAGGAATAATGCAGATGTTGAACAATTCCCTGCTTATGCTAGTTTTATTTTACTTCAGTTATTTCTTTTGTTTGTTTTTTTACGTATTTCAAATATTGCTTGGGTCGTCATAGGTATGGGCGTATCTCCTGATTTAGACGTGAACAGTTAAATCTGAGCACCTCTTCTTTGTTGCATATTAAGTTGTATAGCATTTTACATACTATGATTTATACATCTAAAATCTTAAATTAACGTGAGAAAAATTCAACACGTACATGAAAGTGACGACATGATTCTGCGTATATACGCTAAGGTGGGCCGAAGAAAAAATTTCTTTGATATCATAATCTAATCCGAAAAGGTCGTAATTCCTACTCATGCACTAAAACTGATGTGTGAAAATTTTATCCTGATGAATTCACGCCTTTTGCCTCTTCAAGGCATTCAAGTCCTCCAAAGTGGCAAAATATCCAGCATCATTTATATATATATAAATTTATATATGTAGTATTAACTAAAATGTGTACAGCCAAGTTCTAACAGTCAGCAAAAGTAATGTTACAAATAAAATTTTATTATTAAATATAAATTCATTCATCGGAAGAATATGAAATATTATTTCATTATATATGTATATCCTCAGTCAAAAAGTTAATAAAAAAGCGAGCAATAAAATGTTAAACCTCTCATTTGAAACGATTCAAGAGGTAAAGATGAAAGTAAGTGAATTTCTTCGCGGGATTTCTCTGGAAGATATTTTTTTCATTTATTAAATCATTGACACCAAAAAAAAAAACTGTCCGAAGGCGCTTTTTTGTCGGAATGTACGTTATACTAGTTTTTCTGTAATTGAATTATCTGGCTGAGACTTAAAATTGACTCTATTCTGCCCTAATTAATTTACTAGAGCAGTGATTCCCAAGCATTTTCAAGACGAGACCCCTTTTTTAACAATTAAACAACCCGCGACCCCAACACGCACACTTTCACCCTAACATTTGGTTCGACTCTGAATCCCCCAACACTGTAAGTTTGTTTATTTTATAATTCCAAGGACACTGTAAAATAAGCGAATTTACAGTGGTGTTGGACTGAAAGATTGCATTTTTAATTTAACACTTTTTTATGTCCTTTTAACTTAAAACGTAAAACTTGGATTGGTGTAAAATTGGGTACACAGATGGAATGTGATGGGAAGTAAGGCTAATTAGTTTTTCACGACAAACCTGTCCAGACGGATGGCTCAATTGAACATTTTTCTTGTTACGCGAAAATAGAAGGATTCAATCAAAAATTGGTAGCCGCCATGTTATAAAACAGACACTACATATAATTGAATATCTCTGTATATTATTTGAATATTCAAATTCTGGTATATTTGAAAATTTTTCGTATATTTCTTTCTATTAAACATTGTTGATGGATTTTATTCTAGTCCGATATGACAAAAATTGTCACGTCGTAAGGGAATTTCTTTGCAATTTATGCCCCTAAGTTTAGCACAAAATAATTGTAAACGATATTTGTCTTTATAGTAGAGCTCTTTGTTTAAAATTAGGAATTATGTGGGTTAAATTAAATCTGTATGGTTAGGCGAGGGGGGAGGATTACAATGACGTAGGGAAGTATTCTAGTGACTACGGGGAAGCCTCAACAACTGAGAAAAGTTCAACGAACCTAATGAAACACATCTAATGATAACGAATGAGTGGAAAATTTTAATAACAAAAGGAAAATCCGGAAGACAAAAGAATTAAGGTAAGTTTAAAAAACATATTTAACAACACTGAACTTAGCTACGGGGAAAATTGCAATGCCGAATGTAAGAATATACTTTGCATTTTCAAAATATTTTAAATGCAGAAAATATGCTATACATACTTCGACAATTTTTATATGAAAAATCAAAATATTTTGGCTTATTTTAATCCTTCCTGCAGTCTTGCACAATACTCGAGTTTGCAATGAAGAAAATTATTGATGATCACTAACAATAATCATCAACAACGACGTTCCAGCGGACTTTTCCATCTGCTCAATGACAGCAATCCTCCATCTCCGCAGGTCAAGCTCAGCTGGGACTGAAAAGAATAAATACCCCCGGAACAATGTCATAATCAATATGTCGGGACGTCCGAATGCTCGGAGATAATTGGGCGGGGAATATCTTTTTAAAGAGATAACCATCGAGAGAGGCTTCGGCGATGACAGCTGAAAGGGTTCGCGGTACGGGACTACCGGAAGAATGACGGACAATCCTGCATTGCCCGGCGTTCCCTCACTATTTATGCCAGAGACGGCTGCACGATTCAGGCTGCTACTTTTAATTAGGATAGTGGAGATAACGACAGAATTGTGTGTCGACGTTGAACACGATTTAAAAAGAAATTAGTAGGTGTTTATTTCCCTATTTATTTTTGATCCGTAATGGTGGGGGCCTCCTTGTGGTGTGGACTGGGTCACGCTAGATCTCCACCACTCTGCTTTGTGCCATCACTAGTTTTAGGTTTATTTGTTTTTTCTACAAGTTTAAGTTTTACGTTAAACCACAAGGCAATATGTCTCATCTGACCAATAACAATGACTATTACTTTTGCTTCTTGAACTAGGACTTTTTACCTTCATTTATAGTCTTTTATTTACAAGAATTTTATTTTTCGAATTCAATACCTTCTTGTCACTTAAACTTCTAGACACGGAATATGAATGTAACGCTTACATATAAGGTAGTTTTTCTTCAATTCATTTATTACCTGGAAATCGATTCCTTCATTTCTTTTTCCTTTTTTTATAAATTTTTATTTATTTATTTATTTATTATTTATTTTTATTTTATTTTTATTTTTTTTGATTTAATGTCATCTCCACGAATTTTCTTTCTGATTTGTGTTTTTCCGTTTTCCTCATTTTCGGAATGTTTAGGGTTTGTTTCTAATCCCAAATTCTAACCATGCTTGCATTTCTGGAAAAATTGTAAACTGCTTTGAAATTTAATTGAAAGGAAAAAGCTGACTACAAAGATATATGTTCCCAGAAAATTCTAATCATAAATAAGGTTTTAAACATTATCTCTCAAGTCTGAGCGAAAGGAGATTAAGTGCAAATAAAAGTAAATTAACTAAATCAAGATAAAATACTTCTTTCGATGACCTTTTCGACAGATATCGGATTTATTTGACCTTAATCCTTTCTTGAAGACGTGTGCCCCAACTGTGACGTAATAGAGAAATTCGCTTGAAGGTCAGACAAGGTTCAAGTGTTGCTAGATCGCCGCAACAGAAATAAAGAGACATCTACTATAAACAAATCCATCTTTCATCACCAGAGGGCACTGCGCAACGTTCAATTTTTCCCTTTCGAACATATGTTCCGTTTGTTTTCTTACTAAATAAAATAACTCTCGCAAATGTGTCAAACAAGCACAAGATTTGTCCATGAGCTACATTCTTTTCCCTGTCTCGACGGCATAGTATTTCATATCGTTCTCGTATTTTATGTTTTCCGTACGCGGCGTTGTGAAAAATGGAATTGAATTACGGAACTAATTTCTGAAACGATGGGAAAAGAAAAAAAGCGGGACATTAACAAAATAAGAGACTTTGAGATAAGATGAGAAAGATGATTCATAATAGTGAAATAGTGATGTGTGGAAACGCTTTTCCTGATAAAATAAAGAAACAATAAACATTGTCAATAGCGTAATGTTGCGATCGTATGTCGCATGAGTGCAGCTAAGGGGGCTTTTAGGCGTTCCCCCGACGGAGCCCTTGGTTTTAAAACATAATGCCAATCCTAGTATGGTAAAACAGGCCATACTTCCAATCCTATTATGGCATCTAAGAACTTATTTGTCCCCCTCCTATTCCCCGAAGAAAATAATTCTGTCTGCTGTAGTGACATGCCATACATATTAGTAAGGAGGCAGACATACACAGAAAAAAATATCATACTCCTAGCTAATAACAGGTACATCGGTAAAGGGGTCTACATAAATGATGTCACGCTTCGAGGGGGGGGGAGGGGTGTACAAGAAAGTGTGACAGTTTGTGAAAAGGGGAGGGGAGGGGGTAACAAGAAGTGTGGCATCATATATTTTGATTTCTTCAAAAACATTTAAAATCAGCAAATTAACTTTATTTTTAGTTTCTTGTATTTCCATAATTTGATTTTAAGTTTCATTGATGTCACTTTGTATCGAAAACACCGATGCTGATTAAGGTTTAAATTTACTTTTAGTTAAAAGTTTAATAGAAAATCTTGGGCATGTACACTTTTAAGATAAAATAGACCGGGTCTTTTTTTCATAATTCGAACAATTAATATTTTTTATTATTATACTAATAATCTTCTTTGTAGTAGACTTAATCTCATTTTATACAAATTAAGTACACATATATTTATTCAATATTATTATTATGCTCACAAATATCATTAAAAGCTCAAAAATAAAATTAGAAATTTAATCTATAACGTAGTGCTTTGTTTCAGAACTGCAACACTGCACATAAGCTAATGTAATATAGCGTGACGAAGGGAGGTAGGGGGTATGTTGAAGTGGGACACTTCGTGACAAAGGGGGGGGGAGGGGGGTCAAATATATTGAGAAAATGTGTGAAATTATTTATGAACGGTCCCAAAGATATATGATAAAAGAAAATGCGTATCATTCGGCCAGCAATTTTTCCTAAAAGACGTTCGAGATAGGATGCCGTACCCCGACCCCTCATTTTGTTCTTTTTGATTTTGTGATTAGTTTCATCCTTAAGCATTAAGAAGATTTTAGTCGTTAGAGATTTTTCCTCACTCGATACAATGATTTCAACTCTGTTTTTATTTTCTTTTTAACCATCACGATATTTTCCTGAATCCTCACTGGGAATTCTTCACCATTTCCCCAAGTTGGGCTCTGACAACAAATTCATTTTTTGTGGGTTACACACGTGCTCAAAAAAATGTAACTCAATACAACAATCTATAAACGGAAGTAATGGTAAAACGTTATAATTCAACAATTATTACTGCTTCAGTTGACGTTCAGGGGACTAATTCAAATCACGCAAATAATACAAATCCATTCCAACAAGAAGAAATGTATTTACAAAGCTAGCAAGTACAATAGAATGGCTGTATAGCGTCCCCTGCGTGACAGCATCCGCTCCAGTTAATCTATATGCAATAAAATAGACTATAAGAATTTACATCAGAGGGCGTGCGAGTAATCCATAAACAAAACTAAGACAGTCGCATCAAATATTAATGAATGATCAGTAAAGTTTCTCATGGTTATGGGGGGGGGGGGGGGCGATGGGCGGCGTAGTATGTCTAACGCCGTTCAAAACCTCCGAACTATTGAAAATTCAGTAACCGGGGTTCACACTGGGGAGAAATACAAGGAGGAATTTCCCCCTTTGGCCAAAATTTTAAGTGGGATTTTTAAAATTTAGGAGCAAAAAAAATTTTTTTGAGTGGGATTTCAGAAAATATTGCGGGAATCGCGCGATCGCGTGGTCTAGCGCGAACCCTGGTAACACACATAAAAATGATAATTAAGAAAAAATACAGTAGTAATAATAATTAATAGTAAAAAACAAATAATAAGAAATAAATCAAGTTTAGTAAATGAAATAGAGGTAGAAGATAAAAATTCAATAAAATTCTTCAATGCATCGCCCATGTGAGTGAAATTAGATCTCGAGCGAGGCTCTATTTATCAGGGATCGAACACAAGAGGACAGATCTTGATGAAATAGGTTTTTTCGCTTAGCGGTGAAGTGATCGGACGGAGGGGAGGGAAACGGAAGAGGCTCGAGATAGAAAGGCGTGGCATCCTTTTCTGAACATTTGTCTTCTTTCTCCGCCTCTTTGCAAAAAGATAGAGCGCAAAAGATGCCGTTCATCACTTCTGGCAGACAAGTGAAATTTAAAGTTGATCGGCAAGCCGTGTATTTCAACCCTAAATGGTTTCAGAAGTTAGTTTTATTGTTTGAGTTATAAGCAATTGAATGAATGATACATGGTCATTAATCCTATAGCTTACAGTAGTGTACAGTATTTATAACGAAAAATACTTTGGATTTTATATGTGCCAACTAAGGTAAATTTCAATTGCTTTTCAATATATCAATAAAATCATTAGACAAAGCACCCATTGAATCCCTTGGAATCTCTTTGTAATTCCTTGGATGCAAAAATTTAAAGTCTTCCTGACAAAATATTTTCCAACAGGTTTGCAATTTGAACAAAAATGGCCACACGTGCAAAAATTGCCTTGATTACAAAAAAAAAAAGAAAAAAAAAAGAAAAAAAGCGGGAATTAAATGTCAATTGCGTGATTAAAAACACATCATAGTCTCTTAGTTAATGCATGGAAAAAACAAAACGATTCGATAAATTGCTGTTAGATGAAGAAAATTCATCCTTCAGTTGACATCACAGACATCCTTGAAGTGTCAAAGTACTGATATCTGGACAATTTGTCGCTCTCTTTCCTGCAAATGAATGTTTTTAATGGGAAGAGGAAAAACGAATGATAAGACAGATGTAGATGAGTAGAAAAATACTGGTTTTCCCGTCTGGAATCTGCTTCACACACTTCACGTTTCAAATATGCCTCGATAATGATGCAGAGAAATATTGGGATGACATGTGGAGAAGAAAAAGTTAGGACTAAACATTCTTCTTTTCAAAAGAATCAACGAAATGTTATCGAAAACGAAATTACACCGAGGGTTTGTTTAAATCATTTTACAGCTAATGATTTAAATAAACCTAGTAGCAAAAGAATAAAATATCTCTTGCTTACAGAAATAGTTCCAACCAGTATGAAATAAAATTAAAACAGAAAATTATGAGCAAGTAAAGTAAAATTCTGTAATCCACTATATGAAGCTACCACCTATTTTGACTCATCGGCATTAAATTGTTTTGTAGCCCCCTCAGGGCCAGACTTAGCCTAATTGGGACCCGGGGCCAAAACTTATTTGGGGAACCCCTCTGCTTCACTACTTCAGTAATGAAAAACTTTATGGAAGTATTTAAATTTTCACCTCATCACAGATGATATAAGAAAAAAATTGACTAGAAGCTAAAATAGCTATGAAGTCCCCCCCCCCCCCTCCAATGGTCAAACGAAATATCGTTCTGTCAATTTTATTGATTTTCTGATAATTACATGTCTACCATTAAAAGATAGAGCACATCTGAAGAATAAAAATTTGACAAAAGTGCTATTGAAATTTAAAATTAGAAAATGTAAGGACTTTTTTAGCAATTTTAGTTAATTAAGGAAAAATATCATAGACAAGTCTTATGCATTTCTAACTTTGTCATCTAGCTGCAAAAAATACATGCCCTTGCTGACAATAGGGCGGAATTCAGCTACATTTCCGCAATTCCGATGGCTCAATTAAGCCAATCAAAAGATGGTATTTTTGCAAACATATCGCATTTTGAGACATGCAAAAATACAGGTTTTTGATTGGCCAAATTTGTCTATCGTAATTGCAAATATTTAGCTGAATTCCGCCCTAGAAAGCCATGCATTTACGAAATGTAGAATTATAGTGTTCATACGATACATTAATGAAGAAGCTAATATAAAACTGACGGATTTTATACTGTAGCGATATTTTGTTTTAAAAAAATTATTAAAGAAGGAAACGCAGTGTGAACTTTCGCTTCGATTTGGGGCCCCTTCAGATGTGAGGGCCCGGGGCAGCTGTCCCGTATGCCCCTGCCTTAATCAGGCCCTAAGCCCCCTCGTGTATATACTTATCTATACAAAGTACGTTCTAGACTTTCAAAAGGGCAGGGCTGAAGACTTAAAAAATCTGAATTTGGGAAATAAAATAAGGTTCTTTCAAAGGTGCGATCGTGCAGCAGTCGGTTTCATAAGTCTGTAACGCGATAATCTCTTACCTTTCTGCAAAATCATTCCTTATTTCCTTTCCCCTTCCCTACTTCCCTCTCTCTCTCTCCTATCGATATCTATTTACCCCAACTTTCTCTCAAACATCGGTTAGTATGCCTCTTTCCCTCTTTTCACTCAATCCATCTCAATCACACTAATGGAGCCTCCATTTTTGTTTGCTTTTTTGCTTCTCCTATTTGGCAACACTTTTGTTTCGTTCGCAAGCTGGTGGGCTGTAAGAGAAATAAAACAAAAAATAGGAAACTGAATGAGAGTGCGGGAGAGAGAGCGAGAGAAGGGGAGGCGTTTTTTGGGATCCACACCCTGTGTGACAGCCCCCTCGAAAAGAAAATGTATGTACGGAAAGCAAAATGAGAGTGCTTCTCAAAATTTTTATCTTAATATGCGTTCGTCTTGTTGTAGTGAGATAAATATTTGACAATGTTTGAAAGCTATGCACTTGAGCTTCCGAAAATGTTGAATGTATTACCTAGGTAGCAGAACATTTTCATTATTAAATAATGAATAAATCCCCCCCCCCCTCTGTATGTGTGTGCCTGTGTGTGATTAATATAATTCGAGAAATAAAGGTGACGAATTGGGAATACAGAAAGCTAAAATTAGCCTGCAGTGAAGATGTATTGAAAATTAATAGGAAATTTGAAATTGACAAAATTTACAACAAATAAATTTGGGAAAGGGGGGGGGGGGATTATAAATTAGATGCAGCAAAGTTGTTGACCTTGCAACTGGAGAAAATAACCTTTTGCAAGGCGTAAAAGCAGGCGATACAATAATAACAATAGACTCAAAGCCGTATTTACGAATGTGCCACTTTGTGCTTGAGCACAAGACTGCAAAATTAAAGGGGTCCCAATTTCTTACTTTTTAAACTAATTTTAAGAGATTTTTAGAAAAAAGAATAAGAGTTTTCAAAGGACATTTAAACCATTACTGGAGCTCCTTGGCCTGCCTAAAACGAGCTTGTATCAGCCGCAACAGTCAAAAATAAAGTAATATAAACTGAGACAAATGTATTTATTTAGGCAGAAAATGACGTCGAAGTCTTATAGTTGCAAATGTAATCATAGAATACAACTACAGTACAGCCGCGGTTATCCGAGTTCCGGCTTAACCGAGGTACATTTGTCTTTAAAAAAACGCATTTGGATCGGACCTTTTCTTTTTCTTTTTTTGGTGGGTCAATGGCACCCTTGCCGATGGCGCCGTCACTGACCAACGTCAGTTGCTTTTTCATTTTGCTAGTGAACAATTCGTTTACGGTTTGTTTATCTTCGTTTGTACCTTACTGTATTGGTTACGTGATAAGTTCTAAAATTAAACGAACCGTTGTGACTTTGGAGACTAAATTACAAGAAATCAACAGACGTGATAAAGGAGAACCATTTTAAAAAGTTGCTTCAGGTGTGGGAGAATGGAGAATCATCATTTCATAATATGTACAGCAAATGTCTTTTTTTACATCTTTGAAGACCTTTTCATTCATTTCATCCACGTTTCCGTCTCGATTTGGACAGGGTCCGTGTTATCCGAGGTACCCTCGATCCACATTACCTCGGATAACGCTTTTGATTCAAAAATGTGCTTCGCTCCTGAGGATAGTGTTTTAAAGTCGATTTCTTGGAGCCCAATTTCTTCGTCGTTCATCTTCAACTAGTTGGCTTATAGACAAAGCAAACGCGTATTTATTTTTGTTTCGCAAGTGACTAGATCACATAGGATCTTGTTTCTTCAACCAGTAGGCTATAAAAGAAAAGAGGTACCGAAACGCTTACCTCTCGTTCTGTCATCTCTTTGTATAAAGATCTATTCTTGTGGCCTTGTTCTCAAGAAAGAAGATATTCACTTGAGAGATTTTTAACCTTCTTTCAAACAGCTTGGGCACGCAAGTGAAAGCCAAATAGACACAGAATTGACGATTTCAAAAACTACAAAATTAGACCAACCTGACTGTAGGGGTTTGTTATGCAATTTAAATCAATTAGTGGCTAACGTTAAGAAAAGTAACTGAATCAATGATTTTCAAATGAGAAAATATGTTTGTTTCAATGTAAGACTAGATACCGGGATAAAGTTAGGCAATAAAAATCCTGCACGTCTCCTTGCTGGTGAAAGTATAGGGGCATTGTAAGCTAACTGCAGGGTATAGTTTCTATTTCGCTTAAGACAAAAATTAAAAACTTCTCTCATCAGGGTGCTACAAAAAAGTATCTGCAAAATCTGTCCGAATATTACTCCGGTTTACGTAAGGTGAGGTTGTTCGCTTGCACGAGAAGAGGGATGAACGAGTCTAAATTTGTCTTGTGTGATTTTTTGAAGACGCCACCCAAAAACGCTTGAACTGAAATTAAGTTATTGGTTTACTTTAACAGCTATATGAAATTGACATAGCCTTTATACTTTATAGCTTCTTGCATGATTTTAACAGTATTTTTCGATGAGCAGCAGAGTATGTATGAAAACGAAATGAAGGTTAAAAGCATTTGTTGTTCAATGTAGGATTTTCGACTATGTAAATACAAGAACATGAAATGACACCTGATTCATTCTTCATCTTTGCTACAAAAAATTCAATTAATGTCTTTAGTAGTGGATTTTTGACGTAGTAAGTTTAAAAGACGAATATTTTTCCTCATTGGCTTAAAAGACCGTGTCGGTACTTTTGGCATTTGCGAGCTACATATGTGTGCGAAATAGAGTTATCAGTAAGGCAACCATACGTCCGCGAATTTCGGGGACAATCCCCAAATTTGGCTATTTTTAATGCTTTGTCCCCCAAAACACTTTCAACTACTTGTGGACGCAGAAAGTCCCAAAATTTAAAAATTTCTATTCTTTCTCTCTGAATTGCTTCTAAATTTTTCAATTTACAACTTTTTCTTAGTATTCTGTAAAATTTTAGATAATATTATAGTAATTATCAAATTATTTTCTTAGTACATTATAAACTTCAACAGGCAATTGAACGAAAAATTTGCAAACATTATGTCGAAAATATGTTTGGATAACCTTTGAAAGATATTAATGATAATAAGTTTTCATAATAAAAGTGTATATATATTGTTTTGCTATGTCCCCAAAACTCTTTTCAAGTGTACCCGAATTGGGGAGTGTGTGGAATCAAGTGTCCTTAGATTTGGGGACATGTTCAGAAACTAATGCTCAGAAATATGGTTCCCCAGTTTTCAATTTATGTGTTTACAGAGAATAAATGCTGTAACACGAGCTCCGAGTTCAACTTTCGTCCATAAAACCTAATATTAAGTATGTCTGGGATGGGAGAAAAAGAGAGGAGAACCCAGAAGAGAATTTGAAACTGCCATCTACGAGTTGGATATAAAGTAAGTAACATTGTGATATTTTGGTTATATGTTAGGAACTATGCAAAAGAAATGCATCACACAAATTTTTATACAGTTTTAAAATCTGTCGATGAAACACGGTGCCATTTTTGATCATGCATATAAAACACTGGCACAAAAAGAGGTATCCAACATCTTTGTGATAAGAAACAATTGTGGTATATGGCTAATGCCATTATGATTCTTTTGTTTTTTAAACATATTCTAAATGAAAAATTCACATCACTGAACGCTGTCGTTTATCTAAATTTTTTTCTACCTTTGTTTTAGTAGTTATTTTAACGGACAATAACATTTATTATTTAAATTTTCAAGAGGTATTAGTTATTATAACAATTATCCTTAATAACAACGGACCAATGCAAATTAAAGGAATTTTTCTCCCAAATATAATACAGTCACATCCGAAATATTTATATTTGATACACTTGACGTATTTTTATTTGAGCTCAATTGCAGTTTCTAGCATTAAATAAACCAAGTGAATAATGCTGCTAAAAATTATTGAAAAAGATTTTATATAATAATTAATATGTGCATAGCCCTTTTAAATAAAATATTTCAAATTCTTTCTCAAGTTCATAATGTAAAATTCCACAACTATTTTTCATTTATATTTAAAAAATTGGTAAGTGTTTTTATGCGCAACGTCTTTTAAATTTATTTACTAATTTATTTTAGAATAACAGCTTCAACTATTCTTTTAAGATCTTTATACGATCACTTTTTCACACGCATACATTTTCTGGAAAATAATTATCGAAAAAATACTCACTTTATGCGCAGGATTATTTTACAAGGTCACTTTTCCAGCTGTTTCCTGCAACACAATCGCTTTTTAGAAAAACTCGCATGTATATAGTCTTTAATAATAAAAAAAGAATTTTAATAAAAAATAAAATAAATCTTCTTAGTAAAATACTAAGTGAAAAATTCAATGTACGATTTTTGATTTCAATGACTGCATAAAATAATAGCTGTCGCAGCAGTGGTACTTGTCAAAGCAATTTAATTCTCTCTCTCTCTCTTTTTTGAGAGCGCGAGACACTGAATAGCAGAACAGTTGCCTTCCCCTTACATTTAGGGGTTATAAATTGGGGAATAGTTAATCTCTTCAATGAGGGTGATTTCTCTCTTATGGTTATATAAAATTGAAATGCTTTTCCGATTTCTACGAAACCATTACTACACATAGGGAATAAATGTTCATTTTAACTGTTAGCGCTAGATGGCGCCTGCATAGATAATGAAACTGAGAATTTATTTAATATCGCAATAACTAACACTTGGGATAAAAATTACTGGGCTACATATATACGCTGACATTTTTTTTGAGTAAATTTTTAAAATATTAGTTCACTTCCTTAAAGCCGTCATACTGCTTTGAGCGAATACCGTTGTAAAAAGCGCAGCGTAATTAACATACTTCTCATAACACGTAGCGCCATCTTTTGAACTAAAATTTAAGTCAATAGAAATAAAGTTTAATCCAAATTTAGTTTCACTGAGCTGCCGCTGCATTCTATCCTCATGATGCATTCCTACTCATGCTGTTAATTTCTGTTTCATTAAGTAAACAAAAAATTAAAAAAAAAAAAATTAAAGAATAACAACGGAAAAAAGTCCCAAATAGGACATGGACATTTACGTTATTTTTCATTTTTGGTACTAAAGCAAATTTTTGTTTAAAAGAAAGACATGGTCAAATTTTTAAAAATTTATCCACAACGTAATGTTTTATAACATAAACTAGTTGTCTATTGTGGCCATCCCCGGAACTATTTTCTTACATTCTTCATAAGGATATTTCCACTTGCCGAATATCCCTATTATGATACAAATCCTTGTTGTAAAAGAAAGGTATTTTAAAAAAATGATTTTAAAACAAGATAAACTAATTGAAAGGTTTGTGCTAACAGTCACTGACGTCACAGCACTCTAAATATTGAGAGGGGCGACGCCAATTTTTGACTTGTCTTCCTAACTTTGCCAAACAGTAATAATTGAAACACTTTATTATTTCAGCAATAGTATTTCACATTTCTTCTATCGATACGAATTGTGTAAACTATTTACTCATTTTGTAAACTTAATTTGCAACAAAAATTAGAGATGTGCTCTAGAGAAATGAGATATGTTCAGAAAATATTAAAGTTAAAAATATTTTTTCAAAAAAATGAAAAAGGTTTATTTTACTCTGTACAGAATCATTTGCATATGGCTTATAATTAATGATGACGGATTTATTTCATTTCTTTTCTGACCATAAAAACATTTTTTCGACTGCCTTTGGTAGAAATCCAGACACAACGGCAGCAGTGTGTTCTCCTAGTTCAGAAACGGCGACACCGGCCAATGTGTATATTTATGCGAACCATTTCGAGCTACTTTTGACCCCATTATTACTCAAAAACTATTACAACTACATACTTGAAATTTTGTACAGCTAATAGAGATCCCTTAAACCCCTAAAATATCAAATTTCATTGGTGTACCTCTTATGGTTATAGAATTCTGAAGGTCTGAAAAGTCATTTATCACTCTCACTCATCAAAAACCCCTAACCTACTTCTAAGTGACTTAGAAACTTGAAACTTGGTATCAAAGTAGACAATTTGGCATATTTTTAGGAAAAAATCCGAAACTTCAAAAAATTACATTATCTTCAAAGTTACTAGCATGCTCAGGAGTAGCATCATACCTAATGACTTCAAACGGCAGCCATATATTTTTCTGCCGTTCACATCAATACTCTCTCGCGCTTGAAGGAAAATAATAATTTATGCATTGAAATTCACTTTCCGCTTTAATTTTTCGCCTAAAGGCTAAACTCAAGCTGAGTACAAAGAACCCAGTGTTATACAGAACTTTTCAACGTTTTAAATAACAGATTAATTAAGTAAAGACGGACTTATGGACTTATTACGGAGAAATGTAAAGAAACGAAAATCTTAAAAATTCAATAGCGACAATTTAGGTTGGTTTAATTTAGTATAACGTATCGTTATTATAAAACACAGATTTTAGCTTTTCAAAAATTTATGATACCCCAACGTAATTTATCTTACTTAAAACTTGCCAAGTTAAAAATGCGATAAAAAAAAACATTTTAAAATAAATTATAAAACATTGTGCATTCTTACAGCTATGTTTAAAGGATCTGCTATGGAACTTGGCACCCGTTAGATATCAATTCTTTTATCGCTGACACCGGCTACACCGAAGGCCGCTTGCTCTATCGAACTTGGCCCTTTTTAACCGACTTCACAAAGGAAGGAGGTTATACATTTATATTGTATGTATGTCGTTTTTTTTTTTTTTTTTTTTTTTTTTTTTTTTTTTTTTTTTTTTTTTGTCCACTCATACCTTCTCACCGGATGAACCGATTTTCATGATTTTTTTTTAATCGATCGAGGGTGGTTTCCCATAGGTTCCGTACCTTCGTTTGACCATATTCGATAATTAGAAAAAAAGCTATGGTCAGAAATAGGGTCATTTTATAAGTTTTTCATCCATAACTTTTGACTAAATGAACCGATTTTGATGACTATTTCTTTAATAGATAGATGGCCGTCTAACTCAAATATCGCACATCCATTTGACTACATTTGTTTTTTAGAAAAAACGTTACGGGTGAAAAATAAGTATTTTTTTTTTAATTGGAAATGCTTGACTTGATTTTTCTTTGTTGGGAAAACTATTAATAAATATAAAACTCATTGTTAAAAAAGTTTTTGTTACCATTGTGCTATAATAATAAATGCAATTACAGTAAGATTTTGACTGAAGGCTTCTCTGACGCAAAAATTAAATCCAATTAGTTTATTTGCTAAAATCGATTTCAAAACGGAATTTTTCATACAAATGGGTAGTTTTTAGTGTCATTCATTCAAAGAAGGTTTGCCCTTTGATATGGATTTTTTAAAAATAGAGTATTTATATAAAAAAGCTATTTACACTAAAAAGAATAAAATAAAATAATTTTTGGAAAAAAATAGTGACTTTTAAACATAGTTTTAGAAGGTGCAAAATTATGAGCCTAATTGCCATTACACCATGTGCTACTTCATATAGGAACTGTTGCTAATTCTGGGTCATTTATATTTGTAATTGATTCATGATTACAAAAGATTTTATCTATCCTAATTTTGCACCGACTTCTAAAACTATGTTTAAAAGTCACATCGATGTTGTTTAAAGAATTAATTAATTTTTCACTTTTCAGCGCAATTTATAATCTGAAGTCTGTTCTATTTTTTTCCAAAAATAATTTTATTTCACATTTATATTTTGTTGGGATACATTTTTTTGCGATGGTTGTCGTATCAACTTGATTGATGACATCTTGATGAACGAAACACATCTCAACGTGATTCAATCGCTTTTGTGTCATTGTTGAACGCAAACACGACTTCAGCTTTCTTAATGCGCTGAAACTTCTATCCACCTCACAACTAGATACTGGAGATACCAGCCAGTAGAAGTCGTACTAGAATTTCTATATTAGAGAAAAATCGCCTAGATCCTGCTTCCATTTGTAGTAATGCTTTTCTAACATCATGTACGCAAGTCATGTCTTTAAACTCCTCTTTAAAAAGTGCAAGTTGAATGTTTAATTTTGAAATATTAAATTCTGGGTAGTTTGCTGCAAACTCCAGATTCTCTTCATGAAGTAGCATCTTTTCTAATTCAACTTGTTTTTGAATTACTCTTTGATTCAATATGCGGTTTTTTAGTCCGGCAATTGTCATTGTCACATCAAGTAAGTAAAAGAATTCAATGCGATAGTATTCTTCACATGAAGAAAAATCATGAATTACTGCCGGACCATAAAACCGCTTAGGAGTTTTTTTTACTTGGTAATTTTAGGGGTTCCAGTCCAAGTTCTATTTTTTGACACAATCATCAAAAATGGTGGAAATCACAGCGTTGCTCCGCATCTTTTCCAAGTAATTCACATCTGTTACAATTATGCCACCTAACGTTAAAAAACTAAACCGTAAAAACTAATATCAGTCTCACAGACGAATATTACCATTTACTGGTTAAATTTAATCCAACTAGAAGTTAATTTAAAGCCTTAATCAGCATCTATGCTTTCGAAACAAAATGAAATTATTGAGAATACCAAGAAATATATATAAATGTATATATTTAATTTACCGATTTTAAATGTTTTTTTTTTTTTCGAACCAAAATGTCAACCACACTTCTTGCTATCCCCTGCCGTCCCCCGTTACAATATCAAGGGGGCGGAAAGAGTTCCATGCAAGATTAATCATAGCATCCATATCCATCAACCTCGCTAGCTCTGAGAGCATCACAAAGACGACTTAAAGCCTTAAAGAGATTTCAGAAAGATAATAGCGTCTCAGTTTTTATATTAATTCTATGTTGCAGGCTCGAAATTACTTGCACCATTCGAATAAAGACGGACGTAAGTTTTTTGTGGTTGAGGAATAACCAACGTAGTTACGAATCCGATTTAGAAAAGACTGGCTAACATCTTGGAAAACATTGTGGTTGTTCTGAAAGCCGTGTACCATATTTTTTATAAAACTATTTCAAACTGATCTGAACGCAATGTGAAGTAATGTTAGATGTTACGTGAAATTCTTGTAGTTGAGCTTTGTTAAAACTGATAAGCCATTACATAAAAATTGTACTGGATAAAACGAAAAAAAAAAGGCGAAATGTACAGCAGGTGAGCGATATTACGTCGACTATGGCACAAAAGCCGCCTGAACTCGTTACGTGACAAGAAATTGGAAATGACGGAATAAAAGACAGTCAATCAGGACGTAAGTGATATGAAGGCTCATTATCTGGTTCAAATTGGGGATGTAACGAATAGTGATTTAGGCGAATAGCCGAATACAGAATATTATGCCGTTTCCTCTAGGCCAGGGGTCTCCAAACTACGGCCCGAGGGCCACATCCGGCCCGCGGACAGATTTTGTCCGGCCCGCGGAGAGCTAGCATACTTGAAAGAAAACTCCTTCTAGAGAACATATTTATTTTTTATAGCAAATTAAATTAAGTTTACTGAAGTAATCTATTTTTATGTTGAATAATTATGTTGTAGGGTAATCAATATGGCCCTAAGGCTGGAAAGTTTGGAGACCCCTGCTCTAGGCCATAGGTTCTCAACCTTTTTTTGCTCACCGCCCACTTTGAGAATATTTTTTTTCTCTATTTTTCACTTGCGAATCTGAAATAGCTATTCCCACGAATATATTTTTAAATGTGTAATATTATACATTTTATTCGTAGATAAGATATGACCCTATCCTATTTCTGTTTTTAAGGAAGACTATTTTAATGACAGCAATCAAAACGCATACTTAATTATATTAAAAAGTATTTTTATTAAAATTTTCAGACATCGAATTCGTAACTTAACTAATGAGAAGGTTGAATTTGATGCATTTTAAGGAGTTTGCTAATAACAGGCTCGATTTTACTTAAAAACAATCGTAAATCGCCGCCTTCAGTAATATGGAGCCAATTTCTCTTTTTTTGGTTACCAATGTTGCTACAGCACTATAGCCACGTTCATCTAAATATGAAGATGGGAATGCTTCCAGAAATCGTTGAACAATCGACCATAAACTTAATACTTTTGTTGGTACATAATCAGCGTGTTTAGTCTATTTTAGACTATATTTAATTAATCTGCCCATCTCCCTCCGTGTCATCTCAATGCCCCCTAGTTTTCTCTGGGTCTTTTACTGCCCCCCTGAAACTCTCAAACGCCCACGTTGAGAACCTATGTTATAGGCCGAAGCCCAATATTCGGTCATTTCTTCCAGGCCGAATAGGCCTAAGCCGAATATTCAGCCAATGTCTTAGGCCAAATATTAGAATTTCTAGAAAATCATTGTAATAGAAAGTATTTGTCTAATTTAAAATTATTCACAAAGTCAAACACTAATTACACACAAAATATGATGTATTATTTAATTTTGTTTGTTAAGAATTTAGAACTAGTTAAAAGTAATCCATTTTCTCCATTGTTTTGAATGTAATAAAAATAAGAATTTCACCCACAAAAGGAAGAGAAATGACTGGTTTTATGGTAGTGAGTGTTAGCATTATTTAACGAATTATTTAATTCAAATGAAAAAACTACTATTTCTTAGTGAACTTTTACTTTGTTCAAAACTGTTTTATGAAGGTATTTTAAAAGTTATAAAAGTTAATATTTTTATTTTATGGGTTTTTTACATACCTATTTTTAAAAGATCTATTAAAATTTAATACCTTTAACTGGACTATATGTTTATTTTCAAAAACCCCAATAACTTATGCTAGCTAAATATTCATGATAGATTATAGGATTTTCACATTTATCTCATAGCCAATATTCACAATAAATTTGTCTACCCAAACAAAGTCTGACTTCCACTTCGTTAATAACAAAATTATTTTGTCATATTCTCCATCATAATTAACTATTGCCAGCTTTTGGGAGCAAATTCTAAATACAAAATACAATAATACAACTTTAAAATCTGTTTTTGCTCAGTCAAGCCTAAAACAAGGTTTAAAGCAAGTACTTTTTTTTCTAAATTATTTTTATTTATTAAAACTATATACTAATGTATTTTTTTGCAATAATTATAATGCAATTTTAAATGTTTAAAATCTACTAATTTCTTTATTTTTTTACATTTCTACTGCCTCAGAACTATTCAGCCCAATAGTCCATAAATATTCGGCCAGACCGAATTTGACCTTACCCAGTATTCGGAAACGCCGAATATTCGGCAAGGCGATGAAATGACTATTCGGCCAGGCCGAATATTCGACCAATGGGCCCAATACCGATTAGTGGCCGAATATTCGTTACATCCCTAGTTCAAATTACGCCAATGATAGCTTTTACAGTTCTATTAATATAGTGCATTATCTCTCAGTTCTAGTACATAAATTAAAAACTAAAAGTTTCTTTTTAGACAGTTCTCTTCCTCCCCCTCTTAGAATGAATTTTTTTATGGGCCGTTTACCTATATCTGATAACAGTTCTACGATTCATTTAATATCAAGTTCTGAAGTAAATCATGGTCAGTCGATCAAAAAGATATTTATACAAGAACACATATTGTTGTACAAAATATATTTATTCGAAAATATACATGCATACGAGAATACAATTCTATACAGTATTACTTTTAAAAGACATTTTTGTGAAAACAAATGTGCTGAACCCATTCAACGTAACACCATTTAGGATTGTATACAACCATAAATGCCCAAAAAGGTTGCAAACATGTCACCGGTGAAAACAAAATTCGATATTTTGACAAAATATAAAAATTAACCACCAAAATGATACGATATAAAACCGACCGACCGATATTTACAATCAGTGTTCTACCAAGTGCCCCTAAAATTTCAAATCGCGTGAGGTTTGGTTACGTCAGAATCCTTAGAACACTTCCTATTGACATTAAAAATACAATAAACCATGTGATCAGAATCCGATATACGATTGGTCACGTTTGGACGACAAATGTGTTGTGATTAACCTATAGATTGTTTGGACTTTCTGATTTCTTGGGAACTACTTAGACACGAAGCGTTAACGCGTTGGTGCTTTAAAGCATTTACAGCCTATTTCTGTTTAAACGTTAGTGTCTATTTTCATGTAACAGTGCAATTAACAAGATATTTCTTTAAGAATTTACACACACAGGCATCGGTTGTCATATTATCATCAAATTTCATTTGTGAAGAAAAATAATTAAGTCTTTTGACCTGATTTTGAAAGTAAGCTCCACCCCCTCAATTCAGTTTGTATCTAGCTGAATAACTATATTTATATATTATATAAACTTATCTATCTATATATATTCATAGTAGAGAAATTAATTTCTAGAGCAGAAATTCTCAAATTATTAGACTCAATTTATTATTACTCGGACAGAAAGAGTTAAATTACATTATTACTCCTAAATTCAATAACTCGTATCACAAACTAAAGTTGCTCTGTACCTCGATTTTTATTGTGTACGATAAGTCCGTCATAGCATGAAATGATAATTTTATTTTATCCTACCACATGTTTTACCGTTCTTGAAGTTTCGTCAATACAGTTTTCACAGAAAGACAGGTAAGTGCCTTGTTGCTTTCCAGTTGTATATGAAATCACTAATTCTAAGACATTATTTTCAAACGCGACGAAGAAAAATATGCGGAAGAGTATGTGCAAACCCTGAGAGGGAGGGAGATGAGAGAAGAGTCCCGTTCGAAGCCTTCACCCACCCTTACCGTTTCTTCACCAACAGGTCTCCTAAATTCTTTGAAAGTGATGACATCGGATGAAACTGAAGAAAGCACCAGACGTGGAATTCCAACGTAAAAAAATGTAGGCCACGATTGCTACGCGGAAGAAAATTCACACGATGGAACATTAAAGGAAGTATCTGGATCTAATTGGGAAACCTTGTGTGTTTTAACTTTTGATCTAAATGTGTCCCCCCTCCAATTTTTCATTATAATGCAAATTTTGATTGAATTGTAACCCGCGACTTCCGATTTTCGTGTCCGAAATGAAGAATAACAGACACGACATCACACCCTATTTTGGACAAGTTACAAACATCAATAATTATAAACTTGCTGGTTTTATGTCCGTCCTAAGATAGTAGTTACTACCTTTTCGTTTTAGCATTTTCAATGTTAGCAAGTGAAAACTATCAAAATAAAATTATAGTTTAAAATTTTAAATTTTAATTCAATTTAAAAACGAGATTTGGGAGAGAATACGAGACTAGTCAAATTATAAAAAACGAAATACATTAATAAAAACATCAGTTATTAAAATTTTACAACAAATCACCAGCTTACGGAATTAAAAATCAATGCTAAAATTTACGAATTGAGTTAGTAAAATAAAATTTAACAAAAGGAAATTTAAATGCAACCTGTTCATTTTATGTAACAAAGAACTTTCAGTGTAAATGGGTTCGAAAACTTTAAATCGCGTGGAATAATAAGCGTTATCGAGTCTTGGTAGTATTTCCCGTATTTATATTTAATTGAAATGCGTTATCGTTCTCAGTTTTCAAAAAAAGTTACTGATTTTGGCTGCAATGCTGTTTTATTTATCAGACAAATTTTGCATTATCTCCGAAATTGTTTGCGATTTTAGATATAAGTTTTAAATAATAGACTGTAAAAAAAGTGGTAGCATTATTTATAAAAGTTAAATTACGGTCAGTTGAAAAAAACGTATACTTTTCTAAGTACTCTAACAATTTAGAATTTATCATAGCATTGTGTAGTTGCAAAAAATACACCTTATAAAATTATGTAAATTTTTAAAATCAATCAATAAAAAAAAGATTTTATAGTTAAATTTGTTAGATAATTTCATTATTTTTTCTATAGGGTTCATGTGACTAACGCTTTCAACTTCAATTATTTTTTTTATATGGACCATGTGAATAACGTTTTAACTGACTCAAGTAAAACGATTTTAAGAAATGTACCAATGTTACGAATGAAAAAAGGGGCATTAAGAGCTAAGTGTTTGTTTGCTCTTAATGCCCCTTTCCGCTACCTCCATAATACTAATTAGTATTAAGAAGGTAGCGGTTTATCATCATGAAAAACTGCGGTTTAGATTTCCTGTTTTACGTATTGCTAACTTAGTATTACGGGGGCAGCGATTTATCATCATCAAAAATTGCGGTTTAAGTTTCTTGTTTTACGTACTGCTAACTCATAGATCTTAATTGATCAGTTTAAAATAACATGTGTCGTCGGTAGTTCAACGGACCTTTTATTTAAAAAAGAAACAACAGTTGCAACGTAAATTCTTCATGGAAATAATTGTCTGGAATAAAATATTTAGAACTTAAGTAAAAGTTAACAGTAATTATTTTCATGTCAAATCATGTTCATTCCTTTTCAATATTGAAATTTAGAATTACAAGCGGAAATTTTGACCTTTACCTGACCCTTTGAAGAAGATTAGTAAAAAAATCTATTTGTATTTTAAGGGCAAATGTCTTAGGAACTCAAATGCTAGGTTCATGAAAGCAATCTATCTTTTTACTACGGAAGTTCAACAAAATTCTTAGTACTTAAAGGTGAGTTGAAAACTTAGTAAAAGCCTGATAAGCAATTTAATATGAAGAAATTATTTAGCACTTAGATATGTTACAAGATGAGTACAAAATAAAAGTTTGTTATGATAATTCACGCTTTCTCAGAATATGCAGTTTCAAAGAACGTTATGATGGAGCAAATGGGCAAGGGCGAGTGAGGCGCAATAACACTGGATGCAAAAGTCACAGCTTTAAGTCACCGTAACTTTAAACATAATTACGGACTCAAGCAGGGTTAGTTTAACACAGCTTGAAACGAAGGGATTAGTCATTTTGCTATAGTAAAACTAATAGAGGTTGTAAAGCTTTGGCGTTAATTTAAGGCATAGTTTAAAAAATACAAGCTGAAAGTTAAAATATATTGCTTAAAAATAGCGTAATAAATATGCTACTAGATTAATATCTGTCGAACAGCATGGTACAGAATTGCATAAAAATATTTAGTATTTTGTTTGCAAATTAATTTTTCAATTTGAGAAAACTACGATATTAAAACACTTTTCAGCATATAAAAATTTTTAAAAAGCACTTATTACCTATACTGCATAATGGACCTAAATTAATGCTAAAAGTACTTATAAATCAAGATGAGCAAAGTTTTAATCAAAATATTTAGTTTAAATTGACTTGTTTAATAATTCAAAAAACTCTTATAATTCTGATAAACGAACTGATAAACTGTTAGAAACTTGAAAATAGGATAAGAAATGAATCTTTTCTTCTAAAGAAAAAAAGATCTCATACTTATCAATGCATAGTGCTGTAAAAATAATATTGGAAAAACATTAATGGTAATATAAAAGTGAATACAAACATTCTTGAAATTAAATTTGAAAAATGTCATGAAATGCATAATTATAGCTTTATTAGTAAAGTAAAAGAAATAATTTAATTTATGTTCATTGGGTACGTTCAATACGTTATGCATGAACGCACACGCACATTATATTCAATATACCAATAATAAGTGCCTCAAATGCTTTATTATAAAAACACTGATTTATCATTTGCTAAAAAAAAAAAATTTAAATCTAGAGTTTGACAATACACAAAGAAATGCACTTTTGAAATGCACGCAGAATATAATAGAACACTTTCGTTAAAATATACACTATATATGTAATACATTTTTGTAATATAAATTATTCGAAATATTTTTAAACTATTCAAAATGTCAAAACAATCTTATTTCTTTTGAAATAGAAATATTGGGAAAATACAGGATATATATTTGAGTAGAAATAGTTTTTATTATGAGGCTTAAAATCAATCTTTCGAAATAGAAGTGTTGGGAAAATACAGGACATATTTTTGAGTAGAAATCATTTTTATTATGAGGCTTAAAATCAATTAAGTAACCGTATTTAAACTCATTCATATATAATAAACGTTTTCTTCATGTGTATTTTATGCAAAAGTAATAATGATATTTTTCATATGAGCTAAAAAAAAAAAAAAAGAACTTTAGTTCTTCAACAATTGCTATTTTTGAATCTGTCGCATTAAGGATTTTGGAATTAATGATTTAGTCCCTGTAAGACTTTTCAGTTTCCTTACATCGTAAAATAAACTTTTATGCTTTGTTATTGAAAATGGATATCATTTGTATTAAAAAAATCAGGAGAAAATTCGGACTATCTCATTAATTGTTGAGACAAGTTAAATTATGTCGAACGCAATGGAAAGGGATTTTCTTTTCTAAGATATTTTATGTAGTACTTATAATAGGAATGCAAAAACTAAATTTATTTATACTATTAGTCACATACAATGATCTGAATGTATCATTCCCAATGAAATATCACAATTATATTTGACAAATTTTCTTTATAAAAAGATATTCACAATCAGTAATCACAAACAGCGAAAAGATACCATGTATCATTATTTAAAAATTTACACATATTTTATATACCATTCTTATAGGCGAAAACAGTTTTTAGTGATTAGCTATCGTGAAAAGTTCAAAACGTTTCTTGATTTTAATAATTAATTTCAAAATAAGTTAAAAAAAATATTGGAGTTTTATATTTTTTAAAAAGAAATTTTAACATCATTCTCAATGATGTAAGCAAGATACACATTAGTTACGAATTAGTTTCAAGCATTGCAAAAATATCTTAGAAAATATTATTACAGAATTATAAAAATGACTTAGGTCACAATAACTAATCGTAAAGATTGCAAAAAGTTTGTTAATATCACAATATCTCTAATACAAAAATAATAAAACATTTTTGCAATTAACTATTCATTGAAAGTATTTTGATAGAAAACAATCATGAAATTTCTAGATCCATATTCCAGGAACTATTACTTATTTGTTTAAAAGATATAATTTTTATAAAAATAAGTTTATAAAAGATTCACAAGACTTAAAAACGTTACGCATCTTTCCCAGTTGAATAAATTTTAAAATGTCCCCCCTTCCCTTAAAATGCACACAAGCATGCCAAGAAAGCGTTTTCAGCAGCCAATTATGTGTCCTTCCTGCAGATGTAGGGCAGTACTGTGAGCAGAAGAGTGTTCCTATTGGACATAAGCGAGTTGACTTCCATGATATCGGCATTTTTGACGTTGTGTCCGTCGATCTCCAGGATCTCATCACCAATGTCCAATAGGCCCGCTAGATGCTTCTGCGTCTCTTGATCTCGCATCCTCGATACGAACACACCTTTTAAGTAAAAAAAAAAATGGAGAAAGTCAATAACAGACAAACGTGGTGTCATTTTAAATCTAGAAACTTAATTCCTGGTAATCTCCAAGGGAAAAACTATACTTTTGTATGATACTCTTCGACGATACTACCGCACTGTGCCATGGTAACCCTGAGTGACCATTGTTAGTCACGTGGGTAGTGGTAATTCTTTACCACGCTATCGTGTTACTAAACGTTGCACGGATTGGCTGTCATTTATTTCCATGATTAAGAAGATTTTCGTTCAAAGAGTCACGATTTGTTGACCGGGTCGTGTGTATCAAATTCTCATGTCTTGTTTTTTCGCTATGATTAGATGAATCACTTCTGTATGCTCCAAAAATATTTTTCGAAATTATCAGTTGGAGACAAAAAAATTGTCTAGTCAAGCAAGCAATAATAAACAGCCAAAGCGTACAATTCGGCGAACATAAGCACGGTAAAGATCCCAATATCCTTGTGACCTGCTTGAGATGTACCCTCCACCTCCACTTATTGCATCTCGATAGTCCTTCCTTTAAGAGGTTGATAACTAATTCCCGTATAGATCCAGCTTTGTATCACAGCGCTATAAGCGACAGCTCACATTGCGCTGCCGTATGCTCGAAAAAGCCGGGCAGAAAACGAACGTTACGCATTAGGCGGCCGGACTCGAGTCGTAGTCTGGCATTAGAATAAGCTTGTGCTCAAACTAAGTGTAAAAATTAAACCAAAAGCTATTTTATAGGAATTTTTTTTCAGGAACAATAGGCCGACGATCTTTCCCATAGAAGAGAGATTTTTTTTTTTTTTTAAATGAAAAACGACTAATATTTTCAGTTTTCTGTATAATATTCAATTATTATACAGGGGGAGGGGGGGAATCCGGAAATTCGAATTTAAGGTAACTTTTTTCAGACAAAATTTCAAGAACAGGAAGTAAGGTTCAAATAACTAGTTTGGATGCGAATGTTAATTGCACATTTCTTTTTCTATATGAGCAGTTGTGAGAAAAATGTAACATTGAACGCAAGGTTCTGAAAATTCGATCTAGGATTTAACCACTTTTTCTCTATTGTGGAAGTATTATGAACAAAAGAATAAAATGAACTTTAAACGCATTCCTGAATATAGACTAAACAATCAGATTAGATAATCAACTAAATTAAATTGACGATTGAATGAATTGAAATAATTTCAATTGAAATACAGTAAAACCCGTTTAAGAAGTTCCCGCTTAAGAAGTTTTCCCGTTTAAGAAGTTTTTAATTTCAATACCAGTTTCATTCCCATCTCCCCAATGTTAAAATAACCCTTTTAAAAAGTTTTGATTTTATTTTTTTCCCGCTTAATAAGTTTTCATATCGGTCTTTTTTTTCTTTCAAGTGACACTTTAGTCTTCTAAAGTTTCTTTTTTTTTAAAGTTTTTTTCAAACTACGTAGTTCTTTTTCTTTCGAATGGAAAAAAGACAGAAGTAGGTTCAGAAAAGCTGCTTTGGTCAGCTTTTTCTCAAGGGCACCCTTTTCTCAACACCAAAGTTCCAGGAAAACAGGTGGCAGAGAGGTCAGTTGTCAGGAGAACAATAATGACTGATAAGGGGAGAAAGAAATGTTTGTAGCTTCTCCTATATGGGTGTTGCTCTTCAACAGTAATAAAGCAGGGAGCAGGGGTGAGTAGGTATTGTATCAATAAGTTAACTGAACCATGAGTTGCTGTTAACTCGCAATGCATTCTCTCACCTTGTTTTAAAATGGAATGAACCACAGACTACAGTTGTGGTTGGTGCTCAGCTCTTTCCACTGAAATTATTTTTCTACGTGATTCTTAGCTTCCTACGTCAGTGAAAAAATTTGTGAACAAACTCCGCTTCTTTTTCAAAATGTCTGGAAAAGGAATTAAAAGAAAAGCATTGTCGATTGAGGAAAAAGTCAAAATATTGAAAGATGTGGATAACAACTCACATTTATCTAGGGTTGAAATTTCTAAAAAATTAAATCTTCCAGTGACGACATTGAATGGAATTGTTGCCAAACGAGAGGTCATTTTGAATTCTTGTAACCAATCTCGGAAAATAAAGAAAGTTAAGAGGGGAAAGTATGAACACATAGAAGAGAAGTTGTTAATTTGGTTCAAGCAAGCAAGATCGGCGAACATTCCCGTAAGCGGAACTATTTTAAAAGAAAAAGCCGAAGAAATTGCTAAAAAGATGGACGTTGATTTTGTTTCTTCAAATGGATGGATTGACCGCATGAAAAGAAGAGCTGGGTTAGTGTACAAATCGGTAAAAGGCGAAAGCAAGAGCGTCGACCTTCATGAAACGGATGCATGGAAGAGCACCTTACCTGAATTGATATCTGGCTATCAACCAAAAGACATATTTAATATGGACGAGTGTGGACTTTTTTATAACCTTTTTCCGGACAAAACTTATGCCTTTAAAGGTGAAAACTGTCATGGAGGGAAAAGAAGCAAAGAAAGATTAACAGTATTAGTAGGTGCTAATATGGACGGAACCGAAAAATTACCAATTTTGGTAGTTGGCAAATCTAAAAAACCAAGATGTTTCCAAAACGTTAAGTCACTTCCTTGTGAGTATGAAAGCAATAAATCGGCGTGGATGACGATTCCAATCTATGAATCATATTTAAAGAACTTAAACAACAAAATGAGGAAAGCCAAAAGAAACATTCTCATCTTTGTGGACAATTGCGCCGCACACTCGAAAAACGCTCAATATTCAAACATAAAAGTGCATTTTCTACCCCCGAACTCTACCTCCGTTTTGCAGCCGATGGATCAAGGGGTCATCAAAGTGTTTAAGCAACACTATAGAAAAAGGCTCGTGAAATGGATACTGGAAAAGCTTGAGAGCAGTGATGAATTTAAAAAAGTGAACATCTTGGAAGCAATCCATTTTCTCGTATCTTCTTGGGACTTAGTTACACCATCTGTAATTTCAAATTGTTTCCAAAAAGCTGGATTCCTGGATGGAGAATCAACAGAAGAGTACGATTTTGACATTGACAACAGTGATGATGATGATGATTGGATGACGTTGCAACGAAAAATGAAATTAAGTACATCCTTTGAGGAGTATGTTGCGATCGATGACGAAGTACTACTATGTGAAGTGCTTACCGTGAATGATATTTGTGAGGCAACAGAAGGCAGTGAAGAAATAAGTGAAGATGAAGAAGATGGCATGGAAATTCCCAGCTTTACAGAAGCCATAAAAGGACTGGAAACATTTCGCCGGTTTGTCGAAACAATTGAAAATGTGCCTGAAGAGGTCTTTAAAAGCTTGCGGCAATTGGACTGTTTCCAGTTACAGATTTCTGAGCGAAAGAGAAAACAAAAAACTATGCTGGATTTTTTTCAGAAAAGCAGTGAGTAAATGTAATATCTTCAAATGGCTGATGTTTCGGTAAAGAATTTTTTCCTTATTGATGTTGTTTTAATTATGTAAAATTAATTAATAAATGCATGAATTTTAAAGCAAAACTTAAAATTATGGAAATGTATTCCATGTCTAATTTAAATATTGACAAATGATATCATCCCTAAATATCATTAAGTAAATTCATTTTCAAAAATAGAGCATACCCGTTTAAGAAGTTTTCCCGCATAAGAAGTTTTTTTCTCTTGGTCCCTTGGAAAACTTCTTAAGCGGGTTTTACTGTATTACCCTCAAATCTATTGAATAACGTATCGAAATCAGGTAGGTATGGTTCTTTTCTAAATGGCAGCTACAAAATTAGTCACCAAGGTGTCGACAAAAACCTTGGTGTCACGGAAAAAGGGGCTTCTTGGCGATCAGGTATACAAGCGAAGCGCAAGTGATCAGATGTTAGAGTTGAGATTGATTTTAGAATGGCCCGTGAAATATTGACAGTTCTGTGTTATCGGTCTGAGTGATTTTACCCGATACTAAAGTTCGTACTGCCAGTAGTACTGTGACTTTATTTATATAATCTAGTGTAATTATTTGTTGCTGTAAATAGTATAGATGTAAAATGTTTTTAAATTAAAGTGTGAAGTTATTAAAGTTTGAAATTTGCTACAGCTTCATTTTGTTGCGATGAGGGTATGCAACAGTATGAGGCCGTTCTTCTACATCTTCTTCTAGAGAAAACAGAAAATTCTTAAAATTGTGTAACATTTAATTTGCTTATTTTTATTCTAAACTAAACAAACATTTTAAAGTGATTTCTTATGTAATGTTTATTTCGCGACTGTGGAAAGTCAGAATATCAAAGTTAGAAAATCTTGGTTGCCGACGTCCCATGATGCTTTTTCGCACGGTTGTTTCACTTGGACCGCACAGTGAAGGGCATGTTCTCTTTACTCCATGATTTCAATATGACAATTACGAGGTGCAAAGGTAACTTATTGTTCTACTGAAATATTTATCTTATATTTCATTTCATTAGCAATTACTAAACGTGGGGATTTGTTTATAGCGCAAACACATATGAAGCGTTCTTATGAACGCTTATGATATTGACAGCTTTCAGGAGAGTGGAAATTTGTACTTCCGCAAATGATTCTCGTGTGCATCTATTTTGAGGTCAAAGTACAGGGACTTTTTTTTTTTTTGAGCTTTGTGTGAACCTGTGAACTGAGCAAAAATTTAAAGCAAGGAAGAGAAAAAGACATTTGTATCAAGTAGTGAAATCAAGAAAAACGTGCTTGATTCTCAATATGAATTTTTACATTAAGGATTTTTAAAATAATTCTTTCAGTATGAAAAGTGCTTAATGTTGAAGACTGAAAACTACTCCCCTCCCCCATATCCACAACAAGATTTCAGATTCAAGTAGTCCGTCAAATCACTAATACCTTAGCTAGCTAGTCTAATATGTACTAGCAGAAATGTGTCAAGAGTTAAAAATTAAAGAAAATGGCAGCTTCTACTTAAAGGTGCATAATGTATATATAAATCTCAAAAACACAGACGAATTATTTCAGGTACAATTCGTCAAAAAAGTACCGTTTTTGTGAATTAGATATTATTTCGATTTCTGAAAATACATCTTTTGTAGATCGTTCAAGTTTCTTGGCAAATAAAAGGCAATTAACAAGATCTTACCCTTGGAGTTTCGGACTCTGCCTCTGGCGACAAAGAAGCCGTAGGGTTTGGAGAGAGGTTTGGTAAGTTCAACCACTTGCGAACCGTCCAGATTTAATTGCAAGAGCTGCCCTCGAACATGGATGGGCGAATTGGGACCAGTCGGCTGCTCGTCCCATTCCGGGTTTGAACTGAAAAGCAACATTTTGCTTAGAAACAAAGTAAAAAAAAAAAAAAAAACAATGCGATAACAGCATTGCTCATAAATTTAAAACACCGAGAAACATCTCAATAAGTTAGAAGACTAGAAGTTCTGTAGTACCTAAAGCACTTCAAATAATTTTGAACAGCACTTGATACATAAAGGGTTGCATACTTTGACACTTATTTTATACCTTGCTTGAGGAACCATTTCAGCGACGGGACTCTTGTTTTTCTGCTTCTTTTTCCTTCTGAGACTTCCCGCCAGGGTTCTCATGAACGACTTCGACCTTTGGAGCTTGTGACCAGTGGCTTCCATCCGCTCCTCCTTCTCCGGACGATAGATCCTCTCCGTGGAGAAAGCTTTTTGGAGCGCACTCTTGGCGTTTCTCGTCAGAGTTTGCATTCGCTCCATCAGGGATGTCCGCTTGGAGGAACCGCTCCGGTATACGGAGAAGTCACTGTTTGGAGAGAGGCAAAAATGTTACAAGTCAATACATACAAACACTTCAAGAAAAAGTGATTTTAAGTTTTAATTTTGAAGCGAGAATGGCAATAACCGCCTTAGTCTGAGTGTCTCATCATGAAGTTATCAAAAGAAATCGTCTTCTTCAGCTCTGCAGAAAAATGGCGGCGATGGCACAGTTTACGTACGCTTTTACGAAAATGATTACGATATTATCAATTTTGGGGATAGAAAAATTACCATTAGAAGAAACCGCCGTTTTACCAAGCGAGGTCGATTACAACTCAATTCACTGCACTAATGGTCGCCAGGAAAACTACCTGATCACCATCAGAAATCTTATGTGATTTCTATCCGATTTTCAACTTTGTTATTCAGTTAGATCACCACAAAATCAAGTCTCAAAATTCCACTACCATTTTTAATTTTACAATACAAATTTATATTTCAGTCGAGTCAAACAGTTGATCATGGACTCTCGTTTATCTAGGCAGAAAAGTTGAAACGTAAAGAAGTTGACGTCATTTCTATATTTATAATAAGGACTAAAAAAAGTCGCAAAAGGATCATATTAGAGATACGGCAAATCACAATTTGTCAATATAACCAATCGAAAAATGGAAAACGTAACCGATATAAAAATAGTTCTATACATGAAAAAATTCTTTTATGAATGTAGTATTACTGCTTTTCAACTCATAAAAATTTCCTGAAATGGAGCATTAAATTCACGTGAAATTCAACGCTTCCACCGTACATTCCAAACATTTCACGAAGCTACGAATTATTCAGTTGGCTAAGCTGCACACTCACTCGAGGAGAATTCATTTTCCCCAATGTCGTCCAAATTCTTGTTTCTAGAGGATCCAAATCCAACTAAAAATGTAGCGGACGGTAACACGAAATTTCTAACAGTACTAAAAATATAAAGAATGTTCGATTGATTTCCTGTGAAATCCTTTGCTCGACACCAGTACATCGAGAAATAATCAAGGATCGAATTCACAGGCATGCTGCGCAGATTATGTAAACATTTTTTCTCCCTAAACTATTTGGGGAACCATGAATTTTAGACATTCAATATGCATTACGTGATTTATTTTGTTAAATTTTTTTAAAGTGTTATCATTGTATATGTTTGAATGCCGATTACGATTGTGAGTTCGACAAGTGAGCATCTCTTATCTAAAAGTGCTATTATGCTTTCAGTAATGAATCCGTGATTCATTCTCATGTTTTAGTTTGGGAAAAAATCGGACGATAAGGTTAAGAGAACACAAACCAAATCACACCTTTTATTGAATGCATTTATAAAATGATAAAAAAGGATTTTAACAGGAATAAATCTATTAATTAAATGGATGAAATGGTTAGATCCGTTTTTAACGAAAAACATTTAATTTGTCACACACGTTTTAAATTTACATATTTGTTACGCTTTAAAGTAATTTACCAAAGAGTAAAACGGCAGTCGGAAAATATTAAGTCCTTAACGCATAATTTTCAAGAGAGCAGCAACAACAGTGCCTCATTATTACTTTTTTTTTACCCAAGAATAGCGTAAAAAATGTATGCGTTTAAGTAAATAAAATAAAAATACCAACATCCGTAAGGAAGGTGGAGGCAGCTGATGAATGACATACAGAACGCATGGTTCAAACACTACTAATATTAGAGAAAAGAAGCCTTTTAAGCGGGTGGTTCGATTGAACGAAATCTAGAAGTGTATTGGATTAATAAATAACAATATGCTTATATTACTTTTTGGTCAGTTTTCAATGCAAGATTTTTTTTCTTTTGTGGCTCTATTGTAATTTCTTTTACCCAAGAATAGCGTAAAAAATGTATGCGTTTAAGTAAATAAAATAAAAATACCAACATCCGTAAGGAAGGTGGAGACAGCTGATGAATGAAATACAGAACGCATGGTTCAAACACTACTAATATTAGAGAAAAGAAGCCTTTTAAGCGGGTGGTTCGATTGAACGAAATCTAGAAGTGTATTGGATTAATAAATAACAATATGCTTATATTACTTTTTGGTCAGTTTTCAATGCAAGATTTTTTTTGTGGCTCTATTGTAATTTCTTTTTCTTTTTCTGAGGTTTCTAATATTTTTATCACTGTCACAAAACAGATATGGACATTTCCGAAGCACGGAATATCAAAGTTCGGATTAACGAAATTTAATTGCTTGCAATTCTAAATGATTACTTTTTACCTTACGGGTTTAAAAATTCACAGATTGAACTAAAATTCGAGCGACTGGCTTTGTAAACTAGGTTTTCACTTGGAAATAAAGATTGTACTTTCATTCAAAAAACAGTCGTTCTTTGTCAATCCAAACTACGATGATCTGGACTTAAATAATATGGTTTGTTAAATTATATTTATAATTGGAATATGCAAGTTCAAATAGGAATAGAAATTTAGAATAAAAAGTGCATTACAATGCGCAAAACAGCCTTGCGCCGAGCGTACTCATTAACAAATTCAAACGATATTTAACGAAAACAAGGAAAATGTCGCACACCTGTTTCGGAGTTCCGGGTGATACATGTTCAGTTCTAGAACATAGAGCGATGCTGTAAAACTATGAAATTCGTGACGAAATAACTATCTCCATCTTCCAGCTCCCGAAACAAACGTACATCTCATTGCAAATTATGCGCAAAATATGTTGGACTTATTGTAGCGTATGTAACTTAATATTCTTTTGTAGCAATATTAACCTTTAACGCGGTGTAGAAAATACAATTTTACTTCAAATGCTTAATGTTTAGCATATTGCACTTTTATTTTAATAAGAAGTTCGAAGTACTACGGCAGCACTCGGATAAGCAAAAACTCGAATTAGAAAAAGCCTCGGATTAACGAAGCTCCAGTGTACTCAATCTTATACTAATATAAATTTGTTATTCTATTGGAAATTATAAACATATAATTGACATTTTATTAACAGATATTTTGAAACTTACTCTTCTTCATTTATTAATGGAGTGGAGCATGTACTTCCGATGCCATTGTCCATCATAGCTCAAAAAGAAACACTACGAGCAAGTTTCCCGCTAATCAATTATCAATTCTTGATAAGCAATCTCGATTAGAAAGTCCGACTTTTTGTTTCGCGAATTAATATAGATGTAATGCATGCAGAATAATATCGTTGCGTGTCAATTCATGAAAAGAAGATAGTTGAAGCACTTTTTATCAGAATAATGGCAACCCTTTTTTTGCACAAAGATATTTTGCTAAGTTGCAGGTTGGTTTCCCAAATTAATTTCACAGAACTATACCTACAAATTAATCCAGAAAACTCCTTTTAACTCTTATTTGAGGCACTTTTTAAGCAAATAGAATTTATACCGACTCTATCTGACCTGAATTTTATTGCTGAAGCAGTTTCTTCTTTTCTTTTTTAATCATCTTGTCTTGCTGGTAGCCAATCTCGTTGGTACCTGTATTGTGGCAAATTTCGCGAGCTTGAGGATCTGTTAACGTAAAAACGGTATTTATTGAAGGAGTTGCTCCGTAATCTGTATGATTCAACCCTGAATTAGCATGAAGTTATTGGTGTAGCCTAAACTTTAGACCAATTCTAATGTTCCAAGTACTACTATTTTTATGACCAGAAGGCTCCCGATAAGAGAAAGGTAAAACGATTCCATGAGTTAAAATGGGGGTGAAGGCAACAAGTTTGCCTAACCCGTAGAGTACAGCGAATCTATTGTCTGTGTGACAATACTAAAATTCTCCGCAACAAGAAATGAACCCTCTCAAGGTCAGGGGCCTTCTTGATAGAGCTACACAGTAGGCCATACCCATAAGCTTGAGTATCTGGAAAGCTTACCTCTTGCAGAGCCCAGGGCCGGAAGTTTGAAGCAGTTTTTTGGGAGGTATGGGAGGATGTTCTTTATCTTCATCGTCTGCCGATTCCGCAGCTCCAGAGCTGCCCCTGTTAAGGGCAGGCATACTAGAAAAATTATTCTTCTTTGATTTGTCTACAACGGCGTATTCCACTTCCACTAAGTTGTTGTCCAAAGCAGAATTAGAAGTGGTCACTGTAAGATTCAGAAGTCAGTATTACTTAACAATTGTATAGTAAAGTACAGGGAAATAATTAAAACAATTGCTTTATACAATTAGACTTTAAACCTTCACCGACAGTTATAGTACTAAATATAATTGGCGAAATCGGCTATGTTTTGCAGTAAACGTTGACGATTTATAGCATGGGATATAAAGGAAATGCTACACAAATTGTTTTACTATTTTCCTGAAAATTTTGGGAGTCTAGTTTTAGTTAACATAAATTTAAAATTTAATGGAAGCAAGATTTTGCGGTATTCTTTCCTATATCGTTTAAATTTTTTTTTTTCCAATTCCTATTTGTTTTTCAAAAATCTTACTTTCCCTTCGCAGTAGAATTTTTTTTTTACCCTGTAGGGGAATCAGATTAAATTATCTTGCGTTAAAAATTACTACGTATAATTTGCATATATTAATATTTCGTGGAAAGTGACGATGGTAAAAACTATTTTTATTACAGATTCTGAAATTTTTATTAGTTTTCTTGGTTGTAAAAGTTCCAACCATCCTTTTTAAAATTTGTTCCCTGCAGAACAAATTTTAAAAAGGATGAAGAGAGCAGGCATGATTTTAACCCCATCAGCACGAGTGATTACAATTGGTATCACTAAATGTACTGAAGCTGTTCCATTTGAAATAATCTTAGCACGAATCAATGCGATCGTAGTTCGTGGCAAAGAATTCTGCTTGTTTTGACTCTAAACTTCCCTCCGGTTGTGCCGCTGTACCAGAAGGTATATTACATATATTTAAGTAAAAATACTTATACCCTTGTTTTTTATGGCTATAAGCAAAAAATTTTCATGTCTAGAAAGGTTTAACGTGTCCAGAAAAAAAAAACTGTTACGAATAAAATAGCGATCCTAAATTTCAAACATACATCTTTTAAAAACATGCATACATAAACTTCAGTTTGGTCATTACAATTTTAAAATTACCGAAAATATTTCTTACTGTTTTGCATAGCCTCCTGAGTAGATTTCTTAAGCGCTGATTTGAGGTACACCGGGTTCGGGCCACAGCTAGGAGACACAACCCCAACACTCTTTGGTCTTTGTCCGCCGTAAGTCCTGTTTTGGGCACTTTCTCGCAAAGAAGTCCTTCCCGATACAATTTTATTTGGTTCACTGTAGATATCAGAGGAATGTGTACTTTTAGAGTCCGATTCACGATTTTCTCTCAGACTTTCAAGATCTTTGGATAGCTCAGCGGTGAGAGTGCTTTCGATTTCTGTCCTTCTAGAAGTGGGTTCCGATTTCGAAGAACGCAGAGTATTCGCACTTGATGGACGGATGGAATCGTACATGTTTTCTGGACCAGATTTGATTCTCGATAGAGTCTTTGCTCGGCGACCACCTTGAGAGGAGAGATGAGTCTTTACCTCATCTGGAACCACAGGTACAAGCTTGGCATATACCTGAACCATATTGTCACTGTACACAGGAACATTGGACATACCGAACGAAGTTCTTTCTAAGAGGTTTGAGTAACTTGACGTTTTCTGCAGAGGACATAATTTGATATCTATTTCACTCTGCGAAGACGGTCTTCTTGAAGTAGTCCTTGGTGGAAATTGTGTCAGCTGTGGACGGCTTTGATGGGGCAGAACACTAGGCAGAGTAGAACAGCTGTTGCTTTTGAAAAGTCCAGCCGTCTGTTCTAACGTTCGTGCGACAGGCTGCTGTTGCTGTTCTGGGCAACAGCAGCGGTGGCAAGTGCAATGGTATGATGTAGAAGTGAGTTGACTAGAACACAGGCACATATTGCTTTGGCGACTGTTACAAGTGCAGTGAGTACTGCTGCTGCCGTGACTGGAAAAGCCATTGTCGGCAGAAATATTTTGAGAAGTTCTAATATCTGGGTATTCCATAGATAGCCTTGACTGGATTTTGAGAATATGCCGAGGTACCTGAGGCGATGGTAAAAGCTGAAATGTAGCAAAAAATGTTTTGAACTCATTTTGATAAAATTGAAAAAAAAAAAAAAAATGTAATAAAATTCATAAAACAGTACGTACTGAGCCAAAAAAAAAAAAAAAAAGAATCTAAGCTATTGCAAAGCCTTAACTAAAATCCAATCCTTATCACATAGAATTTGTTTTAACTATCGCTGTATTACTTAGTATAGAAGGGAAAGTATATTTTAATAAATTTTTCCACTTTATATTACTATTTTCACATGTCTACAAATAAAGGCCCCCAAGGCTGATTTAGTGACAAGAAAAATAGGTAATAATAGCAAAAAGAATCATCCAGTAATTGGTAAATGACAACTGAAATCAGCCAACGACCTTGATTGGTTAATATCTTTTTTTCCTGTTTATGGTTTTTGCTCATTGTTAGTAGAAACTACGCTTAAAAGTCTATTGGATGCTTCCAAATGACAGAAGATAAATTTTAATTGATGAAAATATGTGTACATGAAGCCCTTATTTGAATGGCGGTCCAATTTTCCTTAAAAAAGACAACCTCACTTCCATGCTCATACAGTTCATTTCTATCGTATTTTAAAATATACTATCAACCCGGTAGTAAACTCCAGTATCTCCACCGTAGAATTGTAAGCAGTTACTAGACTTTATGGTTCCACTTCTCAAAATAAACAAACATGCAATTGGACCAGTATTCAAAAAAAACGACTTCAGCTTATATGGACACTTATTCTCATAGCCTCATGTCCTACAAAGCGTTCTTATAGTGGAGAGGGTTTAAAATGAAATAAGGAAGCTTTGCGAATTCAACTGGAAATTATTAGCACATAAAAAGTGGATTGGTAGTAGTTGATATTGCAATATTTCTCAAGTTTCGACGAATTACTTTCGACATAAACCAAAACATACCCTTCTGTTTGCTTCAGGCATGGACCTATTATTCCATACCAAATTGTTGCCTACTCTCCGTCCTTCCACTGCAACTGGACTCTCCTTGTGACTCCGGTCGTATCTGTGTGATTCCCTGACGGATGAGGCGGGACTGTAAGCTCGTCGAAGGTCCAGCTCTGGAGCCGTCCTGCTCCGGATCCGGGTCGATCCGGCTGACCTGAGTAAAGGAGCTGTTCCATCCGGACAGGAGAAGCGCTGCGCGTAGAGTGTTGCGAACAGCTTCCGGCAAGAACGACGGATATTCTGCTCGGACAGCTGGAGCTGCTCGTCAAACCGGACGCAGTGGTGAGAATCCGGGAATACCGTCAAGGGGGTCGGAGGGCGCCTGTGGAGACACCAAAATCGTTTAAAATTCGTTAATCACAAACTATTGCCTATAACATCTCATAAGAGTAGCTTCATGAACAGTAACCTCATTCTACTTCATGAAGCTCATAAAGGTAATTTCACATTTCATCTTTTTTACCCCTTTTCATTAAGATTTTAGATTTTTCCACAATTAATATTTCATATCAATTAGAATTAGTCCGATTTTAGCCAAGATCTCAGCACAAGCAAATTATTCCTAAACATGTGGATTATGCCATTATGTAGTATATTTCAGCTTTTATTGTCAGTCATTATATATTTAATACATTAAGCTGGTAATAGTAATCTATAATGCAGATCATAAGATCATTATCAGCTTACGCATTAGATTTTCTGATAAATAGAATTTTTCCGATACAATTTTTCCGTCAATTAGAGTTGTCCGATTTTAGCAAGAGCCAGCTTATGTAGAATACAATAAGGTATTCAAGTTCTTATGATCTTAGATATATCCACGGTATTCGATATTATTTATTAAATTACAATACATACATATAAAAATCATATTTTTCTTCCTCTCTCTATACACGTATATATATATACATATATAATACACACACACATAGGTATTTGCAATAATTGTGAAATTTTTGCAGTGTTCTTAACGAAACACAGAGTACCTGTTGCACTCCTTGAGGGCTGAATGATCTGCCTTCAGAGGTGCATTTGTCTGTGGGAGCTGACAACTGGATCTCTTCGTAGTTCTGAGAGATCCATTGCAGCTTCGAGACTTGACGATGTCACTCTTCTGTACGGGAGGAGAGTACCTGGTAAACAAAGGAGAGTTACAGATTATCACCTAGAAAAATGACCATTAAATGCACAAAAATGTTGGAGAATTTTACAGAATTATATCTTACGTAAGCTTAAAGTGAAATGTGATAATACATGTAACAAGAACACATCAAATTACTCGATAAAGCTTGTTTTGTCGTTCTAACAATGTTTGTCAGAAAATGACAACTTAGAGAATATTCAATTTCTACAGTTAATCATGGAAATAATTTTTTTCCAATTAGTAGTTGTGTAATAATTACTTACCCGTTAACAAGTTAAACAAATATTTCAAACTGTGTGACTTGCAAACGTTGTCATTGAAAGTAAAAATTCATACATGCTTTGCTTTCGATCTATATTTTGGCACCTAAAGCACAGTTCTTTGCGTATGTTTGTAGCTACTACAAAATCTACATGTATTTAAAAGTTATGATTTTTTTAATTTCTGAATATATTTACATGCAGTATGTTTTTGCTGGCAAATATGAAAAAGCAATCCTGCGTCTAAAGGTGCAATGCACCTTACTTCGCTTCGGGAATGAATATGATGTTATTACAAACAATCTCTTTCCTACAAATTTCAAACAAAAATTTGCAAAGAGCCGAAATATATAAGAAAGAAAGTATAACAAGATCCCCGTTTCCAATGAACGCAGATGATCATTAAAATCAGACAGGAATCTGCTTCATCCTGCGGTTATGCAATAGACAAGCGGTCGCAAGAGAAATTGAAGGTTGTTGCGCACACAAAATCAAGCTGAGTTAATATTTTTCGTCCATGCGACAACCACTCTACTGAGGCCTTCGGAAGTCATTCGAAATATGTGCTTGCTCTGTTGACATCCACGCACCTGAAAAGTAGAAATGATTGCATGGCTAGACTTTAAGGGGTGTTTGAACAAATTAAAAATAGTTCAAATTTTAAGAGGCAGATCGTATGCTACTTTTTACCACTATTAGTGTAAAGATTTTCTATTTTCAATAAAAGAAACTTGGACTTGTAGTTCAGTCGACTGGTGATGAGTAGTAGTGGAAGAAAGAAATGCATAGAGCAAATGAAGTAAGAAAATAAAGAAAGCAACTGAAGAACGAGGCAACAAATCAAGCGGTAAAGGTATCCTTAAGAAATGACCAGAATAACACCAGCTTATTGACAACTAATTAAGAAACAAACAGGCAACAGAACCTAACCGACAGACAATTGATCAAAAGCAGACAGGCAGCTGGCTAAACTATTCGAGCTGCGCGGAAAGAAAACAAGGTAGGTGTTGAACATTTCATTGATTTTTAACGAAAAAAAATGAGATTTGGTAATACATTTTTTGCAGAAAGTATAAAATACACGTTCGTTTACTCTGTTATTGAGAAAGATTTCTTTACTGAATCATAACTTTACTCGTGCATCTAATTTTTCATGTTTCGGACATAACTGGCAGAGAAAACGTTACCACATATAATACCATTACGTTCTTCAGGCTCAACGGTAAAAGAAAATGCTTATACTGTACACCAATTCCTTGGTTCTCACTAATTAAAAGAAAATCTCGTAGATTAACCTATGAATTTTTATGGTTTATTATCACGTCAATTAATTAAACGTACCTGTTCGAACTGGCCACTGCTTGGTGTGAAATGCAGAAACGATGTCGCAATAGTTTGTAATTGCTATTTGTTGCCATTCTTTAAAGGGATATTTTTCGCAAAAAATACAAAATCATATTTTAATATATAATTTAAGAGATTTATAGTGTCTTCAGTGCAGGTTTTATTCTCCAAATTATTAACAAATGCTAAAGAACATCTCAGTAAGACGTAGCATGAAGACATTGCCCTATGTGGCTTGTTGTTTGTGTGCGCGAATCAAACTAAAGATTTGCCTCTTGAGATTTAGAGAAATCAAGTGGCTAAATAAAATGTCGAACTGAATGGTCGCTAAGCATTCAATGCTGTAATATACGAAATTAGTCAATTCACACACTTTATGCAGTATCAAAGAAGGAATTTATCGGGGAACAACTCTGTTGTTAGGATCATAGCGAAAAGATTAAAGCAAGTCGAAAAGTATCAAGTAAGCACTTGAATGATACTATATTACAACCTAAAAGTAACAGTGATAGTTCCATTAACAGACTTTTAACTATTTCATAATTATCAAAATAAGGGCAATCAAGCAAGAGTAAAATATTAATTCGAAACTTTCGTATAACGTATAAAATTGAAAACATGAAAGTTCAAAAATTTCAAAATTACAAGTTTCTTCTCTAGAATAAGAGACTTCTTCGAAACATTTTGCCACATCAAGTGGTTACGAAGCAAAACGACTATACAATTCGAGGAAGACTTGTACAATCTCTTATTTGCTAAACGACCACCTGTTAAAAGTGTCATGTTCACGAGTCGTGCGTCTATATCCGCTTCAAAACGAGGTATCCTTTCTCTTCATTATTATCTGGGTAAAATCTGCCTCATGTAGGAAGTCATTAAAGGATTGACAAAGACGGGAATGATAGTCTGGTTATCACATTTAACTTGGGGAAATTCGATATTTTCAAACTTATTGGGTGGCTCAAAATATCTATATAAATAAAGATCTAATGATGGTGTTGCAGGAACCAATGAAATCCTAAAATCTGCCTCATGTAGGAAGTCATTAAAGGATTGACAAAGACGGGAATGATAGTCTGGTTATCACATTTAACTTGGGGAAATTCGATATTTTCAAACTTATTGGGTGGCTCAAAATATCTATATAAATAAAGATCTAATGGTGTTGCAGGAACCAATGAAATCGTAAAATCTGCCTCATGTAGGAAGTCAGTAAAGGATTGACAAAGACGGGAATGATAGTCTGGTTATCACATTTAACTTGGGGAAATTCGATATTTTCAAACTTATTGGGTGGCTTAAAATATCTATACATATAAAGATCTAATGATGGTGTTGCAGGAACTAATGAAATCGTTAGGGATAATAACAGCAGCTAATATTTTGGTACCTAGTACATAGTATTGAGGTCTAAAACAGTTTTTGTTGTAATCTTTTCTTGATTCGACAGATCCTTGGAACTTATTGCAAACAGCTGTGATCTTTGGCACTAAAGTCCAAAGCAATAAGCGAAACCAGAAAGCAAGGGAGACTTGTCGATCAAAATTCTAACCTGTAGCAAATGAGTTAAAATTAAACATACTCTCTCAAAAATCCCTCTGAAACTTTCTCACCAGAAAAACCTCAAACAAACACCTCACAACAAACGCTTTTCACGAAAACCTCATGCGAACAAGATGCTGTAACTACCATTCGAATTTCTAATCGGGCCCTGGTTGTGGACGTTGGGCCTTCACTTATTCACCAGAACAACCTCAAACAAACAAACACCTCACAACAAACGCTTTTCACAAAAACCTCATGCGAACAAGATGCTGTAACTACCATTCGAATTTCTAATCGGGCCCTGGTTGTGGACGTTGGGCCTTCACTTATTCACGCATAATTGTTGATTGTTTGAAAATGCTTTAATAATTTTTTTTTACTGAATAAAGAATTATGTTTCTGCTTTGTTGCTGTATAAATTATGCAATGACTCCTCGACCGCTTCTGCTGGACTGTCTTTAGATTCTAAATATTGCACGTTTAGCTTGTATTTTTCCATTTTTTTGAGCAATTTGTCCTTTTGAAAGAAATGATACTCTGACGTAAATACTTCCATTTCCAAAGAAATAAATTGGGATCATCAGATGATTAATCGTATTATTGTCGGAACAAATTTCGTAATGACATAAAGCAATATGATTTGCCTCATTGCACAACACAAACGCAGAGAACAAGAAAATGGAAAATATGCAATGATTGAGATATTTACCTATCGGAGATTAAAATGTAAATTTAAACATTCAATGAAATGAAAATAATTTGTTTTGAGATCACGGACCAGGGAAACAAGTTCTTTAGAGTGCAAAAAGTTGTGAATGATTAAAATAACGAATAAAAACATTACATAATAAAATATGAGAATGAAATACAAAACTGACAGCAGGGCTTATCAAAATAGAAGAAATAAAAATAAACCTTTATATTCTAAAACTAAAAAGAAACAACTGGTACATACATTCAAGACTGACCGAAACTTTGCCCAAGACATTATGACTTTCTCTTCTTCAGTCATTAAGACTTAAGCCCTCAAACGCATTTCTTCTCTTCAATTAGACTTTCATTTTCCATTAAGAATTCGCCCTTTAATTATTAGAGCTCCTCCCTCTGAATATGAAATAACTTTTCTTTAGTTATTAGGAATTCTTCTCCTCGGTAATTAGAAGTACCCTTTCGTCGTCAGAAATTCGTCACTTCAGTGACGAGAACATTTCCCCACTCATTCTTGGAAATTGTCGTTTCCCCTTAGCCATACCTATCTCCTTCCTATTTGATAGACATTCAATTATTTCATAGTTTTATCAAATTTCTACTTTTTTGCTTGTAAGTTACGTTTTTATTGTTTTGGAAATACGCTCGTTTATAAAAGCTAACCTACTTGTGAGCACTTAACATTAAAGTACTTTTACCAAACGTCAATAAACTAGTGCTCTTACGCCCACGACTTAATACAGAGACGTTTTTCTTCAAGATGTCATCCAGTGATTTTTACATCATCAAACTTCGAAACTTTTCATTCGCTAAAAATTTTCCTGGCTCAATAAAAAGTAACTTTAAATTTTTTCTTAAATCTTCAGATAAAATAGAAATATTATTTTCACTTAATATGAGTTCATGCTTGTTGTCAGAACTCCGATACTAAAGGTACAATGATTAACACATGGGTTGGTCACAGCATTCCCAGTTTCTACCAGTAACATTGCGAAACAAATCTTTCGGTTTAGTCTAGGATTCTTCTTCTCCTCCTGCTAAGATCTTGAAATCTTTTTTTTTTTACTCATGTTTTCACGTTTCTACTCGAAATTTTCCTCTGTTTAAAGCATTATTCCCTCAATTTCTGGAATTTTCTCCTTTATTCTTGCAAATACGCAAAATAATTCGGATTTTTTTTTAAAACCATTACGATTTTCCTATCAGGCATTACAATTTCTTTTTCTTTGAGCTCAAGATTATTTCCCTTGCTTATTTATTTTTTGTAAGTTAGTGATTCAAAATTTGCTTAGCCATTAGCAATCCATCTTGAGCGACTACTGCAATTTTTCCACCAGTCATTATAATTTTCTTTATTTCTAAGGCTTTCTTTTTTTAGCTATTGGGATTTTCATTTAGTCATTAGGATTTTTCTTTCAGCTATTGAAGTCTTCTCTTTCATCAATAACCTTTGTGCTTTAGTTAGTTTAATGATTAAATCAAGTCTCATCTTTTTTGGTTTTGGTTCTTGTGATATCTTGCAACACAGCAGATGCCCACTGCTCCATTTATAGAAACGTACCAGCAGGGCAGAACTACAGTCATTCAGCAAGGCAAGATAAAATCATTATATTTTGAAATTTTTTGGATGCTTTTTATAGAAATCTGAAACGTGTTTTTCCATAATGGAAAGGACTTTTTATTTATTGTGTCAGCTTTCTGTCTTAGAGGGAAATTTCCATTTAAAAATAAAGAAGCCCTCCATGGTTTTGTACAGGAGCGAACGGGCGATTTCAGAAGGAAAGAAATATGGTCATGGTTGCAAAATCAAGTCAAATATTTATTTCATGGTCAAGCATGTTTTGCCTGATCAACCCGAGATACCTCTGTTTTCATTGCAACTTTTTATTGCTTCACAGTAAACAGGCTTGCGTATCATAGACAATATAGAAGAAATTGTAAAATTGTGTTTTAAATATTGAAGTGGAAAAACATTTAGACTGAAACCGCTATCGCAAAGCAACTGGAATTATCTTTTCTACTCGCGAAACTGCTACAAGGAAAGCACGGTTTGAAGCGTTGCGCGCAGGAAGTAGGTGAATTTTTATCAGTTTGAAGAAAGTAGCTGTCAGAATTTGTGATGTTTTTATCCATATTGTAGTCTTAAATCCTAAGTTTCACTCTCATTAATTTCGCAATGCCATAAAAAATCTACAAAAGGAAATAATTATTTCTCATAAAAACTTCTTAGCGTTAATTATTTAAAAAAATAATGAGCACTAGTGTTATGACTTTTAATGTCAGCTGATCGACTTGTTTAAATAATAATAGAAATTGGAGTATTTAATTTTTAAGTAAAAACTTAATGGTTTTGCCTTTTGCTTAATGTTGGTTTTATGTGACACAATTTCATCAAACATTGATGCAGATGGTACTGCAAGCGACTTTCAGCGAGAAGTTTTATGATTAATTAAGGTATAATTTTGAAGTGTTTTATTGAAAAATGTGAAAAATTATTACAATAAAATATCATACAAAAAATGCCATTTGCTCACAGTGGCTTAACCAGATTTTTTTCGGAGGGATACCTTGCTTAGGAGCCGTTTATTAATGCCAGTTTTTAAACGGTTTCTTTTAGATATCAGTATTTCAGAGGAGGATATATCTGATTACTCCCCCCCCCCTCCCCGGATACGCCACGCACTGATTGGTTAATAGAATTAACCTTAATATTTTGACAAAGCTGGCGGTCGTACGTAGTCTTGATTATCGGATATTTTTTATTCGTAAAGGTTACTGCTTCGAAAACAAAATCTTCAAGAATTTAATTATTATTGGTTTATCTCTTCCGGAAAACGGACCATTTCAGCATATCTAAGCTGTGCAGACCGGGAAAAAACCGTACCCGCTGAAGACCACCCATGTACACTTGGGGATACGTGCTAAAATCAGTGGACCCAAATACCTCGCTCCGTGCGCAAGCAATCCTAAGGCCTCGGCTAACAAGTAGGGGTTTGGTAGAGAAAAGGTATAGTCCCGTCTGAAATGAGTCAGACATATGCTCAGTTTAATCAATGGATAAAATAATAAAGCGGATGGATTGGGTAGTTTTCTTTTAGAAACAATTGTTAAGGTAAGATTCGGTTAACTACATTCCTCAAAAGCGAACAACAAATCTACAAAAAAAAAAAAAAAAAAAGGTAAATAAATAAATTTCTATTTGGTGGGGGGGAAAAATCAAAGGCATTAAATGTGAGAGGTAAATCTAATATGCATTGAAAATATTAAAGCTTCAGACAGATTTTAATTTTACTTCAACCTTTTATGCCCCGATGGAGTTTTGAAGTTCCCAAAAGGGCGTAAATTTGCAATCCAAAAGAGCTTTTAAATTTCAGTACTTCATATTTTATTGACCGAAGCAACAAGATCACATTTTATACAATAACGTCTCCCGGGTTAGCTGCTAAAACACTATTTGAAGTACCCTTTAAAATCTAAAACCAAAATCAAAGTCTTACCTCAATAACTAATGTATTCCTTTCCAAAGATTCTGATTTGGGTAAGAAATAATCTTAATTGTTTTGAAGAAGTTGGACACACTAATAACCAAAAATTCAACAATACAGCGACTAAGTTAAATAAAACAACACACTCTTAGACAACTCATAATTCTAATATTGAATTCCGAGGCCAGCAGCTCAGCTTGACTCGTGAGGCATTGTATTGCCTATCTTAAAGACGAAAAGTGATAGAAAAACAATGCGATGGAGGGGGGGGGGGGCAACAAGAAAAACAGCATCACTCCGTTATCTCTGCTTGATTGTGTGCTGACGTCATATAAATCATTTCGAGTTGGATAAGAAGAAGAGAAAGGTTAAACACTATATTATTTGATATTCTAAGATTGAAAATAAAATTATTAATTTTCGGGTGGAAAGAGTATAAAAAGAACTGGTTCAGGCAGAGTAAAAATCGTGACTTTTTTTCCACGCTCTTTGTTATTGGGATTAAATTTTTTTTTTAATTTCTTAAGGATTTATGTTGTTAGAAATGTTGGTCAAGTTCTGCATTATAATACTGCTGAGGTAATACATTTCAAAGGCAAGGTATGGCGCATGTCCATCCTAAATTTGTTTTAAAAAAGAACTGTTTTTGTCATTTTACATGCACAACATTGCAAAATAAGATCATTTTGCAAAAAATAAAAACTTTTTAGCAAAAACACTTGATTTTGACAGATATCAACTTGTTAGGCATTAAAAGAAATTAAAATTAGCAATTTTGAGAGTTTTACAAATGGGGTTTTTTAATAATCTCCCTTCAAAAATAGTAATTTCTGAAAATAAAAGTTAAAACTTCATTTCCAAGGCTGTACGCATAAAAATGAAATTTTTTTTTCGCGTCAAAAGTATATTTTCTTTATCAAGAAAGCTAACGAAAATTACGTCTACATGAAATACTGTTTCTTAGTTATTTATGGGGAGGGGGAGAGATCGAGTCCGTAAAATACTTTTAAAACTCCATTTCAAATGAGTATTTTCCCGATTTTCTGAAAATTGCGTATTTTGCGCGTCATTTTTTAAAGGCTACTGGAGAAAAAAAATTTCTTGTGAAATCTTTTCGTGACATTTTATATGTTCAGTAACTTAACTACTATGACAGCAAAAAACTGATAGTCATGTGACACTTTTCAGAGCTGCCTGCCCGACTTGAAATGGTTTAGCTCTATTCGTAAAGTAATTTATGTTATTCTGATTCAGTTGACGAGATTTCTTCTCGTTTTTATTATGTGTCTCTGGAAAATTTATAAAAAGCTTTAAATGTCTTTTGAAACTTGATTTCATATTAAACAAACGAAAGAAAAAAATCGATGCAATTACAAGAAAATGTGCACGCATTCTTTAGGGTTTCACTGAGGTTTAAATCGTGCACCTTCAGATAATCGTTCTACGTAAGCTAACCAGCTTTTATGGATAGCAATCGAAATACAGTATGTACGATATTTGTACAGGGGCACAGGGACTGCACTTTAGAGCACTTCCGTTGGCATTCCATGTAAACGTTTTTAATTTTACAAGCCTGAAAAAGGCAATCCCTTAAAAATCTGGTATTAAGTCGAGACTATCGACTGAAGACTTACTCGATTCTTCGTCTAGATTCTTGGCTGCTGTCCGTGTCTGCTGAGGAGGTGGAACTTATTCGTTCACCAGGCTTTCTACAAGCCACAATGCCAGAATCCACGTCGCTGTCTTGGCCGGCGGCACCTGTCAATTTCAAACGTTTTACTTTAGGGAAATATGAAAATGAATATTGTAAACGTAGAAATCACAGGCATAAGATCAGAAATAATTCTTTCAACACGAAATAAAGAAATAGTTAAAATAAATAATACCAAGACAGTGGCATAACTATACCAACTGAGGCTAATTCATTGAATGGGGCCCCAGAAAAAATCGTCACGATGAAATTTAATTTTAATAAATCATTGAAGTAGTTACCCAACAGTATTACCAATATTGTGTGAATTTTTAGTTAAATATCGAATAAATTTTGTTTTCAAAAGCATACGTATTACATATTTATAATAAAACAATTTAAACTGAACAAGACATTTATTAAAAAAACTCTTTTCTCCGAGCTTTCTGCTCCGCAAAAGTATCGATAACATCAAAGTTTAAGGATCGGGCCATAGAATTTTCAGTAGACAAAATAGCCAAGTTACTTAACCTGTCTTGTCCCATAGAGTTGATTAAATAGGTTTTTATTAATTTTTAGTTTCGAAAATGATCTTTCAGCACCATCTGTAGTCACAGGAATTGTAACAAATAACAATGCAGTACATACTTCAGTAAAGGGGGATGACATAAAATGATTCTTTATTATTTATTTAATCAGCAAGTTCTCTAATACAAAAAGACTTTTTATTTCATCTTCGAACTGGATCGAAAACTGAGATTTTCTCTGGCAAATGATTCAAATGAACCAATGGGTACGTTCTAAAATGAATCCTGTTCTTATGAATGCGTTTAAATCTTAATAATTTATTTGAATTTGTATATGGTCTTTAGTCGTCTCTAACTTTAATAATTTAAATTCTTATATAAAATTTATCAATTTTGCTAAATTTTGTTTAAAATGTAAGGTTACTTCTGATCTCGCAGCCTCTCGGGCTGGAGGCCCGAGGCATTTTGCCAGCTCTGCCACCCTATAGTTACGCAACTGTACCAAGAGCTCAGAAAACTGGTTTAGGTACCCAATCCCACAGTTATTGAAAGCGATTTTAGCGAAAACAACCGAGTGTTCATAAACAGTTCCATATTAAAAATAAGTTGTCTTGATGTTTACTATCTTGTTTATCAAAACAGTTACCAAATTCTAGATGTTTAAATTCGTCTATTTTTTTCTTAGCTGAATCTTCCAGTTTTGACAACAAGCGACGAATCACATCCCTCTCCAAAAAAATTACTTCCAGAACAAGCTGCTTATTAGCTGTAGTCTTCTTTTTCTTAGCATTCCGTAAGCCTGGATCACTTTCCAGCCAATAAAGCAATATTAATACAAATAAAAAGTTTGCGTTAGCCGTAGATTGCATAAGGTTAGTTTTCGTTTCGAGGCTTGTTGATCTACAAAAAGACTTTTACAGAGTTTTGACATTAGTGATCAACTATTTTATTTCTGAATTTAAGAGAAAGAGCTGGATCTAAAGTAATGCCTATTCTTGGAGAAATATATGCTGTAATTCTGAAGAAAAAGGTCGAAATTGGAAAGAATTGATAAAAAAAAACTATGGTTCGATTTATTCATTGATGGTTAAATGACTAGATATGCAGACAACCAATCAGCGAAATTTACTCCGGTAGTAGGTGAAATTTTTTCTGGTGGTACACGACATTTAGATCCGTGACTTCAATTTCGGTTGTCGACAAAATCTACGAAATTTCGTTTCAACAATTGAGAGTTCAAAAATGTAGTTTCTAAAGGAACATAGAGAAACTTGCTCTTGAAACTGACAGTTAAAAAAATAGTGTTGATGTCCCGGGAGGGCATCCCAAACTAGAATAACTAGTAGATTTAACAAATATATATTTTTAAAAATCAAGCTTAATTCCTGGAGTAAGATAGGAACGAAATGTAAATTTTTAAAACAGGATGTCTGTTGAAAGAAAAACGAATGTTTAAATATGAGAAAGAAGATATATTTAAGATAATCCTTAATAAAAAATACCTTTGCTTTACTTAGGACCAGATATATCTAGACTATAATTTAGTACCAAAACAATTACAGTAAAATTTTTTTCGTAGAATGAATTACTACGAGGGTGGAGACCTTGAATAATTTTAAGAAGCACAGAATTCGGTTAAGTTTAAGTATAAAAATGGCGCTACGTTTAACTCGCTGCACAGCAGAGCACGAGCCTCCATTGTGCCATTATGGAATTTCAGCTTTTATTGTTAATAGTTACTCTCGACATTCCTGGATGAAAGAGAAAGCAAAACAGACAAAAAGAGGCGTATTTTTTGTTCTTAATTAAACCGCCTGAAGCAGCCACTAAGAGTCGCAGCATCGCTCCAGATGTCGCTGCTGCCAAAAAAAAAAAAAAAGTCTCAAGTACAAAAACCAGCTAACCTTGGCATCAAATTCTTTTTGTGGGTCACTTATCGTCCACAGGTAAGCGTTTAGAATTTAAGGCGCTGTAAATTTCGAGAAACAGAATTACGGAGGCATTTTTCTTTTTTCGGATTTCTTTTAGAACTTTATGACCTGCGGTATTTTCTCATTTTTAATGGCAACAATGGGCGATTGTTAACACTTCTGTGAGACCTGAAAGCGAATGTGCTATTAAAGAGGACATAACTCTGCCGTAATGAACTGTGTTCTTCTATCTTTTATGAGTGCCCATTTTTCATAACAGATATCTTCAAAAGTGCATTCTGGCTTTTGAAATTCCAGCAGCGTGTTTTAGCAAAATGTTAAGCATTATAAACTAATCATGGGGTTATTTTCTCTAGGAATCCTGCCAGCATGAGCGCTAGCAGAATTTTTTCAAACCAGTCCTTGGGGTCTGATTTATTTTTGGCACATCCTTCAATTCAGCTCGAAATTGTCAAATAATAATTAATAATTATGTTTCAATTAGCCTTCAATTTTCTTCAAATCTTTTTTGATTGTCGTCTCTGCGCACTTCTGCAGTATTTTTCCCTAATGTTGAATTTTCGGAAACAGCAAATACCTTTTCTTAGTCACCCACCCTGCGACAGAAAATGCATTTATGTTCAGAAAATTGAAACTTGTCGAAGCTTTTTTTTTACCAAACTATTTTTCGATTTTAAAAAACGTTTGAGGAAAAATTAAAGCATTCAAAACGTTTTATTACTTGGGAATTATATCATTCTTTACAATATCTCGTTAAGCTGTAATAGTATATAAGAACTTTTTTTTTACATAACTTCCTCCTCAATTTCTAAACTAATTTTTTTTCATTAAAAAACATAACTTTGGGGGCAAAAAAAACAAAAAACCAAAAGGGTCTGCTTTTTTCTGCTATATTAAAATTTTGGTTTCATTGATCTGTCGATGTTTTGTATTTGGGAAACACAGAATGAAACAATGAATAATTATTTGCTCAGGAATGACTATCTCCAACAGTTTGATGTAGCGGAACACAAGCTTTTGAAGGCGAACTTTTCAAAAAGGGCAATGACAACATTTAAGAAAGACAGGAAACAAACCAGCGTGATGCTTAAAGTGAGAGCAAGAGTTTGTAACTTGGATGAAAAATAACTAATAACTGCGTTGCATATGCATTAAGAGCAGGTTACATAGGTAGAGAGTTCGTTTGAGAAGACCTTTTAAGTAATACAGATCTTTGGGCAAACATTGTACTAAAAGAAATAGAATCGTAAGAACACTAAAAAGAATTTTTAAAAAAATTGGAAAAAAAAGAAAAAGAACAGACTTTAAAGCAACGCAAGTATAAATTGCGCTAAAGGGTAAAAAATAAGTTATTTTTTGTTAAACAACATCGATACTACTTTTAAACAGAAATTTTGAAGTCGGCGCGAAATTAGGAGAGTCCAATTACCATTAGGTACATCATTCATTACTTACTTGCCTATTGCCTAGGATTTTCCCCCCATTTTGAGTCATTTAGATTTGTATTGATTTATGATTGCAAAAGATTTTAATTTTCATAATTTTGCACCGACTTAAAATTATGTTTAAAAGTAGTATTGATATTGTTTAAAGAATGATTAAATTCAGCAAGCTTTGCTTACGGATGCAAAGACATCGGACGTGTTTGCATCTATAAGTTCACTTCTTTTGCATTAAAAAAGGATTTCCTTGTATCCGAAACACATATCTGCCATTTTTGCTTAAAACCATTACTTTTTTTTAAATTTTTAAATTTTCAAAAGGAAAACTTTTTGTAGCCGACTTTTCTTCCGATACCTTGCGTCATGGAAAAAAAATCAGAGCTATAAGCCTAGATCATATAAAAGGTGAGCTTGGAGATCTCTTTCGGAAGTTTTTTAGGATTTAGATTTTTAGGCTGTTCTTGGTCAGATTAAAGAGGTCATGACTATTAGCCCATCCTTTATTGAATTCGTGCTTGATATTCTGAAACTACTTTTTCTAACAAGGCGTGAAATTCCCATCACAATCGGGTTATTTACACGAGGATGTTAACCGAAATTTAGTTGAACAATGTTAAAAAGTTTTTAGGACACGTAGTAAAGCGATCACTCTTAAAAAAAACGACTGCATTTCGAAAACCAATGACAGCCATCAAAATCAGTCCTTACACATGTCAATCGAGCAAAGAGACGTTTTTCTGCAGGTTTCGCTGCGTATGTACAGACATGTCTCGTAAAGTCTTCACTTCAAGGCTGGCATCTGCGAGGAGATGCTTTCTGGGAAAGAGTGCTATTGTTGTTGCATCTCCAGTGGAGATTTGTTGTCCCTCCTTTGTTTTTCCTTCAAGCGTCATGCTTCATTAAAGTGCCAAAAATGAAAATTGTTAACAAGCAGTTTTCGCCGAAATGTGACCATCTTGAGTGTTAGAAAATCCAGCTGTGTGCAAAAATAATTTTGTTGGCAATTTAGTAAATCGCTGACCGGTTGTGAAATCAACATTTTCCCAATTCTGTGTCATGTTTAGAATATATTACTGGTAATTCACAGAAACTTTAAAACCCCTGTAGAGAAGCCTTACCCTATTTTAGTAGTAGTTAAAGATTGCGTTTTCCAAGCCCTATTTCTTTAACATACAAAGGGAATGAGAAGGAATCCGACACTTGGTTAAAAAGGCATGCTCGCCGGAACTACTTTTATTACTTGCATGTCTTCGTTAAAAAAAAAAAAAAAAGTAAATACTTTCAATGAGCAGCAACAATAAATATTTTTGTCAGATATATTTTCTAGTTTTTCCACCTTCAAAAAGTAAAATTGGAAGCTTAGGGATTGATTTTTTTCGTCTAATTGATCTCACGCCGACGAATACCTCTTTTCCCGCGGTCTTTCGCACTTTTACCAAGGAAACTCATTTTACCTTTGAGTACATCTCCGTATTTCCGTCTGAGCAGGCCGGATCCGGGCTTTCTGGGCTTCCCGCCCTCTTCCGACACGTCGTCGTCGGCACCATTCGCATCATGTTCACAGGCGCTGTCCGGGCTTGGGGGGCGCCGGCCAGCGCCGCCGCTCTTGCAAGATCGCGCTCGAGACGATGGGCGGGGCCGGCACTTGGAGGGCGGAGCCACGTCCATAGACTACGGCAAACCCGCAGCAAAATGCACAGCTGGGAAAGAAAGGATAAAGTGAGCATAGAGTTTTTGATCATGTGCATTTAGTATATTAACTGAAACTCCAAAACCAAACTGTACCTGAGAAGTAAAGGGCACTATGTCCAGTTTGAAAAATGGCCTAGTGCCCTTTTATGAGTAATTTCAGAAAATCCTCCCATAAAATGTCAAAAGTCCAAAGATTATTTTACACATTATTCAAACATTTTTTTAATTTAAAACCCGTTAAATGACCATCCAGTGAATATATTGCGAAAAAACAAATTTGAACACACCTCCTGCAAAGTTTTTTTTTTCTCACATAGTGTCCTTTACCTCCTAGGTACAGAAATTAAAGAACTCAATTTGTATAAAGATTTATGCTCAAGGTTTTGGCTTCACAATGCGAGAGTTATAACCTAAAAAGGGGGAGTAAATTTAGCATTAGGTTAATACTAGTAATAACTAGAACTGAAAAAATATCAATACCATAATTTCTTAAAATCGTGCATGTTTTTTAAATAATAAAGGATACATAAAATTATATATTTCAAAATATTTTTAAACCTCAGGTAAACGTAAGTTAAAATAAAAACAAATTTTCAAAATTATGAATACAATTTGCTAATGCCTCTCTTGAAAAACTAGTCAGTTATGAGTTGTGGCCCTCTCGTATTGGGGGTGTGATTTGTCCCTTATACGGTTCGTCTCGTGAGTGGAGCAACGTTATGGGTATAGACAATGACAGACTCGCAACAAAACTGGGAAAGAAGTAAATGAGTGTAGTGCAATTAATCCTTTAATGTAAAAAAATGGGAACTAAAACTCGGAAATTGATGGAAGTCATCAGTTTACATGGAATTTTAGGTTAATACAGAGTGCGTTGAGTTCTTAAGCCGCTCCTCATTTTGAAAGTATTTTACTACCAGTATACAAGAAATTGCTTTGTCTTTATTAATGAATAATTGCTCACGATTCATTATTTCGAAAACAGTTTTATGCGATGGTAAAGTGCTTACAAAATGGGGAGTGGCTTAAGAGTTATGTGCCCTCTGATATTTGTGGACTATATGGCATGTACAGAATATATTAAAGGTCAGCTAAGGTATGAAAACTTCAAAAATCTCTTTTTAAAATAATATACACTCAGCAATGAAAGAAGCACGTAGAGATGCAGCATGCTTCAAATAATCGGTAGTTATTGGTTTCACGAGAATTACCAGAATTTGCAATCATAGGGAATTAAATATCAACTGGGACAAGCCCACCCAACGCAACTAAAATAATACCACTAAAATCGGTCTGCTAAACGAATTTATGGTCTACGGTTGGACAATTAGCATGATGTTGACAAATTGTGGCAATTCAGAAGCATGTTCAGTGCTTGCTGCAGCCTTTTCTCCTTTTCTAGAAGCCAGTAAAACCCAGCACCTAACCGTGCAGTTGAATATACTAAAAATCTCAAACGGATGTAAACTGGTAGCTGAGTTGGTAATGCTAAACCTTAAAAAAGCACATTTAACTTCGATTGTTAAACAGTTTTTAATTATTTAAGCAGTTTATTTGCTTTATAACGGTTCTTCTCTCATACGGGAGTTTACTGCATATTCTTTGGGTTTGCTCATTCTTTTCAGCTGCCAGCTTAAAACAGTTTTATTTTCTCAAGATAATTTTTACAGAACAATCAGAAGATTCAGTTGCCTCACAGATTAAGAACAAAAATATGGCTTCGAGAAAAACTTATTTATTCTAAGCAATATTTCGAGCATTCCGACACACATCGCTTTGATTGGAAAGGGAGATTGATTATACCTTGACCCTCTCTCTCTCTCTCTTTTATATATATATATACATATATATATATACATACATACATATATATATATATAAAGATTTCAAAAATATGAAAGTGAGGTAACAAAAAGACTACTCAGCCGGTGTCTGGGAGTTGCCTTTTGTCATCGGGCGTTTTCGACAATTGGATCAACTGCTCTTTTTATTCCCCCCCCCCCCTTCAAACTCGACGAATTGCGTGAGAATTCGGGTTGGCCTCAACTTCACTTATGATTCAATAACATAGTTTTGGGGTCCGGGTGAAATAAAAGGACTCGCCTATTTGAAAATGGAACAATCCCAACACAGGTGACAATGTAACAATTTCATCTGAAATCTTCATTTCAATTTTTTTTTTCTTTCAGAAAAGCTTCTTGGCAAAATTAGTAGATCTCTAAGAAAACCATTTCGTCCCTGGTCTATAGAAGTAAAAATAACAAAGGGCACATTCCTTTTTTTCTTTAGTGTGGGGAGGGGGATCTTGAGTATTCCGTACGTATGAACCGATTGCACATTATATTATCAAGTAGCAATAGTCGTACAACGTTGCCCGTGCTAAAAAGTTAAACGAAGAAGCATCTGATGAATAAATTCTTCTACATACAACGCAGAAAACTTATTTCTCGTGGTTAAAAATTTAAAAGTAGTATAGTTATATACGTATAGCGTGGTTATAATAATAAAGTTGTCGTGTTTAGACCTACGTAGAGTTCGTGCTAATAGACCTATGTCAATGAAACTTGGTATGTAAGTTATTTAAGTTATGACACGTGTTGGGCGTCTTTTGAGAGCGGTGAGAAAAGGAACAGGGCGCCTTCATACTCAAGACTGTATTGACAATCTCATAATATGTTAATAAATAAATATGTGTGTATACGTAAAGACTTATGAACTCCCGCCCCCCCCCCCCCCCGGGGGACAAAATTACAATTACTATTTATTCATAATAAATGATCACTCATGTTTCGGCAGTAGTTTTGAGGATGATTTCTGTTCAGCACGTTTTTTAGAACACGATATCACAAGTTCAAGTTCTTCAGAAATTCATTCAGATGCAATGATATGGCAATTTCTTATGACTATTTGCATGTACCACATTTTTAATTACAAATAAGCAAATATATCTATGTAAGTATTCATTAGCATATCGGTCTCCGATAAACCAATTAACCATTAGTTAATCAGTTAATCGGAGTTTAATTACGTCATTCCACCTCCACCTGAAATAGTTTCAATGTAGAACTTTGAAAATCCGCCCCCTCCCCCACACATTCAAAAACATGAGTTTTATATTAGTTGCAACAATGCTCGATGGAATGCTTTTGGCTGTAGCCTGTTTAATAAATCTATATTTCTGGGCATTTTATACATGATCTTGCCCAAGCAAATAACCATCGAAATCAAAATTCTAATCGTTCATTGACAAGATTCGAACTCCGGCGCCGAAATCGCTTCCAATCTGTGGGTCAGATCTGAACTGCCCCCTCGAATTCCAAACGTCTAGACTCTGATACATTGTTACCATCCTAGAAAAACAACTCGGGAATGCAAGCAAATGTGCTCTTATGCAAAATAGGACGGTTCACGCCCTTAGGAATACTACAGCAGGACAGAAAATTCTTTTTTTTTTTCTCTCCTTCTCGTCGTTCTACAAGAGACCGACTTGCCACAGTGACCTTCGAATGGAAGGAATCGAACGGCTGGACTGGAAATGTTCTTTTAGATTACAGGGAGTGAATAACGTGGAGGGATTCTGAGTGATTTTGCGGACTTCAAAGGAAGCGTCGCATTAGAAACTTTTCTTTTGATCAAAGGGTTACTCATTTTGATTGAGAAAAGACGTTTGTTTACCTGTATTTCTCGTTTTCATTGAACTTAATGAATAAACATTAATAACATTCTGTAATAATCCAATGCGAAAGTAAATTAATTTTCTTTTTTTTTTTCATTTTGAAGAAACATTTAATGAAGCACCCGGTACTTGCTTATTTTCCGTAGATGTAAAATAACTACCTACAGGCTAGTCATGTGGGCCGGGCAAATGCCCACTTGTCAGGACATTTATAAATGGACATCTGTGTGGGCTTTGCCGAAAGCATTTTTAAGCTCCCAAAATCTGGACATTTATAAAAATATATTTTATTTCATATTTTTAATTTATAATGAGTATTACAGCTTATAAATAACATTAGTTAGTTTACAATATACATTTCATTGATAAAAGTATAAAGGGCTTATAAGTTGCTACATTTTTATCAGTATTGATCATAAACATGGTGGTCATTCTACTACTGGTGGAAAAATCTGAAGTTTTCCCGAGACCTCTGTACATGTTTCTGATTTACAGGTGTAAAATTCCACTAACAACTGCACATGGCAAATTGGAAATTTCCCTAAAAAAAGAAGTAAGATACTTTTGATGTCTGCAATGTAATTTTCACAATGGCTCAAAAATTAAGAAATCCCTGTTGCAAATGAAAATGTCTGCAGGGGCAATATTAATAACTACTTCTAACAAATAAATTACATTACATTTATCAGGTTTGAAGTATTTTCAATTATTAATAAGAATTTGACTGTTTAAAAATAATCAGTATTTCTGTAAAAAAAGCATAAATACCCGGGCATTTATGAATTTTCGGCATTTTCCATGGGCATTTTCACCCAGCTTATAAATGTCTGGGCATTTTACATCACTACTCCAGGCATAAGAAGATCCCGTGAGAAGAACCCTAAATATGTATTACAAATTGGAAGAAAAAGGTGATGCAATGCACCCGAGTTCAAAATGATATATTCAAGATTAAAGTTTTGAGCCTCCAGGTAGTTAATTCAAATACCACTTTTCCGGAAATCTAAAAAATATATTATATTCTATTCATTGTGTGACCAAAAACATTGAATTTAGATGAAATACGTTACAAAGAACCACCTGCTGGCATTAACTTAATTTTGCCAAAAAAGCAGGTTCGGCTTTCGTGCTTAGCACGGCGGTATGCTAAAATTATGCACGAAATATCTTTATACAAAGCAAAATAAGAAAATTTCATAAATTATAGGAAATACCACACGTGATAAAACCATATGTGAAATCTTTTCTCAAATAATGGCAAGGACGAAATATCCTTTAACCTGTAGCGCAATTATACGTAGAATGGGGGTGCCCTCCCCCCAAAAAAGCTACGGAGCCCCCTAGAACGATAACCCTTCGAAAAATTGCTCTCCCCTAAAAAAACCCGTTTTTAAAAATTCCAATAGTCTTCGCCAATGAGCCCCCCAAAGCCCCATGAAATACACTTTTACATTTTCAGCTTTTCAAGGGTTTCCACGCGATAAGATCCATCAATGCGAGCATGTTTACTATAGAACCGACAACCTACAGTTCTACTCGAGTACAGCAACATGTTGAATTGGGATGCTCGAATTAAACTGTCAACAATGAAACAACGAGATCGTAAGCTACACTAACTTATACATAGACGCGACATCTGAAAGAATGAATCGAAGTGGATGCTTAAAAACGATGGAAAATTGTGACGTTGCGCAGGTTAGAACTAAAGATGAAGGATTCAGAGAGTGGAATGCAAGCCTTGGTTTCATGTAGAATATTGCATGTCTCTACAATCAGCCTACTTACCTTGTAAAAATAAATCCCTTTTAGAACATCAACCTGTACAATGGGGAAACAACCAAATGAAATATCCATTCACGTACATTTGAAATAACTTTCGACATTCAGTTGCAAAAATCACCTAACCCTCTCATGCATGCATTTATTTATTTGTGTTATAAGCGAAAACTTCATATGCCGCAAACTAATTTAGCATCTCAGGATTGTTGTGTAATAATTTATTTTTAGGAATTTTGTTCTGCACAGTCAAAAATTCGTGTTCTTGTATGAAAACGTTTTATGCTTTTTTGCCATATTTATTCAAAATAATAATAAACATGGCAAAATTGAATATTCAAACTTCATTTATAAGGAGCAAGCAGCTGTAAAATAAAAACAAGCTTCCCAGTAATGTAAAACACGCTTCAAAATAATTAAACAGAATTTGATTCGAAACTAATTTTATCTTCTTTCTTGAATCCTCCATAGACTCCCAAAGATATCTTAATCTTTTAACAATCTTGAATACCGAAAGAAACATTTTGTGGTTTCGAAGAACTGTTTGGAGTGTCTAGAGTAGGACGACATGCAAATTGCAGCACAAAAACGAATATGCATAAAAATTTGAAGCAAAAATGAATGTCACCTCATATGCGGCCTCATATGCGGAGTAATGAGAGGGTTAAATGATTTCACATTACTTCCCCCCCCCAAGCCTAAAATACAGATACCCCCAAGCTACTAAGCGTTTTCTGGGTGGTATAATGAAAAAACTTGAGATTACAACTAATCGCAAAATGCGTATAATTTTTTACTGCTGCATTTTAAAGCTAATTACAATTGTGTAATATATATATTTTTAAAAAAAAGTTGCCCTTTGAAATTTTAGAGACGATCATTCTAATATGAAAACAACCCCTTCAACAAAATTTTATAATTGGCATATTTTAAACTCCTGATGAATTGACAGCTCATGTGTTTCTAGTGCAAATAATGTTCAAATGAGGAGGAGTGTTTCGTTCCACCAGGACTGTAAAAAATGTTAAATGTCCATTAGATTGTCTCAACGTAACATTTGGTGTTAAAAGAGGCCCGTGTTGCTTGGTTTTTTGTCAAGTTTCATTTTCAACACACAAATCGAGTACCCCTTAGCGAATATCGCGAAATCTTGTTCGGTCTGTGAATCAATTATCAGGAATTAGTGGATTTAGTGAAACCGTTTAGGGCAATTCTAGTATCCGATACCGTTGAGATTCAGCAGTGTGTTAACCTCACCTGATGACATAGCAGCTGATTAAAAAGCATCCATGACATTATTCTCCAGGCGACACATTAACTTTTGCGACATTAACCTGTTCACAAAGACAATGCCTTCATCAAGCCACAGGTTCAGTTTATTGTCTTTTCAACTGACGCATCTTCATTAACGATATTTAAGTAGCTGATGATTCATTGTTTATGTAGTGAGACAATAAGTTGTCGGGTCTTCTATGCATACGTAAAATAACAAGTCAGATGACTGTCTTGTTTTCTTACATCTCCGACAATGTTTCCAGATCGTCAGAGCTAGTTTTTAGTATTAGAAAGTTATTTCTGGGAGATAACGATCGAGAAAAGTTTGTTTGCGCTTTGACATTGTAGATGAATTAGGTCAAATTTATTTTAAGTAATTAGTTTTACTAGAATAGCCGCACAGAGGAGCACATTGAAGCTTAATTTGAATAGCATGTTTTCATACCGCTATAAAATTTCTAAAAAGAACAAAACATTCATTATCTTATTTTTGCTGTCACCGTGTGATACGAAAACTAAAAAGGTTTCAATTGAACTCTCAAGTTAAAAAATAATTTTAATAAAACTGAGGACGGTACTCACAAACAAAAGAATACAGACTTGATGCTTTTAGTGTTCTGTTATCACCAACAATTATTTAAAAAAGTAATAATAATCCTGTTACAAATCTAGCAGTTTTTTAAAGCATTTTAAGCAAACTCGCCTCTTATAGAAGTTACTATCACATTATAATATTTTTTCAATTTCAACGGCTGAATCTAATCCAGCGAGACTGGATTAGATTCAGCAGTTGAAACTTTGACGCCGATTCACAAAATTTGCGATATAAATTTCCGATTGTGATTTGAAATTTTTTAATTTACGTTTTCCTTAAGAAGAAAAAAAAAACTCAAATCTCTCTAAAAAACTCAAATAGCACTATATATAGTACATTATTTGCGATGAATCGACATACTTTAACACATATTAATTCAATGAGAAGGATTTTTTTTTCTATAGGTTGTACATATGAATGGGAAGATTATGGTAAAATATTTGACTAATTAGACTCAAATTAGAATGCATCTCCACATATTTCCCGACTTAGAAGACAAGCATAACAGCGACTTAATATTTCTTTGAGAAACAAGTAGAAATATGATGCCGTTTTCCTAGTTTAAATATTTAAAACTTTACTTGGAGCTAGTCGGGATTATAACATTGGACAAACGGTGGCAAGCATGTCTACTTTATTTGACTTTTATGAACAATTCTGGTTTCTGGTTATAAAGCATAATTTAAATTCTGTTTAGTGATTTTTCGAGCTTGAAGGATGAAACCATGACATTTAAAAAAAAAAAAAAAAAAAATATTCTGTCAGATGATTGTGAGGACGAGGAAGTAGATTATACTAGACTGCAACGTTTCTTGACAATGACGTCACAACGCGCGGCCGAAGAAATGAGTGAACAGCGAGGCTGTTGGGTTACTGGAGGAGGGTCAAGCTACCAACTTGGCAAATAATCTGATTAAGCACTCTATTTGGCACACCGCATGTTTGAAAAATCATTTGTCTGTTTATCAAAAAAATAATTAAATAAATAAAAAGAAAATGTAACAAATTTAAAAACATTATTTTTTTGCGCAATCATAATTTATTTTATTGGATCAAATATATTTTCATCATAAGTTATTCCTTTCGACAAAAAAAAAAAAAAGAGAGAGAAATTATACTCTTAATACTTTTATGCAGATAGATATTGTACAAACATCAAAAACATTTTTAATCACAGCTACATTTTGAAATGCACTATATTTTTTAAATGGTCTAATAATGCACAATGGTTTTAAAGCCATAACCACTAACATTATGACTTTCATACTTTTACAGGATGTGTAGGACACCAATATGGGTTGCCCAAGGTATTTATCTCATTTTGGCCAAAAATCGACTTATCTAGTTTTTCCCAGATGGTGGACAATTTGTGAAATACATTCATGACTATTGTCTTTTCAGAGGTTTTCAAAGCACTGCCTTTCTTGTGGGGTTGAAAGACGTAGTTCAATTTTGGAGTAGATTCCATTCTTATAATAACAACGATATTAACAAATATAATAATATTTTAGAACAATATTAACGAATATAATAATAATAAGAAGAAAGATATAAACAAAATAATAATAATAATAACGATATTAACGAATATAACAATAATAAAAAGAACGATATTAACAATAATAATAATAATAATAATAATAACGATATTATCGAATATAACAATAATAAAAAGAACGATATTAACAATAATAATAATAGTAATTATAACTATATTAACGAATAGGATAATAAAAAATGTTTAGCTTTAAGCAAGTTACAAGTCAGCGAGTCAGACATAAATGTAAACAATTCCAAATCTCGCCAAACCGCTTATCGGAAGATCGCCAACTGCTCGCGAGCTCTTATTGGATAGAGCGTTAGTTCTAAATGAAGGTATTAGTTCGCGTTACGCTTCTCGTAAAACTGAAAATATGTAACATTTTATGAAAATTATGACAAATAAGCGCTATACATGTGTAGGTTAAAATAACTTATCATATTTCTATAGCGAAGTGCTTAGTTTAACTCGAAAATCGGGCACCGCTCGGAGAACTACTTTCTTCGCTTGCTCTCAGCATATTTCTCCATAGTCAAGAAACTTTGCAGTTGAGTATAGTAATCTAACCCTCACAACGGAACAAAACGTCATCGCTTCAAGTAGCAGGGTTTATTTTCCCACCAGACCCGATATCAAAACTGATTAACTTGTTTCCACTTCGCGCCCTAGAGCGGCAGATCAAAACAATGGGTCCAGCATTTGGTTCTTTGAGCCCAACGACCCCAAACAAGTGTTTTTCAGCTTCGAACCACGCGGACAGTGACACCAAATAATTTGTGACTAGGTACAACCCGGTAACAAGCTGAACGACGGCTGCAAATAGCAACTGGAAAAGTTCATCTATAGACTGGAAGCTCTTTTTTTTTCTCTCCCTCGAATTTCGAGTTACAATGTTGCTGAATGCAGCGAGTAAAAAACGAAACTAACAGGAAAGTAAACTGCGATTGTAAAGTTACTTTTTGAAGCTTTTATGTGATGCATGCGAACGCTCGTTAACCGGCGTTGAACAGCTTAGTAACCTGGCAATTTCAAGTAGAAAGATCGGATCTTTATAGACAGCTTTTTTTTTAATGCGCATTTTGATCTGCTAAAGCTTATCTATTGCCAATCTAACTTATTTTGTTTTTTTCTCCTTCAGTACCTCGCGAGGTTCACAGGAATTGACAGGAAAGCAACTTCCTTTCAATTAAAATTCAAGGATTGTGTTGATTATAAAGACATTATTATAACGATATGCTCTACGAATACAACAATATGCTACACGCAGAAAAAAGGGAAATTGTGGATCAAAGATGCTTTTCAATTACCAAACCTAATTTTTTAATTTTTTTTTTTATTCTTCAGATTAGACCATTTGTAGATACAGATATTTCGGTAGTGGGAAAAAAACTACGTGGTAAGTTCACACCATCAGTCGCATATTTGGAGTCTATAATAGAAACACACTATGCGTAGTTCCATACTTCAAGCGAACGCTGCCAAATTAGACAAAAACCTTTTGAAAGCGTAGATTTAATTAATATTTTGAAGATTTGAAATTATTCTCTAAATATCAGTTGATATAAATTAAATTTTACAATTTTTATAATGGCTTAAAAGTTCAGAAGCACTATATCAATATCTAATTTCCTACGTAGTGATTTTTGATTAAGCAACGAGATCCAGCTGCACATGCCTAGATGTTGGATGAACATGTTGGACAGCCTAATATGTGCCAGCTATATAATGAATATACAGTCTTGTTATGGCATGTCTACGTATAATATAAATATGCTTTGTATATGTAATATGCATTTGCGTTTTCTACACATGTTATATTGCTCAACTATGCAAGTAGGGTGCATTTCAAAAAGTTAGCGTTTAGGTTTGTGGATCTTTTATTCTGTTTGGCACCTCTTTAATCTTTAATTGCCCATTTTAAGAAAACTAGTTAATTTTTTAATGCATACTGTTCTAGCTAAATCTAACATAATTATAACTATTTGTAAGTCTAGTAAATAATCTTTAAATTAAAAAAAAATAAAATCAAGAAAAACGGAAATGCACCTCCTGCTGCTTATGAGGGTGTACGTGGACGAAAACAGGGAAGAAGTGCATGTTTTTATGTGATTTGCTTATGCGAAATACATGCATACAGTACTATATATTTATGAAAAATACATGAGTGCAATACATGTATACGCGATATACATGAGCGCAATTGATGTATATACGCGATATACATGAGCGCAATTGATGTATATACGCGGTATACATGAATGCAGTTAATGTATACTCGATGCATATGAATGCAGTACATAATTGAGCTCGATATGTACATACAGTAATAATGAAATAGTGTATGAATATACATTGCTATACAAGTGCATGTGCAAACAGATATATGCCACAAAAGTACATATGCAACAGAAAATGACACAAGTAACATGTGTAATAGATACACGATACACATACCCACATGTCAAGCATGCATGTGTGAAATATACATGCAACGCATGCACATGTTCACTTGTTCATTGCATTTGTAGTAACGTACACTTGCTACATATGCATGTGTGCCACATATGCATTCTATACACGCATATATGTAGAATATATACACATGTGTATGTGCAATATATAGTTGTATACGTGCAATGTGTAGACATATATGCAATATGTGCCGCATATCTACTGGCAATGTATATATGATTTTTGTCTTTTTTAAAAGCCTCCGAACATAGTCAATCCATTTTTAACATCCAATTCGAATTTCATTTAAAGGCCAAAATACAAGAGAAGAATCCATCATAAAGTTTCTGGCAGTACAGTTGATGTCCGGTATCAGAATCTGCTAATTTTACTTGTTCTGATGTGACTCATGCATCTTTTTTACATCCATCCCTCGCCCTCCTTATGGAAAAATCCCCTCCTCCTAAGATCCCACCTAACATGTTCCGACATCTTCATGATATCGTTTCTCTTCTCCCCTAACTATTCGTCATCGTTTGCTCTTCTTTTTCTTTGTGGTTGTTTGAATGGAAACTTTCTTGTAAAGCCTGAATGATTCATTGAACGCGGTTTTAAAAAACGGTTGTCGTAAGTGTAGCAAAAAAGTCAATGTAATGAAGAAACTTGGTCAAAACTTTTTGAAGAAGAATTTTAACAGTACTTACGATGTACCATTTAGAGTTATTTTAGCAGCTAAATGTTTGTTAATTTTGTGATGAACATCCAAAAACCTGACAATTTAGATGTATCTGCTATACAGTTGGCTTGTTTTAACGCTATACCTTAGGAGATATATTTCTCTCTCCTTGAACTACTGCAAAATTTGGAGCGAAAACCAATTTCCGCTAGAAGAAAGTATCCGTAATATTCCAACAGAAAATTAAAACTATTTATGTGTATTTATATTAAAATATATATTTTACACAATTTCGACAATATCAAAAGAAGAAATTCTTTTATCATCTCAGCTAAGTAAGAGACAACATTTGAGATATTTCCCTTTTTCAGTATTGCACAAGAGTTGTATTCGTTTCTCTTCCATGGATCTCCGTACAAATGAAACATTATAGAAACATATATGTAAATATCTTCACAACCCGTTACAGAGACTGAGGGGAAATGGGGTGAGAGGGCGGTTGAAATTAAATTGTACGATGGCGAGGTCTCTTCTAAAGATAAATACAATTACATCAATCCAACATGGGTTTTATGCACAAACCTTAGTGCTAGTTTGCGCTATTTGGGCTTTTTCCGCCAATAAATAATCCTCTTAGCTTTCTTAGGCAGTGACTTACATAGAAATTTTAAATTTTACACTATGTATAATTAAAATCTGTTCTGAAAATTTACTTTTCGGTCGTAATTTTTATAGCAGTAAGTGCCCCCTTCCGCTCTTGGAAGTAGAATGACACAAATATTGGCAGCAGTTATTTCATAAACACGGGATAAATATTCGAAATTTAGTCTAAGGCATGGAAATGCCCCATACAAGTAGGAAAAGTTAATATAATTTTTTACCTCAGGAAATAGAGCAATTTAGTTTTTAAAGGTTGCTAATTTTCATCATACTGGGCACGATTTCTTTATTGAGAACAATTTCGCTCCATTCTGTAGTACAGTATTTCATAAGAAGAACGCAGGTGTTAAATGTATTGAGTGAAATGTTCCAAGCATGGTGATGCATACATTTGATGTGATATCGGATCGGAGTACCACATTAGCGACCGGCCCGTCCATGGAATCTTGTTTTTCCCGTTATTCGGTCAAGCAAAAATGGCAGCCACGACCTTGGGGTTGAGCCTTGAAGGATGGATGATTCGAAGACGGGAAAAGGAAACTGAAAATTGAATTTTCGTTCCCTTTCTTTGGACAGCTTTCGATGGCGAAAGTGATGGCCACTATCGAGATGCCTCTATGATGAAATCATTCATGGAAGGTGGAAGCGCCAGTTGAAGATAATGCGTTAACATTTCCCTCGTAGTTTTTATTACCCGCATGGCAGAGTTCTACGACATGATCAAGTATGATACGTAGTTTTGTTTTAATGATTTTCCGAAATAAAAATAAGATCCGAGTTTATTGCTGATAAAGTTAAATGTTTCGAATTCAAAAGATTTTTACGATTATTCAATAAAAAAAAAAGAATTCCTGTTTCGCAGACACGAATCCTTTCAGTTGTCTGCTAATGTTTGTTTATTTTGGTGGAGGGGATAACACCTCTAATTACTACCCCGGGTAACACCCATGGTACGCTACTATGTGTGTATAGTGTATATGTGTGTGTGACAGCTTTTTTATTAAAAAATAATTTATGAAGGAATCGAAATTTTTTTGCTTAAGAAATCACAGACGTATATCTAAAGTGAAACATACATTTCATCATTTGTGAGACATGAAGGTTTCCTTTTTCATGGAATGGCTCCTTAGACAAAAACTTGACATTGCGGTTTGTAAAATCGTTTCAATCTGCAGTATGTGTGATGCATTTCCAAAAACAGATTACAAATGGCAGTAAAAGCGTAATATCCCGTGACATTAAATTTTAAGGACGAAAGAGTCGCACCTTTTTAAAAATCCACTAAAAATAAAACTCCCACTTGTGATGTAGAGTCCAACACTTATTTTAAATTGCGTAAGTGTGCTGCAACTTTCTCACAAAGCTACAGCGTAATACCATGCTCTCAAAATTACCTCAAACTGTCATAAACGCGATGTAGTTGTACCATGTTCAAGACAGTTCGAGTTTTTGAGAGCAAGATCAACTCTGATACAGAAGAGAGTCGGTTTCAGCACAAAGTTTTAAAGAGGGTATAAAATATACAGCAATTAAATTCAATTATACAGTTTATCCGAATACGGTGTAATGAAATTCTAAGAACTGTTTCTTTTGCATTCGATTAGCTTCCAGGAAATTATTCGTCCGCAGCAAATGAATGTTTGCTTAGAAGGAGACAAAGAAAAGAAAAAAAGTAATTAAATGAGCGCTCGTGATAATGAAACTTGGTGGGTGGTCTAAAATCGAGAAAGTATCGCCTTTGAATAGAACGTAACACTTAAATAAATATGTACAAATAAGGAGAAAAATATTACACGAGTAATGTTTTTAGAAGTAGGTAAAAAGAAAAAAAAAAGTATTTATTACAAATCCCAAATATCTTATATTTAATAGAACATATTTTTTATTTAGTACGTGATAAAATTTGAACTGGCGATGTCCGTTTTCGCAAAAAATAACCAAGATATCATACCTTATTTAACTAGTTGTCACTTGATTCTGATTACACTAAAACTGAAAATTTTATTACATTGAAAGGTTGATGTGCTCTACAGTGGTTTCACATTGAATATTGTACTTTGCCATGCTATTCTATATTAGCACCACATTATAATACCGTAAAATTCCGCTCCAATGAACTTCAAGGGACTGGAAAAACATTTCGATGCAACGGAATATTCGTTTTAACGGAATACATATCCTAATGGGTTTAAAAAGGGTACTGAAAATTTATGTCTTCACAACGAATATTTCGTTGTATCGGTGTTTGCTATAAAGAAATTTCGCTGTACTAAACTTAACGCAATTAGACCATAACGATCGTTACGACAGCAGAAAAATATAGTGAACTTGTGTAAGTTGACCACTTGCGGAGCAGCACTTTAGTGGTCAACTTATAGAGGGTGGAGATTTTTTTTTTTGTGATTTCTTACACTATGCATTTATTTATTTGTAAATAATTAAAATATAGCTTCATGTATTAATGCTACTTTGAAAGAGTAATTAGCTCTTTTTTTACAATTATCGAAAATATCATTAGAGAAATTTAACCTGAATGACTTACAATGTATCCTATACAACTTTAAAAGTACTTGATTAAAATAAAGATAAATATCTTAATTACGTAAGTAGCTTATATGATAGTAAACATTTCTCAAAAGTACATCTTTTTTTAAAATGGCTACATCAGATAGAAGAAACTTATTTAAAGAATAAAAGAGTGTTCATAGTAGTTTTCTCATATGGTTAACTTACAAAGAAGTTCAGGTAAACTTTATATTGATGTTTCATCCATCCAGACAAATACTGGTTTAACATTAGAGCATAAAAAATATAGAGGAGAAGTTGTTTAAGTTTTTTTTTATCTTTGCAAAAATAGATAAACAAATAAATATAGTAATAATTAGGAGGTCAACTTACAAGGTTTTTTTCATAATACTCCCACCCAAATTTGTCGTCATTTGTGGTCAATATAGACAGGTGGTCAAATTAGATGGTTAAGTTATTCATTTTCCCTGCATTATATAATATAGGGCTAATTCCGTGCCTGACAAAAGTGATAAACTAAGACAGGTGATCAGCTTACAAAGGTGGTCAGCTTTACAGGTTTTACTGTACATTGTAACCATCGCTGTTATTTAACAAACTGTTAATATAGTTTTCACATCAACAGAGAAAGCTTTCCAATCTCATGTTGCCGTCATGGCGTTATAAACAAATTATATACAGTTGACGGGCGATTTTACGAACCTCTACTTGACGAACACTCGCGATTTTACAAACTTTACCAGTCCCGAAAAATCTTCGAGGGCAAGAATTGCTTTCGATTTTAAGTACTCTTTATTTTGCGAACATTTTTCGCGGTCCCAAAGAATTGGTAAAATCGAGTGTCAACTATGTAAAAGCTAATGAGTTCAACGACATTACCAAATAAACGCGAATTTTCATTAATAATTTTATGTTGTGATCCGTGTGAACTGTTGTCATGCACATGCAGCCCTAGAGAAAAGAAAGTTTACGTACCACACTATAGAAAGTCTCACTGTACAAAATAAATTATGCTTTTCCCCAGTGAAAAATTCTTTCTTACTGGGGATAGAATGTTCAGTAATATACGCTATCTGTATTATTACATTAAGGTTGTTTCCTGTACGTATGTTAATACATTAGGATAAACCAAAAAATATTTCCATATTTTATGTGCATAACAAGCTGCGGTTATTTAACTTACACGGTATGATGCAAAACCGCATTCGCATCACGCGCGGTAAAATTCCTCAGGTTGACGTTATTTGGAAGAACTTCACCCTGAGGGTGGACAATTCCAATACCATGAAATCTGCTTATTCTTGCTTTTCGAATAACTGGCTGTTTGCATCTACCAACATCGGCGAAATCTTTCGACCGTGGAACGTGTTCGATTCGTCGACAGTTCCAGCCCATGATTGATCGAATTGGGAATTACGATGTGGAAGTAAAACCACATCTTACCGTCTTCCTCGGAACAGGAAGGAGCAATGTCTTCTGTAGTAGACAATTGGCCGTAATTTGGAGCCAACTACAGAATTGGGAGGTGGATTGGTCATACAAAAAAATATTTAGGCAGCATAGAGAAGTAGGAGAGCTTTAAGTCAAAATATCTAAGCATGTTGTGGAATAAGGATGGCAAAAGGATTGTTTTCAACAGTAAAAAGAACATAACATTTCATTGCAGATTTACAACGCTTTTTTTACAACTTGAAAAAGTTGGTTTTAATGTATGTTTTGCAGATACAGTAGAGAGTCGGTTATCCGAGCCCCGATTAACCAAGTTCCGGGTTAACCGAGGTACATTTGCCCTTGATTTTTTTTTTTTTTTTTTTTGCAGCCGATGGCGGCGTCACTGATTGAAGTCAGTCATCCAATGGCATAAGTTGCATTTTAATTTTATTTTCTGGTGATATAAAGACCTAGAACAACAGTCAGAGGCAACTTCAACAGACCTTTTACGGCTACAATCTTTGCGTAAAAAGGCAGCAAAGAAGCGAGCGAGTTCCATTGAACAGAAAACATAGTATATATATATAGACTTCTTCAAGAAACAACTTTTAACTGTAACATGTAAAATCAGATATTTGTATGTATGTAGCGTAATTTTTTCATTTCACAATATGTACAGCAAATGCCTTTTTTTGTTACATATTTGACGACATTTTCATTTATTTCAACTCATGTTTCCCTCTTGATTTGGACAGAGTCCGTGTTATCCAAGTTTTCGATTATCCGAGGTACCTTCGGTCCACATTACCTCGGATAATCGAGGCTCTACTGTACCTCCAAGTTGATAAGAACTTAATAAAAATCACAGTTTAAACAATAAAACAGAACCATTACTGATTAATCACGTAATCTATAGGTCTCCAAAATGACAAGGTACTTCATGTCCTGCTATGACAGATTGTTGAAAAAACACGATGCATTTTTTCCTCTCAAATTACTACTTCCCTAAGCGAATATTACATTATTACTTCCTAAGTTGGTTGATATTTTTCTCAATGAAAAACACAACTCTTGCATTATTCAAAACACCCCTATCCCCTCCGACAACTGTAAAGATTCCAGGGGAAGTTGCTCAGAATTCCAAATGACCTTATCGCATTCCAAGAGAAGATGTTCTCTTGAACAAGCGGCCGTGATATTTGTAGCATACCAAAATCGAAGGTATTTTGATTCGTACGCTTGGGCAGAACAGAGTGTCAGCACTAAGCCATCATTTTCCATGCACATCCACTTGTCGAATGTACTCGTTGGTCACGGTCAGACAAATCTGTCACCAATCTCAAAACTGCGACGGGCACTATGAGGGGAAAATTCTGTCGGGAGAAGGAGCTTGAGGGCTCGAGATAATTAGTAAAAATATTGTTGTTTACACCTAGGTTTTCCTAATGAATATTTTGATAGAATTGCATATATATGCGTAAAATCCACGAAATTTCGCGATCTCATCTTATTACCACGGAGTTCCGTAGTGGAGTAGGGAAATAGGAGAGGGTTGTGGGGTGTTTCTAACTCCTCAGATATAGATGTAAATAAATGAAAAGAAAAAAAGGAACTATGACCGACTACGTCAGAACAACAACTGTTAAAATGGTAGCCATTTACCATCAATGTTCATTTTTTTATCTGCAGTCTATTGTTGCTTCTGTAATTACATGCTAAATGCTATATTCTGTCACTTTGCCCCTTTGAAGCGAAACAAATTAATTGTGCAAAAGTTCTCCGTAGAGTTAAGAGCTATTTTACCAAAATCAGTTTATTTTCCTTATCCGTATCGTGTTCAGCACGCCCATAAAAAACATATTGCACGTAAGCGAAATGAATTCTAATGAATGAAAAATTGTCGACACATGGTCGAATGGAAGTCGATTATGCTAATGTTGTTCTCTCAAAGTAACCATAAAACTTGAGATCATGTCAAATGTTAAGTATAAAATGCTAATTATTGCACCTGAAAAGAACGTTTATAATTTTCATATGTGTTTAATATTGTAGAAGCATACTTTACATAGGCAAACAACCGGCACTATTTAACAAAAGGCAGAAATATTAACTAAATGGTTCCCAAACTTTCCCAAGTCACGATATCCTCAAAAACAAATGCCTCAACACGATCCCCAGGTTGATAAAAGGTGACAAAATTATGCAAACCTTATGACAAATTATTTCATTTAACTAATGTAAGTAAAAGTTAATTCACAACTAATTATGTACCATAAAAATAGAGGATGTCTTGGGACATAAATTTATCATTATGAAATATTACATTTACGAGGGATGAAAGCTTTTGCGAAAGTGATTCCAAATCCATTGTCCATCAGAAAGTTAATAAAACAAATGATTTCTGGCATCAGGGTATAGAAAATTCAAATTTTTTGAGCTAAAAGTTATTTTATTTCATTGATTATAAATTAAATGTAGCCCCAAACTATAAACATATTGCGAAGATAAATCATTTCGTGCCAAGCAAGTGAAATAATAAAGCGTGTCAACGACATATTAACATTAAAAGGAATGATTTATGTTGATAAGTCTTTTTTAAAATTCAGATCAATGCCCAAGGTTTGTTTACCACTAAAATTACAAAAAAAAAACCAACTTGAAAAGTGAAAAAGCCATTCTGGGAGTTCAACGAGTTCATCTATGACAAGGTGGCCAGAAAACTAGCGTCGCTCTGTGAATAGAAAGTGCTGTGAGAAAAAAACTCCTTCACATAATCTGGATAAAATATACCTTGATGAGATTGTTGACAGAACTAGTAAACCTGTCCACCTGTCATTCGTAGACAGGTGGGCAGGTGACATCGTTTTAGACAAGACGTGCCGTGACTGAGGAAAAAATTATCCTCCGCGGATGGACGTTCCAGCAAACGGCAAGCTGCGCGGAGGAAAGTTTACACATAAGATGCTGGAATCTTTTAAAAGTATTTTTTAAAATCAGCTTTTTACATTGTTTTAAGGGTTTTTTTTATAGTTATCAGTCTACCTGCTGATATTTTACGGTACCTCAAGAAATTCCTATTTAGTATAATTTTTTTATTTTGATAAACATGAAGTGGTTAATAAAACCTCCTACGACCCTCACCCTCTGCAACACTATGAATAGGGATTTGCCAGATATACAGCTTTTTAAACCATGGTCCTTTAAGGTTTGATTTTTCTAAATTTTCAATAGTTTTGTTAAACGTGATTAACCTTACAAATTTAGTCTTTTTGTAAATTCACTTATTAAATGGAAATCTTCACAAATAAATAAACTAAATAAGAAAACATGAAGATATATTAACCTAAGAAATATAAACCTAAAATGGACTATATTAAATAATACCACAAAACAAAATTGTTTCTTCGCTAAAAATTTCTAATAAGTATGAAGAAAAATCTTCAGAACATTAATGATTCACTGACAACGCTTCGCAATTGACAGTACTCCATATCCTATATTGCTAATAATGCAAAACTAGATTTTAACGGTTGAGTATTTGATATTTGTATTGAGAGAATATTAATTATTTCCTTCTTTAGTATTTCTGTTATTGAGGTTTTTCTGTTCTACTGCCGCCAAGATTGGGCGACTAACTGTTCATAGCGCCGCCGAATATGTCTTTACGACATCTGTCTTTAAAATTCCATGTATCAAAACGGAAGTTTATTTCTAATTACTCATGAAAAAGAATCAGCTCCTTTAAATGCTGCTAGTTTACATAAGTCACCAAATCACACCAGCATACCATGTTTCTACCCGGTGCGGAGCTTCGTTTATTTTTTCAAACACGTAAAATATGAAACGAACAATCTGAAATGTTGAATATTTATGGACAAATAAGTTGTCTATAAATAACTTTTCACATTATTAATTAAAACAAAGAAAAATAATTATTCCAATTAAAATAATTCACAACATGGACGGAACCAAAGCAAATGCTTTGAAGTTGGAGTGCAGATGGAACGAGCTACTCAAAAAAGTGGTGGCCCCAAGCTCCCAGCTCCCCGCAGAATACAATTAACCAATCGGCAGCGCTTGGCTGAATAAATAAAACACAAATTGTATAACTAAAGTCAGTAAATAATGAGCCATTAAAAATAAACGCTTGCAAAAAAAAAAAACTTACGATAAAAAAAATCTTTTGCAAATGTGAAATAAAATCACACTAACAGAACGCGGAAATTCTGACGAAGGCGAATTCTAACCCAGCATCTGCAGTTAATTCACCTATAACTTTTGTTTTAATTTCATTTTTACGCGTTCCATTAGAAAAACAATCGTAATATATGCCTTTCAGTATCGCGCTTACTGTTCAAAGTATCAAACCATTTTTAAACAAAGTCAGTAACCACATAAAGAAAAAATTAATTTTTGGAGATTTTATTCTATTGTTCTAGACAGCACCACCCGAAATTCCGAAACGTTTTAGAGCTAACAAAAACAAATAAAGTAACCGTCTTGACCGAGATTCTAAATACCGCATTATTTTGCGTTTGAGGCAGCGAGCTTTCTTTCAGAGGAACTAACGCCTTGAATCAGAAATAAGATCTCCGGATCTCTTGTTACTGCCTTTGGGAGGCAGAGGTAACAGGAAAAGACTTATAGCGAGATTTCACGTTACACTTCCTACCTCGAGGGCAATAGCTTTTTAAAGGTACACAACATTGAGCAAGGCTTCGCAATCGCATGAGCTTATTACGGCTAAGGAAATATTTTCAGCTGAGCTGAGGTTACAAAATATGAGTTTCAGATTTCTACGCTTAATTGTTAATCAGTATGTTCTTCCTTCCCTTTGCGTTGGGGATTCTTAGGGAGTTTATTTTTATTACAAAATAACAAAGTTGTCGCTGTTGACATCAAGACAACTATTAGGCAACACATTTTATCGCTACCGATGTCAGCCGTAATCCAACTTAAATATTTTTAGGCTGCTGCTTTTTATTTGTAACCAGGGTTGCCAAATTTAAAAATGCAAATACGGGGCAGCGTACCGTGGAGAGGAGAGGGGTCCCTTTAGGAGGCATCGGATAACCGGTATTTGAGTGGTTTTTAAATATCCACAAACCAATCCGACCTCTGCACGAAAACTCCGTTTAAACGCCATGTCAATTTTGATTTTTTTAAAAAATTAGTTAGCATATTCTGAAAATATATGTAAATTGGCAATTTATTACGTATTTGGAAGCTGTGTGATATTTTTAAAATGTTCAGAATTTACAGGTTTGATACATCAGAGTCGGATACCCAGCACGGACCTGTCGCATAAGGATCACCGGATATCCGATATCGAGCACAATCAATATCCTGCCAAGAATATGGGACTTTTGCTGTTTCGTATTGAAGCCGGACAAGTTCTCAAAGTACAGGACTGTCCCGTAAAATCCGGGACGTTTGGCAACCCGCGCTGTACTTGCTTTCATTGGAAATCGAGTACTTATTGATAAGCTTTATTAAAAGCTACTCCAGTTGAAAAAAAATTAAATTAAATAACAGTACCTATTAGAAAATCCATAAAATCACTCGTTTCGCTGATTTTCGTGTGTAAGGAATAGATGAAACCGAAACTATATACGTTATTCAACATTAATAAATGGCGAGAATTCGAAACTCATCGCAGGACACACGGAGTTGGGAGGAGCAAAGGGTGTGACGTCGGCGGGAAACGGACGCCCAACATGCGTTTTTACTTGTTCGATTACGCACTCTTTGGCCTTGAGAGAATAATGATCGCTCACAACAGAAGTACCTGTGTCAACAAATCACCCGTGACGCTTCGCTGGTGAAAACACCCGCGCGAGCATCAATAGTCGGAGAACAAACCTCTGTGAGTCATCCAAGGGACACCTATGGAACATGAAATAGCTCATACAAAGGAGACAGGAAATCAGAAAGTGGATGGTTTTTCTGAGCTCAAGAGAAATTGTACCTGCTAAACAAACTTTATAAACTGCCATTATGTTTACATATCCATTTGTTCAAAAATTTATCAATTATTTTTTTCTATAGGGATGTACATGCCCTTCAGTTAATGGACCGAAAACGTTTAGCTCAATCGTCGTACGCCACGCTTCGCTACCTTTTTCAAGCCGGTCACGTGACAAATTTTATATATGACTGAGGAATCGAATGCAATTTTGTCCCGTTACTGGGCAAAATCAAAGTTAATCGGATACTGACGAGAATAAATCTGCTTTAATTTATCTAATATTCATTTTTTTAAAATTTCAAATTCAAGTATAATGGTTCTCTTGTATGTTGTCAATTTCTCTGAAATGGGTGAAATTTCGTGCGAAATTCTGAGTGTTATAGATCAAAGTGTGTTATAATAGATCAAAGTTATGTGTATAGCATAATTTTACATAGCAAGTAAACTATTTTTGGGATTTACAACTTATTTCTAGCTTTTTACGGCACTAAAAGACAAAAACGTATGACTGATTTTCTTCAATTTGTTGTTGGTCTCCTAAATGTGCACGTAAATTTTTACTGGAAAGAGTGCGTTAAAGCATGAACTTGATGTGACCGAAGTTACAGAACCATTCGCCATGTATTTCTTTAGGAATTCGAAAAACTGTCAAACATTGAAAGTGCCCGGTCCATTACTGTAGGACAATATCTTTATTTATGATTTGGCACATCCAACATGCCCTACACGTCCTTTTAAAAATTTCATAAATAAAATGCAAACAGTTTGATTTTTTTTTTCTAATATTTATTATTTTTATAAGAGATCATATGCTAATACAGTGTAACCTGTGTAAGTTGACCACTTGCGGTGCAGCACTTCAGTGGACAACTTAGATTAGGTGGTCAACTTCTAGAGCAGTGATGGCGAACCTATGACCCGTAGTTCAGACACTGACCCACGCAAGATTTTTAACTGACCCACGATTGCTTGGCAACCATATGTTTGTTTACACGGGCATGTTTTTAGATTTTCCAATTTGTGTGGATAATTTATATTCTATATGTATTTTGTTCAAGCACTGCATTGACACAAAAGCAGTTTAAACGTTGTCTATAACCTTATGCAAATGACGACAAATGCGTTTGTAGTACTTGAAATAAAACAAAAGAGTTTACAAAATATCAAATAAAGTGTATAATTTTACTCACCTTTTTGTTTGTTGAAAAAATATCGACAAACCAAAGCAAATAACCATCTTTAAAGCACTTTCTTCAAATAAAATTTATGTACTTTCGTTAATCGTTACTCCTTGTTCATTCAAACCACTTTTTGCTATTTACACCAAACCACCCTTGAGAATTTTAACCCCACTAAAAGTTTTTATATCGTCAAACCAAGCCCATTTTACTAGTTAAGCCAATTAAATTTTAAAAATATTTAGTTATAAATATACCCAGTTAAAAATCTTTAAACTTAACTTTGGTGTAAATGTCAATTAGTGACCCACGAACTCTTACTAAAAAAATATGAACAAATTTTGACCCACGTTTTTAAAAGGTTCGCTGTTATAGAGAGTTAGGTAGAGAGTGAAGAGCCAATTCCATTCGTAACAAAAGTCAACTCACAAAGGTGGTCAACGTTACAGGTTTTACTGTACTGCGTATGTTAATTTAAAAAACTACATTTTTTTCACATTTATTTTACTCCTCATATAGCGTTTCACACTTTAACAACGCACATTCTTTGAATTTTTTTTCTATTTAGCAAGAGCAAAATTATCTCCCCCCCCCCCTCCCTTATGAATTAAAAAAAATAAGAACATGAATGTTCTTTCTCTCTCTTTTTGATAAACAGAAAATTACGGAAAAAATTATGATGGTACTTCGTATTTATTTAAGTGATTCGCTGTTTGTGTTTTACTAACGAAATTATTCATTTTACAAATATTTGAGTAAACTATGTTTTGAACAATTAATTACAATTTAATCAGAAAGAAGCTGGTGCAGCATTAAACCAGCTATTTTTTCCTGTACACTTACATACATTAATTTTCTGTAAATAGCTCTCTCTCCAACACTTACTCTCAAATCCCAATTATTTTGAATGATATTCTTTAAAACAAACTCAACGTACGATTTGATAACTCAAGAGTCCGTCAGAATGCTTTTGTTAAAGCAACATCAACTTTGTTACGCATGAAAGCTGTTCCGAAACATACAAAATAACTCGAATGCCTTATCGCATTTTCCTTCGCATGTTTAGCGCGTGCGTGCCCAGTGGCATCATTTTACTTGCAGATTGCCTCTCTTTTATGTATGTTCCTTGATATTTTGAAGCGCGATGGGATGAATACATTTCGAATCGAATAAACTTCACGAGTAGAAGAGCTGAAAAAAAAAAAAAAAAGAAGAGGCAGATTAAATGTAAATTAGAATGCATGCGAATATTCAAGTATATTATTAGGTTATTATCTTTAACAATTTGAAAACAAGAGGGACTATTATAGAAGAAAACATAATACTGATTATTATAATAAGTGAGCCTATTTGGGCAGAAGATGAGCGATGTATTCAGAATGATCACTTTAATGAGAAAAACTAAACATTGATAAAGATTATGTCAGAGTTTCTAAATATTTTCTAGCAATGTAACATATTATCGTTGTTTTTTAGGATTAGTAATAACAATTAGAAATGTCTTCAAGTTGCGCCGAAAACAAATTATGGTTCTTGCATTCAGAAATTAATTTTTTTAAAAAACTTAATTTAATAAGTACACAACAATAAGTACAAACCAATAACGTTTTTAATGACTACAATGATGGCTGCCAAATCGAATAAACTTTTTTTGTGACTTTCAGTTTTTAAACAGATTTATTGCTGCACAATTTGGAAGCTTAAAACAAATTTCGTAGTAAATAATTTTTTCTTTCATTGAGGATAGGACAAACTGAGTCCAGTTAACTCTAGGAAGGGAATCTTCCATTGAATTGGGAATAGTTTTTTCAAAATGAACGTATGAAATTATAATAAATATGAGATAACAAAAAAAAACATTTTTATATTTAAAACGTTGAACTTGTGAATTTGTAACTTACTCTTCTGAACCAAGCTTTTTACCAAGCGCACATATTTTTAAAATAAACAATTTAGCTTTATTATTTTATTTATTTATTTTTGTGTTAATAAATTTAAACCATTCCACTGCCTCAGTGGATAAGGCGACAAATTTTTCCCGCAAGAAGTTGAAGCTAACTTCAGAATTATGAAAGCTCATACACAGAATATAAATTGTAAGTAAATTTTAGAATAAACATTACTTTATCTCTGTCCTTTAACAGATTAATAAGGTGGCCTTATCTAGGTTTTATAAAACTGATTTATACATCAACTTACATGTATTTACAGAAAATTAATGTTTAACTTTTGAAATGTACTAAGTAACAAATAGTTAAAAGTAGCAAAAACAAAATTAAATTAATAAACATATGGGCTACAATAAATTGCTTTGAAACATTTAAAATTGTATTCATTAAAAAAAACAGGGAATTTGAAACTATTTTTTTTCTACCTTGAACTATCGTCCCTACGTTAATATATTTTTTTTTCTTCAAAATGTCAAGACATTTGGAGGCAATGCATCATCGGAAGATTATGATGGATTTAAATAATTTTTAAACGTTATTTTCACTGGTTGTAACGCATAAGAGTTTGAGATATTGCATTCGGGAAAAGGCCACCATTAAAAATTATCGTAAAATGGGGAAATTTCCCAAATGGTCGACCAACTTCAGAGCACATGCGCGACCGGAAGATGCAAGACAATTTTATTACTTTTTTAATCTCTTTTTAATTTACCCAATTCGCAACTTCTGCGGTACTACGACTTGAAAACAATTTTTTGCATTTTTTCGGCCCACCATAATGTTGAGGAATGATTGAAAAGTCACATCAATTTTAACGTGTTATGAGGTCAAATGAGATATGCCTGTGTTTTGAAAGTTATCGCCTCTACCGTTGCCACATGTAAAACTTATTACTTCCTTTAATGGAATAACTGAGGTAAAATTTCGAATGACGCATTCATGAGCAAAAAAAAAAAGTTTATTAATAGATTAAATTTGACATAAATAATAGTGAGATGTCAAATATTGCAATCGAAAAAAGAAAAATTTTGCTTTGGCGAGAAATTAGTTTAAATACACGAATTTTATCTAACTTTTAAAGAGCATAAAAATGAAGCGCTTCCAAAAACAAAAATTAAATTTAAAAAACAAAAGGATAATAGTTGCGATGAAAACATTTACGTTTCGACTGCATTATTCAGATGCGTTCTCAAAACTAAATCCTGATGTGATGTTTACATTTCTAACCATTGTTGGATTCGAATGTTTCTTGTTCTCTGCAGACGGCGTGAAAAACAAATAACATTTCAGATGAAAAATAAGGGTGTTGTGCACTTTTTAAAACTTGCAAAAATATCATAAGATTTTTTTTTTCTTCTCAAAGCAAGATGTTTAATTTTAAAATGATATTTAAGGATATGAAAACGTTTCATGTCGAAGGTGAAAATGCTTATTGTTTATTCCTTTTTTTGTAAACAAGTGACGTACTGAATTCTTGGAACACTTTTGACTTTTAGGCTATTCATGTTTTAATATCATTTCTTCAACTGTTGTATCGTACGTGTCTTTAGTGCCGCATCTGAGCTTTTAGATAATACTTAATGCACCATTGAGCACACCATTTACGCAAAAAGGAAAGTTTTTGACGAGGTTTCCTTTCCACAAATTCGTATAAGAAGATTTACATGTAGGAATCAGTAAAATACAACTTTTAACTAACGTAAACCACTGTCACCGATTCTGAATACTGGGAAGAGTGAACGAGCACACTTCAAAGAGAATTTAAGAACACCAGCTGATACCCCGCAGAGCATCTTATAACCATTTTAAAATTGTAAAAACACTTTAAAAGTCGAAAGGCTTAAGAAAAGATCGCTAGATATAAACATGATCGCTCGATATAAACAAACAAAGGTGTTGCCACTCCAACGATTTGGAAATTAAAAATTGAAATATAAATGGAAATACTTTTTAAAAAATAGAAATAAGTTTGTTACAAGTCCCCCCCCCCCCGTAAGTTATGGTAGTAAATACAAATATTATGTTACTTTTTTATGATAATCATTAAACGAAATTTTAAATATCGTTTTACTATAGTTTGCTTTTTGCATGATGTCAGTATCGTATCGTACCGCAAAATTTAATCGCAACTGATCCACGTTAAGTGAAATATATATATATGGATTTTTTTTAATGTTCTTAAATCAAGTAAAATATCTTGTGAAACTCACGACGCTGTATCCAACTGTTTAAGGAACCATATGCAGTAGATCATGTCTTCGCAGTTTTATAAAACAATTAAATTAACATCACTTCAGCATTACATTCAATACACGTTTTTTTTTTTTTTTTTTTTGAGCACTAGAAAGTGGTTCCAACCTGTGGGTCGGACTCTAGGTGGGGTACCAGACACTTTAGGATAGCTATATCATATTTCTAATTTTAAATAAAACAATTTTGACACATAGAAAAAATCACTCACTCTTATACTGAAAATCGTATTGAATTATTTTGTACGAACATTTAAGGGCGTAAATTACATAGAAAGTGTAGTGATATTACAATTTTCGTCATATCCAACCGGAATAAAACCCATCAAATATATCAAAGGAAAAACATGTGCAGAAAATATTAACATAGAGAAAATATTAATATATAAACATAGAGGAATAGTAATAGAAATATAATTTCACGTTAATTTAAAGCACAAATGAGCAATTGTATTTCTATTACTGTTTACTTGCACAAATTTAAATTATTATTATCTTAGAGGAATATTCAAATAGTATACGAAAAATATTTAACCATTTAGAAATATTCAAATAAAATGCGAAAAATTTTCAACTTATACGCAGAACTTAAATGAATTCAAATAAGTTACAGAAATATTCAAATGAAAGCAGTGTCTCTCATTATATGGCGACAACCAATTTTTGTTTGAATCCTTTCATTATTTCGTGAGAGCAGTTACGCGCAACGTTCAATTGAGCCATTTCTCTTGACGGGATTACCGTCAAACTAATCAGCACTACTAACCATTATGGTCCATGTCCAAATTCAGTTCCCTTCCTAAATACTATATTTTCAGTTAGGCACGAAAAAAGTGTCAAAGTAAAAATGCGATCCTTCAGTTCAACTCCACTGTAAATTTGTTTATTGTTGGGCATTACTTACAAAAAAACCTCATTTACAGAGGATGGTTTTTGTAGAATTCGTTGGTTCGTTTGAAGTGAAGATTCAGAAATGGCTTAAATGTAATGTCGTTTCTGTGTCAAAATACTTGTGTAAAAATGTGTGTTTGTAAATATGAGGTCGGGGTAGCTTATTGTTAAAAATGAGGTCAAGAGGTGGAAAAAGATTGGGAACCAGTGGTTTAGAAATACCTCCTGTGTACAGTGTTAATAAAATTATATAGCTTACTAAAAAAATATATATATATTAGCCTACATATAAAATATATTAGTTGCGGTAGCATAGCTATTTGCTTTAATTTTGTTTTCACTCGTACAGTAAATGCAATTCTTTTTCTTGGTAGCATGAAAATTCTCTCAATCGAATGCAGCAATTATAAAAACAAATCATAGCTAAAGTCTTGAGATTAAAAAAGAGCATTATGATTAAAAACTTTGTTTCATTCGCAGGCCCAAATTGCGAGTCTGAAATGACTGAAATGATTAAAAAAAATTAAAGAAAAAAATGCTCCCATTTCTTATTCTTTTACAATTTTTTTTGCCTATTTTTACATTTACAAAAAATAGCATGAGCATATCGTTTCATCTTTATTGTAATTTTGGGCAAAAATTTTGAAAGTTGGTACCAATAAGAAAGAAAATTAATAAAAGTCTCGTTTCCAAGACAACGAAAAATGTTAAGTGATCAGATACAGCAGGACAAATTTTTGCGGCCTCCGCTTTTTAAATCTTCTCATATTCATGCTCTTTAGTTTGAAAACCATCCATTAGTATGCATAGTTCAAGGCGGGGGGGCGGGGGGGGGGGACTTACTCATCACTCGTTATGGGAATCCGTTAATCCACTTTCGCAGCCAATATTCTTTCAAACCTGTGTTGAGTCTTTCACGACAAAATATCTTACGAACTCAATTAGTTACCGAGATCCGAAATTGAATCCCATTGAATGTCACAAGGATTTCTGAAAAGCTTCTTAAATCACTTTTCAAACTCGGGAAGAGCACTTGAGGGCATTGTCAACTCAGAAATCGCATGAATATAGCAGTTTGAGGCAAATAAACCCAGATTAGTTCTACAAGCGAGCACATTGTCACTCTGAAAACGCAAGTCATGCGCAATGAGCTGCGTTGAGGCAACAGGAATGCTCATTCATTTGCCTTTCGGTCATCACTTTAGGGGCTACGGATCGTTTGGCATCCCTCTCAGCTGATTGGAGGACGTCGGAATGTCAGGAAACGGTTCTGCAGTTGAATGAAGTTTTGCAAATCTTCGTCCGACAAACAGTGTCCATTTGCGTGCACTAAGGACTTCCTTTCGTACAGACAGTCAATACATGATCGACGAAAAAACATAAATAAATCAAGCAGCGGGTTTTAGTTTTGGAAAATTTTTGAAATAGAGTCGATCAAAAAGTACAGTTTCATACAAGGATGTAATTTTCTCAATATTCCCAGAGTTGCGAAAAAAATTTCCTTTGTCTTAGTAAAATAGCTCAAATGTGTCAATTTTCCATTAATTGGTCTTAAAAACTTAAAAACGCAGTTCGATATGATTTGCAAAATTAACCCAACAGGCATATCAACTCTGGACTCAACAGTGCGCTATCTGGATATCAAATAATCAAATCATTGATTGCAGCATTTTGACATTAATTAACGTTTACAGTTCCAAGCTACTCTGAAATTCCATTACGTTCAATAATGTTCATTTGGTATCAGAGGCTCTAGCAAAGAAGAGGAATAAGTAAAGAATATGATAAAGCCAAAAGGAATTAGCGGTACTGAAAGGGTTAAGCTTACACAAACTTTTTATTTGTAGTTGCTACAAGTCAGTCTGTTTTTTCACTGTTCTTGAGAAAAATGTTATTTCACGGAAGTAACTTGCTGCCAAAAACAGACTATTAATATTTCCCAATCAACATACATGGCATTTATACAGTAAACTTGTTTACAGTCAATAACGACCAGCTGATACCAATGTAATTATTTCATACACCAGCTTAATACAAAGTCGTGTTTTTCAATTTTCACTCGCTCAACATGTCAGTATTTACCAAACCTTACTGTGAATATAGTAAACAATCTGATTAGGAATCTTCTTACTAAAAAATCCGTTTATCAATCTTCCATATCAGTTTCTATCACACTAATCAGTCTAACAGTGAATACTAAATTGTCAATCCGGTGATAACTTTTACATATTAGTAGATCACTAACCAGTCTTTAAACTGAAATTCATAATAGTGAACTCAAGCTTCAAAAGAATTGATAGCGCAATTTATTCGGGTTACGAAAGATCTCAAAATCATTCCACAATTCCTAAGTAATAGTTAATCATGTAAAATATGTTCCCACAAATGCATTTCTTTTGGCTAGAGATGATTTTAGATTTGGACACCCTGTCCTTAAAGTTTATACTGAAGATAAATGTTTGTAAAATTTTTTAGTAATGGTATGACCGTTCCAGTTTAATGTTTTCTTACCACCAGTTGGAATGCAATTGCAAATAAGTGAAGAGAAAAATCAGTATAAATTTTTTGCTATTTTTTATGTTATAAATTAATTTATTTCCTTCCACGATGCTATAATATTGGTTTTTGAAGCTATTGCTGTAAGTTGAGGTTTTTCAGACATTATTTCCCCTCTGGTGGCAGTGGCCTTTTCCAACTCAATTGCTTAAATTTTTCAGTCTTGTCATAAGACTGAAAAAACTTTAATTGAAGGTCTAACAGAAGAATAAATATTCTTTATTTAAGGGAGATACTATGTACATCAATAGAAGATGCTCCATTTCTTCCATAATATTTCCTAACATTTTGAACTACTCAGCTCTTTGTATGTTCAAAACCAAATGTGTAACAGACTGGACAGAATGTGATGTGTGTATACGAGAAATATGACTGGACAGAAAATTGAACAAAGAAATGTTCCATGGTTGCTAAATTCTACGTAAAACTAGACTCACAGATAAAACTATCATAGGTCATAATTTCAGAGTTTACAGATAAAGGATTTCAGCAAGCTTTGAAATTTTCATTAATAAATTAATATTTCAAAAAAAGAAAGAAAAAAATTCCTTTACACCTATTTATTTTTTTATTAATCATAAATGAGAAATTTGCAAAATCAGATCTTAATGTATCAACTATATATTGCCCTTTTTGTTAATATGCCAAAACAATTTCACGAAATAAGCAATTAGTTGCCAATAAAAAGTAAAAATCTATCCCATTTTCTAGCTACCAAAAGACACGAATACTAAGCGGAGAAAATTTTAATTAATAAGCCATCAAAGGTGATTTAATGAACTCATTTCATTATTCGTGATTAGAGTTGCTAATTAAAATTGCACATCCATTTAACATTTTTCATTCTTAATTTAATTATAGCAGCTAGAAACACGACCTGTTCATGATGTTCCCGGGTGCTATTTAAAAGACTTCATAATTAATTTATATGTACAACAATGATGAAAGCGTGTTGTGTGATGGAACGCATTACATGAATAAGTAACTCGATTCTTTCTCATTTTTCTTCCTTTTTGTGAAGTGGTTCCCAACCTTTTTTCTTTGTGAACCCCTTCTAAGATCCAAAAAAGAAAAAAAATGGCGAACCCCCTTCCATACTAGTAACAAAACTATAAAATTTGCTAGTACATTTATTTTCATATTGTCCTATAGTTCCTAACAAGAAATGAAAAAATAATTGAAAAACATCCAAGTTTAAATAAAAACTAAAATTACTTTTTAATTATTCGTTCGTTTTGAATTATTAATAGGGTAGTAAACATATCTATTGGCCAAAAAATTATTTTCCGGATAGTGCGAAAAAATTGTGGAATGGTATGAGTAATATACGTACAAAATTTTGAACCTATCAGTGAATATCGTTCGATTCCACCTTAAGGTTAAAATATGCAAAATGCGCAACAAAAATTAGAATAAAGTGTGATAAATGAATACGAAGTTTAAAATTAATCAATAAAAATATTGCGGTGTCACTTTGTAGTCTATATATGAGCAATTAGCCGAAAATAATCCAACGTTATACACATTTCAGTAAAATACGTTCAGTAATAGACGTTCTAAATTTAAACTAAATCGAAGAATTTATTTCAATACAGCTTTGAGATTTAAATTTTCGAAAACATGTAACAGTAGAAATAAGTGCATTTCAAATTTTGTACGTATGCTTCCTATGCCAGTCCTAAATTGATTTAAAAAAAATCATTTTTACATTCCGTCCTAATGATAAGAAATTTTTTTTTATTTCGTTAGCAATTAAAGATTCCGCCATTGTAGTATATTATTTTCGCGAACCTCTTTTCCACAGCACGCGAACCCCTGGGGGTCCGTGAACCACCAGTTGGAAAACGCTGCTTTAGTGAAAAATTTGTTCGAAAACAGTTTCTGCGTTTGAGCGAAAGCTCTATGTTGTTTAAACAAACAACCGAGATGCATGTGATTAAATTTCAAGCAACATAAGCGGTTTCTTACTTGGAGTCTTGAGGAATCAATGTAATCACTAGTGTTCATACCAAAATGACAACAAATTGTCGTAAAGTCGGCAGCAAATGCGTCGAAGTCGAACACGAAGATGACTGTCTCCAAAATTTTTTTATGGATTCTATATGTTATTACTGATTAGTTTATGTTTAGACTAGGGTTTCTCAACGGGAGCTATATGGTTTCCTTGGGGGACCACAGAAAAAATCCGGGTGGGGGGGGGGGGTGGCACAGGGGAAAAATGGTAAAATAGAGGAGAGATGAGTTTCGGAAAGGAGACCACAAAACAATCATTTCAAACTGATAAAATATTTACATTTTTTAAGAGTAAAAAGCAGACTTCGGTGAAAGCACAGTCAAAAAATAATAATCCGTTTGGGCTCGTTAATTACTGGTAATATTTTGCCGATTTTTCAACAAGTATTAGCAACTAACAAAATTAATACCAATAAAGTGTAAAATGTAATAAGCCAAACGAAACTTCATAAATCTACATTTTATAGTTGAGAGTTAAAAAAGTTAAAATAATCTGTGATAGTAACAAAGGCTACATATGTTCTGGCTCAACGCAGAGCAATTCAACAGTACCTGCAAACCGTGACGGTGCGAGGCAGGCACCGATGGCAGTTACACCTCATTAATTAAAATTGAAATGACCACTTTTTGTGCATTCAGATTTATTCATTTCCCTGTACAAAGGAACGGATGACTGTAGCTTTTTTTCTCTTTTGGGCGCCTGTATATAAAATGAAAAATAAAGCGAGTCCCTTGTAAAGCCGGTTTTTAAATTAGGATGCTACCATCGAGGCGAACGTTATCGGTTACTAGAAAAGAAAAATCTTGATACTGTCATAGATTAGGAGAGATGTTGAATTTTTTTTGCTTGTTAAAAATTGAAAACAGTTAAAAGAACTTTTTGAACAGACTATTTGAGTGTAGCGATCGATGACCAGCAGGTGTTTTTCAGATTATAGAATTTTATGTTTTAAATAATTTCAATAGCTATCAATATAACATAATATGAAGTAGAACTTTAGAATAAAGTGAAACACGCTGAATAATTGCATTTGAACGTTAGAAATTTACGTCTGATTACCTATATTTTGAAATTGAATCTATAGCGTGAAGTCTAAAATTAATCTGGGCTTCTAGTAAATAGAAAAACTACTCACTCTTGTTAATTAACGAGTTTTTTTTTCTCGTAACCAAACTCTTGAATGAGATTTTTAACATTAACCCGCTATTGTAGTGGCTTGTATAGTTAATGTAAAGAAACAGCAACAAATAAATAAAACAACTAAATAAAGAGTAGAAAACTGCCATCTCCGAACAAGAATAATTTGGCTATTCAAACTAACTTTAATTTAAAAAATATCAACTCCACAAAAATAATGCACTAATTACTGTTTATTTAAACGTATATTCATACGCACGCCGGATATGATGCCTTCTGGAGGTCATGAGGAATGAGAGAAAAGTATAATAAACAAGAAGTTTCGTCTAGAACTATACGAGCTTACTTTCCTGTATACACCACCTTCAAATTTATAATCTAGCTATCTTTCTCGTTTAGCTTTAGTTCTTAATTTCTTCAAATATATCTTTTTCCAACGGATAATACATATTCATTCACTCATTCATGTATTTATTCACTACATTACTTATTTCTTCATTCATTAGCTCATTTATTTCTTTATCACTTATTCACTCGTTTGTTCATTGATGCTTTCTTTTATTCATTCATTCAAAAATATTATTGAAAATCCCGATCAAAAAATTTCACAGGAAAATAGGCTCGCTAGTTCTGGATGAACTTTCTATTTGTACATGTTCTACGTCACAAGAGCTTTCCGATAAAGTTTGTTCCAAGCAAATCGGTCCGTTTGATCAGGATTTACATAGGATTGAAACTTCCCCGTAGGCGTTATGTTAATTTTTTTGAAATGTTCAAAAATGAACAAAAATTGTTCAAATCAATATTTCACGCCAAGAGCAACTTCCAGTAAGCTTGTTCATTGGGACTTGGATCTTGTACCCACACTTTACATAATTTGCTTCATTTTCGCCCATAGGCACTAATGTTAAAATTTTTTGAACTGTTCAAAATTGAACGAAAAATTGGAATCTAAAAGTAAAGTACGGAAATGAAATGTCCTCGACGAAATATTTCGAATGCAAAAATATTTTTTTTTAATCGGACAATTCGTTCAAAAGTTATTAGGGGGCGAGGACAGACAGACACACTGTTTTCCCATTTCAAAACACTACTTTCAAAATTTTTATTTTTAAATCTTTATTTAATTACTTAATTCATTTTTGACTTTTCCTGATTTCTAACGATATTTTCACGATACATTAAGCCTTCTTTCACGCTTTATTATTTTTTTTATTTACTTTTACGGGAAAGTAGGTTGAAAAAAACGAGGAATGAGAAAGTTTCGATTTTAAGATAGGATTGACGGATTTCTGATGTTATGAGTTGCGTCCTTAGTAAATGTTACTATATAATTATGTCATCAATTAAACCTCTATAAACGAAGAGTCCCCCTCAAAAAAAAAGAGATAAAGCACCTTTTGCTCAGGCTTTACTGACAGAAGAAGTGCGGAAGAGTAATAGTCTTCATAACTTATTTTGATGCGTAAACAATCTGAATTCCATATAATACATTAAAAAAAAACCGTAAAATTGAAAATTGTAGGAGGTGAGTTTCCGCGAGCTCCCATGTAAACTGGGCACTTTTTGCTTCTGACATAGATCTTGATAGTATATAGAAATCTGCTAAAACTTACGAAAAAAATAAAAGAATATATATTTTTTAAATCTACAAGATAACGAATACACTATTTATACTAAAATTTTCTTTTGACGCGATTTGAAAATTCTAGCTCTTAATATAAAAAGAGGTTAGAATATTTTCTCCTAAACATGCTGAGATTTTTTGAACAGGAAAATGCTGGGTAAAACTTTCAACTACTTTTGTTATAACAGAATTGAAACAGAAGTCGTTAACCTTAATGTGCGTGAGCCAGTATTGTTTAGGAAACCCATTCTAACTTAAATTGGAATGTGTTGTTTATCAGATTGATTTTTTAAAGATTTTCTTTTCTTTAAAAGAATTCCTAATTCCTCTAAACTTCTGTCAATAAAACAGAGAATAGGTTACTTTAAAAACATGCCTAACAACTATGTATGGAGTGTTGATAAAGTCTCATTTTACTGTGACTTTACTATTAAAGTACCACCAAATCAACAGAATATTGATACCATAAATAATTCCCATAATTTGTTAAAATTTGTTGGCAGTTCTAGAGCAGCTTTTCAACATGTTTGGGATATTTACGAATTCTTCACTTCCGGAAGTTAAAAATCCGTAAATAGCTCAAATATTTTGAAGCTGTCTTGGAACTGCCGGCAAGGTTGCATAAATGAGTAATATTTAAAATAAACACCTTGCCGGATTTGCTTCTGCGCCATACGAACAAAATTTTTTTACGCTGCCACTTCGCCTATTTTGAATATCAAATAGTTTGCCTGGTGACAGTAGTTGTTCATTAAATTATATTTTGCAAATCAATTCTGTTCTGTAACTGGTACAAAAATTTTCATTTTTTCACCATACGCGTGTCATTTTGAGAAAAAGTATTTCTGAATGTCCATTTATTTATTTCAAAGGACAGTAAAAAAAATGTGTACATTATAGCAACGATTTGTAACGTTGTTGTAATCTGTAACAATTTTTTAAAATTTATTGGGTGCAAATAAAACATAGAAACAATATATGCTGATGCTTCTCAAATAAGCAAATCATAGCTTTCTTTTCCAAAGCAAAATAAGTGCCAAATCAACTTCAGCCGTTATATATTCTTTGAAAATTGTACCCGTACGTCGCCCAAGCGCTCGTTTTCACTCTTTGTCTAGACCATAGACATAGAACCATAGACAGCGAACCGGTTTCCTATGTCTATGGTACGGACACTTTAAAAGTAATTTTATTCCCACTTTGCTGTTACCGTACCGTTGCCACTGTGTCATTTTTATTTTCAGTTTCCAATTAACTGCATATATATAAGAAAAATTGTTCACTAAGAGTTTTTTTTTTGTACAATGTTGAAGAAAATATATGAGTTCTTATATAGAAGATATAATCGATCGAGTAAAACATAGTCTGGTTATGGAAAAGGGGAAAAAGCTAAAGCTTTTTTTTTTTCAAAATTCAATTACTTGTTCCATCTTTAGCTACAACGCATTTTTATTGTCAGAATGAAATAATAGTAACTTCAACAACGTATTTTCTATAGATAGTCACAAATTTCTTATGCGAAGAAGCAATATCTTAAGTATTCGACATAATCCTTGTAATATTAATTGCGAATAGATATTACGGCTATACAAACATCAAAATTTTAGTTTATCAAATTTAACATTTTCACCCAAAATGGAGATCTCAAACACATTAAGATACCTCGTAATTGAACATTTACTTTTCTGCTCCTTCCCCTGACAACTGTTCCAAATCAACAGATGATGAAAAAGAGAGCACGCAGATGGTCGATAACAGAACGAACAATTTTCTTTTTCTTTCCCATTGTTAGAAAGTTTGCTCAAAAATCTCCAGGGTAAAATGAACGTATACAGGGATAATGTAATATCTAAAGATCATACAAAAGCAAAATGTTTCCATAAGTTTAAAAGTCTATGTACTACCGCTGTTTGACCAGAAGTATAAATTAGAAATAAAACTTCCTAATAAACACAAGATTTCAAACTAAGAAAACTGAAACAGAAATTCTTTTTGTATGCCATGAAGGAGGTGATTTTTAAAATAATCTTTTGTTAGCTAATTATCAGAATCAAAACTTACGGAACTGATATGATTGACTAAATAGCAAGCATACATATTTTTCCTTTCTAAATAAAGATAAATTTAAGCAGTTTTCCTCAACATAATTTAAAGACTAATAATTCAGAATATAATGTAACATAATTTAAATAAATAATTTAGATTAGAATGTACATAGATATCATTTTGCCAATAAATAATTTTATATGGGAATAAAAAATTTTCTTCAACATACTTGGACAATATTTGAATAGTTTTAACTGTCAAGAATATTTTTTAAAATAATTATCTTAAGTAATTTTGTACATTATTATCTAGAATATTTATTAAAACTACACTCTTTCAATAATTGTCATAACAAATGAGCAAAAAACAGAATGCCATTGGGAAAATTTCTTCAACGTTAAATTAACTTAAAATATTTTCTAGATCATACATTATCCAAAAAGGTAAATTCTAATCTTCAGGTAATTATATTAATACATTACACCGAAAATAATTTAAATTACTGTTTTGAAGCAGTTCTTAAAAAAAAAATTACTAAAAAATCTCTCTTAAATAAGGCTAATTATCGTTGCTAAGACAATTTGAATATCATTCTGAAGTGACACATCCAACTACAGTGTACAACTTGGAAAAGAAAATAATTCGCATTGTACGAGCAGCCTGATTTTTTTTCTTTTCTTTTTTCTCAAGCTAAACTATTATTTTGATTAACTTCTTCATAAGAATCGAAATAAACGAGTACAGTTGAAACTCGTTAACAGCGAACCCGGTTACTGGAACCCGGTTTTAACAAAGAAGGTTTTTTTTTATATAAGTAAAACAGATTTGTTGAGAGAAAAATCAATTTGTACATTCGTAGTTAATGCAATTTAATTTCTTTGCAATTTTTGTTTGCATTATTTGTATAAAATGTTTTGAATTAAGGGGATGCATTGTTTCGCTTCAGTGAAATTCATTGTAAGAGTTTCATTCGATTAGAATTAAAAACAAGACAGGATGAAAATACAGTAAAGAAATTATCCGTAATTAAAGAAATTACAATTAATGAAATTAATTAGAGGAAGCAATCTTATAAGTATTTCTTTGGCATGCAAGAGTCTTCAAGCATCGAGCATATACGTTGGTCCCTTTCAGATTCTTGATAAATAGGTTTGAGTGAATGCCAATTTAGGATCTGAAATTATTTAATTCATGAAATTTAATAACTTAGACATGTGTTAAAAACGTGAATTATTTTTGGTTATGCAACAACCTTGCGAACCAAAAAGGAAACACTTAACACGAGGAGATGAAAGATATCGCGATAGTTTTGCGAAAGCACCTGCGATTACTGCTGTTTTGATTTCAGTATTTCAAGAACTCGCAGATTATTTCTTAGTTTGACGCTGCCTGGAGGGGGTATCCCGAAAAACGTTCATCGGCCGTTCTACTTCAATTCATCAAATTAACCGGCACTATTGTTTATTTCGCGGCCACATCCAGTCCCCCGGGGGTTCAGCAAAAGCCAGACGATCATTAAGAGACAGGTGTGTTGCCTTCGCTTCTGAGTACTTTGACACTGAATTCGGGGTGAGTCGTTAGAAAAGGGATAGCAGATGCCCTTTTTATAAATCTATGTTCTAGAGTTTGACCCTCTCTAGAAGATATATATCAGCTAATATCGGAAAATAAGCTATGATTCTTTGTTTCCTTTTTTTTATAATATATTTTTTTAAAAATTGCGCGTAGTGAAACAAAAAATTACAGGAGTCCCTTCTAAAGCTACCAGTTTAATTTATTAATATTTTTATGCAAGTAAAGCGATGATTGAAACCGTTAGTAATGTCATTTTAAAAATGCAGCGATTTGTATCTAATGTCAAGTCGTTAAAAAATGATAAAGCATTTAAATTTTAAGTTCATGCATTTTTATTTTCAAAAGAACTGCCGAGTTTCAATATATATTTTTAAATGAATTGAATTGCGATATGTTTAAACCACATTAATTGAATTAAGAATTCCAAATTCGTATTGAAGAAAAATAAATGGGAATTAGGTCTTGGGTTCTAATCCAGGCGTCGCATTTTGCTACTTTGGGGAACGAGCAGGTGAGTTCTCTTGACATATCACTTTGTCTGATTTTCATCGAGTATTCCGATAGAAGTTCTCCCGACTCTCCTGTTTGGTACGCAAATGCGAGTTTTTTTTTTTTTTCATAAAAACTTAATTACTTCCAAGATGATCGCTTTTAAGCTTAAAAAATGTTTTGGTTGGATATGGGAGTTTTAACGTTTGTCCGTTTTTAAAGAATTTTTGTTCATTTTTGAAGATTTAATACGTTCTGCGTGTACCACCGATGGCTGACATGCGAATAGTTTATCTGGCGGCGTGTACCACTGGTGACTTACATCTGCTATAGTCTTATGACACAGTTTTGTTAAACTTAAAAATTGCACATTATTGCACAAATGAGCATTAAAATGCAGGCATGTTTCGGGATTGCTTGGAATCCCTTTTCAATGCACTTGTTGAAGCTTCTACTGAAAAATTGAAAAGCTTATTTTTACAGGTATCAAAAATTGACGCCGTCCTCAACGAGTTAAACTACAACTAAGAGATAGCAGAAATCGTTTTGATGCTTCTCACGGCAATTTCCTTGAAATTATTTTGGCAATTTCATTTTAGAAGCAACTATGTTCCTTTCTTTTTAGAAGCAATTCCGAAATTATTTTACAATCTATCAAAACATTTTTCTGGAGATTTTCCCCACACTTTCCTCTTAGAAGCTATTTCGACATTTTCTTTCCCTTTTTAAAAATATTCCGATGTTTTCTTTCAAAAAAAAAAAAAAAAATCTTCCGATGTAAACCATAAAAGTGGGTGATTAAGAATTTTGATATTTACCAATGACCAGAGGAAGTTTTAGACAAATTACTTTAGCCAATCCATAACAATTTATCTAACCTTTATGGTGCTATCCAACGAATTCACAGCTCATTATAGAAAGGAAAAAAAAAAAAAAAAAAGAGCAAGATCTATTGTGGATAGTGAAGATCGATGCGATGCCTGACGGAAAAAGAGAAAGAACATCCAATGGCAGGGCTAAAAAGGCCCCGCAATGTTTCTCCTATCCCATCACCTAGTCATTTGGCGGGGAAAAAGCACGCTCTGTACTAATGCGAGGTCTCGGACTGGGTGGTACAAAAACGGTGACATTGCCGAAATGGTTGAAATACCTTTTTTTTTTTTTTTTGGTAATGATAGTGCGTTCCGCTATTTCTGAAATCCCCTTCCGTTGGCCCCAATGGACGCCTGTTCTACAAGAAACACCTCCACCAAAGAGCAGAGTAAAAGGTCAGAGGAGTAAAGTAAGGCACCGCATGTGGAAAAAAATGAAGCGTGAAAACTAATGGAGTATCAGATGTGAAGGAATTACCTGAAAGGAAAATAATAACGATCATAAGCTGGATATGAAATTTCAATTTGAGCATGAAAGGGCTCAATTTGCACTTCAGTCCTGGTACTGAAATTACATGATGGGAAAAGGTAAGGAGAGTACTCGTTTACGAAGAGTAAAAGATAACATTATACAAAACTAATCGCTAAGTTATACATAGGAGAAAGCTAATCTTTTTGGAAATCAGTTTATAGCAGAAACAGTTTCACGCCAGTTAAAATTCAAGAGTTACGGTCATTTAAGAAGATTATCATAAAATCCCGGAGAAAAAGCAGAACTTTCCCTCTCTGATAAATAGGTATATTTGGGTGCGAATATTTACGAAGGTTTTTTAATATTATGCTCTTGACAGTTATTACCGCAGGCACAACAGACACAGGACAAAAGGGAACGATTAGGAGAGGGAAAACTGACCTTGATGCAGCGCTTATCTCCATAATATAGCCAAAGGATGATTCTGTGTAAATCGGCTTTTTAAAGCTCATTTGAGCACCTGTATACATAAGGGATGGCTTATGACGATGGTCACGCATTAACGCCAATAAAGCTGCTCCAAATTGTCAGAAATGAATTTATTTTCCAGATGAATCAAGACCACGTGGGCTCGCATTCCCAAGAACTTAGTGATAAAAAGCTTCAAGAAAATATTACATTTAAAGCTTTATAGACAGTGTTAGACTCGGTATCGAAAAGTAGCAGCGACGAAAATTTTCATAGTGATGAAGACATTAGAGATTGACTACTTTTTGTTTTACAATCTGCCATGTGGGAATTCGGTAGAATGCGTTTTCTTTTTTTTTAAACTCAAAAGTGTATTCCCGTACGAGTCTCATTCCAGACTAGAGGTCTTAGTCGGGATTATGTACCGTAATATGGGTCCCTTTTAATTACTTAGAGTACGATTCCTTTGAGCTTCATGCCTGATACTGCCGATATTTCTGATGATACCACCGATGTTTCTGCTGATTTTCTTCTACTGAAAAAACAAAACAAAAAACAAAGCGCTATATTTCATTTTTAAGGATCAACATATCGAACTAAAGCAAATGCGCTGTAACTAAAGCCTTCGACAATCACATAAAAAACACGGCTTCAAGTGAATGGATAAAGTAAAAGCATCTGACTTCTATTGCAGCGACTTAGGAATTCATTCTGATCTAAAGTGTGCTCCTTCCTTATCCTTAAATTTGTCTTCCTTTTTCAGAAAATCAAGAATGATGTTTTTGTGCATACCTGCATTGAAAACAACACACCCTGTTTGCAAAAATAGTTACTCCCACACATATTGCATCAATTATCACTTGTTTACTCAGTATGACATTGTTAGAATGCCTGGGAAAATCATACTATAGATAACTTTAAAATATATCGTGTATGGGGAATAAAGCTTTCTTCGTAAATAAAAAGAGACAGAAAAAATCTAAAAATTTAAAACATTAGTTTGAAATTATAGATGCGAGTTAAACGCTGGATAGCTCGGTAAATTCTTTAAATTTTCTTAAGCAATCTTTATAGTGGGGAAATAAGGAAACAAATTTATGTTCCAAACATTTGCACTTCCATTTCCTACAGAGTACTGGAGCACCTCAAAGCAGTTTACTCTGATTGGAATGGGCATTGAAATGGAATGAGGAACCCTCCCTTCCAATTACCCAAAACGTTCCACTCCTATCCAATTGGGAATCTTACTGACATCTGCACGAGTTATGGGCATCTAAAGAAAGGACAACGCTGACTGAGAAAAAAAAAATATTTGGGCGCATGCGCTCTGTCGGTGTGGGTGTGCCATGCGTACTTAAGGGTGTAGAAATGATTCTAATGACCCTTAGGGAATGCTGTGCATCGAGTCCCCAACGAAGACATGATACGCTGATGTTTCAGGTCAAGTAGGGTGAGATGAAGTAAGAGGTTGAAGAAGGGAGAGTGAATGGGTGTAGGATAAGGAAGAGAACCATCTCAGAAGAATCAACCCAAATATTCGCGGCAATGTCAAAGGAGTGCTGTCAGGGTCGCTGTTACTTGTAGATTGGATTAATAGCTTAGTTTTGAACAGCGTACTGTTCAGAGCTGCTTTGCATCACTTCAATTCCACTGTTAAATAAGTAGACTTCTTCAGCAAGCTGAACTGTTTTATACATGGAACAACTATACTATATACATAGTCGACACTCCTTATAACGATCTGTCATTAGAGACTTGATTAATGGATGAGAAATTATCTAAAAATTTCTTAATTTACACTATTCGTACGGTTCCACATAAATCCATTAACCGCGTGTCAATGCTTCACAACATAAATTCAAAGTGATGCAAATTCATCGGGTGTTAATTCACGGTATTTTCTACTCATTGCAGTACAAACTCATCGCGATAATTTTTTTTAAAGACATTTTAATTTAAAAGGCATTAAAAAAAGTTAAGCAACATTATACTCCTTTACTTCTTTCATTAGTTATATTTTTACTTGGAAAAGGTTCAAGAAAACTTAATTCAAGACTATTACACATTAAAAAAAAGCGATTTATTTATGACCTCGACGCTCGATAAATTGCATTGTGAAGCATTTGTACCGCGATGAATCGATGTGTATGAATTATGCTTTGGTTTTTATCACCATTATAACTACTAGCAAGAACCCCGCATTGAAATATAATGCCCGAATCAAATTTTTTCTATGTGAACAGACATTTTAATCTTAATCTTGGTTTGCATTTAAAAAATTCAAATCATTTGAGAAAGTTATTCGACGTCATTCAAAGAAAATTAAATCAATATCAGGATCAGAAATGACTATCCCGGTATAGTGGGCAAATACTATTGTAGATTGGGCAATGCATAAACTGGCCAGCCTTTTTCTATGTTTGTGCTAATTTACAAAGAGTGGATTAGGTATAACAATTATTTATGGCAACTTATTAAGTCAAAAAGTTTTTCTCTCTTTTACGATGGGGCACGGAAAAGCGATCAATTCTTTATCATGTAAGGATCTTCATACAGTTAAAAATATTTATGATTTTCGTGCTTCAAGATTTATATTGCTATTGTTGAGTCAACCCAACTATATTTTTACGTTCCATACGCAGAAATAAGAAAATCACTTACATATGGTAACTTAAACATTATCGAAGTATAGTAATTGTGAAGTTTGATTGTTTTTCATGGTAAATCAGAAAAGTTTCATATTTGTAATTATCAGATTTTGTCTTTCCATGGAAAATGTCTGAAAATACTCTTGCCATTTGACGGAAATTGACTAAATTGAGATTTTTCATAAAGATAATTTTGCACCGCACCTAACACATTTCACGCAAATCCTGCGGAAAAAAAAATGAATTCGTTTCGATTTTCGAAGACATCTGGAAGGTGTCTTTGATTTAGTGGAAAGAGGGTACAAGAGATGCTGAAAATACCCAACTTTTCCCCCTTTATTCTTTATGGAATCATTCTTCATTCGCAGATCGCAGACATCGCACTAAAACTTTCAACAGGAACGATTTTAATTGAGTTATGTAGCATAGCTTAAATACGCCAAATCGTATATCTTCCGAGATGAACTGCTTCCTTTTTTTTTCCTTTCTGAGCCTGATGACCTATTGAAACGATGTTCGAAATTGCGGGGGAAGGAGATCATTTACGTGAAACGTTCGAGGAGGGTAAGAACGAGTTTCGTTTTTATGAGATGTTTGAGAGTCGAAGAGAGGGCTAACTTCATGAACATCCCATCCCACATATACAACCCTAAATGGGCCCACGGTCCACCTTGGATTCTCATTTGAAGAGCCGTCGTGCTTGTTACTAACAGTTTAGTTTTAAAAACCTAACTTTTTTTCTCTGAGAAGACGAAATGTGTAAAGACAAAAAAGCTTCAGGTAATTGGTTCCCTGACGCAATTAAAATATCTATTAAATTTTCAGCGGCACTAGACAAAGTCGTTGGCACTTTCGGTGACACCGTTAATTTATGGCTAAGCCACCAGACACTTTTGGTGAGACATGCCAGTGGTTTAAGCGACTTGGTGATGCGGATATGTATTTTTGGCAACGTATCATTATGCTTTTAATGATTCTGTTTTTTTTAAAGGGAAGTCAATAGATGAGTAAAATACATTCAATTCGTCACAGCAACAACAAATAGCTATGTCAAGGCCACAGTGTTGTTCCTTCAAAAACTCTTAACGCAAATACGTGAATGCATTGTTTTTGCACGATGGAGCTTCACTGCAATTTTGTAATAGCAATTTGCTACAATTCTTTTTAATGGTTTGTACTTTATTTATATTTTATCATGAAGAATTTACAATAATTTTAATGCACAAGTTACTGGACCCCATGGCTTATGGCTATGCTTCTTTTAAGCGCATATTTGGTTGGCAGAGGCTTGCTTTGATAAAGTGATCAAGACTAGACCACTTGTGTGTTTCGTACCAGCGTATCTTTTAAACACTTTAAAAAGAGAGAGGGAAAGAGAAAAAAAAGCTTTTATCTCTTGAACAAAGTGATATGCTTACTCTTAAACTTCATTTGACGATAACTGTTGTTGGAGAACAGACATTGAAGATTCAAAATCACTTTAGGGAAACGGATATGAAACACTTTTTATGGTCATTAAAGTGTTCATAAGAAATTTTTTCATCATTTTTAATAAAAAATCTTTTTATCGTCATGACTGAAAATTTTTTAACTATTAAAAATAAATATATCTTACTAAAAAAGTTTTTTCGTGATGATGCGTCGATCGCTCCAATCAATCAATCTATCGTGAATCAATCTGAGCCTTTTCATCTTCCTTCATCTCAATTGAATAACTTTTTCAAAAATTATCATACAAACTCAAAATATATCTTGAAATTAATAGGAAATTTAGCTTTATTTTTCAACATTGAGAAGTTCAAAATTCTGCCAACTTTAATGATTTTGAAAATTTTGACAAATGAAATTGAGCCATATCTACACCGCTATTCTGCCAACAAAGGTAAACTCTCACCAATAATTTCTTTCTACCATTTAGCCATCCAAGAAAATATAAATTGCTAAATTTTGGTCTATCATTGCATCCAAGTTTACTGAAAATATCTTCATTTGTACGTGGGTATTTTGTGTAATACATAGTTAACTATTTTAAAGAACTTTGATATTTCGTAAATAAGCCACATTTTCCTGCTGTTGCCAAAAATAATACTCTCTCACGTTGGAAGATAAATAATTGATAAGAGTTGAATAATTGATAAATAATTAATAATAATAATAATAAATAATTGATAAATAATTGAAATTTAAGCTTTCCACTTTAAGTTTTTCGTGCAAGGGGCTAAACGAGAGCAAGATACGATTAGTATTAAAAACTTAAAATTCTGTCTCCCCGATGTTATTTTTTTAGTTCACTGAATATGTACAAGATTTTCTTTGACGAAAACGATGGCTTAATTTGCTAGCAAATAATAAATAAAATAAATCCAATATTTGAATTACAAACCATATCATTAGCACTAATATTTTTTGAAAAATGAACATTAATATTTTTGATTATCAAAAAGAACCTTAAAATGTAAATTTCGAACTTTAATGAAAAAAAATCAGCATAAATGCTCATGACGATTATTCTAAAGAATAAACAGTCCAAACTAATTGCCAAAAGTTACAGTAAAAGAGGAAAAATAAAGGAAACTTAAGAGGAAGAGAGGAGAGGAAAAATAAAGTTTCCTTCCCCAACTGGAATACTGAAGTAACAAAACGCAAAAAATAAGGAGAACAAAGTTTGAAAGAAACCCCAAAAGTAAAAAAAGAAATTTGCTTCGATAATAGAAAAGTAAAATAAAAGAAATGAGAAATAAATCAACTTTTTTAAAGTTTCATAAATCCATAAAAAAATATTTTATACATGATCGCATTTAAGATCAAAACAAAACAATAATTCTCCAAGCTGTTTCATGAGTTTTTCCTAAAATCGTTTGAAAGTTGCTTCCGGAACCTTTAAACATCAGAACTCCACCCTTTTCCCGGCTTAAATCGCGTATTTATCGTGTCACAAACCAGACTTCCAGTTCGACTATCGGATCTTGTAAAAGTTCCATTTTCGGAAAACAAACAATCATCTAAAAACTTCCCGCCCGGTAATCGGATTGGACGCACCAGACTACAAACAATACGCCATAAAACGCGACATTGAAAAGATTCCTGACGCTGTGTGTACAACGATTTCGGAGAGGAAAAACAAGGGAGAGAAAGACGAATATGTCGTCTTTATTTTTCTTTTTCCGCGTGCCGCCTGCTTAATATCCGTGAAATTTTGATTCCTAGGAAATGGCCTTTGTTTCCGGCAGAATACCCACACAACTATTTTCCACAAACTGGATGAAGAACCTTTTCCTTTCTTCACTGAAGAAATCTTCAGTTGGAGAGGAACTCCGAAAATTTTGGAATAAAATTTTGTCAGGTAATTAATTTGCAGATTGATGTCTCCAGGTTTTTTCATAACTACGAGATACTGTCGGCCCCGCTTAAAGGAAAAACGTCGGTTCTAGCATATTTTATTCGATTATGCGGGGAAATTTTCTTTACTTTACAGAACTTATAATATTGCCTCGAGACGTAATAATAAATTAGTATATCTAATTAAAAGACATTATTAATGTTAGTGTGGGGGAGGAATCATGAAAGAGAATGAGTGACTCTCAAATTTAGTGGGCATGGGGAAAAGTTGCTGAAAGATCAACTTGAAAATTCAAAAATGGTTCTTATTTACTTATTTATTTTTGAAATTTAATCAACTTTTTAATCAAAAATATTTCACAAGCAGACCAGTATTATTGGATTATCCGGGGAAATTATTCGATTAAACGGGGATCTTTAACATTGCGCCTATGGGGAAATATTCGGTTCCGGGAGGTTTTGTTCTTATAAGCGGGGTATTCCTTTATCCGTTATCCGATTAAGCGGGGCTGACAGTACTTAAAATTAGTTTATATTCAAGTACTACTGAGAAAAAGTGGAACAAAAGTTTTCCTGTCCGTTTCAAGCGCAGGGAACATTCGAGGTTTGAGACCTTCAGTGCTCTGTAACGGACTAAGAAGACACTTTCCTCATACACGATAAAGTTCACTGCAAAAGCAATCTAAAACCCGTGTTCACTTTCTTCCTCACTGAATAAAGGCACCTAAAAGCCAGTATTTAAATGAGCAGGTGTGGTCTGTTGTTTTATGCGTCTCAAACTATTAACAGTTTGGGGATAATTCATGATTGCTATCTGATAGCGTACTTTTAGTGTTCCTATTAGGCACAGTATTTGCCATTTAATCCTAAGTATTTTGGCACTTTTTACAATTTTCACAGTTGCTTAGCAAATAGCATTACTTCAGTTTCAACTTTCAAGAGCAAATTCCTTATTTTACTTATTTATTTATTTTTGTGCTACCGATGTATTCTGCAAGGAATCAAATTTTTCTAAAAAGGGGCAACCGGGTGTCATAAAATGATCAATAAAATCATTTCAATTAAAAGCAAAAGGCAGTAAGTTCAGATCGCTGCTATAACCTCTAATTTGCATTTTATGTAGGTATTTCACTTTTATGTAAATATCAAACAAAAATGTACTTCAAATGTGACGAGTCTGTTTTGTTCAAATTACAGACGAATTTCGAATTTTTTCGCTTGTTGTAAAGAAACGATGCACAGACTATACACTTTCTGTTACACACAATATCGACTGATTTATATAGAACGAAACTAAAATGTCACGTATACCAATTACATTTTTGGCGGCGAGTGGTGTAAGTTAATTCCAAATTCCTCTAATGGGAATCGTGGCAGCTAATGAGTCAAAGACAATATTAGTTTTGATAATAGTAAATATCCTTCCATCAGACAGAAAACTTTGCATTACGTATGAAAAAAATCATCGAGGTTTACCAATATTATGCAAAGAATTTCAAAAACATGTTTTTGAGATCGCTTTCTTTAAAAGATAATAGTACATATAATGCATTTTTTTACCTTTATAACTAAGGTAAAGAAAATAGTATTGTAGAAAAAAAGCCACTTCTTTGTGGCTTGCATACTGGACACTGGCGTGACTCCTACGAGGCACAAAAATGGTTAGGGATTAGTAGATTTTAAGCTGAAAGTAATCTGTTTTGGTAGACATCTTTGAACCCTTTATAGAAAAGGCAAAATAACACGTAGACGCATTTGAATTCATTTTAATGTTTAGAAAGTCAATTTGTCTCACATATGGCGTGATCCTCGAGGTGATATAATTTAGAGGTGATGAAAAATTAAAGTTTTTAGTGCAATAATGGACTAAGTCATACCTCATTCATATCTGAGTTAATAACATCAATTGTAATAAGATATCATTCAAATTCAATGCAAAAACGGTCGAAGAATTTTTTTAGGTGCTTTATTTTTTTACTGTAGTATATCGTCGACGTTCTGGTAAGTTACGAAGTTCAGGGAAGAAAGAAAAAAAGATGGACTGTAGTGAATTAGAATATGCAATTAGATATTTCATAGTGTAACCCAATTATACAATTTAAAAGTCGCATAAAGTACACCTACTATAGGAATTAGGGATTTTTAAAATGACTTTCACTTTTTTGCAACGATTCGAAAGTTGAAAATTGGCAATATCTCAAAACTCGACCATCCTGCATTGAATGTAATCAGTACATATGATTGCTGTTAATGCCATTAACTCAAGCGTGTAGCTTAGCACGTTATCGCTTTTGAGTCTAAATTATTCGAAATAAAAGTTGATGCTTTTAGTACAACCCATCAGGTGGTATCCTAGATCGTAAAATCTAAAATGATGCTGTAAATTTAATTTCAAAGCAATGAGTCTTTCTGTTTGTCGAAACAGTTCCTCCACATGGTAAGTTTCGGCACAAAAGCTACAACAGCGCTGTCAAGGACAAACTACAACGGATACCCGAATCAATCTGTGCTCGGTAAAAAGACCAAACCCATCAAAATATACAATGACCTAGTGATCTGTGTACCACGGCAGCGGGAATTGAATTCAGCAGGAAGAGATCGAGCGTAACAAAGGGTCGCATGATTCAGCTGGTTCCTATTGTTTTAGAAGGTCCCATTGCATGCAAATGGATTCCCCCGTAGTGCTATTCGATGAATACCCGTGCAGGAATATTTCTCCACGAGTGAGTGGTTTTCAGAAGCAGTACTAACTTGCCAACTAATGCGAAGATTAGTTTCCACGCAAATATAAACATAAGATTATTTTTTTTTTTTTGGATAATAGCCATTGAATAAGAATAGACATTTATCTGGTATTACAATTGTGTTTACCTGGTATTACATTTGTTATCTGAAAAGTGAAAGGGCCAACATAACGCCATTTTCCGTATTTTTCAATGGTAATCAAGAATAATTTGGCTCTGAAAGTAGCAACTATGCGGCGATTAAGAATAACTCACTTTATAATATTAAAACTCATTAGAAAAAATTCAGAGGTTGTATTCCTAACTTATTTACTTATCTACCTGGAGAAATGGCTCATGGTGTTCAGAAAATATGATACGAAAATTGGTTAAGTTAATTGGTTAAGCATGTCTCGGAGACATCACACTAAATTAGTTCCCATAAGTGCTTGTGCTACTCCTAGATAATTAGAATGCAAAAATGCATCAGTTATAGACGCATTATTAAAAGGGGGGAATTCTAAGAAAATTGTACGATTTAAAAAATTGCAAAATATTTTATGGAAAGGCAAAAGTTCAGAGTTCTAGCTGTTTGAGAGAGAGAGAGAATGCATTGTATAATCACCGTATGATTTAAACCAATAGAAAGTGAAAAAAGAATAAATAAATATGGAAGTAAAAACAGATGGTACATTTCAACGTAATATCAATTAAAAGAAGTTTACATAATTCTACGGAATCTTAGGAATGTGTAAGGCAAGGGTTTACAGTTAAGTGTATATTTCGAAGGAAAATTAACTGGAAAATGTTCATCTGAGTGCACCATGCGCAAAAATAGTCAACAATATTTCAGAGCTGAATAATGAAACTTTGCAATGGCATCAAGTTTGAAATCCAAGGTCGGTCATCCCAAACGCTTATATCTCATTTAAACTACAATTGTCAATAATTGGTAGCATTTCAAAAATAGTTGCGTTTACCCTACTATAATTACTTTGAAATTAACACAATTTAATTTTACTCATAATATTAGCGCACCAAATAAAATACCGCACGACATACCTGACACGTAGGATGCACCCCTTTGGTAGACAATGTTTTTTCCCTTCAAAATCAAAATTGAGGTCTTTGTTGTTTTTTTCGTTATAACATATCAACACGTTGAGGACGGCGCGTGTACCACTGGTGGCTCTCATGCGAATAGTTTATCTGGCGGCGTGAACCACTGGTGGCTCTCACACGAATGGTTCATCTGATGACCTGTACCACTGGTGGCTTATATCAGATCCGCCATAGTCTTATAACACAGTTTTATTAGATGAAAACAACTTCATGTGGTTAAAAATAACTTTTTACTGAAAAATTGAAAAGATTATTTTTACAGGTAGCAAAACCGTCCCTACCCCGGAAAAGTTTAAAATGACAGGCCAGTGCTTCAGAGAGAAAAAGAAAAAACAGTCCGAGAAAGTATCGAGTGTGTACTCCAGTTGACTTCAACAACGTTTGATTCTCGACAGGCAATGATGAGTTAGTCAATTGCGATTCACTCTTGCAAATGCCTCAGGCAGCAGGCACGCAACGCGAAGCAGGTAACATCTTTCATTATTCAAGGCACATCCCGTAGTCGGAAAATCGCCATCCTAGCCTGCTCTCCAAGATTCATCAGAGCGAGACTGCGGGTGACGCTCTCTTTCTAGCTTATTGGAAGTTTTTCTTTTCTGCGACGAAGTTTAATGTTGTGCGAAAAATGTCTTTTGAAAGCAGGAAATCGATCTAAGAGTGATGGATGGTCTTCCCTCCCCGCTCGAAAGTATTTCGCCATTGTTAAGACATTCCATGTTCTCTATGGAATAAATTTATTGTTTTTAAATGTTGACTACATGTAAAATCACAAATATTTGATGCTATTTTTGTGAGCCTTGTTGTTCATATTTCATACAGAGCTAATGTCAAAGAATCATTTCCACCCAATTCTAACTTATCTTTCTAAAGGTCATGATCGCGATGTAATGAACAGAACTCAAAACGGCTGTGAACGTTATGCACGTAAAATCACGTTCCAAGTTATTTATATGATTATTATTACTAATTATTATTGTTTTAGGACATGATTTCACACAAGAGTTAAATGTTTTTAATAACCCAAAAATCATTCAAAATTGTCGGCAGGCAGATTGCATCCAATATTTTAATATTACTCCGTTTTTGTCTAGATATTCTCGTCCATGGTATATAAAAAAATCATTTTATCGTTGAGAAAATGCAATTTTTTTGTGAATTTACACATTTTTCTTCGTTTAAAATTCATACATAACTTTGTCAAAAGTCAAAAATACATAAAAAAATTTGACGCCAACACGAAGGAGTAACAGAAATATGTTATAATGAAGGAACTAAGTAAATAACTTTTATGCTTAATGATTGATAACTATTTTTTGAAAGGTTGGTTTTTGGGATCACAATTTTTGCGAATAGTGCTTAATTTTTTAAAAAGGCACAAAACACACTCCTGATTATACCACTACTTGCATATTACATTTTGTAAATGACTGCAGTTGAAGAAAATAATCATCAGGTTGGACAGCTGTTGGCACTTCAGTACGAGAATAGAATTTCAGTTAAAAGAGAGTGCTTCAATTTAACAAAATTAAAATTCATGAGTAAAGTTTCAGATTTATTATAAACTTACACGCAATAAAATCACACACGTCAGATTTGAAACGGGGTACAATGAAGAATTATAACACTGTATGGTACGAAAATTAGATTTAGAGGAAATTAGTTATATAAATGCAATGTAATTGTACAAATCCCTAGAATAGTAAAAGTATTGATATTAAAGCTGGTTGAGCAACGTTTGAAATTATTTATTTAAAAAAAGAAAAGAGGCTGCTTAATTGCTCGCAACCAGTCAAACAGGGCTGAAGAAGAGTTAACCAAGGATTCCTTCCAGAACTGGATACAGGGGGTAAAGTCTTATGAATCAAATGCTTACTGCCAGTAAATACTAATAGTTTATGATTTAGAATCCCCTTTTGGTAACCTAAACATGACTTTACAACACACTAATTGGAACACAGATACTTGAAAGATTAAGAATTTGACAGTGACCGTGTTTATCTGTTCTGACGTCATATTCTTTTAGACAGTGACTACTGGCCAAAGCTACAAAAAAGGGCAAGAAAAACGTCAGTGTAGGCCTTATTTCAAACGACAGTACAAAAGCCCTATAGTATTTAAAACTTTAATGCCTAAATAAGCTGAACTCCAACTAAGGTGCGAAAATCCACATAAGATTGAAAATTACAGGAACTGAGCTTCCATGCAAATTAAGAACAGCATTAGTGTGTACAGGGCGAAATTCAATTTCGTGTCGCTCAAAGTCAGACCTGAAATCAGCCCCCTCCCGCTCTTCCCTCTTTAAAAGAGACAAACAAACCTACCTTGATTTTAAAAACAAATAAAGCCTTTTAAAAGAGTTTCAAATGCAAAAATACCGACTTTGGATATTACCTTGACTTAGTAATATTTGTGATGACAAAGGGCACAAATAACGGTTCAGTCATTGACCTTAAAAATTTTATTTTTATCAAATGGATGAAAATAAATATTTAATGAAAAAAAACATGATATAGAAAATAAAAATTTTTTTATGTTTTATTTTCAAGGTGCTGTTAGAAAAATATAAAATTTTCAAACAACCCTCCTCCCCTCCTAAAATTTTGCCGTACTAGGTAACACCTTACTTTGACTACTTAAAAGTTTGGCTCCGAGTGTGTTGTAAAAGTCAGAAATCTTGATCGTAGAAATCAGAAACAGCCTGGTGTAGGACGAAGTTCACCTTAAAACCTTAAGATCAGAAACTTTAGAGAGATTACAGATTTTTCATGGAAAAATTTGGTGTTTAAGATGCCTTCGTTCGTTGTAGCCCATCCCCTATGAAAATTCATTGTAGCTTGTCAAAAGACACACAAAAACACCGATTGAATTATCAGATCGTTCGTTTTCAACCCTTTAATTCTTATTGTGCAAGAGAAAAGGAATTAATCAACTTTCTGGATCTTTAGCCATTATATACACTCTTTAATAAAGCATTTTTTTCCTCTGAAATTTGAATAGTTTCTTTTTCATACGACGTAGCGCACATTTATGCTACTGGGCCAAGACTCAAAACCAACCACTTTCTCAGGAGAGGCATCCGAAAAATTTAACCGTAATTTAAATTTTGTTTCCTTTATAATTCACATTTATGTGAGGTTAAATAACGTTTTGGGTTATTATAATCTTAAGTGGCATATCAATTTTGGTACTCTTATAATTCAGTTCCAGTCATTGCATGAATTATCTCGAATAACTTAAATGGTAATGAAAATTAAGACACCATTAGTACATGAGGAAGAACTCAGTAAAACCCATTTAATTCTAAACGTACTGCCACTTTCATTTATATTAAGTCATGGTTATCTTGCACTAGAGGTGCGATCAATGGCATCTATCAGCTTGCTGGAGGTGCGATCAATGGCATCTATCAGCTTGCTGGAGGTGCGATCAATGGCATCTATCAGCTTGCTGGAGGTGCGATCAATGGCATCTATCAGCTTACTGGAGGTGCTATCAACAGCATCTATCAGCTTTTGTTCCTAGGAAGGCAATTCCTAGGTGCGACTTGTGCATGAGCACATACATATGTATATACTCGACGATGTTTTAAGATCTAATATAAAACGGATATCGTAAACCGATTCTTAACAGAAATTACATATGATGCAGTTCTTAACTTTTTGAGTTTTGTTGTGGTACTTTAAGTGTTAAAAAACGTACTACTTATTATGATTTGAGTTAGACGGCTGAGCACTTCTCTTTTATCGTTGGAAAAGTACATGGACAACCATTTGACACACTGATATTTTAAGACCTAAAGAAAGCTAAATTGCATAATGAGTCTTTTAAATGCTTAGATTTAACAGTGTTAAATTCGATTAAAAAAATGTGTACAATATGTCATTACAGATTAAATATGAGAGTTTTTCTTCTTCTCGGGCTTGCACAGTAAATGCATGTTTCTTTTGGCTTTTCAAATATTTTATACACATGGAAAATATTGAAATATAAATTTTTAAGTTGGCATCAATGCAATATTGTGACTTACGCTCGAAAATACCAATTGGCATCACTTCACTTTGTAATTCCAATTGGAATCACACCGGTAGAAGAGTTAATAAAAATATAGGCGTGTGAGCTTTCCAAAATGGAACTCGATGTCAGAATTTACGTTTCTAAAAGCTTCAGAAAAAGGGAGGAAAGAAAAAAGTTCATTATTTCATTCTTTGCATTCTTGGAAAACAGGTTCGGTTTCTCTGGCGTACGACACTTTCTCGTTGCATTTCTGGCATCAAAAGTGCGTTTGTTCAGGGGAATGGCAAAGTCATTCAACGCGCATAAATGAAGGAGAGAGTGGAATTCCTTCATCGCAGAGAAAGAACTCGAAACTTTTTTACTTGAAGCAGAAGCTGTTTTAGAGAGGCACAAAGGTTTATTTACGAAACTTGAAATCGCTCATTGCTGACAGGAGAGAAAATATGCTCGACTCTTGATATGAAACCGAGAGCGAAAAACGTGAAAATTTATAGATATTTTAAATTTAATTGTTAGCTTAACCCTTTGAGTACTGAATTATTTTTATATTTCATGTTGATGGGACGGATTTAATTTGTCGCTATATGGATCCCAACTTTTCTCCACCAGATCCCCACTTTTTTCCACCAGACCACTACCTGTCAGCCGAGGCCTTAGGATTGCTTACGCACGGGGAGAGGTATTGGGGTCCACGGGTTTTACATGCACGTATCCCCAAGAGTACATGGTGGTCTTCAGTGGGTATCAAACGCGTGACCTTCCAGGTGGAAGTCCGAAGCGCTAACCACTAGACTACCACGGCCCACCAGATCCCCACTGGCGGGGGTTCCGCAAACATCAACGCCTTCCTAAATTCAGATGACGAGACAGACTCGTCCCCCGTAACTTCGCCCGAGCGAATGACGAGTCTCACTCGTCATCCTGTACCCAAAGGGTTAAACGTCTTTTAATTCTAAAGCTAAAATTGGCCTCGATACAGATCCAAAAACCAATCTTTATTCTGGTGGTGTGGTTTTATCAGTTGAAGCAATTACAGAAATACCGTAAAAGCACTTGATTTTCGCAGAAATGAAGATATCGGTGATTTTTCACAGCTGGAAATTTCGGGAATTTTATATGAACAGAAACGAAAGTTAAAAACCCCAAAAGTACTTAAATATAGAACGCCTTTTGTATAAGGCGTTTTTAAGGCCTACCAAGATCCTCGTGTTTTCTGGCTGAAGTAAGAGAAAGAGGAGTATTATTCAGTTTTTGTGCACGCTTACTGCACCCAACTTTTTCCAGATTCTTATGAGCTTCAGTTCTAGACGATAAAGAATATGTGGAACTGCGACCACGACTAAAACCGATTCATGCTTCTTGGCTTGTGCGCGTATTTAAGTGTTGAAGAAGTCGAACATGAGATAATTTTGAATGGCTTCAAGGAAGCTGTTATAAATATTGTAAGTGATTGAGCTGCACTCAATTAGGTGTTTTATTAAAGAAGTAATTGTAAGAAAGAGTTAAAAACTGTGCATTAAGTTTTGGTAAGTGAAAAATTTCTAATTTTTTTATTATTATTTGAGGCGAAACAAAAGTATTTTTTGAGGCTTAAAGTTTCGCGATTACGACGGGTTCGCGTAAGTTTAAGCCTCGCGAAAGTAAGTGCTTTTATAGAAAATGAAGAGTCTTAGTGGGTGAATATTGAGACATTTTTGAAAAAATTTAGGTTGTTATATCGATAAACTGTTGTGTATTAACTTTTAGCAAGTACGAATTGGCAACACGTTGCCATCACGTTTGCTCGTTTATTCCAGAAAGGATACCACAAAAAATTCGTCTATCTACTTTTGACCCTGTGTGGATAAAAAATAAATTGAATCGGTGAGTGGAAAAACAGTACTAGTCCAAAATCGGTCATTTTTAGATACCTGGCAAAAATTACACTAATATTTAGAACAACAAGTTGCAGTGAGAAAGAATACAACTGACAAGACCTCCCACGTTATAAAACCTAGGCATGGCGTTAACAAACAAAAAAAAAAACAAATTTGAAAACGAAAGTTGTTTTTGCAAATATCTCACAACGTTTTCTGGACGTACTGTTTTTCCACTCACCGATTCAATTGTATTGTGTATGCATTTGCGAGTAATACAGTCATTTAAATGTAAAGCCACCTATTATCTTCAATCAACAATCACTTCAATTAGTAATGATTAAACTTTGTGCAAAGTAATAGAAATAAAATTTCACGTTAAATTAGAGCACAAATGAGCATTAAAACGCAGACATATGTTTCGGGATCGCTTGGAATCCCTTTTTCAATGCGACAGGGAGCTTCTTCATTTGGATGTTTTGCATCTAGAAGCTCCCTGTCGCATTGAAAAAGGGATTCCAAGCGATCCCGAAACATATGTCTGCGTTTTAATGCTCATTTGTGCTTTAATTTAATGTGAAATTTTATTTCAATCACTTCAATTATTGCATATCACGCATAAAACAATTTACAGTAAAACAATTTACAGTGAATTATTGCATATCACGCATAAAACAATTTACAGTGAAACCTGTGTAAGTGGACCACTTACGATGCAGCTCTTTAGTGGTCAACTTATAGAGGGTGAAGGGCTAATTCAGTTCTTGACAACAGTTGTCAAGTTACAAAGGTGATCAGCTTTACTGTTTTTACTGTATTGCAATATTGTCAGTCTCACCTAAAAACTTGACTAAGTACGGTATTCGATCATGCGGTAATATTTAATGTTAGAATATGTGATTAAACTAATTAAAAACCAATAATAATTCATAATAAGTAATCATTATTAATTATTGAGAGTAAATTACTGAATGAAACTGCATTAGAAACAAAATAAAATACAATTACTAATAAAATTAGATATTAAGTAAGAAATTAATTTTAATAAGTAATTCACTACTTATATTACAAAATCAATGTCCAGCTTTTGATTTTCACAACATTATTTCGAGAAAAAGTATGTCATAGTGAATTGTTTATTTATCTCTTTGAGGGAAAAAAGAAAAATATGCGACACTAAACCGATCCTTATTATATTATGTGGGGATATTTTTCTATTAAGCGGATAACTTTAATGTTTCTACGGGAAAATTTTCGGTTCCAGAAAATGTAATTCCAATAAGCGCGATATATTCCTGCATCAATTACTCGATAAAGCGGTGCCGACACTAACTATAACTGATTATGTTTCTCCGAATGAGAAAGTGAAAGTCAAAGCGCAGAGATATTTCAAAAACTATTCACTAGATAATTACGACAAATAAAAAGAAATATTTACTCGAAGATAATTAGAAAGTAATTTGGTCCTTATAATTAAAACAGGTTCAACATATCGAAAGGACTAGAAAACCAAAATATGCGTAAAACTCGCGTACCGATTTTTTCCTTTAGAGGAGAAACATCTAACGTTCATATTTTCTAATCACAACACAACTATAGGCAAGACTCCTCTATGCATCATCTCGGAATGGCCGTGATGCTTTTTTATTAGAATCATAGCTTCAGCACGCCATATGACAGATCGTTGCCTCTTGCAAGCCAACAAATATGCGGGGATAAATGAATACCGAGGCAGAGCTCGTTTGACCAACGGCTGAAAAAGGAGAAAAGGGGGGGGGGGGGGGCGGCTTGTAAATGTAGTTTGACAAGTCAATGGGTCTGTCGGACTGCCAGAATGGGGTTATATTCGGTGGGAGATCGAATAGCAGGTTTGAAATCGATAGACATTCAAGAGCTGGTTTCGCCCGAAATAAATGAGAAAGAATGCATTTTTTGTGGGTCACTGGACTTCTATAATAGAATTGGCATTAGAAAGTCTTTTTACAAAATGGATTTGGAGTTTTGGATCCGATTACTCCACTATTCGGTCGAGTAATGAATTAAAATGAACGTGGATTTACTCAATATTCAACAAACGATAAATTCAATTAAAGACCGGAAACCGTCCTCGCGAGCATTTTTGCAGTGCTAAGCAAAAATGTGGCATCTGCTTCTTCCATCGTGATTTATCATCATACTTCTACAAAATATTCAAGTGAGAAAGAACTAAATGTACACTAGACTGCGATGCGAACAGCTTTTTACGAATTTCCAAACTTTTTGTAAGCAATCAACGTTTAAATGATTTCAACCTGAAGATCGCTGGAACTTATAACGAAGCATTACTAACAGTTCCACAAGAAACAAAAATGAAAGTAATTATAACGAGTATTTAAATTTTCATAACTAGTTCAAATTAACGTGTGCCACTTAGTCCAGTCTCAAAGTCATTTCCTTTCACTTAATCATTTTGATAACCTTCGTTTTATAAAATTTAGTCCTCGGAGTGGGGGTTCTAAAAATCATTTTTCCACTTTTAGTTACCATTGGTAACTATTTTGGAAATAAAAATTTTGATAACTTTCATTTCATAAAGTTTAGTCCTCGGCGTGGGGGTTCTAAAAATCTTTTCATTTTTGGTCACCATTAGTAACTATTTTGGCAATCATATTTGCAAAACTCATTGTTTTGAAAACTTTATTAATTAAATAAATTGAAATGATTTTCCCGTGTTTCCAACTTCATTCAATTCAAATATTGATTTTTAACAAAATATAGTTTCAGAATTTTCCCGGGCTGGGCAGGGTCGACTCAGACTTTCATCCCTGCAGTGGGGTCGATAAAATGAGGACCAAGCATGCTTGGGAACTAAACACTGGGGGTTCCGCGTCAGGCCTACCACTTGACCGGAACTTCTGCTTCTGCACCTCAGGGCCCTCGGTCCCGAAAACTGGGATGGGCACAGTAGGCCATGGCCCCCAAAAGGGCTGGCGCGTTAATGAGTTTAGTTTCAGAATTAATAAAGAGACGTTAGGTTCCCTTGAAGCTTGAACACTGATAAAAGGTCAACAAGACGAGAAAAAAGATTAAAAAGTTGTTAAACGACCATGTATAGGATGGTGCAAAGTGATTCAAAGTTATTAGTTCACTTCAATTTCTTAATACTCTTTTCAACAACAGGTTCATACAATTTCAATAACAGGTCAATTTCAATCAAAGCTAAAATGTGTGAAAAATTCACGTACCATGAAACTTTGATTCTGCTTTCGTGATTTCAAGGTGCAAAAAGAATAACTGCCCCCCACTGCATAGACAATAGAGGACATCAACCATTTAAGTTCATACCGCCAAATAAATGCCGAGCAAAAACTGCATGACTAATGCCTCCCCCCCCCCCCTTCTCTTAGAATTATTCATGTCAAAATCCACTTTATGGGTCAGTGGACTTGTCGGGAAGAAAATAGACTCGTTTTGGTGGATGTTTTAAGGAAAGCGTGTTTTTTTTTTTTCAAAATAAATGAAAGAGTCGTGAGGCAAAAGAGAAAACACGCGGCATGGTTGCAAGATTCATCTCAAAATGCAAATAACCAACATATCGCTCGAAAATAAATGACAAAATCGTGAACCAAGGATCTCTTTTTCATTTTAATGACTACATCTTCCTTTAGCTCTTAGAAGTGTCATCAATTTTGCTGGACGACGAGTTCAGAGGATTGAAATACCTGTTCAACGTTTTCTTTAATGATTCTATAATGATGCATACGGGGAATTCTCTTTTGACTTTGCTTTTGATGCAAGCTCCATATGGGCTTTCCAAGAGCACAAAACTGTATCATGGACGACTTCTGTTTAAGTACGATTGCTTATTGTTTTTGGTGAGAGGTAGATTGGTATATCATACGCATGCAAGACAATCTGTTTAGGGAAGTATTTTAGTACTTATGATGGTATTTACGCAATCTACCGCTACAGGAAGCACCTACTAGTTTCTTGGGCTACATAACTTTAGAAAATCTTATGGTTCAGAGGTCATGAGAGCTGAATAATTCTGCCATCACAATATCTGTGGTTTAACAGCTATCTTGAAATTATTAAAACAAAATCAAATACATAATCCCTATTTTGTTAGGAAAAATAACAGATTGGAACATTTTTGTATTCTGACTTGATGCAGTTATCAAACAGGAATATTATGGATTTTTAAGGAAAATGAGGATATAATTCAGGGGTGCCCATCCCCCTCTCAGGGCGAGAACGCCCCAAATTGACCAAACAGTCGACCAAACCCCGCCCCAAAAGATCCTGAAACGGCCCCTCGAGACCCGTATAAATTATAACGTTGCAACGTGATATGGTTGAGAGTGATCCAGTTAAATCCTACACTGCTTCTAGGGCAGTTATTTAGGGGGGGAGGGTTTCTGGATGGGGCAAATGCTCCATGCTCCCACTAGGTTTGACCAATGCATGTGTATTTTGTGCGTATTTGTGTGTATGTGTTGGAGCAGGGTCCAGTATAAACCAGTATCCTAACGTCAGCCGCAATTACACGAAATTCACCAGAAGTAATGTATAATCTAGTTTAAAATGAAGTATGACTCCTTCCCATATTCACTTGAAAGGTAATTTATATTAAACAATATATAAATTTTTCCAAAGGAATTTTGAGCTACTGCTTCAGGATACTGGCCGATCATCGGTGCACTTACCATAGTTGCCCTTTGACCTCCTCGAAAAAGTAACTTGAGGGCCGTATTTCCGTTTGATGTTGTATTACAGTACTCGGCCCTGTTTTAGGAAATGAACTCTTATTTAAGGAAATTAGGTTTAAACGAAATTTTTGGATGCTCTCTTATTCTGAAACTCCACATGACATCCTTCTGAAATGTTATAATATTGGTTTGTGGAACTATTTATACATTTTTTGTTTTTTACATAAATATGAACTTGTTTTTAGTTTCTTATTTTAGTGCAATTCGTGTTGCAGCCTTTATGAACCAAATGTATAGCAAAAATGTGCTAATCTTTTTCTACTAGAAAATTAACTTTACTTAACAGCCATGTGTGGATGAAATAGTTTCTGCAGCATTTGGCAAAGTCAAATTTAAAAATAACGTTAAGAATACGTTAGAAAACACTTGCAGAGCCTTAAGAGTCCGCAAACCACTTAGTGATAATTATTCTCTAGAACAGGGATGGCGAACCATTTTCGATTAGTGTGCGAGGTAAATTACAGCTTATTTTTGTATGTCTAATGTGCTACTTGTTATTTTTAGTTTTAAAAATAATTCATTTGTCAAAATATCCCCTCCATTTCTTTTCCTTCTTTTTCTTGAAACTTTGTTTTCAGTGAATGTGAGTAAATAAAAGAACTTCAATGTGAACCTGTAGGCGTGCCACGCCTGCTGGCACACCATCTCTGTTCCAGGAGCACTAAACAATGTATGTATTGCAACCCTATCATATTAATGGTGTAAAGTTTTAACTCTCGAGATACGAAGCAACTTACGTTTGCAACATTTCTATTAGGTTTCGATAAATACGTATCTCAAAAACAACATTTTGCAGAGTCCGGTCAAAATATTTTAAAGTTCAGATTTTAGTGCTATATAGAAAGTCATGTGAAAAACTTAGATTTTATTGCGATTTCTGATAATTATAAATACCATCATTATTCCCAAAAATTTTATGGCTTTCAAAGGGCACCTGAAAATGTCTAATTCTCAGAGTTGTCTCATATCGCATAAAACTGACTATTTTATGCACTTTTTAAAATATTACTCAAATATATTTCCCGCATGCCGAATACATTATTTAGACCTACCCCCTTCAATTGCCAAGTGTGAATATGACAACCTGTTCCAGTTGAATGCCACGATTTATTTTATATCATAGAACTTATAACAGAGCAACTTGAAATAGTTATTGTTTGCAATTACTAATTTCAACAATTACTCATCTCAAAATGACCAGCTTTGCAACTCTAATTAGTGGTGTAGGTAGACTGATTTTTTTTTTTTTGGGGGGGGGGGGGGTTCTTCGGGAGAAGTGAGCTAATTTCATCGTATTACCGGTAGAAATGATCAAATTCTAGACAATCTTCACCATTTCAGGGGGGTTCTTCGGAAAAAGTGAGCTGATTTCATTGTTTTACAGAAAAAATTAGTCACATTCTAGACAATCTTCACCATTTTAGGAGGCTCTTATCCCCAAAACCCCCCTTATACCCCCCAAAACCCCGCCAGTGGCTAGTTACAGTATTCCGAGTGAAGTGAATGTGTCGGTGCTTTAAGCACCGACACATTCACGATAGTTGATCTGCAAGAGCCGCCGGTCCTGCCCTGAAGTACACCCTGCATAGCACAACCACCCACACCATACAGGCAATCCCAAAGACCCATCCAAATAGGTGAGCAGTACGTGAGCCTAGTATTTTGGAACATCTGTAGAAGGCTGTCTCCCTCGCAGGAGAGAGCATAAAATTTCTTTAAAAAAGAATTGTAATGTAAAATAACCGGTTGTTATTAATAATAATCGCTAGTAATTTTTCATAATAACAGATATTCTTAATTTCTTAATTATCAGTGCTGGATCAACCAGTAAGCAAAGCATGCACGTGCTTAGGGCACCTAGAAAATGAGGGGCATGTCCAAAAGAATCCTCCCCCCCCCCCCCCCATTTAAGCAAAGCTAATACAATTTGTGAATTTTTAAGCTTTATTGTAAAATGAATAAGCTACGTTTAAATAAAACATGGTCACGCAAAATAAAACACACGCCTGTTTCATTTTTATTTGCATGTTTGAAACAACGCAAGTGAGCAACATTTCTGTGAAATGACGTTATAAGAGTACGTAATTTTTTTGAGCATCTCGAGCCAGAATTGATTAGAAGCATTTAACCAAAGAATTTACAAGGAAGATGAGTCGTGCAACTACCAAATATAATTAAGCTAGAAGAAATAATCTTAGTTTTTCCCTAAATTTGATCTTCAATTTTCTATAAGATATTTCTGTTAGTCTTTAAATGTTTTACTGTCTGTATTTTGAATTTGCAAATGGACGGATGGGGGCACCAAATTTTTTAATGCTTAGGGCATTTAAAGATCTTAATCCGGTTCTGTTAGTAATAATCAATTTCACGTTGACCGTAGCACAAACGCATATTTATGTATGTAAATAAACCACCATTCAAAGGGGCAGGAAAATGAGAAACTGCCCTGGGCCATGAAAACTTACCAAGTTTGCCTCTGATTGAATGTGCAGAGTAGTGAATAGAGTAGTGAAGCATGCAACTCACATATGTGCAAAGAAATTTATAGAGTAAAATTGAGAAAACATTTAGAGATCTTACCTTGTTTGAATACAGGTTCTCTTGAGTAGGATGGATTTTTTCGAAAGCGGTTGAAATATTACCCTCAACTTTCAATACGTATAATAGTGTAAAGCAGAAGAAATGGGGGTTTTTGCCAAAACACCAGACAACATTTCCGAATTATTTTCGAACGAAATTCTTTCAAACCTTTCCAGTCAGCACAATTTTCATAAATGGTCGACCGCACACAGCGAAAACAGAACTCTTGCGCAGACACGAGAGCGAAAAAGACGACTCGAGACTTCGACAACCTCACCCGCACATGCACTCGCTACCAATGACAACAAGTGTTTGTGCACCTGCCCGCGTTCGCTGAAGTCACGTGATTTGCCGCTCGGGTGGGCGGCACCGGAGCCCGGAGCGGCGCGCGTGCGCCTTCTACGTCATGGCGCGTGCAAATTCGAAAAGAAAAAAAAAGTTGACCACCGGGAAAGATTTTTCGGTGGAGCAAAGAAACGAAAAACTGCTACTGGAAATCAGAAATTTTGCTCTGGTGCAATTGTAGAAAGAGGAGGAAAATTTGGGAAAAACATTAACCACGGATCAACCTGCTCTAAGGGATGGGCATTCCCCCTATAGACAAAGAGTGGAATAATAAGTGAGTGGAATAACAATAAAATAAAATTTGTGTTTATCTTACTTTAGGTAATATTATTAGATAGCTAGCAAGCTCGTCAATTAATTTGAAATGTTTTTTGTCCCCCCCCCCCCCCGATCCCCGTGAACGAAATCCAACCTTCGCTTTTGGTTGCATGGGAGAGCTTGAGGAAGCACTGACGCGAGAAGAAATAGGTAATTTTACTTAGAACGTAAATCCATCCCCCAAATTATTTTCATCAAAGAACAAATCCTCTTGCATAAAAACTAAAATCTGAAAAATTAATAATAACTTATTTTTCTTTTTTTCTTTCCTTTCTTCCTTTCATCTTTTTCTTTCCTTTTCTTTTTTTTTTCTTGCAAGAAAATGATAATTTAGCGTCCGACAATTATTCCGATCATGGGTTTAACTAGAAAGTCATCATGTTTGTTAATTTATTTTTAAATATTTGAACTGCCATGTTTCAGTCAAAAAAACAAAGGAAAGGGTATTGTTTTTAAATTGCATACAATTGAATAAAAAGCATAAATACCTAATATGTATATAGTTTTTAAAAATATATAAACCTATTTAAGGATCCCTTACAGTAGAATAAGTTGTAATGTTCCGCAATGGACCCTCAGTTTATTGAAAATATTCTGCAGGATACATGCAGATAATCTCTACTAATAATAAAGTACAGCTGGTGTCTGTTGGCAGTCTACAGAACAGACCGTGAGACCGGTGAACCTAAAGCTATCAAATTCGGCACATATATTTATTTATATGCAGATAAAATGGAGAAGTCTTTCTCTAAATAATGGAAAATATTCCAAATAACGACAAACTGAAACGTTTCATAGGCTACTTTGTAGAACAATGGTGGACAATCCCAGTGTTCCCCTTCTATTATGGAATGTTTATGGGCAACGACACAGGACCAATAATACAGTGGCATCGTGGAACTCACAAAAGAGTTGGACACGAATATATTTGAGAGCTTGCGATTCCAGATACTGGTCTATGTGAGCTAGAGCCATGTTTCCCCTACTGTGAGCTTCAGACATGTGAGCTTCGGGCACGACACCCATATATTCTATGGACGACGAGAATGTGCACCTCGGTGCCAATTTTTCGAAATTCCATTTTTTTATTCCATTTTTATTGTATTTCGGCGAAATCGAGTTATCACCATCAGATGGTTTTTTGTCACTCCATCTCTACTAATAGTAAGGCACAATGTTCGTGTATCTGTCTGAAACCAGCGCAACGCCGGGTACATTAGCTAGTCATTTAAGGGGGGAAATACGTGTAAAGGTCTCGAAAAATTAAAAAATAAATTTCTTCATAAATCGATTCTACAACTATTTAATAATTTACCCTGAAAATTTCAAAGCAAAATTCCAAGTCGTTTAAAAGTTATAAGCATTTGAGCGAGCGCCCCTTTTGGAGCAGTTGAACAGGTCATGAATGACCTGAAGGGTATTTTAGAGAACGTTAGCTGATGTCCTTTTATTTTTTTTAACAATTGAGACTTCGGATAAAAATTTCTATAAGTATTAGTATCTATAACTATAAAAAAAATTGATTCATTAGTGCCTTAAATTTACCTTCAATACCACTCTTTTTTTCAAACGCGTTTTTCTCGAAACTACTTTTTCGAATTTGCGTACACTCCAGTTCGCAGAGTTTTTGATCAATCCTTATCAAATTTAGCACACGTTTTCTTTATATATACACGCTTTAGTTGAACTAGAATCATAAACATACAGTCGACGCTCGTTATAACGACCACGCATTATAAAGACCATTCCATTATAACGACCAGTGATAAAAGCCCCAACTTTCTTTCTATGAACTCTATGTTAATTTGCTTTCGGTATAACGACCGTTCTGTATCGCCCAATCCAATACAGCGACCGCATTCAACGGACACTATTTCCGGTATTTTTCCAAAAAGAACATGTTTCTAAATTTGTAACTTGAAATGACCTTGATTATAGTTTACTGACAAGCTGCATGCAGCCTTCAGTGTTCAGTCAGTCCAACTTTGACAGGGGGAGGGGTTTACCACTCACCATAGTATGGAAAGAATAGAGAGGGGGAGAGAGCACGTGGACTTTACGGATTTTAGGAAAAGGGGTTGACAGATGTATTGGTAGTTTTTGTCATTTGAATCACGTGTTTTCCCAAGGGTCGATTCTCCGAAATACGAGGAGTCTTGCTGTCCGTGACTGGTGGTGTCATGTCAGCTCAGAAGTTCTGCTTCCAGAAATGTGAATGAGAGGGTTCGAGAAAAATTAACTTGCTCTTCAACCTGAATGTTGACAGGTTCCAGGTCACGTGCCTTGGATTAGTTATCCTCTGCGGGAAGGAGCGAAAAAAGAATAAGGTTCTTCAGTGAAATGCATACTGCAAACAGGAGTTGCATTTTCGCTATTGAACGAGATGGCAGGTTCAAACAAGCGCAATGCGATATGTCTAGATACTAAAATTAAAATCTTAAATGAAGTTGATAAAAAAGTTTAAAAAAATGCGAAATTGCTAGAGTTTTCAAAATTCCCAAAAGCACCTTATTTGGCATCATTAACAACCGGGACTCAATTTTAAGAAAAGAAGAAATTGGAGTCAAATCTTCTAGAAATCGGTCCCGTGAAGGGAAATTTCAGAAGATCGAAGAAGGTTTATATGAATGGTTGAAAATAATGCGATCAAAAAATGTCCCAATAGATGGAAATTTGCTGAAGTCAAAAGCTCTAACTTTTGCTCAAAAAATGGACATTGACGAAACTGTGTGCAAAGCTTCGGACGGATGGTTGCAAAAATTTAAAACCAGACATGGTCTTTCATTCCGGAAGCTTTGTGGCGAAAGTGGTTCTGTGAATGAAGAAGCAGTGGACACATGGAAAAAAGAAAAGCTGGAAGAAATTATCAAAAATTATACTCCAGAGGATATTTTTAACGCAGACGAGACTGGACTGTTTTTCATGATGAAACCTGATAAATCTTTCGTTTTAAAAAACGAAACTGCGAGTGGAGGGAAAGAAGCCAAGCAAAGACTAACAGTTCTCTTATGCTCAAATATGTCTGGTACTGAAAAACTTCCACTCTTAGTGATCGGAAAATCAAAAAAGCCGAGATGTTTTAAAGGACTCAAAACCTTACCTGTCACGTACAAAAACAACTCCAAATCGTGGATGACATCTGTCATTTTTGAGGAATGGCTACGTTGCTTGGATAAGCAAATGACAATTCAAGGTAGAAAAATTATTCTTGTAATTGATAACTGCACGGCTCATCCCAAACTAAATGGGTTGAAATCAATCACCGTGGAATATTTTCCACCTAATGTCACATCTGTTCTTCAGCCACTAGACCAAGGGGTCATTATGAGTTTTAAACGCAATTATAGGAAGTTACTACTGCGAAGAGTTGTTTCTGCACTCGACGAAGATCAAGATTACAAAGTTGATGTCCTAACAGCTTTGCATCTCTCTAAAGCAGCATGGAATGACGTCTCAGAAAAAACCATCAAGAATTGCTTCCATCATGCTGGTTTTAAAAAGCAAGAGGAAAGGGAATCTACTGCTGAAATAATTAGTCCGGCAATCGAAGATGAAAATTTCGTTGAAGAAGAGGAAATGCTGCAAGAAATTTCTCAGAAAATGAACATGGATGCAACGTTGAACTTTGACGATTACGCTAAAATCGATAATGACTTGGAATGTGTCGATCATCTGTCAGAAGATGAACTAATTTCCCGTTATTGCGGACAGGAAGAAATTGATGCATCATCATCAGATGAAGAAGAGGAAGAAATTGTAACAAAAACTCCTAGCATAAAAAATGTGTCTAATGCTATCGAGACTTTAAAATGTTTTTTTGAAAGGCAAGAAAATACAGAACACTATTTGTCATCAATAACTGAAATGGAAAATTATGTTTTGCAAAAATCACATGTGCTAAAAAGGCAAACAACCATTTCTGATTTTTTCTTCCGAAAATGAATGATTTGCAAGTATGTAATTTTTTCCTTATATTTTCTACTTTAAAATCTGTTTAACATTTTATTATAACATATTGCACTGATAATTTTTTTTAAATTCCAATGATAAAATATAATTTGAGCATTTTGTTGGAATCTTTGAAAAATTGGCAATTTTAATGGAATTACTATACTGCATGATGCATGCATATACATTTTTAAATTCTACCTCTTATAGCGACCACCCGTTATAAGGACCTTTTTTTGTGGAACGGAGATGGTCGTTATATCGAGCGTCGACTGTATCTTTATTTTTACTCTTTTTATTGTAAAAAAAAGAACAAAAAAACGGTTAAAATTAAAAATCGTACTTAATTTTCCCATTCTATAACAAAATAGAAATTTTCATTTTTTCGTGATGATTTTAGTTCAACTAGAAGAGACACTTATTTATAAAAAAAGTAGATTTAAAAAAAAAATTGATTTCAGATAAAAATTGTGACCTCCAGGATCTACGCAAACTGCCGACCCGGGTGGCGATTTACAGTGTGCAGCAGCCGATATCTCCGGGAGTTTTCAAGAAAATTTTTTGAAATTTTCAGTAAATGTTCTTCAATATATCTATAAAATAACCTCAAAATCTCAGTAAAATATATTTATTCTTTATGTTAAAAAAAATCATGAAAAATTGCTCTTTATACTCCGTTTTACACGTATTTCCCCCCTTAATAGAACGTGTTCTTTTTCAAAATGTAATCACTTGATCAGTGTCGCTAATAATCCTCCTTCACAGTGGTCGAGAGAAAAGAGGGTTTTTCTTCCCAAAAATTTCTCAGGCTACTCCTGATCCCCTATTAAGCTGTTCAGTGCTTCATCTTATAACTTTTTGCGCGGCAAAGTTGCTTGTTCGGGGAGGGACGTATGTTTTATTTTTCAGCGGATTCTGCTTTGGAACAAGTATACACGAAGGCTGCATTCACGAAAAATCGCACGTGAACATCGTTCACCTTTTGCAAAACGGGTATCTTTCCTCTCTCTATATACATATTACAGTAAAATCTTGCCACAGCAAATACCGATACAAAGAAATTTTTGATACAACGAAATTTTTTTCCCGATCCCTTGGAGCTCGTTGTAATGGGATTTCACTATAAAGAACCTTCACTCATATCATAGGAGGGGGGGGGGGAGCTTCAGCGCATGTTATGCATGGAGGCATTCATACATCTATGTTGATATGCGACTGAGCTGAAATTGTAATAATTTGTTATCCCAAAATGTAAATTTCACTGGGTTTGGTCTACTCCTTCATGGTATTGCATTTTAAATGGCCAGCAGTGTAGATACAAGCACAGAACATGAAATGTAATGTTTTTGTCCAGTAATTGCGTCGGAGCATGAAAAGCACTTACTGTATAAAAAAACACAGCACTGCTGTAAAAGTAAGTATTTTGAAGAAAAATCAAGATTTCTTCCAGTCAACGGCAATCAATATTTTGTCAATTCTGTGTGAATGGTACATTTACCTTAGAGCGAGCTTTCATTGAAGTAGACATTGCTTTGCCGCAAAAATGACATTATCTTAGTGCTTTCGAAGAATGGAATGGAATACACCGTGAAAGATTTTAACAAATTCTTTTAATTACTATTATCATCCACTTTTACATATTTGTAAAGACAATGATAAGGCTGTCAGTCATTTATTGCGACATTCTCTTGACGTTAACTTCCTTATTAAAAAAAGGAAAAAAAAAATGTATAATCTCTAAAACATATACAATGTATAATGCAGACAATTGAACCCTCCGGTGTCTCTAAAACGGTCTCTACAGTCGTTTCTACAGAATGCTAATCCTTTGAAGAATGGAATTTATGAAAGGTTCATTTACTTTCTCTTCTTATGTAACAAACGAAAAAAGAAGCTTTATGTAATTTTTGCCTTGGGTGCTCCTTAGCGATGGGTAGTTCCAAACATAGAAATATCTACCGTTAAATCGGGCGGAACATTAGATGTTTAGGATGATTTCCATATTTTTCTCGATAAATTCTTGAATTTTCTTGTCTTTTTGAGAAACGCCGATGCATTCCTTTGGCTCTTTGAAACAGTACTCTTGAAATAAGCTCAATGGAAAGTTCAGCGAAGCACGAATTCATGACAAGACATTGTTTAAGAATTAATTCCTGCATACCAAAGCATCGAACTGGATGATTTTGCCGTTGAATTAATCTGAATTCATAATCCATTTGTACTTTTCCTCTACCTATAAACCCATCAATGACGGCATAATTTTGTTGGTTGATTCTTAAATTAAAAACATACACGCATGCACACACAAAGACCCAGAGCATTATAAAAAATAGAAACACCGATTTTTAAAGTTTTATGGGTGAGAAGAATTGTTATGAAGCGAACAATGCCTCCTTCATTCCCTCGATCCCTTGCCCCTAACCCTGGTAAGCCTAGAAAAAAGCTAAAATTGAAGATTAAATATGTTTTAGAAATTTGCGCAGATTTAATAAAATTCATAGTATTTCGCAAGGTCCCGATATTTCGCTTATAGAAATGAACAGAGTCATATCTGAAAAAAATCGTGTTTTTTTGGTTTCTATATCACAATTTTCAGATTTTTGCGCTCTTTATATTGGAATACTGACGTAAGTAAATGTTCAAAAATTAAGGCTAGAGGCCAACTGCATTTTTTTGGTACAATACTGTAATAACTACTTTTTATAGATATTTCTAATGTTTTTGACATCATTAACATCCATCATGTGAGAGAAAACTAGAACAATAACTATTTTCTGATTAAAATGGATTATAATAATCATTGAAACAAATAAGGTAATAATTAAAACAAATTGTTAAAAGTTCAAACTTCTCTCTTGAAAAATGTCCCTTTTATAGATACGACACTTCATTTCTATAAGTGTTTTGTTTGGCATAAGAAGTAAAAGGGCTGCTTATTACATTAAAACATTTATCAAAAATGATTTATAAAGAAAAATACCTCCTAAGTTGTTCCCCGTAGCTGTAACTTACTAAAAACCTACTGCAACTTATTTTCAAAGGTAAAAGTTTTCAAATTTTTGTTACATCAGATAGAAGTTAATAAATCAGTTTCATCAGTATTTGTTTCGTCTTTCATTCTTCAAGTTCTATACAGAAACATCCTTGGTGGTTGTCATTTTGCTCTTCAAAGTCAAGAACATGAAATTAATTGTCATATGTAATATAACTGTAACTAGTATTTTAATTTATTGATCATCTTTGTCCAGAAACATAATTAGCAGTTATTTCTCGCCCCAGGTTTTAACAAAGTCATGACTAAAATGAAGTGCAACAACGGAACAAGTCTTATTGCAACGCTACTACAAATTGCGGAATAGCAAATCCTGGGTGCAGTACAGGCTGTTAATGCCTGCGTTTGTCAATAATAATAATTAAAAGAAATGATGGATAGCATTTCAGCAAAATATAACAAAAATATGTAGAATGTTACGCATTTTAATTTATGAAACAAAAGGGAAATCACAAAAAAAAAAAAATCACATTTGAGAAAAGAGGCGAAATATTCAAGATAATTTCTAGCAAGAATATGATAGATTGGCTATTATTTCCTTCTTCCTGTTTGCAAATATTTCGATCATTCTCGTAAAATTTTCAAGCTCCAATTTCAGCTGTCAACACAATCTAGTGTTTTCTATTTTCAAAGACCAATATGCCATTTTGCATATATAACCAATATGCATATATCAACCGTTGATACCTGTGAAAACTGACTGCTACTTAAAATTGCTATCAGGTGCCTTCTATAAATTTCAGAGCTTAGCAGAAGTGACTTTTTAGTACACCAGACGTAAAAATTGTTGCGTCTGAATATGTGAGGATAATGTATTATTGATCTTCAAATCGAGAATTACAGTCAATAAGCAATTTGCCAACCGTAGCCTTTCACTGAAACCAGTCGGCTCCTTTGAGGTGTAAAAAGCCTGCCCTGAAGTTACTTATTTTCCTTTCTTTTGCTTAAGAGCTTTACAGTGGTTTTTTGGGAGTGAAAAATACTGACAAAGTGATTATGTTAAATTCAATGCGTAATTGCAAGATGACATGCAAGGACAGGTGTCCTAAACTTTAGTTACTGGTAATGGTGAAATCCGAAATCTGATGTTTGAAGAGACACAAAAAACGAACGCCAGATCATTGGCCAGAAAATACAAAAAGAACTTAAACCTTTCTGACGGTAATCTGGAATGATCTTCTTCAACGAATTGCCACGGGGAGGGGGGGGGGGGAATCAGACTAGGAATAATAAATATGTTCAGAATATTAACAAACTTACTTTCCCGTATACCAGCATCAATTTATACCAATAGTACCAATATTTATCCCTTGACTGTCTTTGGTTTCTAACCCATTAATACTACCCCCTAATAATTTCTGGCCCATTATCTTTTCCATGGGTTAAAACACTCATTTTAAAAGAAAATACATCTCTTTTAAGTAAAAAGAACACTATATCAGTAAACAAATTGTTAGTTATATTTTAATGCATTCTAGAGTAATCCCTACATTTCTAACATTTCTAAACATATTTTGTTTTAAACTCAAGTAGTGCTTTAATGCATTAATATGTGCATAAACGCAGGAAAATAAAATACAGTGAAAACTGTGTAAGTTGACCACTTGCGGTGCAGCACTTTAGTGGTCAACTTAGACAAGTGGTCAACTTGTAGAGGGTGAGGTAGAGGGTGCAGGGCTAATTCCGGCCGTGAAAAAAGTGGTCAACTTAGACAGGTGGTCAACTTACAAAGGTGGTCAACTTAACAGGTATACTGAATCGAAACAAAAACTCAGACAATATAAAATTCGAAAATGGAACAGGTAGGTAAAATTAATAAAACTAGAACGAGTTTTAGTCACTAAGAATTCCACCTCCAGCACTGCTGATAGTATGCGATGCACTGATAACTCAGAAACTGGAATGGAGGGCACTATTTTTCTTCTACGCAACACGTAAATGCGGAATGAGCTTCCCCAGAAGTCCTCCAGGAAGATAGAATATTAAGGTGTTCTGCATTTGAAAATATCATTCGAAACGTACTTACAATGTTGAATAAGAGATCATTCATAAATGATGTCACGCTTCGAGGGGGAGGGGCTCGTGAAATTGTGACAAAGTGTGACAAGGGGAAGGGAGGGGGTAAGAAGAAGTGTGACATCAGGCAAAAACAACATAGCGTGACATGTGACAAAGGGGGAGGGGAGAGGGTGAAATATATCGGAAAAAAGCATGACATCATTTATGAACGGTCCCTAAGGTAGAGGAATCATGACCTCCACTTGAGGTGTGCTAGGCGGTACTAGAGTAATGAGGCCTCGGATAGAAAAAAATGACACTAAAATTTACTTTTATGTACCAACTTCTAAGCTTCACAAAATGGAAGAGGACCCGATGGGACTTAAGGGAGGGATATATTTTCCAAAGCACCCACCAACCCGCGCTGCAAGAAACGAAGCAGCATCTTAAACGGCCGCCTTATTGTATAGGTGGTAGAGCTTGTTGCTCCCTCGTCTTGGAACTGGATTCAAATCTCCTAAAGGCATGGATGCTCGATTAGTATTGCAGTTCTTCCCATTGTCCTGTAGTGACAAGAAGCCAGGCCCGTGGTAGCCTAGTGGTTAGAGCGTCAGACCTCCACCTGGAAGGTCGCGCGTTTGATCCCCGTTGAAAACCCGCCATGTACACTTGGGGTTGCGTGCATGTAAAATCCACTACCTCGCCCGTGCGTAAACAATCCGAAGGCCTCGGCTAACAGGTAGGAGTCTGGTGGAGAACAGTGACTCGAAGCCTACTTAATGCTGTAGGTAAGTCCCCGGCGATTTATAGGAAATAGGACACTTCTTGCCCCCACCTAACCAGATAAGCCTGAATGTTCATTAACGAGCCAGAATTAAGGGAAATATTTTAAGGAAAATCAGAAAGTGAGAAAAAGGTTTTTTAAGGCTTGCGACAATTTATGCTCATGAAGATGTTTAACTGAGAATGGTTATTCATGTTTTCCTGCGTCCTCTGTGTCTAGCTTCAACCTCTTACTGTCACCAAGGACACTAACATCCGCCTGCGTTATTTTTGCCAGCCCTTGAAAAGAATTATTTCTACAACAAGCAAGCAAAATAGCCGGAGAAAAATGCCAGCGAATTTAGCCGACCTGCAGCAACAAAAATTTTCTAACTCTTCGCCTGATCTTTTTTTTTTTTTTTTTTTTTACATATTTTCAAGTGATTCTTTTCCAGACTTATTAATTCATAGCGCAAGAAATGAATCGGAATTCGTCAAACGATTAGTAAAGAAGTTTGGTTGCAACACTGAGAAGAGGTAAAAAACAAGTAAAGGAGAGAGTTATGGCGGATGACGGCCTTTATTTCTCCTTGACCTTTGGGTTCGACCTTGGCCTCAGCTTAAAAGACCAAGATCTTTCCTTTAGTAGTGACTGCTTGTCCAAAGGTCTTCTTGACAACACTTACCTGTTGGATGGCACGAGTTTTACTGTTGGGGTGCATGCATGATTCAAGTGATTAACTCGGATTCTGCGTAGGGAAGAGCCGGCAAATCAATCGCAGAGTATTTTTTGGAGGAGCGTTAACAACAGGAAAAATTCCTTAAGAATATTATTGAATGTGATCTTTTTAAGTTTTAATTATACAGCAAGGAGTTTTGATGGAAGCTAAGACAATAAGTTTATTTATTTATTTATTTAGTTTTGGAACATAGCTCCGTGACTCGAAAGAACATTTTATTAGTAATTCTCATTAATTATTTGCATTCATATAAGAAATAAAGTTCATTGCTGAAAATTAAATATTTGTTTTAATATTAATTGTCAGTTAGTATTGATTTTTAGAAGCTTTAAGGAGTAATAGGTAATTTACCACCAATTTTTGAAGTTATACTTCTTTTGGTGGAATGAGTGTAATTTCAAAATGGGGGAAACGAAAGCTTTACTTCGAACAAATGACGCAATGACTTTTTGCAAAAGATATACGGCTAACGCTTGAGCTCGGAGATCCACCGTCGGGCTTTAACCCCTTTTTACCTGAGTGTTATGCGAGATTTCCAACCCCTATACTATGGGTGTTTGTCCTGTTCAGGTGGTCACTGGTTGGTTCAGTGGAATTTCATGCCTTGATAATGTTACATAAAGGTGCTGTTTCGCAGCAAAACCGATGCATGTGAATGAATCTAGTGTGATCAAAACGAAGCTGGCATATTGCAACTTGCTTTCTTCTGGCTATCATTGAACATCATAGAAATTAAGGTATAGAACGGAACAGGGCGCAGAATCGTTTCGTATTATAAGATCACATTAAATATGGGAGTTGGGCAAGAGGCCTCAAGGGTAGAATATTAAGGTATAATAATCTTTACTTATACAAGTTTTCAGTATACATGATAAGATCTACTGTAAATATTATTTTATATCACACAAATCTAATGATAACACCAGTTATACTACTGGAACATATTAATTTAATTGAACATATTTATGCAAATAGTAAATGACTAGAAAGAGCATTAAGTAATTCTATTACGCAGGTTGCAATCAGTTAAAACCCTAAACATACAGGAATTTTTGCATAAAAACCTGGTTTTTATTGAATTAAAATCAACATAAAAAGTTTAGTTCTCCTAGTTAGGAATAGATGTGTAATTTGCTGTTAAATTCGAATTTATTTTTTTTTAACATTTTCTTTGGTGTGTATGTGTGTGGAGTTATATAATATACATTGCTTTCATACCTGTATCTCTGAAATTCGTGCTTTTTCGTCGAATACTTTCATGTTCCACTCCTTGGCGTTGTTCCCCCCTCCCCCAAATTCCGTACGAGATCATACTGACTTGGGACTGTCGGGTGAGGAGGACACTTGCACCTCTATTTCAGAAGGAAGAAAAAAAAAACTGTTTGAAGGAATGGCAGGCACGCCGCTCTGCGGATGGGTGCGCTCTTCAATGAGACCTGTCTCCAATGGGATGGTCGTCTGCAGGGGAGGCAGGACGGTAGAACAGAACGCCATATGGCGCGCAAAGAGGGTGTTCGCGAGGTTCGTGGGAGGTCGCGACTTTTTGCTCGGGACATTCCTGCTGGGGATGGTGGGAGATTTGTTCCAGGGGGAGAATTTTTGCCCCCTCTTCTGAAATTTTATTTCGAATTATTTGATTTGCCTAGAGCATAGGTTCCCTAACTCCCCCCACAGGAGAACAGACACGCTGGAGAAAAAAAAAGTCTTTTCTCCAGCTAGGGATATTTTAAATTCAGAGTAAAATTGACACTAACTTTAAAATGGCCACTCTTTCGAAAGTATTAGACCGATTCGAATCTTTTTTTTTTTCTATAAATAATTAAAGAACGGTATTTTATTTTGACATGATTTTTTGAGATCTAGTTGGCCTTATGAACAAAGAAAGCAAGAAGTTTTCTATTTTTTCATACACTTCAACTTCAAATTTATAATCTATCTCTCTCTCTCTCTCTTTCTATTTAGCTTTAGTTCTTAATTACTTCAAATATACCCTTTTCAACCGTTAATACATATTCATTCGTTCATTTATTTACTCATTCATGCATTTATACACTCATTTAACAGGGTTCACACTGGGGAAAAATACAAGGTGGGATTTTCCTCCTTGACCAAAATTTTAAGTGGGATTTTTAAAGTTTAAGCCCAAAAAAAAAAATTTTTTTTGAGTGGGATTTCAAAAAATATTGCGGGAATCGCGCGATCGCGCGGCCTAGCGCGAACCCTGTTTAATTATTTTTTCATTTATTCACTTAGTTATTTATTCATTCTTTCATTCAGAGCTATCCTTAAAAATTTCGATCAAAAAATTTCATAATAAAATAGGCGCGTTTAGTTCTGGTTGAACTTCGCATTTGTACATGTTCTACGGCCTAACATCTTTCCGATACAGTTTGTTCCAAGCAAATCCGTCTGTTAGATCAGGATTTATTTAGGACTAGCTGATATGCCCGGCGTTGCACGGGATAATATTGCATCATTCGCAGGCCAAGTGACATATATTCATGTGTCACTTGACCTGCTGTAAATATATAAGGAGTAAATATATAAGGATATTTAAAATCTCGGTTGTAAAAATAAAAGGAAATTTTGTCTTAAAAAATCCAAGTAGAAGATCGGCAATAGTTCTTAAAAATCCCAGTTAAACAGTAAAACTTATTAAAATTCACTATTGCATTAAAAACAACAGCCTCGAAATATTCCTTTTAGACCAAAATTAACAGTCGATAAAAATCCACATTAAAATGCCAACAGCAGTTCCTAAATTTTCTATTAGAGTAAATGCAACGGTAACTAAAATACACGCATGCAGGATAATTGCCCCAAAATGATATCAAAAGTCTGTAAAAATCGCAATTACAATACAGAAACATGTAAAAATTCCCATCAGAATAAGAGCGGTATTCTCTTTAAAAATGCCCATCTGATGAAGAACAGCGGTCCCTGAATATTTCTGCTACAATAAAGAAAACATTCCATTAAATCCCCATTTTTTTTAATAACAACTATTCTTAAACATACCTAATTAGAATAAGGACATTAGTCCCGAAAAATCTCCATTAGATTTAAGAGGTCAGTGACTAAAAATACCCATTAGACTACAGACCTTCATAAAATTACCAACAGTCCATCTTAAATTCCCCATCAAAATAAGGACACCAGTTCCTAAAAATCTCGCTTGCCAAATTGTCAAAACATTTCCTGAAAATTCAATTAAATAACACTTTTATGAAATTCGGATAAAAACGGAAGAAAGAAAAGCATTATCTCCAAAGGAAAATAAACATGGTCATTTAGGCTGGAAAACATTCAGTACTAATCAAATAGTGACATGAGAAATATAATTTGATAGAAAGAGATCACTAAATTCAGTCCAAATGGCCCCAGAGTCGCACTAATAAACATAAATAAATCTTATAAGATAAATCCCCTGAGTAAAATATGGAATCAATCAAAACCGCTACGTAACATGTTAAAATAAAGCAGAGGATCGCCACATTGCCCTATAATAATGTAAGCATAATGCAAATGCGCAATGATCCTCCAGTGTAAAATACCTAGAAAACAACTTAACTCATAAAGTTTTTTGGCATGGTTTCGAAAAGTTACGAAGCACAAATAATTGAGAGTAATTAACGGGGGGGGGGGGGGGGGGGCGTAAGAAAAGCTATCACCACTTGGCGAAAGTTTACATTTCATCAAAAATAAGTGATATCGAAAACCTTCCAACCTAGTTTTTATCGAAAAAAATAAAAATTAAATCGTGAAAAAGAAAGAAGAATCAACCTCAAGATAAAACAACTAAAAATCGTCTGCAGTTAAATAATTCACAAAATATGCATGAAAATTAAATAAACTTTTAGAATTTTTTTTGCTCATAAAACATTATGAATAAAGATGAAGTAGTATTTTTTCAATCTTACGTTAACAGAAATCATCTAGTTGGCGACAAAAGTACTATTTATTTTGGCGAAAACACGCAAATTGAGCAGATAAATTCAGAGGTAAGCCTTGCTTTAAAGTTAGAAAACTACTTTAAATGAATATTGCTCGTGTTCTATCTGTTCTGCGAACTTCAGAAAGAGATCATCTTATGCAGTCTTTTACGGGCATCAATATGCTGCAAAAATCAAAAAGGTGTGACGTTTCTTCGATGAGATATTCCTAAAATTAATAATAAATTAAGTTTTGCTTAAATTGGAATAAAAAAAGAACAAATTCGAATTTTCGAAAAAGCTCTTCGAGGTGCACAAGGACCTGACCCAAGGTACCTGTAAACAAAATTTCGTACTTCTGGACCGTTCCATCTCGCCAGGAGGCGATCGACAGACAGACAGATACACACACACACACACAGTAACTTTCGGTTTTATTTATATACTAGCTGATATGCCCGGCGTTGCGCGGGATAAAATTGCATCATTCGCAGGCCAAGTGACGCATGTCCAAAATTCTGTTGTAAATGTATAGGGAAAATTAAAAAAAAAAAATCCAAGTAAGAGAGGGGCAACAGTCCATAAAAATCCTATTTATGCAGTAAAATTCATTAAAAACCCCGATTGTATTAAAACGAACAGCCTTGAATAATTCAGCCTTGAAATTAGACCAAAAATTATTCCATAAAAATCCACATTAAAATGCCAACAAAAGTTCATAGAAATTGTCATTAGAGTAGGGGAAACAGTAACTCAAATGCACATATGCAGAGAGATAATTGTGCCAAAATGATATCAAGAGCCCGTAAAAATCGCAATTAAAATATCGACCAAAATGCATCTACAATTTCCCATCAGAAAAAGAGCAGTATTCTCTGTAAAAATGTCCATCAGATCAAGAACAACTCTCACTGTATATTTCTGTTACAATAAAGAAAACATTCTTTAAAGCTGACCTTTAACACTAACCTTCAAGAGCTACTGTTCCTAAAATTACCCAGCAGTCCATCTTAAATTCCCCATCAAAATAAGGACACCCGTTCCTAAAAATTCCACTTGCAAAATTGTCAAAACATTTTCTGAAAATTCAATTGAGTAGCACTTTCATAAAATTCGGATAAAAACGAAAGAAAGGAAAGCATTATTTCAAAAGGCAAATAATGCTCATTTAAATTACGAAATGTTTAGTACTGAACCAATTCTGACGTGTGAAATTTAAGTTGATAGAAAGACATAACTAAATACTTCCCAAATGGCTCCAAATAGACAGTACAAAAACTAAATAAATATTAGAAAATATATCACTTGTGTAAAATATGGAATCAATAATCGCTACGTAAAAAAGTTAAAATGAAGCAGAAGATCGCCAAATTGTACTAAAGTATAATGGAAGCATTCGGCAAATACGCCATGATCCTACAGTGTAAATCACGTATTGAATTAAATGATAACAATATTATTGATAAGGATTATTGGGCGCGGTTTGGAAAAGTTATGAAGCGCAAATTAATATATTGAGAACAATTAACTGAAAGGAGGCGAGTAAAAAGTTATCACCACTTGGCGAAATTTTAAATTTCATCAAAAATAAGCTATATCGAAGACCTTCCAACCTAGTTTTTATCGAAGAAATAAATATTAAATCGTCAAAAAAGAAAGAAAAATCAACATTAAAAATCGCATGCAGTTAATAATTCACAAAATATCCATAAAAATGTGTTGTAGAGAGTACATGATACAACTCAACTCAACTCGTTCTTGTAGTATTATCATCAATGTCTAAATAAATGTTTATTGTTTGCTTTATACTTAGCTCTGAGATTGTGTACTATTTACCGATATTTACATCAGGTTATGGTGCCCAGCATGCTTTATTTTGTGCAAAATTAGTACATGCCTCTTTAGAAATTAGGTGAAAAACGATTTGATCACAAATTGGAACTGATTCTTGGAATTGAAAGTTCGTTAGGCCTAAGTGTCATGTCGGATCTGAAGATTCAGATTGAAAAGCTAAGTGGTTCTCAGAACTGGAGCAAATGGAAATGGCAAATGCTGATGCAGTTTGAACAATATGAACTGACAGCGATAGTTGATGGAAGTTTAAAATGTCCCGGAACATCAGAAGCAGAAGTGAAGAAGCTGAGTGAATGGCGCCGAGACAACGCGAAAGCGGCATCGTTGATTGCTTGTTCTTTGAGTTCTGCTGTGGCTGATCTTGTAATTAACCATTCAAGTGCCAAAGAGATATGGGATAAACTTGTTAGTGTGTACGAGCAGAGCAGCATTCAGAGACTGAATCTTCTTATGACACAATTCTTCCAAGTCTGTAAAGATGAAGATGATAATGTTGCGACGCACGCCGCCAAGGTCGAAAGAATTTATACTGACATGAATAATGAATTAAAACGCATTGGTTCTGGATCAATTCCGGTTGAACTGTTACATGGTAAAATTCTACTTACTGTCGGCCCTGAATATCAAGAATTCAATAATGTGTGGGAATCGCTAGATGCTGAAAAACGTACAACGAATAATCTTGTTGAAAAGCTGTGCACAATAGAACAGCGTGTCAAATCTTCTGCAACAGTGGACTATGGTGCATTTTCAGCTCGAGCTCCTGTTGAGAAAAACGAAGCTAGTCGTGGTGCTTTTCCAAAAAGTAATTTTGGAGCTGATGGAACGAAGAATAAGATAAAGTGCTTCAAATGTGGTGGTGGACATTTGTGTAAAGATTGTCCAAAGAAGAAGAAGTTTCCAAATAAGTATGTTTCTTCAAGAAACAACAAGGGAGCATTTACAGCATCTGTCGAAGGTACTCAGCCAGACATCTGGATCTGCGACTCGGGGGCTTCTCATCACATGACAGCAAACAAGCAGTACTTTGTAACTTATGAGCATTTTCCTGTACCAGTGGAGATTTCTCTTGCTGACAAGAACAAGATCTATGCATATGGGTCAGGCAGAATAAACATCAAAGTATGTATCCATGGAAAATGGTATGAAGCTCATATGGAAAATGTTTGGTATGTTCCAGATGTACGAAGACATCTTTTCTCTGTTCAACAAGCATCGAAGCACAATGTTGAAGTGAAAATGAATGACAGAAGTGTAGAGTTTCATCGAAATGGAGAACTTGTTGCAGTCGGCTCTTGGAAGGAGGGCACATACATTATGGCTATGCGTGTAGTAGTACCTGCATGTCCAGCTGAAATAAGTGTGGCAACAGCTTCTGAAACTTTACAACTGTGGCACGAGCGTTTGGGTCATCAGAACAAACGTCATGTTCGAAAAATATTGGATAAAATGGACATTCATGTGCCTTATGCTTCAACAAATGAGTTTTGTGATGGATGTGCTCTTGGTAAATCTCACAGAAAGCCTTTCAAACCACGACCCTACAGAGCTGAATCGGTGGGTGAAATAATTAATGCTGATGTTAATGGGTCCATGTCAACTGAGTTTTTGAATGGTGCAAAATATTTTGTGTGTTTTAAAGATGACTATAGCAAATTTCGTAGAATTTTCTTTCTTAAACATAAGAGTGAAGTCAGCTCTTGTCTGCGCATGTTTCTCAATGAAGCTGCTAATCTTGGCCATGTTGTGAAAGCATTGCGTTGTGATGGTGGAAGGGAATTTGACTGTGCTGAAGTTCGTCAAATTCTTGCTGATAAAGGTATTGCTCTAACGTTAAGTATTCCATATACACCGGAACAGAATGGTTCTGCGGAAAGGGAAAATAGAACGATTGTAGAACTTGCACGTTCTATGCTTGCAGTGTCTGAGCTCCCTCGATCATTGTGGGCTCATGCCTGTAAAACAGCAGTCTATCTGCTTAACCGAACTGGTGTATCTTCAGTAGAAAGTAAAAGTCCACATGAGCTCTGGACTGGCAAAGTAGTTCCTAGGTTGAATAACCTGCGAGTGTTTGGAACGGAGTGTTATGCACATATACCCAAGATCTTTAGACGTAAATTTGACAACAAAAGTGTCCCAGGTCATTTTGTGGGCTATGTAAATGATAAGGATGGTCATCAAATTTATGTGCCTTCTATGAATAAGATAATAAAATCTCGAGATGTGGATTTCAAGCCAGAAAGACTCTGTATAACTTCCATTTCAGTGGAGGAAATCTCTGAAGGATCACCTCAAGTGGAGGAAGACTTGGACACAGAAATGGAAAATTCAGTAGAAGACAGATCTTCAGATGTTCAAAGAGATGAGACAACAGTTCGACAGTCTGAAAGAAAGCGAGATGTGCCAGCTTGGATGAAAACAGGAGAATTTTTTTTGCGAGTGCTGCAACAATAGATGAATCGGAAAACCCAACTACATACTCGGAAGCTGTTTCCTCTGACGAAAAGAACTTGTGGCTAGCTGCCATGAAAGAAGAAATAGATGCTCTACATGAGAATGAAACTTGGGAACTGGTCGACAAACCAATTGGTTCTAAAGTCATTAATTGCAGGTGGGTACTGCGAAAGAAATTTAAACCTGATGGAACTGTTGATCGATATCGTGCACGTCTGGTAGCTAAAGGCTATGCACAGAAAGCTGGTTTTGACTACGATGAAACATTCAGCCCTGTAGCACGATATGATACAGTAAGATCTGTTCTGTCTATAACTGCAAGAGAGCAATTGCATCTACAGCAGTTTGATGTAAAAACTGCATTTTTATATGGAACTCTTCAGGAGGAAGTGTTTATGCTGCAACCAGAGGGATTTGAAGACAATAGTGGGAAAGTTTGTAGGCTTCGAAAGAGCTTATACGGTCTTAAACAGGCTCCTCGCTGCTGGAACATGTGTTTTGTGGATTTCATGAAGAAACAGGGACTGAAAGCTAGTGATGCTGATCCATGTTTGTTTGTGAGACAACACGAAGGAGCAAAACTAATAGTTGTCATCTACGTCGATGATGGACTAGTTGTTGGGACTGATGAAGTTGAAGTGGAGGAGTTTATGTGTAAACTTCGTCAGTCATTCAAAATCACCACAGGCTCCATAAGTCAATTTCTCGGTATGAACATAACCAGACTGTCTGATGGTTCGGTTTTTGTGAATCAAAGTACCTATGCAAAAAAGGTGCTTTCAAAATTCAACATGGATACCTGCAATGCTGTATCAACACCGTCTGACAAAAGCTACATGTGTAGTGACAAAAATGATCCGGTGATAGGAGATGAAGTTCCTTATCGTAAAGGCCGTGGGCAGCCTAATGTATTTGGCTATCGTAACAAGACCAGACTTGGCCTATGCTGTTAGCGCTGTGTCAGAGAGTCTGGAAAATCCTAAGTCTTCAGATTGGTGTGCCGTCAAGAGGATTTTAAAGTACATAAAAGGAACTCTTGAATTTGGATTGCTCTATCAGGGAAATGAGCAGTCGGAGGATTTGAAAGCATATAGTGATGCAGACTTTGCTGGGGATATTAAGAAAAGACGTTCAAGATCAGGAGTAGTGACTAAGTTTTCAGGTGCTGCTATAAGTTGGTTGAGCCAAAAGCAACGAAGTGTAGTTCTATCAACCACAGAAGCAGAATACATTGCTGCGAGTGAAGCTGCAAAAGAAGCGATTTGGCTAAAGCGACTTTTTAGGGACATAGTTGACATCAAGGACTGTCCTTCTCTTTTCGTTGACAATGCTAGTGCAGTGAAGTTAGCTCGAAATCCTGAGTTTCACAAGAGATCGAAACACATCGAGGTCCGTTACCATTTTGTTCGAGAAAAGGTTCTCGAAGGTGAACTTAACATCGTTCATGTCCCAGGAGAAGACCAAATAGCAGATATCATGACTAAACCCTTGCCTGTTGCAAGGTTTACTAAACTAAGAAAAATGTTGGGATTGACTTCTATATCTTAATGTGTTTTTCTATGTTCTAATGATGTGTGAGTTGTGACATGTGGAGGAAGTGTTGTAGAGAGTACATGATACAACTCAACTCAACTCGTTCTTGTAGTATTATCATCAATGTCTAAATAAATGTTTATTGTTTGCTTTATACTTAGCTCTGAGATTGTGTACTATTTACCGATATTTACATCAAAATGAAATGAATTTTCAGAATTTGTTTCGCTGATAAAGCGGACACTCTACCACAAAATTTCATGCAATTGTTGAACTGTTACAACACTATTAAATCGCCAAAAAAGAAAGGAGAATCAACCTCAAAGTAAAGTAATTAAAATTCGTCTGCAGTTCCACAAAATATGTATAAAAATGAAATGAATTTTTAGAATTTGTTTCGCTCATAAAACGACATGAATAAAGATAAAATAGCATTTTTTCAATCTTACGTTAACAGAAAACATCTAGTTGGCGACAAAAGTACTATTTATTTTGGCGAAAACACGCAATTTTAGCAGATAAATTCAGAGGTAAGCCTTGCTTTAAAGTTCGAAAACTACTTCAAGCGAATACTGCGCGTGTTCTATTTGTTCTACGAACTGCAGAAAGAGATCATATTGTGCAGTTTTTTACGGGCATTCAAATGCTGAAAAAAACTAATACGTGGGACGTTTCTTCGATGAGATAAACCCAAATCAACAGTTTTGCTTAAAATTGGAATAAAACAAGAACAAATTCGAGTTTTTGGAAAAACGCTTCGAGGTGCACGAGGACCTGGTCCAAGGTACCTGTAACCAAAATTTCGTACTCTTAGACCGTTCCATCTCGCCAGGAGGCGATCGACAGACAGACACACACACACACACAAACTTTTGGTTTTATTTATATAGATTGAAATTTCCCCGTAAGCGATATGTTAATTTTTTTGAACTGTTCAAAAATGAGCAAAAACTTCAGATTAATATTTCACTCCAAGAGCTTCTTCCAGCAAGCTTGCTCATTAGAACTTGAATCTTGTACCCAGAGTTTACATAATTTGCATCATTTTCGCCCATAGGCGCTAATGTTAAATTTTTTTAAACTGTTCAAAATTGTACGAAAAAATGTTCAAATCAAAAATTAAAATATAGAAATGAGGTGTCCTCCCCGAGATCTTTCGAATGCAAAAAGAATTTTTCGAATCGGACTATTCGTTCAAAAGTTATTAGGGGGGGGGGGGGGGACCGACAGACACACTTTCTCCCCATCTCAAAACCCTACTTTCAAATTTTTTATTTTTCAATCTTTATTTAATCACTTAACTTATTTTTGACTTTTCTTGATTTCTAACGATATTTTCACGATACATTAAGCCTTCTATCAAGCTTCATTATTATTTTTTTTATTTTTTCGGGAAAGTAGGCTAAAAAAAATGCAAAAAAAAAAAAAAAAATCTTTCAAATCGAAGAATTTACTCAAAAGTTATTGAGGGGGGGGGGGGGCAGACATGCAGGCAGACTGACAGTCAGACCGATAGACAGACATTTTCCCCATCTCAAAACCCTACTTTCAATTTTTTTATTTCCCAATCGTTATTTAATTACATCACTTATTTTTGAATTTTCTTTATTTTTACCGATATTTTTACGATACATTGGGCCTTATTTCACTCTTTATTTATTTACTTATTTTTAACTTTGACGGGAAATTAGGCTAAAACGTGGTTTCCAGGTGCAAAAATTGTATTTTCAGATTTTATGTTTTTTTCTCTTATAAAAAATGTTTTTCTTTTTTTAAAATTATATTGTTATTATTTTAGCAAAATGAAGATGGCAATCTTCAGTGATTTTGTGGAAGTGATTTTTTTTCTTTTAAAATCTTAATGCACAAAAACTTCAAAATTTTTATAAAACTTTTTACAATTGAAGGGTTTGCTGCAAAATGGATGAAGCTCTATTTTAAGAAAAGTGATTTTGCACTGTTTTGTAAAAAAAAAAAAAAAAAAGAATATGCGGAATTTTGATTTTTTTAAACTTTATTTCCTATTCCCTAAAGCTTGTAATTTGAAATAAAATTTAAAACTTCATTCTTTTAGCAGAAAAACCTTCAACTGAAATTTTATGAAATGAAAACAAAAGTACGAAACTGACGAGTTCGCAATTCGACGCAAAACGATGGATTTCTCTTCGTTCCAAAGTACCGTGACGCATTCGAAAAGTGCTCCGAAAAATGCGCATTTCTCATTCTTCGCTCCTAAAATCACGATCTTGTTCGGAGGGGGCCATTATGAAAGAAAAACATTCCAATAAATTAGCCCCGTCCGTCACGCGAGAGCGCGGCCACCCCACGCGGAAACGCCGCGAATCCGAAAGCCTCGTTAGAGCAGTTGCATTTCAGCTCTACGCAAAATGCAAAGCTGACCTCCTCCGCCATCTTGTGCTGACAGATTGACACAAGAGGAAACTAGTCAGTATGATCAGTAAAATTCAGTACATTTTATTGCAAAATTATTAACTTACTTGCCAATAAAAATAGTCATCATTAAAAGCTATAGCTCATAACACATTTGAACTAATTTGGGTAATGAATATTATCTCATGTTTTCCTGTTGAAAGTTCTGTTCAACATGTTGTAAATACTTTCGAATTTATACCTCCGGATGCAGTTTCTGAATATTTTCCTCTTTCAAGAATAAGGCAAATTATTATTAACAGGGATACCGTATTTTACGGATCACAAAACGCACTTTTTTCTTCAAGAAAATTTTCCCCGAATGTATCTGATTACACTTAAAACTAATATTAAACTATTCAGCGCTTGATTTAAAACTACCACCAGTCTTTAAAATGTCAGAGAGAGAACAAGGAAGTGAGGATGACAATTATTTGGGGTTTTAAAGTCCAATTCCGATTCATAAACTAATAATTGTAATAATATCATAAAAAAACCCGAAACCTTAGTTGCTTGTAACCATTTCAAAGTGTAGAAGAAAAATATTGCAAATGTATTGTAAAAATTGCAGAAGTATTTTCATTGAATATATATATATATATATATATATCTTGATTTGCTTACAAATGTATGGAAGCTTCTGGCACATGAAAATCAAAACAATTATCAATTCACGTGTAGAGAAATACTGAAATTTTATTTTCCAGTTTAAGAAAATAACTTTTCTTCATTGAACTGCATTCGAATCAATTTGAGTCTGCAGAAATATACTTCGAAAACAGTAGCGAAAATTTTGATGAAGCGAATAAGTTATTCAATAGCCGTTTGCATTAGTTTGAGACTTTGAAAAGTTTACGAGAAAAGAGGAAAATCGAGATAAAGGATGTTGAAATACCAAAAGTTTATCGCATTTTTGCATTATCGTCTACATTTCCTAATGAATTCTAATAACCGATTTAGCGATAATGAAATTTTGAGAGCTGAAAAGACTTTTTTTCCAGTTTGATACGTGCTAAGTTTAAAGATATATATAACGTTGCATAAATGGGCTGAAATTAATGAGTTAAAATTTCGCAGTAACAAGATTCGCTAATCGAAAGGCAAATGCATGAGCACAGAAATGGCGAAACCTTCAGCTGACTGATCGTTTTAGTACCCATCCTTGGTTAGGTGCCCTCTTGTTGCCACGCCAAGAGATCAGGTCACCTTTGACCCCCCAAGGAACCAAGGAAACGTGCCGCGGCGGATGGATAGCACGCGAGACAAAAGTAACTTTAATGAGTAGTACAGATCATTACTAGACTAGTTTCTCATTCCTCAATTTTCGATTGCCCCCTCCCACAGTAATAACGCAAGAGATTCGAGCTGATTACTTGGCTACGCTGTATCTTAACATTCAATATATATTTCAGGTCGCATAAAATTTTACTTTTTCTTGTTGATTTTCTGATTTTAAAAAATATAGCATTTTTACTGAAAAATGTAAGAAAAATGCTTTTCTTAAAAAACACTTTTGTTTCCATTTTGATTCTCGCGGTTCCCGCTACGGCGTCGACCGTGGTAAAAATTTAAAATGTTCACCTGAGACGCAATTTATTTTTCTGTCAATCTATTGTATCAATGTTTTTCTATACCTATCTCGTGGCGACCTATTTACTACCTATATACTACCAACCTATATATATCTAACATGGCGGCAGTATAAAAGTTATTTTAATCAAGTTCAGTCTATGTTATCTATCTATCTTTTTTTTTTCTATCTATACATCTATTTCCATGTCTCTACATATTTATATCTATTTGTCTCAGCGGTTCTATAAAAAATATCCTAATCTCCCTGTATCTAGCTCTGTCTATCTCTACATTCATACTCTAATTTATAATTTGTGCAATGTCTATATTTTATATTACCAGCTCATTCGCCTTTTTTATGCTTTAATCGCATCCTTAATTAAACAAAAGTGTAAAAAAGTAATTTGAAAAAAAGAAAAAAAATCTAACCGGCATCGAAAATTGAACATTAAGTATATTATTATTGCTTTTCATCCAAAATTAAGACAAAATTTTAACGTATACAAAATTGTAATGCAAATTTTGTGTTGCTCTTTTATAGACAGAAATGGTACAAAAAAATTAGATGCGCAAGATTTCTGCTACTCCATCTTATCGAGTTTGGTTAATTTTTCTTAAAAATCAAAGGAAAAATAGAACAAATTCGTATTTTCCTATTATTTATTATCATCGAGCATAAGACGGTTCGAAATTTCGGGGTTTCCAATAACGTCTGGAAGTGGGTGAGAAAAATGTACAAAAAATTTTTTACGGACCAAGCCTTTTATTACAAGAATTTTGACTTTTTCCTTTAATTTGATTGATGTATGAAATTCCGCTGTGCAATTTCCTAATTATGTATTTATTAAAAAACGTTGTTTTTGTCCTCACTAGCCCCATGTGGTTGGGTTAATGCGGATAATATAAAATACTGATTCAAACAATATAATACAACTCATAAAAGTTTTTGTAAAATCTTAATAAAATTAATTTCAGCGTGAACACCATGGTGCTTAGCACTGTCAGGGCTGAACTTGATCCAGTTTACTGTTAACGTTTTCGATCAAGTTCAGCCTTGGCACTGTTAATCTTAATATTTTAAATAGTGATGTACCTAATATATATATATATATTTAATGAAGGACTGCAGTTGGGTATGTTAGGAAACTGTTCCTTACACAAACACTTACGTGCATTACGAAATTACAAAGAAAAGAAAAGAAAAGATATGGAGGAAAAAGAGAAAAATCCATAAAATAAAACGCACGAATAAAAATTTTGGTATTTATTAACTAATTTTATTTGTGTCAATAGATGAATAGTTTAACAATATTATAAATTTTAAATCTGAAACCTGTTTGTAAGAATACATTTCTTGTAAAAGAAAAACAAACTTAAATCTGTGTTAACATTAGTGTCCACGCACTTAGAAAACTACAAATTAAGCATTCTGCCTTCTTGAACAATGTCTGAAATGTGGAGGGCAAGGTATAAAGAAAATTGAACAAAAAAATCCTTGCAAATCAACATTGCCTTGATTTCTGTTTTCTCACGAACTTCCAGTTCTCCAATTTTTAATTCATCAGTTTCCATGTCAAAAATGGTTGCTTACGCTGTGCTACCATATGATCTTCATAGTAAATCAATATTTTTACCACTGAAATCTGAAAGGCTAATTTAAAAATATTCACAGTAGCCCCACCACCACGTGTCCACAATAGCCCAATGGTGTCAATTATGACTTATCGCGAAACACTGGTAAATTTAGGCCTTTGCGAAACAAAAGTGAGTCTCAAAACATGTAGTATTTACATTCACTTGTTACATACTATTCACTATCGTTCGACATTTTAATCAAAACTAGAAGTTTAGAAAAAAATCATGAACTTATTTTTACACCATAAAAACCTTATTTTATTAGTTCTGAAATAACTATTAAATGAAATTTAACATGGAAGTGTATTTCAGTGTTGCAAAAGTGCAAAAATTTATTAAGAAACTTAATTTGAAAAATAAGAGAATTATTCACTAGCCCCCCTTCTCCTCTTCCTAACAGAGATACATCGTCAGCTTAATAAAATTCTTTAAACATAGAAAAACGAAAGATTGATAGGTTTGGCTAAATAAATTAAATTCGTGATTGCTAATTGTAGCTTTAATATCTTTTCAAAGGTCTGAAAGGAATTTTTTTGTGTAGGTTATTTTTCTATGAATTATTTATTTATTTGATATTATTTTATTATTGTTATTACTATTTTTCAAACTACTTATTTAGAAAATGCGATTCAATTTGTGAAACAGCTATAAATTTCTTGAAATTTAATCCTTTGAATACTAACCAAACATAAAAGTTCTATTAAAAGTTTGAAGTTTAGAGGATATGTGCTTGTAATTGCAAATTTTAATTTGCAAATGCAAGATTTTTTTGCGGTAGCGAATTTGTTGAAGGATACTGTGTTTTGCAATGAAATTTTTTTTTTTAAGAGTCCGTTCAGACAAAAATAGAGGATCTAAACACATAGAAGCTTTCTCACGTACGGACATTAATTGAAATGGAGAAGAGTTTTAACCCTTATTCTATAAAGTAGCATATATGCTACCTGGGGTTTTCCCCTACTTTCTATTTGTTAAGTGACGTCAGCGCGTATTTTGCATTGTTATTTCCTTGAGGAACAGTATAGAAGCTTTGTTCAGAGTGAAAAGACTGCACAAAGTTAAAATTATTTAAGTTTTAGTGGAAGGTAACTTGTTGGGGTGTTTACTTTCTATTTGTTAAGTGACGTCAGCGCGTATTTTGCATTGTTATTTCCTTGAGGAACAGTATAGAAGCTTTGTTCAGAGTGAAAAGGCTGCACAAAGTTAAAATTATTTAAGTTTTAGTGGAAGGTAACTTGTTGGGGTGTTTACTTTCTATCTGTTAAGTGACGTCAGCGCGTATTTTGCATTGTTATTTCCTTGAGGAACAGTATAGAAGCTTTGTTCAGAGTGAAAAGACTGCACAAAGTTAAAATTATTTAAGTTTTAGTGGAAGGTAACTTGTTGGGGTGTTGGGTTTGTGCATCATGTCTCGTAGTCTGTACGAGGTAAGTTCATTTAATTATTTTTCATTTTAATTTTGAATTTTTTTACTTTGAAAAATATTTTTCACATTTCTTATGTTCTGTAGTCTTAAAAAATTGTTTAAGTTGTTTGATTACCACTGTTTCTGGAAAAATACAAGCTAAAACTGAAGGTTGCATACATGCTACTTCATGAAATTAGGGTAGTTGTTGACATGATCAGTTGTTACTTACACTTGAATAATTTTTTTTTTAATTTTACCTAATTGTTATTTTACAATAAGATTTTTTTAAATTTATTTCTTACGTGGATTTTGACTTGATTTAGGATTTCCCATCTAAAGGATAATTATTATTGTCTCTCGTTCCTCAATCTGAGGCAATTTCCGAAGAAGAGGAAGATGTTGATGAAGAAATCCCCGACCAAGAACTAAATTTAGAGGTTGATAATTTTTTTGACAAATATGCTGCTTACATCGATGTAGAAGATAAAAATGAGCCGGAACTGCTTTGAGCAAGCACATCATTAAATATAAGAATATTGTATTGTATTATAGATGTATATAATTTTGTATATATACAGCTTTTTTTTTTTTTTTTTGTTTCATTGACTTTTATTAACCGACTTCACAAAGGAAGGAGGTTATACATTCGTATTGTATGTATGTCGTTTTTTTTTTGTTTGTTTGTTTGTCCACTCATAACTTCTCACCGGATGAACCGATTTTCATGATTTTTTAAAAATCAAACAGGGGTGGTTTCCCATAGGTCCCGTACCTTCGTTTGACCATATTCGATAATTAGAAAAAAAGTTATAGACATAAATAGGGTCATTTTTTTGGTTTTTCATGCATAACTTTTGACTAAATGAACCGATTTTGATGACTTTTTCTTTAATAGATAAAGGGCCATTTAACTCAAATATCGCACATCAATTTGACCACATTTGTTTTTTAGAAAAAACGTTACGGGTGAAAATTAAGTATTTTTTTATTTTAATTGGAAAGGCTTGGCTTGATTTTTCTTTGTTGGGGAAAACTATTAATAAATATAAAAGTCATTGTTAAATAAAAAGAGTTTGTTGCCATTGAGCTGTATTATTAAAAGCAATTGTAGCAACAGTTTGACTGAAGGCTTCTCTAAAGCAAAAATTACATCCAATCAGTTTGTTTGCTAAAATCGACTTCTAAACGGGAATTATCATACAAATGATTAGTTTTTAGAGCCATTCATTCAAAGAAAATTTGCCCTTTGATATGGATTTTTTGAAAAATAAAGTATTTATTGAAAAAATATTTGCACTAAAAAGAGTGAAATAAAATAATTTTTCAGAAAAAAATAGAACCGACTTCAAAGCAGAACAACTATAAATTGCTCTAAAAAGTAAAAAATAAATTAATTCTTTAAAAAACATCGGTGTGACTTTTAAACATAGTTTTAGAAGTCGGTGCAAAATTATGGGTCTAATTACCATTACACCATGTGTTACTTCATCTTGGCACTGTTGCTAATTCCCTAATGCTAATTTATATTTGTAATTGATTAATCATTACAAAGGATTTTATCCGAATTTTGCACCGAATTATGTTTAAAAGTCACTTCGATGTTTTTTAAAGAATTAATTTATTTTTTACTTTTTAGAGCAATTTATAGTTGTTCTGCTTTGAAGTCGGTTCTATTTTTTTCTCAAAAATTATTTTATATTTTATAAAAAAAATTCATTAAAATAATATTTGTACGTAGCATAAGTGTTTTGACTTATACTGCCTTTATGATGTAACATTAATACAACAACAAGCCCAATGAACCAGTGACCCCAATCTCATGCAGTAGCATATATGCTACCTTTTTATAAAACTCTAATTTCTGCACTAATTAGGTTAGAAAGGTTATGATACTGAATAATCTTTATTTTAGCTGTAAAAAAACAGAAAAAAAAAAAAAATTAAAAATAAAAAAAAAAATTTAAAAACATCGAGGGTCATGAGAATAAGGGTTAAGGACATTACGAGAAATGAATACAAGAAAACAACGCTTTAACAGTTATGCAACAGCTGCAAAGCTAGACTTTACGTTCAGTTGCTTGCAATAAATTATTAATCCCAACAAAACATAAATGTGAAAAAAGGGCCAAGTTCGATAGAACAAAAACGGCCTTCGGAGTAGTAGGTGCCAGCGATAAAAGAATTGATATCTAATGGGTGCCAAGTTCCATAGCAGATCCTTTGATCAGGGCTGTAAGAGCGTACAATGTTCCTTAATTTATTAAAAAATATTTTTTATCGGATTCCTAACTTGGCAAGTGTTAATTAAGGTAAATTACATTCAAAAAATTTAACTCATTCAATTAGCAATTTTTAATAGTTAGTAAAATCATGTGGCAAGCTATTATAGTTAATTTCTAATTGTCTTCTTATCGTCTTCTTGAACGTAACTTATCTTAATTAAAACTTGCCAAGTTAGGAATCCGATAAAAAAATGTTTTTAAATAAATTAAGGAACATTGTACGCTCTTACAGCCCTGATCAAAGGATCTGCTATGGAACTTGGCACCCATTAGATATCAATTCTTTTATCGCTGGCACCGACTACTCCGAAGGCCGTTTTTGTTCTATCGAACTTGGCCCTTTTTTCACATTTATGTTTTGTTGGGATATCATTAATTTTTGAAAAGCTAAAATGTGTGTTTTTATATTGACGATAAGTTATATTAAATTAAACCAAGCTGAATATTCGCTATTAATTATTTAAGATTTTTTCGTCTGTTAACATTTCTCCGTAATAAGTCCGTAAACCTCTATTTACTTAATTAATTTTTTATTTAAAACGTTGAAAAGTTCTGTATAACTACCACACTGCATTCTTTGTAGTCAGCTTGAGTTAAGCCTTAAGGTGAAAAATTAAAGCGGAAAGTGAATTTCAATGCATTTAACATCAATTATTTACCTTCAAGCACGAGAGAGTATTGTTTACTTTAAACGGCAGAAAAATATGGCTGCTGTTTGAAGTCGTTAGGTATGATGCTACTTATGAGTATGCTAGTAGCTTCGAAGATAATGTAATTTTTTGAAGTTTCGGATTTTTTCCTTTATATATGCCAAGTTGTCTACCTTGATACCAAGTTTCAAGTTTCAAAGTCTCCTAGAAGTAGGTTAGGTTTTTGATGAGTGAGTGAGTGAATGAGCGAGTGAGTGAGTGAGTGAGTGAGTGATAAAAATGACACTTTTCAAACCTTAATAATTCCATAACCATAAGAGGTACATCAATGAAATTTGATATTCTAGGGGTTAAAGGGATCGCTATTAGACGTTCAAAATTTCAAGTATGTAGGTCTAATAGTTTTGGGGTAATGGTGGGGTCAAACGTAGCTCGAAATGGTTCGAGTAAATATACACATTGGCCGGTGTCGCCGAATCTTAATTTGGCTGACTTTCTGAACTTGGCGGACACACTGCCGTGTGTCTAGATAAAGTCTTTTAAAAAATGTGACTATTTTTCAGGAATAAGTTGAACTTAAGCCCCGGACTGGCCAGGTCGGCTGGTCGGGGATCGCCGAGGGCCCCCGTACTGGGGGACGTCCAAACGGGAAGGGAGAAAAATATTTTTCTATCCGAACTTTTGTTATAGTTCTTTAATTTCTTCATAACTATTTGCATCTGCTTCATTACATTTTTTTCCAGGATGCTACATCTGACAAAAGTTTTAAGACTTTTATACATAATAGTGGTCGATGGCGCAATTGGACTTGATTTGTATGAGCTTGTAAAATCAAAACTAGCTAGATAGGGCACTTCAACATGAAATATTATTGCTTGCTCATTTCTTGGAGCTGCTAACGTGAACGGATTTCAAAACGGCCTAGAAGCCAATTTCAAGAAGAGAAACAAAGATCAGTGGGCGGACCTAGCGACCTGGCGGCCGTTAGGTCCGCCAAGGGGGCCCCGAATTAAAAAGTGGCCGCTTCATTATTTCAAATTTCCTTCCCTCCATACGGAAGACCACATGGATACAGGTAGGGTTTAGCAATAAATGATGTTTTATGCAAATTGTACAGAATAGGAATTGGATGAAAAAATTAACAATTCAAATACTGATCACTCACATTAACGTTTTCAAGAATATTTCTAAGGGGCCCCCATATTTATTTTACCGCCAGGGGTCCCCAAACTTCTCTTTGCGCTCTTGATGAAGATTTTAATTCTACTCATTAACTCATCGCATGACTTCTGTTTTAAAGGCCAATTTGGTTTTATAAAGTAGTAAAAAATTCTCTTTTTAGTTTTCGCCTTTTGCAATATATAATAAGTGTTAAAAATTACATTTTTATTTAAAACTGCTTAAAAATAAAAGGTGAATCCTATTTCTTATACTTTGTAAAACACGGTATTTATGTATGAATAGATAGACAATATCATGGACAGGACAAGTTATACCACAAGTTGACTGAAGTACCATGAGAAAGTAATTATCCAAGGATGCTAGGCAGTGCCAGGTCTAAAGGGGGAGGGGACAAGTAGGGCACAAGCACCGGCTTGGGGGGCACGTATGGGGGCGGGCATATTCAACTGTGATGCACAAAAAAAAGAATAAGAATAAGAAGAAAAACAATACAATTAAAAAAAGAAAAATATATTGATTCTTGAAAATTTAACTTTTGCAAAGAGAGAACTAAAATCCTAGTTCGGCGCCAAAAAGGAAAAAAATAAATAAATAAATCTAAAATTCGTACAATTATTATTGAAATTGGTTTCTGAATTTTTTCAAGTATTAATCTAGACATTTATGCTCAGTTAAAGAATCAACAGTAAAAAAATCATTATTTTAAAATTAATTTGTTTGTCTGATGAGTCAAGGGCTCGAACATTAGTACCAAGAAAATTATATTTTTTTGGTAACTTTAATTTTATTTATACATAATCTCATAAAGGATTTTTTTTCTTAAGACTTCATTTCTCTAGGAATTTTGAAATTGAAAGCAAACTTCAATATGGAATATTTTTCACTTTATTTTTATTTTTATAACAATTTATATGATTATTTGTCGTTCAACTTCCGTCCAGAATGAGCAATTTTGTTCATTTCTTAAAATAAAACTGTTTGTACAAAAGTTATGTCAAAAAAGAGCGGGATGAGCTCTTCAGAATGCACTTCTTTGTTATCCTATTATTGCCCAGACTGATTTAGCTGAATGATCGGAAATAGGTTAGAGATGGGGGTTCAGGATCTTTTTCCCGGATTTTTTTCGAAATAAGAGTCATGAAAACTTAGTGCCGAATCAAAAAGGGGGGGGGGGGGAGTTGGGGGAGTCGGTCCCATGGCCCGGGAGGCACTTCTAGGGGGCGGCAAATTCAACTGTTTTGAACAAGAAGAAAGAAAATGGAATAAAAAAAGAAAAATATATATTTAATCAGGAAAATTTAACTTTTGGAAAGAGAGAATAAAAATTCTAGTTTGGCACTCCGATTCGATCAGTGATCGGCTATGTTGCTAACGATTAAAAGCGATTAGTAGAATTATTTATTTGTATATATAGACTGTCGGAAACTCTAAAATTGAGTTATACTGAATATGTTGCGTCGTTGATCAGTCTGAAGGCTCCTGTGGCAGGCAAACACTCCTAGGTAGGCAGTTTAAGGGATCAGCAAAGTTTGGAATTTAAAAATTTTAATTAAAAAAAGGCAAGGTTTTTTTCACCTTGTAAAAGTGAAATATGAATCATTCCATGTTCAAACAATACAATAGTTTTTCTTTTACAAATTTTCAAAGCATCCTTTTGGGAAGAGGTGGTAGGGGGGAGCTTGTAAGCATCATTTGAGAAGGCCAACACGTGGCTCTTCGATATGGGAGTTAGTAGGAGAGGAGTCCTGCTCCCTGGATTTAAATTTTTTTTAAATGTTAATTTTTTTCTTCATTTTTATGAGTAAAAATGATTAAATTTAAAAAAGTTTGTTTTCTTTTCCGTTTTTCCCAAAATGTTTGCAGCAAATGCATCTCCTAAGGCCTCAAAATGCACCAGTTTGCACATAATTTTCAAAATTTTATCGGAGGAGAATCCCCCGGACCCCCTTCAACTGTTACAATTCAATATCTCCAATTAAGGGGAGTTCCTTCATATGGCTCTACCCTCCTAATGTTGAGCTGAAAGGACTATCCAGTGGGAACATTAACAAAAGTTTTATGAATTGATCAATAGACCCTCCCTCCCCAAGTGAAAAAGTGAAAACCAAAAAAAAGGCCACCATCGCAAAAAATTTAAGAAATATGAACAATAATCGGATGAATGATCTTCCCATTCATCCGATTGACCTAAGACACAGGTCCGGCTGACCTAAGACAGGAATCACAACAGCTTGAGCTCAGCTGAACTCACCATCAACGTTGTGTACCAGGAATAGCAATTCAGCGTACTCACAGAGGGTGACCGAGGCACATTATCTCTTGCTGTCGATTTACAGAATGTACTTTGCGTTTTACTCTGCGTAATTACCTTTTTTAAAGGCTTCGTAGTTTAATGTTTTTAGTTCTCGGTAGTTTTACGTCAGACTCCGGATAAATGATTTTCAGTAGATTCTTATGTATTTTCGAGTAAACAGTTTTTAGTTAATGATATTTTTTAAACAGTTAAACTTTAAAGATGTTTTAAACACTTTTGAGACAAGTCAATGCTTAAATTGTTTCTAAAATTAGCTTTAAATGCTATTATAGCATTTTAATAAGTACTAGCTGATATGCCCGGCGTTGCGTGGGATACTATTGCATCATTTGCAGGCCAAGTGGCACATGTCCAAAATTCTGTTGTAAATATATAAGGAAAAACTTTCTTAAATCCAAGTAGAAGATTTGCAACAGTCCTTAAAAATCCCATTTAAACAGAGAAACTCCTTAAAAAATCACGATTGCCCTTAAAACAACAGCCTGAAAAAATTTCTTTCAGACCAAAAATAACAGTCCGTGAAAATCCACATTAAAATGCAAACAACAGTTCATAAAAGTTACCGTTAGAGTAAGGGCAACAATAACTAAAGTGCACATATACATCAGGATAATTGTTCCAAAATGATATCAAGAGTCCATAAAAATCGCAATCACAATATAAACAACTCTACATCTGAAAATTTCCATCAGAATAAGAGCTGTATTCTCTTTAAAAATGCCCATCAGCTGCAGAACAATGGTCCTTGAATATTTCTGTAAGAATAAAGACGTCAGCGACTTAAAATACCCATTAGACTACAGACCTTTAAGAACTGCTGTTAATAAAATTACCCAGTTTATCTTAATATTCCCATTAGAATAAGGACAGCAGTTCCTAAAAATCCCTCTTTCAAAATCGTCGAAACATTTCAATAAAATATCACTTTTATAATACCACCCAAAAAACGAAAGAAAAGCATTATTTCCGAAGGTAAATAAACATGCGCATTTAAGTTAGAAAATGTTCAGTACTGAGCTAATACTGTGTGAAATATAAGTTCTTAGAAGGGGATCAAACTCTGTCCAAATGGCTATAAATAGGTGGTACAAAAAATAAATAAATGTTGCAAAATAAATCGCTTGAGTAAAATATGGAATCATCAAAACAGCTACGTACAGAAGTTAAAATGAAGCAGAAGATTGCCAAATTGCACTACAGTTCTGAAGCATAATGCAAATGCTCAAAGATCCTACAGTGTAAACCGCGTATTGAATTGAATGAGAGCAATATTACTAATAAGGATTATTGGCGTCGTTTGAAAAAGTTATGAAGCGTAAAATAAAAATTTGAGAACAATAATTAACTGCACGGGGAAAAAAGTTATCACCTCATGTCGAAATTTTAAATTTCATCAAAAATCAGCAATATCAAAAGGCTTCCAACCCAGAAAATGTATGTTTGGACTAATCCAAAAATTTCATTCGTTTTACGTTAATCGATAAAAGTACTGTTTTGGCGAAAATACTCAAATTGAGCGAATAAATTCAGAGGTAATTTGAGCTTCGTTTTAAAATTCAAAAACTACTTAAAGTGAATATTGCGCGGGTTCTCTTTGTTCAACGAATTTCAGAAAGACATCATCTTATGCAGAAAAATTACAGTTGTGCATCTTGTGTAATTACAAAAATTACGAAAAGTAAAATGAAAAAATAAAAACAATTAGTAAATACACGAAAAAAAGGTCTCTTCTTGGCGAGAAAAGTATATGCTTGCGATTTAATCCAAAAAGAATTTTCCTTAGTTTTGCTTTAGCAGCATCCATTTGTTTGGCGACAAAAGTAATATTTATTTCGGCGAAAACACACAAATTGAGCAGATAAATTCAGAGGTAAGCCTCGTTTTAAAATTCGAAAACAACTTTAAATGAATATTTCGCGTGTTCTGTTTGTGCTATGAACTTCAGAAGGAGATCATCTAGTGCAGTTTTTCCTGGGCATTAATATGCTGCAAAAATGGAAAAGGTGTGACGTTTCTTCGATGAGATATTCCTAAAATTAAGTTTTGCTTAAATTGGAATAAAAAATTAACAAATTCGAATTTTCGGAAAAACGCTTTGAGGCGAACGAGGACCTGACCCAAGGTACCTGTAACCAAAATTTCGTACTTCTAGACCGTTCCATCTCGGCAGGAGGCGAGTACACACACACATATACACAAACTTTCGGTTTTACTTATATAGATAACTTTATATTCTTTTAAACATAATTTTTGATGTTCATTTTTAGTGAAATGTTTCAAAATTTGAAGTTAAGTAAAATATTTTGTCCTATTTTAGTATTGTGTGTTCATTTTTTAAAGATCTGTGTTAATCATAGTGAATTTCAATGAATAAAAATTATGTTTAATTACCATTTAAAAAGAGTCCCCAAGCAGATTAAGTATAAAATTATTTGATGTAACATATCCTAAAACTTAAGTGAATGCTTTGCTCTCATCTAATTTCTGCCTTATCATTGGCAATAACTAACATTGTACAGTAAAACCCCGTAATACCGCGCCTCTGTATACCACAGAATCGGATATACCGCGGTCACTATCATGTCCCCCGACGTTTAAAACACCCTTTATCATTGCCATTTAAGGCGATTCCTTATTTACCACAGTAAATAAAGCCAGCCCGAGCACACAAATGTTCTAGCCAAAGAGAACCCATCCTCCACCAGACACACTAACAGATAAAGCCCTATTGCGATAGGCGTGATGTACACCTTTTTCACGCTTTTTCTGTTTTTCAACCTAGCACATATGGCTAGATTTCAAAATCTGGTACAAGTGCCCTGACTTGTTTCTCTTGACATGGGCAGAGCTCAATCTGTCAAGGGCTGTTCAGTTGACACCCCCAGGGGTGTGGGCTCAGTTCAGTGCTTAACTGTTCCGTTTTCAGAAGGCTGTTATGCGTGTGATGTAATAAAGAAAAATATGTCACATGATACAAATATAGATCAATAATTATAGGTTATTAGTGATAGATTGAAATAATTTTATAGCTAAGTCAAAGTAGACTTACATTTGTAGAAAAAGACTGGCTGAAATAAGTTTTTTATCGGCTCAGAAGGGACTTAAGAGGTCGCCTTCGGTGTCTTGCATAGGGGAAAAAACAAGTTGCGCCGTAGGCGCCGCTATTTTATCTTTGCACAAGCAACGCCGTTGCGGGTACCGCTAGTTGTAAATAAAATCAGTCCGAGCACACAAATATTCCAGCCAAAGAGCACCCATCCCCCCACCAGACCCACTAACAGATAAAGCCCAATGTGATAGGCGTGATGTACATCTTTTTCATGCGTTTTCTGTCGTTCAGCCTAGAACATATAGCTTGATTTCAAAATCGGGTGCAATCACTCTGACTTGTTTCTCTTGACATGGGCGGAGCTCAATCTGTCAGGTAATGTTCAGTTCAATGCTTAACTATTCCGTTTTCAGAAGTCTAGTTATACGTGTGTAACTTCTTTTATAGCGCTATCAACCTTTGTATTCCAGATTTTTTAGCATTCCTGAAAAGTAAACATATTCCCCAGTCAGAAGTGCGTTCTTCCCCTTCCAAATCTAATATTTTCTTAAGACCTCTGCCCCTTCACAATCCCATGTTGATAGCAAAAAGAGATTTTTAAGCACCATTTTTCTCGGAACACAGTTGGTTTATAACCTATTGCTTGATAGACTGATTGCGCAGCTGACATGCAGCAATTACAGTGAAACAAATGACAGCAAAGAAGAAAAGAAACAAAATTCCTATGGGGAGAAAAGTTATGTGTAATTGATAAAGTTAAAAATAATGCAACAAAAGCGAGTATTATTTCGTGAATATGGTTCCGCGGTATAGTTTCACTACACTGCGGTTATGTTATAACGAGGGGCCAAACATGTTCCCCACACCCGCGTTTTAACGGGGTTTCATTGTATATGATCAGTTATTACAGTCATGAAATAATTACACAACTTTTTTTTAATTATTAGAATTATTATAAAATAAAAAATATGAGAGGGGGCCCCACCACTTCTAACGCCTATGGGACCCCAAATACTTAATTCGGCCCTGAATGTCATAACTGTTTTTAAAGATATATCTGTTAGAAGTTTTGATGAAAGTTAAAATCGGCAGCAAAGAACTGGATCAGTCAACGGTTCAAATTTGAAAACTATTGATATTTTGCTTGATTTGTTTCTAGTCAGTAACCAGTTAAGTAGTTACAAAGTAATTACTCGTTCATTTGGAACTTGGTAGAAAAACTGATCCAGACAAAAAAAAATAAATAAATAAAAGGAGTGAGAAACAAGCTTGTGACTTAAATGAAATAAGTGTTCATTTTATTATTTTTTTTAGTACAAGCTAATAATATTTTTATAAATTTTAAATTTGAGCAAATCTATGTTTGATTTTTATGATAATGTATGTTTTCGAAAAAGTTATTCTTAACAAACATAACTTTGACTTTTCATTTAGCCTGCAAATAATTCAGTAGGACAGTTTTTTAGTTTTAAAGTATAAATGATAAAATAATTTTTATAAAAAAACAGAACCGACTTCAAATTAAAAATTGCGCTAAAAAGTAAAAAATAAATTCATTCTTTAAACAACATCGATGTGACTTTTAAACAGTTTTAGAAGTCGGTGCAAAATTAGGATAGATAAAATATTTTGTAATCATGAATCAATTACAAATATATATATTTCCGCAGAATTAGCAATTAGCAACAGTTCCAATTTGAAGTAGCAAATGGTATAATGGTAATTAGACCCATAATTTAGCACCGACTTCTAAAACTCTGTTTAAAAGTCACATCGATGTTGTTTAAAGAATGAATTTATTTTTTTACTTTTTAGCGCAATTTTTAATTTGAAGTCGGCTCTGTTTTTTTATAAAAATTATTTTATTTTATTCTTTTTTGTGTAAATACATTTTGTATATAAATACTCTGTTTTTAAAAAAATCCATATCAAAGGGCAAAACTTCTTTAAATTAATGGCACTAAAAACTAATCATTTGCATGATAAATTCCCTTTTGAAGTCTATTTTAGCAAACAAACTGATTGGATTAATTTTTGCCACAGAGAAGCCTTCAGTCAAACTCTTGCTGTAATTTCTTTTAATATTATAGCCCATGACAACAAACATGTTTTTAACAATGCTTTTATATTTATTAATAGATTTCCCAACAAAGAAAAATCAAGCCAAGCCTTTCCAATTAAAATAAAAAATACTTATTTTTCACTCGTGACGTTTTTTCTAAAAAACAAATGTAGGCAAATTGATTTGCAATACTTGAGTTAGACGACCCTCTATCGATTAAAGAAAAAATCATCAAATTCGGTTCATTTAGTCAAAAGTTATGGATGAAAAGACAAATAAAATACTACATTTCTGCCCATTACTTTTGTTCTAATTATCGAATATGGTCAAACGAAAGTACGGGACCTATGGGAAACCACCCCTGATCGATTAAAAAAAAAAAAAATCATGAAAATCGGTTCATCCGGTGCAAAGTTATGAGTGGACAAAAAAAAAAAAAAAAGACATACATACAATACGAATGTATAACCTCCTTCCTTTGTGAAGCCGGTTAAAAATTATCTTCAAATGATTTCATACAGTACTGAAGCATAAAGCAACATTGTTCATTTAATAAATAGACGTTTATTATTTAGTAAGTGCTCTTTTCTTTCTTAATAACTTTTTCCTTTCTCATAGTATTTCATAGTTTAATACTATAATTCCACCAGTTTCTACGTAATTGAGACATAATAAAAATAGCATTAAATTTCGTTGTACTAAACAGGTAGTCAAGCATAACTTTAAAACACTGTTTTGATTTTTTTTCTTATTTAATATAAAAATGTCGCTTTAGTTTAACTACCCTATAAGACCCTAAAAAGGGTAAAAAACGGTTTCCAGACACACAATTTTCAAAACTTTTCCGGGGAAGGATCCTTCCTCTAGGAGGCCCCTTTTCAGTACCTGCCCGAGAGCCCCAGAGGGAGCCAGTCCGAGTCTGGTTGAACCTGATCTCTTGCACATTTTATTTTGAAAAGGTTTGGACGCTAGGTTTAACATCACCCAAACTCCAACTCAGTCGACCCAAGTTGTCTTTTGCTTTCTGTTTTGATGACACTATTAGCAGCACTGGTCGACACGTAGAATATTTTCTTATCTGACATCGTTCTACATTTCAATCCGTCTTACCCATGACATCTCCCTTGTTTCCAGATGGTTATCTCTAATGGATGTACCATCATTTTCTTGAATCTTCTCTTTTTGTTTATTTGCAACATTCTGTGCTGAATGCTGATAATGGTCTTGTTTGAGCACCATGAGCAGCCGACGTCATTTTGTCACATTCAAAACTATTTACGAAGCTATTTAGGTTGTTTTGTACCCAGCTTCCACAACGTACGTGGTTCACCTACAGTTGTTTACATCAAAAGTTGAATTTAGCCATAAATCTTTGGAAGTTGTTGGCGGAGAACTGCAGTGTTGTACTGAATTCAGTTATGGAATTTGTCAACTATTTACCATAAACGCGATCTAAGGGGTTAATGGGCTTACCTCCTTCCAGTTCCGATAAAAGGAAGTCATTTTCCAACTCAATTTTACGAGGGAACAAATTAAGAGCTGTGCTGCATCGTCCCAAACGGAAACATTAACTGCCTCGTTATCTACCTATTATCCCAATTATCCACAGTCTTCCGAGATCTTTTTTTTTTCTACGTAATGTAGAAAAATAAACAAGCAATTTTTTCATTATCAACACAAGCGGAACTTCAGCTTGGGAATATATTCTCGAGAATGTTTGCCGAAAAGAATGTTGAAGAAAGATCGCGCGCTCTCTCTCTCTCTCTGACACTTTTACATCTCTACTACAGATATGCAAAATGGAGAAATGCTCGGGTTTTGAAAAAATAATTTTTGAGTGAATCAAAATTTTTAGAAATTACATATTCCTGTTTGATTTAAAACCAAAACATTTTATTTCTTGCTCCAAAAACACAGAAACGGAAAAGAAAAGAAAGTAATTTGACCTATGTTTTGATAATAACCATTTGCCCATTTCAGTAAATTTTACTTTCAAATGTATTTGCAATTTCATTTCTAATAATAACAATCAAGTTAGAGTAAATATTGTTAACTATAGTGTGCTATAGTAAAATTAGAAAGGTTATGAATTGTGAAAATATTACAAAAATATTTTTTAATTATCACATTTTTTGAAATTTTTAAGCATTTTACTATTAATCTGTTTATTTTATAAATTTTATTACATTTTGAATATTAGTATTAGAATCTGAATAAGTTAATCTTTTTCTTGAATTGCATTCTATGTTGTTCATAATGATAATCAAAGAATACCCGATAGCCTCAAGTCACCTGAATATGACAGAAATAATTGATTTAGAATCTGAGGTGTGACAGAAGGGCGATGCAAGGTACTACTAAAATTCTAAAGGTAACATACTTCTAAAATTCTCTGTAAACATGCTTGGAAACAACTATAGAGTAAGGCATTACTGTTGATTTTAAAATGAGGTTTCCGTGGGAAAAAATGACTTTTTTGTCAACACGATGCAGTTAAGGTAATGAAGAGAAGGTATAAAGTGTATGACTGGGGAAAGTATAAAGTATATGAAGGTATAAAGTATGAACTGTTATGAAGTACTATGACAAATTTACCGGGGTACCGGCATATTTCTAAAAATGTGGTTTTACATTCTTAGGTTATATTATTGGCACGGTTGTATCACTGGTGGACAGAACTAATAACTAGTACACTGTACACTGAATACTGATACAAGCAGGGCACACTCATTTTACACTCCTACAACACTGTTCCACTGTAAGATTCTACCACTAGTACAATGTATACTGCTAATATGTTATTGCATTTGCAGATTATATAATATCCTTGATTTACTTTGGTAGAACATTGTTCACTGGTTTATACGCTTGGTGTTTTGATACTAATACACTGATGTGATAAATTTTTGATACAGCAATGTAAGGGTATCTCATTAATTAACTATATCGTTCTGAATCCAGACACTGTAAATTCTAATTTCTGAAATTTTACACATTGTATTCTGCTCTATAATTTCTGATGATAATAACAGGCGGATTTCATCGTCCAGTATTCATTAAATAATCGCTACTGCATTAAGAATCTCAAACATTCGTATACCCTACCCAGCATGTACGCTCGTAGATGGAAAATTACGTTCCATCTTTTGTCGCACATGAAAGAAATTAGAATTCTGGACAAGTCCATCCATTAGAGATAACATTCCATGGCATTCGGACTTGAGATAAAAAAGGAATCCTTCGTGGAGAATATTTCTTTAATCTGGTTCATCGAACGAGGTGCTGTCTCGATATTTATTCCAGAGAGCGACACTTGCGCAAGCAGTGGACTCACTCCAGTCAGAAGAAAAGGGGGTTAGATAAAGAAAGAATGGAACGTGAATTCTTGCTATAACGAACTGAACTCGAAGAATATGTCAAGTATGCTCTTTCATAAGCAGGTCAGATTGCGAATTCCGTATGTTGGAGATTTTGAGATGTAAAAACCGGGAACTCAAAAAAGATTATGTGCCGTTTGGAGAAAGTTTCTAAGCCCAGATTTCTACAGACTTTCGGGGCAAATTGGCTCAACCAGAATATCAAAATTAACTATGTATTGACGACGTTAGAAATTTTGTGAAAGGATTTGATCAATTGCTCTTTACAGGTTAAACATGCCAAATAAGCGCATAGTAAGGTGACTATATAAACGTATTTTCTAGTGGTCAAAAGTGACTTAAACTAACTTTTGCTCAAAATCAATTCTTTCTCTCTCTCTCTTTTGCATTAATCTATGCAAACAGTTAAACAGTGAAAACTATACATCTTTTTCTTTTTGTTAATCTTCATTTTTTAAATATATTATTTTACCTTTTTAATCCGGATTTTGAATAATTGGAAATATGTAGGATAAGTACATAAAGAAAACATGCAAATGGATCAAGTTCGATCAAACAGTACAAATTAGAGATTCAGTATACTAAATGGAAACATTTAAAGTTAATTCTAATTAGAGTAAACGTTTTTGGGACCGAGTATAATTCGGTCCCTAAAAAATTTAAACTTACAAATTACTTTTCATGCCAGTAATTGAATTGCGAAGCTAATTAAATGAACGAATAGAAATTTTTTAAAAATTAATTTGACATAAAGGCCACATACCGAGTTAGGTATGCATCAGTTTCGTCAGTCAAATAAACAGCAAAATAAAAATTAAAGAGGTAAAACCTACAGTTGCTCTTATTAGTTCCATATGGAATGAGTGATTGAAAGATTTATATAATTAAAAATTCTTCGCCGGCTTACACAAATACACACACATAAGCCACCCAAACCCCCTTCCGATACTTTGAAAAGGCGGAGCTGCTTCTACCACAGTTGCGACAATTTGTAAGAGCAACGTTCTCATGGCATGGTCATTGCTCACGCATCCCTTGATGATAGCACACATCCAAAATTTGAAGTAAAAGCTGATGTTTCCAGTTCTTGCTGGTTATTCAATGTGCGTGTTCTTGTATGATTCAGATGTCAGACTGGAAAATGAAAGTGCGCTTCGACACATGCAGATTATACAACGCACAATGGTGCAGTCTTCTATTAATGAAGAGGAAACTGTTCGTCACGTGATATTCCTGCTGCACTGGACAGGCATACGTTCGGTTAATGGAAAGGGCGTGGGGTTTACAAGAACGTATGCTCATCTATAGGATTATGGGAAACAAATACCGTGACAAATCTATGTTAATTTTACCTGAGGTCATTTGTGAATAATTGGAAGACCATAAACATTGTAACTTCATTTAATACGCTTAAATATTTGCTCGTGTATTCGTATTATAACAACCCACTGCTCTCATTTGTTCATAATTGGATTATAAACATTGTAACACCATTTAATACACTTAATTTTTTATGCTCGTGCATTCGTATTATAACTGCATTTGTAAAAGGTCAAGGGTAGATAATTAATGCAAATCGACTAAATTTTTAGTTTTCTACTAAATGTGAAAACATAACAAATGCACTTCGGAAGTTATCACACAAGAAAGCCATGAGGATATTTGGTTGAAGATATTAATATTTAAGAAATAACAGAGAAAAGTCAACTTATATGAGAGTGAATTTTTTTCTCGAGATGAACGAAAAATCCAAACATTGATTTAATAAAAAATAATTCTTCTTTGCATCAAAATTCACTTTTAATTCCCTTTCATTGAAGCTCTCAAATATTTGTGTCTGTTTTATCTTTGTCTATGCAAATTTCATTTGGGGACTCAATGGGATCATATTTTTTCAAATTTTTGAATGTAATTTCATTTACCAGAGAATGAACATTTTTGTGATTCAAGTTATTTTAAGATGACGGTTCCTTAAAGGCAATGATTTAGTTAGCCTTCTTCACACATCTATGCATGAGAGAACAAGCATGGAGAGAGAAAAAGTATTTAACTAAACTTATCTGAAATGATGACGGAAGGGGCAGACCTGCAAGAGTTTGCCACTTTTGGTTGTTAGTCTGGATTTGCGCTTATGAGGTGGTATTTGACAAAGCAATACAAAAAAAAAAGTATGTAGCTTACCACCCCCTTGAATAGGTTGTGAGTTTTCCCCCTCATATCATTAATATTTCATTAAAGTATATCTGAAATCAAAGAATTATTCAGGAAAATATTATTATGAATGATTATGCATTCATAATAATTTTTTCCTCAATAAGTCAATTTGTTCATATTAAAGTAATTATTGAATAATTTGAAAACAATACTTTAAAATAGCTATGATAAGACAAAAATGTGTATGTATTTGTTGCCCCTCCCCCCCAAATAAATTTTGAACCTGTTCATTTCATGCCCAGACATGTCCATGTTCACTCATGCATAGATGTGTGAAGAAGGCTAACTGAATCATTGCCTTTAAGGAACCATCATCTTAAAATAACTTGAATCACAAAATGTTCATTCTTTGGTAAATCAAATTACATTCAAAAATTTGAAAAAATATGATCCCATTGAGTCTCCAAATGAAATTTTGCATAGACAAAGATAAAATACACACAAATATTTGAGAATTTTTTGAAAAATTTTCATTATACCTGTTTTGAGAAATTTAAAAATTAAATTTTAAGGTCATTTTTTAAAATTTAAATTTTTTGAAAAATTTGTCATGATACATATTATATGAAAAACGGCCTTTAATATACTTTAAAATGCTTTTTACTAGAACTTTTTATCTCTATTTGTTGATGAGTGATGGCCTGTTTTATGTTGAAGCATACATGTAAAAATGTAAGTTTTTTACAAAATCAAAGCCTGATAACTCAATAACTAAACAAGATAAAAATCTAAAAATTTGGATTTTTAATTACCTTGAGGGGTACACTTGATAAGCGAAATTTGAAAGAAATAAAAAAGGGTGAGGTAAAATTCCTTGGATCACTTGATATGGCATGACCCGTAAACAACCATCATAAAAAACTTCCATCCGTATACCTTATGATTTTTTTCCTCGAAATTTTACGCCCCTTTGAAGTGGTCTGCCGCCTTTTTCGCCCCTAGTAAACAGTCTGCCATTATTTTCCCGTCATTTAGAGCAATAAGTAGTATGTACATATTAGTGAAACTTCCATCCGCGTAAATTATGATTTTTTTTCGCTAAAATTCGTTGACTTTGAGGGCCCGCCCCCGCTAAATGCCCCACACCCGGCCTGGCAGACCTGTGGCTATCCAGTCAGACATACTAATAGAGACGTTTTGTGCGAAAACGAGCCGTGTACCTTATGATCGACATTTTCATGTAGCCAGCTCTCAGTCTAATACTTCGGGTGCTGATTTTAACAGAAAGCTTCAAAATTACGAATAGTAATTGATTTGTGTTCAAAACATTTTCCTCCAGATGCAGGTGATATTAGTAAGCCTTCATCTAAATCGCAAGAAGATAATTACAAAATTTTCAAGCAGCGAAAGATTCCTCCTCAGAAATAATCACAATGCTTGAACACATTCTCGAAAAGGCAGTTGAATGGAAGGCGCTATTCTTTTATTAAATCAGCCAGAGGGATGACAATTTTAACCATCATTCATATTAAGAAAACTAATAAATATTGTAATTTTAAAAATAAATATATAAACAATTTATTTATTTAAAAGAAAACAAACACAAGAAAATTTATGTCGACTAATTTATCAATTTACGGTTCCAATTTGAAAATGGTTTACACAATTCTAAATGCACCAAATTAAAAATAAATAAAAGGAAAGTGGGACAGAAAAATGTTCACGAATTCTTCAAATTTGCCGGTAGTTTTTGAATTTTCTTTCTTGTTGAAACTCCAGCAAAACACATACGTGCCGCCCAGCATATTACTAGGCATCTTGTCACACAGTTCTAACGCGAGTCAGCAAAGGAAGTCGAATCGTGCGATAGCAGTTGCGTCGATTTCGACGCGAGTTGGCATGTGTGACGCTCTTGTAATTCACCACGTATTTTATTAACGCGGGGTGAGTTCGACACGCGTTGAAATTACTGTAACCATATCATATGTACAGACCCTAATAATTAAAGCATTTATTTCGTTTTTTTTCCTCATGAAAAACCAAGTCATGGGAAAAGCATTAGCAAGAATAGTAAATTCACCCTTCCAAGACTAATCGAAAGTCCTTGCAACTTGCAACGCATTTCCTGACATGTCGGGACTCTTTATTTCAAAGTGTGTTATTTTAAAAATTATTTGCGAAATTTGTGCTCAACTAATGCACGTTTTATACTTTGTGTTGAGTTTTTCTTTTCTTTAAAGTTAAATACAATTTTTTGACACTTATACACTTCTAATAAATTATATCCTCAAAAAATCATGCTCAATTGAAAAACAAAAATGAGTTCTGACAAATATGAAAACATTAGATTTTATTCTTAAGCTTTGGTTCATCAATAAAAACATCAATAACAGACAGCTCTTCTACAATGTCACTTTTCTTGTCACAGTTTGTTCAATTCCGAAGCAGTTTTAAATAGAATCATTTTGGTTTTCACTTTTTCTCCAAACGTGATCAGAGCGAAATGTGTCGAACGAAGAACACCTGAATAAAAAGATTTAGGAATTCCTTCAGGTGATATAATTCTTATATGTATATATACAGATTATATATAATCCATTCTGTGTGAGTGCTCAAACACAGCATCCATGTGGTAGATTCTGAGTGACAACTTCTGAAGTAATTTAACAACTTTATGATACACAACTTCAGTCTTTTAATGATATACTCTAAAATGGGGTTGTCCAATTTACTGACCATGAGCTACGCAGTCTTGATAGTTAGTATCACAGCTACTTAACACAAATTTTGAGGGTATATCTATTGCAATGGAAGCATTTGAGCTCTTCACAATCCCATTTCATAAAATTCACTATAAAAATACTTTATAGGGCATCTGATAACTCTTAATAAATTAACTATCTACTAATTATAATTACTATTTAACTATTCAGGGGTCAATCCAGCATCTTTAACAGCATATGAAATTGAAAAAGATTTTTGTTAAAAATTCAAATAATCTTTGTGAAGATTCAAAATGTAAACGTACGGTGAAATTTTTTTTGTTACCTTTTGCTGCGTGTTTGATAAATAATGTTGTGAAAAGTAAGTTGGAACTTTTGTGAAGGGTCCATTTTGATTCATTGGAATTTTGTGAAGGCTCCGAAAACGGACCCGAATTTCCTCTGGCGTGACCCCTGCTATTACTAATAAGATGATGGTCCAAGTTTAGAATTGGGTTTGCCGATTCTAAATTTTGCTTCAATTTCCCCAGTTTTTTAAACTCCCTAACTATAGAAGCATTTGACGAATCCCTTTAATTACGCAAATTTCCCCATATTCAGTGTTGGAGAAAAGAATTAAATATCTTTCGACTCTTAAAAATGATAGTAAAAATGAATATTATCACTTTGAATAACATTTATTTTTAGAAATCTTTAAATGATGAACTTAATGGTTAATAAAATATTAAAAATGGCAGAGTGGATGCGCTAGCCAACATTTTTAGATTCCATATTCTTTAAAAAATAAATAACATAAAATAAAAGTTACAACAAAGTAATTTTTTTTTTTTAAATTTTGCTCCATGATTTCAATATAAAATGAAACAATCATACAAGTAGTTTTGGGATTTTGTGGGAACCGAGCTTTAACCAACTGGTCCATTGCGGTACTTAAGTTTGTACAATTTTTTGCTTCTTTCATCATTTGTGCTTGGTAACCCTGTTGGCAGAATATTATATCAACATTATATATTCATACATTATATCATCTAAATTATTGTTATTAATTATTAACTTCCAATATCCTTCCATACCTGCCATATAGTGTGGGGACCAGCGGAAGTTAGGCCTCTTAATTCTGAACCAGCTACGAGATGAGAGACCATCACCTAGGCTCATACCCCCAGAGGTATGATTTCACTTGGAGGACTTTTGGAGCCATGACATTTTACGTGCATCAGCTCTCATTAGCGTACATGGTGCCAGACAGTGGCGTACGCTAGGGGTGGGGGGTGGGGGGTTTAACCCTCCCTTTAGCTCAGACAAAATGGCAAAAATAAAAATTTTAGTGCTTTATTACATACTTTAATTTCTTTTAGCAGTTTCAGAAAATTATGACCCCCCCCCCTTTGAAAAAATTCTGCGTACAATACTGGTGCCAGAACAACTAGTCCTGAGAAGAGGCGACCTACTCAAATACTGACACTGGCAGTGGTGCTCCATTTTTGGTGTTGTGTGGGAACCAAGCTTTAACTAAATGGTCCATTGCGGGACTTAAGTTAGTAAAAATTTTTGCTTCTTCATCATTTGTGCTTGCCATTATGTTATTAATGTACTATTAATCTTAGATAATGTTGTTCCCAGACCTCCAAACTCCTGTTTTGTTGATTTTGAAAAAAATCAACTGCCAAAACATTTCATGGACATTAGTCCAGTCAATATAAACGGATCCAGATACACACATATATATATTGTATATATATATATATTGTGTGTGTGTATGTGCATTTTTCTTTTTTTTGTTGCACATAACACAGTTTCTGATTTGTATTTGATTCTTGAAGAAATATTCTCAGTCTTTACTTAAAGATATTATTATTTCATTGTGCTTATATATGTGAAGCCAATTTCGCTCATAAGTTTTAGATAGTATTTAAAAATATACTAATATGTAATTATAACTAAAATATACTTTTAAGTGCAAATTTTTTTTCGTTTGCCACAGGTAAGATAGGATTTTCAACATGGTTCTACATTGTAAAAAAAAAAAAGAGGATTTGATGAACAAACTGAAGGATTTGAGAAACCAAGGACTTTTTACAAATGTACAAACTCAACTAATACATGTTTATACAATGCAAATTCAGCATTCATGAAACTGGAAAAATATCTTTATTGAAAAATGTTTCTACAATTAAATTAACTCATAGGGTGCATCCACACTAATAGCGACGGAAACAGAAAAAGGCTATTTGAAAGCTTTCAGCATGCATCATTGTCTCTTCATAATTTGATACCTTGCTCTTCTGTTGACTCATTGGCATTTTTTATTGTGTCATTAAAAGTTTCTTTCACCCAGAGAATCGTGGTTGGTTGATCATGTTGTGATGTCACTTAGAACTCAAGATTCCATGTTATTTTAGAGCCCTAGCAGAAGTCTACTATGAGAGACAAAATCTTGCCATTGCCATCAGTATCAATGCACTCCTAGACTACCAACGGGACACTTATGTCCCATGAAATACAATGTAATCAACAATAGGACAATTCACTAATTCTAAAATCACTGTCCCGCTGGTCTTGAATTTTCAAGTTTCCAGTGAAATCTAATGATCCCAACTAGTAGCATGAGTATGCATCATCCCTCATAAAACCTTTTCTCTATACAATGTGATCGAAATCAAGTATAATTAATTTCAAAAAGCCTTATCTAGAAAATTTTTGATGAAAAAAGCTCAAATTTAAAAGATTTTTTAACTAAAATATGGTAGTCTTAGAGTCAATCAGCTTGATTTTATTTATAATATTATTAGTTGCTCTAAGTATTTAACAACAAACTGATGATTTTTTCAGTAAATAAGTGGGAATCAATATAATATTTATAAACAAGTAACTCATGGCCATAGGGAATTGGACAGCCCAGTTTTGTAACATATGAGCTCCAGTTGCATCTAGATGTGTACAGCAAACACATATTAAAGGGATATTTTTAAAAATACTAATACAGACACAGAAGAGTAAAAAGAAACATTAATAACAAACAAATTAGCAGCTTAACAAACATAGAGGGAAGAACTTTTAAAAGTGATTAGTTCAAAGAGGAATGCACAAAAAGTGCAAAACACTAACAACATATTATACTAGAAAAATGACTTTTAAACTACTAAAACAATATGCTAAGCACAAATTTATCAAAAATAACACTGTAACATGAGCAATTCTTTGAAAAAAATCAATAGTGTAGCCAGAAGGGCCTGCATGCATATATTCCTAGTCTGTTGGTGATTCCTGAACTTATATATAATTTTCACAATAACATATCCATCGAAAATTCTTTTTAATGATAGACTAGGAAGGATTGCTCTTGCACAACTATTAAAACATTGAACATAGTATTTCTGCAAATGCCCGTGGTATGCTACAGCGAAAGAAGCTAGTCATTTTAAACTAACAATAAAACTGAAAAATTTAATAGATGATGCAAATTGGGTGTCAGGGCAACCTAAATAGACAATAAATTTAAAATCTAACTGCTGTTTTATACTTAAGCAAAACAAAAAATATTTTTTTACTGCGTGCAATCATAATGAAAGACACTGAAAAGCATGAAGGTACAACATATCAAAATTATTCAAATACAATTGTAAATAAAAATTAGATGAGAAAAATATGTTTCCCATTTCACATAAATCAAACTGCAATTTCCAAAGAATCATTAACATACTTAAACGCAGGTAGCAACTAAAAAGCAGTCTGCATAGAGTAGGGTGACCATATGCCCTTGAATTTTGGGACAGCTCCATTTTTTTGATGATGTCTCCCAAAACAATATGAGTACTCGGAGACACTCAAAGTCCCCCAGGTCTTAAGATTTGCCACTTTTTATTCCCAAATTTTCAAATCTGTTGTTACATTTGCAATTTAGAGCTTTTAGATAATATTTTCTGAACAGGAGAAATATCCAAAATAAAACAATGAACCTATATTATTGCTTCTGAAGTAGCTTTTACTGAACAGAGCATATAACTTGCCAATTATTTTCACAATACTTTTCAAAAAAATGTAATATATTTGGTAATATCTGTACATTTGTGCATAATCTGTTAAAATTAAAGGGTTTTTGTCGCAATTTCATTAGTGGTGTAGTCCTGAAAAAAAAGTTGGGGGGACTTATATGCATACGAAGATAAGAAATTTAAATCAAAAGTGCGGGGACACTTATATTAAAATGTAAAACAATTGGGGGGATGCTTGCATTAAATTAAAAAGGTAGGGGGATGCCGTCTTCCTGCGTCCCCCCTCAACTACACCACTGAGTTTCGTAGCATTATTAATTTTTGATAATACATTTTGTCAAACAAAACTACAAAAACATATGGAACTGAATATTATCTGCTTTTAACTGCTTTGTTTAGCGATTCCTTTTGCCCATGATAATCTTTTTTGAACTGGGAGCTTCAACTAAACTGTGTATTGCAGGGCACTAAAGCAAAGTTTCCACAGGGACTCTAATGCCTGCTCTCAACAACTGCCTTCTATTAGGTTTCACTGTATTATGATAAGTATTTAGCTATTTCTCTAATATTGCAAATTGAAACAGGTAATTAAGAAAATATGCATTTATAATGTGTAAAATATGCATCTATACATTTTGCAGTGCAATAGTTGGAATATTTTTTTAAAATGTGGGTATACATATAGGTTTTGTTATGTGTCCAAATACATCACTGAAAATACTCCCAAGTTTCCACAAATCATATCTAGATTTAGGGACATATCTCCAAATTGATGTTTAGATGTATGGTCACCCTAGTATGGAGTTTAACATTTCAGATGAAATAGATGGACTTTGGTATTTTAATAATAACAAAATCATATGATTGAAAAAGAAGAAAATTTAAGACCATTTTCATTTTTAAGAATATTTAGCTATTTATTTTTTGCTCATAGTTAAACTTAATAAATATAGATGTATTTGACAGTTTTTCCCACAAATGGAAAAAAAACCACACACAACAGGTCCATGGAAACAGTCAACAAATACTGAAACTGGCAAGAATATTCCTTTTTTCTTCAGAGTTCAATAGTCATCACGATAATTCGATGCTGAAAGTATTGATTTTAAATTAAAAAAAGCAGATGCATTTTGCTCGTGGATTGTTTCATCGAAATTCAAACTACATGCCTGGAACATACGTGGAGTATTCGAAGGCTTTTGACAACAAACACGAAACATAGTAATAGACTACCCTTTTCCCCCTGAGCACCTCTAAAAGAAACACAAATAACTTCAGTATAATACAAAGTAGACAACAAACAAAAGTGCTAGAGGTGCTTCCAGATAAGTGCTTTTTTTCTTCAAATAAATAAAAAATAACAGTATATATATATAATATATATATATGTATGTATATATTTATATGTGGTGTGTGTTAATGATATAACAAGTGCTCAACGGATGCTAAACTCCGACGTTGATTTTGATTTTCCGAGCCGTTGGACTCTATTTTCAGTCGGACAGGGAAAGTATGAAAGACGACAAATTTACCGTTTCGACACATAGTTTAAACAGTCACTGTTTTTCCTATATTTATATATAGAACATATTTCGCCAACATTAATATTTTAGGTGCATGATATATCTCTCTGCATCGCCACACAATCAAAACTAGAGAGTCGCGGCATTTTTTAAAAAACATTTTGAGAAACGCCTCATCTAGCGATTTCTACCAGAGGCGTAGGAGAGTCAAAGCTGGTACCACTTTTTGTCTCTGTACTTGAGCAAGAGTTGATGGGACTTGTCGGAGAGTAGCTCAGCCTCGGTCATCATGTGGACCGTCGTGTCCTCCAGTTTGCTTAGGTTTTCACCTCTCTCATTCAGTGCCTGGAATACAGACAAGGGTGTGTTCAGGCATAGTATACCACCCTCGCAAGAACTAAATGTATCACAAAGTTTAATTTTTCACCTTTTTAAATATTTGGTTCGCATCTCTTTAACAATTATATTTTGGATCCTAATAATTGATATTTTCATTATTTGTTCTTATATAGCTAAACCTAATATGTTGATAACTATACTGTAAGTCTAGTAAATAAAACTCGCATGAAAAGAAGTGATTCAGGAAAAAATTCAATGTAATTATTATGAATGAAATAAAGGATTAATAAAGCAACGGCTGGTTATTTTACAGTTAAAATTACCTCTCATTATTTATGTTGTTTATTATTTTACTTATATGTTCTATTGAAAAACCAAAGGAAACTGCCCCAGCAAGAAACTTTTAAAATCTCAATTGTAATGTTTTCCAAGACATTCAATATTTTTAGAAACTTTAAGTTTCTCTGAAAAGAAATGTCAACGACTTTATAGTGAAGTGAAGACACGTCGCAGCGTGTGCTCGGAATAGTGGGGATCAGTAAGGGGTAAAGTCGGGTTTACCACACACTGTCAGTCCGTCCTACCCGACAATCCGGAGAGTAAGGACTGGCACTTTCAGACACTTGTTTTCATCTCCTGTTGAAGCTATGATGTAGCACTCAATTGAGCAAAAGGATTGAAATCTAATTTTGTGTGAAACTCTGCAAGTCTGCAGAGGAGCATTTGCACAATAAATTGATAAATTTATTGTGAAAAATTGGTAATGATTATTCATTAGAAAGCCAAGTTTACCTGTGATACAAGCCTCCCCCCAGTCACCCTAGAGTCCTGATTTTTCTTTCTCCTACATTTTGCTCTTACATTTGAAAAATCCTGATGAAGGACATCCACTTTTGTGCAAACCTCGTTTTACTGTGTCAGCCGTCCCGGCTGACACAGTCAAAGAGGTTTGCACAAAAGTTATAAAGGAAATTCCTGAAAATGCCCATTGCGATGTCTTTGAAGTCCGAGAATCTCTCCGGAAGAAACGGTATTTAAATGTATTACACCATCAAAATAATAAATAAAAGAATAATCTCAGTGAGTTGTCTTTTAATTTACTCACAATTACTTTTCAAGCAAGTTCTGTACCTCTATGCAACTATTAAGTTCACAATCGGCATAAATTTGTAGTTTAGGAGCTAAATTAGAAGCTTTAATATGAATTTTATTGCAATTTCTATGCCATATTAGAATTTCTGTTCCGTACAATTTTATTCGAAATGATAACAATATCAGCACTTTTTTCTGGAACCTAGTTTCAGCAAACACCCTTTTTTAATAGCTAATATTAGATTTTAAAAATGAAAAAATATCTCCTTTTTAAAAAGGAGAGGGGGGAAAATGGAGAAAGGTGAGGGAGTAGATTCAGTTTTAGGTTGCACGGAAATAATTCTTGCAAGCTTAAAAATAGAGAACCAGAGAATTAGTCAACAACAGATCAGCACACTTTAAGAGACAAGACCAGTCCCTTTAAGCTGTTGAGTAAATGGCAATGAATGCGAGATTACCTGTCTCGCTCTGAGGACATCTCCAGCTAAAGAGGAGCTCTGAGCCTTGACTTGCTCCACAGTTCCTCCAGGATAATGGCGTGCGACAGTCTTCGAGCTTTTACCACTGGCCTCTCCAACTGAAATCACAATTTCAGAAATTCTTAAATACATATGCTTTACTATTCAATTTCGATAATAAAATTCAGGACAGTTTTTGTCAAGAACACCGTTACAGTTAAATATTGAATTTCAATATAAATTACATGGCAACGGTCACACAACACGTACAGTATGGGACCCCAATTACGGAGTCCTGAAATACCAAAATCCAGAACTTTTTCAAAAAACATCGGGCAGCTGCAAAAAAAAAAAATCAGGAAATGTTTTGCTTTTTTGGAAACAGGCGTTTTAAGGAAAATAAAATGTAATGAACATATTTATGATCGGAAATGTGCCGTTTTCAAAAAAATTATTTCAAGATTTTCTGAAAAGGGTTTGTTTTAGCGATTAGTTTTCCTTAATTGTTGTTTCAATTTTGAGTTAATATCATATAATTTTGTTTTTAAAAAATTTCTTGTAGTTTTCTTGCATTTATTTTTAAACTGAGCTCTAATTTTTGCGCGATACAGAACATTCGGGAAATTGAAAATCTGCGTCTCTTGCATTTTCCCGATAGTCTGATCTTTTACTACAATTTAGTGGCTAGAGAGTATAAAATCATAATCAAAATTTGACAGAATTCTTTTTTTTTATTGTTTAATTAAAGAGATTAAAATAACATCGGGAAAAGTCTAGATGTTTCGATTGCCTCGAATGTAAGTCTACTCTAACTTCGTTTTTTGTGCTAAATTTCGTGACTTATAGGCTAGCATATACGATAATAAAAATGCTATAAATGAGCAAAATGCTACTAAAAAGTTCCAAAGCAAATTATATGGGCTCTGATGCTACTTAAAAATGTTTTTGAGTAAGGACCCAAAATCCGGAAAGATTGCGGCCCGGAGCGTTCCAGATTTGAGGTCCCATACTGTATTTGTTTAGATTAAAAATCATCCACAAGATAAAAGTTGTAAGGGAGAGGGGGCATGCCTTTCTCGCATTTTTGACTCTATTACAAAATATTTTTATACAAATTAGAAACGAAGACTAATTTATTAAATACATAAATTTAAACTTTTTCTCAGTTTTTGGTGCAACTTTTGTAATAACTATTAAAACTATGATATGAACATGATATACAACATCAAATTTATGCAGAAAAATTATTCAGGATTCTTCAACAGTTGGTTTTTATTCCTTGGTGGGGAGAAAACAAAAGCAATTACAGTTGATGCTTGTTTTAACGACCATACATTATAAAGATCATTCCTTTATAATGATCAGTGCTCAAAGTCCCAACTTTATCCCTATAAAATTTATGTTAATTTGCTTTTGGTATAACGACCGTTTTGTATCGTCTAACCCAGGGGTCTCCAAACTTTCCAGCCTTAGGGCCATATTGATTACTCCAGTAAATTCCAAGGGCCAAAACCATATTATCATTAATTGTTGCCGGTGGTAAAAAGTTGAATCAGTCCACTAGTGGTGTAAAATATGATTACTTTTTTGCCAGATGCCATTAGCGACGGGGAAGCTGATGTATTTTCTGTATCGTATGGGTATCCGTTATAATGGGGTACCCGCATCGTATCGCCATAGTAATCATTGATTACAAAAGTAATGAAATACACAAGTAATCATTGATTACTTTTTTCTTCAGTAATCGTTACTTCGGTTCCTAACGAGTACTCAAGTAACGAATGAGTATTTTTTTACATGAAAAAAAAAAGTCCGAAAAAGTACGCCACGTTTAAAAAAGGCTGCAAATCGAACTAAAGTCCGCAAAACGGCAACACTGCATATTATTAATTTTCCTGTCATTATCTGTAATTTCTAGATTAGTCGTAGAGTACGAGCGAGCCATGAGGAGTAACGTGACAGGACATCTGGTGGACACAAGCAGAAATAGGTAGTACCTTCTATCCCTAACAGATGGCGCTAATAGCACTTACAGAATAATCTCGTTGGTTCGATAAAGTTCTGGTGTCTTCCACTCACTTCTAGATGGCAGTAAGTGAAATATATAAGAAGGCTAGTGGCGCAACCACAAGTCAGTTCCTATGACACTGCTGTGAAATAAAATAGTGCCTACCTCCTTAAAACGTGTTTGTGCGTGTTTAAGTTTAAGACATCTTTGTAACAATATTTTTATTTGAATTGTTGCTTTTGTGTGTGATTTAGTAGAATGGAAAAGAAGCGAAAAATTGATAGTGAATGCAGAAAATTCAAAGATCAGTGGAACATTCAGTATTTCGTAATTGAGTCCAGTAACAAGGCGCTATGTTTGATTTGCAATGAAAGCATAGCCGTTCTCAAAGAATATAACATTAAACGTCATTATGAAGCAAAACATTTTCAAAATTACTCAAAATATACAGGAAGTTTGCGGACAGAAAAATTCGAAGCTATGAAGCGCGGATTGAAATCGCAGAAATCTTTATTTACAAAACTCAAAACTGAACAAGAGGCTGCAACTCGTGCCAGCTTTCGTGTGGCTCTTGAAATTGCAAAACGTGGAAAACCATTCACCGATGGAGAAATGGTCAAAGAATGCATAATCGCAGTAGCCGAAGAAATGTGCCCTGAAAAGGTAAATTTATTAAAAACTGTCAGTATGTCAGCAAACACTGTGGCTCGAAGGGTAGAAGACATCGCTGAAAATATATCCTCTCAACTGTTCAACAAAAATGGACATGTTGAGTGGTTTTCTTTGGCCTTGGATGAGTCAACGGATGTGTCAGATACTGCTCAGGTGTTGATTTATATTCGAGGAGTAGATAAAAGCTATGAAGTGCATGAAGAACTTCTTGATATGTATAGTATTCATGGCACAACTACTGGTTCAGACATTTTTAAAGGAGTTGAAATGGCCATTAAGCAAAAGAACCTTCGATGGAAAAACTTGAAATGTATTACAACTGATGGAGGCAAAAACATGAGTGGGAAAGATAAAGGAGTGGTCGCTCTTGTGTCAAAGGCTGTAGAAAATGACGGTGGTTCAAAACCAATAGTCTTACATTGTATCATTCATCAACAGTCTTTGTGCGGAAAATGTTTGGATATGTCTGAAGTTCTGAAACCAGTCATATCAACTGTTAATTTTATCAGATCTTTTGGGCTGAATCACCGACAATTCGTACAATTTATTAAAGAGATTGGAGAAAATGACTTACCTTATCATACTGCCGTACGTTGGCTTAGTTGTGGGAAAGTCCTTCAGCGCTTTTTTGACCTTCGAGCAGTGATCGAATTTTTTTTGAATGAAAAGCATCGCCCTCTTACTGAATTGCAAAACAACTCATGGCTGTGGAAGTTAGCATTCTATGTTGATTTGACAAAACATGTGAACGAACTGAATTTGAGATTGCAAGGAGAAAACCAGCATCTTCCTGATTTATACAATAATATCAAATCATTCCGGAAGAAATTGATACTGTTTCAATCACAACTACGAAGTAAATGTTTTTCACATTTTAAAACATGTGAAATATTTAGCCACACCACTGAGACCGAGTTTCCTATCGATTTTGCAATCGAAACTTTGAGTGCTTTGAAAATAAATTTTGATACTCGTTTCTCGGACTTTGATGCCATTGCGAATCAAATTAAGATTTTTCAGAATCCTTTTGATACTGACATTGAAACCCTAGCCCCGGAACTTCAAATGGAAATGATTGATCTACAGTGCAGTGATATAATTAAGAACAAATATCAAAACTTATCTTTGTTGGAATTTTATAAGTGTCTTCCACTGACACAATTTGATAATTTGCATAAATTTGCTCGTGGGCTGTTTTCTGTTTTTGGTACTACTTATTTGTGTGAGAAGACCTTTTCCAAAATGAAGTACACAAAAAATGTTTACAGATCTAAATTAACTGATGAGCATCTTAAATCTCTTTTAATAATTGGTACAAGTAAAATTAGTCCACAACTACAAACTATTGTCAGTGTAAAATCTCAATTACATAAATCTCATTAGTATTTCATATGTCGTTATGCTTGTTATAAGTTATCTTTTCATTTAAAATGTATAAAATGTTAGTTGGATTCATTTCAATAATTTGTTAGTTAGTAAATAATAACCTACAACAATGTTATGAGTAGTTAGCCCATGACCATATCAATGTAGATGTCATATTAATAATTATTCAACATAAAAATAGATTACTTCAGTAAACTTAATTTAATTTGCTATAAAAAATAAATATGTTCTCTAGAAGGAGTTTTCTTTCAAGTATGCTAGCTCTCCGCGGGCCGGATGTGGCCCTCGGGCCGTAGTTTGGAGACCCCTGGTCTAACCCAACACAGCTACCGCATTTAGTGGACACTATTTCTTGTATTTTTCCAAATAGAGCATGGATGAAATGTGTATGCAATTTTTTTCCCGATATTTTCTACTTTAAAATCTGTTTAATATTTTGCCCTGATAATTTCTTTTATAATTCCAATGATAAAAATATAATTTAAATGTTTAGTTGAAATCTTAGAAAAATTACCAATTTTAATGGAACTACTGAACATGCACGATGCATGTATATTTTTTTAATAGAAAATTCTACCTCTTATAGCGACCACTCGATATAAAGACCTTTTTCTGTGGGACGCAGATGGTCGTTATATCGAGCGTCGACTGTAGTATAAAATCTTTCTAGCTATTCAAACTATTTCGAACAGGAACAGTAAGAGAGGCTGTTACATAATTATAAAAATATAAAACTTATTATTACATAGTTCTTCTTTGTCCAATATACTTGGTCCTCCTCCAAAAAGACCTTTGAAAAATCCTTGCTTGGGAGGTTCTGGCATTTCTTTCGTAAGGAACAAAGTGCCCATCATGTCCTGGAGCAAGTTTCTGAGGGGTGGGGAAAAGAAATCATACAAGCTACTTTTAAAATCAAAACATGAATCCCAATATATCCAGAGAAGAAACCATGAGATTTAAAAATATGTCACAAATAACTTTATGAAATAAAACTAACATTGGCTGATCATTGAAATAGTGAAACATGGTAATCATACATATTTTCCACAACAAAATAAAATATGCACAAATCTTAAGAAGAAAGGAGAGAAAAAAAAGCTGATCACAATTTTAATTTTTTTTCCTATATTGGTTAATAAACAACATTTCTTTATCCTTAATAAAGTAAAGTTCCTTTGGTGTGATTTTTATGAGACTCATGCATTTTAAAGCAATAACTGATTTGTATAAATGAATGAATTACATAAACAAAGCACTGATTGAAGTCAAATAGTTACACAAATGCGTTTTCCATTTATATATTCAATGCAATTACTAAAATAAAATGGTAAATCATGGGGTAAAACCTTCAGCAGTATTAATGTAAAGAGTTTTAATCTAAAGAATAACATTGACTAAATTTATTCTCTTTTTCAACCAGCTCTGAATGCAGATTTTTATAACTTTTCAACCTTTATCTCAACACCTCTTTATCTTGAATTTTTCTCAATTCCATGAAATACAAGATAAACAGGTTTGACTGTATTTATTTTACAACACCGGTAACAGTAACATTAATCAGATAAAGATACTTTTTTCAAATTCATTTTACAATTAATTCTTATTTTCTATGGCAAAAAAAAAAAAAAAAATTTTCGTTTTCTTTTTTTTCTTTTACACTATAAGCACAGTAGAGATCTTATTACGGGTACTAATTGCGTAGAAAGAATATAATGCATTGGTAAAAAGAAAGATAAGCAAAAACGTACCCAAATGATGCAGCAAGGTTGAATTTCTGAACCTCTGATGGAGAAGAAAGATACAATCCATGACCATTCACACTAACGCAAAATGTTCGTGCCATTCTTGAAAAGTTCCTATAAGCAGAAAGATCAAGAAACTGATTTAAAATTTCAATCAATTGCAAAAACTTGTTTTGAGGACTATTTATAAACTATATTGGCACTTCTTATTATAACCAAATTTCACAATAATTTTTATTTGGCCAGCAGCATCCCTACAGGTGCAGACACAGGATTTTACTGAGGAGAGGGCAATTTCCTTTGTAATCTCCCAGAAAATTTTGCTTTGAAGGTGAAAATTATAAAATTCAACTCATTATACAATCTTTAACCTGGTAGAAGGAGGAAAAAGGGTTTTCCCAGGTGAATATGCTCTGAAGGTAAACATACCCATGAGACCGTGCGATTTTTCTTAATTTCATTAAAAATTTAATATTTACTCATTACTGCCATTAAATATGCTGAAATTTGGCTTACTATCATTAATAACGTCTGAGTATACTACAATAGCATTTTCTTGATGCATAAAAAATATAACTATAAATTTTAAAGAAAAGCTTTTTGTTTTGATAGGCATACAAATGACAAGAACTTTATCAACTTGCATATGGGTATTCAAAATATAGACGAAATATTAAAAAACGAAAGAAAAATAGTAATATTGTTAAAATAACATTACTTAACCAATAAACATTCCATCCTGTCCACTACACCAAAATATAAACAAAAACACAGCAAGCAATAAATCATAACTATTTAACTGCCTAATCCAACTGAAAGAATCTAACAGGTTTACTTGTTTTACTTATCACAGTACCATATTTATATTTAACCATAGTAACTTTCACTTTTATAAATTCTTTTCACACAGAAATAATTTTAGTAAAATTAATAATACAATTATATTAATTGTTAAACTTTCAAATTCTTTTCTGCATTGTTGTGCAATGCATTAATAAATGCTCAAAAACAACAGATATTTTTTCCACCTACTCTCATGGTACAATAACTTTCAAATATGAATAAACAAAACTGGTTTGAAACTAAATTACTTCTAGCTAAAGATTTTTCTTTTCAGTAAAAATAACTTCACATAAATTGTTTAATATTAATGCATTATGAACTATGTTCATAGAAGTAGAAAATGTCTGCCTTATTTATAGATATGCATCACACATAACAGAATTACAAATTAATGTGATTGAAAGCAACATGAATAAAAAATTACAAAATGAAAAATAATGAAGAACTGTTTACCTCATATTCAACACAGGTAAAAAATCTACATGATGCAACTGTCTTAAACTAGGTAGACTATATATATTCACATGACCAGTTGCAATGTAGCATATTAAACTCGACCCTATAAAAACATACATATAATTAGTTTACATAATCAGTGGTGCAATAATTTAAAAGACAAATTTGCACAACTAATGAATATTTACATGCATACATAACTATATACCAACTTCTTGACACAATTATTCATAACAAAATATTGAAATCTCCTACATTCAGTGCAAACCAAATAGTGAAAACAAATCAGGCAATGTATTCTATACAATACATTACCTAGATCTTTGAGGGATGTGACATTTGCTTTGACGGCATAGGAGGTATCCGAGATGATGTTCCGATAGACACCTGTTTGAGAGGGGAGGAGGACAACGTGCGACCGTCTCTCTGAGGTTAAGACAGCAAACTGCTTTTCTCGGCGGTCCAGGGAAGACGATGATGGCCGACTTGTCAGTTCTGGAAGACATCAAAAATTTGACTACATAATTATCAACAAAGTATAAGAACCTGAGAGGACTCCTCAAGTTATGGTTATTGAAATTTATTGCTAACTGCTACATTAAAACCTTTATAAAACAACAATCACTTAATGATCTTCATAACTCTAGTAACACATATTTCAGCCATCATATGTTAGCAAATATTATTTTATCACAGTGCTAAATATATGTTAACATGGCCATATGTTCAGAAGAAGAAAAGATCTTCCTTCAAATCACTATCTATGATATTACTACAGTTATATATGATGTTATTTCATGGTTGTAACACAAAAGTAACAATTTTCACCACATTTGATTTCGAAGATAATTACTCTGAAAAAGGTCCAGAACACCTTTTAAAAACACATTGTGCCATCTTTGCACAGAATGATTTATGTTTCTCACTGCAAAATGTAGAAAGCTTTAAGTAATGGGCGATTAAGCATAAGCTGGTCCTATAACATGATAACCTTAATATGGTGGAGTCAAAAAAGTTGATTCAACAAAAAGCTGCTTCAAGAGCATGTGATATAAACTAAGAAAAGAAAAGTATACTCAAAGAATATTAAGAAGTAATTACTCGTTCTTTTTTCTTCTTTATCTTTTTCCTTTGAAGGGTCTGTACAGTCACCAATCACATTACCAGAGGAATCAAGGAAAGACACATCAATTATTCCACCTTTAAGACGATATATTGTACCTGAAAAGAAAAGAAAAAAATTATTAGAAGACGATATTTTGAAACCAAGAAAATAAGTAACAAAATAAAATATGTAAAAAAAGCCATTTCATTAGATATCGTTTTTCAAAAGTTAAAGTTTCAGCAATTCTTCAATGAAAAACTAGACACATTTTTGAGTTTCCTACAGCAAATGACTTTTATAAGTCATTTTGAAATTCTGACAACTTACCACTGGGTGATATGATGACTGGTTGCAGTAGCCTGGTATCACCAGGGGGAGGGAGAATGAGCAGGAAGACGAGAACAGATCCTAAGCTCGTGCCCACCCACAGGCTAGGACTGGGACAGGAGTCTGAATAAAAAATGCAATCGTGCAGGATTAGTACATTTTCTGAAATACTTAACATAGATAACCCTTACTTTACAAAGAATATAATGCTAAGTCAGAAGCTTGTAATGAATGCAACAGACACATGTTTGATGATTAAATAAATGGCTCCAATAAGAAGGAATAAAATTATGTGAAAAAATATACTTTTTAAACTTTTTTCCTATAAAACTCAACTTGTCAGGAACAGTTTGTTTTCTTAGCAAACAAATGTGACACATACTTATCAATCTTCATATGCTAGAAGTTTATACTTTTGAAGCTCCATGAGCTAAAATGAAAACCGAAGGATGTTTAATAAAGCTCCAATTTGGAGTCTAGGTATATTTTAATGGAGTCGAACTTTGTTTAGATAACACAGCACGAAAATTTTACACACACATATTTTGGTTTGTAAAACAAAGCTCTACTTTTCAAAATAATGATGTTTAGTATTTTGCATATATATAACATTAAAAACAAATAACTCTTACCAATCCCTTTTTAAATTCAGTTTCAATTTAAAACACAAAAACTAAAGTGACCTACAGACAATTGTAGGCACTTTACAGATTTTCCTTTCCCTTCCCCTTTTCTCATGGCATGAAAAAAATTATATAACTTGAGACCCAGGTCATTTTTGCAGAACCAGCCAATAGTTAAAAACCTGCGGCATCACGTGACGGGACGCTCAAAATATTATATAAGGGAGAAGAAACCAATTTTTATGGGATTTTGTGGGATTCGTAAGATGTAACTTGATGTAAGAACATGTAAACAGATTTTATGTTTTGTGTTGTCGTCGTCCTGTGCTGTTTATTTTGCGTTCCAAACCATTCATACTCCCATAGTGGGTTCAAATGAAAAAATAAAATAAGGTTTTGATATTCGGCTATGACCGACTTTAAATATTGACAACCACCACCAAAATGAAGTTCTGACATAGCTGATGTTACATAAATATATATTATATATATAAGTTTCAGAAGCATGAAATTCGGTGAATTATTGCATCTTACTACTAAGTGCAGAGTGCATACCCAACTTATGTTTTTCACCAAAAAGCAAAAGAGTCGGTTAACTTAACTTGAAAATTCTATGCTTGATTTGAAAATTATTTCTTACAATAAGATGTACTAAATTTTGAAAACTAAACTGCATTTAAAAAAATAAGTTAATGTTAAAATGTCACTAGGTTTTACTATGTTTAAGATTAAATTTGTGATAGAAATTTCTGAGTTCGATGCAGACGACAGAAGACACAGCAAGACATGAGTTTTAAAAGATATGTTTTAATATGCTTTAACAATATAGAACTTAGTTAACATGAAACTAATTTTCTATATCATTTAGATATGTTAAATGTGTGTAAAAACATTTGTGTAATTTGATTCAGTACCTTCTTTGTTATTGTATTTTTGGTTAAACTGATACATTGATGAGCTTACACTCTTGCTCTATTTAGCATGACTAAAGGTGGTTTAATCTTTTAAAATAACCAGATAAAAAAAATTCCTTTTTTGTACATGTCAAAAAAGTTCTTAATGAAAAGTTCATTCCAAGTAAACATAAGATTCATATTTCCACATACAGCCTATTGCTAAGTTTTTTATACATTTCGAACATGAAAATAAAATCCAAATAAAAAAATAAAACATACAACAGAATAATTCTAGCATGGAGGCTTTGAACAAATAAGTTTTATTTGAATTGCACTATTAACCCAAAAGTCATAGTTGAAAGCAACACATATCTCCTCCCCTCATCTCTTCTCCATAAACCTACATTTAATTCCTTAAATTTGTTTTATTTATTGAATTAAAGGGTTTTGACTTATTTTGCTTCTAGTGATTTTTCAAAAATAATAAGCCTCTTTTAATTCTTGTATTTATTTATATCTTTTCTAAATACTCTTATGGGAAAATGAACTACAAAAGACTCAAGCTGTAAAAAAACTCACCAGTTTTTCCACCATACGATTCACAGAATCTAAGAAAAACCACAAACTCTGAATTATTAGCTTCATCAGGATTCACATCTTTGATACTGGATGTACTGGAACTGCGAGATCGTGAGAAGTTGTTTTCAAATTTTTCTGAAACATTGCATGGTAATTATTTTGAATTTGAATGAAGGTTACAAAATTGCTGATCATCATATGAATTGTAAAAATGTCAATAAATGAATAACAATAATACCATCTATGAATTCAATAGAAATGGAATAATAGAGCAATTGTGGTGAGTTTTAACTTTAAAAAATCTTTTTGTGCATTACATTTTCAAATTCATAAAAAGAGTTCATGAAACTTTTCAGTTAAAAAAATATATATACATAAATTAAACCAAGGGCTACAACAATCTGCATGTATGAATATAAAATGATTTTTGAGATGTAGATAGGGATAAAAGATATTCCCAACTTGTCAATACTTTGAAATAATGTTTTCTTGTTTTAGAGCCCTTTTTATCAAAAAAGAAAGTGTTTTATAATTAATCTGTAAGAGTGGACAAATTTTCAACAAAAATTACATTGGTGAAAAAAAGCATAAGTAAGAAGCCTATAACTGAAATTAAATTTTACTTTAACTTAAATTACGTTTTAAGAAACGTTAACATGGTATAAAAATGTAAAAAGTATAGCAGTTTCATTTTACTGAATTTGCATGAAAAACAATGTGAAGAGACAGAAGTTAAAAGAAAATGTACATAATTTTGCATAAATTACATGCTTTACAATTTTTTTGAAGCACTTTAAAAGAGAAGATTGTTATGTCTTTCCATAGCATTTAAAATAACCTGTACAATCTTATTCAAATGTTTCTGCATTAAAACAAGTACATCACCTTTTTGCATAAGATTATTTTTGAAAAAGAGATTTTTTGAAAATAACACAAGAAAATTAAAAAAAGTATGGTGTAAAATATTTTTATCAACATAACCTCTGAAAAAGATGCATAAATGAAGGTTAAATAAAAATAATTTTTAGCTGGGACTTTTGAAAATAGAGAGAGAAAGATTCATAAAAGAGATAATGCTTAAGTGAGCGATTACAGCAGAATGATCTCATGTGGCTCATTTTTGCTCATTGACTTTCTTATTGCATCATTAAAAATTACGATCATATGATTGGAACTCAAGGACCATGATTTGATGTTTCAGCTAGGATGCTGGTTGTCTAAGCCCATCATTAGATTTTACTGAAAATCCAATGAACTCAGTATCTTTTAAAACAAGAGCATGATCATATTTTGAAAGAAGACAACTCACCTTGGGAACGTGCATGGCGCATCTCGTGAGAATGCAGAGACCTCCTGTGGGGATGTGAACGACTTGTCGGACTCAGACAAGAGCTGTCGGACTGCTTCAGGGAAAACGATGCATCATCAGAAGGAGGAGACTTCTGATTCACATTTACATAAGTTATAGTTTACAAATAATTGGCATTCAAAAGTTCACTCAGAATTTTAAAAAAATTAAGTGCAGTCATTTTTTAAAAGAATAATCTGGATGTGGGAGATTGTATGACCAGTTAGTTCACAGAAAGCATAGTAAGAATATGTATCATATCATTGTAAAGAAATAAAGATGATCTTGATTTTTGATTTTGCCTTTCCAAAACAAATGCAGCACAACTTAAGGAATTTCCAGAAATAAATTACTGAATTTCCAATTTACAAAAACTATGAAGTGTGATTGCTTTTAAAGAAAAAGCATCAATTATGAACACAATTATACAAAAAAGAGATTATTAAACAGAATTATAACACTATTTTGAAAATTCAATATCAAATATTTAATAAAAGTATTTCTTTTGAAGAAATTCAAACTTTTCTAATTACCACACAATTTAGTATAATTAAGGGGGAAAATAACAACAGCATGATAAAAAAATATTATTATAGTATGAACACAAACACTGCACAGTAGAAAAAAAGTATTAGAATTAAAATATGAAGTAATAAGCAAAAATATTATTAAATATAAATAAATAAATAAAATAAAAAGAGGAGGAAAACAAGAAAAAATGAAAAAAGGAAATTATCCAAATAAATTTATTATATAATTATGTAAATATCTTACAAAATGCTGTCTCCAAAAATAGTTTCATTTAAGGGAAGTTGGACAAAAATTAATAAATAAAATAAGAAAAATAAATTTTAAAAATATTTCAAAGTGAATAAAAATAATGAATTGCCAATTATAATAATTTACCCAACTAGGTTGATCCCTCAGATTATAAAAAGCATCCCAAAAATCAAGAGCTAAAGGGGGATAACAGTTACGGAAGATTTAATTTAATTTTTTTGATATACCTGTACTTTTACTGATTTCTAATCCCTTCTCTCCCATGATTCTAAATGTTTTGGCAGAGTTTGTTTCATAACTCATTGTTTATTATTTGAAATTTTCTCTTTTGTACTTAAATTAATTTTTGTAGAAGACACAACTTGTTTTTTTATATTAATAATTGTCCTTTCCCCCCCTAATTATTTTCAATTTTTGTTTTGCTTTGTAGCTTTCTGATTAGCTGAATTATGCACTTCAGTATAGGTTAATGTCTTTTATTTATTCTTTTCTGTTAATTTGTGTTTGTTTTTCATTTTCCTCTTTTTCATTGGATCATTTTTGTACAGTAAATCTCCTCTATAGTGGACACCAGCAGGACAAAAATGTTTGTCCGTAATAAAAAGGTGTCTATAAAAGAGGGTTCTTTTCAGACTCAATGATTTGCTACCGAGGAATTAAAAACTTCCTGCTTAAGAGGGGTGCCCGCATTTGAGGGTTATCTGTTAGGACGAGTTTTACTGTATTTGTTTTCTACATGCTTTAATACCTTTTATATTTATTGAACAATTTGATTGTTTCATCATGTTTACTTTAACAACTGGACCTAATTCTTACCGATTTTATATTCCTATCTTTTCATAATACGACAAAAGTCCGCCCTTGATTCTGTTGGCTCAATCATCTTATAACTTTCACTGTTTTCTGGTAGATTATTTTGTATCAGTAAATTTAGACTTCTCTCTGTCTTACTAAAAGTATTTGCATCCCAAAGATCAAAACGTTTTGTATTAACATAGGAGCTCTTATGACTTTGAAACATGGGTAAGTGATTTATTCTGTATTATTTTTCATTCAGCAAAGAACTTCATCTTGAATATCAAAATTTGCATCTTTTTTTTAAAAACAAAAATGTAACCATACTTCAACAGATAAAGAGTCTGAAAGATCATAATATTCAAGAAATGTTATTTGCAAGGAGGATGAAACAAATTATGCAATAAAATGGATGGCATTCATTGAATGGATGTTCCTCAGTCATGACGACAACTGCATAAAATACAAAAACATACAATTTTGAGCAAAGGATAACACGCATAGAAATGTGAAATACCTCCTCGCAGGGGGAATGTCCCTGATCTTGATCACAGCTTGAATTGATGCACCCGCTCGTCCTCCTTGGAGATTTCGGCGGCCTCTGATAAGGGTCGGCTGAGCCTGTATTGAATAACGCATTATCAGACTATGCAAGCACATTGAATAAACATTATCAATTTCTATTCAAAACATAAGATAAATAATTCTATTCCTGAATGAATTCATGATGCAAAAAATGATTTCATCCCCTTCTCTTGATTTTACACCGTAGAGCCTGGCGAGAATGGTCTGCTACCCAACCTGAATGATTAAAAATTCTCAGCATGTAAGAATAAAAAAAATCAGTAGATTAAGAACTGAGTTCTCATTATGTAGCTAACAATGTAACATAAACATTTTTTTCACATTGAGTTTTTATTACTCAATTCCCTTTTACTAAATTCTAAGAAAACTTCATGGAGTACTGCATGTACACATCATTTCTTCTCTCTAACATCAATCATTTACTATCAGATTTAAAAGCAACTCAAGCAATACTAAAAACTAAAACCATATTCGGATTTTTTTTGTGAAGTTATCCTTTTGCACTTCATTCTTATGTCAACTTATTATTTTCTTTAAATGTTAGAAATGAATCTGCATTTTTATATGGTACTGTTAAATATTATAACAGTGTTTGACTAGGATCAGATGGGATTTTGAGACTGAAATGCTATTGAAAGTTATCAATTTTTGTCAAAAACTGAAGCGTTCTCCTTAATACATTCATATTATATTAAATTAAATATATAATTTAAAAAATTGATAATAGACATTAAAATGAGGGATTCAAATATTGTCATTTAAACATATTCACCGTAAAGATCTGCAGTTGCCATGTTTAGGAGACATGTCTTTTGTAGGACATCAACAATGGCAAGCCCACGTTCATTGCCATATGCCATGCTATCAAAGAGAAATGCAGGAAAATCATTTAAAAACAAAGAATTTAAAGAAAAAAAATCATATTTAATCCTTTACTGAGTTTTAAATAGAAAATGAACGATAAAAAAAGAGGAGATTCAAGAAATCTTACAGCCCATAATTAGCTTGCAAGGCAAGAGCAGTGATTTTTGGCTGAGGTTCTCCCTCCACGCCAGTGGTGAGGCACACGAGGTGAGCGTGAAAGCCGGATGCCATCCGCACTGGCCCAGTACGGACTTTAAGTGGAAAATAGTTCTCAGATTGAGAGCCCTAGAAAGAAAAAGTGCAATGTACATTAGTTTTTCTTTTCTAAAGAGAGCAATTTCTAGCAAAGTACCCTTTACTGAAAATTTATTAGGAATTACTTATATTTATGTACCAAAGCAAGAATCCATTTGCATTTTTTATATGATATGTTGAACAATTCTGATAAATTGTAAATTTGTTTCCAAGTACCAGCAAATGTTTCATAAAAACCAAAACTAATAATATAAAAATCTGTTTGTTAATAGCATTATCATTTGTGTAAATTTGGCATAATATTGACCTATATGTCTATTTATATTTTTATATATGTATACAGTGAAACCTCTCTAAAGTGACCACCTGTTGCTCCGGCCAGGCGAAAAGAGGTCGTTCAGAGAGGTGGTCGCTTAATGGAGGTTGCGTGAAAATATTCAATAATAATGTTACACATGTGCAGAAGTGACCAAAATGAATAATAATTAATTAAACAAATAGACATAAATGCGGTTTTAAAGATTTTGTGATTTTGTGAAAGAGCATTTTCTTTCTCTCCTAACGCACAAAAACTAAGCATTCTTTTGATCCCCCACCACCTTTTTGCATCCTATCCTACGACTTTCTGTTAAACATTTCCTTGATGAGCAAATATTCCATATTCATCAAGATTATAAATGCCTTTTTCATCATAACCTGTGAAAAGACACACACACTGCATGCGCATATCTTCCAGCCCTGGCATAAGCTTCCAACCACGTCAGCACTTTCTCCACAAAGTGTTTTCAAAACAATATTAACAATATTGTTGCAAGCCAGCCATTGCTAGCTCATTAGCGTTCCACTAATAGGAATTTTCTTTCACCTCGCAGCTTGGAATCAATCCATTGAAACTTCATTCACATAAAAAAAACTTTTCTGATCTCTATTTTTTTACTGGGTTCTTCCCAACCTTAGGTGAGCAATTCCTTGTTTTATACATTGTCATAGATTTGAGTTTTTCATACATTTAAATTTACTGCCGATTTTTTTTCGGATTTTCCATTTTTTTACTCTTATCCTTGGAAGTAAAGAATCACCCTTTTGTTAGATACCATTTATGAAAACGTTGAAAAAATGTTCTTTCATATCGGTTGTTGGTTATCAAAATGAATTCTCAACTAAAAGAAAAGCCTGTGTTCCTATCGCTCTATCAATATCAGTTTCTTAACTGTTTACAAAAGTAAAACACCTAAAGGCTCTGAGAGGGAAGGAGATGTTCTTGGAAATGGGATAAGAATGACACACCCCAGGGAGTGTTGGTAAAAACTCCCTGCAAAAGTATGCCACTTTATCCTTATCTCATCAAAGGGACAAAAGGGATGGGCTAATGTGTTTTTGCCCACAAGGAGTTACTCAACAGACACGGGAAGCTAACTTCCTTGAGGAATTTCTGGAAAAATGGCCAATTGACATCTGAATTGGAGGGGGTGTCAACCCAAGGGGTGTAGCACTGCACTAAAGCACCATTTTTTATTGATTATAGCAATTGAATGATTCAGAAATAAAAGTGGCGGAATTTTTTTTTTCTGGAAGAAAATGGGGTTGCCTAATGGAGGTCAAGTTAGTATTAAATTAATGCGGGGAAATTCTGTTCCAGCAATTTTTGGTCGTTTAGAGAGGTGGTCGTTTAATAGAGGTGGTCGGTTAGAGAGGCTTCACTGTACATACATTTTCCATATTCATTTTATACACATTCAATCAATTCCATTTAATGGAGTACATTGGGGTGATTTTTTTTTTTTTTTGAATTAAATAGCTATCTTAATCAAATGAACTAATAATTAATTCTCAAAGAAACAAAAATAAATAAAAAGAATATCATGATATTAGTGCCTTTTTAAAGGCAAAAATTAAAATGTTTACACAAAATAAAGAGTTATCCAGGGTGTGTAGCAAATTCTTTCAATGAAAAATAAGCACTTTTTAAGCACTCTAAAAAAAGATCATTTTAAGCTATGCACATTACATCTCCCCCTCCCCCCCCAATTGCCGTTCCTCAATACAAATAATATAGAATTTATATTGCAACACAACAGCAAAAAAAAGATGTAAATACATATCTGCATAATACAATAAAGAAAAAACTGGTTTCTGGCAAGGAGCTCAATTCTTTGGTTTACAAACCACCATAGAAACAATTACAGCATAATTTAAAATAACTGTATGCACTACTCCCTTACCGCAAAGTACTGTGATTTCCTTTCTGTGAAAATACTGAATAAGCGCTCCCCCCCCTCTCCCCTCCAATTTGGATTCTCCTTGCGATGACTAAGAGAAGCTCATGAATTCCATCGTCAGCAGACCAAACGCTTTGATACCAAACCAAAGGGCCAAGGGATTTTAAAATTTCCTGGGAATTGCAGAGACTAAACAAACAACACTCTTTGCATTACCCAGGGAGGGGACCAGGGCTCTAGTCCTGGAAGGGACGGGACTGGACAGAAATTGACTTCATCAGTGGCTACCCACGAAAAACTTTGAACACATGCTTTCGTTCCGATAAGCTTCTGTCTGAATTTCCGTAATCACATCAGTTCTTCTTGCCTCAAGGCTTTCTTTTTTTTATGGGGGTCATTTACCAGGACCATAAAGGTCAAGACTCAGAAATTATGGAAGTGGCCAGTGCTACCCACTAAACTTAACTTAATTAACTTGGTGGCCACCTATGTGTCATAAAACAAAAGTGCACAGCAGGAAGGGGGGGGGGCGGTTAATGGTGCATCAGTGCACTACAATGCCTTATGTGTCTTATTTTCAGTGCAGAAGACATAATATTTGTCAAAACTATTAATTCTTTAAAAAAAAAAAAAAAAAATCCACATGACTTTCAAATTGGAAAAAAAAAACTAGCTTCATTAGCGATGGTAAATTAAGGAAGTACGAATTTTTGCAAAAATTTTTTTTGTGTTAAATGTTAGAGTACAAAAGATTAAAATCTAAATTTTAATTGTTAATAATAGAAACAACAGAAAACAAAAATGAAATTACAGAAACGAACCTTTTACAAAAGACCGTGATCACAAATATTCGAACACGAGTATAAAAAAATAATTTCCAGTTCTAATTTTGTTCAGTACATTTTATTTCCATTCTTTTTAAAACATTTTTTAAAAACTTTCAAACCATTTTCAAAATGGCGCAACACTTCATACCGATTTTATAAGTTTAAGTGAAAATGGCCGATCTGAAATGAAAGTGTTGCGGCTATGAAAAAAAAAAAAAAAATCAGAATTAAGATTGTTTCCTACTATATTTAAAAAAATTATATGGCAGAGAGAAGGAATAATAAAAAAAAAACAGCGCAATCGGGAAACATTTTCACCATTTTTTTTTTTTTTTTGTGAAAGGAGAAATGAAGTTTATCGGCCGAAATTCGGTTGTGTGAATGCCAAATTGATGCGTTTTTATTGTCTGTGTGCATGAAAGAAGCAAGAGTTGTAAATTCTATAGATGTATTTGAAAAGGAAGGATTTACTTTAGAAATTAAGAAGAAAAAAAACGAAAGGTGGCGATCGCTCCTAATTTTTTTAATTGCCACTTTTTCAAATAAGGTCGCCACGTGGCGAGTGCCGACCGTGAATCTTGAACTTTAGAGGACCATATGCTCTTATACCACCAAAGAATATAAACATGGATGAAAAATAAGCACTTTTAAAAGCTTTTAAAAACAAAAGCAAAAACAAGCACTATTAAGCACTTTTAAAAACCGCTAGGCACCCTGGTTATCCATAAGTTTTAAACTGACAGTGACACTAGTCACCAACTAGAACTGGGACTGCAAGTTTTTACGACTACTGGTAATTTATGTAAAAAATTACAATTCCATTTGAAATTATTACAATAATGGAAAATAAAGCAGGGAGGGGTCTACAAATTAAGTCTAAGAAAATAACTGTGCTTTGCTTGAAATATATGGTTCTCAACATAGGGTAGAAGGTCCATAAGGGAGATTCAGTTTTGAAAGTGAAGCAAGTTGACAATCAGTTAATGATACAATTTTTGCATTTCCATGATTGCTGAAAATTATAATTTGAGACATTGCACTATCTTAAAACAAAAGTTTAGAGCGTACAGAGAATAATTGAGGATGGTGTAGTGGAAAAATTTACAAAAATGGCAGGAACATATAATTAATTACAGAAAGTAGGACACAGAAAATAATATGAGGAATAAAAATGCACAAAAATATGAAGTACAAAACAGAAAACAGCAAAAAATTACTTGTTTTCCACTATCTTCCGAGTTGGACCTGTTAGACGCAGAAAATGAAAATGCCCGGTTCAGTGGATCGTTTTCTTCTGATGCTCCAGGATTTGTTTCTACATCACCCTTTATGGATATTTCAAGGACCTAGAGAGAGAGAGAGAAAGCCTTGGTTTTGAATTTTGCATCAGTAAAACAAAAGAACTAAATAAATAAGTTCTATTTGCGTTGATATTTAAGTGCTTGGGCATCACTTCTTGCTAATATTTGCATAAGTTATATAGAAAATTCCTGCAGTAGAAAACACTAGCATAGATACTAAAATGCCAATTTGTAAAAATATTGCAATAATAAGTTTCTTTTTGTAATTTGTATCCCAACACTAAATAAATGTAAAAAAAATATTTTTTTTAGTACTTTATTTCATGAGAAGTAATAGTGGAGGTAGATAAAGTAATGCAATGCTTGGTGATACTGTTGTCTGTTTGGCGCTGGATAGACTGGAAATAGCGGCACTTTGAATCAATTTTTGGAGATAAAAAAATATCAGACTTTTCCAATTGCTCTCTAAATTCATACTAGTACCCATATTTTTTCAAAATATAGATGTGCTATTAAAGAAGAGTGAGTTTTCGTTTTTCGGGGGTATGAGGCAGTTTTGGCTAAAGAGCAAGAAAGTGAAAATAATTTTAAAAAGAAACAAACTAAAAAACCTAGCCTACTATCTTTGGTTCAATATAAAGTCAAATTTGGCTAACATTATTGCTTACTTTGGTCATTAAATCTCATGAAACAAGGTATAAAAAGATAACAGTGTGTTAGCCTTACATTGAGATCAACTGACGCATCATTCTTCTTGAAATTATACACCACCACGTGCCCACTGGAACCCGCAACAGCCAACAGGCGCGTATTAAGACAAAATGCAACATTGTCAATGGCGAAAGGATCTTCATCAAGCTCGTCGATGCTCCTCGGCTTTGGTCTCTCGAACACTTTGGTCGTTTTTAATTTGTACAACACTTGGAAAGAAACTGAACACCAAAACAAAAAGTAAGACAGGAAATAGAACAGTAATTTTCTAAATGCATTTTTAGGAATAAATTCCTTAACTAAAAAATATTTATAATATACTTCCGCTACATAAAAGTTAAAGCTTAAGACAGAAAAAAAATTAATATATTCCAAAGATCTCTTTTTGCACGGTGTATGTATATTACTTTTACAGTCAAAGAAACACTTTCACAGAAAACCCCAATGAATTTCTTTTTAAAAATCTAAAATGATAATTATTTCAGTGTTTAAAACAAAAGATAAATAATGACAACTTTTACACAAAATTTTAATTGCTATTTGTAACACTTTAAAAGAAATTACAAGTGATGAAAGATGCATTGAAGGACAGCTAAGCAATGTTGAAAAATCACTCATATATGTTACAAATTTACACTATATATCAAACACTGTTTAGGCACTCTCCCACGAGTAAGTTGATATTTGTGAGTTATTACAGTAAAAAGTTCCTCCTTTCTCCAGGGAAGTAGTGCTACCTATTTCTGCTTCTTCCAAAAACCAAATTTTCGTAGAGAAATGGCAGGAAGATTTTTTGCAAGAACTTTTTAAACCAATTTTCTTTTTTAAAAATTTATATTATGATAAACAATATCCTTTGTCACTAAACAATTAGATAAATGTTGAATGAAAGCATATAAATATTTGCTACACACAATTTAAAATTTGAATTTTTGAATACATTGCCAGTAATTATTTCAAACAATTAAGGTGTTATTTATTACAAAGGTTAAATTAAAATGCTTTTTTTTTGTAATGGTATTATTGCACTAAATTAAGCAAAGTTTCTTTTTGAACTAATGTGCTAAAAAATACATCACCAGATCTTGGTATGTACTTAATTAAATTTGAAGCATTTAATCCTAAAATGAAATTACTTCATACATTCAATGAAAAGAGAAGGAAAGTTAACCAAAAATAGTTTTCAACAACAAATAAATTGAAGCATTTAATAAATAAGTAAAAATGCAAGATAACTCACCTGATGAAGCGTCCCAAAATTGCAGAGATCCATCTGCATGACTGAAAGATAAAGAATTTTTAAGAAAGATTTTTAAAATTTCAACCAGCCTTGAATTATTGAAGACATGAAAATCATAATTACCCTGTTATCACGATTTCAGGATAGCTAAGAGTTACAGTGCCCCACTCACCACCATCTATAGGCCAGTCCTATGAACAAGGAATTTTCTTGGTACATGAAATATTATTAATAATGCATTTTAAATTCTTTTTAAAGAAAATAAAATTCCAAAAAATAAATAAATAAAATCAAATAAATAAACAATAGTTTGTGTTTTATTAATTTTTTAAACTTTACTTTTTTGATTCAAAACATATTAAATGTCTATTAATTTTAAATTGCAGGGATTGTTAATGTGGCAACCAGTCCTGCTATTAAAAATTTTAAGTGTAGATGTGGGGTGGGAGGAAGCAGAGGAAATCATGATGTACAACGTTAAAAAACAAAATACATGCACATATATACACTGCATTTCTCAGGACCAGGGGGAGGCAACTGCTGATCCCCTTTAGTGTTACCGACTCTATAACGCCTTGATGTTTGCAGCAGTATAAAGCAGAAATTTTAAATTATTTATGTTTCATGGGTGATTCTCCCCAAATAGGTCATTTTCGCATAGCGAAAAAAAAGAGAAAAAAGTCAGAAATTTCCAGTTTTTAGAAGCCGGATAGTAGAAAAAGTACATAATACTAAAAAATATCATCAAACCAAAATAATTATTAGATTTTTAAGATTTTATTAAAATAAGGGAATAAGTTTTTGAGATAAACATGTTGTAAAAATAATAACTTTAATGAAAGTTTTCTCCAGGAGAAACAAATAAGCTTCCTTTGGGATCATTCATAAATGATGTCACGCTTCGAGGGGGGGGGGGGCTCGTGAAATTGTGACAATGGTAGTGGAGAGGATAACAAGAAGTGTGACATCATGCATTATGCAACATAGCGTGATGCGTGACAAAGGAGGGGGGGAGGGGGGTCCACTGATGTGTGACATATTGTGACAAAGGGGGGGAAGGGGGGTCAAATATATGGGAAAAAAGCATGACGTCATTTATGAATGGCCCCTTTGCAGTCAAAAGAAAAGAGATTCAATTTTTTTATATATTTTATTTATTTATTCATCCATTCCTTTTTCACAATTTCACATATTCTTTTTCTTACATCTGTGTTAGAAGCCTGTTTCAGAATTTTCCCCACATCATCTGGAGCATCTTCTCTACGTTCAACGATTCTGTGTTGTTAAATTAGATTTGTGTTTAATGACAGAAACATCATTTCAATATAAAGTAATATACATTAATTTATAATGAAATGATGTATAATAAATTAATGAGTGTATCAGGCTTGGAGTAATCGCGATTACGTAATCGTAATCGGCTGTAATCGATTACATTTTGACAGAATCGTAATCGTAATCTGATGATGGCATATTCTCATAATCATAATCGAAGTTGTGTAATCCCGTAATCCTTTTTCTCCCGGAATTTTAATCGTAATCTTGAGGAAAAAATCCGTAATCTGCTAGTCCTGCAATCGTGTAACCTTGACCTGCTGAAAGCTGAAATTTTTAGCGCTACCCTTGGATAGAAGAGATAAGATTACAAGAAAAAGGATTCAAACTGTGTACTTAAGTCCTATCCTAAGCGGTCTATGGGCGATCATAATATAACAGGTTCTGTGCGGCGGTCGCAGAGCCTTGATGGCAGGACCATATAATAGTCTGCTAGAGACGCTTGTTGTCCTACTTGTTGCGGTCTCTCAGAATTCTTAATTGCGGCTCCACTCTCCATGGGGAATGGCTGGAGAGCCCGAGAAGAAAGGGAGTCTGGTCTGGATATGTCACTCGCATCGCCTTGGGGCTCTCAGGGGGGGGGGGGGGGTCTCCGGTCTCCTCGCGTCGTCCAGTTTCGGTACAAGAGCGGTAATCTGTCCGCAAGTCACAGATTTCGGGGTAGATAAGAAAGGGGAAGGTGTCTATAGAAGGACCAAATGCATCGGTCATTTTGCTTCCATAATTACCCCTTCAAAACATATTCAAACGGTTGGGCAATAGGCGAGAGTCTGGACGGGACCGCCGCGAGTAAAAGAGAGTTCCCCCTTTCTTCTCTTCGCGGGGGTCCCGGTTTGGAGCCGGCATTAAGAATGGGCGCCCCATTTTCCCTTTCAATAATTGAAGTAGACTGCCCCCCTGAAAATCTAGTGTTGGTACTATCACCTACACACATGAAGAGACATGAAATGACTTTTGTGTTTTCGCCTTTCTTTAACGTCAGAAGTGAAGAATTTTTCTAAAGAATAGCACATTTACACTTCAGCAATTTAGGAGCAGGCGTTACATGATGCTCTATGCTTAAGATGCATGAAATCTTAACCCTGGTACGTGTGGTTATTATTCTTTTTAAAAATATGTTCTTCGAATATTTAAAAAAGTACATACATTTAAATCTTAAATTTATTTATATTTTAATGCTAATATTCTTTTTAATTAATAGGTATGTAAAAGAAAATGATATATGTTCAGACATTTTCCCAATTGTTTTTTACATGCATGAATTAATATTTAGGAATTATTTTAAAAAATTAATTATCTTTTTCTTCTTAGAATTACCTCAACAGAATTTTGTATTTCAGTTGAATCTTGTACGTTAAATTTGTGTTGTAAAATTACTTGCACTTTATTTTTTTATTAAAACAGTTAGTACATGGAAAAAAATATATGCTCGTGCATGTAAAAAAAAAAAAAAAACCACAAAAATCATATTAAAATATTATAGTCATTCGTATTATAATTATTCTTCATATTACTTTTTAACGATTACTAATTTTGCTAAGAGTTATTTGAATGTTCATGTTCAAATTTTTTGAAATTATTCTAAAATGCAGCATTTATTTTCAAAAGATTATTTAACTCTTCCACTATCTGAATATTTTGTTATCCCGTGCAATTCATGCACATCTTATAAGTGATTTCATAAAGAATCATAGAAAATTATTATTTTCAGTAAACTAATTGGTGTTATGTGAAATATTTGCACAATTTAAACTAGAAAATAAATACAATGGAGAAACATACATTTTCGGAAATTGCGGCCAACTAAATTTTGATTGTATGCACACAAAATAACAATGAACCAGGTAAATCACTTATGCATTATATATACATTTAGTGCATCGTCTTTGCTTATATACAAAATACGATCAATGTAGTTATCCCTCACATGAGTTTTAAATATTCGAAAAATACTGACTGTGCCTTTCCTGATTATATATATATATATAATGCAAATTTTTCATTTCTGCAACGACGTCATAATTCCAGAACTGTGATGATGAAATTGTTTCATTATAATTGCATTCATCATCATCTCAGTTATCTCTTATAAAATCAAAAATTTAATTAAAAATCATAACTTTTTGATTTATGACACTATTGTGAAAATGAGAGTTGTATGCATAAAATCGGATAATTTTAAGCTAATCTAATCGTAATCAAAATCGTAATCAAAATCGTAATCGGATGTCATAATCGTAATCGATTACATTTTTCAACGACTGTAATCGCTGCCGTAATCGTAATTACTTTTTGGCAAAGGATTACAATCGTAATCGTAATCATAATCTCTCAATTTCTCCCTTTGTAATCGTAATCATAATCGATTACGTTTCTTTGTAATCGACTCCAAGCCTGGAGTGTATATATACACACACACATATATATATATATAAATTGTTTTTTCAGTATTATGTCATCTTTGAATTACTAACAATGCGATGCAAAGGAAGAAATGTATATTTCGGTGAAACGTAATTTCTTGAACTTTGATCTAAATGTGACATATGCAAAGGAAATTCTAATATTTGCCTCAGATATATTTAGGTTAATTTGGGAATTTAGCTTGAAATATATTTTTATAAGTCAATCACTAATTGATATAAAAAAAACAAAATGGAATAAAAATATCTTTATAACAATTCTTTAAAAACAACTGAACCATTCCCTCTTGAAAGCATCATTTTTTCACATGTGGGAATAATAAAATTAACATTATTAGCTTATGAAACTTGTACCCATAATTTGAATTAAAAAAACACATTATCACATTAGAATTTTTGAGAAAAATAAAACACCCATTAATACATTTTTAGAAAACAAATTAATTTCGCACATTTAGATGAGAGATTGATGATACCATCTTAAAATGTACCTAATCAATTTACTCGGTTTTTCCATAACACACTGAAGAACTTATGGAGCTGGTTAAAGTTTGTTTTAGAGGCATGTGTGAAGTACATTTTTCTTTCCCATATAATAGCGTCATAGAGCTGAGGCCCCCTGAATTACAATGAATAAGTTACAAGAGCTCAAAAAAAAAAGTTATATTGATTAATGCTTCAATTCTATGAGTGGATATAATAAAGTTTTGATTATATTTCCTGCAACAACAGCAATGCTTCTATATGCTTAAATTAACATAATGTTGTTTATTTACAAAAACAACTGGCTATCACAAGATGTCAGGGAAACTGAACTATGAGTTGAGAGAGAGGCGGAAGGAGCAGTGAAAGGAAATGAGAGAAAAAAAAACTTTTGAGCAATACAGAAAACACTAATGTGCACATTATTCAAGATACCGGAAACTTTTGATTCCGTACTTTGACCGATCACACTAGTTAACTACATATTAGCTAAGTAATATGCACGTTAATAGTTTTGGAGCTTTAGCAGTTATATAAATATGCATACACATATCAAGCAATTAAGAGTGGCTGCTTTTTTATATTCCTGCCTTCCCATTTTTTATCTTGAGATATCTTTTAACTCATAAATGGCATTTATACAGCTTCACATGTAGACTTTTCATGAAGTAGATTAGTGTATCCTCACCTTATCTGAACAACCACATTGTTTGGTGCCCATGGATCCGACAGAATAGAAGGCTGGTATGAGGTCATTAGGGCAGTCTGCAAAATAGGCACAATAGGTGACAGGTGATTTGTGGAAGTCCATAGGATATGGATTTTGGAAGCAAGGAAAACTGCAGAGAAAAATACACGTTATTAGCAAATAGTAGATTCAAATGTTGCTGCTAAATTATTCACTTTTACTTTACATAATTATAAATTAATAAGGAAGTCTAAGATAATCTTAACTAATCTTTACCAAATCTAACAAAAGGTAAGGAAAGAGCAACACATTTTCCTCAAAATGAACAAAACTTAACAATTTAATTAATGTAATTCAATTGTTTATTGCATTGGTACTTTCTTTAACCATAATGTCTATTTCAGTTGCTTTTCTTACCACATTATTTTATGTAAGAGATAGATGGGCTAGGGCGTTCCACGCTAAGATCTTTTGTCTGTGGAACATTCTAGACAGTCAATACAAGAAATTGTCAAACTTGAATGTTCCACTCTAAGAGTTTTGTCTGAACTAGTGGAAGTAAGAATCATGATAAATGTGTGGGAATTTAATGAAAAGTTAAATAATCATTAAAAAGAAAGCCGCATAGAGCAATATTTTGATTTACATTGAATTTTTTTATTAGTTTAAATGGATATCCAATCTTGATCAGATGTTAAGAAATTTATTAAATAAATAATTAATAACCACAGCATTTGAGGAGAAGGTTAGGAGTTACTAATACTAGGAGGTACAAATGTCACCAGTGTGACATTTGTACCATACACAGGTCGCCTGAGTGTTGTGGCATGAAGATATGAATGCAAGTCTAGTACTTTTGAGACAGACCTCGTATATTTGAGGATGGGTACAATTAAAGAAACACTGCAATTATCACATATGTTGACCCTTTTGGCTAATTTCAAGTAGTTTTTGAGATCTTAAATATTTTATTTGACAATCTTAGACTATTTTTTTAAAAAATCTTCTGTTACAGTTAATCAAAGAATATTTTCCACAACAATGCAAAATATGAATCTTTGGATTTAATTGAAATAATTAATATTTTCTTTGATCTCATATCTATATATATATTTCACTTAGCATGAAACAGTTATGATTACATTTGTGCTTATCTAGAAATATTTTTTAGAAATACCCATATTAAAGAGCAACACTGTCTAGAAACGAAGATAGAAATTTCAAGTTTTAATAATAACACTGTTTCTGTTTCTGCTGTAAATGTTTTAAAAGTACGGTAAATTCTGAAAAAAAAAAAAAAAAAAACCCCACTTAATCGACAAAGTGGATCTTTTAAAGTGGGCCCCCTGAAAAAACCCGGGTGGGTTTTCTTGGGCACGGTCGTGACCTTCGAGAGGAGAAGGCCTGCTGGCTCCCAGCTGATGGTGTGTATGAGTCATCACTAGTGGGGACAGGGACGAGTACAAGACGAGTGAGACACAACATTCCAGCAGTCGATTTACAACCACGTTGTTGTGTTTTACGCTCCTCGATGTTGCTTTAATATGTTAATTGTGATACATTTAAATAATTTAGTGATTTCTAACAGCTTCCTGATTTTCAAAGGATGTTTACACAATCACCATAAAAAGGTAAGAAATGTTTTATTTTAATACTTGGTAATTATTGTTATGTATCTTGAAAAAACTGTTAAGCCTAATCGAAGTTTTTTATGAGTTGAAAGAATTTTTTTGCAGATTAGTTGATTAGATTAAAATGTCACATAACAAACTTTGATTTGAAAAAAATGTTTTGTTTAGAACAAGGTGGAAAAAAATTATCACACTAACATTGTTTATAATTATTTAGCTGAATGAGAAAAAAAATTAATTCAATGTCATAACTACATATATTTTACAAGATCGCATGGTTATTTGCTCTTCTCATTTTATGAAATTCAATAAAGTTTTATTCGATATTTACTGTTTCTGAACGAGTCATTCAGGGCTCCCACCGCCTTAACACAATTTGTAGCAGCTTTCGGAGCAGGTGAAATGTCCTTTTTGCATCAGTTTGGAGCAGAAGAATTTAACTTTTGTATCAGTTTGGAGCAGAAGAAATCAACTTTTGTATCAGTCTGGGAGCCGAAAATATCAACTTTGTACCATTTTTGGTGGATTTGTTTCCTTGTTTTTTAAATATTAAATGGCTGTTTTAAAGCAATCTTATTTTCATACATCAAGGGTAAGAACAGTTTCAAATTTTCTATATGATAGGAAATGTAAACGTCAGTCATCCTTTAAAAACTGGATTAGATTATTTCAAAAACTGGATTATTTTTATATTTCTTAAGAAATTATTCATAACCTATTCAAAAAGTAAGACTAATTAAACCTAAAACCCTTATAAAGGGGTTTTTCCAATACTTTTCTCAAGAAACGGATAATTTAAAAAATGTTTTGCTGTTTTTTTTTTCTTTTAATAGTTAAGAATAGCTGGAAGAAAGCTTAAAATTTTCTTCTTTTCAAAAATCATTGCATTCTCTCTTTTTTTGTTTAACAGCTAAAACACTATTCTTTCAAGAAAAGAAGCAAAAACTCACTAATATGGAAGGTTCAACAATTTTAAACTATTTATCATTAATTAAAATTTGTTTTAAAAATAGTACTTATTTAGGTATAACATATATATTGTGATTATAGTAACAGTAAAATTTTGAATGAATTAAATATAATTTCATATTTTATCAAAAAATATATTTGAAGTTGATCCTATTTTTTACCTGCAGTAATATTTATTATTTTTCAGTTTAAGAAATATTCCTTTAAATTTAAATCCTAAATACTCACTTAAATGCTTTGGAAGTAATTAATGGCACTAAAAGTAAATTGATGAGTCTCATAATTTTGCAACAAGAAAATTCAAGAACCAAATTACATTTCTCAGTTCTATAATAGGAAGACAAAAATGTATTTTTTATTATATGTTGATAATTTAATGTCTAATGATTATTTTTTTTTCCAACAATTTCTTTACATCTTGCAAAAATTGTGTAAGAGTTACAATTAAATTTTAAGAGTCCTAGGGTTACAGCAATTGGATGCTGAAAGAAACTAAATTGAATTAAAAAAAAAAAGGAAATGCATTAAATTGAATTAAAAGAGAAAGGATAACTTCATAACATTCAAGTCTAGTTAAAAAATTGAAACTTTAAGCAAGAGTACTTTTATGAGGTCGTTCATCCACAACGAAATTTCTATTTCTTCTAATAATATTGCTTGACATATTTGCTAAAGATCATCAATTCATTAAGATGTACATGCTTTTTTTAATGATTTTCTAACTTAACTGTATTTTCTTTTTTACTTATTTTGTTCTTTATATTTATGTTTTATACTTTTTAAATTGCTTGTGGTTATATGATATAGATTACAGAGCTTAAAGAGTAATGAGAAAAGAAAAAAAGCTGCAATTCAATGTTTAATTTTACAGCAACAGCGTTTGAAAGTCTACCTCTAAACACTTTCAGGAACAAATACATATTTTCAAACAATGTTTTTATTGAAAATAAACATATATTTTATTTATTTACTTTGAGAAGAAACATTATAAATTGTTGAAATGAAAAAAAATCCGCTTTTTGTAGCGGATGCAAAAAGATTAGAACGTATGCGCTTCTTTGCTTGCTCGTGGAAAGTAGGCTTAAGGAATCTTAAAGAATTGACTTATTTTTTACACGACCCCAAAATGCTTCAGCTAATAATATTTTTTAAAATGCAACAGAAATATTATGTATCATGTTTTCATGCATCAATTATCAGTTAACATTTTTTGAAATTCATAATTAATTTTGTAATTGTTTGACTGTGAAGAATACTACTTTTATTATTAAATGCAAGTTATTACGGAATATTTTTAATTATATTTAGTGACAAAAATTTCGTGAGTCAATATTCAAAGTTAGCATTTATTTCTAAGAACATTAATATCAGAACTCTTGGAAGTTAATTTATTTTCATTTCTTTCTTCCATATAGCTACAATCATTTCTTTGTTCACATACAGAATAATTTCTGTGTGTATATATATATATATAATATTTTTATGTTTAATTGCTAATTTTTTTAATGAAGCAATGAATCCAGGGTTCGTGATTTTTTTTGATTAAAAAGATTTTTTAAATTTAAATCAGATTTTTTTGATTTAAATCGGATTTTTTTGATTTAAATCGGATTTTTTTTATTTTTTTTAAAAAGACCCTATATATTTTGGATATTTATTACGTTACATTCATAGAAACAATATGGAATCTTAATCAATATGCAAAAACACACTTTAAACTATTTTCACAGCAATAAATGTTTTTAATAGTAATAATGATAAAGAAATTTGAATACAAATGCATGACTCAAATGAAACTTAACCCTACCAGGAATAATAGTACACTCATAAGTACAGAGAAAATGAACAAATTTAATCTGAACTATTTTGCTTTTGAAAGCTGAAAAAATGTACCAATTCTGTGTACTTAAGTTTTACATTGAATCTACTTTAATCATTTTTCAGTTTTATAAATAAAAAAGCCTGAAATATTTTTATCCATTTCGAAAAATCATATGCTCACACCATTATTAAAACTGAAACTTTTTGTTTTAATCAAGTATATTTATTGAAAACTTCTATGATAAAAAAATAATTTAGAAGGGAAAAAACTTAAGCTATTAGGGGACATGGATGAAACTTTAAGATATATGTTCTAAATTCTAACAATTGTTGTTTTAAACACTATCATTCCAAATTTTTTATTGTGTGGCATTGATTAAATGGATCTAAAATACTATTTTTTAGATAAAAAACACAGAATGGTTCATGATTATGTATTATGAATTGTAATTTGAATGATTGAATGAATTATGCTTTGCTGTTAAGATGCTTGAAGAATATTGTAAAATTTAAAAAAAATATTGTCAAATTAAAAGAATAGTAATTAATTCTAACCTTATGAAATATGTTATGCACACAGACATGGACCTAAGAAGTTTTGTTTGAAACAGTAGTTGTAATTATAACATATTTCATTTTTACAACACTTTCTAACATAGTAAAATCAATGATTTTTTTGAAAAAAAAAAATAACTTGATTTAAATCAATGATTTTTTTTAAAAAAATCACTTGATTTAAATCGTGATTTAAATCAAGCTGATTTAAATCAACGAACCCTGAATGAATCTCAAGTAAAAAACTTTTTATTATAATTTTATGTACATTAGGTTTCTTAGTAAACTTTGCCTCTTTAAATTTAATTAAGGTACATAATGGCTGGAGATTTGATACCAAACTGTGGAAAGTTCTAATAAAAATGAAGTATTAATGATAAAAAGCCTTACAAAAAAGTAAAGCTCTAGATTTCTCTGTGTTAATTTAAAAATTGGTTCTTTTAAAATGTTCTTTTTTAATATTATTTTTTAATGTTATTTGAGTCATTTTATTTCAATATGAGCTTTCTATTACTACTATATTTCTAATTATTACCAATTATGAAAAGAAAACAACAACAAAGATTGGTCTATTTGAACAGGAATTGTTTTAATCTTTTGCAACAACATTTACTGAAAGCAAGAAAGAAAATAGCTGTAATGTATAAGTTTTTTTTTTAAATCGATGGAAAGGTAGAAAGTTGTGCATATCAATTTTTTTCCCTTTCAATTAAAAAAATGTATGAGTAAATAAAAATAACAGAAAGAAATAACCTTTTTTGAGTTTTTTTGCTAAGGAATCATCCTAAATACTGATAAGTTAATGGCATCTAATATTTATGTTCTTGTAAAAATAAAAGAAAAAAATCTCCAAAATATTAATTTTTCTTTCTTTTCGTTATAATTTTCAAATGATTAGAAGAAAGATTACTTGGTTTTTAATATTAAAATTTCAAAATATATTAAGGAAAGCATCAAGATTGCAACACGCACATATTCAAATAGTTCAAATGTGGAAGCATCGCGAATTCTGCTTCATGTGTTCAAGAGGGTGCAGCTCTTTCCCCAAATGTGATGACTCATTGACATAGCGAGCAGGCCTCCTAGTCTCGAAGGTCACGGCACGGCCCACTTAGGCAGACCCTGATAATGCTGCACTGACGCACATGAACAAAATTTCCATCGAGTCAGTTTATTGCAAGTGTTTATAATACAATGTTTGCAATACTCAAGGTTTTGTATTTCAATTAAATTTATTCACTGTCTGCTAAATTATATTTTATATATAGTTTTTACTATACTATGTAATTTTATGATTAACTAATACATAAATGCAGTGACAGAATTCATGAATTTCTTTTTAAATTTAACAAATGATCAAAATGTAAAAATTAAAATAACGAAAAATAGTTTCAATTGATGAGCATCACATACCCAGGACTCGTAAGATCAACAAGAACAAGATCTCGCTCCAGAAGCACGACAATAGCATAAGGTTCTTGATATTCTGTCACCAAATACAAGCACATGCTGTTAGTCTGATAATTACATGCAAGATTTTAGTATTGCACAAATACAACACATTTGCCACATGCACAAAAGGAGAAAAGCTACAATTAAAGATATACATGACATTAATTATTATCCTATGAGAAACATGCAAAATGTTTGTACACAAAATCTCCGGCTATTTTAAATTTTAAAAAGGGAAGTTAGAAAATATAAGAATTGTTTTAGAAGGCCCAAGTAAAAGTAGGGAATATTATGTCAAACTTATCACTAGGTGAAGCTTGGAATTTTATGAAATGGATGCAATAAGGATTAATAATCATGACGCAAGTTAAAAACAAGCTCTTCTTTTAGCACCTATCTAGTAAGAGAAACACTATTCTACTAAAATAAATTCAAAATATTTGGTAAGAACACCTGCTGAATTTTTAAAATTCTTTATGCTAAAATTTTTTTTGAAATAAGGTTTCTGTACAAAACTGAAAGAAGCTAAAACTTAGTCACAGGAACCTATTTAAACTACAATTGAAAAGTTTATAAGGAAACAATATTTTAAGTTACGCTAACATGTTTTAAATGCATGAAAATGAAATGGAATAGAAATTTTTTTCATGAAACAAATAAAGTCAAGAAAATGGTACACTTATATTTTAAAAATTTTGTAGCTATGTTGACACAGGGAAAAAAATTGAAATTTCATAATTTTCAAGATAAAGCATCACCTGTGTGCCATGGTGCTTCACAAAGCATAACAAAGTCAACAATACTGTAATCCATCTCTAACACTGTTGTGGACTTTCCTTGTTGAATGGTTAAGCTGGATGTTTTCCCTTGCTCCTCGTAGGGCAAACCACCAGAGAAGACAGTTAATACATCTCTTTAACAAATAATTTTCAAAATTAGAATAAAGTGATATAACGATGTATAAATATGAATTAAAATGTAAAATTTCTGATTTGTATATCATGGGGGGGGGGGATTAATAAATGAATAAATAAAAGCAGTTATCAACTAGCAGATGAATGTAAGAATAACATCATGCATACAGTATTACATCATCTTGCTGCTAACTAAAAAGGAAATTTAACATAATAAAAAAAAAATGCATTCAGAAAAGCCTCTTCAAGTTAATATCCCTTTCCTTTTACAAAGAGATAAGTTTCCTTTAAGATCATTATTTTTAGTGAAAAAAACAAGGAATTCTCTCTCAGCTTGGCAAAAAAAAAAAAAAATGATGGCAACACTACTGACTGCAGCTATGAAGAAAATTTTCCTTAAAAACCTTAATTTTCCCTAAAGCATGCAAAAGCAAAGCTTTGGGAACAAGATGGGCAACTTCCTTTGTCCTTAAATTATAAATCACTTTTCTTCAATAATTTGCTTTTCACTTTTTTCCCTTTCCATTTTGAGGTTGCATTTACTCTTATGGTCATATTTTATTATAATGTGAGGAGAAAACACAGTGCGAGATGCAAACCAGCATTGTTCCTTTCTTGGCTCTTAGTCAGAGAGCTCCAATTTTAATATTTTCAATTTGAGGTAAACAATTTTGAAAGTTTTTAGTTTATGCAGGGCTCCCACTGCCTTAACACAATTTGTAGCAGCTTTCGGAGCAGGTAAAATGTCCTTTTTGTATCAGTTTGGAGCAGAAGAATTTAACTTTTGTATCAGTTTGCAGCAGAAGAAATCGACTTTTGTATCAGTCTGGGAGCAGAAAATATCAACTTTGTACCATTTTTGGAGGATTTGTTTCCTTGTTTTTTAAATATTAAATGGCTGTTTTAAAGCAATCTTATCTTCATACATCAAGGGTAAGAACAGTTTCAAGTCTTCAATATGATAGGAAATATAAACGTCAGTCATCCTTTAAAAACTGGATTAGATTATTTCAAAAACTGGATTATTTTTATATTTCTTAAGAAATTATTCATAACCTATTCAAAAAGTAAAAGACTAATTAAACCTAAAACCCTTATAAAGGTGTTTTTCCAATACTTTTCTCAAGAAACGGATAATTTAAAAAATGTTTTGCTGTTTTTTTTTCTTTTAATAGTTAAGAATAGCTGGAAGAAAGCTTAAAATTTTCTTCTTTTCAAAAATCATTGCATTATCTCTTTTTTTGTTTAATAGCTAAAACACTATTCTTTCAAGAAAAGAAGCAAAAACTCACTAATATGAAAGGTTCAACAATTTTAAACTATTTATCATTAATTAAAATTTGTTTTAAAAATAGTACTTATTTAGGTATAACAAATATTGTGATTGTAGTAACAGTAAAATTTTGAATGAATTAAATATAATTTCATATTTTATCAAAAAATATATTTGAAGTTGATCCTATTTTCTACCTGCAGTAATATTTATTATTTTTCTGTTTAAGAAATATTCCTTTAAATTTCAATCCTAAATACTCACTTAAATGCTTTGGAAGTAATTGATGGCACTAAAAGTAAATTTATGAGTCTCATAATTTTGCAACAAGAAAATTCAAGAACCAAATTACATTTCTCAGTTCTATAACAGAAAGACAAAAATGTATTTTTTATTATATGTTGATAATTTAATGTCTAATGATTAATTTTTTTCCAACAATTTCTCTTTACATCTTGCAAAAATTGTGTAAGAGTTACAATTAAATTTTAAGAGTCCTAGGGTTACAGCAATTGGATGCTGAAAGAAACTAAATTGAATTAAAAGAAAAAGGAAATGCATTAAATTGAATTAAAAGAGAAAGGATAACTTCATAACATTCAAGTCTAGTTAAAAAATTGAAACTTTAAGCAAGAGTACTTTTATGAGGTCGTTCATCCACAACGAAATTTCTATTTCTTCTAATAATATTGCTTAACATATTTGCTAAAGATCATCAATTCATTATGATGTACATGCTTTTTTTAATGATTTTCTAACTTAACTGTATTTTCTTTTTTACTTATTTTGTTCTTTATATTTATGTTTTATCTTTTTAAATTGCTTGTGGTTATATGATATAGATTATAGAGCTTAAAGAGTAATGAGAAAAGAAAAAAAGCTGCAATTCAATGTTTAATTTTACAGCAACAGCGTTTCAAAGTCTACCTCTAAACACTTTCAGGAACAAATATATATTTTCAAACAATGTTTTTATTGAAAATAAACATATATTTTATTTATTTACTTTGAGAAGAAACATTATAAATAGTTGAAATGAAAAAAAATCCGCTTTTTGTAGCGGATGCAAAAAGATTAGAACGTATGCGCTTCTTTGCTTGCTCGTGGAAAGTAGGCTTAAGGAATCTTAAAGAATTGTTATAATGGAGCAGAAATTTTTTTAACATCTGTTCTGTGATTGATTTTTCACATTGATTAGTATTTCCTAAACATTAGAAAACGAAATGCGCACTGAGGAAAAACGCTAAGTTTATTTTTTCCACGTTCCATGAAATTGTAAACTTTATCTATTTCAAGAAAAACTTACTCAATCAAATGTTCAACATAAATAGTGATAAGAGGAATGATTTTTCTCTCTATAATACTAAATAATATTAGAAATCGTCTCACTGTTTCTTCTACAAGCGTGGGATACATCACTCAATTCTGCTCAATTTTCTCATCCATATTTGATGTTCTTAAGAGAGGGTAGAGCTAATATTCATTAATAAACTGCTTCAAAGGTAAAAAAATAGTTGACTAAAGGAAAAATGTAACAAATGATGTCGATTTTAAGGTGAAAAAAATATAATATCCAAAATTTTTTCGATTTTTTTCCGAAAATCGCGATTTGGCGCAACTTTTCCGAAAAAACGCATTTTGTAGCAGAAAAATCGTTTTGGCGCAGTTTTGCGCAATTGGCGCAGCCGTGGGAGCCTTGGTTTATGACTAAAGCAAGAAAAATAATGAAAGTTTTCCTTTGCTCTTTATTTTTTTGCACACTACCAGCAAAAACATTTTTTGGAACAAAAGCCATAGATTTGACTTACAGGTTAGACTGATATATTAATGCAGGGTGTGAACTAGTTGCAGATTACAGGAAAGTGAACCTTTTTTTTAATTTTGTATCTGAAAACAAAACTGGTGGAGCCAACTTAGATGATAACTTTAAGAAGACTTACCCTACTCTGGGTAATTCAGGTCCACTTTCGAACCCTTCACAAAATTCCAATTAATCAAAAAGGGACCTTTCACAAAATTCCAGTCAATAAAAATGGACCCTTCAAATATTTCAAACTACCAAATTGTATTTCTTACATAATTATTTGTTAAATAAGCTGTCAAAAATAATAAAAAAAAAATTTACAGTACGTTTGAATTTTGAATTTTCATACTTTAAGATGTCTTTTACAGATGTTATTTATCTTTAAGATATCTTTTCTTTTGAGAGATTAGTAATTTAATTTTAAATCTTGACACTTTTCTTGAATGCATACTTTTACACTAAAAGAAACTGAACATTCAGAAGCTGCGAAGTCATCTATCTCTACATTAACTTTATAAGAACAAAAAAAATGAACAACATTACAGATTTTTTAGAGAGATAAAAGGTGCAAAAATTCTAAATGAAGAAGTAGGTTTTGAGAGTAAAGGTAATATGGTTCAACTGAAAAATGCTCTCATTTGATTATAACGAACACGAGCAGTGTTAAAGAAGAATTTCATATCACGGTAAGGTTGCATTATATGAACAATTTTTTTATGTTTCTTTTTGTTTTGTGTTGTGGATATTGTTATATATTTAAGAAAAAAAAAGTTTGATAAATGGAATTTAAACAGGGTTCACATTGGGGAAAAATTCAAGGTGGGATTTTCCTCCTTGACCAAAATTTTAAGTGAGATTTTTAAAGGTTAAGCCCCAAAAAAAAATTTTTTGAGTGGGATTTCAAAAAATATTGCGGGAATCGCGCGGCCTAGCGCGAACCCTGTTAAAAAAAAAAAAGTTTTTACGAAGTGTTTGGAAGCTTTAGCATTGGCTGTGGCTTGACCTAGCATGGTTTCTCGCAACACGATATTTTCTAGGAATTTAGCTAATGTGCCATTAGAGAGTTACCTATAACACAAGTAACTGAAATCACACATGTTAAATTGCTCATGTAAAGAAAGTTCAGATTCCGTGTGTGTACATTAATCTCAGTAAAATGCAAAATTTACAATATTAAACAGGTTTCATGGATAAAATTTTCTGTGACAATTCAAAATGAAAAACTTTTGCTATTTTAAAAAACATTTGAAAATAATTTAATGGTTCATTTTTAAACAGCCTTTTTAAAAAGTAACGAACTGTTTCTTGGACATTGGAAATATTTTCAGGATCAACCTAAACAGTTATTTATTATCTTACCTTTTTTAAGTGTTTTTTTAATATAATGCCCATAAATATTTAACACTAAATATCTTAAGTGCTGCTGATAATAGCCAGTTTTTTAAAATTAAAGGATAGAAACTTACCCTGCCCTGTTTACTTTGGACTCCACTTTATAAATTCCATTGCATGGTTCTGGTTTGCCATCAATTAAAGATTTGGCTGTAAGTTTTGAAAAAACAATTAAATCATATTTTTTTTATTATCATCAAACAAGAATTTGAAAAAATCTTTTTGAAAAAGAACCTTGTTTATGCTCTTTTTAATGAAGAATTAACTATATTTTCCCATAGAACTGAAATGCTCTCAGTTATCTCTCGCTTTTTAAAATTTTTTAAAAATGGTATGCTGTAAAAACATAAAATGAATATATGCAGGTAATTATAATCAAAATGCGTAGTTACACAATTTAAAAAAGCATTAGACATGCTACCAAAACAAAGTAACAGAAAACATTTCATATGAGCGTCTCAGTAAGTTTTATGAGGTATAAAACATGGGTTTAGAAATAAACTTTACACAACAAAATAATCATACTATTAGTCTAAAAGTAAAACAATTGACTACTAGTTGACCTATTTTGTTAGTAGCCTCGTTAAAAGTAACTCTGATAAGGTATCTTGCCATGCCCATTGTAATCATACTGTCCTACCCAGCAGCAGATTTAGAGGGGGATATTCCCTTCTGCACACTGTAAGTGTTCTGTCATATAAGTGGCAAGAGCATCACATCAGTTTTAAGAAACTCATGTGGTCACAAGTTACTGAGCTCTAGGCTAGTTAAAAATTCTTCTGGAAACTGCAATTACTTCAATTAACAACGGGTTATCAACTCATTCAAGCCTAAACAACTCTTGTCTTCTTCAGGTATTGGGTCAAAAAACTCAGTTTTTGCCTTATTGTATATTAATCTTTTTGATGGACTGACATTGCTAAATCTCTCTCTCTTTCGGTGTGTGTGTGTGGGGGGGGGGGGGGCATATTTCTTGTTGTAAAACTTTAATGTCACTATTAGTGCTTGAATACAACATAAAATCCACACAAATATTTAAACAACATTTTAATCTAAATAAAGTAAAATAAAATAAATAAATAAAAGGAGAGAACAGTGCATTAAATTTAAATAATTTCTAAGCACAAAAGTTTTCATCTGTTCAGTTTCAATTTTCTTGTCATTAAAATACAGTCAAAAAAAGATTCAGTTTTGCACAACACATAAGAACTTATGTGTATGATTTTACTGATAGCTTTTCTTTTCTTTTTTGAAGAAAATACTTTTATTCAAATAAATGCAATAAAAACGATAACAATATTATTGAAGGTTTATTTAAATTCAAACAGAAAACTTTGCCCCAAGCTTACCATGTGGATAAACAACTGAGACAGGTTTGTTTGAAACTTTAACATTCCATGTTGTAAGGCTACCTTCACCTTGACTACAAAGAAATTGTCTACCTTCTAGTTGCCATGTTACTGACTTTAAGCTAGTGGACTGAAAATATAATGAATTTCAATAAGCATTTGACTTTATCTATAAGATTTTGAACAAAAAATAAACAAGACAATATATTTCAAGATTATACCTCTTCAAAATTACTATGCTGAAAAAAAAGGAAAAGCACATCCGGGAAAGTATTGTGGAGGACTTGGCATGTGAATAGTGTTTGCATAGATGATCAAATTATAAACTCAGGAAAAGAAAAGAATAAGAGAAAGGGGGTGGAGACATCCTGTTGACTAATATTTATTTGATTTTCTTGATTTAAATAGGATTTTTTAAAATTCAAATCAGCTTGTTTTTTAAACCAATAAACATACTTGAGACTGACAGAAAATGCATATTTATGCTAAAAATTTAGAAAATAAACAGATATAATATATTATACTTTAAAACTAACAGGTATATGTTGTTAAAGAAGTTAATTATTGGAAAATTTAATACTGTGAACATTTGAATTATTTATGGTTGTTTATTACCCATGCATTATTTTACAGCAGTTAGTTTTACATCATTCAAATGTTAACACAGATTTTGAAATTTCTTTTTCAAATAATAACCCACAAAAAGAACTATTTATTTAAAAAAAATAAATAAATAAAATATTTGGGGACAAAAGAAATTGCAGTTTGAAACAGAAAACCTAATACAGTCGAACCCCGCTATAACGAACCCTCAACAGACCAATTTCGGAGATCACTATAACTGAGGGTTCGCTACATCAGATTTTGCAAAAAAAAAAAGTGTTAACTAACTAAGATACTTCTATATAATAAATCTATTTCTAACAATCAGGGTAGAGGAGTAAAATATTAACTTTAGATATGGTTTTTAATAATAAACAAACAAATATAAAAATTTACCTTATTATTTAACACAGGAAGAATAGATGCAGAATGTGGCTTGAACAGGAGGATTTCGGAGAAAAGATGGGGAACCATTGGAAAAGATAGCATTTGACTAGACCAGAACACAAATAGCAAGGAATGTTGCTGAGATAAATCGTATCAGACTTCAAAGTTTGGGATTGCTATAGCCGATTTTCTAACATTCGGTGATCGTTATAAGCGTTTAAAAATGCATTAATGACATAGAGCAGGGATGGCGAACCTCTTTGAGACGTGGGTCAAATTTTGTTCATATTTTTTTAGTTCTAGCTCGTGGGTCACTAATACTCCATTTGCACCAAAGATAAGTTTAAAATTTTTAACGGAGTATTTTTAAAACTAAATACCTTTAAAATTCAATTGGCTTAGCTGGTAAAAATGGGCGTGGTTTGATGATTTAAAAATGTTTAAGTAATTGGTACAAACGGCAATAAGTGTTTGAATGAACAAGGAGTAACGAAAATTACATATATGTGATTTGAAGAAAGTGCTTTAAATATGGTTATTTGCTTTGGTTTGTGGATTTTTTTTTCAACAAACAATATGTGAGTAAAATTATGCACTTTATTTGATATTTTGTAAACAGTTTTGCTTTATTTCAAATACTACAAACACATTTGTTACATTTTCGAAACTTTAAAACGGTAATGATCAGACTGAAAGTTATAGACATCATTTAATTTGCTTTTGTGTCAGTGCAGTGGGGCTTCAACAAATACAAATAGAATGTAAATTATCCACACAAATTAGAAAATATAAATAAACTCGCGTAAACAAACAAATGGTTGCCTAGCAATCGTGGGTCAATGTCTGACCCGCGGGTCATAGGTTCGCAATCACTGACATAGATTTTCAGTTGGGACCATTTGAATGGCTCGTTACTATCGAGGGATTGTTATATCCATGATTCGCTATAGCAAGGTTCGACTGTAGTTAAATACCGAAACTAAAAGTTTTTCTTTATTCTTTTTTTGGAAATACAAGTTGATGACTTTAAATAATGGTTGTGGATGCAAGGGCTTAAGAAATATATGTATATTAAAAATGCACACACACACATAATTGTTTTTTAAAAGTAAGTATATTAATTTTATTAACTACTCAATGACTTAATATGGCTTGATACAATACATCTGTAAATTAAAAGCCACAAATTGGCAAAATGAATATTGCTATGCATCCATGTGACTGGCAGACTAAATATTACACATGCCCAAGCTGCTCAACAGGAAAAAAAACAGAATTCTAATATGGGTAAAAAAAACATAATGCTTAGTATAATCTTCTTTTCCTGTAATGTAAAGCTTGCTTCAAAGAGGAATGATAACATCTGTAGTTAACACGATTTTTAGTCAATGTTAAAGTCTTTAAAGATATAGCAAATATAAAATAGAAGCATAGAAACGTCAAACCTCACTACTGTTAAACCTTGCATCAGCAGCTTTATTTCTGAGATCCCATAGAACTACGAGACCTCTTTCAAAGCCAATGAGTAACTACAAAAAAGAATACATTTATTTTAATATAACAAATATATTAATGAAATTTTCACACAAACATACTTCACATAAAGGATTATCTACTTCAGTACATAAATAAAATTAATTTTAAGACAATACAATAGAAATATTTCATTCAAATAGTACCACAATAAAGTTTTGTTGCGGTAAGATCCAAATACATTTCTCTTTAACCCTTTCTAAGGCAGTGGGAAGTATGCTTCTCACCAAATTCATCCAAGTTATGGATGTTTATAGTCAGCTATTTTACCCTTTCTGGTTGGTAGAATCTTGCAAAGACTCTGGGAAGTATACTTACCACCAAATGCATCAACATTAAAATATAAGAACTACCTCCCCCCCCCCTTAAGGGGATGGTGGAGCAAAAAATCATATTCATATTATTTAATGTTCTATATGAATTTCTTTTTTAAAACCAATCAAAATCCGAAAAAGATTTTGATGTACCAAGACTACAAAAATATGGCCCTTTAAAGGGTTAAAATGAATTTTTAACATGGCATTTCATTTTGTATGATAGTAATGCAAGGAATTTTTTTGCCCCATTTTAGGACAGTTATGTGAAAATTTTGCTAAAAATTGCCATAAAGAATCAGCCAAATAAAATTTAAAAAAAAAAAAAAAATACTGCTCCTAAGGATGTATTGTTATCAGTTCGTTATATGTGTACAAAATTTCACATAAAGTTTTAGTATTGTTAATTACTTTTTTTTAAATCTCAATATTATTTTCAAAGTGCTCAAAGCTTTTTTAATACTAAGTAAGCTTGTGTTGGAATTTTATAGTTTGTGCTGCTGATTTTGTGTGTTTTTTTTTTTTTTTTTTCTGTTCTGCGATCGATCTCGGCATCTGCGATTTCATCACTAGTTTGCCAAAATTCATTGACAGTTTCCCATGCATCCATTTCTTGCAGATCTATTAAACATTCAGGGTCGGATCCAAGAATAATTTCTGGGAAGAGCATCGGGTGAAAAAAGTAGTTACTCATCATAAAATTTTGCATAATAAAAAACTTATAAGCTAGTTTCACACTTTTTAAGGTCACTTGACACCAGTTAATATTTTTAAAAATACAAAACACATACTTAATTACATCAAATGAAAGTGTACAAAACATTTTTAGACATTCAGATAGTTATTTTTGGTAACAACAAAAGACGTGGATTCAACAGCTTTCCCGTGGAAATTTTTCAAAATTAAAGGTCGAAACTCGTAATTTTTAGGAGTGTATTGATAATGTTAAAGAAAAGGGGAGGGGGGTTCTCACTTTTTGCAAAATTCAATTTATAAAATGCATACTAGGCTATATTTGGTGACATTATAAGACAGCTGAAATCTTTCCAAGATGAAGTTACTAAAAATACAATTTTGACGATTTTCAAGGATGTGAGCAGGACAAGATGAGGGTTCGGTTCACCCCTGGAAATTTTTTGAAATTGAAGTCTAAAAATTGCACTTTAGGCTTTCTTTGGTAGCGTTAAAAGACAAGTGGATTCAGGGGCTCCCCACTGGAAATTTTTCGAAATTGAAGTTCTAAATTCGTAATTTTAGGCATTAATTCATGGGGTTTTGAGGAAATGGGGTTACGGGGCACATTTTCTAATTTTTTTTTTTTTTTTGAAATTCAAGTCTCACAAACACACATCATCTTAACGACGACTCTGAACAAGAAAAAAATATTGTGTCAGTGTGTGTGGAGTGGGGGAAGTTCTGACTCTTCTTCAAATCACCTTGACTTCTTTTATTTATTTCAAATAAAAATGCTTTAACAGTCTCTTCCTTTTTTTTCTATTCTTCAAAAAACATGTTATTGCTTTGGTCTTCTAATTTTTAATTTCCAACTCAATTTTGATTTATTCAAAACACAAACAATGTCTTCGGCCCCAACAAAGACATTTCATTCAGACTGCGGTATTAATTTGCAGTGATACTAGAAGTAATTTTTTTCCATTTTTTAAGGTTTTGAATATAATGCCTCCTGGATCTTACTTCTGAAGTTTTACTTTTGGTGTGAATTTTCATTACAATGTTTTAAATCTCTCTCTCTCTCTTTGTTTTTTCATCAGTTTGTAACGTATTATGGGGGCCCATGCATTTTTGCTGTGATTTTTGTAATAATATTTCAATTAACAATTTTACATATATTTATATAGAAATATAAAACTTTCGTCTGCCCGACTATGAAATTATTTTGTTTATTTACCTATTTCATTTTTTTTCATACTCAGACTAGCATTGTGTTTCTATAATGTTTTGAATACTTTTTTTCCCCTTTTCGCTAAGAAAGGTTTGAAACGAAATGCTCATTTCAGCGGCCCTTAATTAAGTAATAACAATAATAATTTTGTCAATGTTCCTATATAATGTTTTAAGATTGCAGTTTTTTTTTTACAGAAGGATTTGATCATCCATTCCTTCTTTTTTTTTTTCGATTTTTACCGCAAAATTATTCTTTATCTTTTTTCTTTTCTCTTTTCTGTCTTTCTTACTTTCTTTCATTAATTAACTGAAATTTTGCAACTGCCCTGACTGAATTTTATTTAACTGCAGTTGCTGATAAGAAAGCGCCGGTCAGCTGTTTAGCTGAATGTTCTGTACGTTGTTCCATAGCTCACAGCCGGGCCATTCCGAAGACAGAAAAATATTTGTTTTTCAGCAGCTGAGGGAGTTTTGAAAAGTTATATAATCATGGGAAGCACTGCCATGGCACTTGGTAACATAGTGACTTTGATTGCTGAACAAAATTTTATTTATTTAAGTGTTTTTTTTTTTGCATAATGTTTAATTTTTTTTCTTTGTTTCAGTAAGAATATTTTCAAAAAAATAATAGGAAAAAAACTTTTTTTGGAGGGGGGGGGGGGGCAAGTGCCCCCCTAAATCCGCTACTGTAAACATTGTAGACTTAAATTTACCCAGATGTAAGAAACTGAGAATGGACAGAACAAATTTAAACCTTAGTCAAATCATTCGAGTTACAACTGCCGACGTTTGAAATGAGGTTGATAATTGTAACATTCTTAAAACTTTCTTTCAAATTAAGTGTAACATTTTTATACATAAAAAAAAGTATAAAAAGAGACTGTCTGCCTCTGCCCCCCAGATGGAATGGAATGTTCAGCATTCAACCAATTTTTTAACTATCAGGAATGTGATCTGGCCACCGTCTGGAAAGATCGGGAGATCTGGTTACCCGCCATGTCAAAATAAACATCCAGCAGGATATTCAGAGATGCAGATTTGAAATTCCCTCCCAAACAAAAATTTGATTTTTAAAACTTAATTAGCATGCTTTGAAAATAGACATAAATTAAAAACTTACAACAGATTTGAAAGAATGGAAGATGAAGTTTGCAGCACGATATATGAGAAGGAAAAAATACAAATTTCAAATAGAGATCAGTTTTTAATTGCTAATATAACACTTACCTTGTTTGAATCTAAAGGATTTTCACTCAAATGAACTACAGATCCAGGATGTGTTTTACACGTACTGAAATGTTAAATTCAAGTATATAGAACATAGTAATGAAATTCTAAAAAAAAATAATGCATGTTATTATTTATATTTTGTACTATTATTAACCAAAAGAATATAGCATTTAAAATTAAAGCACTAGTTGTAACTTTTTCTAAAGTTTTTTACAAAATTGAATTCTAAACACTAAAGCATGTAATCATGAGTAGTAAAATTTAAGAAAGCAGTGATGCGGAATTCTTATCTATTCATTCCAATGGCTTTCACTCTGAAAAGAGCACTTTACAATGGTACCTCTGAAATTATGGCTTCAAGTTAAAGGTCAAATATATTTTGCTGAATGAAAATTGAAGTTAAAACATTTCATTATAAGAAGTATAGGAAGAATTGTTATGAAAAATTTCCCCCACAAATTTTTTTGTATAACACTTCAATCACCCATGATTCAATTTTGGCTGTTTTTTTGACATAATATCCATACTACATATAGGCCACAGTAATATCTATAACCGAATTTGTTTTGATAAGTTTTGTTGTAACGTCTGTATATATGATGTGCCTATGTATCTTGTATAACTCAAAAAAAAAAAAAAAGAAGTTTGTTGTAGAAGAATGAAATTTTGTATATATGTTATTTATAAGATCTAGTTGTACAACTTTCTTGTTGCAAGTGAATGCTCAAAAGGGGCTCTTTTACTCATTTTTGCACCAAATCTATTTTTAATTTCAGCTTGATTTCAGTAGGAAGATATTTTCTTGGAAGGCCTCAATGTACTGCACACCTGCTACATTTATTTAAAATAAATAAATTTAGCTCTTTATTGCCCCAATTTAAAAAAAAACCTAAAATCTCTTACAACTCTTAATTTTGGCAAAATTTGATAATTTCTTTAAAAGACAAAAAGTTTATGGATTTTTTTTTTTTATCATTCACAATGTTGAAGGCTTTAAAAAGATTAATATTTATAGTTCTTAATAATTTCTTATTTTACATACTGCTATGAAAAACGTTAGTATAAATTAAAAAAAATTCGTTCTCAAAGTGAACATAGAAAAATGGGCGTTTAAAACAATTTTAATGTAAGGCATACTAAAAAAATTACCGTGATATAATCACAGGATAAAATTCGGTCGGCAATTGCGGAATTCTGGCCGAAAATTTTCATATTCCTACGTTGGAAGTAATCGAAACCAGACTTTTCGTTTTCTTTACAGAAAAGTCTCTTACTTTGAAACATTTTGAAGTTATTCTATCACATCTAGCAGGTGATTGAAAATGATAAAATAGTAACCTTGAATTTTTATCCCACTTCCCAATTAAAAGTAATAAACAGAAAAAAGTTTTGAATACATTTCCCATGTTTAATAATTAGTATTTCTTATAAAATAAAAATTATACTGAAAAACATAACGAAACTATTTGGTCAGCACTGCAATGCAATGCAATTATGATTGTTTACAAATATTTGATGCTACGGTTTTCAGTTAACGATTGTTAGGTACTGTTGCCAAAGTATAAAACCAAAGAAATTTTTTATGAATCGCGAACAGCTTGCTATAGGATGACCAAAACGTCCTCGAATTTCGGGGATAGTCCCCAAATTTGTATATTTTTAATGCCTTGTCCCCAAAAACACTTACTTGGGGACGCGTAATGTCCCCAAGTTAATTAATCTTCTGTTTTTTCAAAATTTAAAATCTTCTGTTTTTTCTCACCAAACTGCTTTCCAATTTGCACTTTAGAACTTTTGAATAGTATTTTGTAAAATTCTAGATAATATTATAGCAATTTTTAAATAGTTGTCTTATTAGTATTACAATTTCTAACAGGCAATGCTATAAGAAAATATGAGTACATTTTGTAGGAAATATGTTTGGATACCCTTTAAAATGCATTAATGAAAGTAATTTTTCCAAAAAGAAGAGAATATGTATTGGTTTGTTATGTCCCAAAGATGTCCCCGAAACATTTTTCTGGCGTCCCCAAATTACCCGTTCATTTGGGACACGTCCCCAAACTGGCGCTCAAAAATATGGTCACCCTATGCTATCAACATTTTACATTTCCATTCTTGGTATTTTAAATGCAAAATCAGAAGTGCCCACCAGGCTGTGTGAGAGGCACGCAGGCCCCCCAGACGAAATTCGGATATCTCCCGTACATCAACGCAAGTATCTTTTATTATGTGAGAGCTCTTCTTTTTACCAAAGACTTCCGAGTTACTTTCTCAGAGTTTTTCCTCTTAAATGTTCAAAACCGTGACCTCCGCTTCAATAAAGACCTGTCCATTTGACCATATTGCCTGTCCACATGTAATCGCTACAAGTCGCTACGTATAGGCCCTCAAAACGTACCGTTATGTTTGTGATTCATTGTATACGACTTTGTATTTCAGTTAAAGGATATTAGGTAGCTGCTTAGGTAGTGATGATCTAAACTGTAGAAGCTTTTATAGGCCGAAATAATCCCTTGACAAGTTTAAGGAAATCTGAAATGTAGGCAAATAATTTCCCTAATAACTTTTGTAAGTATTGCTTTCATATTAAGCTCCTAATTAACGAAAAATCGTGAGTTTTATAAAATTTATTACAACAGTTATTTTGCTTCAAAATCATTATAAGTAGAGCGTGCAGATAAAAAAAACTTTCAATAAGAGATGGTGCGATGCATCGAGCAAAAATTGCGGACAGGTCTGTATATCAAAACAGAGGTCCGCGTTCAAATCAAAGACGTTCATCTAATTCAAAATTCTTCTTTTTTGATTGTATTTTCCAGCTTTAAGTCAGGTTAAGCGTACTGCATCAGAAAATCGAAGAAAATTCGTATTTTTATTACTCTTTTTATGAATTTTCTCACCACTCTGAAAATAAACAGTTAAGTGTGTATAGAATCTGCGCATGCTGAGAATGCGTGCAGTAGCCACATATTACGAGCTAAAACGCTATTCTAAACGTTATAATGTCAGCCATTAATGCTGAATGCCGAAAGTAAACACCCGCCTCAGCGAATTAATACCACACCGTGAGTAAGGTCAGTAAAAAAAGCTTTAGAAATCGTATTTAAGTCCAATTACATCACAATAATAGAGTAAATGTTCACACTTACAGCTCAACCGCTTTATTCCAGTAGATGATATAGCCTGAGAGTGAGAAAGATTCGACGTTAACTAAATGAACGTTGCCTTTGTCTGTACCAGCGTAAAGCCACTTGCTTTGAAAAGGCAAATGGCAGTGGGTTAACCTGGAACAGAAATAGATCAAAATGAATCTCCTTATAAAACGTCTAATTTTCCTTAAATACAATGCAACATTTTTTATGAAGGATGGAAAAAAGTAAGTTTGAATCATTCAATATGAGGCGAAGTGAAATTTCGTCTAAAAATGATAATAAACAAAATGTTTCTTACAAAGGTTATTACAAAGTGAAACACTTCCATTTCTTCAGACAGTTTGTCATAAATTCACATAGCACTTCTTCCCTTTTCTTATTCGTTTATTTTGCGATTTCAGTTCCTACTAAAGCAAGCTTTCGTGCAGTTGTAAGAAATGAACATCCAATTTTGAGAAAAAATAATTTCATTACCCAATTTATAAAACAACCAAAATAAAAAGATGCTATTCTAATATCGATAAATGGTCTCACATTTCTGGTAATTTCTCTAATAGACAAGCACTTTAAAAGTCCACTAGTTCATTAGTAAGTACAACATATTATTATTATATAAATTATAACATTATAATAAAACTAAGAACTAGTGATGGGCATAATCGAGAGATTTCAATAATCGAGTGATTAGTACTCGAGTGATTATCTCGAGTTCTCGATTGATCTTTTCGAGTTCTCGATTAATCATTTCGAGTTTTCGATTAATCATTTCGAGTTCTAGAGTTCTCAATTGATCATTTCGAGTTCTCGAGTGATCATTTCGAGTTCTCGAACGATTATTTCGAGTTCTCGAGCGATTTCAGAATGGAATGAATCTCTAACAGGGAGGCCATTTAGTGAGTCAGAAGGGAAAATTTTCCACCCCTCCCAAGCCTTAATATAATGTATTTCTCCGTAGGTGCAAGTATTTTCGTGTCAGGGAACTGGAGCAACAAAATTTTTGAGTTGTTCCGATCCGACTGTTAAATATTTGTTCCAACGCTGCTCCAGCTCTACTCCGTGCAGCGAATAGCTTTAATAGAAATCATCTTTATTTATTTAATTAAATAATTAAATGATAGTAAATTTATTTATTTATACACAATTTATTTTGAAAAAAATCTTTTTAAAAATCACGTTTCGTTTTACGTTGTTGTTCACTTAAAACTAGTTTTAATGAAGAAAGATGTCGTGTTTGATGAAATTTTAATTTGAAATGATCAGAGCAGTTAAGCGCAACAAGTTTCCGTGTTTTGGCTCCGCTCCTACTCCAAGCAAAAACTAGTTGCTCCACTGCTTCGCTCTGCTGCTCGGCGCTCCGCTCCAGACCGCTGTTTATTGTTTTTTTTTTTTTTCATGTAACATGTGCCGAGTTTATGCCCCCCTCCCCCCTTTGAAATGAAGGGGAATGATCTCGACAAGTTAGGGGTCATTCATAAATGATGTCACGCATCGAGGGGGGAGGGGGTTCATGAAATTTTGACAAAGTGTGACAACGGGAGGGGAGGGGGTAACAAGAAGTGTGACATCAGGCTTTTACAACATAGCGTGACATGTGACAAAGGGGGGGGGGAGGGGGGGCCCGTTGAAGTTTGATATTTTGTGACAAAGGGGGGAGGGGGGTCAAATACATCGGAAAAAAGCGTGAAGTCATTTATGAACAGTCCCTTAGCGATGATTATTTCAAAAGATTTCTGCGCATGAAATTAAAGATGGCCTATTCCCACCGCCCTCGAAGCATACAGATTTATGGGCATTGAAGGGATTTCGGCAAAAGAGGAAGTAGCGAAAACTTTTAAGCGGAAGGGTGAGTATGGGAGTGTTATTTCTACTACGTTTCTGATATTAGTTAAACCAAAAAATACGCTAGCCTAAGGTTGCATTTCCTAATTTTGTTTCGTGCTAGACCTGTTTACTGCTTAATGCTTATGATTATTTTGTGAATAACCGAGTAACGTTCTTTATTGATGGCATATTGCAGCATTTGTTTATTTTATGTTTCTTTATTTATTTTATCGGCTAGTAAAGTGACAGCAGTTTGCTTTTTTTTTTTAAAATTTTACTGACGAAAAAATATTTCAGCAGAAAACTGAAAACAGACCGACATTGGTTAATGTCAACATTCACGAATTCTATGAAAGTCCGAATACTGTATGTCGACAATCACAGATGTGCTATGGTGAAAGTCGAAACAAACAGCCTATGCCAATAAGAGCTGCGGCGGTCTGACGAACTTTAGTCTGAAATAAGATTGTATAACGTTAAATCCTTAAAATTTTTGTTTGTATTAATTATTATTATATTTATCCATTTAGAGTGTATAATTCGTTTGACATAAATCAAAGTGTTTCAATAATGTACGATTTAAAAACACTAGGACTCTGCATTTGCTCGTTTCGCTTGACAATCCCGTTGCGTGGTTAAATGCTCCATGAAAATACAACATTAAATACCTCGGAATAAATAAGATACTGCCGCATAAAAATACGTCGGTGTAAATAAGAAAATGTCAGAAAGACAACAAAGTAAAATCAATATTTATTATTAGCAACTAAAAGCAATATTCAATTTCAACTAATTTTAATTGTTAAAAGAACATTTTAAATCTGCTCTACCCTCAAAATGAGTTGAAAAATTGGTTACTAATATATTATGTGCAACACCAAATTTACGCTAAAAATCTGGTGCTTCTACCAGATTCCCCTCCCCCCCACACACCCCTCGGGGCGCCCCTCGAAAGGAATTAAAAAAACTTTCATGCTTCCTAAATGATAAATAGCTCTAAAAAGCAACCCTTTTAGCTTGCATTTTTTTTTAGCTACCATTCACTTTGAAGGGCAAAATGGGACACTTTGGCTTGGCAAAATTATTTGTCTTTTCCTTCTTTTTCAAGTAACCTTTCCTGGGTTATCTGGGCGTCCGGTTCTCTCATCTCTGCTGCTTAAAGAAAATGCCCCTAGAGAGAGTTTTTGTCGAACATATTTATACCTTTTCAGTTCCTTTCCGTGTAGATCAAATTTAAGCCATGGTAATTTTCTCATGTCGTTTAGTTGCATATTTGGCACAGGTAATATATGTATGCATTGATGATGTTTTACATATTAAAGACTTCAGTAATAATGAACTGTATCACGTTTTTTAGCTTTTTCACAAAACTACTTGTAATATAAAACTAATAGATTAAATAAATAAGATATTAATAATATTTTGTTTATAAAATAATAGTTATATATATAAATATATTAAACTATTGTGAAAGTCCGTTCTTCTGAATAATGGTTCATGAGCGAATACAGGGAAGGATCAAAAAATGGAATTACAGAGGTCTGGAATTAGAAATTATATGATTAACAAGCTAAAAATTTAGCAATTCCCCCTTTTGGTACAAATTTTTTGGGAGAAGGACTGTCATTTAGGGGGGGGGGGGTGTCAGGAATGGGCAATTACCTTTCCCTGGCTTTGAGAAATATAGTGTATATTTATGAATGCCTGTGTTTTTTTTTTGATGTAATAAAAAGGAGAATATACACCTTGCCTCCTACTGGAAAAATTCAAAATGTCAGTCCTGATAAGGAAAGCTAATAAAGCTCAGGTCCGACTCAGGGCCCAGTGGTAACGTATTCAATCGTTGTAGTCGTTGCTTTGGAACTGAGGAGAGGAACTTGTTATTGTAACACGATACATAACACACATCCTACTCAGTAAAAGAACCGGCGAAGCCTTCCAAACCCCTACCGTTGCCCTAACATTTCGCAATATACAGTGAAACATCGATTTTACGTTCCTCAAGGGACTGTGCAAGAAAAACGTAAAATACGGGAAATACATAGAATGCAAAAATCAAATAGAAAAAAACTAGAGGTAGTAAAGATGACTCTTTCAAAAGGTATAATATCTATATTTTACGAAAAGAACGTTATTATACATACCATTTTAAGATAATTTTAGCACATTTAGATGCGATTTCTGGCGTTTAGGCTGAAAATAATCCGTAATAGTGGATTGTTTTTAGTCATTGAGTTCAAAGTGAATGCAGCATCTTCTAGGATTGAAATACGTTGCAAGTTTTTTTCCTGGCCTTTATAAGAAAAAAATCGTCTTTCACTATTTGTAAGCTCTTCATTGCAATAGTGAAAGAAGGGACGGGCTGTGCTTCCGGTTGTTTTTGTTGATCTTCATCGGCTGACGAAAAGTACAGAAGGAAAAATATTGCTTATTTTAGAACATTTTTTTTTTCTTCACATTCCAGGGAAAACGTAAAATGCGGGAAATTTCATGTATAACAAACTTACAATCCGGGTTAAATTAACATTATTAGTATACGGAAAATCAGGGACCTGATGAAAAAAACGTAAAATGCGGGAAAAACGTAGATTCGGGGGACGTAACATCGGGGTTTCACTGTAGCTTATTAGGAGTCATTCATAAATAATGTCACGCTTCGAGGGGAGAAGTTGGGTTCAAGAAAATGTGACAGCTCGTGACGAGGGGAGATGAGGGGGTAACAAGAAGTTTGACATCGCACATTTTGATTTCTACAAAAACATTTAAAATCAGCAAATAAAACTTATTTTATGCTAATGTAATATAGCGTGAGCTGGGACAAAGGGTTGTAGGGGGTAGGTTGAAGTGGGACACGTAATGAAAAAGGGGGGAGGGGGTCAAATATATTGAAAAAAGCATGACATCATTTATGAACTTTCCCTTTAAACCCCGATTTTAGAATGTCAGTTTAAAAAACTTTTCACTGGACGAGCAACCGAACCCCCCACCCCTTATGCTCTTACCCCTGAGGACACACTAACGATAACCTAAAAATGCGTTTGTAAAACAAATTTCGAAAAATTTGGGATGTCACCAGCGATAGCTTTAAGATATATTTTGAGGATTTTAATTCAGAAAATAATCCTCAACCCCCCCCCCCCCGTGAAACCCCTTTTCTCTAGCACTTCAATTCCATAAACTATTCAATGTAAAGAGATATGTAACCACACCTAGATATGAAGCAATTCTGCGAAGATAAAAAAACGAGAGGTGCGAATCAAATAAGCATGTCAACTTTTAAAAAAAATGCATTGCTTTCGAAAGGACGGGAGTGCTTCCCGGCCTCTAAATTTGTTTATAGCAATGACTTCCTCTTAAATAAGCAACTATCCGCCTTTGTTACCTACTCACACACATAGCCCTTTTCGCAATCACGTGACTATGAATCCAAATGTATTACCCGAGAAGAAAATCATTCGAGACATTCATTCGATTCTATCTTCAGAGAAGTAAACCAACCGAGTTCTCGAGATGTTTAATCGAGTTCTCAAGATGTTTAATCGAGTTCTCGAGATGTTTAATCGAGTTATCGAGATGTTTAATCGAGTTCTCGAGATGTTTAATCGAGTTCTCGAGATGTTCAATCGAGTTCTCGAGATGGTCGTCTGAATCGAGTTCTCGAGTTGTTCTGAATAATCGAGTTCTCGATTATGATCACTCGATTATGCCCATCACTACTAAGAACTAAGTGAATAAAAAGCTAAGTGAAAATCAAATAAATTGATTACAAGAAAAAGATAAATGCCAATAATATACGAGTAATACAAACTCCAAAAACAGACTAACTAAAAAATAAAATGAAACATGTAATAAAATTTTAATTTTGTATTCAATTGTAATAAGGAAGTCTAATTTTTATTCTTATTCAATGGAACAACGCTCTATAAACATTGAAAAAAAAAAAAAAATGATCCATGGTAAGTATTCATTTAAAAATAATTTGTAAAGGTCAAGCGCAGGAAGCGACCAAAAACAATTTTATGCGCACGTGCGCCACACTTTGGGAAAAAACGTCATCACTCCGGTGACCCAACACTTGTTGGATAGAATAGGCGCGACAGTCCCGGGGTTGAGTTCCGCCGATATCCGCCAAGAAAAACTGGTAAAGTAAGAATGAGCTACATCAGGTTTGCCTTTAAAATGCTCGCAAGTGATGAAGGTCGTCAAGTATGAAATTTTGATGTATAAAATTGGATAAAACGAAATAACATTATTGACGTCACTTTTCGCATGTTGCTTGATTGACCTTTTACAAATTCAGACTCCATAATGAAGTAATAATTCCAATGTGACAATAAAATAATGAACATAAGAAAGCAAACGAGTTAAGAAGAACGTAAAGTCTACAGTGAAATCTAGAGTGACGTCAGGGCGCGACGCGTTAGCTCCAATCCGTTTTTTGCGCGTGGGTTTTTAGAAATTAATTAAAAATTAACAATCGGTTTTCTGAGTCTAGCGTTGTTGAGTTTTAGAGTTTTATTTATTGTCTTAACCACATTTAGCTGCCAAAATAGGAGTATTTAATAGGTCGAAACTTCCATATTGTTACATTCTATTTTAATTTTCATTACTCCCTAATAATATTTACGAAACTATTAAACTTGATACATCCTGATTTATGTCAGCAAGTTTTCTTCAGCTTTCAGATTTATTTCATATAAATGAACTATACTGATAAATTAAGATTTATGTAATAAATTTTACTCATGAAATGGTGTTCGCAACACAATTAAAGTCTATTAAAAAATATATATGCCACGTTTACTGATTTGTAACACGAAACAATAAAGATATTTCTACCTCTCTTTTTGGAATTTTAATGATTGCGCAATTTCAGGATTCTTTTGCCTTATATTGCACATGTGTAAATAGTCATCACCGGTTACAGTTACCAAGGCCCCCTGCAATAGAAATAAGAAATCAAAATGGCTCTATAATTTAAAGTTCAGATTGGCTGTCCAATAATGAACAATACTTACCTCGTTTATTAAGAACAAAAGTTGAATAATTGGAAATTCGCTGTGTTCCATAAAACATTCGACACCTGGTCGGCCGAATCTATTTTCGGTTAAGAAACAAATAAATATGCAGTCACTATTATGCGTTTTGCTTTTAATGTTTTGCCTACTTTTCAAAAAAATTAAAGCTTTAATTCATGTTTGGAAAATGAGTTTTTCATTTTAAAATGCGCTAATCACATAAAAATATGTTGGTTATGTAAAATATGTTGGTTGTGAATAATAAAAGAGTTTTTCTGTATTCCTCAAAGAGCAAATTAAGACATTTTCAGTACAGATTGAGGACATTAGTTTACAGTGGCGCCCCCAAGATTCTGCTTTAAAGAGCAGGACCAAAATCAAATTAGAGTATATGAATTGGGGAAAAAACCCTTGACTAGCCTAAGTGCCAGAAAAATGAATAAACTCTGGCCCGGAACATTTAAAAAAAATGGTCTTTGAAATAGTGGTTTGAGAATTTTAAAAATGAGGGGTTTGCTGCAAAAAAGATGTAGCTACATTTAAAGAAAATTTTGATTTTGAACTCACTTTCTTATATATATTTTTAAAGCCACTTTTGTTTTGTACAAAAAGGATTCCAATATTCTCAATACACAGTGATTACATTTTTTAATGCCGTTTTTTATTTCGTTTTTTTCTTTACCGTTAACTCGATTTCTGAACATTCAAAAAAGGTTTCTTGTAAGTATAAAACAGGTGCCTATTTTTGAATTGCAAGTTTGGCTGTTAAATATTCTGGATTTTTAGAGAGACTTTAGATATGTGCGGATGAATTTTATGAGAGATCTAAGGATATTTATTAATTTTCATTAGTTCAAAGTTTGTGCAATAATATTTTTTTGAGACTTAACGAAAAAACTATCATTATAATTTATGATACACACATACAAGCAGGGCCGAATTTAGCTCCATGCCACCCATTGACAGACTTGAATTCTGCCACCCCCTACCCCTCCGCTCCTCTTACAGAAGAAGCAAACTTACATAGATGTTAAAATTCCAATTCAGACAACATCTTCTATGTTTCTTTTTAGTTACATCAACAACTTTCAATGCATTAAGTGCTGGTTTAATGTAGATTGCCAAGACATATAATAGAATTACGGTGTTTCATACATTGTCACTAACACATTTCCTGCATGCGATAGTCAATATGCAAGAACAAGATAAAATGGGCAGAAGATTACGCACATTTTAGGATAAACACAGCTCATCGAGTTATGAAAATGAGGTCTATGTCTGTTCCGTGCATGCAAGGAAAGAATGAGCAGAACTCCTGGTATGGCAGATTAATAATTTTGCAGTTTGGTGTATGTCTCATAGGAAAAGTGAAAGAATTGAATTTCCTTTTTCAGTAATTTCGCATATGAGGCATTGAGAAGCAAAGGGAAGTAAGTGAGAAAATTGAAAATTTGGAGATAACTAGTGCAAATGATAGGGAAAGTACCATATTTTATATTGTGCCGAGAGATGTTTGCTCTTTCAGATGCTCCGCCCTCACGTGATTTAGAAAAAAAAAAAAAAAAAAACTAACATTAAAGGTTCCATAAGATCCAAACTTTGAACGCGTTTTTCTCATATTCGTTTTTTAGTCACATCTCTTTGCTTCTCACTGCCTCATATCATGTGTCGCATGATCGAAATATTGTGCATCTCTTACGTAGCTTTATCATTCGCACTAACTTCGAAACAGTTATATTTCATAAGATATTAAAGGTAGAAAATGTTACTCTAACAAAAACGAATTTTAATTATTTCACTTCTAGCACATGTAGTACTAAGATTATGGTTGTATTAAAATTGTTTTCGGAGATTGTCAGAACGCATACATGAGCGTCAAAAGACTAATAAATCTTCTACGAGCTCTCGTTAGAAAAGGATACATCCGCAGAGATCCGGAGTGTGTTCCGATGGCCAGGAGTCGCTGGATAGGATCGAAGGCCACTGCAGTCGGGTGATAGGGGAAGCCGTGGAGCACAGTCTGCAACACAAAAACAGCTATATCAAATCATCTGAACAAATTTTTACGTGCACAATTCATCGAAACATTTTTCAATTCTCATGCCCTAATGAAGAATATCATCGACCTTTTTTACATACCAACCAAATTCATAATCAGCAATGCGACAATAATTACGAACACTTCTTAAACTAGAATGAATATTGCACAAAAGCACACACAACATAGTCGTTCGAGTTCTGCGGTTGCCCACTACGCTTTGCATACAACGCGCAACTTGAAAGTGATGCAATTTACGTCACTTTTGCTCTCGACATTAGGGAAGATCCACATCTTCGGTCACGGCAGCGAAATATCTGCCGTTGCATTACTGTATATATGTTCAATGGTGTAAAATGTACGTTTATTACTAGACCTCTGGCTCATTAATTAAAACGAAAGTACTGTTCTCATAAAAATATTACACGCTCAGGTACAGATGCTCTTAACGTAAGAAAAATTCAGGGATGGTAAAGAAAACGTGGTATGAGTTTTGAGGTAATGTTGAAATACGTAAGTTAGTAATAGGTAAAGCACTAATTGTAACGGTATATCTACGGTCCCTGGCCAAATTAATAGCCAATTAACTGCAGAGTTTGCGTAACGCTTGCAATCAATCAGTGCATTTATGCTGTGATTTGTTCACAAAAATTAAATTTTTATCACAAATCACAGCATAAATTCACTGAATGATTCCAAGCATTTGCGACTGATTTGTGAACATCCCCTTACGAAATAGCGCTTTTAAAGAAAATGTTGAAATACACCTCAATAAATTGCCGATATCCTTCTGAATTTTCAAGATATTCAAATTTTTTTTATATTTTTGAGTTGCCCGGTACACTTCGCTTTGAAGTTATGAGTTAAAAACTACTATCTTTCGCGAACGCGCAGTAAAAAAGTAACTTATCAAACGTTCAACATTTTTATTTCAAATTTTAGTATAATGCTTGTGTGCTGTCAAGTTTTCTGAAAATTTCGCAACGTTTTGTGAAAAACTTTGCGTGTTATAAGCCACAAACGAGTGAAAGAAATTTCAGAAATACCTAATCTCCATGAGCAGGGTTCGCGCTAGGCCGCGCGATTGCGCGATTCCCGCAATATTTTTTGAAATCCCACTCAAAAAAAATTTTTTTTGGGCTTAAACTTTAAAAATCCCACTTAAAATTTTAGTCAAGGAGGATAATCCCACCTTGTATTTTCCCCCAGTGTGAACCCTGATGAGTATAATTGTACATGGCAATTAAACTATTTTCTGAAAATTACAGCTTCTTCTCGGCTTTTTATGATGCAGGATGATCCAAAAATTTTTTTTCTCCTTTTTCAACTTCTTGACTGTCTCAGAAATGCAAGAGCGAATGAATTTTTACTAGAAAGCGGAAACAAGAGAACATTGTACATGAAAGTATGACCAAAGAAGTAAAAAACGGGTTTTGCATCACACTGAGAGGTACGTAAAAAATCACGAAAACTCTGTTCTCCGTCTATTAATTTAGCCACAGAGTATATAAGGTCAAACAATTATAACGTGCTAAAATTGCATTTTTTTACGGTGGACAAGGTGATATTTTCTACTCATAAAGACGTCATACCTCACTTGAATTGAATTTACAAGTACTATTTTCAGTCTGAGCGGCCGCTGACAGGGTGGCGTAATGGTAAGGCGCAGGCCTCGTACGCCCAAGTTCGCAGGTTCAAACCTGGTCCAAGTCCGTAGATTTTCAAGATGCAGAAAATCGTTTGCGCCCATGTCGTGTGATTTTGCGACATGTAAAAGATCCCTTGAGTAACCGTTTGGCATGGATACTCTCGGCTAAATTAAATTCCTAGTGCCGATTGCATCAACGAGAGCTCAGGTGTCGCCATCTAGGGGGAAACAGCATCAAAAAAAATTGCGGCAAAAGTACCACACTCATTGTGGTGCCGCTGAAAGAGTTGGTACCAATCTCTGGGAACGCACTAGGTCTGCAATGGTTGAGGACCACTACTACAGCCCATTAGAAAGAAAGAAAAAAACATCCCGGACCGCTTACCATGTGACTACCACTGCCACATCTTCGATCCAGTCAAGAAAATCTCTGAAGGGAAGGCGATTTGCCGACGATAATGAGGTCCTAGCTGCCGGTTCCACAACCAACCCCGAGCTTCTTCACTTAAGGTTATCCATCGTCTCGTTGACCGCTGGGACAATTGGTTCAACCGACAAGGTGACTTTGTCTAGCCTATCTGTTACGTCTGTATTACTTCTTCCTTTTGATGACTAATTTATATTAATATCATTACACCATTTCTCAAACCGACTGTAGTGCCATTTTTATTTGAACGACTCCCTCCCCCGCCTCAATTTATTAAGTACAATTTTATGAGCTTCGCATGTATGTGTGTATGTAATAAAATGTTTCAGTTCAAATTTCACTCACTTCCACAAATTCAAATTCTTTGAAATGTTGCCCATATAAAAGCCAAGGACAACGCAAACTAAATCGGGTATCGTTAAGCAAACTGTTGCGAAGACACGTTGCCCTACAGGAATAATCCGGACAGTTTCAATGTTTGACATTTTTTCGAATTCTTAAAAAAATTAATGAATTGCTCTGCAACTTCGGTGGTAATAAATATCATACTTTCGCTCACATTTTTCCGTAAAAATTTCATTACCCATGCATTTTGGGGATCAGCAACAAATTGAAGAAAAAATGTGATGTTTTTGATCAATCTGTAATGTAAAAAGCTAAAAATAAACTTAATTTCACGACATAAATTCCTTGCTATGTACAATTATTCTTCTTTTTTGTAAAAAGGACATACACCAACAAGAGCTTAATAGAGCATTTCTTTCCCAAATGCCAATTCTCATCGCATGTTTTTGCACTATAACATGCCGAATTTATCCTCGAAATTTCATCAAAGTTATAGAAAAGTTGACCACATACAAGAGAACCAATATACCGAAATTAGGAAAAAGAAATAGACAAGGAAGAAAAAAAAAAAGTGTTCGAATATTGAATAAATTATTAACATTTAAGGTAAAGCGCCCTAAAGCTGACATCCTCAAACAAAAATACAGTTAAAGTACTATTAGCCCTTTAAAGAGCTTTAAGAAGTGATACCATTCAAACAGAAAGAAAATCTCATTTTAAATTATTTTAGGGAATTGGTAATACTTTAAATGTATCTTCATTTGAGAGTGTCTGCTTTAGGAACCGATTTTTGGGTGTCAGCTTTAAGGCACTTTACCTTAAAGGTATTAGTTTTTTATTGCGCACGCGTGAAAGATAGGAATTTTCAACTTTTATAACTTCAGAGTAAAGTATACCTGGCAACTCACACAAAAATTTCCAAGTTTCAGTTGAATATCGTGAAAGTTCAGAAAGATATTGACAATTTATTGAGCTGTATTTCGATGCTTCTCGGAACGGAGATGGATCGTATGGAGTTGTTCCGAAATCAGTCGCAAGTGTTCGCAGTCATTCAGTGCACCTACAGTGATAAGTGATAATAATTGAGAATTTGAGAACAAATCCTTACTATTTATGTTCAAGGTAAAAATGGTAGGGATTCTTCAAATACTGAATCATCTCCTTAGTATACTTGGCAATGAAGTTAGGAAAGTTGCATATTTCTAAAGTTGCATATTCCTTTCGTAAAAAGTGAAAAATAAGATTTAACAATGTTTTCTACATTTATTCAACATCAATGATATCAAAAGTTTAAATACGTGAACTGTCCCGAAGTGGATCAGTTGGTAGAAGCTCGGTTCCCGTAGAACAACGAATGTGAAGCAACATCGAGTAAGGTGAGTGTTTGGGACATCTCGCGTCTGGGTGCTGTAGTTCGTGTACGCTAAAGGGAGCTGGTGCACGTTAAAGAGGTCGTGGCTCCAATGTCATCATGTGACGGTCTCTCATCTGAGAGCTGGTTCAAAAATTAAGAGACCTTTCAAAGAGGCGCAAATCGGACTCCTGTCTATAAGGGACCCGTTAGACTCGGGAGCAGCGTACCCATTCTTTCTCGCTCGGCGCGAGGAGACGGGGCAAGTTGGGGAAGCGACTACAATGTCGATCTTTGCTTCTTAATTAATACTTGAAATTAATATTTTTAAACTAACCAATGAAAACTTCTTCTCGAGGTCCGATGATAGCGTTAGTTAATTTTTTTTTACTGTTTAATTCTAATTTTTTAAAAAATTATAGCAAAAGAAAAAAAAGCGGATGTTAAAATAACCTACATAAAATACGACAGTGGTCAAGTGAAGTTCTCGAAATCTCAAGATTCACGTTTTAATGTATTTTTTTTAAATAAATGATTCGTTTAATAAAATATTCATAACATTAATCATGGTAAAATTAAAGCGAATACGACACGCGAATGTTATTAGTTAACATATTATTATTAATTTGATGGAATGGTTAAACCGGCTATCGTTAAATCGAAGTTATTCCTTTATCTCGACGGATATATTGGATCGATCCAATGTTGGGATTTTTCTTTCCATCAATTCTCGGCGGCAATCTAGACATATTGGTGCCACAATTGGCTAAATATCTATAGTTGACAAGAAACAAAACGCGGACCAAAATGCCCGGTAACTCGGACTCTGATTACAAAAGCTCATGAAGAAACAGTCGCAAGCTGGTGTGACCTCAGAGAAACAACGTCATTATCGATTGGGTCTTGCAGGATGGAGGAGGGCCACTTTAGATCAATCTGCAGCAGGGATCGCAGACACCTTACAACACGGAGGCCCCATTCTGATGTCATCCATCATAATTGGCCCGATCAATGGACAGAGTGGTCACTGGGCCACACTGCAACGAGTCTATCGGACTATCCACAGGCTTCGAATTTTGCTTTGTGAATTGTGCTGGAAATCAATTGAGTGTGGGGTATCTCAATTTGTTTCAACACAAAACCACTACGCCCCAAAAGAGGCGGAGTTATCAGGACAAAATGTTTCACGAGATAGAGCAAGGTTTCACAAGACAGTTTTGACTCATTTGTTTTTATTTGCAAAAGAATAATTAGGAAGCAAAATTCTCTGTTTTCGATAGCCTGTTCTTGAAGCTGTCTAAACGACATCGAACGTTTTAAAATTATAAATGGATCTCTAAACGTTGGCAAACATCTATTTAAGTTCTATCTTGATCTCTGTACGTACTATACATACCATGCCTGCCAACATATTAAGATTAAAATTAAAAAAAAAAAAATTTCAAAAATTCAGCAGAATTCAGAAAAAAGTGAACAATGGTGAACATTATTTTCTAATCTCAATAAATATATAAATAAAGAAGAAATTAAAAATTACCAATTATTAAATACATATACAGACAAAAAAAAAAAAAAAACACCTCTACTTCTAAAAAATCCTGTCAAAGTTTAAGTAAATAACCCAGTCATGATCAATAAGTCTAAATAATATAGTCACAAAATTACAAAAATTAGACAAAGATTGCTGAAAGTTGGTGGAAATTGAATCAGTTTCGTAAAAAATCACTAGAATTTCATTACAAGTGGCCAAAATCTAAACTTGATTGAAAAAGGAAAAAATCGTAAAAAATGGGTTGCCAGCATAAAACCGGGAAAAAAAAAGACCTTTTTCCGTGAGGATTACGTAAAAATCGCAAAAGTTGGCAGGCATGATATATATACAGATCGAATCGCTATATTATATTCATGGCTTTCAAATGTTCTTCTATTCAAAGCTGTAGTTATTGCTATAGTGTTCATACTGTAAAGACAAACAAGGAAGACATATGAACAGCAATGCGGATGTAACTTTCCCGAAATTAGAAAGAACAAATGAATAGAGAACAACTGTTATATCTTTAACTGTTGAGCAGTTGAGCATATACGAATCAGGTCGATACATACACTATGTGTATGTATTCAAAATTCTGCTAAAATAATTATTCAATGTAAATATTTGCACTAAGTATTGATATTTCTGCGCTGTGGATAAGCAGAGGTTAAGTTATGTATACCAATGCGTTACCGAGATATCCTCTCTGTTGGCAGCATTTCATAGACTTTAATGTAATATATTTGAAATGGATTCTTTAATGCTACATGCGAAATTTTATATTCTCTGATAACACTTATAAATGTCATAAAGCATTGTTGTGGCTTTAAAAATTCAGAATAAATGGAAAGTATACTAAAGAACAGTGAGTAAAGACGTTTAAATAGAGTACATATTCATATAACACATTAAGAATTTTGTAAATATTCAAGATTGTTAATCAAAATGTGTATGCATTCGTTAATAAAAGTAACCTGCAAATCACGGTTTCCCTTGTTTTGTTTTTCGTATATCTTTGTTTACTTGAGATTTAAAGTTATATTTTGATTTCGAAGCATTTAGCTTACTCGCAAAGAATGTTTTTGTACTCGATATTAGATTTATTGTAAATGAAAATATTTGGTACAGTAAATATAAAAACCATGTTTTTCACTCATTTTTTTAATTTTAAAAGTTTTTATTCCTGGATAGTCTGAATAGTCAGGAATATTGCAAAAAAGAAATAAAATTAAAGAAGAAAAAGGTATATGTAAGCCTGCAAAAAGAATGTAAAAACAATATTGAACCAATGAAGGCCCCCCCCCCCCCCAAACATGTAAATCAAGTTACGACGAACAAACTATTTATTTTTGTTAAATAAAGACGAATAAAGTAAGCTATTTAAAACCCTTTTTGGCATAAAATGAATGTTAGAAAACAATTTGTAATGTTTTGACACTGAAAAATTTTCATCCAGTCCTAAACTTTTTTCCTCTCTAAAAAACTCAAATCTATCTTTTCTTTAAAACTAACATCATAAAGTGAGATTTATGGTTTTAAATAGCACAGCCTGAAATACATAAAGGGATAACAATTTTCTAAGAACTCATCAGAAGTCCATATCGTACGTGCATGTATTTAAACAAGCTATAAAACAGCACAAATGATAATAAATAAGTACTGTTTCGGTAAAACTTTATTGAGGAGTGGAATTTATGTACAATATAGATTTTTAAGTGCAGAAGAAACTTCAAAGAAAGTGTAAATAGAGTCTAGAAAATTATTAAGAAAATACAAACAAATATTTTTTCCAACTCTTCAAAGTATTCCAATAACAAAGCGTCGAACAATAAAATACACTTCGATTTTAATTCCCTTCGATTAAAGTGTATTTATATTGATATAAATTATTTCCGGAGAAAGTGGCAAAAACACGTACGATGTCTTTTAAATGTACGCTGCAGGTCTCAATTCAGTACGTATTAAGGGTTGAACTTCTGCGAGGTACATTGGCCGAATAAAAAGGAATTTATATAGAAACATAGGTAAATAAATTTTGAGAGGGGTACAATTTCAGTTACACAAGTTTCGAAACATATTTTCGATATGAAAAGACAGTGAGATGTTTGTAATGAGCGAGCAAAGCGACCCGAATTATCTATGTACGCAGTCCTGGGGGTTGGCGAGCAGAGGGGGGGGGGGGGCACCCTAATAAATAATTAAATTTTACGGCGCCCAAAAAGTGACCGCATCAACAAACTTTCCAGGCGCTGTAACGGCGTCGTTCGAATGGAAGCGTCAAATACCGCTGGGAGCCGCTCGAGTGCAAAAGGTTAATTTATGAAATTTTAATTAATTAAGGCATTTTGAGTACTAAGTGTAAATTACTAACTGGCTACGCATTCGGGAGCTGTAGAATGTTTAAAAATATGCTCAGAATTTCTAAGTTTCATACATCTAAGCCGGATATCCGATGCAGATCCGTCTAACAAGGCAAATAATATTTGGCATCCGGCAAACTCAGTAATCGATATACCCCTAATTCTGAAGTTTGTCCCTCCCCTAAAAGCAAAATCCTAAGTGCGGTACTGCATGGTTGATTCTCACGAAGTTTGAGAAAGTATTGTTACTCTAATACTATGCTTTAAAATTAAAAAAACAATAATTTTATTAATAGCATTATTATTATCATTTTAAAATGTTTTTTCAGTGGTGTTGACAAATTCTTTTCTTAAAATAAAGTTAAATTTCAAAACGGCATTTTCCCTTCTAGGACATGTTTAGAATAATTGCTAGCTTCAGAGCCCACTTTATTATTTTTGTATCTTAAACGATGAAAACACTACTAAAATGTATGCACCCAATGCATGATTTCAAAAATATTTTTTACTGACTGGAAGAAGGTAGTGTTTAATATTTGAGGTTAAGCTTTAAAAGAATGGTTGAAATGTTATCTTGTTATTAGTCAGAAAAAATTAAAAATAAAACTCGGAGGCAGAATCGACACGTTTTTAAGTGACTCCGACTCCCGACTCCACAGCCGAGACCGTGACAATGTTTCGCGGAAAAATTAATCTCATGACATACTGACGTTTGTAGCAAAGTTATTGAGGATGACTAGATTAGGTGAATATGGGAGCAACATTTTAAGCACTACATGAGACAAGAGATTCTCAACTTCAAACAGAGATCTCGCTTTATCCTAACGACATTGATATAATAAAAATAATAAAAATGCTTTTATCTACAACTAACTTTCAGACATTGCACGATTAGATGAATCGATCTCTCTAACAACTGTGATATGGTTTATTTTCCGCACACAGCCAAAAGAAAAAAAAAGTTTTAGTTCGAAAATAAATTTTCCCCTTCGAGAGTAATATGTCTCGTTGTGTGTCAGGAAAGTCGGGAAACTGTTCTAGAACACCAGGACAAGGACAATTATGAAAGATAAAAAAGTGTCTAGAACTTTTGAGAATGTAATAAATCAGACGAAATTAAGAAACCCGTTGGGAAATACCGTAACATAGGCAAAAAGACAATGAAGAGCAAATAAGCAAATAACGTTGTTTGGATGAAGGAGGAAAGAAAAAAAAATTGGAATAAAACCGATCCATTCATCTAGAAATTCAATTACCGAATCGTTTAATATTCTTAATTTATTTATGCCTACTTTCCCGAAACAAACATTTCCCGAAAGTGAACATTTACGTCGATGGTAAACGAAAACAGCGTTTGTTAGTTTCTGGAATTTATTTGCATTAAGAATTATTTTGGTTTTCAGGGATTCGTTCTGTCAAATTTAAAATTTGAACTTTTGAAATGGTACACAGAACGATTTTTAGCCTACTTTCCCGAGAAATAAAATAAATAATAATAAAGCACAAAAGAAAGCTTAATGTATCGTGGAAATATCGTCAAAAATCACGAAAAGTCAAAAATAAGTTAAGTGATGAAATAAAGATTGAAAAATAAAAAAATTGAAAGTAGCGTTTTGAGATGGGGAAAAAGTGTGTCGGTCTGTCTATCCAACCTAATAACTTTTGAAGGAATTGTCCGATTCGAAAGATTTTTTTTTTTCATTCGAAAGATCTCGCTGAGGACATCTCATTTTCATATTTTTCCTTTTTGATTTGAACAATTTTTCGTTCAATTTTGAACGGTTCAAAAATCTTAACATTACCGCGTATGGGAAAATTATGTAAACTCTGGGAGTAAGATCCAAGTTCTTGTGAAAAAGGTTATTAGAAGAAGCTCTCGGCATGAAATATTTCTTGATATGAACAATTTCTGTTCATTTTAGAACAGTTCAAAAAAATTAACATAGCGCCTACGGGGAAATTTCCAATCCTATATAAATCCTGATCTAATGGACCGATTTGTTTGGAACAAATGTTATCGGAAAGCTGTCATGACGTAGAACATATACAGATAGAAAGTTCATCCAGAACTAATGAGCCTATTTTCCTATGAAACTTCCTGATTGGGATTTTTAAGAATATTTTTGAATGAATGAATGATTCAATGTAAAAGTGAAAGAAAGAATGAACAAATAGTGAATAAAAGATAAAAAATAAATAAATGAGTGAATAAATGAACGGATGTATGAAAAAATAAATAAATGAGAATTAATACGTGAATGAATGAATAAATGAATAACTGAATAGATACATGAAAGAATGAGTGAGTAAATGAATATGTATTAACCGTTGAAAAAGGTATATTTGAAGCAGGGTTCGTTGATTTAAATCAAGTGATTTTTTAAAAAAATTATTGATTTAAATCAAGTAATTTTAGTTATTTTGTTTTGTAATCATTTTTTAAATCAGAGAACCGAAAAATTGCGTCAAAATTGTTTGTGCTTAGTTCCGGGGTCTGAAGAGGTTAAACATCATGAAAGCTTTTAGTAGCATGAGTTCAAATGTGTTACATAATTTTTCATTCCGTTGGGATATTCAATTATTAGTACTATAATAATAATAATGATCATATTAATCATAAAAATAATTATTATTGTAACGGTGCGAGAGTGGCTGTGAAGCGCCGGGAGTCGAACCAAGATCGTTTTGGTGGTAGCCGCATTCTTTACCGCTTTCCCAAAAGGCGCGCCCCCTGGGCAGGAGCAAAGAGGGCTATTTGAAGCACTGACTCGCCCCGCTACAATTATCATCATTATTATTCAAAATTTTGTAAATTTTTTCGTAGTAAAAGATCACTAGAACTAAGGCTCGACCGATGCATCGGCCTCGCCGATGCATCGGCGCCGATTGTTCAACAAAGTTGCCATCGGCCATCGGCATCGGCGGCAGATGTTAACTTTAGAAAAACATCGGCCCATCGGCCTTAAAAAACATCTAAAAGCCGATGCAAGGCCGATGTTTTTCGCAGGGACAACTTTCCAGAAAACATTCTGTCTTTCACTTTATTTTTTTCTCTATAGCTCAATTTCTATTTCCATACAATAACAGGCAGCACATAAGTTAAAAAGAAAAAAACACAGAAATAATGTTATTCTATAAAGTATTTGATAAAAAATTCGGAAAACTAGTTTAAACGATCGCTGCCCGAAAACCTTCATTATTAAAATAGTTCTCTTTGAGCAGAATGCTCGCGAAATAGAATATGTTAAAGTAAAAGTCATAGAAGCGTCTTATGAGTGCTATTTGTTTTTCGCACTAGGTTAGTTGCCTCATTTTTGTCCGTTTTCCTTTTAATAATGACTTAGTGCATTAGATGTCATTGTGCAATAATATTACACCATCTGCTTTTAGTTTGTCATGTTTCTTATTATTCCGAAATTGTAAACAATAAAAAGTCAACTTAATCAAAGTACCATAATAATTTTAATTTTTACCAGAGTAAACTTTTTTCTCTTTGCGTTTTTTTTTGCTTCTTCGATCCCACGTGTTAGAGTTTTTCTACAATTGTGGAGCAATCTTGTTGCATCTGCTTTTGGTGTGCGGTTGTTCTCATTATTTCATTTTTAGCCTACTTTCCCGTAAAAGTAAAAAAAAATAATAATAAAGCATGAAAGAAGGCTTAATGTATCGTGAAAATAGCGTTAAAAATCAAGAAAAGTCAAAAATAAGTGAAGTAATTAAATAAAGATTGAAAAATAAAAAATTTGAAAGTAGGGTTTTGAGATGGGGAAAAAGTTTGTCTGTCGGTCTGTCCCCCCCTAATAACTTTTGAACGAATTGTCCGATTAGAAAAATTCTTTTTGCATTCGAAAGATCTCGGCGAGGACATCTCATTTCTATGTTTTACTTTTTGATTTGAACAATTTTTTGTTCAATTTTGAACAGTTCAAAAAATTTTAACATTAGCGCCTATGGACAAAATTGAAGCAAATTCTGTAAACTCTGGGCACAAGAGCCAAGTTCCTATTGCAAGCTTATTGAAAGGAGTTCTCTGCGTGAAATATTGATTTGAACAGTTTTTGTTCATTTTTGAACAGTTCAAAAAATTAACACAGAGCTTACGGGGAAATTTCAACCCTATATAAATCCTGATCTAACGGACCGATTTGCTTGGAACAAACTTTATCGGAAAGCTCTTATAACGTAGAACATGTAGAAATAGAAAGTTTATCCAGAACTTACGAGCCTATTTTGCTATGAAATTTTTTGATCGGGATTTTCAAGGATATTTCTCAGTGACTCAATGAGTGAAATAATGAATGAATGAATAAATGAAAGAGTGAAAGAATAAATCAATGAATAAATGAATGAGGAAAAGAATGAATGAATAAATTATTGAATAAATGGAAATATAAATAAATGAGTGAATAAATACATGAATGCGTAAATGAATGAATAAACACTTGAATGAGGTAACGAATGAATGAATAAATGCATGGCTGAATAAATGAAAGAATGAATGAGTGAGTGAATGAATATGTATTATCCGTTGAAAAAGGTATATTTTCAATAATTAGAACTAAAGATAAATAAGAAAGAGAGAGAAAGAGATAGCTAGATTATAAATTTGAATTTGGTGTATACGGGAAAGTAGGCTCGTATAGTTCTAGACGGAACTTCTTGTTAGTTTCTATTATAGAAAAGATTGGTCAAAAATAAGAAAAAAATTTAATAAATATTTATTGATCGAAATTTCATGTGTCCAAGTTCGAGTTGAATTTTCAAAATGCGAGTTCGCGTGACAACCTTAATAACATTAATAACATCTTAATAAAAATGCTAAAATTACTTTATTTTTAAAGATTGATCAAAGCATTTTTTTTTTCAAAATACATCTTAACATTTTTTATGCGATAATAATTTAAATTTTTCCCCGTTTATACTTCGTTTTTTTAGCTTCTTTGATGCCACGTGTTAGACAGTTGACAGTTTTTCTGCTATTGTACAACAATCTCGTTCCATCTGCTTTCAGTTTAGAATATTTCTTGTACAACATAGAACATATTGATAAAAATATGAATCAATTTTTCAGTATAAATGTTTATGGGCCGTGGTAGCCTTGTGGTTACCACGTCGGACTTCCACCTGGAAGGTCGCGAGTTCGATACCCACTGAAGACCACCATGTATACTTGGGGATATGTGCATGTAAAATCCGTAGACCCCACTACCTCTCCCCGTGCGTAAGCAATCCTAAGGCCTCGGCTAACAGGTAGGGGTCTGGTGGAGAAAAGTATACATGTTTATTGATCGAAATTTTATGTGTCCAAGTTCGACTTGCAATTTTCAAAATTTTAATTCTTTAAAAACAAGTTTGGGATACAGGGTGGAACAATACCTTAATAAAAATGCTACAATTTCATTCATTTACAAAATTGTCAACGTATATAAAAATATATATATATATATATATATATTTTCAAAATACATCTTAATTTTTATAAACGATCACGTGTTTTCAGAAGATTATTTGTCAACAGAAAACTGCTAGTGCTCAAAATATTGGTTTATTTCGGTGACCTTACATATTGTGCTCATGAAAATATAAAGAACATGTCAAGTATTTCAGAGTAATTTTCAACTCACAAGAAAAAAAAATCTAATAAGATTAGTTCTTAAGACCCAGCATGCATTTGTAATGACAAAAAAATCTCAAGTCTATGTTTTTAAAGCAATATTCAGCATGTCTTAGTTATAAACAAGGGATAATACTGCGAGCGAAATGTTTTAATATTTTATTTTTATCTCAGAAAAAGAGCTCAAAATAACTTTTTTAATGAAAAATAAACATGTAATCGTTCCCGCTTTTCTTTTAAAAACCGGGGGGGGGGGGGGGGGATCATGAAAAAAATCTGAGAGGAGGGGGTTGACAGTTTCGTTAAAAATACAAACCCACATTATTTGTTAGTCTGTGTCATAACATCAGCATTCCTCTCCATGAAAAAAAAAAAAAGAAAATAAAGGCAGCTGCACTTGGCATTTGCAGTGCAGGTGTGATAAAGAGAAAATGTTGTAGGAAAGGGAATTAGACCCGAGCCGATCCAATAGATGTTGAGTATTTTTCTTTTGCAAACATAAGAAAAAAGAATTAAAAATCCTCTGATATAGCATTTTTTAATTTTTTTAACCTCCAAATAGTTGTATTACTTTACTAGAATCGCGAGTGATTCTTTCAGTTTTAATTACTATGTAAACTTCCCCCAAACAGTTTTACGGTGCTTGAATAATGCATTTATGTTTTTATAAACATTAAAATAAATAATAAATGATTTAAATTACATTTTTGACAAGCATTCTACACGTTTTAATGGTTTAAGGCGACTTTTTTTCCCATCGGCCATCGGCATCGGCCATCGGCCGATGGAAGAGGAGAATAATCGGCAATCGGCCATCGGCCGACCGCGGAACAATCGGCCAACAATCGGCATCGGCCCATCGGCCAAAAAATGCCATCGGTCGAGCCCTAACTAGAACCGTTTAAAACTCAAAATTTGTCCAATTACTATTCAAGTTAGGCTTCTTAGGAATAAATAAAAAATAAAAAATGAAGCAGATGATATAAGAAAATTTATTATGAAAATTATAGAAACGCACTGACTCACATTTCCCCCTACAGTTAAATGATAAAAGTTTTGATTTTAACTGTAGAACAAATACAAACGAAACTAGCAAGAACCACATCATAATCCACAAAATCATCTTCCTTCTTATTTAACTTTCCATAGCAACACTATTTTTTTCTTCTTCAAATGAATAAAATGAAATCGAACATAACACTGTATCGCTATGTCGTATTTCCACACAGTATACTGCAATGACAAAATAATCAACATTACAGGGGCTGCAGAAGTAGCTTCAAGCATGTGAACATTTTTATGATTTATCTGCAAAAGTATTCGGATGAATTTAAATAAAATTATAATGAGCAGCCAGGTTGGCATTTTGATGTCAAAAAGTTCTTGTTAATAACGATAATATTCGTTTCTTTCCTAAAATATTATTTTCTTAAATTAAAAGTTTCATGTAGGTTAAGCATTGAAGCATGAATTTATAAAAAGTAATTTAACATTTACGGTATAGTAGTTATAAGAAAAATAATATCGAGATACATAAGAAAAATATCAAATAAAATACTTTTTAAAGTGTATGTCCTAAAATATTGTTTTCTTAAAATACGAGTATAAATGACGTATTTTTTTTTACCCCTTCAGACCTCAGAACTAAGCACAAACAATTTTGACGCAATTTTTTGGTTCTCTGATTTAAAAAATGAGTTCAAAACAAAATAACTAAATTTTTTTTTTTAAATTTTAATCAATAATTAGTTTAAATAATAATTAATGCCCAATTTCCATTTTTTCCATGTTTAAAACGAAGTAAACTATCTGTTGATTAATTTAAAAAACAATTGGGTAATTTAGCTTTCAAATTGCACAAGCAGTAGTTAATAAACACTATTTTAAAATGTACCCAATTGGGTACACTTGGAATGAAGAGGTTAATATGTTAATTTTTGATACGCACAAAGAAAAAAAAAAAAAAAAAAAACAAGCTTCAGCAGCTCAAATTATGGGTTCGCCCATTCGCAAACAGTTTGGGAATCCGATGTCTCCAATTTTTGATTTACGTGTGTATGTGTTTCTATTTAGTATCCACTGCTTAAGTCACTTTTTTTTTCTTCTTTTTTATATACACATGCAGATTTTAACTGATAAATCCGTATTCCTATTTTAAAACAACGTACGATCGGTAAGGTTTCGCAACCAAGATGGAGGCCCGATTCTTATTGAGCGCTTGAAAATTACGGTTAGTTAAACGTTCTTTAGGATAAACAGAGAATAAATGATTTTTTTCGCAATCAGCGGTTTGAGTACCATCTTTTTAATGGTTATTCAACTGTTGTAATTAAATATGGTAAAATAACAATCAAATAAATGGTTATTTTACTATTTCCCTACGGAAATTTTTAACAGTGTTGTAAAATACACCTTTAGGTTCATTTGCACTTTTTTTATGAGCAACATCAATGAAATAGGGTATTTCTAACGTTACTATTGAATATGTTACATTGATAAGAATTTTTCAAACTGAAGGAGGATATAGCGGTAGCGGCCAGTACTTCATTAAGAAAGCAAAGTACATTTGATTAAAAATATATACATCTAATTGCATAATAAAATAAAACCCTTTAAACATACATTCTAAAACTCCAGAATCTCTTACGGAGTTCTTTCTAGTGAGAATAAATTACACAAACTTAAAGTTGTAGAAGCTGTTCTTAATGGAAAAAGAAAAATTTTAATGACCACAGGATTTTTATTTTCAATAAAAGTCCACGTGCATGCAAAACGTACGCTATTCATAGGTAATGACAGTCATATTTTTACCCAAATTGTTGACAAAATATCTGTAAGCTGAAAATTTTATTGAAATACTTGTTGTCATCTTAGACAAGTTATAGGATGTTGTACTATTTCGTACGCTTTTATTTTCATTGTTTGTTGTTGTTGTTGCTTATGCCACTTGGATCCAACATCCCGTCGCAGAGCGACCTGGAACTAAGGCAGAGGGGTGCACCTTCCGTTTCAATATGAGCACCAGCGGTGAAAGTATGACTTGACTCAATGCACTTGGATGACACCAGATGGCGCCACCACAAGTGCGCCATCTTCCTTTTTACACCTATGGGTGAAGGGAAGGGAAAATCTCCACCCACCGGTACCCTTGGAACTGCCTCAAGACTTCAGGGTCCACGGATTTTACATGCATGTATCCCCAAGTGTACATGGCGGGTCTTCGGCGGCTCGGGTATCGTTTTCATCGTTTGTTCTTGTCTTTTATGTTCTTATTTGTTTTGTGCAGTATCAGTTACATTTGATTAGTAATGTTATTGCCTTGTCCCTAGTTCAAATATTTTTTTTATAAATATGTGGTTTGTGTGATTTTATGCTAACATGATCGTTCATCGTTTTGAAATAAAACTCGACAAGAATTCAAACGGAGAATTGGAAAGTGCGAATCAATAAAAAGTCCTTCTAAATTTAATCAAAATTGCTCAAGCGGTGATAATAAATTTATAACCCCAGAGTTTTGATTGAGACCTTTCCTGACCATTACGAGATTTGATCAGTCATATTGAAAATAAAAGTGGAACATCGCTTTTTTTCTTATCTACAGTCATTTCGAACTCGCAAGACAAGACGGATCGATTTCCTACCGTCATGGCCATTTGTAAGCCTTTGTCAATCTTCCGCGTTCAGAAAAGAAAGGATCATTTGTACTCGAAAAGAAATCTTTTTCTTCGCAGAGAATAGTAGAGTCACGTTGGATACAAAGAAAATAGGAGATTTGTGTCAGTGAAATAAAGAGTGCATATAATCTTGCAGTTTTTGCGATTTTGTTTTGCTTCGGACAAATCAACAAATTCATGCGATCCTTAGTATTGAATATCGTAACACTCTAATTTTCATAATTTTAAAATAATGGCATTACCTCTATGAGAGGAAAAATAATGTTAACAAAATTAAAAACGAAAAGTTCTTTCAACGACAGAATTCTAACAGATATAAATAAGTTAATCTTTTCAGAAATAAAAATTTATTAAAGGAAAAAAGAACTTCTTGAATAAAGAAAGAAATCTTCGAAGACGTACATTACATATGATTATTTTCCTATAACTACAGCGGAAAAAATTATAAATTTAAGCACAGCGAATACTATTTTAGATATGTCAATAACTTAGATTCTGATGCAACCATACGCGCACACACAAAATCCATATATAAAGTCTACCGGAAAGTTCTGTCCGTTTTTGGAATAAAAGAAAATACAAATTTTTCTTACTGCCAAATAACTTTATTTAATAATATAATTGCGATTATTATCAATGACTTCTTGCCAGCGCGAGGGTAATTTTTGAAAAATATTTTATGTTTTGGTTCGAAAAATTCAATCAGTGCTTGTTTGATATCTTCTTCATTTTTGAATTTTTTACTTGCCAAAACATTTTGTAAAGACAAAAACGAGTGGTAGTAGGAGGGTGCTATATCTGGGGAATATGGTGGATGCAATAGAATTTCCCACCCTAGTTCTGCAATTTTTTGACGAGTCCTCAAAGTAGCATGTGGCCTGGCATTATCATGATGCAGTAGGATGTTTTTCCTATTGAACATTGCAGGCTAATGTGAATTATTTTTACTATAGCCAATTTGCTATGTCAGTATGTATACATTAAGCGATAAAAACATGGAACCGAACGTGCTAGAACATGAAATATAGAACGTGTGGAAACTTGTTGTAATAGAAACGGACAGAACTTTTCGGTAGACCTGATATATTATTTCTCTAGCCTGTTTTTCTGTCTGTCTGCGAGATCTTCCTTATTCGTTTATCAAATTCCATGATTTATCCCTCATTGTAAAGCTTATCGTGCCGGCTAATGACGAAAAATAGACCCACGGTCTAAAAATGTACTACCCCCTCTACTAAATTTGAGATTTAAAATCATCTAAGAAGATCTCCTTCAATGGATGCAAAAGTGGTGTTGTCTATGCTGGAGCCATCTGTTATCAAGTAAACAAGCAAGAAACTTTTCTGTTTTTATTGTGTAGAAAATGGGACAGTTTTAGCTGCGTCTGTGTGTTAAATTTATTCAATCGTTAGGCTCTACACGTTCATTTATATTATGAATGTGTAGAGCCTAACCAACCAAGAGCAACTATATTTAAGTAATGGAACTGTTTCGTTACTGTATTTTAATGCTATGTATACTTTTCTCCACCAGACCCCCTACCTGTTAGCCGAGGCCTTAGGATTGCTTACGCACGGGGAGAGGTAGTGGGGTCTACGGATTTTACATGCACATATCCCCAAGTATACATGGTGGTCTTCAGTGGGTATCGAACGCGCGACCTTCCAGGTGGAAGTCCGACGTGCTAACCACTAGGCTACCCACGGCCCAATGCTATGTATACTGATAATAAAATAACTATCATTATTATTGTGATTATTTTATTATTTTGAATAAATGGAATGCCACACAAAACGGTGTGGTGCGCAGTGTGGAATTCCGCACGGGTCGACCAGTTAAATTTAATAAAATGTAAATTAAAATCAACATTTCACATATTGCTTTTTTTGCATGCAGTATAATTTTAATTATAGGAACAAATTGGGGATAAGTCCGACTAGAATATACGAGAATTCGGATGATGAGTTAAACTTGTTCAGAAATTAAGAAAAAGAGAAAATAACGTAATCATTCATTTATGGAACAAGACCTTTTAGCATTTATAAAACTAAAAATGCATGAGCATTTAGACACGTTTCAAGCTAAACACGTAAGAATTTCATGTAATTCAATAGGAATCAACTATAAAAGTTGAGTGGTTTAAACATGGTTCAATTGAAACTTCTGAAATTTCTCATATTTCTTTTTTTAAATGATGGTTTTAGTGCACATTAAGGATAATTGTATGTTATTTAAAATATAAAAGTTTTTCACTGCCATTCTTTAAAGCAGTTTTGTGCACCATGTTTTCTCCGACTTCTTTATTTCTGCTAAATATTTGAACTTCCACACTCCATAACCATCTTTTCACTGTGTCATCTGTACTGAAAGTTTAACAAGTTAAAACTTTACTTTTTTAATATCAGCTAGTTCAGACAAGTTGGTTACCCTAATCGGTAAATCGGTAATAAAGCAACGTTCATTCTGAGTTTTAGTTTTATATCCGACTCATAACTTTTATGTTTTAAATATAAGCTTCTGGTCTTAATTCAGTACATATGTACCTCGCAGACATTGGACGTCAGGTATATTGGCAGAATAAAAAGGAATTTAGATCGAACTTGGAGGAAATAAATTTTGAGAGAGGTACAATTTCAGTTACACAAGCTTCGAAATATATTTTCGATATGAAAAGAATTTGAGATGGATAAATTATTTAGATTCATAGGATTGCCAGGTACACTGTTAGAAATTTCATCATGAAATTACGGTTAAATTACCGGCAGCAGTCTGTCCATCTGATTCACCGTTAAATTTATGGTTTGGAACATTTTTCTATCTTTACGGGACCTAACTATTTCCAATCAGCTTGGTTAAAAAGCCGTCAATACAAAAGTTTACGGTTTTATAACCATTTAAAAATAGTTTCAAACAAAATTTTTACCGTTTTTGAACCATTTCGAGGCGTAGAATCTTCGAAGCGTAGAAACCGTAAACGAAGCTTGCGGGAATCGAACCCGGGTCTATGGCATACCAACCTTTCGTGCTAGCCATTCGGCCATCTACACCACGTCAGGCGGCCGTTTATTTATCAATAAATCTTCTTTTCCAACAGGCAAACTGCCTTAAAATTGAGATTTCAGTTTTTGATTGGATCCGAAGTCATTTGTAGTCTAAATTTACTGTATATTGACGAAAATCATTTTATTTGCTGCAAAAATTAAAATACAAACAAGCTTCAGCATCTCAAATTATGGGTTCGCTCATTCGCAAACAGTTCGGGAATCCGATGTCTCCAATTTTTGATTCACGTGTGTATGTGTTTCTAGTTAGTAACCACTGCTTAAGCCACTTTTTCTTCTTCTTTTTTTTATACACATGCAGATTTGAACTGATAAATCTTTATTCATATTTCAACAACAACGTACGACTGGTAAGGTTTCGCAACCAAGATGGACGCCCGATTCTTATTGAGCGCTTGAAAATTACGGTAAGTTAAACGTTCTTTAGGATGAACAGAGAATAAACGATTTTTTTCGCAATCAGCGGTTTGAGTACCATCTTTTTAATGGTTATTCAACTGTTGTAATTAAATATAGTAAAATAACAATCAAATAAATGGTTATTTTACTGTTTTCTTACGGAAATTTGTAACTGTGTAGGTAGGGACTTCGTGACAAGTAAGATTCTAGATATTTGGATTTTGAAATAGACATGTTTTCGAGATGACAGAATTTAGGTACAGAAAGGATTTAGACGCAGACAGCACTTTAACCCAAGCAAGTTTCAACTTATACAGGTTTTTGAAATAGAAAGATTATACGGAAGTTTTCAAGGTAGACAGGTTTTCGAAGATAGTTTTTCAAGGCATAGAATGGATTTTTTTGATAAAAAAATTTAATATATGTATACATTTACAGTCAGACCTTGACATCAGGTCACTCCTCGGGACTTCACGAAAATGACCTTATGAGCATGGTGGCCTTATAACATATTCGTACACATTCCGTTTCGTTGCTTAAGTTACTTAGCATATAACTTTAGCTACAAAATGGAGATTTAGGTCCATTCGCAGCTTTTCAATCATCGTTCTGATTTATACACACACGACATCCTCTTTTTCCGGCAGGTCAAAATATCAGCTCCATTTTAATAATCGGTTCACGTGCGCACGCTAAACTTTATTTAAAGAAGTAGTGACAAATCGATCCTTTTCATAAAGGAAGGGAAGAAATGGGGCTTTCCTCGCTCGACGCTCATTTTAACGAAAAGAACTGCAAAAGTGAGCCACCCTCCCACATGCAATGAATTCACAAAAGCAACCTTTCAAAAGGTTGTCATTCATTTCGTGCCTGATTATGAGGCGTCGTCGGAACCGGGAGGGGAACATGATGAGATGTCATTAGAGAGCGAAATAATTTTGAAAAACCTTAATATTTAGAATGATATGTTGCAATTTAAAAAAAACTTTTTAAACAATATTTCTGTATTTCCACTGCTATTGCATGCACATTTAGAAACAAAATGCATTTATTCTTAGAATAAAAAAACAAATGTATATCCCTTACAGTAGAACCTGCAAATAAAGGGCAGTAAGGGATTACATTTTGTCCCTCAAATAGAGGAGTCCCTTTCTCGGAGGTATATGAGCTGATGCATGAATATATAATGTAACTTTGTTTTAGTTTATTTTTGTAGGAAAAGTTGCTAACATTTAGGTACATTACTGAAATATTTTTATGAAAATAAAATTTGAAATTACGGAAAATAAAGTTTTTCCATTAAAAAAAGTATTTTCAAAAATTTAGTTTTTTCAAAGTTTTGTAACTTATTGGCAGTCGAGTCGACGCTTCCAATAGCCAACTTCTTCTATGACCATTTGGTATCTTTTGGCAAAGTGTGGAAGTACTGGCTTTTCACCGTGGAGGACCAAGGTTCTATACCCGACTATGGCATGTCGAATAAGACAGTGCCCTCGCAAGTCGTTGTTGGCCACACTTACATAAATTTGCTTGAAGAAATTCGTTACATATGTTTGATTGATAGCATGTAAAGTTCAATGCAAATAAGCTGCAACTAGTGCGCACATATCAAGTTGTATACAGAAAACCTTTCACACGCCGTGTATTATGTGTCAATGCTGAGTCCTCCTGAATGCCTTATATAGGAGAGTATTCGCAAGTAAATTTTGCAAATACACGTTCGTTTGTACTTGCTCCTAAAACTCATACCCTGCTTCATCAGGTAATTTTGATAGAAATTGAACCTTAGTTTCCAATAAGTTCAATGTCTCTAATCAGTTTAATGTTAATTTTTAATCTTTCTCTACTACTTCTGTTCCCTACATAGAGTGTATCTCAATCAGAGGTAAATACGTCGATGTCACTATTCCAAGGGAAATGGACCAGAAAAAATGTCCCTTAATTAGAGCTTTAGATGGAAGAAATGTTTTTTCAACTTATTCAAAATAAAACAATGCATTCGGAAACCAACTTGGGCATTTCTTTTCGTATTATTTTCAATATCTTATGCTTACTATAAAACGTATAAACAATTTTTTGCTCTTTGAACTGGGAGGTGCGGAAGAGGTTCACTGTGCATGGAAAATCAAGGGAAATCTTTTATTTCTGTATAAAATTATTCTTTCTGCAGCTTAAAAAGAAAAAAAAAACTCTGCGTTTATAAACTGCTAACTGAGGGGGAAGTGTAGTAACGGACCATTCATAAATTATGTCACTTTTTTCAATATATTTGACCCCTCTTCCCCCTTTGTCACAAAGTGCCACACTTCATCATACCCACTTTGTCACATGTCACGCTATATTACATAAGCATATGTACTTGTAGTTCAGAAACAAAGCACTGCCTTATAGATCACGTTTCAAATTTTCTTTTCAAACTTTTAATGACATTTGTGAGCATAGTACTTATAATGATTACATGCGTACTTAATTTGTATAAAATGAGGTTAAGGTTGCCAACACAAAAGATAATTAGTATACAGTAAAATATATTAATTGTTCGAATTCTAAAAAATGATCCACACAAATTTATCTTTAAAACGTAAATGCCATAGAAAATTTCCTTTTAAACGTTTAACAAGAAGTAAATTTAAAACTTAATCAGCGTCGGTGTTTACTACACAAAATGATCAATGAAACGTTTTAATCAAAATAAGACAAAAAACCCTTTAAAAATAAATTTTATTTGCTGATTTTAAATGTTTTTATAGAAACTAAAATCCGTAATGTCACACTTCTTGTTACCCCCTCCCCCTCGAAGCGTGACATCATTTATGAATGACCCCCAAACAAGACTCAATTTTTATCGGCGCAAGCATCGAAATTCTTTTTAGTTCGAAAAGGAAACAACTCATAGATCAAAGATGACATCACTTTGAATTAAATGTCCTTTAAAGATTTTTTTAAAGATGGAAGATGTTTCGTTTTCCTTAGAAATAAACGTGGGAACTTTAAAAGAGGTCATTGATCTTTCATATCCCATTGTTCAAAAAAAAAAAAAGTGTTAGGCATGCGAAAAGTCGACTCAAACGTGGAGTATTTCTTTCAGGGCCGATGAATTATAATCGTAATGAAAAAGTGTTCAAAAATATGGATATTAAAGTAAAAAGAAGAAAAAGATGCAAGCGCAAAATAATAAAGTTTCTGCATTTACCAAATTGAAAGTTTTTATACACTGTTTCAATTAACTCCCTATAGAAAAGAATTTTTATCACTACAAAATGAAAAATATAAAGTTTCCAAAACTGGATTCGGCTATTGGCCTTTTGTTAAAACCATTTAAACGATCGTATGTCTAAACTTCACAAAACTGCTTTCTTTAGACAATTCACGTGAAATTCCGCCATCAGCTGTGAAACAGTATTAACTAAGGCCTAGGAAATAAAGCAGAAGAGAAAAGTTGGAAAAGACGAAAAAAAAAAAAAAATTAAATCCAGCCTCAGCGTTTTCTGTTTGGCCAGCGTTCACACGCCATTACTTCTCTTGCTTTCTCCAAATCGCTTCTTGTTGCCATTACTTTTGCCTTTTTCTTAAAGCTTTTAGAAAGAGAGAGCCATATGCTGGAGAGGGCTGGGTGATATAAAACGTGACCGCACCACTTAATTTCCAGGAATCTTAGAAGGAAATGCTTTCGGCGAGTCCGTTTTCCTCGAGTCTAATTAAATGGCCGAACGATCAGAATAAATGGTAGAGATGTAAAATGTCTTCGCTCTCTTTAAGTAAAATTTTAAATGGTCCGTCTTTTCAAGTTTCATTTTATCAATGCATTCGAAACGGTCTCTCTGTCTGCTCGACTCTCTTTTTAGGATTTCGAAGAAAAAAAAAAAGAGATAATATTGAGTTCGAAGTAGTAGAGGGGGGGAAAAAGGCTTAATACACAGAACTCCAGCCAAAGACTCCTCAATTGTTGTATTCAACTGATGCTGATTTAAAACACTAGTCTTTAAAGAAAGAAAATACATTTATTTAATCGACCAGTCACTTAATTCAACACATACACACACATAAGGTAAAACCTGGTAAGATGTTGAGGTCGGAGGAAAGGCGTACTTGAATTTTTAGGGAACGTGCGAGTGCACCACGATTCCAGGTAGTCGTACAGCCACAGTAGCACAGTGTCTACGATTTGAATTCATAAGTTTTTTCTTTGAAATATGATACAACGTCGTTTTTATTGCTTGCTCCTCAAATGTAAGGGCTTGAATTTTCATTACTGTTCCTCTGATTTTCATTGTGATGCGAGTACTTTAACACACTTTTTAAGCAGACACTTTTTCAGCAATTTTGACAGTTTACTTGCAGATATATTATTAATGTAATCTACTTATTGTCGAAAGTCATCTCCCATGTGCGTAATCTCATCCGCCCTCTAAGGAGAGAAGCGAAAGATAGTTGTCTTGGCTTTATGCCTTTTGTTTCTTTACAGCATAACAAGGAAATAATGATGGAAATGCATACAGAAGGAAGTAGTTTCTAATATTCAAAAAGTTTGGCAAAAAAATAACGTTTTCATTCCTTTTTGATGATGTTTTCCAATTGTGCGCCAACTCATACCGGCTTTACCTAATATAAATTTATATACACTAGTATTTCATCGACCATAATATTTTTTATTTTATTAAACGTTTAATTGAACATTTATACTTTTTTAAGGTGCAAGTTCAGCTTTTTAGTGATAAAACGTATTCCTTGATATTTTACTACATAACGTTCAATTTCTGGTTTTATTTCAGTTAAGTTCATGCCCAAGCTCAAAGTTTCCCATTTCTCTGGAGCGAACCGTAAGATTCCGCAGCTTTGGAAGAAAAAAAAGTTGTAAAAGTTATTATTCGAAACTGAATTTCATAAGTAGTTCAGTTTTAGTCACTTCGAAGTAGAGATTGTTTATTCTGATAGAATGAAAGACGTAAAAATATTGGGAACATTAAATCAATTCACACGGACTTTATGTCAACAATGATTTCTACATTCTAAGAAGAACAATTACATAAAAGGGATATACAATTTTAAAGAATTTGGTTAATCAGGGGTATTACCGATAATATGGAACCTTACTATTTTTGCTTGCTATTCGTCTGCAGGTAAAAAAAAACAATCCCGACAATCACGTAGCCTGATCAGAATGGAAATATACGTTTTAAATTCAAATATTTGGTGTAAGAACTACCTTTCATGTGATGCGGTTGAACTGCAATCTATGCCCAATAGCTGTAAATGCAATTCTATTACTATAAATGAGGTGAAATAATAATTTCTACCTTCAGGTATTGCTTCTAAAAAATATTGGAAATCCATGCGCCTAATATCTTTACAATGAATATAAAATCTAATTCATCAAGTCCAGAATCTCACTATATACAGTCTTTAAAAATTTTTACATATTTAAAAAATACTTTGTTTTCAAACTTTTTATTACACTTTTCTTCTGTATTTCTCACTCAGTAATGCGATTATACTTGCATTCAGAAAATGGTAGACGTCACACAGCGGCTTTGTATCACATTTTAACAAGAAGTTCCGTCTAGAACTATACGAGCCTACTTTCCCGTATACACCAAATTCAAATTTATAATCTAGCTATCTCTTTCTCTCTCTTTCTTATTTATCTTTAGTTCTAATTATTGAAAATATACCTTTTTCAACGGATAATACATATTCATTCACTCACTCATTCATTCTTTCATTTATTCAGCCATGCATTTATTCATTCATTCGTTACCTCATTCAAGTGTTTATTCATTCATTTACGCATTCATGTATTTATTCACTCATTTATTTATATTTTCATTTATTCAATAATTTATTCATTCATTCTTTTCCTCATTCATTTATTCATTGATTTATTCTTTCACTCTTTCATTTATTCATTCATTCATTATTTCACTCATTGAGTCACTGAGAAATATCCTTGAAAATCCCGATCAAAAAATTTCATAGCAAAATAGGCTCGTAAGTTCTGGATAAACTTTCTATTTCTACATGTTCTACGTTATAAGAGCTTTCCGATAAAGTTTGTTCCAAGCAAATCGGTCCGTTAGATCAGGATTTATATAGGGTTGAAATTTCCCCGTAAGCTCTGTGTTAAGTTTTTGAACTGTTCAAAAATGAACAAAAACTGTTCAAATCAATATTTCACGCCGAGAACTCCTTTCAATAAGCTTGCAATAGGAACTTGGCTCTTGTGCCCAGAGTTTACAGAATTTGCTTCAATTTTGTCCATAGGCGCTAATGTTAAAATTTTTTGAACTGTTCAAAATTGAACAAAAAAATGTTCAAATCAAAAAGTAAAATATAGAAATGAGATATCCTCGCCGAGATCTTTCGAATGCAAAAAGAATTTTTCCAATCGGACAATTCGTTCAAAAGTTATTAGGGGGGGGACAGACCGACAGACCGACAGACAGACAGACCGACAGACCGACAGACAGCCCGACAGACACACTTTTTCCCCATCTCAATACCCTACTTTCAAATTTTTTATTTTTCAATCTTTATTTAATTACTTCACTTATTTTTTGACTTTTCTTGATTTTTAACGATATTTTCACGATACATTAAGCCTTCTTTCATGCTTTATTATTATTATTTTTTACTTTTACGGGAAAGTAGGCTAAAAACGATTAAAGAATGCGTTCATATTCTTCTTTGTTCAACAATATTTCATACAATACTATTCCCAACTGGTGTAGAGATTTTGAACTTATTTTTTTTTTTCTGAAAGTAAATTTTGTGATTTTTTGTACTCTACTACCAGGTTTGATAGCATTTGGTTGAGTTTTCTTTTTATGGTTATTTCAAAGTAGTATTTTAAAAACCTTTTATAGAGTGCATCTTTGGAGTTTTTGCCGTTTAGGGTTAAAAAATATGAAATCTAAAGCAACTCTCCCTCATAAAAAAATGTGCTTACTTTCTCTAAACCTACTACTTCCTATAGTTTGCATTGCCGAAAGGTTGTTCGAAGATCCGCCCAAATTCTAAAAAACTGCAGAGAGGATGCCGTTCAAACAATCAGAATAACTGTAATAATTTCATTATCCAAAATACTTTCGGTGGTTGTCAGAGCAAAAAGACCGCAAGTTGAGAAATTTTTTGTACGAATTCCGCCAAATGTGTCTGTGACAATTCGAAAAAATAGTCTAAATTTAACATAAACGTCGGAAAAAGTAATTTTCTTGAGTGATGTGTGTGGAAACTCGAGGAAAGATACAGCCAAAGAAGTTGCTGTTTTAGGTACAAAAGCTAACTTTACAGTTCTTTCATGTGATGGATGTTTATACTGATGAAATAAATAATAAAAATTTGAAGACTTTATTCTTAGAATTAAATAGATAAAGCTTGAAGAACAGACGAAATATACTGAAAAAGGAGAATGCTCTATATTTAAGACTAAAACATGTAACTATACTGCACGAAGTTGTGATAAATACGGATCTGCATAATTTATGAAAGAGACAGCAACTCAGCTCCTCTCTTGATTTCAAATGCGAACTTTTCAATCTGCCACTCCTCCGTTATAATAACGACGGCTTTTCAGCGATTGCTAAATTTTTAACGAGCCAACCCAGCCTCTCGTTACATCGCTTTTAAATAACCCCTGACGTTAAGAGGCGCGCTCTGATTGGATGACGCGATTAAGAAGTGGAGGGAAGATTTTATTAAGGCAAGGCTTTTAATTAGGCCTCTTCTCATTTCGTCTTTGATTACGCCGAAGAGATTTCGGAAATGCCATTTCGGGGGAGCAAAGAGGTTTTAGAAACTCGCAACAATCGAAAGACTTAAGAAACTAAAATAACTCTTGAATTATAAATGTTACAAAATTGGCGTAATTTCTAGTTAGTTATATGTTGTTCTTAAGTATGTAGCAATTTTTATCCAATCATTCAATTAATTACTTTCAATTCCAAATTTAATCTTTCTAAAAATAACCGACATATATATATATATATATATACTAAAATTCACCAGCGGTCGAAATTCGATCGTCATTCATTAAACTTTTCACGTTTAGCCTCGAAGGTTTAAACAACTATTTAACAACAGTTTTGTTTAAATAATTCAATTAGCGATAATCTCCCCTCAGTGCGACTGATTGACCACTGAGTTTGCTATTTCATTTAATGCAACTGTAACACATATCATACACACATTTAATCGTTCTGCACTTCTCCCGTAAAGAAAACATAAATAAAAATTTACATGCCACCCTATTATTACTCACCCACTTTCAATTTTCGAGGGTTTAAAACGCTAATGCAAATCAACAAAAGTTCTAAACGTTGATTCGAAGGAAATTAATGCGATCCCTCACCACACTTATCTCACTTTATATTATATTAGACACTATCAGCTTCAAATTGTGCTTTACTTCGTTTGACATTTTACTGGACAAACAACTGACTGACATATATATGTATTTATTTTGGAAATGGATTAATTGACACCTTAAGATTAGTATTATTTTGCAATGACATTCATTTAATGGACTACATTTCCTCTTTCGTTTTGTTCTTGATCTTTCTTCTTCTTTGAAGTAATAGTACAAAATGTATTGAGCATTGTATAAATATTGTAGATCGTAGATATAAGGAGTAATATGAAAGCATGAAGACTTCTAAAAAAAGCTTGTGACACAGCAGACGTCAGATCAGATGTCAAAACAGATAATAATAATTTAACTTTGTGCAAGTAAACTGTAATAGAAATACTGCTCATTTGTGCTTTAAATTAACGTGAAATTTTATTTCTATTACAGTCAAAACAGATGTCAAATTCTTCCACGCCAAAAACATATTTAAAACGAAGAGGGGGAAACCGTTTTATTCAACGTTTTATTGCTCTTTCAATTTGTCGGGAAATTGAAATAAATTAAGGGCTATTATATACGACTTCGTTGAAATAATGAGAAATGTTTTGAAGTTACAGCTGGCAGTGAAAAGTGTGTGATCCTCTCCAACACTTGCGTACACGAGCGACAGATACGCCCTCACACTAGAATTGACTCAGGGAAAAGCTTAATAAATTGTTTTGTTTAAACCCGACGGTATTGAAAGGGTAGAAAAAGGGGGACGAAAGTTACTGATTTGCTCAAAGTAAAAGAATGAAAAACTACATTTGAGGTCCACATATATTTTCAGAGATTGCAAACAGTGCTAAAAATAATCCATCGCCACTGGAGGTCTGACGATTAAATCTGGGCAAAATATCGCAGTTTGGCGAGAAGTAACATACCCAATCGTCAATGCCTTTTTTCTTTGTGTAATTATTTTTTTATATTAAATCCATTAAAAAACTAAACTTAGTGGCACGACAGCCCATTAGGGTCCATGGCCTACTGTGCCCATCCCAGATTTCGAGACCGAGGGTCCTAGGGTGCAGAAGCAGATGTTCCGGTCAGGTGGTCGGATGCAAGTCAGGTGGAAGCAATTCGAAATTTCCACAGCTTTTTATCATTTAACTAACCGAAAAGGAAGTCCCATGATTTATTTCTATTAATTCAAATAATGATTTAATAATGATTCATAAATAGTGGTCCCTTTACTTAACAAGTGTTCACCGGTCATCGTCTGTTTACTGAAAATCTGAATTTTCATGTCTAATCAAGGCCAAGAAAAAAAGAAAGTGCATGCAGTTTTCCTTTTACCTGGTTAAAAAAGTTCCCGATAACAAATAATATATTTCCAAAGCATTGATACATTAAACTACATACATCGTAGCGATGTAGTTCCCCTTTAGTAGCAACTGAGATCAAAAATTGGGTATCCCCTCCAATTTTTCTTCACTATATAAAGAAAAATTTAATGGAGGCTTTGCATCAATCAGTGAGAAATAGGTTATTTTCTTACTTCAATGAACTGTAACATAAAATTAAACCAATAAAGGTTCATAATTACAGAACTTAAGTAGAAAAATCATGATTGACAAATAACAAGAGTTTGAGAGAGAGAAATGTTTTTAAATTTTCAGCCTTTCTCTAATACAATCAACGTTTTGCTTAAATGATGTCGTAGTGTTGATGCATGAGTTTTGAGTTGTCTCTGCTATTATTTCCCTCTGTTACAAATAGGGATGTACCGAGTACTCGGTATATACTCGGTGTAACGAACACTCGGTAAAATTCTAGCCGAGTACTCGGCCAATACCGAGTAGTTGTAAAAATTTCGTAATTTTTTAAGATTACTAATAGTAGATAAATTTATAGCTGATTAGTGCAATAATATGCAAATATAAATATGTAATATGCAATAATTAAAAAAAAATTATGAAGTATATAAATTTTTACACAACTTTTATATTAGTAAATTTCATATGCTAATTCGACTATTTATTCCTTTTTTTATATTTTGTTTGGTACTTTTTTAAGCTGTACGAGTAGCGTCCAACATGTTTGATTTAACAAATCGCTGAAACATGTCATAAACTCGTATGTTATATACTTTTAGGCAATCTTTTTGGGTGCCTGATAAAGAAAAGATTGTCTTTTTGGGTTTTTCCATCTAAACCTTTTCCATGTATTAATTTCTGGTAACTTATTCCCTTAAATATGATTTCTGTTTGGGTAACTGAATATCATATATATGTATATATATAAAATTGTAAATAAAAATCAAAATCTAGCTATATAAAAGCTCCATTCATAAAACTGGAGAAAAAATACATGGCTTTAAAGTAAAGAAATTATCAGGAGGAAAAAGAAAATGCACAATCTATCAAATATAAATATTTTAATAATTAATATTAAATTAAATATATCTTAAATTATGGTGTAAAAACACAAGTTTTTTACATTTCTGGAGACAGGCAATTTCTGTTTTCATTATAAATGTTTCCTGCTTCTGTATGCACTGCTGGAAGGTGCAGATATCAATTTTTTTGGCACTTTGGATGCTAAGCTGAATTTTAGAAAGAGTTATAATGTTTAAAGAAATTCTTGCATTTATTTTCTTTCATTAGTTTATTTATTACTTTAAATAGATGTAGTAAAAACGTATGTTTTCATTTCAATACACTAAAACCCCGTTATACCGCGGAATCGGATATACCGCGGTGACTATCATGTCCCCCGACGTTTAAACCACCCTTTATCATTGTCATTTAAAGGTGATTCCTTATTTACCTTTGTAAATAAAGCCAGCCCACCCAAATATTCTAGCCAAAAGAGTCTCACCCCCACCACACACACTGAGAGACAAAGCCCTATTGTAATAGGCCTGATGTACAACTTTTGGATTATAACCTATCGCTCGATAGACTGGTTGCGCAGTTGAGATGTGTGCTTCTTGCATAGCAATTACAGTTAATAAAATGGCAACAAAGAAGAGAAGAAAAAAATATGCTATCGAAGAAAAGTCAGAAGTATTTTTTAAAGTTAAAAATGATGCAACAAAAGCGAGTATTGTTTGGATAATGTATAATTTCGCTATACCGCGGTTATGTTATAACGCGGGTGCCAAACATGTCCCCCGACACCCGCGTTTTAACGGGGTTTTACTGTATATACAAAATTCTACATGTGCACATCAATATTCTTTTCTTATTCACAACTACTCGGTACTCGGCCAAAGTGCTACTCGGTAACATTCAAAAAATTTAACTTCTTCAATTAGAAATTTTTAATAGCTAGTAAAATCATGTGGCAAGCTATTGTAGTTAATTTCTAACTGTCTTCTTGAACGTAACTTATCTTAATTAAAACTTGCCTAGTTAGGAATCCGATGAAAAAATGTTTTTAAATAAATTAAAGAACATTGTACTCTTACAGCTATGATTAAGGGATCTGCTATGGAACTTGTCACCCGTTAGATATCAATTCTTTTATCGCTGACACCGACTATTCCGAAGGCCGTTTTTGTTCTATCGAACTTTGCCCTTTTTTCACAGTTATGTTTTGTCGGGATATCATTAATTTTTGAAAAGCTAAAATTTGTGTTTTTATATTGACGATAAGTTATACTTAATTAAACCAAACTAAATAGTCGCTATTAATTATTTAAGATTTTTTTCGTTTGTTTACATTTCTCCGTAATTTGTCCGTAAGTCCATCTTTACTTAATTAATCTTTTAATTAAAACGTTGAAAAGTTCTGTGTAACTAGTGATTAGGGTAGTAACTTCGAAGATAATGTAATTTTTTGAAGTTTCGGATTTTTTCCTTTATATATTCCAAATTGTCTACCTTGATACCAAGTTTCAAGTTTCTAAGTCACTTATTAGAAGTGGGTTAGTTTTTGATGAGTGAGTCAGTGATAAAAATGACACTTTTCAGACCTTAATAATTCCATAACCATAAGAGGTACCTCAATGAAACTTGATATTATTGGGGTTAAGATGATTTCTATTAGACGTACAAAGTTTCAAGTATGTAGGACTAATAGTTTTTGCGTAATGATGGGGTCAAAAGTTGCTCGAAATGGTTCGGGTAAATATACACATTGGCCGGTGTCGCCGTTTCTGAATTTGGCTGACTTTCTGAACTTGGCGGACACACTGCCATGTGCCTAGATATAGGCATTGTAACGGAAAATAAAAGAAACATACATTTTGCGCAAGTTCTTGTGTTACCTATCCTTCCAAGAAATGCAGTTTTAAAGCTATTTTGAGAAAATCTTTTCGCTACCTTTCATTTCATGAATTGCAGCCTACTTTTCCCGTTCTGTTATTTCCTACATTAAACATGCCATGGTATTTCAGCAGTGTGATTACTATTCAAATTTTCAGTACACATTTAACGTAGTTAAAAGATAAGACGTGAAATGGAACACGAGCGCAAAGTGAATTAAATAATTCTAAACAACGCTGACATTTGAATAAGGTGAATCGTTACATCACATTCAACGTAAAGGAAAAAAGAAAAGTCGTCTGTTTTCTTCAACCAACTCTTTGCAAAGAAACGACATTCACTTATCAAGGCAAAGAGTGAAATGCAAATGGTTTGTAAAATGGCACAGCTGTAGTTTTTACCAGCAAAACGACATTTTTTCGCTGTGGAAAAAGAATCGAAATTGTCAGGGTAGAACATTTTTCAAACATCAAGTTATGTAAAAATTCATGAAAAGAAGTATGAACAGGGGTTTCGATTGGAAGAACATTAAATAGAAATCTCTGTTCGCGGCTGTCAGTTTTCTATAAAGAAATGTCTTTGATAATGAAAAGAATATTTATTCCTACTCAATTTTTAGCTGAATAGAAATATTTCGAAGTAGAAATTTCAGAACGAAATTTGAATATCTGAATTTAGAAGGTCTATATAGAATAAAAATAAAAAGAGCCAATACTGGTGAGATGGTTTTAAGTTAAATGTTGGCCTAATCTATTATTATTGTAAGATATTATTGCTGTATGTTCTTATTGCATAGTTTTATTATAAGTTACTAATTTAGAACATAACTCTAAGCTAGAAGTGCTCTATTAAGTTAAAGACATTCTAAGTAAATAATGAGCTACGCTACTGTTATTCCAAGCTAATAATGGTTTAAATTCCAAATGCTCTAAGTCAGTAGTTTTTAAAAATGAGAAGGTTGTAGGTTAAAATTCTAATTTAAAAATGTCATTTAATGACACTGTAGTTGTAAAATACTAACACTGTAAAATAAATACATTGCAATATGAACGTGTTGAAGGGACATATAGTGTAAGGTAAGGGTGTTGCAATTTAAGAAGGTAATCAAGCAGTTCATTTTGCATTTTTGAATGTACCAGCTGACAGACCAAATTTTAAGTCAACAGTTAAGTTGGTAAGACAGGGAGATATTTTCGCCCTCGGTTGGGGATTTTATGTGAATTTTTTTTCTTAAAATTAGAATAAAAATGAATAAAATTGAATTTAAAAAAATGTTTCCGAGTTGCATAATTTCAGGATCCAATGTCCAAAATCTCGGGAGATCGTTGCTTGCAACGTTGCAAGAAAGTGTTCTATCGTGGCCACCGAGAATCTGGTCCCAGATTCTCGGTGACCACGGTTCTATGCGCTAAAATAAGTAAGATTGAGAAAGTCAGGTACAATTTAGCTTCAGGAAGAGGTTTCAACAATAGGACGGTAGAGCCCCTAAAGACTTCCATGAGGAGGATAAATAAATAAATAGACAGGAAATGGAAGCACACAGAATGTATAGAGTTGCATAGATATCAGGGCTGGGTTTTTGCCGGCAGAAAGTGGTTTCTGCCGTGCCAGTGGCAGAAAGTGATTATAACCGGTTTTAACCGGCAGAAACTGGCAACAACTGGCATAAACACATTTTGTGACAATATCTGAGACTTTTTTAGTAGTATTAAATTCTCGAACTACATTTTATGCAGAATAAATAACATATAAAATATTGTGGATAGTTTTAATTAAAAAATATATAAATTTGTTAAAAAAATTAATAATTAGTGTTCATACTCAACCTGGAAAAGCCATGGAATTTGATATCCTTTGCAAAAGTCAGGGGAAAACGTAAATTTTTGACAAAAACCTAGAAAAGACAGGGATTTTTTTCCCTACCAAGGACCCCGGGAGGAAACCTACACTCATAGCCACGTGAGATTACAAAAAAAAAAAAAAAAAAAATTGTTAAAAAACTGTTCGGCTCGCCATCCCTGTTTGGATTTTGATACTTTTTCGTTAGTGCTGTCAGAGACAAAAATGAGCACAAGCTTAAAACGTGAACCTGGAATTCTGCTTTGATCTACCTGGAAAAGTCATAGAAATTGTTTTGGCTATTTGAGTGTAAACTCTGGAAATGTAAAGGATAAAATTTTTGTTATAATATGGTAGTGCAGTTTAATATATGAACAAATATTAGAGTATTTTAAAAATGTTTAAAAATCAAAATAGAAAACTATATCCAATGCTTTATTAAAATACTTTTCTGTAATTTACAGAATTTATATTTAATATTGTTAATAAAATTTTTTTCTTCATGTTGGTAAATTTCAGACATGCTAGAAGCTTACAGAAAAAAAGCTGAAGCTTTCCTCCCCCCCCTTCCCCCACCAAAAAGAAAAGTAAACTGTAAAAAATCTCTCTCACAGAAATGTTATATGTTGATCTTGTAATTCCATGGATTTTAAAAACATTTAATTTAAATACAATACTCAAAGGAACAATTTTTTTTTTTAAATTTAAGACTGTGAGTTGAAAATGTTCCAACCACATTTTGCACTTACAAAACAAACTACAAAACCTTGCTTGAATAGTTAAAACTTGTACAGCATTAGATTAACATAATGATTTTTTTTTTTTCAAGTGAAAGAAAATTAGTATTATACAAACAGTTTATTTATATGATCATTTTAAAACTTTTTGCTACTTTGAATAACATTCATTATCTTTAGTTTTAATTTTTAACCTAATGGTTTACGTATCAAATACATATGTGAATTATGAATCATCGCGGATTAAAGTTCTTACTAGTATTATTTCTTAGTTTCTGCCAGTTTTTGCCACTTACTGGCAGAAACTAGTTTCTGCCATGCCGGTTTAAACCGGTTATAACCACTGGTTTTAACCACCCTGGCAGAAACTTACCAGCCCTGATAGATATGCATGGATTGAAATATAAGTCACTTTTATAGTCGGTTCAAAGTGCCGTATTTTTCCTTTTTCTTTTAAATGTACGCATACTGTTAGTTGATAACCAAGCATGAACATTTTCACTTAATATTGCATTCAACGTTTTATCATTTCTTAGCCACACATAGCAACAACAACATAAATGTACGTCAACATTGTTAAGAAACATCTATAAAAAAGATATAAATTACAGGAAAACAAGCAAATAAATTTTATTAAAAAAATTATTAAGTTGGAGTTTTTACATGATTATAAAAATTTTACCAAGCACAAAACACTACAAATTTAGAAAATTAGCCTTACCCTGCATTCCTAGATAATTGAAGGAATTTTCTTACCTGAAAGTAAAAGAAACATTTATTAAGTTCTTTGTAAATAATTCAACAGTATTTTTTCCCTAATTACTAATAAAAATAAATAGAAATAAAAGTCTATATTATATTTAGACAAATAGCATGAAAAAAAATATAAAAAACAAAAATAAATAAACGAAAGTATAATTTAAAAAAAATAAAATAAAAAATACGACACATACATCACTTATTTCGAGTCAAAGTAGCTAATTTGGGGAATTAGATTGAACAAATATAATGAGGAGGATTATGGCCATATTTTAGGGAGCGCTCGTTCTCATTGATATACCATCCCCTCTTGTATACCAATTTTCGTTTGAATTCTTCCATTTCTTCTTGAGACATGGCAGTTAGGCTTGGCAGGAATAAACGTTCGATTAATCCCCCACCCTTAGAGCGTATGGAACCAAAATTTAAACAACATTATTTCTTATCAGTTTCAAAGTGTGTAACGAATTTTGTTTGATTTCATGCATTATGTTTTGAGTTACAGCGGTCGAAAAGAGCGAGAAAAAAAGTTCGATTGCCCCACCTAGTTAGAGTGAATGGCGCCAAAAGTTAATCATCACCTGGTCCCATTAGGGTCAACTTGAATAACAATTTGTGTTTGAATTCGTACACTACTTCCTGAGATATAGCAGTCTCAATAAGCGAGGAAAACGTTCGGTTGCTCTGCCATTTTCCAAGGGATTCGTAGCAAAAACTAATTAGCACCACTTCCCATCAGGGTCTTTATGCGCATTAAATTTCGTTCGATTCCATGCAATGGGTGTCGAGTTAAGAGGGGCCACAAAAAAGTGATCATATATAGACAGGCAGCCATTTTCCAAAAAAAGAAAAAAAAAAAGGTCAAAATAGATTCAGCACAATTTAAAACGTGTAAATCTGTCAAAATTCGAGAATTTTAACGAATTTAATACGTTCTTCCACATAATTTGGGTATAGAAGAAAGAATAAATAAATAAAATACGGATTACAATCTTTTTTATATAAAAATATGGTAAAATTTTAGTTATCCGATAGTCAACAATGCGATACACTCGGTTAATTGATATATTGCTTTGTTTTCCCCGAATATCGTTGCGTCATTTTCTGAATTCATCTTGATGTTTCCTGTCTTGTTTCTATTTATAATTGACCGCAGACAGTTGAATTTCCAATATCTTCCCTCAACTTTTTCTTTTAGCTGTGCTTTTATATTATGTTAAGTGCTTTACTAATCGCATTAAATACTTTATTTGTATTAAAATTACTTAAATGCCTTTGAGCGTTTTTATATAGAGTTTAATATTGCTCTATATCAGCGTTTCCCAACCGGTGGTTCGCGAACCCCCAGGGGTTCGCGAAAATAACATTGCAATGGCGGAATTTTTTTATCGCTAACGTAAAAAAAAAACACGAAATAATAAATTTACACACGTAATTAAGAAGTGCGAAAATGGTTAAAAAAATTGTGTTTTCAAGATAATGCCGAAAAGTAGTGAACTGGTATAGGAAGCATACATACAAAGTTTGAAATGCACTTATTTCTACTTTTGCTTGATTAATTTGGATCACAAATTGGTACCGAAGATATTCATTGATTTATTTTAAATTTTAGAGCGCATGTTCCTCCTACCATTTCCCACTTTTTCCTCGCCAACGAGAGGAACGAACAGGAAATATACAAATTTACTAAAAGAGTAAAATTTTTGCATTATTCCAGAAAAATGTATCATTATAAAGTCCCTAAAATGGAACCAGAAGGTCAAAAATTTTAAATTTGGACTTTCATTTTTCACACTTTATTCCAACTTTTCTGCGTTATCGCTATTAGAAATTTGAAAATTTGTAAATTTTAATTTTTCTTTAAATTTCCAAAATTTTACCGAATTTTGTATATTTCAACAGGAAAGTTGAACCTATCGGGAAAATCGTTTTTAAAAGTTTTTAGGAATACATATGTTTACAGCCCTAATAATTATTAGAAAAAAAAAAAAGAAAAACAAATAATGACAAAAAAAATATTTAAAAAATGCTTGTAGCTGTATTTTAGTTTTATTTAAACTAATGAAGGTGCTAGCAAATTTTAGTCTTGTTAACCCTTACAGAAGGGGGTTCGCCATTTTCTTTAGGATCTTAGAAGGGATTCGTAAGGGAAAAAAGGTTGGGAAACACTGCTCTATATGATACTGTCTTACACTGCAAAGATGGAATATTAGACAGCGAGACAGCTGTACTATCTTATATACTCCATATTTGCAGTTATCCGAAACACTTTATATCAAATATATGTTTGATTACATAGGCTTCAAATAATTTCGTTTTATTACAATAACAGACAAAGCATAAAGTGCTATAATAATCCATATTTAGTAAAGAACAAAAAAAAAAATCGATCAGAAAATTTTTTACTCGACTTTTTACATGCTCTACAAACATTCGGTGCAGATGTAATTTAACTGTGAAAAAGACAAGAAAGGTGAAGATGATTTCGTGCGCAATCTTAAGAACTCATCACCGGGTAGGAATCCGGTATTCCTAGCCAACTGCCGATGCTGTAATTAATTTAATTCGTCCTGGACGTTTTCCTCACCGTGGCTCTTCATTGGCCGCGGCGTTCCCGGGAACGCGGGAATGACGTCAATACTTTTTGGTGTGATATTAATGCTCTCGGCCAATCCCGAGAGTGAGAATAGCTCCGGAAATTGCCAGAATGTAGCCGCATTAATAACTTTTCTACACTCGGTTTATTTCTAGAGAAGAAGCCTGCATAATTAAGCAAAGAAGAAGGCAGTTTTTTTCCCTCCTCCAGCTTTTTATTTCTTTCGTTTGCGTGATTGCAGAGGGATTGAACCAAATTGAGAATCATGCGAAGCTCTTTTGGTAAAGTCAAGGGTGGTGAGGTTTTTCGGAGGTGATAAATTACTTCTCCGAGCGCAAATCACTCTTTGCGATTATTACTGTAAATATGCTGGCAAAATAAGACGTTTTTTAAAGCTTCGAATTGAGACTAGGTTGAGTCGTTAACGTATTAATTTTCCAGGGGTGCCAAAAGCAGATACAAACTTCATGCAAATATTTTTGCAACATTACTACCGAAAAACAGAATTTCAATTTCAGTTTTTACTTTTTATTTAATTTCGGCGCAATTTTAAAATTTTAAGATAAAGAAAGCGGAGGTAATAAAATGACTGCTTTTACAGTATAATAGACCTGAATTAATTGATATAACTTTGCGAATTTTAATTGTGTTTCTCTAATCGGATAATACTTTTTAAAAAACAATTAGTGATAAACAGATTGTAATATGATGACTCAAAGATAGATATATTCACAAAAATAAATAAGTAAATAAAGAAACAGATAAAAAATGTAAAAAACTTTTTATAAGAAATGCTTCTAAATAACTAAAACTTTTCTTCCTGCCTTCTGTGCAACAAAATAAAATATATATTGCTTATTTGAGCATGGCTGACGAGAGAAAGAAATTTCTTTTTTTCTTGCCAAGAACAATATCGAACATTTCAGTTCGCAGTAAAAGCATTTAAATTAGATTCCACTACCATCATTTCATAGAATTCTGAGTTTTAAAAAAAAAAGTATAATGAACAAAAAATTTTATTTATAGGAGAATTTATCGGGAGGGTAGAGGAAAATACCAACATAGCTTCACTAGCATATGCAAGTTTGCAGATTAGCACAATCCACAAGTTGTAGTGTCTTTTGATGCCCTACATATAATGAAAAAGATAAGATTTTAAGCTTAGGGACCGTTCATAAATAATGTCACACTTTTTTTCAATATATTTGACCCCCATCCCCCTTTGTCACATGTCACGCTATATTACATTAGCATAAAGTAGGTTTAATTTGCTGATTTTAAATGTTTTTACAGAAATCAAAATGTACGATGTCACACTTCTTGTTACCCCCTCTCCTCCCCATGTCACAAACTGTCACACTTTCTTGCACCCCCCTTCCCCCCTTGAAGCGTGACATCATTTATGAATGACCCCTTAAGACTAGACGTCATCTAATTACGGTTAACTCATCATTCTTCATTTGTTTGAAAGAATGTAACAGGCTAAAGACGCACATTATCATTTCAGATAAGTACATAAATGACTAAATGTACAAGAGGTCAAAAGCCAACCAAGTGGAAATATTTACGAAAAGAGCCACGTGATACTGAACCGATGAGCGTGGAGTTTTGCCATCAGTGTTCCTGCAGTCTTTAGAGCTAGAGCCCAGTAATGAATTAAAAATGCGTCATATGATAAATTTCTTTAAGTCCTTTTCTTAAGTTTTGTTACTGCAGGTTATATTTGCAAGTTTAAAGTATGATTAGATATTAGTTTAAAAAAAAAAAACTACAGTTTAGCTGAAACATAAGCGAAACAAACAAATAAACAAAAGACAGTATTTTAACACATTACTGCTGCTTCTAACTGCACACTAAAATGGAGTTCCGTTCATTGTAACATAAAAATGAAATTACGCAAATTTATTTTATTAGCTCATCTCAGAAAATTTTACTTTAATTAGTTATGGAACATAACGTTATTCTAAAATTGTTTTTAAAAATTCCAATATTATTACTACTCATATAATAAATTTATCTTTTACGCAACAAATAAACTGTAATTAATAACACTATTATCATGCAAATAATTAAACTAAATTAAAGTGCCACGATAGCATGAAGCATTTAATGGGTTCATATTGGGTTCATATTTTTGCACAAAAATCGGCTACCTAATTATTTGAAAAAATTCATTTATTGCGTCGTAAACAGATGAAAATATTTAATTAAGTAAAACAAAACGATCGAAACAATTAAAAATTATAGTTAAGTTGCAACATATCAATTGTGCGCTCAATAATATCGCTAATAAGATGTCAATTGCTACCCGACGGATTACAAACTAATGAAAACGGTACCGATTACTATGTTGACTAAAGGAAAACCAATTATGATGACATGATGTTTTCAAGACATTACAGTTACAGTTACATTAAAGGATCGATTATGTGTTAACAATCCATGTTTGTACCGCGTCTAAGTATTTGAATCAAGGGACACAGCTGTTATTTCATTACCAATTAAGCTCAGTTACTTTGGGCAATAGAGCATTCAGGAATTCGAACATTTGCCAGCAGAAATGCTCTTCAATTATATGATTGCAGTTAAGTGATTCTCGTATGAAATGACACAGTTGATTTATATTAGTGATGGTTTTAGGAAGTTCAGGAAAGAATGAGGAAGGAAAACATGAAATAAAGTTTACGATTGTTGTTTTACATGGATTATATGTCATTTCATCAAAAAATCAAAGAGGAGTTTGAGGTACTTTTCTATTTTTTCTATACAGTATGCGTGTGTGTAATAGAAAAATCACGCATAAAAACTTGTTGAAAAATTCTGCAGTCTGACACACTGTAGTAGCTTTAGGAAATTATATGTCGTGTTGGTTTTTATTCAGTGTGAATAATATCCTCTTTCATTATTTGTTCAACTGAAATCCTGTTAACTATAATTAACTTTAATAAACCACTGCGCTTTACGAAACATTTTCTATATTTCAATTTTCAAATTATTAATAGGTCATATTAAAGACGTTGAATAAAATTTTTTCGCGCTCTTGGGCATTCCCATTCCACATTATCGTGATTCGTAAAACTAATTTCAAGTAAGATGATGTTTATTTTATGGGGTATAGTCAAAGACTTTCGTTGATTTTAAAATTCTCCTTAAATCGCATGAATGCTGGAGGAATGAAGTTTTCCCCGTGTGCAACGCTGTCTTTTTGCACTGATAACAATTTTTTTTAACTCGCAAAAATGTTTTAGTATGCAGTGCGTTTCATTTGTTTTAAATCAGGACATTGATAAAATCCCACAGTATGATAGCTTACCACAATGAAAATAAACTTCTGAGCCGATGCAAAAACCAACTTCTCTATGTTTTAGTTTAAATAAAATAAAATAGAGTTTGCGTGTTGAACGTCCTTGAGAAACAAAATAATTGAAAACATTTACAACAAAACTAGGTTTAAGAGCAAGTTAAAACGTAAAAATACTAAATGCATAGTAAGAAATTTAATATTCGTTTTCAAAGCTTACAAATCATGTACAATGATCGAAATATATATATATATATATATATATATATTATTATATATTCAACTAAACGTAGTTTAAAAATGACTGCATTTGTGAAAATTCCTTAAAGTTACGTTTACGGAAAATGCTAAGCGAAGAAAGAGACTATGATACCTTGAAATATGTGACATTAGAACGCATATCAAAAAGAAATTCATCAAAGGTAAGTTATCCAAAGAAAAATTTTACGTCTTGACGTCTTTCTCGAAATCAAGGTGGCAAAATAGTTCATCGTTTTCCAGCAGAAAGGAATTTCTCAACTCTACTCAACATTCCAGGCTTCATTTCTCTGACCAGGTACACTGAGGGGAGGACGGAAAAAATAAGAAGCAAAATGTTCCTTCCACACGAAGTATTCCAATGTGAGGCGAAAACTGAAATGATTTCTAATATATATTTCAAATACAGGAAATCGAGAAACGTATTGGCAGCCATTTTGGAGCACTTCACGGAAACATGAGTGAACTCTTCGAGATGCGAAATCCCTCCCTTTTAATGTCCATAAAGTTTGAGATTAATGTTCCTCATGTAGCTGAAAACAATTTCACAGTTGTAGTTCAAGATAATAAAATACAGTTAAATTTTTTGACAAACCTTGTATAAGGAACCATAAGTTTACTGCAAGAGGTAAGAATACTAGTCCGAATGAAAATTTAGTTTTTGACCACAAGTTAAATTCAAGCTACATTATTGTTAAACTATTTTTATAAAGTGGTCTCACATTTATAACTTCTGTCATAAAACTCTCACAAATAAAGCTCCCATACTTTTTGTTAGCTTCGAAATATTCCTTAAACAAATTTCGAATTTCATGCTCAAAACATTCTCATTAAAATCTGTAAATTTCCGGAACTATTAAATTATCCGAATAAAACCCCATCCTTTCGATTACAATAATTCTTCGTTTTTTAACAGTGAGATCTCATTCAGTCAAAGCATCTTTATAAATAAATCTTATACGTTTCACTTCTATCGAAAAATCTCACGAAGAAACCTCGCGTTTTCCGTAAATTTTGAAAATATTCTCATAAACTTTTCCGCTGCTCTCAATTTTTCATCGCTATCAAATATTTTCGTAAAGGATTCTATATTTTCTGACCAAATCCCCCCCCCCCTCTCCCCCAAAAAAATATTCTCATAAAAAAATCTCATACTTTCTGTCATTATCAAAACATTTTCTAGATATCCCTTTTTCAAAGTGGATTTTTGAGAACAGGGTCGCACTTTTAGAGCAATAATGTGTTCCATCCTTTTCAAAGTGGGTTTTCAAGAACCAGAGATTACCTGCACGATTTTAATTCCATGTTCATACATTTCAAGAACTAAGACAACATGTGCTCTAGAACTAAATATCTTGCTCAAGTCACCCTTAACAAAAACAATAATAATATAATAATAATAAAAGGCGGGAGATCCAAAACATATTTTTGTAAATCAGTGATTAAGTGCAAGACATAAAAACCTTTTTTATATTTTAATAAAAGTTTTTCCAAGAACGAAATACCACGTGCGTTAGACCTCAATATTCTTCTCAGGCTTTCTCAAAGAAGATTTTTGCGATCAAGAGATGTCATGTCAAACCTTGACATATTGCTCTTGCTCTTTCTTTCATTGTAGATTTTGACGAACGTGAAATCATACGTGGGACCTTAAATATATTATGTTTTTCTAGAGCAGTGATTCGCAACCACTGTGTCGCGGCAGTACCGGATCTTGGCGTTTTCCGAGGCGGGGCAAAACTTAAAAATACCGCCCCCCTCCATCCAATTATTGTTGGTATATCATGTAACTTTTATGCGCTGGCCTTTTTTTTTTTTTTTTTTTGAGGATATTTTACTTTTGGGTCACTGATAAACCCATACAAGTTTCGTTCATGCTCCCACGTCATGTCCGTTTTAGCTCAATATTAGGAGTAGAGCCATATGAAGGGTCCCCCACTTAACTGGAGATCTAAAATTCTGACTGTTGTAGGGGGTCCGAGAGATTCCTCCCCGGAAAAATTTTGAAAACGATATGCAAACGGGATGCATTTTGTGGCCTTAAAAGATGCATTTGGGACTGCAAAAATATTAGAAAAAAAGGTAAACCAAAACATTTTTTAAATTTAAACGCTTTTACGCATAAAAACATTTATAAAAATGCAGAGCGAAATTGGAACTTTTAAAAATAAATCCAGGGCGCAGGATCCCCAAACCGAACAGCCACGTGGTGTCTGCCTTCTCAAACGACACATGACACTTACAAGCTCCCCCTTCTCAAAATGATGCTTTGAAAATTTGTAAAAGAGAAACTATTGTATTGTTTGAGCATAGCATGATTTATACGTATTTCCCTATTACAATAGGAAAAAACCTTGATGTTTTAACATCTAAATTTTTAAATTTTGACTTTGCGAAATTTGCCGCCCCTAACCTCAAGTTTAGAGTTTCCGACAGTTTATGCAAATAAAAAATGCTATTAACCGGTTTTAATCGTTAGCAAAATAGCTGATCAATGATCAAATCGGAGCGCCGAACTAGGATTTTAATTCTCTTCCAAAAGTTAAATTTTCTTAATTAAATATTTTTTCTTTCTTCTTCTTTTATTATTTTTTATTTTTGTTGTGCATCACAGTCGAATTTGCCGCCCTCCAGAAGTGCCGCCCGGGGCATGGGCCCCGGCTTGCCCCACCCTAGATTCGGCACTGTGTCGCGGCACTTTTGTATACCGCCAAATTTAAGAAAAGTATATAGCAAAAATTATAAGGCTCTTTACTATATATACTTCTAAAAGTATTGTCTACATTCATTAAAAATATTATTATTACCTTGTAATTAACCCCTTAATAAACGTAGCGTTGTTTTTATAGTAGATATTGTCTTACATATTATTTCTGTAGCCTGTTTTTCTGTCGGTCCACGAGACCTTCCTTATTCCTTTATCAAATTCCATGATTTACCCCTAATTTTAAAGCTTATCGTGCCGGCTAATGACGAAACATAGACCCTAGGTCTAAAAATGTACAGCTTCCCTTAAATTTGAGATTAAAATCATCAAAGAAGAGGTCCTTTAATGGATGCGTAGATTTTTCGATAACTATCGAATCGGATATCCACTTGAAACATCAGCGTTTACATATTTCTTTTTTAAATTGCACTTCCGTCATAATAAACACGATAAAGAAATCTTAGAGGATCCTTCAACTTAACCAAAAAATTCCTCCAAAAAACCACTTAACCAAAACTTCTGGCACGTCAGACTTCCTTTATAAACGATTTGCTGCGCAGTGCGGGATTCCACGCGGTCCCTCCCCCCCATCTTGTATCATTTTATTTTACATTCAAAATTATTATCAAAAACTATTTCATACAACGTATTACAGGTTCATATATTGACTTTTAAACTTATCTTTTTTCTTTGTGTGCCGCCAAATTTTGAAGTAGTTAAAAGTGCGCCGCGAAAAAAAATTTTGAGAATCACTTTTCTAGGTTAAAAAGGTTTTTAAGAATGCCGTGTACAATGCGCTAAACCTAATACACAGTTCACGCCTTTTTGAGGAGTAATTCCCGTTGTTTGTTGGAGTGTTTTAACCTTTTATCTACTGCATTATGATCTGCAGTAATTTTTTTTACATAAATAGTTTGTCTGGGTATTTACACTGAAAATTAAGGAATTTACATATATAAAATGCTCAGTCTATAAGAATTTATTTCTTTACAGCTAATAAGCACCACAGAGTAGTTTAACAGTGAAATTAATTACATACACTTTTTCAAAATATTTCATCAAATCGTTTTCTAAGTTCTTCACTAACACATTCAAAATAGTGAGTAAATTCTTGAATTTTACTGCTTTTCTGGAACTAAACTCTATCTAAGGAGCAATCTGAACAAAATGGCAGTTCAAAACACCGCATCGGTTTCAAAACTATCTTTCTTTCTTCGCTAAAATACTCTTTATAGAACCCTTGCTGATATGTATCCTGAAAAAGTGGAATTTAAAGAATGTTCCTGCAAAGTACCATCAGAATAGTGGTAGAAATGATTTCTGGATGGAATTTATAGAGAATCGTACTCATAAGTACCGTCAGTAGATAAAGGGTTATAAGTAAGTATTTGTAAACAAAGCGATCTTATTAAGACATTCAAAAAGCAATTCGATAATTTCTCATTCAACTATTGTATGAAGTAATGTACTGTTTCTGTGAATGCTAAAAAAGAATGCTAAGATATTATTTAACATTTTGTTTCTTTTTGAAATGCAATATTCATATATTAACCTACATACATTTACATAACCTACATAAAAACATCAAATTTCTGCAATAACGTACCATTGTAGGCCTCATTCCTTGCAAATCGTTCAATGGCGAACCTAATATTTGGAAAATTTATTGGGGAACTTATCTTTATAGTGAGTGCCTTAATATGTATACTTTATCGTAACCCTTTAGCGTCAAGGTTTTTCACGCTATTCGCTTCATTTGGAACATATTTATAACGCTGTTTTTAGCCTACTTTCCCGTAAAAGTAAAAAAAAATAACAATAAAGCATGAAAGAAGGCTTAATGTATCGTGAAAATATCGTTAGAAATCAAGAAAAGTCAAAAATAAGTTAAGTAATTAAATAAAGATTGAAAAATAAAAAATTTGAAAGTAGGGTTTTGAGATGGGGAAAAGTGTGTCGGTCGGTCTGTCGGTCTGTCTGTCTGTCGGTCTGTCCCCCCCCTAATAACTTTTGAACAAATTGTCCGATTGGAAAAATTCTTTTTGCATTCGAAAGAGCTCCGCGAGGACATCTCATTTCCATATTTTACTTTTTTATTTGAACATTTTTTTGTTCAATTTTGAACAGTTCAAAAAATTTTAACATTAGCGCCTATGGGTGAAAATGAAGCAAATTATGTAAACTCTGGGTACAAAATCTAAGTTCCCATGAACAAGCTCACTGGAAGAAGTTCTTGGCGTGAAATATTGATTTGAACAGTTTAAAAAATTTAACATACCGCCTACGGGGAAATTTCAATCCTATATAATTCCTGATCTAACGGACCGATTTGCTTGTAACAAACTTTATCGGAAAGCTCTTATGACGTAGAACATGTACAAATAGAAAGTTCATCCAGAACTAACGAGCCTGTTTTTTTATGCAATTTTTTGATCGGGATTTTCAAGAATATTTTTGAATTAATGAATGATTAAGTGAATAAGCAAAAGAATGAATCAATAAATGAGTGAATAAATACACGAATGACTTAATAAATGACTTAATAATATGTATTAACCATTTAAAAAGGTATATTTGAAGCAATTAAGAACTAAAGCTAAACGAGAAAGACAGAGAGAGAGATAGCTAGATTATAAACTTGAATTCGGTGTATATGGGAAAGTAGGCTCGTATAGTTCTAGACGGAACTTCTTGTTTTTCTTTAGGTTGTATACAGAAAAACTGTTGCTCAAATATTTTTATTGTGCAACTTTATTTAACAAAATTGAGCTCCATGTTTGATAAAAGTGTTCACTTATGTTTGTTATTATTAAACTTATTATATTTTATTTGTGAATCAGTATTGCGAAATTTCATTCCGAATATTGACTTCAGCCTCATAATTCCAAAAACATTTTACTGTAGTAGCTTTATGACTGCAAATCTCATTTGTGACTCTTCCTTAGAGATTATTCAGTAGCTTTCCAGTTTTAAGTTATTTATGCGTAAACGCATTCATTACAAAAACCGTGAGACATCAAAAATACAACAGTTATATAAAGCTAAGTTTCATGACCAAATATGGTGGTTGATGAAACAAAACCAATACGAAAATACAGCAGGAAAAGTGAACGAATAGAGCATTAAGTCCCCCCATCCTTATTTCCCCAGCGCCATTTTCTTTCAAAACAAAAAAAGTATTTTTTTTTAAACAAAAAGAAAAAAAAAATCATTCGGATTCGGAAATATGAAATTTCCTCAAAGCGGCAAAAGTTTCAAGTGTACTTCGAACAGGAAGCAGGCACTAAATTTATCTTCCGATTTCGAACTTATACGGAACCTCTCTGCCTTCCCATCCCCTTTCGAATATGACGATCAGAAAGTGCATTTATTCTATTGCTTTCCTCGGAAGGTAGGAAGATAATTGAGGCATTCTATCAAAAATTCCGCTTATTCTACTTTATTTCTCGGAAGAAAATGGCTATAGGCGAAGATATTTGTCACATTCTTCTATTCAAAGAGTTTTAGTTTGTCTATAGAGAAAAGAAGAGAATTTAGGAAGCTCATGTATATAAAGGCTTAAAATTAAATTCAGAATCGATGATTTGAGAAAAATATTTACTATTGGTAGCCTGAATTTACTGGTAAAGAGGAGAAGGAATAGTATCTGGGCAGATAGCTACGTCTAATAAGAAATTCGATACTCGTTTAGTCCTATAGCTTTCTAATAATAAATAGATATAGTTCAATAAATAAGGAAAATAGTTCGAGAAAATTAGATTTAAAGAGACTGTCTTGCTATTTTTTTTTTTTTTTTTCCGATCCAGTTTTTTTTACCAATACAATGATGTTGACACAAGGAAGTCGTAAGTTTGTGTTTTTCTAAAGTTCACCTTCTAGTCTCCCACTGGTGCTATCCTTCTCTTCACCTTAAGCTGGTCATGTCGCCTCACGCAAAATATTTTAATTAGAAGTCTAGCGAAGACGAGAAAAATCTTTGTTCAATGGAAATAATATTTTCAACGGATAAAAAGTAGTCATTTCTTCCATACTTAATCTACTAAGCACTTTAATTAAGATATTAGATGAGTAAATATTGGGATTAAAGTGCAGGATATGCTACTGATTGAATTTTCTAATTTTTCCGCGTAAAGTTCAACTGACGTATGGGAATATGGAATTGATCCCTAAGAGAAAAGATCTTGTTTGAGGGATTGCCTCAGAGATATTCAAGTTTGTTTGTAATTCGTCTTTTGTGGGGTTATCTGATCTCGTTCGAGTATTTCTATTTTATATTATTTTGACACTAATTGCACGTATGCGGGGCTTACTGTGGTAGAAATTTAAAGCATATAAATTTAAATTAACACAGAATAAACATTACTGTGTAAGAAGTATAGAAAAAAGAAGTGAACCATGAAAAAATCTTAACACCTAAATTTCTTTATGTGGGCATATTAAACAACCAATATTTATTTTGATTAAAAAAAAAAAAAACACACACACACATGCACGAATTAGTAGTTACGTTTATTCGAAATATTTCATAGACTCCCACATTGTACACGTGTTATTTAGGATGTCTTTTAAAAAAATTCCCGTAACTCTAATGGCCACACTTTTTTCCTTTTCTAATCAATATGTAAAAGGAAAAAAAGAAACTTCATATTTTAAATTTGAAGGAAGTTTGAAGAATGGTGGTCTTGTATAAAAGAGTTAATAAAGTCCAACTTTTAATAGCTTTAACATATTTTCTTGTTTACTGTATATTTATATGTATCATTATTAGAAAAAAAAAAAGGCCGGTTCGAAGACAAGAGATAGAAATGACCTATATCACCTGACTTAGAGCAGAATAGCGGGCCTGTTGTATCAGAATGATGGAAATTGTGGTGATTTTCCTCACTGCGCAGGCGCGGCTGCAGCCTTTGTCTAGATTAACATGTCGCGTGTGGATCATAATGTCGTCACTCAAAGGGTGCTTTTTCTCATCTGCGTAACTGCAGAGCCTATTTCTGAAGGCGAAAATATGCTCTGCACTTCACAGATATGGAAAAGACACGTTTTTTGTCTTTGTAGCTTTTGGTGTGTAAGCACCCTAACCTTCAAGGAATTCTAGGACATACCGTCCTAGCAAGGTTAATGAAATAGTTACGAGTCGGATATCTATCATAATGAAAATTTATATTTTCGTGTGTATAATCCATATAACAATATTACTAAGCGTGGAATTCAACAGAAAGAGAAGTATAGGAAGAAACTTATCTAAACTTAATCCAATATAGAGCAAACTATTATTTATCTTCGTTCGCCAGACACAGTGGTGTCGTAAACTCCATATCAGAAACGTCACGACATTTCATAAAAGTTAGTATAATAAATCTATCAAGAAATTTACGTCATGACATAAATTCCTTCATAGATTTATTATACTAACTTTAAAAAGCGTTTGGTAGTTACCTATACTTGAATTTAATGTCACGAAGAATATTGAACAACAGCAGGCAGTGTAGAATAACTTTTAAAATAAGGTAAAATTTTCTCAAAAAAAGAAAAGAGAAATAACTTCGATTCTAAGTAAAGTAGCTGGTTCCAAATTATCTCGGCAACAAAAACTCTGCTTTCAATTTTTATCCGAAAATATTAAAACTATGAACTTGATCTTTTCAGGAAGCAACTCTTTATTGCCTGGTGTAGGAGGACACTGTCTTAACTCTATCCCTTCTCCTGCCATCCTCCATTAGAAGTTCCGCTACACAATATGTCATCTCATTTTAGGTTAAAAACAAGCGACATTCGAAAAAGACCAGATGAAATATTACGAGGACACTTTCCTTGGAAAGTTGCCGAAGAAGACAGACAAAAGAAGCACTGGAAAAAATATTAGGAATTACTTTCATTATGGTCCTCAAAGATTCATTTGGAAAGTTTTGAAAAGGAAAGGAATTTTCTTCAGTAATACATACGAATATAATAAAGTTCGAAATAAGGATACCCAACTTAAAACTTAAAAAAAAACTTTAAACTAGGAAATTATTCGAGAAAATTGTATTACATAGTACTTTTTAATCATGCAATATTATATTATATAAAGACTTTTCTTTTTTTTATGTGTGCTTTTTTATCAAAGAATTTTTTAAAAAAGTCATATAACATGATTTTATTTCATTCAGATAGCTTACATGAAAGTCAAGAAATTAGAAAAACATAAATGTAGACTCTGGTTGTTTTGTAAGAAATGTCAAAATTAATCAGTAAACTTGAATATCCTAGTAACATCGAAAAATGCGAACATAGAACCATGCGCCAACAATGGCAAGTCGCATTTTCTACTAATTTTTGTAACTAAATAAACGTTGTTGTTGTTGTTGATTTAGTCATCTACATTGACGCAATTAAAGTAATACAATAATTTCTTAACTAGCTGCCGTGAGCACACCATCTTTCTTCTTTCACCCCCAAAAACATGAGTCAAAAGAGATTGAAAATTCGATTTTCAATATGAAAGCATTTTTATAATAATGTTTACCTAAGAAAAAAAACTTTTAATTCAATAAAAATTAAAAATGGAAAGTTACAAAAATACAGTTGAATTTAAGTTTTAAGTTAAAATTTTTTGCGTAAAAAATTTTAACATTATGTTTAAGTTTTAGGCTAAAAACCGAAAAGACGCCTTTTATAATATTCGTCCAAATTGATACAACGGCGAGAGGGCCTGAGTTTTCACCCATACACAGCAAAATTCCCCAGCGAACGAAGTCGCGGGCAACAGCTAGTCTGATATATATTTTTATAAACTTGCACAGAAGATTCAATGTAAATAAAATACTTTTAAATGAAGGAATTCGCTTACTTTATTGTCGGCTTTTAATGCTATAATTTTATTTTCTAATTTGACTAATTATGAAAACGATTATGAATGTGATTTTTTCAAATATTAGAAAGCAGATTATACACAAAAAATATCGTGCTATTTTCTTTTTAAAATGATTTTTTAAAGATTTTGAAAAATCCACTCTCTTTTACTTGAAAGAAACGTTTTAGCTACTTACCTTTGAACGAGCTCAGCGAATAGGTACTTGCAACGAAACAATAAATTGTTCTTAAAGAAAAAATGAATTCAAGATAAAATCCCTAGTAAACAAATAAATACACTTTTATAGAACTCGGGGAAATTGTGTTGCCAAAACGAAACCAAAGATCACCCTACCTCTTTTTTTGATTAGATTGTTTAGCATTCTACTTTCTCACCTTTTTTCTGATTAAATATGCTTATCCATATTTACTTTTGCTCTCTAAATATGTAATACATTATTTTTCAGTTCACTGCACTTTCAATTTTTGAGTTCAGCACTGAATAAAGGGTTTTTGAACCTACGAAACAGCATGTTGCAATTATTTGTTAGTGCTGTTCGGTTTCTTCCTTGTACTTAGAAGCACATATTTCGTATATAAACTTCAGTATTTAGCTACCGATGCAGTTCACAGTCTCTTGCGAATATTGCGAGCTTGTTTAGAGATCTCCAGAATGACTTCCTCATACAATATTAACAATTGTAAAAAATGATAGATGGCGCCTTGAACAAGTGATAGGTGGCGCTATATAACTTTAATATTAACAGTTGTAACAAATGACAGATGGCGTCAGTAATAAGTGTTTGGTGGCGTCATATAACTTTATCGAGGAGTCTCTCGCGAATAGAAAGTGAAGTATGTAGGTTGTACCTGTGTGTGTGTAAATGTTCTGTTTTGTAAAATGTGTTCTCGGGTGTAACTTTGTGTGTGTGTCTATTAAAATGTCTTGTTTTTGTAATTGAAACGAGTGGTTATCAATTAAACAATAAGAATTTATAAAAAAATATTATCTTTTTCAAACTGAATTTAAAGCATCATCACCAACTAACTACTTAACAATAAAATCACAAAAGAATAATAAAACAACAATAATTTTAAAAGCAACAAACCCTTAAAACACCATTGAATAAAATAATTTTTGGTCACAACTGATACAAGAATAAATTAAGAGACTTTTTCTTCCAAAATGAAAAATTTAGTTGATTGTTTTTAATACTAAACATCAAAGTCATAACTACGTTTAATTTGTTTCTCCTTCATAATGATTTCTTACAGCGTCCTACTGTTCAATATCTCATGTATCCTAACTTTAAAGTCTTGCTACATAATTTGTTTATTTGCTCCCCTATTTACTTAGAATAAAATCACCCTTAAAGGACCTCTTACTCGGCTCAAAATGTAATTGTGTGATCAGATTCCTTTCTTGTACATTAAAATAGCAATATTATTCATAATCTATTTCTCTCTTATCGTTTTCTAGCACTTAATATTTTCATTTTCCGTATTATCCTCTCTTAATAAATTCTTTTCTCTCCAGAAAATTGTTTTCCAAAAAGTTAAAGGTTTCTGAAGTGAAATATGTACAGTTTTTAGCATAACGTTTTTATCTCTCTCTTTTTTTCCCGTTTTTCCTAAAACTGCTTTGCAGATAATTTTAAGATCGTTTCAGTGAAAAAAAGTCAGCGACTGTTGTCTTTCAACTCAGTATTCGAAAAGAGTTAAGACAAATGTTAAGTAGAATTATTGCTGTAAGGAGGAATAATGTAGCACTAACTCTCAAAACATGACTTGAACAACTTCAAAACAAAATCATTGTCATTTCGTGATTTTCTTTCATTGAGTAACTATGCATAAATATAATACAATTAAATTAATCACTTTTTCTCTCGCTGCAACTCTCAATTTACTTGTTAGTTTTAATCCTTTTTGGCACCTACACTTATAAATAACTGCAACTACAGGGTTGAATTATGAAATCTATTACTCTACTCCATAGTGCAGGATTCTTTTCAAGCTCGTTGGAAATTCATGGAAAATTCTGAATTTTTAACGAATAAACTAGTTTACTTTTAAAATTTGGTAATCGATAAATAGGAGAGTTTTAAAAAGGTGGAGAAAAAACATTAACAGATATTGATGTTTTATAAATGCAAGGCATAAAAACAATTTCAGGTTCAGCTCTATTAATTTTTCGTGGAAAAGTGAAGTTGGAATTTCACTACCCTAGGAAAACCCTACAAAGAGAAAAGACAGAGATAGAGATAGAGGTTTTTTTACGTAATGTATTGCGATTATTTATTTTTTTCTGTAAAAATCTTTTATTAACATTTTTTGACGGATCGACAAATGTTGTAGTTCGAAACGGATTGCTTAAATTAATAACTGCCATGTAAATAAAAAAGAAAAAAATGTCCCCAAAACAGAGCAATAACAAACTTCCGAAAACTAATCTCTATCAGAAGCGAAATGAAAATGGTTAAATTTGTGTCAAATAATAATTTTAACTAAAGCTACCGGCTTTGAAAATATAACGAGGGCAGGCCCATTTTGATTCAAAGTCACGTTCCAAGGATGTATAAATGTCTCAAGCACAATAAATGAAAAAAAAAAAAAAGGAAAACTAATTTTCGAACAGACACTGGCAGGGAAAACAAGGTGAAAACGAGTGGTTTACTAAGATACTGCCAAAAGAAAATTCGCTCTTGTCCAAAATGAAAAAGAGGAGATTTTCGAAACGGAGCAAAAGAAGAAAAACTCCCGGTGAACTTCTAAAGGAGAAAAGGACGATACATTCTTGCGGAGGAAAATGTTTTGAAAAGCTGACGACCTACTTCGATTCTGCGCAGTTTGAGCTAGAGCCAGATCTCAATGCCGACCACACACAGACGCCATTTTGGCTCACGAATTAGGTTTGTTTAAATTTTTATAGTATAATAGCAAAGCCTTGTTGAATCATTGAAAGTACGACGGGAAGGATAGAGTATTTTCGCTAAGCAGGATAAATAATTTAGTAATTTATCTTAGCATAGGAATGCATCAAAATATATAAATCGGTCTTCTCATGCCCTGCAAAAAGCGATTCTTAGAAACAAAGTATTTTTAAAAAGAAAATGATATGTGCTCTTTTCACGCGAATAGCTATATTACTGAGAACATGGTGAATGGTACTTTACTAAATGTTAATTTCTTATTTTTAAACAAATAATTCAATAAATTACCCCTAATACTTTATTTTTACAAAGCTGTTTAAATATCATTTATTAAAAAACTATCTACCCAAAAACAAATTGTATACTACCACAACCATTTTTCTGAAACTTAAGATCCTCGATTCCCAGAAATTTTCTCAATACAACTGAAGTCTATTATTACGAGCTCATATCTAATGAGGGGAATTAAAAAAAATTGTTGGTTTAATGTTAAAAGCTTTTTATAAAACACGGTTATAACAAGCATGACTCGGTATAGCTGGCTATTTTGTATGATAAAGATTTCAAGTTTTTCTTTTCGAAATAATTTGACAAAAATACAGATTTTGCGCAAATTGGGTATTGGCAAAAAAAAAAAAAAATGTTGAAATTTTCAGAAAGTATAACTTATCTTCATCTATAGATTCAACTGAGAAAAACTGTTAAAAAATCCCTTGACTAGTTTTTTCCACTTGTACAATAAATAATAAAAAATAAAAAGGAAATTTTAACTATCATTTCTAATACATTTAATTTTGGACTAAAATATTGTATTGGACAAACGCCGTGTAGTTACTATAGTTTAGTTAATTAGTGACAGTATAATATTTGTAATACGCTCCAGTGTTACTTTAATATACAAAAATTTTGAAAAATATTCATTGTCATTATTATGATTTGAATTTAGTAATTTACGGTGAATAATTTCCTTTTTTACTTGTTTCGAAGCAGGAAACGGAACGAAAATAGAATTGGAGCAAAAACGGCATGTTATCTTATATTTGATGCAGATTTCGGAAAATAAAAAGATTATGCTAAATTTGAATTAAAATGCTCCCTGAAGTAAGAGTTCATAAATGACGCCACACTTTTTTCAATATATCTGACCCCCTCCCCCTTCGTCACAAAATGTCACACTTCAACCTAGCCCCCCTCCCCCCCTGACCCATGTGACGCTATTTCGCAAAAGCATATGCACTTGCAATTCAGAAACAAAGTTACTACGTCACATATTACATTTACAATTTTATTTTTGAGCATAACGATAATTACGATTACCACGTGTGCATTTAATTAGTATAAAATGAAATTAAGGTTTACAACAAAAAATATTTTTAGTACATAAGAGTAAAAAATATTAATTGTTCGAATTCTGTAAAAATCACCCGTGTCATTTTATCGTAAATTAACAAAATGATTTCCTTTTATGTTTAAACTTTTAACTAGAACTTAATTTAAACTTTAATCAACATAAATGTTTTCGATATAAAATGAAATCAATAAGAGTACAAAAAAAAAAAAAAAAAAAAATTCAATCTTATGACTTGAAATGTTTTTATTTTAACTAAAATGTGTGATGTCACACGTCTTGCTAACCCCTCCCCTTGTCACAAAATGTCACAATTTCTCTAACCTCCTCCCTCCTTCGAAGCGTTCTGCCATTTATATATGACCCCTTACAACTAGATCCTAACTATGTAAAATTAAAATATTGCAAATAAAACAAATAATGACCTAATCATTAAATCAAAATCATCATTAAAAGAACAAAATTATAATTTATAATAATATAATTATATAAACACTTGAAGAACAAAATTTGAATAAGGAAGAAAAAAAAATCATTCAATAAGAATAAATTTATGATCTGAAATAAATTTATTGCTTATTGGCTCAAATTGACTATTCTTTGGACATTCACATTGGATATTTTCAGAAAAATAGTTTTAAGTTATTTTTGAATTAATGTGTCATTAACGCTTTAAAAGAATCACACGTGACATTACTTTAAACCTTTGCATGGATTGAATACTGTTCAGTTAAACACACATTGCTTGCGTTCGTGATACCGATAAGACAAAATATCGAATTTGTGGTCTGAAACGTGCGATGAAGGCGCCATGCGTGTGTGAAAGTTTAAAGAAACTCGAGAATCATGTAGCACTGAAAGGACCGTTCATAAATGTCACACTTTTTTCAATATATCCTCCCCTATCTCACAAAATGTTACACTGCATCATACCCCCTACTCCCATTGGTCACATGTCACGCTCTTTCATAAACATATATACTTGCAGTTCAGAAACAAAGACTGCGTTATAGCACTAAAATGTGTATTGTCACATTTCTTGTCACCCCCTTCCCCTCCTTATCACAAACTGTCACAATTTCTAGTACCCCACTCCCTAGAAGCGCGACATCATTTATGAATGATCCCGAACCAAAGCAGCATAGAACACACACCAACCGGACAGAAGCCATTGATGCACCGATAAGCAAATCAACCGATTACCGATTAATCGGCTGAAGATAATCGGCCGATACTGATTATCGGTGGCCGATTAATTATAACGACAGTTATTTTTAATACTATCATTTCTCCATTACTATTCTATTTGTTGGCAATTTTCAACTTTACAGAATTAGCTAATAGTTAATTTCTGTGAGTAATGATTTATTTTTCCCCATTTTCATATTTTAAAAAGTAATACTATTTTCAGAACTAAAATTTTGTGCACTAGTTTTTTTATTGACTGTTAAATAAAATCACATTCTGTTAACTAGAACTGAAATTTCAAGCATTTCGACAGTAAACAGTGGCCAGTAGACACTTTTAGTTTAGTAACACAATTTTTATTATTTGAAGCCACTTTATCCGAGATTTGTATTCTTCATAAAATCTGTAAAGTATTCTTTAAGTATGCTAAAGCTAGAACTATGGATCAAAATAGATACACGAGAAATGTTGCAATATAGTATACATTTTTATATAAATTAGAAAAAATTAAAATAATAATTAAACTAAAACAAAATAAATTACAAATTTTAAAATTCAAAAGATGTTTAATAATAATAAATTTTTTGCTAATGAAAAAAGAAACCATTTTAAAAGTAAATTGTATGTTGAAATTTTTGCATAAATACTTAATGTAAAAACAGTGAAAGAAAAAGTAAACTTTCAAATTGGCGCATTTTCTTAAAAGTTTGGGGGAAGGGGCGACCGGCGAACACGCATGTCCTAATTTTACGAGGTGTGATTGGAAAGTTTTAAGAATGGGCTTGTAATTCCACAATGGCGGTACTTACATGCTACTGCGATGCATCTCGTACAAAATAGTCCCCTTCTGAGTGAACACACCGACTCCAACGGTGTTTCCACTTTTGGAAACATTTCTGGAATTTTTTTTTCTCCAGTATGTGAAGGACGCTCTCCGGATTCGCCTGGATGTCTTCAATTGAGTCAAATCGCTTCCCTTTCAGTGAAAATTTCAGTTTAGGAAACAGGTAGAAGAATTTTTGACCAGATTTAACATTCCTGTGCTCCCACAACCGCCCTATTCCCCTAATATAGCCCTTCAGGACTCCTACCTGTTTCCAAAACTGAAAATTTCATTGAAAGGGCAGCGATTTGACTCGACAGTGAAAATTTCAGTTTAAGAAACAGGTAGGAGTCCGCAGGGGCTATACCAGGGGAATAGGGCGGTTATGGAAGCACAGGAATGTTAAATTTGGTCAAAAATTCTTCTACCTGTTTCCTAAACTGAAATTTTCACTGAAAGGAAAGCGATTTGACTCGATTGAAGACATCCAGGTGAATCCGGCGAGCGTCCTTAACACACTCGAGAAAAAAAAAAATCCAAGAATGTTTTCAAAAGTGGAAATACCTTTGGAGTCGATGTGTTCAGTCATTGGTTCAGTCCGAAGGGGAGTATTTTGAAGGAGATGCATCACAGTAGCATGTAAATACCGCCATTGTGAAATTACAAGCCCATTTCTTAAAACTTTCCAATCACACCTCGTATAATAACTTTTTTTTAATACGATGCAATAGTAGTTTTTGAAACAATTTCTAAACACTTTTAAAAACAGTTTTGTTTCATTATTGATATACATTGTTATTAGTTTATTTACTTCGATTTACTTTTGTTTTTAGTTTATCTTTACGATTTATATTTCAATTTTCTCTTATTCTTCTTTAACCCCTTCCCTCTCACTCCCCTGAAGGTGACGGGCTGAGGTTTCGCCTTCTATTTCTCGCTCCCGTGACATGTTCGAGCTGGAGTGTTTAAAATTTCAAAATAAAAACAAATCAAAAATTAAAAATGAATATATATATTGTTCATACCATATTTTTATATAATTTTCAGGGATAAAAAAAAATAGGCACTTTTATGGCCGTTTATTACTCGACCGTTAAGGGGGACAAGTAGGCAAATTTAAATGGGCAAGTACTGATTTTTTAAGAATTTTTTTTTCTAAAAAAACGTGTTCTCAAATTTACGATGATATTTTGTAAATTTTAAACGAAATTGAGGCTCAACTCCTTACGTTTTGACTAAATTTTAGCCAAAATATTTTTTATTGTATTTAAACAATGCTTTTAGAGTAACGAGGGGCATTGTTGAAAGTTTGGGACCATTTTTAAATAAGGAGCTCTTCATATGGTAGTTTTGTGCGAATTTTACAGTTATACAAGTGAGAGAGAAAAATCAAGTAGCTCTGAAAGTTTTCAGTGCACCGAGAATAAGGTTAGTCCCAAGCCCCTAGTAAGTGCGCTTCGGGAAAGTGGGTTACATTGCCTAAAACTGTGCAAGCCTTTCCTGTAAAACATAGTTTGTAATAATGATTCCGTCAAATATTGAATAATATGTAAACATGCGGCTATAAATAGTAAAAAAGTATTGAGAACTTTGCGAATTTCGAAAAAAAAAAAAAAACACATTTTTGTTGAGCTGTGTATTTTTTTATTCTGCCCTAAAACGATTTAATTCCCTATAAAGTCAAGAATTGGCGCAGATCATGAAAAGTTTAGGCATAATATTAATCAGCTCAAAACTTCTTAATTCTGTCATCAACATTAATGTACGTATTTGGTTATGATAAAAATTTTCTTTAAGAGACGAAAAAGTCATATGATCTTATAGTGATATTGGAAGATTCATTTATTTTTGGACAGTCATATATTTTCCATTTTAATTTATATGTGAGTTTAACATAGCAAAATGATTCAAGCCTCAACTTTCGTGAAAGTTGACTTTTGAAAATAGTTGCAAATTTTATTACAACAATATTGCGTGAGGGAGATGCTATGTCATTAAATTACTGTTGTTGTCTACCCCCTCTACCGTGCCAAATTATAACTGAACACCGATATCCTACAAGAGAAAAAATAGGGTTTGGGGTATTATCTCTAGTGGTTAAGTATACTTTGCGTCTGGATTATTTACGTGAAGTAACCATAAAGTTTGTTTGCCATTCAAAGTGTTTTTTGTCTTAAACGTGATAACATTGAATGTACTATCTTCTGTTTTCCTCTCAAACCCGCTGTAATAGAGGTCTGAAGAGACGAAAAAAGCACTATAGGGGGTCTATCCAGCATATTTAAGAGTCTTGTTTTTGTGAATTTTTAAAAGCTTTTTTGCAAAAAATTAAATAATTTTTGTGAAAATTCAAAATTTTTTCCTAATGGGGCTGCGTATGGTCGCTAACCTTAGCAAACCAAGTGCATTGCTCGGAAACCGGCACCATTTTCAAGTAGCACCAGTATCCTACCACTTTAGAGTTTTGATGCTCAGTCTCCCTCTAGATGGCGGCACCTAATCTCTAAATGATGCGAAACTGCACTAGTAATTTATTTTAGCCAAGGGTATCCAAGCCAAACAGATACTCAAAGGATCTTTAATAACATGCCGCATAACCATACCACATGGGCTTTGACTACTTTTCTGCATCTTGAAAATCCACCGACTTGGGACAGGATTGATCCTGCGAACTTGGGCGTACGAGGCCAGTGCCTTACCACCACGCCACCCTGCCGACAAATTCAAAATTTAATCATATAGTGAAAAAAATATTATTGTTTGCCGCTAATTAAAAAAAATTACGCGAAAAATACGATCTGGTAGCTTGTAATTTTGTGAAGGGTCCGTTTTGATTGACTAGAAATTTGCGAAAGGCCAATTTTGATTAATTGAAATTTTGTCAAGGGTCTAAAAACAAACCGAATTTACTCGCGCGACTCGTGACTATGCTCATTTATTTTCTATTTAAATTGGCAATTTAATTAAGTCAGTTTTAACAAATTGAGACATCGCTTACTACATTTCATTTTCAAATTTAGAAGACACAACGAAGATCACCACTGGTTCAGTTTAAAATGATTGAAACGCACTAATATTCAATTTTCATGCTCACTGGATGTGATTTATTTCATTGTTTAAAATCACTATTACCATAATTAGCCTAGCCAATCTATTTATTTTGCTTTGGTATCACGAAATGATGAAAGTAAGCAGGGCTCTAATGATACAAGTATGTGGGGCTCTAATGATGAAAGCAAGTCGGACTCCGTATGATCTCCAAATACGCACTAAGTAACTTTATTTTAATACATTGACAGTAATTGGGATTGAATGAATAAATGAGATACTGGAAACTTATTTAATGGGACTTGTAGTAGTGATGAGCGTATCCATATATTCTTAACTTCGTTTGACTGAAAAATTCATAACAATGAATCATATGGCAAAAATAGGAACAAACAGTGTATCGCTTTTACCGTTTGGCATAACCAAAAATGAACGACTATGTAAATATTTAACGCCAATTTTGGCCACCTTCCATTAAATATCAAAACAATTACAGTACGTGTGAATTTACAATATGTACAAGTTTACTTCACAAAACCTTGTTGTAATTAGTGTTAAACGATTTTTTTTCTACTGAAAGGCCGTTTGGTAATATAGTAGAGTCCCGAAAACTCGGCCTAATGTGGACCGAAGGGTGGCGGAGTTTGAAAATGTCGGGTTATCGGGAGTGTGGTTAAAAAGTGTTTTCTCAAAAAATACAGTACTGTACTTGTATTTATTGTTTACTTGAGAATACAACATAGACTAAACTGCCCAAAATAAGGAAGTATGTACTTTAATCAGGCATACAGATTTTACTACATGAAAATGAATATTAATGAATATTCAGTTTACATTACCCGATAAAGACCTCAGAAAAGTACTTTATGAAGGCATAAAGCTGTCTATAATAAAAATTAACTAGCCAAATTTGCAAAATATGGCTACTTTTTTTCTTCCTGTCAATGTATGGCCGAGTTATCAAGTGCGAGTTTTCGGGATTCGATTGTATACTAAAAAATTCTTGTTCCTAGACAAAATGCTTCAGAATTCCGAGCATACACTACGTTAAGGGGATTCGGACCATGGGACCATTTTTTTTCTCTTTGTCTCACGTCATGTTATATCACTTCATAAGAAATTTTAATATTAAAAAAAACTGGATTCCTTAAATACTTGAAACTTTTAATTTTTAAAGCAAAATTTAGCAATTTTTAAAAATGCATCTTCTTTTTCGAAAATTCGCGTAAAGTCTCAAAATTTTTTTTATTGATTCATTACGCATAAAGAAAAACTTTTAATGCTTTCAATTTTTTTATAAGTCAAATACTTTTCAGAAAAACAATAAAAACTCAAGTAACGCAGAAAAAACAACGAAAAGATAAAAAAACCTACAAAAAGATTTTTTTTAGATACTTAAGTTATTATAAAAGGAAAGCATAAATTTGCTATGTATAGTTTCAGAAACATGTGAGAAAAAAGCCCACATTATAGATACAAATTAAAAAAGCCTTTGCATTTTAATTGAAATGAAATACGCAAAACACAAAGCGAGAGAAAACAGTATTTTAAGTTTTCGGCTTGCAATATCTTTATCAAAATTTCAAGTAAGGAACTTTTTTTTTTCAGTTACAGTCACGATGAAATCGCTTCTTCTCGATCATTTTACTTTAAAAAAATAAATAGCATGTGGCTTATATTCAGCACAGTTACGGTTTCGGAATGAAAAGTTGACAAATCACATCGTATTAAAATCAATGATAAACCAAACACTATTGCTTCTTTTCGGAAACTTTCAGGGAACATTTTTAAAGATTTATTTTATTACTTAAGCCAATAAAAAAATTTCGGTTTTTTTTTCGACATTTTTAGGTGCTGACTCCCCTTAATACATACTTTTTTTCTTGCAGGTTGCTTCTCATGAAAGAATGCTGCAGATCATTAAAAATTGTTTTCTGAACGTGCTAGAGTATTTTAGAAAGATTAAACTAACAGCTAAGCGCCGGAATAATTCATCATGTGAGGTTAAAATGGAACAGTGGGTCTATTTCTCTTTCCGGAGGATATCGGAGATTTCGAACAAAGATGTCTGATAGGTAGTCGAGGACGTGTGCGCGTTCCGAGAGAGTTGAAAATCGATCGCTGTTCGATGGCATACCGATGCAACTCGCCATCTTGGCAGGGTTTTTCTGGGTCGCATGGTTAACCGCCGAAGGAACGAGGCAGCTCTTCATCACTTCGGACGGGGCAGCAGATGTTGCCGATGGCAGTTGGGGGGAGGGGGTCAATCCCGCCTTTTAGCGAGGGAGATGGGAAAAGAAGGAAAATCGCCGACGATTAAAAAAATATGGAAGTGACTGAAGAAGACGGAAAGCTTTTCGTGAAGGGACATCTTGTTAACATGCAGTTGAATCATATCATTTATAGCATTCTGTAACCATTCAGTATTTACCGTCAGGAAAAATGATTCAGTTATGACGACGATTCAGTTTTCTTTTTAATGCAAACATGAATAAAACCAGCATTGAACTTTGTCCGTAGACTTTAATATTCAATGATTTTAAGCTTTTCAAAAAGTCTTGAAAAATGATAAAGTCAAAAATCCTTTCGTGTAGTATTTTACATAAAAATAAATCTAAAGAAAAGTTTGTGCGAAGTAAGTCGATAGGAAAAGGAGATAGTTTTTCCTCCATATAATTTTCTTTCCTTCTTCCTTTTTTTGAGTTTCTTATTTGACCCTTTCGTCGCTGATTTAGGAGAAATAAAAACATGACAATTTTCCTCCATATAATACGTGTATAAAATGACACCACAAAGCAAGTGAAAAAAAAAATCTCTTTTCAAAAGTTCAGAAGCAGAAATTCTACTTTTTTACGAGTCGCACTCATATGACACTTTAGGGTAATGGGAAGAAGGATGCATGGTCATTTCATTACATCAATGAAATCAAAGACAACAGCAATTTTTATTTATAAATTTTGTGTTATTCTTGTATACTCATCATATTGTTACAATATTATTAAAAGGTTGGGTAAATTTTGTAAATTACAAAATTATACACATTTAGAATTTTGTAATTCACAGATTGATTAATGACAAACTAATGATTCTTGTAGCCATTTTAAGGTCTCGTATGGTCGTATGTGTTATACAGGAGTAAGAGGTGCTGCTGAGCAAAAGAGAGATAAAGTTTGTAGTTTTTTAAGACAAAACATTGCTATTTAAAGTAGGAGCCTCATGAGCGTCAGGGTGGAGAGATGGTTAAACAAAAATGTGATCAAATATATGAATGAAATATCAGGCAGATAAAAGTGAGAAACGTAGGAGAAAATCAAAGAATAAAACATGAAAACGTTCTTCTGACTTTTGTTCGTTAAGAAAAAAGGCACGTGTGTGATCTACAGACGCATTTCTCAATCGTACTTTAAAGTTTTTGTTTCAGCATTTTCCGAACAAACTCACTTACTTTTCACTTTATTTCAAATTTTACTGACGATTAAAGCTTGATTTCATTCTTTTATTCATTTATATCATTTGTTTATATTTATTTTATGTTTCTATTTTAAGAAAATCAGGCTGCGCAAAAAACTGTGTTAGAGATTCGAAATAAATATGACATTTACCAATTACTTGAGTACGTTTACTTCACCTCAAATAATCAAGTCATCTTTTTTTATGTACACTATACAGATTTTATGACTTATGTGCCAATACATATACCTGAGTGAGTGAAAAACTATATTAATACTGAAAGTCACCATATTGCTCATTTCGTTGTTATTTAGGCAAATAAAATGTTTAAAACACCAATTATATTCCGATGCATATATTTATTTGCGTTTCGTACCTAAAGTAATCAACTAATGGCAGCATCATGCCCAGAACTATTACCGAATAGCAAATATTCAAAATCAGCTTCGTGATAGGTGACAAAAGCAGTCATTACTTTCCTCGGAATTTCCGTTTTCATGTGCTACGGAGAATACATATTCTAATATAAATGCTTAAAATAGTATTCATTATCTAAACGGCTTCATTCCATTTAACCACACAAAAATCCTGTTATATGAAAATTATATTATCTCTGAAAACGACGCATCATATTACTTAAGTGCAAAAATTATTTTCTTTAATTTTCATCGCTGTAAAAGAGTCACCTTAGAGATACGATTGACACGTAATATAACCATGAAGAACAAAATGAACTTTAAGAAGGAGATACTAAGCTCTTCCACGAAGGACATTTGTTGAGTACAAATTGGATTCACTTCATATTCCTCAATTTCCGTTACCCAATCGAGAACACCATTTTATCATTTAATAACCTGGAATAGAATTATTCTTCGAAGCAATAACGCCTCGTTTAAATTATTCTGAGATGACATTTTAATTAAAACCTGAAGTAATTAAAACCTCTCTCACTTCATATGAACATTCTCCTAATTTCATATATCAACATGGATATGGAAGATGGGAGCAAATTTTGTGCCTCATCCTCCAGGGATTCATCCAATCAGCGCTCAAGAAAACATTCGAGTCCCCCCCCCCCACCCCGAAGCTGTTAAGAATAAAAGATAAATGATTCCCTCGAGGCTCACAACGCTGCTTCGGGCATATAATCGGATTGTTTTAAAACCAGTTAACGTTTCAAGTGTAAAAAGACTCTTTACTTTAGAAAGACGCAATCTCTAATGGGATTACCTGACATGAATCGAGAGCCTGGCAGCAATAACTAACGAAGTAATGAACGAAGCATCAGAAAGTTGAAGTAAATACATAAATAATTGTTACTGCTTTAATTAATTTGGCTTGAATTAAAATGAGCATAAGCATCAAATCATTTGCAGAAAATTTAACATGTTAGCATTTCAAAACTTAAAAAAAGAAAGTTGCCTAAAGTTCGATTTTTCTATATTGGTTTGCGAGATAGTCTTTTAAACTTGGTTTTCAATTTAACCCTACAGTGCGGAATTTTTTTTTAGCGGTTGTTGTCGATTTTGTGCAAAAAGATGAACCTAGAGACCAGTTTACAAGATTTAGGGGAGACTACGCTAACTTATATGATCTTGCATACAAAATAAGACGAAAGAATGCGCCACTTGTTAAAAATGTTACAAAACAAGAGCTTAGTGAACGAAAACAGAGGTGGTGTTTAAAAACAACACGGCGCAGTGTAGGGTAAAGTTCTATGCAAAAGTGTTCACGATGAGAAGTAGTCCTGTTAACATATCGGAATGAATATTGAAAAGGTAAGTCAAGTTATACTTCCAAGTCTCCCTTTATTTACGTGTTTGTTGGATTCAGAGCCAGACATTTTACTTTGACGGAACACCTACAGTTGGAAGATCCATCAATGTCAGAGGCAGTGTTTTTTCTAATAAATGATAATAATAACTTTAAATTGAAAATTGCGCTAAAAAATAAAAAAAAAATTCTTTCTTTAAACAACATCAATACGACTTTTAAACATCATTTTAGAAGTCGGCGCAAAATTATGACAGGCTAATTATCATTACACCATGTGTTACTTTATACTGGAACTGTTGCTAGCTCTGGCCCATTAATATTTGTAATTGATTCATAATTACAAAAAATTTTATCGACCATAATTTTGCACCGACTTCAAAAATTATGTTTAAAAGTCGTATTGATGATGTTTACAGAAATAATTTATTTTTTATTTTTTAGCGCAATTTTCAATTTGAAGTCAGTTATATTTTTTTCCAAAAAATATTTGCATTTTATTATTTTTAATCTAAATACATTTTTCATATGAATACTCTACTCTATTAAAAAAACATAGCAAATGGCACACCCACTCTGTGTGAGTATCACTAAAAATAACTACCTGTATAATGAGTTACATTTAAAGTTAATTTTAAAAAGTCCAGAACAGATCTCAGTCTTAAAACTGACTGAATGCTAACAGATTAAATTTTCCACAAATGATTTGATGCTTACACTCATCTTAATTCAAGCCAAATTAATTAAATCAGTAGCGTCCATTTATGTATTTACTTCAAATTTCTGACGCTTCTTTAATTTGAATTTCCTGGTAACGTTTTAACGTTCTGGTTTTAAAACAATGAATTTAACTTTGCTTCAGAGAAACCTTCCCTCAAAGTCTGTTTGTAATTGCTTTCAATATTGCTGCTTAATGGCAACAAACTCTTTTTAACAAGGAATTTTATATTTATTGGTAATTTACTGAACAAAGAAATATCAAGCCAAGCCTTTCCAATTAAAAGGAAAAAACTTCTTTCGCCCATAGCGTTCTTTCTAAAGAACAACTGTAGTCAAATCGATGTGTGACATTTGAGTTAGATGACCCTCTATATAGATAAAAAAAAAATCATAAAACTTTGTTCATTTAGTCAAAAGTTATGATTGAAAAAACAATAAAAATTCTAAATTTCCGCCCATATTTTTTTTAGTTATTGATTGTAATTAGACAGAGGTACGAGACCTGTGAGAGACCACCCTCAACGGTTTAAAAAGAAGAATAGTCGAAATCAGTTCATCCAGTACGAAGTTATCAAAGAACAAACAAACAAAATCATACATACGGTATGAATTCATAACCGTCCCCCTTATAAAATGAAAGTCGGAAAAAAATGAACAAAATTTATTATTGTTTATAATGAAAATTCATTAATTAATTTTTACGTTTAACTTTTGAATTATCCTTCAGTTACATCAATATGACATATTTGCATGGAATTACCCTGACGCGAGTTTCGTAACAGTTGTTTCGAGTTTTACCACTTGCGCTGGAAAGACGTGCACGCACGTCGTAATGCTTTTGTCACAGAATCGCCTACGACGTGGTATGTACGTCGTCATACGATTGTCACAGAAACAAAAACGACGTGTAAGGCACATCGTCATTTTGCATGACTATTAATAAATAAATTTAATATTTATAGTTGTATAGTTTTATAATCAATCGGCGCTCTATATTTATTCACTTCAAAAAACTATTAAGAGTCCGAGGTCGAAAATAAATTAGTTTAGAAAACAAATCTTTTTGCGATTTTTCTAAGACAACAAATACCGTTCTGGTAGGCGCGTCGGGGAATTTTTTGCCAGCGCAAGTGGTTAAAATCATCATATGGAGCAGTAAAAGCTGGTACTTATGGAAGCTTTGGTACCGCTTGGCGGTATCCCTGAAAAACAAACACAAATGAAAAGTGCGACATGTTCTCGATTAAATCTCTCATTAAATTCTACTCGGGTTTAACTATAACCAACTCAAAAAAAAAAAGCTGCCCTCTTAGATGAAAGCTAATTTTCAATTTTATTCTCAGGATTGAAAATGATTACCTGAGGCAAATAAAAACAAATATAAAGAGAGAGAAACTGCGAAAAGACAGGCACGACAACCAAAAATCTGTCGCAAAAAAATTCAAACGAAAATTTTCAATTGATTATTTCACAATCGATAGAATTCAAGGGATAACTGCTAAGCGTATGGTCGGCAGAATGTTTTCAGTGTGATTTTCTGTTGAAGGGCTCGATCGAAAATTCGATACGTTCTTCTACGAAAAGTGGTAGAATGCTTGCCTCCAACGATCGTGAAACCAATATTTCGTACCTCAATTAAAGAAATAAATCGAAACAAAGGAATTCGTATGAATGGCGGTAGGAATTGTGTATGAACTTAAACTGGAATGACAAAGGACACACATCGAAAAATATCTCGCAATTCAAGATTATATTGGTAAAGCATTAAGAAATTTCTCACGTAAAAAACGTAAGGCCTTTTTTGAATTTTAGGTACAACATATATTTATTTGTGCGCAGTAGAGGAATAGTGAACAGAAGTTCAGACTTGAGTTTTTGGAATGTTAATGTACAGTTTGACCACGGAATTTTGACATTTGGACGCTTCTGCGCATGGCAGAAAAGAACGAATGCATTCGACTTTAGGGAAGTTCGTTTTGAAGGTGCGTTTATTTAGTATGCGCATCAAAATGGTTGTTTCTTTGTTTGTTGAAAGCAACTAAATTTATAAACTGGCACATAGCATCAGTTAGGAAGAAATCAAGTATGCTAAACGAACTAGAACAATAACAAAAACGGCACCTTCCTTATACCAGCAGTTCCTCCTTTGAGCATGAATGGATTCTTCTTAGCACTCTGCCAGACGCATCACTTTGGTTCATGGTAGAACTGTAACCCTTCACCTTCAACTTCTACCCTACTGTACGAATAATTTGGGGCAAGCGTTATGTTTTACTCTGAATAGTACAGATTAATTGTTAATGTCTTACACCGTCTTAAACCGATAGATTTTTCCTTTTGAGTAGTGTGACTGTTGGAAATTAAGAGCAGGAATTCGGTTTGACTGGTTTCAAAAGCAGAAATTTAAATTGTCCAGTAAGTTAACTTTATGACTAAGACATCAAAATGTTAGTTTTTGCTCTGCATTAAATATGAACCGCTTTTCGTATATTTATGTACTGCTCCAAGGAAATGCGGGAGAATAATCGCTCTTAAAAATGGAGCAATTAATGATCTGTATTCCATGCTCAAATAAAATTTTTTGAGAAGTTTAGTTGGTTAAAACAGATTGTACAACCAAAGAACGGCTAATAGCAAATAATAAATAAGTCATTCTAAAGTGGAATGGATAACAAAACAAATTTAAGGAATACGTTTCACTGAAAGAGGGCATACTTTATAAGATTAAATGTTTGATAGAATGTAAAAAGAATAATACGCAGACAGAAATAAAGAAAAGAAAGAAAAAGATTTTTTACTTTGTCATAATTAATTTGCACAGTAGTGCATGAATATGAGTTGAGAAAAAATAAAGTTTACTGTATGTTTTGATTGTAAGCCATCAATAAAATTTCGTTACAAATTTCATAAAATTCTAAAAAAAGCTAATGTGTGCACAACATGACTTCTTGGTTTACACGTTCGCTGCCCGTCACATTAAGGATGAACCTTTACATTATGTAGTATCAGAAGACACACCTAACGTACAATGCGGATTGAAGCAGATTGAAACAAAGGCGAAGCCTTCCCTCCCGCGAACGGGTGGCTGGCTACTGAGACATTACTCACACCACACGTAAGCCTCTAACGCTCGCTGACAGTCACTCAGGGATGAATCTTTACGCAGTAAACACACCTGAAATGCCCACTGCAGCGGAGAGCGATTGAAACAGAGCAGCTTTTTCGCGCGAGCTTGTGGTTGGCTAACTGAGACATCACTTAACACAACGCTGTAAACTTCTCGCACGTGGTTGGCACTGCGGCAAGAGATTGACATCACGCGCTAGCGCGCGGTCGACAGCGTACGTGTTAAATAACATATAATTTTTAGCAATTAAAAAAATGGGTGCACGTAATACTCGTACACACGTTAGAAGTTATACTTAAATTAAAAGGATTTGTATTTATTTATTTTTAATGGAGTCTTAGGTAACATTCATTGTTAAGTAAGTGTAGAGAATGACACTTTCTAACCTGTAGAAATTATGTTTTGAAATCTTAAATTTAAACCACAACAATAACATCTGGTGTAAAGGGACACTAATACAACATAAAAAAACCTTAGACGGAAGAGAAAAACATTTTAAAAACCTATACCCATAAGTTTGTTGCAAACCGAATCAGGAAAGAGATTTATTTACAAGGTAATTAATAGAATTCTTGAAAATGCGCTCTGACATGGGTGTTCTACGAGAGAAACCCGCTAAATATCGCCATACTAAAACTGGGTTTGGCACCCTATTATTTAGCACCAAACATTTTGCCAAATAGTGGGAAAAATTACGTAACTGTACAAACGGTTGATTGATGCCTTAGATAAAATATCTTGATACCAAAACCAACTTGAAATTCAGATGGATTTGACACAAAAACGAGTAAAAGAATCCTTTTAAAACATCCAATTACAACCGCGCACAACTAAACATTTTACAGATCCTACATACGAAATTTCAATCTTCTATGACTAACCGTTTTCTGACTTATGCAAAATACATATGCACATAGAGACATTACTACAAATCCTCGTCGAAATATATATTTTGGATGTCCACATGTACTTGCACACAGACGAAGCGAAAAAAAATTGTCAAAATTGATTCAAGGATGATTACAATAGAAATTTGGGTCGAAGTTTGAGGGGAATTTTTTTTCACAAAATACTTGTGCTTTTTTTAATACATTGTAGAAGGAAGTAAAAAGGAATAAACACTTCCCCAGAAAGTAAAAAAACCTTCTCCGTTTGCTGAATTTGGCGTGGAAATGCATGCCGACTAGTAGAAGGACTAATACACATCATTTCAATTTTAGGGAAGAACTCTAAAATTTCCACTCAATGTCGTAATATTGTGCATAATAATCTCAACCAAACTGTTTTTCTTAGAAAGAGAACGTCAAGAGATATAATAATTTCGCCATTTTCTTGGTGCTGGACTAAAATGTTAAAATAATTCCCTCTTGCATTTCAAAATAAATATATTAACGACGTTTCTACTTCGACGTGGAATGACTTTTTCCTGTTTTCACGGTAGTTGCGAAAGATTTTAAAATTCCTGCATTTCAAACAGCTATTCATCCCGGCGCATAAATCAGAGCAATAAACATGACGGGAGGAATAAAAACAAATGGTAAGCCACAGACGCACATAAAACCGCAAAATTCCAATCCTTAATACCCATAACTGGAAAAATGGCGGATTCCCGTAGCCATATAAAATCCAAAATCTTTTCCCGGATTTCAACTGCAAGAAACATTTAACAGCATCCTCGGATAAATTTGGAATGGCGAGCCTTAACGACGGGAGAAGCGATTTACTTTTTTTCGAAACTACTCTGTAAAAGGGCATTTATATGCCCGGGGAACTTTTCGCGCCACTGAATTTAATTATAGCTCGGTTCCCTTTGTGAATTAATATGGCGGAGTGGCATCATTGCGTGAGTGTTGCCATATGTCAATAATGAAGTGCGAAATTTATGCGTGATGCCACCGGCCGTTTCCTAATCTCTGAATTACGAAGAAAAAATGATGAGGGAATTGAAAAGTCGAGGGAGATTTTAACCGTAGGACCATGCCATAAAACGGAAATTAACTGCCTTGATAAAGGCCTTGGAAATTCTACTCGATTTATGGTGGAATTATAACATCTTTTTGTAAGACGTTCCAAGCACCTGCTTAACAAGAAAGACGAGAATTTAAAGAGATGCTTTTAAATGGCTTGACGGGTACTGAAATAAAACTTAAAGATGAGATAAATAATACTTGATATTATAAAATAGATTATATGTTTGCTATTCGAGTGTACCTTATTTGCGTAACTAACGTCATACGAACCGGTCTAACTACAAATTATTCGATTTCCTTATTTGCTATTGGTGTGAAAAAGCGTATATTATATATATACAGTACAAAATATCAAATCCGGATGTCTGACGTTCGGAATTCATAAAAATCCAGGCACTTTGCCGACTGGCATTTGGTTTTTTTTAGCCTACATTCCTGTAAAAGTAAAAAAAAAAAGTATGAAAGAAGGCTTCATGGTAAAACTATCGTTAAAAATAAAGAAAAGTAAAATAAGTGAAATAATCGAATAAAGATTGAAAAGGAAATTCAAAAAAGAATTAAAGTGGGGTTTGGAGATGAGTATGTGTCTGTCGGTCTATCTCTGTGTGTCTCCGCCAACCCCGCCCCGAATAACTTTTGCGGGAATCAGCCGATTCGAAAGATTTTTTTTTTTTTTTTGCGTTCGAAAGATCTTAGCAAGGACATTTCATTTGTATATTTAATTTTTTGATTTGAACAATTGTTCTATTGTATAAAGTAAAACAACAGTTATTGCATATGTGCGAGGTAGCAATTATAAATGTATATATGTGCACGGTTTTTTGTTCATAAGAGGGTGCAATGGAAAATGACAGTTGCCACACTAACTTGTTTTATTTAAGATCCCCCTTTTAACCTCCAAAATTATTTAATATTCTCTCTCTCTCGTTATATTCTCTCTATCTCTATCTCTCTCTCTATTGTGTACACAATAAAAAGTGGAAATAATTTGGAATAAATAAAATCTATTTCCAATAATAATATACTTTTAAGAAACTAAAAAGAAATATAAAACGGTTCCCCGAAGTCCGCTACTTTTAAAATCCATGGTGAACACACAAATGTAAAATGTCAATCTAAAAATTAACGAAATTCGAAGTTATAAGAGAACATGAAGTCAATCCCATCTGAGACTAATTAGTAAAAATATGACATTGTATGTTTCAACTGTTTTTACAATTGACTTTTGAAAGAGGATTAAATATAGCTAATTTAAAATCACCATCTTTAATCGTCTTATCACTCCAAGAAAACAAAATTCACAGTTTCGGCATTAGTCGCAGGTGTAAGCTCAAAAATAGCAGTGGGTTTATAAAATATTTCGTGAAAAGAGGAGCGGAGAACGAAGGACCAAGGAAAACGCGGAAATAAACACTTAAATGCAAAAAACGGAAATTCGTGCATTCCCAGAAGATTTTCATCACTGCATTTAACGTTCATGAAAGAAGAATATTAAATCGTCGGCGTTCAGGTAAAAATCACTAAGATCACCCATTCACCACTCACACACACACAAACACCTTGACGGACTATTTCAGAGAATTTGCAATTATTTCATGATGAAATACCATTACATAATTTAAAAGTAAAATAAGTAAACCTACTATTGGAATTAGAGAGTTGCCAAACAATTTTTAGCATTTTTCTTCAAGATGTGAAAATTTCAATTAACAATTTCTCAAAACTGTAGCTAAAGACTTAGTGACTTTTGCCAGACATTTCGGCTGAGGACATGAAGTTATTTGGATCAAACCACTAGCCAGAGCTCAAAAAAATATCCTACCGCTCTACTATATGAATAAATGTTGCATTTTCCAGAGAGAAAGCCTCATGGAGGTCATTATCATGCATCATATTCAAATAACGCCAGGTGCAGAACGGTGATAAATCTTCGGTCTAACCTCAAGATCACTGTGGTGAAAATTTTCATGAAAGTCGTTCTCATTTACCGGATAAGGAGATTCCAGTAAGGGAGTGCTACATTTTAGCTACATAACTAACATTATTTGGGGAAAATATTGCTCGTCGCTATACATACGGCGGTATTAATATTCAACGACCTAAAGGTTAAAAGACTTTTATTCTTTCCGTTCGTTACTTTTTAAGGATGTCCTACAGATTTCTCGTTCCCTGGAAAAAGAGATGAAAATACACGAATTTGACGTATGTGTTTCGATAAAAAGTTTCTAATGGAAAGCTTTTTTTTTTTGACTAAAACTGTTGAAATAAGGCTAAATGTAAATTCACATCGCTTATTCCAGCAGCCATACAAAGTTAGGCGGAAGTTACTGTGGTGAAGTTATTTTTCTTTTTGGTTACTTCTGCCTGAAGGGTTACTTTTGTCTATGAACCTTAGGGTGGTCTTATTTGGCGCACTTACCTTAGTGTAGGGAAACAAACGAGAACCACCATCGATGTACCTGACAACCAGCAAAGATCTTAACCAATCGTGTAGTGGCGGTTGTAAGTGAATCACGAATCGGATTCGAAAATTTATTGATTTAAGAGCTTTGTTGATTGACTGTTTGCAGCAGGGTTCGCCAAAGTGGGCACAACCCGAAAAAACCCGCCCCGGATTTTCGGGCGGGCCCACTTGAAAAATCCCGTTATGTCGGTAAAGGGGTTTTTCCAAAAAGGCTTTTCATCAAAAACCCAGGCGGGATGGGGTTTTAAAAAAAACGGGTTTTTTCAAACCCTGATTTGCGGTTATCGTGGGTCTTATTTAGTTGTAGAACATATTTTAGTCTTACAACCTACACATTATAGCAATATGGAATGAAAACTTAATGCTGTTGGAAAGCAGCCTGATGACTAAATGAGGAACGGAAAGGATATTTTTGCTCAAAAGAAAAATTCTGTTAGAGTTATTTAATCACGAACCTTGAACAAATGTTCCAGTTGCATATGCATTTGCGAGCTTATTTAATGCTTAAAAATAACCTGTAGAAAATAACATGCATCATTAAATAAATTTCTCCAAAATAATAAAGGAAAAAACAACATGAAAACATAATGGTTTAACTTATTACCATGAAACATGAAACAGTAGCACAGTTCGAAATCAAGTTATAAATTAAAATAAATTCAAGTAACCAATGAAACAATGCACTAGGAAACAATAATATACAAGTAAATTCAATGAAAAATCCAAACAGTTCAAAAGATGTAAACATTTTCTTTGTCAGAATTACAATAGTTCTAAAAGCATTCATGGATGTTTTGATGCATCAGGCCATCCCTACTGGCTTTACTCTCTATATTCTTCAATGAAACAATCTTATTTCGAGAGAGAGAGGGGTGAGAAAAAAAGACATGGGGGATGTGGGAAATATTATAAACGGTTCTCGCTCTTTCAGTGTTATTTCTTGTTTTGAGAGGAAAGCACTTCGAACTTCGAATCGAGTTTTCCACCACCCGAAGGCACTCGCCCGGTAATCGAAATCCTGATAAACATCTAATCTACTTAGTTCCACATTTCTGAAGTAGCGAATGAAATGGAATTCCACTTCCAACAATTAAATGCGTTTCATCTTCGGGCGCTAAACAAATAACTCGCTCCTGTGACCTCCCAACGATCCCTCAACCAGACAAACCATAACAAGCACGGCTTTTCATTTGTTTCTGGAAACATGAGGGCGCCTCGATTTTTTTACGGGGGCTTAATGAAGTTAGGGATCTGCCGAGGGGCCCTAATTAAATTCTGATGAAGGAGCTCGCTCATTTAATGGGATTCATTACGACTGGAGAAAATATTCGATCGGGGTCTGCTCATCCTTTGGTTTCCTTCGTCAGAATAATTTGAGCTTAACGTCTTTTTTATGAAGGGGTTTTAATGGCTGGCCTTTATTTTCTCCATGCATTAAAATGGATCGTCTAATGACGGTCGTAGAAGTAAGTGGTTCCACCGTTTACTGTTCGAGGGTGGGCCTTTCCCTAGAGTCGTTCGCTGCTATGAGACGGTCGCTTTTATGAGAAAGCAACAATTTGTTCCGCGAAAGCACAAAATGCATCGAGTAACTTTGGCAACCAGGGAAAAGGTCAATTCTATAAGAGTTCTAAAGTACAGAACAGTGGAGGTCAAGCCCGCTCATAAAAAGAACGAATCATTTCTTGTGCACGAGTTTGGTATAAACATGGTGTTATAAGCAGGTTAATATTAATCTTTGTGCATAATAAGAAAGTTGGATTTAAACCACTTACAAAACACAGGCATTGTTATTTCTGTCATTCATCGCAGTGTAATTAGGTTTATGATCAGAATAACATAATTTGCTAATTATAGAAAACCATAATGTATAAAATGAAGGGTGAGAAGTAAAATGTTTATCTTTCTGTGTGCAAACAATGGTGAAGATTTGCTTAGTACAAAGGGTGGTGTTGCATTTCATTATGGTAAAATTAAACACCACCCTTTGTATCCAGCAAATCTGCATCATATTTTGCTGCAACATACCACTAAATTTTTACAGTATAATACGAGTCAAATACGTTGTTCAGAAAGTAATTTAATCGTCCAAAACTCAATATTAAGATTTTTTTTGTTTCTGGAAAACAACTAGAAAATCTTTTGGAATTAAATGCAACATCCAGTTTATACATCTACGAAGCAAATATAGGTAGAGAACTCTGAAAGCTTTAGGAAGTGGCAGAAGTAACAGTTGCAGAAAATAAAATTCTTTCATCGGGAGGAGTTCGCGGAAACGCATTTTAAAGAAAATATTCAACAAATTCAGAAGGACTTTTTGTAGTGACGTTGTCTTTGTATATTGGGTTGTTAAACACCCTTAACAATTTAAAATACTAACTAAAGTATTCAGGGTAACTTTGATTCTCAATTATCCTAACTTTAACTGCCCCCAACTCATATTTTTATAATTTTATTGTATTTATTGCCGTAAAATTAAAGAGAAATTCCTTAAGCGTTTCATATCAATTAAAAACTAAAAATAATAATTATAAAATCCATCTAAAATTAATTACATTACTAATTAATTAATTTTCATTTGTAAGTCCTAAAAAATATTTATCAAAGTTCATTTGGGATGTTTTATCTTATAAAATAAAACTTTTCGTGAATAGTAAAATTTTATTGTTGAAAACTGTTTTGGATCAATTTTGAATAATAATAGAGTTTTTGAAGTTTTTTTTTTTTTTAGTCAGAAGCAACAATCTATTAACTTACATCTTTTGCATTGAAAGCGAGGTTCCTCGTAATCCCAAAGATTTTTTTGGTGATTTTTTCTTTTATAATTTTGTGCTTAGAGGTATCAGGGTGAAAAGAAAATCAGTTTTGCATATCAATTTGTCCCATTTCCAGTTTTTAACGTCAGGTTCATGTTTCTAGCTATGTTTCTAGCTGTGACAAATTTTAATACATTTTTTTTACTTAGTTCTATACTACACTTAACATCTGCCATTCAATTTTTCAGCATACATAACTAAAACATAGAGTGCGGGGGGCGAGCGAGATTTTCACTATTCCCGAAATACTGAGGGGGACGTGCTCCCCCCTCGCCAACGACGCCCGCGCTTAAAATATATATGCAAACAAACTTATGCCTAATTATTATAGTTTGAGAAGAATAAATATTTTAATCGTCTATTTCAAAAAGGTAGCAACTCTGAAAAACAAAATTGTTTTCTGGAGATATAAAAAAAATGGCTTTTGAAAAGTTGGAAAACTATACGGATCTGATCTTTTACTATTTTATTTTAGTAGGTAATAGCAATGCAATATTGGTAAATTTAAACGATTTTTGACTAATTATGGCATACAAATTAATAAATTAATACTGAGAGTTCTTTCTTTTTCAAACCGGAGACGTTACATTTTCGAAATAAACGATTCATTTATAATCAGGGCAAAACTTTTGGTTCACTCTGCATTTTCTTTACTATGTTATGTTTTAAAACAACTAAAAGGGTTTTATCAAAGCAACACATTTTGTGTAATGTAGCCGCATTTTATAGCTCTCCTTTTTAGAGGCAATTCGAAGAATGCGCTCAGCAATTATATGCCACCATTTTCTCCTCCACTGGAGCTTTAACATGCTTCTTGCAGCAGTTTCCATGTATAAGAAGAAGTAGAAATTAGCCATCCTTGTTGTTTGTTACCTTTTCTAAAATAAGTTTCCTCAAAAATGTACACCTAACCATGCAAATACAGTTCTTAAGTACTTTTAAAATAAATTAAACGACAACAGTGAAGCACATTTTATACGTCTTTCAAGGAATTGTTAACGAACAACATATAAACGAAGATCGTTTATGGTACGACTTATTTACGATGTGAAACATTTTGTTTAAAGTTGCAAAATTTTAAATATTGTTCTGCTACAGTGGTAATGCAAATTAGTTTTACTACCGTACCTTTTCATTTGCTTTAAATATTTTATCTGTGTTTGAAAAATTTAAAATTTTAAACACATTAGAATGTATATTTCTGTGCATACTTAGATAAAATTTGGAAATCAAGCCTCTGCTTAAATTCCCATCCTCTATTTTCATCGTTTTTAAAGTAAACTTGTGTCACCTGATGTGTTTTTTGATATTTGATCATAAACAAAACAACTATTGATGGAATTAAGCATAAATTAATCAATTGTAGTAATTAAGCATGACAAAGTGTATATGACGTTTTGAAGCCATATTTTTGGATTAAAATAATTAAGAGTCGGAATCAAGGTGAAACGACATTATAACTCACAAAAGACTTTTAAGCTAAGAAACGTATAAACGTGGTTCTACTATACTATAAAATAATCGAAAGAAAATTTAAGAAAGTTTTCTTACACAGTTGTGTAAAAAATAAAAAAAAATTCTAACAAAATTTTTAAGGAGCTAACTAAAGTGCGAGCCTTTTTATACGGTTTTATTTAACTTGATTTGTCACGCGGTTTTCGACCACTATTGCTGCACAAATTATCTTCAAACTTTGCACACAAGTTTATCTTCCGATGACAATACAATATTCCATCCATTTTATAATTTATTAGAACGTTAATTAGGAAAATAATTAATAGGCTTTGAGGAAGTTATCAGAATTATCATTTGTCGAATGGCAACGGTACCTTTGTTTGGAATGTTTGGATAATGCGAAGATGTTTTGAATTTAAAAATACTGAAGTCATGGCGAAAGTTTTTAGTTTTTTTTTTTTTTAAATAAAACCGTGTAACTTAAAACACTTTCACACGGTTTTATTGAAGAGCTAAATATTGCTATCTGTGTGTTTAAAACTAATTATTGTTATCAGACCTTTTAAGGAACTAAAATATTGTTGGTACTCTGTATTTTCGTATCATACAACTTCATTAAACCTTCTTAGAAACTAAACAGAGGGCCGTGGTAGCCTGTTGGTTAGGATGTCGGGCTTTCAATCGGAACATTGGGTGTTCGATATTCGACAAGCTGAAGACCCGCATGTACACTTGGGAATACGTGCATGCAAAATCCGTGAACCCTGAAGTCACGAGGCAGTTCCGAAGGTACTGGAGGGTGGAGAATTTCCCTTCTTTTGACTCTTAGGTCAAAAAAGGAAGGTGGCGTATTTGTGTTGGCGCCACCTGGTGTCACCCAAATACATAATGAGTCAAGTCGTACTTCTTCCATTGTATTGCTCATCTATAAATGGAAGGCGCTCCCTTTATTCCTGGTCGCCAAGTGGAATGAGAAACAACAACAGAAACTAAACATAATTACAGCGTCTGAAATAATAAATAGCGTTATTATTTAGACGTTTTAGGAATTAGATGGCATTATCAAGTCTTTTTAAATAATAAAGAATGTCTAAATCGTGAGCTAATCTGTGCTGAGGGTAAAATTACCACCGCGTTATTAATCCGTTGCCTTACCGGCCTAAGGCAGTAGGAGAAGGAGGTTGGATTGCAGACTATTTAAGGAGGCAAATATCGTCAACAAATTTACTTAAAAGTTGACGTTTGCATGACTCTTTTTAATAGCGCTTCTTGTCAATAATATTTTATTTTATAAATTATATGACGTCAGTGGCGCTATGAGAAGATCAATTTATTCATTGGCTTCCTTTCTTAATTACACACTGCCACCGATTGCAGAACATTATAACACCAATATTACGCGTGATTGCCAAATAAATCCTACATTATCAAGTGTTTTAGAGAAATACATTTAATACATTTCTCAAGATTAGATTAGGTATTTTACGAAATTAACTTTCCCTCAATGCCTCTTTGTGAAGTAAGAAAGGATTAGTTCATCAGTAACATTTCTGTCCGCACTCGAGTCATAAATTCCGAAGCGTTGAAAAAGTTTCCTGATTGAAGATAATCGTACACACAATCAACAGTTTCTATTATACATATAAACGGTTTATAAATCATCATTTACAGAAGTGTGAATGTCTCAACAAGTATTATTATTATTATGACTATTAGTAATTTGTCTTCAGTATAGACCTCAACCGTAATTTCTGTGGCACACACATTAGTGTATATAATTTCTTATAAAAGATGTAATGAAATTTTAAACCAGGGTTTTAAAACGCCCAGCCCAACTGATGTTTTTTCATGAAATCTCGGTTTTTTTCGAGTTTTTATGAAAAACCTTGTGTGTTTAAATGAACCTTTTTAAAACTTTTGATTAATATTTATAGAATGCACTTAACCATTGTTTGGTTACATTTAGATTTCATATATATATGTATATAGTTTTAAAACCACATCTCTATGTTTTGCGCAAAAAAACTATAATTTTAAAAATTGAATATTTTATGAAATGTTTTTTTTAAAAAGTAAATATTAGCCTTCTGTGCTGAAACGAATTGCAAGAGTAACGCTTTTTTCACGGAAAACGTTCTTGTTATGCCGAAACATATGTAATATAATTTTTGCAATTTATACTTCGTAATGTTGTTATCTTACTACTTATGACTGATTTTAAAAGCTATAGGAGAAGGGAGCAGAAAAAAAAAAAAAAAAAAAACATTTATTGATGCGTGAGAGACAGAGAAGTTAGTAAAAAATAGAATAGTATTGAACTAAACTGGTAGTTACTAAGTCACATACTAAATAGTGCAGAAAATATGTTTTAAATACTCAAGAGTGGCTTTATTTTTAAGAACGTGGTGCAGTTATCACAAAAGTCGGTTAGTTTAGGCTATCTCAAGTAGTTTTTGCAACTCTTACAGTTGACAACCTTGCAATCAGATGCTATTAAAAAGATGTCTCCGGTTAGTTTAGAGAATATTTTTCGCAACGCAATGCAAAAAGGAAAAGGAATCAATTGAAATGATTACCCTTTGTTTTAATTTCCAAACTACTTCTATAAATTTAATTCTGAAGAGTATGTGTAGTTTTGGTTGGCAATTCCATGGAAAGTGTCCCAACCGTTATCGTTGTATTGTGTGGATTGTGAAATAAAACTTTTTTCTCATAGATGCTGAAAAAAAAAAACATGGGTTTTTTGCGATGTGAGCCAGATTGACAAAACCCACCCCTGTTTGAAACCCACTTAGTTAGAGTTCCCGAATGCAAAGAAGTCTGTATATCGTGCTCTTTTAACGCGTAAAAAACGCATTTAGAAAGTATCAGAATGTATTTAAATACAACAGTAAATCATACTTTTCTATCGTCGTTCACTTAAAAATCATAGTTTCTTTAAAAATTCTCCCTAGCTCTTCAATAAACAAATATATAGATGCAATAAAATTAAAAAAAATGCATTTTTCTAGTTTTCAGCATGTGTACTGTATAGGCACGGCGTTATTTTCGATCAATAAGAAGAAATAAAAAGAGTGTCGGCCATTTATTTTTATCTTCATAAGAAGCTCAAGACAGTTTCTTTTGTACTGCCTCATAATTATTTTTTATTTATTTTTCATTTTCTCCCGAGTTATAAAAACAAATTTCCTCATCTTTAGTTTCAACCACTTTGAAAGCCATAAATCATGGATTACAATAGACTCGAAAAAGATGGCAGAGAAAAGAAATGGGGGCGGGGTGAGGGGGACTTTCGAAACCCACCTTTCTTTCAAGATAACAGGAACGCTTTCGTTTTTTATGATTGGGAAAGCGTTTATTAGCATTCTTTTGGGCAGTTTTCTTTTCTTAAATATGTTTCTGAAACCACTTTAAACGCTGAGGAAACTGCGGACGATTTCAATAGCGTGGGAGTTATGAAGGTTATTATGGGAATGATTATTTTAAATGTGCAAAAAATATACATCTTTGGTTATAATTATTTTCATTAAATATTTCAACACTACATTTTGTCAAGGTATTTTTCTTAATAAAATGATATTTTTTACTTTTTTGGTGTGATCAACCCCCATACTTAAGCGCAACTCCCAGGCGGAGAAACGATGGTGTCGAGCTTGCGACATTGTCACGGATGAAAGAAAACCACCATGTCATTTGTATTTATTAGTGTACGCATCTCATAAACAAAAAAAAAAAAAAAAAACCCGCCAGAACAGGGTATGACATCTCTTCCTTTTAAACTATTAAAAAAGAAGCGATACTGAAGAATAAGTTATTAAGTAAGTTAATAAAGTTACTAAATTCCGCAGCTGATGGTGTGAAAATTTAATTAAAATCAACTTAATGATGCACGATTAAATCAGCTGTTTAAAAAAAGTAACCCCAGACGAGAAGATACACAACCGCCTAATGTAGTGACGTGTCTGCGTCTAGTTCCCACGCTTTGTTGTCTCAAGAACCAGGTGGTTTCAATGAACATAAACTCTCCAATTTTCGATCAACGTTCGACTTTGAGTGAATGAAGTGCTGTGTGTGGTGATCACATCAAAGTGAAATTCAAATCATTCATTTCATTTAACTTCATTTTCATTAATTTCGAAGAATGAAATTTAAAGTAAGGAACACTGAAGTATTAAAAAAAGTCTTTTTTTATATTAAAAATCAAAATATTTATTTTAAGTTCAGGCGGAAAATATTACTTGGTACAATTTGCATTGCATAAGGTACTTCAATACGTCAGAAATGGATAGAAAGCTGTCCATTTTAATACGAGTGTACTAAGATGGAGGGGCATTACTTTGAGAATATCTAAGTGTGATTACTTGTTGTCCCTAATAGCAAATGAAGTCTTGTTACTTTAGTAATGTGTACTAACTTCACTTAGAAAATAAACTAAGTATACTTATTACGCATGACAAATTAAATAAATCGTATTAAACACCAACAATGTTTATTATCCACGCTCATCAGGCCACAAGAATGTTGAAGATCATACCACACAGGTAATACTGCTCACAGGGGAGCTCAACCGAACGAAATAAAGCGACACAACCGACATCAATCCTGCTTATTACGTTCCACCTTCTGAGAAACCACTGAGCCGAAGCAGCTGCAAAAGAGAGGAGGGGCAACGACATAATGCGCCAAGGTGTCGAGGAAGCAAATTACTCCCCAGTATTAATTACTTCCTTTTTACAAATTTATTTTTAATGAAGAACGGCGATTCTAAGCAAAGGGCTAATCGCTCGGAAAACTGGAAATCTTTTTAGTTTTTTTTTTTCTCCCTAGAACTTTCCCTCAACTTCGCCTTTAATGAAGGTCAGATAATTTTGGAAGCTACGAAGACGCCATTTGCATAATGAATTACTCCCTCCTTTTTGGTTCTGCCTCAAGACTTTTATAACGCTGATAGTTTTCTCCTATTATTTTAAGGAAAAACATTCTTTTTTTTTCTTTTTACGTTTGTTCCTTATGTTCCGTTATCCCCTTTTTTGTGCTTTCAAAATGTTCATGCCGAGCATATTTATTTTGCCTCCTAAGAAATAATCTTTCGCGCGTGGTCTGAAAACGAATTTCTGGAGAGGCGAAGCGGCAGTCGAACATCTTGGAAGAGTATTTTTCAACCAGAAGCAGCTGAGCGATATTTCTTAAAAAAAAAAAAAATACATAGCAACAACTTCGTTCAATGTAATGAGCTTAGAATATAAATCATTACATTATTTACGATCAAATTACAGCCATTTTATGCATCAAGAAACTCATTCAAAGTGTAAAGATAAAGATGTAATCGAGTCTTCCAACAAAGTATTTTTATCCATATCAAAACTAAAGCGAATGTATTCTCATTTTACTTCAGAGAAAATTGTCACTATAGAAAAAAAAACAAGAAATTTAGTTTTCTATACATAGACAAGCATTATTTTCATCTCAATGTTGTCAAAATTATCTCTAATGCATCAAAATTGAAATTAAATATGAAGAATTTTTCTACATTGCTATAGGGAATTAGTAAATGACTGTCGACATTTTTTTTCAAATAAAGAAAATAATATTTCGAGTATAGAATTTTCCTTCTTATATCAATATTGAAATTAATATTCTCATTTGACTGTAGCAGGGCTTTTACTACTTATTCTAAACAAAAAGTGACTTTAGGAACGAAAACTAAACATAAGGAACTTTTCTGGGATCTTTGCTTTAGCCACAATTATACCAGATATAGTTTAATAATTTTTTTTTTAAAGGCCACTACCACATTGCGATCTAGATAACAGAACGTCAGAAATGCATGATTTTTTTAAAAAATACCTTTATGTAAGTGAATGTTATTTTACAATTTTTTTCTTCTGTGATAATTGTTATTTAGTAATAGTATGTACTCATGCAACATGCACAAACTCTCAGAGCATAGCATAAAGTACAGAATATGCATCTGGGCGTATAAACAAGCCTGGATTGTATTCAATGCGTCAGAGTTCGTGCAACTACCTAATAGGACACTGGCAAGGATCCAAGAAAGATTCAGAATGGTTGCTCAGTTCGCCTACCTTGAATATGAGTAGAAGGCTTTTGAAAGGACGATGCAGACACGGCGATTTATAAAGAATTGGACTTTTCAGTGGAGGGTAGCAACAGAATTGGGTATTTACAAGATTTGATAAAATAATTAGAAAAAAAGTGGTAAGTACAATAGACTGACTATAAGCAATAAAATAATTACGGAATTTTTAGTGTAGGCTCGAATTAAGTTTTTAATATTAAAGTATAAAACACAGACCTATTATATGCGTATCAAATCTAGAGCAAAATTCATCAGTAATTTTTTACCAATAGGATTACATGTGAGAAGTTCAATGTGCGAAAATTTACAACATAACTCATAATAAGGACCGCATCAAAAATGCAGAAACCCTCATAATGTACAGATGTCCACATAATGCTTAAGCACCGAATGTTTCGCGGCATAATTTTTATTTTCGCCCAAAATCTCCTAATTTTCTAGATAAATTGGTTCTGCGGCTTTCTTTAAGTATTTTCTCATTTTTCTTTAATTCTAAGAATCCTCTTAACATAATACATACGACCCTATCGAATTCCTGGTCAAAGTTAATGAATTGGAAAATTAAGTTAAATTGTAGTAAAAGCAAAAGAAAAAATATTGATATGAATTTTTACTTCAAAATATATGTGTGTTCGTTTTTTCTGCTTTTGTTGTTTTCTAGGTCATCTGCAGACTGTTCTGATAACTTTGGTGATTTGCCGCATCCATGCCGAATAATTTCAGAATTATTTCCGTATAATTCTATTGGCCTCATTCATAACATTTGATATTACTCGGCAGATTTGACGAAAAAAACAAGGGTTTTCAAACAAAAGCATGTCTTGCTTAGGTTTTCGGCGTTTTTACTGGACATTGAAAGAGACGCGCACGATGTTAAGCTGATTCCAATTATTTTCAGACATGAATAAAATTAAAAAATAAGGTGAAATAACACTAAGGCAAACACACTGAACTTTTGAAAACGTAATTAGTTTTAAAGATTAAATTATTACGTTCACATGACTGAGCACAATGTTTTACGACGCAAGAAAATTTGACTCATCAATATCACTAATTAATGCCAAGTAACTTAATTACTTTAAACATCAATAAGAAATTGTAAATAGAGTGATTGTTTTCAATAATGAGTTTTGTTTTGCATAAATTATGCTGCATATTTACTCAATTATGAATTTTATTCAGTAATGAGTTTTCAATAACGAGTTTTGTTTCGTATAGATAAAGTTGAGTTTTGTAAGGAATCAACAACTCGTACTCATTTTGAAAAGACATATTTGATCATAATTAAAATGTTAATGGAATCAAATGAGCTAAATTGGTAATTTCTTTAGAAAATGACCGAAACTGAGGTATAAAATTAAGTTATTTAAACGTTCATGTTGGAATACATCTATGCAAACTTTAGAGATAATTTAATATTAATCTACACGCATGAACATTTACATAACTTTTTTCTTTTTTTTTTCTGTGGCATTAAAATAATATTTACTGTCAATCACATTATTTCCTTTCGGCTAAGGTGTTGCTTTTTTCGTATCACCATTTATTTCATGCATTTTTTGAAAATAGGGCGTTTTTGGAAAGGATAAGATTGAAATCAGCAAATAAATCTTACGAAAACAGTCGTGTTGACCCGAAGTACGATCATTCGGTTGAATTCCTTTAAACTGAGTACAAAAATACCTCGGAACACACAATGCACCTTCAACAAATTTCGACCACCCCCTCTCCCTTCACACCGTTATTTTGATTTTTACTAGACATTTTGCTAAATTCAATAATATTGACCAGAAGAAATTTTCACGGCATTTTGAAGCCCTTAAAAACAATATAAATTGAGACAACAGTTACAACCGCCTACTACGGCCACGCTACTACTGTTTTTTAACTTTTCTAAAAACCGTGCTCCCTCAGATAAGTAATTCTACTTTTAAATGAAAAAAACCGTAGGCTTTTCTCACAAAACTAACCATAAGACAAAATACTATTACATTATTCCGTTTCCTATTGTAGCTATGATTATTATAAAAAGATTTTGCATTTTCCCCCCGCATATGCAAGTTCCTCATTCTCAGAGAGTTGGGTTTCCTCGTTATTAGTCCCCCCTACTTTTCTTCCTTCTTCAGTTCCATTTTAAACTTGTTGAAGTTAAAGCGATGTGGCTGCATTCGAAAACATATGAATACTACTTTTTAGTTTATACGATTTCGTAAAACATGCCGGTGTCCGCTTCAGTTACGAGAAGGAAAATTACAGAGATAACGCATGAATAAATGCATTAAAAAAAGTTACTTGGAATGAAACTGACAGAAGTAGTAAGGAAAGTATAATAGAATGCAATACATAAAAATGTTACGATTATTTTAAATTTAAAAAAAAAAAAAAAAAAACCTTTTTTTAAACTTAAATTACTTTTTACATGTAAATGTAATAAAAAAGCGAGTTTCGCACAAACGTAGATTTTAATTTTCTGGTGTTTCATGTGGCTTTATTGCAGGAAATTAATCCAAAACAAAAATCACAGCTCTCAATCCGCAATCGTAACAAAGAACCAAAAGGAACTATTAACAAGAAGACAAATAAGAAAACTTCAACATCTTAAAGTCGATGTAGAGTGAAATGACCTGTGAGTAGGAGTGCATCAACGCCCTGGAGTCCCAATATTGTTTGTGGATGTCACCCTTTCCCTGATAGTCTCCGTCGAAGGATCACTCCCCAGATTTTAATTTGTTAAATTGCTCAAATAATTTCAAAAATTGTACATGCTAAATGTTTTTAATGTAGTTAAGAAAAAGTAGTTGTCGGTGTATGCGGTTAGTAGTTAATGTGTATGCGGCTCGAATGATTAAAAAAGAAAAAAAAATAGGGGAGGGGGTCGAGTACTGCTGCACTATGCATTGATTGAAAATATTTTAGTAGTAGCTGATGCCTTTTATATTAATACTAATTTATAACTTTTTGACGCAGGTGATCAATATTTATTATGACCACAGTAAAAAGACATTTTTAAATCAATTCAGAAGCGAAATTTTTAAGCACATATTCATTAAACACAAATTGATAAAACACATTTGATTTTTCCAGGAGTTTTACGATCTTGGGAATGCTGTCTGCTGCAAGGGATAACTTAACAAGCCTGATGTTAAAGCTGTTGTACAGTTTCGTCACAGCAATGAATATTCCAATAATTTATATACAAGTAAAAAATAGAAAGGAAGATGACGAGGATGAGCACAGGTCCTTGTTTCAAAGAACAAGAAAATAAATAGTGCAGAGAGAAACACAGGGGCAGTTATATAGAGGTAGTCAACACAAATACACATACCACGTTGAAAAATACCAACATAGGTTCAGTATAAAAATACAGAAAACATAGAAACGGTAACTGAACAGGAACTCTCTTCGTTTACGCATAAAAGCATTAAAAAGCGTTAAAAGACATTCCATACAACAATGAAAAAGCCAACTTGGCAGAAACTGAAGTTCCCTTTTAAGTCTCCCACTGAATGCAGGACACGATTTTTAACTCCAGTGATAGCAACATAATGACACGAGAGTTGCAGGTCATTTTGACTGCACTTGCTAAATATAAATCTTCTGGATTATCTCCAGCATATCATTACTCAATGAGGCGGAAAATGGGGGTTGATCTTTGCCAACTTTAGGACGAGCTTTCTGTCCATGTTCAACAATGTGGTCGCATGATGAAATGAGTTATAGGCCAAGTGCACTAAACAAAGGAAGCATTTGGTCATCAGAAAGAAAGTGACTACACTTCTTCTGGAAAGCTTCATACACAACAGGTGGGTGCTTTTTTATTTTTGGTGAAGAAGAAGTCATTAATTGAGAGAAAATGTACGTATATTCCGATACACATTTTTAAAATTGGATATGGAAGCAACCAAAATAAAGTTGGATGTTATATTTTTCTACTTTTAATTTTAGATTAATACATCAGTAGATTATATCTATGAAAGAAAATTTCTTACATTAATTTTTAGGCAAATATTAATTAACATTAACGAGTTGGCAACAGAAAATGCAGCAAAAGAGCAATGCATGATCTTTAAAATGAAAAGAGCAAAAAAAGATACATGTAATTACATACGTTTTTTTTTAAACAGAAAAAGTTCGTTTTAAGAAGCATTAATAAAAAATAATAATTTAAACTCTCAGGGTAATAAATACATTTTGAGCGAAAATTTTTTATTTAATAATCTAATGTGCTTTACTTTACATAGTTGATACAACATCATCTCACGGTAAGTCTCTCACGTCACTTGACATCTAAGTGTACTTTTATTTTTAGAGTTAGTTCTTATTCACGGCATGTATTATAATGCATTCAGTTACAAAACGAAAATGCTATTTCATAATATCGTATATAATAGTGTGGTAATACATGTTTCCTGGGTTCTTCTGTTAGATATACTGACAATGCTTTCCTAGATTAATACACGTGTATTACTTGATAAAAAGCGAATAGTGAATTAAATAAACAATTTAGCATTTCGACGAAGGATCTTTCAAAGGAGTAATGCATTGTTTGGAGTTTGGAAACAAAGAGCGCCACATGTCGGTCACAAACACGCATAATGAGAGGAAATGATGTGACAAAGTGTTACGACGTATTCTGCGCAATGTAAATGACCTTAATTTATAATCAGACGAACCTTTTTTACGGTAGTTGGTAACTCTGACACTTTGTTTATGCCTAGCGTCAATGCAATTATCTCACTCAAGTACAACTAGACAATCAAACATCGAGGTCACGGAAGTCTGGTTGATAACATCATTCATATGCTTAGCTATAATCTTATCTCTCTTTTTTTCTATTGGTTAAGATCGGTATAAGTATTCGGCACGTTTTATCTTCTATATAAATAAAACAAAGTTTGTGGGTCAGTTTGTGTAAGTGTGTGTTTGTCGGTCACCTCCTGGCGAAATGAAAAGGTCCCGAAGTACGAAATTGTGTGTTTACAGATTCCTTGGGTCAGGTTCTCATGCACCTCGAAGCGTCTTTCCCAAAATTCGAATTTGTTCTTTTTTTTTTTAATTCCAATTTTAAGCAAATACATAAATTTGCTGATTTTAAGGGCAAGAAATGCTTGCACAATTACAAGATTTATGTCATTCGAAAGAGCAAAATTTCTACCTTTCTTGAATTTTATTCCATGATTCTAAGTTTATTTGAGTAGAAATGCCGTTTTATTAGCGAAACATATGCTAAAAATCAATTTCATTTTTATGCATATTTTATGGCAGACGATTTTCAATTACTTTATCTCGAGTTGAATTCTTCTTTCTTTTTTGGTGATTTAATATTTATTTCTTTGATAAAATCACTATTTTCCTTTTAATTTTTAGAGCATTTATGTTACAATAATGGGGTTTTTCGTTGTTGTCCTAGATCGAAGGGGGATTTCTACAGGGAATTCTGTCCCCATTCTAATTTATATTTTTAGGGACTGTTGTCATCATTCAAAGCTCTTATTTTCTCCGCCAGTGATTTTGCAGAATTCGGGATAGCCCGCGCAAGGCCGGGCACGTCAGCTAGTCAAAAATAATTAATATCATAAAACAATTAAACATATCAAACACCTTAAACACCCTTTAAAGAAACTAATCACTGGCTTTTTAAAATCAGAGACAAAAACAATAACTTAAAAAATTCAAAAGTCCTTAAAACTTTAAATAAATATAAATTATTCAAGTACAATGAATTCCGAGTTAGTAATTACACAATCAAACTCTTCATTAAAGATAAAATTGAACTTTTCTTTTAGCTAAAATGAAGATTTTGAAATAAGGTCATCCCTCGTACATCTCAATGTTACTGATCTAAAAAAACGAAGAAAATAGATACAGAAATGTAGAGTTAAAATAAAATCACAAAATAGTACTTTTCCTCGGTTAAAGGCGAACAGAAGTACTCGACTCGGTTACAGTAAGTAGATACGTGTTTTGAAGTTACAGCACTTATAGCTCTTCCATTTTCGGTATCGAATATATATTCCTAAAAAGGTTTTAAAAGTAAAAATTCTCGAGCAAGGAAAACTTAGGGGGTGATGACTAAAATTCTTGGGACATTCTAGTTCCTGCTGTAAAATTTATTTTGTTAATATGTTCTGAGGTATTATAAGTAGGAGGCATTATAAGGAGTATTTATTTATTTCAAACAGTACTTTTTTATTTTCAATGAAATTATTATTTTGATATTGAATCCTATCATTTTAAAACTTGGGATAGTTAAAGGATGTGAACATTCCGTGAAGATATTTGTATATAAAAATGCAATTGAATTGCTTCTTTTATACTGTTGCTTAATTCTTTTAGATATACATAGCAATTTCCAATGGCCTATACAGAATGTTAACAATTATTTATCTAAAAAATCACTTGGACATCAGAATGTAACCTTTTTGGAGAATCACCCAAATCAACTTTGAAATAAGTTATCAGGTTGGTTTTCATTAACAATGACTTTAAATGTTTAAATTGATACAAGTTTATTCTAAGGTCGGTTTTTAACTTAAATTTTCTTGTGCAAAAGACGATCAAAAAGAGAAAAATTTTATATTTTACTGTACTTGAGCTGAAAACGAATATAATGCCGCATAGTGGATCACGGTATTATGTGGATTTTATCAAGAATACTGCATTTTAGCCGATTACCTTTAAGTTTCTTGCGATTCGTGGTCAGATTTAGATTTTTTTTGCTTGCCTACCTCTCGATCAGTTAAAACTATCTGCTTAGCCAGCAGTCCAGTCGTTATAATTCAGTGGTGAGAACTTCTGTTCCCGGTAGCAGAAATCGCGCTGCAGATTTATCTTCAAGCTTGCAGATTAATTGGCCACCTTACAAATTTTTTTAATGCGACCGGGAAAGAAGTTTATTTATTGTCCGCATGTATTATTGTTATATGCCAACTATTTTTCAATGCATAGTTTGCTATTTTTCGTGGTTGTAAATTTGGTTCCACATCATTTGGTGCTGCAGATAAATTTTGATTTCTGAAACTTGTGCTGCAGATTGATATAGAAAATTCTGCTACTGGGTTGCTGTTTATTGCACAATTTACAAATTAGCTCTGTGCAAAGCTGGTAAAGATACAAAGCAATAATGTCTTTATTTATGCGTTAAAATGACTTATTATGGTAAATTTCGACATGTTTGTACAATTTGCGAATTCGCTCTGCGAAAAGCCGGTAAAGATACAAAACAATGTCTTCATTTATGCGTTAGAAAGTGTCATTATGGTAAATTTCACCAGGTTGATAAGTTAATGTACAAGTGAAATTTTTAATCATTTCGCAGCATTTACCAATGATTGATCACAGACTTAAAGTAGCTTAAAATGCTAGTGCATCTATATCAATAATATTAATTACGATTGGGATATTCACTTTAGATTTATTTATTTATTATAAATTATTTGCTTTGAGACTGCGAAGTGATATCAAAGAAAAATACTTTTACCTTTGCGCTTCAGTACATGTCTATTTTTTGCCACCTTTGGGAGCCGCTTGAAGAGGGGGAAGGCGGGTAGGAGTATGCAGGAAAATCTCACCAAAGTGGTAACACTACAGAAAATGACTTTTCTGTAGTGACTTTCACCACGGTGACTTTTCAATGAAGATGATACAGTAATTAGAGCAAGGATGCGAATCCCCGCTCAGAGCGATTGCGCACTCCCTAAAAAGCTACAGAGCCCCCCCCCCCTCCCCATAAAAATCAAAGACGAACCCAAAAAACGGCCAAACCCCCTGAAAACAACCCTTCTAAAAATTTCAAGGATTGGTAAGTTTTTGCCATAGGCGGTAAAAACCATGAAAAGAACCTGGTGAAAACCGGCCCGGTAAAAATAGGTTCTTGCCACCCAAAGTGGCCAAAATAGCATTCACTGTGTACATTTCATTTTTCTACTTTTTAATCAGCTAAACTAAAACATCAGATAAAAGAAATTTTAATTACAAATCAAATTTATTCCTACTTAATTTAGGGACTATGTTAAATGAATATAATATATGCATTATAGTATTAAATGTATGCAATTTGTGAAAAAATACTCAATTTCATAATAAAACGAAAATTTAAAAAATGTACAAAATTTATCGTAAATAAATACATAGAACATTAAATGAATTGTTCATTTTTTTTATATCCAATACCTTTTCCAGTTTCTAAGGAACAATTTCAAAGTGGGGTTGGAGGGGGGGGGGGGAGTATCATTGCGATTTTATAACTCGATGCAGTCATTTAACAATGCCAATGGTGAATTTCAGGATTTGAATAATAAAGACACTGAAATATGAAATTACTGAAAGGGATGAAAGTAACTATATTAGTTCTTTTTTCAAAAAGCAAAAGAAAACAAATTAAGTTGCTTTAATCAGACATAACAGAAGTTTTTTCATCGTATAATTTTGAGTAGGAATGTAACGAATATTCGGCCACTATTCGGTATTCGGCCTGGCCGAATATTCCCTTCATGATCTTGCCGAATATTCGGTAAAATCAAATTCGACTTGGCCGAATATTGATAAGACTATTCGGCCGAATAGTTCTGCTGCAGTAGAAATGTAAGAACATAAAGAAATTAGTAGATTTTAATGATATGAAATTGTATTATAGTTATTGCAAAAGAATACATTAGTATATAGTTTTAATAAATAAAATTAATTTAGAAAAAAACTACTTTTTTTGAACATTGTTTTTAGGTTTGACTGAACAAAAAGATTTTAATGTTATAATATTGTATTTTTTACTTAGCATTTGCTCCCAAAACCTGGCAATAGATAGTTATGATGGATTTTATTTTGTTATTATTAACAAAGTGGAAGTTGGACTTCGTTTGGGTAGATTGATTGTGAATATTGGGTAAAACAGAAATGTGAAAAGCCTATAATATATCATGAATATTAAAATAGCATAAATTATTGAGGTTTTTGAAGATAAAAACATAGTCCAGTTAAAGGCGTTCCATTTTAATGTATCTTTAAACAATAGGTATGTAAAAAAGCCCCATAAAATAAAAATGCCCGGTAGCAGAAATTGCGCTTCAGATTTATCTTAAAGCTTGCAGATTAATTAGCTACCTTACATTTTTTTAAAAAAATACTAATTGGTTTTTTACTACTATGACCCTTAGTTACGTATTAATGATTCAGATAAATGTTTACCCTGTTTTCACTAACTTATATAATATACAATTTTTAACTATTAAACTGTGTTGTATTGTTTTTACTTCATTTTCTCTTAAGCTTGCATTTATTGCATGTCAATTTTAAATTTTATTAATTTATTTACAAATTGAATAATTATAATTTTCATTTATTGTCTGCATGCGTTACTGTTATATGTCAAATATTTTAAAATGCATAGTTTGCTATATTTTATGATTGTAAATTTGGTTCCACATCATTTCGTGCCACAGATAATTTTAATTTTGACTTCTGAAACTCGTGCTGCAGATTGATACAGAAAATTTTGCTACAGGGATCATATGCATGGAACTGGTGTTTGACTTTTAATACTTTTAAATTTTACATATACTGTCTATTACAACGATTTTCTAGAATTGTTAATATTCGGCCGCCGAATATTCAGTATTCGGCCTAAGACGTTTGCCGAATATTCGGCTTCGGCCTAGTGGAAAAGGCCGAATTTTCGGCTTCGGCCTAGTGGAAATGGCGAATATTCGCCTTCGGCCTGGAAGGAATGGTCGAATATTCGGTATTCGGCCAAATCGCTATTCGTTACATCCCAAATTTTGAGTTTATTTTATCTGCTGTTTTTTCAGTTTTTGTAATTTTGCCTTCATTAAATAGCTGTTCAAGTTGTAATATTTACTAATTAACAAAATAAAGGTATTCAATAATATGTAAAACTTAATTTGATTATTTAGGCCCTTTTTAAATTAAAGACCTTACTGTCCATTATTTAAGAACAATAAGTATTTTTTCGGAATTTTAAATTTTCGCCCTGATTTTGTACAGTTTTTTTACCACTGTCCGGGCAAACGTACATTTTGCCAGCAAAAATACCGACCATGGGCTGCGCCATGACCCCCCCCCCCCCCCTGATTAGACTATGATCTATTATCGCCTTGAAACAGTATTAGCTAAATGCTATTTTTTTGAATTATTATTTAATAGTAGTCTCAAAAAATTGCCACGGTACAGTTTGAATCTTTTTCTCTGATATATTTTCATTTACATCTATTAATGATGTTATTTCAAATGAATATTTAATTGTAAATATGTAGACCCTATTTCGTTTTTTAATAGCGTCCACGGACTTTTTTTTAGTTAGGTTTTTGCGGAAATATCTCAACAAATATCAGTTAAGGTAAAAGAAAGAAATGTATTAGGCTAAAAAAGTTGCTGAAACAATGTTATACGACTTATATCAGGTGTTCTAAAATAGAGAGAAGAAACTATGTATAGTCTATCATATAATCAGGGAAGCATTTAAAAAAGAAAAATGAATCAAATCAGTTTGAAGTTGCATTATCTATGTTTTACGTCTTTAGAAAAACCGTCTGAACTATTTCATTTGCTACGATATTCCTTTTTGAGTACAATCGTTGCTCTGCATTTCCACGAAAATTTTACAATTTGGGGGGGGGGGGGGGGGGGTGCGAGAGGCTAAAACTTCGGCTAAAACTGCTTGATTCAGACTTTCACTTAGTATAGTTAAAAATAATTTTTCTTCCCTTTTCATTTAAAACCTTAACAGTACTGATAATTTTAGTGCTGTAACAATTAAAAAAACCACATATGAACTGGCCTTTTTAAATTCGTCAACGTATCTTAAATAATAACAAAAAATGAAGCTTTCACCCCTTCTCAGGAAATAGAGACATATTTATAAGAACTACAGAAATCAGAGAATTTGAAAACTAAAACATACAGCAAAATATAAATGAAATACAATGACTTTTTTACACTGTAAAGGAATGAAGAAAAAGTTTCAATAATTTTTCAAAGCATCTATATACAATTATGAACAAAACTTTCAAAAACTTTTACTTATTAATTCATTCATTGCAGTTTGGCCTCACGCATCGCAATTGGCCCAGCGTGTTGCAGAAGCAGAAATAAATTCAAATTTGTACTTTGAATTATAATGTCTCTGATAAAAAAAATTATTTTCAATCTATATTTATTGGTCATTTAAGTCAATTTCGACATAAATATTATTTCTATCAAAGCAACTCACAGCAAAAACAATGCAACAAATGAATGCAAACAACCGGGAATATCAAAGCATTCGAGAATGATTCTAATAATCTAACATATGGTTTGGAGTTAAACGGAGCGCTTTTGCATCAAGCATGGGAAATGAAACCCCAGCTGTTATCTTCCCCCCTCTCCCATTTCCCAAACAAACACAGCAGGAAGAGCAAGCAGACGAGTTATTTACCTGCATAGCAAAATCGTATAAGGGTCATTCCACGGTAGCCTTTGACTTCACGTCTTAGAAAAATAATTTTCAAAGCAATTAAATATTGGGCTATAGTTTAAAGGTTCATGAATTAATTCATTTTTTTTTTCATTTTCAACCACATAAGGTTACTAATACTTTTTAAACAATATTTCTGTTAAAGTATTGTTAATTTTTACTCGCTTTGCTATTTTTTAAAACTTACATTAATAAATAAGACATTCTACAAAAATAGTTTTGAAAGAACATATATTTCTGTACATCTATATATTATTTCACTGTGAAAAGTTTATAAATTCGGAGAAAAGTCCAAAAGTAACAGAGAAATCCTTTTTGTGATGCTCATTCGCACACAGGCAAGAAAAGTGACAAATTCAAAAACGAAACACTTTTGCAAAAAGGAATTTGTTGTTTCTCCAGATTCCATATTCTTCTATTGAAAAGTAACATACAAGTCTGTATAATATACAGAGTTAAAAGTACCTTTTCGATTGAAGAATTTGGAAACTGGCAAAAAATAAGTCCCGTTTTGCAAAAGTGTTTCGTCTTTGAATTGTGTCACTTTTCTTGCCGGTGTGTGATGTGTAACGAAATTGAAATGTTTTTTAAATAAAAATTATTGGCCTCATTAACCACAAATTATTGATGTTCCTCAAAGGGTAAAAAAATAGGGAAATAACAATATTTGAAAATCCTTCTATTGTTGTTTTTTCGGTTAAAAACAATTCAAAATTTTTACTTTGTAATGTTACGTACGTACGAGACATGTGAATACTGTGGAATGACTCTCAATTAAGTTATCTTTGTTCTTTTATTATAAATGGGAAAACTGTTTAAAATGAAAAATAAACGCTGCTTTCTTGAGCACCTGATTTATTTTATAACGTACAAGTAAAAATTATTTAACTGTCAGAATTTTGTTATTCAATAAAAGCTGTTAAATATACTTGAAAGCATTTGTGCACGTTTTTTTTTACAAATTGTTTCTTTAAAATTTTGGTAGTTAAATCCTCCACGTCGCCTTTTCTACAGTTACAGAGTCGATATCTAACGGAAAAGTTAATTACCTATCATAGAATTCCATTAGCTGTTTTTCATTTAATAAGAGTGTTATCGGCTTTTTATAGCTTTTTATTTTCAACAAAATTAAGTAACATGTAATAAATAACAAAATGCTTAAAAGCAAACTGATTTATTTCATTTTTAAAAAGAAAAACTCGCAATTAAAAACTGATAAATGCATGATAAGATACATCCGATGATAATGGAGAGAGGGGGTGCTATTCATTCTAGAACATATCTTTCAATTTTAATAAACGGATAGAGAAATAAAGGCGATTAAATTTTAGAGTTTCTAATTTTAATTATTATTATACACAGGATGCAATTGCTCATATTTCAAAGAAAAGACAAAGCACTTAAAAGTATTCGCTACATTTCCTGACAGCCTCCCCCCCCCCTCCCCCCGCCAGTTGTTTCCAAAAGATCGTTTGAACCATATAGAAATTTTTAAAAAATCGCAGTTTATAAGCATAAACCATGCAAAATGTCTTGTTTTATAGCTTTAAAACAATGGAAGTTGCTCTATTCTATAATTTTTTTTATAAGAAATGGCTTCAAGTTAGAACTTCTTTTACACATGGACCTAAATGGATTTCGAAGAAAATGTCACTTGAATATGTATGTATACGTCAAAACTGAAAAAGTTATATATTTATATCAGCAATAAAGTACAATTTCAGATAAGTAGTAAATTTTAGGTATTTTCTAAATCGATAGCACATGCAGGAAATTATTAAAAGTTAGGTAGTTTACGAATTTATGTTTAAAACTTTAATAACAAGTAGGGAATTAAAAGAACCTAAAATTCCTTTCTCGTGTAACTATTTTTAAAGTTCATACGAAAATTCAGAGTCATAACCTATAGTTTTAATGTCGACATGATGTGTCAGAGTGAAATACAACGTATATTGATCGGGGCTCATATCGAACAAAAAAAACCAATAATCTATGGATCCTTCAAATTAATTCTGACTTTTTAACAGAAAAGAAACACAAAATAAAACATTAACTAAACAAGCAATCTCTTCTAGATTTCGTAGTTCTTTATTATTGGTTTATGATTTAAGAGTTTATTTCTATGTATCCCCCCCCCCCCCCGTAAAAAAGTATAAAAAGTTTAGCTTTTTTTTTTTGCTTGGATTAAATAATCTGATGCTAGAAAATTGACTGAATTTATGACATATTTTATAAATATTTAGTACATTATTTCTTTTTAAAAGAAGCTGTAGTCTGCTAAAACAGTTTCAAGTTCACCCAAACCTACGCATAAAACTACGTTACTTAATTTATGAGCATGTTTATGGTTAACACTGGAATCTATTCATTGAAATAAAGTTGTGCATCCCTATAATTGGAGCTTGACTTTGCTGATCAATCAATCAAATATCCTTCGTTTCTTCTTTTTTGAAGGTTTGATGATAACGAAACTAAAGCATGTATGGAAACATCCGTAAATAAAATTGCATATTTATGCTCACGTGTAGGTCTTTCCCTTATCTTTAAACACTTGGTACAAAACGATAATTATTACAATACTGAAAAAACTTTTAACGTAAACTGAATTACTTTATCTGCATTCCCTCACATAAAACCTCTTTTGAAACAAATGGAGCCTTACGAATATGATTTTGAATGAGTTTTACTCTCTCACTAGGTTTTAGCACTAGTGGCAAAACTGTGTAAGATTATAATTTATGCGTTGGGTATTGGAGAAGTTTTGAAACATATATGCATAGAGAAAGACATTGTGAAGGGTCTGGTAAAAAACCTAAGACCTGGTACATTTGAAATCATTTCTAATGTAATTTAAGACACGAATATAGCAAATGTGTTGAGAGTTGTATTTCCTAAGTATGTGCACAACAAGTTAAAGAACAAAATAATAGATTGCAATCAATTAGCATTAAATATAGGGAACCAAAATTATCATCAAGTATTTTTTGAAATAATATAAAAATTGGGGATTCCCTTAAAAAAATGGGGGATCAGGAAAACAGTCAGCGGGGGACTTGCGTTAATCAGCAAGCTGCAGCATTGGATGCAAACTTGAAAACATTTGACATTTGAGGGACGGGCAGTTGTATGTTTGGAAAGTATACACATAAACAGAGAGATAGAGAAGTCTGGAGTCCATGTACCTTAGCGAGTTTGAAGTGGTCCGGCCGCAGCTGCTCCTGTACTGTGTCGATGTCAGCAGCGGCGATGCCTGCTGCTGAGGCCGACTCTGCCGCATTGTCGAGGGTCGAGTGCTGGTCAGGCTTATCCTTTGATGTTTGGTAGCCGGACGATCCGGGCCGTAGGCCGTCCAGGACCCCTTTCAGCCTCTTCATGGCTCAAGCGCGCATCGCGGGGGTTCCGGGCCCCTGAAAGAGCAGTGTCAAGAACTGAGTTCAGATATCTCGCAACCGCAGCAGCAGCGTTCGAGCGGCGCACTGCCTCCCTTCTCTCGCAGGAAGGAATGCCGGGAAGGGCCCGGATCAATCAATAAGCAGAGAGGAGGCGAGGCACGTGACTCGCGCGCGCCCGCCACAGGTGCAGCCCCCCTCTCCTTCCCGGCCGCCCCCGCTTCCGTTGTGAGTAAAGGCTCCTCTGGAAAGCGCAAGCCGGTGGGCTTCCATTTTATATCTAACTTATCTAGCACGGGTGTGTGGTTTATTTACACTTGTAATTAGCCAGAATGTTATAAAAATGTAGAAGAAATAAAAAGGGTGGGGTGTTATCCCCATTTGAAAACTGCCACACGTCTCTCCAGCAAAAAAAAATCCCACATTTGAAAAAAATTACTTTAATAACACAGGAATAATTACCTCAATTAAATTTTTAATATTTGACTACTGAGCCGTAAAAGTTATTTGTGCAGAAAGATTTTTATAACCTTTAGTTAATTTTAAAAATCTTGCCGGCCCTGTAAAAGAGAAACAAAAAAATCATTCTCATGCAGGAAGTTGGATTGTTAGCTTAGAGAAACGGATAAACCTGAAATCTAGAATATTTAAATCGAAAAATACTTCATTAACTAGTATGAATAAAAGAAATCGTCTTCCATTATTTGTTGATTAATTAACTAGAAAACTAGTTTCAAAAGTTGCATTTATACTTTTTAAATATGATTTTTAGAAAAAACTATCGGAGGTAGGGTACTTCTGTGATAAGGATTTTTTCTCTTTTTCTTCCTTTTCTTTCTTTCTTTTTTTCTCTCTTTTATGTTTAAAGAACACTTTGTATTTGTGGCATGGAAAAGTCAGTCTTTAATTTTCGTATTTTCATTCAAAGATATTTTAATCACATTTCGTAAAATGGAAAAATAAAAACAAAATACAAGCAGTTACATATTTATATCCATCATCATTGGCGAGTTACTTAACACTTTTACGTTAAGCAGTAATTGTGTTATGTAGTCACTAGTTGTCAGGGTTGGAAAGTTTCTTCAAAACGTAAAAAACCACGGAAGAAACTGACCGGAAGAAATAGGTGTCTTCCAATTAGAAGAAATGGAAGAAACTTATTTGCTAAGAATTTACCATATAAATTTCAAATTGCAAATTTGTAAGGTAAAGTAAATGTATTTTTCTAGAAAACCTTAAGAACATATACTTAGATCCACATTCAATTAGACATGATCAATTAATAATTAAACTACTTAATACAACTATCAATTTAAATTTAAAGCGCACAAATTTTTAATATTTAAACTTGTCCTAAGTTTTATTTAACAATTTATAGCTCTTTGATATTTTTTTTGAAATTAAATAGATAAGTTGTTTTAAATCATGAGACTCATGAATATAAGTACGCAAATTACAACTTATGACCTTTTATTTCGAACTAGCTTCATACTGTCTCCATTTCTTATTATCAGTTAATAGTATTTCGACTGTAGAATGCTTATAGTAAATAATAAGAAATTTTCAAAAAAATGGCATATGCAAACAGCAAAATAAATTTTGTTTCCAAACTCTTATAAAGGAAGTTCGTAGTAAATTACTTATTTATTTATTTTTTTTATCGTGCAATGAAGCTCATGAGGTGGAAGTCTTTTGAGAAGCAGTGTATTTGCAAAATAAAAATAAGTATTTTTGTAAAACGTAATGGCATAACCAATGATTATTTTATTACAAAAGAACCTCATGACACTAAAAATTTACACGTCACCTGATCACCATTTTGTACTCATAGCATTGCGATTGACACAAACGAAATTATTTGCAGTATGTTTCATGGAGGAAAAGCTCTTTCCGACACTGAGCAATTATGAATTCAAATCACAAAAGTAAAATTACCATTTCAGTAACAAATACCAAATTTTAGGTCGAAGATTTAAAGAAATACTTTTCAACATTACATAATTTGATCTATAAGAAGAAGGTATATGGAAAGGAAACACAGAGATTGCAATAGTCGAACCTGGCTATCTCAAATTTCATGGGAAGGGAAAAAAAATCGAGATAGAGAGATTTCGAGATACAGAGGTTTTGATAAAACTATTAAAATTTGCAATTCAAACAAATACTATATGTTGTAGGGTAAAAATATTCTGTATTAGTTTTATTAAGCATTTTACTATAACATTATACTGACTTTTTTTTAACGAATTTTATACTCGTATAAAATAACATCGACAATAAAGAAATAGTATTCTGCATACCTTTTTGCAAGTCTTTCAAAAAGCAAGACAAGTACTACTACTTTCTTTAGCAAGTACACGAAAAAGTCTTTCAGTGTTTTTTGTTGTCTGTTTGTTTTGGACTCGATTATTCTTTTGAGGGTATCGATCGCTGCAAATCCACCTAGACCGCAATTTTCCTGAAATTTGAGGAAAGTTGTTAATGCTTCTCAATTGTCTCCTCTGCTTCTTTTTAGTGACTTTCGCGACATTTTTATTTTCCTCAACCTCCTCTTCTTCTTCCGAATCACCTTTTACGTTCTCTACGATTTCTGCATCATTTTTGTTTGCTACTGAAAGGTTAGTCGACTTCGAATCCGAACATGGCAGCAAAACCAGAATTCGAGATATAGAGATTTTAGGGAAAAAATTTCGAGATAAACATGGAAAATACCTTGAACTTAGGGTATAAATGCAGGGAAAATATAAAATTTCGAGATAGGGAGGTTTTCGAGACAGACAGGGTCGAGATAAACAGGTTCGACTATTAGACTCAAAGACATCAACAGCAACCGAGTTATATTGCTCAGCGTTTACAACACATACAAAAACTTACCCACATGGCTAAAAATTAAAAATATTATTTGCATTTAATTTTTCACGAGTTTAATTTTAAACAAAATCCACTTCAGCTACTTTCTTTACCGTTTTTGGAATGTTCCTAAAAACTCAAAGTGTGTGTAAAAACTTATGCTTTAAATTGGGAGATTTTTTTTTTAAAGTTCAACATGCTACGGAAGTAATGAATTCATAAATTTTTGCAGTCAAAGGATATATGGCTATATTTGCGTGCAAAAACACGTAGCGATTCTGGGTTATCCACTCGCTATATGAAAACTTTAACCACGATGTTTTGGGCGCTTACTCAAGGATAAGAATATTTGTTTCATATTATATTCAATGTAATGTATTCATTTTTAAAAGTAAGAATTTAATCGGACAATTCAATTTTTACAAACTCTAACTTAACATGCTATGGAAGTAATGAATTCATAAATTTTTGCAGTCAAAGGATATATGGCTATATTTGCGTGCAAAAACACGTAGCGATTCTGGGTTATCCACTCGCTATATGAAAACTTTAACCACGATGTTTTGGGCGCTTACTCAAGGCTAAGAATATTTGTTTCATATTATATTCAATGTAATGTATTCATTTTTAAAAATAAGAATTTAATCGGACAATTCAATTTTTACAAACTCTGGTTAAAAATTAACTTCTAGGTGTCGTACATCGCGTACACAACATCCGTTGCATGATAAAATTGCACTCTCATCTGAACTAGCAAATAGTTCAAATTAAAAGTTTTTTTTTTTATTTATTTTTCTTCAAATTGTTGAAAAATTTTGAATAATATCTCGTATTTCAAAGCAAAAACCTACTGAATGAATTTTTACTTCGGCATGACGGAAACGAGGCGATAACTTCGCCAAAGCGTTTAACGATCCAGTGATAAAAATGGCGGCCAAGAGTAAGCCTGCATCAGAGGGGAGCACTAGCGAGCTGCAGCAGAAAGACGTCACACACTCCGGGTTGCCTTCTTGGCGACGGAATTCCCGTACCTACTGACCCGATTTTGGCTCGCCATAATCAGATCTGGCGGCCAGAGAAAAGAAATGGACTTTGGGCCGCGTTTTGTTTTGCTTTTCCTCATACCGGGAGGTGAACATACGCAGTCCACTCTCTTTGTAATGGCTGAGGAGAGAGAGAGAGAAAGAAACACGCAACTACAACCGTCTGTTTTTATTCTTTCCTTTCCGACTTCGTTCTTCTTCCTTTTTTGTTGTCGTCTGGAGTGAAGGTTTACTTTTTCTTGGAGTGGACAAATGCGCCAATTATTTGGAAAGAGAATTGGAGATTTCTTTGAATAAAATAATAGCAGGCGATCAATTATGTGAGTGGTTTTTTTGTTTCATGTAAAAGCCCAACTGAATATTTTCTACTTTGAACTTAGGTAAAACCAACACATTTACATTTCGCATTCTTCAGTAAACAGAACGAAGAATGAATCCTCAAAAATTTTTTAAAGAACCTTATCTACAAAATACATTTTTAGTTCCATTATCGTTAATTTTTCAAGAAATGATTCAAATTTTCAGTTGTTTTTGTTTCTTTTTAACCGACTTCACAAAAGAAGGAGGTTATACATTCATAGAGTATGTATGTAGTTTTTTTTTTTTTTTTTTGTCCACTCATAACTTCGCACCGGATGAAGCGATTTTCATGATTTTTTTTTCAATCGATCGAGGGTGGTTTCCCATACGTCCCGTACCTTCGTTTGACCATATTCGATAAATAGAACAAAATAATTGGCAGAAATGTAGTACTCTTTTTGTTTTTTCATCCATAACTTTTGACTAAATGAACCGATTTTGATGATTTTTTCCCTAATCGATAGAGGGTCGTCTAACTCAAATATCGCAAATCAATTTGACTACATTTGTTTTTTAGAAAAAAACGTTACGGGTGAAAAATAAGTATTTTTTATTTTAATTGGAAAGGCTTGGCTTGATTTTTTTTGGGGGGGGGGGGGGAGAAATCTATTAATAAATATAAAAGTCATTGTTGAAAACATGTTTGTTGTCATGGGCTATAATATTAAAAGAAATTACAGCAAGAGTTTGACTGAAGGCGAAAATTAATCCAGTCAGTTTGTTTTGCTAAAATCGACTTCAAAGGGGAATTTATCATACAAATGATTAGTTTTAGTGCCATTCATTCAAAGAAGTTTTGCCCTTTGAAAGGGATTTTTTTTTAAATAGAGTAGTTATATAAAAAATGTATTTACACTAAAAAGAATAAAATAAAATATTTTTTATTAAAAAACAGAACCGACTTCAAATTATCAATTGCGCTAAAAAGTGAAAAATAAATTCATTCTTTAAACAACATCGATGTGACTTTTAAACATAGTTTTAGAAGTCGGTGCAAAATTATGGGTGTAATTACCATTATACCATTTGTTACTTCATATTGGAACTGTTGCTAATTCTGCGAAAATATATATATTTAATTGGGGGGATTCATGATTACAAAAGAATTTATCTATCCTGATTTTGCACCGACTTCTAAAACTATGTTTAAAAGTCACATCGATGTTGTTTAAAGAATGAATTTATTTTTCACTTTTTAGCGCAATTAATAATTTGAAGTCGGTTCTGTCTTTTTATAAAAATTATTTTATATCATGTAAGTTTTTTTTTAATGTTTGCATTGGAAGCTTTCTTTCTTTTAAAGAAAAACATTTTGGATGCACACTAAAAAGTTATGCTGGGAATTATTTGGTAAAGAAAAAGGAAAGTTTTTTAAGTTGTAAAATTCGGTTTTTTAAATTTAATTATTTTCAAGATGTATTTATATCAGGAGTAAACATTAACGAAGCTGCTTAATCGATAACTACCGATACGGCAATTGTGATACAGTAACTTTAGTCAGGATAGAATATTCATATTTTATGACCCTGACCACTGCGTATTTCGGATATAAGTTGCAACAAACCGTGACATACCTAAAATACTCCACCTGGTTTTCAGGATGGGGTTCAGTTTATAGAAAGTATGCACTTTTCTTTTAGCTATTTTCTTTTAGCGTCGCATTTATGTCTATATAAGGAGACTCAATTGAAAAAGGTGGTAAAGAAACCAGGAATGCACATAACAAAATGCTCCAAATTTCTTGTGAAAATCCGTATGTTTTCGTAATCAAATAATAAAGTTGTGAACGATAAATATACTATATATGACACAAAAAAAATGTAGGACACATCTTTTATTACTAGAGTTTTATGAAAAAGTAACGAAATATGTATTGTTAAGAGCCAAAAAAAATAAATAAGTAAAAATGTAAAATAAATAACTAAATAAATAATAAATGAAATTGAAAATTGAAAGAAAAAAAATGGCCAGAGAAAACCCAATTTCTATTGAAGGAGCATATATTTGCATATAGATGCAGATTTACACGAAAAACAAAAATACGTAATCAGTCGCAGTTTTTTTAGGTTTTTTATTTATTTTTTCCTCAATTAAAATGTAAGATTTGTATCAGTTATTAAAAATAGAAAAATCACTTCATTTTATGAATGCATTCTGAAGCTATAGGACAAAATGCTATAACAAACATCAGCTGGAATATGTTCGAGAACTCTAGAATAAATAGAACGTGAATAATTGCTTAGGATCTAATTTCTTCGACGGAGGATTAAGGTAAAACTTTATTGAAGATTTGGGAAATAATGAATTTAAATAATTCATTGTTGTGAAAACAAACTATTGAGTTCTAATTTAAATTTAAATATTAATTGTCAGCTGCCAGGTTTCTTGTTGTTCAACTAACTTTAAAATTGGTAAAATTTGAAATTGTGTGAATGGTTTATATCCTGAAACAACTCATTACAAATACTAATCTACTGAAATAGTCTTTCTCTCTTTGTGGTTTTAGGGAATTTTACCAGAATGCCGATAATATGTGCTTCATTTCACAGATGCATCGCTACCTCATTGCGACTTGCGACCCACTTGTTGGGAACCGGAACTTTGTGGTTCATAAAACCGCAAAGATTTGGAAAGATTTTAAAATTTACTAAGATTTTACGCTGAATCCACAGCACATAAATTAAAGTTTAAAAATAGACATTACGGTTATTTATTCATAAAAGTTTCCGGACTAATATTTTATAAAAATGAAAGATTTTCCTGAGCTCACTTATTTTTTAATGTAGAAATAAGCTCAAAACTCTCTGAAGACAGAATGCAATATTCTCTAACGAAAAAGAAATGTCTTAAATTTGCTCTTTTGATTTATCCTCTTCTCCGAGCAATAATGCTATTTATATTCTTGTCCAGCCGCAATATTCCAGTATCCCTTCAGTGAAGAGAAATCGTAAATCACATTTTCCATTAGACGCGGAGCCTGTAATTCATTTTCATTGCTTCTAATAGACTCACTTGGGGAAAAAAAGAAGGTATTCGGTATCATTTTCGTTTTTAACTGCTCTCATTATCCGTCTTCGCAACTTTGACAACATAACAGTTTCATTCAAACAATAATTTTGCATTGCCATTAAATAGTTTAAGCAATATTTTGGACTTCGGGAATGAAAATCATGAATTACGTTACTTATAATTATTTTGAAATACCTCATTTTGTTTCTTTCATCCAGAAAAATACAAAAAAAAAAAAAAAAACAAGTGACTCGAAGGATTGCACTCCGTTTGTTTTTTCCTTTATAATTTTAGCAAAATCAGAGATGTGATAGACACCAAGTATGATAAGTAAGTTTCTAAAATAATTTGGCGACCGTTCATAAATGATATTACACTTTTTTCAATGTATTTCACCCCTCCCCCTTTGTCACAAAATGTCACACTTCATCATACCCCCTAACCCCTTAGTCACATGTCACTCTATATTACATAAGAATATATATTTGAAATTCAGAAAAAAAGCACCGCGTTATAGATCACGTTTCTAATTTTATTTTTTAACTTTTAAGGACATTTGTGAGCGCAATAGTAATAATGATTACATATGTACTTAATTTGTATAGAAAGAGGTTATGGTTTACAACACAAAAGATTAGTATTGAACAGCAAAATATAATAATTGTTCGAATTCTGAGAAAATGACCCTCCCAAACTTTAAATTCAAATTATGAAAATCAAAAAAACTTTTAAAACAAATTTAATTTGCTTAAAATGCTCTAAATGCATTAAAAATGCTCTAAAACTTTTAAAACAAATTTAATTAAATGTTTGTGTAGAAACCAAAAGGTGTAATGTCACACTTCTTGCTACCCTCTCCCCTTGTCACAAACTGTCACAATTTCTCGAACCCCCCTCGAAGCGTGACATCATTCCTGAATGACCCCGTGGTAAATAACGCAGATTAGAAGAAAATCAAGAAAGTACTTATATATAGGGGTCTGGAGCGGAGCAAAAAGATCTTGCTCGAAACTGGAGCGGAATCGAAGCAAAGAATTTTTTTGTGCTCCGCAGCTCATTTTTTTTTAATTTTAAATTCTTTTATCATATAAAAAAATAAATAAATAAAAAAAGAGACAACTAATATATTTTATTAAAACTATTCGAGCACGGAGCGGAAGTAGAGCAGAGTCGGAAAAAATATTTAGAAGTTTTAGCGGATCAGCTCAAAAAAGTCGCCGCTTCAGATCCCTGTTTAAGGATAATTCATAAATGATGTCCCGCTTCGAGGAGGAGGGGGAGTGCGTGAAATTGTGACAAGGGGAGGGAAGGGCAACAAGAAGTGTGACATCATGCTTATGCAGCGTAGCGTGGCATGTGACAAAGGGGTAGAGGGGTCAAATGGATGGCAAAAAAGCGTGACATCATTTATGGACGGTCCCTTATACAGAGCGGTACATCGAAAGTACGGATTGTAATATATACATAGACTCGGTCTCCTTACATTGATGTATGTCAATTTTTCCCAAAGGTTTTCACCCATTAAATTGTATGCTATATCCGAAAAATCATTTATAAATATGGCTCACATTTTAAAAATTTGGTGTACGGTTATCAAATGAAATAGTGACTGCAAACAGGAAAGAGGTATCACTTTGATAGTGAATTTCTTCAACCCGTGTTGCGATATTTAAAAAATGTTTACACTTTAATATTGTGTGGCTGGTACCATATAAGTTTGTGGTCAAAATAAAACGTTAGAATTCACTTAAGGAATAATATTTTGGGTGCCTATCCTAATGTGCTTTGCTGAAAAATATTTTTTTTACTTCAAATCATTTGAAAAGTAGAATGTAAACTATAATTTTCGCTTGAAAAATTCTTGTTACATATTTTTATGCTCAAAAAAAAAAAAAAAAGCGCAAATGTTAATATTTTTTTGCGTAAATAAAAATCAAATTATACAAATAGCGAAGTAAAAGTGCATTTATATATTTTTTAAACTAATTGTTTATGTGGAGTTTTAACAATAAACTGGATTTTTTCTTCTTTTTTTTTTTTTTTGAGCTAAGTAGTGGCGATCTCATGGACACAGAAACGTATCCCGAAATTTTTGGGAGGGGGGGGGGGAGGCATTGCCTGGGAGGGTTCGTCAATGCCTGTTTTTTTAAAAAATAGATATTGGAAATTTCGGGGGGGGGGGGGCGGCATGACCCGATATCCTCCTCCTTGGATACGCCCATACTAACAAATGTTACTCACCAAATTGTTGGTTGCAATCCATATATTGGAAGAAGTATTTGTTTTAAGTTCGGTAATTTTAATCGAAAGGTTGTGAGAGTCTTCAAATCTTTTTGAAATGATCTGTATTCGTCTGGACGATAATTACACGCAAAGTTTAGATCATTGCATTTCAGATGAATAAGACATAACGCCATTAGTCTCTTAGGGCTTTCATTTATCTTTGCACCGAATATTAATTTTCGTGAAGGATATTTTTGGTACAAATTAGTATTATGATTGCACATAATTGTTTTTTCGTTATTTCTCCGAGCAATTTAAAAGGCCATTCTCAAAATTAAAATGATATTTATTTGGTTTGAACACAAAATTATGCCATAATTTCAACGGAAAAAGTAAATAAATAAATGAAAATGAAAATTATTGCAAATATTTTATGAAGTTACTTTACTAAATGAAGCCATTCCAGTAACAAGGCAGATCGTAACATTTTCCCCCGCAAGATGCCTGATTATAAAACTTATACGGATTGGGGACAATCTGTTTTTTTTTTCGTCCTAAACGACGGTCTTCTACTATACGTCGTTTCAATAATATATAGCTACAAGTAGCTATATATTATAGAAAACGTAGTGCAATAAGTTTAGCAAAGATGGAACCTGAAATTAACCTTGTAGAAACTTTGGAGAACATGGAAGAAACCTTGGCTTTTGAAATTTTAATCAAAATAGAATTTTGATTAAAGTCTCAAAAGCAGTCATTTGACCACTCTGGTATTGTTAAAGTTAAGCAAATTATTAATCAAACAACGTTCAAAGTTTTGTTTTTTTGAATATTATACGGCTAAACCCATTAGTCAATAAACCTCATTCCACAAAAACAATAATAAAAAAGCATTAAATCTACACAATATATTGTTTATCAAACTGTTCATCAAAATTAAACAATAAGTCTCAAAATTATGTAATAAGTAACAATAAGTCTTTCGTAAAAAAGGCATCGTTAAAAACGTATCCCTTTGAATTAATAAACTATTTACAATTTTGTTCACCCACCAGAGAAGATTCCTTGTCGTGTCAAGTACTACCGGGGGAAAAAGCGTGAAGGTACATTTAACTGAATATGGCTTTCACTGCGCTCAGAGTTCGGCGGTTAGAAAAACAGATTTACAGTAAGCCGTCCTCGAAAGCGCTTTGTATTCTGCGGGTAATAAGAGAGGAAGACAAAAATCAACTTTGGGGGGGGGGGGGGGGGGTTAGCACGTATAATGAATTAAAATATTTTTTGATAACTAATGAAAGAATTTAGTGAAAATAACGCAAATAGTAAATGACATCTAATAATATTTTTAAATTGAATTTCGCATCGTGTAACCAACGTATCAATCCCAAGCTTTATAGGTGACATAAACAGTAATGCTTTTGGGAGAATTAACCAGTCCATTTATCTTTTATTTTTCATTCGAAAGACCTTTGCAAGATTTGCTCAATGTCATTGCTTCCTGTTTTGAGTTAAACAATTATTTGATCAATGTTGATCAGTTCAGAGAAAACATCTTATATTATAGGACAAAGGATACCTAACTATTCACTTTCCGTATTTTGATAAGCACATAATCCTATCACCACAAAATGAAGCATCACATAACATAAAACTGAATTCCAAAGAAACTCACGCAAAAAGCTTCAACATAAGATTCCATTTATTATTTTTTATTTATTTATTATACATTTATTTATTTATTTATTTTTGTTTTTATTTATATTTGTCTTTTATTTCATTTTCATTATATATGCATATATATGTGTGTATTTTTTTCCCTTCAGTTTTTGGTTTTTACATTTCCGGCACTCACATTTCTTCACTTGTAAAAATGAAAGTGAAGCTGCCACCTGTAGCTCCCTTATACAGCGATCTAGCAATTTCTATTTTCTTCGCGTTCCTTTTGTTTAACACCGTATCATCAAATATTGTATATCCGTTAGATGAAAAAATAACATCACTCTTAATGTGTTCCCATAACAAACGTAATTTCCAACATAAGTGGGGTCTTCAAACTTCGTTTTTATACGTAAACAGCCTGAGTTCTATCTAATATGTGAAACTTCCCATAAAATTTAAAAGAGACACAGGAGCTGAGCACCTATGAGATTCCATGCAAATTAATCCCTGAAGTGAGCACCTGTGAGATTCCATGCAAATGATACGGTGTTAAACAAAAGGAACCCGAAGAAAATAGAAATCGCTAGTACCTATACTCTGCCATAGTAAATTTTAAACTTCTTTTGCTTTTTAAGAAAACGTAATTGAACTGAAACGTAATAAATAAATAAAAAGATAAATTATGCAATAAAAAAGAAATCAATTTTCAAAAATTTTGATTGTAATATCGATTAATGACAGGTCTATTCCAAACTACCTTTACTACTGGTTTCTTCAACTGTCAACAGTTTGACACACACAAGATGAATGAGAGGATGAACGAGTGAAAAAAAAAAGAATAGTTATAATAGAAACGAAAGTAGATTTTTTCGCATGTTTGACACTGACAAATGTTAGAACAGATTGGTTGAGGGAACCAAATTGAAAACAAATCAAAGCGCTTTATTTTTTATGCAACATAAAGAGACGCAGGCGACTTTATACACATTATTTTTGAGACGAAAAAAATATTGATAGTTAGATTCGAAAACACTAAACTATAATGCCCAGGACTGTGGCAAAATGAATTTGACAAACTATTACATAGCAATTAATATTTTTCTCTTTTTATTAATCCATATATATAAAAATGAATGTATGTGTATTTGTGTGTTATGCATTACTACACCATTCATCCGATCGCCTTGAAACTTTGGGAAGTTGTTGAGTACACTCCTGCAAAGGTTTCTGAAAGAAAATCCTACAGATAGTTCTTTTTCTATTCCAATTTTAATCAATTGTCCACATAAATTCCCAATATGGGAGTGAAAAAAAACCTTGCACATATTAATGTAATATATCGATCGAAAGAGCTAATTTTTCTGCATAAGATGATATCTGTTCTAGGTTTCTAAGTCAATAAGAACGCCAGTTATAAGCTTTTTAGTGCGATTTCTTAAGGCTCATCTTGGTCCAAAAATAATACTTAGCAGTTTCCTCAACTCCGGGTAATAGTGTTAGCTTAATTTCAATATAAAACTTATTTTTCAAAATAGAGAAACATCAGTTTAGTTTTCAAAGGAAAAACAATAATAAAGCATACCTTCGATTTAACGTTTTTCTCAAATTAGCAATAGGTTTTAAATTCCAGATTGAACTTGATAAAAGTATTGTTTTCCCGATTTAACGATTTCCTTGATTTAACAATAGCATTTAAATATCGCCAGAATAGGAATACGTTTGGTTTATACTAGATTTCAAATAACGTGGCGAATATGACACGCTACAATTTGACCTTTTAATTAGTCATTGGCGATAAATCGGAACACACTAATGAAATTGTGCTTACGTTTTTTAGGTACGGTTAAAATTCAGCACGAGCAGCCCCGTGCGGGTACCGCTAGGTTTCAATATAAAAATTTATTTTTCAGAACAGTTCAGTTTAATAAAGATAAAACAATAATAAAGCATATTTTCGATTTAAAGTTTTTCTCAAATTAGCAATAATTTTTAAATTCGAGATTGAACTTGATAAAAGTTCCCTCTCCCCGATTTTAAGATTTCCTTGATTTAGCAATAGCATTTAAATAAATATCGCCTCGAAAATTTTACGGACGTATCTAGACACACGGCAGTGTGTCCGCCAAGTTCAGAAAGTCAGCCAAATTAAGATACGGCGACACTGGCCAATGTGTATATATTCAGTCCCCACCATATAGTACCGTAAAAATTTTTATGTCCAGAGATTTTCTCTTTAGAATCGGGATATGTAGAGGTTCTAATACGAAACTGTCTTGGGTAGACATCTTGATTAATGGGCGAAATAATTTTACAGGCCATCAAAAATGGCGGCCATTTTGGTTCCTTTCCTCATTTGGCATTCAGCAACCAATCAACATATAAACCTTATTTTGGTTTTAAACTTTGGCTTTTGGGGTCTAAGAATTCAAATAACATATTATTTAAGTCAATAAAGCAATCTTACTACCTTTTTCAGTAGTTTGCGTGGAAATGTATCCGATAACTATTGTTTAATATTCTGATTGCAAAAATTGAAACTAAAATAAAAGAATTTTCAATAATACTAACTTTCAACTCGTGTTTATTAGAACTGTACGTTTCTTTTATTGGTAGAATTGTATAATAAAAACAAAATATAAAATTAAGCAATAAAAAATGAATGAATAAAAACATGCTATTTGATTTTGCATTCCTTTGGTACATTTGAAAAAACTAGTGCACTTTAGAACAGCAGCTTTGTAAGCATATCTTTTGGAGATCGAAACCTAACATTTGCTCACACACAGGAGTTCCAGTGGCACTAAATTCAAAATTTTTAGGGTCTTAGCACCCCGTTAATATTTTCCCACTAAAATCATGCGGATCATTTATTAATTGCTTATTTTCAAGAAGATGAATATTCCGTCTTATGTGCTAAACGGCTCTTAGGATATTCCTTTTAACTGAAAGTGATGTCGGTCGAAGTTCACTCAGTGGCATTGACTTCTTGTATTCATTAAATCGTAGATCATCAAATGTTTCACGTGTTGAATGAGCTTTCCAGACTCGCACTAGGTATTTCACCACTTTTTCATCATCGCGCTCGTCCTCTGTCTCTTTAAAATCTGACAAATATGAAACAGGATTTGATTTTATACTAAAATTTTTGTCGCAGTTTTGCTAATCTCGTCATTACCTTTAAGAAATGTGAGCTTTCGAGTGTACTTTGGCTCGCAATTGGTTTAGTTTTTTGATAAGAATGTTTGATGGGAATGAACCGTCTATTTTCTTCTATTCCGAAAAGTATCCAGAACTCAGATATTCCTTTGCACATACATGTTGATGCAACTCGAATTAACAATACTACACGTCTGTATTATTCGAAAGCGCTATCACTCTTTTTGCACCATGTTAAACTGCCCAGTGTATGTGTGGAGCAATTCGTAAACTGCCCTCCTCTAACGTGTTTAAGCTCTTTAATGTCCTGTCTTACTTCTACAAAGTACATAATTGCAGGTTGCAACTCATTATTAACTAGTGAAGGACTAGAAACTAAGTAAAATATAGCACGTTATACATAACTTTTGAACACAACATGAAGTTCCTGCAAAGACTATATGGACATCGATTCGTGCAGAACATTGTTGACCGACTTCTCCAAAATTTTTCATTTTCTTTAACTTTATCATTAGAACTTGTGACATGAAATCAACAACAAGAGCAGTTTTTAGTGATGATATTTTACTGAATAGAAAATTTTTCGAAGACAGGTATTTCTCAAATTAACAACAGGGTCGGCCGGGTGTTTTCGCCCCGCTAAAAACCGGCCGGACTAAATATCATTTTGTCCATTTTTTTTTCAGTAAACTTTAACTTAAAAATTTAAAAAGCAGAATTTATCTAAAATAAATATGATGAGTATTACCATTCAAGGAATAAATTCTATGCTATAATATCAGACATGAAATATTTTATGGAGGAAAAAAAAAGGAGAGTAATGATTTTTAAAAAATTACAATAAAATTAAAGAGTTCAGTTCCTCTAGAAGCTTTTTCAAGGAAACATGTTTATAAAACAAGTATACCAATATTAATTTATAATGATAATTTAAGTCAGAGAAAATTATATGTTTTGTAATAGAGAAATATCAATTATAAAACAGATAATTGTCAGTAAATAAAAAAATCGAGTTACATTTAAATGATATCTATGAGTATATTATGTAAAACCATTTAGTACTCATTTTACTATGGAGCAGGGTTGGGTGTTCAGGTTTCAGCAGAAACCAATTTTAATAGTACAGGGGAAGAAACTGGAAAAGATCGAAATAAATGGAAGAAACTAGAAGAAACAAACAACCCACGGAACTCAAAACAGTCATTAAAAGTTCAAACATATATTAAATTAGCATAAATAAATTCTTATAATAAATCACCAAATATAAAGTAGGAGACTTTGTTACTATTAGAAATGTTATCTTTGGGAAAGTAAACTACTTTTAATTGCAAACTTTTAATTGCAAACTTTAAGTTTATAACGATTTTAGAAAAGTGCATTGATTCAATTTTGTAGGGAAAATGTTTTTCCGTTTATGTGATTTCTGTAAGTAAAAATATCAAATATTTCTTATAAAATTTCAGTGCTATAATATTAAATTACTAATAGGATATTATAAGTACATTTTATTGTTAAAACATAAAAATATATATTCATTCTACCATTTGTATTCTTATGGTAGTTTTAAAATACTATGTTCAAACATTTTTTATTAGGTTACTAACTTAAGCTATTATTATTCTAATGAAGTGCATGTAGCATTGTAAGTGTATTACATTTTTAGCCAATATGTTTATTCAAATATTTTTTTGGTGCAATCTTTTAAGTGAGCCTGGAAATTACACCTGAAAATTCAAGTTTCATTTCGTAGCAAGTAGATATTTATATTAATTTTATTCTGAACGTTTAATTTTTATGAAATATTATCCTACCAAAACTTTTTGTTTTTCTATAGCATAATATAGCATGTAGAAAATAGTAATTTTTTAACATTAATATTACTTTAAGCACATCAATTTGTGAGAAAGAATTAAAGCCAGTTAGGTCGACTACATCACCAGAACATCTATTTCTGCATCTCAGAAGTAGTTCACGGAGTATCTATTTCAAGACCTCGTAAGCTGAGATGGGCACAGCAGCGCTTAGCTCCCATGGGAGTGTCTGTTTCGTCAGAGTTGAGTTGAGAGAAAATTAACCCATATGTATCTGTATATTGTATAATATATTCAACGATATACACATGTATATATTTTTTTTCAATTAACAAAGGGAACTGATATGAAGCTAATGTTCGAAATTACCGGTCATAAGCTATAATTTTCAGCCAAAAATATCTGTTTGGAAAATTATCTTCATTATTATTCGTTTTCTTGAAAATAAAAAATTAATAAATGATCCACATGATTTTGCTGGGAAAATATTAGCGGGCTGCTGAGACCCTATTTTTTTTTAATTTCCTGCTATTGGAACTCCTCTGTATTAGCAAATGTTAGGTTTCTGTTTACGAAAGATGTGTTTACAAAGCTGCTGTTGTAAAGTGCACTATTTTTGACAAATGTAACACCAAGGAATGCAAATTCAAATAGCATGTTTTTATTCATTATTTTTTTTTTGTTGCTTATTTTTACATTTTGCTTTTATGATACAATTTGCACCAATAAGAGGAACGTATAGCTCTAATAAGCACGAGTTGAAACTTATCATTATTGAAAATTCTTTTATTCTAGTTTCAATTTTTGCAACCAGAATATTAAACAATAGTTATCGGATACATTTCCACGCAAACTACTGAAAAAGGTAGTGAGATTGCTTTAATGACTTAAATAATATGTTATTTGAATTCTTAGACCCCAAAAACCAAAGTTTAAAACCAAAATTAAGTTTATATGTTGATTGGTTGCTGAATGTCAAATGAGGAAAGGAACCAAAATGGCCGCCATATTTGATGGCCTGTAAAATTATTTCGCCCAGGAATCAAGATGTCTACCCAAGACAGTTTCGTATTAGAACCTCTACAGATCCCGATTCTAAAGAGAAAATCTCTGGACATAAACATTTTTACGGGACTATATGATGGGAGCAGGACTAATGTACCTGAACCATCTCGAGCTACTTTTGACCCCACCATTAGGCAAAAACTATTAGACCTACATACTTGAAATTTTGTACGTCAAATAGAGGTCTCCTTAACCCCTAGAATATCAAACTTAATTGATGTACCTCTTATGGTTATGGAATTATTAAGGTTTGAAAAGTGTTATTTTTATCACTCACTCACTCACTCACTCATTCACTCACTCATCAAAAACCTAACCTACTTCTAGGAGGCTTAGAAACTTTAAACTTGGTATCAAGGTAGGCAATTTGGCATATAAAAAGGAAAAAATCCGAAACTTCAAAAAATTACATTACCTTCGAAGTTACTAGCATACTCATAAGTAGCATCATACCTAACAACTTCAAACAGCAGGCATATTTTTCTGCCGTTTAAAGTAAACAATACTCTCTCGCGCTTGAAGGTAAATAATTGATAATTGATGCATTGAAATTCACTTTCCGCTTTAATTTTTCGCCTTAAGGCTTAACTCAAGCTGACTACAAAGAATCCAGTGTCGTAGTTATACAGAACTTTTCAACGTTTTAAATAAAAGATTAATTAAGTAAAGATAGGTTTACGGACGTATCACGGAGAAATATAAACAGACGAAAAAAATCTTAAATAATTAATAGCGACTATTCAGCTTGGTTTAATTTAGTATAACTTATCGTCAATATAAAAACACACATTTTAGCTTTTCAAAAATTAATGATATCCCAACTAAACATAAATGTGAAAAAAAGGGCCAAGTTCGCTAGAACAAAAACTGCCTTCGGAGTAGTCGGTGCCAGCGATAAAAGAGTTGATATCTAATAGGTGCCAAGTTCCATAGCAGATCCTTTGATCATGACTGTAAGAGCGTACAATGTTCCTTAATTTATTTAAAAACATTTTTTTTATCGGATTCCTAACTTGGCAGGTTTTAATTAAGATAAGTTACGTCCAAGAAGACGATAAAAAGACAATTAGAAATTAACTATAATAGCTTGGCACATGATTTTACTAACTATTAAAAATTGCTAATAGAATGAGTTAAATTTTTTGAATGTAATTTACCTTAATTAACACTTGCCAAGTTAGGAATCTGATAAAAAATGTTTTTAAATAAATTAAGGAACATTGTACGCTCTAACAGCCATGATCAAAGGATCTGCTATGGAACTTGGCACCCATTAGATATCAATTCTTTTATCGCTGGCACCGACTACTCCGAAGGCAGTTTTTGTTCTAGCGAACTTGACCCTTTTTTCACATTTGTGTTTTGTTGGGATAGTTTATTCTAGACTTCAAATAACGTGGCGAATGACGACACGCTTTAATTTGTCTTTTTTAATTAGGCGTTGGTGATAAACCGGCGATAAAGAATACTAACAAAATCGTGCATACGTTTTTAGGTATGGTTTACAGTAACATTTAACTATAAATATTATCACCTACTATTTCATCTCTATGGTACCGCTAGCAAAGCTTCATTTCATTATAAAACTTATCTTTCGATGAGCGAGATAACAGTTCACCATGGCTGGGAAATAAAATAAATATGATATTGCAGTTTCATTCTTACAATCAATCTAAGATCATCGCCAAGACCAAGACTCATTCCAGATGAAAAGTAAAGCAACAAATGTCGCCGTGCTACAATTTGGCAGTTTTAATTACTCTCTGGTGACAAATATGACCCTACTGATGGAATTGTTCCCAAGTTTTCTTAATTGATCCTTCTACATGTTATATTACTTTTTCAAGCATTGACAATGTCTAATGTGTTTTTTTTTTTTTTGACAAATAGACACACGATGTTTTTCAAACAATGCAGGCTTTATGCCGCAGGCGATCTTTTAATAGTCTTAGCAAGGACAGCGCTGTAGGCGACGTTTTTAAAATTCAGCCCGGGCAACGCCGTGCGCTAGTAAAAAATATTTATTGTATTTCGATAATAGGTTTATTAACCTTTGGAATTAGGCATATTTAATATAATTCAGAACTTAAACTAAACAAGCAAAAGGGATAGCTAGACTTTAAAGAAAGGAAAATAGTCTCGTTTAGTTCTGAACGAATTTTGTGTTGATTTGGAGCTTCTATTTAGTTTCTTAATTTTAACTAATCATTTTTAAGCACATTTACATTAACATTTGTTATCGTTCAAGGGTCATATTTATGTCTTAAACCAAAGAAACTGAAACCCTAAATCTAACCGATTTATTTCTGAAAAGGTAATTTCAAAACACACAGCGCTGAAAATTCTGTTCCATTTGATTTATCATGAGCGGACTTCGACCTCTGTTTCTGGGTGTGGTGTGTACGTTTGAATTTTGAGCCCTCCCTCTGTTGCGAGGCGTAATTACCCCACGCGGAGACGTTAAAAGTGCATTCTTCTCAAACATCCTAATGTAAAAGAATTGCCATTACTTTTGAAAATTGAAATATCAAAGTTCAGTATCATTGTAATAGTTTTTTTTTGCCACTACAGTACATTGAGAGATCTTTGTTTTTCACACAATATTAATTAAGGTTTATATTCACTAACGTCGTGTTAGCTGCAGATAATGAGAAATCAACGACATTATCCGAGTCAGTTTTTGTGAATTATAATCTACATTTGAGTACAAAAAAGAAGTTCGGCCACAGTTGATCAAACTTGGGCCGTGGTAGCCTAGTGGTTAGCACATCGGACTTCCACCTGGAAGGTCGCAGTTTCGATACCCACTGAAGACCACCATGTATACGTGGGGATAGGTGCATGTAAAATCCGTAGACCCCACTACCTCTCCCCGTGCGTAAGCAATCCTAAGGCCTCGGCTAACAGGTAGGGGTCTGGTGGAGAAAAGTTGATCAAACCTACTTTCTCGTATACCTGGATCGATTTTGTTATATGAGCTTTCATGCAGGGGAGACCCGGGGCACATTTTGACTTTCATTTGTTTTAAAATTACTCTGATAGGAACTGGTCCTGATAACCTTTTGACGCCAATCTTTGCAAGGGGTTCAGGCCCGTGCCAATCCTGGCCGGCGCCGTCCCGCGAATGCGTATTGAGCGCGTTTTTAAGGGTTGACATAACCATTTTTTTTTTCAAAAATCCAAACTGATGGTGTTGGGGAGAGGGAGTTATTGGGGTTCATTGGCCTACTGGATACCTTTTATTAGGGTTATAAAAAATAGTATTCCTTGTCAGTAAACTAAACCTAATGTTTGAGGAGGGGGTGCTATGGGGGGTTGCTTATTGAGCGTGCCTTTTTAGGGTTAAAGTTTTTTTCCGGAAAACTCGTGGAGGGGTCAGGAATTATTGAGCGCCTGCTTTAGTGTTGAAAAAAACCCGAGTTATATTATTTTTTTTAAATATAAAAAGAGGCAGCGACTTTTTAACTCTGCACCCTTAAGCGCCACATGACTTGTGCACGACCACATATGGATGATGCGGGCCTGGAGAGGTTTGATTCCACAAGATAACTTCTTTTTCTATGAATTACTGCTACATTTCCAGTAGTTGTACCAGCACCTAAGTTTGCTGTTATAATAAAGTTATCATTAGATTTTGGCTCCAATCGTTGCAATCGAGTTCACGCAACACTGCGTTTTTCTGGGTTATCATAGCTTTTGTATGAGAAGACGATGGGCAAGGAATACAATAGTTAGTATACAAATTTAAAAAGAGGAGCTAATGCTATATTTTCTCCTGAATCGCTTCAAGGGAGGTTATTCAGTCGAACATTTTTATTGTTGAACGTGAGTGATACATCAGAAGGTATAATGCAAGAAGTCAAACAAAAGTTGGAACACAAACATATAAAAAGTGGCGCGTCTTGATAATAGTCATGTCTAAGATACGGAAGAAAGTTTCGCCATAATAAGTACAACACTCTGCTTTGATAATTTATAACGAAAATTAGAGTAAAAATTTTCGTTGTGCTTAAAATAATAAAATAAACTTACGTGCCATTTCGTTGACATTCGAAATGCCTCTCATGAAAATAAAAAGAATATTCTTAATAAAAATATCGTGAGCAGGTAAAGAAGGGAACTCATCTGTAACAGGTCACGAAAGTCACGTAACTTTTGTTTATTTTAATGAATACTATATTTAATTACTTTTCCAATAATTTTGTGTACAATACCACCTGCTATGAATATTACGTTTAATTGTATTTTCAATAATTTTTGTGAACAATATCACCTGATATGAGTATTATGTTTAATTACAGTTTCAATGGCTTCGTAAACAATCCAACAGGTATTCTACATATTATTCGAATTTTAATATGAGTCATTATTAGCTCATAAAATCTATATTCATATTTGTGACCGTTAAATAAGCTATCCAGCATGCATGCATAACAGAAAACCGTTCGTTCGAACCAAAAGATGTTCTCTCAGAAGATGTTTTTGATAGCAGTAAATAAAACATGTTTTTTAAAGAATGCAAGAAAAAAACATTTCAGTTTACAGAGTTGATAATTGTATTTATTTACCTAAATTATTATTGTCTCTTGATAAATATGGCACATTTTTAAGTGTTAGGGCAATTAAGTAAATCATTTATACACAGTACTTAAACATCGCAATTGCAATCAAGAGCATTTAGTTGTGTTTTAGAAAAAAAAAGAAAAATAATGATAGAAATTATTCATAAAATTGAAGAATAACTTCAGAAAAATTTGTGCATCTCCTAGCAGTTGTTTTTGATCGTGTTAAAAGAAGCAACACAAAAAATATCATTCGGGAATTTAATATTACTAGAGTTCTCCCAGCGGTCAGAATTCGACTTTAATTCATTAAATTTTGAAGTTCAGCCTCGAAAGTTTAAACGTCTTTTGGACATTTTAGTTTTCCTGTTTGATAAGAATTTGATCATATATAATTCAATCAGCGATTCAAATTATAATTCAATTAATTTCAAATAACAATAATCTATCCTCGGTGCGACCGATTGATCACTGAGTTAGTTCTTTTATTTAACGCAATTGAAAAACTTATTGCACATAACATTTTGTCTTTCTGCACTTCTTCTCCGGTGAAAAAAATTGAAATAAAAATGTTCTTATAGCCCTATTATTATTGAATAAATTATAAATACAAACACTCTCTTTCAATTTAATCAGGAGTTCAAAATGTTAATGCAAATCAACAAACCTTACAAACGTTGATTCGAAGCGAAATAACTTGTCAGCGCACTTATTACCTAACTTTATATTATATTAGACATTATTAGCTTCAAATTGTATTTTATTTTGTTTGACATTGAATTGGACAAACAATCTGACTGATCACACATGCATTTATTTTGGAAATGGATTAACTGACACATTCAAATTAGTTTTATTTTGCTTCGACATTCATTTAATGACATTTTAATTTTAATTTTGATTTTCTTTTTTAAATTATAAATAATACAAAGCGCATTGAGTATTTGAAGATTGTCGATGTAAAAAGTAGTATGAAAGTATGACGAATAAAGAGTTCCAAAAAAGGGTTCTGATCCGTCGAAAGAGGAAGACAAAAAAATAATTACGTATTTACAAAAATGTTTCATTGATAACACTAAAACTCATCAGTAGCTACTAAAAAATAAAAAGTAAGAAAATCAGTTGACAAACAGGGAGGAAATTGTACTTAACTGTTTTGTTTTTGCCTATTTATATATAGATTCTCATTCAATATTGCATGCTACTATATTGCTTACTGATAAGACCTCCCTAATGCACAAACATCATTTCATTTTAAATCAATAATCTTGCATTTTTTGTTGGTTACTAATTTTTGTGTAAATATTCCAACAATTTTTTCCTAGCAAACAGGTTCAACGTTTCACCAAGATCACATAAACTTATTGTTCGTTTAGAATTGAACTACTACTGTATTTTCTTATTAAAAAAACCTTTTTCGACGCATTTGTACTTAGTAATACATTATAATAGATTGAGTGTTTTTCACTGACCTACAAAATTGAAACTTATATATGACACAACATACAATCCGATTTATGGGTTGAGGAAATCTAATAGTGAAAATAGATTATTGTTAGAACAACAGAATTCTTAGAAAGGTAGAAATTAGAAAAAATGAGTAGCAGTGTGTTACAATGTAGCTGAGTGGAACAGCAACTACAAATAAGATGAAATAAATTTTCAGTTTTCTTGCACCGGGATGTCCCAGGAAACTAGAAAGTCTATTTATCACGAATGTGAAAGTTTCTTTTAGGAAATGTGTCAAGAACTATCAGGAAGAATCCAGAAAATCGAATAATTGTTTATTTATTGCACTGCTGTCATGTTCTTTTTATCTAAATATAAACTAAACAAGTAAGTAAAAAGAACGCCCATACAGAACACATAACGCATACAGATGATGAAGGAAATTAAGAACGGCAGATTTGAAATCAAATTCATCCTGCTTAAAAATCTGACAGTACTGTAGCTATTTAAGCAATTTCTAATAAAATTCTACGGTAGAAGAATTATTAGGTAGAATATTATTAGGTTAAGCTTAATTTCTGGACATTAATGCTATTTTAATTGCAGATTAAAATTGTGTAACTGTTATTGCAAAAACAGCAACAAAAATTCATAACAATGATATTTCAGCTGCATAAACCTCAATTGAGGAAAAGTTTTGAGGAGCTGAGTCTCTAAGAGTTGTTTTATCAGAACAACTTTGCTGAAAAGACCCATGCCTAACCTTCTTCTATAAACCAGGTTTGCTTTCAGTTAAGGGGCCCCGAACCGTTTTGAGGCGGCCAATTTGTAGTCAACTTTCTTCAAGCGTTACTCCTCAGCCATAGGGAATTTTGCTTCGCTGTTTTTTGATTTTTTTTAAGTAGGTCTTTCTCTATATGTAGACTAAATTGTATTCAAAAATATTGAATATTTATTTTTTTATTCAATATCAAAATTTTTTACAATTTCATAACTTCCGGAACATTTTTCTCATAATCTATTCAATATTTTATTGATCTTATTTTTTTATTTTATTTGTCACATCTTATAATGAATTCACAACCAGGGATATTTAAAAATTTCACTTTATAAAAATCTGGTCAGCTAAAAACTTTTCGTAGTGAATACACAACATTGAAAAAAATTGTTTTTTGTAGATTGTTTTCAAAATTTTGAAAAACAGTTGGTTGTAAATATAGGCCTAATATAGCCAAATCATATGCAAAAAAAAGTATATTGATTCATTTAGCCGTTTTCGAGAAAACGGTTCCGAAAGAGGAAAAACTGCAACTTTTCAGGAGAGCCGATTTAATCCAGAAGTTCAAATTTCCCGCTATTCCCGGGCTTTTTGCTCTCTTAGTTCGATATTTCTATGCTATGAATGCCATAGATTGTTACTGTCACTACCATCGATAGTCTGTATATCGAAATAAACTCGAAAACACAAGGAAGGGTAAAGTGTTTCCCCTTGCAAAGCAAAAAAACCCAATTTCGCTAGACCAAATTTCGATAGATTCGCAACTTTCAAAAAATCATTTCAAGTACTTAGAATGCTCAGATTTACATAATTTTTACAGCAAATGATTCAGGAAGAGTTCTAGTTTTAATTTAAAAAAAAATAAAAAAGTGAATTTTTTCACCCAAAAACGGTTTTCTTAAAATGCTAAGAATGAAGGTAAGCGGAAATATTCAATTGCTCGGACACGTTTTTTTTTTTTTTTTTTGGAGAATTACGGCTCTTCTCACGAAATAAAAAAAAAGTTTTTCCAATAAAAAAAAAAAAAAATTCTAAAAAAAAAAAAATTATCTTTTTAAGTATTAATAATGGTCTAAAATAAATTATTAAATGGTTTTAGTCCCTCCACATTGCAACTCTTCCTTGGAGTTTCGACTTGAAAAATGTTTTTTGAATTTTTTCTACCCATCCTTATACCTATGATAAAGTTTTTTTCCACTGAAGTTTAATGTTAGGTTGGCAAATAATCAGCTGGAACTCTTTTATATTAAACATGTTTATTGAGCAATTTTAACCTTACTAAGGTGAATGTATTCCACAGCAAAATGACTTTGCCTGTTTTTTTTCTTTCTTCTTTTTCCACCCATTTTTTTCAGAATTAGAAACTGTTTACTTTTATTAATCTTTTTCTGGCGATGCTTTTTGATCATGTTTCAGTTTTACGTTATGAGCTACTATGCAGTAAGGAAGTACTGAATAAGGATCAGTAAAATTCTGAATACATTGGGGTTGGGGGGGGGGGGGGGGGGGGGTTGGATAGAGGTCAGATTAGTGTTTTTGAAAAGGATGCTCAAAGAAGAAAGTATGGGAAGCATCTAAGTAGCCATTTAACCAATTTTCTCGGATTTTAATACAAAAATATCTTTGAATACGTGATGCAGTGCTCTACGGAGCAATTTTCCTGATCTTTGATTTCCTTCTTTTTAATTTCTGTTTCATGCACAATTCCCACAATTTTCAAATAGACAATTTAGTTTTAAAAGACTATTTCATAGAAATATATTTTCTCAAACCTAGATTTAAATTTTATTTCTAACGCTGCTTGTATCCCCAAACTCGTTACATGTGGCTTTTAACCACGTACTTTCTCCAGTAAAATTAAAACAGTTTTCTCGCATTTTTTTATCACAGAGATACATGTGCTGGGAATAAATAATGATGATGTTTCAGCTTCAGTTTTGCGTCCTAAGTAATGTAAATATGAAGATCACAAGGCAAAGAGCATTAGAGAGTTTTTTTTCTTACGAAAACCCCCTTTAAGCTCCGTCTACACAATCCTATTATTGAATACATTTCCGTACTTGATCCTTGCATTCGCTAATGTTTCTTTTTAATCTTCTAAATATATAAGATTAGAGTCGCGTAGTTCCGAATTATTTCCTCGCTAGAACATGGATTCTCGAAAACAAATAAAACCTTTCTAGAATTAATTTCTAATGCGTTATCACAAAGAACGAAAGGGATGAAATATTGATTTGCTTTATTCAGATCACTAGATCCTCCCCTCGCGCGTTTGTTCTCGTTTATTACGAGTTTCAACTTCTTTTGATGAAATGGGTTTATAAATGCCAGCTGTTATTGCAGTTGTGAAATGATTATAAAACTTCATGAAAAAAAGAACTACAACTGAATTACGTATCATTGCAGATATGAAAAATAGGTGAGTAATTAGTAATGTTACTTTACTTTAGTGGCCAAAAGTGTGGACACGTTTGGAAATTTTTATGGTTTTCACCTCTGTATGCTTATAGAAACCACTTTCACATACAATAACAATATTACATTTCTTTCTATGTGTCCAATCTACTTTTTAGCCTACTTTCCCGTAAAAGTAAAAAAAAAATAATAATAAAGCATGAAAGAAGGCTTAATGTATCGAGAAAATATCGTTAGAAATCAAGAAAAGTCAAAAATAAGTTAAGTAATTAAATAAAGATTGAAAAATAAAAAATTTGAAAGTAGGGTTTTGAGATGGGGAAAAAGTGTGTCTGTCGGTCTGTCTGTCTGCCGGTCTGTCCCCCCCCTAATAACTTTTGAACGAATTGTCCGATCCGAAAACTTCTTATTGCATTCGAAAGATCTCGGTGAGGACATCTCATTTCCATATTTTACTTTTTGGTTTGAACAATTTTTTGTTCAATTTTGAACAGTTCAAAAAATTTTAACATTAGCGCCTATGGGCGAAAATGAAGCAAATTATGTAAACTCTGGGTACAAGATCCAAGTTCCAATGAAAAAGCTTACTGGAGGAAGCTCTTGGCGTGAAATATTGATTTGAACAATTTTTGTTCATTTTTGAACAGTTCAAAAAAAAAAAAATTAACATACCGCCTACGGGGAAATTTCAACCCTGTATAATTCCTGATCTAACGGCCCGATTTGCTTGGAACAAACTTTATCGGAAAGCTCTTATGACGTAGAACATGTACAAATAGAAAGTTCATCCAGAACTAACGAGCCTATTTTCCTATGAAATTTTTTGATTGGGATTTTCAAGAATATTTTTGAATTAATGAATGATTAAATGAATAAGCAAAAGAATGAATGAATAAATGAGTGAATAAATACATGAATGACTTAATAAATGAATGATTGAATTAATATGTATTAACCGTTGAAAAAGGTATATTTGAAGCAATTATGAACTAAAGCTAAACGAGAAAGACAGAGAGAGAGATAGCTAGATTATAAATTTGAATTCGGTGTATACGGGAAAGTAGGCTCGTATAGTTCTAGACGGAACTTCTTGTTTATTTGATGTTATTGCTTCTTGACAAAGTATTGAAACTATTACAAAAATATTTACTTATAATTTGTTTGCATAAGAAACTGATTTCTTTCTACAGAACAAAGCAAAATAATGACTTAATCCTCCTATAAACATGATGTCAACTTCTGTTGGCAGTTAGAAACATATGATTGCATCCCAGAACAAGAACAGTGGGGAAGAGTGGGTGTACTTGATCATGTGGGATACATCATCCACCCCCATTATCTCTACTGTAGGTTAATTTTTCTTAATGACATTGGCAACACATTAACATATTTATAATTATGCACATGTGTAAAAGAAATCACATAGTTTGGCACCATTTTGAAATTGTATTGGTCAGTAATTTCTTTTTCCTATTTAAAGTAAATAGAAGTTCTGTTTTAAGCTGCAACAATGCATATACATTTGATAAGTATAATTTCAGTTATATTTGGAGCCTAAAATAGTTCAAAAAGATGCATGATTTATTTAGAAAAAGACTGATAAATAAAAATGGTAATAGTGGTGATACTTGCACCACTGAGATTGGGAATACATGAGCCATGGCTCAAACATCCCTGCTAAAGATTAGATACAATTCAATTTAGGGGTATCAATAGGTTATTCAATTTGATATAGGTATTGTTTGAATGGCTCTTATAAAAACGTTTGCTATATTTAGAGAGTTTTTGAAGGTTTGAAGTGTAAAGCAGGCTTTAAAACAAAATTGATTTCGATTTCAACGTCTTTCCTTGTTTTCAATTTTTGTTCTAAATGATGCCTTTTTGCGTGTGTGAGATGAATGTTTTTCAACAATAAAAATTATAGTTATTTGCTCACCTACATTAAATTTGTGTAAATTTTCCGATTTGTGAAGCCCGAACTAGTCAAACTATTGTCTCTCCAGAAATAGTACGACCTTACCCTGAAGCCTTGTCTTCCATTATGACAAAGGGAAGGAACGGAGCAAAATCAACTGTTTTGAACTAACTACAGAAAAACAAATAATGGAAGAAGAACTACAAAACAAAACAAAAAAAAAAAAATCTCAAAAACAAGAAAAGCAACAAATTACAGTTTAGGTTTACTTGGTCAGAACCGAAAGTTAAAACAAAACCTGTTTCTGTGAAATAAAAAAAAAAGTACTTAAAGGACTTGCGTTATGTATTTGGTTCATATTCTGACAGCTGCTCGATTAAAAGCAGAAGTACCAAGAATGAAAAGGTAAAAATACTGACAGTGATGGTGATGATATCAAAGCTTGCCAATGATGATTGGTTGCTGATAAATATATAGGAAAAAATTGAAAACATTTGTTGACCAAGCAGATGGATTGAGCATGAAATTTGTTCGAAGAACTGCATGATTCAAATTTAAATGGCCTTCAACAGAAGATGTTGCTATCATCGATTAAGCCCAGGTTGAAATCCACCAATAGCTTCGACTAACAATTATCACCAAAAAAATATCGTGTCATTGGTTTCGTTTCCACAAATGGTTTTGAAGGACTTTCTGTGGCACTATGTAAATAAAACAATAAAAAGCAATAAGTTGTTTTTGTAGGTATTTTTTAGTCATGGCTCAAGTATCTCTCTCAAGGGAATACTTGAGCCGTAATGCAAAACAAAAAGTGAAATTTGTTAAACGAAGAAAACGGGTTCAACTAAAGTATTTTCATTTGATACGGAGAAAAAATGTGAAATTTTCACCTACAATATTTCATTTTTCTGTAAGGTAGTATAACTTTTTTTTAAATACACTGAAATTAAAACAAGTGATTCAACTATCCGTTTCCGCACCGGCAGTGTAGCGTAGTGGTTAGGAACTGGCCGCGTACGCCCAAGCTCGCAGGATCAAACTTGGCAGAAGTCAGGGGATTGTAAGGATGCAGAAAATGGACGGTGTCCATGTCTTATGATTATGCGGCATGTTAAAGATCCCTTGGGTTATCGTTTGGCTTGGATACTCTCTGCTAAATTAAATTCAAAGTACAGTTTCGTATTGTTAGAGCCGAGGTCCTGCCATCTAGGAGGAATCTGAGCTTCAAAGTTCTCAAGTGGCAATGGCATCCGCTGATAGGAGTGGCACATGAAGGAATCGTTGCCAGTCCCTGGGACATGCCCTGGGTCTACAAATGGTAAGGAACCAATAGGCAGCCCCCAATACCCCAATACAAAGTATCCCTATCTTCCCCTAATTGGACAGGAACGCTTGTCATTACCAAACACTTTCTGTGTTTCGCTTTTAGATCAAAGTTATAACTTTTTTTGCATTGCAAATTTTCGAATTTTATTTTTGGCATAGAATTCAGTACTAAATTAAGTTTAAAAAGACCCATACTAGAAGAAAGTAATAAAGCAAGCATTTTTTTCAAGAACATTTATGTTTCCCTCTATATTATAAGTGACTGTACTACTTTTCGCATGATAGTGCTACTTTTATTTTAGCTCCTTTACATGCAGTTCAAAAACCGGTACAAATCATGCATTGGACCAAAAAAAGATCCATGAAATTATACAGGGACGCATATATGAATTTATTTCGTAAGGGGCCCGATCCAAAGGTGACGAGAATTCAAAATATTGAAAGCTTTGTGTAAAACAAGTAATTTTGAATTTATTTCGGGAGGTATATTCCCTCTTAAATACGCCCTTGGCATTAAACGCAAACCTACGTACCCCTCCCCCCTCTCTCTATTAGCACTCTAAAACTGACTACCTGTAAATGAAAATTGCCTGTAAAAAAATTAAAAATCGGGGTAAACTTGATGCTTCTCTAAAAGCATCCTTAAGAGCTACATAAAAACCCCAACAAAATCGAGCATTGCTCTGTTTTAAAAGCATTGTAATTTCTCCTCACCTCAGCAATATCGAAAATTCTCCCATAATGTGTCTCCATTAATGTGTCTTTTCATATTTCTCATTTTCTCCTTTTAGTTCTGTCTTTGTAAAGAATTTGAGACACGGGAGAATGTGAAGCTTCTGAAATCCGAAACAAAACAATTTTCGAATTGGCTCAGAATACGCTCAGAATACGCTCAAAAGAATGGGGTATCGATTTGTTGCATTATTTAATATCTTGTTTAGAAAGTTTTTATCTCTTTCACAATGAATGAAATATAAAAGCTGAAGTCTTTGTTAGCTTGGTAAAATAAATCCAATTTTTTCTGAAAGGAAATGAAGCAAAAGAATTATTCATATAAATGAAAGTAAAAGGTTGAGTTTTCATGGTTTCCGAATAAAAAAGTTTTCCTGATCTATTTCGTTGCGATGAATTTTGAATAATAATAATAATTATTATATTATATAAACCAAGATTAAGAAGAGAAACTAGTGGTATTAATCACGTATGCTAAATCACAAATCAACGGAATTAATAAGAATATTTTATTCTTTATTTTTACACATAGTATTTGCGCACAAAATGTTATGTTATCCACGATTATCATTTCATATATTCCCATCACAAAACGAATAATATCCGAGCTTTCCAAACTTGCAAAGAGATGTGTTTTGGTCGTGTGATTAGGGTAGACAATTTCGCATCACGGATTCTATCTCTAGTTCAACTTTCACCTGCGCCCTTCTAACTTACAGTGCCTATTACAAATCCATTACAGAAAAACCACTGTAATGTAATTGTCATTAATTATTCGTTAAAAATTCGTGAGTGATATGAAATTATGAGAAATCATTTAAGTCCCTTTGCTTATCAGTATCATCCCACCGGATATTGGAATCAAAAGTAATGCATTAATCTTCATCTGTTGACTCTAGTAACGTTCTAATTTTCAGCACTTTTTTTTACAGTTTCTGGACAACAGCTACCAACGTAATGGTTATGTGTAAATGTTTGGAGAAATAGTTTAGGGAAGGCAATGAACAAAATAAACCAACAATGCATACGTTTTGATGTACAAGGTGCTCATAAATTAATCATCGAATTAGAATTGGCAATGAATAATTTAGAATACATGACAGTGAAAAAATTTAATTTGGATTTCGTTATAAGAGTTTTTTTCACAACATAGTTTGTAAATCTAAATACCCTTGGAACATTTCCACGTGAGCCGTTGTTTACTTACACAAAATCCTGCCTGCTCATTATTTCCTTCTAGACGTTGCAAGCAGTTATGAAAAGAATACAATAATTGCTTCTGCTGGAATTCCAGTCTATAACTGATACTACGGATATTCGCAACTTTGAAAAATCAAGAAATAAGCTGAGTAAAATTTTTTCAATAGGCTTGATACTATCATTCTTCCTTGCAAGTGGACTATGGGAAAAATTATAAAAATCGACTAGGAGAATAAAATAATTTGCAAAAATAAAAACAACATATATGGATAAATTGCAAGGAATGTTTATTAGGACATTCATTTTTCTTACTAATGCTAATGTCACTTATTAACAATTTTTTTGCACTATTATAATATTTTTTGGGCACAAACCTATACCTTACTATATAATTGCTCTTATTTGTAAACATATGTTTTGTGTTATTCTGGTTTTATCTTTTACTATATGTGTAACCATTCATAGATCAATTAAATGTATTATTATGATAAGCTATTGATTTATGTTAACCACTAGTTTGTCATAAATTACCCATCTATGATATTTTGAAATGGTATAGCTATTAACACGGAGAGGGATGCGAAGTGTGGTGAAGCCCGGAAACCAACGTCAAACAGCCGCCAACAACGATTCCAGCAACCCTCCTATAGATGTTTAGTAAAAGTTAGCCTTCTCCAGCATTTACATTGTTACATTGTAAAAGGTGAAAAGAATGTACGGCGAATACATAATCGGTCGAATGCTTAAAATATACATGTACCATTGGTAATGCCATATAGCAACATGCATACTTACAATGCATGTTATCCAAAAAAAAAAAATCTTTATCCTTTTAAAAATCTTTTTCTTCTTTTTGGGAGCGCAGAAAATTTCAAGACCGGATAACTTTATGATTTTCAAACTGAATGGATAGTCCGCGAATAGTCTCAACCTGAATAATCGGAAGTTCAAAAGATAGATGATAATTTTTTGCTGTCATTTTTAATCTTAAGAACTTATAGAATAAATGTTGGTTCCTCCCTACAGTTAGAATAATTCTCGGGACATTTTTCTTGCGCTGATGAATTTGATCCCAGAGCACAAACGAGAGCAACAAAAACATTCGAATGCGGCCACGAGTCGTCCGAAGCGCACCCTTCAGTAGAACAACAGATTTTGTCTTTCCTGCCATTGTTCTTATTATATGGAGCTGCATTTAACGACATCGACCTTCGATCGTACTGCGCAACGTAACTGTAATCTTGGCGAAAACCAAGACACGCGCCAAGCAGCGATTTATTGCCAAGGATGTCCCGTTCTTTCGTAAAGGTTTGTTTCTTCGCACAATCGGCACCGACTTCAAGAGGCGGCGAATCCCCTTTTTAGAGGAAACGAATCTCCCAACAACTTATACACATTTTTGAAAATCCTCTTTCTCCGAAGCGTTGGATAGCATTTTTAGTGGACATTATGAAGATCCGACTGGACAGATATTTCCGACGTTTTCCTCCCTTCTTTTCTTTTGCATTTTTTTGTTTTTCTGATTCGTGGCCAAGACATGATTTTTCTTTTATTGTCCTGTTATTTATATTCGAATCTTTCTCTCAACAAGAAGGTGATTTTGTGAGAAGTAGAGCAAAATAAGTTGAAAGCCAAAAAGTGTTAAACTCATATAAATGGTACGTTATTTGGCAAGTGAAAATGAATTGATGTATGCTTTTATCATTGTCTGAAGTATAAAAATTGCAAGATATTTAATTATAATGCTTTTGAAATTTAATTCAAAAGCGTTTTTTGTAGAATCGCTTTAAAATGAATTTTTTTATGGGAAAAACTTATTTAAGCCCCAATTTGAAGTGAAAAATGTACGTGTTACGGATTTAGAAGTAACCCCTTTATGGTCAATCATAAATGATTTCACACTTCTAGGAGGGGAGGGAGATCGAGATATTATGACAGTTCGTGACAAGGGGAGCAGAGGGGAGGGGCTAACAAGCGGTATGACATTACACATTTTGGTTTCTATAAAAACATTTAAAATCACTAGATTAAATTTATTTTAGTAGTTCTTTTGCTTTTCATAATTTGATTTTAAAGTTTCATTGATCGTTTTGTGTCGTAAACACCGATGCTGATTAAGGTTTAAATTTACTTCTCGTTGAAAGCTCAAAAGAAAATTTTCTTTAGCATTTATACTTTTAAGATAAAATTGCGTGGGTTATTTTTTCAGAATTCAAACAATCAATATATTTTACTGTTTCTATGCCAGTTATCTTTTGTGTTGTAAACCTTAACCTCATTTTATAAAAATTGAGTACACATGTAATTATTATTATCATTATTATGCTCAAAAATCATGCTCACAAATACGCAAAAAAGCTCCAAAACAAAATTAGAAACATGATCTATAACGCAGTGCTTTGTTTCTGAACTGCAAGTACATACATGCTTATGCAATCTAGCGTGACATGTGACAAAGGGGGTCAAGGGGGTAATATGAAGTATGTCATTCTTTTACAAGGGTCTGTCAAATATATTGAAACAAGTGTGACATCTTTTATGAACGGTCCCTTTTTTTAGTGCACGTAAATGATACTGTCATAAAATATGTATTGAATTAGATTTTCCAACCGTTTTCTCTATTGCAATTTCACTTTACTGTAGGGAATGGAAGTTTCAAAGAAATGTAAATTCACATTTCAAACGTTTGAGCAATCAAAATTTATAGCAGGGACAGGGGAGACTTTGACTTCTCTAAGTGGCCTTATCAGTCATTTACTATTTGCTTTGAGAGCAATTTGATATTATCCGGGATGAATAATTCAATTACTGTAACTGGTCAGTGGCACTGAGTTTTAAATATTAGTGCGGGGAGGGCTCGAACTTTAAAATAGGAGGGGAAGGGTTACGAAAAGGAAAATCCAAAATTTAGGCTGATACCACTGGTAAACGCATAGTTTGTCTCACAGATGAACTTTACTTATTCTGATGTGCTTTTACACAAGGAATGCATATCTGGTATCAAAATTTTGCCACGTATAGTTCTTGAATTATAAGAACATTTGTTTTCCATTTTTACATTGTTCCCATGGTTGTTTGCGTTCATGCGACATTATTTATTCAAATAAAGCTGTGATATTTTTAGTAATAATACGCTGTAATACTATTTCATTAAGAAGGAGCACTCTAAGAGAAATTCATAATGCGGAAAGGAATGGCATTTTTGTATTGATTTGTCAAAAGTAAGCCTAAATGTTGTCTGTCCTCTTTGCATATGAGAAAAAAATTCCATCAGTTCCATTACCAAATGCACATTATGTTAGAAGACTGAGAATATTAAGATGATTCTAGGTAAGACACATTTTTATGTGTAAACTTTAATTAGTTTTTTATGTTGCTGGGTTTGCAGTCACAATACACAAAATTTTGCTTTTTGTATATGTGTGTGTGTGCGCCCAGGAAGAGGGAATCACAAAATAATTTCAAAAAAATTACTTTCGCGTAAACATCTCATACAGTATATATGGAGAAAAGCTTTTTATCAATGATACTTTAACCGAACGCGAAAAGAATATTCCGCTTTACATGGCAATTATTTTATTTTAGGAATGTATAGCATTCCACATCATTAAAATTAGCTGCCCACGGCAATCAACCAGAGATCCTACACATTTAAGCATTTTTTTTACAAAACACACACAATAAAAAAGGAAAAAGGAAAGAAAGAAACGAAACAAAACAAAAAAGAAAATATTTGAAAGAAAACGCATTTTGTTTGTTTAGTTCAAGTACCCACATAAAAAGGACGATTATAATAAATTAGAATAGCTTTACTGAATAAATTTTTAGTATAATTAGTTTTTATCTATTATTTATTAACATTAAAGCCGGGTCCACACGCTACGTTTTGTACAACCTTTTGTCTGCGCAGTCTTAAGACTGAATGAAAATGTTGCAGTTTTTTATGCGTCTACATGGTGCAGAGAAATCTGTATATTTCACTCAGTTTTGTCATGTTCGTCATGAAGGAGGTACTACTCTGGTCAATTTTGGCATGGTGTCATGTTAAAAAAAAAAAAAGACTGCAACGTCTCAGAAGTACCCGGCGTTCAAAGTGGTGAAATGATTACATAAAATAAATAGTTTTTTGTTGCCTGTTCTGGAGGTTCGACAACTGCAGTCTCTTTATTTTCATCCATGGTATTCCTAGACTGCCTTGGTGTCTCCTGATCATTTAGGAAATGTAACAAATCAAAATAGCAGAGAGATGGCTTGTAGATTTCGTCTCCAGCCACCAGATCGAATCGATTTATTAACTTTTTCAAATTCTTTACGGTAAACACTTCTCAAAGAATGAATTATTTACAACTGTTTCTCTGTTTGCGGTTGCATCAACTTCTTTGAATTTTTCCACTAAACTCTCATAAGTCACTCCCTGTCACTATACTCCTTGGATTTGACACGCCAAATGCATGGGAAACTTTCGCATAATGCAATAAATTCTGTGAGAAACTCCCGAGAACATTGCTGAAAATCGGCCATTGTCGCCTGACGAATTGAAACTGAGAAACAAAATGAATCGGAAAAAGGTGCTACCGTCTACATGTGCCGATTTGTCTGCACAATTCAAAGACATCTATGCTTTCTAGCAAGTGTACAGTATTCGCACCGGGCTCAAAACTGCGCACTTTTCCAATCTACACGCAACGTTTTATCTGCAACGTGTTGAACTGCGCAGACAAAAGGTTGTGCAAAACGTAGCGTCCGGACCCGGCCTAAAACAGAAAGACGAAATTTTGTAGCTTGCAGAAACAAACAGCAGCAAGCAAAGCTTTGAAAGCGGAATAAACCTTTTATCCGAGCTCAAATAGGAAAATCACATATGTGCTAATTCACTGGTGGGAAAAAAATAAAATAAAAGTATAAATAATAATAATAAGCTGTAATAACAAAAATCGCTATAAAGGATAACATTTCTTTTAAAAACCCCTGTGCAGTATGGAAAATGGTCCCGTAAAATACATGTCAAAATAAGGAAATCAAAATAAAGCTATCAATACTTCTTTTCTAATTAATTTAGAGGCTTCGAATTTTCGCACGCAGAGCGAAACTCTCTCCGGGGTAGTTTTTCACGCGCTTTTCAACGGTATCAAGCTCGAAACGATGCGATAATTCCTTCCTATAGAAAGTGACTATTTTATGAAATTTTCGGCTATAAATTGGAATAAAAGAAGAACAAATTCGAATTTCAGAAAAAACTCTCCGAGTCCTCCGCACACCCCCATGTTCCGAACTAATTTCGCGCCAAATTTCATGAAAATTCGCTGGGCCCTACGCCGGACACAGACAGACAGACAGACAGGCACACACACATACTTGCTGCTTTATTATTAGTAGAGAAATGCTAACAACAATGCCACATACTCGCTGACATCACTTAAGAAATAGAAAGTCGGGGGAAACCCCAGGTAGCAATATGCTACTCCACGAGAATAAAGGTTAACAACAACAGTGCGCCGTAAATCATGAACATAAAGAACAGTCCATTTTACGACATTTCTGTTACGAAAAGTAAATATCAAAGAAAGTTGAGTTCAAGTAAGTTAGGAGACTACTGATGGACGATGGACTAGGACTTTTCTAAGGCAAAATATGCCAGGATATGCCAAAATTAGACCTTTTATGTTCGCTGAACATCACTTGATTTCTATATTGCAAATCCTACAGCGTTAATTTTTATGGCTATTGCATACAAAATCCTTATTTGATAGAGAGAAATGAGTTTCATTTTTCAAATCATCGTAAAAAATACTATTAGGATCAGTCAATACAGTTTTTGGGACATTTTTTTTTTTGTGTGTGTGCAACAGTATGATAAGCGTTAGTTATGTTTTGAACGTGGGATATCAACTTGTTATATGATGCAAAATAACAATTTTGTTATATGAGTTACTTTTTTCTACAATGATAAATGTAGGCAAACAAAAATTCATATTAAAAGTAAAATTATGTTTTAGTCGTGAAAATCTAAACGTAAATATAAGAAAGATACATAATGATGGTAAGCTTAGCTTGTTGTTTAAAAAGTGCTGAATTGAGAGAAAAGTAAGTATATAAACCTATAAAACCAAAAAAACGCACAAATTTGTATTGGTAGTCAAAAGAGTCAAGAGAAAATGAAACTTTTGAGTCTTAAGCATTACTTTTAAAAATTTCTAAGTTTTTAAAAATGTTTCTTTTTATTTGTTGTTTTCTTTTCTTCTGTTTCTCACCGGGGCGGGGGATGCCCAGCATTCCCAAAACATTTTGGAGCACCCTGGAAACGGCACCCTGACTGGTACAATGGTACATTTATGTTATTAATAGGTTTATGTGATCTAATCTAAACCAATACCAGCAGTTTTTTTTTTGTTATAATAATTTTAAAAAAGCTATAATGAATGTGGATTAATGAGACTATCATCTTGCAGCCTTTTACTCAACTGGCAAATTTATTGCGGCATTTTTAGGGTGGAGAAAATACAATCATTTCAGTTTGTTTATAATGTGATTCGAAATCCTGAAAAAAAAGTTTTGTTGGTTCAGACAGTTTCTCTCTGATGTGTACATGTACATATCTGCTTCAATACGGAAGTTCTATTGGCGATTGGTTTTTTTCGCCACTGTTCTTCGGTGGTCTGCTACTTCGGTTTAAAGCTGGATTCACACAGCGCCACGGACGGACGAAATCCGACGGAAAAAACGTGGCGTTACCTCGTTGTCATGGTTACCGAACAGGAATGTCCGTCGACGGACAATATCAAATCCATTTGATATTGTCCGTCACAGACGAATTGCTTGGCCAATCATAATGAAGCAAGAAGAGAGAGCTTCGGCCATGTTTTGTTTACTGTTGTGTTTAATAGGAAGCGCAGCACAAGTGAGTGATTTATAATTATTACTATTTCTGTGCAGCACAAGCACTTATATTAAAGCATTAAGAGTAATGTGCTGTTTTATGTTGTAATACACAATACTGCGTTTAAAATTTGTTTCTTAGCATCTTCTATTTTCAATTTGATTTATTAATCACGATATGAGAAAAACAATGTAATAATAGTAAGTAGCAAAGCGTAGAGTTTGAAAAGATTCATAAGTGCATTTAATGTTTCGGTTCTACTTTATTTGCATTTTCATTTTAGAAAATTTTACATTTCTACTACGGTACCACATTTGCGTATTAATATTTATTTGTTGCTCGAATTTAATATTTTGCTTATTGCACTGGACATTTATTTATTCATTTCTTTTGTAAAAATATAAAACACTTATCGCCAATATCATAAACATAACTTGTTAGCTGTCAGTTGGATTCATTGACATAACTTCGTCAACAAGTCGGATCCATTGTATGAAAGATCACTTTCAGTTCATAATTTACAGGTTAAAAGATCACTCTGACAACAGATTTGTTTTGTTTACAAATCATTTTTATTAACATTGTTATTTTTCGAGGTGATTTCATGTCAGACTGTAAAGAAAATTTGCATTTTAATTTAGTTTGCTACTTAAATGTCTAAAAATTTTTAATTTATGTTCGTTTCTTTATTGGTATATTAAAACGTAGTTCCTACAATAAACAAGCTGAGGGTACATGCAGGCAAGCCTGAGTACCTGAGTTGCTTCTCCAAAATCAATGTAAACTTAAACGATATCAAAATTTAATAGTAAAACAAGTTGATCACTAATTTGTTCTGGGTTAGACCTGTTGGGTAAACCTAATTATAGGATCCATGCTACCCAGAAGCAAAAACATTGCCAAATCAAATGTAATTAAAGTGCAATTAATATTTAGTTTTATCGTATTGGAATATTAACTAACACCTCAACTAATGAATTCATGTTGGTAACAATTCTATAGATCAGTGTCAATGTGGGCTCTAAAACCACAGGTGTAATCGAAGGAGGACGGTGTACCCCCATATATTTACTTTAAAACACCCTTTTCTCTCCCTTGTTTTTTGAAATTTTAACACAAGCATCCCCTCACAGCTTTTGATGTCGATAATTTATGCTTGTATCTATAAGCATTCCCCAAGTTTTTTCCAGCACTATGCACTACTGCCTATATAACTGATAAATACCAGAATACTCGTAAATTAATTGCTGTGTGTGGTGCTTCACTTACGATCATCAACATGCTTTCTTAACATTTGCCTTTTTTTTTTTGCAGCTTTTTTTACCTGGGAAATAACTTTTTTGGACACTGGCATTGCTGTGGGTTGCCGTTTTTTGATTAAAGATGCACAACTGACCATTTGGTACATCTACTCAGTATTTTTATACATGTAAGTATATTTTTAGACTTGTAGTTGGGGAGAATTGTTTTTGGTTCAGTTTTTGCAGAAATTGTGATGAAATAAAATAATATTCTTTGTTCTATGTTTGTGTTTGAGGTAAGTACGTATCGATAATCCCCCCGCAAGAGGGCGCGGATAGCTGCGCATGCTCCGCTCTATATTATACATTCAGTTAGCTCTGTAGTCATGTAGAAACAACTTGTAGATTTTGGTGTGCGCATTAAATTTATGTGGTTAATGTTCAAAGTGTTAAGTTATTGTCCCACACCCCGCATGTCTCGTACATGTTCCTGGTCCGCCGAGCACTAGCATTTATCACGTTTGTGGATTAAGCAATTCAACTTCTAACATTTTGGAGCATTCTAACTACCATGGATGACCTGAAGAAGAAACGGAGCTACCTCAAAGGTAGGACAACTCGTTTAACCAATATTATTAATCAAAAGATTAATTCAAATACTCTTACTATTGATGAACTCGAAGTGTTTTCTGTTGATGCTGGAGAACTGTGGCGAGAAATGCACGATTTAAACATGGACATTGTTCTAGCGCAAACCGATACAGAAATTGTAGGGAATGAAAAAGAATATGACGAGATAGCATCTAAAATTGAACAGTTAAAAGTTACTATCGCGCGGCAAATTAAAAACAAAACTGTAAATGAAACTGGTAATAATACCTCTCATTCATCCAATCAATACAATTCAGATTATCTAAACTCAGTAAAGCTACCCAAAATTGAACTCCCAACATTTTCAGGTAATTTTTGCGAATGGTTAAGCTTTAGAGACTTATTCATTTCTACTATTCATAACAATTCATATCTTTCCGACGCACAACGCCTACAATATTTGAAGCTGTCTGTTAAAGGGCAAGCAGCTGTTTTGATTCAAGCTCTGCAAGTCACAAACGATAACTACGATAAAGCTTGGAAATTAATTAGCGACAGATACGAAAATGCAGCTGAGATAATTAATGCCACTCTAGACCGTTTATTTTCGCAACCAAATCTGAATTATGAATCTGCAAGTGGGTTAAGAAAGCTATTGGATACCATTAATCAATGTGTTGATACTTTGGAAGTACTTAAGCAACCAATATCTCATTGGGACACTCTTTTGGTATATTTCTTAAAAAACAAACTTGATTCTGAAACATTGCGTCAATTTACACTGAGTCTAAACAAATCGGAAACTCCTACTTTTAAATCATTTTGCGACTTCATCGAAAAGCGAGCATCTGCTCTGGCGTGTCTGAGTCAGAACAGAAGTGGAGCCAGCTCATCATTGCCTTCAAGGCCAAATACTGAGAGATCTTTTTCGAAAAATAAAATAGAATCAAAACATATCGCTCTTTCGAATTCGTGTTTATTTTGCAAGGCGGATCCACATGGGATTTATCAGTGTAATAAATTTAAAGAATTACCAGTGAATGCAAGAAAGAATTCCATAATTCAAATGAGATTGTGTCTGAACTGTCTAAGGTCGGGCCATTTTTCTAATGCGTGTAAGAGCTCTCATTGCAAGCAGTGTAACGGAAAACATAATACATTATTACATGAAACACCAGAGAGGGTGAAAACGGAAGAAGATAGAAATGAATCATTAGTATCAAATCATTATTCAGAATCTAATTTAAACGCGCAGAATGTTTTGCTTCCTACTGCTATCATCAATGCATACGATAAATATGGAAATTCACATATGTTTCGCGCGCTCACTGACTCTGCTTCTCAAGCAACATTTGTTAGAGAGGATTGTTTACAGCAATTAGGGATTTCACGGCAGTTGGTTAGTGTAACTGTTGCAGGGTTATCTTCAAATGAGTCAAATAAGATTTCAGGTGCCGCACAAATCAAGATTTCACCAGTCTCAGATACGGATTTAACTTTGACAGTTGACGCATTAATTATTCCGAAAATCACAAATAATCTTCCTCAGAAACAAGTAGAGGATTCGAAATTAAAATTTTTCAAGCATTTGATTCTTGCAGATAAAAATTGCAATCGACCAAGCAAAATTGATATATTACTAGGTGCTGACGTGTTAGCAAACGTAATGCAGAGCGGACACATTGCTATTCCAGGAGAAAATTTGATGGCTCAGGAAACAATTTTCGGATGGGTTATCTTGGGAAAAGTGGGAAACTCTCAAGACAACGCTAATCAAGTTCACACTCACTTCACTCGTTGCGAGGAGTTCGAAGTTCAGAGATTGTGGGAATTGGAAGAAATTCCGCACAAAAAAATATTTTCTCCTTCCGAACAGGAATGTGAAAGTCATTTTCAGTCCACACATACAAGGAATGATGAGGGTAGATTTGTAGTAAGGTTACCTTTTCAAAATGGAAATCTAACATTGGGTTCATCTCGCGAAGTTGCAGAAAGGCGTCTGATTCAAAATGAAAAGAGTTTTGTCAGATATCCCGAAAAAATGAAGTTGTACACAGAATTCATGCACGAATATGAAATGTTGAAACACATGGAACTGTGTTCTGATGATGATAAGTCTAAAGAAAATTTTCATCTTCCACATCATGCTATCATGAAAGCATCTCAGTGTTCTTCTAAATTTCGCGTAGTTTTTTATGCGTCTGCTAAATCTTCAAGTGGAGTGTCTCTCAATGATAAACTCATGATAGGCCCAACTTTACAAGATGACATAGCAACTTTATAACTAAGATTTCGTAAACACAAAATCGCTATGACTAGTAATATTGTCAAAATGTACAGGCAAATTTTGGTTCACCCAGATTACACACGTTACCAACGGATACTCTGGCGAGATTCAGTAGACGCAAAAGTCAAGGAATACAACTTGTTGACAGTGACATATGGCACAGCTTCAGCCCCATATTTGGCTACAAAGTGTCTGCAGCAACTTGCTATAGAAGAAAGTGAGAAATTTCCACTTGCTTCTCAAATCGTTAAGTCAGACTTTTATGTTGACGACCTTATGACAGGAGCTGAATCGGTTAAAGAGGCAATCCAGGTCCAGCAAGAAATAATTGACATGTTAAAGTGTGGAGGATTCGAACTCAAGAAATGGTCATCGAATGAAGAATCAGTCCTCGAAAATATTCCTCCAGAAAATCGAGCTACCTCTTTACCCCTGGAAATTACAGATAATGTAAAGACCCTTGGAGTTCTGTGGAACCCAGCTACCGACAGTTTCACTTTCAAATGGAACGTCCCTCCTGTGTCAGACGTTTGCAGCAAACGCACAATACTTTCCTTTATATCTACAATTTTTGATCCTTCTGGTTGGATTTCTCCTGTTATACTCAAATTGAAATTGCTCATTCAACAACTCTGGAAACTGAAACTCAATTGGGACGAGAATCTTCCAACACATCTACAGCAAGAGTGGAAACCTTCAGTGGAAGACTTATTTCAACTCAGAGACATCAAAATACTTAGGTACATTCTTCAACCTCATAGTGATATCATAGAGTTTCACGGATTTAGTGATGCCTCGGAAAAAGCATACGCGGCAGTAGTATATGTACGAACGATTTCAAGAGATGGAAATGTAAAGGTACAAATGATTACTAGTAAGACCAGAGTAGCCCCCATAAAATTTACTTCCCTACCCCGACTCGAACTCTGTGGAGCATTGTTATTAGCTAAGCTCGTTAGCTTCACAACTCGAGCTCTGCAGCTCAGATCAGTTAAAACATCATTATGGACCGACTCGACAATTGTTTTGTGTTGGCTATCTTCACACTCCAGTCGATGGAAAACATTCGTTGCGCATAGAGTAGGAAAAATTCATGAACTTGTTCCCGAAGCTCATTGGAACCATATCGAAGGTAAATTAAATCCTGCAGACTGTGCCTCGCGAGGAACGCGTCTTGATCAGCTAAAACATTTCTCTTTGTGGTGGCAAGGTCCCGAGTTTTTATATGTGCGAGAAACCGTTTCTCAAGAACCATTCCAATGCATTGAAACTGATGAAATTCTCGCAGAAGAAAAGAAAACATCTCCTGTAAGCAACGTCGCAACGGCGATTACAGAAAACAATGAAAGCTGCACATTATTACATAAATTTTCCTCACTTCCTAAGTTAAAAAGAGTAACAGCCATTTGTTTTAGATTCATTTTCAATTGCAGACATTCAAAGGAAAATAGAAATTTCGGACCTTTAACGTCTAAAGAACTTGATCGTGCACTGACCTTCTGGATAAAACAAATACAAGAACAAAATTTCACTCCCGAAATAGACTGTTTAAAACGTTCCCGGACACTTCCTACAAAAAGCAAACTCTTGTCTCTAACTCCCTTTCTTGATGCTGAAGGTTTGCTCAGGGTGGGCGGTCGTCTGAGACATTCAAATTTGCCTGAAAAGCAAAAATATCCAATTTTATTACCCAAACGCAGTTTTTTGACAAATTTATTAATTTCCTCATTCCACATTACAAACTTGCATGCTGGCCCTCAATTACTTCAAGCTTGTATTCAACGTGAATACTGGATACTCTCTGCAAGAGATATTATTCGACAATGCATTAGGAAATGCATGATATGTGCCAAGATTAAAGCTCAAACTGCCAAGCAAATGCTAGGTGATCTGCCAGCTACACGAGTAACACCATCCCGACCATTTTTGAGATGCGGTGTTGATTACAGTGGCCCTTTCCCCATACGAATGTCAAAGGGGTCTCGAGCTAAAACATGCAAAGCATATCTATGTCTCTTTGTGTGTTTCGCAACTAGATCTATCCATTGTGAACTAGTAAGTGATTTGTCAACTAATGCCTTTCTAGCAGCACTAAAACGCTTTATTTCCCGTTGAGGTAAATGTTCGGACATTTACAGTGATTGCGGAACAAACTTTATAGGCGCAAAGAAAAAACTGGATGACGAACTACATGCATTATTAAAATCACCAAGGAATAATGAAACAATTGTTCATTATTTATCTGATGAAGGCATCAACTGGCATTTCAACCCCCCAGCTGCTCCACACATGGGAGGCATCTGGGAAGCGGGTATCAAGTCTGTGAAGTTCCATCTCAAACGCATAATTTCAAACGTAACTTTGACTTACGAAGAATTGTACACCGTCATAGTTCAAGTTGAAGCCTGCCTCAACTCTCGTCCATTGTCACCAATGTCCAGTGACCCAAATGACCTTTCAGTGCTCACACCTGGACACTTTCTCGTAGGTGGTCCACTCAACGCTGTTCCAGAAACAGATTTCACAACATCCAAGATCAATCACTTAACCCGTTGGCAACTAACGCAGCGCCTAGTGCAACATTTCTGGAAGCGTTGGAGTGCGGAATACGTCACACGCCTTCAACAACGGCCAAAATGGTTTTGCAAGCAACCTAATCTGCAAACGGGAGATCTTGTGTTAGTGAAAAATGACTGTCTGCCCCCGCTAAAGTGGCGTCTGGGACGCATTACAGAGGTTTTTCCCGGAAAGGACGGTTGTGTTCGAGTAGTGGCAGTTAAAACCTCCGATGGACGATTAAAAAGACCCATTTCAAAACTGTGCAAATTGCCATTAGACAATGATTAACTATTCATCATTGAACGTTAAACTTTAAATCAACTTCTTTATTTTTCGTATTACTGTTTTTTTTTATTTCACTTCATATATTTCATATGTTTATTCATTTTTTCATTGTAGTTTTGCTAAAATTGTAATTTGTTGAAACAAGATGTTCCAAGGTGGGCGGCATGTTTGAGGTAAGTACGTATCGATAATCCCCCCGCAAGAGGGCGCGGATAGCTGCGCATGCTCCGCTCTATATTATACATTCAGTTAGCTCTGTAGTCATGTAGAAACAACTTGTAGATTTTGGTGTACGCATTAAATTTATGTGGTTAATGTTCAAAGTGTTAAGTTATTGTCCCACACCCCGCATGTCTCGTACAGTTTGTTTGCACATTTTTTAATGAGTATTGACCCTTAACTTCACATCCAAACCAATTTTATCCCTAGACTAGGAGGAGTGAGTTTTAATGTAGTTTCATTAAATCATAATTATTTAATGCTTGTGTTATTTATTACGTTCTTGCATTGTTACTTATTTTTTAATCTTATACGTATCACATGATCAATATTGTCGGTTTGAAACATATACATATCTTCAGTTTTGCATGCTTTATGGACAAAAATTCACTTGTAGTATTTCATATAGTTGTGGACTGATAATACACATTTATTACATAACACAAGAAAGTGCAAAACTATACCAAAAGCAAAAGCGAGAATAAAAAATTGACACTATTGTAATTCATACATTCCATATGTAGGTGTCAATAATACATGTGAATTGGTAACATAAATTGTCAAAACTAGGTGCGGATCTTTGGCTGGGCAATCCGGGTGACCACACAGCACCGGCTCATTATTAGTTACTTGTAATTATCAAATTGTTCATTGGGATGATAATGGAGGCTGAGTGGTAACCTTTTGAGCTACCATGCCAAAGGTCCGGAATTCGATTCCCGGGCTGGGCAGTATCGACTCAGCCTTTAAATCGCTCCAGTGGATTCGATAAAATGGGGACCAAGCACACTTGGGAACTAACACTGGGAATTCTGTGTCAGGTCATCACTTGATCGGAACATCTGCTTCTCCCTCCTAGGGCCCTTGGTCTCGAAAGCTGGGATGGGCTCAGTAGGTCATGGCCCCCATTGTGCTGTTGTGCCATTGAGTCAGTTAGTTAGTTAGAATTGTAAAAGTGATTGTATCTTAAAACAATACATTTTGCAAAGTTTTCTTTTGTAAAATTTCAATCATTGTAAATTGTGGCCAAATTAATAATTCATGTGCAACCGAATTTAAATTATTTTTTCAATACTGTTTTTTAATTCCTGGAAAACAACTTGTTGGAAAATGTTTTCTGCATATGTTATATTTGTAAATACTATGTCACAGTATTAAATTTTTTTTTACAGATGTTATGGAAAAGATTGGTTTGACTTGTACAGGCTGAAATATTGAAATTGTACTTCTTCTGCCCATTATTGTCTTCAAATTATTGATATATGTAATTATGTATGATCAAAATCTTGTAATATTCTTTGATTTCAGTATTATGATTAAGTACTTCAATAAATTCTTCCTTCAAAATTTTGTTTTGTGACTTTAATGTGTGAGTACAGAATTAATGTGCACACTGTTGAGTTATTTGAAAGAGGAAAATAAAAAGACAATGTTTTTCTTATGAGATTTGTATTTATTAGCATAAGCATATTACTTTTATAAAAGCATTTTGCATTTCTTATTAATATTTAGTGTCAAAGGCACAATTTTTTTACGCATTGGCAAAAGTGTATCGTCTGTATGTTATACTCTTTGTAGTTTACACGTTTCAAAATGCAAGGGACAATATTCTTATTTTACAAATGCTTTTTACAGTTAGCAGGGTCACAATTTAGTAAACTGCCTTTTTTAGGATTTCTCAAAGTTGTTTCATGCTTACATATTTATTAGGAAAAAAATAGCAAAGCTAACAGGGAATTTAAGTGTTATAACAATGCCACACTTGATTATATAAAGTGATTTACAGCTCATTTTGAAGAAATATTTAATTCTAGCGCAAATAAAAACAATTCAATTTTATCTTTTAATTTCTAGATCTGATCTTTTTAAAAAAATTAATTGTTAGATATGTAATTTTTTTTCCTAAACAGAGAATTTACTTTTCATCTAAGCATTGATTTTAAATCAAGAACGAAAAGGATTTGTGTATCATTTTCGCCTGACAAAATCAGTAACATTTCTGTGCATCTATTTACAATTAATTGCACCATCGCTCGCATATGAATCGAACGTTTTTTACTATTTGCTTAATCCTAATCGTGGAATTCATATTATGTGTGTTACCTTCAGTAAAACGTTTAATATTTCTGCGAACATGTAAACTTATTGCTGTGTGCAAAACTTAAAATTACTGTATTTTCTGTCATTTATTAAGCTCATTGATAAGACCGATGAAGTAATGTTATTATTTATGTTTGTTGAAAATAAACAGAATTTTCTTTTTATGCAATATGACTATCAATATTAAACAAACATTTATCTCTGCGCGACACTTTTATGAAATGAAATCGCTGCTGAAACCGAATGAAAATTCCACTTTATTAAATGCATCGTCTGCTTCTGAAATCGATGTCTAAATACAGAGCAGTCAAATGACGAAGGCATCCCATTATTGGCTCATGTATAGAGCTTACGCCTTGCAACCATTGGCTGAAACATACTGCCCGTCGCAGAACTTTTGTAGTGTGAATTGAACTCACGTTTCTCCGTCACGGACGAATTTTGTCCGTCCGTCCGTCGGTTGTATGAGTGAATCCAGCTTTAGAGTAAGAATTAATTATTGTCACATTTGTATATCATTCGTACTAGATATTAGGGTATAGCAAGTATCGTTTTAATATCATAACAGCGTCCATTTTTGAGTGTTGTTCGTATATAATGACTTTCACTTTGTACTGATTCCCGTATTTCTCGAGAGCGATGGGGCGCAGACCACTCACACACTTACGGCATTTTTTTTCTAGTTATACACTTATAACAATTATTTTTTGGTTCAATCAAGGCATTTTCGGAATAATGTTGCGCCTCCAATGTCACAAGCGTTTTCAGAGCTCAATTGAAGTCAAGTTTAATGTCAAAATGAGTAGCACTGACAATAGCATTTAATGGTTTAATTAATTCCACACTTAATGTACCAATTTTTCTCAGTAAATTTTCAGCTCTCACTTCTCTTTTGCTAAACTTATTTTTCATTGTATTGTAGCGCTGTTCAAACGGGTATCTCATGGTAAAAATGTAAAAGAAGAAGCCTGCTTGACTATAATAAGCGTAGTAACTTTCAGCGTACAAAATGTTTGTAGTGATATTATCGTATCGAATACTATTATCAATATTCTTGATAACGATTAACAGAAAAATAGTTTCCAACGCGTGGCAACTATACATAACTAGAACAATATAGCATTTCTACTTTTATTAAGTTTCCTCTTTCTTTGACTTCTGATTTTCTTTGTGCAGCCAAATAAATGACGCTTTTAGTAGCATTTTTATGCAGATTATGACATTTATGGATATAATAAATATGGATATAATAAAAAACAAAGAGTTTTAACTTTGAAGTTTAGTTGATAATTTCAAAGTTTACATAAAAAGAGTTTTTTCTCGACATATAAACTGAAAAAGTATATATAGAAAGATGTCACACCTCCTACGCAATAGAAAAAATTGCCAGAAAAACTGAAATTTAGCAAAGTATTATCCCATTTTTTTTTTTGCTCTACCCAAAATCCATCATCTAAGAAGACACTTTTCTCTCACTCTATCTCTGTGTATATACTATGTATTTATATATATATATATATATATATATATATGTATAATCCTAACCTTAAAATAACTTTTCATTTCTTTCACTGCTGTGCACTTAAAAAAAAAAACTATATCCTCTGAAAACGTGAGAATTGTTAAGCAAGGCATTCTAAGCGAAAAAGCGGCCCTTTCACTAGCTCTTCATTTTCAAATATTCTTTCGTTTGTTTGAGCAATATTCGATCACGGCAGAAAACCGTTCGGAACGTTCCAGCTTGTCAGCACCCGTTTTGCCCAACAAAAACTGTTTCCGAACACGCGAGCAGATTTCTTCGTTCTGTTTTGACAGGAAAGATATCAGACTGATAAACCCGATTGTGAATGGTCACGCATTCTAATACGTTCGAAGTTCACTGCGAAAGAATCTTTATGCATTGAACATTCATTGTGTGCTAAAATTTTTTAGTACCGACAGCCATGAAATGGAAATTTGCAGAAAACCTTTCTGTGAAGTGAGAGAAATAAAAATTCAACTACGCAAACATTTCTTCAAGATAAAATGAAATCTATTTTTGCTATTTATATACTTGATTCTGCAAACAAAGTGTAGAAAAGTATAATAAAACATCACGAAATCAGAAATAATGTTAAAATATGTTATATTTTACAAAATTCGGAGCCAGAAATCCTATCCCTGCCTTTTCTTTAATAATGCGGACCTAAACACAGTAAACAGACTTGTCCCCAGTTGCACTCATTGTTTATTAATTGAGTGTACAGTACGACCACGGAATTTTGACATTTGGACGGTTCTGCGCGTGGCAGAAAAGAACGAATCCATTCGAGTTTTAACTAAGTTCGTTTTGCAGCTGCGTTTATTTAGTACGCGAATCAGAATGTTAGCTTCTTTGTTTGTTGAATGCAACTAAATTTATAATCTGGCACATAGCATCAGTTCGGAAGAAATCAAGTATGCTAGACGAACTAGAATGAGAACGAAAGAGGCACTTTTCTTGTACCAGCAGTTCCTCCCCTGAATATGAATGTATTCTTCTTGGCACTCTGCCAGGCAGATTGCTTTGGTTGATGGTAGAACTGTAATCACCACTGGCAACGCTTCTGAATCTTTGCATCCAGCAGTTAGGTGTTGTGTTGCACCATCGTCTAACTTTATGAACCATACAGCAGTTAGGTGTTGTGTTGCACCATCGTCTAACTTTATGAACCATACAGCAGTTAGATGTTGTGTTGCACCATCGTCCAACTTTATGAACCATCCAGCAGTTAGGTGTTGTGTTGCACCATCGTCCAACTTTATGAACATTTGTATGAACGCATTCTGTTTAGATTGAACAATCCTGGGGCAAAAACGAAATACTTCTTATTTGAATATTATTTGCAGTAAAGACACATAAAATGTGTTAATATTTCAAGACAAATATATACAAAGCAATTCATATCTATCTGTTTCTGCGTGTTCGAAGTCTAGAAAAATCTATTGCATTTACAGACTTGAAAGTTTGTACACAAGTAGTTTAAAAAGTCGGATGATGGACCTAGAATTTTCTTATTTTTCCTGTTGTAAATTCGTTCTAGAAAATTTTAAATTAATTATTTAAGACAGCATTGTCTCAAATTCGTCCTCAGTTAAAAAATCCGCCATCTTGAGTAGTACACATGCGCAAAAGGCCTCATTGGACATGAAATCTTAACAGCCAAAGCTCTCAAATTTCGTCACGTAAGTGGTTCCCGTGAGTGGTTGCCAAGTGATAGATCTACGGTTTGAACCCTGACTGGGGATAAGAAAAATATTGCTTGTGCATGTTTTTGCGTTAAATTAGATTCAGTTCAATGAAAGTGGTTCACATTTTCCTTTTAATTAAAGTTTTAAATAAGTAGTTGGTTAAAACACTCCACTTTGCCTTTTCTCTAATGAGATTTTTAAAAAAGTTCAATTCAGGGAATGAAATTAATAATAATAATAATAATAATAATAATAAATAGTAAATATATAAATAAAAGGAAAAAAAGAAATAACCACGGGAAGCGCTTCTAGACTAGTCTTTGTGCACACAAATGAATCAACTGTTCACCTTTAAGGCAGCTGAATTTATGTGCTATGTATTTAATTTTATCCTTGTCTATAGCCGGCACGGTGTGGCGTCGTGGTAAGGCGCTGTTGTACGCCACAGGTCGGGGAATCGAGCCTGTCAGTGTCGATGGATTTTTCAAGATGCAGAAAATCGTCTGCTCCCATGTCGTCGGATTATGCGGCATAAAAAGATCCCCTGAATATACATTTGGCTTGGATGCTCTGGGGTAAATTAAATTCCTAGTGCAACTTCGTATCGACAGAGTTCGGGTGCTTGCCCTTTCAGGCGGAGAAACTGGACTTCAAAATTCTCAAGCGGCGATGGTATCACACTCATTGTGGTGCCTCTGAAAGAGATGGTACCCCTGCAATTGGCAGAAGCCAACGGCAGCCTCTTAGAAATGAAAAAAGTTATTATCTATTTATTTATTTATTGCTAGATGGTGTGCTTACCATTATACAAGTTTTAAATGCAACATCTCACGTCAGAAAGAGGAATAAGTAATTAAAAAAAAAAAAAACCTGAAACAACTATGTCCAGCATTTTATTATTTTTTTCGTTCTCCGGCTACACACATAAGAAAAGTATTTATCATGGGACAGAACACCAATAGTAAGAAAAATTAATCTACTTTGCAAGTAACCAAAGAACTAGTGAAGAAAAGGAGGAAATCAGCGAACGATGAAAAATGACTTTTATTTTGCACTAATACTAAAATGGTCATTTATTTGGATGCAGTTAAATTTTAAGTGAGAATATTAAAAGTCAATGAATTCTCACTTAAAATCCAACTAATTTTTAAAATAAAAATAATAATAAGATAAAATGAAGTAATAAGCGAATAAATATAAGCATAAAGGAAGCATAGTGTAATTTAGTGGACTTAAGAGTTATTTCTAAACTTTTAATAAGTTTTCGTATGGTGTAAGCTTTTTCCTAATTTGGTTCTTCACAACTGTGGTATTGCAGGTCATATTCAAATATAAAAAAGGGACGACCAAACACGTTTTAAAATATTAATTTAGGAACCGAACCTCTCATCCGTCCCTTTTTCTTTTCTCCTTTCTTCTTATTCTTCTTCGTTTTTTCTTGTGGAGCATTAAAGCAAGTGTGTGAGAGAAGGCATTGTCTGTAGTAAAATAAATTCTTACAAACATTTTAGAATCCTCAACTGTAATAAACGTTGATAAATTATCAATGAGCGCTCATTTAATGTTCAACTTTAAAAGATCATATTTTCAATGTCTTTAATGAATAATAAAGACATAACGAAGAGAAAATTAAGCAACATTTACTTCAAAATTATGTGCCATGAACTAAAATCGGAATCCTTCTTTTTATTTTCTGGCATTGATACAAGAACTATTTCGCGAGCCGCAAAACAATGGCATAGCATTCTATGCAAGAAAAAACAATCGGAATAATATTTTCAGACTTTGTTTTAACCCTTTATCTACTGACGGTACTTATAAGTACTACTCCCTTTAAAATTCCATCCCGTAATCATTTTTACGAATATTCTGACAGTGCTTTTGCTGGAACACTCTTATAACTGCGCTTTTTGAGGATAGACTTCAGCAAGGGTTCTATAAAGAATTTTTTAGCTTGGAAAGGAGATAGTTTTGAAACCGATGCTGTGTTTTGAGCTGCCATTTTGTTCAGATTGCTATACTATTCTTGACTTTTGCTCCAGAGAAGATATTATCCACATTATTGAACTGCTGTCCGCCCAGAGAGTGCACAGCCTAGGACTCTTGTAATTTGGACTATATACGGCCTTGGTTCTAGGCAGAATGGTGTAATATTTCGATTGCTTTTAGGACCTGTAGTTTTGCTTTGGTCCATCGAGCAGTGTATGCTTCAGCGTTGTATGGTGAAAGAGTTCACGCCATGCTGTTAAATAATACCAGGTCTTTAGAGCGCATTACCCTTTTTGATTACATAGATTAGCTTCCACAGAACGACCTTGTGGAACGAATTCCAAGTGTGCTTCTATTTTGAAATTTTACCCAAAATATATTATGCTTTTTGGTCCAAAATGACCAGGGGTAGAAATGAATTTTGAGGACTCGAAGGAATGTTGTTTTCCCCTCATCTATGTTTCGGAAAAGATTCATTTTTACACGCAACCACGATTTGACGCCGAAACTGAAGATCTCAGAGACAGTCAAATAATTTTGGAAAACATCCACTCGCAATTGCTTCAAAGAAGTTGCAGTTGAACTTCTCAATAAACCTATTTAAGATCTCCTCGTACTGGTGAAAGTGTCAGCTGATGAGACTTTACCTTTGAAATACCAAGCTATATGGAAGATATAAGGGTACTGTGGATTGGATGCTGTTCTGCAACATTTGATAGAGTTAAGTTATTGACAACAGATCATCATCCTGATCTAGATAGTTTTAAAGACATAACACACTGTTCTAGAAACGATTAAACCAGTTTTGCACTTTATGTTTATTCCCAGATTCAGAATCGTTTTCTTCGTTACTTCCCTCAGCCTCTTCTCTTTCGTTAAACATTTTTTTTTTCAAAGAAAAAGATAAAACATGCATTGTTTTTCGTCCTAAATCATGCATATACTCTTTATGTAATAGTTTTAAAAAATAGGATAAAAAAACATACATATATATATATATATTTGAAAAATAAAATTAAGATCAGAATAGGTTAATGCTTAAAATATTGTCAAATTATCTATTATTTTATTCATAATAGTAAATGTTTAATAATTCTATGTATTCCTATCAACATTCACAGCGTTTTTACAATGAAATTTGTGTAAAAATTTATGCTCTAAACTTTGCTGCTTCTGTCAAAGATTGATGTTTACTTTTGAGCTCCAAAACGGTCGATTTTTATAAAAAAAGTACCTTCTCCAAAAGCTATGCAAATTAGAGTCATTTTGCTTGAATGAATCTTGACAACATTCCCACTCCAAATCTGCAAGTTAAACTAACAGCCAACAAATCAGAAGATGTGTCGCCCAGAAAAAAAATATTTGTTGAATTTTTTTCTTCTTTTCCTCAAAGAGAATCAAATGACGGTGAAGAAGACGAACAGAAGCAGTCGTCGTGAGATAATTTGATTTATTCGTTTTTTCCGCTCTTCTTTTGCTTAGATTGGCAACAGTTCTATTTGAAGTCCGACCTTTCCTATCCGACGTACGAAGATATTTCCTCTAATTAGGACATTGTTTTCGTATGTCTTGTCACCTAAATAGAAGTATTATCCTAATACAGCTCCTTTTATTGTCAAAAGGTTTAAGATGAATTGTTGTAATTGGCAATGCATGAAAATGTTTTTAATTCCGACTATATTTTGTTAATTTTCATTTTGAATAGTTTCACTGATACATGTTTTTATCGATTCTTTTCATTTTGTTCCGGGTGAAAGAAATATTTACCCTAAAAAATATAACTTGGTTTGTTTGCTCTTTTCAAAGCCAATAAACAATTTGGATGAAGGCCGTATTTTGCTCCATTTTATTGCGTTCTTTCAAACTATTAAGTGAAAGTTTGATAATTTTGGAGTATAAAAAAAGGAGTATGTAATTTTTGCTTAACGTTTACCCAAAAAAGCAATAATTAAAAATTAATATAATTGCACTGAATGTAACATCTATTCACTGAAACATGATTGTTGATTATATATGACTTTATCTATTGTTATTACGAGAGTCACAAGAAAAAAATACATGGTATTTTTCCCCCTGAACACAAGAAATATGTTATTTAATCTCTTTGTTTTGACATGGAGCTGTTTTTTGTGTTCCTCTTAATATTTTAGAGGATTTTATTTCCATAAATAAAAATCAGTGTAATAGTTTTCTGTTTTGACACAAAAGTGACACCGATTGGTTCGCAATCCCAATTATTGTCCGATGTGACCGTCAGATTATATTTATTAGTTATGACTTCAAAGCTGGCGCTTGAACCAGATCGAATTAAGAGCCAAAACATGACTTCAATGGGCATGTTTTTTGTTATATTTATTTACTTATTTCAAAACAATAATAAGTATTCGGGATACTTTGTGGCTAAAATGCTCGGGAAAAAAAGCACATCTTCACATTTTCTACCGGTAAGCAAACATGAAGTATTCACTTATAAATAAACATTGAAATCAGAACAATAATTATATTTTGCAGCCAGTACAGACAGAAAACACAAAGAGGACATCGTTAATGCCTAATGGTTTATTTGCAGGAATAATATCGTTTACGTTTCCATTATTGTAATAAACTCCTTGACGGGATTAGATAAAACTAGATACAACAAACAATAGGTTTTTCAGTTTTTCATTTAATCTGAAATTTCTCCAATCCATAGGTTTATGTGATCGAAGGACTTACAGACTTCTAGGCTGTTTTTTTTTAAATACCGAAATAATTTTCGAATTCTCTCAAATTCGGGCAAAAAACAGCATGAAAACGTTAAACAAATGCACTTTCAGCTTTTTATATGACGTGCCGAAGTTGAATATTCCGGTTTCCTTTTACAGTTCTCCACTTGGGCATTATTATAACCTCTTGAAAACCACTAATACCGTACTTTCGGCTTCATTTAATTTATAAAAACTAAAATATATATTTATTGGAAAATATCCCAGCCCTTTTCAGAGGCGGCGCGGAAGCCATGACAAAGTGCGAACTCGCTAACTCAATCTGAGGCACAAAATTCAATCAGCGGCGAAGCTTTCGTTTGAACAGAAAACTCTAGCGCGCTTCGACAGCGTGAAATGACGTCAATGCAAGGGAAAAGCACAAATTGAATTTCACTTTAAAGCAAGTGGATCCCATCCTAATCACGTAAAGCAACAGAACGCAATCCCCATATTAAAAGGAACTTCTGAAAAGATGCGACGTCGACAGCATTGGCTCTAATTTAGAGCTTTAGACTCCAGAGGCATACGCACTTATTTCAGATTTCAAAATTGTTCCTCAGAAAACGAATGAGTTCCACAGAAATTTGAAATCCAAAAGAACAGGAATTACTACTTCGCAGTCTCAAGGGCATCTAACTTTATAGGGTTTATGGTTTAGAATATGGTTTGAGGAAGAACGTTTTCTTAAGAAAAAAAGGTGGTAGCTATCTCGTTAAAGAAATTTAAACGCGATTTCCTTTCAGTTTCCTTCCTTTCCAATTGCGAATAAATATGATTGCTAGTAAAAGGGTTCTAGAATTAAGGAATCTAACAGGAGATATGGGTAAAAGCGACTCCGTTTCCAAAATTAAGTTAGTTTGATATATATACCTATATATGCATAAAATTGTAAAAAGAAATATTAAAAAAAGACAAAAATTGAGTGAAAGCAAACCGCTAAAGAATAATACATTTACAACGCTTGAATACATTTTACAATGTCTAAACAGAATAGATCATAATTCGGAACGCACATTATAATAAAAATTTGGTTACGTCAATTTAAAATCTTTTACACCGTTTCTCAAAGAATTTAAAAGAACACGTTGTTTGCTATTCAGGGAATCGTTCTACTGAGAATATACTTCATCCGAAAAATTTTATCTATTTGTTTTCTAGAATCGTGTACTGATGTTAGAAATACTTTATACCGCGGGACATATAATTCTAAATTCTTCCTTGCCAACTGAGATAGAGGAAATTGATTTAGGGGTTATAAATCGAAATTTCGTTTCTCGGACGCGCAATTGGGACGACATTTTACGCGATTCACGTAACCTATAAAAATGAGATCATGACTTAATAGCTCTATTTAAGAACCCATTCCCATAATGGGTTCTTCTCTCTTTTGACATTCCATTACCAAAAGCATAATCTGCTCCATTTTTCGGAAGCCCAAAATGATGGGAAGCCATTTTCTTTTCACTATCTGCTCCTGGTTAGTTTCCGCGGATGATTTGTTGAAAAATATACTGTCCGTGGGAATGATACAGCACATTCTCATTACTAAGAACTTTGATATAATATGCCATCAATAGCAATGGCTTTTTAACAATCTTTCCTAGGTCTCTAAACTAATTAGTTGGCTGATTCCGATGAGCGAAGAAATGTAATTTTTTAGCCTACTTTCCCGTAAAAATAATAATAATAATAAAAAAGAATAAAAAAAGGCTCAATGTATTGTAAAAATGTCGTAAAAAATAAAGAAAAGTCAAAAATAGGTTAAGTTATAAAATTAAAAATAAAGATTGAAAAATAAAAACTTTGAAAGTAGGGTTTTGAGATAGGGAAAATGTGTATCTGTCGATCTGTTTGTCTATCCCCTGCCCCATAATGACTTTTGAGGGAATTGTCCGATTCGAAAAATGTTTCTTGCATTCAAAAGATCTCAGCGAGAACATCTCATTTCCATACTTCCTTTTTTTTTTATTTGAACAATTTTTTTGTTCATTTTGAACAGTTCAAAAAATCTTAACATTATTATCGATAGGGAAATATGAAGCCAATTATATAAACCCAGGCCATAAGATGGAAGTTCCCTTTGAACAAGCTTATTGGAAATAGCTCTCGACGTGAACTATTTTTTTACTTCAACATTTTTTTTTTTCAATTTTGAACAGTTTAAACCAGTTTAACAGTAACACCATTGGGGAAATTTAAATCCTGTATAATTCCTGATCTAACAAATCGTTTGGATAGGAAAAATCTTATGACGTAGAACATGTACAGATACCAAGTTCATCCAGAACTAAATTAGCCAGTTTTCTCTTGAAATTTTTTGCTCTGGATTTAGCGGAATATTGCTGAAGGATGGAATGAATAAATAAATGAAGGAAAGAAAGAATGAATAAATGAGTGAATAAATGAATATATGAATGAGTGCAGGAATTAATGCATGAATGAGTGAATGAATGAACGAATGAAAACATGAATGAGTGAATGAACATAACCGTTGAAAAAGGTACATTTGAAGCAATTAAGGACTAGCTAAATGAGAAAGAGAGAGATATCTAGATTATAAATTTCGTGATCTATAGGAAAAAGTAGGCTCGTCTAGGTTCTAGACCAGTGATTCCGAACCTTTTTCACGTTTTTAACAAGTAAGCAATCCACGATCCCATTTATGTACACACGCACACGTCCACGTAACTATTTTGATATAAAAACGATGCGTTATATTTCAAGCTGTTTCTGGATCCTATCTCACTGTATATTAATGTGTTTACTTTATAACGTCCAAGGAGTGTAAAATAAACAAATTTACAGTGGAGTAGCACTCAAAGTTTGCTTTCTTACTTTAACACTTTTTTGAGCCCACCCCACCCTAACTGAAAATACAATACTTGCTAATGGAACTAAATTTGGTACACACATGGACCCTGATAAGAAGTAGCATTGATTAGTTTTTGGCAGTAATAAGCGAGATGGCCCAATTAAATGTTTTTCTCGTTACTCGTAATTGCTCTCAAGAAATAATGGAATGACTCAAATAAAAATGAGACACAGCATTTATTTAAATGTTCCTATAAATTATTTCAGCAGGCAGGGTGGCGTAGTGGTAAAGCACATGCCTCGTACGCCCAAGTCCGCAGGATCAAACCTGGCCCAAGTCGGTGGATTTTCAAGATGCAGAAAATCGACAGCGCCCAAGTCGTATGTTTATGCGGCATGTAAAAGATCCCTTGAGTATCCGTTTGGCATGGATACTCTCGGCTAAATAAAATTCCTAGTGCAGATTGCATCAACGAGAGCTCTGGTGTCGCCATCTAGGGGGAAATTGAGCGTCAAAAAATTGCGGCGATGGTACCACACTCATTGTGGTGCCGCTGAAAGAGTTGGTACCAATCTCTGGGAACGCACTAAGTCTGCAATGGCATGTATATTTATATAATTGTATAGATAATTTTATCACGCACGAACTCTATATAGAACTTTGCGTTCAGTTTTTTTATGACCAAAAACAAAATAACGCTGTTTTTAACAATATCTTTGTGGAGGTACTAGGACCATCTCAAACCGCTTTAATTTTAATCCCTCAAATATTTTTCATTGGTCCCTAAGTAAATGAGTAAATAATAACAAATTCAAAAAAAAAAAAATTCTATTCCATCATATAGCTCTAAATATGTCACACTATATTTTATTTATTTATATATTTTAATGTTAATTGCTAATTTACACGCGTACTAATTTTGTTACATTGTGACGTTAGTGTTTTTGCTGCTTATCTCCAAAGTCTGACGAAGTCAGACGAGACCAAAAAGATTTTATGTACGCAAGACCTCATAAAAGCAAGAACAAGAAGGGAGCTGATATAAATGTCATCTTTTGACGTATCGTAGGAAATTTGTAACTTAACCACTACTGAAGAAATTGAAAATTCCAAACAACTTTTTGAAATACATCTCGTTACACGAAGCAAGTTCAGCTTGTTCTATATCTATGTACGGGGGTAAAAAAAAGAAGAGATGCGATTTTAATTTTTTTTTGTACACATGAAGTTGAGCTGAAAAGATTACAAATGTCATCTTTGTTATCAAAAATTAAACGTAAAAACTGAGAAAGCCGACTCCCGCAATGATGTCCGTCATGTTTCAGCCAGATCTTGACATGTTTTCCTTTAGTGGCTCCAGAAGCCGCTGCTCTCTTATCTCATGCCTTTCATGCGAAACGTCTCAACAATTTCTCTCTCGACATTTAATGGGAGCGCTACAAAGTAAAGCAGAGGGAAAATCATTAGTAGAGCGTGTCAGAGTGCATTTCTCGCCTCACAGATTTCTCGCCGTGTGGAGCTAGCGTCGTTGTTTAGACGCTCTTCCCACGCAAGGCGGCTCGTGCTTTCCCAGAGGAAGCGTAAAGGAATTAACCATGTGAATATGAAATTTGATGACACGGGTGGGGCCATCGGCTGACAAACCGCTGCTATCAGGTGAGAAAGCTCCCGTGGAATGTTGACTCTGCACGCTGTGAAGAAATTCAATTTTAAAGCGCGAGATGAGTTGAATAAAAATGAATTTCTAACTTTATTATGTCCTGCTCCAGAGCGACAGGCAAATGTCGAAGAAAGCTGAAAGGAATTTTTAACACATCAGAGTAATCCTTTCGAAGACTGCATATATAAAGTTTAAAATTTTAAACGAACTTATACATTTCTTCTAAACGTTTTAACTTGATATTCCGATTGAAAGGTCGTAAAATATTACTATCTTAACAATCTAGGTCCTGAAAATGTTGACGACCGAAAAATTTATTTTCGGGAATATCTGTAATATAGAAATATCTTTTGTAGATACGTTGATTTCTGAGTTAGGGAATTTTTATATCCCTAAATTATTAACTGAGCGTAGTGGAGCTTTATTACTTTCCATAATAGTTTAGCTCCTTTTCAATCGTTCAATTATTAGGCTCATTTGATCTGAAATATTGAACCGCATGCTACTTGCATGACGGGAGGGGCCTGTGAGTAGCTGTTAAGATATTTTGCAATGAAAACGGAGAAATTCCTCTTATCAAGTAATTACTGTGTAACATGGCACGTGTCATTCCGTCCATTTGACATTGACTAAACTAACTGAATTTCAGATTCTCTTCCTGCAAAATTTCTTTTAACAGTGCTTTTCAACGTAAATTTTTTTTAGTAGAGCAGTACTTAACTAAATTCCGAAGACTGGTCAGTGCTTTTTAGCTTCACAAGAAGCTCTGTTCTTGAGCTATACAAGCAGTTATTTAATTTAACATTTATTCACTCATTCTTGTATTTATTCACTCATTTATTTACTCATTCATGTATTCATTTACTCATTTATTTATTTTTTCATTTATTCACTCCTTCATTTTCTCATTTTTGCACTTATTCACTCATTAATTTTTGCTCATTCATGCATTCATTCATTCATTTATTCACTCATTCATTCATTCATTTATTCACTCATTCATGTATTTGTTCACTCATTCATTTATTCATTTATTCCGAAATATCCTTAAAAATATCCATCAAAACATTTCATAGGAAAATAGGCTCGTTTAGTTCTGGTTGAACTTCGAATCTGTACATGTTCTACGCCGTAAGAACCTTCCGATAAAGTTTGTTCCAAGCAAGTACGTCTGTTAGATCAGGATTTTTGTAGGATTGAAATTTTCCCGTAGGCGCAATTTTAAATTTTTTTTTTTTTTTTTTTTTTGAACTGCTCAAAAATGAACAAAAATTGTTTAAATCAACAAATATTTCACGTCGAGAGCTCCTTCGAATTAACTTGTTCAAAGGAACTTGGACTTTATGTCCAAGGTTTATAAAATTTGCTTCATATTTCCCCAATACCACTAATGTTAAGGTTTTTTGAACTGCTCAAAATTGAACAAGAAAATAGTTCAAATCAAAAAATAAAGTATAGAAATGAGATGTTCTCACCGAGATCTTTCGAATGCAAGAAAAATGTTTCGAATCGGCCAATTCCCTCAGAAGTCATTGGGAGGGACAGACAGAAGGCAGACACGACAGACACACATTTTCCCCATCTCCAAACCCTACTTTCATTTTTTTAAAATCTGTATTTATTTAGTTATTTTTGACGTTTCTTTATTTTTAACGATAGTTTTACGATACCATTAAGCCTTCTTTGATACTTTATTATTATTATTTTTAAACTTTTACGTAGTCTAAAAAAAAGTACGTTCAGCATTTTTTAATAATTCATACAAAGTAAGGAGATATTTATTTTAAAATAGTACTGTAGTAAAGTCTATTCCATACTAACTATAGTCAAGGTTTTGAAGTTAAAATTGCGTGTCACTCGTACAATGATAACTCTGTCATCTTATCAAATATTTATTACATAAAAAATAAACACAATCATGCAGTATTAAACAATTAAGAATGAGGCTTCCGAACAACAAGCGTCGACATACATCGCTACTCCAACAACCGCTAAATTAAAAAATTTTTAATTAGAGTTCTTTTTTTTTGGTGAAAGTGAAAGTTATTATTTTTTAGAAGTTGAAGTGCTTAATCGCCACAGTACTCCCCCCCAAGTGCCAAGGGCACTGATGTTACAAGTATTTTCTGTTGAAGCGAACTTGTCTTCCTGAGCGAGTGGTTATTGGGACAGGTTGTACTATGTCTGTGGTTTCATTTCTTGGAACGGGTTGCTGGATGTCGGTGGTTTCATTGCTCATTGGGAGAGCAACAGGGACGTCAGCTAGATTATGCGTTGAGGGCGCACAGTTGCTTGCAGTAGGCAGGTCGTCAGTAGCTAAGGAAAAGCTTGGCTTGAGACGGTCAACACTAATCGTGCTTGGTTTGTTGTTGATTATCAGGGTGAAGTGTTTAGGAGTGCGCTCTATGACTTTGTAGGGGCCATCGTAAGGTGTTTGTAGCGGCTTCTTAACTCCACCGTGCCGAACAAAAACATGGGTGCAGTTGAGTAAACTTGGGTTGATGAAAGGTGTTTGTTTATTATGGGCAGATCCTGGTGTCGGGGAGAGATTTTGCATAATTATCCGGAGTTGTTGTACAAATTCAGATGGTTCTTCACTGGATATCGTGGACGGAGAGAGAAATTCTCCTGGCAGTCGGAGTGTTGAGCCATATACCAGCTCTGCAGTAGTGCACTGGAGATCGTCCTTGAAGGTGGAACGCAATCCCAAAAGCACAAGAGGCAATGTTTCAGTCCATCGATGGTTATGGTAACATTTAAGAGCCTGTTTGAGGGTACGGTGAAGTCTCTCGACCATTCCATTGCTAGCAGGGTGGTATGGGGTTGTTCTTATATGCTTAACTCCCAATAGTCGGGAAAGAGAAGCAAAAAGTGTGGATTGAAACTGCCGACCTTGGTCTGTTGTAATGATGGATGGTACCCCAAAACGTGAAATCCAGTGATTCACAATTGCACGTGCCACTGTTTCAGCACATATATCAGTCACGGGTATAGCCTCGGGCCATCTGGTGTATCGGTCGACGCAAGTCATGAGGTAAGAGAATCCATCAGAGGGTGGTAATGGTCCGACCAAGTCAACATGCACATGGTCGAACCTTCGTGCTGGTTTTAAGAATGGTTGAATAGGGCTGTGAGTGTGCTTGCTTATTTTAGATTTCTGGCAGTCCACACAAGCACGTGACCAAGTAACAACATCCTTAGCCACAGACGGCCACACATAACGGTCCAGTATTAGTCGTTTAGTAGCACGGATACCTGGGTGAGATAAGTTACGGAGAGAATTAAAAATTGGCTTTCTGAAATTGCATGGTACAAATGGTCTCACCTTATCGTCTGTGATGTCGCACCAAAGTCTCAACGTTGGAGAAATTGGCACGGATTTCAGTTTTAGGGAATGGTTGGTTGTGCCTAAGAGATTTTGTAATTCGGCGTCGGTTTCTTGAGCTTGTGATAAAGATTCAAACTGTATTGGAGTTGGACAAATCTCTTGAATGCGAGACAATGTGTCAGCGACGACATTATCTTCTCCGGCGATGTATTTGATATTGGTTGAAAATTGTGCAATGAAGTCGAGATGTCTGAGCTGGCGAGGGGAACAGGTGTCAGAATTTTTAGTAAATGCAAAAATTAAGGGACGGTGATCAGTAAAAATTGTGAAGCATTGGCCTTCAAGTGCGTGCCTAAAATGCTTTACAGCAGAGTACATAGCGAGAAGTTCTCGATCATATGTGCTGTACTTGGCTTCGGCAGTCGATAATTTACGAGAAAAGAATGCGAGCGGTTTTGGGCCATTAAGAGACTGGGAATTTAAAACTGCTCCAATAGAAGTGGTTGAGGCGTCGACCATGAGGGCCAGTGGATGCTCAGGTGACTGAAACGTCAATGTTGTGGCATTAATCAAATCGGATTTGCAATTTTCGAATGCAAGAGTCGATTTATCATCCCAAGGCACAGGACGTTTGTCGTTCTTTTTAGAATTTTTCAGAAATTCATTTAAAGACGCTTGCGTTTATGCGGCTTTTGGCAAGAACCGCCGGTAGAAGTTTAGCATCGCTAAGAAACGTCTCAGCTCAGAAATAGTTTTCGGTTTCGGGAAGTTAATGATGGTCTCAACTTTATCAGGAAGCGGCTTAACGCCTGCAGCAGTTATGAGGCACCCGAGAAATTTTACGGCAGGTTTTCCCAATACACATTTGTCAGGGTTTAATTTTAACCCATGCTTTTTTAACCGTGATAACACCTCGTGCAAATGTTTAGCATGCTCAACATCTGAGCAAGAAGCTATTAATATGTCATCGAAATAGGGAATACAACAGTCAAGATTGGATAAAACTTGGTGTATATACCTTTGAAAACTTTGCCCTGCGTTCCGCAATCCGAATGGCATAGCAGTGTATTCGAACAAACCAAACGGTGTGGTTACAGCTGTCTTGGGTATATCAGCAGGGTTTATAGGGATCTGGTGGTACGCTCTTGCTAAGTCGAGAGTAGAAAAAATTATTTTTCCATGCAAGCTTTGGGTACAATCCTGGATGTGCGGAACGGGATAGCGGTCAGGCACGGTTGTAGAATTGAGACGACGGTAGTCACCGCAAGGACGATACTCACCGTTAGGTTTTCTGACAACGTGCAAAGGACTTGCCCAGGGGCTTTTAGATGGTCGGATGATGCCCTGAGCGGATAAATATTCAAATTCTTTTTTAACAGCTTTAAGAATGTCGGGAGCTAGTCGTCTAGGTTTTGAAAATACAGGCGGACCTTTTGTTTCGATATGATGGTAAATTTGATCTTGCTTACTACCTTTCATGGGTTGCGATGGGTTTAATAACTCAGGATACTCACTAAGGATTTTATCCAGTATGCCATCACCAACCAATATAGCGATGTTCGATTCAGGAGAGTTAAGTGAAGGTAGTTGTCCATTAGAGGAAAGTCGAGTATTCGCATCAATAACTCTATGGTTTTTAGCATCAACTAGCAGATTGTAGTGTTTTAAAAAATCTACGCCGATAATAGGTTGTTTAACGTCTGCTACTACAAAGGACCATATAAAATCACGGCGCAAATTCAAATTGATGGTCATGCGCTTTGTTCCATAAGTAGCAATTTTTGTGCCGTTGGCGGCATACAACGTTAAATATTGCGATTTAGAGTGCGGAGCGTACGTTTTAGGAATGACTGATACGTCCGCACCAGTGTCAATTAAAAAGGAAAGTTTAGACTTTGAATCGGCCATTAATATGCGATTAAGGTGGCGGTCAGCATTATGGCCGGTAAGCGATCGCCTTACACGTTTCCCGAATGACGAAAAGAGCAAGGAGGGTTGCATTTTTTGGCATTCTCACCAAAATTAATATGATAGAAACATAAACCATTTTCTGGCTCTTTATAGCTTCGATTGCGAGAATTGCTACGGTAGCGAGAGTTATTTCGGTGTCTAGGATTTCTAATGTAATTGTCCCTCCGTGTACTTCGCTCCTGAACTATAGAAGTTAACTGTTTGACTTGCAGGGTTAATTGGTCAATTTGCGCCTGTAGCGCGATATTTTGTGGTGCAATAGAGACTTGTGCAGAGTTAATGGACGATTGAGGCGTTAAATCGTGGATTTTATCTGCAATAGATGCGAGTTTCGTTAAATCTTCATTTAACGCTGCCAAAATCGATTGCGTGCTGTTGGGCAGTCGTCCAAGCCAGAGTGATTTAAGCAATGGCTCACCTACGGAATCGCCACCTAGAGCACGCATGCGTATAAGCAATTGTGACGGACGTTGGTCACCGAGCACTAACCCTTGTAACAATGTCCTTATTTTAGACGACTCGCTTTCTGAGTGTAATTCAACCAAACGTGTTTTTAACTGCTCATATTTGTTGGTTTCGGGAGGTCGCATAATGATATCACTTACGGAGCTTAGTATGTCCGAATCAACAGCTGCCACAACATAATTGAACTTGGTTTCGTCAGTCGTCACATGTGCCAAGGAAAATTGTGCTTCTAAGCGGAGGAACCACAGGTTAGGATTATTCTTCCAAAACGGCGGTGGTTTCACCGCAACGTGAGAAATTTGTGGTTCGTTGAAAATTTGATCTTCAGATGTCGACATTATATATAACTTGAGTTACAAATATAATTCCATTAGGGATTAACACGTAAAAAAACACACATTAAAGTAGCACTCAAAAAGAAAGTTATCATCAAGGCGACAATTATCATAAACGACATTACAATTTATCATAAGTAAGCAAAGAGAATCTATGTCACTCAACATCGAAAGGCAATGTACCAACTCGTGAATATAAAACCAAATTCATTTAGACAAATAAAATCGTGCGGTAACTTACGCAGCTTAGATATTTTTCGATTGCACTTATCATCGTAAAAGTTCACACGTTCTTTGGTCACCAATGTAGGAATGTCTATTCCATACTAACTATAGTCAAGGTTTTGAAGTTAAAATTGCGTGTCACTCGTACAATGATAACTCTGTCATCTTATCAAATATTTATTACATAAAAAATAAACACAATCATGCAGTATTAAACAATTAAGAATGAGGCTTCCGAACAACAAGCGTCGACATACATCGCTACTCCAACAACCGCTAAATTAAAAAATTTTTAATTAGAGTTCTTTTTTTTGGTGAAAGTGAAAATTATTATTTTTTAGAAGTTGAAGTGCTTAATCGCCACAGTACCTTCTCAAACGGGTGCCGTGGCACCCCATGGGGCCACTCAAGAGATCAGGGATGCTGCGAGGCGCTCTTGATATCAGTTTTCTTTGTTGCTAATCAAACAAAAATCAGCAATGGTGGTTTACAATTAAAGATTTTTGTGATATTTAAATATGAGTTACAATCATTATTTTTATATTCTACAGAAGACGTGATAACTCTTAACGTCTCCGGTTTTTCTTCAAAATCGTACATATATTATATAAGAAGTTTATATTACGGGTAGATATTAATGATTTGGGTGGCGTGAGAACATTCTAATAGTTCCAAGGGTTCCATGACTTGGAAAGGTTTCGGAACCCTTTAATTAGTATTTTTTCTTCGTAATCTTTAGGCTCATGTAGGTTTTCTAATATTACAATAATTTGCATATGTAGTTAATGAATTCCACTTACGTATATTTGCAGCCGCATAAATTTCTGTTACTATTTATTCTCAGTGCATTCGTTAAGAAATCTTACATATAACTATGTAAAAATCAAATGATTAAAAACGTAATATTGTATGTAAAATAAATACTCTATTGGGGCATGTCAGGATGATTTTGAATACCTTTATATCAGCACGATAAAAATTTAAAATAAAACTATTTTGAGTTAAAGTGCAATTAGTTTGGATAAATTGACTCATTCAATTATAACATTTACTAGTACCGCATCCATTTTTTTCAATATCTAATTTGCTTCCATAGTGTTCTGAATCGGTAATTACTTCATTATGTTCCCTTCCTTCCTGCATTGAATCAGATACCGTTTTGTTAATTGTACTTAGATACAGCTCCATTAAATCAGCAACTGCTACGTTGTTTGTATTATAGATATTTGCTTTAATTCGATAAGCATTATATGTGAGCAATTCTACTTCATTTAGTCAGAATCCTTTTAAGTGTGCTTTGATATGCTAGCCTTAAATAAATTATCTTTTCATTAAACGTGTTGGAATATACTTCCATTTGATTGGATAGTTTCGATATTAATAAAATAATTCTTTGTTTTTATGATATAGTTGTGATGCTACTAGAATTATGTCAATGGCTTTAATTTTTATGGGTATCGTTGGAGCTGGAAAGCTGTTGTATATGATGTTTTGCGGTTTTGCAGCGATTTATTTCCCACGAAGTTTCTGAATTTTATGCAAATTAATGTGAATTATAAGATATTTGTTAGAGTGGAATCGGTTATAGAAATGTTTTGCCGTAAGTTGTGGCAGTTGTCAATGTTTTCATTTCACTCAAAATTTATTGGCAATAAAGTTATTTTGAAATTGAAGAATGAACCCCGCAACAAAAAAGCAATATTAATTAAGAAGACAATGAATTTACTTCAATAAGGGATGATGATTTACTGAAGAACTTCAATGGAGTAGGGTTTCTCTTCATCACAATCGGAATTGGAAGAAAACAAAGAAAGCATGTACTGCCTCTCATTGATAAGGCAAAAACCCGGAGAGATTGCGCGGTCGGAGAGATGGCGCACTTGCATTTTTGAAGGGAAGTGGAGGTTTAAGTGCACCGGCGATTTTAGGTAGTTGTACAGCCACAACAGCACAGTGTGTACTCGAATTCTAAGTTTCTTCTCTGAAAATGTATGATACAACGTCGTTTTTATTGCTTGCTTTCCAAATGTAAGGACTTGAATTATTATTACTGTACCTCTGGATTTTCATTGTGATATAAAAGTCGTAAGATTATTTTTAAGCAAACGTTTTTCCACTATTTTGACAATTTGCTTGCAGTTATTATTATCATAATCTACTTACTGTCGAAAATCAACTCTCATATGCATAAACATCCACCGTGAGCAGTCTCACTAGCCCTATAAGGAGAGAAGCGAAAAAATAGCTGTCTTGACTTTATGACTGCTGTCGTTTTAAATTACAGCATAACTAGGAAATAGTGATGTAAGTGCATACAGAAGGAATGCAACCTATGATATTCACCAAAAGTTTGGCAAAAATTAACGTTTTCTTTCTTTTATATCTAGACACACGGCAGTGTGTCCGCCAAGTTCAGAAAGTCAGCCAAATTAAGATACGGCGACACCGGCCAATGTGTATATTTACCCGAACCATTTCGAGCTACTTTTGACCCCACCATTACCCAAAAACTATTGGAACTACATACTTGAAATTTTGTACGCCTAATAGCGATTCCCTTAACCCCTAGAATATCAAATTTCATTGATGTACCTCTTATGGTTATGGAATTATTAAGGTTTGAAAAGTGTCATTTTTATCACTCACTCACTCACTCATCAAAAACCTAACCTACTTCTAGGAGACTTAGAAACTTGAAACTTGGTATTAAGGTAGACAATTTGGCATATATAAAGGAAAAAATCCGAATCTTCAAAAAATTACATTATCTTCGAAGTTACTAGCATACTCATAAGTAGCATCATACCTGACGACTTCAAACAGCAGCCATATTTTTCTGCCGTTTAAAGTAAACAATACTCTCTCGCGCTTGAAGGTAAATAATTGAGGCATTGAAATTCACTTTCCGCTTTAATTTTTCGCCTTAAGGCTTAACTCAAGCTGACTACAAAGAATCCAGTGTCGTAGTTATATACAGAACTTTTCAACGTTTTAAATAAAAGATTAATTAAGTGAAGATAGGTTTACGGACTTCTTACGGAGAAATGCAAGCAGACGAAAAAAATCTTAAATAATTAATAGCGACTATTCTGCTTGGTTTAATTTAGTATAACTTATCGACAATATAAAAACACACATTTTAGCTTTTCAAAAATTAATGATATCCTAACAAAACATTAATGTGAAAAAAGGGCCAAGTTCGATAGAACAAAAACGGCCTTCGGAGTAGTCGGTGTCAGCGATAAAAGAATTGATATCTAACGGGTGCCAAGTTCCATAGCAGATCCTTTGATCATGGCTGTGAAAGCGTACAATGTTCCTTAATTTATTTAAAAACATTTTTTTATCGGATTCCTAACTTGGCAATTTTAATTAAGATAAGTTACGTTCAAGAAGGCGATAAGAAGACAATTAGAACTTAACTATAATAGCTTGCCACATGATTTTACTAACTATTAAAAATTGCTAATGGAATGAGTTAAATTTTTTGAATGTAATTTACCTTAATTAACACTTGCCAAGTTAGGAATCCGATAAAAAAATGTTTTTAAATAAATTAAGGAACATTGTACGCTTTCACAGCCATGATCAAAGGATCTGCTATGGAACTTGGCACCCGTTAGATATCAATTCTTTTATCGGTGACACCGACTACTCCGAAGGCCGTTTTTGTTCTATCGAACTTGGCCCTTTTTTCACATTAATGTTTTGTTGGGATCCTGTTTTCCAATTGTGCTCCAACTCTACCGGCTTTACCTTACCTTCACATTTTGCGGACAAAAAAAAGTAGTACTTAAAACAACTGCCTTCGAAAAAAAAAGCTTGTTTTTTTTTAATTTTATTTTTTTTAATCGAACGAATTTATTTTAATCAAACTAATAATTAAATGAAAATTTACAATCAGTCCTAATTTTTCAAACTAATAGTCTCGATTGAGTTTGTATTGCACGGAAAATGAATATTTGTAAAAGAAATGGAAAGATGTAGGGAATTGATTTCACAGGAATTGGAATACTAATTAGAAACTTTAAAATTACAGGAGCAAAAAGACATTTTAACCACAATGGTAGCAGATGGTCCAATGAATTTAATTTAAACCAATTTAAATTCCAATCTATTTCTTTAAAAAAGACCCACACGAAAAAGTGATTAAGTGAGAGGAAAACGAAACTCCACACTGTGCAGAAAATGAATAGTTTCTAAAATTGCTTCGGTAATTTAATTTACTTCTTTTGATAGCGCAGTTCGATTGAGTTTGGATATTATTTAATTAAATTGTATCACACACATTTTCTTAAAAATCTCTTATCTTGTGAACTGTAAACGTCTGAATCAGAAAATAAGATGCGTTACAAAAAATATATTCTGCATGTACATGTATTAAGCTGTTTGAAATCAGATAAAAACATGTGTTTTCATTTCAAATGGTACATTGTAAAAATAAATATAATGAAATTCTTTTCTACAGAGTTTGGGGTAAATAAAAAAACACCATTAATTTAGTCACAATGATATTGCACGAACATATTAATTTACTAGCTGACATGACCGGCGTTGCGCGCACTAACTCGAACATTGTGCCATTCCCTGACGGAGAAAATAAATGAAATGAAAAGTAACGCATCCAACATTTAGCCGAAAACTACTAAGGAGAAATTTAGTTAAAAATTCCCATTAGAATATGATCAATAGTCCTTTAAAAAATCTGTATTAGAGCAGCAAAAGTTCTTAAAAATCCTCATTATATATTCTTATTAGGAAAAACCCATTTGGCTACAGGCAACAATTTTTAAATATTACCAACAGTTCATTTCAAGATTCCCGTCAGAAATAAGGCAATGCTTACTAAAAACCCTAATTAAACGCGAATAACAGTCTCTAGAAATACCTATTGGAATATGAATGACATTTCCAAAAGCTGCAAATAAAATAGTACTTTAATCAACGAAATAAATACTGAGCCCACAAAAAAAAAAAAAAAAAAGAGAGAGAGAGAGAAAGAAAAATAATCATTTACAAAAGTAAACAAATATGTACATTTAAGTTAACAAATGTTGTCCTTAACCAGTACCGCAGTATAAACTTTCGTTTGAAGAAAATATATTTATATCCAATCCAAATAACTGCAATTAGTGTAAAATTGGTTTTCGAAAAACACCATTTGTATTATAGCGCAAACGTAGCATGAAGCTACTGACAACGTAAATTACGTATTGAATTAAATAAGAATTTTATTAATAAGGAATTTTTTGGTGCGGTTTCGAAAAATTACGAAACGTAAAATAATGAATTAAAGAAAATTTCCTATACGGAAAAAGAAGTTGTCTCTTTTTGGCGAGAAAAGTATATCTTTGCGATTTAATCCAAAAAAAAATTTTCTTTCATTTTACTTAAGCAGAAATTTCCTTTGGGCACAAAAGTGCTCTTTATTTTGACGATTGAGCAAATAAATTCAGAGGTAAGCCTCGTTTTTGAATTCGAAAACTGCTTAAAAGCAATATTGCGCGTGTTCTATTTGTTCTAAGAACTTTCAGGAAGAGATCATCTTGTGCAGTTTTTACGGACATCAATATGCTGCAAAAATCTAAAGCGTGGGATATTTCTTCGATAAGATAATCCCTAAATTAACAGTGTTGCTTAAAATTGAAATAAAAAAAGAACAAATTCGAATTTTAGGAAGAACGCTTCGAGGGGCTTGAGGACCTGGTCCAAGGTACCTGTAACCGAAATTTCGTACTCTGGACTCTTCCATCTTGCAAGGAGGCGTCCGATGCACACACATAAACTTTTTTTTTTCTTTCTAATGGGGCTGCAGTATTGGTCGTCAACCATTGCAGACCTAGTGCGTCCCCAGAGATTGGCACCAACTCTTTCAGCGGCACCACAATGAGTGGTACCATTGCCGCAATTTTTTTGACGCTTATTTTCCCCTAGAGGGGGCACCTGAACTCTCGTTGATGCAATCTGCACTAGGAATTTAATTTAACCGAGAGTATCCATACCAAACGGATACTGAAGGGATCTTTAACATGCCGCATAATCATACGACATGGACACAGACGATTTTCTGCATCTTGAAAATCCACCGACTTATGCCAGGTTTGAACCTGCGATCTTGGGCATACGAGACCTGCGTCTTACCACTACGCCACCCTGTCGACACACACACATAAACTTATACGGCCAAAATGTGGTGATGTCACACTTCTTGTGACCCCCTTATTCTTCTCCTGTGTCACAACTTCACGAGCCTAACACCCTCCCCGCAAAGCGTCACATCATTTCTGACTGGCCCTAATAAACGCATAAAATTTCAAAACTAAATCGAGTAAAAATATTTTTCTACATCTTCTGACAGATAGTGTTTCAAATGTAGAACAACACAATTAAAAAAATAATTAAATAACAATGAGAATAAAATCTGCTGACCTTTTTTGCAGCATATTTTTAACTAAGTAATTTCTTTCTTTCTTTGAAATCTGCCTTGTGTACCATATTTTACTGTTATGGTTTTAATATTGTTATTAAGATTTATTGAAACTTTCTCTTTTAATCAATTGAGTCAGTTTTACAAAAATGTATTTTTCTTATGTATATATATATATATATATATATATAACATTTATGACACGTTTCAGTATTACTTTACCTAACACAGAAAACAGATAACACAAAAAATAAATAACAGTTATTTATTTATTGCAATAAAAAATAAAACAAATTAATCACTTTCTGTGTGAATAATTGTTTCAAAATACGTACTTATCATCTTTAAACAAAAGTACAAAAACCCTTTGACCTTTTACTAGATTATGTCACTGGACGCAGAACTGTTTACTAATTATTGTCACATCTTCCTACTGTTGTACTAAGAGTTTCAACGATCTTTTGGTTTTAAACTTTTGATTGCATGAAATTGTATGAATTTCCTTTGACCTTGAGCACAATAAACCATAAGAGATCTTTGTAAAGTAACTTTGTGTACCTCTAAAATAACTTGTGCACTAGGTTTCCTGCTTCCCCCGGTAAGATTTACAACACACACTAGTTAATCATCAGAAGGCTTGCCATTAATCAGCTCTTCTTCTTTTTCAAGGAGTACACGATTTGAATAATGACGTAAAGTTTAAATTAAAGTGTCCGGAAGACTTGAAAATAATGTATCTTCCCACTCCGTTAAAAGTGGTATTTGTTTTTGTTCATTATGTTGTTATAAACTATCTTCAGTTTTGAATCTACCAATCATGCAGTGCAGTGATTTTCGCTGCTGCTCCCTGGTGGGCGATTGAGGAATGGAAGGTGGCGATGCACACAAAGAAAAGTACAACCAGGAAAGGGATCATTCGTAAATGGTGTCACGCTTCGAGGGGGGGGGGTTGTGAAACTGTGACGAGGGGAGGGGGTAACAAGAAGGGTGACATCATGCTTATGCAACATAACGTGACATGTGAAAAAGGGGGGTAGGGGGTCCGTTGAAGTGTGACATTTTGTGACAAAGGGGGAGGGGGTCAAATATATGTGAAAAAAGCGTGACATCATTTATGAACGGTCCCAAAGGGCAAAATTCATTTTTTATTATTAACTAGGCGTGCCGCCCGGCGTTGCACGGGCTAAAATAACACTGCTCTACAGTGATTCGCTAACAACAACCAAATTACTATTTTTATTATAGATTCATATTGCTATTCAAATATCTGCAAGTAAAAAAGTTCCACCACGTCACATTTTTGTGTAACAAAAATTGGAGCTTTCTGCTATTTTTCATGATTTTTTTGTCGCATGTGGCAACCCAAGGCTTCTGGTACCCTACAATCTCGCCGTATCTAGTTATTTCTGGCATCCCATTATGTAAACCTTCCTTGTTGAATAAAGTTGTGGGTTTTTGTATTGCAGTTCATGTTTAAAATGGCAAATTTTGAGCGCAGACATTGCAAAACTATGCCAGATAAGTTTTGTTACATTTGTGGGCGGTTTCTTTTTAAATCTCAAGGTAAAAAATGTGAATAAAGCTTGTTTCTAGTACTTCGGGTGCCAAGTTGGTGACCAAGATGAAAATTTTGCTCCTCACGTGTGTTGCGAGAGTTTCAATGTGGTTCTTAGTCAGTGGATGAAAGGCAAAAAAAGCTCTTTACCTCTTGCTGTCCCAATGATGTGGCGAGGACCTTCATATGCTTTTGATGATTGTTACTTTTGTCTTACAAACATAGAAGGATATTCCAAAAAGCAAATACATAAAATTGAGTATCCGAATATCCCATCTGCACAGACAGTTCCTCGCGGAAAGCACTTAATGGTACCAACTGTTCCATTGAATTAAACTGATATTGACATTTAATAGAGGTGAGTGACATTGAAGACACAACTGAAACATATGTTGTTGAAGGTACTTGTAACATAAACAGCGAACTCCATTTTATTCGTCAAAATGAACTGAATGATCTGCTTCGCAAACCAATAGCCCACTTAGCTTCCATGAAAGAAGCGTACGCTAACGTGGTCACTATTCTAATTGCATTTAAGTATAAACAGTTCAGTTGGCGAATTTGTGGTGACTTAAAGGTCGTAGCAATATTAATGGGTCTTCACGAGAGATTTACTGAGTATTGTTGCTTTTTATGTTTGTGGGATAGTCGAACAACAGCACAGCATTTCGTAAAAAAGGAATGACCACCCAGTACATCACTTCACCTCGGGGCTAGTAATGTTAAATACAACTCTCTTATTGAAAGGGAAAAAATTCTGCTCCCTCCACTTCACATTAAATTAGGACTGATGAGAAACCTTGTGAAGGCCATGGACAAAGAAGAAGGATAAGGATTAAAATTTTTAAAAGAACGTTTTCTACAATTGAGTGAAGCAAAACTTAAAGATGATGTTTTTTATGAACCTCAAATTAGACAAGTGATTTGCGACCCTGATTTCGAAGGAAAGCTTCATCAAACATTGTTAGCAGTTTGGAAATCGTTTGTGAAGGTGGTGAAAGGATTTTTAGCGAAAAAGAAAGATAAAAATTATAAAATCCTAATTTAAGATCTTCTTAAGTTCTTCCAAGCCATGGGAAGTGGGATGTCACTTAAAATTCCCTTTCTACATTCACTTTTGAATTTTGTCCCAAAAAGATCTTCATGAACATAGCGATGAACAAGGACATCAAGATTATGGATAAACGATAGCAACGTCATTGGGAACCAGCAGTGATGGGTTACTACTGCAGGTTTATAAAGAGAAAAGGTTTAACGTCACATAAGGAAAAAAATGACAACATTTCATCGCAATTTATTAAAGTTTGATAGTTTTATGTTTAATTTAGCCTAAAATATGTATCTTTTCTCAATCGAAATAGAATTCCACGATGAATTAAGGAGATTAATCATGATAAAAATTGTGATTTAATTGCATTTTTGAGTTTCTTTTCGTACTATACGATAGTCATAACAAAAAAACTGTACGTGTTACACCTTTTTTAGAATTATATTCGAATTCTACGCTACAAAATTAGTTGAAAATAGCTAATTGTATTTGTGTTAGGGAAAAAATTTTTTTTTGTCGACTAGTGTAATAGATTGAGGGCTAAAATACAACACAGCATTGAAATTCTCTATTATCTATCCATACACAGACATACAGACCCGGACATATATTAATAAGCAATGGCCTTTGCCCGAGCCTGAATAACAGCAACAGTCCCTAAAAATCATAGATAGATTAAGTACAATGTTCCCAAAAAGTAGTTTTCTTTTGGCGTTCGATTTTTTTAAGAAACCGTTGTACGCCCGGCGCTGCGCGAGCTTGAATACAACACGGCATTGAAATTCTTTATTATCTACTATCCATACACAGACATACAGACCCGGACCGATATTAATGAGCAATGGTCTGCGCGCGAGCCTAAATAAGAGCAACAGTCCCTAAAAAACATAGATTAATTAAGTACAATGCTCGTAAAAAGTAGTTTTTTTTTTTTTGGCGTTCGATTTTTGTTAAAAAACCGTTGTACGCCCGGCGCTGCGCGAGCTTAAATACAACGCGGCATTGAAAAACTTTATTATCTATCCATGCACAAACATACCGACCCGGACCGGTATTAATAATAGATAAATTCAAAAAATTCGCATTAGAATAAGGACAATTAATTGTCCTTTTCAATCCTTTTTCGATTTTACGCCATTTTCGTTTCATGCATTCAGAATAATTAACACAATCTTTAAGAAAAAAACCCCTTAAAATACGAAAAATAGTTTTTATTAGATAGCAGACGATAAATAAATTAAAAAGAAAGGATTAAATTTTTAACTGAGGTTGCAAATATAGCGAAGCCTTACTCAAAATGCTAGAGAAACATTGATTATTAGTATTGTTGACATTTGTTTTACAACAATGGCAACGGCATTGATTTTAATTCAAAAGGCAACTGTATATTATATATTGTTGGAACGATGCAACAATGAAAAAGTAAAACAAAACTTGCAAAATTTGCGTTTTTAATTAATATCTCCGCTAATTAAAGCCGGACACGGATGAGACCAGGCGATATGGCTTCTCCGGAAAATTCCGAATCCGACGATACCCGTCCCGACGTCGGGCAACCTGCCGTTCTCGAGGAGATGAGGTGACAGAAACACACACACACAGACAGACGCGGGCAGGTTTTAATAGTATAGACAAGAATAATAGGTAAGCAACTTTTGTTTTATAAACACGATGTAATCATTTCGTTAATGTTCTAGAAATAAATCTTCACTTATAAAACTATGATTTTCAACATTACAGAAAGCATTTTTAATGTGATAATTTAAACAAAAAAGTGGGGGAAAAAACGTTTTAATTCTTTTAAATGTTAACGATTAAATTTGACAGTATTTTTATATTAAAGACCGACAAAGGATCATAAATACAGATTTAAGTGGATGGGAGCAAATAATTACTTTAAGCTATTAAAGAATGCCAAAATGTATTTCATTGTACTTCGTCTATCACTTATAAAAAACACATTTTTTTCTTATAAATGTTTACATAACAAGATACAGATGACATTCATTATTAGTAAATATCACCAAGAATAGTTATCCTCTGGTTATAACAAATTTAATATAGTATATAATTTTTTAACGTCACAATTAAAAAATGACAATACAGTTTTATTTCTGATATGGACAGAATTGTGAAAGGGAAATTTTAATGGCTTTACATTGTAAAGGAAAAAGAACAATGCCGATGAGACGTCAACTAATAAAGTTCGAGAAATAATGATGACCCTAATATCGGCAAAAACCGATTTCACCTAAGTTATGGGATGTCTCAAAAGGTTATGCACTATTGAAAACTAAACTACGTTGAATAAGAGTGCTCATTTGCTGTTTCTATTTATTTAGAATAGTTTAAACAAATTTTTTACAATGCTTTTACATAAGCTGTAAGCTACAATAATGAATAGTTTTACTATAAACTGATAGAGGAGAAAAGAAGTTTACGAGGAGTTGTTTGAAGATTTTCTAGAAACTTTTAAGTTTATATTAGATGTACTAGGCATAGTCCGTTTCAATCCAGGCAGGTAAAAATAAAATCTTACCTTCATAGTCTCAGAAGTTTTTGAATTTCACATATGTTAAAATTTAAAACTTCGTGAGTTATAGGTATGTTTTTGTTTTGCTCAAAAAAATTCCTGGCCCGAGATACAGGCCGCCAAAGGTGGCGCCTTTGGCGCAATTTCTCACGTGCGATTTTCGACAAAAACTTTCAAGTGCTCTATTTCCTGAACGGTGCAAGATATTTTGATGCGGTTTTTTTTATTTGAAAGATAACTACATTCTGTTTAAGATAAAAGGCTAAATTTTAAAATAGCTATTCAACTTTTCTTGCCGCAGCCTTTTGAAATTTTTTTCAAAAAATCTTTTTAATTTTTTTTTCTCAAAAAAGCCCAATCTCAAAAATTTCTATTTTTTTACTGTTGGTTAATACCATTAAGTACTACCTTACCTGAAAAGGAGAGCTTCCACTTTTGCGTTTAACTGTTTTTACAAACAGTTTAAGATTTTGCCATATATTTCATCAGTTTTGTTAACAACATAGTCATATATTGATCTCATTAAGTCAAAATTATATTAATTTAATTTTCTTTGACATGACAATTAATTCTTAATATATAATATTAGCGCGAAAAAATCGACTTTTTTTTAAATTAAAAAAAAAACAAAATTTTTTTAAAATTTAAAAACAGATTGCTTATTACAACCATAAACATAACTTAAGATTGACATTCTGAGTAAAATGCAATGAATATAATATTTATTTAAGTGAAAATAAGAATTTTACAATGAAAAGTGTATATTTATGCTAAAAATTTAGAGAAATAAATGCGATGCACTGTACTTTCAACCCAATACGCATGTGTAAGAAAAATTAATTACTGCACATTCGCCAGGTTGTTAGCAAGTAACGTAAATATATGTATAACAACCATTAAAATTTTATGTATGTCATTTATTCATAATCGCAAATTGATTAATAATTAAATTTATTTTTATATAACACATACAATTAGGTGTTTTCTTGATTCCATTTGCCATCAAGTAATTTGAAACAGAAAACAAGTTTGGTTGTCTTTTCTACCCCAAGGTTATTTTCTAAGCTTGTTGTGAACAAATCCAAATGTAGAAAACTTTAGTTCAATTGCTGCTGAAATGAGCATCTGAATTATTTTTGGCTGTTTATTACCCATGAATTCTTTTACAGCAGTTACAATTTCCCACACTCAAATGTTGACATGAACTGCAATTTCTTTTTCAAATTAAATTCCACAAAGAGGAAGTGCACAAATTATGAACTTTAAGCCATTACTTCATAGTTCAGTGTTTTCTTTAACCAAATTTAATTTGCTCTTAAACCTCTTATTTTATATTTTGGGGTTAGAGATGGCTAAAAAAAAAAGAAAGAAAGGTGTCAATGCATGCGTTCATATTTTTTAAAAAAAGGTATTGTATAGTTACTGTATTTTGCTGATTTAGGTTATTTTCTAGCTTTTCTGAATACTTGTAACCTTTTCTGAATACTTGTAAATTGCGCCGAAGGCGCCATCTTTGGCGGCCTGTATCTCGGGCCAGGAATTTTTTTGAGCAAAACAAAAACATACCTATAATTTACGAAGTTCTAAATTTTAACATATGTGAAATTCAAAAACTTCTGTGACTATGAAGGTACCCCCCTGCCTGAATCGACACGGATTATACCACTATTTTGGGAAAAGCGTTGTAAAATGTATGAACACCGAGTAAAAAAGAAGTCATTTGTGGGAATATTAATAAAAAATTTTACTTTTCGAAATTATCTATGAATGTGGGATATTTAAAGTAATATACCTGTATATACATACATATATATATATGCATATACATATGTGTATATATATAGTATTTCATATGTTATGTATAACTTGGAGTTGTACCTTTTAACATTAAATCTAAACTGCAATGTAGATAGCAACTACTTGTGGTTCAATTTAACAAGCTTAATTTATCTCTGAAGAAAACCTCGCTTAGCCTCGATTCAGGGTAATGTGATTGCTAAGTTCTCAGTAGATATATGAGGGATATCTAAGCGAATACGAGGTCGAGACGTTTACAACTGACATTTACTCGCCTAGTGAGTCATTTAATTTAGTAAGTGCTTAATTGAGTACTTAAGTTCCAGTGATTTCTAATGTATATTTAGCGACTGTCTTCTCTCTATTTTTGTTTTCAGTATTCTACAGACCACTATTCTTGCTTTCATATCTATCACTGATATAGTAGCAAAGCCATTTAATTTGCATTTGTGGTTTCAAATTCTTTACATACAACTATTGTAGGGCATTATAAAAGAATATTTCATTTGTTTCGCAGATATGCTTTTAATGTACTTATAATTCTTTACATACAACTATTGTAGGGATATATAAAAGAATATTTCATTTATTTTGAAGATATGCTTTTGACGATAAAGAATACGGTTCATTGATGAATTATTCCGGAATTAAGTACTCTAAAAACCACATCTATTTTCAAAATTTGATTAAAAAGTAGATATTTCCTCGGAACTAGTTTGGTGAAAGGGTCTAGAAAGTCGTTGCAATGTAACCTTAGATCAATTGATTAGAAATGTCTTACATAGAATTAAGTGATACTGTAGATTTATGTAAATACACCCAAAAGTGTATAATTTTCATCAAAATATAACACTTGTTTCCATCTCAAAAGATTGTGAATAAAATAAGCTTAGTTGTTTCTAATTATCCCAAGGCATGATACAAATGAGAGAGTTGGAAACACATTACTTGCATATCAAAAATAACAAGGAGGATGAAATTCATTACGAAGCGTTTTTAGTAGCATTTCGCATGTTAAATAAAAATGTTTTAAAACCATTTATTTCGTAATTGGATATTTCTGGAGAAAAAAATGCAAAATCAGGCCCGTCATTTAGGGGGGTCAGGGAAATATAATGTATTTATATGTATGTACATGGGCTTTGTTGTCTTTTTAATGGTATATACATTCAGTTTCTAGGTCATTCTCAAAAATTGTTTCAATTCCAACATTTAATACTTCGAAAAATATACATCTTTTTTTTTGACACCTTTTAATTATTTTTAGTTAAAAAACTATTAATATTAATGAAATTTATAAAAACTAGTACAGTTTTTACATGGTTAGTAACTAAATTTAATTTATTGTTGCTTAAAAAGGAGAAAAATATCCGCTCTGTTCCCACTCATTTTGAAAATTTTGAAATGATGGGCCTGTGCAAAATCACTATATTTGGTTAATTTTTTTCACAGTGCCATCTTCAAACAGTCATGAAGCCTCTAAAGTTGTTTGGAACTGTTTCAGTCTCTTACTTATGTTACTCAATCATCACACACCAACAGTTTAGTTTTCCAAATCACCACACGTGTAGTGGTGAAGTTCCGATTTGCTTCCTGTTTCCAACTACCCAACGGACTCTAAGTTTATCTACGTGTCAAAAAGCAATGTAGGGGAATGTGGGGCAAAATGAAGTGATAAAATATTTACTGTGTTCGCAGTTCCCCCTATTTAATAATATTTTAACTATGTTACAGTTACATAGCATGTAGTTTATTCCAGTCAAAAATATTTATGTCTAAATATCAAGTCTTATGATAATACAAGCCATTTTCAAAATTCGATAGTCATGTTGCAATATTATATGTTAAGTCAAAAAAATTTTTTCCTATTATATAATGATAAAATTCTTATTGTAAATATTTTAATTTATTAATTAGGACCTACTGTCCAGTGCAATGTTAATTTATTTTATGCAAGTTGATTTTGATTTCAAATGCATAGTGCAATTTGTCATGTGCATAGGGAGCAAACTGAAATATACATATTTAATTTCACTTTGCCCTTACATCAGTCATCAGATAACTAAATTTGCCGTTAATTTATTCATTCATTCTATTATTAATTCAGTTATTTGTTCATTTATGATGTAAGTTTTTCATTTCTTCATTTAATTGATCATGAATTGTTTTTAAATTCATTGATTCATTTATTCATTTACTCGTGTCATCAATCAATCACACATTTAGTTATTAATGCTTAATAGAAAGTATTTATAACAGTCTGCTCTAGTAAATATGAATCATTACATGTTATTTCGACTACCATAAAGCAGCATATGAATGCAAAGGCTTAATTCTCCCATAAAAAACATTAGGAAAATACTTCAGTTTTTTCCCTTTAGCCTTATACATGGTGCGAAGTGATAACTTTAAACTTTTACTTTAATGTTCAAATTTACTGCCTAAAATGAAAATTATTTCAATTCGAGTTCTATTATAAAATTCATAGGTCTCTTTATATGCACTGTTACTTTTTCAAACTAAATTTCAATTTGTTCATTTTGAAAAATATAATTTTCACTTCCCCCCCCCCCCATTCCCCTACGTTAAATTTAAATCTAGAATATCCATCGATTTTTATTCAGAAAGTAAAATACATATAGTAATATTTTTTGTCTGCACTGTATCTTTACGTTTATGTTCCTTCCTCTTAAACTTCGCTACTTGAAAAAGTTCAAGAAATGTACCCGTAAAAAAAAAAAAAAAAAAAAAACACGTTCTGGCTAATGCCACGAGCTAATTATGAATTCATCTGCATTTTGAAGACCACAACTAAATAATTCCTTGACATTAAAACCACAAACAAGTTTTGACACCGATAAAAACATTCCTTTACTATCTCTCTGTCTCTCGTTTCTGAAACAGTAATTACTGCAAACACTTGGCAATTCATTGGGGTTTATAACTGCAATTATAACATTACAAATTTGTCTGAACACATAGTTATTTCGTTACGAGCTATCCACGCCACCATTATCAAGAGCATCTCCAAATCAAAGCCTTGAAATTTGAAATGCTACGTGCTAATGTGCAAAGATCAATATCGCTCCTGTAGACGATTGCCAGGTCGAGTGCCTTTTCTTCGTCTCGTCTTAAATTATAGCTTAAGAGCGTCATTAATCAGGTGGTTCACTTTTGTGTGGAGTGCCCTCTTATTTGAATAATTGCTCGGCTCCTGAATCACGTCCCTGCCATGAGTCAGAGCCGACGAGGAGGCGAAACCATACTGCGGATTATTTCGAATCTTAACGTGTAAATGGGTGGTTTGTGAACCTAATTGCATTTGGAAAGTAATTGAATGTTTGGCAAAAACTTGCGAGTAAATATTTTTTTAATGTCTTCGTATTGGGTTTGTTTTTATTTTCGCATTAAAATTCCTCTTTTTAAATAAAATAAACTGAAATCAAGAAATTAAACAGGGCAGTTCTCTTCTGTTAGAAAAAGTTTTTTTTTTGCTTTCATCGTACGATCCAGAAAAAAAACTTATATTTTAAATTAAAGTGCTTAAAAAATAAAAAGTTAAATTAAAGTTTAATTTAAAGCTTTGTGAACACAAAATTATGTAAAGTCTCGTGCCCGCAACGTAAAATTATTCACACCAAAAAAAAAAAACTTTTGGACTACGCATGGTTTGACGCATTCTACTGCCATCCATTTACTGGACAATATAAACACCGTAAAAAGTTGGTGGATCGAATTTTACGGGATTATGGGCCCATTTATTCCGTCTGACAACTACTGAAAACGAAAAACGACAGATGCGGGAACGACAGACCAAGGTTTTACTGTATATATATATACTAGCGGTACCCGCACGGCTATGCACGTGTTAAAAAATGAAAAGACCAGTCGATTCGCCATTGTGTATATAGCTATAACTTTTTAAAGTGTAAATTATGTTATTTTATTAAAATGAATTCCACATCAATAAAAATTAGCCGCCCATGACAATCAACCAGCGATCCTACACATTTAAGCATTGGTTTTTACAAAACAAACAATAAAAAATAGAAAAACGAAAGAAAGAAACGAAAAAGAAAACATTTAAAAGAAAACGCATTCTGTTTGTTTAGTTCAAGTACCCACACAAAAAGGACGATTATAATCCATTGCAATAGTTTTAATTAATACATTTTTACTATAATTAGTTTTTATCTATTATTCATTGACAGCAAAATATAAAGACGAAATTTTGTTGCTTGCAGAAACTAACAGCAGCAAGAAAAGCTTTGAAATCGTAAAAACCTTTCATCTGAGCCCAAATAGACAAATAACATGTTTGCTAATTCACTGGAGAAAAAATTGAATAAATAAAAATATAAATAGTAATAATAAGTTGGAGTAACAAAAATCGCTATAAAGGATAACATTTCTTTAAAAAAAACCTTGTGCAGTATTTTAATTCGTTTTAAAAAAAGAATAATCAAAATTCTTTTGAATTTTGATTATTCTTTTTCTTAATCAAAATTCAAAAAATAAATTAATTGATTAATTAATTAAAAATCGGCTGCTCCGCAAAATGATAAAAACGTCAAGAAATAAATATTAATTCGTTAAAAAAGAAAAGGATCATAAACCAGTCGCCATGGTAACCATTCAACTAAAATTAAAGTTAATTACCGTGAAAAAATAATTTCGAACTACAGAGAAAAACGCTTATAACTTCTTTTCAGGTTAATTTAGTGGCTTCGAATTTTAGCACGAAGAACAAAACTCTTTCTGGGACAGTTTTTTACGCGCTTTTCAACGGTATTAAGCTCGAAAGGATGCGATATTTCCTTCCCATAGAAAACGACTATTTTATGAAACTTTCGGCTATAAATTGGAATAAAAAAAGAACAAATTCGAATTTCAGAAAAAACTCTCCGAGGTGCACACCCCCATGTTCCAAACTAATTTCGTGCTAAATTTCATGAAAATCCGCCGGACGGTCTGGGCCCTACGCCGGACACAGACAGACAGACAGACACACATACTTGCTGCTTTATTATTAGTAGAGATAGAGATAGAGAAGAGATAGAGATAGAGATAATCAAAAATTAACAAACAAACAGTATAATAAATTTAACAAAATTAATATATTAAATTCAATTAAATGGAGGGAAAACGTGAAGCGGAAAACTGGTGCGTCATCAGGGGGAAGGACCAGCTCCTCCACTTCACATTTTTATATTTAGCTGTTTGTTCTTTCAGTTTTGATTATTTTTATGCTGATTTCATTTCAAGCAGTTTAGCGATAGCACCTTAGTCTTAGTACATTTTTGGTAAGTTTGTATTTCGTTTGAAATTTTCCTCATTGAAACTCTGGAGCTATAGGTGAAAATTAGCTGTTGCCACTCCCCAAGCAGCATTGAATGTTGGCTTAATATTGGCGCAAGATTGTTTGGCTATATCTTGGGCAATATTGGAGCGATTTTCCCAATGTTCAGCCAATATTGGCTAAATTCTGCATGCGCAATATTGCATATAGCCTGGAAACCAAGATTGGTCCAATATTGGTTTAATACTGCTCCAACAATATTGCTCTCATAATGGAAGGCAAGATTGATCCAATATTGGGTTAATACTGCTCCAACAATATTGCTCTCATAATGGAAAGCAATATTGGTGCAAAATTGGCTACATTCTGGTAAACCAATATTGGACGAATGTTGCTCTGTGATGTTTAGCCAATAGATCTTTGTTGAATGTTGCTGAATAATAAAAACTACTTCATTTTCAACAACTATCATAACTTTTTATACACCTTCACTGCTTCCTAATGCAACTAATAGAAGATAATCCACCTCCGTAAATAGATAACATATAGTATAACTTCCACTGGCAACAGATGTGGCGCAGCGGTTAGAGCGTTGGATTGTGATACGAGAGGGCGTCATTTCCCGACTCACTCCTTCCTACACTAGGAATGGTTAATCCGACGACTCATAGATGGCGCCATGAATTTATGCATTTACATTTTTTCTAGCTAAATTCAAGAATAACAATAACAATTTTTATATTTTTAAGCAATTAGAAACAATAAAACTTGTTCGCCAGCGTAAAGCCAATATTGGCGTAAGGCTGGCACGCAATATTGCTTCAAGATTGAAGTAGCAATATTGGCCATTATTGTTAAAATGTATCCCCTCCAAGCTACAGCCAATATTGTTTGCCAGTCTTATCCCATTCTTTTGCCAATCAAGTAACAATATTGGGCCAAGATAAAATGCTACTTGGGTCGCTACATGTTGATTAAAGTAGGAAAAGTGGAGATTAAAAAATGTGTTAATGATCGCCACGTCTCCATGGGCCCTTTTTAGCACATTCTACCGTAATCCCTTTTTTGTGAGAAAATCGCCATTTTTGTTTTTCTCTTGGAAACATGCCCATATTGAACAGGTGCTTCTCCGAAAATTTCATGCCGTATTTCAAGTTTCAATCCTCCAGCATCCTGTATATATTTAAATCATTTCAAAAGTTCTAAATCATTTTAGGATGTCAAATCTGCACATTTCTTGTTTTATTTCAATAATTTATTTGTTTTCTAAACGCTTTTAAAGTTAGTTTTCAATTCTAAGTAGCAATTTTAAATAGTGGCTGCTAACAAAACTGAGTCTACCGCCCACTGACGACTAACCAAATTTCCTGGTTTTCACTTACATCTGGAGCTCGCTCCGTTTTTTTTTTTTTTTTTTTTTTGACTGTTGTTTCGGTGGTGTGTTTCCTTGCGCTTTCTTCCATTTCCTAGTCTGTCTGCTTTCTCACCAAGTTCTTGAAACCGTTTTATTATGCATGAAACTCTGTGACTTTCAACAAACGAACAATTTCACATCGTCTCTCAGATTAATCACGTTATTGTAAAATAGCACTTATTGCCTTTGTTGCGTTAGAAATACCTTAAAAAGAAATAATATTGAATTTGGGAATATATATGAGCGATACATTAAATATAAAATTTTAAAATAAGCAAAATTTGTAATGTAAGATACAATATGTTTTTTTTTTAAGATGTTGTCCAAGTTATTTATTGTCATCTTGTGTTTACGTGTTTATATATAAACACAGTGTGTCAAAGAATTTTTTAGACTAGGTTTATAAAATAAAAACAAGTAATTATATTCTTAAAGCATTTTTATTCAAAATAAGCTCCTTCTTCTTCATTGCATTGTTACAGTGGTTTAACAACGATTTGAATGCTTGTTCCGGCTCACATTGCGGAACTGCCTCCAAAGCTCGCCTATAAGCTGTTTCTACAGTGTCAATGTCATCAAAGTAAAAAAAAAATTGTAAACAAATGAACTGAGGTTTCGGCAGTGGAGCAGCTGACAGTTAAGGAGTTTTACGAATGCTCGGTAACACAGATAGCGCCGCTGTAAGCTTAATTCCAGCTGTAGTCTTAAAAACTCTTTGACACATAGTGTGCAAACAGCTTCTACGCGAGAATTGGAGGCAGTTCCACAATGTGAGCTGGAACAAGCATTCCAGTTGTTGTTAAACCGCTGTAACAAATGTATTGAAGCCGAAAGAGCTTATTTTGAATAAAAATACTCAAAAAAATATAATTACTGGTTTTCATTTTATTTTACATACCTGGTCTTAAAAATTCTTTGACGCACTGTGTATAAAAGCTCAGTTGAAAATTTGAGCACATGAAACTCTGTGTAACAATGCATCCAGACCGATATCTAACAAGCAGAGGTGGAGAAGGTCGAATTATACTTCTTCGCTGAATCTTAAATGATAGCTTGAGAACATCATTAATCAAGTACTTCGCTTTTCAAAAGAGAAACCTCTCATCTGTATAATGGTTTGCCTTTGGAATCAGTTTTTCTCAGAGTTTCAACTGGGGAGGAGGCATTTCAAGACGTTGTGGAAATTGTGCCAATTTAAGGCGTAATTGTAGTCATCTGCTTAGAAAAGAATTAAGCGTTAGATAATAATACAAGAAATTAATCTAATGACTTGATGAAAAAAAACTCATAAATCTTTTTGAAAATAATTAGCTGAGATATATTTTTAGACTGTTTTGAATCGTTGAACTTACTCGCACTTCAGGTGGTAACAGGTGCAAGCTCGAATGGTGTATTTCTAAGACTTATAATTAAGGCACAAAGTAAAACATAGAGCCCGATGGAGTGGGGAGGGGTGATTGCGTGCACAGATGCACGCGCTTTAGAAATGCTTGTTTTCTTCTTCCTCTTTTAATATGTAACTTTTGTATTCGCATGGGCTTTTGGTTAAGATTTGGGTGCAGCTTTAAAATTTAAAGGAAATTACGAACGCAATGAACGACATCTTGAAGTTAGTTTTTAACCGGAGCTCTAGTCAAAGAAGTGTTCAGTAATAAAATGACAACAATATTGTACTGTATATTATCCTCTATAAAGTCTCACTATTTAATTACGGAGTTCAGATGTTTTTCAGACTAAGACTTAACACAGAGCTTTGGTCGTGCAAGAATTAACATGTCTCGAACTAAGTTTATCATAGTGATTATCCAGATACCACAACATAGTAAACGATTACAGACAGGCCAACTCGAGGGCTAACCAACTAACGCTGTGCTGAAGAACTCTCGAAACAAAAGAGTAATAAAGCTGAAAGGAGACAATCATCAGTTGTCAAGTTGTTCAACTATCAAGCGTTTTATTCCCCACGTATTCACAGGCGTTCCCTCTTCACGCAAATCAGCAAAAATATACCTTTACAGTAACTGTGACGAATAAGATGAATTTTCATACTGATCGCATGGGACAAGACGGCAGTTTACACTTTTTGTTAAAGAGCAATTGATATCTCCAAGAGCTCAGTTGATACAAAAGGAATTGAACATAGTACAAGAAATTGATTTAAAAAAAAGAACTCTATAGACTTACATTTCCATTTTCCCCCCAACCTGCACTTTTGTTCGTATCATGAATAAACTTAATAGCAAACTTCATGGGTGTATCCAGGGGTAAGGATATATAACCCCCGAAATTTCAAAAAATAAAGGTAGAAGTTTCAACAACATGCATGAAATAAAGCTTTCATAGGCCAGTATCACCTCTTAAAATATAAAACTCCTGGATATGCTGCTGGAAAATATAGAAATCGCTGGATATCTGATATGTATATGTCTTACAAAATTCTGAATAACTTGCATCAATCTTTTCAGACCAATATTCTGTTTGGAATCTTCTCTCTTTCATGAAATTTTCGAACATTTCAATTGCTACATATAAAAAAAATCGAGAGACTATTTGCTGAATCCTGTCTAGGTAGACCTTTGACGAGGTATATGCAGAAAGTTCCATGATCCACAACTAGAGAAACAAAATTGAACATCAAATTATTTCTTCAACCGTTGAGAACATATTCGTGCTTCGTGCAGTCTTCCGCCCAGTCTAACCTTCGCTCTCAAGAAAAGAAGACTCTGACTTGCTTCTTTCGTTCGGTTAAAACTCGTGTTCGACGTCTGTGTATGCACATACACACTCATATATATATATATATATATATATATATATATATATACATATATATACATATAACATTAAAAACGATTCGATTTTAAAACACAAAAACTAAAGTGATCTACAGACAATTGTACAATTGTAGGCACTTTATAGATTTCCCCCTTGCCCTTTCCCTTTTTTCATGGCGTGAAAGAAATTATATAACTTGAGACCCAGATAATTTTTGTAGAACCGGCGAATCGAAAAAGTCTAGCGGTATCATGTGAAGGAGAGCTCAAAAAATTATATAAGGAAGGAGGAGCAAATTTTGTTGGGATTTTGTGAGATTTGGTGCGATTCGTAAGATGTACTTGATGTAAATAGTGTAGATAGATTTTGTGTTTTGTGTTGCCATCGTCATATTGTAAGTTGGAATGTACTAAAGTATTTTGAGTCTAAAAGTTAATTTAAAAATTTCTATAATTTTGTCTGTCAAGTTTTTTTTTTCTAAACGGTAGCAGAGATGACCGGTAACTGAGCTAACCGGACACATAATTTGAAAAAAAAAAGAACAAAATTAAAGCTACTTTAATGTAACTATATGGGAAAAATCAATAGTTGTAAATTGTGCTAAGAAGTAAAAAATAAATTTCTTCTTCGGACAACATGAAAACTAATTTTAAGCGTAAAAATGAAGCATAAAATTATATATAACCATAAATTAATATCCATAAGGACGTGAAGAACAACAATAAGAAAGGCAAGCAGCAAAAAAAAAAAAAAAAAAAAACGCAATGATACAAGGAACAAAATTATTCCTGTTTCTCTTTATCTTACTTCAGATGAAGAAAAACAGGAATAACAAGACGATGAAAAGAAACTGCTAGAAAAATAATAACAATATAGCTTGAAAAGAACAACAATAACGGTAATAACAACAATAGGTACAACAATGACAAGCTATTACTATATGGGTGATAAATATATAAAACTAGTTAAATACCTTACATAAATGAAATATTTGTTTGCCTGAGCAATCTCGTCGATCTATTAATTTCATTTGTTCTTTACCATTGGAATAATTAGAGTGAAAGAAGGAACTGCATCGGAATTATTCATCAAACGGATACAGCTCGAAAAAATTCGAAAGTTTTATACAAATTAAGTAATACGTAAAAAAGTGCAGCTTTGTTTTCCAGATCCATTTAAAATGAAAAGAATGATAGAAATCCTCCTACCCACTTTCTATTGCTTATTATTCTTAACCAACCAACTTACTTCTGATCTTTTTTTTTTTTTTTTTTGCTTTTATAGGGAGAAAAAACTAGAGTTTTTCTTCTTTTCTTTTTGCTATGTTCAGTGGTTCGAAACAAATTAGTTTATGGGTCAGGCATCCGTGAAGCGGACACGCTAAGTCCTTTAGTTTTAGCGACATCCTTCTAGAAATTAAAGAAATCTGCTACATGTTTTACAGTGAAAAGATTACCTCTGCTTGCGTGTACAATCTTATTAAACTAGATTTTTTAAAAATCTTTATTTTGAAATTGTATAAGGAAAGAAACTGCCCTGGTGAGAACGGAGTTTAATAAGTTTTTATTTAAAAGCACTTCAGTTTTAGAGTAATCTAAGCTAGAAAAAAGCTGATGAATTCGATATACTTGCTGTGATCATGACCGACTACTAAATGATACTTATAGCTTAACTCTTCTGTGTAAGAAGGTGAAGCGTATTTGTGTGCACTGTACGCAGTAAGTCTTAAATAAAGCTATCAGCCGCAAAGCATTACTAAGAGAAAATTTTAGGTAAAAGCTGATGTGTAAAAGGTTATGACATGGCCTCATACTCAGCAATGTGAGGGATTCACCCAGTTTCATAATTTGAGAACCATGTAATACGTGGCACCAATTGAACCCATATTTCATCCCGTTTTCAACGATCAATCTTACATATAATTTGAAATGAGACCTCCACTATAGTGCTAATACAGTAAAACTCCGCTATTCCGCGGTGACTACCATGTCCCCCGACGTTAAAACCACCCTTTATCATTGCCATTTAAAGGTGATTCCTTATTTACCATTGCAAATAGAGCCAGCCCGAGCACACAAATATTCTAGCCAAAGAGCACCCATCCCCCCACCAGACACACTAACAGATAAAGCCTTATTGTCGCTCGATAGACTGATTGCGCAGCTGAGATGTGTGCTTCTTGCACAGCAATTACAGTGAATAAAATGGCAGGAAATGAAAGAAAAAATTATACTCTAGGGGAATAAAAGTTACGAGTAATTGATAAAGTTAAAAATGATGCAACAAAAGCGAGTATTATTTCGTGAACATGGTTCCGCGGTATAAGTTTCACTATACCGTGGTTATGTTATAACGCGGGTGCCAAACATGTCCCCCGACACCCGCGTTTTAACCGGATTTTACTGTAATACAATTCCACCAAAGCACTTAGGCGTTGCAGAAAATCTCCGTTGGCAACGATCTACCTCACATTTAGTTATTTATTTACTAACCACTACAGTATTTGCCAAACATTCTTGTATCGATAGAAGTCAAATGCTTAGCGTTTAACTCTTATTTACAAAATGAATAAAAATAGAGTATTCCTGCTTTAGAACTCATATGCATTTCCCTGCCTGGAAGCACTTGTGTTATAATACCTATCTTCATTTCTTACAAACCCTCTATCGCACAGATGGCACATTTGTCACTAAACAGATTAATACAGAAACAACATTCCCCCGGTGAAGATCGAAAGATTTTAGGAAGAAAGAGGACATGAATATTCGGAGCAATTCGATTTTATCTCTGGAGCCTAAATATCAAACATCCTTCCTTACTGCTCAAGTTTTCCACTTATCTGGCTTCCCCTTTGCTGCTAGTAATTGAATTTTTACTCTTATTTTAACGTAGGATCTCTGGAACAGAATCATCTGTCTCTCCTCCCCGGGACTATCCTGCGTCCCTGGATTATTCCTACTGCTCAATTGCTTTATCAGGTTCCAGCTGATCTGTCCCAGTGATACGAAAGCTATTGAATAAACTTTGTTCTTCTTAGTCTCTGTTGTAATGTAATGATATATATTCGCCGTTGTGAAGGAATTGTCGAAACGTTTCTATTAAAATAACCAAAAAAATCAAAAATATAGATTTCCGTGTTTTTCATCCTAAAATAGTTGGTCTTTAAAAATAAAGTTTGCTTTAAAATACACTCTAACATACATAAACATCCTGACTAGTTTTCTTGTAGAATGGAAGATAAAGTATAATACTCGAAAATTTCAAATGAAGAAATTAGTTGCCGTTTCCAAACCAATGTTCCGCAGTAAATTAAATATTAAAAAAAGCTTAACTTTTATCAAACAAGCATTAATTGATATTTCATAGAAATGTAACCTCATAAGCAATCACAGTAATCACATTGCTTACTACCCTGCAGGCCAGCAGTCAGTATTGAGTCGAGAATGTTCTTATGAGAATATTCACAGAGAACGAGAGTCTCCTGAGAACATTTGATGTCTCACAAATGTGAAGCTCAAACTTTAGAGACAATGTTTAGTCGACTTCTTGCTTTGATTATTCTGGATTAAATTTCATTTTGCAAGAATTTATTTACTTCACCATTTTGATTACTTCCATAAAAGAAAGTATGTACAGTGAAACCTTTGTAAGTTGACCACTTGTGGTACAACATTTTAGTGGTCAACTTAGACAGGTAGTCAACTTATAGAGGGTGGAGGGTTTTTTGTTGTTTTGTTATTTCTTACACCACGAATTTATTAATTTGTACCTAATTAAAATATAGCTTCATGTATTAACGTTACTTTAAAATAATGATTAGCTCTTTTTTTACACTTATCTAAAATATCATAAGAGAAATTTAACCCGAAAGACTTACAATGTATCCTGTACAACTTTAAAAGTAAAGAACTTAATTGATAAGATATTTATCTTAATTTTAATTATGTAAGTTACTTATATGATGGTTTAGATTTCCTAAAAATATATAATTTTCCAAAATGGCTATATCAATTAGAAGAAAAAAAATATTTAAAGAATAAAAGAGTGCTCATAGTAGTTTTCCCATTTGGTTAACTTAACAAAGAGTTTTAGGCAAACTTTATATTGATGTTTCATCCATCCAGACAAATACTGGTCTAACACTATAGCATAAAAAATATCCTGGAGAAGTTATTTTGTTTGTTTTTTTACCTTTGCAAAAATAGAGACACAAATAAATATAGTAAAAATTAGGCAGTCAACTTACAAAGGGTTTTTACAATACTCCCACGAAAATTTGGCCTACATAAGTGGTCAACATAGACAAGTGGTCAAGTTACAAAGGTCTCTCTACATTATATAATATAGGGCTAATTCTGTTCCTGACAAGAGTGATCAACTTAGACAGGTGGTCAGCTTACAGAGGTGGTCAACTTTACAGGTTTTATTGTATATATATATTGTCGAAAACGTTTATAACGACACAGCTTTCATCGACCTTCGATTATGACGTCAATAAATAGCAGATTCCGGCAGATACTCATAAAAGATAATGTTAAATCACCTCTCTTGCAAGGCTAAATAGCGAGAGTGGTTTTAATGTTATTTTTGAACCCTTAATCTCTACAGTCAATTTCCCGCATCTTAGATCTGTACAAATGTAAAAGGGAAATTTAATGGTTCACCGAAATATTAGTGCATATGAAATTATAGACAACGTTTGTTTAACAAGTGAAGAAATAATGATCTGAAGTCAATCACGAAAGTAAACATTGCCACGAATAACAGCGACACAAATAAAGACCCTGATTGCACAGTTACCCACTGCAACAGAACCTTTGAGAACCTTAGATAGAGCACCGCAGTTTTAGAAAAGCAGGGGAAGTGATTACTAGAAAAAATAAAGAAAAGAAAAAAATTGATCGAAAATGACTTGGGGAAAATATATATTTGTGAACTTCAAGAGTAAAAAAATACGTTTTCCTATTGGTTATCATACAGCATGTTTTATACAGGGTGTAACAGTACAGCGTTTACAAACTTTGAGGGGTGATAGTATAGACATGCAGACAAATATTATAAAATAAGAAACCATATGGCGCAAACGCCTTTTGTAGGAGCTAGGGGCCATTAAAGTTTAAGGTCCAAAATTTCAAAAAATGATAAAAAACGGAAAAATCGGCCGATTTGTTTGCGGTTTTCGCTAAAATCATTCTTTATGTTACGATTTTCTTCAAAAATTTTTTTCAAGGTAACATTCAAAAAATGTCGAAAGAGGGCGCTTTAGACTTTAGAGTAACGAACAACTATTTTTTACCGTTGTTTTTGTATGGAGTTTAAATTATTCTAAAGTTTATACTTTAACTTAAATTTTAAGCCCAAAATCGAAAACATTGGGATCGGGTAACTAGCGAAAATTGAACTGTGAACAGGGGAGGGAAATTTTAAACTACCATAAGCAATGGTCAGACTTACCCATTTTGTTGCGATTTGCGTGTAGATCATTCCCTTGGTAACTATTTTCTTCCAAATGACATACAGCATGGTCGCAAACGCTTTCTTGGCGCGGTAGTGGCGACACTACCGCGGCAGAATTTGCGCCCATGGTTTCCTATTTTATAATGTTTGTCTTCGTGTCTACTATCACCCCTCAAAATTTGTAAATGCTGTACTGTTACACCTTGTATAGTTTATGTGAATTTGGGTATATAAAAATTCGTTACTGGTACGGAAAATGTATTTATATTTTCACAGTATGCAATTTGATTTTCAATCTCTAAAAGTAATCCTGTTTATAACGGTACCTTAAATTTTCTGTCATAAGTATCGATGACCCTCCGATTGTTTTTTGTAACTGGCTTCGACTGTATAAACGTATACCGTCAACCGGGGGCCCCGGGGCGGTAAAGCAGGTCGGCAACGCTCTGCCAGCCCAGCTCTTATGGCTGGTGCTGGTTGTCAAGTGTCAAAGAGTTTGTGGGAGGTTCGAAGGAGGATAGCGCTGCGTGCCGCACCCCTAGTATTCGGGTGGTCTGCGAAACCGAGACGTATAGGCAGTATGGCCGTAGTTAGCGTTGGTTACCGTCAACCGGGGTGACTTTGCCCAATTTTCAAATATTAATTTGTATCAATTCTGAACCTTTACAACTTCACCACGAAAGGAGAAGGTGAATGAAAAGTTTATCCCTTGCGTTTGTTATCAGGTAAATGTTGTCACGAAATGATATAAACTAATGTTTGAAAAGTGGGAAAATTCACCTCGATTGAAATTACACACACACACAGATATATATATTATATTATTACAGTTAGTGTTACGAAAGCGAACCAAATGTTTTAGAAATGTGTGAGAGCCAAAAAGGAGAGAAATTGAGGAAAGGACATTTTGTTCATTATTGGAGCACTTTTAAGATGTCAGTGCAGAATTTATGAGTGACGTGTCATTATTTTTATAAACACTTTTCTCTTTAACACGTTTTCCTACTTCTGTCGTTCAGAATGGAAGTTTTATTTTTTTTAAAGTAAATATGTATTTATATGTCAGAAGTAACAAATAACGAAATTGTATAGCTTACATAAGAATTATTTGTTACTTATTTTGTTTAAGAATTATTTGTTGTGTAACATTTTTCTGTCGAATAACAAAAGAAGCAGAGGCAGTGTCCTTATCAGTGAAACACACTTCCCAGCATCATAATGACTAACAGCCGACCATAGCTTAAAATCCGAATGTATCATTAAGAGAAAGCTATTAAGGCTTCCTCAGAGACTCAAGGTCTGTGTTCCCGTCGAGGCTATCATTCAAAACTTGGCGACAAAGTTCTAACCGTCTCCTGATCATTGACCGCAAATGCAACTTGCATGTTGGGGCATTTATTTCTTCAAATCATAAAGAACTGTTGAATAGCAGAGTATCCTAAATGCGATGTACAGTATAAACGTCATATCTCTGGTGTTTTTTCCTTCAATTTGCATGAATGGTTTAATTTACCACCTCCATCTTAATGAATTAATTAATCTTATGCAATTATATTTTATAAATATTCACTTATTAGAATTTTCATGCAATTCTGAAGCACCTGTTAAAAAAAATACCAATTTTCTCATTTTGGTTCGTAAGATATTTTTAACGTAATTACAGTTGAACCCGTTTTTGTAAGAAGGAAAGGGACCACAAAAAAGGAAAAGTATATTTTTCCTGAAACTTCATAATGTTAATAAAACTTAAAAAATAAAGTTTGAATTGCACTTTTTACACGATAGATAAGAACTACTTTATTAAATATTTATCTTTTTCTTATATTTTTTTACATCTAACTGATTTAGTTATCTTACATTTGCACAGTCAAAGATTCTTTTTTTCGATTGTCAAAGCATAAAATAATCGCAAAAGGGAATATTTTAAATTTAAACTAAAGTTGCATAAATGAAGTTAAATATTTTTGAGGAAGTCAATAAATAATAGAATAGTGGAAATAAAATTGGGTTTTTAAGAACCTAATCAAAATTTATGCGAAAGTATGCAAAAACATTCTCATGAAAAATAATCAAAAGCGATTGAAACATTTAAAATTGAAAACGTAACGCTTCTTTTAAAATATAATTCTATTCTAAGAAGAATATTTATGTTAAATTAGACTCTTATTTCATTTTGGTTTTCTTTCCAGACTTCTATCACATCAAGAAAAAAAAAATCTTTAACTAATTTCTTCCTTTTCTCTCTATCTTCTTTGCTTTTATGTTCCTTTTGACGTAGAGTATTTTCCCCAAGTCTTCCTTTTTTTTTTTTTTTTTTTACCGTCTCTCTTTCTCCTTTAATCTAGTTCTTTCGATGGCTGGGCAAAAATGAATAAAAATCTTCCCCAAGAAAAATACTTCCATTACATGGTTCAGAGCTCCTCGAAACTGTTAGATATCGAACAACTCGTAACTACATCGATTGGGTGCCTATTGATCATTCACCCACGCAGTTATTCATCTGCTTTTTGAGCTTCAGAGGTTAAAGCCCTTACTTTTCCCTAACAGCGGTGAGGACTCTAAAATTACAGATTCTTTGTTGCAATATATTTCAATATTTCACCATTTATGTATAAAGGAATCCATTAATGGCTGCCTAAAATTCATTGTAACCGTGTGGGACCAACATTTTTTCCGATTGCTAGTTTGCAGCCTAATGAAATAAACAACAGGTCGGATCTCTTAATCTTTTCACTACAAGGACAGGACAACAGTAGCCCTTGAGAAAAATTTCTTTCTTGCTGTATTACTAGTAGCATCCAAAGAAGATTTTTTCCAGTTGTGCAATAGATTAGTATAGTCCGTAATGGTCCTCGTCGTGGTGCGGACTGGGTAACGCTAAATCTCCACCAATCTGCTTCCAGCGGATGTTAGGCTCTCTTTGTAGAGAGGCTGCGGTACCGGGACAGTAAAGCAGGTAGTCAGCGCTCACCAGTCCGGTACCTATTGCCGGTTCTGGTTGTTAAGTGTCTGAAAATTTTTGGAAGGTTCGCAGGAGGAGCGCTGCGTTCCGTGCCCTTTAGGGTAATCTGTGAAGGCCTGAGATACTACATACAGTAGGACGTAGTAAGCAATAATTATCGATATTAGTATAAATTGTGCTTTACAGTAAAAATGTGTCACAATTATGTCTATTAACTATTATATGATAACAGAAATAAGTGCTTAAAATTTATTGTGCGTCTGCTGCAGTTAAGTTCTTTAAAAAACGTGTCCAATTAGTCGAACTCGCTACCCGTGGGCCAATGTGGTTTAACTGCTTTATATGACCGGCGATCCATCTTAGCTACGTAATTACAATTTGACTGAAAAAGTGACTTGCAAATTAAGTGAGAACGAAACTCTAAGATGGAAAACGAACAGTAAATGTAAAGAGAAAAGTTGTTCAAAGTACATTGCAACATTAGGGTCAGGTGGGATAAAGTGGTCAATGGGGTAAAGTGGACATACGGCAAATAAAAAGCTATAGCTTTGAAATAAATAAAGGAATTGGCTTAATTTTTTTATTTTGGCTTTTAACAATTAAAAATTAAATTTTGCATACAAAATTATATTAATACCGACTCTTTAGATGGAGAAAATACTCAATTTGTTTGTTTATACAACACTTAGAAATTGAAGCAGCTCTTTTAACTTCTCTCTGACATTTTGTTTTAAAGAATTTGCAGCAAATGGATGGTGCAGGTAGCTTTACACAGATCTCAAAAATACTTCTTCACCAACCGTGAAGCTAGATTTAGTTTCTATATTATTTTACAGTAGTTTAAGTAAGATGGGGAAAAGTTGTCATAGTATTAGGCTTAACAAGCGCCAATGTTCTAAAATTACTTTAGGTTAATTTATGCGGTATACCAGGGATTAACTTGCATAGGAATGCACAGTAGCTCAGTTTCCATATTTATTTTCAATTTTTACCAATTTGAGGGAATTCAGGCTATATTTACGCAAGAAAATAAATTTTGAAGACTACAGCATTCGCACTTCTGTTGTTAGAAATTAAGCCACGTGGCAGATGTTAGTTACACTTTAATTTCACTAACACTGCATTATTATTTTTTTAAATTAAGTTTTAAATTTACTTTTTAGTAAACCGGAACTAACACAATTGACCTCAAATGCAATAGAGATTGAAATTACTATAATACAGTTTTCTTACAATGGTGTGTTTAGTACTGAAAAATTTTTAGAAGCACTTTTAATAAAAGAATTTTCAAGTATCAATGATTCATTTATAAACAAACTTATTAAAAGTATTATTAAGCTGTAAATGTTTAGAATTAGCAGTGACAATACATGAGAGAGAGAGGGAAATAAAAATAGCAGGTTTAAAATATGTATTTTTCTCCTATTGATTTTTAATAAGCTATAATTATCCATAACTCTCTTATTAGCAATTTTTTCTTAATATGTTATTAACTAATTTAATCATCAATTAAAAGCTATTTTAAAATTTTTCACGAAAAATTTTGAATTTCATATTTATGCTTTATTATATGTATTGAGTTAAAGGACAGACATAAAATCTAATATTTAGGGATTAAAACCGAAGAATACTTACTATTATGTATACTAACATGTTTTGGTACATAACTTTTCTTTAAGACCATTTATGCAGCAGTTGAAGAGACTGAAGTACCTTACGAGAGGTAATGAAGATGAGGCTAACTTTTAACCATAATAGAGGATCTAAATAAATTCAGTTGAGGAAAATAAAGTTGTTTTCGTTCTAAAATGAACCTTCGTCGAGTATTTTGAAGTATTATGGTTATTAATACTTTTAAATAGTTTTTTTTTTTTTTTCAATTATGACCACTTTACCCCATGCACTACACACTTTACCCCACCCCATGGGGTAAAGTGGTCATACCTACATCCCAGAAAGAAGGCGTCATAAAATTGTTTGACTTAACTTTTTTCTGCTCAAAATTTATTGCAATCTGTTCTTTAATACTGTAATGTAAAATAACAAGCAAAAAATCTGAAGGTTTTGGACAAATTCTTATATTTATTGGAAAAGAAAGTTGAATAACGTGGATTTTATGACCATTTTACCCCACCTGACCCTATTAAATACAGAGTTAGCGAAATGATTCATTCGCTTTGAAAAGTCTGTATCTTCAAAAGTATTACAAGTACAGACATGAAAAACATATGAAAAGAAACACAAACTCAATAAGTTTATACATCCCAAATGTTCAATTGGTGAAACGACACAGGTCCAGAAGATAACCGAACTCATTCCATACATTTTGTAGCATAGTCTTGTCAATTGTCTGCATTGCAGGACTGGTATTTTGTTCTTATTTTAATGTAATATGTAAGGAGGATATCTGGTAAGGAGGAGGACTTTTTGTCCTTCGTGCGGAAAAAGTCAAAATGGCAATCCTAAGACAGACAAACTTTTTAAAAAAGGGGCATTTCTTCTTATCCGAAGAAGATTATCTCTACCAGCAATACTCAATCACTGAAAATCATTGACTTATGTTAAGCAAGAACTTTTAAAATCCCAAGGTCCAGATAAAACAGCATCATGGACGCTCAGCAATACAATGTGAAAAGGCTTGTTAGAAATTTATATCTGTAAAAGTAATCACTAAGCTATTGCGTACCAGAGCAAATGTTTATCGAATGAAACAAAAGGGCAGGTAAAACCGTATAACTACGTTGAACCTATCAAACTAAGTCATCTGACTTATTCTGACCTCCAAAAGACGGAAGGCGTTTTTCAGGAAGTTATTTTTTGACAACGAACATCTTTATAACTACTTATTTCATATCCCTGCAAGAGTTTCACCTTCTTGGTCTCGGAATTTTATATGTCTATTTTATTTTCTATTATTTAGCTAATTCAAGTTATTTATAACTGTTTCGTAAATTCCATAAACAATTCTTTAATGAACATGAAAAGTTTGTAACCTGTATTTACAGCTAATACTGCGGAGCAGTACTTGTTCCCTGTAATTACTAGGGAGTAATTTTTAATACGAGGCGCAGATCAAAAGCTGAAAATTCTACGCAGCACAAGGCATTAGTTAGTTAAGCTATACAAATTGCATTTTCGTACTAAACTCATAAAACTTTGACTTGAAAACTGAAAGTTATGATCATAAAAATCGTATTACATTTTACAGCTCATAAAATTCTGAACAGTTTTTGTGAAATATTAAATGTTAAACTGTTCAGAGGTATTGTTTACAAAAACTTTTAACTCAAGCCGTTTAAACATCTGATTCTAAAAATTTGCATATCATTCAGTATATGGAAAGAATATCAAAACATAAACGAATTGTTGCTGTATTGCACCGCAACGGTTTATCAAATGGCATCAAGTATTTATAAAGCTTGTATATCATCATACTATATTGTCTACAACCTACATTATTCAGCAAGATGTTTTCCCTTCTAACAGAAAATCACTATTCTATATACGATAACTCAGAAAGCATGTATCAAAATTGCTTTTTTATTATGAGAGATAAAAATAAACGAATGCTCGTTTCTTCGTTAATGCCATGTTTGATATATCATTTTAATTTATGGAAAAAAATGTGATGTTCGTGATAAAAGACAATAAAGATTTTAAAAAGGGGGAGAAAAGTTTATCAGCCAATTGAAACCCAACACGTGGTCATAAAATGTGAGTATAAGAAATGATAGGAATGATTATAAGCTTGATTTGATGAATTTCTCTCTTATTCTATTTGTTCCAAGATATTTGTAGTTTACGACTCCATAAAATTTGGCCGGCTTTCTATTTTGCGATTTTATGTCCCATTTTCGAACTAACTCTGGCAGTCGGTGATGGCTAGCAGAACCCGTAACTCATTCCGATGAAAGAGGAATTTGAATCAGCATTGAACAAGTTAACGCTTCTCATCTTTATGGCATTGCAACAGATTATGCGGCATGGCATCAATAAAAAGGAAAAATATATTTATTTATTCTGGAAATGATGTAGAAAGGCTCAGCTTGTGGTTAAATTATTATTTTAATATCTTAGTATATGTTACATTTTTTTTTACTGAAACGTTTCTTCAAGAGTACTTAAATGAAGGGTCTTATCTTTTTTAGTTGTTATTACTAAATAAGAACAAAAAAAATAAAGTTTTTGAAATTTTTAGAGATAAATTCTACTTGATGGAATTTTTTTTAATAACCAGTTCCCAAGAAATGCAAAACTATAGAACGTTGAAATAAGACATACATTACTGATTCTTTAGTAAGTAGGTTCAAAAATCTTATGCAAATTATGAATAAGGGTGTTGAAGACGTTTTAGCAAAAAATAAACAAAACATATTCCATTGAAGTTTTGAATAAATAGTCACAGTCATTAATTCCAGCCGTTGTCTATTCAGTGGACCCTTCACAATCCTCATAGTATCAATTTTTTCCCATAAAACTTTTACAGGTTTATAGCTGACAACGCAGCAGAACTTTTCAACGTGTTTTCTATTAATCGAAGATTTTCACAATAGTTCATTTGAATATACCAATCGAAGTAAGGTTTTTTTTCAGTCTTTCATGTCCTTTTTCAGAGTAAAATAAAATAAAACAATACCTAAATATTGAATAATCGTGAGTTACTTTCTTGTTAGAAAGAATTTGTACATGATCGAGCTCAGAAATCAATTAAGCCTAGTTACTATTTTTAAATTGTAATGTATTTATCATTCCCTCACTAATGCGTAACATGCGGAAATTATTCTGAAGCAGTAATTATTCATACACAATCCTCAAAAAGACTTTTCGTGGTCATGACCTAGTTAATTAAGTACATCACTACAATGGATCTTTTCTTTACAAAGAGAAAACTTTCTTTCAATCAAAATACCGCCTTAAACCTCTTCTCATTTAACATTTACTCAAAAATCCTCAGGGACATTCATTAAAAAGTCAAAATTCTTTAACAATGATATATTCTGAAAATGTTTGAGAAATTCCAATTTAAAATTCAAATTTCTTGTCATTCGTTCGTGCACAATAGGTTATGATGCGAGGCTTTATTCAAATAACTAGAACTTTTGAACGTCGTCAAAAGTATTTGTTCCGATATTTAAGGAACATAACTTCATGATTGATGAAACTTCTGAAGAACCGGGAAGGATATTTATAGAATTTTAGAGAATGTTCACAAAATAATATAATGAGCTGAATTTCATGAATTAATAACAGTGGATATTTGGTAAACTATTTCCAGAAAAGCTACAAAGTACTATTTTTATGTTATACGTAACATATATATATATATATATATATATCTATACATACATGTATAACTTACACCAACAATCAGTAAATGCCATCGTATCCGATTTTTTACATGATTTTATCTAACTTGATTTGTCACGGAAGTTTGTTACGCGGTTTTCGACCATTATTGCTGCATAAATTATCTTCAAACATTGCACACAAGCTTATCTTCCCCGATGACAATACAATATTCCATCCATTTTATAACTTATTATAACGTTAATTAGGAAAAAATTAATAATTTTGGCTCTGAGGAAATTATCAGAATTGTTATTTGTCGAATGGTAACGGTAGCTTTGTTGGGAATGTTTGGATAAAGCAACGATGTTTTGAATTTTAAAATACTCAAATCACGGCGAAATTTTTAAAATAAAACCGTGTAACTTAAAACATTTTTTTTCTCAAATGAACTCTCAGACACTATCCTAGCATATAAAATATAGTACATTATAGTGAGAATGGTACCTTCAAACTTAAAGACAACGCTTTTGTTGTTAACATCTAAAATTTGAAATTTAAATAACAATATGTAAAGGGAAGGTAAAAAGAAATAAAAATACATTATGAACGTACCTTAGAGTGATGAGAAGAATATTTTCAATGCTTATACTTACTATTTTGTAGCAAAACAAGGTGGAAAAGGCAATTTTATAAGGTAAGTCTTGAAAGTGCTGTAGCATGACAATTTAATGGAAAATGCGACAAATATTGCCGATACCGATAAACTATCACGAGATTAGGCTTTTCAACTTAGGCGCGATACTTCCAGGCTGTTGTCGAATGGTCCCAATTCAACTGTGTAGAGAATCGAGGGATGCCTTCGATGCAACGTCTTGATACTAAAAACGACTTGAAAAAGCCATGAATTTGACACAAAATCGAGGTAAAGAGCTCTTTTAGAACATCGATTGCAATCAATAGGGAAGGTGCACATCTAAACTTCTCGTTGTATATTTCACGTAATTCGTACAAGAATGTATTTGCTAACAAAACAGCATTTTTGGGTTTAGAGGCTCAAAATTTTGTCTCAAATAGAATAATATTGTACTGCACTGCTTAATAACTAAAAGAAAATGACTTTAATAAATTAATGGGTCAAAAGTTCAACAGTTCTTGATTTCAAGAATTTTTTATGATACTCTAGTTATGGCTGTAGTTGACTTGACAAAATATTAAAGATCAATAAACTGAGAAATATCGGAACAATCAAAATAATTATACGGAAAAATTAGTTCGATGTGCGCATTATTTAAATATTCTAAGAAGCAGAATACAGTAGAAAATGGTTTTCCGTGCGTTCAAACGTTTGTTTTCTCAACAATTCAGGCAAAATTTGACGTTTCTTTTAAAATAAATGGGCCCTAATTCTTTCAAATTCATAATTATTAAAAAGAATTTCTTGAATCTCTTTTCACACGTCTTCCTTTTAAAAAAGTAGCGATCAGAACATTAATTTCAAAGAGAAAAAAATGCTGTATCGGATCAATATATCTTCGCTCACTTTCAATTTTATGATTAACATCAAATTCAGCTCAATCTCGGAGGTTGTTAAACAGTCTTTAAACAAAGGTCTTGAACGTAAAAAAAAAACGAAGTGCAATCCGGGTACAAAGCAGCTGCATTGGATATTCTTTTGGAACACCGCCAACTTATCAATATGATGATTTTCTAACCTTTCCACCTTTCAGTCGGTGACGCCACCAGACAATTGCTTTCAATCATTTTTCAGCATTTGTTTGATTTCTTAAGTGGTTAATTTCTTGAATAGTAATTAATTTATGGGAGTCTTTTTCTGACTGTTTGAAAATGTTTAATTGTATTTTATCATATTGATATATCACCCCCTGATTTGAGTGAAATTTTAAAAAAAATTATTATGAATAACAGAATATAGAATTTGAAAAAACAACTGATTTAAAGAAAAATTTAAGATAAAGCGGTACGGTTTTCTTAGAGTGAATAAACAGATTTACATATTTTTCAACATTAATACTGTTTTATATTAAAAATTTTCTATTTTGAATAGAAATTAATCCAGAAAAATGGTTTGCCTGAATTAATTAGTCTTCTTATTTATTTTTACTTCATAAAGTCAGATTCTTCGCTATAAACAATATATCTCAACAAATCATTTATAAAAAAAAATAAAATTTCTGATGTACTTTCTTGATGTGCTGAAGTGCTCCGAGTTTACTAAATCAAAACTGCCCAGTCAATCAATCTCACTTTTGTCAATATGCAGTAATTAGGTATATTCAGTATTAAAATGCATTTCTCTCTCTTTTTTTACAATTCCGTTGCAAGAAAATCAACTAATCAATTAATTATTAAGAATAAGAACAACAATAGAAAATAATTATAAATAAATAAAACTTTAAATAAAAATTTTTCATTCCCATTAAATTCCTTTGCGCTTTCTTTGAATTTACTATACCTTATTTAAATCAATCAATCTGTAACTTTCGTCAATGTTAGGTGTACGGAAAAATGCATTTCGATTTTCATAAATAACTTTTATTTCCATTTCTTGGAAATAAAAACTGAAAATATATTCAGAATCTTTGTAATTTTCTTCTTTTTTCAGTGGTAGTGGTAAAGTTTTTAATGTTGTTTGAAAAAAAGATCTGAATTTTTTAGTGTAGGAGTTAATGCTAAAAATTTGTAAATTTGAAAAAAAAAATCTAAAATGTCTTAAGCAAAAATTACTTTTTTTATACATGCTCCTTCCGGTAAAGTTCGTTCGAAGCAAATCCGCTTGTTTAATTAATGAAATTTCCCCACAACCCTAGTAAATATTGTTGAACTTATGCAGCTGTAGTGCAACAAATTATCATCGCGCTTAATTTATCATCACGAGCAGTTTAGGTTAAACTCTTTTTCTTAACTTTATTTTTTTTAAAAGATCTGTTTCGTGGCATTCCACCCCAATTCCCCTTATAATCTATTTCATCCAGTGTAGTTTTGTGGTAAGTTGTTGGATACATTTTCTCCATCAGCTGTAATGCAGATAAATATTGCAGGTATTCAATGCTCGAACGAAAAAGAGTTGCTTAAACAAAACTTCCTATGACTCAGCATAAAAAGGAAAAATTTCCTAATGCAGAAAACAGTATTCACTTCAATCGATTTCGCTTTCAAATTTCATGTAATTGCTACCTTGAATAAAATGGGGAAAACGAAAACAAGGTATTAAAGAGAACGATCTCAGATTCATCGAAAAATTGGACTGTCGCCAGCTCATCAATATGAAGATTATTTGCAATCCCAATGCTTTCCTCTGATACTCTTCTGTTATTTTCTTCCCGCCGCGTGAGTCGGTACTTAGCCCATTTCAGGAAGAAAAAAAATGTAATTTTTTTCTCATCATTCTTCCTTAAAGTTCTCAAAAATGAGCGTGAAATTGATCATTCTTTCACTGGAGACAATAGAAAATAGACACTCATGAATAAACTTTCATGGGCATATTTAACTATTTTGAAATCGGGGTAACTTGAAGACGCATCGATTGCTTTCGGGAACTTAGATGTATGCGGATCTCATAAAGAATTTTTTCGCCCTTTTTTTGTACTTTACTCCGATGGGAAACGTGAATATTTTTATTCGCCTATAGTTGTGTTAATTTCATCATAAGAATTTATTATCGGTGATATATTGTAGAAAGCGTGCTGAATTGCTTGAAAAATTTTTGAGATGATTTTTGTTCGAAATCGTAAAATCAATAGTTATCTTGAGTAATCATTCCTCTTTTTTAAAAAATTCATCAGTAATAATCAAATCCAATGCAAGGATTAGCACTTCTAATGGGATTCTTCTTCTCACCAAAATTATCGACAGCAAACGGAAAAATTATATAGTACTACTGTTCATTTACGACAGCTGCGCTTATAACTGGCGGATGATTCTGTTCAAAACAGACAAACCGACTCATATTTCCCCTGTAGCGTGCGTCTTCTTGGCGACCGCATCCAGTCAAAAGGGGCATCCGGTCCTTTTTTGCCTCGTTCCGACGTATCCACTTTCCCCTCGGTCCCCCTTCATGTTATCAGCGTCGAGAAAAACAATACTTCAAAAATCCAGATGCTTGCTGACTCTGTCCGTCCGAATTTGGCCCCTCACCTCTGGCATCCGTTTAGCCCAAAATCTATTTCCGTTCCCAGGGTTGTGTGCCCGCCGACAAAAGGGGCGGCCGCATCCCTCTCGATTTTATCTGAAAAGGGGGCTGGGCAGTTACCGGAGTCCTGGCCAACGGACATGTAAGGAGAAGTAAGAAAATTCTGAGTTCGAAGAGAACATCTTTTGACGAGGAGAGAAACGGACGTGTTCCGTCCGACCTCGGTCACTGTCTACCAACCCTAAGTTTTGATGAAGCTGTAAATAATATGTAAATAAAATCTTGTTAAGTTTTACCATCGAAGTCATGCTTTACCACTCGGCATACACACAAGTCCTCAAGACGTTACACCCCATTTTATGCCCTACTTTTACTTTCCATTTATTTATTTTTTGTTATTTATTGATTAAGCATTTTTCGATGATCTTATTTATTTATGTATGCATTTGTGATTCTTTTTTTATGGGAAAGTGGATTAAAAAATATAAACTCATCAAAAAAACTTTTCGCATCTATAAAATGTACTTGCTGCTTTAAAATCAGATTGTTTTATAGAAAAAATGAATCACTTCTTGACGTAATCGTATTTAGTGAGAAAACATAAATCCTCATAACTTTCTGGCCAGAAGAACTTTTTTTTTCAACAATAGGTTTTTTTTCTCTTCCTAATTATCTTGTAAAAACCTTTTTTCCTACATAGATAATACCTGCTTTTATTTTTAATTTACTTTTATACGAAATAAAGCAATAATATCTTCGAAAAAAAAAATCTGTGGAAGACTTCATTTAAATTTGCCGAGTCACTTTTGAAACCTTTTATGCGCATAGGCAGTTTTCTAGCTTCCTGCTTTTGATCTAATATTCTTTAATCAAGTTTTTCCTAAAGCCTAGAGGTAAGTATGTTCAAAACAAAAAAGCACTTCAGCACGCACATAAAATAAGAAAAGCATAACAACAACAATGCAAATTTCAATAACAAAAAATAATGCAAAAAAATATATCAAATATTCCGTTTCTGAATTTTATGTTTGTGCAATTTATTTCTTCTACAAAAGAGACACCACAAGTTCGAAATAACACGTTTTATTTCCTTTTATTTAATTATCTTAAATACCGGTCTTAAGTTAAAAAATGAAACGTATGTATTCGTAATTTTGAGACTCAGACTTTTTGCTACCGGAAAATTGAGAGTTCGCAGTCACACTGTAAGAAGTAAGGACTTATTATTAAATCGTGGTAAAACTCGAGCCATAAATTAATGTTCACGCTCTGTAACAGGTATGGAGAACCTGCGGTCTTCTAAAGATTTTTTAAAGGAGACATTGCCGGTCATTTAAAATCTGAATAGAAAAAACCTGATACGCTCAGGCACTTTCATTCACATGCTCAATAAGTATAATTGGGGTTATGGTACACTAGTACTTTTATTAGGTTTATATGACGCAAAAAAAATATTTACAGTAATATTTCAGCGTGTCTATTTAAAAATAGTATAATAAATACAAAATAATAATCCTTCAGATGCCGTTTGGGTGGCCTTTTGCCCAACTACGAAATGTAATGTGGCCTTCCAGAGATAAAAAATGTTTCCTGTCCCTGGTAAAAAGCATGTTGAACTTAGTTTCCTGCCAAGAGTTGAAGAATTCGCGTCAAAACTATATAAACAATTTTGAAAGCAAAATACGAACAGGAATTTTCCCGGTTTTCTGCTTGTTGGAGACGCATATGAAAAACAGCTTCCTGCCACACATATACAATGCTGTCCACCAGGAAACACATCCTACACCAGGTAAGAGTAGAAACCGAATTCAAATTTTGGCAGTTACAGTGAAAAAAATGATTCCTGAGAACATAAAAACACAAAAAGAAAAACGTTAATTAGTTTTACATTGTATCATATACATTTTTTTCAGGGGCCACAGTGGCTGCGCGGTCTAATCGACTGGTTCCGGTACCTGCCTGCGCGCAGTGAAATGGCATCGGTTCGATTCCGACTTTCTCCTAGATGTATTTCCTTCTTTGTAAAGTAAATCTGTTGTACTGTCTTGTTCTGTCTGTCATATTAGACGAGAGTTTGAGGCACATCCTTGAGAATGGCAAATAAACTAGAATATTTATGTGACCTGAAATGGTCGTTAACAAACATTTTTTTCTATGATTTAAATATTTAAACTATTAATATAGCTAAACAAAGATAGCAAAATTGTGTTTATTCACTTAAAAAAATTCTTCGCGCTTAGATAAGGCCTCTAGTATAAAATATAAATGAAAAGTCAAATGAGTCTCAAACAGCACAAGTACATGGAACAAGAAACATTGCCCAACAACCTTTCGAAGGTGCTTCACAGGCTCCTTAATTAACCCCTTGTGCTTGATTAGGATATCAAAAACTTTTCATTTGAAATTTCAAAAAAAAGAAAAAAAAGGAAAAAGAAAAGAAAAAACAGAATTTCAAATGACATCATTCTGAATGCGATCGAAATGTGCTTTGACGGGACGAACGACTTGCAGTGAAAGACTTCCACACTGACCAATAAATATCAACGCACGACAGACAAAAGGAATGTGAATGCATTATAGAATTTATCACTCGTCCAAAGGCTGACCTCGTACCTTCGCCATGTTTGACCAAAATTCATGCGTGCTTAAATGTACTCCATAGTTCATGATGAGGAGGTAGGATACTACCTCTATTTTATGCTCAAGTGAATGAATTATCATCGATTTATAATAACATCGCAAAAAAAAAAAAAAAAAAAAAAAAATGATGCTCAGAGCGTGACTCTAAATTGAAGCCCCATACATAGGAGGTCATTCGGTGTACGTCCTACACGTGTTTTGTATCGCAGCAACAAAATTTTCTTCCCTTGTTTTTATTTATGTTCTGTAATTATGTACAAGCCTTTAAAAAGTTAAATACAGGCTAAGAAAGTTTTGACAAACCCATAGCATCACACTAGTACTTAAGTCGGTTATCCCTAGTTCTATGAGCTGCATACCAAATGACGTCACGGCAAGCCTTGTTTCTCGAAAAGTTTGAATTTATGGCTATTTCAGTTATCTGATTTCGCAATATAAAAATAGATTTTTCCTTATTTCGGAACTTATGCATTCTTCTGAATTCCTGTTGTAGTCCAAGCTTCAAAACAGGCAAATGTAATTGTAGAAAACAACCATATTAAATTAATAGCAGTAGTAATTTTAGCAAAACGAATTCCTAACGGATTGTTACATCTGAAAAGTGTTATGTTATTTTTCTCTCAATGTTCAAAAGCTACTTTAGTTACATCTACTATGTAGCAAATTTTATAGCTGAATAAAGGAAACATATATTTTACTCAAGCTTACGTATTTATCACACAAAAAACCTTCTCAGTCACGTTTTTACCCAGACAACTTTGCTGACTCTACTTCTCTTTGGGATTACTATATTGAAGTGACTATATTACATTTTAAACTGCAAAAATTATCATTTTATGTCAAATTTTTAAAAAAATAACTTTATAGAGGAGTTCCAAAAAATGTTTTTTTTTCCAAATGCTTCAAAACACTTTCGTTTAAAGCCATGATTTTTACATAAGTCGATTGATTCTCATAACTTTTTTTTTATTGTAGCTCATAGCGTTAAAAACATATATAACAAAGAAAATTATTCTGTACAATACCCAACGTCAAAAGAGAACGTACTAGATTTGAATAATGTTGTATATTTACCAAAACTATCATTCAGAAGATGTAACAGAAACCGTAACCACATTTCAAAGGAACTAGCTCTTACTTTAGCAAACAACAGCTGCATCTCCATAAATACATGCTGCTGGCATAATGCGCTTGGCCCTCGAGGCATCATTTCAAGTTTGCTCCGGCAGACTGTATATTTCCTGCCGTACTTCATCGCACAAACGGCGCTTCCCCACGCAAATCCATTTTTCATCCAGAAAACCCCATTCCGAAAACGTAAATGTCCGCAATTTACCAGGGCCCATCTCATCTCTCCTGATACATTCGCTGCCGGGAATTTTGGGAAATTTCGACACCGGATCGTAATGGATTCGGGAATTGTCAGATTCCGTCAAAAATTCAGTTCGGCACACTTCGGAAGGGATTGAAGAAATTGGAGAATAAACTGATGTTTATCTCAGCTGTACAAGGAACGGTTCGGAGAATTATTTCTGGAAATGTTTGTGAGAGAAACAAATTTAGTTTGCCGGGGTTTTTTTTTTGCAAGTAGCTCATTATTATTTTAAAAACATTTTATTAATAATTTCGAAAATCCTATATAAGACTTTTAGAATACTTTGCTATGCAGATTCCACCTCAAGAATTGTTCCTGAAATCGAAATAAATAAAAATGAGGTTCGATTTACAAGAATCAAGTCAAGATGTGCACCATGTTCCAAGGTATTTTTGTGTAAATTTCGAGAAAAACAGTAGAATGTTCTTCGACAGCCTTTTGATTCTCAAGGCTCAGATTTGAAAAAAAAAAAAAACGCCTCGTTCGATCTAAGCGACACAAGCCGCACTGACTCCATGCATGTTGTCACATGCTCCAAACATAGAAAGGATATCTGAAAGCATGCGCATGTGATGTCAGTGCGACTTTTGTCACTGAGATCGAACATCGCGTTTTCTTAAAATCTGAACTTTAACGTAATTTCTTGTGCTATATCAGGTACCACTAATTGCACAGAGAAAGTTGGTAATTTTAATGCCTTGCCTCCTATAGGACCGTTTATACATGATGTCACACGTCATGCTACTCTCTACCCCCTTTGTCACAAAACGTCACACTTCATAATTCAAATATGAAGTCTATTTGAATCATCAGAATAAAACATTCTACTGTTTTTCTCGAAATTTACATAAAAATACCTTGGAACATGGTGCACATCTTGACTTGATTCTCGTAAAATCGAACCTCATTTTTATTTATTTCGACTTCAGTCCCTTTTGTCACATGTCACGATGTATTACACAATCATATATACTTGCAGTTCAGAAACAAAAAGCACCGCGTTATTTTTCAAGTTTCTAGTTTTATTTTTGAACTTTTAATGACATTTGTGAGCTTAATAATAATACTGATTAAATGTGTGCTTAATTTGTATGAACTGATTTTAAGATTTACAGCACGAAAGATAATTAGTATGGAACAGTAAAATGTATTAAATGCTCGAATTCTGAAAAAATGACCCATACAATTTTGTCTTAAAAGTGTAAATGCCTAAGAAAATGTCCTTTTAAACTTTTAACAATAAATAAATTTAAACCTGAATCAACATCGGTGTTTACGATACAAACTCATAAAAACTATAAAAATAAATTTAATTTTCTAATTTTAAATGTTTTTATGGAAACGAAAATGTCTAATGTCACACTTCTTGCTACCCCTTCTCCTCCCCATGTCACAAACTGTGAACCCCCCTCGAAGCATGACATCATTTATGATGTGTGACCCCATAAAAGGTTGAATCTTTAAAAAATGCATTAAAATGATGAATCAAATTGTAACTGAAGAAATAAAAGCAATATCTTCAGTCTGGGTTAATTTCTGTGGGGATGGCTTTGCTCAAGACTTAACCCTTCTGATGGCCGGTCCACACCCACTTAATGTTAAATTACTTGGATCAACACAAATTTATTCGGGCCTGCATCCAAGAAGGTTAATAACAGCAAAAACATTTTTATAAGAGCATCCAAAAGCCCACTCCAAGTCGGTCTTGAAACACGCAAGGTCAGCGTCATCTCTTTAACGACTACCTGCACCATTTGATCCAAATTTATTCCTCATATCCACTCAGTTTGTAGGGCCCTCCAAGAGTTCTCCCCTTCCGATTAAAAACGCGTTAACTCTTTTTAGTCGTGGCCTTTCCTCGAAATTCAATAAATGTTTCATATCCAATTGATTTTGGCTTCGTTAATGGCGGTGAAACTGGCCGGGAGAAAATCCATCATTCCGATCGCTTCATTCGTGGAGATTTATTCACGAGAGAGGATTCCTATGGATTACAGTTGCGACAAATGATTCGAAATGGAGACGAATGTGAGCATAGCATTCGGAGTTCCTATTCTTCTCGAATGCTTTAGTATTCTTATCGGACTTTGTATCCGATTCTTGCAAGCGGATGATCTATGAACTTAGTTTTCCTAAAACTTCTTTTGATACTGCAAAATTCAGTATGAAGAAGTAATTGTAACAATTAATTAACAAGAAGTTCCATCTAAAACTGGAGAGCCTATTTTTCCGCGTACGGCAACTTCAAAATTATAATCTTGCTATCATTCTCATTCTTTCTCATTTGGCTTTAGTTCTTAATTACTTCAAATTTAACTTTTTCAGCGGTTAATACATATTCATTCATTCAGTTACTTTTTCATGAATTTATTCATTTCTTTATTTATTTTTTTCATTTATTTACTCATTTATTCCTTTATTTATTCATTTATTCCTTTATTCACTCATTTATTCATTTATTAACTCCTTTACTCATTTTTCTTTCACTTATTTATTAATTTATTCATTCATTCAGAAATATCCTTAAAAATCCCGATCAAAAAATTTCATAGAAGAATAGACTCGTTTAATTCCGGTTGAACTTTGTATCTGTTCATATTCTAAATCGCAACAGCCTTCCGATAAAGTTTGTTCCAAGCAAATCCGTCTGTTAGGTCCTGTACTTATATAGGACTGAAATTTCACTGTGAGCGCTATGTTATTTTATTTTATTCACTTATTTATTTTTTTGAACTGCGCAAAAATGAACAAAAATTGTTCAAATCAAAAAATATTTCACGCCAGAGTTTCTTCCAATAAGATTGTTCATAGTGACTTGGAGTTCAAAGAAAAAAATAAAATATGGAAATGAGGTGTTTTCACCGCTATCTGTCGAATGCAAAAAAGAATCTTTCGAATCGGACAATTCCCTCAAAAGTTATTAGGGGGTGGGGTTGACAGACCGACAGACAGACACACATTTTCACCATCTCAAAACCCTACTTTCAAATATTTTTTTTCAATCTTTATTTTATTATTTCCTTTATTTTTGACGTGTCTTAATTTTTAACGATATTTTTACGACACCTTAAGCCTTTTTTCATACTTTATTTCTTTTACGAGGAAGTAGGCAAAGGACTATTATTTTCTCTATACATTTCGTAGAAGAAATTCCACATTTTTTTACTAAAGTTGGGTGAACGCACCAGTGATTGACACTTTTACAGTGATTTATCACATTTTAAATAGTTTTATCATCAGAAATTACTTTGACATGGTTTTAAAAGTAATATATGTTTTAATAAACATTCAGGACCATATATATGTTAAAATATACCTGTTCGGTAAGTATTTTCTTAATGAACTTTTAATTTACATCCGCTCAATGCTCCAGCAATTGATACTCCAATTTTCCATTTTACTAGTAATTGACACCCTGTGCTCCAACGTTTGACACTGTATTAAAGTTCCAATATGTAAAGTATTTGCTTGAAATATTTTTTAAACTGCATATAAAGCTCTTCATCTGTAACTTATAAAGCTAAAATAAATTATTTTAAACATTGTTTTTCATACATTCTCTAAAGACACCTAAAAATGTATGACTGTATTGTTTTTTTTTTTTTTTTTTTGAAATTTTATGTGCAGTAGATGGCATAGCTGTTCCAGTAATCGACGCCATTTGCTTAAAAGGGTGTCATTATCAGGAAAATCTGAATTTAAAAAAATTCAGAACTGATATAAATTTTATTTACCTGCAAAATCCCTCAAACTTTATACATTTCAATTTAATAACAAAGAATATCAATCAAATTACCAATAATTGAAATCCTATGCCAATAACTGATGCTAGTCTAATAAATGATCCAGAAATTGACATAGTTTATTAATTCATAAAAATATGAACAAGCACTTAAATTTCCATTTTAGTAGTTAAATATGTATATCTAATAGATCTAAAATTGTGACTATTTAGAAATACTATTGCTAAAATTAATTAAGATGTAACAAGATTGAATAAGCATTGACTCACCTTAAGTCTCCAAGCAAGCTAAGCACAGAAAAGGCTGTGTTTTTACTCCACGCGTTTCCCTTACATTTTTGCGATAGAAGTATACTGATTTATTAGTTTCCTTATTAATGAGTTATTTTGTGGAAAAGTGTCAATCACTGGTGCACTCACCCAACACTGTACAAATGTTGCTGTTTGGTAGTCACCATTTTTGATGTTCAGTGACACCAAAGTTGAAAATTAACCATTTTTGACACAAGTTTTAAATTTTTTTATGTGTCTGCCTAAAAAAATATGAACAGTAATATTTTTTAGCACATGAAGTTTGTTAACGCCGTTACGTATCCAAACTTCGTTACGATTGCTCATTTATTAAACTATACGTCAAAAATGAGTCATTATCAACCGTGGTGTACGCCAAAAATGGTGGCTGAAGACCAAAATTTTTACAATGTAGTGATAAATCTTTTCAATCATCAAACATTTCTTATCGATTAGTAATAATGATGAACGCGAGATCTTTTACCGATTCATTTAATTTTCCAGTTACCGATGCAGCCTATTATATGTATTCTAAAGCAAATAATCCGTCAAAACTAATTGTAATACACGTATTAAAACAATTCTGCTTGCGTAGAAGAACGTTTTAAAAGTTTTTCAGTGGGGTCCTGAAACTTCAGAGGTATCGGCTTCTTTCAAGTAAAAACAAGAAGTTATCCTGAACTAAACCAGAGCGTATACCTACAGCAGTTTTATTGAAACACAAGTTACTTCAAGGCCAACAACTCCCAGTTATTTCATATTATTCATATAATACTTTCCATCGATTAAACATTTATTTCAAGTCAAGAACATATTTTTCTATAAAAAAAAAAGTTATTTACAGTGAAAATCTCAACACATTAGTTGTCTGAAGCTATTGGGAATAAATGTCTTCAATATTAAACTATGTATTATTCAAGGCAATTTCAATGTGTAAATGCATAAACAGAAAAGTTAAATATAAAACTATATTACAACAAAAATTCTTCTACTATTCACATCCAAAACTAAATCGTCAACACCTAGGGATTTATGTAGTTGAATAATATTCTGGAAAAGCTCCGATTGCAGCAGCCTGAATTTTTAAAGATAAACAACAATAAATATTAAATGCGATTAATGTTACGGATATATTTAATTTATTTTTAATTGCTTAAACTCTTAAAACAATGTAGTTCATAAAATTTATTACTTGGGGTTAAAACACCGTTTAAAATTTATACCCTGAAATATGCAAAATCCTGAAATATGTGTCAATTTTCCTCTATTGCTATACTGTTTTCTAGGAGTATACCGTGAGTGCTACCACAGTACTAAATTCTAAGTGTCTACCCTCGTGTAGAGGTTCAGATTGTAGTAGCATTCATACCGTGAATGCTACCATAATAAATTCTAAGTGTCTACACTCGTGTAGAGGTTCAGATTGTGGTAGCATTCATACCGTGAATGCTACCACAACACTAAATTCTAAGTGTCTACCCTCGTGTAGAGGTTCAGATTGTGGTAGCATTCATACCGTGAATGCTACCACAGCATTAAATTCAAAGTGTCTACATTGTGTAGAGGTTTAGATAACTTTTCCTAAAATTTAACTCATCCTAGCTGAAAAAATTTTAGTCATAAGAAACAAATTTTTGCCATATACATTGATTATTTACCGTTCTTGGCGCTGAAAGTACTTTTCATCTTTCCTTAACATTCGTTGCTTTTCGTAAAAATAAAAAAATAGTTTCTCAGTCGCCCCTCAAACACTGGCTGCTTGCCCAAAAACTATCGGATCACATGCTCCATTAGAGAGAGTGTTAAGTATTCATGGCTTAAGCTTTCATCAACGGCCAATAAATGTTTCATAACAGATTGATTTAAGAATTGGAGACGACGGGACAAAGTCATTCCTTAGAAATAATATTTTCATGGAATTCGTCCAGAAAAGGTAAATAATTTTCCGTGCCGATTTAAAGTTGTGCTGAGCGGATATGTAAAGCTATGACTATTTCTTTTAAAGAAAATATTTATCATAAATATGAAGTATACAGGTATCGACAATAAACGTGATAACATGAATGGATTTTTTTAACACACCAAAAGAATTTTATTTTTATTTATTTATTTACTTTTATTTAAGTACAGTGAAGCCTAGAAAAGTGATCACTTCTAAAAGAATTTTTTTTCTCTTTCTTTTAGAACACTGATTGGTTAAACTGTCATACATAGTGACCACCAGTTTAATGTGACTAGTTTTGTCGGTCCCGAAAGTGGTCACATAAGGCAGGTTCTACTGTACTTGTTTATTTATTTCATTTCGTTACAAAAAAATGAAAACTGGGGACAATATTTTTACAGTGGGTTTGAGATACGAAATAGAATTTAAAGCAGATCTAAGCAAACTAAATGTTTTCTAGCAAACAAATCAGGGTTAAAATTTTGTTACTTCAATATTTCCTGCTTACTGAAAAATTGATATCCTTTTAAAAAAAAACCTCACAATGCTGAATTTAGAAATTCAAAGCATTCACAACTGCTCAATATTACACTGATACAAACGCCATATCAGGAAAATGCTTTAATGTAGTTTATGTGTCTTAATCAGGCTAAAAGTTTTAATTAATTTTTTTAAACATATTTTCGATGAGGAAATGTAGCGAATCAAACTCTGGAATTCTTCCAATTAAATCGCAAAAAACAAAAGCAAATCGTAAAATCAGGCACCAAGAAAGTGTTTCTTTGGTAACAGCTGTTAAGTGCCGAAAATTCATAACTTTTTTTTGCATTGAAAAATGGGTCGATTGTATACGCGCGTGCTGTAATTTTACAGTATTTGAGCTTTAATGACGTTGTTTTTTTATTTTTAATTTTTTTGCACTAAAATAATCGTTTTAATCTCTTTAAATAAAATTTGAAAATCTTGATCAACGCCTAACGCAACCCTAGAGACTTAAGTTACGAAGTGTTTTATAAAATTCTTTTTCCTTAAATTTTGCATGCGTGAAAGAATTTTTCTCTGACTTCGGGATGGAATTTTTAAAATTCGTTCATGCTTTTTGATACTCATTGATAGAGTGAAAACTATAATAAAAAACCCTGAGAGGAAAATTAAATTTATTCTTTCTCTAATTCAGTAATTATGCGACATCGTATTTGTTCAAGCACCGATTATGCACTACATATTACGGAAAAAAAATTCTGAAATGGTTCTTCAGAAAATCATTTTCAGAACGACGTCTGCTTTGATGGACCATAAAAACCTCGTTTAGTTTCTTCCATCCATTAACCAAAGCATTGAAATTGATGGCTTGAACGTATTTCGAGGCGTTTTAAAGTTTTTTCGGTCGTTTTTAGCACATTACAAAGTTTAATATTCGATAAAAAATAAATCGCTCAACGAATAGTCGTTGGATAACATGGACTCTTTGTTCGGTTCTCACACAACAGTTTGATATTTAGTAAAGCGAAAAACTTCCTACTTCACAAGCACTTTGTATATAGATGAAAAAAGTTTTACAAAATATCGATTCTTTAATCAATATTATACGAAAAACTATTTTGATGCATGGGGAAAAAACGGAGAAATAGATTACAATAGAATGACGTATAATTTGTGAACATGAAAGTTCTCCAACTAAAATTCAATGAAGCTGTATGTGAAGAGTAGAAAGAAACGTAGCAAAGCTTCTACGATCTGCAGAATTCCTTCAGAAAAGAACGGTGGACATCAAAAGAATTATGTTTTGTCATCAGAGATGCCCAACCCTTCCCCCAAGCGTGTGATGGTGCACCCCCTCCAACGCTAACTTTAAGAACGCTAAGGACCCCCTCCCCCCAAAAAAACTGGCTTAAACCTCCTTGTGGGTTTTAACCTATCTAGGGATAAACAACCCGAAGGGAAAGGGTTGTTTAAATTGGATAATTTTTAGGGGAAGTGTTGTTTTCCGCATTGGGGAAAACATCCTCCCCTAAAAGTTTTAATGGCGCAATTTGCCATGCATCGTCGGGTTAGATTACACTGCTAACGGTTCCTATTTCCCCTGTAGAGAAGATTCCTCTGTACCAAGTTGATGAACAATGAAGAAACATACTTGCTTTGGATGACGGTTTCAGCTATAAGTTCCTTATAGCTAGCGTACATATAGCTAACCTCAGTAAACCCTTAATTTAGTGTGTTCCACCCCTTAAGCTTTCTACCCCTCTTTGTTCTTTATATGACCGTGGTTCTCCCCCCTAGTTGCTGTGCATTGAATTTTTTTTTCATTTAGATTAGTTTCAAAAATGGATATTCATACAGATCACTATAAAATCAACATGCTTCCTCCCCCCTCCCCTGAGAGTATACCTTTCACATTTAAAAACTAACGCACTTAGCCGTAACTATACTTCCCAGAGTCGGGGTTTTTACAAACTTCTGTTAATCGGTGAGATTAAAATAGTTTACTATAAACAGCCATAAGTTGACGAGTTTTTGGTGGAAAGTGTTCTTCCCAAGGACTCACAAAGGAGTTAACTAAACATATTTCTTTAACTTTTACTTTGTTCTCGCACCACACATAATAAAGCATTAAAGTCAGCCCCTTTAGATGAAGCATTTCCTTTTTGACGAGATTACATTTAAATTAACAAAGCATTCTTTTGTTTTAATGCTTAATATTACAATCCTCAAAAAGAATTGTGTATTTAAACTTAAATATTAGTTTTTATTCTAGTCGAAAAAGGGGCTGCTGTTGCTGCTAAAGAAAAATTCTATTATATTCTGGAGGCAGGGAAAACAAGAGGTAATCCCTTTGAACAGGGAGATTAAGAGGACAGGCATCGATCTTTTTTTGTTTTTCGATGAGGCAATAACGCTGATAAGGCAGACACAAAGAACTTCTTGATGAGACCAATTATCGAAGTAGAGATAATGAGTATTGTCTTAGAAGATTTCTATGAGAGAACTTGGAAGTGTTTCATGGATTACCTTAATCAGCATGTTTACATGGACGCAGAAGAGAAAAAGCTGATTAGCTATTTTTTAACGAGAAATTTTGTTTTAAGACGCACTAATGCAGGTTTATAGCACATAAAGCAAAACCTGGTGAGTTTGCGCTGTCGGAGAGATGGCGGCCTTGAATTTTGGGAGGAAGAGGAGGTGTGAGTGTACCGTGATTTCAGGTGCGTGTACAGCCACACAACAGCGCAGTGTCTACTTGAATTCCTATGTTTTTTTTTCTCGGAAAGTATATGACACAACGTCGATTTTAGCCTACTTTCCCGTAAAAGTAAAAAAAATAATGAATAAAGCATGAAAGAGGGCTTAATGTATCGTAAAAACATTGTTAAAAATAAAGAAAAGCAGAAAAATAGTGAATTAAATGAAGGTAGAAAAATGAAAAATTTAAAAGTAGGGTTTTGAGATGGGGAAAATGTGTGTCTGTCGGTCTGCCCCCCCCCCCCCCCCCCCAATAACTTTTGAATGAATAGTCCGATTCGAAAAAATCTTTTTGCATTCGAAAGATCTCGGCGAGGACATCACATTTCCGTATTTTACTTTTTCATTTTAACAATTTTTCGTTCAATTTTGAACAGTTCAAAAAAATTTAACATTAGCGCCTATGGGCAAAAATGAAGCAAATGATGTAAACTCTAGACACAAGATCCAAGTTCCTATGAGCAAGCTTATTGGAAGAAGCGCTCTCGGCGCGAAATATTGATTTGAACAATTCAAAAAAAATAACATTAGCTCCTACGGGGAGCGTTCAATCCCATATAAATCCTGATCTAACCGAGACGGATTTGCTTGCAACAAACTTTATCGGAAAGATGTTACGCGATGTAGAACATGTACAGATACAAAGTTCAACAAGAACTCAACGAGCGTATTTTTCTATGAAATTTTTTAATCGGTATTTTTAAGGATATTTCTCAATGAATAAATGAAAGAGTGAAATAATGTATGGAATGAATGAATAAGTGAATGAGCAAATGAATGACTGAATAAATGAAAGAATAAATGAGTGAGTGGGTGAATATGTATTATCCATTGAAAAGGTATATTTGAAGTAATTTAGAACTAAAGCTTAGTGAGAAAGAGCGAGAAAGATATATTTAGATTATAAATTAGAATTTGGTGTATACGGGAAGGTAGGCTCGTATAGTTCTAGATCAGTGTTTCCCAACCTTTTCGCCCTTGCGAACCCCTTCTAATAAGTTCCGAAAGAAAATGGCAAACCCTCTTCTGTAGTTGTTATAGTAACGGGTTTAGATGTGAAACATCGAAGTTTAAATAAAAACTAAAATACAGCTACAAATATTTTTTTTTATCATTTGCTCTTTTTGAGTTATTATTAGGGCAGTAAACATACGTACATATTTCTAAATAATTTTAAAAGTTACTTTCCCGATGGGTTCCACTTTCGGTTGAAATATACAAAATTATTAAATTAATATTAATTACTAATATTAAAATTTGCATATTTTTAAATTTCTAATTGTGATCTTGCGATAAAAGTTGGAATTTGGAGAAAAGTTGGAATAAAGTGTGATAAATGTGAGTCCAAGTTTGAAATTAATGAATAGATATCTACTGATTTCACTTTAGGGTTTCTATAGTAAAAAATTAGCCTAAAATAATGCAAAATTTTACATTTTATGAAGTACAATCTCATATTTTCGACTCGTTCTTCCCGCTTGTGAGGAAAATGTGGGAAATGGTAGGAGAAAAATATGTTTTAAAATTAAAAATATACCAATACATAAATATCTTTCCGTGCCAATTTATGACCCAAATCGGTACCGAAATGATAAATTTGGTTGTGATCCAAATTAGAAATCACGCAAAAGAAGAAAGAAGTGTATTTCAAATTTTATATACATGCTTCCTATGCCAGTCCACTACTTTCCTGCATCATCTGGAAATCCTTTTTTTAGCCTGCTTTCCCGTAAAAGTAAAAAAAAAATAATAATAAAGCATGAAAGAAAGCTTAATATATCGTGAAAATATCGTTACAAATCAAGAAAAGTCAAAAATCAGTTAAGTAATTAAATAAAGATTGAAAAATAAAAAATTTGAAAGTAGGGTATTGAGATGGGGAAAAAGGGTGTTTGTCGGTATGTCTGTCTGTCGGTCTGTCGGTCTGTCTGTCGGTCTGTCCCACCCTAATAACTTTTGAACGAATTGTCCGATTCGAAAATTTTTTTTTGCATTCAAAAGATCTCGGCGAGGACATCTCATTTCTATATTTTACTTTTTGATTTGAAAAATTTTTTGTTCAGTTTTGAACAGTTCAAAAATTTTTAACATTAGTGCCTATGGGCGAAAATGAAGCAAATTATGTAAACTCTGGTTACAAGATCCAAGTTCCAATGAACAAGCTCACTGGAAGAAGTTCTTAGCGTGAAATATTGATTTGAACAATTTTTGTTCATTTTTGAACAGTTTAAAAAAATTAACAAAGCGCCTACGGAGAAATTTCAATCCTATATAAATCCTGATCTAACGGACCGATTTGCTTGGAACAAACTTTATCGGAAAGCTCTTATGACGTAGAACACGCACAGATAAGAAGTTCATCCAGAACTAACGAGCCTATTTTCCTATGAAATATTTTGTTCGAGATTTTCAAGAATATTTTTCAATTAATGAATGATTAAATGAATAAGCAAAATAATTAATTAATGACTGAGTGAATAAATACATGAATGACTGAATAAATGAATGATTGAATGAATACGTATTATTCTTTGAAAAAGGCATATCTGAAGCAATTAAGAACTTAAGCTGAACGAGAAAGAGAGAGAAAGATAGCTAGAATATAAATTTGAAGTTGGTGTATACGGTAAAGTAGGCTCGTATAGTTCGAGGCGGAACTTCTTGTTTTTAAATCATTTTTGCACGCCTTCCTCACACGTATGTAAATTCATTATTTCGTTTTTTCTTTTACGTTCGCGATAAAAAAAATTCCGCCATTACAACATTGTTCGCGAGCCCCCTTTCTGCAGCTTGCAAACTCCTGGGGGTTCGCGAACCACCGGTTGGGAAAAGCTGTTCTAAATGAAACTTTTTTTTATGGCTACTCCGCTGTTTGCTATCCAAATGTAAGGGCTTGACGTTTCATTACTGTTCCTCTGATTTTCATTGTGATGTGATGTGAGTACTGCAACGTACTTTTTAATCAAACGCTTTTTCAACTATTTTGACAACTTACTTGCAGTTCTTATTAATATAATCTTATTATCGAAAGCATGCAAAAAAAAAAAACAAAAAACAAGAAGTTCCGTCTAGAAATTGAAATTTCCCCGTAGGCACCAAGGCCGTATCTAGAGGGGGGCCCGACGGGCCTGCCCCCCCCCCGAAATCCCGAAAATTTTCGCAATGTAGCATATATTCCTCCCTGAAACTTTCCTCAACATTAGTGTCTCAAAGTCAGGGCCCCCCCCCCCCCCGAAAAAAATTTCTGACTACGGCCTTGGTAGGCGCTAATGTTAATTTTTTTTAAACTGTTCATAAATGAACAAAAATTGTTCAAATCAATATTTCACGCCGAGAGCTTCTTTCAATAAGCTTGCAATAGGAATTTGGATCTTGTGCCCAGAGTTTACATTATTTGCTTCATTTTTGGCCCATATGCACTAATGTTAAAATTTTTGAACTATTCAAAAGTGAACGAAAAATTGTTCAAATCAAAAAGTAAAATATGGAAATAAGATGTCATCGGCGAGAATGCAAAAAAAAAAAATTCGAATTGGACATTTCATTTAAAAGTTATTGGGGGAGGGATCGACAGACCGACAGACACTTTTTCCACATCTCAAAACACCCACTTGCAATTTTTTTAATCTTTATTTAATTACTTCACTTTTTCCGGACTTTTCTTTATTTTTTACGATATTTTTTTGATACATTAAGCCTTCTTTCATGCTTTATTATTATTTTTTTCTTTTACGGGAAAGTAGGCTAAAAATGAAGTGCTTCTAATTCAAAATTTGATTTCCTTCGAAATAATTTGTGTGAGTGTGTGTGTGTGTGTTTTTTTTAACTAACTGTAAGATTTTCTCAGACGCTTATTTCCTATTATGAAGCTTACATTTTGGATCCTGTAATGAATTTTACTGAAACATTTCCTTACTGTTAATTCTCATATATATTATCGAAATAAATGCAACGAGTACAGTAGGAGCACCGATTATCCGGACTGGTCTTGTCCGCGGCAGATCCGGTTAAAGAAAAATCCGGATAATTGGATTGACAACTTTAAAGCACAAATAGGGCTAGGGTATATAGGCAGCTTCTCTTCACACGTATTCCAGGCTTAGAACTGGCATTTGTTAGAGTGTATATTTTATCACTTTACGAATGGCGCGATTAGAAGTTCTTTTTTTTTTCTTCATTCTTTTTTTTCTTTTAATATTTACAAAAAATGATACAGAAGTAGTATTATACATAAAAATGATTCATACACTGTACTGACCGTATAAGAAAAATATTGTGATGTAAAGTAATTATTGATAATCCTCTGCTACATAGAGAAATATTTTCTTTTTATCGTTTTCCTTTCAGCTTTGCATTCTTGTTTGTAAAACCTGACGCAAAGCTTAAAATTGCATCGCTGTTTTGCTTAATATCTAACATAGTTGATTATCCGATGCCAAATTTAAGGGCTATGTTGTTTAAATTTTCTTTTTGTTTTTCAATCTGTTAACAATTTCTATTTGATCGAAAGATAATACTACTATTTTGCTTCCCAGATATGTTTAAAAAACACTTTATACACTTACAGATCATAATTAAAAAACTGTGCCTTCCTTTAGCTTTGTGTAACGCGTTTGCGGACAATGTGAAACCACGCGATCACTTCCCGAGGTGCAGTCTACCTTTTAGGGAAGTGTGTTTTTCGACAGTGTTCCTGGAAGTTAAGTTAAGCAGAGATAATTTAACTTGACCCCTTGACCGTGAATGCAGTACTTCAACTAGTGCGCAGGAAAAAAAACCGCGTGATCCCTGACCAATCCGGTTGATTGGATATCCGGTTAAGCGGCGTCCGGATAAGCGGCGCTCTCCTGTACTTACTTTAAAACCCTTGTTTTTAGTTTTGCACAAATCGTAGCGTCAAACTATTCTCATTACTTTTTAATTTTAAAAGTTCTTATAAATCTGTACTCGTAGCTCCTTATTTGCTTGAATGTTACTTACTTAGACACTTTAATGTTGTTGTTGCATAAAGTCATGGTTAATTTTTTTTTTTTTTTTCATAGATTTTTTTTTTTAAAAAGAAAGAAAAAAAACGTTGAGTCACTCGGAGAAATTTTCGTATGAAAACCAAACACATATAGCTATTACGAAATAACGTTAGGGTATCCAAATTGGTGTGGGGTGATGACAATGTGCTACCTTCCTAAAATCTTTTATGAGTAACGTAGTTGTAATCCGGGGACCCTGGGGCAATGGGAGGAGGGGAGGGTATAAGGCATTTCTTGGCCATTTTTGGTGTAATTCGCAGTTACTGACATATCCGATGAAAATGAGAATTTTTTTTTGCATATTATTAAAAATGCTCTAAATAACTAATACAATTCTTATCATCATTAGAACAATTACATTTTTAACAGAGAGAGAGAGAGAGAGAGCTTTGAAAATTATTTAAAACTTTAACCTTGAATACATTGTTTGTCAAAATGCATTATAACCACACTGCAAAATCTTTTTGGCCGGAAATATATAAGAATCTTCTGGAAACCATTTATTCGGAGTCTGATGTAAAATTACAGAGACTTAAAAACAAGAAACTGTAAACTCTTTTTTAAAAAAAGTTACAGGGAATAAAAACAGAGAGCATTCATCAATTTTATTGAAACATTTAATGTGCCACAGTAGTGGAGCCATCTATAAGTAAGTTAAATTCTTAGTTCCGGTACACAAACTCGAGGGTGAATTCAGTTGAGTCCACGCTGCTCTTATGCCTCTGCAATTGGGAAGGCTAGCCGCCGAGGCTTAGCAGAAAATTCCCTAGAGCTAAAGTTAAATCATACGCCAACAATATATGAAGCATTTTTGACAATTTTTTAGCTGGTAGTAACAGATCTCAAGAGATTTTTTTATGCATTTGTTTACAACTTTTAAACTGGTAGTCACAGATCTTAAGGGTTCGGTATTATAGCTTAACAAATCAGCATTCTCTGTAGTTTTACAAAGTGCGGAAAAACATGAATTTTATCGAGAAACTGTTACTAAAAAATTTGATATTTAGATTAAAAGCAAGTTCTTCGTAAAATCGCAAAGTTTTACACAATTTTTTTACTGTACAAAGCGAATGTGTATGTGTTTTTTTTTTTTTTTTTTCCCATCATGCGCTCTTATGCACCAAAGGTGCATGAGATTGGAGCAAACCGAAACAACGAAATAACACAAAATTAAACCAGTAACAATAAAAAAGCAAGAAAACAGTAACTTAAAAGAGTATCAACATTAAAACTAGATTAATACAAACAAAGTTCAATTGAGGGTTGACGTATGCATCCAAAGCGAATGTTATTTTACAGAAGTTAGTAGATAGTTTCAAAAAGCATTTTGTTTCCGAAATAAATAGTAAACTCATAATTAAATAATAAATTAGAACGGAAAAAAATAGTTCCAATTATCTCCAGATTGTTTCTTGTTTTTTTTATTATTATTTTGCGGAAGAGTTTACTTAATATAGGAAGATCTCTGTTCCTGCCTCGGGAAGGAACTCCCCGGAGTTGTTGTCCATGAATTGCATCGTGTTACTCCCATTAGCTTAAAAAAGGAAGTATTGTACAAGTAGAAATATAAAATTCCTTATTCTAATACAAAATCACAAAATTGGTTCATTAATTCTATACCTCAGATGACTTAAAAATGTCTCTTTTACGCTTCATTCTAAAAATGTTTCATGGGGTATGATATGGATCCTTAAATTTCTAGTATAATCTAACTCCCTAAAACTCCGGTGGGGTGGTACCCTCAATTTTAAAGTCTACACTTGCCCAGGTGAATGTATCTCATGGACATCTACGAATCTTGACGATGGCACGTTATTACTAAAAGAGTGTAACTTGAAATATAGTTTGTTACTATAGATTTGTGTGTATCACGTATAAGATCATCCAACGATTATCCTATCTTTCCAATATAATGTTATTTATGAATTGAGTCTAATTCTTAAAAAAAAAAAAAACAATGCTTTAAACTTACTCTGACTTGTTGTTGCATGACTTATAATTGTCCATGAGAGAAGGGATAAAAAAGAAAAAAAATCCTAAAATCAGAAACTGAAATTACATTGGATTCGACATTGGAAAGCAAAACAACAAAAGCTCACTCCTAGATCAAGTTGTTAATGCATATTAACACAATGTGTGCGGGTACATTTCGCGGCGGAATTGTGCCGGGCTCGGAGGTTTTGCGCGTAAATTTAGTTATTCAGTTAAATCTCAATAAATCGAAAATTATTTAATTTTTTAACCTAAACTTTTCGTATTTTATATTTAAATATATAATATTATGATTGTTGTAAACAAAAAATAAAATTTTTAGTGGATAAATTTAAAATAGTATCGTAAGTATGAAAAATCAAATAGAAATATAAAGTTTTAATTTTTTCGAATTATATTATTTACAATCATTCTTACATTATTACAAAATGAAAATAACAATCATAAAGCTAATTAGCGCTATGGGCCTTCTGCTGCGATTTTGTACATCACTGCAAAGGTGTTTTGACATGCTCTGTTCCATTTCATTTTGTACAAGGAATAGCAAAAAATGTGTTTACCACATGTGTTTACAAGCCTACTACTTCTTTCTCTAAAAGCGATACAAAGAAACCATGCCGTTGCACTAACCCGTACTCCCGTGCTCAAGTATTAATCGTCAGAAAACGTACTAGTACGTGTCCCGCGCTCAAGTATCAATCTTCAGAAAACGTACTAGTAAGTGCCCGGCACACAATTGTGTTAAGAACATATCAGCCACCCGACTCGTATCATATTTGACTTAGAATCAGAAAGTACGAAATGTTTTTGAGTCCTTGAATTGCAAAAATGCTTGGAGAAACGAAAAAGTGTCATGACTGTTGCGAAACGTTGTGCAATAGTCTTCAAGTTACCTGATAGAAAATTTCTCGGTTTTCATTAATTCAATACGCAATTGTGAGGTAGCCATCCTATAAATCCTCCTGGAAATATTTCTTTAGGATTATTTTCCCGAAAGAGTTAGTATATGGAACACAATTACTATGTCAAGTGGAGTGAAAGGAAAAGGAAAGAAATGGAAACGGGATGAAAGATGAAAGGAAAAAAGAATTCTTGTAAGGGAAGCGTGTTCAGGATGTGAGCGTGTCAAGCACGAGTACTTTAAATCATTGCTTTAAAAGTACAAGTTTATCTTTTAATAGACAACGTTTTGAAGCGATTGATATTCTGATATACGTTATACTTAAATAAAAATATATTCGGAAGTGCAGCCAGAGGGTGGCATTCGGGGTAACCCGCAAGAAGCCTTGTTCTTTCTATTGATTTTAAGATTTTAAGCACTACTTACGATCCTCTAGTCTGATAATACATCGACATGTAAGAACACCCCCCCCCCCCCCACACAATCCCCTTCGAAAGAGAAAATTCTGGACGTGAATCTTAAATAAGCAATTATCGTTGTTTTTCTTCGGGGAAAGTTAAAGTACTTGCTTGTATGTGGCTCCTTTTCAGTTGTTCTGACAATTTCTATTGCATGTACTGCTTACCTACTATTTTGAAGACAAACCACTAAATCAGATTCTTACTTTTTGCCACAAAATTACTTGTTGCTATGCATTTAAAATTAAACAATTTTAAACGAAGAAAATACTCAAAGACAGCTTTTTAGATTGAAGTTTGTAAATTACCTACAAATATTTTTTTAGTTGAACCCTGACAAATAATTTTCCCCGCCTTTTAATAAAAAGATATGGCGTAATTAGCGGCTGCTTTACAGAAGAGCTCTTGAAAAACGCCTGTGAAGCTCGTCTAAATTTTCGACGTAAGTTTTTCGATTGATTAAATCCATAAAACACATCATACAGAAGTAATAATTAAGATCGTAAAAGACTTCCTTCGCCTATTGCGTCGTAGGACGATAGTTAAGTGTCCGACAACGCTTTCTCCTCTCATTGAATGGCCTCCTCTTCATTAGGGAGGTAACTAATTGCAGATCGAAAGCAGTCCGGGCCGTTAAGCGAAGACAAATCCGGCTGTCGGGAAATGGGTGCCTGATCCATTCGTCCGTCTCGGTGGGGGAAAAAAGAAATTGGAGGGTAATGGGCAGCAGTTTGTTCTTAGGACCTAAGAATGGAAAAAAAATTCGGAAGAACAGAAGAAAGGAGGTATACATTGACATTTAATTATTATCGTTGTTGCTATTATTATTAATTTAACATAGTGGTGCGAGATTTTTTTTCTTTTATACAGTTACCCTGGTTTGCAAACAGGCTCAAATTCTCTTAAGCCTGCTAAGATGGGGCACCACGTCACACATTGGTATTCACTAGAAGACTGAGTTACCTTATGACCTAGCGAGATCATTTCTTGAGCCTTTCAAGTTGGCCTCAAAAACTTTGACTGTGCTTTCAAAAAGATTAAACCTCAATTCAATTGCGTAACATTCAATTGCGTGCTAGAGAAAAATATTCATCTCTCAAAAATAAAAGGAACTTTGTGCACTAGTAAAACTTCTTTTTTTTTTTTTTTTTTCACGTTAAGAAAGTCAAATGAACATTAAAATGCAGACATATGTTTCGGGATTGCATGGAATCCCTTTTGAATGCAGTAGTGGAGCGTCTAGATGCAAAAACATCCAAATGAAGCAAACAAAACAACAGAAACACCGCTTATATAGCCTAAGATTTAGCAGCAAAGCAATGAGAATAAAGGCAGGTAGAATGAGGTAGAAGGCTGTCGGAAGAAATTATCTCTTTCTCGATGAGTGAATTAGTGGTATCAGAATAAAGTTCAAGGACATGAACAATAATAAAGTTTGCCTTGATACCAGATGTGTCAAAAATAAAACTGTCTGGAAAAAAGATCTCTTTCTCGATGAGTGAAATAGTGGTATCAGAATAAAGTTCAAAGATCATTAACAGAATTAACGCATATAAAATATATTTTTTTCAAAACTCATGTTTACACACACCACACATAAAATGGATGCAAGGCATGTTTTTTTTAAGAAAAACTCCATATAGGAAGAATTGAAATTTTCTAAAATTGTCCGGTTCTCCATCACTTTTCCAAATTTACCGCATTTTATGCATTGCACATTTTGCTCACGGAAGCACACATAGATTTTTCTCGCAGAAATCCGGACTAAAATAGTTTTACAGAAGGACAACGAAGGTTCTGACAGCTGCAGCTCCATTGTGTGGGGGGAGGGAAGAGAGGGGGACGGCACAATGAATGTTTTTCTCGTTAAGCATGATTATTATGTCCCAAGTAATTAAAAGGGCAAACGAAAATTGATATGAAAATAAACCACGGTGAGAATAGGAACTGATTCGTTTTTGGTACCAATCGCTTCCCGGGAATGGCATAATTTAAGGTTTCCTCCGATAAGTGTTACTCCTACAAGCCAAAAAAAAAAAAAAAAATAATAATGCAAGTGGTAAAACATAAACAGGCAGTCCCAGAATAGACACTGATACTGTTTAGTTTTTTTTTTTTTGGCTTCCATTGATTAATAGTGTGCTACACTTTGATAATTTTGAAGTTCCAATATTTGCATAAAAGACATATAGATGAAATTTTCGTGTACGTAATATACTAGTTTTGCCTATTTCATAATTATTTTTCTTACGTTTATTATTGCGGAGTGGACCTGATGAAGAATGTAAGCGCCTTTTTTGGCTTTTATCCATAAAACACATCATACAGAAGTAATAATTAAGATCGTAAAAGACTTCCTTCGCCTATTGCGTCGTAGGACGATAGTTAAGTGTCCGACAACGCTCCTTTCCTAAGCCTCAGCTGAAGTATCTCTAAGCTTATATGCAAATGGATTTTCCTTTCGTCGGACGTGTTTTAAGACAAAGACGGATAGCTTTAAAAAAACTGACAAGACTTTGAGAAGAAAATTTTAATGTCTTCCATTAATGTAAGGATTAGACAACTCGCAATTCCATCATTTTCAAAAAATAAAAGCTTTTAATAAAAGGCAGATACTTAGAAGTTTAAGAAAAAAAGATAGAAATATTAAAATTTTTCTTCAAAACCATGTTCTGGAGTGACATTATGCTAATTACTAGATATTAATAACATAACAAAAATGTTTCACTTGGAAATTTGTTCCATAAATTGATGGCTAATCTGCATAATCCATGCCGTTGCCATAGTTTCTGACATAAAGAAGTATGCGATTTGCTTGTTCTTATGGCAAACTTAGATTCTTTGCTTTAAATCCCAATGATAAATTAGTAAGGGAAACAACAACGGGTATAAAAAGTAGAAAAGACGAAAATCAGCAACGTCTGGACTGAGGAAACGTAGCACAGGAGATTTTTTCGTTCCGTATAAAAGTCTAAATTGCAGTCTAGAGTTTTTCTTATGAGAAATACTATATTACTATTTAATAGCTGATTGAAAACTTGTGTGCTACTTTACATAACCTGTTGGCTGTTGTCCTGTCTGCAATCGAAAACAATATATATATATATATATATATTGTTTATATTATTTATATATAAGTTGAGGATATTTTTAACAAAACTAAATTTTATCTATATTAACCGTTTTCTTCTTCTTTGATTTTTATCTATTCCAATTGATATTCAGAGGCGTAGCGAGAGGGGGGAAGGAGGGACAGCTGTCCCCGGGCGCAGCGTCAAGGGGCGCCAAATTAATGCAAATTTATTTTATTTTTAAATGCGAAAAGAAAATTATTTGATTTGAAGAGGTGTGAATATGTTCGACAAAAAAGTGGGAGCACCACAAATCATATCGGGAATGAGCAATGTAGCACAGGAGTGCGTTTGAAATCAGACAAATAATTTTGCAAAGCCAAAGTATCCCATTTTTCCCTTAAAAGTGAATGGTCTCGAATAAAAATGAAATTTAAAAGGCCTGCTTTTTAAAGCTATTTATCATTTAGGAAGTATAAAAGTTTTTAAAAAATTTCCTTTAGGGACGCCTCTACGCCCCCAGTGGCACGAGGGGGGTCGGGCGCAAAATCTTCAGTTGTCCCCGGGCGCTGAAAGCCCTAGCTACGCCTCTGTTGATATTTAGAGTGCATTTTCAATTTTGTATCCATAATGGGATTTTTCTCCCATATTCTTCTAATATGTAGCAAATACATTATATACATTACATTTATGATAATTTAATTTTTTTTTTCCCAAAAGAAAGAAAATAAATGTATGCAAGTACAGCTTTAGCCTTTTTGTGTTACGTCAGTTTTTATATTTTACTCAGGAAGTTTTTGACTTGTAAAATCCATTGCATAAAAGTATTCTATTTAAAGTGCTTAAGCGCGGAACACAATTTGTGTACTGTACGACAGTTTTTGAAAAAAAAAAAAAACAGGCATTTTAAAAATTGCTGATGTTTTTTGAAAAAATATTAAATTTTCTAACTTTTATCTTCGGTTGTTTTCAAGGTCAATTTTACCAGCAATGAGGTAGCAAGTGAGATGGTAATCATAAAGAAATTCATCATAGAAAACGAAAAGGTCTTATAGGGCCAACTCTTCTTAAAATTTTAAGAAAAATACTTTTAAGCTAATTTTAATTTCGTGTTTCGTAATCGTCTTCAATCTTTCTCAGTAATACATTTCACATAGAGAGATCGAGTTTAGAATTCATTAAAATACTCCAACAACATTTTTTCTCTCTGATTTTTGTTTATAAGTGGGTTATAGAAACTCCTGAACAGTTTCCAACTTCTCTGTGTGGTTTTCTATTAGAGACATCTGGCAAGACGAAGCGCATTAGTTCGTTCCGAAAAATGTCCTTTGGATGAAAGTGTCTGTTTCCGATAATTGCGTTCATCAGCATGTTCTTTCCCTGTTATCTCCAGTCCAGAACATAAAAGAAAAAGAAATCTTTACTTTTCTTTATGCTCTAAATAAGGCGGATTACCTTTTATTTACTTGTTTGTTGGGACCTAGAAAGGTTTGCAGCTTGTCCGCCTGTTGGATAAGCTACTTTTTAGGCGCTTATTTGCTGTAAGTGTTTCTTCTACTGGTGTCTGAAAAAAAAGGACTGTTATTATTACACTTAACACATGAACAAACGTTCTGCGAATAGAGCATTTAGATGATACGGCAAAGAATATTTTGCAGCTCAAGCGATAACTTCGCCAAGCTTATGACTATATAAACTAAGAAATTTCTGTAAGAATACAGAAAGGAATCTGAGTGCTTCTGTAAACTTGCGAAGAATTTCAAATCAAATTATCAGGTTTCTCGATAATAGTTTCTCATTCAAATTCTTTTTTCTTCGCACTCTGCACAACTAGAGAGAAAGATCTATTACGTTAGTTAAAACTGAACACACGACAGTTCGATTACCAGCTTTAAAATTGCAAACAAATACATTATTAAACATTTGAGATCTGTGACTACCATTTTTAAAAATGTCATGAAGTATATTATATATTGTTAAGCGTATGGCTAATTTCCATCTCAAGGGAACAGCCTAGCTCTCGGTGGATAGTTCTCCTAACAGGCACAAGAATCACAGCAACGTTGGTTCACCTTTGAATTGGTGTACTAGAAATAATAATTCTACTTACTCATAGATGGGGCCGCCTTATTTGTTGCTATCAATTTCAAGAATGTTCTCTGTTTCTTATTCTCCGCATTTTCCTTTTTTAATGACTGTGGTTTTCTGCTTATCATTTTACGTCATTCTCGATATAAATGATTTCCAGGAGATTTTCATGTATTTTTGGTCAGAAATGTTTTATGGTGTAACTGTAGAGACGTATTGTTTTGAACACCAGCTTCCCTAAGATACTGTAAGGTCAGAGAAGATTAGGTTTGAGTAAAATGAAAAATCAACGCAAATAAAGCGCATATTGTCAATAAAATACTGTGAATAGCTGCATAAAGTGTACAGTGCAGCCTCTTTATCAGTACCAGAAAGTGCTAACAAACAACTAAATCATGAATGAGCTAAACTACGCTCGACTTTACTTAAGTTCATTTTGCCTTTTGTTTGTATTCTAACAGGAAGCATTTTTGATCATTTTAAGATTAGGTTCGCTTGATTCACATAAGCTCTATGCTGCCGAGTGGCGAACCTCTTTCACTGAACCGCCAAAAATGAATTTTAAATGGACACCGACAAATTTAATAGGGTTCTTTTTTTAATGTTTGCAATGTTATAAGAACTTTTGAATGATAGCTGGGAAAACTTTAAATTTCCGAAAGAAGGTTTCTGACGTTAATATAAGAGACCATTAATTTTAACAAAATTATGTCCAGGATAACAAAGCTCCAAATTATTTTTTAACTCAGTTATACATCGAATCTTATTTCAGAAGAGAAAGAAGCGCACAAGAAATTTTCATATTGAAGTACTGGTGATAAGTATTGGACTTCTTGCACAGATAAATTCGATTTTTCTTAAATATTCCATCGCCTACGTGAAAGTTAAAAAAAATAGGAGGGGGGGGGGGGACGAGGGCATGAAAAGGATATGAAGTGAAATGAACATTCAAGTTCCTCTCCGAAAAATTCATGCTCTCGCAATTTAAAAGATCTTTCGGCGCTTATTGTATTTCTCTACTTTATGCCAGAAACTTTTCCTCGTTCTTTCATATATTTCGGGATCAACAGAAACTAAATCTCCGACGTGCGAGCATTTGGAATATAAATTCAATTATTGTCATCGGTAAGATGAAACTTTTGGTGTAAAAATGGTCTCCACGAAAAATCTTAACTTACATCTTTTTATTTTATTATTATTTTATAAGCAACTGAACCTGAGATAGTTTGAGTTGTTTATGTCTTGCAGAAAATTCGGAGGGCAAGGAATTTACTCTGCTTCTTTGAAACATCATTGAAATGACACAATGGCAACAGTAAAACGATTATTAAAATAATAAAGGAAAATAAAAATAGAAAGAGAGAGACAGAGACAGAGATAGAAAGAAAGGAAAGGGAAATAAAGAAAAGGAGAAAAGAGCAAGAAGTGCGCCCAAAACTAAACAAACTTATTTTCCTATATACCAACCTTGGTTTTCTGACATAACTAAATCTCTTTCTCAGTTGGTTTAGGCTGTAAATAATTTCAAGTATGCGTTTTTAACAATTAAACAATTTTCTAAAAGTGATGACTCTTTTATGTAAAAAGAAAACTATTAGTTAATATAAAAATTTATTCTTCCAAATTGTTAGATACGTATCAGTAAATTGGTGAATACTTTAGTAAGAACACTTTAAATTGAAGATTTTTTTTCAATGCTTAAGAGTTCAATCGTAGGAGAAACGAATTACAGAACTAAATTATAATAAAAATCCCCCAGTCCTTGTTGGTTAATTTTCGTACAATTAAACAATATTTGAAAATCGCCATTTTTAGACTTAAGTTAATCTGGTCCTGAGGTGCAGAATTTATAGAGGAAAATAATAAATCAAACTTAGCATTAAATAACGAAAATATAATGAAAATTAATTTAAATAAACCCCTTTTATTGTGCATAAATACTAAAATTGCGTTAAATACTAAATACATTGCGTTTAATACTAATAATGCATTAATTGGTTTTGAAAATTGTAAAGAAAAAACAACATTTTAAGCACTTAAGCATTTTAAAGCCCTTTAAGCAAATTATTATAAACTCATTTCATCAGTCATGTGCGTTATTATTGCTCGGTGATCTTCACATAGAGCCGATCATATAATTCAGGGGTCTCCAAACTTTCCAGCCTTAGGGTCATATTGATTACTCCAGTAAATTCCAAGGGCCAAAACCATATTATCATTAATTGTTGCCGGTGGTAAAAAGTTGAATCAGTCCAATAGTGGTGTAAAATATGATTACTTTTTTGCCAGATGCCATTAGCGACGGGGAAGCTGATGTATTTTCTGTATCGTATGGGTATCCGTTATAATGGGGTACCCGCATCGTATCGCCATAGTAATCATTGATTACAAAAGTAATGAAATACACCAGTAATCATTGATTACTTTTTTCTTCAGTAATCGTTACTTCGGTTCCTAACGAGTACTCAAGTAACGAATGAGTATTTTTTTACATGAAAAAAAAAAGTCCGAAAAAGTACGCCACGTTTCAAAAAGGCTGCAAATCGAACTAAAGTCCGCAAAACGGCAACACTGCATATTATTAATTTTCCTGTCATTATTTGTAATTTCTAGATTAGTCGTAGAGTACGAGCGAGCCATGAGGAGTAACGTGACAGGACATCTGGTGGACACAAGCAGAAATAGGTAGTACCTTCTATCCCTAACAGATGGCGCTAATAGCACTTACAGAATAATCTCGTTGGTTCGATAAAGTTCTGGTGTCTTCCACTCACTTCTAGATGGCAGTAAGTGAAATATATAAGAAGGCTAGTGGCGCAACCACAAGTCAGTTCCTATGACACTGCTGTGAAATAAAATAGTGCGTACCTCCTTAAAACGTGTTTGTGCGTGTTTAAGTTTAAGACATCTTTGTAACAATATTTTTATTTGAATTGTTGCTTTTGTGTGTGATTTAGTAGAATGGAAAAGAAGCGAAAAATTGATAGTGAATGCAGAAAATTCAAAGATCAGTGGAACATTCAGTATTTCGTAATTGAGTCCAGTAACAAGGCGCTATGTTTGATTTGCAATGAAAGCATAGCCGTTCTCAAAGAATATAACATTAAACGTCATTATGAAGCAAAACATTTTCAAAATTACTCAAAATATACAGGAAGTTTGCGGACAGAAAAATTCGAAGCTATGAAGCGCGGATTGAAATCGCAGAAATCTTTATTTACAAAACTCAAAACTGAACAAGAGGCTGCAACTCGTGCCAGCTTTCGTGTGGCTCTTGAAATTGCAACACGTGGAAAACCATTCACCGATGGAGAAATGGTCAAAGAATGCATAATCGCAGTAGCCGAAGAAATGTGCCCTGAAAAGGTAAATTTATTAAAAACTGTCAGTATGTCAGCAAACACTGTGGCTCGAAGGGTAGAAGACATCGCTGAAAATATATCCTCTCAACTGTTCAACAAAAATGGACATGTTGAGTGGTTTTCTTTGGCCTTGGATGAGTCAACGGATGTGTCAGATACTGCTCAGGTGTTGATTTATATTCGAGGAGTAGATAAAAGCTATGAAGTGCATGAAGAACTTCTTGATATGTATAGTATTCATGGCACAACTACTGGTTCAGATATTTTTAAAGGAGTTGAAATGGCCATTAAGCAAAAGAACCTTCGATGGAAAAACTTGAAATGTATTACAACTGATGGAGGCAAAAACATGAGTGGGAAAGATAAAGGAGTGGTCGCTCTTGTGTCAAAGGCTGTAGAAAATGACGGTGGTTCAAAACCAATAGTCTTACATTGTATCATTCATCAACAGTCTTTGTGCGGAAAATGTTTGGATATGTCTGAAGTTCTGAAACCAGTCATATCAACTGTTAATTTTATCAGATCTTTTGGGCTGAATCACCGACAATTCGTACAATTTATTAAAGAGATTGGAGAAAATGACTTACCTTATCATACTGCCGTACGTTGGCTTAGTTGTGGGAAAGTCCTTCAGCGCTTTTTTGAACTTCGAGCAGTGATCGAATTTTTTTTGAATGAAAAGCATCGCCCTCTTACTGAATTGCAAAACAACGCATGGCTGTGGAAGTTAGCATTCTATGTTGATTTGACAAAACATGTGAACGAACTGAATTTGAGATTGCAAGGAGAAAACCAGCATCTTCCTGATTTATACAATAATATCAAATCATTCCGGAAGAAATTGATACTGTTTCAATCACAACTACGAAGTAAATGTTTTTCACATTTTAAAACATGTGAAATATTTAGCCACACCACTGAGACCGAGTTTCCTATCGATTTTGCAATCGAAACTTTGAGTGCTTTGAAAATAAATTTTGATACTCGTTTCTCGGACTTTGATGCCATTGCGAATCAAATTAAGATTTTTCAGAATCCTTTTGATACTGACATTGAAACCCTAGCCCCGGAACTTCAAATGGAAATGATTGATCTACAGTGCAGTGATATAATTAAGAACAAATATCAAAACTTATCTTTGTTGGAATTTTATAAGTGTCTTCCACTGACACAATTTGATAATTTGCATAAATTTGCTCGTGGGCTGTTTTCTGTTTTTGGTACTACTTATTTGTGTGAGAAGACCTTTTCCAAAATGAAGTACACAAAAAATGTTTACAGATCTAAATTAACTGATGAGCATCTTAAATCTCTTTTAATAATTGGTACAAGTAAAATTAGTCCACAACTACAAACTATTGTCAGTGGAAAATCTCAATTACATAAATCTCATTAGTATTTCATATGTCGTTATGCTTGTTATAAGTTATCTTTTCATTTAAAATGTATAAAATGTTAGTTGGATTCATTTCAATAATTTGTTAGTTAGTAAATAATAACCTACAACAATGTTATGAGTAGTTAGCCCATGACCATATCAATGTAGATGTCATATTAATAATTATTCAACATAAAAATAGATTACTTCAGTAAACTTAATTTAATTTGCTTTAAAAATAAATATGTTCTCTAGAAGGAGTTTTCTTTCAAGTATGCTAGCTCTCCGCGGGCCGGACAAAATCTGTCCGCGGGCCGGATGTGGCCCTCGGGCCGTAGTTTGGAGACCCCTGATATAATTGAACAAAAATAACGCACATGACTGATAGATTATTCATCGAAACGAAAAAATTATTACAAAGAATTGTCTATTTTTAAAGACATAACATGCCATAATTTATACAGCAATTTATGCAAATAAAATATTTCATTTACAGTTGTACTGCATTTTTGTTTTTATTACCGGATTTATTTCTCTCAATCTTTCGTTTCTCAAAATATATCTAGCTTATATTGGAGGAAGTAGTCAGACCCACGCCGTCCATTTATGCAAGGTCGTGCGGCACACGACGGCGCCATGTCAAAAAAGACCCCAGGAAAGAAAACCCCAATAAAACACAAAAAACCTCCGTTTTTTTTCTAACCCTAAAATAGGCGTCTAGTAAGAATTCGTACGACGGTTTCGAGCAGGCGTGGCCCGGACCTAAGTGTAGTTTTCAAAAAGTTTTCCATCGAATTTTCTGAAGTATTGTTTAGAAAACTTCAAAATACCAGAAAAAAACTCCTAATGTAAGAAAATTCACAAACTAACACCAAGACAGTAAAATTTAGAACGAAAAATGGAAGACCAATAGCAAACTTTTTCTTTCTTTTCGATTTGCCTGGGACGAAAGATGAAGGGTTCGCCCGAGAGAAGCAAAATTGAATCATGTTCGAAGTAAATGCAGGCAGAGAAAAAAATCGGCCCAACGAAACGTTTTCCATTAGGCCTATGGCAAGAAAAGAAAATAATTCCCCCCCCCCCCCCCGCACCACCACCACCACACACATATACAGTTTTTTTTTCTCGAAATTTCTAGGTGCGATATTTCCATGGGAACGCCATGGTAAAGGGTGGTGGGAGGTGATAATTGGTACCTCAAGGATTGTGTATCAAATCGATTTTTCAACGTTCTGCCAATTCAGGGCTCTAAGTTAGCATGTTTAATAATAAGAATAAATCAAGTAGTTTTGGTAACTTCTTCTTTAACAATCCTGAACGCCTTTCGCGTGTAATAAAATACCAAGTCATCAGAACTTTACCTTTGTGTTACGTTTAACAAGATAATTCAGCGTTTGTTGCGCCATCTGTTGTCAATATTCTAAGTCGAACATCAGAATTTAAAAACGAAGATCTGTTTCTCTATAGATTAAAAAAAAAATTACGTTCAAAAAATTTGAATCCTCCAATTAGAATTTAACTGCTATATCTTGCCACACAACTTTACTTAGCTGTACTTATTAGGTTTTAATTGAACGAGTCAAACTCTACGTAATTTATTGAAAATGTAAGCTTGCCCAATTAGAAATCTGAAGGAAGTAACAAATTGTTTTTTAAAGAAATTGAAAACCGTTGCACACTCCTACAGCTATCGGCAAAATCACATTATGGCCCAACGATGTATACATTTAAAAAATAAATTGTGTGTATATCGCGCATCCGGAGTGCCTAAAACGATGAAATTTGGTATACAAAGGGTTTGATAAGTTAATTTTTTAAAAAAACTATGATGCGCTCGTATTTGCTTATGCAACTCTTGCATTTTTGCATTTTAAGGCATTGTTGTATTTTTAAAGCATTGTTCCGACAATAGTAACGTTTGTATGTTGCAAATAAATCCGATCATTTCCCCCCCTAAAAATAGCATAAAATAAGTAATAACTATTTTACAAATTAACTTATCAAAAATTGGGCTCCGAAGTGCACAATAAAGGTAAAACTACACCTGTATACCAAGTTTCATCGTTCTAGGCCTTAGCGTTTTAGGGCTGAAAACGTTTCTTGTGCGCCGAAGGTCCCACTAGCCGTTGGATAGCAAAAAAATAAAGAGTTTGTGTGTGTGTGTGGCACGTATCCCGAAAACACGGTAAGGTCTAGGACGATGAAGTTTAGTGTACAGGTGTTGTTTTGCCGTAGTTGTGTACCTCGCAACCATAGGCGTAACTAGGGTTGGTGAAAGGGGGGGGGATCACCCTAAAATTGTACAGACTAGACACCAATAAGAAGTGTAAAAGAGTTGAAAATTTACTAGTCATAAATACTTGTCTCTAAAGATATACTCCATGTTTATTTCAGGCATCTTCCGGGGGGGGGGGAGCTACCCCCTCGGAGCAAGTCAACTCCTCCCCCCCCCCCCGGCAAAAAAAATTCAGATCACAAACTTTAAAAAAAGAAAGAAAAGAGAAATTACGCTTTTAAGACACTTTACTTTCAGAAACACTTTCAGAGAAAGGACATTGAACACTATCACGAGCGAAACCAAAAGTAACTTAAAAGACATAAGACTTTATTTTGAAAAAAATTGCGGGGGGAGAGTAACAAAACTCCTTTCTGTTTCCTCTAACATCACCAATGTATCCCAAAACTGCATTGCTAGGAAGATTTGAAAAAGTTTCCTGGGAAGAGCCCTCGGAGTTAGCCTAAGCATTATACATGTAAGACCAGTTACAAAAATTTAAGTTGTAGAAGCCCCAAATACCCACTCCTCTAACTTCACCAAAGATCTAAACATATATCTACTATATATACATCAAAAAGCTATCATATATCTAATAAAATTCATATTAACATCATTTCTAGTCATATATATCTATATATATGAGGTTATGTGTACATAAAGGGTATGGTTTTAAAGCATACACTGCCCTTTCTAATTCTTACCATGCCCCCCTGCTCCGGAGCCAAGGCTGTATCCAGAATTTTTTTTCGAGGGGGCCCAGACTTCGACACACTTATGTTAAGCAAAGTTTCAGGGAGGAATATATGATACATTGCAAAAGATTTCTGGAGGAAGGGGCGGCCCGTGGGTCCCCCTTCCCCACTGGATACGGCTTTGATTCACAAAAACATTAAACATTCATTACTAGATCTTAATTCAAACGCAATAGAAAATTCAATATTTATCGCTAAGCAATCTTCTATGTCCAGGCATAATATTAAAACTGGGAAATAGGGGCACTTTAGAGAAAAAAATCCAAATTCCCCTACAAAAATGCTCATCCCCACAATAAATTTCTAAAAATTTTGTAACAAAACATACCTTAGAAGTGGAAGCGTCTTAATCAAATTTTCTTTTCTTTTTGGATGACGAACGTGTCCATCGCTGGAGTGCAAAAATTATTATGTATCGAAAATAAATAAAAATTTAGCTAAAATATAAATAATACTTGATTGTAAATTAAAATGCAGCATTAAACGGTAGCAGTGAGATTGGAAACGTTGAACGGATGATTTCCAGAGTCGTAATGCAATCAGTGATGGACCATAATACGAAAAAAAAAAAAAAACATTTAAAATATAAGAGATGAGAGAACATTTGTAAATGAGAATGCAATGCAAATACAGTTCATCAGTTTTTTAATCGGCTCATCTACAAAAAAAAAAAAAAAGATTTTACCAAAAGGCGTTTTTGGACAGGAAGTCATAAATAAATACAAACTACTCTTTAAGTTTCTTGATGAGCATCCCTTCCTGGCTTGAGGGTTTAACCCATTAGGACATTTGGCCAGGGGTCCTTCATTTTCAGACCCCAGCGCACAACATCGGTTTATCAGAAAACAAAACTCCATCACAGTAAGGAATGTTTTCCACGAAACTTATTACTTGTGCGATTGAATTTTCAAATTGCTGAATTTGGGTAAAAAAGACATCAAGAAGGAAAGAAAACCCTCTGGAGTGATTTAAAGGATCTCTGTGTTTGTCTGTGTGTGGTATGGTGATTGAAGCCACCTTTCGCTGTAAACCCCCCCCCCCCCCCAAGATGATAACGCGGTTGATTATAACCAGATGAAAAGTCCTCTTTATTATGAGCTGAATACTTTGGTCATGATCACAACCCTTCAGAGAAAGAAGTAATAAAATCATGTGCATAAGTGTTTAATTTTCTTAGGGGAAAAAAAAATGTGCTTTGCAAGGCCGTAGCCAGAATTTTTTTTGTGCGCCTTAATGTGCCTAAATAAGTAAATAACCAATGGGAGGGGGGGGGGGGTTTAGAAAACAACGGCTACTATCTGTCGGATTTATTTATGCAACTAAGAAGCCTTATTTTTGTTTGTCGCAACAGTGCTAAACACAAGAAATGCTTTAATAAAATAATTTTCGAAAAAAAAAATAGAACCGACTTCAAATTATAAATTGCGCTAAAAAGTGAAAACTAACATCTCGATACGGCTTTTAAACACAATTTTTGAAGCAGGTGCAAAATTATTATGGATTTTGATTCATGATTACTTTTGTAACCATGAATAAATTACAAATATAAATGGTTTAGAGTTTGAAAGTTTCAAGAATGGTGTAATAATAATTAGACTGTCAGAATTAGTCAGATTAGAACAGTTTCGTATCGACTTCAAAAAGTTATGTTTAAAAGTCTATTTATTTATTTTATTTTTATTTTATTTATTCAAAAAAAAAAAAAGAGAAAAAGACATGCACACTACAGACAAATCCATTTACAGTGATGCATAAATAACATACAACAATAGAAAAAATAAGGGATTAAGATTTTAAAAACTCACGACATTTAGACTTAAAAACGGTAAGAGACATATCAAAAATGTCCAAACCCGCAGAAAACTCATTAAAAATTCTATAAAATTTATACAGGGAAAAATTACCACTATAATTATGTTTTACAAAAGGAATAACAAACAAATTGTAATTTCTAAGACACCTAGTTGGTACACTAATGCTGATAGAGGCCAGGATATCATTACAGTCAATCACATTATTAATAACTTTATAAAAAAAAGAGTAAACAACAAAGATCACGACGAGATTTCAAACTTGGAATATCAAAACAATCACGAAGAAAGGAAGAAGAAATATTCCGTACATACTCTCGATTGGACGAAATATAAATACCGGATAAATCTGGATTGAACCTGCTCAAGAACTTTAATTTTATTAACATAGCATGGATCCCAAATAAGACTGCAATACTCTAAATTAGAGCGAACCAAACTAAAGTACAAGACCCTGAGTGCTCTTATAATAGTAAAATCTTTAGTACAGCGCTTAAGAAAACCCAATTTTTATAAGTTTTGGAAACAATATCATTAATATGGATTGAAAACTCAAGTTTGACATCAAAAGTAACACCCAAATCCTTTACAGTGTCAGAACGAAGTAAGGGAAGTTTATTAATCCTATAAGGATAATTCAGAAGTCGTATCGAGATGTTGTTTAAAGAATTAAATTATTTTTCACTTTTTAGCGCAATTTATAGTTTGAAGTCGGTTCTATTTCAAACCACTTTTTCCCAAACATTATTTCATTTTATATGCTTTTTAGTGTAAATACATTTTTTATATAAATACCCTATTGTTAAAAATTCCATATTAAAGGGCGAAAACCTTCTTTGAGTGAATGGCACTTAAAATAATAATTTTCTAAATTCCGTTTTGAAGTCGATTTTGAAAGGTCACCAGATCAAACAAACTGATTGGATTTAATTTTTGCTTTAGAGAATTGCCTTCGGTCAAACTCTTCTTATAATTGCTTTTAATATTACAGCTTAATGACAAGAAACTCTTTTCTAACAATGAGTTTTCCAACAAAGAAAAATCATGCCAAGCCTTTCCAATTAAAATTTTTAAAAAACTTTTTTCTCACCCATAACATTAATTCTAAAAAACAAATGTAGCCAAATTGATGTGCGATAGTTGAATTAGACGACCCTCTATCGGTTTATTTTGTAAAAAGTTACGGATGAAAAACAAAAAAAAAAAAAAAAAAATGACCACATTTCTGCGGATAACTTTGTTTCTAATTATCGAATATGGTCAAACAAAGGTACGGGACCAATGGAAACCACCCTCGATCGATTAAAAAAAAACATGAAAATCAGCTCATCCGGTGAGAAGTTATGAGTGGACAAACAAAGAAATAAAAAAAATGACATACATACAGTATGAATGTATAATCTCTTTCCTTTGTGAAGTCGGTTAAAAATGCGGCAATGTTTACAGGAATTTGCGTAAAGCAATCGCCGAAATCTTGTTGTGTGTACCATTGGCACCAAGTCAAAATTGTGTTCGCTAAATGAGGCACTAGTTGCAGCATTGCGTTGCGTTAACAACCGGCGAAAACGTTTGGTGCGCGGAGAAAGCACATTACTTGAGTGCGCTGTAGGCGCCATTAGCTGGAATATCGCATTTCATAATAAGTAGGAGGACCACTCGTTCTCGAATTTCGAGGACCGCTTCTTGTAACATTTGTATATATTTTTAATGCTTTGTCCCCAAAATCACTTTAATTCCTTGGGGACGCAGAAAGATGGCAATTATCAAATTATTGTCTTAAGTATTAAAATTTCTTACAGGTAGTGAACAACGAAAATTTGCATAAATTATGCAGAAAATATGTTTGGATACCATTTGAAACATAATAATGTGGTTAATTTTTCATAATAGAGGCCATATATGTTGCAATGTCTCAAAAGACGTCCCCAAAATTTTTGTCTGACGTCTGACGTCTCCAAATTGACGCTCAAAAATGACTTTTTGAATGAATATATCATCGTGCGGGACAAACTGGCCCACATATGGATGGAATATGTCCCGATACACCATTTCATCATGGCATCTAGACGCCATAAAAAAAGTGCTTTGTGACATTCTCCCCCTCCCCCCAACAGTTGTAAAAGAAATAAAATGAAATAATCTTGCCTTTAATCCGAGACGAAAGAATTTTGCATTAAAAAAACTAAACGGCTTTCAAGGAAAGCATGGAAATATGGAAATATGAAGAAAATGCTTTCCATCGAGGATGGGGGGGGGGGGGGGAATGCATATATTTATATAAACAAAATGTATATTATGTGTATATGTTATGTGTATAGATATATATATGTTCATTTGTTTGTGTGGTTCTTTTCTAAAGTGATAAACGAAGTTAATATTATTGCTTTCTGTTAGCATTTCTTAGGAAATAAATGTTTAAAATTTTTATGAAATATTATTCCTTCAGCAGACGAAAAATAAAGCTGGTTTCTTAGTTTTTATAAAATATAATTTTTGCTTCATTTATTTAACTTTTACCAACGCGGGGAGGGGACCCTGCCCCTATCAAGGCAAAGGGGTCACGGCGAGGACTGCCCCATTGAAATATTTAGGGGGCTGTGTTAATGTGGTTTTATCCCTTTGAGGGAGAGGGCTCCGTAGCTTTGAAAAGGTTGGGTACGCCATCACTCGTAAGGGGGCACTCCGTTTTCCAGTGTAATTTCCCCATAAAATAAAGTATTTTATTTTTAAAAAACGAAATGGTTAAGAAAAATGAAAGAAAATAATGCTACTGGAACAACATCAGATGTTTTAAAAATATATTTCATAAATTTCACTTTACATTTGTAGGCAAAAAATAAAAAAAAAGAACAGATACACACAGGGCCGGCGCTAGGCTGAGGCGGTGAGGCACCTGTCTCAAGGCGCGTCGTTCTTAGGGGTGCATTGGCCATAAATATTTACTGCAAAATTAAATAATATTTAAACTATTTAGTTTTACAAATGATGCATCAAAACTTCATCGAATTTCATTTTTGAATTAATATATATTACACGTTTAATTTTGATGAAATCAAACATAGAAACACATCAAGAAACCATCTTGAAAAGTTTCCGTTTCTTTCTTTCTTTTGTTGAAAGGATATGTTTTTTACTGGGTTATTTCTTGTTTTGCACATTATTTTTTTCTTCTCCACAGCGACAGTCGCCTTCAATGTATCCGGAGTTCGTACTTTATAAGTGTTTGCAGTTGCAGAAAGTGTCTTCTCTATTTTATGACGAGCGAAACGGAATCTTATTGCCTTTTCTATTTATTGTTTTTTCTTTATTCAATCCATTCTGATCCGCTATTGTTTTCTGAAGCCTTTTGAAAGTTAAAATATGTATAATTAAAGTTTGTATCGATCATTTAATCTCTATTTCTTCATAATATATAGTAGGGGCGGAAAAAAGTTTTTTTGCCTCAGGGCGCCATTCGTGCTAGCGCCGGCCCTGCATACACACACACAAAAATACGTTATTAGCATTTAGAAATACATCAAACCTTAAACTTTACTAAAGAGAAAAGGATAAGAAAAAAAATCCATACTTTCAAAACAATTGTATAAAATATTTCATAAATTTAAATAAATCTGCATTTATTGAATATTTCCCGTATAAAATATTTGTGATATATTCTCACTTAAAAATGTTCTCTAGAACTATTTTACTTTTAAAACTCAAATTAAAAAATACATATATACATCAATTGTTAATTATTATAATATTGGAATGCGAAATAATTTCAAACTAACGAACCAAAAAACACTTTTCGTCATTCTTTCTAATTCTTATAATACCGAACGATTGAGGTTCCCTTTCTCCACTTTCTACCGTCGCTCTCAACCTCAAGACCTCCTTGATGCACATATTCAAAACCAGAAAGCCGATAAAAAACTTTAGTTTAAAACCAGTCCTTTTATAGTTTATAAAGATTCAGTTTTTTTAAGTTATATATTTTTTAAGTTTGACTCCCTCTCGTACGAGCGCGGATCTACCAGCTCTCTAGTAACCCCTATAGAGCTCGATGGTAAAAGTATATGTGTTGATGCTGAATGTTTTGACGTCGTACATCGGAAAATCAAAATTTCGTAATAATCTCATAATTCGTAGTCTCATTGGTATGATGCTGGTCATCATTGACCCGCATTGACGTCATGCAAAGAGTATCTGTTGCAAATCTAGTAAGAAGGAGAAAGAATACAAATTTTTTAGCTTGGAGACTTTTGTGTCTTTAGATTGTAGGGGACAAAGCATTAAAAATATTCAAATTTGTGTTGCAAAAATATTCAAATTTGTCGCAGAACGCGAACTTGTCCTGGATTATCTGAACAATTTTTTGCCGATGAATGGCAGCAATATAGCACGTCCCGCTAGGTTTGAAGGAGTTTTGAAGTTGAACGTCGTTAAAAAGGCTTATGAAATTAATATCTTGTTTCAACTTTGGATTTTCAAGAATGGATTTGAATTCTAAGCTTTAAAAGTTCCAGGTTACTTTTTGAATAAAAATTTTGTTACAGGTATGTTTATGTGTACTGTCTGGTTTAAAAGAGGGATACGTTTAACTGTCGGTGTAAACGTACTACTTTGAAGTTATTGTGCGTCTGTTTATTATTCTAGCATTATAACTAATTTATTAAAAGTCGTGCAGAATATTTTTCACAATGTTCAATACCTTCAATTTCTTTATTTATTGTATTATATAGCTAATTATAATGTTTTAGATTTTTCTAAGTTTTTAATCTATTTTAAATTTTAATGGCAGGAGGTGCAGGTGTTAAGATATTAAAATATTTTATATGTTTTCACAGGTTTAATCCCAGTAAAAATGGCTGGTAAAAGTCGTCATGGTTCATCGTCAATACCAGAGCCTAGTATGTATTTACTGAATTGTAGCGTAATTATTTATTGCAATTAAGTGTTGTGAATTGGTCAGATGTGTTCTCCTTATTGTTTATTTATTTTCACGAAATTGAACGACTTGATGTCAGACTTCACATTCTTCATATCAAAGTTGTTATACATCAAAAACACATAGATTTCGTTATGAGATTTTATCGTTTTAGTTATTAGTTTCTGTCCAAAAACGGACCTGGATTTCCTCTGGCGCGACCCCTGCAAATAGTGCATAAATTTTTTTTAATATGCAATAAATGGGCTGCAAATATTTTTAACTACTTAAGTGTACTTCCATAGAAATGAGTCTATAATGATTTTTTTTAACAGCTCCTATATAGCATATCCCCGTTATTGCATTTTCACCACCAATCCTGTTAAAATGTTGAATCAAGGTTCTACTGTAATTATTCATAATTTTTTTTCATGAGTTCAATGCCGTGTAATTCTATTACCACTGAAGTGGGACGTGATTGTTTGCTTAATGCCTATAATTTAAAAAAAGTAAGAATTGGTGCTGGAATTTGGTCATAGTAAAATTTGTTAATATTTCTGGAACATCATTAAATAAAAGCCAAAAGTCCAGCCTAAACTTTAAATTATGCAGTTGTTGTCGTGAGCCTCTTGCTTGAGTGGAACTTAGAACAAGTCCTCGAAGGAAAGTGTAGGTAGGGCAAAGAGGTCAGCTGCCATTTTAACAGAGTTCCAATGGGACTTCTGCCCTGAGGGGTCTCTTAAATTTGAATCGTCTCCCAGATGAGAGAATGTCATCCAGGTTTGCACCAGTTGCTACAGACTTATGTGCACCAGTTGCCATTAGTGTACATGATCCCGGAGCAACCAATTGTGTGAGGGGGGTCACCCTCCAAAGCAGCACAGACTATGGCCAGTGCTGCTTCACTTTCGGCTTTTTGTGGGAACCATAGCTGTAACCGACTGATCCGCTGCTTGACTAATTATGTACTTAGCATACTATAGTGTCAAATAACAATGTTGTTAAAAACTTAAAGTTAGTTCCAACAGCAGCATGAAGATTCAAGAATGGAATATACATCACAGAACAAACAGCTGCACCTTTTGCAGTGAAGCAAAAATTTTGTGGTGGAAGCCTTTTTTTCCAGAAAACTGCGCTTAATTGCCTCAAATAAATTAAATTCTGTCAATCTGCCGATTTTTTTTTTTTTTTTTTTTAATAATTTCAGAATCCGTTTTTTAACCATTTCTGTAAAACAAAAAGGCTTTCTGCCTTTTTGTTTTACTTCTGTGGAAATTGAGGAATTAGTTTTCCTTACTCGTGTGTGCTTGCAACAGAGCACTTTTGTATTTAATGGTAAATTCTATGCTATGGTAGATGGTCTGGCTATGGGAAGTCCTCTTAGTCCTATTTTAAGTGATTTCTATATGCATTATTTTGAGGAAAAACTGTTCCAGAAATTGCAATTTCAATTTTATGTTCGTTATGTGGATGATTGTTTTGTCCTAACGGACAGTAACTTGTTAGGTATTGATGATGCTCTTTCTATTATGAACTCCATTGATCCTAATATCCAGTTTTCTTGTGAGAAAGAACTTAATAGTATCCTCGCGTTTCTTGATGTCTTTATTTCTAAGAGTGAGTCTGGTTTCACTACTTCTGTCTATCGTAAACCTTTCGCTGTTTCTTTACCTCCTCACAGACTGTCGTCTCATCCTCCCAACCAAAAATATTCGGCTTTTAATGCTCTGGTCCATCGTGCTATTAATATTTGCTCTTCTCCTGAGCTTCTCAAGATTGAACTAAACTATCTGAAAGCTGTAGCTGTTGATAGAGGATTTTCTCACTCTTTAATTGATTCTATTCATAACAAACTTTCTAAGAAAACTTCTGGTCCCAATAATGTGGTTTCTAGAAAGAATTTGGTTGTGTTACCATTCTTTCATTCTGTCAGTTTCCGTATTGCTAAAATCCTAAAAAGGTTTCAATTTCAAGTCGTTTTTGCTCCTAGTAACAAACTTTCCTTCTCTTCTCTTAAGGATCCTGTCGATCAACTTAACACTTGTGGTATTTACCAAATTAGTTGCCGTTGTGGCCTTTCTTACATTGAGCAGACAAAACGTGCTCTGAAAATTCGCTTAAATGAGCATAAAGGTTATGTACGAAAGCAAGAGTTAAATAAGTCTAGCATTGCTCAACATTGTTGGAATTCCAACCACTCTTTTGATTTCAATTCTGGTAAAATTATTCAAAAATGTTCTTCCCCTTTAGAGCTTGACTTTTGGGAAGCTTATCATATTAACAGGAATAGTTCTAATTTGGTTAATGATTCTTCCACAACTCCTTATTTTTCACAGGTCTGGCATAAATTTCTTTAATTTGTTGTTCTTTCTAGGATTCTAGGTTTTCTTGTTGTTTTCCTTTTTTGTGTCTATTTTTCTCCTTCCCCCCCTCCCTCCCCTCCCCCTCCTTTACATGTGTACTTTGTTTTGCATTTTGTTTTGGTAGTTTCTGTACTTATTTTTATTTCAATTTTATTCTTTGTATTTTATTTTATTATTTTTGCAATTTTTATGCATGCTGTCGTCTTTTTTGCTTTATTTTTATTGATATTCCTTTTTACTTCCTGTACTTTCAACTGGATTCGTTTGTTGCTCTCTTATTGGTGTCGTCCTGCTACTTCTACTTCTACTTCACGCTGCCTTTATTCTCATTGGTTTACAGATAATTCTTAGGCTATATAAGCTTTGTTTTTGTTGTTCCGTCTGCTTCATTTGGATGTTTTGCATCTAGAAGCTCCCTGTCGCATTGAAAAAGGGATTCCAAGCAATCCCGAAACATATGTCTGCATTTTATTGCTCATTTGTGCTTTAAATTAACGTGTAATTTTATTATTAAGTTCATCTTTTTTACTGCATATTTCTACCACTTGGACATTAATAATTTTGTATTTGCACTTGCTTTAAAACCTTTTATTTCATTTTTTGCATTAGAAGACTTTTATATTTGTCATATTTTTATGCCCTTTTAGAAATTGCTATCTTGTTGCATCCAAGCTTATTCACATTATAGTCTCTGTAATTAAAATAGGCGCATCAAGGCATTGAGGTCGCGTTTCCTGCTTCGCTACTATGGCAACTGTGAGAAAGATAACAGAGCCACACTTTTTTTGCACTGCAGTTAAGGAATTGCATTACCACACCTTCTGATTCAAAATATTAGAATAATTTGTAAAAAGTAATAAGAAAGAATTTATTTTCCATTTATTTATTTTTGATACTAAGTAAATGCAATTAAATTTCTCATAAATTAAATCTGGAATGTTTAGATAAGACTTAAACAATTACAAAATATAAAATACAATAAATTAGGTATAAGATAGCTTTCTGAAACACATCAAAATATTAGAATAAGATTTAGATTGGTTCAAAATTTTAGAATACTTTGTGTGACGCAATCTATTTTTGCCATTGAAAAATAAATCTGATTTGAATCTCTATTATTATAACTAAAACAACAAACTTACTTTTCATTTTCGCCAAACCAACAAGGGGGAAAAGCTTCTAGCACAGAAACCATGGCGACCAGAAGGGAAAAAGGTAGAGTTGTGTGACCTTGATACACCGATTTTAATTACACATACTATAACACCATACAATAATTCACATTAACTTTCTCCAGGCTCTATCTTCAATTTATAAAGAGTTTTCGGACGGTGTTAGTCCAGTCATTGGGAAATTCAATGCTATAAAAATTGTGCTACAGTTTAAAAATGTTGCAAGTTTTTCAAAATTCCAGGTTTTCCCATTTTATTTAGTATTTCTTAAAATTTTGGAAATCTTGTCAGTTAATGTGGTAGATATTATACAATGAATTGATCAAAAGTTATTTTAATGAATACATTTGAAAATGCTTTAATATTTTAAAGACATGTCTGTTAGGGTGGTTTTTCTGCCTATGGAGAAATTTTTTTTTTTTGAAAAGTTAAACTCTCACCCTCCAGTTTGGTGACATTATGTGAGTTAATGCCCCTGTTAAAATATTAAATCATTTAAAGGTTATATAGAGGTAGCTCAAAGGCTTTAAAATTTCAGCCTTTAGCGTATATATGGAAAACAGCATGTTTTCTGTATAAGAATTTATATTTCAATTGATATAGCAATAATATGTGTTTATAAAATATGTATTTGTGAAAAATATGTTTTAGTGGCAACAAGTTTAGTATAATTTAAGTTTCTGACAAGGATTAGGCCTTATCTGGAACTCACATAACAACAACTTGAACTCTAAATAACAACTTCTAATCTAATCCATCTCTAATTAATAACTTCCACTTCCACTGTAAATAATGAACTCTAATTCACTGAAAATAGTAACTTCTACTTCCATTCTAAGTAATAACTTCTACTTCCACTCAGGGTTGGCACGGTTTAAACCATGGTTTAAACCAAGGTTTAAACCAAATGGTTTTTTTTAAAAAACCACATGGTTTTTTTTCAAAAAAACCACATTAATTTTTTGAATATTTTATAATAGTTTTGGTATTTTAAATAAAACCTTTTTATTTATGAACTTCTACTCTCATGAAACATCTCAATTCTACAAGAACATGTAGTATTATTTTCAAACAATTTCCATCCATTCTATGTTCTGAATCACACAGCCATGGGTAAAGTATTCGGTGTATAGACGGATTTCCGTCTCTTTTTTGTTTTTGTAAATTGTTAGATGGAAAAGGACAGAATACTTCTAAAGTATTTTAATACAGATTTAAATGTGCTTTAAATGTTTTTCCGATTTCTTCATTTAAAAGCTTAATATGTTATGATGTTGCTAATTATAGTAAATTTAGTAATTTGTTAAAATACTTGAGGAATGATTTTTAAAATGTTCGACTTGAGTTCCCACCTTAATTATTAAATATTGTTATTGCTAATATTAATCTATTATCGGGGGTTTGGGGAGATAATTAATTTATATATGCAATGCAAACAAAATTTATAGAAAATGCATGTTTTTGGAGTTACGGAAATTTATTTTAACTTCTGTCCTTTGAAATTCGCTTACTTTCACCCATGCAAATAGCTAAATTCAAAGATTAAATTATAAAAATGTCTGGGTCAGGCAGGAAAAAACATGAAATTTGGATTAATTTTACTGAAATAAAATCAGATAGGAGAAAAGGTACAACAGCAATTTGCAAAGTATGCAATAAAGAAATTGAAGGCCAAGGTTCTGCGAATGAAGAAACACATGGAGGAATGTTATGTTCCTGATAATTCCAGCTTGAATGAATATTTAAATGCGAGTTAAAACTGGGGATGTAACGAATATTCGGCCTGGGCGAATAGTCATTTCATCACCAAGCCGAGATATTCGCTAAGGTCAAATTCGGCCTGGCCAAATATTGATGGACTTTTTGTTTGGCAGAATAGTTCTGCTACGGTAGAAATGTAAACCTTAAAGAAAGTAGTAGATTTTAAACATTTAAAATTGTGTTATAGGTATTGCAAAAGCACGCATTAGTACATAGTTTTAATAAATAAAAATAATAGTTATGAAAATATAATAGTATATAGTTATTTAAAAAATACTACTTTTTTAACCCTTTGTTTTTGGTTTGATTGAACAAAAACAGATTTTGAAGTTATAATATTGTATTTTATACTTAACATTTGTTCCCAAAAGCTAGCATTTTTATTATGTCATTTTTAACAAAGTGGAAGTCCGACTTTGTTTGGTTAGACTGATTTATTGTGAATATCGGGTAAGAGAGTGTGAAAAGCCTAGAATGTATCATGAATATTAAGATAGTATAAGTTATTGGTGTTTTTGAAAATAAAAGTATATTCCAGTTCAATGCATTAAATTTTAAAAAAAACTTTTAAGAACAGGTATGTAAAAAATCCCCATAAAATAAAAATATTAACTTCTATAACTTTTAACATATTTTCATAAAACTATTTTGAGCAAGGTAAAAGTTCACTAAGCAATAGTATTTCTTTAATTTGAATTAAATAACTGGTACAGTAATGCTAATGCTTGCATTAAAACCTGTCATTTCCATTCCACTTTTGGGTGAAATTCTCAGTTTTATTGCATTCAAAACAATACAGAAAATACATTAATTTTAGATAGTTTTAAATTATTAACAAACAAGAACAGATTAATGTGTGGAATGGGTGTTTGACTTTGTGAATGCTTTTAAATTTGACAAATTCTTTCTATTACAACAATTTTCTAGAAATTTTGATATTCCATATTTTGCCAAATCACTATTCGTTACATCCCAAAAGTTAAAACTGAAGGTTTAATATTGAATAATCATTTATTTATTCCCAATTTCATTAATCAACATTCACTTTTAAAATATTAAAAATTAGCTATCATTGTTATACAGAATTTTTAGCTTGGTATTACATAAAGTTGATTCTTTTTACTATATTGATAAGAAATTAATTAAAATTGATTGATATTTTAAAGAAACATTAACTATTTATTTTAAATAGTGACAAATAGAACAATAACACACAATAACTAATCTTTTAAATAATTTCTTTAAGCTTTAAAAGTGCTGCATTAGTTTAAACCAAAAAACCTGGTTTAAACCAAAAAAACCTGGTTTTTGGGTTTTTTTTGAAAAAAACCCGGTTTTTTTCCAACCCTGCTTCCACTGAAAAACATTAACTACAACTTCTACTTTCCTTCCTGTTGTTCTTGTTCTGACTAGCATCAGTACAATCATGGAAAGTTCAATAGTTAGTAGAAATTATAACAACATGTGGCTTATTGGACCAACTGCAGAGGTTATAGTGGGTAGAAGGTTACCTACAAACAGGTACTATCATGCTTTTTTTATAACCATATTTCTCAAAAGAAAACAATTCATGAAAGTGCAATCTGTGCTGTTAACCAAGTTATTCGTTTTTGGCAAGAGGCCAGAATTCCGCCGCTATAAAAAAACTAGAAAAATATGTTAATTGTTATAAATTGTTAAAGAAAAATAAAAAACGAACTACAGAAAACCAGAAACGAAAAGAAGAAGAGTTTGTAATAAACCTAGATAATTTGTTTGATATTGCCCATGATAATGCTATTAAAATGATAACTATTGATGAAGATAGGGCATTTTTATTGGATCAGAGACGAGAAAGAAAAGGTTATATGGCATCTGTTGATAGAAATTTATGTAAAACAGAAGAAAAAGTAGCACAAAGAAATAAGAAACGCCTACTCCGTGAAGAAAAAGAGAAATCAAGGAAAGAGGAATCATTACTAGTAAAAGCACCTAATTATTCTAGCTGTGAAGAGGAAGATGAAGAGATGGATGAAAGAAAAGATGAAAATTTTAAAGTTAAAATTATTCCTAGTTCTAAGAATAAGAAAATAAAACTTCATCAAAAGTCGCCAATCATTGTGACTCCTGTCGTAGCTGCAGCATTGGATAGAACCAGTATATCAGAGATGCAACTTATGTTATTGCAGCAACTGTACATAGTTTGGTCCACAGAGTAGATGACTACAGTATATCAAGAAGCAGTGTAAGAAATGCAAGAATATCTTACCGAAAGGAAATGGCAGAAAATGTTAAAGATGATTTCAGTGAATTAAATAAGTTTTGTGGTACACTGGGATGGGAAATTGCTTCCGGAGATTTCTGGCAGTGACGTAGAGAAAATCATAGGCTTCCAATCTTAGTTACTGGAGGTGGATTAGAAAAATTACTTGGAGTCCCTAAAATCCCAAATGGCACAGTTGAAGCAATGGCAGCAGTTACAGTGAAAACCTTAGAAGAATGGAAATTAACTAAGCAAGTCAAGGGATTATGCTTTGATACCACATCTAGCAATACTGGCATAAATTCTGGTGCCTGCATTCTCATTGAAAAAAGTATAGGAAGAAACAGCAATAAAGCAACATCTTTGGTACTTAGGAGAAGAACTGGTTGGGCTCAGTTTGTTTTCTAATACTGTGTCTGCAGAAACAAAAGTCAGAATGGTTCAAGGTTTAAAAAAAGAAACACAAAAGCAATTGAAAAGACTTGATGGCAAAACAAAAGGCATCCACCTAAAATCGTTAGAAGACTTTGTGTCTGAGAAGTCTCTGGCACTCTTCAATTCAATGCAACTTTATACTTCATTCTTAGAAGTAGATCCCTCAGAATGGAAGGAATTAGATTCCTACAAGAAATCCAGAGATATAGTGAAGGATATAAAAGTAGTAAATGACTGTGCTGAAAGAGATGTTGCTCTTATTACTCAGTTCAATGACAAGTTAACCGAAAATGAAGAGCAGAAACAATATCTTTTGCAAGTTGTTGAGATGCATAGGAAGCAATTTAAAACCTCTGAGAAAACTACACTGATGAAGATGGGGGCTAGCATGTAAATTACTAGTACCAATATTTCCTAACTCAAAGCTATGAATTCGTAACATGAATGTGATTCAGAATTTGTTCAGTTTCTTAGTTTTATTGATGAACAACATTGCTTCAAATTATCTTGGGCTGCATTTTTATATGTATTGTTTCATAACTAATTATAATAAACTATTGTTCATTAAAAAAACTTGTCCATGTTAATTATTACCTTTGATTTATTGATATTCATTTACTGTAGTGTCTATCGTTATAATATAAAGGGTGACACAAAAGTTAGCAAACTTCATAGCCTTTGAGCTACCTCTAAATAACCTTTAAATGATATAATATTTTAAGAGGGTCATTAATTCACAAAATGTCATCAAACTGGAGGGTGAGAGTTCAACTTTTCAAAAAAAATTTTTTTTTTAACTACCCTAATGTCTGTCTGTGTGTAGTTGCTTAATGGAGGGCAAGTTAGCATTAAATTAATGTGGGAAAATTCTGTAAACATTAAATTTTGATTGTTTAAAGAAGTGATTGATTAGAGGGGGTTCACTATGTATACAAAATACAACTTCAGGGTGCGTAACGGTTTTTAAAAGTGCTTAATAGTGCTCGTTTTTGCTTTTGTTTTTAAAAGCTTTTAAAAGTGCTTATTTTTTCATCCATGTTTGTAAGAAGTGCTTATTTCCTCTTAAAAGATATTTTAATGCACATTATAATATTATATTATAATGTCCAAAGATTTCTGTAAGGATATAACCATCTTAATAAGGTCGGAAATATGAGGTTTTCTTTTTTTTTAAATACTGTGGTGGGAAAAGGTCTTGTTTTTACGACAGCGAATTTTCGTAAAGCCATCGTTTTCGCGATTAAGATTTTTTCTTAGCTTTTATTTTAAATTAAAATAATAAATAATGGTTTCCTATTTAATTTGTTAAAGCCTTACTGGCATTCCTTATACTATCCATGTAATCGATATCGCGAAAAATTCTCGAATCTGACATTGGGTCAGGAATTAATCATTTGATTTTTGGCTTTTAAATATTGGAATTTGGTTTTAAATCTTCGTCAAATCGTTATTGAATCAATTGTTAATTGCATTGAAAAACATTTCTTGCCATAAAAGTTTTATTTTTCATTTGTATCTTTAAAACCATGATATGCTATTTTTTGAACAGAAACCCGCTTTTTGGAAAAAGGGACTTATCAGGGAAGTTTAATGTTCTGGAAATTATCAGGGGATATTCAAAATTCCCCGGCAAGCGTCAGAGTTTTGTTTTGCGGAATTTCCTTTCATTGCGCGTGGTCAGCTCGAATGCTGATTTCCCATTGGTTGAAAGCGTCCTTTCTCTGATTAAACAAAAAGAAAAAAGTCCCTTTTTTTGTCTATGAGTTAAGCCGGGAAATACGTGTAAACAGCGTATTAAGAGCAATTTTCATAATTTTTTTTTACGTATAAAGAATAAATATATTTTATTGAGATTTTGAGGTTAGTTTATAGATATATTGAAGAACATTTACTGAAATTTGCAAACAATTTTTCTTGAAAAATCCCGGAGATATCGGCTGCTGCACACTGTAAGTCGCCACGCTGGTCGGCAGTTTGCGTACATCCTGGAGGCCACAATTTTTATCTGAAATCTCTACTTTTTTTTATAAGTGTCTCTTCTAGTTGAACTAAAGTCATCACAAAAAATCGAAAATTTCTTTTTTTTTTTTTTTTTGAATGGGAAAATTAAGTACGATTTTTAACCTTTTTTTTTTTTTTTTTTACAATGAAAACAGTAAAAATAAAGATACGTTTATGATTCTAGTTCAACTAAAGCATGTATATATAAAGAAAATGTGTGCTAAATTTGATAAGGATTGATCAAAAACTCTGCGAGCTAGAGTGTACGCAAAATCGGAAAAAGTAGTTTCGAGAAAAGCGCGTTTGAAAAAAGAGTGATATTGAAGGTAAATTTAAGGCAGTAAAATGAATCGATTATTTTTAATACTTATAGATACTAATACTTATAGAAATTTCTATCCGAGGTCTCAATTGTTAAAAGAAATTAAAGGACATCTGCTAACGTTCTCTAATACCCTTCAGGTCATGCTCAACTGTTCCAAAAGGGGCGCTTGCTCAAATGCTTATAACTTTTAAACGACTTGGTATTTTGCTTCAAAATTTTCAGGGTGAGTTATTAAATAGTTGTAGAATCGATTTGTGTGTGAAGAAATTTTTCTTTTTAATTTTTTGAGACCTTTACACATATTTCCCCCCCTTAAGATTGTAATTTTGCGTAAAAAGACGCGTGTTAGGGATGATGCTTCCGAGAATCCGCCATTTTTGTTCCTGTTCCAAAATTCGGCCTAATACCCGCTCTCCAGTGTGTTGAATTTGGGGCTCGGTATTGTGCATGATATTGCTGTGCCGCAATAAGAAAGGAGTCTGTGACCCTCTCTCTACCCCCCCCCCCCCCCCAAAGTGATGATGTGGAATTTTTTCAAAAATATAGCGGCGAGAGCTTTGTTCTTTGTTTAGTCTGCAATTTCCAGGAAACTTTTGAATCCTTTGGCGTTTGGTTTGGGAACTGATAATGGAAGGCATGAGCTTCTCTTGGTCAGCGCAATGAGAATCCAAATTTGGGGGGGGGGGGGGGGGCTTACTCGGTATTTTCACAAAAAGAAAATTGAAGGAAATCACAGGGGGATGTAACTACATCTTTATTTTCATTTATTTATTTCTTTTTGCTGTTATGTTGTAATATAAATTTTATATTATTTGCATTGAAGTTTTAGCAATTTGGGGTGGGGGATGTAAGCTGCATAGCAAAAGGAATCTTTTTTGAGTGCTTAAAAAGTGCTTATCTTTCATTGGAAGAATTTGCTACGCACCCTAAACTTCGATATAATGATTTCCTCAAATTAGCGATAGATTTTACAAGTCCTGAGTTGAATTCAACACAAATGTATTTTTAAATGCTATAAATGAGTTAAAATGCTATAAATGAGCAAAATGCTAATAAAAAGTTCTGATGCTACTTTCAAAATTTTTTGAATGAGGACCCAAAATCCGGAAAGATCTCGGTCCTGAGCGTTCCGGATTTGAGGTCCCATACTCTATATGACTGAATTTTGCAATGTAAGTAAAATGTTTAACAATTTTTTAGAACTCCTGGTATTTTCATTTCTTTTTAAATTGAAAATTGTTTTCTCTCTTTCAAAGTAGTTATTAAATCATTTCAGGATTTCAAATCTGCATCATTGGAGATAATCTTAAGCAAAATAAGGCATTGATTACAGCTGTAGAAGTAAGTGTTATTTGAATTTACTTATTTTGATTTCAAATTTCTTTTTTGTATAAACTTATTTAGTTTGATCTTTAAGCTTAATAGATTGTCTCCTATTATGCATGTATTGATGACTCAAAGATCAGCTAATGAACTTTCCCTTTTTTTGTCTCTTAAAATAATGGGCCTTAAATAAAATACACTACTGGCCATGTACCATTTTTTATTTCATTTATAATTTAGTTTTAAAACAAATGATTTCTATCCATGTACTCGGGTTTCTGTGTGGGTCTTTCTCCGGTTATGGTAAATTTCATGTCCCTGGCTTAAAAATACTAATTGATTTAAGTCCACCATGAATTTAAAAATTTTTACACACACTTCTAATCAAACCCTGTTTTGTGCACTAGTTTAAATATTAAAAAAAGGTAAATTTGAATGTTTTAAAATTTTTTAAAGTTGTAAATGTCATTACCATGGCATGTCCCTATCTGCAAACTTTATAATTTGAATCTCTACTGTAAAAATTGGAAAGCTTTAAAAACATAGACAACAACCAACTAGGTATATTTCATTTCTCTATTTTAAATATATTTGTATCTTTTCACATAAAGGGGGAAAATTATATTCCTTTTTTCCACTTAAAATTTGTCCCTAGAAGTAATTGTCATTACCATGGTGTGGAAGTTTTTTTTCTCTAGCTCACTACCAGATGCCACTTTTTACACTATCAAACTATTAGCAATACAGGACAACATGCTCTTACTGACAGACAATTCATCTTTGGTTCAAATAAATAACAACCATTTCATTTTGTTATTTTTTTACCAAAATTTTAACCAGTGTCTTTATTGTGTGTCATTACCATGTCTATTGTTACTGAAATATAAAGTGATTAAAGTTACAGTGAACTCTCTCTATTCTGAACACTCATGGGGCCGAACAAAAGTGTTCAGATTACGGGGGTGTTCATTATAGAGGGAGAATCAGCAAAACACATGTTTATTGAATTTATCGACTGTACTGAGTACTTAGCCTGGTTAGCCATGCCAGTTACCGAGATGGAGGTGCTGAATTTAGATTTGGCGGCTATTGCAATGTCAAACTAAACTCAGTCGGACCTGTACTCTTACACCTCATTGTTTTTTTTTTAATTTAAAAAGTTTTACATAATGATAAACAAACAAACAAAAAAAGGAATTGCAATAATAATAATAAAAATACATCACAGTTTTTACCTAAAAAAATGTGTAATTTTAGTTTGATTTTGCATTGTGTATGCACGTGCAGTGTACATATTATCAAGTTGTTTCAAAAGTGGAAATGCTTCCTGATGATGTTCAGCTGCATAATTCAGAAGGTCTTGAATCCCTTGGCCATATTGTTTGAACGTTATTGCACTTCTTGTTTCTTCAGCTTCGTCCGCTTCTTCTTCACTATCCTCGTCCTCTTCAACGGTGATATTGTAACAAACTGGAAGGTGTCCATCGGCTTCTAGATAAGCACTTGGCTCCATTTCCGTATGTAGCTCCTGAAGAATTGACTGCAAGTCACTTAAAGCTGTTGTTTCTTGGTCATCAATTCGTGTTTGTTTGTCTACACGTGGAAATCCAGCTCGGTAAAAGCATTTCTGTATAGTGTGGGGGGTTACGTCATTCCAGGCCATTGATATCCAGTGGACAGCATCCATGACATTGACCTTCTTAGTCAGTTCGCTTGCTGAATTTGCATCTTCCATTGCAAGAGACATTTTCTTTAGAAAAAAAATTCTGTAGTGGGCTTTAAAAGTTTTTATAACTCCCTGATCCAATGGTTGTATTCTAGATGTGCAGTTTGGTGGCAGGAACTTCAGGCTCACGTTGCTCAGAGTTACATTTTTGTGTGATGCAGCATTATCCACGAAAAGAAGAATTTTTCTCCCTTCTCTCTTCATCCTCTCGTTAACACCTTCCAACCATTCCGTGAAAATTGCAAATGTCATCCAGGCTTTTCGATTAAATTTATAGTTAACAGGCAATGATGAAATCTTCAAATTTTTAAAACATCTCGGTTTAGCACTTTTTCCGATCACAAGAGGTTTAAGTTTTTCACCCGTAAAACTTGCACAAAGCATGACAGTGAGTCTTTCTTTCGACATTTTTCCGCCAATGCATTTATCGCTTCTTTCTGCTAGGGTTTTATTTGGAAGGGCCCTAAAAAATAAGCCGGTTTCATCGGCATTGAAGATGTCAGCAGGAGCAAAATCTTTTGTTAATTCTAGAAGTTTAGTTTTCCATTCCTCTACTGTGTCCATGTTTGCATCTGCTGCTTCTCCACTTATGGTTTTAAATTCAATATTATGGCGAACTTTGAATCGACTAAGCCACCCATCTGATGCCTTGAATTCACTAATGTTTTCCTTTTCGGCAAAATCAAGCGCAATCTGTTTCATCAGAGGTCCAGTGACAGGCAGATTCTTTGTGCGCATTTGGCAAAAAAACTTCCAAACATGCTGGTACTGCTGAATGGGGGATAAAATAGCGTTCATAATACGGGGGTGTTCATATTATAGGGTGTTCAGATTACAGAGAGGTCATCCTATGTTAAGTGTATGAAGTTTCGCCGGGACTATCGTAAAGTGTTCATAATACAGGGCTGTTCACATTAGGGAGTGTTCAGATAGAGAGAGCACTTATATTTTTAAAATGATTTATAGACAGTTTTAGGACTACATTTAGGATAAATATAGCATTTGATTTTAATTGCTATAGTTTAGCCATAAGCAGGCCTAACATTAAAAAATGTCATTACCGTGGTGTAATTACCATGTCTTCAGAACACCATGGTAATGATGTCTAAGGACATGATAATGACAGTTTTTGACTTTATAATAAACTCATAATTATTCTGAGATTAAATTGCCTTTATTTTATCCTGCAGACTAACTTGATTATAAACTTTTGCTTTGATTTGTTCATATATAAAGTGATCTTAAAGAAATAACAAAAGTTATTTTGGATTCTAATAAGCAGTTTTATTTAAATTTATTATTATTGTTATAAAAATTTTCTAGATTCTTCCACTAATCTTCTAATGACTTATTAACCTACAGAAATTCAGTTCTTATAAAGAACTCAATATTTAAATTCATAAAATACGGTTGTATTTTATTTTCAAACATACTGCTTTAACTTACGTATTTTCAAGCTTTTTTTTTTTTTTTAGAAATAATAGACGTTTTAATCTTTTTTTTTTTAAATATGAAGGGTAAAAAATACTCTAAAAATAAAGCCAGTAAGAATAACTTTAAAATACTATATATTTTTTAACTATTAGATGATTAATATGTAATTTGTAGTTGTAAATCCAAAAGAAATTAAACTTTTCATTGTAAATGCATTTTTAAAACATAAACTAATGAAGATGATTTTAATATAGTTTAACACATATTCTTCTACCCAATTATACCTAACTATTTGTGTAATTATTTAGCCTATAGTTATTTGCATAGATCACCTGTCATTACCATGTTTCTATTTGTCATTATCATGTCCCAATAAAATATAATTGATTAATTAAAGGTGTAATTAAAGCAAATGATCTCTGCTGGGATTTTTTCCCAGATAAGTGGACATGAATAATTGTTTTGGCATGAAAAAATTTAGGATTGAAACAAAAAAAAAAATTATTATTTTTTAAAGCTAAAATTTGCCATTATCTGAGAATGACCAGTGTAAAAACTTTCTAAAATGCTCAAATATTTTAATTTCATAAATTTGGAAGAAAGACTAGGAACTATAAAGAATAGTTGTTAATCAGGGCTCTCACAGGTTGAAAGAAAGTTTAAAATTTTGTAACAGATTTAAAGCATTCCAAAAAATCCTAATATTCTCTTAACAACTCAACCTTAATTTTTCTGAGGCTCATATGTACGAAGACCCTTTGATATAATCAATATCACCAACTGGTAAGAAAAACTAGGTATTATAAAAAAATATTAAATGGTTGCTATACTTAAATATTACACTCTGAGCTGTAAAAAAAGACATCTTAATTTTTGTTCTCGAGTCTGCGTTTTCCCTCCCTTTCTCTCTCTTTTTCCCACTCTGATGTAATTGAACAGTCAATGGTCATGTTCATCATGTAGCCTTATTCAAAAATTATTTAAGTCTACTTATGGATAAATGCAATTGTTTTTTACATCCTCTATGGACACTGGATAGTTTTCATTTTTGACATTAAGTATTTTCAAGGAGCTAATTAAGTATTGTCAAAGAGCTATGTAAAGTTTCTGTTTATTTTCATTTACATCTTAATTTGAAAATATTTGAACAAATTTTCATGATCCTTTTAAAATGCAAGCTTTAAAATGTCATAAAGTTAAATGCTGAATGGCTTAATTTTAATTTATTTTCTCATAGTATTGTCACCACGATAGCAATAACTAGCGCTCATATTAAGCGAGCAATGAGGTTTATTATCCTGTAGCAACTTGCCACAGCACAAGTCTACGAACTGCCCACGACTAGTGGGATTCAGATCTAACTAAGGAATGTTCTAGAAATATTAAATTTACATAAAGAAGAAAGATCTAGAACAGGGATGCACAAACTATGGCCCGCGGGCCAAAATTGGCCCGCCGAGCCTTTTGAATTGGCCCGCTAATATAGTTGATAAAAAAAATAATTAAAATTAAAAAAATACGAAAAATCGTAATAAAAAAATACGATCGCAACGCCGCTACTGAATTTTGGTCGCAACTTTCGGAACTAATCGCCATATTTAATTTTATTTTATTGGAAATACTTCAGAAACTAATCAAATCATGATAAAAGTGGTAGAATATTGCATTGTCATCTGGTTCTGAGCTATATGTAAAGTTTCAGAACAATAGCTTATCGGGAAATGGTCGAAAATTCGATTGCTGGATTTTTCGAACCGCCATTATGTGCGTTATTTCGTCTATGAAAGAATTTTGCCCCATTCCTACTATGATTTCTTCACTTAATTCAAAGCAGCGATCGTTAGACATAGCAGGCAAAATGTCATTATTTTCGTCTTCATCGCTATCTTGCTCTTTGTCATAGTTCGGGTGTAGCATCATTTGGATGCTTTCCGAATCGGACATCTTGTTTATCAAATTATTAATTTCGTAAAATCTGATCATCAATCATTTTGACAGTAATAAATGATTTCAAAAAGGAGGAAAACGAAATGTAAGAAGCATGTTTACATGCAGAAACGCGCAAATTTCATACTTGTGTTAAACGACTTCGCTTTGCGAACTCGATTTTAATAAAAAATTCAGTTTCACCGTTGCAATTTTTGTTGCCTTAATATCAATTTTAACTTCTTATTACCTTATTTCAACTCTTAAATAAATAAAAAAATATATAAAACAAAAATAAACGAGGTTTAATTTTCACACTATCAGCTATTGCGGAAAATTCGCGAATCTGCCGTATCAGAAATTTTCCGAACTTTCGTATAGTCCGACTTTTGTTGCAATTAGTCTTCGAATACTGACGAGACAATTAAATAAATGTGTAATAATTTAATTACTTATTTCTTTCATGTTTAATTATTGAAGTAAAATAGAGAAAAGGTCTGATATTTCTCAAGTATCGTTGGAGATTTGTTTTTTAAATTTTCATCTGCAAGTACGTTGACTACACCCTCCCCTAAAAAAATATCGTTCTTAAACTAAATTGTTCGACTTATAAACACTGAATATGTTACTTGTAACGAAAAATGCGTATTTTTAAAGGCATTTACAAAAATTCGTATTTTTACTAAATGGGCAAAAAAAAAAAAAACGCGAACTTTTCAAAAATGGCGGGAAATTCACGAAAAAATTGCCGGTTTTCTGGTTTCCGGATAAGAGGTTCTGTACTGTATTACTATGCCAATTTAACTAATAAGATTTTGTAAATGGTTAGTTAAAAATCAATTCTACCAGCCAAATTGACTAGTAGTAATTCTGAATCCCAAGGGTTTAATGTGATGTACAGACTCATCGAATTTGGATTTTGCTATTTAATATGTGTGTGTTTATTTCTTCTGTATTTATATTCGCACTTTTAATTAATTTCTCATTTGAACTCTTAATATATATTTTAAATTTTACACTATAAAATGGCAGAGAAAAATTATCTAAATTATAAAGAAAGTTATAATTTAGAGAATAATGCTATGTTTTTCTTAGTTTAAATTACCTTTTTATTTTCCATTTGCTTCATTTTCATAATCTGCACACATTTTTGTAAAAAAGTTTAGTATTCCTCTTTTTAGCCATTTGAACAATCCCTTCATTGATATATATAAATGTTGTGCAATTAATTGTTTAGAAATCTTATACCTCATTTTGTTTGAAATTCATTTACATTAATTTTTTAAAACTTTTATTTAATAATCTGTTCCTGAGTACAGTAATTATTAATACATGTAATTTGTACATATTACCTTTGGCCCCCAACCTGATACTTTCTAATTTTTTGGCCCTTCACCCCAAAAAGTTTGTGCATCCCTGATCTAGAATAATCACTAATTTAAATAAACAAGAAATAATATTTGAAACTATAAATTCCATTCTTTGAATAGAGTGGACTCAACCCGGCATTGAACAAGGGACGGCTGGATCGGAAGTCCAGTGCTTAACCGATCGAGCCATGGTGACTGTTGTTTTTTATCTTTTATGCGGCATTGCTTCTCCCTTAAAAGGACAGCACCTAGCTGTCCTTCAGCTTTAAGGCTTTCAGTATAGCACGTGTCATTGGTCCTCTGTAAACATCCATCGGTTTAGGTGGAATGTCGCCTTGGATTCAGCTGTCTATAGTTTCAGTTTGTTTGGCTGGGTCATGATATGGTTTCACACGCAGTACGTGAACCACTTCTCTCGATTTTCTTCGTCGGGAGGAAGAATCAAAATCTTGTACCTCATAGGTGACATTAGATAATTGACGTAATACTTGAAACGGCCCAAAATATTTTCTTAAGAACTTCTCGGAAAGACCGACTTTTCTGACAGGTGTATAAATCCATACTAAACTCATGTTTGTGAAAATTTCAACACCATGAAGGACTTACACGAGTGAGCTGAAATTTTCAGGAAATGCAAAGTAGCGCACGATATGCAAATGATTAGAATTTCAAATCCGTCACGCATGCGTATGCTGAACAGCGCCCTCTGAACTGCGGATGAATCTGAATAAATAGACGGCTGTAGCGAGGCGTGTATGGTTATCGGTGGTTATCTGCTAGTGGTAAACGTTAGCTCAATCTTTACTTATGCCTCTTCGACGAAAGAGAGCGAGATTTGAACAACTTACAGAGTTTGAACAGGGGAGAAACATCGACCTTTGTGAAGCTGGGTTGTCGTATCTTGCAGTAGCCGCTTGTGTGCAACGTAACAGCAGCACAGTGATGCGTGTTTGGAAGCAGTGGCCGGGCGAGGGTCGGACAACTCGGAAATCCGGGAGTGGACCCCGAAATGTGAGGTCAACTCGCAATGATAGACACCTGGTCCGCATGGCGCGGACGCACCGTACAGCTTCCTCTAGACAATTGGCAGCACAGTGGTCAATAGCTACAGGTGTTTCATTGTGTGCTTCATCAATTTGTAGACGTCTGTTGCAGCGTGGCCTGCGTGCAAGGACTCCTTTATACAGGATACCCCTCACGCTAAACCATCGCGGCCTGCTGCTACAATGGGCCAATCAGCATAGAGACTGGCGTGCTGATTGGCAGCATGTCGTGTTTTCCAGGGTTGCCACGCACCGGGGAAAACCGGGAATTGCCAGGGAAAATGAAAATGACCTAAATTGGTCAGGGAAAAGTCGGGGAAAAAAATATTTCACTGAAATTCCTGGAAAAGTCGGGGAATTTCTTTCATTTTCTGTTAGTGCAGCGTTGTTTGTTGCTAAGAATAAAAACAAGCCATTTATTTCCTGGCGCAATTCGTCGCTCGATTTGTAGTTTCGGGTGCTGCGCATACGGAAAGTAACAATGCAGGGGCACGCCACAGCAGTCGGCTCTCCTGAATGGTTGCTGGGTTGGAGGACATGCGCAGAAGCTGTTTTTCGACTTCATGACATCATCGCTGAGCGGGCTTTATCGAAACTGCTGATCCAAACACAGTTTCATCAATGTGATGTTTCGTTTTCGTGGCCGAAATTGTTTTGCCAAATACTGATGCATCAGAAGCTCTTCCTGAATGGTAAGTAATACTTTTATATTTCATAATTTTTTTTCCGTGGAAATCAATGAAATTGATTTGCTTTTGGGAAATCTTTTGAATTTAACAGAAGATGATGCTAAATTTAAACAGCTTTTTTTTTTTTTTTAGAAATATCGTCAATGCTTTATTTTGTTATTAGTGTTCTTTAACGGATGTAAAGTCTTTGGCATGTTACCAAACTCGGAATACTCTGAATTCAAAGAGAATTTTTTAAAATGTATTTTATTTTGCTGAATTTTTATTTTTTATGTAATCAGTGTTGAAAATCCGAAAACTACTAATAGTGAGTAACCATGCGTGTGAATTAGCGCGGAGCCTGCTTTTGTGTTTAAAACCTGAAGTTCTATGGCATTTTTTTTTTTAAATTGGTCAAAGTCTAAAAAGCGTAATAAAGTGATGAGGTAGGCAATGATTGAAAAGGTTTCGATTTCTTCAACTTTGGAATTCAGAATGTTAGTTTATCATTCCATCACTACTGGAAGGGCGAAGGACTACATGCTACATTTGCACTATTCCTTAACTGGATTTTATTTAATTGAACATTTTTAAGTATTTAACATTTTTATCCTCTTTTTTTTTTTTTTTTTGAACAAATATTTTGGTCTGAACACAAACCTGTTTGAATCGAGAATAGCAGTTTTGTGTTGAATTCATATTTTTATCATTGGCGTGCGATTTTTATTTTTCATCTAATATCTGATCTAAGTTTCTGTATCATTTATTTTCTACTGTACAGGTGTTAAAGAACTATTGTTTGTATTTATTTAAAAATTTTATTGGAAACTATTTAAGGATGACTCGACAGATAAATAAACCTGCAGATATCCAATTTTTTTTTCCATATTTTGACGAAATTCCGTATTTTCAGTAATTTTGGAATTCGAGTTTCGTTTCCGCGAAACTTCTTACTTTTGGAAAACTTTCCTCTTTTTTTCTATGAAAATCTTTGAAAGTAGCCTGCCAACATTTCACAAAATTCGAGTAAAATTTACGTATGTTGTCCGTTTTTTGAACTTTTAAGTGTTGGTCCCGATTTTTTATGCATTTCGAAATCCGATTGCATCGACTTCGGTAAAACTTCCTAGCTCTCATTTACTGTCCAATTCTGTCTCATGGACATCAATAACTTTCAGCTTACCGTTTTCTTTATCTTTATTAAGTTTCAACTTCTATAATAGTAAACAATTTGCAAGGACGCAATTTTGCCACGACCACTTGAAAATTCGGCCGAAAATATAAGGAATTTTTCGGAAGTTATTTTAAGTTTTAGTGATCATATCAGTTTCTTATAATTATTAAATATTACAGCCTTATTAATAATCTAGTTAAAAAATATTGTTGCCCAAAATTTACCCCCCCCCCCCTTTGTATGTAGTTTAAAAATAGTTTTTTGAATTTTTAGCCCGAGTTTAGCGTTAAGGTTTTTTCCTTACAAGTACTCATTATAATACTATTACAAAAGAAATTAACAATTATTTGTTTTTATTCAATGTATAACTGAATCATTTATTTCCAAAAAGTAACATCTCCGTTCTGAAAAAAGAAGAACTCTCGGTATTAATTTTAAAAAATTTATGGCATAATTAATCAAAAATTGTGTTAATTTACCTCCTTTTTTTCAACTTTTTATTTCTTGCTTTTAATATCTTTGTGTGATTTAAAAGTTGATTAATAAAAGTATGTTTATATATACACACATATATATTTGATGATTTTTTTAAAAAGTTTCTTTATTATTTTTGTTATTATTTATTTATTTTTTTTTGAAGCACTGCCTGTACTTATTGACACTAAGCATAAAACTTTTGAATTCTTCACCACACTTTTGTATTAGATTTAATTCAATGAATTTTACAGTGTTACCTTATGTTTAACAATTTATCTTAGGTCTTCTGATTTTTGATAAATTTTAGGTGTTTAAAATGAGTAAGAAAACAACATTTAATGTGGATTGGGAGGATGCTGAACTAAACCCACAATGGAAAAGGTGGCTGAGAAGTGCAAAAGATGTTTATAAAGCAACCTGCATTATATGCGCCAAGACATTTTCATTAAGCAATATGGGAAGACAAGCCATAACTAGTCATGAAAAGAGTTCGAAACATGTAAAAAATGTTAAGGCTTCGACAGGAAATCTGACAAATGTCTTCAAGAAAATACCAACTGCATGTGTTTCAAATGAACTTGAAAGCAAAGTTTCTGCAGTAGTAGTTGTGGAAGAAACTGCAGATTCTACTTCTGGCACTGTTTCTGAAGTTGCTGAAATAATTCAGCCGCAAGTTGGTACTGAAGTTGTAAAGAAAAAAATTAATTTTTTTCTCTCAAAAGATAAAACTCTAAAAGCAGAACTAATTTGGGCCATGAAACTGGTACTGTCCCATAGTTCTTTTCATGGTTTTAAGGATGCATCAAATGTATTTTAAATCATGTTTCCAGATAGCAAAATTGTACAGTGTGACAATGAGTAGGACTAAAATGACTTATCTTGTGAATTTTGGCCTTGCTCCTTACTTCATCCAGTTGCTGCATAGCGAAATTACTGACTGTACCAAGTATGTAATTTGCTTTGATGAGGCGCTGAATCGGGTTTCCCAAAAAGGTCAGATGGACCTTGTTGTACGGTATTGGCATGAAGCTACAAACAGAGTTGTTAGCAGGTACTTAACCTTGGTATTTCTCGGCCATTCCACTGCGAAGGATTTACTTGAAAAGTTCAAAGAAGGTATGAGCAGTATTCCTAGTAGCGAGTTGATCCAAATTTCTATGGATGGCCCAACTGTCAACCATAAGTTTTTAAAAGCCATTCTAGAAGATGAAGAAAAACTAAATCACATATTTGATTTAGGAAACTGCGAACTCCACATTGTTAATGGGGCTTTTATGACTGGACACAGAGGGAGTGGATGTGGTCTAAATACAGTTTTTAGGTCAATGTACCAGTTCAAAGACAGTCCGGCAAGAAGAGCAGACTTCATTGCTATAACTGGAACGTCAATCTTTCCTTTAAAATTCTGCCAAGTGAGGTGGATTGAAAATGTTAAAGTGGCAGAAAGAGCAATAGAAGTATTTCCTCACTTAAAAAATTATATTGAAAACTCGACACTGCCCAAAACTACAACGGTAGATTCTGTAACGACTGCTGTAAGTGACAAATTGATGCTTGCAAAAATAGCTTTTTTTTATCAGTTGCTATACTTTTGGAACCTTTTCTGACCACTTTTCAGACCACATATCCTTATGCTCCATTTCTTTATGATGCTATGTTAGATATTATCTACCAGCTGATGAAGCGCTGTGTAAGAGCAGAATTAATAGAGGCAGCAGTAAGTCCGAACAAGTTGTTGAAAATTGATCTCATTGATACGAATAATTGGGCAAAAATATCAGATGTTGACATTGGAATTGTTGCTAGTAGATATGTAAATAAAGGTAGCATTAACGATTTTGAAAGAAGAACCTTTAGAAAGGAGTGCCAGACATTTCTTATTTTCACTGTAAAAAAATAATTGAACGCTCACCATTGCGCTTTCCTATTGTCAAAGCAATCTCATGTTTGGATCCAAAGTTGATTCTCTCCAACACTTTGATAAGTAAAAAACGGATGGGAAAATTTTTGGCACTTTTGAATGAAAAAGGACATGTTCCTGGAGTGCTAGCAGATAAAGCCAAGCAACAGTTTGACTCGCTCTGTTTTAAAGCCACAAATGAGTGGAAAGAAAAATTTTCCTCTTTCAGTCGAAAAACAAGATTGGATGATTTTTACACTTCCTTGCTTTGCCAGGAAGATTTATTAAAAGATGCATTTCACATCATCAAAATGGTTTTAATTTTTTCACATGGGAATGCCACAGTTGAAAGTGGATTTTCTATCAATAGGGATATGTTGGTCGAAAATTTACAAGAGAAATCTCTTATTGCATTAAGAACTGTGTATGATGCTGTTAAAACGAAAGGGGGGCTTGAATCAATTGAAATTTGTAAAGAAATGATAATCATGCAAGAATGGCACGTACCAGATATCATCTTGCTTTGGAGGAAAACAATAGGTTGGAAAGTGATGAACAGAGGAAAGGAAATGTCAAGAGAAAAGTTTTGGATGAAATAAAGTGCTTGAAAAGAAAAAAAGCTAAACTTTCCCATGATACATTTGCAGACAAAAAGAATTGAAATGGAAATTGCTGAACTCTCAAAGCATTTGTAAATTGTAAAACTTAAATCACTTTTCCATAAAGGGGCCATTCCATCCTCACTTGGGGGACAAATGGCCTCTTTAATTTTTATGCAAACATCCTTTTGACATATACTTATCTTTCATTAATCTGTTTAAAACTTTAATGAGTAATGTGATAATGTGAATTACACATATAATGGTACTAGATTTCATTATAAATGCATATTAAAAAACCTTTGAGTAAGTGAAAGCACAGAAAATTATGCTAAAGCGAATCTTAGTTGTGCGAAATATTTCCGACTGATAATCAATATTATTTTGTGATTTGAACTTATTTGTATTCTGGAAGTTTCTTATTTATTATTTTTCTTTTGCTGTGTTCCAAATTTCATTGACCATGTTTACAAGTCAAGTTAATCGTTTTATGACAATACTAAAATCTATGAAATATAAAACTTTGGGCTTTCAAGGTGTATCAACATTTTCTACTGCATTCCAACTTTTACTCATAACAAATGTAAGTAAACTTTAGATTATTTCAATGTAACCAATAAAAATTTGGTAATCATTAATGGTAATTTTTCATAATCATTTTTGAAATAATAAGGTAGGTAGGTTTTTATTCACTAAAACATAGTATATATGTTAATATTTAATAATGTTAGTTGACATCGATTAACCTGGAATTTTTTCTAAAATTGCCTGGAAAACCTGGAAAAGTCGGGGAATTTTATTGTCCTACATGAATGGCAACCCTGTTTTTTAACGAATCCCGCTTTAATTTGTGGTACCATGATGGCCGCATTCGTGTCGGACGCTATGCTGGTGAACGCCACCTTCCGGAGTGCATTATCGAACGCCACAGTGGACGAACACCCGGAGTTATGGTCTGGGGCGCCATAGCCTATCGTGGATGATCTCATTTGGTACGAATTGTGGGCAATCTGAACAGCAACCGGTATATCAGTGAAGTTCTACAGCCGCAAGCTGTTCCCTTCCTTCAAAGTTTGCCAGGCGCTGTATTTCAACAGGACAATGCACGCCCTCATATTGCTAGGACTGTTCAATCCTTCTTTGCAACGCAGCAGGTACAGCTTCTTCCTTGGCCTGCGTATTCCCCGGATATGTCACCAATTGAACATGTGTGGGATTTCATTGGTCGGCGTCTCGCTCGTGATCCTCGTCCTGTTGCTTCTGTAGACGACATTTGCGTACGCATACAAACAATATGGAATGCTCTTTCTCAGGCAGACATTCAAAATTTCTTTGACTCCATGCCACGTCGTATAGCAGCACTTATTGCGGCGCGTGGTGGCTACACAAAATACTGATTCCGATCTCTTGTTATTGTTTGTTTGTTTTGAAAATTTAATCATTTATTTGTACCACTACCACTCAACTGTGTATTAAATTTCATTCAATTATGACGATTCCTTCATGGTGTTGCAATTTGCACAAACATGAGTTTAGATCTCCCAGAGCATGACATACCATTCAGTGTTTTGAGTCGTAACGTCGGCGATCTTTATCCTGTGCTTTCAGGGTTTGTATTCGGGCTAGTCGTCTTGATCCCTCAGCTCTAGCCATCATCTTTGCGACGTAATCGTCCCCCACATTGTCAGGACAGAATGGTAACACTGTATCCAGTGTCGTTTCAGCTTCACGTCTGTGAATTAAATAGAATGGCGTAAAACCGGTAGTCTCCTGTTTAGTGGTATTGTACGCAAATGTCACAAATGGTAGAATTTCATCCCAATTTTCTGTTCAATATCAACGTACATGGCCAACATGTCGGCTAGGGTTTTATTAGGGCGTTCTGTAAGTCCATTGGTTTGAGGGTGATATGCTGTCATCATTCGATGATCGACATTGCACAAGTCAATGAGGGAAGAAACAAGTCTGGAATGGAAGACGGCTCCACGGTAATTACTCTAGGGGCTCCATGCTTTAGAACAATTTCCTCGAGCAAGAACTTTGCAACTTCTTGGGCCTCAGCAGTCGGTACAGCTTTAGTTACTGCATAACATGTCAAGTAAGCTGTGCAGACTATGATCCACTTGTTGCCCCAAGCAGACTTTGGAAATCTTCCAAGAAGATTGATTCCAAAGCGATGAAAGGGTTCTACGGCCGGAGGGGTGGAAACTAGGCGTCCCGGTGGGCTTTGAGGAACGGATTTTCTTCTTTGGCATTCCCGGAAGTGCATTACGTATCGAACGCCATTCCGATACATTCCTGGCCAATAAAATCTTTTGCGGATTCTGTCATAGGTCTTTGCAAAACCAAGATGTCCCGCAGAAGGAACGTCGTGGAAGTGCGTAAGTATGTCTTGTCGTAGATGTTTGGGAATGACGAGCAACCACGTCTTTCCAGCCGGATCGAAATTCTTTCTGCATAGAACACCGTCAATCAGAGAAAATTCTTCTTTATCTGTGGATGGGTTCATTTTGTTGAGGTCTGGATCTTTCTTCTGTTCAATAGCAAGATTCGTCATCATAGTGACAACAAGAAGTTTGTCTGGTGTTACGATTTCGCTTTCTAGTCGGTTTCTCGACAGAGCGTCGGCATCTCCATGCCTCTTATCAGTTTTATATTTAATTGCAAAATTATGCTCTTGAAGTCGGAGTGCCCATCTCGCCAATCTTCCTGGAAGGGTCTTTCAGGCTCATTAGCCAACATAACGAATGATGATCTGTCACTATAGTAAAGTGTTTTCCAAATAGGTACGGCCGAAATTAGTTATTGGCCCAAATAACGGCAAGGCATTCTCATTCTGTAGTAGAATAATTACTTTCGGCTTTTGACATTGTTCTGGAAGCATAAGCAATGACTTTTTCAACATGTTTCTGTATTTGTACCAGGACTGCTCCAATAGGGCCGTGGTAGCCTAGTGGTTAGCACGTCGGACTTCCACCTGGAAGGTCGCGCGTTCAATACCCACCAGGGTTGGTAAAAAAACCCAAAAAAACCGTTTTTTTTTTTTTTGGTTTAAACCGGGTTCTTCTGGTTTAAATAGCATTTGTAGGAAAAACAATTTGACTTTTAGAAAATCATGGAGATTTTAGATCCTTAATTGTAAATAAATGTTATTGATAGTTAATTTATTGATAATTAATTAAGTAACTATAAGTTAAAACCTTAAATTTTAATTACCTTATATAGGTGCAGCACTTTAGTCGTCAACTTATAGAAAATGGAGATTTTTTTTTTTGTCATTTCTTACGCTATGCGTTTATTCATTCGTGACTGATTAAAATATAACATCATGTATTAATGTTACTTTAAAGTTAGTAATTAGCTATTTTGAACAATTATCTGAAATACCATTAGATAAATTTAATCTGAATGACTTACAATGCATCCTATACAACTTTAAAATTAAAGCACTTAGTCAAAGATAAATGTGTTAGTTTACTTATTTGACTGTAAAGATTCCCAAAAAATACATAATTTTTCGAAATGACTAGATCAATTAGAAGAAAAAGAAGAAACTTATTTAAGGAACAAAAGAGTGAGCCTCATAGTAGTTTTCTAGAATAGTTAACTTACGCAGAGGTTTAGGCAAACTTTATATTGATGTTTCATCCATCCAGACAAATACTGGTCTAACATTATAGCATAAAAAATATTATCCTGGAGAACTTATATGGAGAACTGGAGAAGTTTTTTTTTTTATCTTTGCAAAATAGATAAATAAATAAATATAGTAATAATTAGGCAGCCAACTTACAAAGGGTTTTTTATAATACTCCCACCCAAATTTGGTACTTAAGTGTTCAATTAGACAGGGGGTCAAATTACAAAGGTTTTCCTACATTAAATAATATAGGGCTAATTCCGTTCCTGACCAAAAGTGGTCAACTTAGACAGGCCAACTTAACAGGTTTTACTGTATTAACACGTTATAATACTCTACTTATACAGGCCTTTCAGCAAGTTACTAAAGGAATAATTATTATGCGGGTTGAGTTTTAACAAAAGCATATTTTACTAAATCAATAAAAAATAAGCAAAAATGAAAGATACATTAAAAATAATGTGTGTTGATTTACAGTATCAGTAATATTAACAAATGATTACACTTATACAAATCAGCAACATTGGCTTAGAAATTATCACTATTATTTTTATTTTTATTTTTTTAAATAGAATTTTTCTAGATTAAAGGATAAATATATTTTTAAAAAGAAGAGAATAATTTAGGGAAAAAAGAAAAATTTGCACTGATTAAAAAAAAGTTCTTTACTTTACAAATTCAATAATTCATGATTTATCTAATGCTGTGCTTGCAATTTTTGCACAAATTGGATTTTGCAATTTTTTATAATGCAAAAAATAAATGAAAAAAGATTTGGTTTCTTAAAAATTGTTATCTGTAACATACATTTGCAAATTGGTTATTATGAAGTTATTTTATTATTTCTAATGTATATTCTTTAACACCAGGAATTACAATTGCAATGTCATTTTAATTTTTATAATGACTGGGAAGAGTTTTTCCCAAATTAGCTTTTTCAGAGCTAATTTTAGAAAAACCCAAATAGTCTGACATAGGTAGTCTGTAGATAGGAGATGAGAAAAATTTGTACTGATTAAAAAAAAAAAAGTTTGTTAATTTTCAAATTCATTAATTATCCAGTGCTGTGCTTGTAATTTCTGCATAAATTGGATTTTGCAATTTTTAATGATGTGCAAAATTAATGAAAAAGATTTGGTTTAAACCAAGTGGTTTTTTTTAAAAAAACCATTTGGTTTAAACCTTGGTTTAAACCAAACAACCCTGATGCCCACTGAAGACCACCATGTATACTTGGGGATATGTGCATGTAAAATCCGTAGACCCCACTACCTCGCCCCGTGCGTAAGCAATCCTAAGGCCTCGGCTAACAGGTAGGGGTCTGGTGGAGAAAAGGACTGCTCCAATACCGTAGCCGCTGGCGTCTGTATGAATTTCGATAGGGGCATTTTCGTCGTACATTCCCAGTACTGGATCAGAGGTAAGTGCTCCTTTCAACTTGCTAAAAGTCTCTGCCTCTTCAGGACCCCATTTAAAATTTGCATCGCCTTTGAGAAGTAACTGCAATGGTTCAGCAAGATAACAAAAACCCTTAATAAATCTTCGAAAGTATGAGCAAAGTCCAAAGAAGCTTCGTACATCACGTATATTCTTCGGGATAGGAAAATTGCTTACAGCTTTTACTTTGTCAGGATCTGGCCGAACGCCGTTATCAGACACAAAATGACCCAGTATCTTTATTTCTCGGGTAGCAAAAAGGCACTTTTTGGGATTAAGTACAAGATCAGCTTCTTGAATGCATTTCAGGACAATCCTTAATCAAGTGAGATGGTCTTCAAATGTTTCTGAGAACGCTATTATGTCGTCTAAATAGCATAGGCACATAGTCCACTTGATATGGCGTAGCAAGTTGTCCATCATTCGCTCGAACGTCGCAAGTGCGTTACATAAACCAAACGGCATGACTTTAAATTCGTACAAGCCCTCAGGAGTAATGAATGCCGCCTTTTTGCGATCTGCCTCGTCCACTTTTATCTGCCAGTAACCGGAGCGAAGGTCCAGGGAGGAGAGGAACTTGGCGCCTTTTAGACAGTCCAGCGTATCATCTATACGAGGAAGCAGATAGACATCTTTTTTTGTGATGCTGTTGAGCTTACGATAGTCTGCACAGAAACACCAACTGCCGTCTTTTTTTCTTAAGAGAACCATGGGGGACGACCAAGAGCTTGCAGATGGTTGAACGATATCTTCTGAACTTCTTCACAAATAATAAGTCTTTCGGTCGCTGAGACTCGGTAGGCTCTTTGATGGATTGGGGCATGCTCGCCAGTGTTTTACCTTTGTCCGCCTAATCACTGATTTGCCGCTTTTTGTAAAAACTCCAGAAAAAGTTCGGAGCAGTTCGATTAGCTTGCTTTTCCGTTCATTGCTTAAATCCGGAGAGATCATAGGTGAGAAATCTATAAAGGAATTCGCAATCTCCTCTTGTGTATTTAGGACATCTGATGTGTCGGTGATTACGCATAAATGCCCCTCATCCAGGAACTCTGCTTGGCCTATGTACATTCCTTTAGGTATTATCCGGTTTTCAGACTGCACGTTGGCGACTCAGATATTGCTTGGCCTATGTACATTCCTTTAGGTATCATCCGGTTTTCAGACTGCGTGTTGGCGACCCAGATATCACTTAGGCCATTGTGGTATACGGTTACTGTAGAAGGTACAGCAATCCCTCTTTCAAAAAGCAAATGCTTATTGCCTTCTACAACTATATTTATGTCTCCTTGATCTTGGTCTCCTGACACCGCTATTTTAGATAAAGAACGGGGCTTAAGTTTGTAGTCCTTTGTAGCATATAACTTAAACGTTTCCAACGTTGCAAGGTCCGTCTTCTAAAAAGGTTGTCAAGGTTGTCTTCTAAAAAAGAGTTTTTTCCGACCACAGTCTATCACGGCTTGAGAAGCTTGTAAAAAGTCCCATCCAAGGATTACGTTATGACTACAATGCTGCAAAACGATGAATTCAAACGGTAGATCTCGGCTGTTTATAGTGACACGCAGAATACACTTGCCTATAGGTCGGACAAAACTTCCATTAGCGACTTTCAGCATAATATTCTTGTCATCAGAAAATACAACTTTCTTTACAAATTGACGATACTTATCGGATATGACAGAAAATGAAGCTCCAGAATCCACTAGTGCACACATTGGTTTATTGTCGATTATTACGTCTAGATGGTTACCACTCATCTTTGCGGTCGATTTAGGATTTTCACTACATGCGGCCTCACCTCCTTGAAAGGTCGCTTCGTTTAGTTTTCCTAATTTCTACGGCTGGGAGATTGACTGGAACTACGACACGGCGACGGTGATCTGAAATGGCGTGTTGGGGATCGGCGGTTGGTTGGACTAGGTGAAGAACGGCGAAAGAAGTTGGGGCGGCTAGGTACTTCCACAGGGTCCACTCCGTCGAAGTTCCGTCGGCGTGCTCGATAACTGTCAAAAACTACTTTCCTTTCTCTGCAGTAGCGTATGACATGTCCAGGTCTTCCGCAGTGGAAGCAAACAGGTCGATTATCGGTTGTTCTCCACATGTCAGTCTTTCTCGGCTGCTTCGGCGATCTTTGGACAGAAACTTTGGGCTCCCTTGTTGTGGCGGCGTATGTTGGTCGTCTTTGTGCGTTTGAGAGCTTTGCCGAAACTGGTGCTAGGGCCTTTTCAACTTCGTCTTGGACAATTTCTTCTAGCGTCTGGGAACAAGGATAGGTAGGTTCGTCCGCGGGGTTTAGCAATCGACGGACCTCCTCTTGTACGATTCTGCGGATGAGCGACGCCAAATCTGACTCATCGTTAACCAATGCGATAGATACAACGTTTGGAAGCCTCCCAAACCTTCTTCGTCCAACTCTTCTGTTTCATATCCTTGATATAGTTGCACCATTTAGTGAAATCAGCTGTCGTTTTGATGTCTTTCGTCAACAAGGTTTGATAAATGTCCCCTGCAATACCTTTCATCAGATGTGACATTTTTTCTTTGTTGGTCATGTTAGGATTGACTTCCTGGCAAAGTCCTAAGACATTTTGTATGTAAGACTGTGTACTCTCTCCTGGAAGTTGCGCTCGGTATTTCAGTTGTTCCTCTGACTTCCTGGTATATTTCTGACGATCACCAAAAAGTGTACTTAGTCCATTTTTAAACGCTTCCCAGGATATCGGGGCGTCTTTGTTGTTTGCGTACCACTGTTTGGCCGTACCTTCAAGGAAAGGAGCGTTTGCTAGGCACATCATGTTATCCCATTTATTGAACTTTGCTACTCGATCGTACTAACTCTTGAAGCCACTTCAAAGGGTCTTCCCCAGGATCTCCTCGGAAGGTCGTTGGGCTTCGAAGTTGTTGGTAAGTAATATTCACTATGGCAGGCTTGGTCTCTTCCGTCATTTTCGTTCTTCTTCTGCTCTCTGGAATGTACAACCCGAATTCAGGAGGTATCCTTCTTAAACGAAGGCTTCTTCGAACGCTGTCAGAATTATCCACGATTGCAGGATTTCGTTACCCGGCGCCTCCACCAAATCTGTCACGATGATAGCAATAACTACCGCTCACATTGAGCGAGCAATGAGGTTTATTATCCTGTAGCAACTTGCCACAGCACAAGTCTACGCACTGCCCTCGACTGGTGGGATTCAGCTCTTATACAACTAAGGAATGTTCTAGAAGTATTAAATTTACATAAAGGAAAAAGATCTGGAATAATCACTAATTTAAATAAACAATAAATAATATTTGAAACTATAAATTCCATGCTTTGGATAGAGTGGACTCGAACCGGCATTGAACCCGGGAAGGCTGGATCGGAAGTCCAGCACTTAACCGATCGAGCCATGGTGACTGTTGGTTTTTTCCAACGTTGCAATTAATAAACAATAAATAATATTTGAAACTATAAATTCCATGCTTTGGATAGAGTGGACTCGACCCGGCATTGAATCCGTGACGGCTGGGTCGGAACTCCAGCGCTTAACCGATCGAGCCATGGTGACTGTTAGTTTTTATCTTTTATGTGGCTACAGGATAATGCCGCAGTATAATATTTCTAATCGTTGAAAAAAAAGTGGAAATTAAAACTTTAAAATTATGATTAATTGTGAAAAAGTGAAGAACAAATATCTGCAACTATTCACCGGTTGCTACTTTATCATAGTGATGATCATTGTAAAGAAAAGTCTTCATACATCATAATGGATTTATTGCACATCAAAGAAATGCATTAAATATTTTTTAAAATATTGAATGAAACTTTGGCTGTATTTATGATGTAATAATATACAAAATATTCTGCTAAATAGTTTTTATTGTTTTATCATAAAATTTTGATTTGTATTCTTGGGGGGAAGGATATATTTAATTTGTATTCTTAATTCTTATAAAGGGCTGCTTTAAAAAAAATTTTTTTGTTTAACCATTCTAAATGTTATGGATAATATACCTTAAGAAAGTTAAAATTAGCCTTAAGTTTCACTTGAAGATAAGAATAAGAACTCTCTTTCTGTTAAACCGTCTTCTGGCCATTGTGCTACCAACTGCAAAATGAGTTTTCAGGTCTATTAAGTAAAAGCTATTTTGTCATAATAAAATATAATCAAGGTTTAAGAATAATGAGTTCTTGAAGACTTTTAACTTGAGTTCAGTTCTTTATTTAAAGAAACATACTCTTGACTTGAAAGAAGAATTTCTGAACAAACAATCAAGGAATGTTTTTTTATTAATTTGATTTTTTTTGTCCAATTGCAAAATAACATTTTGATATTTTATATATATAATTATGAAACACTTTTTGCATTTTCAGAGTTTTGGTCTTCCAGTAGTTTACAGTTTTGATGGTCTTGAGTTTATCAATCAAGGTGGAGAGTACACAACTATATATATTCTTGAAGAATTTGAGGGTGAGGTGTATAAATCTCTCCATGCAGCTCGTCAGAGAATATTAGGCCCCACCGTTGTCATGCAGTGTGCTGAAAGAAAGGAGGTTGTTAATTTTACTTTAAACAACAAGTAGTCATTTAGTCATCAAACCAAAACACAATTGCTTTTAAAATTTCAAATTGTTTGTAGAAATTTATTTGTATTTTTTGTTTCTATTGATGCAGTAGAAGGTCTTTTAACCATCAATCTATCAAATTCAATTCTTTTTAAACCATTTAACTTCTGAGAAGTTAACTGTAAATTTGACAGTGAAGAAATCCTTATATTCTGTATTGTAGAAATAGTAAATTAAGTTTTAAGATAGTGTTTCCAAGGTTGGGTTAGAGGAAATTTGGATCTGTTTTCAGATGTTTCACAAAATTGCAATTAATCAAAGCGAACCCTTCACAAAATCCCAAGCCACCAAATAGTACTTTATACAGAATTTATGAAATAAGTGGCAAAGTAGTAAGAAAAGTTTTAATCACTATATGTTTAAATTCTGAATTTTTGCAAAATTATTGGATTTTTCACTTTTTTTTTAAAGTAACAAAAGCAGGGCACTGTTAAAAATACTAGATTAGCCCTTTATTTCATCTTTTATTGCAAAACTTTAAAATGAAAAATGAAGTTATTACAATAAAATAATTTCTAAGTAGAAAATGAGTTGTTTGATGATATTTATGCTACTAGATTGCCTTTGTAAATGCAGATGGTGAACCACTGAACAAGTGAAAGCATTGAAAGTTAAACAATAAGATTGAAAGTTAAACAAATTAGAATTATTTTTTATATTGTGGAATACTTATTTCCCAAACACAATGAAAGTTGCATATTTTGTGCTTTTAAACTACTTGTTTTCAAATTATTGTAACATTCAGATTAAAGTTCCAAATATCACTGACCATGTATGTATGCAAGATAATGTATTCAGGGGTCAATCCAGCATTTTTAACAGGGTCCGTTTTTTATGAATTTTAAACACATTTTTGCGAAAAATCAAAAATTCTTGTGTAAATTCAAATATTTTTATGAATATTCAAGTTTGAACATACAGTGATAAAACTTTTTTATTATTTTTTGCCGCTTACGTACTCTTAATATTTTAAAGCAGAACTATTTATTATCAGGGTTCGTGATTTTTTTGATTTAAATCAGATTTTTTTTATTTAAATCGGATTTTTTTTATTTTTTTTAAAAATACCTTATATATTTTGGATATTTATTATGATAAATCTATAGAAACAATATGGCATGTTAATCAATATGCAAAAACATACTTTAACTTTTTTCACAGCAATAAATATTTTTTTAATAATAATAATGATAAACAAATTTTAATATAAATTCATGGCTCAAATGAAACTTAACCCTGCCGGGAATAAAAGTACACTCATAAGTATAGAGAAAGCGAACAAATTTAATCTGAATTATTTTGCTATTTAAAGCTGAAAAAAGTAACAATTGTATGTACTTAATTTTTACATCAAGTGTACTTTAACCATTTTTCTATTTTATAAATGAAAGAGCCTGAAATATTTTTACCTGTTTAGTAAAATCATATGCTCACACCATTACTAAAAACTGAAACTTTTTGTTTTAATCAAATATATGTATTGCAAACTTTATGATAAAAAAGTATTTTAGAGGAAAAACCTTAAGCTGTTAGGGGACATGGATGGAACTTTAAGGATACATATTCTAAATTCCAACAATTGCTGCTTTAAACACTATCATTCTGAATTATTTATTGTGTGGCATTTATTAAACTGATCTAAAATACTATTGTTAAGATAAAGAACACAGAATGGTTCATGGTTATTATGAATTCTAATTTGAATGATTGAATGAATTATGCTTTGCGGTTAAGACGCTTGAAGAATAAGAGTAATATTGTAAAATTAAAAAAATTGTAATTAATTCTAAACTTATGAAATATGTTATGCACACAGACAGATGGGCCTAGGAAGTTTTGTTTGAAATAGTGGTTGTAATTGCAACATATTGCATTTTTACAACACTTTCTAACATTGTAAACTTGATGATTTTTTTGAAAAAAAATCACTTGACTTAAATCGCGATTTAAATCATGATTTAAATCAAGCTGATTTAAATCAACGAACCCTGTTTATTATATAAATAATTCTGTGAATTCTATGATTTGGTCGCTTGGAATTTTGTGAAGGGTCCAAAGACTTGCCCGAATTTCCTCTGTTACGACCCCTGATCAGTTTCCCTGGATAATCTAGGTTAATTAGCTTTTCCATGCATGAACAAATTTTATGTATATTGTCTGTTATTGTAAAAACAATAATTGCTGTGTTAACTTTCTTTTGTATGCTATGTAATTGCAGAGTTATGTTAACATAATACTTCTTTTTCAGGCACTTCCGAATAACTTTCGTCCTTTGTACACAAGATCTATGAAAAATGTAACAATTTCTTTTACTGGTTTTCGTGTGAAGGAAGAAATGGTAAGCTTAACTTCTCTGTTTTACTTAATTGGGCCAGACTTTGTTCTTGCACTATTTCGAAGTTGTTTATAAAAATGAAATTTAAAACTGAAAAGCAAAAAAGTTGAAATTTTGAACAATCGACTGAAAATCCAATAATTTTCAACTTGCATATTTTTTATGTGTAATTTTTAATTTACCTATTTTGAGAATATTGTGATTTTTTTCAACTTTTAGAAAAATAATTAAAAAGAAAAAATTATTTTGACAACTGCAAATTTATAAAGAACAATGTGTTTAAAATTTCTCAACTTCAATAAATGCAACACACTAAGAAGCAAAAAAAAATTCCTTCGTAACAGTGTAGTTGTGCAATTAATTTGAAAATAAAACAATTATTGAATAATATGCATTGATCGAGTCATATCAATTTTACCGTTCAAATTAAAAAAAGTTGGCTATCCTGTAGTATGGATCCCCCTCCCCCTGGTGATATTTGAACTATCACATCAATTTGTAATGATTCTCGATTGGTGATGTCTTTTGGCGAGTTGTAGAAAAACTAGTGTTTGCTTATTATTCTAGAAATCAGTTATAAATTTATCTACTATTAGTAATCTTTAAAAAAAATTATGAAATTTTTACAGCTACTCTGTATACAGATTATATATACCAAGTACTCGGTGCATCCCTAGTATTTATTCAACGGAAAGTTTTGTGCCCGAATATGTGGATATCACTTAAATAAGAAATGCTTCAAGCTTTTGTGTTGCCGCCCGTGCCCCTCTCTCAAAAAAAAAAAAAAAAAAAAACGAAAAAAAAAAAAACTAAAACAATGGTTAAAGTAAACATTGCAGACCTTTAACACTACTTATTTACCCAAGATCTCAAAACTGTTCAACAGACTGAAAACATAAAGCTGTAATGTCCTGAGTGTGGTTGATGTACCTTGACTGTGTCAGCTCTGTTCTTAATGATGTCTTGGTTAGTTGGAATCATTTGTTATTTAATCTCCTTAATTAGTAAGGTATTTTTTAGTCTACCATGGTGGCTCTGATTCATCACATGAATGGAACTGTTCGTAAAGATTTGAACACTTCCAAGACCACACATCTTGTGGCTACTCCTAGTGCTGCGAATAATGAAAAATACAAGGTAGGATTTTTTTTCTTTTTAACCACTATATTTTTTATGCTTAAGTGTTTAACTATATATTGTCATTTGACCAGAAAAGAAACAGTATAAATGTTAGAAAAAATTAATTTTCATGCATTATTTAGGGCACCTAAGTTTTAGAAAAAGCTAGAAACTTGCTTACTTTAAATGTTTTACTAATCATATGACTGATATGTTTTTTTTTTTACTTTTATGGAAAATTCATTTTCATATTTCACTATTTTTTTTTTTTGTGTTTAGACAGTATTACAGTTTTCAAATTAATAGTGTGCAAAAAAAAAAAAAGATTGATTTTCCATTCATATTGTGTGTAAAAATATAATTATTGTCTGCTCACTAACCTCTTACCAGTGTAGCTCAAGCCTAGTACAAGCATGAGATTTGCTGCGGATCCGTGATTTTCCGCTCTTCTTAGTTTTTGGAAACTCCGCGGTTTTTGTTTTTTCTCTTCAATCTTTTGCCTTAGAAATTTTTTTTAATTCATTCGCTTTAGTTTTCCTTTTTTTTTTTTGTTCACAAACGCTGCAAAACTTTGTTCAGTCGCGCTAATGGCTGAGGCACTGAAATCGCAATAGTGCAAAACATAACAGCCTGTACAGTTCTTTCCAGCAGCAAACTAACATTCAAAAATCCCAAATCACGTTACCTAAATGCAAAAGCAGCATTCTTCAAAATGGCAGATGTTGAGGGTCCTTTTAATACAAACGAGTAAACATTCCATTAATCAAATTAAAAAAAGTTTTTGGATTATCTTCAGAATGACTTTCGGTGTTAAAGTTTCCTTTCTTTCTTACTTTTTTAAACGTTTAAAATCACTCTCATTCAGCTCTTATATATTAAGAATCGCAAGTTTATCGCTTATTTTTATGATTCTTCAATGCCTTGTGTTTACACAATATTTGCGTTTTGCTGTAATTTTGAGGCAATCCTTTGCATCTGCTTTCAGTTTAAGATATTTCTTATTTTCTCATTAGCGCACAATACAAAACCTACTAAGAAAATATACAAAACAATTTGTAGTGGAATATGATTTTCTATTGCATCGACTAGGGGATGTAATGAATAGTGATTTGACCGAATACCGAATATTCGGCCATTTCTTCCACTCCGAAGCCGAATATCTGGTCATTTCTTCCAGGCCGAAGCCGAATATTCGGGCAATGTCTTCGGCTGAATATTAAAATTTCTGGAAAATCGTTGTAATAGAAAGTATTTGTCAAATTTAAAATTATTCACAAAGTCAAACACCAATTATACACAATCTCTATGAATGATTTAATTCTGTTTGTTAAAAATTTAAAACTATTTAAAATTAATCTATTTTTTCTATTATTTGAAATGTAATAAAACTAAGAATTTCACCCACAAGTGGAATAGAAATGACAGGTTTTATGGTAGTAAGCATTAGCATTATTTTACTAGTTATTCAATTCAAATGAAAGAACTGCTATTAGTCCAGTCAACAGGTACAGAAAAAAGGGCTTACCTTGCAAAAGGTGGGGTAGAAGATTTTTTTAAAAAATTAGTATATATTGGTGCCAACATGAAAAACTGATTTATCCAACATGAAAGATCACGGAAAAATTTTCGCAGCCGAAAAACCAGCAAAATTTGGCACTTTTTGTTGTTTATTCGATGTATATCTCAGAAATGGTTGAATTTAGAGTAATTTTCCAATGTAAAATTTATAGAGGATAAAATTTCCTACAACTTTCATCGTTACAACTTTTTTGTAGCATCAATAGCAAATGTTACAGCTTCTTAAAGTATGGCATTTTTTTCTAACTTATAAAAACAATGAAAAGAGACAGGTTCCTGAAAGCTTATTGAAGAATGGAGAAAAAGAAGAGGCAAATAGCTACGTGTCTGACCTTGAGAAACGATGCCTGTTTCGTAGCAGATGGAGAGGAATGAAATTGACCCCTCACCCAGTGGTGTAGTCGAGGGGGACGCAGTGAGACGGTGTTCCACTAACTGTTTATCTTCACACAAGTGTTTTGGATTTTAAATCCATTGGACACCATTTGTTTTGGATTTTAAAACGTAAGCGTACCCCCATTTTTCAATGTTCGTATATATAAGCATCCCTCCACCTTTTTCTCCAGGACTTCACCACTGCCCCCCCCCCCTTTCAAAACAAATATCTCCCCGTTCCTCTCCCCTTTTGTCCATTAGTCAGCTTAATTTGAGCGAGGAGATGTTCTGCTTCAAATAGTGTTTTGCATTACAATTTCGTATTTAAAGATGAGTGTGCTTGACAAAGTGTTTGTTTTATTTGTGAACTCAGTTTGAATGAGGGTGAAGTAAAAATTGTGAAGGGGAAAGGGATAGAAAATCTTAAAAAATGTAGTGCGAAAAATTAAAATGAAAAACATCTGCGTTTTTTGAAGGACTTAAAACAAGTGACTATTCACAATGTTTGTTACAAATGATGTATAAGTAAGCGAATGATTAATGCTTATGTGCGTCGTTGTGCAGTTAGCTGGAGATGACCGGTTCAAACAGTGTAGTCCCATCTCCTCGATCGAGAACTGAAGGTTTCTGTTTTATAGACCAATGTATGTACCAGTTAAAAAATAGAATCTTCTACCCCACCTTTTGCAAGGTAAAATGTATATATTGCTTAGTGAACTTTTACTTTGCTAAAAACTGTTTTATGAAGATATTTTTAAAGTTATAAAAGTTAATGTTTTATTTTATGGGGTTTTTTACATACCTATTTTTAAAAGACCTATTAAAATGTAATACACTTAAATGGAATATATTTTTATTTTCAAAAACCCTAATAACTTGTTATGCTATCTAAATATTCATGATATATTCTAAGGTTTTCACATTTCTGTTACCCAATTTTCACAATAAATCAGTCTACCCAAACAAAGTCTGACTTCCACTTTGTTAATAATAATAAAATTAATTTCTCATATTCTGTATCGTAATTAACTATTGCCAGCTCTTGGGAGCAAATACTAAATATAAAATACAATGTTACAACTTTAAAATCTGTTTTGGCTCAGTCAAGCCTAAAACGAGGTTTAAGAAAGTAGTTTTTTCTAAATTATTTTTATTTATTAAAACTATATACTAATTTATTCTTTTGCAACATTTATAATACAATTTTAAATGTTTAAAATCTACTAATTTATTTATTTTTTTAATATTTCTACTGGGGCAGAACTATTCGGTCAAATAGTCCAGCAATATTCGGCCATTCCGAATTTGACCTTACCCAGTATTCGGCCAGGCCGAATATTCAGCTAGGTGATGAAATGCCTATTCGGCCAAAGGGCCGAATACCGAATAGTGGCCGAATATTCGTTACACCCCTAGCATCGACACATTACTGTCGACCTCCCCCCCCCCCCCCCCCCCCCAAAAATGCTACCCACGGATTATTCGCCAGAAAATACGTCAATTGGGTTTCAATCTTTTTGCATCTGATTTTTATTTCCTAATTGGCAGACTGCAAAATAATAATAATAATAATAATAAGAGGTTGTCTAGTAAAAACACAAAAGTTTTCATGCTACTCCTGAATTTTTTCGCTCTATTTTTTAAAAAAAGAATTGGCTTTCTTTTTCTAGATTTGAGAATGTCTAAGAACTCATTTGATTGAAGGAATTGACAATTATTTAAAACTTCCACGCTTATTAATTTTTAATTCCCCATTACTTATAAAATCATACAGTAATGGAATAAATGGGAGAATGAGAGCTCTAAAATGTAAAGATATGAATGATATGAAAATTGTATCAACAATCCATGATGACAAAGTTTGAACCCACATTTCATTTTCTAAAATTATTTTCAGTCTGAATGAACCCTGGTGTAGGCAGCACTCTTCTTCATTATTGCTAATGAAAGAACTGTCGGCATTTGCAACTGTTAAAACTGAGAGGTGGGTGGGTGGGTGTGGAAGGACATTCAGCAACTTCAACATAAACACAGAAGTTTTATTACAAATAACGGGGACTGCTGACATACGTACACTTAAACAGACAACATAAAGTGAAGAGCAACACAGCAATAATACCGCTCTTTATATAAGTTCTTGGGTGGATTAATTTTAACCAATCACAGATTACAGTTTAGTTGGAGTTCTCTACCAGGTCCGCTAAGGGATTCAAGTAGACTTTCTGAGAGCTCCCTAGAAAGCTTCATATACATTCGCCAATGAGAAGTAAGTTACTTTTACTATTGAGTTTACACTGTGGCACTGTAGGAAAGCAATTACTCTCAGCAGCAACAAATATCATAAATGAAAAAGAGCAGTATGATTTAGAAGTGCATAAATATCATATTGACTCTCTGGCAACGGCGGATCTAAGGGGGGGGGGGCGATGGGGCGATCGCCCCCCCCCCCCCCCTTGGGCTGATTCAAGTGGATACTACGATGACACTCCTAAGTGAGTTTTTACTCTTTGGGCCCCGGGACCAGCCATTTTTTTATGTTCTTGGAATCCCAGCCTAATAGCCCTTCAAGTTCTATGCTTTCCCCCTGTCTCTTTGTCCTTTAGTATTGCTGAGTTGCTAATCCTCGGAGTAATGGGAAAGAGATTCCCTGCTCTTTTCTTCTACCCATCAAACTGGTGACAGCTAGCCAACCCTTAGCACGTGGTGTAAATTCCTGCAGCATTTACGCTAAAACCTGGAGCCTGAAACATTTCATTGAACATTCATAATTACATATGTTTATATAAATTGTACATACTCGTTGATGGTTTTTTTAGTACATATTTAGTATTACATTTTGAAAATTTTAGAAAATATATTACTAATAATTGCTATTATTTTGTAATTTAGACATATCAATTCAAATTTAGAAAAAGTATTTACAAGCCTACATTTTTCTTGAGAAAGCTTGAAGGAAATCCTAACTCGGTTAAAACTTGGCTAAGAAGCAGAATGAGTGATGGTTGACTCACTGAATTAGCGTTTTATTGCATATCCATAAAGATATTACATTGGACGTTGAAAAAATTATAGACAGATTTGCGAAAGCAAAAAAACGTCAGCTTGTGTTCCTTTTATAAGGGCTTTGAATAAACGTATATGCATTGAAAAAATGTGCTAGTAAAATTTTAAATATCACTACACTAGCATTTTTTTTTTTTTTTGTTCCTGCTGTTTGAAAAAAAGGGGGGGGGGGGCGGAGGGACTGTTGAAAAGGAATGAAGAATCTCCTCCATCCATCCTTACATTGAACCCCGAGATTTCCAAAATCGTCCCCCCCCCCCCTTGAAGATTTTCTAGATCCGCCCTTGCTCTCTGGCTGAGAAAAATAAAAGTGACACTATTGTTGATGATTGGTGGATGAATGTGAGGAACTTTTTCAAATATCTTTTACTGTCCAAACTGACACTAGCCTTTCTTACATGCTTTCATGGCCCTCAAGTTGAATCCAGTTTAAGTTCCATAAACAATATTATTACCTCACAGACCAGTAGACTAAATGTTTCAACTTTCAATGCCATCCAAACTATCAAGCATGAACTGAATAAAAAAAAAACATTAGTTTTTTTAGAATAGAAGATTTTCTTAAAGAAAATGTAAATTCCAAACATTGTAAGAATATGAGAACATCTTGTAAAAAGTATAACAAAGAAAAATAGTCCAACAGGCTTATTAGAGAAAAAAATTGAAGAGAAAATTACTGTTAATGCCATGAAAATGTAAATGAGCAAAAACAAGACAGAACAAAAGAAAAAGAAATGAACGAATCTGCTGTAAGAAAGATGAAGGAAAAATCCAGGTGCAGCAACATCAACTAGAAGAAGCTAGAAACATTTTCTCAAGTGCTAAAAGTAGTACAGTACAATGGTACCATCATTCATAAAATTACAAATAAAAAAACCAGAAAATTGAAACTAGCAAACCCAGTTTAACCCTTAAATTTTTGTCAATAACTTTTGAGCTTTTTTTATTTAAAAAAAAAAAAGAATGAATTTATTTTTATGCTCCTGTTATTTTCATTAAAACTTTTAAATTTTTATTTCAAATTCAGCTATGTACATTAGCAATGAAGCAATTCTTTTCATCTTTCAGTTTTTGATAATAATGCGTAATTATATTTGCATATATTATACAGTTAAGAAACCTTTGGTGAGCAAATTAATAAATAATTATTATAATGTAATATAAATTAAATGGATGAAAATGTATCGGATTTAAAAATAAACTTATTTTGAGCATTTCATCTCTAAATAAAACTGAACTTTTGATCACGTAGTTTTTCCTCATCATGCAGTTTTTTTTTCCATCTTTCTTCAATCTCATGCCTGCTAGTAACATTGAAATTGCCCAAGCTGAGCTCAGGAACATAAGAAAGGGGTAAAAATGCTTTTAAAACAGATGATTTTTATAGAAATAGATTATATCCAGAAATTGGAACAAGTAATGAGGTACAAATTTCTAAAACATACTGTACCACAGGAAAGTTTTATTTCTTTATTTTAGTTATTTATATTTTTTAAATGTATGCTGTAATACTTTGTAAAAATGCAAATTGATAATTAGAGGATCAGTGATTACCATTAATAATTTTTTTTTTTTAAATTTTTAAAAATATTTTTTTATTTTGAAGCAATAGCACTTAGACATACCTGTATGCCACCAAAACAACAAACAATAATAAATGTAACAAGAGTGACATATTGATTCAACAATTTGTGTATTGCTAGAATGTAGAACTGCATTTCAAAACATTTGAACTCAAGTGATAATAGAGTTCCAGGGATCCTCAGTGTGAACACAAACAACTGAACAAAAATGAAAAAAATTAATTAGAGATCATCCTGGTACCTGACTGAGGCACAGGTTCAAATTTAAATCATCTGGTATATGATACCAGATGAGGAATAAGTCTAGGAAAAAGTCCTAACCTGATTTTCACACCTATTTGACATAAGCTCTTTTAATTTGTAGTTTGTATGTCGACATTTTTGTCCTTCAGCTACTATTTCAAAATATTATTTTTTAGTGATAAATATAATTATCTTTAAAAAAAACTCCTAATATGTATTGATTTTTCCCTCCTCAAATGCCCTTTTTTTAAAAAAAAATGTATTTTCAAATAGTTTTAACTCTGCTTTACAACTCATTGTGTGACCACAATTATTAGGTAGAAAAAAATCCTTCAGTTACCAACAGAAAACTTTCAATAAAAAAAAAGTTATTTATGGTAATATTTCAAGTTGATTAATTTTAATGTAACTAAATGGAAATTAAAGATGGAATCATTCATAAATGATGTCACACTTCGAGGGGGGGAGGGGGTTAGTGAAATTGTGACAAGGGGAGGGGATAACAAGAAATGTGACATCATGCAATATGCAACGTAGCGTGACATGTGACAAAGGGGGGAGGAGGGGTCAAATATATGGGGAAAAAAGCGTTGCATCATTTATGAACGGCCTCGATCTGGTTGTCGGCTTTTGAAGACTTCTTTTTTCAATGGACAATCTTCCAAATGTCCTATTTTGTTATAAAAAACTTCATTCCATAACCCATCAAATTCACCTCATAGTTTAGATTACCCAAAATTGTGTCTTTTTAAAAACTCATTTGAAAATTTCCTCACAATGTCTATACTATTTGAAAATTCCTCAGCTTTTGAAATATAAAATAACATATCTTATTTTTATTTTCTTCTGCAGTATGCAGCGGCTCTTATTCCAATAATGACATCTGAGTGGATTCATGAATGCTGGGCTCGTAGGCATCTAGTGAAATGCTCTGCAACTGATGAAGACCTTGTAAGTATAGATTTAATATGGCTCTCCTTTGTATATATATAGTAGCAAAAAAATTCTTTCAATTTTTAAAAAACTTTAGTGCTATAAAAATAGTGTGCCAACAAATAAATGCACACAATTATTAAAAACACTCAACAAAAATTTACAATAAATGTTCAAAATTGACGTCCGTGAGATTTTTAAGGCGGTTTCAAAAATTTCCAACATTGGATGAGACGATAGAATATTGATATAGGATTCATTTTCAGGAAATTGGCCGATTGAACTTTAGCAAGGATATTAGGAATGTTGCACTATTAAATGCTAATCACTTATAACACATAGCTATATGCTAATAAGCTAAAAATGAATAAATAGATAAAAAATCGAAATTAATTGAAGGTTTCAAAAATTCTACAAAGTGGCAAGTTGAAAAGGGAGCAATTTACTTTGTGAATTACTCCAGAAGATTTCTCTCTATTATAGTACTTTTTGTTTTCAGATGCAGTTTAAACTACCACCATTTGTTGGATGTAAAATTGCATTTGTTGGGTATCAAAAGGATGAGCAACAACATATGACGGAAGTTACACTTAAAAATGGTGAGTTAAGTTAATGCTAATTTAGCTCTATTAATTTCAGCGTGCGTACAATGCCTGGAAAACCTTGAAAGCCCTTGAATTACATAATTTTATTTAATTAATGTTTTAACTACAATTGAGCTTTGCCGACTTGGATCAATATACATTGATAACCATCATTCTATCAAATTTCGTTAGATCAATTTCATGTAATTTTAATATTTATTTTCTAATTAGGAAATAGTTAAACTGAGCTTATAAAGTTGTGACATATTTTTCCCCATTGTGGAGTAAAATGAGTCATAAAGCAAAATAATGCTGAAAACAGTTATTTATTACATTGAAATTGAAAAAACAAAGGTGCAAGTAACATATTTAGCAAGATTCTGAATTATGATTACATTGAAGTGTTAAAGTGATATTGTTCTTGATTGCTACGTATTGGTTCACATAACACTTCAAACAACATCATTTATCTCTACCACATCAACATAATCTTTGTTAGGGAAAAGATAAATTTTTTTAAATTTAATTTCAATAAAATAAACAACATTCATTGTTTAAATTTAAACTTGCTGCAGGGTAAGTAAAACAGTAAATTTTAAAAAAGAATTGAATAGAACTACTTCAGCCTAACCATTACCCATTTTACCCCATCCAAGAAAAGTTGATGTAAAAAAGACAATATTTAATATTTTTCTTATATGCTCAGCTGGAATTGTTTGCCAAAGTTTCTTAGTGAAGAAATCCTATAAATTTGGGCTGTTATTTGATAAAATATAGAGCTTTTCAGAAGTTGGTAAACCATGTGTTTAGCACACTATCATCAAAATTTTACAAAAAAAAAAAAAATTGTGTTGCCATATTTAAAAACCAAATATTTTTTAGAATGACAAATGTTGTCAACACATTGAAAAATAATATTAACTATAGTGGATTAAAAATTTCAATTTCTATTATTTTGGGTTTTTATAAAGTGACCCATTTTACCTCATCCTCCCCTAAGCAGGGATATATAGAGTTAAACATAAAAAGCTCCCTTTTGCTGCCCTCTTTATGTTGAAGAATTCCTTTGAAAGATCTCCGCCTTTACACGTCATTCCCATTCGTCACTTTTTAAGCTCGAATGTTTTTTCCTTCAATTTTGAGCAGTTCAAAGAAAAAAACTAATGGCAAAATTTGAATTATTATTAGGGGTTTGGGGCTTTCCACCGGAATTCTCTTGAAACTGAAGCCCAAAAATGTTATTTAAAACTACCTTTGGTAGGGAGATAGAGGATCTCCCTTGAAAAATTTTAAACGCAAATTTAGGCTATCTTTGGTAACATTAAAGGAGATCATTAGTTCCATGACTCTCCGCCTTTATTCAACACTTGGTCTGCTGTGACACAAAATCAAAGACTGGAATATATTCAAGTGCACACCTGCTAAAAAATCTCGACAAACATGAAAACTTACCTACAGTAGTAACAAAACTAATGAAGTAAAAAAAAGATTTATTTTAAGTTGAAATTTTATTAGAGGCACAGTTCAAGAAAATCCCTTTTATATTCCTAATTTTCACTTTGAAAGAATAAGTAAACTAATTCAGAGTAAGGTATATACAGTACAGAACCTCTTATCTGGCATGCTCGGGACCATTGCTATCCCGGATAACTGAATTTCCCGTTTTTTTGGATCGCTAAAAAATTCCGATATTCGGAGTTTTATCGAACCCAAATTACAGTAACAAATGGTAATAATACTTCAAAATAAGAAGAAAATAGCAAAGAAATACAGTATGAGGCACCAAATTCGGAATCCCAAAATCCGGAACTTTTTGGGAAAAAAAAAAGCTTTTGTTTTTTTAAGAAAAATCAGGTAATATTTTGCACTATTTTTTCTTTTGGAACTATTCATTTTAAAAAGAAGGAAAATAAAATGTAATGAACATGTTTATTGCTTAAGATTGAAAATAGGAAGTTTTCAAAAAAGTTATTTCGTGATTTTCTGAAAAGGGTTCGTTTTGCAATTAGAGTTTTTATTAATTGTTGTTTTAATTAGGAGTTAATATCATTGAAGCTCTCTGTTTTTATTTCTTGTAGTTTTCATATTTATTTTTTAAAATGAGCTCAAATTTTCATGCAATACAATACAGAACATTCGCGAAATTGAAATTTGGCGATGGTTGCATTTTCCCGATAGTCTGATCTTTCACTGCAATTAAGTCTTTAATAAGTAACTAGAGAAAATTAAATCATATCAGAATTTAACGGAATTCTTTTCTTTTATTGTTTAATTGAAGAGGTTAAAAAACGATCAGGAAAAAAGTCTAGATTTTTCAATGTTTTGCCTCGAATATAAGCTGACTCCAGCTTCGTTTTTTGTGCTAATTTTCACAACTTATAAAAGAGTATATACGATAATAAAAAAATGCTATAAAGGAAGAAAATGATAACAAAAACTTCCAGAGCAAATGATATGGGCTCTGATGCTACTTGCGAAATTTTTTGAATGAGGACTCAAAATCCGAAAAATTCCAAAATCTGGAAACATCGCGGCACTGAGCATTCTCGATTTGAGATCCCATACTGTACTTTTAAATTAAGAAATATTGTGTGAAAGAAAAGAACTTAAAAAGATAAAAATCAATAAGATTCAAAAGTCAAAACGAGAGGGAAGGGGGGGGGGGATTGAAAATGACATAAATGATTCAAATATATAAATACACTATAGAACCTCTTATCCGGGTACCAAAAAAACGGGAAACCAGAAAACTGGGATTTTTTTCGTGAATTTCCGGCCATTTTTGAAAAGTTTGGGTTTTTTTTCCCATTTAATAAAAATATGAATTCTTTGAAAATACCTTTAAAAATATGCATTTTTTCATTGCAAGTAACATATTCATTGTTTATAAGTTGAATAATTGAAGCACTTTTGACAATCTCTGAAGCAAATTCCAAAAAATTGGATGTTTTCTCAAACTGTAACTTGAGACTTATTACTAGTGGTATAAAATCCACTCCTATTTCTGCTATGGAGCTACAATCTGGTCTGGAGCCCTTGTGTGACCACAGACGGAGAATGGCTTTGAACCTAACCGAAAAAGTATTAAGAAGAAGAGACGATTTTCTGAGTCATTACTGACCAGCTGATGAGAGGTTGAAGACACAATGAACTTATCTAACTTGTATAAAAGAACTACATGATATCCTTGGTTTTTCCTTTTTCGAAACATCTTCCTTTTCCAGATCCCTGGTGTCCATAGAAAAATTTTAAACTTGCTGAGGGTCATCTGAACCTTGTTCCTGATGTTAGCACAAAATTCTCTCCCGATTCTTAATTGAAATGTATCGCCTTGGCTACTATTTATGAACTTTGTCCTGATGATTGTTGGCTCCATGTTTACACTGATGGTTCAGCTGCAGGGGCCATTCAAGATCTGGAGCTGGAGCCTATTCTACAGACTTCATCTCGTCCTTTCCTGTTGGAAAACATTTTGATAATTTTGATGGCGAAATAGGAGCTGTTTCCTTAGCACTAGATAAAACAGAACAATGTGGAAACAAAAATATCGTCTTTTTTGTGGATTCCAAGGCTGCAATTACATCTATAACAACTAACAGTCCTTGTGATTGTGAGATCACTAGGATCTGCAAGGAGAAAATCGATAAATTATTGAGAGTCGAGAACTCCATCATTCTTTAATGGATTCCAAGCCATTGTGGGATATATGGAAATGAGTAAGCTAATATGTTGGCTAAAATTGGTTCTGAAATGATAGTCAGATCCTCCCTTGCCTTTGAGACATGTAAAACAACACATTTCCTCTATTAGGTCTTTCTGTGCCAGCCTGCATAGAGAAATGGCTTCGGAGAAAAAGTGGAGTTCCCTGTTAAATAAGTCGGCAAGAATTCCTAGCACCTTGTGTAGAGAAGACGGAGTGGCTTGGTTTCGACTCGCTACTGGACATGATTATCTGCAGAACCACCTTTTTAGACTGAAAATGACAGACTTTAATACCTGTCCGCTTTGTGACGATCATGACACACCCATGACTGGGGATCATCTTAGCATGTGCCCTGCCCTTTTTAATTGTTTTACTTTTAATGTTCACAATGTTTCAAATGATAATTTTGTGATCTTTTTCATCATTCCTCTTTGTCAACTGATGAAGAAGTCGAGGACGGGCATAGGTTAAAAAAAAAAAATCTCCATTGTTGGATTTCCTAGAGTGTTTTATATATTCTGCTAAAATGCATTCGCATGTTAATGCTAATTTTTATCCTTAATAATTTCAAAAGAGTATCACGAGGGTGATTGTGTGTTCCAGCTATACACCACCAAGTCTGACACTTTTTCGTGTTTTAATACCAGCTTGCAGTATCTTCCATTATATTCCAAAAAAAATTGCTATTTTAAATTAAAATTTTTGATCATGTCAATAATTATTAATATAGAATCGTAGACTTATTAAAATGTAATTCAAAAATTATTTTAGTTTTGTTTGTTTACCTTTTTATATTTCGACGCCTTCATTTAATGTCATCTGCTATGTATGTTAGAAGTTTTTCGTTTTTTATCACTTATTGAGCTTTGTTTCAAGGTAAGTAAATAGAATGTATTTTCATTGAGATTTCAATAGGATGTGTATAAAAAATTCTATGCTCGTTAAAAGTGTAAGCTCTCAAAAGTAAAGAAGTTGAACATTGAAGAGCAGGTTTAATTTTATTTCTTTTTTCCATTAATTTTAAAAGTTTTGTAATGTATACATAATGCCTACAATAGCGTTTTAATATTGATACCTTTGAGAAGCCCTTAAACAGACTTTCCTGAACAATTTTGAAAATTTATAATTTTTAGGTGGTGATACCGTTGTTCCTTCTGATCCCTCCTGCACGCACATTGTTGTTGAGGATGACTGCTCTGCAGTTTCTACTGAGTACAATCAAGGTGCGCATTTGGTGCAAAATGAGGTAGGTTCATAATTTCCAATGCAATTAATATTATAATTAATGTTTGACAAATTATGCTTCTATTTTTAAATGTATTAATTAGTCTTTCAACTTTAAAAAAAAAATCTTTATATATATAGATGTATATTTACATACATTACAATTTTGCATGCTTATAGAATAAAATACAATACATTAACAATTTTTTCCTTTTTAGCCTACGTTCTGGTAAAAGTAAAAAAAAGGGGGGAAGTATGAAAGAAGGTTTAATGTATCGTTAAAATAGTTAAATCAAAAATAAGTAAAGTGATTAAATTAAGATTAAAAAATTGAAAGTAGGGTTTTGAGATGGGAAAGATGTGTCTGTCAGTTTAATTGGTCTGTCTGTTTCGGTCCCTCCCCCTAATAATGTTAAAGGATCTGTCCAATTTGAAAGACTTTTTTTTTTTTTTTTGCATTCGAAAGATGTTGGCAAGGACATCTCATTTCCATAATTTATTTTTTTTATTTGAACATTTTGTTGTTTGATTTTGAACCATTCAAAAAATCTTACATTAGCTCTCATAGGAAAGAAAAAGCAAATTATATTAACCCTGGATATAAGACAAGTTTATCAGGAGGAGCTCTTAGCATGAAATATTTTTTGGTTTGAGCAATTTTTGTTCAATTTTGAACAGTTCTATAAAAATTAACATTATCGCCTACGGGAAATTTGAATAATGTATAAACCCTCATCTAATAGATGGATTGACTTGGAACAAACTTTATCGGAAGGAGCTTAAGACAACATGCAGTACTAATTTCCTGGAGGCAAATAGACTGGTTTTCAGTGCTATGGTTTTAGGAAGGGTAGGTCCTGTACAACTAATTTGTTGCTTTTCTATGAACAGGTTCCCACGGCATTAGATAATAAAAAGTGCGTAGATATTGTTTACATTGACTTTCAGAAAGCGTTTGATAAAGTACTGTATGAAACTCTTCTTAGCAAACTTGCTTAAATTGGTATTGGTTTAAAAACTTTAATTTGGGTTAAAAATTGGCTGACTGGGAGGAAACAGAGTAGTAGTGAAGGGCAATTATTCTCAGTGGATTGATGTTTTGAGTGGTGTTCCACAAGGTTCAGTTTTAGGGCCTATAATTCTTTATTATTTTCATTAATGATATTACTCAGAGTATTTCTGGGAAGTTCCCAGTGGGAACATCAATATTTTTGCTGATGGCGTCAAAATCATGGGAATTGTGGACACGGAGGAACAAGTCAATCAGTTTCAAGAGGATTTAAATCAAATTTCTAGGTGGGCAATTAAGTGGGGTATGTCTTTTAATATCGGGAAATGTCAAATGCTTCATTTTGGTCATGGGAATATACATGCAACCTATTATTTACAAGGTTCCGTCATAAGGGAAGCAGAAACAGTTGTTGATCTAGGAGTATTGATTAGTTACGACTTCAAGTCCAGTCAGCAGTGTAGCATAGTAAGTAACAAAGCTAACAGGATGCTTGGGTTTATCAATAAGGCTATTTCAAACAGGTCTAAGGAAGTTGTATTGCCATTATACAGAAGTTTGGTAAGACCTCATTTGGAGTATGCTGTTCAGTTTTGGTCTCCGTACCTTTGGCTGTTAACCGAAAGGTTGGTGGTTCGAGCCCACCCGGGGGCGGAATTTTTAGGGCCGTGGTAGCCTAGTGGTTAGCACGCCGGACTTCCACCTGGAAGGTCGCGCGTTCGATACCCGTTGAAAACCACCATGTATACTTGGGGATATGTGCATGTAAAATCCGTAGACCCCACTACCTCTCCCCGTGCGTAAGCAATCCTAAGGCCTCGATTAACAGGTAGGGGTCTGGTGGAGAAAAGAGAAGTCAGCAGTGTAGCATAGTAAGTAACAAAGCTAACAGGATGCTTGGGTTTATCAATAAGGCTATTTCAAACAGGTCTAAGGAAGTTGTATTGCCATTATACAGAAGTTTGGTTAGAACTCATTTGGAGTATGCTGTTCAGTTTTGGTCTCCGTACCTTTGGCTGTTAACCGAAAGGTTGGTGGTTCGATCCCACCGGGGGGCGGAATTTTTAGGGCCGTGGTAGCCTAGTGGTTAGCACGCCGGACTTCCACCTGGAAGGTCGCGCGTTCGATACCCGTTGAAAACCACTATGTATACTTGGGGATATGTGCATGTAAAATCCGTAGACCCCACTACCTCTCTCCGTGCGTAAGCAATCCTAAGGCCTCGATTAACAGGTAGGGGTCTGGTGGAGAAAAGAGAAGTCGGCAGTGTAGCATAGTAAGTAACAAAGCTAACAGGATGCTTGGGTTTATCAATAAGGCTATTTTGAACAGATCTAAGGAAGTTGTATTGCCATTATACAGAAGTTTGGTAAGACCTCATTTGGAGTATTCTGTTCAGTAGGGTGTCCCAAAAAAAAAAAAACCAACCTTCAAATCCTTAAACTCTCACCCCCTAAAAAGTTTCCTTTTGGGAACATAAGATCCCTGGTAAAATTTTAAAACCCTAAGAAAATATTCAGAGGTCCCCCAAAGTGGTCAAAATTTTCAAAATTGATCGAAATTTAACACTATTTCACAAAAAATAGAGTGGCCACTAGCACCACCTACAACTATCTAAAATTTTCCAAAATCTTATCTATAATAACCTTTTATATAAACAAAAAATACCTTAACTGTATTTATTTACACAATATGGAACCAAATACTTTTGCTGTAACCATATTATTCGAACCAGATTTGGGCTAAGTTGGCCCACTGTGCACGGGGCACGTTGGCGCAGTTATCAAAGGAAATATCAACATCGGCTTTCTATGATATTTCTTTTATCTTTAAATAGTAATAAACATATTTAATGTTGAGAGGTTGAAAGAACATGGACTTATATATTTCAATTAAGAAAAACATTTTATGTTTTCATGCAATGTTGTTTTTCGTGATATGAGAGATAGTTATCAGTGGTGTAGCCTTGGAAAAAAGTGTGAGTATACTTATGTTAAAATGCGAAATAAGTGGTGGTGGTGGGGGGGGGGAGCGCTTGTGTTACAGTAAAGAGGTAGGGGGACGCCGTCACCCTTCAACACCACTGATACATTTTTTACATGTTGATAAATTTTGGTTGATTCAAAGAGAAACTCAAATTTTCAAAGTGCAATAAGAAATTTTGTGTTGGAACAATCAGGAAAAGCCAACCAGCCGCCTGGGCCAGTATGCCCCTGGTATTATGTATGAGAGGTAGTGTAACGTTGCATTCATCAATAAATAAAAGGAACTGATTTTTAATTTTTGCTGTGGAAATCCCATCTGGTAAAATTTTATATTTTACAAGATGAATATTTATAAAGATAATACCAAAAATAAATTTGAAATTATCTTTAATTAAAAATGTAACATTAAAAAAAAAGATGACAGAAATATGAATGAAATATTATTATGTACATTATAAAAAACTAGACAATAAATTAATGTAAATTTTTCCCTTAAAATTTAGTGGTTTTGGGCAAGTATTCAGTTGGAAGCCAAAGCAGATGAAAATCTTTATCCTTTCAGAAATGTAAGTTGAAGTATTTTATTTTATTATAAATGTTGAAGTATTAACATTTTGCCTATTTTTATTATACAGGCTTTTTCTTAAAGCATTTCATGTAAAGCTTGAAGCATTAATATGATTTTTGTATTCTTTCCGGCAAATTTTGAAAAATTGCTTTGTTTGCTGTATTTAAAAAAAATCTTGTGTTAATAGTTGACCTTGAAAATATCAATTTCATTTAAATTAAATATTACAGGGTATTTAAACTATAGAAAACTTAAGTTTGTTAACTGGAAAATACATAACATGAAAGTTAAGACTTTGCGTAATTTGTTGACTAGCGGAAAGAAAGATAAAGGGAAATATAACAATTTTAATTCCTATATATACAAATGTATAAATATTATAAAATACTACAGTACCGAACCCCAAATTTGGCATGCTTGGGACCGGTGCCAAGCCGAATTTCGGAACCCGACCAAAAATGGCGGATTTACAGCACCAAACATGGCGGACTTACGAAAACATCAACGCTAATATGAGCATTTTTACTTCAGATCGCACTGTTTTCTTAACTGGTACTTAAATAAGTAACTTTTTTTTGCAAAAGGTAATATAAGTAAAGCCCTGTGTTAAAATATTTTTACCAAACAAAAAAAAAACTTATTCATGGATTTAAAAAAAAACGCTCCAAATTTCAACACACAATTCAGCAAAAATAAATCATACCCACCATGGTAGTAAACTGTTTCACTGAATCACCTGCAATTGCATGAAAAAGAAAACAGAGCAACAACAAAAAACATATTAGTAGAGAAGTCAAACTAAAATGCCAGGCCATTTGTACAAATTGTAAGGGTTACTGGGCACCATTTATGAGCACAAAGAAAAAAAATAGAGCAAGTTTCTTTATCTTTCTTTCTTTTTTCTTTTTCCAGGGAATAAAACTTGAAAAACAAATTTTTAAGAATTTAAGGGGAAAAAATTTTTTATAGGGAAAAAAGATGCTTAACTGAGCCCAAGAAATCAATTTTCACTTTTCAACATAGTAGGGTTTGCTGGTTTTATCTTGGTTTCCTGAGTTTAGTTCATCATATAAAGCATAAATATATCTACAAAATTGCTTCTATTTGAATCAAAATTTACTGACATTTATTAATTAAACAGATTCTTACATTAATATTTTTCTGAATTAAAAAAAAAAAAAAGAAAAACGGAAATTTTCGGGAAAAGTGCCAAATTTTGGGATTTTCCGAACTTCAGGATTCCGAATTTGGGGTTCGGTACTGTACTTAATTTAGCTTTTAAGAAAAGTATTCAATTAATGGAATAGCTTTCTATGACAGGATTGCTAGTTTATCTGATCCAGTTCTAGGCTAGCTTCAAGTTCTCTTGAAAATCAGTCATAAAAGTAGGAGTGTAACAGGATAATTTAAAAATATTTCAAGAAAATATATTCCAAAGTAAAATACATTCCATTTGAGAAGATTTCACAAAGCATGAAGGAAACCTTATGGTTTCTGCTATGAGAACAGAATGATTAGCATAGAGCAGGAGTTGTCAACGTTCGATAACCAGGGGTGATTGTATTCCGGGTGTGCCCCGGAAATCCGGGTTTTTCATATCCCCCTTCCGTGTTTAAAAAATCAGAGTTTTTAGTCTTCAAAATTGAAAATTTAGCGGATGGGAACAAAAAATACGCCGAAAAGCGATAAACATTCCCTTTGTAGCAACCCTTTACGCAGCAAGGGTTCTAACAGCACCCACCATCTTTGCTCCGAACACAAATGACCCAATGTGCTTTCCTTGTTACGAAACATCGCAAAGTTGAACTCATTTTCCGAACTTCATTTTTTTTTGCACAATAACGCATTTTTACGTTCTTTTCCTGAAATTGGCGTTGGACTTCGAGTCTCAACTTTTATTTCAAAATTTGCAGATATTTGACAAATAAATAAAAAAATAACTCTAAATAGAAAAAGGAATTTCACTGCAAAAATTTGGTAAAAAATATATAGTCATGGGAAATTCCTATTCATTATGTTTTACTATAAATTACAATTTATTTGCAAAAAATAAATTAATTAAATCTTTCTTATTAGTTAGAAGTAGGTAAGTAAAATATAAATTTTAATTTCAAAAGTTATTCTAAACATGCCGTTGTAACTATATGTGTATAAAAGCTGTCGTTTAATTTATGGTGCATAAAATGTTATACCGACTTTTTGCATAAAAAATTTTCATGGTTTTTTACTTTGTGTCGCAATCACCCCTGAATAACTCGCCGAAAAATCTTCAAGATCATTTTTTATGACATACATATAACTCGTCTATGTGATCTTCTAATGGAAAATGTTCAAATTTCCGATTGATTGGTCTTTTTGTACTTGCATTTCTTTTATCTGTTTTTTAACAAACACATTGCTAAGCAATGTTTTAAAAAATATTTTATTCCTATCCTTCCTTTTATAAACTAAAGAAATATTTCAAAAGTAGAGTGCAATACATTGTTACTACATAAAGTTAACCTCTTTGACAAATAAGCTAGCCAGCTCTGGCATAGAGGAATTTGATGTAAACTATGCATTTACAATTGTCATGTTTATCCAGAGTATTCAGATACAATACTTTGCAGTGTTCAAAAATGCATGCAATTTTTTTTAAAAAGATCTTTTATTCCCTTATAGCTCAATGTTGTAACTTCATCTTCACGTATTGTACCTGTAAGAGGAAGCAAGCGCAAAAGATTAGAAAGTGTTGCTCATCAACTTGCTATGGAAAGCCTGCAAGAAAATGAATATTTCCCTTTTAATCCCGATCCCAGAAAGAAGTCTGATGTAACTAAATTATCAATCAGTGGGTCTTTCCTGGATGGAACTCTTTCACCTGATAAATCTTTAGGTGTGTTCATTTTTGCTATTTTAGTCCTTGTAATATGCTGATTTAATTGATTAAAAAATATTTAGCATAATTTATGCTTCAGTTAGCTATATTTCAGCTTTGGAGTGAAGAGCATAATGGTTAATGGAATATTTCATATTAGAAAATTATCTAACATAAGAGCTATTCATCAGTCATTTAAACATTTTTTGTTAAATGACAAAACTGGGTTAGTCTGCATATATACCATTTAATCCCCTGCCATTTATTTGTTCTAAGTAAAAATAATGAATATGGTAGCTATGTAGCAGGTTCATGTTTTCAAAACTGCACTAATATAAATTGCATGACTGAAAATCTATACAAATCAAGTAATGTACTAAACTGAATTATATGTATATCATATGTATATAATTTAGCTAGTTCATTATTACTTTCTATTTTTTACTTTCTTTAAAATATATTAATAAATAAATACATAAATAATTATAATTTATAAAGTTATCGGGAAAAAGTGCAGGCAGTATATGAATATGTTCTATTTAAAGAAGTCAAATTTTTAAATTGCCATACTTTCCAATTGAGATTTTTTAGCCACATGGTGTTACTTGTTAGTTGTACCTATTTTATTGAATTCATTATTCTTAATTGTTCTTTCTGTATTAAGGCTAAAAAGTTTATTGAACTTCTCTATGGTGAAATTAAATTTGTCTTTATCATAAAACCAAACTGTCAAAAGTGTAGTTGAACCTGGAACAGTTAAAGAATTTTGTTCTAAAACCTGAAAAGGCAAAACGTTTCAGGGAAAATAAAATTTGTTCAGTCAGTGGCCACCTGACCTTCTTGCAGTTTTGACTAGTGTTTGACAATGTGGGGCCCACGCCCCACAGGGACGCAATTTGATTGTTAAGGGGGCAATTCAAAAATGGAATCGACACGAGTAGCTAAAAACATCTCGCCTGTTCTAAATGAAAGTACTACATTCAGTGATAAAGTGTGTTAATGCTATTAAAGCTAATGCCAAATGTGAGCTTCTGTTCAAGCTATTTTGTGAAGAACAAAATGTGAGACTTTTAATTCATACTGAAGTAAGGTGGCTATCTAAAAGGAACTCTTTGAAAAGATTTATGAAACTGTTTGATACTCTTAGTAACTTTTTAAGTGACAAACCTGAAATGAAATATCTGGTAACAATCGATGGTAAAGCATTTGTGAGCTATTTAGCCGATATCTTTGAAAGACTAAATATATTAAATAAGCAACTTCAAGGAACAAATAATTCTTGTTGATGCAAAAGCGAAGATATTTGGTTTCACTACCCATATTGAGTTATGTCGGAAACATAATACAGTATGGGACCTCAAGTTCGGAACGCTCGGGGCCGCGATCTTTCCGGATTTTGGGTCCTCATTCAAAAAATTTTGTAAGTAACATCAGAGCTCAAATGATTTGCTCTAAAACTTTGTATTAGCATTTTGCTTATTTATAGCATTTTTTATCGTATATACTCGCCTATAAGTTGAGAAATTTAGCACAAAAAACGAAGTTGGAGTAGGCTTACATTTGACACAAAGCATCGAAACATCCAGACTTTTCCCCGATGTTATTTTAACCTCATTAATAAGACAATAAAAGAAAATTATTCTGTCAGATTTTGATATGATTTTATATTCTCTAGTCACTAAATTGCAGTAAAAGATCAGACTATCGGGAAAATGCGAGAAAATTAGAGCTCATTTTAAAAAATAAATATAAGAACTGGAAGAAATTAATAAAAGCAAAATTTAATAATATTTACTCAGAGTTAAAGCAACAAATTAATAAAAACTCTAATTTCAAAAACGAACCCTTTTTAGAAAATGGTGAAATATCTTTTTTGAAAACAGTACATTTCCGATCTTAAACATGTTCATTACATTTTATTTTCCTTCTCCTTAAAACGCCTATTTTCCAAAAACAACAATACAAAATATTTCCCGATTATTTTATTTTTTTTTTATTCATTTATTTTTTTCCAAGAATTTTTTTTTTTTTTCCAGCTGCCGATTTTTTTTTGGAATTCAGAAAAAGTTACGAATTTTAGGTCTCCTGGATTTTGGGATTCCGAAATTGGGGTCCCATACTGTAACAACAAAAACTTTGAACAGTTTCATTGGCTCCAAAAATGTGAAGTAACTGATACCGCTGTACTTGTTATTGTCAATTATCTGAATATTCTATCGGCTGATTTACACGAAAGATTTTCTGATTTAAAACAGATTGATTTTCCAACAGGGATGATGCACCCAATGATAATGGATTTTTATCAAATATTCAGTATCAAGAAGAACTCGCAGAATTGCAAAATGATGAGTCAGTTAAAACTTTATTTAATATAAAAGGAGCGATGGTATGGCTCTGTGAGGAAACCGAAATCAAATACCCAAATTCAACTAAATGTGCAGAAAAAGTCTTGATGTCGTTTCCATCTTCATATTTAGCTGAATGTGGATTTAGTGCTGTAAATGATTTACTGGTAAAAAAAAGAAATCGGCTGGATATAACACAACGTGGAGACTTGAGATTGAAGCTAACCAAATTGGAACCTCATATAAAATCTCTGTGCAGCAAGCATCAAGCGCAAGGATCTCATTAAATTAAAAGAATAAATTAATATTAAAAAAATCATTTAAAAATTTATTTGAAATTTGAATTTCAGTTTTTTATTGCATGTTTTGAAAATTTACTTGCTGCGTTTCGTTAGTCTTCAAATTATACAATAAACTTACATAAAGATTAAAGTAATTTATTAATTAACGCAGTGGCCATGCCTTGCTTCATCGTACACACAGTACAGGCAAGGCAACAACAACACTTACAGTGTTGCCAGATACAGCAATCTAGTTTAGTTAAGAAGAGAATACATGGAGAACACAAAATAAGGATAATAATCTAGATTATAATATAATAAGACAAGGAAGAATTCTAATGTTATACTTAACACTCCCTCCAATTCTTACTTGTCAGAAACAATAAAGGTACTTGGTAAAACTAAACATTTATCAATTTAGCATTTAGCAAGACAGTTTATCAGAGTTCTAAGTTTTTCAAATTTGTCTCTAGACAAAGCTTTAGTAAATATGTCTGCTAACTGTTCATTACTATTGACATAATCAATGTTCACAGTTTTATCCTGGTATTTTTCACGGATGAAATGATATTTAACATCAATGTGTTTTGTATGTTTGTGGTACACTGGATTTTTGATAAGTTTTATAGCACTTTGATTATCAATATGCAAAGTGACATTTTCACAAAATGATGTTTCACCTATGTCACATAACAGCTGGCGGAGCCATATAACTTCTTTCACTGCAGTAGATGCTGCTATGTATTCAGATTCTGTGGTTGATGTTGACACTGATGATTGCCTACTAGTGTTCCATGTAATAGCACCGCTAGACAACATGAAAACATACCCAGTGGTGGACCTTCTGGTATCCATATCGCCTGAAAAATGTGCATCAGAATAAGCCACGAGGTTAGGACTTTCTGATTCAGGCATATACTGGATGCCATGACTAGGAGTTCCTTTTAAGTATTTCATTATTCTTTTAATAGCATTCCAATGTACTTGGCTGTAGCTGTTTTGAAACCTACTTACAAGGTTTACAGGATATGTGATATCAGGGCGTGTGGTAGCAAAGAGAAACAGAAGTGACCCAACAGTTTCACGGTATGGGACAGCAGTTTCTTCAAAAATTATGTCGGTTTCAGATGACAAAATTGTATTGGGATCAGACGGAACACTAACTGGATTACAATGTTCATGGTTGAAATGTCTTAGAATTCTCTTTATGTATGCTTGTGAGTGGATAAAGATTGACCCATCTTTTCCTTGCTCAATCTCAATCCTAACAAAACAACCTGATTTACATATAGTGGCTTCAAAGTTCTTGTTCATGTTATTCATGATGTCATTCAAAATTCCTTCATCTTTACATAGTAAAAGAACATCATCAACATACAGAATGAGGAAAACTTTTCTACCTTGGAAAACACCGTGGAATAGGCAAGGATCTGCCACACTCTGATTAAATCCATAATTTATCAAGAAATCAGAAAATTTTTGGTTACAACATCTTGATGACTGTTTTAAACCATATAAGGATTTTTTTAACTTGCAAACTAAATCTGCATCAATAGGAGGACCTGGAGGTGGTTGCATGTATATTTCTTCATCAACGTCACCATGCAAAAATGCTGTTTTTATGTCACATTGCAGTATTTTAAACCTTTTCTGAGCAACGATTGCTAAAATCACTCGTATGGTATCATATCTTATTGTAGGTGAGAATGTTTCATTAAAATCAACTCCCTCCACTTGTGAGAACCCCTTTGCACACAATCGAGCCTTAAAATGCTCTATCTTTCCATCTGGTAAATGCTTTATGTTAAATACCCATTTTGATCCAATCATATTCTTCCCTTCTGGACATTTCATTAGCTGCCAAGTATTGTTTTTCTGTAATGATTCAAGTTCCTCTTTTATTGCATCTCTCCACTCCTTTGACTGTTCCGAGTTAATTGCATCTTCATATGTTTTGGGAATTTCAGCGACATTTACATCATAACGTCTGGGAATTCTTAAATTTTGCCTGGGTCTGAGATTATAAGAGGCATCTTCATCATCTGAGTTCTGCAATGCATTAAGTGTATCATTTGTATCCATCAGTATGTCTGTTCTATTTTCTGGATCACTGTCAGTATCTTGAGGTTCAAGGTTGCTTACTGAGATTGCTTTATCCTTTTGTGAATGACTTTCTGGTGCACTTGAGCTTTCATTAAATGTAACATTCCTTGAAATTTTTACTGTTTTTGATGCAGGATCAAAAAGGCAGTAGTTTGTTGAACATCTTTCATAACCAACAAAAATTGTTTTGGTACTTTTGGGAAACAATTTCTTTCGTAATTGGTCGGGCACATGCATAAAAGCATCTGAACCAAAAGTCCTCAAATACTTCAATGATCTCTGTTTTCCTGTCCATAGTTCAAATGGAGAAGATCCAGGTGTCTGACTTGTTGGTATATTATTCTGAGTATGGACAGCTGTGTTGACTGCTTCAGCCCACAAAAACAATGGTAGGTTCTTGCTATGTAGCACTGATCGAGCACTTTCCATAATTGTTTGCATACTCCTTTCGACTTTTCCATTTTGCTCCGGGGTGTAGGGAGCCGAAGGCTGAAGTTCTATACCTTTTGCATGCAAAAAACCTTTGAAGTCATGATTAATGTATTCTCTGCCGTTGTCCACTCTGAGAGCTTTAACTGTCACTGAATGTTTGTTTTCACAGAGAGACGCAAACTTCTTAAAATGTTCTATGGTGTCACACTTATGTTTCAGAAATGCAACAGAAACATAACCGCTAAAATCATCTTTAAAAATTACAAAATAGCTTGCACCACCTAATGAGGATACTGACATCGGACCACATAAGTCACTGTGAATTAATTCCCCAGGTTTGCTGGATTTGTATTTTCTATTGCTAAAAAGAAGTTTATACTGTTTTCCATATTGGCAGCCTTCACAAAAAAATTTATCAGCATCTGAAAAGTCAATCTTATCAATAAATCCTTTTTCACTTAACTCCCTCAGGGCCTTGAGATTAACGTGACCCAATCTCTCATGCCATAGTTTAATGGAACCAGTAGCTGCTGAATTGGCTTCAATGGGATTTATGGTTTTGAACAACATTTGATACAAATTGTTCGAAGTACGAACCGCAGATGCAATAACATTATCATCACGATTATAAATCTTAGCACTATTCCCAGATTTGATAATTTTCATACCCTTATTTGTTACAGTTCCTTCAGAAAATAAATTTTTCTTTAAACCTGGCACGTACAATACATTTGTTATTAGACCCTCAATCCAGGCATCATTTATATATTTTAAAATTCTTACTTGGCCTTTCCCTTTGATTGGGAGCTTTGTGTTATCTCCAAGATGGATTTTATCACTTCCATCTAGTTTCTGAAAATCACATAGTGAGCAGAGATCATATGTCATATGTGCTGATGCTCCGCTATCAAGTATCCATTGGTTTTCTTTATGATTCACTATTTCTTCTTTAGTTTCAGCACTAAAAGCATTGTAGCCTATGAAATCGTTAGAGCTACCACTCATCTCATTATTGTTGTCTCTACCCTTTTTTTTGGTTCGGGCTTGACACTCTCTGGCAAAATGTCCCTTCTTTCGACATGAGTAGCATGTCACCTTTGATTTGTCCAGTTTAGCTTTAGGTTGATTTAACTTTGTCTTGTTAAAGTTCGTTGATCGGTTTGGATTTGCTGATCGGCTTGGAATCCTATAGTTAGCAACGAATGCCGATTCACTTTGTTCGCTTTCATTTAAATTTACTTCCTCATCAATTAGTCGAGCTGTTAAATTTGTCATAGTCTGCTTGCCTTCGTCCATAGATAGCCATGCTTGTCGGAAGTTACGGTATCTTGAAGGCAAAGTACCCAGAATTTTAGTAATGAGGGTGATATCGTTGATGTTTTCGCCAGTGTTTTTGATTTGATGAGCTAAATTTTCTACCTTGGCAATGTACTCTACAGCTGTCTCATTCGTGTCCATTTTTAGTTGATGAAACTTGTCTAATAGTAACATCTTGTTAATGTCAGATTTTTGCTGAAACAAGGAATCTAACTTGGTTAGCATCCCAGACAATGAAGTACAGCTCTCAATCAGAGTTATTTGCTTCATTTCCATAGCTGCAGTAATGGTAAACATTGCAATGGCATCTTCCTTTTCCCATTTCTCAGTCGCTATCTGGCCTGGCTTTCGCACCGCTTGCAACGCCGTAGACACCTTTTGCTTTCAAAGCACAATTTACTTGAAAACGCCACTGGGAATAATTTCTTCCATCAAACTTATGCATTGATGAAATGTCCAGTCCAGCCATACTTATTTTATGCTGTATGCGTAACTGATGTATTTTTATATGAAAACGGAATGTTTACGAATATTCCGTTAGGCTTAATGACTGGTGTGAGCAACAGACGCTACGAAGATAAACTAACTATTCGTCTAGTCGTTTCAAACCTAAGTTGATGGCATGGGCACGAATACTGGGAACATAACCTCTTCAAATTATACAATAAACTTACATAAAGGTTAAAGTAATTTATTAATTAACGCAGTGGCCATGCCATGCTTCATCGTACACACAGTACAGGGAAGGCAACAACAACGCTTACAGTGTTGCCAGATACAGCAATCTAGTTTAGTTAAGAAAAGAATACATGGAGAACACAAAATAAGGATAATATTCTAGATTATAATATAATAAGACAAGGAAGAATTCTAATGTTATACTTAACAGTTAGCAATTTCCAAGTGAAACTGAAAAACAATTATGCACGTAAAGAAAGCACAAATGAGCATTAAGATGCAGACATATGTTTTGGGATTGCTTGGAATCCCCTTTTCAATGCAGTAATGGAGCTTCTAGATCAGGGTTCCCACGGCCTTAAAAAGTCCCTAAAAAAGCCTTAAATTTGGAAATTGATTTAGGGGCCCCTAAAAGGCCTTATTTTCTTCCAAAAACTCTCAAAAGGCCCTAATTTTTATTTTTGAGGCCTTAAATTTATTTCCCCTCTTCCTTTTCCTGGAATTTTACAAATTATCTCAGAAGCTAAGTGGTCACAGAGAAATCAAGGATACCATGAAATTGCTTGAGAAATCTTATGTTATGGGGAAAATAAAAAAGAATGTGAGGAAACATACCTACAGTCAGCATTTTTTCCCTTATCTTTAACTTAACCCAAACTTTATCATACTAATAATTATCAGCTATCATGTCGATAATTATTAGTATTCATTATTGTAGCCTTATTAAAATGCATTGCTTATTTTTTTTTTTTTTTTTTTAATAATCTGCCTTCAGAAAGAACATTAATTCAAGACATTGTTATTGCTTGCTTTATAATGGTTTAAAAGCTCATTTTTATGAGGAAAAAGACATATTTATTTTAAGTCATATTTCTGAGCAGGTAAAGTGATTTAAGGCAATAAACGGATACATCTTCAGTTGGATGCTTTTACCTAAAAGTGCACTTCTTCTTCATTGAAAAAGGGGTTCGTGCAGCCTCAAAATCTTTCGCAAAATTTGCGTAATATATGTTGTTTTTACTCTTTCAAAATTTTAAGTTGCATGGATTTACATGTATAAAAGGCATAATCATAAGACAAATCATATTATTTGGATAATACACTTTTCTCCATCAGACACCCTTGCACCTTTTAGCCGAAGCCTTAGGTATGGATAATACATTGCGGCACTGCAGATTAAGTGCTGAGAAATGTTGTTGGAGGCAAAATAAAATCTGGTTGTGGTTTATAGATTGAAAAGTTAGCTAAGCATAATATTTATAACTCTGAAGAAAATATAACTATTAAAGTAATAAAGGAATAAATCTTTAAATTTAAGATAAAATTTGAAAAAGTTGACTTATGTAAAAGATTTAATTCAGTGAGATGTTCATGATGCTGCTTCATCATCATTCTGAGGAAAGCATTTAATCATAACAATGAATTGATCATGCATAAAGATGCATTAAATGTACGTAAAAATCCATTGGAGGAAAAAAAAAATAGTTCCTTAGTTGTGATAGCAAAGTTTTAATGTCATTTCCAGAATTCTTCTTATTATTTTTTTAAAGTTAATTTCAGTGTTGAACATTTGACTATATTCACATATACGATATCATTCTTATTTCTTCAAAGAAAAGTCATTCTAAATGTTATATGTAATGTGGCCCTAGAAAAGTTACATGTGGCCTTGAAAAGGCCTTAAATTTGACTTAGAGATGAGAGTGGGAACCCTGAGCAAACAAAATAACAAAAACACTGCTTATATAGCCTAAGATTTACCAATAAATCAATGAGAGAAAAGTCAGCACTGAGATAGAAGCTGTTAAAACTGAAAAACAATTATACACGTAAAGAAAGCACAAATGAACATTAGTGCAGAGATAGAAGCTGTTGTAAGAAATGATCCCAACCTCGATGTGTGAATTAGTGGTATCAGAATAAAGTTCAAGGACATGAACAATAATAAACTAAAACTTAGGCTTGATACCAGATGTGTCAAATATATAACTGTAAATAGTGACATAAATAAGATGGGAAAGGCCCTGGACAGTTCAAAAAGAAACCAAGAAAGAAAGAACAACAAATTAAAGGAACCTCTGCCAGGCATGTGAAAAATATGGCATTGAGGAAGGATCATTAACTAAATTAGAACTATTCCTGTTAATATGATAAGCCTCCCAAATATCAAGCTCCAAAGGGGAGGAACATTTTTGAATAACTTTCTCAGAATTGAAATCAAAAGTGGTTGGAATTCCAACAATGTTGAGCAGTACTAGACTTATTTAACTCTTGCTTTCGCACATAACCTTTGCTCATTTAACCAAATTTTCAGAGCACGCTTAGTAATTCCTAAATTTATCACTTTGAAGTGTAATTTACTGCGTTCGGTTAGGGTTGATGAGGTAATTTTTCGTTCTAAATTAGCTTTACTTAGAGCTTCTATCCAGGAAATTAGGAAAAAGTTGTTCATAGAACGTGATTTTTATGATTTACATCTTTCTGTCTTTAATTCTAATTCCGATTTTGATTCTAGTGATAGAACGTCATGGGCAAGAGCCCTTCGCTCTTCTGACAGTCACAAAATTACTTTAAACAAAATATTTACTAAGTTGTGTAATGATTCAAAAGTTCCTGTTCTGGCTGATTTGCCTCTTGTTAATGAGAATGCTTTCGTAAATCTTTCGAATTTTCCTTTTGAATAGTAACGAAATTAATGCTTTGAAATGCAATAATTTTTGTTTGGCTAGAAAGCCTTCTTTTTCTGAACTTATTGCTCCAGTTGAGAAAGCCTTCAAATTTAGTGCCTTGACTTCCACTCAAGAAGAATCGGTTCGGCATCTTATTGCTTCCAAAGTCGATTTTAATTCAAAAGTTCCTAATACTGGTTTTACCCATTCTGTGAAACGCTGTGTAAGTAATTTAGCCCTAAATTCTGATTTGGTCATTACCAAAGCTGACAAGGGTGGTCAGATTGTTGTTCTCAATAAATCATCTTATGTTGAAAAAACTGATGACTTAATTGCATCTGGTCCTTATTCCGAAATTTCTAAAGATCCTATTGGTAAGGAGTTAAAAGCTATTTATTTTGCTGTTAAGTCTGTTCATTCTATTCCTTTGATTGCCAAACGTTCTGTGATTCCTTCTGTTGTTAATTGTGCACGTTTGTATGCTTTACCGAAGGTACATAAGGCAGGTATTCCTTTTAGACCAATTGTTTCCAATATAGGCACTGCCTCATATAAACTTTCCAAATATTTAGTTTCTGTGTTTTCTCCACTTAGAAGTCGTAATGTTTTCACCATTAAAAATTCCACCGATTTTGTTACGAAACTACGTAACTTCGTTCCGAATAATTCTGTTATGGCCTCTTTTGATGTTATTTCTTTGTTTACTAATGTTCCTGTTGATGTCCCTTTGACTTGCCTCAGGAAAAGGCTTTCTGAATTCCATTTTACTTCTGTGGAAATTGAGGAATTTGTTTATCTTACTCGTGTTTCAACAGACGAAACGAAACTAATTTTTATTTCGATTAACTAAATTTTTATTTCAATTTGTTGAAAAAATATTGCATGTGCGACCAGGGCTGGCAAGTTTCTGCCGGGGTGGTTAAAACCAGTGGTTATAACCGGTTTAAACCGGCATGGCAGAAACTAGTTTCTGCCAGTAAGTGGCAAAAACTGACAGAAACTAAGAAATAATACAAATAAGAACTTTAATCCGCGATTCATAATTCACACATGTATTTGATATGTAAACACTTGGGTAAAAAATTAAAACTAAAGTTAATGAATGTTATTTAAAGTAGCAAAAAGTTTCAAAATGATCATATAAATATACTTTGTTTATATAATACTAATTTTCTTTTACTTAAAAAAAAATCATAGTGGTAATGATGCTGTACAAGTTTAACTATTAATATTACTGTTTACAGTTGAATTTCTATTTAAAAGTAAAAAAATTCTATGATATTTTAACAAATCACTTTTCAGAGTATTTTTTAATAAAAATACAATGCAATGGCAATAACTTTAGGATTATCTATTATGTACAAATAGAAATGGTTCTTGAGAAAAATATATTAAAATATCAGAGAAAGTTTTTTAAATGAAAGATCTCTTACAATTATTTTACAAAATTAGTACTTGAACTCAAATACACTATCGCTTTTAACACTGAGCATATTATAGCATACGGCTAATTTTGTTAACCTTTCTGAACCCAGACTTTCTTAATTTGTTCTGAATGGAAGAAAAGCTTTAAAATATTCTTTCAAAACTAGCATTTCTTTGCTGAAAATGTCATTATTGTGGATGCAAAAGGGGGGGGGGGTTACTAAATTTAAATAATCTTCATTGTTACCAGTATTCGTTTTTAAAGACATTACTCATTTTTCTAATAAATTTATTTTTTAATTAAAACTATCCACAATATTTTTTATTTTTTATTTATTCTGAATAAAATCTACTTTGGGAATTTAATACTACTAAAAAATTCTCAGATAATGTAACAAAATGTGTTTGTGCCAGTTATTGCCAGTTTCGGCCGGTTAAAACCGGTTATAACCACTTTCTGCCACTGGCATGGCAGAAACCATTTTCTGACGGCAAAAACCCAGCCCTGTGTGCGACCCAGAATTTTTTTTGTATTTGCAATATGGCCTTCAAACGGCCATAATTTAGTCACCCATGATCTATAAACGTCGTAAAACACTGAAAAATATTCATCCTTCAAATAAAATCAACTGTCTCAGTGGCAGGTTGTCTGAAACCAGAATGAACAAATCATTCTGGTAAATGTCACAGTCAGACTGCCAGCGTGCAGGAAATCTGCTCGCGGGTGCATGATGGCCACCCTCCGTTTTGCGCTATAGAATTTTTTGCACGCCGACTCGACACCTTTTGGCGCCGGCTGTCTGCCTCAGAAAACCAGCTTGCATCTTGGACGCACTCTTAAATAAGTCTAGTATTGCTCAACATTGTTGGAATTCCAACCACTCTTTTGATTTCAATTCTGGGAAAATTATTCAAAAATGTTCTTCCCCTTTGGAGCTTGATTTTTAGGAGGCTTATCATATTAACAGGAATAGTTCTAATTTAGTTAATGATTCTTCCTCAACTCCATATTTTTCACATGTCTGGCAGAAGTTCCTTTAATTTGTTGTTCTTTCTTTCTTGGTTTCTTTTTGAATTGTCCAGGGCCTTTCCGTTCTTATTTATGTCTTTGTCGTTTTGTTTGCTTCATTTGGATGTTTTTGCATCTAGGAGCTCTACTACTGCATTGAAAAAGGGATTCCAAGCAATCCCGAAACATATGTCTGCATCTTAATGCTCATTTGTGCTTTCTTTACGTGTATAATTGTTTTTCAGTTTTACTAATGCACAAAGTTCATTTATTTTAAATTTCCAAGTGATTTCTTCCTAAAACCTATTATTAAAGTTTCTTAAGTACACAATTCAATTTTTTAATATATTAAAAATTATGCATGTTACATAGGGGGACATACGAATTAAGGTTGGGAACCACTGGTTTAGGCCTTTCCAAGTGTAACTATTTATGATTTTTTTTTTTTTTTTCAAAGATATCTCAGCAGATGGAAAAGAGTTGGAATACAATCACCTTAAGAGCCCCCCGTTGGATATGCGAGCACTGTCGCCAAGGCAACAGGTTTGCTTAGAATTATTCCAGACCGAATCCAATTATGTTGGAATTTTGGAGATGATAATAAATGTAAGTTCTTGAAAATTTATGAGTATAGTATAGTTATTTATTATATTAGGCTGTGTATAAAAGTAATTTTAATGAAGTTAATCCTCAGATTTCTTAGCTATCTCAAAATTGAATTAAGATATTGCTCAAATTATTCCCGTTATAACTAATTTAAATATATCCCAGCAAGATAAATAATAAAATGGAAAAGTAGATAATTCTAAAATAAGTGTAGAAATCAAACGTGTGATTTTAAATTAAGTTTGAAATTCTTTGTGCAACCTGGTTTGTTTTAATGAGTTTTAACTCTTACAGAAACACCTATTTGATACCAACTGTAAAATTTCATATCATAAAATAAATCTTTCACTTAAAAATGTATTTTAGTTATTGATAGTTTATTAATTGCTAAGGTGTTATTTTATTTTGGGAATGCAAGATGAATTACTAATTCCAGGTGTTTAAAGTGCCATTAGAGGATCCTAATCAGATTAGAGGACCCTTACTTGCACCTGCTGAAATTAAAATTATCTTTGGAAATCTTCAGCCAATTTATGACATTCATAAAAAAATGCTTGAAGAATTTCGCTGCATCATTCAGAATTGGAATGAAGATCATAGCATTGGAAACATAATCTTGAACCATGTAAGTTTTATTCTTTCTCGTATGAAATTTTCCTTTTTTCTCTCCTTTTGTATTAATTTTATCTATTTGTTTTTAGGCCCATGAGTTAATGAAAGCATATCCACCCTTTATCAATTTCTTTGAAAAAACAAAAATGGTTTTGTCAAATTGTGACAGTACAAAACCAAGGTTTCATGCTTTTCTAAAGGTAATGTAATGTATTAAAATAAATATTACATAATTTTATTTTTTCTTTGTTCATTTTTTCAAAAGAAGTTATATATGTGAAGATAGTTTGATAATTAAGATGCAATGCAAAATTACAGTGATAGAAATAGTTCAAGGAAATTAACATACATTTACAAAATTAACATACATTTGATTATTTCTTGATAATATCCATAAACCTTGTTTTCCCAATGTTACATCAATTTAAAAAATTCTTCATAGCACTTTTCTATTCTAATCCCTATCCTTCAGCTTGGAGTTAGGATTGCCATCTGTTGCCTCTAGGGATGTAACAAATAGTGGTTTGGCCGAATGCTAAATATTGGGCCATTTCTTCTAGGTTGAAGCCAAATATTAAGCCAGTGTCTTAGGCTATTATACTCTTAACTTCAGAAATAGGGTTTTTTAATTTTTATTATTGTATTAGTTCTTCCATTTGTTTAAAACACTTTAAAATTTAATGTATAGAGGCATAGATTCAACCCAAAAAATATAAATATCATTGTATTGCTTGAAAAAATGTGTGCAAGTACCAATATTTTTTGAAATTCTGTAGAAACATTGTGCCAGATTTTTTTTCCCTGCAGGACTTTTCAAATAATTTTGTGAAAGATTTTGAGGACAACTTTTGGTTTCTCTAACTTATCAACTTAATTTCTAAAATACTTATTAGAATTTAGAAATTTAAAGATGAATTTTTAGAACAGTTGCCAATATCTTATGAAAATTTAAAAAGTGAGTTCCGAAGCATCAGAATTCTGATGATGTAATACAGTAAAATTCTGAATGACAGGCTTCTTTCTTAGGTAGAAGGTTTTTAATTCCACCCGGCAGCATATCATTGAGCCTAAAAAGAGCTCTCTTTTGCGGACACCTCTCTATTGTGGACAAATATATTTGTCCTGCTGGTGTCCACTACAGAAGAGTTTTATTGTATATATGTGTGTGTGTGTATTTATTTGAGGTATATGAAATGAGTATGGTTTAATGTTTTAATTATTTCAGCGATGCCAAAGCAAGCCTGAATGTGGCAGACAAACACTCCAGGAGCTTTTAATCAGACCAGTCCAAAGGTTACCCAGTGTTATCCTTCTCCTGACTGGTAAAAAAAAATTGTTTACTTTTGTTGCAAAGTTTCATGTGCATGTTTATGTACTTGATGTGTTGGTTGTTGCCAATTGATTTTACTCATCTTGTATCAAAATACATATTATTCTTGGATTTTTGAGTCGTGTGAGGTATTATACTAAACAATGCTTCAGTTGTAAGTGCCTGATTACATTCCCTCAATTACGCTGACAGCGCAATGAATTCAATCGTGATGAGTGTGCTAGGCCACACTGTATGCTTTATTTACTCACTCTACGGCCAAAATTCAGGGTAGAACTCTCGCCAGAATTTCTCACTTCCCCTTAAAATGGTCTAGATTAGCGTTTCCCAACCGATGGCGGTGCAGAAAGGGGGTTCGAGGAAAAATTATTGCCATGACTGAATTTTTTATCGCTAACGTAAAAGAAAAAAAATGAAAGAATAAATTTACATTATTAAGTAGAACAAAAATGATTTTTTAAATACGTACATTGTTTTCCAGATAATGCATAAAAGTAGTGAGTGAACTGGAATTGGAAGCATACATGCAAAATTTGAAATGCACTTATTTCTACTTATGCCGAATTTCTAACTTGGTTCACAATCAAATTTATCATTTCGGTAAAAATCTGGATCACAAATTGGTACCGAAAGATATTTATTGAATTACTTTTAGTGTTAGTATGTATTTTTCTCCTACCATTTCATACTTCTTCCTCACAAGCGCGAAGAACGAGTTGAAAGCATGAAAATTTACTCCATAAAATGTAAAATTTTGCATTATTTTAGACTAATTTTTTATTATGCAGAACCTAAAGTGTAACCAAAAGATATTTATTAATTTTAAATTTGTACTCGCATTTATCACAATTTATTCCAACTTTTCTGCATTAAGCAATATCACAATTAGAAATTTGAAAATATGTATATTTTTATTTTTCTTTAAATTTCCAACACATTTCTGAATCTTGTACTTTTCAACCCGAAAGTAGAACCTATCAGGAAAATAATTTTTAAAATTTTTTAGGAATACATATGTGTTCTGCCTTAATAATAATTCAAAAGAACACATAATAAAAAAGTTATAATTAGAAAAATAAATATTTAGCTGTATTTTAGTTTTTATTAGTTAGATGTTTAACAATAATTATGTTTTCATTTCTTATGATGAAATATTGTACAACATGGAAAATAGATGTGATAGTAAATTTTGTAGTTTTGTCACCCGTTACTAACGACTTCAGAAAGGGTTTCGCCATTTTCTTTCGGACCTTAGAAGGGGTTCACAACGGGGGAAAAAGGTTGGGAAAGACTGGTCTAGATTAGTGGTTCTCAAACTTTTTCATGTCACAGCCCCATTTTCAGGGGCTGGCGTAGGTTACTTTTTCCACTAAAAATCACTATTTATGACCCTGGTCTCTTTTATTGCTTTTTTTTTTTTTGAAAAGGCCACTATTGTCACATTTTTGTCTGGAATTTCCAATCATCTAAGCAGTCATGTTCCAATTTTTTTTTTTTGATATAACAGATTCTTCTAGCCAAAACAAAAATAACTCGTAGCTACCAGATGTCTGAATCGTCAATTTTGTGGAGAAGAAGCAAATTTTGTCAATGTGTTGAGTCGGTAATCAGCTTTTATCAGTCCTCTAGCATTTAGCAGCTCTAGGGGAGAAGTAAATTACCGGCGGGCATCTGCTGTGGCTACTTTTGTTTTTATGTTCCTTTATCACAGAATGAAAATAGTAAATTAATAAACAATGCTTGGGAATGATTGTCCCAAGGTAAATGAAAAAGTTCATCACTTAATGACTGAGGAATTCCCGGGTGGGTAACACAATCGGGGAATCAAAGAATTCTCAGGAAAGTTTTATGTTCTGGAAAATATTCAGGGATAACTGAGGGATATTTAAAGTTTTCCCAAATATATTGGAATTATTGTTTTCAATCACCAAACCGGCAAGAGTCCGTTCTGTCTCATAAATGATAGTTATATTTCTGTGTAAATATTATGGCACCTGTAATTCTTTCGTTATAAGAGAGAAAGAATTGATGCTTTTTTCTCATGCAACTGATCGAAAACGTAATATTATGTATTTTAAAATTGGGATGAACGTTGTGACCCCCCATAACCAGTCTCTCGACCCCAAATGGGGTTGCGACCTATAGGTTGGGATCCCTTGGTCTAGATGGTGCGGAAGGTTTGCCAAAATTCATGGAGACTGAGTGCATGATATAAATAATTACTGAAATAAATAATCGATGAAGTTGTATGATTATATGAAGTGTTATGAGGTATGAACAAACCAAAATTAGAAACATTATGAATTGACAACCTCCTGCTCTTTCAAAGCTGGTTAAAAAATAAAACATGTTGAAGAAAATGGGTAGGCTTGAATGCTGATTTAAAAGCATATAATACGATTGTTCTAAGTGTTTATCTAGTGTTTGTGGTAAAGTATATTTTAAATACTAATGTGTTTAATGTTTTTATTATAAAGAACTTTGTATTATAAATTTGTTATTAATCAATATTTAATTTTTATGGTAGACATATTGAAGTACACTCAAACAACTTATTCAGACCACGAAGCCCTGAAGAATGCCATACAAGCATTGAAAGATGTAACAGTGTAAGCAGTTTTCATTGTTCAATGAAAGTTAAGACTATATAATAGCCTTTGCTTTTAAACTATTGTGTGTCATATGGTTTAGTGTTACTTTGGTTTTTAATGTACTTAAATAAATTGTTTTAAAAATGAAATTTTATGTAATGTATGTGTGTTTGCATGTGATTAATAATTGTTTGGATTAAGTTTTTTTCATTTTCCAGGCATATCAATGAAGATAAAAGAAAGACTGAAGGTCAAGTGGAAATGTTTGATATAGTAAATGATATAGAAAACTGTCCGGTACTTATTTTTTTTTATTTGTTTAAAAAAAGTGATATAATAAGTGAAAATTGTTATAAAGTGATGATCTAGTTATTCTGTCGCTCACTTTTAATTTGTATATTTGTAGCCTGCTAACGTAATATAATTTTTTCACGATTTGCGTCTGGTATTGTAGGAAAGTATTTTTAACAAAAAATATTTTTAAATTAAAAATTCACAAAAATACAATTTTCAATTCTTGATTGTTTTTCTGATAATGACTTCTATAAGATTTTAATAAAAGTAGCTATGTAGAACAAACAAATGTCATCAGCGGGGTTCATTTTATCAGGATTAGTAATTTTCTTAATGGGCCTGCTTTTTATGATAAAAAAGATTTTGTCTTGATATTCTTAATTTCAAAAAAATATTAATTTTCCTTCAACAAAAACACAAGGGTGTAAATTCTTGCCAAATGCATTTATTTCTGCAAATAAAGTCTTGTAAAACAGTGTTTTCATATGGAATGAACAAGTAAAAGTCGATGTATTCTGCTTAAAATTAAGAGCCTTTTAAAAGTATTGTATAAAAAATTTTTCTACTTTATTTATTTTTTAGCCTATTCGGTTTTGAAATTTTTTAATGCAAGAACTTTTTGTGTAATTCAGTTCTATATTTTGATTTTCTTTCTTTCATTTGTAGAGTTACTCATTGAGAAATGTACTTGATTCTTAAATGTTCCTATTAACATTCCTTTTTAATGGTTTGGAATTGTTTTTAAAGCCTAACTTATTGTCATCACATCGAAGTTTAGTCTCAAAAACCGACATGCAAGAAGTAACAGATTTGTTGACCAAGAAAGGAGGAACAATTACTATGTTTCTTTTCACAGATGTCCTAGAGGTGAGATTGCTAATGATTTTTCAGTTGCTCTTTCATATTTTAAAACAAGGAAATGATCAAATTATTTCAATTACTAAAAGGTAAAATGTGCCATTTTCCACAGAATATCCAGAGCATTTTTTCCTCCTCTTAAGAAGTAAGTGCAGTTAAGCGATGAGTACGGTGGTGCAAATGTAAATTAGGCACTTATTACTTCATAAGCTGTTGGAACATTTTATTTTTAAGGATTTTTTAAATTGGATTAATTAAGTAGCTTAGTGTTATTTATCGATGTTGCAAGGATAACAGTTGTAAAAATCAAAGATGCATGTGCTTCTATGAAATAGGCTCAGAGCCTCTTTTAATATGTATTATAACATGAGACACCTGGTTCTAAACCTGTTGCCCAGCATTAGCTAAATTTTTAGCATTTTACCTCCGGTGTTATCTTAGTGATATCTCCTCTGCTGTTTTGAATGCTGCATTAATTCAGTGCAATGCCTTTAGTTTCTCACTGTAAATTTTGCAACTTATTCTTTCAACACCTGGAATACATAAATTTACGGAAACAAAAATACTGCTGAAGATTACACTATAGTATGTGTAATTAGAATAGGCGCGTCAAGGACGAGCTTCCTGCTTGTGTCACCATGACAACGGCGAGAAAGATAACGACACCAGACTTTTTTGCACTGCAGTTAAGGCAATTGCATTACTACACCTCCGATTCAAAATATTAGGATAATTGAGAAAAAGTAATAGAAAGAATTTATTTTCCATTTATTTAGTTTTGATTCTAAGTAAATGCATTTAAATTTCTTATAAATTAAATCTGGAATGTTTAGATAAGATTTTAACATTTACAAAATATAAAATACAATGAATTAGGTATAATAGCTTTCTGAAACACATCAAAATATTGGAATAAAATGTATATTGGTTCAAAATATTAAGAAGAATAAACAGACAAACTGCAAAAAGAATGCTGGTTTTAAATAAAAACGTCTGAATTTTATCAATGATGCCACCAGTTATGAATTGGTGATAATTAAAGGAAAATTATTGCGAAATATTCTAATATTTTGAACCATTTGAAAAAATATTCTAATGCAGGGGTCGCAGACCTCCTTTTTTCCTATTTTTTTCCTTTTTTTTTAAAACATGCTCCTTTTTTCCCTCGTTTAAATCCTTTTTTTTTAAACATGCTCCTTTTTTCCTTTTTTGTTTTTTTTTTGTTTTTTCCTGATTGACTTCTTTTTTAATTGTCCTGAATGTTGTTTTCTCAGCAATTTCAGCTCGCATCCTATGATTCCTTTCTTCAAGGTCAACTGGATAACCAATCCTAAACGTGTTTGGATGAGCTGCTGTCCTTTCGCCGCAAATGGCTTCCCGTGTTTAAGATTTCAATCCTTTTGCATCTCTTAAATATTTCAAATTTTCTAATGTTTGGAAGTTATTTTAACATGTTCTACCTTAGATTAGCGCATTTTATTTTTTATTTTAATAATTAATAAACTAATTTTGCTTACTTGTTATTTAATGTATTTTTGTTATTACTAATTTTTATTAAATTTTTACTAAATAAACTCTTAATTCCTTATTTTGTCATTTGTTTTAAATAGCTACTTACAGGGTATAAAGATTTTTCAGATATTAAAGCATTAATTTGGATGGCTTTGAAAAGTGTAGACAGCTGAAAGACCACAGCTAATGGTGTCTGATAACATTGGGAATACTCCCAGCTAAGCGCAGCTGCTAAGTAACATGGCTTTAAGCAGGTTTGGATTGGATGCAGTGAACATTCATTATATAGACTTGGTTTTTGTACAATATATACATTGAGAATGCCCCATTCTCAATTCAGAGGTGATTGTGCTGTAGTTATGCACCGGAATTTCTGTATTTTTTTGGATCTTAACACCGGAAATTCGGTGCTTTCAAAATTTCGAAAATTGGAGATTTTATTTTCCTTGTCTTGTTTTTAATTTGCTTCAAATTTCCTACTATAATGCCGGTTTTATTAGTATTGAGCATCCCTATTAATGCCATCCTAATGTTATCTATTTGTAGAAATTCTTTTATTTCCCCCCTATATTTTGATACCTTCATTTATAAAAAAATGCAATCTTTTTGCTTCCGCTGAAAGAATTGAAATCTTTTCACAATTGATGTCTGTTAAGAATTATTAAAGGGAAAATATAAAAAATTTGCTTTTCTTTTTAGTAAAATCTTGAGTTGAAATTTTTTAAACGATATTCTTTGCTTGTTAGGAGTGTGAGTTCTCAATTGTCAGAAAGTTGAAAAATGCTGAATTCTGGTTTATTTTTATTTGTGTCAATTATTTAAATTTTTGTAATTTATACATATTGCCAATCTTTCAAAAAATTTGAAATATTAAATAAAAATTTATATAAATAAATAAGGAATAAAACTGATAACATTTTTAAAATTCCATTTGAAAAATCAGAATTAGTGACTACACACAAGTTGCTGTTTCATCACACAACAATGATCATTTTTATTTAAAGCATATTCATCGTAATGCATGAATAAGTCATTTAAAGTAAAAATAGTTATTTTAAATTCATGTCAGCAAAAAGATTCATCTAGCACACATCTTGATTAAATGAAAGAAAGAAGAGAAAAATCTTAAAATCAGTTCTCATTCTATAGATTAGGACATTTGCTAAGTACATCTCATTAAATTATTTTCTATAGTAAGCAGCAACTGCAATTTTAATTGATTTAAAAACACTATCAATTTTAAAGAGCAGAAGTCTCTTTTTTTTTTTTCAAAATTGCGGGAAAAAGATATTTGAATTTAGCACACGCTATTATAAAAGATAGAATGTTTAGGATTATATTAAGAAGTACGAACTATGTACTGTAAAACCCCGTTAAAACTCGGGTGTCAGGGGACATGTTTGGCACCCGCGTTATAACATAACCGCGATATAGTAAAACTATACCACAGAACCATATTACGAAATAATACTCGCTTTCATTGCATCATTTTTAACTTTATCAATTACTCGTAACTTTTCTTCTATAGTATAATTTTTTTTCCTTTTCTTTTTTGCTGCTATTTAATTTACTGTAATTGCTGTGCACAAAGCACTCATGTTAACTGCGCAATCAGTCTATCGAGCGATAGGTTACAAACCAATTGTTTTCGGAGAAAAAGGGGGCTTAAAAATATATTTATGTTATCAATATGGGATTGTAAAGAGGTCCTCCAACAAAAAATTAGATTTAAAAGAGGAGGAACGCACTTCTCGAAGAAACCTGTTTTAAGCCTGCATACACACACACTCATACTGGGAAATATACTATTTACTTTTCAGGAACGCTAAAGAATGTGGAATACAAAGGTATACAAAAGTAGATTGAGCTCCCTCCATGTCAAGAGAAACAGGTCAGAGCCAGTCACGGCGATTGTACCCACTTTTGAAATCAAGCTATATAGTGTCCTAGGTTGAAAGACAGAAGAAAGGGTGAACAAGGTGTACATCAGGCCTATCACCATAGGGCTTTATCTGTTAATGTGTGTGGTGGAGGGATGGCAACTCTTTGGTTTAAACGTCGGGGGACGTGATAGCCACTGCGATATATCCGATTACGTGGTATATTGAGGCGTGGTATAACGGGGTTTTACTGTATCACTGTTCATTAAAAGTAATGAAAGTGACAAGCCCTTTTTTATCCTTATAAAGTTCAGGTATTTTGTCTCGAACCTAAGCATATTCTTCATATGTAGTTGCAAAAGAAGCTCGGGGGAAGGGGGGGGGTTTGAGCTATTGAAAAAGCTCCAGGAAATAAGAAGAGAAGGTAAAAAATGAAAAGAAACAAAGCCGAAGTAAAAATTAGTATCAGTTAAAGGAATTAATCTGAAAAATTGAAAATTTACAAAAATGCCTTTTCAAATCTGTTTAACTGAAGGTAACCACCGATTAAAAATCACTGAAATCTAAAGATAATATGAAAATTACTTCTACGATGTTTGAAATATCAATCATCGTAGTCCCGAGGGGTGGCCTTATATCAAGGTCTGGCTGTATATATATATATATGTATATATGTATATATATATGTATATAAATTAAAATTTTTAAGTCTTGATCACAATTTCCTGAATTTTTCATTGGTGCTTAAATAGGGACTTAAAATTCAGGGGGAGAGGATGGCAAGATTAAATGATTACATCCCAAATTTTTCAGATCCCCGACAGATACAGACAGGTTGGTGAACTCCAATCCATAGACAGGGTGCGTAGCGGTGCTTACAAGTGCTTATAAGTGCTTATATTTGAAAATAAAATATAAGTGCCCTTATAAGTGCTTACTTTTCCTTAAAATGTTTATTTTCTAAAAAAAATTACGAATGTTTAGTTTCCTCCCTATCAGAAATCGAACGTTGGTTTACTCATCGGATGCATAAAATAGCGTTCCGATTGCTAAACCAGCTGGCCCAGATCGCCATTCATAGTCAAAATGTAAAAACATTTGTCTATGACTGAAGAATATATTGCAAATTTGGCGTAAAAAACGCGTGTCAGCGCCGATGCTTCCGAGAATCCACCATTTTTGGTTCTGTAAATTCGCCATGTTTGGTCGTGTTCCAAAATTCTGCATAGCGTTGGTGCTGAGCTTGCCAAGTACACTGTTTTTAGCGGGAGACTCCCGTTTTTTGCGTCTGTCTTCCGATCTCCCGTTTAACACAATTTTTTCCCGTTTTTTTTGTAATTTTCGGTTTAAAATAAATCATTGAAGCTTCAATATTTTTTTGCTCAATAAGCGGGGCTCGTAATCGTAGTTACTCGTCGAGTAGTTTTCATGTGATTTTCCCGTATTTTGCCGAAATTCCAGATTTTTGAAAAGTCAATTTCGGTTCCGCGAATATTCGTAATTTTGGAATTTTTTTTCTTTAAATGAGAAAATTTTGGAGCAGCATGCGTAGATACTTGCTTTACGAAACTTTTGCAAATTAGCAGTAAAACTTCCGCATTTTGTCTTTCATATGCTTTCAAGGGTCAGTCCCGATTTTTTTTGAAATCCGATTGCATCCGCTTCGGTAAAAGTCCCTAGTTCTTGTGTACTATCTCATTCCATCTCTTGGACACCAATAACTTCTGGTTTACCATTATTTTTATTATTTTTTTACGATTTAGCCTCTGTAGTAGAGGATTTGCACTTCTCATTTTGCCACACCCACTCGAAATTTCAGTGAAAATTTTATCCTTTTTTTTTAAAATTTTAGTGATTCTATTAGTTAGTTATAACTATTAATATTGCATCCTTGTTAATTATCTTGTTTTTAAAATATTTTTTGCATAGAATTAAATTTGTTTTTTTCTTTTCTTTTTCCCTTCAACTTAGGGTTTGCGTTTTTTCCCTTTTTGGGAGTCATTATGTATTGTTACAAAATAAATAAACAACATTTCTTCCTATTTTTATTCAATATATAACTAAAAAATGGCTAAATTAAAAAATATATATATTTTGGGATAATTTATTTGTTAAGTGCACACCAGACGTGGTCGTGATATTTTGTTTGAATTGTTGTGGTGTAGATGTAATCTAGTAAGTATTTGGGAGAACTGGCTTTTTATAGTCTAACTAAAAGTAATTTTTGGGATTTTTTGCATTCCGCCCAGTAATGCATTTTCTGTAAAGTGAAACCAAGTTTCGTCCAATGCTGTCAAATGAAAATCTAGAGAACATCCTAATGCTCATAAAAAGTAGTTTTGCAGGAAAATGTTTCGATCAAACATTTGACGATAAAATGTTATCGAATACTGCTGTAATGAACAATATTTTTTTTTGTAAGTTAGTTTAATTGTTCATTTTGTGTGTGTGTGGGGGGGGGAATCATTGAAAAAATCTCCTGTTTTTTCACACTCCAAGGTTGGCAAGTATGGTACTGTACATGATATTGCAGTGGCGCAACAAGGGGGGTCATAGTACGCCGTGTCCCCTCTCCCCCCCCCTGAGTGATTTGAATTTTTTTTAATAATTTTTATCAACAAAAGGCAATATGCATCTTGAGAACATAAAGTTATATTTTTATCAATAAATCACTAAATATTGAAGGCAGGGGGATCTAAATTTAAAAAAAAACAGAAGATTTTATAAATTCTCAGCAGTGCCATATTATGTTACTCAGAAAATTTACATTATTTCTCCCCCCCCCCCCCCAAAAAAAAAAAAAAAAGAATTACACAAAGTTCAGGTGAAATAAAAAACTGCCCCCCCCCCCAATAAAGAATATATATATATATGTATGTATGTATATATATATTCATTATATTAAAGTTAGATTATCAGAATATTACTTTCAATAACTGCAATTTATTACTTTATTCCTTTATTCTATCTTTTTGCTAAATTATCAGAATAATACCTGGAATAACTGAAATTTGTTACTTTATTGTATATTTTTGATCAGTGTTTTATAGTTAATACCAGGCTTGGAGTAATCGCGATTACGTAATCGTAATCGGCTGTAATCGATTACATTTTGAAAAAATCGTAATCGTAATCTGACGATGGCATATTCTCATAATCATAATCAAAATTGTGTAATCCCGTAATCCTTTTTCTCCTGTAATTTTAATCGTAATCTTAAGGAAAAAATCCGTAATCTGCTGGTCCTGCAATCGTGTAATCTTGACCTGCTGAAAGCTGAAATTTTTAGCTCTACCATTGGATAGAAGAGATAAGATTACAAGAAAAAGGATTCAATCTGTGTACTGAAGTCCTATCCTAAGCGGTCTGTAACCTACGGGCGATCATAATATAAAAGGTTCTGTGTGGCGGTCGCAGAGCCTTGATGGCAGGACGATATAATAGTCTGCTAGAAACGCTTGTTGTCCTACTTGTTGCGGTCTCTCAGAATTCTTAATTGCGGCTCCACTCTCCACGGGGAATGGCTGGAGAGCCCGAGAAGAAAGAGAGTCTGGTCTGGATAGTCACTCGCATCGCCTTGGGGCTCTCGGGGGGAGGGGGGGGTCTCCGGTGTCCTCGTGTCGTCCAGTTTCGGTAAAAGAGCGGTAATCTGTCTGCAAGTCAAAGATTTCGGGGTAGATAAGAAAGGGGAAGGTGTCTAAGGACCAAATGCATTGGTCATTTTGCTTCCTTAATTACCCCTTCAAAACATATTCAAACGGTTGGGCAATAGGCGAGAGTCTGGACGGGATCGCCGCGAGTAAAAGAGAGTTCCCCCTTTCTTCTCTCCGCGGGGTCCCGTTCAATAATCGAAGCAGGCTGCCCCCTGAAAATCTAGTGGAAAGAGTACTATCACCTACACACATAAAAAAGAGACACGAAATGCCTTTTGCGTTTTCGCCTTTCTTTAACGGCAGAAGTGAAGAATTTTTCTAAAGAATAGCACATTTACACTTTAGCAATTTAGGAGCTGGCGTTACATGATGCGCTATGCTTAAGAAGCATGAAATCTTAACCCTGGTACGTGTGATTATTATTATTTTTTTAAATATGTTCTTCGAATATTTAAAAAAGTAAATACATTTAAATCTTAAATTTATTTATATTTTAATGCTAATATTCTTTTTAATTAATAGGTATGTAAAAGAAAAAGCGATTTATGTTTAGACATTCTCCCAATTGTTTTCTACATGCATGAATTAATATTTAGGAATTATTTTTAAAAGTTAATTATTTTTTTCTTCTTAGAATTACCTCAACAGAATTTTGTATTTCCCTTTTAATCTTGTACGTTAAATTTGTGTTGTAAAATTACTTGCACTTTATTTTTTATTAAAACAGTTAGTACATGGAAAAAATTATATGCTCGTGCATGTTAAAAAAAAAATACCACAAAAATCATATTAAAATATTATAGTCATTCATATTATAATTATTCTTCATATTACTTTTTAACGATTACTAATTTTGCTAAGAGTTATTTGAATGTTCATGTTCAATTTTTTTGAAATTATTCTAAAATGCAGCTTTTTTTTTTCAAAAGATTATTTATCTCTTACACTATCTGAATACTTTGTTATCCCGTGCAATTCATACACATCTTATAAGTGATTTTATAAAAAATCATACAAAATTATTATTTTCAGTAAACTAATTGGTGTTATGTGAAATATTTGCACAATTTAAACTAGAAAATAAATACAATGGAGAAATTATAATATATGGAGATATTACAAATTTTCATTTCCGCAACGACATCATAATTCCAGAACTGTGATGTTGAAATTATTTCATTATAATTGCATTCATCATCATTTCAGTTATCTCTAATTAAATCAAAAATTTAATTAAAAATCATAACTTTTTGATTTATGACACTATTGTAAAAATGAGAGTTGTATGCATAATATCGGATAATTTTATGCTAATCTAATCGTAATCAAAATCGTAATCGGATGTCATAATCGTAATCGATTACATTTTTCAACGACTGTAATCGCTGCCGTAATCGTAATTACTTTTTGGCAAAGGATTACAATCGTAATCATAATCTCTCAATTTCTCCATTTGTAATCGTAATCGATTACGTTTCTTTGTAATCGACTCCAAGCCTGGTTAATACTACAATTAAACAGGCTCTATAAGCAATGCATCTGTTAAATAAAACTTATTTGTTTTTCTTATGTAGTGCAAAGCCTCTCTTCTCGTTTTTGTTAGCTATTTCTGTTATATAGAAGTATTTCAAGTCATGTTTTTCCTCTTAATTATGCAAGTAATAATGTATATGTGTACTTAAACATGTGCTTATTTTTTTCTGAAAATGTGCTTACAAAGTGCTTCTAAATGCTTACTTTTTGAACTAAAATTTGGCTACTCACCCTGATAGAAGAGAAAAATTTCGGCTTAAACGAACTTTATTATACACTCCTTGGTTAAAACCATATTGCCAATCCTATTATGGTAACAAATATGTATGTGAGAACTGTTATAACCCCCTCCCACAAGGAGAAAATTCTGTTTTTCCCAATGTCAGAGCTGCCAAGTCTCACGAATTTTCCGGATTCGTCCCGATTTTTTTACTTTGCTCCGAAAATACGATTTTTCCCCCCAAAATCCGATTTTATGGGAAGAAAGAAAATTTTTCTACCCTTTTTTCCCCCCTCTTTTGCTGTGATGAAACAGCTATGCCTTTCGTACTACAACGCAAATTCTGCTGTTTTATGCGCCGAAACGGCGATGTTTTAATTAAACTGCACCAAATGGAGGAAATATTTCCAATTACCGAATTTTTTTTATTTATTTTTTTTTTTTTACGCATTTCCAAAATCCAACTGCATCCGCTTCAGTAAAAACAATCTAATTTTTTTACTACATATTTCGACCACTTAGACGTCAATAATTTTGTGTTCACCATTATTTTTATTCTTTCTTTAATTTTTTATTTTTGTAATAGAGGACTTGACGCACCCATTCGGAAATTGCAATCGAGGTGCATCTGAGTTCATTCAAACCGACACTTTGTAAGAATTAACCTTAATTTTTAGCAGGCTTTATATTTGGTTAATGAAGAATTTGGAAAATGAAATTGATCTAAAAGGTTGTTAAAAGCATTTTGAATGGTGTTAGAGTCTGCAAATCATGGGATCCTATACTGGAGAGATTGGGTTACAGCTGGGAAATTTGTGAGTTACCACAATTCAGAGGTTTCAGACATTTTATTTAGTCTTTCTTAAAATGTTGGCAATCATGTCAGTTATTGTGTTTGTTAAATATTGTAGAGCCTCATTAATATTATAGTTCTAAAAATATTTACTAAAAATAATTTTTGCTTTTCCACTTTTTATATATTTTCATACGTATTTTAAAATGCACTTATATCCACTTTAGTAATAGTTTTTTCTTTCATGTCAAGTACTCATACGATATTTTTATGAAATAAAAAATATTAATCAAAAATATTAAGGGACTTTCTAAATCTAGCTAACAAAAGGATACATTCTAAACTGAGAAAAATATTTTATAAGCAGACCACGAGAAAAGCCTTGCATAGCAAACTGCTTTGTAGCTCAATCAATAGAAAATTTAACCAAGAATGAATGAGAGTGATTTATATACTATATGATATCCATTTAATAACTTCCACTGCTTTTGGGTTTTTAATTTTTTTAATGGTCCTTCTAAAGTTTTTTTTACGCATGAAGTGTTCCTATTTTTCCCCTGAAGTGTTCCTAATTTTTGTCTCCTAGGGTTGGTAGGTATGCAATGTATACCTTTCTAGTACAAGTAGAATTTATTCTTGACTAGGATGTAAAAACTTTTACAATCAAGGAATACACAAAAGGCCTGAAAAAAAATCAAATTAGTTTGCCATTATGTCTCTCTTTTGAAAATATGTAAAACTATGTATAAAGTTTGGAGGGGCTCTCCCCTCCACATTAAAATTTGGATTTCAGCCCTTAAAAGTGTTTACTAGTTTATCAGCTGTACTAGCTAAATTGAATACATAACAATTAAATGTATATGTATTGCTCTTTAAACAAATCCCTTGAAATTTCATTGTAAGCACTTAACTTTCTGCAATGATTCTAGTAAAATTTCAAGCATAGAAAATGGGAGGACTAAAAGTTCCATTGGGGAAAGGTTCTAGACTAATAATTTGCCATGCTGGATCTGCTAATCAAGGCTTTATTCTGTCGGCACAGCTCATATTCCAGTCAAAAAGCACAGGGCGTTATTACAAAGAAATGAATAGTGAAGTTTTTAAAGAATGGTTTCTCGATTTACTCCGAGGATTAGAAGAGCCATGCGTAATCGTTATGGACAATGCAAGTTACCATTCAACATACGCAGAAAATATTCCTTACACAAAGACGAAAAAAGCTGACATTATAGCTTGGCTTCGAGTAAAAAATATTCCCCACAACGCCACCCAAACCAGGCCAGAACTATTGAATATTGTGAAGGAACACAAGCAAAAATACAGGGTTTACGAACTGGATCAATTGGCATATGAAATGGGCCATGAAGTGGTGAGACTTCCCCCTTATCATTGCTAATATAACCCAATCGAACTTATATGGGCCCAAGTGAAAGGTGAAATTGCGAACAATAACAAAACATTCAAAATTACAGATGTTCGCAATTTACTTGAAGAAGCTTTGCGAAACGTATCAGTAGATAATTGGAAAAATTGTGTGAGACATGCGGAAAATTTGCAAGAGGAAGACTTTGTAAAATCTGCTATCAGAGACGAAGCAGTTGAAAAAATTGTCATTAACTTGCAAGATGACAGTGAAACTAGTTTTAGCAAAAGCGAAGATGCACTTTTTTAAAATTGTGTTAGAACTTGCATTTTTGAAATTGACGTGCTCTGAACTTGAACTAAAAGATATGCACTAATTTGTAAACTTTTCGCTTTTTAAAAATATCTTCATTATTATTAATTGGTAATTTCTTTTGCATCAAATCTTTTAATAGTATTTTAACACTTCAAAATATATTTTTGTCATTGAAAAATAATTCTGATTTGAACTCTTAGTTATTATTATAACTAAAACAACAAATTTACTTACGATCGCCAAACTAACTTGGGGGAAAAGTTTCTAGCACGGAAACCATGACGACCAGCAGGGGAAAAGGTAGAGTTGTGTGACCTTGACGCGCCTATTCTAATTACACAGACTATAGAACTTGCCTAATGTCTAACCCTCGGACAAACAAAACTGGCTGCATTTGACAGCTTGTCACTGTATAGGACTTTTCTCCCAACCATTGTACTTAAAGGCATAGGAACATTTTTGTTGAAATTGTGCTGTACACAAACATGAAAACTATATTGGTTTCATGTGCATTGGAGATTGCATTTTTTTATCTTGCTTATATTTTGGAGTAATGGTGTTAAAATTAATTTTATTTTTTAATTTCTTGTAATTTTATAACATTTAGTATTTTTATTGAGCTCTTATTTTGAAGTTTTTGTATAACTATTAAGAGAATTTTGCTTGACTTAAATTTCAAGTTTCAAACACTTTCTATAAGCTAGTGTCAAGCTTTTACTATCCACCACTTGTTTGATTTGATGGTAGATTAGTATAGAATGTTACTGTTCAGAAAATGTTGGTACACTCTATTTCCGGACAACTGATCTGCAAATGGATTCCAAGTCTTCGAAAATTAAATGTGTAAAGACAGCAAAATGAAAAAAGGATTTTTGTCAGTTTTTCATTCCTTGCACATTTTACCTAATTGGAAGTCCATATAAGCTTATTGTATGAGCGGGGGAGTAAGAAGAAAGAAGAGAAAAAGGATGCTTTTAATTTCTTCTCTATACTTTCTCTATATGCAGAGGATCTATAGGTTCATGGAATGTATCAAGGAAGATTGATGGAAACTTGAAAAAGACTAAATATTTCAATTTTTTTTATACATTTTTGCTGGATAATTTTCTGTAAGCATGTAGTAATTTCTTTATTTTCAACCAATGCTCTAAAAATGAATTAATAAAATAACTGATGCTTCTTTGCAAAAAATTTGAGCTGCATACAAACAAAATTAGTACTAATTTTTGCATTTTTAAAAAAATTAATTTCTTTGTCTGAAAAATACTGAACTTTATATGTATATTTATAAGTAAGCAGTACTTATCTAATATAAATTAGCTGCTTCCCACTCGCTTCCAGCTAAATCATGAGATGAAGTTACACTTTCTATTTCTTGTACCCATGATATTTCGAGCTGGAGAGTTCAAAAGAAGTGCACCTAAACAATAAGGAAAATCCATTCTTCATTCCCAAAAAAATATTTATTTCTCATCTTACTTATTAGATGAGAAACTGATTGTGTTAATATTAAGTAAGGTAGAAATGTGAAGAGTCTAGAACATTTTAGATTTGCTGTTCAGGGTTTGCTGCAAAACTGTTCTCATCAGCTGAAGAAATTTTCCAAATAACAGTGATTCATGTAATTTGATCTAAACTTGTAACTTTCTATTCAAGTGTGAAATAACTTTAATTTTTTCTTCTTTGGATATATAGATATGCAAAAAAAGAAGTCGAGCAACAAATAGTCTTAAAAGTCCTGGTGTTGTGAGTCTAACTTCTGCCACTATGAAAGTGCAAGCAAAATCTTTCAAACATATAGATATGATCCCTCTATCACACATTAAAAGAGTAGTGGATATTACTGAAACAGAAGGTAAGTAGTGATTTATCAATTCTATTTTCAGAGGCATTTCTTATTTCTCCCTTCCTACTTGCTCCTGTCAAAATGATGGGATCAAGTGTCGGTATCTATTTCTTGCGCTCAATATTTCCAGGCTGGAGAGTTTAAAAGTAATTTTCCAACAAGATTAAAGCAATCTATTTCATATGCTGCAAATCATGTTTATTTCTCAATATATGCATCATATTTCAGCACTATTTGTAATGTGTTTAAAGATATGTATTACTTTGATTTAATGATACTCTTCACAGATTTCCCAAATTAGCAATAAATGGTAAAACTCCCGAAATGGATTTGATGAATGTTATGATTCCCCAATTTAAGGATAGGTGTAAGCCGTCCATAGGTAATTGTTTAATCAAGGAGCTAAGATTGTTATATCTCCAGATTGTGATGTTGGTCTTTGCATCTCATGCTTTGAAATTTATCACACACACACACAGATATTTACATATGCCAGGGGTGATTCTGTATTTATTTTATGATTTTTTTTACGAATAATATATGTGCTTTTTTTACTACTCTCGGACAAGCAAAATATTGTGTACTACTTTAAAAAACTATGGAATAACATTTCTGGAAAAAAAGTACTTCTGGTATTAATATTAGACCTTTCATTTAATTACTTGAATGATTTTTTTCTTTTAGTTTATATATGTATATACGTTAGGGTGGTCCAAAATTTCGAAGGTTAAAATTTTGTTGGTTCACCCTTCCATTTGGTTCCAATCCATTAGAAAATAAATCAGAAAAAATTTGAAATCATTTGAATAATATTAAGAGGTAGCTCAAATGTAGATGAAGTTTGGATCATTGCAGAATAGAGAGTATTGACAAAGGGCTAAATTAATCGCAAATAAGATTGCTATTTTTATCAACCCAAAGTAATTGTATTATAAAAATGCAATTTTATATACACTGTCCTAACAGTAGCTGTAAAATCTGCAAATATATACATAAAAATATTTCCCGTAAGTGTAGTGTAAAGCGAGGGCTAGTTGAGCATAGGGGTAAGTTGGGCAATCGAAATATCTCAAAAACTTCACATTGTACGCCAACTTATCAACTGGGGGAAAGAAGCTGTCAGTCGCGTAGCAGGAATTCACAGCACGACCCCTAATCATGATTTGTCAATCGAGTGAGGTGTATGCAGGCTTTGTTTTGGCACGAAGTTAGTTTCAATTTATATTTCTTCTTTACATTTTTCAATAAATCATCCATTCTTGATCATGTAAGTTTTAAATTTTCATAAATCTATTATATTTATGGTATCTAGAAAGGATTTGTATATTCAAATGGTCTTTTCATAACCTCACTTTTGTCTCAAATACTTGTGTCCATGCAAGTTGGGCCAATACCTTTTTCCTTCTGAAGTTGTTTGAACATACTCAGTGCAAGGTCAAAGAAAGATAGACACAGTTGTCAGCAAAGATAAAAAATGCTACTCTGGCAGACACTCCAGAAAAAAATGTATTACAAGAAGAAAAATATAAAAAAACCATTAAAATGGAAAGCAAAAGAAAAGAAAAGAGTTTGTAAAAAGTTATTTCTTCAGTCAAGTAAGGACGGCATTGAAGATGACTATGACTGCCTATAGAACAAGAATCAATTAGGCAATTGTGGTACAAGTGGCTGATGGGAAGAACAATTGTATTAAATTTTCAAATTACTGCATGGCTTCCACTCAAGAGATGATTATTTATTTCTTGAACTGATTTTAATATTCGACACTAACCCTAGCTTGTGGAATCGGATATGTAGCACTTGGAGCATAGTGGGTGTCAAAATCTTGTACTGACTTAAAATATTGATGCTTTTCTGCCAGTTTACCATCACTTCAGTAGAAGAGCAGGAACTGCAAAAGATAAGTATTTTTGCTATATGTGCGTATTGAAAAGCTTGAATGACAGCATCTTTACCTCAAAATGCCCCATATAATAGTTTTAATTCAATGAAATCTTTATCGCCGTAAAAAAAATTAATGACGAATTAAGCAGAATGGCATCAGACAACTTAGCCAGTCACTTTTGGTATTTATCAGAGAAGCTTGAAACCTTGGCTCCTTTTGACAATCAAGTAGTAGCTATGAGAGAAGAAAATGAAAAAAGTAATACTGAAAATCATCCCAAGATTATGCTGCAGAATTTTATGGATATGAAATTAATGGACTTTGTAACAAAGTGGTCAACTTCATTATTTGAAAGAATGAGTTGACTCGATAGATAAATCTACAAATCTGGGAGCTTCAGGAGGATTTTCACAAAGCACTAAAAATTATTGAGGGAATCCCAGTTGTTATACTGATCATGCTGAAAGGGGGATCCCTTGCAAAAGGACTTAATGGGAAAATAATACAAACTGAAGATCAATTACAATTCTTGTGGCAGGTTGTCGAACAACAAGCTTATCCAGATTGCAAAAAAGCAGAGTTTGGAAGGTGCAGGCCCAACCAGGCCCTGACAATCGCACGGGCACCTGGGGCCCATGCCCTGGGCAGGAACTTTCTAAGGGGCATTAAATTTCCCATAGTATCATTTAAACTTCTTTAAATAAGTTGTTACATGAAATAAAAGTGTTAATTAATAATACCCAGGTGTAATTTTTCATAATACCCAGTTGTAATTTTTCATAATAACAGGTTATTCTTAATAATAATCAATTTCAGTGACCATAGCACACACAACACATGCATATATGTATAAAAAGTAAGTGAATCATTTAAAAGGGGGGGAGGGGCAGGAAAAATTGAAAATGCCCTGGGCATGAAAACTTGCAAGTTAGGCCCTGGGCACAACCACATTTATAGTTGTTTAAATATCATTGTTGCATTATTATTAGTTTTTTCTTACAAAATACTCAAGATTTCAATGAAATAAAATTGCATTCTTTTCCTAGCTTGAGTTTTGTTTCTTTCCTTATTTAGGGTATAAAATCGAAAAACTTTGAGGCTGTTGAGCTACCTCTAAATATTAAAATTATGAGCTTAAACTTCGCAATAATTATTTTTTACATAAATGGAACCACTCGAGAGGGTAGGACCAGTAAAAGACTTTTTTTAAAAAAGGGGTCCCTTTTTGGACCACCCTAATATACGTATGTATTGTGTGTTGAGTAGGGAGGGGGCGAGTTCACCAAAAAATAAAATTTAACACATGGGTCAAAAAGTCCCGGGACTAACCAATAAAAACACAATGTTTTTGCAGACTTAAACTTTATTCATCTATATACTCTCCTTCTACAGTGATGCAATCATTCCAACGCTTCTCCAACATTTCTATGCCCTTCGTAAAGAACAATTTATCTTTGACCTCAAAATAAGCGTTAGTTTCGGCAATAACCTCTTCGTCCGAACCAAATCTCTTCCCCTGAAGCATCTTTTCCAAATCAGCGAAGAGCCAGTAGTCGTTGGGTGCCAGATCTGATGAATAGGGTGGGTGCGGCAACAATTCCAAGTGTAAATCGTTGATTTTTGCTAACGTTTTTACTGATTTGTGGATTGGTGCATTGTCTTGATGAAACAATGGCTTTTTCTTTGCCATATGGGGTCGTTTGCGCTTAATTTCGTCGCTTAATCGGTCGAGTAAGGCTATATAATAGTCACTATTGATCGTCTGGCCTTTCTTCAGATAGTCGATGAACAATATTCCGTGCGTGTCTCAAAATACAGACTCCATAATCTTACCAGTTGATTGTTGGGTTTTTGGACGCTTTGGACGGCTTTTGCCCTTTGCTCTCCCCTCAGCAGATGCTCTTTTCGACTGTGGCGTGTAGTGGTGGATCCACGTTTCATCTACAGTCGCATATCGGCGCCAAAAATCCTTTTTATAGAGCTTTAAAAGCTCCAAACAACGCTCAGATTCGTCAATTCATTGCTGTTTTTGTTCCATTGTGAGCAAACGCGGCACCCACCTCGAAAAAAGCTTTTTCATTCCTAAATCTTCGTGTAAAATGTTGAACACGGTGCCTTTAATGTTTTCTGACGTGCTCACCTCTGGGCCTTCCAAAACGTTCTGCGTCTTCGGTGGTTGTACGACCACGTTTAAAATCAGCATACATCTCCGGGTAACACTTTTCAAGCCATTCCTGGGCTTGTACGGTATTTTTACCCATCAAAAAACAATGTTTTATCAAGACACGAAACTCGATTTGATTCATGTTTTAAAAATGAACACAAACAGTTTCACTTTAACCTCAATATCTCGAAAATTGCTGAACGAAATGTCATGAAATGTTTCCAGGTGTCTTTTGAAGGTTCATACTAGCTCAAACGATAGCACATTCTAATTTTCTGGCGCCATCTATTGGTTAGTCCCGGGACTTTTTGACCCATGTGTTATATTTTAAGTTCACACTTAGGTGCATACTTTTTCGGAAAATTTTGAAGTTCCAAAAAAAAATTTCCTCTGGGAATCACCCATGATATGCATAAGTGCAATAAAATTCTCTTTTAATGTTTAAAACTTTTTTTTTTTTTTTTTTTTTCTCGTTGAAAAACTAACATTCAGTCAACCCTGAATGTTGGCTTTTAATAAAAAATGAATACACTTTAGTTTTATATTATTTTCTTGAATTAAGAAAAAACACTTTTATAAATAATGGTTTTCTTCAAAATTTTGTGACCTTTTAAGTGGATGATCACTACCTCCTATACAATTATTTTACCTTCGTGACTTTCTTTATATTTAATAATTTTTTATGTTTAATTGGTAAATGTTATGGGAGTAAAATTGTTTTGAACTCATATTTTATGATATATTCTTTCAGAATCCAAGAAAGCCTTTGCAATTGTAGCTTGGTCACAAAGAGAATTAAAAGAACTGCTCTATGCATTCTTTTTAATAGATGATGATAAAACTACATTTCTTCGCACTCTTTGCAGACAAGTTGCTGACAGTGTTTGCAGAGCTGATACAGTAAGTTGGTTTTTATGCCTATTCATTTTTTAAAAAATTTATTGGGTAAAGTAATATTCAGGATTTCGTCCATATGCAATATTTTAAATCATGAAGTTCTTATGTTACGAACTTTAGTTAACACTAGTAAAATTACCCAGCGTTGTCTGCTACAATAATATTGTGAAAATCTTTCAACCCCGTACATGTTAAATATCATATTATCAAAATTCATTGTCTCCATAATCTTTGCCTAACGAAAACTTAAGCTTAACATCTACTGCATTATGATCTGCAGTATTTTTTTTCACGGAAATGGTTTGTTTAGGTATTTACACTGAAAATTAAGGGATTTACATAAATAAAATGCTCATTCACAGAGTATTTACCCTGTGAAATTAATTACATACACTTTTTAATCAAAATATTTCGTCAAATAGTTGTTTAAGTTCTTAAGCCGTTTCGGACCGATCCTAGTTTTTGTAAACATATTTCATCCAAAACTATTTTCTACATTAATTACACATAAAATAACATAATAAAACTGATTTCAGAAAAATTTCTGTATTTGTTTCAGATTTATAAAATGTTGCGAAAACGCAACGTTGGTCCAATAGGGTATAAAACAATTAACTTTTAATTTTATGAAAATCCTTAACACATTTACTATGTACAGGCACATTACACTTAGAACAAATAGTTTTTGTCTGACTTTTTCAAAATTTGCACCTTCTCTTATTTTCAAGATTTTTGACGATAGTATGATCAGAGCGGTCATTTTTCATTGTATTTAGTACAATGTTTTGCATTATTGGTAGGCGACTGGACAAATTTATATCTCTGGTTTTGCAGATACCCTGGTCATTTGATTCCTCAGATGATTCAATTGGATCGTTGTGAAGTGCTGTTTTTAGTAAATAAACAGCAATGGCCCTTTGAAATTCTAATGTAATTTTAGGATCTAAAGTATCTCTGTAGATCCTCCAAGCATTTATTTTAGCTACGTCAATGAAATAAACGAATATTGGCCACCACCATTTCTTGCCTTTTATGTTGATTCTGCATGCTGCTACGAAATTGTCCAAAAGGTCAACTCCCCCCATGTATTTGTTATAGTTTGCTATCAAATTTGGTTGCTTTATTTGAACGTATTTCTTGTCTGTTCTGGAATATCTTTTAGCTAAACTTGTGGGTTCAACTGTTTCAAAGTTAGTTGCTACTGTCACAACGGCATTATCATTCCACCTGGCAACAGTGATTTCATTTTCTCTGTCAAATGCAAACTCGTAGGTACCTCTGGCTTCTTTTTTCATATATTTTACTGGCATTATTAAACAGTTTTCTGTTTGATTTTCTCGAACAGTTCCTGTTGCAATAAATCCTTGCTTACGAAGCTTTGTAAGCAACGAATGTGATGTAAAAAAATTGTCAAAAGTATATGACATGATGCGAAGGATGCTGAACAACATTTAACAGATTTATAACAATATCTCCTCCAAGGCCAAAGTTTGTTGTTTTTTCTCAAGATTTGCCTGTATAAATTTCGAACTCAAAAAGGTAACCATCAGAGGAACACAAGCACCAGACCTTGAAGCCAAAACGCACAGGCTTACCTTTCATAAATTGTTTACTGGAATGCTTTCCAAAATATGGAATCATTTGCTCGTCTATTGAAAGGTGTGATGCGAATATTCCATATTGCATAAAATTATCAATTAAAAGCTTCAATACAGGACGAACTTTTGCAAGTTTATCATTTTTGTCTAAATTCATGTTGTCTGCTTAATGTAAATTTTGTTTAATGCCTAAGTAAACAGATCGTGACATTGCTGTGCGAATCAGAGGAAAATTAATATCTTCTACGACGGACCAATATAACTTTTCTTGAGGAACAGTTGAGTATCCGCTAAATAGAAGGAAACCTACAAAACGTTTCATCATTGAAACTGAAAAATTTAATCTATTTTTTTGATGAGCATATCTTACACTCTCTTGAACAATGTATTCAAAAATGTCTTCACTAAACATTTTCAAAAACACTTGCACGGGTTCTTATTTTAATAATTTTGTAGAAAGTACTTCTTTTTTCTCTTTTTCCAATAAATCTACATCAGTGAGTTTTCTTGTGTATTTCGGTGTGCATTTTTCCCATTTATATTTTTTCTTAGGCTTATTCTCATCTATATTTTCAAAAGATTTATAAGAAATAATTTTGATCTCACCTGATATATCTGTAGGTATTGCAGTATTTTCACCTATTATGTCATCATCGATGCACTCTTCATCTGTTACAATATCCGGATCTGGCAGAATTACGATCAAATCTTTTTTTCATCTTCTAAATCAGAAATATCTTCATCACTCAATGAATGAAAATACACTCAATGAATGAAGATAATCCAAGGCCTCATCAACGTAAGGCAACAGTTTCGCTTTCGTACAGGAGTAAAATTGCCTGCAAGCGAGAAAAAAGATCAATTATAGACTAAAGTAACATGCGGCTAAAAAAATATTTCACATTGGACTAACGCTGTTTTCGCAACATTATTAAAATTTAAAAATTTGAGATATTAAGGAGAAAATGGGAACTTACTTGACGATGCCATTTTGTTCTGAAGTGTTTAACGTTTGTAAACAATCGGTTTAATATTTGTTTACAGGTGCTGCCCTCTGGACTTTGAAAGTCAAATCTCTTCAATTTCAAAATCTGTTTTCAAAAAAAAAATTTTTGATTAGTAAAAAAATTCATAGCTTCACGATTTTTTTCCTTTAAAAGATATGAGTATTGTGCATAAAATAAAAACTATTTAATTCAGAAATGCCTAAAAGAAAATGTTTGAAAAAAAAAAATAGTTAATGTTGCGTTTTCGCAACGACAGTCTGAAATGGGTTAACTAACACATTAAAAAAATCAGTGACTTGATTCTTGAATTTTACTGCTTTTCTGAAGTGAAGCTCTAAGGGAGTAATCTGAACAAAATGGAAGTTCAAAACACAGCATCGGTTTCAAAATTATCTATGTTCCTTTCCTCGCTAAAATACTCTTTATAGAATCCTTGCTGATATGTATCCTGAAAATGGGGAATTTAAAGACTGTCCCGGTAAAGTACCATCAGAATATTGGTAAAAATGGTTGCTGGGATGCAGTTCATAGATAATGGTACTTACAAGTACCGTCAATAGATAAAGGGTTAAAGCTTATCTCAATCCTTGTTGGAAGAAATAAGATTCTGGGCAATAACTCATGTTCTATTTATTCTAGAGTTATTATATTAGGTAAATAGTATGCCAACCAAATAACAGTGTATGTATTTTGATATTTTTACATATTAGTCTAGTTCTGTAATAAATGAAAAATAGAGATGTTAACTTTAAAAAAAATTGTTATGAATAATTTTAAAAGTTGCATTATAGTATTTGTATGTTTCTTGAAGATGTTCAATTACTGCCTTAAATGTGAAAATACTTAGTTTTTTAAATCGAGCGTTAACAATTTATGTTTTTGGTTAGGCTCTTGGGAAAATTCTTATAAATTTGAAAAAAAAAAAAAAAAAAACACGGAATAGAAAAAGGGGAAGGTGATGTTTTAAATGATGTGCAATTTTGTGGGGGGCCTCCTTTTTCAAATATTGAATTTTGAAAAAAAATTAGCGATATAGCTTACTAGTGAAATTCCTTTCCCCTTTACTTTATGTAGTTTTTAAAAATTTCTTTTCACACATACATATTAGCATAGCTACTCTATTTTGAAATACTAAGAAGAAAAAATTTGCTACTTGTGAATATTTTCACAAAAAAGTGTTTTCTCTTTTAGTTTTGATTTCATTAACCATCTTAAATCTTATAGTAATTCGGTATTTTGCTTTCACAGAACGTTTTTTTAAAGTATGGTAAATATTTGCTCACAATGAACAGTGATTTGTCAAGATACAAAATTGTTGTTTCTAATTTGAATAAATCGTTGAGTCTTATGCTTAAGGCCTTACAAACTCCAGGTCTCATCAGGAGTTGAGTGGTTATTCTCAAACTTGTTTGTCACTTCCTCATAAAATTGATTTGTATGAAATAATTTCTTATTTCCCATATTTAACAGGTTTTACTTTCACAAAGCAGTCCTCATTTTGAGAGCTGTTGTATAAATTGGTTTTCACCTACCACATGTTTTTATATTTTTTATTCCTGCTCTGTTTTCATTTTTGCAGTAGACATTTTAAAATTTAACCGTAATTTTTTAAATGCATTTTCAGGAAAATCTTCTTACTACTCTAGATCCTCAGCAATTAGCATTACAGACCTCAGAAAGTTCTGGAAATATCCTAACAAAAGCATTAACGTGAGTTTGAAAACAATTTTTTTTAGATGATTTTTGTGATTAATTCAATAAATTATGGACAAACCTACTGTTAGTATTTTTGAAGGCAAATATTTGCTTTGAATTCTACATTAATTTTTATTAAGGCATGTAAAAAGTCCTGCAAGTAGATGCTTGAAACTTTTCCTAAAGAGTAATTGGTGTTAATATTTTTCAAGTCTACGTAGCAGTGGTTTCATTGAAAATTTTTCGTGCGCTAAAAGCTACTTTTTCAAATAAAGTATTATGAATTTTTAATTTTAATAGCATTTACTGGCAAAAAATATATTTTTATAATAAAGGTCAAGACTCGGAAATTTTGGAAGTGGCCAGTGACCACTAAACTCGATTAACTTAGTGGCCACTTATGCATCATAAAACAAAAGGGCAAAAGGGGGGGGGGGTTGCATTAGTGCACTAAAATTTCTTATGTATCTTATTTTCAGTGAAGAAAAATATTTTGTCAAAACTATTAAGTCTACAACACAAAAAAAAAAATGTATGACTTTTGAACTGGGAAAAGAGAATGAAAAAACTAGCTTTGTTGGCGATTGTAAATTAAGGAAATATGAATTTTTACAATATAGTTTTTCATGTTGAATGTTATAGAGTACAAAAATTTTTAATTGTTTAATAATAGAAGCAACAGATAACAAAAATCACAATTACAGAAACGAACCTTTTACAAAAAAAACGTGATCACAAATACAGACCATTTTCGAACACACAGGAAAAATTTTCGCTTTTTTTTTTTTTTTTTTTGTGAAAGGGGAAATGAAGAGTATCAGCTTGAATGCGGAATTGTTACTTGAATGCCGAATTGATGCAGTTTTATTGTGCTTGTGTGCATGAAAGGGGCATAGGTTGTAAATTTTATAGATGGATTTACTTTAGAAATTTTTTAAAAAGGAAAGGTGGCGATGGCACCTACTTTTTTGAATCTCCACTTTTTCAAACAAGGCTGCCACGTGGTGAGTGGGGAGCGCAACCTTTATTTTATAAAATATGTGTTTCAGGAAAACTAAATGTCTTAATAGTTTAAAGTCCATTTTGGAATGAAATAAAGATTGAATTATCAATTTCTTAGAAATAAAGATTAGAATTGAATCTATTCTTCTATTCCACTGCATTGGGGGCCTTGAATTACCACAATATCTTTTGCAAATTAGAGAAATAATAGTTTCTTCTAGAGCTGTTTAGTTAAAATTGCAAATATGTAACTATTATTTTTGGGAAGAGAAATACATTCCGGCATAGCAAAAATCTAGTTAAAATGTAAATTTGCTTTTTTCTTTTTTGGAATTACCAAATATTTCAAAAATGTAAGCTATGTTTAGTCATGTCGCTAAATTTTGAAATTTGAAAAACTTCTCATTAATTGCCGAAAATCCTATTGAAATATTTTAAAATAATCCTTTAATTCTATATAGTTTAATATTTGGTTTTAAATTTAGTTATATACTTGAGCATTTATGAAACTATCTAATATTTTGGTAATTTCAATGAATTAAGAGAAGAAAAATGAGCATAAAATATGTGTTTACCATTCATTATTTATGTTTATCTATTTGCTGAAAGAAATGTTTTCCAAATTGTGTTTAACCCCTTAATACCATGGCTATTATTCAAGAAGTTTGGGTAAAAAAATTTCATTAGAGTTCTGATCACATTTCACATTCCAACAAAATGTAAGTTTGAGAGTTTTTTTTCTTATTAAAAAATGTACAAAACAATGTAAAATTCATGAGATTTTTATTTGTCGATTTGTAGGAATTAATGTTCCTAAGTTGTCATTTCTGTTGCTTGGTTGCAATTTTATGAATGCCTTTCCATTGTCAAAATGTTGGCATCAAATAAAAATAAATTTTTGAAATGAACTTAGTGAGTTGCAGCTTTGCATTTTGTAATATTGGTAGCTTTCATGGCTGTAAATCATTCAATTTTCCTTGCAGCAAAACTCGGGATAAACTGGGTCGAGCTCTATCGATGCGGCGTACTCCAACCAAACGAGGGCTCAGCAGAGCTGTGTCTACCATCATCAGCCCTTTGAGAAACTTTGGCACACCTTCTCATAATATGCCATCTCTAAGATTGTCTTCAGTCACAAATTTATCGGTACGTAATACATTATTTGCATTGTAAGGATGGATTGCTATATTTTTGCAGAGTTTGTAATTGTTTGATTTCGTGAATGTGTAAAAATATTTAGATTAAGTTTCTACTTTTGTCTAAAATTACACAGAGGTCCATAATTTTGTTCTTAAAATTACCAAATTGTTTATCAAGAACAATAAGGGGGGGGGGGGGATTTTTTTCATTTTTTTTTTTTTTTTTTTTTTTTCATTTTTCAAGGCGAAAATGTCTTAGTACTGGTTAAAAAAATTGTCTTTCCTTTAACACATTACTTGAAACTTCTTTTAGTACTTATAAGATGCTCTTATGTTAAAAATTCATTGAGTAATGAAACAAAATTACTTTGTAATGCTAAATAATTTGCAGATCAAGTAAATAATCAACATATTTTTACTGATTAGTTCATTTCTAATGACTTCAATTATGATTCAATTTCAGGATGGTGCCAGAACAGGGAAATATCAATGAATTCTAATGTTCGGGGAAAAATCAGGGAATTTTTTTTCTTTGTTTTTGGGTTCATCCTGAAGTTCCAAGTGATCTTATTTGTAATCATTAATATTAATCAATGTTCCCTTACTAAAATCAAATTCTGAAATAATTTTACTCAAAAAAATTCTTTTATTTGCTGTTTTTCACATAACAAAAAAGGCATTTCGTTTGCATTCTTTTTGCATTCGTGATGGGGCCTGGACTTTTAAATTTTAAACGTGTCTTATGCTTTGTTAAATGGTAAACAAATAACTTTTATTTTTATTTAAAAGCTTTAATTTGACGTTTTTAATCGAAATTCGTGAATCGTGATTGTAAGTGCAAACTTTCAAACATTAAAAATAATACCGCTAGTTTTATTTTTGGTTTCAATTTTTTATGCATGCTTCAGATCATTTAAAATACTTGAAATAAAGAATGAAACTATTAAATAATATGTTTAACTTTGAAACAGTCAGGAAAAAAAAAAAAAAATCATTAACTATGCACAAGTTTAGACTTAGCATGGCAATAAATTTTCTATTACACACATTCAGTCATCATATAAATTTATTCTGGGCAGGAAGAACATGTTAAATATCAGCAATTAATCGCAAATAAATATATAAATAATAAAATAAAAAAATCATTTGTTTCATTTCTTATTCAGTATGCATGTTAAATCTTGTAATAAGTTCTCATGCTATAGATTAAGAGATTTACCTATTTCACGTGCACAGTTCAATTTCTTGACATTCTAGCATTAATCCTAAAATGTTTAATCTTTGATCAAAGGTATTTTCTAGAGTTTGGTACAGTAAAACCCCGCAAATCCGAACTAATTGGGGCTGTAGCCTATTCGGATTTCAATTTGTTCGGACTAGCCGAAAACTATTCATAACACAATAAACGAACCCTCGTTACGGTATAGGACTTAACCCTACACTGCCCAATTTTTTTCTTCTTTGTAAAATATTTTCATTGTGTGTTTGTTTGTGCTAGTTATAAGTGAAAACATACTAAAAAAATTCTTATTTAATTTGAAAAAATAGAATTCGAGAAAATTTGACATGTTATTTAAAAGCAACACTGCACATTTAGGGGTAACAATATATTTTTTATATAATCATTTTAATAAATGAAAGAAAATCAATAATAAATAGGTATGCATTATAATTATAAAATAGCACTAAAATAGTAACACCCAGCAGCCACGCCAAACGATGTCATGTTTATGCGACACTGGCGTGCAATTGCCTCCGCTGGAGGGTTTTTGTCAGTTCGACAATTGAAGTTAACTGACTTCGGTATTTTGTGAGTTTGTATTGTTATAGTAATTTTTTTATAGATTTAATAAGTAATAGTCTTTAATTGTTTTGTTGTGACAAAATAAATAAGTTTCTCTTTTTTTGCATGTGTTTTTCAAATTTGAATTTGTTAAAAAAAAAAAAACTTGTTCGGATTTGCGAGATTTTACTGTATTTCCCAATACAATTAAATGATGTTTAAAAAATGCATAATTTTCTTAATATAATTTAAGTATTTCAAAAAAGAAGTTTGGAAGTTATGCATGTTCACATTCTTCTTTCAGTCGATTATTCTTTCATTTGTAAAATATTTATTGATTACTTTGTTGAATACCAGAAAATTCAATTAAAATAAATCAAAGCAAAATTAAGAGAAATGCTTTGCTAGTTGAACATAAAGTTGCTAACAAGTAACCAGTGTTTTTTTTAACTACTTGTCGCATTTTGTCTTTCCCTAGAATTACTATAACACTAATTTGATGCTTTGTGCTGCAAAATTCTTTCACTGCTATAACAATGCCTCTTTCTTCTTCAAAATAACAAAATTAAATTTTGGAAAATGTTATCTGTTGTAAATACGGCTATACCTAATATTTTAATGTAGCATTCATATCTGTTTTGAATAGGTCTGCTTTTTATCTTTTGTGTGTGTGTGTATATATATATATATATGTGTGTATGTGTAACATAAAAAATGTTCAATCATGAAAAGTTTCTGAAAATCTCTGGAATTCAGTGTTTTCCCTGGTTTAGGGAATCTTGCTTCAGAGATTCAGTAGCCGCCCTGTAATATTTCAGGTAAACATTAAAACTCTTTAAAATGTTACCTGCATGTAGTAATGCACCCAGGACTTTGCTTTGGGTGCAGGAGGAGAGCAAGGTCAGGATTAGGGCTGCATCAGATATTGATTTTACCTGATGTCCTGTGTCGCTTGTGTAACGATGTTCCGAAATTTTGGCTCGTAGCTTTAAAAAACTTTCAAATCCAAAGTAAGGTTTTAAATTACATATGTGGTTGAATTTTCTTAATATGAGCACGGTTAACACGAAATCACAGCTAAAACAAAAATTTTGTTCATAAGTTTGGTTTACTATTTATTTACACTAAATATCTCGTGCATATTCGAAGGCTAAATACAAATTTTGGCCAAGACAAATAAAAGTTCTGATCTATTCCTGAAAACTTTTCTCGATTGCATATAATTAATTTTTTAAACAAATTGTTGGTTAATTTGAGTCATTGTAAACCACCTAGTACGTATTTTGAATCAAACGTTGCATCTTTCTGGGTAGAGAATAAAGCTCATGCACGTATTGGCTTTCAGACAGGTCAGTCTGCTCATGGATCAAACCCTTTGTCTTTTAATCATTCTTAAATAGTAGTGATTATTTTTAAAATATAAACATGCGTTTCTAGTACAGTACGGGACCTCAAATCCGGAACGGTTGGGACCGCGATACTTCCGGATTTCGGAATTTTCCGGATTTTGGGTCCTCATTCAAAAAATTTTGTAAGTAGCATCACAGCCCACACAATTTGCTCTAGAACATTTTATTAGCATTTTGCTCATTTATAGCATTTTTATTATTGTATATACTCGCCTATAAGTCGCGAAATTTAGCACAGAAAACGAAGTTAGAGTAGGCTTACATTCGAGGCAAAGTATCGAAACATCTAGATTTTCCCTGATGTTATTTTAACATCTTTGATTAAACAATAAAAGAAAAGAATTCTGTCAAATTTTGATTTTATATCCGCTAGCCACTAAATTGTAGTAAAAGATCAGACTATCGGGAAAATGCGAGAAACGCAGATTTTTAATTTCGCGAATGTTCTGCATCGCGCGAAAATTGCTTCTCCTCTCCAGATGTCTTGTCCCCGTATGTCCATCTTGACATACCAGATCTTTAATGCAGGCTGGATCAAAATTCAACTAGTGAAATATCGGGGCAGATACTGGATATTTGATGCCTTCTCTGTGTGTGGCAGTGGGAAGGGCTGTCCCATTCTTCCCCCATTACTGTACCTCTGGCTGCATATTTTTTCTTACAATCTGAACAATTCTCCAAAGATATTTAATGATTTTTTTTCCTCATTCAAATTAATGTTTTGTTGTGATTCTGCTCAAAAAACATAAGATTTTATAACTTTTAAAATAAAATGTTTCTTTAGATTTGAAAGCATTACAATATTTTATTGCCAGTGTAAAAATTAAAGAATTTTTTGGAATAGATTTATTTTATTGGTGATAGTTAATTAGACAATTATTTTTATCATGCTGATACTATACTAGCCAACAGTATTTATAAGGTACCACACTGCTAATTTTAAATGCAGTACTTAATATATATTTGTTTGCGAAGCTACAAACAAATATATATTATTGAGTTTTTAAAAAAATCTTGTATAATTTTCTTTTGTAAATATATGTAGCCAGATGTTGCATCTATAGTGAGCTCAAATCTTCCAGTCTTTTTGTATTAAAAATTCTTTATAACTCCGAAACATGTTTGCAACTTTTATTGCAATTACATGCTTTAAATATTGTTTTTTATTTTGTTTCAATTTGTTCTTCTAATCATGATAGCAAAACAAATTTGGATTTAAATGGTCCTTATTTTTCCATTATTTTTAAAAACAATTACGATATGAATTTTTGATATCTTTCATCTTGAGTAGTTTTTTGTGGCATTTAAAATAGTGCAAAAATTGGAAAAATGCTGTTATTTCTTCTCTTTATTTGCAATTTCATGTGACAATCTTATGTAAAATTAGGAGAGGGTAAGTACAGGGGTCGTGCCAGAGGAAATTCTGGTCCGTTTTTGGACCAGAAATAGTTGGCAAAAAATAATTTTTATTGCTGTCTGCTTAAATTTTTAATTTTCATGAAAATGCTTTTAAAATTCACAAGAAATAGACCCTGTTAAAAATGCTGGATCAACGCCTGAAATAAGTCAAATGTAAAAAAAAAGGCTTTTGGAATCACTGCATCATGTTAAGAAGTTTTTGCATTCAATTTCACGAAATTGGGCATACTAATTTTGATCCAATACAATGGCTGTTTGGTTTTTTCATTAGCAAATAACAAAAGAAAAATTTTAGAAAACAGTTTTTGGAATTACTGCATCATGTTAAGGAGAGCTTTTGCATTAAATTTCATAAAAATGAGCTCAATGATTTTTATCCAATGCAATGTATAGGCTATTTGATTTTTTTAATTAGTAACTTTCGCTCAGTAGTAACTTTCTTCCTTTACTTCTGAAATCACTTTCTCGAGTTTTAAGTGATTCAATAATATTGCTGTACCGGTTGTCTGGGTATTATGTGTAAATGATGAAAAATTAATCATCCCTTTCTTTTGAGTTTGATATCAAAGGACAAAGTCATTTATTTATAAACTGCTTTATTTTTGAGGTAACTTTTTAAAATATTTTTGAATTCTTTCAAAATAAAATATTTTTAGTGATGTTTGTGTTTTGAAAATGAATTTTCTTTGCCAGCAATTGCCATATGTTATCCCAGAAGCTCTGCTTGCTTTGAGTGAACAACGTTTCAAGACATTTCATGCTAGGTCGGGTTATCAAACAAGATCGAGGTCAGTTCTGTGGGTGGCTGTCCTGTAAAAATTTTGCTGTCCTGATTCCTTCGCTCTTTTTTTTTTTTTCTTTTTTTTCATGGAACTGTCTAGTGTTCAGTGTTTTTGAATAGCTACTTTATCTTTTATTCTGTGTTCTTCTACTCACTTTAGCATATATTTTGAAAATTTCACTTTTTATTTCATTCAAAATGAATTCAGTTTTTAGCATTGCACAAACAAATTTAAAACAAATATTTGATAGAATAATGAATGTTTTGAAAATGTCTTTCTTTTTAAATTCTGTTCCCCCTCCCCCCTCTTATTGACATTGGCATGAGGTTTACTATTCAGAAAATTCGCTTGCCAGGAATTCATTATTCAGGATAGCGCTCGAACCAGGATATAAAGATAATTATTAGAAAATTATAATGTTGTGCTAAATTGGGGGAATTTATAATAATTACCCAAAACCAGGGAAACTTTCATAAATGAAAAACTTTTATGATTTTTAATTTATCCAAATTTTCACCGTTCATGTCAGCAATTCTTAATATTAACCTAGCTTTATTTAAATGCAATTGAAAAATATTTTTATTTAAAAAATTCCTTTTGTCATTTTTATGCCCTACATATATATATATTTGTTTTTATGTATATATATATATTAAACTTTGTTAAGAGGCAAGTCAGTAAAGTTTATTTTTATTTTCGTTAAAAAAATTAATTGGAAATTGCCTGAATGAAATTCTATGATTTAGTCTTTAAGCTTTCAAGTGTCATAAAATTAAATGCTGAACTATTGCTTTAGTTTTATTTTTGTTTTAAATATTTTAAGTTAAGTTTTTTGTGAATTGACCCTAGAGACAAATTTGTTTTTATTGAAAATTGTTTTGAAATTCAATCTTGCTAATTTTACATAGATTTTCTTATGTATTGAAGAGATTATTTTTAGAAACCATAAAATTGCAATGCTTCTTGCTTTTTTTTGTAATTAATTATTCATAAAATTTGAAAAGTTGGTAATTAAATACATTCAGACACCACCACACAGCACCACGTGTTTGTGTGGTGGTGCTGAATGCTACCATGCTGCAGGTTCAGGGCTCAATCCCTGGGCTGGGCAGACTTGCATCAACTTTTCATCCCTCAGTGGGTTGATGAAATGAGATCCAAGTATGCTTGGAAACCAAGCACTTGGGATTCCACGTCAAGGCAACAACGTGACCAGAACATCTACTTCTGCCATCCAGGGCCCTTCGTCTTGTTCGCTGAGATGGGTGCAGCAGGTCTTGTCCCTCATGGGCTGTCATGCCACTGAGTTTAGTTTAATTTGTGCAATATATTTGTTTAGATAGCATGAAAGTCAAAAAAAAAAGTCCTGAAAATGTTTCAATCTCTCTAGCAACTTAGTATATATATTTTGTAATCGGTTCTGGTTTATTACAAATGTAGAATCTAAAATGAATGTACCAGGCATGATGAGGAAAAGTTGTTTATTTATTAACTTAAGTTAATATGTATTATTGTATGAGCAAACCATGTTATCAATTTCTACAATGAAAATGCCTTATTGTTACTTTTAACTACCTTGATTGTGATTTCGATAACACGTTGACTGCCAACCTACGAGATAACTCGTAGTAGGTGAGCTCGTTGAGAGACCAAATTACAAGTTGTCTCGTTGCAGACTTTTGTCATTTTTCAATACATTTATTGAAAGTTAATTTTTTACTTAATAAAATGTTTTGTACAATATCAGGGTTCACACTGGTTAAAAATACAAGGTGGGATTTTCCTCCTTGACAAAAATTTTAAGTGGGATTTTTAAAGTTTAAGCCTAAAAGAAATTTTTTTTGAGTGGGATTTCAAAAAATATTGCGGGAATCGCGCGGCCTAGCGCGAACCCTGAATATGTTGTAATTAAATTATACTCTTGTCTTTAGATCGTTAAACTACAAACAACACTGGCAGCCAGCGTGTCGGCAGTCAACATGTTAACATTGACTTTCTATACATAAATTAATTTGTTTTGCATTACAGGAGTTCGAACCTCCAGCCCCTCCGAGCCTCTCATCCTCTCCAGTTGGAGGAAAAAAGTTAAAAAGCAGCTCCCTTGGAATATCAATGTCCAGGTTGTTTTAATCGTATATCCAAATAATTTTCTGCTAAATATGCTGCTACCTTGTGGGATTACCTGTTGTCAGTGCGTACATTCCAATTGCTTGACAAGAAAAAAAAGAAACTTTAGGAAGTCATTTTATTGTGTGGACCACATGAAGATCTTGCACTTTTTTAGTCTACATCAACTGTAATATTTTGTAAATAATAGTTATTGGCATCGAAGGTGCTATAATGATTTATGTTCGAATTTTAAAAAACCCACATAAAATATTTGTAAATGTTCATTTTTAACTTATGTTAATTAGTTGAATAAAAAATGTTTTATAATATGTTTTCTGATGAAATGTACTATACTTTTGCATTACTAATTTTGACTAAAAGCTGCAGAAAATACATTAATTTATCAAATTCCTTCTTTTTTAAATATGTAAATATGTTTTTATAAAGACATCATTTAAATCAGGCGTAAGTTGCATTTTCTTTTGCTGCTTCAAAAATAATTGTCAACTGTATTAATCTTTTTTTAATTCTTCAAACAATTAAATACAATACCAAACCCCAAATTCAGAAAATCCTAAAAATCGGCACTTTTTCGAAAATTCCCGGGTTTTTTCTTTTCTTTTTGTAAGTTCAGAAAAATGCTATCTAAGTTGTTAAATCAATAAATACCAGTAAATTTTGATTCAGATAAAAGAAATTTTGTAGATATTTTCTGATTTACATGAACTACACTCAGAAACAAAGATCTAACCAGAAAAATCTATGTTCAAAAGTAAAAATTGATTTCTTAGGACTAGTAGGATATCTTTTTTCCCTACAAAAAAAAAAATGTTTCTCCTTAAGTCTTTGAAAGTCCATTTTTCCACTTTTATTCCCTTTTTCTTTTTTAAGAAAAAGATTTAAAAAAAGACTTTGTCGATTTGGTTCTTTGTAGACATAAATGGCAGCCAGTAACTTTGCATTTTGTGCAAATGACTGGTGTCTTGGTTTAATTTCTCCAATAATATATTTTTTTCGATTTAGCTCTATTCTCTTTTTCATACAATTGCTGATGATAGCGAAATGATGAACTGCCATGTAGGTATAGTTTATCTCTGCTGAATTGAGAGCTGTAATTTAGAGTGTTTTATCAAAGTCCATGAATAATTTTTTATTTTTTTTTTGCTTGGTAAAAATATATAATGAAAGGCATCTGTGATAGTGGATTAGACCGAAGAGGCACTCTCTGGTATAGGTCACTACAATAATTATTGGCCTATGCAGATATCGACATTATTGAAAGATCTGAAAGGGTAGTGAAAGAGGCCTTTCATGCCCTAGAAATCTCCGCCACAAACATGGGCCTCACTATTAACGAGGACAAGACAAAGTTTATGAGAGTCCCGTCCTCGACAATGAACTCCACCCCTTTCTGCATAAATGGTCATCTTTTGAAAGGGTTAGTGAATACAAATACCTTGGAACAACTATTAATGATCAAAACAAGTTAAAAGTCGAAATCAGCAGCAGAATAAAAGCTGCTAATAAATGTTTCTTGGACTATAAAAACAATTAAGATCCAGGCTTATCGGCCGAATAATTAAAATGAGATTATACAAGACACTTATATTACCTGTGCTGCTGTATGCTAGTGAAACTTGGACATTAAACTTAGACATCCAGCAAGCTCTGGATACCTTTGAAAGAAAAGTTTTAAGAATTAGATTCAGGCTTGTACAAGAACAAGGTTGCTGGCGGACCAGATATAATTTTGAACTTTATATACTTTACAAAGAGCCTCAAGTTACACATGTCATCCGAAGTAACAGCCTGAGATGGCTTGGCCATGTCTGGAGAACCCCTGAAAACAACCCGACTAGACTGCACACTTACAAGAAACCCAAGGGAACCTGTGCCTGAGGCAGACCTTCAACAAGATGACTGGATAATACTGAAAATGACCTCGAAATTTTGAAAATAAAAAACTGGCAAAGAGTTGCTTTGAATCGACAGAGTTGGAAGAAACGTGCTGTTGAGGCAGCTAAGACCTGCAACAGGTTAAGTGTTTAAAGAAGAAAAATATATTGACACAACGATTTACTTTAATTACCGGTATGATAAAAAAAGTTAACTTATTTGTTTAACTCTTGAGAAAATGCTTCAGTTTGAAGCAAAAATGCGTAGATCAGAATTGATTTTTACGTAAATCCGCCAATTTCGGGTCGGGTTTCAAAATCTGACATAGTGCCAGTCCCAAGCATGCTGAATTTGGGGGGGGGGGGGGGCTCTGCCCGTCTGCACTGCAGTCTGTTTTGAGAAAGTAAAAAGTGTCTGAACAAGACAGTACTGTCTTATAGCTGAATGCCATGAGACATACTTATTTGCTATAAATGCATAAAAGTTCTAATTACATTCCTGTCAATTTTTATGCTTTAGTCGGAAAATTTTGCATTTTGCAGTTTTACACTTTTACGTGCAGGTCCCAATTTTTTTTTCAGTTTTGAAATCAGGTTCATAGTAATCTTGATAATGATATTCCTGATTTAAAAAATTTTGTTCTAATTTTTAGCACTTTGTCTGTACATTCCTGCTATTTGATATTTTACTTAATGGTTTGATTTTATTTTTTTCTCATCCAGAACAAAGGAATTCAAATACTGTGTCAATTGCACCATACTGCTCATAAAACATTTCTTGTGCCAGAAAGAAATGTATGTTCTCGGAAATTTGTGACACTCCAGTTCCAATTTTTCGATTTTACCCAATGTCTCCAAATAATTTTTTAACCTAATGATGTTTTTCTGCATAATGGTACTTACTTTGCCAAATAATTTGCTGCGTGTAGTACTCCCCCTCCAGCCGTCTTCGTACTTGCCAGTTTGTTTTTAAAAATTTTTATTGCTAGCTGTTTGTTAATGTAGAATCGTTATGGAAATGTAAATAGAGAAGCATCGCAGCGCTTTTTTTAACTATAAAATCTATTCTTTGATCAATTTTATTTTTATTATTTTTGAGAACATTCGAAAAATAATTCCGTTATATTTAATTTGAGACATGTCCTAGGACTACTTAACATAATCTTTATGTCCATGTTATTTTTTACTTTTTATTCAATATTACTCCAAAAGCGTATCTTAACAATTTTCTTTCTTCCTTTTAACTAAAATTTTGTCTTCATTGAAATGTTAAAAAATATTTAAGTTCTTCAACTGAATGATGTATTTGGTGAGTTTTCAAATATCACAAAAATTGCATATACACACACCTCCGTCTTGGCAGTACCTAGGCTTCATGACTACCATACAATAGGACCATAGGGTTGCAAGTTTGTCGCGCAATGTTCGCAAGAACACAAATATAACAAAAGATAGCATATCTGCTATGAAAGTTATTCTTCATCCTAAAATATAGGCTGTTATTAAAAATGGAAGGATTATTAACTTCGTCAAAAATATTTAAACATTTGTATTGACTAGGATCAAAATTCAAAAACTCGGCATACATTAAAAAAATTTTAGGCTAGTTGGCAAAATCTTTATTTTCACTGCTTTCAAAAAAATAATTTTGAAATTTTTCTTGGCACAGGTTTAGAGCCTTTTTAGACTTTGGATGATTAGATTTTATCCTTGGTTTCTGAAATCTTTTAAAAATCCAACATTTTGCAAGTCAGTTATTTAAAAAAATAAGAAAAATTCGGAGTTTAGGAGAAAGCTTTAAAAATCGCGAACATCATCGCAGGAATTCGCGGCGCGACAAACTTGCAACCCTAACCATAGGTAGGGTTGCAAGTTTGTCGCGGAAAAAAGAGCGCGAAATGTTCGCGAGAACACAAATATAACAAAAATATAGCATATCAACAATGAAAGTTATTCTTCATCCTAAAATATAAGGATATTAAAAATGGAAGGATTATTAACTTCGTTAAAAGCGTTTAAATATTTTCTTTGACTAGGATCAAAAACTCAGCATACATTAAAAAAATTTTAGGCTAGTTGGCAAAATCTGTTTATTGTTACTGCTTTCAAAAAAAACATCAACTTTACCAACACATTTTGAGGGGTAATTTTTTATGAGAAACACTACGGTTAGTTACCAGTGTAAACTAAAAATATTCAGAAGATTTATTAAAATTATTATTTCAGAAAAAAATCTAATATTCCCAGTTTTTGGGAATTTTCAAATTTCCCGATTTTGCTTTAAATTCCCGGGGAATAAACCGGGCGTTTTGAAAGCCTTGCAGCGCTACTTATTAGTGCTTCTCCTAGTAAGGGCTCCCAACATAGTATTTACAGGCTCACCTAATCGAAGACCTCTTCAACAACTGGGATGGCAGCCAGACCTGTTTCCTTGCCCTTAATTGGGCTTTTCAAAATAAATGAAAGGCTATGCAGAGCACTTTCAGTCGGTCTGCCAGGTTGATGATAAGACTGGAGTTGAGCGATTTGTTTCGTTCCGATGCTGGAAAATTCTCGATTGCAGCCCCCTGACTGCCATCAAACTAATACATTATTAAAAACATTTGATGCAATCTGTAAGATTAACTTTGAACGGGAAAAGTAGTTAGAAGTGTTTTCAACATTTTATTCAGGTTTAAAACATCTTCCTATCTCAAGTACATACTGTTGGTTGTTTTCAGAGAGTCACTATAGCTTTCATCCTCCAAATTCCTGCTGAGAATTCGGGAATCTTTTCCGAGAAGCGAATTCTACCAATTCTCAGTTACTACAAAACTGGAAATTTTCTTCCTCTAAAGTCTTTAACTGATGACCAGTCAAGTTTAAAGCAGAACAGATGCCATATAATCTCTGCGGTGCTCGAAGCAAAGACACCCATTTCATATCACAGTCACACTGCAAAGGATTGTCTGTAACAGATAAATAATTTATTTACTTTGATCGCATTTGCAACATAGAAATTATATAAATACAGGATCCAAGTTATCTGTTTTGATACATATCTGCTGCAGCTGAATTGAAACTTCAATTGCTTTTACATAAAGTAGTATATTGGCTTGTACAGTGGGGTGGGGGCCACTCCTTCCATTCGAATACTGTTTATACTAGAGAGACACATGAAATCAGTGCTGAATTAACCCGCAAGCAAAATAAGCAGATGCTTAGGACACCAAGAAAACAAGGGGCACTCATTGGCATACCTAAGGGGGCGGCCTCCCCGGGTGGCACCCGTTTACTGGTGACATCCAGCCACGACAGAGAAAAAATGAACATTTAAAACCTCCATAGAATGAAACATATACCTAAAATTGTGTTATTTTTTCTATCATTTTCTTGTCTATTTTTAACTGAACAAAGTGTTTCCTTCCCAAAATATATTCGAAGCGTTTTTTAACGCTAAACACACCATTGCGGTCAACAAATACCTTAAATATTGTGACGCCCCATGATACGAATGTTTTTTTTTTTTCAAGGCTGCAATTTTTTAAAAAGTATATTGCATTCAACTGCGTATTTCGCGTTTGCGTGTTTTTTTTTTTTTTTTTTTCTTTTTCTTTTGGATTAATCTTTTACACGGGGTGACACCATCATCGCTCAACCCCCCCAATCAAACTTAACTTATCGGATCAAAAGATCTTGCAGTGCTAAAAACTGGGTGTTTGAAAATTGTCTTACAACGGATATCCGATGCCTCCGGCGAGAAACTAGAGGGACTCATTCCGAAGGCATCTGATACCCGGTATCAAACCAATTTTTAAGAATCCAGAATCAGATCAGGTCACTGCTCGAAAAATCCGGTTATTCGTCATGTTAAATTAGAGTTTTTAAATTTTATTAGTATGTTTTGATAATGTATGTAAAAGAACTTTCTACATATTTGTAAGTTTTAGGATATTAAAAAATACGTATAGAATTTAAAAGTTTCAAACATCAAAGCCGGATAACCTTTATCAGGCAAAATCAATATCCGGTGTACCCCTAATCCTGACCTGCATCCCTCCCCCCAAAGCAAAATCCTGGATTACTGTATATGGATGATTCTCAGGAATTGTGAGAAAGTACTGTTAATCTAATACTATTGTTTAAAATTAAAATAATAATAATTTTATTATTGACATTATTACCATTTCCAGAATGACCTTTCACTGGTGCTGACAAATTATATTTTAGAAATGAAGTTAAACTTTAAAATATCATTTCCCTTCCAGGCATGTCATCAACAATATTTGGAATAATTGCTAGCTTCAAAACCCGCTATACACTTTTTTGTATCTTAAGTGATGAAAATTAAAATGTATGTACAGTACAATCATCTCTGTCGAAAAAAGTAATGCATGATTCCAAAAATATTTTTTAAAAATTGGAAGACAATAGTGTTTAATATTTCAGGTTAAACCGTAAAAGTATGATTGGCGTGTCATCTTGTTATTAGTCAGAAAAAAATAAAACTTGGAGTTGGAGTCTATACGTTTTTCAGCGACTCCGACTCCTTTACTCAAATCAGCCCCGATCCTACAGAACAGTCGTGCTTTCAACTGAACCCTGTTTCAACCAATGCCGGATCTAGGGGGGGGGGGGGGCACGCCGGGGCCTATGCCAATTCAACTGTGATGCACAAATAAAAGAAAGAAAGAAAGACAACAAAAGAAAAATATATTTATTTTAGAAAATTTAACTTTTGGAAAGAGAGAATTAAAGTCCTAGTTCGGTGCTCCGATTTAAGCATTGCTAAAGATTAAAATTGAGGTATACTGAATATGTTGCGTCGTTGATCAGTCAGCCGGCTCCTGTAGCAGGCAAGGACTCCTGGGAAGGCATTTTTAGGGGGCAGCAAATTTTGCAATGTCAACATTTAAATATTTTAATTAAAGAAACTCGAAGTCCCCCCCCCCCCCTTGTAATAGTGAAATATAAATCATGTCATCCTCAAACAATACAATAATTTTTCTTTTGCAAATTTTTAAAGCTTCCTTTTGGGAAACGAGAAGGTTAGCTTGTAAGTGTTGTTTGGGAAGTCAGACACGTAGTCTTAGATTTGAGCGGTAGTACGAAGGGAAGAAGAAGGGCCTTTCTGGATTAATTAAAATGCGAATTTTGTTCTGTGCTTTTACTTTTTCTTTCCTAAAATTTTTGCTCAGAATGCACCAGTTTGCATATACAGTCGGACCTCTATTTAACGAAGTCGCAAAATCTAGCGAAAAAGTTCGTTAAATGGGGAAATTCGTTAAATAGAGACGTACATTTTTTATAATACTTTGGCTACATGAGAACTCATTTTAAACTAATAGAAACTCTACATATCATGTAATAATAATTATAGCAGTTTCCTTTTATTCTTTCACTTAAGAAAGGATAAAACATAAAGAATAACCATTATAATCTAGAATTAAACTTATTCACTACTCTAAAAAAAAATGTTTATATTTTTATTTTAACACATAATGTACAGAAGCTTTCGAAAAAGTGTTTAAAGAAAAAAATACTTGAAAAATAGGGTGGAAATTTTTCAGATTATCAGAAAAAAGTTCGTTAAATAGAGAATGCGCTTCGTTATTTGGAGATTTTTTTTTACATGGAAAACCTTAAATATTCTTACGGCCACGAAGAAAATTCGTAAAATAGAGAAATTCGCAAAACAGAGGTTCGTTAAATGGAGGTTCGACTGTAGTTTTCAAACTTTTCCCCCGACCCCCTTTAACTGTCAGAATTTCACATCTCTAGTTAAGGGGGACCCTTCACATGGCTCTACTCCCCTAATGTTGAGCTGAAAGGGCTGTGCTGTGGCTGTGGGAACATTAACGAAAGTTTTATGGGTGGCCGCAAGTGAAATATCCTAAAAACAAAATGGCCAGTGCATAAAAGTTTATGAAATATGAACAATAATTGGATGTAGGGGAGGGGGTTCTCTACTCCATCCCTCTCTCCTGTTAGCACGTGGCCTTAGGCTTGCCCTCCCCTGGGCACAGGGAAGTGAAGTCCGACGAAGGCTTATTACCGCTCCGAGACAGGTTTGCTGGGCGCCAGCTCAGCCTAACTAACTCTTGCTGTGTGAACCTGGCCCTCCTTGATACCCCTATGATAGAAGGATATCATTTGGAGGGTTGAAAGGAACCACAACCATAAATGAAGCATAAATAAGGCCATAAATAAAGGAGTGCATAATATCTGATTAGCGTTCATTTTCCGTTCCTTGGTATTGCCTCCCCCCACGAGGGCCAGCCTGTTTGAAATACGCCGGGCCAAACTTTCTTCCCAGTCCGCCCCTGGCTGTGGGAACATTAACGAAAGTTTAATGGGTGGCCCGCAAGTGAAAAATATTAAAAACCAAATGGCCAGTGCATAAAAGTTTATGAAATATGAACAATAATTGGATGTAGGGGAGGGGGGCTTTTTTTGCCCCGCCACGGAAAACTCCAAAATCAGGTATTGGTTTCAACTGATCGTAGTAGTCTCCCTTTATTATATTTATAATAATTTATCCGTCTTAATCAAAAATCCTATATTTTTAGAAATGGCTATTTCTACCCTTGCTTAAATCTTTTGCCTTCCGGTAATTTTAAACACTTTTTTTAGGGGGGTTTCTTTGTCAAAATCAGAAAAGACTGTTTTGTTTATTATGGCACAGATTTCAACGAAAATATTTTGCTATCTTTGCGAACATATATTTTTTCATTATTTTAAAATCCAAAAATACCGCTTTTTATCTTAAAAAATCCATGAATTTTGTTTCAGCAATCAACTTTGCTGTTCTTATATTATGACTGCTTGATAGTGATAGTGCATTATATCTTAATACTTTCCAATGTTTTCTAAATTAAAAATTGCTTTTCGGGCACCTCTGTGTTGGTCTTGGAAAATATTTTCCGATAAAGAAAAGTAAAGTTCCTACTGCTAATACTAGTACCATTGACTTTCGATTAGGTAATAACTTATTATTATTATTATTATTGTAAACTCACCTAGCAGATCGAGATGTTCTATATCTCCCCAGATAGGAGCCCATACCGATTCTTCGAGAGTCGTAATTTGATTGCTGTCCAAATACAACCTGCGCAGGCCAAGCATTTCAGAAAAGATATTTTTTGGCAGTGAAACTAGATTGTTGTAGCTGTTGAATAAGAAAGGACTATTAGATGAAAAAACATGTTACCGCACTCAAATTTAATTACAGGCTTTCAAAAATCAGTAAAAAGATTTAAAAAAGAAGAAAAGTGACAGAAATGAATTACTGTTTTGAATCCTCAAGGTATATCAAAGTATATATATTGTTGCATTGATTATTCAATAAATTATGTTAAGATCTTTATTAAACTATAACAATCCAAAAAAAATTACTAAGAAAATAAATTACATTTCAGCAAATCAACAGCATTTTTACAGAAATAAATAAGTCCACAATAAAGGACAAAATTATTGAACTAAGGCGTAAAGATCTTATGGAAAATATCTGCTCTGTCGAAAATACAATTTATTCATCCAACAGCATGGTATAAAAGAAAAAGAAGCTCAGAACTCTTACCTCAACCGGAGAAAAAGAAGCCCATTTCCCGGCATCGGGAATGCAGATCTTTCCAGGATTTGGATTCGATTCTCCGATAAGTCCAGTTCAACGAGTTTGTGCATGTATCTCAAGGCACCAGGCTCTAGACTGGAAATCCTGGAGGAATAGACGAAATTAATCATCAGAATACAACACTTTATTCACAGAATACTTTAACCCCTTAAAGCACAAGTTTTTTTTTTTTTTTTTTTTTTCGGAAAAATTGGTAAAAAATGAACAAGATTTTTTTTTGGGCAGAAAATGAATATATAAGTTTAGTATAAATTGCTTTTGGCAATTTCAGTTGTAGGGGGGGGGGGGGGGAAATTATATAAAAATTTGTAATAAAATAACGCAGGATGCAATATCCCTTGTGTGAGACACGGGCATGTGCAACTAAGGGGTTAATAACCCCCTTTAGCATCCATAAGGTAAGGTGCCAAACCCGCTAAACCGCATCATCTTATCAATTTGTTTTCCGCTTTGTTTTAAATGAAACTATGAAGATTCGCTCCGCTTTTTATAAATGTATTTTTCTATGTAAGTGACAAAATTCCCCAGTTGACTTTATTTGTTGTCTTATGATGTTGGGCATCTCTCTCTCCTTACACTATCTTTTTTTTTTGGTTCAATTATAAATTCGCTCTTTGTATGAGGAATTTTTCAAGAGTGTTCTAATTGGACCAAACCCTCCCACTTGAGAGAGGTTTGGCACATCGAGAATTAATAGATATTAAAGCGGTCAAATTATTATTATATTCAATTACAAAACACCGGCAATAATTAAACGCCTAAAGAGTTGCGAGGCATATACTTAATGATTATTAATTTTAAATAATCTTACCAAAACTATTAAATTAGTTTAATTTGAACTTTTACATAAAAATCTCGTCGATTTTATTTCATTGGTGTGTGTTTGGTGCCTCTAATGACCATTTAACAAGGAAGCTTAATGACATATTTTTTGATTGCGTTGCAACACCTTTTCAGGTTATATGACAGCTGAATCTACGAGTATCAGAGGTTCTGAAAAAGCTATAGAAAAGTAATTCTATTGGTTGTAACTTTTACAAAAACATAATCAACATTTTTAATGCTAGTTCGTGAGCCTTTGAAGTCGTCTTCAATTGAAAAAAGAATATATTCTCTCTCTCTCTTTCTATTGAGCTTTCTCTCATTTCATAATAATATTCAGACCTTTCGGTAAAGTTCAATTTAAACTATATGTAAAATTGAAACATTAAATTGACCCAATTCTATAACCATTTCAGAATGATAATGAATTAGACAACGTTAATTTTACAAATGAATTTATTAGAGATGTGGTTATTCTCAAGTTAAATTTGTTGACTTAGCACAAAACAAAATATACTTCAGTTGCAATAGTATAAATAGCAGCAAGTAACAAAAAATATTTAAAGATAAGTTAAATATCTTAGTATTTTAATAACAAAGTAAGAAAAGGAAATTTCAGTCAAATTGAGATTTACCAGAATAGAATAGTATTGTATATAAAACAGGAACTGAGTGTATACTTTAATCATTAATTTCTATCTAAAACTTTATACTTTGTACCTACACTTAAAAATGTTATCACTCAAGTATCACTCAAACCTAACTGGTTTGGGTGAAACCTTCCCAGTTATGGCGGAAAAAGATGCACCAAAGACCGACTTATACCTTCACACATTTCCTTCATCTCAAAGGCCTACTTTTCAAAAGTTCTATTTTTAATTTGATTTATTATTTTTTATTTGAGAATTTTGTATCCTTATGGAATATTCTGCCATGCAAGTTCTGTTTATCGAAACAATAGAAGCTGGGATGCGATGGTTTCGAAACCATAGAGGGACTAAAAGTTATATACACTTTAAAAATATAGCTACCGCAACTTGAACTTCGTTTCGCAAGTGAGCAGTAGATCACATAAAAAGGACCTTACAGTTTCGACCAATCGAATCATGAAGCTACAGCGTCTCCAGCTGCTCTTTGTAAAGATTGGTTCTTAAGGTCTGCCACGTGATTTACTTATATATGCTTTTGACCCCACCTCACACTTTACGGTGTCTTGTTCTTAAAGGTCTATAGGCTAAATTGAGTGTTCAATTTTTATTCCTGCTGGAAATAGAATTTTCATGTTTCCGCACACAGTACATACAAAGCGGTGATTGCTATTTTTCTTAAGAGAGATAATATCTTACTTATTTCCTTTCAAAATGAGGGAACGGAGGTTTGGTGGCGGGCGTTCAAACCACTGCCATGGGATTCCAGTCAGCCAATTGTAGGACAAATCAAGGTATGTGAGAGCGTTGAGATCTCCAATCATTTCCCACTGTAGAGAATCGACAAGAGTACACCGACGCATTGACAAGAATTGTAGGTCATCCTCTAGGCCGAAAAACGCAGATCGACCTGCCCTAGTAAAATGGCTGATGTTCGTATGAGAAATCTGGCAAGAGCAAAAAAAGTATTACTAATAGCATTTGACTGCTACGAAATAGGAAAATAAGCTTAATTTTTAATATTTTTGAGTTCCTATAATGACCGTATTTATTCATTATAAAAAAATGAGACACGCGAAGAGAAACATTTTAAGGATTATGTTTGACAAAAACATTTAATAAAAGTAGCGATATAGATTTTTTTTTAATTTTATATTCTAAAATTAATCTTTTTAAATCTAAATAATAACTTCCACCAGTAAGAAGCGAACCTTTAATGCTATAATGAGTAAAAGCGACCGACTTGAATCATTTACGAATCATATTAATGTGTAAGAACTGAAACATAGCATACTTTTGCTAAGAATAATTATTTGTCGTGATAACTATCAAATCCAACCTGAGAACAAACCATAACATTTTCAATACTTCCGTTGAAGCTCATTTATTCGGAATAGCTGCGGAACAACGTTTGTTGATAATGAATTTTTCAGTTGAAAGTGCAGCAAAATAGTAGCGCGTTACCCATTTTGTTCTCCTTTTATGTTGTACCATTTAATCATTTATACCTAGCTCAAATAAAGACTTCAGCTCTTATAGTACAATTAGTTGCTCAATTTCTATCAAAGAAAACAAAACCAAATGTGCCCACTTCATCAGGAAAATAAAACTAAAATTGCCCGGACCGAAAGCTTTATCATTAAAAAGAAAAGTAGGTAATTAACACTTCCAGAAGATCGTTACATTAACTTGATCTTACCTGAATATCGTTCACAATGACCTTGAAGAAAAGATTGCTTGGCAGGTATTCGATATCAGCGTCAGAGAGCTCGAATTTATTTATTGTACGACCGCACAGATCTTCCCTCAAAATGGACGTCAGACGAGGCAGTCCTATTGATCCACGACACTGCAGGCGACTTTGACTGACAGATTCGCTGCATTTACACGGTCTCAGTTTCGTAGAATCAGGGCATTGCGCTCCGATTATAGGTATAAGTAACAGCAATATCACTTCTAAGCAGAACATCTGCAAGGTCAAAAAAAAAAAAAAAATAAATAAATAAATAAAGTGCAATGAAAGTTCTATGGTTTTACACTTGCTGCTACGCAGGGACACTCTTAGCACTACTTTTACTTTCCTAAGAAATACATTTACATTTAAGCACAAACAATTTTACCTTATGACGTGTACAGTACAATTGCCAGTTGCCACATTCCATGTGGTCCAATAGTTGGGATCCCTGCCGTTCTCTAGTATTGATTCACTAGTGGCCTATATAAAATTGGCCATTGGAATGCTAAATGGTTTATGCTGTATTTTTTGCTCCTGCTAAGTAAATTTTATGCATTTTTTGATATTTTCTTTACTTTTATTTGTATCTTTCTACCGTTATTGCGTAATTTGGCATTTTTGGTGGGTATGCTGTCAGCTAGAGGAATGCTGATGCAGCTGCTGAGGACTATATTTGCAGAACATATGCTAAAGTGGAAAACTTAAGACAAAGGATGCTAATTTTGGAATGCTAATTAGTCGAAAGAGATAATAAAGAGAAACTTTAAAAGGTGTAGGAGTTATCTGTAGAGGGTTAGTTTCAGCCCGTGTGAGTGCTGCGAAAGTTGCTAGGGAAGCATCTATAGCAAGAGAGTTAAAATTTTGGACCTGGAAAGGGTGTTAATTTGGGGGGAAAAGGTGTCATTTTGGGGATTTTACAATGGGGGAGGTAATGCGATCTGGAGAGTAAAGCATAAGGTCACTAGATGATATTTATCAAAGACTTAGGTGAAGGATGCGAATAAGGTAGCTGAAATGGAGAGAATGCCCCTACAGTCTTGAGTGAATGACACAAAGGACACTGTTTAGTTGTGCAAATTTATTACGGAAGGTACTGATGGGTCGCAATTTTTTGGAGAACCAGAAGTCAATGTTTTAAACTATTCAAATTCCAGACTAATCTTGACATTACAAAAAATTATTACTTTAATAAAGTTATAGACATTTGGAATAGTTTACTGGAAATAAAGGTCACTTGCAAAGAGGTAAATAGTTGTAAGAGGGCTGTTGATCTACATTGAGAATTGATAGATCAGGACCAGCCTAACTCGGCCCAGTGCCTGTTTCCGGTCGACATTTTTGATTTTGTCTTTGTATTTGAGTTTATGATACACGGAGTAGAATATGTAAACTCAATATAGAGTAAAATATACATATGATAAAGATGTATTCTAACTAAATTTAATTCGATTCCAAAAATGGCAGTCAAGAAAAAATTATTTGATTATGAAATCACAAATATGCGCTTAGTCATTCCAAAAAAAAAAGAAGTTTTAAAACTATTTTCTAATAATTTTGAAACCTTTAAATGTATTTACTGCTCGTACAAAACCTTAGACTTAAAAGTAATTCTTACTTTTCACTGTAATTTCAGGAAAAATAAACTCAACCTATTTCAAAGTCAGAATGCATTTGAAATACTAGGTGCTCAAAATTGTCAGCAACTAAATGAAGCTATTAAAACTGAAATGGAAAGGTTGCCATGGAGATAATCTTCGGTGTTTTTAACGATATGATTTTTAGAAACGTTATCAGAAGTTCGGAGAAGGCTTGATAGAGTTATCAAGTTTCCCCCCCCCCCCCCTTACTTTTTGGAAGTGTTTTACTTTTTTTTTTTTGTGAAGTGTTTTTAAAAATGTGAGTTTTAGCTGATGCTGGAGGTGTAATGAACTTTTCAGAAAATATTTCGATTTATTTTAATTAAAAAAAGTTTTAAATTAACATAAACTGAAGTGTAGAGTGTTAAAAAAATATGGTTGAGAAAAAGAAAAGATAATTGAAATGAGTATTTATTTGGTATGTAATTAACTTTCCTGTGCTGTGAATTCCATCTTTTCTCCCCCCCCCCTCTTTATGAAGGTCATCATTTGATTGTTTGCAACAAATTGTAATTGTTTGGGACAAAGGAATACCTTTAGCTGTATTGAGTAGCAAGTAAGTACAATTTAACGTTTGAATACGTTGAGGCCAAGGCGCCACAAAAAAAAAAAAAAAAAAAAAAAAAAAAAAAAACGAGCTTTGAACTGTTAAAATTGAAGTTTGTGTTTCAATTTTATTTGTCCGTGCCTATGAATAGACGGATTTATGAGAGGGACCGATTATAAAAAGAAAAGTGGCTTTGCCTTGTTTCTTGATTTGTTCTAATGTATGAAATTTATAAATTCTATGCCATTGAAATTTAGCTTACACTCGTAAATTACAATATGGGGTAGGGGGGGGGGATTTGAATAAAGAAAATAGCTCAATTTTGTTCCCACCAGGTGAGAGCTCCTCTGCTACTTCGTCAATGTCAACTGCAATTCTCATAGTCAACTTGCTGATACAGAAACACTTCGTTGTACCTTAAATACCCTAAGCTTAACTAAGCTTTAAAGATGTGAGTAACGTGCGATGGAATGCACTTTGAACAAACTCTGTGATAAAATAAAGTTTTTGTCTAAAACTAGTTTTTTGTTCTTTATGCGCACCCTTCTCAGCTGGTAGTAAATATTTCGTTTAACTTTTCTTATTGCAGATTTCTGTTCTCCATGGTCTATTTATACCAAGTTTTAATGATATACATGTGTTAGAACGTATATTACGTTTTACATATAGGAATACGTATATTAACTTCACATAGGAGTAAACAGTAACTTTAATTATAACCAGCCTGTATACGCTTTTCCCTGTTCGGTTCTATATACAGCTGTTGTTTTGTTCAAAACGTGTTCTGTCTCGAGCGTTTGTGAAGGTATGTCTATCGTTTATATAGAAAGTAACTACTTTTTTATATGTTTCATTTGAAAGTTCGGTCCCGCTGTGGACCAATCGGTAGAAGCTTGGTTTCCGCAGAACACCGAAAGTGAAGCAACATCGACCGAGGTCAGTGATTGGGAGGGTGACAACCTCTCGCGGATGGTTGCTGTGGGCCGTGTACGCTAAAGGGAGCTGGTTCACGTTAAATCCGTCGTGGCTGCAATGTCCTCCAATTGAAACGAGTCCTCTGGGGGTGCTAACCCCAGGTGACGGTCTCTCATCTGGGGGCTAGTTTAAAACTTTAAGAGACCACATCAAACTGGGCGGAAGTCGGACTAAGGGCCCCATTTGACTCAGGAGCAGCGCACCCATTCTTCCTCGTTTCGCGCGTGGACACGAAACCAACCAACCAACCATTTGAATGTCCGTTCAGTTAGAAACTCAAACAACTTAATTTGTTTGTGTTATTCAGTAAAATTGATTTCAAGTTCTTTGTCAATTCGTAATTCAGAAAGTCTTTATTGAACAAAACAAAATTGACATTCTTTGAATAAATTAAACATGAAACAAAAATAAATACAGATTTCAAATAAATACACACAAAACAAAAATGAAACGGAATGACAATACATCAGACTGACACAAATATTCATTCCAATATTTTAAATTATTTTTCGGAAGGAAAATACATTCTCCACATTTTTGAAGTTACTTTTCTGCATTTTCAAAAAATCATCTAAAACGTTTCTGTAGCAATGATTCCCGTTGTGTCAATATGTTTCTTTTAGCACAGCATTGAAAAATTTCATTTTTATTTAAGTTACAAATTCACTGTAATTAGTGTTTGGGTGGAGCTTTCTATTGGAATAATTGAATAAAGTATTCATTACAAGATAAAGATGTAATTATTGCTTAAGCCTCCAAAGCAAACAACTTTTGCGAAACTTTAAACAAAAATATTGGTATCAGTTCTCTTACTTCGTCTACTATCTTAATTAATAATAAAATATAATCCTAAGCCTGCTAAGGGGGATCAAAAGGGAATAATCACTTGAAAAATTAACCCTCCTATATTGAACGTGACAGCTATTTCTTCTTTTTTTGCATTAATAAAATATATTAATATATCTTGATATTTAGAAAACATATCTTTACATCTCATATTCCTTATTTCAAAAAATAGTTTATTATGCTTCTTTTCTGAACCAAAAAACTCTAAAAGTAGTTTTAAAAGATTTCTTATTTGACTGGAAATGATTTTTGCAAAGTTTTAATCAAAATATATTCTTCTAATTTTTGCGGTACAGCACTTGAAATACATATTTCTGCAGCACAAATTAAGAACAATTTATTCTTTTCCAGTCAATGCAAAAAATATTTTTTATATGTTCAAACACTATACGCCTAATGAAGTTATTTGTTGCCAGTCATCTAACTGCATTATAGCGATTTTCAAAATCCTTGCCACCATGGAGAGAAATTATGATCCAAACATTCTGCGTTGCTTATAAAATAATATATTTTTTTAATCAGTAACAAAATAATAACAATATTCTCTACTGTATTTTTGTTCTTATTTATATTACTTTCAAAGCTTTCCTAAGTATATACAAGATTCAGTTTTAACATTCTTAAAAGAAGATAGTCGAAAACTGCCTTGAAAATCATTCAAGGTTTTCTTTTAATTATCTTCTTGATTTTCAAATGTACTATACTTAAAATGCATGAAGAACCCAAGAAAATCTGGAATAACATTCAAAGTTTCTTAAAAATATTCTCATTATTTGGTTCGAAAACATTGAACGAACAAACTTTGAAGGTATAACATCGAACATTCTATGAATATATTCAAGAAGACCAGGAATATATATCAAAAAAATTTAGGAATGTGTATTAAAAAACCTTGAATATTATTTAAGGCTTTCTAAATTTACCTAAAATCTTTCTCGAATGAATTTCATGCATAAATGTGCAGTTAAAACACTTTTCTTTGTACTATGAATAGCATTATGAGATTTCTTTTACATAAAAAAAAATAAATAAAGGAAATTGTTTACATTTTTTTTTTTTTTTTTTTGTGAAAGTATTGCTGTTTGGATAACAGTTCAACAAGTGGTCGTGAGTACAGAACCATGCTTTTCTCTTTGAGTTTCGAATGAAGATCTTTTACAAGTTCGCTTTCCATATAAAAATTGGGGTTTGGTGTCGCGTAAGGGTGTGTACACTTTATGTACAGATGTGGAAGGGGGTACGGCAGCGATTCATATACAGAATGAGGAATCATGTGATCGAGCTGTACGCATTCGGCATAATGTCTCCTGTTTGCATTCTCCAGAACATTGCTCTCTGGGGTAGTCGCTCAGGTGGTAGAGATGCCTGTCCAATTGATAAAGCATACAATTAGTACATGGAAATCATAATTTTTAGCTGTATTGATGTCAATTCAATTTTTAGGTATATATATATATATATATATATACCCTGTTCAATACCTTAAGCGGAAATATTAGCTGCATTTGTTTCAAAAAATATTGCTAGACCGAAATAGTTAAAATAAATGAATGAAACAATAAATAGATAAACCCGTATAAATAGGACCGAAAAAAATTAAAACAAGAACCCAATATATATATATATAATTCGTTTAAATGTGAATGATGAAAGAAAAAGGTAAGAAATACTATGACAGAAATTTCTATTTCAAAACATACTGTTCTTCATGAGTAAGAGTATGAGGAATCCAGCATGTATTAAGAAATATTTCTTTCTATACGCATATCTGCGCATTTTTAACTTGAAATGAAATTGTCTTCGAAATTCAATGCATTTACACAATGCTTATCCGGAGGCGTAGCAGTGGAAGGGGGGGGGGGGAGGGACAGCTGTCCCCGGGCGCAGCGCTAAGGGCTAATTTATTTTATTTTTAAATGCGGAAAGAAAATTATTTGATCTGAAGAGGTGTGAATATGTTCGACAAAATGTGGGAGTACCACAAATCATATCGGGAATGACCAATGTAGCACAGGCGTGCGTGGGAAATCAGACAAATAACTTTGCGAAGCCAAAGTGTCTCATTTTTCCCTTAAAAGTGAATGGCCGCTAGTAAAAATAAAAGTTAAAAGGGCTGCTTTTTAGAGCTATTTGTGATTTAGGAAGCATAAAAGGTTTTTTCAATTTCTTTAGGGGCGCTCCTAGGCCCCCAGGGGCACAGGGGGGCGCAAAATCTTCAGTTGTCCCCGGGCGCCGAAAACCCTAGCTACGCCTTTGTGCTTATCCCTGATTATAAATCAGATTTCTAACAGTCGTATTAACCCAATGCCTATTCCTAATTAAACCTCAGATTTCTAACAGTCGTTTAACCCAATGCCTATTCCTAATTAAACCTCAGATTTCTAACAGTCGTATTTACCCAATGCCTATTTCCTGATCATGCCTCCGATTTCTGACAGTAGAGCTCGGTTTTTTTTCCTGCAGCGAGAATTGTATAATTTGTAGTAGCAGGGATCTGGAGCAGTCATTTTTTTTTTTTTTCATTTGATCTGCTCCAGCTCCACTCCATCTTCTGAAAGAATGAATCTTTTTGAAAATACCTGACAAACTTCTGGAACAGAGCGTCGTCGTATTGAAATCGATCCAGTAGGTGATTCCACTGCTCAGGCTGTAAGGAAGTTAACCCATATTCTTCTCTGGCAGAATAAGACCTGCGCCATGTTGGATTATCGTGCAGATTGGCTTCTGTCAGATTCAGATAATAAGTTTCGTGATCCAAAATGGCCTATAGAAAAATACTTCCGTTAGTCAACTAATTCAAAACTTGTTGCACAGTGTATTTCCACAACATTTTTGATAAATATGCAATCGAATATTAAATCACACCAATCTAATATATTAAGTTATTGCACGAAATAATTTCAGCCATAGAAATGTAAGAACTTTTGATATATATACAATAGAAAATTGAAAATTGTTTTTTTTTTTTTTGCATTACAGGACACTATGAAATGCTATCAATGTGTTTCAGTAAATGTAACTTATGCATTTCTGAGAAATATGCAATCAAAAATCGAAAGTGCACAAAATATTTGAGTGACAGAAGCATAAACAATGAACCCGATTCAAAAATAATAAGAGCTTGAATCAAATGTTTTTTAATTAGTATTTTTGACTATCTCCTTCGTGTGATAAAATTAAAAAAACATATGCTTACATCTAGTCTATATTTATTAAAGTAATTTTCTAAAGAATAGCTTTTGACCATCTGTCTGACTGTTCTATTGGACCGATTTGGTTTTTTCCTCCCTACTCTCTCCATGTTTATAAGTCCCTATCTCTAAGTTTAGCCATTTCTGAGCAATCCTAAGATCAATGGTCTGACCAGGAGCATTGTATCTTGGAAAAAGACAACTTTCGTCAGACTGTAAGTTAGTAATGCGCAGAAATTTACTTTTATGATACATCACACTGCATGCGCGCAATATGTACCTTCCAATTTCCTAAAATTAAACAAGATTCCGTTCATTTAATAATTTAGAAAATCAACGTAATAAACAGACAAATGGTAATAAAATTACAGACACGTGTTTCAGGGTTAACAAGAAACCCTTTTATCAATGCAAAAATCTGGATCTGGTGATATTGGGTAGACTTTCCTGTGGTCCTCATCCATTTTGCAATTTCATGAGAATCAATAAAGCTAATACGCTAATTTTCTGTGCTCATCTTATTTTTTATTTTTTACATTTTCCTCGAAATTTACGCGTCTTAGAGACCCTTGAGCAGTTTATATGCGTTACTGGCAATGTATGAAATCTGGCATTCTGAGAAATAACGACCATATATACATACATACAACATTTGATCATGCTATATTGTTTGATTACAAGGAAAATAGCAGTAATTTGTGTTCAACAACATAATTCTTACTCTAGTGCTGGCAGGGTAATGACCATCGACGGTGTAGATCCTGTAGGAGGGATTCACACCATCGTAGCTGGTGACAGAAGGACCAATGTAGGCAACCGAGGTAGGCCGCCCGTGTTCACCGTAGAACACTTCCAGTTCATCTAAGTGGCTGTGTCCGAAGAACTGGCCTCGTACCGTGTTCTCGAATCTAATATATCAATAAATAAATATATAAAATTTAGTGTACATATTTAGAGTATTTAGAATATATATATTTTTAAAGTTTCTACGCTTCTAAGTTTTGTATCGTCTCATCTCTTTGTGTCCAACAAGCTACTAAGTAAAAACCTGTCTCTGCTTCCATCAGCAATTAAAAGAACTATACAGAATATAGTTCTGCTGCTAAGTGTGTTGGGTTACAACAGTAAAAAAAAAAAAGAAAAAAAAAAGAAATTAAGAGTTGTTTTTTCTGCATAAGATGTACCACATTTTTCTTAATGGTAGTTACAAGTTGTCGTTGCCAAATTGTCACACATGACAAGACTCGTTTTTGCCTACTTCGTGAAAATTTCCATGTAGCTACATCTTTTTTTTAAAGCCTGATGTCATTTTATGTCGTTTCATATCAATGCTATTGCCAAAGAAAAGAATCCAAAGCATGGCGTTGATGCTTATATCTATGATTGGTTGAGAACTTTAGAAATAAGCCCAAAGTTAAGGTAGTAAAAATTTTTCCCCAAAGAGTGGTCTTGAAAAGTTTGGTTGGCTTCTTTCTGAAGGTAGTTTTGCTATTTTTATTATCATTATTATAAAAGATTTATTTGCACTGCAGGATACATTGCTGCGTTTCTACCTTAAACTATGCAAACTAATTCAATTATTTTTTTAAACTATTTTCATGTAAAAGTTTTAAAAAATGTTAAAATCCACAAAACTGCTAAAAAATATTATGCAGTTTTTTGTTTGCAGATCTGTGGAATTCGAGCATTTTTATATTATGATTAGTGTAGGGAAACATTAACCTGTTGATGATCCGATAGTAATTAGCGCTCCAGACAGGAAGGCAATCGCTATGACCAGGTGGGATGTGTCCGATAATGTGCACCTGAAAAAAGAGAGAGAGACATGAAACTGCATTCCACGAAAAAACATATAACCCCAATTAAAATATTTCTAACTCAAAAAATTCTTCCGGTTTTGTGACGTATAAAGGGTAATTCAAAAGTTAGTAAAAGTTCGATAGTTCACATGGTAATAAAGAACGTAGCGGGAAGAATTGACTATGCTTTTAACTACAAGAGGTCCTTTTGAAAGAAACCTTAAAAGATCACGAAATTTGGTTTGTCAAAATCAAAAATTACCTTTTCTTCCCTTAATTCAGCTTCTTGTAGTTGCTGAACCAGCCATTCCAGCTCTTGGCCTGGATCTGTGGAATTCAGCAGCATCCACCTGAGAGACAATAAGAACAAGATCAAATGACAAACAATCAAAACCTTTTCTAAAGCATTAAATGTTAATTTAAGTCTAAGAACCTTATGTCTTTCCAAATTAAGAAAAATATTTCTATTTTTAATTTGGGAAATAAAACAATGCATTACAGAATTAGATAACAACTTCGCAATGAAATTCGCATTCCTGTGTTTTTGATTTTTTGATGAAATTTATACATTAACAAAACTTTAAATGCCCAGAATGTTATTTCTGCTAATGCAGATTAAGCTAAGCCTTAGTTGCAAAATGAAAAGTTCGAAGAGAATGAATCCCAACAGTTAATTGTTGTTAAGCAAATTTAAAAATAGGAACATGAGTTTTAATTAAAACTTAATTGTTAGTATTCTGAGACCAGGTTTCATTTTGCTTGGTGAATTTTTAAAAATTTGTGTGTAATATAGTGAGGATGAAAATATATTTATCATTTTAAGAGACACCAGCCGAAAATGTTCGCCAAGCATGACAATAGCTCCAGATAATGCAGCTGGAATAAAACTTATTTGTTTTAAAATCTCTTTGCAAATCACCAAACGGTTGGAGTCTCCAACAATAGTTGAAAATGAAACTGACATTCATTTATCTTAAGGTTGTTTTTGAATTCATTTTCACGCCAGCAACAAATTACTAACGTAGTTATTCAGCCATGTGGTAATACTGGTCAATATCACATTAGTGTGCTCTTACGAATTAGACAAAAGGGAGTGGTAACACTGTAGTTGTTTCTTGAAGTACGATTTAACTTTTCGGTTAACGAATTTTCGGTTGTTAATTGTATTTCTCATTTGACAGCTGAACTTGTATAGGACTGATTTTGCAATGAATATTTATTTATTAGCCTGCGTTCCAGTAAAAGTAAAAAATAAGGTAAATAAAGTATGAAAGAAGGCTTAATGTATTGTAAAAATATCTTTAAAAATAAAGAAAAGTTAAAAATAAGAGAAGTATTTCGATAAAGATTGAAAAATAAAAAATTTGAAAGTAGGGTTTTGAGATGGGGAAACTGTCTGCCGGACTGTCTGTCGCCCCCTAATATCTTTTGAAGGAAGTGACCGATTCGAACGATTTTTTTTTTTTTTTGCATTCGAATGATCTCGGCGAGAACATCTCATTTCCATACTTTATTTTGTTTCATTTGAGTAATTTTTTGTTCAATTTTGAATATTTTTTTGTTCAATTTGAGCAATTAAGAACTAAAGCTAAATAAGAAAGAGAGAGAGAGCTAGATTATCAATTTGATATTGGTGTATACGGAAAAGTAGGCTCGTATAGTTCTAGACGAGACTTCTTGTTTTATATAAACAAAATAAGAATTTTACCAGAGGCTTAAAACATGCAATATGGCTTGCACGTATCTCTTTGGTAAACTGTTTTCCTCTATTCAGCCTTTTCTTTTTCTTTCGTTTACATGAAAAATAAAGTTCTGTTATATCTTACCAGTTCTGACTATTGCAGTAGTTCATATTTAAAGAGAGAAGCCTTAATCCTGGAGCAATTCGTACAGCATAGTACATTCCCCTATAAAGACAAACATTCGATATGACAAGCCATTTATTAGCATTAATGATATTAATATTGGTTTTGAGTATTATCGTAAATATCTTTTCATTTTTTTTTAAAATCTCAGTCTCATTTTTTAAAATCATTCTTATCACATCATATTTATAATTATAATTAAATGATTATATCATTCAATTTTTTGATATCAATTTTCCATTTTTTGAGTGTTATAATAATTTTAAATCCTTTAATGTCTAGCAACACTTCTTCAAGGTTAACATTTCTAAAGCAAATATCATTAATTCAAAAATTTCCTTCACCTACTCGCAATAGAAAACTTCGAATTTTGTCTTAAAATTTGAATTTCATTTTTTCTTTTTGAAATAAAGCCCAGGTTGCGTTGGTCAAAATATTACGTACTTTCGCAACGTGCGCTGTGCATCCGCTGGTAGCCAACGCCCCCAAGCTCTTGTCACTTCCTCATGCAGCCACTGGATGGAGAACTGATTGCGCACTTCGGGCTGAGGAAAACTGAAAAAAGAAAAATCAAATTAGTTGTCAGTGCTATTGACTTTTTAAAATGAATTAACTATTATTTTACTTACCCATTAACTAAAGAAATTTAAAGTTGCTTTCAAAACAATTTTTCAAGATTTTGCATTTAGCGCGTACTCTTAAAATCTCTGTCGCAGCGTTGCGTCTAATAAAACTTTCATTTCGATACTTTTATACATTTAGTTAAATTCCTCAAGCTTTCTCTCCGATCCGCTTATAACCCCAAATGAAATTACAGAGCCTGTAACAGTTTGTACCTAGTAAATAATCAATATTTAATTGAGAATTTTATAGTTGCGTTGTTTCGAGAATTATTATTATTACTATTTGACATTATTCTACGCATAGTTAAATTATAAATTTGGTATTTATAGAAATCGATTATTTGCAATAAAAATGAAGCAATTTACACTGTATTGAAAATAATCTATTTCCAGAATTTTGCATTAAAACCCTAAAACTCAAGAAAACAAGAGTTCCGATGGTAGAAGTCGACTTTAAAAAGGGTTCCAAACATCAAAATAAAAATTAACAAGAAGTTCCGTCTAGAACTATACGAGCCTACTTTCCCGTATACACCGAATTCAAATTTATAATCTAGCTATCTCTCTCTCTCTGTCTTTCTCGTTTAGCTTTAGTTCTTAATTGCTTCAAATATACCTTTTTCAACGGTTAATACATATTCATTCAATCATTATTTATTAAGTCATTCATGTATTTATTAACTCATTTATTCATTCATTCTTTTGCTTATTCATTTAATCATTCAATAATTAAAAAATATTCTTGAAAATCCCGATCAAAAAATTTCATAGGAAAATAGGCTCGTTAGTTCTTTATGAACTTTCTATTTGTACATGTTCTACGTCATAAGAGCTTTCCGATAAAGTTTGTTCCAAGCAAATCCGTCCGTTAGATCAGAAATTATATAGGATTGAAATTTCCCCGTAGGCGGTATGTTAATTTTTTTTAACTGTTCAAAAATGAACAAAAATTGTTCAAATCAATATTTCACGCCAAGAACTTCTTCCAGTGAGCTTGTTCATGGGAACTTATATCTTCTACTCAGAGTTTACATAATTTGCTTCATTTTCACCCATAGACGCTAATGTTAAAATTTTTTGAACTGTTCAAAATTGAACAAAAAATTGTTCAAATCAAAAAATAAAATATGGAAATGAGATGTCCTCGCCGAGATCTTTCCAATGCAAAAAGAATTTTTCCAGTCGGACAATTCGTTCAAAAGTTATTAGGGGGGGACAGACCGACAGACAGACAGACCGACAGACCGACCGACACACTTTTTCCCCATCTCAAAACCCTACTTTCAAATTTTTTATTTTTCAATCTTTATTTAATTACTTAACTTATTTTTGACTTTTCTTGATTTCTAACGATATTTTCACGATACATTAAGCCTTCTTTCATGCTTTATTATTATTTTTTAACTTTTACGGGAAAGTAGGCTAAAAAACGCTGTTTTAGAAACATAAGTTCTTGGAGTGTGTACTACTAGTACTACTGCTGCCGCATGACCCACCTGTTGATGCGTGCGCTTTCGTGGTTTCCCAGAGCAGGATAAACCGGAACTCCAGGCAAATGTTTTTCCAGGATCCGCGACACCAAGTGCAGCAGACGTACCTGTTCTGACCTGGTGGTGTTCCATACATCGTGGGGAGGAATGTCCCCTGTCCAAAGGACGTAATCTATCTGGGGAAAAATAAAGGAAAATTGGAGTTAGGTGAGTAAATAAATCGAATGTTTACTCTAACAAATCAGTTATCATTTTCTGTCATTCTGAATAACCGGTCATATTTTGAATAACCGGTCCGGTTCTGCATAACACGTCACTTCGGTCGCAAATTTGTACGCAACTGAGAACATTGTTACACTTGCTGTACTTTTTTCTGCACAAAAATATACCAAACGCAGCATCCAAATTCCGTTTTCAAATAATACTTTCCTTTTTAATAGTTGCTTTAATTATTTTATATGTGGTTAATGCCTATTATCCACCCCCTTTTAATGTGCTTCGACTAATACTGTTCTTTTCCCACACTCGCTTCATCTTCTATGAAATGTTTAATGTACATTATAGTCACTTACTTTCAATGTACTACAATGTTCCTAGTACATCGTATTGATGCATCATCGGTGCTGTACGATTTCGTACACACTCTATATTATGAGTTAATTACATATTTGTTTTGCAAAGTGCGATTTGTTGTAGGTAGTTACATAAAAGGGAATGACAAAATAGAGATCAACATGCCTTAAATTTTCAAAATAACAGCTAGATTATTTATTTATTTGCACACCTCGTAAAGCAAATTTGAAAACACAATAAACAATTGATTTCATTATGACATCTGTAACGATCCCTTGTATTTATTATTTTATAGCGCCTGTATTGAGTAACCAGACCCCTAGAGAACTTAATAGCCTTTTTCACCAACCGATGCGAACCTCTGCCACACACTCGAACCGCCAATTTGAGCGTTCTAAGCAGTTGAGGAAGCCGTTGATCTGCAGTTCGAAGGTTCAAATCTGCTCGTGAATAAGGCTGTAAGAATTGTAAAGTCCGCAAGCCAGTGAATGCCGCAGTGCGGCAGCCAGCTCTATTAAAATATGTGATAATGTGAGGGTTCATAATTAAATCAGTTATTATATTATTTTCAAAATTTATTGTAAATAAATAAATAGTCTAGCTGTTATTTTGAAATTTTAAGGTATGTTTGTCTTTATTTAGTTCCCATTTATGTAATTAGCTACAGCTAAATTGCAAATCACAAAACAAAAATTTTAAGTAATTTACATTTGAAGACTAGTTATTTTACCAGTCTAGTGGGCGAAGTTATTGACGATGAATTATCAGTCCTTCTAATATTCTTAACATGTCATCAAATCGATCGTATGTATTAACTACGGATTTTATACTGCACAGAATTTTTAAATTCTGTGTTGTGACGAAATAATCATTTTTGAATCCATTTTTGAGATCGTTAGGAATAGTGTGTATAAAAGTGCGACTTTTCCAACTCAATTACGACTATTTTCGGATACGTCAACATCAAACTTATATGACATGTATCGCAGTTAGTTTTGCACCCTGATAATAAGAAGTAATAAGGTTGAAATACAATGAGCACTGAGTAAAGCAGACAGGCGATGCACAGTTACTTCCAAAAACAAATATTTTGATGTCTTTGGAATGGTTTTACTGAAAATTCGTTAAAGAATTTCGTACTTTATGCCCCAAATTCATATTTACCACTCCTAGTTTTATAACCGTTGCACAGATGCTATTATGTTCACTATTGTTCAGTTCCTTCAACAACAAAAATGCAGCTTTGTTTGCCAACTGCTGTTAACAAAATGATTTTTATTCTTGTCCCATCTAAATTTTGTTCTGATAGCTTTTTTTAGCCTACTTTCCCGTAAAAGTAAAAAAAAATAATAATAAAGCATGAAAGAAGGCTTAATGTATCATGAAAATATCGTTAGAAATCAAGAAAAGTCAAAAATAAGTTAAGTAATTAAATAAAGATTGAAAAATAAAAAAATTGAAAGTAGGGTATTGAGATGGGGAAAAAGTGTCTGTCGGTCTGTCGGTCTGTCTGTCTGTCTGTCGGTCTGTCCCCCCTAATAACTTTTGAACGAATTGTCCGATTCGAAAAATTCTTTTTGCATTCGAAAGATCTCGGCGAGGACATCTGATTTCCATATTTTATTTTTTGATTTGAACAATTTTTTGTTCAATTTTGAACAATTCAAAAAATTTTAACATTAGCGCCTACGGGTGAAAATGAAGCAAATTATGTAAACTCTGGGTACAAGATCTAAGTTCCCATGAACAAGCTCACTGGAAGAAGTTCTTGGCGTGAAATATCAATTTGAACAGATTTTGTTCATTTTTGAACACTTCAAAAAAAATTAACATACCGCCTACGGGGAAATTTCAATCCTATATAATTCCTGATTAAACGGACCGATTTGCTTGGAACAAACTTTATCGGAAAGCTCTTATGACGTAGAACATGTACAAATAGAAAGTTCATCCAGAACTAACGAGCCTATTTTCCTATGAAATTTTTTGGTCGGGATTTTCAAGAATATTTTTGACTTAATGTATGATTAAATGAATAAGCAAAAGAATGAATGAATAAATGAGTGAATAAATACATGAATGACTTAATAAATGAATGATTGAATGAATATGTATTAACCGTTGAAAACGGTATGTTTGAAGCAATTAAGAACTAAAGCTAAACGAGAAAGAAAGAGAGAGAGATAGCTAGATTATAAATTTGAATTCGCTGTATACGGGAAAGTAGGCTCGTATAGTTCTAGACGGAACTTCTTGTTTAGTTTGCTATACAGAGCAAGAAAGGGGGAAGAGTAGCAAGGGGAAATTGTTCTTCCTGCATTGATCCTGTGCCGGCAGTAAAACAACTTCTACAGAATTTGAAATATCGAAACCAGTAATCTGAATATTAAACGAATTATGATCATTGGGATAAAAGTAATGTCATCACACGGTGATGACTTTTTTAAAATCCAATCTGACCAATGATTTAGGCTTTTGTGTAAAGCTAATTTGATTGAAGATATGATACAATATTTGCTGTGTGGAAGTCGAGTTCAAAAACGTTGCGACGATTCAAAGTCAAAAAAAGTCATTCGCTCACACTAAAATTATCCATCGAAGTCCACATTAGACGGTGCTTAAAGTTTTGTAAATCAAAGAGAGTATATTGATTTGTGTCACATGAATAACAGGTAAAACTGTTTTAAGTTACAGGGTTTTATTTAAAAAAAATCCGCTGCGTCGCAGTTTCTTTTTTCGCCATGATTTGAGTATTTTAAAATTCAAAACATCGTTGCATTATCCAAACATTCCAAACAAAGCTATCGTTGCCATTCGACAAATAATAATTCTGATAATTTCATCAGAGCCAAACCTATTAATTTTTTTACTAATTAACGTTATAATAAATTATAAAATGGATGGAATATTGTATTGTCATCGGGGAAGATAAGCTTGTGTGCAATGTTTGACGATAATTTATGCAGCAATAGTGGTCGAAAACCGCGTAACAAACTTCCGTGACAAATCAAGTTAAATAAAACCTTCTAACAAAAAGAGTTAGTATGTTCAAATTGTATTAGCTGAAGCATAACTAAGCTATATACACCTAAAATAATAGATTTAATGGTATCTTTATCTTTTTTAGTGATATTTATCTACGTATTCACACGGAAAGACACACTTGAGCCTAGTACTACCGTTGTAGTACCGTGTAACCTTCTTAAGCCCTGCGCATTACTAGAATCTGAAATAATAACAATGATGATAATAATAATACCAATAATAATAATAATAATAATAAGAGCATGTAAGAGTTTTAAAAAATGTTTTATGCACTGTATACTGTTGCTGCTTTGAAGCGAAATAGAGTTACATGTGTTCATTTAAAACCACAGAATCAGAACAAATTTCAAAGCATTCTTTTCTTTTTGGGCTTCTCGGCATATTTATTCATAAGTATCTTACTTTCCCGAGTGGTACGATTTTGGTAGCAGGTGGTACGATCTAAGCAAACAGTTTCCCAAATTGTACTATTTGCAGACATGTATGAAACTATTAGTTTGAACAAATATTTTTTCACGTAAAATAATATAGGCAGCTGAATAACTATAATCCTTTAGTAAATATTTAAAGTGTAACTGGGAATGATTTGAAGCAGTTAAAAGTTTAAGTGTGAAGAGTACTGTACGGCTCAGGCAGCTCTCATTTGCAAGAAAAAATGCTACATGATAGAATCAGTTGCAGTCTATCACTGATCCCTGACCATGAGCAACGTAAAACGTGAAGTTTTCATTTGCAGAATAAGTGATCATTCTGAACATGTTTTGCTACATTTTCAGTTTTTCAAAAACACAGCAACCGAATTGGTTCAATTCCCCACACTGTTGGCATGATATATTTCTGGAGAATACTTCATCTCAATTTACGCAGCAAAAACTTACTTTGTGATTTGCTGTAATGTGTCGAAGCATGTGTTCTAACGTTCTGAGGGGAGTGTCACAATTTCTGTAGTCTCCCCATTTTCCTGCTGCTTGGGAGGGGCTCGGGGCGGGACCGTCGGCAATCCTGCAGCACATGAGCTCTTTGCAGTCAGCGTTTGATCCTTCCAGGTAGTAAGGGTCTAGATGAGTGTCCGACAAATGCAAGACCCTGGACACGGGGGATCCAATCTGTCGGAATCAAAGGAAGATGTAAGCATCGAGATAATTAAAAGTCATGAATTTAAGAAATTGTTTCAGGCTTCAATCTGAGCAAACTTAAAGCTCTGCCTTTGCTCAGTTCCTTCAATCGTTCGTATTTTCTTTCATAAAGTGCGGTTTATCAGCTAGTATCAACAACGCATTTGAAAACGGCTAATTTACCTAACTATTTCAGTAGTCGGGTAAACGCCCAAACCGTGAAAAAAAAGCTAGTTTCAAATTACTTTTCACTGGAAGTATACACGTCATTTAGTTAGTGGGTCGAAAAGTTGGTAATTAGAGAAATGCTGCATTGCAGGGAAGTTCTGAATAAAGTACTGCTTAAATGAAATGAAATGTAAACCTTTGTGCTACAAAGAAAAAAGCTAAAAATCAACGTAAAATTAAGCACAAAATTTGTAAAAATTAGACACGTGTCTCGAGATTACAAGGGATCCCTTTTTCAATGCAAAAGAGTGAGCTGCTAAACTCACTCTTTTGTATTGAAAATAGGGTTCCTTGTAATGTGTAGAATCGCGTGTCTGCAATTTTTGAGCTTAATTTTACGTTGATTTGAAGTACTTCTTCCTTTTCATAGTACAACTTGCGGTCATGCTTGAAATTGCTGAAAAAAGTTTTTTTTTTTTGTGATATAACATTTTGGAAGTACGTGTGTACGATGTACGATATACCCCTATGGTTTTCTAAAAAAAAAAAAAAAAAAGTTGGAATTAATTAGAAGCATTAAAATCCAATTCTGGAGGTAGATCTTAAAAGGGAAGGCATCATGAACTATGTTATAGCAAGGTCATGCACAAAATGCTCAGACGAAGTTTTAGTTTTAATAAATAAAGCCACTCGATGCAAAAAGATCACAGGTTAGTCGCTAGAAATTCCAACAAGGTGGCCAAGGTGTTCCAAATAGCCTCATAGCCTCTCGCCATTTTCCTAGAATATTTTTTTTTAAAATCTTAATTTGAAAATTTCTGAAAGCGAAGAAAGAATAAAGTAATCAATTCATAAGAGAAGAAAATAAAAGTATTTTAATCAGAGATATCGCCTGTAGAAACAAACAGTGTCATATCTGCAAAATACACATTTTTAAGGAGAGAAGTTTAAACTTTTTACAATTTGTTTTATTTAATTATCTTATTAGTTTTAATGATTATTACGATCGATTTTTTTCGGAAAATAATTATTCCTTGTTTCTCTCACATGATGTATGTTAAAAGATGTCCAAAAAGTTAGAAATAACTGTAAAAAATGCAGTTATGACAGTATTGCACCAAAAAATAGTTTTTAAAGTTATTAAAAAGTAGTACAGTGACTAAGTATTGTTCGCTCCTGTAGCTAAATGGGGTAACACTGTCCATTTCATCAAAAACTACTTGTCTCCGTTGAATATTTTTATTATTTTTTAATTTAGACTTTTCCCCTTGGTACATATTTATCTTATTTGATTAATATAAGCTTTAATTAGGCCTCCAAAAAAAAAAAAAAAAGCAAGCTAAAGAGTATTTTGAAGAAAAAGTAAAACAAAATATAAAAATATAAAAGTTTATTTACTTAGGAAATAGGAACGTAATTCTTACAATTTAGAACTTAAAATAGGAATGCAATTCTAATTATTTTTTATGAAATGCACATTATTGTGATAGTTGTGCTGCATCACCATTAATAAAGCAACCAAATAAATAAAAACCAAATAAATGAAATGAATACTGCCTTATGCACCAATCAACCATAAGTTTATTCGAGAAAACTGCGGAAAGGTAATAATAAATCAGAAATGAAAATTGACGTTATCTACCAACCCGACGGTATTCCTCTTAATGAAGGACGTCAAAGACGAAAAATTGAAATGAATACTGTCGTATCGGATGTTACATCAGTAGTTTCATGTTTTAGGAGTATATAAACTACATGGATTTTGAAATTAAAGCTGATAAAACATTGTGCTTGCAAAAATTGCGATGCTGTCCCGTTGAAATTCTATAGCCAACCGAATTATTTGGCAATAAGGCGGTGTTGACATGTGAGAATTGGCGGTTCCAGCCAAAACGCATAGTGACACTAGTGTTCTCCAGCCTTAATTTTTGAACATTTACTTACAACAGTATTCCCAATATAAAGAGCGCAACAATCTGAAAATTTTGATATAAAACCAAAAAAAAAAAAACAATTTTTTGCAGATATGACATTGAGCGATATATTCAATATTTGACATACTGCGGGCTGAGGTACGGGTTCGAGTGGTGGCTTGGGAAACGTCGTTAATGGCACTGTCCAGTTGTGTAGAGGAGATGATATACGAGCGCATTCATTACCCAAAAGAACTCCACACACTTCTTGCGGTCCTAAAGTAGTCCTCTTGAAAATGTACATCATTTCATCCTGAAAGAATAATCTCCATTAATCATATTCAGAGATATGGGGGGAAAATATTTTCATGAGAATATTCTCCGAGAACGAGAATATTCTGCGAATTTCTTCCTGCAACTGAAATTTGGAGAATAATCGAGAACATTCTTTTTCCTTCAAAGTAAATGGAAAATTTTATAAATAAAAGTATTAACATGAAATAATGTGCATTATAATTATGATGAAAACAAAGACGTTAAGTTATTTTTAGCTTTATACATCTTGTAATGGTAATTTTCATTTTAGAAAAAATTCTCTGAGCTGTGTTGGTAAGCGAATTTTTCAGATGAATAGGTGCTTTGTAATGCAAATGTTGCAAAAAATCTTAAAATACTCCTTAAAAATGGACCGCTTGTAACTGACAAGTAAATTCTCTTTTTTTTTTAACATGAAAGATAATTTCTTTGTTCGATAGTTTTCATTAAGTGGTCCTCTTCAAACTGTACATCATTTCATCCTGAAAGAATAATCTCCATTAATCATATTCAGAAATATGAGTGGAAAATATTTAAACTATTACTTCACAAAAGTCTTCATTATAGGAAATGCTTTCGTCCTCTTCGGAGAAGTTTTAGCCGGATTCTCATTTTACCTGTGACATGTAACATGTGGACACATGGACTGCAACATGTATGAGGCACATATCTTTACTACCGACTGTAATTTTTTCGACTTCATGCGCTGCAATTACTAATTTGACTCCATTTTGAATACAATCTACTCTATTTCGATTGAAAATTTGATTCAAAACAAGCAGGGTATTTATATCTTTTAAATTGTTAGTTTAGTAAATTTCCACTTAAAAAGCACAATTCTGGCCTTGCTCTGTAGTCGGTGCAATTTGGATTGATTTATGAAGATGCATTGTAAAGCAGATCAATCACATGTTTTGATTGTAAACGGGTTTTCTCCAAATTCCCTGTTATCTGGTAAAGGGATTTGACTCGGGATCTAAGAAAGCAGTCTTTTGGAAGAATGCAAACTTGTCCTGTATGACGAAAAGGGTACAGCTGAGCTCTAATTATGTTACTTTATGACTTATTTTTCAATACTGGTGAGGACTCGCATCGAAAAAGAAATTTTTAAAGGCGAAAATTAAAAAATGAATTGGATATACAGCTAAAAATTAAGAAATATTGTTGACATTTCATGCAAAAGACAGACATTTTCAAGATTGTACCTGGAAAAGATGTATAATTCCAGCGCAGACTCTGTCGCTGTCCAGTTTGAGGGTAGAGCAGACGGTGTAAGCTATGTGAGCGATCTCTTCTTGGGGCTTGTCAGTCTCCACGAAGTGTTGCAGTAGGGCCACTCCGAACTTGCACACAAAACACATAGTCGGAGAGGTCTTGCCCACCTTCAATTCAGCCACCACCTAGAAAAACAGATCATGAGTTGTTTTATGCTCCTGATGTGTTTTCATTGCTCTCTAAAGCCTTAGGTAAAACAATTTGGTAATAAGGAATCCATTTCTAAGTATTTAGAAGGATTATTTCGAGATTTATGATGCAATTAGTAAAATATTTTATTCTATAGATACGAGTATAATAAATACCCTCGATGTTAATACGGAATCAAATGATTTAATGTATGCTCTTTCACTTATATTAACGTGTTGTAGCATTCATAATCACTCTTATTCAATGAATGCATCTATTTATTGAGTAAACACATTCATTCCATTTAAATTATGTACGGCAGGTATGAGTAAATTGGTATCATCATTGTAATATATCACTGCATTCTACATTAGATTTAGTCTAGTTCATTCAATTGCATGAATTCATTCGATCAATAAATTTAATATGGTTTTGAACGAATTACCACTTTATTAAATAAGCACGCTCTTAACAAATTAAATCTTGTTTCACAGTTTACTCGTTTAACGAATTATGTAGTGGTGCATTAAATGTAACTCATCCCCAAAAAAATGCATTTGTTCATTAAATGTTACATTTTTAAAATTAGATAAGTGAAATTATTTGTTCGTTAAAACACCCAATTTTTTTAGGTCATTAAAAGCAATCAGCATTAAAAACATGATTTTGATGAGCATTCAAAATTGTATTCAAAAATCATCCATTGTATTCGAAAAAATATTCATTACATTCAAGCAATGCATTGGAGAATTTAACATCACAATCAGAGAGACGCAACTACTCAGTCGAAATAAATTCAATTTTATTCACTGACGCCCACATTCCAACGAAATCGCATACAAACCCATTCCATACTCAGAAGTTCTTCTTTTAATATAAATTGTTCATGAGTAACTAATTCATTCAATATTGCAGCCAGTGATAATTAATAACTAAATAACCTGATCCTTTTTATTGTTATCATTCAAAAGTTACATGCAATGGTGCAGTCAATAAACTGCATAATGTTATGATATAGTGCTGAATATATCCTCCTCATGAAGTAATAATTAGACTGTTTTATTCTAAGATGCTACATTAGTGTAAGTTCTTTAGTGTATCAGTACATTTAGAGTTGAATAAATAAACCTATTGCGTCTTACTGCCGAAACAGTAACAGTTTGATATAGGGGGAAAAATAGCAGCCCTCTTGAAATCGAACTAATTTGCCTTCGATTTCCCAAATTTTTATTTTAGGAAGTTTCCCCCCTTAAAAGGATTAAAAACATCCTTTCTGAGTGTTATGCTCCTACTTTTATGCTACTGATACTCATCAGGCTTCGCGGATAGCCTAACTAGATCTAAATATACGTCACTCATACGTGGATGTGTACATACTTATCTTTATGAATTGTGATTTATTTCACGAATTTTTACAGTATGTAGATAGCGACAAAGTGCAAGTGGTTAAGAACAAAATAATTTTCATTTTAATAACATTTGAAGAAACCTGTAATGAATTTCCCATTAAAATTCCCGTCCTTTTGGAGCAAAATAAAAAAGATGAAAACGAACTGGATTTCATTTTTTACGAAAGTTTAAAAAAAAGACTTTTCACAAAAGACACATATCTTTCCAGCAGCTAAAATTCTGGAAGGTCACGAGATTGCGGACAAAGGATTAAGACTTCTTCATCCTCTTTAAAAGGAGTCCGAAATCCCCATCAATATACCTCCTTTCTATGGCTGTCTTTTTACTCGAAAGAGACGGACTTGTTCAAACGGAGTGTGACTCGCGACGTTTTCTCTGCAACTCGACGCTCTGATTCACCTTGCTCAGAATTATTTCACTTGGTATCTCTTTTCTTTGCCTTTGGGGAAAGTTCAGTGGAGTTCATTGTCTCCGAGTCGTTTCTTCTTTTACCAAGCGGGTCACGTATTTTAAGTTGCTTCGGCATTTTAGAGCATTTAGAGGGAAAGTCTTCTGTTTTAAATTAGTATTTTTCATAAGTGTTGTATAGCGGTTGTCATCATTCACCAGTAAACACTTTCACTCTTTTGGCTTCTCACAGCACATTTTAAACCAGACAGTAGATCTCTTATGCTATTTTCAGGCTCATCTGGCCAAACAAGATTGCTATACAATAAGGTTTTAAGTGGGGTCCGAAACACTAGGACATGCTCGAAAGAAGCGCAATACCAACCGAACATCCACGCCCTAGCTAAGATCTCGAAGCCTGTTTCCTAGTGCTTGAGCAACCTGACTTAGCTACTCACTGGGCTGCCGGTGCCGGTAATTGCTTTTCGGATAACTTTCACTCAAATAACTTTTTCCAGTTGCATTATACCATTTAAAAAAAGGGCCCGGATTTTGTAAAAAAAGAAAAACACGATGTTTAAAAGTTTTTCAGGAAGGCAGTGCGATTCCTATTTATAGCGGCGTTCAGGGACGACCATAGGGAAAATATAAAATCACTTAGTTTTTTGCCTTTGTTTATGCTAATATGAACAGATCATTTTCACCGAATCTATCAACAAATTTTTTGTCAAGTGTGAAATGCGCAAAATACTCCTTTAAGGGGTCTGCCTACGTTCAAAGGCTTTTTTTTTCAAAACAATAAAATAATTACTAAATGCATATTTTTTTAAGTTAAAAAGTAATTAAAATTAAGAAAACAAACAAAATAATAGCTATATTTTTATAAAATTTTGAAAAATTGGGAAATTTTAGCAAAAAATAGGTGAATTTTACAGTTTACGCCAAACACTATGCTCACTTTAACTCGATATATTTTAAAATCCTTAATAATATTTGTTTCTATATTACTTAACTGTGTTCTGAACTAAAAGTTTTAAAATAGGTCCAAAATTGAGAAAAATATAGCAGTTTTGTTGAAATTCATACGTTTTTCACCGAAAAAAACACAATATTTCACAAATAAATGCATGTAAATTTTTTAAATACTGACATAGAGCTTAGCTTTTAGTTCAAAACACAGATAGCAATGTGTGAAACAATACTTTAAAAAATCACAGTAATGGGTATAAAACGTTTCGAGTTATGAGATCTGCCGTGAACAAAGATATCGAAAAAAGTAGTTTTTCAGAAAACGCATTTTAAATTCCACTTTTATGTGCTTGCGATGCGACTTCTGGATAACTTAATTGCGTGTAACTTCGTTTCTATGTATCGTAGAAACAAAACCCAAACATTTTTGAAATCTTAAATACATATTCTTTTTAAATATAAAATAAAAAAAATATCGATGTTTTTCGCAAAACTCGTCTTTTTGGTGCAGGCAGACCCCATAAACCACTGTATAATTGAAGCCGCTCTCTCCAAAAAGTGTTCTGTGTGTAAATACTGTGTGAAATCATTCTCTATCCAAAATGGGGGAAAATATCTTATTCCATATCACTCAGCAATCGATGCTATTGCAGCACCGTAAAGAATTGCAGCAATAGTTTTTGTGCTTTTAAGGTTTGCCATTGATTTTAAAAAGAAATATATTTTATAAAAAAGCTATGTTATTATTTCTTCTGAATAATGGCAAAACGACTGTACCATTTTTAAATCCCGAGAATTTTTTTTTTTTTTTTTGAACAAGAGACGCGTGAAAAGCTTGGTATTTTGGATAGGAAAGCGTGAAAATTTAAATCAAAAGAAAAATATAACCATCTGCGATTAATACCCAAAAAACTATTTTATTGAAAGAGAGCTGAATGGTTTTAATAAGTATTACTTAAGTTAGACTGAAATGCAAAAAGCTCTCGAGATTTTTTTTTTTTGAGAGAGAGAGAGAGTGCAAATTAAACATGCAAAAAGAAAAGAAAAAAGTCATTTGTGTTCCGAATTTCGTTTCAAATTTTCAGCAACATTTTGAGTTAGAGTGCACACAAAAAAATGTCCACGAACATACATTCACACAGAGAAAGACATTTTCAAAAATGATTAGAATGTGTTCAGCACCAATTAAACTGCATAAATCTGTCAAAATTGGAGAACCAGAAATTGTTTCGAATCAAATTCTTTTTTTTTTTTTTCATATTTTGGACATTGAAGAGAAGTAAAAAGAAAAATCGTCTATTGGTGAAACTACTAGATCAGTAAAAGTTGATACATAGTTATCGTAATAAAATACCAGTTGTCTGGAAGGCTTGCGTTTAAAAATGGGTCTTACAAGAACGTGTACAAAATTACAACACGGGAGGGAGGGTTGACACCATTGGAAAAAAGTGAATGCACTCTTTAAATTTTAATAACAAAAACAAATATGTTACGAACATTAAATAATAAGTGAAAGATAAATAAAATCGCTTTCTTGAAGTTTCAAGATCATACAACTTTTTGAAACAAACCGGGGGAGAAACAGATGGAAAAAAAGTATCCTCTCAATCTTTAAAAAGATGGCATACATTTTTAAAAACTTTCAAAATAGAACATTTAATATTCAAGTGAAATGAGTTCATGATTACAATTTGTCACAAAGTAACCGGATTAGATTTTTGTAATAAAAAAAGAACCATATTTTGTTATTTTTTCATTTCACAGCAAGTTTCATTAAAACTATTGAAAAGCACGATTACTAAAACCAACTTGATTCTAGCAATTAAATATAAATTTCCAGAATCACGTTGGTGCCGTACGTTGGTGGTTCCGTTTTATTGTAAATTATTTAATGCAAAGTATTTGGTTTCGTGAAAATGAGGAAGCTTTCAAAATTTTAGTGGTCTCCCCATTTTATTCAAGAAATGATGAAATATATTATTTCTTTCTTTGAAACGCTTTTCATGTTTCACAGAAAAGAGCGCTAATTTTCAAGTGCACTAATTAACTTAAGTAATATCCTCCGGAGAATCTTAACTGCAACATATAAAGATATTTTTCAAAGCATGCTAAGTTTTGAATTACGAATAAGTTGGGTTTTTTGCATTTTTATATTCATTTGATTAAACTATTTGTCAACAGAACTAAAGGTACTTTAGTCCAAACTTCATTTTCTAATGCGAGCCTATCAGTCAGACAGCAACGCCACATGGTGTAAAAGGTCACGGCCAAGGACGGGAGATAGTAGTGTAATAATAGATGGAGGTCACACAAACGACGGGAAACTCCGTGGTTTCGATCCCCACTGAGTGATAAGTTGATGATATGTAGGTATGAAATGAAACCCCATGGTTTTGTAGTTCATTGAAATCAAATGAAGCGAAACATTGGTTTCTGAACAGTTTGGTAGATTTGACCTCATAAACTATATCACATGGTTTAATGCTAAGTATAAGAAGAAAATTCTTAATTTCTACTACGTCTTACTCAAAACCTAAAATTTTTGTTTGCTTGTTTTTAATACACTGTAACTCCACACTGAAAGTCATGATGTTAAAATCTTTTAAAAATTTTTCAATAAATATTGTCGTCCGTTGTTAATAAGTCTAATGTCAAGACGAAGTAGATGGTGAAATTAAATGTGAATTTAAAAAATTTTTGAGGGTCAAAAATTTGCCTCTGAAACAAATTATTATCCTCCACAAATGTAAAGGAAAAAATTGAAAGTTTAATTATTTTTCAGTTAAAACATGAAATACGGAAAGCATTTGCCTTGAAAATTGCTAATAAGCTTATTTGGTCATTACTAGAACTTAACAACATTCGCAAAAAATCGAAATAACCTGACACTACCACAGTGCCAAGTAGACGTAAGTTGTATAACTTGTAATTGTAAAAAAGAGAAGAAGAAGTTTTTGGAACCAATTCCATCTTACAGTACCACAAAATCGAAAAATTTGATACGTTGGCCGAAGTGATCCCAGCAATTTCACCCTTATTTCAAAATTGATATTGCAGTGCATTTACTCTATATTTACTCTACGCTGTGTTGGGCTTTAGGAAACATACTTAGTTCTATAATGACCATTAAAAAACTCAAATTGAAGAGAAAAAGCGAATTATATATTACAACAGGTAAAAACAACAGGTAAATAAATAAATATGAATTTTGAAGAACGATAACACAGGCCAACGAATTTTTTTTCCCCACCAGGATATTAAAATTATGTTGGACTGCTATCAAGGAAGATGGGATACCCATACGATGGCAAGTTATTGCTGGACTTTAAAACGAGATTGTTCCAAAATACATTCAAGAATGTCACGAAAAAAATGTTTCCGGAGTATTCACTGAGTATTTGGTTCAATTGATGACATTTCCTGACATTTTCCTCTTCCTTTGTGTATAATAATATTTGTATAACATAAATAAAAATTCCGTTATCCATTAAAAAATATAATGAATAGTTTACTAACATGTTATGTCTCAAAAACTTGAGCTGTTAAGCGAAAGCTATATTTGAATTCAGAGCATCAAATTCATACAAAATCAGCTCTGAAAACCTTGGCAACAAAATCACTATTGAACTATGTAATTATAAAATAACCAAAAAATAGACAAACTAATATTTCACCAAATTCTTGTATCTAAGAATCAGGGCATTTCTTACAAAAGAAGTGCGGCAGTCCCATAGTCTTCGCATCTTATTTTCATACGTAAATAGTCTAAATTTCGTGTTATAAGTAAAAGTTTACATGAAATTAGTAGCAAGTACGGGAGCTGAGCCATATTATAATCTATTAGGCTTTCAAAATGCAGCACACTCAGAAGACGCGAATTTGTTGCATTGGCCAATAAATCACATGTTTATGTGAATAGCACACGCTTAAAAGAAAAGGAAAGAAATGAAGAAGAAAAAAAAAGGCACTGGAAGCAATCTTCTAATCTTTTTAGCAATACAAAACACGAAATTCGATTACGCAATAGTCTCTAAGCCACATGCTGTGTTTCGCACACACACGAAAGCCCAAAAATAAATAAATAAATAATAATAGTAGTAATATTACTACTGGGATACACTGTTTCTTTTTCAGCAATTGCAGAAAAAATGAAACTCGATTACGCAGCATACGGTCTCTAAACCGCATGTGTAAGCACTTCGTGTACACGCGCACAAGGAGAGAGAAAAAAAAAAACTACAGCCATTCAGCAGTCTAGTTTTTGCAAAAATCTCAGAAAACATGAAATTCGCAAGGATAGCAAATTCTAAAATAGTATCGGGTTTTAATCTTTCAAACATCCTTTAGCATACTAAACGAATTAAAACATCGCTCTCTTCTACTCGTATTTCATATTTCAACATAAACACAAACAAGATAAACTCGTCAAATGGGGCCACAATATCAAAAAAGGAAGGAAATAAAAAAACACACTTTATATTAATAATGCTTTCAAATTAGTTGTATGGATAACAGTGAAAATGATTCTAGATAAGTATCTGTGTCTTTATGCTGTGATTGGGAAAAAAGAAAAAAAAAAAAGATATTTTTGGCATAAAAACGCTCATAAAAATACATTAAAGAGGAAAAAATTCTTTTAGAATTATCAGAATCTGAAAGTTAAAATAGAAAATACAATTCATTTTCAGGAAACTCGAACATCTAATGTTGCCCTTGCAATAGTTGTACTGTTCGAAATTTCAAAACTAACGATTGACGAAATGTCAACAATAAAAAGTAAAATGGCAACAGTACAGATTTTCAACTCATTTATTTCTATTACAAAAGAATGAAGAAATGGGGCCTTTTTCTAATTAATATTTCCGTTAATTAAAGTCCTGCAATCCCACGAGAATAACGTTGGACGAAACGCTCTGTAGCATTTTCTGAATACACGCGAAGTTTCTAACAGTTTTCGAGTTGTGGAGACAGGACGCTTACGGTATTTTAACCGTCTCTCTCTCTCGCTCTATCTCTTAAAAAATAATATGGTAGGATAAAGAGCTGTTGACAAAAACGTTAAGACATAATATATCTATCTAATCATACTAGAATGGGGGTTAAAGCAGAGCAATCTGTTAAGGAGTTTCTATTTGTAGGAATGACTATGACGGTGATTATGCAAACAAAATTAGACTGAGATTTTTAATTTAAGACGATATTTGGCGAATTAATCTGCTTTAGAATTAACATGAGCCTATAAAATAAACGATGAAAAGTGCAAGCATTGGAAATAGTAGTTGCAAAAAAGTAATAAAAATATGATTACTAAATTGGAAATCCAGAACCCCAAGTGCCCCTATAAATTGCTCCTCAATAAATTGCTAAAATTACCTTCGTGATTAGTCATGACGCCAAAGATCAGTTAGGATGATACAGGAAGAAAGTAACTTTTCGACTTTTCCCAGTACAGTGTCGCATACTATACATTTCTATTATTTTTCGTTTTTTAACCCTCTACACCTGTATGTTATTATTTATTTTATGCAGTTTTATAATGAAATTCGACCTCAAATATAATTTTTATTAAGTTTATTAATAGTCGCATCAGTAAATCCCGCTAGTAGCTATCGGCTTGCTGCAAATGAAAAGTAAATGAATGCAAGTCCATTTGCTCGAGTGAAACACTTTTCAGAATGATGTAGGGCATTTCGAACCGTAAGACCCAGTGGAACAGAATCTTTATTTCTTTCTATTCTGGTCAAAACGGTATTGCATTTGCACAGACTGCTAGTTTTCCGCTTCCTTGATTTCGGCCGTCCCACGGTAGGACGTATAGACGGACAGGACTCGGTTGTTGCATGGACTCGGGTGAATGGATTTGCGGTCGAAATCCGTGTCTTTTTTCTGGAGACGGGGGTCACGTCGGTTTTGTGTTATGAAAATCATCTTTTAGTAGGAATAAATTTCAGAGTCAGGTTGGGTCTTGAATGACGGTTATCTTGTAGGTCAACTATATTGCTGCCTTTCAGTCTTTCTTTTTCATATAACCGCTCTTGAACGAACTGGTTTGAATATTGAGATAGGCTGGGGGGCACAAAGCACGACAAATATTTAAATGTTGTGCGACATAAGTATTTATCTTTGGTTATTTGACTGGAATGGGGAAAACGTGGCATCCTTTAGTGACTCTACGGTTACATAAGTATTGGCATCGAAACGCTGTTTGTTCCATTTGTATAGCATTTTCTGACCAAACGACAGCTCATATTCAGCAGCTCTCTTACCAATTCTTTTTCGCGTCGTTTTTCACTATCCAAATCGCGCATAATATAATCCAAGCTCACGCAAAGCGGACAGTTGTCTCAGCTCTTGAGTCTCAAAGGGCTCCCAAAACAAATCCGTAAAATGATTAAACTTCGGGAGAAGGCACAAAACGTAAATAAGTTCAATGAAACGCAATTCGGTTCAATGGAATAAAAAATACAGTTGGGAGAAACGTCAGCAATTACTAAATTGAGAGACCAAAATTACTTAGATAAAGAGAAGCTTCAACATTTTCACTTGAGAGTACAACATTTTCCTGAGATACTGATTTTTCTATAGTCTTCTAATTTTTCGAATGATCAGTGTCAGCATCATTATCACGTTTTTTCCCTTCATTATCTACTGAGTAGTTTTTCATTGGGAATATATTGGTCACTTGTAGAACGTTTCATGGAATGGCCTTATATGGATGTCGGTTTAAAATGATAGAGCAGGGAGCGAACAAAAATACGTCGCAAGCTAATAATACTTCAGTTAAGAGCAAGAACAACTGCAAACATTTTTCTTTTTATTAACTGCGCCTCCCTTCCGTGGCGTGGTTTCAACTAACGAAAAGCTAATGTATAAAGTAAATGAACTTTGTGCACTAGTAAAACTGAAAACAATTATTCACGTAAAGAAATCACAAATGAGCATTAAGATGCAGACATATGTTTCGGGATTGCTTGGAATCCCTTTTTCAATGCAGTAGTGGAGCTTCTGGATGTTTTTGCATTTAGGGACTTCAAGCAATCCCTAAACATATGTCTGCATCTTAATGCTTATTTGTGCTTTCTTTAAGTGAATAATTGTTTTTCAGTTTTGAAAAGCTAATGCTTATTTGCAACGTCAATTGTTCCTCCACATTCAACGTGTTTCAATAAACTGATTGAACCAAAATAAACACATCGATTAAAAATACATCACATCCTCAAAGCCGACTGATAAAGCAAAGGTGGTGTAAAAGAAAAAACACAAAAAAAGCTCTTTCGAATGAACGAAATTTAGTATTATACTTCGAGATCATTAAAATAAATGTTTGAATTTTTCTTCTAGGTCAAGTGCATTCATGAATGAACCAATAGAGCTATTAGAATGTTAGAAACAGCATTTGATAAATATTTATGCAAATGGCTTGTTCCGCGACTTCTCTTATTTTTCACTGCATTTGCAAGTCCGCCTTAAAGCAACTAATCTTTGACTGCAGAAAATTCCAAAACAACATTCGTTTTTGCCCAGTGATGTGAAGTCGAAAGAAGAAACCTGTTGTCCAATTTTTCCAAAAGAGAGGGTCAACTTCGTTAACGTGCGTTGCCAATGTTTTGCTGTCAAATGATTTCATTCTTTTACTTCCTTTTCGGCGTGAATAGAAACTGGTCTGTAGCTTTTTTAACTTTATTGAAGGGGCTATTTTTTGCCCTCACTTGGACTCATTACATTTCTTGTTTTGATCTGGTTTCAACAATGTAAAAACATATTTTTGAGAAGAAACAAATATCATTCTCTCAAGGAAAAACACACTTCTATTTTTAACTTGTTGGATCTATTTTTATCGCAAACTCAAAAGATTTCTCTCACTTTCATGAAACATTAAATATACGTCAATTGTGTCAAGTTGATTGTTTCGGTTTACTTAGATATGAAAATATTTACCCCCAAATAAATGCGCTTTTTGGGGCTCTTTCTTTTTCCCTAGTAACAGAATGAAATTTTAATGGTGCTTGTGTGTAATGTCCCATCAACTATGAAAGGTGGTGCAGTTCGAATCAAACGCAACTGCAATGTCCTTCAGTTGTCATGGTGACAAGCAGAGAAGCCAAGTAGAAAAGACTAGAAATCTTATAAGCACTATGTTGATTCAGCATAAAATTTTGTATCTCGCAGAAAAATTTCAGCTCTCATTTTGCGTATTATATAATCACTTAACTGACTAACGTTCATTAACGAACTGCCACTTTTTTCAGATATTGCCTTAAACGTTCTGAGGATGACAAACACGTACCATTTAATCATTGTATAAATAGTGAAAAAATATGACATCTTGTGCATACTTGTAATGTCCCAATTAAGGAGATTGCAAGTCAATTTTGAAAAATCATATTTATGTATGCGTGTCTTTTTTTTCTCGGTAACTTACGGAAAATATGTTCACTGACGATAATATCACATCGAAAGGATTCCAAGTTTTTGGAGAATGAAATATTGCATTCTTAGTGTTTTGAATAGCACTTTCATAGCAAATTTGCAACTGTAATATTACGTTGAACATCAACTTTGGAGAATATAATATCATGACTTTTAAATAATATATTCAAGAAAAAAAAAATAAGGGAAAGAAAAGAAAAAAGGAAAAGAAAAGAAAAAAAGACGGTCACACGCGTAACTGTAATATCACGTTCAAGGCTATTTAAAACCCTTTTTGGAAAATTATTTAACATTCACGGTACTTCATGAAAGTTAAGTTTCTCCTAAAGTAATGGTAAATTGAAACAAGTAAAAGGATGTACGGACGAAACTGAAAAATCTGAGATTATTAGTGCATATGATTGGTAAAACACAAATCTATGTTGTGGCAAGAGATGTTAGTGATTGCCCTGACAGGTGCTACTATCCATCGTGATTTAGAAAGACACTTATAATAAAGCCCCATATGATTTAAACTGTGCCTCCGTTTTACTAAAAATCTACCTTTTTGTCACTTAATCCTTTTGCGTCAATTGCAAATACAGTTTTGAATATTTTAAAGTTTCAAGTAAAATTCGCAAACCTTTCTGAAGCTAAGGATGTCGAAGATGTGGGAAAGCAGCTTAGGGAAGAATTTCCCCTCTTCTCTGGAGGGTTCTTCCACTTCATTTTCTCCATACTCCTCCTGCTGACCCAGTACCGGAACTGCAGTCAATATAACTAAGGCCACTAGAACCGCCCAGAAAGCTTTCCACTTCCACGCCATCAAATCTCCGTCTCTATCCTGTCAGCCCCGAATCCTGAAAATAAATAAATAAACAGTTGATTTAACAGTGTTAAATAGGGTTTATATTGTTCCTAAATATTAATTTTATTATGCTATGTATATTTCTAGACAATTTTGATACAAGGAAGAATGTGAAATAGCTTAAATAGGTATCAAGCAGGTATCAGGGATCAGAATATTACCAATGGAGAAAATGAATGATTCGCGGGATAATACGAAATTTTGAAGGGAAAAAAAAATTTAAATAATCATTCAACATAATCTATTTTTTTGTTTCAACATTAATTTATACATCCTTATTAATATTTTATAAAGAGCAAATGTGTAATTTGCTGAAATTCGGTCTTGGAAATATTTAAAAGGAAAATTGTTCAGATTTTGAACTTGATTTCATACAAACGTATATTTTAAGTTCTAGCCCTGTATCTTCCGGTGTATGAAGTGTATACTGTGATCGGAGGCAAAAATATGCTTTATTGCTAATCTGTAAAACATAAATTTGTACTTCGACAATCCACCATTAAATGATTAAAATGGTAAATAAAACAAAAGCTTGTTATTAACTTATATTAACTGTGTATTAAAATTTTATATCCTCCGTCTCTCTCTTTCTATATATATATATATATATATATACATTGATTGCATTTCTAAAAGAACTTACATTTTTTTGGTGACCTTAGCCCCACTTCATACCTGGCTATTTAACACCAAAAAAAAAAAAGGTTTTTTTAAGCCCCCCCCCCCCAAAAAAAATAGTACTCCACCTTAAATGGTTAATACGATAGATAAAACAAATGCATATTATATACTTTTATTAACTGTATTCGATTAATATTCTCTTTCTCTATCTCTCTCTCTATAAATACGTATGTGTACATTGACTGCATTTCTAAAAAAAACTTACATTATGGTCACCTTAGCCCCAATTCATACTAAAATATGTAACGAAAAAAAAGAAAGTTTTTTCTCTCTCTCTTTTTTTTTTTTTTTTTGTACAATTTTTTTCCCTTTATATCTGTCAATAGGATATTTACGTAAGGAATATAATGCAACTGTAAAGTTATTGCAGAACCGAAATATATATTGGCAGTAACGAAATATGCATTGAAACCAAACATTCAGCTGAAGTATAAGGAAAGACAAACCAGATTACTCCACTTAACCGTATTATATACTATATAATTTCCTTTAAGAAATAAGCTTTTGCAAAAAAGTTAAAAGCCATAAAAACTTATTTCTGCCTTTTTTAAGTTTCCTTTCATTTAAACCATTTATTTGGCATTCATTGTCAGGAAAATGACAACCAGGATAATGACAATTTGTCAATTTATAACTACTGCTTACATTCTTTTCTTCTACTTAAGACCTTAAAACTTTTACTTCGTATTTGGGTATGACATAAATTCTTATAATACATTGATCTAAGTTACATGGTATAGTTTCTCATTCATTTAAAGAAGCATAAATAATTCACACCAAACACGTTCCAATTGATCAGAAAATATATTCTTACTCTTAGACTCTCAATGGGGCACACATGATCTGTGGAATATACTATAATTATTTATGACGTACTGGAGTTCTATTAGTTAAAAATTCAAAAATAACCAATGGGACCTAACAGTACGCTGTACGACCTGCAGGAGACTCATCCCCCTTTGGAAATACAATCAAATATGACTAACTTTAATAGAGCATCTATTCAACATATTACTCATTGAAAAAATATGATTACCCCCCCCCAAAAAAAGGCTGGTCTTAGAATTAAGAGGCACCTATAATATAGAGTTCGACAAATACCAAGTGCCAGGTCTGTTTAATGCATCTGTAAAAAGTTATAGAAGTGTTCACAAAACATAACCGTACAGAATCAAAGCATATAAATTTTAATACACTACTAAAGAAAATCAATATTTTTAAAAATAAACGTTTAGTGGGAGAACACTTGTATTAAGTTTTATGCCGTGCAAATTTACTTTTAAATTAAATCATTTTGGTATTTAAGCGATACGGTTTTTTTTTAAAAGAGCAGTTTGAAACTTATTCCGAAATGATTTAAAACGATTTAAATTAAGATTTTCTATGTACGTTATCTTTTTTATTAAATTTCAGACGAGAAATAGATTTTGGATTTGAAATCATTATTATAAGTGCATTTAAAATACCCCCCCCCCCCCCGTGCGAGAATAATAACAATTTAATATTAGTGTCTACTAAATCCATCTAATGTTGGCTGCGTAAATTGCACAGTAAATAAATAAATAAAATTTTAATAGAATATCAGCTTTTGAAACACGCTATATAAACCGTTTTCTAAATTACCAAAAACGGGCAATGTTTTTGTTATGATTCGATTTAAGTAACCATTCTAAACGTCTCCTATTATTATTAGCATTTCAAAAGTTAAATATTTAGAGAAAATGAAAATTGGAACAAGGCGCGATTCAAAATGAATTTAAACTTTTAAGAGAATCAACACCGCTCTTTGTGGTCAAATCATAAAAAATAAATAAGTAAATAAATAATTTACACCTGAGTGCAATTCCCTACGCATCGTTGCATTTGAATAAATCCAAGAAGCGCACAATGTACTTATAGAAGCAGAAACGTTTTCAAAGTGGATGAATAGGTAAGGGTAAAAACAGCTTGTTTTCAGAAATAAGGCAGTAAGTCTACGCATAGTTTTCGCCATTTATTCCCGAATTTATTGTACACAGTAGTGTGTCAGAGAATTTTTAAGACTAGGTTTATAAAATAAAATAAAAGCTAGTAATTATATATATATATTTTTAGTATTTTTATTCAAAATGGGCTCCTTCGGCTTCAAAACATTTGTTTCAGTGGTTAAACGACGATTCGAATGACAGTTCAGCTCACATTGTGGGACTGTCGCCAAAGCTCGCGTCGAAGCAGTGTACGTCGAAGTGTTGTTGTACACGATGTCTCAAAGAATTTTTAAGACGACAGCTGGAACTAAGCTTACGATGGTCCTATATGTCTTATCGAGCTTTAGTGAAACTCCTTAACTATCAGCAGATCCACTGCCAAAACCTCAGTTCATTTTTTGACTTTTTTTTTTTTTTAAACTTTGATGACATTGACACTATACAAACAGCTTCGACGCGAGCTTTGGAGGCATTCCCACAATGTGAGCTGGAATAGGCACTTGAATCGTTGTTAAACCGCAGTAACAAATGTATTGAAGCCGAAGGCGCTTATTTTGAATAAAAATACTTAAAAAATATATTTACTAGTTTTTATTTTATCTTATAAACCAAGTCTTAAAAATTCTTTGACACACTGTGTATATTTAGTGTTTACGTTTCTTCATGACGACTTTGACATGAATATTTGTACTGGAACAAAAAAGTTACAAATGAGGGAAGGGGCGGGACTGTTGTAGCTAGGGATGAGTAAACAGCTTCCCTGAAACAGATACTGTACATCAAGAGGCGTTCTGGCAGGCTGGCTGTAATATCCTTTCAAAATGACATTACATAATTAGCCATCGTCTTCATCGATGAAATTTTTGTATATATCCATCGAACAAAAGAAGCTTAACGTCAAAAAGAATCAGGGACGTAATTAGATCATTTTCCAATAGAGGCAAGACCACGCTCTAGTTCCAAGCCCCCCCCCCCCCGACATACACACACAAAAAAACACACATACTTATACACGCACACACACTTAGTCAATTTAGCGCCCTAAAATCTGGCGCCTGGAGCCATATTTTAGGGGCGCCTTTTAGTTACGTCCTTGAAAACAATTGTACTATTTAACACGTTCACGCCGGCGCGTACCACCGGTGGCCCGCACTAGACTGTCTAATAGGGCTGTGCGTACCACCAGTGCCCCGAGTCGGAAAGCTCGGCATCGAACTTATCAAAAATGAAAGAAATAATTTCCATATAGCTGAAAATTTAACGTGTATTTATTGAAAACATTTATTTTTAATAACTATTATAATTAATAACGTATTATAATCATAAGTTTCGTTCAATAATTGAGCAAGCAACAATCGTGCGCCGCCAGATGAAGCGCTCCACTCCTCAATTTAAAACGAGACCCCTTGACCAGGCCATGCTTCTACATTTATTGAAAAGTAATAGAAAAAGTAATGTATCTTTGTAGTAGTTGCATATTCTGAAATGCATTTTCTTGTTGATAAGTAGAAATTAGTTGGAACATTGAGAGGCAATTCTCTTATAACAGGACGTAGGACTCATGACGATAATTCACCAAGACGTAGCACCAGCAAAGCAGATATAATTATTGGTATTTTCGTGGGTAAACCAAAAATATGTGATATTTAAAAAGATTAGTTATTTATTTTATTTTATTTTTTTATGTGTGGGCAATTTTTATTAACGGGGTTGGTTAAAATCTTTGACTTCAATTGTAATTTTTTTTAAATTAAGATATTTAAACCCATAATTATTTAAACTTCTTTATCTAAATGCATTTAGTAATATGATTTTATCGTATTCTATAATATCAGCACCAAATGTTCCTTATAAGTGAAAATATAATTGAACAATTAGTAAAAATATTAGTGACATTTCAAAAGGTATGAAGTGGAAAATTAAAAAAGAAAAGTCTAAAAATTAAATTGACTCTAATTCTGTAATTGACTCTAACCCTCATAAATTCAAACAGACGTTTCAAAATATATTTTCTTTTACGAAACGTTCGAGTACTAATATACAACTTGAGATAAGCCGTAAGGAAAAATTGAAGTAGATCATTTAATCTGTACTAATAATAAAGCAGCAAGTATGTCTGTGTATGTGTGTGTGTGTCTGTGTCCGGCGTAGGTCCAAGACCGTTCGGTGGATTTTCCTGAAATTTGGCACGAAATTTGTTTGGAACTTGGGGGTGTGCACTTGGAAGAGTTTTTTTTTTTTTTGAAATTCAAATTTGTTCTTCTTTTATTCCAATTTATAGTCGAAAATTACATAAAATTGTCCTTTTTTATCGGAAGAAATTATTGCATTCTTTCGAGCTTGATTGAAAAGCCCGCAAAAACTGTCCAAGAAAGAGTTTGGCTCCTCGTGCTAAAATTGAAAACCTCAAAATTAACTAGAAAAGAAGTTATAAGCGTTTTTCTCTGTAGTTCGAAATCATTTTTTCACGGGAATTAACTTTAATTTGATTTTCTCCAGACGATTAATTGACAAAGCGTTTGCTTTTTAGCCTACTTTCCCGTAAAAGTAAAAATAATAATAATAAAGCATGAAAGAAGGCTTAATGTATCGTGAAAATATCGTTAGAAATCAAGAAAAGTCAAAAATAAATTAAGTAATTAAATAAAGATTGAAAAATAAAAAATTTGAAAGTAGGGTTTTGAGATGGGGAAAAAGTGTGTCTGTCGGTCTGTCGGTCTGTCGGTCTGTCTCCCCCTAATAACTTTTGAACGAATTGTCCGATTCGAAAAATTCTTTTTGCATTCGAAAGATCTCGGTGAGGACATCTAATTTCTATATTTTATTTTTTGATTTGAACAATTTTTTGTTTAATTTTGAACAGTTCAAAAAATTTTAACATTAGCGCCTATAGGCGAAAATGAAGCAAATTATGTAAACTCTGGGTACAAGATCCAAGTTCCAATGAACAAGCTCACTGGAAGAAGTTCTTGACGTGAAATATTTATTTGAACAATTTTTGTTCATTTTTGAACAGTTCAAAAAATTTTAACATTAGCGCCTATAGGCGAAAATGAAGCAAATTATGTAAACTCTGGGTACAAGATCCAAGTTCCAATGAACAAGCTCACTGGAAGAAGTTCTTGACGTGAAATATTTATTTGAACAATTTTTGTTCATTTTTGAACAGATCAAAAAATTTTAACATTAGCGCCTATAGGCGAAAATGAAGCAAATTATGTAAACTCTGGGTACAAGATCCAAGTTCCAATGAACAAGCTCACTGGAAGAAGTTCTTGACGTGAAATATTTATTTGAACAATTTTTTTTCATTTTTGAACAGTTCAAAAAAAATTTAACGTAGTGCCTACGGGGAAATTTCAATCCTATATAAATCCTGATCTAACGGGCCGATTTGCTTGGAACAAACTTTATCGGAAAGCTCTTATGACGTAGAACATGTACAGATAAAAAGTTCATCTAGAACTAACGAGCCTATTTTCTTATGAAATTTTTTGATCGGGATTTTCAAGAATATTTTTGAATTAATGAAAGATTAAATGAATAAACAAAATAATGAATGAATAAATGAGTGAATAAATACATGAATGACTGAATAAATGAATGATTGAACGAATCTGTATTAACCGTTGAAAAAGGCATATTTGAAGCAATTAAGAACTAAAGCTAAACGAGAAAGAGAGAGAGATAGTTAGATTATAAATTTGAAGCTGGTGTATGCGGGAAAGTAGGCTCGTATAGTTCTAGACGGAACTTCTTGTTATTTTAGTTAAATTGTTGCTAAATAAAATTCTCTTCACAATGTTTTTCGCATTTTGAGGCGCTGCCGTTTTTTAATTTATCTCTCTTTTTAGCCTACTTTCCCGTAAAAGTAAAAAAATTAGTAATAAAGCATGAAAGAAGGCTTAATGTATCGTGAAAATATCGTTTGAAATCAAGAAAAGTCACAAATAAGTTAAGTAATTAAATAAAGATTGAAAAATAAAAAAGGTGAAAGTAGGGTTTTGAGATGGGGAAAAACTGTGTCTGTCGGTCTGTCCCCCCCTCCCCCCAATAACTTTTGAACGAATTGCCCGATTCGAAAAATTCTATTTGCATTCGAAAGATCACGGCGAGGACATCTCATTTCGATATTTTACTTTTTTTCTGCTTTTAACAATTTTTTGTTCAATTTTGAACAGTTCAAAAAAATTTAACATTAGCCCCTATGGATGAAAATGAAGCAAATTATACAAACTCTGGGTACAAGATCCAAGTTCCCATGAACAAGCTCACTGGAAGAAGTTCTTGGCATGAAATATTGATTTGAAAATTTTTTGTTCATTTTTGAACAGTTCAAAAAAATTAACATACCGCCTACGGGGAAATTTTAATTCTATATAATTCCTGATCTAACGGACCGATTTGCTTGGAACAAACTTTATCGGAAAGCTCTTATGACGTAGAACATGTACAAATGGAAAGTTCATCCAGAACTAACGAGCCTATTTTCCTATGAAATTTTTTGATCGGGATTTTCAAGAATATTTTTGAATTAATGAATGATTAAATGAATAAGCAAAATAATTAATTAATGACTGAGTGAATAAATACATGAATGACTGAATAAATGAATGATTGAATGAATACGTATTATTCTTTGAAAAAGGCATATCTGAAGCAATTAAGAACTTAAGCTGAACGAGAAAGACGAGAGAGAGAGATAGCTAGATTATAAATTTGAATTCGGTGTATACGGGAAAGTAGGCTCGTATAGTTCTAGACGGAACTTCTTGTTTTTACTTTTGATTCTTTTTCTTTTTAACAAATTGAAATTTATTTCTTGCGGTTTTTAGCATTTTAAGAATTTGCCGATTTTTAATTTATTTATTTCTTTTTTTGGATTTTGATTCTTCTTTTTTTAAACGAATTAAAATTTATTTCCTGCGGCTTACAGGGTTTTTTAAAGAACTGTTATCCTTTATAGCGATTTTTGTTATTCCAAATTATTATCACTATTTATATTTTTATTTTTTTTTTCTCTCCAGTGAATTAGCACATATGTTATTTTCCTATTTGAGCTCGGATAAAAGGTTTTATCCGCTTTCAAAGTTTTGCTTGCTGCTGTTAGTTTCTTTCAGCTACAAAATGTCATCTTTCTGGTTTACTGTCAATCAATAATAGAAAAATATTAGTTATACCAAAAAGTTATTAGTTTAAATTATTCTAAACTAACCAAATAACTCAGTGGCGCGACAGCCCAATGGGGGTCATGGCCTACTGTGTCCATCCCAGTTTTCGAGACCGAGGGCCCTGGGGTGCAGAAGCAGATGATCAGGTCAAGTGGTCGGCCTGACGCGGAATCCCCAGTGTTAACTCCCAAGCGTGCTTGGTCCTCATTTTATTACCTCCACTGAAGGGATGAAATACCTGTATTTTTTCAAACACAAATATTTAAACCGATAACCATAAAATTATCCTATGAAGCTATAGTGGAATCTTGAATGGTTTAAATAATCGTACAGAAAAAATAAGAGACGGAATATAAATCAGTTTAAGAAACGAAGGTAAGAATGAAATGAATATTTTAAACTTCATTTATTTTTTCCATAAATGAGAAAAATTGATAAACAAAATAAGAATAAATTTAATAACTGCGAGAAGCTAAACGAACTGAAGTTCAAAATAGGTACATAATAGCAATATTACTTTTTAATAGTGCTTTTTATTGAAGATATAATAATATTTTCTGAAAAACATATGGCATGAAAACTTAGTTCCTAATCACATCCAGAGAATCATTTTTTTTCTTAAACATATCTTGTAAGAAGGTTTGGATTTGAAAAGGGAAAGGAGAGGAACAAAATATTTTCCTCTCAAAGACAAAAATAATAATTTTTTGATCTTCCAAAGAATTAACTAAGAGCTTTAATTGATAAAAAGGAGCATTAGTATAATTTAGCTTTTAACAGACCAGCGATAGCAGTTTATTTCCTCTTAAAAGCAGGAGAGCAGCAGAATTGTGCAAATGATGGAGATATTAAAATAAAATTATAAAATAGGACCATTACGGCGAAAAAAACCCTAAACAAGAGGAGAAATGGTGTATCTTATTTTCAAAAGTGGTAAATACTGATTTTGTAATTAAATTTTTCATACGCAGTGATACGCAGTGAAAAATCGGAAAATGAGTGCAAAAAGAGAAAATTCAAATAATAGAAAATAGCTGATATAATCGAAATCAAAAATATCGAAATTAAATGACGAGATTAAATCGAAAATTAAATAATAGATGATGATTTAAATAATCGAAAGAATAAAATAATCTTCAAGTCCAACTTACCCGTTATTTACTCCCTCCGACCGCAGGATGACATCCGCTTTTCTCCCTCCTCCGTTGCCCCTGGTAACCAGGAAGGATGCTGCGGCAAACAAAAATAAATCCCCGCGATCACAATCAACAAGTGCCCGTGACTTGCCCGCTCCAAGACTCGCGATCGTCTGTCTGTTATTACTCGCGGAGCTGGTTGGTCTCCCCTCCCCGCCACCCTCTTGCGTGAGGAGTCAACGACCTTGGCCGTCCTCTGTAGACAAGAAAAGTCGGGGTTACTGGGGCGCGCCCTTCCCTCAATGGAATTTTCTTCGCCCCGGGCCTAGGGTCGACCGAACCAACATTTGTGGATTCTACGCTTTTTTTTTTGGTCTTGGGAGTGATTATAGGGGCTCTTAGAAAAAGTGACCATCGAGATGTGTAAATGATTAGTTGCGTCAGGATTGCGTAATGAAGAATAATAAAAAGGTCTTTGTCGCGGATGAGTGTTTTTTCAGGGTCGCCATCCTTTTATCAACTTCCGATTTTTCCTTATTTCTAGTATTTCTTTCTTGCAGATTACTAAACCCAGGCCCGTCATTTCAAAATTTTCCGGGGGAGGGGTATAAACTCAATGCATATTTCATTAAAAAAACAACAAAATGCATGTACATATATATAAATACATTATCTTTCCCAAGCTAAGAGGGGAAATTGACCCCCGCCTGACCCCTTAAAGGACGGGCTTGACTAAGCCTGCAATTCCGAAAAGAACACACACAAAAACTAATTCATTAATTGCTGAAATTCATTACATTTGTAACTGGCTGATTTTTAGCACTCGGCGAAATAATAGTTCGTAGTAAAATATCCATCTCTTGTTGAAGTCTTATTTTCATTGTGTTGAACCGTTGCCTCCGTATAAACCTAATTTAATGTTCTGCAGGAATTTAATAGTGGAGACTTCATTTTCGAGCATCTCAAGCTCCGTGAAAAAAAAAAAAAAAAATATCCACCTAAGTTTTTTACATTCATTTTTGGCAACAAAGAAACTCTTAGACGCTTAACCGAGGTCTCGCGTAATTTCAGTTATCCAGTCCGCTGCATCTGTAATTTTCTTTCTTTTAATATTTTACCACCTTCTTAAGTTTATAATTTACCACATAAGTCGGGAGCTACCAAAATGTGAGTTTTTTTTTAATATAAATCATTCAGCTTTTTGTTAATTTGAGATGCATTTGTTAGAACAAAATACACCTTTAAAATTCCTTTTTTTAATATGTTTTTCTATGATTTAATTACAAGGTTGAAGTGCTGTTTAGCCCACTGTAGCTTTTAGCGATCGTTTAAAATTGAATATTATTCAGTTCGACAGTTCCTTGACAGTTGGCGACTTTGTCGCTCAGTATTGACGCCTTGAACGAAAATCGCCAAGCAGTGGGCTAAACTTGGCTAAACGGCACTTTCACCCAATATATCAAGAATAACCGCATTCCCTCTAACATTAGACTTGTTATTTTTAATTATTTCAGTTTGTTTGCAGTGTGGTAAAGTGAAAAAAAACTTGAATATTCTTTGCAATTTAGTGCTTTTCGTAACAATCTGCGTTTTTGAATCTTCAAATCTTGCTTTTAAGTAAAATCGCGACTGATAAGTACCATTTATTTATTTCATTGCTCGTATTGCTATGCCACGAATTCGCCAATCTAAATTTTTGAAATTTAATATTCTTTGAATAATTTACTAAAATTAAAAATATCTTTTCCTCACATTTGTTTTCAATGCTTATTGACAATATAAAAACAAACTTATTTTACCAAAATATATCGGAAAACAGAAAAGAAATTTTATTTAATTTCGGAAAAGTTCTGAAATTAATAAACACTTTTTTCTCTCGAAAAATGAAACAAGCAAACAAACAAATAAAAAAAAAATTAAATAGTTTTAAAAATTTATAAATAAATGGTACTTATCAATTGCTGCTTTACTCAAAAGCAAGACTTGAAGATTTAAAAATGTACTGAATGTTATGGAAAGCATTAAATTGCAAAGCATATTCAAGTCTTATTTCACGTTACCACAGACCAAAAAACTGAAGTAATTAAAAATAATATGTCTAATTTTAGCGGGAGTGCGGTTATTCTTCATATATTGCATGAAAGTGCCCACTGCTAGGCGATTTTGGTTAAAGTCGCCAATACTGAGTGATAAAGTCGCCAACTGTTACATAATCAAGGAACTGTTGAAGTGAATAATATCCAATTGTAAACGATCGCTAAAAATCGCTGAGAACACAATTTCCTATTATTTAATTAAATTTGTGGCATATAAAGTGTATAACATTATGCGAGGCTCGTACATTCTGCCAAATTATTTTCACCACCTCTAGTGGCGCTAGTTCCCGACCCAGAAAAGTTTGTTCACATCATTTTAAAGCCTCTTTATTTTGCTAATACGATGTCCTTTCCTGGTTTCCGGAAACGTTCAGAGGAATATTTTTAGTGGAAAGTCGTCCTGTCTCAGTTTTGAATGTAATTTTTAAAGATTTTTGCAGTCAATTAATTTTTTCTAATGAAAATGAGGTACTTTTCCGTTTCGGGGAGGTTGGCGATGGTTATTTTTCGTTTTTCGCCAAATCAAACTACTTTACCATTTTGGGTTGCGGTTGGCGATGTTTAAGTATTTTTCCCCAAAACAAACTCCAGACACAAAACAAATTTATTTGCCAAAAAAAAAAAAAAAATAATATTAATAATAATAACCATCGCCAGCACCCCCCAAAACAGAAAAGTACCGAAAGTTATTCTTTTTTCAGTAGTAATTACATTCTTAATTCTGAAATAAATTAAATTTAATGATATTCGACTTTTGATTTATAGTCAATATATGTGTGTTTTTTAATGCATTTGTATGCATTTTATTATTTCTTTTGTGCAGAAATAAATGCTTAGAATTTTTCCAGCCATATTTTTTTTTATTAAAAAAATAGCAAATTATCCGGTCAACTCTTAACTTAAGATTGATTAAATGTAACTTTGAATGTTTCAAAAAATATATGTATAGCAGATTTTGCCTGAGGCAGCAAAAGTCATGATAATGCGATTTATTCTATATTACAAATAGCATAAATTTGCATATAACATTTACTAAGCATATTTTATATGTTTAATAAACTATATATATTTACAGAAGTAAGCAATTAGTAATAAATGAATTTGAGTACTTATGTTGAATTGGTTTAAAATTAATAATTGACAGCATTAGAATTTCTCAAATTTTTAACTGAACTTTTTTAGTCATATATTACTACTGAAACAAGCGCTGGCTGGCGATAGTTAAATTGTTTTTGTCAAATCAATTACGCCAAATCAATAATCTAATTCTTATCTGTTAGAATGAAGTCTCAAAGTTGAATAGTTGGCACCGAGTCGAGTGCCGACCCATATTTTTGTCCCATCATTTATGGCGAAATGAGACATCCTGATCAGTAACAGTTTACTAACTGGATCAAGGTCAGCTTTGACTCATGATACCAAGCTCGCTAAATATCACACGCTACTCTCTCACTCGCTCGCTACCTCCGTAATACTTACCGTACTACTCTGTAATACTTATCTTCCGTAGTACTTACGGAGGGTACCAATGATCCTCCCATGCCCTGCTCTACCAGAAGGTTTTCGGGGAACTAGCACGTTAGGGAGGTTCTGTTCCAACCATTTTCGAAGGCCAACCAACGATCCGGTTGTGTTCCTCGTGTTTTATTTTCATTGTTTTTTACATGTGGTACGAGTGTACTAGTCTTGATTAAAAAGAATAAAATGAGTAAAGTAAAATATTTACAAATCATTGCCAGCCGTTATGCTGGCGGCCCTCGGGATCACATAGGATGTTTGAATCCTATTAACAAGCAACGGCCCGGGTCCGTTTGGCATGTTACAATTTTCTTCATCTGTCACGGTCGGTATAAAAGTCTTAATCGATGGCTTGTCATGTTCGGTGTTTGGTTCTTGTCTTGGTCTTGGTTGGTCTCTTTAATCTTCGTTCTTCAGTCCTGTCCGAAGTTGTCTCCTCTGTCGACAATTTGGGTATCTTCCTTACTGGCGTTGGCGAATATCCACCTGAAAAATGGGGGAGGCGAGTAGTCTCTGTTTAACTTTGTTACAATATTTGATATATTCTGTACTAGCTGACATGCCCGGCGTTGCGCGGAATAATATTGCATCATTTGCAGGCCAGGTGAAACATATCCAAAATTCTCTTGTAGATATATAACGAAAAATTTTCTTAAAAAATCCAAGTAGAACATAGGCAACAATCCTTAAAAATCCCATTTAAATAGTAAAAGTCATTAAAAATCACGATTGCATTAAAAACAACAGCCTCGAAAAATTCCTTTTAGTCCATAAAAATCCACATAAAATGCCAATAACAGCTTATAAAAATTGCCAATAGAGTAAGGGCAACAGTAACTAACATACACATATTCACCAGGGTAATTGTTTCAAAAGGATATCAAGAGTCCGTAAAAAATCGCAATTACAATATAGATAACATTACATCTAAAAATTACGATTAGAAGAAGAGCAGTATTCCTTTTTAAAATCCCATCAAAGAACAACGGTCCCAGAACATTTGTGCTACAATAAAGAAAATTTTCCTCATAAAGCCGCTCCCCCCCCCCCCTTTTGCACTATTCCGAAAAAATATCCATCAGAATAAAGACGTCTGTGATTAAAAATACACATTAAACTGCAGACCTAAGCTGACGTTCCTAAAATCAAGTCACCAACGGTCCATCTTAAATTCCCCATCAAAATAAGGACACCCCTTCCTAAAAATCCCGCTTACAAAATCGTCAAAACATTTCGAACAATAGCACTTTTTATAAAATTCGGATAAAAACGGAAGGAAGAAAAGCATTATTTGCAAAGGCAAATAAACATGCACATTTAAAATACAAAATGTTCAGTACTGAACTAATGCTGACGTGTGAAATTTAAGTTGACAGAATGAAACAACTAAATACTGTTCAAATGGCGCTAAATAGACAGTACAAAAATTAAATAAATGTTAGAAAATAAATCATTTGAGTAAAATATGGAATTACTCTATAATAACTCTATATAAAACAGTTAAACTGATTACTAATAAGGATTATTGGAGCGGTTTGGTAAAGTTTCGAAGCGCAAAATAATATATTGAGAACAACTGGATGGGGGGAGAGAAAAAAAGTTACCACCACTTTTCGAAATTTTAAATTTCCCCAAAAATCAGAGATATCGAAAACCTTCCAACCTTGTTTTTATGGAAGAAATAAATATTTAATCACCAAAAAAGAAAGAACAATCAACCTCAGGATAAAGTAATTGAAAATCGTCAGCAGTTAATACTCCACAAAATATGCATAAAAATGAAATGAATTTTTAGAATTTGTTTCGCTGATAAAACGGTTATTCTACCATAAGTAATGTTTCATGAAATTGTTGAACTGGTACCATAATTATAAATCATTAAAAAATAAAGAAGAATCAACCTTAAGAAAAAGTCATTAAAAATCGTGTGCAATCCACAAAATATGCATAAAAAATGAAATGAATTTTTAAAATTTGTTTCGCTCATAAAACGGCATGAATAACGATAAAACAGCATTTTTTCAACCTTGAGTTTACAAAAATCATCTAGTTGGCGACAAAAGTACTATTTATTTTGGCGAAAACACGCAATTTGAGCAGATAAATTCAGAGGTAAGCCTTGCTTTAAAGTTCGAAAACTACTTCAAGCGAATACTGCGCGTGTTCTATTTGTTCTACGGAACTGCTTTAAGAGATCATATTGTGCAGTTTTTTACGGGCATTCAAATGCTGAAAAAAACTAATACGTGGGACGTTTCTTCGATGAGATAAACCCAAATCAACAGTTTTGCTTAAAATTGGAATAAAAGAAGAACAAATTCGAATTTTCGGAAAAACGCTTCGAGGTGCACGAGGACCTGGTCCAAGGTACCTGTAACTAAAATTTCGTACTCTTAGACCGTTTCATCTCGCCAGGAGGCGATCGACAGACAGACACACACACACACACACACACACACAAACTTTTGGTTTTATTTATATAGAAGATTATAAAGATATTTATTACCTCTAGTAGTCTCGAATATGGGAGGATGTTCATTGTTAGTTCTGAGGTTTTCTGTTAGTCTGCATTGGGTTAAACAATGTTCAACATTACCAATTTCATCACAAAAGGTGCATATATTGTTATCCGTTATATTGAACCTGTAAAGGTATGCAAGTGTTTTCATGATTAATTTCTAGTTTATGTTTTCTACACCATAGTGATATGTGATTGGCCCCCTTGTTGGCTATTGTTTGTAATTTTTGAAACGACTCTGCCTGTGCCACAAGGAGAATGTCGTCTGCGTAGCAGTAGATGGTGGCTCCTGTAATGTTGAAACTATGTAGTAGATCAGCGATCATAGTATTCCAGTAAACTGGGTCGCTATTTGACCCTTGCGGGCAACCTTTGTTGATGTTTTTGGTACATATATTAATTTTCTCTATATTTGAGTAAGTAATTTTCCGGTCACTGAAGAAATGTTTTATTAATTCAAATAGATTATGTGATATGTTGCTCTGAACAAGTATATCTAATAGAGCTGGCCACCATACGTTATCGAACGCGCCTTTAATATCGATTTTAATGAGCGCCGTCTGCTTATGGTGTTGTTTATTTTCTTTAATAGTTTTAATTAGTGTTCTAAATGCCTCCTCCGTACACCTTCCTCTTGTAAAGCCATACTGGTTATGTGGGATTTTGTTTTGCTTTTCTAAATGGCGGGTAATTCTGTTGGATATTAATTTATTAAGAACGTTTCCCAATGTATTAAGGAGTGAGATTGGTCTGTATCTGTCCTCTATTATTTTTCCTTGCTCATCCCTTTTGTTAATGAGTATGACCCTAGCTATTTTCCAAACCTTGGGGAAAGTCTTTAGTTTTAGGCATTTGTTGTACAAAATTAGCATTAGCTTACTGTTTTGTTTAAATAATTCTTTGACGAATTCATCTATTCCCACAGCTTTCTTATTCTTAAGGGAGTTAACTACTATCTGCAATTCGGACTTTGTGACATCAGGGTCATTCTCGACTTGGCTTATTTTTGACTTGTTTCTTATAACTGTTTGTTCTTGAGTTTCATTTTCAATATTGTCTCTTTTAAAAAGTTTGTCAATTGTTTCTTTTACTTTGATCCTGTTTTCCCTATCTTCTGGGTTTTTAATTTGGGTTTGTGCTCTAATTTTTCCTGATGCTAATTTATATACTAAACCATAGGGGTCTGCCTTTGTTTGCTCAATTAATTTCTCCCATGAATTTCTTTTATTCAATTTTATTAATCTATTGTAAATTGCTCTCTGCTTTTTACATTGAATTTTTATTTTCTCTAAATTGGGGGAATTCAATTTTAGTGCCGATTTTAGTTTTCTTCTATATGCTCTAGTCTTCTTGCGTGTAATATTTAGTTCTTGGTTCCACCATTGGTTTCTCTTATCTTTCTTAAATTTAGCAGTCACATCCTGTCTGATCATTTTTTCCAGTTCCCTATTTAAAAAATCAACTAAATTCTCTAGTTCAGCCCTACTATTACAATCCCCTAACCTTCCCTCTATAGTACTGAAAAGACCACTGTTTCTTTATAAGTTTCCTAATTCTAATTAAACTCTTGCTTATAATTTTAATTTCCTTACTGGGCTTAATATTAGTTAATTCAAAAGTAATTAGACGGTGGTCGCTAAAAGTTTCATTATTGCTTACTTTCCAGTCCTGTACCTCATGTGTGATATTGGAGGAGCAAAGAGTTAGGTCGATCCAACTTCTGCCTACTTTGGAAAGGTAAGTTGGATCGCTATCTTGTGTGTTTAGAATCTCAAGATTGTTTTCTAGCATTAAGTTTAATACTATTTCGCTTCTTGTGTCTGCCATCGGGGCTCCCCATAAAGGATGGCTTGAGTTGAAGTCTCCTGCAATGAATGTGTTTTTCCTATTCTTAGTGATATGTAGGAGGCGTTCTAAAGTTTCGCCTCCTTTTGTGGTGTCTGAGGAAAAAACAATTCCTCACATAAATAACCATAACCAAACGGCTGGTGTTGGCGACGAGTTGGAAAATAGCCGCCAACATTGGCCTATTAACTGATAAGTACCTTCCAAAACATAGATTATACATGTCAAGTCCATGTACCCAGTACACGAATGTGCAAAATTATACCAAGTACACCGGTACGCCGCTATTTAATGACAAATATTTAGATGAGCACAATCGTTAATCACTTTAATCATGAAAATATTATGCATAATCAACTGCAAGAGTTTTAAATTTCAAGGTCAATTTGTATTTTTCGAAAAAATTTAGCTTCATTTTTTTATTTGGACCTTCGCCTAGAAAACGGTTTAACCGTGTCAACCGACCGCAATTTGAACTCTACATTGTTTGATCTAATTGGAGGACTTTCACAGAGCAGGCTGGAACATTTGGATTTTTGGTAGCATTTATTCTTTGTGTAAATCTTCTCTGACCATTTTCGCCAAGTAGTGTCGCCAATCGATGCAAGTTACGGCGAGATTTTAGTCCGTTGCAATAGACATTTTGTCATTGTTATCGAATTAGCAGCGAGGAATTATCGTGACAACACAGAGCAATTAACAATTCACAATCACCTTTAATGACGCAGTAAAAAATGACAGTAAATGAAGACGAGGGCCTTGCTATGAAAATAAGTAGAACAAATGATGCGAGCTGAAGTTATTTGCTGCTATCGTCGGTTGCCGTCATCGTTGGTGTGAATGCACCATTACTCAAACTTTACACTTCACCGCAAAACATAATTGAGAAGAAATGCTTGGTTACAACTAGCAACAAAACTTGCCTGGGCAAGTTTTTTTAATTTGCAGACCACTTTATGCTTTTTTTTTGGGGGGGGGGGGATTACGAAAGAACATTAATAGCCTATACTGCCCCTTGCCCCAAGCAAATTCACTTGCGTTGAATTGGTGTACTTTACATTATTTATTTCCTTTAGATCTCCGACAACGAAATTTTCGGAAAACTAATACAAAACATTCTTTAAGAAACCGCTTCTAAAACTTCGAGAGAGTATTTGGAGAAACGAAAACATGAAATGGTTGTCGTGACTTGGGTCGGGGGGGGGGGGGGGATGACCCTTACTCCCTCATTGAGTTGGATACCGGACAGAAGTTTTACTAATTTTCCTGTCCCTGTTTGACACTTAAATGCGGCGCAGATTCAAGAGGAAATCGATCAGGAAGGTGACTATCCCTCATTACTGCCTTTAAAATCAGTGCTATTAGCAACGCCTACAAGAAAGAAAAAACCCTCTCTGATGTGTGCATCTTTCGAAAGCATCTGAAATCTGAAATTCCATTAGCAGTTACTTAACAGAATGTGTAAAACGAACAAAAACAAAATTCAAAATTGCCTTAGTTTGAGCAAGGGAACAATTCTAATTTACTGAGCACCAATACAGGAAGGAGTTATATAAAGATAGTAGAAATAAATCTTTGCTAATAGTTCAGCATGGAGTTATTTGGGAAACTCGCCAAATAGTGGAAATATCGCCACGCTGAAACTGGATTTGGAGTTTCATTTTCAGCAACAACTTAAAAAATAAATAAATAACAAGAAGCTCCGTCTAGAATACGAGCCTACTTTCCCGTATACGCCACCTTCAAATTTATAATCTAGCTATCTCTCTCTTTCTCGTTTAGCTTTAGTTCTTAATTGCTTCAAATATACCTTTTTCAACAGTTAATACATATTCATTCACTCATTCATTCCTTAATTCATTTATTCAGTCATTCATGTATTCATTCATTTACTCATTCATGTATTTATTCACTAATTTACTTATTTTTACATGGTTTTATTTAACTTGACTTGTGGCGGAATTTTATAAGGCGGTTTTCTACCCCCCCCCCCCCCCAACTATAACTGCATAAATTATCTTCAAATTTTGCACACAAGCTTATCTTCGATGACAAAAAATATTCCATCCATTTTATAATTTATTAGAACGTTAATTAGGAAAATAATTAATAGGCTTTGAGGAAGTGTTCAGAATTATCATTTGTCGAATGGCAACAATAGTTTTGTTTGGATAATGCAACTATGTTTTGTTTGTTACATGGTTTTATTTAACTTGACTTGTCACGGAACTTTGTTACGCGGTTTTCGACCACTATTACTGCGTAAATTACCTTCAAACTTCGCACATAAGCGTATCTTCGATGACAATGCAATAATCCATCCATTTTATAATTTATTATAACGTTAATTAGGAAGAAAAATAATAATTTTGGCTCTGAGGAAATTATCAGAATTATCATTTGTCATTTGGCAATAATAGTTTTGTTTGGATAATGCAACGATGTTTTGAATTTAAATAAAACCATGTATCTTAAAACATGTTTGGCGATTTAATATTATTTCATTCATTCGCTCATTTATTTATTTTTTTATCATTTGTTCCCTCATTCGTTCATCCATTCTTTCACTTATTCATTTAATCATTCATTAATTCAAAAATATTCTTGAAAATCCCGATCAAAAAATTTCATAGGAAATTGGATCGTTAGTTCTGGATGAACTTCCTATCTGTACATGTTCTACGTTATAAGAGCTTTCCGATAAAATTTGTTCCAAGCAAATCGGTCCGTTAGATCAGGATTTATATAGGATTGAAATTTCCCCTTAGGCGCTATGTTAATTTTTTTTGAACTGTTCAAAAATGAACAATAATTTTCAAATCAATATTTCACGCCAGGAGCTTCTTCCAGTGAGCTTGTTCATTGGAACTTGGATCTTGTACCCACAGTTTACATCATTTGCTTCATTTTCGCCCACAGGAGCTATTGTTAAAATTTTTTGAACTGTTCAAAATTGAATGAAAAATTTTTCAAATCAAAAAGTAAAATACGGAAATGAGATGTCCTCACCGAGATCTTTCGATTCGGACAATTCGTTCAAAAGTTATTAGGGGGACAGACCGACACACGAATTCCCCATCTCAAAACCCTACTTTCAAATTTTTTATTTTTCAATCTTTATTTAATTACTTAACTTATTTTTGACTTTTCTTGATTTCTAACGATATTTTCACGATACATTAGTAGATAGAAAATGAGAGTTCTGGTGCAGCAGGCGGATTGCGGATCGGCACGCCCCCTCCTCCACCTGATCCGCCTGCTAAGCCCCCCTTGCGCCTGCTCCCCTCCTCCGCCTGCCGAGTGGGGTTGAGTAGTAGGGTTCCTGCTGCTAACCTCGTAGAAGATTACGAGGGTTTCTGAGTGGAGTTGAGTTGTTTTTCTTACTTGTTACACCGAAGTTTAGCTTTTTGGGGATGGCAACGTTATTGATACTACAAGTAGCGGTTGTCATGACAACAGTTACCAACTAAAATTGCTCATGGCGCCAATTAGGGAGAGAAATTATTTTTTTTTGAACGCTGAGGTTATACACATGGCGCCATCTAGTGAGATAAATATTAATTAATTAATCCATTTAATTATTATTGGACTTGGAATTATTTTCCATGATTTTATTTAATTTCACTTCCTAGATCGGGAATCGAACATGCCACCTCCAGCTCCAAAAATCATTTGACGCTCTGATGGCTGCGCGCTTTAACCATGAGACCACCAAATGATTTCAGTAAAGTACAGTTTAAATCAATCTTAATATAATTCTTTTTCAGATGTTCGAGAAGAATGATCATGCTGACATCTAGCGAGAGAAAAATTACTATTATTTATTTTTTTTTAACTTTATCGTTTTCTGATGTTATTTTTAATTTCCAACTTAGGTTTTCCGCGAATGGTAACATTAATTTTTGAATTGGTAACATGTTTTTAGTTTTAATTTCAAGAGTTGAAACGCTCATGCTGTCATCCAGTGGGAGAAATTATTTTTGGACATCGAGTATTTTATTTAATTACATCTTCTTTTAGATATTCGGATTCATATACCCCAAACCTTAATGTTGTAAAACTCATTCGATCAGGTTATGATTACTATGTTTTTTCCCCCCTTGCGTTAGTATCAGACTTAACTGATGTGTTCTAACGGGAATTAATTAATTATTTCCATCAGAATTCAATTTCACAAATTTTAATCAACTCATAGCATTATTTTAATCTTAATAATGTATAAGTAGTAACTATCTCTTAATTTTGAACATATTTTATTTTTACACTTGTAATTTTTCCCCCTAAAATATTAAACCCAGGATTAATTGCGATTCAATCAAATAGCTTCTTGAGAAAGTTTATATTTAATGTAAACCAAACAAATCAATCCTCGAAATTTACAAAATTTAAGTCAAAGTTAATGATAGAAATGTTTAAGACTTAGAAAAAATTTTAAAATCTTTTTTCCTAAAGTATGAAAGACAGAATTAGATGAGAACTTATCAAATAGTTTCTTGAAAAAGTGTGAACTTAATAAAAATCATTCCATTCCATCCACACAATTTACTAAATTTAAGTCAATTAAAAGTTTTATTGAAATGTTTGAGACTTAGAAAATGAGCATCAATAGGTTTATACATGCCAATTTAACAATAATTTTACAAAAAGCGATGATTTCTTCTATACTTAAACAGGGGTTTACATCTATTTTACGGTTTTCTATGAATACAAATCAATGAATTTATATCAACTAAGACTATATTTGTATTATAAGTAATCATCCTTTAATCAATATTATACCACTAGATTTTCTTCCAAGTTTAAGAGTTTGCATGAAATAAGAGAGGTTAGAGTATGTTCGGCAACTTCATTTTAGATAGAATAATAAGCGAAGGTTTCATGTATTTCAATATTATTATTTTTTTTTTTTTTTTCAATTTAGATTTTTTTTTACACATTTTGACGTTTCAAACGAATACAATCTACCAGATTATTGTAGTCATATACATCATGATTAAAGAAACTTTAAAAATAGTCAAGAGCATATTGCTAAATTTGTAACTGCGAAGCAACTTAACAACCCGATTGACGTACAATACAATACATTTAACGAACATTTCACCTATTCAAAAGAGTTTCAAAACTTTGTCTTTAACATTTAACGAATTTTTCATTTATTCAAAGAATTTTTTTATTTTTAGGATTTACACAGAACTCATAATTTACAAAGATTTTATGATATACCTACAACCGAGAAAAATATTTAACATAACTATTTACAACACGATTTTCACACACTGAAAAAGTTTATTACTTAAGCATGAAGAAACTTTAAAACTGTTCACACCGCAAATTTCATGCATTGAAAAAGTCTATTACTTACATACAAACTTAGAGTCTTTGAAACTAAGATCACATGAATACAACTTAATTTAAATACGGTAATGCTTAAAATCATTGCTACATAAACTACAGAAAATAAAAAATGAAAGTTAGAAATATTATACTCAAAGACATAAAAAACACATACAAGATGTAACATCTGTTGAAACTTCTACCATTAAAAATAATTAACAACATCCATTATCAGAACTTGAAAGAATGAATGCGAAAAAAGCCTCTTAGAAATAAAGGACAATTTCAGCACTTCCTCTACCGAGTTCCTACTAAGCAAAGCAATCGTTGCGAATTTTCAGTTATACGATACACAAACATGAATCAACTATGCAAAATCTAGCAGTACAGTTAGTGAATGAACACAGAGAGAATGCACTTAAAATAATATCATTCACACGTCGAAAATCGAAGAATTTTTTCATGCACTATAGCTATATTTCCCTTATTTAAACTTACATGAAACTAATTTTAACAGAATGCAATCTAAGAAATACTTTAAAGTCAAAATACAAATTATATAAAACATCATGTACTTACAGAGAAGAGAGAGCGTACATGTTTCCCCTCCAAACCACAACGTAGAAATGACTCTTCAGGCTCTTATCAGCTGACGAAGATAAGACAGGCCACAGGCCACCCCAATCGAGCAGTGATTCATATCAGGTTTATCTTTCACAAGGACACAGCCAGTAGCTTTCAATGTGGATTTCTCAAATCTTTTTACAATATTTCATACACACAACTACATACATATGTATAAATTTAATACTTTTACGGAGACCTATGTATTTAACTCACCATACTCAGACAGTTTTCATTAAACGCTCATTTTTTCCTAGGTATAATCCTTCAATTCATTACTTCCGAGTGAAGAATTTCTTTCCTTTAGTATTATAATCAAGCCATTCGAAATATTAAACGATCATTTCATCTATTCAAAGACTTTCAAAACTTACTCTTTAACATTTAACTAATGTTTCATCTATTCAAGAAGTTATTTATTTTCAAAAACTCAATCTTTAACATATTTTTTTTTTTTTTTTTTTTTTTTTCGATTCACACAGAACTAATGATTTACAAAGACTTTATAATATACAACCGAGAAAAATATTTAACAAATCTACTTCCAACACGAGTTTCATACATTGTAAAGGTTTATTACCAAAGTTCGAATAAAACTTAAATGTTATTTATGCTGCAAATTTCATGCTTTGAAAAAGTCTATTACTAACATACAAACTTGGAATCTTTACGTTATTCACACCTTTAATATTATAATCAAGCATATAACACATTAAGCGGACATTTCATCTATTCAATGACTTTCAAAACTTACTCTTTAACATTTAACGAACATTTCATTTATTCAGGAAGTTATTTATTTTCAAAACTCAATCTTTAACACAATTTTTATAATTTACATAGGGTTTATGATATACAACCGAGAAAAATATTTATCAAAACTATTTGCAACGCGTCTTTCCCACATTGAAAAGGTTTATTACTAAAGTACAAAGAAAACTTTCAAGCTATTTATTTACATTACAAATTCCGTGTTTTGAAAAAGTCTATTACTTACATACAAAATTGAAATCTTTACTTTGAAACTAAGATTGCAAACAACTTTATACAGAGTTCAAGTTAAATATAGAATTGGTTAAAATCGTAGCAACATAAAGTACAGAATATAAAAAAAATTAGAAACGTTATACTCAAAGACTTGCATTACTAACTGAAATAAAGAAACATAGCTTCCAACTACTACTACCAATGCATAACTTATATTAACCTGCTAACAACTCCATAAGAAAAGTCAAAGTACTGCGCGCAAAACATCAAAACTTAGAGTCATCTAGTAAAACTTAGAACGAATAATGTAAAACTACGAAAATTTTCAAAAATAAAAGTGTTATGCACTTGCAAAATGTAAAAAGTATTGTGTACTAATGTTAAAACTTTAACTAAAACATGAAACGAAGATGTAAAAATATTAAGTATAATATCTTAAAGCAACACTAAAATGTAAAAGTACAACGTACAAAACATCAAAACTTAGATTCATCTAGTAAAACTTAGTATAAAAATGTAAAAGTACTAAGGATAGAACCTCAAATATACACTAATTTGATAAAAGCAAAATGAAAATGTTAAAGTGCAAAAGACAAAACATCAAACATAGATTAAGATATTAAAACAATGTATCATAAAAATTTAATAAAAATAAAAAGAAAAAGAAAAAATACTACATACAAACGGTCAAAACTTAGAACTAAAATTTTTGATAAACCATATAATTTCTAATTCGTCTAGAAAAACTTAGAGCAGAAATGTAAAAGTACTGAAGTTTACAAAACAAAAGTGTTAAGCATTCGCAAGTTATTAACACTTCAAAACGTAAAAAATGATTTCTCTACAAAAACTTAGAATGAAGTCGTAAAATTACTAAGTATAAACTGTTAAAACATCATAAAAATGTCAAAATGACAAGTATAAAGCAACAAAACATAGATTTGACTCCTGAAATATTAATCAAAAATGTAAAAATTCTAACAACAAAATTCTAAAACTCTGAAAAATTAAAAACACGCCGTACAAAACAACAAAACATGTAAAAATGCTAAGTATAAAGCTGCAAAACTCAAATTCACCCAGAAAAACTCAAAACAAAGATATAAAAGTAAGGAACTTTTCAAAAGAAAAGTGTTATACACTTGCAAAATGTTAAAACTTAATGCAAAAATGTAAAAATTACTACGTACAAAATGTTAAAACTCTAATTTATCTATTAAAACTTAGAATGACAATGTAATTGAGCCAAATGTACTAAGTATGAAATATTAAAGCAACATGAAAATATAAAAATTCTAAGTATATAACGTATTCATGAAGTGAAACTTTGTACGAAAATGTAAAAGTTTAAGTACGAAACTTAAAAAATTCAGATGGATCTACAAAAATTCAAACTAAAATCGTAAAAAGTATGAGTACAAAATGTTCAAACATTCTATAAATGTAAAAAATTTAAGAGTACAAAATACAAAACGTAAAAAAAGTTAGAGTTATCTTCTAAAACTTAGACTGAAGTCGAGTGAAATTACTAAGTACGAAATGTTAAAACATCATAAAAATGTCTAAATAACAAGTATAAAGTATCAAAACATAGATTTGTACATTGAAATGCACTTGCGAAATGTAAAAAGTACTGTGTACGAATGTGAAAACTTTAACTAAAACATGGAATGAAGATGTAAAAATATAATATATTAAAGCAACACTAAAATGTAAAAGTACTACGTACAAAACATCAAAACTTAGATTCATCTAGTAAAACTTAATATAGAAAATGTAAAAGTACTAAGCACAGAACGTCAAATATACATTTATTTAGTAAAAACATAACGAAAATGTTAAAGTACTATGAAGATATAAAAATACTAAGTATAATATACTGAAGCAACACAAATTGTAAAAGTACAAATTACTAAACATAAAAAATTCAAAGTTATCTACTAAAACTCCAAAACATAGATTCAACATCAAAACATATAATTTCTCTACAGAAATCTTAATCAAAGTTGTATAATTTCGAAGAACAAAATGCTAAAACTGAAAAAGTAAAGAAACACAGTAAAAAAAAACAATAAAGTATGAAAGAGGACCAATTATACAACTATAAAGCTTCAAAACCTAATTTCATCCGGAAAAACTTAGAACAAAAATGTAAAACTACGAAAATTTTCAAAATAAAAGTGGTATGCACTTGCAAAACTCCAAAAAACGTAATTTCATCTACTAAAAATTGGATTAGAAAAGTAAAAATACTAAGTACAAAACACCAAAACTTAAATTGATCCAGAAAAACTTAGAACAAAAAACGTAAAAGTTCGAATATTTAAAAAATACATGTATTATACATTAGCAAAATGTTAAAACGGAAGGTAAAAAAGTGTAGAATGAAGACGTAAAAATACTAAGTATAATATACTAAAGCAACACATAAAATGTAAAAGTATAAAATAAAAAAAAAAAAAAAACATAAAAAATTTGGAGTTATCAACTAAAACTTGAAAACACAGATTCACCATCAAAACGTAGATTTGTTTAGAGCAATCTTAATCAGAAAAATGTAAAAGTTCGAAGAACAAAATGCTAATACTGTGAAATATTAAAAAATACACAGCAATAATGCATGAAAGAGTGCTAACTTCAAACTTAAATGACAAATTGACTTCAATGACAAAACTTAAATACATTCAGAGAAACTTAAAACGAAAAAATAATAGTACGGAAATTTGCAAAGTAAAAGTGTTATGCATTTTTCAAAATGTTAAAACTTAACTTTATCTACTAAAACCAGCAATGAAGATGTAAAAATACTAAGTATAATATATTAAAGCAACACAAAAATATTAAAATATTAAATACAAAATGTAAAAAAATTTAGATCTGTCGACTAAAAAGACTGAACTCATAAAATTATTGAGCACGAAATGTTAAAACATCATAAAAATGAACAAATAACAAGTATAAAGTATCAAAACCATAGATTCATCAACTGAAATCTTGATCAAAAATGTTAAAGTTCTGCAAATAAAAATGCTAAAACTGTGAAACACTAAATATATGTAGTGCAACACAACAAAGCATGTAAAAGAAAAAGTTCAAAATTAAAACTGCTTTAATCTTAAAGTTAGAACTGGAGATATTCTTCTCGCGAACAAAGAAGTGGTAGCTAACCGGCAATGAAGGGAGCCCTAACCAAGCACTGGCTCCCCATCTATATTATATATTTTTCTCTGTCGAGGCAAATCATTACATTTTTTACATTTATAGAATGTTTGAACATTTTGTACTCATACTTTTTACGATTTTAGTTTGAATTTTTGTAGATCCATCTGAATTTTTTAAGTTTCGTACTTAAACTTTTACATTTTCGTACAAAGTTTCACTTCATGAATACGTTATATACTTAGAATTTTTATATTTTCATGTTGCTTTAATATTTCATACTTAGTACATTTGGCTCAATTACATTGTCATTCTAAGTTTTAATAGATAAATTAGAGTTTTAACATTTTGTACGTAGTAATTTTTACATTTTTGCATTAAGTTTTAACATTTTGCAAGTGTATAACACTTTTCTTTTGAAAAGTTCCTTACTTTTATATCTTTGTTTTGAGTTTTTCTGGGTGAATTTGAGTTTTGCAGCTTTATACTTAGCATTTTTACATGTTTTGTTGTTTTGTACTGCGTGTTTTTAATTTTTCAGAGTTTTAGAATTTTGTTGTTAGAATTTTTACATTTTTGATTAATATTTCAGGAGTCAAATCTATGTTTTGTTGCTTTATACTTGTCATTTTGACATTTTTATGATGTTTTAACAGTTTATACTTAGTAATTTTACGACTTCATTCTAAGTTTTTGTAGAGAAATCATTTTTTACGTTTTGAAGTGTTAATAACTTGCGAATGTTTAACACTTTTGTTTTGTAAACTTCAGTAATTTTACATTTCCGCTCTAAGTTTTTCTAGACGAATTAGAAATTATATGGTTTATCAAAAATTTTAGTTCTAAGTTTTGACCGTTTGTATGTAGTATTTTTTCTTTTTCTTTTTCTTCTTTTTAAATTTTTATGATACATTGTTTTAATATCTTAATCTATGTTTGATGTTTTGTCTTTTGCACTTTAACATTTTCATTTTGCTTTTATCAAATTAGTGTATATTTGAGGTTCTATCCTTAGTACTTTTACATTTTTATACTAAGTTTTACTAGATGAATCTAAGTTTTGATGTTTTGTACGTTGTACTTTTACATTTTAGTGTTGCTTTAAGATATTATACTTAATATTTTTACATCTTCGTTTCATGTTTTAGTTAAAGTTTTAACATTAGTACACAATACTTTTTACATTTTGCAAGTGCATAACACTTTTATTTTTGAAAATTTTCGTAGTTTTACATTATTCGTTCTAAGTTTTACTAGATGACTCTAAGTTTTGATGTTTTGCGCGCAGTACTTTGACTTTTCTTATGGAGTTGTTAGCAGGTTAATATAAGTTATGCATTGGTAGTAGTAGTTGGAAGCTATGTTTCTTTATTTCAGTTAGTAATGCAAGTCTTTGAGTATAACGTTTCTAATTTTTTTTATATTCTGTACTTTATGTTGCTACGATTTTAACCAATTCTATATTTAACTTGAACTCTGTATAAAGTTGTTTGCAATCTTAGTTTCAAAGTAAAGATTTCAATTTTGTATGTAAGTAATAGACTTTTTCAAAACACGGAATTTGTAATGTAAATAAATAGCTTGAAAGTTTTCTTTGTACTTTAGCAATAAACATTTTCAATGTGGGAAAGACGCGTTGCAAATAGTTTTGATAAATATTTTTCTCGGTTGTATATCATAAACCCTATGTAAATTATAAAAATTGTGTTAAAAATTGAGTTTTGAAAATAAATAACTTCCTGAATAAATGAAATGTTCGTTAAATGTTAAAGAGTAAGTTTTGAAAGTCATTGAATAGATGAAATGTCCGCTTAATGTGTTATATGCTTGATTATAATATTAAAGGTGTGAATAACGTAAAGATTCCAAGTTTATGTTAGTAATAGACTTTTTCAAAGCATGAAATTTGCAGCATAAATAACATTTAAGTTTTATTCGAACTTTGGTAATAAACCTTTACAATGTATGAAACTCGTGTTGGAAGTAGATTTGTTAAATATTTTTCTCGGTTGTATATTATAAAGTCTTTGTAAATCATTAGTTCTGTGTGAATCGTAAAAAAAAAAAAAAAAAAAATATGTTAAAGATTGAGTTTTTGAAAATAAATAACTTCTTGAATAGATGAAACATTAGTTAAATGTTAAAGAGTAAGTTTTGAAAGTCTTTGAATAGATGAAATGATCGTTTAATGTTTCGAATGGCTTGATTATAATACTAAAGAAAAGAAATTCTTCACTCGGAAGTAATGAATTGAAGGATTATACCTAGGAAAAAATGAGCGTTTAATGAAAACTGTCTGAGTATGGTGAGTTAAATACATAGGTCTCCGTAAAAGTATTAAATTTATACATATGTATGTAGTTGTGTGTATGAAATATTGTAAAAAGATTTGAGAAATCCACATTGAAAGCTACTGGCTGTGTCCTTGTGAAAGATAAACCTGATATGAATCACTGCTCGATTGGGGTGGCCTGTGGCCTGTCTTATCTTCGTCAGCTGATAAGAGCCTGAAGAGTCATTTCTACGTTGTGGTTTGGAGGGGAAACATGTACGCTCTCTCTTCTCTGTAAGTACATGATGTTTTATATAATTTGTATTTTGACTTTAAAGTATTTCTTAGATTGCATTCTGTTAAAATTAGTTTCATGTAAGTTTAAATAAGGGAAATATAGCTATAGTGCATGAAAAAATTCTTCGATTTTCAACGTGTGAATGATATTATTTTAAGTGCATTCTCTCTGTGTTCATTCACTAACTGTACTGCTAGATTTTGCATAGTTGATTCATGTTTGTGTATCGTATAACTGAAAATTCGCAACGATTGCTTTGCTTAGTAGGAACTCGGTAGAGGAAGTGCTGAAATTGTCCTTTATTTCTAAGAGGCTTTTTTCGCATTCATTCTTCCAAGTTCTGATAATGGATGTTGTTAATTATTTTTAATGGTAGAAGTTTCAACAGATGTTACATCTTGTATGTGTTTTTTATGTCTTTGAGTATAATATTTCTAACTTTCATTTTTTATTTTCTGTAGTTTATGTAGCAATGATTTTAAGCATTACCGTATTTAAATTAAGTTGTATTCATGTGATCTTAGTTTCAAAGACTCTAAGTTTGTATGTAAGTAATAGACTTTTTCAATGTATGAAATTTGCGGTGTGAACAGTTTTAAAGTTTCTTCATGCTTAAGTAATAAACTTTTTCAGTGTGTGAAAATCGTGTTGTAAATAGTTATGTTAAATATTTTTCTCGGTTGTAGGTATATCATAAAATCTTTGTAAATTATGAGTTCTGTGTAAATCCTAAAAATAAAAAAATTCTTTGAATAAATGAAAAATTCGTTAAATGTTAAAGACAAAGTTTTGAAACTCTTTTGAATAGGTGAAATGTTCGTTAAATGTATTGTATTGTACGTCAATCGGGTTGTTAAGTTGCTTCGCAGTTACAAATTTAGCAATATGCTCTTGACTATTTTTAAAGTTTCTTTAATCATGATGTATATGACTACAATAATCTGGTAGATTGTATTCGTTTGAAACGTCAAAATGTGTAAGAAAAAATCTAAATTGAAAAAAAAAAAAAAAAATAATATTGAAATACATGAAACCTTCGCTTATTATTCTATCTAAAATGAAGTTGCCGAACATACTCTAACCTCTCTTATTTCATGCAAACTCTTAAACTTGGAAGAAAATCTAGTGGTATAATATTGATTAAAGGATGATTACTTATAATACAAATATAGTCTTAGTTGATATAAATTCATTGATTTGTATTAATAGAAAACCGTAAAATGGATGTAAACCCCTGTTTAAGTATAGAAGAAATCATCGCTTTTTGTAAAATTATTGTTAAATTGGCATGTATAAACCTATTGATGCTCATTTTCTAAGTCTCAAACATTTCAATAAAACTTTTAATTGACTTAAATTTAGTAAATTGTGTGGATCGAATGGAATGATTTTTATTAAGTTCACACTTTTTCAAGAAACTATTTGATAAGTTCTCATCTAATTCTGTCTTTCATACTTTAGGAAAAAAGATTTTAAAATTTTTTCTAAGTCTTAAACATTTCTATCATTAACTTTGACTTAAATTTTGTAAATTTCGAGGATTGATTTGTTTGGTTTACATTAAATATAAACTTTCTCAGGAAGCTATTTGATTGAATCGCAATTAATCCTGGGTTTAATATTTTAGGGGGGAAAATTAACAGTGTAAAAATTAAATATGTTCAAAATTAAGAGATAGTTACTACTTATACATTATTAAAATTAAAATAATGCTATGAGTTGATTAAAAATTGTGAAATTTAATTCTGATGGAAATAATTAATTAATTCCCGTTAGAACACATAAGTTAAGTCTGATACTAACGCAAGGGGGGAAAAAACATAGTAATCATGACCTGATCGAATGAGTTTTACAACATTAAGGTTTGGGGTATATGAATCCGAATATCTAAAAGAAGATGTAATTAAATAAAATACTCGATGTCCAAAAATAATTTCTCCCACTGGATGACAGCATGAGCGTATCAACTCTTGAAATTAAAACTAAAAACATGTTACCAATTCAAAAATTAATGTTACCACTCGCGAAAAACCTAAGTTGGAAATTAAAAATAACATCAGAAAACGATAAAGTTCAAAAAATAATTTCTCTCGCTGGATTACAGCATCAGCGTTTCAACTCTTGAAATTAAAAAAATAAATTAATTTTACCATTCGCGAAAAACCTAAGTTGAAAATTAAAAATAACATCAGAAAACGATAAAGTTAAAAAAAAAAAAAATTATAGTAATTTTTCTCTCGCTAGATGTCAGCATGATCATTCTTCTCGAACATCTGAAAAAGAATTATATTAAGATTGATTTAAACTGTACTTTACTGAAATCATTTGGTGGTCTCATGGTTAAAGCGCGCAGCCATCAGAGCGTCAAATAATTTTTGGAGCTGGAGGTCGCATGTTCGATTCCAGATCTAGGAAGGTGAAATTAAATAAAAGCATGGAAAATAATTCCAAGTCCAAAAATAATTAAATGGATTAATTAATTAATATTTATCTCACTAGATGGCGCCATGTGTATAACCTCAGCGTTCAAAAAAATAATTTCTCTCCCTAGGTGGCGCCATGAGCAATTTTAGTTGGTAAATGTTGTCATGACAACCGCTACATGTAGTATCAATAACGTTGCCATCCCCAAAAACCTAAACTTCGGTGTAACAAGTAAGAAAAACAACTCAACTCCACTCAGAAACCCTCGTAATCTTCTACGAGGTTAGCAGCAGGAACCCTACTACTCAACCCCACTCGGCAGGCGGAGGAGGGGGCGTGGCCGATCTGCAATCCGCCTGCTGCACCAGAACTCTCATTTTCTATCTACTTACATTAAGCCTTCTTTCATGCTTTATTACTATTTTTTTAACTTTTACGGGAAAATAGGCTAAAAATAAAGAAAAGATAAATGAAGCAAAATAAAACAAATGAGTACAAATGTAAACAAGAAGTGCAAAATTGAAACTCATTTTCTTCCTTTGTACTATTTTCATCATATGTTTTCCAAAGTTCTTTAGCTAGCCAAATAAGATCTCTTCTTTTTGGGTAATCTTACTTTTTGATCGTTACAGATGGCCCGAAAGAGAGTGAAAAGAAGAAAGATAAAAGGTCGAAGAAAATACGGACCTTTCTTTAAATGCTCAATATGTTTGAATGAACTAATACCACACATAAAGAATACTTTGCGCTGCGGCCACGCGTTCCACAAAAGTTGTCTCTGCAAGTGGTTGCGGAATCAGAGAACATGTTCTCTTTGTCGAACCTCTCTTGGCTTCTCGAATCGTTACCCGTTCCGACCTGTTCCAAATGTTTGACTGCCTGTGTTGAGTGCAAGTATTATTTTGACTCCCCTATCTTGTAAATTAAGTGAGGAAAAATTTAACAGTCATGATATAGTATGGACAAAAAATGTTTATTACATAACAGGAAAGATGAACAATACAAAGGAAGAAATCAACCTTTTACAGGAAGTGTGGTCAACAAACTTTATTGTGATCAAGCATTCTATTAGTTTTTTGAAGATAATTACTATTAAATTATTCAAAATTTGCTAAACATAGAATTTTCAGTCAAATCCCTGAAGATGTTCTAGCATTACAGTATAAAAAGTGGCTACCTTCCCAATAGCTTTTAACAAAATTACCGTTATTGTGTTCATGAAAAATCTCAGAAAAATCTAAAGATTGACGAGATAAATATTACGGATATAATGTGTGGAATTACACTGAAATAATCTTTTTCTTTCAGCTCCTCTGCTTCTAATAAACAATGATTAAAACTGCTTAGAGTAGTCTTGACTTTTACACATTTAACACCATTCAGTTTTAACAGGCTTTGAAAAAGAAAAAAAGGAAATTACCGAGTCGTAACTTTTTCTTTCTTTTTTTTTCTTTCTCTCTTTTTTGTTGTCTTATAAGATGAACCGATTTTGGTGATTCTTTTTTTAATCGTGCCTTCGTTTAACCTTATTTATTCTTTAGAAACAAAGTTATGTGGGAAAAATCAGTACTTACAAAATCTTGGAACAATTTTAAAAAATTAAAAAGACCTGTTTCATCATGAATGACTTCCAATTTGTTCAATTTGGATTCTATTTGCTACAATCTCATGCACGTTCAAAGCGTGTTCAAGAGTAGCCTAAGGACTCTATCAATTGAGATATTTTGGCAATGACAATTTTGATTGATAAAATACTAGGACTTTTCATACTATGTGTGATGTTTCTCTTCACCCCGACGACTCCCGACAACTCTCTAAGACTCGAAATAATACATCTTCGATTCACGCACACAACACATTTATTATGTACAAAACTATTTACACAGGAACATATAACTAAAGACACAACACATCGTTGCTTCCGCTCTTCTCAAGAGCATCTCACCAACTCCCTCTCTTTTCCATCCGTTCCCCGAGTCGCCCCCTGTGACGATGCTCTGACGTCATACGCCCACTACTCAGACGTCACACCCCCACCTAAAATTGAAGCTAGAGTTTCAAATTAGCTTCAAACTCTTGAACACTATAAATCATAAAACAAACAAATTAAAATACTTGCAGATATTAGAAAAGTACACAAATCATAAATATCAAAATAGAAAAATGTTCAAAAAAAGTCACGTCACTAAAAGTTCATCAATTTAAGGTATTAAGAGTTCACACTATTCACTCCACAGTCTGTAGACGTGACAATGCATCAGCATTAGTTAGTTGTGACCCAGGGCAATGAGTTATCTTAATGTCGTACTTTTGTAGCGCCAGTGCCCATCGCTGGAGCTTTGATGACTGCGAGGCACTCTTCGTTAGGAAAACCAATGGGTTATGATCTGTAATCAACTATACAGATGAGCCAAAGACCCAGGTTTCAAACTTCTTTAAACTCCACACTACAGCGTAGGCCTCTCTCTCAACGGTCGGCCAAGCTTGTTGGGTCTTCGTTAATTTTTGGCTGATGTAACTAATGGGGTGTAATACCCCACCTTGGCGCTGAGACAGACAAGCGCCGATGCCTATTGATGATGCATCACATTGGATCACAAATGGCTGACCTAGCACTGGAGTGTGGAGACTTGGTGCTTCTACGAGGCATTTTTTCATATTGCCAAACGCCTGCTCGTGCTCTTCCTTCCAAACTAATTCCTCTGGCGATTTCTTCTTGGTAAGCTCAGTTAAAGGATAGGCTGTTTCGGCGTAACGTGGGATGTAATCTCTGTAATAATTACAGAGACCTAATAGACTCTTTAACTGTTTCTTCGTTTGTGGTCTGGCTAATTTTTGGGTCGCTTGAACCTTTTCTGGATCAGTTCGATGGATACCAGATCCGATGATATGAACTAAATATTTGATGTGAGATTTCGCAAAGTCACATTTCTTTAAATTTACGGAAAATTTTAGTTCCGACAATCTGCTCAAAATAATGTCTAGATGTACCAAGTTTTCTTTCCAATTATTAGAAAATACCGCAAAGTCCTGGTATTGTGAAAGAGCTTTGTTCATCACTTTTTGGTATGTAGCTGCGGCGTTTCTTAGCACAAACGGCATAACTTTAAAGGAGTACTGTCCTCTGTGCGTCTTAAAACTTGCCAATTTTTGACTTTCCTTTTCTAGAGGTATGGATCAATATCCTTTCAATAAGTCGATTGAAGTTATGATATTCGCTTTTCCTATTTGGAACAACAAGTCTGTTGCATTTTTCATAGGGAAGTCGTCGGGTTTTGTGACGGCATTCAAAGTTCTGAAATCTACACAGAGTCTGAGAGCTCCATCCTTTTTCATCACACATACTACAGGATGTGAAATCTCAGCATGGCTTTCTTCTATGAGACCTAATGCCAACAATTCTTCGATTTGTTTCTCAACCTGAGGTTTCACTGCTTCCGGGATTCTGTAAATGTACGGTTTTTTCATTTCAGCGTCAGTTATTTTTATTTTGTGTTCTCCGACCTTTGCAATTTGGACTTTGTTTAAGAATAAGGCGTCATATTTCTTCAACAATTCTAAAATTTCTTCCTTCTTAGCGTCATCCAAATGACGTAAATCAAGCTCACTAAGTTTGAAAGAACTCGGAGTATCGCTCGTACTAGGTGTGGGCTGAACCTCCCCCAATTCCTCTTCATTTTGGAATATTACGCCCACTGCCTGTATTCTAGGAATAAATTTCCTAATTTTTTATTTACACGAACCGTTTTGATACTCCCATCTAATAATTTGACCTTATAAGAATCGGGTTTACATCGCTCTAATATATTAGCTGGTCCTGTCCATCTAGCATATAATTTATTATTAGAATCTGGAATCAATAAATATATCTGGTCTCCCTGCTTAAATTCTTTATGCACTGCCCGCCGGTTAGCATATTTCGCATAATTCCCTTGTTTCACCTCAGCTGTTAAAGAAGCCTGCTCCGCAGCCTTTTCTAATTTAATCTTTAATTCCTCTAAATATTCAATTGCGCTCTTGCCCTTGTTTATAGGTGACGGTACTTCCCCTGCCCAAGTAGATTTTAACACTGAAAGTGGACCCCTAGCTTCTCGCCCGTACATCAGTTTAAAAGGTGACACACCCGTGGTAGAGTTTGGAATTTCTCTGTATGCAAATAACAAGTAAGGAATATATCTATCCCAATTTTTTGGATCGTCCCTAATGACGTGGTGTAACATGCGCTTTAAAACATGATTATATCTTTCCACTAATCCGGAGCTTTGTGGATGTCCCGCAGTAGCGAATCTTGGTGATGACCCTAATCTAGCGTGGAACTCGAGTTAATTTCGAAATAAAATTCGTTCCTTGATCACTTGCTATTACCCTAGGAATTCTCGTCCTCATAAATATTTCTAGCAAAGCTTCACACGTTGCCCTTGCAGTTATAGTCTTTAATGGCACCGCCTCCGGTCATCTAGAGTGTTGATCAATCAAACATAAAACATATCTATGTTTGCGTGCTGATGGTGGTTCAATCGGACCAATTATATCACAAATCACCTGATCAAACGGAAATTCTGGTCTATTTACTGGAGTTATAGGAATTTGATCGCTCGATCTTTCCCTACTTCGTAACTGACATTCTTTGCAAGACTTACAATATAGCTCTATTTGCTTTGCCATGTCCGGCCAATAAAATGAATAACGAATCCTTTCTTTTGTTTTTCTCATTCCCAAATGATTCGCGAAAATCGATTCGTGTGCTAACTTCAAAATTTGTTCCCTTCTAACCTTCGGCACTACTAACTGACTAACGGTATCTCCCGAAATCTTATCTTTATGATAAATTAAATTATCCATTTTGAAATACCCGTTCTTTCCTGATTCCGCATCCTTAATAGCTCCCTGTAAAGTCTCGCAACTTCTTTGCTGTCTTTTAAAAACCTCGCCTTCCGAAAACTGACCAACGTCCTCTTGCTTCTCCCTTGCACTCTCCGTCGACACGCAACAAGTCATAAATTTCTCCCTTTCACTCTGCGATTTCCTTTCTGTAAACCGATCTGTTTCTTTCCCGCATCCTGTCTGATTGACTCCCCTCGCTACTTCTTCAAAATACGCTGTTTCCTCCCCTCCTTCTATCGACTCGGACTCCCAGCTCATATGCTCCGTCTGAGGCCATGTGTGTCCAGCTTTCCCCCGTTCCATGCCCTCGTCAGCCCCCTTTTTAGCGATAAGACTTTCTAACATTCCTAAGACTTCCGGTGTTAGAATACAATCGACCACTAGTTTTTCCGTCACTGAAAATAGCACATTACTATATGAACTAGTAAGATTGCTGTCATCATATAATGCTATTGGAAATGTTTGCAAATCAGCTATTATTGTTTCCCCAAATGCAGAAATTAATTTAACTTTAGAAGAGTCACTGTTTCTTAAAGCTGGTGGAATAACCTTCGAATTAATGATGGGCATATCTGCGGCAGAATCAATTAAAGCTTTAATTTTCCTCCCTTCCAGCATAATATATCTATACTGTAAACCCTCAGATTTCAATGTTTCACAGTCAAAATATTCTGTTTTCACTTTTGCAACTAACTTCTCCTCTGTTTTATTATTGCTATGCAACGAATCTCTTCTCATTTGTGTAGCACTGGCTGCGCTTTTATTTTTAATGGGACAAAACTTTAAATGATTTACATGTTTACATAGCTTACATACTTTTAATGTATCCACATTATTATAATTACCAAAATTATTTCTTACATGGGGTGGTATATATCTTTCTCTCGACTGATCGCTAAATCCACTTTCGGTTTGGTTATGAAATCTTGTTGATTTATCATACAATTCGGAAAATGTTCTACCCCATTATCACAAAGTTCTACTATTTCCCTTGGTCGTAAACACGTATCCAATTGTTTGATTTTAATATAACTACTCATTTCTGGATCTAAAGCATTTAATAACCTGTCGCTAACTATTAATTCATTTAGCGTTTCAAAATCTGTTACTTTTCTGAGCTGACAATAGAAATCCCAATTTGCTCTATTTCTACTCGCGAACTGCATATGGTTTTCGTTTTTCGATCGTTTCGCTGAGAGAAAATTATCCAAACAAGCTTCTGGGGTCGGTTGAAATTCTTTCAAAACTATATTTTTAACCCTTTGATAATCCTTCATCTCCTCTGCGTCTACATAAACTAGTAAATTTGCCGCTCGTTCACCTAACAAATTAAATAGAATTTCTACTTTAAACTCTTCAGCTACATTTTTTATTTCAAACGCCTTTTCCAAAGAAGTAAAAAATAAATTCCACGTATCGCATTTTGTCGGTACTACAACAGTTAACGTTCTAACACTTCTTATTAAACTTTCTAAAAAGGTACCACTCGCTATTTGTTCACCCACACCAGCATTAGCACTCCTGCTTTCTGCCTGAAACTTAGCAATTTCCAACTGTGTTTTAGCTAGTTCTAATCTCTTTTTCTCTAATTCTAAAGCCTTTCCTTGATCTTCTTTTGAACGCGCTTTACTTTCGTTTTCTCTCTGAATACGCTCATTAACCGTTGAATTCAAAAATTCTTTCACAAAATCAAAATCATCCGTATACTGCGGACTATTTTCAATCATTGCTTTTATGTCTACTACTCTATGTTCTGCTTCAATTTTCTGGCCTACCTCTTTAGCCACAAGGACTAAATCTTCCTTTTTTAATCCTTTTATACTAAACATTTTCGTCTTCAATACAACTCTTCAATACAATAGTAAATACAGAATTCTTCTTACCTTTGTATAGACTCTGGTTCTCGAAAGGAGCGTGTGATATTTCACTTTACCCAGACGACTCCCGACAACTCTCTACGACTCGAAATAATACATCTTCGATTCACGAACACAACACATTTATTATGTACAAAACTATTTACACAGGAATATATAACTAAAGACACAACACATCGTTGCTTCCGCTCTTCTCAAGAGCATCTCACCCTCTCTTTTCCATCCGTTCCCCGAGTCGCCCCTTGTGACGATGCTCTGACGTCATACGCTCACTACTCAGACGTTACACTATGGCTAAGTCATTTTTTTTCTAAAGGTGGAAAAATTAATCCAGATGTGATAGTTGGGGGCCGTTCATAAATGACGTCACGCTTTTTTCCCATATATTTGACCTCCCTCCCCCCCTTTGTCACGCATCAAGCTATGTTGCATAATGCGTGATGTCACACTTCTTGTTACCCCTGCCCTCCCCTTGTCACACTTTGTCACAAATTCACGAACCGCCTTTCCCCCCTCGAAGCGTGACATCATTTATGAATGATCCCTTGATGCCTTCAATTTTCCTAAAACTTTTAGGATATGTTAGTGTGGTACTGAGATAAGAAAAAGCTCCTTCCAACACGCCCATAGGAACTTGGATATTATGCCCACAGTTTCCATAACTTGCTTCATTTTTGCCTATAATTACTAATGTTAAGATGTTGACCTGTACAAAACTAAACAAAAAATTGTTCAAATTAAAAAGTAAAATATGGAAATGAAATGTCCTCGCCGAGATCTTTCGAATACAAGAAAAAAATATCTTTTGAATCTGACAATTCCTTCAAAAGTTATTTGGGGGGGGGGGGGGGTTGACAGACAGACCGACAGACACGCATATACCCAGTCTCAAAACCCTACTTTCAAGCTTTTTTTTCCCCAATATTTTAAAAATTACTTCACTTATTTTTGACTTTTCTTCATTTTTAACGATATTTTTACAATACATTAAGTCAACTTTCATACCTTATTATTATTTTTTTTTACTTTTACGCGAAAGTAGGCTAAAAAGCCCTTTAATTGGCATTCATTAACTAACTAAAAATGTTACTGATTTCATTACTTCAAAAAGAATAAGAAAGGGGGAAAAAAGAAATATTTAATTGAAAAGAAATTGTACTTGTCTGTTTTCTGATCCTCGTTCAAAGAATTGCTGTAGCAATATTATGGTTTACTTACAATCCATTGTAAGAAAAAGAAATTTATACACATTTTTTAACCAATGAAAATTTTTTCCTTTAGTTGCACTCTTTTCGTTCAATTTGAAAAATCAATTGCATCTTAACTTGTAAGTTATATCGTATCTTCATATTTCGCATTTTAAACTTGTTTTGGGAACCTCCATTATCGCATGTCACCACTGGAAATTACGAAAAAATTTCATAGCCTTCAAAGAACACTTAACTTAGTTTATAAGCTACCTCCGTAATACTTCGGAGTAGTATTTCGGAGGTAGCGATTGAACTGGGAACAATGATATTTCTTTGCGTAAACCTTCTCTTTCGAAACATGTCCCCTAAAACAGAGGTGCCCCATCCTAGAGCGATGGCACAACCCCCCCCCCCCCCAATAAAAAAGCTATGGCCCACTCCCAAAACGATAACCCCCCAATCGTCCAAACAATGAACAATCGACCAAGACCTTCCAAAATTCCTGAAAACAACTGCTCTAAAATTTTTTAATGGCACAGCCTGCGCCATGACCCTTTCCCCACTGATGAGCACCCCTGCCCTAAAAAGTCTGAGGACACAATGAGTGGCATAGACCTCCGTAGTGCTCCTTACGTGATTGGTGCTTATCCTTCTAGCATCAGCAATACATCGACTACGACATGGGTTGCCTGTTAGGATGGAGGAAAAAAAATCATAATTTCAAGTTGGCCAGGGTGAGAAAATTTGCCCACCATGACTAAATAATTTGATGTAAAATTTCAAGGGAGTGAAATAAAATCTTCCTGCTCCGCACGGGAGTCAATTTTCAAATTAAACTAAAAATTCTTGTTTCTTTCTTTCTTTTTTTTTTCCCAAAAAACTTAACAACTCCCAAACCCCTTTTTAATTCTTCGAGGCTTAATGTAAACGTAACACATGCTATTTCATCAAGTTTTCAAAATCAAAATTTTATCAAAGAGGGAACTTTAAGCCTGAGTCTCTTTTCCGAACATGGCCGGATAACTAGATATTTATCGCAGTGTACAGATCATATACCGAATATTTAAAAATTTGTTGAATAGGCCAATACTGAATAGTTGCCGGATAACCATTGCGTCCCTAATTCCAATTGCGCCCAAAAGGTGGAAGTTCCAGGTACGCCCGTTATGGAACATTTTGAAGAATTAAGCGTAATAAGAAAAACACTAAAGCATCTGATGCATGAAATTAGTAAATTGAAAAACCGAAAAATTTAGTCTGGTATTTTTTTCAGCTTATGTTTTGTAAGCAAAAAATAGTCGACCCGTGCGGTAACCGCACTGAGCACCAAATTGTTTTGTGTATCGTTGTATTCTTTAAAAATTTGGGAGAAAGGACATTATGAAGAAGAATAGAAAAAGTAAACGGGTGTTGTTACAAAAGAAGACATGTAGTAATTGAATGCTCAAAATAATAAAATTATCACAATATAATGATAATTACGAACGACGACGATTTTACGAACTTCGCTGCAAAATTTTAAAGTCCTCATCAGTGTGCAATTCTACCATCAAGCCGTTTTTTAAATTAACAGTTAAATTTCAGATGCTACTTTTAATTTTAGCACTAAATATCTAAAATATCATTTCTGCATGCTATAATAAATAATGAATGCATGTCATTTGTAATTTTACGTTCTTATACACGGTATTGGTAGTAGGTGAAAAAGGACAGTTCTGCGACAAGAGGCGCAATGCGCAATGCCCTCAGGCGTGGGCGTGGCCAATCCGCCTCCCAATGCCCCCAGGCGTGCCCTCAGGCGTTAGTCGAGTGGAGTTGAGTTGTATGCCCTCAGGCATTTTTCGAGTGGAGTTGAGTTGTTTTTGCCCCCCAGGCGTTTTTCGAGTAGAGTTGAGTTGTATGCCCTCAGGCATTTTTTACGAGAAGAGTTGAGTTGTTTTCCAAAAATTTATAGTTTTGGAATGGCATCACTTTTTAATTTAGGTTTTACCCCTATTGTTCCGCCTCCTAGCGGCAAATAGTGGAACTACTATAGCATTGTTTCAATACTACTAAAACCGTTAAAATTTTTATAGTTTTGGAATGGCAACACTTTTTAGTTTCAGTTTAAGACAATGTAAAACCGATTGTGGGGCCATCTACGAGAAGAAAATAGAACTATTATTGAACTTAGAATAATTTTCAATGTTTTAGAATTCGAGCATTAAATATTAACAAAAATTAATTATAATGTATAATGAATTAGATGTATTGTCGCTATTATTATTATGTATTTATTTATGTTTTCGACTTAGAAAGATAGTCCCAACCAAGTATCACCTATTATATACTTTCTTTCTATATAAAATTGCTTTCAAAATTACTTTCAATAGGTGGGACTCGAACTCCAAACTTTCTAACACAAAAAACATCCATGATCTTAATTAGCAGCGCGCTTTGCTGATTAACCTATGAATGTTTTCAACTTTACACGTTAGAATTTGTTTTTAACAGAATGCAAACATCTTTAAAATTGAATGTTTGGAAGTTAAACTTAAAAAAAAAAAAAAAAAAACCGTAAAGAGACATATTTTCAAATCATCATATTTATTTCTTCATAATTTTACATTTCAAATTTATACATAAATAGTAAAATAAATTATATGTTTACATCATAGAAGTATAAAACGAGTATGGATCGTCCTTGATATACATATTTTTCATAGATTTGTAAATGCTTTTAGAATCTAAACTTTCAAAAAAGTCAAATACTTTTACAAGATACCAAAAATAGTCAAACTTAACATTATCATTTACAATTTTTTCAGCGACTTCAACCCAGTTGATATCATACTATGCTAATTCATAATAATTGTCCCATTTGTCCGTATGATCCATTTGAGTACACATATGAGCATACCTACATTCTAAATCTGACATGCACCCAAAACAATCAATGTGTTTTTTCATATGTTTACTGATAAAGTCTTTTAAAATTGTACTCACAGACAAAGTTAGCTCTTCGACACCTTCAGGATTAGCAGGGTCTCCACAATATTCCGACATTTTCACAGATGGAAAGTCTTTAAGCTTTTGAAGCACATAATATTCAAGCGTATGACATAACAAAGTATCGCGTAAAGCTTCAGAAATAGCATTCATATAGTTGCACAGCTTTCTGATTTGAAAATGTTCCAAACTTACACACTGTGGAATGAATTGATAGGTTAAGTCCTTTTTCCGAAACATTCGTTGAAAGTTTACACGTAGTCTCCCGTCAGCTTTCTCCTTAGAAACAAACAAGTCTTTCAAAATAACTAACACAGTATCGCTATCAGCGAAAGTTACATATGTGTTCAATTGTCGCTGTAATGATTCCCACACGGATGGAGATAGAGAAACACCGTCTTTTGTTGGTAATATATTTCCATCAGCAGCAGGAAGATATCGTCTAATATGAACTCTTGTGTGTCCTAAAAAGCATGAGACAACTGCAAACACGTCTCCCCCGAGATGATAGTGATTCTTCGGGATACAATCCATTCTGAATTCGCTATGATGTTGAGCATATCTCCCAGTCACATCATTTCCTTTTGATGCTTCATCAAATCTCAATTTTTTCGCTGGGTTAGAATTTTCCATTCTAAAACGTATTTTCTTTGAACTCAAGAAATAAAGCAAACTTGAATTCAACACCAACGGATGAAGTAAAATCCAAGATATATAGAGTAAAAATATTCGACGTCTATCCAGACAGAGAACTAGATTGAAAATGATTCTGTGAACACCTTGTATAACCCAAAGCATACTTGCTTTAACCAATAAGAAAATGAATATGGCTTTACATCATTAAAAATTTTAATTAATATACACCTACTGGTAGCTTCTACACCAATGAAAAAAAGGTTGCTAATATAAGAAAACACGATTAAACATGTTTTCTCGCGATTAAAAATCATGTCTCATTAACGTATTTTTGTTTTCATTGATATTCACCACCATCAAGTAATGTATCTATTATCAGCAGTTAAAAATTAAGTATAATGGAGATGCTTTGTATGTGGAAAGGAAAGTGATCTTTGTCAATCGCTTCATTCAATGTAGAAAGAGAAAGGATGCCTACAGGGGTGAAGAGGGGAACTTTTCTTTTCCATCCAATCGTCACAAAGGACCTAAAGCCATAAAAAACACCTGCACTATGATTTCAATCTCTTAGCGCAGTACAAGTTTGTTCATGTCTTGTAGAGCTGCAGGAGATATAGCTTTCGGCAAATGTACCCTGAATGGATACATCCTCTTCAACTGTGACGTATACTGTATTCTAATTGGTTAACTTTTAGCTTCTCTATTTCTTGAGAGAAAAATGCTGCAAGGATTGAAAAGTGAAAATTCACTTCGCTTTCTTCGCTTGCTTAGTAAAGACGTATTTTTGCTGTGTTCTTTTTTAAAGCGCCACTCAATTCCCTCTACGCTCGACCATGGATTTTTCAAGAATCAATTCTCAATCTACTGAATCTCCTGCTAGGGTAAGTTGAATATACCTTTTATCATCACTAATTTGTATTAAGAATATTATTATTATTTTTTAATATCATTTAAATGTAATACTTTAATAATTCCCTTTGCATTTAAAATAACCTCTTTTTAACCATTCACTTTTTAACGCTAACATTATTAGTTTTCAGAAAACTTTTTAAAACTTGCTTGATATTTCACACTTAGACCTTCTATGATATTGTATGTTAATACTAAAGCTTTAGCGATAGAATTCCCTCTCATGTTAGAAATAAAAGTTTTATATCTAATGCATTTTCCTTGCATCTTTAAAGTGAATCTTTTTTTTGCTATTGTAAATATATCTTTAAATTTTCGAAGATATTGACTCTAAGTAGTTTTCATACACTGTAACTAAGAATGTTTGACTCTATCTTAAATGTCTTAATTTTAAACATTTAATATCGCACATTTTAAACAAAAATATACTGTTGTTTTATATGTTTACTCTAAGACGTTAATGTATGTTTAAATTTCAATATGTTATACACATAATGTGTCTTAGCTAAAGTAGCTTTACTTTATTCAAGTTCATGGATCACTTTTCATTTAAGATTTTTAACACCATATTTCTTAGTGTTCTATAATAAAACTTTGTTTTTCCTATGTTAAAATTTGCAGTATACACGATTGGTTTTTTAAATTCTTTTCAGTCTCTGGAATTTGGAATTCCTAGGGATGAATTCCGAAAATTAGTCGACGGTAATGCGTCGGCACAAGTGTCTGAAACCTCGGATATGGTATCCACCGACCTGTCTGACTTTACCGGAGATAGACCAACATCTACTGCAGCCGGAGTCTTGTCCATAGTTCTCGGAGGTCAACCTGTACCCACTGGATCTAATACTCTAACGAAAAAGCCTGATAGTACTCATGTAAGTGTTGATTTCTAGTTTTTTGTATTTATACCCTTACTTAATTTTTTTCTAACCAAACAAAGCTTATAAAATATGAAAAGCAATGATGAAAATGATACTTAAGCTTATAAAATAGAAAAGATTAGTAGAATGTGTTATATTGTATATAAATTTAGAAAAAAAAAATATATGCTGAATAAGACTAGGAAAAAATAGTTTGAATTGGAAAAGTTTTTTTCAAAATTGTCTGACTCATAAATGCATTTGACATTTTCTTAGATAAAAAATATTTATTTTTTTTTTTAACGGAGACAACGTATTTAGGACTGTAAACATTTGAGCTATATAGCTTAGAAGCAATGAAATATAGTAAAAAATAAGGAGAAATCCTTAGAAATAAAAATAAAAGGAAATTTTATACATTAGTAAACTTTCTCGAATAAACTTTAACTTAGATCTTGAATGTGTTATATTGTATATAAAGAAAACGATTTTATTAGTGTATAAAAATTCTAAAAGATATTTTTTCCATGATAGGTATGCACTACATGCGGAAAATCTTTTGCCACCAAAAGTAATTTAAATCAACATTTCAAAACGCATTCTGGAGCTAAGACATCTTCTTGTGATGTGTGTGGAAAGTCCTTTACACGAAATTCCGACTTGAACCGACATATGAAAGTGCACAATCCAGCTTCAGTGGAGTGTCCCGAGTGTAACATGCAGTTCACTCGGGAGGATAACCTGAAACGCCATATGGAATCCCATAGGAGAAGTTTCACATGCAAAGACTGTGATAGTGTGTTTCTACAAAAGTCGAATTTATTGCAGCATATTCGAGTGACACATAGTGCTCCACCAAAGAGAAAAGCTACTGTCCAGGATCCCACCGCCACCCCAAAACGTATTCGCCCAAGTCGACAAAATGCATTGAATGTATTTTCATCGGAATTTTTATCTCCGACTCCAGAAAATGCTGAAGACTTGAAAATATGTTTTACTGAATTAATTCAACATCTTCTACGAGAAGAGATTAGAGAGAAGCGTGCCATAAAATGGCGTATCGTCATGAAAGCTCTACTGTCTCGTATAAATTCTGATGGAGAACTGGAGATCATTTCCTCATACTTTGGAAGTAACACACAAACAGAACTCTTAGAAGATACAGTAAATGAACATTTAGAGGAAGCTATTTCTAAAGTTGAGAAATCTTTAGAAGAATTTATTCAACTGGGGTCGGGGTGGAACCTCGATAAAGTTCAACACGTTGAAATACTCACAGCGAAATATCAGCCTTTAGCTGCCAGTAGCTATATACCTTTGCCAAAAAAACTTGCATTGAAAAAAGCTGTGCTCAATATTCAAAATGAGGACAATAAGTGTTTAGTGTGGTGCCTTCTCGCACATAAACTGAATATATCGAGAGAAAATTATCCTCATCGTGTAGTACATTATATACCCTTCGAACATGAAATAAATCTAGGAAATGTAAAATGCCCGGTTTCTCTTTCAAACATTCCGAAAATTGAAAGATTGAACAAGTTAAGGATTAATGTGTTCGGATATGAAGATGAAGTGTTCCCACTATACATCTCCGACAAAGCAGATAATGATTGCATTAACTTGCTGCTTATTTCTGACGATGAAAGGCAGCACTACTGCCTGATCAGAGACATGTCAAGAATGCTGGGAGATCTTACAAGACATGACGGTGAACATTTTTACTGCTATAGATGTCTTCACAGGTTTAGAAGAGCAGATCTACTGGTTGATCTTGGAAAACATTGCAGTCAGCACAACATTCAAAAAATAAAAATGCCTAAAAATGATGAAAAGGTTTTAAGATATGAAAACTTTCACTTCCAACACCCTATTCCTTACATCATTTACGCTGACTTTGAATCGTTGTTAGTGAAAATGGATTCATGTCAACCAAATTCAACTTCATCTTTCACAGAGAAGCTGAACCGTCATGAGGCTTGTGGTTATGCCTATGTGGTTGTTGGACCTGATGGGAAAACATACAAGCCAGTGAAGATGTATAGAGGACCTAATACAGTTGAACATTTCATTAAAAATATTTTAGAAGAACAAGAGCAGCTGGGAAAAATTTTAACGCATACAGTTCCAATTAATGTAACGCCACAGGAACAAGAACACTTCAAAAAAGCAACGCATTGTTATTTGTGTAAAAACCTTTTAAAGGGAGATAGAGTTCGTGATCATGATCATCTAACTGGACAATATCGAGGAGCTTTACATAATCGTTGCAATTTAAAATTCAGACTGCAGAAGAAAATACCTGTTGTGTTCCATAATCTAAAACATTATGACGGACATTTAATCATGCAGGAGTCTGGAAAAATTGAAGGTCAAGACTTTTATGTTATTGCCAATAACATGGAAAAATACATTTCATTTTCAGCAACAAAAAAATTTAACAACACATGTGTTTCCCTTCAATTTATTGACAGCCTTCAGTTTATAAATGCAAGTCTGGAAAAATTAGTCGCGAATCTCGCAAAGGAGAAATTTTCCATTTTAAAAGAAAACATGGTAGATCAAAATTTGGAGTTATTACTTCGAAAGGGTGTCTATCCGTATGAATATATGGATTCGTTTTCTAAATTTGAAGAAACTATTCTCCCTCCTAGAGAGACATTTTATAGCACACTGTCTGACGAAGAAATTTCCGAAGAAGATTACACACATGCACAAACTATATGGGAAGAATTCCATCTTCGTACAATGGGTGATTACCATGATCTTTATGTGAAAACAGATGTGTTACAACTTGCTGATGTGTTTCAAAATTTTAGGACTCTATGCAAAAAACATTATGACTTGGACTGTGCTCATCTGATGACATCACCAGGACTTGCTTGGCAAAGTGCATTAAAGATGGCAAATCAGCCCCTAGAATTACTAACAGATATCAATATGCATTTATTTATAGAGCAAGGTATTCGTGGAGGTATTTCTATGATTAGCCATCGTCACGCCATTGCAAACAACAAATATCTCCCTGATTTTAATCCCAGTGAATCGTCAAACTTTATCATGTATCTAGATGCGAACAATCTGTATGGATGGGCGATGTCCCAGCCCTTGCCATATGGAGATTTTCGGTGGGTTACACCATCTGATAAAATCATACAGGAAATAATAAATTTACCTGATGATAGTGAGTACGGATACATTTTAGAAGTAGACTTATTGTACAATAAAGATCTTCACAATCTTCATAATGGATATCCCTTAGCGCCAGAGAAGATTAAAATTAACGCTAATCAGCTCTCTCCCTTTGCAAATGATATGCTGAACGGCTGTAAATTTACACCATCCACTAAATTAATACCAAACTTAAATAACAAGACAAATTATATAATATACCATAGAAATCTTCAACTTTATCTTTCCTTGGGACTTCAATTATCCAAAGTGCATAGAGTAATTAAATTTCGTCAGAAATCATGGTTAAAATCATATATAGATTTTAATACAGAGCAAAGAAAAAAAGTGTCCTCGAGTTTTGAAAAGGATTTCTTCAAACTAATGAACAATGCTGTATATGGTAAAACCATGGAAAATGTGAGGAAACACATCGATATTCAATTGGTAAACACAGAAAAGAAATCTAAAAAAATAGTTGCAGCACCATCCTTTCATCATTTTAAAATCTTCAATCATAATCTTGTTGCAGTGCAAAGATTGAAAAGTTCCATCACACTCAACAGACCAATTTATGTGGGGTTTGTTATACTTGAACTTAGTAAGTATCATATGTACAACTTCCACTACAATCACATGAAGAAATTTTATGGTGAAAATGCTAAGTTATTGTTCACGGACACTGACTCTCTTACATACCAATTGTTCACTGATTATGTTTTCGAAGATATGAAACATCATTTAAACATATATGACACTTCGGATTATCCAAAAGATCATCCCATTTATAGTGAAAAAAATAAAAAAACAATTGGATGCTTCAAAGATAAGCTAAACTCAAAACCTATAAAAGAGTTCATTGGGTTACGCGCAAAAATGTACTCAATAAAGACAGACGAATTTGAAAAAAAAAACTGCAAAGGGCGTTGCAAGATCTGTTTTAAAACGAAAGATTAAGCATGAACACTATAGAGAATGCTTAGATAAATATAAAGTTATGCGCGAACGCCAATATCGCATAAAAAGCGAAAATCATCAACTGCATACTATATGCTCAAATAAAGTGACACTATCTGCATTTGATGACAAACGTTTTATTTTAGATGATGGTGTGAGCTCTTATGCATACGGTCACTATAAAATTAAGACATAGGTTTTCGTACAGATAAATTTGTAAATACTTATTCCAATTATATTTCCTGTCTTATATTTAATATATGTCCTTTAACCAGAATTTTTATTTAATATAATAGTTATTTCTATGTGATATATACTGAAGTGCAATACAATTTACATCCATTGCATATATATATATATAAATAGATTGAAAAAAACTTAATCTTTAAGTAATTTATAAAATATTTGTTTATTTTGAATAAATGAATTGTTTATTATCATATGTCTCTTTACTGTGTGAATGTTTTTTTCTTTAATTTCTTTTTTGCATGCTTCTGTGAAATTGCTTTTTAGATTCACTTGATATTTTTTGAAGTGTCAGTTGGAAAGTAAAGGTATGACGTAATTAAGTAAAAGTCAATTTTACTATTAGGTTTAGTATTTTGATTTATAGAAATGTGATTGGCGAATCTATCTGGAGAGAGAAATCAATTTATTTATGAGTTTAAGTATTTTTCTTATACTTAAGTATGTTTCAATCGTATGTTTTAATTTATAATAAAACATTTTATGTTTTATTATAAATTTTTCTTTTTTTTGTAACGAATGCCATTTTTGAAAATGAGCTCGAGAGAGGAGGTTGTATGGATAGTTTTCCTCTATATAAGCATCTGTATTGTTATGAGTTTAATATACATATTTACTGGAAAAGCAGATTTTGCAGTTGATTTCGTTCTTTTTCCGAATGATACTTCTAATTCAATTGTTTCATTTCGGGGATGATAAATTTTAATATTAAAAATAATCAATTTTCCTGCTGCAATGAAGAGGGCGTATCAGGATCCGAGTCGCGAAGCAAGTTTTGGTGGTGTCGATGCATTATTTTATGCTGCACGAGGAAAAGCTTCGAAGAAAGAAATCAAGAGATGGTTGCAAGGAGTCGATGCGTATACGTTACACAAAGCGATTCGAAGGAAGTTTCCGACAAATCGGGTCATTGTACATTCAATCGATCATCAGTGGCAGGCAGACTTAGTAGATGTTTCAAATTTACAAAAGTATAATGATGGATATCGTTACATATTAACATGCATTGATATTTTATCAAAATATGCATGGGCAATACCTTTAAAAACGAAACGTGGTCAAGATATAGTTGATGTTTTTAAGAAAATCTTTTCTGTGAGAAAACCAAAGCTTTTACAGACGGATCAAGGAACTGAATTTAAAAATAAAAAGTTTCAAACATTTCTCCGAGAGAATCATGTCAAGTTTTTCACGACATTTAATTCAACAAAAGCATCTGTGGTGGAAAGATTTAATCGTACGCTGAAGACAAAAATGTGGAAATATTTTACAAGTCAAAACACGTATAATTTTGTTAATGTTCTAAACGACTTAGTGAGCAGCTATAACAACACTTATCATTCTACAATTAAGAGAAAACCAGTAGAAGTGAATGCCGAGAATGAAAGAGATGTATGGTTTACAGTGTATGGAAATACAGTAGATGTTGAAAAAAAGCCTTGTGTTTTCGACATCGGAGATGTTGTTCGCATTTCTAAGCAAAAACTTACTTTTGAGAAAGGATATGAAACCAACTGGACTGAGGAACTGTTTATTGTAACAGAGTGTGTGAAGAAAGATATTCCTGTATATAGAGTTAAAGATTTGTTAGGTGAGTCTATTCAAGGAACCTTTTACTCACAAGAATTGCAGAAAGTGAAACTTAAAGAAGATTATACTATTGAAAAAATATTGAAGAAACGAGTGAAGAAAAATAAAACGGAATATTATGTAAAGTTTCGAGGTTATCCAGCGAAATTTAACCAATGGATTCCGACTTCTAATTTTTCAATCTTATAAAATGCTTAAACATATCCACTTACTTTCATTGCGCATCATGAGTTTCTACGTGACACTACCGAGTGATAGCTCTATGTATTATTTTTCCGATAACAAGATTTCGCATTTTATTACGAGATTGCCAACACCAATTGAACTAACAGGTGAATGGGAAGTAGGTTTAGTTAAATTCATTTATCCACATTTTATTTCAATTTTATTCTTTGTATTTTATTTTATTATTTTTGCAATTTTTATGCATGCTGTTGTCTTTTTTGCTTTATTTTTATTGATATTCCTTTTTACTTCCTGTACTTTCAACTGGATTCATTTGTTGCTCTCTTATTGGTGTCTTCCTGCTACTTCTACTTCCACTTCACGCTGCCTTTATTCTCATTGGTTTACAGATAATTCTTAGGCTATATAAGCTTTGTTTTGTTGTTCTGTCTGCTTCATTTGGATGTTTTGCATCTAGAAGCTCCCTGTCGCATTGAAAAAGGGATTCCAAGCAATCCCGAAACATATGTCTGCATTTTATTGCTCATTTGTGCTTTAAATTAACGTGTAATTTTATTATTATTGTATAATCATGTTACCAAACGCGTTCGCGTAAAAGTAAAAAACAATGCTAGAGTTATTTTTCACAGTGGTTTATGTCAACTGTTAGGGTTTGAACCTACTGTGATTGAAAGAGAAAGTGAAACGCAGAGGGAACAAACAACGTTTAGTCCTCTCGTGGCGGATCCAAATGCACATTTTAAAGTTTTGATGATATATACAGACATTATTGAACCACAGATTGTAGGTGATGTTTTTGCACCTTTATTACGAACTGTAAAAGTGAGTGGTAGCGACGGAGAAGTGGTAAGTGTAGAGTATGAAAGGCCGCACTATTTACCTGTTAGTCGGAAGATTATTGATACTGTCGAAATAGTTATAAGAACAAACATGGGAGCTTTGGTGCCATTTGAACGTGGACGCTCATACGTGAAACTTCACTTCCGACAAAAGTATCTCGCATAATGCTTGTACCTTATCAATGCTGTCAAAAGTCCTTTGAGGATTATTACATTAATCAAACAGGGAGTGGACTTAATTTTTATCAAGGAGCTCCCTATCAAAGAGGATATGGAATCGGGGGTCTTTTTAAATCATTTTTTAGAGCCGCTGTTCCACTTTTCAAATCAGGAGCCAAAGCAGTTGGTAAGCAAATACTAAGCAGTGGTGTTGATGTATTCAACGATGTGTCAAGTGGCGAAAATTTGAAAGTTGCTACAAAGCGTCGATTGAAAGAAGCTAGTAAAAATTTAACTGATAAAGCAGCAAACAAAATTAAGACAATGATTGGATCTGGAAAAATAAATAAAAAGCGTAAACTTTCCAAGAAGCGTGTCAGTTTTCGTAGAGTGAAGAAGGTGAAAGCACACGATATTTTCTCTTAAGAAGAAGATGAGTTCTCTTATTCATAAAGATTCTCCAGTATGCGTGAAATCAGAATTGGATCTGTTTTCTATACCTCCAACACAAGCTGCGATTGAAAAAGGTCAATTCATCGAATATCATCCCATTGCTAACATACGTGATGGAGGTCCCGTGGAATTCAACATATCTGGAAGTGGTGAAGAATATACAGACTTGAGTACTTCCTATATTTATGTGAAAGCTAAAATTGTTAAGTCTGACGGATCATCACTAGCTGAAAATGAACCTGTGGTACCAGTCAATTTATTCCTGCATTCTCTATTCTCACAAGTTGATATTTGTTTGAATGAAAGAAATATTTCTTCTGCAAGCAACACATATCCATACAGAGCCTACATTGAGACAGTTTTGAATTACGGAGAAGATGCAAAAAAAAGTTTACTGAGCAGTGAACTCTTTTACAAAGATACTCATCCTGAAAAAATCAATCCATTAGCTGGGGATGCAGAACTTGGATTGAAAACAAGATATGAACTTAGTAAAGAGAGCAAAACTATTGACATGATTGGTCAATTACACTCTGACATTTTTCAACAAAATCGACTCTTATTGAATTTGGTTGACATCAAAATTAAAATGGTGCGAAGTAACCCCACATTCTGTCTCGTATCAACAAAACAAGATGGTGATTATAGAGTAATATTGGAACATGCATCATTATTTATCAGAAAAGTTAAAGTCAGTCCCGGAGTTTCTTTGGGCCACGCAAAGGCTTTAGAAAAAAGTTCAGCAAAATATCCAATTGATAGAGTGTTGTGTAAAACATACTCTGTATCCAAAGGGAGTTTTTCCTTTATGCAAGATAATGTATTTTTAGGAACTATGCCTAAAAAAGTGATTGTCACTTGTATTGAAAACGCAGCTGTGAATGGACAGTATGCCAAGAATCCTTTTCTGTTTTCTCATCATGATGTAAATTTTGTAGGTATTTATGTGGACGGCCAACCTGTACCTTCCAAACCCTTAGAGTTAGATTTTAAAAATAATAACTATATACGTGCCTATCATACTTTATTCTCTGGATTTAATACTGATAAAGGTATATATTTAACTCGTGATGAGTATTCCAGAGGGAATGTACTATATGTTTTCGATTTATCTGCAGACTTGTGTAATGGACCACATTTAAATTTGCAACATCAAGGAAATTTAAGAGTAGAAATTAAATTTGCTACGGCTATTTCAGAGACTCTTTCTGTGCTCATTTACGCCGAATTTCAGAACGTGATTGAAATTACGAAATCTCGTCACGTTTTGTGTGACTTTGCTAATTAGAATAAAAATGAATTCTGAACAAATACGGCGCATCTTGATTCAAGATAAATTTATTAAAAAATATTTCATAGATGTAACACCAAGTGATTATTTACCAATCGAAATTTCGAAATTTCCTGCCTGTTTTATTGTCAATGTTGATTCATCATCAGAACCTGGAAGTCATTGGTTAGCTTTCTATATACAATCAATGAATCAATTGGAATTTTTTGATTCTTATGGAAATAAACCATCATTTTTTGAAGGAGCTATAAGTGATTTTGTATCAAGTTTTTCCAATGTAACATACAATCCTATGATATTGCAAAGTAATTCCACTGCTGTTTGTGGACAATATTGCATTTATTATTTATATTCAAGATGTCGTGGACAATCGCTAAAGACTTTGCTTTCAACTTTTGTAACCAATCATATTTGTAATGATAAACGTGTGTATAATTTTGTAGCTAAGTTTTTTAATGTACATCCAAATTTCTATCAATAAAAGTATTTATCTTTTACATTTTCTGCTTCTGTTTCATTTGTCATGGATCTTCCAAAGCTACAGCACAGTTTCACAATGGTTGCTTCGGGTCCTACTGGGAGTGGGAAAACCGTATTTTTTGCAAATATGTTGAGCTATAGACGTGAAATGTTTTCCATAGTACCCGATAAAGTGGTATGGTTTTATGGGATACATCAACCTCTGTATAATGAGATAACGGATGTCACATTTATAGAAGGATTTCCCTCCAACTATGAAGAGTATTTAGGAAAAAACACTTTATTTATTATAGACGATTTAATGTCTGAATGTGGTAAAAGTGACTCTATAACGAAACTTTTTACGCGTGGAAGTCATCATCTAAACATTTCAGTTATTTTTATTACTCAAAACTTCTTTCATAAAGGAAAAGAAATGCGTGAAATAACTTTGAATGCTCATTATATTATTTTGTTTAAGAATCGAAGAGATATGTCACAAATTTCGCATTTAGGAAAACAAATATTTCCTAGACACTTAAAATTTTTCCAAGAAGTTTATGAAGATGCAACAAAGAAGAAGTTTTCTTATCTACTGATTGATTTAAAAAGTGACACTCCTGATATGCATATTTTACCCAGTGAAACTCAATATATCTATCAAAGAAGATTTTAATAAAATGAAATGATATAAGTAAATGTAGTCATTTCTGAAAATGGCAGTCACTAAGCAACAAGTGAGAGAGCTGCATCTCCTACAAATTTGTCCTCCTAAATTGCAAAAAGAATTACTCAAAAAAATAAATATACAGTGCATAAAAGCCATTTGCGAATGTTGTCATAATACTCTTAAAGGAAATATACCTTTAACAAAGTATCAGAAGAGGACACTCGCTAAGCATAAAGAAACTTTACGTAATTTAGTAAAGCGAAAAACATCTCTCGCAAAGAAACGTAAATTGATTGTGCAAAAAGGCGGTTTCTTGAATGTCCTCATCCCCGCAGCATTAAGTGTTTTAACAGGTCTTATCAATGGAGTACGCTAAAAAGTATGCACTCATTCCTGAAGAAATGGTGACAAAGCACGTAGTTTCAAACAAACAGTTATCTGAATTGGATAAAACTATGATGCAAATTTTAAACAGTTCTTTAGAAGAGCATGAGAAGATATTAAGATACAATGAAGTTTTGCAAAAGAAATTGCAGTTGACTGAATTCAACTCTCCATGGAAAAAAATACAAGAGGATGAGGAAGCTAGTAAAAGTATGAAAGAGAATCCTGTCACAGAACAAAATAACTATGAATCGATAATTTTGAACTCTGTGAATAAAAAGTCGCAAAAAGAGGCCAGGAATCTTGTCGATATTATGAAAAGACATTCAAACATTCTTTCGTGGAATGAAAAAGGAGAAATGTTCTAGCATCAGCAGAAAATTGAAGATTCTAACATTGCCGATTTACTAAACCTCATTTTTACAAATAGGTATTTATTGCTCGAAATAAAATGCCGCATGGCGTTCCGCCTAGTGGAAAAATACCGGAACGTCGTACCGGTTCTTCCGGCTTCACTACACCTCTGATGCTACCATTCCCGTCTTCATCAACACTGGCCTTAATAATTTAAAACCACGTTATTTAGAATAAGTGAAGAGATTTGGAAAAAATATATATATATTATTTTAATCAGGTTGTGTTTGTTTTGGAGAGAAATTAGGATATTGAAATAAAATAAAAGTTGCTCAAAATAACATTCCGCATAGTAGAAATATACCGGAACGGGCGAGTTCCGGCATATTTCTACATCCCTGGTAGCTAAGTCCTCACCTTTTTTGATGTACAAATTACACCCCAGATATTAAAGCTCCTTTTCCCCATATAGTGGTTTCCGCTCCCCCCTTTTTTACTTCTTTAACCATGATTTGTATTAAGTACTTGGCATAAAAGTTATATATAAGCGATACAGTCAATATAAATGGGCCGTTGACGATGCGTTTATATAATGGCGTCATGTACACCAAAAGGTCATGTTTTTTTTTTTTTTTTTTGATTTGATCACGAAACTTACTGCCTCTACAGGCAGGGAGAGGGCTGCGATGGTCCTGTTATATACATATTGTTTGTAAACGACCATTTCAGGTCACATTAATATTCGAGTTTATTTGCTATTCTCAAGGATATGCCTCAAACTCTCGTCTATTATGACAGATAGAAAAAGACAGTACAACAGAATTACAATACAAAGAAGGAAATACACCCAGGGGAAAGTGGGAATCCAACCCACGCCTCTTTATGGAGCGCAGGTAGGCTTCGGAACCAGTCGTTTAGACCGCTCAGCCACTGAGACCCTGTTATGTAAATATGGATTAAGAAGAGGGGCCTCAGTGCCTGAGCGGTCAAATCTACTGGCTCCGGTGCCTCCCTGCGCGGAGAGAAAGAGGCGTGGGTTCGATTCCCACCTTTGCCCTGGGTGTATTTCCTACTTTGTATATTAAAATCTGTTGTGCTGTCTTGTTCTATCTGTCATATTAGACGAGAGTTTGAGGCATATCCTTGAGAATAGCAAATAAACTCGAATATTTATGTGACCTGAAATGGTTGTAAAGAAAGAAAGAAAGATTAAGAAGATTAAGTTCTATATAACATCTGCAGTGACATCTGAGCCGTGTGTTACGTGTCGTCTTCTAGAGCCGGAACACATTTAGAAGTGATTTACAGTAAAGAAACTTCGCTAACAGTAACCAGTCCACCATTATTTAACTTCTTTCATTTCAAACACAAAACCATTCTTGCCGTGCATTTAATAAAAGCTGTACCTGTACATAGGGTGGCCATATTTCTGAGAGTCAATTTGGGGACGTGTCTCCAAATCTGCGGACAATTTGGGGAAGACAGTAAAATGTTTCGGGGACATCTTTGGGGACATAACGAACCAATACACATTCCCTTTTATTATGAAAAATTACTCTCTTTAATGTATTTCAAAGGGCATCCAAACATATTTTCTGCAAAATGTGAGCATATTTTCTTAGATCATTGCCTGTTAGAAATCGTAATACTATCGGCACCAATTTGAAAATTGCCATAATATTATCTAAAATTTTGCAAAACACTATCTAAAAGTTCTAAAGAGCAAATTGAGAAGCAATTTGGAGAGAAAAACAGAAGTTTTTAAATATGGGGACATTACGCGTTCCCAAGTAGTTAAAGTGTTTTTGAGGACAAAGCATTCAAGGTATGCGAATTTGGGAACTGTCTCCGAAATTCGAGGATGTTTGGTCACCCTACCTCTACACGAAATTGATAATTAGTTCATAAAATTTTGTATTCCGTAGCGTAGTGGCGGGCAGTGTACCCCTTGTCATTCCTCTCTGTTTTACCTGAACCCCCTTCTTCCTAATCATTCTAAATTAGGTCAAGTAGTGCAGAATTTATATTTAAAAGTTTAAAACAGATAAAAATTGAGGCTAAATTTTCCCCAACAAGAAGTTCCGGAGCAGTCGGGACATGGCGCCATCGCGCTTAATGTATTGTCGTTCCCCTGAGCTGGTGCAGCGTAGGGGAAGTTGAATTTAGCTGCAGCTGTAATTGTTTTCTAAATGTAAACATCAAATTTCAAAACAGCATGCTTTAAGACTTGTTATTCTCTTATTATGATCTGAACGAAAATGCACGATTTTACTTCTTGAAGACAAAACCTTAAATTCTTCTGCTTGTTTTCAGGCCTTAAATATGTTCACTTTGGTGGAAATGAAAGACACTATTCGAATTCCTCCATGGAAATTTCGTAAGAATTTGAAAGATGCTATTTCTGATGAGCTTCGTCTGAAGTTTGCAAATAAAGTAATTACACTTTCAAATTGATATAGTAGTCATTGTTGATAAAATTGTGTATTATTACTTCAAGAAATCTCACCTCAGCACCGATGAAAGTGTTCTGAAATTGTGCTAGTTTATATACAAAATGTTTTTATTTGAACCTTACCCCCATAGTTTTTCTTTTTTGTGTCTGGTCATGGAACATCTCTGACATGTTAATTTGTTTTAGTAATGATTATGGTTAAAGTTTAGAAAATCATGTTTGTTTTATTGTTTTCATAATAAATTTGAAGCAATATTTTAAATTACTGTTTGTTTTGTTATTTTATTTTTTCATTATGTTTTCAGGTGGTGATAGATGTAGGCCTATGCATAGCTTTATTTGAAATCACAAAATTAGAAGAATCTTATATATTTCCTGGTGATGGGGCTTCACACACTGGTGGTATGTATGAAAATATTTTTCCTTCTGTTTTTAATTTTTTGAAGTAAGCCATTTTTGTTATTTTACTGGTTATTTATTTTTGAATTGAGACAGATAAGTTTTATTTAAAAAAATGAACTTTTAGCAAACCTCCCTGCTTTGAAAAAGTAAAAAAAAAGGATGGTACTTGTCTATTGTATTGGAGACCAAAAAATGGCAAGAAAAAAATCTAGCCAATTTGAGTATACTTGTCAGTTATAATTAGGGATGTAACGAATATTCGGCCACTATTCGGTATTCGGCCCTTTTTTCCGAATATTCGGCTGGCTGAATAATCATTTCATCACCAAGCTGAATATTCGGCCTGGCCGAATATTGATAGACTATTCGGCCGAATAGTTCTGCTGCAGTAGAAATGTAAAAAAATTAAGAAATTAGTAGATTTTAAACATTTAAAATTGTATTATTATTGTACATTAGTTTATAGTTTTAAAAAATAAAAATAATTTAGAAAAAACTACTTTCTTAAACCTAGTTTTAGGCTTGACTGAGCAAAAGCAGATTTCAAAGTTGTAATATTGTATTTTATATTTAGCATTTGATCCCAAAGCTGGCAAGAGTTAATTATGATGTATGAAAAATTAATTTTGTTATTATTAACAAAGTGGAAGTCAGACTTGGTTTGGGTAGACTGATTTATTGTGAATATTGGGTAAGAGAGAAATGTGAAAAGCCTAGAATATATCATGAATATTTAGATAGCATAAGTTATTGGGGTTTTTGAAAATAAAAATATATTCCAGTTAAGTGTATTAAATTTTAATAGATCATTAAAGATAGGTGTGTAAAAAATCCCATAAAATAAAAATATTAACTTTTATAACTTCTAAAATATCCTCATAAAACATCTTTAAGCAAGGTAAAAGTTCACTAAGCAATAGTAGTTCCTTCGGGTTGAATTACATAATTAGAAAAATAATGCTAATGCTTACTACCATAAAACCTGTCATTTCTATTGCTCCTGTGGGTGAAATTCTTAGTTTTTCAAAACAATAGAGAAAATAGATTAATTTTAAATAGTTTTAAATTCTTTACAAGCAGAATTAAATCATTTATCATAGATTGCGTGTAATTGGTGTTTGACTTAATAATAATTTTTGTCAATTTTAAATTTGTCAAATACTTTCTTTACAATGATTTTCTAGAAATTTTAATATTCGGCTGCCGAATATTCAGTATTCGGCCTAAGACATTGGCCGAATATTCAACTTCGGCCTGGGAGAAGTGGCCTAATATTCGGTATTTGGCTATCCGGCCAAATCACTATTCGTTACATCTCTAGTTATAATGGCTAGCAAAAAGAGCCAAGAAAATTTTTTTTCGCCAATTTCAGCATACTTGTTACCGTGTTGGTTATAAATTATAAAAATTTCGACAAATTATAAAAATTTTAACTTACCTATAATTTTTATAATTTTCACAAAATTTTTTCCTTGGCACTTTTCAATCACTGTTATAATAGACAAGCACCAATATAACTTCATAAAAATATAAATTAAAATAAAAACTTTTTTATTGACAGTTTTGTTTTTTTAATTTAATTCATTTGTTTATACGGAAGAGTGATACACTTGCCTCTCACCCAGGACAATTCTGTTAATGTAGAGTTGGTCTGCAGAGTAGGAAAGGTGAAAGTAATGATTAAGGAAGGTTTTTGTGTGAGAAAAAATTATGTGGCAATTTTCTCGCCTTGAGTAAAATATTTGATCAACACATGATTTATTTCAATTAAGAGAGTTTTCAGGGGTCGGTCCAGCATTTTTTAACGGGGTCTGTTTTTTGTGAATTTTAAGGAGATTTTTGTGAAAAGTCAAATGATTTAGTGGAAATTTAAAATTCAAACATATAGTGATGAAAAATTGTAAATTATTATTTGCCGCTTTCATAATAAATATTGTATAAAAAATACAATTTCAAAACTTTGAATTTTGTGAAGAGTCTGAAAACGGAACCAAATTTATTCTTCGACAACCCTTGGTTTTATATGGATGGTCTTATGCATTCTGAGGATAGTTTCAGCAGTTTAAAAGAGAAGTACTTCGTCATTCAGACTCATTAAAAGTGAGATGTCACTTTAACTAATAAAGAATTCATTCTCTTAATGGTTTACTGCTAGCTTTGCGTCGTTTTATTTTTGAAAATGAAAATTCATGCCATTCTCTCTTTTGCCATTTGGATTTGTTTTTAGTTATTCATTTTGAAGTCTAATTTAATAGAAATTTCTCTCTCCAGAAGATCTTTCTCTCTGTACTGACTGGTCGCAATAGAATAATTTAGTTTGACATGATTGGCCTGTGGTCACTGCTCATTGCTCCTTTATTTTTACAGTTCTTCCTCTGCCACCTTAGATTTCTCGAAGACTCCGAAGGGCTCATATGTCTCCTGTTGGGATTCGTTGAGGAAAATGATAGAAATATTATTTCATTGAATGGAATATTTAAATTTTGGAAATATGAAGATGACGAATTTTGAAAAACACGAAGCATTAACATTTTTTCTGAAATATTTTACACCATAAAATGAAATTAGAAGATTTAAATCTTTGAACATTTTTACTTATTTTTAAACTTTATATTTATTGTTTTTTTTTTCTCCAAAATTGTGAATGTAGAGTTATTTAAGATATATTTATCTCTTCTAAAAAAGATGTTACTGATTTAAAAAATCAGATGTTTTGGATTTAAGATGGCTATTTTTAGAAATATCAAAATTCAGTACTGGCCTCGAAAAATCATAAAAATTTTACATGCCCTACTGGGCATGTTTGTCTAAAAAGTACATGGCTGAACAAAATTTTATATGACCAAAGGTTGTTTTATTGCTCATTAATAAAACATTTGAGTTTTTCATATATAGCATTAATCAGACACAAAATTAAACTAACAGCTATATGAATCAAGAATTTTTTTTGTTAATCTAAATCATTAAAAGATTACATTAAAAATGATATATTATATAATAAGTCATTACAAGTCATAATTTGCAAAATTTAAAGTGTATTACCAATGTCCGTATGTCCATCTACATGTCAATTTGAACTCCGGGATGAATATGGTAATTTTTCAATAAAATACGAAATAATAAAGTTTTGGAAATCAATAGTTGATTATAAAATTACGTGCTCTGCCAGGCATGTAAGTATAGAAGATTCATGCCCAATCGGAATTTTTACATGCCCGGGCCATGTCGGGCAAGATAATTCTCGAGCCCTAGTTTAATATAATGCTTTAAATTTTATCAATTGATAAAAAAATTAATTTTTGTTTTAAATAAAAGGATTGATAAAAGAACTGTTTTGAATTCCCAAAGATAAATGTATGTCAAAATTAGTCAACTGGCGTAAATTACTGATATTTTAATTATCGTTAAAAACGTGTATTGGGAAGGACGTCGAGAGCCAAAGCAAGGCCGCATGTCAGTGTTGTCACTGCCCCCCTTATTACACTTGCATCTTAACCATAGAAAGATTATACCCTCTGCACTATTCTGATGCCGAACCGAGCTTTATGAACCAGTCATACCTGAGACACCACCACTCTGCGCGAAAGGAATCCTAAGGCTTCGGCTAACAGGTAGGGCTCTGGTGAAGATAAGTCAGGCCTGACACCCTTCTCAATGGTCCTGTGTATTAAGTTTTAAAGCTATGAGATGTTTGCTCCATTTTTGAAAATTTATTTCTTTCTTTTCAGTACATTTTAGTTACATTGTATTTCGTCCTTTGCTGAGCGAGGTCTTAGTTGGAAAAATTCGTAGCTGCAGCAGAGAAGGAGTACACGGTGAGTTATGGTACACAAGTAATTTAAATTTAATTGAGTAACTTTGATTTGAAAAAAAATGACAGTAAAATGTTTGTTTGTTCTCAAAATTCATTATTGTCCTTCGTGTAAGAAAAATAAATTGTTTCTATAGATGTTAAAATCAAATTGTATCAATTGATAAATTTAGTGTCATACTACAATCAATTCTTTCATCAAAATTTTCTATTGTCTGTATTAAAAAAAATTATCTGTACTCAACTGCAATGTATTATTTAAATGATTAAATTTCAGTTAAATATTGTTAGAATGTCTATGAATAGAGATGGGAATTTCTCGAGTTTTTAACTTGTCTTATTAATCATTTACAACTTACATTTAGAAAATCATATGTATTCATGATACTGTACCACAATCTTGCAGTCTTTATGCAGTACCTGCTATTTTGTTTGACATAAAGTTATATTACACATGTTATTGTATCATACAGAAAAAAGACAATTAAAATTTTGCTCATATGGCCTTTTGTCTTACTGCTGATTTAATATGACATTTGGGACTTAAAGGTTCCCTGTCCCTGATCTTTGAGTAGTATGTATTATAAAAAACCAATTTATTTTGCAATATCTACCATTTTAGCATAGCATTTGAAACATTTTTCTTAGAAGTGTCAATGTTGGTGATCTTTAATTTGTTATAAATATAGCAGTATACCTGATCCATAGTTATATAGTTATTTTTTCAGTACTTCCAAAGTTAAAAAGAAACATTATTTTTCATACACAAAATGGAAGCAATGGAAGTATTGTTTTCGAATTACCTCAAAAAAGGATAATTTTTTTCATGTTTAAAGTTTAATGTGAAACAGAATTTTGTTTATTTTTTGTATTTTACTTTTTCAGTTGAATCATTATCACTGAATAATATGCATGCTAAATAGCATGGATTTCAATAATAATACTATCTTTCAATTAATCTTTTTTTCTCCTATATTATCATACTTTCTTGTCTTTTATTACTTTTGAAAGCAAAATTTGAATCCAACCCATTTGAAACATATTTTTTTATTTATAGTTACCCTTGGATTTTTTGACGACATTTTAATTCCTGAAGATGGTTTGCAACATCCTTCAAGATTGTATCCTTATGATTCTTAAAATACCGCAATAATTTGTACATTTATTTTTCATCCTGCTTTTTATGTTAATAATTACATCAACGCTTAAAGTTAAACTTATTATTTTGTAAGTTAAAAAGTCTACACCTAAAGATATTTTAGTTATGAGTTTTATCTATTTCATCTCTCTATTTCTGTGCATTTTTTATTAATGAACATTTTGACTATTATAGGACAGTACATTTCAATATGCCCTGTTATAGGAAAATGAAACTCATAATTTTACTTTTATCACCTAAAGATTTGAATATAATCTGTAATGCTAGCTGGGCATTCATTGTCAGGCAGCACTTTACTCTGAAGTGTTTCTTCCATTTTATTTGGAGCTGTGTACTTCAACAAGAATAATGACTAAATTTTTTCTTACAAGATTACTAGATTCCCCCCCCCCCCTTTCCGTAAAACATATTTAATTTTATATATCAGTTAATCTACAAGCAATATTTGCAGACATTAATGGCCAAGCTATCTTTATGATCCATTTTAAAGCAAAAAAAAAAATAAAACTCATTCTCCCCGACCAACCCCTGAAAATTAATGTACAGACTTCTTACAAAATCAAAGCTAAACTCTATGTTTTATTTTAAAACAGTTTCGGTTATCATTAACAAATTTTGTTTTTTAGCTTTTATTTCTAGCATTATCTTTTGGGGTCTGTGAAATCATTGTAATAAGGGGGTTGATATCTGAAATAAGTGTGTAATGTGAGGTGGTGGTAAGTTAAACATGAAAAACTCTTAATTAGAAAACTTTAAATTGGTAAATTCATTTTGAAGAAGCCTTAAAAATTCAGTGTTCACCAAAACTGTAAGAGAAAAAGTCTCAGTAAAGCCTTATAATATGTTTTGTTCTTAATTTTAGCATTGTAAGTTGTACATTATGAATCAATGCTGATATTTTGAAACATGAATTTCTTTATTACGTTTTTCATCAACATTCTAGTTTTTATTGCAATGGTGGCAGGCTCTTCTAATATCTCTTATTTTTTCTTATGTTGGAGATGCTTATTGATTCCATAAGTTAATAGGTAATAAACGGTTGTTGCAGCAATTAATCATTTAAAAAGAACATTCTTGTTTATTAAAAGAATGTAATATTTGAGTAAGCGAATTTTAAAAATTCATTTAGTTTTCCGAAAAGAATAACTTTGTAAAAGTCTACAAGTATTTAAAATACATTAAAATTTTAGTAATTGTTTCTTTTGCTATACACATAATATTTCTTCTTGCAAAAGAAATTCATTTTCATCATTTCCTTTTTATCTGCAGCAGATCTTGTTGATGGTCCTTGTAATATAATATACACGTGATGTATAGATGCAAGTCTTGTGATAAACACTTGACCTTTTATGAAGTTATTTTAAGTAATTCTAGGTCAGCTGCATATGCTTCTTCCTTAGAATGAATATTTTGAAAAAAGAATAAGACATTTCTTTCCTGATAATGTCTTTAGCTGTTCCCAGCAAGGTGTAGGTCTTATAATCCAGTGGCACAGCTGTTTGTTTTGCGACATATCTTTGACCTATCAACATGTTCTGTTCTAGTGCTGTTGAGGGTTTTGAAAACCACTCCACCTGCATTATGAACTTTCTTAAAAGGCATCTTTTCTGGGTAAAGTTAACTTTAGATGACTTAACTTAGTTAAGTCACCTAAAAAGTGATTGTTTGATAATTGTACCATTTTAATGTATATTTGTGGAGTATGGTGACTCTGTGGTGTTTAATGCTACATTAGTTTTATAAAGTAAACAGTTATGCAACTGTTTGTTAATTTCCTATAATTTTGTTTGAAATTTCTTAATTGAATAACAGTGATGAAAAGGAACAACTCTGGGTTTGGGTTTTCAGCAATGCAGAAAGTGGTGAGACGCATGATCTTTTTATGGATCGAGATGAACCAATAAGGTAAATAATTCTTTCAACTAAACCACATGGTTTAATGACTTTGGTTTCTAGTGTTAAATTTTAAATTTTCACTTTGGGGGTTAATTCTGTCATGTATCTAAACTTTTCAGTTTGTTGCGTCATTTAAATAAGAATTCTTAAAAGGATATTGAATTATTGTTAAGTGGTTTTATAGTACTTCAGAGAGAGAGAGAGGAGGAGAGGTGTAAAATAATATAATTATGGGATAAATTTGCAATGAACTATTCGAAACAGCCATTACTATGCTGTTGGGCCTTTTATGCATCATTCTTAATGAAATCTGGAATTTTTATAGTAGTTATCTTTTATAATGTTTGGGTTTTTCTAATGGAGTTATATATATAAATCATGTTGGGTCGTTAAATGCTGAAATTATCTGAAGATAATGCTAAGATGTGGAAGAAGTTTGAAAATATTTTGTAGGTAAATGTTCAGTTTATTGAACTACAATAGGCACTGGTTTCTACAGGGGTTCTTTAGTAACCCTTTATAATTCTCCAGTACTGGGCAGAATCTGTCTCTTTCCAAAACATTTGACTTTTGTATGTCTGTGTTCTGTTTTCTTTCCTGCTTTATTTCTTTTTTAAAAATATTTTTATTTATTTATTTGAATAGCAGTGCAAGTTTGTTTCCTAGAAAGAATTCAGTTGATGATTCTGTTTACTATGCATTCAAACTATAGGTTAATAGACAATAAAAATGTGCCTAAAATTAACTTTTTTATTAACTGAAAAAATTTTGAACTCATAATTAGAAATTGATAGAAAAGCATCAAGAGTTTCCAAACATGCAAATTGTTTTTTACTGTTCAAATCAGTTTTTGTCAGTTTATGCATTAAGTGTCCTGTAATTATATAAAAATTGATTTAACTTAATAACAGTTCTCTGCATAGCAAATGCTTTTATATGTTATCCCGATTTACAAAATCCAAGTCTTCTGTTTAACTGCCTTTTAAAGGAAATATTTTTTTCATTATTTTAACCTAAGGATGTTCTTTTACCATCGTATTGCAAAATTTTATTTATTCAAATTCAAATACAAAAGTGACCACAAGCAACAGGCGCCAATTGATATTTATATATTATATTTATTGCTGTGTATGAACTTTTTTTTTCCTTTTTGCCATTCCATTGGTATTTCAAAATATTGTCTCCAAAGGTACTTGTACTTTCAATTAGTTGCTGTATCTATTTTTATTATTTATGCAGGTTTGTTAGTTAAACAATCAACTTATTAACAGTAGCAAATCATGCTATTTTTTGCTAGTCATTGCTAAATTCTGGAGCTTACAAATCCTGCTCAAAATGGAATAATATCACTCCCTCTAGCCATCCAAAATGATTTTTTTTAGTTATTTTTTATTTGTTATTTTGAAAACAATTAACAGCTTTATTGAATTTTTGCACACTTAAATTTTTTTTTCAAAGTTAAAAGTGATTGTTGAGGTCAACAACTTTTAATTTATTTTATATATTTATTGCATTCTTATCTAACTCCTAGCAATACCCACATAAAATCACACTCTCTTGACATTTGTTAATTTTTATTGAAGAATTTTTTTTCAAAATTAAACTCTCTAAGACCTACCCTGGCCTTGTCACTTAAGACAGAAGAAAGCCATCCTGGGCTGTAAGACACAAAGACAGAGGTATTAGGAAATGAAGAACCCTCCTGCTACAAGGCGAGGGGGGACCCCTGCTGTACCAGAAGTCTTTCGTCTAACAGAGAGCCATTCAGTAAGTGACAATCATGCACAACTGCCTAAGGTAAAGTAATTGCACTAATTAATGGCTGTTAATGTTAGCAGCTTGAGGATGCAAGGCTTCAGCAAGAAACTAGAAATTATAAAAATATTACACTCATTCTAGCTATTGGTTTTTCCTAATTTTATTTTTTGTTTACCTTCTCAGAAAACAATACTTTAGGAATGCATGTAACTATATCATAGAATCATTAGGAAGCTATCATGGAGACTTGAAGGCAATTGGAAGGTAGTGAAAAAAACCCCGAACCCGAGTCTGAAGTGGTATGAAAGTTAGGGGAACAGCTCTTTCTCTACCGTGCCTACAGTTATTTTAGGACACTGGGTTTTGGGGAACCTTACGGGTGAGCTGGCAAAGAATGTCCATCTTTGAATAGCTTTGATGAAAAACTCAGGACTTAACTGCAGTGAAATCCCCCCTTTCCTGATCCTAAAGAGTTAAACCATGCACACACAAATATACTATCCTCATTTTTCTGAAAAAATTTTCAAGACTTTTTTTTTTCTTTTTTAAATGTGCTATTTTGTTGGGACATATTATAAAATTATTATTTAAAGTTAATATTTAATAATATTTTACAATTTAGACTGCACATTAATTTTTGCAATGTTACTTATATATTACACAAGGGTCGATTCAGCATTTTTAGCAAGGTCTAGTTTTTGGGAATTTTGAAAACATTTTTGTGAAAAATCTAACTTTGTGAAAATTTAAAATGTAAGCATACAGTGACAAAAAAAAAATTACGAATTTTTGCCGCTTATTTAATAAATAATTGTATAAAAAGTACGATTTGGCACGGAATTTTGGGAAGGGTATGAAAACAGACCCGAATTTCCTCTGGCACGAACTTTATTACAACTGTTAATAGACTAAATTTTAACTTAAAAACTAAAAACAGCAGAACCAAATCGGAAATTAGACCAAAACACTTTTTTTAATGAAATTTAGAAAAAAATTTAGTTTCTAAGTTAGGAAAAGGATTAAGATAATTTTAGAATATTTAATGAATGAGATCAGCCTACTTCTGGCTGGTAATTTCAAATTCATAATTTATTAAACTTTCTATGAATTACGTTGATAGTCTACAGATAAAAGATTGCAATCTAATTTAAACAGACTTAAAACGACCCCCTCCCCTTTTGGTTTTTTTTTCTTCATTTGGAAGTAGAAAACTTAGTTTCAAACATGTTTTTATTTATTACTTAGAATAGTTTAAAATTTTTCTCGATCATGTTTGTACAGTCAACTCTCCGAAATCCGCACTGCTTGGGACCATGGGTTCTGCGGATTTTAGAATTTCGCGTCATTGATCTGTGTACGCATTTTGCGAGGTTATAATGTTGCATTCATCTTTTTACTTATTACTTTAAAAATGTTTTGATAAACCACTATTTATAAAGGCATGAACATATAAAAAAGATTGATAGAAAAGAGAGAAAATTTATAAAAATTAGATACAATATATACATATATATATACAGTGAAACCTGCCCAGGACGGAGACCCTATGAAACGGAAACCTGCCTTCAACGAAAAAATAAAATAGTCCTGGCAATTATTAATTATTTTTAATGTAAAATATCCTGCATGAAACGGAAACTGCTTAACGCGGAAACGAACTCCATATTTGTCCATGTTTCGGACAGAAAACCTGTCCAGACGAACTGCAACATTCAGTTTTTTCCTAGGTGAATTCCCACTCGTGGGATTTTAGCTCTTTTTTATTCTTTTGTTAGGAATTATTTTCAGTTACTTGACCTTGTATTATCAGAACTCGCTGTGTCTGTTCTGTGTGGGAGAGGGTATGTTTCCTTTCTGTGTTACTCTTTTGACTAAACTATTGTTCCCGGAAATGGAATGGGGGAGAATGCGAAAGACAGTGTTATCAGGAGCCTAAAACCACAAGACGAATTCCACAATGATTCCCCCCCTCCCTGACCCTCCTGCTTACATTCCTATTGCTCTGTGTAGGGCTGTAGGGGCTTCCTTATTAGTGCTTTACAAGAGATACGAAGGCTGCGGACGGATCGCGTTCGTCTGTTTCTGTTCATAGACCATTTGGCAGTACTCGTGACAACGTTGGTGGAGAAATGGCGACCGTTCGTAAGAAGCATGTGCTAAGTTTAGATGAAAAAATGAAAGTTATAGAAGCAAAACAGAAAGAAAATTTAAGCGTAATCCAGATAACCAAAAAATTTAACATAGGAAAGACACAAATTTATGAGATCATCAAAAAAAAAGATGAAATTAAAGAAGACTGGTTAAAGGGAAATGGAGAAATGAAGAGAAAAATGCATAAGACTGGAAATGAGGAAGTCAATGAAATGGTTTGGGAATGGTTTGTCGATGCCAGGTCGCGAAACTTACCAATTTCAGGTCCTATGATCCAAGCTCAAGCAAAACAAATTGCAAAAGGACTTGGGAAAGAAGAATTTTGTGCTTCAAACGGATGGTTGGAAAGTTTTAGGAAAAGGCATGCGATTAAGTTTAAAGAAATTTGTGGGGAAGCTGCTGACGTTGATCCAGAAACTGTAAGCAACTGGGAGGAAAAATTGCTTAAAATAATTGAAGGGTACAAACTGAAAGACATTGCAAATGGTGACGAAACGGGATTATTCTTCCGAGCTTTGCCTAGCAAAACTTTGTGCTTACAAAACGAAAACTGTGCCGGTGGTAAAAAGTCCAAGGAACGCTTAACTGTATTTCTTTGTGCATTTATGACGGGGGAAAAAGAAAGACCATTAGTCATAGGAAAGGCAGCCAAACCTCGCTGCTTCAAAAACTTGGAATTAAAATAATTGCCAGTTGAGTGGAGATCAAACAAAAAAGCTTGGATGACCGCGAAAATCATGGAGGAATGGCTAATTAGCTTCAATTCCAGAATGAAAAAAGATAAAAGAAACGTTTTGCTGTTTTTAGATAATGCGACGTGTCATCCACGTATAGATGTGTCCAATGTGAAATTGGCCTGGTTTCCAGCAAACACTACAAGCGTTACCCAACCCATGGACCAAGGGATAATAAGAAATGTAAAAACTTTATATAGAAGCTTAATGATGCAATCACTGTTAGCAAATATGAAAAGTGCTTCTAATTCCTCCGAACTAGTAAAATCTATAAATGTTCTGGACGCCGTTATGTGGCTCGGAAAGGCTTGGCAAAAAGTTACTGGTCAAACCATAAAGCTCTGCTTCGAAAAAGCAAACTTTCCAGGGAAAAGTTTCGTCGACGAAGCTTCATGCAATTTAGACATCGATTCTCTTCAAGAAATGCTGGATGAAGGGGATATAAAAATGAAAGCATTAGATTTTGCAACATTAGATGATAAATTAGCAACTGAAACACCATATAGTGAGATCGAAAAAGTTGTTTTAAGTCCCCAAGCTTGGGATATTAATATAAGTAGTGATGAAGAAGAGGAAATTGGCAAGACCGAAAATATCGTAATTAAGACTTATCCAGAAGCAAGGCAGAGTTTAAAAAATCTGTACGAATTTGCTGCCTTCAAAGGCAATGCAGAGCTTTTAAATTGTATAGCTAATGCCAAAATAGGTGTTGAACACCAGATTGCATGCACACCATTAGTGCAGAAAACAATGTATGACTATTTTAAAAAGTAATTTTTTGATATGCTTCATAATAAAACCTTTTCGTTTGTTCGGATAACTGCTACTTTCTTTCAAGGAGTATCCATGTTTTCTATAGGTAAGAAAAATATTTACTTTTACTTTTTTGAAAAGTATATCCCCTCTATGAGACGGAAACCTGTCTAATACGGAATATTTTCGCGGTCCCTTAGCATTCCGTTTTAAACAGGTTTCACTGTATTTAATTCTGTTAAATTATTTTTTATGTTTCATTAACATATATATATATATATATATATATATATGTAAACTTTAAATGAAGTTTTTTTGTTCAACTACTTTATAAAGGTGCAGATTGGTGGTAGCCACCTGCCAACTGGCTACCAAAAAATTTTAAATTGTGACCAAAAATTTCATTGCTGATCACCAAGTTGGCGACCAAAATCGTCTCCATTAATTAGATCAAGGAGGAAGAACATTTTCACCATAAAATCGATGCAAATACAAAATTTTTACTAAAAAGTAGCTTGATATTTTTGCTGAATATGATTTGAAATGTGTACTAATGAAAAAATAATAAGAAATATCGCAAACCGAAAACAGATGCAATTACAGCAAAACGCTAATATTGCGTATGACACGTGGCTATTAAAAAAACATAAAAATAAGCTAAAAATACATTGTTTTCAATGTATAAAAGACAGATGTGTTATTGTGAAAAAAATGCTTTTTGTTTTAAAAATTCAAGAAATTTCTAGTTTTTTTAGCTAAGTGTTTAAACTAGTTTTTGACTAAGTTTCACTGTTTACATTTGAAATCTTATGCGGATTTTGGGTCTGCAGATTTGAGAGAGTTGACTAATTATTTTTTCATGCAAGTTAAAAAACTAAATTTTAGCAAAACAAAGTTTAAACAAATTTTCAAATTATTTTTCGTTTGAGGATTAGTATATAAGTATAATATTGCTTATTGCAAATAAAAGACATGATATATAAGTTCTTTATTTACCAAGAACATATTCTTGTAGGCTCATCATTTCAAAATTTTTGAGTGGGGAGGGGGCGACAAAGGATATATATTCAAAGCATATTACAGGGTAAAAAGCAACAAAATACATAAACGCATTATTTCTAAAAGTCTAGGGGGGGGGGGGGATGGGGACAATTGACGGTCCTGTATTCTTGCATATTGTACATATGTGCTTTGATGCAATTACTTGTTATAATATTATGATGTCCCTAATCTCTTAAATTAGTCAAGTCAAAGCAAATATCATGCTCTTGAGAAGAGATGTAACAGCAAAAATTCTAACGCTAACTATGGAGCAATATTGTCGCAATTCTGGGTACCTTCTATGCATCAACTGAACCCCATTCTTCACCAATGTGAGCTTCACTTTGGTATTCCTGTTTGCATTCAGTTCAGTGTATACTTCTTATCGCTTAGATAGCAGCTGACTTGGTATAGTTTCAGGTTAGTTTTCTTGTGGGAGCTGGATTGGTGGAAAGCATTGAATGCCTGTGCAAACAGAATGATTCTATTGTTTTTTTATATTGATTTAGAACGTCTTCTTTCACACACTTGAGAGATGGCTGCTCTAGACACATGTATTTTATAGAAAAATCCTTTTATCACAGGAAATTATGAAACATACATTAAATTATACTTATTTTGTGAATTGGAAAGTGTATTATTGTTTAATTTTTCTTGTGCTCATTGCCCCATCTATAGACGAGTGAACACCACGTTATTGCTTATTAAATGTAAATCACTTCATGTAAATGTAAAATTTTCAGAGCAATGTAAACATGCACTTGTTTTTAATAATTACTTTTTTATTTAAATATTTTTCATTATTGACATAAACATTTTCATGGGCATATTAATTGCCCATTCAGGACAATCTTATGATAAGATTGTCTTAAATGGGCAACTAATATAAGATGGATAATCAACCATATTAGATCATAAGTAAGATGCGATAAAATGACTTTTACTTTCAGCACTTTGTATTTCAGTGTAATTCTATTTGCTCAAGTTGCTGGATTTGTTTTTTTTTTAATTGAATTATTAGAACAATAACAGTTTTAGAATTCACCTAAGTAACATATATAGTTTTAAACTATCTCAGTAATCTTAACTTATATTGTTTTTTTTCTTTCTTATGAGCTATTTACATTCTTTATTTTAAATACTTATGCTATTATTCTTTGGAAAAAAAGAAACCTTTATAAAGAAAGCTATCTTTTTCAGGTTTCGAGTAAGCAGTGGAAGTTTTGTAGATACAACACCATCTTGTCCTGAAAACGAATCATCTGAACCTGAAGAGAAAGACAGAAGAGTACCTTATTTTTTAACTGTAAGCATTAAATACATAGTTGTTTCTCAGTTTTGTTTGTGATAAATTACACACTAACAGTAGCTATAAGTTTTCTTCAAAATTATTACTTTGTGTTTATTTTTGGTTGCTGTCTGTATAGAGACTATATTTTAATCTAAAACGAAGTGAAGTCAAGGGTTGCTCCAGAGGAATTTTTGGTCCATTTTTGGACCCTTCACAAAATTCCAATCAATCAAAACACACCCTTCATAAAATTCCAATCATTCAGAATGGATCCTTCACACAATTGCAAACTACCAAATCTTACTTTTCAGAGTTATTTATTAAAAAAGTGGCAATTAATAATATTTTTTAAAATCACTATATGTTTTAAAACTTTGATTTTTTACAAAATTATTTGATTTTTCACAAAAATCTTTTTAAAATTCACGAAAACCTGGACACTTAAAAATGCTGGATCAATCCCTGGTAATGCACTTTATAAACATTATCTCTGTGTAGAGAGAGCAATATGAGGCATCATGGAGGTAGGATGGCACATGTACAGGGTGTTGACTGAATTTGTTCTGTGATTGTACTTAGTAGTGAAATATGTTTCTTGATATCATGCATGTGAAATCAATAGATTAAAGCAGTATACCTGCTGAGAGTACTGTAAATAGATACTGGAAGTGTCAAAATGATTACCAGCTACATGTCAACATACAGAGGTGGTCAACTTAGGGAGTTTTTAAAAAAAAATTAGTACAATATCACAGAAATTTAATTACTTTTTTTGTATTTTTTAAGGAAAAATTTAGCACTTAACTCATTTTTATTTCTACTGAAGGTACATCACATTTTTACAAATTTTAGAAGAATGATTCAATTGAGTCCTCTTTTTGTTCATTGGGTAACTGTAAAAATCACTTTCGCAGTTTATAAATCCAGTAAGCATGCTTGGGCATTTTTCTGCACCAAAATCTTTAAGTTGCTCAAAAGAAAGAATGGAATATGTGAGCCTTGTTTTCCAATTTTGTGTAGTTCAATTCTACGCACATCCCCCACTCCCTGCGCTTTTTCTAGATTCCAGCAATTACAGACAACGTATGCAATCCAAGAAATGAAAAAATTCAAAGGGGTAGAATATCATTTCTCCTTAACAAGAGGCTGGGCAGAATCTGCAGCATTTTCCTCTCACTGTATGATACTGGAAGTGAACAATGAATGGAGCAAGGAGGGAGAGTGTTACTCAGAAGCTGAATGACTAATAAAGAAATTTCTGGAAACCGGATAGAGAACATACACGTGGGGGGAAGCAAATTCAAGAAAACATCAATGGTCAAGTTACAGAGAGTAAATTATAGATATTTATTTCAAATTACCTACAAAGGAGTGGTCAACATACAACTTATGGAGATGGTCAATACAGAGAGGTAAATCTCCATTGAAAATGCATTGTGACCATTCAAACTATAAAATTTCAAACAACATAGAAAGGTGCTCAACTTAGGGAGGTGGTCAACTTTACTTTTACTGTATCTTTTTGTTTGGTTTTTGGGCTAAGATAGCTATTCCCTAATGTTTTTGGAATATAAACATTAGGGAATAACAATAAATTGGGGTACTAAAATTCAGGGAGGGATGACAGGATTTCTGCCCAAATTTCTTTGATATGCTACTTGAAAACAAACCAAACAGTAAATCCCCCAGAAAATTCAAAAAATTTAGGTGAAAACTTGAAAATTTGCATTTTTTCACTTGTGTGTTGTTTCCATTATTATTATTTTTAAAAAATTGGGTATAAGGTGCATGTAATTAAATTTAAATAGCATGCCATGCACTGATTTTCTTTCATTAAAACCTTTATTAATAGTCGCTTATTTTAAAATTATGCCATTTTGTTTTCCTTTCATTTTGATGAGTGCTTGGTAAAATAATCAAAACATGGAACTTACCTTCTAAGGAAGAAGATGCTATAATTTTATTCCAAAAAAGGGAATTTTACTGAAAATTCAGTATTGTTCTAAAGATTATGAAACTTTTATTAACTTTACTTTATTCAACTAATGATTATATAAATTTCTTTGTTGCAATATTTACATCTTCATTCAACAACATAAAGTACATGTAAGGGTAAATTCATATTGGCGACATTTCTAAAACTGTCCATAAGTTAGGGTGGTTTACCCAGAAGTATGAAATTATATTCTAGAGATCCCAGCAAACTCATTTTAAAATAATGGGTTTGAAAAGCAACAACGAATGTTGTTGTCGCTCAATATTAACCGGGTAATAGATCAACCGGGCTGAATGACCAAACGATGAAGAATGGGCTATATGATTAAGACTTTTGTAAGCAAACGGAGTGTTGCCTACTGGGAAAGACAAATAAAGGATCTTTTTTAACCATATTAGCTTAATATATATATAGATTATATATATCATCAAAATGAAAATGCCTTATTTTCGGAAAAATAGAATTTTCCTTCTTGAACTTTTTTTCTAATTCTTTTACAGCTCATATGAAGTAAAATATGAAATCTTTTTGTGTTCTTTACAGGAAGTAGAATCTTCTCTCTCAAAATATTTAACATTAGTGTGGAGGAATATGTTTTGCCATTATTATTTAAATTTAATTTTTTCAGCACTTCATTGAGTAGCATTTTTAGTGTATGTGTCACCCGAGGCTGTATTTTGTAGTGTCACCTCCCCCCCCCCCCAAGTAAAAAAAAACTTTGTTGTATTGTATAAACTTGTAGTTTTGTAGTTTATATTATTTAGGGAAAAAAAATTAAAAAAATATTTTATTTATGTTTACTTTCAGTAAACTACATTTATTTCCAGCTATGTTACATTGAAATAGCACCAGTAAAATTGTATTATTCAAGCCTATTGTATTTTTTCAAAACTAACTCATTTTGGGTGTCACCCTCCAACAATGCTCAAAAGGGTGTCACCTGGGACAGACCACTTCGTCTGCCCCCATAGTTAGGCTGCAGCCTTCATTTCACTCATGGAAATAAATTACTGAAAATATCATAAATACTAAGGTACTTCTATTATATCAAAGAAGATTGCAATCAGGGGGGGGGGGGAGGGTTGGAGCTTGAAGGGTTAATCTAAATGAAAACCCTTGACTTTTAGTCATATATTGTCAATCCTATATTAATATACAGGGTGTTTCTAAATGAATATTGTGGTTTTTGAACGCTTTGTAGTATTTATTCCATAAAACGTAAAATTATAACAAACAGATGAAATGAAAGAGCAACTCAAACAGTTTTATGTACAAGCTTACAAGTGTTTATTGTGAGCATTTTTCGGCACATGGTACACATCAAGTCAATAGCCCATTCTTCCCAAACGTTGTACTGTGTTTGTGGTGTAATCGCTGCAACAGCTGCCTCAAGGTTTTCTTAGGTCAGGTAGGTAAGCTGGTAGTGGGGCATATACACATGATCCTTTATGAACTCCTCCAGATAGAAATCACATAGCGTGAGATTGGGTGAGCATGGAGACCATGCGAAACAAGCTGAGCCCTTTGCGGCCAATCCAGCATTCGAATACTGTGATGTTCAACCAATCGATATTTGCAAATTGATGATACGATTTACAGATATTATTATAACTTGGGGGATCACATCTGAACTTAATCTGTAATGCACGCTCCACAGTAACTTCAGGTTCGGTCTTTCCAAACTGCAGAACACAAAAATGTTCACTTTCTTCCATTTATGCAACTATTGAATGCGAGTACCAACAAACAAAACTGTTTGAGTTGCTCTTTCATTTCATGCTATAATTATGATTTTAAGTTTTACGTAATAAATACTACGAAACGTTAAAACCTCGATATTCTTTTAGAAACACCCTGTATATGCATGGAAAGACTGCTACGACCTCCAAAGGAGAAAATTCTGGTTATGCTACTATATACAATTCTACTAAAAATAGAATTAACAGTTGCCTAGAATTTTAAAATTTTAAAAAATGTATGTAGAAAAATTTCAACTTTTGTGTAGTCATTTAATCTTTTATGTAGGAAGAGATTAAATATGGGAATTATTTGACTACACAAAATCTGACAAAAGTAAAATAATTTTACTATTTTTTCTTCTAGCCCCCCCCCCCCAAAAAAAACCCCAATCCCCTCCATATATATATATAGTTTAGAGGGGAGTATGTCCTTCACTTGAAAAGTGAATTTTAGCCCCTGATATGTGCACGTACACCACATAGAATTTGCCTTAACATATCACCCCTTTGCCAAACAGAATCGTTCTCCACTTTTATAAACTAACAGTACAATAGAATCTCAGTTACAGTCCTTTTAAGTTGTGTTTCATACAAAACAAGTTTAAATTTGTCAGGTGTGTTATATTATTAGTGCAAAACACGTCCTTCAATCTTCGTGTCATAATAGGACTCTACTGCACTTTAGAAAAAAGGGGGCGGGGAATGTGGGTTCAATATCCTATAAAAATTTAGAACCCTCTGCACCAAGCATTAATATTACTAAAGGAAAAGATGAAAGTTTGATGTAATGCCAACTTTTCTGGTCTACAAAGACTAAGAATGGTGTTTAGGCAATAGGTTGTTGTCTCTGCCAAATTCAAAAGCATAAATGGGTGTCTGAATTTGCTTGGAATTGAAAGGATCATTTGGAACAATTAGATAAATAGAAATAAAATAGCTTATTGATTGAGAACTATATATTCTTATCCATATCAGATTCAAAGTATTATATTTTTTCTCTCCTTTTACGTAGCCTATAAAAAAAAGAAGTGAAAATAGCGCTGCCCTAATGCTGTATGGGTAAATCGGATAAAGAAATTTTTGTTTGTATCGTTTATGTGGCCCTACCTTTTCTTGCTCGCCAAACGAAAATATAAACAAAGCAATGTTATTAGATTTAAATAGTATTTTGGTGAGATTTCTGAAACGGTTGCCAAGGTAGGGCATATAACTGATAAGTACTGAAATTTTTTATTTTTTATTGTACCGGCCGAGACCTCCGTTGTAATACAGACCTGTCCATTTAACTACTTTCCTATGAAATTTCTGCAATTTTTGCTCGATGCACAGCCCCATCTGTTATAGAAATTTTTTTTTTGTTCTGCACGTTCTTTTTATTTTATAATTTTGAAACAAAAGTACTGTTGTAATAAATTTTGTAAATCTCACAATTTTTCTTAAATAATTGGGAACTTAATTTAAAAGCAATACTTACCATTGTTAGGAAAATTATTTTCCTACATTTATCTTTTCTTAATTTTGTCAAATGATTATTACTGCTGATAAACCCTTCTAAATTGAAATGTTTACTAACTAAGCAGTAATTCTTGTTATTATTCAACTAAACTTACTAATTAAAATTTAAAATTATCAAAAATGAAACATAAACAAGCAGCATGCTTTGAGGCACTATGCAGAGCGAGCTGTGGCAATTACAAGTGAACCGGCAGTATCATCAAGTGTACAGGTCTGTATTATAACAAAGGTCTTGGTATGGGCAAACCAGTTGAAAAGTGAAGTAAATTTCGAAACTGAAAATATTCTCTTAAAATTAAGACCAGTGAAACTCCTCCTATCGGGCATCCCTCAGATGCAGACTTTAGGTGGACAGTTTTTAATTCCCCATCCCAGTAAAGTATTGAGCCATAGAAAACCCCTCTTTTGCAGACACCCCTTTATTACAGACTCACTTGTACCCATTGTAGAGGAGTTTTACTGCTTTTTTCTATAATCACATTGTAAAAAAGAAAATAATGATAGTTATTTGTCTATATGTAAAACAAGTTATTTAATTCAACTATTTTTTCTTTGCAGGGTGCTATAAATGAACCTGGTTTGGGATTGCTGTCTTGGTGGAATTAAAAACTTGACTATGCATGAAAATACATGTACATATACTATTTTCTGGTTGTATTATAAACATAACTGTACTGGTTTGTAATTTTTAAGTATAAATTTGAAATTATAAATGCTCTTTTACATGTTTATTACAACACACAGGCAAAGCTTCCTTTTAAATCTTTATTTACATTCATTTAAATATTTTTAAATACATTGTGCTTTTGTTTACACTTAAAGGATATTGCATTGCATTATCACATTTGTGACTTGCTTCTTTCCTTACAGTGACTAGACTGAGGTCTGTTAAGCAGTTATAATATGTACACAGAAGCAATTTTTAAAACTATAGTAAATATTTACAATAACTATACATTTATGAAGGTTTGCAAAATAATTTTGAAAAGAATCTATATAATGATACATTTAATTGAATGTTTCTACACCATTACACTCGATATATGTTTTGTGTATTTTTTATGTTTAAAGAGTGTTCTTCAGACATCTAAATGAAATTTGACTTGTCATACATCTTACTATAATCCTCATCTTTATTTAATTGTCAGGTTGGTTTCATTTAAACTGTAAGCATTGCAGTTATCTAAGAAAATTTGAGTTTTCAAGTTTTCTTATGAAACAAAATGGTAGGTGTGAAAAAATATTCATTGAAAAATATTTTTTACTTAAACCCTGTTGAGATCTTTCAGGAGCATAATATTCTTCAAACCCTATTTTGAATGGCAAAAATGAATAGTCAGCATTAACAAATTATAAACTCGTAGATAAAGAAAAAAATATTTGTTTTGACACTGTAACACTGCTGTGTGGGATAGCCTCTTCATCAATGTAAAATAAGCTAATAAGTTCTATACAAACAAAAATATGATGTTTATACCAAAAGACACATGATTCAAACTAGGTGAAACAAACTATATTGAGCACAGTGAAAAAAAAAAGGAAAAGAGCCAAGGAGAAGATATTTTAAAAATATGAAAAAAAATAAAATAAATAAATAAATAAATAAAATAAATAAATAAATAAATATCTAAAGCAAGCAGTTGTTTGAAACAGCTTACTATAACTAATTATTTGTTTGATAGAATGTTAATAGCCTTATTTTAATTGCATTTTAGCATACTTTTCCATTTAAAACAGGATATGAAGTTTGTGGTATGTGCATAGACTGCAAGAAGGTTAAACGTATTACTGAAACATTTTAAAGTTTTTATTTACAAAATTTCTCTTGTGAATTACTTTGTACATTATACTTATAAGGTTCACATTTGCAATGTTTCTAAGTTAAACCTTGTAATTCCTGTGCTTTAGTAAGGTTTTGTAAACATTAGTTCAAATAACTTCTGTATTTTTAATTACCAAGTGTTGCCAATGCTTCCATTTTTAACTTACATTTTGTGGCTGAGGAACTGTTCGCATAAGTGTATATTCAGGCAATTATTATTTTATTTGAATAATTAATTGTTCTCAGTGTAATAATATTTCATCAAAAAAAAAAAAAACCCTTTTTTACTAGTTTTAATTTTAGTTTTGTTGTACACATTTAAAAGTTACATAATATCTTGAGGAAAAAAAATACCCATGAGAAATGCTGCAGAATATATTTATTGTGTTGCCACAAGAATTATGAGCGATATATGTCCTTCACATTCCAAAAAGGTCATGTTATGAAATGAATATTCTAAGATCTTCAAAATAGTCTTAATATATGAAGATCTACCAGTAAAAAGGTTATTACAGCTTTAGTTTAGCATATAGTGTAATACATTTTACCTTTTGTTAAGATAGTTTTTCCGATTATTTGAACTTTCTTATGCAAAATCCATGTAAAAAGGCTTAAGTTTTTTATAGAATAATTTTGAAACAAATATCTTATTATGCTGTGCGTTGAGAAGTTCTAGTTGGCAGGGGGGGGGGGGGGGATTATTATAGGCTCTTATAGTAATAATGTAAAAGCTGTGCTCGATGGGTTTGACTCAGAGCAAATGTAAAGGATTTCTTTTTTCAAGCTTAATGTAAACGTTTATTTTCGAGGTGAATGTCAGAATGTTATATAACGATATTTCATCTTTGCAAAATGTTTAAAAAATAAATGTTGTGAAGTAAGACTTGTTAGGAAGCCATTTTCTTGTGAAAATATTTTCTTCATTAATCTTTAAGTAAATAAATTAAATTTAAATTAATACAGTCGACGTTTGATATAACAACCATCTGTGTCCCACAGAAAATAAAAAAAAGGACAAAAGTCTTTATATCGAGTGGTCGCTATAAGAGGTAGAATTTTCTAAAAACAGAAAAAAAAAAAAAAAATCTTGCATCATGCATGTTCAGTAGTTCCATTAAAGTTACTAATTTTTCAAAGATTCCAACTAAATGCTTAAATTATTTTTTTTATCATTGGTATTATAAAAAGAATTATCAGGGCTAAATATTAAACAGATTTTAAAGTGGAAAATATAGGGAAAAAATTACATACACATTTCTAGAAGCAGAATTTCTGAGGTGACATGATACCTGGCATAACAGCATGATTCCTCATCTTATTATGGGGAATCGACCATTGGAAAACCACGCGATTCAAACAACCAACTACTAATACATCTGTCAACCCCTTTTCCTAAGAAATCCGGAAATTCCCTCTATTCTTTCCGTACGGTGAGGAGAGATAATTCCTAATCCCCCCACCCCCGTCATTGTTGAACTGAACACTGAAGACTCCATACAGCCTGTCCGCTCTATTTGGAAAAATATCAGAAAGGGTGTCCGCTAAATGCGGTCGCTGTATTGGATTAGGCGATACAAAACGGTCGTTATACAGAAAGCAAAGTAACATAGAGTTTATAGAGATAAAGTTAGGACTTTTACCACTGGTTGTTATAAAGGAATGGTCTTCATAATGTGTGGTTGTTATAATGAGCGTCGACTGTAGTAAGAATACAAAATAAAATAAAAGTATGACTGCTTTGGTGCTGCATTCAAAAATGTTGTTACTTCAGGATTCTTTTGAAAATAAAGGGGGATGGTCCTCAGAATGCAGGAAATACCCTTTACACAGTCTTTTAACTAACTTATGCTACTTGAAAATAACAATTAATAGGGGAAAACTCCTCCAAAGAAATTGAATAATAAATATGAACCAAATAACACGCAATAATTTTATCTTATTCATATTTATCCCTTAATTGTAATGAAATCTAATGAATATAGTCATAGTCTTATGCATATAAGAGTAGTAGATCTTGCATTATATTCTTGTACCTGAGAGTCATAGTATCTTAAGTCTATTTTTCAATTTTTTGCGATGAAGTTAAAGAATAAACATTTTTAGTACTATTTACATGCACAATATAAAATTTTACATGCGGAAATAAAGATGTCCGATAAAAGCTTTACTTGTTCGGAACCCTCATGTACCTAATGGCTTTGTCTTCGGTACTCTGTATGTCCATTTAGTATAAACTTGAAGAAACTCGAAAAATGGATTAAGATACTATGGCTCTCATGTACAGTTTTTTCAAATTATAAGAGCAATAAATGTGTATTGCATGAATCTCGTATGAGCATTTAAATATGTAACCAAGTTGCACAACAATCAATTATTGTTCAAAATATTAGTATTTTAATTCATGATTGATAAAATGAAATAGTTAAATCTAAAACATTATAAATCAAATAAATTATAAAACAAATAAAAAATCAGTTTTTCTAGTAATCAAGCAAAGGAAATGAATTACATTTATAAAGAGAGTAATAATAGTGCATTTATATGATTTTAAATATACTCTGCAATGATGAGATCATGACTTGAAAATCAATAATGCAGATAACTATTTGGAGTCTACAATGGAGCCTCTTCATCAGTACAGGAAGGAAAAGTGCTCAACACACAGCAAGAAAATTGCGAGTGAACGAACAAAAACCAGAAAAACAGCCAGTATTTATACCAAATGGGTCAAATTAGAGATTAACCAATAGAAACAAAGACAAGGAATGAAGACCAATCACAGCCCAGGAACATGAAAAAGGAAGGATAAAGCAAAACAGGTACAGGGGGGGGGGAGGGTAATTGTAAAAAACATTCCCAAATAGCAGGAAAAAAATTGAGTATCGGGAAAACCATTTACTAAAGAATGAGAATTTTTCCGAATGCAATAAGCTTCCCCAAAACCAAAGTTATAGACCGAAAAACATTTACTGATAATTCTAGCAGAAGAAAATTCAAAACCATGATTCAAAAGTCCAACAATGCTGAGCATTTGAAGACCACGCAAGTTCTTTACATTTAACATAATTTTCATGTTATTTCTGGCGGTGCTTGAGGGCATGTTTAGTCTGAAATATGTAAGAAAGACCACATTTGCAAGAAATACTATAAATACTGCAGTTGCTATAACAATCAATGGGATGCTTCAAATTTGTAAATTGTATAGTATTTACAGGAGAAAACGCTGTAGCGAAACCAAACTTCTTCAATATTTTAGCAACTTGTTGACTGAATTTTTAAACACTTTTTATAATTTTTATATTTGAAAATGTTTTTCATACTTTAAATTTTTTTCCCCTGGTATTTGCTTCTCTATCCTTCCTTTTTCATATTCTTGGCCTCTGGTTGGTCTTCTTCATTCCTTGTCTTTGTTCCTATTGGTTAATCTCTAATCCAACCCATTTAGTATTAATACCGGCTGTCTTTCTGGTTGTTCCCTGTTCACTTGCAACTTGTTGTGTGTTGAGCACTTATCTTTCTTGCACTGATAAAGAGGCTCCATCAAGCCTCAAAAAAGCTATTTGTATTATTGATTTGACAATTTGTGCTTTATTTATGTTTTTTTCCTTGTGCACATATTTTTGCACAAAGCACTTTTTGATCATTTGTTTACGACTTAAACAGTTCAGGTTTTTTGAATTTTTCATCAAATCATGTTCCAAATGAAGTTTATTATCAAAATTTGATAATTGTAAAAAACTTGTGATCTAAACCATTGCAATGGTTATATTTCCTTGTATGGGAATGTCTACTTTTGTAGTATTCCCTCTACATATCTATACTTGGAAGAATCTACACTTACAAGTTATGTTTTATTGAACATAGAACCTTTTTTTTCTTGTTCATCTGTATTATGTTATAGAAACAACAACATGCAATATTTTCTTTAACATTCTTAAAATATTTTCTTTCATCACTGTTATCAATAACTTTCTCATAAAAGTATGGAAGACCTTTTACAAATTGGTGAAGTAGCTTTCTGTTCCACATAGAGCATTTTCAGAGCTATAGCATTTCTTAAAAATTGTACGTATATGAGGTTAATTGTTCAATAACTGCTTATAGCTTTCATTTCACCACCAACATTTTCTATGATATTTAATAAATCCCATAAATCTATGAGACTATGAATTGAACTTTTGGTAAGCCTAATTTTGTTGTACAGCAACCTTAAATTTGATACAATGAATGTATGGAATTTCCTAGAATTCTTGCTATGAACCTATAGCTATAGAAAAATTAGTAGATTGAAATAATGACATTTTGAAAGTATTGCTAATTACTTATAAAGCTTTGTCTTTTATCACTTGTGTTGTCACTTTGACGAGCATCAACTTATAGAGTGTACAATGTTAATCTTTTTATATTTACATAGTTTTTGCAGTAGTCATAGCATATAAATTATTTCGTGTAGAGAAAATTGAGCCCTTTTTATTCCTCAATTTCTAAACACAGTACAGCAATGCAGTATTACCATAAGACGGGTTAAAAATTTTTATTTATAAAATACTTTTTTAAAAATCATGATCGCTAAAGCAAAACATGTTTTAATGGACAAATTTAGACATAAAATTATACCTATCTGATTTTGAGGCTAAGGTGTTGTGTAGTTTTTGTATGAAATTCACAGGCATATTATTGGGAAAAAAAAATCTACTTATTACAGTAATTTATGCAACTGCTGGACTTACATTCTGTTTAATTATTTGTTGTATTGGGAAATTCCTTAACCTGCTACGAAATCAAAAATTGAAACTATTTTATCGGAGTCAATAATGAATTAATTTTTCACTTTTTAAAATTTCTTCCAAAATGAACTATACTGCATTTGCTGCAAAAGATTTGATTTTTGATCACTCTATGATGAGACAGTGTGGCAAATTTTGATGCAGGTACTGTATCAGTTCTCTTGTTGCTCCTCTACAGTTAGTTAATTCAAGTTCTTGCAGGTGACGTAGCTGTATTAGGGATGACAAACCGTTTGCAGTTACTTGTGTACAGCCTGGAAAAGATAAAAATTGCTATTGAGGAATATTTATTACATACATTATTTATTATATTATACATTATTTATGCTTCAAAGAGTTAACAGAAATTGGTATGAACCTTTCGAGACATAAATTTAATTTTGTGAATAAAATGTTTTCCTATAACCTATTTTACCTTAAGCTGTAAAAAAACAAGTTATGTGTGTGCATGTATATAAATTCAAAACTTATTCTCAATTGGAATATCTCAAGCGAACGAACGGAACATTTAAGCGTTTTATGATCCACTTACAGCAATAAAAATGGAATTCTAAATGTGAACAATTCATTAACACTGTCAGTAAATGGTTTCTGCAGAGATTATGTTATTGAAAAAGTAAATGACTTTTTTCAAGAATAAAGGCGATGTCAATGCCTATAGTACCATTGCAAAGAACTTAAAAATAAGAATCTTCTATTTATAAAGTTTAACACATATGAACAATCTCTATGAACAATTTCTATGAAAAAGTTATACTGGGCTACAATATTTCAATAGTGAATTATTTCATGAAAAGGGGAAAAAATATTGGTATTCACTTATTAAAATATCTTTTGAAACATGATTGGTTGAATATATCAGTTATAAAATTAGGGCTGCTGATCATGGGCCTAGGACAAAATACTGCCTCTCGGGCACTTCCCCCAATCTCTATGCAGAAACCTCTCCCATTGGCTGACATTCCTTACCCAAGGCCTGGCCTTGAAAAATTTATTTGCCCTCACTTCTCTCCCTCTTGGTGGTCTTGATTATAATAGTACCTTGTAATGTCATCTAGTTAGTATCTTTTTTTAAGCTTGTTAGCCGAAGCTTCTAGTGAGAAGTACTGTTAGGTTTTGCTATATTTGATATTGAGGGACTGCATTCGTGCCCACTACTACTTTCCCACTGCAAGTACACTATATTTGCAGTCTTCTGGCCGGATAACTCGTTGGTCCTTCCGGCCCGAAACGTGACTGCCCCACTGGGCAAATTTTGGTGGATGCATACGCCTCTCCTGACAATTCCGTGATTCTTAAAATTTCCACCTTTTTCTTCAGAATTTCGAATTTAGGAGGGAAGGGAAAGGGGTCGGGACTCCAGAAGTTGAGTAATTAATAGTTTGGAATAATGGTTGTCAATTAATGGTTTTTACGTATAGCAAGTAGTAGAAAGATTGCACCAATTTTATGAAAGCTAATAAAATTTAAGCAAATGAAATGACATTGCATAAATTTTTTTATTTTCATAAAATGCATTGAATCCTATTCTAATACAATTGGAAAAAAGGGGTTAATTTCAGCTGTCACTGATAAAAGCTTGCCATAGCTTTGATTGCATCATTTACAAAGGATTAAAATTGGGTTTATGACGTGTATTGTTTTTAGAAAATCAAGAGAAGAATTTTATTACATGCTGAAATGATTTTATTTAAAAATGGTCTAGTGGGGGGGGGGGGGATTTTAGGCTAAATATATTCATTATAGATTTGAATGTGATGAAAAGCAAGATGTTAACTTTGGCACTTTGGAATTCTCCAAATATCTTTGCACTAGTACCATATACCTAATGATTCCTTAGACAATAGACCTGAATTGTCTAAGAAATCCCATACGATGCATTTTGGCATCCAAACTAAAGTAGTAGGAAAGTAAAATGCCATTCTTTCTCTACCTATCGATTTTTCCCGCCCTTTACATTGACAGGTGTGCGATAATCACTCGGACTTTTGGCGTCGTTCCATTTTGCACTCTATCTCCTTTTCTTCTGAAGAAATCTATTAGGGACGAACTAAACATTAGGCGACGGAGCAGCAAAAATTTTCATTATTCATTTTGAGCGGTATCAGCTGCTTCCGATCAAATCCATGATTTGTCTTTTATAAACCTTATCTATGTATAAATAGACAAAGACGAAAGAGTTAAGTGCCATTTTCTCTTTTCTTTGTCAACTGATTTTTTAATTTTTTTTATTTAGTAGCTATTGATGAGTTTAGTGTTATCAATGAAATAATTTTGTAATTATTTTTTTCTCCTGCTTTTGACGTAGATTCGAATCATTTCTTTAGAAGTCTTTATATTCGTCATACTTTCATAATACTCCTTACAATATTTTTACGATACTCAATACATTTTTTACCATTTATAATTCAAAGAAATAGAAATGAGCACAAAGATAAAATTTAATTTATGAAATGAATGTTAAAGCAATATAATACCAATCTTAAGGTATTAGTTGAACCATTTCCAATACTTAAATGTATCTACTAGTATATATAAAGGGTCTTTCAATAAGGGGAGTAGATGTTGAAATAGAATAAAACAAGATGTGTATGAGGTATTAACGAAATTCCTGTTTTTATTTGAAAGGACCACGTATGCCACTATGCATAGAATAAATACATAATCCGTTGACTGGGCCTCGTAGCGTTTCGAAAGGACCCCAATTTTTGACGAAAAATCATCTTTATCGAGGAGGTGCATTCTTGAATGAAAATGACTTAGTTAACAAGCAAAATTGCCGTATATTGGACGACACCAATCCACACTAGGTTCACCAGGTGCCAAGGCAAATCCACCCAAGGTTACTGTTTGGGGCGGATTTTGGGTTGGGCCGCGGCAGTCCATTTTTGGAAACCACGTTGGTGAAACCATTGTCATCAACGTCGAGCGCTACAGAACGTTGATAACCGATTTTTTTTGGCTTTGGGTGCCCAAATTGAACGATATGGACGTAGACGACAGGTGGTTCCATCAAGACGGTACTATATACGTGTTACACAGTGCACATTCTGCTTGAGCGATTTGAGTATGGTTATCTCTCGCAGAGTTGACACCAAGATCGTGCAATTTGACCCAGCTAGACTTTCCTGTGGGGTTCATTAAAGTCACATGTCTATACAAATTAGCCACAATCACGCAATTGATGACCTTACAGTCAAAAAAAACTCACGCCATTGCTTAAATTCGGTCGGACCTATGCGGCAGTCATTGAAAATTGGACCACTCGGATTCGTGCCACCTTGAGGAGCAGCGGCGGATATTTGAACCGTGTTACATTCCATAAAAAATGGCATACATGAGCCTTTCAAATAAAAAAAGAATTTCGTTAATACCTCGTACACAGCTTCTTTTATCTCATTTCAACATCTACCCGCCCTTATTGAAGACCCTTTATATATATATATATATATATATATATATATGAAGGGTCAGACAGATTGTTTCTCCAGTTCAATGTCATTTGAAGCTATTAATGTCTAACATAATATAAAGTGAGATAGTATGTGCGGTGGGGGCACGTTATTTTGCTTCGAATCAGCGTTTCGTAAGTGTTTGTTGATTTGCATTAGCGTTTTGAACTCGTGATTAAATTGAACGTAAATTGTTTGTATTTATACTTTATTCAATAATAATAATAACATAGTAAGGCATGAAAATTTTTATCTACAATTTCTTTACAGGAAAAAGAGTGTATAAAGACAAAATGTATGTATAAAATGTGTTACAAATGCATTAAATTAAATAACTAACTCAGTGGTGAATCAGTCGGAATGAGAAGAGATTATCGGTAATTGAAACATTTAAACAAAATAAACTGTTGTCAAGCAGATTAAGGGCAGTGCGCCCCTGAACCATTGTGCTGTAAGCTTTACGCTTGATTATATTCGTTACACGCAAATACGGAATTACAGTTCGTTTTACGGTCATGTTGAACTTTGTGGGCTATTTTTGAGTGCACAGAATTTGTACATAGTGTAAATAACTTGCAAATAAATTACTCAGTACGTTCAAGGATTTAGTCACCTTGTTTAAAATCCTACGAACCTGTAACTAACAATATTGTCTTAAAATAGCGATCATAAAAATTCTGTGTATATAAATAAACATACGTACTATCCATAATGCTAAAGCAGAGCCATGAAAGAATTTGCGCATGCAGGTCTGCTTCGATTTTATCGAATTAGGGGTGATCGGTTGATATGAGACATTACGATGAGTGTTCTGTTTTTTCTTTTCCTTTTTTTCCCTGTATGAATTCAGCCTAACGGGCGTGGGTTTGTGCAGACTTTTTTTTTCATTGGTTTATTTTTTATTTCCCTTTCTAAGCGGATCTTGTAAAATTATATGAAAGTTTTCAGCAATGCTGCCGCGATGCATTTTCTTAATAAATAATTTCAACTTCAACTTCAAATATTTATAATCTTTTTAATGGTGCGAACTGAAACCCCGGAAATTTGACTGGCCCGTTTTGGATGAGTTACCGGAGTATCAGTGGCTCAACCAGGAAGAGGCCCAATGGGGGATCGTGCCCCTCGCTCTGACAATGATGATATGAAATCTTTTCAAAACTTCTTTTTTACTCGAGCATAGATCTGGAGCGGATCAGTGGATCAACGAGATTTTGCTTGGAAACTGAAATGGAACAGGAGCAAAAAAGTTTATTGTGCTCCACTAATCGATTTTTTTTTAAAAATATTTTTAATTTTTCACTAGACAATAAAATAAATTTGCTAAAAAAAAAGGAGATAAATAATACAATCTGTTTAATTTGTTTGGAGCACGGCGCAGCGCGGACTGGAGTGGATCAAATATTTATAAGTTGGAGCGGAGTGACTCAAAAAAGTGGGCTGCTCCAGATCCCTGATCAGCGGTCCCCCTCCTCCTATCCAGTTCAATGACTTTTCCGTATACTGTATTCTCAATATCCACTTGCCTAACGAACATATACCGAATAGCCGGCTCTAATTTTTGAAGCCTGTAAATTCTGTACACATTTTTAAAACCAAAACCGTTCAGCCCACTGCTTGCAAATACGTAGTAAGTTCGTAATTTAGATACGTTTTCAAATCATTCTAGTTAACTAAATTTTAATAATCAAATTTTGTACTCCCGATTGCCGGATATTTCGTGCAATGGCAGAATCAGATTCCAGTTATTTAAAAATTTGTCGGATATCAGGAATCCGGTTCATACAACAAATAATAATCTTATGAAAAAAAATTTTTCCTCAAAAATTCTGATGGCGCAACTTGCACCATGATCCCCCCCCCCCCCCCACGCGGGCACTACTGTTCCCGCTCAAGAGAAGTGATGGAAGCGTCTTGGTAAAAACAAAGTTATTTTATTCAATAAAGCATTAAATATTGTAGGCAAGGGGAGGGGCGGAGGGATTTTAATTCCTTTAAAATATGAGATCCTCATATTTTAAGGGGGTTGCAAATTATTACTCTGAAATTTACGTTATTTTCCCTTCTTTTTCGCCTTTCTCCCCACTACGAGAAAAATTTCCATATGGGGAAAAATAGGTACAATCCACCCCCCCCCCCCCCAAATAACAGAGATCTGGAGAAGAGCGTAGAGCAGGAGTGCGGAGCAGTAAAGTAACGAAATTTTACTCGAAACTGGAGCATATCCGGTGCAAAGAAATTTGTTGCGCTCCAGTACACCATTTTTTTAACTTTTTACTTTTTTATCACATTAAAAAAATAATAACTTTAAAAAAATGATAAAAAGGATTATCTATTAAAATTACTCGGAGCATAAAGCAGAGAAACTCAAAATCCCTGCTAAAACTTTTTTGGTAGCGCCACTGAGAGTTAATTTTCTGTTTTGTAATCGCAAAATTTTATAACATTGTATGAAAACGTTCCTAAAAGCTTTATTTTTTACTTGAATAATGTGAGAAATAAATAGGGACATTTGGACTCGTATCAAACGAAACAGAATGCAAATAGGAAATTAAAAGTAACATCGAGGAAAAAAAAGAAAAAAAACTATGAGATAAGAAGTGCATGCTTGTGCCCATCCACGAACCTATCACCCCTTTTTGAAGTGGAACCGCGCGACTTTGATAGGTCTGCTTTTCGAGAATGAACAGTACATGCGCACGTACACGTATATACAATATGCTACAGAACTAATGATCACAACTGTAAGCGGTGATAAGGGGCTGATGAACACACGGTCCTGCTGGTCCGTGAACCTGGGAACCATAATTTTAGGGGCACCAAAATAGCGTAAATTTCTTTCTTTCTTCTTTAAAAAAACTATTTAAAAAATATTTTATATATTTTTGCAGCAGATGTCACGCTATAACACTTTTAATATCAGTGAAAGGGGTGGGAGAAGTTACAACCTATAAAGAGGAACTTAAAAACTTTGAAGATATATACATTTTCTAGTGAAGCGGGAACCAACTTTTACCTGGACCTGGACCTTCGACTTGATTGGACTCAAAATATAACTTACTGCTGATATATATATTAGCTGCGTCTCCCGGCGTTGCACGGGCTAACTCAAATATTGCGTCATTACTTGGATGAAGAATCTACTGTCCTTCATTACAGTTCTTAAAGACATCTAAGAATTGACTCGAAACCTATCGTCTGCTTTTCACATATATCAGGATCAATACACAAGTACTATGAATTCATTGTTTATAAATAAAATGATGCGTTACGATTACGTAAGGAATCACTTTAGGGGTCGCGAAACAAAAGTTCTGAACTCGGGCTCTATGGAGAATGAATGCAACTTTTGAAACGTTGAAAAAATATTACTTGGTCTGTAATCGCTGTGAACAATCAATCGACTTTCTACGTGATCATGAAATAATATTATCAAAAATAAATAGTCTGTTTGGAGTTTAAGTTTAGTACTGGTAATATAACAGGCTGTTTATGTTTTCAGGTGGCAATAGCTGTAGAGATGTTAATTAATTTTTTTCTCACTTCCGCATCTTTATTTCATGTCGTTTTTAACTCAAGATATTGTTTTTAGCTCGTTTATTTTTAATATATATGTGAATTTTACGATTAAACACCTTATTATTTCTGCAACTCTTGTAATTTTAAATACCACAAACAGGGATGAATTGGCGTAATTAGTTATAAAGATTTATCATTAGTAGTTTATGGAAGAATGAAGTGTTTTGAACTGGTCGCAGTTAGATGTTATGACATATTTTCTCAGATACAGGTTATGTTTGACTTTGGAAACGTAAACGAATGCTGTTACTCATTTTCTAAGTTATCACCGGAGGTACATATTTAATTTTGGAGACATCAGTGAACACTGCTAATTACTTTCGTTTTAAATTATGGCCGTTTGCGCAGTCAGAATCCGTGAAGGTGGTCGAGGTTGCTTGGGTACATCACTCTTGATTTTAAACTTGAGCATTGCCATGATGAGCTTTATCATGATGATTTTGGCCATTGTCCTTGCTGTTCTGTTCTACCAGCAAAAGGACATGCTGAAGGACTTCAACTACAAGGCCCTGACGCACTTCGTAATTTTCTCTGCCATAGCACTTATTCTGTTTCATGTTGTCACAGCGAAGATCTGCTTCGATTGTGGAAGTTATAAAACGAGAGGAAAGTTCCAAAATTTTCTAATGCCGATCGTTGCATTATTGTTCGTGTCTCTGATTCTGCTGATGGCTTTGAGTATCAAGACATCTATGGCTATTACAGAACTCACTAAAGGATTCGAGAAAGGCTTTTTGGAACTTATGGAGAATTATGATGCTGACAAGAACATGAAGTTAGAAATTGATATCATGCAAGTTAAAAACAAATGTTGCGGAAGCAAAGGTTACAAGTAAGCGATTGAATGTATAATTGATTTCTCTATCATTCTATTTCATTTTATATGTGATAGGCTATTTTAATTGCTCAATTCATACTAGGTGGTGTAGTTTTGCAATCATTCGTTGCATATGGCGACTGTGATATGCTTATGTTGAATTAGGTAGTAAATATAGTTTTGCCAGAGCGCGATGGTGCACCCTGTAGAAACTATGACCCCACAAATTGGCCAAGCAGTCGGACAAGCCCCCCTTAAAAGGCCCTGAAATGACTCCCCCCAATTCGCAATGGCGCAGTCTGCGCCATGACCCTCTGCAAAACGGATCTAAAACCAATCAGAACAGAGATTGATACAAACATTTCTTTTATTAATCATGTTTGAGTGGGCCAACAGAATAAATAATTTAGTTTTGTTTAAAAATAGGGATTGGCTGGAGACGCCTTGGCATGCTGATGAGTATATTAGGCCAAAACAGGAAACGAGAGGCGTTCCTTTCACCTGTTGCGATCCGGAATATCCGGGACCTTGCCTACACGACTCAGCCGGCAACGCAAAACCCGGTTTCAAAGCGGATAAAGGAAAGTCTTTCTTCCCCAGTGGTTGTGCAGAAGTTATCACTCTCAACTTGCGATGGATGTTGAACAAGCTGTCCCTGTGGTTGATTCTTCCGATCTTCATGGAATTGATAATCTTAGCGTTGGTTCGGTACTTGCAGACTTCCATCAAAAATGCCATAGAGCAGGGTGACGATGAAGGTCCAGGGTTTGGATATCTCTGCGAAAAATGTCCCTGTACCTGTTGTGAATTCTTGGAAACGGACATACGCGCTATATCGAAGAAGAAAAAAAATAAGTCAAAGCAATGATATACTATCGTAATGCACTAGTGGTTGAAGACTACAATGGTGCATAATCAATTGCCGTTTGGACCTTTATGTGAATGGTTCTTAAAATTCTGTTCAGCAAATTTAAAAAACGAAAATAAACACTTGATGTGTAATATACAACGTGGTGTCGCAGATAAATGTCTAATTGCACATTCACCCGCCTTTTACGTTTTTGGATGCTAATTTTCTTCTGTGCAGTCGCTAAATGAGTAAATAGTGCCAAATGTGGCAACTCTCTCCCTTCCTTTTTCCCCCGGTTGCTAGATTCGTTTAACAGGCTGTGGGGTAACGAAGAACCATCCACGTATGCAGGTAAATTAATTACGTGGGATGCCTTATTTCCCTTTTGGATAATTCTACGTAATACATCTGAACAGTGCCGCCGCAAGTATAAGCGGCGCCATTATATGCTTTTTATAGAGAGATTTGCAATTAAAAATATTGTCATTAATACTGTCATGATATGGAATTTGGCACCCGATAGATATCTATTCTTTTACCGCCGTCTGTATGTGCGTATCTCGCATAATTCAAACACAGTTAGTCGCAGAAGGTTTAAATTTCGCGTGTAGGACCTGTAAGAGGTCTAGTTGTACACCCCCCCCCCTTTTGTTGCAATTGGATGTTTCAAAATGGATGGTTTCTATGATTTTGTGTCAATTACATGCAAATTTCTAGTCGTTTTCCGCACCAAGATATTTAGCAAAAGGCATTGCTGAAACCAACTTCATAGTTAAGCATGGCTCTCGTTTAGCTATAACTTGCGAATATTTCGCCAAATTTGTCGCTAGCTCTCCAAAATAAGGAAGCCAAATCCAGTGTCGGTTTGGCAGTTTATGTGATATTTGGTGACTTTCCCGCAGAACTCCCATGTTAAAGCATTTGCAAGAATGAAGGATCTTGCAAAGCTGTCTTTCCTCCCCATTGTATCTCAAGAAACTAGTGGTTTTAAGTGTTTAAAATGCTCTTCCCGTCCTACCCTAAAACACGCTTACGTTGTATTTTTTAAAATCCTTTACAGACTTCGTTTAATTACTCTGGTGTTTTAACTTCAGATTTCTCAGGCCAATAAAAGTAATAAATGTCCTTTATCCTGAAAATGCCATTTTCTGTATTAATTATACTGTATAGGTGTAGGGAAATAAAAGTGAACGAAATATAACTTTTAACGTGCGTATCTGATACAACGCAGCCATTTTCTTAGTTCTTATAAAGGTATATTATATAATTAGTGTAGTGCAAGCAAGTAATGTGGTGCACACATCAGCTCGTTTTTTAGTTAAGCTTTTCAATGGTGCGAAAAGTTACTGAGTTCAACTTATCAAAGATTTGAAAAGTTTAAAATTATTCGTAAATTGAACTTTTTATGTTTTTTATTCGTATGGTTAATATTATTATTATTATTTTCATTGCTATTATTGTTATTATTTTTGTTATTATTATTATAATTATTTTGCGAAACTACTCCGCAAACGAGTGTTTGACAGTTTTTCTCCTACATGAGACGATTGACTTCCTCTTTGATTTCGTGCTCGTCTTTCGGACTAGCATTCTTTTTATTTTTCTTGCTATTTATGTTTTACGAAAATTTTTTGTTGTTATTTTTTTTGTAATGCCATCTACATCACGTAAAGCGGTCGTTTATTTATCAATAAATCTTCTTTTCCAACAAGCAAACTCTGCATTAAAATTGAGATTTTAGTTTTTGATGGGATCCAAATTTATTTTTGGTCTAAATTTATTGTATATTGACGAAAATAATTTTATTTGCTGCAAAAATTAAAATACAAACAAGCTTCAGCAGCTCAAATGATGGGTTCGCTCATTCGCAAACAGTTCGGGAATCCGATGTCTCCAATTTTTGATTTACGTGTACTTATCAATTACGTGTGGTTCTATTTAGTAACCACTGCTTAAGCCACTTTTTTTTCTGCTTTTTTTATGTACACATGCAGATTTGAACTGATAAATATTTATTCATATTTTAACAACAACGTACGACCGGTAAAGTTTCGCAACCAAGATGGACTCCCGATTCTTATTGAGCCCTTGAAAATTACGGTTAGTTAAACCTTCTTTAGGATAAACGGAGAATAAACGATTTCTTTCACAATCAGTGGTTTGAGTACCATCTTTTTAATGGTTATTCAACTGTTGTAATTAAATATGGTAAAATAACAATCAAATAAATGGTTATATTACTACTAGTAAACCCGGCGGTCATACGAAATGACCACTGTTCTAGATATTATAAATTGTAATCAAAATGATTTGTGCAAAGGTGTCTGCTTATTCAAACTGAATTACCCAGGTCAGGCGGCGAGGACGCCCCTTCGCTTACTGCCCCACATTACTATATATTTATTTACTATATAATCAAATAGTTTGTAAAAAATATATATTTATCATCGAAAGAACTTATTGAAAATTTTATTATACTTTTCAAAACAACAGTTTTAACGAAACTGGGAAAAAAGAGCGCTGCCACTCTAATAAGAAAAATATGAAAAGGGCAGACGATAAATAAATAAATTAAAAAGAAAGAAAGGATTAAATTAAATTCGCGTATACATTAATTTTTAACGGAGATTGAAATACAGCGAAGCCTCACTCAATATGACGTTATCGGAGATAAACGTTTCGATTGTTATTAGTATAATTGTTACATTTATGACAATAACAATGGCAACTGCATTGATTTGTTTGTTCACACGAAAACTGTAATTATATGTTTGGAAATGAGGGCAACAATGCAAAAGTAAAATAAAACGGGTCAAAAAAATCATTGAAAAATTTTAAAAAATTAATAAAAAAAACACTAATGGAGTCACAACTTTCATTTTTGCGGCGATGCGTTTCTCGGGTCGTAAACATTATACCGTGCCGAATGTGGTCCCGATCGGTAAAACGGCCTAGGATCCTATAGCGGGCAGCCACAGACAGAATAAGGCGCTTATATATAAGATTTTCTTACATAAATCTTTAACAGTGTACTGCACCAATATGCTTAAGCTAACAAACAAGCACACTAAAAAAAGGCACCGCTTTTTGCGCAACGATTTCGTGATTACTGAAAGAATCAAAAATAGAGTTGATGTTTCATTCGATTTTCAGAATAACGCAACATAGAATCGGAACAGGTAATGCCCCTTACTTTGTCATGCGTGTTATTTTAGTAAGTTCTTCGGAATTTTTGCAAGGTGAAACATTCTTCAGGTGCTGAATTTCAACTCTGAATCGTTTGGCAAGACTCCCGGCTCATGATACGGCGATATATTTTAAGAAATGCATTTTATCTGCATCCTGAGGAGAAAGGAAAATTGAACAAAGAAAAGCGTATTCTTGTTAACAAATGATGCAACGCGTTTCAGGTGAAGGGATTCTGCGATACCTGCAACTGATTTGTTCTTTCTTTTCTTGAGAAATTTTGGCTGAGACAGGGGTTTTAAATAAATAAATGAGAGTGAAACACATACATCAGAGGGAGAGAGAGAGAGAGAGAGAGAGATAATGTTTTAACTTAGGCTTTTCTACATTGTAATTTTCGTAGAGTAAATAAAGACTAATGCTTGAAAATAGTTTGACAGTCTATGCAATAATTTTCGAGCATGAGATTTCCGTAATACAAAAGGGAATGAAATATAAAGCTATATAAGTATGTATTTTACTCTCGATACTCTTTTAAATGTATACACATTATATGAAACTCGTTTTTCTTTCATTAAATATGTATGCTCGAAAATTATATTCCCCGACATGCCGGCAGGGCATGTAATTTTTAGTCAAATATTTCTTTCTATAACTTTATTAATTCGTATTTTATTGAAAAATCACCGCATCCTTACCGGAGTTCAAAATTGACATGTTGACGGACATGCAGATCAACCAAAATAATTGGTAATACAATTTAAGTTTTGACTTGTAACGACTTATTATGTAATATTAATTTGTAAGGTAATTTTTTAATGATTTAGATTAACGTTAAAATAATTCTTGATTCAAATATAAAGCTGCTAATTTAATTTTTTGCCTGATTAATGCTATCCGACAAATCCAAATGTTTTTATTAATATGCAGTAAAACAACTTCTGGGCATGTAAAAATTTTGTTCGGGCATGTAACATTTCTAAGATTTTTCGACCCCTGGTATACACATATAAAGTACATTCGTATGTATCTTTGCATGTATGCTTGCCATACAAAAACACAGCTCTGGATGGATTGCAATAAAATTTGGCTCAAAATTTAGTCATTCGATGAAGGGCTATTTCACAGTATTTTGTCCAAACGTAGAGTCCGCAACATGACACTTTTTTTTGTTATGACTACTTAATTTACAGTTTAATTATCACTTAATTTTATTTTCAAATAATGTGTTGGTAGGACTGCCACACTGGCAAAAAAGAAATGCATTTTCCTATATTAATGTAATAAATATTCAAGTTCAACCTTTGTGAAATGTAGAGTCCACAACATTCAAATACTGTGAAAAAGCCCTGAAAAGAAAAAAAAAACAAACAAAAAAAAAAAAAAACGCATAAGTTCTCACTCAGAAATTCGAATTTGGGTGAGTGCATCAGTGATTGACACCTTTAGAGTGTTTTATCATATAAAGCTGCTCATTCAAAGAATTTAGAACTATTTTTAGTGAGCTGTTTGTAAACATCCCTTATTTTTCATTTATTTTCGGTCTTATTAGCGAAAGGAAAATTATGTTTGAAAAATTCTCCCACTCAACAGGAAAAAGTGCTGAAGAGTGCTTATGATAAATACTAGGTAGTATTGCATTCAGTATTTATATTTAATCTTGCTCAACTGACTATGTGTTTACTTAATCCAGGGTGCGTAGCGGTTTTTAAAAGTGCTTAATAGTGCTTGTTTTTGCTTTTGTTTTTAAAAGCTTTTAAAAGTGCTTATTTTTCATCCATGTTTGTAAGAAGTGCTTACTTCCACTTATGCAGAAAGATATTTTTTTCGTTCGACCGCCGAATGTCGCCATGAATTCCGCGAGAAGCAAAAAAGGGTGGCTTCCGCTTACCATTCTGGTTTTCCCGACCTTTCTCTAAACCAGGGGTCTCCAAACTTTCCAGCCTTAGGGCCATATTGATTACTCCAGTAAATTCCAAGGGCCAAAACCATATTATCATTAATTGTTGCCGGTGGTAAAAAGTTGAATCAGTCCACTAGTGGTGTAAAATATGATTACTTTTTTGCCAGATGCCATTAGCGACGGGGAAGCTGATGTATTTTCTGTATCGTATGGGTATCCGTTATAATGGGGTACCCGCATCGTATCGCCATAGTAATCATTGATTACAAAAGTAATGAAATACACAAGTAATCATTGATTACTTTTTTCTTCAGTAATCGTTACTTCGGTTCCTAACGAGTACTCAAGTAACGAATGAGTATTTTTTTACATGAAAAAAAAGTCCGAAAAAGTACGCCACGTTTAAAAAAGGCTGCAAATCGAACTAAAGTCCGCAAAACGGCAACACTGCATATTATTAATTTTCCTGTCACTATCTGTAATTTCTAGATTAGTCGTAGAGTACGAGCGAGCCATGAGGAGTAACGTGACAGGACATCTGGTGGACACAAGCAGAAATAGGTAGTACCTTCTATCCCTAACAGATGGCGCTAATAGCACTTACAGAATAATCTCGTTGGTTCGATAAAGTTCTGGTGTCTTCCACTCACTTCTAGATGGCAGTAAGTGAAATATATAAGAAGGCTAGTGGCGCAACCACAAGTCAGTTCCTATGACACTGCTGTGAAATAAAATAGTGCGTACCTCCTTAAAACGTGTTTGTGCGTGTTTAAGTTTAAGACATCTTTGTAACAATATTTTTATTTGAATTGTTGCTTTTGTGTGTGATTTAGTAGAATGGAAAAGAAGCGAAAAATTGATAGTGAATGCAGAAAATTCAAAGATCAGTGGAACATTCAGCATTTCGTAATTGAGTCCAGTAACAAGGCGCTATGTTTGATTTGCAATGAAAGCATAGCCGTTCTCAAAGAATATAACATTAAACGTCATTATGAAGCAAAACATTTTCAAAATTACTCAAAATATACAGGAAGTTTGCGGACAGAAAAATTCGAAGCTATGAAGCGCGGATTGAAATCGCAGAAATCTTTATTTACAAAACTCAAAACTGAACAAGAGGCTGCAACTCGTGCCAGCTTTCGTGTGGCTCTTGAAATTGCAAAACGTGGAAAACCATTCACCGATGGAGAAATGGTCAAAGAATGCATAATCGCAGTAGCCGAAGAAATGTGCCCTGAAAAGGTAAATTTATTAAAAACTGTCAGTATGTCAGTAAACACTGTGGCTCGAAGGGTAGAAGACATCGCTGAAAATATATCCTCTCAACTGTTCAACAAAAATGGACATGTTGAGTGGTTTTCTTTGGCCTTGGATGAGTCAACGGATGTGTCAGATACTGCTCAGGTGTTGATTTATATTCGAGGAGTAGATAAAAGCTATGAAGTGCATGAAGAACTTCTTGATATGTATAGTATTCATGGCACAACTACTGGTTCAGATATTTTTAAAGGAGTTGAAATGGCCATTAAGCAAAAGAACCTTCGATGGAAAAACTTGAAATGTATTACAACTGATGGAGGCAAAAACATGAGTGGGAAAGATAAAGGAGTGGTCGCTCTTGTGTCAAAGGCTGTAGAAAATGACGGTGGTTCAAAACCAATAGTCTTACATTGTATCATTCATCAACAGTCTTTGTGCGGAAAATGTTTGGATATGTCTGAAGTTCTGAAACCAGTCATATCAACTGTTAATTTTATCAGATCTTTTGGGCTGAATCACCGACAATTCGTACAATTTATTAAAGAGATTGGAGAAAATGACTTACCTTATCATACTGCCGTACGTTGGCTTAGTTGTGGGAAAGTCCTTCAGCGCTTTTTTGAACTTCGAGCAGTGATCGAATTTTTTTTGAATGAAAAGCATCGCCCTCTTACTGAATTGCAAAACAACGCATGGCTGTGGAAGTTAGCATTCTATGTTGATTTGACAAAACATGTGAACGAACTGAATTTGAGATTGCAAGGAGAAAACCAGCATCTTCCTGATTTATACAATAATATCAAATCATTCCGGAAGAATTTGATACTGTTCCAATCACAACTACGAAGTAAATGTTTTTCACATTTTAAAACATGTGAAATATTTAGCCACACCACTGAGACCGAGTTTCCTATCGATTTTGCAATCGAAACTTTGAGTGCTTTGAAAATAAATTTTGATACTCGTTTCTCGGACTTTGATGCCATTGCGAATCAAATTAAGATTTTTCAGAATCCTTTTGATACTGACATTGAAACCCTAGCCCCGGAACTTCAAATGGAAATGATTGATCTACAGTGCAGTGATATAATTAAGAACAAATATCAAAACTTATCTTTGTTGGAATTTTATAAGTGTCTTCCACTGACACAATTTGATAATTTGCATAAATTTGCTCGTGGGCTGTTTTCTGTTTTTGGTACTACTTATTTGTGTGAGAAGACCTTTTCCAAAATGAAGTACACAAAAAATGTTTACAGATCTAAATTAACTGATGAGCATCTTAAATCTCTTTTAATAATTGGTACAAGTAAAATTAGTCCACAACTACAAACTATTGTCAGTGGAAAATCTCAATTACATAAAGCTCATTAGTATTTCATATGTCGTTATGCTTGTTATAAGTTATCTTTTTATTTAAAATGTATAAAATGTTAGTTGGATTCATTTCAATAATTTGTTAGTTAGTAAATAATAACCTACAACAATGTTATGAGTAGTTAGCCCATGACCATATCAATGTAGATGTCATATTAATAATTATTCAACATAAAAATAGATTACTTCAGTAAACTTAATTTAATTTGCTATAAAAAATAAATATGTTCTCTAGAAGGAGTTTTCTTTCAAGTGTGCTAGCTCTCCGCGGGCCGGACAAAATCTGTCCGCGGGCCGGATGTGGCCCTCGGGCCGTAGTTTGGAGACCCCTGCTCTAAACGATGGAGGAAGGGAGGAAACATGCTTGAGTTGCAGAAGGGTCGATTTGCCGTAAAATACCGAATAAGCGCCCCCCCCCCCTGAATTTTCGCGAAATTATCGGAGGAGGCGCTAAAACGGTATAAGTGAAGAAAAGTACCGAATTTCCCAAATAGTACAAGGAAAGTGTCTCAAGGAGGGCCAGGTCCACACATTAAGAGGTAGGGAAGCTGGGCTGGCGGGGTTGATGTAGGTTTCCCTTGGCTCTGAACAGAACTGATTTCTTTTGAACAAAACATAGATTTAATATCCAAAGATTTCTTTAAGGATATAATCAGCTTGTTAATGTCGAAAATATGAGGTTTTCTTCTTTTTTTTTTTTTTAATACTGTGGTGGGAAAAGGTCTCGTTTTTTTTTTTCCCGACAGAGAATTTTCGTAAAGCCTTGGTTTTCGCGATTAAGATTTTTCTTAGCTTTTATTTTAAATTAAAATTATAAATAATTTTTTCCTATTTATTTTTTATAACCTTACCCTATTTAATTTGTTATTCCTTATACTGTCCATGTAATCGATATTGTGAAAAATTCGGGACTCTGACATTGGGCCAAGAATTAATTATTTGATTTTTGGCTTTTAAATATTGGATTTTGGTTTTGATTCTTCGTCAAATTATTATTGAATCAATTGTTAATTGCATTAAAAAACATATCTGAACTTGCCATAAAAGGTTTATTTTTCATTTGTATCTTTAGAACCATGATATGCTAATTTTTTGCATAGGGAACCGCTTTTTGAAAAATGGGACTTATCAGGGAAGTTTTATGTTCTGGAACTTATCAGGGGATATTCAAAGTTCCCCCAAATATCTGGGAAAATTATCGTTTTCGATATCCAAACCGGCAAGCGTCTGAGTTTCGTTTTGCGGAATTTCCTTTCATTGCGCGTGGTCAGCTCGAATACCGATTTCCCATTGATTGAAAGCGTCATTTCTCCGATTAAACAACAAAAAAAGGTCCCTTTTTTTGTCTATGAGTTAAGATGACATTGCAATTTTGCGTAAAAAGACACGTGTTAGCGTTAATGCTTCCGAGAATCCGCCATTTTTGGTCCTGTTCCAAAATTCGGCCTAACACCGCTCTCCAGTGAGTCGAATTTTGGGCTTGGTACCGTGCATGATATTGCTGTGGCACAACAAGAAGGGAGTTCATGACCCTCTCTCTACCCCCCCCCCTCCCAAACTGATGATGTGGAATTTTTTTCAAAAATATAGCGGGGAGAGCTTTGTTTAGTCTGCAATTCCCAGGAAACTTTTAAATCCTTTGGCGTTTGGTTTGGGTAACTGATATTGGGAAGGCATGAGCTTCTCTTGGTCAGTGCAATGAGAATCCAAATTTGGGGGGGGGGGGGGGGCGCTTATTCGGTATTTTCACAGAAAGAAAATTGAAGGAAATCACGGGGGGGGGATGTAATTACATCTTTATTTTCTTTTTTTTTTTTTCTGTTATGTTATATGAATTTTATATTTTATTTATATTAAGAAGTTTTAGCAATTTAAGGGGGGGGGGATGTAATCTGCATAGCAAAACTGATTTTTTTGAGTGCTTAAAAATTCTTTTCGAGTGCTTAAAAAGTGCTTAAAAGTGCTTATTTTTCATTGAAAGAATTTGCTACGCACCCTGTTAATCGCTTGCTTGATTATCCCGAGTTATCTCGGGGTCGCATATATCGCAGTTAATTATTGCCTCGAGAAAACTCGGGAGAAGCAGAATTTGTCAGCATGCTTTGTTTTATCACGGCTTTACTAGGCCTGGAGAAAATGAAAGGAAATATTCAGTTTTGGTTCGCAGTTTTCCAAGTTTTGTTGGTTTTGCGCTTTTTTGGTGGGACTGGTCACGTGTTTTCACAGTACAGTATACGTTGTTTGTACAGTGTACGTTGGCTTCGGCCTGGAGGAAATGAAAAGAAATATTCAGCTTTGATTGGCAGTTTGCCAAGTTTTGTTGGTTTGCTGTGTTGTCCCTTGTTTAAAAAACTATCATACAAAGACCAATATTTAACTTTACCCGAGATAACTCGGGATAGTAAACAAATATTATATGCTTTTACACCTGTAAAAAATAGAAATTCAACTCGAAACCTACGTATTTTGTTTTGTTACGTTTCCTTGTATTTAATAATAAAATTTAAAAATGTGATGATTTTTTGCAATTTTTTCAAAAGAATTTGAAAGGGGAGTGGTTAAGAGAAAGAGAGGTGTGTTTGAAGAATTAGCGTATTTAACTGAAATGAATATCACTTATGTGGAAGTGTTTGTTCGATTTGCATTTTGTGCTACTAGCAGGGAAATTCTTGATTTTGTTTTTAACGGTACGAAACTGTTTAATGCGTTAAAATAATTGTGGTAAAAACCTTGTAGAATCTTAGAATTACTGAAATATTTGATGAATTATTCTTTAGTAAGCAGTGTTTCTTTCAGACCTTTTGCTCCGGGAGCGCAGGTGAAGAATTAGGAGGGGCGGTGTATGATCCAAAGTCATATTCTTTTTTTATAAAATAGAAATGATGATAATATGGAGTTTTTTATTATATATAATATATGATACATCCCTGATAATATACAGTAGAAGCAATTTTAGACTACGCTTAATGAAGTTAGGGGAGTGTGTATTTAGAGCTTTTGCATCTGAAATTTTTCTGATTAACATCTTAAAAATGTAATGCTTAGATCGGCTTTGGGGCGGGGGTTTCGGGGCTCCCCCCCCCCGGAATTTTTTTGAAATTTTAAGTCCAGAGAACGCAATTTTAGTCTCTTAGGAGACGTTAGGGGAAGGGGGTTATCTCCAGAGAAAACTTTCAAAAGTATTCTTAAAAATGCAGTTTTACTCGATTTTTGTCAACGTTACTGGAGACAGGGGTGCAAAGGCTCTCCTCAGGAAAGCTTTTGAGATCCAAGTCCTAACAATGAAATTTCAGATACATTGTTTGGAGATGTTAGAGGATGCAAAAAATAGTTCTGGAACTCTCCTCCCGCAAGTTTTTCGAAACTGAAGTCTTACATTTAGGCTACTTTTGGTGACGCTTATGACAGTGTTCGGTGTTGTTCCCCAGAAAGCGTTTCTGAAACTGAAGTCTTGAGCGCAATTTCATGGTATCTTAGATGATGTAGGAAAAGGAAGAGAGAAGCAGAGGATCTAACTCGAAAATTTTCCAAAACTGATGAATTTCTAAAAATAGAATTTTAGGCCATCTTTGGTCACGTTAAGAAAAAAGGAGTGAGTCCCTGCTTTGAAAATTTTTCCAATATGAAGTCTTAAAAAGTGCAGTTTTAGGGGGGGTTTTTTTGATGGCAAAGGGAAGGTGTCTAAAGTTCTTCCAGGAAAGTTTTAAATTGAAGCCTTAAGTCACAATTTTTGGCATCTTTCTTCACATTAAAGATATGAAATGTTTCAAAAAATATGGAGCACATGTACATATTTATGTTTTTACTTGCTTGCAAAACGATGATCATTGGTCAATGACCAGTCATGACATGAGTCAGGTAGAAGATTACCAGAATCTAGATTTAAATGTTTTTGCATAAAAATGTACATTTTTCTTAAAAGATAATTGTAATTATTTCTGGAAAATTTCCAAAACTACTCTTAATGTTGACCTGAAATAAACGATTCAATCTCAAAGTAACAGTGTGAAACATTTTATTGAAAACCGTCCTCTCATTGCAACTGGATATGGAAATATTCGTATAACAGAAGTATGGATCAAAAGGTTCTTACCATATGTAAAAAAAAGGAACTAATACTAAATAATAAAAAGCAGCTTCTTTTAGGAAGGGGTTATATTCATGAAATTTAATCGAACAAATGGAGATTGTATTGTTATCCTGTACTGTTGTTTATCCACCGAGAGCCAAGACGGGCCCTAACGTTAGTTTTGTTCCCCCCCCCCTTCCACTCCCCATTATAGTTGCATCTTAGCCATAGAAAACTTTTACCCACTGCACTACTCTGATGCCGAACCATGCCCCATGAATCAGCCATACCTGAAATCCCTCTCACTGGCCCAGTTTTATGACTACCCAAAACAGAGGCCACTTTATTTCCTCTATACTTTAAAATTTTAATTTTTCATTCTTCCCTCCTCCCCTTTTCTTTTCTTCTTTTAGGAAGGGGTTATATTCATGAAATTTAATCGAATAAATGGAGATTGTACTGTTATCCTGTACTGTTGTTTATCCACCGAGAGCCAAGACGGGCCCCAATGTTAGTTTTGTCCCCCCCCCCTCCTTCCACCTCCCATTATACTTGCATCTTGGCCATAGAAAACTTTTACCCACTGCACTACTCTGATGCCGAACCATGCCCCATGAATCAGCCATACCTGAAACCCCTCTCAACAGCCCTGCTCAGAAACAGGTCTTCTCTGAAGGAGCGGAGCTTTGGCGTTTCACATTTTGTTGGCCAGTGAGAGACCAGTTTTATGACTACCCAAAACAGAGGCCACTTTATTTCCTCTATACTTTAAAATTTTAATTTTTCATTTTTCCCTCCTCCCCTTTTCTTTTCTTCTTCTTTTTCTTTTGAAATTGGGATCTGAATATTTCCTCCCGGGGGGGGGGGGGGAGTTGACTTGCTCCGAGGGGGCAGTGCCCCCCCCCGGAGAAATGCCTGAAAGAAACACTGTTAGTAAGTCAGAGAAGCACACTATGCTTTCTGCAACGCTACAATTCTTTTTTACTTCATACAGTAGTGATAGTCCTAGTCATAAATTCACATTCCATATGTAAGGACAAATTAATATCCTCGTTACACCTTAATAAAATCTTTGTCACCAGTAATGAGCAAGAAATGAAAGAAGAAGAAAGTTTTGACATCCTTAGAACATACGAACATATTCGAGAAGCTTTGCTTATAATTCAGTCTCCGTTCGAAAAACGAATCTTAGAGTATATAGTATCCGACTATTAAAAAAAATAATAATTAAAAAAACATATTAAATTATAAAGGATGTGGTTTTCATTAAGTTTTTTTTTTTTTTCATGCTGTGCTCGAAAAAATTGGAAGGCTCTATTGTCAAGCAAAGGAGCGTTTGAACTATTTTATGATATTTTATCATGCTTTGCGTTTTTTCTCCTTTATCATTAAATAAGCTTAAGATTAGACTTATAAATTTTGAGGTACTCATTATTATTATGTCAGGAGAAGATCTATACATAAACTGCTTATAGATTTTAGGCAACAGTAGGGTTTTATGAAAATGTCCAAAAGTTCTATCTGCTAAAATATTGAATAAGGGCCATTCTGTGGAACGGGACAACTTAATGCATTGCATTAAAAAATAAGAAAAGATAATGAACAAAAAATTGTTGAAAAAAATCACACTTGTATGTGCGATTTCTTAAAGCAGAAAAAAAACTTCCATTGCCTTGTTTCGTTATTACTTTTTTAAGGAAAAATAGCTGTCACGTGTGGGACAAATTTCTTTTTCCATGAGTGGTCCATAAAACGAATAATTAATAAAAATTAAAAAAAATGTTTTTATTATTTAATTCTTTATCCTTAATTCGTTGTTTCTGCTAATTAATTATGCATTCTATTTATAGTAATATTATAATTATATAAAACTGATACAATTACGGATTTTGTAATTAGTAGCTCAGTGAAACATGTAATTAATAACGAACTAAAAACAAGCAAAAATGAACTTCATTGTACATAATAGTAAATATAAAAACTTACTTCGGTGATAAAGGGGAAAGAAATCAATGATTGGGAATTATTGCAATGGTTGGTTGGTTGTTGTCGTGTCCACGCACGAAACGAGGAAGAATGTTTGCGCTGCTCCTGAGTCTAACGGGGCCCTTATAGGCAGGAGTCCGACTTCTGCCCCTTTGAGAGGTCTCTTAATTTTTGAACCAGATCCCAGATGAGAGACTGTCACCTGGGATTGGCACCCCAGAGGTATCGTTTCACTTGGAGAACATTGGAGCCACGACCTATTTAACGTACACCAGCTCCCTTTAGCATACACCGCCCTACAGGAACCAGCCGCGAGAGGTTGTCACCCTCCCAAACACTGACCTAAGTCGATGTTGCTTCACTTTCGGTGTTCTGCGGGAACCGAGCTTCTACCGACTGGTCCACTGCGGGACAATTATTGCAATAAAACTCTTTTATAGGACACATCAGCGGTAAAGAAAATATTTGTTTGTAATAGAGAGATCTCAGCAAAAGAGGCGGTTTTTTTAGGCTGTCCGCCTAAATTAAAAACTGTGTGCCTGAGAAGGGTACTTAAGGCTAACTGCGTTCTACGGTCTCTAGCATCGAGGCCTTACCCGATTATCCGGAAGGGCTCGGAACGCAGGATACTCAGTCTTCCCAAATTTTCAGACCACTTGACAACCAGTTTTGGCCATAGGGCCATCTCCACTAGATCTCTACCTTTTAGCAGAGACCTTACTATGGCCATAGGGACTGGACTGGCGAGAGTCGCCTACCTGCTTTACCGTCCCTGTACCGCAGACTCTCTACAAAGAAAGCCAGCGTCAATCGGCCGGGAGCGGATTGGCGGAGATTTCGCGTGACCCAGTCCGCACCACGAGGAGGCGCCCACCGTTACGGACCCGCTTGAGGGGGTGTCCGTTAGGAGGAGTTGTGTATTTATACCAAGAGGAGAGAAGGGAAAAAAATCAAATTTTTGTGAGTTAGTTAACACAGAACCGAGAATTTTTATTGCCAGAAAGATGCACACACTTACCCCTTAACGGGGTGGAGGTAAACATTTCACACACAACGGTTACATTGATTGAAATAAAGTTTGGACACCTAAATTTAATGCAGAAAGTTGCAAGGAAAGCATTACCACACTGTTAACAATTTCCGTAGGAATATAGTAAAATAACCATTTATTTGATTGTTATTTTACCATATTTAATTACAACAGTTGAATAACCATTAAAAAGATAGTACTCAAACCGCTCATTGCGAAAAAAAATTGTTTATTCTCTGTTTATCCTGAAGAACGTTTAACTAACCGTAATTTTCAAGCGCTCAATAAGAATCGGGAGTCCATCTTGGTTGCGAAACCTTACCGGTCGTACGTTGTTTTAAAATAGGAATACGGATTTATCAGTTAAAATCTGCATGTGTATATAAAAAAAGAAGAAAAAAAAAAGTGGCTTAAGCAGTGGATACTAAATAGAAACACATACACACGTAAATCAAAAATTGGAGACATCGGATTCCCAAACTGTTTGACTGTTTTGAGCGAATGAGCGAACCCATAATTTGAGCTGCTGAAACTTGTTTGAAGCTTGTTTGTATTTTAATTTTTGCAGCAAATAAAATGATTTTTGTCAATATACAGTGAATTTAGACTAAAAATAAATTTGGATCCAATCGAAAACTGAAATCTCAATTTTAAGGCTGTTTGCCTGTTGGAAAAGAACATTTATTGATAAATAAACGTCCGCCTTACGTGATGACGGTGGCCGAGTGGATAGAGAGCAAGACTAGTACACCACGCATTCGGAGTTCGAGTCCTGCAAGCTTTGTTTATGGTTTCTACGCCTCAAAGATTCTACGCCTTAAAAACGGTGAAAATTTTGTTTTGAAACCATTTTTAAATGGTTATAAAACCGTAAACTTTTGTATTTACGGCTTTTTAACCAAGTTAATAAGGAACTGGTTAGGTCCCGTAAAGATAGAAAAATGTTCCAAACCGTTAATTTAACGGCGAATTAGATGGACAGACTGCTGGAGGTCATTTAAACCGCAATTTCATGATGAAATTTCTAACAGTGCAACTAAATACGAGATTTTTTTTTTTGTTATAAATCTTTATAAATTACAAACCCTCATTTACATTACACTTTCTGGCAGGCTGAGTGGCAAGTTATCTGTAACAATAATTCATTTCTAAAATACTTTTTCCAATGAATAAATATTAATATGAACCAAAAAAATGAAACCCCTCGATTTGGATTTTGATATTTATAAGAGCATTCATTACGTTCATAAAATGCAGATAGGCTTTACTTCAGGCTACGAGATTCAAAACCTTTTACTACGACATTTGCCGAGGAAATATCACAAAAGAGAAAAAAAAACTTGGTATTCCAATCCTCTCCCGTTTTTAAAACTCATCACAAACTTACATCACGAAATTCAAACTAGTGTTAAATGAAAGAAATCGCAGAACTAAGTTATATTTAACAAAAATTACAATTTTTTTTTAGATTTACATGATTACTATTTGAGATTTAAATAGAATGAACGACTTGGATGTAACATATGCATGTAAAGACTTCTCCTTTTTTGTAATGATATATTTTATGCACGCACGCGTACTTTTGAACGTAAAACGAAACGTGTAAATTGAGATAAAAACGTACGATTCAAAGTCGGAAAACGAAGTTTCTTCTTTCTGATTTTTATTTTATTTGAATAGACGAAGATACTAGTTACCGTTTTAGTTAGATCATTCAGTAATCGGAACTCTACGTTTCAATAAAGCTGCAAAATAACATTTGATCATAGTGAACGCTTAAAATGATGCTCTTGCGTATTTCGTAACTCGTCGCTTACATTTGCGTCTGATAAATATTAAAGACTTGGCTTGGTTTTGCAGGTAATTTAATTTTAATTTTTGCTCCTTTAAGCCTGGTAAAATTTGTCAGCTATTTTGTACATTAAATAAGTTTTATAACAAGAAATTACGGTCATTGAGAATGGAATAGTACACATGCATTGCAAAAGATAGACTAGACTTCAGCACTACCCCTTTTAAGTGATATAAACAAACAAGGTCTTTTTGTAATTCATAATTAAATGCTATATATAATTTCTTCCAATGAGAGACTTACCGGCCAGAGATAACACTTGTAGGTTTCGCATTCCACATAGGTGCTTGATGCCGTAGTCTCGAATATGCGTGCACCACCTGAGATAAAGCGCGCACAAGTGTTGCATGGTGGACAAGTAGCCGAGGCCGATATCGGTCACGTGAACACACCTGAAAAAGGGAAATTTCACTTGAACAAAATAATTAAGTACAAAGAAATGAACTATTTCAAGGTGAGTAGGAACACAAAACAGTCACACCTACATATGCATTTATGCATACAGAAATACTATACAGGGAAGGTATAAACTGTATTTTTGTGCAGAAATACGAAATTAGAAAAATCAACGTTATAAAAAATTTGGGCACATAAAATGTTCCTTTTGAAAAAGATATATTATGTTAAAGTATGTGCAGTTTTTATAAAATTTCAAGACTGTTGGTGGTATACAGTCTTCTGGGCCTCGCGAACAAACAAATAAACAAACTTCATATACATCAGGGGTTCCCTAACTGGATGTCCCTGCTCCCTGAGAGTGCCATGACATGACAAGAGGCGAGGAGTAAATAATCGATTTGAAAATGTTTGAGAACCCCTGATATATATATTATGCAAAGCGAAATTCAAGAAATTGTGATTTTGTCACAGCTCCAGCAGTTCCAAAATTCTCTACACAGTTCCATTTTTGGAGCTATTTTGTATTAAAACTACTGTATCAGGAAACCGTGACAACAACCACTGCAATTAAAATTTATTGCTTTAGCGGAACCGTGACGAAATCACGGTTTAGGTAAATCATGAGAAAAATGACGCTTTGAACAAAGCTATAAAATCGTGGTTTAGGTATCCGTACTGTTTAGAAATTCGTAATGAAAAAATAGTAGATAAAGAATAATTAAAATTAAAAAATAAAATAATAATGTTAATAACACGGCTCAAATAAATTGATGAAAGCGTTGTTAATATTATTTGCAATTTAATGTGATCAAAAACGTATCAACTTTTCTGAAAAGTTCGCTTTTCTCAAAACTGCCGTAATGATCATACATCCTCGGCAGGGCCATCTCGACAGCATACTAACTTTCGTGAATTATTTGAGCTGAATTGACGTTGCGACTCCCTAATTTATGTCAACATACAAGGTAGAATCTTATTTGCGAATCCTTTTCTGGAAATTTTTTTGAGGAAAAATATTTTTTTCAACACACATTTGAGATTTTTTCTTTGACAACTTTCAAATAAACTCAGATCATTATTTATGTATTCAGACACTGCTTCAAGTGCATAAATAACGAAACTCTTTTCAGTACAATATTACTTCGATTAAAAGCCTGGTCCATAATCGATGGTTTTTCCTTTCCTAATTTCTGGTAAACGTTCTCACGTGTTTTCTGGTCACGCAAGTTCTTGCGTGAAGCACAATTTCTTCTTAAAGTAATGGATTAAATTCTACCGGGAAAGAATATTACTGTTTGTATCTATTATTTGGCAATTATTCAATTCGAATATTTAATTATTAACCCTTTAACTGGTCATTTTGTAACCAGAAATGCTTATTAAAAAAGAAAATTATTTTGCTGCATATAATTGCACCTAAAACTTAAAAGAAAATGAAAGAATTTTTTTAAAACATGTCATAAAGAATCAGTTTAAACATTTTTTAATTCTTATTTTATACTAGCTGACATGCCCGGCGTTGCGCGGGATAAAATTGCATCATTCGCAGGCCAAGTGACGTATGTCCAAAATTCTGTTGTAAATGTATAGGGAAACATTTTCTTAAAAAATCCAAATAGGAGATGGACAACAGTCCATAAAATCCTATTTAGACAGTAAAATTCATTAAAAACTACGATTGCATTTAACGAACAGCCTAGAAAAATTCCTTTTAGACCAAAAATAAGTCCATGAAAATCCACATTAAAATACCAACAAAAGTTCATAGAAATTGCCGTTAGAGTAAGGGAAACAGTAACTAAAACGCACATATGCAGCGAGATAATTGCGCCAAAATGATATCAAGAGCCCGTAAAAATTGCAATTAAAATATAGACCATAATAGATCTAAAATTTAACATCAGAAAAAGAGCAGTATTCTCTTTAAAAATTTCCATCAGATCAAGAACAACTCTCCCTGAATATTTCTGCTACAATAAAGAAAACATTCTTTAAAGCCCCCTATTTCAATAAAGATAACTATTCCTAAACATCCCCAATAGAATAATGACATTAGTCCCAAAAAATATCTATTAGAATAAAGACGTCAGTGACTAAAAATAGAATACTGACCTTCAAGAGCTACTGTTCCTAAAATTACCCAGCAGTCCATCTTGAACTCCTCATCAAAATAAGGACACCCGTTCCTAAAACTCCCGCTTGCAAAATCGTCAAAACATTTCCTGATACTTCAACTAAATAGCAATTTCATAAAATTCGGATAAAGACGAAAGAAAGGAAAGCGTTTTTTTCTAAGACAAATGCACATTTAAATTAGAAAATGTTTAGTACTGAACCAATTCCGAGGTGTGAAATTTAGGTTGATAGAAAGAAATAACTAAATTCTGCCCAAATGGCACCAAGTAGACAGTACAAAAGTTAAATAAATGTTGGAAAATAAATCACTTGGGTAAAATATGGAATCAATAATCGCTACGTAAAAAAGTTAAAATGAAGCAGAAGATCACCAAGCATTTCTCAAATACGCCATGATCCTATAGTGTAAATCACGTATTGAATTAAATGAGAACAATATTACTGATAAGGATTATTGGGCGCGGTTTGTGAAAGTTGCGAAGCGCAAAATAATATATTGAGAATAATTAACAGGATGGTTCGCGAGTAAAATGTTATCACCACTTATCGAAATTTTAAATTACATCAAAAATAATCGATATCGAAGACCTTCTAACCTAATTTTTATCGAAGAAATAAATATTAAATCGTCAAAAAAGAAAGAAGAATCAACATTAAAAATCGCATGCAGTTAATAATAAACCAAATTCATAAAAATGAAATGAAATTTTAGAATTTGTTTCGTTGATAAAGCGGACACTCTACTGTAAGAAATAATGTTTCTTGCAATTATTGAACTGCTAAAATACTATTAAATCGCCAAAAAAGGAAGGAGAATCAACCTCAAGGTAAAGTAATTAAAACTCGTCTGCAATTCTACAAAATACGTATAAAAATGAAATGAATTTTTAGAATTTGTTTCGCTAATAAACTGGCATGAATAAAAATAAAATAGCATATTTTCAATCTTACGTTAATAGAAATCATCTAGTTGGCGACAAAAGTACTATTTATTTTGGCGTAAACGCAAATTGAGAAGATAAATTCAGAGGTAAGCCTTGCTTTAAAGTTCGAAAACTACTTTAAATGAAAATTGCGCGTGTTCTATTTGTTTTACGCACTTCATAAAAAGATCATCTTGTGCGGTTTTTTACGGGCATCAATATGCTGCAAAAATCGAAAAGGTGTGACGTTTCTTCGATGAGATATTCCTAAAATTAACAATTTTGCTTAGATTGGAATAAAAGAAGAACAAATTCGAATTTTCGGAAAACCGCTTCGAGGTGCACGAGGACCTGACCCAAGGTACCTGTAACCAAAATTTCGTACTTCTAGACCGTTCCATCTCGGCAGGAGGCGATCGACAGACACACACACACACACACACACAAACTTTCGGTTTTATTTATGTAGAAGATTGGAACACAATTGAATCGTTTATTTCGAAAAGTTAACAACTCTTAAAAGCAAAGTTTTTTTCCAGGAGATAGAAAAAATGGCTTATGAAAAGTCGGAAAACTTTACGGGTCTGATCTTTTTATTTTATTTTAGTAGGTAATAGCAATGTAATATTAGTACAAATTGAAACGATTATTTATTCATTATGCCATAAAAATTTATAAGTTAACACTGAGAGTTCATTCTCTTTCAAAACAGAGATGTTACCTTTTCGAAAAACGATTCAATTGTTCCTAAATGCAATATCTGAGTATATACAACGAAGACTGTATTACAAATCTCAAGAACAATTATCTGAAAAGAAAAAACTAATGAAAAGTATGTATTTTTAACACTGATGGGTAAGTTTTTTTTTAGATAATTGTTTGTGAGATCTGCAATACAGTCTTAATTGCATGTACTATGTGATTGCAAAAAGCAAACACATAGGCAAACGCCATTTTAGGGACAGTTGTGTCCGAGACTTATTTAATATTTAAATTCATTATTTATGAATATTAAGCTAAAATTCCTTTAAACTTTTTATAACTTTCCTTCTATAGACTAGTTTGAAGTTTAATTATAAACAACGAAAAATACTTAAACTTCGTATAAGAAGTTTAAATGAGTTTTATGTTACCTTTTTCAACAGTTAATACATATTCATTCTCTCATTCATTCATTAATTCATTTATTTTTTATTCATTTACTCATTCATTTAATATTTAATTCAATAATTCATTCATTCATTCATTCATTCAATAAATTATTCATTCATTCTTTCACTCATTCATTTATTCATTTTCTCATTCCGAAATATCCCTAAAATTCCAGATAAAAACGTTTCGTGGGAAAATAGTTCTCGTTAGTTCGGTACATGTCCACATCTTAGGCTCCTTCTGATAAGCCTTCTTTATCAACATTTCTGGTAAAAAATTGTCCAGTTAAGGAGTTAATATTAAAAACTTTCTTTCAGTCAATAACAATACGGAAAAATTAAAATAAACAAGAAGTTTCCTCTAAAACTAAACTTGTCTACTTTCCCGTACACACTAATGTCAAATTGAATCTCTCTCTCTTTCATTTAGCTTTAGGTCTTAATTACTTCAAATATACCTTTTTCAACAGTTAATACATATTCATTCACTCATTCATTTATTCATTCTCTCATTCATTCATTCATTCATTTATTTTTTATTCATTTACTCATTCATTCAATCATTTAATATTTAATTCAATCATTCATTCATTCATTCATTCAATCAATTATTCATTCATTCTTTCACTCATTCATTTATTCATTTTCTCATTCCGAAATATCCCTAAAAATCCAGATAAAAACGTTTCGTGGGAAAATAGTTCTCGTTAGTTCGGTACATGTCCACATCTTAGGCTCCTTCTGATAAAGTTTGCTCCAAGCAAATCCGTCAGTTAGATCAGGATTTATTTAGTATTCAAATTTCTCCGTAGGGGCTAAGGTTATTTTTTTAACTGTTTAATATTGGACAAAAGCTGTTTAAATATTTCACGCCTAGAGCTCCTTCCAATAAACTTATTCCAAGGAATATGGATCATTTGTCCAGGGGTTTTAATTTGCTTCATATTTCTTCATAGGCGCTATTGTTAAAATTTTTTGAACTGTTCAAAATAAAAAAAAATAAACGAAAAATTGTTCAAATAAAAAACTAGAATATGGGACTGAGGTGTCTTCGCCGAGACCTTTCTAAAGCCAAAAAAAAAACAGAAAAAAAAAAAAAATCTTTTGAATAGGACTATTCCTTCAAAAGTTATTAGGGGGGAGATGCAGACACATTTTCCCCATTTAAAAAATTTTTCTTTCATATTTTTTATTTTTCAATATTTATTTAATTATTAATATATTTTTAATTTTTTTTTGTTTTTTTACGATACATTAAACTTTTTTTTATATATTAAAAAAAAAAACTTTTACGGGAAAGAAGTATAAAAATAAGAGAAAATGTCGATGCCCATACACCATACGGGCAACCGGTAAAGGGATAAACATCTGCTAATAGATAGTCCAAGACTATGTTCTTGGAGTTGACTATCCTTTTTGCCATAGGCTGGCGCATAGGACTCATTTGTTTGATTCATATATTGATTTACTTAATGATGGTGGAGGATGTAAAAAGGCTGCTCTCAAGAAAAGTCAATGAAGTTTCGAAAATAGTGAGACCATGCCTTTTAATAAGAATACAAATACGGAACCTAAGCAGGTCCAGAGCTTGAACATCAGACGCCGAGAGTTGTGAGTCGCAAAGAAACTTCATATGCTGTTCCGACAGATATTTCTTCTTTAAATGTTTTGAAGACACCTCCTTGATTCAATGTTTAACACAAATTTTTTAGATTTAATCTTTCATACCAGACATCATGATCGAAAATTACTTTCATGAGTCAATTTTGCCTATTATGAAAGATATGTGCTTTTTATGTACGTTCGTTAGAATGCATTGGTGAGAAAAGAATCAAGATATAAATTTGCAAAAAGTTTACAAGGACTATTCATTACAGAAAGTATGAATGTTCTAACTTTTAAAGCAGACAACGTGAACTCTTGCAGCCATGTAGCATTACTAATTTTTAAATACTAAATTAATTGGTGCCAAAGTGTTAAAAGCAACATATATGACGCACCACCTTTTTTCAGAAAACATCTTAGAAGAACATCTTCTAGAGCTTTCGCCATGCGACAAAAGGCGACAAAAAATATCAAAGACCGTAAAATCATCTTGCGTAACTATCTGCAACAGAGGAATCAAAACTGTCCAGCTCTTGCTATCTTTGAACGGACAAAAGCCGTTATCAAGCAGAACAGAAGGAAAAGCACGAACCGTTGCTTTAGAAGTTGGTGCTGTCTTCTTTTCTTGAATGTCTGCCAGATTAGACGATTCAATGAAAGGGACAAGAAAAAAAAATCTCCTATCTGTCTCACGCCATTTTTTTGGTCATTTTCTGGGCTCTTTTTTGTGTCATTTCTTTTGATTGCATTCTCAGAATATCTTCTTATTGCCATCAATGTTAGGCTTTTTTTCGGTGATATAATAGTTTTGTTTGAATATAAAGTATTTGAAAAACAAAGTTACACGTCGCTTTTTTGACTGTTCTTTCTTACAACTTATTGTTACAAAAACCTAAATAAACAAGTAATAAACATTCGTAAGTACGATTTTCATAAAAATACCATTAAATAATAAAAATCACACATTCAAGCATAAAATTAAAATAAATAAAATATAAAAATGCATTAATAAACGATCGCGTTATTTAGATATGAACATTTGCATCGGTCGATTTTTTCACTGATTTATTTTAATATGCTTTCTTTAAACAGGGCATCATGAGGTTTATAAAAAAAAAATCCAAAGACATTTGCCCAAGACATTTCATTTTTATATTTCAATTACCGTCGTTTTGTTAAGCTTTAAAGACTGTAAAGCTTAAAAGTTTTAAAGACGCAAGGCGATGGGGAAAAATTTACTCATCTACCAAGCATGTACATGTAAAACCGGAATTTTTGCATGGAAAGTTCTCCTTTATTCTATGAAAATAATAAATAATATTTCATTCGAAGCATTGCTGATCCCTAGCGAGAAATCTCACTCAACTCTCAGACAATTTGTAGATGTCACGCCAAAAAAACTGTTCCTCCTCCTTTCCATACATTTTTGTACGATGTGAAGCGCTGCTCAGCAAGTGCGTGTCACATCGATGCAAATAACTGTAAACTATACACCGTTTTGTCTTTGATAAATAACGTTTATGATTTTTTTTTGCCTGGCAGAGTGATGTATTGGTAAGGTTTTGAGATGGTGTAGTGGTAAGGCCACAGTTTGTAAATATAACATTTTTTTTTCAATTTGATCCTCTTTGCATGAATTTTGAAGAAAATATGGGGTGGGAGACACATTCACATACTCAAAGTGTCACGCTGTTTCACTGATACATTATACACTCGTGTACAATGTGTGTACTGCACTACCTACAATTGTGTTTTCGTAAATTGTTCCGTGGAGCACTTTTCAACATTTTTCTAGCCTGCTGAAAATCTAGGTCGCTATACGCGTGAAAAGACCGTAGCGATTCTATTCAAGCGATCAATATTTCTATTAAGAAGAAAAGAAATTATCTGTTGTTGGGGAAAATTTTCAAATTATCTTTCGATTGATTTTAATAGTAAAGCGAATATACTTACGTGAGACTTTAGAAATTAATAAACAGGTCTAAAAGAGAGGCAAATAAATGATTTTTTTAAAAGTTCAGTAAGCCCTGTTAAGCCAGTAAAATACGAAATTCAGAGAAAACTTTCGCACGAACAGTGTCAAATTTATATAATCGATATGTTCTTTGTAAAATCATCGAAATCCAAACAATGTTTTCTTAAAGAAGGCTAATATTTGGCTTTTTATCGAATCATTGGTGATTATTACCCAAGACGATCAATTTGACGATCGTCATAACAAAGAGTTCTCAGCGTATAAATGCCAAAAATTTCTATGAATTTGCGCCAAAACTCGAAAAAAAATATGATTTTAAATTTCACAAAAAAATGTTAACAGTAAATAAATATATAAAGGTAGACTTTCCTTAACTTACACGAATCTGATCTTAGCAATATGACGGCACTAACGTGAAGGAAAAATGAAAAAATGCTGCATAAGTAAAGAATTGGCTTAAAGGTTTGTTGAATGCGACAGTTGTTGATGCGAATTATATCCGACAACTTAATTTTAGCTATTTTGTTTTGAATTAAACTAAATAGATAAAAAAGTCTGTACACTGTAGCGAACATATGTTGTTTTCTTTGCACTGACACTGCCCTGGGAGGAAAACAACTTTTACGGAATTTATGTTTGTTTATTTATTTTTTGTTAACAATACGTATATCAGGGCGGAAAGAAAAAACATTCTTTTAAAAATTTATATAGCCTGAGTTATTAAACGTATTTAAGGTGGTTAGAGCACACAGTTTCTGAATTTTAGCTCAAAACACGGACATCTTGAGGTTCCGCATCTGAAATTAATTTAAATACTTTTATTGGAAAAGTGTCAAAACAAACAAAAGACTTTGAGCCAGTTATTGAGAAATTTTGCTTATTTGTCGTGTATCCTACAACTTCAAAAAAAATTGAAATCATAAAATTTTTGGGTTTTCAGTACTGATATTTCAAAGCCAAAATAATTGCATAAATTCGGAAACACGGCGATATCTTTCAATAACTTCAGATCAAAAACTTCCTGACGTAGAGACTTTATATTGGTGTCATTCCTTTTTATTTTTTAATCTTTAAATTGACCTACCGCATGATTTAAGACACTAGAAATTTACTGTTTCTTTATTTTTGCAACAACACCAAAAATCGAAGTTTAAAGATCTTCACTCTAGCCTAATATATATATATTTGTATAGGTACATTAGAAAAATATGCGGTATTTGGTGGTGGGCGTTCAAAGATTGTTCAAACTGCAATCTCATAAGTGTCTCCGTTTCATATGCGCAGAGAAGATTATTTCTAGGGTGTGAAAAATTGTGGTTCTTTTAAAAATGTAATTTCGCACTGCATTGAGCGAAACTGTTGAAAATCACTGGAACACAGGGCTTACGTTTTTGAAATATTTGAAGACATTAGTGGTCCACAGGGCTTGAAGAACACTTGCTCATGTGAATAGATTCGAAAAAATACAGTTACGTTTACTTACTTTTTTCGCGAGTGTCCCGTTGGAGAATTCGAATTATATCCATTGGTCAAAAGCCAAACATTTAAATTTTGTTATTAAGAAAATGTACGCGAAAATGATTCGAGACCACGTGTTTTGCGAAAGGGAAAGGGAGGCCCTAAATTCCCCTCTGAGTGCGCCCCTGTTTGGGAATCATAAAGCAAGTACTAGTTTTCTGCCTTTTTTCTTAAACTTTTTCGAACTTTTACTTTTAACGGACCGGTAAAGATGCGATCTACAGAAGACGGTTTCATTGTTGAAAAATTGGGATGATCATATTTCACTGGGTAGACCATTTTTATCTTTCGTTTTCTTCCCCAACCCCCAACAGCCCCAGCAACCATAAAGTTCCACGTTATGACGTCATCGGGCATTCACAAAATGGAACTCGACGACCTTGTCCTAAGCTTCTGACGTCATTACCTCCAGGGCTGACGTCAAAGAAGCATCGATTCTCGCCTCGTAGTGACGTCAAAGGCGATACATCGATTGAATTCAACTTCGAATCGGTTCATTTTTTTTATTATTCAATTTTGTGTGTGTTTTTTTCTTTGTTATATATGCTTTCTAGTAAAGGGCAAGTTTGGAGGACTTTTTTCCGGGACAGTGAACAAAGAGACTTGTTCGGGAAAGTTTGAAAAGTTTGTAAAACTATGTCGGCTGGAAGCAGCATTTTATGAATGAATTCTACTCAGCTCATGCTTCTTACTACCGTCCGTGTTAGCAAATGTCACTGATATAACGATTTTACTCAGTTTATTCATAACATTTCGTATAATTTACGAGGATGAGAATCTCTTCTCATGTTGGATTTTTATTATTCATTTTTTGTTAGGTCTATTTTACTTTGAATGTTTTTGTACGAAAACTATTGAAACATATTCTCACAATGTGTCGAAATTAATTTCAATCTAAAAACTCTCTCTTCTTCAAGATATTAATTTAAAATTGAAATTCAATTAAAGAAAGACATCAACTGAATTTTATTTCTTTTTTTTCTTCAGAAAACCCGTTTTAACATTTTGTAATTAATTTAAAACACATTATTACTTACATTTCTCATTTTCTGTTCTTAAATTTATTTTGAAAAACATGGTGAAGCAACACTTTAACTCCTTAATCTTTCATATTATCATAAGGATAATCTTCGTTTGAGGTCTTCCAAGGAATGCATCACATGGGATAACTTTTTCAAACAACCTTCTTGACTCCTTCCTCTCGCAAGTTGGTTACAAAGATCGAATAAAGAGAGAAAACAACCACTTTTAACTCATTTTAAAATCACGAAATTCAAAATTTTTATTCTAACTCTAGTTGATAGAGAGACAAGAAATTTAACGCAATATGATTCAATGATTTGTCACTTTGACGAACACAAAAAAAGTATCCGGAGTAATTAAGTATCATACACCCCAGAGTTATTAAATAGTTAAAAGACTGAATTAAGGTTATATTTTAGGAAACGTTTTTGAATTTGGATAATTTGAACGATGTATCGGTAATGCAAAGCAATACGAAGAACATTCAAAAAGCAAATGGTTTTACATGTGTTCATTTTTCGACGGTCATTTTTGAGTATCTACTTTACTTATCGGAAAGATATTATAGCTAAATTTGGCTTCTAGATAGAGTCTGGCACAACTGTGAAGGCCTTAAGAAAAGTATCAAACAAAAGTATATTTTTTAAATAAATGAGAAGCACATTTCTTGATAAATGAATCGGTAAATAGATTTCAGAAATTGATAGTTAGCAGCAACAAGAACAAAGATCTTCTGTTAAAAAATAAAAAAAAATATAAAAATGTAGAAAATCGCGAGAATTCATTAAATACTACTTTTGAGCTCACTGTGCCGTTGTAAAAAATGAAAGTAAGACTAAATATTTGCAATAAAAATTACATGCACTTGTGTTTGACGCAAGATACTGGAGTTTCCTTTAGACCCAGAAATAAGTTTCAGAAAAAAGTATCTGGGAATTATTTCTTCGAATAGTTCCAGACTTGCTCTGAAGAAGTTTCCTGGTAGCATCGAAACATTTGTTAGTAATTTTAAATTTGCGATTTTTGCGGTGGTTAGTTCAAGTACGTCAAAAACAAAAACTAACAAGAAGATCTGTTGTTCAAGAGAGTGTTATCCCCTATTCTGCTATTAATAAATGAACAAAAAAAAAAAAAATAAATAAATAAAAATAAAATAAATAAATAAGTAAAAAAATACAATAATTTATTTTGAAGTACCTAGTCTTTATCGCTTTATTGAATCAAGTTTGTCCTTATAGGGTGATTGATTGTGTGACAAATAACCCTTCAGAGTACAATAACGTCAATAGCGTGAAAAGATACGCTAAATTTAAAATCATTTGTTGCTTTAAAAAATGCCACTGTCAAACATCATTAACATCTGCTTCAGTAATAAAAATACATGAAAATAATTATTATTCAGTCAAAAAGTTAAAAGGCATACAAAAAAACTTGCTTCCCCATTTTAATCTTAATATACTGGCAGTTCGTGTGTCTTTTTGAAGTAGCCCGCCGTTATCCGTTAACAAAATCAAGCTAGGGTTTGATCATTGTGGCAAGTCATGGGGAGTGTCGGCCAGCGGGACTTGACATTGAACCGGAGGAAGTCCTAATCTATTGGACGCCACCGCCCAAATGAATTAGAAAAGGGGGAGACCGGTTGTCATGGCAACGCGACGCGCCCCAAGAAAAAGGAGGGCGTCTCAGGGACGCCCTTTCGCCCCCGACAGTACCATCGATTAAGAGGATGGAAAAGTTTTTGTTTGGAATATCGGTTTCATCGTTTCTCGTAGTATTTTGATAAAATTGCCTTCTAGAAAGTGTATTTACGGTTTCTATCATAGCTATGAATAAAAACAATAATAATAAAAAAAAATGAGTGGGAGGACGAAATTGAAAAAAAAGTGTGTTAAAAAAAGATATTCTTGCATGTTGTTTCATATGGAAAAGATCTGGAGTTCCAAGATCAGTTTCAAATTAAATTCATTTATTTATCAGCACCACATTTTTATTCTTTCTAAATTTTTAATAGTACTTCTTCGTAATAACTCAGCCCGTTTATTGAATAACACGGTCTTCAAATTAAAAAATTAAGGAAAATTAAAAAAACTACAATTTTGTAACAAATTTAAAAATTATTTTAGCACAGGATATAGTCCAAATGAAAAATTACAAGTGTCTCCCCTCCCCTCCTAAAGAAAGACAGTTTTAAATATCTTTTTGTATGATTAGTAATAATAAATAGCTGATGTTTTTTCATGATATTTATTGTGAATTGTCTTGTTTAATTGCATGTGATAAAATACTACTTTAGCTGACAAATAAAAATAATACAGTCGACTTGCATTATAACTATCCTATCCGGATTTTGTTATTTGAATCGTTTGAATGGTCGCTGCAATATCAAATGAAATCGACAATAATATTCAGCTCATTCTCCTTAATTTAAATTTGATTAAAACATTACAATGAAGATAACATAAAATATATGAAATTTTTTATATCAAAATATTTTTTTAAATTAAAATAAATTAAGAATAATGACGTGAGAACAATACTTCACTTCGAACAAGGCAGTAAAACCGTTCAATACTCGATCGGTAATAAAAAACCTTACTATGTCTTCACGTATTTGTAATCATACGATCATAGGATAAATGCACCAGTAGTAGGCTATTTAAGATATTATTTTTCGTATTTCCTTTATTATTATCTAAACTTTATAGAACTTTTGCTAACCTATCTTTTTTTGTGGTGTCCGAACTCTTCTCTAAGATAACAGTCACCTGAAATATGAAAATAATTATGATGTAATTTAAAAAAACTTAGATCGCTCCGATGCACCAGAAGTAGGCACAGCAACTTTTTGAATGCGCCAGTAGTGGGCATACCAAACGTGAGCATAGAAAAATTTGGATGTACTTAGAAAAAAGACATTGCAATCCTAAAAGGAATTCTTCCTGAATTATTCAATGGAATTTAAATGATAGATGGAACTGAGTTATGAGATAATTCCATAATTTTGCACAAAAAATGTACATAATAATGTCCGCATAAAATTACAGCAATTGAAAAAAGTTAGTGTGAACTAAAAAATACTTTTTGGTAAAAATGGGAACCGACTCTCAATTAAAATTTGCACTAAAAAGTAAAAAATGAATTCCTTCTTTAAAAAGCATCTGTACAACTTTTGCGCTTAATTTTTGAAGTCGGTGAAAAATTATGAGTCTAATTACCATTACAAATTATGATACATAAAATCTTTTGTAACCCCAAATTAATTACTAATATAAATGGCCCAGAGCTTGCAACAGTTTCTAGATTATCTAGAAACTGATACTTTAGTTGATAAAGGGTAGTTTCCCATAGCTCCCGTACTTTTGTTTGAGCATATTCGATAATTAGAACAAAGTTATGGGCGGAAATATAGTCATTTTTTTGTTTTTTCATCCATAACTTTCGATTAAATGAACCGATTTTAATGATTTTTTTAATCGATATAGGATAGTCTATCTGGTTTTCTTTTTTTCTAAAAATTTTTTCTTGTTAAAATTGTCAAATGCTGGAAAATATCCTGAGAAAACAGTCAATTTTAAGTTGCGACCTTCTTGCACTTCAGGTCCGATAGAAAACTGCTTAGTATGAATCTAAAGACTAATAATAAATGAGAATAAAATAATTTTTGGAAAAAAAATAGAACAGACTTCAAACTATAAATATCGCTAAAAAGTAATAAATAAAATTATTCTTTAAACAAGTTCGATACGACTTTTAAACATAATTTTTGAAGTCGGTGCAAAATTATGAGTCTAATTATAATTACGCCATGCGTTATTTTACATTGAAACTGTTGCAAACTCTACGCTATTTATATTTGTAATTGGTTCATAGTAATAAAAGGAATCATACATCAAATTTTCATCATAATTTTGCACCGACTTCAAAAATTATGTTTAAAAGTCGTATCGAAATTGTTTAAAGAATAATTTTATTTTTTACTTTTTAGCGCAATTTATAGTTTGAAGTTGGTTCTATTTTTTCCAAAAATTATTTTATTTTATTCTTTTTAGTGTAAATACATTTTTATATAAATATTCTATCTGTAAAACATACATATCAAAGGGGAAACTTTCTTTCAGGGAATGACACTAAAAACTAACAGTTTATATGATAAATTTCGTTTTGAAATCGATTTTAAAGGGTCTCCAGAGCAAGCAAACTGATTGAATTTAATTTCTTCTTCAGAGAAGCCTTCGGTCAATTTCTTGTTATAATTGCTTTTACTATTACATCTTAATGGCAACACTCTTTTTTAACAATGAGTTTCATGCTTATCAACAATTTTCCCAACAAAGAAAAATCAAGCCTAGCCTTTCCAATTAAAATGAAAAAATACTTATTTTTCACCCATAACGTTTTTTTCTAAAAAACAGATGTAGTAAAATTGATGTGCGATATTTGAGTTAGACGACCCTCTATCGACCAAAGAAAAAATAATCAAAATCGGTTCATTTAGTCAAAAGTTATGGATGAAAAAGCAAAAAAAATGACCTCGTTTCTTCTCATAACTTGTTTTCTAATTATCGAACAGGGTCAAACAAAGATAAGGGACCTATGGGAAAGCACCCTCGATCGATAAAAAAAAATCATGAAAATCGGTTCATCCGGTAAGAAGTTATGAGTGGACAAACAAACAAACGAACAAAAAAAAAAAAAAAAAAAAAAAAAAACGACATACATACAAAATGAATGTATAACCTCCTTCCTTTGTGAAGTCGGTTAAAAAAACATGTTGAACCTGTGTTAAGGGGGCATTTTTTCAATTCCGGGGGTTGGCGAGCGATAGCGAGCAAGGGGCGGTAGCCTCCTAGCTTATAGGCAAATTATTTTTTATTTACGAATCGAATGTACTTGTTGATACACGATTTATTAAAAGCTAATAAATTTCATAATCTCATTTATTAAAATCTACTTATTTTATTTATTAAAACGTAAATTTTTGTTAAAAAATAAATTATTCATCAATTGAACGTACTTGCACGGACATCATTTGTTGAAACCTAATAAATGAACTAAATAAACTTGACTGGGGCATGTGAATTTGCGATCCTTGTTTTATAAACATATGCTTGTTTGTTTTGAAGAAAAATGACAATTAGAATGAAAGCAGTTAAATTCCTAACATAAATGACCACAATAGTGAGCCAACAATCAACGTTCATACAGTTAGATAAAGTATATTTGAAGTCAAATTGACATTTGGGCAAATTGTCTTTCTCGCCAAGTTGACAGAACTCGTTAGAATGTGACGTGCTTCAAATTTCAAATTCAAAGCACCCTTCCTTAATAAATAAATAAATGAAGTAAATACTTTGTTTTAGATCTATCTTTGAATTATATGGTATTATCTGGAAAGGAAACATGTATTGGTTCCAAAATTTTATAAGAAACTTTGCGTTCTGCAGAACAAACTAATGAGCAGTTTTCAACTGAACAGAAACTAGTTGGAAGAACATTGGAACTGAGATCTATCTCTACTAATAATAAATTTCAACGCACTATGTATGTGTGTCTGTCTGACTGTTTGTTTACTACAAAACAGATCATAGAACCTAGTCTTACCAAGTTCAACGCAAATATTTTTTGATTGCTAATCATGTGCACCTCCGAGCAGTTTTTAAAAATTCGACTTCGTTTTTTTACTCCAATTTTAAGCAAATTTTTCATATAAAATTGATAGTTCGGAGACTGAAAGTTCTTTTACATTGTAAAATTTTAATAGGGACTATTTAGGATTTATATCTTCAATATATTGCGGATTTTTAGGCAGTGTTTTCCTTATTAAAATAGGGATTTTTGTAAAGTGTTGTTTATAACCTGTTTGAGACACTTGGGATTTGTTGATGTCATTTTTTAACTGCTGTCCTTAGGAACTGTTTTCTTTATTCTAACGAAGAATTCAAGAGCTTTTTGTCCTTATTTAGGAACTGTTGTCCTTATCTCCTAGAGATGCTTTTTATGGGGATACTTTTAATGACTGTTTTTTTTTAAATGTGACTTTTTAAGGACTGTTGTCCACATTCCAATGAGAATCTTTAAATAAGTTTATCCCTATTTACGGCAGAATATCAGTTTGTTTGTTTGTTTGTGTATGTGTGTGTGTGGGTGCATCGGTCGAGCTGGAAGGGTCCGGAAGTACGAAATTTTGTTTACAGGTACCTTGAGTCAGGTCCTCGTGTACCTCTAAGCGTTTTTTCTAAAGTTCGAATTCGTTCTTCTTTATTCCAATTTTAAGCAAAACTGTTAATTTTGGGATTATCTCATTGAAGAAATGTTCCACGTTTTAGATTTTCTCAACATATTAATGCCCGTAAAAAACGGAAGAAGATGATCTCTTTCTGAAGTTCGTAGAACAAATAAAACACGCGCAATATTCATTTTAAGTAGTTTTCGAATTTAAAAACGAGGTTTACCTTTGGATTTATTTGCTCAATTTGCATATTTTCAGCAAAATTAAGAGTACTTTTGTCGCCAAATAGATGATTTCTGTTAACGTAAAACTAATGAAAATTATTTTTGTATTAAGTCACACATATACTAGGTTGGAATGTTTTCGATATCGTTGATTTTTGATGAAATTTAAAATTTCGCTAAGTGGTAATAACTTTTTTTCGCTCTTCATGCAGTTAATTGTTCTCAAGATATTATTTTGCACTTCGTAACTTTTACAAACCGCCCCAAAGGGATCATGGTGCATTTGCGTTATGCTTCCATTACTATAATGCAATTTGGCGATCTTCTACTTTATTTTAACTTTTTTTTACGTTGCGGTTTTGATTGGTTCCATATTTTACTCAAAGTGATTTATTTTATAACATTTATTTAATTTTTGTACTGTCTATTTGGCGCCATTTGGACAGAATTTAGTTATACCTTTCTATCAATTTAAATTTCCCACGTCAGTACTGGTTTGGTACTGAACATTTTCTAACGTAACTTTGTATGTTTATTTACCTTTAGAAATAATGCTTTTTTTTCTTCCGGTTTTAGTCGGCCAGGGGCCGTTCCGTGTGGGAGCATAAAATTCACAACAATTTCATTTAACGCAAGACTGATATCTATGACCTTTGCAATCAATATTGACTGTGATTGGTTATATTATAAGACTGTGATTGGTCATATTATAAGACTGTGATTGGTCATATGTACAAGCCACAAACATCCCTGTTTGTAAATTGTGAATCTGAATACTCATTTCCCAGATCTGGACAAACGAAATTTCTTCTTTATTGTTGTTTAAAGTTGGTGCAATGTAAGTTCGCTCATCACTGACTTCACACATGGGCCTTCTGAATTCCTTTCACAGGAAAAACTTTTGGTGTTCCATACTTTAATTTCCTGCTGGCTAAATTCTTCAACTTTCTTAGGTAACAGGATGAGGGCTGTTGATGTGTATGACTTCAGCACTCTCGTAAAAGATAAAAAGCTTTTCTTTGTCAATTAAGTACATATGAAAACTAACAACCAATAGTTTCAAACTCTAGATGTGCAATAACGAGTCAGAAATGTTATAAAAAGTAAATATTAAATATTTTCTAAAAAATATTTTATAGTAGAGGGTTATGAGGTAAGGAAATGTATGTCTGTCTGTTAGTCTGCTGGTAATTTTTTAGGGGGGATATATTTCTAATAGTACTAAGGATTAAATGCCATGTCAAAGAAAATGAAATTTTGATCTCATGAGTATAGTGAGTATAGTTTAAAGAAAACTGGTGAAATATATGCAAAATCTTAAATTGTGTCTAAAACTCGTTAAATTCAAAAGTGGAATGTTTCCTATTGAGCGAATGTAGTACTCAATGGTATTGACCAACAGTAAAAAAAAATATTTTTGAAATTGGCTTTTTTGAGAAAAAAAAATATATAAGATTCTTTAAATTTTTTCCCCAGAAGGCTGTAGAAAAAAAAAGTTGATCAGACATTTTAAAATGTAGTCTCTTATTTCAAAAAGCAGAGAATTATCTTTCAAATAAAAAAAAAAACGCAACAAGTTATCTTGCACCTCTCGGGAAATAGAGTTTTAAAATTTTTGTCGACAATTGCAAATCAGTAATGGCGCCGTGGACGTCATCTTTAGCGGCCTGTGTCTCGGGCCCGGAATATTTTTAGGCAAAACAAAAATATACCTGTATTTTACTTTGTTTTAAATTTTAACATATATTGAACACAAAAACTTCTGAGACTATGAAGGCACGATTTTTTCTTTATCTGCCTGAATTGACGTAGACTATGCCTAACACTAAAAAAAAAAAAAAAAAAAAAAAAAAAATCGAAATTTTTTAGATGAACCGAGTGCAAATAAAATATTTAAAATTATAGTCAAGTGTTACAAAATTGAATATCCTACTAATAAAATATTGTAATAAGAGGGTCACAAGGCTTTTTATATCTATTTTCGGCTTTTAAGGGTCTCACAACGCGAAAAAGATTGATAAATAATGATTTATAGAGATAGTGATCAAATTATTAGAATAATAGGATACAACAAGAAGTTCCGTCTAGAACTATATGAGCCTACTTTCCCGTATACACCGAATTCAAATTTATAATCTAGCTATCTCTCTCTGTCTTTCTCGTTTAGCTTTAGTTCTTAATTGCTTCAAATATACCTTTTTCAACGGTTAATACATATTCATTCAATCATTCATTTATTAAGTCGTTCATGTATTTGTTCACTCATTTATTCATTCATTCTTATTCATTTAATCATTCATTAATTCAAAAATATTCTTGAAAATCAAGATCAAAAAATTTCATAGGAAAATAGGCTCGTTAGTTTTGGATGAATTTTCTATTTGTACATGTTTTACGTCATAAGAGCTTTCCGATAAAGTTTGTTCCAAGCAAATCGGTCCGTTAGATCAGAAATTATATAGGATTGAAATTTTCCCCGTAGGCGGTATGTTAATTTTTTTTAACTGTTCAAAAATGAACAATAATTGTTCAAATCAATATTTCACGCCAAGGACTTCTTTCAGTGAGCTTTTTCATGAGAACTTGGATCTTGTACCCAGAGTTTACATAATTTGCTTTATTTTCACCCATAGGCGATAATCTTAAAAATTTTTGAACTGTTCAAAATTGAACAAAAAATTGTTCAAATCAAAAAGTAAAGTATGGAGATGGGATGTCCTCGCCGAGATCTTTTGAATGCAAAAAGAATTTTTCGGATCGAACAATTCGTTCAAAAGTTATTAGGGGGGGGGGGGACATACCGACAGACAGACAGACCGACAGACAGACCGACAGGCACACTTTTTCCCCATCTCAAAACCCTACTTTCAAATTTTTAATTTTTCAATCTTTATTTACTTACTTAACTTATTTTTGACTTTTCTTGATTTCTAACGATACTTTCTCAATACATTAAGCCTTCTTACATGCTTTATTATTATTATTTTTTTACTTTTACGGGAAAGTAGGCTAAAAAATGTCAAGTTTAGTTGAGACACATTTTTAAAATGTGTTTTATTTTTGAAATGGTAGAAACATTTTAAATCAAACTTTAGGAAATAATCGATGCAGATTATGTACACTCAAAAACTCGTGTGTTTTCAAGACTTACTTCAGGAGTAAATAGTCTTGCGTGAGGAATCAATTCAGTGTTTTTAAGCTAGTTTATTATTCTATTGTCACATTGTGACGCCAATTGCACTGCATTTGAGGACAAAAGTTTTAGAACATGTCATCCATCTTATTAAAATTTAAAGTCGTATTTTCTTAAATAAAAAAATGAAAAAAATATCATGTCTATCCGCTTAATTTTACATTAGGACATAATTCAAGACTTTGTTCAGATTATAAAATATTTTTTTGCGCAGAAAATCAACTGCGTTAGTACACATTTTCAATACTAACTGGGTACATATCTTTAGTCATTTAAAGGAAGCAATTAAGTACATAGAAAGAAAGCTTCGTGTGTACGTTAATGCGTTAATTTTATCCCGAATGCTCCCTTTAGAAATTAAATTTTTGAGGAATGACAAGAGTGCGACACATTTTATAGTGCTATGTTACGATAAAATTTTACATACATTACTTTATATGAAATACATTCATTCAAACTAGTGTAATATTTCATGTCTAAGCATTTCTTTAATAACGAAAGATGCATCATTTTTAACCGAGCATGCCATCAATAGAACAAAACAGCAATATTTCATATAGTACCTTTTGATATATTGGACTATATATCGATCAATATAAAACTAACTTGACCTAGTTAAGTTTTAGAGCATTTGTTCCTCAATAATGTCTTCTTTAAAAAGATATTTACCATGAAATAGACTTTAATTCTCATAACCGTTTTCATTTCAGTTTTTACGATATGTAAAAGCTGATAGAGAGAGTGTCATTGAAATCGGATTTTTCTTCAAAAAAATGTATTAGAAGAAATACCATTTTTTGTAGAAGTGAGTTCATAAATAATTATTACAATGATAGTAGTAAGTGAAGTATTACTTTAAAATTTTAATAAATTCACAAGGTCTTGGCAGGAAAGAAATACTGTGTGTCTATAAGTTCACATGCTTTCGTACTGAAATTAGAATTCCTTGCTATTGGGAAACATGGTTTTTTATTGTAATTTCGCTTAAAACGTTATTTATATTATTATTATTAATGTTATTAATTTTTACCCCCCCCCCCAAAAAATAAATATTATTGCTTAAAACTAAAGTACCATATATATTCGTGTATAAGCCCACTTTTTCGAAATTAGAGACAAAAATTTGCCTCCAAAGTGGGTGGATGGGCTTATACACGGGTCAAAATATTTATACAAATTCAAATAAAAATGTGGTAACCAGCTACAGGCTCTGGACCCAGCTAAGCTGGTTCTAGTCAATTTACCAACCCCCAAAAAACAAGAGCTCTCTTAAAATTTTTTTCCCCGCTGCAAGTAACAGTCGCTTTCGGTAAACTAATCCAACTGCCTACAACCCTATTGAAGTAGTAATTTTTCCTAATTTCAAGGTTATCCAAAGATATGAAAAGCTTAAAACAATGACCGCTGGTTTTATCTTTTGTGCGGAAATGCTGCCCTTCAACATTTTCTGTTTTAATGAATTTAAATAACTAAATCATGTTCCCTCTAACTCTTTTTAGCTCGAGACTATACATATGGAGACTTTTAAGCCTGAACTCATAATCAAGGTCTGAGAGACCCCTTACCAACCTTGCAGTCCTCCTTTTAACTCTCTCCAATACAATGATTTCCTTCTTTAGACTTGGAGACCAAAACTGAACAGCATATTCCAAATGAGCCCTTACCATACTTTTGTATAAAGAGAATATAACTTGCTTAGGCTTGTTCGAAATAGCTCTATTCATAAACCGAAGCATTCTGTTAGCTTTGTTACTATTATGCTGCACTGCTGACTAAACTTGAAGTCGTGACTAATGAATACTTATAGATCAACAACTGCTTCTGCTTCACTAATGATGGAATCTTGGAAATAATAGCTTGCATGTTTATTCCCATGACCAAAATGAAGTGCTTGACATTTCCATACATTAAAAGACCCAATGACTTAATTGCCGACCTGGAAACTTGGTTTAAATGAAGCCGTTTGACTCGTACATTCGTGTCATTAATTCCCATGACTTTGACATCATCAGCAAAAATACTGGTGTTCCCATAAATATTCTTAATAATATCATTAATAAAAATAATAAATAATAACTGCCCTAAAACTGAACATTGTGGAACACCACTTAAAACATCAATCCCCTACGAATAATTGCCCTTTACTACTCTTTGTTTCCACCCAGTCAGCCAATTTAACCCAAATTAAAGTTTTTCCACCAACTCCAATGTAAGAGTTTGCTAAGAAAAGCTTCCTGTGGTACTTTAACGAACGCTTTTTGAAATCCTCTAGTCGTATGTTAACTTGAGTCTTGCTTATATCAGCTGTTGAAATACAGTTTCTGTTAAAATCACTGGGAAAAAATTATTAAGAATACCAGCTATATATCCATTATTTTGAGTTAAGTTCCAATTCGTATACACTAGTGGGTAACCTGACCCTAGGGGGAAACCTATTAGTAATCTGAGTATTACAAGCATTCCCTGAATTAGCATAAGCGAAAAGTCTCTTAGGATTCCTGTCGACGTTATCCGCAATTTTTGGTTCTAGTTCCCTTTTAATACTCCACACCAAATACTTAGAATTACGTCTAGCCTCACAATCTTAAATCTTCTCAGTATGGCAAATAGCCGAGAAATGGCTTGCTTCTAAGAGCTTCGTTTACTTCTCTAGAGAGTCACATGGGCCAAAGTTTAGTAAAATCCCCTTTTTTTTGCAAATCTGAAATTTTTAGCTTTGTAAGCATAGAAATTGATCCAAAACCTGATAGTATTGTGATCAATATCTCCAGTATGATACCCTATATTCTCATCTCCTGAACCAAACTTCCTACATTATAGAAACTAGATCCAAAATAGCATAATGCCTGGTCCCCTGCGCAACACCCTGATTCAAAAAGCAGTCGCCAATCACCTTCAAAAGTCCTCTTCTCTACATGTGCTAGGTTTAACAAGAAGTTCCGTCTAGAACTATACGAGCCTACTTTCCCGTATACACCAAATTCAAATTTATAATCTAGCTATCTCTTTCTCTCTCTTTCTTATTTATCTTTAGTTCTAATTATTGAAAATATACCTTTTTCAACGGATAATACATATTCATTCACTCACTCATTCATTCTTTCATTTATTCAGCCATGCATTTATTCATTCATTCGTTACCTCATTCAAGTGTTTATTCATTCATTTACGCATTCATGTATTTATTCACTCATTTATTTACATTTTCATTTATTCAATAATTTATTCATTCATTCTTTTCCTCATTCATTTATTCGTTGATTTATTCTTTCACTCTTTCATTTATTCATTCATTCATTATTTCACTCATTGAGTCACTGAGAAATATCCTTGAAAATCCCGATCAAAAAATTTCATAGCAAAATAGGCTCGTAAGTTCTGGATAAACTTTCTATTTCTACATGTTCTACGTTATAAGAGCTTTCCGATAAAGTTTGTTCCAAGCAAATCGGTCCGTTAGATCAGGGTTTATATAGGGTTGAAATTTCCCCGTAAGCTCTGTGTTAATTTTTTGAACTGTTCAAAAATGAACATAAACTGTTCAAATCAATATTTCACGCCGAGAACTCCTTTCAATAAGCTTTCAATAGGAACTTGGCTCTTGTGCCCAGAGTTTACAGAATTTGCTTCAATTTTGTCCATAGGCGCTAATGTTAAAATTTTTTGAACTGTTCAAAATTGAACAAAAAATTGTTCAAATCAAAAAGTAAAATATAGAAATGAGATGTCCTCGCCGAGATATTTCGAATGCAAAAAGAATTTTTCCAATCGGACTATTCGTTCAAAAGTTATTAAGGGGGGGGGGGGACAGACCGACAGACAGACAGACAGACAGACCGACAGACCGACAGACAGACAGACAGACAGACCGACAGACCGACAGACCGACAGACACACTTTTTCCCCATCTCAATACCCTACTTTCAAATTTTTTATTTTTCAATCTTTATTTAATTACTTCACTTATTTTTGACTTTTCTTGATTTTTAACGATATTTTCACGATACATTAAGCCTTCTTTCATGCTTTATTATTATTTTTTTTTACTTTTACGGGAAAGTAGGCTAAAAACTATTCCAGTCTATGCCTGGGAAGTTAAAATCTCCCCTCATGGTGACAGAGCCTTTACCAGACATGTCACTAATAACATCCTGGTTAACATTAGGTGGCCTATAAATGTTCCCCAAAGGCAAATTCTTACCCTCATTACGAAACAACTCCACCATATCAATATCAGTAGGCTTATTATTCATGACCAGTTCATCATATTAATGACCAGTAAAGGTGTCAGTTATATAGAATAAAATCCTTCCGCCTCTCTTAGCCAACCTATCTTTCTTAAACAAATTATATCCAGCAATACTTATCAGATCCCTAGTCCGTGTTTCAGTAATTCCAAAAATATCCAACACCTCACCTGCAATAACACTTTTTAATTCATCTATCTTATGCCTGATACTGTGAACATTAGTATACAGAATTTTAGTCATGTTCACTTTGCTTGTCTTAAACCTTTTATGATGATTTAAATCACTAATAATAATGTTAATATTGCTTAACACCTTGGCCACTTTCGTAAAACCACCAGAACAGAAATCAACTACCTAACATTGCCTAATGCAAGTAAAATACACCCCCCTCCCATTCGAAATTAGTTGTCGACTCGGAAGCCTCTCAAATCATATCACCAACTTTAATGACACCCCTAGAACTAAGATGCCGACCACCCTAGCAACCCAATCTCTCTGACAACCAGGTTCATTCTCCTATCCCGCTTATTTAACGAGCCCCTGAGCATCCCATACCTGGGAAGCAACAACCTACCTAGAGATAAGTCGTAAAGTTGGCTGCTTTATCCAGCAGGTTATTGCAATCCCTAATGAATTCCTCACTCTGCGCTGTTACCAACGTCATTAGCACCTACCCACAGAGTAACAGAATCTTCCTGTTTAATCATTCGCTTTTTTCTTACAACCTAATTAGCATGCTTCACCTGAGCCCCTGTTAGACAGCACTTGGCCACCTTGAGCCTCGTTCTCCCGATCAAATTACCTATCCCGCGTTTAGCATAAAATGCCCCAAAATGACACCCTCTGTTTCTAGGTCTACAGTTTTATCCATCCTCGCACCCCCCAAATCTCTCTCCTACAAGTAGTTCCCACCTCCTTTTTAGCAGTTTAACCAGAATTATTTAGAACTAATTAGGCTTCCAATATTAATACCTTAACGTGCTAATCTCCCCATTCAGCACATTTTGCACAAATGACATAAAAAAATGCAAATAACTTGATTTCAAACACAATTAATAACAGTAAGCAATAAAACTATGCTAATCCCCAAGACTTACAAAATGTAAACAATCACTACATGGTTAGGCTTATCTGAAAAACACCCCAAAAGAGCAAACAAATGTAATTTCAGTCGCACAAAATTAAAAAATACTAAATTAAATGATAAATTGTATCAAATGTATAAATAACTAATCAGAAGAAACCACAAAATATATAATATACTCAATATGAGTAGGAGCAGAAACTTCAGAAAGCAATGCTTAGTCCCCTGGTGGCCAGAAAAAATAAATTATTTTCAAAATTTATTCGCGAAATAAAAATCAATCATAAGTAACAAAATACAGATCTAGCAAATTAAGCTTTTTCATTTAAAGGAAAAAAGGTTACAAAGAAGATATAAACAATACGCCATTATTCCAACATCATTCGTCGTCGGAAAATCCGAAGAAATTCGTCAAATTCATTTAGTCTTGACTTCGTCAGCAAACTTTTCGCCGTAAGATTCATTAAAAGATACAATTACTAAATGTGTAAATTTTCAAATTAGGTGGGTGGGGTTATACACGCGTCAGTTCTTTTTGAAAGATTTTTGTGGGGAAACTTGCCCCTAGGGCTGGCTTATACACTCGCATGTAATGAAATGAACATATAACCATTAAAACAATCCATTGAAACAATAACCGAGACATAATTGTCTAAAGATCGGAACAGCTAAATTTCGGAGACTTAGGAAACAAACAAACAAACAAAGAAAAACTAATGAAATATGTGCAAGAAAAAATAAATAAATTCAATATAACATGCAAACAAAAATATAATTAATGATGTGAAATACAGGGAATTAAGATAAGCAAGATACAGGTAGCAATGCACTCAAATCTCCCTCAAAAGGTTTAGAATTTTTTTCGAGGCATCAACCTTTTTTATGTGGTGCTAATTTCCCACGTAATTTATTTTCAATACTGACATGATTTTTTTTGGCAGTAACTTAGAATGTGCAGAATTTAACAACAACAATAGTGGGAAATAGTTGTAATAATCCATGTTTTCAGAAATTGATCATTTAAATGAGTTAATACCAAGTACGAAACATTCGATTAAGCTATTCCCGTTTTTCCAGGCTTCTTATTAATATTTAAACCGCAATTGAACAACTTTCAATCGCAGTAGATTTAAAAGTTATACTACAAGAATAACTGAGCCAGATCCTCTCAAGTTTCTTAGATTCTCAAATTTAGTTTTTTAAAAAAATAATTAAACCAAAGAAAAAAAATTGATAATAATTGATACACTTCGTCATATTTTTTTCCAATAAAATTTTGTAGTATTTTTAATTGCTTTCGGTAAAGTGCAAAACTGATTATCGACCTTTGTAAATATATGATGTAATCTGTGATTTCTTTCTTAGAAGAAATGCTACATTTCTCGCTTATCCGCAGAGCTTGCTCAATGTTATATCAAGATTATCAGTCTTTTTCTATAATCCAAAACAACACTGCTTGAAATATTTGCTTCTTGGAGATATGAACGTTTATTTGCGGTTATCAAAGTTAATCTCAAACACGAAAGAACGAAAAAGAAAAGAAGAGAAGTGGCGAGAATTAACGCAGTTTGGTTTATTGCTGCCAGGCTTATACGACTTCGTTTTTTCCTGTGGAATATTTCTTTGACTTTCTCTATTTTTCTGGAATGTTTTCAAAAAAGTTGCTTTTCCATCTTTAGTCAAACCTTTTCAATGATCAAATGTCGAACTCTTTAAGAGTAGATTTTTATTTAAGGTATACTCGTACATGAAAATTCAAATAACCATTCTAAAAAATAGAGTTGTTCAGAAAATTTCGACCCTAAAACCCATTTAAATGTGTCTTAGACAGCTATTCTAATTCAGGGTCTCTCGCTCCCTCCCCCCGCTTACCTGGAAATTCCCCCTTTTTTTGTCTTATTGGCTACCGGAAGGACAGTATTCATTACCACCAAATGACTTTTAGTGGGTCGCCAGATTCTTCGTTCTTTCATAAAAACAAAATATTTTTTTGCAATCGTTCTTTATAGTAAAAAAAAAAAAAAAAAAAAAAAAAAAAAAAACTAGTTCAAACTCATGGTAATGTGCATTTATTTCTATTAGTTTCCATACTTGCACTTATGGGTATTTACGGCAAATATAGGTAAAAATATGCAGTTGCATATGCGCATAACGACCCGCATATATCCGGGCTCTAGTTATTACAAATTAGAACAAAGACGTTCTTTAAAATCAAAATTTTGTACGGTGTGAACAAATTAATATGGACCTCGATATCCTGGTACAAAGATGATGTAAGCGATAAGAATTGTAATACTTTTTTTGTCATGCAATTAAAAATTATTCGCACGATTTTCAATATTCTTTTTCGGATCGGTCCACCAATTTTGATCCATTTTTAGAAGGAATTTGATATTGGCACGAAGCTCGGTCAAAGGTCAAGGTCATTGGCATTTGTCCAACCGATCGCGTTTTCCAGCTGGGCCTTTCTTTCGCTCGCGTGGGGGTGGAATGAATGATGCGGTTGCCATAGGAACGCAATCTCTCCTGTCATGTTGTTTCGTCGCCTAGGGACGACAACAAAGGATTCAGTCCTTGTCTACGACATTTCGGGACAACATTAAATAAATGCACACACTTTGTTAGCATGGAGAAATAAAAATTAAAGCAGCCTTACGTTATGTCTGAGGGTGATTTCGTAATAAATTTTGCATAATGGACCTAGCAATACATTTCAGCATGTATAACAAATTTGTAAAAAGTGATCTTTGTCCAACAACTTTATAATTAAAGTACATGCACTTGTTCTTAACATTTAAAATTAAAGTACATGCACTTGTTCTTAACATTTAAAATTAAAGTACATGCACTTGTTCTTAACATTTAAAATTAAAAGTACATGCACTTGTTCTTAAACTTTGAAATAGGTAATGCAAAATTCCTTTTCAAAGCTGAACTTCGAACTTGATATTCGAAATTCTAAGTCCTTAAATGTAATGATTTTTATAGAAAAAATTTAAATGTCATTTTATTGCAACACGGTAAATAAAGTTTAACACTGGGAAAGGGGGAAAAAGGTGAATCTTTTTTCGGCAGATTAAATCAAGGATTGTTTTCTAGTAAAGAAAAAAAAGTCTCTCTATTAACAACATTAACGCATGTTTGGAGAATTGAAATTTCCTGAAATTGTTTATTTCTTCACAATTAGCAATAAAACGCATGAAATAGTTTCATGGTTCTATAACAGAAACTCAAAAATTGAAAGTTTCTGTTCAGTCTCTTTACAGAAGAGTAATACGTGTAATTTACTGAAAGATAATGCCAATCAGTTTGAAACAATGAATTTGATAACCTTTTTACATAAACTAATTTTCTTTTCTTAAAAGACACATATTATTGACAAAGGCGGCAGGGTGGCGTAGTGATAAGGCACTGGCCTCGTACGCCCAAGTGTGCAGGTTTAAACCTGGCCCAAGTCGGTGGATTTTCAAGATGCAGAAAATCGTCAGCGCCCATGTCGTATGGTTATGCGGCATGTTAAAGATTCCCTGAGTATCTGTTTGGCTTGGGAACTCACGGCTAAATTAAATTCCTAGTGCAGTTTCGCATCAAGTAGAGCCCAGGTGCCGTCATCTAGGGGGAAACTGAGCGTCAAAATTCTCAAGTGGTAATGGTATCCGCCGATAGTGCTGCTACTTGAAAGAATGGATGCCGGTTTCCGGTTAATGCACTGGGTCTGCAAAGGGTAGTGACCACACGCAGCCTCATTAGAAGGAAAAGAGTATTATTGCAAAAAAAAAAAAAAAATGTGTTGACGTAATAAAATACACGTGAAATAATTTGGTTTCTAAATCAAGTGAAAGTTATATATGAGCCGTGCACGAATCAATGAACTCCACTTTTTAAAAACCTCTTTATTTCAGCTTTGAAAGAGTTTGATTCATGGGGGTGTAGAGAGAGAGAGAGTATGTGAATTTATAATAAAGCTTTGGTTAGGTACATTATAAATTCGCATACTCTCACTCTCTGTACTTGTTAATAAAACACTTTTAAATCAGAAATAAGGAGGTTTTTAAAAAGTGGATTTAATCAATTTCTGCACTTAACAACTAATATATATGATGCTATATAAATCAATGTTGATATTCGCGAAAATATCGTTTAGTTTTGTATGAAATTTTTGTTGACATTGATTTCAAGGGTTTTATTCGTCTGTTAAATCGCGTCTCGAATTTTAATGTCCAAAAATACACTTTTAATTATTATTACAGCAGCATGTATCCTCATGAACTTCGAGCAATTTCATCTTAAGCAGTGGTTTTTTTTTTTCAAGCTTTAAAATTATGTAACATTTAACTAGAATAAAGGATTTATTTTGTCTTTTGTCATTGAAACAAATCAAAAATCAAAATGAAAATAGTTAACTTTACTTTTAGAATAGAGCTCTTACATTAATTTCTTACAGGAGATGAATGAAAAAGAAATATAAATACCCCAAAAAGGAATGTACAAAACTTTAAGTTTGAATTCGTCGAACCAACACACACACATAAGAAGGCAAACAAACAGGCATTCATATTTACATTAAAGTTAAATATGTAGTAACTATAAAGCATTTCTTATGTTCAGTAGTGGTGAGAAAAATGTACTTAGAGATCTTTTTTTTTTTTTTTTTTTTTTTTTTTTTTTTGCGAAATAGTTTATGATATAGTACGCTTGGCAAAGGCTAATAAGTATATTACATCCTCGCAAAACGAAGTTACAACTTTGTTGAAATAAATACCCAAAACCTTATTATTACCTTATGTATGTACACGTGTAAATACGGTCTTTTTTTCTATTAACTAAAAGATCAATTTGTATTTTCGTATTTACAGGGTAAAGTTTGTCATCTGCCTATCTATAGGTCTGTGATAATTCTGCTTCAAATTAGATAAATAATATTGTTTTTTTTTCTGGGGCAAATGTTTTTTGTATGCTGCAAAATAAATTATGAATTGACCTGATACAACACTGAACAAGTTTGTTACAAAATTATGAGTTGATCTATTAAGAAACTGACCATTCTGCTAAAAAACTGCAATTATGCTATTGCAAAGTTGATATAGAATAAAATTTTGAATTTCCAACTCCTGGAATAAGGGAAGCAGTACTATAAACCCTCATAAAATAAACAGAAGAGTCCTAAAAAATCTCCATTGGAATGAAAGCAACAGTCTCTAAGAAATCTTATAAGAGTAAGGACGACCGTTTCTAACCCACATCAGAAGTCTCTCGAAAGATCCCATCAGAATAAGCACACCACAGGGTAATTACCCCAATAGTTCCTGAAAATTGCCATCAGAATAAGGAAAACAGACCCTAAAAATATTAGAACAACTGACCTTAAAAATTCTCGTTGTAACATGGTTAGCGATACCTAAAAAGCACCAACTGAATATGCTCAACATGCATTACAAAATTAAAATATTATACCAGCTTCATTGATCGTCTGCAAGAAATAAATGACAGCTAACAATAGTTAAGAGTAACGTCACCACACTCCTGTGCCACCGATAAAGTCATATATTTATTCTAAAAACAATTATTCTTCTTAAAAGAAACTTCATCTCATTTAGAAAATTCAACGCTTTTAAGTGGTATAAACATTAAAAATGTTCTGTATTATCAAAAGTGTGAGGATTGTTTTTTTAATTAATAAATTGGTTAATTAAAGCCGCACAGATATGAGACCAGGCAAAATGGCTTTCACGGAATTTCCTCAATACGATTATACTGGTTTCAATTCTGAATCTCCTGCCATTTTCAATGAATTTAAAAACCGAACAAAGTATTTAAACTTTCAATCACAAGTGTTTAAACGTTAATGCGCAAGATAGCTACGTTGCAGAATTTTCGTAGTGCGGTTTTCAGCAGCAATATAAAATTGCAACCAAGCAGTATCTTGCAAATAATGAATAAATGAATTAATAAATAATAAATTAATAAAAACATTCAAAAACTGAAAAAATGAAAAAAATCCAAATACCAATTTTATTTTCTGCGAACCATTCTCCTAGTACCCCCCATTTCTAATGAGAAAAGCAGAAATTTTCACCGAAATCTGATCGATCAGGTTTCAAGCCTGTAAGCGACACACGCATTCGGAAATTGTCAGTTATTTATTTTATTTAGATTATTCATTAAACTAATCCTAACTAACTTAATCCAAATGCAAAGATGTTTTTATATTTACGTTCGCTTACTAAAGTTCAAAGAAATGCTTCAAGTTTCTTCAAGACCTAACTAAAAAGTCTTTTATAATGTTACTTTAATAGTTTTTTATGCATTAACCATTTTTTAAAAATAGGGTTAACTATTACTCTTAGTTTTGATAATGGGATAAATTCCTTTTTGTTGCAAAAGCTGAGATATAGTTAAGGATTTTGAAAATCGAATTTTCAGAGCACTTTGCGAACTAAAAGCTTTTCAAACGCAATAAACCTGCGCGGAGGAAATCTCAAGGTCAGATATTTCAGGTGAATTTTTAAAGCAACGCTTGAAAATTGAATAATGTCAGGAAGTCACTTACTATTTCTGACTACTCAACGAATTTATTTTTTTCTACAAAAAGCTTAACATTTTTTTTATACACTCTTATATTAGTACAAAGTCTAAGAACGTAACATTACAAATAGCTAGTGGTAAATTTATCTGAACCAAGTTAAAACTATTAGGGTGGAAGTGTAAAAATATTCAACCGCAATTTAATGCACAAATATTTTTTTAAATACATTTTGTCATTTTTTTTGCTTTCGTGTCCATATATAGCAACGAAGGTGAGGCCAATACAATAAACATATTAGATAAATCTGCAAGCCCTAATGTGAATGCAAAAAGAATCTAGATGTACAAATTTGAAATTTCATATCTTGAACACAGAGCGATGTGCATTGCATTTTCATAAGTAAAACACAATAGCAGACTCGAGAAACAGTCTGGTTGATGAGGTATAGTCTTTTATAATTTGAAGTGCTTCGTTTCCAGATCTTACAGACATAAAGCCTTCCACTGGAAATATCCCACCCGTAGGTATCATAGTCAGAGTGTGACTCCCACTTTTGCTTGCGACCCCAAACCCGCTTTCCACAGCATGACAATCCACATTTGCTAACCTTCTGACTAACTCAAATGTTAAACAGTCTAAATCTATTACCATATTGTGATTGGGCATTCAACTTACTGTATTTCATTTATTTTCAAAAACAAGAAGCTCAGGAACAGCCAGATAACTATAAATAGATTGTGTACTTTAATACTATAAAAACTCGAGTTTTCAAATGTTAGGCATTAATACTTAAAATAAAAGGTGTGTAATCAGTAAGCAGAGAACAACTCAATAACTAGTACATGCACAAGGAGTTTTCTGAATGGAACTGAATATGAGCGTTGGATCAAGAAATCGAATTCTCTGTCAAATTCTAGACGCATCCTCAAACTGTGATCGGCTGAGATAGAACTAGAACTTCTATGAAACAGAACTGGTCTTATAGTAGGAGAATAAAAGGAAACGGGGTAAACTTAATCAGTTTGTTACTGTATTGTGATTGGACATTCATCTCTCTTGACATTGTACTCCAGACTGTCTTCTGTGCAGGAACATCAGCAAACGAAATAAGGTTCTGAAGTAAGCCTTTTTTACGATAGGAACGAAAATAATGGAGTTTTTTTTTTTAAATGAAACATGAAAGAAATGAGAACAGCTCTTTAACGTTTGATGCATTTAGAAATATGCCGAGAAAGGTAAATGACTTACCTGTCCAAAGTCAGCTCTTCTAATTGGTTGAGATCACAAGCTATGTATTCTAGGGCACCATCGGAAATTCTTGGGCACCATCCGAGATCCAGTGACCGTAGCTGCCGCATATTTTCCGCCAGCAAACTCACTCCTTCGTCCGAAATCTTGGAGCACCCGGATAAGGAGAGCTGGGTCAAATCAGGCAAAGACCTTGCTAGTTCCATCAGTCCACGGTCTGTAAGCTCCCAACAGGACCTTAACCTCAGCACCCTCAGGTCTCTGAGGCACAAGAGCGATAGAGCCGAGTCTGTCACATGATAAGCTTGTAGGTCAAGTTCATAAAGCGATGGCAGCAGTTGAGTGACAGCAGCCACGGTGTCATCAGACACGTGAATGCAATCAGCAAGTGTCAGGGACACGATTCTCGGACTCAATGATGCCCAAAGTGCAACGTCTGTAATCTCGTTGCAGCCGGATAATTCCAGCTGTACTATCGAGGGAAATCCCTTCAAAAGTTCTTCCAGCCCTTTATCAGTAACACCTGAACACCTCAGAGCAATTTGACGAACTTTTTTGCTCATAGAGGGTGGACACTGGCACACGAACTCATTGACGTCATCGTCAGAAGCACCGAATAGACATAAGGAATCAAAGGATCGGCGATCCAGGCTTTTGTAGACAGCGAGACGAGAACTAGGATTGCTCGACTTTAACTCTCGGAAATTGATGATGGGTTGGATCCCACGCCAGAATTTCGGCTGATACACAACTTCACGCCAAGCAGTGCACACCTTTAAAAAATAAATAAAACAATATTTTAAGTAGATGGTTTTACTCAATGTATTATAAACGTGTTTATTTTGAAAAATACCATGATTTATTAATGAACATTCTTCTTTTTAATATGTTTTCCATTTTTTACTGAGAGTTATGTATCCTCATATTTTGCATCTTATGTGAAAATGTACATTCTAAGTGGTTGAAACTGTATAGTTGTATTACAACATGCAAATTTTGGCGGAAAAAACTTTGTTGCATTTTCAATGATGATTAGCGTGGGAATAGTACCATTTGTGGCACAAATTTCACATATAAAGTTTGAAACTTGCAGTACAATTTCGATTTGCCGCAAATGAGTAAATATCGGCCAAGTGATTTTTAGCCTACTTTCCCATAAAAGTAAGAATAAAACAATAATAATAAACTATGAAAGAAAGCTTAATGTATCGTAAAAATGTCGTCAAAAATAAGTGAAGTAATTTAAAAAAAAATTGTCACGCAGAAACTCAAAGGGACCAGACGTAATTTATTGGACAACACTCAATATCGTTCGAGCCACTGGATCGTACACAACTGACTTTCCAACAGGAGAGCAGCAACTTATATATACAAACAGAACATTCTAGAACTATTCAAATCAATTAAATTTACATAAATTGAAACATTCTAGAAACTGTTAGAAAGAGAATTAAATTAAATTAAATAAAGAAACGCAGCCCGCTACCAGCGGGAATAGAACTATTGACCTAGAGCTCCGGAGGCAGCGTCGCTACCTCACAGCCACCGGTTCACATGCTAGCGATTGAAAATGCAGCAATATTGAAAAATAAAAAAATGAAAGTAGCTATTTGAGATGGGAAAAATGTGTGTCTGTCGGTCTGTCTATCCCTCCCAATAACGTTTTAGGAAATTATCCGTTTCGAAACTTTTTTTTTTTTGCGTTTCAAAGATCTCAGCGAGAACATCTCATTTCCATATTTTATTCTTTGATTCGAACAATTTTTCGATTAATTTTGAACAGTTCAAACATTTTTAACATTAGCGCGTATGGGGATATGTGAAGCAAACTATAAATCCTGGACATAATGTCCAAGTTCTTTTGAACAAGCTTGGAAATACCTCTCAGCAAGAAAATTTTCTTCTTTTTTATTCGAACAATTTTCTTTCAATTTTGAATAGTTCAAACAATTGTTAACATTAGCGCCTACGAGGAAATTTCAACCCTATATAAATCCTGATCTAAGAAACGGATTTTCTTGAAACAAACTTTATCGGACGGATGTTATGACTTGGAACACGTACAGATATCAAGTTCATCCAGAACTAAAGGGGCCTATTTTACCCTGAATTATTTGGATCTAGATTTTTAAGGATATTTCTGAATGAATGAATAAATAAATGAATGAGTGAAAGAATGACTGAATAAATGAGTGAATGAATGAATAAATACATTATTGAGTAACTGAATAAATGCATGAATGAGGGAGTGAATGAATAAATGAAGGAACATGTATTATAAGAACTAAAGCTAAATGACAAAGAGAGAGATAGAGAGATAGATTATAAATTTGATGTTGGGTGTACACGGGAAAGTAGGCTCGTATAGTTCTAGACGGAACTCTTGTTTTCAACAAAACTCGTATCTTTTTTCTATTTTCGATAATGGGAAGTACAAATATGTTCTATTGGTGTCATTAGGTGAAACTTTGTTTTTTTTTTTTCATTTTTAACAGCTTTTGTCAATTTGTTGGCATTCTGTATTTCGCCGCATATTTTTTGGTATAAATTTTTACGACTTTGTGGTAAATGAAGGAATCATTATACACATTTCAAATTTTTTATGTCCACTTTGCGCCGCCAGTGCTTTTTTTTTCCGCACTACCCGCGACCGAAAATGGGAAAAACGTTTTTTTCGCCCTAAGGAGGTGAATTTTCCCTTTTAATTGTTTCTTTACATTTTTGGCAGCTACCACCTACGTTAGCACCAGACATAAAAGACACTAATGCTATATCAATAAAAAGTTATACTTCATATAAAATTTATTTTATCCATTTTTATAAACATTTATTTGTTTCTGCTTTGGTATAAAATATTTCGATCTATTTATACTGAAGGATCGTAAGTTTTATCAATGAGACATTAAATGCAGTTATTTATCACAAAAATCAAAAATACAAAACTGTTGAGTTGATATGAAATTCATAATAGAAGTATTTCCATAATAATAATTAAATTACAGACTCATTACTCTTATTATAGTTTATTAATTCTAATTAATCATTTATGTTCTAACTAATGAATTTTGATAAATAATATCCAGAGCTAATTTGTCCTGGTCACTAAAATGAGTGTGAAGCAGTACTCGCTAAAAATAATTGGCCAAAAAAAAAAAAAAAAAAAAACATTTATGCTGTGTTTAATAACATAAACTGATATTAATATTTCTCCGTGCTTATCTCAATGTAATTATTTTTGGATAGATAAGATAATTTATATTCGCTATTCGCGTACGGGTTGAAAATATTTACGAATTTTCTGATATTTTATTTGAAAATTTAAGATTTTTCGCCAATAGTTACAAATGTTAAAATAACAAGCAAACAGACAATATTAAGTATAAATAAATAAAAACAGTTTCACATTAAAATAAATTTAACATTGTATTTTTGCCTAAATAAAAAGTTGCAATAGAAAATTAAAGTTGGAAATATTTTATAAATTAACCGAATTTAATGGTTCACAAGTAGAAGAAAAGGGGCTTCAGTGAGTCACGGGGCACAATAAAACAATTGGAATTTCTTCTGATTCAAATGATCAAAATTTAGAAATGTGTGCCATAATTTAGGTAACTTTTATAGCTACATTGTGGGATCTAGTCACCGTCATATTCTATCTTGTGGGACAGCAGCAGCCGTTTTTGATTGTACTGTTGGAAAAATCAGTCAAATTTTCTTTTTTTAGACTTGAGCTGTAAATTATCATCCAATAACCATCATAATTGCATTCATTTAAAGCAAAAGCTTTCTCATTTGCAAATAGCGTTTCTAAGAAATGTTATTGAATTTCTGCATAATTCAATAATTTCAAAGTGATATATGAAATCACATTTTAGTTGCATATGCCATATAACCAATCCAAAATCATCATCGTCAGCGCTTTGGCTCAATTGATGTGTAGTTGGACCAATAATGTGGTAACAGAATATTACGCCCTCGGTTAAGATTCGCATTCTGATTTACTTAACTAAGTTTCAGAGAAAACAATGCAAATGATATATTTGGGATTATACGACAACCTATGAATTTTAGTAAAAATATTTACAAGCAGGAATGCATTGATATGATGAAATAACACCACAATTAATTTCAAGATTTTTGTCAACTTATACGAGAGAAAAAAATAAATTTGAAAATTCAAAAATTACCATTTTAAAATTAACTCAAAAAGCAATGGAAGCAGAAATAACTATGTTACAATTTTAGAAGAAATAATGATAGTAATAATAATTACCAATTATAAATAAGTAAAAGGGAGAAAGAAAAGGAAAAAATGAGATGAGAAAAAAGATGGTTTTATTTACCTGTGCCAGTACAGCTCGATCTTTCGGGCTTACGTGTTTGAAGAGTCTCGCCAAGAATGCTGGTTCCAACCACAGCTCCGTCAATGTCCTAGCGTGTGGAACTCGATCCAACCTCTCCTTAAACTTGCCCTTTGTGATTCGCGCCCTCTGGAGCAGGTGTTGAGTCTCGTTGAGTGCCCCGCTGCCGGGGCAGCAGAAGGCTGGGGGCCCCTGTGACCCCTTGGCTGCCCGCCCCACGCTTAACCCGTTGAAACACCGACTCAGTTCTTGGGCAGCTCGCTTTGTGAAGCTGACGTCAGAGGCTGTTCCGCCTGACATGGCCCACAGGACAGTCGGAGGACACCTACACAGTCCGCACCATGATGGTTCGCCCATGTTCACATCACAGCGACTGCTAGGACCCTCCAGCTGAAGGGATCTTCTCCAGAAGATCCTTTTTCTGGGTAATTGAAGAATCTATTGCACCTGTCCTGGAGGATGTCTCTGAGATATATATTTCTCTTAGTAAGTGATTAATAAATTTCGGTTAGCGATAAATGAATATCTTGAATCTTTCTCATATGTTATCTGTAAGGTTTTACAAAACGTTTTTCACTGTAAAATACTTTTCTCACTGTAGATGAAAGAAAGCAATCTCATCCAATCGCGATATCAGGTAAATGGAGCTCTCGAATCTTCGCTTAGGAATATTTTGACTGTCATGAGCTGTTTTCTCTATGAATCACTGGATATAATAGCGTGAAGATTTATTACCAGAGATTATTTTAACATAGTGTGCTGCTTACCTCACCTTATCTACAATATTGTGGGAATGAACCAATAAATCTTCTTAAGAAAAGGAATTTAATTTTTATGACCTTTTTTTCTTTCTTTCTGGTACTGTGCTTCTTTTATAGCCAATAACGCATGCAAATTTTCTCGGAAAATTTCTGAACTTCTATTTGAAGATACTTATTTAATATGGGTCAGTAGATGTGTGCCTGGTTGATGGAGTATTTTAGCAAATTATGATCACTTGTCATTGGATTTCTGACAGCTATAGTCGATTTTGCATCTCTTTCTTTCATGAAATGTTTTGCGAATTTTAGTTTCCTATAGTTCTAAATGTGATACATCTGCAGAAACAACGAACAACATTTGAACTGCTTTCAAGTTTATGGAAATATTTTCCCAATCTTTTCCTTCTTTTAGGAAGTTAATTTAAGTTGGAATTATGAACTTATCAATCGTGTTCACTCTGTCACATTTGCGATCACTCATTTGAAAACTTCCAAGTTATTTGTAAGCTTTTTTCTTAACGCTATCGCACCATTTACTGTAGAGCTGGTATTATTGGGATAATAAAAGCTTTCCGAGTGAATATTTTAGATTGATTTCGTTAATCTTAATTGTTATTTTGTGCATTTTAAAAGCTATTTATGAATACACTGAAATGTTTTATTTATATATGATCTGTTATGTAAATATTTGTTATTTAAAAAATAGATATGCCTTCTTTTATTTCACATCTTCTTTGAAAACTTATGCCATAGCACAATATTTTTTCTCCTAGAATTCATAACAAAAATAAGTCAAATTTTAAAAATAATATTGCTCGATACTCCCTAAGATTTCCTTTAATTTTAGAAAGTTGACCAGGGAAAATATCTTTATGAATTTTTACTAAAAATTTTAGGTACTAATTAATATCAATACTGAATTATCAAAACTTTCTTAAAACTTTGCCCTATATCCTGAAATTGCTTAATTATTTACCGATTCATGTATGGTAATTTTCTCATATGATCAAGATATACCCTTCATACAACTGCGTTATTAAAATAAGTTTAAAACCTTTTTAATGCGTTTTCTATTATTATTCTTCAGAACCGCGCAACACCAGAGGAACAAAATTCTTAATTTTCTTTTTTGCACACGAATTTTTTCTTGATTTTTGAGTTTTATCCAAGCATTTAATTACATCGCTATTTACTTTCATCAGAAAAAAAGAAATTTAGAATTTAGAATTATGTCAAGATGAATATTTGTAAATTATTAGTTTTCTCGAGCACCACTTATTGAGCTAAATTTCGAACAATATTTAGATATAGTAAGAGAAACAATCAAGTTAAATGTATACTAAAAGAAAGTTTACGTAATTATCCACGCTAAAATGTTTTTAAAAAGTTAAGTAGGTTAAGATCTCATTTCGTTTAATTAGTCCTAAGAAAGTTAAATACATAAATTTCGACATATTTCGAATTAAAAGAGATTAACGTTGACATTTTTATGGAAATGTTGGTTGAATATTATGGAAGTTAATAGTTAAGTGTAAATTTAGTACATAAAGGAATAAGTTAAGAATCAAAAGATATAAACTCTAAATAGTTTCACGAAGAATCTACCAATTAATATTTCTGTAAGATACATCCATGCTAAATATGGAGTAATTATGTTTAAAAAGGTATAGAAAACGAAAATATGTCAAGATCAATATCCCTAGATAATGTTCTTACTACAAAGGAAGCAGTAAAATGTTTGACAATTGTGAAAATAATATCTTTTGCAAATGAATATTAAAGAAAAAATGTCCATAGTTTAAACAAAATTTTTGCATAAATAGCTTTTAAGTAAAATTTCGAGAAGATATTGCTAAATTCAGTCGGTGTCTTTTCATACGTGACTCCTGAAAACAAATTGATACGTTACAAAAATGTTTGAGAAAAGATTGTCAAATAAACCTGAAGAACTGAGAGAAGTTCAGCGCTAATTAACATTTATACCTTTACCAGTCCAAATATAACTGTCGTAACTGCTTGCATTTTGCAGAGTTTTGCTCACCAGCTGTCATCAGTTTATATTTCCTTGCCTTGACATCGACTGTGAGAATTTCTGATTCAGATGCAGGCTTTTGGGGAAAGCATTCCTCGTTTCACCTTTTGAACACACCTTGGCGACAACAGGAATAAAGCCAAACTAACGTGACTTAAACTATATCTCGCCAGAATGTCTGCATTATTGGAAATGCTTCAAAATTCACATGCCGCTTGGCATCAGTTCTGGTTCACGACTTTCCAACACCGACCACTATCGAGTAGTTTTTGCAGTGAATCGTTAGAAAATTTACCACGAGTACCAAGGACAAACAACCTGTACAGGAAGAAACCCGCTGGCTTCTGTTCCGTTCGTTCGATCATCCCTCGCTTTGCGTCCGTCGGGGTGCGTGGAACACTGCCAATGGCAGCGCTGCTGGAGCACCCTCCGATCATCTGCGCGCGCCAGATTTGTGAGGTCGATTCATTCATGCGCCTTTTGTTGTGTTGATCTGTTTTAGTTCTTTTGTTGCCGTTGTCTAAGGCATGATTGAAGAGGAGCCTTATCTCTCTCAGTCCTTTATATCGACCAGGATGTTATAGGCTGTGGTTACATTTAGACCAGAAAAAACAAGGGAGGAATAAATGTAGAAAATAAATAAAATCGGAGGCTTTTCAGGATATTTCTTGCTATCAGACTCAGGCATGTTGATGTTTGTGTAGTCTCTGTTTAAGCATCATTTCTTCCATTTTTGGGTTGGTTTTTCCCATTTAGGGCTGATTAAGAAAATGCATGATAATGGGTGTTTAAAAAGAATTTAAGAGGATATTTGAGATAAGGTAATGAAATATTCTAGAAAATCTCAGAACATTTTCTGATACAAAACAGAAATTTATTTTTTTCTGTCGTCGAAGGAAGATCCGTAAGAACGTTAAATTTGAACAAAAAAGTTTTAATGATCAATAATGTCTGCTGTGAAACGTTTTCTCAATAAGTAATAAAGACAAAAGATATAAAGTACACAGTTTAGTACACTCACGAAGAATAACACCAATTTTTATCTTTTTATCTGTTCTACGTAAAACTACGAAAAAACAAAAACGTAACAAAGTAAGACATAAAGGCAACGTTGAAAATAAAAAACAGAAATAAGTTTATGGATCGGATGAGCAACTACGTGTTGCTTCATTTTGTTTGTCTGTCCGCTCGCTTTACTATAATATTTTTGAGAATTATCTGTCTCCTATTAATTGTCGTTTTAAAGATTACTCAGTGTGTGTTATGTTTAGTTACTTATTTATAATATACACTGAAAATTCAATGTTTAATTGTAATGTAAGCTTTTAAAACAATTTACCCTAGCAGTGTCCAGAAGACGTTGTTTTTTTAGCCTTCTCTCCTGCAAAAATAAAAATAGTAAAAACATAAATAATAATAATAATAATAACAAAAAGAAAAGAAACGGAAAACGAAAAGCATGAAAGAAGACTTAATGTATATTGTAAAAAATCCTTAAACGAAAATAAAATATAAATTAAATAATTAAATATATATTGAAAAAAAATAGAAATAGGGCTTTGAGATAGGAAGAAAGCGTGTTTGCCGATGTATCTGTTTGTTCCTCTTCCTCTAATAACTTCAGACAGAATAACATATTTCGTGCAAAAGTAAACAGATTTAGACGAGTACTCTTCGTTCCATCTGTTATTTTTTTTTATTTGAAGAAATTTTTCGCAGTTTTGAACGGCTAAAGACAACTTAACTTTTACCCCAAAGGAGAAATTTGAATTCTACATAAGTCCTGATCTAAACAACAATTTTCTTTGGAACAAACTTTTTCGGAAAGAGCTTATGACGTACAGAATGTGTACAAAAAAGGAATTTTCGATTAGTTTGAATATCCAATTAAGCACTAAAATATAGTAAAAATAAGCACCATCCTTTCTAGTCAGCAATTTTGTTCCATTTTTTGAAACAACATACCTCCAAAACTTTTCAATGTAATCTAAAATTAATTCTGAGATGCAAATCTTACATTTCATTCTAAATTTTATTACTATTATTATTTTTTGTTTTGATTAGAAGCATGTTAAGAGCAAAACAATTAGTTTATAATACTTCAATGCAGTTTCAATATATTTTGCTTAAATTAATTTCTTGTGAAAAGCATTGTAGAAAAATTGCTTTTTTCTTTCATTATTTCTTCTTCTTTTTTTTTTACCTATTCAGCTTTTTTACCTTCGAAGCATTTTTTTAAAAAATCCGTTTTAGATCTTTTCCCTACGTTTGTGGGCGTTGAAAGATTGCCTGAATATTACAAAGTTACCAATAAAAAGTTTTTTGGTATTTGGAAATTATTAAAAGCATAACACCTAACAGTTTGAAAAAAAATGATTTGATATTTTTTCGACAATAACTAACGGTTTTCTTTCCATTTTTCTACATAAAAAAATACACATTATACTTAATTGTTTCAGCTATGACAACCACATTATTTGAAATAATTTGGAGCCGAAACCTGATAACAGATGATCAAATTCAGTTGAAATTTACGAGAAAATGCACATATACGTACGAACGAACTAACTGCTCTTTAGGGAGAAAATAACTGTTCTGTTGAACTGATTCTTTTTAGGTTGAAAGATGTAAATGTACTTTTAACACTCAAAATGTACACAATATAATTAAAATGAAATAAAATAGAGCTACAACGCAAAGGGTGCCAGACGCATCATCTATTGACAGCGTATTAAGATCGTCATTTCTTCAAAAAACATTTAGTTATTTCGAGACTAGCTTTACGTGTATCATTAAAACGTTTTCTGCGAAGTATGCCTCTTTTCATTTATTAATTAAAGCCTTCAATGATCGTTTTATTTATTTAGTTATTTCTTTACTAATTTTTAATATTCAATTCCGAATTTTTAATAACTGCATTGATGATTGTTTTTATGTGCACGATTGGTTAGTTAATATTTTGAAAAAAAAGCTCCTCTTAAAAATATCTACTGTTTGTTCTTGAAAGCCGTGATTGCCAGTCGGGAACGATTTCATTTGTCGAAGGGGTGATACACTGAGACCAGTTTTGAAAGTTTTATTTCAACGAAGTATTTTTAAATTTTTGTCGACGTTGAATTATTAAATTTTTCATTTCAATATTTAGCCCAAAAAGAAAAGAGAAAGAACGCAGCTAGCTTCCTATTCTTCGCAAACAGTAAACCTATCCTCATCTTTATTTCTTCTATTACTCCTATTTCGAAGAAATTGAAGCAGTCCGCATTCTAAAACGAAGGAAGGTTTTGGCTTAGAAAAACAGACAGTAGCTTTGAGAAGTGCTCATTGTATTGTAACACAGGATAAGAAGAAACACTTTTTTTATTGAAAAATGACAATATGTTTCTTAACTTTTTTAATCGGTTTCGATTGCATTTTAAACGTAACTTTAAGAAACCATGCACTAAGACAAAGTATCACAAAAACAATTATGAAAGGTATATCGCTAAGTAAATAAATGATAAAAAATAATCTGTATTCACAAAATCCTCATTTCTAAAACAAGAACAGAGTAGGAACATGGAATTACCATTAATGGAAATTAAGACACTATGTTACTAAGACTTAACTATTATTCAAAAACTCAAATTACTAACATTGGTTCGTAATGTGATTCAAAAACGAAGGTTGTTAATCCACAGCATTTACTATACAACAAAGTAAATATTTATCTAGTGTTTCGAAATTTAATTTTTAAATGGGAAATACAAGTTTCAGGAGGTGTGAAAAACTTGGACCGCTTATGCTTGAGCGGATAACCGTTCCTTACATTGTATAATTATACTTCATTTGAAGAGCACAGCTTCACCCTTAGAGTAACTCGAGGTTATTTTCTTTTCCTTTCAAATAATGTAGATTGTTAGATTCCCTTTCCGTGAACTCCCGACTACTATAGAAACTTTGCAGTATAATAATTTTACATTAATTGCTCGGTTAAGTATTTAATAAAAGAAAATTTTTAGATTCATGAGTAAACTGGGTATGTTTAACCCGCACGCTATGTTTTTTATTTAATCCTTTCGTGTCCCATTTTTAAACTGACTTCACGAAGGAGGAGGTTCTACATTCATACCGTATGTAAAGTAAGAACATCTGTTTTTAATGGACGTAATCATTAAAACTAGATACCCTAGATAACAATATTTTGGCACGAAGTCAAATTGCTTTCAGTTTGGATTTTCTACTTTTTTTTTTAGCATACTTTCCAGTAAAGTTAAAATAATAATAATAATAAAACGTGAAAGAAGGCTTAATGCATGGTGAAAATATCGTTAGAAATCAAGAAAAGTCAAAAATAAGTTATGTAATTAAACAAAGATTGAAAAATTAAAAATTTGAAAGTAGGGTTTTGAGACGGGGAAAAAGTGTGTCGGTCTGTCCCCCCTCATAACTTTTGAACGAATTGTTCAATTCGAAAAATTCTTTTTGAATTCGAAAGATCTCTGCGAGGACATCTCATTTTACCTTTTGATTTTAACAACTTTTCGTTCAATTTTGAACAGTTCAAAAAATTTTAACATCAGCGCCTATGGGCGAAAATGAAGCAAATTATGTAAACTCTGGGTACAAGATCCAAGTTTCATTGAAAAAGCTTGCTGGAAGAAGCTCCTGGCGTGAAATATTAATTTGAACAATTTTTGTTCATTTTTGATCAGTTCGAAAAAAAAAAAAAAAAAAAAAACTAACATAGCGCCTACGTATATATTACATACTTCAATCTTATATAAATGCTGATCTTACGGACAGATTTGCTTAGAACAAATTTTATCGTAAAGCTCTTATAACGTTGAACATGTACAGATAAAAAGTTCATCCAGAACTAACGAGCCTATTTTCCTATGAAATATTTTTAATCGGTATTTACAAGTATATTTTTGAATGAATGAATTATTAAATGAATAAGTGAAAGAATGGATGAACAAATGAGTGAATAAATGATAAAAAAGAAATAAATGAGTGAATAAATAAGCTAGTGAATGAAAAAATAAGTAAATTAGTTAATAAATACATGAATGAGTGAACGAATGAATAGATAAATGACTGAATAAATGAACTAATAAGTAAATGAATGCGTATTAACCGTGGAAAAGGTATATTTGAAGAAATTAAGAACTAAACGAGAAAGAGAGAGAGAGAGAAAGAGATAGAGAAATAGCTAGATTATAAATTTGAAGGTGTTGTATACGAGAAAGTAGGCTCGTATAGTTCTAGACGGAACTTCTTGTTATTAATTAAAATAAAAATATGTTAGGGCAATTATTAAAGCTCCAAGCTTTAATTACTTTAAGAAGAGATACGGCCTACGCTATTTTCAGCCCTCTTTTTTTTTTTCGCTTATGTATAGAACGAAAAAGCATCTTCAGGGTCAAGGACTACTTGTCCGAACTTAAGGGCATAGTTGTAGAACATTTTCGGAGCTTGGGGCTTATCGGAAGCCCGTTTCCTATTGATTTAAACCCACTCCCACCTCCACTAATGGGCAATTTTCACAAACACATGATAAAGTTGAATGTAATAATGATCATGGCCCCTAAGTCCACATCTTGCTAAAGGGTTTTAAGCAGAAAAATCTATGATATGCGGCAAATAATTAAGATAGAAACCGGGGATTCAATAGGTCCCGTACCTTCGTTTGATCATATTCGATAATTAAAAACATGTTACGGGCAGAAATGTAGCTACTTTTTGGTTTTTTTCATCCATAACTTTTGACTAAATGAACCGATTTTGAGGATTTTTTCTTTAATCGATAGAGGACGTTATCCCAAATATGGCACATGGATTTGACTACATTTGTTTTTTTTTTTAATAGAAAGAACGTTATGGGTGAAAAATTAGTATTTTTATTTTAATTGGAAGAGCTTGGTTTGATTTTTCTTTGTTGGGAAAATTATTAATAAATATAAAACTTGTTGTTAAAAAAGAGTTCGTTGCCATTAACCAGTACTATTAAAAGCAATTATAATAAAAGTTTAATTGAAGTATTCTCTGCAGCAAAAATTAAATCCAATCAGTTTGTTTGCTCTAGTGACCTTTTAAAATCGACATTAAAACGGAATTTAACACACAAATGATTAGTTTTTAGTGCCATTCCCTCAAAGAAGGTTTGCCCTTTGATAAGGATTTTTTTTTAAATGGAGTATTTATATAAGAAATGTATTTAAACTTAAAAAAAAGGGAAATAATTTTTGGGAAAAGTAAAACCAATTTCAAATTATAAATTGCGTTAAAAGTGAAAAATAAGTTAATACTTTAAACAACATCGATACGACTTTTAAACATAATTTTTGAAGTCGGTGCAACATTAAGATAGATTTTGATAGATGATTACTTTTGTAATCATGGATCGATTACAAATATAAATGGCCTAGAGTTTGCAACAGTTTCAATGTAAAGTAACGCATGGTGTAACGACAAATAGAATCATAATGTTGCATTGATTCAAAAATTATGTTGAAAAGTAGTATCGATGATGTTTAGAGAATTAATTTATTTTTCACTTTTAGCGCAATTTATAATTTGAAGACGGTTCTATTTTTTTTTTTTTCAAAAAATTATTTTATTATATTTTAGTTTCAATTAAAGAATAGTATTACTAAAACAGTAGCATATTTTAGTTTACTGAATGCTTATATTTAAAAATTTAAATGTGGAAAATATACTTCCCAAGGAACCACGTACACTCACAGGTCAAATTCAATTTATAATGATTATTTGCCATGAAAAGATGAAGCAAAGCACAACGGTTCATCACATTCTGCACACATGTTGCGGGTCTCTTTTCTTGTCCATTTTTGAAACATTTCGTACATCGTCGATAGTTAGAAAATATCTTTAGCAGATGATTTCACACACTGGCATAAGTGTTCCCACCATTATAATAACTAGGCCAACATATTATAATGGGTATTTCACTTCCCACAGGTTCATTTCGTAAGATCATATTCCTATAGGAAAAAACTCAAAATACCGGTATCAAAATCATATCAGAAACAGTAAAAATAATACGGGAAGCAGTAAAAACATACTGGAAATTTTGAAGCCAGTATGAAATAATACCGGAAATTTTGAAGCAGTAAGAAACTATATTGGAAATTTTGAAGACGGTATGAAATTATACTGGAAATTTGGAAGCCTATTCGAAATTATAATGGAAATTTTGTAGCCGATTAGATCAGGATTTATATGGAATTGAAATTTCCCCGTAGGTGATAATGTCATTTTTGAACAGTTCAAAAATGAACAAAAAATGTTCAAATCAATATTTCACGCAGAAGAGCTTCCAAAAAGCTTCCCCATCGGAGCTTGGATGTTGTGCCCAGAGTTTACATAATTTGCTTCATTTTTGCCCATAGCCTCTAATGTTAAATTTTTTTGAACTGTTAAAAATTGGACGAAAAACTGTTCAAAGTAAATATGGAAATGAGATGTCCTTGCCGAGACCTTTCGAATGCAAAAAGAATTTTTCGAATCGGACAATTCGTTCAAAAGTTATTAGGGGGGGGGGGGGACAGACAGACCGACAGACACACATTTTCCCCATCTCAAAACCCTAATTTCAAATTTTTTTATTTTTCAATTTTTAATTAATTACTTCACTTTTTTACTTTTCTTTATTTTTGCGATACAGTAAGTTTTCTTTCATGCTTTATTATTTTTTTTTAAACTTTTACGGGAAAGTAGGCTAAAAAATAGAAAAACACTTTTGTTTTGATTGGGAAACTTCCATCGTTTCCCCTACTAATACTTCCAAAAATGAGGAAATTTCAAACTTTCTGTTGGAAAATTGGACCATCAGTTAATTAATAAAAAATCTGCTAATTTACAAAATGCACTTTAAATTTAAGCCACGTATTTTAAAAACTGCTTCATGCTATAAAATGTGTTTGAGACATGTAGTTGGAAAGCAATTCATAATAATCTATATCAGTATACTGAAATGATATGTTTAAAAAAGAAATCTCAAAATATATATTTGTTGTCCTATTTATCCTTTGTGATCTAAACAACTTTACAAGAAGTTCCGTCTAGAACTATACGAGCCTACCTTCCTGCATACACCAAAATTCAAATGTATAATCTAGCTATCTCTTTCTCTCTCTCTCTCTCTCATTTAGCTTTAGTTCTTAATTACTTCAAATACACTTTTTTCAACGGATAATATACATTCATTCACTCACTCATTCATTCTTTCATTTATTAATTACCTCATTCATTTACTCATTCACGTATTTATTCACTCATTTATTTATTTTATCATTTATTCGCTCATTTATTCATTCATTTATTCTTACACTCATTCCTTTATTCATTTATTCATTAAGAAATATCCTTAAAAATCCCGTTAAAAACATTTCATAGGATATAGGCTCGTTCAGTTCTTGTTGAACTTCGTATCTGTACATGTTCTACATCGTAGCATCTTTCCGATAAAGTTTGTTGCAAGCAAATCAGTCGGTTAAATCATGATTTATATGGGATTGACATTTCCCCGTAGGCGCTACTGTTAATTTTTTATTAAAATTCCACTTTATTTAGTTAATTGGTAAACTTGAACGACATTTGTACATGAGGTCAGTCAAACGACAATAAAATTTTACAAAAGCCATGGCTCAAAATTGTTATAAGGACAGTTCAAATTTCGTATTTTAGCAGTCTAGCAAGAACTATATTGTAGTCAGTGAACCATTAATGTCCAACCTTTTGTACATATGCAATAAAATAGTTTAAAATAGTGATAAATCCAAATAAAATATAAAACGAAATTAAACGAATTTTTTAAAACTATTTAAAAAAAAAAAAAGTGTAGTGTGGCTGTGTCATGTACACGGCCGGGTATTGTACGTGAATACGTTTATGTACTTGTCCGATGATACCATAGCTGCCGCCGTAACGCAAACTACGTAACTGCATGAATGGCAGTCGCGGTGATACTAGACGTGCATTGCGTATAAGCCGACATTATCTATATATTTTTGACATTTTTTTATTCTAACACGATATTATATTCACTGTCTTAATCGATAGATTTTGACGACAGCTGAGGATGAAAACTTAAACGAACATCGTAGCTTCTCCGAGTCAAAAGCTATGCTAATTGCAAATCTCGATACGCAGCAAAATAACCTCAAAATGGCGGCACTTCTCCCTCCACCGCGCGCAGTGCGTCACTGTTCTCGTTTATCGTAATGAATTCTTTGATCCTTTTGTTATCCAGTGGTATAATTTAACTTTGGATGTAGAGGATAGATTCGAAACTACAACGCCAAACTGTATCCCCCGATTTTGTTATCATTAGACTTTGAATTGCCCCCGTATGGTAGCAAATTTAAAGACGTATTCACGTCAAAGAAGGTGCATCTTTGGCTGATTTGGGGGGTAGGGGTTGTCCCTCTTGAGCCCATGGTCCCCTTTTCTCCACTAGACCCCTACCTGTTAGCCGAGGCCTTAGGATTGCTTACGCACGGGGAGAGGTAGTGGGGTCTACGGATTTTACATGCACATATCCCCAAGTATACATGGTGGTCTTCAGTGGGTATCGAACGCGCGACCTTCCAGGTGGAAGTCCGACGTGTCTCTTTTTTCCCCATTATTTAGAAGGTTTCTTTTTATTTCTGAGTTGTCGCTGATACTGATATAGTCAAAAAACAATCGAAAAATCAGGGGTACCCACCCCCCTCAGAGCGATGGCGCACCCCTCTAAAAACCTAAGGACCCCCAAAAAGAAAGGATGGCCCCCCAAATCGGCCAAACAGGCGACCAAGCTCCCCCCAACTGGCCCTGAAACGAAGCCCCAAAATCTTAACGGCGTAGTCTGCGCCATGACCCCCCCCCCCCCCCCGGTGGGCCCCACTAGAAAATGAGAGAATTTTAAAGAATATAGTACATAAATTTTTCATCTTGATTTTAATTTTCATTCATGTGAAAGCTTATAGATGGCGCCACAATGCAGACAAAAGTCATAATAATTATTTGGTTTCATGTTTCATCCAAACTATTCCCAGTCGTGACTCTTGGAACAATTAGTAATTTTCTCGAGGAATACTACTCTAAAATATTACCTGTGATCAGAGGCGTAGCTAGGTGGGGGCAAGGGGCTACAGCTGTCCCCAGGCGCAGCGTCAAGGGGCGCCAAATTAATGTTAATTTATTTTATTTTATTTTTAAATGCGAAAAGAAAATTATTTGAGCTGAAGAGGTGTGAATATGTTCGACAAAAAAGTGGGAGCACCACAAATCATATCTGGAATGACCAATGTAGCACAGGTGTGCGTAGGAAATCAGACAAATAATTTGCGAAACCAAAGTGTCCCATTTTCCCCTTAGAAGTGAATGGTCGCTAATAAAAATGAAAGTAAAAAAGGCTGCTTTTTAGAGTTTTATCATTTAGGAAGTTTTTTTAAAATTTCCCCTTTTGGGCGCCCCTAGGACCCCAGGGGCACCGGGGGGGGGGGGGCGCAAAATCTTCAGTTGTCCCCTGGCGCTGAAAACCCTAGCTACGCCTCTGCCGGTGATATAAAAAAATAGATAATTTTGCATAATTGTATTGCTTTGAAACAAAAAAAAAAAGAAAAGTGCTAGGAAACACAAAGATAATGACTTAAAATAAGACCTCGAAATAAAAATATTTCCCTGCACTTATATTCAGTCAGAGGAGCGGAAAACTTACCCCAGTCAACTCTATAAGAACTCTCTTGATGAGGGCAGATCCATCTTCTGGTTTCAGATCGTTTCATTACAACAATATGATAACGCATATGTGGAAGGGGAGCAAAACAATCACACGGCACACATATCTCTCTCGCTCTCTCTCAAATTGAAAATGTAATTCACAACACTTTTAATTGCTCATAAGATTTAAAATTTTTCAATATGTACTTTTGCACTTTGAGAAAAATATAATTTTCCGATTTTAATTAAATTTTGAGAAAAATGCTTTAATTTTAATAATGCAATCATTGGAAAAACAGAAAACTGCCATTAAAAATCTGCCATTTCCTGTGTGTTCGGTCTCATTTTTAAGAATTTTGCATCTCTGTAAATATAAAATGAGTACACAGCATATCGCGGTAAACTTTAATACTTCCCCAAGTTTATACTTTTCTCCTCCAACTTCCTTCCCTGTTAGCACTAGGCCACGCCTTAGGGATGCCCTCCCCCGGGCGGGAAGTAGTGGGGTCCACGGATTTTACATGCATGCCCAAGTGTGAATGTTGTGTCTTCAGCGAGTCAGATATCGAAAACAAGACATTCCGTTTGGAAGTCCGACATCCTAACCACTCGTAGTACATCTGTGTCAAATTTCAAGGAAATTTGAGAAGATGAGATTTGGAGGCCTATGTTGATGTGAATGAAAGGGCCCTATATCGAATTATTATTTTTTATTCTTCTCGATTTCGAAACAGAGTGAGAGACTGTTGTATATAATGTATATACATATATTTTTCCAAGTTTTTTTTTTTGTTTTAAAGCCCTTTTAATTTTATTCATTCATTTTTAAGCCTCTTATTACTTTTTAATTGTTGTCACTGTCTAAAAAATGTCACCTAATGACTTTTCTTACTTTTTTCATTCTTTGCCAACGATTGGATCTGGTTTAAAAATAGCCTCTGAAAAGTGGGGAATATTCTGCACTGTCATCTTTTATTCGAGCGACTTTCAACGTCATTTATATACACCGTGGATACAGGATTTGGCCGAGGACAGGCAATTTTTTGTGATTTCACCTTTCTGCCGGAAAATTTGATCTAAAGGGGGAGACAACATTTTGTTTCGTTATTCATCTAATCTTTAATAATACTTGGCTCTCGGATAAAGGGGGCAATTGCCCCTATTGCCTCTCTCTATATCGAGCCAGTTTATACGGATATTAGGTTGACGAGTCAGATGTTATTACGTAAGTTTTGGTCTCACATTTTAAAAATAATGAAAAGTACAGGAATGTCTTGAGAATTTCCTTCCGTTCAACCATTTAAAGAATTATTCTGCACATTGAGGATGTCGCTCTCATTAACATCGTGCGCGCCAGGTTGAATTTCAAAATTATGTTCCTTTGGAACTGCTATAACTGCTGAAACTGAAGTAAAGTGAGTTAAAGTAGAAACTTGACGAGAAGTTAAAGCTATAAATTCAATCTTTTTCTACAAAGAGCAATAACTTTTGATAAAGAAGGTTCATGAGACACAGACGTTGAGTGGTCAGTGCTTTAATTCAATTACTATTTGGAGAGAAAAAAAAAGCCACATTAAGAACATGACTGAGTATTGGGGTAAATCAACAAAATAACATGTGATCAGCTGTCAACATACCATGGCTGGCGGTTGGAAAAAAAAAAAAAAAAGGCAGTGTGTCAAATAAAGAAGACCATCACACTATCTGAAATAAAGGGGTTGATTGCTGATTAAAAAAATAACAATAGTTTTCTATTCTTTGCTGAAAGGTTAGTGAAATTGGCAAAGCGCCAGATTTTATTCTAAACTTTTAATATAATATTTCTAAGGACTTATCTGTCATTGTAATAATGATTTCTCTAGGCTGTTCTCCAGTTATCAGAGAAGGTATCCAAGTACGCCAAATCCGGGGTTGCTGTACACCTCGAGCACACCCAAAATGTTTGAGGTGGTTCTTAAGCACTCTACATTTCTCTTACATTTTCAATACTAAAACATGCTATTAATTTTATTAATTTTTCTGTTTTAGAAAAAAAAACCTCATATAACAATACTTAACAGTTTCCGGCCAAGCATTTCTTATTTAAAAAATACCTAAAGCACATTTTCATGAGACTTAAGTTACTCAATTTGAAAATGCGGGGCCGCATAATGTTCCACCCAGTTTCTATGCTAATTTGCTTCGTTTCGAACATCATATTACTCCCTAACTCGGTTCTCATTGGCCCGCTGAAATTCGCAGAACTACATCAGATTTCAAATTTCATAGTCGAAACCTGTGCATAAGTGATGAGTATATTTCTGCTGCTATAATAGATTATAAATTATTTTAGATAAAATATTTTGAATGATTCAATGTGGATGTGGTATAATTTCTTCTACTTATTTATTTTGAATTTATAATTTTGCAACCACTGTGATCCTATGAACCCTACTTAAGTAAATAGCGTGTCATGTCACTATCTTTGTACAATGGCTACAAAAGGAAAATATTCTATCTCTTTAAAATCTAATATATCTATTTCCTTTTTCACACGTTTCTAATATGAAAATATTAAGTATTTCTTACGTCAAATACTGTCTATATATTAATAGTTATTAATTTATATCACGATGGAATGGCTCGTTTGCCGTTTTACGAACTCTGGCCAAGGAAGCAAAAAAAAAAAAAAAAATTAATAATAATAAAAAAATAAATTGGCAAAAGTAAAAAACAAGTTTGAATTTAAGTAAACGAATTTTCCGCACTACCACTGATTTCGGAAAGTTAAAAAAATATCAAAAATACTTTTCTTCATCAAAAGAATTTTTGATGAAGAATTATTCCATTCTGGGCCCCGGTAGAGGGAAAACAATAAATAAAAAAGGGGGAAAATACGGAGGTATAAAAATAACTATTTCACACTACAAATTTCACTAAAAAAATCGCCGACTCTAAAATATCTCTCTCTATATTTATACGCACACACATACACAGAGATACATACACACGTATATATATATATATATATAAATCTTTAATTTTCAGGTATGTGAAGGACAGACAATCCTTGGGAAAATGTTTACATTCAATTTTACCTTTTTAGTGATGGTATTTTCAAACTATTTTGATTTTTTTTTGTTTCATGTTCCGTTCACATAGATTTAATGGTAGAAAAAAAAAGTGAATATGAAATCACTTATAACATTTTGTCTAGTTTCTTTTCAATATTAAAATTATATTTATGGGACGGGATATACAGGTGACAATTCTCTGCAATAATTAATTTTTAATGAGAAAATGATAAATTTTTGCACAGTTAAATATTATAATTACAGTGCTAAAATATGTTACAAGTGTCTTTAAGAATCTATACAAATCAAAAATATTAGTAAGGAACACCATTTTTTTCAGGTCCATAGATCAATTTTGATATGCAAAAACAGCACAGACATTTATTTTAAGGTAGTCTGAACCAGTGGTTCCCAACCATTTTTCACGTCGAAACCGTGGCGTAACTATAGAGTAGCAGAGCTGGCAAAATGTCACATGTCCCCAGCCCGATGGAGCCCCCAGCCCAAGAGGCCGCCAACTCAGAAGTAACCATACATTTCAAAAAAAAAGAAAGAAAAATAGCAAAAATTATATATTTTATATAAGTGTTTAAATTAATTAGAGTTAGACACAACTAAAGACCATATACAAATTCAAATAAATTATTAAGATTTATACGCATTCATATAAGAACAGGATCAATTTTAGAACGCATCCATTGGTTGCAAATGCATACTCAAGGAAATTTGAACGGGACGAGTAATCATGCCAAATGGGAGCTGTCGATTTTCTGCCTCTCAAGGATCATTCATAAATGATGTCACGCTTCGAGGGGGGAGGGGGGTTCGTGAAATTGTGACAGTGTGACAAGGGGAGGGGAGGGGGTAACAAGAAGTGTGACATCCGGCATTGTGCAACATAGCGTGAAGCGTGACAAAGGGGGGGGGGAGTCCGCTGAAGTGTGACGTATTGTGACAAAGGGGGGGAGGGGGGTCAAATATACGGGAAAAAAGCGTGACGTCATTTATGAATGGCCCCACTTTGGCTTCGCTGGCGAGCTACTGGCACTTCGGTAATTCCCGCAGTTTGTTAACCGAGACCAAGAAAGTACTGATCTACTAAAAAAAGCTCAAAAAATTGTTGAAATATGTATGTAAAAAAGACCTATCTGAATTATTTGCCAGTGAAATTCTCAGTTTTCGGTCCACCTTCAGAGATAAAATGCAAAAGTCTTCGTGTATCAGAGAACTTGCTAATTTATTAATAATAAGGAATAATTTTATGTCACCCCTCTTTTCTGAAGTATGTACTGCATTAACGCGTTATTTGTTACAATTCCTGTGGCTACAGATTATGCTGAAAGATCATTTTTGAAACTAAAATCAATCAAACCCTATTTGATTAACTCTATGGGACAAGACAAGCTAAGTAACTTGGCTATTTTGTCTATTAAAAATTCTATGGCGCGATTTTTAAACTTTGATGATGTTATTGATGCTTTTGCGGAACAGAAAGCTCGGAGAAAAGAGTTTTATTATTAAATATCTTGTTAAAATTAAATTGTTATCTTATATATAAACCGCTTAAGTGTCTGTTTGTCGCCGATAGCTTGCTCCGAATTTCTTACTCAGAGAAAACTGCATCGTGCTGCCATCTACACAATTGTTTCTATAATGAAAACGACTAATAATCAAAACATTTCTCTAGCATTTTGAGTGAGGCATCTCTAGATTTGCAATTCCTTTTCCGTTTAAAAAATTTAATTTTTTTTTTAAAAGGGTCTTTTTTTCCAGTTTCGTTAGAACTATTGTTTTGACGATGATTATGTTGAATATAAATAAATAGTTTTCACAAACAGTTTGATTATATCGTAAATAATATTTTTATTTTACAGATTATTATACCTCAGATGTTTTTTTTTCGGTAAGAAGGTAAGAATATTTTCCCCCGAAATTATGATATGTTTATGATTTATTCTTTAAACTTCACTGTTCTACCTGATAAATATCTCTTTGATTTGATGTGCATTTCCGGTTACTGGTAGAATTGTATATTTATAATATCTAGAACAGCGGTCATTTCAAATGACCGCCAGGCTTACTAGTTTTATTATAAATATATAATAATTATGCTTTTGAAAATTAAATTTATTAGACATTTAATTAAAATGCACACAATATTTGTAATACTGCTGGGTAACTTCTTCAGTGATTTATTAAAATTAAATTTTAACGTGACGAGTTTTTCTGGGGCCCCATCGAATCAATTCGCCATGAGCCTCAGATGGTATAGTTACGCCACTGCATCTAAACCCCGTTTTTAACAACAAAGCAACCTGCAACTCCATTTATATACACACAGGCTTTCACACAAGTACTTTGACACAAAAACGGTACGTCAGTTTTAAGACTGCTTCTGAATCTAATCCCACCGTAAACGTGTTTATAATGACCATGGACTGTAAAATAAACAAATTTACAGTGGAGTTGGACCGAAAGATTGCATTTGTACTTTAAGACTTTTCTGTGTCTACTCTAAATGAAAATATAATACTTGGAATGAACTAAATTTGGTGTCCCGCAGTGGACCAGTCGGTAGAAGCTCGGTTCCCGCAGAACACCGAAAGTGAAGCAACATCGACTGAGGTCAGTGTTTGGGAGGGTGACAACCTCTCGCGGCTGGTTGCTATGGTCCGTGTACGCTAAAGGGAGCTGGTGCACGTGAAATAGGTCGTGGCTCCAATGTCCTCCAAGTGAAATGATACCTCTGGGGGTGCCAATCCCAGGTGACGGTCTCTCATCTGGTAGCTGGTTCAAAAAATTAAGAGTCCTTTCAAAGGGGCGGAAATCGGGCTCCTGCCTACAAGGGCCCGTTAGACTCAGAAGCAGCGTACCCACTCTTCTTCACCACGCGCGAGGACACGACAACAACAAGAACAACTAAATTTGGTGCACATATGGACCGTAATGGATAGTAGTACTGATTAGTCTCTAACGGTAATCCCGTCAAGAGGGATGACTCCATTGAAAGTTTTTCTCGTAACGCGTAATTTCTCTCAAGACGTAACGGAAGGCAGCAAACAAAAAAAGGTTGTATCCATATAAGGAAAGAGACACTGCTTTAAGTTGAATATTTCCGTAAATTAGTTGAATTTATTCAAATTCTGTACATTATTTGAATATTTCTCTATGTTATTTGAATAGTTTTCGTACACTTCTTTGTTTTAAATATTTTGTTCTGGTCGGAAGAAAATTGTCACATGACTAGACAATTGCTTTGAAATTTATGCCCTTTAGTTTATCACACAAATAATGCAGAATGATATTTAATATAAGAAAGAGTCTTTCTATGAGGTAAAGTTTTTTATTTAAAATTAGAAAAAAGATAGATACCGTACGAGAAATGCCTCGTGACCATATATGAGGTGGCGACCCACCTCGTCAACGCATTCTACTTTTTAAATATTAAATCAATATAAGGTAGAACTAGTAAGTGAAATGTATATGTGTTATTTTTGTTTTACAATAGTTAATTTGTTACTAAATTTAATCGTAACAATTAATTTAAGTGAAGTAAATGATGCAAGACAGGTTTTGTACAAGTTTAAAGATTTTTTTGTTGTTGTTTTCAAACAAGCATCGGTGTTTTAAAATTTACGTAACGCTGAATACCACGCGTTATCGGTCCGTCAATGGGATTTTGCTTTAATTTAATCGCCTCATTATGACAACGGGCACTTTGAAATTTTTTTTTGAAAGGCGTTATGATTGAGTACAGTAGTTTTAAAAATTTGACAAGTCAAAGCGATAGATAAAGCCAGATGCCTAAGTGGATACGTTTCTTGTACATTTTATTCCCTTCCTGTAGCATTTACTAAAAAAAAATGTTTTTTTTTAATGTGTTTACGTGGAGTTAGAGATTTACACTAACTGCCTTACAGTTTTAAGCAGCATTTAACATACCCGTATTGTATATTTATTTTCAAATGATAACACAATTATTCTGTCATTACCAATTTAAGCCGCCCTCATACATGTTTTTCAGATGCAAAAATTTTCCGGGAAATCCAAAGGAATTAAAGAAAAATCATCCGCATCAATTCGTTTTCACTGTCAACAGCTAGGCATCTGGTTAAAGAATTTTTATAGAAGATATGCAATTGGTTGCTTATAAAATTCAGAATTTCTATGTTTTTATTTTCTAATAAAGAAGACATATTTAAAATTTTCCAATGAAAAACGCGCGTGTTTTTAAATTAAAATGTCAGTTTGGATCAGTCTTTCTTTCTGAACTTTTTGGGAAAAATTAGGAGGGGGAACGTTTTTTTTTGGAAAAGTTTAATGATATGCCTCTCAAAACGCACATTTACAAAGCCTCTGTAAGGAAAAGAAACTGTTTCAATTGGCTACACCATATACTTGTTTTTTTATAAATATATACAGTAAAATCTCTCAATAAGGGACACTAAGAGGACTGGAAATTTTGTCCCTTAAATAGAGGTGTCCTTTCCTCGGAGGTTCATAAATTGATGCATACACGTATAGTGTATTAACTTGGTTCAACTTTTTAATAATAAACATGTGTTACCATCTAAGCTTAAATACTGAAAATGTTTCATGCATACAAATAATAAGTTGAAATTATTGAAAATTAAAATTTTTTCAGTAAAAATCTAAAATTTTAGCATAAATGTCGTATTGACAAAGTTTTGTGTCTTACAGAAATGTATTTGAAGTAATCTATGAGATGGGTTTGATTTTAAGTACGAAATTCGGGCAATACAGCATAATTTAAGTTTCGTGTAGTTTTTCCAATGCTTGCATCAAAAACTTGTTGGTAGCCGGGTACTGTCTGTCAATTCTCAGCATACATGTATTCCATAGTACAAGCGAGGGAAAAGCCTTTACAAGTAGGTTTTGTCTAGCACTTTAAATTACACTTGTTTCTTTGGTCATGCTTCTAGGGCTCAGACTAGTACTTTCAGAAGTTAATTTTTAGAAAAAAAATTTCATTTTACAGTAAATTTTTCTTATCTATATAACTTGAATTTTAGAAATTTTTCTCTGTGAATGTCCCTTAAATAGAGTGTCCCTTATTCAGAGGTAAATAATACATTGCGGTTCTTATTCAAAGGGACTGGGACCAGAAAAAGTGTCCCTTAATTAGAGGTGTCCCTTTTTTGGGAGGTGTCCCTTAAAGGAGGTTTTTTATTTTTTTTTTTTGCTATACAATAATAAAAAAAAACTATCATGACTCTAACTTGTTAATCAAATAAATAGCTAAGCACTTTGAGCAAATAATATAACTGTATCTTAGGGACCGTCTGTAAATGATGCCACACTTTTTTCCCACATATTTGGCCCCCCTCCCCCCTTTGTCACAAAATGTGATACTTCAACATAGCCCGTCCTTCCTTTGTCACATGCCACGCAATGCTGTATATGCACGATGTCACACTTCTTGTTACATAATTTACAAATGATCTCTTATACCCAGAGCCGGTCTTAAGATTTGCGGGCTCCGATTGGGAGTACTTTTGTGTGAACCCTTACGATTGGTTCCAATTTTGGAATACTCCTCCCATCCCGGTCGTTGCGAAATGTCATCAAGACATAAAACTTTCTTTGTTGAACTAAGAATTTTTCTATAGAATATGAAGAAACCAAAATGTGCAATTGAAAAAAAAACAAAAAACGTGCATTTTTTAATGAAAACACATGTTTTGAGGTACACATGCAGAAGGCTTGTATCTTGTATCTTGGTTAAACTTACATACTGTGTTTTATTTTAATTATTATACATTTTTTATGTTTCATTTTTTAAAAAATGTTTCCTTTTTTCTGCCTGGAAAAATTTAAGCATTGGCGCCTTAAGCGCGTGCCCCTATTGTGAGCAATCTGTCCATTCGCTTAAGGCCGGCCCTGCTTATCCACCATACAAATATCTAATGCCAAGGTATTAAAACACACACACACACACAAAATGACGCATTAATAAATATGTTGAATGAATACTTTTTCAGCTTCAAAATGATGTAAATTTCTGGAAGACTGGGTTATTTATTTTATTTTTTATTGTCTAAAGAATATCAAAATCGGAATTAAAAAAGAAAAAAGCTTTGAATTTTCATGGAACCTTTACACAAATTACTTTCAGGCAATGACTGACATTGCTGCCAAAGCATATTGAAATCCTTCCAGGGTATGAATTTGTACATACAATGTTCAAACAAGTTGACAGATGTTCACATATAAATAGTAAAAAAAAGGTACAAAATTTGTTTAGTAAATGAAAGTAAACTTAGCTCGTTTCTTTGCCACTGACAAAGAAAGAGTTTTGCTACATAACACTTATTCTTTTAGTAGGAAAAAAAAGTGCTTTTAGTAGTTTTTATGACACTCTGGAATCAGTCACTCTGTCGGGTAGCAGCTTCCATTAACCAGTGACAATAATGGAGGCACCAGTACCCTCCGATAAATATTAAAATTGTCATTGTTCTGTTTTTTCTTCTTTTATTTTGTCCTTATTTATTTATGCTTTTATTTATTCTAAAAGGGGGGGGGGGGGGCAGTTGACTCACTCCGGGAAGGTGGAAGTCTCCTCTCATCCACGAAGATATGCCCGAAAGAAACCCTGGTTCGGATTCGAGTGCTTTAGATCTTCTTTAGCTGTCCTTTCACATAATTTTGTCACATTCTTTAAATCTCAACTGCTGAATTTTATTACTGCCGCAGCAAAACTCTGCGCTGGCAAAAAAACCCCTTCTTTTTTTCAGTTTATCATAGCTGTTCTCTACAGAGAGGGAAAAAACGAAGCAACATAAATCCCTCAGAATCTTTTCCCACTTCTGCTTGCATAGGGAGGCGAATGCCCATGCGCTCCAGTCGGCTGTTCTATCCATCGACCGCATTCCCTCCCTCTATGCAAAGAACGTCACAGCCGAGCGCGAAAACCCTGGATTCGGAGCATTCTCTCGCGACCTTTGATTCTTCTTTATTTATATATCGTCTGACAGGGGGTCGACTGAACCTGAAAGCAGACGATTTGCTTCTCTTTCCAGCGGATATCGCTTCAACAGGCGAGTTCTTATATTTTTTAGCCATTATTCGTGTGTTTGTGTCAGCGATGAACATTTTGTTGGGAATTAGAAAAGGTTAAGGTTTGTGTTGTCTGTGTTCCAGCCTTTTTGAGAATACGTATGGCGTGCTAAAAGGGGGATTTCGCTGCACTGCAGCACGGATTCTAGGGGTAGATCCCACTTTGGAACAAGGACAGAGTCAAATAGGAGTTGTTTCTTTGACGAGGGGTGCTTTAAGTCAAAAAAGAATAAGTTGACACTTATGCTGAGCTGTGCAAGATAAAGTGATGGTGCGTTTTTATAGCTTGGGAAATGGAAATGGGACTCTTGCCCATGAGTGGTCATTTTAATTAAGTAGAAAATTTGAATAATTTGCTATAATTTTATATCAAGTTAATAAAACATTCTGATGTCAGTAAAAATCTCCAGAATGAAGAAGTGAAGAACAACTCGATAAAAGGTAAAAAATGTCCCCACGAAAAAACCAATCGGTTCAAAGGACATTTTTGAGCGAAAATCATTCATAAAACATGATTTTTTAGAAATATAAGTACTTTATATATTATGCAATAACACAATTAAGTATATTAATTATTCTTATAGCATGAATATATTTTCTTTAACATTCAATTTTTGGAGATTTACACTTACTTTTTATCAATTATAAGTGGTTTTCTGTAATGACTGAGAAAAAGTGCACAATTGGAAAAAACAACTATACAATGCATACTCTTAATAAATTGCACCTGTACTCCATGTATATTGACAATAGTTTTTAAGATCGGTTGAGAAGTATTTAAATAAATGTTTTCTATTCTTCTCACAACTTATACCTTTTAGATGGAACAACATGTCAGTTGGTTTCCATTGGCTATCACACTATTTTTAATGAAGGTTCTGCTAGAACGTGGAAAACTTTTTTCTTTTTAGATATTTTCCAAAGGATATACATTTAAACACAGTAAAAGAGAATAGGCACACGAATCCCTTAACAGGGTGACAGACACTAATAGGACAAAAAAATTTCTGTTGCAGAAAACGTACAGAACAAGGAAGAATTTATTGTACGCATTGTAAGAGAGTCCGGAGAAGTTTATATATTATACCTATATAAATTTTCCTTACCCGCACACGCACACACACATGTATACATATATATATATACATATATATACATACATATATATATATACATATATATATATATACATATATGTATATATCTCAAGTAAAAACAAAATTAAAATTAATGAAGCACTAATACCAAAGCTGTTCATGGATATTGAATAACAGTCAAATAATATTTGTTGCAAATTTCTCCCGGAGAAGGTGAGTTTCTGATCATTTGGTAAACGATTTAATGACTGGGTACTTTACCACTTTCGCATATGTATACTAGATTTTCTGAGTGAAAAATATCATTTCAAGCGGGGCTCGAAAATTGTATTGCCCAACATGCCCGGGGTCATGTAAAAATTCCGATCGTGCATGAATTTTCTACCTTTATATGCATGTAATTTTTAAATTAAATATCTCTTTTTAAAACTTTATTATTAGGGATATATTTTATTGAAAAATCACCGCATCCTTACCGGAGCTGAAAATTGACATGCTGACGGACCTGCATGTAATTTTTTAATTAAATATTTCTTTCTAAAACTTTATTATTAGGGACGTATTTTATTGAAAAATCACCGCCTCCTTACCGGAGCTGGAAATTGACATGCTGACGGACGTGCATGTCAACAATAAAATTGGTAATACAATTTAAATTTTGCGAATTTTGACTTGTAACGACTTATTATGTAATATTTATTTGTAATATAATTTTGTAATGATTTAGATTAAAGTTAAAACAATTCTTGATTCAGATATAAAGGTGTTAATTTAATTTTTTGTCTGATTAATGCTGCACGACAAATTCAAATAATTTTATTAATATGCAATAAAATAACCTCAGGGCATGTAAAAATTTTGTTCGGGCATATATTCTTTAAATAAACATGCCCTGCTGGGCATGTAAAATTTTGTAAGATCTTACGAGCTCTGATTTCAAGCAACAAGACCGCCAAACCTGTTATGTTCCCCAAAGGTAGAACCAAATTGAGAGAGAAAGAAGAAAGTTTTGCTATTATAAGAGAAATTTCATTTAGCGAAAGCACATTTACAGTGAACAAGAGGAATTAAATTTTTTTAAGTTTACTTGCATTTGGTAAAAAATCATCAGAAATAGTAGTTATGTACTTGTATGATTTTGCTGCATAAATTAATTATTCGTCAACTTGATCACAAGGTGAGGTATTTCAATTTCTTTTTTGTAAATGCACCTGAAATTAAATAAATAAGATATATAAACAAATAAAAATAGATACATCGTAGCTAAATAATTAAATAAAAAAAATTCAGTAAATTAAAAAATTCAATTAAAATTAAAAAAAGAAGGAAACGAAGAAAAAGAACCTTCAAATAAAATTAGCTTAATTTTTTTATAAAAAAATAAATAGAAAAAGAAAGAAAGAAAAATCTCCCTTCTCCTTTCTCAACTCTAGGATTGATTTTATTCTTGGGATGGTATGGGAAACTTTTGTGAAATAGCCCCCTATCTTTCCATAATAACCTTGGCCTTTCTGTCCTCTTTCCTCTGTCTAAACACATCGAAATTCATTAGTTCAAGCGTAGGTATTGCTATTTTCGTTTCGTATTTCATATTCATTTTTTTTCATAAACTGCTCATACAGCTAAACAGTGTAATAAGATATAAGATTCATTAATGTAATTTTCAGAATTATTATAACTATTTCTCGCAATCATTTCCTGGGGGGAAATATCCAAATATTGTTCTTTATTTTTTTTAAGGTAGGAGAAGAAAGAATAGAAACTGTTTTCTACCTCGGAAGATACATGTTCAACTTCAACTGTTGCTTGTATGTTTTTACTCAATGTAAATGATGCGTTGGAAGAATAAATAAATAAAAAAGCGTATTTATTAACTATTTGTTGCAGTGAATTTTAAAGTGAAAATACAAAATAATGTTCCTGATAGCTATTTTTTAACAAGTGCTAAGACATGTCCCCTTCTTTCTTTCTTTTTTGTGCTAGAGCGCCTTTCTCTTACAGATTCTTATTTGTTGATTCACAATTAAACCCAAAAGGTACACTGTAATATAATGAGTTGAAAGCTGTCATTTGACTGTGAGTAATAGCTTTTTAGTTCCTTAAAAATCGTAGTTGAAATAAGGACAACAATTTCTGAAAAAATCCCATTGGAATAAGGACAACTGTTCCCAAAAATCTCCGTTTGAATGCGGATAACAATCTTTTAAAACACCCAATAAGATATTGACAAGAGTCTCTGAGAATATTCATTTGAATAGGGACAACAGGTCATAATAAAGTCAACAATCCATTTTAAAATCCATACCAGAATAAGAACAACAGTCTCTTAACATATTCATTGAGTAAAATCCACTTTTGAATTACGGCAACATCCTTTAAAAATTAACATAATAATAAGGACAACACTTCTGAAAAACCTCAAATAGAAAACTATTGACTGTCCCTAAAATTCCTTATTTGTTCCTAAATATGTGTATTGCCATTGAAATCAGTAAAGGAAGGTAAGAAAGTACTTAGATGATATTGGTAAATATGATAAGAAATCCTTAAGTACTTAGATGATATTGGTAAATATGATAAGAAATCCTTAAGTACTTAGGTAATATTGTGAACACATCGAGCTTTTGCAAAAGAAAGTAACATGGCCAAAGAATATCTTTACCTCAAGATTTTTTTTTTTTAAGATTTGACAGCTGAGTATCATAAAGGATTAAGTAATTAAAAATTGTGTGCTACTGACAAAAAAAATCTGAATTTGCGTTAAACGATATTTTGTGTGTCATTTTTAAGACGCATAATAAAATCGCATTTAAATGAATTAATGCACATAGTTCGTGTTTATTTTAATCGTATTTATTTTAATTCATGAAAGCTGTGAATGTTGTCGCTTGTTCTACTTTATATCAGAAGAAGCCTTTTAAGGTATTATTTTAAGTTACTTTAATTTGTGTACATTTCTTATAAATCCATTGAATCCGTTCACAGATGATTTTTTAAATTTTTTAATTACGTATACGATATGAATTAAATATTTCATCTGAAAAAAAGTTAGAGAAGAACAAAAAGAATGCATGCATAAAAAATAAAAAGAACAAATCTATAAAGGAAGACACAGGATAAAAAGCGCACCATTTTGAACAAATTCAAAATTTTAATCACATAAGGAGTTGTATAAAATTAAGAAATCAAAACTTTTTAAGACAAACTTTCCAATGCAACTATAATTAAAAATAATCAAATAGCAAACGGCAAACTCAATTAACTGAAAAAGTTAATAAGTGACTCAAACATAAATTTTTCAATGCAAATGAACATTAATTTTACCTAAACGTTTAACAAACCGAATAAACTTTGAAGATTTTAATGATTTATTTATTATTCGTTTCATAGGTTTTTCTTTCCTTTCTTTCTTACTTTTTAAAAACTTTATATTTATCAGTGTACTGGCTGATGTAACCGGCGTTGCACGGGTTTAAATGCAGCATGTAAATCTTACCAAGTTCCAAATTATATAGAAAAAAACCTAAACTAGCCCTGTGTTACCTGATTTCTTCTCAGGACCCATACAAATGGCAATTTTTTCACGCGGGCAAAAACAAAAAGTAATGATAATTAATTGATTTGATATGAACATTTTGCACAAATTTATTTAGCATATGTTTAGTATTCTGAAACGGCATTTCTTTGGAGAGAAAAATGTCTTTGACGCATTCTGTTATTACGATTTTGAAAATTTTTCTAGTAATTTTTATCAGGATGATCATTGAATCTTGTACCAATATTTTTTGATTGTTTGGTGACCATGAGTAAGATTTTTTTTTCCATTTTTTTCGCGATAGTAAGACGGATTTGACATCTAGAATAGTTTGCGGTGCGACTAATGCATTTTGGAGGCATATTTTTGACGAATTCGCAATTGGAGGATTTATGAGCTCCTGAGCACATGAAAACAATTGGTGGTTGATAGACGAATGAAAATGCATTTGAAACTCCAACATTGATTTAACTTATTACGATGCTCAAAAAGCACGATTTGGATCTTTAAGTTCCCAAGTTGGTCAACTTTCCTAACTTCATTATTTATTTCATCATTTTTACATGAATAATGCACAAAGCTCATGAGATGAACTTTTATGAATTTGAGATTGATAAAAGGGGCAAAGAATTACATTGTAAAACATACACTATAAAAGAAGGGGGGAAGAATTACCTTTCCCTCTATGAGACCACTCACCTTTTTATCCGGTTTGTCAAGCTGAGGTAACCGACACCTTGGAAGGGGTACACCGGAATCTACCTAACAGGATCAGCTTATCAGCAGACACTTATTGACACCTCAGATTGAATTACGGCGCAGACAGAAACACGATCATTATACTTAATTATTAGTAAAGATAAGTAACAAAGAACCACCTGGTGGTAATAATTCCATTTCTCCAAATTATTATAAAATGGAATTATTTTAATAAGAACAAAATTGAATTTCGAAAACGTGGCACCGAGGTGCATATCCTCAGGGTCCAAAGAATATCTGTGCTGATTTTGGTTACTTTAGGTTCAAGGGTCTATTCCACAGCAGACACACACACACAAAGCATTGTACTTAAATATTAGTAGAGATTTTTAAGATAATTTACTACCATTTCTTTTATTTTTACCAAATCCTTTATTCATCATTGTACAAATCTTGTGAATATTCGACTCAAAAAATGAATCGCGATCAGTGGTTTTTCGATAGCATAGAATGAGTGTAATGTTTTTTAAACTGTTATGTTTAATGTGATGAGAGAAATATCTGCTGTGCCGCCAATAAGACTCTCTATTTTAAACTAACGTTCAGTTTTAAGAGCTTCAACTAGTTATTCTTACTCTTTATTCTTACTCCCTGGAAGATCGTGAAAAAGTTTCCAATGCTACTTGATAAACTGAAGTAAAAAAAACAACCATCAAGTATGAGTCTAAACATGTGAATTGAGAGATCTCTAGCAACTTAATAGCATTTCTCTCCCCTTTGCGTACCGAATTTTCGAGGTATTCAGGAGAAAAACTCATGCTTAAATATCTGTGCCTGTCTGTTAGGATGAGAATGAGGTGTTTCTCATTTTTCTGCGGGAAATTCAAAAGTCAAAGTTCCAGTCTTTTGAACTTCCCTTCGAAAAACGAGGTAGACCTCATTGCCCTAGTGACAGACAAGCAGATATTTCGGTGGGAGCTTTTCTTCTGTCAGACAGGAGAAAAGCGATAGATAGGTCTCAACGGAAGTCCAACTCTTCAAGAAAGAAACCTTTGGCAGTTGCCGGCTATCGCGTTTCAGTAGGAAGACAAGTGTGTCTGTTTTGGAGGCTAAATTAATAAAAACTTTTTGCAAATAATAGTAATTATATTCGAATTTGGGTTGTTTTTACATAGTGCGGTTTCAGGTGTTGCAGTTCGCTGTTACGTTTTGTTCGGAAGCTCAAAGCGATGTGTGGAAGTTTCGGATTGAACCCAATTCCTTTGACAAACGAATTGCTGGCCTATCAGATTTGGCAAGACGATTGAATGACGCGCTGAAACGAAAATACCATAAATTGACCTTGATGCAAAAGAATTTAACTGAGGATCGGGAAATCTATCTGCTTTTGACTTTTAAGGAGACTTTAATGATTGCCATTGCTCCAAATTCAAAAAAGGATGGCATTTAGGTACCGTGAAAATGCATGGCTATTAGGAATAAGAGCAACACTGGACTCTCCGTTTTGTCATGGGAAATTTAATTTCAAATGAATAATGCCTAATCATCTTATTGATGAGAGGGAAGAAGGATTCCTAAAGAATAAAAGGGTTCTGATTATAGAGAAAATTCTATTGAAGACGAAAAAAGTAGTAGTGGCTAAAAGCAATAGCTGAATGAGTACACAGGTCAACAGGTTGTCTTAGTGCCGGATATTTAGACATATTGACCAGTATTCAAATACGATATTAGTTTTTGCTTATTAGCTCAAATTTCTTAGACATGACATTTTAGTGAAATATTCGTGATAGCATTTTAGATAAATCCAAGGATCAAATAAAAGAAAATTAATGTGAAATTTTTTTCATTATATAATGAACATTAACAATGCTGAAATAAGTCATTAAATCGGTTTTCAGATTCTCTCAAAACCCCCGGTACGCCAAACTTCAGATCTTTACTTTTCTGTAAATGCTCTAGAAGTTTTACAGACCTGATATGGTACCCAAGTTTTATCGTAGTCATCAAGCCTTACCCCAAAGCATCCAAGAAAAGCTTTTTGCGTAAGTCACTAACAAAGATTTAGGAACATGGAAGAAATCCACCCTACATTCAAAGTGTGTTAGACCAGAAACCAATGTTATAAATTATAATTAATGCTGGATATCTTCGGGTAGAGATTGATTATAATTCATCTTAACTTATCATATTATAGACACAGTTATGTCCTCCAATTAAATTTTTTTTTTTTCACAGTCAATTCACTAATTGCGCTTCCTAAGGTTCAAACACGAAGGACATAAACATAATTTTACCGAAGCAGGTGTAAGCGTGTTATCAGGATGTGACTTAAGGACAAACTGAATCGTGTTCGAGACAAAGGGATCATTGATGCGTATACAATGGCTTTGCTAGACCAGTCAAAGGATAAGAAAAGATTCAAAAAGGGGTGAAACGTCGATTTTTATGGTGGCTCTTCCATGATTAGATCGAAAATCGGTTGCTATGACGATTTCTTTCCAGACGGTAAACACCGAATTTCGCCAACTTCTAACCGTTAAGATTTGAGAAGGAGACATTTTTTGCTGAATTGTTTTCTTCTTTTCAGAAAGAAAAGAAAAATATTTATTAAACGGTTTTTGCACACGGAAGTGCTTTCTTTTTACGAAAATATAATTAAAGTATGCCTGTCTCTATATATCTTTGTGTCTAAATACCTGTATTTCAAGTAGGGCCAATACAAACATCATTTGACCCTTTTTTTTTTGAAATTCGTTTGTAAAATGAGGTTGTAAATCTAAGAAAATCTTACATTTATACAACTTTTAAACCGAGGTAAAAATGCTAATTTATCCGTTTAAAGTATGTAAGCAAACACACAAAAACAACTATTGAAAAGTTATTTAGGTTGGTTAAATTTTATTTCTCTTTGTATGTGTGTGTTATTCTTCTTCTTCTTCTTTTTTGTACGTTTTTAAATTTTGCGAATTTAGAAAATAACGAGAAAACCGTCCTACTGTATGTTGAGTATATTAGTAATTTCGCAATGTTCCTGAAAGTGATGGAAAGCCTGCTATTTAACCCTTTATCTACTGACGGTACTTATGAGTACCATTGCCTATAAATTCCATCATCCCAGCAATACCATCTGACCAATAGTCTGATGGTACTTTGCCGGGACAGTCTTTACATTCCCCCTTTTCAGGATACATATCAGCAAGGGTTCTATAAAGAGTATTTTAGCGAGGAAAGGAACACAGATAGTTTTGAAACCGATGCTGTGTTTTGAACTTCCATTTTGTACAGATTGCTCCTTTAGAGTTTCGCTCTAAAAAATTCAAAAATCAAGTCACTAAAATTCAAGAATCAAGTCACTGATTTTTTTAATGTGTTAGTTAAGAACTTAGAAAACTTTTGACGAAATATTTGGATTAAAAAGTGTAAGTAATTAATTTTACAGGGTAAATACTCTGTGGCACTTATTAGCTGTAAAGAAATAAATACTTATATATTGATCATTTTATTTATGTAAATCTCTTAATTTTTAGTGTAAATACCTAGACAAACTATTTCTGTAAAAAAAATTACTGCAGATTATAATGCAGTAGATAAAGGGTTAAGGAGGAATTAGCAAACGAGAGCTGGTGTGTAAAACGCGCCGTATGTTTTGGTTTAATATGTCATGAAACTATTTATGTACTTTTTTCCCTTCTGGTAAATTTTCATCTGAGGGTCCTGGGTGCGAAGATGGAGGAAAAAAAAAAAGTTCATTTTTATTGGAAGGAATCTTATGTATTTACTTGAAGCGAAGCACAAATCATATCGCAAGTATGTCATCCACATCGTGTGTCTGACCTTGAGCAGTATTTAACCTTATAGAAAGAGCAATCAAATGTTGACTCGGGAACACTCTGTCATAACATCGACAAGAAGGGAAAACCCAACTGAGAAATTAGATCACTTTATAAAGTGAATCTTGCACTGCGTGTTGGAACAGAGGGCTGAAATTCGAAGCTCGTTCATGCCGTCTTATAAAACCTCTCAAAGCGGAGCTTTTATTAATTTTATTGTACTAGTTTGTGAAGTTTCCATAATCATCTTCATTATTTTCTCAATTGGAAATATTATTCTTCCAGATATTTTTATATTTTGTTAGAAATTCTTTTCAACGTGTCCTCTTATGAAAATAGTGCATCGCTAAAATGATTATAAAAATAATATTGATGTGAAAATGATAAGTAAAGATCTTGGAAGGGAATTAGTTCGATTAGCTTTTAAAACTCATCATGAAAAAAACATTGCACTTTGCTGCTCATCAATTGCTGGTCTGTAAACTGTACAAATTTCAGAGCTAAAGAAAACTGACATCCTCCATTATTCATAGAAAATCATAATTCAGATGCACGAATGGCTGGCACTTTTCAAAACAATGGACCTTTTCAATATTTTTGGATCAATATCTGTCGTTCATTTGTGCATCTTTACAACTTCCCCATTAATTTCCAGTAATGCCACAACTATAATGCTTACAATGTTTTTACATGGCAATGAATTATACATTTTCTATGTTTGAAGTTGTCTTATTGATATCAATGCTTTATTCTGCAGGTCCCGGAAGCCTGTTTTCCTTGAGATCACCAGATATTATGTATATAATTCCAGTTTCTACTGACTGTTGAGATGTAACCAGTTAAACCCTCCATGCCTTGACGTCGAAGAGCTCAGTTTCCCAAACAGATATGTAATTTGAACTCTTAGCTGAAAAAATCATTTCCTGTGGCCATGCTATTCCACTCTTCTGCATCATCCGGCACATTCCCGCGCTAACAGCCAATGTCGCCTACGCCGGCGTGGGCGACTAACTACACAACCCCCCGTAGATACCTTTGAAGATGACCATAGGGTTCAATACCATGGAAGAAGTCAGAGACTGTACCCGTGAATCTGTCTTTAAAAAGGTGAGTGATTCATTAAGCAAGGAAGTTGTTGTATTATAATAAACGCTTATCTCATGGAAATGAATTTAATATTAATGTTAGCATGTTACAATTTTAAGTATGATACTTATGATCATTTAGTTTAATTATGATAATATCATGTGGCATAATCATCACGCTACAGACACTTTGTACTGTTTTTGAAAATTTGTTTTGGTTAGTAGGCGAAATTAAGACAAATTATGCCTTTTTATTGTAAATTAATGTGCACCTTGCGAAAGGGGCTCCCAAAGCTTTAAACGTTGGATTGGATTCACGTTTTAAAAACTCAATATATAGCAACCCATTTTATTTTCAGTGCATTAAATGACTTCAGATGATTCACAAGCTTAAACAAATCTTAAATGTGTTTATAAAAGAATAGGAACTAAGTATACACACATATGTACATATATATATATATATATATATATATATATATATATTGTGTGTGTGTGTGTGTGTGTGTATTATATGCCATGCAATGACAAAAAAGTTATCGAATAGTTTAAATTACTGAATATTAAAAGAATAAAAAATCAAACTTACTTCAATTTTATTTTCTTTCACATTTATTTTACCGTTACCTGCAAAATACCTTTCTGATGAACAGCGCATTATATTTCCAAAGAATCTTTCTGCGGTTTTCGGCTCAAGAAGTAATTTCCACGAAGGTAAAAGGAATATATTGGTTTACTTGCTTCTAATGTTTTAAACTATCATTACTTTTAAACAATTTTATTTATTTTATACATAGATCGAAAGTTTTCTGCAATTTAGAGCAAAATTTAGAAGTTCTCCTTGCTTTTATGTTCAAAAATAATTACACAAATTAAAGTCAGTTTCGAAAGAATCCGCTGACGGTCAAACTAATGAAGTATATCACTACAGTTTCACGGTTTACCAGTGTGAACTACACAAAAAAAATTCTGTAAACAGAAATGACAGAAAGGAATTTTTTAGTGCTTTTCGTAAATTTACAAAGAACTTGTTTTAAATCAAATAATCAAGTTTCTTGATAACAGTTTCTCAATGAAATTCTTGCTTTTTCGCACTCTGTACAAGTTCAGAAATAGATCTGTAGCTGTAATTACATAAAACTGCACTTGAAACCTGTGACTACCAGTTTAGAAATTGTACAAAATTCATAATTAAACAATTGAGATCTGAATTGAGATCTGACCACCAGTTTCAAAAATGACAAGAAACGTACATTGTTGGCGTTCGGGTTGCTTCCAGCTCTAGTATGCAAGTTAGCCCTTGGTGAGCTTCCCAACTCCGCAAGACGTCTTTGGCCGAGCGAAGTAAGGCAGACAGTCATGGGCTCAATTGAACTCACTTTCGACTATGTTACTAATGTGGCCCATTAACTGTTGCTGTCAACTTTGCAGTGTTTCTGTTTTTTGTTCTCTGTAATTTAATTTCTTATTTTCCTGTTTTTAATTCTCTGTCACTTTACGGCAGACTCCGGATAAATGATTTCCAGGAAATTTTTATGTATTTTCGGACAAACATTTTTCAGTGTACTTTTTGGAAAACACTGGTATTAGCATCAGTTCATGACCAAAAAAAAAATAGCAGTCAGGTGAAAGGCCAAAAGCGCTAATACGTGAATTTAGCGGGGTGGTCAAAGCCTATTCATCCGGACTAAAATAGATGCACAGAAGACTGCTGCTCCACAGAAAAAAGTGCCAAGGAAAAAAAAAGCAGCAGCACTCGCAGATAAATTAATTGCTTAAGAAGTTCTCTTCAAGCAAAATGAAGGAATTTAATATTTTTCAGAGAGAAGAAAAATATAATTAAAAAGACAGCTGCTTTTGGAAAATCATTTATTTGACAAAGTCGCAAATTATCAACAAGATTACAATAGTCAGCCATAGATTGGCTGTAAGAATTTAATTAACTGTTTTTAGGAGGTTCAACAATTAAATTTTTTGACAGTGCATTAGATGGAAAAGGAGTTTTTTTGACAGAAAGTTGAATTTTCTATGTTTGTATATTCACTTAGTACATTTGAATGATTTCAGAATATTACATTTGAAACAGTTTGTTCTCTACAAATAATTTGAAACACAGATAGTAAACAATATATAAAAAACGTTAGTCATTTTTCTATAAAATTACGTTTTTATATGAATTTACTTATTATTTTAAATTATTAATATAAGCAATATAAAATTATATACATAATACAGAAACCAGTTTGAATTTATTTTCAGGCGATGTGCGATATATATATATATCTATTTATCTATCAATTGATCTATATATATATATATATACACACATATTGAAAACAGAAGAATAAGTTTACAATTTTGGCTTTAATTGAGTTCCTCGAAATAATAAAGGGAATCTTCGTCAGCTAAAAATTTTCCACTCTTTTCAATTGAACCGATGCGTTTTGGGAAAGAATCGAATTCTTTTATTCCTCTACTTTCTCACTTCTCTTTATTTTTTGCTGATATCATATCGAAAATGACATTTCACGATTGGAGCTTCATCTGAGACAGTTTGACGTCATCAGCTCCAAGAATAGATGACTACTTACTTTAAAAATTTGTAGCATTGTGGGAAATGTAGAAAGTGTTTGAGACAGAAGTTGCTTAGAGCGGCAGAAAATCTCTGCCGTTAACTCCCCTCAAAATCACGTAAATTTCTTTTTTTATTTCAATCGGAATATCAGTATAAAGTTGTGAGCAAAAAGAAAAAAAATCATGTACTTGAACCACAGCTTTATTTGCACCATAAATTTAAAAAAGCTGTTTTAAATTTTATACTGCATACTACCAACCACTTCCATTCTTGGCAGTGACTACAATTTAAACTACTATTTGTATTTAAAACCACAGATGATAAACGATTGACTATAAGATAAGCTTTTCAAATTAAATGAAATATAATTTGTTAAGAGAGGTGCAGTTTTCTTCTTATTATTTTTATTGTTTTCTTCTTTTCTGTTTGTATATTAAGAATATGAGCAGTTTTCTTTTTATTATTTTTATTGTTTTTCGTTTCCTTCGGTTTATATACTATAAGAATATAAGCAGTTTTCTTTTTATTATTTTTATTGTTTCTCTTTTTCTTCGGTTTATATAATAAGAAGATGAGCAGTTTTCTTCTTATTTTTTTTCTTCTGCTTTTTTTCCTAACATATCATATTTTAAATAAATGTATTCAATAAGAGGAATATACTATTTACAAGTTACATATTTACATTGGAAATGAATGAAACTCTTTTTTCTTTCAACGATTTGTGTTTGAATGATCCTCCATGCAGTGTCAATTGACAACTTAGAAGTAGATTTTTTTTTTTTGATGGATTGAGATACATGGATTGTTTTTCTATGGAGTTGTTGATTGATTTCAGTATATTCATGGTATTGCATTTTACAATTTTACTGTCAGGCAACAGTTTATATCAGCTTAACTTTTTACCTTCGACAACCTTCGACTTACCTGAAACAACTTCGTGTTGTTTCTTTTTTTAATTTTCAATAACCAAATATATGTTCTATTGAGAAAGGAAACGTTAGATTCCATGCAGACTGAACTCTAATCCCAGTGTATTTTTTCTTTTTTTTACAAATGTCCCATGGAATCGTGCAAGTTTTCTTTTACAATATCGCTCTTGATGACATACAAAACAATACAATCATTTCTGCTGCTTTAGCATTTCCTTTATCCAAGCTCCCCTTCGCAGAGTGACCAAGAATTAAGGAAGTAAGAAGCGCCTTCTGTTTATAGATGAGCACCACAGCGGTGGAAGTACGACTTGGCTCATTATGTATTTGATGACGCCAGATGGCGCCACCTCCCTTGATTCCCGCTATATATTTATATTGTTGTAGTTTTTAAGTAAACGAGTGAAATCAAAATCGTTCTGAAAGTGTATTATTAATTTTAGCGAACATCACTTTGCAGTTTGATACATTTATTTTTTGAAAGATATTGCCAAAACAGAGTTTTTTTTACCTCTTCTTCACATGAAAATGGATTTTGCGGTAGAAATGATTTTACAATGCATTGTTGCCACCAACAGGCCCATTTCACAATAAACAGCTCTACAGGATTAAAAGCAACATTATAAAATAAACAAACTTACAGTGCCAAAACCGCAAGAAATTTAACGCTTCGTAATGCGAAAAAGTGCACAATACATTATGAAGTTTTGCTACCTTTAAAATTAAGAAATTCCTTGTCATTTCCTAGGAAATATTTATCATTACGATATTTTTGAACTGAATGTTTGAGGAACTGAGGTTTTGCAGCAAAAGCAGCCGCATTTAGCCAATTTTTTTCTTAGAGTTCTGATTTTCTTTTTTAAACTGAAGAAAGGGTTTCATGTAATTTAGGTAAACTTGTGCTGTGGCATCACCATGTTCAAATTATTTGATTCGAAAAAAAACACGCACTTTGCTTGTTTAAACATTGTGCGAGGGAAAATTACAACACACTTTGAGCCTCAAAATTGTTTTAATTGGCATTATTCTATTCAGTAGAGAAACACAACTTGACTCCATTCTGTACCAAATAATGCTCCAAAAATAAATAGTGTGGTGGCCTCCGCTTTATGTGATCACATTCGGTGGAAAACGATTTGATACAAACTGCCGAGTGAATGTAATAAATGATAAATGTTTAATGCTTAACATTTAAAAAATAAATTTGCACATTAAAAAATAAATGTACCGGTATATTTTTGCTACACTTTGTTAAAAGGAAATGAATGTATTAAGTGAGAAAATAATAATTACAAACAAAATATAACAAGAATAAGTAAATTATTGACTTAAAAATAATTATCTACTGTCGATCGTCAGCTATTTTTACCAAAGTTATAAAACGGTTCGGAGTCGGTTTTTTATTCTGAAAGCATCGACACAAGTTTCTACGACAAGCCACATCTGAGTTGGTATGGATTTTTTTTGCCAACTACTCCCATAACTTTCGACGATTTAGAGAAAATAATTTGTGTATACTTATTACAGTGAAGGAAGTTTGTATTATTAAGAAGGATGACTTTTTACCTATTTTTAGGCACGAGTGAACGAGACTTGGCTATTTTGACAATATTAGAAGACTGATAACAATTACCTTGATCACATAAAGGTGCGTTCACAATATCTTTGAAGCTGAATTATTCCTCAATGTTTAGAAAATAATGTAAATTTGTGTCTCATACGCAACATGAAATCTTGTTAGTATATGAACATGAGAGATGAAAAACTCAGTACCAAATAAGAAAAAATCGTCTTGAAGAATATATTTTCGGAGGCTTTAAGAAAGTTGCTACAAATCTGGTGCCTTGTTTTACGTGCAAAGGGGAATCAGCTGCGCTAGTCCACCTTTTGCTTGTGTAAGCGGAACTATCACCGGAAAATCTGCACTGAAAGTGGGGTTTTCCTCACCCACACAAATCAAAAACAGCTGAGGAAACTTTCTGAACTAAAATAAGCGACTGCTGTATGAAGCAATGTCCTGCGAGAATTAAGAAAACTGTAATAACATTGTTGTTCAAGTATAAAATTATAAGATTCCAATATGATGTAGCAACTACACACACACACAAGCGCAATATATATATATATATATATTAGTGTTCGGCAGTAGTTAACTACTTTTCTCCACCAGACCCCTACCTGTTAGCCGAGGCCTTAGGATTGCTTACGCATGGGGAGAGGTAGTGGGGTCTACGGATTTTACATGCACATATCCCCAAGTATACATGGTGGTCTTCAGTGGGTATCGAACGCGCGACCTTCCGGGTGGAAGTCCGACGTGCTAACCACTAGGCTACCACGGCCCGATAGTAGTTAACTACTAGTGGCAACTACTAGTTAACTAGTAGTTAACTACTAGTTGTAACTACTTTTGTTTTGAACTAGTTAACTACTAGTTAACTACTAGTTAAACTACTTTTTCCCCAACTACAAGTTACAACTACTTTCAAAATTCCAACTACTTTCGAAAAAAAATAACTATTTTTTAAATATTAAATTATTTAAATTTTTAGCTTATGAATATAACTTACACAAATGTATTTTTTATATTATGTTAAAGAATGAAAAAGTACTCATAAAAAATCATGATATTTATTGCAATATTTACGCAATTTTTTTTTCCTCCAATGGGACTGCGGTATTGGTCCTCAACCATTGCAGACCTAGTGCGTTCCCCAGTAATTGGTACCATCTCTTTCAGCGGCACCACAATGAGTGTGGTACCTTCGCCGCATGAGAATTTTGACGTTCGGTTACCACTAGGTAGCGGTACCTGAGCTCTCATTCATGCAATATGCACTAGGAATTTAATTTAGCCGAGAGTATACATGCCAAACGGATACTCAAGGGATCTTTAACATGCCGCATAAGCATACGACATGGACGCAGACGATTTTCTGCATCTTGAAAATCCACCGACTTGGGCCAGGTTTGAACCTGCGATCTTGGGCATACAAGACCTGCGTCTTACCACTACGCCACCCTGTCGGCGCCCGGACCAGCACATGCACAATAAAGTTTCATTTAAAGGACCAAATCGTCATTATGGGGAAGCTTTACCTCTACTCCAGTACCATGCCCGCGTTTGGAATACCATAAAACACAAAAAGAAAGAAAAAATTCTGATTTTTATGATTTATTTAGAAGAAAACTGATTTTTTTGATTTATTTAGAAAAAAACTGATTTATATGATTCCTTTTTAAACAAAATATTGATTTAAAAAAAAACTATTTATATCAGCTTCTTCCAAATTATTTAAATATAAATATTTTTTATTATAAGCTTTAATATATTCTGGGTTCAAGTACTTCATTAGAGTTTTAACTCACTATTTGGTAGCCTTAATGCATCTGGTCCTCTAGGGAAAAATGGAATAGCTTCGTTAAGGCATCAAAGAATGACATTTTATCAGAGAGCATTAAGTTTTTGGACATGAGGACTACAGCAAAAGCATCAACAGCACCTTTGGAAAGGATGTTTTCTACATTTGGAATAGTGCACTCAAAATTAAGAAACAGATTGGGGGTTGATAAGTCATCAAAACTGGTATTCTTAATGAAACATCTAAATAGTAAAAATTATTAAGCATTTTATGTGATGTCTGCCATCCCTGTTTATATATTCAGAAATATAAGCTTTCTCTTATGTTTCTTGTTGTTCTCTGTTTATTAAGCATGCATTTTTTATATTCTCTATTGAATCAATAATTAATGTTGAACTAGTAATAAATTTTTTCCACTGAAATATCTTAAAATTCTTTGAAGGCATAAATAATTAACTGAATTTGTTACTGTATTTGTGTGCGCATACATATTTTGCTTTAAAAAATAACAAAAATCTGATTTAAAATTAAAAAATCCTATTTTTTAAATTAAAAAAAAATAAATAAAAAAATCCCCAACCCTGCCTTCAACACAATTTGAAACAATATAATCTAAATTCTAAAGCATTGCTTTACAAAGATATTTTGCTAATAAATGGGGGTTGGGCAGAGGGAGAATTTTAAATTGATATTAAGTGTAAACAAACCCCTTTATTTTACAACAACTGCCGAAAAATTGCTATTTCTTAAAAACATAGATTATTAACTTTATTAAACAAATACATATTAAAATAAAAGTTTAAATTTAGAGAGAAAGGTTTCGTCTTTATTCATATTCTCTTTATATATTAATTGTTCAGTGTTATTTGAAAATATTCAATCTTTGAAAGTTTTACAGGAATTTCTTCAAAATTGTTTTAATGATTAAATATATTGGGTTGAATTATTAGGAGTAAATATTTAAGAGCAAGCCTAAAAATGGAAATTCAAATGAAGTATACTTTTAGAGAACGGTTAACTACTAGTTACAACTAGTCTCAGAAAAAAGTAGTTAACAACTAGTTGCAACTAGTTTTGCTTAGAGTAGTTAGTAATTGGTAGTTAACTACTTTTTGACGAGTAGTTGCCGAACACTAATATATATAAATATATATATATATATACATATACAGTGAACTCCTCTATAGCGGACACCAGCGGGTCAAAAAATATTTGAACGCCTAAGAGCGGAGTCTGTTATGAGGGGTTTTACTGTAAAGATAAATAAATTAATGAATAAATATATATATTCATATGAGGTAAAACCTGGTGAGACGACAACAGCGGGTCAAAAAATATTTGAACGCCTAAGAGCGGAGTCTGTTATGAGGGATTTTACTGTAAAGATAGATAAATTAATGAATAAATATATATATTCATATGAGGTAAAACCTGGTGAGACGACACCAGCGGGTCAAAAAATATTTGAACGCCTAAGAGCGGTGTCTGTTATAAGGGGTTTTACTGTAAAGATAGATAAATTAATGAATAAATATATATATTCATATGAGGTAAAACCTGGTGAGACGACACCAGCGGGTCAAAAAATATTTGAACGCCTGAGAGCGGAGTCTGTTATGAGGGGTTTTACTGTAAAGATAAATAAATTAATGAATAAATATATATATTCATATGAGGTAAAACCTGGTGAGACGACATCAGCGGGTCAAAAAATATTTGAACGCCTAAGAGCGGAGTCTGTTATGAGGGGTTTTACTGTAAAGATAAATAAATTAATGAATAAATATATATATTCATATGAGGTAAAACCTGGTGAGACTGCGCGGTCGGAGAGATGGCGCACTTGAATTTTTGGGGAGATGGGGAGGTATGAGTGCACCGGCGATTTCCCACAACAGCACAGTGTCTACTTGAATTCATAAGTTTTTTTTCTCTGAAGATGTATGATGCAACGTGGATTTTAGTGCTTGCTTTCCTAATGTAAGGGCCCGAGTTTTCACTACTGTCTCTCTGATTTTCATTGTGATGTGAGTGCTGCAAGATACTTTTAAGCAAACACTTTTTCAGCTATTTTGACAATTTACTTGCAGTCATTATTGATATAATCTACTTATTATGGAAAACCACCTCCTATGCGTGTAAAAAACCCATGTGCGCAATCTTATCCACCCTATAAGGAGAGAAGCGAAAAATGGGTGTCTTACTTAATTCCTGTTGTCATTTTAAATTACAGCATAACAAGAAAATAGATATGGGAATGCATACAAGGATTGTAAGCTACAATACTCACCAAAAGTTTGGCAAAAACTTAACGTTTTCATCCTTTTTTATCACGTTTTCCAATTGTGCAAAAACTCTACCAGCTTTACTTTACAGTCAGAGACTGATTTAGACGTGGACCCACATGAACATAAATTTGGGCCCGAAAAACAATTATCAACAATCAAAAGTTGTTTCCATACTAGTCACTTTTCATATTTATTAAAAAATAATTTTTGAGAAAAAAATAGAACCGACTTCAAAGCAGAGCAACTATAAATTGCGCTAAAAAGTCAAAAATAAATTCATTCTTTAAACGACATCGATGTGATTTTTAAACATAGTTTTAGAAATCGGTGCAAAATTAGGTCTAATTACCATTACACCATGTGTTACTTCATCTTAGCACTGTTGATAATTCACTGATGCTAATTTATATTTGTAATTGATTAATCATTTCAAAAGATTTTATCCATTCTAATTTTGCATCGACTTCTAAAACTATGTTTAAAAGTCACATCGATGTTAAGAATTAATTTATTTTTCACTTTTTAGCGCAATTTATAGCTGCTCTGCTTTGAAGTCGGTTCTATTTTTTCCTCCAAAATTATTTTATTTTATTCTTTTTAGTGTAAATATTTTTTCTATAAATACTTTATTTTTAAAAAAAATCCATATCAGAGGGCAAACCTTCTTTGAATGAATGGCACTAAAAACTAATCATTTGTATGATAAATTATGTTTATAAATCGATATTAGCAAACAAACTGATTGGACTGCCTCAGAGAAGCCTTCAGTCAAACTGTTGCTATAATTGCTTTTATATTACAGCTCAATGGTAACAAACTCTGTTTTAACAATGACTTTTATATATATTAATAGTTCCCCCCCCCCAAAAAAAAAAAATCAAGCCAAGCCTTTCCAATTAAAATGAAAAATACTAATTCTTCACCCCTAACGTTTTTTCTAAAAAACAAATGTAGTCAAATTGAGGTGCGATATTTGAACTGGACGACTCTCTATCAATTAAAGAAAAAATGAACAAAATCAGTTAATTTAATCAAAAGTTATAAATGAAAAAAGTAAAAATTGACTATCTTTCTGGCCATAACTTTTTTTCTAATTATCGAATATGGTCAAAGATACGGGACCTATGGGAAACCACCCTCAATCGATTAAAAAAAATCATTAAAATCGGTTCATCCGATCGGTTGAGAAGTTATGAGTGGGGAAAAAAAAAAAAAAAAAAAAAAAAAAAAAACGACATACACACAGCACGAATGTATAAACTCCTTCCTTTGTGAAGTCGGTTAAAAATGACAGAGTTCAACTTTTTCAAACATTGCTTTCATACGTTTTTAAGTACAATATTTCACATATTTACTACCATTATTATTTATTATTCAGCTGTTTTTCTCTTAAGGCAATTTACCTGTATCTATTTAAACTTTACTAAATTTTTAAAAATATTTCTTTGCTTCTTTTAAACTAAATGGAGGATATGTTTCTATCGTGATCGGTGGGGCATGTACGTCTCCGGGCATATATATCCTACTATTGATTAGTACTAGAACACGTACTTCTGTACTTGGAGAAAATAATTTATTAAACATAGCATTTCAATTATTAAAAAATTAAATTACTGAGTTAAATGCTAAGTCGCAAATAATAAAATATAATTTGTGTCTTAGGCCGTTAATTTACTTAGAAAACAAAGGTCATTTTTAAACATTTGTAATTGAAGGAATAATACTTTTTCATGGTACAAATGTTCTTACTTTAAACGTTAGTTTTTAGTTGCTTTTATTCTTTTTATGATGTCTTTTTGATGTCTAGACACTTTTTAATTTTTACTGTTATTTTACACGGAAACTAAATGTTTGGCTTTCGATTCTACAGTTTATTTGAGATAAAAGTTAGTTTGCTGCCTTTTTTTTAGACTTCCAGTTAAAACCCCTTATGTACGGTTTTCTATGTACTCGTTATCAAAAGAGGTTACAAGCACGGTTGAAGATAGTACAAAATAAATTGCTTCGCTCTTGATGTAAGCAGATCTCTCTACGTTATTTCAGAGTTTACTTGCCAAAACCTTTGATGCGCTTTTAGCCGAAGGATAATAATAAACAAAACAACGAGAGGAGATTGCGTTTTGAAATTTGACTGAGATAGCGATGATTTACTTTCGCGTACAGTCGACGCTGTTGTTACTGCTTTGGTAGGCCCAGAACTTTTATCGCTTGAACAGTATCGGAATTGAATTTTGCGAAGCTCAAAAGCTGAGTAAAGAATGATGTAATTCTGTTCAAAGAAAGGAGGAAATTTTTACATGCAATATTTTAAGTCTTGATCATATTAATATGCGGAGTTCTTTTTCTTTTATAACTTTTTTTAACTGCGTGTAGTTAATGTGTATTTGAAGAGTATTGTACTATATAAGAAGCGTAACTTATTTTTTTTTCTTTGAAAAATTCAACGAAACATAAAAGTGACTTGTAAAAGTGATATTTATTTTTTCATTTTGATAATTTTTAGCAGTAGCATTTGAAATTAAAATTCATTGGCCAGTATGTGAAGCACACACAACACAAAAATATGCAAAAAGCGGAACAGCATGAAACAGACTGAAAAGCAATAACATACACTAACGGAAACGTCAAAACTTAACACAAATCGATCTCTCTGGAAAACTTGGAGAAACTAAGTTTTCCAGAGGAACAACTGCTAGTGTTAGTGGTTTCTGGAAAACTCATAATTTCTTCCACTACATTTTCAATATGTTGTCACATATGTTTTTTGACACTGCAGCTAATTTTTCATGGTGGTGTCATTCTACAGGATTTTGTGTTTTTGCTTTTTGATAACACATTGCATATAGAGGCTGGTGCAAGAAGGCTGAAAATCAATCTCAAATGGATAAGTAAGTGTCTTTTGCTTCCCTTGACTAAAAACAGCTTTCAACTGTCGAGTAATCAATGCAGAAGAACGTCCGATACTTTCACTATAAGGGTAGTTGTTATTTTTTAAAACATTAATTATCTACATTCTTACGGGTTTTAGCAGTTTCTAGGCATGAAAAATTAGTAAAAAATACCTTGAATTTCGGCGGAAGGGAGATATTCCTTGGCAGTCGTTTATTAATGGCTATTTTTTAATGTTTTCTTTTAGACATTGTAGTTTCAGAGGGGTATATACAGTCGACGCCTCTAAATGGAATAGCCATTTTGCCACGAAAAATTATTCTAATAAGTGGGGTACTTCATTATCCGGAATCACAGAAACAATATACTATAACTTGGTACATTAAAAATTTATTACATTTGGCGTATATTCTTTTAACCGATGTTCCATTAAGCGGGCTCGACTGTATCCCAATATCCTCTCCCTTGGATACGCCCGTGCTTTAACGCATAAAGCATTTCATGAGAAACTTTGTACATGAGTTTCATAGCTTGATTAACTTTCATTAAAGAGGAAGTTGCTTGTAAATTTCAAAGCACATGTAGGCACTTTTTGTTATAAAACTGGTCCTGTGACGTCAGATTTATGTAAGAGTACGGTAGGTGAAAAGGTAACCATTTAGGATGTATTATTTTTTGGTCTGTGATGTTAAAATAATTAGTTATTTATACAAAAAAGATTGATTTTAATGTAAACGAAGTCTGTGCGAATTGTATCTAAAGATGTTTCACGCACAGCAGTAAATGTTATGTAAATATAAGAAACAATGGATAACTTTAAGAAGCAGCAAAGACATTAAAGTGATGTTACATATTTCTAAAGCTCCATTTCAAAGAAAGCTAGAAGAAATGGAAGCTTCCAGAAATGCTCAAACAAAAGGAGGAGAATTGGATACAAAATGCGATTATAAATCATCTCTCTCACACACGAAGTTGGCATTCCGTTCTACAGTCATTGTGTTCGTTTTTTTATGAACGATTGTGTCAGACATGAGGCAGTGAAAAGAGAAATTATGAGAAATACCCTTTAAAATAGCTGCTTTAATGGAGCTCTGTTTAAGCGCGGATGGAGGGGGAGGTAATGGGGGCATTTTTGTTTGCCCGCCCCCTTCCCGAGTCAAGTATTAATTAAGGTTGCATGAAACGGGTCTACTCCCATTAGAAATTTTGTGGGATGTCGATAAAATTAAAAGGTAATTGTCTCCTCAGCAAAATCCTGTATCCACGCCTGGCAGTAAGTGGAAATCTGTCAAAGAAGCGAGAGTTTTCATCTGTGAACAATTGTAAAACAACTTGAATGCAACTTTTTATCTACACATGTATATATGTATATATATATATATATATATATATATATATTATATATATATATGTGTGTGTGTGTATATATATATATTATTCTTTTCTGTCCTTAATAAACTTAGTATTAATGTACTTAAATTTAACTTTCTAATTATATTTAATGTTAAACGTTTATGCACATACAAAACTAAAATATTTATAAAAATCACTCAAATTTCCATCTGGAAAAGTTAAATAAAAAGAAACTATAACATAAAATTAATGACTAAAACTGCAAATTGCATTGTGATGACAGAAAATTGCAATTATCAAAAACATAGAACAAATTGCAGAAAACATTGACACCTTTTTTGTGAAAAATTAAAACAATATAAATGATAGTTCAGACTTTTTAAAAGAAAAAACTGGATAAATGATTGAGAGATTTACTGGAAATAAAAATGGGATGAGCCAGATTCAATACCTGAATTTAAAAAAAAAGTATTAGATTACTGTAATCTGTTATTTGTTTAGTGTAGTAGCTAAATTTTTCAAGGAATAAAAAATAGTTTTCGTTGTTATATTCAAAAATATAACCGCATCATATTGCAGTATTGTTTAATAGGCAGCCTATGCCTATTAAGCAATTTTTGAAAGTTTTTGAACTTGTACCTTCTGCTGTTATACTAGTGTTATGTTTTGTTTTCAGCTCGTTTAACAGACGGTTTTTATTGTATTTTACGAGCATGTTATTTGCTTTCAGTGAGTGTTTTAAATTATAGCTCATTCTATAATCAACTCTAAATAAGACTTGGTGTCTAAATAAGAACCTTCATTTCGTACAAGCCATGCATACCGAATAATTCTTCCAGAGGGAAAAAGAACAAATTCTAGAAAACAATTGAACGAATTTTCGATTCTGAAAAGAGGGGATTAATTCGTCTCCAGGCACAGATTTCTCAAAGTAAGGAACTTGACAGACGATTCAAAGCTGCTTTAGAAACTAAAGTACTGGGAGCAAAAATATTCCCCAGACGTTATCTTTTCCGATATCTGACTGTTTCAGTTGGGGTGCAAATGCATAAATTATAACAACCGCTGGCCGCAAGCCAGTTTGGAGAAGTTCCGATTTAGCCTTTTATGCTGCATATGTTATGCATGTGTTCAGAGGAGATATCCATTAGGCCGATTTTCCTTTAAAAATAAGATTTATGACACGTTCTATTAGAAGATTAGTTTTTTTTCGGGAAAAAAATAAGTTAAATTAGGCTTTTTTTTGTAAATATTTGGAATTTACAATGTTTTGTTACAAAGCGAAGAATTATGAAGAACGGGAAAAACGAAGAATTCTAATTACTATTATGTGTGTATGTTTAAAACGTCTCTTCAAATTCTTATGCCAAAAATGCATTATGCGATTCCGATCTACTCAGTAAATCGCGAATATGTTGCGTTAGTTTATGTTTTGCTGCATATGCTAGTTTTCCAGACGCCAATATCAACTAATCTGTGAATACTCATACCTAGTTCTACACCATCAGAGTTGTATACGGAATATATCCTTTAATCAGCTCTGCAAATACTCAGTTATGTAAATATGAACGCTGTAGCGTAGTAGCATCAGTAGTTCTTGTCCCTCTAGTGATATTTCTGGAATATACCTTTCGGAATACACAAAATAAGGTTAATATATTTTTCCTTGTGAGAGAAAGCTTTCAGGTCTTCCTTTCTAAGAAGTCTTCCTAACAGGAAGTGCTTATCCCAATGCTTTCTAGAAACATTTTTTAAATGACCTTCAACTATATTTAAATGCAGTTATAAAAAAGCATATTTAATTAAATTAGTACAAATAATAAAAATATCAGTTTCTGGGATCAAAAAAGGATAACTATTAAAGAGTGAAACAAACACAGTACAACCGCGATCGATTATTTTCACGGGATCCATTTATTATTAATTGGAAAAACGACGCATACGGGTCAGCAAAGGGGGACCACGAAATGGCATGAGAACACCACCAAATCATGACGACACATAAGAACGATAGACGCTAGAGCAATGTATGGAGGCTCTATTTAAGAAGATATTCATGGCAACAAGCGGCTTTTGAGATGCACCTATATTGCTCATGAAGGCAGAAAATATATTGAACCCATGCCTTTCTCCTCGAAGAATCTTTATGTAGGCCATACTATGCACAGTAAAAGGCCTACCATTGGCATCTACCATCACCTCTGTGTTTATATACGCTACACATGGTACATACGTGGTATTAAGAGCGAGTGTTTACACGCCTTTTTGTGCTATGAAAATTCCTGGCTGCATATTGGTACTTTGAAGAAGTTTGAACGATGTTTATTCCAGGCTGTTGAGGGCCAGTTATTGAGGTTTGACATTATTTCGACTAGGTGAGACAGAATTATCCTGTCTGTTTAAATTACGTCGCTATGTGCCTGGAGAACTAACCCTCTAAGTTTCTTGATGGAGCCATCACGGATGAGCGCTAATGATTGCAAGGAAGCAAACTTCACCACGTGCATTTGTTCAGAGGGTCAATAGTCAAGTTTTCTTTTTCTATGGACAATAATTACGGTCAAATTCTTCTGTGGATTAGCTGCACGAATGAGATGGTTATTACAAGAGAGTTTGACTTTTACGCTTCCGATTTAAATAATATTGAAAATGTACTGGTTTTTTTAATAATGCGTTTCCGCTACATGAACCAGCAAATATAAAAATTGTCCAAATGTTGATGAGGGGAATGGATATATACCTCCCTTAATAAGAATGACACGGAGGACTTGTCTTGAGTTTTTGGAGATGATGTCTCGAAACGTTGACACGGGTTCAGTGCAGCTGGGAATGATCATATTCTCTACTAATATTATATATTTACTGTTCTTTCACTTTTTCAAATGATTTACAACTATATTTCTCTCAATAAGGTCTCGTTCTAATATGGATTATTACAATATCACCCTCTGTAATCTAATAAATCGCAGTCTTTTTTGTAACCCCTTGATACGCAAAAGTTTTCATTTCATGAACTGTTGATGCCATGGTACTACGAACAAAAGACGAATTATAGGGATATGTATATTTCAAACATTGCCTAGGTAGGACAAAAACGATGATTTCTTTTATGCACTCGAGACAAATAAAGAGTTGCTTTTTTGGATTATTTCCCTAGTTGATTAGATGCTAAAAGAAGTAACAATTTTCAGTTTTTAACTTTTAATTTATCTGAAATAACCTTTGAATAAGCTACTTTCATAGCCTCGAAACATTTTTGCTTTTATGCAGTTCCTTTATTTGTGCATTTTGCTTTGTATTGGACGTATTGCAACTTGTTAACGCACTCGATTTCTGTATAATGTCTGAATTGGCGAAATAACTGTTTACCATTTTGCCCTTCATAACTTCATCAGATTGGCGGATGTTTTTGATTAAAGGTACCACGATTCTATGCACGTAACTGTTAATAAAATATTGCATATTAACTGTTTCAACTTTCTGTATTCTATACAGCGACAAAAAATTTGCATCATGAAGTGAAGCAACTTATTTATATGCAAGTACACAATTTCAGAATTTTTGTTTCCTGTACTGTTTATGAACGGAAAGGGTTCTTGTAGATATGTGGTATGGTATACGTGATCACATAAATGGATGGTATATGTGATGGTATATGTGTGGATGGTATATGTGTGTGGATGGATGGTATATGTGTGGATGGATGGTATATGTGAGGATGGATGGTATATGTGTGGATGAATGGTATATGTGTGGGGATGGTATATGGGATCACATATGGATGTGGATGGATGGTATGGATGGTATGGATGTGGATGGATGGTATATGTGTGGATGGATGGTATATGTGTGTGGATGGTATATGTGATCACATAAATCTGACATTATATCTATTCATTTGTAAATCACCTGCTTCGAAATTTACTTCTGCTGTACCTTTTATAAGACTCACTTCGCTTTATGTTTGAAGCACAAAAAGTAAGCGTTTTTCCAGACTCACACCCAAAAAACAATTCCTACATACACTTTCCCTTCATTTCCTAACGCATTGTTACTCAAAATTATTACGCGCTTAGGAGCAGCAAAAAACATTCTAAAACAGACGATATTTATTTCACATTTTATCTTCGAAGCACACTTGGAACGCTCCATCTTACCTGAAGAAAATGTGCCGTCGACCTTGAAAGAAGAAAAAAAGATTTCTGGTCGATATCTTACACAAAACTCTTTGGCGTTCTAAGTTCTTCTCAAATAAAAGAAACTTTTATGCCTCTAGAATTCTTCCTTTCCGAACTTTTTCTCACCCGTAAAGAAAGATTTCGCTCGGAATAATCGATTGCTAGGAACACGGAAGCTCTCTATGTTATATTGTTGTCCTCACATCTATAGTAAAATTTCCTTCTTTATGTTAAAAAGGTAACAGGGATGTTGTCGTAATCATTGGAAACTAGCTGGAGATTTTTTTATTTTTCTCTATTTTTAGGCTTGTATTATAATTAAGAGATTTTAGGGAACACAAGTACAGCTTTTTTGACATCGTATTTATGAATACAGAGTGTTTTATTTATTATTTTTTTAAGGATGTTAAGCATAATTACTTACGTATTTCTTTTCTTTTTGTTTTTTTTCTTTCTAATGGGGCTGCGAATGGGCACTAACTTTTGCAGACCTAGTGCATTCCCCGGAAACCGGAATTTATTCTTTCAAATGACCGATGGGGGCACTTGAGCTCTAAATGATGCGAAACTGCACTAGGAATTTTATTTAGCCGAGCGTGTCCAAGTCAAACAGGTACTCAAGGGACATGCCATATAATCATACGACATGGGCGCTGACGATTTTCGGCATCTTGAAAATAAGCCGACTTGGGGCAGGTTTGACCCTGCGAACTTGGGCGTGCGAGGCCAGTTCCTAATCATTAAACCACCCAGCCGGATGCTTACGTAAATTGATGAGATTATACCAAAACGTTAGAAAATAATAAAGATTAGTGACTTAATTTGCAAAAGCTGTAGTATTCACTACTAATTCATTCTGTACATTTTGCGCACAGAACTGAAGCCCTCAAACTATTTATTATTTAACATTCTATGTTCGTCGATTTTGAATTAAAATTAAAATTCGTTCTATCTGATGGAAAAAGCAAGAAAGAAATTTTTTGTTATATAATTAAATAAAAATACAACTGAAATAAGATGTAAAACTTAGATGTAAATGGGTATGCAATTATCGTTTTTATATTTGCCTTAAGTATACTGGTTTCGCCAACTATAATGTCGGGGCAAAATAAAAATATTTTCTCAACATAGACTCTTCAGTTATATATTTTTTATTTTTTTCAGATGGAGCAGCTAGTTTGTGAAATGCAACACCCAGAGTCAGGAGTCCCAGTGCGGAGTCAAAAACTATTCCTTACCACCATTCCTTGCGCTTTTCTAGGTGTGTGTGTGTACGCACTCATTCTCATCTTTGTTCATTGTTCTAAAAGAAAAAAAATAGAATTTGGAAAAATAGTAAGAAGTGCTGTGTGAACCTTTTGCGTGACTTTAAACCCAAAGAAAAGCATCGAAAATTCCCTCACACGCACAATTTTGCTCTGTGTCATGTAAAACTTAAACTAACAATAACTGAACTAACTGAAATGACATCTGAATAAACAGTAAGAGAACGTCGCTGCACAAAGGGTTAAAACTGCAATTTTATGTATCACAATTATATTTTCATTCTTTGTCCTATTGAACATTTTGCGAACTAAAACTCACCAAAACAGTGCCGCATCATTTTTTGAAGTACATAGCAGGCATAAAAATTCATTCGTCAAAATATACTATATGCTTTAAAACATTTTATCATAACCATTTGTCATATTATTTTTATCTTTATATAAAGCAGACGATTTTTGCATGTTTGTCTGACGGAACCAGCAACACCTACAATCTTGAAATTTGGTATAAAATTGCTTTGGAACCCTTAAGTCTGCATCTCGAAAGGAATTTTTAAATTTTCGAATTAGTTTCTTTTGCAGTTAGTAAACTTTATTAAATATTTAAAACGCGCCTCTCCACTAATTGCTTAAAACGGCAGTGCTTTAAAAAAAAAGCCTTGTTTCTTTTTCGATTTGGTTTTAAAATTTATAACGCCTCGAAGTATTCAAAAAAAAAAAAAAAAAGAAAAAAAAAAAAAACAATTTTTTAATTTTCACAGCAAATTGTTGAAAAGGAGGAATCAAAACAATTTAATCATAAAAAATGCCTTTCATGAACCTTAATTAACGGTTTGCTAAGCAGATATCTGTATGGTTTATTTAGAAGGAATTCCGAAAAAGCACAAGTAATATAAAAACAACAGGGAATGTGTTATCACGTGGTTGAGCTTGTAAACATTCCTCTAACTCTGGTCTGCAGATAAATAAAACAGCTAAGTACTCTTGAACTCCTTTTCCTTTTTTTTGGTCGCTTAATAAAAGTGCGTTCAAACATAACTCTTGGAATCAAACCTCCGAAGTTCGTTGACTTACCAAAGGTTTCCATAGCAACGTGTTCATGGCTTTCCACCATCTGTGCTCGCGAAGTTTTGATCGACTGAGGCTTGTGTTGCCAAACGGAGAAGAGAAATAAAGAAATCGAGCCACCATTTTGTAATGCTCCAAGATTCTGCCTTTGCTTGTATAGGGACGATGTGATTTAAAAGCGTGTGCAGGTCGAAGCAAAGCCGTTTTGGAATGAAGCATATATAGAATTTCTTATGGAATATGCAATAAAAGAAATTGTAGGATATGAGAATCAAGTCGTGTTGTAAAATATATTGACTATCTTATTTGAACCATTTCAAATCGATTAAATTTTATTGAGATTTATATAAAATATAAAATAATAATAATAACAGCAACAACATGTTTGCAGTTCGGAAATGAAAAAACTTTGTGTAATAGAAAGTTATCTGAGCAAATATAGTATTAAAGTTAATATTTTAACGATAGGTGCTTTATTTATCGGCAGCGATATGAGTTACAAGTTCCTCTTAATCTAAATTAATAAACAAGTTTACCTCAACACATAGAATACATGTCAGTTAGGTAAAAAATGCAAAAATAGTACAGGTTCCAACAAAATTTGCAAAGTTCAGAATGAAAATTAGAATTACTTTTAACGAAAATTAGTTGCATGTTTACAAAAGACTGCTTTGATTTCTACTTTTTCCTGTGATTGTTTTGAAATAGATAAATTCCTTTAGTACCTGTTAATTATTTAGTTTTTGCAGAGCTGTATACGCTTCATTGTAGTTTGATTCACTATTTTTATGAGTTTTCTTGATGAATATTTTATAGTAACCAAAAGGTTGATTTTTTTCAAAAACGTGTGAATTTCTGACCAAGGACCCCCTCTTCTTGTGATAGATTCTGTTTAGAGCAGCATTGTCATCGTATCAAATATTGTTAATTTCAAAATAATAATTATTTATTAACCACTTTCACAGCGTGGATAATGTTTGGATAATGTACAGAATGGCACTTTTAGGATGTTTTTATGATCATCTTTATTAAAATCAGGTTAATTTTTCAATCGGATTCGGCTATTAGTTTATTACATAAATTTAATATAACTCTGGTTATTAAGATTAGAGTACTTTAGTTGTTTAAAAAGCACAGCGTTGGTAAGTTATCTAACACAAAATGTTTGTAAATGTTAATTAAAATGCAAAAACTGGAATTTTATGTAATCACCAAGTCTATAAGAGCACACATGTTGACTTGTGTTAATAAACTGCAATTCCTTTGCAATTTTGTGGTGCTATCCTAAGAACTTCAAAACACCATAATATCAGCTAACGGGTACCAAAGTATGCAGCGTAATCATTTAAATTACAAATACATCTCAGCTCTTGAAAAACAATTACTGGGTTTGAAGCACTTAATATCAGCCTTCAACCTTATAAAATGTATTACAAAACTTGTCTCTTTTACAGACTACAAAATGTGTTTAACCCAACAGTACTTAAACCTTTTTTTTTTTTTTTTTGGGGGGGGGGGGGTTACATACGCAAGGCAATTACTTTATACACGCCGCAACTTACTGTTATTAGAAGTTATAAGCATATTTTTTTAATATGTCCCTGAATTCATTCTACAAGCGGTCCTTCCCATGACCGAACCAATTTAAAGTTGCTGTCGAAAAAGGAGAAAAAGTGCATTTTCAGAGTGGAACTGCGCAAAAATGAAGTTTTTTTTTTTACCGCTAGGGGTGCAGTATATCCCAATTGACTCCAAAACTGTGTGAATCGGATCTATTTGGTATTAGAACTTTTATGGTCTTCAATTAATTCATTTAAAAACCGTAAATTCGATTAACTTGAAATTAGTTTTACTTTTAGTTAAAAATGTGTAGCGAAAGTTTTTTCTTTTTTCTTTCTGTTATTCCTCTTTAATCATAGTAGCGTAGAAATGTTAAGTTAATTTTGTGGAAGAATAGTCTTAAAGTACAATAACATGCAAAAATTTTAAAAAGGAATAAATTTTAATTAGGAATTAAACATTATATTAAAGGTAGATATTCAGCTTAATCATTTTCAAACAATGTGTAGAAATAAATTTTTGCTTGTTCCTGTGACAACTTTTTACACGGGAGAATATATTCAATTATGTAATTAATGTATTCCGCCAAAAATTCTTCACTTATATTTTTATCTTGCCAAGTTCATGGATCGTTTCAATTACGATTCAGGTGAGCGGTTTTGCAAATCGTTTATCATTTTCGAAATCGATATCGTAGCTTTAAATAGATTTCACTGATCTTTTGCCAGCAAAATGGCTACAGGGTTTCTTGCAATGGAAGGAATACCGTGTCTTTACACTAAAATAACTGGTTCTTTAGTTATTTATGTACTTTTTCTTCGCATTGATGCAAGATCAAGTTGTCAGAATTAACTGAATAGTATCTGTAATCTAATATAAAAAAATATTGCGTCAAAAAAAAAAAAAAAAAAAGCTTAGATATTATACATATTTTACTTTAGTTCATCTATTTTAGAGCTTAAATATTTTTTTCTTTAGACGGACAATTTTAACAGATCTATTATACATCAGGGGCGTGTCAGTGCTTACAACACACAATGCATAAAAAGTTTTTGATTTTCCTAAAATTTTTATAAGGTCTTTACAGAAAATGTTTTCAAAAGCCAATGAAGATTGAAAAATAAAAAACAATATTTTTTATGGAATAACTAAGTCGACAAATATTTGAAAAAGTTTTCACCTGTTTTTTCCTTTGCTATTTTCCATGTCGTCTTTTACTTCTTCACTTTACGTAAAATGTTAAGTTTTAACTTTGTTGGTTGTTCGTATGATCATAATTAAACAATAAAGTTCTGGCTAGAACTATATGAGCCTATTTTCCCGTATAGGGTGAGTGCACCAATGATTGACACTTTTAGAGTGATTTGTCACATTTTTAATAATATAACCATCATAAATTATTTTTGCAGAGTTTTTAAATTAATATATATTTTAATCGACATGCAGGACCATATATATATATACGTTAAAGTTTATACGTTCGGCAATTTTTTTAATGAATTTTTATTTTATACCCACTTAATGCTACAGTAATTGACACTCCAACAAATCAGCGTCAGTTGGGTCGATGCTTTTACCAAGTTTCGTTTCATTCGCTTAACATTTTGAGTTAAAGTGACTGAAAAATAATAAAAAAGCGACCACATGCACACAGACCATTTCCAAAATTTAGGATGATCATCCTTTAACACATGTAATTCCGTCAAAACTCTCAAATCGAAAATTTTCATGTGTTCAATACTTTTCCCAATATTTTGGATATAGAAGGATGTAAAAATACTTAATTCTAAAATTTTCCAGTTTTAAAGTGTGAAACTTTTTAGAAGTTAATTGTGAAGGTTCCACGGAAAAATTTTCTAAACAGATGAGACATTTTTCTAAGTGTAAAATTATAATAATCTGAACTTCTTTTTTTTTTTTTTTTGCTTCGAAATCTTTTGGAACGTGCTTGATTTATTTCTTCTAAATACCTTTTTCGTAATAAAAATTAAATAAACGTATAATGTGAACATAAATTATAATTCCTATTACGCAAATATTGATGTAGTAATTTTCTTTCCAGGTTTTGATCTGGTGATGTGGTTAATGGCACATCTCGACATAGAAGAACTGGGTAAGTTACATTATTTAACATGTAAATCAATATTTTTATACTTCCAAATTTTGTATAGTAAATATTAAATATATTTAAATTTACCTCATGGATCACTAGAATGCAGGGCCTTCCCTGAATAAATCCAAAAATGCAGATTGTGATGAAATTTTACACTTTGAACCTTAAATTCGTATAGATCTCTCAATTTCTGACTTGAGCTGCTCCGAAATAAATCCCTGTATATACGACTCTGGAATCTGTTATAAATTGTCTGTAATACTTAAAATATTAGTGATTACTATTAACGTCCTATTATCAACTGTAATGTCAACGTCCTAGTCTTCTTGATGTTTAATGGTCTTATTTATCAACAGATTTGAACCTTCGCACTGCAGATCGAAAGCTTTCTGAACCAATCAAAACGCTCAAATCGGCGGTTCGAGTGTTTGACAGAGGATCATATCGGTTGGTGAATAAGGCTATAAATGGGTTCAGTGAGGAATAGTGACTCTACTCTCTCTAACCATACATTTCTAAACAGAGTAATATCTATTGTTTAGATTTTATACACTACTCTTTCTGAGTCCCTAAAAATTTCTCGTAAAAAAAAGGAAAAGAAAAAGAACTGCACGTAATGGTTAAAATTTCCTTTTTTAACTACGAACATTTTAATTATTTTCCAAAGGTTAGCGCAACCTGCTAAGCCAGGTTGAAGCGATTAATCAACGGGACATTCTTTAGATTGCGGCTCTATAGAATGTATCATGTAGGTTCACATCATTCAAATACATAATACCAGTAAATTCATACTACCAGTTTTAATGTTTTAAACTATGCATCTGTTATGCTAATCTAGAAACGAGGTCAATCGGGTGTTAGAGAAATAGCTCTGACATCCTCTTTGTATATTTTATTTATAAAAATTTGTTACGCGTAGGGATTTTTTTCTTGATGAGAAATGGTGTCTCTAAATGACGCTGCGACTATATGCAGATCAAACCACGAGTCATTAAATTTAATACAAATTATACTGAAAAATCAAATACTAATTGTAGTATAAGAATCAACATGCTACCTTTTATCCAGCAGAAGTGTGACACAAAAATAAATTAGGTGCATCATAAATACATGAATGTTATATAACAAATTGTAAAATACTCAAAATGGTAGAGAGGCTACATTCTATGTTTATCGCTTTTAGTTGAACTCTTGACAGCATTGTAAAAAAAAATGTTATACAAATAAACTATTTTGTTACTTAATAAATGGAAAATAGGATTATAATTAAAAATAACACATAGATATTAATATATATATTCAGCGGGAAAACATCTTTGTATGCTATTGTCACTGTTTAATTTATAACATGTTTAAAGAGTTGTAGTAGGGAGCACATATGCATTATAGATAATATTTCCAATAGATTAAAGTTAACCAGTAATTAAATATGATTATTACTTTTAAAAAAAAAAAACCTGAATGCATTATATATCACCACAGGTACAAAATACATTATATTTTTCCAAACTCTGACGGGGATGGCAATTGCCCCTCTTCATTGTGTAATTTTCTTAAATACCTGAAGTTTTAACATAAAACGCCTTTCATTAGAGCAACTTGTAAGCCTGAAAAACAATTATTCACGTTAAGAAAGCACAAATGAGCATTAAAATGCAGACATATGTTTCGGGATTGCTTGGAATCTCCTTTTCTATGCAGTAGTGGAGCTTCTAGATGCAAAAACATCCAAATGTTTTCTTATCTTAACGTGAATAATTGTTTTTCAGTTTTACTAGTGCACAAAGTTCATTTATTTTACAACTTGTAAAGGTTTTTTTTTTCTTTTTTTCTTTTTGACACAATGTTATTCATTCATGAATTGAAAAAAGAATAATAATGGGAATTTTAGAGAGTGAGGAAAAATCTTAATGTATAATTGGGATAATTTTATAATGGAAGCAAATTGCCAGTCTCGATAATTGGATTGTTGCTCACTCCACATTTTAATATATTATGGCAAAGCTTTCTCTCTATCATCATAGATGGCAGCACCACTGAATCTGAGACTTTTTTTTTTTTTTTTCTTGATATGCACAAAAGGACATTTTAGGGAAGACCTTGTGATGAAAACTGATGCATATAAAAGATAGTTTTATGTGTTGTAGGTTTGTTTGGGAGACTTATGTAATGAATTTCAAAATTTTCCTCTTAAACATGTTTACTACACATAATAAAGCACCCTTTATACTTTCTTTACATGTCGTTACATACTTCATATGTCTTTCATTTATATACAACGTTTATATTTATACTTTTTTCACCCAGTCCCAATTCTTTCGTAACCTCTGTAACGTAGTTTTCAGTTGGCTGACAATTGTTTTTATGTATTGTTTAAACATTTCGTATAATAATGCTTTATTAGTCCTTTCGGTTTTTTACGGCCTGCGCATGTTAGCTTTCTAAACAGCTATCAGACATGTAGTAGTTAGCAGCAGTAGTAATAGCAAAGATGGTAGAAAGAAGAAGATGGGACACTTCGGTTTCGGTGTTGCCGAGAAAACAACCGTGGCAGGTCTGAGGTGTACAACAAAAAAACAAACATTTAGGGCAGCTCGCATGCATTTGCCGCCAAACTTCAACTGATCTTTCTTGGAAATTGGCGAAAGGTTTGCCATAGCTTTTCGCTCGGAATTCCTAGAAATTAGAAGGTTCAGAGGGGAGAGGGGTGTTGTCGTTATCGTATCATCTTCCGCGGGGGAGATAAGTCTTTTTGTTGGATGTGTTGCTCTCAGGCAAACCGCAAAATGAAAACAGATGTTAGGTCTTTCTTTCTTAGCTGTGTAAAGAGCTAAATCATTGTGTTATTATACATGTCGGGTCGTTTGAGTATGAATCCATCCTTGTGAGTTTAAAGAAGAAACATGAATAAAGATTCAAGTTTGGAGATAAAAATAAATTTAGCTTAATAAGTAAAAATATTAATCAGTATTATTGCCTATTTTTCAACTGTTTATTTTATTAGATACAATGTGAAGTATATCTTATTTAAATTTACACTAGAAGCAAATGTATGAAAAAGTTCAGTACGGGATCTTGGAGTTTCCCGAGGCGGGGAAGAACTGCCTCCCCCCCCCCCTCCATTCAATTATTGTTCACATTTCATAAACTTTTATGCGCTGTGCTTTTTTTTTTTTTTTTTTGAGGCTTACTTGGTGGCCACTGATCAGGGACGTAACTAGAGGGGGGCAGACAGGGCCTATGCCCCGGGCGCCAGATTATTTTAGGGGCGCTAAATTTTCTAAATGTATGCTTGCCTAAATACAAATCGTGGTCTTGCCCCAGTTAGAAAAGGACTTTTAGTTACGTCCCTGTCACTGATAAACCCAGAAAATTTTCTTAATGTTCCCACGACATGGTCCTTTCATCGCAACATTAGGGCGCCCCTTCCCTAAATTCATATATGAAATTCTGACAGTTGAAGGGGTGGATTCTCCCCCGGAGAAATTTTAAAAACTAAATGCAAACTAGTGAAATTTGAAGCCTTAGGAGATGCATTCGAGACTGCAAAAATATTAGGGAAAAAAACAAACGAAACCTTTAAAATTTAAACGATTTTACTCATAAAAATACTCATAGAAATTCAGAACAAAGTAAGCATTTTTTTTTAACCCGGGGGACAGCCGGAATCCCTTCTTACTAGTGTCCATATCGAAGAGCCACACGTATGCCTTCTCCCCCCCCCCCCCAACGATACTTACAAGCTCCCCCCCCCCCCCTCCGACCTCCCGCCTCTTCCCAAAAAGGATGCTTTGAAAATTTGTAAAAGAAAACTATTGCATTGTTTGAGAGTGGCATGATTTATATTTCACTATCACAAGTCCCTATCTTAAGTGCTAGATAGGGACTTGTTCAATTCCCTTCAATTCCCTTCCCAAATGGATGCTTTGAAAATTTGGAAAAGAAAAACATAGCATGATTTATATTTTGCTATTACAAGGGGGAAAAACCTTGACTTTTTTTAATTGAAATTTTTTAATTTTGATATTGCGAAATTTGGCATCCCTCCGAGGAGAAGGCCGACTGGTCAACAACGCAACATTTTGAGCATACTTAAATTTTAGAGCTTCCGACAGTTTATACAAATAAATAATTGTATTACTAATCGGCTTTAATCGTTAGCAAAATAGCCGGTCAAGGGTCAAATCGGAGCGCTGAACTAGGATTTTAATTCTCTTTCCAAAACTCAAATTTTCTTAATTAAATATTTTTTCTTTTTTTATTTCATTTTCTTTTCTTCTTCTTTTCCTTTTTCTTTTTATTTTTTGCATCACAGTTGAATTTGCCGCCTCCCAGAAATGCCGCCCGGGGGATCTTGCACCCTTTAATTCGGCACTGAAAATGTTCATGGATTGATAATGTTTTTAAGATTAAGTTCCCATCAACATCCCCGAGGAGTACGTTGATTTTCATTAACATGTCTATATTTTCACCGCACCCACCATAAATAACTGCTCATTGATCAAAATCGGAAATGTGCTATATTCCATATTACAGGAAAATTTATCTATAGTGATCTATTCTAGATCGAATATTACAACGAAAATCTTTAAAATGCCAGTTTTTCCTTCCGTGTTTGAGAAAGCATATACCGTAAACGATGATTTTGACACTGAATTATTGATTTTGTACGAAGTGTTGTTTCCGCAACACAAAAAGAAGTTATTACAGTTCATTTCAATAAAAATTAAGAGTACAGTTTCTAGTACAATAGAAGAGCTTGTCGCTGTAAAATTTGCAATTTTAGGCCTTGAATATAAGGGATCATTCATAAAGGATGTCACGCTTCAAGGGGGGAGGGGGTTTGGTGAAATTGTGACAAAGGGGGGAGGGGGTATGTTGAAGTGTGACAGTATGTGGCGAAGGCGGGAGTGGATCAAATATAGGGGGCTGGATTTTGAAGAGTTCACGATAATAAATTCGTCCAAAGGACCTAATTAACGGCCGCCTGAAGCAGTCCGAAGCAGCTGGGGGAGCTTTTTCCCAGGATGGATCCTCTTTTGTCCGCACTGGGGACAACGATTTTGCGCTAATTTACTCCTTTGAGACATAACCAACTGGACATAACCATGGACATAACAAACTTCTCGTGGTGGATATTCTCCACAATATCTGAATCCATATACATTCTATTATACTCAAATATTTCACCCATATTAGCAATTTTTCTTAATTTGAATTATCAAATGCTAACATTTCTTCTCTGAACTGGACATATTTAAAGCACAAATGTGATTGTATATAATCGCATTATAAAATTGAGTAAGTGTGATAGATTTAGCTGATGTAAAAAAAGAATACTTCAATAATGAGTAATCATTTTATCAGTTTATTACTTTTCTAATCAATAAACTATATTACAACAATATTATAAATATGCTCGATCAGCCAAAAAATACCTCCTTTTTCATGTTTATAGTGATTATTTGGTTGCACATTTGTTAGTTAATATCGTGTATATTTATAAATACTTTTCAGATGAGCTCAGTTGTTTTAATATTATTATACTTTACTGGTCCAAATATATCACATATTGAAATGCATATTGTACAAATAAAGATATGTTTTTTATCATTTGGATATTTTATAACCTATATATACAACATACCAAAAAAAAAAAAAAAGACTCAAGGAATCATGAAAACATTAAAAAATCAGTAAATGTACACGCAAATATGCAAATGGAATGGGATGTGTGTCATTAAAAAATATTTGCTGTTGAATTATCCCATCCAGAACGAGATGATTATAAAATGAAGGATGAATTACTGATAATTATTTTATCGGTAACCACCAGTGGCGTTGGAAGGGGGCGGAGTGTTCCTTGTTCGGAGCCTCTCTCTCAGCAGAAGGTTAAGGGGCGTTCTGTCAAATTTCAAGAATACTACATTATTCTGGAAGCGTGAACGCCAGAGTGGCCTCGGAATCTTTGTATATTATATGCTATATATATATACACAAAGGATAAAAAGCAGACCTATGCAAAACACTAATGAATGCTACATTAAATTATTAGATATAACAAAATTTAAAGCAGGTAAAAATTTCAAAAATTTAGTTTTGTCATTTTGATGAAGAAGAAACGAGCATTTTTACAGCCAAAAGATTTTGTTGCACAAAAACATTTTGCAGTGAAGTATCAACCTTGTTTTATAATAGTTCTAGGGAATGACAAGATGCAATTTTTAATTATTTGTTACTTGTTAACAACTTAATGTTAAAAAAACAAATCATTTCTCCTAATTTTACTTTTATTTAATTGAATTTTACACTATGCAACAAAATAATTAATGAATATTTGACGGGTGTAGAGCAATTGCTTGAAAGAAAATTGTAAACATTCATAACTTTCAAACTTTTTTGAAAATTTTATTAAGAAAATTATGCATTTTTTAAAGATTAAAAAAGCATTTAATTACATTCGGAAATACCAAGCTCCAGAAAAGACTTTTGATAATAAAATTAAACATTTTAGGATTAATGCTAGCGCGTCAAAAAATTCAATTCATGAAATAGGTAAATCTCTCAATCTACAGCAGGGGAATTTATTCAAACACTTCACATACGTACTGAATAAGAAATTAAATAAGTGATTTTTAAATTAGTTTTTCATTTGATTATTTATTTAGTTATTTATTTATTTATTTGCGATTAACTGCAAATATTTAACATGTCCCGCCTGCGTAGAAGCAATTTATATGATGACTGAATGTGTGTAAGAGAAAAAACATTATCATCATAAGTGCATAGTTAATGACTATTATTTTCTGAATCTTTCAAATTTAAAAAGATTATTTAACAGTTTCCACCTTTGTTTCAAGTATTTTAAACAATGTTAAGAATTACGCATACATAAAGAAATTTAAATAAAAATAAAACTAGAAGTATTACCTTTTGACGTTTGAAAGTTCGTCCTTACGATCACGATTCACGAAATTTTGATTAAAAATTTCAAATTAAAGTTTTGGTGAAAAAAATTGTTTACCTTTTAACAAAGCATTAGAAACATCGAAAACTTACAAAGTCCAGTTCCCATTGCGGATGCAAAAAGATCACATTTTTTTCATATGTGGGCAAAAATTTATGAAAAACGGCAATTAAAATTAACCTTTTTGAGTAAAATAATTTAAGAATTAACTTTTAATAAGGGAACGTTGAATCATTTTAATGATTACAGATAAGTTCATTGGAACTCTGGAATAAATCAAAAACAAAGAAAAAATTTCCAGACTTCCCTGATATCCCTGATTTAAAGGGTTCTGTCGCCACCATTTCAAGGGTTCTGTCGGGCGCTTTCATGCTGCTAGGAACGAGGGGCGGGGGGGACAAATAAGCCAAGTTAAGCGAATGTTGTACGCAGGAAAGGGCTTTCAGAAATTTCCAGGTTCTCCACTGGTAACAACTAATAAAATTTGAACTATAAAAAACAGTAGGTGTAGGTCTTGAAAACCATTAAGACAAATGAATAGGAATTTTGAGAGAGAGATACTAAATCTAATCCTAATAAACTTAAGACTTAATGTTACTTAGTAGCATTATTTTTTATTAAAATAAACAAAATTGTTCAATCAAAATATTCAGTAAAAATAAAAACACTACGTAATATAACAGCAGCAGTATACAATATGATATAAATAATGATCTGATAAATGGGAATACAGCTGAAAATGTTTTCAAGCTTTGACAGCTTTTCTCCAAAAACAAATACTAAGGGAACAGGAATGTGAATTGAACAGACTGGAATTCAAAGCGTTTTTTAAATAGTTATTCAGGCAACATCCCGTTAGCCGGCATGATTATAATAAATGTTTGCTTCACTAGGCTAATTTTTCGGCTTGGCTTAATGTTTTATTTTTGAAGATACTCCTCTATTACTTGATAAAATAACGATTCCCTTCGCTTCTGCCGCTAATGTCTGAGACAATTTTTGCGTGCACGTTCGAATTCTTACGGGGGAAAACCTTTCAATGAAAACTTGGAAATAGTGAGTTACAGAGAACTTTCTGGTGGAAAAGCTGATATAAAAAACACTTATAGATGCGAATTGTAGTTTTATAATTGTTCAATTTGAAATTCGGCGTACTTTTTTCTTCTGTTTTGCCCACGCAAATCTTAATTTTTAATGAATGAAGAGCGCTGGAGATAAACCTGTGCATTTACTCTTAATGAAGCCTTTTTTTTCTTTATATGATGATTGTATTTAAGTTAAAAAAATTAATTTTAAAATTCGGAACTGCAACTTAAAACTACATCCATAAGAGAAAATTTTGAGAGAGAAAAAATGTAATCGTTAGAGGAGGTTTCAATCATTTGACCAAAACAGAATTTAAACATATTAATAAGCAAAGCCCAACAATTTTAAGAGCCGTAAAGGAATAAACACAGAAGAAATTTGTTATTAGAATTTTCTCTATTTATTTTTTACTATATTTGTATGTTGAAACAATACTTTAAAATATTTAAATCATTTTCCGGGAATCCGTGTTTCAAATTGCTCCAGCATTGGACGTCCATCAGACAAAATTGGGGCTCGGCCCCCGATGTAAACTAAAAGTACTTTTTGAAGAAAAAAAGTTTGTCTAAACTTCCGATTTTGAAGGAAGCTAAAGATCCCCCACTCCTTTCGCTAATCGACTGCCGTCATCTAAAGTATTTTCAATTTTTTTAATCCGATAAAATTACCCTCCCTGTTTCGTGACTTTCTAACGGCAGCGCTTTGTACTATAATTTACATGCAGCAGCAACAAAATTTCTTCTGTAATTGAATTTTTTCCAAAAAGGAAAGCAACTTATCGAATCTTCCTTAACAGGAGCAAATAGGTTTCATCCTGACAGTTGGGAACACTTCGCGTTTGCTTTTATTTTCCCTTATATATTTTAACTATGTGAAGCTCGTTAAGAAGTGACTGACACTCGCCTAATAATAGCAGAAGGGTCGACCATGAACAACGTACCTCAGGCTATTTCAGCGCTTTCTGGCCCCTTTCGTTTTCTTACCTCTCTGATACACGATCCGACCCCCGGGGTTTCGGCCGATCTCGCCGTGCGTGCCTCAAAGGATCAGTGCATCCACTTTGGCGACTTACTGCCGCAGTGACATCCTCAGTATGATTTTCGCCAAGATTCTCTCGCCAATCTCATCCTAAATGTTGCTTTTTTACTTATACTTCTCAGACCCCTCTGCTCCGAAGCATTTAACATAGGTTTCTACCGGAGTGTCCAATCTTCTCGAGTAGAAGATCGTTGGTAATAGTAATAGTAGCAGCACAAGCAATTTATGCATCGCACTATTAGATAAAAGAGCAGACATACTTATTTCTTTAAAGTTCCTTTGTATCCTTTGGCAGAAGCTGTGCATTTAGCCAACCTGTTGTGTCAACATGGTTATTTTTTCCCCGTGGGCGATACTAGGTCTCTGGCAATAAGAGATGATAGTACTCTTTATAGATTTCAAGTAAGTAGATATTTTTGAAAATCATTTTTCTTATTATTTTCTAATCATTGTCGCATTAAAAATGGTACAATTGTTGACTCTGGATGTAAAATTTTAAGAGTAGTGTCACGGGAACTTCTTTATTGTTTTCTTTAGTTTTAATGCTCGATGACCAGTGAATTTGAAACGACAGTAGAAAGAGCAAAATAAATAGCTGTCATTTAATGTTGTTGCGAAATATAAACATAATAACCCTACTTTACGTTATTAGCTTGCGGCTGCTCTAAAACAGCTTCACTAATAATATTTTATCTGCTAATGTAAACATTATGTTTAAATTCTTACATGCAAATTAATACTTAAAATTGAGCTGTTAATCGTACATTACGCAGTTTGTAAGCCTCCAAATTTTACATTGCGTGTGTTAACTTGAGTCAGCACCCTGATAAATACTTCAACAGTGTCCTTTTTATAAAATTTTTTCTATATGGGTAGGGGATGGGGACCTTCATTGAAAGAAAAACTGTGTCGCCATAAAGCACTCAAATATACAAATTCTTTTCAGTTTTGGGAAATTTTAAATCACTAACAAATTGGTGGCACCTTGCGTAATACAATATTTTAGAAATTTTAGTTATTTAATGCTTGCACTTTATTGCTAAAAACAACATAAAATTTGTTTTTTTTTTTTTTTTTAAATTTCAGGCACCATATTTCTGGCCTTCCCATCATCAGCCTGATAACACAGATTATGGTATGTACTATACTTTCTGTTCAGTTCCCAATTACACGTTCGTTAAACTGAGAAATGATACTATAAAAAATCCTATTCGATTGTTTTGCAGCCAAATATGGCAGTCAAACTTAATTAAGAATTTTATGCTTTGTAAATTTAAGGCAGGTCATTTTTTTTGCCAATTTCAAATTTCAAATTGTTTTTGATCTCATAGGTTATTCTCAATGTTTAAATTCCTTTAAAAATTCCCATTCTTTTTGTAAAATTTACAAAATAATTTTAAATTTACCTCATGGATTACTAGAATGCAATCTGTAAAAATATTCTAGGATTTTTAATAAAAACTTAAACTACTGATGTGTAAAAGAACACAGGTTAATGCCGTAAAACTTAGAAATTCCGAACACCGTTGATGTTATATAGTGTGTGAATATATAGCGGTCACCCAAACTGGGTTATCGTTGTTGTTGCTAATGCCACTTGGATATCCAAGCTCCCCTCGCAGAGCGACCAGGAATCAAGGCAGTAAGGGAGCGCCTTCCGTTTTTTGAATGAGCATCACAACGGTGGAAGTACGACTTGTCTCGTTATGTACTTGGATGACACCAGATGGCGCCACCACAAATACGCCACCTTCCTTTTTTTAACCTAAGAGTGAAGGGAAATTCTCCACCCTCTGGAACCCTCGGCACCTCAGGGTCCACGGATTTTACATGCACGTATCCCCAACTGTACATGGTGGGTCTTCAGTGGGTCGGGTATCGAACCCGAGATCTTCCGGTTGTAAGTCCGACATCCTAACCACTAGGCTATCACGGCCTTACCGAACTGGGCTTTACATTGATCTCACTGATTACTAGAACACAGTCGTTAAGAATTTCCTCTGATTTTAAATTTATTAGCAACATTCACTGGGAAGTTTCATTTATTTTTGATATACCTAAACTGCGCTGACGAGTAAGGGATAATAATAATGAACGTCCTAGAAATCAAACACCTTAGTTACTGTATGAATGTATAGCAAGATGCAAAAAATAGCTTTAAATTTATCTCACGGATTACTCTAGAATGCACTCACTGAGAGTATTTCCGGTGTTTTTTAATTTACTTAAATTAAAAAACAATTAAGTGGGTAAATTAAGGAACAACATAAAAATTCTATGCACCGTTGTCCTTTTCCGTCACTGTTTGAATCTATAACAGCGAGGGGGATTCCGCTATGCATTGAGCTGGAGGATGTCTTTCGGTTTTTATGCTAAAAATGGTAAGTAACACGCACACGCTGATTCGGATAAGACATAAGTAATATGCGTTCATGCTTAGCGTAGTGTCACCGTATGAATGTTCGTTTTCTTGATATTTATTAAGTAGGAATTAAAGTTCCGGTTGCTGTGGTCGTTTTGAAGTTAAACTAATTAAGAGCTGACGGGGAAATAAAATGTTCCAATTCATGGTTGGTGTTGTCATTAATGGTTTTCTTAAGAAGTTTTTTTTTGTGAATAACAATATTGGAAACATAGGATTACTTAGATTAGGGCTTCTACAAACAACATTATCATGATTTGCATTTACGAAACTGTTGCAGGAAACACACACACACACACATACACAGATGACAGAATAATAGAGAAGAAAGTCAAACATTGAGAATCTCATAAAAAATAACAATGGCTTTTATTTAAAAAAAAAAACTAAGTATTGAAAACCTCTAGAGGACCTTAGAATTAAGACAAACTGGTTCCAACTCCCCATACGATTTCAAAAGAAAAAGTGCAGAAAAAAAATATTTTTTGCATCATCTTCAGAAGATGAGGACAATACTAACCTTTATGCAATAACATGGTGTGTTGATTTTTAAAATACAATAATATTCAGTTTTGGGAATATATTTGTATAATACAAATGATAACAATTCTTGAAAATTAAATAAAAGAACATTTAAATGATTTAAAAATATTTACGTAAAATAACGATTGCAAACGATTTTTAACGTATTCAGTTTTTACTCAATGTGTAGTAATTGAAACATTTCACTGCGAATTATATGCGAACATGCCTGAACCACAAAGCGCTTAAAAAGCAATGTGAATATCTTCAAATGCGTAAAAATAGTAAATTTTTTAAGACTAAGTAAAAATGCTTCTGAAGTAACTTTAAAAATGCCTGTTTAAAGTGTAGATTTTATATATTATTATTGTAAATGTATTGTAAATTGTAGACTGCATGTTTACTTATGCCTACAATTTTTTTTGTAGCTATCTATTTGCTGAAACGATCTATGAAGAATAAACAGAAGCATAGTTTGGAAGAATATGAACAAGTAATATTTTGATATCATGTATTGTCGAATGTATAACTTTTATACTAAATAATGCTTAAATATACGATATTAATTTTAGTACTCAAATATTGTAACAAAATTTAGGCATACCATTGTTAAGTGTTTAATGTATTCTTGAATGCCTGACTAGCAGTTGTCGGTTCAGTGTATTAAAAAAAATCGCTTCAATTTTCAACGGAAAGCAATGATTTTGGTGATAAAGAATCTCATACTCTGTGTTTCAAACATGATTTATAAATACAAGAAGCTAACAAGACAGGGCTCTTGTTAGCTTTCAATTACCTTGAAATTCACGATTAAGACAATTTGTAAATTATTTTTTAATAGAAATGGCGTATTGTTAGGAGTATAGAAGTCGATCATTATTAATGAAAATTGTTGCAATTCATTTCAAACAGAAACTTAAATTTGTAATTTCTTTCTTATAACTATATTAATGTACCACCCTTTCTTCTAAGACATATATAGTTTTTAATTAACAGTATCTTTGAGAAAAGGTAAAGTTTAAGTACACCGATTTTTTTCAGTCTGGTATACGTATTTACGTACTTGAAACTAAAAATACCGAATAACTTTATAGTAACATGTAAATATTGTTTGCTTTTTATGAGAGTATATAAAATGATTTTTGGATTGAGCTTCTTTTTCAGGAAGGTTAATAATTCTTTCATGAGAGATTGGCTTATTTTCTATTCGTTAAAAGGTTATAAATGAGATTAAGACGTTTTTTAAAAATTTTATTTTACCGAGAACAATATTTAGGGTACGATAACTGAATTTGTTCTAAATAAGCAACTGGAGGTTTACTTTATGTACATTTTCAATTAATTTAAGAAAACTATTTAAATCAATTTAGGAAATACTAATATAAGCATTAAAAATCTTGACGTATACTCAAAAATTTGTACTGTAAGCAAATATACAACGTTACTAGTCACGACTACGATAAAGGACGACATACATTTGTGCTAAAATACAGGGTAGCACAGAAAAAAGGGAACTTTTGGAAAACCCACGAAAAATAGAGAAACTCCAAAAAAAAAAAAAAAAAATCTTCTTGACAGCAATTAAGCCATTTAAGACACTGTAATCTAAATTGTCAACGACTGAAATTTTTTTAATGAAAACAATGAGAGTTTGGAAGGTGGTCAGTGGGAATTTTGACAGTTTTTAAACTCAGGGAGCTGTGGTAGTGTTATATCGAAACATGACATGAATACGTGAATTAAAAACTTTGAAGAGACTGATGTGCTGTAAAAATAAACCTAGAACAACCGAAAAATACTCGTACTTTGATCAATGGGGAACCTATTGACTCCACAGCAAATTGCAATAATATCTTCTGCAAGATACCATCTACAGAACGTAATTCTGACATTGATGATTTATTTTACTGTATCTTAAATGGCACGGTTTAGTCGTTGAATTGCTGTAAATAAAAATTTTTCCTTGCACTTTTTCTACGTTTCTTAGCGTTTCCCAAATTTCCCTTTTTTTCTGTGTCACCCTGTTTACGGAGTTCATGCCGCAGGCATCAATTCGTATGTACGCACGTATATTCGTATCAATGCGTGTCTTTTGCTTGCAAATTTATGAATACTTATTTACTTAAACTTTCATCTTCTAGGAGGCCTTGGCTCGCCTTAAGAAATTGCTATGTCACAAGTGGGACTTTATAACACTTCAAGCAGAAGAACAAGCTAAGTAAGATAGTTTTTCAGTTTCAAAACTTTTGAAAATCATTAGAAAGGGACTTGTTTGTAGTGATTTTTTTTAGGGTGATCCAAGGGATGTCCAGGCGAAATATATTTTGCGTTATCCAAGACTTAAAGTCTAGTTTTAACAAAATTTGAGGCTAGTTAAAGTTTGGATCAGCAAACTCTGGGGAAGTAAATACTTATTGGTTAATTCTTTATCTATTGCATTATGATCTGCAGCAATTTGTTTCACGTAATAGTTTTTTTGGGGGTAACTATAATGTTGTTACCATAATTAATTATAGCAGTGTAAAATTACGTTGCATGTCAAAGAAATGCATTAATTAAATAATTTATGTATTTATTTATTTTTCAGCTTAGCCAAAGATAAAAAGAAAGGAGACAGAATTATTTTAGATAGTCAAGAAAAGGCGTATTGGCGAGTTCATAGGCCGCCGGTAATTTTCTAAGATATTTGTATTATATCGTAAGATTTTTAATATTGATCTTAAGAACCTTTTTCTTTAAATATATTTAAAAATAAAATAAATTATGTACTTTTACACAATGACTGATATGTTTAAAACTACTTTAATTGGGCTTATTCATTTGTGTTGGTTTGTTTTAAAACACATATTTTATTGATAATTCTCAGTTTAACTTTTTTTATCCTGATATTTAATCAAGTTAATAATATGACGAAGTTAATATTATGATCAAGTTAGTAAACTTGATAGTTTCATAAATAGCTTTCATAGTGAAGAATCTCAGTTCTTTTACCAAAATGGTGAAAATTTCCTATGCTTTCTGCAGAAAGCTTCATTTGTATTGAATTCCACATTTAAAGTTATTAATATTAAGGTAAAAATAAATTAAAAAGACGTATTTTTTTCTTGTAAAACATTTTTTAAATTAAAAATTACATTTTTTTTTTCAAAAATAGGACAGTTTATTCAATTGAAATGTGTTGAATAGTAACACTCTTGTAATAATTTATAGCCTGGTGCTGTAAGTTGCCTCGAAAAAACTCCATTAGCAAGCAGAAAAGTAAAGAAAAAAAGCATTGACGATCTCAGACGACAAGTAAGTGCCCACAACAACTATATTTATTTTATGGAAAAATAATTGTACTTTATATAAGTTTTTATTTTAAAAAAGAAACAGCAATTAAATTTCTATCTTTCTTATTTTTTAGAGAGCGCTGCTGCAGAAAAGCTTAAACAAACCCGGGGTGAAGGCTTCTCAAGTCATTGAGAGGTAATCAGAATCTCTCCGATATGAGGGCAACCTTGTTTATTTGAATTTTTGTAATTCACATGTCTATAATTTGAATAATTAAAGCCGGAATTTTTTCTATCTTAAATTTTGTACCCGTTAAGGCAAAATAAATACACAAGGAACATTTTTTACTTTCTAACATATTTAGAAAAGTATTGGGTTTGGGAAAATCTTCAATTTTCTAATTTTCTCTGATTTACACGTTTTAAGGGGTGCTGAGCCCATTTTGACAATTTTTCGAAACTGTAGGTGCTCACTTTTCTTCTGGCCGCTCTAACTCAAAACATAACTCATGGAATCTGATGTAATTCTACACACACATGAATCCTGATGGGAAATGCTGCCATTCGCTTCAATGGAGGTGGAGCAGGCGAACATTTTTCTCCTTTCGTGAAACTCTTAAAGGCTTCTAATTTTAAGCAGCTAGTATTGAAATTACAATCCATAAGAAATGTATAACTCTAAATTCCTTTGCGAATTTAATAAATAAATAATATTAACAATAATGGTAATAATATTAAAAATTTAGAATGAGAGCATTGGAGATAAAATTCGAATACGAAGGAAAGCTTTTTTTTTCTCAGTAATACATTACATTAATTTAGACGTTAAATGTTTGACAAGCGATTGATGATTTACCAAAAGACTTGCTTTTCAAACGAAAGTTAATTATTACTTATAGGCCTAATTTGGGAACTTTACGTAGCATGAGGAGAATATTATAATTACTTGTGAAACTTCCATCCCGTGTTTTTAGGCATATTCATGGCTCCCATTGGACAATTTAATAATGCTCAAACTTATAAGTTGAAGCACATTGAATAGGAAAAAAGGATCATTTATCATGATATGTGCTCTATTTTTTTCAGTGAGTTGATTACAATCTTGTTTTCGATTTTCAGCCTCTTAAATCACTGTCAAGATTACATCGAATTTGATTCCTTCATTGTTGGTGTCTTACCTTCCAATCCTTGGATCAGTGAAGATACTACGCTATGGGCTCTCAATAATAGAGAGTAAGTAATCTTGTGCTTTTGTTTTGCTTAAAATTATGTACTCTGTGTACAATGTATTTTCCCTTAATGTATTATAAGAACGAAGTAATTTAGTCATCTGTGATTAGGAGAACAATTCTGTTTACTTATATTTATCTAAATGCTTTTATGCTAATCCCTCTCAAAATATAAGATGCACTAATTACATTTAGGGGGCATTAAGGTTTATTCTATCAAACAAAATTTGTTTAAATTTTAAGCGAAATGTACTCCCATCTTATTTTTCAGTATGATGTATTTTTTATTGTCAATGTGTCTCCTAATTAGGCTGATTTTGCGTAATCTATTTTTAAAATATGAAATGCTTTTTTTTACGATTTAGAAAACTTGGAATATTTTTAAACTATAAAATATATGTTCTGTTGAATTATATGCGTCTTATTTCAAGACCCCCCCCCCCCCTTCTTCCTATTAGAGTGGAAGTCCCGACAGAGCAACGAGTTAAGCTATGGGCGATTTCATTGGAAGATCTACTTAACGATCCGACTGGCATCAAAGAATTTGAGCGGTACTTAAGGACAGAATATAGCCACGAGAACATCATGTTTTGGAAAGCGGTACAGTCCTTAAGGAGAGGAGGCAAAGCAAACATTGAGAAAAAAGTCCACGCGATATACAAGTACGTTTTTTATTTTGTTAATTGGCACAAATTCCTGAAAACTGGAGGAATTTGAAAGCAAAGATGCACTTACTAACACCGCGATGAAAATCTCAGTTTTACGGGGTATTTATTCTTCTAATATAAATCTTAAAATATCGTACAAACTTTCATAGCAAAAACATACTTTGTCATCTTGCATGTCTAAATAAGATTGGTTGTTTGCAAGAACAACTTTTCTATAATAAATCTGACGAAAGCAAGCTTAATTTATATTTTAATAAATTCTGTCTATTCAGACAATTTTGAAACTTACCCTATTACCCAGTACATCGATTCGTTTTATTAAATTCCAGTACCGGTAATTTCTGGTGGTTTCGGGATTGAATTGTAATAAGATACAATTTTTAGAGAACTGTAGTTCGTATTAAACGCATCATAATTAATTTAAGGGTTCTGCAATTTGACAATGCCTTATATATCATGAGGTCAAATTCCCAATAACCCCTCAAATTCTTAAGTCATTACTTAGACTTAGAAATTTGAAGCATTGACTAAATGCCTGGTCATAGGTGGATACATCTTGAAGGTGGAAATATCTCAAGGAAGAAAGACGAATCAAAAGGATACGCGATTAAAAAAAAAGGTCATTGGTTTAAAAGCTGTAAATATTTTCCAGGCTCTTAAATTTCATGCCATCTTTATTTTAAGATCGAAAACAGGATATTAAGATTTTGGGTACTTACACAGCTTTTCCCGTTTTAGTTTTCGATTGCAGTTGAGGTTCCGAAGCAATAAAAGCATTGGTTCAGAAAATATTATTAAAAATACAATTTGCAATAGTGACTTATAATTTATAATAGATTGTATTGCATTTTTCAACTGGAAATGATGCGTTAAATGTCATAAATGAAAAAAAAAAAACACGTAAATGCAAAATGGTACATAAACTAGTGCTGAATAATTAGAAATAACAACCATGAAACTTTTCATTTTAAAATATACTATGTTAAATACTTTACCACTCTTAATAATTAGTTTCCTGGATTTTTTGACACAGAGACATAATTTTAAAACAGTATTTTGCGCGAGTTTTACACTTTATGTCTGTAAAATCGTACTAGTGCGATCTCATTTACGGTAAAACTTTCAGGTTTGTTTGTACATGATTTTATAAAAATTCATCTTCATGATTAAACTTTAAAAAACTTTTTAATCTTAATTTATGAAAGGACTTTACTTCATATTAATAAATACTTATTACATAAATCTGACAAGTGATTTAATAAAATATTGGCGAAGGGAAACGCCTGACATTTCTGCAATGCGATTAGCAAACAAGGTAACGTTTTCTTTTAATGCGCTGTGACGTTGTCTTTTCAGTATTTACATTTACTAGACAATACTGCATGATCCTCAAAAATAAACTAAAACATTGTAATGCGATTTAACTTTCCTTCAGAAAATGGTCGATGCTACGTGCAACATGCTACGTAACACGTTTAGAAATTACTGAAAACATTTTAAACTGATGTCTTCATGTCTCATTTCTTTTAACCACATTCGTGCAGCACATATCCCTCTTGGTGGTACTGCTTTAATCTTTTTTTGGGATATTGATATTGAAATTCCACCTTTAAGTAAAGTATCATCAAGTTTGATGACATATCGTTATCGTTCAATTCTTCTTTTAGGACCGTTTTAACGAGAAACTTGAACAATAAAGATTCAATATTCTAATTTCATTAATATGTATTTCTCAAAGTTTTGAGTATATGATCTTAAAAGTTTGATAAGTTCTGTGATATTGAAACTCTTTTTTTTTCCCTCGAAATTTTAGTGAGTTTCTATCGCCCAACGCACCATGCGAAGTGAACTTGGACAGTGTCACGGTAGAAAAAGTCCAAGAGGCCATGAAGAAGCCATCACGGTACACTTTTGACGAAGCCCTGTTGCACGTATATTCCTTGATGGAACAGGACACCTACCCTAGATTTCTCAGATCCCCTCACTATAGGAACTTGCTCCTCAACTCTTTGCATCCTGCACAAAAGAAGAAGTAATTATCGTTTCCCCTTTTTTAAAAAATATTTATTTGATTTCACAAACGAAGTATTTTTTTTTCTCTCGTAGATCCATTTCTTTTCTTTTGACATTTGACAGGATGAGAATGTAACTGCTTCAATTCCAAATTTTAATGAAATTTAGTTATATGTGTATTCTTTGGTGAAAAGAATAGTAGTCAAATCCTATCACTATAGGAATTTACTCCTCAATCCCTTGCATGCGTCTCAAAAAAAGTCTAATTTTTCTGTTCATATTATTCTTCAAATTTTACTTTAAACAAGTTTTAAAACTGATTTTAATATGACAACAGACTTAGATGAAAATGTAAGTATTTTATATATGCAGAATGGGATATCTGTTCTCCTTCAAAGCATAAATTTACCACGAATTCTTTAAATAATAGGAATTTACGCGATATTTTGCATCCTGTATAAAAAAGAAATTTCTATTCTTCTTTGGCTGATGGTCCTGACTCAATAGGTCAAGCTATAAAGTCAACTCGTTAAATTATTTTTTCTCGTTAAATGATGTCACGCTTCGAGGGGGGGGGGAGGGGGTTCGGGAAATTGTGACAAAGTGTGACAGGGGAGGGGAGGGGGTAACAAGACGTGTGACATCATGCATATGCAACGCAGCGTGACATATGACAACGGGGGGAAGGGGTCCGCTGAAGTGTGACATATTGTCACAAATAGGGGGAGGGGGGTCAAATATATGGAAAAAAAGCGTGACATCATTTATGAACGGCCCCTATCTAATTTTTTTTCTGGTAGCAACTAATGAAAGCTGTTACCGTCATTTCCGTTTACTTTTAAAATGAAAATTGCAGCACAGGAACCTTTTTGACATAAAATAATCTTTGATTCGAAATTCAATTTTTTTTTCTATTCAATAAATAAACGTAATTTTCATTATTTCTGAAATAAAGTGTTCAAACATTAGTTCTTCGCAAGTTAATCCTCTACAGCTGCGTAGCTCTCAATGCTCTCGATATTCAATAGAGCCATTCAAACCAGTCGGAAAGAAAAATAAAAATTTAAAACTATGTAAAACATCAACTCTATTTAGAAGATTTTGATCAAATCTCTGTATAAACATTTCTGGAACATACAAGAGAAATTACCGAACTATTTAGCAAAGTCAGTAGAGTTGTGTTTGACTCTGGAGTTTATTGACGCAAGAACCTTTCTAGGCCATGCTACTCGAGTTGTTTTTGAGTCTACTGCGTGCACACATACGGTGTCTTTAATTTCAATAATTTTCGAAATAGTCCGAAAGTTAACAGTTTAAAATTTTAGAAATGTAGTGGGTCAAAGCTTTAACCTTGATTGAACGTCACTTGTTCAACCTACTTTCTTAGCTCTTAAATTTAATTGTGACGAAATCTACGGAAAACTTTAATAACGGTTTTAATTATATTGAAGTCTTCCAAGAAATAAAATATGACGTTAAAAACATTTCGTACAATAATCTTCACTGTTTATTGTTACTTTGATGATATCTCAGTATTTACAAAATTACTAATCATACAGGAACGTCCCGGAGCGTCCTGTGAGAACTACTGTATACTTGAGTATTAAAAAAGATTAAAAAAAAAAATAATTTTACAAATTCAAAACGGTGTTTTCCATGACAGAGAGATAAAATAGTAATATATATATGACTTTCTCATAAATTTTAAAACAAAAAGAATCTTATTCTGTGAATGCAAAATATAGCTTTTTAAATAAATTTGTTTAAAACGAATCTGAAGCAAAACTCTCCTAATTTTCTTATAAAGTATGATCGTTTTCTTCATTAATTTTAAAATGTAACAACAGTCAGCATTTAAAAAAACGGCATAGTTGCTATGGAAAACAATCGTAAAAAATGTTTTTTTTAATTATTGCCTCCGTTTCACGTTGGAATAAGGGATGTTTTCGATTGATATGCTGTAATATGTTTGTCTCTACAGAGCATTTGGTTCACAGGTTCTTCAACTTTGGCGCGGGGGTCAGGAAGAGGATGGTGAGCGCGGGTGCCAAGAGGAGACCCAACCCCAGCCACCTGTCCGGTAGCTCGGTGGACCTGACCCACATGAGCCACAGTCTGGAGATGGAAGAGCCCTCGATGTCGAGTAGGCACTCACACTCGACCAGTGACCTTCACGACCTGGGCATCCCCGGAGAGAATCTTGCCTCCAGCAGGTGGGTGTGGAAATTGGCTTTGGATTCCTAACAAATATGTATCTTCACTTTTTCTTGTACAAAAAAAAAAAAAAAAAGTTGCAGAATATCTCCTTTAGAATTGAACAAACGGATTTAAATCCAGTTGTAAGGAACTGTTTCAGCCTTCGATCATATCGAACTTTCATTCATAGTCATTTCACTTATCCATGTCTATTTATCTCATCCTCCACAGTTTGAAGATCCTTCGATGCTCAGCTGGCATTTTCAGAAGATCAGTGAGATTCGTGACCTGAGTATTCCCAGAGAAGATCTTACCTCCAACATGGACGGGAAACATAATGCTTTACAAGCAAATATCACTGTAAAAGATAATACACACACGGATATATATATATATATATATATATATATATATTTATGAAATAGAGAATATATATATATAAAATTAGTGGGTATGTGAAAAAACAACAATTAAATATAAAAGGCTGAACGTGGGAAATCACAAATATAAACATTCTAAAATGAAAAAGAGCCTGCCTCTTCATCAGTGGGAGGGAGCAGGAAGCATATATAACGAAATATTAGCATTGCAGGTTTCTGAGAAATCTCAGCATAGCATGTGAGAAAAAAAATTATGATTATTATATTATATATATATATATATATATATATATATGTTGGGTGCAGTTCCTTCCGTTATCCAAGAATCAAATGTTTTAAGACGAACACAGATTTATTGACGAAGACAGGACACTTAAAACATTTACAGGAACACATAGAAACAGATAAACATTTTGTTCGCGTCAAGGTGGTTGAAAACACTTCTAAAGTTAAGGGTTACTTCTAAGTGGAAAGCTGCACGTCTATCTCGCTTTTCCGTCTCTCTCTGTGAGGGCGCTCGTCATCAGATTGTAGAGAAGGGTTGAGGTGTTTCCCTCCTCCACACTCGTCCATCCTGTTGACTCTTGGGCCTGCAAGACCCGTGGAAAACAAAACAATCGTCGAAATCTGTGAAGAAAAAAAAAGAAACAGGAAAAACAATACAAAATTCCGGGTTAAAACTGTTCGTCAGAAAGTCAGTTCTAGTATGAGAGCGTCAACATGTAAATCAGGATCAAAAGCGAAGTCCAAGTTCAGTCCAAGTCGTCATCGTTTATCAGTCATTAAGTTGGTTGTCGCAATCAAGTGGGGGAAAGTGATGAGGGATCAGTCCAATGCTTCATATGGTCAGCAGCAGTCGATGTAGTGTTGGGTCCGGCATGTTGACCCAATTTTTGCACATCGTATCTATCATTTGCTCTGACACGGGTAACTTTGTAGGGACCATAAAATTTGGAATACAGTTTGGAACCTGGAGAGAATTGAGTCTTTTGAATAGCCACGATGTAGCCTTGTTTGTAAGTAGTTGGTTTCTTGCGACGTTTGTTGCAAGAAATTTGAGAACGCGTTTGGTGATCAAGAATATTTCGTTTGGCGATTTCACGGAGGTTATGTTTGTCTTGCATGACAATGTTTAAATTTTCTTCTTCGAGTAGCTGCTTAATTCGTAGATCTTCTTTATTTTTCATTTTAATGCCGATCATTAACTCGAATGGGGTAAAGTTCGTGGTCGCCGAATTTGTACTGTTTAATATGCGTTGGACGTCGGGCACAAATGTGAAATCATTTTGAGGGGTCGTCGATGGAAAGTTTAGCCAGAACAGGTATTAAAGTTCCATGTATGCGTTCGAGTTGACCGTTGCCTCGGGGTATACCCGTGGGGATCACTACATGGTCAATATTCTCGTTCTTGCAATATTCTGCGAAATCAGCGGATTGAAAAGATGAACCACGATCTGATATGATTCTGGATGGATTTCCGAATGTAATGCTCTGAAGTTGGAGCTTTTCAGTTGCAGCGCGGGATGTCGTTGATTTGACGGGTACAACCACGTAAACTTGGTAAATTCGTCCACTACACTAAAAATATATTGATATTGTTTGTTGGTTGTTGGGAGTGGTCCTAGGAAATCGATATGATAGGTTGACAAAGGAAGGTCACCTTTCGGAATGGGATGTAAAAATCCGTCTTTCTTCCCTCGTTTCTTGTTACAAAGTATGCACTCGATACAATTGGCAATAACATTCTCAATCTGTCGGCTGGCTTGTGGAATATAAAAATCTTGACTGAAAAGGTCTTGCGTTTTAGCGACTGCGAAATGGCCTTTCTTATGAATTGAACGTATGATTTCAGTCTGCATTTTCTGAGGTACAACAATTAACTCACGATCTTTGTCGACTTTGTAAACTATGTCATTTTTTATTATATGTTCGGTGTCTTCTCCGTTTTGGATTAAAATTTTGAGTGTTTTGATGCAGTCGTCTTCGCTTTGCGCTTTAGAGAGTTGAAATGTTAGATCTGAGTCAAGACATGTCGTCAAATAAGCGGGATTTCGACTCAAAGCATCAACATGTTGCAAACATTTACCAGGACAGTGGATGATTTCTAAATCAAATTCGTCTAGGTACATCGCCCATCTAGCTATTTTCGGAGTAAGGTCTCGCTTTTGCAATGTTTGTTGGAAAGCAGCGCAGTCAGTCACGATTCTAAATTTTGTTCCTAGAAGATAATTTCGAAATTTCTTTACTGCTTCAATAACGGCAAGTGCTTCAAGTTCGTAGCTGGAGTATTTAGATTGTTGAGGTGAAGTCTTTCTATTCATATACTGTATAGGATGCCATTGGTCGTCATCATCGGTCGATTTTTGTAATAGGACTGCACCAAATCCAAAAGAACTTGCATCCGTGTGTAATTCGAGAGGGGAATTTTGATTAAAGATATGCAAAACTGGTTGATTCGAAAGATAATTTTTGTGAGCAAGAAAAGCTTGATGTTGTTCAGGGCCAAAATGGAAAGATGAGTCTTTTCTGAGCATGTCGCTTAAAGGTAGCGCAATCAGTGAGTAATTCTTTATAAATTTTCGAAAATATCCTGTTAAGCCCAAAAAGCTTTGAACTTGTTTGAGCGTCTTCGGTAAAGGAAAATTTTGAACTGCTAGGGTTTTCGACGGTTTAATAGTGCTGTTTTCAATAACATATCCAAGAAATTCAATACGGCGCTGTAAGAATTGGCATTTTTTGAGATTCAGAATTAAACCAAAATCTGATGCAACTTGTAGTACGCGTTTCAATTTCTGAAGACCTTCTTCTTCATCTTGGGACGGTATTATTAGATCGTCCATGTAAATAATAATGACATTTTCACGAATAAGATCGCGAAACACTGTGGAAACAAATCTTTGGAAAACACTAGGGCTGTTGGAAAGACCAAAGGGGACTTTCAAAAACTCATACTGGCCTTCTGGTGTGACAAACGAAGTGTATTTCGTACTGTTGGGATTCATAGAAACATGAAAAAAACCATTCGTCAAATCAAGGGAGCTAAACACTTTGACTTGTTGCAATCAATCTAAAGCGTCATCAATGAGCGGTAGGGGAAATTTGTCTCTAATTATTTTTTTGTTGAGACGTCTATAATCTACGCAAAGTCTGTATGAGCCATTTTTCTTCTTAAATAACACAATAGGGGAAGCACAATCAGAACAACTATTTTTATTATACCGTCATCTAACCATTCTTGTATTTGTTTCTGCACTATTTTTTGTTCTGCAAGCGGCAATCTTCGAGGTCGTTGAGCTACTGGGATCTCATCCGTCAGAATTAGAGTCATTTGTAAATCAGTTTGCTTAGTACCGCGAGGCTTGTAATTATTTATCAAAGTTGACAACTGTGTTTTGAGGGATGGGTCTAAAATGTGACTTAAGTCGTAGGGTGTCGTCTCTATGGAATTGGTCAAATGTGAGAAAAGAATTTCGGAATTTACAACATTTGCATTTGTACTGATTGTCGAATGTTTGTGGTCATCTGTGCGAGATATACTGCAATCTTTATCAGCGTTGTGGGTTGATGAACTGGTCACAATTAAAGTAGTAGTCTTCGTCAAAGATACTGCATCATGGGAAATTTGCAAATCACCTTGTGAAAGTACATCAGCACCAACCAACATCGGAAATTGTAAAGTATTATTCGAAACGACACAAATATCAGTATTAAATTCAAAACCATCGATAAAAATAGACGCTGAAAATGAACCCAACGGTGTTACCGTATTATTTCCTAAACCATGTAACTGAATATTTAACTCATCTAAGAAAGAGTTAGGAGCAATTTTACGAAAAAACTCTTCTTTTAAAAGTGTTTTGTTCGACGCAGTGTCGACAACAGCAGAAATTGGAATATTGTTGACAGTTACAGTCTTGGTAAACAAACTAGTAGAATTTTGAGGATGTCCAATTGTAACATGAGATTGTACCTTCTTTGATGGAAAATTAGCTGCCTTAGGAGAACCATATTGTTTACATGCAAACCATTTCATTCCTTTATCTTTATGAGGACAAAAACGAGATTCGTGATTATTTCGTTTACCACAGTTAAAACATAATTTTTCCGTTACTTTGGGGGAGCGAAAAGCATTAATACTACTGGAAGTGTGAAATCTTGGTTCAGTAAATTTATTTCCAACAGTTTTTTCCTTCGGTAAAATTTTTACGATGATCTCTAGAAAAATTGCTATTTGGATGGCTATTAGGTTTGAAGGCACGATGAAAATTATTTTCTGATTTAACATCCTTAGAATAACACTTCTCGAAAGAACGTAACTTCTGTTTAAATTCGGAAAGATCGGTACGTCCATACAAAACGAGTTTAGCTTGAGAGTCGGGCAAACCTTCAATACAATATTCAATTAACGATTCATCATCTATATGACTTTGACTAGCTAACGCACGCATAGCCATAAAGTACTCTGTCACAGTTTCATTTTGCGTAAGTTTTCGGGAATTAAGAAGCTTATGAACATCAATGGATGAAATTTTTGTGCCAAATTCAGTAATAAGGTGTTCTTTAAGATTTTCAAAACATGTAACATTTTTCAAAGATAATACAAAAATACGCGCTGGATCAACTAATAATTTTTTTGCAATCAAAATTTTATGTACGTCTGCAGTAAAACCATTAGTTGAAAATAATGCTTCTAAGTCAGAGATAAAATTTTCTATAGAATATGAACATTTTCCTGAAAAGATACGAGCTAAATCGCATATTTCTCTCAAAATGAACCAGATTGAATTAGTGTCTCCTGGTGAAATGTTGTAAACGCTGGATAATTCACAATTTGTTTTTGTTTTCTCTCGAAGTTCGACAGCGGAATAAGAATTCTGAGTCAGTAGATTTTTTTCTTCTCAGGCACTATGCTCGCCAAGAGGTAGGAAGGAAACGAAATGTTGGCGCGGGGGAGACAGCTGTTGTGGTTTCGTGGCGTCGTTCAAGGTCACGTGTTCAGACAGAACGAAAGGATTGCTATATGAAAAGGTTTCGGTTTCATTCGTATCGTCATCAGAAGAAAAAATTTCAATAGTGCTTTGAAATGAATTTAAATTAGAAAGAGATTCAAAAATTCTGTCACATAAAACTTCTTGCGAACCGGAACAGTCGATATACAATAAATTGCACACAGAGATAAAGTCAGCTAAGGAAAATGATTCTAAAAGCTTTCGTTTACGCTTTTCAATATCGAAATCATCGGAAAAGGAAGTAAATTGTCTTAGTCTTCTACGTGTTGAACGGTCAAATGGATGATCAGATACAATTTCACTTAACAATTTAACACTTTTTGCACTTCCACATTTGAGGGATTTTGCAATGGATGGTATATCATTTAGCGATATTTTCGCCATGCTAAAAATATATACAGGAGCGGACTCACCCGAGTTGAAGAGTCGTGGGGAGTACTAATTATTCCTGGGTAGACTCACTTCTGATACCATGTTGGGTGTATTCCTTCCGTTATCCAAGAATCAAATGTTTTAAGACGAACACAGCTTTATTGACGAAGACAGGACACTTAAAACATTTACAGGAACACATAGAAACAGATAAACATTTTGTTCGCATCAAGGTGGTTGAAAACACTTCTAAAGTTAAGGGTTACTTCCAAGTGGAAAGCTGCACGTCTATCGCGCTTTTCCGTCTCTACCGTCTCTCTCTGTGAGGGGGCTCGTCATCAGATTGTAGAGAAGGGTTGAGGTGTTTCCCTCCTCCACACATATATATATATATTTTTCTTTCTTATCACCTTTTTCTATCACACACAAAAGTTATCTTGTCCAAATTTGAACAAACGAGTTTGACGTTCGTGGTTGGTGCGACTAATTACTTCAGTCTTGCATACCATTGAACTCAAATAAGTATACATTTAATAATAAAATTACACGTTAATTTAAAGCACAAATGAGCAATAAAATGCAGACATATGTTTCGGGATTGCTTGGAATCCCTTTTTCAATGCGACAAGGAGCTTCTAGATGCAAAACATCATGTTTTGCATCTAGAAGCTCCTTGTCGCATTGAAAAAGGGATTCCAAGCAATCCCGAAACATATGTCTGCATTTTATTGCTCATTTGTGCTTTAAATTAACGTGTAATTTTATTATTATTGTTTACTTGCACAAAGTTAAATTATTTTTAAGTATACATTTATTCATGATTGTACACACAAACGAAACTAATTTCTTTTTCTAGATAAATGTGTACTTAATTTTTATTGTTTAATATTAATTGTATTTGATTATAACACTGGTTCCTTTATGTTATATCTTTGTATATCTAAATTGTTTAAATTTATATAATTTAAGCAGCTTTTTGCAATAAAACTAATAAATATGACCAAGAAGAATTGGTTTCTGTATATTTTTTTTGCAAAGTTCCTAACACCAGCATTAATACGAGTATTCCTGTACAACGTTTAAGAAACATATCGTATTGTATTTTTGTTCCGATTTTGTGCAATCACCGAAAGTAGCAATGAGACTAGACTCGAATGAGTAAAACTAAAACTATAGATATACTGAATTCTTGTTATTGTGTTCTTCTAGGTTGTCTTCCCCATCAAGTTCGCGCGACAATGTACCGGAGGACAATCCGAATACTCTTCAGGTTCCTCGCTTATCGCCTGCCGGTGCGGAACCAGAAACTACCCTGGGAGTGTCCCTCACCGTTCCCAGCAGGCCTGCCAGCGTCGTCGCTCCTTGGGAAACAGACGATTGAAGAATCTCTCTCTCATTTCTGAGTGCAAGCTCAGTGCCTGTCTCTAGGTCCAAACAAAATTTATGTTCTATTTTCTTGGCGTAATTCGCAGGATCAACGGATCGGAAAGCGCGAGAAAATTTTCGCGGAGAAGATTTTAAGTATAATTTAAGTACCTGCTTTTTCATTCTGTGTCGATAGTAGCAGACATATTGTTACAGCGCTACGCTGCGCTTGATATTGTTTATTTGGTGATGTTCAATTGTACTATGTAGTTCCTAAATGCAAACATCAAGTTCTAGAATTTCATTGTTGTGGGGCAGTTGGCGATTTATTTTATCTCCAAAGTGATCGTTCCTTTTCTCTATCAATATTTAATTGCTAAGTTCTTCGAAGAAGGAGCCAAATAAAAGATAACAACAACCGTAAAACGAGGAAATCATGGGAATTTATTTATGGAAAAAGTTGTAATTAGACTGAATCCGAAGCATTTTGCCAAATCGGCAGATGATTATTCTAACTATGGAAGTTTAAGTTAGGAACAGCAATTTAAATGCTTACTTTTTGATACCACATTCACAGCAATCATAAAGTGAAATACGTACTTGCCGAACATCAACAAAATACATTTGCATTTAAGAACTACATTATCTATTAACTATTTGTATATTTCATTTATTTTATTTTGTAAATGCCAGTTTTATAAAATAATTTTTACCATATTGAATTTTTTCTACTATTTTTAAAGGAAACATCAAATGTATATTTTCATTTCATTTCAAACATCGTTGCAATTTCTGTATTTATTTCACGAATTTTCTAAAACTATTTCTGTCAAAAAGGTTAATTTTATAGAAACATATTTTGCAAATGATGTTTTTGAATACATGTGGTGATAATGTGATCAGTGAGATATTACTTAAAGATAATTTTAGATTAATGGTAAAAACTCAGCACGTACATAGATTTTAAAATATTAGAAATTGTTTGCCACACACATCTCGTAAAAATAGGGTTTCGAAGAATAGCATAGACGTTTCGCGGGATTTTTCCAAAATTCTAATAACGCTCTAATTTTGTGAAAAAAAGATTATGAAATTCTTTTCCATTGATCATGAAATTCAAATCTTACAATTTTCTTTCCTCGCTATCAAGGGCGGAATATGAAATGTATGATTTTTTTTCTATATGAAAAAGCTGAGAATAGATTTTCATTCATTTATTTTTAAAACCACTGAAAGCAATGAACATTCAAAAAGCTATACATTTTTAATGAGGTTCAGATTAGTTTGTCTATAACTGTTATAAATGTCAGGCAGGTTTCAGTTTGTTTGTTTTTACTTATTCATTTTTATTTTTTGTTTAAGACAAAAAACTCATTTGTTACAATGCTGATGCCATTATGTTCCTAAAATATAAATTTTAAGCATTTGTTTTTATGAACGAAACAGATTTTTACTCCATTTTAATGCAGAAAATTACTGAAACATCAATTATATTTTGCCTGTCGAATGACGCAATGATGTTTATGATAGAGGAAGCCACACAAAAAAGTTGTAAATACCCAATTACTGCACAAATTCTGATTATATTTTGATTTTTTACTCATACCACTCGAAAATAATCAACGTGCAAAAAAGACTCCTTGAGCCGTACTTTGGACGAGTAATTAATGTTTGGCTGTTGAGGGATGTATGTCGCGATGTCGGAAATCTAACAGTTAGGTTAAAAAAAGTTCTGTGAAATGGTCATTCGTCAAATCCTTTTATCCGCCCTTGATTTAGACTTAGGCGCGAAAGTGAGAGAGTAGGTGACATTTCTAGCAAAAGTGTCCAAAACAAGAACCGTTTCCACGTGGTATGTTCGTCCTAGCATTGTTCTTCGTGGTTCGATGGCTGTTATAGAATTTCTTTCATTACTGTAGAGCATTCGTTGCTACTGTGCAGACTAGAGACTTTATAAATCATAGACTGCGACTGCAGCCAGTGATAATGCTGTGAGAATGTTTTTTCTTTTCCTTTTTTCTCTTTCTTTCTTTTCTTTTCTTTTTTTAACTTTGAGCTTGTAATAACGAGAGAGAGCCGAGCAGAGTTCACCCTGTTTATCAGTTACGTGGCATACGGGAGATAAAAATAAGAGAGATAAGAAATAAAAAATTCTGATTTCTGGTAAAAATTTAAATTGTATAAAGATTACTTTAATGGAAGTCCATCCGGTTACAGTATAGCTTTAACTAGCGAAAAAAAAAACCTAACTCGTTGATATGTAAAGATCAATGTATTATTCACGGTTGTGGTAGAAAAACTTGTGGAAATAAGAAATGCTGTCCTCAAATTAGTAGAATTTAAAACTAAGACTCAATCATCCATACATTTTATTCCTTACTATTTTCCCAAGATTATCATGAACCATCCCTCCCCCATCCTTCTCCCAGAAAAAACTACGATAGTGCCACTGCTTTTGTTGTGTTCTGCATTCAAATGCACGACAGTTCAAAAGCTTTAGCCTGATTGCAAAAGTTGGAAGAAAAAAATTACTTTGCCTCTCAAAAGCAATCAGAATACTACACGTTTCCCTGAATTATGTCTCGAAAGTCTAATCTAGTCAAGCTTATACGGCTCTCCATCAGGCTATAAGCGACAAAAGTGAAGGGTAAATTTTGTGATTCTCTCTCTATATTTGATGGTCATTGGCGAAAAGAAATGTGTTTTTAGCTGAATAAATTATGGTTTCAACAAGATAAGTTTAATATGATATATTTATAAATAGTTTTAAAAAGTGCAAAATATTTTAATTTTTTATTACGTGATTTATTTTAGTAAAATTATTTTTATGATGTAAATGTTAAATTTTTCTTAAAATGGAGCAACTTATTATGTGTTTTAAGTGGCCAGGTTTGAGTTTTTAAGTGTTTTTAAGAATGGGCATTTTTTTTTTCAAAATCACTTTTAATAATAGATTTGAAAATAATGCTACACTCTAAGTAAATATAAAAAATATAAATGCGTAAATCCCCCTCCCCCCCAAAAAATGTGTACCTGCAAATTGACTTTTGGGGTTTTTTATTTATTAATAGCAAATTCAATATCTCTATGGTTGTAAAATTTCTTATCTTGCCAGGTTGATTTTATTACTATACTGTTTTGTTGCGCTAATATATCTAGAAGTTTAAAAACTAAATATTTTAAAAACAATGAAATTAAAATGCTTACTTATATTTCAGCATAACAGTTTTATTTTTAAAATTTCCTTTATTTTTAAAGGAATTATACTTTACTAAATTTGTTTTAAATGGAAAATAAATGAAAGGTGACCGCATATGCTATAAAGTTCGCAAACATGTACTTTATCAGAAAGTGCATATATCGACTTAATATTGTTATTAAATATGAAAGTAAACAAAGCAAATGCTACATTTTATGATTTAGAAAATTTTTGTGTATTTTATATTTCAAAAACTATAATCTCAACCAGGCGTTAAGATTAGTTAAGCTTATTCATAGTTTCAACCCTTACCAGCACTTATCACTTGCATTTGGAATTACAAAGTGTTTATTATTAGAACTAATGGTGCTTTAGTAATATAGTATGTGAAATTATTTTTGAAAAGTGTGAAAACTGTTCATGATTTTTTGAACTTCGTAAGAAATTACAAAATAAAAGTATTTTTTGCCAAAATAATTTTTTCCTGCAACAACCTCACTGTAAAAAATTCTAGTTCAACGTTTCACCCAAAAATGGGGAAATGTAGCTGCAACCAACATTTGGTACTAAGTTGAAGCACATTCATGGTGAAATTAGACGAAACTACACCGTCATAATGGTTCAAGTTAGTACCAAATGTTGATTGCAGCTACATTTCAACATTTTTAGGTGAAACGTTGAACTAGAATTTTTTAGTGTTCAGTTCAAACTAATTTTATGTATTGTTCTAATGTGTGTCAATATGTTTCTACGCAATAGGATTCTAACATGTTTTATTATACTGTCCTTCATTTGTATGCTAATAACCATTTGAAAAGTGAAAAAGAAAGTTTGACACACATTCAAATTCTCTGATTTATGTTTTCAGATCCTTTGATGTCTCAAGAAATATATAAGTGGTTTCTTTCACGATTAAAGTATAGCTCATCTTTATTGCTTACTAACCTATGAAATTTTTTTCACGTATTTAAATGTAATTAAGTTACGTAAATTCAGCATGAATTGCTATGGGAATTATTTGATATTGTAACATAGGGTGACCTCTCTGTACTCGGAACAACCTACAATCTGAACACCCAAGTAATATGAACACCATTTTTAATCCCCGTTCAATCGTTACCTCTCTTTATAAAACATGTTCGCATTTGGAATTGGGGAATTACCCCTTTTTTAGCATGTCCTAAAGTGAGCGGTCAAGAAAAGTTTATAACTTCTTTTCTTCACTCCTATTTAAACTGACAGTGAGTGGGGTGAAAAATGTTACTATATTTCCCCCGAAATTTATAAAACCTGAGTTATTAAACAGTTCCGAAAGTAAGTTAAAATACATTGTTTTTGCCAATTTCTTCTCAAAATATTGAAATCTTGTGTCTTAAATGAATTTTCATACCTTTTAAAAGAATATGTATCCTTTCATACCAAATCAACTAAAAAAAATTAATTTGTTTTAAGTAAAACTTAACGGAAATTTTGTTAATCTATTGTAACCATCAAAAGAATAAAACTCCCACAGTGACATATTTTTGACTGCGTTAGAGTTTGAGTTTCAATTAATTATGCTTGATTCATCATACACTTATAATTGAATTGGTAATTACTAGTACCCAATTGATAGGAAGAAACATCAAACTTATTTTCGTTTTGTAAGTCTGTAATCAAAAACATAATCGACCTTTTGTAACCGATTACGTTTTTTTAAATCTTATTTATTCCTTGTGGTAATCGCAATTACTATTTTAAAGATTACTATACCCGTACCATTATTTTTCTTGCTCATAAACGGAATCGATTATATTTTGTTGTAATAGACTCCACGTCGAAATGTACTACACCATTCATCCACTACAATGAACACTCCTATAACCTGCATACTTCTGTTCGGTGCCATAACTGTCCAGAATAGAGAGAGTTCACTGTATATACATACACACACACAGTCACACACACATATATATATAAAATTAAAGGAGTAAATAGATATAAAATAATATAAATCAATAAAAATCTTTAACAAAAAAGCTTCAAAGCAAATTGCAAATATTTGTTCCACTTGAGAATTTTTTAAAATTTTTTTTTTTCTGAAAAAAAAAAAAAAACTTAGAAACTTTGAATATTAACCGTTTAAGTTCCATTCCTTGAAAGAAAAATGCATTGAAAATAATTCTTTTTTTACAGAGATACACTATAAGTTCTCTTCGAAAAGAGAGGTACATATTTATCATTAAGATATTGTTGTAAATAGATCATTAAAGACAGCAGATAGTGTGCTGCAAAAACATCATTATGTAAATAAAGCTTAATCAGCAAAGTCTTATTTTATTGAATTAAATTTATTTTTTCAATTTGACTTGTCTTGCGTAGGAAACTGAGGAAGCCATTAACACCACGCATATGAAAGTGCATGACGTAGAAAATTAATACACATAGTTTTACTTTAAAAAATCATAGTAAATGTCAAATGCATAACAAACCACAAAAATGTATTTAAAAATGAAAAATTAAAAGCATAAGCGAAATAAGTGACTAAAATTCGTTTTAAAAATATTTTTCGATCTAAAAATAGACATTTTATTCTGAGATTTTCTTATGTTCATGAACATTGTATGCGTGCAGCGTTTATATTGACAACGAAAAGAACGCAATTGACTAAAAATAATCAAAGTATTTTTTTTTTTTTAAATTGGAGAAAGGACAATATAAAAAATTATTTCTACACTGAAAAATATTTTTTTCCAAGATTTGTTTTTAAATACTATTCCTAACAATGAGGAAATTTACATACCTCGAATACTGGCGTATGCAAGACATGACACGATATTAATGCGAAGAGGTGCAGTTTTTTGCTTCTTTGTATTAGTTTATGTTATATTTCATATATATATGCTCGATTTTTAGAGCAGTTAATGAGCTAAGTTACTGAGAATTATAGACATATTGTATAATGAGCAAAGTTGTATGGTATGGAGAAGTTTTTATTTTGCTGTATATTGCATAATTAAATATAATTAAACTACTATGTCTTTGTTCTTCTTGTCCTAACTTGAAACTTTGTTGATCTATATTTAAGCAATATTTTATAAAAGTGTATGCTAATTGCCGATCTTTCAGTTTAATTTTCATCAATGTATCAGCTTTCCTTCAATTCGCCTCTGATACGTACAGTCCTAGAAAAAGAAGAAGAAGAAAAAGTTTTTTTGAATACTGTTTGCACTAGAGACACATGAAAAATATTACGTTAACAGGATTAAGTATAAAATGCCAAATTTTGTTGAGGCTGCGTCTTCACATTAAATGAATGTGATTTTTAAATTTTCAAATGACACCTCCCATTTTCTTATCACGTATTTCGTAATCAGCATAAAAGTTTTGATAATATAAATGACCGTGCGAGGAGAATTAGTGAACCCGAACATTTAGATGATGAAGTTAAGCAGCTCACTGCGTCACTTTGCAGCCAATGGTTATAATGAAGCTGAAATCAAAATAGTTCTACGACCATGTACCCAGTCTAGTCTTTAGGCGGGAACTCAAAAAACATCGAGATCGAAAGCAAAGCTTTTTTGCTATAAATCGAGAAAGTTACTGATCGCATTGGAAAACTTCTGCAAAAGTATAATATCAAGACGGTTTACAAACCAACATCAAAACTACAGCAAGTTCTTTGGTCTGCAAAAAACACGAGGGACCTCCTTTTCTCGGCAGGTGTGTAAAAAATTCCTTGTAACTGTGGAAAGGTTTACCACAGAATGAAGTACACTTGGCTCAGAGGGGCCTCATGATTGTGAAATAGCTTCCAGATGAATGATCGTCACCTAGTTTGGCCCCCCAGCGGGAATTTTTTCTAACTTGGTGGACATTTGAAGCCACGACGGTTTTTACGTGCTCAGCTCCCATTAGCGTACTCAGTCCCAGAGTAAGCAGTCGTGAGGGGTGGTCACCCTCCAAAGCATTGACTACGGCCAGTTGTGCTTCACTTCCGTTGTTCTGTGGGATCCGAACTTAACCAGCTGATCCACTGCGGGACCCATTTTGAATAAATTTACCGTGTTGCTTGATTTTTTGCAGGATATTTCTCATTAAATGATCTCAGCGGACCACATGCGGCCCGTTGGCCACAGATTGCGAACGATTCGAAAATAAACATCTGTTTACAATTACCCAAGAGTCTCTGGTAAATGTAAACACGAGTTCATTCGCAAACAAATAGTCATAAAGTCAACATTTTTGTACACATTTACTCACAAGAAGTACAGTATTTGCCATAATGCTTACAATTTTATTTCCCAATTCATTCAAGAGGTAGGGAAGGATCAAAAGTTAAAACATTGAAATAGCGTTTACAATTACCCCAAATGACCCTACTACGCCGTTTATCTGATGTTTGCAATTTCTATAAGAGGTTGAAAATAATAATGGACATTGGCGAGGATCCCCCTACAACACGTTTAAGATAAACATGCAATTAAAGCGAGAAGAAAACACTCATTAATTCGAGAACTTCTTAATTTTAATAAGTATTACGATTTATTAACAACAGCACAAAAAAGTCGCTACAGCCATTGGATGTTGCAAGTCCAAATAAATTATTCCTTTTGAACAAAACCTTATGCGTCATTCACATCTCAAAAATAAGGTCCATTTGGCACTTATTTTTGTTTTTTTACAATGCGAAGTAGAGTAACAAATTAATTTTTTTTAAAATGTGGCAATAAAAAATATGTCAGTTTAACAAATATATACCATATTAAACTACTATTCTTTTATTTGATTGGGGCCAGTATCCCCTTCCTAGTAAAAACTATGATATTTGTGTATTTATCATTATGACAGTTCTCTATATTTCTGTGGGGGTTCTTGGCTCACCTTGATGCTTCAGAATCTAGACTACCGTGATGGTAACACAGAGCTGTACCACTTTGCCAAAACACGGCTAATGGGGAGGGGAAAAGAATTATTAGCTGCAGACTGTACGTCCCAAGTATTTTGATAAACTAAAAACTCATATCACACAAACCAGATGAAAAGAAAAAAATATTATCGTTAAAAAGTATTTAATGTATATCGTAAAAAATAAATCTGTGGCTGTTCTACTTTTTGCGGTGCGTACATTATAGTATTTCACATTGATGCTTAATAAATGGGACATCTCCATGGCGACCGTATTATTCAGAATTTGAAGCGTTTACGAAAGTGCTTGTTCACCCCTAGCTTAAAAGTAAAAAAAAAAAACACTTTTTTTCGTAATATTTACGCAAAAGTTCTTAATACTTTTGTGCAATAATATGAAAAAAAAAAGCATTTGATTTGTGTTTTTTTTTTTTTTTTTTTTTTTTAAATAGTATATATATATATACAGTGGAACCCCGCCTTTCGTCCGCCTCGCTATTCGTACAACTCGCTATTTGTACAACTTGTTCAAGTAAAATTCAACTCGCCATTCGTACTTCTCCCGCGATTCGTACGGCGCCAGGGGCAGCTGGGTTGCCAGTTTGGCTTTTTTTAAGAAAAAAATCGATAAACTATGCTCATTTTGAACTCGTCTGGAAATAATTTGTTTGGTATTTTAGATTTTTTAAAACTTTTTAATACTTTTTAAGATTTTACTGACAATTTTAACTTTCAAAGGGGGCAGAAAAAGGAAGTTGTTGAAGAACTTTCTTCTAAAGGTAGAGTAATTGGTAAGGAAAGCATTTCCTTTAGAGAAATTAAAGATCTGTGTTACCGCTGCGAGAAAACACAGAGAGTGGTTTTAAAAATGGCATCCCAACACTGCAGTGGTCAACAGCATAAACTTGTTCAACGACAATGCTATCGACCATTTTTAAAAAGATTCTGAAGAATCGTCAAAGGCAGACAGAAAAAAGAAAGAACAGCAGAAAGAGAAAAAACACCTGAAGGGATGTTAGTTGATGTTTTTATGGAAGGGGACTCCTCTTCCAACTATTTCTCTTCCTCCTCTCAACATTCCACTTATGCCATCAGCGCACCTCAATACAAGCAAAGTGCAGTTAAATTTTTATTAATCTATAATTTCATATACAGTACTGTACATTTGTTTTTCGTAAGTTTAAATAAGCAACCATCTGGTGGGTCTGGAACGGTTTAATCCAATTTGCATTGTATCTTATGTAAAAAAAATAATTCGCCATTCGTACACCTCGCTATTCGAACTGCCTCCTGGAACAAATTGTGTACGAATAGCGGGTTTCCACTGTATATATATATATATATATATAATATAAGAATTATTCAGAAATTCTGGCAAAATTACATAAATAGAAAAAGTTACGTTCATAAACTTAAAAAAAGCTTTTTAATTTGTCATACCTCATACCATCATACATATTTGTTAATCATCTCCACACATACAGTAGTCTGAAGAAAATTATAATAGATATCTAAATAGCTAATAAATTGCTAGAACGATTACTTTCCATAGATATCATAAATCATATTAGCCAAGTACTTTTTCAAAGAAGCAGAAAAATAGTAATCAGAATTAGTTTGTTATATTTATGATCAATAGATGGCAGCACCATTTTCACGCGATCGCTGGTAGAAGGTGGTGTTTTTACTCATTCACATGATCACTATAAACCACGGTAAACAATGCAGAAATAAAAGCCGCTTTATAAAGTGCATGGCAGGGGGGAGGGGGCAACTTAATGCATGCGTTTCTGAAAAATCAATATCTACAAGAAGTTATTCAGGAAACAGCCATTAAAAAAGAGTTCCCAAGCAATATCGAGGCATAGAGAGAGAGAGAGAGAGAGAGGACATTAACTGAACTGCGCACTCGGGCATCAGGCTTTTCTGTTTGGGAACAAGCGTGCATTTCTCAAATTGATTTCCTCGTGGGAATTTTCTGATAATCTCAATTCTTAGATTGTGAAAAAAATGTCGGATTTTTTTTATTTTGTTTGTAAGCGACCATTCCAGGTCACATTTATTTTCAAGTTTATATGCTATTTTCAAGGATATACCTCAAACTCTCGTCCAGTTTTTACAGATAGAACAAGGCAATACAACAGAGTATTACAACACAAGGAAGAGAATACACCTAGGGGAAAGTGGGAATCGAACCCACATCTCTTTCACTGCGCGCAAGCAGGTGGCGGAAACTGGTTCGCAGACCGCTAAGCCACTCAAGTCCCTTTTATTTTGTGAAACACAATTACTCCAATTATTTCTTGATATTTTTATCCCTTCTTTTTATGGTATTTTACAAAATCCAAATTTGTTTTAAATTATTTTCTAACAACACTCTGCTTTTTGTTGAAATTGTCTATTCCCTATTTTTCTATTTAATTTACTTGCTCAGTTTACATTGCTCAGCAATAAAAACATTTCCGAACGACATTTTTTGTCTCCATTTTGCCATATTTTTTGAGATACTTATGGCACTCATATAACCCGCTTGTACCCTGCTTATCCCCGCATTCCGGTTTTTTACCGGGTAAATGGTGGGTCCAGTTGCCTCCTGCCCAAGAGCAGGATTTTTGCGGGGTTTCTACCCAGCATGCCATTCGCGCAGCACCTCGATTCCCCATCAGTTAACTTTTGATTGACAGTTCGCGCTTTTCGTATCGTGTACGCAACTTAGTTCTTATGATCGTATGGTGTGCGCAACTTGAGGATAATGATAAATGAAATAGCCTAAAAGTATATAGCAGATAAAATTATTTTTTACTTGTAATTTTCCTTATGTTTATTTTCTAATTTTATGTATATCATTTGTCATCTCCATCTAATAAATTTAAGAAAAAATAATATGAAAAATCCTATCATCTTGTAAATTTCCATACATGTTAATATTAAGGCAGAAGAATATTGTTACTCATAATTTTTCATTCATTATTGGAAAAGTAATTTCTTATCTTTAGACGCAGAAATAATTTGTCATACTCATCATAGTGACATTGGTTTGTCCATTTTTATTAGTTCATGTCTTTAAATGTTTTTGAAACTCAAGAGTAAGAAATGCATAAGGATTTAAGCTTTTAAAAACATATCTTTTGTTTTTGGAAATGATATATATGTACGATTATTATATAGACATGATTTTGTTGACTGCTACGTAAAAGGGTTTTTCTTACACAACCATCTGGTGCTTATAAATGAAACTAAGGGGATAGAAATTACTGTTTAGAAATTTTTTAAAAGATAATTGTGATTTTTAAAATTACTTATACATAAGTAACAAAGAAACATACATTTAACCAAAATAAAATAATTTTTGGAAAAAAAACAGAATTGACCTCAAATTAGGAATTTCTCTAAAAAGTGAAAAATAAATTCATTCTTTAACAGCATCGATACAATTTTTAAATATAAACGCACAATTATTTAATTATCATTACTCCATGTGTTACTTTACATTGAAACAGTTGCAAACTCTGGGCCATTTATATTTGTAATGTATTCATGATTACAAAAGTTTTTGCACCGACTTCAAAAGTTATGTTTAAAAATCGTATCGATGTTGTTTAAAGAATTTAATTATTTTTCACTTTTTAGCGCAACTTATAATTTGAAGTCGGTTCTATTTTTTTTTCCGAAAGTTACTTTATTTCATTCTTTTTAGTGTAAATACGAGTGAATGACACTAAAAACTAATCATTTGTGTGATAAATTCCGTTTTTAAATAGAGTTTAAAAAGTCATTTGAGTAACCACCCTCGATGGATTAAAGAAATCAAAATCTTGAAAATCGGCTCATCCTGTGAGATGTTATGGGTGGACAAACAAACAGAACGACATACGTACGGCATGAATATATAACCTCCTCCTTTGTGAAGTCGGGTAAAAAAATTAGAATATAATAATTATGTGAATATTTGGTAATTTCTCCTAAGCCGAAGCCGAATATTAAAAGGGTTTAACGTCGCAAGGGTTTAACGTGATGTACAGACTTACATCATTTGGATTTGCTAGTTAATATATGTGTTTTATTTCTTCTGTATTTATATTCGCACTTTTAATTAATTTCTCATTTTAGCTCGTAATACATATTATAAATTTTACACTATAAAATGTCAAAGAAAAATTAAAATGTTAAGAAATCTTCTAAATTATAAAGAAAGTTTTAATTTAGAGAATAATGCTGTGTTTTTCTAAGTTTAAATTATCTTTTTATTTTCCATTTGTTTCATTTTCATAATTTGCACGCATTTTTGTAAAAAACTTTAGTATTCCTCTTTTCTGCCATTTGACCAATCACTTCATTGTTATATATAAATGTTGTGCAATCAATTGTTTAGAAATCTTATACCTCATTTTGTTTGAAATCATTTACATTCATTTTTTAAAACTTTTATTTAATAATCTGTTCCCGAGTACAGTAATTATTAATAGTATATGTAATTTGTACATTTTACCTCTAAATAAAAACTGAAATACACCCTGTATTTTTATGAATAAAACATTACGTTACTTTGGCCCCCAACCTGATACTTTCTAATTTTTTGGCCCTTCACCCAAAAAAGCATCCCAGTTGTAACTGCTTTTGTTCAGTCAAACCTAAAAACAATGTTTAGAAAAAGTGTTTTTTCTTAATAAATTATTTTTATTTATTAAAATTATATACTAATGTATCCTGTTGCAATAACAGTAATACAATTTTAAATGTTTAAAATCTACTAATTTCTCTATTTTTGTACATTTCTACTGTAGCAGAAGGATTCAGCCGGATTTGATCGCACAGAGTATTCGGCTATATCACGAAATGATTATTGGCCATGCCAAATACCGAATAGTGGCCGAATATTCGTTACATCTTTAATATATATATATATATATATATATATATATATATATATGTGTGTGAAAATGAAGAGCTTTGAACGGTCTATCCCCCTTTATTTAAGATAACAACTCTCCATTCAATTCAGTTACATTACCTGCAATAAAAAAAATATATATAACGTTGCATTTTTGGTTTAAATAAGAACATACATAGCTTGAATCTTGAATCATTTCTATTTTTCAAATACATCATGACCTTTACTTGTTGTCTGATTATATTTGTCAATAAGTCATTTGGGTATCATAATTAATTCTATATTTGTAATTAATGTTCAATTGTTTCATAAACGATATAACCACCACCTGTACATAAAATAAAATGTATTGATATTGATTGCTAGTTGTAGCATATGTATGCAACTGGCAATATTCTGATAAATCAGTTTGCCCTTAGCAACACTATTTGCTTTTAAGATAGTCTGAGCAAAATGTTTGTAAATATTCCTTAATCGTAAGAAAACGCAATGATCTTTCATGCTCTTAATTTACTTAGAATAAATCTTTCCGTTTTCTTTAGGAAAGATGCTTTTTTTATAATGCAAAATCTTAATTTAAAAAACTATGCAAACATGTTAAACAAAAGCAATTATATGTATTTTTTAAAGAATGAATGCATTTTTCTTAAAAATCAGGACTAAAACGTCCTCAGCCGAGTATTTCCCTAGAATTTGTTTTAAACTGTAACATGCACAAAAGCGAAAGCGAGAAAACCGCAGTAGCATGCGTAAAAATTGTAAACAGTGCGCAAAGGTTGATGCGTAAACTCCGCTTTTCGAGACAAAACCCCTTTTCTAATGTGGACGGGGGTTTTTCCAAACGGGTTTTTTCGGAATTGGAGAGGGGATTTGCGGGTTATAAAAGTGCCATGTGAACGGGGCTACTTAATACTCTATAAATGTTCTGGTTTCCAAAAATTGCTGTTCCTGTCTGACTTTTTTAAACCAAACCCTTCCTTGATTTTGCGCATGCGTCAGGATTGCTTAAATTTTATCAAAATAGGGTGAAAGGAAAAATAAAAGATGAGGGAATATTTTTTTTTTAATGAAAAAATAGTAAATGAGCTACATTCTTCTTTTTTTGTGTAAAGTTTAAAAAATCGGAAATGGAATCTATTAGCATTTCCAAGAGCAAACAAATGATATCTACAATATAAGTTTGGAAAAGATCCGCCTTTGGTCATTCCCCACTGCCAAATAATATTGTTTACAAGTTGTAGTAGCAGCTTTTGTAAACGAACAGAAGCAATATTCCATGTTTAGAAGCAAAAGTTTAAATTATTTAAAAACTTGGGTTATAATAAACATGGAATCACTTGTAACGAGTTCATTATGAGGATGTTGTGTTTTACAATTTGTATAGTTAGTCTTCTGCTTTTGCATTATGTAAGATTAACCAAATGTTTCAGCTACTAGTCGTTCTTTGAAATGTATCCTAAGAAGGTAGCGACTGTATATTTTCTCATAATTTGCCATATTTTCTGCTCTTATGCTCTCAGACCTAATAATGTATTCTACAACTGATACTAAAGCCAATAGAAGAAAAGAAAGAATGCCTTTTGTAAATGAATAAAATACTTTATTGTAACTAGTGTTTCAATCCATTAAATGTAACTATGATAAATTTCAAAAACTTAAAAAAAAAAAAAAAAAAGAAAAATACAAAAATTCCTGTATTCTCGTTCTCATCCTCGACGTAGAATGATTTCAAAAAGGATTTTTGACCAATCGAAGAAAAGAGAACAGTGCCTTCGGTCATGACTGAATAACAAACAACTTTTCCAACAGAAAACGGCCAAGTTGAAACCATTAAACAAAAGAAAGAACTTCAGAAGGACCTTTTTGCTGAAGGAATTTTTTTCGTGCTGCTCACGAATTTGAGAATTCAAGCAGGTTTTTTTCCGGGGGGGGGGGGGGGGAGGCTTGAATTTTGTCTTTATACCGATTAGAATAACGCAGGTAATCTTATTAACCAAAATATCTATCGTATTCTCGTAGCAAAAAAAGAGCGTAGCCACGCTATGCGAGTTATTTCTTTTGCATTCGCCAAAAAGCGGATACAATCATGGCTTCAAATTTTACGTAGAATAATGAGTACGAAATATATTTTTTGTCTAAATTTATCTGAGTAATGTGGTAAATCTAACGAAAAAGAAGAGTTTAAAATGGTTCGCTGAGTAAAAGATTAGCTTATAAGTTCTTTTTTGAGAAGTTTGGATGCGTTTAAATATCAGATCTAGTGTGTGTATGTGTGTGTGTGTGTGTGAGAGAGAGAGAGAGAGAGAGAGAGAGAGAGAGAGAAGCAAAGAAATAAGCAGGCTGTTTTATTCTACTTGTTTTTTAAAGTAATTTGACTGTTGTTTCTTTCAACTGCAAAAAGGGTTACAAGGAAATATATTATGAAAAAAAAACTGTTACACATGCTATAATTTCCTTAAAAACTGCTAATAAAGAAACTATTTTATCTTAAATTTTGACCTTTTTCTTCAAAACAGTATAAACGCTAAGCTTTTCTTACCTTTTAAATTTTAACTTTAAAAGTTTTAATTAGCAACGGATTTCCGTTCTCATTTGCATAATGAGAAATAATTACTTTGTTTTCCATCATTGCGAACTAATTTAAAATTTTCTTCTTTCTTACACTCTAATAAATTCAAACTCAAAGAGAACGTTAACAACAGAATCTTGAAATGCAATAAGCACTCATTTGGGACTCATTAAAGCAAATGTATTCCTTGTGCATTTTTTTTTCTCTACAGTTGGAAACTTAATCAGCGTTTTAAACTTTCAGCAAAGGAATTTAATAAAAGGATAATTCTAAATTTAAGCAGTTAACTGCGTTTACATCAAGACAAATAATCTTATTTTTAACACTCAGCAGATAACAGATGTTTGTCATTTTAATTTTTATGCGACAATTTCAAAAGGCGATATTGAAGTATTTAAGGAATTAAAATGATATTCCATCACAATAGCTGAAACTTTGAGATTTATTTTTTTCAGAGCAAGTAAATAATTTTTGCGCAGCACTTACGATCACATAATTTTCTAAGTTTTAACGGTCTAGACATCCATGTAAGCTACTTAAAATGCTTCATTATTGTCTCAAGGATTGTAGTTAGGATAAAATTATGTATGGATAATTATATTAAAGAAGTTTAAAAAACTTTACATCAATCCGGCAATAGATGAAACAGTTTTACAACTGAATTCATATTGATAAACAGTTGCTAGAGTGATTAACAATTCGGTAGTAATTAAATTTTTCTTGTAAAATAATCTTTTCGTAAATTTCTCCTTAAAAAAATACATTTGTAATAAGTGATACAAATCATTTTAGTGAATTATCTACTTTTTACGCACGTTTAACATGTAAAGTAGAAAATATTGAACTCTTTACATGTGAAGAAATTTTTCCATCAAATGCTCGAACCACTGGAACATTTACAATCAATTTTTTGGAATATTTGCAATCAATAAAGAATCTTCAAATCATAAGTAGGAAGGGGGGGGGGGGATGGAATCACTTTTACTTGTTTAATAATAATGGCTTTCGTTTTAGTTAAAAATATATAGCAATAGCAATCTATATAAATAAAAGTGTAAGTGTTCGTTTGTTCCTAACCGCTAATCTCCGAAAGTACTTCATCGATTGCTTTGAAATTTTGCCAGTAGACAGTGATTTAAGAGGAAGGTTTATAGACCCGTTAGAAAAAAAAAATCCGACAGCTAGTTCCTTTTTTTATTCCAATTTTACGCAAATGTCCACCTAAATTCCACAATATGGGGGTGGAATTATTGCGCATATTAATATAATATATCGATCGAAAGCTGATTTTTCTGCACAAGATGGAATTAGTTCGAAGCTTCAAAGTCAATAAGAACGCCAGTTATAAGCTTTTTAGTTCGATTTCTTAAGGCTTACCTTGATCCGAAAATAATAACTAGCAGTTTCCTCAACTCCGGGTGAATGGTGTTAGCTTAATCTATATCAATAAAATTGTAAGTGTTCGTTTGTTCATCACCTCAAATCTCCGAAAGTACTTCACCGATTGCTTTGAAATTTTGGCAGAACATCGCGTTCGAATGCGTTCGTGATTTTATATATCACTTTTAATTTATTTTAATTTTGATTTAATTATTTCGTTTTTTAATATGTTAGTAAGGAGAATGAGCCACTGCAACGTGTGGCAGGGCAAAAATTTTTTCATTTTGATTTAATAATTTTGTGTGTTTTTTTTTTTTCTGTTTGTATTAAAGTATTTTTGCACCCGAAGATTAGGGGGAACTTTAAAACAAAGATTACTTATTTTGAATGGCAACAGTATAATTTAGCTATTTTCATGTTTTAACCGACTTCACAAAGGAAGGAGGTTATACATTCGTACTGTATGTATGTCGTTTTTATTTTTTTTGTTTGTCCACTCATAACTTCTCACCGGATTAACCGATTTTCACGATTTTTTTTATTGGTCGAGGGTAGTTTCCCATAGGTCCCGTACCTTTGTTTGACCATATTCGATAATTAGAAAAAAAGTTATGGGCAGAAAGAGAGTCATTTTTTGGTTTTTCCATCCATAACTTTTGACTAAATGAACCGATTTTGATGATTTTTTCTTTAATCGATAGAGGGTCGTCTAACTCAAATATTGCAAATCAATTTGACTACATTTGTTTTTTAGAAAAAACGTTTACGGGTGAAAAATAACAATTTTTTATTTTAATTGGAAAGGTTTGGCTTGATTTTTCTTTGTTGGGAAATCTATTAATAAATATAAAAGTCATTGTTGAAAACATATTTGTTGTCATGGGCTATAATATTAAATTGAAATTACAGCAAGAGTTTGACTGAAGGCTTCTCTGAGGCAAAAATTAAATCTTGTCAGTTAGTTTGCTAAATGCAATTTCAAAACGGAATTTATCATACTAATGGATTAGTTTTTAGTGCCATTCTTTCAAAGGAGGTATGCCCTTTGATATGGATTTTTTAAAAATAGAGTATTTATATAAAAATATTTACACTAGAAAGAATAAAATAAAATAATTTTTGAGAAAAAAATAGAACCAACTTCAAAGCAGAGCAAATATAAATTGTGCTGAAAAGTAAAAATAAGTTCATTCTTTACACAACATCGATGTGATTTTAAAACATAGTTTCAGAAGTCACGTCGATGTTGTTTAAAGAATCAATTTTTTTTTCACTTTTCAGCGCAATTTATAATTTAAAGTTGGTTCCATTTTTTTCTAAAAACTATTTTATTATTTAAAATTTTTGTGTTTGTATTAAAGTATTTGTTAGTATTTTTGAACTAGAAGATTAAATGGAACTTTAAAACAAAGATTACTTTTTTTGAATAGCAACAGTTTAATTTAGCTATTTTTATTTTTATTTAAAAATTTTGTGTTTTTAGCCTACTTTCCCATAAAAGTAAAAAAAAAAAAATATAATAAAGCATGAAAGAAGGTTTAATGTATCGTGAAAATATCGTTAGAAATCAAGAAAAGTCAAAAATAAGTTAAGTAATTAAATAAAGATTGAAAAATAAAAAAATTCAAAGTAGGGTTTTGAGATGGGGAATAAACTAATATTAAATCGCCAAAAATGTTTTAAGTTACATGGTTATATTTAAATTCAAAACATCGTTGCATTATCCAAACAAAACTATTGTTGCCAAACGGCAAATGATAATGTTGATAATTTTCTCAGAGCCAAAATTAAAAATTTTTTTTCCTAATTAACGTTATAATAAATTATAAAATGGATGAATTATTGTATTGTCATCGAGGATAAGCTTGTGGGCAAAATTTGAAAATAATTTATGTTGTCGAAAACCGCCTTACAAAATTCTGCCACAAGTCAAGTTAAATAAAACTATGTTCGAAAGATCTCGGTGAGGACATCTCATTTCCATATTTTACTTTTTGATTTGAAAATTTTTTTGTTAAATTTTGAACAGTTCAAAAAAATTTTAACATTAGCGCCTATAGGTGAAAATAAAGCAAATTATGTAAACTCTGGGTACAAGATCCAAGTTCCCATGAACAAGCTCAATGGAAGAAGGTCTTGGCGTGAAATCTTGTTTTGAACAATCTTTTTTCATTTTTGAACAGTTCAAAAAAAATTAAAATACCGCCTACGAGGAAATTTCAATCCTATATAATTTCTGATCTAACGGACCGATTTGCTTGGAACAAACTTTATCGGAAAGCTCTTATGACGTAGAACATGTACAAATATAAAGTTCATTCAGAACTAACGAGCCTATTTTCCTATAAATTTTTTGATCGGGATTTTCAAGGATATTTTTGAATGAATGAATGATTACATAAATAAGCAAAAGAATGAATGAATAAATGAGTGAATAAATACATGAATGACTTAATAAATGAATGATTGAATGAATATGTATTAACCGTTGAAAAAGGTATTTTTGAAGCAATTAAGAACTAAAGCTAAACGAGAAAGACAGAGAGAGAGATAGCTAGATTATAAATTTGAATTCGGTGTATACGGGAAAGTAGGCTCGTGTAGTTCTAGACGGAACTTCTTGTTTCTGTTTGCATTGAAGCATTGCGTTAGTATTTTGCACTTAATGTTTTAAAGGAACTTTTAAAAAAAAATTGTTTATTTTGAATGGCAATTTTTTTATTTGGAATTTTTGTGTTTCTTTCTTCTGTTTGGATAAGGCTTATGTTGGAATTTTTCAATGTGCCGAGCCAGACAATATCAAAATCTTCACAGACAATGGAACGACAAAAAAAAAAAAAAAAAAGAAAAATTGCCCGCCAAGCAATGTGAAAAAAACATAAAGTTCAAGACTAATCGATTAAACTGAGCAGTTTAGATCTAGACACGGATTGCTTCGCACGTGGGCAATTATATACTTCGTGCTCTAGAAGGGGTGGACCAGACTATCTATATTTTCAGACAATGAAACAACAAGAATTGTGAAATGAAACATATTACAAATATGTGCTTTCTCTTGCTTTTCCATCAATCCAGACTAAGCTGCGACATGGTCGGGTACAGCTAGTAATTAATACAGAACCATTAAGAAACGTCCAGTATTCATATTAATTTTATTTATTATTGATTTGACATTGAAAATAGTTAAGTGTTATAAAATTACACATTAAAGCAGAGATCCCTTAACTCAACGGCAACGTCTTCATAGGAGCCCTTCTGAATTTCGCAATAACTTTATTAGTTATATCGTGAGTTATGTACCTAAAATTGAAGATAGCTGGCGGGAATGAGGTATCGAGGCTCTTTAAAAATCCTTCCTAGATCATAATCTTTCCCACTATCAACTCAGCTATATGCAAATAGTTTGGGTTTTAAGAAGGTACAGTAAAGATTAAGATGTACGATAAATAAAACTAGTATTTTAAATCCTCATGCAAAATTTTAAACCCATGTGAGCAATACTTTAAAATATATTCCAGTTTTTGTAAAGGACTTTAGCTGTTTCCATTCTGCATTTAAAATCTTTAAATACATTTTTCTTTCCTTTGTATTTTTGACCAATTACGTGTAGTAAATTCCCTATGGTTTTTTTTTCAGCTAAAGGTACAGCTTTGAAAGTTTGTATGCATACTCCACGGATTATGCTTAACAAAAACTAGAATGGGTTTGACTCTGAAGTTTGTAGTTTGCTTATATTTAATTATGAAATTTGAAATTTTAAATGTCTATTTGTCTGTACTTTTGACGGAAAAAAATGATTAAAATTCAACTAAATTTCAGATAGTTAATTCTATGCTACATTTTATTCTAGAATTTTTGGAAAGTATTATTCAGAAAAAATCTTTTGAAAAAGGATACAAGTGAGAAAGTTATAGGAAATTTTGAAATTGAAAAAAAAAGTTAAATTTTTAACAATTTTAAATTAATGGGGGTTCACAATGTGGTTCCCCTTTCAAATATCATTCCTGTTAAGATAAAAAATAATGCGTGCAACTGGAATAAAATGCACGCATTATTTTTTGTCTGTTTATTAAACGAAAAAAAAAATTGGAAGGAGGTATTGTGTGTGTGTCCTTTAGTTTTGCATAGATTTAACTCAAAATATAACCCATGCTACGTAAATTGCATACTATTGCACAAGGAATCCAGTTTTTAATTCGTGAAAACCGAGTAGTCCTTTTTCCTTTCATCTCAACACCGAAACACATGCATACAAAGTTCATTACATATTTGCCTTAATTATTTTGTTTTTTGATGTACGGACTATGTAACAGTAATTTGGATCTTTTGCGGATACAGTTGAAACAAGCGCTCATGTGAATTGAATTATCTTCATACAGTTTTTAATTAAACGCCGTGTAAAATCAGTGTGGTCAATGCAAAAATATTTGTTTTTAAAAGTGAAAAGAGCAAACGAAACAGCAATATTTAAGTAGAAAAGGAGGATTGTTAAATTATCCAATTATGAATAAGCTAGAAACTTGAAAACATAAATACTGAACGAGAAGTAATAAAATTTCACTCCAGATTCATCTTAGATAATTTAGGAAACTTTTTTTTCCTATTCAATAAATGTTCTTATTTTTTACATCAACTTTTTCTGTTCTTCAACACTACTGAAGCCTTGCTTTTTATTCAAAATGTTAGTCGTGCATGCCCATTGCCTCTGAAAACGTTTTTATAATTTTTCTCTTGCATAAAGATTTCTATATTTTTTGGGAGTTTACTGCTTCCGGAAATATATAAAAATAAATAATGCAATGATTAATTTTATTTATACTTAAATATTCCAGACACACAAAAACAAGGATGGTCTGAAACTTAAGTAGTACATTTTGTGGGCACCTGAAGGCGTTGCAATTTCCGTCATCTGGTCAAAATTTGTCTGCTTCGATAGCACTATTAACAGCAAATAAAATATCGGTGTACTAAGTCCCTTTACTGCTTCAGCTTTAATTGCGTGACAACATTCTATCTCCATATAAATTTTCTGGGAAACCGTAACATTTTCAATAAATCTTATCAGTACCGAGCTGTCAACATCTGTAATATTCAAAGCCATACAATTTAAAAGCGGAAGATTCGAAATCTTTTGGGACTATATTGAATTGTGTAAATGATACGGGGAAAGGATGGCAATCATGATTTATGTAATAGGCACAGTTATAGATAGAGAAAGGGGAAACTAGGCCACCATTATCGGATTTCTCCAGGAGTATACTATTTCTGGATGGAAGATATGACATTCTATATTTAGGTACAGAATTGAATTGCACGTTGTTATGCTTTGGATGGCATAACTGTTTGTTGAAGGTATTATTGATTATTGAAGGAGAAACCGGAAAGATGCACTTGAAAAGGTTCCGGTAAGCTACAAGAAAAATATGCGAAAAAATTTCTCCGAATATGAATGCCTAAAAAACTTTCGTTCCTTACTCATGTTTAATATCTGCTACACAGGAAAATTGATCCTTTCTTGTATGCTTTTGGATTTGAAAGGGCAGACTCGCCGTAGAATGCTGATCATTAATAAAATACATAAACATTGTAAAGTAAATCAAATCAACCACGATTTTCTAATTTTTCTTGTTTACTCCGTTTTCTCGAGACCAGCCATTTCACCCACTTAAATCTTCATTTTTAAATGTTTATTTCTGTTGTTTATTTATTTTTCGCATTGCACAAGTATAAAAGTCTAGGCAAAAATTAACAAACTTATACATTACATAATTGAACTAATTGCTTCGTAGCGTAGCACTAAGAGCTAAAAGCTGCATTATTTACAGCGCGAGTAGAAATTTCTTCAAAGTAGCTCTGGTTTTTGAAAAGTTAACTAAAGATTAATTCTAATAACAACAACAACAACAACAATAATAATAATAATATAATGAACCATACCAGTCGCGTACCTGTCAAAAATTAAGTTTGCTGCAGCAGTTATGTATATTAACTAAAACCCATACGCTATATTTTCATGGAAGACAGTTTTCAAAAATTCTTGTTGACACTTTTTTATTACTATGCCATTACCAGTTACAACCAGTTGCAGTCTTAAAATGAGGAAGCGACAAATAATTAACTAAATAAACAAAATAGAAAAAGTAGAGAGAAACATAATTAAGAAACATAAAAGGAGCACATTTTTTTTATCAAACTGGAAAATAAATGTAAACTTTTCTGTTTGGAAAGTCCTGCAATGCAACTTGTTTTCAACGAATTTTAACTTAAAACCTCTTTTATACTTGCAAAAATTCTTAATTGCTAGTGTAGCACTTATTTATTTATTAAAAACCTAAAAGGTAATCAGAAAAGTCTTTTTTTTCTTCAAAGCTTTGACACTAAATCTAACTTGTAAACATCACATTGCTTTGCCGTCATTTTTCTAGGTTCCATTATGAATTTCAAAATATTTTTTTTAACTTAGAATTTGAAGCAACAAAGAAATTTAAAGCATCTCTTTATGCAATAAATAAGTTATAATGTCTCTAACAAATCAGGCAATTATTGGAGGACATGATGGGCGGAAAAAATTACAAAATGCTATTTAAAACGAATATCGGAAATTACTGGTATCCAAAATTTTTTCCCTATTGTTTATTGTGAAGTTGAGGCTACTACTATAAACGTACGGTTATTGCATCACATGATATTTTATCCTCAAACCTTTAGGTGTGAACGTTGAAAATCTAGGCACCATGATGATCGATTTACAAAAGGTCCTTGAAGATTATCTCCAACGTAATATTAACCATACCCTTAATGGTAACGATGTATATAATCTTAATTATGAATCATCACTTTTCGCACCGAAGAAAGAATTTAATATATTTAAAATCATGTAATAACTTTTTTTACAGTTGGATAAGTAATACAAAATAAATAATGTAACGCAGTAACCATAATTATCATTGTTAATTCATATAAGGAAAGTAAAAATATTTGAATTTGAATGCAGTCATGTTCTAATTTTCGCCTTGCATTATGCCTAGATTTTTTGAATCTTCAAAAAACGTGTTTGCAATTTAAATTAATTCTATTTGCTTAAAACATAACATGCAATTCTCTTCGTTTCAGGCTCGTTAATTTAATTATTTTCTTTTTTGATGTTCAAATGGCAAAGAGCAACAGAAGCGTTGAAGACTATAATCCATTTAGTAGAAAATAAATCACTAATGTGTTAAAGGGGAGGGGCAAAAAAGCAAAATCTTCATCAGCGCAAATTTAATATTTCCTAAAATCGAATTGATGAAGAAGAAAACTTACTTTTTTCACAAAATATTTTTTGAAGGGGGCTTTTGGTTCAGAGATGTTTACGACTTTTGCTTCTTAATATGTGCTCCCTAGTGTCTTCACGTATAAAATATTTTATCGTGTATTTTAAGGTACTTCGTATCGGCTCTGAAAAGAGTTTCATGCATAGCAATTTTTATATATATTTTTTGTATTTTTCCTGTTTTCCTTGAATGTGACTGCTTTCATGAAATTTCCATTCTAACATAAAAATTTCATTTCAATGTAAATTCAAGCGTAGCTACGACGTTTTCTCACTTTTTTTTTCATTAGAAAATGTTAGTGGTTTGTCTGCGAAAACTGCTCATTGGGTCAGCACTCCGGTTTTGAGTAGAGCTAATTGGCGCCAATATGGTGCCACAGATCCATCAAACAGACTATTTGATGTTATTTAAACTGGAAAGAAGAAAAACGATAAATTTAATTTATATTTTTCCCCATAAAAGTTTGGTATAAGGTTTAAACTTTTTTTAATATGCAAATTTATATATTCACAACAAAGGTAAGGTGTTATGAGGCTTTAACGATATTGAATGTAAGAAACACGCACATTTATAAACAATAAATTTTTTCACTAAAACTGCAATTGATTCTGAAGTTGTTCAATTGACTAAAATTGACAAAGAACTTAAAACAAAGGAATGAAAAAAAAAAGTTAAAATAAAAGGTTGGAGTTTAATTACCTTTGTTTTATAAAAGAGAGCTTTAATCCTTCTCAATGCAAATATCATTCAATGAGACGATTAAAATTTAATGATAGTTGAAATATACTTAATCTTATAGAACGACATATGGCATAATCAAAAGAACATAATATAATGCACATTCCAACATTTCACTTTCTTCGAAAGTGCAATAAAAGATTTCCCACAAAAGTAAATTATATGATTTCTGAGCAATAAAATTTTCTCATAAATCCAAACATTTCTTGACAGCTCTTGTCCTTTCCATTAACTCCGGTAAATCGATTCAAAAACGCTTTGTTTGAAGATAAAAGACATCTTAGTTTTTAAATTATTGTGGGAAGAGTTTCTTTCAAATAGTCGTAGCATGAATGTAGGATTTCCAGTTCCCTCGTTGGTTGATAGTTTCTTTTTTTCTCAAAAGTAGTAAAATTTTAAAATAATTTAATTTCATTTAGTGTCCTGTTTTTCGTTTTTGATGTGATAAATCTTAATTGTAATAGAATAGTTCTTAAAATATTGAGATCTCTGTCAAGTAAATTCATGCAAATTGTTATTATTCATAAAAAATCAAATAATATAAGTATTTCTAAAAATTGATTCTTAATTGCCTGTTGAGTTCAATTTCTTTTGAATCTGATAAAGATTTCCGGTCTTTGTAAGAACTGTGTGTTTTTGTAAACTATTTTTTACATTTATTCTAATTCTAAACGCAATAAGACTTTAGGAAATAAAAAAGTTATCTTTTGCTCGTAAAAAAAGCTCGACATTAAAAGAGCAAATTCGCAGACACATGTTTAAGGGTATAAGGAATCCTTTTTTAATGAGGAGAGATGTGAGCTGATGGGTGCAAAATCTTCTACTCAGAACGCAGTATTAAATAAGTATCAAAGAGAGTAAGAGACGCTAAGTGAATTGAACGGACTCTGTGGATGAGAAATTGCACTAGAAATTTTATTGAGCCAAGAGGCATCCAAAGCAAATGTGTACTCAAGGGATCTTTTACATATTGCATAATTATTTAACACATCAGTCGGCAACCTAAATTAACTGAAGATCTACTTCCCAGGTACGGCGGACACCAAGATCGACGCGGAGGACGGTTGGGAGGGTGGACACTATTAATAGGATATGTTGGGACTGCGCCTGTCTTCAAATTATAGGTTAATTCTTGTCAGAAAAAGTTTTGATGCTTATAAAATATCGACTTTAAAATTTCTAAAACAATGTTGTGTTAACACCGTCAACTCGTATCAAAAAAATATTTCAGATACTTATGTATTATTTCTCTTAAATTTCATAAAATACTGTTAGTTTTTGTTGTTTTGTTTTGCTTTTCAAATAAACAAACATGGGTAATGCTGTTACATATTTTAATTAAAAAACCGAGAGCATAGTTAATGTGACGACTGACCTTCCTTATCATTGCAAGTTTTTTTAGGTCCGGTGAATGGTCTGACGAATTAATAAACATTTTCTGAAAAAGAAAAAGATTTGCCTTCTAATTCAAAAATCATTTGATTTTTTTTTAAAATCGTATAAACTGTCCAAAATGCTGTCGCGGTCGACCGAAAATGGGTTCGAGATCGACCGGTCGATCGCGATCGACGGGTTTCCAACCACTTATATAACACCTCAAATAAGTGCTAATAGATAGACACCGCAAATAAACATAACACATTATAAATTTAAATATCTAGTCGTAGCTTCGAAACTAAAAGTTTTATATTTTACATTACATAAATTATAAACATTCTATTAAATTATAAAGCTCTATAAGCACATTATCTCGGTATTCTTAGAAGACAGGTAGTGATAAATTGTATAAAACCTGGTGAGATTGCGCCGTCGGAGAGATGGCGCACTTAAATTTTCGGAAAGAAGGGGAGGTGAGTGTACCACGATTTCAGGTAGTTGTACAGCCACAACCTGAAAATGAATGATTTACACGTCGTTTTGATTATTTGCTTTCCAAATGTAAGGGTTTGTATCTTCATTACTGTTTCTCTGATTTTCATTGTAATATAAAAGCTGCAAGACATTGATAACAAACGTTTTTTTAGAGATTTTGGACAATTTATTTGCAGGTTATTATTTATATAATCTACCTATTATCGAAAGCCATCTCCCATGTGCGTAAACCACCCAGCAGAGAAGCAAAAAATAGGTGTCTTGGCTTTATGCATGCAGTCGTTTTAAATTACAGTATATAACTAGGAAATAGTCTAAGCATACGGAAGGAATGCAAATAATATTAACCAAAAGTTGGCGAAGAATTAACGTCTCCATTCTTTTTTTATCACGTTGTACAATTGTGTGCCAACTCTACCGGCTTTACCTTATCTGAAATACGCGTTAACAAACAGCCACGATAAAGAATAAAAAATAAAATGACTACCGGGAGCTTTAAAACCGACGTTTTTCTATTTACTTGAGTAAGAGAAGAGAGGCAAGGCTTCTTTGAGCGAGCGCACTTGCTAATTAAAGTCGTTTTCCAGACACAAGGAAAATCAATTACTGTCTCGAAAGATTTCACCATTTCAAGAACGAGATTAAGCTGCGGACTTAAAGCCTTTCATTAACGCTGAGAAAGGGCAAGGTGATTTTGCCTGAATCTAAGCAAATGAGGCTTAAAGTACTTATGGTTAATTAGGTAAATCAAGCATTTTTGAAAGACATCCTTAAGAAGAAATAAGCACTCGACCCAAAATGATTGTTCGGTCTTTAAGACATACCTAAAGAGTTCACGTGAAATGTTTCGCATCAGAGGCTTGTTTGGAAAGTTGTACATATAACATAGAGTATAGAATAGATAATTGTTTGAACAATTAAATAAATAAATTTATTTATTGTTTAAACTTGTCCACTATTTTTCTATAATTTTAACTAGTTTTCTATTAAAATTATTTTTAGTTTTAGAGTGTAATTCAGAAACTGCAGAGTACGTTTGAAAATAACATATTCTATGTTCACTTGAAATGTTTTTGAAATTTGTTTTTCCTTTATCATTTCTTTTAGCTTTAATCTTGCAATTTATGCCATGCCAAAACCAAATATAGTGTTTGTTTTGATAAATTGTTGAAAGATTTAACTTTCGAAATTTAAAATAAACACGGGCAAGTAATACAGGTAAAATATTAAGATTCTTTCTCCTGATCAGCATGTCTTTTATGCATTTATTAATCGAAGTGTTCAAGGTAGTTTCATGTAAGAAAAAACCCACGATTGGGGGCATATGTTCTGTTAGGAATGGGCATCAGTCTGTTTTGTGGTACCTTAGAAAAATACAATGAGAAAATGCATTAAATATATGGAGTTTATGTCCTAAATAGTTCAATTACTCTGTCCACAGCCGTATGTTACATACTGAAAGAATGTGTCAAACGTTGGTAAATAACGAAAGAATAATTTATTAAAACGTTTACAGTTGACAACGTCCAAAAATCATATCGTGCAAAATTCTGCAAAGGTCAGCCACTTAATTTTGTTAGCTTTACTGGCGTAAAAGTGAGCAATAAAACTTTAATTTCATTACAATACAATCAAAAAGCTAATAGTTTAAAATTGGTTTTCAATGTTGGATTTCGAAAGGAAGAACTTAATGTAAAGATACGTTATTTTGTTTTGAACAATTTTTATTTACTTTGAACAGTTCAAAAAAATTTAACATGATGGGTCAAAATTTAACATTATTTTTAACAAAAAAATTTAACATTAGCGACAACGGGGATGTCTCAAACCTATATAAATTTTGATCTAACAGACAGACAGATTGTCTTGGAAAAAACTTTATTGGAAGGATCTGATGACGTAGAAAATGTACTGATACGAAGTTCATCCAGAAATAAGCGAGTCTGTTTTCCCATGAAATTTTTTCATCTGTATTTTTAAGAGAATTTCTTAATGAATAAATGAATGAGTTAATGAATATCTACTAACCATTGAAAGAAGTACATTTGAAATAATTAAGAACTAAAGCTAAATAAGAAAGGGGGAGAGGTATCTTTACTATAAGTTTGAAGCTGGTGTAAAAGTAGGCTAGTATAGTTAGTTACTTAATTTTATGAATATAATTGAAATATTATGTCTCAATAAATCAGGGTAAAAAACTTATAAAATGTTTTGCTTTGAACACGTTTGAAAGAATTCGGTTAAAAATAATCACTATGAAATATAAACCTACGCTTTCGTTAGCTTTTATTTTTTGCAATTTACAAATTGCATACATATTGCTGCACATATGTACTGATGTATATGTTTTGCTACAATTTATCATTACGTAATATTTGTATTTCGTCTTTGGTTCTCTTCTGTTCTTCTATTATTACTATATCTTATTAATTATATCTTTTGATAATTTGAATTTACTTTCGTTCAGGGGACAACTGATCAGAAAAACGTTTTAGCAAGGTAAGAACGAACGTCAGCCAACAAAAGGCTTCAAAAGGTTTTTAGTGAATAATCCACGCAAATGATCAAAAAGGAATGATAGTGATGTTCGCAGACATACTCAAAACATGGTAGTGCAGTAATAGTGCAGATACTGTAACATTTTCTTATTGTACCAACTGAACTTACATAAAAGCTTTATCGCATGAAAAACTCTCATTGTATAATAAAATATTTAGAAAAAATAGAACCGACTTCAAATTATAAATTGCGCTAAAAAGTAAAAAATAAATTTATTCTTCAAACAACATACATACTATAAAAATAATTTAACTTTGTGCAAGTAAACAATAATAATAAAATTACACGTTAATGCATTTTTTTGCTCATTTGTGCTTTAAATTAACGTGTAATTTTATTATTATTGTAACATACATACTACTTTTAAATCTAATTTTTGAAGTCAGTGCAAAATTACAACAGTTTGATTACCATTACACCATGCGTTACTTTATACTGCAACTGTTGCGAACTCAAGGTCATTTATGTTCGTAATTGATTCATGATAACAAAGCATTTGTCTGTCATAATTTTGCACCGACTTAATCATTATATTTAAAATACGTATTGATGTTGTTTAAAGAAGGAATGTATTTCTTAATTTTTAGTACAATTTCTAATCTGCAGTCGGTTCACTTTTCTTTCCATTTTTAAAAAAAAAATTATTCTTTTTAGTGAAATCACATTTTTTAATATTAATAATCTATTTAAAAAAAACTTATCAAACGGCACACTTTAATTGAGTGACTGGCACTAATATGTAATCATTTGTATGATGAATTCCATTTTGAAGTTGATTCTAAAAGGTCACTAAAGCAAACAAACTTGATTTAATTTTTGCTTCAGAGAAGCCTTCACTCTTATTATAATTAACTCTTATTATAATTGCTTTTAATGTTAAAGCCTAATGGAAACACTCTTTTGCAATGTGTTTTATATAGATTATTAATAATTTTCCAACAAAGAAATATCAAGCCAAGCCTTTCCAAATTAACGAAAATACCTATTTTTCACCAATAACGTTTGTTCTAAAGAGCAAATGTAGTCAAATCGATGTGCGATATTTCAGTTAGACGACTCTCTGTAGATAAAGAAAAATCATCAAAATCGGTTCATTTTGTCAAAAGGTATAGATGATAAAACAAAAAACAAACTAAAAAAAAAAAAAAAACACTACATTGCTGCCCATAACTTTTTTTTCTAATGATCGTGTGTAGTCAAACGGAGATACGGGACCTGAGGGAGACCACCCTCAATCGATTAAAAAATGAATCATCAAAATCGGTTCATCCAGTGAGAAGTTATCGACGAACAAAAAAAATCATATAGTTTGAACTGATACCCTCCTCTTTTGTGGGAAGTCGGTTAATAAAAGTAAAAAATACTTACTTATGTTTAAATTGCCAGAAAGATGATTACTCACCAAAACATGTAATCAATATACCATGTTAAACTAAGTTAACATTCTTTAATTGTGGTACGCAACTTATACTTTAGCAACAATGGCGATTTTTAAATTTTTTAAAAATAAAATGCGTCTACTCTGTCAAATTTACTGCCATCTGATTAAAGTGAGCTAATCATTGAATCCGAAGAAGAGAAGTGGCATCGGATAATCAAGCGCTAATTGGATAATAAAGACAACAAATTACACCCTTGAAGAATATATTGATTTTAAATTACACACAGTTCCAAGTTGAGAACCACTATTAAGAAAATTACGGTCATTCATTATTTCCTAGCAAAATTTATTTAGAAAAGAATGTTTGATGGCATTTTCATTAGCTTGGGGATATTAATTGATTCTATCGTTTTGTTGCAAGTCAAACATATTAATTGAAAACTCGAGTTTTGATTTAATAAAACAGATTTGCGTCAGGGGAATTAATTTTTGCTTAGTGTGGGGGAAATTAAAGGAAATTATAAAATTTGCTTAAATAAATTTATTTGATTAGTAGAACGGATGTTTTACAAGAATATAATTGCTTCAGCGTCAAGTCGTAAATAAACGTATTGAATACTTCAAAGTATTAGTTCCGATAAACTGATTAGCGAAGTTAATTCACATAAAATATAGGTGTAATTTAAACTTTTTGTTGCAAACAATATCCACAATATTCAAGCAGATGATCTAAATTATCCACCCAAGTTGCGTCGTTGTCAGAGCAGAGCAATGAATGTGAAATTTTATTGCTTTTGATACTTGAGAGTTTGAGGATTCCATGCGTTTTTAACCAGTTGAGTATTGTTACAAAACCCTACTTACAGATGATGTTGTTTTTGTATTATAATATGTTTATTTTCCGTTAATTTAACTCCATTTGACGTTAATTGCATCAACCTTCATGTCTAAATTACTTAGTTTTCGAATGTAAGTTGTTTTTCCTGCTGAACTTGCAAGTTTCTATGGGTTTAGACAGAAATTTATGAGATATCACGAAATTGGTATCATTTGTGGCAAACTTTTCTAACCTTCTGGGCAACTGTATATTTTTGCTGAAAATGTCCCATTTATTCACATTTATAAGATCCAAAGGTATAAATAAGGGTCTTGTAGGAGTTCGGAGTCAGTTTTGTCTGAATTAGTGTGAGTTTAGAATTCAGTCAGTTGTTTAATTGTGTCGCAAAGCCTTCACCCTGTGAGCTGTGTGCTGACAGGTTTTTCTTTTGCGCGTTCGTACTTGGAAGCAAGTATGTAATTACCAATGTTTTTGCGGTGTTTTATGATGTTTATGGATATAGTTGGGGGACTTAGCATTTTCACAAAGTGTATTTGTATGTACAATTGCTGTATGTTTTACAAGGACTCAGTCATTTTCCAATGACTCGTTAAGTCCGGCGAACTCATAACAGTATAAACTATGCAGCACTGTACGTAAGTGTTAGAAAGTCTCGGGTTCTTAGTCCCACATTCACTGCTTTCACGATTGTGAATGCCGTCACAACCAAAGACGTGAAGTAATTATTGTGACACTGTTTAACTCTTATCAAGTTCTTGAGTGGTGCTTTCACTTGTTTTCCCCTGTTCAATACCATGGAGTAGGTTTTCTCTGAGCGCTCTCCATTCAAAAAAAAAGCAAGTTTCTTATGTGAAATGGGGGAGGGGGGGATTATGGGTAGTTACAAAGCTATCAGAAATTTGTGCGTCTACAAGCCCCTTAAAAAAGAAAGGTGTTGGGAGGATTTAAAGAAGCTTCTACAATTGTTCTATTAGTCAAATTGTATATGTATTGTACCATGTGTTTTATATATATTTTCTGAATCTCAGATAATGCATGCATATTACTCATAATTACGTTGATGCTTTACGTTACTGTGTTTTCACGCCCCGTTTGGACTCAAATCCAAAATGGTATTCCCGACGACGAGGAGACTGATTTTTCTTCGAGGACTGTCCATTGATTTTGACCGTAGAAATTGAAGGCTCAGTCTCTGTCCAAACATACAGTGCATACGCACTAGGGCAGTTGTTTATTGGTTTTGAAGCGAAGAGCGAGGTGAAGGATAAATTTTTTAAATCAATTTTTACTGTTACTTGAGAATATGGAATCTCGCAGAGACAGAGTTTGTTCTTGTCGAATGAATGACTTTGAAACTTAGGACGAAAAATATTTTCATGCGTGATATCGTCTACAAAAATCCACATTCAAGCTGTTAGTAGAATACTTTGGAGACGAACTGGGCAACGAGCAATAAGAAAAAATGAATTGTCTGTTGAAGAACATGTACTAATAGCTCTAAGCTTTTATGTCACAGAAGCTTTTCAACTTCTGACCAGCGATATCATTGTCGCAAGTCAACTAACTTGTAGCGTAGTCAACAGTGGAATTTCGCGAGGTCACGTGGGTAAGTTGAGCTAACCACAACATCGCTGTCGGAAAAGAAAGTGTCGATAGAATAACAGTTACAATTGGGTCGTGAATACCGATTTTAACAGCGGTCTTGGCAGAGAATCGCTCGAATAACGGTTGGATCGGCTGTTTGACCGTGTTTGGTAAGTAAGGCCGTTAGTCTTATTACATCGTTAGATCGTGGTTAGCCATTTTCAAATGCCGGACCACGGTTGTTTGTATTCTGTAAAAACATAGAAACAATTTAATAAGACGTGATACATGTAAATCTGCAGACATCTCCTTTAAAGCACCTTTTTCTTTTTTGCCAGCAATTTTACAATCATGTTTGATTGTTGTTAAAAAAATCGTTTGTGAAACGAATTCAACGACTTTACAAAGACCGGCTTGTCTATAATGCATTGTTTTGGTGTGCGGTCTGAGGAAAAAGTTTTGCAAAATGGCTGGGTTAGGTGGTTTTGTTGTGTTTGTTCCTCTATTTCGATTGGCAAGTTGCATTTAAAACCCGTGCAAACTTGGGCTCAACAGCTAGTATTTAATAAATATGTTGTTTAAACAATGAATTAAGGAAAAGAAGTTGTGGAAATCATTTAAGAAAAACAAAAGATAATATTTGGGGCCGGGGGGGGGGGGGGAGTGGTGTTCTAGAAAGCAATTAACAAAAAAGAACTTTGAATGAGAAATAAATGAAAATCTTTTGCAAGCATATTTGGGAAATAATCAAGAGAAAACCGCTGCGAAGAAGACAGATTGTGCAGTTTAAATGTTTAATTTCGAAAACCGCATAGTGATAAAACTGAGGATGTAAGGACTTGAAAGCAATTTATTATAAAAAACAAGAGACGGTGAAAAAAGTATAATTTATACTTTTTGAACAATCCACTTTGAGGAATTTTGAAGAGGAGAAAACATTTTCCTATTCCAAATTACAACTCAACAAAAATTTACATTTTATAATGAATATTATTAAATATTTCTAAAAATTTAAAATTTATTGACTATAAACAGAATGCTATACAAAATAACCAAGAAAGTCATGATTGTAAAAAATACCTTTTATGCCTGCAAAAAAAAAAAAAACAGAAAGACATCCAGTTTGGGAATGTTTTCTGAAACTTGTTTTGTTGCTCCTGAACTCGCTTCCAGGTATATATTTTCAATCAATAATAGTGAAACACCCAAGAGTTGGAAAAATATATTACTTTGCTTGAACCAAAGAATAAATTCACCGCGGATTTTCTATAGCTGTGTGAATGTCAAAAATAATAAAGTCAAACCGTATTATTATTTTTTTTTCAAAAAGAAATTTTGTTTATTGCTGAAAAATGGAAAACAACACTTTTTCTCGGCAATAAAATAAAAATAGATAATTTTCTGTTCTAAATTGAACACAGGATAAAATTGGTCTTAATAAGAAACTAAGAATGGCGTTATACACGTAAAATAATAAGGGAAGAGGAAAAGTGCTGTTTTCTTCTCTTTTCTATCACGATGCAAAATCAAATAGTTCTGTATTTTATCCATTGTACCTTAAGTATTCCCAGTTAATCCTAAAATAATTGAAACAATATTTCTATGTATATAAAAATCCCAATTTTTTAAACATTTATTAACAGATCTAGTTATTAATACCACCATTATTTATTAATGCTATTTGTCATCAAATTACCTATTTTTTAAACTATTGCCACATGTACAATGTACTGCATTCAAACTGGAAAAATACCGCAGTGTTAAAGCTTTTGGAATATTCTAAACAATTTCCTGTAAACTGCCGTGCGTCTTTTTCAAATTTCACAAGTTACATTACTATTTAAGATTTTAAAAGCACCTTACTAAAAAAGAAAAAAATACACATACATTTTATTTAAATCAGATCGACATAAAACTTTATTCGACTTTTTATTTGACCAATTAGTTCCAACATGTGATTCGCCAAAAACCAATTTTGTGCATTCTATAATTAGCATATTTTTCAAATTTTGATTCAGAATGAAACGTACTTATTGTTACCCAGATAATTAGAATTTGCTGAAATATAATACTGACAAATTGAAAGAATGTATTTGATATTTAACAATAGCTAATAATTTTATATAGATTTTATACGAAAAGAATTTTATTATATCTAAAACAAGCTTTAGAATCAATTTTGTTTTAATCTTAGAAAATAAAATACAAAAAAAAAAAAAAAAAAAAATCAAAAGAGGAATTACTGACAGAGAACTCGCAGAAAGTTTTCTCAACTGTACAGATTATTTTTGACGCAAAAGATTTCAAAGCATCTTTTGAAGATTACAAAAAGGGAATGCTTTGGGATTTGAAAAGTTGCTCAATATGAGAAAAGTCCTTTGAGAATAAAATTGCTGCTTTACTTTTACTTTGTAGAATGCTTATCTAAAATATTATTAAAAGCGTCTGCTTTAAGTATATTTGTCGTATGAAATACTGAGTAAGTTATATAGTTTGGAAAATTATCTTCGAAGTGCTTTTGACGCGATATGAATAAAATTTCTACATGCAACGTAAACAAGAAAAGAGAAATGAGGTCACTGGAGCCATCAATCTTCAAGATATGATTTGCGGAATGTATTTTTAATGTCAAATTGGAATTATATTCCTAAAAATAACCAAGCAATATTTTCTAATAGGTATATTAATTTCAGTTTAATTAAAGAAGTCACTTTTAGTTAATAAGCTGATAGATAGTCATCTGATAGATAGTAATTAGAAATTTAGAAACCGAATATCAGGGAAAATGTCTATTTGGGACATGATGTATCATGTATATGGGTGCAAATATTTACACAAAACTCAACTTCTTTCGAAATTAATTGACATTGAAAGTAATACTTCCTTTTTTGGTTTCCTTTAAGATAAAAGTAATACTTCCTTTTAGGTTTAAGTCAAGGGTTTAAATTGCACTTATTTTAGGGGACAAGGGATGGGGGGGGGGGATTTATGTGAAATAAAGAAAATTACTTGGTGGAGTTGGCTTTTAACGTGTTTGAGAATGCCTTCTATGCGTTCAGTTCAATTGTATATATAATTTCAGTTCATATAAATATTGCACCATTTCCCATACTCATTATCTAGGATTAAACTAAATAAAAATAAGGGAAGGGAAATATCAATTTTTTTGTTTTCTTCTTTATATCACAATGAAGTGGTATAAAATGAGACATAGACCAGTGGCACGCAGTCAAACGACGTCTGTGTTCCTTTAGAACTATAATTTTTCCATAATAGTAATATACATTTAGAGCTGTTGTAATGCATTTTTATAGCCATGTTTCTTCCTCAGTCATGTCCTCGAAAACGAAGAAAGTCGGTATATGTCGATTTTGAAGCGGTATATCTATTTTAATCTCACATAGTTGGAAGATTTTGTTTTGTTTTTGTTTTTTAAAGGTCAACAGCTGAATGTTCCATGAAGCCTTGTGTGTAATGTTGCATTGTTTATGTTTGGAAATAGGGTCCTCTTTTATAAATAAAAAAAATTAGCAATGGGCTCATGTGTACTAAGCTTGGTAGACAGTAGAAAGCTTTCTTATATTGATTTTCGCTAATCTTTTCTGTTTCTGTTAAAATGCATAAACAAATATTCAAAAGATATTGACAATATGCAGATTTCAGCATCAAATGTCAAAAATTTCTCCAGTCCATTGCATTTAGATTCTAATTCGTTACCTTTAAAACGTGTACTATTTTTAACTGCCATCCCAAAGGAGGAGATTATCAAATAAAACCGTACACATGTTTTTCTTTGTTTGTTCATCAATAACTTCTCACTGGATGAACCCATTATTTGATGATTCTTTTTTAAGTCATCATGGGAGGTCTCTCATAGCTTCTGTCCTTTGGTTTGACCATATTCGATTATTAGAAAAAGTTATGGGGGAAATATAGTCTCTTTTGTTTTGGTTTTTCATCCAGAGCTTTCGTTTAAAAGTACTTTGTTTTAACTACATCATCATTAACTACTCAAAAAATATAATTACCACACTTGACGTTATTTCTTAATAATCCCAATTTGTTCTTATGCCAATATTTCTATGAATAATTCTTCATCAAATGTAAAATACTATTGTTTTTTTTTTAGTAATAAGTCATTTAGTCATTTTCAAATCAATGTGAGCAAAAAATTAAAATTCACCTTGTTTTTTTGTTCTGGTAAAAGGTTTAATTACATTCCTTCAGATTAAGAAATAAACAGAAAAAGAGCTATATTAATCCGTAAAATAGGAAATATAGGCTCAAAATAAGTGGGAATTTAAAATAACCGTTTAACACGAATACCAATTCAAATAAAGATATTTGAGCAAAAATTTTATCATTTCTATAAAACTCAAATATTTTCCTTCAGTTACATAATACCGCTGCTTTTAGAAATAAAATACGTAGAACACCTTGGCCTACGCAGTTGGATGTTTTTATTTCCAAGAAAAACATTTTTACTTTGTTCGGGGAAAAGAGGAAAACATTCAACCCTCTACAGAGGATTTCAAAAAAAAAAAAAAAAAAAGCACGATTGGAACCAAAAAGTAGGCAGAAGAAAACGAGGAATACAAAAGGGAATTTAAGAAGATCGATAGGAGGTTTTCGCGGAAACATTTATCAAAGATATCCAGATGATACAAAATGAGATTACAGGATTTATACGGGCAATTAAAGAGCTGTGGGAACAAACGATATCGTTTGGAATTTCGTGAAATGATGATTTATGGAATTAATCAGGATCACGTGAAATATTTTGATGAAAACATTCTCAGGAGATACTTATCGTAAATTTTTGTCTAATGGGATTACTTTAAATTTACTTTCCCAATATTGTATTAAAGATAAAAGCAATTAAAATTGAACCAAGTAATTATGTGTTGATATCATAAAAACTAATAATGAAGTTTAATTTCTCATTACTCTTGTTGTGTATTAATTGTGACCGCAACAGAGTGGCAGGAGAGGAAAAATTTTAAGAACAGTAGAGTTTGGAAGCTTATATATTGTTCTGTTTAACTTGTGCTTGTGTCCAATAATGTTTGTCCAACTGTGCCTGAATAAAGATATTTTATTTATATGTTTATGTTTCAAGTAAGGTTTTATTCAAATTATAAAGTAAGGACTTTACAACTCTTGTGATTTTATTCGAGAAAACACCAATAAAGCATCAGGCAATTGCTCAATTTGTGAATAAGCAAAATAGTGAATAAGTAAATATAATCGTATTGCAAAATCTATTGAATAACTCATATCGTTAAACGATTTGTGTTAGAAATATTATGAAGTAAAAGTAATAATAATAACATAAAATAACGCAATATTTTAATCATATTTATTATAATTAATAAATGAAAGCTCTGCGAAATTTTGCAATTTTTTGCTGTCCCAGCACAGGATTTGTTGAAGACTTCTGAACGTATTATTACATTTAGAGTACTTTTCGAGAGTTTTTCTTTCCATATAGCTTCTAGTATATTATAGTCTAAAAATGCGAATATATCAATTCTTAAAAAACACATTCTGCTTTGAATTTTAACATGAAATGTATGTAACACCTAAAAATTACCTTCTAAATAATTTTTATAAAAAACAATCACATTAGTAAAAATTCTCAACAGGCAGTTTTGAAAAAAAAAAAGTTGCTTGGGTCCAGATGTCAAAATTCCGTGGTCGGACTGTAACAAAGCCTAGGCTCTTTATCAAGAGTTTCGTTTCTGTGCGTTACGTTTGCAATATCTTTAGGTTTACCAATGCTTCCAAACGTTTAAAAAAACATCTTTTTTTTTTTTTTTAAATCTGAAAGTCTTAATAACTTGTGCTCTTAAGTTTAGCTAAATAGGGCGAGAGCGACGTGCGCTTATAGAAAACTGTAGATTCCCCTTGCCTGGGGAACCTACAGTTTAAAGTATGATACGAATCACTAAGGTATGATCAGAAGTAATTAATAATGACACTCATATCTTGGCCGGGATTCAAACAGTCTGCGAGGGAGCCTTCACCTCCTCCGACCATATTTCATTGGAGGGCTAACGGCTTTGTTAAATTTAATCTTAATATTTATTCTGTGTACTGAGAAACTTACTCATTTTGTAATTATAATAGCGGATCTGACTGTAGAGGCAATTGCTGTTTCTCTAGAAAGGAAAAACATTTAAAAAAATGTAAAATAACTCCTTATTCCAAATATGATCTTTTATCGAATTTATTTTTTGTCTTATGTCTCACTGCCAGTTTCAAAGTACGTAACGCAACTTGATACCGCGAAAAATTTGACTAAAATTCACTTAGTACTTTACACATTGTCTTAATACGGGATGAGGAATCCTAGCTGTGGAACATTTTTTTAAAAACTTTTTGGATAGGGCGCGTGGGATATTATTAAATAACAAACTGCTACATTAAAATAAGCATAATGTACAGTCTCACTGTTGTGAGTACAGAATTTGTCAAACTGATTTAGATTTTTTTTTCTGCTACAAAAATCAAAGGATGATCTACTAGTTGCTATTCATGTGTTGCCATCCATGTGATTTTATTATTTTAGTTGACAAGTACACTTCCATCTAATATTTCATGTCACCTGCCTAATTTTAGTATTGTATTGATATAGTTTTCGAATATGAAAGCATTTTTTCTGAGAGCAGAAGCTTATTTTTAAAATATCTCATCTATTTATTATAAATGACGGAAAGACTTATGTTACAAAATTTTTTCCTCCAAAAATTATGCCTTCTGCGTTCAGTTTTTTAGTGATTAAGGTGTAGGTACGACGAAACAGGAATGTTACAAAACAAGTTTTTTCAAGCAGGATCTGATACTAATATTATAAAAAAGAATAACATTTAATTCAATAATTAGACTTATCCATGTTTAATTTTAAGCATACACTTCGAGAATCTCTTAGAAAATAGTCACAAAGTAGTACTTGTTGAAAACCACTGGATGAAGCAACTCGTTGGGAAGCTTAATTTTATTCAACGTTAATCAAATAAACTTTTTTTACAATTAACTAAATGTTATGTTTGAGTTTGATTTGAATAGCACTTTTTCTCAGTGCTTCCATTAATCAAGCTTTCTTGATACTTGAAGTAACTGTCTTTCCTATTTTATATTAACTTGGAAATGGTAAATATTTACCTTCGCACCGACTATTTCAAAAATCTAATAGGGATGTTTATTTTACAACTGCTAAACTAAAGAAAGAAAATGTTAAAAATAATATTTTGGTTGTAAAATATTACATTCAAACAAACCATATTAAAGTGTATACTTAGAACGGAAAGGCTCATTTCAAAAGATAGTTGGCTTTTTTTTGATAACATCTGAATGAAAAAAAAAAGTGTTTTGAATCTAGTACTAATGTTCTCCGACGAACCCGAGCAAGCTTTTTCCATTTCCTCTAATTACCTGATTGAAGAAATGGGCACTTTCTGCTTCTTGCTAATCCCCTAAGCTACTCTTTTCTTTAACAGTATATTCTTTTAAAAAAGTTGTATGTTGCACTGAATTTAGGCTTCAAATAGGTAATTGTGTTAATTACAAAAAAATTAAAAATCTGAATAACCGAATGAAAGAACTTTCATTAAGAAAAATTATTCTAATTAGATAATTAACTTTATGCAAAAAACAACTCCTAAACTACATATAATTATAGTACATCAGTAAAAAAAAAGGAAATCATATTAATTTCCTCAAAAATACTTGATTTTGAGATGCAGTTGAAAAGTGTTTTTGTTCATATGTCTATTAAAGAAGTTTTACTTTAAAAATATTTTTCCTGCGTTATTCACTGAAATAAGTTGATAGAGAAAACGATACTAAAGAAAATTTTAAATGTATGTATGCAAATAATACATGTTAAGACACATTTGTTTGTAGAAAAAAATCTTCCTCGTTACGTTTAATTACATTATCTTTCGTTTAAAATTGCTTGTTATTCTATTTAATTGAATACAAATGAGGTTTAAATTAATGAACTGTCAACTGGCGATGAAAAAATAGTTTTAAATTTAACATCATATCTTTTACTTTAATAGAATTCAGAATATACAGCGCTAATGAATTTGCCGTTGGGGCAATTTAATGCATCTATAATCTTAACAAAGTTTGACCTTTTTGCAATAAGAGTTCTAGCAACTGACAGAACACAATTAAATCGTCAAAGAAAAAATCATAAAATAACATAAAACGAAATTTGTTTTTAGGTGGAAGTTAATAAATGTATACACAAAATAACTTCAATTAAGTGAAAGAAATTTGTTTACTAGATGCAAGTTAATAAATGTATATACAAAATAACTTCAATTAAAGTTATCCTGTATAGACAGGCATAGAGTTTAGTTTAATGGATGTATGTCATTGAAATTTGGTATATAGGTTACATAGACTGTAGAGAAACAAAATCAGCAAAACGAACTTGCAAATTAAAATTTTCTCCACGAGGTGAGAGCTTCTGGCTTATCTATAAGTTGCAATTCTCACATCGCCAAGTTGCTGCAGTTCGAACAGAAACTCTTTTCGATATTGTCAAACTCGCTATATTATGCTTTGAACTTGTGTTGTTTGATTTTAATGGGGCTGGACATTGGATTCTCAACGATTGCAGACATAGTATTTTCCAAACACTCTCTGCCATTCTTTCACGTAGAACCACTATCGGCAGATGTCGCCACCCACTTGAGAATTTAAAATTCCAGTATCTTCACTAGAGCACCTGGGCTCCAGCAATAAGAAATTGCACTAGTACTTTAATGAAACCTAGAGTATCCTAGACAAATGCATACTCAAGGAAATTTTAACGTTACGAGTAATCATGCCAAATGGGCGCTGTCGATTTTCTGCCTCTCAAGGATCATACATAAATGATGTCACGTTTCGAGGGGGGGGGGGGGTTCGTGAAATTGTGACAAAGTGTGACAAGGGGCGGGGAGGGGGTAGCAAGAAGTGTCACATCATGCATTATACAACATAGCGTGACGCGTGACAAAGGGGGAGGGGGGGGTGTCCGCTGAAGAGTGACATGTTGTGACAAAGGGGGGAGGGGGGTCAAATATATGGGAAAAAAGCGTGACATCATTTATGAACGGCCCCTCAAGATCACCTCGTTTTGGCCCGGCTTTTCACTTGCTAATTTAACCGTAAGAAGCTAGCTATTAACCGTATCCCCCCCCCCCCCAAACCCGGGTGGTCGACTGGTTTGAACATGTGATTAACGCAAATGGAATGCATTAATATGATAAAATTATTTTACCTTTTGTATTTGTTTTTAGCCTACTTTCCCGTAAAAGGTAAAAAAAATAATTATAAAGCATGAAAGAAGGCTTAATGTGTCGTGAAAATATCGTTAAAAGTCAAGAAAAGTCAAAAATAAATTAAGTAATTAAATAAAGATTGAAAAATAAAAAATTTGAAAGTAGGGTTTTGAGATGGGGAAAAAGTGTGTCTGTCGGTCTGTCGGTCTGTCTGTCGGTCTGTCCCCCCCTAATAACTTTTGAACGAATTGTTCGATTCGAAAAATTCTTTTTGCATTCGAAAGACCTCGGTGAGGACATCTAATTTCCATATTTTATTTTTTGATTTGAACAATTTTTTGTTCAATTTTGAACAGTTCAAAAAATTTTAACATTAGCGCCTATGGGCGAAAATGAAGCAAATTATGTAAACTCTGGGTACAAGATCCAAGTTCCAATGAACAAGCTCACTGGAAGAAGTTCTTGGCGTGAAATATTGATTTGAACAATTTTTGTTCATTTTTGAACAGTTCAAAAAAAAAAAAATTAATATAGTGCCTACGGGGAAATTTCAATCCTATATAAATCCTGATCTAACGGGCCGATTTGCTTGGAACAAACTTTATCGGAAAGCTCTTATGACGTAGAATATGCACAGATAAAAAACTCATCCAGAACTAACGAGCCTATTTTCTTATGAAATTTTTTGATCGGGATTTTCAAGAATATTTTTTAATTAATGAAAGATTAAATGAATAAGCAAAATAATGAATGAATAAATGAGTGAATAAATACATGAATGACTGAATAAATGAATTATTGAACGAATCTGTATTAACCGTTGAAAAAGACATATTTGAAGCAATTAAGAACTAAAGCTAAACGAGAAGGAGAGAGAGATAGCTAGATTAAAAAGTTTGAAGCTGGTGTATACGGGAAAGTAGGCTCGTATAGTTCTAGACGGAACTTCTTGTTAGTTCTTCATAAGCGGATTGTTATCACATACTGTTAAAAGTTTGTACAATTACTTTCTTATTGAAGATTAATCTCCAAATGCCAGTAGAACTTATATGCTAAGTTTTAGTGATATACGTTTATCAGAACAAGCTCTACCTAGGCCTAAACATGGTAACTTTTATTATAATCATCTTGTACTTTACCTTAATGCATATCGTAGATTTTTAGTAATACATATTTTACAACTAAATATGATAGAATATATTTTAGCTTAGGTTATGATGCTTATTTCTACATACCTAAAAACACAAAGAAATAATTTTATCGCATTTCAAAAGACCACAAAAATCTTCAAACGTGAAACATCATGTAAAATTGACGAACAATTTGAATACATCTAGTGTTGAACAGAAAGGTACAAAAATTAAGTGTAGCTTTTGTTAACCCAACGCGTCTTGAATAATGAAGTGAGAAACCAACTTTGAAAAATGCATTCTTTTTTAAAAGATACAGAGACTGTTCAAACGCAAATTGCTTATTTATTTACACGAAATTATCCAACTAGTGCAATGAAAAACACAATCTGAACTAATTCAAATAAATATACTAAAAACATTGCAGTAGAAAACCTTCATCATAGTAAAAGAAAAAAATACCTAGTTACAATGCAAATTGGTGTTTAGGAATATTTGCTGAAATTATTTATCATCTCAAGAAATATTAATAACATTCCATACCTAAAATTTTTTAACATTGCATATGGTTCTAACGTTTACCACAGCATGTATAATTCTTTGACAGCTACTATAAAAAATGCTATAAATACGAAAATGTTCTTTAAAACAACGTTTTCCTAAACATTTACTTAAGGAGCTCCAGAGAGCAAAAGCTGAAGAATAAGGCTGAGATAGTTTCAGCTAAGTACTTTTTTTCATTGTTTCAAATCCGTAACTTGTAAAAAATGACTTCTTTAAATAGAAACTCTATTTTGTTTACTTAAAATTCAGTCAATGCTTTATTAAAGAAATTTCTTTGCATATACATAAAACGTTCTTTGTGAAAATATTTGCATAGTTTATTAACTTCAAGTGTACTCAGAAAATATTTGGTTAAAAACATCAGTCTAAAAAAGGCAAGCCTTATTATATTTTCATATTGCTTTTTTCGCTAAAACCTCAAAATGTTTGCTTACGGCGCTTTTATAAACGTTCTTGTGTTGTCTTGGAGGAAATTATAATATATATCTATCTATATATATATACAGAGAGAGAGAAAGCCAATAAAAGATAACAGTTGCAATACTAAGTACGTTTATATGTATCAGCCTAATAAACTCTTGTTAGTAATCTCTAAATATAAGCACATATTATAAAAAATATAAAAACATTTCACCCTGAAATACACACACACACACAAAAAAAAAAAAAAAAAGAAAAAAAGCAATACCTATTAACTTATGCCCATGAAAGAAATTAAAATTTATTAATATGCACTTTAAACCATAGATTTTCAACCGGTGTTTCAACAAATCATCGAACTGGCACCGGTCCGTGAAAAAAAGTTTCCAATCCATTAAATGAAATAAATAATAATAATAATGAGAAACTGAATCAAAACACTACTGATAATATTAATATGACTAATAATTTTGTCAGATATATTTTTACGTTCATGCTAGAATATAACTTATGCCCTTGAGAATAATTGAAATTTACATTTTAAAAACATTTTGAACCCGAAATTCCCAACCAGTGGTCCTGCAAACCGGCAGACTGGCACAGCTCCGTGAAAAAAATGTTTCCAATCCATTAAAAATAATAATAGAATAAATAAACAAGGAGAGAAATAAATAAAAAAACTAGCTCACTACTATTATTAATAATTTTATCAGATATTTTAAAGACAATGCCCGAATTTTACCATTTAGAATCCATACTTTTGCTCACATTTGTGACTATAGAGTCTTTTACACATACATTCTCAACCGCGCTCCAGACGGCGAGCCATTCAAATGCGCCTTGAAGAGTGCTTGCAAATGCAATTTTGAAATGCGCTCAAGAATGCGGTTAAGAATGATACTCAAATGTGCGTTCATGATCGCGCACCAAGAAATGTTGCATTTTACATGCGTGTTCATAACCGCGCTTAAAAAAAGGGGGATTTGGACGATTCTGCACGCTGTTGCTTCTGCAATAAAAACCTTTTGTTCGGGTTTTGTGTCTTAAATCACAAAAGGATATGTGTATTATTATTGTACTTCATTTCTTAATAGTTATTCTTCAATATGTATTGCATTTTATTATGCTAAAATATTAGCTTAGCAATTGGAACGTTGTTGTCTCTGAAATTCCATACACCACTTTGTAGGGGGACTCCAATGAATAAACACACAGCTGAACGCATTTATGCCCGCGATTAACAATGTGGTGAGTTATTGGGACACATTCTTGCACGCCACGGTTTTACTCGCGTTCTTGAGCGTGATTGGAGGAGCCGCGTTCAGTCGTGCGGTTTGGAACCGTATGTGCAAAGAAAGGGCTTTCTAGTGCGTCCCGTGTTCTCCCATCTTTAAACTGCACTGGAGATTGTGTGGCTAAAATATTCTTTGACTTTCCTCCTAAGCGCGCATTGGGGGCGCCAGTGTTACTATTGTACTCTCATAATCTCATAGAATTATTCGCTAAAAAGAAACATAAAATTGTTGCTTTTTATATTCACCAATTCCATAACTCAGTTAATCTTAAAAATGCTTCCTTCACTCGATTCTTCAAAACTGTTCGTCGAGAAGGGCCAGGAACTCACATTTTTGGGTGTAATCTAAACCCCTAGATTCCTGGTACAGTGGTATCTTCATTGCTAAAGCTCTGGAAGTACCTAAGATTTCTCAAAGGTTGAGTGGCAACAGCTCCTCCTTTTTACACTTACATTTTAGAGAAAATACAAAATGATTAACATTACATTTTCTATTAATTAATTTAACACATTTCTATTAACTTATGTATAGTTGTTTTTAAAATGTCTAGTATATATATATATATATATAATATTTAAAAATTATTACATTACAAAACATAAAAATATATTTTTACGAAAAAGAACACCGCACTGTGGAATTTCTTCATAAATTAAATTCTACTGTTTCTCGTGTCAAGAAAGGTTGAAGTAACAATACATTAAACCACGATTTATTCATCTTTTACAATCTAGAATCATTTCTGAGATAGAAAAAAAAAATAACGCTGATTTTAGTGAATTAAAATTTTAACCAATGCTATTTATTGTTTTTGTTAAGTAAACTGACTCTAAAATAAAATTGTAGTTATGGATTAGCACCATCATATCTGCGGTAGAGATATAATGACATTTAAGATAGCTAAAATAGCTAGTTTCTCTCGTGGAGTGTAATATCGCCAAGAATAAAACTAAGACCTAGAAAAAATAGCTTAATTACTTTCAAAAGTGCAAAAGTAAATATCTCATTATAGCTACGTATATTCGGTTTATTAATAACGACATACTAAATGGAATCATATTGAAATAAATATGCTCTAAACTTTCAAGTAATCTTGGATTAACAAAAAAGGATGAATTTGTGATCACTGTAAGTACTACTTCAAGATCAGCTCCAGTGCAAAAGGGATAGCCGCCCAGCTGCGTCAATTGGTAGCGCAGGAAGTTCCACGCTGACGGCCCGGGATTGAATCCCGGCAAGGGCAAGTATATTATTGACTCGGTAAAACACTTCCTCCGAATATGTCTAAGAGTTTCGGATTGCTTTTAAAGATTTAGGGCTCTCAGCGAGCAGCAGCGGAATGTGTGTTGTTTGGAAAAATATAAGTTCGCAAGATGAGGGTTGTTTGGGTCAATCAAAGCACCGAATGAATTATAAGAAACAAATAAAATTCTAGGGGTATAAAACATTCTCCGGCTCACATTCCAGATTTTAAAATTACAACCACTAATTTAGAAATTATTGTCACAATTTTTTATTAAATCTTCGTGAAGGAGGTCATCCGCATTAAGTAGAAGGTTATAAATGAATCGTTCTCAGTGAAAAAGAAACCTAGTAGTTAAAATTAGGTTTGCGTTTCCCAATGAACTTGGATGCTGATTTTTTTTTATCTTTTGTTTTTAATGGAGTTCATATTTGTCCAATATGAGTTGTTAATAAAAACAAAAAATCATAAGAAGATTTGAAAGAAAATGTTTTTATAGGCCTATTCAGACATTTAACCTATATTAATGAAGCTTCAAATTAATTTAATCTAATAGGTTCGTATGATTTTACAAATATAACTATATATGCAGAACATTTGTATTGGTGGAATTCTAAAGCAAAGTAATTGTTGATTTTTAATTTCCTTTTTCAATATGCAATTTTCAAATAATTTAACTCGATTTAGAAATATGCAGTAGTTAACCTAGCTAATATTTATCTCCATAATTTTCTTTCTACACGCAGAAAAATGTAACGACTTACTAATCTTAAATCATCAGTAGGGATGTTGTTGCATCTTGTTCTAAAAGTAATACATTCGACGCTCGATATAACGACCATCTGCGTCCCACAGAAAAATGTTTTTATAACGAGTGGTCGCTATAAGCGGTGGAATTTTCTTTGAGAAATATACATGCATCATGCGTATTCAGTATTTCCAAAAATAATTGGTAGTTTTTAAAAGATTCCAACTAAATTATTTTTTATCATTGGAATTTAAAAAAAATATCAGTGCAAAATATTATAACAAAATATTAAACAGATTTTAAAGTAGAAAATATAGGGGAAAAAATTACATAAAATTTTTCTGGAAGCTGAACTTCTGAGCTGACATGACACCTGGTACAGTCGCTGTATTGGATAAAAAGATTTAGAAAGGTCGCTGTACCGAAAGCAAATTTACATAGAGTTCATAGGGATAAAGTTGGGACTTTTACCACTGTTCGTTATAATGGAATGGTCTTTATAATGTGTGGTCGTTATAAAGAGCGTTGACTGTATTTGAATTTAAAAACGACTGCTACGGTACAATGTTCAAGTGTGATGTAAGCAAACTATGTTGAATATGTTTTAACACGTGTATAACTACTGCTTCAATACATAATAATGAAAATGCTTAGAATTGCAGCAAATCCTAATTATCTGTTCGACCCGGATCTGTAATGATCAGGTTTACCGCAAAGAATATGTTATGTGTTGCACCAGAATGGTCGTTGCGAAAACACCCTAGTCCTAATGGCAAATTATCCAATCTCACATCAAGCTAATGGCTTAATCCTAACTTTCAGAGCAAGATATCAGTGGCCATTAAAGAAGAAAATTTAGAGGAGATTATTAGAAAGTAGCTCATAGCGTGTTTCAGGAAACAAATTTTGGTATTTAAAAAAACAGTTATTACTTTGTTGTAACGATGCAGTTCAAGCAATCTCGGTTGAATAATTTAAGATGTATTTTGAGTTAAATTGCCGTTTTGAAGAAAAACAAAAAAAAAAAAAAAAATACGAAAAGGTAAAAATAGCTTCTAGGAGAAAATGTAGCAATGAAGTTTCCGAATCACTTGGTTTCAAGAGACTACAGGGATTGACGTAAGAAAATCTCCCGGATCCAATTTGCTCATTTATATACTTTGGATTAAGAACAATCAAAGTAAAAACGAAACAGTTTACTATTTGTAAAAATAAGCAACTAAATTAATGAATAAATGAATGAATCACTGCAATGATTTCTGTTGTAGTAAGCTCTAAAGAAAGCAGTTCTCCTTCTAGGATCTAAACTCTAGTCTAAACTAATAAATCACACTTGGCAAAGAGAGTTAATATCTCAGAAGACATGATTAAGCACTTACTACTGACGAAACGAAGAGTAGATTTAAGCAAATCTCTTCTTCATGAAATTATAGCATTAACCTGCATCGTCGCATTCACAGATCAGTTGGAAACGGAAGTATTACGTGAAATGAACTTCAAATCTGTTGTGTGCACTGGCAATTTAAAGGAAAATTCAAAATCTGAGCATTCTTAAACAAATCAAGTTAATCCAGTCGTTTAACTTTTCGCAATATTTAAACTCATTGCAGAGATTAGACATGGCTGACGTACCTTCGACATCACATGATTATTTGAGACGATGGCCATTTGGAAGAAAAAAAAATATTTGCACAAAATGTAATTTGTTGGTGACCTGAATTTGGAACTTACTCTTTCTAATTTTTCCGCATTATTATATACTTTCATACGCTTAAATAAATGTATGATATTATCATCGTGGTTATACAAATGGTACAGTAATACGTTTTTTCCGCATTGAAGTTACATAAAACGTCAAATTATTTTTTGCTAAACAATATTTTAATTGATTCGAAACTGGTACTGGAACATCACTTTTGTAAGAATTTCCTTTAACAAAAATCTAGCGTTCCTATTTCCCAACAATCCAGTGTTTAGCGTCTTTTTTTAATAACTTTTTTATGAATTTTAATTCACGGATATTGATCATTTTTTTAGGTCGATTGAAATTATTGTATGAAAATTTATTAATTTTGTCAAAGAGAAGAACGAAACTAACAATCGTGATAGTACTTGTTGAGAAAAAATAAATTTACTTTACTTTTTCCACGCAAATATATGTCTGGCTTTAGAGGAAAACTAGATTAAAAAGACTAGAGAAAGAACATGGAACATAACGAAACACTAAGAAATCAGAGAACCTGTGTGATGTTCAACGAAAAGGGAGCTAGTTTCTTACAATTGAATAAACATATCTGTCGAATAAAATAATTTTCCGCGGTTACAGAAAGGTTTTATTAAATACTAAATATAGTGTGACGTTGGAGGTCTGTTTCTTTTTTCTTTTTGGAAAATACACTAGATTTTCTCAAACTCTAGTATATTTGTTGATGGGGAAAGTTAAGATGACGTACATTGAATTGTTGTAATTTCGTTGATTCATAAACTGCTAGAAACGATCAGCATTTAGTAGTGAAATTCGCACATGTGTAGCTGAAATACGATATTAATCATGACAATATTCACACCATTAACATTTTATCATCCCTATTTCATGCTTTTTTCGCAACATGTTGTAACGGCAGATCAATATAAAATCTCTCCCATTTGTAATGATACCCAATGATAACTGCGCACTACCGCCTATAGCATCAAGGCTTTCACGGATTGCCTCATGGCCTCTTTACGCAACACTATCCGTTCTTTCCACAAGCTCTCAGACAGCTTAACAACCAGAACCGGCCATAAGGACCAGACTGGCGAGCTTTGGCTACCTGCTTCACTGTCCTGGTACAGCAGACTCACTACAAAGTAAGTCTCACATCCGCCGGAACAGTTTAGGTATTTAGCGTTACACAGGCTGCACCACGAGGAGGCCCCCACCATTACGGCCCATCTGTAATGATGTGTTAAATCTTCACAAGCTCTCCACAAGCTTTGTAGAGGCTTGAAGGGGAATCTACAAAGGCTCCTACAAGCCTTTAATTATCTTTGCGTCTCGACCATTGAAAAAAAAAGAAACAATAAACAATGAGCTACAACCATTGTCGGATTACGGGAAGTATATGAAAAGGACTGGTACATAATTAATAAATTTTTAATGAATAAAATCCGCTATAATGGAACATATTAATATTCTGGAGAAAAATATTAATTAATACATTATTAAAAATACATTTAAAAGTTTTTTTTTTAATAATTTACATTATATTTCAACCGTTGTCTTCAACCAAAAAAAAAAAAAAAAATGCTTGAATTTTCTAAAAATTTCTTAGTAACATTAGATATATCCCACCAATTACTACAGATACTAATAAATTTGCTGTAAGTTTACAGGGTCCTCTGATTCTTTTGTTCGGTCTTCTGCTTTTCAGTCGACAAAAACTTTCGTTGACTGTGTTCGAGACTTCAACGCAAATGGCACTCAACATATTGATATTATAATTAAATTTGACTCAACTGATTTTACTGAGTATATTTAGGTAAGTTATACATTTGAGATCTGTGAGTACCAGTTTAAAAATTGTCAAGAAATGCAATATATATTGTTGGCGTACGGTTCATACTTCAGCCCTAATGAGCAACCTAACCTTCGTGCGGCCGGCTCTCCCATCTCCGGAGGTGAAGCAGTCCCAACAGCGTGGGAGCAACTAAATTCACCTTCAACTTTCTGTACCATAAATACTAATTCAACACGTACTGATGAAGCCACTACTGCGGAACAGGGGTTGAACCTGTGATAATACTGACGGTTTCCTAGTAAACATACAAAGAAAGCAAATGCACTGCTACAGTATGCTTCTTAAAGAAGTCTTAGTATCTTTTTTAAAGTTTAGTGCAGTAGCGTTACTTAAGAACAAGCTGTGTCGGTTGCTAGGAAAAGTCAAGGAATCCCACTTTCCTAGAAATTTTCTAGTAGTGCTAGTTTTTTTTTTTTTTTTTTTTTTTTTTTACAGTGTAAGTTATTCATAGCATGCTATATATTTTTTTCCTCCATCGTTTAAAGAAAGTAATCATTCAAAAGAGTTTCTAAAAGAATTATCTTAGTAGTACTGAACAAACTGTTAAACGAGTAATTACAGGCCATAACCAACCATTTACAAGCATTTATACACAAGTTTTCTTGAGAGAAAACTTAAAAAAACATCCTGAGCACCGTCAAATAACTTTGTGCTTACGACAGTGATGTATGGACGATTTGACAGCTGAATATTTAGGCGCAATAAATAACACCAGCAGCACACTTTTAATGACACAACTATCTACACCGAAATTGATAAGGGGATGTATTTCTGTCTAGAACTCTATTTCTGAAGTTTCGAACAAAAACAATTGCGCAAGGAACAGGATTTGGGTAGCTCTATCATTCATTAATCACCTGTGACAGGTTGAAATTTGGATGTACCTTAAGAAAATGTTCTGCGTGTTATTAAATGGCCGCTTATAAATAACCATTATTACGCTGATTTGCTTGGCTTAATGGAGAGTATTCCATAAAAGATAATATAATACGAAATAACGGATCATGTTGGGAGCAGTTTCAAGCATCATTTATGATAATGAAGCAATTTACTTTTTATAAAAGGATGTAATGTTATGGTGCTTGACATATTTATTCTTTTCAACTGCTTTAAAAGGCTATTTTCAGATTTTGTTTTTAAGGAACTTGTTCTTAACAAAACTGTTTACAGTTAAAAACAACATTTAAAAGAACTTGATACATTTCTAACGTCTGTATCCTTTTCCAAAATTTTGCGCAAAAAGCAATTTTAGCAGCATATAGAGGGTGGTTTTAATTAAAATTACCATGTTTAGGCCTGTCTGGAGCTTGTTCAAACATATTTATATCGTTAAAACTTGGTATATATGTATATATATATATATATAGGCCATATGAACCTTGGGGAAACTAAATCTGCAATAAATAAATGCTAGTTCAAATTTTTACCACCAGGAAAAAAGAAAGAGCATGAAAACAGAAAGAAAAAACTGAAAACTACTAAAGGTTTTTGCAAGTCAAAAAGAAAAAAACGAAGAATAATATTGGCTTAAATGGAATTGTCGTTCATATGATGTAAGGAACTATTTATAAAATTATTAGGAACATATTTTGTTAGACGTTTTTGACATTAACGCCAAGTACTATACTATCATGCTACCAATACAATATAGTGTTCATTTTTATAGGTTATTTTATACAAGTATTTATTCTTTTTTTTATCTTGTGGCGTTTACGTTTTTAAATTACATTAAAAGATTTTTTTTCTCTCACTATTTTGATTTCCGACTTCCACAATTGCACGCAACCAAAAAAACATTCGTTCTCAATTGATAAGAATTAGAGCGTTTTCGTTGATGTTTACAAGAGTCTTTTGACGAAGGAAAATTTCGCTCACGTACATGAATAGTTACCCCTGTTTAATTATTAAACCGAAAACTTTTTGCAACTTCAAGTTCTTCGCAAAGCTTTTTTGACAGGAAACCCCATTGAAATTCAAAACTAGTTCTGTGGCGAGAAAGAAAGTTTCACACGAAAAACATGAAATTTTAGGGCAATACGACTGCTATTGATAGCTCCCGTCACGGAAAATCATAGTGAAAAATACTTGAATGAGAATGATGAGAAATATTGATTCCCAGGAATTTTTGAATTTTCAGCTTTTAACTTCGTCTTCTGTGCTTCATTGCAATGTTTTTAGAGAATACTCTTGACAGGAACAAAATTGTCATCAAAATCGATGCAACGTTTTATGTATTTGAATGGTTTTATTCCAATCATATTTGCTGACAATGGTTTTACAACTAGTCAAGAACATAAGTTTACATAGTAGCATAATGATAAAAGGGCTCGTTGGCAGCAGCATCCATTTGGCACTTTGTTGTGTCCATTTACCTTGCCACCAACGCAAATATTTTTTGATATTAAAATATAATTTCATAACCGACCGTGCTATCAATAAACAGTTTCATTTGAAAAAACAAACCATAAAAAAAAGATCTTGCTTCCTTTCCAAATCTGAGAACATTTTGTAAAACAAGCAATGGTAAAATGTTAAAACGTTAAAATTAGAATGTAATGGCAAAAACGTGATCTTAAAATTGATGGTGGGTTATGGATTGTAAGGTATACAGCCGAAATTTTCTACTGTAAGATTGACTTCTTCTAATCTTTAATACATGCGAACATGCATTCTTACTTTGCATATACGCAACGTATATGTGGGCAGAGAAAAATTTCATATATTAAGATACATATATGAAGCACCTAGAAGCAAAGCGGTGTAAGTGACAAAATTGAAAATTTTGAGATAACTAGTGAAATGGTAGGGTGAGCACAAGTCTATATTGCGAGAGATGTTAGTAATAGCTCTAAAACTTGCTCCGCCCGTGGTTTAGAAAAAGAACAACATTAAAGTTCTCAGAAGATCATAACTTTGAACGCGTTTTACTCTGAATCATTTTTTGCTCACTTACATCCCTTTGCTTTTCACTGCATCATATGCAATTTACTTTTCATATATGCATCTTAATATATCATGTTTCAGTAACGTCGTGAAAGCCCATTTATTGCAGTTGACAGTAATCTTAATAGACGCTATATTACTATTTTGAAATATATTTCAATAGTGTTTAATGATTTGTGACACTTTCCATCTTAACATCTGCAGTTTTGGTGCGAGTTATTTAGAAATTATAAACTTAATAACGCTTTTATGTGAGAGTAGTTCTCTTTTCCAACAAAAATCAATAAAATTAACTGTTTTACAAATGCTTTTTCTGCTATTGTGATAATTCTGTTATTTTACCTTTCAAAACGGATAAGAAAACATAGAATGCATTTATTTTATTGAATTAAGTATTGTTTTCTTTCGATCGTATAGCTTTTAGGGCATCTGCTGATCCGAAAAAAGATAAGATACTACTCAATCTAGGTTTTTTGTGTTTCTCTACATCGGAAAGAAATGAATGAATACAGTATTATGTCATTTTGCAATAATAAAATGCAGTTATAGTATAAAATGGAAATTATACAGGTTTTGAGTGAAAGGTAAAGCCACTATTTTCGACGAACACTTTAAAACATCAATTTAACAATCCATCTTCTGGGGAAAAATCATCATCTATAATAATTATAATGCAACAATCACATCAATGTTTCATGTTTTTCATTATTCATATTTTTATATCATTCATTATTTATAATTCTGAGAATTAAATATTCTAAAATAATTCAAAAGTTTAATTGCGTTGCTAAAATTCTACAAACAATGCAAGGAACTTTTCAAAGACGTACTGTTTTAAGATTACATACATGAAATTACTCCGCATCTTTTTAGGCATCATAAAACATGGTAATTTGAACCCTCGGAGGGAGGGATGGGGGGTTTACCAGAAACCAAGACTAAGCATGTTTTAATTCTATCGTTTTCAAGTTACAAATGTAGTTTACTGCATCCCTTCGGTAGTAACACTGCAGTCCTACACTACCTGAAGTGCTACCAGAATAGATTTAAAGCTTTCTTTTGTTTGGGGGGGGGGGGGGTAGTAACCTCACATTACAGACTACTTTTAAGACTGTGTTTAAAATGTTAAACATATATTCATTCCAAAACACGTGTACTGAATAAGAGGGGCTTCATTTACAGATTCACTAACGTTCTGTACTCTCTATACATTTTTTTTCTAATTGAGAAAGCATTTGTTTTTTTTTCTCCCAAGAGAATTCTTGAACTATTTTTGAATCTATGTTCCTGAGGATTTTTCAATTTCTAATTAAGTACAACTTCATTCCATTTGTATTACTTTGTTTTAAAAAGGGAAGCTGCTCGCTACTGAATAAGAATTTTTGCATCTACAAATCTTCAATTCTAATTTAGAGGAAATGTGTTTTGTTCCATTGCCTTTCTCGTTATTATTTTTATGAAGTGCTTAAAAAAAAGAGAACGCTCTGCATTGTAATGTCTGTTTTCCTTTCCTTCTTCCTTTCTTTTTTTTTCTCGTTTTTTTCTAATTCGGAAACATTTGATTCAGAAGAAACGTTTCTTTAATTCATATATCCCCATCTTTCATATTTTTATTTAACCAATTGCCGTTTTCTTCATTTGAAAAATAATTACGTACCTAATTAATGTTAGCTAGTATGCATTCTTTCATCAAGAGCTCTATTCTCATTAGGGCGCTAAGCTCACTTTGTATTTAGAGGAAATATGTTCCATCTATCTTTTGCAAGGTAATTGTTTTTAAAATTACATTACAAATCTAAATACACGAAAATTATAACATATGTTTCTTTTCCGTCAATCTTTTTTTTCTTTTTTTGACGTAGATATATCTTATAATGCTGAACATAGCAACCTTATAATCTCTCATATTTCTTAGAAAATGCGGCATGAAACCGTTTAGAAGCACAGTTTTACGAATTTTGTCAATTCAATTTCTTCCAGAAAAGATTAGAATTGATTAAAAAGAGGCTCGTTATAAATAACGGTACTAAAGTTTAAAACATCAGCTTTGGTTTTAATGACTCTGTTCTAAGATTAAGGACTTAGACGGAGTAGTAAAAAATAAAAATAAGACTAAAATAAATAAATAAAAGTAGCAATTAGAAAACCAGTTTTAAAAAACGCATGTTTTCGATTCAATACATTATCTTAAAAATATTAGTAAAATTTCAAACAGTTTAAATCCGTAGATTAAGTTAATATTTCTTTCTTCCTTTTTTGCTTTTAACAGTAGCTCAATGTAAATTAAAAGAGATGAATGTAATTGATTAATGTTTCAGAATTGAAACTAAACAAAGATCAGTAATTATCTTTTACAATGGTCTATAAATATACATGGTTTGATATTTACTTCGTCTTTGTTTTATATGAACGATTCTTTGAATCAACTCTTAACAATAACAATACACAACATGTATTACTTGAAAGGAAATGTTCGTTATGCAACTCTTTTCTTTTCTAGGTTATTTACATCTGAAACTATAGAAAGTACCAACCTTCATATTTTTTCATGCATATTTCAAAAACGAAATTTTAATATTATACTTTTAAAAAGCCTATTTTCGTTGGTTTTATAGCCCGTGAGTGATTTACTAATATTTTAGTTACGCATAAATGCTAGCAGGATGTTTTTTTTTTTTGATCGGTATGATTTTAGAAATAGTTGAATATAATATAAAATAGAGTTGAATATAATGTTAATGTTTTGATTTAACACTTAAAACAATTACTACTGTGAGTGCTACATTTTGAGACACATAAGAGTCGAAGGAAAAGTTGGCCTGTTTTGTGCAAAACATTTACACGTTGTTTAAGAATTAAATTACTACTAACAATTAGTTTAATTAAAGGTAAAAATCCAAGTAATTTTGACGCACTGCAGCACTTAAACAGTTACGAAAACCGAAAACGATACACAATAGAGCATCAAACAGAAATTTCTCTTACTTTAAATACGTCAAGTCCAGATAGTAACAGTAGTCTAAAAACTAGTTTAAGTACTGATTAAAATAATACTTAAATGTTAAGTACAAACTATTTTTTTTTTTTTAAGTTTCTAAAATTATATCTAGCGCGATTAAAAGATGTCATCTTGTCCATTTCAAAACGAATATTTAAATCTAGTATGATAAAACTTCACGTAAGATTTTCAAATACTTTAAACTGCTTCATTCATTGCAGAAATGGCTCAAAGGGGACCGACACATATGGATTTAATATAAATTTATATACTCTGAGTAAATAGAAACCTGAAACTGGTGAAAACTGTCAAAAAGATTTATTTAAAATTCAATGGTCCGTTGAAAATTTTATTACTTTTAGTTGTAAAGAAACTCGATTCTTCAGAGCGTGAGAAATTGAAACAATCCCGGTAAAATGAAATTACTGAAAATCCCTCATTTATTTCAGGAAATCTTAACTTTAAGTTATCAATTGCATTTCTTATTTTTTGCTATTAGGTAATATTATAAAGTTCAAATTGTTCAGGACAGTCTAACGTTATATATATCACAATCTTTTTTTTTTTTTTAATTCTTAACAATTTCTTTTGCAAGAATAATTCTCCAATAATTCCAGCTTAAAGTATATTAAGCCCGGAATATTTAGTAAGATAAGTGTTTTTATTTTTTATTTTTATTCAATGTGTTTTTCTCTGTATTAAAACCTTTCAGGAAAGTATATTTTACTGTCTTATCATATTCTTAAATATAAACTAACAACGGTTAATTTGGATGTAGATAAATCAAATTTTGTTTAGAAATTCAAAAAATAATTCGTAAGTAATTTTGTAGTTATGTAATCTACAGTAATTAAATCATTTCGCGTCCGTATGTCTGTCCAACTGTAACCACATCTCCTCCGGACTGTCAATGTGTCAGGGGACGGGACTGGTACCGACGTATGAGGGATAGGCTGGGGAAGCCTTTTAGCCCGGTCGCATCCTCAAAAGCTTTACCTGTCGGAAATAGGGAACCAACTACATTTTCTCCGAACTGTCTGTATATCAGTTATCGATGCAGTTACCATTGCGTTATGGGTATCCTAGGAAAGCTGTTTAATATCTATGTAAGAAACGGCAGTATTTATCGCATAGTTTATTCAGAGTTATCTACTCCACCCCTTCCCTGTGGGCACGTGGCCTTAGGGTTGCCCTCCCCTGGGCAGGGGGAAATGAAGTCCGACAAACGCTCATTACCGCTCCGAGATAGGTATGCTGGGCGCCAGTCCAGCCTAACTAACTCTTGCTGTGTGAATCTAGCCCTCCTTGATACCCCTATGCTTAAAGAGTATCATTAGAGGGTTGGTAATTATTCTAATTATTGAGTAATTGAGTTAGGGTAAGATACATTGTGCTTATCGTAGCTCTTTTAAAACATTACTTCTGCCGCACTTATATTTCAAATACCATTTTTCGAACATGTATTACAGTAAATCAACTCTCTGAAATACTTATTAGTTATCTTGCTTTAAATAGTAACATTGTTAATTCTAAGTGTACTGTTAATGACGTTTGTTAGCATTCGACGTATTTTATACTAGAACTTTCTGAGCATACAGTACACTACTTCTCAGTAGTGTAATTAAAATATGCAACGTTTTCAATTTTAGCCAAAATAAAATTAATTTTCATTTAACACCATTGTTAAAAATTGATTTTTTTTTTGGTGTGTGCCATTAACATGTTAAAAATAGATTTTGTTGAAATAATTAAAATTAGATAATTAAATGGCACCTTTAAAATGGGAAATACACCAATTAATTTAAGATGTTAAAGTAACTAAAAATGGTGTGTCCATGAAAATGTTTATACATGAACATGCATTGTATATACAAGAAAAAAAATACATAAATTTTCATGACTTACCGAATTGATTTATTTCCATAATTACAGACAACAATTGCAATTTACTTGGCCAAGCTGGATACGTTGATAAATATGAAAATGTGAAAAATTGAACATAGTTGGTGCACCATACTAAAATCTTATTAAAATTGCATAAAAAATAAAACAAATATATTAAAATTCTTGATTATGAAATAAACCACAATGAGCGATGAATTTCGCGAAGAATGTGATGCGAAGAATGTTCGATGAAGTGGCGATGCATTATCAAAGATGGATAGAGTTCCGGATAATCTGTTTTAAATTTCTAATACAGTTCAAAAATAATAATTAAATATATTGTAAGATATTTTTTAAAATCTTCTTATGAGAATCATATCTTTAGATGGAACTGTAATTATGAAAGATGGGTACAATACTTCCTTCATCAAAAGATAGACGAAAACTCGATCTTGAATTGTTGCACCACGTGCAGTGAGCTCATCATATTTCTGTTTCAGAAAAACATACTTGATCTTCTTCCAAATTTTCAATCTTGAGGCATCGGTCTATATTTTACTCTTAATCCGAAAATCGTTTCTATTTAATTCTCCTCAGCAACGCCATAACATGTCCATATACTCATTTTCAGTTCATCGAGGCATTTTTTTGAAGACATAATCGACTAAACATATTTCTTCCTGCGTCTCTTCCAAGCAAAACTAGGAGAGCATGCCATTTTCACCCCTTCACACCACACAACAAATCGGGGAGAGTCAAAAAAGATTTCGAAGTTCCACGCTATGACGTGTTAGTCACGTGCTGTCATGTAGTACAATCAGGAAGAAGACAAATTGTCAATCGTACTGCCCTCTTGCGGGAGAAAATGTGAAGCATGTAAAACATGATTTACAACCATATAGAAGCTTTAAGTAAACTTCAAGAATTTCTATTTTTACTTTGAAAATATATTTAAATCATTCTGATTGCTCTCTTCTAATTACCAATGGATTTTCCTCAAAGCTTCATCATCTGTTCAGAGAGAGACAGTCTTTTTAAAATCATTCATTGTCAGAACGGAAGAAACAGTTTTAAGGGGTATCCAACTAAATCAAAAACATATCTGTATGCATGCATGTTAAAACCTACTCTCTAAAACAAGACCATTCGCATTAAATGCACCGTAATACATCACGAAACCTGTATCTGATTTAGTTTGTGCTTTTTTTGTAATTAAAAAGGAAAGAAGAGAAAAAAAAAACTCTTAAGACGTAAGTTTGAAATAAATGGTTTGCCAAGCAATTTATAGCTTTAAACAGCTTTCTTTAGTATTACATGTTCAATAGAAGTGCACACAGACAAAAAAAAAAAAAAAATCTTTTATCAACGCAACCTATTAAAAAAGGATTTCAAATGTTTTAAAACAAAATCATTAATTTTTCTGCAAATTTGGGACTTAAGTATCTGGAAGTTGGTTTTAAGGTACTTTTATTTAATTATTTTTTATTTATTTATGCACTATGGATAAATGAAAAAAAAAATGTAGTAGAAAACTTTAAAGTAATTTATCTTTTTAAGCACACTTTATTCAGTGCTCGAAAAAATTCTTAGACTAAGCCATTTACGGAAGCAAAAAAAAAAAAAAGAAAAAAGAAAAAAAAATTGGAATTTCTTTATTCAAATTTCAATCAGAAGGAGAAATAAACGGAAAGAACATGCATGTTTTAGAGCACTACAGATTCTTTATGATTATTTTTACCTTTTCTTTTTTTCTCTAAGATCGAAAAGTTATTAGAGTATACATATATTGAATTTAATACATCAGATTGTTTTTCGTAATATTATTTCGGAAGACGTTTGGTAGTAAAAGAAAAATAATGTTGTAATTAGAAAGATAGACATTTATGCATAATAAATTTATAATGAATTAAAAAAAGTAATTCGCGCTGCTGCCGCTGCCACAGCTGTTTTCGAGGTATTCTACTTTGTGCGCTTCAAACTCTTACAAGTCAAAAACAAGTCAATGAAAATTCTGCAAACCTTATGAATTAAAGGGAAATTTCTAGAGACCACGCTGATATAAAAAATTTATGGATTTGAATTGTAGTTCTATAGTTATTTAATTTCAAAGTTGAGGAATTTATTTCCCTTATGTTTGCAATCTTCAGGGCTTAATTTTGAATTGTTACGAGTTTTGGAATGCAAAGAGTACCAATCTGTACATTTATGCCTAACAGAGCCTTTTTTTCGAAACATTATTTTTTTAGGCAGAAAATATCCAATTCTAACTTCGAAACTGCAACTTTTTAAGATTAAGTAGCTTTCTTAACTCGTAACGTTAATAAAATTTTTGAAAAAAAAAATATTTAGAGTAAACTTAAGGGGGAATTCTAGTGTAGAATTTTGAAAAATCGAATTTTTTTTTTCATATTTTCAAAGTTTAGACATTCAAGAATATGACGTTAAAGGACTTTTCGAAATTCCTATTATTTCATGAGTTATAGCCGTTTTAGTAACGTGGCATCGGTTCCGGTCCGACCGCTACAAGTGAACAAAAGACGGTAGACGTTCCCTAGTGCCTACGATTGAATATCCCTTATAAAATCTTTATTGTATAGTATCCATTTTAAAACTATATTTAATTGAAGGTAAAAGAAACGTGTTTTGTTGGAATATTCTCCTTTTAGTTTTATTTTAAGATAGTTTTGAGCCAACCTTCGTACCAACCTTCGCAGTTAGCATTTTTAATGAAGGTTTTATACAGATATTCAAAATCTTAGATGTTATGGGAATCACGATTGACCCAGAAGCTAATGCTTTTGCAGCGAGACGGGGCAAAGCGCATATCAAACTCTTGGAACTCCGGACTCCAGAGGCGTCAAAGGAGGGTAGAACTGCTCGTCTTCACAAGAGAACATCGGAGAATGAGCATTTTGAAGTAGGTGAAGAAGGTTTCTTATATGGAACAGGAATAGCCGATTAAAAATATGTAAGTATTCTGCACCATTCTATACGTAAAACTGCCGAAAACTTGTCTTAAAACTTTGAACGCGTTTTTCTCGAAACTACTTTTTCGGAGCTGGCGGTAAGGATATCTCAAGTTCTAATGGACCGATTTACTTCAAATTTGGAGAGGATGTTCTTTATACGAGGGGGAGTCAAATGAAAACCATAATTATTTTTTTAAATATTATTTATTGGTCACACAGGGTACAGAAGTAAATCACTTTTCAACATAGTCCCCTCCTCGTTCAATGCAAGTCCGCCAGCGCTTCGGAAGAGCCTGAATACCTGCAGAAAAAAAGTATTTTGGGCGAAGGCGCAACCACTCGTGCACTGCGTTGCGTACCTTTTCATCGGAGTGGAATTTCCTGCTGCCCATTGCTTCTTTGAGCGGACCAAACAGATGGAAATCGCTCGGTGCGGGGTCTGGCGAGTAAGGGGGATGTGGGAGGCATTCAAATTTCAGGTCTGTGATGGTCGCGACCGTTGCACGCGCCGTATGGGGCCGTGCCGTATGGTGCACCCATCTTGCAGACACCTTATGAAACTGGAGAACATCATGCACAATATGATGTGCCGATCCATGACTCATGTGTACACATGCTGCAATTTCGTCTATTGTCACACGGCGGTTTTCCAAAACGATGGCTTCAAAGGCTGCAATGGTCTCTGGAGTCACCACGCGCCGAGCCTGGCCGGGGCGTGGAGCATCGGCCACGGACGTAACACTATTTGCAAATTTCCGGCACCATTCATAGATTTGTGGCTGTGACAAACACGCATCTCCATACTGAACCGTCATTCGTCTAAAAATGTCAATCGGTTTCACACCTTCACTTCGCAAAAGCCGAATCACAGAACGCTGCTCCTCGCTAGTGCATGTGGCTAGTGGGGCTGCCATTTTGGAACTGTTGTTGCGCCGGTGTTTGTGCATCTGCTGGCTGCTGCCACCTAGGCGACATCCGGCATACTATCGCAAAGAGGCATGCCAACTTACAGCTCACTGGCGCCATATGCGAATTTTTATTTCTACTTTTATGGTTTTCAGTTGACTTACCCTCATACATCCCTTTATCGTGTGAACTTTGCACAAAATTGTAACTTTTCATTTAGTATTTTTAAAAGTTCGTAATTTAAAAAAAATATACAAAAAAGAAATTTTTTTTCAAACAACCACCATTTTGTAAATTTTTTTTTAAAAACTTGTATAAGGTTCATACGATAGCGGCACCTGTAATAATTAAGAATCTGTCTGTTTTTTATTGTTCAGATCACCAGGGGGTGTTGGAATAATGGACGCCATGACACCCTCTTTTTTTTGGACCCTCTCAATTTGACTGCGCATAACCTTATCAATTTTAATAAATTTTTGTTAATTTTTGTATGTAATAATAAAACATCAATAAACAAATGATAAAAAAATGGATGGTAAAAATATTTTTTGTTTCCTTTGTACGGCGCTTCAAAAACCGGGCGAAATTTATGCCTCTACACTAGAATACCCCTTAAATCATTCAATCACAAAAAAATATTAAAAAAATAAAAAAAAATAAAATAAAAATAAAATCGAACATAAGAAAATCTTTTGCAATCATTTTAGTTTTACGGAACCTTAGAAACGTATAATGAACTTGAGACCTCTATTTGCGCTCTCCAAGGCTCAATTTTAAATGAATCAACACGATTTTTGGAAAGCAAAGAGATAGAACTATGTATTTATGTCTAACAGAGCCCATTTTTTCGAAATACAAATTTTTCGGTTGAAAAAAATCCAATTTAAACTTCGAAACCGCAGTTTTTTAATACAGGGACGGCAGCATAACTTCCTTTTTTCAAAACTGAATGAAACTCGTTTTATGAATCTTATAAACTTTAAATTCTTTTTATAGTGTAGGTACATGCATAAAGTTATGTTTTACACAGTTTTGAAAATCAAACCGGGTAGGTGACGCCCCCCATTCCTCATGCACTGAAAGCCGAGTTCTAGCGTTTGTCACGATCTTACCAACATAGCAGCGGGTATGTTAGCGATTTCAGCCTGGATGCTGGCCTTTAGGTGTTGTAGGGTCATTGGACGATTGACATAAAGTCAATATTTCAAAAAAACCCCGAAGAAAAATCACAAGGGGCCAAATCCAGGAAGCGACTGCTTCAAATCACTGAATGTTCATTCGAAAAGTAGGCCTCGATAGAAAACGCACTCTCCTTCGAGATTCCAATGCAGAATGGCGACTGACCAAGGTGGGAACATAGCTTTAGATCCGTCCCTTTGGAATGAGACAACTCCCACCCCGCAACAACATATATAGCCTGAAAGTCGCACATTTCAAAAAAGGAAATTATGCTGCCGCACCCTGTACTAGCTAAGCAGTATTCTTTACCCGTAATGGTCAATACGAAATGAAATAACACTTTTGAAAAAAAGAAAAAATATTTAGAGTAAGGTTTATTCAATCGATCACAAAAAACAAAAGTTAAAAACGTTCATAAATACATTTTTTGATAACGAGGTTCTTCTTGGTAAACAGTAAGCTCTCCAAGATTTAGAAAGAGCATTGCCAAATCAGATGTCAACAATGCTATTTTCTTGAAAAATTTAAATAGATGCCTATTGTTTTTATGTATTATGTATCGGTAATTTAACAACAACTCCTTCCATTTATTAATGACTCCTCCCAATGATGAATGATGTGCCATTTTGTCTTTCCAAGATAATCTCTCTGGTGCAGATTATCTGCTGTGCTGACTAAAATTTGAAACTTCCAGAAGAGGGAAGAAATTCTACATCAGGACAAAATTAACCGATGTTGCAATCGATCAAACTGCAACTCATCAAACATCCGGGAGCTTATTATTTTAAAGGTTTTGTTTTAAAGTTTTTAAGTTCCTTCTAATTAATTATTCCATATTTTTTCTTCTATCTATTCATTGCGTCATAGGTGCAAAACATTTACAAATGTCATTTTGGATTCTTCGGAGTTGTCTATCGGAACTATGTTTAATTATGTTTGAGGGGCTATACTTTTTACACTTACTAAAAGCATAATAGGTAATTTTGGGTCTCTGCTGTGATTTATGTTTTATTCTGGGGCCTTTCAGCTGAGGGTTTTTACTTTTATTCTTTTTGTCCGTTCCATAAAGTGCATTACCAATAATTATTTTTAGTTAAAACTGAACTAAACCTGAAAAAGGATTTTAACGAAGAAAAAGTTTATAAAATTGCTTGGTAAAAATGATTTTTCCTAACAAGTAAAAAAAAAATCATGCATTATTTATTAAAAGATATTTTTAAATGACACTAAATCTATTTATGGTTTATTTTTGTTTCTAAAATATTATACATTCTCAAAAGCATGTTGAATATTTAAATAAATCCTAGAGTCAAAACTAAGCGTGTTTCTAAAAAAATACATACATATCACGTTGCATGTTTTTAAACAGGAAAACAACACACATTTTCTGTAGTGTGTGCTTTTTATTAAAGAACAAGAAGCTTCATCTAGACCTATACGAGCCGACTTTCCTGCGTACATCAATATCAAATTGATAATCTAGCTATATTTCTCTCTTTTTCATTTAGGTTCAGTTCTTAATTACTTCATATGTACCTTTTCCAAAGGTTTATGTATATTTATTCATTTATTCATTCACTCACTAATTTATTCATTCATTCATTCGGAAATATCCTTAAAAATCCATATCAAAAAGTTTCGATGGAAAAAATGCTCGCTTAGTTATGGATGAACTTCGTATCTGTACATGTTCTACGTCATAACATCTTTTGGATAAAGTTTGTTCCCAGCAAATTCGTCTGTTAGAACAGGATTTATATAAGATTTCCCTTCAGGCGCTGTGATTTTTTTTTAAACTTCAAAATTGAACAAAAATTATTCAAATCAGAAAATGTTTCCCGATGAGAGCTTCCTCCAATACACGTGTTCAAAGGAGCTTGAATCTTATGCCCGGAGTTTACGTAATATGCTTCATTTTTGCCCATATGCGCTAATTTTACGAGTTTTTGAACTGTTAAAAGTTCAACGAAAAGTGGTCTAAATTAAAAAGTAAAATATAGAAATAAAATGTCTTCGCCGAGATCTTTCGAATGCAAAAAAAAAATCTTTTAGATTTTTTCAAAAGTTATTAGGAGGGTGGACCGACAAACCAACAGACATACATTTTTCCTATCTCAAAACCCAACTTTCATTTTTTTTTGTTTTCAATATTTACTTCATTACTTAACTTTTTTCTTATTTTTAACGAAATTTGTACCGTACGGAACCACTCTTTCAATTTTGTTTTCTTTTTCATTTGTTTTACGGAAAAGTAGACTAAAAATGCGTAGTACTCTGGGGGAAATTTGACCATGAATATTTTAATGCATTATACACTACTTTTCAAAGTAACAAAAGTCTTGTATTTTGGATTCTACTTATATGAGTAGAATAAAGAACACATTAATCACACGCATACACACAGAAGGAAAGAGGTATGAAAACAAATTATGGTCGATCTATTGATTATAACTTGATTTTAAAACTTTAATTTAAAAAAATCTTCTTGTCTATTAATTGTAAAATTTATGTCAAATATGTTTTCTTCTTCGTAGGCACTTACTGGGCATTAAAAAATATCGCGTTTTTTTACTATATGTAAGAATTTTTATGATAAAACCAACATTAAGTCAATGATGTTGATTGTCATCAGGCAAAATTAGAGTAAAAGAGTGAAATGAAAAAATAAGGTTTTCCATACAATTTAAGTAATTAGCTTTTTTATTAACTACTCGTATTTTATGTCCAAGATAATGAATTCGAAAGAAAAAAAAGAAAAGAAAACCGTATATGAGACCCAAGCATGTAACACTTTATGGCCTATTAAGAATATCATATAATTGCCACCAATAAACTGATGCACCTTAAAAGAAAAATAATAACAGTTAAAATACATGTATATGTATATATATATATATATATATATATATTTATTTATTTATTTATTTATTTATTTTTTCATGAGAACAGAATAGAAGTAGGAAAGGCAAAAAATATATCATCTCGGAAAAAGCTTTGGCGTTTTATGTTAACATTACCGAGTTCAGAAAAATAAAATGTATAAGGAAAACTTCCCGACGTAAAAAAAGCTATAAACACAAAAACCTAAACGATAGTATAAATGCCACACATAACTAGCTGCCTGAACTGAACCTATCTAAGCAGGAATTGAAAATGATAGTAGGGCACCCATGTTGGAAACTTATAATCGTAAAAATATAGATTCCTGGCTTTTTATACATACTTTCAAGTACAGGGGCAGGGGTATATCTTTTCGATATATTTCTAAAACTATGTCATTTTAAAGAAACTGCATGAGAAATTTGCTTTTATTTTAAGTTTAGAAAAGATTTATGGAGGAAAGTAGCAATATTTGAACAGTGTTAACAATGGTATATGCTCGTATATCGATGTTTACAAATTTGAGAAAATTGTTTAAGTTTCATTAGCAAGCACAGGAAAAACCAGTTTCGATTTTCAAATAAGAACTCAAAAGATTGAATGTTAATTAGTTTTAAAATATTACTTCTTTTAATCAAAATAACAAATGAAACATTAAAAAAAATCTACCACCAGGCAAATTTTCAGAAACACATTATGAAAGAAATCTTCTTTTTCGAAAAAGCATACCTCAATGCATCAGACATTTCTGTAATCAAAACATGGTATAACACAAATATTAGATTTTAAGCGACTATGAACAACGTTCTTTTAAACTTGGCTCTGTAGAATTTACTTCTTCTTAATTTGGGTTTTTACTTTAAAGGAAGTTTCTTGAAAAATAAAAAAAACTGTCACTATTCGGTAAATGAAAGAGGTACAGTAAAACCTGTAAAGTTGACCACGTTTGTAAGTTGACCACCTGTCTAAATTGACCACTTTTGTCAGGAACGGAATTAGTCCTATATTATATGACATAGGGAAACCTTTGTAACATGACCACCTGTTTATATTGACCACTTATTTACACCAAATTTGGGTGGGCGCATTATAGAAAAACCTTTTGTAAGTTGACCGCATATTTATTACTATATTTATTTGTTTTTATGCTATAAGGTACTTGTACCCAATATGGATAGTGCTCTCAATATGGACACCCCTAATATCTTTAAAAGTAACAAATTTGATTGAGAAATAGCACTACATGTCCGTGAAGAAAAGCAATTGAAAAGATAATTTAGCCAGGAAAGTGAAAAAAAGCGCGTTGACCGCCATTTTGAAGGAAACTTGTTTTTTCGTGGTGTGCTGATAGTAATTACTAGTAAGTTTAAATTCGTATTAGGGATGGTGAAATTGCTTTAATTATTGAAAAGTGGAGTGTTTTAGAAAGCCGATAAGACATATTTTCTATTGCTATTGAATATATTGCTTAAAAATGTTTTCTTTGTTTATTTATTATGAGATTTAGTAAAACTACGCTCGATTCCCAATATGGACACCTTATGTCCAAATAAAAACTTCTTCATCATGGGCGCTAAGTTCCACACAGTTCTCAAGGACATCTCTGCCGCAGTTGATGCATGGCCACATGTCTGCTACAGCATCAATATTTCATAAGAAGCAGTACCAGATCTCCTTTGTTGATGAAGAACAGCAAGTGAATCTTCAGATTGATTCACAAATTTGTAAATTATCTGTTTAATGTTATTTTGTTTTGCTAATTCATAATAAATGAATGTTTATATGTATTTTTAATTCATGCGTTTGAAGACACGTGGCCATGCATCAAATGCGGCAGACATGCCCATGAGGACTGTGTAGGACTTAGCGCCCATGATGAAGCTTTTATTTGTCCATTGTGTGAGGACTGAGTAATAGTAGATGTTCAGTCTGCAGACAGATGCAATAAAGCTAAGCAAAAGCGACTATATTATTTCATAATATTTTGTAGTAACTGAGGTGCTTTGCATGGCTCTTCGAAGAGCCACAACCGAAAATGCCCCTTTCCCTTCTATAAAGTGCTTGCTATGAAGATATTTACTGTGCCCCACTCCTGCCCCGCAATATTTTAAGCTACCTTTTTTTATCCCCTCTCCTCTAAAATCCCTTGGAAGCGTGTATCTTCCATACACCCTCTGTAGTAGGTCAATAAGAAGCCACCTGTCTCTAATATGGACATGCATGTCCATAATAGGGACAGATGGTTCCTAATATGGACACTTGTAATTTTTTTTTGTTTTTATCATTTAAAATAAACCAGGATAATTACAAGGTCGCTAATTTTGATAATGATAGTCAATAGTCCAGGGATAGTGGTCATACATTTTTGGAGTCCTGTGACGTGTACAGGGGTATGAAAAAAATACATTTAACTTAAGGTGTCCATATTGGGCACAGGTACCTTAGTGTTAGACCATTATATGTCTGGATAGATGAATCATCAGTATAAAGCTTGCCTAAACCTTTTTGTAATGTAACCATATGGGGAAACTACTATGAGCACTCTTTTGTTCTTTGAATAAGTTTCTTATTTATTTTTAGGAAATCTTTATCTATACGTTATTTTTAGGATATCTTTACCGCCAAATAAGTAACTTATATAATTATAAAGATGTTTATTTTCATTTTAACAAAGTGCTTTAATTTTAAAGTTGTATAGGATACATTGTAAGTCATTCAGTTTAAATTTCTCTAATGATATTTTGGATAATTGCGAAAAAAAAGCTGATTTTACTATTTCAAAGTAACGTTAATACATGAAGCTATGTTAATTAGTTAAAAATGAATAAATGCATAGTGTAAGAAATGACAAAAAAATATCCACCCTCTATAACTTGACCACCTGTCTAAGTTGACTACTGTCGTGCTGGCAAGTGGTAAACTTACAGGTTTCACTGTAAAATGAAAAAAGAAGAAGAACATTAACAACGGCATAATTTTTTTACAGTCATGGAGCAACATTCAACCGAGACTCCAAGGGTGCTTTCACACCAAAGGCGACAAAGAAAAAATACTTGTCTTTTCCACATCTGTGCAAGCGCAGAGCGTATTTTCACCTTCAAATTTGGCTCTGCGGTTGCGCAGATGAGAAAAGACAGGTCTTTTGTCTTTGTCGCCTTTGGTGTGAAGGCCCCCTAAGTCCGAACATCACTCAAACCTGACATAACTAAAATGAGTTATTCGACTATACAAATGCAGGCGGCAGCGACAAATCCCCATCGAAGACTTACTAACTCAATCGAAAATCTCGATTGAAATCCTCCCACCTAATTCGTTTTATCTACCTACTATTTAAAGGCAGCGCGATTTAACTGCAACGCTCCCGCATCTCCGAAGTATTTAAATCAAAGTTCGCAATCTAATAAAATATTTAAATCAACTTCTATTGCCAATTTGGTACCTCATAATTAATTTCCACAATTTTCTATTTTTTTTCTTTTTTCCCTAGCTTCAAGCAATACGCTTTTTAGAGAAGTCAAGTTTTGAAATATATAGGTACGAAACAAAATTGTTTAAAATTAATGTCAGCATTATATATATATTTATTTTAGTGTTGATATTATTTAAATACAACCGATTCGCGAAAACTCGAATTTTTCAAATTTCAACAAAACAAATTTGACTGCACCTTTTTTATTTTTTACAGCAATTTTGTCTCTTTATCTCGAAGTTTTTTTAATTGCTCTCGACAACTCAATTTTTTTCTTCACTGAAAAGATTTCCTTCCTTCCTTCCTTCAATCCGGGTCGTTATTGTTTCCGATCCCACAAAATTATGATTTTGAAAATGACATAAATTGTCATATTTCATCTACTACAGGATCAGTATCCAGATTTTGCTAAGAAAACCTGAAAATTAGCATTTTCCAGTAAGAATGTGGTGCATGCTTGTATTGAATCACAATCACATATCACAAAAAAAAAAAAAAAGCATCCCAAACCATTTCAAATTTAAAAAATAATTGATCCCAAAAGAAAAGACAGTCACCTTCAAACAAACAAAGATATTTTAAATAAAGTATGCAATGGTGTCTGTTTTGAGATCATCTTTGTATGATGTACGTACATAATAGTATTTACTATTGTTGAAATAACCTGCGTTGTATATTCAATAACTCGATTTATTTTTCTTTCCTTTGATTATGAAATATTGAGAGTTGGCTGTAGAACATTTGAACAATATCCATTTTCAGCAATAGAGCATTTTTCATCTCCAACAATTGAACAATAAGCATTCTACATCTGAACAACATGCGTTTCCAACAATACGTATTTTAACCTAGTAATCAGCAATAATCAATAACGACGCTTTCAGCGAAAAACAAAATAATGGGAAGTTGGTGGCCAAAGTACGAGGTAGCAATTTTGTTCTTATGCTCTGTCGCATTGAATGTCGCATCTTAATATCCTACACTAACATTTCTTTGCAAATTTTAAATTTTATCTTAGATACATAAGACATTTACTTCTCGTTAAAAACACAAAAACTGTAGCATTTATTAAAATAGAATTATCAATATTTTTTACGAACACAATGATATTGTGTAATCTTGCAACAACAACGCGTCAGGAAATGTAAAATGACATGAAAAAGTAGTTTTAAAGCTGGAACGAATAAGCAAGACTCCTTCAGAAGGAAAATTTAACTACGCCAGTACAGCTGAAATGTCAACATACAACTGTAGTGTTGAAGAAATGAGGTGGAAACGTTTTAACAAAGTTTTGGTAAAAAGTATTTTCCTCAACATTGCAACTATTAAAAGCTTGGAAGAATCTACGCACATGTTGCAGGAAAAATTAGATTCTAGTTGGTTGCATTTTGCATTTTTGATACAAATGCCATTTTGAAGGATCTTGAAAAAGTTTAAGAACCGTATTTAAATTCACGACCAGAAAATGAGAAAATGTAGCGAAATTACTTCATCTGAAAGAAAAAAATGGGATGCAAATAATATGAAGTTACAGAAGCTCAAATGAAATTTCGCTTCCTTATGTATTTTCTGTGTTTTATCAAGAAAATTCTGAGAACTGTTTCGCTTTGATGTATCTTGTTAAATTTAAATTTTTTAAAACCCTCCAACGTAATTCTAAAGTACATAGTTCTGTCTAATTCTAAAGTAGTTCTGTCTAGATTATTAAAATGTAACTTAAATATTCTTAAGGATGATGCAAACTATTGAAGAAATTAACAATTTAACAATGCTTACACGAGTTCTCTACGAAGAAAATGCTGTTCTCGTATATAATTTGGTCTGAAACGATATATTTTTATCGAAACAGAGTATGTTATTATTAGTAATCGAAGTACATGTTCTTATAAAGAAAAAAATGATCATTATTGATTACCTCGATAATTTTTAAATTGGTATTTCTGTTACTCAGAACTTCTGCTCTACGACCCCATTTACAGTTATGTATTTGACATATGTGGTATCAAAGCAAAGTGTGTTATTGTTTGTGTCCTGAAAGTTTTCGCGGGGATCACTAACTCACTTATCGAGGAAGAGATCATTTCTTCCAACACTACCAAGAGCAGCAATTATTGGGCGCGGCATTTTAACCACTTAACGGTCGCATCATTTTCAATAGAGTCACAACAAAAGGGGCACTTCCCCCCCTACAAAAAACACATTTAAAAAGTGCGTAATCCTCAATGACACTACAAATAATTTGGCTCTGTCATCTGTTATGTAAAAGGAGAAATAATTTTTTTTCCCGGAAATGAGGAAAGGATTTTTCTTGCCATTTTGGTGGGCTATTTTTGAACAATCCAGACCGTGAGGGGGGTGGGGGTGGAGAAAGGGTTAAACATGTTTATTGGAAATGCATGGAGCTGAAACTATACCAGTATATTTTGATTTTTTCATTACCAGTATTAAAAGTTAGATGGTTAAATTACCCTTAGACAGTTATTTATTTATTTATTTCTTTGTGAGGTACTAAATAATACTTCACGTTTTGAATTTTGTGGCCAATAACTGTTTATATTTTTAGCTTTATATTTTGAATTTGCTTCCGAAGGCAGTTGTTTCACTGATGTGTTCTTTCCTTCTTTTTCTTTTTAATGTTTGATGAGGAATGCGTTTTAAAAAACGCATGCACACAAATAATATTAATAATAGTAATATTGTGCTGAAACGGACCACTATGCTTACTGTAAAGATTGAGTTAGCAAAAGGATGGTCTCCGAGAAAGGAACTTGAAGTATTTAAAATTTGCTCTAAGATGTAAAGGAAACACATAAGCTGCATACGTAATTTTCGATACAAAAATGCAAAAATAATTTTTAAAAAATACTAAATAGAGCATACAAGATTACTTATTTGCATAAAGGATAAATATCTAAATTTTGTTGAAAATCAACTCAATCGGATCATTTGTATTTAAAATATACTTTCTAGATTTCAATTGAACTCAATTATTTTTGCTTAAGAAAATTTGGTAAGCTAATTTTTTTCCAAGGTTTTTTTTTTTAAAAATTCTATACATTCCTAATTATGTTTTGTTTTACTTTTTTCAATTTTAATTTAAATCTCCGTAGCATTATCGTCTTGGTTTTATCGGGAAAGTAATGAAATAAAGGCGTAAATTTTTTTAAATGCATGTCTTTTTTCGGGCATCTTTGAGTGTCTGAAAAATGAAATGTATATAAATTACACTTCTACAGACTTTTTCCATACAATATTTAGATTAATTTGTGAAAAGCAAACACCATTAAATTTCGAATATCAATGTTAAAATCACATTTTTTTACAGTTCTTATCAAGTTATTTTTCCAAATATTATTATCAAACATCTTTTAAACAAATAGCCTTTTCATTCCGAATCTATATATAACTGTTTGATGTGCTAAATCAAAGGTGGAAAATGTCCTTTTAACATCAAAGGAGGAAGCAATAGTTGAAAATATTTGAAATATTGATCTGTCACTTTTGTTTACTAAAGGCACCATGCTTCACATTAAGAGCCCAATTTTTACCAGTTAAACAAAATATTCTGTTTATAACAAATTCAAAATGAATATCCTGACTAAAATCCGTATGTGAGGGACTTTTCATTTCCAAAATTCATCTTTAACTTTTATGGAAAAATAGGTTAAGCCTAAATAAGTTCTAAGGAAGCATTTGCAGATGAAGTTTCAAACTTGAAGCTAAATCAAATAGATATTCAAATATAGCAAGTTTCAGAAAAGAAATGAATAAAGAATCACATTCCTTTTTTATGACATTAATGTTTGGACAATATGGCAGCTGAATATTTCGACGCAGTTGAAAACACAAGCAGCCATACTCACAGTGACACAACTACCGGCTTCGATATTGACAATGAAGTGGGTTTATATCCAAAAAGTTTTTAAAATTTTATCTAACAAAAGAGCGTAAAGAACAGGAATTAGATAATGCTATCCTTCATTAATCATCTGTGATAGCTTGAAATCTTGCTCAACTCTCAGTAAAATCCCGTACTTGTCAGTAAATGCCCGCTAATAACTGCTCGTTATTACACTGATTTAGTTTCTGTAACTACAGAAATTCCTGAAATGACGCTATAGTAGGAAATTAGGGATCCATTTGCACCACCATTTTCTGTCATTTTGATTCTAATGAATTATTTTGTTCCTTAAAGATTTGTTTAAAAATTTGAAATAAATAATTAACTTATATAAAATATATAATAATTATACAAAATACGTAGTGACTACGTAAAATATCTGAAATTATATAATAAAGTATGTGTTTCAAAACAAATATTTTGCATTTCAATTCAGGATAGAAAAACGTGGTAACGGTAAAAAAAAAAATACTCATTGCTTTTGCATTAAAATAGCAAAATTTCAGTTTGAAGCAAAAATGAAGATCGAATAATAATGGCTGTTTTCAAGTCACTTTGTACTTAATTCAATTTAAAACAAAAATATAAAGCATTATGCGAGGCTCCTTTTTATTTCTCCGGTTGCATATACAGCAATATTCTTAAAACTCTCTTAATATAAAAAATACAGCATTTTCTTTCGAAACATGAGCAATTATTCATTTAAAACACAAATTTGATACCTTTTTGACGTAATTCTAAAACTATGTTTACTGTATTATTTTAAAGCTTAGATTTTAATTTTTTAGGCTTACAAACAAAGTAATTGCATAGATATAAAAAGTCGTTTTCAGAATATTTTGTACTTAATTGGTATGAAATTAGAGTAGGTTCTAAACCTTTCATGAGATAATGCTGTTAATGTTGTACTAAGAAGAACTTTCGTCAAATTTCAAATAGATTTGCACTCGGTCAGATAAAGATTTTAAAATGAAAAAAAAAAAAAAATACTACGAATAACCACGAGGAATAAAAAGAGCTCATATTCATAAACGTGCTTTAGATGTCTCCTCTTTGGTGTAAAAAAAAACAAAACAAAACTTTTGAAATAAATTGATAGCTTCCAGTTTTACTTTATCATGTGTTTTTGTTTTGCTACGCCTTAATATGCAGTTAGTTGTTGTATAGTTTTGTCAGCCTCAGTGGAAATGTCACTAACTCTCAAAGTAAGTAAAATAAAAAAGTTGCACTTTTTACAATGAGAGTCTATTTAAAATTCAGTTTATTTTTATCTTAGAAAATAGTAGTTTATACTTGAATGTAGAATAGAAATAACTACCATTCGTTTTGTTTCATACTGTGGTAGTTTATAAATATGAACAATAAGGACTGCAAGTAGCGAAAAAGAACTCTTCTCTTCAACAAATGAAATAAAAACACTACTCCGTAATTCCAAGGTATTATATCAGTTTTAATAAACTATTACACTTCATAAAATATTATCTAATTAAATGTATTACACGTATGGCGTTTAAAACAATTAAAAGCAAAATTGAATAAATGGCTACACCAAGAGAAATGAAACTTATGGACAAGAAATAATTTTTTTTTGCCAAAACCACTAAGTAGATTCAAACTTATTGTTAAGCTTGAAAAATATAATTTTACAAAATGTATCTATGAAAAAGAAACAAACATAAACGTATTTTATCAAAAATTAATTCTGAAAAGCTTTCATTTTATTTTGAGTCACAATAGATAGATGTGAATAAACTCAAAATGAAAAACAAAAGCGCTTTTTACGAAATTAAAAATGAGCAAAACCAATTTAATGGATTAAGATGATTGGAATGAAAGGAAAATAGTTTTCGAAGAAAAAATAATATTAAGCAATATGTTGCAGTTGAAAATATTTTCCTAAAAAAAAAAAAAAAATAAATAAATAAATAAATAAAAAGAATGAAAATTACCATTTGTTTAATTGTATTTTAACAGTGGAATGAACAGGAGCATACAACAAATACATGACCAAAAAAAAAAATAGTTTTTGAGTACTTGATTAGGAGAAGATTATATCAAACAAAGAAGAAAAGCTAATTATTTTAATTTAAACATTTCATAGGTTTTTTTTAAAAATATGCATTCTTTGCTTCAGCGAAAAATCCTTAACTTCTGACAATGTCATGCAAACGAAATTGGATAGATAGAAGTATTTTCTTTGTTTTATTTGTAATAAGTAGGAAAAAAGGAATTTTTTAAAAAGCTGAATGCAAATGTCTTCAGCAATTATTAATCTCTAAGTGAGAGAAAAAAGAACTTTAAAAGTAGAACACTTAATTTTGTTGTTTGCGTAAGGGTATTTTTCCCACATACTGTTCTAAAACAATTTTCAGAGTATAAAACAGCATTTTATTCTAGTTTTCATCTAAACTTCTTCAGCTTAGTTTGAAAGTTATTGTCCTGTGGTCAGATTATGCAATCTAAATGCTAGAAATATTTTCTGTATCTGAAAATGGAAGCAGAAATTCTGAAACATCTTTTGCGATACGAAAGTTGGCTTTCGAATTAAATGTCCAGAAAACTTTTTTTTTCCTGCTTTGTAATGGGGCTGCGTATGGTACTAACCTTTGCAGACCTTTTTGACGCTTATTTCGCCCCTAGATGGCGGCACCGGAGCTCTAATTGATGCCAAACTGCACCTAGCAGAGCATCCAAGCAAACATATACTCAAGGGATATTTAACATGCCGCATTGTCATAAGACATGGGCTCTGACGATTTTCTGCATCTTGAAAATCCACCGACTTGGCCCTGGTTTGATCCTACGAACTTGGGCGTACGAGGCCAGCGAGATATTTTCTTAGACATCAGTGCCTTACCACTACGCTACCCTGCCTGCTGTCTAGGAAGCTATTGCGCCAAGCAATTCGCCCGAAGTCTGAAACGTCTCGTTCAAATTTACAACTAATTTCAGAAACGTGAAGATTTTCTGATAAATTAAAAAAAAAAAAAAATCTTGAGGCGTCTGTTGGTATTATTACATGAAATTCAAAAACATATTTTGACGTCTCAAACCATACTAAACAATCCAGAAACATTTTTAGGTGTTAACATATAATACAGTAAGAATCAAAACTCTTGTCCAACTTCAAATATTTGAAAGGATTGCTTCAACTTAAAATAATCCTCTGGCGTCATTTGAAATACTCTGAAATATAGAAGCAGCACTTTTTTTTACACAAGCATTTAATTTAAAAACAAAGTATTTTATAATTTTTCTAGTCTGAATAAAATTGTAAATAATTTGTCAATTTAGCAGCATAAAACGAAATGCTATCAGCATAAAAAGTTAATACTATGCTCCCAGAACATGCTTCTCGATAAGTTTGAAGAATCAGATTATTAGAAAAAAATACGTGTACTAAAAATAATTACATCTAATGAAACTTGTAAAATGTAAATTCAGTGAAGGTCGTAATAATTATTTGCGGAAATATTGAAATCAGTGGTAATTATTTGTTTGGAGGTTCTACGGAACAACCATTTTTTTTCTCAAACTTCACTTACTCGGCTTTATCGTTGTTTCTTAAGTCGTCTCTTTCTTCGTATTTTATTGCTCTTTCTATTCTGTAGTCATGAAAGGATGATATACTTACTCAAGTACGAGGCTAAATTTTAAGAAGCTCATTTGCAAAAGTAACTTAATTTACTTCAGAAATGTTTCTTAAAATAAATCCTATTATTATTATTAATAATAAATTCTTAGGAGAGTCATAAAACTTTTCTTAATTCAAGATGATTGTGACTTTTTCATTTTTATACATTGTACGAGTTTGAAAAGTACGTATTTCCTTTTTTTGTATTGGTAATTGAAGTTTAGTCAACCGTTTTTTCTGTATGAAATATTTTCACGATTTTGTTAGGTCAAATCGAATTAAAGTTCAATTCTTTGGATTATATTTTTTAGAAGCACTCTTTTCTTCAAAATCAATTTAAAACTGCGAGATATTTTCTTAGACATCAATGACATTCAATACAAAAGCGTGCTTTGATCGTCGATTAAAAGGTTTATGAAGATAAAACTGCGTAGAATATCTTTCAAATTGTGCCTTCAAAATATTTGTAACAGCGCACTTGTGCTTGACTGAAGAAACACAAAAACCTTTTCTTCCTTTTGTGCTGTCATAAACAAGCCCTTTTCTTCAAATTGAACATTAAAAAATACAACTATTATATTAACGGTGTTTCACAAGATTAAAATGTTTTGATTTTACATTAGCTGTAAAACGTTTTGCTGTATTTACTAAGAACGAACACATCTACTTAAACATTGATAAATATCGATGTTTAAGTAACAAGGAAAATAACTGGAATGAAAGATACTTCTTTTACAACGTCTGCATTATGGAAAGATACTACATTGGGAATTACGGTCTTTGAACTGGAAAAATATGTTTTAAACATTATCGTTTATGAATTACTTTGTATCATTAATTTTATTGGAGCGTTAAAATCATTACACCGAAGAAAATAAGTGCGTTATTATGTATGTGAATAGGGCATTTACTAATTAGGGAGGATGGAGCTCTAACTAATTAGAGCTGGTATTCTGCATGCTTCAAATAGTGAGAGAGAGAGAGAGAGAGGATTGAAAAAAAGGACGATGTACGTAAATTTGTAATGTCGATAGTAGGAAGTTTCTCTAAATTTCATGGTTAAATGTAATTTTGCAAATAGTTTTTCTTTAAGCTGTTATTGAATGCTACTAGTATTTATAATTCAGCCGTTTATTGTTTTAAACTGTCTAAACTATTTTTCGTAACTCATTAACATATAACTAAATAAAACAAACAATAACTTTAAACACTGCAGAAGCGGAAGTATACTGTCATATAAGTGCCTTCTTGAAAAAAAAAATAATGTTCCTTCTCAAAAAACAAGTTGCTTTAAGTACCCAGTGAATGTGTCAGAAAAATTTATTTCAAAGTCAAGTGAACTGTCGTAAACTATTTCACACCAGTCGAAAACACGTAAGTAAAGTAATCTTGGAAAGCTGAATTAATATCGATTCTTTTTTCGAAGCAAATTATCAAAAAGTATTGAAAAACGTTTTACAGAAATTTCAACCAAAATCGATGCCATCAATCAATGGAAAATTTTATGTATTTTTTCTTCGTCTATGTTATTAAAGGAAATAAATTGCTTTAGAAGAATTAAGTATGATGAATTGTTGCTATTTTTTGCTATCAATTGCTGCTGATTATATTGTGACACTTATAGCTCAAAGATATATGAATATGGATGGTTTTTAGAGTCATTTGGGTCTTATTTTGCATTTTCTGCACTTATGAGGCCTATATTATCAGTTAAAACAAAGTAACTATCAAGAATAGTGTATAATTTTTGTATTACTGTGCAAAAGTTATGTGCCTGCAGTTAATTTTATTCCCGTCCATATTTTGCAAGTCAACTTTTAACCACGAATAAAGACCTTTCAATTTCAAGCTGCGTGTGAGTGTATATATATATATATATATATATAATATATATGTATGTATGTATGGTGGTTACAATTAAATTACTCAGTTTATACCTGAGTAAAACTCCTTCTGATGGACGTTATACGGATCATAGTGAAAGAAATACGCAATAAGAATATACTAGTTGGAAGATTTATCACTAGATGAAGGCTTCGTGTTTTCCGTATCAATTGCAATTCTCATCGCCAAGTTGTTGCGATGCATAGAGAAACCCTTCGCAATGCGGTTTAACACGTTGTAGTACTCCTTAATGATTGGAACAATTGAAATTGATCAAATTACGTGATTGTATCAATTGTGTTTTCCTGCACCTCATTTTCAGCTGCTAATAAAAAATTTGAACTAGGGTTTTCTTATTACAGGTTTCTTGCCCAAGTGGTCTATAAAACATATGTCCCAAGTTTCAAGGACATAGGTCTATTAGAACGAACTCATTCCCTACGTGGGCCTATATATATATATATATATATATAGATATATATATACATTAAACAAACGATCTAGTGCTTTTACATCAAAAACTGCATGGAAAAGATAATTCGATCAAAGTGTTGTGCTAGCTACTGATACAGCTTCCTTATGTCTAATATTTACAATGACTTATGCACATTACAAATTAGCATTGATGATATGATAATCCAGTTGGCCAAAATATCTCCTACAACAAAACCCAATTGATAAAAAAAATCCTATCAGATATTTATTGCATCCGTTGTATGTCTTGTCAATATAAGTAGCAGGTTTATTTTTCTTAATACATAAGATTCGGTCGATAAGTAAGCTCGGTGTTTCAACATGTTAAGAACGCAAAAATATAATGGTGTACAATATTACTGTTGCCTTCATATTGTATTAAACACAGGTTTAGAGTAGGAAGTTTCCGCGCGAAACAGGATTGAAATTTTCCGCTAGATACATAGAAATTCCTTGTATCGATATTATTTTTAAAACCCTGTAATCGAATAATTTTTACTCACTGTCTTAACATTAAAAACAACTGTGCATCCCTGTAAGTAAATGGCAAACCTAAAACTAATGTATTTCCATTTACTAACTGTGCATTTATTTCTCTTATTTTAATCTTTATTTAGTGAAAAGAAACAAATTCTTTCTTGCTACTATGACAACCGCGTTTGTTTTGACGAATAAAAAGAAAGTAACAAATCACATTCTTTTGATTGAGTTAACTAATGTTTTCTTTTCTTTTGAAAATATTTCTCAATGCTAAATGTTTGATATTTTTACCCCGCTACCATCGAATGAGAATGATAAATTATTTTTGTGTTTGATTCAGTAGATAAAAATGATTCTGAACTTTTCTAAGATAAAAGAAAAGAAAAACTTTTAGAATGAGAACCATACATTTTTATTCTCTTAACCTTTTTAGTATTATGAACTGTTGATAGTAAAGTAAAAATTTATTGATATGGAAGGAAGTTATTTAATGTTTCGTAATTCAATAAACAACAACATTAGAGTATCTTAATTAAAATACAGCAGCTAACAGAATGGATATTTTTCCGCAGCTTATAAATTATAAAAACGTATTATATCAAACAATTTAAATAATCATTTATCATGGTTTAGGCTGGATGGAGACGCCCGATCCAGTTGCGGTCAGGCGCCAGCCGCTCGCGCGAGCCAGCACATTAAACTCAATGTACTACTGGACATGAGAACTGTGGCACTTGACCGTGCCGCTCGTGTAATAAGTCGGCTAATTGAACTCAATGTATTACTGCGCCGGAACTGCCGTGCCTGATCGCAACCAGATCCTCCGTGAGCAACGAGCCGTGCAAAAAATAGTACTCAAAAAGTTGCACGGACTCTCAGTGTAGTACTTTTCCTTGTGTTGTTACAAATAGATCTATGCATAAGAAAAAGTAAAAAGGAAGATCAATATCTTCATTGTGATATTTGTGCTTATTGCTGTATGTGAACATTTCAGAGCTTTGTCTCTTCAATATTATTGCTTTTTTTCATTCCAGGAGATGAAACGTTATGTGCTCATAATCCAGGGTTTTTAATTATTCACATATTTTCAAAGGTTCTTTTAATAGCAAGACATGGGACATTTTGAATTCAGGAGAACACTTCTCTAAAAATATCATTTACAACTGTTCTTCAAAACTACAGATGAATAGCTTTGTGGGAATATGATTTTGAATAATGTATTTTATTTGGATAGATTAGCATTTAACTTTCAAAAGCAACTCTTTGATAGAGACAGAATAACTTGTTTATTCAATTTAGAGCGAGTACGTTTTGACTCTCTTTATATTATTGACATTGCTTTGTGACAACACGTTGTTCAACGTTGTTCAGTTCATGAAAATTATAAAAATATTTATTTCATATGAAAATTAATCTTTTCAGAATGCAAGGATATAACTTCATCAAGGTTGAATATTAAATTAGTTAGATGAACTAACATAAAGTTTTTCTGCCCATGAAATACATTTTTAAGAAACTTATTTCCTTAGTCCTATTTTGAAGCATTCGTATTCTATTTCCAGTGCATTTTTACTATGTCATTCAATAATGATGCACTTTTACAAATACTGCTGCTGAATTTTAAAACCCCTATTTCTTGAAGTACCTTTTGCAATACATTTCAAAGAATAGATTATGACTTCTTTTTATGCTCATAGAGAAGTATGAGCACTTATCTCAGTTCAAAGACTCTCTAGAGTTTTTTTCATTGTGTGTCGCAGAAGATTATATGTTTTAAGCGCATGAAGTCGATTTTGGACAAAAGAAGAAGAAAAATATTTTGGAAAGGGTATTAAAGAACTTTTTCACAAAATTTTAGTACTGATTTATTTTACTTTATTATAGGGGAATAATATATTTTTAAATTTAAATGATTTAAAAATAATTTATTGGTTATTTGCAGACGATGCAGGGTGAAGTAATCTCTTCTGTTTTTACCCAAGTAGCATTGATGAATAAGAATTGCTATTGGGACAAAATGGCTTATTTTAAGTTCATCGACATTCTCCGAATAGATCCGAATAAAAATAACTTAGATTTAAAAAACTGAGTTCTTGTTTTTAAAGTAAACTCTTTTTCAAAATCCCTTATCCCTTTTTCTTTCTCTTATCAATTTTCTCAAAAATGATCCGGTACGGTCCCATTTTTAAGACACCAATAAAAATAGAGCAGATGGCCCTTTATATTTGAGGTGACATACTATCAGAAATAACACAACCCGTGCGAAGCAATAGTACGTCACAGTTGAGAACGGTGTATCTCTAGAAAATCGAACTCGGATCTTTCTGTCTGCAGGAGAAGGATCAGTCCACTGTGCCAGAGAACATCGAGAAATTAGCGAGACAGTTGACTTCCAAACGTAACAGCTGCGAATGCTAAATTATTTCTGTGCTAACTTTCTTCATAAACCCAGTCCAGAGGAGTGTTAATCATTCACTCATCTATACTGTTTTCTTGTTCTGCGTCTGATCCAAAATTAAGATCGAATGCTCATCCATAACAAATTATTTTTCATGTATTTCTGCTCTGATGAGATGCACTGACGACTCACGTTCTTGAATTTTTTTGACATCTTGCGCGGGAAACAGTTCCTTAATTTTAATGCAAGCACTATTGTTATTCAGAAGTAATCGTTTAAAAAAAGCCCTCAATTAATTATGAACGTAAATATACTGTATACATTTTGAATTTACTTCAGTGAAAATAAAATAATACTTGTCCTTTCTGTAACAAAAATTTCTAAGTAAGCATCGGTACTTAAAACTGAGAACGGCGCTTGCTTACTTTTAAATCAAAATTTCTTAAAAATAAGAAGGTATATTTTCTTCGCTTTAAGCACGTCATTTGTATTAGTGAGGTAACAGGGAAAGAGCGAAAGATTGAAATGGAAATAGGTATACTATGCATTTGGGGAAAGCGGAAGCATGAAAATAAGCAAAAATAAAGTCATGTTTGAATGTTTTTCATCTTAATATTTTTCTTCACTTTTTGATGAAAAATATCTTACAGAGAATACCATATTCCTCACTTTTATCAAAAATACTTGAGTAAAAAACTATAATAATAAGTGGTACATATAAATAGATGAATAGACGTGTGCTTTTGTGTAGAAGGAAACGAGACAGAGTAGCCCACTTTTGAGAGTTCATGGTGGTCCATAGACTAAGATGCTGAAAGCTAATCGCCAGTTAAATTGTAAAGCAAATTCAAAGCTAATGAAGGAAATGTAAATCAATGGCTCATATGTATTACCATACTAGGATCGGTAATATTACTTAAAACCAATGGTTATGGGATCGGGTTGAGATATTGATCCCCATATCTTCCACGGTTTCGCCCTTGCCACATATCACGTTCTTTTAACATCATTCATGGGGGTGTATGTTATACCTAAACAAGACATACACAGTGTGTCAACAAATTCTAAGACTAGGTTTATAAAATAAAATTAAAGCTAGCAATTATATTTTTAAAGTATTTTTATTCAAAATAAGCTCATTCGGCTTCAATACATTTGTTACAGCGGTTCGACAACGATTCGAATGCCTTTTACAGCTCACATTAGGAGACTGCCTCCAAAGCTCGCGTCGTAGCTGTTTGTATGTTGTCAATGTCATCAAAGTAATAAAAAAAAAGTAACCAAAAGAACTGAGGTTTTGGCAGCGAATCAGCTGATAGTTAAGGAGTTTCACGAATGCTGGATAGCCCAGCTAGCACCCCTGTAAGCTTAGTTCCAGCTGTAGTCTTAAAAATTCTTTGACACACTGTGTACAAACAACTTTGACGCGAGCTTTGAGGCAGTCCCACAATGTGAACTGGAATAGGCATTCGAATCGTTGTTAAAACGCTGTAACAAATGTATTGAAGCCGAAGGAGCTCATTTTGAATAAAAATATTTAAAAAATATAATTGCTAGTTTTATTTTATTTTTTTAAACTGGTCTTGAAAATTCTTTGACAGAATGTGTATATGCAGCGTTATTGCAGTAAGCTAAACTTTCGCATTTGCTTTTCCAGTAAAAAAAAAGAAAATTCTTTTCTTGCAATTTTTCATAATATGCAACTAGAACTCACATTTTTGAAGTTAAATTGAAATCTCTTAGGATAATTCGTTCCGAAAGTGCTACCGTATTGAAAAGAATTAAGAAATTCTTTGAAATTCAAACTAAAAAGAAATGGATTACTACAAGTCACGTTTCAAGATTGTGCATCAAGTATTTTAAATTAAATTGTTTTCTAAATCTATCAATGTACGCATTTTTCTTAATTTTTAACGATACCTCCCTCCTTTTTTTACTTTTACGGAAAAGTAGGACAGCAAGAATCTTCGACTGAGGCGGAGAAAAACTGAATAAAGATGGCAAAAAATAAAGTTTCAAATCGGTTCTTCTTTAAAATTTGCAAATAAACGTTTTCATATATTTATGGTGCATACTCTAAAAAAAGCATTATTATTGTATACAAAAAGAAAATGTGATTTTTCATAAAAGATGAAATTGGTATTAGAAAATTAAAAATTAAGTTTTGCGAGGGAATCGAAGAACTTTTTGTTAGATAAACTGGAATTTTTTATGACCTTTAACGGTTTGATGTTTCAAACTTTATACACGCACAACTTATTCTTAATATATGAGAAGATTCGAGGTTAAGAAGAATAATACAAATAAATAATAAATTCTCCTAAGAAATTTGCAATAGTTTTTGCTTCCTACTTTAAAGCGAAGATTTCATTAAAATCTTAGACAAGCAATAATATAGCGTACTTTCTCGAAAAACTTCATTCATAGAATCAATCAATTTAATATATACTTTCAACGATTGTTTTATTCTCCAATGAATAAAATCATTTAAAAATTATTCATTTTATTCAATAAATTATTGTTTTAATTATCAATGACGAAAATTTCTGCTTTCTATTCAATACTTGGATTCTGATTGCTTTTTTGTGCATAAGAGTGGTAACAAAAAAATATTGTATTAAAAATAAATATATATAATGCTTGATGTGCAGATGTTAGTTTTTAAGAAATAAAATTAACCGATTTTTGTTAATTTTTTTATTTATTTATTTTTACAAATCTAAGACAATTTTCATTTTAATTCCCATTCTTGTTTTGGAAAGAGTTGACAATTGAAATACAATAAGAAAAATATCATAATATGCAATATTTTATGAATATATTAGACATTTAGGGTAGCAGCGGTGAGAAATGCATGTATATGTGACAAAACATGGCAAACTGACAGCTAGAATTTGCTGTAATGCTTCTTAACATTATCCTACGAAATAAAGCTGAAAGCATTATTAACAGTTTTCCTTATTTCTTTCCAACCAGGACGTCTTAATAAATAAATACATGCATATGGACACTAAAATTTGTACATTTTCCAAAAAGTAAGAATTGGACAGAAACTAAAAAGGAGTAACTACATTAAAAATCCTTCGAGTTATAGAAGAAGTGATAGTGAGCAGCGTGAAAAATAAAATTGAGGGATAAATCCAAACGATATTGGAATAAATCTTAATTGTTGAAGTAAAAAAAAATGTGCTTAATCCAATAACTTAGAATCAAAAATCTTAGCGAAAAAGTCAAATAGTTGAAGGATAACTCCTAATAAATATATTTTTGCAATTAAAAAAGTTATATTTTTATGGAGCGAGTAATGTGAGGAGTGAGTAGTTTCATTGAATAACTTCTACCATAATTGTAATACGGACTTAATTTTATCTTAAAATTCATCGGAAATTCCGTCTTATTTTTTGAAACAAAAGATCTAAAATTCTGTCAAGGATTTTGAAAGTTTAGCTTCACCTACGGAATATTAATTTGCACCTTGCCCAAGATGGAGATTTAAATTTCCCTTGGCCCTTTTCGTATTTTACTTGGGATCCACCGTAGTTTATCTAGATAATCTGTAGAATAACCGATTTCTGTAAATGCACTTTAACCGTAGGATGAAATACTTTTTAAATAAATTACGAATCTCACAGTACCTTCTATAGTTGGAGGAAAATTTTTAATTTTTCTCTCTCGCGGAATTAAGATAACTACGCCTTATTATAAGCAATATGTAATATGTTCTATCCGGGAAAAATATTTACACTTAAGGTCTCTGATTAGAATTCAATTACTGCGGTTTATTCTAGCAAATTAAAATCAAACAATACGGTAGAAAGTATTAAATTTCAGTACTGATTGAAATCTCCGCCAAGTTACATAGAAGAATATTAATTAAAATTTTCTAAACTTTCACAGCCCGCTTAAAACTAAAATGAAATTATTCTTGTTAGGCACTCAGTGCTCGTGTTTACTGCTTTAAGAGGTTAATATTAGACATGAATTAATTTTAATTTTAACAGCCATTACTGTGTTACGCGTCGCTGTATTTATGAAAAAAGCGGGAATATTTTAGCAATTATTATGCCTTGCTGTTGCTTTGTTGATAGGTGAAAATAAATGTTAGTCTCATTATACAACCCTTACGAATATCAAAAGTACGTTTTTTTTTCCTTCAAGGGAGTTACCACCTGTGCACAAAGCGCTGTCTTCAGCCTTTCTCATTTTTCAAGAAAGAAAAGCTCATTTTAAAATAAAAAACTGCAACTGATGTCAATTTCGAAATTAAAAATTTACTTTTTGGAATATTGAAAATGTGAAATCTAAAAAAGTCACAGAAATGAAGGAGGTGCTGTCACACAAATATGATATTCAAAGCGACAAGGTGGTGGTTAGAATAACTGCCTTTGGAAAAAAGGAACAAGTGATCTGCAAAAAATACACAATTGATTTGTGCTTCAGCGCTATACTTAATTGTAAAGGACTATACATAAACTAGCTATTTTGAGCTTAATAAAATATTTGTTTTTCTCACGCACAGTTGCGATTACCAATCGTTTAACACTTTAACACAAGGAAATGAGTTATTTTCTTTGGTGAAAGAAATCGAAAAAAAAAAAAAATACATAAAGCCAGTCTTGTACATGAAAAAAACCTAACTTATCAAAAGGAAATTACATAAATTAAAACATTTAAGTTTATCTACTGCCGGATGAAAAGCAAAGGAAAAGAAAGAAGAAAATAGACATATTTGAAACGTTTAATTGAAACAGGAAAACTTCTTAAAAAGGAACTTCAGATTTTAGGTGAAGGATAATGAGAAAGGAAAGTTATAAGTAAAGATATTTTTATTAAAAAGAATAATGTTGCCACGTTTTTTAAAGTATAGACAGCTCTTCCAAAAACAAAGTTCCAAACGGAGAAACATTTTCGGTGTATACTTTTACCCAAATTAAAATAAAATGTCTTTCATTATTCTGACAAGTTTTAGAAATAAATTTAACCTCTTCCAGGCATTCCGAATGTCCATTCACTTGTCTTTTCGTATAATTACACATACATTTGCTTCTAAATTCAATTATTTAATTCAATTATTCATAGGTATTCTAGAAAAACTCTGTATTTAGACTATGAAGAAGATTTTTTTCTCTTTCTCCTAAAATTGGCATTTGTAAAGGCATTAGTACATTTTTTCAGTCTCATATCTCAAAATGTTCTGTAATTGTTGCGCAGGTCTTGTACTGATTTTATTCGTACTTTTCTTTCAGTAGATTAAATGATTATTATTCTTATTATTATTGTATCATTCCGCCCTGGGGAAATTTCCTTTTACTTCAGAACAAAATTAGGCAGCTCTCTAGCGTTTTTCCGCAACCAAAAAGTGTACTTAATTTAATCATCACAGCAGAAACAAACTGTGAATAAAAAAATTATATTATATCTTTATATAGCTAAAAACACGATTTACGAACAGGAAAAAATCTAGCAAACAATTATTTAAAATCGTTACGAAGCCGTAAAATACTATAAAAACACTACTATTTTAATTTGTTTTTTGACCCTCTGACAGGGAAAACTTCAAACAATGCTAAACTCGGACTTTGCCAGAATATAACGTTGAATTGGTTTATAAACATTGTTTTCAACGATACATCGGTTGTAACGTCAGTAAATCGTTGATCCCGATAGATCCCGGCTGAAACTACTGAACCACCTTGCTTTCAAATGTCATTCTGTAAGTAACGACCTCTGTTTTTAATGTTTTTACATCCTTTCTTCCGTGATTTCATTTTTGATTTTTTTTCTCTTTTTTCCGAGCAAAACTAACATCTGAAGTTTAAAGACAGTCATAAGCGGTTTATAAAATCAGCCTCGTACGAGAAGGGTGCTTTCCCTTGAGATGGTATCCATTGTCTGTTACACAGATCTCAACAAATTGAAATATGAAAGTTGACGGTTTAGGAAGAGACGGATGCATGGGAATTGTGGATCGTGTTTGGCACACTAGGAAAAAGTAACCTACTCAGAACAATCGCAAGAAGAAAGAGAGAGAGAGAAAAACTACGAAATTAGCGATACAGACAATTAACAATTGTAATAAATTAACTAATTAACCACTAATATTATAACCTTTTTCTCACTACTATTGTAAACTATATTTCATATTGTTTGTGTAAAGTAATTTGTATGAATAAATGTTCCTACTTCATATAAGTAATTTTTATTATATTACAGAGTATGACAAGAAACAGTATGTAACACAAGTGAGTTTGTGCGGTGTCTGAGGTCAACTTCGTTTATAGAGTCACCTCGGTTTTAATGCCATAAATAATCTCCGATGCCCTTATAACAGATGTTGGCTTTCGTCGCATTTGCTGCTAGAATGGTCAATGGAACAGTTGTTCACTACCATCTCTTCAGTTCAAGGGAAATATCTCTCACAGGTCTTTAGTAACTAGTGCTGTGGATTATACGATACAATCATTGTGCGGCACGCACAGTGGTAAAGAACATTCTCAGGAATTGTACCTTACCGAAACTTCTAGACGTTGTTTGTAAAAACTGCTTCCTTCAATATTCAGCTTAAATGTTCATTTGAATTTGTTAAAAAAAGCGTATGTGTAATGTGCGGGTTCTCAGCAGCCTAAGTTTGTAGATTACGAATATTCACCACACTTTATACGTGCAGAGAGACCTTGTGATACGCCATTACTTTCCTATAAACACATCCGTGAAAATCAAACGTTCCGGTTTTGCAGTGTTTAGGATTTTTGCCTTAACGAATTACTTCTCCAAATCTGAATGTTTCGAAATGTCGATGCACTTTTTCCAATTTGTGCCCATAACCAAAATTAAGGATTTCAGATACATTAACGCTTAAATACGAGTGCTCATCTTTATTATCAATTTAGCTCCTGCCTATGTGTTAATTATTTGCTATCTATACAAACTACATTTTTTAAGGGTTTCTTTTAAATGAATTTACTCTTTTGAACGTATATAATAATTTTAAGGTTTAAAAAAAAATCCGAACTAAATTTTAAAAAACTATACTATGATTTTTTAAAGCATAGAATTTACATTATATTTTTATGAAGAGCATTATTGCATGAACTTTGGATAATACACTGTATTGTCAAGCTGAAATAAAACTTCACTATAAACTAACGATTTTTAGAATACGTTCTGATAAAAGAATGTGTTTCTTAGAACATTCAGGGCAGGAATGGAATATTTCCGCTTGTATTTCAATAAAAATGTAAATATGTTCAGCGTATTTCGAATGTTCCAATAAAAGAACTGAATCTGTCGACTGAAAGATTTGAATAAATCCTTGCAAATTGAATCAAGAATACTAGGTTTAATATTCTGAAATGTCTTATTTTGTTTAAAATGAGGCACATTTCCCAGTAAACCTACTTTAAAGTATAAAAACATTTTCGGCATGGATGAAACCATATACCTTCGTTATTTATATATAAACATATTTATAGCAGCGTTTTTGTTGTTTTACTGTAGTTTTCAGCGTTTTGGATCAACTTCAAATCATATCAACGAAAATAACTAAAAATTGACCGAAATTTTTATTATGCGACCTATTTGTGACTGATTTAAGTAATTCAAATGAATAGGGTAAATTATATTTTTTTAAAGGTTACCTTTTGTACAAGGTGCAAGTTCTTATTTTTATACCAAAACAATATTTATTTTCCATGCCATGTAGAAATAATGGAAGAAATCAAGTGTTCTCAGGAATGATAAATGATTAAACAAATATTTTATTTATATTAATAGTTTCGTGGTGAACGCCGAAACATCAATATAAGGTTTCTCAGTGAAAGCGTTTCCATTTCTATGGTTTGCGTGGATGCTCACTACAACGTAACCCCCCATTCGGACACAGGCACAAATCCTTCCTTTGGATTTACTGTAACGTTAAATTGAATTTCCTGCTAACCTTTAATTATGGCTTGAGGCATAATCGTGACTGGAGATACAACAAACTCCAATCTAGGGAAATATCCAAGAGTGAGTGCGCAGTTTTAAATCTAATATCTGTTTGATTTGGTGTTCACCCACTAGAAAGCAGTAATTTTATTCATATCAGAACTATGTGTTCAAATGCTGGTTAGATTAGAGGGTTTGACTTATTGAAAATTATTTCATCACCTTAATGAAAATTTTACCTACATTTGTTAAATTACTGTGATGTAATAAATAGAAACATCACGATTATTGTTGCGGTGCTATGAAAAAAAAAAAAGAAACTATTCGAAAACTGAGAGCCCCATTTTCTAAAAGTGCAATTGTTTCAAAAAGAAGGACATGAAGTGTAAAATACTTGCAAAACGAGTACATGTGACAAATTATAATGAGAATTTTGGTTTTCAAAATTGATACTTCTTTACTCAGAGCTACTAGCTCCAATATTTTTTAAGAGCTTTATGTACGCAATCTAAATTTTTCATGTCATTTTTGTTTTTAATATTATCCTCGATAGAAATATAATTCATTTTAAACGAGACATGTTTTTATTTTAAAACAAAACATTTTACTTTAAAACTAACTACGAATGTGTAGAAGATTTTCGACATTTACATTACATTTTAAATAATTAGTTGTTTTTCCTAAAAGAACAACTTAAAAATCTAGTTTTGAAAATCTAAGGGAATTCCTTAAAATTATAATTTCCACATCACATCACCCAATAATCATCATGTTCCATAAAACTTCAATGATGTACATTAAAAGTTGCGTTGAGTAATAGAATAATGTGTCTAGAAGCAAAAGCCTTGGTCACATCTCGTTATTCCATATGCATACAAAAAGAAACAATCTTAATTTTGGAAAACAGTCAGGCAAAACACCCCATGTAGGGTACTCGAGAAGAAAAGTTAGGATAAATCAACATTTTTCTCTTTATCCCTAAGCCTAAATGAGTCTTCTGGAAAGAGGTCAATCCTTATTGCTTTCATTATGAAGGGAATGAATGATCCCCGCTTTATGGCTCCACTACTTTCTTGTCTCGAAAAACGGATTAGCGCAGGACATTATGATTTCTAAGCCCTATACATAACAACTCGCTTGCCCCGTACAGCAGTAGAATATATATATGTATATATATATATATATATATATATATATATATATATAATATATATATATATATATACATATATATATTCTACTGCTGTACGGGGCAAGCGAGTTGTTATGTATAGGGCTTATATATAGAGATATATATATATATATATATATATATATATATATACACATTTTAAAAACCTATGTTTTTAATACGCATACTAACTTAATCAAATAAAGAGTGTAAGGTAATATGTATGTTTTTAACGTACATAACAACTAATAATTGTACGTTTAGCGTGAAACGTTCTGAATTTATTACTTAAATGGGCGTAAAGACACCAGTAACTTAATCAAGTTTGTAAACTGATCCATTTTATGACTTAATTATGATTTTATATCACAGTATTATCACTATTTATGTCTCATTTTGTCATTCAGAAATATCCTTAAAGATCCAAATGAAACTTTCGTGGGAAAATAGGCTCGTTTAGATCTGGATAAGCTTCGTATACGCACATGTTCTATATCATAAGATCCTTCCGAGAAAATTTGTTTCAAGAAAACTCGTGTGTTAGATCAGGATTTGTATAGGAATGAAATTTCCCGGTAAGCGTTAATGTTAATTTTCTTTCAACAGTTCAAAATTGAACAAAAATTTCTCAAATCAAAAAATACTTCACGCCGAAGCTCCTTACATTGAGCTTGTGTGAACGAACTTGTATCTTATGTCCATAGTTTATATACTTTGCTTCATACTTCTCCATAGGCGATAATGTTAAGATTTTTTCATCTGTTCAAAATTGAATGAAAAATTGTTCGAATCAAAGCGTAAAATATAGAAATGAGATTGCCTTGCCGAGATCTTTCAAGTGCGCCATCTCACCAGGTTTTTTCTTACATGTAGTAAAGATACATATGCAAAATTGTGACAGAGAGTCTTTTATATCAAATTAACTCGTGGGGTTTGACTTTTAATTAAATAGAGCTCAGAAAATATTTATTGAGAAATATTACAGAAACAAAATATATTTTTCATCGTTTTGAATGTATCTTCGAAATAATTGAAATGCGTATTATTTACTTCTTTTCAGAAAATTTTATTTGATAAAATGTGATAAATATTTTGTGTCATAGCTCCTAATTTAGTGCAATGAATAGTGATGTAGTTGCGCTTAGAAGAATAATGTTATTACAATTGATAACTATTCGACAACACCTACGGTAGCCTTGAAAGTTATGATTCTCAATGACTTATTATAATGTATGATTATTTGCAGAGCAGTCTAATTTTCCACATTAACGTAATTTCCAAATTAACCTGCATCTTACGACTAAATGGTTATGAGTGACATTGATTGATTGATGCTCATAATTAATGGCTTTGCATTGCAATGAGTGAATGTGCAGTGAGCAAACTTCTCACAGCCTTGTCGATGTATGACCACTGTTTGCTTAAATTTGTAGCAAAGTCATAATACGGTTAAAATGGTACTTTTGTTAGAAACGTAGTGTCGGAAATAAGAGTAAAAATGTTTAAATGTTCAGGAAATGGCCCACTTAGCTACCACGTTGCATCAAATCTTTCTAGAAGAAGTATTAACAATGCAGTTTGGTAATAATCCAATATTGCGCTAAAGTGTGTGGCTTCAACACGTTTGGCCTTTATTCGTTGAACGAGGTGGTCCATTTGTTTGGTTCACCTCATTTATCCTCTATTAGTGTTAAAAAATGGGGAAACCCCCAGAAACTCATATAGAAAACATTATCATTTACTACCGCAGTTTTAATCATTTCTGAAAAACTAATACGAAATTGCTAAAAGTATGTATTACCATTAACACGTTCGCCCCAAATTAAAAAAAAGCCTTAAATTAAAATTATTCTACTATTAATTCCAATATGTTTAAACTTGGGGATATTTTTCTTAAGGCTAGAATACTGTAAAATTAGAAATATTCTAAAAAAAAGTGAAAATGACTATGCGTTAGTAAAAAATTTCTTTTAATTTGTCTTTAAAAGGTAAAATTTTTCTTGCGCATCTTTCTTGCGCATAATTATCTCAATAAGTATAGTGAACAATGAGTAAATTTTAATTTAGGTTTACTAAAATGTTTAATAATTCTTTGGAAATGTATGCACTCAGTAAAGATAGATTTTGTTTTCATGAAAGAAATGTTACCGGAAACTATTTTTATCAGAACTGATTAATTCCATTCATTCTTTTACAAAACCCATTTCCTTACGGAAAAAAATAAGAATTACTTTTAAAAGCAATTAAAGAACTTCTGTATCTTATTATAAGTAGTTTTCCAGACGTTGAGTTTTCATTTCCAATATATTGCATATAATCAGAAGCCTTTCTCATCGAAATAATTCTCTCTGAGGATAAAACACGTGTTTTAATTTATGACAATAGAAAAATAATTTTTAATATTTAAAATAATAACTAAAGGAATATGCATTATATATATATACATCAGGGCTCGAAAATTATATTGCCCGACATGCCCGGGGCATGAAAAAATTCCGATCGGGCATGAATTCTTTGCCCTTACATGCCCGGCAGTGCATGTAATTTTTTCATCAAATATTTCTTTCTAAAACTTTATTATTTTGCATTTTATTGAAATTTTACCATATCCTTACCGGAGATCAAAATTGACATGTTGAAGAACATGCATATCAACAATAAAATTGGTAATACAATTTAAATTTTCCGAATTTGGACTTATAACGACCTATTATGTAATATTTTTTGTAATGTATTTCTTTAATGATTTAGATTAACGATAAAATAATTCTTGATAAAGCTGTTACTTTTGTTTTTTGTCTGATTAATGTCATACAACAAACTCGGATGTTTTCATTAATATGCAATAAAACAACTTCTGAGCATGTAAAAATTTTGTTCGGGCATGTATTTTTTGGACTAACATGCCCGGTAGGGCATGTAAAATTTTAAAGATCTTTCGAACCCTGATATATATATATATATATATATAAATTCAGATATGATTTAGGAAAACATACATTAGAGAGCTTTTAAAACAGAGTAAATTTTTTTGGCAATTTAATTTTGCTGATTAAAATTTTGTAATTCTCAGTGTGTGTTAACAGGAAAAAAAGGAATAAATAAATCAGTACCACAATTGACATTAATGTATTGATTTTTAATACAGTTATTGAAAAATGAGTTTTGACTTTTAGGTTGTATATTTTGTTAGAATCCTTTAATATATCATTATTTTGTCACATTTATACCTTTAGAGTAAAGTTTAAATGTTTTTAATGTGAAGTACGAGCTCCGAAATATGGATTAACCACTCCTATATAACATAAATTACTTCAAGGCTTGAGCTTTATCATCGGGTTGGTCTTGTGTATAGCGTATATTTCCTGAGTGTGTAATTGTCTTTCAGGCCATAAAAGTAACGCGAAAGTTTTGAAAAGACATAAAAATAAGGGAATAGTTATTTATTTGTTCAAACCGCGATTTTTAACGTTCATAATCATACAAACATCATTTTATTTTTGTGTCAAGTTAACATAATATCATGTACACAACATTGTTGTTAACTGAAATTTCAATTTTTATTTGCAGTTACAACAACAAAATTAAACATATTGAGTTACTCTTATGGCAGCGGTGCACCAGACGCGTAATGGTGTGAAATTTAGTTTGCTCCATTTACGTGTTGCGTGTACCCTGACTGATGTGTCACAAAAATCTGACCCTAATACTACATAGTTACATAACAATAATAAATGCAATATAAAATGCGTTTTTTCAGTTACTGAAAATATGTACTCTAGTTTTGGAAGCTATAAAAAATAATGTTTTTGTATGGTTGTTCAATATCACACAGATTTATTGAAAATATTTCTGTAGAAACGGTAATTGTAAAGGTATTGTACCATCGATCAATGATATACTTATGTTTTGACTGATCTTTATCAAGTGCATGTTTTTTCGAACAGATATATTTAAAGAGATATATAAATAATCTTGGCAATTATTTGCAAAAATTTTTTTTGTCATTCTTTCTAGTGAACAACACAAAGTATATCACATGACAGCTTAAATTTAATTCTACTTTGACATCTGTGATTGCATAGCACAAGTGAAACAAACGTTTACTTCCCGTAACCTCTCATTATAAGTTCATTTCCCGTAGGCTCTCATGCCGCACTTGTATGAAAATTAATTCAATCAACATTTAGTTTTGAACTACTTAATTAGTTATGTCTTTATATTGATAACATTTTGCTTGCTTGCAATAAAAAATACATTTGAAAAAATATGTAATTTAAAAATTTCACAGAGTGGTCAAAATAAAAAGAGGCCCGGAGTCATATTGTACGTGATATTTGAATTGAGCATTCGAGGGGGTCACGTGATGTCCAGAAGCCCTTTTCGTTATTCATAATATTCTGTATTTACTCTTTAAAAATTAACAAATTAGCATTCTACTTTTCTGAAGACAACGTTATAAGTTCATGAAATATTTCTGAAAAACAATCTATATTTAATTTCTTATTTTTAAATTTCATAAAATTTTCTAAACTTTTAGAGTAATTTTGTTTTGAAAGTTTGTGAATATTTTTGAAAGTTAGTAAATAACTTCATCAGGATTTCTTCAAAGATATTAAAATTATCTAATTGTTGGAAGCAATGTGGATCATAAAGCAATAATAATATAGGTCAGGAGTGTAGCAATTTAAAAATCATAGGAGGGGCTGAAACAATTTCTATTACAAATGCTGAAAATTACTTTCAAGAAAAACCAATTAACAAGTAAAAAGCAATTCGTATTCAATCATTATTATTAATATTAATTCCAAAATGTCACTAATAAATGAATATTTTTATAGATCATTAAAATACATTCAGTTTTCACGAAATAACCGAAATCCTGATTTCTAATGGGGGGGGGGGGGTAAGCCACCTGAGCCCCCTTCGCTACGCGCCTGATAGATCTGGCCGCAAATGGACATATGTATTAAATATTTCACGTACTAAAACTAAGTGACCATTTGAAATGCTGCCTATTGACCATTCCAAAGTGCTTCACGTTCTGTTTTGTGCCAAATGATTTAAAAGCAATATTGTTTTTCTTTACAATCTATGCTTAGAACAGTAAACATTCACATGGAAAAAACTCTATTATTTCAAATAAAAGTATGAACAAATCAAAATAAGTACATGTACTAATAGAATTATTATTCTGAAATTCCTATCAATTTAGAAACGTAACTATTTTAGCTTAATTCAATTTATCCGAACTCTATCGTAGCTTGCTCTCCTCTTGCAAAAACATAAATTTAGAAGGGAAAAAAAATCTTGAGCTGCTTTCTGTAATGATGATCCCTCCCCCCCCCAGAATATTGTAAGTCTTTCCGTTCCAAATAGTTAAGGGTGAACGCCATTTGCTTAATTAGCAGAAAGACATTTTCTTCTAGAAAAATGAAGGTCGCAAGAACCTATTTGTGTAAAAGTTCATTTGAGAATGTTTTTTTTATGATAGAAGCATTTCTTTATATTATTTAAACAACCATACAAGTAATTGGACTGAAATTCGAAATGTACAAACTTGACTAGATTACTAAAACAGCATTTACCCATGCGTAGCACAACATTTTTCGTTAACGTATGTTCAGAAGAGAAAAAAATGTCACATTGAACTTTGAAATTTTAAATTGTTGTGCATCACATATTTTACTTATTGCTCCATTTACAGAAGTTTTACAGAAAATCAACATTTTCGTAGAAAAATACATAAGTGAACCATATTATTCATTCTGTAGAAACATACAGAAATAAGAAATTAACAAGGTAACAAAAACATCGCAATTGTTCTTAATTGACTAATTTTTCAATACTATTCCTTACTTAACTTTTAAGGGTGGTGCCCACCCTTAATAATATCGCCAAATGGTATATGGCGATATTTTTCATTAATTTGCAGTTTGCCCAGAGATTTAAATTAATACCATATTTCGCATAGTTAATGTATTTTTTATCGGGGCATTTAACAATTTGTACTTAATTTTTGTATTAAAAAAATACCAGTTTCTAGAATTTTGTTTTATTTAATGTTTTGCTGCCATCCGTACATTTAAGTCTTAAATAGGCATCATATATGCTTAAAAATATTTTTGAAATTAGTTTCGTCTTTTTGTTGAAACGATATTTTATATTTTAGTACTGATTTATATGGAATATTTTCCCCATTACATTTATTTTTGTTCTTTTCTCTGCCAGAAAACGATGCAATGTTCGAGATAGCCCGCGCAGCCCTGGTCATGTCAGATAATAGTCAATAAAATGTAGCTTAGTTTTTTGCCTAAGTAACTTTTGTAGTTACTGAACATTTTTATATAAACTAAGGTAGAGAAGGTGTTAAAACCAAAAGTCAAAGAGTAAACATTAGAAAAAGTATAACAGAAAATTTGAATCATTTTATTTATTGAGATACATGGAATATTTTAAACTATTGTTTAACTAAATTGTACTCGCTTCCTTTACGCCAACATGTAAATGATACTTTATCCTGAATTTGAAAGATGTTTTGTAAATTTCGTACGCTGTTTGAATATTCCTTTCTAAATAATAATTAAAAAAAAGTAAAAATTTTTGATAGAAAGTAATTAAGTGATAGATACCACAGGTTATTAGCAATTACATTTTGAAATATAATGATAAGTAATATTTTGAAATTTTTTGATTAGATTAAGATAAGACAGTAGAAAGTTTTTGAAACACTTGGCACCAAGTAAACATGACAGCGTTATAATATAAGCAAAAAAAAAAAAAAAACTCCTCACATGATAGAACTTTATCTTCCGTAACTGCAGAAAAAGAAAGATAAGGATAATTGCTACAGAATTTTGCTTTAGAAAAAAACTGGTCTTAAGATTTGGTAAGTCTTGTGGTTAAGAAAACTAAAATTTGAACTTTTTTCGCAAGGAAAAACTAATAATTCAAACAATAAATTTTGTTTTTGTGCCGATAAGAATTCAACTATAAAAAATATTATGTTTTTAAAGCTTAAAATATAATGCATCAGAACTTCAGAAATGGTTCGTTTTTACGATCGCGATTTTTGCGAAAGATTTAATTTTATTATCGCGTTTTTTGGAAAGGTTCGGTTTTGCGATTTTTAAAAATTATTACTTTTATTCTGTGTGAAAAAGATTCAAATTTTACTGTTTGATTTTTTGAAATACTATTACACTCGATATTTTAAAATGAGCTCAAATTTTCAATCGCTCAATTATCTAAAAAATTCGTGCACAAGGAATTCTGACTTTTACACTTTCCTAATAATCGAGGCACTTTAATACATATTTTGATGGTTGGTTAAACACAGGCTGAAACATTAATCCATTATAAAATGAACTAAATGACACAATAAAAGAATGTAGACACAGGAGGTATACTAATGAGCGTTGATACTTTCATATGCATCTTTTTTCGATCCTGATTTTATGGAGAGATTAATTTTTTGCGATCGTAAATTCTGAAACGAATTCATTCCAGAACATAAATAAAATTCCCCTTTTGGAGAAGAAGATTATTTTAAAAAGTGTATGCATTATACCTTTCTTTAATCAACATTAGAAATAACTGGTTCTTTAGTGGTTTGAATTTGTTTTATTATGAATACAAACGTTTTCAGTGACCAAGGAAGATTCCCTTTTCCACTCATTTTTTTGATTTTGTCCTCTGTGAATAGAATGAAAGAAGATGTCTGCATTCACAAAGGGCTTAAATTGGTCAATATTCACAAAGGGCTTAAATTGGTCAATAATCATAAAAAATGAAGAAGTTGTCAATTTTTTCATCCATGTTATTATATATGATAAATAGGGCTCCTAGATGCTTCTTTTCATTAATGGGAATAAGATGGCAGTTGAAAACCAACATACTCCTTTATAATGTTTTCGTTGTTAGCTACAACGAAATAATGTTTCGTTGTTAGATTTCGCGATGTTTTGAACGCCTGTCCGCTAGTTGCGGGAACAGCGCGAAAACGAACTTTTTTTGAGTGAGATTTCAAAAAATATTGCGGGAATCGCGCAACCGCGCAGCTTAGCGCGAACCCTCTTACCAAAGCGCTTATAGTCTGATTAGAGGGTTGTCTTTTTTAATAACTTAACGAAACCGGAAATATATCCTTGATATTTCTACGCAGCAAATAATTTCAAGGTATTTCCAAAAGTGATCCCTCCTCATATTTTGAAATACGAAAATTATTTTTGAAATAATAAGATCAAAATATTTTTTTGCTATTAGCTGAGATTGTAACTTAGTTTTCGAATTTTTTCTTTTTTCTGTATATCATAATCATTGTGTAGGGACACTATTTTATTATCAGACTGTTCTACGTTACGTATTTTAAACTCTATACTGAATAAATTAGAAAACTGAAGATTCAGTAATCTATATTGCTCACTAGATTACTCAATCGACGACAGAAATTTTACGCGTTATTTCTGAAATTGAGCAGTTTAAGATGCAAACATCATTCGACATTTTTTGAAAGATTCAATGCATGACATGACTGCAATTAGGTCGGTACCACGTTCTATAATTATTCGCAACATGTCTGATTGAGAAGACTTTTAAACATGTTCAGTTAAATAATAATTTGTAGTGTTTCATTTTAAAAAAAATCTTCACCCACAATCGGACATACATTCTCAGAAAACAATGCAAAAAGAAAAATCATGTCAGTACACAAATAAAATTAATACTTGAAAAAAAAAAAGGAAATAAGGTAACTGATTCTAGCTTTCTGTGCCTTTATAACCCCATTTTCCCAATAAAATTTCATTTTTTACGTAAAAAAAAGTAATGACTTTTGTTCATTTCTATCAGCTTTCTTTACCTTATCACGATGGACTGTGCAGCATACAATTTTTATTGGAAACCCATGCGATGGCATTAACTTAGTCTCACACAAAGAAAGTGAATATCGATCTCAGTATGTCTTTGAAAATCAAACTCTTAGATTAATGAAAAGACGATACTGCACGTGAAGATTTTATGAATCTATTAAAGCAATTCCACTTCTTTAAGCAATCATCATCGTGAATTGGCACCGGTTATATTGATTGAAAAAGTATGAGTTGAAGTCATTGATTTTAATTAGTGAAATATTCTTCTTCGGTACATTTCCTGGTAAAAGAAAAGGCTATTAATATTTCTCTTATGCACTAATTCTTTAAGATATTTTAAAAAGGTTGATATATGCATTGCGGCTAAAATATTTCATTTTGATATGAACTATTGAATATTGATTCGAGTTCCGTAGAGTGAACTCCGTTAAAAAATATTTTTGTTTATTTATTTATTTATTTTATTTTTTTTTGAGAAGGAAAGAACGTTTCTGGCAGTGAGTTGGGTCCTTCTTGTAATGAAAACGAAGTAGTATAATTTAGGAAAATCAGGTATTGAAATGTCAAAGTAGAATACAAAAATGTAGCATAATTTTTTTACCAAAGTTAAATGGGTGGACGAGTAGCCAAATATACTAGAAAGATAAACAATCGTCAGAGATCAGAATCATTTTAAGCTTCTCAGAGGGTTTTAGTTTATAATTTTAGGTAATTTCTTGCTAAATTAAGAAGTTACTAACATGTATTGGAAGGTAATCTAATTAAGATTTTCTAAAAGCACCTATTCTATGGTGAGCACCGAAAACTGAAAAGCCATCTGCACTTGGTGTTTTGAGAAGAAAAAAATAATACAAACTGATAAAAAGATGACCTTGAAGTCAAATCATGATGTAAGAATATCTCTCCGTCACAATTAGAGTTAATGGGGCTCGTATGAGAAAAACTCTAAACATTTTTTCAACAAAACTAGTGAGAAAATTATTATACCCCCCTGGCACACTAAAAGTGCAAATTGTCTGATGAAAGTAGTGAATTTTTTGATTTCAAGCTAAAAATAAGAAGGAAAAAAAAATCATCTTGATAAAAATTATTGTTATGAAGTAAAAATGATTTTAAAAAATGCATCCCTAAAGGATTGTGGTAAGAGTATATTAAACTTGAAGTGATTTTAACTAAGAGATTTTGTATTGTTAATATTTTCAGCTGTAGTTTAATAATCTTTTCAGTTTTTCTTACATTTAAGCTTATAAATATTGAAGCCTTGTTTGAGTTCTTATTAAAATTCTATAGTCGTAATTTAGTGAAATATCACACCAGCTAAGTTCAGGGAATGAATTTCGGGTATTAGATAACTAACGCTATAACTAGTTCATGTAAACCAATACCGAATCCAGCACTCGAGAAACTAAAGTTAAAATTATAATGCTTGTTTCCTGTGCTGTACAAGTATGAGGCTTGTAACAGGTAAGCGCTCTTAGTTTTGAACAAACCTTTCGTTTACTATTTTCATCTGTGACGAAAACATCAATAACACAAAACATATTCACATATTGATGCAGCGATTACTTTGATTGTAAGAAAATATTTAAATTTATTTTCCATAGTTAGTTGAGCCTTGATTTGGATTAGACAGGTTTTTATAGTGGTACAAACTTCGACTACATGTTATTTGTAGCTTTAGATTACTATTAAATTTATATAAAATTTTTGCTCAGTACAAAATTCAAAAAAATAGATATAACATTATTAATAAAAATATAAATAAAAGAAAGAAAGGGAAAGAAAAAATCTTAAGTAAACTCGCTTGGGGCTGCAATTTATCAAGATTCGGAGAATTTTTGTACCAAGTTTACTGAAAATAGCTTTTATGATAATTACTCTAGGGTATTACAAGCAAAAAGACAAACAGAATTTTGATTTTATTACTAAGCAAGAACTGATTTCGGCATCAGAAACGGAAATTTTCACATATTATTACACACGAATCAGTTATTAGTCACATAGCAAAAAATATATTTTTTTAACTATTTTCATTTATATTTTCTGATATTTTGTAATATTTAAATTCTTCCAGAAAAATACATTGGAAATTAAAATAAAAGAAAAACAAGAATGCTTAAATAGATTCTTGACCAAAAGAAAAATAAGAAATTTGTTTCTGTATTTGTTTTTTTATTCCATTTATTGTGACAAAAATTAAAAATATGTTCTAAATCGGAATTATTTCGAGTTTTGGTGTGTGTATTGTTTCGTATTAATGTTTTAAAACAAAGTTTTAAATTTATCCTCTAGGTGGAATTTTTTTTTAAAATTATTATTATTCTAAAAATACTTTTTAAATTATCAAGTCAAAAAATCCTTTTTTGTGTGACGTCTAAATCCCTTTCTCATAAAGTTCGTCCGAAATAAATTCTAAAGTTAAATCAGGTTTTATATAAGTCCAACAAAAAATATTTTGCAATATTCTGCAGCTATTCCAGAAATGGCTGTTCTTAAGAAACAAAGTTGTACTTTATACATTGACAAGATAGACGGAAATTAAAGGATCAGGTCTTTATACTCAGTGATTCAAAGTACAAGCAACAAAATATCGTATTTATTGCCATTTCTGTAAGCAAGGCCATTCTTTATCTAAAAAGGAGAAAAAGGAAAATGTTTTCTTAGTGTAATGATAAATGGCTCCAATTTGTTTTTCTAGAAAGTTCTTTTGAACACTGTCTATCCGAAAAATGTTTTAAAGAAAAACGAACTCTTTGAAAATAAAGTTTCATGTTTATATCTACACAGCAAAGATAAACACAAAAATATTAATGCTAAAACTTAAACGTCGTGTTTCTGCGCTTTCCTTTCAATTTTGATTATTAATCTTACGCATATGTAGTGCTACTTAATTAATCTGTCGTGTAAATAAATCAATGTAAATTTACATGACATTTCTCTGTGAATTATACATCCTCAGTTGAACGTACTCTCTGAAATGGTATTTTCTTGCTCTCTAATCGGTTAATATTGAACTAAAATTAAACATGAAAACTTCAAGTACGCGTGTATCTTATAATAGAGCATGCAAACTTCTTCATTTACTGAGTATTTTGAGTGAATATTAAAGTCTCTCATTCTATGGTTTTCAATGCACATCGAAAATGATTTACAAAATGGAAAGTTCAAGCGAAAGGAAAGAATGTTGACTAAAGAAAACATTAGTAAAGCCCCCTAAAAGAATTATGCGAGGCGTGATTCAGGACTCGGTGGCTACGACTCGTTACGTATGCCTCTTTACAGTGCCTTGAAAATTTCTTCGAAACCTCGTGAACAATTGAAAGCACTCATCGTAAAAAGTGGATGCATAAAACATTTGCTATATATGGTGAACACAACATTTGTGGAAGTAAAGATGAGGTTAAAAATTTAAAGACATATTTTTTTATGTTACATATCCGCAGATTAAACGTAGGCTATATGTCATTTTTTATGTTATTAACATGCATGCATTGCGTTTGTTTAAATGCACATGTATGCATTTAAACATGCAATTGTATTTTTAATGTTATTAACACAAAGTTTAAAAGTGTAACGTAATTGTTGATGTTTTTGTGAAAGTGAAAATATGATAACTATTTTTTACGTTTGTTTATGCTATTAAACATGCAAAAGTTTTCGTGTTTGCTATACTAAAATTGACTAACTACAGCAATTGATCACACCTTCCTTGCTAGGGCTGCTCATTTCTCTTGTCGGTAAGATGGCCAAATGCGAACTTGCAAAATTTTCTCCTTAAACTAAAAAAAAAAAAAAAAAAAAAATCCCATTTATTTACATCAAACAATGTAACACTCTTCCTGGCAGAATTTTAACTTCCATTATTGCTAACTTACAGTTTGGTAACCACTTCTTTTATGGTAAGGAAGTAGTCCTGAAATTACCATCTAGGCTGCATGCTTTTTTTCCTACAATTGTTTCATCAAATCCAATTAAATGTAAACGTTTAAGAAAATACTTTTTACCTCGTCAAAAATGCATGTAAGCGTTCAACAAACACTCTTCGACAATTTTCTGTTATTTTTGTTTGCCTTTCCTCCACTAAAGAAACTATATTTGCAAAAGGATGACCTTGTTCTTTTACTGTTCTTTTTCCCCTTTTTTTGATAATTTCATTATACTATTTACAAATGTGAAGAGGTGTCTTTTTTCCGAATAGAGAAAGTTACTATTAGATCAATTCATGCATTTAATTTTAAAATGAAATATAATAGAACGACTTGTCAAATAAACTTGCTGAGTAAACAGAACTTTTCTTTAATTTGAAGTTAAGCAGAGATAAATTTACTGACATTGCCTTTGATTTTAACTTTCATATTATTCTATCATTCATACCTTTAATGTATTCGCATTTGAAATTTAAGTGATTGGGACATCCATTAATGTTGAAAAAAAACATATCCAAATTAAAAAATGTTTTACCGTTTACAATGTGGCAATTATCATTTTTTATTTCTTCTGTCTCTTCTTATTTTACTTGCGTGTTCGTACCATTATATATATATCCCTCCTACTCCCCCTCTGTCTATACGTAAAAATATATAGATAGATAGAGAGAGTAGGGGGGATAGGAGGAATATCAAAAATATTTTCCTGTTAGGATTCTATACAGAGAGCCAAAAAAATTCTTTCTTTCTTTGTTAAATCAGCACTATCAGAATCTTTTTCTCCTGAAAGGAATTAACAATGAAAAATCTTCCCTTTAAAACAAATACTCAAGAAGGGGAAGGGGTATGATATATATATATAGGTGTGTGTGTATATATATATATCGGGGGCGTTCCAAAAGTAATGAAATTGATCTTCCCGTGCCGCTCCTATTGGTCGGAATGGGATTCTCCGCTAATTGGCAACTCCATCACGACCACGTGCCTTGCCACAATACGCTACGAATTTGTGACTTCCTGGCCAAACACCACGTGTCTATGCGGCTATAAAGGATGGGGCAAGGTCAGGCCGCATCCCCTACAGTCCCGACCTCGCTCCAGCAGACTTCTTTTTGTTCACTCGAATTAAGGCAGCCTTAAAAGAACCAGTTTTTCTTCCATAGAAGTGATCAGTCGTAACGAAGACTTTGCGAGAGATCCCCGAAGACGCCTTCCAGAACTCGTATCGGTCATGGTAGAGTCGCTGGAAAAAATGTTTAGAGGCCCAAGGACAGTACTTTGAAGAATTTTAAGTGTTTTTGCATATTTGTTCAATAAATTACTTAAAAAAAATAATTGCATTACTTTTGGAACGCACCCTGAAGAAATTTACAGGAATGTATTTAATGCCAATAATTTGACGTTGGAGTTGTTTAAAATGTAGATGTGTATTGTTTGAATGCTAACATATATATTTATCCCTACATTTATTCTCTTTCAAAAATGATATAGCTCACACCAAACGAGATGTGCAAAAAAGGAAAACGAACTATTTATTTAGCATTGTTTTGGATGATGCAAACACACAAAAAATAAACTAACAGATTAAAAAAACACAAAAGTTGATAAATAACGTTAAGGGCGTATGCTTTTTTCTATGCATTGGAATGCAAAAAATCAGATATTTTTTTGTGAAACATAAAAAGTAATATTATTATTTTTAGTCACAGTGTTTTGATTTGTTGTAATTCGTCGATTTCAGTCTTCAAATTACATTATTATTGCAGTAATCACATTTTGTTTTTGAAATTCAGCTTATTTTCCTCTTCCATACAACTGCATTACAGGCTCAAAACAGTATCCAATAAGACAAAAAGAAATTGAGAAAAATGTCAGACCATATTTCTTTCAAAAGGGCAAGAATTTTCTGAAAGTCGAAACTTTTATTAAATTATCTGAAAGTAATAGCGATTCGAAGTTTCTCCACTTTGTTTTCAAACTAAATTCTAAATTTCTTAGATTCAAACACATCTTTTTATACAAGATTCATTAAGTAGATATCATTACATAACATTTTTGAAATCATTCTCGGAATTTAACAATTATTTTACTTACTTGCTGTTTTGACCCTGGATATCTTTATTTTCGATTTGATTTAATTTCAATTTGTGAAAACCGTTAAAGCGAAAATCACTTTTGACGCTATATTTTTCTAAAACAATTATAATAATAATAAAAGATATACGAAGAATTGAAACACATTTCCAAAATTGATTCAGGCAACAGCTGAGCTAAAAATGTTTTTAATTGAAACGTACGAATGAGTTCTGAAGAAATCAATCAGAAACTACATTCCTAAGGATATGTTCTTTGGAATTCTAAGTCGAAGGAAAATTAATCTCACAGCAAATGAAAAATATCTCCTCCATTTAAATATGAGAAGGTATTTTGTTTTTAAGAAAGGAGGTTCCATTATAATCCGCTTCGGGATAAAAAGGATATGTAAAGGAGAAATAAAGAACTTTTTTGCTGTTCTGTTTGGAAATTTACAGGAAAATATTTCTGATGACTGTTTAAGATCGAGTATTCGTACATTTTAAAGTAGAAATTATATTTACAATTTAACAAAAGAAGAAAAATGAAGTTAATAATTTATGTTGATATTTTATTCTGTAGTGAAACAGCGGTATTAGGGGAAAATAAATGAAATCTCATGGAAATTTTAAGATCGTATTTTAAGAAAATGTAGCGCTAAATGAATGCGACTTCATATATATTGATATATTTTTGTGCGTATAAATATTGTACAGCTTACGTTTTACAATAACTTTCGTTAAGTATAAAAATATGCTAGAGATATTTGTATATGGAACGTATTAGGTATAATGGCGAAAGTTTTTGAAACACAAAGTATTTAATATTTATTTTATCTTCTATCCTTTAAAGAAAAAAACTACGTGGTTGTAGTTAAAAGGAAAAGCAACCGATAAATTTCCTAAATAAGGAATCTTATAGTTCAAGTTTCCTAACGCAATTTCAAATAAAAAGTATAAAAATCGCTTTGCCTTTAACATGATTTATTCTACAAATTTTTGCAATGTGCAAACAATTATTCAGCAGTATGTGTTTATTTATTTTTAGTTAAATAGTTATCTGCAGAACACTAGAAAGGGATAACGGTTAAATGTACTTTAAGAACAGAATTTCCAATCTGAATGCAAAGACACTTATTCTTTCCAAAAATGCAATAGAAAAGTTAAAAAAAAATAATCAAAAATCTCTACATTGGAATTAAAAGCACAAAGAAAAAAAAAGATATGGCATTCAATTTGTCAATATGGTTGTTAAATATCCTTTTTCAATACAATTTTGATAAACAAAAGTTCAATTATGTGGTTAAATATTCTAAGATACAATTGAACAATTAAAAAACAGGGGAGATTTTATATATATATATATATTATATGGGTCATTTTCACGAAATACGAAATGTATTATCACTCTAATAATATTCTGTAAAATTTAGAAAACAAAAAGACAGATTTCATTAATAGCATTATTATTACTAACATTTAAAAATGGTTTTACTATGATGCTGACGAACTATATTTTAAAATTGAGGTTGAATTTCAAAATCATTTTCCTTCCGGGCATGTCACCAACAATGTTTGGAATAATTCTGTCTGTTTCGAAGTGTTCTATACCTTTTTTTCTGCATAATGTCTTGTATCTTACAAGATGAAAGCATTTGAAATATGTGCACAAAAAATGATTTCTAAAATATTTTTAAAATATATGTTTTTATGGCAATAAGTAGTGTTATTATGTAACTAAAAATTTTCTGGTTTCCTATTTCTTCCCCTCTATCATATAAGTAGAAGGCAATAGGGTTTAATATTTCAAGTTAAGTCTTTAAAGTAAGACTGCAATGCAATCTTGTTGTTGCATATCTTTCAACAGAAGCAGAGAAGAGTTACTAGGAAACATCCATGTGAGAAAAATAGAGTTTTTTATGCTGTCATTTTCTTGTCTTCTAATAATCAATAAGATTAAACCACACAGGAGCACGTGGGACAGTGGAAGGGGAGCGGTCTTCCTCAAAAAGCATCGGATACCCGATATCCGAGCTATTTTTTTGAATCTATGGAACCCGATCAGGCCACTGCACAAAAGATCTTGGTTGAAATGAAGTTTGAAAATTTCATAAATTTCCATTTTATTCTAGAGAAAATACTAGTATATTAGATTTGCTCTTTGTAAAATATATAAAGGTCATAAATTGATACCAAAACAAAACAGTAAATTGTTTTAAGACTTTTTATTTATTTTATTCTTTGTTTTAAAATTGAAAATGCATTTTCTGGGAATCACCTACTCCTATTCACCTACTCCGTGCTTTTTGTTTTTTACTTTTATTTTTTACGAAACATAAAGTACGTTATAGATGCGACACATAAAAGCGAAAGCATACGCATTTATTCCAAATTTACATTTTTTATATAAAAAATTAAGTAAGTGCAGCAAGTTGAAGCATTAATTATATTCTGTTAATATATCAATTCTGTTCATATTATATTAAAACACTTTAAGTGCAGGCTTTGCCTAGAAAATGTCTCTTAAGAAATGTAGTCCTGTGTGTAGAATAGTTACATTCTTGAGCAGGTTTTGTTGAAGGCATCTGTTCGAAAAGCGCAAGGTCTTTTCTTCATGCTTTTGGAATTTGATGGCAGAATATTACCTTGCACACGCTTTTAGATACATCACTGGGCAACGGAATTTTATAAATTAAAAACAATAGTAATAGTTTTCATTAAATTGAATAATAAGACTTTAAAATGACGCAAAAGAGACACAGGTATGATGCAAAACGCCTACAGTCATTTTGTGAGGATTGTAAGCAAAAAACAAAATGCACCGAAAGCTGTAGTCAGACTTAACACGTTTTTAAGCAACTCCGACTGCTTTACCCCAAAATCATCCCGACCCGGAATCCGACTCAGCAGTCCTGCTAAAAATTGAATAAGATATAATGGTTTTTGACTTGTGTAATATTACTCGTACAAGGGAGGCATATAGACACTGTCGTCTTTTGTATCAATTAAAACAAGTCATAAATCTGTTGTCCTAAATAGTTGACGTCAAATGTCATAAAGAGAGAGAGAGAGGAATAATCATACGTTCCATTTTGGGAAATAACAGAGATACTTCAGGAGGCACAGGTAGCAGAAAACTTATGAGAGTAACTAGCAAATTTACTGTTATGGTTTGCTTATTCAACGAATAGGCCGTGTCATTCCACACAACATCTAAAGTAGCTTGTGCTGTTTCCCAAAATACTTAAGTTTTATCAAAGTCACTGATGATGTCAATAGTAATTAACTATCAACTTCATTTCTGGTGAATAAACACCAATTTAGGTGGAATTTGCTGTAACTCGTTCCTACAAGTCAATTTTTAATGTAACAAATAAATAAATAAATAAAATTCAATATTTTTCATGCAACTGCAAAAACATTTTCCCCAAAACTACATTAGAATCTGCTGGAAATCATTCATCCGGAGTGGGACGTAAAATTACAGATAACTTCAATAGGAAGCTACCATGGCATTGAAAAAGGAAATTACAGAGAATAAAAAGAGAGAACATTTTGTAAATTAATAGCAACAGAAAAAGTGACACAATAGTGGCACCATATGTGAGTTCCTGGAGCTACTATTTCTGAAACACAAAGTGGAAAGTGAGTTCAGTTGAGCCCACGCGGCTGTAATTCTTGTGCCTCCGGAGTAGGGAAAACTCGACGCCGAAAGCTAGGCTGCTCACTGGAGTAGAAATTAAATTATTGTAATTTTATTGGGAAGCTGTTATCAATAAACATGGCTATTTTATTTGAAACAAGTTCTACGTAAATTTACAGAGACACCCTCTCTCTCTCTTTGTTTCTCTCTGTACTTCTACCGAATTTTTTTAGTCTGCTGTCATTAGTTTAAAAATCCATGTCATATTTGAGTTACCTTTACTTAATGCCAACCCGTACTTTATAAGCGTACATCGAGATCAACTGGTAGGTTTATTTCGAGTTAGGAGACATATCAATTCAGAAAGGAAAACAATATATTGCTACCGATTCACAATCCTCGGGCTATTTTCATTTTCGTATCTCTGATGCACATGAAAGCTACAGAAGAGATTGAGCAAGTATAGAATGGTAATGCAGGTTTCAGTACGCATTGATTTTGCATAATGCATACACAAGACATCCTTTTTTGAAAGTACAATTTGTAAGGAATATTTCTAATACCTAGTGCTGTGACACATACAATATCTATGATTTTTCGAGTTTTCGTTGCGTCCATTGCTTAAACATGAGGAGCAGAATTTTCAAGCGCGTAGTTCAATGACAACTTCAATTGAAATTTTCTGCTATTCTTCATAAATATGTGGAAGAGTATTCTTTTAAAAAATATATACACTATATATTTAAATATTATTTAAAGAGGCCTTATATTTGCTAAAAAATTGTTTACGAGAAATTACAGCAATATAAAATATATCGCAAAATTTTATCAACAAAATACACTGTAAAAAATATTCGCCCCAAAATTAAAAGAATTCGGGGGAAGGCGCAAGTTTGGGGAAGACGCCACTTTATTAACAGTATTTTTAATTTTTAATAGATTGCAATACTGAGTCACTTGTGTGAAATGTCTGGTTCGACAATGAGGTGTGACTTGTGAATTTATATGAATTAACTGCCTTTAATCCGAGTTATTTTTGGATTTCGTAAGCATTTAACCGTGATAATAACCGTTTTATCATATTCCGTTCCTCATATTTAAAGTTTATAAACGTGCTCGTTATTTTAAATAAGGTATTAGAAATATAAGTGACTTACGCATTATGTTACACATACAGGAAAAACGCGTGTGCGGCATCTTCCCCCTATACTTGGGGAAAGACCCGCATGGTTCAGAAATAAAGGAAATGAACTTTAAAATATGTTTTTATTTTTTATTTTATAATACAGCGACTGACGTAATTCTTTTACGTCTTAAAAGCCACACCACACAGTATTCACAGCCACGTGATCGCTCGTTTTCCAAACCATTGAAAAACATATTGGCAACAAGTTCTGAACTCCTGGACACACAAGAAGCCAGTTCTTAAATTGTCAAGACTTCAGTTTGGATCTCTTCTGAATGCAGCTTGGAGCAAGGCAGCCACAGTAGGAAATGGTACTTCTGGGTTTTCAGCTACTCGGATTTACCCCTATAACCCACTAGCAATCCCATAGCATGCGTTTGCTATTTCTGATGGTTCCAGAAATGATACAGCTATGGATTTCACAAGTGGAGCATGTGACATGCCTACACCAGCAGGTGCTTCCATTTAAAATGTTTAAGGTGTTTCATAATAGAGGTATTGAGTCAAATTCGTAAATATAATTGAATGAATATACTAAATGACTTTTTTTTTCTGTCGAACGAACACGTGACTATCTCATTAACAAATAACGTTTTCTTTTCTCAGCACTTCAAATACAGCTTGTTTTCAGTAATTGAAAAGCGACCGTAAGTGAAGAACTTGGGTTGTAAAGAGCTACTAACATAAAAACGCAATCAGCAGCTAAAAAATTAAAAATTTTAACCGCAACATTCACTTGTATATTACGATTAATAATCATCCACCAAGCTTTTTAAATGTTCTTTTTTATTATATGCAGCAACGCTTTTTTCCCCACTACGTAAAATTTCATGTGACGGAGCGGCGAAAATTTAAGATGCTATTGTACCATACATGAATGTTGTTAAATAATTTAAAAAAAAAGCATAAAATATATTATTCCTTAAAAAAAAGTATATTTCTGAAAATTAACTTCATCAAAGTATAAAACTGTAGTTTAACATAATTTTAATAATTTACCGATTACAAAACAATCCACATCATTTTTTTTAGGTAAAAATAAGAAAAACATAATCATTAAGGTAACTGAAGTGAACTATTCTTCTAAACTATCACCTAGTTTTCACTATAAGTCTGCATTTTGGATTTAAATAAAAACCTTTCTTCGCGTATCCTCAAGAAATCCGCAATTCTCTAAAAGAAAGAAAAACCAGTATTCCATTAACCCACTTAGATATGTTAGATTAATGCATTCTTATTAAAATGATATTCTTAGCAGTTGATAAATGTCCTTTTGTGGAGACATTTTATCCCCCTTCCCTATCTCAAAAAAAAAAAAAAAAAAAAGACTTCAATGGTGACGATAACGAATGGACGATATAACTCGATCATATGTTTGTTTAAGGATATTAGGTTAGATAAAAGTAATGCAATAGAAAAAAAATAGCGCAGAAATGTTTTAACATGTAGTGTATGTATATATATATATATATATATATACATATATATACATATATATATATATAGATATATTCAGGGGAAAAGATACCATCACTCTCTTATTCCTTTTCATAAATCGCACTAGGAATTTCTCACAAAAGACTTCATTAGTCATTAGCTGCCTAGACTAATTTAATTTAGTATGAAACATAGAATAACCTTACACAACATGAAAAATCATCTTTTTTCTCAGAGCGAATACTAATTGTTAAGTCCTAGTTGTGCAATTTAGGCACAATCAATGGAAAACAACTCTTAATGACGTATTGTATTTTAGCACTTTAAGGCTATATATTTTAAATGTAATAAATATTAATGAATTCTGAGGCATAAAAAAATGGTGCACAAATAAAACAAAGGAAACTATAATTTTTCACCGTGGGGTGTTTCCTATTTTGTAAATCAAGGGGAAAAAAATAATATATTATTGAAGATTAATCTTAGTTGAACGGAGAAATACTATAAACCGAAAAGTCCAAATATAACTGATTTTTTCAAGATTAAAGTAAGAAATACTTGAATGCATGTGATCATTACATATAAAATTATTTTTAAAAACGGCACATAGTTTAAAACCCCATTTGTGAAGAACGTTAAAAAAACTAATGCTTTGTCAATTTCACCAAAGTAAATGAATGAAAGAAAAAATTGTATTGAATGAGCATCCTCATCAATGAACCGAAAACAATAGATCGAAGAAATTGAAAATTCTCTAGATTATGTGCTTAAAAATGTAATTGCGACTTTGTTGAAAGGTTCTTAAAGTGCAGTATCAATAGAAGAAAAATTACAATGTTGGATTTCCAGTTTACAGTTTCAGTTGAAAAAAAGAAAGTTAATATTTTAGTTTCATGCAAAGTTGTCTTAGCTCCAGTTTGTTGAAGAAAAAACTAATAGTATTCTGAGTAATTTACAAAATAATTTCAAATACTTTTTTAATGGTACTTGGGCTCCTTAGTTCGAATACTAACAAACCTTTGAACATTTTCAACATCTTTAAAGCTATTTGGAGTCTAATCAATAAAATTTATGAGTTAGAAGTTTCAAACACTTAAGACTTCTTAACAAGTTTTCATGTTTGGTGAATATTTTTTCTCCTCAATTTCTTATTCGGTTTACGTACGTCTCCATTCTAGTACAAAAACTGGAAACAACAGATTTTAATTAAATGTAATTCAAGTTTAATATGGGTAATCACATTTTATCTGAAATATCACGTGGGAAAACTTCGGGGATACTAGAAAAATTTTCCTAATTAAGATTTTTTTTAAGTGCTCAGCCGTGGGAAAGAAATGCTTGTCCCGTTAGTTGTGTGATTAAAGATAAAATTTATCTCGTGAATTCGTGATGTTAATTAATTTTTAACATTTCTGTTTTTTAATTAGGGTATTCTGTCAGATGCTATATATTTTTTGTTATGTTACGTTGCTTTGATTGTAATTAGAGAATGAAAAAAGTGTTTCAATGTTCCCTTCAAACATTAAGATATTAGTATGTAGCACCAAAAACGTATTTTAATTCGATGGTTTAAATACCGTGGGGCTTAATATTATCATACTTTAGTGCAATTGAGCACTGAAATGTGATGAAGTGTTTTGAGTGTTTCTGGGGTCGAACACGATACTGCCTTGGTCGCGTATTCAATTACCTGTTGCTGACCTGAAACCACTGAGCGGCTACAGGTCGGCTCACAAAGACACCGTTTAAACATATTAATTAACTTTATAAACGATTTATGGTGAAACCTGCATTAACTTGAACGTACAATCTTTGGAACAATTAGGAAATGCGCATAATATATTGGTTTAATATTTACTCTTTTATTAGCGGGCAGATCAAGTCGACAGTATTTCAACAACGTCATTTTAGCAACTGGTTGCACTGGTATATTCGAATTTTAGCATGAGTTTATGAGGAAATCAGCATGCAAGTAAAAAAAATGATCGAATGTGATGAAATTATTTCTGCAAGAGCAATGCGTGTAGACCAGTGGAGTTCAATTCGTTAAAATTAACTTTTTTGATGTTTAAAGATATCTAATGTGATACCACGTTAAAAAATATATAATATTATATTAGAATAAACATTTAGACGCAAAGAATTACTGATTTTTTCCGACATCTACTACAAGTGTTAAAAGACGCCAATAAATTTCCTTTTAAATTCATAATTTTTGTATTCGTTAAGAAATGATTATTTTTAAAAGAAAACTGTATGTATAATTGCTTTAATGTATTCTCATATAATTTAAACAAGAAATTTTAAGATAATGTTTGAAATGTTTAGTGACATAATAATTTTATACCGTATAATCCTGAATAACACTCTCACGTTTTTTCAAAAAAAAAAAAGTTTGTGAGTCAGGATTCGGGTCTGATTCAAGAATTTGTGATGACGTATCCAAAACAGTTTTTCTGGGGTTATTTTGAAGCATTTAGTGTGTAAGTCACACATAAACTGAATAATAGTTTTTAAAAATTGCAATATTTTCACTCAAATTTGTACTCCGAATAATGGAGTGGGGTTCATACTCGGGTGTGGTGCTATTAAGTATAGTATGATATTCAGTGTAGTACTGAATAGCGGATGCTATTCAGTAAGGCATTATATTTTAACTAATTGCAATTTTGATGAACTGAAAAACACGGGATGATTATGAAAATAAGGTTTTAGTTTAATGTTTAATGATGATCAGTAAATAAGGGTAAAATTTATATTTTACTCAAACATACTCCAATCGACTTTAGCAATGTGCCATACTTATAACGTTACAAATCACCTGTTAAATAACTTTATGTGAATGCTTTGAATAAACAATACTAATTTAATATTAACTCATTAATTCTTTAGTTATTTGTCTGAGTTGTTAATAAATCATAACTTTAAATTTTCTTACCATGTGAATTCAGATATTTTCAAGTATGGTAAATTTAAACAAATGAAATATCCCTGATGCAATACATTTACTTTCGTTTTCAAGTCTTCTGAGCTTTTTCTATTTTTTGAGACAGGAAAGTTAATTCTACTATTTTCTTTTAGTAACTATTTCTATTTTGACCGTTTAATACTATTTATATTGTAACCGTTTAATACTATTTCTATTGTAACCGTTTGCAACGCTAAATGTATAAAGATTCAACTGTGTCTAGAAATTAAATTGTGCTATTAGCGCTTAATTCTTCAGTAAGATGGGGGGGATAGGTCGTATTATAAGATGAAGTATATTACAGAATATAAGTTACATGATAGTCTTAAAAAAATAATAAAAATATTTTTAAAAATGGAAAAGAAAAAAAAATAGATAAAGAATAAAAATAAATAAATAAAATCGTTTTGAAAGCTTCTAGTGAAAAGCGCACATTGAATACGCTAAATTGAATCGATACTAAATACGTCTTTATTATATTACTTCTTTGTTGGGCAAAAAAAAGTTCTTTTGCATAACGTTTACAAATACAAATGTGAGTCAAACAAATTTTGAAAGGTTTTAGAAGAAAATATTTGTAATGACTCTAGAAAAAACTTATTAGTTACATTTTTTTCAGGTTTTTTTTTCTTTGGACGAAAAAGTGAATTATGCAAATAATTATATTTAATTACGCATTTGAATGCCCACCTTAAGTACGTTCTCTGCACACAGTAAATTATTCAAGACATGAATTAGTGAAAGTTAAAAAAAAAGTCTGAATATTTTCTGAAAACGTTTTCGAAACAGAAAGAATGAATTGAAGTGTCGCATTTATTTATGATGCTTAGCTTTTGTCAAAAGAAAACACAAATTGCTAAATGTGTAGAAATAAAACGTGTACGTTCTTAAGGCGCTTCGATCATAAACGTTGTGTTTATTACAGTAGTAAAAAATTTATTCGTTGAAAAGCAGAGCTCTATCAGAGGTGATATATGCGTGAAACATTAAACCAGTCACAAATTTTCGATTCACCTCTATATCTGTGAGGCCAGTTTTACTCGTAATGTTTCCGAGGAGAAAACTTAAAGCTTGAGTAGATAATATTTCACATAAATGAGAAGAGAAACTATTTTGGTCTCACAGGAAAAGTTTGAATCGCCTGAGAGCACTAGGGAAATCTTTCCAAATATTAACTTGAAAAATAGAGCAGGGATAGGAAAACATATGCACCAGTGATGAGTAAAAAGTAGAAATACGCGCTGTCCAAAGCTGCGGAATGTGACATTGGAAAAAACAAAATCAATTTTGAGCAAATCCTTTTAAAGTAATTTTTTTTTTTTTTTGAGTATGTGTAGCAGCTAATTGCAAGAGTGTTTTAAATTATTTTCCAATGCACATATAAAAGCCAGTACTTGAAAAACGAATTTGCATTATTGTGAATAATTTACGTATAGTTATATTATTGGTATAGTATTTGATAGTATAGATTCCATGTCAATTTCTAATATAGGTGTAGTACACAATGATATTGGTCTGCATAGTCTGTCTTATTTTTTTCTTGCAAAAAAAAAAAGAAGTTTTTTTACGAATTTTCAGAGATTGCCTTAGAAAGTATTGTTGGAAAAATAAAAATATGTATAAAAAAATCTATAAAAATAAATATGCAGCAGCGGATTAAAAAGAGGCAAATATTCAATATTCGCGTACCATTGTGCTAGAAGTTAAGTTAAGGAAACAGCGACTTCCATTGTAAAATGGTTTGTAGTAACCTGAAAACACCTGTCTGCAATACATTTGGCGGTTTTAGGCATCATACCACTCTTCTGCTATATTTAAGAAAAAATGTAACAAAAATGAAAATGTAAGGGGTAATTCTTCAAGAATTGCTTTTTCACAAATAAGAACTGCATTAAATTTCTAAAATGTGTAGGGCCCCCCCCCACCTTTTTCTCTGTTAACTAGTACTAATGTGAAATGTGGATAATGAAGCACCAGAACATATACATTTATTAAAACATACATATATTTTAAACCATTACGTAAAATACGAAATTTCAAAGCAAAATATTGTTTTTAATACCAAAATGTTTAAATATTTTTTTTTTCCGATTCAATCATAGACAAAGTACACTTTTACATCTTCCAGTAAGATTCAACGCTCTTTACTGAACCTTATTCCGTAACTACAAATACCGAGAGAATAAGACATTTAGGTATTGAGTTTGTCCATTCCGGAAATTTTGCAACAGCAAAGCTACGCTTTATTTCTTTGAGAGATAGACGGAAATGAAAGGATCAGGCCTTCCCTCCCGCAGTGATATAAAATAAGCTAGAAAATATCGTATTATTGTCGTCTTTCTAATCCAATAACGTTCTTTACCCCTAAAAGAAGGGAAATATTGCTTTCTTCAAATAACAATAAATAACTCCCATTTGTTCTACAACGATCTTCCGAACAAGCGCTTTTAAGAATACGTACCGTTTACTTTTCCCTTTCGATATGTACTTCTAAGAAATATCAACTTCTTAATAAATTCTATTATTTCAGCATTTCTCTTTCATTTTAGCTTCTAACGCCATGATAAAATGGAACAATAACACAACTACATTTATCCATTAATTTAATGCGCTTTCAATGAAATCACGGAAAATAAGTTTAGTAAAGGGGCATACGGTTGTGTCCGAAAGCAATACAAATGTATATGATTAATTTGGTTCGTACTACACACTTGATAGTTCGTTGATATTTCCGTAAGGTTGGTTAAAAAAAACCTATTCCATTTCTTCCTTTCATGAGCACTGAAGGAAACGTCTTTTTCTTTGCTGTTTCGGATAATAACAAAATATATCTATTGGGTATACATTGATACAGCGTCAACATGTATGGATGCCATGAGATTCTGACTTTATAGCCCCCCCCCCTCTCTTGCTCCTCTCTCCTAAAAAAAATTAATTAAAAAAAACCGTTCGAAAGAGCTTTGGCGGAACACTCATTTTTTCATATGAAGAATATTTGTTTCATTCTATCTGTTTCAAAAACTAAACATCAACAAGGAAAGTTGAATTTTGTGTAATCTTCTTTAAGTTTAACTAACTGGCGGCTTCTTTACTTTACACAAGAAACAGAGGTGAACTTGTAGAAAAAAGATTTTAAAATTTGTTTATTTTAAGGCTGGGTTTTAAAAAAGTTGGAAATGTTTAGTTATCGTAAACGAGAAAAATTCAATCTAAAAACAAGTATCGCTGACAGACGTTGGCCTAAGCTCTGAAAGGTTTGCAGAGAATGTGACTATATTTTTCATTTTGTTTTATTTTAGGAAGTACAACAAGAAGGTGTCCTACAGTGGACCAGTTGGTAGAAGCTCGGTTCCCACAGAACACAATGACTTAGGTCAGTGTTTGGGAGGGTGACAACCTCTCGCGGCTGGTTCTTGTAGGGCCGTGTACGCTAAGGGGAGCTGGTGCACGTTAAATAGCTCGTGGGTCCAATGTCCTTCAAGTGAAACGATACCTCGGGGTGTAAAAATCCCAGGTGACGGTCTCTTATCTGGGAGTTGGTTCAAAAAATAAAGAGACTTTTCAAAGGGGACACACAACAACTCGCAGGTAATTACAAGTAAAATAAATAAATAAATAAATAAAAAACTTATAAATACTTAGATAAAATATACTTATAATTACTCAGATAAAAACCATTATGAAAATTTAGTGAACATGCAATCAAGGCACAAAATTAAAAAAAGTATTTATAACATTCCAGAAAAGGTAAAATTCAAAATGTTAGGAATAAAATAATATTTTTCTGCTAGTAAACAAAGTAAAAAATCAAAAATCGAATCAGCTCGCGTAGTAAAACCAAAATGTTTTTAAAATTATTTCAATTGTATATTACGTTATTCTATAGGAACTCTTCAAACCCTTTTGTTCCCCTATTTTCAAAGGAATTCCCGAATACATTAAAAAAAAAAAAAAAAAAACTAAGAAAATATTATTATTGAATCAAAATTGTAGATATATTTTCATTCAATGCGTTCTCATTAAGGTCATAATATTACGAAAAATGTTCTTTTTGAGAACCTTTAACTCCTTATAAGGAAAGCATTTCCTTGAATATAGAAAATTTAACTCGATCATATATATGTTTGCTTTAAATTAAATTTTACAGAAAAGTAATGCAATATATATATATATATATATATATATATATATATATATTTTTCCAAGAGCCAAAACATTATGACCACCCCAACATTTTGCAATGAACTCGCCTGGATGAAGTGGAAGGCACGTGATCAGGTGGAAGTGGTATTTGACTGCTGCTGAAGAGTCTGCAGAATCATTCTTTCACTTATTTCGGTGTGTGATGGGAAAGGCTGCGGATGTAAGCGACTTTGATAGAGGGCAGATTGTAATGGCTCGAAGGCTAGGAACAAGTATTTCCGAAACTGCACGACTCGTGATTTGTTCGCGATCTACTGTTATTAGTACTTATGCAAAGTGGATGAATGACGGGGAAACCAGCAGTAGACGACATGGTGTTGGACGTCCACAAGCTATCAAAGGAAAAGGTCGTCGGAGACTGTCTTGCATGGTGAAGCAAAACCGGAGCCAGACAGTGGCTCAGCTGACAGCCCAATACAAAGCAGGGCCAAGTAGAATAGTATCGGAGCACACTGTTCAGCGGACACTGTTGGATATGGGGCTACGCAGCGACGCTATTGACAGGTGGTCATAATTTTTGGCTCTTGAGTGTATATATAGAGCATTACTTATTAGGATATTGCTCTATATATGTATATATATATATATATATAAGGGTCTTTTTGCATCTCCAACGAAAAGCTTCATTGATTGCCTAGGTGATTTCAATTGCTATAAAATATAATACTAATTAATATTATATATATATATATATATATATCACTTTCTCGTTGATACTACATACACCGGGTAAGAATGGAAATATAATATCCGAGTTTTGAGACATCAAGAAATTGAATATACTTAAATTTGTTTTGCTTAAAAACATGATTTTCATTCAAAATGTTAACCCTTATGTTGTTAAAATATTGCATGTTACGTTATCCATCAGAGTAAATTCTACCGATGAAGTGAAAAAATGAAGCTTATGCTTCATAAATAAAAAGGAGGAAATTAAAGTTTCAGTTTGAATGGATCGTTTTTTTTATTTAAAGACATAAAGAAAATTGCAATTCTAATTTCCCGGAAGAGTAATCGTGGTATCACAAGGAAAAGTATGAATGAAAATCTTAAACTTTAACATCGTTTTAAAACAACGACAAAAAGAACTTTGTTTGTATGAATTTATTACATCTTTAGTTTCTAGAAACTTTTAGTGCTTCTATTTCTTTCTTGAAGAAGAGATTACTTGCGAAATAAATCCTTTAAAACCATGTCGGATCCATTAAAGTAAATGATTGAAGAGACAAATCGTATTGGATGCTTTTCCTCACCAGTTAACCGAAGACAATCGAATGAAGATGGAAAAAGCACGCTAAATGATATTCTAGGAAACATAATTACAGCTTCGCAAGCGTTTTTGCAGTAGGAAAGCTTTTAGAGAGAAGTTTAAAAACACTATGTAATTTACTTGAGAATTTAATCTTACTATATTGCTATGTCCCAAGCTTTAAAACATTAAATCGTTTTTTACTCTTAAAAACTTTGATATGAATTAATTAGTCACTACTTTTTTATTTCATTAGCCATTTTAATATTCTTTTCTTCTAATTAATTTTATTTGGAGTTTTGATTGGCCAATCTCCAATCTCAATTTTGCACCGAAATTTTATTTTTAGTTTTTCCAAGCCTTTTTTGTCAATTATTTTTAAATTTAAACAAAAGACATTAAAAAAAGAGCGAACTGCATATTTTTTTTGTGATAGATAAAGTTTTGGGTTTTAAGTTTAGATCTAAATTAAGCTCTTTTGCTGTGTATAATCGTGTAAGTATCAAAGGTTAGATTGCTTTTAGCACTGTGCATTAATTCTCATACACTTTTACTAAAAATGACTTCGCATGCAATAAGTGAATAGTCATGGTTTTTTTTTTTTTTTTTTTTCAATGTGTCTATGTATGTATATAGTATATATATATATATAGCATAACTGAGAAATGACATTACTACCAAAAGGTTTTCAATCATTGTTTTCACAGAATGATAAGTTCTTTACTGTTTGTAATACATAAATGTGGAAGTGCATCTGCAAAAATGCAAATCAGTCAAGTTCCATGCCTCCGCCAGGATGCGCTGCGATTCCTCCCTATTTTAACGAGTCGCAACGGAAGGAAGACAGAGCTTGTTCATCGTCTGGTCGTTTTGTGGAGCTAGCAGAATGATTCCAAGTCGCGTCGACCGCCGGAGTCACCTTCCGATTAAATGTTAACTTAAATTTTTATTTTGTACATAGTTCCTATTCGTTAATTAAATGTTCTTAAATTCATTCAAACAGCATCAGTCTGAGTCTTTTAACCTCAGTCCATATAAATATAGGGTTTTTTTCTTTTTGTAGTTTTAAGTTATACGCCTTACATTTTTTGCTCGCAAAAAATCGCCAAACGAAATGTAAACAAAGCATATTTTTATTCATTTCTCTTTAAGCCATCCAAAATCGCCCCTGATTTAGATATGAGATATGTCATGGTTAAGCCGTAATTCAGCCTGTTTTGTTTAAATTAATTTTGGCGTTATCTTGCTTTCCTTTATTTCTTTAAATTTCTTTTACGGTTAAATTTCTAGAGTGACAACCCTTTTGGGAATATTTCAATAACTGAGGAACTAGTTTTTTCTCAAGCATTCTCATTTTATTCTTTTTTTTCGCCAAGGAAATCACTACATTTAATTAAGCTTCAAAAAGCTAGTTTGCATTAATGATAGCATGAGAAATGTATTGATGGAATGTATACTTAAAAAAATCCTCTCATCATAAATGTGTCCTTATTTTTATTTAAAAAAATATATAATATTACTTAATTATTGTGAATGCAATCACATATTATTTTTGATATATATAAAAGCATTTCTTAAAAATGTCCTTTTCGCTAAATACAAGAACGTCTTTCACAAATCATAAAATATGCAATAAGGGGTTGAGTCCTTAAATTCTTCCTGTCGTCACTAAGAGTCATAAAAACTTATTATGTTCCACTTATACGTATATTAGTGTTAGAATTTAGAATTTTGTCTTTAGGATACGACTAGCTTTACGTTAAATTTCCTAGTGGACATATCTCTCCGTAGCTTTACATTCAATTTCAATTCTGGGGGTGGGTATTCGTACGTCAGGGTATGTATGCCATGCGTCGTAGATAGTCATAACGAATCTAGGTATTGTGTCCTTAATATTCCTTATAATGTATGCTTTTCTCTAAAGGGACCGCCAGCGAACACTGAGGAAGGAACGCCTAATATAGGCTAAAGGATTGTTTAGCACTATCTGGTGAGCGAGTGCAACGAGCTTGGGTCACGAAGCGATCCGATTGGAACCGCTTGAAGTTTCAGGTGTTGGCGAGTAATAGCGAGCAGGGGGCGACTGATAAACTAAGATTTGGTTCGTTAAAAGGCCTATCAATGTAGCGCGGAGAACCCCAGCGTCCTCTACTTTTTCATCATTTATGGTCTAATTTTTGCCATTGAAACAGTAGCCGGCCGATACACTATCTCTTCTAGGCACTTTACAGAAGGAACAAAAAATGCATTAGAAATGTGTTGCCACTCACGATAAAAGATAACTAACGAAGAAGTTAGTTTAAACAAAACAGGAGCAATCAAAGACTAACCAAAAAGTTGCCAAATCTTGAGTCTAAATTAGGGCTGATTTTGGGAGTTACACAAGGGAAATTAATAAAGAGAAGATATATATATATATATACATTATTTATATATGAAAGATAAATACATATAAACACTTTCCGTAGCATTTCTGTTAAATTGTATATCGTAAAAGAATAAGCCAGTGCCTTCACATAAAATTTCTGAAAAGTCTTTTTCTTTCTGTCCACTACTGAGCTTATGGCGGTTATGCACTTTCAAACAGTAAATATTTTATCTCTGCCTTTTCACATTTTTATCGCTTCTTCTATTAAAGTTACTAGAAGGTTCATGTTAGAGCTTTGGTTTGTAGATGCCAATTTGTCCTGCATTTAAAATTAGTCTCTTATCGGTCTTATCAGTAAAATATTTATACGTTCAAAGAATCCTTAAAAGATCCGTAAATTTTCACCGTAGTACATTCTAGATTAAAAATGAATGCTTTTTTTTTCAAAAAAGTAAAAAAATGTGTGAGACTGCTTTAAATAATTTAGTTTGCTCAAAATTCTTCTGATTCAATGCAAGTTACATTAAAAAAGTATTTGAAAATATCAATGTTATGTTCAAAGTACACTGAGAAAAAAAAATCCGTTCAAAAACGGACAAAGTGCTGGCAGCTGAGTTTCCAGCACTAATCCGTTTTTAAACGGATATATCCTTTTTATAACTACATAATTAAAACCGTCAATTTACAAAATCTGTTATGTAAATTTATGCTAGAAAGTCAGTTTTTTAACAGAAAGCCGTTTTAGGAAGGTATGTAAGTTTAAGTAAACAAGTCCGTTTTTAAACAGAATTCCGTTTATTGGCTGTTATGTTAAATTGTCTGAGAAAGTCCGTTTTTAAACAGAAAACTGTTTATACGGAGTTATGCTAATTTGTGGTAGAAAGTCCGTTTTTAATAGAATATCCGTTTACAGAAAGTTATATTAATTTGCGCTAAAAAATCCATTTTTTAAAAGAAATCCGTTTTTGAAACTTATGTAAATTTACGGTAGCCTGTTTTACTTAGGAGAAATCCGTTTTTTAAAAATATTGACAAGATGTCGCAAAATGATTATCCTGATTTAATGTGCTTATAACTGTAAGACCACATTTACTTAGAAACAGCGCTGTTTCTAAGTAAATTTGGTCTTACTGTTATAAGCACATTAAGGGGATACTTCAGAGCACCTTCGTGGTCACAAGTGCTAATGTTAAACCTATGGGAAAATTCATTACACTAATTACTCATCATCTAATGCAGATATCGAAATTTGGTTTTCACCATCTGAAAGATGACGTTTGATAAATTTGTATTGCGGCTTTAAAAATGGATTATCTAAATTTAAAGTATTTTATTTTTAAGTTGTAAAACCTGAAATTTCCACTTCGTGGACTATGTTTAAATTTCCCCATAGGTTAACATGTGATTTCGCGATTTGGGAGATTGACTGAAGTCTCCCCTTAACATACTTATTGTTAAATTACAGTAAGATACATGACCAGTCATATAGTAAAAATGTATACAAACCCGAATAAGACTTTGTTGTATGACCCGGGCATGTTGGACAACATATTATATTATAGTGTATACATATAATCTTTCATTTTTGAAAATTTTTATTGATTAATTGCAATCTTCCATCATTTTTAACTGATGACAATATTGCTAAGCATGTAGCAGCAGTTTTTCTTTTAAGGGGACGGTGGACCTTCGAATGAAACTTTTTTATTTTTTCATGAAATATTTATAAATTTTTTGTACTTGCATATAACTCAATAAATAAATAGAAAATTCAAAAAAAAATTTGAAATTTCATTTTTTAAATTTTAAAAATTTAATAAATTTTTAGCGAAATTTCAAAATGCTCCTTGCGCCACAATTTTTGATTTTTTTGGCTGAAATTGATTTATAATGAAAAAATGCAACAATATGAACAAAACTTAATATTCATTGAGGAATCCGTCAGTAAATTATTTAAAAATAATTTTTTTGTTAGTTATTGCTATTTTTTTCGCGAAATTTCGCATTTTTGGAACATTATTAATATTTTAAAATTACTTAATATATTCCAAACACATAATGGATACTAAATTTGATTTAGCTATATAAAAACTAGTAAATCACCAATTTTCAGCCTTATCGAGGAAAAATTGAGATGCAAGGAACATTTTGAAATCTCAAAAACCCGAAAAATTTAATTTCGAGAAAAATGCATTTTAAGAATATAAGGGCACTTACTTTGAAAACTTTCTCAACAAATGTCTTGTAAAAGTAACATTTGCATAAACAAACTAATAACTACTATTTTCAAAGGGAGTTGACACTATTTTAGCACAAATACATGTGAACATTGACAGTAACACCGAAAACTGAAAATAGACTTTATTTACAAAAACCAAACTTAGAAATCTATTGGTAAGAATGTAATGACATTTTAGTATAATTATTATTCCTTCTATTATTTTCAGCTTTAGTTTAGGTAACAAAACACTATTTTAGATTGCAATGAGGGGTGGGGGCAACATTTTTTAGCAATAAGTGTTGACAATTAACATAAAGTTTTCAAAATCCTCCAGGAGTATACGAAATACCTTTTTTTTTACACATTTTTTGTCTTTTATGACATTTTTTACTCTTTTCAGAATTCTTTTCACATTATATGACTCTGATTATCTTTTTCTACACTGATAGTTTCTACGACTATCCCGCTTTTTAGAAATTGAAACGGAGAGTTCGTTGGCTGATCTGTCAAAAAGCTCTATTGTCTTCAAACAGCCAAAATTCAATTCGCTAATTGAAGACACAACAATAAGTTCCAGTCTTTTTTTCGAAATAAACACCTCTTTAGAGGCTGTTTTCCATATGAGGCTGTGAACAATGTTCACAATTTTCACAAACTATGCTAATTTTTGAAAAAAATCCATACGGTGCTTCATTTTTCACTAACAAGTTCTTTGATAAACATTCAGAGCACGCCACATCTTGTAAAAGAGATCCCCAAATCTCATGGCTCACCAAAGTATATGAAAATGCAGTACTCACTGTTGCAATTTCATGGCTAGAAGATACATTTTGTGCTTCATCTCCAGCAGTATTTTCCTCACTGCTTTTGACAGCAGCCCATCTTCTTTGAGCATTTGCCGATGCTGCTTGTTTACGCTTAGGAGGTCTGGCTTTTGGTTTACGCCATATACCACTCAATCTATCCATACTTATGCAATAAGGCTTACAATATATAACAAAATCTTTGCAAGAGCAGAAAATTTGTTTATTATAGGGGTTTTAGTTCTGAAAAGAACTGTTTTTTTTTCTAAATTCAAGAGACAAATTAAGCACGTTTTCAAGAGAAACAAATGTAAACAGAACGTTAGCAGTTGAAGTAGAAGTGCTTTTTTCTCATCACAGTGCGTTCTTCTTCCTAAAAACGGTATGTAAGGCTCAGATGCAGCCTCAGATAAAACGACATGTGCTTATGTTTACATGTTTAAAGGGCCAGTCAAGCTCGGGAAACGCCCACTTTCAAACTTTAACCCTTAAAATTAGCTCAAATTTATGCATAAATCTTTCTTTTTTTTGTGCCACAATGAAAATCAGGTCCACAGCAATGAAAATATGCTTGAAAAAAAAAATCGATTTTTTTGGCCGATTTTTCGAAAACTAACGTCCACCGTCGCCTTAATAATCTGAATCCTTTGAGCATTTTGTGATAGAAAGTCACGAGTCATGGTTTTATATAGGCTTTCATTGAGAAACCCATTTTTCAAGAGCGAATATTTTTTTTATTTTAATTACGATAAGAACATAAATAGTAAAATAGTCTTAAACTGACCTATTTTGATTGGTTGGTTTTGAGCACAATGGTCATTTTTTGATCACTAGAACTAATTGAATCCGGACCTTACAGCTTAATCAAACCCTGAATGGAATACCCAACCGTCAACAGCATAACTGCAAATACTAAAATATTTATAAAATCTCTCAAAAATGAGCAAAAAGCCAAAAAAAGCCAAGAAGCAAAACAAATTATTCCAAGCCAAACGCGTTCTAAAAAAGCCAAATTTTTCGTATTTGGCTTAAAAAAAGCCAACCTGGCAACCATCGCATCGCATCGCACAGTCAGAGGAAGGAACCGGAACGTGATTGGTTGAAATACGAAAACTAACATTGAATTACGGATAAAGTTCTTTTTACGAAAAACGGTTTTCGTCCTTCATAAATTACATAACTAAATTATGTAAAATTACAAACATTTTTCTCAGTGTACGGATAAAGTTCTTTTTACGAAATACGGTTTTCGTCCTTCATAAATTACATAACTAAATTATGTAAAATTACAAACATTTTTCTCAGTGTATTCAAAAACTATTACATTGGAAAAGAATATTTGAAATGGCAAAATCGTTTTCTTCTTTTGTTGTTTTTTTTTGTATTTTTCTAGCAATTTTGCTTCAGTAATTGTATTATCTAGAAAATCAAGTGTTAAAAAGCCATTTTCAAGAGTTACATTTGTTAAATAGTATGTCGTCATTTAGAACATTCTGTTTTCAGGAACCAAGTATATTTAATAATTGCCAATCCTTTTATAAAAGCATGAGGCAATGAAGGCCGTAAACCGTTTCTTTTAAAATTAAAACTTTTAATCAGTAAGTAGCTTCTCATGAATTGTTAATTAATGATACGGACTATATCAGACGGTGCTAGTATTAAGAACCCCTGGTGCTTCTTAATTACATAATATGTTGATGTAGTATAATCTAAATTTGCATGTATTCGGTATAATACATTCATTTCACAATGAAATAAATTTTCGATTAAATTCATTACATTACTATTTTTCTTCTTCTATTAATGGCTTCAGGTTCTACATTCTTCAAAAAGCCTTGAAACTAATTGACGTACTTTTTTTACGACTAAATACAATGCATCAAATAAATATCTATATGTACTTTGATTCGAATTATTTGACAAGTAGTGAAATGAAAAATGTTCAATTAAAATATTTAAATGAGATAACCGATTTCATTGTTGGCTCGTAATTGTTGCATAACAACACTCTCGTTGAAAGGGAACTGTTGTATAAGATTTTAATGAAGTTCAAACTGAGAATTTTTTCGTAGGATAAGATTCATGAATTTTAAACTACGACGAGAACGTAGGAAAACTATATTTTACTACTAATTGTTACAAATACTAGCTAAGTCTTTGGTTACTATTACATGATTACTGTTAATAATAGTTTAAGAAAATTATTAGAGCTTTAATAAGTTCTTCACTGTTTATTAATCTTTAGTACGCATATCGTAATTATTTGTTTACGTTCTTGATGTTTACTTTTGCTAATTCATTAGTTACTCATGTAAATTTTGATCATATTTTAAATTAAACAAACAGTAGGGGGAAGTCCTTAAATATACAAAACAAATTTGGAGGACTACAGTGTCAACAATATTGTTACGGGTTCTGCGTCTTACTTTACTTTGACCTTCAATGACTACTTCCTTATACAAAATCAAAGCGCAATTTATTTCACAGATTATTTACACTATTTACACTATATACAAATTTTTCATAAACATGCCTCTCGGATATCACACATTACCGTAAGACCAACGGTAATCCCGTATTTTCTTAACCAAAATACGTAAAGAACCAAGCACGAAGCTTGCAGCACAACGGCTCAGACGTTTATCAGGCGCTCGGCCAAAGTCTACAGCGTAACTCACTCTCAGAACTCCGAACCCCTCTCCATCCTAAACTTCTCGCCGGAGCTATTTATATACCATCGCGGATCACGTGACAGACCATTCCAGAAATTTCCATCAAAGACTAGAATTGTCTATTACTCGATCCGAGATGGCAACAAGCTTAGCGAGAAACAACTTTGGTACCCCGAAAATCGTAACAGTACTTTACTAGTTAATTATTTCATAATGTAAACCAGCAACACAATTACAAAACTACATTAGTAAACCTACACTAGGAACTCGGTGTCTGCAAAATTTTTATCATTCATTATGAACCGATTTAAAAGTTTAAATTGACATCATCTCTAAACTATAGTTTTGGATTAGTTGCTTCTGCTTGAACGTCGACAATATAATACGAACATTTATGTTTGAAATTAAATAATGCATATTAAACATTTTCAATCGTGAAGATGCTTCTCATTTTCACAAAATGGCTTTGAAACTTGAGATGAAAGGAACTTGTATTAGAAATTCGGTTATGCGTACCTTAATACTTGTAATATAGACTATTTCTACATTGCATCTGGAAAATATGTCACATGATGCGAAACGTATTTGATATGATACGCAATGAGTAAGATATCAAAATCATTAGCGCGTCAGTCTCAAAATAGAATTTAGTATTGAATGTTGACTGAAGTAAAAGGTATATACTCAAGAGCCAAAACATTATGACCATCCGAACATTTTGCAATGAACTCGCCTGGATGAAGTGGATGAAGTGATCAGGTGGAAGTGGTATTTGACTGCTGCTGAAGAGTCTGAAGAATCATTCTTTCACTTATTTCGGTGTGTGATGCGGATGTAAGCGACTTTGATAGAGGCCAGATTGTAATGGCTCGAAGGCTAGGAACAAGTATTTCCGAAACTGCACGACTCGTGATTTGTTCGTGATCTACTGTTGTTAGTACTTATGCAAAGTGGATGAATGACGGGGAAACCAGCAGTAGACGACATGGTGTTGGACGTCCACAAGCTATCAAAGGAAAAGGTCGTCGGAGACTGTCTTGCATGGTGAAGCAAAACCGGAGCCAGACAGTGGCTCAGCTGACAGCCCAATACAAAGCAGGGCCAAGTAGAATAGTATCGGAGCACACTGTTCAGCGGACACTGTTGGATATGGGGCTACGCAGCGACGCTATTGACAGGTGGTCATAATTTTTTGGCTCTTGAGTGTATGTTAATAATCGAACTAAATTTTTGAGAACTTTCTTTCGCTACAAAAAAACAAAACAGTGACACTAAATAACGTACCAATATGTAATGTGATACTCAAATGGTAAATAGACTTTAATTATAGATTTCAATAAGATCACTTATACGTAGGAAATTATGTGCCTTGCCTATAAAACGTTGACAGTAATCAATTTCCGAGTAATCAAAAGTCTGAACGTAAATACATTTTCAATTAGGATTGTGATTCTTTTTTTTACAGGTGACCCCAAAGAAATCGTACCGATAAGCTTTATTGGCATGTGAACGTATTCCACTTCAGTTTTTGTTCAATTGCACCTTTGTTGTGTCCTTGAATCTAAATATCGTTTTTATTTTTCTGTTTTTAGCCTACTTTACCTTAAAAGTAAAAAAAAAAAAAATAAAGCATTAAAGAAGGCCTTATGAATTGTAAAAATATTGTTAGAAATAAAGAAAATTCAAAACAAGTGAAGTAATTAAATAAAGATTGAAAAATGAAAAATTTGAAAGTAGGGTTTCGAGATGGGGAAAATGTGTGTCTGTTGGTCTGTTTGTCGGTCTGTCTTTGCCCCACTAATAACATTTTAACGAATTGTCCGATTCAAAAAAGTATTTTTGCAATCGAAAGATCTCGGCAAGCACATCTCATTTCCATGACTTTTTGATTTGAAAAATTTTTCGTTCAATTTTAAACAGTTTAAAAAATGTTAACATTGAGCCAATAGACAAAAACGAAGCAAATTATGAAAACTCTGGGCACAAAATCCAAGTGCCTATGAGCAAGCTTATTGGAAGAAGCTCTCGGCGTATATTCATTTGAGCAATTTTTGTTCATTTTTGAAGAGTTCAAAAAAAAAAAAAAAAAACACAAACGCCTAAAGGGAAATTTCAATCCCATATAAGTTCTGATCTAACCGACGAATTGGCTTGCAACAAACTTTATCGGAAAGATTTTACGATGCAGAACATGTACAGATATGAAGTTCAACAAGAACTGAACGAGCCTATTTTCATACGAAATTATTTGATCGGGACTTTTAAGGATATTTCTCAATGAATAAATGAAAGAATGAATGAATGAATAAATGAATGAGTGAAAAAATAAATGAAAGAGTAAATGAATGAGTGAAAGAATAAATGAATGAATAAATGAATAAGTGAAAGAATAAATTAATGAATAACTGAGTGAATAAATGGTAAAATAAATAAATGAGTGACTAAATTCATGAATGAGTAAATGAATGAATAAAAACAGGAATGAGTAAATGAGTGAATGAAAGAATGAATGAGTGAGTGAAGGAATATGCATTATCCGCTGAAAAAGGTATATTTGAAGTAATTAAGCTAACTAAACTAACGCTAACTGAGAAAGAGATAGCTAGATTATAAATTTGAATTTGGGCGTGTACGGGAAAGTAGGCTCGCATAGTTCTAGACGAAACATCTTGTTTTTTCTTCACTTGATTAGTTTAAACTGAAGCGAACGTTTTGCGGCAGCTGAATGTATTAGTAAATCCAACAGTTTAGCGCAAAATTTCGAAAGCAAATGACATATAAGTATGGAATTGTTAGCTGTTTGTCGCGGCCAGGTTCACGACATCAGGGCGCGTGATACGCAAAGTGGCATAGACAATAAAACACAAATTCTTTTGGTTAACTAGATTAATTTATTCACTTATATAGATATTAACTTAGGCCCATGAGACTACTATTAAAAAGGAAAATGAAATGTGCAGGGAACGAACCATGTCCGGATCCAACGGCAGCACTTGTTGTGAATTTTAGTCCATATGTGTCGGTGGGCGATCCTTCCTCGCCCGGAAGCGAATGGTGATCATCATAGTCCTGCTTGCAGAAGAGGCCTGCCGCGCCTATTTTATAGACGGCAGATGTTGTCAATCAAAAATTGTACAGAAGGGGCCCATCTCTGCCTTGGAAGATGATGTGGTTTCAGGGAAAAACTGATCACCTCTGTCCAGATCTGATGATGCTCTGATGTAGTTCTTATGTAACTCTCGTGTTCTCTGACGACCTTTCCTGATGATGTTTTTGGTTTTAATTCACCAAAAGCCCCTTGCTGATTTGATGGGAGGTCTTGATCAATTCAGGCTCTTTTGGCCTCCCATCTTTTCTTAGATTTCTCCCAACCAGGGCGCTTCCCGTCGGCCGTTGGCTGGCGAGTTTATCTGTGGGGCGGTACGAAGATCCACGCAATCAGAGCGTTTTGCTTCTGGTGTTCTCACGGTGTTGTTGCCTCCTCCGCCATCTTGAGTTATAAAATTTATATTTATCTTATCCCTCCAATGGGCCTTTGTTGAGAAAATCTCTTCAGCTATTGTTGGTCCAGACGGACTGTCGCCGCTGGTCGTAAAAATGCCTATTACATTGTAACCCCCCATCTTTCTGTTACGACAGATTCCTTCCCTTGCACATCAAAAAAAGCAAAAAAAAAAAATTAATAACTCATCTTATTTGCTAAGGCTCATGGGTCAATATTTACAATACATTAATATTTACCAGATATTTACAACTCCTTCCACATGGGTTGCTTCCCACCTAGTCATGGGAAACATGGTGCTACAATTGATAATAACAGCAATAGGACAAACCTGGAGAAAAAATTATATATATACATCACACTTAATAAATTGGTAATGGTGAGGATGCCTAGAGATCGGTTGCTCTGGACGTGGAGACAAGTAAACAGACAAATGGAGAACCCAGTTGTTGTGAAAATTGACCATACCATTGACCATAATGTATAGTCTGTGTTATGCCATATAAATTCGATTTTGTACAACCATTAGCAGTGGAATTGTTACTAAATTGATCTCCTTTATACACAGTTCAACTGGTGCATTTTGCTTGAACACGGAAGAGGCACATGAGTCCGAAATTGACTGCACTTTGAGCTACACAGTTCAAATATCCTCGTGTTTTTTTTTTTTTTTTCAGAATGTTGAAATGGAACATCATTCCCTGCACGCAGCTGACATATCTTTATTCAACTGAAGTCAATTAGTCTCATGGTGCAATAAATTTTAGTACAATTCATATCTATTTTTAATAAATCATTCCCCCCCCCGTGAACTCATGAGGAAAGAAAGTAAAAACATTATTACTTTTTATTTCTACGAGCAATCACTAGGAATATTCATTTGTATAGTAGGAAACTTTTATTCTCATATTAAACTTATGAGTTTCATTAAATGCATTAAATACTTCAGATAACTTATACATTGAAAGCACATTGTCAATCTTTTTGGCAAGCCACCATATTTCCTTACAACCAATCCTTTCCAATTTCAACCCTCTTTTTCTGTCATAGCAATTTCCCTTTTTCTTTCTTTTTCTTAGGCTTTGCTTTCTTTTGCACTCCTTCTGAGAAAAAGCCCCCCGTTGGGAAAAACGGATTTCTCCTGACCTCGCCTGAGTAGAACACGTGATTTCGAACCCCCTTTCGTTCGCAATGCTTCCCTAACGGGTCTTTTTTTACTTGTGCTCCTACCTGAGGCATTGATGACGTCACATCCTGTTGACCAAACGTCCCCTGACGGTTTAACAAAACCCCTTCTCTCTTCCAGTCCTTTCTGCGAACAAAGTGGCTGGTCACATGGAATAACTGCACTTATTATACTCAAGTGGTGATTTCGTTCCTCTAATTATTAATCTTTTCTTATTAATCTCATCATTAATACTCATTTCCCCTTACAGAACCAAATATTATTCACCTGCCTTTCTTTTATGCCCCCAATATTATGTCTATTTTATGGTTTACAGCGCTCGTCGGCTGAGTCTAACTTAAAGCAGAATGTAGCTGCATTGATGACTGGAATTTTTCTTCAAAGCATCCGAAAATCATGCGGTAAGTTTCAATGTTGTGCATTCATAAACAATTTATTCCTGTTTATTTATGGTTGTTGCAATGACAATTTTTACCCATTGTTGCTAACATTACTGTGATTATCAGTTTTTTTTTTTTTGTTTTACTTTAAATGCTCTAGCCGTTCAGGCAAAATTTTAATTCTGCGCGTATTGACTTTCGTCACGAATGGGTGGCTAACATGTGTGCTTTCAACGGTCACGACGTTCTTGGAATTTATTTGAATTATTTGAAATGGGCCATCATATTTTGTCCTGAATTTAGTTTTTGATTCTATAAAAACTAAGTCTCCGACTCGCAGTCGCGTTCTTACCGCTTTCTTTAATTGGATTTCGTTTTGCTTCTTTTGAGCTGCTTTCTGATTTTGACTGTTCGGCCATAATTTTAAATGTTTTGGTTATTTTTTCATAATAAGGGTCGTATCTTATTTCAACCTCTGTTCCACTTTTTTCCCATTGATCACTGAGGGTTCTTAATTTTCTACCAAACATTAATTGGTGAGGGGTGAATCCAGTAGCAGGGTGTATTGACGCATTATAATATAACTTATGGAGATTTAATCCTAATTCAAAGTCCTGGATTCCCTCCTGGGCTAGTGCTGCCACTGAATTTTTAATTGAAAAGTGGGATCGCTCAACCTTCCCATTCGACCACGGAGTATACGTGCAAGTTTTCCAAAGCTTCACTCCAAGTTTTTTATTCAACGTTTGAAAAATTTGGCTGGTGAACTGCGTGCCATTGTCAGATAAAATTTCAGTTGCCACCCCATACGTCGAAAAGTATTTCAAAAGTGCATCAACAATTGTTTCCGCCTTAATGTTGCGCAGAGGATACAACTCTAAATAGCGCGAGAAATTATCTAGAACTGACAAAAAATAATTCCCCTGGGGTCCGTTTGGCCCACAAATGTCCACAGAAATCCGGTTTCCTGGATATTCGGCAATTTTATTATTCCCAAATTCACGTTGGGTTTGATGACTCGGCTTCAATTTTGCACATATAAAACAAGTCTTAACAAAATTCTTGACGGCAGCGGTCATTCCAGCAAAATAATAGTTCCTTTTCATTATTTCTAAGCATTTGTTTTCCCCCAGGTGCGTTATGTGGGCAGTTTTAATTGCTATTTTTTGTAGTGGTTTGGGCAGGACAATTCGATTTTTATTCTCGTCTTTTTCATCGTTATACTTCACTAAACGTGAATATTTATCGAACCAAAATTTTTCTCCTACTCTGGGTTCAAAAATCTGCTTCCGACATAGTTCGTCTTTAATCGGGCCCAGTACAGAATCGAACTCTGTAAGGGCACTAACACTTTCGTGTGATAAATCGCATGTGTCCACTTCTCCGTGGATTTCGTTTTCTCCCCTTTTCGCTCCCAGACCCCCTGTGGATCCCGCTGGTTCCACCAAAGTTGTCAGGACTGGTTTTTGCTCCTGTGTCCTTTCAATTCCATCTGTTTCCATGGCAACCGCTTGTCCACTATCTACACTACTTTCCTTCGCGTCGTTTTGTCGACCCGCTGTTTGTTTACAATATGGAATAGCAGTACTTTCTGTGTTTGTCTGATAGTTATGTATTTGGTTAGCAGGATTCCGCGAAATATAATCTGCAAAAATATTTCTGCGCCCCTTGATATAAATGATTCTATAGGAAAATTGTGACAAAAACATTTGCCAACGCGCTAATATTCCGGAAACTTGGGTCGACTGAATTAGGTACTTTAGCGGTTGATGATCGGAGAGAATCACAAAATCCTTGTCTATTAGAAATTCGTAGAAGTATTTGATAGATTCTACTATCGCAAGTAGTTCTATTTTATTTGCTGCGTAGTTTTTTTCAGAATTTCTCAATTTTCTCGAAAAGTACTTTACTGGCCTAATTTGTCCATCTACCATATGACCCAAAATCCCACTAATTCCTAACAAACTTCCATCTGTATTGAGGTAAAACGTCTTATTCATATCGGGTTGCACCACAAAAGGTCGGGAAGTAAAGATTCGTTTAAATTGCGTAAACGCATTCTGACATTCCTCATTCCAAGCAAACTTCTTCCCTTTTTTCGTCAGCTGTTCCAATGGGTCAGCTAGTGCGGCGCAATTCGGGATCAGATGGCGATAAAAATTGACCACCCCTAAAAATTTCTTCACTTGGCGTGGTGTTTGAGGTTGGGGAAAATTCTGGATCTTTTCCATATTATCGGGGGTCGGTTCCACCCCTGTTGGTGAGAGGTTAAATCCCAAAAATTTAATTTCGGTTTTTAGGAACCGTGCTTTTGCTGGGCTTAATGTCAGGTTAAATTTTCGTAGTCGCTCAAATACTACTTTTATTTTGCGAAACATTTCTTCAATGCTATTTGCAGCTATAATTATGTCATCCAGGTAAGCATGAATACCCTCTTCTTGCATGTCAGCCAGCACGTGTTCTAACATCAATTTCATCCAAAAGGCCCCACTATTTTTTAAGCCAAATACGAGACGCGAATATTGGAAATTCCCGTACATTGAGGTACATGCCAAATATTTGCGTTCCGATTCAGGAACATGTATCTGCCAAAACGCATTGGAGAAATCTAGTGTAGTATAATACTTTGCGCCCGCCAATTTGTTTATCAAATCTGCTATCCGCGGTATGGGCACCGGAAACAAATTAATCTTTTCATTAAGCCGGCGAAGATCAATCGCCATCCTATATTTCTTTTCAGGTCCGCCTTTTTTCACCAGGAGGACTGGAGCTGCGAAAAAACTATTTGTGTATTCTATGATGCCACAAGCCCTCAGATCGTCTATTTGCCGCTTCAGTTCCGGCTGTAACGCTAAAGGAACCTTATATGGTTTCGCTGCGATTGGTTTTTCATCACTTACGTCAATTTTTACTTTAACTGCGTCGGTTTCCCCCAATGTTTTTAAGCTGGACGTAAAAACGTCGGCATAATCCACTAGTAACTCTTCTAATCTAGCTTTATTTTCAGTATCAATATGCTCCAACTCAAAATTATTTAAGTCGAATTCTGCCCGCCGTAATCGTAAGACTTCAGGGGTTGCTTTAATTAAATTTATTGGCTTCGATTCTAGCTCTGACTCCTGTATTTTAATATCAGTATGTAGTAACCCAATCTCTTCCTGCTTATTGATCGTTATTATTTGATCTGTATTATTGGTAGCAATAACATCAATTTTTCTCTTATTTGTGTTCACGACAGACTGATCAATTTGTACGTTAGAGGTATATTTCTCAAAGGGGTTAAACAAACCTATGCTTCCCTCCTTAATTTCTGGCTGACAAATCAACGACACAATGTGGGTAGTCCCTGGTTCCAACCTTACTTTCTTCTGAGAAATGCACATTATCCCCATATCCTGTCCTTCATTACTGTGCCCCAACTCAAATTTAGCTTTTCCCGCGCTAACCAATCCTGAATCAAAATCAATTTTCAATTTTAATTTTTTAATAGCGGGGTAACTCAATACCAAATCATACGAATCAAATACTATGTCAGTGATAAAAATATCCTCTAAAATTGTACAATCCCCTATTGTGATCCAGGCTTTAATGCAAGTTTTGTAATTAATGCTTTCACCCGTCAAAGTTTTTAATGTAACTAATTTTGTTGTACAATTTACTTTACCCTTTTTACACAACGAATTTAATAGAGCTGTTGAAGCCACAGTACAACACGCCCCCGTGTCGGCAAGAAAAGTGACCGTTTGACATCTATCTTCCTGAAACAATCCGATGAACCCGTGAAGTATTGGTAAGTCATTATTCAACTTATTTTTCGATAACGTAGTTACTGTTTTGACCACTTCATTACATTTTATCTGGTTTTGCTCGTGAACCAACTCGCATATATTTTTAAATCCCGCTATCTGCTCATCGCTCATAGTATTTTTCTTTGAGTTTTCACTTCCTGTGTCGCGAAATTCTTGTCTCTCTTTTTGAGGGTTCCCTCTCTTCGCGCTTTGATTGACAGGTAGGTGTGTTTCTGACTCTTTCCCTGCTCCGCTCTCCAAAATGGGGGATTTTCGCACTAGCCCTTCTGGTTTTTGTCCGATCCCCCCCTTTGATGACGTAGTCTCACAAGCGATTGGTTCTTGTGTCGAAACTGGAATAATGCTCCTTTTCATGTATTGTATCGCTAATTTATTTTCGTCTACGTTCCTATGTTTTGACGCCTGTCTTGCTCCTGTGTTTACATTCACTCTTTGCTGGGGACTACTTATTTTATCTTTCGATTCCTTTCCGCTATTATCACGAAAGCTTACTCTACACAACTCGTCCTTTTTATTCTTATTTCTGTCGTGAGCTACCAATTCTTCCTGAATTTGACGATTGTTTTGTTCTTCGTTTGAAATTTTCGTCTTTTTATTTAACTGCCCCTCATTTTTAAACTCTCTCTTCGTACGCTCCCAACGTCTTTTAACAAGCGGACTCCTTGCTCCCGAATGCTGCCAATCATTAGCGTGATTCCCTTCCATATGTTTAATATTGAACGGCATACTGTTTAATTTTTGGTAGCCGGGGCATTCAGTTGTATTATGACCTACCTCTCCGCAAAATGCACATACTGCGGTACATTGTTTAATGTTACTTATCTGCTCTATCGTCTCAATATTATCTACTTGCCTTAACGAATACGCGTTGATTGCGTTAACACGTAATTGCGAGCATACCGACGATACTTTTTGCAAAGTTTCCGCGTAACTAACCGCCTCGTCAAACGAACTAGGATTTTTCAATAAAATTTCTCTTTGCAAGTCCGGCGTTAATCCTTCAATAAAACGGCCTAATAGTAACTTATTTGCAATTTCGCACTCCTGTGGTGCGCTCATTATTCCCAGAAAATTTACTCCTGCTTTTCTTAACCTCTGGGCATAATTTCTAATCGGCTCTTCGGCGGACATATATATGTTTGAAAATTCAATTTGCCACTCAAGGAATGATTTTTGACGTGAGAAAAATTTTATGAATTTTGCCTTAACCTCCTCATAACTTTTGGATTTACTTAATAGTGGATCATCAATCAACAACTGTTGCGCGTCACCCTCTAACTTTGACTTAAATATGATTAATCTTTGCAATTCATTCCAGTTCGCTAAATTTGCGATACTCTCAAATTCCTCAAAATAATACCTACAACTCTCCGCTTCTCCGGAAAAAGGTTTAACAAGGGAAATTAGATTCGGATCCATTTTTGGATATTCTAACAAACGATTGCTTCTAAGTTTTATCGCTCCCTTCTGCGTTCAGTTTCCTATTTTCCACCATTTATCCGCTAACCAAAGTTGATAAATTATAAATTTCCCACACAAACAAATACTCCTATTACGTTGCACATTAAACTATCTGCGTGACTATTTCCGCCTCACCAAAACAAATAAGTTGTATACCGAAATATTTATCCTTGCTCACATCCATTTCACTACCGTTAACTACTAACATTTTCTCTGCCCGCCGCGTTTTCCAAAACTAATTTTTACTTTAACACCAATCACACTGAAATGGGACAATATCCCACCTAATTCTGTAACTTTGAAAAATCCAAATTTGCCCACAAGAACAAACTGCCTCAGCATTATGTGCGATTTCCCCTAACCGTGGCACAACAATCATAAGCTTTAACGCCTAAATTTTTAAACATCCTCCCCCAAAATAATTTTCACAGCGAATTGACTCTACAATATCCAGTTCGTAAGAGCTTGTTTGTTGGAGAACTATACCAAACATAAAGCAAGTTGCGAAATTCGACTTTTGAGTTTGAATTAAAATGCATAAATTTTGTTTGATATTTTGCACTATCAAACCAAAAAACAACAAACAAATAATTTTTTTTTTCTAATTCTTTTGATACTCTCCCTCTCTGGATATCATAAAATCATTTTACACAAGAAATAACAATTTTTTTTTTTTTTGACTGAAAAGAAAATTTAATTTTGACTAAGTGATTGAATGTTATACTTCCTCGAAGTTAGCAATCAAAATAAAACTTTGAATACATTTCAATTAGAAAGGCATTAATTTTCAATTTCCTCATAAGTTCACTACTCCCAAATTATTTGAGTTCATGGCAACAAAACCTTAAACATGAACTATCCTATCATACCACTGGTCACTGCTCCAATATAGGACCAAAAGTGACACTACTGAACACGGAACCATTATCTAGACCACTAGTCACGGCACCAATATATGTCGCGGCCAGGTTCACGACATCAGGGCGCGTGATACGCAAAGTGGCATAGACAATAAAACACAAATTCTTTTGGTTAACTAGATTAATTTATTCACTTATATAGATATTAACTTAGGCCCATGAGACTACTATTAAAAAGGAAAATGAAATGTGCAGGGAACGAACCATGTCCGGATCCAACGGCAGCACTTGTTGTGAATTTTAGTCCATATGTGTCGGTGGGCGATCCTACCTCGTCCGGAAGCGAATGGTGATCATCATAGTCCTGCTTGCAGAAGAGGCCTGCCGCGCCTATTTTATAGACGGCAGATGTTGTCAATCAAAAATTGTACAGAAGGGGCCCATCTCTGCCTTGGAAGATGATGTGGTTTCAGGGAAAAACTGATCACCTCTGTCCAGATCTGATGATGCTCTGATGTAGTTCTTATGTAACTCTGATGTTCTCTGATGACGCTCTGATGCAGTTCTTATGTAACTCTCGTGTTCTCTGACCATGTTTTCTGATGATGTTTTTGGTTTTAATTCACCAAAAGCCCCTTGCTGATTTGATGGGAGGTCTTGACCAATTCAGGCTCTTCTGGCCTCCCATCTTTTCTTAGATTTCTCCCAACCAGGGCGCTTCCCGTCGGCCGTTGGCTGGCGAGTTTATCTGTGGGGCGGTACGAAGATCCACGCAATCAGAGCGTTTTGCTTCTGGTGTTCTCACGGTGTTGTTGCCTCCTCCGCCATCTTGAGTTATAAAATTTATATTTATCTTATCCCTTCAATGGGCCTTTGTTGAGAAAATCTCTTCAGCTATTGTTGGTCCAGACGGACTGTCGCCGCTGGTCGTAAAAATGCCTATTACATTGTAACCCCCCATCTTTCTGTTACGACACTGTTTGTATAAAATACTTTGCGTGTAATACTTGACGCTTTGCGCGTTTTGTAGATTTATCAGAATTACGGTTCCCCCGTTGGGAAAAACGGATTTCTCCTGACCTCGCCTGAGTAGAACACGTGATTTCGAACCCCCTTTCGTTCGCAATGCTTCCCTAACGGGTCTTTTTTTACTTGTGCTCCTACCTGAGGCATTGATGACGTCACATCCTGTTGACCAAACGTCCCCTGACGGTTTAACAAAACCCCTTCTCTCTTCCAGTCCTTTCTGCGAACAAAGTGGCTGGTCACATGGAATAACTGCACTTATTATACTCAAGTGGTGATTTCGTTCCTCTAATTATTAATCTTTTCTTATTAATCTCATCATTAATACTCATTTCCCCTTACAGAACCAAATATTATTCACCTGCCTTTCTTTTATGCCCCCAATATTATGTCTATTTTATGGTTTACAGCGCTCGTCGGCTGAGTCTAACTTAAAGCAGAATGTAGCTGCATTGATGACTGGAATTTTTCTTCAAAGCATCCGAAAATCATGCGGTAAGTTTCAATGTTGTGCATTCATAAACAATTTATTCCTGTTTATTTATGGTTGTTGCAATGACAATTTTTACCCATTGTTGCTAACATTACTGTGATTATCAGTTTTTTTTTTTTTTGTTTTACTTTAAATGCTCTAGCCGTTCAGGCAAACTTTTAATTCTGCGCGTATTGACTTTCGTCACGAATGGGTGGCTAACATGTGTGCTTTCAACGGTCACGACGTTCTTGGAATTTATTTGAATTATTTGAAATGGGCCATCATATTTTGTCCTGAATTTAGTTTTTGATTCTATAAAAACTAAGTCTCCGACTCGCAGTCGCGTTCTTACCGCTTTCTTTAATTGGATTTCGTTTTGCTTCTTTTGAGCTGCTTTCTGATTTTGACTGTTCGGCCATAATTTTAAATGTTTTGGTTATTTTTTCATAATAAGGGTCGTATCTTATTTCAACCTCTGTTCCACTTTTTTCCCATTGATCACTGAGGGTTCTTAATTTTCTACCAAACATTAATTGGTGAGGGGTGAATCCAGTAGCAGGGTGTATTGACGCATTATAATATAACTTATGGAGATTTAATCCTAATTCAAAGTCCTGGATTCCCTCCTGGGCTAGTGCTGCCACTGAATTTTTAATTGAAAAGTGGGATCGCTCAACCTTCCCATTCGACCACGGAGTATACGTGCAAGTTTTCCAAAGCTTCACTCCAAGTTTTTTATTCAACGTTTGAAAAATTTGGCTGGTGAACTGCGTGCCATTGTCAGATAAAATTTCAGTTGCCACCCAATACGTCGAAAAGTATTTCAAAAGTGCATCAACAATTGTTTCCGCCTTAATGTTGCGCAGAGGATACAACTCTAAATAGCGCGAGAAATTATCTAGAACTGACAAAAAATAATTCCCCTGGGGTCCGTTTGGCCCACAAATGTCCACAGAAATCCGGTTTCCTGGATATTCGGCAATTTTATTATTCCCAAATTCACGTTGGGTTTGATGACTCGGCTTCAATTTTGCACATATAAAACAAGTCTTAACAAAATTCTTGACGGCAGCGGTCATTCCAGCAAAATAATAGTTCCTTTTCATTATTTCTAAGCATTTGTTTTCCCCCAGGTGCGTTATGTGGGCAGTTTTAATTGCTATTTTTTGTAGTGGTTTGGGCAGGACAATTCGATTTTTATTCTCGTCTTTTTCATCGTTATACTTCACTAAACGTGAATATTTATCGAACCAAAATTTTTCTCCTACTCTGGGTTCAAAAATCTGCTTCCGACATAGTTCGTCTTTAATCGGGCCCAGTACAGAATCGAACTCTGTAAGGGCACTAACACTTTCGTGTGATAAATCGCATGTGTCCACTTCTCCGTGGATTTCGTTTTCTCCCCTTTTCGCTCCCAGACCCCCTGTGGATCCCGCTGGTTCCACCAAAGTTGTCAGGACTGGTTTTTGCTCCTGTGTCCTTTCAATTCCATCTGTTTCCATGGCAACCGCTTGTCCACTATCTACACTACTTTCCTTCGCGTCGTTTTGTCGACCCGCTGTTTGTTTACAATATGGAATAGCAATACTTTCTGTGTTTGTCTGATAGTTATGTATTTGGTTAGCAGGATTCCGCGAAATATAATCTGCAAAAATATTTCTGCGCCCCTTGATATAAATGATTCTATAGGAAAATTGTGACAAAAACATTTGCCAACGCGCTAATATTCCGGAAACTTGGGTCGACTGAATTAGGTACTTTAGCGGTTGATGATCGGAGAGAATCACAAAATCCTTGTCTATTAGAAATTCGTAGAAGTATTTGATAGATTCTACTATCGCAAGTAGTTCTATTTTATTTGCTGCGTAGTTTTTTTCAGAATTTCTCAATTTTCTCGAAAAGTACTTTACTGGCCTAATTTGTCCATCTACCATATGACCCAAAATCCCACTAATTCCTAACAAACTTCCATCTGTATTGAGGTAAAACTTCTTATTCATATCGGGTTGCACCACAAAAGGTCGGGAAGTAAAGATTCGTTTAAATTGCGTAAACGCATTCTGACATTCCTCATTCCAAGCAAACTTCTTCCCTTTTTTTCGTCAGCTGTTCCAATGGGTCAGCTAGTGCGGCGCAATTCGGGATCAGATGGCGATAAAAATTGACCACCCCTAAAAATTTCTTCACTTGGCGTGGTGTTTGAGGTTGGGGAAAATTCTGGATCTTTTCCATATTATCGGGGGTCGGTTCCACCCCTGTTGGTGAGAGGTTAAATCCCAAAAATTTAATTTCGGTTTTTAGGAACCGTGCTTTTGCTGGGCTTAATGTCAGGTTAAATTTTCGTAGTCGCTCAAATACTACTTTTATTTTGCGAAACATTTCTTCAATGCTATTTGCAGCTATAATTATGTCATCCAGGTAAGCATGAATACCCTCTTCTTGCATGTCAGCCAGCACGTGTTCTAACATCAATTTCATCCAAAAGGCCCCACTATTTTTTAAGCCAAATACGAGACGCGAATATTGGAAATTCCCGTACATTGAGGTACATGCCAAATATTTGCGTTCCGATTCAGGAACATGTATCTGCCAAAACGCATTGGAGAAATCTAGTGTAGTATAATACTTTGCGCCCGCCAATTTGTTTATCAAATCTGCTATCCGCGGTATGGGCACCGGAAACAAATTAATCTTTTCATTAAGCCGGCGAAGATCAATCGCCATCCTATATTTCTTTTCAGGTCCGCCTTTTTTCACCAGGAGGACTGGAGCTGCGAAAAAACTATTTGTGTATTCTATGATGCCACAAGCCCTCAGATCGTCTATTTGCCGCTTCAGTTCCGGCTGTAACGCTAAAGGAACCTTATATGGTTTCGCTGCGATTGGTTTTTCATCACTTACGTCAATTTTTACTTTAACTGCGTCGGTTTCCCCCAATGTTTTTAAGCTGGACGTAAAAACGTCGGCATAATCCACTAGTAACTCTTCTAATCTAGCTTTATTTTCAGTATCAATATGCTCCAACTCAAAATTATTTAAGTCGAATTCTGCCCGCCGTAATCGTAAGACTTCAGGGGTTGCTTTAATTAAATTTATTGGCTTCGATTCTAGCTCTGACTCCTGTATTTTAATATCAGTATGTAGTAACCCAATCTCTTCCTGCTTATTGATCGTTATTATTTGATCTGTATTATTGGTAGCAATAACATCAATTTTTCTCTTATTTGTGTTCACGACAGACTGATCAATTTGTACGTTAGAGGTATATTTCTCAAAGGGGTTAAACAAACCTATGCTTCCCTCCTTAATTTCTGGCTGACAAATCAACGACACAATGTGGGTAGTCCCTGGTTCCAACCTTACTTTCTTCTGAGAAATGCACATTATCCCCATATCCTGTCCTTCATTACTGTGCCCCAACTCAAATTTAGCTTTTCCCGCGCTAACCAATCCTGAATCAAAATCAATTTTCAATTTTAATTTTTTAATAGCGGGGTAACTCAATACCAAATCATACGAATCAAATACTATGTCAGTGATAAAAATATCCTCTAAAATTGTACAATCCCCTATTGTGATCCAGGCTTTAATGCAAGTTTTGTAATTAATGCTTTCACCCGTCAAAGTTTTTAATGTAACTAATTTTGTTGTACAATTTACTTTACCCTTTTTACACAACGAATTTAATAGAGCTGTTGAAGCCACAGTACAACACGCCCCCGTGTCGGCAAGAAAAGTGACCGTTTGACATCTATCTTCCTGAAACAATCCGATGAACCCGTGAAGTATTGGTAAGTCATTATTCAACTTATTTTTCGATAACGTAGTTACTGTTTTGACCACTTCATTACATTTTATCTGGTTTTGCTCGTGAACCAACTCGCATATATTTTTAAATCCCGCTATCTGCTCATCGCTCATAGTATTTTTCTTTGAGTTTTCACTTCCTGTGTCGCGAAATTCTTGTCTCTCCTTTTTAAGGGTTCCCTCTCTTCGCGCTTTGATTGACAGGTAGGTGTGTTTCTGACTCTATCCCTGCTCCGCTCTCCAAAATGGGGGATTTTCGCACTAGCCTTTCTGGTTTTTGTCCGATCCCCCCCTTTGATGACGTAGTCTCACAAGCGATTGGTTCTTGTGTCGAAACTGGAATAATGCTCCTTTTCATGTATTGTATCGCTAATTTATTTTCGTCTACGTTCCTATGTTTTAACGCCTGTCTTGCTCCTGTGTTTACATTCACTCTTTGCTGGGGACTACTTATTTTATCTTTCGATTCCTTTCCGCTATTATCACGAAAGCTTACTCTACACAACTCGTCCTTTTTATTCTTATTTCTGTCGTGAGCTACCAATTCTTCCTGAATTTGACGATTGTTTTGTTCTTCGTTTGAAATTTTCGTCTTTTTATTTAACTGCCCCTCATTTTTAAACTCTCTCTTCATACGCTCCCAACGTCTTTTAACAAGCGGACTCCTTGCTCCCGAATGCTGCCAATCATTAGCGTGATTCCCTTCCATATGTTTAATATTGAACGGCATACTGTTTAATTTTTGGTAGCCGGGGCATTCAGTTGTATTATGACCTACCTCTCCGCAAAATGCACATACTGCGGTACATTGTTTAATGTTACTTATCTGCTCTATCGTCTCAATATTATCTACTTGCCTTAACGAATACGCGTTGATTGCGTTAACACGTAATTGCGAGCATACCGACGATACTTTTTGCAAAGTTTCCGCGTAACTAACCGCCTCGTCAAACGAACTAGGATTTTTCAATAAAATTTCTCTTTGCAAGTCCGGCGTTAATCCTTCAATAAAACGGCCTAATAGTAACTTATTTGCAATTTCGCACTCCTGTGGTGCGCTCATTATTCCCAGAAAATTTACTCCTGCTTTTCTTAACCTCTGGGCATAATTTCTAATCGGCTCTTCGGCGGACATATATATGTTTGAAAATTCAATTTGCCACTCAAGGAATGATTTTTGACGTGAGAAAAATTTTATGAATTTTGCCTTAACCTCCTCATAACTTTTGGATTTACTTAATAGTGGATCATCAATCAACAACTGTTGCGCGTCACCCTCTAACTTTGACTTAAATATGATTAATCTTTGCAATTCATTCCAGTTCGCTAAATTTGCGATACTCTCAAATTCCTCAAAATAATACCTACAACTCTCCGCTTCTCCGGAAAAAGGTTTAACAAGGGAAATTAGATTCGGATCCATTTTTGGATATTCTAACAAACGATTGCTTCTAAGTTTTATCGCTCCCTTCTGCGTTCAGTTTCCTATTTTCCACCATTTATCCGCTAACCAAAGTTGATAAATTATAAATTTCCCACACAAACAAATAATCCTTTTACGTTGCACATTAAACTATCTGCATGACTATTTCCGCCTCACCAAAACAAATAAGTTCTATACCGAAATATTTATCCTTGCTCACATCCATTTCACTACCGTTAACTATTAACATTTTCTCTGCCCGCCGCATTTTCCAAAACTAATTTTTACTTTAACACCATTCACACTGAAATGGGACAATATCCCACCTAATTCTGTAACTTTGAAAAATCCAAATTTGCCCACAAGAACAAACTGCCTCAGCATTATGTGCGATTTCCCCTAACCGTGGCACAACAATCATAAGCTTTAACGCCTAAATTTTTAAACATGCTCCCCCAAAATAATTTTCACAGCGAATTGACTCTACAATATCCAGTTCGTAAGAGCTTGTTTGATGGAGAACTATACCAAACATAAAGCAAGTTGCGAAATTTGACTTTTGAGTTCGAATTAAAATGCATAAATTTTGTTTGATATTTTGCACTATCAAACCAAAAAACACACAAACAAATAATTTTTTTTTCTAATTCTTTTGATACTCTCCCTCTCTGGATATCATAAAATCATTTTACACAAAAAAATAACAATTTTTTTTTTTTTTTGGACTGAAAAGAAAATTTAATTTTGACTAAGTGATTAAATGTTATACTTCCTCGAAGTTAACAATAAAAATAAAACTTTGAATACATTTCAATTAGAAAGGCATTAATTTTCAACTTCCTCATAAGTTCACTACTCCCCAATTATTTGAGTTCATGGCAACAAAACCTTAAACATGAACTATCCTATCATACCACTGGTCACTGCACCAATATAGGACCAAAAGTGACCCTACTAAACTCGGAACCATTATTTAGACCACTAGTCACGGCACCAATATAGGACCAAAAGTGACACTACTGAACTCGGAACCATTATCTAGACCACTGGTCACGGCACCAATATATGTCGCGGCCAGGTTCACGACATCAGGGCGCGTGATACGCAAAGTGGCATAGACAATAAAACAAATTCTTTTGGTTAACTAGATTAATTTATTCACTTATATAGATATTAACTTAGGCCCTTGAGACTACTATTAAAAAGGAAAATGAAATGTGCAGGGAACGAACCATGTCCGGATCCAACGGCAGCACTTGTTGTGAATTTTAGTCCATATGTGTCGGTGGGCGATCCTTCCTCGTCCGGAAGCGAATGGTGATCATCATAGTCCTGCTTGCAGAAGAGGCCTGCCGCGCCTATTTTATAGACGGCAGATTTTGTTAATCAAAAATTGTACAGAAGGGGCCCATCTCTGCCTTGGAAGATGATGTGGTTTCAGGGAAAAACTGATCACCTCTGTCCAGATCTGATGATGCTCTGATGTAGTTCTTATGTAACTCTCGTGTTCTCTGACGACCTTTCCTGATGATGTTTTTGGTTTTATTTCACCAAAAGCCCCTTGCTGATTTGATGGGAGGTCTTGACCAATTCAGGCTCTTTTGGCCTCCCATCTTTTCTTAGATTTCTCCCAACCAGGGCGCTTCCCGTCGGCCGTTGGCTGGCGAGTTTATCTGTGGGGCGGTACGAAGATCCACGCAATCAGAGCGTTTTGCTTCTGGTGTTCTCACGGTGTTGTTGCCTCCTCCGCCATCTTGAGTTATAAAATTTATATTTATCTTATCCCTCCAATGGACCTTTGTTGAGAAAATCTCTTCAGCTATTGTTGGTCCAGACGGACTGTCGCCGCTGGTCGTAAAAATGCCTATTACATTGTAACCCCCCATCTTTCTGTTACGACACTGTTTGTATAAAATACTTTGCGTGTAATACTTGACGCTTTGCGCGTTTTGTAGATTTATCAGAATTACGGTTTTCATAAAGATTGGAAACGAATTACACTGTTAAAAATTTCCATAAGAAAATAGTAATATAACCATTTATTTGATTGTTATTTTACCATATTTAATTACAACAGTTGAATAACCATTAAGAAGATGGTACTCAAACCGCTGATTGTGAAAAAAAAATCGTTTATTCTCTGTTTCTCCTAAAGAACATTTAACTAACCGTAATTTACAAGCGCCACTAGGTCTCGTAGTCAATAAGAATCAGGCGTCCATCTTGGTTGTGGAACTTTACCGGTCGTACGTTTTTGTTAAAATATGAATAAAGATTTATCAATTCAAATCTGTATGTGTATATAAAAAGGAAGGGAAAAAAGTGGCTTAAGCAGTGTTTACTAAATAGAAACACATACACACGTAAATCAAAGATTGGAGACATCGGATTCCCGAACTGTTTGCGAATGAGCGAACCCATAATTTGAGCTGCTGAAGCTTGTATGTATTTTAATTTTTGCAGCAAATAAAAGGATTTTCGTCAATATACAGTAAATTTAGACCAAAAATGACTGTGGAACACAATCAAAAACTGAAATCTAATTTTTAATGAAGTTTGATTGTTGGAAAAGAAGATTTATTGATAAATAAATGTCCGCTTTACGTGATGACGGTGGCCGAGTGGATATAGAAGAAGACTTGTACACCACGCATTCGGTGTTCGAGTCCTGCAAGATTTCTTTACGGTTTCTACGCCTCGAAGATTCTACACCTCAAAATGGTTAAAAAAACCGCAAAAATTTTGTTTTGAAACCATTTTTAAATGGTTATAAAACCATAAGCTTTTGCATTTACGGCTTTTTAACCAAGCTGATTGGAAATGGTTTAGGTCCCGTAAAGATAAAAAAATGTTCCAAACCGTAAATTTAACGGTGAATTAGATGGACAGACTGCTGCCGGCATATTAACCGTAATTTCATGATGAAATTTCTAACAGTGTATGAATGCATAAAACGTATGAAGATAAATCATGTTACCTGATTTTTTATATACGTTCTCATTTGCGAAAAGTAAGTGTACTGTGAAGTCTTTATTTGTGGATCGGGCACTAATTCTGTAGTCTTAGTAATGGTGTACTCTTAACTAACTGGGTACACTCAACAAGTGTAACAAAACACTTTTTTTAGAACGCTGGCTACGCATGAATGCTTGCCTGTCAAACATATGAGGACGAGAGAAACTAAGAGACGAAAGCCAAACGCATCTAATTTTCATTACAATATACTGCATTTTTTAACGTTTATTACTGAATTCCCTAGACTTTGTCAAGCGTATTTAGATTTGCACTGCAGGTGAGTAGTTTACAGCCAAGACCGAATATTAGCGCTACTATTTATTTTTAAAAAAAAATAAGCACTAAATTGGACTTATTTGAAGCTGCAAAGTGTCTTTACAAAGTAGCAATGGTTTAAATAATACGTTTTTGATAACAGAAGTTTACTTTAATTCCCTGTTCCAGCATCAGCCAATGAAATTAGGCAATTTCGGGACCTAGTCAGCATACCCAACATATTTATATTATGTAGAGTAATTTAGTGTACATTTAGAGCCGTTTATAATTTATTACAAATTTGAATTTTTTCTTTTACAGTCTTCCGAATAAACATAAGTAGATGAAAGAAAAATAAAACTCGGCGAATGCTTAAAACAAACGCCAATATTTGTCGGAAGTATTTTCCAAACACGAATTAGTAATCATTAAATTGTTTCGCTTATTTATTTTTTCTATCGATATTCAAAAAAATATATATAAATTAAAATTTTTTTAAAAAATTTGTTTATAGTGGAGGCATTGGTGTTCTCAGAGGGTTTCGTTCATAAAAAATGTTATGTATTAAAGCAATAAAATACATTTAAGAGTAATGTTCCATCAGATTTGATAAACGAATAAAACATTTCACTAGTCACAGATTCAATTCAGCCTTATGTCTCGAATTCCCGTTTCACTCGTAATGTTTCCGAGGAGAAAACTAAAAGCCAGAATAGATAATATTTCACATGCTATCACAGAGAAGTTTGTATCGCCTTAGACCACGACGGAATCCTTTTCAAATACTATCTTGAAAAATGCAGTAGTCATAAGAAAAAAACGTGCACATACATGATGAGTGAGTGGAGAAAAAAAAAGAAACCCCTTCTCTAATCCAAAGTTATAGATGGGTCATTTCAACAAACTAAATCATCGTTCACCAAAAATATGTTCGAAATTTCTATACATTTCAAATAAAAGCATAACGATACCATTTATATGACACTCTGGACATTTGCGTATGGAAGAAAATTAGTTGTTTCGCTGATGTGACGGTAACAAATATTTTTTGTATTTTTATTTCTCAATATAACAATTAAAGTACGTAAGTTATAAATTTTGAGAGAACTAATTATTTTGTATAAAAGCCTCAATAATATTCAAATTGTCTTTTGATGAAGAAATAATAATTTTTACTTAACCCTTGGTATGATAAAAAATATTTAGAATTTTCGTTTCATTGGTTTCATTTTGATATTCGTGTCTCCTGAATAGTTTTTTACAACTTCGTTGATCGTGTGTCTGTAAACGTAAATCAAATAAAAGGGAAAAGCTTTAAAAGTTATCATTTTTAGATGAAAACAAATTTTCTTCTTATCTAGGACTAATCATTTTACCGAATGGCAGTCAGTTAAAGAATTTGTATGTATTTTCGACTTTTTTTATTTACTGTCAAAAGAGTGCTGGAGAAATAAGTTTGCAATGACGTTTGGACAATTACTGTACAATATTTTAAGCTGAAAGGAGAAAAAAAAGTTAGTTTTGAAAAGAGAGTACATTGAATAGCGTTCAAATATATGAAGAAACAAATGAAGACATAATTTCACATTTATTAATGTCGAATTGTAAAATAAAGCTATTTATGTGCATGTGGGACACACTAAATCCCTTTGCTCACATTACCGAGGCATATAGATACCGTTTTAAACAACAAAAATGTAAATATTTTTAACTTTAGAAAAAAAAAAGAGAAGTTTTAAAAGAGAAAATTGCAAAATTACTCTTATTTCGAGTAACCGTTTAACGGCCGGAGAAGTGAAAATTACATTTTAAATTTTCGTTGTTTTGTTTTGTGTATAGCACAAAATAACTCAAGTTTAGTCTTCTGTAGGGCATTTTTAAAATTAAAGTTGAAAATGTAATATTTAATGTAACTGAAATATTCACAATTTCTCAAGATGTGCTTATTTTTAAAAACATATCTTAAAAAACATTCTTTAAACTCATTCTTGTGCTGAAAGTGATTTTTAAGGAATAAAGGGACACTAATGAAAGGAATGATAAAAAGAAAATAATCAAGATTTTTACTCCTCTACATGTTTTATTTTTCGTGCTTTGAGAAACTTCACAATATAAAAATGAAATTTAAAATTAACAGTTTAGAGTTTTGATAAAAATGGGAAATGAACACAACTTCTTGTCCGTATCTCTACAAAAATACGTATTTTTAGCTGTTTCAATCAATTGCATTTTATTGTTTTCAAGCTACTGCATTTGATTGAAAACAATCCTGCTGCTTACACATTAGGCTGAACCAAAAAAATACGTAATTAACAGTTATCCGTGAGTGCGAAGATTTTTCTAAAACTGCATAAGTGTAAACTTACGTAAACATTTTCTTATTAAAGATATATTTTACATTGGTTTTTACGCTATTTTAGCAATTAAGTTATGATATTCGGGAAATTCAATTCTTCCATGAATTTCAGGAATCGATCTTCCACAGTAAGTGTTCTATAGTAAGAATACTTTCAAAAAAAAAAAAAAAAAACTAATACTATAATTTCCGCGTAAACTGCAAACTGAGCAATGATGATTTTCTTTAAAGTATTAACATGTAAAAATGCAAAATAATTAATTTTTCTACTACTTTTAAGTACTTAAAGGTACAATTTAAATTAAATAATTATGCGTTTTCATTGCTTAGAGATGTAATGTTTATTTTACGAATTATGTATTTACTGACATAATGACATATACCGCATGTAACGCATTTCTAAGAATATTTTATTTTTTTTCCTTGAAATTTCGTGTAGGGTTCGTTCAATAGCTTTGAAATATGTACAGCACAACTAAACCCGACTTCTGAATAATTCTTTTCTTTTTTTTAAATTGTGGATTTTCATAGGTTAAGTAATTCATTACATTTGAGTTATTTTCAAGATTTCGTGGAGCGCAAAAGCAATGAGAAAACTAGAAATGTAATAAATTATAATATTTAACAATCAGTTGGAATGGGGATAGTATTTGCTTCAAAACTATTCTGAAATAAAGACTCGCTTAGAATTGTAAATAATCATATTTGTCAAGAAGACCACTTTATTAGCATCAAGATTGTACACCATTTTTTTCAATGTTGTAAAAAAAAAGAAATTTTAGTGGGATAAGTTAAACGTATATTGATTTAAAAAAAAAGACCACATAAAACACAATTTTAAAAATATTTTTGATTGTAAGTTTTATAGAATGCACGAATTTCAAACAAGTATTTCATTCCAATAATTTGTTGCAGTCCATTTGGCAATTAAGTTTTATATTGAAAGTAAACCTTTTAATGTTTTTCTGAGATTAATTTTTCTTGAAGATCTCAAGATACTTCTGATAAATGATTAAAATAACAGGCTGTAGAAGAAAAACAAGAAGTTGATTTTATTTTCTTTGCTTTTATTTCTTTATTCTTTCAAAGTCTTTATTTGACAATGTATTTTTTGCTTCAAATGGAGTAGATCAGTTCTTTCTATGTTATTTCATTTATTTATTTATTATTATTATTTTACTTTGATGAAATTGAAGTAAACAAAAAGCATTTTGAAAAGAGATGAAAGAAAATATTATTATAAAAAACAGGATTTCATATACTGTATTACTTTTTTAAACAATATTTTAGGGTATAGCAAAAGAAGAAATAAAAGTAAATTTTTGAACCTTACAGATACTGCTATTTTTTATTTGATTTTACTTTATTTACTTATTGCGTTTTTCTATTTATTTATATACTTATAAAATTAATAATAATAATAGTAATAATGATGATGATGATGTTGACAACGACGACGACAACAATAACAACAATAATAGTAATAATAATAAAATTATTTTTATTGTTACTATTATTATTATTGTTGTTGTTTGTTGATTTCGAAAGTAAGATTTTCGGATTACAAGAAAAATGCCTCTTCATTTACATAACAAGAAAACAAAGGCTTGAAAAAAGTACCATATTTTCAAACAACTCTATTAGTATGGGCTTGGGAACTGACTATTAAAAAAATATTTATATCTTCAGAACATTTTATACTTTTCATTTCAAACTTCCACTCAAAATAAGTTATTCTTTTCAAGATATTTAATCAAGAAAAGGCTATGGTTTACTCTTCATTTGCTTATTTATTGCCAAGAGGCTGAATACTTCGCTGCTTTTATGTTTAAAATAATTGTTACTTCTAATTTTTTTTCCATAAAAATACTTATGTTTTATTTTCAAGGTAGTGTCATTTTAAATAAGGAGGCTTTTATTTTATTATTTGTTTTTAAGATATAATTTTATTGGAATTTTTAATCTTTTATGCACAATATTAGGTTCCCCACTAAAGTACATCATCATAAATTATTTAATATTTCTTTCTCATTCACGTTTTCTAAGAATGTATGTGCTCTATAGATTTGAAAATATTACATTTCAGAGCGAAAACTAAGTGCTGAGAGTTCATAAGCACCGCACTTAAAATTAATGCCTACATTCTCATACGTAAAACGCTCTTCAAAATTTTTTTTCTCAGAGTATTTTCTACTTAAAAGTGTTTTACAATAAATATTAAGTGTATCTGACTATCTTCAAGTTTAAGCTAAATATTTTTTTACCGCAAAAAAAAAAAAAAAAAAATCATTTAACATTTACATCGTCAGAGCTAAAAGTCAATAAAAGTTTTAATTTTAACACCTAATCTAAGACTGACATTTTGGACAAAAGGCTTGGTCTTTAAGCGGCCCTAAAACTCGATGGTTCCTCTGAAATCACACATGCTAGTGCTCCAGACATCCTAAAGACGAAATCGTCTATCTGTCTACCAAAAGTTGTTAACAAATAACAGGTATGTGAACAGAAAGTTCCTGTTTCGACGAACATGTTCACCCCGTATGACTTTGTCGACGAAAGAACAGTTGTCAAAATGTTCCAAAGGGCAAAATACAGTAAAACCTCTGTTAACCGGCGAAATTGGGGCCGATGGTAAGTCGATTAAGTAAAAATACGGTTACAGCGGTTGATAGCAAAAAATGGGAGATATATTATGTAATTTTTAAAAAAGGTGAGGAGTGATGATTTATTTGCGTTTTACTATAGTAACTTAGAGAGTTACATACTATAATAATAAAATTACACGTTAATTTAAAGCAATAAAATGCAGACATATGTTTCGGGATTGCTTGGAATCCCTTTTTCAATGCGACAAGGAGCTTCTAGATGCAAAACATGTTTTGCATCTAGAAGCTCCTTGTCGCATTGAAAAAGGGATTCCAAGCAATCCCGAAACATATGTCTGCATTTTATTGCTCATTTGTGCTTTAAATTAACGTGTAATTTTATTATTATTGTTTACTTGCACAAAGTTAAATTATTTTTATTAGTTACATACTAGTTATCAAGCGCTTGTAAAGAAGTATGTGACCCTTTTTGCTGCAGATGAGAAGCCAGGCACGTCCTCGCATAGTCTCGCATAGTCCAGGAGCTAAGGATTCGACGAAAAAATTCACTTGAGTACCGCAGCACCTGTTTCTTCCATATTACTTGCGCGCTAAAAGTTATTTTTGTTTTTTGTATTTTGAAAATATAGACCAGATTAACCGATGGCCGGTTAATCCGGAGCCGGTTAAGAGAGGTTCTACTGCAGTATCAAATAAAGGTTTTATTTAAAAATTAAATTTAAAATTAATTATTATTTATAATTTTAAAATTATTTCTATCAATTTAAAAGAAAATACGTATTTGATATATACAAAAATATCAACAAAAAAAATTATTAAGAATCAAACTAAAATTATTTTTTTTTATAAGGTTGAAAACGTCTTGAGAATTCAAATATACGAGTTGAAAAGAAGCCTTTCAGCATTTTTCAGAAACTAGAGCATTATTCTCACATCAAAAAATACAATTTCAGTTTCTTTTCATTGAAGTTCAAAAACAAAAAAAAACAGTAGCAACAAAAACGTTCCTTCCAGATAAATTATTTCCGTATTATTTCACTAAAGTTAAGTTTTACTATCATCCGGCATCTAGAAACCTCCTTGCGTTTCTTTGTTAAGAAATACGGTCAGGATAATGGCCATGAAAATATATAGCTAGCCCACAGGAAATAGTACCAAAGCAAAAGTAATCCGAATCCGAAATCTGCACTAACATGTCTTTAATCTTTCTTTTGCGACAAGCGAGTCTTCCGTACGCAAGGCAAATTGGAAATATTATCATTCCATGAATACTGAAACAGAATCTCTTCTAGTAACAAGGTAGCTTTTTTTTCCTAAGGTAAAAAGCAACTTTCGTAAGAAATTGCTTTGGTAATGAGCTTGTCAGGTCTCAAGAGTATTGCATGTATTTTAGAGTTTCAGAATAATGATTTATGTAACACTGACTAAGAAAATTGCGTTAATAGTGCACTGCCTAATAATGTTTGCAGTTTTAAAAAATATGCATCAGTGCAATTGTTGACATTCAATAACTATCTGTATAATAGTAATGAAATAAAATTTCACAATGCAATGCACCTGTGTCAATGCTTCTAGTGTCTGTCAGAATGCTTCACATGCAATGCATCTAGAAGCTCCCTGTCACATTAAAAAGGGATTCCAAGCAATCCCGAAAACATATGTCTGCGTTTTAATGCTCATTTGTGCTTTAAATTAACGTGAAATTTTATTTCTATTACTGTTTACTTGCACAAAGTTAAATTATTATTAACTGTATAATATATTTTTTTAAATTATGATTAAACTAATGTATATTATGATTTATGTAAAATCTTGTCAGCAATTGTTAAGGGTCAATATACATTACATTCAGATACAGACGTTAATTTATATTAAATGAAAAAAATATGTTAAATAAGATTATTAAGCGTATATAAATTTAAGAGTAGCTTAGTTATTGTGTATTAAAGTTTTATTTTCTTACAATAACGTAATAAACTAATAGATTAGATGTAATGATATTTTGAAAGGTGAGGCTTTATAAAGCGGGACTTATTTTCAAACTTTTTGTCCTAAATTTTAAATAAATTTACCTTATAATTAATATAGCAATAAAGTTATATGAGGCTATATGTTCAACTTTAGGTGATTGCGAAGTACTTCTTGATTTAATTTCATATTAAGGTGATTGTTTCTGCTCGACATAATTTTTCTGTTTCTGTAAGGAAGTTATCAGTGGATCAAATATTTTTTTTTATTATTACTTACTGTAATATTACACACTATATAGTTATTTATAATTGTACCTTTAAATCAACATGAAGGTATTGTGACATGTTTTATATTTATGATAATAATGATTAGTATTGTTATTACTACTTCCCAACGCTCGGACAAAGTTTAAAGCTTACAGAATTTTAAACTTATTGAAACCAACTATTTACGAAATCACCCCCCCCCCCCGCTTTCTAAAATTGTTTCATTTATTTAACATAAATTTTTTTCATACCCTTTACAAGTGAGTATAATAAGAAGTAACATTGCTCAACACCATTTTTTCATTGGGATATTTGGTGCTGTACTTTGGGACATAAGATAAGGAGTATAAAGAACAGATGATAAGAAAAATACATTTATATTTAGGCTCAAATTTTTTTCGGAGGAATTTATTAATAAAAAAATACATTGTTTATTTTTAAATGTGAGTCGAGAATATTTTCGGAGAACAAAAATATTCTGAAACTATTGTCTTGATGTTGAAATTTGAGTAGTAATTGTGAGTAGTCTTTTTTCTTAAAAATAAATATAAAATGTTATAAACATTACTTTATTATTATGAAATAATACGTCACTTCTTTTAAGGGAATTTTATCTGACCAATATAAATCAATTGTGTAAATGCATTGTAAAAAAGTAGCTTATTATAAAGTTTAGTTTAACAATTAAAGGGGATTTTAGAATGATTTTTTAAATGCACATAGCAGAGAAAATACTTTAAAAGTGGACGTCATTTTTTTTTCTTCAAAAATGCCTTTACTGGAAGAAAAGAAGAAAAAAAACACCTGTCTTAAGTGTACCTTCAAAATTTTTCACCTTTTAACAGCTATATTTTATTTTAACAATTACAAAAACGGAAGGTTCAGTTAAAATTAATTGCAACAACATAAAACACTTTTTTTTCCCCATCACATATTCATAATAAAATTGATGAAACAATGACTTCTCTTATTCTCTCTCTACAAGTCAAATTAAAAACTATAAAAGCTTCCCCTAACTGAAAGAATAACAGTAATAATCATTTTAACTATTATTTCTTCAATACCACTGTTTTTTTTTTTTTTTTGTACTCCGGAACCTCAATTTCAGGATTTTTTTTTCTTTCCCTTTCTCGCAAGTCAATGCTTGAACGAACAGGATCGTAAATTGCTTTAAAAGAAAGTAGTCTTATTTATTCATTGCGATCTATGTGCTTCACTTTTTCCGAATGAACATTTTTCTGAGAGGTAGAACAAAAACTTCCACTCAATAAACAATAGAAAATTACATCACTCGCTCTGCAGATGATTAAATACCAGAGAACTTATGCAATGGAATACCTTTCTTGGATACAAATTTTTTAAAAGAAATATCTTTAATTTTTACCTTTTGATATTTTTTGGTGTACTACATATTTTTTAAAGTAAATTTCTGCAGCAGTACAGTTGTTGGGAGCTTTGAGGTGCATTTTGTCATATGTTACTCCTTCTCAGAAATGTTTTCCTTAAAACCGGACAATTTAATATGCTTACCTCTCGTTAGCAAAGCTAATTTTCTGTCTGTTTTTAATTCATTTCATTTATTATAATTTTTTAACCGACTTCACAAAGGAGATTATACATTCATACCGTATGTATGTCGGTTTTTTAGTTTATTTGTCCACCCATAACTTCTCACCGGATAAACCGATTTTCATGATTTTTTTAAATTGATCGAGGGTGGTTCCCGTACCGTTATTTAACCATTTTCGATAATTATTAGAAAAAAGTTATGGGTAGAACTGTAGTCATTCTTTTGTTTTTTCATCCATAATTTTTGACTAAATGAACCGATTCTGATGATTTTTCTTTAATCGATAGAGGGTGGTCTAACTTAAATATCGTACATCGATTTGACTACATTGTTCTTTAGAAAGAACTTTATGAATTAAAAATAAGTAATTTTCGTTTAATATTGGAAACGCTTGCCTTGATCTTTCTTTGTCGAGTGAATTATTAGATAATAAATGTACAACTCATTTTTAAAAATAGTTTCTTGCTATTAAGCAGAAATCATTAAAATTAATTATAATAAAGAGTTTGAGTGAAGGCTTGTCTGAAACGAAAATTAAATTCATTCAGTCTGTTTTAAAACTGAATGAACAAAGTATGTTCCGGACTTTTTTTTAACTCAATTTCAAAACGCAATTTATCACACAAATGATTATTTTTCAGTGACAGTCACTCAAAGTGGGTGTGCCATTTGATATATTTATTATTTTTAAAAAATATAGTATTCATATAAAATATATTTACACTAAAAAGAATAAAATAAAAACATTTTTGAATTAAAAATAGAACTGACTTCAAATTAATTGCACTAAAAAGTGAAAAATAAATTATTTATTTAAACAACATCGATACGACTTTTAAACATAATTTTTGAAGTCGGTGCAAAATTATGAGATATTAAATGTTTTGCAATCGTAATCATGAATCAATTCCAAATATAAGTGGCCCAGAGTTACCAACAGTTTCAGTAAAAAGTAACACATGGCGTAATGATAACACTGTGCAACACGAAAAATGTCCTTTGGATGAAAATGTCTGTTTCTTATGTATTTTTGGCTGAGGATTACGAATTCGCAATTATTTTTTGCCTTTCACGTACCATTTTCCCAAAATTTCGCATTTTAGCTTTTTACGTATTTTCTGGATAAATGTGTATTTTTTCGTACTTTATCGACTTAATTTATTATAAATTATATCTTTCTCATTGACAGTAAAATCGTTGCCATTTCTGAGAGCTTTTTAATGAACTTGGGTTACTTTAGCGACATTTTTGGCAACAAAAGCTTTGTCTACTTCTCGAAGTTTCGAGTCTTTTAACCCCAAAAACATTTTGTAGACTATTTTGAGGAGAAAGAAAAAATAGGGATGCTGCTGTGATGTGAATGTAGTATTTCAAGCATTAGGAAATGAGCCCAATTCAGCAGAGTGGCGCTTGTTTATGAGTGCTCTCCCATCTAAGTATTGTTTTCCTATTCATTCCTGTAGCATATTTTGCAAACACAAAGGAAATTTCAAAATTTTGAGCGCCAAAAGCATATCAAATTAGCCACTTGTAAATCTACAATGTGCCTTTTTTTTCCCCAACTGTATATTAAACTTGGTTTATCGAAATATTTGTAAAAGCTCTGGACAGAGAAGGAGTTGCTTTCTTGCATTTCAGGAAAAAATTTAAAAAATTAAGTGAGGCAAAACCAAAAGAAAGGATTATTATTGGCCCACAACTTAAGGAAGTCCTTTCATGATGAAGAGTATGAAAACAAACAGTGAGAAGCCAAAAAATCTACCTGACTGGCCTTTAAATCAGTGTGATCACGTTTCCTTGGAAATGAGAAGGCTGAACATTACGAAAATCTTGTTGGGGACATGATAAAAATCTTTTGCATTATTAGACTGCTATATTTAATTAAAACTACATTTTTTGGACTCCCATATGGACTTCTTTTCTCAAAACCTTGGCGTAACTAATGATGAGCATGGAGAAAGGTTTCATCAGGACATCTCTTTTTTGAAAAGCATTTCAGCGGTCGATAGAATGGAAGTATACGAATTGAATATTGCTAATCTGTTATTAGGGCACACCAACAGATGCCCAAAAGATGAAATGGCCAAAAAAAAATCTTTTTTGTGCTTGTGTTTTCAATAAGTAATCCGCAGTTACATTCTTCTATAATCAAATTGTATAAATATGAGAAGTGGGTCTCCTAAAAAAACGGTACGTGATGGACCATTTTGGTTTGGATATTTGAATTAAGCACCTTTTGCTTATATAGAATCACATAGTTTCATGTAAAGGACAAAAAAAAAATTCAAATTTGTTGCAAAGTGTAATTAGGTAATTTTGCGCTGGCTTCAAAAATTATGTTTAAAAGTCGTATCGATGTTGTTTAAAAAATCAACTTTTATTTTCACTTTTTAGCACAATTTTTGATTTAATGTTGGTTGTATTTTGTTTTCAAAAATATTTTTTTATTTATTCATACTGTCAAAATTTCATTGTATGTTGCATTCTTTTAGTTATTTCCAACTTCTATTTAGTGCTAACGTAGCGCTTTCTGAAATCGTTTATGCATGAGCATTTGGTATCTTTCAACATCTTCTTTTTAGATACTTTTTCAAATCATCTTTGTGTTTTATTGTTTTATGCATTTATATGGCATGGTGTTGTCTGAATGGATCTTCTTGTCTGTGACAAATGTTTTCTTTTGCTTTTTTTTATCGGCAAAATTTCGAAAGATTGAAAAAAAAAAAACTGAAACCGCGAAAGAATGCAAATTCGCAGAAACCCCTTTTTGCAGTAACTATAACACAATCATTGGTACCAATATCTAAGTAAGTAAGCAATAAAAATGAATATTTTGCTATTAGAGGTAATTGCAAAATTGGATTCTGCCAATCCTCTTCAACTGCATTTCTACACGTACATTTTCATTTAAGTTATTAGATGCACTATTTTGTTGCTCCATAAACATTGTACATAAACTCAACGTTTTGTCTGGTTGAAAAGAAGAACATGCATTTTGTCCAGTGTTTTCTCCTTCTAAGTTAATTACTAATATCATTATTATTTGACTCGACCGACGAGTGCTGAAGAAAGAGGAACAGCCTAAATTGCCTACTTTTCTTTTTTTTCTTCAAGATTTTCATGCACGCAATATAATTAGTGAAACACACGAGTGCAACCCTTTATAAACTCATTAATTAAATGAAGCAACGAAAAAATGTTTTGTATGTAGAAAAAAGAACACTATCTCATGAGTTGTTTCACATGAGTTCTTGCAATTTGCATAAGAGAAATATTTTTTCCACCGAAAGTAATTCATGAACTTTTAGATTCACTTACGCAGTTATGCTGTAAGTGCTTAATGTCGATTTTCAGTATATTTTGACATTTAAATCAACATCATAATTACTTCAGTAAAAACTATATTCTTTATAATTACAATAATTCCTTCATAAAAAATTGTGTAATACACTCATCAAATTAATAAAACTCAAAAATATTCGTTTCTTTGAAAGTGTTCTAAAAGCTCAACTGACATATAAAAATGAGTTAGAGTTTTTTTAAAGCAATGACTTTGCCCATTAAGTAACATCTGGCATCTTCTATAAGCTGTAGGATATAAGATTCATGTTCCGGATTCCATCCGAATTATTTCAATTGAAACGTCACTTTATATTTTACGCCATTCAAAGTTTTTACCATCACAGAAGTTAATTCTTTGAACTATTTTTGGGTTAAGTAGTAACATATTTTTGGAGAGGATTTCTTACACTCACTTTCGAAATAACTCTCAGAACCCTTCTTATATAATAATATATATTTTCTCCCAACCATTATTTTATTAATTTTTATTTTTATGAACATTTGCTCATTAATTTAAGATCTAACTGTCTTCTGATATTACATAATTGTTTTTATCATAATAATATCTTTATTATTATAACAACGACCTGTTCAGCTGCTTAGTTACTCTGTTCAGCTAGTAAAATGTGCATATCATTCTCAAAATTACGTCGTAGAATTTGTTGGCATGTCGAGATCATTCAAACTGTGATTATTTCCACTATATCACGAATATTAATTAGATAATTGAAATTCGTTTTGGCGTTATGTTGGTAAGTTTCCAAATTGTTGGTCCGCACGTGATATCTGGTAAAGTATTATCATTAGAAGCATTTTCTTCCAAAAAGAGGACCGCTGTATCTCAAGGGAAAGCTGTTTTTACTTTTTCGGTACAAAGTAAAGGAAGTATTCGCGAAAAATTTCCGACTTAAATTCCAACCTAAATTTTCATAATAATTCACTAATAATCCGAATTGTCACTGTCTGTTTCGCGATGTCCGTCCGTACCTACATATGTACCTGGGTATAGAAAACCGAATTATCCATTCTGATCATTCCCGAGTCCGTTTTGACGAGTTTTACTGTAACGTCTGTATGTGCGGATGTGCGTATGTATGTATGTTTTAGTCGCAGGGGGTTGAAAATTCTTATGCAGGATCAGTATAACATCTACTTTTGCACCTCAGTTTTTAGTTGCAATTGAATGTTCCAAACGGGATCTTTTACCAGATATTGTGTCAAATCCATGCCGCTTTCTGTACAAATCTATTGTCCCGAAAGTATTACACAAAACAACTCCATAGTTAAGTACATAAGCGCTCATCAGGCGATCACTTGGAAGTATCTCGCCAACTTTGGCGAGGTATCACCACATTTGCCGCCAAAATAGAGAAGCCAAATCCATTGTCAGTTGGTATTAAGTGCAGTATTTAACGATTTCTCCATCCAACCCCCATCTTAAAGCATTTGCGAGAATTACAGAAACTGTTTCGTTCTGTTGCTAAAAAAGACATTTCATTTAATAAGCATAGTACAAGAAAGTAATGTGATACACACATAGCATTTTTTTCTACGTGCGCTCGAGTTTGTTTTGACCTTATAATTGATTTATTTCAAGTGATATTATTAGTTATTGATTTTTCAAACCTAAACACACATAACATCGCACGTCCTCATTTTCTACCCCTTTAGTGTTGGCTTTCTCTTCTTTGCGATCATCATCATCAATATTATCATTACTACGACCATCATGATTAATTCCATCACTATTAAAACGATCACCATCGTCCTAACGATTATTGTCATCATGATTAATTATCATTATTCTTCCCAACATTATTTTATTTCATTCTTCTGCAGCCTTACTCTAGTACTTTATTCCAATAGATAATTTAACTCTGCAATTTATAGTCTAATTTAAATATTAAAAATATCGCCAATATAAGCTCACTATTTATTTTAGTTCTCTTCCTAAAATACTTTTCTTTATTCCTCACACATGCGAAATAATTTCGTGTCCAAAACGTGGTAAGCAACAGGTTTGTATAACGTTACGTTTTTAAGGCTTCAAATTCAAAACATCTCTTATAGCCCTAACCTTATTTCGCAGAATATCTCTGCAATGTTTCATAACTGTAGCCTTCTTGAATGTTCGCATTAGGCGATGATTAATCTTAGTACATTAATATATAGCTCGATTAGCACATGACGTGTTAATAGTACAATGACTTTCATATAAAATTATTAATATATAGTCTCCTTTAACCAATAGAGTTGGATTTTATTATTTCAAAATACTCAAATTTATTGAATTACATGGAAATCATGTCCGTAATATTTTAATTCTATTCAGAATTTCGACTATTATTCCAATCATGCGTAGAGATAAAAGTTAGAAAACGTGCCTGAAATGACTATTGAAAATGGTTCAAGTAGTCATGGCCTCTAATTTCGACTATCTCGACTTAAATTATCTTTTCTAGAGACGAGTCAAAGCAAATGAGTGAGACAATACCCTTGAAGATATTAACTGACTTATTGGGATCAAAAAGCCCCTCGAGTAGATTTTAAAGGAAATTTCTAAGCCAGACCGTTATGCAGATAGTTTTGGAGGTAAATAAAGCATATCATTTCCCGACTTATTAAAAGTCGAGCATTTGAATTCACGCAACATGACATAATCTTTTCGGTTTCAAATGCTATTCTGAAATTTACGGCGATGGTCTTCTTCGTCTTTGATTTATATTGACTTGATAAAGGTTTGAAAATGGCCGCTGTTTCTTTGTTAATGTCCATTTAATTGAGATATGCAGACACGCTTCTGCAGATAAGCATTGCACATCCGTTATAATTTATGTTATAATTTATGTACACAAGAGTTTTTAATCTTGTGTACATAAATAAGAAACAATAGGTGAATGTAATGTATTCCAACATCTGCTTCAGTATTAAATGCATCTGGGTTTTCACTCTCTGGGGAATTTACCTTTTTAGTATTCCCGCAAATTATCATAATATACGTGGTGATCGGATATTCCCGGTAATGAATGCGCAGATACGCAATCTCTTTCGAGTTAGAGTACCTGCGTAAATTCAATAGCTATAAGTATATCATAAAACTTATGTCTAAATAACAATATTTGTTTTCATGTTCCGTCAAAATTAAAATGCAAGAAATCGTTGTAGCTTGCCCCCAATTATCACTTAAATACAGACAATATTTGAACAAAAACTTTCTTTTCAGAGAAGGTAAATTCTACAATTTAGGAAAATAAGGAATTAGTAGATCCTTTCCAACAGAAAGTTATGTTAAATTAGTGAAAGCTAAACGAATCAAAATTGAAAATCTCATAAATGCGTGTGTTATTGATGGCGAATAATCGTTAAGTTTTAGTCATAAATATCAGCTTTGCTATTAACACTCAATACGCCTGGCAATACGTAACGTCCTTTACAGAAAAAAACGGCTTTGGGCGAAGGTATTGCGAATGCCGAAAAAATATTATATGGTAAAGGAGAAGAAGTTCATGCTGGTGAGGAATTGATTAAATTTAAATGTAAGATTTTGAAATTGGAGGCATTATTGCAACAAATGCTACGTTTCCTATTGAAATTGTAGCAGACTTGAAGTAAGTAAAAACTAGCACAGAAAAAAAAATCTGCGTTCTTTCTAACTGCCGCAGAAGTATCATTGCTGAAGAGTTGAATAAACTAATTTGTCCATGATAGTTATTGACGGTTATAGAATTCGCGACACAGATGTAAACTCTATCGTTTCGAATGCAAATTAATCGAAATTAAATTAAAATTATGTGCCCTGTAAACAAATACGTTTAAATTATTAATAAGTACTAGAACTAGATAAAGAAAATGAGACTTGCATTTTTTTTTTGTTTTTTGAATGCTGGCCAGTTATAAATTAAAATGAATAGACTATATGTAATCAAATAGACTTTAATCAGAAATAAAATTTAATACATAGCAAGTCAGTTTAAAAAGGAAACCAGTTTCGGCCTCAAGTCTTGAATCTTCTTAGGCCAAAACATACAGTGATGTCTAGAATAATTCAGAATGTTTGGAATGATGCATAAAAGTGAAGTTTAAGGAAGAGTAAGATCAAACCAGATTGAGATGCAATTTGCGTGCATTTGACTGTGAAGTATTGCAATAGTCTATGACTTCGTTGAAAGGGATTTTATTCAATGTTACTCTTAATAAAAGTGATGTGCATTTGCGTAAATTTCGTAAATCGCTTTGAGCAGGAAATTGTTACAGAAAATGGTTTTGAGTTAAATCATAAATTGTTTTCACTTATTTATTTTGAACTTTGATTGTTACTGTTGCGATGACAGAACAATACCTTTCTTGTTAGGTGATTTTCAATCTATCAAGTAATCGAAGCTCTTTTCTTACAAAGCATTAATCAAACTAAAAGCTTTTGTAAATAAAAGACTTTGAAAGGATATAGCTAACTTCGTTCAGCAATACAACTATATATTTCGAAAGAGCAGGTACGTTTTCTTATGTATGGAGTAGGAAATTTAGGTAAGTACTTTTCCCCATTTGTAACTCAGATATTTTCAATGGAATCTAATTATTGATGTCTCAAAAGCTAAAATGTATTTTAGATTTCCAAAATTGTATTTGTTACCATTTCGATGTAATGTAATTTTCTCTTAATCGTGTACCATACTAGAATATGATGTTATTTCTTCGCAATTCAACATATAATTTCGCTTACTAAAGATATATTTTTTAAAATTTTTAGCAGCATCACTTGATATGACTCTTCATTTGCTGGAGTGGAGATGCACTCCGCACAAAAATACATGGAATGAATTTAAAACAACACGTACTATATGGAACGGGCAGACAACACAAAATTAATTAAACAAACATCATGAACATAATTAAAAACATTAACATTATATAAAAGTCAGGCAGTGTGCACTGCTTGTAATTGCTCTCTCGCTTTCCAATATCTCTAGTTGATGTTTCCAGACACAGCAGGGCAAGTTCTCGTGTGCTTAGCATTTATTATGGCCTCATCCATGTACAAGACACACTACACAGTTTAGATACGATAATCTTGGTTCCACGCAAGTGAACGACAAGACGAACGTTCTCAGTTTGCAACCTAAATTCAGTAAAACTATAATTCATGATTTACGTATTTCACTTGCAAAATGCGAATAAAAAGCTACCTTGCACTATATCATGTAAGAGTATAAATTTAACGTAATAATTTAATTTTTAGTTAAAAAGCGTAATACGGAAGAGATTAAAGTCCATATCTTTCAACAGAATCATAAAATTAGTAGAATATTTTAAGCTATTGGCATCAGTTGAAGCTTCTAGAGTTTCTGTACATATAGAATCTCGTTGTAATACAATATTCCTTTTTAAAGAGAAATGCTTAGTTATAGTTAATTATAATTGCACTACTTAAATTTATTTTTAATGGGTGTTAAGTTGAAGTGAGAGAAATTTTTCAGTAATCAAAGGAAATTGTGCCCGTATGAAGTTAATTTTTAACTAGAGTTCCGTCCAAAAAATAAGTTCAGTCACAAGATGAAACAGAACATTTTGAAAAATACAACCATTAGTTAGACGGTACCTGTAGTTCTTGGAGCTACTTGGTAGCAACTCTGGACATGTGGAGTTCCGCATTTTCCTCTTCAAGTTGCCCACATCCGTCACAAAGACGGTGAGCGAGAATGAACGGACAGGATGATTGCTTATCTATCAACTGAAAGAGTCTTCTCCAGACGTATCAGGCAAATAATGTTAATTGTTCACACCATTTATCATCACAGAGTCCCCACCAGTCGAACAACCCTCTATTGACAAGGGTCCATGGATTCATAAGGTTATCTCCATACTGCTAAGCATTTATCCGCCCTATAATACTTGATAACGAGGCTCGTCAGACCACGCAGCATGCTTCTTGTCATTAATGGTGAAATTGAGATTTTGGTGGGCCTAGGTGAGGCGTATAGTAGCAATCATTAGCGATACAAGAGTGGGCTTTCGAATCCGATACAATTTGATTTTTTTTTTTGCTTCATCAAAACCATTTTTAAATCTCATTTTACTGTAATTGGTAATTTTATTAGTAATGTTTTTTGCCTTAAAGCAATACTGCAGTGAAGTATGATTAAATATTATTCCGTGCGATTTTTTAACCAGATGAATTTTACGATGCATATATTCTTTCTACCATAATATGCAAAATAGTAAAAACTAGTACAAATATGTATATTTTGCAAAATTAAAAATACGCTATGTTGAACACATAATAAAAAACAATACAAAAGAGTAAAAAACACTGTAATTTTTTTTAAAATTTAGTACGTAGTAATAAAAATGCAGTAATAAAATATAGTAACTTTCAAAAGGGCAGTAAAGTTACAATTTTTTACTGCACTTAGCCAACATTTAGTTTCTGCTGTTTCTTACTGTTTCTGTATTGTACAAAACTTTGCAGTGTATATCATTATCAAGTCACCTTGTAATATACAGTGCAGAGTAATTTTGTCTCATAAAGTGTTATACATTTAGTTTAATGAATTTAAACGCATGGCTACTTTTCTGACCTATCAGCAAAGTTCAACCGTTTTCATTACAATGCATTAAGAAAACGCCTACATGTTTATATATAGAGGCATGCTTGTACAGATTTTGCACCCAAAATCAAGTTGCACTGTATAGTATATTGTTCAAACTTTTCTCCACCAAACCCCTATCTGTTAGCCGAGGCCTTAGGATTGCTTACGCACGGGGAGAGGTAGTGGGGTCGACGGATTTTACATGCACATATCCCCAAGTATACATGGTGGTCTTCAGTGGGTATCGAACGCGCGACCTTCCAGGCGGAAGTCCGACGTGCTAACTACTGGGCTACCACGGCCCATATTGTTTAAAACTAGCGTGCCTCAAGTAGTAAGAGTGATGACAACGGCTACTGCGCATGCTCCCCGCCGCCATATTTTTACCACAGCGCCTGCGCATCGCCAAGAGGCGCTGTAAAAGCGGCGATGCGGAGGCGTGTTGGTAAAAAGTTAAAACTGGTAAAATCCGTTGTCGTCACTCTTATTACTAGAGGCACGCTAGTTTAAACTTATGCTTCATTTTATAGTAGTATTAATTAACTACAAAGTGTTGTATAGCACGTATTTTTATTTAATTATTTATTTTTACTTTTTAGTACACTTTTTTTAATTTTTACTAAAAATAAGCGTGTTTTATTCATTTATTTATTTTACTTCAATATCATTTCCCTTATAAATATTTTCATAATGCAGAAGTGAAATCTTTCTTATAGTATATATTCATATTCAGAATTATTAACTTTTTAAACGGAGACGAATGGTGTAGGAATGCAGTTCATTTTCAGAGGTGTTTTGATATTGTATTCGTGTCAATATTTGGCACAAAGCAATATAAAACGATATTTTTTTTTAAAAAACAAGATGATTTATCTTTTCCGCCTTTTTCTCAAGAAGAATTTCTTGCCATATATGTTACTTTTTTCTCCTTCAGATTGGCATTTTTTAACGAAGGTTAAATTACTTTTCAGATATAGGTTTCTTCTTTCTTTCTTCTTTTTCATTCATCTTTGCATAAAATGAATCTTTTCTTTACATTCCAAAGCAAATTTTATAACAGAGTTTTAAACTTCAATTTAAGATAAAGCATAAAAGAGATTTCTATCCGAGACTTGTATCCGGCCAAATTGCTTTGCCTAGAATTACGAATAAGGGCTCATCTAGTTGAAAAAAAAATGCCCGTCAAGCAATGATTTATAGTTTAGATTTTCTTTGACACATAGAAAAGGCAGCACTTCGAAAAACCGGAGATAAATTATGTTCATTTTATCGATGTAAGCCGTATATTTAAATTATACGTTTAAAATGTAATTAATTGTATATGCATTTTTTTCTGATGATAAAAATGGAAATCATATTTTAAACTAAGTGCAAAACTTTATCTAGAGCATCAAAACACAGCAAGAGGAAAAACTGCTTATCATCTTCCAATATTACTAATAAACATGTACTTTCAGTCCTGTGTAATTTTTATAATAAATATATTTAGAGCTTTATGAAGCGTTTAAAATTCTTCTTATGTTACTTGTGTCGTTTCTTATACATTCATTACATAAAACGTAAGATTTTTATAGTATTAACTAAAATTTATTATAGTATCTTAGACATTGAAATTTATTTTTTAAAATAGTCTAACATGTGTTAAAATTTTAATTATATTTAAAAAGGTTGAAAATTGTAGTTATTTAATAAATAATTAATATTTATGATACAATAAGTTATAAACAGTATGAATGACAATGTAATTATAATGACAATAAAATTACTTTTAAAATGAGAATATTTGTTAGTCAAAAAATTTGTAGAGCTGGTCGATCCGTCTTTGTAGATGCTGTAATTGACTGGATACGTAGTCAAGATTTAAAACTAAATATTACATTTATTAACTATTTACATTTTAATTTAAACAAAAGTACTAAAAACCATAACAAGTGGCCGTTCCGCCACGGTCGGCTCAGAATGAAACAAAAGTGAGCGAGCTGAAGAGACTACATCTGAATCTCTTTAAATACAAACAATCGGCTGTTGCCACCCGCTCGATGGTTGAAGTTTGAACATTCAAAAGTACAATATGTAAATATAAAGCAAGAAAACAGAATATTCAGATTAACCGCCACAATACTCCCCTCTGAGTCTCGAGCAGATCAGGGAGAGACGAATCTGTCCGGAAAATGTACTTTACTGCCGAAACGTGTAGTTACACTGACAGGATTCGCGTTCACAGTCTTTAGACCTAAATCTTGATTTAAAAGATATACAGGTTTCAATATGTCGATGGAAACAGTTCTAGCTATCCCTTTTATAGAAAGAACAAAGTCCTTTGCAAGACGTTTGAGCACCAGAAAAGGTCCATCGTATTGTGGTTGCAAGGTTCGTCGAACAGCATCATAACGAATGAAGACGTGGGTGACGAATGAAGACGTGGGTGCAAGTTGTCAAATCCTTAGGGCCGAAAAATGTTGGCACTCCATGTCGTGATGCTTGCGTTGGACGAAGCGAACCGATGACTTTGTGCAGTTGTTGGAGAAACGTCGAACTTAGGACCGGAACTGGAGATTCCGCGACGAAATCTCCGGGCAAACGAATTGTCTCCCCATAGACAAGTTCAGCAACGGAAGACTTCAGATCTTCTCTGTATACCGTCCGTAGTCCGAGGAGCACAGCAGGGAGAGAGTCGACCCAAGTCAGAGGCGACAGACAACTTACCGCCGTATTCACCGTCAACTCTAACCTCATGGTTTGACGCGAAACCGGTCTCCAACCTGAAGTTACCGCGGATTTCCTATTCACCATCAACTTTGACTACGCGCAAACAGGTTCCCGAAACCATGCCAGGTCGAGTAACTCAACCGAGCTCCAGAGCAAAGTTAAGGTTTGAGCGCATGCTCAGTACATGTAAACATTAGCAATGGCGGACTGGATGTTGCGATAATTGGAATATGTTGAGATTTTAGAGCTTTCTTCGCTTTACACGATCTTGAATTTCTGAAGAAGCCTTACAAAAAATACAACTTTAGAGTTGTTTTAATTTTATTAACTAGCATTGTTCAATGATTTCTTTGTCACTTTTGTGTGTTTCCGATAATGTTTTTCTCTCGGGAGCTATTACTTCATTAAAGATTTTGAAACTTTATCATGATTCCTAATTGAACAGAAATACCAAACAATGGGGGGTAATATATCTTTAGTATTTTTATTTAGTTATTTATTTTTCTCTCTCCTTGTTGCTTTTTGATATAATTTTATTCTACTTTAAAGTGTACATGTATATACTGAACTTTTAACATGCGTCCTGATTTTTTTTTGCCAAGGTTACTTCTGGGCCTGCGAAGTTCATGTGGAATATTTTGATTTATGTATGTCGAATAAAATAAACTTGTTGATCTTTACCATGTGTTTTATGTCATTGGCCAATTTACATTTGCTTGTACATTCTTTTCTTTTTTTTTTTAAATTTAACAAAGGTTTTGAATATGTGAAAAGCTTCTTTAAAAAAAAAAAAAAAAAGACATATGAAATGAATCCATAATGCTAATGGCAGTTTTGTGTTTAAAGGTAAACTGCAAGGTTTTTGAAAAAGTCAAAATATTCGCCATATGTATTTGTATTAATGAATTCATATTTGCATTAGAAAAAGGGTTCTTGTTAACCCCAAATCACATAATTTTGAATTGCCGTTTCATGCAGTTGTAAGACTTAAACCAAATTTTTACTGTACTTTGCCAATACGAAGTGATTGTAAGAATAAAGAATTTACAATAGTTATAATTGAAATCAAATGCATTTTTTAAATACTCGTATGAATTTAATGCAAATCCATAGCCAGATTTTTTTTGGGGGGGTGGGTGGGGGGGAAAGGCTTTGAAACACTTATGTTGAGGAAAGTTTCAGGGAGGAATATATGCTACATAGCGAAAATTTGGGGGGGGGGGGGGTTCGTGGGCATCCCTGGTTACAGCCTTGATTTAATGAAAGAATATTCAAATAAAAATTTAAAAGATACAATAATACACTACTGCTTGGTTCATAATGATACATTTCTATATTATATATATCGTTTGTGAATGGTACCTTTCTAATGTCAGAAAGAAATATATTACAATGATAAAGTTAGTTATAATTTCCTATTCGTTAAATATATATATTTTTTCATTTTACGAGAAAAATTTTATTGGACTCTTTACTTTTCCATATTTTTAAATTTTTTCCACGAGTGCTAGAAGTAATACCTTCTCAAACGGGCTAAAAACCACTCGTGTTTTATTCATCGCTATATCGCAGAGAACGGGAATTTTAAAAAACTGGAAACGAAATGCACACTGCGCGGCGAAAAAGCATGAAGAAAATCATGTGATAGTTTTGACCAATAACGAGCCTGCGTACGTTCCCACATGGCGTCGAGTTGACTAACTTCGTGGTTGGAAAACCCCAGGTTGATTTTCCTCCGTGAATACCGATTTTTAACTTCGCAGCGCTGAGCCCCAACTCCGAGTTAACGGATCTCGTGGTTTCACGCGTGGAGTTAGATTGACGGTGAATATGGCGGTTAATGCTTGTTTTAGTGGCCTGTGAAGTCTTTCCACTAGTCCATTGCACTTTGGATTATATGCGGATGTTCTGTTGAGCTTAATTCTAAATAGGTCGGTAAAAGATTTAAAAAGTGAGGATTCAAATTGCCTGCCTTGGTCACTAGTAATGACTGAAGGAACACCAAAACGTGATATCCAAGAAAAATAAAAAGCTTTAGCTAGTTTCCGCGGTTATATCACTTATGGGGGTAATCTCCGGCCAGCGTGTGAAGCGATCAACAGCCGTTAAGCAATACGTATATCCACGGCAGACCGGAAGTGGCCCAATTAGATCAATATGAAGATATTTGAATCTTCCGTCAGGTAGGGGAAAGTCACCATAAGGAGATTTAGTATGCCTATGAACTTTAGTTCGCTGGCAATCTAAACAAGTCTGACAATATAATTTGATATCGGTTTTCATATTTGGCCAAACATATTTTTCCGAAATAGATTTAATTGTAGCGCGTATGCCTGGGGGGGATAAATTATGATAAGAATTAAACACTGCTTTACGAAAAGAATTTGGAATAAGAGGCCGAATATTTGAGGTTGAAATATCACAATATAAAAGCTTGTTTGAATTTGGGATTTGAAATTTCTTAATTTTTAGTGAATGGCTAACATTAGAGTAGTCTAAATTCTTCAAAAAATCAGAATCTTTCGATTGCGCGTCAGCTAAGGATTCCATGTCGATAGAGGATGGGATAGAAATTTCTTCAATACGCGACAATGCGTCTGCCACGATATTATCCCGACCTGCTACGTAACGAATGTCTGTCAAAAATTGAGATATGAAATCTAGTTGACGTAAACGCCTAGGAGAGTATTTCGAATCGTTTTTCTGATTAAACACATAAATTAACGGTTTATGATCTGTATAAATTAGAAAAGGACGCGCTTCTAACAAATCTGAAGTGCACTATAGCAGAATATATAGCGAAAAGTTCACGATCATATGTCGAGTATTTCTGCTGCGTTGGAGTTAGTTTGCGGGAAAAGAAACCTAAGGGCTTTATGCCTTGCGAAGTAACTTCGTGCAAAGCCGCACCCATAGCAATATTACTGCAGTGTTATTAACGCTAACTTAGCATCCATCGAAGGATAATGTAAAAGCGCAGCATTTGCCAACATTTCTTTACACGTGTTAAAAGCAGAAATTGCTTCTTCCGACAAACTAATTTCGCATCGAGCTTTCTTATTTTTACCCTTTAAATACTCATTGAGTGGGATTTGCACTTCTGCGATTCCCGGTAAAAAACTATGATAAAAATTCAACATACCTAAAAAAAGCTCTTAAACTCTTGACTGTTTTTGGCAATTTATATTCTGAAACTGCTTTTACGCGATCTGGCAAAGGTTTAAAACCCGATTCGCTTATAGAATGCCCCAGAAAATTAACTTGTGATACTCCAAATGTACCAAATGTATTTTACAGAATTAATTTTTATCCCGTAGTCTTTAAAGCGCTGGAAAAGGATTCTAAGATGATTTTCATGTTCTTCGAGATTTGCACTAGCAACTAAAACATCATCCAGATATACAAAGCAAAAATTAAGGCCACGAACAACTTCATGAATGAAGCGCATAAATGTTTGTGCCGCTCCGCTTAATCCAAAATTCATATAGGGAAATTCAAATAATCCGAACGGAGTTATTATTGCGGTTTTGCATATATCATCTGGATTTACAGGAATTTGGTGATATGCTTTCAATAAATCTAGCTTAGAAAATATTTTAGTACCGTGGAGTTGTTGTGCGAAATCTTTTAAATACGGGACAGGATATCTATCCTGCCGTGTGATTTTATTTAACAGCCTATAGTCCCCAGTCGGACGCCAATCTCCGGACTTTTTAGGAACCATATGAAGCGGGCTAGACCAATTACTGCGAGACGGCCTGCAAATTCCTTGCTCCAACATGTATTCAAATTCCTTTTTTGCAATTTTAAGTTGCGCCGGATGTAAACGTCGTGCACGCGCCTGAACTGGAGGACCTGTTGTTTGAATGTAATGCAATGTATTATGCTTAATTTCAGTTTTAACTTCGGCGCTGGGTTGCGTAATAATTTTAAATTCCTCTAAAAGTTTATGAAATCGCGAGCTACCCGAAATACTTTTAATACTTGGCATTTTAGATTGTACAGTGCGGCCATTCGAAGTTAAAGATATTAACGGATCGATAAGCACTTTTCGTTTGATGTCAACTATTAAACCGTATTGTTCTAAAAAATCCGCACCAATTATTGGTTTGCTTACATCTGCAACGACAAACTCCTACGTAAATTTCCGTCGTAAACCTAAATCTAAAGTCATCAATTTTGTGCCGTAAGTTTTTATACAGGAATTATTTGCTGCTGAAAGAACAAGATTACTTGTCTTAAGGCTTTTAAAACGCGCACGGGTATACACGTTATATCGCTTCCTGTGTCTATTAAAAAACTAGCACCTGTAATTTTATCATTAATAAAAAGACGGCGATTTTTATAATTCTGCACAGTTGACGCCGTATCTACTGACAGACTTATTCGTTTTTTTGATTATAATGACATGGAGGTCGACACTTAGTTGCCTTATCAGAAAAATTCGCGTGATACCAACAAACATTTTGAGAATTGTTCGAATTCCGACTAAAACTTTTACTTCTCGAGCGCGACTTTAGAAAATTCCGAAACCTACTCCTAGGTCTATGCACAGACAATTTTTGGACTTTCTCTGATAAATCCTCAATTAGGTTCTCTAAACGAGAAATTCGTGAATTTTCAGCTTGAGGAGAATTTACTGCCGCTACTGGCGGAAGAGTCACAACTTCACAAATTTTATCAGCCATTAGCGCTAGCTGAGACAACCCTTCAGAACTTATTGCTAGAATAGCTTGCATATTAGCGGGCAAGTGACTTAACCATAAATTCTTTAAGCAACTATCATCAAGTTTGTGGTTACCGAGTTCACGCATATCATGCAAGAGTTGAGACGGTTTTTTATCACCTAAAGTTAAGTCTTGTAATAAAGTTTTAATTTTTTTAGTTTCAGAATGTTCAAATTGCTCGATTAATTTCTCTTTTAATTGAGTGTAAGGATTTTCTTTCGGTGGCGAATAAACAATTTCAGACACATAAGTTAAATATTCAGCATCTATTGAGGCGATTAAATAGCAGTATTTAGTCGATTCAGAAGTTATACTAGCTATAGAAAAATTGGCCTCAAGTTGTGCGAAATATAATTTTACATTTAATGGAGAAAAAATAGGCATTTTCATGCCAATTTTATTGACATTGGTGTCACTCTTGGGTTCAGTCATCTTAAATTATCAGCTTCCAAGGCAATACAATTAAATAAACTCACACAGAAGAAAAAATCCATTCTAAAGTCGAATTCGATGTCCTAGAGGTCACCAGTGTAGAGCTGGTCGATCCGTCTTTGTAGATGCTGTAATTGACTGGATACCTAGTCAAGATTTAAAACTAAATATGACATTTATTAACTATTTACATTTTAATTTAAACAAAAGTACTAAAAACCATAACAAGTGGCCGTTCCGCCACGGTCGGCTCAGAATGAAACAAAAGTGAGCGAGCTGAAGAGACTACATCTGAATCTCTTTAAATACAAACAATCGGCTGTTGCCACCCGCTCGATGGTTGAAGTTTCAACATTCAAAAGTACAATATGTAAATATAAAGCAAGAAAATAGAATATTCAGATTAACCGCCACAAATTTATCAAAACTCTTTATTAGCCTCATACTTTTTAAACGAATGATAGGTTAAACATGATGGTCTGATAAATATTTAAAATTGAGAAATATATTTGCTTTTCTTATAAACATAGATTAGAAAAAATAATGTTGTATAAAACGGCATATTACAATTACATATCCAATGAAATGTTTGATACACAATTACTTCCAGAAGAAACCAATACATTTTCTGAAACATTGAGACATTGTAAAACGGAAGTACAGTCGAACCTCTCTTAACAGGCTCCGGATTAACCAGCCTTCCCTTTATCCGGTCCATATTTTCAAAATACAAAAAGCAAAAAAAGCTTTTAGAGCGCTAGTTATATGGAAACAGGTGCTGCGGTACTCGGGTGAATTTTTCATTCATGTGGACGAAGCAAGAGTATTGAGATGCATCGAGCAACAACCATTAGCTACTCCCAAGGATGTGATGTTTCTAAAGGAATGACTGAATTGTGCGGGAAAGTGCCTGGCTTCTCGTCTGCAGCAAAAACGAGTCACAGACTTCTTTACTAGCACTTGATAACTGATATGTAAAGCTCAAACTAACTGTACTAAAACGCAATAACTCATCACACCTCCACTCTCTTTTAAATTGTATACTATAATACCCATTTTTTGCTATCCCCCGCTTTAACCGTATTTTACTTAACCGGCTTATTATCGGTCCCAACTAAGCCGGTTAACAAAGGTCCTACTGTAATCCAAATTAATAAAGACGAAATTGCGATGAAAAACCGTATGCAAAACTGTGGCCTTACAAGGTTTTTTTTTTCAACAGAAGAATTGAACCCTTCAACCAAAACTACAAGATATTTTGTGATTTGCATTTAAATTTTTTGATTTTAGTGGCTTTATATAAAACAAGCTCTTGAAGCAACACCAGAAATGTGACAGTATGCCAGGCATATACGTTGTAATCATTTTTTTTCTTCAGAAAATACATAAGAAGCTACTTGAAATCATGCATCTGGAGTCTGGCGCAAAATTACACAGAATTAATATCAAGAAACTACAGAGATTAAAAAGAGGAAATTACACAGAATAAAGAACAGTTCATTCACAGAATACACTTTAAATTTACAGCAATAAGTACCCCAGACTGAAATTACCAAAAGTAATCCATACATATATATATATATATATATATATATATATATATATATACAGAGTTAGAGATCGGATATACTTAAGTTGAACGCTTACCACACCTATAACTTTTTTCGTGCTTTTTACAGAAACCAACTACAGTATGAAATAAGAAGCAGTTTTCCGTGGAACTTTTACCGAGAAACTTTATTCGTGGCTTTTGAACAAATACTTACTTAAATTAACAAATATGATATCTTCTTTTATGTAGTTCAGGAAAAAAACATTTTTTTACAAAGACTACTATCAATAAACTTGAACTGTTGATAGTAAAAAAGTTCGTACGTAATTTCACAGAAATTCTCAGTTACGTTTCTGTACTTTTGGATTTTTTTTTACTGTCTAAATCGTCAACCTAGTTTTAATATTGCTTCAAGAATCACAAAAGTGATTATTCAAATAATAATAGTAATATTAATTGTAAGATAGGTTTAGAAAAATCTGCATTATTAATACTTTAGCACATAGAGAACTTGCTAAAGTACAGTTTCTGATAACGTTTGCAAAACTAACATATTTGAAGTTCATAGTAATAAAAATAATGAATTTGGTTAGAGATCTTGAATCAATATCTCAGAAAAAAGCACTTTATGAGGTCAGGGATTTAGTACACTTTTTATGCATTTATTCGTTTGATTTCAGGTCATAACATCTTGCTTTCACATGCATAACAAATCCATACTCGATAAAAGTTGAAAAGTGCAAAGAATGCGAAAATTTACCATCTGCTAGTTTCTATTGATTTTGAGAATTTATGGTTTTGTCGTTTTCAAGGAAAAGCGCTCCTAAGAAAAATTATGAAACTTCAACTGACGTTGTTTTGAAAACTTTGAGTTTCAGCGATCCATTTCTCGAGAAAGAAAAATCCCTGAGTTGTGTCTTTTGTAGCTTGAAACGCAAAATAGAAAATGAAAGCAGTGGAAATTTCGCATCTAACATATATTATCCGAGCAAATGGAAAACACCGTAACACGTTATAAAGTTGTCAAAAACAAAGGACGCTTATTTTGATTCTTAGGCTAGGTTTAAAACTTTTGTGCGCGGATTTATTAGTAACTTTAAAATACGCATAATTTATTCCTTGACTTTTCTTGTAAGTATTCTGTTGTTTTTTTTTCCTTTTTTTGCTTCATAGGGACCAATGTGTTATTGCTCAAATAATTGGTCGCGTATAATGAGTTTTAATGTAGGTAAATAAGAACGGTAAGAGTGAAAACAAAAAGAAAATAATTGAGAAAGTGTTTGAATTTCATAAAATATTTTTCCTTTGCGATAAGGCATCAAATTGCACGGATAACCAAAATTTTGTACAGAATTTCGCAAACCTACTTTCTTGCTGATATATATTCCTTGATTTATATCGATTTGTTGTTACAGTCGAACCCGCTTAATTGAATATCGGTTAAAAGAATATTCCGTTTAATGTGATAAATGTTCAATGCACCAAACTATGGTATATTTTTTCTGTGATCCTCGATACTGGAATATGCTTGTTATAATAATTTATCGCGGCAAATTTACTTTTACATTAAGCTGTCTCGAATGTATTAATGGTCTCAAGGTTTGGGCTCCAAACTACTTCACCCTGTTGTAAAGAATATCCCCTTCGACCGTATCTGTCAGAGGGCAGTTATCAGTAGTATAAATGGAAGTGCATGAGTACAGTTTGCTGAGTTACATAAATCCGTACTGCAGGCTGACCAGGCCTAAGAATGCTGGCATGGTTCATGAAATTGGTTCAAATAAAATTCAATTTTAAATGTAATGTGTAAATGGAGCTTTTTTTTTTTAGGAGATTAACACATGATTTTACATATTTTTATACCTCTCGTCAGCCTTTCTTTCGTATGAGGCTTCTGTTTCAAATAGCGATATTCTGGTTTAATAAACTGCAAAACAAATCTTTATTTTGGTCAGTAACACGTCTTACTCATGCATAACATACAGAAGACCTTAAAATGAATACAATAATTATTAAGTTTTAATTATATGTCATTAACCAATCAACTGTACTTTTATTTTGAAATTCGTAATTCACTGAAATTTTCCACTTACCTTTTTATAACTGCTTTAAAAATATCATGAGTATACAAGAAAAAGACAACATTTATAAATGGAAAACATGGTTAATGTATTAAATTTCTTTGATGCAATGACGAAGCATCCGTCTTTACATAACACTAGAGTATCATAAACGTCACATGATGCTCGGAGGGAAAAAACGTCAGAAAGGATAACTTTTGAACAAACATTTTTTTGCAAATGAATTGTGGTAGCATTTTTTAAGGCACATTAAATAGTAGAAAATTTTCCTTTTCCTATTTTCTCACGATTCGGTCTGAGGAGGATTAAAAAAATCCTTTTCATGGGAAAAAAAACTACCTTAAAACTATAAACATATATTACCCATACCCGAAAATTACTACATATTGTAAACAGGAATTACCCATAAATTGATGTACATAAATGCAGTATTTTTTTTATTGCAGTCCCATATTTTTACAAAATTATCACACTAAAAACATGCGTTACAAACAATTATATGAAAAATACAATTTTCAAAATGTACGCAAGTACGACTTAATTGAGGAAACAAAATAGGGAAACCAAATCATTCAACAACAAATTTTTATGTAAAATTATTTCCGACGAAATATCGTAAACTGTTCGAAATCACTTCAGCAGCTCAAGTCTCAACATTAACGCAGTACAGTAGTTTAGAACTTTCTAAAGCTCATCGCATTGACTGTTAAATATTACGAAATATTTCGATTCACATTAAATTTTGAACTCTCAGATTCATCCTACCGTGTTTGAGTATTAAATACCACTTTCATGGAGTTGATGGTAAAATTTAATGATTATGGATTTAAATTTCGATCACGCCGGCATTAAGAGATCTAGTTTGAAGAGACTGAAAAGGAATATAAATTTAAAGTTATTAGGTTACAAATTTAAACTTTATTCCCTCAATGTTATTGCGTAAGAAAAATATATAGTGATATGTGGATAGTTTTTAGCATAGAAGATATTCCCTGCATTTTATTTTTATTACTTGGAATTCGGAATCGCATGCGTTCAGTTCCTAACTTCAGAAAATATTTTTTCTTAGAATCAACTTCAACACTAAAAAGAAATATAGTAAGAGAACTAATGAAATACGTTGTTTATTTCTTTTTTTGTGAAACTTGAAAAAATATATAATTGTACGAAAAAACTACGATCAAGATACTGTTACGGGTTCTGCGTCTTACTTTAAATTTCAATGGCTATTTCCTTATACAAAATACACAGATCAATTTATTTCACAAACTATTTACACTATATACAAATTTCTCATAAACACACCTCTCGGAGTTCACACATTACCGTAAGACCAACGGTAATCCCGAAAACCATAACAATACTATCAAGTATTTTATGTTTCAACTAATGTCTTCGGAACACCTTTCTCATGGAATTATTATTATTTTTTTTATAAAATCTATCAAAATAATTACCAATATTTGAAAATCTGATAATTTTGAGAAATACTAATTCTATAGAAAATCTGTTTGCTGATACAAGAAATCCAATGTGAAAGACTAACAACAGTGCAGTTAAAGTCTCGACGTTGTCATATGCTGAAATAACCAAATTAGGAACAATATTAAATTTATTTTAAGGCAATCAGCATTAACATTTTCTGCATAATTTTTTAAAGTTAAACATAAAGGAGAAATATATTTATAACTTTCTGCAAAATTGCAATTTATATATAAAAAATCATCATTATAAAAGAAACAAATCCTATTCATGGAACTTCACCCAAATAAATATTTTTCAAGAGAAATCCGCAATAAATTAGCAAAGTTAGGTCAATGTAAAATTTTCGAGCCCATTACGATTTCCTTATCTTTAAAAGTATTAAATGATCATTTTAATATAAATGTTATAAATCCTGGGTGTTCCGCGTCAGGCCGACCAATTGACCGGAACATCTGCTTCTGCACCTCAGGGCCCTTGGTCCCGTAAACTGGGATGGGCACTGTAGCCCATGGCCCCCAATGGGTTTTCGCGCCGCTGAGTTATAAATACAAAACATAAATAGTGGAATAAAATCAGTTTTATCAAAAATAATTTGATTTAAAAAATAAAATGTAAAAGACTGGTGATCGTTTGCATTTAACAACGATGTTGGTCAAAAGAGGTTCCAAATGTTTACATAGGTGTTTACATAGGAAACATTTCTAACAATTCTTATTACAAAATAATTTTTAGAAAAAAATCGAACCGACTTCAAATTATAAATTGCGCTAAAAAGCAAAGAATAAATTAATTATTTAAACAACATCGATGTGACTTTTAAACATAGTTTCCGAAGTCAGGACAAAGTAATCATGAATCAAGTGCAAATATAAATAACCCAGAATTAGCAACAGTTCCAATAGGAAGTAGCACATGTTGTAATGGTAATTAGACTCATAATTTGCACCGACTATGTTTAAAAGTCACATCGATGTTGTTTATGAATTAATTTATTTTTCACTTTTTAGCGCAATTTATAATTTGAAGTCGGTTCTATTTTTTTCTAAAAATTATTTTTTTAAATTCTTTTCAGTGTAAACACATTTTTTTATATAAATACTCTATTTTTAAAAACCCATATCAAAGGGCAAAGCTTCTTTGAATGCTTAGCCCTAAAAGCTAATCACTTGCATAAAATTCCTTGCACTTAATTCCGTTTTGAAGTAAATTTTACCAAACAAACTGAATGGATTTAATTTATGCCTCAGAGAAGCCTTCAGTCAAACTCTTAATAAAATTGCTTTTAATATTACTCCTGCATGGCAGCAAACTTTTTAAACAATGACTTTTATATTTATTAATAACTAGCGGTACCCGCACGGCTATGCCCGTATTAAAAAATGAAAAGACCAGTCGGTTCGCCATTGTGTCTATAATTGTAAATCTTTTTATGTGTAAATTATGTTATTTTATTAAAAAATATAGCATTCCACATAATTAAAAATATCCGCAAACGGCAATGAATCAGCGATCCTATACATTTAAGCATTTCTTTTTACAAAACACATACAGGAAACAGAGGTAAAAAGAAAAGAAAGAAATGAAACAAAACGAAAAAAAAATATTCAAGATAAAACGCATTTTATTTGTTTAGTTCAAGTGACCACACAGAAAGGACTATTATAATCTATTAGAATAGTTTCAATCAATAAATTTTTAGTATAATGAGTTTTTAGCTATTATTAATTAACGATAAAACAGAACTACGAAATTTTGCAGCCCTCAGAAACTAACAGCAGCAAACAAAGCTTTGAAAACGGAAAAACCTTTCAGCCAAGCTCAAATGGGCAAAACCCATGTGTGCTAATTCACTCGAGAAAAAATAATAAAATAAATAAAAATATAAATAGTAATAATTAGCTTCAATAACAAAAATCGCTATAAAGGATAACATTTATTTAAAAACCCCTGTACACTATCGAGAATGGCCTCGTGAAATGCATGCCAAAATAGTAAAAAAAAAAAAAAAAAAAAGAACAGCTATCGAACGCCTGTGAGCTGCAAGAAATAAATTTTAATTCGTTTTAAAGAAAAAGAATAATCAAAATCCAAAATGAATAAATAAATAAATTAAATATCGGTTGCTACTGAAAATGCTAAAAACCGCAAGAAATAAATTTTAATTCGTTAAAAACAAAAAAGATCATAAGCCAGTCGGTATAGCAACAATTCAAATAAAATAAAAGTAAATTACCGCGAAAAAATAATTTCGAACTACAGAGAAAAACGCTTATAACTTCTTTTCCAGTTAATATTTTCTTTTCCTGTTAATAACTGCGGAGACAAAAAGTTGTGCAAAACGTAGCGTCTGGACCCGGCTCAAAACAAAGACGAAATTTTGTAGCTTGCAGAAACAAACAGCAGCAAGCAAAGCTTTGAAAGCGGAATAAACCTTTCATCCGAGCTCAAATATAGGAAAATAACATATGTGCTAATTCACAGACTAAAATAAAATAAAATAAATGAAAGTATAAATAGTAATAATAAGCTGGAATAACAAAAATCGCTAAAGAATAACATTTCTTTTAAAAAACCTCGTGCAGTCTGGAAAATGGTCCCGTAAAATACATGTCAAAATAAGGAAATCAAAATAAAGCTATCAATCACCTGTGAGCCGCAGGAAATAAATTTTAATTCGTTTAAAAAAATAATAATCAAAATCCAAAAAAAGAAATAAATAAATTAAAAATCGGCTGCTCCTCAAAATGCTAAAAACCGCAAGCAATCCTTTCATATATTATTTCTCAAAGCCTTTTTTTGGTCGGTACGCCATAACTTCCTTAATACTTCATCAAATTTCATGAATGAGGTATCCTTTTAAAGATTTCCTTCACCGCTACACCGGAAAAATATACATTATACAATTATACGGAAATATACAAAAAAATATACCGAATGCCGAAAATTACATAAAGTAATCCTTTTCTATGGGAAGACATTGTCACATCCTTTAGAGCTTGATACCATTGAAAAGCGCGTAAAACACTACTTAGGAAAGAGTTTCCTGCTACGTGTTAAAATTCGAAGTCTCTAAATTAACTAGAAAAGAAATTATGAGCGTTTTTCTCGGTAGTTCGAAATTATTTTTTCACGGTAATTAACTTTAATTTTATTTGAATTGTTACCATGCCGACTGGCTTATGATCCTCTACTTTTTTAACGAATTAAAAGTTATTTCTTAGCGGTGTTTAGCCTACTTTCACGTAAAAGTTAAAAAAATAATAATAAAGCATGAAAGAAGGCTTAATGTATCGTAAAAATATCGTTAAAAATAAAGAAAAGTAAAAAAAAAAAAATGAAGTAATTAAATAAAGATTGAAAAATAAAAAATTTGAAAGTAGGGTTTTGAGATGGGGAAAATGTGTGTCTGTCGGTCTGTCTGTCGGTCTGTCGGTCTGTCCCCCCCTAATAACTTTTGAACGAATAGTCCGATTCGAAAAATTCTTTTTGCATTCGAAAGATCTCGGCGAGGACATCTCATTTCCATATTTTACTTTTTGATCTGAACAATTTTTTTTTCAGTTTTGAACAGTTCAAAAAATGTTAACATTAGCGCCTATGGGCGAAAATGAAGCAAATTATGTAAACTCTAGGTACAAGATCCGTTCCAATGAACAAGCTCACTGGAAAAAGTTCTTGGCGTGAAATATTGATTTGAACAATTTTTGTTCATTTTTGAACAGTTCAAAAAAAAAATTAACATAGTGCCTATGGGGAAATTTCAATCCTATATAAATCCTGATCTAACGGGCCGATTTGCTTGGAACAAACTTTATCGGAAAGCTCTTATGACGTAGAACATGTACAAATAGAAAGTTCATCCAGAACTAACGAGCCTATTTTCTTATGAAATGTTTTGATTGGGATTTTCAAGAATATTTTTGAATTAATGAAAGATTAAATCAATAAACAAAATAATGAATGAATAAATGAGTGAATAAATACATGAATGATTTAATAAATGAATGATTAAATGAATATGTATTAACCGTTGAAAAAGGTATATTTGAAGCAATTAAGAACTAAAGCTAAACGAGAAAGAGAGAGAGATAGCTAGATTATAAATTTGAAGCTGGTGTATACGGGAAAGTAGGCTCGTATAGTTCTAGACGGAACTTCTTGTTAATTAATTAATTTATTTATTTATTTGGATTTTGATTCTTTTTTAACGAATTAAAATTTATTTCTTGCGGTTTTTATAATTTTAAGGAGCAGCCGATTTTTAATTAATTAATTTCTTTTTAACCTACTTTCCCGTAAAAGTAAAAAAAAAAATAATAATAAAGCATGCAAGAAGGCTTAATGTATCGTGAAAATATCGTTAGAAATAAAAAAAAGTCAAAAATAAGTTAAGTAGTTAAATAAAGATTGAAAAATAAAAAATTTGAAAGTAGGGTTTTGAGATGTGGAAAAAGTGTGTCTGTCGGTCTGTCTGTCGGCCTTTTCGGTCTGTCTGTCGGTCTGTCTGTCGGTCTGTCTGCCGGCCCTGTCGGTCTGTCCCCCCTTAATAACTTTTGAACGAATTGGCCGATTCGAAAAATTCTTTTTGCATTCGAAAGATATCGGCGAGGACGTCTCATTTCCATAATTTACTTTTTGATTTGAGCAATTTTTCGTTCAGTTTTGAACAGTTCAAAACATTTTAACATTACCGCCTATGGGCGAAAATGAAGCAAATTATGTAAACTCTGGCTACAAGATCCAAGTTCCAATGAACAAGCTCACTGGAAAAAGTTCTTGGTGTGAAATATTGATTTGAACAACTTTTGTTCATTTTGGAACAGTTCAAAAAAATTAACATAGCGCCTACGGGGAAATTTCAATCCTATATAAATCCTGATTTAACGGACCGATTTGCTTGGAACAAACTTTATCGGAAAGCTCTTATGAGGTAGAACATGTACAGATAGAAAGTTCATCCATAACTTACGATCCTATTTTCCTATGTAATATTTTGATCGGGATTTTCAAGAATACTTTTGAATTAATGAATGATTAAATGAATAAGCAAAATAATGAATAAATAAATGAGTGAATAAATACGTGAATGACTGAATAAATGAACTATTGAATGAATATGTATTAACCGTTGAAAAGGTATATTTGAAGCAATTAAGAACTAAAGCTAAACGAGAAAGGGAGAGAGATAGCTAGATTATAAATTTGAAGCTGGTGTATACTGGAAAGTAGGCTCGTATATTTCTAGACGGAACTTCTTGTTTTGTTATTTTGATCATTCTTTCTTTTAAACGAATTAAAATACTGCACAGGGTTTTTTAAAGAAATGTTAGCCTTTATATCAAATTTCATGAATGAGACACCACTTTAAAGCTTTCCTTAACCGCTACACCGGAAAAAACAACATGCGGGCTAAAAATCTACCGATTTTCTTAAATTTGAAGTTTAAAATCATTTAAGAAGAGGTCTTTTAATTTATGCCAAGTTGGTGTTGTGTTTGTTGGTCAGAGGCCGAGTGCCCGAGTGGTTAGGAGCGCAAGGCTGGTATACCCAACACCCATGGTTCGAGTCCCACATTTCGTTTACGTTTTCTCCAATTAATTGTTTTGCTGGATCGTTGATTTTTGATAAACTAAATGTAAAAAGGGCTCTTTTGTATTTTATTTGGTGTTTTTATTTTCATGCATTAAATTAAAAAATAGTAGAAAATATACTATTAAAATTGTTTATTAAATTAAATATTCATTGCATAAAATGCGGAATTACGCACGGGACGACTAGTAAATTTTAATTCGTTAAAAGAAAAAAGGATTAATTGTCAGTCGGCATCGAAACAATTAAAATTAAAGTTAATTAAAATGAAAAAATAATTTCGAACTGCAGAGAAAAATACTTATAACTTCTTTTCTTGGTAATTTAAAAGCTTCGAATTTTTGCACGTAGAGCGAAACTCCTTCCGGGGTAGTTTTTATGCGCTTTTCAACGGTATCAAGCTCGAAGCGATGCGATAACTCCTTCCTATAAAAAATGACTATTTTATGAAACTTTCGGCTATAAATTGGAATAAAAGAAGAACAAATTCGAATTTCAGAAAAAACTCTCCAAGGTGCACCCCCCCATGTTCCAAACTAATTTCGTGCCAAATTTCATGAAAATCCACTGGACGGTCTGGGCCCTACGCCGGACACAGACAGACACACACACACACACACTTGCTGCTTTATTATTAGTAGAGATTTTTCCTACAAAAAAGAATCAAGCCAAGCCTTTCCGATTAGAATTAAAAATACTTATTTTTCACCAGTAACGTTTTTCTAAAAAAAAAAAAAAGTCGTCAAATTGATGTGCGATATTTGAGCCAGACGACCCTATATCAATTAAAGAAAAAATTACCAAAATCGGTTCATTTAGTCAAAAGTTATGGATGAAAGAGCAAAAAAATCACTATATTTCCTCCCGTAACTTTTTTTCTAATTATCGAATATGGTCAAACGAAGGTAAGGAACCTATAAGAAGCCACCTTTGATCTATTTTTAAAAAAATATGAAAATCGGTTCATCCGGTGAGAAGTTATGAGTGGACAAACAAACAAACAAAAACAACATACATACAGTACGAATATATAAAGTTCTGCCTTTGTGAAGTCGGCTAAAAATAAACCACTTAATAATGGTTTTCCCAAAGCATTTGTTAAAATATATTTGTGCATAGCACTTGATAGTTTCAGTGCTGTTGCCAGAGCGTAACTAGTACTTTTGGACATAAAGTATCAGCTTTAAAGCCTTATAATAAGCCATTTTCAATAATTCAGTCTTTATGTGATGTGCAATGTGCATATATGTTTATGATCCAAATGAACAGTTCAAAACTTATTGAGTTGTTCTGCTGACATCTGAAAGAAAATTTGTTGCAGACTTAATATTTTTTTAAAAACTAAAATTTGAATTTGCACAAATTTTTCCAGGTGACTATGCTTACAGTGTGCTTGAATTATTTTTTAATTAGTAGGTCACCGGGTGATGCAAGGGACCTTCGCATATTTTTGCATTGAAAGATATTGGTCGTATACATTTTCCTTGAATTTCTCTAATAATACGGTGGACATTTTTTCTTTTCCTGTAGTTTTTTGAAACGTCATCCCCAGGCGAAACCAAACAAAACTATAAAGATACCTTTTTCCTGGCTTGAAGCTGATTCTACGGAAAATAAGAATAAAAAAGGAATGTAAAGTAAATTTTGATGTCCATTTTCTATATTGACATTGTTTCATGTTCTTTCTTTCCCCTTTTTTTTATTTAATGTAAAGCACACACTACAAAAAATGAATGTTATTTTGAGGTTTAAAAGGAATTCTAGTTTTATAAATTTAGGAGAGTATATTTACTACAGAACGACATAAATTTAAGTAGCTTTCTTAATGAGATACAGCATATATGAAGAGAAAAGTTGTATTTTTAAATTCAGTTGAACTATATTATAACGACATTTGAGGGTCTTGCTTAAGAAAAACTTTAGCTCATACGTTTTCTGGGTCTTCGGTATGTTATAAGAAGCAAGGTAGCTTGAAGAAGAGATGCGTTAAAATACGTTAAGTACATCATTTAGTTTCTTACGTGTATTACTTTTTACTAAGAATGTATGCGCATAAATAAATCAAAGTAATCGGGCATTAGATGTTGCTGCATTATTTTATTTTTAAGTCTACATTTTAAAATTAGATCATATGTTACTTTTCCTAAAGGTGGAAACAAGGCACATAAGTTTCTCCGCTAGTTTATTAAATTTTAATCGGTTGCAATTAGAATTTTGAATCCTATAAATAAATTTAATATATTATTACAAGTTTTGACTTACATGTTATCCACCGTACTCTAATTGATTAAGAAAATTTATATTTGACTATAATGGATTCAGGGATCAGTGATAATTGAGGTGAACAAAGCAAAGTGACACTTGAAGATAGCATTGCCTGCTTGGCGCTGGGAAGACTGGAAACAGTGCTAATCAGACAAGCGAAATGTTCATAGGCGGTTTTTCCAGTTCCCCCGGATTCGCCAATTCAACAAGTAAATCGTAACATTGGCAAATGTTGGCGACCAAACAGCAAACCTAGGCATGGGGTCATGAATAACAGCATGAAAATAAGCTTGAAAGGACATCCTATTGGTTATCTTGACCAGGATTTTTTTTAAAAATCAGAACTGAGCAGTGTTGACGAAATGCATTTCTTAAAAAATGTTTTACTGCTTGCAGAAAAAAACTATAGAGATGAGTTTCGGGACTATAAACTAGTGCTATTTAGTTATGCCAATAACTGAAAAAGTGGAAACCCTTTAACTATAATCAGGATTTTAAAATTCAGATTATTTAAACAACAGATACCGATTAGTTTCGTGATAGCCATACTATACCAGTTTTTCTGTTGTTTTAATACTAGGTACCGATACTTAATAATTTTCATTTAAAATATATATTAAAAGTATACGTACTTTTTTAACCTTTGACGTATTGTTGTTGAAAAGGAAAGTAAAATTCGTTAAAAACTCCTTAGTCCAATTTTTAAGAAAAGCAATGGATGCCTTCCAAGCAATCCATACAATTGTGTGAAAAAATAGTTTTCTGTATTCCTTTTATTGATTGATTCAAACGAGTAATGAACACCAAAGTCGTTAAGCTAGTTTAATGCAATTCATTTTTACTAAAAAAAAAAACCTTGAAATTTCGTGAAGTACTTTAATTTTTCCGCAAAAGTAAAGTAATAATAAATAAACCTTACACGCATAAAGATTAAAATAAAAAAAAACGTCGTTGAATGATTTATTCTGCACGTGGACATCGCTGAAAGCCTTTAAAAATATCAATGCAATAACCATATAAAGATAAATATTTACAAAATTCAAAATGTCCGTTCTTTGCAATAACAAGAAACACTCAATTCCTTTCGTACCTCATTTTTATAACAATATATTTCTAAGAAATATGATTTTTAATTTTATTTCATTTTTATTCATTTATTCTGACCAGAATTATTTATTTACAGTAGAGTCCTGATTATCCGAGTTGCAAATACAAATACAAATAACAAAACTGACGGCCAGCAACAAGCTCTGGACTAGCTACACCGGTTCTAGCCAATTTATCCAGCCCCATGAAGAGCAAGAACCTTCTTAAAACTTTTGTAACCTATTGCAAGTAACATCTGCTTACGTACAAGTAACACTGCAGATGAGAGGACAATGGTAAAAGAGAAGTTTTTTCCCCTTCTCCGCTAACCCGCTTATGCGAGACTCGAATAGTCGGGAATGTACCGTATTTATTTGTTCCTTTTTTATTGTTTTATGTATTAAAAACCTGATAGAATAAGAATCTGACAAAAAAAAAAAGTAAAGATTTTTATGGACATATCAAAAGCTATTGGTGGAAAATTTCAAAATCGGCACAAGCTCTGCTCCTCTACGAATTTTGTAGTGAAATACTGATTAAAGCTGAAAAAAAAAATAATTCTCTTGAAAATATAAGCAGATTCAAATTTGAAATGATATAACTAGGGCAGAATATTGTAAACGTACAATTATTCTCATTTTTCATTTCGTCCGCAAAATAATAGCATCATGATGTCCCTTGTTAACTTTTAAATCCAGCATAAAGACGTAAGATTAACTACTTCAATCTGAAATGAGTTAAAGAGTTTTTTTTTTAAATATAGTTTCCTGATGTTTGATCAATTGTTTTCCTTTAACACATGTTTTAAAATATGGCACTGTTATAAATGACTTAAAAATGAACAAGGGGAGTTCTCAGTAGCTATTTTAGGGTTCTCATGATTATTTAGAAATTATAGTTACAGAAATGGCAAGTATCAACTGAAATAAATAAAAAATTATAAAACATTTTCACATTCAAAATCAACACAGGGCTTTTTTTTTCTTTTCCTCAAGATTGCTTCTTCAGAATAATAGTACTTGTATCGAAATTAAGGGACTATTTACCGCCTGAGACGTCAAAACGCTTCAAGAATGTGAGTAGTATGTTCGTTTCTCCGAGCAGGAATAATAAATGAATATTTCGTTGGATTCGGAACAGAATGGACCAGTGGATAAATAACACTCTTCTGGATTGGGAGATGAAGAAATTCGGCCTGAAGTACTTTAGCTCCCGCATTTCATACGTTCAGAAGCTAAATAATTCAACTTTTCCGTCGATATAATCCTGGCGCAGTGGTTAGAGTATTAGCGTAAAGTCAAGACAGTCCGTGTTCAAACGTCACGTGAACATTTTCTTTTCCTTTTTTTAGTACTTTCAAAAATGAGATCGTAACCGGATTATTTGTGAGAAAAGGGTTACTTAAAAAATGAGAACTCGGTTTTTAGAATCGAAGACATTTCGACTCGGAGCTATTTTGAAAATGTGATGTTCTAGCAAATAGCCATTTAGTTCTAGCAGTTAGCCATTTTCTCCCAATAACAAGAATTCTCATTTAACAGCACAAATTATAGCTAATCCTTAAAAACTTGACTACCCTTTATTTATTAAGCAGCTAGATGCCTGTAATATGTCTATGACTCAAATACGTACTGCACCACTACTTTTTTGTCCATATGAGGCAAGCTGTTGTTTATATTTGTCAGTTACGATACTAATGTTCTCAGGTTTGATCTCTTTTAAAATCAAATCAGCCTCTTTTTAAGGGTATTCACATACGTTTCTTAAAAGAGAGCAAGGGGAGAATAGTCCATGTAGTAGTTTCACTCGATGATTATTATTATTATTTATTTATTTATATTATGAATTCTGCAATTTTTATGACACATGCAACCAGTGATTATTAGCTCTGATATTGTCAACGCTGAAATAATGAGAGCAGGAAAAAAATGCTTTGGGAATTAAATTTCATATGTTTTTGAAAGTAAACTCGCACTATGAACGATTTTAAAAACTCGTAAAGTGGGCTATGTTGTAAGCGCTACTATCGACAATAAATAAAACCATATTAAAATCTCAGACGACCAAATGTATTTGTAAGTCATGAGTTTTTTTTTTTTTTTTGTATTAACAGTGAAAACAAGTACCCAGTATATATTTATTACCCCAACAAATATCTTTGCAACTTGATACTTAAGCCAGAAAATGATCGTATAGGGTTAATGTTTACAAAGAAAACGATCTTGATGCAGAGCATCAGTAAAGGTTTTTTTTCCTCTCTGGTTTTACGTGAAGAAATAACAATAAAGCTTATCTATGACATTGCAGCTACTGTAATATGGATGATAATTATTGACTGAAAGATTATGTTTTCTATCAGGAATTATGTTTTCTTTTCATAAAATATACTTGAGTTATTGCAATTCTACTGAGGCATCCCTATTCTCTTGATGCATAACAGATTATATCAGTTGCATAAAGTGTTCTGTACTGATCAATAAAGCCGTCAAACGAATATAGATACCCCACAGAGAAGCCGAAATAATATAAAAATCAGTAAGAGAAAATCATTAATAATTACTATGATGTAAGAGAAATTTTGAATTCTTCACTGGAATTTAATATTGCATCCTAATAGCGAGAGCTGATAGCGGAAATAAGCAGTAGGTTTTGGAGTCACTTTGTTATTATTAATTTGTTTATTATTTATGATTATTTTATTATTAGTTAATTTTTTCTGCAATTTCTTTTTATATTATGTCAAAAATCTATATTAAAAATTATATTTTCGGAAAGTAGAAAGAGTAAACTTTTTTTTATGTAAATTTCATGTCTGTGGCAGCTTTGGTTAAAATACGATCGGTGTTTCAAAAGAAAGAATTTTATGTGTGCACCAAATGACTTCCTCGTTCGCGTATGAAATAATACTCAGGCTCTTGTTCTGCTCGCCAACCCCCGGCCAGAACTGCAAGCAGATCCATGCGGATCTTTTACCGATCCAAGCTCGTTGCACTTGCTTGCAAATGACTGTTTTCGTGTAGCCTAACAGGTCTACAATCATGTGCTTTATGAATAGATGACACATTGGTGTCTATTTATGTAAACAGTCGATAAAAATGCAATGCTGAAGGTTGACATTGCCATTAAAAAATAAATAAATACAGTGGTCTTATATCTTAAAATCAGTCGCGTTGATTTTTGTCGTTACGTCCATTTCCTATACTATACTTCTGTAGCGGTTTATGTCCAGCTTCGCGCCTATCCTCAAGGCGTTCAAGCTATTACTTATACAAATCGTCTGGTGCCATCTTTGATAGGGAATGAATCCCATATGCATTACCCTAACCTACCTGGCCTTAAACGGTACTCAGTCTACAGATACTACAAACTTGGAGTTTTTTGAGCTTAATGTATATTACAGTGTATTAATAGAGCTGACGTTTGATTTTGGAAACTTTTTGCTGGAATTACGGATGAAAAATACTTAGGTGCAGTTGACGATAAAAGTGCGTGTACGGATACATGTGCGTTAAAAGTTACATTTCTTGAAAACATTATTATCATTTTTAAAATGGGAAGTCGCCAAATTTTGCATAACTGCACAAACTGCGACTGTATTTAGCTTCTCTACTTTGGGACTAAATCTGGTGATAAATTGCCAAGTTTGGTCAAACATGCGCAAGTTTTTGCAAAATGGACACCAAATTACTTTACAGTGGCTTTGGACGGCTTGGCTTTGGAAAAATGTCTTGATACAAAAAACGATTCGAATTTGGCATGAAATCGACACAAAATCGCAGAAAATACCCCTTTCGAAACATCTTATTGCAACCAAAACGGAAGGTGCACAATTAGATGTAGTACAAGTCCTACACACGAAATTTCAACTTTCTACTACCAACCGTTTTTGAGTTATGCCAGATACATACGGGGCACATACAGACGTCATGACATAAGTCGTCAAAATGGACCTGGGATGTATATTCCGGTGTATCATACGCACGTACGTATATACGTACATACAAATTTAAAGAAAAAAAATAACCAAAATTGATTATCGAGTGATTAATAGGGAAATTTAGGGTGAAATTAGGCTAAGATTTTTTTCGCGAATACAATACCTCCTCTAATTTCTACGAGAACGCAAAAATAGGGCAACTAACTTTTTTTTTTTAAATTTTTTTTCTCTGAACTGTCATTTTTTCCACCGCAAAAATGGAACTTTTTTCTCAATAGTATAATAAAATATTTTAAAAGTTTTTTCGTCAAGTACCAACCCTTAAATAAAACAGCTTTTCAATTTCATATTTGTATTTCACCATTGTTTTTTAAGAAATACTAAAACTAGTATTGTAAGTTTAGGCGCATTTGTGGAGACTCTGAAAATAAAAAGATTAGTAGTAAGTGTTAATAAATGACAGAAAATGAACAAAGAATTAAAAGTTTAAGTAAAATGTTCTCATTTTCCAAGAAATATTATAAATGTTAAAATAAAATTCAACAAATACAATTTCCTACCTAAAAAACTTTTTTTCGTCGTAAAAAATACATCAATGTTATTTGATAATTTATTTCTAGTTTAGGAAATAAAATAAATAAGGGAAACAAAAATATCTTTAAATATTGAAACAAGCCTTAATACTTTTCTTGGAATATATTCGATCGACAAAGGATTCTTCAGATCATTGTTTGTTTTCTTGAGAGAAAATTTTGAAAGCATCAAAATGCAAAGGACTTTTATATTGAAAATGAATCAAAAAGAATCCGTGGGCCTCATAATAAGTTCGACTTTTAAGGGTTTCACAAATTTTATTTGTTATGAAAGTACCATTTCATACTTTTTTAATAGAAAAAATTAAAATATTAATGTAAAAACTATGTATATCCGTCTATATGTATAAAAGGAATTTTCCAACTTACTGAACTATACACTTTGCGCGCGCACTATTACTAAATTGTACGGTGTGACGCGGCAGCGAGGAAGGAGATTGCTTTGGATGGAGACGAGAAGATGAAACGATGGACGACGTATGACGATTGTGGTGTTCGATGTCAATGTCTATTATATGTATAATGTAGTGTGTTCGTCCGTTATTATAATACATGTGGTGTTTGTGCAACTTATGTCCTATATAATAGTACCCCTAGACAGACCCGAGACCACATATATGTATGTATAATGTTTTGTTTTGAGACATTTATACATAACCCAAGATGTACTTTTAACTAATCAGGAAGCAATTGACAAGTGTAATTCTGTCTGAACCCCAGAAATCCAGAATAAAAATCGATATAAATAAACATATAAACTTAAACATTTGCATTATTAGTACATAATTAAACGGTATCACATTAGATTTATCTTTGCAGTTAGTACATATTTTGAATTTTTCATATTTTGGCAAGAGCAGCAACAGTTTTGTCAATAGTCTGCAGTACTTAGTTACTAACATACATTTTCATTCATTTTTTTTTAAACTTTCGTCATCTTAGCTCATTTTCTTTTATCAAGAAGAAGTTCCCACAAGAGCAAACAAGTGTATTTATATTTCATATGTTATTTTTCCACAAATTAAAACTGTAATTTCATATTAATACTACTTAGTTCAGCAATTTTTACCTAATTTAAAATCAGGTCTGTTTTGAGATTATTGCAGTTCCTTTTCCCTGTAGCGTATATACCAAGTTTCAATGACGTATATCTGTCAGAATAAGTTCTACGTAGGTTTAAACAAGGTAACTTGAATTATAATCACCCTGTAATATGTGCAATTTTCGCTGTTAGCACCGATTGCTGAAGTAATAATTGAAATCACCGTTAGATTTATGGTCTTGTCCTCATCGAGCGGTGCGGGAAATTTTAACAACGGCAACATAGTTATAATAAATTCATCGTACCTATTAACAACTTCATACTCAAAAAACATATTTTTTATATACTATGTTCAAATCATTCCAGAAAAAATTTAGAATATTTAAAGCTTTACAAGAAGGTAAATTTCTGCTTTAGATCAAGTATTTTATTGTTACATTGAATATTTTGTCTCCAGTTGAGCAGTAAATATGTTAAAATGACTGTAAATATGTAAATATGTCTGAAATTCTTATCAGAGATTTTAAATAAAGAGTAATCACCTTTTTTTTATAGATGTCTTTACTTATGATTCAATATTTGACGATCTTCTCATAAATATTTCCATGCATGACATGACTTTGTACTTACATGAAATACTGTTAGAACTAACTGGAGCATCTTGTCCACTTTCCCTTGAAATTGGGGGTCTGATATTTTTAAGCCCCCTTCTAGTTTGGTCATTATGGAAGAACAAACCCCCCATAGGCTTCCTTATTGCATCTCACAGATTTTTCCTGACAATTTCTTGAGGGAAATCGAAATTTCATTGATTACTCTTGATTGCAACCTGCAGACTGCTCACGGAGAAGATACGGTGGACTGTGGAGATGCAATTGACTTGTAGCGTTTATTTGCCGCATGTAAAACTGAATGTGATTAATAAGATTGTGTTAAGTAGGCTTCCAGGGAGGCCATAGTAATCAGGTTCATTAAAAATATTCTACAATAATTATCCTAAACCAATCAACGTTCATTTATTGTAGTTATTTATCATCTTGATTTTTTTTCTTTTAGTTTTTAAGTAAAGTAAAGCATCCTTATCGATCATCCCTAGTTCCGCAACTCGTAATTAACATTTCTTTGTACGGAAACGAAATGTCATATTACTTCCACCACGTTCAAACTTACTTTCACCTAAAATCAAAATATGATTCACAATTATTCAATTGCGAGGATAAAAATTTAGTTTGCAGTAAAAATCCTGATAAATATTAATTTTTACCTTCCTGCCGGTGATTTATAATGGTATAAGTTTAATTTTTTAAACTAGGGTATTTCTGTTCTTATCCAAGGGAGAAACAAAAAAAAAAAAAAACGGAAGTTAATCCTTGGATATTTGTATGCTTATTAAAAGATATTCCTTAGTTTAGAGGAAAATAATATAAATAACACGAAAATGAAATAAAAATCAGTTTTCACGAAGGCCATCTTTTTTTCCTTCACTTTTCTTTTTGTTCGGTTTCTCATTATCAGCAACGTTAGTCCTCGCTTGCATATAAACTGTTCTGTTATTTATTTACTACATACCATTGACTTCTCCTGAATATTTCATCTTGGTGACAACAGATAAGAATTCTATTAACGCCTAGGGAATAATCCACGTTATCCGGCATTCTTCTGCCGGTTTTCCCTTCTTTCTTTTTTTTGTGAAAGCTTTATTTGTAAGGGATTATATGCCAGTTGGGTAGCTTCTGACGTTATTATTAAATGTCAAAATTGCATAACGTAAGTTATTACTATACAGTAGAAGCCCGAAATGACGCGGTCCAATATACCGCGAATTCGGATTTAACGCGGGGAAAAGTACGCCCCCCGAAAGAAAAATAATCAATTTCAGGATAAATTTTGCCTTTAAAATTTCAGTGAAACTATGTAGAATAACTGGATGGAAGTTGACAACAGCGATCTAATTTCAGAGGTCATAACTGATCAGGATTTCATTGTTGCTAGAACGCATAAAAATGACAGTGAGCACTACGGTGATGATGAAATTGAAAATGGTGTGGTAATGAAAGACGATGTTCCAAATGCTAGTAAAGTCATTTCACACTTAACGAAGGTAATTTTGTTGATGGAGAGGCAAAACGAATTCATATAGTGTTCATCTACTCCATCTTGCTAGTTGCTAGTGTGAGACAATATGCCGCCTCAGTAAAGTGTATCACTTACGGTACAGTGCAACACTTAAGTATATTTTTAGACAGTGTAAGATTATGTTTGTGTTAAATGAATGATAAAGTTAATTACATTTCACAAAGCAGGTAAGTGTTTTCATCATTTTGTATCACTGTCGATCACTCGGCATTCTACTGTACTAAATATTAGCCTACTTAAGAATAAATATTTTTTTCTTCTTTTACTTTGGTTGCTTCTCTCTCTTCTTAAAAATTAATGTTATTTTATAACTTTGCAATCAGTTTCAATTAAAGATAAAATTTAGAACACAAAACAATGTTAAAAAAAATTACCGGCAATAAAGGCAAATTGCTTATTGTTATTTTGCTTTTTTTTTTCTTCGTCTTTAAGTGTTAAGCATTCTTAATGTTCACACAAAGGAAATAATTCATTTTTTATGATAAACTTGGCTGAAAACTAAAATTTCCTTTGTGCTTTATCTCAAATAACTCATTTTATTATGTCATTGTGCAAAACACATTTTTCAACGCAGTATACCATACTTTTTTTTCACTTAACTATCCGATCATTATTCAGTCACAAAAAACGCTACGTGGTCTATAAAAGAATCTTGCCACAAAGGACATAAGAATGTTCTGGAACTCATATGTTCGGATTGATCGTTATCGGAGTAAACTACAAAGCCTCCAAAAAAGAATAAAACAGATAATACAAAACTTTGAACATTCTGTAAATTGACAGCAACATGTACTGTGCCGCAGTAGTGGCGTCATTTATGAGTAGTCTAAATTACTGTTTCCTGTTCATGAAATGGTGGTGAACTTACGCTGACTGTGATTCCTGTGTCTGAGACCACTCTGACAAAGATGCCTCTGTAGTAAAGAGGACTGGCTACTGAGGGCTAGGCTGCTCACTACAGCTGAAAATAAATCGCACTTTTTAAATTGGTAGTCATAGCTTCAGGCCAAAGACGCCCCCAGAGTTTGGAGGACAGGATACTGATAGCTGGACTGCTTACTAGAGCTGATAATAAAACTTACGCCATCAATATATAATGTATTTGGTTACAACTTTAAAAGTGGTAGTCTCAGATCTCAAGTGTTCATTTTCGGAGCTGTTAATACCAAGAAACTGGATTCATGGTTTTTCAGCGAGTGCTTGCGTATTCAAAAATAATACATTTCTTTGAAAAGTAAAAAAAATCTTGAATACTTTTAAAAACCCTTTTGAAAGAAAAAAGGGAAAAAAAGACATTCTTTTTTTTCTTTTTCCACCTCATTCACGATTTACTGCCAGAAATCGCATTTTTCTCATGATAAAATTCTAATTATTTCCGCACACATAAGAGATGAAAGAAAAAATCACCTCATTGAGGGCAGTTCTTATCAATTCTTTCATTTTTTTTCCTAACAAGGAAAAATGCAGGCAGTAACATAAGAAAAACTATATAAGCAAAAAACATTTTTTTTCATGAAGCCTCAATTATTATTGAAGTGGAAAATATGAAACATACATTTGAATGCACATGAATCTAAAATGTTATTCCTGAAAAAAAAAAAAAAAAACGCAAATGCAAACATGAGCAATGAAGGTGTTTTTCCAGTTCCATTTTCAATTATTTCTTAATAATATTCCGTATCATATGCGTTAAAAAGATGGAGATGATGAAAAAACAAAACAGCGTCTTCTAGCAATATACCTTAGTAAAAAGAGAAATTTCTAAATGCAAATCATGGCACCATACTGAAAAAATACAAATGTAATTCAGTTTTGTTCTTTGGTCTCTCTCTGAGCTGCCATGTGTATTTAAATATACAAGCGAATGGAGCGAAAACTTGTATAAGTTCATTGTATATTAAATTTCCTCAGAATAATATTTTGCATCAAGATGAAAATTCCAAATGAAAATTTTTGTTGCAACTGATCAACTAAAGATCAGGATTTTTTCAATAACCGTTTACAAGAACATTGATTTTTCTTACAATTTTGCTATGTAATAAATAGTAAACAATTGCGGAATATGAGATATAAAGTAAAGCGTCACAAGAAAGTTTCTTCAATTTAACAACTCATTAAAAAGCTATAACAATATTTTATTATTTATTACCTGAATTAATACTGAGGAGAAAAAAAACTAATTCAAAATAATTACCTTTGATCTAGGCCACATACATATTTATTAACAGTTTCAACGTTGTTAGGCCTAAGTTTGCAATAAGAATTGCATTCCGTAGTTGCAGTGGTTCTTCTTTAATGCAAGACAGTAATGCTTTTGCGAGAAAAATAGTTGCTTTAATCATTCAGCTCAAATTTTATTTTACTAAAAAAGGATTAAATGTAACTCCGAAACAAGTGTTGGCAATTTTCGTTCCAAATTTTTTGTAATAACAATGTTTTTGTCAATGTATGTTTAAGTACTTCTTATTTCGATTTATATACATACATGTGATTCCCATTTTGATTAAGTATGTATGAAGGATGTTTTGGGAAAGGATGTGGCTCCAAATTTCAAGCATTAGGAAACCCGTAATAAAACTATAAAAAATAAAAACTCTGAATAACTTTCTTTTTTGATAAGATGCCTAGTGTAATTTTATTGAGAATATAGGAAACCCTTTTATTTCGGACGAAACCATTTTTTTAACACAGTATACCTCATAACTCTTTTAAAAAATATTAAAATAAATCAATAATAAATAAATTTTAGGTACATTATTTTTGCATTTGTAAACTCTTGACCACTATTTCAAATTTTATTATACTTTTAAAAACATATCTATTATTCACATCAGAGGAATAAGCGCTATTCAAAGAAAATGTTTCTTAAAATTTCAAAATGTATAGCTGATATTTAGTTCAGACTTAATATCTGCTTGCTTAATATTACAAAAACATTATAAATGAATTAATAATCTATTGTCCTATGAGCACTTTCTTTGAATAGTGCTCTTTTCCTCTGCACATAGAAAACAAGACGCAAAACTAAAAAAAATAAAAAATATTAAATTAAAATGAAGACAGGAAAACTTTTTTTTTGCTACACACCTTAGAATTATTTTTTTTAATCAAAAGGGTATCCTGAAACATGTTAAGGGCAATAGATTATTAGTTCTTTTATAATGTTTTTGTTACATTAAGCAAGCAGATATTAAGTCTGTAAAAATATCAGCTGATACATTTTGAAATTTTAAGAAGCATTTTTTCTTTGCAAATAAATTTAATGTATTGTGTGATGTAATTGTAATTTGCTCTATTGATATCTTATACGTAAAACGAAATGGATTTTTTTTGCCACGATATAAAAAGGCTTTCAAATAAATATATTTCTACATTCACTAAACAAGAGAAATCATTTTTCTATTTCCTCACATCACTTGTTCCGAAAGAATTTTCGAACGCAATCAGAACACCCACTCTCCCTCCTTCGAAAACAGTTCTAAGCATTCCATACAATATAACCCTGATAACCCCCTTTGATTGGCTGTCTCTCCACTACTTCCACCTTCCCATTGGTCAAAAGATTCCCCGTCCACCTCCACACGCATACGATGCTAATAATTTTCCCCTAAAATTTTCCCCAGTGAGGGCGCACCGTTGTAATGCTTCACAAGTCGGACAAGGAACCAGTTCCCATCGCCTCTCTCTACAGCAGACGATCCTGGAGACGAAAGTTTGCTCTCCATCCTCCTCTGTCATTGATTTCTCAAACCGTAAAGAGAACTTTCTCGTTTTATTCTAAACTCATAAAACTTTGAAGGTTCGAGTTGACTGGACGCTTGTTAGAGTCTCGCATAACAGACAGCTGCTGGTGTCTTGACGAAAAAGAAAGTTTTTACATTTTGCTGGGTGATTATTAAAACAAGGTAAGAATCTCATTTGGTTAACTTTTTAAGTGCTTGAATTCACCTAAATATCTCAATTAACAAAGTACAGAAACTTACTGAAGAGTTAAGCTCATAGATAAACTTTTGATTGCATTCAGTTTCATTTAATTTTGATGAAAATTACTTTCCTTTATTTGTATTTCTTTCTTTTTTAATCACATTAGTGTTACTCTGCGCATATTTAGGTCCACTTTTTGAAACGTCCGTTAATGAATTGATGGTACATAAATAAATAAAGTAAAATAACAACAAAAGTAAAAATAAATAAAATAAAAATAAGATAAATATGTAAATCAAGATGAATATATTTTTTCTTTACATTAAACTGATAATTGAAAATATTATGTATCTTTTAAATGATGTTGTCTTATTGATATCCATCATAATAAATATTTTATTAACAATTTTTTTTGGTGTGGTTACATTCGATAAATTAATACGCGGGTAAAAGACTTTTTTCGATTATTAACCGACTTCCTAAAGGAGAAGTTTTTCAATGAAAACTGTATGTATGCTTCTTTTCCTTTTTTTTTTGTTTGGCTTGTTTTTTCATCGATAACTTCTAACTGGATGAACCGGTTGGTCTCACATGGGTCCCGTACTTTCGTTTGATCCTATTCCATAATTGGAAAAAACGTTATATGCGGCAATTATAGTCTTTTTTGTCTGTTTGTTTTGTTTTTCATCCACAACTTTAGACTAAATGAACCGATTTTCGTGATTTTTTTCAAATCGATAGAGGGACCTCTAACTTAAATACAGTACATCGATTTGAGTGCAATTGGTCTTTAGAAAGAAAGCTATGGGCGAGAAATAAGTTTTTTTTTCATTTAAAAGGCTTGGCTTGATATGTCATTTTTAGTAAGTTATTAATAAATATAAAACTTATTGTTAAATAGAGTTTGCTGCCGTTAAGCAGTGATACTAAAAGCAACTATAATAATAGTTTGAGAGAAGGCTTCTCTGAAATAAAAACTAAATTATTTCAGCTTGCTTGCTCTAGTGACTTCAGTTTCAAAACAGACTTTATGGCACAAATAATTAGTTTTTAACGCCGGTCACTCAAAGCTTGATTGTCCTTTGATATGTTTTTTTTTTTAAAGAAATGAAGTATTTATAAGAAAAATGCATTTACACTAAAAAAAACTAGAATAATTTTTGAAAAATAAATAAATAAAATAAAAGTACGGACTTGCACTTAAAAGTACTTAAAAAATTGCCCTTAAAAGTAAAAAAAATAATAAATTCCTTATTTGAGGCACCTAGAAACAAAAGTGTAAGTGAGAGAATTGAAAATTTGGAGATAACTAATGCAAATGATAGAGAAAACACCATTTTATATTGCGGCAAGAGATGTTAGTGATAGCTCTAACTGGTGCCCCACCCTAACGTGAGTTAGATAAAAATAAGCAGTTAGGGCCTTTTAAGATGAAAACGTTGAACGCGTTTCTCTCACGATCGTTTTTTGGTCACTTACATCCCTTTGCTTCTTCCTGCATCCTTTAAATAACATCGATACGTCTTTTAAACATAGACGCCAGCGCTAAACTATGACAGTCTAATTACCATAAAACCATGTGTTACTTTATATTGGAAATGTTACAAACTCAGGGTCATTTATATTTCTTATTAATTAATGATTAATTTTAAGTGCAAATTTTAACTTTAAGTAGTCTTTTTTTTTTTGCAAAATTATTTTATTTTTAATTGTATATTACTGTTAAATATTACTATATTAAAATTTGTTACTGTTAAATATTACAGTTACATGCACACAATGCCTTAGAACACGTACGAAATTGAAATGATTTTCGTTTATATTCCTATTGTTGCAGAAATCGCGATAAGCAGCAATAATACAAATAAAATTTTATCAGAAGTTTTATCTTGAAAAAAACATAAAAAATTTTTTGGTTCCATTTCTTTCTTTCTCTCTTTTTTTTAATAAATGACAAAGGTTTCAATTTTTTTTTTTCAAATCTTTCAAGTCATGTTAGAACACTGATGACATTATATGTTTTATCTTCAATCATTATGATCAGATAAAACTTAAATTATCTTTTATTTCTGAAAAATAGCTTTTCCTTTTAATCTTTCTTCTCTTTATATTTCTAACGAACTGCAAAGACGATCGCTCCTGCTATCTTTGAACACTTTCAACTAGTCATACAATACAAAAAGAAAAAATACATTTTATAATTGCCATTACAAAAAAAAAAAGATGTATTACAAAATAAGAAGTAAATGAAAAAAAAAAAAAAAAAAAAGACAGAAAGAAAGAATTATATAATTAAATGAAAGCGTGCAGTTTAGTATGCATCATATTCATTAAAAAGATTGTTCAATTTTTAATTGAAAGTATCGTGTAAATAGCAGTAATATATAGAACGTTATTTTTATTACAATTAAGTTTATGTTTATGTCCCTGCATTTGAATAGCACGTTTTTCCTTTCACTGAAGAAGGGGTGGGGTTACTTGTAACTCATGGAGACGTGCATAAAATTCTCATTGCAAACATGCGCCTCTATTTCATTTATTATACAGTTAGAATAAAATTAACATTTTACAATTTAGAGAGTGACTGAGTGAAAGTGTGGCTATACTAGTTGCTGAAAACTTACCCAAAAAGTTCAAAAAAAGTGCCCGAAATCTCTGCAACCAAGATTAGAAACCATAACATAAATTTTATATACATTTTTACACCTGGAAAATAGATAAAAAAATGAAACAAAATTTGAGAAAAATGTTTTTTTTTTAGAGTAAATTTTGCGTTAACAAGATGATTACTGTATTATGAACAGAACTAACAATAATTTGATTTGGACACCTGCCAACAGCATTGTTAGATTTTTTTTCAAACTTTAAAAGTGTAATTTAAAAAAATCTGTATCAAGGCATTTTTTTTGTAGTCTAGCAATGGTACGAGACTACGAAAGGAAGAAAAAAAAATGTCTGGTGAGCGCGCGAAACGAGCTAGGATCGCCAAGCGATCCGAATGGAATTGCTTGAATTTCCGGAGGTTGTCGCGCGATAACAAGGGAGGGGGTGCTTAATTTTATGCATTTACAATCATGAATTTCATTTGAGCGTGCATTCCAATTTCACGAATTGGAACAAAATATAAAGGGGGGAAAAACCTCTTGTATTTGTTTTTTTTTCTTTTCTTCCTTTTCTTTTTGTTTTGTATAATATACTATAAATAAATTAACCTTATAAACAACGTGTTTTGGAGAGAATAAACCAAGTTCAACTTGTAACTAAGTAACGTTTTGCAAAGTGCTTTAACAAAAACCTCTTTTTTAGCTTTTATTCACCTAAAAAAAAAGATAAATAGAGAACGAAAGGAAAAGGATGAAAAGTTAATCAATTTAAAAAATATATGAAATCTCAGGACGAAACTTGCTGTATAAAAACTCTCAACTCTATTTTTATTCTAAACAGTTAATGAATATTTTACATTTTTACATAAAACTGAGTTTTTAGTTTAAATGATGGTTTATGCAAAACAGTTTGCGTTGGTACTGTTATTTTATAGGCTTCATTCCAAATGACTAATTTTAAATAACATTCATTTAACTGATTTTTAATGCATTCAACGTATCAACAAAGTCTGCAAATACATATTTGAAAAAAAAAGATCTCTATTTTCGTGTTTATTCTTTAAAATATAAAATGTTGCTAGACATACAAAATAAGTGCAAGATTTAAGTAACTTTTCTATTATTACATCGAAAATGTTTAAAAAATAATTTGAAAATGAAAATAAGAAGCATAAGAACGAAAAAGGAAGCACTGGAATTTAGCTGCGAGATGATCTCACTGGGGAAATAAAATCCTAAAACATCTCACATTTTAGCAACAGAATAATAATACAAAAAAGTTTGTCAAACATAATTATAAAAAGAGCTGAAATTGTTAATGCACTACTTATTTAAGTTTTTTGAGCAAAGTTATTCGTGTATACGCTTTTTAATCAGATTTCTTGCAGTCAAAATTTCTGATAAAAATTACTATCACTAAATTTCTTTAACACAAAGCCCTAATTTATGTTTGTGAAAAAAGGTCGTTAACAACAGTTTTTATTGCAGAACGAAATTGTAATAAAAAGCAAATGGCATCAAATGGATTAAATCTTTCGTTTTTCGTCTGTTCGTTTTGAAAGACAGATAGATCTTTCATTCTGTCTGTCGATCTTAATTTAGTATTTAATTTTTGGTCTATTATATTCCGATTTAATATATCGATTCATCTACATTTCTATCTTTATTTATTATTTAATTAATTCTCCTTTGTTTGTTCTTACTGTTATTTTTAAGATACATTAAGCCTTCTTCCATGCTTTTTTTGTTGAACTTTTATGAGAAAACAGGATAAAAATGGTTGGCACGGACAATGATGCAACGAAACCTGCTTGACAACAGACGATGTCTGAAATCAACTGTTCGAAATTGTACTCAAAAATATTTATACGTAACGAGTCATAAAAATGTTTTATAAGCAACGAATTTCTGAGAAATTAAATTCGAAGGAATATTTGAAAAGCAAAATATTGCATTATATTCATAGAAGAATTTGTTAGGTATTATTATCTTAGACTTTATAATTGAAGCACCACAATTACAAAAAATAAATAATTACCTTAAAATAAGAGCTCTAAAACAATAAAAATAATAAATGAAGAAATAAATAACGAATAAATATAAAAAAAAAGTCGGCCGGCGCAACCTTTTTCTGTTGCTTATGAACATAGAGTACTTAAACCATGACTTAGTCAGAATGGTCTATTTACCATTTTGTTCTTAGATAAGCCACACTGGCATAACAGCTTCTTCATTTTTCCAAAAATGTCAAAAGTAAAGAATTTTTTTTACTGGTAATCAAAATATAAAAAAATGCATTTAGGATAATCTAGCATTGAATCTACATGTTTGCTTGTAAACAACCAATTCAGGTCACATTTATTTTCAAGCTTATTTGCTATTCTCAAGGATATGCCTCAAACTCTCGAATCTACATGTGTTATAATAGCATTTAAATGGACAAATAAAATTTTTAAAACTTTGATCGTTAGGCCCTGAAGCTGAGCATCACATTTTATCGTAATGCCTTTTAAATAAATATTTAAGTAATTTCCGGAGATAATTTTAGTATTTTTATAATGTTTTTAAAAATGTTTCTGTTAAACGTTTCTAGCTGTAAAAACTCCAAGAATATAAGAGAGAAAGCAGGCATATATCAATCAGAAAAACCAAGATCGCAAACGTTCACCACTCTGTTTATTGGAGTTCAGCTAAAACGTTTTTAATTGATTCCTCCTACGCTTTGAAGCTATTATGAAACAATTTCTCTTTGGCGGCGTATCTTTATGCCCACGCCTTCTAAACATCATTTCGTTTAATATTTTCTTTGACCTCCCGGATCAGCGTATGAAACATCAATTTCTTAATTCCTGTTTAATTGTTTTTCGTGTTCGACATTTTCAGAATTCAAACATGTAAATTAAGAATTTTAAATTTAATGGATTTAAAACGGGTCTGAATAGAAAACTATAAGACATGCAAATCATTGACACTTGCAGAAAGGGAAAAGCGCCGTTGCTGCAATTTTCATAAATACGTTGTTGCTCTAGTAAAATTCGCACTGTTAATTAATTCCTTTTACATGTGGTGTCCCTTGTCCCCGCAGTTAGTTGCTCAATACAAATACATCACATTCTAATCACGCACATGGCAGCAAAAAGTGCGTTTTCGGAGTTTAAACAAAAGTTGCAGTACGAGTGGAGAGCACTACCGAATAACATAGCATAAAAAGGACACAAAATATAAAAATGTAAAATTACAGAAACTTAAAAGCAAGAAACTACAAAATGTTTAAAAATATAAATTGCTGAAAGAGGGAAAAGAGGGAACATTCTGTAAATTAATTTCAACACATAATTTGCCGCAGTAGTGGCGTCATTTGAGAGCACACCAAACTAGTATTTTTATACACGAAGTAGAAGGTGAGTTTAGTTGAGCTCACGCTGCTCTGATTCCTGCGTCTACGGAGTCAGGGAGGCTGGCCGCCGAGGGATAGCAGAGTGCTCACTAGAGCTGATGTTCAATCATACGAACAGTGTATGATGCATTCTTGACAGTTTGTAAACTTGTAGTCACATACTTCAAGTATTGAGTTTTACTTAACTTTACAGATCTTTCTCTATAGTTGTACATTGTACGAGAAAAGAAGAATTTTATTGAAAGACTATTATTAAGAAACTTGATTATTTGACTTTAAACAAATTTTTCGTAAATTTTAAGAAACTCTCAGTTTTCTTTCAGTACTTTTACAGAAATGTTTTACAGTATACTAAAGAAAACCCTATAGGATAACAAAAAGGAGAAATTAAAGCAAATCCCCCCCCCCCCCCCGCCGAGATTAAACTGTAACGGACTAAAATATTTCTTTTTTCCCCTTTAAAACTTATTTTTAGAGGAGAGAAGTGGTTTCTTTTAAATACTTTTTCCGAAGAAATGTGCAATATTATTGCAGATGCGGAGGCCACATAACATACTTTAAAAATAATAATACTTGATAACAACGTAATCCTTAACTCAATTTATTCGCAAGCTATGATGTCATCGTAGAAGGATGTATGAGAGACATTTGTGTAATGAAAGATTACATTTGTTGGACCACCAAATGGTGTTCATTTCAAGCGGAATTTCTTCTCCAACGAGATTATTTGCATAATCATTTAGCTAAAGGGGGTGTGCTTTAAATTTCCGTATCGTTTGCATTTAAAGTTAGAACTAATTCAAGAAATCACGAGAGGTTTTGCTTCACTGATCCTAATGTAAAGACAAATGTCTGGAGAATAGAAAATAGTGTCTGCATCACTATGAATAGAGTAATCTAAATATTTACATTTTTAAGTAAAGTAGAATGGTATATATATATATATATATAATGCGAGTGAATCTCGGAAAATACGACATTTTCAATTTGAAGAAAAATAAATGAAAGAATAATAATGATAATAATAGGTCTTTCAAATAGTGTATTTTATTAATTTTTTTTTAGTATTCATTTATAGACTATTTTAAAATTTTATGCTAAGCAATAAAATTAACAGAACATGGCACTACAAAATATTTAAAATAAATATTCACCAAATATTGAGCTTGTTTTCATGCAAACAAAAAAAATCTGACCAATATCTGCCAATTCGTGAACTGTACTAATGAATTCTACCATACACTGTGTCCTGTGCAAGGAAGCAAAAATATGTTTCGATGCTAATGTGTGCAGAATGAATTTATACTTTGACAATACACTATTAAATATTAAAATAGTTGATAAAATAAAAGTATATTGTAAACTGATAGTATGTAATCGATTTATATTGCCCATACAGGTTACATTTATAATCTTACCCTGTTAAAAATTTCCGTAAGAAAATAGTAAAATAACCATTTATTTGATTGTTATTTTACCATATTTAATTACAACAGTTAAATAACCATCAAAAAGATGGTACTCAAACCGCTCATTGCGAAAAAAATCGTTTATTCTCTGTTTATCCTAAAGAACGTTTAACTAACCGTAATTTTCAAGCGCTCAATAAGAATCGGGAGTCCATCTTGGTTGCGAAACCTTACCGGTCGTACGTTGTTTTATAATAGGAATACGGATTTATCAGTTAAAATCTGCATGTGTATATAAAAAAAAGAAGAAAAAAAAGTGGCTTAAGCAGTGGATACTAAATAGAAACACATACACACGTAAATCAAAAATTTGAGACATCGGATTCCCAAACTGTTTGCGAATGAGCGAACCCATAATTTGAGCTTCTGAAGCTTGTTTGTATTTTAATTTTTGCAGCAAATAAAATGATTTTCGTCAATATACAGTAAATTTAGATTAAAAATAAATTTGGATCCAATCAAAAACTGAAATCTCAATTTTAAGGCCGTTTGCCTAATGGAAAAGAAGATTTATTGATAAATAAACGTCCGCTTTATGTGATGACGGTGGCCGAGTGGATAGAGAAGAAGACTTGTACACCACGCATTCGGGGTTCGAGTCCTGCAAGCTTTCTTTACGGTTTCTACGCCTCGAAATGGTTCAAAAACAGTGAAAATTTTGTATTGAAACCATTTTTAAATGGTTATAAAACCGTAAACTTTGGTATTTACGGCTCTTTAACCAAGTTATTCGGAAATGGTTAGGTCTCGTAAAGATAGAAAAATGTTTCAAACCGTAAATTGAACGGTGAATTAGATGGACAGACTGCTGCCGGTCATTTAACCGTAATTTCATGATGAAATTTCTAACAGTGTATATATAAGCCGCTTAAGTGTCTGTTTGTTTGTCGCCGATAGAGCCGAAAACTGCATCGTGCTACTAGCTACACAGTTGTTTCTATAATGAAAACGACTAACAGTCAAACCATTTATCTAACAATTCGAGTGAGGCATCGCTAGATTTGCAATCTCTGTTAAAAATTAAGGTAAACGCGAATTTAATTTAATCTTTCTTTCTTTGTTTTAATTCATTTATCGTCTGCGCTTTTTAGATATATTAAAGTGGCAACGCTCTTTTTTCCAAATTCGTTAAAACTATTGTTTTGACGATGATTATGTTGGATATAAATAAATATTTTTCAAAAACAATTTGATTATATAGCAAATAATATTTTGATTTTACAGATTTTTGTAACTTAGATGTTTTTTTTTTTCGGTAAGAATATTTTTTTTTCGAAATTATTATATGTTTATTATTTATTCATTAAACTTTTTCTGTTCTACCTGATAAATATATCTTTGATTTGATGTGCATTTCTGGTTACTGTGATAATAGTGTATTTATAATAACTAGTGGTCATTTCGTATGACCGTCGGGGCTTACTAGTATCTATATAACTTAAAACAATGAGCGTATATGTCTGTCCGTCTGTCCGGATATATCCTTTGAACTATTAGTCTGATTGGTGCCGACACACCTACAACCGTGTTAGAAATAACCTGGGACAGCCATTGCGATTGATCTCATCCGTTAAGAGTTTTTTGATGAGCGGAAATATCACTTGAAAAGTATATCTTAGGAATTCAAGCAGCCACCAAAGACGACTTTTTGAACGCACCCCGGTTGGCCCCCGGAACGAGCAAAGCAAGCAGGGGAGGAATCTCCATTGATTCCAAGCAGTATGCACTTCACCATTGATTGCATTTCTTTAATTGTACCTTTTATCATGGCGACTTTGGTGCGTTTTCATACAAAAATATTTAACAAAAGAAATACGTTATGAAACTTGGCGAAAAACGTATTGATCAAACATAACGTGCAGTGGTGTGAGACAATGGTTTTTAGCCAGTGTAAGCATAATGAGACTGACCTGCAGAATGTTTACTTGGTGCATATAAAAATTGTGTTCAAAATGAAATGATAAACCAGATATTATTTACATACTATTTTCACGAAAACCAGTTTCATCACTCTGTTGTGTCTGTTACATTCTTTCCACTGTTTCATTATTTTTTTAAAATTAGCTTTTAAGGTAAAGTGCCCTAAATCTGACACCCAAATAAACGGTTCCTAAAGCTGACTAAATAAAATAATAATTTAAAATGAGATTTTCTTAGTTTTTAAATCTCTTTAAATTGGTAATACTTTAAAGTATATTTTTATTTGAGGGTGTCTTTGTTTTTTAGCTTTAGGGCACTTTACCTTATAGTGTAATGCAGTGCTTAACTAAATAATAAATTCAAAACAGACTTTTAGTAGCACTCCTCGTTTTGATAATGCACCAAAAATATACCTTTGATTATTTTTAGGTTTAAATAAAATTCCATGTGGATTTTGATTGTGAATGTATTTTTATCTCTCTTCTTATGTTATTTTTTTAAACATTAAGTTTTGAAATGTTCGCTTTTATTTGACGCTTTATTGTAGTTTGTCCGTACATGTATGGAAAAAAAAAAGAAATGCAATTTATTCCCAAGTGCTAATAAAAACCAGTTTTGCTATGCAAAATTATGCTCTTATAAACAACTGCATACAATTACACGATTAAGAGCTTTTTTTCCTGTATTTTTGGAATACAAATACATATATATATATATATATATGTATGTTGTGTGTGTGTGTGTGTGTGTATTTGTATTCCAAAAATACAGGGCTTTACAAATGGTCAACAATAATGGCTCAACAATATGTATCCTCAGGCTACTATTTTTCAGGTTCTGTCATTGCAGTTTTGTAGTATACTTTTATTTCTTTCAGAAACTTCTAAATTACTAATGTTTCAAAATGGTTTCTGAGCTTGAAATTAAATTCCCCCCCTCTTTTTTTCCCTGCGGGGAAACATGTTTCAGGATAGTCAGACATACATGCATTAATATTTGATATTTGTTTTGGCTTTGGAATTCTTCAGAAATATATTACGTTTTGATGTGTATCTTCTGAGACATATTTTCCGAAAGTAACATAAAACCAACAAATATATATTTAATTATTTTACGTTTGACTTTTAAAAAAAAAATTTATTCTCTACAACTTGGTAAAAAATAATTTCACTAAAGCATATCTTTTTCCCCGACATTTAACCGACGGTTAAAAAAGTCAGCGCAATTACAAAAAAAAAAAAAAAAAAAATTCCGTATTTTAAATTTATTTCTTTCTTCACATCATAATTAAAACCGTGCTATAAAATTTCATTCAGGAAGGCATAAAACTTCCAAAGAACTATACTTTAATTTTTGAAAAACTCGTAACTTCCTCATATTCTGTTTTAACTTTATTTCCGCAACTCAAGAATGTTAAATTGGTTTTTTCATGCATATCAAATTTTTAGTTTTAAATGTTAATTCTCAGATTTTAAAGCAAAATCACATAATATGTATATATAAAAATATATTTCACTTAACGTCGATCAGTTACGATTAAGTTTTGCGGTATGATACAATACAGCATGGAAAAAATAAACTATGGTAAAGGATATTTTTAAAAAATGTTTAATGATTTGCAAAAAAAAAGTAACATAATATTTATATTTATTATCGTAACTTACGAGAATTTTAACAAATTAATTTTTATTTCGTAAAAAGTATTTCCATTCATAACTCAATTTTTAGCCTACTTTCCCGTAAAAGTAAAAAAAAAAAAAATAAAGTATGAAAGAAGGCTTAATGATCGTAAAAATATCGTTAAAAATAAAGAAAAGTCAAAAAAAAAAGTGAAGTAATTAAATAAAGATTGAAAAATAAAAAATTTGAAAGTAGGGTTTTGAGATGGGGAAAATGTGTGTCTGTCGGTCTGTCCCCCCCTAATAACTTTTGAACGAATTGTCCGATTGGAAAAATTCTTTTTGCATTCGAAAGATCTCGGCGAGGATATCTCATTTCCATTTTTTAAACTTTTTGATTTGAACAATTTTTTGTTCAATTTTGAACAGTTCAAAAAATTTTAACATTATCGCCTATGGACAAAATTGAAGCAAATTATGTAAACTATGGGCACAAGACCCAAGTTCCTATTGCAAGCTTATTGAAAGGAGTTCTCTTCGTGAAATATTGATTTGAACAGTTTTTGTACATTTTTGAACAGTTCAAAAAAAAAAAAAAAAAATTGCGGCATTTTTCCATTATTCCGGCGCAGGCGATAAAGTCGCCAATATGATGCAACTAACGCCAAACGGAATATCAAGGTACCAAATTAACATTAGCGCATATGGGAAATTTCAATCCCATACAAGTCCTAATCTAAACGACGGATTGGCTCGCAACAAACTTTATCAGAAAGATATTACGCTGTAGAACATGTACTGATACGAAGTTCAACAAGAACTGAACAAGCCTGTTTTCCTATGAAATTTTTGATCGGGATTTTTAAGGGCATTTCTCAATAAATAAATAAATGAATGTATGAATGAGTGAAAGAATGAATGATTGAATCTATGAAAGAGTGAAAGAATTAATGAATGAATGATTGAATCTATGAAAGAGTGAAAGAATTAATGAATGAATAAATGAATGAGTGAAAGAACGAATGAATGAATAAATGAGTGAATACATGATAAAGTAATTAAATGAGTGAATGAATGAAAAAATAAATAAACGAGTGATAACTACATGAATGAGTAAATGAATGATTGAATAAATGAAAGAATGAATGACTGAGTGAATGAATATGTATTATCCGTTGAAAAAAGTATATTTGAAGTAATTAAGAACTAAAGCTAAATATGAAAGAGAGAGAAAGTGATAGCTATATTATAAATTTGAAGTTGTGTGTATACAGGGGAAAATAGGCTCGTATAGTTCTAGACGGAACTTCTTGTTATTTTCAGATTCCGTGGAGTGGCAACACCTTAGTTTGCTGTAATAAAAATTTTCACGTAATTAAAGCACATATAAGCATTAAAATGCAGATACAGTGAAACCTGTGTAAGTTAACCACTTGCGGTGCAGAACTTTAGTGGCCAACTTAGAAAGTTGGTCAACTTGTACAGGGTGAGGTAGAGGGTGAAAGGCTAATTCCGTTCCTGACAAAAGTGGTCAAGTTACAAAGGTGGTCAACTTTGCAGGTTTTACTGCATATGTTTCGGGATTGCTTGGAATCTCTTTTTCAATGCAATAGTGGATCTTCTAGATGCGAAAAATATCTTTATAGCGAGCAATCATTCTCAGGTTTATATCTAATGATCCTTTCCCAAGCCTTTCGAATTTTAAAGCACTTTATACGATTATAAAATATACCTAATTTCCGAGTCTTTGGAGTGGAAACACATTAGTTTGTTTATATCGAGCGATCAGTCTTATGTTTAGTTTGATTGTTGAACTTATAGCTCGCAGATGTTCTGCGGGAGATCAGCTAGTAAAAGATTAAAAATGGCTCATGTCCATTCATATGTTTTCCATTTTATGTCATCTTTTTAACTGTGAGACAATTACGCTTAATTTATTAGGTTTCTAATATGCAGTTTGTTCCAACACCAGCATTGGGCATCAAATAACTAAATTTTCAATCGACTAATTAGTTACCTGTATTAATCAGCCTCATTTTAGCTCAATTTTATCTCCATCAGATTAAATTCAATTACAGATAGTGAGAGCCGCAAAAAAAGTTTATACTGATTTAGCGGGAACTAAAAATTATCTAATTGGATTTTAATAACTTTAATCAGACTAACTTTAATGAAAGACGATTTAATCTAGGTTGATTTCAAATTTTTTAAGCCATCCAGTGGCATAGCCAAATACTTTGTAGAGCTGAAAACTTCCGCGCCAAGGGTTCGGGTTCGAATCCCGGTAAGGTACGGATACGGATGTTATTGATTTTCCAGCATTTTTTCTGATTATTTCTTAGTGGTTAGGATTCGATATAAACCCTTGGCGGGCCGTAGCGGCTCTTTATGTGTATACTGATTATTTATTTATGCCTCTATCCACCCTTACTGTACCTGTCATGCAATGACTTCACCAGCGTAGGGTAGACGAGGGACGACAGAAGGACTAACATTCCTAAGAATATGAACTTAACTTGTTTGGCAAAGAGGTACTTTATTGCATGTGAGTGGGTGGTTGCAAGATAAAGTTAAATTTAAGTCGTAAATGGTACAAAAAAAAAAATGATGAACTGATATAAAAAACACTAAAGTTAAATAATAAAAGACCTTAAGGTATAAACAAAATTTAAAAAATGAAATAAAATAAAAATGAAGAAGAAATTAAAAAAAAAAAAAAAAACATATACACACACATACACAAAGGGGAACACAAATTTAGCCTGATTAAACTAACATAGGTGCATTTAATGGTCGCTCGTTTTAGTTACAACCAAGGCATATTTAATGCAAGAATAATCTAAATTACGTCTAATGTGTAAAAATTTACACAAAATTGAGAAGAAGATGAGCTCTCTCAAGCTCCCATGAAAATTAAGCCCCAGTTTAAATAAAAGAACCAAGAAAATTATCACTTTTCACTTTGCCCCATGCATCGGGCAAATTGATACTTTTCCCCTTTCGTTTCATAAAAAAGTACTGCCTAAACTGAAAAAAAAAATGTTTTACTTAAAATTCTATTATAAAATTCATAGCTTTGGCTACTGTTCTTTTCAAAATAAATTTCTAATTTGTTCCAGTTTTAAAAAATTAGTTACTCTTAACTATTTTATTTTGCCCCACATTCCTCTATATTGCTTATTATCGAAGTGTTTTAGCTGTATTTTTATTGAACTTTATATTTTGTATAAAATTAAGCTTAAAAGATAATACCAGCAACCAACGCACTTTCGCAAGCAATATTAATAGTGCAACAGAAAGCCATGCCTAGTATTTCCTAATAAGTATAATTTACAAATCCTTCATTTGCATAACACTCACGTGGGAAGATAATAATGAGGATGTAACATAGTTCGCACTTCAGCTTTGTCCGTATACCTCATATTTCATTTGATATAATGGGAATACTGAGCAATTAGAGAATGCCAAAATCGAGTCGATAACATAAGTTCATAGAATTAAAACGAGGAATAGGCATTCCATGATCTCTAATAATGTCGATTTTCACTAATTTTGACAATAATCCTTAGGGCAAAGGGAAAGCTATTATACACATTGAAACGTTAATGCTAATGAAACCATTTAAGAAATGATCTTGGTACATCTTTAAAATGGAAGACAGTCTAAAAGGTGAGTTTCTGCAGCTTTCGACACATAATATTGGAGTTTCGGCCTTATTCCCTTACCTGTCTCTTAAACGAGTAGATAAATTTTTAGAAAGTTTGTTAAAAATGCTTTAGTTTTAATCGATCCACAATTTGAGCATTGTGATTGATGTTCGCTACGAACTTTTTGAATGTGCGTATACTATTTTAGAAAATATGTTACGCATTCAATATTCCTCAATAAAGTTGAGGTTAAATTAGAATTTTCATTAAAATGAAATATATACTTGAAGCTGAATCAGTGTGTTTTCGCTGTATTATTTTTTAATGCATAAAGTTACAGATAACTATAAAAATAAAACACATTTAAAATTATTAAAATTTAAGTATTTTTGGAATTTCGCGTTTGAATTTTTTTTCGAATTTGTAGATTCGAAATAGATTTTTTTATTAATATTAATATTATTATTATTATTATTATTTTGCAATTGAAAGCAAATGGTATAATAATTTCGTCAAAGACTACACTTTTAGAAAGCTCACCGTTAAGTTACGGTTAAATAGCCGGCAGCAGTCTGTCCATCTAATTCACCGTTAAATTTATGGTTTGGAACATTTTTCTATCTTTACGGGACCTAAACCATTTTAATGGTTTCAAAAGTAAATGTACAATTTTTACACCATTTCGAGGCGAAGAATCTTCGAACCGCAAACGAAGCGTGCGGGAATCGAGCCCCGGGTATATGGTGTACCAATCTTGCGCTCTAACCATTCGACCATCTACACCATTCAAAACGGCTGTTTATTTATCAATAAATCTTCTTTTCCAACAGGCAAACTGCGTTAAAATTGAGATTTCAGTTTTTGGGATTGGATCCAAATTCATTTTTGGTCTAAATTTAGTGCATATTGACGAAAATCATTTTATTTGCTGCAAAAATTAAAATACAAACAAGCTTCAGCAGCTCAAATTATGGGTTCGCTCATTCGCAAACAGTTCAGGAATCTGATGTCTCCAATTTTTGATTTACGTGTGTATGTGTTTCTATTTAGTAACCACTGCTTAAGCTACTTTTTCTTCTATTTTATATACACATGCAGATTAGATGCTGATAAATCTTTATTCATATTTTAACAACAACGTACGACCGGTAAGGTTCCACAACCAAGATGTTCGCCCGATTCTTATCGACTACGAGACCTAGTGGCGCTTGTAAATTACGGTTAGTTGAACGTTCTTTAGGAGAAACAGAGAATAAACGAATTTTTTCAATCAGTGGTTTGAGTACCATCTTTTTATTGGTTATTCAACTGTTGTAATTAAATATGGTGAAATAACAGTCAAATAAATGGTTATATTACTATTTTCTTACGGAAATTTTAAGCAATTTAAAAAAACATTTTAAAAAATGCATTTTCGTATGACGAAGGATCATAATATATAATGATGACTACCACGTATTTACTACATTGTCACGGAGTATTATATACCATTGCTTTCTAAAAATTCGGTATTTATTACTTTGCTAATTTTAATCCTGTGCATACAAAGAAGGTACTTTTTCTTGGTGTAAAACTATAACGGTAAATATGGTTTTTCGTAAAAGAATACGGTAAAAACTGTTATAACTACATAAACATAGCAATATATGCTCAGAGCGCGTTGAATCTCTTAATGGTTGTCAACGGAAAAATATAAATAATATCTACATTGAAAAAGAAAAATGGTTGCGTCTTAATGTATAATTGTATATGTAGGTCCTTCTGGCGGAGTGGCGTAGTGATAAAGCACTGGCCTCGTAGGTCCAAGCTCGCAGGATCAAACCTGGCCGAAGTCGGTGAATTTTCAAGATGCAGAAAATCGTCACCGCCCATGTCGTGAGGCATGTTAAAGATCCCTTGAGTATATGTTTGGCTTCTATAATCTCGGCCAAATTAAATTCCTAGTGCAGTCTCGCATCATTTAGAGCTCAGGTGCTGCCTTTCAGGCGGGAACTGAGTGTCAAGTATCTTAAAGTGGTAATGGCGTCCGCCGATAGTGGTGCTACTTGAAAGAATGGATGCTGGTTTCCGGGTAATGCACTAGCTCGGCTATGGTGAGAGACCATACTCAGCTCATCAGAAATAAAAAAAATATGTCGATCTCTAACTAGTAAGAGAAAAAAGCTCGAAACTATGAGATTTTGGTTACTGGTATTTTCAGCCAGGTCCTAATACACTTTAAAGCTTTTTTCTTACGTCTAAATGGGTTCATATTTTATTACAATTTAATTATTTTATTACAATTTGTGGAATTTTAATTTTAGAATATGTAATAGAGGAAATGCCATACGTCTTCGAATTGTACAGTGCATTAAAACCTGTTAACATCGTTAGAATTTCATAGAACAATTAAAGAAGATATTGGTTTTTAAACTTATTGTGAAATTCGAAAATGAGGTTGACCCTTGCCTAAATTGCGTATACTTTCGCCAAAATAAGTAGTATTTAATACGCTATAAAAATAAAATAGAACAAGGACAATTAAAACTTAGTTTTTAACTTTACACTTCGTTTTTTCAGATTCAAGGAGCCTGCTAAATCCGGATTCTCTATTAGGTATTATTAGAATAGAATATGATGTACATATATATATACCATATGCTTAGAATGACATTGTGCTTTTAAAAAAGTAGCGAGCTTACTTTTTTGCAACACTGTATGAAATAATTACAAGCGTACTACTTATATATAAGAATAACCATACCAGGTTTTAGATTTGAACCATTTCATTCAACATATCTGCCTTTCTGCAGCGAAATGTAGCTCATTACGTGACGCATCATTAAATAAAGGCATAAAATTAAGCTAAACAGAGCAAAACTAGGGCTGACATTAGTTAATTAAGGCATTCTTCTTAAAAGAGTTCACTCTGATGTAAGAGCAGGACACAGCGCGCTTTCAAATTTGAGGTGAAATACAATTTCTCATTTTGTCTGTAATAGTTCGCTAAAGCTCTAAAAGGAAGCTAAAATCAACTCCCTAGAAATTCTACTATCACATCGTAAGATCTGACCATCATGAAATGGATTTTGGCTTAGTTCCTAAATTAAAATCCGCATATTTCGCATGTGAGGGGAGCCAACTGTTCCGGCTACAACTTCCGAAGTGAAGACAAAACTAAATTTAAATGCGTCTAAAGTTTTGAATTCTTATTTTGAACGACGAGATAAAGGGTTAAATAGTCGTTGTGTTATATTCTTTTGAAATGACTAAAACGAAAGAAATAAGATAAAAAGCAACGTAATTAAGCACTAAATAGTTGTACAAAATAGCGGAATTACAAGGAATTCATTTTGTAATGAAAGACAGAAGTGAGCAAAGAAAGCAAAGAGACAGCGAATTGAAAATAACGCCAATTTTTTTATTTTTGTTGTTAATGAATTATTTGAGAAATATTTAATTTGAATAACCATTGTGCGTGTGCTGAATATTTATAACATTGTAATATATAATTAACAAATGCATCTATAAAACTCAAAATTCAAAACCAGCAAATGATCCTAATAAACGAAAATAATTGTAAAAGGCAACAAGCTATATTAATGCTCTCAAAGAGCTGAGTGTCTTTGTAAATATTAAAGTCAAAACTGTTAATCGGTCCAATCAAAACAATAAATTGTTATAGTATTTTATACTTAGTTTCGTATATTAGTCTACTATGAATCGTCTAACAGTTATCCCTTTTATTACATCATTATATTTATTCTCATTAAATATGAATAAATTAACTCCTTTTAAAAACTATTAAAAGTGAATATATTAACTTCCTTTTAATAATAAATCCCTAATGTTAACTTAAAAATTTGCATTATTAAATTTTCTATTATTTGACACTAAATTCAATGCATGTTGTTATGATGAATGTATGACAGATATTAACACAATTTACAATAGAGTAACAAGCTCCTTTCTAGAGGAAATGCAATTTGAAATAAATTTTCTCATTCACCATGGTTCGAATATGATTTGCATAATTATTTTACACGCTCCAGCATAGGATCGCTTTCAATATAACACATTTTAGAGAATTTCCCTAGTGATTCCCATAATTAATTTGTACCTTGTTATAGCAACCAACTTTGTCGTCAGAACTGTTTAGCTTAAATCTCACGTTTTCATTAATTATTCTCTAGGATGATGGGGAAAATATCATAATAAATTGCTGTATATATATTTCTTATCATATCTTTATAAAGTTATTTATAATTAATATATTTTTATTTTACATGGAGACATATTTAAAACATGAGCAAAACGTTTTTCGTGTTTTCAACTTTTTTTCTAATTAATAACTTTTTTGAAATATTTATCCATACTTTCTTATTTTCGTGGATTTTATTGAAGTATATTTTTGTGGTTTTGTGTGCATACACGCGTTTATTTTCTGTAGACTACAATCCACAAAACCCTTCCCGCCTCAAAAAAAAAAAAAAAAAAAAAATGTAGTTAACTTTAAGCTCCAAGCAATAAGTTTCTTCATCTGAAATAATGCTGATACAATTACGTTCAGTGTGTAATAAAACGTAATTAAAGAATAACAAAAATAAGTATTCATAGTTGGTAATATTTGAAAAATTGCCGCAAACTACCGAGTGTAATTAAGGAACACTATATATTCCTGGTGAAAATAATTTTAATGAGGTCTTTTGTATTCATTTTGCATCATCTAGAGCAGTTGAGGAAATTTTATCGCTCTCATTAGAAATGTAATGGTTACCATTCTTCTTAAACGACAAAAAAGTTTCTTCTTTACATATTGACCTCAGAAAATTGCTATTTTTTATGTACTTTAAAGAAAGAAAAAATGGAGGATTAGAAAAAACGTAAGTTATACATTTTTAGGAAGTGAATTTCTTTTCAAATGTTTATCTTTTTTTTTTTTTTATGTTCAGCTCCTTAAATCAGGATGCTTTGAAGTAAAGACCAAATAAAAAACAAATCAAGAGGTTTTTTAATAGACATGTGAAAGCCTCATTTCCATATCAAAAGACACAGTTTATTTTCAAAACGTTAATTTATATCTGATACTTTACTTTCATAGAAATAAAACATATAGCAATAAAAGACTTAACATAAATTGCTTAAAACATTTAGTTGCAATTAATTTTAAAAGAAAAAAAATGACACACACGATGACTATAAGCACTTAAAACAGCAGATGATTATTATGTTATTTAAAAAAAAAACTTTAAGAAGCAAAACAAGTGTAATGTTAAAACCAAGGCATTCTGACGTCCTTAATAAATCGGGAATGGACTAAACTATTTTATACTACTGAATTTAATTTTAGGTTCACTGTAAAATTAATTAAGCTTTAATGAACTTTGTACTTTTAAAAACATATTTTTTTAATAGCAAGAGTTCTAACGATGATTATAAATTCTTAGCAATGAACATTATTTGGAAACTTTTAGGAAATGTGTATATACCCAGAGCCTTTATTAAATGCAACTGTGGTACTTTGCAAAAATTTACTTATGCTCTTTTCATGCATGCTATTGTATGAAGAGATTATGAATTAAAAATAATTGGTGCAACGTATACATTTACTAGTGAAAGTGCAGTGTGGTGCATTTTCTTTGCTTACTTTTGTTCGATGTCTAAGGATCATTACATTATTTTTAATTATTGGTTTTGGGAAACCTTACAGTACTACTACAACACACGCAGAAAAGTTTAAAAAAACAAAAAATAATAATAAAAATATAATATAAAATAAATAAATAAAATAAATAAAGAAACAAAAGTAAGGAAGAGGAAAGAAAAGAACGGCGCTCAGCCGTTCACATGTGAACCTGAAAGTTCGTGTCTTAACTCCTGGTGTGCTTTTTGGCAAGTAAAAGCTGTAAGCAATAAGTAGCGAACTCTTTCGTGTCTCCGTTCTTACTTTGAATAGTCACTCACTGAAACAATACATTTTTTTTTTTTTTTCGTGAGTGATGCGCTACAATTGACAGCTAGTAGAGTACAAGAATGAAAACCCTATCTTGCAATCACAAAAACCTTCTTGGGGATGTTTCAATGAAAGTTGCTTTTAAATGCAGCATCATTAGAAATATCATATGCTGTTTAAAGTCTGTGGTTAGGATTAAAAAAATCATAATTAGGAATGTCAAATTAAACCTAAACTTCAAACACAATGCATAAATGCATTCCACAAAATTCTGAATGCTGTTAAGAACTACAACTTTTTATCCAGGGAAACGGTTCAATTATGGGAATTTGACGAAGGTACTTTTTATGCGTATCCTTCTTACCTATCTACTAATTTTATCTTTCTCTTAAATGTAATTCATATGTTTTGTTTGTTTTTAGCCGAATGCATTTTCTACTGATTGAATGTATGAATGTTACAAAAAAGAAAAAAAAAGAAGAAGACTATATCTATCAAAATAATCATGTACCTTACTAATTTATTACTTAACTTAAATATGTTCTATGTATAGTCAATAAGAAGTCAAAACGCTGTTAGTTACAAAATTTTGAATGTTATCTATTTGCAATAAGTTTAATGGTACATTATTTGAGGTGTTTAAAGGATAACGTGCTTAAAACTCGATATAGAAACATAAATACTACATTGTATATAAGTCACTTTTTCTGTAATCCTGTTATTTATTTATTTATTCATTTGTGGCACCATTTTTTTTTCAACACCTAAATCGAAATCGTGTGAATATTGATAATGATTTATTGGCCCCACGCCTTAAATAACCACATTTCGCACATTTTTATACTTCCAAAAATACGCTTAGAACCCATAAATTTGAAATTTAAATGTCTCAGGGAACATATTAAACGCAATATAAGAAGATGAATTTATTCCGCTCATACTTGAGCATCTCAAGAACTAGACACTTCTTCGAAAATGAGAAAATTCTTCCCGTTACTTAGCAACGATTCTGCAAGTCTTTGCGCTGTCATAGAAACAAAAATGAAATTCGGCTGTTATCACATATTGTTGCTCCTGGAAGAACAATTGTCACTGGAATCAAAAGTTAAGAACTCGGGAAACTAAATTTGTCTATTTCATTTTATCAGAAAGTCACTCGCTACAGAAATAAAATGAAAAATGTTGATTTAATTTAAGGACGGTAAAATATGTAGGTATTCTACTGTTACAGTACCTTTGAACTCTTTCTTCCATTGATGTTAATTGCATTTTTATTCCGTCATAATGTCAGGAAAATAATATAACATCAACATGCAAAAATATGCACCCTAACATGATCTAGTGCAAGATAATGCAACGACCATGCGGTACAACGATTGATAAAGTATAGACACACATCATTGTTTGAGTCTATTAGAAGCCATTCGACTGTTCTGAAAGTACATAAGCATTAAAAATGACATTCGTGCGAGTAGAGTTTATGTATTTTCTGCTTTTAAATTAATTTATTTCAGATTATGATGGATGTTAAGTAGCTCAACAAGTTTCTTAATATTTTAACCTATTTTCAAAATTGCTTTTATAATTTCAAACGTCCAGTTCATCCATTGCGGACATTGATTGCATTGGACCACATCCCGGCCACCTGCGAACAGTCACGTGATATTTTTAAAGACTAGAAAAAAAAAAATAACTCCAAGACTGAGCATAAATGGCGCTAGAACGAGAGGTTTCTTGGTAAAAAGGCGAATACGACAGTTATAACTTGTGTTCCTAGTAAATCCACCACTGGTTTTCAAAATAACCCCCCAGCTCGCTCTTGTTCGCTACCTACCGGAACTGCAAGCAGGTCCATTCTAATCGCTTTGCGATCCAATCCGTTGTTCTTGATCGCCAATCACTACTTTCTTAGAGTCTAACAGATCTACAATAATGTCTACAGTGGTAGTCTACAATAATGTGCTCATATGTGAAGATATGGGCAACATTCATAAAAAACTCAGCGCTTTAGGCTAACATTATAGTTAAGAAAAACTTATGTATCATACAGATTAATAATAAAAAAATGCCTCTTTTTGATAGCTCGTCTTTGACAAATACGTTCGTTTTAGATCTTAAAATCAGTTGGTTATTAAATTCTTGTACTAGTAGAAAATTTAAACCCATAAAGTTTTGAATAACAAAAAAGTTCAAAATTTCACTTTAAACACATTTATTGGACGCAAACAGTGACAAAACATTAACAGACACATATAACGAAAAGTTTCATAGTCTTACTTCACAGCTCAAGTATCAAGTGCTAAGCATCAAGTTGCATAGAGAAAATTCAGATTCAGCGCTATTTTGAGGCAAAACAAACTTCACGTCCGGGTGTGAACATCAGCTGTGTTGATTTTCGTCGTTCCGTCCCATATCCCGCCTCACATCAACTTTAGAAGCATTTTCCCATGCACTCAGGTAAAGTCTAAGGGGAATGAACAGCCAAGTATTTAGCTTTGAACGGTATTCACTCTCCATGACTACAAACTTTTTATTTTGTCGCGATGAATGTATAATATACATTGTGTATATGATGCAGTTGACATTCGATTTTACGAGCTTTTGGGGGTAAGTACAGAAACACAACGTTGGTGCAGTAGGCGATAAATTCCGGAAACTTTCCGGATTTCTTTTACCTTTCCTTTAAGCCTCATTTTTCTTCGGATACTTATTAGCATTTTAACTCTGAGCACCAACCTGTTATACATTTTACAACGCTTTGTAAATTTGGTTTGAAGAAAATTGGCGACAATATAAAAAAGTGCCATAAGCCTCTTCAAAAATAAAAAGAGAAAAATGCTGCCACTCAAGATATTTAACTACAAAATTAATTTAAACAAAGTGAAGGTTACGTATTGCCACTTAAAATAAAAGACAATTACCTACAAAATTAATTTAAACAAAACAGGCTGATGAAAAGCTTAACCAAGATGCTGCCAAATCTGATATCTAAGTTAGAGATGATTTTGGGCGTTACACAACATAAATTAACATACGAAATTGGTTATTGATTCATTAGGAACTCCAATTTTTTCTTAATTGCATTTTGCCACCTAAATCTTTCATATAGAGATCTGTCTGAGTGTTTTGCGTTCTTTAATCTCGTCCTTAAAAAAAAGAAGGAAAAAAAGAAACGCTAACGTGCGCTAACCCAGCAGCAATTTTTTATTTCGGTTTTACGATAAAAAAAATGCAGACCCTATGCTGACCCGGGCGGGTATTTTAATTTTCAATGATTCGAAGTAACATTTATTGTTATACCTAATTAATGAAAAGAAAGGGTAAAATTCCGCATTTGCAAATTTAGATAATGATGTCTGCTGAGTATCTTTCAACATTTAAAAGTAAAAAATATGTGAAGCGTTCAATAAATAATAAAGCAAGGCAATATGTGGGTGTTCCCATCATCAATCATTGATGGAGGAACTTCGCTTGAAAAAAATGCATTCTTCAAAAATAGCTAAGGTCAGAAATTACATTTATCGAAGTTTAATGGAGATGAGAAATATTTATCTGAACCTTGCCCGTAATGATCAATTTAGTAATCGCAATCTGAAAGTCGACGACAATGCAATGATTTGGTTTTTATTTAATTGCACATTGAGATAATCTGCATTTATTACTAACTGAAATATCGTTATTCAACAACAAGAAATATCATTAAATTTAATAGTTTTAAATAATCATACCTCACAATCTTCTGAAAATTGAAGTAAGTAACAGAAAAAACGTACATGCCATATTTTAATAAGACGTTTGGTATTTTTAATATTTGGGATAAGGCATAAGTTATATTGCAATTTAAAAATATAGGAAACAATAATACTTTTAAATTAACTTTGTTTTTCCTCTAGGAAAAGTATTTAAAGATAAAGAAATCAAATGCTGATTCTTTAAAATATAATTTTCTTATAAGCAAATTCTTTTGCAATCGCTGTTGCTAGTTATACTATCACTTTTTATCAAATAGCTGTGTTTTAAAAACGACAAATTAACTTCCGATAATTGATAATTACTACTTTTTCCTAAAAACAACAATAAATATTATTTTTTAAGTGTGATTAACTATTTGTTAGTACCTTAGAAATTTTTCAGGGGAAATAATAAAAATCTTTTCGCAGTACAAATTTGAATAAAGAGAATTATCAAAAGAAGATTATCATTGGACAAAATAAAATTGATATAATAAAATATTATTTATCATATCTATAAAGAGCATAAAAATATTATCATTGGCCTGTTTTTTTTTTTTGGAAATATAATTCTTTAGCAAATAGTTGTTAACGGCTCTTGTCTATAACAAATCTTGGTTTATATGCCTATAGAATAAAAATTTATTTCTATTTAAGAAAGAGAAAAATTAGCAGCAAATGTTATTAAGTTTTATTTTATTTTAATGTGTAGAACATCGTGAATTTGTAACTGACGCTGTAGTAATTTATTTCATTTCAAATTTTAAATGCTTTGAATTGTTCATACTATCTTCTAATTTAAAATTTGAAAGTAGATTGCACCATTTTCGAAGGAAATGACAAAAAAAAAAAAAGTATCTCATCTGGCATATTTCAATGAAATTTCATGCCATTATATCAAATCCCCGCTATAGCGATATTTCACTTTATGGAATTTTTTATTTCGTAATTAAGTATTTCATTTATTTATTTGATGTGTGGAATAATTGTAAGAAATTAAAATTTGATGAAAACGCTTGCAAGTTGGAATTCCGAAACTATACATTCAACCTTTTCCGTAATATACCATAATCTTCTTCAAAATGTGTTCCATGGGAAATATTTCAATAGAAACCAGTTAGGATGGAAGTATATCCTCCAAAGAGAGAAAATTGTTAAAGTTAGTTCTTCGAAAGGCAAAATTTTCTTAAATATTTCAAGTCAAAACGCAGGAACTTTAACCATCAATCAATGTCAAAAACTTTTAATTCATTGGAAATGCAACGATAAGCAAATTCCTATTCACACATTGGACTCCAAAGCATTTCTCGAAAATTGGCGTATTTTTGATGGGAAGACACCGCACTGAATTTGAAGCATTGCATTTAACTTAGTAGCTAAATTTAGTATTTTTAATGGTTGTTCGCAGTAGAAATTAAAAAAAAAAACAAAAAAAAAAAAAAAAAAAACAACAGCGTTTAAACAGTAAATAATAACAATAGTAATTATACATAGCACTTACAAACGAATTGTCTCGAATGAAAAATAAAGAAAAAAAAATGAAAGCAAGAAATGTTGGTGAAGTTTAATCAAGCAAGTAATTTGTTGGATGCCACTCGAAAAATAAAGCTGTACTTCCTGAGGGAGTGGGAATTGAGCCAGTGGAGAACAGTTCCAGAGAGAGACACTGTCAAAGGAAGAGACCGACTGATCCTTAAGGTGCTTTCATACCGTTCACAACAGTAACGTATGACAAAGACAACATTTTTCAAGGCATGTTATTATTTCTACCTAACTTCATAACCACGTCCTCCCGTTGATTGATTGGTATATTTTATTGCATCATTAAGACAGACTTTCCCCCAGCCGACAGTGATAGGTTCTTTGCGTTTTTGAATGCATGCGTCACCGTTGTTAGTTTGATAACTATAGCAGCAGTCTGTTACGCCGGAGACAAAATATCTCCGTTGCCTTTTGTGTAAGAGCACCCTTAGACAACGCAATGGAGGGAAGCACCATCTAATCAACATTTTTATTTTTTTGTCTAGAACAGACGCCAAACAATCTCTATTCCAGTACTCTCAGGAGTATTGGTTTTCAATATGGGAATATTGAGGATATTCTGACCACGACGGATTGTACACCAGTCACCACTGGGGTACACAGAATGTTTTTGGTCGGCCAGTATCAGACCCATGGCCATATAGTCACAAGCTCGGTGCCTAACCAACCGGCCTATGAAGTGAATGCCAACAAAGTTGAATAGGAAAATTTGAAGATATTGTACGGGGCCTTAAAATAATACGTCATGTAGGTGATACAAGATTAAAACGATCTGTGAATATTTAATTACTTTTAGTTCTCATTAAATTTCAGATTGACAAATTGTACCTAAACAGAAAGTAAAGAAATCTTAAAGGCTGGTGGATTATTTGCTGGTTTGATATGTTATTACTAGATGAATTATTTCGTAGTTTATTTTATTAATATTTTATTCCTCCATATATGTATTTATTTATTTAACTTGGTTACTGCCATATGAAGTAAAGATCATATTTTTGGTGAAACAAAAAATGTTTATAGAATTCAATTAAATAGAAAAAAAATGCCCTACAAGCTTTTATGTGCAACAAAAATTTTTACTACTTGACGCGCTATATTTCATTTTTTAAGAGTAATATAAATCGGTGCGAAAAGTGAGATTCTATAAAGAAAAATTTTATAAAAAGACAGATTGCTATGGCTTTTATTTTATAATTTAATCGGAGAATTCTCCTTGTTTAAAATTCGAACGCTTTATAGCAGTAAATTGTAATCTTAGGTAACGTATAAGGCTATATAATGTCGGCTAACTTCAATTTATGAGCGGTTTTAAAGCAAGACAAGGGACATTTTCACTTTAAAGGGCAAAACAGTTTTCATTTTATTTTGACAAAGAGCGCGTTTTTAAATTTTTCACTCATAGTCAATATTTCACGATATTTTTTTTTTTATCTTGGAACAAGCGATATTAGAAATGTAGACCACATGTTACTTCTTTAATGTATAAGCATTAATGTTCACTATTTTGAGAATATCTGCAACAAATATTTAACAGACTAACTTTTACACGCGGACATGGTTTTCGCCATTGATTTACTCTAACGCACCTGCACAACGAACTTCCCCAAAACTCAAACTAATTCGTCCTTTTCTGTCATGCGTCAAAACCATCCAAAAGTCACAACTTCGTGGTCGAACTGTACTTACATGTACTACAAGTCAGTATTTTTGTCTCTAAGCAACGTTTTATGCTGTCATACACAGAAAATCAAACAAACAAACAAATAAACTGCAACCCTGTAATGCGAACATTTTATTTTTTTAGAAAAAAGTTTTAGTTAAATAATTAGCTTATTAATTTTTACCTGATTTTACAGGAAAACATTTCTTCTTCAAACAACTGAAGGAATTTCCGAGCTTTTTGTAATTTAAAGCGGGAACGTAGCTTAAATGTAATGTAATTGGAAGCATAAAATACTTCTGAAACAGTAAAAAAAAGCATTTTGAATAACAAAAAATATTAGCGATTTCTTATCATAGTCGCCATTTTAAGAATAAACATATTAAAATCTAAATCAGAAATAAAAACCATTAATTTGAATTATTTATTGCTTAGGAACTATAACGCTTTGTTTCACCATTAGTAACTTAACAACTCATATACCGTTGGAAAAATAAAACATTTATATACATAATTTAGTGTAATGTGTTAGTAGAGTGTTATATGATGCTAGCAAATTAACGAATTGTAAGCCTATGGTAAAATGAAATAAAGTTCATTCAGAAAATTTTATGTTACATAACAAAAGCGCATCGCTCAACATTACCACGTTAACAATGTCAAAGTCGTTACAAAAGTGAAACAACATTCATGTAGATAATTTTGTGTTACGTAACATTAGAGTGTTACGTAAAACTAATAACTATAGTAAAATGAAACAACTTTCATTCAAATAATTTTATGTTACATAACAAAAGCGCATCGCAATCTTAATTAAATTAACGACTTTTATGCCTCTGGTAAAAAGCGAGAATGTTTCGATTTGCATTACTATAAAACAAGTTACGCAAAAAATTAATATCTTACGTTTTCATACGTGAAGTATTGCATATGTTTACTTAATACGTTAATCACGTACGACGTAGAATTTAATACCTCAAGCAATAAGAACTTTTAGCTTTATTAATTTTTTACTTCAGCTTTGGATAAAATGACTCCATAGAATTATTTACATTACATAACAATAACTTTCGAAAGTGCAATTATTTTTGCTATTTTTACATAATACAAGAATTTGTTCTGACTCTCCACTCCCTTTTCCCTCCGTAATGAGTTTGGTAACGAATTTTGCGAGGGGAAAAAATTATGCTCGTTGCATATCAAATACATTGAGGATGCTCGTATTTTAAGAGCACTTGTACGCAAACGAAAGAAAATGTGTGCCCCGCATTTGTTTTTACGCAAATTATTTATGCACGCATCGATATTACTAGGTGAATGGGACAAAAGCTTTTTAAAAATTTTTCAAAGGCTTAACAAATTTCAGATACAGGTTTCGGCAGTCTCTCAGTCGATTTGCTGTTCTGATTTTTCTATTTTATTATTTTTTTTAAAAAAAAAGGTCTAAAAAGTACCAAATTTGTTTTAACTTAGTGGTCGCCAAACCGTCGTATCGATCGGATAAGTTTTCGGTAGGTCACAATCGTGATCAAGTGAATTGTTTACATATTATTATACCAATGATTCGTAGTTGATTATTTATATTCCATACTCGCGTTGAATAATTCGGGGCTCAGAAAGAAATTGCAGTATATTTTGCTGGCATAAGTATAAACTTTTTGAAAAAGCGATAAATGTTCCAATGTATTAATTGGCTAACTCCATATGGCATCCTCGTGATTTTCTTCGCTTATAAGTTGAGAGATTTAAATTCTTTTCTTGTTCCTTTTTTGTGGGGGGGGGGGAGGGGGGGGGGGGCGGGAGAGAAATGTGATGTAGCTCAGTAGCTTCAAAAGTTTGGCGACCACTGTTCTAACTTGTTCCTTCTACTTTCGTATTTTTGAAACATTATAAATCAGGCTTCGAAAATATATTTTATCATAACATTTAAATAATCTCGGAAACATCAGAACGACTGTTATTTTTATGGATCAAATAATATGAGTCTGAGATTACATTCATGTATTTAATTTACTAAGAAAAGACGTTAACACTATTCAACGAGCTAAAAGTTTATAAGATACTCATAAATAGCATTTTTTTAAAAATTAATTTTAAATAAAATGCCAATGTAATTTCATCATGCAACGAAAGTGGCTCGGGTTTAATATACTACACAATGAAGTTATTTTTTACCAGTGTGCAAATAATGATAAAGAAACATTAAAGTGCCATGGTTTTTAATCGTTCGATTTATTCTTGCTTTTTTTACATTCATTAGTGACAAATTGTACATAGCACAGTGATAAACATCTTGTTGAAAACCCAGGTTCAAATGGAGGGGCACCGATTAATCGGCAGTAATCGGTAATAGGCCATAATATGCCCCTTTGACCGTTATTTATGATTGGCTAAATTTTGACGATTATTTGGCGAAGTATTTATTTATTAAAATTAGTTTTAGCACGTAAGAAGCAAGAAACCATACTGAATGAATTTATTAACAATAACAGAGGTGTCCTACTCCTGGAGTGGTGATGCACCTCTCCCTCCTCTAAGAAAAACAGAATAACATTTATCAAAATGAGATTTTATAAAAAAATAGAAGATATAACATAGGAGACATAAATTCACAACAGTACTGCTTAAAATGATTTTACAACATCCTAAAACTTCCAATATGCTATATACGACATGATCCCCATGGGCATCACTGCAGAAAGTCAATGTAATTTTCTGCAACCTAATATGTCATATAAATACACACATATATGGGAAATTTCTCAAGCTGGGGTGATTCATTTACTCCCTCCTGACCTCTCAAAATAACAGGCCTGGAAGCACATAAAGATAAGAAGCCCTACTTTGCAAGTAGAAATTTGAGGACGTACTGACTACAAATAATTTTGAATCGTAGCTCCCTTTCTCTCCGTTCCTTCAATGTTTACCCACTCCTAAAATTCAAACAATAGAGAAAATTCATTCAAAAATTCACCGTATTTATTCTCCGTAGAAAATTCACCGTATTTATTCTTATACTTCTTTTTTAAGTATAAGAATAAATATGGTGCATATATGACTATTAATTAAGTAAAGAAATTGTTCAGAAGTTTAATTACAAGCAGTCTTGTTTTGCTACTTGCAAAATGACAGCACAAGACCCCGTTACACTTGTATAGACCATTACAATCGTCAAAAGTTGTTGAAAGTAGGATGTTTTCTCAACTTTTTGTTGTGTATCTTTGCTTTCGTTAACTAATTAGCTATAATTAAACGCTTCTAAAACTTTTACTCCGGGCCGTTTTTATAAGCACGCGCTGCATTATTGTTTTTTTTTCAGATACACTTCTAACTTGTAATGGTTTTCGAATAAAATTTGGAAAAGGCTTGTGAAGCAAACTTCAAAAATGATTTGGTGTAAAGGGTTCAATAAAGGTACAATCAGTTTCATTCCCAATATTCAAGATTTACAATATATCAGGGCTTGAAAATGTATTGCCCGACATGCCAGGGGCATGTACAAATTTCGATCGGGCATGAATTTTCTACCCTTATATGGCCGGCAGGGCATGTAATTTTTTAATCAAATATTTATATCCAAAACTTTATTATTTCGTCTACTTATTCTATAATATTTTTCTCTAATGTAATTGTTTAATGATTTAGATTAATGTTAAAATAATTCTGGATTCCGATATAAAGCTTTTAAATTTTAATTCTTTGTCAGATTAATGCTATACGACGAATTCAAATGTTTTTATTATTATGAAGCAAACAACTTCTGGGTATGTAAAAATTTAGTTCGGGCATGTATTTTTAGGCAAATATGCCCGGCAGGGCATGTAAAACTTTTAAAATTTTTCGGGCAATGCAATGTATCATCGTAAAAGTGGGAACACGTACTATTTTATGTGTGGAACCAGTACATTTTTCGAATTCAGTACATTAACGAGAAATAAAATGACATTAACTTGTTTACCTCTCCTATCAAAATTAGGAGTATCAAAACAGTTAAGTGCAAACTTCCAAGTTTTAAATTACACTGTATATCTATCCATTTATAACGCCTCATGAACAAGAGCGAAACGTTTATTTTAGAATATGCGTGCGCGAATGCACGTCACGAAAATTTCAAAGGTAATTTGATTGTAAAGAAGTGTAAAATTAACTTAGGACATTTCAAACTGAAGTAAATTGCATTATTACTTTCGGTGTTTCACTGCGCCGGGTAAATATCGCATTAAATTCATGACAGTTTTCAGAAAATTGGTAAAATGCATTCTGCTGTTCAATAAAATTAACTGTTTAATAGGAGAGATACATTAGTTTTTAATAACATTATAGATCAATTATTTTAAGCAATAATGAAATTTACCACGTTTATTCCTTTAGCGTTGCTTTTGATAAACGTTGACGAAAAGTTAATTGACTGTTTCAGAACTGAAAAGAGATCAAAATGACTTAATTTAGTTGAAATACAATATCAAAATAAGAAGTATCTTTTGTCGTTTTGCATTAACTAATTAGCTATCATTAAACGCTTCTAAAAGTTTCACTCCAGATATAAACTTTTTGTACGCACGTGCTGCATTGTTGTTTTTCTTTCAGATAGGCTGCTAACGTGTAATGGTTTTTGAATCAAATTTAGAGAAGGCTCGTGAAGCAAACATCAAAAAAGATTTGGTGTAAAAGTGCTCAATAAATGTAAAAGAAGTTTCACTTCAACAAATATTTCTGAAAGCTATGAGTACGACGAAAATTAATAACTGTAATTAAATTGAAGGGATTTGGGCCAGCAAGTCTCTTCAGACTGTTTTGAGCGGTGCAATTTTCTTATCATACTATTTGTAAAGAAGTAAAACTCATCAAAAAATATTTTTCTAATGCCTAGAATAAATACGATACATATATGACTGGTAAATTACTAAGGAAATTGTTCACAAGTTTAATTAACAGCAGTCTTGTTTGCAATTGTCAAAACTTGCTAAATGTAGGAAGTTTTCTTAACCTTTCGTTTTGTCACTTTGTTTGCAGATATTTTGCCTCAGTTTGTTTACTCTTGGAACTGGTTGGATATAAACTTTATCATGCTTTTCTTTATCATCATTTCGCACTTTTATCATATTTTTTGAAAAACGCTTTTGCCTTCAATGGCTTCAATGGCTTCTGGCTTCCTGACAGAAAATTCTATACGTCCAGTAAAAGAATCGCCTCGTTTTTAGACTGCATCATTATGCAGTATGTAAAAATATGGATTTTATAATTTGACGAACTATAACAACTTTAACCATTTCTATCCTGCAGATCTGGGTGAAAACTATTTTGATTTAGTATGCATTTAAATGAACAATATATATATTTTTTGAAACGTTTTCAAACAATTGAACGATGCGTTACAGTTTCATTCGTTAGTTCTTTTTAAAACTTTTTCTAAGTACTTACCCAACACAGCTTTGTCTGGGTTTTGTTGTATTTCTTTAATATTATGTTTCTCTATTATTACCGTAATATTTAAAAAAATGAAGAAAAAAAGCTACTTTATTGACTTTAAAAAAACTGCCTTATAACTTACAATAAAGTTTCTTCTTTGGCCTTTACACATTGACATGCTGTTTCTTAAACGTTTTCGAGAAGCTATAGAGTAGCATATTTAGGGTTTTTCATGGCTCCCCCCACTTAAGGCATAAAGGTTTCATCTAAATATTAACCATAGTTATATACTCACATGCTTTTTTCTGAGAAATCTTTTTTACCTATTTATTTGTTTATGTAATTTTGCTAAGTCCTTAAATTTACTGCTTCATTAGAGGTCACTTCTGTTTACCTATTTATTTGTTTATGTAATTTTGCTAAGTCTTTAATTTTACTGTTTCATTTTATTTCGCTTCAGAATTCAAAACCAGACTTCTGCAGAGAAAACAAATCTGGCTGTAAATCACGAAACATTAAATTATTAAAAACTCCAGTATGCATTCACAAGATGCAGCTTAAATAAAGCAAGGAAACAAATAGCAACCGGTCATGTCTCGCTCTCACATACCTAGAACAAAAGTTTTCAGCGGAAAAAGTCTTAGTATGTAAAAAAAAATAAATTAACGAAAATAATAATAATAAAAAAAAATAAATAAGCGAAATTCGGATGTTGGTTACTGCGCTATGTTTTCTTCTTTTAGAAGATCTTGCAATATAAAATAATCACATCCACACATGTCTTCAAATATTTTCATTTCAAAACATAACAATACGTTAATAGGATATTATCATATTTTTGCTTCTACGCCGGATAAGCTTTATTACTACTTTAGCTCATGTGCCGAAAGTAAGATACAAAATGAATATTTTATGAACAAGAAGCAAGGAAAAAATTATTTCACCGTGTCGCAGGAAACATTCCTCGGCTCATTGAAATGTTTTCTAGATAAGATAAGAACATTTTCCACTTCAGCATGCGTATTCGTGTAAATTACATTTGCTGCTGCGTTATATGTTTCGTTATGTGGACACTGACGAAAAACTCTTACCCTTAAAGAAATGTTAGACTGCAACGATAAAAAGTGCTAAGTAAGCATACTGACGTTTTCTTGAGTATTTATTTAACTTTGAAGTAGAGTTGGAAATAAATATGACTTTGAAATGGGGCTAATATTTGTAAAGTAACAACTTTTAGCTAGGGTAAAATAGTCAGAAAAAAAAAATATATACTTTTTTTAAATTCAAATTTTGAATATAAATTTGTAACCTTAAAAAGTATTTAGTATATAAATCCCAACTTTATTGTTAACTCCTGAAACAAAAATTGCTTTAAAGTATAGTTTATATTTAAAATAAATGAAAGGTATTTCATGAAAGTCATTTAATGCATTTCTTATTAACTTACCCACCACAGCTTTGTCTGGGTATTGTTATTTTTCATTTATTTTTGACTTTACTAATGTTAACGTATTATTTAAAAAAAGAAAGGGAAAAAATTACTTCATTGATTTTAAAGAACTGCTTTAAGACCAAAAGCGAAACTAGTTTAAAACATTTGTCATTCATTTTTTTTTCATACATTATATATTTTATAGAATACATGACATGGACTGAACACAACAGAATATTTAAATTTATTGTTTTTACCGTATTAAAATATTAATTTTCTTTATAATTTAATATTTATATACTTTCCATTTATAAAAAAATATGTACATTTATTTTAACATTAAACATGGAATACAAAAGTTGGGCCTAACTAAAAGCTCATCTGATAAATAATAAGTCATACATTAGTCTTCAAGTAAAACTTTTAAGAGATGTAAGTCCATTTAATCCCGCAAATGTAAAATATTCACTACTCGAAATTGTTTGAAGCGTACATGTTATCCTATTCGTTAAAAATTAGGATTTAAGCTTTTTTAAAAACAAATACTAAGAGTGAAAGATGTTTCTACACTGCATTAAGCCTGGTGTACATATTTTTCAACTACTTTAACGAATATGTAAATAGATTTTGGTATTTACTGCACGGCATGTTTTAATCCTAAGAAGAAAATTAGACGATAGTACTGAAAAGTAAAATCCAAAGTTTGTTTTATTAAAGTAATTTTAATAGTCACCGTTTTTTTCATTTTTATTGCTATTCAGCACGCTAGGGGTTAAAAGCCAAAGAAAAACATAGTTAATTCACAAACAAAATAATTCATTAAATAAACGAAGTTAATACTCAAAAATATGGCTTTTATGACGTAATCATAGTTGGGAATATTATAGGAGAAAGTACCGTATGATATGTTGGGAACTTTTTAAAATAGGTGTGAAATATTTCTCAGCAATAACAAGTGTTCATTAAATATAAATGTATACGAAATGTACCCAAAATATTAAAATCAAATTTACTAAGTGTACATATTGTTTACAAATTTATATCATGCCGTCTTTCTCAAAATACTTATTGCACATTATAAAGATAGTGACGTTCATATATTATTGTTTTTTTCCCCAAACTTTTATTTCAACCGTATTTCTGTTATTGTAATCTCATAAATGCAATGCGATGCTTTATGGCAGTAGTTTTTTAGAGTTTACTCGATCAAGGGCATTTTAAAAATTCCCTATAATGCCTTCTGTTCCCTTCATTTCTTCAAAAGAAGAAAAAAAAAATCAGATCTTTTTTCCATGAAATTTTAATAAAGAACCCCAATTCCCTTTTGTGCTTCCTTGTAATCTATTTTATTTAAAGAACTTGTTTTGCAATGTTACATCATATGTTTTAAATCTAAGACATAAATTGTGATTCCAGAATCAGTTAAGGCTTGTGGCTTACACTGATGCAGGCACAACCCTTGTTATCTTTAAGTAAAAATCCAAACAGTTTATTTTTATGTAGGACTGCTCTATGGGGCTTCTGGAAATCCTACATGCTTCCTCCGTTGGGAAATCTCATTTATTATGCAATTCTTCCGGTGGAATGCATGTATTTTGAATCTGCCTATCTTCGTCGCAAACCAGGAAATAAACACAAATGAATTATTTTTGTGTATTTGGAGCAAGCAATTTTTCGTATTCTCTGAAATCACACGTAAATAAGACTTTCTGCTCATATATTGATGCATGTTAACTTTACAAAATAAAGTATTTGTAAGCATCATACTGGAAGATGTTTTTAAACAGCTGTTCATTATAACGAAACTCTGCATTTGTATTTGACTGAAGCAGTAATATACATAAAAAACAATCATTTATTACGAGATCACAAGAGCTTTAATTGTTAATATTTCGTGTTCACTTACCCAATAAGTCTTTGGCCATTCTTAAATGTTATTTTTATGTCTAATACTTCATCGGTGTTATGAAAAGAATAAAAATCACACTAAATCCACAAAAATAAATAAATAAATAAATACATAAGAAAATATATTATAGGAGTCAGAGGTTTGCATAAGTAAATCTATTATAGGAGTTCTGTAAAATGATTTTTATTCTTTTCATAAAGTTTAGAGGATTAAATTCTGTGTGCATACCATATAGATATATAATGTTCCAATGAACTTTCAATTTCGTGAAAGGCACCAAAAAAAAAAAAAAGCACAGAACTAAACGTTGATAAAGATTTCTTTCTTTATCTGTAGTTGAGATAGACATTAAAATAGTTATCCAATTAGGGTTCAAAATTTTTTTCTTTTGATCCCCAATTTTATCACATTCCTGCTGAACTGATTTCCAATTTTGTATATCATTTTTTTTCAAGCTTTGCTTTCTCTAATAATCTAAAGTTAATTATACTATAAAAGTTAAAGTTTTGGATACTATATTGGTACAAATTGCTTTAATGTTTAAGGATATTTCTTCAAATTGTCCTATGATATATACAATAGGAATTAAAAAATCGTTTACTGCTGTAAATGTAATGAAAAACATGTAATAAACAGAAAATCGTTGTGGTTAATCTTGTAGACCATAAACAGTCCAATTTGGTTCTAAATATACATTTTCAATTTTTTAATCTGTTTTTCGTGAATCAAAAGCGCGACATATGATATTCATGCCTTCTTAAACAAAAAGAAGAAATAAGTTAATACATATCAAACCTATACTTTTGGTTTCTTTATCAATCAAGAGTAATTAGTGATTTGATTTGGCAAATATACTTTCGCCATGATCACAAAACAACTAAAATCAGAGAGTCACGGGAATTGTATGATTGATTTTATCGGCCTTGAGCACAAAAACGTCATTAGTAGAGAAGTACTTCATATCTTTTAATAAGTGAAGCTACGGACACGCAATTGTTAAGTGCTTAAGTGCTACAGCCGATAGAAGAAACAAAACTATTTATTTATGTAATTTCAAGAAAGTGGGGTTAATGTATTTTTTTACATATTTAATTTCATCATAAGTACATGTGGCATGTTTTTTAATCAAAATAGAGCGTTGACTAAAAAATGGAAAACAACAAATTTAAATGGAGTACATTTTATGTAACAGTAGAATATTTAGCACTCCATAGATATATTAGTAAAGTTAAATATTGATTTAAAATTCATAAAATGTAGCTAACCCTTAATAAAAGATTAATAATTAAGAACTCTGCAGAGTCCATATCATTGGCATCTGATTGCCTCTTCACAATCATCACTGAATTCTTTTTTAATGTTATCCTTTCGCCCCATATGTGCATGTAAAAGAACAACTTCTCTACCAACAAACTTCTCTACTCCAATTTCATACTTCAAATAGCTCTAATCACAAACTGATTCATTCACTTTCAAATAAGACGGCACAAAATCAGTGCGAGTAACTTGAAAAGACGTAAAATTTTCTACCCTGGTTTAAAAAAAGGCGAGCCCCGATGTAAGATCAATTTTAAAGGCGAAAAAAGATAAGCAAATAGGGAAGTTTCCACACATTAAATATTCCTATTTTGACAGCTAAATAAGGTTAAGACAATAAAAAAATTCTAAAATTCAATAACGCCAGACTCCGAAAGCCATCTATTGATTTTTTATTAGTTTTTAAATATTCCACGAGCAAAGAACGAGGTTGAGCTTAACGCGTCAGCCCCTGACGTCACACTTTATGTTTCACTGCAGACTTCACGTAGCTCTTAGCTAGTTTGCTTTCTTCTCAACACTATTTTATTGTTACTTTGAAATTATTACTTTATTATGGAGTCTAGATTTATAAAAGTTTAATCAAGCAACGTCCCAAAAGGAACATTAATGATGTAATTTCATTTTATTCAATTTTATACAGCGAAATTTCTTTCTTGGCGACGTTTATCGCTTGCGAACATTATAAAGGCAAACCTGATGCAGTTGAAACTTGTTCTACGAGTTCTCTTCGGCGGACATTCCTTGAACTTAAACCCCTGGGATGTCGCTCCTAGTGTAGCCAAGTTCTTGTGCCATCACATAGTAGTGACGTTTCTCCCTGAATTGTGACGCACATGAGCAGCAAATTGTTTTTGCGTCTCTTACAGCGCTTAGCTTTAAAAATTATTTAAAAAATAAATACTTTATGGACGTTATTCTATAGAAGAAAAATACAACCAAAAAATCGAAAACTTCGCTACTGCGTCTTAGGTCTTAATCTCGAACATAACACTGTGCAACAAATTTGAACTTTTTTTTTGTCCTTTAGATGAAACTATGTGATTTTATATAAACAAAAGGTGCTTGATTCAAACATCCAAACCAAAGTGGTCCACATCCCGTACTGTTTTTGTTGGAGACCCACTTCTCATATTTATACAATTTTGTTATAGAAGATCGTAACTGAGGCTTGCTTATTGAAAACACAAATGCTAAGATGATTTTTTTTTTGGCCGTTTCATCTTGTGGGCATCTGTTGGTGTGCCCTGACAACAGATTAGCAATATTCAATTAGTCTACTTCCATTCCATCGACTGCTGAAGTGCTTTTCAAACACAGAGATGTCCTGATTAAACCTTCAACCATGCTCATTATTAATTGGGCCAAGGTTTTCATGAAAGAAGTCCATATAGGAGTCCAAAAAGTGTAGTTTTAAAGACATATGCCAACCTATAATACAAAAGCATTTTATCATGTCACCAAGAAGATCTTCGTAGTTTTCAGTTTTCTCATTTCCAAGGAGACGTTAGCACACTGATTTAAAGGCCAGCGAGGCTGATTTTTCGGCTTCTAACTTTGTTTTCATACTCTTCATAATGAAAGGACTTCCTTGAGTTGTGGGCCAATAAAAACCCTTTCTTTTACTTTTGCATCACTTAAATTTTTCAATTTGTTCTTGAGATGCAAGAAAGCCACTCCTTCTCTGTCCGGAACTTTCACAAATATTTCGATTAACCAAGTTTAATGTGCAATTATAGAAAAAAAGCACATGATAGATTTACAAGTGGCTCATTTTGAAAATTTTGCCACTCACAATTTTGAAATTTCTTTTGTGTTTGCAAAATATACTATAGGAATAAAAAGCAAAAAAAAAAAAAATACTTAAATAGAGGAGCACTGATAAACAAGTGCCACTCTGCTGAATTGTGCTCATGTCCTAATGCTTGAAATAGTACTTTCACATCACAGCAGCATATTATTTCTTCTTTCTCCGCAAAATAGTCCACAAAATGCCTTCGTCGTCGTGTAAATGACTCGAAACTTCGAGAAAGTAGATAAAGCTTTTGTTGCCAAAAATGTCGCTAAAGTAACCTAAGTATATTAAAAAGGTCTCTACAATGACAACGAGAAATGTCAATTTATCACTGTCAATAAGAAAAATATAATTTATAATAAATTAAGTCGATAAATTACGAAAATATGCACATTTATCCAGAAAATGCGTAAAAAGCTAAAATGTGGGATTTTGGGAAAATGGTTCGTGATGGACAAAAAATAATGGCAGATTCGTAATTTTCAGCCAAAAATACATAACAAACAGACATTTTCATCTAAAGGACATTTTTCGTGTTGCACAGTGTAATCAGTTTCTAGAGTACAATTGCTTTAAAAACTAGTACATAAAACATCACAATACATACATAATAATGAGTAGTTGTGTTTTTCAAAATTGAAGCTTCTTTACTATAAGTTTTTTCTGGCTCCGAGCAAAAATGCCAAAACTCTCTCAAAATGTGTGCAGAAAATATAAATAATTCAGGGGTAATAGAGTATTAGGGGCATTACTTAAACATTTATAGCATTCTTTAAAATGTGATTCAATGCAGTTTAATATTTCACAGATTAAATTTTTTATCACCATTGATTTGCAGTATCATCGATATGAGTAACATGTTTATATTCATGAGTCTGACAAATCGTAGAATTTTTTTGCTTTTAAATGCAATCATCCGATAACGCAAACACACAACTCCCTTCCCACTTGAAGGTTTAAGTGAATATTTCATTGTGAATGTTTCTTTAATCTACATATTTAAGCTTGAAGAAAATGAAAGCTAGATTGAAAATTTCAAAATCTTTCATTTATAACTATGTTTAAATCTTGGTACATCGAAATAAGAAACATCTCTCCCATCTGATCAAATTTGTAAACCCAAAGAAAATAACTATTTCCATTCAATTTTTGCCGCATTTATTTCTACACGCGTTACGTTATTATGAGATGTTTCTCAGGTTTCTGCGAAATTATTTTACTTACGTGATATGAAACACAATGAAGTATTTCTGTTTTTATTAAAAAGAAAAAAAAATCATTTACAAACTATCAAATGCTACAATGCTTTTAAAATAAGAATAACTTTCAAATAAAAAAACATTAGAATAAAAACCTTTTTACGTTTTACTTTTATTTTTGCTTTAATACATAACTTTTATTTACTTACTTCCTTTATAAGTTAAATAATTTGTTTAAGTATCATTTTAAAATTAGTCTCAATATTTATTCATCAACTTAGAAGAATTATTAATTAATTAACGCTTGTTAAGCAATGAAGAAAATTGCAGTGTCAATGAATTACAAATATTTCAAGAAATCTAGCACACACCAATTTTAAATCTGTTTCAAAAGGCTCCTTCATTGTAAAAGTTCATAGCAATTTTGATTGTTACTATACTTAAATTCAGGACACGAAAACTCATGAATAAGGAAGTTACTGAATTTATTACTGTTAAGGAAATTACTGAATTTATCATTAACGTAATCATGCTTATGTTAATGATAAAGCAGTATAGTTTAAATTCTTAATTTAGGCAAAACACACAATGCATTGAATGACAAGGCGAACTTTAAACTATTCGATTGTTTTACACTAGATGAGAGAAAAGTTACTGAACAGTTCCTTAACTTGCTACACATCATTCTTAAAAATAAAACGATTGACCATGTTTATGTTAATGATAAAGCAGTATTTATTTTGTTTTTAATTGAATTTAAGGTAAATATGACCTTATTTACAATTGCCTGGGTATTAATACCAACTCATATCTCACCTTCTTCCCCCACATTTAAAAATACACTACTACAATGATGAAGTGCAGACGACATGCCCATGTGAGTAACGTTCTTTGATTCTGAAAAATCCCAAAGAGAACCAGCTGAAGAGTTTCAAATCTAAATCTTTAAGATGTCTCCAAAGAAATCAACGTCCGGTAATGAGCTGGTAGACTCCAACATCTTTCTTCTAAGAGACATAAGATTAATATCCCTTAAGATAAATATGTAGTGGTAAGTCATTATTCAACTAGGAATGTCAGCACTGAATTAAAAATTAAAGTGATACGACAAATCTGCAGTTAATTTACTGTTACCTAGGGTACAGGCATGGAGGTACTTTAAATATAATTATAGAAATGTATTAAAGGGTGAAATTTAAAAAGGCCTTTAAAAATATTCTTGAAACTAGTTTATAGAATTTTCTTGTTTCGATGGGCATATATAATGTTATATCCTAAGCTCATTTGATGTCAGAGATGTATTACTTTAAAAATTACCAAAAAAAAAAAATCTGTATAAAATCCTTGGTAAGGTAATCGCGAAGTTCAGTAGCATTATATTAAATTTTACCCCAAGTGCCTTACATTATTTAATGCTAACTTTTGCGAGAAAATTTCACTTATAATTTTGAATTACAAACGTATGATTTAGGGTTATAGTCAACTCGCGTTGTATGGACCTCATTCTGATTTCATTATTTTAGTCGTTTTATCAAGTAATCGCTATATCAAATAAATTGAATATATTCAAATTGCAATTATGTAAATTGTAAAACACAGACAATGTGGTGCAAAAAGATTAACATGAATTGAATGGTGAGAAATTGCTGCCCCTTGATGGTGGAAAATATGATAGGATATATTTTAAAGAGAAAGTTATGGTTATTCCTTAGCAGAGCGGGTATATAGCAAATCATTCTATATAATTGATTTTCTACCGACAAATAGGTGTTTGCTTCTAGAATTTCATTGATTTTTGCGAGCTGAAATTGTTCAAGCATCAAAAATTAGCTTGCTTGATTGTTTTAAAAAACAGGTAGCTTTTTTCCCTTTTTCTGGTCACTAAAAGGATTTTATTTTAAGCGGAAGTTGTATTCTTATACGTTAGATAAATAGTGACGATAAGCATGTGAAATATAATTCGAATAAACAACACAATGGTATTTTTCAGTGGCAAAAGTTAAAGAGTACGGGGGAAAAAACGATTTGCCAGTTTATGCGCATAGAAATACGGAGTCATGGTTCTAGAAGGAAAGACGCGATAACCTATGTTAAGTTACTAATTGAAAACCTGTCTAAAAGAGATTTGGCTCGTCTAGATTTTAGAGAAAAACATTATGAAGTACAATTTTCTTAAAGTATTTCATTCAAAATGTACACAATGCACTTTAAAAGGACATTTCAGTCAAATGTTTTATTCTAATTAGTATTAAAAAATAGCCATGAATGATTAACTGCACAGATTTTTAAATTACAAGTAATCACACATTTTTAATTTCTGAGTGTAATCATTAAACATTAAATGTTTTATGAAGCTTTATTTAACGAAGACAGAAAAAATAATATTTTGTTTTAGCGAGGCAATTTTCATATTTGATGAATTATTAATTATTTCTTTCCAATTTCATGCAGAAAGTAATTCAAAAATATGTACACGATATTTCCGTTCAGAATATATTTGGATTTCTTTTCAAGTCACAAATGTCTTTAATTAAAGCAGGAATACAAGCTTTTGCTTTTACGATGCAAAGGTAATCTAAAAATACTTTCCTTGTTTTCCTTTAATTAAGGAATAAGGGTACCTTTTTCAACGCGGGTTAAAAGATACTAGTATGTAATAAAATAAGAAAACTTTAATTAAGTTTGTGCTCTTGTCTGTTGGAATCTTATTTCGTCCCACTGTGTTTTTGAGAAACTCTTAAACTAAGAAATGAATAAAACTCACTTTGGAAATATTTTTAATAACTTCAAACATTAAAGAGAAATTTAAACAAACGCACTAAGGTCAGTTATTAGGTTGCGAAGTTAAAATGCACTTGGGTTCATTTTTTAATGATTTGGAATGTTTAAACATAAAAGACTTGAAGTTTTTAAATAACGTAAAAAAATCAAATAAATAAATAGATAGAATATGGAATGCTGTACATTGTCCTACAAGAGGCTGTATGATTCTCTATGCCTGACCCAGTTTGACCACGCATCTCAATAGAGTGACATTCATGTTTACTAGGCACGAAGTTTAATCTAACGCAGTGATTCTCAACCTGTGGGGCGCGCACCCTTGTGAGGCGCGAGCATACGAGAAGGGGGGCGCGAGAATATCCAAGAGAAAACATTACTTTAAAAAATTGATTAACTGACTGAAAGAAAAGCACACATACACATAGAAAATAAAATACATTTCTATATATTTAATAACTTATTAAAGTAAAACAAATTACTAAATTAAAACGTTCTTAACCAAAACATACTAAATTAAAAACAAATTTGATGATTATTAGTGACTTCCTTGGGCCTGTTGTTCAAAGTAAAGTTTTTCGAAGGAAGGCTTAATATTAGAAATTGCCACCCTCAGTTGTTTCTATATGTAGCCGAGATCTATAGTTTGTCTTCAAAGAAGCCACAGCAGAAAATCCAGTTTCACAAAAGTTGTTGAGTATGTTGAAAATGGTAATAGGATGTGAAATGCCCTTGTATTTAGTGAAGGAAAATCATCCTCTGCTCCTGACCAAAATTCAAATAGTGCTTTATTACTGAATTAATTTTGTTACTGAAATTACTTGTTTTTACTCTTGTTTTGGCAGTTAGTTAGAAATAATTCAAAAACAGAATCAGTACTCATATACATAATTGTTGTATACATTTTATGGGGGGGGGGGGGGTCGATGAAAATTATGATTGAAAATCGGGCCGCAAATACGAAAAGTTGAGAAACGCTGATCTAACGAAAAACTAAGTATCGCACTTTTAAGGTGTTTTATTAACGTACTTCTTATCATCATAAACTTAACGCAGGTGAGATTCTTGAAAAATATTCTGGGGTCAGTTGGGGTAATTGTAATACGCTTCATGTAAACATTTACGGTTCTTTTGAAAACGTAACTGCTGGTGAGTGATGATTTGAAAACGTCAGGAAGACATTGAAGTAGTTTTGTATGTTTCGAAACATTTGTGGGAACGTCGCCATTGTTTGAAAATGACACGGTGAAAAAAGTAGTTCAACAAAGCTTAGTGATCTTACATTTTCCTCTCCGGCTCATATACAAACGTGAAGTACACGGTTTTATCAGTTTTATTTTTCATATGAAGGGTTGCTGAAAACATTTAGTCATGAATTCCATTATCTCTGTTGTTATTCATACGCAAGTTAGGTGTTTACTATTACCTCAGATATTTTGTAGGCCAGGGTAATTGAAATCACTTAAGTTTATCGTATTTAGTATCTTCTGTAAATGCGACAAATGTTATAGTTTGATGTCAATTATACATTTGTGTCTATTTTTTTATATATAAATGTTACTGTTGCTAATGCCACTTGGAAATCCAAGCCTTCCTAAGCGACCAGGAATTAGTCGATAAAGGGAGCGACTTTCGTTTATCAATAAGCTAAGCTAAGAGTTCAACTTGGCTCAGAAGGCTCTCCTAATTTTGAACCAGCTCCAAGATAAGGAATCCGTCACCCAGTAGAGGTATTATTTAAAACGTGCAGGACATTTAGAGCCCCGACGTATTTTACGTTCACCAGTTTCCATTAGCGTACACGGCCCCAGAGCAATCACGACCCCAGAGCAATAGCGAGAAATGATCACCCTCTCTAGCATTCGCAACGGGCAGTGCTGCTTCACTTTCGGTGCTCTGTGGAACACGAGCTTAACCGACTGATCCACTGCGGAGCACATTTTATATAAATATAACGCATTTCCTGTTTTTCTTGCAATATATTTCTCATCAATTGATCTCAGTGGACTCAAAATAACACATGCGGCGTATGGGCCGCAGATTGAGGACCATTGCTCCAGAACTTCTTAAGCTTCCAAACTAACTGCATGCCCCACGATTTTCTATTTGCAACAACCTTATGGGTAAAAAAATTGCATTTACCCCAGTGACTCTAGAGTAAATGTAAGCACGGATTCATTCGCTAACAAATAGTCATAAAGTCAAAACTTTTGTACACCTTTGCTCTCTAGGAATATAGTATTTGGCTATTAGTACTTGGCGATGTCTAATTTTTGATACCGCGATCTATCGTCAAAATAACGTCGCGATGTTCCAGTACAGTATGGGACCCCAAATTCGGAATCCCAAAATCCGGGACTTTATAAAAAAAAGAACGGTAATTGAAAAAAAACCATAGCTTTTGTTTTTTAAAAAAAATATTTCGCACCATTTTTGTTGGAAATATACATTTTAAAAAGAAGGAAAATAAAATGTAATGAACACATTTAAAATCGGAAATGTGCAGTTTTCAAAAAAAGTTATTTCGCGATTTTCTGAAAAGGGTTCGTTTTTGCGATTGGACTTTTTATTAATTGTTGCTTTAATGCTGAGTTAATATCATCGAATTTTGCTTTTTTAAATTTCTTGTAGTTATATTATATTTATTTTTTTAAATGAACTAATTTTCGCGCGATACAAAACATTCACGAAATTGAAATTCGTCGTTTCTCGCATTTTCTCGGTAGTCTCATCTTTTACTGCAATTAAGTGACTAGAAAAATATAAAACCATATCAGAATTTCACGAAATTATTTTCTTTTATTGTTTAATTAAAGAGGTTAAAATAATATCAGGAAAAGTCCAGATTTTTCGAATTTTTGCATCAAATGTGAGTTGACTCCAACTTCTTTTTTTGTGTTAAATTCTGCGACTTATATACGATAATAAAAAATGCTATAAATGAGTAAGATGCTAATAAAAACTTCCAGAGCAAATTATATGGGCTCTTATGCTACTTACAAAATTTTTTGAATGAGGACCCGAAATTCGGAAATCCGGAAAGATCGCGGCCCCGAGCGTTCCGGATTTGAGGTTCTATATTGTATGTTAAATTCGCTGTATAGCTAAGCAAATATATAAAAGAAATTCGTTTGTCAAAAATCAAATATAAAACACTAATAACAATAATATTACGAAATGATAATTTGATTTATTTCATATGAATTTTGAAAAAAAAAAAAAAAAAGCTTCTCCCAAAATGACATACCTACAAGTGTATATAGACAACATTTTTATTGAAAACAACTTAAATATATTACCTGTTTAAAACTTAAATTAATTATTTCGGAAATTGAATTACGAGCGAACGAGCGCCCGCCCCCTTTCTTCCCGCGAATTCCCCTTAGGTGAAAATACCGATTAACCGCCCCCCTCTCTTTGATTGACATAGTAATTACAAAGAAGAAATAATTAGCAAATTAGGAAAAACGAACCTTTTACAGAAATTGCTATCGCAAAAAACTGACAATGAGTAAAAAAAAATTGCTTAATTTACGATCTGAAATATATTCCCTAAATTTTATTTTCAGTATTTAAAAATATTAATTTCCTTTCTTGCTGTGTTTAAAACAACGTAGTTTCAAAATGACAAGTAACGTTGTCGTTGGGGTGCGTATAGCCGTGAAAGAATCTTCATTTTTTACAAGTTACAATAACAATATCCAATCTGAAGTAAAAATGAAAAAAAAAAGTAATAATAATTTCGTTTTAATAATAATAGCTGAAACATCTACGTATGTATATTTCATGAATTTAAAAGAATAACGCAATAAAAAAATATTAAGAAAATACAGACGAATTGGAACAGGTGCCGTTACACAGATTTACCGAACACAAATTTATAATTTTGCTATTAGTAAACTGTTTGAAAATGTACTATACAAGTGTTTCCTATTTTGCAGAAGGAAATAACTTGTTTTCGGTTGAACTTTTTTCAGAAACTGAGCAACGTTTTTATTGGAAAAGAGAATGAATGATTTATTTTAAGATTAATTCAAAAACATACATCTAGTTTTTTCAAACTTATTAAATATATTTTTCATGCATTAAGAAAGTCTTAAATACCATTTACAAACTTAAATACAAAAAATAAATAAATAAATCACTTAAGGCATATTGCAGATTTTAGCCTATGTTAGTAAAAATATAAAAAAAACTTTCATTTTAGCGAGCTTTTACCACTTGTCAATTAATGAAAAGAAAAAGATACGAAATATTTTCCCAATCATATTGAAATCCATCATTTATTCACTTCCCATTATTGCCGCTAGCATACCCAAGTCAGAAGTTAAGGAATGCACACGCCACGCTAACGTTTCGAAAAAAAGAAACAACACACGAAGGAGCGCCGATAATGATTTCCTCGGCAAAAGACGCGCCACCATCGGCAAATGCCGATAGTACATGTTTTCCCCCACGCCCGGGAAAAGAGCAAAGAACAAGCACTTACTAAGAATTGGGTATCATCGTCAGTCACGATATATCAATACCTCTCCCCGTGCGTAAGCAATCCTAAGGCCTCGGCTAACAGGTAGCGGTATGGTGGAGAAAAGTCACGATGCATCGGAAACCGTGATATCATCGTCAGTCACAATATACCGAAAACCGTGATGTATCGCCAATCACGATATATCGAACAACGTAATATATCGCCATCACGATGTATCGAAGACAGAGATATATCGTCAATCACGATATGTCGAAAACTGTGATGTATCGCCAATCACGATATATCGAAAGATACAGCAACGTGGAATCGAACATCGTGATGAATGTGTAATACCGGTATTTTGTGAAATATTGTTATATCGCTCAGTCCTATTGGCTATAATGCTCACAATTTTTTCTCTCAATTCACTCAAAACATAGGGAAGGATCAAAAGCTAAAATATTTGAAAATTGTTTACCATTACCCGAACTGTCCCTGAATGTAACAGGATAGTGAAACTAAATTAATATAAAGCATTTTCATATTTTTACATACTTCTGCTCTTGTCCAAAATAAGTTTTCTAAACATTTTCTCCATTCATATGAGTAAAATAATAGGTACAGCTTGAATATGAAAGCATTAGGAGTCTGTGGGTGTTTGGTTTTCTGCTGTCTTTAGTGTAAATCAGCAAACAACAAAATCATTTTTGGACAAAATTTTCCTCTTTCCTAAAAAATTTTCCTTCCCTTTTACATACTTACTGTGCTTATCTTTTAACCTGCGGACAAAACAAGAAGGATTCAGAACAAAAGTCAGCGAAGGATGCGAAGAACTGTCCCTTCACATTTTATCACGACGAAATTTCTTTAACTTGCCTCCAAGGTAAAGTCGGATAAAAGTACCATGACCTTATGTCAAACGATTTAAATGCAGCAGACTGCCGCGATAAGAAACTGAAGAAATAGAGCAAAGTAGAAGATTTTTCTTCTGTATTCAGTTCTGAAAACGAAATGGCAATTTTTTCCAAATTGCACTGCATTATTCTTCAGTTGTTTTAATAGGTCCATATGGGCCCTACAATGTCGTGCATAGAAAACACACTGTTATTCCTTGCGGTTCTGCTAAAAAAATGCTACTCTAAACCTTTTAATTTCATAAACCCGTTGCATAATACAATAACGCTCCAATTGCATTTTTTTGTCGTAAGGCAACTGGTACACAGCTGAAAATATATAAAGATTCCTAACGCTACTAGGCAAGATCACTGGTTGATGCTGAATAATGTATAGATATAGTTAATAAGTCAAATGAAGCAAAAACATAAAAAATGCATTTTTTCAGGTGCAAAACAAGAAGTACTAAATGTAAATAATATATATATATACATATATATATATAACATGTATATATAAAGGGAAAAAACACTGCATAACATATAAGCTGCTACACTTCAATATGAAATTTTAATATTATTGCACTTCTTGAATAACACATTGGAATATGTTTCCAAGTAAATTAGCAAACCAATGAAAGAAATTAACCTCTTCCCCTCCAAATAGGATGTGTCATTGACCTAATCGGTTTTAAATACTCCCGAATGCGATGTGGTTGCATGCACCATAATGCTAGATGTACAAAGCCAGAAGTATAAAGCGTACAAGTTTTTCAAATTAACACCTCTATTTTCACCTAGCGGTAGACGCACGGCCATGAACCGTATTAAAAAGTAAAAAGACCAGTCATTTCTCCATAATATGTACAGCGGTAAGTGTTTTATGCGTAAATTATGTTATTTTATTAAAATGTATAGCATTCGACAGAATTAAAACTAAGCCGCCTACGGCAATTAACCGGTGATCCTACACATTTAAGCATTTTTTTTTCTTTTTACAAAACACACGCATTGAAAAAAGAAAGAGAGAAACTAAAAAGAAACTATTTAAAAAAACACGCCTTTTGTTTGTTTAAGTCAAGAAACCCCCCCCCCCCCCGAAAAAAAAAGAACGGTTATAAACCAATTAAAAGGTGCAAATTCCTGAATTTTTAGTGTAAGTAATTGTTATCTATTCTTCATTGACAGTACTTCAGTAAGACGAAATTTTGTTGCTTGCAGAAACCAGCAGCAGCAAGCAAGACTTCGAAAGCGGAAAAAAACCTTTCATCCGAGTAAAATAAGCAAATAACAATAAAAAAAACTGCTAATTCACTGGAGAAAGAAATATAAATATAAATATAAATATAAATTGCAATTATTATTTGGAATTACAATAATTGCTATAAGGGATAATATTTCTTTATGAACATTTGTAGAGTATGGAGAACGGTCAAATCAAAATACCTATAAAAAAAAAAAAGGAAATCAAAATAAAGCTATTGATCGCCCCAGGCTGCAGGAAATAAATTTTTAATCTTTTAAAAAGGAAAAAGAATCAAAATCCAAAAAATGGGAAGAGATAAATTAAAAATCGGTTTCGCATCAAAATGATGAAAACATTGTAAATAGAAATTTAATTTAGCAAATATTCATGTAGAGTAATTGGCAACGTTCCAAATAAAATAAAACTAAAGCGCTCCAGTAACTTTCGGGGGAAATAAAATTAAAGTTAATTGTGAAAAAATAATTCCGAACTGCAGCGAAAACTGCAAAAACTCCGTTTCTAGTTAATTTAGAGGCTTCGAATTTTAGCCCGAAGAGCAAATTTTCTTCCGGGTCAGTTTTTTACGGGCTTTTCAATGGTACCAAGTTCGAAATGATGCAATTATTTCTTCCTATAGAAAAGGAAAAGAACCATTTTATGCCGAACTGCCTTGGCCCTACACACACGCACACTGGCACATACTTGCTACTTTGTTATTAATAGAGAAGCATGTGCTGCTGTTTACATACAGTTGCGTGGCAGTACCAGAATGCAACTCAACTTAATGTGAACGAAAACCGTTCAAATATCTTTGGAATAAGAGCTAACAACGACGTGAGGTGCGGCAAGTACAATCCTAGTGCTGAAGGAGTTCAATGATTTGAGTAATGGAAAAATATATGTAAAGCAATATAATATAGGGTCAGATGGGGTAATTGTAAACAAGCTTCATAACTAAACTTGTGGTGATTTTCAAAACTTAACTGCGGGTGAGTGATGAACTGCCAACATGGGGAAGGCGTTGAAAAAGTTTCGTATGTTTTGAAACAGCTGTAGAAGCGTTACCATTGTTTGAAAATGACACGGTGAAAAAAGTTGTTTTACAAAATTTAGTGATCTTACATTTTCCTCTCCAGCTCATCTACAAAAGCGATGTAAGCGGTTTCAACCTTTTTTATTTGTCTTATGGAATGCTGGTAAAAACATTTAGTTATGATTTTAATCCTCCCTGTTATTTTTCATGAACAAGTTAGGTGTTTACAATTACCCCAGAAATGTCGTACTCTAGGGTAATTGTAAACACTTAAATTTATCCTATTTCCAATATTTTAGGGGGACAATAAGTATTATATTTTGATGTAAATTACACTTTTGTGTCTATTTTACATAACTGTTGTTGTTGTTGCTAATTCCACTTGGAAATCCAAGCCCCCATGGTAGGGAGACCATGAATTAAGGAAGCTCCTACTGAATATTAATTAGCTCCGATAGAATGAAGTACACTTGGCGCAGAGGGGATTAATGATTTTGAACCAGCTCCCAGATGAGAGATCGTCGCCTAGGTTGGTCCCTCATAGGACATTTTTTCTAACTTGGTGCGACGATGTATTTTACATGCACAGCTCCCTTTAACGCACTCGGTCTCAGAGTAATCAGTTGCGGGAGGTGGTCACCCTCCCAAGCGTTGACCACGGCCAGTTGGGCTTCACTTTCAGTGTTCTGTGGAATCCAAGCTTAACCGACTGATAAACTGCGGAACAAATTTTACATAAATTTGTCGCATTAATTGATTTTTTGAAAGATATTTCTCGTTAAATGATCTCAGCCAACTCATAACATAACTCAGCGGACCACATGCGGCCTGTTGGCCGCAGATTGAGAACCATTGTTCCGGAACTTCTTAAGACTTCAAGCAGACTGTGTATGAAACAATTTTCCATTTGAATCAACCTTATTCGAAAATAAATCACTGTTTACAATTACCCCAGATCTCTGGGGTAATTGTAAACACGAGCTCCTTCGCTAACAAATAGTGATAAAGTCAAAATTTTTGTACACATTTACTCACAAGAAGTACAGTAGTGGCTACAATGCTCACAATTTCATCTCTGATTTCATTCAAGAGGTAGGGAAGGATCAAAAGTTAAAACATTGAAAAAGCGTTTACAATTACCCCAACTGACCCTACTCAGTTTAGTATTTATATTATTATTCTAGGTTGATTTCACTTTAACTCGCATACAGTATTTAACATTCTTTTCTTTATTGTCTATTTAGCTACCGTTCTTTTCTTAACTGAAAGAGGGTGGAGGATACAGTATGAAATTTATTTTCCGAAATTAGAGTTCAAAATCTTTGAAAAGGATAAAATGTTGTCTAATATCTCAGTTTCATAGACCCAAAATTCGTGTTGGAAAATATGAGTTCCTTTAAGGCAAAACCGGAACGCAATGGAAAAGAGTCAGATAGTTCGGTTTCCGTTGTTTATTCTATGTGACGGTTGAAACGTTCATTCTCTTTTGCGATTAGAATACACCGGAAATAACAGAGTTGAGGAGATCTTAAAAGTTATTTTCGCTTATCTGCTTTAACCCAAAATCATAAGTGCATAGGATATTTTCTTCCTTTTCAAGCTAAATTGAATTTTGTGTTGCTTCAAATTCTAGAGGAATTTATAGAGCGAACATAAAGGAATACATTATTGAAGGTAGCCTTCTTTTTCCTTTTTTTCCTTCCATTTCTATAAAACCAATTTTCCTCGTCATTATTTTCTGTATTCTAATGTTTTAAAAGTTTTATTGTTCAAAAAATGTTAAAAATTTTAAATGTAGAATCCATTCATTGAAATTTATGGTAATAGGAATAAAAACTTCTTCCCTATGCCGTATTTAAAATTGAAATAGAAGAAGAACATTGCAATTCTCAACTTAAGAATTCAAAATTAATTATAAACTCACTCAAACTTAAGGGGGAGTTTAAAGAAAATGTAGCGATTTTTTTTTAAGTTACAACAGTTAATAAAGCCTTTTTGAGGTTGAAAATAATGTTAAAGGACATGAAGTTTTGTCTCATCTGAAGTATAACCAATATTTAATTAGATTTTCAAAGTTAACACTAGTTTTATTTGTAACTATAAAGTTGCAAATACAGACTAAATATTAATTGTGACCATTTTTGAGCAATAGTTCAAAATTTACTATTTTAGTATTTTAGTTTTATTTGATTTGTATTTTTAACTGTCATCGGAATATCTTTCACTCTGCGAAATGAGCTGTCTGGGAATTACGTAATTAAGTATTTTATTGGACACTTTAAAATATTTTTTAACACAAAACAAATGAAGCATATTCTGTTCAGAATTTAGGCAATACATATCGGCACTGATTGATTTAATTAATTTGTATGATTATTAATTTTGTAACCAAGCCTTAATTCAGTTTTTTGTTAACTCAGAGAGCAACCAAGTATTGAGAGACATAATTGCAAAATATTAAATTCAAATGCCAGTTATTGTGGAAGAAAAGATATTTTCTTTCAAGTTTAGTAATACCTAATATTTATTAAAATAATAATTCATTTTTATGGAGTTTTCTAATTGTTATTTCATGTTAATTGAAAATCACAAGATTACTTAAATTATTTCACAAATAGTTTTATTTATTTACTATTTATTTTCTGTTTTAATGGTATAATGAAATTTGAGGACTTCTTGATTTCATGGAAAATAGCATCATATTTAAGTCTGCAAATCCCTTGCCACTTTCTCTGAACGCACTTTGGGTTTTCGGGCAATTCGTTTAATTGCGAGAATAAGAAATTCACCGTCACGTACAACGTTCTACCGACGTTTCTTGGTGCCGCAGAAAGTTTCTCAGAACAAATGAGTTTTTATTTTATTGCAGTTAGCTTAAAAATGCTTCTCCAAACAACAAAAGTGTTCTGAATTTCAGCAGAAAAAATTGTGCACATTTTTTGATTCTCAACACAATAATAAGTAAATATTTTGAAAAATATATGTATGTATAGTCGATCCTCCTTAATGGAATATCGGTTAAAGGAATATTTCACCTAATAATAAATGTTCAATGTAACAAATCACAGTACAGAGTCAATCCCGCTTAATGGAGTAACCAATTTGCCATAAAAGTTATTCTAATAAGCAGAATATTCCATTATCCGGGATCACAGAAACAATATACTATAGTTTGGTACATTGAAAATTTATTACATGAAGCGGGTTATTCTTTTAACCGATATTCCATTAAGCGGGCTGGACTGTATATTGTTTGTGATCCCGGATAATGGAATAGCGGAGTATCCCGCTTATAGGAATAATTTTTCGTGGCAGATAGGCTATTCCATTAAACAGGCTCGACTGTAACATATGTCGTTTTTTTTTTTTTGTGCAATTATACCGTAAAAACATTTTAAAAATACAAAAAAAAAAAAAAAAAAAGAAAGGTTGTTCATTCGTATTTTTTTATAATGCACATCAGTTTTCATTAAGTTTTAGGTAGCTGTGTGTGTGAACAATTTATTATATGGTCGCGCAGGAAAGCAAAAACGGGGACTAAGGTAATAATCGATTGTTCCTCTGTTCAGAAAGATGTGTTGTATTTAAAACCTATGCAAAACCGGACACAATAGATATCGAATAATAATTATATTGAGAATATTGAATTTTAATTTAACAAAGAACTTAAATCGTGTTTTATCGGTAAATTTATTGCGCATCTTTTCAAATATCTTTTTGGACATAAATTTTCCCTCTTTGTCCAAGGGTTTACTGCTTTCTGCGCATCGATTATTTGCAGGGCCGAGTGTTCTGCAAACTACTCGGATTGCTCCTAAGCACTGATTTTCAAAAATGACTGCTTTGTTTCTGTCACAAGTGGAAGACACAAAAGTTTCTTCTAGCTCGGAAAGTTTGAGTAAGAAATTATTGCTCAGGAAACTTCATTTTGTCTGCTTTTGACCTTTAAAAAAATATGAGATAAAGTTCTTTATGGTGCTTTGCACATGATGACATTCTGATTGGAATAGAAGGAAAACCAACTATTATGGATTTTAGCTTTACTTTAAGCAAGTATTTTCGGGCAAATTTAAATTAGCTTGTTCATAAAGTTTCTTCCTTGTTATATAAAAACATAAATTACCATTGAAAGAAACAATTTGTAGAGTCCTATTCAGGAAGAAATACCTTCTATTACGTTGCAAATAATTTCGTCGTGTGGTGCACCAAAATATGACGCTTATTTGCTGACCACAAAAAATGGTGATTAATGCTGGTGCACCAAAATATGACAAAAGACAATTCATTAAAACCAGCAAATCGGCCCCATTTGTTGATGCCCTTTTTTAACAATGTTAATTTCAAGTTAGAGACAACTTTAAATCTTTCTTTTTTAAAAACATTTTGTGTGATAAACTTTTTAAATTTTTTTAATTCTTAATATTTTATCGCGTACAACACGCAGAGAAGGAATTTAAAAAAAAAAGCAAAAAGTTCCGTCTAGAAATATACGAGCCTACTTTCCCGTATATACCGAATTCAAATTTATAATCTAGCTATCTCTCTCTCTCTCTCTGTCTTTCTCGTTTAGTTTTAGCTCTTAATTGGTTCAAATATACTTTTTTCAACGGTTAATAGACATTCAATCATTCATTTATTAAGTCATTCATGTATTTAGTCACTCATTTATTCATTCATTCTTTTGCTTATTCATTTAATGATTTATTGATTCAAAAATATTCTTGAAAATCCAGATCAAAAAATTTCATAGGAAAATAGGCTCCTTAGTTCTAAATGTACTTTCTATTTGTACATGTTTTACGTCATAAGAGCTTTCCGATAAAGTTTGTTCCAAGCAAATCGGTCCGTTAGATCAGGAATTATATAGGATTGAAATTTCCGAGTAGGCGGTATGTTAATTTTTTTTGAACTGTTCAAAAATGAACAAAAATTGTTCAAATCAATATTTCACGCCAAGAACTTCTTCCAGTGAGATTGTTCATGGGAACTTGGATCTTGTACCCAAAGTTTACATAATTTGCTTCATTTTCACCCGTAAGTGATAATGTTAAAAATTTTTGAACTGTTCAAAATTGAACAAAAAATTGTTCAAATCAAAAAGTAAAATATAGAAATGAGATGTCCTCGCCGATATCTTTCTAATGCAAAAAGAATTTTTCGAATCGGACAATTCGTTCAAAAGTTATTAGGGGGGGGGGGGGACAGACCGACAGACAGACCAACATACAGACCGACGGACAGACAGACCGACAGACCGACAGGCACACTTTTTCCCCCATCTCAAAACCCTACTTTCAATTTTTTTATTTTTCAATCTTTATTTAATTACTTAACTTATTTTTGGCTTTTCTTGATTTTTAACGATATTTTCACGATACATTAAGCCTTCTTTCATGCTTTATTATTATTTTTTTTTACTTTTACGGGAAAGTAGGCTAAAAACGGTACATTTTAAAAGAAATAGCATATTTACATATGACGCATATATAAATATGTTATCCCTTTTAAAGCTCTATATTTCTGTTCATTATCTTTGTGGGTAGAACCATACAGTAAATAATATAAAAAAGTAAAAATATTAAGATTGAGAAAGAAATAAACTTAAGATTATCACTTAACATATTTAGTTATTTAAACATTGGAACTATAAATAGAACAAAATGATTATTTAGTACATAGCTTTAAAAAATCGAACACATATTTTGCGTTAGTTGTTTTTGTACCAACCTCTGATTTCTATTTACAGAAGCTATAAAATCCTATATCTCTGGCCCTGCAGGAACTCTTGCTCTAAAGGATGTATCTGTTTTGCACTATTAAATGCACATTTGCTACAATTTAAAAAACTTCACAACTCATTTTTTTCTTTTGAGATATTTCGTATAAGTAGCACCTAGTACATTGTCTTACCTATTTCGCCTTCGTATTCTGTTTTCTAAAAATTACCTACTCTTCTAAGGTTATTTCTGCTTCAACTGGCAACCGTAGAAGCAGAAGGAAACTTTTACTTTTAAACAGGGGATGAGAAGTATTTCAGATTACAAATAAAGTCTAAATTTCTCAACCGTTGGGAAAAGTTGGAAACTTTTCTTTATGTTTTTTTTATTCATGTGTGCTAGAAGAAGAAGTGAAGGTTCCCCATCCCTTTTAACGGGGGTGGTGGGCATTAAGCTATCATCCTATCTTAACTGCCTTTGTTTCAATTTGTGGGAAAAAAATAATAAAGATATACACACATTTTTAAGTGAAACGGAGATAGGACCATTAACTTAATTGTCTAATTTCACTGACGCTTAAATAAAAGGTTCAGTAAACGGAACGTTACGTGACTATCATTTCTAATTTTTTTAATGAAATACAAGAAATGCGTTTGTTCTTAAATATATTGAAATATTCCGATTTAATTTTCCTTCATTTACGTTTTATTTTAAGGTCACTTAGTTATAATGACACTCCAAAACATTCAGACCTACACAATTATGCTACAACATAACAATATGCAAACCGATAGTGTTTATGTGAAGCAAGTCAAAAAATAATGCGACAAAATTGTGGCATGCAAATAAAATGGAAAATGAAAAAACGAATCTTGAATCTTTCTTTAAAAAAAATATTTTCTTTTTTGTTTGAAGGTAAGGTAAATCTAAGTAATGATATTAAGCATTTTTACAACTCTGAAAATATAAACATCCGATCTCCGGTTGATTCATATGGGAGATACTACAAACAAAAAAGCATCCCTCTCCCTCCCCCCCCCCCCAAAAAAAAAGTACGTCAGATTTTCCTTTTAAGGTTTATTGTCTTTCCATAGCTCGTTATATTATAAAAAAACACGTTTCAAAAAGTCAGTCGTATGATGAATATTACACAAAGAAAAATGCATTATATATAATATAAGAACAAAAACAAACAAAAGTATGTTTGAAAAGAGCGAAACACTTACTTGCCCTTCTATTGTTCTCATATTTTTCATTCTTCTAAACCTTACTCATTTCTTTTTCATAAATAAAACTCAAGACCATTTTATTGCTTCTTTCTTTTACTTAAAAATCCCAATGCGATACTTAGCTGAAAAGAGGCAGGTATCCAGAAAAGATACTGATACCTTACAACAATAAATTTGGAAAAATATAAGAACTAGTTTCTTGTATCTTTACTGTAACGTAAAATGAATAAAGTAAAATGATAATTTTTTTCCGCTAACACCCTAGGACATACTGTCGCATGGCAGATTTTATTACAGTGTGCTTATAAAGAAGTACAGTAAAACCCCGTATTACCGCGCCTCAGTATACCGCGGAATCGGATAAAATGCGGTTACTATCCTGTCTCCCGACGTTTAAGTCACCCTTTATCATTGCCATTTAAAGTCGATTCCTTTATTTGCTATTGCAAAAAAAAAAAAAAAAAAAAAAAAAACGAGCCGACAAAGTCTCATCCGAGTGGTTATAGCATTATTTACCTTTATATTCCAGATTCTTTAACATTTTTGAAGTTAAACATATTATCTAGTCCGAGTGAGTGTATAAGTACTTAAAACAATGTTTCTTTGGAAAGTGCGTTTCTCCCCTTTCACACATCTACTTTTTAATTAGAATCTTTCCCCTTTCATAATTTCATGTTGATAACTTAACGAGATTTTTAAGCCCCCATTTTCTCAGAACACAATTGGTTTCGTTGCGGTTGATATGGTTTTAAATCGGGAAACCTCAAAGAGCAGAAAACTTTAATATGAATAGTAGGGTGTGTCGAAAAAAAGTAATGTTTTTATTTCGAAACGCTATACCGCGGAAAACTTGCCTCTGGAGTAGGTAAGTAACATGCAAATTAAAAAACAGATTTTTATTGAACCCCTAGTTAGCGCATTGAACTTGAAATTTCGATTTTTTTTTCGAAAATCAAGTCATTTTACAAGTTTTTTCGCAGAAGTCGGCAATTATTATTTTTAACTGCTATAGTGAAAATCATTTATTAAAAGGGTTGAAAAGCACACAAAAAAAAAAAATTAAAATCGTCAAAATCTTCCAATTTGTGGTAGCGCAAAAGACTCAAAAATCGGTAAATTATCGCATTTTTGGTACATACTAACACCTTATGTGAAAGGCATAGTCCAGCATCCTGAGCTATGTGTTAATAGCCCATTTCTCTTTTTCTTATATACTTTACACTTCATTTCATTGTAATAGAACAGCGGTAATTGTAATTTCCCAACCGGTGGTTCGCGAATTTCCAGTGGTTCCCGTGGTGTACGAAGGGGATTCGCGAATATAATATTGCAATGGCGGAATTTTTAATTGCTAACGTACAAGAAAAAAAACTAAATAATAAATTTACATACGTATTAGGACGGCGTGTAAAACTGATTTTTTAAAATAAATTGTTTTCCCAATAATGCATAACAGCTGTGGACTGGCATAGGAAGCATTCGTACAAAATTTGAAATGCGTTTATTTCTACCATTGTCTGACTTCGAAAACTTGAATCACAAAGTGGTATCGGAAGAAATTTCTTCATTAATTTAAAATTTTGTACGTATGTTTCTCCTACCATTTCCCCCCTTTTTCCTCGCTAACGAGGAGAAAAAGTCGAAAATATGAAAATTTTCCTAAAGGTAAAATTTTGCATTATTTTTGGCTATCTTCTCCCGTACAGGCCGTAAAGTTTAACCGAAGATATTTAATCATTTATTTTTTTAAATTTTGTATTCGCATTCATCAAAAAGTATTCCATCTGCTCTGCATGTTCGCAGTGAAAAGTTTGAATACAAATGAATTTTAATATTGTAATTTTCCAACCTTTGCGAATTTTGAGCAGTAAGAAATTTATTGATTGAGTCAAAATTGTGTACCTATGGTTAGTTCTTATGATATGGTTAGTTCTCATGACACTCTGCTAACATTTGTTTCGCACTAACGGTAAAATAATTTTTAATTAAGATTTTTTTTTACTGCTCTATTAATAGTTCAAACAGAACATTTAATAAAAAGTAATAATTAAAAAAACATATGTATTATCTTGTAGCTGTATTTTTGCATTGGCTCAAACTTTACAATAATTTGCAATTCCATTCCTTTTGTGATGGACTATTGTACTAAAAGCAAAATAAACGTGCCAGCAAATTTTGCATTTTTGTTACCCGTTATTAAGGACTACAGAAAGGTGATCGCCGTTTTCTTTCGGATCTTAGTAGGGGTTTGCAAGAAAAAACAGGCTGGGAATCACTCCACTGAATCAAATTTATTTTACAGTGGTTCGCAACCATTTTTGTAAATCATCTAGGTTTACATTTTCTTCGCGTCGGGAAATAGGGAAGCGAGGAAAAAGTGGGAAGTGGTAGGAGATTAGAAATTTTAAATTTATCAAGGAATTTCTTCCGATACCACCTTGTGATTCAAGTTTTCGAAATCAAACAATAGTAGAAATAAGTGCATTTCAAATTTTGCATGCATGCTTTCCATGCCAGTACACAACTTTTGTGCATTATCGGGAAAACAATTTATTTAAAAGAAATCATTTTTACACTCCTTCCTAATGCGTACGTAAATTTATTTAGTTTTTTTTCTAGTGCGTTAGCATTTAAAAATTCCGCTATTGCAACATTATTTTCGCGAACCCCCTTCGACACCACGCGAACCACTGGTTGTGAAACTCTGTTCTATTACAAGGAAATGAAGTGTAAAGCATATTAAAAAAAAGAAATGGGCTATTAACACATAGCTCAGGATGCTGGACTATGCCTTTCACATAAGGTGTTACTATGTACCAAAAATGCGATAATTTACCGATTTTTGAGTCTTTTGCGCTACCACAAATTGGAAGATTTTCACGATTTTAATTTTTTTGTGTGCTTTTCAACCCTTTTAATAAGTGATTTTCACTATAGCAGTTAAAAATAATAATTGCTGACTTCTGCTTGATTTCCGAAGAAAAATCGAAATTTCAAGTTCAATGCGCTAACTAGGGGTTCAATAAAAATCTGTTTTTTTAATTTGCATGTTACTTACCTACCCCAGAAGCAAGTTCTCCGCGGTATAGCGTTTCGAAAAAAAAAGATAACTTTTTTTCGACCCACCCTAATGAATAACCTATCACTCGATAGACTAACTGCTCAGTTGTGAAATGTGCTTCCTGTACAGCAATTACTTTACAGCGAAAAAAATTTCAGCAAACAATAACAAGAAGTTCTGTCTAGAACTATACAAGCCTACTTTCCCGTATTCAGCAACTTGAAATTTATAATCTAGCTAACTCTCTCTCTCTCTCTTCCTCATTTAACTTTAGTTCTTAATTACTTCAAATATACCTTTTCCAACGGTTAATACATATTCATTCACTCACTCATTCTTTCATTTATTCAGTCATTCGTTTATTTATTCATTTATTTTTCTCATTTATGTATTTAATCACTCATTTATTTATTTTTCACTTCATACATTCATTTATCTATTTTATTATTTATTCACTGATTTATTCACTCATTTATTCGTTTATTCCATCACTCATTCATTTAATCATTTATTCATTCGAAAATATCGTTAAAAATCCCGATCAAAAAATTTCATTAGAAAATAGGCTCATTCCGTCCTGGTTGAACTTCTTATCTGTACATCTTCTACGGACAAATATCTTTCTGATAAATTTTGTTCCAAGCAAATCGGTCTGTTAGATCATCTCTACTAATAATAAAGCAGTAAGTATGTGTGTGTGTCTGTGTACGGCGTAGGGCCCAGACCGTCCAGCGGATTTTCATGAAATTTGTCACGAAATTAGTTTGGAACATGGGGGTGTGCACCTCGGAGAGTTTTTTCTGAAATTCGAATTTGTTCTTCTTTTATTCCAATTTATAGCCGAAAGTTTCATAAAATAGTCATTTTCGAACGAACGAAGGAATTATCGCATCGTTTCGAGCTTGATACCGTTGAAAAGCGCGTGAAAAACTACCCCGGAAAGAGTTTCGCTCTACGTGCAAAAATTCGAAGCCTCTAAATTAACTAGAAAAGAACTTATAAGCATTTTTCTCTGCAGTTCGAAATTATTTTTTCACGGTAATTAACTTTAATTTTAATTGTTGCCATGCCGACTGACTATTGATCCTTTTTTCTTTTAACGAATTAAAATTTATTGCTTGCGGTTTTTAGCATTTTGAGAAGCAGCCGATTTTTAATTTATTTAATTCTTTTTTTGGATTTTGATTATTATTTTTTTAAAACGAATTAAAATTTATTTCCTGCGTCTCACAGGCGATTGATATCTTTGTTTTGATTTCCTTATTTTGACATGTATTTTACGGGACTATTTTCCATACTGCACAGGGGTTTTTAAAAGAAATGTTATCCTTTATAGCGATTTTTGTTATTCCAGCTTATTATTACTATTTATACTTTCATTTATTTACTTTTTTTCTCCAGTGAATTAGCACATATGTTATTTTCCTATTTGAGCTCGGATAAAAGGTTTATTCCGCTTTCAAATCTTTGCTTGCTGCTGTTTGTTTCTGCAGGCTACAAAATTTCGTCTTTCTGTTTTAAGCCGGGTCCAGACGCTACGTTTTGCACAACCTTTTTTCTGCGCCGTTCAACACATTGCAGATAAAACGTTGCGTGTAGATTGGAAAAGTGCGCAGTTTTGAGTCCGGTGCGAAGACTGTACAGTTGCAGCGATAACTGAGCTAGAAAGCATATGTCTTTGAACTGTGCAGACAAATCGGCACATGTAGACGGTAGCACCCCTTTCCGATTCATTTTGTTTCTCAGTTTCAATTCGTCAGGCGACAATGGCCGACTTTCGCCAATGTTCTCGGGAGTTTCTCACAAAATTTATTGCATTATGCGAAAGTTTCCCACGCGTTTGGCGTGTAAAATCCAAGGAGTATAGTGACAAGGATAAAAAGGGGGAGGCTTATGAGAGTTTAGTGGAAAAAAATCAAAGACATTGATGCAACCGCAAACAGAGAAACATTTGTAAATAATTAAATCTTTGAGAAGTGTTTACCGGAAATAATTTGCAAAAGTTAATAAATCGATTCGATCTGGGGTTGGAGACGAAATTTACAAGCCATCTCTCTGGTACTTTGATTTGTTACATTTCCTAAATGATCAGGAGACACCAAGGCAGTCTAGGAATACCATGGATGAAAATAAAGAGATTGCAGTTGTCGAACCACCAGAACAGGTAACAAAAAAATATTTATTTTATGTAATCATTTGACCACTTTGAACACCGGGTTCTTCTGAGACGTTCCAGTCTTTTTTTTTAACATGACACCATGTCATAATTGACCAGAGTAGTATCTCCTTCATGACGATATCGCACAAAACTGAGTGAAAAATACAGATATCTCTGCACTATGTAGACGCATAAAAAACTGCAACGTTTTCATTTAGTCTTAAGACTGCGCAGACAAAAGGTTGTACAAAACGTAGCGTCTGGACCCGGCTTTGTCAATAAATAATAGATAAAACTTAATTGTACTAAAAATTTATTAATTAAAACTATTCTTATTTATTATAATCTTCCTTTTTGTGTGGGTACTTGAACAAAACAAACAAAATGCGTTATTTTTCAAATATTTTCTTTTTTGTTTTATTTCGTTTCTTTCTTTCCTTTTTCCTTTTTTATTGTGTGTGTTTTGTAAAAAAAAAATGCTTAAATGTGTAGGATCTCCGGCTGATTGCCATGGGCAGCTAATCTTTAATTATATGGAATGCTATACATTTTAATAAAATAACATAATTTGCACCTAAAAAAGTTATCACTATATACACAATGGCAAACCGACTGGTCTTTTCATTTTTTAACACGGGCATAGCCGTGCGGGTACCGCTATTTATAAAGGATTGAAATTTCCCCGTAGACGCTAATGTTAATCTTTTTTTTTTTTTTGGAACTGTTTCAAAATGAATTCCTTTGTCCCGGCGCAAATGTCGCCAAGGCAACAAAACACGCAAAAGATTACCAGCAGAGGTATTCCGTTTGGCGTTGGTTGCATCATTATTGGCGACTTCATCGCCTGCGCCGGGATAAAGGAAAAAGTACGTTAATTTTTTTGAACTGTTCAAAAATGAACAAAAATTGTTCAACTCAAAAACTATTTTCCTTCGAGAACTTTTTAATAATCTTGTTTATAAGAACTCGACTTTTATGACCAGAGTTTACATAATTTGCTTCACTTTTGCCCATAGGCGCTAATGTTAAATGTTTTTGAACTGTTCATAATTTAACGAAATATTATTCAAATCATAAATTAAACTATGGAAATGAGATGTCCTTGCCGAGATCTTTCGAATGCAAAAAGAATTTTTCGAATCGGACTATTCGTTCAAAATTTATTGGGGGGAGGATAGAAGAGCGAATTTATTTCGTGAATATGGTTCCGCGGTACAGTTCCACTATACCGCGGTTATGTTACAACGCGGGTGCCAAACATGTCCCCCGACACCCGCGTTCTAACGGGATTTTACTGTATGTGTCCACTAGTATTAGAAAAAATGCTATTTCGCCATTTCGAATACAGGAAATATCAATTTCAGCATTAAATGCCGGCAGGTTGGCGCAGTGATAACGCAATGGCCTCGTACACACGCCCAAGTTCGCAGCCTCAAACCTGGCCCAAGTCGGTGGATTTTCAAGATGCAGAAAATCGTCAGCGCCCATGATGATTATGAGACATGTTAAAGATTCCTTGAGTATCTGTTGATTTGGATACTCTCGGCTAAATTAAATTCCTAGTGCAGTTTCGCATTAGAGCTCAGGTGCCACCAACTAGGGGGAAACAGAAAGTCAAAAAATTCTCAAAGTGGTAAGGCATCCGGCGACAGTGATGCTACTTGAAAGAATGGATGCCGATTTCTGGCGACTGCACTAGGTCTGCAAAGGTTAATGGATGCCGATTTCCGGCGACTGCACAACGGGCTGCAAAGGTTAGTGACCATAAGCAGTCCCATAAGAAAAAAAAAATGTTAAATTCAATAAATATGCTTATTTTTTGTCTTAAAAATAAATGCAGAGTATAGTAGGCGAATTTGGTTCAGTGTAATTATGTTTTAGCATAGTTAAACTTAGACCTCAAATTGCCAATTGGTTTTTGCGGGTAGAATTTTAAAATTTCTCATGTTGAAACGTGAACCAATTTCCTTCAAAACAATGTGCAACTTTTTATTTGGGAAGAAAATTACGGTGAAATAATATTTTTTGAGAATTGTCTGTGTTGAGTTTACACTTGCCCTGGGGTTTGGATCCCCAAAGCGTTTTTTAATTATTTAATACTTATTGTAACAAATCCTCCAAACGGCTCATCTGCTACTTTGGGTTGCTCTCTTTGTAAAATTAGTAAACAGATAGTCTTTGTTAGTCGGAAAAATCCATTTTTCGTTCGTTCGAGGTGCAATCCTTATTATGTGAAACGAGGTCGGAAAAATACATAAAAGTAGCAAGAATAGCACAAACTATCCTCTATTTATACCTCAAAGCGTTTTCATTGGCGGATGTTTTCTTACGGAGTCACTTGTCTTCTGACAGAAAACACGTTGGCTTCGCGTCACCCATGGGATAACTTTTATTGTCACTAGGAACATTTTGTAAACAGTCATAAAATTCTTTTAGAACTAAGAAAACTGATTTCTCTGCTGATAAGAATAATAGAGTAACTTTTGACATTAGCAAAGAATATGTATTTAATTTATTAGTTTTGTTTTAATAAATCTCATGAACAAAACGTACTATTCAGAGCGTGTGCTTTTATTTAAAAATGTAATTGAGATTTTATAATAATAATAATAATAATAAATGAGTCATTTTTATTAACAATAAAATCCTAAAACTAAATTGTTATGAAGATGAATTTCGAATAAAACTTTTTATTATTGTATACGAAAGATATATAAGTACTTAGATGAGGCCAGCTAGAAGCACTAAATATCTTTTTTTTTTACTTAATAATTATAATTTGAAATGATAAAACATTTGAATTATTCTCAAAACGTTAAGCAAACCGTAACTGTTGTTAGACTAACATGTTCTTACTAATCTAATGTATGCGAATATTTTTGACATAAAGAAGGAGAAAGTTTGGGAATCAATGTAAAGTTATATTTACAGATAATCTAATAGCCCATATGGTTTTAAACAGCATTTTTTCCTGCCTGTTATGTTCAAGAATAATATTGATGATATAGAGATGTTTAATCCTTTTCAATATATATATATATATATTTTCTACAAATTTTCTTTCTACTGTTTTCCTTTTTAACATAATCTCAAAATTTTGGTATATTCCCCCGGTTAGAGGTGTGACACTTTCTTTCAAATAAGTTAAGTAAACAGGAAAAATGAAAAATAAAAGAAGTTTGAAGTTTTTGGAAAAGTCTTTAAAGTTCGACAAGAAATTTAACTTTTTATAAAACTTTAAGAATTTCTTTCTTAACAATCATAGTTTATTATCACTTTTTACAAAGGTAACGGCGACAAGTGTAGCTTTATTTCGTTAAACTACGTTTTTCTAAAAACAGTGTTCCGAACGTGTTTGAATTTTTTAAGTTTCTTTGTCAAGATTCGTTTAAAAGATGTTTCAAGCAAAGTGTTGAAGCATAAAAAAAATCAAATTTTTGAGATATGTACCGAATATTTATGAGTAAATTCGTGATAGATACCTAAATGTTTCATATGTGCTCATGTTTCAAATATTATTTTCAAAATTCCAAACTACTTCTGACTTTATTTCATTGTTTAATTTTTTTTTTTTTTTTAAATTTCGGCTTAGCAACATTGATACATTTAGAAAGCATTTAAAATATCAAATATCAGCGAACTAATTTCAGCGTAGCAAAAAAATTTCTTATAATTAGTCACAAACCTACGAATGCTTCAACGGTGGGATTAGCCAAAAAACTTTGTTTTACAAATAAGAAACTTATCAGAGAGTAACACACGATAAAACGTTCCACACAATAAATCAATCCCAGCGAAACGTGCATTTGCTGACAGTCCCTCTACATCATGAACCACCCCCCATCGGTACACCCGTTTTTGCTCATTCAAACGCTCCATTAACTCAGAAGTGAATTCTGAGTCAATGCCCACCTACGGCAGCAAGAATGTCGGCAAGACACGATTTCTGACTTAAACCAGAATGAAGAATGTGTTTATTCAATAACGGTTCGATTATTCTTCCTTACACCCCCTCTGTGGAACATGACCAGCCATTTCGTCATTTCGCAGGAATTTACGGATCGGACACCGTTTGAAAAATGTTCCCCTTTTGTACGTAACACTATTTTTATGGTCTGTCGAAAATAAGGAGACATTTTTCAACGAAGAATTGAAATATCTTATATGCTTTAAAGGACCAAAACACATTTTGTCAATAACCATGCAACATGTTATTCTGGAATGCACTTACTTCAGTTCTGCTTTTGAGTGAGAAATATAAAATTCATTAAAAGTCCAAAAATCTTCTTAGTACAATAATGGCTGAAAGAAATGTCAGATTATTTTAAAACAGCATGAATTTCCCCTTTTTAATTTTTTTTGTATCCCACTTTGTTGCTGTTTATTTGATTGTTTTTAATTAATGCAATTTACTGTAGATTGTTTTCCTTGGCAACGCAGTAACCTTTAAAAAACATTTTTTTTCTCACGAAACAGTGCTACTTTTTTTTTCTTTTGTCTTTTCTTTTTTCTCCTTAATTTATTTTTTTCTTATATATTATCATAATAGTTAATGTTATGATTAATGTGTAAGGGTATTACATTGAATCTGATACTCTTGATCGGTGTTCTTACTGAATGCTACCATATTTTAAAATCAAAATAAAAAACTTTAAAGGAAAGTAAATAACTTTGATCTCCGTAAACAAAAGAATAAATAAACAAAAAACAGGAAATTCGTCATATAGATCGGTTTTCTTCTCCAATTTTTGTAATTCACAAAATTTGTAAGTAAGCATGATAAAAATACAATTTTATTCTGAAGAAATTCTATTGTTACGAAAAGATTATTAGGTCGTACTACAAAGGAAATGTTTTATAATAAACTCAATGCCAATGTAAATATTTTTTTACCAATATGTCATCTATGCGGAATAAATGAAGCTGTCTTTAACAGAGCTGCCTTTCATTCAGCTCTGTCTTTATATTCTTCTTAGCTGTCTTTCAATTCGGTGTTTTATACTAAGAGCTAGAGTACAAAATGTAACATCTGTTATCTCATTAAAAACATGTTTTCTTACTATAACCTTATTCCTTTCCTTCAGGAACGAGTTGCTCAACAATTCTACTGGAAATGCTTAGAGCCATTTTCTTCATAATCAAAGCAGTTACTGAATTATGAGAAAATTTCAAAGAGTGATATTTAACCTTTTATCTACTGCATTATGATCTGCAGTATTTTTTTTTTACAAAAATAATTTGTCTAGGTATTTACACTGAAAATTAAGGGATTTACATAAATGAAATGCTCAGTCTATAAGTATTTATTTCTTTACAGCTAATAAGTGCCACAGTATTTACCCTGTGATATTAGTTACAACACTTTTTAATAAAAATATTTCGTCAAATAGTTTTCTAAGTTCTTAACTAACACATTTATAAAATCACTGACTTGATTCTTGAATTTTACTGCTTTTCTAGAGCGAAACTCTAAGGGAGCAATCTGAACAAAATGGAAGTTCAAAGCACAGCATCGGTTTCAAAACTATCTATGTTCCTTTTCTCGCTAAAATACTCTTTATAGAACCCTTGCTGATATGTATCTTGAAAAAGGGCAATTTAAAGACTGTCCCGGCAAAGTACCATCAGAATATTGGTAAAAATGGTTGCTGGGATGGAATTTATAGAGAATGGTACTTATAAGTACCGTCGGTAGATAAAGGGTTAAAGATGGGTTTCAAATTTGTAAAACTGCAATGAAATCACAGATAGAAGTCAAAACTATGCGTTACATGAGCAATAATAACAACTACATCTGCTTCGGTACATACTTTTCTCCTCCAACCTCCTTCACTGTTAGCACTAGGCGTTAGGGATGCCCTACCCCAGGCGCGACGTAGTGGGGTAGTGGGGTACACGGATTTTACATGCACGTATCCCCAACTGTACATGGTGTGTCTTCAGCGGGTCGGGTATCGATTCGCCGATCTTCCGATTGGAAGTCAGACATCTTAACCACTAGGCTATCACGGCCCTGCTTAGGTACATACTAGCAAAAATACCCGACATTGCCCGCCACAATGTAAAACTTGAGAAAGGAAATCAAGTTTGTTTTGCACAAGAAATGCAATAAAATACCAAAAATGTTGCTAAAAGAAAAAATGAATCTTGTTTGCTTGTACAAAAAAAAAAAATACGTGGCGCTATTATTAGTTTTTTTTCTGATCGCTTTTTGCATACCTGTGGTATTGATTCATCCCCACTTGGCTCAGTAACTATTACACATTGTGTCTTGGTATAACAAAGACGCACATAAGACAGTAAAAATATTTCTTCTATAACCATATAGCAAAGTTAGAAAACTTCTGTATGTGGAGTAAACACGTTTAAGTTACTGAGCCAACAAAAATTAGTATAAACGCAACCAGGTTATAGTCAATACGCGTGTTTATTTATTTATTTTTTAACCCACCAGTCGGCGCAAAAAATAAATTAATGAATTTTAAGAAATAATTAATAATAATAATAATAATTTAAAATCTGGCAACCTTAAGGTGATTGTCATTGTTTAAGTTTGGGGAATGCAGTTGGAGCTAAACTGTCCATGGTGATCAGCACATTTGAAGGTAACACAGGGTTCGCACTAGGCCGCGCAATCGCGCGATTCCCGCAATATTTTTTGAAATCCCACTCAAACAAAAAATTTTTTGGGCTTAAACTTTAAAAATCCCACTTAAAATTTTGGGCAAGGAGGAAAATCCCAGCTTGTATTTTTCCCCAGTGTGAACCCTGTAACAGTAGATAAATATCAGTTTAAAGTCACAGATAGCAAAGAATCGAGGTGCTGAAAGTAATTTAAAATACATCCTTGAATAGCAGTTTTAATTCAGAGAATGTATTTGAGCCGAGAAAATTGGGTAAATACATTTAAATGCAACATTAAGGGAGAGTTTTATCTCAATGATTGCGTCGGCACCCAAACAATTCTTAATTCAATTTAAAAATAAATTAAATTAGCAAATATACGTAAATAAAACAAAGAGTATGCATGGGTGAATATATGTGTCTTATAACTAACACAAATCTGCCTTTTAGTAGGATCTTCAAAGGGTATCCATGGACTAAAGAATCAAGATTCAGCTCATTTTTAATCCTGCATTGACGGATTAAAAATGGTGTGACTAGCGTCACCATTGACACTAACAAAAACTAGAAGCAGCAACACGACAAAGTTACCTCATATTTGTTCTGTGACGATATTATTTTTGTTTTTGAAGTTATTACTGATATTGCTTAAGTATAATGTTTTCTTTTTACTTACAACTTTCGCATAGTTTATTTCGGTACGATACTGATGGTTGGAAAAAAAATTTATCATACTGTCTCTAATTCCCTAACAAACCACTCAAAGTTCAAGGGTTGTATGTCTTCCATCTAAAGTAGATGTTTAATTCAGAGTTCCGTCAACTTGAAATTATTTGCAGTAAGAAAAATAAAGAGAGTTGTAGTTCATTGACAGAAAAAGTATGCATATTGAAGCCCCGCATACAATTTTTTCAATTCTTATAAATAAATTTTCCTTTTAGTATTATTATTGATAGTTATTGAAAATAATATATATATACATATAGAGTAGGTTTTAATGATCTAGTATATTTAAGAAACTCTTTTTTTCTTTTTGCTTTTAGGTGTCCTCATCATGACTTCGAAAACTGGCATTCTTTGAAACGAAAGGTAAAACAATAATTACATTATTGCTTTGGAAATACTCGGAAAATCAAAACTTCAGTAACTGATTAACCCATATTGTGCAACAACGATCAATTCTCAAATACTTTTTGCATTTACACCCCATTTCTAGAACCAAAATATAATTGATAGTTTCTTCCAAAAGTGGACATAGGTAAAACCTCTTGGGACATTTTGCAGTGTACGCGCTGGCAAAATTTTTGTTTTAAAGAAATGGATACTTGCTCTCAAGAAATTATAGAGTGTTGCAATATATTACTGATTCAGTAAATATTTTCACTACTTATAACTGTTAACAAACAATTCAATAAATGAAGCTGGTTTCAAGCAGTAATATTGTAATGCCTAAGTAAATATGAAAATACGATGCAGTGATATAAGCACGTTATATATTATACAGCATTGACATTTTACAAATGGACAATCATCAATATTTAGATATGGAGGCAGAAATACAAGAATCGCCACCTTTGGTAGAATTCGAAGATATCGGAAACATATTGCGCAGGGCAAACCAAAGTCTGCATCAAGGAACATATATAAACTGTACTGACCCATTTCTAAATGGAAGCATGATAGGTGACTGTGTGAATGTCAGTGAATCTTATGACTATGGTAGACACGATTATAGTGACGCATTTGCAATGGAACACATTCTTAGCATTGTTGTTCCAATTCTTTTTGGGCTTATCGTAATAATTGGCCTCTTTGGAAATGCGCTAGTAGTTATTGTGGTGACGTGCAACCCACAAATGAGATCGACAACAAATTTACTGATCATCAACTTAGCCATGGCAGATTTGCTCTTCATCGTCTTTTGCGTTCCCTTCACAGCCTGGGACTATGCGCTACCCTACTGGCCTTTCGGAGACGCCTGGTGTAGAGTTGTCCAATACTTGGTTATTGTCTGTGCGTATGCAAGCATCTACACTCTAGTACTCATGTCACTAGACAGATTTCTTGCTGTTGTACATCCGGTAACTTCAATGTCAATCAGAACTGAGAGAAATGCTTACATCGCCATTGGATTGATGTGGGTTGTTATCTTTGTATGTTGCATACCAGCACTACAAAGTCACGGCGAATTAACGTACATGTTTGCCTATACCGAATATTCAGTATGCGTGTTTTTGGCTGTAAATGGATACAACTATGCAGCGTTCCAAATATGCTTCTTTCTCTCATCTTACATAATACCGCTGGGGTGCATATTTGTTCTGTATATGCTTATGCTCAAGAGATTATGGTTTGGTGTTGCACCAGGAGGAAGAGTTAGTGCTGAATCCGTCAAATCCAAGAAAAGAGTCACTAGAATGGTGGTAGTCGTTGTAGTCATTTTTGCATTTTGTTGGTGCCCGATACAAATCGTCTTAGTATTAAAAAGTGTGAGTGCTTACGAACTTAATCCTACGAATATCGTTATACAGATAACGTCACATATCTTGGCTTACATGAATTCATGTGTCAATCCAATTCTATATGCTTTCTTGTCTGACAACTTCCGAAAAGCTTTTAGGAAAGTTATATCGTGCAATCCAAGGAATAACCGACCAAGAAGAACTAATTTCGAAAAAACAGAGCGTGACTTGGGGACTTGTGCCACTAAAACAACAAAAGTATCAAACGACATTCTGTAAAAATAGCTTGAATCACTTATTTATCCTAGTTCCAAATGAAGTGAAAATAAACGAAAATGTGACCATTAATAAAAGAAAACGAAAAAGATAATGAAATATAAATTCATTTTTCGTGACATTTATGAATAGAGGACTAAGATAAAACTTTGCGCCGTCTTAAACTTTATCACGCAATAGAAATCATTGTCTGCTGGATTTATAATGAACATTCTAAAGACAGGCTGAAGAATCTTGTGGCAACCAAAAGCAAATTGACTAATAGAAATGGTTTTTCAAATACCAAGGAACACATTGAAAAAGTTGTAGAACGTTATTCCCGGAATAAAACATTTGAAGCTATTTTACCACATAATCAATGCTAACTAAAAAGCAGCACACTGCTATTTATTTTTCAGAACTCTTTGGAAAACTCATTAAATAGTAAAAAACAAAAAGTTTTTAACCTAACGGTTTTTCCTATGGCGCTAAATAATTTTTCTTTTTGAATAAATACCGTCTGACCGTATTTTACTTGCTAATGTCCAAGGTAAGTAAGTAATACTAATTTATAAAAAAAAATCTGGACCTGGATATTAAGGCAATATTAATGCTAAAGTGTATGGAAATATTTAAGTGCACTATTTCATGGACAATTGCTATATGATTCCTGGGTGCAGAAGATAATTTAATATATAGAATCAAATGTTTGTATAGCGTTATGACTAAGAATAAGTAAATGTATTTTAATTACCATATTTAATTACTAAAATGTGTACATATTATAAATTTAAAAAAATACTATTTTGTTACATCTCAAAAGAAGGTTTATATTTTTTAAAAATCTAACAAAAAGTGTCAAAATATGGCATTTATCAATTCCAAATTATATTTATAAAACATCATAAAAGCATGAATGGATTTTACCAGAGCTTATATTTTATTGTTTCTTTGACTGAAAAAAAAGAACATTAGTGAATATTTAGTTAGTATTATTATTAAGTCATTTAACATTATGTTTTTAATGACGTTTCTGCATTTTGAAGAGCTAAGTACTGTAATCTTGGAAGTAATTATTGTAAGCAATTTCACACACACATATGTATATGCGTGACAGTGTTGCGAAATAAATTTTCCGTGAATACGAAGTAATCTAAAGCACGCAACAATTCATATTAAGCAATGATGCATATTAATTTCTAACAGATGATGATGTATTCAGTTGATTGCTTAGCGGTGCTAACGTAGCACAATAGTCGGATACAAAGGTCTAATTATCGTATCGTCTTACATGTAACGTTTAAATTAACCCATTACTTGATGTTCAATATTGTATTAGGCATGGACTGATCGTTCTCTTGACGACCTAAAATCAATAGTCGAATTTACTAGAAATAGATATGCCTCACTCCATTTCATTATTCTTCAAATTTGCATTTTAATTTGATATAGTCTGTGCATTCCCTGGTACATTGAAGTGAAATCACTATGAATTCTCAAAATTACGCCGCCTAACTTGTTTTCAACAATAAAAAATTAACTAAATGAATTTCATTAAAAAGGAAAAAAGTCTTTGCAAGACGTTAAGTTTAAATTGTTATATATATAATTTTTTATTTAAATAGGTTATTTGCATTGTGGAATTTTAATAAAATACAAATGTACATGACAAACGAAATTATTTTTTATTACAAACGACAAACAGTATTTATATTACTTGCGATATTTAAATAGTTTTGAACACAATAATCTGGGAAATTCTTTTACGGAAATGTACGTGCTTAACTATATTCATTAAAAAAAACTGCATTAGATTTTCTGTACTTGGTAACAAACAACAAATAATGGTTTTAGTAAGCTACTCATTCATATGTTATTTTTAAAAATTTTACGCATACAAAGCTTTAAAGCGTTATAAATATTTTACAAATTAGCTGAACAGCTTAAACATCTTAAGAATTTTAGGCTTAAAATAACTTGTAAAACTACATCCTCTAATTTACACGCTTGAATGAGTATTACATTCTTCCAAAACACGTTTTCTACTAAAAATGCTAATGTTTTGCATTATATTGTTAAGCTTATATCTATTTCAAATCCAAAACTATTTAAGAAGTAATCAATAAAATATGATGAGAAATTGTAGTTTGATTAATTAACAAATTAATTTAAATAACACTTGGTACTTTACTCTGATTTATATTTTCTTAGCACACTGCATAATCCATGATTTTTTTATCTTAATGTTGCTGATAAAGTGTTAAGGTTTCCTGCAGCAAGTGTGTACACGGGGCTCTGCACTTGATGCAGGAAACTGAAAACTTAAGATACTTATTTCATTGTTATTTTCTGGATGTAACGTTTATAGTATTTGTGTCACTGTATTACATGATGTGTTATTTGAATGTTACACTGCACTGATCATAATAAAATATCTTATCAAGCACTTCTTTATGCGCTTATTTCATAGCTAGTTAATATCGATACTTATGGTATTAGAAATAGCTCTTAAAATGCATAAAAACAGTAGTATATTTTTTTTTTACATTGAAACACTTACTATGCCTAAATGTATTATAATACTAGATTTTTGCAGACGTGCAACGATCTCTTAATGAAAACTATTGCCCACAACTTTTGCTCTAGTAGCAATAACATATGCACAATCTCCGTAAGGAATGACATATCCTGTGATCATGATCAAAATCGCAGTAAAAATATTAAAGAGCAATGAAGTTGTAATTAAAAATTATATATATATATATATATATATATTGTATTCTTAATCAGAAAATAATATCAGTTTGTACTGTAACCGTGATTATAAATTTTAAAAAAATCAAAACCACTGATTTAAGATTTAAAAAAATATTTGGAGCTAAATCTAACTTTCGCATACAGCATAGCCAAAATCTCAAGCGATGCTTGATTTCTTCGTAATTGTAATATTAATTCATTACTTATAATTGCAACTTACTCCAAATATTAATAAAATAATGTTATTTATATTTTTTTATTTGAGCTTTAAAACCACGTTTCCCGAAAATATATGCTTTTCAAAAAGGAAATCTGAAGGTACGGAATGTGTTTCAAATTGCTGAAGTCCGTAAACAGAAATTAAAAAATATAGTGTTTCAAAATTACTTTAATAATTACAGAAAACAAAGATATTAGGTGAGCTCTAGTCAGAAACATCTATTAAAACTTCAAGAAAAGGTTTCAAATCTATCTCATGAAAATGTACATAAAGGCCTAACTTTTTGAAAACAGCTTTTCTGAAATTTTTCTGGCAGCATTTGTACTCTACTGTCCCGTAAAAGTTTACAAAAAAAGTATTATATAAAGTGTATCATAGAAATATCTTTACAAAAGAAAAATAATAAATAAATGAATAACAAAAGAATAAATTTAATCATTAAATAAAGAATGAAAGCAGGGTTTTGAAATGGAAATATGTTGGTTTCTCGTCTGTCTGTTACCCTCCAGTAGTTTTTGAAGGAATTGTTAGACGCAAAATTTAATGTTTGTATTTGATAAAGATCGGCAAAGATGCATCATTCCTACATTTTCTTTTCTGATTTGAATTATTTTTGTTTCGCTCAAGTCAAAAAATAGGATATTTTGACGTTAAGCAGCTACAAATAAATTACTTTTCTACGTCATATTTTTTACGCTAATGATGTAGAATATGTATAAATAAAAACTACATTCAAAACTAAAGGAGCCTACATTCCTATGGTATTCTTTGATCTGAATTTGTGATGTTTTTTTACATAAGAATGAATGAATGATAAAAAAAATAATAAAACATAAACTGAATTTTCTGTATCCTTAACATTAACGAGTTTAAGACTGGCGGATTGAATATAAGTGAAGATAACTCGTAGCTAATTTTCTTTCACACAAAATCACGAGCCACAGATGAATGTCGTTAATTTGGTTCAAAAGTATTATGTAAAAAAAGAAAAAATGTTATAATATTATAGGGAAATATTTGAAAAAACATTTTAACATTACGAGGTCAGTTTTCACAATTTAATTATAAAGCAAATAGGTTAAATAACGGCCAGAAAAATTGGTATAAAACGTGAATTTTATTGTTAATTACACAAATACGCGATAAAAAAAGGTGAGGGTGATTCTTGAAATTTTATAGCTGATGCTTATTTTATTATGACGACGACCCCTAAACAAAATTTTTGCAGTTGCCAATTTGTACTGCATATTATTCATGACAAATTGACACATTTAATATGTCTCCAGTATAAATGCTATTCAAATGAGAAGGACTGTTTCTTTTATTTTCCCTTTTTTCTTCTTCCAGGACTGCACAAAATATATCATTACATACACTGACACACACACACACGCACACACACATAGAGAAAGACTTGTTAGAATACAAAAAAAAAAAAAAAAAACTAAACCAAAAAATAAATAAATGACTTTCTTTTTATTGATTTAAAAAATATGAGGAATAGATCTTACAAGTGCGTGCAAGGTAAAATTCTGAACACGTCAAAAAGTGAAAAATATTTTCTCAAGACAAAATCAATGAGAAGTTTAACATTAATTTGTGACATGAATTTTTACACACTGATGTATGTACATAATAGAAAATAGTTCAGTTACATTAGCAAAATATAACACACCTGGTGTTTATTGAAATTTTTGTACCATCTTCCGAAAATTAACTTTTTTTTTGACTATGAAAAAAAGAACACATACTATGCATTAGCTGCATTAATAGCTGATTCAAGAAATGAAAGAGCTAGTAGTAGTCAAAGTTTACAATGAATTATTAAACTAACTTAGAACATTTTGTTAATACAATTTAATAGATGTGATCCAGAAGCTCCATTTATTTCCAAAAAGCTGAATAAAACATATTTCTCATTTAATTTTAAAAGTATAAGATTCATTTTCATCTTTTCATCCAGCTTATATACAAAAGGCGAAGGAGCAATTCAATTAATTTCCAAAATCAGCTGGATTAGTTTTATCAGATGAAAGAAGCTTATTTTTAATTATGAATGAATACGAATGGTTTCAATTCAGTCGTCTTGTTAATGGATTTGAATATGCGAAGGAAACTACTCGCAGTTTCTGCCTAAAAGCTAGTTTGAGTTAAAAGAGCGCAGACGACGGATATGTTATGTAAAATATTCTAATCGAATATGTTTATTGACATTTCAATAATAACATAAATTAACTCTATAACGGCCTCTTAAGTATCACTGCAAAAAAAAAGTTGAGATAAGCTAGCGAAAAACGAATTTGAAATTTAAAAAATATGCTGATAAATGTTATATTTTTCGATTTTGAATATTTAATTCGTGTTCCCTTTAACGAGTACAGAAAACTCGTTTTTACGTCATATATAAGAAAGTTCACTGGCATTTGAATTGGTAATTATTACATTAGCTCAATTGAGGAATAGGTGCTTCAAAGCAGGAAACTTGGCAACAAAGGAAGTTGCACCTTGAAAGTTGAACTTCTGAATCATTTCAGGAAGACAAATTGACACTGGGACATGTTTATTACCTCTGTTTAACTACATTTTCAAGAACCACCATTGCTGAAAAACCATTTTTCTAAAATGTACACCGTTCCGCACGTTAAGGGGGAAATACGTGTAAAACGGCGTATTTAGAGCAATTTTCATACTTTTTTTTAACGTATAAAGAATAAATATATTTTATTGAGATTTTGAGGTTATTTTATAGATATATTGAAGAACATTTACTGAAATTTTCAAACATTTTTCTTGAAAAATCCCGGAGAATTCGGCAGCTGCACACCGTAAGTCGCCACCCGGGTCGGCAGTTTGCGCCCTGGAGGCCACAATTTTTATCTGAAATCAATTTCTTTTTAAATCTACTTTTTTTTATAAGTGTCTCTTTTACTTGAACTAAAATCATCACAAAAATAGAAAATTTCTACTTTTTTTTTAGAATGGGAAAATTAAGTACGATTTTTAACCGTTTTTTTTTTTTGTTCTCTTTTTAAAATAAAAAACGTAAAAATAAAGATATGTTAATGATTCTAGTTCAACTAAGACATGTATATATAAAGAAAATGTGTGCTAAATTTGATAAGGATTGATCAAAAACTCTGCTAACTAGAGTGTACGCAAATTTGAAAAAAGTAGTTTCGAGGAAAACGCGTTTGAAAAAAAGAGTGGTATTGAAGCTAAATTTAAGGCCGTAATGAATCAATTTTTTAAATACTTATAGATACTAATACTTATAGAAATTTCTATCCGAGATCTCAATTGTTGAAAGAAATAAAAGGACATCTGCTAACGTTCTCTAATAAACTTCTGGTCATTCATGAGGGATAGCCTGCTCAAATGCTTATAACTTTTTAACGACTTAGAATTTTTCTTTGAAATTTTCAGGGTATATTATTGAATAGTTGTCGAATCAATTTATGAAGAAAATTTTTTCTTAATTTTTTGAGACCTTTACACGTATTTCCCCCCTTAAATGGTCAAGTGATTGTGGTCAGAGACACTTTGATGTTGATATCCATGTTGTAACCCTGATGCTCAGTGCAGTTATCTTTCGAACTTAAAAAGAAATTAGATTCCTTTCTTGTCCATGATACACTGTCAGAGTGCTTAAAACATATGTCTATATTTTCATTTCAAATATGTGTTTAAAAGATTTTGTATTTTTGAAAAATGTATATACTTAACACCTACATAAAGTTTTAGTTTTTAAAGCTTCCAAATACAAAATTTTTGTTGTGACATATTGTAATAGTTCTTTTATATTTAGGGTTCATAATAGTTCATTCACTCAATTTCTTTCGCATGTTTAGCTATAAATGGCAATCAATTAAAAGTTCGAAAGATTGCAAAGGGGTTTCTTTTGTATAATATATCAAGGGCTGTGAGTTGACGCAAACAAAAATAATCAAAATTCACAGACCAGTTTTTGGACCCTTTTCAGACGATAAACAAATCATGGAAAATGTGTTTTTAGCACGAATTTTAAATCATATCGAGTCTGCTCCAACACCAATCAGTTTTTAACATTTGCGGAACCAGGTCTGGCTGGAGATACATTGGGATATGCAACTTCATTATTATTTACCAGTACAGAAAAAATATGCGGAACGAGAAAGACTCAGATTCTCCTTGTATTTATTTGCCATGTTTGAATTTTCTGCAGTTTAAAATTTCTAACGTAAAAATTAAGCAAAAAATTACCATTTACGGAAAGTATTTTCCTAACAAATTTTCAAAACCTTCAAACAACAACCCTGGCAAAATATTTTCAAGATTTTTATATATATAAATGAAAATAGTATCATCTTTATTGCATAAGTTCTACTAGAAAAAACAACTATTCAATGTACATAGTTTATGCAAAATCGTTTACCCCCAGTTGTTTTATTTTTTTCGTTAATGTAGGACAACACAAAAACTTTATTTTAACAGGTTAAGATCTTTAACCATTGCTTCGAAACTCATTTAACTTATTCAAAATTCTACATTACCATACAGCTTTCAAATGCAGCATAATGGAGCTCGGAATCTTTAATAGCTTCACGCATGGTTAAGCATTGAACGGCGAGTGGCCGTAGACAATGATGATCAATTGAAAGCATTTTATGGATTCTCATTCAAGAAGTGCATCTTTATTGTAATTTTAAACTGCCTAAGGGAAGTAAAGAGCACTATAGATAATTCAATTATCTCCAAACAAATTCGCTCAAAAATGGTTTGTATTAAATTTGATGAAGATAAGTAATGATATTTTGGATTTTTTTTGGAGGATTAGACATTTATTATGCTTAATTTTGTTCCGAATGAAAATAATAGCACGTTTATGAACGACGATAAAGTATTCTCTCTTTTGTGCTTTACAAAGAAGAGATTTTCTAATAACTAACGATCTAAACTGAGATCTAAAAGAAACATTATTTCACGTCCTTTTCCTTAAGGTACTGCTTTCAGCAGCACGGGTCCTATGGAAATTATGATCTCTATAGCAACAACACATAAAATGTTTTCTATAACAAACGACATAGAAAATGTTTGGTACAGCTTAAGGCAAATGGTGCTTCCCAGAGGATTTCTAAGGATTGCTGCCAGATTTATGTATTAAGTCGTACAAGGGTAGCTTGATAAGTTTGCGAAATCAGCAGCAAAGGTCAGCGCCAGAGCAACTAGGCTCCTACAAAATACTGCATCATTCTTTTTGTGTAAACACATGCTACGGCAGTGCCCTTGGTTGAGATTGTTGTGATGAAGCTACCATCTGCTGTTTTTTACTAGTGCAGGGATTTTTCAAAATCGGAAAAACCAAAATTCGAGCTGTTAAAAGGTTTTTTGTAAATAAAAGGAGGGGAGCGTCGGAGATTCATGTTAATTTTCTAAACAATCTGGGGAGGTTTTTTTTTTTTTATTCAACTGTTGCCAAGCGGACAAATGAATAAATTTGGTAGGATGAAGTCGGAATACAAACCGTGTAACGGTTCAGCAAGATTGCTAAAGTGCATGAAATCGTTTAGGGGCATCGTTAAATTGAAATAAATTGCTAAAGGTACAAATATTTTATCTGATCACATTCTATTATTATTTTTATTTATTTATGCCTCTGGCCACCCTGTACTGTACCTGTTCGGTGCCGCGACTCTTAATCTGAACCAAAACTGTTAAACTATAAAGATAATTCAAGACTTCACATTTGGAAAATCAATAATAACACGAAGTTCTGTTTAGAACTAAACGAGCCTACTTTCCCGTATACACCAATATCAAATTGATAAAATCTAACTATATATATATCTTTCTCTCTCTCTTAAGTAAGCTTTTGTTCTTAATTACTTCAAATATAACTTTTTTAACGGTTTATACATATTAATTCATTCAATCAGCAATATCCTTCAAAATCCAGATCGAAAAGTTTTAGGAAATTAGGCTTGTTTAGTTCTGGATCGACTTTGTATCTGTACCGACAGACACACATTTCTCCATCTCAAAACACTGCTTTCAAATTTTTTTTCTTTCTTTATTTAAATACTTCACTTATTTTTTAATTCTCTTTATTTTTATCGATTTTTTTCTCCATACTTAAAAAAAAAAATTACGGAAAAATAGGTTAAAAACGACGTTGTGTCATGCATTTTCAAAGAAAAAGTAGACTCTGCGCTGTTACCACAACAGCGCAGGGTTTACTTTTTCTGTGAGAATGCATGACACATGTATAATTGCCTGAAATCATGGTGTACTCACCCCCCCCCCTCCCCCAAAGAAAATGCAATTGCGCCCTCTCTGACAGCGCAATCTCAGCAGAATTTGTCTTCTATACTCGCTTTCTTGTGGCACATTCAGAAACAATTGCTTTATACTTTTTCCTGCAATTTACATCGTCAATTCTCTCTGTAAAATATTATCTTGAGTAATTCTATAAAGCACTAAGAAAAGCCCTGAAGTCAATAACGAAAACACATTTTAAAGACTCTACAAAAGCTATACATAAAGGAATTAATATATGCAATAAACTTCTCGCTTAGGGGTATATCTAAGAAAACTCCAAACCTAATCATTTTAAAAGCGAAATATCTCGTGATTGAAAAAGATTTAGGATCAATCGGAAATTAGGCTGAAATATGTTACTGCGATCAAAATAAGTATCCTATTATCCTTACCCTGCCTGAAGCACTCGGTGCGCAGAAGTATTTATACCTTTAAAATAATTCGTATAATGCTTGCCTTTTTACGTTTTATCTAACCACTCAAGAGTTACGTAACACACTATAAGCTATTTTGGTAATAAATAACCTATATGCAATACCTTATTATACTCATTTTTTTAGAAACAAAATACGTGTAGCACTAGTACCTTTGCCTAAAAATCTAAAGCGTTGCGAGGACAATTTAATTATGTGCATGTTCATATAAATGTGCTTTCTATAATGTAGCTCATAAAAAAATTAAGTTTAGACAGCAGATTTAAAGTGTAAACAAGAGTAATACTTTTCCAAATATATTTTGAAAGGATTTCCTTTCTAGAGTTTATCTTGATCTTCAAAGAGGTAGTTAAAGCACCCAACAAATCAGCTGCAGGAACTGGAAAACTGTACAAGTTGAATGAAACGGAAAAGAAATCTTCCGAAAGCCATTAAACGAGATACCTTATGAGCAGCGGGTGTTTTGACGTTTTTCGCTTACATTGCTTGTTTCATTTTCTTAAGCAAAAATTTACTCTGACTCAATTGCTTGACAATCGCTATCTATTAGTCCCTGTAGCGCCGTGGACAGCGTGCTGGACTTCTAGTCCAAAGGTCCCGGGTTCGAGTCCAGGCAGGGATGAGTGCTGCGTTTTTTTTACAGCTCGCATGAGCGAATGCAATGAACAAGTTATCAGTCAAAGGCTTTAAAAATACTTTGAAAGGATTTTCTTTCTCGAGTCTATATTGATCCTCAAAGAGGTGGTTAAATCACCTACAGAGCATAACTGTACAAGTTGTATCAAACGGAAAAGAAATCTTCTGACAGACGTTAGACCAGTTACCGTTCGAGCAACGGGTGTTTTGTCGTTGTTCGCTTACATTTTTTGGAAACAAAAATGTAATCTCGCTCATCTGCTTGGCATTCGCGTTTTGTAAGTCCCTGTAGCGCAGTAGATAGCGAGTTGGACTTCTAGTCCAAAGGTCTCGGTTTCGAGTACCAGTAGGGATGAATGATAATAGCAGTTTATAAAGAATTTATCTTCAGACAGTCGGTAAAGTCACCCATCAGAGCAGATAATGTACAAAATGATAGAAACTAAATTATTTCGAAAGTCGTAATCCATATGTCCTAGGGAACATTCGTAAATGATGTCACGCTTCGAGGGGGGGAGGGGGATTCTTGAAATTGTGAAAAAGTGTGACAAGTGGAGTGGAGGGGGTAACAAGAACTGTGACATCCTGCAGTATGCAACCTAGTGTGACAAAAGGGGAGGGGATCCATTAAAGTGTGCGGGAGAACGGGATTTATACTAAAAATTTAAACTGTTTCAAGCTTTATGTTTATAGTAAAGCATGCTTTAATTCACAATTACATTTGCTTTTGTTATTTAGACTGCAATTCAGAGTATTTTCCTTCTCATTAAATGTTTTGCTGCAATGCTCTTTTTAAATTATATTTGAAAGTAGTTTCTGTCTAACAAATTGTTAACTTTAACTGATTATTTTATTACTCTCAAATCACACACACACACACACACACACACATATATATATATATATATATATATATATATCCGCTTTCAAAATGTGTCATTCTAAAGGTTTTCTCCTGTTTTCAGTAGAAGGGTTGGTTTAAAGATTTTCAAATATTTTTATTTAAATTCTGCGGAAAAACTGCATACGAATTTATCTATAAAATTGATTTTCTACACTAGAAAAAAAAATGCTATGCTGTAATAAATTCTCGAAATAAAGTATTTCACTCTCTATTGTGACTATTTATTTCCTATTTAGTTCCTTCAATGTGATGTGTTCTACTTTTCGACACTCCCAATTATCCCGCAACTTTCACACAGATCATTAATTTTCCTTACATTCTAATTAAGGAGTTAACTTGAAGGCCTCTTACAGAAGCGAGTTACAATTTAGACATGAGCTGGGGCTTGTCCAAATACCTCGTATAGCACCCTATCTCTATTACACTGTTATTAAAATATCAATTGTAATTGGTTGTGCGGATAGTTACAAGTTGAAAGCAAAATGATAAGGTATATCGGGTAAGTCGCCACACTTAAGGGTTTTTTCGATTAGTGCATTTAAATTGAAATAACAAGAACATGAAAAAAATACACCTTTTTTTTCAATGTTTAATTTGTTGAGTCGTACACAAGTTTATTCTCTTCGCAGTATGAAAATAAATGAGAAATTTAATGTTAAACAAAGTCACTCAATTGTGGCATTTCCTCCATATATATGGGGAAGATGCCACTAGTTATGGGGTAAGATGCAACACCACAATAAATAAAAAAATAAGACAAACATTACAAAATTAAATGTGAATTAACAATGAATCTAGAAAAACAAAATTAATTAAATTATTTTATAATTAGTTTGCCGAAAATAATAACAGCACAGGTCGAATGATAGCCTACAAAACATTTCACTCAGTGCAAATGATCATCATTGAAATCTTCGTGAAACCATTAGTTGCATTCCATGCACTGAATCTAGTCATGTTTGGGACGTTTTTTAGCATAAAAGTATTCTTTGAAAACTTCACAAAAGTCGTCATTATTATCCTCATCAAAACTGTCACCACTACTATCTAGAGGATTTTCTTCACTTGAGGATGACAAGCTGACACGTCTCTTTTTCTTCTGTGTTTTCGAAGATGTGTTATTTGTTTTGCCCTTATACGCCTTTTCCAGCTATCTTTGGGCCTTTTCTCGCATAGTTGCTCTCCTCTCTGATTCAGTTAAGACTTCTGATTTTTGCTTTTTAGACCCGGATGGTATACGTCTTCCGATCTAGGAATAGGACGAATTGCTTCTAGACAGAAAATCCCGTGTTCTGTGCTGGTGGAGGCAATTGATGGTGATAGTACACGGCCACTAGCTATTCTGGGGGAAGCAACTGCTGGTGTAGGCATGTCACATGCTCCACTTGTGAAAGCCACAGCTGTATCATTTCTGAAACCATCAGAAATAGCAAACGCATGCTTTGGGATTGCTTGGGGATTATAGGGGTAAATTCCAGTAGCTGAAAACCCAGAAGTACCATTTCCTATTGTGGCTGCCTTGCTCCAGGCTGCATTCAGGAGAGATCCAAACTAAAGTCTTGAGAATTTACTATCTGGTTTCTTGTGTATCCAGGAGCTTAGGGCTTTTTGCAATATGTTTTTCAATCGTTTGAAAAACGAATGATCAAGTGGCTGTAAATACTGTGTAGTGTGGCTTGGAAGACAGAAACAAATTACGTCATTTTCTGTATTATAAAATAAAAAACATATTTTCAAGTTCATTTCATTTATTTCTGTAACATGTTACGTCTTCCCTCAGGTATAGGGGGAAGATGCCACACACTCTTATTTCCTTATTGCTACAGTGTGATGGCCTCTTCTACGTGCATGGTATGTGTAACATAATGCGTAACTCACGTATATTGTTAATATCTTATTTCAAATAACAAGTACGTTTATAAACTTTAGGAATGGAATGTTATAAAAGGGTTATCCCAAGTTAAATGCTCACGAGATCCAAAAATAATGCCGATTAAGGACGGTTAAATGAGATAAATTCCCAAGTCACACCTAATGTCGGAATAGATTCTTCACACAAGTGGCTCAGTTTTGCAATCTATCGACACATTAAAGTACTATTAACAAAAGTTTCGTCTTCCCCCGAATTACCTTACACAAAAGCCCATTGAACTGTATTAAGTTTGTATTCTATAATCTCAATAATATCAAACTATATCGATTAGAACCAAATAAAACAGTCAATAAAAAATCATGATCATAAAGAAGTGTGAATGAGCCATTCACAGGGGCTCAATTGAATCTGTACTTTTCTTCAAACTAACGTATGCACTTAAAACTTTTTGGGGGAAAAAAAAGATATTGGTTTCACATTATAAAACTAACTGAGGCATAGATGTCGGAAGATAGATGAGGATTTTAGAAAATTTTACTTACTTCGATGTTTATGTTCATTTTAGGAAAATTTAATTGAATAAATGACTTTTACATTTGGTCACATTGATTTCTAAATATCACGTTTTTAAAAGTTATTTGTTTCGAATGAGTTAATCTAGGATGTAACGAGCTTACTGGTGAGGAATGGATTACACAACATAGATGTTTTTATACCTGCACAATTAACTCAGGAACTGATCGTAGATCAGAAATATTTTATGAAAGTCGAAAGTATCATACGCCTGCAAGAAACGTGTTAGAGAGCAAAATTTTTTTACACAATTCATAACACTTACCTTTTTTTTTTACTCTGATAATTCGTAGTATTCTGCAGTATTAATCATTCCTCGCCTACAGTCAGAGTTTATACCACTCTATTACTTATTACAAAACTATAACAATAACAATAAAAATACGTTTCATCTACACTCATAATTCCCAGTATTCTGTGGTACTAATTATTTTTACTTAAAATCGTTTTTTATTCTATTCCATGGACTTTCTTCAAATTATTCAATTATTAATACTTACAGAATTGCATCCAAAAGTTAAGCAAAGAAACTTTAAAGTAATAATTTTTGACACTGTTTAGTGAGAAATTAACGTATTTATGGAAAGTTTTCACACCATGCATTTTTTAACTTTCTTACAAAATAATGTTTGTTATGCATTTGCTCAAAAGTTCATTCAAGATATACATAAGTACTCTGTTATAACTTTGGAACTCAAAATCATACAAAGATGCGACCGTTACCCAATCTATTACCGTCTAAAAATATAAAACAGTTTAGACTAAATGATTTAAGACATACATTTGATATAAAATTCTCCAACATATATTTTAAACTCTCAGGGAAAACAATTTTTAGAATTCACGAAATATCGTTAAGCAAAACGGTCACGCATGCGTATTATTTTGCATTTTACTTTTTATAAGTGCTGAAACCTGTATTTATAGTATAGGAATTCCTAACAAAGTTTCTATTCACAAAATGTTAGCTAATCTATTGTGCAGTAATGTACAAAGTTATAAATATATAGCGGTTCAGTTGAATATATACCATTCAGTTATGTGAATGTATACTGCATTACGAAAGAAGATTATCAAATTTGTTACCACGGCCCTCTGCAAATACTTTCAAACTCAAAGGAATAAGCTATTATGTATCTTACAAACTTGACCACATCAAGTTATCAGGAAAAACGCCTCAAGGCTTGCATTTTTGAAAACTGCTTTTCTGTCTAGACGAAACCATTAGACGTGAGGTCTACCAAACAGTTATTTCGACGTTACCGGAGAGGTTTTCGCGGTATTCTAGGTTAATGTTCCCATAAGAAAAGTTTTGACCCTTATGGGATTCTTTGTTCCCTCATTTCAAGCTATTCCGATAAACAATCTAATAAAGCTAGAGCACTTTTCTCGTCTTGCGAAGTTTGATAAGTGTATTTAGTGAAATATTTTGGTCTGAACAGTTTTACATTAATTTGCATTTTCAGGAAAGATTTGCTTAAATCTATGTCAATTTATTTACCCTTCTTAGGTAAGAAATATTCAAAAATTGGAGTTATCAACTGCTCCTACCTTCTGGCAATATTTGACACTTTGAAGCATATATTCTAATGTTTCATTGATGCCTTACTAATTTATTAAAGCATTTATAAGCAAATGAATTTACGCAAAAAATATCGAGGTAATTGAAACTTTGTACCTAACTCAATATTATGAGCTGGTTGAAGGTAACCGGAAAAATAAATATAATTCAGTTTGGACACTAAACAATTGCTAAAAAGGATAAAAGAATTATTAAATGAATAATGCACTTGACTCTAATGCTGCAAAATTTAAAAAAAATCATGCATGAATCAGTGTTTTCACGAATTCTAATTTCTTTGTTTCATAACTTTGTTAAATATTATTTTACCATAATGCAAAGGCTTATTTTAAAGCGTACCATCACCTTCCGAAACAGAAAATATTATTGAGTAGTATTTATTAGAAAGGTATGTTTCCAAAAACTTTTTAAAAAATCATAATAGTTAAATAAAAAGAATTGAATATTTAAGTGCATATAGGAGATAATAAAATATCTTCACGGTTGGTGTCCATAATATAACAATTTTCCGGCTTGAAGGCCATTATCCATCCTCAGAATGTTTCTGACTAAAATTTTGCCTGACACGTTCTCAGGCTTCTTCACTGCAAGAATGAATTGAAAAGAGGTCTCGTACCAAAGTTCTTGATCTTTATCCCCATTGGATGGAGACATATCTCAGACTTGATGGCACTGCTTCTGATTGGGTTATTCTCTTGGCTCTTGAGAAAGCATGTGATTGGTAAATTATGTATCACTAGGATCCATTTTTTTCTATTAATTTTTTCATTTACATATTTTTTACTTTGAGGCAAAAGCTTTGTAATATTTTTTGTTGTTTTAATTTGATTGTATTCATGTTTTATTGTTGTAAATGTATGATTAAAATGATTTTGTTCAGTGCCCATTTTAATCAAAAATTTATAAAGTAAAGGTAAACATAAATAAATTATATAATTATTAGATTCGGTTATGGATTCTAATTTATCAAAAAAAAACACTATTTCTTTTTACAAGAGATAATTATTAAAATGTTTTAAAGACGGTTAAATGTTCTAATATTCATGAACTCTTGGAAAATATCATGATTACATTCCAAAACAATGCTTTGTAATTAGTTTAGCTCTAGGTTTTAATGAAAAAAATACCTTTTTGCAGATATCCTATTTAATGAAAATATTCGTCACTAATTAGATATACATCACAAATGTCGTGCTTTTTGATAATTATATGTATTGTCCTTATTCAAAACATACGTATAGTAAAACAGAAAAAAAATGAAAAACGAGCGGAGAATGCTGGTAAGATAATTGATAATACATGGAGTGTAATCTAATGTAAATATTAAATAACTTGGAATGGTCCGAACATTAATTAAATTCCATTGTTATAGTTATACAAAAAAAAGTAATAATAACTAAATAACAGAGGAATGTACAAAAAACCTAATCTACATTAATTACTTGAAACTTAATTTTAAAAGAAAAATAACAGTGAATTTTTTCGTTGTTTATAAAAATTAAAGAAAAGAATAATGAAAGAAAATAAAAAGTGATGATGAAGAGATAATGAGTTTTTTTCAAAGCTCTTTTAAGTGGACATAAAAGACAACATGACTTAAAAATAACAAGTATATTGTTCTCCTGTCAGCAAGTACAATCATGGAAGACGATTATGGTTGTTTTAATTCACAAAGGTTATTTTAAAGCGAAATTGACACAAAAACTTAACTTTTCTGTACAGTTATAACTTTTAATGTGCAATGTAATTCCTTTTTTGTCCAAAACTTTTTGAATGTTTCCTGTACTGTCTTATGAACTGTATTCGTATTATGTGCAGTATTAGTCACGCATTGTTAAAATTCATGGTTAAATTTTCAGCTATGTAAAAGCTATGTAAAAGAAAATGTTGAGTCTACAACTGTTCGAATATATCAGACAGTACTACAGTTGTTTCTTGCTACTTTAGAAAATATTTTATGAATGTATGCAGATGAGTTTTACTTTTTTTTTTTTTTTGTTGATGCTGATTGCATAAAACATTTTCGAAATTGATTTCCAAGATGTGAAAATTCCTTTTATAGTAAAACCCAATACATTTTAAAAAATGTTTGCTTTAATGATTATTTACAGTTCGATTTATTTCAGAAACGGTAAAACAAAATACGAACATAAGGAAACTTTGTGCTGAAATTAAAAGCGTACGTAAAAATTTAATTTTTAAAATATATTTTTTACCAGAAAGTACACTAAAAAGTTGCAGCACTAAAAGCATAAGAACGATTGTAGACAACAATGATGTTGCACAATAATAAACTAATTGCTTCCATAGAGTTGAGCGCATGAACAAGAAATAAAAAAAAATATTTAGCTACATTGGTAAGTTGCTCAAATTGTTCAAGAGTAGCCCCTATTAATGGAATTAATTGATGCTAGTGATTATTGCTTCATCGTAACTATACACTTATATAATTCACTCCGATTTTTTAATTGTTCTATGCTTATGCGGGAGCGTGATATGAGTTAGAAAAAATCGTTCACATCATTAAGGGAAGTGCTGCATAATTTCAAAGATTGATATCAGGATATTTTTAGGTAATGCCGGAAACGCTTAAAATAGTATGGTACACAGGAATCCCACGCTTATAAGAATACCCCTTTCTAGATCCGAAAACTGCCTCATTGGCCACAATGCTAAAACTCTCATTTTAATTGAGCTATTTCGACGCACAATGCAAAAAAAAAAAAAAAACTTTTTATTTATTGTTAGATATTTTCCTTAAATAAATTTCGCAAATTTTAATCTGAAGTGGCTTTCAGAAGCGCTATGTCCACTCACGCAGTTCTTGCTATGTCCACTCACGCAGTGGTTGACAAAACAACACAACTTTCTTTTTGTGCTGGGAACCTGTATTTAGTTGAAATATTTAAGGAATTAGACAAAATCTTACAATACGTATGATATTAGTTCGTTTCGTTCTCTATATTTTCGTGTGAACACTAGATAAAATATAACATCAAAAGGAAAAGATGCTAGTTTGTGCTACAAATGGAAGATTTTGAACTAGTAGAAAAGTGCTATCTGAAATCGCAAAGGAACTCAAAATCTCATGATTTAGTCTTAAAGAGAGAGATGTTGTTTATTTAATTCATTTCAGAAAATATTATTTATTTTTTTCAATTAACAATAAGTAGATATTATGAGTTATTTTTATGCTAATAATTACTTTAACCAAATACTTCTATAAACAAAGATATTAAATTTCCCCACACACTTGAATGCCCCGCTTAATCAGACAAAAGTGGTTGGAATCACTTATATTCGTTAAAGCGGGGCCGACAGTAGTCATTTGTTAATGACGTCAATTTTATCTTATTGTCGTTACGGAGATTCTTTTAATTTATATACGGGAATCAATGGGAAATCAATAAATCTTATTTCTTTAAAGATACTGTAAATTAAACCTCATTATTTTTCTTTCCAAAATGTGATTAATTTACCTAAAACGCCGAAGGGTTGACAATTTAGTGATGATGATCCTTTTGATAATAAATTGCCTCTTTCGAAAGTGTCAGCACATCGCAGCAACAAAGGATCACGTCAATGTTCGAAATGCATCAATGCCACCCGATGACGAGAATGCAAACATTCGCATCAAAGTAATGTCTGGGGAAAAAAACTACGTGATCGATCAACGAAATGACTCTTCTTTTATCGTAAGTAGAATGGTTATACCTCACACAGTTCTTATATATAGAATAGATATAAACTTAAGTTTTTTATACATTACTAACATAAATATATGTGTATAAGCATATATTTTACCGTGAAAGTGTATAATTCAGTTATTCCATAGAATAACTAGATATTTATGAAAGAACTGGAGAAGTTAGACAAAGTATATAATAGATTTAAAATGTCATAATTTACCTAGTTATTCAATGAAGTAACTAGTTATCCTACGAAATGACTAATGATAGACCGTTAAAGTGGAAAAGAAGTAATTTTATAAATTAATTGGTCATAAATAGGTAAAATCTCTCGAAAAATGCATTTTATCCGGATTGCAGATGATTATATGACAAATAATAAGGAAAAACATGTGATATAATTTATTATTGGTTATATTGCTAACATTAGTTAACATAAATACACCGTCTAAATTCTATGTCTTAAAGCAACGGAAACGTACACACACACACGTCATTACAAAGCAGCTATAAGAGGTTCGAAACTGACTAAAAGCAGGCAGAATTCATCGAACTTTCTAGTGTCGTATTTCATACTTTAACGATCAAGTAATCGTTATTCTGTAGAATACCTTGTTAAATCTTAAGACTTCATTTTATTTCCTTTAACTGACTTGTCCGGATATTTAATGAAGTACCTAGTTATTCTATGAAATATCGGATTTTGCACTTTAACGGTGACACATATATACAGAAATATTTATGGAATAATTGCCATTGTTCCATAAATACTTCTATTATAAAAAATGTGTCCCATCGATGGTGTCACGTGTAAAACTATCGTGCAAGTCATATAGGAACAATCAATGCATAATACTCCTACAATTATTCCTCCTTGATATCCCAGAAATTGTCTGAACATAGAGGGACATGATTAAAAACTACTGTGATTAGTAAAACTGGCGTTCGAAGCTCCAAAAACCTTAAGAAACCTCGGAGACAAGCGAGTCCGGACAAGTAGTTTTGACGCTAAATAAAAGAACCCATCGAGGTGCGCTGAAGATTGAGTAAGTCTTCCGCGCTCCTCGACATCTTAGTATTGTTAGCTAAATCGTTGCGCAAATGCATACTTGAGTTTAAAATAAATTTGTTTATGACATATTTACAAAAAAGTAGCTGCAAATTTATTGAAAATTATGTATTCATAGTATGTTTTCCCGAATAAAAAAAACTTTCTAAATAGAAAATCATGCTTTTATTTTCTGAAATGAGTTTCCATGGACAATTTCACGATTGTAATAAAAGACATTTGTTACGCTTAAAAATTCGAGAGGTTAAAATCCATTTTCCTAGTAATAATTTTTTTACTTTGACCGATTTTATTTAATGCTTAAATAGGCCAATGGGCATTATTTAAAAACGCATGACTCACTATGAAAATAAATTTTATAATGTTCAGCGAAGCTGAGATAAAAACATTTTTTAACGAATAACGGCACAAAGAATAACGTATAAGACATTGTTTAAGCTGAACATCTACTTGCGTTTTTATTCTAAATTGATCTGCGAATATCTTGGGGAAAAGTGACTTTTCAAGAATTGAAAAGATATGAAAATAGCTCTTCTTATCTCGAAGCAGTCACTAGAGTTTATACCCTAATAGCTCTTTATTTCATAATATATTACGCTTATAAATGGTCGTAAATGACGTAAACATGTGGATTGAATCTTAAAAATGCACTTTGGGAATTGGAAGCATTTTTTTCTTATCAAAATCGTTTTTCATGAGCATCATAGACCTTTAAAGTGCTTCTGTTATAAAAGAAAGAGCTGGAAAGCACTAGTTTTTTTTTCTGTCCCATTTGAATAAATTTTGGATTCGGATGAAAAGATCGCGGCATGAAGATGCATCCGGTTCGTATTGGTAAGTAGTTATACGTACACCATGTGGCCATGGTTATAGGCAGCATTTCAGTTACTTTGTGGTGTCGTTATTATTTCTAAGTGAAAATGGCTATAAAATGAAACCGAAAAGTTGTCGATGATGGTCGATGATGGTATAGGATCCGGGACGATTACAACGAATTCTGTGGCTATCGGTTTAAAGACGAATATTAAGAAAATACCCCCCTTCTTCTTTGAACACAAACTTGAGAAAATATTATTATACTTAGAGTTTTTACATTCAAAAGTTCAAATGCATTACTGTACTCAATTTATCGTTTATGAAAAGTTTTTATTATTATTATTATTTGTTTACAGCACGCATTAACTACGTTTTTCCTCCATCAGTTTTTTCTTTCGTCTTCTAAATAGTTATACTTTAAAAAAGTTTTTTCTAAAATGTCTCATTAATTTTAGGCCATCGAAAAGAGGGAGGGGGGGGCGGGAACATACAGGGATCTATTTCCATAAGAATAGTAATCTGTCAAAACATAACATTATTTAGTTTTATAAATGATAATAATTACTGTACTTTTTTTGAAAGATTAGAAACTTTAATAGTTCAGAAAAATACTTCATTTGATACAAGCAGAATTAGTTACCTTAGATAAGCATCGTAAACTAATAAATTCTCTCAATATAAGCATTCAACCTCGTGAATTAAGATTAAATGCTTATATTAAGAGAATGCATTCATCATTGAGAATCAATTCCTTTTTAAACAGATGATTTCTATGAGTCGTATACAAACTGATGAAAAATCTCATACAAATTGGAAAATCTGAGAGACCCAAGAAAAAATTCATACTTACTAATTGTAACAAGATGCTTGTTACATCTCGCGATCATAATAACTTTAACCAAATACTTTGGTTATTTACTCAGTCCTTGGTGACAAGCCTTGGCATTTTTACTCACGGTTCCTTCTGATTAACCGATAGGCGTAACCACCACTTGTCACTTCTTTTTTAATTGCCTACGCCGCCAAAAATTTTATACCGTTTTATTTTTTAGAAACAACATTTTAAATTATTTTTTTCAATTAGCTTTTTTACTGGGTATTTACCTTTCAACCATTTTTCAATTTTAATTTAATTCCGTCGCATTTCAACATCACAAATTTGAATTATTTTAAAAATGCGACGGGAACTATGTACTCTCTCGGAGTAATACTCCCCTTTTTCGCGCCTTTGCCAATTGTTCCGGGACTGAATCTGCGTGTTTTTCCCTCATTCCTACGGAAAGTCGAATACGGTAAAGACGCGCCCGGCGTCTGGGCAATTTTGCCTATTCGTCGGGCAAGCAATGTTTTGTAAAATGCTAACTACTACCTCTTTTATTCCTACTGCATTGGTTTCATTATAAAAATGTTCTCCTAAGAACAACTTATTTACTAAATAGTTTTTATTCGTCAAAATTGATTTTGTACATATTAGATTGCTGGAAACGATCGGAGTTGATCGAAAGCCTTCGGGTGATGCCGTTTTCACTTTAATCAGAAAATATTCAGCCAAGAATTCGTTGAACTGTATCATTCTAATGTTTTATTGAAATCACAACTGCAATGCATATTTTGGAGATGCTGACTGATCTATATATCTGAAGATTGCCTGTCAACACAAAGTCGTAAAAGAATTTTTTGACCGTTATGTAACTACAATGACCAAGTTAACCAGCATTGAGAAATCCGTCCTCGGAACAACTAACGCTCCAAAATGAACATTATTATGAACTGATAATCAGCCACCAAATGAAGGAGAAATAGTACGCCTCATTAATTTCGTATTGGTCAATCAACTTCTGTATTCTTCAATAATCAGGTAGTCATCTTCAAGTATCAGGTGATATAATCTTTTACATCAATTTCTAACGCCTGCTTTGTCACAACTGCATTAGAGATCGGTAAAATTCTCCTGTGTAAACTATTTAAAATAACGAGTTGTACTATTGTGTCACATGCTAGTATATTTTTGAATTTTCTTAAAGAGCTCTTTTATTTTTTTATATGCAGTGTGTTATATAATGCAATAAATCCGTACAGTCAACGATTAATAATTTCGTAGTTATTTCGAGTATGTATTTTTAAATATTTTAATTTACATAATTTTTTGCTTAATCTTTTTCATTTCTAAATGCTCTAACATATTCTGATCTTACACAACGCAATGTACCTATGTGCTAATTCCAAATATACCACTACAGCTACCACATAAAAATGGTGCCGCGACGAAATAAATTAATTATGTTTTATTAGGTTGAGAACTTTGGTTATGATCTGTGACATTCATCTCGGATACTCCCTAAATGCATGAAACAATGAATTTTTTTTTACATGTGTATTAATTTTCAGAAAAAATTAAGAGGGTATATTTTCTATATATCAGTATATAAAACACAGATTTTGAAATAGTCAATCGAATGCTTTTTTCCAATATATTTTATTGAATATTTGTGTTATTTTGCATATTTTTCTTTTCTTATATTTTATGTTCTATTTGTTGCATTGATTTTTACAATTTATGCTTATCATTGATGATTGTATCTGATTTAAAATCGTTAAAAGCTTTCAATCAACATCAAAAATATGACAAGTAAATCAGTCAGTCAAAGTTTGGCATCTGCCTTACCTCTCTTTCATGGTAAAGACAATGAGGATATTAATTTTTATCTAAACCAATTTAACAGCATTGCAAACCTTGAAAAGTGGTCAGATACAAAACAACTAATTGTTTTGAAATTAAACTTGGGGGATAAAGCTTTAGAATTCATCATAAATGACCCAGTTGCATCTAAATGTGATAACATCCAGGATCTTCAGAAGTTATTGAGAAATAAATTTCAAAAAACAAATTCATTTAATCAAATTCAAACTCAATTTTCAAAAATAAGACATAAACCAGGGCAATCTGTCAAAAATCTTGCTGATGAAATTTCCAAATTTGCTTCCCTATATGTTGGCATCAAAGACTCGAGCAGTGAGGAACTAATAAAATTAGCTGATAATGTTAAGTTAACAAAATTTTTAGAAGTAGTCAGGGAGGACATTGCTCTTGATGTCAAAAAAAATGGTCCTCAAGATTTTCAAACTGCTGTAAAATATGCAACAAACATAGAATTGGCTTTGGGTGATGTGCCATCAACATCCACTTCAAACAGCTCTTTTGAATCACAGATAAATACTTTATTACAAGCTCAAATAGAGAGCAATAAAATGATACAAAATCTGTCTTCCCAATAATCTGAGCTCCAAAATGAAAGAAATCAAGTAAATAACTTAGTCGCTCGAAATCAAAATTCTGTCTCACATAATGACCAAAATGTTCCATGCCACATCTGTCACAAAAGGCATTTGACAACTGATTGTTGGCATTTTCCTCGTCCCAATAATTTTGTAAGGGGTACTAACAGATTCATCAGAGGGAGAAATTTTCGAAATATTGGTTCAAGGGGTAACCACCCATACAAAAGCAGGGGGAATTTTACAAACAGAAGAAATTTAAACTAAAGGGGGGTGCTTGTAAAACAAAATCTGCCAAAACCAGTTCTCGAACAGGTGCCCAGGGTAAAAGAGAACCAAAAAAAAAAAAATCATGACAAAGAAAAAGAACAAGAAAAAAAAGGAACTTCTAATAATTGTCAAGCAATTACTAATCCCGTAGAAAAATTTGTTTTGTCATGCAATAATGAAAACAACAACAATCTCCCAATAATCCAACTTAGGTTTGGTAATTTAACTGTTAATGCTCTTTTGGACAGCGGTGCTTCCTTATCACTAATTGAACCTGACATTATATACAAAATAAAACAGGAATGCAAGGTAGAATTTGTTTCCCGCAGTGTGAAAATTGTCACTCTTGACAAATCCACTATTCCTTATATGTCAGCAGTCAGTATCAAATTCAAAATACAAACTTCATTTTTCAACAATATATTTTTTGTAACCAAAAATCTGTGGAATTCTGATTTTAACATCATTTTAGGATATGATTTCATACAGAGAAATAAAATCATCTTGGACTCAGGAAACAGGAAATTAATTGTAGGAAATTGTCACCTACCTTTCAATTTGACTAATGAAATTAACAATCAACCAATTCAGGAAAACATAAATGATGTACATAAATTCAATACTATTAACACTGTTAGAACTTTGTGCAATTACACAATACAGCCAAAATCCTCTGAAATAATAACATTAAAAATTCCTCAAAATTTACAACATCTAGAACAAGTCTTACTCACTCCAAAAAAGGTAAATTAGATATTTCTGTTACTGAATCCATTCACCAAATATCCTTTAACAATTGCATTCAAACTATTGTAGAAAATAATACTGACAAACCAATTACCCTAAGAAAAAAAACTATTTTCGGGTACATTGAAAAATTTCATGAATCTGACTGTGTCGAACCCTCAAAAACTCAGCATTTTCAAGTTAGCAATCTCAATTTGGCTGAAGTTAGAAAATTGCGAAAAGGAGAGATCAAAGAATTTGATTTTGATGTTGCTCATTTAAACCCACAACAACAAAAAGAAATTCTACAAATTTTAATGAGTAATACTGCAGTTTTTTCAAAATCATATATGACCTTAGGCTCTACAAATGAAGTAGTGCCCGAGTTTAAATTACTCCATGATTTCCCTATCCAGACTAAACCATATCCCATACCCAAAATAGCCAAAGAATTTGCTCAGCAAGAAATAGCCAATTTACTTAAAGCAAAATTAATTGAGCCATCTTCATCATCTTATTCTTTTCCTGTAATTTTTGTTAAAAAAAAATCTTTGAAGGGGGATGACCCAAAAAATCTGAAATTTAGGATGGTAATAGACTATAGATTACTAAATAGCATAACTGAATCCGTAAAAATTTGTTTGCCCAGAATTTCTGAAATTCTACATGCCATTGCTGGTAGATCTTATTATTGTGTTCTAGACTTAAAATCTGCCTTTTTCCAAATTCAACTTAAAGAATCTGACAAAGAAAAACTTGCCTTTTGCACGGAATTTGGCAATTATCATCCAACTGTCTTACCTTTTGGTACACGAAACTCAACATCCTTTTTCACTATGTGTATCATAAAGGCATTAAGCGACCTAAGGGGGCGCAATATGCAATTTTTTCTGGACGACATAATTATTGCTGCTGATTCAATTTCTGAAATCAAACAAACCCTTCAAACTGTTTTCAATAGACTAAAGAAATTTAACCTCACCTTAGACCCTGCAAAAATGCAAATCTGTAAGCAGGAAATTGTTTATTTGGATTTTAACTTAAGTAAAAAAGGTTTTGCTCCATCTGATGAAAATATAAAAAAAGTTACAAAATTTCCTACTCCTAAAAATGTCAAAGAGGTTCAAGCTTACTTAGGTATGATCAATTATTTTCGGCATATGATTTACAATTTTGCTGAAATCACTCAACCTATTGTCAACCTCACAAAAAAAATGTACCATTCATCTGGTGTGAAAAATGTAAACAAGCTTTCGAAAAGATTCAGAACCTTATGCTTAACAAACCTTCTTTAAAGAACTTCAACTCGGATGATAATTTATATTTGGTGACTGATGCATCGAAAATTGCAATATGTGGTATTTTATTAAATAAAGTAGGGGATAATTTTTTTCCAATTGAATTTTTTTCCAGACAATTAAATCCGGCAGAGCAGAAATATCCTTCAATTAGAAGGGAATTGTTAGCTATTTTTGCTACCATAAAATTTTTTCATGACAAACTATATGCTAAGACTTTCGAAATTTTGAGTGATGCAAAAGCACTTACTTATCATATTCACTTGGACAAACAACCTGAAATTGTTGCCAGGCGGCTTTTGTATTTACAACAATTTAGCTACAAAATTTCATTTATTGAAGGCTGGAAGAATCCAGCGGATTTTTTATCGAGAGTAATTCAGGAAAACAATGTTGTAAATAACCTCCAAACATTCAATGTTTCTGATCAGCTAAACAATAATAACTTAAAAATCCACCAAAGACAAGATAAACAAATTTCACAAATCATTCAGGAAATTGAGAACAATTCAGAAAAGACAAAATCTAAATATTTTATTGATTCACATACTGATCTTGTCATGATCAAATTGATCAATCAAAACAAAAAATTCAAATCCAAAAGTTTAGAAAACAAAATTTTAGTTCCTAGCTCTATGTTCAAAATTTGTTTAACCGAGGCTCATGCACCTCACTTTGGTACTCAAAAAACTTATGAATTCTTTAAAAAGAGATTTTATTGGAAAGGCATGTTCAAAATGACAAAAAAATTTTGTGAAAATTGCAGTCAAGGTCTACAGCACAAACCAAAACAAACTTCAACAACTTACAATCTGATATCCAAAAAGAACCTACACCCTTCTGATTACTGTGCGATTGACATCGTAGGGCCTCTTCCACGTTCTTTAGATAATAAAAAATTTATTTTGTCGATTATTGATCATTATTCTCGATTCCTAGAAGCTATTCCTTTAACTGACATAAAAACCAATTCCATCATTAAAGCTCTAGACAAATATTTTTCACTTTTTGGGATTCCCAAAGTTTTGATTTCTGACAACGGGTCAAATTTTTGTTCACATGAATTTGCAGCATTTTTGAAAAAATTAAATATTGAGCACAGGAAGAGTTCAATTTATTTTCCTCAATCTAATGGACTCCTTGAAAGAGTTCATAGAACCATGAAGGAAAGCATTGCTGCAATGTGCAACAAAACTTTTGAATGGTCTCAGAAATTGCTAATTTTCAAACTCCATTATAATAATGCAATTCATTCAGCTACAGGTTTTTCACCATCTAAGATATTTTTTGGCAGGGAACTCAACATACCAATTAACATGCATAATGATCCAAAACTGGTTGAGGATCACAAGGAGTACTTAGACAGGATATCCAATGAAATCAAAGAAACCAGGGACAATTTTAACAAGCACGAGGATCAATATTTTGAATCAAGAAAAAAAAAATATAAAAGGGAGAAAGAAACCAGAATTTGAAATTGGGGATAAAGTTTTTGTTACCACCTTTCAACATCCCAACTCATTGCAACAAAAGTATCATGGACCTCATGAAGTCATAAAAAAATTCAGGAATGACAACTACTTAATTAAAGATGAGATAAATAACAAAACAATGAAATTACATGCTAGCAAACTTTTTCAACAACTTGATCTCAATTTAGATTAAAATTTTAAATTGGTCTAAATAATTTTTGTAATGAAAGTTAAAATAATGCGTGAAACTTTCAGTGATTTGGGGAAGTCTTTTCAAAAAAAAAACTGTCATCTTTGTTTTTTCTGTATATGTTGTTTTGGCCAAATGACATTCTAGTTTTATGGCAGGCTGGTTCCGCGTTTAACTGGCAGAAATGTAAAATTCAATCATGAAATGATGTTCAAAGCATTTTGGACACAATTTTTTTTGTGATTTCTTCCTCAACTCTGCATTAAGTCATGGCATAATGTTTTTGTGTACAAATATGAATAACAATTAAGGTACTAACAATATCTGAATGAGATAAATTTTTGGTACCATGTTCTGATTGCAATATGTTGAAAGTGTTTCACAAAACAACATTTTTTCCTTATCAAATATATCATGTATGGGTATGTAAAGGGCTATCCGTGATGAATACACAGCGTCACAATTTGTTTTTCATAATGTGTTTGAGCATTCATGTTTTTGTTTACATTTTTCCAAATGTGTTTGTTTACGTTTTACATGTCATCCATGTTGCAGGATGATATATGGTTGTGATCAGTCACGGAATGATTGGTAAACATTAATGTATCCTAGTTACTTCAAATTTTTTCTTTCGGGGGGGGGGGGGATAATGTAACAAGATGCTTGTTACATCTCGCGATCATAATAACTTTAACCAAATACTTTGGTTATTTACTCAGTCCTTGGTGACAAGCCTTGGCATTTTTACTCACGGTTCCTTCTGATTAACCGATAGGCGTAACCACCACTTGTCACTTCTTTTTTAATTGCCTACGCCGCCAAAAATTTTATACCGTTTTATTTTTTAGAAACAACATTTTAAATTATTTTTTTCAATTAGCTTTTTTACTGGGTATTTACCTTTCAACCCTTTTTCAATTTTAATTTAATTCCGTCGCATTTCAACATCACAAATTTGAATTATTTTAAAAATGCGACGGGAACTATGTACTCTCTCGGAGTAATACTCCCCTTTTTCGCGCCTTTGCCAATTGTTCCGGGACTGAATCTGCGTGTTTTTCCCTCATTCCTACGGAAAGTCGAATACGGTAAAGACGCGCCCGGCGTCTGGGCAATTTTGCCTATTCGTCGGGCAAGCAATGTTTTGTAAAATGCTAACTACTACCTCTTTTATTCCTACTGCATTGGTTTCATTATAAAAATGTTCTCCTAAGAACAACTTATTTACTAAATAGTTTTTATTCGTCAAAATTGATTTTGTACATATTAGATTGCTGGAAACGATCGGAGTTGATCGAAAGCCTTCGGGTGATGCCGTTTTCACTTTAATCAGAAAATATTCAGCCAAGAATTCGTTGAACTGTATCATTCTAATGTTTTATTGAAATCACAACTGCAATGCATATTTTGGAGATGCTGACTGATCTATATATCTGAAGATTGCCTGTCAACACAAAGTCGTAAAAGAATTTTTTGACCGTTATGTAATTACAATGACCAAGTTAACCAGCATTGAGAAATCCGTCCTCGGAAATTATGAACTGATAATCAGCCACCAAATGAAGGAGAAATAGTACGCCTCATTAATTTCGTATTGGTAAATCAACTTCTGTATTCTTCAATAATCAGGTAGTCATCTTCAAGTATCAGGTGATATAATCTTTTACATCAATTTCTAACGCCTGCTTTGTCACAACTGCATTAGAGATCGGTAAAATTCTCCTGTGTAAACTACATAAAATAACGAGTTGTACTATTGTGTCACATGCTAGTATATTTTTGAATTTTCTTAAAGAGCTCTTTTATTTTTTTATATGCAGTGTGTTATATAATGCAATAAATCCGTACAGTCAACGATTAATAATTTCGTAGTTATTTCGAGTATGTATTTTTAAATATTTTAATTTACATAATTTTTTGCTTAATCTTTTTCATTTCTAAATGCTCTAACATATTCTGATCTTACACAACGCAATGTACCTATGTGCTAATTCCAAATATACCACTACAGCTACCACACTAATTTACAGCAGATAGTTAAAATAAAACGAATCTGACCTATATTAGTGAGTTTATTTATTTATATTTAAAATTTTTGAATTTCGAAATTTGATTAATGAGTAATATTGAACTTCTTACTTCCTGAAAATACGAAAATTAAGATAAAAGATTAAGAAGCAACAAATTTATTTTTGCACTTTTAAATAAGGTTTGTTCTTTTCAGCCTTCTTCCTTATAGTTCTCCGTAGAAAAACCCGTGTGTTTTTGCGCAAATGTTGCACATTTTGGGACAACTTTTACTTCAGATGGGTTTAAACCTTACTTTCTTTTACAGTTTTGACACAAGGAAAAAAAAGTTACTTATATGAGAAACAGTTTTCTCTGTAAGCTTATCGTATCAGATCATCACTATTGGTCACTGCTGTCACACGGAAGTGATCAAATCATCAATTCTGGGTGAACTTTTGTATCAAGTCCTCATCATTGTTGGTAAATTATCTTACACCAACACTAAATAATGCGCGAGCACACGCGTGCGTGTGTGTAGTGTGTGTCTACTTCTAACTGAGTAATCAGTATAAATAAAAGACCAATTACACAATGAAATGGATAAGGTGGTTCATCTATTCTAATATTTGATACAGTTACAACCACATAAGAGTTTCTATCTTTGAAAGAACAAGGAAAACAAAAATGTAATTCATTTAAAAAGCCTTCCTTCAAATTAAAAAAACTTTTTCGCATTATTTGCTGAATTTAAAATAATACTTTTACGTTTGTATATTTTTAGGCTGACAGTGCTTTATGTGGAACTCATAACGGCTACAATGTTAGTACAAAAACCCGAGCTATACATCTGAAAATTGTATTACATAATGCTCATTTTATAGCTTTTTGTTGCTTTAATAGAAACTTAGATTGCCTCTCATGAGCTTAATTCTATTGAAAAAGCTTTTAAACTTACCCACTAAAAAGCCTTTTGAGCGTGTGTACCATGGAAACGCACATACGAAAGGATTTGATATTTCAGATCGAAATCAATTTCTGTGAGACGGAATCGAATTTAAGGTAACTGGAATGTGACTTGAATTTCTTATTTATTGCTACCAATGAACCGATCACCGATTTTTACAATGCAGCAGTTCCTCTTTTCTTTAACGAAGCACTTTCGTTTGAACGGCATAAAAAGTGAAAAATTAAAGTCTTGTACAAATGAAATAATTTAATAGCTCTTCAATTTTATTTATCAATGTATTAGTTTCAGCATATTTTATTTCATTAAGGTAATTATTACTGCAATATTACATTTTTTCTGAAATATTGCTCTTGATTGTGCTGTTCTTCCACACTGTTAAATAAATTTCCATGACAATACCTTTTGGCCACCAGGGGGCCAAGCGTTGCATGCCAGTGTTTCTGCTCCTACTGAAATTAAGTATCTTTTATGTATTTTTGGATATTTTCTGTTTAATAACTTGTATAGTTGTTGCAATTTATTATGTAATTAGTATGTTTTAATTTTTGTGAGACTGAAACTCATTCTATTTGCTTTTTTGGGGTGTAATTCAATTTTATCAGTTAAGCCTAACCATGTGGTGATTGTGTACATTTTGTAAGTCTTGGGGAACAGCCTGGGCTTGTTGTTTACTGTAGTAATTTGTGTTTAAATTCAAGTTATTTGCATTTTTCTATGTAATTTGTGTTTTTAATCAGAGTAGTGGCTTAAATTTGCTGATTTGTGTATTATTTTGCTTTTTTGATTGTTTGCATTAGATTTATTTAGCTATGGGAGTTATATGTTTAATGAAGGAAATTAAAAATGGTAATGGGAGTTGGTGGATTTGCTGTGATAGGTGTGAGATGTTTAGTAAGTTGGAGGGAAACACTAATACAGCTACAGAGCATGAATATATTTGCACAAAATGTGCTGAATTATTAGAGTTACGTGTCAAGGTGGTAGCATTGGAAGCCCAATTAGTTAGAAATAACTTGGGTGAAAATTCTATAAAAGAGGTGGGAACTTCTTGTGATGGGCTTGTTGGGGAGAGTGAGGGTGCAGGAGAAGGAACTAGTATGGGGAAAGGTAGAACTGTAGACCTAAAAACAGAGGGTGTCATTATAGGGGATTCTATGGTACGCGGGATAGGTAATGTGGTCGGGAGAACGAGGCGCAAGGTGGCTAGGTGCTGTTTACCAGGGGCTCGGGTGAAGGATGTTAATAAGGTTGTGGAGAAAAAGGTAATGTTTAAGAAGGGAGATTCAGTTACTCTGTGGGTGGGGACTAACGACGTCGGTAACAGCACAAACGAGGAGTTTGTTAAGGATCGGGAGAACCTGTTGGATAAAGCAACTAACTTTTCGACAGATGTCCAGGTAGTTGGTTTGCTTCCCAGGTATGGGGTGCATAGAGGCTGGTTAAATCAGCGGGCTAGGAGCATGAACCTGATTCTTAAGAAACTTTGCATAAAGCATTCAATCAGGTTCATTGATGTTTGGAGTTCTTGTCAGCGTGATTGGGTTGCGAGGGATGGTCTGCATCTTAGTTCTAGGGGTGTAGTTAAGGTTAGCGATATGATTTTAGAAGCTTTAGAATCAAAAAACTAATTTTGGATGGGGGAATCGGAGAATGTCATGGTGTTGACTTCTGTTCTGGAGGTTTTAAAAAATGAGGGTAAAATATTAAGCTATAGTAACATTAATAGTAGTGATTTGAGGCATCATAAAATGTTTAAGACAAGCAAAATGGGCATGCTCAGGTTTCTATATAACTAATGCTCGCAGTATCAGGAATAAGATGGACGAGTTAAATAGTGTTATCGCAGGTGAGGAGTTGGATATTATTAGAATTACGGAAACATGGGTTACTGATGATGATAAAGATTTAGTGAGCATTGCTGGATACAATTTGTTTAGGCAAGACAGGCTGGGTAAGAAAGGTGGAGGAGTTTTATTCTATATTAAGGACACTTTTATTTGCAATGAATTGGTCATTAATAATAAGCCTAAGGATATTGATATGGTCTGGGTGGAGTTGCTGAGCAATAAGGGGAAGAAGTTACATTTGGGAAATGTTTACAGGCCGCCTAATGTTAGTCAGGATCAAGACGAGGAGATGTATAGTGTTATTAGGGACATGTCTGGTAAGGGCTCGGTCATCATGATGGGGGATTTCAATTTCCCGGGCATAGACTGGAATAGTTTTTACACTAGCAATGCTAGGGAAGAAGATTTTCTGAAAGTGATTGGGGACTGTTTTTTGGATCAAGTCGTTACCCAGGGGACTAGGCATGGTGCTGTTTTGGATCTAGTTCTTTGTGATGTCGGAAGTTCTGTTCAGGGGTTGAGTATAGGGGAACATATTGGAGATAGTGATCACAATACTATTAGGTTTTGGACCAGCTTCGATGCTCACAAAGGTGAGCATTTTAGATTTGTACCTAACTTCAGGAATGTTGATTATGTTGCACTTAAGCAGGGTTTGAAACAGTTTTTTTCTTCTGGGTTGAAGAATAGTGAAGCTGATCTTCAGTGGGAAGAGTTTAAGGGGAAATTGGAAAAAACAGTGATGGATCATGTTCCTTTTAGAAAGATAGGGGATTTCACGAAAATTTGGCCCATGTGGTTCTCTAGGGAGGTGAAAGAAGCTCTCAATTATAAGCAAGCCACTTTTCGGCAATTGAAAGAGACTGGGTGCCATGCTGACAGGATTTTGTATTGTGAAGCTAGACGTACTTTCAAGTATTTGGTACGGAGTAAGAAAAGGGAATTGGAGCAAAAGCTTGCAGATAACATCGAAAGGAATCCTAAGAAATTTTTTGCTTATGCTAATTCAGGGTAAGCTCGTAATACTCAGGTAGGCCCACTAGTGGATGAGAACGGGAACTTGATTCAAAATGAGGGAGATATTGCTGATACTCTAAACAATTTTTTTCCAGTGTATTTAACAGAAACTGTATCTCCACAGTTGACATAAGCGAGACGCAAGCTAATACACAGCTTGAGGATTTTGTATTTTCTAGGGATGATGTGTTGTTTCATTTGAAAAAAATTAAAGCAAATAAGGCTCCAGGACCTGATAATGTTTATCCAAAAATTTTAGTAGAATGGGCAGAGGAATTAGTGGATGTTGTCTTGACTATTTTCATATCTTCATATAACTCGGGGACTGTGCCAGTGGATTGGAAGCTGGCACACATAACGCCGCTCTTCAAGAAAGGGTCTAAAACTAAGGCAGGAAATTATAGACCTGTGAGTCTTACTTCCGTTCTTTGTAAAATTTTTGAAACTCTGATAAAAACCAAAATAGTGAATTTCCTGGGGCAAATGGAGTGTTGACTGATTTTCAGTATGGTTTTAGGAAGGGTAGGTGCTGTACAACTAATTTGTTACATTTCTATGACAAGGTTACCATGGCATTAGATAGTAAAAAGTGCGTAGATGTTGTTTACATTGACTTTCAGAAAGCGTTGATAAAATACCGCATGAAGCTCTTCTTAGCAAACTTGCTTATATTGGTATTGGTGGAAAAACTTTAATTTGGGTTAAAAACTGGCTGACTGGGAGGAAACAGAGAGTAGTAGTGAAGGGCAATTATTCTCAGTGGATTGATGTTTTGAGTGGGGTTCCACAAGGTTCAGTTTTAGGGCCGATATTATTCATTATTTTTTATTAATGATATTACTCAGAGTATTTCTGGCAACATCAATATTTTTGCTGATGATGTCAAAATCATTGGAATTGTGGACACAGAGGAACAAGTCAATCAGTTTCAAGAGGATTTAAATCAAATTTCTAGGTGGAAAATTAAGTGTTGTATGCCTTTAAATATTGGGAAATGTCAAGTGCTTCATTTTGGTCATGGGAATAAACATGCAACCTATTATTTACAAGGTTCTGTCATTAGGGAAGCAGAAGCAGTTGTTGATCTAGGAGTATTGATTAGTCACGACTTCAAGTCCAGTCAGCAGTGTAGCATAGTAAGTAACAAAGCTAACAGGATGCTTGGGTTTATCAATAAGGCTATTTCGAACAGGTCTAGGGAAGTGGTATTGCCATTATACAGAATTTTGGTAAGACCTCATTTGGAGTATGCTGTTCAGTTTTGGTCTCCGTACCTAAAAAAGGATATTACCTTATTAGAAAGGATTCAAAGGAGGGCTACAAGATTGGTAAGTGGTCTTTCAGACTTAGATTATGAGGTCAGGCTTAAAAGGCTCAATATGTATAGTCTTGATCAAAGGAGAGTTAGAGGGGACATGATTCAGTTGTTTAAATTCATTAAAACGGGAAATGTTGATGGACTACAGCTATGTGCTGAAAGTAGAAAGAGATGTCATTATTTTAAACTTTTCAAATCTCAGGCTAATCTTGAAATTAGGAAAAACTACTACTTCAATAGGGTTGTAGGCAGTTGGAATAGTTTACCGGAAGAGACAGTTAATTGCAGCGGGGTAAAAACTTTTAAGAAAGCTCTTGATGTTCATTGGGGACTGTTAAATTTACTAGGACTAGCCTAGCTGGGCCCTGAGCCTGTTGCTGGTCGTCACTTTTGTATTTGTATTAGTATTTGTATTTTTACTAGAAATGGATAGATTACTGATCACGTGTGTATAGACCTTCAAAAGACGATTTTTTTATCCTTTTCAGACCTGAAGCTACCAAAACAATATACGTACGATTTCCTTTGACATATGAATTTGTAAAGTGACCCCATAGATGACAGACAAACTTATTTATAATGAATTGATGTTCTAAAAATCTGTAAATTTAAAGTCTACATAAATCAATACACATCTTCTAACAATCAAATGGATTAACATTTTACTGCTTACTTTTTCCATCATGCTGGAATAAAGCCAATTTTAAGAAAGATAAATAATTAATTATTTGAAAAGTAAATCTTATTTTATACAATCATCCATTGCGTGTGTGTGTTTTCGCTAAGGTTTTTAGCCACCTAGAAGGAAAATAAAAAAAAAATCAAAAACCGAAAACATGGTCAGTTTAGATGTCTTTAAAATTTCTAATAGGCTGCTGTTGGCTTCTGCCAATTGCAAAACTAGTGCGTTCCCCAGACATTGGTACCGTCTCTTTCAACGGCACTACAATGAGTGTTGTACCATCACCGCATGAGAACTTAGACGTCCAGTTGCTCCACCTGAAAAGGCGGACTCCGTTGATGCGAAATTATTGCACTAAGAATTTAATTTAGCCGAGAGCATCCAAGCCAACTGTCTACCGAAGGGATCTTTTATTTGCCGCATAACCATACGACATGGGCGCAGACGGTTTTCTGCATCTTGTACGATGAGTACGAGTTTTGCGCAGTTTGGATTTTATAAGAAAAAAAAGATAAGTCCACGTATGTGGACATTAGAATGACGAGGCTCTAAAAATGAGTAAAACAAATAAATTCTTTGAAATACGTTTTTTAGTTACCAAGGTCACTCATTAGGATATATACTGCATAAGGCACACTATTCACGCCAGTTGCTTGCAAAAAATAAACTTTTATTTACTACGGGAATTATTAATTGAACTATTAATACAAGTTAGTTCCGTAAAGGTACATCAAATAAATAGGCAATCAGACTTGGTACACTAGAAAATTACACATATAGAACATCAAAATATGCAATAGAGCATGACAAGAAACGCAACAACATTTGAAAGGAAGTTTGAGGGTTTCAGAAATATCTAACGAGAGTTCGACGTAGTAGAGCTCGAACTAAATCTACAAAGCGCTGTCAAGCGTTTGATTGATGATATCAAGTTTGGAATTAGACGTTTCGCATCAACCCATTCGCGCATTGGAAGAGGACTATTGTACGTGTCTAGACGCGTTGATTCCTTGGGGGGGGGATGTGCAATTCCCGAACAGAAGCAATTTATTTTCAGTGAGAGGAATCAGGTGCATCTGTAATTAGATATGCATTTAGTTTCATGGAAAGGCGGAGTACGACAAGCACTCCTCATTCTATTCTTGTCTAACACGTAATGAAATGCATTGTTTTGCATTTTATTACATATATATATAATAAAATGCAAAACGCATTGCTGTGAAGTCATTGCATGGCTTATTTTTAAAAAAAATAGAAAGGGGGAAAATGTTTTAAACGCTCAACGTAGAGCACAAAATATTGTTTTAAAAATAACCTCATTATCCAATAGTTATGCAAAAATAATAAACTTTCACTATGCAACATTACAGACATAGAAATATTAATTACTATTTAAAGATTCTGGGTTTGCTATTAGCTTCCTTCCCTCCGCCCCCTAAAAAAATGTTACCCTTATAAAATGCTTTAATCATGAAAACTTCAAACTAGATAATTCTTAACATTCCATGCACTAAAGGGACTTGTTTCACGTTTTAATTTTATTACAATTGTAAATGGGATGGAAGAATAGCGATATAGCTATCGACTGTGAAACATTTGAAAAACACATTCTACAAAAAAAAAAAAAAAAAAGTAAAAAATATTTTTAAGGTCGTACACTGGTAAAAATTTTGCGTTTAGTTTCCACCATTTTTCGCGTTACTGAACAATATTTTTGGTGTACAGTTGGTGTAAAGTTGAAAATTAAGCATTTTCGGATGTATTTTGAGTTTTTAAGTGTGTTAAATAAACGACAGAATGTCTTTTTAGCATATAATGTTCATTAACTCATCTACGTATCAAAATTTCCTTACGATTGTTTATTTATCCTATTTTCATAGAAATGAGCAATCGCAATGAAATTTCGATACGTAATGGAGTTAACACATTTCATGTTCTAAGAAACATTACACTGTATATATTTTTTTAGACAGAAAAATCTTTAAATATATCCAAAATGAAAATTGTTCAACTTTACACCAACTGAACACCAAAAATCGTGTTCAGTAACACCAAAACCGGCGGAAACTAAACGCAAAATTTTTGCAGTGTAGGTTGAACTTATTTTCAATAAAAGTAAAGCCTCTTCAGAAATAACTACTGCGGTGTATTTTGAGCGAAAACTATACACCAGACGGAGCTTTCTTCGATATTTCTAGTGGCTTCCTGTTTTGTATGGTAATAAAAGAGGACGTGACATAAAATGAACCGTTAAAGAATTGCATAATGAAAAGGGACATACTACTTAGAAACACAAAAACTGCCACCATTCCCAAAAGACCCTTTGTATTCTAGTTTGGGCCAAGTGAATATTTTATGTGTTCAAACAGCCTTTCTGAGAAGAAAAAAAAATGTTTTTTTTTTTTTTTTCTCCTTCTTTCGCAAGTCTGAGAAGTATTATTTGATTGAAGTTGTAAAAATCTATCTATAGCTCAGCAACATTTTGTAAATATATTGAAATTTAAACATGCTAAAGTATTAATTGATCAAGTAGTACTTAAATGTAAGTACCTTATACATGATGAGCAATAATGGTTCCTTCATATGGAATAAAGCTCTTAGGGACCGCTCATAAATGATGTCACACTTTTTTTCAATATATTTGACCCCCTCCCCCCTTTGTCACATGTCACGAAAAAACTACATTAGCATAAGATAGGTTTAATTTGCTGATTTTAAATGTTTTTACAGAAATCAAAATGTACGATGTCACACTTCTTGTTACCCCCTCTTCTCCCCTTGTCACAAACTGTCCCACTTTCATGAATCCCCCTCCCCCCTTGAAGCGTGACATCATTTATGAATATCTCCTTTTTTTCTTATTTCGTATTAAGGCATAGAAAAAATAGAGAAGATAATTATTTTTGTAATATACGATGCAGTTAAATGACAATTATTATGTAAGCGAGTATTCAGCTTTAACAGCCTTTATCATAATAGTCGAGTACACATATTATCAGTCGAAAAATTCTTTTACTTATAATGTTGAATTTTTCTAATGCATACGCATTTTCTTGCTTATGATTTTTAAAGTACCCAAAATAGCTTAAATCTAAAAATAATATTATGTAACAATCAAATTTATAATTTTCTGCGAAACATCACTCTATTCATAATTTCTCTGAATTTCTTACATAATTTTCTGTTTATTTTGGATATTAAATAAATTTTATTTAAATAAAAATCCTTATTTTATATTGATGTTTTCTGCATTGCATACCGTTAAGGGAAAAAAAATGACGCTCCAAGCGGCTACCTGGGAAACAAATAAAAAATGATAGACTTGATTGATGACCATTCGCAAAGAAAGAAGATCTACTTGTCAAGGTTGTAGCTGCTTCGACAGCGAGTATCGAATGAAGGTTGCAAATTATGATGACTCCATATAGTTTAACTTAAAGGCTTTATTGCGGTTTATACATATTTAATAAAAGATAGGTTAAAGAACATTGAACAGTTACACATGCACAAGCATTGTTTTCGAACTCTCATCTCGCTACTCGTTGTAGTACTGATCTCTTCAATCCACGCATGCGCTAAATCCGATCTTGCGCAGAGATGTGCTGGATCGTTGCCAGATCCCCACACCATCTCCCCTCCTGAAAAAATAAAAAGTTAATTTTTATCAAAATACAGTTTCAGCATATTTTTTGGGGAAATGGACATGCCGTCCGGAACGGGTTGTGACGACTGGTCTTGCCTCAGAGTCCACAAGACTTGTAGGGAGACTAGTAGGTGGTTTAGTTCCAGTGTCAGAAGATGGTGCACTCAGTTCTGGGGGTTTAAGTTCCGTAGCTTTTAGCGGTTCATCTTGAGTGAGATGCGCCGGCTTTAATCTGTCTATTGAAACTGAGTTGGTTTTCCCATTTATCCGGATTTAAAATGTCTTTCCACTCCTGGTAACTACTTCATATGGGCCGGTGTAAGGGGTGTGTAAAGAAGGCTTTACTGCATCCACTCGCAAGAACACATGTGAGCAAGTGTTCAGGTCTTTAAAAACAAAAATTTTTTGCTTGTTATGTTGAGCTGTTGATTTAGAAAGAGACTGTTGAAAATGTTCATCAAGTTTTTTTACAAAGTCACTATGTACATTAGGAATGTCCTTTTCAGCAAAGAACTGTCCAGGCAGGCGAAGGTTTTGGCCGTATACCAATTCTGCTGCTGAGCAATTGAGGTCTTTCTTGAAAACGGTGCGTAAACCTAGCAAAACAGCAGGTAACGCCAATGTCCACTGGATGGATGTATGACACATTATGGCTTGTTTTAATGTCCGGTGCCACCGTTCGATTATTCCGTTTGCTTGCGGGTGGTAGGCGGACGTGTGGGACAGTTTGATGCCAAAATTTTTTGATAGGACGTTAAACAGTTCACTCCTGAATTGACTACCTTGGTCAGTTGTTATGCGTTCTGGTATGCCAAATCTGGCGAACCAGTCACTGTACAAGGCTTGAGCTACAGTTTCAGCTTTTATATCCGGCAAGGGGATTGCTTCCGGCCACCTAGTACATCGGTCAATACACGTGAGGCAGTACGTAAATCCTTGTGATGATGGTAAAGGTCCAACGAGATCGATATTTATATGACTGAATCTCACACTGGGGACTTTAAATTCAGCAAAGGGTGAAAACACATGTCTTGAAACCTTTGCTTTTTGGCACGGTATACATGTTTTTGCTAGTAAAGCAACATCTTTTTTTATGTTCGGCCACACAAATCTATCGGTGAGAAGTTTAACCGTGGGCTTCACCCCAGGATGCGCCAGACCATGAATAGCATTAAAAACAGCTTTTCGGAATTCCATTGGAATATATGGTCGGACATTGCTAGTTGAAGTGTCGCAATACATATGCAAATTGTCATTGACAAGTAATTTTTGGAATTTAAGGCTCGATTTTTTTTCTTCGAGGAGTTCCTTTAGTTCTAAATCATTATCTTGAGCTTTTGCGATTTCTGCAAAATCAATCGCTTCGGGGTACTTGACACTGCACAGGCGCGAAAATGTGTCAGCAACCACATTTTCCTGACCGCTCACATGGCGTATGTCAGTTGTAAATTGTGCGATAAAATTTAATTGATTGATTTGTCTAGGAGAGAGTGTATCATATTTTCTTATCAAAGCTTTAGTTAAGGGTGTATGATCTGTAAAAATTATGAAATTTCTCCCTTCCACCAGAAATCGGAAGTATTTAATTGCGGCAAATATTGAAAGGAGTTCGCGGTCATATGTGCTGTATTTAATTTCTGAAATGCTCAATTTCCGTGAAAAAAATCCCAAGGGTTCCCAGTCTTTTTCTGTACGGTGCTGTATGCAAGCTCCAATAGCCTTATCAGAAGCATCGCACATAAGGGCAATGGTTTTGGTTAAATCTGGGTGAGCTAGGTTTGTTATTTCAGTTTGTGGGGATCTGGTAACGATCCAGCACATCTCTGCGCTAGATCGGATTTAGTGCATGCGTGGATTGAAGAGATCAGTACTACAACGAGTAGCGAGATGAGAGTTCGAAAACAATGCTTGTGCATGTGTAACTGTTCAATGTTCTTTAACCTATCTTTTATTAAATATGTATAAAACGCAATAAAGCCTTTAAGTTAAACTATATGGAGTCATCATAATTTGCAACCTTCATTCGATACTCGCTGTCGAAGCAGCTACAGATGGTGACCCGCTTGAACGGTAGATATGGAATTCGAAATTGAGTATCGAAACCGAAACATTTAAATTGCTGCCATGTCTTTGTCAGAACAATCTCCAGACGAAAAGCCTGCCGTTAGCGGAGTGAGCGTGAAAGTTCCACCGTTTTGGAAAAATAATCCTCAAATATGGTTTACTCAATTGGAAAGTCAATTTGAAAATGCTGGAATTACAGTGGATAAAACCAAGTATCACACGGTGGTGGGTAATATTGAAACGGAAATTTTGTCACAGGTAAGCGACATTATTATTTCTCCTCCTGCCGAAAATGCTTATAAAGTGTTGAAAGAAAGACTTATGAGTGTTTTTGCGGACTCGGAAGAACGGAAAATAAAAAAAATTGCTGCAAGAGCTGGATTTAGGGGATAAACGTCCCTCAGCATTATTTCGTCAAATGCAAGATTTAGCTGGAAGTAGAGTTAGTGATGACTTTCTTAAATCGCCATGGCTCCAGCGTTTGCCTTCACAAATGCAACCTGCATTGTTGGCTATTTCCGATGTAGATATTTCTAAATTAGCCGTGATGGCAGATAAAATGATCGATTTCGCAAATCCGTATGCAGTGAATGCAACTGAAATAAATGCCGGTAGTTCGAATAATGTAAATATAAGTGTGCATGAGTTGCAAGAACAAATTTTTGAAATTAACAGAAAAATTGATAAATTGTTCAAAATGCAAAGTCGCAACAGATCATTTTCTCGGAATCGAAATGCACAATCTCGCTCTCCATCTCGTGAAACAATATGTTGGTATCATTCAAAATTTGGTGACAAATCAACGAAATGTGTTAAACCATGTTATTACAAAAGTAAAAATTCACAGGAAAATGTGGTGCAGGAAAACTAACTGGCCAAGCGTGGGCGGCGACGACCGCGTTTGACCAGCCTAATTGTCGCCTTGTTGTTTCTGAAAGAACTTTAGGAATATCCCTACTTATTGATACAGGGGCTGACTTATCGGTCATACCACCGACACCAGAAGAACGTTCGAAACCAGTTTCACTTTTTAAATTGGTTGCTGCTAATGGTACCAATATTGATGTCTATGGAAAACGCTCCATAAATTTAGACTTAGGCTTACGTAGAATTTTTCCGTGGACATTCACAGTCGCGGATGTGTCACGACCAATTTTGGGTGCGGACTTTTTACATTATTATGGGATTATGGTAGATTTAAAATCTAAAAAACTCATAGATAATTTAACCAATGTCTCCTCTCAGGGTAAGATACATTCCGAACCTATTCCAAAAATAACATTTTTACATCATTCTCAAAATTTCGAAAATGTGTTAAAAAAGCATATTTTTTTGTTTGAGGACGGAATTAAATTGCCTATAAATTCGCAATCTAATGTATCACATGTGATTGAAACAAAAGGTGCTCCCGTGGCTGCTAGGGCTAGACGCCTAGCTCAAGACAAGTTTTGTTAATGACTAAATGATTAAATATAATCAAATTGTTTGTGAAAAATATATATTTATCATCGAAAGAACTTATTGAAAATTTTATTATGCTTTTCAAAACAACAGTTTTAACGAAACTGGGAAAAAAGAGCTCTGCCACTCTAATAAGAAAAACATGAAAAGGGCAGACGATAAATAAACCAATTAAAAAGAAAGAAAAGATTAAATTAAATTCGCGTATACATTCATTTTTAACGGAGATTGCAGCGAAGCCTCACTCAGTATGCTAGATAAATGTTTCAAATATTATTAGTATATTTGTTGCATTTTTACAACAATGGCATCTGCGTTGAATTGTTTGTTCACACGGCAACGGTAATTATATGGTTGGAAACGACGGCAACAATGCAAAAATAAAATAAAACGGGTCAAGAAAATCATTGAAATTTTTTAAAAAAGTAATTAAAAAAAAAACTAATAGAGTCACAACTTTCATTTTTGCGGCGATGCGTTTTTCGGGTCGTAAACATTAACCGTGCCGAATGTGGACCCGATCGGTTAAACGGCCTGGGATCCTTTAGCGGACAGACAGACAGACAGAATAAGGCGCTTATATATAAGAAGATTTGAAAAGACTCTTTCGCTTATACAATATCTTCGAGAAATGCAATATCTTTTCATGACGGTATTGGCGTTGCTTATAATGCCTGGAATTTAAAACCAACAGTATTAACCATAGACCTTGCAAAATCGTAGACACCACTTGGCGGAGTTCCGGTAGCTCGGTCTGGCTCACGTATTCAAGAGGAAAACCCAATCTCTGTTCAGAAGTCGTTGCTCCTGCTGATAAGCGAGCGTTTCAAAGTCCACTCGAATTGGGGTTCCCTCGTTCGGTGCAATTGAACGCGCAGCAGGATCCTATCTTGAAAACTTCGCGCCGTGGGAAAAAATTAAGGCAAAAACTCATAAGACGAAGCGAGATAAGACAAACGACGCTAATTGGCCAAAACTTGGTCGTCCACTTCACGTGACCTGTTCACCCTTCGGACACCTGTAAAGCGAAGAAAAAGCCAACGTTACTCCGCCTATGCTAATATGTCTATGATATGAACTAACCGCTTATACCTGGCGAGAAATGTGTCTTGAAAAATCGGTAAAGAATCTTTTTTTTTTCATTTCCAAAGTAGGAGTATATAATTGGAGTTTGTGCAGACATATGAAAACGGATACATTTCTTCATTTTTAAATTAAGTTTAATCGTAGGAATAAAATAAGTTTCGAATTTACACTTTACAGGATCTTATTTTTTACTATCTTCTTCACTTAACTTAAAAGATCACAAAATATCTTCGGCATGTGAGCCCATCAAATATACTACATGTTCTCAGTCATCTTTCGATTTCCATCCGGAAGCAGCTCGAAAACGCTCTAAGCGATCTATCCAATTCTGCCAGTGGTTCGGACAAAAAGACAAAAGTTCTGGCGCAGTTATCTGATACATTGTCCTTCAGTGGGCGGCTGCCACCATGTAATAATACTTGACAGGCATTAAAGTCATTTATTATACAAGGCAAACACAAGCGCGCGATACATATAGCTTACTCAAAACACACCACAGACATCCAAACACTTAGTCTTCAACTCAATGTCCCCAATAAGTCTCTTCAATCTAATGCAGCAAGATGCATTACATTATATCACAGTATGCGTCTGTATTGTAACATGTCCCGCCTCGCGTCCATCTTTGAAGCAATTTTCTATGTATTATGCTGCGGGAGAGAATGAATCCCATATGTATTACCGTAATCTATCTAGCCTTTACTGAGCCCACACACACTAAACTTTGAATGTTTTGCCAAAAATGTATGTAATGCAGATGACGTTCAATTTTATGGACGTTTTGCGTGAATTACAGAAAAGCACGATACTATGGTGCAGTTGGTGATAAATCTTTCAATAAGACAACTTCGGAATTTTTGTTCTTAAATTCTTTCATTTATTTTGCATAGATTCCCTTTGGATACTTTTTTAGATTCGTAAGTAAAAAGAAACGAGGTCATTTTGAACAAACGTAAAAACCTATAAATGTGACCTTTTTTTTTTTTTGAAATCCTGTTGCAAGAGTGGTAGATAAGTAAAATGTATCGAAACTTTTTCATTTTAGGAGAAACACGCAAACACTTATATCGTATTAAAGCATCTTTTTTCTCTAGCAGACCATTAAACTGCAGTAAAAATCATCCATTTTTGACGTTGAAAATTTTTTTCTAAATGCGTAGATTTTTTTCTTTTTTTCTAACAAAATTTTCGTTTTAAGGGAAATAAGTACATTTAATCCTTTTCCCTTCTTTTATGCCATAAATACAATCCTAAATGATTAAATATAATCGAATGCACAAGGGAAATTGCATCTCATTCAGCCACAATTACGTTAGCACGTCTTGTGCTGTTTAAATTAGATATGTAAAAGAACTAAAGGCTTGACGTCAAAAATTTTGCAAAAGTTACTAACTCTGAAGAAATTTGGCGATAATATACGAAATTAATTTTAACGTAGCAAGAAACAATAAAAAAAAGTCTCAAAAACGTTATGCTACTCAATATAAAAGATGATTAACTGAAAAATAAGTTTAAGTTATACACATAACATTGGATAAGTTTTTGTTTTAATTTTAATGCAAGTCTTTTTAAATTTTGAGAATGTTATAGAAGCATAAAATGTAACTTATTTGCAGATTTTTTTCAAAAGTAATAATTATTTAATTAATACAAATTTAGTTCACTAATTAAGTTTTCATCGCAACGGTATTTAACAAAAATATAATTAAATTTGAACCAAATTTCTTACTGGAAATCAAAGAGAAGTATTCATACATGTGCCCTACCAAAATATAATATCAAACTTAAACATTTTTTGCTTTATAACATTTACTCTGAAAAGTATCATAAAAACAGCATCTTTTACAAACATAAAAATATTGCAAAATAACCAAAAAATCCATTTTTTATCAAAACTGTTTTATTATGGTAGAGCTCATTTTCTGAATTGTTACCTAAATTATAGAGTCTGAATTTTAAAAATTGGTTAATAACATCTTAAGATATCACCGTTGGAGAGCAATCACATCATTAAAAAATGGGTTTAAAGTTTTCGACACCAAATTTATATACAAGTAGGTAACAGAAGAGAATATTTTTATGCCAGTTTTACAAAATTTTGTGAGGATTGTAGATGCAAAAGTGTAACATATTTGCATAAAAAATATTTTTAAAAAATATTTATTTAATTGATTAAATATTTATTGAATTACAACATTTAGCATGAAAAGTATGCCAGAAAAAAAAATCCATTTTTACAAAAATAAAAATATTGTAAATAAAAAAGTATTTTGCAAATAAGAAAGTTATTGGTATCATTTTAAAGATAATTAATGGGTTAATATTTTAGAATGAAAAAACCAAAATGCATATTTGGGTCAATTTTTGCGATTTCCAACGTATATGTATACCTTAAACAAAACTGGCAGAGGAAAATACCAGCCAAGGTAATAATAATTTAACTTTGTGCAAGTAAACTGTAATAAAAATATAATTTCACGTTAATTTAAAGCACAAATGAGCATTAAAACGCAGAGACATGTTGCGGGATTGCTTGGAATCCCTTTTCAATGCGACAGGGAGCTTCTAGATGCAAAACATCCAAATGAAGCAGACAAAACAACAAAAACAAAGCTTATATAGCCTAAGAATTAACTGTAAACCAATGAGAACAAAGGCAGTGTGAAGTGGAAGTAGAAGTAACAGGGAAGGCACCAATAAGAGAGCAGCAAACGAATCCAGTTGAAAGTACAGGAAGTAAAAAGGAATATCAATAAAAACAAAGCAAAAAAGACGACAGCATGCATAAAAATGGGAAAATACAAGAAAATTGCAAAAGTGATAAAATAAAATACAAGGAATAAAATGGAAATAAAATAAGTGCAGAAAATATCAAAACATAAAGCAAACAAAGTACACATGTAAAGGAGTGGGAGGGGGGGGGGGAGAGAAAAAAAATAATAGACACACAAAAGGAAAACTAACAAGAAAACCAAGAAAGAACAACAAATTAAAGGAACTTATGCCAGACCTGTGAAAAATAAGGAGTTGAGGAAGAATCATTAACCAAATTAGAACTATCTCTCTCTCTCTCCTCTCTATTCCTGTTAATAAGCTCTAAAGGGGAAGAACATTTTTGAATAATTTTCCCAGAATTGAAATCAAAAGAGTTATTGGAATTCCAACAATGTTGAGCAATGCTAAACTTATTTAACTCTTGCTTTCGTACGTAACCTTTGTGCTCATTTAACCGAATTTTCAGAGCACGTTTTGTCTGTCCAATGTAAGAAAGGCCGCAATGGCAACTAATTTGGTAAATACCCCAAGTGTTAAGTTAATCGACATGATCTTTAAGAGAATAGAAGGAAAGTTTGTTGCTAGGAGCAAAAACGACTTGAAATTGAAACCTTTATCTGAATCAATCTGATTTTGAACGTTACATAAGATAAATTAGTGCTTGAGATATAATTTATATTTCAAACGCTTCACGATAAGTTTGTAAACGAATATAAAAACTGGTGACAAACATTTAGCTGGGCGGTTGAACTTTAAAAAAAAACAATAACATTACATTAAAACATACAAGATATATATTTTTTAATTCCGTAGAGCTGTCTGCTGTATAGCAGTAGCTCTTAATCTTTTTGAAGTCGAGAAACACTAAACATTGATTTTTTTGTTCCACAAAACACTTAGGATATGTCATGAGCTTTAAAACATAGCCTGTTAGGATACAAATGAATTCTGAGAACTGCGACTTTAGCCCTATGCTTTCATAAGAACTAGATTTGTTGTTGGGCAATTTTTATCAGAAATAAAATGACTTTATTTTATTGCACCATTTGTAAAGTTTTTTTTTTTTTTTGCTACGACTTTCTAATGCGTACTAACCTTCTCATTAAAAACTCTCAGAGTTGCATTAAGGAGTACCAGTGCTTGGCGGACCACATATTGAGTAGCACTGTTGCGTAGAACACGCTTTTTAGAGGGATACCAATTTTTTCTGTGACAGTGATAAAGTTATAAACAATATTTTAGTGTCTGAAGAGCGAGATAAGAGAGCTCGGATCTGGAAGCAATAAAGAAATTACTTCAGCAGTTGCGGGAGTTGGTGCGCGGTATCAAACATGAGACAGTAGTTTCCTAGTTTGAAGCCTTCTGGCTGAAAACTTGTTGAATAATGTAATCAATGTACGGTTGAACCCGCTTAATTTAATAGCCAATTGCCCCGAAAAATTATTCTAAATAGCTGGATATTCCATTACCCGGGTTCACCGAAACAATATACTATAGTTTGGTAAATTGAAAGTTTATTACGTTAAACGAGATATTAATTTACCAATACTCCATAAAGCGGGTTTGATTTATTAGTGGAGGAAGAGAGATTGTTTCAATAATTAGTTATATTTCTTTATTAGAAAAGATATGGAAGCATAAAACGTGAAAAAGAATTAAAACTGACCGCTGCAATAATGATTTGATGTAGAAAAAACATTTTGTCATACTCGCAAAAAAAAAAAAATGAGCATCCTGCCCAATTTCTATTTAGCACGTTAACTATAAAATGTATTATTTTATTTTTTTCTAGGAAATCATGATCTTATTTATTTATTCATTTATGTATTTATTTTTTATTCTATCTATTTTCGAAGACATATAAACAACCATCTGAATTTTCCTTATGCATTACTGCTTAAATACTTTCTAATTATCGTAAATGATCTCATACAGTTTAAGCAATTGACATTTACTTGCGCCTCAAAAAATATTTTTCGCGTAGCGTTATTTCGTGAATACTTATGCAATGTGAGCCTTGAATTTTTAATCTAGCCATTTATAACTGTTCTTGTTGTAATATAGAAGAACGCACTCTTGCAAGCGGTTATTTTAAATTTTATGCTTTCGTTTGACTGTTAGATGCAGCATCATTTTTCACAAAATTACATTTAAACTTCAGCCTTTGGAAAAATTTTGCATATTATATGCATTGTCTGATATATATATATATATATATATATATATATATATATATATACTTTATGCACAGAAAATTCAAGTTTTAACAAACCCTTTAAGAGAAAAAGTTAACTGAAATATACTAACAGAATCAACTTCTTCCACTGTTTCCGAAGGAAATCAGAGAGGCGAAAATTTTTGAAAGGGAAAAGTATTCTATTAATATTACATTCTTAAACGTAGTACATGTGAAGGAAATATACAACTCATAAAATTTGCATTTTCTGCCGTCTCAATAACTTAATATTTAATATCACCAAAGGAGGAAGTAAATTTCCAGGCGCTTTAAATTGTGCCTTCGCTTTCCTTAAAAGTTACATTACTCATTTTAGCTCTGCAGCCTATTGACCCAAGGACTGGAAATGGAATCTCAATTTGCAAATGGAATCATTGCCTTACTATAAAATTATTACTGGAAATATGATGTATATACGCATCATATACAATTCTTATGAAATATTAGGAACTAATGCAGTTTCTCTATTTGATGTATGAACAAAATCCCAGGATTGTTTTCTTTTTTCTTTTTTTTTTGAAAAAACATTTTCATTTTGGAAAGTTCTATTGACAAGACGATAAGTACTATCACGAGCCTTTTTTTTTTTTGAGATTCATTGTGCGTCGTTACAAATGAAGTAAAAGAAAAATTCCAAGTTTGGATTTGCGGATTGCATTAATTTCGCTGAATATAAAATAATTCAGAACTTGCAATTGTTGTAAGAGTTTACAACTTCTCTATGAATAAAAAAATATCTTGTAAGAATTCATGAAACTCGGAATACAAATTTTTACTTGAAAATTTTAAAATGTTTTCGTAAATCAATGATTCCCTTTTACAGTCACGAAAACTTACCTTTGAAATACTTTGAAGTAAAAAAAAAAGGAAACAATGTTTGCTTTCTGTATTCAATTATGTTTGAAGAATATGATCAAAAATGTGAACATTTACGCTTAAGTGAAAAATAAATTTATTTTCTAGATCTTTATGATTGGAAATGGATTTATCAAGCTGAGAAATCTAAAATAAATGAATATATATATATATATATATATATATATATATTGTGATCGAAGGAACGCTTTTGCAGCTTAACTAAAGTTCCGCCGTTTCTTCCAAGCCAATGGGAGTATTTTATTATATTTCTTCATCTACCAGGATAAGCGTTTAGCACTAGTAGTACCAAAGACAGTGGTTTAAACTATTATTTGATTGATAACTATAACGAAGAAATGTAATCAAAGCTTAAATAAATCATTCAACGTTTGAACAAGGCTAAGAGCGATGTTTTATAAATTTTAGTTGTGCTGAAAGCAATTCTTTACATTATTCTGTAGAAACACCCAAATGTACTTTGGAAGTATTTTGTGTAGGATGAGCATCAAGAACGCATTGTACATAAAGATTCCTTTTTTGAACGTTTTTTATTGTTTTTTATTTGTACTTATATATTTTTTAAATTTATGTTTTATTTCCTTTCAATGTTAAAATCTCAATAAAACACTTATGAAGAGGAAAAACGAAAGACAATTGTTTAGTATCTTAAGTTTAATAATTTCGGTTAGGAACACTGACGTTTTTACTGCAATAAATTAGGCAAGCAAAAAAAATAAATAAATAAAAAAGGTAGTTGTAAGCAACCTTTTTCAATCACGTAATTTTGAGACAGTTCGGTAAGACATTTTGAAAAAGGTTTCATGTTTTTAACCGCGGCCACACTATTTATTGCAACAAATTAGTTCCAATTATTACTGATTTTAGTAGCTCAATTGTTTTCCTGGTTAATTGTAGTAATATTTTTGAAAGCATCTGCCACTAGGACGGAGCATTATTATGGCAATATTAGTTTATAATGCAGTAAAACTCCTTTGTAACGGACTCCATCGGACAAAAATATTTGTCCGTAATAGCGGAGTGTCCGCATTAGAAGGGGCTTTCTCAGGCTCGACGCTTTGGTGTCGGGGAGTTAAAAATTTCCTCCTAAGAGAGGTTTCTGTATTTGAGAGCTCTCCGTTAGGAGGAGTTTTGCAGTAAAATTCTCAATTATGATCTGTATCGTCGTACTAGTACTACGTTTCTAACCGAAATATTGCACACACGTAACGCTGAAAGAGAAGTTAAAACATTCAGTTTCTCAGCACTGCCGGGATGAAATCTGACAATAAAAGGCCTAACGTCTTAATTCCATTCGTCAAAAAAGCTTAAAAAAACGACATTTGTGTCTTTTTTTTATGTATGTGATAATTTTAAAAACAAATTTGCTTTTAATATTGGCAATGCCAAACACATGCAAGAGCACAGAAATAAGGGGCAATGTCGTTTTGCCATGCGGATAAATAAATCATAAAAAATACTTTACTGAATTCGAGAAAAACGTTTTTTTGACAAAGTAAAGGATATGTCTTTTTCATTTATTATTTCATAATTAAACTTTGATAAGAAAAATTAACATTGGATTCGGAAGGATGAAATTTCACATAATCAGTACCATATTGTTGTAAGTTATGTCAGAGTAACTCATCCACAAAGAGAAAACGTTTTTAAAAATTAAAAATATAATTTTTAACGATATTTTTGTAGAATGCTTAAGGTACTCCTTATAATGCTGTTTTATTTTTATTTCATTTGAAAATCCTGCCTACAGTAAGTGTCCAGTTTAAAAAAATGAATTAATTAATTAAATAAATATTGAAAATAATAGTAACAATTATAATAAATAGTATATTTTCAAACATTAAACCTAAATATAACAAAGGAACTATGTCCAATTCACACAAAACAGAGCCAGTGCTCAAACAAAGAATCTGATTTTCGGAGTTTCTTATCTTGTGAAATATAATGAAATTTATCTTTATTTCTCATGTATCTAGATTTCAATAAAATGTGTAAAACATAACTGTAAATAAGATGTGTAAAAACATAATGATACATTCAACTGAAAGTATAAATATTGTGCATGCAGAAAACATGTTTTAGGGCTAAAATGTTTTATATTGTGAATAAGAAAAAGAAAAAAAAGAAAAACATTTAAAAATAATTATTGAAAAAACCAGGTCAAACGATATCAAACACATTTGTTAGAGGAAGATTTCGTTTTTATATTTTCTTTCTCAATGTAAAGTCCATTTTTACCTTTAAAGTTTTTGATTTGGAAAAGAAAGCATTTTCTTTAAAAAGAAAAATGAAAGAAAATCGAAGAGAAATACCCCAACTTTTAGTCTCCTTAATCTTGCCTTAGAAAATAAACTTCTCCAAATTACATCGTCAGTCAGGATAACACAAGCAACTATGAACATGAAACAGGAAACGTCTCGGAAATTACTCCCAGATATATCAGTTGATGTGGAAGTCAGGGTTGGCTGATAAGGCGATTTGGGCAAAACAAGGAAACAAGTTGTGTTCGTTTTTTTCAAATCCTTGCTTTAGTGATTTACTTTTACTGTATAGTATTTTGTAAGGAATGCAGAAAAATTTCTGCGGTATTTGAATTTAGATTCAATGTTTAAAATGTTGATTTCGAAATTAATACAAACTCAAAAAGTAAAATAGCACCCTTCATAAAATGGTATGCAACTCGATTCAGTTGTATAAAATGCAATGTAAAGTCAATTTCAAAGTGTAACATGTGTCGAAGTACGGCATTAGGAAGTTTTGTGTTAAATTACTTTCAAAATCTAAAAATAATTCTTTAGTATGCTTGATACATATGACTAAAAAGTGGAAGTCCATCATGTGTATCAGTCATCTAAATATTAAAGTTCGTAATACCACCAAGGTTTGCAATAACATGACAGTTCTTGAAATCATGGCAAACGTTTTTACAACTATTTCGCAACTTTTTCTTTGACTATTTCACACAGTTGTTGAGCTAAATAATTTACTAGTCCCACGTACATTATTACTTATTAATTTTACAACTGCAAATGAAGCACAATTCGAGCAAGAAGTTGAGACATCTGCCCGGTATACTGCCAACTAAAATCCAGTCAAGCACGAGCAAGAAAATGTTATAAGGAGCATTTCGCATTTTGTTTTCGTTTAGAGTAGTGAAAAATGATTTCTTCCGGATTGATTTTTAAGCTTTTAAGTTTGACATAGTGTTAAACTTAAAAAGTTACGTATTTCAAGAAATAACTCCAAGCAATACATCGAAGAAGAAAAGGATATAAAAGTAGGATGCAATAAACAAGAAGTTATAGTTATTTTGCCCCTCCCCCCCTTCCCCAACCACCAGAAATCATACCTTATTTGTGTCGTGATTCTAAATAACAGTTTGGCCTATGATATCACGCAATCTACAAATTTGCGCTTCCCCATAGAATAATTCATCAGATGAATGCAGTTTAGAAAGACACGCCGCGTTAAACCTAAGTAGTTCAACGTATCACTACAAGTTGAGAAACTACTGGAATTGAAGTAGGAATGTATGTTGGTCAACATATCATTATGAAATCCGCTAAACGTAGAACTTCATTCTATCGCAATTCACGTACGTTTGCATTTTGTAATATGCAAATATTTCCCAGCTACGGCAAACCTTCGGAGATAACTTGATAATAAAATTAATAATGGCCCTAATTATTGAATAACTTATTCTTTTCTTTGGAAAACCTTAACAAATTAAAATTTTATATTATGTAAAAACAAGAAGTTTGTCCACAACTAAGTCAATCTAATAGATCATTAAGTAATAAATGCTCGATACACTGTAAAAACATTCTTGTAAAATGACAAAGTATTTACTGAGCGTTTCCGTAAATTTACGAACTTGTTTCAAATCAAATAATCAAGTTTTTTCCTAACTGTTGCTCAGTAAAATTCTTGTTTTTTCGCACCCTATACAACTACAGAGAAAGATCTGTTAAGTTAGGAATTGAACACTTGATATTTGTGACTAGCATTTTAAAAATTTTAAACGAATTCATAATTAATCACTTAAGATTTGTGACTACCAGTAAAAAATGTCAATAAATGCATTGCATATTGTTGGAGTATTGTTTAGCTCCAGTTCTAGTGTGCAACCACCTCCTCGGCCGCACAAGTCTCTCCCCCAACTCGGGAGGCGTAGTTGGCCAAGTGGGGTTAACTCAAGGAAATCAAAACAGTGTGGGCTCAACTGAACTCACTTAGGCTTTGTGTACCAGAAAAAACTCATGTTTGTGAAAATTGCAACACCATGAAGGAATCATCATAATTGAATAAAATTTAATACACAGTTGAGTGGTAGTGGTACAAATAAATGATTAAATTTTCAAAGCAAACAAACAATAACAAGAGATCGGAATCAGTATTTGGTGTAGCCACCGCCGCAATAAGTGCTGCTACACGACGTGGCATGGAGTCAAACAAATTTTGAATGTCTGCCTGAGGAAGAGCATTCCATATTGTTTGTATGCGTACCCAAAGTTCGTCTACAGAAGCAACAGGACGAGGATCACGAGCGAGACGCCGATCAACGAAATCCCACACATGTTCAATTGGCGACATATCCGGGGAATACGCAGGCCAATGAAGAAGCTGTACCTGCTGCGTTGCAAAGAAGGATTGAACAGTCCTAGAAATATGAGGGCGGTCATTGTCCTGTTGAAATACAGCGCCTGGCAAGCTTTGAAGGAAGGGAACAGCTTGGGGCTGTAGAACTTCACTGATGTACCGGTTGCTGTTCAGATTGCCCACAATTCGTACCAATTGAGATCGTCCATGATAGGCTATGGTGCCCCAAACCATAACTCCGGGTGTTCGTCCACTGTGGCGTTCGATAATGCACTCCGGAAGGTGGCGTTCACCAGCATAGCGTCTGACACGAACGCGGCCATCATGGTACCACAAATTAAAGCGAGATTCGTCAGAAAACACGACATGTTGTCAATCAGCACGCCAGTCTCTATGCTGGTTGGCCCATTGTAGCCGCAGGCGGCGATGGTCTAGCGTGGGGGGGATCCTGTATAAAGGAGTCCTTGCGCGCAGTCCACGCTGCAGCAGGCGTCTACGAATTGATGAAGCACACGATGAAACACCTGTAGCTATTGACCACTGTGCTGCCAATTGTCTAGATGAAGCTGTACGGTCCGTCCGCGCCATGCGGACCAGGTGTCTATCATCGCGAGTTGACGTCACATTTCGGGGTCCACTCCCAGATTTCCGAGTTGTCCGACCCTCGTCCGTCCACTGCTTCCAAACACGAATCACTGTGCTGCTGTTACGCTGCACACGAGCGGCTACTGCACGATACGATAATCCAGCTTCACGAAGGCCGATGATTCTCCCCCGTTCAAACTCTGTAAGTTGTTCAAATCTCGCTCTCTTTCGTCGAAGAGGCATAAGTAAAGATTGAGCTAACGTTTACCACTAGCAGATAACTACCGATAACCATACACGCCTCGATACAGCTGTCTATTTATTCGGATCCATCCGCCGTTCAGAGGAAGCTGCTCAGCATACGCATGCGCTACGGATTTGAAATTCTAATCATTTGCATATCATGCGCTACTTTGCATTTCCTGAAAATTTCAGCTCACTCGCGTAAGTCCTTCATGGTGTTGCAATTTTCACATACATGAGTTTAGTAATTTAGTGTACTCTCCCCTACTGCTGCACATTATCTGTTACTATCAATTTACATAATATTCTCTGATTGAGTTCTCTACTTTCCCTTTTAAAGACTGTAGTTTTATGTTTTTATTTCTCTAATTTTACGTCAATCTCTATATTGAGGATTTCCAGGAGATTCTCTTTTATTTTTGGGCAACACTTTTTTAAAGAGCATGTCTGATCTCTGAAGATATGCGATTTATATGTCGAGATTTCGCGCAAAAACCGATTCGTGAAAAAAGATTCTTCAAACCTGGGGGAGTGTTGGGTTCACTAAATTACGAGAACACTATAACTATTTTTTAAATTTCTATCACAGTAGATCAAGTTATCTACTGAGAACAAACACATTTTCTTAAACCGTGGACAAATTAAAAGCTCGTGTTAATTCAGAATTCGAATTCCAACGGGGAACAAATTACACTCAAGCAGCTAAAAATATCACAAAACTGTTTGGCAGATCTAAAACTGATGAAAGCGCAGCATATCATGTTTTTAATGGGCTGCTGTTGACTTCTGCCAATTGCAGACCTAGTGCGTTCCCGAGAGATCGGTACCATGTTCTTCATCGCCGCATGAGAATGTTGACGTCCGGTTTCTTCAACTGAAAGTGCGAGCACCCGGAGTCGGTAGACGAGAAATTGCACTAAGAATTTAATTTATCCGACAGCATCCAAGCCAAATGTCTACTCAAGGGATCTTTCACATGCTGCTCAATCATATGACATGGGCGCAGACAATTTTCTGCATCTTGAAAATTCACCGCCACTGCCAGGTTCGATCCTCAGGCCTGGGACGTACGAGCTTCGCGCCTTACCACGACACCATTGTGCCCGGGGGGCAGCCCATTATTGATTTTAAAAAATAATCAGATGATTTTTTTTTCTTTGTAATCCTTGCACGCGAAAACATCATTACTGCTGGGATAATTATCTGGTTTTGATGACACCAAGTCAATTAATTACAGGAATCTTTAATAATGGCTATACGACATGTTGAGAATGATTAAGAAGAAAAATCCAAGATTAGTCAATCGAGACAGGAAAACTCTTGTTCACATAGAGCTTTCCCAATGCTAAGCAAACTACAGGACTTGAACTTGGAAACGGGGTTATGCTCCATATTTAAACCAACTTATCATCATCTTTTCCATACATTAAAACATTTGTTTGCAAGAAGGATGAGTAATAATACTTTATATTCAAGAGGTTTTCAACGTACTTCAAGTGATTTTAACGTTTTCACAACGTTTTGGAATTTTCATTTAACTACCGAGGTTATTTTTTCGTTAAAGCCTCTTTTGAAAATGATATGTCTAAATATTTATGCGTTGTGTAACATTGGATATTTCTCCTAAAACTTTTTTTTCCTCCATTATTTTATTCAGGAAAAGTTTTTTCTGATTAAAATGCAGTAATAGAAAGACAAAAAATCATATAAATTCAAATTGAAGTGATCGCTTCTTAGCCAAAAAAATGTTATATTTTTTTAATTTTCAAAGAAAACAGTTACACAATACAAATACAGATACAAAAGTGACGACCAGCAAGGGGCTCAGGGCCCACCTAGGTTGGTCCTAGTCAATTTAGCAGTTCCCAATGAACATCAAGAGCTTTCTTAAACGTTTTTACCCCACTGCAATTAACAGTTGCCTCCGGTAAACTATTCCAACTGCCTACAACCCTATTGAAGCAGCCTAATTTCAAGATTAGCCGGAGGTTTGAAGAGCTTAAAACAATGACCTCTGGTTCTTCTTCCAGCAAATAACCGAAGCCCATTAAGATTTCTCATTTTAATGAATTTCAACAACTGAATCATGTCCCCTCTAACTCTTCTTTGCTGAAGACTATATATATTGAGCCTTTTAAGCCTGCCCTCATAATCTAACTCTGAAAGACCACTTACCAACCTAGTAACCCTCCTTTGAGCCCTTTCCAATGAGGTAATATTAGTGCTCGGCAGTAGTTAAATAGAAGTAGTTAACTACTAGTCTCAACTACTAGTTAACTAGTAGTTAACAACTAGTTGTAACTACTTTCGTTTTGAACTAGTTAACTACTAGTTAAACTACTTTTTTTCCCAATTACTAGTTACAACTACTTTCAAAAATCCAACTACTTTCGAAAAAAAAAATCTATTTTTTGAAAAAAATAACTTTTTTGAACATTAAATTATTTAAATTTTTAGCTTATAAATATCACTCACACAAATGATTTTTTGCAGCAGCACATGCACAATGAAGTTTCATTTAAAGTCCAAATCTTCATTATGGGGAAGCTTTCCCTCTACCCCAGTACCATGCATGCGTTTTTAATACCACAAAACACAAAATGAAGGGGAAAATACTGATTTTTAGGATTTTTTTAGAAGAAAATACTGATTTATGATTTTATTTTTAGAAAAAAATTCTCATTTTTATGATTTTATTTTTAGAAAAAAAAATGATTTTTATGATTTTCTTTTAGAAAAAAATACTGATTTTTATGATTTTCTTTTTAGAAAAAAATACTGATTTTTATGATTCTTTTTTAGACAAAATATTGATTTTTATGATTAAAAAACTATTTATATCAGCCTTTTCGAAAGTATTAAAATATAGATAGTTTTTTATTATAAATTTTAATATATTCTGGGTTCAAGTAATTCATTAGAACTTTAACGCACTATATGGTAGCTTTAATGCATCTGGTCCTCTATGGAAGGGTGGAATAGCTTCGTTAAGGTGTCAAAGAATGAAAGTTTTTTCAGAGAACATTAAGGTTTTGGACATGCTGACTACAGCAAAAGCATCAACAGCACCTTTGGAAAGGATTTTTTTCTGCATTTGGAATAGTGCACTCAAAATTAAGAAACAGATTGATAGTTAATAAAACATCAAAACTGGTATTTTTGATGAAACGTCTAAATAGTAAAAATGATTAAACTGTAGCAAACATTTTATGTGATATTTGCCATCTCTGTTTATATATTCAAGAAATTTGTATATACTCAAAAAATTATAATAGTCCAGTCAACCTTATACATCTATTATATCCATACAACTTGTACATGTTCAAGAAATTATAATACATTTAGTCCAGAAATATAAACTTTCTTTTATGTTTCTTGTTGTTCTCTGTTAAGCATACATTTTTTATATAATAGAACTAATTAATAATTTTGAACTATTAATAAATAATTATTTAAACTAAAATATCTTAAAATTCTTTGAATACATAAATAATTAACTGAATTTTTTACTGTATTTGTGTGCGCATGCATATTTTGCTTTAAAACAAATTCAAAAAATCTGATTAAGTAAAAAAAATACTATTTTTTAAATTTTTTTTTTAATAAAAAAAATCACCAACCCTGCGTTCAACACAATTTGAAAGAATATAATCTAAATTTTAAAGCATGCACGTGACAAAGATATTTTGTTAATGAATGGGGGTTGGTCAGAGGGAGAATTTTAAATTGATATTAAGTGTAAACCCCTTCATTTTATAACAACTACTGAAAAATTGCAATTTCTAAAAAAGATAAATTATTAATTTTATTAAACAAATACATATTAAAATAAAAGTTTAAATTTTATAGAAAAAGGTTTTGTCTTAATTCATATTCTCTTCATATATAAATTGTTCAGTGTTATTTGGAAATATTCAATATTTGAATGTTTTACAGGAATTTCCTTAAAATTGTTTTAATGATTAAAAATAATATTGAGTTGAATTATTAGGATTAAATATTTAAGGACAAGCTTAAAAATGAAAATTCATATGAATTATACTTAAAAGTAGTTAACTAGAAGTTAACTACTTTTGGAGAACAGTTAACTACTAGTTACAATTAGTCTCAGAAAAAGTAGTTAACTACTAGTTGCAACTAGTTTTGTTTAGAGTAGTTAGTAGTTGGTAGTTAACTACTTTTTGACGAGTAGTTGCTGAACACTAGGTAATATCCTTCTTTAGGTAAGGAGACCAAAACTGAACAGCATACTTCAAATGAGGTCTTACCAAACTTATGTATAATGGCAATACAACTTCCTTAGACATGTTTGAAATAGCCTTGTTGATAAACCCAAGCATCCTGTTAGCTTTGCTACGTACTATACTACACTGCTGACTGAACTTGAAGTCCGGACTAATCAATACTCCTAGATCAACAACTGTTTCTGCGTCGCTAATGACTGAATCTTGTAAATAATAGCTTGCATGTTTATTCCCATGACCAAAAAGAAGCACTTGACATTTACCACTATTGAAGGACACACCCCACTTAATTACCCACTTAGTAATTTTAATCAAATCCTCTTGAAGCTGATTGACTTGTTCATCCGTGTCAACAATTCCCATGACTTTGACATCATCAGCAAAAGTATTGATGTTCCCAGAAATACTCTGACTTATATCATTAATAAAAATAATAAAAAATATTTACCCTAAAACTGAACCTTGTGGAACACCACTCAAAACATCAATCCACTGAGAATAATTGCCCTTCACAACTACTCTTTGTTTCCTCCCAGTCAGCCAATTTTTAACCCAAATTAAAGTTTTCCCACCAATACCACTATAAGCAAGTTTGCTAAGAAGAGCTTAATGCGGTACTTTATCGAACGCTTTCTGAAAATCAATGTCAACAACATGTACGCACTTTTTACTATCTAATGTCATGGTAACCGTGTCATAGAAATGTAACAAATTAGTTGTACAGGATCTACCCTTTCTAAAAGCATATTGAAAACCAGTCAACACTCCATTTGCCTCCAGGAAATTCACTATCTTGATTTTGATCAGAGTTTCAAAAATTTTACAAATTACTGAAGTAAGGCTCACAGGCCTCTAATTTCCTGCCTGCCTTAGCTTTAGGCCCTTTCTTGAAGGGCGGCTTTATGTTTGCCAGCTTCCAATCTACTGGCACAGTCCCTGAGTTGTATCAAGATATGAAAATAGTTAAAACAACATCCACTAATTCCTCTGCTCATTCTACTAAAATTTTAGGAAAAATTATTTTTAGGTCCTAGAGCTTTATTTGCTTTAATCTTTTTCAATTGAAGCAACACATCCTCCCTAGAAAATGCAAAACCCTCAAACTGTGTATTAGCTTGCGTCTCACTTAAATTAACTGTTGAAATACAGTTGAAATAATGGAGAAACATTATTTGGAATATCAGCAATATCCCCATAATATTGAATTAAGTTTCTGTTCTCATCCACTAGTGGGCCTACCTGAGTATTATGAGCTTTTCTGAATTAGCATAAGCAAAAAAATTCTTAGGATTACTTTCAATGTTATCTGCAAGCTTTTGCTCCAATTCATTTTTCTTACTCCGTACTAAATACTTGAAATTACTCCTAGCCTTGCAATACAAAATCTTCTCAGCATGGCAAACAGTCTCTTAAAGTCTCCGAAAAGCGGCTTGTTTGTAATTGAGAGCTTCTTTCGCCTCCCTAGAGAACCACATCTGCCAAATTTTCCCAAGATCCCCCCCCCCTTTTTTTTAAAGAATCATAATCATTCAGTTTTCTCCAATTTCCCTTTAAACTCTTCCCACTGAAGATCAGCTTCACTATTCTCCAACCCAGAAGAAAAAATTCTCTCAAACCCTGCCTAAGTGCAACACAATCAACATTCCTGAAGTTAGGTACAAATCTGAAATTTTCACCTTTGTGAGCATCAAAGCTGGTCCAAAACCTGATAATATTGTGATCAATATCTCCAATATGTTCCCATATACTCAACCCCTAAACCGAACTTCCGACATCAGAAAACACAAGATCCAAAATAACACCATGCCTATCCCCAGGGTAACAACTTGATCCAAAGAACAGTCACCAATCACTTTCAGAAAATCTTCTTCTCTACCATTGCTAGTGTAAAAACTATTCCAGTCCATGCCAGGGAAATTGAAATCCCCCATCATGATGACAGAGCCCTTACTGGACAAGTCCCTAATAACACTATATTTCCACGTCCTGATCGTGGTTAACATTAGGTGGCCTGTAAACATTCCCTAAATGTAACTTCTTACCTTTATTGCTCAGCAACTCCACCCAAACCATTTCAATATCCTTAGGCGTATCATTAATGATCAATTCATTGCAAATAAAAGTGTCCTTAACATAGAATAAAACCCACCTTTCTTACCCAGCCTGTCTTGCCTAAACAAATTATGTCCAACAATGCTCACTAAATCCTTATCATCATCAGTAACCCTTGTTTCCGTAATTGCAATAATATCCAACTCCTCACCTGCGATAGCACTTTTTAACTCATCCATCTTATTCCTGATACTGCGAGCATTAGTATATAGAATCTTGATCAAGCCCATTTTGCTTTTCTTAAAAATTTTATGATGTCTCAAATAACTACGATTAATGTTACTATTGCTTAATATTTTACCCTCATTTTTAAAACCTCCCGAACAGAACTCAACACCTTGACACTCTCCAATCCCCCCCATCCAAAATTAGTTTTTTGAATGTGTAGCCTCCAAAACCAGATCTCTAACCTTAACGACCTCCCTAGAACTAACATGCAGACCATCCCTAGCATCCCAATCACGATGACAACTCCAAACGTCAATGAACCTGATAAAATGCTTTTCGCAAAGTTTCTAAAGGACCGTTTAGTTATAGGACTACTGATTTTTTCGTAAAAACTACAGGTTTTTAATTTTATACTCCCGCATATTCAAGATACTTAAATGGAATTTAAATTATTTTTTCTCGTGTTTACTAGTGGAACAATGCTTCGATTTTTTATTAGTATTTCCAAAGACAAAATTTACGTTCTTAATTAGTTTTTTACTCATAACTAGGGAAAAAAGAAGTCGAGTTACGTCTAAAATATAATTCTTTAAAAAGTATTGTTTTTTTTTTGTTGTAAATACTTGAGCATTATTAGTGCATGAGTAATTGGAATCTTTTTTAGCTGATAGGAAGGTTTTTTAGTTTTCTTATTGGAATAATGTTATTAGCGTTCAAACAAAAATGTAATTTAGAAATTCCAAACCTAGTTTTTATGTTTTGCAACTCTGAACAGTAAGCCGCGAAAGTATGTAATTTATCCTGTAAAAGTTAAACAATTTGCGTGGGCAGACTTGAAAATAAAAACATGCAAGATTGTGATTTCGGCTTTAGGTGCGTTGATGCTTACTTTCTTGCTCAAAGAAATAAAAATTTAGGCGAGAAATATGCATTTTGCGTAATAATATTTAAGATAAGTTTTATGAAAAGAAACGTTACTATAGTGAACATGTACATGTCTATCTGCACATTAAATAAAAAGAATAACTTTTTATTGCATATTTTTTCAAAAATAGTAGCACTATAACTCAGGCGCTAATATTAAATGTATTGCTTAGGGAAAGGACATCTAAAGCAGAAAGTGCTTTAGGTATAGGACGCCAAATGAGCTATCCGAAAATAGGAGTAAGATAACACTGATGTGCTTGGACTTGAAACAGGAACTTCAAAGGAAATGACGTCCAGATAAAGGGCAGAATTTGGACAATGTTGAGGATGATAAGGGGTCATTTATAAATTATGTCACATATTTTTTCAATATATGTGAACTTTTCCCCTTTGTCACAAAATGTCACACTTCAACCAACTGCGTCTTATCTTAAAACTGAAAATGCTGAAAAAATGTCCTTTTACATTTAAACTTTTAAACCTTAATCAGCATCAGTAATTTCGATTCAAAGTAAAATCAATCATAATACAAAAAATAAATAAACAAAGAAAGAAAAAACATGTAATAAAATAAAAATAAATTATGCATACTTTAATATTTGTTTCAGTTATGATACTTAACAGATTCACTGTAAAAAACGATACACTCCTTCCTAGGATTAATATCTACAAAATACAGTACAGCTTAGAACATTGCAGTTCTGATACATTGAAATACGTCACACATCAGAAATAATACACAATATAAAATTGCAGCGATAAAATATTGTTAAGAGGTTGTCATCACAGCGAAATGAGCATTACCTTCAAAGTTTCAAGTGGAGGCCCTGTGTTTTTTTTTCCTCACATAATATGTAATCAGGATTAAAATCTAAACTTGAATATTATTTTCGTGTAATTTTGTTCAACCAGTGCTTAACAATAAAATTAAGATAAATCCAACTCGTAATGCTAAAATGATTTTCGATATTTTTGCTTATAATACCGAAAATACCACAGATAATAGGGTGGGCCTTTTTTTTTCTTTTACTGAAATTTATATAGCCAGAGTTATTCAACGAATAGAAACTGACTGCCTGAAACATATTGTTTCTTTCAAGTTTGTTCCAAAAATCTAAAAATATTAGCATCTTGAGGTTTTACAGTTCAACTTAACACGTATGTTTTTATTTGCATGGCTAAAGCAATAATTTAATTTTTATTGTAGTATTAACGCTTGCAAAGAGAAAAGAAAAGAAAGGAAAAAGAAAAGTAAGAAAAAAGAGGGATGTAAGGATTATTGTATTTTTAATGAAAAATGATATGAGTGAGCTTTTACCTGGATACATGGATATTCAAAATTCCAGTTAAATGCCCCCCATAAGGTCATATTATTTTCTTTTCTTTCTTTGTTTGTTTTCTTTTCTTTTTTTTGCTATGCTTAAAAATACATTTTACTGCCGTTATAGGGGGCGTACACTATAGCTGAAAGTATCAGACCATACTTCTTTATAAAAAAACAAACAAAAAATAATGAAGAAAGAATCAAAAAAAATAACAAAACCATATTTTTTTGTACAACCTATGTTAAAAACAATGATGATCCACTAGGAATATCTACTCACAGCTTTGAAATCGGTTTTCATTTCAATACGAACGAGGCCTTTACAAAAATGCTATTTCATGTTGTTCGATGCTCACTTGATTTCCTAGTGTGCATGATGGCTGAGTAATGTTTTATTTCTCTCTGGAACTCGATATTTTCGGCTGGAATGTAAGTTAAAGTTGAGTTTTCAAAATGCATTTAGAAATAATTCTGAGTAAAATGCAACGTTTAAAGTCAACAATGGAGCCTCTTTGGTAGGGCATACGAAAAACGCACAAGTACAAATGATAATGCCCCACCCTCATTGCAGAAAATGAAATAAGTAAAAAACATGTTGTGAGTTTATTTGCAATTTACATAATCTTAAACCATCACATATTGATTAACTTGTTCATCTGTATTGTGGGTTTGACTTATTTCTTAGAAAATAACTGGGATCATAGTGAAAGCATCTCATCAGCAATACATTTAAAGTATGTTGTTAAAACGAAAATTTAAATGGATAAGGGTTTGAATGGATAAAGCATGAGAGTGATAATTGCTTACATGTTTATTAATTATCAGAAAAGCGATTAACATCGCTAGGAAATGTAATATAAATCTGACGCTTTAAAAAAATATCTCATTTAATAAAGCTTAAATACAATTTTCAATAAAAATGAAAGTCTTAATTATCAAACCAAACAGAGTGTTTGCATTATACCACCATAAAGATCGTAAAATTCTTTACTTAATTACGTCACATGTTTATACATTCATTACGCTCCGTTCGTTCTGAACAAGCTGTAAGTGAATGCAATTAAGATTATAAAAAAGAAAATACCCGGGCATTATTGATAAGAGTTAAACGGAGTTCACTACAGTTTGACGCTATATTTTAGCTCAAACTTTAATTAATTTAAGGAAACAATAATCTCACGTTTAAGTAATTGACGTGTATAATTACGAATAGTATTTAGTTTAAATTACAATTCTTTGTGCTGTTAGTTCAAGTAGCATAAAAAATAACTAACAGCTTGTTTTTCCATCATTTAATTTAAAAGTAATATTTTCATTAGTTAAGATTTAGGCTCTAAAATTATTAATAAAAACTACTGGAAATAATGAGGATGAAGAAAACTTTCAAAACAGTTTTAATGATACATTGCTTACGGGAAATTGAAAATTAATGGGAAGCAATCTTGGCATTTTGCTGATAGAGTGGAAAATGTTGTGATTTGCTGTAAGTTGCGAGGATAAATTTATTTAATGTTGGAATTGAATGGTGAGAAGAAAGAAACTGAAAATAGTTGTTTCTGGCTTGAAAATTCCGAATCTGCCAATTTTAAATTCCGGTCCAGATATTCAGAGCAGGAAGAGGAGCTCTAAAAGAGTCGGAGCCAGTACATAATTATCGGAACAGAGGAACTTAAATATGTTTGCTCCAGTACAGTGATTGTAGCATTAATTTCACAACTGAAAAAATAATAAATAAAAATTAATTAATTAATTAAATTATTCCAGTACTAATTTTGTATTATTTTCTGGAGGAGTAGTATTGTGCTACAAGGCTCTTGCAAAACTTGCAGTAAATGTTCCTGAAAGTGGGAAAAAATGAATCGCCAGGTAAATTCTTTCGTAATATATTTAAATTTATAGGCATTATTTTAATTTATATGCAATGCATATTGATCATCTGCTAGCAATGAATAAATATCCATCAGCCAAAAAAAAAATGTCTAGATACATATACATGATTTGACAGTTTGGGGAGGGAGGCAGGAATTATCTTCCAAAACTATGAAGGAAAAAAACGTTATTAAGCCACTACACATGATCCTTGATTCGTCCCGCAGTGGACCAGTCGGTAGAAGCTCGGTTCCCGCAGAACACCGAAAGTGAAGCAACATCGACTTCGGTCAATGTTTGGGAGGGTAACAACCTCTCGCGGCTGATTCCTGTAGGGTCGTGTACGCAAAAGGGAGCTGGTGCGCGTTAAATAGGTCGTGGCTCCAATGTCCTCCAAGTGAAACGATACCTCTAGGGGTGCCAATCCAGAGGGACGGTCTCTCATCTGGGAGCTGGTTCAAAAAATTAAGAGACTTTTCAAAGGGGCGGAAATTGGACTCCTGCCTGTAAGGGCCCCGTTAGACTCAGGAGCAGCGTACCCATTCTTCGTCGCCACGCACGAGGACACGACAACAACATGATCCTTGAACTTGTGCTAAAAGCATATTTATGCTATAACAATTTAACTTAAGATATTTGATCACACTTCATCTATTTCAGAAAACGATCAGGCTTTCAATTTTATAAAAATCTAAAACGAATGAAAGTAAAGTTAGATATAACTGACATATAATGCTGGAAAAAAAATAAACCGAAAATTTAAAAATTAAAATGTGAGGAAACCCAGAAAATTCAAGAGCCACACGTTAGTTTAAAGATATGCTTTGAAAGCAGATTATTTTTAAAATGAACTGTAAAAGCTAAAATGCAGGAAGACTAATCCGGGCTTGTAACTATTAAAAAGGTTGATTGATACTAGTCACCACAAAAAGCGTTTAGATTCATTACGTTATTAAAAGTAGAGGATATCTTAGTTGATGTAGCAAAATCGTTTAAAAAATGGTATATAGCTAACGTTAATGAGCTGCTCCTTCCTACATGGGGTACTAATTGGGGCTTTAATGTAACCGCCCTTTTCCTCCTACGGTTCCGTTGCAGGCGGTGTGGGAAATACGAGAGAAATTTAAAGAGATAAAATTAACAAACTATCAAGCAGCGCTACCTTGAGGTTACTATAGAACATTTCTGAATTTCTGAAGTATTTCTTCTTTCTACTAGATGTGAATCATTTAATCATCATCACATAACATTTTCTCTTCAAGGGAAAAGATTTGTTAATTAGTGCTACATGAAATGCAAGTTTACTTCAAGCTATTACGTTGAAATTAAAGACCCATAAAATTAAATCATAATCCCTAGAACAAATACTGGTATTAAATTTTACAAATTATGTTGACATTCTCGACACTTTGATCCTGCCGAAATGTTCTTCAAAACGTGAAGTGTTTGTAACACGTTCATTAAAATATCTTAATAATGGTGTCTGTTCGCATGAATAAGCATTTTTGCAATCAAAAACAACATATTAGCATATGGTCCCCGTAATAAATATCTCATTTTTGTTACGAATTATATGTTGCAGCTTGTGGGTGAGACCATTTACCCTTTTGAAAGTATATAGGTGGAAAAAAAGTGCATACTTATAAAGAAGAATTTTGCTATTAGTCCAATATGTAAAAAAATAGTTTTTACTTTAAAATATAATTTATAGTCATCTGTTTTGTTAATATTAAATTTACTTAGCCAAGCTTTTCATTCTTTTCTTTTAAAACGAAGCTCTGCCTTACTATATTGTTTGTGATCTTATTTTGTCCGATATTCCTTCTTGGTGTTTTTACCAACAAAAATTAAAAATAGATGCTATTGGTTTGAACGTTTTATGCTGTAACAAAAATGTCTTTAAAAATATCAAGTCATTAAACCTTTTTATTCTCATGTTTTTCGCAAGGTTCTTCCCAAAAACGTTTCTCTGCGATTATTGTACTGGTGTACATTTAGATAGCAATCTACATTTCCTCATTACAGCCCAATTTTAAAGTTTACTTATTTATTTATTTAAATTGCTCAAAAATTAAATAAAAATATAAAAGTTAAAATAAAAGGAAAGATGGAGATAATAGAAACAGAAACTTCCAATATAAGTTTTTAACTTATTTCTAAAGTGCCAAGTTACATCAGGTTATGTTATAGTGATTGAATTTAAAAACATGGTTAATGAATGTATGTAAATGATTTTTACCAACTTTGTTTGGTAATTATTATTGCATAAAACGCTATGGAAGCTGATTTCAAGGGTTTGCAAGCCTTACTGTTTGGAGAAGTCTTAATAATAATTAACAGTAAGATTTATTTTTAAAAATAATGAAATACAAATACGATGAAACATTGTAATTAAATCAAAAACTTTAAGCCAATCAAATCAGAAGTTCGATTTTTTTTTTACAATGGTCGGAATCTGTGTGGAAGCTAGATGACTTCGGACTTCTTAGAGGCATCCATAAAAGGTACTTGCATAAAATACTTGTCATCAGATTTCTTTTCGTTTCTGAACTGTAATGTATTTTTATATGCTCTACCAAAGAGAATGCCAATTGAAAAAATTTCTTTTTGCTATGGTCATGAATTTTTCGTTGAGTTCTTTCTTCTAAGAAACTAAATTATTTACCATTTCTTCATCAAACTTTTTTCAAATATATCCATTTAAGAAGTTAAATCCACATGATTACCTAACCTTATTTATCCTAAATGATCCGCTAAAATAGTTCCTAGTATTGCAAATACCTCAGGTGCCTGCCTAGTGGTCATTTTCTGAGTTAGAACTACATGTATCGCTTTACCATAAAATTATCAGTACATTTTCCTGTTTTCTTTTTTCTAGTGATAACATTTCACTTTTTAAAGAAGTAAAAGTAGGTTGATACTAGTTTCGTTAAAAATATATAATAATCGAAATTGTAAGACAGGCGTTCGATGTTGAACGACAACCACGTGGTATCCTCATTAGCTCCCAACTTATTCACAATATCGTTAAACTGACAGGCGATCATCTTCGTAGCAGTACAGAGTGCAGAAAAAAATTATATATAATTTTAATTATGTTCTTGCCCTAAAAACGCAGTATTTGAGGCTCAAATATATCTAGTAGGATCTGTATAAATCAAATTAGCAAATTTCTGGAAAAAAATCGATATGTAGAACTTCCGATACGTGGAAATAATCTTAGTTTTATCATAATTTACCAAAACATAAAAATAAAAATTAATTTCTGTATATGAAACGCCATTTCTAATTTATATGCGAATCTCAATAAATGAAAGTTAATTTTAAAAAATATTAATATGAAAGATTTATTCAGAACTTACTTGAGCACCTAATAATAATAATAATAATAACATGGCCTAGAGAGTGGTTACAATAATAGCGATTGCATTATTTTTTAAAAACTACGAATATCTTGCCAAACATTCATATTTTCGTAAAATTCATTAAACAAATGTTCACATTTATTCAGTCCATTAAAAACTTCATGAGGAGCATTTTCCGATATGACGTAACGTATTGTTTTGAATGCATCTCGCATTTCTTTCTTTCTTTTCTTTTTTTTTTTTTTTATGGCTTGAAAATGTTTTCAGATTCACACTGTTAAAAATTTCCGTAAGAAAATAGTAAAATAACCATTTATTTGATTGTTATTTTACCATATTTAATTATAACAGTTGAATAACCATTAAAAAGATGGTACTCAGACCGCTGATTGCGAAAAAAATCGTTTATTCTCTGTTTATCCTAAAGAACGTTTAACTAACCGTAATTTACAAGCGCTCAGTAATAATCGGGCGTCCATCTTGGTTGCGAAACTTTACCGGCCGTACGTTGTTGTTAAAATGAGAATAAAGATTTATCACTTCAAATCTGCATGTGTATATAAAAAAAGAAGGAAAAAAAAGTGGCTTAAGCAGTGGTTACTAAATAGAAACCCATACACACGGAAATCAAAAATTGGAGGCATCGGATTCCCGAACTGTTTACGAATGAGCGAACCCATAACTTGAGCTGCTGAATCTTGTTTGTATTTCAATTTTGGCAGCAAATAAAATAATTTTCGTCAATATACATTAAATTTAGACCAAAGATGGCTTTGGATCCAATCAAAAAATGAAATCTCAATTTTAATGCCGTTTATTTATCAATAAATCTTTCTTTTCCTGTTGAAAAGAAAGATTTATTGATAAATAAACGACCGCTTTGTGTGGTGCAATAGCTGAATGGTTAGAGAGCAAGGATGGCATGCCATACTAAGCGGGTTCGATTCCCGCAAGCTTCGTATATGATTTCTAAGCCTGGAAGATTCTACGCCTCGAAATGGTTCAAAACGGGAAAAATTTTGTTTTGAAACCATTTTTAAATGTTTATAAAACCGTAAACTTTTGTATTTACGGCCTTTTAACCAAGATGATTGGAAATGGTTAGGTCCCGTAAAGATAGAAAAATGTTCCAAACCGTAAATTTAAAGGTGAATTAGATGGACAGACTGCTGCCAGTCATTTAACCGTAATTTCACGATGAAATTTCTAACAGTCATTTAGCTCCTCTGGTTCTTCGATTTCTTCTTCAATGTCATGAAGTGAACTCAGTTGCTAAGTCTTCGTCTGAAGGATAATAAGCAGCAATTAACGAATAAAAATCTCCCAATGTGACTTTAAAAAAATTCGATATTAGGATTTTTTTTAAATTTAGAAACAGTTTTTTAATGTACATAGAAACTTGCTAAGAGCTCAATGAATAGAAAATGTCGATGTGGGGAAGTTCGATGTATAGAGGTTCAACTATTTCAATAGAAGATTAAACGGAACAACTCTATATGCCACCCCAGGCCACAGTACCCGTTGATACAAGATATTAATACTTTTGGCAACCTTAATATCATGTCTTTTAATCACCAAAATTGCAAATTAGCTACGGACGTTACTGTGCTCCGGTCGAACGTGAACAACCCTCCCCAAATTGCCTTGCCGAAGATTAAGGTAAAATGCACGCATTCATATTTTCTTTTTGATAATTTTCTCAAAAGTTACTAGGGAGTGGGCAGCTAGACAGATAAAATGAAGAAAAACAAATTCCTCATTCATTGCCTATTAAATTTTTTTAAACATCAATATATATATATATAGTTTTTGATATTTTTAAGAGTTGCATGGTTTTCTTTCTTTTTTGGATACTTCAGTCATATTGTTACTTTTTTTTTTAGTATAGCTAAAAAGCGACTATTTTGCACACGAATTATTTAATTTTGACAAGATATTAAAAATGTTCTTTTATTATCTTACAATAACAAACACTTGAAAACATTTATCAAAAGCATTATAGTTAAAAGGTTTTAGATATAAAAAGATTCCTACAACTTCCAAAAACGAAAATATTAATTAGCTGTATAGCCCCTGCTAATCATAAATTTAATGAAATTTCTAACAAACCTGTTCGAAACAACGTTGCGTTAATTGTACATATTCAAAAGCGAGTAACATTTTGTAGAAGTTTGATAAGTAGTGGCCTGAGATTCGCAAATGTGGTATAAGCTATTAGGATAATTTCGTAACTCGTTATCTTTGATGCGTACTTTTATAAGTGTTTCCACTCCAATTGTCACCAATGTTCTATCGTTAACTGAAATGGAGTATAAGCATGCATTAGACCTTTTCATGCTACATAAATTGTCAATTCTTTGACTTGAGTTTAGTAATCACATGTTTCAAAGTCTTACTTGATGAATTTTATTAAAAAAAATAATAATGAGTAAATGAAAAATAATAAAATAAAGTGAATAATTCAATTTTGAAATGCATGCGTTTTATTCAATGTTTTCTCTTTTATATTAAATATTTTAGTATGTTTTTATTCCGCAATAAAAATAGCACATTAGGGAAAATTATTATTGACATTTATGGACAATTTTTTTGTGATGTGAATAACAATCAGGGAACTTTTATCGGGTTTCATATTGATGGCTACAAATGAAAAAATGCATCTTTTTATCCTATATAGTTATGAATTTTTACGTACAAAAATTTGTTCAAGATGTTTCAGTAGCATGAAGAGACTGCTTGTTAGATATTGTTTCTAGAAAAATATCAGGATGCGAAAAATTATACTTTGCGTGTAATTTAAAACTAAACCAATCTAAATGCTTTTTGATTTATGCATATTTTTATTAATCATTTAAACTGTGGAATCATTAGTTTTCTTAAGGAGGGAGGGCATTGATTGGGAGCATAAACCTACCCTTCGAGGCTTTTATTTACTTATTTTTCTAAAGGGCATGAAACAGTCTAGGGTGCCAAACATGTCTCAAACAGAAAACTGTAAATTGCGTAATAATAAGGTATTCAGAGTAATTATGAGGGAGAACCTAAGGCATTTCATGATCATATGTATAAATATATAGGCTAAAAAAATGTTACTCTCTCTCTCTCTCTCTCTCTTGATAATACGTTTTCCTTTAACAATGTAGTGTAAAATTTACCTCCTACACTATTAAAAAATTCAAGCTCAGCCTTTCACTGAAATAAAAAGAAGAAAACGGTGAAATTTAGCTGCAACCAACATTTAGTGCTAAAGTTGAACCATTATACGGGTTCCTAGTTTCACATTCTTGATGAAACTAGGTGAAGCTACACCATTATAATGGTTCAACTTAGTACCAAATGTTGGTTGCAGCTAAATTTCAGTTTTTTTTTTTTTCATTTTTTTTTTTGGTGAAACGTTGAACCAGACTTTTTTACATCGTAGTTTAAATCACAAAGTACATAGTATTTTTATTAAAATTATTCATCTTCTGTTTAAGAAACATGCATCACGTTTATTATTGAAAATATGTCTTATTTTACTCGATAACTGAATGGATACTTAAATTGAATGACAAAATCAAGGACGGAAGGTACTATGGAGTAGCTCCTATAATGCATACCTACCATTTAAATTGCTGCTGAATTAGAAATGTGCAATATAACAAAGACAGCAAGCGCTCGAAATGCAAGTTGAATGCCAATATACACATATATTATTAATATTTTTTTCTAATAGTAAGGATAAACAGTTAGAGAAAAAAGTTACCTTATTTCAATGTGCATAAATTATTTTACATAAAATACACTTGAAAACACAATGTTTAAAAAATACATTACTTTAGATTGTCATTTAGCACTTTTCTCTTGTATCAGTTATGCACGCAGCATTTTAACTTAATAGGCAATGTTTAACTAGGTGCGTAAAATATTTTTCAAACCAAACATTAAGCAGAACATGAAGAATGAAGAACTACGCATTTACCAAAATCATTCCGAGAAATGTTGCATTCCAAAATTTTACAACTTTGCGCTGATCTCTGAACTTAATATTGGAGTACTCTAATGACGCGTTCAGTCAGGATGCGGTTTCTGCGAATTTGAAAATGGTAGATATAAATCTTAAATAACAACTTTAAGTAGGTAAACAGGTAAAATGGTACTTAAAGTTTTCAAGAAACCGTTTTTTGGTACCTTATTAAGCTATGTTAAATAAGACAGCGATCATGGCATAGTTTTCTAACTTTATCTCATACACTATTAATTTAAAGCATATTTCTTCTGCTCAATATGCAATGATAGTTAGGTTATAATATTTCATGATGAATAATATCAGAATGAGTAAAGATTTTATTTTATTTAGTTAATCTATTTTATTAACCTGATATATGAATACTCAAAACTCTGAGGTACAATGTTAAAAAAATGTTGAACGTAACATTAGTAACTTAGGATATGTAAATATCGTGTTTAATAGTTTGAACTAATAGGACTTTGAATATACTAAAAAAAGAAAACCCGTAATAGTTCTTATCACCATGTTGCATAAAGAAGAAATTAAAAAAAAAATATTTACAATATTCAATCAGTTATGTAAAAAGTATTTTGCATTTTTGTAAAAAAAAGTTATTTTTTTCCTCTCATGAAAATAGCAAAGGTTTCTTTGAAAAAGTGCTCCTTTTTTAGTTCGCAAAGTTCCTTCCGATGCAAGCAAGTCAAAACCGCCGGTATTTCACTCCGCTATCCACCCCTCTCTTTTGTAAAAAGCAGTAAAACTTATCTCTATTTATTTTACATGAACAGATATTGAAAGTTTTTTTGACATTGAAATGGCAATGAAATGTACGAAGAAGATGACTCAAACGATATTATTATTTTATTCTGTTTACGTTTAAACGGACAAATTTATTTGCAATGCAGTGCAAAGTAAACGGGCTTTAAAATTTCGATTGAAAGAGCACAAAAGCTATATGCAGAAGCAACATTTGGAAAAGTGAACCTTTGCTCAACATTTTTAGCATTCCATCCACTTTTGATTTTTCGTCTAGTAACATCATTCAAAAAGTGTCGTCTCCGTCTGATATCGATTTTTTTAGGCTTTTCATTTTCTAAGCAATAGTTCCAATTCAGTTATGATATCTCGGAAATTTAAAACTTTTATCAGAATCGTTTTCTTTTATTTCTTAATTTTCTTTAATCGTGTGTGCTTAATAAGATGCACTATAAACCACTTCTATTTCTAAAGGCTCCGAATGTTAGCTCAAACCCGTGAGAAACGGCCACTTATTGTAGAAACATACAATTTAAACCGAAATTCTAGGGGTATTACGATGCCTGATTGTCAATGCATTGAGTATGCAGCCAGAAAATGAGAAATGAACACGAGAGAAATGTGTGTCAAAATGTGTTCACTACTCTCAAAGGCTATATAATGTAACGTCTGCATACATATCATAAGTTTCTAAAATGTGTTAAACGCTCTCCTCACTAGTGATGACTTTGTTGCTTATTCCCCTGCTTCCCTTTTGCCTTCGCAGGTAAAGGTATGTTTACTAATGAAAATATTGTGAATCGCTCATTTACAACTCCTTAATGAAACAATTACTGATGATGCATATTATTATGTTTAAAAATTAATTATTTAAATAATTCAGAAATCCCCCCCCCCTTTATTGTATAGTTATTTTGCTGCATTGGTATTTCAGTATTGAAATATTTGTATTATCTTCTGATAAAAGTTTATGAATTGAATTTTCGGAAAGATTATTTATTACTAACATTGTATATTATGTCTAACATTTCCATTTTATAATTAACTAGCTGATATCCCGCATAATATCTGCGAGTTATTAGTTCAAACTTGAGAATGAGCGCTCAATACTAAGAAACTAAGGTGTTGTCACTCCAAAAAATCGGAAATTTAAAAAAATGAGGTTATGAAAGGAAATAATTTTTAAGAAATGGAAATAAATTTGTTAACGACTGGTTAAGTTACTTTTCAATGCTAATCATTAAACACATTTTTAAATATTATTTTACCATAGTTTGTTTTTTGCATGATGTCAGTCATCGTAAAGCGGATTTTTTCGTAACTAGTCCACATTAAGAGAAATTTTAAAATCGTAAAAAAAAATAAAATTCTAAAGGTTTAAGAAAGTATCACTAAATATAAACATGAGAATGATCGCTTGGTAAAAGCAAATTAAGTTGTTGCCAATCAAAAGAATCGGAAAATAAAAATGAGTTATGAATTTAAATATATCATATCGTACCGCAAAAGTTAATCGTAACTCGTCCACGTTCAGTGACATCTCTACTAATAATAAAGCAGCAAGTATGTGTGTCTGTGTGTCTGTCTGTGTCCGGCGTAGGGCGCAGACCGTCCAGCGGATTTTCATGAGATTTGGTACGAAATTAGTTTGGAACATGGGGGTGTGCACCTCGAAGAGTTTTTTCTGAAATTCGAATTTGTTCTTCTTTTATTCCAATTTATAGCCGAACGTTTCATAAAATAGTCATTTTCTATCGGAAGGAACTATCGCATCGCTTCGAGCTTGATACCGTTGAAAAGCACGTAAAAAACTACCCCGGAAGGAGTTTCGCTCTATGTGCGAAAATTCGAAGCCTCTAAATTACCTAGAAAAGAAGTTATAAGCATTTTTCTCTGCAGTTCGAAATTATTTTTTCACGGTAATTAACTTTAATTTTAATTGTTACCATGCCGATTGACTATTAATCCTTTTTAGCCTACTTTCCCGTAAAAGTAAAAAAAATAATAATAAAGCATGAAAGAAGGCTTAATGTATCGTGAAAATATCGTTAAACATCAAGAAAAGTCAAAAATAAGTTAAGTAATTAAATAAAGATTGAAAAATAAAAAAATTGAAAGTAGGGTTTTGAGATGGGGAAAAAGTGTGTCTGTCGGTCTGTCGGTCTGCCCCCCCCCCCCCCCGAATAACTTTTGAACAAATTGTCCGATTGGAAAAATTCTTTTTGCATTCGAAAGATCTCGGCGAGGACATCTCATTTCCATATTTTACTGATTTGAACAATTTTTTGTTCAATTTTGAACAGTTCAAAAAATTTTAACATTAGCGCCTATTAACAAAATTGAAGCAAATTATGTAAACTCTGGGCACAAGACCCAAGTTCCTATTGCAAGCTTATTGGAAGGAGTTCTCGGCGTGAAATATTGATTTGAACAGTTTTTGTTCCTTTTTGAACAGTTCAAAAAAAAAAAAAAAAATTGCGGCATTTTTCCATTATTCCGGCGCAGGCGATAAAGTCGCCAATAATGATGCAACTAACGTCAAACGTAATATCGTCGTTGTTATCCTTTTGCGTGTTCCGTCGCCAAAAATTTTGCTCGGCGAGATTTGCGCCTTGATAATGAAAAGGTACCAAATTAACATTAGCGCATATGGAAAATTTTGATACCATATAAATCCTGATCTAAACAACGGATTGGCTCGCTACAAACTTTATCGGAAATATATTACGCTGTAGAACATGTACTGATACGAAGTTCAACAAGAACTGAACAAGCCTGTTTTCCTATGAAATTTTTGATCGGGATTTTTAAGGGCATTTCTCAATAAATAAATAAATGAATGAATGAATGAGTGAAAGAATAAATGATTGAATCGATGAAAGAGTAAAAGAATTAATGAATGAATAAATGAATGAATGAAAGAACGAATGAATGAATAAATGAGTGAATACATGATAAAGTAATTAAATGAGTGAATGAATGAAAAAATAAATAAACGAGTGATAACTACATGATTGAGTAAATGAATGACTGAATAAATGAAAGAATGAATGACTGAGAGAATGAATATGTATTATCCGTTGAAAAAAGTATATTTGAAGTAATTAAGAACTAAAGCTAAACGTGAAAGAGAGAGAAAGTGATAGCTAGATTATAAATTTGAAGCTCGTGTATACGGGAAAGTAGGCTCGTATAGCTCTAGACGGAACTTCTTGTTTCTTTCAACGAATTAAAATTTATTGCTTGCGGTTTTTAGCATTTTCAGGAGCAGCCGAATTTTAGCCTACTTTCCCGTAAAAGTAAAAAAAAATAATAATAAAGCATGAAAGAAGGCTTAATGTATCGTGAAAATATCGTTAGAAATGAAGAAAAGTCAAAAATAAGTTAAGTAATTAAATAAAGATTGAAAAATAAAAAATTTGAAAGTAGGGTTTTGAGATGGGGAAAAAGTGTGTCGGTCGGTCTGTCGGTCTGTCTGTCTGTCGGTCTGTCTGTCTGTCTGTCTGTCTGTCTGTCTGTCGGTCTGTCTGCCCTCCCCCCCCCCTAATAACTTTTGAACGAATTGTCCGATTGGAAAAATTCTTTTTTCATTCGAAAGATCTCGGCGATTACATCTCATTTCCATATTTTACTGATTTGAACAATTTTTTGTTCAATTTTGAACAGTTCAAAAAATTTTAACATTAGCGCCTATGGGTGAAAATGAAGCAAATTATGTAAACTCTGGGTACAAGATATAAGTTCCCATGAACAAGCTCACTGGAAGAAGTTCTTGGCATGAAATAATGATTTGAAAAATTTTTGTTCATTTTTGAACAGTTCAAAAAAAATTAACATACCGCCTACGGATAAATTTCAATCCTATCTAATTCCTGATCTAACGGACCGATTTGTTTGGAACAAACTTTATCGGAAAGCTCTTATGACGTAGAACATGTACAAATAGAAAGTTAATCCAGAACTATCGAGCCTATTTTCCTATGAATTTTTTTGATCGGGATTTTTAAGAATATTTTTTAATTAACGAATGATTAAATGAATAAGGAAAAGAATGAATGAATAAATGAGTGAATAAATACATGAATGACTTAATAAATAATGATTGAATAAAATATGTATTAACCGTTGAAAAGGTATATTTGAAGCAATTAAGAACTAAAGCTAAACGAGAAAGACAGAGAGAGATATAGCTAGATTATAAATTTGAATTCGGTGTATACGGGAAAGTAGGCTCGTATAGTTCTAGACGGAACTTCTTGTTAGTTTATTTATTTCTTTTTTTGGATTTTGATTATTATTTTTTAAAGCGAATTGAAATTTATTTCCTGCGGCTCACAGGCGGTTGATAGTTTTATTTTGATTTCTTTATTTTAACACGTATTTTACGGGACCATTTTCCATACTGCATAGGGGTTTTTAAAAGAAATGTTATTCTTTATAGCGATTTTTGTTATTCCAGCTTATTATTACTATTTTTACTTTCATTTATTTTATTTTATTTTAGTCTGTGAATTAGCACATATGTTATTTTCCTATATTTGAGCTCGGATGAAAGGTTTATTCCGCTTTCAAAGCTTTGCTTGCTGCTGTTTGTTTCTGCAAGCTACAAAATTTCCTCTTTCTGTTTTAAGTAGGATCCAGACGCTACGTTTTGCACAACTTTTTGTCTCCGCAGTTCAATACGTTGCAGATAAAACGTTGCGTATAGATTGGAAAAGTGCGCAGCTTTGAGTCCGGTGCGAAGACTACCGGTGCAGCGATAACTGAGTTAGAAAGCATAGATGTCTTTGAACTGTGCAGCTAAATCACACATGTAGACGGTAGCACCCTTTTCTGATTCATTTTGTTTCTCAGTTTCAATTCGTCAGGCGACAATGACCGACTTTGGGCAATGTTCTCGGAAATTTCTCACACAATTTATTGCATTATGCGAAAGTTTCCCATGCATTTGGCGGGTCAAATCCAAGGAGTATAGTGACAGGGATAAAAAGGGGGAAGCTTATGAGAGTTTAGTGGAAAAATTCAAAGAAATTGATGCAACCGCAAACAGAGAAACATTTGTAAATAATTAATTCTTTGAGAAGTGTTTACCGTAAAGAATTGGCAAAAGTTGATAAATCGACTCGATCTGGGGCTGAAGACGAAATCTGCAAGCCATCTCTCTGGTATTGTGATTTAATACATTTTCCAAATGATCAGGAGTCACCGAGGCAGTCTAGGAATACCATGGATGTAAATAAACAGATTGCAGTTGTCAAACCACCAGAACAGGCAATAAAAAATATTTATTTTATGTAATCATTTGACCACGTTGAACGCCGGGTACTTCTGAGACGTTCCAGTCTTTTTTTTTTAACATGACATCATGCCAAAATTGACCAGAGTAGTACCTCCTTCATGACGATATCACACAAAACTGAGTGAAATATACAGATATTTCTGCACCATGTAGACGCATAAAAAACTGCAACTTTTCATTCAGTATTAAGACTGCGTAGACAAAAGGTTGTACAAAACGTAGCGTCTGGATCCTGCTTTAACGTCAATAAATAATAGATAAAAATTAATTATACTGAAAATTTGTTAATAAACTATTATAATTTATTATAATCGTCCTTTTTGTGTGGGTACTTGAACTAAACAAACAAAATGCGTTTTCTTTCAAATATTTTCTTATGTTTCGTTTCTTTCTTTCCTTTTTCCTTTTTTATTCGGCGTGTTTTGTAAAAAAAAAAAAAAAAAAAAATGCTTAAATGTGTAGGATCTCTGGCTGATTGTCGTGGGCAGCTAATTTTTAGCCTACTTTCCCGTAAAAGTAAAAAAATAATAATAATAAAGCATGAAAGAAGGCTTAATGTATCGTGAAAATATCGTTAGAAATCAAGAAAAGTCAAAAATAAGTTAAGTAATTAAATAAAGATTTAAAAATAAAAAATTTGAAAGTAGGGTTTTGAGATGGGGAAAAAGTGTGCCGGTCGGTCTGTCGGTCTGTCTGTCTGTCGGTCTGTCTGTCTGTCGGTCTGTCGGTCTGTCTGTCTGTCGGTCTGTCTGTCTGTCTGTCGGTCTGTCTGTCTGTCGGTCTGTCCCCCCCTAATAACGTTTGAACGAATTGTCCGATTGGAAAAATTCTTTTTGCATTCGAAAGATCTCGGCGAGGACATCTCATTTCCATACTTTACTTTTTGATTTGTACAATTTTTTGTTCAATTTTGAACAGTTAAAAAAATTTTAACATTAGCGCCTATGGGGGAAAATGAAGCAAATTATGTAAACTCTTGGTACAAGATATAAGTTTCCATGAACAAGCTCATTGGAAGAAGTTCTTGGCGTGAAATATTGATTTGAACAATTTTTGTTCATTTTTGAACAGTTCAAAAAAAATTCACATACCGCCTACGGGGAAATTTCAATCCTATATAATTTCTGATCTAATGGACCGATTTGTTTGGACCAAACTTTATCGGAAAGCTCTTATGACGTAGAACATGTACAAATAGAAAGTTCATCCAAAACCAATGAGCCTATTTTCCTATGAAATTTTTTGATCGGGATTTTCAAGAATATTTTTCAATTAATGATTGATTAAATGAATAAGCAAAAGAATGAATGAATAAATGAGTGAATAAATACATAAATGACTTAATAAATAATGATTGAATAAATATGTATTAACCGTTGAAAAAGGTATTTTTGAAGCAATTAAGAACTAAAGCTAAACGAGAAAGACAGAGAGAGAGATATAGCTAGATTATAAATTTGAATTCGGTGTATACGGGAAAGTAGGTTCGTATAGTTCTAGACGGAACTTCTTGTTAACTATGTGGAATGCTATACATTTTAATAAAATAACATAATTTACACCTAAAAAAGTTATTACTATATACACAATGGCAAACCGACTGGTCTTTTCATTTTTTAACACGGGCATAGCCGTGTGGGTACCGCTAGTATATATATATATATATATTATTTACGGCTGTTCCATGCTTTTGTGAGGTTTATAGATTAAGTAAGCTGTCTGAGATGTAAGTCAAACGAGAGCGCCACTGCATAACACGGGTACTTTAATGTCTTAAATTATTGTTGAGATTATGCATTGTATTTCTTTTCAGAATAGTTCTTGAAGAGAGTGAAATGTTATTTGTTTTGATTGTGAGTTATTCAAAAGAATTCGTACCAACTTAAGGAAGTGAGTTGATTTATAGCAGAGAAAATAACATTTAAAAAGAATTAAACCCTTTCTACTCTGATTAGACGATATATTTTCCCACAACATATTAAAGGAATTGCATTCTGGAATTTGTTTCTCTGAAAATATTGATATTGTCTTTGTGATTCCTATGTATATATATATATATATATATATATACAGTTTATTTGAAAATATTATTTTAATAAAAATACTCTTTTATTTTTCAACGAAAACAAAATTTTTCAGAGAGAATTTCGTTTTACGCATCATATCCGTTCCAAAAATATTATTGTTAATAATAGTGTTGTTTTCTTTTTTTTTTTCGATTGTGAGGAACGTAATTTTGAAAAGAAAAGAAATGGAGAAAAAGTAAAGAGATGGAGGAACGAGAAAAGATAATAACACCGTGCTATTCTTTCATTTTAATACCTTTTTTTTTTTTTACTTACAAAATTACATAGTAGTAAAAAGTACATCAGTTGAACTAAAACTTTATTTTGAATAACGGAATGGTGTTGGTTTATTAAAAGTAAAGTACCGACTTGTCGAAAAAATAATTTTCAATGTAATTTAAGACACGTTCGCTGTAATACATCAATATATATATATATATACGTGTGAGATTAGATGACGACTGATGTTCCACATCATGTATTTGTAAAAAAAGATTAGAAATATTTACAAGAAAACTATTTACAGATACTTAGAATCTAAATCAGATCGGATCATTACAGTTCAGATCGCCTTCGCGCGACCGTTCGGTTCTCCTGCTCGAGAACAACTGCTAGTCTCTCTTCACTTCTTCCTCTGGCGGCGACTCTTCGTTGCCACACATATATATATATATATATATATATATATTGTGTGTGTGTGTGTACTGTAAAAATGAAGAAAAACAAATAACACGAAGTCGTGTGGGAATTATAGATTTTTCATGGATTTTTCAGTTGAAAATTCCCCTAGGTTTACATTAAAAATAGATCATGTTCGTACTAAAATATTCTAAAAGAAACTTTTGGATTAGACTAATAAAGGTATTGTAAAGCATGTAAATGCAATGGCAAGTTCATAAATTATGCATATCAGTCCTTTCAAAAAATACTATTATATTTATTTATTTATTTCTATTTATAACATGCAATGAAAGCAATACAGTTTTGCATTTTTTCCACAACATTTTCCATTCGATAATTAGACAACAAATTCAATCTAAGATAATTACGGAAAGTTAGAGCAACTCGAATGTGTATTCATTTTCGTAAACAAGTATGTAGCTTTGCTAATTGAAGTTTATCTTTTAGTTAGTTTATCATTTGGAAAATTCTTTATTATTTGAATTTAGTTTCCTAATGTAATCAAAACCGTGAACCACAGTTAATCTTGCTACAACTCATTAATTAAATAGATAACTGTAAAAATTGTTTTTTCACTATTTCCATTTTTTTTTACTAAGTGATATAATAACACATTTACATGTCGCGAATGTGTCGGTAAAATTTATTGAGTTAAGAGCAGACATTTCAATAATTATGTTGAAATAAAGCAGGTGCAGATAAAATTCTAATTTAGCAAAGTAAGATGTGGAGAAGGGAAGTATTCCCTGTTTTTATTAAAATCAAAACAACTTAACGGATTGTTATGTGGTTTTGAAACATGAACGAAAACAAATTCGCAGAAGCTTCGGAAGGTGCATGGATTTGTTGTTACTCTTTGAAAAGGTAATTAAAAATTCATTACTTGACGCATTAACAGTATTATTCAATGTAACTTCCAAACTAAATTATTGATATTAAGCCCCATCCGTGGCTTAGAAGAATTATTAAGAAGAATCACAGCCGCACTCGCTACCATTGATCGTGACATATTGAGTGTGGTCCTAGGGGGAAAAATACACAATGATGTAATTTGTGGTTTGAATAAAAAATCACGTTAGAGTTGATATATTGGAGAAATATTGGACACTTGTGAAACAAAACAATGTAACTTGTATGGATTATCAGGCTGTATTCGCATTTTTCCCGAGAGGGAATTCCGTAAACACTGAGTGTTGTACCTTTATAAGAAATCTCATGAAAACCCACAGAGTAATAAGGCCGTTTCTGCTAAACTATAAATCTAGAAATACTGAACAGCAGGGGGGGGGGGGCAGGATTGCTCCCCAGCAGAAATAGGATATTCGGTATCGGACCGATTTTTAAATATACCACCACTGCACCGATAGAACCGGTTATCCGGGATGTCAATTTTGATTTTTAATTAATTAGCATTTTTTGAAATTACATACAAATTACAGACGTAATAAGTTTTAGGAAACTGTCGGATGCTTAAAAATGTGTACAGAATTTACATGTTTCAATCATTAGAACCGAATAACCGGTACGGATCCCTCACGAATGGTCAGCGGATATCCAATATCCGTTAAAATACATATCCTGGCAAGAATACGGGACTTTTGCCGTCCGTATTAAAATTCCCCGAGACGCTGGACCATTTCTCAAAATACGGGGCTGCCCGTAAAATCCAGGACTTTTGGCAAACCTGATCATGACACATTTAATTTCTAATACAAGAATGATTGTATTGCTCGTAATTATTGGTTATTTAAAAATTCGTTACTTCAAAAACTTTCAAGAAAAATTCCATTTCCACTTTTCAAATATTTTAAACCAGCATATATTTAGTTAGTCATACAATAAAGGAAAAAAGGAAAAAAAAGAAAAAGTTTTTCTACAATAAAACTTATATTATGCACGAAAATAAAAATTATATACTAGCGGTTGAACTTAGTTTTGTTTTTAATAAAACTACTAAAGATAATAGTATGTTTGAAAATAAGGCCGAAAAGCATTAGCGTACCTTTAGTAATTTTTTGGCTACTTAAGGGATAAAATTGCAACATCCATCTGCATCATTTGTGAACTAGTTCAAACTGTGAATTAATTTTGCTTCTTATCATAAAAGTAAAATATATCAAGCCGGTAGTTTACAGTAAACAAAAAAAAAAACCTCTTAATATTTTCTTAATATATTTTAAATAACTAAATAATAATCTACGTAGCAATATAACCCGATTTTAAAAGTAGAAAATTAAGTGATGAGAAATGCTTTTGAACTGAAGATTATGTTCGCTCTTTTAAAATGTGTTTTTGCATATTGCGAGTCTTTTTACTAAGCTTCAGCGTAATTTGATTGCACCAATAGAACATTTCAGGAAAAAGAAGATTAACATTTTTATGCTACTTTATGCCTCAGTTGAAAAAAAAAATTCACAGCAAGTTGTTTTTCATTAAAAAGCATTAAATGTTAAAATAGGAGACTTTAAAAAGTGCGTGCTCTTGGTTACCCTAAATAAATAAAAAATAATGTGATTATTATTTTTTTTTTAACCAGCAAAATTACCTGGCGTTGCCTAGCATTATAAAACTATTTTACCAACATTATATTTTAACTTTAATTAGATTTGCGTTACCTGTGTTTTTTTAACAATGTGGCACTCCCCCCCCCCCCCCAAAAAAAAAAAAGCAAGCAGTTGTGCTGCTCTTACCGATTATTTTACAAACGCGACCAAATGAAGCTTGAAAATTTCTGCTTAAAAATTTCTCTCACTCATGTTACAAAAAATGACACACATACACAAAAAAAAAATATCAGTTGGAATATTGGACTCCAAATTTAAAATAATAAGTGCAATACAATGGGGGGAGAGGGTTTTGGTTCTAGAGAGGGCTACCAAAGTCAAAACTATCGCCATTAGAGTCTGCAATTTTACTCTTCTACAGTGACTTGATTGAAAAATTGTCCATCCAATTTACCAGTTTGGCAATATATTCGCCCTTGTGACAAAATCTTTGAACGTCTGGTGTTTCTTTTGTTCACTTTCGTTTCGCATATGCACGGGTTTTGAACTTTCCGTAAGTTTTGGAAAAAACTGTATTCTTGTCTTATACACCGATCAGTCTATATTTGAAGAAATATGTGGTACCTATACGCGTAACTTTTCACAAGTTAGTTTTAGTTACAAATACCTGCCAGCATCTCAAGGTCACGAAATAATTTGTAGCATTTTTTTAAAGCTGAGTAACAATACTTCTCTTTTGTTTATGCTACTCGAGAGTCAGGTTTTAAAATTACTTATTTTATTATAGCCAATTTATTCTTCCTTCTCATACTAAATGAAATACAATAGAGTGTAGAGTTCCGAAAACTTGGCCAAATGGGGACCAAACGTTGGCTCCTGTGGTTGAGTTTGTGAAAATGCCGGGTTACCAGACATGAGCTTCTGTCTAGAATTATATGAGCAATACAAGAAATTCCATCTAGAACTATACGAGCAATACAAGAAATTCCATCCGGAACTATACGAGCAATACAAGAAATTCCATCTAGAGCTATACGAGCCTACTTTCCCATATACACCAATATCATATTCATAATCCCCAGCTATATCTCTCTCTCTCTCTCTTTCTCATTTAGCTTTAGTTAATTACTTCAAATATACCCTTCGCAACGGTTCATAGATATTCATTCACTCATTCATTTTCTCTCTCAATTATTCATTCTTTCATTCGGATCGATATCTTTAAAAATCGTGATCCAAAAAGCTTCATGGGAAAATAAGCTCGTTTAGTTCTGGATGAACTTCGTTTCTGCACATGTTCTGCGTCGCAAGACCTTTCCAACAAAGTTTGCGCAAAGCAAATGTGCAATTTTCTGCCACCCCCACTCCCCAACTTTTGAGGGCATTGTCTGATTCATTTTTTTTTTTTTTTTTTTGCATTCAAAAGTTGTTGGCAAAGACACCTCATTCCCATATTTTTTTTTTTTTTTTTGAACAATTTTCCGTTCATGTCACGATGAACTGTGACATTCTTTTTATCTTGTGTAAAAATATAATTGTTACCATTTTTTAGCCTACCTTCCCGTAAAAGTAAAAATAATATATTAAAGCATGAAAGAAGGCTTAATGTACCGAAAAATATCGTTAAAAATGAAGAAAATTCAAAAATAAATGAAGTAATAAAATAAAGATTGAAAAAAAAAAAAAAAAAATTAAAAGTAGGGTTTTGAGATGGGGAAAATGTGTGTCGGTCGGTCTGTCTGTCTGTCCCCCTTAATAACTTAAGGATAAAAACGAGGCTGAGCGGTCGCAGCGTTACCTAGCATACTTTCGTCAAGATCCCCCGCCTTTAATGTATTAAGATTGAACTGAAAATAAAGGAAAGACTAGAAGATGTAAGTAAATTAATACAAGAACGCTTGTAAAAAATAGTCTGAAATGAATTAAAAATAATAAAAACTACTTCCCGCCATTAACTTTTACATTAAATCCTCCAATAAACGTCCACTATCCGAAGTATTATTCTAGATTTCTTGACGCGTGAAGGAAAACATTGCTGTGAAAGAGATTGTCAAAAATCTCTGTCATTATTTGCAGGGAATGTTGCTAGTCCTTAACTGATTTGAACAATTTTTTGTTCAATTCTGAACAGTTCAAAAAATTTTAACAAAAGCGCCTAGTTATCGAAGGAAAATATTTGCTGAGTTGAACAATTTTCGTTCATTTTTGAACAGTTCAAAAAAATAACTGTACTTTTTTTCTTTATCCCGGCGCAGGCGATAAAGCCGTCAATAATGATGCAATCGAAGCCAAACGAAATACCTCCGCTGGTAACCTTTTGCGCGTTTTGCTGCCTTGGCGAGATTTGCGCCAGGATAAAGGAATTCATTTTGAAACAGTTAAAAAAAAAAAAAAAGATTAACATTAGCGCTTGCGGGGAAAGTTCAATCCTTTATAAATCATGATCTAAAAGACCGATTTGCTTGGAACAAACTTTATCGGAAAGATGTTTGGCCGTAGAACATGTACAGATACGAAGTTCAACCAGAACGGAACGAGCCTATTTTCTTATGAAGTTTCTTGATCGGGATTTTTAAGGATATTTTCTAATGAATGAATGATTAAATGAATGGGGGAAGGAATAAACAAATAAGTGAGTGAATAAATCAGTGAATAAATAATAAAATAAATAAATGAGTGGATGAAGTGAAAAATAAATAAATGAGGGAGTAAGTACATAAATGAGAAAAATGAATGAATAAATAAACGAATGACTGAATAAATGAAAGAATGAGTGAGTGAATGAATATGTACTAACCATTGAAAAGGTATATTTGAAGTAATTAAGAACTAAAGTTAGATTATGAATTTCAAGTTGGTGAATACGGAAAAGTAGGCTCGTATAGTTCTAGACGGAACTTCTTGTTAAATCTGAATCTTAAATTTTTGCAAAGAATCATTCATTTGTACCATTTTAAACTCAGAAGTGCATTTACCAAATTACACGAAAGTTGCAACTTTATAAGAGCATTTTTGCTGACCTTGGCCGACTCTTTGACAGACCCCTGTCATAAATTATCATCTACACCTCCCCTTTTTCCTCCTGTGCTCCCACGCAATACCATTATTGTGATGGGCAACCGCTGGATCCTCAAAATTGGGGTTGTGTTTTTTTTTTTTTTTTTTTCAGGGAAGTTTGCTGAAGGTTGCAGAAGAAACTGTAACCGTGGCATACCGCTTATAAAAGCGATCCCCCGAGCTGGGGAGACACACTCAGACACGAACGGACACTGACTAACTCCCTCTGGTGGTTACGTGCGGATGACGCAAGTTGCTAGGCGGAGCCCTTTTACTGGACTTGCATTTCGCAAGGGGCCGATGCAAGGACGAGCGGCCGAGTCCTACTCCGATCGGCCCCGTGAATGCTGACTTCAACCTACGCGGGGAGTTGAATGTTAAATGAGCTCTAATAGTACCAATATTGCAGTAATATATATCGAGAACACTATTATTGTGAATGCTATAATGAATGCTATAAATGATGACCCATAATACATATTTTCTAATAAAACTTCGTGAAGCACATCGCAGATGTTGGTGAGTCATTCTTTTTTAGCCTACTTTCCCGTAAAAGTAAAAAAAAATAATTATAAAGCATGAAAGAAGGCTTAATGTGTCGTGAAAATATCGTTAAAAATCAAGAAAAGTCAAAAATAAATTCAGTAATTAAATAAGGATTGAAAAATAAAAAAATTGACAGTAGGGTTTTGAGATGGAGAAAAAGTGTGTCTGTCGGTCTGTCGGTCTGTCTGTCGGTCCGTCCCCCCTCCCCTAATAACTTTTGAACGAATTGTTCGATTCGAAAAATTCTTTTTGCATTCGAAAGATCTCGGTGAGGACATCTAATTTCCATATTTTATTTTTTGATTTGAACAATTTTTTGTTCAATTTTGAACAGTTCAAAAAAATTTAACATTAGCGCCTATGGGCGAAAATGAAGCAAATTATGTAAACTCTGGGTACAAGATCCAAGTTCCAATGAGCAAGCTCACTGGAAGAATTTCTTGGCGTGAAATATTGATTTGAACAATTTTTGTTCATTTTTGAACAGTTCAAAAAAAATTAACATAGCGCCTACGGGGAAATTTCAATCCTATATAAATCCTGATCTAACGGACCGATTTGCTTGGAACAAACTTTATCGGAAAGCTCTTATGACGTAGAATATGTACAGATAAAAAGTTCATCCAGAACTAACGAGCCTATTTTCTTTTGAAATTTTTTATCGGGATTTTCAAGAATATTTTTGAATTAATGAAAGATTAAATGAATAAGCAAAATAATGAATGAATAAATGAGTGAATAAATACATGAATGACTGAATAAATACATGAATGACTGAATAAATGAATGATTGAACGAATCTGTATTAACCGTTGAAAAAGACATATTTGAATCAATTAAGAACTAAAGTTAAACGAGAAAAAGAGAGAGATAGCTAGATTATAAATTTGAAGCTGGTGTATACGGGAAAGTAGGCTCGTATAGTTCTAGACGGAACTTCTTGATAATTTGTGATTTTGTACTACCACTAGCATTCAGGCTCTTAGTTATTATGAATTACATTTTCTAAAATCATCCTTTGGTACTTCTCGACCATAAAAAAATTTTATTTAACGGGGAATTTTTGGCATGTATTATAAAATAATTCGTAAGCAATGAATCAGTTTGTCTTTAAATGTTTATCCCCTTGGATTACTTGCAAAATTCCCATTTTGGCATGCATAATTCATTTTTATTTTTATTACACGCGAGTAAAAATATATGGGGAGCTAGCACGACACTTCCTTTGACCGAGCTTATTGGAAACTTTCGACAGGGACTATTTTTTGAATTGAACAATGTTTGTTCAAATTTGAGCAGTTAAAAATAAAATTAACGTTACCACCTTCGGGAAAATTTCAACCATGTATAAATCCCAATCAAACTAACGGATTTGCATGGAAAAACTTTGGCGGAAAGATTGAATGACTTAACACATGTACAGATACCAACTACATACAGCACTAAATGAGCATTTTTTCTAATGAAGCTTTTTATCTCGATTTTTAGATATATTTCTGACGGAATGAATGAATAAATGAATGAGTGAACGAATAAATGATAAAATGAGTGAAAGAATGAATAAATAAATGAATGAATAAACAAATGAATGAATTAATAGATGAATAAGTAAATGAATATGTATAAACTATAGAAAAAGGCATATATGAAGCAATTAAAATTTAAACTAATTGAGAAAGAGAGAGAGATAGCTAGATTATAAATTTGATGTTAGGGATGTATGCATGATAGTAGGCTAATATAGTTCTAGACGGAACTCCTTGTAAATCATGAAAAGCCATAAATTTATGGGAGAAATTTCCACAGGTGTTTTTTATTACTGCCGTTGTTAATTTTACAATTTTTAAAAAGTTTATAACGGTCAAGTAATTTTTAACGGTTCAAAAGTTACGGAGTTTATTCTAAAAATTAAAAGAGAAAATATAATGACAGTAAAACAATATTTTTTTTGCTTCAAAGAATTTCATTTGTTATACAGATGTTTTTTTTTTTTGAAATGGAATGAAGAAAACGATAACCCAGACGTTCTCGTTTATTCACGAAAACAGTATAAAAACTTATTTGTACCTTGTAAACTAAAGCAATTACCTGGAACTACAGTTTTGATGCTGACAAATCTGCTATGTTAATATAAAGAAAAATGTTTCAAGCACAAGAAACGAATTTTTTCAAAAGTTTCGCTCTGTTTTGGAACCTGCCTACCTATCGTAAATTGTAAAATAAACCAATTGCATTGAAAGGCATTACATATAATTTTTATGTTGGCACTCTTCTACGTATAATAAGAGAAAAATGTTCTAGGAACAAAAAACAAATTGTTTTTAACATTACTACGCTTTACTTTAGAACAATCTAGCTCCAAATCTATACAGGCACGAGAAATAGACAGGGAAACCTCACATCATGATTTTTACAGGAGCAGGAAGGAATGGATAAAAATGTATTTATTTTATAACTACCAACTAAGTGTCAAAAGTGTCGCGGCCAGGTTCACGACATCAGGGCGCGTGATACGTAAAGTGGCATAGACAATAAAACACAAATTTTTTTGGTTAACTAGATTAATTTATTCATTTATATAGATATTAACTTAGGCCCATGAGACTACTACTATTAAAAAGGAAAAGGAAATGTGCAGGGAACGAACCATGTCCGGATCCAACGGGCAGCACTTTTTGTGAATTTTAGTCCATATGTGTCGGTGGGCGATCCTTCCTCGCCCGGAAGCGAATGGTGATCATCATAGTCCTGCTTGCAGAAGAGGCCTGCCGCGCCTATTTTATAGACGGCAGATGTTGTCAATCAAAAATTGTACAGAAGGGGCCCATCTCCGCCTTGGAAGATGAAGTGGTTTCAGGGAAAAACTGATCACCTCTGTCCATATCTGATGATGCTCTGATGCAGTTCTTATGTCACCCTGGTGTTCTCTGATGAAGTTTTCTGATGATGTTTTGGTTTTAATTCACCAAAAGCCCCTTGCTGATTTGATGGGAGGTCTTGACCAATTCAGGCTCAATTGGCCTCCCATCTTTTCTTAGATTTCTCCCAACCAGGGCGCTTCCCGTCTGCCGTTGGCTGGCGAGTTTATCAGTGGGGCGGTACGAAGATCCACGCAATCAGAGCGTTTTGCTTCTGGTGTTCTCACGGTGTTGTTGCCTCCTCCGCCATCTTGAGTTATAAAATTTATATTTATCTTATCCCTCCAATGGGCCTTTGTTGAGAAAATCTCTTCAGCTATTGTTGGTCCAGACGGACTGTCGCCGCTGGTCGTAAAAATGCCTATTACATTGTAACCCCCCATCTTTCTGTTACGACAAAAAGCAAAGTAAAAAAAAAAAAAAAAAATGCTGAAATTTTCAAAAAAGAAAGTAAGAAATTTGCCATGTTTAAAAAGAAATACCGGAAACATAAGATCAGTGCGAATTTGTAAAATGCGTGTACGAAGATTTCGCAACGATTTTGTGATACGATTCCCTGTAATATTCGGTATGACTTGATTAGCCCCTAAGAGCGGATCACTACTAATATATGAAAAACTATTGATTATGAAATTCAAGTTTTAAAAAAGAAAAAAAAGTGAAACTCAAATGCCAAAATACGTCCAAAAAATCAATATCGGAAACAATGCACCTGACAAAAAACCGCCTGAATATTTGTCCTATCTGATGAGGATGTTCTTAGAATTCCTAACATTCGAAGAGGAATATGAAAATGAGGAAGAACAAAATAAGTCGGATCATAAAGGCGAATTTCATTAAAAAGATTTGAAGAACTGCTTAATACTATTGGGAAAGCACAATACCTCACATCAGATTGATCTGCAGATGAAGAGAGAAGTATGAATGTCTGTCGCTCACTACAACAGTCAATTGATTGTCATCACGAAATCATAGAGAGAAAGAAAAAAATCTGTATAGCTCCAAATTGAAATGAGGAGGGAAACTTTTTACCGAAAAAAACGAAATCATAGACTAAAAGAAAAAAGTTTTTACAATTCAAAATTGAAATGAGAAAAAAAAAACTTTTTTACAAAAAAATGAAGTTTAAACATTATTATTTAAAAAATAGCCATTTTCTTTAAAAAGTAAAGAGCTATGCATTAAAGCAAACTTAGTTAGGATAGAATGGGTAAACTTTTTAATAAAAACGTATTTTAGAAGACATACTGATATGATATTATTTTTCAATTTTCCTGAACAAGGTAAAAAAACGGCTATTGGCAATTGCAGACCTATTGCGTTCCCCAGAGACAGGTACCAACTCTTTCAGCGGCACCACAATAAATGTGGTACCATCGCCGCATTTGACGTCCAGTTTCTTCACTGGAAGAGTGAGCAGCTCTGTTAATGCGAAATCACACTAGGAGCCGAGAGTATCTAAGCCAGTATACTCTCAGGAGGGCCGTGGTAGCCTAGTGGTTAGCACGTCGGACTTCCACCTGGAAGGTCGCGCGTTCGATTTCCCACTGAAGACCACCATGTATACTTGGGGATATGTGCGTGTAAAATCCGTAGACCCCACCACCTCTCCCCGTGCGTAAGCAGTCCTAAGGCCTCGGCTAACAGGTAGGGGTCTGGTGGAGAAAAGTATACTCTCAGGCGTTAGTGGGGCGTGGTAGCTTAGTGGTTAGGATGACGGACTTCCACCTGGAAGATCGCGTGTTCGATACCCGCTGAAAACCCACCACCCTTGGGGATACGTGCATGTAATGTCCGTGAACCCCGCTACCTCGCCCCTGAATGCAGTGCAACTCTAAGGCCAAGTGCTAATGGGGAAGGAGGTTGAAGGAGAAAAGTATACACGCCAGCCATCTCGCCAGAATACGCCAGTATACTGAGTATATAAGCCAAATGTTTACTCAATAATTCTTTTGCATGCCGCATAGTCATACGGCATGGGCGCAGACGATTTTCTGCATCTTGAAAATCCACCAACACTACCAGGCGCTAGTATGACCTGGGGCGTACTAGTTCCGTTCCTCTGCATGACATATATCTAATGACATCACTACACTAAAGTATAAATAGAGAACACATGGTTTTAAGTGTAACAAACAAATTTTAAATCCGTATTTACATATTATAACTGTTTGCAAAATACTGAATTCCTTTTCGAAATAAAACAGCGGTAATTTTCGCTGATGCGTTTAGTGGCAAAAAATCAATAGCCATCCTTAAAAGGTAAAGGAATAAACATCGTTTTATGTAAACAATCAATCAAAAAGAATATAAAGTTGTGATACGAAATGTATATACGCATACGAATCATGCTCGACGTTGCGCAAGAAGAGATCAATAAACCAGAAACCTCAACAGACTCCTAAAAATATGTTTAGAATGCTATACGTTTACTACAGCCACGCTGGCAAAATAAAAAAACCAAGAACTTGACTCAATCAGCTGATATGAGCTAGAAATCAAACTGCATAGTGAAGAAAGATATATTCAAAAGAAGTAGTGTAGTGGTGATCATGTACAACTAGTTTAATCAGGCCCGGAAACAGAAGGGTCTCGTGACACGTTCTGCAAACCGAGATGCCCTAAGCACAGAGACAAAAAATAATTAAAACGAGCTTCTTTCATAATTGATAGGACGGCTAAATTCAAGTGATCAACGGCTGCTCAGGTTCTTCTTATCTAGTTAGATTGGTTTTCCCCTGAAAATTCATAAAAATATTAACAGTGCCTTTTAAAGGCTATTTTTAAGTTGATGTTAAGAAATATAGCAAACATAGTCTACCACAAAAAATACGTAGTGAATATTACAACTAGCACAGAAGTGACAATGCGCTAAAAGGAAGAAAACTAAGTAACAACGTTTATAAAAAGTTTTCTACTAGAAAAATATACTTCACTGCACAACAGTTCTAGAACTGCTACATGTCTCGAAAGGAAAGCATTTTAAAAAAGTTTTTTTAACCACCAAAATCGATAGCAAATACGTGAAGAGCGTAGTCCTTTTTCCACATTATAAGAGTTAAAAGTCAAAAAAATATGCAATTTTATTGGCTCAAGAAAATTGATTTTAAAAATGGAAGATGTGTAAGCCACTTTAGACTTAGTTTTCCCTGTCAAAGGACATTTTTGCCGGACAAAAAAAGGTTCATTACTTAAAGGAACTAAGCTTAAACGTAACAGCGTTTTAAAGCTTTTTGGAATTTCAAGTAAAGAGGGGAAATATTTTGTCGAGGTAATACAGGAATTTTTACTTCATAGAATAAACTCTTTACGCGAGGAGGCATATATTGTCAAATTTATATGGTCCGGGATCTAACAATAAAATTAGAACATATTGTATTTTTATATCCATCTACCTTCTATCTATCTATCTATCGATATATATATATATATAATCGAAGACAGTGCAAAGTACCAATTTCAATATTTCTAACATTGAGATAAAAAAGATAGAGGTAAGAATTTACTTCTAATGCAACTCCAACATTACAAAAATTCTACTAATAATTCTATTGGGCACCTTCTGAAATAGTTTCTGTATTACGAAATTTTTCTGTGGTACGTTCTACTTTTACCGGAAAATGTTGGATAATGAAGAAAATATCTCTGATAACGGTACTTCCCCCTGTTTTTTCTTTGTTTGTTTTGTTTTTTGAAGCATAGGCATCGAATGCTGCTGCATCTGAAAGCACAAATTCACACTTGCGGTGGAAAATGATTTTTAAAAGTCCATGACAATTTTGTACTATATATTCGACATAGCATTTACAAAAATTTAAATATAATTGATGGACATAAGAATTCTTTTCGTCTGTGGATTCAGATTTTAAAATAAACCTTAAAAAGCAATATACGAATCACTAATCTTTTCGTCTCTATTTCTTCTTTTCTTCTTTCTTTCATTTTTTTCTTTTGACGCGTCATTTCAAGTTTTCGAAACTTTAGAAATACCTAAATTGAAATGTCATTCTTTTAATTTATTCAATCGGTCTGAAGTCTCACTAGAGAAAAGTGATGCTGAAAATATTTAATGTTTTTTAGTTGATACGTCAAAGAATAAACAGCCAATTTCACGTTACGACCAAATATCTGAAAAAGAAAGCAAAGAACAGATCATTTGTCAGATTTCTCGAAGAAAAACAAAAATGCGAGAAGGAATCCTATTGTACTTTGTCAGTTTTGTGAAATTCAAACTTTCAGTACAAAAAGTGTTTAAAGCAAAAAGTTTATGCTAACGGCCATTTTTTTCTTCAACCTTTGATGTTTTTCTCGGGATTAAAGTTACGAAAACTTCCTAAATATCCTAAATAAACTCCACTATACCTAATAAAGAAAAATAAAAAGTCATCAGAAAGTCACATAATGAAATATGAGGTGTTTTTTACTACCATTAATTGCATCCAACACTTGCAGAGACTCAAGATGCGTGGAGTTAAACCATAATTATGTGTACAGATATATGAAGAATAATGAGATAACCGTCATGCTGTAAAGTATGAGATAATTTTAGGATTTTATTTAAAGTCAGTTAGGGTAATTGTAAACGCTTTTTAAATGCTTCAAATTTTCATCTGTCTCTACCTCTTGAATAAATTGAGAGATAAAACTGTGAACACTGTTGTCAATACTGTACTTCTTGTGAGTAAAAGTGTACAAAAATTTTGACTTTATGACTATTTGTTAGCGAATGAACGCGTTTTTACATTTATCCCAGAGCCTCTATGGTAAATGTAAACAGAAATTAATTTTCGAATGAGGTTGGCTCTTAATCTTCGGCCAACGTGCCGCATGTGGTCCACTGAGATATGTGAAGCGCATGCGATTTCGCTGAGATCATTTAACGGGAAATATCTTGCAAAAAATCAAGTAATGCGGTGAATTTAAGAAAAAAGGTCTGGACTCCCCGTTCTCCCCTAATTTATATCAAAATATAATATTTATTGTCTTCCAAAAATATTGGAAAAAAGTTATATTTTAGTGTTTACAATTACCTCAGAGTACGAAATATATGGGGTAATTGTAAACATCTAACTTGCACTTGAAAAATAACAGGGAGGATGATATTCATAACTAAATACTTTTAGCAACATTTCCTATGACAAATAAAAATGGTTGAAACCGCTTACCTCGCTTTGTTAGATGAGTGGGAGAGGAAAATTTAAGATCAGTAAATTTTGTAAAATACCTTTTTTCACTGTGTCATTTTCAAACAATGGTGACGCCTCCGCAGTTTGTTTCGAAACATACAAAATTCTTTCAATGTCTTCCTTGTGTTACCAATTTATCACTCACGCGAAGTTAAGTTTTCAAAACCACCACAATTGTTGTTCTGAAGCTTGTTTACATTTACCCCATGCTTAAAATTGCCCCAACTGACCCTTCCTTGTTTAGTCATTTTTAAAAATATGGTGCTTAGCTGATTTTTGTTTTACAATAAACATTTATGTCTTGACTACAAACATTTTCTAGTGCGCCTATACAACAAGATGCACTTTTAATTGTAATCCGAATACGCATTAAAAATTGTTCGAATTGAATTTAAATTTAAAAAAAAAAAACCTTTTCTCGAAAGTGTTGTGAAAAATATCTGTACGCTAGATAGTGGTTTCAATATTCTGAAAATACTAATGAAACTATTTTGCAAAAGAAAAATCCCTTTATATCATGTGAAAAAATAAAAATCTTTCACACACTGAGTACTTAGATAATTCTCCAAATACGAATGTGATTGAGAATTTTGAAGCTACTCACGTCATAAAAATAACGAGGTTCATTTCAAAAGCAATTTGCACTGAATGCGAAGAAACAAAGAAAAGTTGCCCTAAGGACAAATTAGCAATTAAGCTCATAATTTACGAGCAATTTCACAAGCAGAGTCAATTTTTCATTTTCATCCCAAAAATCAGTAATGTCTAAATATTTAATTGAATGATTTCAAAGAAAATTTATGCAAGGAAATTTTACATAAAGTGCCGAGGGATATACGTTTTCTATGAGAAAAATGGCAATGAGAGAGATATTTCTAGGAAATTGAGCAATGGAAAATAATATGAAAGTAATATTTATCTTGTGCATTACCATTTTGTCAGGAAAGTTTTAAGCAGAGATATATATTTATTTTCGAAATAACGAAAAAATTCTTAATTGATTAGTCCTTTTTTCACTTCCAGATTTCATATTTGATCTACATTTTCTGAAAGATTTTGAAGAGTCCATAAATAATTTGATGATCGTGAACAAATACCGTAAATCGTAGGCCGTTTTATTTCGCTACATATCAATGAAAGCAAAAAGAAGCTCATCCAGAACTAATTGACATCTTTTTCAATTTGTGTAATTCGCAAATTGAATCTAAACTTTAAAGAATCAATCAACTTCTTTCCTCAACGTTAAACTTAACTATAAACTTATTTTGTTTCGTTTCAGGAATGTGAAAAGTTCAAAAAACAACGATATATACTATAGACTGAAAATATGATGATACACATGATTTTTTTACGGAATCCATTTTTAAGTAATATCACTGTTATCATTTGTTATAACAATATTTAAATATTTTAGCACAAGGAAAATAACTTATGTTGTTTTTAGTCAAACAATATTGTTCATTAAAAGTATTATTATTCTATAGACTCTTTATCTTCCCGGGGAGAGAATATTTATTAAATTTCCCGAAATCCATCATCAAAGACATGTGATTATTCGTATCATCCCTAGAGCAAAAATTAACCTGCCGAAAACTTGATTGATATGGTAAAACTCGGGCTGCGATTCCTAACGAAGAGCCTCTGGGAAACCGACAAAGTGGTGCATTTATTTTTGTAAGAAATGTTCTTACTCTGGGGAGCACTTTTATAGGTTTTATAACTAATGTAATTTATCTGGTGTCGTACTTACTGTGTCAGCGCAGTTGTACCGTTTAGTGTGCCGATAACTCCAATAAGAGCGTTTTATCAATTTACAGTACAACTAGTTCATTTACAAAATAATTAGCTCAGTAAGTTTCTAGTTTTATAGGACGCACTAGATAGTGTGAATCCATGAATAACCTTTTAAATTCTTTAAATTTCGATTTATATATGAAACAGAGTTTGAAACAAGATTATAAAAATGATGAACGTGTTGCTCGCCACTAGTTGTTTTACCATATATCTCTGTTGGTTATGCCGGGGACGCCGTGATTCTCTCTCTTTGACTGGGTCTGGAACAAGGGAAAAACGAACATCACTAAGCAATATTTTAGGGCGGGACCGCAGCTAATATATCTCTGTGTGACTCGTTCCGGGCGGGGCCAGCGAGATTATCTTTCTCTTTGACTGGGCCTGGAACAAGGGAGAAGCGAAAGTCAGTAAGCTAATCTAGGCAGCCCCGCCCCGAACCAGTCACAGAGTATATTAGCTGACGCCCCGCCCTAAAACATAGCTTGGTGATTTTAGCTTCTTCCTTGTCCCGGTCAAGTCAAAGAAAATTATCGGCTGCCAAGTGCAGCTGATTTTATTTTCATATTTTTTTCATGGAGAGGAATGCAGATGTTATGACACAGACTAACAAATAATGTGGGTTTGTATTTTTAACGAAACTGTCAACCCCCTCCTCTCACATTTTTATCATGATCTCCCCCCCCCCCCCCCGTTTTTAAAAGAAAAGCGGGAACGATTACATGTTTATTTTTTATTAAAAAAGGGATTTTAAGCTCTTTTTCTGAAATAAAAATAAAATATTAAAAAATTTCGCTCGCAGTATTATCCCTTGTATAGTATATCCCTTGTTCATAACCAAGAGATACTGAATATTGCTTTAAAAACATAAACGTGAGATTTCTTTATCATTACAAATGAATGCTGGGTCTTAAGAACTAATCTTATTAGATTTTTTTTCTTATGAGTTGAAAATTACACTGAAATACTTGACATGTTCTTTATATTTTCATGTCCACAATGTAAGGTCATCGAAATAAACCAATATTTTGAACACCAGCAGTTTTCTGTTGACAAATAATCTTCTGAAAGCACGTGATCTTTTATAAAAATTAAGATGTATTTAAAAAAATATATATATATATTTATATACGTTGGCAATTTTTGAAATTAATGAAATTGTAGCATTTTTATTAAGGTATTGTTCCACCCTGTATCCCAAACTCGTTTTTAAAGAATTAAATTTTTGAAAATTGCAAGTCGAACTTGGACACATAAAATTTCGGTCAATAAACATTTATACTGAAAAATTGATTCATATTTTTATCAATATCCTCTATGTTGTACAAGAAATATTCTAAACTGAAAGCAGATGCAACGAGATTGTTGTGCAATAGCAGAAAAACTGTCAACTGTCTAACATGTGGCATTAAAAAAGCCAGAAAAATGCGCTAAAGAAACGAAGTATAAACGGAGAAAAATTTAAATAATTATCGTATAAAAAATGTTAAGATGTATTTTGAAAAAAAATATATGCATTGATCAATTTTTGAAAATAAAGAAATTTTAGCATTTTTATAAAGATGTTATTAAATCCTGTCGCGCGAACTCGAATTTTGAGAATTCAATTTTTAAAAATTGCAAGTCGAACTTGGACACATAAAATTTCGATCAATAAATATTTATACTGGAAAGTGTTTCTTATTTTTGACCAATCTTTTCTATGTTGTAAACTAAAAATGAAATAATGAGAACAACCGCACACTAAAAGCAGATGCAACAAGATTGCTGCACAATTGCAGAAAAACTGTAACACGTGGGATCGAAGAAGCAAAAAAAAAAAAAAACCGCAAAGAGAAAACGTTTACGCTGGTAAAAATTAAAATTATTATCGTACTTTGATTGAGTTGACTTTTTATTGTTTACAATTTCGGAATAGTAAGAAACATGACAAACTAAAAGCAGATGGTATAATATTATTGCACGATGACATCTAATGCACTAAGTCATTATTAAAAGAAAAACGGACAAAAATGGGGCAACTAACCTAGTGCGAAAAACAAATAGCACCCATAAGACGCCTCTATGACTTTTACTTAAACATATTCTATTTCGCGAGCATTCTGCTCAAAGAGAACTATTTTAATAATGAAGGTTTTCGGGCAGCGATCGCTTAAACTAGTTTTCCGAAAATTTTATCAAATACTTTGTAGAATAACATTATTTTTGTGTGTGTGTGTTTTTTTTTTTAACTTATGTGCTGCCTGTTACTGTATGGAAATAGAAATTGAGCTATGCAGAAAAAAAGAAAGTCAAAGGCAGAATGTTTTCTGGAAAGTTGTCACTGCGAAAAACATCGGCCTTGCATCGGCTTTTAGATGTTTTTTACGGCCGATGGGCCGATGTTTTTCTAAAGTTAACATCTGCGCCGATGCCGATGGTCGATGGCAACTTTGTTGAACAATCGGCGCCGATGCATCGGCGAGGCCGATGCATCGGTCGAGCCTTAAAATATATATTTTACTTTAACATCCTGAAATAAAGTATGAAGTGTTTTTTGCGAATGTGTGAAGTATTTTTAGAAATAAAGTTATATTTTTAAACCTTATATACCTTTTTAACCTTCAAAAGGAAAATCCTCAGTTACTGAAACACAAATCTCAAAATAGAGAGAAAAAGATAGCTAGAGAGAGAGAGATGAGACATTACATACTTCTTTCTTTACAAGAAATGACTTAAGCAAACGTAGATTGCCATTGTGTGAGAAGTTTGATATTATTTATTTAATTTCTTACTGTGCCTAGTTTCTTTTAAAACCGAAGAATCAGTGAGTGTTTTACTTCTTTTATTTCTCTTATGAGTTTCGTTTTATTTTATTTCAGCTTTTAGTTCATTTAAAATAAGACAGCTGTGGAATATAAAGAGCAGCAAGTTGAATTTTTTAAGCAGGTTGAATTGCAGAACGTAACAAAACAAAGAATGTAACGAGAAGACGCCGGTCCATTCATTTTGTAACATTATGTAAAAAAGAAATTTGGCGTGAGTAAATGTATCTTATTTTATTTGTTTTATTTCTTTTATTTAGTAGTTTATTCATTTTTAAAAAAAACTATTATAAAATATGTTTGATTACGGAAAAAGAAACATCAAGCAGTATTTCTGTAGAAATCGAAATGTAAGAGATGACGACGAAACGCGAAAATATTTTTCAATGGATTAAACTTTTCTGCTTATTAATGTAACTAACCATTTTTGCAAAAGCTTGCTTTTAAATTGGAGACTTTGATTAAAATTTTATGCAGAGATTAATGATCTTAAATGCACAGACTTTAAAAAGACCGACAAAACGAAGAAATTGAAACTCATTTTGTTTTTTTCGTTTAACTCACACACGGTTACATCGTTACTGAAAATTATTTTGCATATTTCAATAAGAAAACTAAGCTAAACGAGAATAAAGAAAGACGTTTCTTTACTAATTAAACGTGCAAATTTGCCGTACTTTTTTGCACATGCTATTATGTTGTTGACAAAATTGTGATGATAATTCAAACACTTAAATTTTGCGCAATCACGTATTATGTTTTTTAGTTGAAAATCATGTATATATGTAACATCACAGTTACCTGCAGCCGTTATTTTAATGTAATGTTCGTTGGTAAATCAATCGGGGACCGAAAATCATCAATCCTTAATTTATTAGTAGAGTCACATGGTAAATACACATATTCCAAAATATAAGATGACATAAAACATCACACGCTTCTATCTACAATATTTACGTCGTGAATTCCCGCTAAAAGCTTGCGAGATCGCCTTTTATAATCTCTCGAGCTATATGTCACGTGATGAAGAAACGATTTTATTATTCGTTCTTCTGCAAAATCATCTATGTTTGCGTTACACAATCTTTCCCGCGTTAGTTTCCCGGGCTAGAGAACATGTAAAAAATATTTGTTTTAAAAGTGAGACTGAAATTAAAAAGGGATTTAAAAGAGTTATTTGGTTTTTAATGTTATATATATATATATATATATATATATATATATATATAAAAACTCTAGTAAAGAAGAAGCAAGGTTATCTTATTTTCATTTCTTATTTACTATTGTTGACTAATTTTTGTCATTTATAGTTTGTGGTTTATTTTATGTGATATTTAATATTTTATAAATAATACGCATTTTGTTTGATTTCGAGTGACTAATTGTTATTATTAAATAATACGTGTAATTTCTCCCCTATGTACATAATTTCGAACGAAAGAGGGAGTAGAACCTTGATGACAAATTACGTCCTTTCATTCAAACTGCAGCAATAATAAAATTTTTTTGATTCAAGTTATTAAGTGCATCCAACATCCTTCACATTCCTTTGCAGCTTGATTGGATTTCTTCGTGTTTATTCAATCCTTTAAGAGCAATATACGTTTGTGCATTTAATAAGTGAAAATAAACAATTTGAAAATAATCTAAAATTCAAAATAAAAATCAATATTTGTAATATAATGCTAAATTTGCTAATATACTAAATCGTTTTCGTTCCAAGAATATAGCTCACCCTTAAGTAAGTATCAGAGTTTTGCTTTTCAATGCGCCATTTTTTAGAATGATTCTTTACTTGAAGATAATAAAGAATTAGTTTTTGCTGTCAAATAGCTCACTCGTATCAAAGATGGGAAACATTTTTAAAAATAAATGTGATATTAATTATAGATATACTAAAACAAAAATTAGCATTCAGCTGTACCTCCGTATAAACATCTGCTCATTTCATTTTGGTTCTAATCATTGCGAGGGTATAAGACAATTACGCAATCGAGCTATTTTTCTCTCACTAAGCTTATATTTCAAGAAATACTGTAAGGAATAAAGCGAAAACTGGAACACAAATGTACCTGAATGGGAACAAGTGCTGAGTATGCACTGACAATAATTGTTTCAAGGAAGTGGTCTCTTTTGGTAATTTTTAGACTATTGATACGCGGGATATAGAAATAAAGTTTCGTTGTAGTCACAACATGGTAGTTTTAAAAAAGTAAATTACAATCAGAAAATTTTTGTTGTAGCGAAGCAAAAAATATTTAAGGTAATTTTAATAATAACAATATGCTAATTAAGCTAAACAATTAACTGAAAAAAAAAGAAAATAAAACGGGGAATATGCTTTAAAAATTTGATGTAGGTATCGCCTGGTGCGTTTATTTTTTAATACTTCAATATATTTCCTACCCCTCAGAACTAAAAACTTAAATAACCATTTTTTTCAGGAATGTTTTTATTAACACCCCTCAAATGGAGCGGTGTTTCTTCTTCTAAAGCATACTAAATAAAAATAAGTAAGATTTCAATATATTTGGGGTTATTTCATTTTGGAAATCAATAAGAAGAAAGCGATTACGTTGAATTTCCGTCAAGGATTATGCGAAAGTGAAAACGGTGAAAATGAAATTTCTGCAGATGAGAAAATTGAGTGGTATGCGACAAAACTTGAGGAAAAGTTTTATGAAGTCAGAAGCTGCTATCCAATCGCATTATCATCAGAAATAGGAAGTATCGGGGTAGTTTAGAAAGAAACATATTTTCTGCAAGGGATTATTTCTGGTATGTTATTGCTGTCTTAATCAACATGAAAAGGATGGATTGAAATTGGTTTGCAAGTTGGTAATAGTTTTTTTTTCCTTCGAACGTTCCCTTTTATTTCCTCCTCTGTTTGTAAAATTTAGTTCCTTAAAATAATTGAACTCATCTTATACACGCAAGCAATGGTAGGTTTTCTTACTATTTGTTTCATGTAACTACTTATATTGAAAGCTGTGAGAAAATGTATGAGCAAGTTTCCAAAACTGAAAAGTTTATTTATAAAAATTTTACTGAAATTATGTCTTTGGCAGGATGTCTGATAAAGTGATATACGACAAGTTAATCTGAGATAGTGCAGAAATACGGATAATACTAAAGGAAAAATAATTTCTATACATTATCTTAATACGATTTTTCGACTGTGCATTTTAGCCATATGATCACATAATTTTCACTCTACTTGAAAATAGTTATTTGTGTTGCTATATTGTTAATTAGTATATATAATACGGATATTGGCCAAGCATAAAATGAGTTCAATTATTGGTTATATAATATTACAGTAGTCTTTTTAATGCAGTGCAATATTCAAGGCATTTGTTTTAGTCAGAGAATCACAAATCACTGGCTTCCTAAATACCTTTTATTTCATTGGTTAATTCATTTTTTACTTATTTCTAAGACGTAGTGGTATATTTTACAGAAAACTAGAAGTAAGTTAGTTATTATTCTGATTAATAACCAAAACGCTAAAATTATTTCAGTTTTTTTTCGTGCATGTGTCTTCTGTAGATATAGTCATCATAAGCCGAATTAACGTTTTTAGTTTCGCATAACATTACGTTTGAATTACTTACACCAATTTCTTTAGTGCAACAAATAATAAGAAACAGGCTTGTATGATTTCCTGAAATATTTTAGCGAGACATCATTTGCTTTTTCTTATGTTCGTTAAAAATGTTCGTGCTTCAAAACTTTGGAAACATTTTGTAGTCATTCATTCAAAGATTTCTGTTTAAATAAAACTCAAAACGAAAATCATAAACAACATGGATGAATAGAACAAGGTGTTTTATTTTAGGTTCATAGTGTTGCCATCTGTTACTTTTTCAAAAAGTTCACATACTTCAAAAATATTCCGTAATTTTTTCGCTACCAGTAGAAGGAGTTTTTTATTCTAGAATAAATAAATAAATAAAATTTAACAAAAGATGCATAATAATAACAAAAAATGAGTTATATTCAACTTTTTATTTAAAAAATACATCTAGTGTATAAAAGGATTTTTCTTAGCTCTAGAAAATTTTAAAGCGTTAAATGTTCATCTTAGGTTAATAATGGTTGATAGGTTTGTTATAATTTAGTTATTACTAAGAAGTGTTAATTGTGTAATAATGTTAATTAGGACTAAGTAGACATGATTACATCCAAAAATTCCTATATAAATTTATGACCTGGACAAAGTAGAAATCGGTTTTCAACGTGGTTTTTTTTTTTTTTTTTCATTTAGGAAAACAGAGTAGTTTTAATGTTGATAAAAAGAAAATGAAAATATATATTTGTTCTTGCTAACCCAGTTACCACCCAGACACCGCCCTCCTTGAAGAAGCAAAATCCAATTTTCGTTGGGCAGTCGTATTAATGGGAAAATCTCAATCAGACAACATTCCTAACCAAAAAAAGTGGTTAATGGATGGCATATAGAAAATAAAATTTTTATTGCGCTTATGCCGTATAAATCTGGACTAGTCTACGAGCAAAAAAATGTCTGAGGGAATTAATGAGGGACCAATTAGCTTAGGCATGACCATTATTACCAGAAATTATATTAGCACCTGAGTTGTCAAGATTAGATGAAAAAGCCAGCAAAGGAGATAGGATTTATATACAGCCTGACAAATGTACAAGGATTTATATTACTATATGTTCATGATCTGTTTTTAATTGTATACGTCATTGTATCCCCTTATATGTTTGCGTATTTATAATGTTTGAAGCTTTAAATTGTTACTCTGCGAACGTTTTATTCAATGAACTATTTTTTACCCAGAATCTTTTACTTAATAATTTCAGAATTTCGTTATACGTTTTCTTCTCTTCTTTTTTGTTGCAAGTCTATTTCAAAAGATAAGTTTGAATTTGAAAAGGAATAAACTTTAAAAATTTTCATAAAGACCCATTATGAAAGACCATGATAAAAAAGCACTAACGAAGGTTGGCAAATGTATTTTTTTAAAAACCCAATCTTAGATTGTTTTGTTTTTTACGCAACTGTATTGATTAGACAACGTTATTGAAGAATTTCAGGTTCGGTGCACTAATTCATAGATTGATTAAAAGCTTTTTTTTTTTAAGTTTAACGCAAAGTATCATGCAACAATGTACTAAAAAGAAATTAAATATATGATGAACTTCTAACGCTTTAGATAACGTTTATCATTTTAGGAATGGATCATTAAGAAGGAATCGCAATTTTTTTTAATAAACGATATTAACATTTTACATACATATATATACACTGCATGGTAAATATAATTATTTATTATACATATATATATGTATATAATTAATGGAGTCAAAAGTTAAAATGAATGGAGTATTTAAGGGGCTCAGTTTTAAATCTTCTTGAGCCTTAGAAGATTTTTTCCCCATTAGTGATGTCCCAAAATGAGTATGCGCAAGCTTCTTAAAATTTGTTTCCGTTAGAATACAGAAACCAGTGAAACTAGACACGTTGTTTAGTTTGATTTCAAAAATGGAAAATCACAATTTATAACGGATTTGTTAAAAAATGCGCTTCAACGTTCAGTTTTAATTGCAAATTTGCTCAATGTATTTCTTTCTGTTTTAGCCAATTATGTTAATAAGCTGCATAATTAAATACTTTGGTAGGGGAGGCGGTAATATGGACCCTTTTTGTAATTTCGAAAAAAATAGAATTAAAAATGCATCTTTAATAATTCCCTTATATCAAAAATTGCCAGTGACATTCGTGTGTTATTGTGTTAAGTAGATAAATTTGATTTTTAAATACAGGCTTTTTAAATAAACAAATCAATTATTTCTCAATTCTGAAAAATATAGATATTCTACAAGTATGCAAGTCTGGTGTTGTAATATAAAACACTTCGGAAAAAGTGAAACGCAAATTATGTTAGTCACATTATTTTGATCAGTAGATCTCTATTAGTGCTCTATTACAATTATTTTAACACATAATTACATTACATTGGAAAAATCATTAGAGATAGAGGTATTTCGAAAAAATGTTTAATCTTAGTACCTTGCAAATTGTTCCAAACATCTGAAACAACATTTGCCCGCACTACGTGATAATGAAGTCAGTTGCCTGAATTGGCTAAAAGGGAAGTAGGCGATAGAAATAAGACTGGTTTCCAGAAAGTGGCATCAGCTACTTGCATAAAACTCTTCATATTACAAGCCATGCTTCATAATACCGCCTTCTCCCTTACTGTGCAGCAGAAAAAACTAACGGCATTTTACGAACGTGGGGTCTATTATGTTAACGAATTTAATATAAATAAAATGAGTTGAAGAGTCACTTTGCCAACTCGAAGAAAGAAAGAAAAAGTTTTTTGGGGGGGGATCACAAACACACACAAATATAATCAACTTCATAGAAGGTATACGACAGCAGATATAAAACAGAGCACGGTGCTTATTGGAAGACATCCTCTCTTTTTTATAGCATGAAAAAAAAATTATTAATGTCTGAAATAAAAGGATGATAAAAAAAAATATTACGTTTCAGTCACACATGGCAATTTAAAAGACCCGTTTCATGAACTAGAAGTTCTGTACAGTAATTGTAACTCACAAATTAGTCAATAAATCCAACTAACACAAATTAGTCAATAAGTCCACAGTGTTTTATGTAATCAAAAATTTGCTGCTACAGAGCATAACGGGTGACGCTGGTAGTATGTAAAACTCAATGTAATCAAACTGATTTTTATTACGCTAAGAAAATTCACAATTTAGAAGTTTACTTTTACATGGTTTTTTTTTTTAAACACTTTTTCACAGTAATATTAAATTTTAAGGAGAATGTGAAAAAAATTCTATTTAGTCGTGGTTTCGAATTTAATATTATTATTTTCAAGTGTTTTAGAAAAAATAAAATTTTACTGCATTTCCATAAAATGGATCGTAATTTAGAATTCCTCTTTAATGTCTCCTTTAAAGTTTTATTTATATGCCGATATCATTCAAATAAACACAAAATGCCATTGCTTGAATTGCACATATTCAGAGTTTTATTCATTTCGAATTCATCTAAGCGGAAGACGTTATTGCATACAATTCCTCGGATAAAGAAATTTGATTTCTTTTAAATTAATTAAAGTAGTAAAGAAAGGTACTGAAAATCCTGTATATTTTTTTCTTTCTTAAAGTTAAAAGACTTTAAGAAGATATTTAATTTGCTTTGAAGAATATCTTTTGTAACACAAATTCTTTTTTCGAGTAAAAATATATTCAGACTATACTTAATTCTACCTTTAGAAATATCTGCAATAAGATTAATTTTTATCCAACTTTTCTGAAAAAGGTTTAAAATAAATAAATAAATATATAACATTACTGAAAGAAGAACTAATATCCTATTACAAGAAAAAAAGAAGTGAATGAATTTAAAAAATATATTTTTTAATATGTATATGAACATTAGGAGTGAGATATAGAGATTTTCAGACAATACTTTTAAGATTTGAAAAGGTATATCTAAATTAAATCGATGCCAGTTGATATATATACGAGGTTATACTATTAAATAACGGGTACTTACGTATTATCGCAACCAGGTTGGCGAGATTGGCGACTTATATACGTACTTATGGTTACCATAAGCGTCTTAGATAGGTACAAAATCCGAGTTGCCAATTTGGCTCGTTATCCTCAAATTTGGCATGGTTGCGATAATACGTAAGTAACAAATAACGGGACTGAGGCTGCTACAAAAAAAGTGCGCATGCGCCAAACGCCAGGGACCGACAGATGCCTTCTCTTTCGAATGCAATACACCTCGCTTCTGCAAACAAATCAGTATAACTAGCTTTTGTTTGCATCAGAGTTTTTTTTTTTTTGCTTCGCCGAAAAACTGTTAAGTGTAGCAGTAGAGCAACGGATTGTTGTGAAATTTCACTTGAAACTTGGAAAAACTGCAACTGACACTTTTAATTGAAAATGCAAAGAAACCGATTTGCAAAATCTTAAAAATATATATTTTAGCCTACTTTCCCATAAAAGTAAAACAAAAAAGTATGAGAAAATCCCCCCTCCGCTAATAACTTTTGAGAATTGTTCGATTCGATTTTTTTTTTTTTTTTTGCATTCAAAAGATCTTGCTGAGGTAGGTCATCTCATTTCCACTTTTTCTTTTGGTTTAAACAATTTTTCGTCCAATTTTTAATAGGTTCAGAAAATATTAACATTAGCACCTATGGGGAAATATGAAGCAAAGTATATAAACCCAATGCTTAAGATACAAGTTTATTAAAGGAACAATTTTGGTGCAATTTTCAATAGTTAAAAAAATAATATTAGCACCTACGGGGATATTTCAATCCTATAAAAATCCTTATCTACCATACGGATAAATCCTGATATAACATGCTTGGAATAAACTTAATCCGAAGGAGTTAATTGCGTAGAACTTGTAGGTAGAGATAAAGTTCATACAGAACTAAGAAAGCCCACATTCCGATGGCAGTTTTTGATCCGGATTTTTAATGATATTTCTCAATGAATGAATGAATGAATAAATGAAAAAAAAAGTAAGTGATTAAATAAATAATTAAACGAATTAATGAATACATGAATGAAATAATAAATGATTGAGTGATCAAATGATTGAAGGAATGAATGAATTAATGAATATGTATTAACCGTTGAAAGAGGTATATTTGGAATAATTAGATACTAAAGCTAAATGAGAACGGGATATAAATAGCTAGATAAAATAAACTTGATGTTCGTGTAATACAAGAAAGTAGGCTCGTATTATTCTAGACGGAACTTCTTGTTTTAAAAGCAAATTTACTTTGCAAAAACGTTTTACGCATTATTTTGTTTAAGAACATTTGTCCATGCTGTTTCATTTTTAGTATTGGTTTACGCACACACACACACACACACACACACACTTATATATATATATATATATATGTTTAGTGGTTTTCTCTTTTTTTACATTTTGCTTATAAATCTACATTTCTTTAAGAATTGAAATAAACTGTTCAATCACATTATAACGATATCGGACTTTCCCATCCATTTCCCATCCGAATTTGCATATATATATATATATATATATATATATTGCCTTTACAGATTGCGTATATATTTAAAATATATAGTATGATGACTGCAACCAGATAAATAGTGCAAAACAAGTGGAATTTTTTTTTCCTGGATCGCGTTATTTATCAATGATAAATTATATACTTTTAAATTTAGATTAAAATCACCACTTCACAAATTGGTAAGTGTTGGTTATACTTTCATATAATTTAAAAAAATAATAATGAAGAAAACAAAATGCATATGAATAAGTGTTCCTACTTCTTTTTCTTTCTTTATCAGTTTAAGTAACCCCCATAGTACCCCAAGAAAGAGAAGGTCAGATTGCGTACAAAGCAGAAGACAAAGAAACCTTACCCGTATGACACGTATAAAATAAAAAAGATGGCATCAACTGCTCGGCTGCCCAATTACTTTAGACAAGTCTGACAATTTTATCGCCTATATTTTTCTTTTGTCACATTTTCTATTCTTAGAGAAGAAATCACTTTTGACTGTTGTTTAAAGAAGGGTGGTGAGTGTATCTTAAAATATCCGCAGAAAATGAATTATGAAAGCAAATATTTAACGACGCACCAATCGTGACTTAGAGCTCTGACGTAGCGCAAACATTAATAAAACAGCATTTTTTAGTACTTTACACAAAAGCAGCATTTCAAGTTTTCAAAAAAAAAAAAAATCTCTATGCTGTATATTTTTTATCATATAGAACTTTATTATATTTTTATAACATTTTGTTTTAAAGAGTATAATTCATAATAATTAATTTTTATGACTTTGCATAAAGTGCATTAAATGCATTGTCTGAGTTAAGTTTGTGATATTCATACGTTTAACATGGTGAATTTCCTGTTAGCAGCGTTCTCAATGTTGTAAAAGCATCTGTTAATCTTCTCTAAAAACAAAAAACAATTATGTCTCGAAGAGAAATTTCAGCCGTAGTAGTATATTGTTGATAAAATGCTATGTATTTATCAAACACTTGTAGACTGCCCACGTTCCGAAGATTTAATTGTATAACCACACTTAAATTTTCCAATTTACCCAGTTTAACTGTATAACCACTAGTTCTGTGAAAGGTTAGTTTAGTGTGAAGGATTTACCACTAAAACCATGGCCTGTCTCTAAAACGGGACATTATGAATACAATAAATTGAATAATATTTTATCCGGCAACTATCAGCTTCTAGATCATCTAACTGCTAGACTACTCCAGACATTACAATGATCTAGCAGTTAGAACCGCTCCCTTTTCATTCAGGTAACCGGTTCGCGTCAGCCTTGGGAGACACTGGCAACTTCGTCCGCGCCATAAGGTAACGCTTGCAATTGTAAGGATTCCTGCCAAAGAGTAAGAATGTTAAAAGAAAAGTACCCTTTTCCCCATATATTAAATGTGAGTGTAAAGGAAAAGTGTTTTTAATTCGCTGCGTACACAAAGTATAGAAAATAACCATCGCAACTTGTCTTATTAGGATTTTTGCATTATCACCCCAAGAATTACTCGAAACCAACAGTCCGCGTGTACTGGTACATTCACAATTATAAATAACAGTGCTACAGTAACTTTACTTTGAATTTGTTTTGAGATATCTTGAGTAGGTAAATCGTTAAAAGATAATACACAAGGGTGTATTAAAAGTATAAATTGATTACAGAGGCCAAGTCCATAGCCAGTGGTTGCGGCATTAATTTTTTGTGCTATTTTTGTGAGAAATAATGTTTTACCATGAAAACATTTCATTGGAAAAAGCATCAGTTTCAGTTTTCATTGGCAATCAGCAATACTGAACAAATAATTTCCTTTAACTATGAAACATCGGCATGCAACTTTTATTTGAAATTGATACAATAGGAAATCTGCACTATTATATTTGAATCGATACAAAATATAGTAAAGATAATGTCTGATAATCCGCATTTTGGCGAAAATCAATAAAGACACCTCTAGAGAGGTTTTACTAAAATGTCGCATTAAAACGTTGGGTTTCATTTATGGCATTTTAAACACAAGTGATTGCAAGTAATTTTACCAATGCAAGTATAAATGACATTTTCAATGAAATATTTTAAATCTTCCTGTCTTTTTTTTTGTAACACTTTAAGTATTCGAACTTTTAAAAATGCTTTTAAAAAATGTTCTACTCTTAATTTATTCAAACGACGTATAAAGTTCCGATTCTTATAGAAGTGACACTAACAAAATAGTTAATCTTCTTTGGTTGAAGTGCCAAATAATAAGCTGTCAAAGTTAACTATCTTTTTCGGGAAAATATCTGATAAAAAATCATTTCGTTTGTCAGAGTACTTAAAAATGAAAAGCAGTCAGGAAGAATCCTATTAAACTTAATCGGTTTTGTGAAAGACATCATATTTGTTGAGTAAAAAACATCGAAAATAAATGAATGCTGTTGACAGAGATAAACGGTTCTCAGAACGTTTTCGATGTTGAGCTTTCGACATTTTAATCGATGTTTTACATATGATAAAAAAAAAAAAAAACAAGCATTTTCGTTTTTGTTTATTTTTTTATTGCATTCATTTATTTACTTATTTGAAATTTCTAAGCACATAAAGTTTTCTTCTGGTCCGCCAAGGAATCATGCAATACGCGAAATTGTACCAACGTTTATCTGCTGTGTGCAATGAACGGAAGAAAGTACATTTTAAGTTATTTGCTGCTTAAGCTAAACATGTAAAATAACGTTCTGCACTCGCTTGCTTAAAACGTCTTTAAAAAAGGTTAATTTTACGCGGTAAACCATTTTACTTTATTTATTTTAGAATGTTTCTCATACTGCAGCACGACGCGTGTTTCTTGAATGAAAGAACATATTTCCCTATAATTATACTCACCAAATGGAAAACAAATTCGTCTTTCTTTAATCTATTTTGCATGCAGCATTTATTTAATGCACGGAAGATTGTTTTAGTACTTAAAACACAGCGTGAAGAAAAATAATAATGGTTAATTTTTTACTGTTAGCGGAGTTCCTTTTTTTCTCCTCACTGCAGAATTGTTATCTGATTCTAGAGGAGGACAATTCAAAGCGGACGGCTCAGTTGTCGCTGCAGATATTATATAGAAAAAAATAAATGGTTTATTTTTATGCTTGGTGGCTATTTGAAGCAATGAAAAAGAAAAAAAAAGTAAAGGATATCGGAAAATTACGCTCTTATTAAAAAATAGAAAGAAAGAAAAGACAAGAAAAAAAAAATCGCAAGAATCCAGCTTGGTTTTTATTTACCATCCATATAGATTTAAAATTTTTGAACAACTGAGCAATAAACAAGGCGTTTTGCCTCCGCCGTAATAGATTATTACTATTGTGTCACAGTAACAGCAATTACGTAAAACTTCGAGAGTGCAATAAAGAAATCACGGTCGTCTGAGTAAAATGCACGTTTAATGATGAAATAATAATTACCAATCACTTTCAATACATATGCATGGTTACGAAGTGATGTAGAACAAATGAGTAACCCTGAAATGGTGCATTGCCGTTGTTTGTCATTGTAGCGTTTGGTAAGAATACAACCATAAAAACAACGTACCTACGGATCCAAATCTTGCTAGCGTAAAAATAAGTACCTTATGTCTCTTCAATGTCAATGCAATGAAGTATCCAACTCTAATTTTAAAACATCTTTTTTGTTTAAATTGTAGTTTCAACTCTAATGCGAAGCGCATTAAATGTCAATATTATGCATTTGAAATCAATGCCCAACCAATAAATATTGAAGAATATCGCAAATCTAACACAAATCAAATAAGTATCAAATATCGGTCGAACTCATTTTTAAGGATCTCGATTTAACTTAATCCTTTCCATTATATAAATTTCTTTAAAAAAATGAGTAATTGAACATCTCTTTTTACCTGCTCTCCTCCCCAAAAAAATACTTATCAGCATGGACTCATGTTCTATTTCGCTTTTCTAATCGTGGAAGACATATTTTAAGCTTTTGTACAATTCGCAAATATGACAACAAAATTCAGCTATTATTCTTAACTTCAAATAATAATAATAATAATAATAATTTCATTTTGTTTTCATGATTGTTCTCACGAGTGTATTCATTGTGTATTAAGTTTAAGCCTAATGTGAGAAATGGATTTTTAACTATTTAACCATATTTTTTTACTATACAGGTATAGCAGTTAATTTCAAAAGTTCAAACCCTTTTTAGTCGCGATTTAAAAGGATTTTAAACTTGAGAAAACTAGAGCGTTGATTATATCTTTACTGACAATTAGTTAAGAGCTTTTAAATGAGATGGGGAGAAAAAGAAAAATTTGTTTCTTGACACTAAATCCTTCATTAAGATTCTTAAGTGCTTTAGCAAAACTTTTCCACCCCGTCAGCTGGTGTTTATTTGCATAGCATTCACACAACAAAACAAGCAAACAAATGTAAGAAATATTTTTGTCAAAAAATAACTTATGAAACAATATTTCTCATAAATATTTCTTTCTGCATATATTTGGAGTAACTTCTTCGACATTCTTATCACTCCATCAACCAAGAAATGTGATTACTCGTTTAGCTCAAAAGAATAAAAATTGACCTGCCGAATACTTGATGGATATGCTAAAACTGGATTGCGATCAGACTAAACCAGAGACTGTGGGAAATTGATGGAGTGATGCATTCATTTTTGACAGAAATGTTATTACGGTACTGAGTAATAAACTTTATGCGTGAGTTTTCATTAAAGCATTTTTTTGGCAGAAAAAATATCTTGTTTTAGCACCATTAAAGTTTGTAATAAAAATAATCCTAATCAAAAATTATTCTTTCTGTTCTGTATATTCTTACGGATTTTATTATATAATGTTACTGTTTCCTCAAAAGTAATTCCATAGAATAAGTACGTTAATTCCAGGATGGAGGGCTTACTGCATTCTTCGTTTAAAGTTTATTTGGTTTCTGAATATTTTTTTTAAATTCATTGCTAACTAAAATGTGTAACTTAATCGCCTTGTCTTATAGCCTTTACTACGGGCAAGGCTGTGGCAGTACCGCTCATTTACATATGATGATTGGCTAACTTTGAGGAATAATGAGTAAAAGAATCATGTTTAAAAGTTTAAGGCGCTCCACATTTTCGTTCTTTCCCCCGTACCTGGATTCAAATGTCAAAAAATACGAGGAAAAGTAACATTAATAGTAGAAAAGAAAAATAATATCAATGTTTTTCCTTGTTTGTGGATGGATTTTTTTTAATGCACGATATTTAATAATTACAGATTACGATTATTATTAGTGAAGCAAATAATGTTTGCAAAAAACATACTGACGTGATTAAAGTTTTAAGGAATGAGGCATACATGCTGAAAGGAAAATATCTGTAAATTATTCAGTCCCCCCCCCCCCCCAAGGAACACGAAACATGTGCAATTAATTCACTCGATAGTAAAGGCAATTAACTCAATTCAATCGAGAGAATAATTCAATCAAGATTAACGTACACCACGTAATCATTAGTAAAACACAAATCTTGAACGGTAAGTAGTCACTTCACGTGTTATCGCAACGAAAAAATATATGCTCATATAATTGCAACGTTTCATTTAATGTAACTCATATAGCGTACTATGTGCAAAAACAAAAACACCTGCAGACCATGGCAGATATACTTTTCTATCATTGATTAATCTTTTTGAAAAACATTTTTGCCTTTTAACCACATAAGCATAGGCAACAGTTTGACTCAGAGAGGAGTTGAGGTTACCGTTCCTTCTCCGTTTGAAAATTCGTCAGAAAAATAAATGATTAATCTAATTTTCAAACAACAAATGAAAAAAATGAGTACAACATCAAAACATCAACTTTGATTGAAAACAATAAGCAATCATTGATTGCTTTGCAAATCAATATGCATGAGAAATTGTTTGCTTCACAAAAGGCTAAAAACGTTAAGTAATGCATTTAAAAGAAAAATCACTTTCAAAATCCGTAAAAAGTTAGCCTGAAAAGTGCACTTTCTTTTGCCCTAATTCCTTGCAAAACTAATTCCTAACTAAATTAATTTTCTTTCCAGAGTCAGTTTTCAATTGATAAGCCGCCTGACTTAGGAAATTCATGAGTTTCTTTTAATAACGAAATTTCTTAGAGTATAAAGAAGCTAATCAAGCATCATAGTGATTTATCTTTTTTCAATCAGATGAGTTGAAAAATTTTCCCTTAGGTAAAACAAAAGTAGAGCATGGGATGGAAAAGAGTTTTAAGATGTGAAAATTATTAATTACTAATAATAAAATCTGAAGTATGTGTCTCTACCTGGCTTTCCTGGAAGGCAAGGTCAATTGACAAATGGTTATTATTCTGATACAAATTGCTTTCGAACCACGGTGGTGTGCCTCTGGCAGTGATTTTTCAAAAATTTGAATCTGTTGTTTTTTATTTCGTAGTTTTAAATCACTTTACACACAAATTCATCAATATGAAGATGCAAAATATTATACATATTACCTTATCATCTAAACACTGCATAAAATGAAATTTTTTTGAAGTTCGCACCAAGAATGTTGCTTCTAGAATATCTGGTTTGATTCAATGGTTACCTAGATTGACCTCAGATTATCGAAACACCGATCATAATAAGTATACAAAGTTTTTTTTTTTTTTTTTGCAGGCATATAGAATTAGTTGGTTCCTTTGTTATGTTTACATGCGTAATCATCAATATTAACGTAATAAAATTAATTTATATTCCAGTAAATTTTCATTGTTACTACATCCCTTTAAACTTTTGCAAGTTTTGGAACCCCTCACATGTGGCGCCCTTTACATAAATAGATAAAGAAAATATACGTGCCTTGCTTTACAATATCCACAGATTTACTCAATATATGTATAGATTTATTAGAACAAAGGAAATAACTAGTATCAACAATAAACACTTAAAAAAATTGTGTTGCATAAAGGAGTATATATGCATATAATTTCAAAAATAAATAAACAAAAATTCAAAAATAAAATAAACCTGCTGGCACTAAAGCATAACTAGAAATAAACCTTTGCTCCTAATTCTGAATCTCCATATACATACATCTAAGGCCAACTTACAGTAGAAAACAACCTGGTTTTTATTTATAACCTTTAATGCGGTCAGAAAAAAAAGAGTTGTTGAGAGTATTGCTATATCCAAATTTACTTTTATTTATTTCCGCATGAATTATTATTTTTTTTAAATCTGGTAAAAAAAAGCATTTGAGCCTGTTATAAAATAGCGATAAAAAGACATTTTAAAGTAATAGATCAGAATAAAATACTAAATCGCTATGAAAATTTAAATATATTTTCTGCTTCTAATATTTTAGCGGAGGCTTTTCGTAATAATGGCAAATGGCAATTAAAATTTAGGTGCAGAGTACAAGCAATAATTGATGCGTAAAAAATTATTGTTGCAGAAAAAATGAGAAAATTTAGGAAATCAATTTATTTCTTATCGTTTTATAGTCACGCACGGTTTCATCATTAGTGGAATTACTTTTTCTAGTTAAGCATGAAGAAAGAACTGCACTGAAATGAATAAAATTTCTTCGCTGCTGATTACAGATGTAAATCTATAGTTTTTTTCCATACACGTAATTGCCGAAGTAATATTTCATAATTTAAACACTTTAAAATTTGCTTTGTGATTGCGATTTTCATTGCAAAACGGTTTTTTAATGATCGAAAAGTAAAAGCTCAATTTCTATACATTTTCGTTTTATTACTTTTCAATAATCATGAACATTTGAATTTCATTCTCTATTTTTCGCACTGTTTATAACTGTTTAAAAATAATTACAGTTGCTATTTTGCTGTAAATATGCAATATCATGTTTAATAAACATTGAAAATTACAAGTGTATTAAAGATAATGCATATTCTTTCTTATAAAATCCTTAACAGTTTTTATAAACCTTAAGGCTTTGTGGAAGGATTGCTAATAGTGTACAGTGCAAAAATGTACAGTGCTGTAAAAATTAAATATTCTCAAACAAAAAATTACTTTAGTTATACATTTCGGTCATATGACCACTATGTGAGTCTTTCGGGGAAACTCTCGGCGTTTTCCAATATCATTAGTAATGGTACTTATTTCAACTGAGTAGAAAACCGTGGTTTTAGTGGATCCAAGTCCAAGAATGTAGAACAGCAAATTAGACTTATAGGCGAAACAGTTTGGATTCGTGAAGTCTTAACCTAATAGCTACAAACACGAACATACATACATCCAATATGATCCTCTTCGAATCCTTCTAGCTTACTTTTTATGACAATGGAGTCATTTTCAGGGGTCATGGAGGCAATGTTAGGTCGTTAGGTGACCATTTCTGTCAATGGAGTGTTACTCTACGGTTTCTGCTTCATTGGTAAAATGTGATATATTATTGAGGCAAAACGTCAGGAATGAAGCAGATTGGTACTTCACTATCTTGCCACCACATATCATGACTTACAGAGTAAAGCATTTGTCATGTTTTTCAAGCAAATCTACGATAGGTCAAAAAGCGTAGTAGGTATTTTTTAAAGTATTATTTTCATTTATTATTTTTTTTTGCTACACTACATATTTTAAAAAGCCCCAGAAAAAGAAATGACATGTTCCCTTCTTACTTATCCTTGGATCATGCTCTACATACTCTAAAGTTCTATCAATAAATAACAAAATGAAAACTCAATTTTATTTTTTTTGCACGCATATACAATATATATCTATATACTATATATATATACATATATCACTTTAATATTACTAAAATAGGACATATATACAGTTAGACCTCTACACAAGGTCACCCCTCGGAATTTCACGAAAATGATCTTATAAGCGGGATGACCTTATAACCGATTCATTCACATTTAATATTCAATGAGCAGGGACTTATACGCAGGGTAACCTTATATGCGAGTGATCTTATAACGAGGTCTGACTGTACTATATTATGCTATACAATACCTAACTTTCAATGTTTTTGTAAAGGAACAATATTTCTTTTAACACTTTAAAGAAACATAATTTAGAGCTTCTAGCAGACGATATTTTTTCTTACTGCTATACAAACTCAGAAAAACCGTAAACGCAATCTTCTATTTTTTTTTACATTGCCAGTTATGGATTACTTAAAAATTACTAATACATTTATATAATCTTCAAATAGACCGAAAAAATCAAACTGTTAGGCAATCCAAGTTTTCTTCAGAGAGACGAAAATCATTTCGAAAGCTATATGCGACACTGGGCTTGAAATCGGGCCGTAATCCTTTCCTGTTATGCGGCGCGTGTTGTTTGTTGACCTACGGGGCCAATTTATTTCGGATTTCGAAAAACGGGGAACTTCCTCCTCAATCACACAAGGATCCGATAAACATACAGACGTGACTTTTCAATAACTTTTTCAGATAGATTTTCGGAAATATTGCATCTTCTGAATAATTGGGTACGTTTACTTCCTTCATATTTTGTACTTTTTATGTGTTAAATCTAGGCACAATATCCCTAGTTTTAATTTACATTAAGTTGAAAACCAAAAACTACTGAACCAAACACTACGGAAACTGTTAAAATAATAATAACAATAATTCCTATTTCGTTACATTTTATTTATTTATTTATTTGTAACTTTTTTCTCGTAAAAAATTTATAATGTTTTGAAAGGCATGAGAGGAAGAAATATTCCTAAAAAGAAAAATACTAAAAATTCAATAAATATTTAAAATAAAAGATGGTTGTTTTTTTATATTACACATACATATAATATATATATATATTATGTATCTATAATCTGAAAATACAAACAACTTAAACTCAATCTGCAAAAAGGCACGCAAGGCAGCACACTTAAACAGCTGTAAAATAGTTTAATATAAAGAAAGAAATTAAAATTAAACAAGTGGGTATGTAAAAAATTTTTTTAACAATATTAAACCAATAAATTTAAATTTAAATTTAAACATATTCGAAGTGGCAAAAGACAAATGTACAAATATCAAAATTCGAACGGCAAAACAACAAATGAAAAAAGCCTGCGTCTTCATCAGTGGGAGGGAGCAGGAAGCATATATACCGAAATATTGGCATCACAGGTTTCTGAGAAATCCCAGCATAGTATGTAAAAAGTTTTATATTTATATAAATAATTAAAATAAACATGAGATACATAAAAAAAATAACTGAAATGGATTAGAAGTACAGATTTGTATGGCAAATTTAACAAAGTTTTACTGAAATTTAACAAAGTTTAAAAGTTTAAAAACATACTCCAAATGTGTTGAATTTACGTAACGTAGATGAAGAAACGTAAATGAAAATGAACGAACAGACCTGCTATAGCTGAAATACCCCCCCCCCCCCAGACCTGCAAAGCAATACGGTTAAAATATAACTTCAAAAATTTTCTACTCACCTCCCACAGGCAGGATGGAAGGAAATAACATCTATCTACATCAAACGAAGAAAATACTCCATATAATGGCTGAGTCGTTCCGTATCCAATAGACTGAATGAATATGTATGTATGATATTGGTATATCTTTCAAAATTTCTATGGAACAGTAAATAGTCACTGTCAAATGGTCCGATACAAAAATATCAACTATAAACACCGCGTGAGACTTAAAATGTTCTTGTTCTTTTGCTTTCTTGTGAAACAGAAAGCTAGATAAACAAATGTCGCACTCTTGAGACTTTACTCCATTAATTAGAGTGATAATGCTTCCTCTATTTTCCGCTCCAACACTGAGTCAAATTGTAGCTCGCAGCAACGCTACGTAAAAGTAAATTCCAAGAAAAATGATTTAAATTATTTTCTATTTAATTGTTTTTATTCAAAAGAGGATAATCCTTTTTGTCATTTAAAGGATACAGGAACCAGTTTTTTTATTACTGTATATCCTGATAACTTTGTTTTGCCATTTATAAACATTTATTTCCATTCAAACCTCGTTTAATGTGATTAAAAATGTTTTTATGGCAGTACTTTAAATTTCTGAATTTGTACTCATTTATTTGTTTATTTTTTGAAAAATATTTTTTTACGTTTAAAAACGAATGCGTTTTACACCTATATCTAATTTAGGATCTGTCCTTCATTTACTAGGATTTTTTAATTTGACGTGTCTGTTGTGTGCATAGTGTATACGTAGACAACATATTGTCATCAGATGTAGATATTTTTGCGTCAACTCCTCTTTCTTGTGCAAAACATTTGAGTCTAATTGACTTATCCTCAAACATACGAGTTAAAAAAACTCGGATTATTTATTTTATGAACTGTAGTGTCTGATTTCGAGACTCGTAAACACCGAGAACTGGAACAGGGGTTCGAGAGTATATGTTGTTCGGAAGCGCGAATGACGCGAGCGGCTGTTAACTTGTGCTGTGTACCTCGGCGTTATAAATGTGTGTAAATATGCATTAAATAGTATTATAATTAATTACCCTGCTAATATCAAAATTTCATTTAGTCTATCCAATGACACTACAATTCACAATAAAAGACGCTAATGTATTTATTTAATTTTTTTTAAACTTCGAACTAAACTTTAGAAGGAACGTTTCAGTTGAACTATGTTTTGTAAAATAAATTACTATTATTTAAAGAGCTTGTAATTGTATTAGGTGGGATAATGTTAAACAAAGTTTAGACGTTATACATCCTAATTCTTTTTTTTTTTTTTTTTGTCTTGGATGAATTAAACCATAAAATGTTGTGAATTTTTGTAATAAACACCCTATTCATAACTCGGAATGAAAAATTTTAGTTATTTAGCAGTATATTTATATTACCCTGCCTTGATTTCATTTACACCAGGCGCTAGAGGGTAAATCGAAAAATGTATTTTCCTCATGAGTTAAAGCAGAGGAAAGCCGTTTCAGACACAGTCACCTTGAAAGCTGAATAAGTTAATAAAGATATTTCCGACGAAGACGACTGCTTTAACTACCCCAACTGACCGTTTCCAACAGCCACAGCTCATATTTCGCTGACGTTAATCTCCAATTTTTGGCTTTCAGTATATAATTATAATAAGCTTAAAACCAAAATTAAGTTCAGGAACCGTATTTTTAAATAAATTATCAAAATTACATATTTAACAAAATGATGAATTAAATCACAATAATGTCAATATCCATACAAGTACAACGAACAACAAAATATTTTTTACAAAGCGGAAACTATGTTTAGTTCTAGTTAAATATGATTTTGCGCAACAGTGGGACTGTAACAAATGAGTTTATTTAACATGAATATGTACTTTAACAATCCATGCAGGTATAAAACTTTTCGAACACTTAGGAAATCTTCAACATATTTACCGCAGCTGCAATTATCATCAAATATGATGTGACAGCTTTAGCAGTAATACGTTCTTAGATACTTTCCAATTTTAAGTAATAAATCGTTATTACTCAGCATGTGTGGTAACTAAGTAAGTACCGCGAAGCAATTTGGACAATTTCAACTTCAGAAAGTTGAAACTGAAGTTCCATATCGTCTAGTTATTCATAATAAAACTTTATTCCTAATAGTTTAATACAAAATGCTAACTTAGAACATATTAACGTTAAAAAGAAAAATGGTAGTGTTTGATAATTCTTCACCAAAGCAACATATGCAAAATATTTCTAGGTTTAAATAATTTTCTACACTGTAAAAAAATCTAGTTCAACCTTTCACCAAAGAAATGAAAAAAAAAATGGTGAAATTTATCTGCAACCGACATTTGGTACTAAAGTTGAACCATTAGAATGATTCTTAGTAATACATTCATGGTGAAACTAGCGGAAACTACAACATTAAATGATTCTAGTTTACAAACGTTGGTTGCAGCGAAACTTCAACCTCGTTTTCATTTTTGTGGTGAAAGGTTGAAGTAGAAGTTTTTACACTGTAGCAATCTTAATTTTATACATAAAGTCAAGAAACATGAACATAAATACATATTTCGTCAATCAGTACGACAGTTTTACAGAAATTGTATCAATATTTATAATATTCAACGTTGCTTTTGCAAACTTCAAGCCAAAATAATTTCACGTTTAAAGTTGTATGCATTTCTGATATGAAATAAATTTGCAAGTATGTGCAAACATATGAACTGCCTTCAATTGAAAAATAATCAAATGATTTGAGATATTCCACGATGAAACAACAACTAAAAGCTTATGCAAGTTACAAATTCAATTTGCAGGTATCCCACATTTGTTTTCCCTTTCAGGCCTTTGGCAATTTTAGGTAACTAGAATAAGTAGTTCACAAATTGCATCTTTCTCGTTATCTCGTTAAGGATAATTACATCTGCTTGATTCCAATTAGCTGCGTGTTTCTGTTTCAGATTCTCTCCGCGGAACAGCAGAATTTATTTTTTTGTAGCTGGCGAGGTTTAGGATAAAAATGCCGATAGACAATTATATCATTACGATAACTAGCATCGTATACCATCATCTTAGAAGTTAAAGAAATAAAATAAGCAATAATTAAAAAACTTGATAAGTAAATAGAAAAAAAAGGAAAATTGCTTTATTCAAATATGTAACACAGAAAAGTGATTTGAAATTGCAAAATAACAATATACTATTCAAAAAGGTTTTGCACGTGAAAATCCAACATTTTACCTAAAAAAACTCATTCATCAACAAAAATATGCCAACTAAAAGTCTCACTATTTCACTTAAAGCTTTGTTTAAAAAAGCCATTATTATAAGAAGCGAACAATGATGCATCTTGTCTTAAACACAAAGACACACGAAAGTGTTCATTAACATTCCGTAAATATATAAATAACATTTTCCTCTATACGATATGATTTTTTTTTCATATTGTGAGCAGATTCTTCTTCAAAAGTTGTCCAAACGTTTCTTTAAAAAGCACGCGTTATTATTTCTTTTCCCAATTAAAAAGGAGTTCGGCGAGCAACATTTTTATATATACAGTATGGAAATTTGGAGTATATATAATGAAAATTCCATAGTATTTACTTTAGAACCGAAATTATGTAATCACAAAATAATGAAATATACGACCGGATTTTTTTTTTTTTGAAATTATAATAATGTTCAGTAGCTGCAATTAGTGATTAAAGGTACATTTCGTACATAAGTCAAGAGTAACTTTTATCTCTAACTGCGGCATCTTCATCCATTTTTGTCGTATTCGCATTTTTGACTTTTCTCCATTCAAGGGAAAAGAAACGACTTGATTCAGCAGATTTCTCTTCGCCGAAGAACTGAGAAGTACCAACTAAATTTCGTTCTGAATTGCAATTTTTTTTTTAATAAGAAGCCTGTTTGTAACTCCATTTTCTTTCAAAGATTTTCTAAATATGACTCCTAGTTTCCAAAAACAAAAAAAAAAGCGTTTTCAAAAATGTAAGTATAAATGTTGAATGAAAAAACTGACTCCTCTTATTTCCTACGTTTTAATCTTTTAAACCCTTGTATGGAACTTGCGTCTGCATACAGAGTTATTTTATTAGGCTTAACTTCCATATATGCCAAATAGAACAGTGGTACTAGTACCTAGTGGCATTGTGAGTTCGGATGAGCTGTATCTTGGGCATTGTAATGACCACAGTTTTTCAAACGGAATATCTTAGGGAAACCCTCTCACGCCGTATTTAAAAACCCTTTGTCTACCGCATTATTATCTGCAGCAATTTTCTTTGGGCAACCGCACTAAAACTCAAGAAATGTACATAAATAAAATACTCAGCGTATAGAAATTTGGTTCATTAGAGCTAATAAGTACTCACAGTGTAATTCAGCTGTGAGATCAATTACATACACTGCTCACTTAAAACAGCTGATCAAATCGTTTTCTAAATTCTTAACAAACACATTAAAAAAAACAAAAAAATAATTCTTGAATTTTACCTTTTCTCTGGGGCACAAGTCAGAAAAAGGGAGAAATCTGAACAAAATGCAGTTCAAAATACCTCATCGGTTTCACAGTTGTTGTACTTCCTTTCAAAAACTCTTTACTCCCTTGCTGAAATACATAATGAAAAAAATATTATTAAATGAGTGCTCTAACAAAGTACCGTTAGAATGTTCGTAAAAATGGTTACTGGATGGAATTTTGAAGTGAGTGGTACTTATAAGTACCGTCACTAAGGATTAAAACTGGTAAATATTCAGGACCTCTTTGCATTGCCCGTTCATGAAAAAAGTGTACTAGAAACCATCAGCAGATAAAGGGTTAAACTTGAAACGATGGTTGTGCCTAACCCTTAGAGCAACCGTGAAGCTGGCTGAGCTGCCCTGCTAATGGTTGATGTCACAAATTCAGGACAACCAGCCGTACTTTCTCTTGTTTAGTATTACCTTTGTATAGGGGAGGATGCACGTACTGAACCCCATAATATTTCCTTTAGCTTTTTGGGGCATGCATGATCAGCATTGGAAAAGCCTTTCCCCCATTAAAAATTATCAGATAACATTGGCAGTTGAGCTAAAGCATTTTCCGCAACTAAATGCAACGAAGAACATTGTCTACAAACTAAATAGACCATTGTAATTCAGAGAAAACTAAATACTGTATTCGAAGAAACAAAATTAAAAAAATAAATCAGGATAATGATCTGTTGGATGAAAAATAGGGAAAAAAGTCGAATCATTACCGTAAAACGAGGTGAATTGATAGTTTTCGAATTCATAATGTGTTATTACTTGAACAGTTTATCGCCCTATTACAAGTAAGAAGAGTCACAACAAATTTTAGGAAAATAGACACTTAAATCATTAAAAAGTATTAAGAAACATTCGAGACTATATTTTTTATTTTTTTGTTCTTTTTATGCTAAAACTGAAAGACCAATACATAATTGGTACATTAAACTCTGCTAAAAAATAACATTAAACGTATTCAACTATGAGACTATGAGACTTATATTTAAAAATGCAAGTAATTTTTCCTTCCTAAAATGGATAAAATATCCTTCATGCTTTTTTTGCTTCAAATGTGTCTTACAAAGTTCATGAAAACAAAACTGAAAGCTGGTTCAGTAATTTGACTTAGAAATGAGCAAAACTAACAATGATTTCGGATTATATTCGTGTTTCTGCCTGAATTATTATGCAGTGGTTTCAATTCAAAGTAACTTTCCAGAAAGTTATTTAAAGATCTGAACTGGAAGGATTCCGTTAATGGTTGGTTAGCCTACCAAATAAGCAAATTACATGCATCTCTGAAAATGAGTTTTATTCTGGAAAAGGCATTGAAACAGCAAATAAGGTGAAACCCACCGCACACATTTTCGGAGACAGTGAGACGTAAAATTTTCCATTTTGTACTGCAAATTTTTACATTTTTCAGTTCAATTCATTAATTTAATTTTTTATGTGTGAACAAGGAAGCATATTGTTTATGTAAAATATAGTTTTTGTTTGCATACAATACATACACATTATAAAACAAACTAAAGCTCAACAACGAATTTATTTTCTTTATCACGTATGATTGCCGTAAATTTTAACGTTTCTAATTTTATTTGTTCTAAATGATACTTTTAGTATTTTTTTCTCGAAAAATTATAAAAAGCATGTTAGAAAAAGAAGAGGAAAAAAACATGTGTGTATGTCAGTACACTTTCCCGACTAGCCAGAAGAGCAATGTGACCGTCTTTAAAGTTAAATCTCTCAACAGTTACTTTTGGAAGGACATTTTTCCGATATTTCCTCCCTCTGATGATTAATTCTAAATCTTTATTTAATCTATTTATTCTTAAACCTCGCCATATTAACGATCAATTTTTGTAAAAGCGTTACGAAATATGTACACTGTAAAAAGTAAGTTGACTTGCACCATAACCTTGCACCATAAATATGGCGAAATCTAATAGGCTGCTGAGGATTGAACCAAATTCATGGTTCAAGTAAACTATCGAAATCTAAAGGTATACTTTTAACAGTAATTTTGGTTCAACCTTGAACCAATAACTCTGCCAGAACAGAGAGCTACTACCTAGTGTTATGGTTCTGGTCGGTTATTTTGCGGAGGAGCAAAGTAGAAGTAAAAATTTTATATGTACTTATATTTTCTGCAACTATTTAACTGGTAGTATAAACAAAATGATTACACATGGCTTGCTTAATGTGAATAAGGTAATTTCAAGCAATTATTGTTACAGAAATCACTTTGTTCTTAATTTGTGTATTCATTTTTCAGTCAAAGATATGCTTGTTATGGTCATAGCATTTTTTAATACTATCATTTTTTAATGTTTAAGGTTCTTTCTTACAACATATTATCAGTGATAAATACATTCTTTCCATGCCTAGAATTACAATTTTAAGTTTAAAAGAATAGTCATGTGTCCATGTATTCATGCATATACAGTATGGTTTTAATGTTGTATCAAGACAATTGTCAGAAGAAAATCCATCATTATGGTTCAAAATTAAACCATAACAATGGTTAAATAAATCGTAATTATGGCTCAAGGTGACCCACATGCATGAGGAGACTAGTATCATTAATAATGGTTTAAACTAAAGCCAAAGGATGGTGGCAGTTAATGAGCACCGTTTATTGATACAAGGTTGAACCAGAGTTTTTAACAGTGCAGAAACATCTCTTTTTCCTGTTACCTTTTAAAAAAAATATATATATATATATATATTTCTTTTTTTTTTTTTTTTGAGTTCAGAAAGTGAAGTAAATAGTTGCACAAAAGAAAAGGAAACCTAGTGGACATGGTGTTTAAGGAAAACAAATAAGTTTCAGTGCAAAACAGACACTGAAATCCCGGTTTTTACTTTTATGTTTTTGGTTGTCATTTACCACTTTGACAGTTTGACTTCAACTTAAAGCATTTTTATCCTGAACATTCCATTTATCCAATTTTCTGAAGTCAGTTACGAAATAAAATCAAAAACCCTTGACAGCAGCTTTAAGTTTTTGTAGCAGAAGTTCGTGTGCAAGGTTTTATGGAAATAAAAGGAACTTTATTTTATATATATAGGTGTGTGTATGCCTAAAAATAAACATTTAAAATCTTAAGTGATCAAGAGGAAAACATTCATGAATTCAAAAACGCCTTTTCAATTGAGGAGACAATAATCATGTTTCCCATATATTTTAAACATAGAATTCGGATTAAAATCTTTTTTTTTTTGCTTATCGTTAATGTGAATACTTAAAAAACGTACTGTCTAAGTGTAAAGCACATTTGTTACATTATTATAAGTGAAATAGAAAAGTTAGATAAATCTTTCATCCAGAAAATACAAAAGCTTAACCCACCGCACAGAATCATTTATTATTGCTACGTATATTATGTCGACTCCAGTTCATAAGGTTGCATTTTTTTGTTTCTTTGGGCAGAAAATAAGGATGCATGTTATCGTGAATAAAGCTACTGGCTTTACAAGAATGTGATAAAAAAGAAGCAGCTAGGAAGAATTTAAGCATTTCTTTCCCTTTTACGATACCAGAAGAAAATTTATATCTGTTAATAAAAAACAACAATAATACATTCAAGAAGTTATGCGTTTTATTTGCTGTGTGATTGGTACGTAACGAGTTTTTTGACTCATTGGATTTACTAAGAATATTTTTATAAGTTTTGCAATTTTGTTTTAGTTGCAGAAGATAATTCAAGAAAACAAAACAATAGCACATAACCTTTTTTTTAAAGTAAGGTTTAAGAAATTATAAATATAAAATTTTAACACTTTTTAAAGCTATTTTAGGTTTGTTAATTCTGTCCACCATCATATTAGCAATGAAAAACTGTAGTTTTTTGAGAACCCAGTAAAATGTTTTATGGCGCTTAATTTTTCATGCCACAATTTCATGGCGCTAAAACTTTGTAATAATAAATGCAAGCTAATACTGTAATTAAAAAGACCTTATAGCATAATTCACGCAAAATGACTGCTGAAAAAACAACTTATACTGTTTTTTTTTTTTTTTTTTTTTTTTTTACAAACATTTCGATAGGTAACTTAATTCTGAAGTATTTACTTACATTTATTGAAATGATTAAATTTGTACTCGAGGGAGGATAGGAATGAAGAGGTGTTAATATAATAAACAGGAAAGGAGAAAATACTACTACCAACTCCTATCAGGTAATAACTTTTCGTCAATATTTGCATAATGAAAACGTTAAGTACCGTTATATATCGCATGTCATAAAATCAGTAATGGCCCTATTATCAAACCTAATTTTATCTTGAAGAGAAAGTTAGGAAACGAGCAGTGCATAGAGTTTTTATTGCTTCATTATTATATATTTTTTTAAGGCTGTAAAGTTCTTTTGAAAGATCCCAATTCATGACTCTACAAAAATGAAAAGTTTGATTTTTGAATGAGGGAGGTTTTTTTTCCACAAGATTTTTCACAAGTTTAGAATGAAAAAAATGCCTTTGTTTTGGAAAGTTTATCTTTTTATATTTCAAAACCCGAAAGCAATGGTATATGTTTCAAATCAAGGTGAAGCAGTTTATACACAAATGAAAATAAGATGAGATATGCTACAGAAATTGCAGAAATGGTTGAGAAAAAAAATCACAATAAAAAAGTGATCATCATAAAATTATGCAGCAACTTTACACTTATGGATGAAGTGTTTTTTTCTTTACGAAAAACATATTTTGTCTTTCTTTTCTTTTTTTTTTTACTTTTCCTTCATTTATTTCTTTTGGACGTGAGTAGTGACGGTACTAAATGGGCTAAAGTAGGATTTGGAACCGAGCTTTGTTGTAACAAAATATTATGAAATAAATGTAAAACGTCTTACCGATGAAATTTTGACTTTTTATCACAACGATTCAAGCAAAAGAGGGACAACATAATTTCACTATGCTTGGTTTAGAATTGTAAGAAGTTAATGTATCCTTCTGCTCAGAACACTGACATATGTCCCTCCAGTAATTATAGAGAATTCAAAAATGAAAAAAAAAAAAAGAAAGAAAAACAAAGATCGTTTACAACTATTCTTGTCAAATAAAAAATAAATCTTTTCAATTTCACTAGAGTTCACTCAGCGTTAGAAATTCAAACGAAATTCATTAAATTAAAAATAAAAAGTTCACGTGGCCTCGAATGTTAAAAAAACTTTTAGACGTTTTAGTTTTGGTTTGACATCAGTAGGTTTTAATATTTAAATTAGCGATAATCTCTCCTTAGTGCGACTAATTGATCACTGAGCTAGTTATTTACTTGATTGAATTTGCAACATATAATATATATACATTTTAGTCAGGAATTCATATATATATATATATATATATATATATGTGTGTGGTGTGTGTGTGTGTGTGTGTGTGTGTGTATGTGTGTGTGTGTGTGTATGTATACATTGGATTGACTGACACCTTAAGATTAGTATTATTTTGGTTTGACATTCTTTTAATCCAGTGGTTCCCAACCTTTTCCTTGTGCGAACCAAAGTTAGTATGTTTTTTTAATTATTACTTTTTATTAGTTCTTTTTGAATTATTAATAGGGCGGTAAACATATGTATTCGCAAAAGAACTTTAAAAAGTTATTTTTCTGGTAGTGCGAAAAAAAATCATAGAATGGCACGAGAACATACCATACGTACAAATTTTAACCAATCCATAAATATCTTTCGGTTCAAAATTCGCAAAAGTTGTGAAAATTCACATTATTAAAATTCTTTTTTTTTTTTTTGAAATTTCTCATTGCCTAAATGCCAAACAGTTGGTATCAAGTGTGATAAATGTGGACAAAAAATTAAAAATTAACGATTAAATATCTCCAATTAGGCTTTGGGGTCTGTATGTGAGAAATTAGCCGAAAATAATGCAAAATTTAACATTTGAGTAAGTTTCCATGTTTGCGACTCTTTCTTCGCGCTAGCGAGGTAAAAGTGAAAAATGGTAAGAGAAATATACGGTCAAAATTTAAAATTAATCAATGAATTTCTTCTGATTCCACTTTGTGATTAAAATCTTCAAAATCAGACAATAGTGGAAATAAGTACATTTTAAAGTTGTGTACGTATGTTTCCTATGCCAGTCGACAACTTCTGCGCATTATTGGGTGAACAGTTTATTTAAAATAAATCGCTTTTTCACTCCATCCTAATACACATGTAAACTTATCATTTCGTTTTTGTTTCTTTTATGTTAGTAACTGAAAATTCTGCCATTGCAATATTTGCAATATTATTTTCGCGAACCGCCGGTTGGGAAACGCTGTTTTAATGAATTACAATATCTCTTTTGTTTTTTTCTTGACATTTCTTTGAATTACAAATTGTAAAAAATGTATTGAGTATCTTAGAAATGTTTTGGATTGTAAATGTAAGGAATGGCATGAAAGTATGACGAGTGAAAAGGTCTGAGAAAAGGCTTCGAATATACGTCAAAAGTAGGAGAGGGGAAAAATAACTTTTTTCCATTTTTTATAATTTTTATAAATGACACTAAAACTTATGAATGGCTACTAAATAAGAAAAAGTAAGAAAATCGGTTGACAGACAGAGGGGAAAAGGATTAACTGGTTGGTCTTTGCCTATTTAGGTATATATTTTACTTTCAGTCAATCAATCAATATCTATCATTCGTCAATGCTGAGTTTTAGAGAAGTTGCATTTTATTTTTATTTTTTTTCCCTATTCTTTGAAACAAAATCTGATATATATTCGGAATCTTTGCAATTCTCTAAATTTCTCGGTCTTAAAAAGCATATTTTAACGCTGTTATTTGTTTATATAGGAATGTTTTTTTTCTGCACGCTTTTTTGTCTGTAAAATTCTTTGAGTTGTTCAAAAAATACCCATAAGTATTAAAAACTAGGAAATCATTTTTTGTACGCGTTCTTTTCAATGGAGTCTATTTTATGCGAATTCGTCTGTTGAATCAGAATTTACATAATCTTCAAATTTCCCTGTAGAAGCTATGATAAAATTTTTAATATGTTCAAAATTCAAAAAAATAATTGTTAAAAAAAAAAAAAAAAAGTACTACCAACGCAGAAGAAAAAACCTTACATTTAAAGTAATAGAATGTAGCCAAAAAAAGGTAGATATTAAATTCACTTGCGTAAAAAGAGAATTAAATGTTGTTGTTTTTTTAAGTCATGTAAAACAGTTCGCTCAAAAATAGAATAAGCAGTGCATAAACAGTGTTTGTATATGTAACATATATGCATATTCGGCATTTTATTTTCTTTCTTTGCATTTTTTTTAAAGTATGGCGCATGCCTACATTTTTTAGGAAACAGTTTCGTTGATGCAAAAAGAACATGCTCTGAAGAATATAATATACACGGAAATTGTGAAAAATGATGATACATACCCTTCTTCCATTTATAAAAATTAATCTTGTTTTGCTCTTCAGCATAGTAACAGTCATTAATAAAACCACAGAAGTATATTTTTAGTGAATATTGTTGAATTATTTTGTTAAGGACAACGATTAAAACAACTCGAGCGATGTAATAAGAGTCCAAAAAATATGCTTGTATGCTTCTATAAGCAAGGAAATTATACCGCATTCGTAGCACTTTGATCACCTGTTATATTTTAATTAGGAGGATTATGTCTGCAGAATCTTGTTATTTTTTCTTTTCTTTTCTTCCTTTTCTTTCTTTTTTCCGAATATATTGCTATAATTGTTTCTAAGAAGACCGCGTTTGGGGATAGGCCAATTTATTTGCCTGGCTGAAAATAATCCATCTGGGGACATACTTTTAATTCTACCTTCAAAATTGCGACTGTTGAAAGAAATATATCATTTATTGTTATGAACTGTAACAAAAGAATTAATTTTTGTTATAGGAGAAAACAAGAAGTTTCGTCTAGAACTATACGAGCCTACTTTCCCATACACACCAAATTCAAATTTATAATCTAGCTATCTCTTTCTGTCTCTTTCTCATTTAGCTTTAGCTCTTAATTACTTCAAATATACTTTTTTCAACGGATAATACATATTCATTCACTCAGTCATTCATTCTTTCATTTATTCAGTCCTTCATTTACTCATTCACGTTCATTTATATACTTATTCATGCAGTTATTCACTCATTTGTTTGTTTTTTGATTTATTCACTCATTTATTCATTCATTTATTCTTTCGCTCATTCATTTATTCATTCAGTCATTTATTCACGTATTTATTTATTCAGTCATTCATTCTTTCATTCATTCATTTACGCACTTATTCATTGAGAAATATCCATAAAATTCCCAATCAAAAAATTTCATAGGAAAAAAGGCTCGTTCAGTTCTAGTTGATCTTCGTATCTGTACATGTTATACATTGTGACATCTTTCCAATGAAGTTTATTGCTAACAAATCCGTCGGTTAGATCAGGATTTATATGGGATTAAAATTTCGTTCAGGCTAATGTTTTTTTTTTTTTTGAACTGTTCAAAAATGAACAAAAATTGTTCAAATCAAAAAATATTTCACGCCGAGAGCCCCTTGGAATAAGCTTGTTCAAAGGAGCTTGGATCTTATATGCAGAGTTTATATATAATTTGCTTCATATTTAACCATAGACGCTAATGTTACGAGTTTTTGAACTGTTCAAAGTTAAACGAAATTTTTTTTAATCAAAAGGTTAGATATAGAAATGAGATGTCCTCTCCGAGATCTTTCGAACGCAAAAAGATTTTTTCGAACCGGACAATTCGTTCAAAAGTTATTAGGGGGGGGGGGGGCAGACTGACTGACAAACCGACAGGCAGACAGAAATGGCGACAGACACACATTTTTTCCATCTCAAAACCCTACTTTTAAATTTTTATTTTCCAATTTTTATTTAATTACTTCACTTTTTTTGACTTTTCTTTATTTTTAACGATTTTTTACGACACATTAAGCCTTCTTTCATGCTTCATTTTTATTTTATTTTTTACTTTTACAGGAAGGTAGGCTAAAAAATTAGTTAGAATTATTTTCTTTTTAAATGTAAAAAAAATGTTACCACTACTAATAAGTATTGATAATAGTAAATTAATAAATAATAATAATACGTGATTATATTTTAGGACATGTTGTTTGACATCTTGTTTGAACATGTTGTGTGTTATGCTTAAATCTTTTAAATTACTTTGTACAATGAGTCAATTCTAGAAGCATCAAATCTATGTGTTTCAGCTGTTCACAAATTTTATATTTATGATATTACTAATGAGTCTAAGCTGATCCTTATGATATTAAAAAATCAAGAGTAGCAATGTTAAATTAATAAAATTGCTTCATACAAAAGCGAAACTGAAGTCAATTATTTTGTAATTGAAGTTAGGACCTGAAATAAATTGTTTTATTGTTTGATTTATATTTGATTGATTCCTCTAACTTAATTATAAATATGTGTGAAGCACTTTTTTAGAATAAGAAATACAATATCTTTATATTGTACTTCTAATTCTAAAAAAATAAGATGTTATGTTATTTAAGTTTGAGTTCCTTATTGCTGCGAAGTGTAACGGTAATTTATGGGGAACTATTTATTATGTGAAGTTTAACGTTCCGTTGGAATGAAGTCCATGAGTGTTACGTAAGATTTCTCATTTTTCTGCATTTGATGCATCAGTTTAGATTGCTGGAATTCTTGGCATTCTTACCCCTCAGTCAATTTAACAGACACCTTTTTCTAAGAAGCATTCTTCTCGTTCACCAATATTTATTTTCGTTTATATGTATACAGCGCTGATGCAATAGGTATTTATTGTTATAAAACAGCTTTTTCGTTCAATACTAATACATGATGCTTTTTTGAAGTTCTGTCTTAGTCTGCATGATACTTTAAAGGAAATATTATCTAGATTAAGACATTTTTATCAACATTTGCGAAAAAGAAACACTGTTGTAGCAGACAACATTGCCATTGTTATATTTTGAAAATTAGTAAGCATTAAATATCACATACTTTTTAATATACATAATTAATTAAATTTGTTTTATATTCTTATTACACTTTTTCTTTCATGGGAAAGCTTAAACTTTTAAAGCTTATAAATATGCAAAATACATCTGAAAAGTAGTTGCTATGAAACTGAAACAGTGATTCAATGGAAACTACCTTTATAAAAGCTTTATGTGAACAAAGAAATACATCAAAGCAAATACATATAGAAAAATAAAGTGAAATAATGATTTTGCATCTTCCTTTACATGATTTACAATATATCTTTCTTTTGTAAAAAAAATAAAGGATTCTTCAATTTCAAAGCTTGAATTTAATCAAAAGGACATACTTAATTACTTTGTATGTTATTCGATATTTGGCAAATCAGTATAAGCATTTTTTGGTTCTATCCTACGCTCGTTACATAGTTAAAAAATATATATTAAAGATAAAATTTGTGTATAAAAATTCAAAACACTACTTGTGACTTTAAGTAATGCTTAATTGTTGCATGACAATAGGTTAAATATTTCAGCTATCATGAAGATAAAGCACAGTGCTGTACATTTAGAAGAATTCAACACGAAAATTGGAGTTAGGGAATATACGTGTGCCTACATTCCTGGATGTTATTAGCTGAAGGAAGTTTGTATCACTAGAGACTGAGATATTAGTATTCTTGCATTCTTCTATTTTACTCTGCTTAGATGCATCTTAGTAAATGTGTCTGGTTAATGGGTAATTGATGTGGTAATAATATTGTAATAATGATCGATTAATAATAATTATTAGTATTACAACTACTTGGCTACGTTGAAGCTATTTGATTGATGGTATTTGTACTGCCATAAATTTGCAGAAAATTTCACATAACAACGAAAAAATGGTACAATAATTTTATATAAGCCACACATTTCCCCAATCTCTAAACCCCACTTTCATTTTTTTTTTATTTTTCAATATTGCTTTAAATACTTAACATATTTTTGACTTTTTCTTATTTTTAACAATACTATAAACTCATCTTTAATTACTTATTTACAGAAAAAAAAATCAGAATAACTATCATTTTTAAGTTCAAAGTGAGTCCAAACAAAGAAAAATAGGATTACAATTGCTACTTGTAAACTTTTCAGACTGTTTTTGTTTTTAAACATTGATCTTGAAAGATTAATTTAACGGTTGGTTACGTTGTTTAATGAGTAAACTTTGTGAAGGTGTAAATTTGACCCTCCTTCGTAATGAATGCGTTTCAGATAGAAAGTTATTTTTGCATTGAAGGAGATAATTCTTTGAAATATCTAAGATACGATTTTAAATGTTCATAATATTATACTTGTACATATATTATTCAATTGAATTTACTCATTTGGAAATCTATAATTAAAAAATAACCATTCTTGACTTTGCTTAGGTTTTTTTTTTGTAATTATATTAACGATTATTGTTTTTCGTATTTATTTTTATTTTGTTTTCATGACTGTCTTCCAACGCGCTCTGTAGAATAATGATATGTTATTTTGACCTGAATTATCACTAGGTCTTTCTCCTGATCCACAACATGGAAGAACAGTACATAATTTGGAAAACCATGTGCAAGAGGCATAAGGTTTTATTCCATTAAAATAGAATACGGCATGCGTCACACTAAATGCTCCTTAGCATGGTTACATTGAAAAACGGGGCAACTACATTTGCTACTGATGCCTTTCCTATTTGAAACGATTCCAACGCATAGTTTAGTATGGACAGTTGCTAAAATAATTCTTAACGGAAAGTTTAAATTAACGTAAAGGACTTTCCGTTAATTTAAACTTAATTTCAGAAAATTCTTAACGGAAAGAAACTACATTTATAGTTTTAAGAATCCGTTACGAAACGAGAAAACATACGATTTGAAATTGAAGTCCCTTCTAGAAGTCAATCCTTATAACAATATCATTAGTCTGTACACGCTACAACTTGAAATTCAGTGAATCAAGTAGAAGTTATCCGAGCCGAAGGAAAACCATATGACATTTATTAAATATAACCATAACATAAACTCTAACAGTCTCGAACTAGGAATTTAATGTTTATGAAGAAATTGCAGCTACAACAGCAATAATAATGATGATGATCATATCGTGCTGGTCCATTTCTGTCTATGGAGCTGATATTCGGCAGGGCATTGAGTCGTACAGTTGGTGGTGAATCTCCTACTGCGAAATTGCATTCCATAACATGTTCCAATCGGCAAGTGCTTCGACATGTCGGAGTCTCCTGCTCAACGAAGTCAAAACATGTTCAATTGAGGAGAAGTTCAATGATCAATAGGAAAGCTTTACAGCAAAATTATCTTACGGACTCAATGGAATTTTAAAATACACGAAGTATCTACCAAGAATGTCGATATCTTTGAAAAAGTGGCGCAAGTTAGATCATGTTTTTAACCTGAAAAATAATCTCTTACTCCCTGTCCTCTCTGTGTTGTGTTTATTACTTATGTTTGAAGGGGTTTTTTTTTTGGACTCTGGAATGCTGCGATTACAGGGATGGATAAATTACAGAAGCAGCACATTCCTGTAGTGATTTGTGTAACACACGGATATAAACTCACGGCTACATACTTAATGGTTTGAGAAACCTATGGAGTGGCAGCTTAAAACAAACATCACATGCAAACGACAACAAAACACATACTCACTATATTCTCGAATTTTGAACGAAAATTCAGTTGCAGTAGTTCTCTTGTCTACATACTTTTTTTGCTTGTCAACATTTTCTCATTTTCCAATTTATTAAAAAGTTCCGTCTAGAACTATGCGAGCCTACTTTTCCGTACAAACCACCTTCATTCATTTTTATCCAGAATTTAAATAATTTGCTTCATTTTCGCCCATAGGCGCTAATGTTAAATTTTTTTGAACTGCTTCAAAATTGAACGAAAAAATGCTCAAATCTGGTAAAATATGGAAATGAGATGTCCTCGCCGAGATCTTTCGAATGCAAAAATAATTTTTCGAATCGGACAATTTGTTCAAAAGGTATTAGGGGGACAGACAGATCGACTGATAGACCGACATACACACAATTGTCCCATCTCAAAACCCTACTTTCAATTTTTTTTATTTTTCATTATTTATTTAATTACTTCACTTTTTCTTTTTTTGACTTTTCTTTATTTTTAAAGATATTTTTACGATACATTAAACCTTCTTTCATGCTTTATTATTTTTTTTACTTTTACGGAAAAGTAGGCTAAAAACAAAGGAAACAGGTTGACACAATATAAATCGTAACGGAACGTCTCAACGATTGAAACATTGAACTTTAAAATGCATTCGTCAATTAAACTCAGTTGCTAAATAGAAGTAAAATAAAGGCATAAGAATTGTATATTTATGGCTATTTTTATTTTTAGCAAACAAGGTTGCGGCATCTTTTGAACAGAAATTGTAGTAAATTCAGAGGAAGGTATGTAGCCTTAGAGTAAAGTACTAGCTATAAACTTACTACCGTGTGCCTTACAAAAATTATTCCGGATTTCTTTAAACAACAAAAATACTCAAGAACAAATATTTATTTACAGAAATTGTAGTAAATTCAGAAATGAATTTCATTTTCTGATGTTCTTCTAGATAATAAAGTATACCTTCTCTGTATAAAAATGTACATTTTGACATCGCAAAATCATTGCACAATCAATTTTACTGTAGATAGATACAATGTAAAACATATGTTTTAGAAATATGCATATATATATATATACATTATTTTTACAAAAAAAAAAAATTAAAATTTCAATTATAAAGCGTGGTCCTCCATTCAAGGAGAAAAAACATAATTAAAATCTTGGTATTAAAACTTCAACGAGTTTCCCCTTTTTCAGCTTGGCTATTGAAAAAAACTCTCCATCTAACAAAAAAAGAAAGAATAAAGTATAGATAACTGTCTTGTTTTTCTCAGCTGTCTTCTAATATTTGGCGATTTCTGCATTAACTCTTACATATAATCCCTTGTTTTTCATTTTCAGCACATGTTTACTGATCGCTTTACATAGCCATCAACTGCTTATTTTTCTAATTGAATTACTTAAAACTAAGCTTGCAGTAAAATGTTTTAAAATAATGAAAAATGCCCCTTTTTTTACCCTATACTATGCAGTACGTACAAATGTATGACAATTTTTGACAGCTGGTTTTTTGAACATAAATCTTCGTCAAATTCTGTTTTTTAGGGTCTTTGCTTGAATGCTTATAAAAACAGGCTTTATACTTTTCCTTTTTTTCTTCAAAAAATGGCTTAGTATTGTTGATAAACTGCCTTCAAACAATAGATTCAATAAGTTTAATGCTTGTTGATAAGTGTAGCTTGTTCATAATGAAATTTCTGGGAACATTTCAAATTACAGGTTTTTCTGTTTTTTATTAGGAAATAAAACTTGCAAAACATGAATTTTTTCATTTCGCATTAGCTAAAACACGAGAAAAAAGAAATTTAAAATAGAAATTTAAAAGGAAAAGAAAAGAAAAAAAACTTAATTGACAAGTTTTCAATGCTTTTGAATTTTGTGAGAAACTTTATTCAAAAATCAGACGTCCAACCTAGAACTGAAGAAATGTTGTAAATTTTAGAGAAGAAAGACAGCAAAAGAGGAAAATAAGAAACAGAGATAGACAATAACGCATAACTGCTTTTAACGAAGCAATTAAACGTTATTAGAAAGCATAAATTGGCAAGTTAAAATATTCTGACATTTTTATGAGAGGGAAATGATACCAAAATTGTTAAACGGAGATAGAGATAACGTTAGAATTTTAATTTTTATTTTTAAAATATTTTTTTTAGTACTTATTGTTTCCTGTAGAATTTCAGTAGCATTTGTTCATTGTGCTTCAATACGGACTATTTTGACCAATTTATACTTTAACAAAAAATAATTTCACGTTAAGAAAGCACAAATTAGCATTAAAATGCAGACATATGTTTCGGAATTGCTTGGAATACCTTTTTTAATGCGACAGAGAGCTTCCAAATGCACAACATCCAAGGCTTCATTTGGTTGTTTTGAATCCAGAAGCTCCCTGTCGCATTGAAAAAGGGATTCCAAGCAATGCCGAAACATATGTCTGCATTTTAATGCTAATTTGTGCTTTCTTACCGTGGAATTATTTTTATTAGTTTACTTAGCACAAAGTTAATTTATTATTTCAATTTATACTTTGCTTTTTCACGTAATATAATATAAAAATGAAAATTTATTTCGCAATTTATGGCACACAAAGGAAACAGCGCTGTGTCAAAACATGCAACAAAAGGAAAATAAAGAAAAGGGTGAGTAGAAAAATTCAACTTTGTTCAATTTAAAAACACTTTACTACTCTGCTTAAGGTTATTTTATATGATGCTTGGCAATCATTAAACCTCTCAATGATTTTGACACATGATGCCCCTAAACTCGACAAACATTTGCTTTACCTGATTGCTAAGTGAGAATGGACCCATCATAAAAACTATCGTAAAACCTTTATCAAACACTTTTACTTCTATGTTTACTTTATCAAAGTAAAATGCAGAGACTTTTTACTACCCTCTTTGGTGTCCTTCCAACTAAACACTGCGTTGATAGCATTTAAATATAAAATGTTTAATGGATTTTCAAATGGGGCATTATTTTAGTATCACTTACAAAATTTCTCAGTAAAAATTTGCTCCTCCAGGACAAGTGTAACCCATTGTAAGGTTCAAATAAAGTAATCATAAAAACTGAAAAACAATCTCATGTGGGTTGTAAACATCAAGTGATAATATTTTTCAAGCAACCTAAATTCTGAAGCCAATAAATAATAAATATTTATTTCAATGAATAATACAGATACATGTACCTTAGAAACTGGAAGGTGAACGCAAATATTTTATTAATGATAAGATAAATAGGATTTTTAATGATTTTTTTACGTAAAATATTTATTTTTTAGCCTACTTTCCACTAAAAGTAAAAAAATAATAATAAAAGAAGACTTAATATGTCCTAAAAATATCGTTAAAAATCAGATAGAATCAAAAGTAATTGAAGTAAATTAATATATATTGAAAAATAATAAAAAAAATTAAGTAGGGTTTTAAGATGGGGGAAATCTGTCAGTCTGTCTGGTTGACGGTCTGTTATTCAATTTGTCCCTACCCAATGACGTTTGAAGGAATATTATGGTTCAAAAGATTTTTTTCTGCAGTCGAAAGATCTGGGCGAGGATATCTCATTTCCTTTTTTTTTTTATTTGAACAATTTTTCGTTCAATTTTTAACAGTTCAAAAAATACTATCATTGCTGACTGTAAGGGCATGTGAAGCTAATTATGTAAACCCAGGACAATGAGTTCAGAGTTCCTATGAACAAGCGTATTGGAAGGAGTCTCGAAGTGAAATATTTTTTTGATTTGAACAATTTTTGTTTGTTTTTGAACAGTTCAAAAAAAAATTTACATTATCGCCTTCAGTCAAATTTCAATCCTGCATAAATCCTGTTCTAACAAATGGATTTGCTTGGAACAAAGTTTATAAAAACGATGTTATGACGTAGAACATGTACATATACGAAGTTCATCCAGAACTAAACGAGCCTATTTTCTTACAAAACGTTTTGATCTGGATTTTAAGGATATTGGCGAACGAATTAGTGAATGAATTAATGAATGCGTGAATAAATATGTATAAACCTTGAAAAAGGTATATTTGAAGTAATTAAGAACTAAAGATTAATGAAAAAGAGAGATATAGCTAAATTATCAATTTGATGTTGATGTACACCAGAAAGTAGGCTTGTATAGCTCTAGACGGAACTTCTGGTCCTTATTTAGAAACTGAAGCCAGTGATTTTGCGTCAGATTTTCCGACAAAGGAATTTTTGAGTTCAGTGCAAGATTATCCCTCAACTAAATTGTGAGAGCATCAGGTTTTTTCCTTATGACAAGGGCAATTGGACTGTCAAATTACATTGGAATTACACTGACAATTGCCTGTAAAACTGTATTAACAACTATTTTTAAGTGAATTCCCTTAAACGCACTCATTATGCTTGCTGTTGGGCTCTCGTGTGTTTTGCGTAGAGTAAATACTTTAAAAATTGAATAATCAAAGAAAATGAAAACGCATTTTGAAATAACATTCGTGGGACACAGCAGGTAACATTTCTTTGAAATCTTTTCCTCACGAAATTTTTTTCTCCCTTATCTAAACCTTACAAACTTCTGGACTTCTAAAAAGGAGCAATATTAGGAGTTACCAACTCGTCTACTTGTGATGGAAGATTTTCACTGATATTTAGGCCTTCTGTCCAAAGGACAAAATATTCTACTGGACAATATTCCTTTTAGTTCAAAAGTGTATTGATAAAAAACTTGTTTTCTCCTAATTTTCTGTGCTCTTATTATTAACCTTCTGTTTGAGTTTAAGAAGTTTCCGAGTATGCCTTTACCATAGTAAAACAACATTGATAAAAGGCCCAAAATATTTATTATTATTTTCTACTAGAAAATAGACGCAGCAAACACAAAGAATCGAAAACGTCAGAGATCAGTAAAATGTGCCACATTAAAAATATCTGTTAGTGCTAGGGTAGGCAGTGGCAATAGTTTCCAGTTTCGACGATGACTTTTCCCCAGATCCCCAGATAGTCCTATCATGTGAAAAAGGACTTGTATTGTAAAAAGGCTTTTATTATAGTGAGATATCTCAGCTGCCTTCAATAAAAATAAATAAATCATTTTGCAAAATAATTAGTATCAAAACACCTCTTTAAAAACTTTTGCCCCACTGAATGCGGGAAAAGTTTCCACTGGTAACTTTTTCTCCCTTCACAGGTTTAGATCTAGAAAAACGCAGAAAATCATTTACCAAACTGACCGAGCAATTCTATTTTGAATTTTCTTATGAAAACTCCCGAACTATAATTTAAAAACGCATTTTCAACTCTCTTCGGATAGAGTATCACAACTTACGGAGAAAAAAAGATGATCAAAATATAGGTTTTATTTTGGAAGCTGAAACTGGTTTAATATATCATGCAAAATTTCAAACTTCTCTGAACAAAGACTTAAAAGACATTCCGATTTTTGTAAATGATGTCAGCTGTCTTCATTCTGTATTCAAAAACTTTATACGCATCCTCACTTTTTGTCTTTTTGAACACTTGCAATTTACATGTAGTTGTAAAATTCCTAAATATCTTTCTTTCTTACATTTTTCGCTTGACTTGAAGCGATAGTCTTTAAACTTTTTTACATAGTGCAGAGTACGTTTTAATAAATATGAATCGGGTTGTCTTTTTCTGCACCTTGTAATTTATTTTCTGTTCGTTGTTGAATTTTAATTTCTTTTTAACTTCCTGATATTATCTAAATTCAACAAATAGTAAACACAGAAAAAGCTTCATAGTTGATTACAATAAAGTTTCAATTGCAAAATTCCTTCAAAATGATCATTAGAACTGGAAAATTTTGATCCACGGTATGGACACGTTTACCCCACTGTGTATGGAGAACTTTGCGTGATAACGTAGGTAAACTAATTGACACACAGCGGATGTAATCATTGCCTCATTTCTGGCTACTTCAGTGTAGTAATAGAAAAATAATTTCACGTTAATTTAAAGCACAAATGAGCATTAAAACGCAGACATATGTTTCGGGATTGCTTGGAATCCCTTTTTCAATGCGACAAGGAGCATCTAGATGCAAAACATCCAAATGAAGCAGACAAAACAACAAAAACAAAGCTTATATAGCCAAGGAATTAACCGTAAACTAATGAGAATAAAGGCAGTGTGAAGTGGGAGTAGAAGTAGCAGGGAAGGCACCAATAAGAGAACAACAAACGAATCCAGTTGAAAGTACAGGAAGTAAAAAGGGATATCAATAAAAACAAAGCAAAAAAGACGACAGCATGCATAAAAATGTAAAAATACATGAAAAATTGGAAAAATAATAAAATGAAATACAAAGAATAAAATGGAAATAAAATAAGTACTGAAAATACCAAAACAAAAAGCAAAACAAATTACACATGTAAAGGAGGGGGGAGGGGGGGAGAGAAAAAATAGACACAAAAAAAAAAGGAAAACTAACAAGAAAACCAAGAAAGAACAGCAAATTAAAGGAACTTATGCCAGACCTGTGAAAAATAAGGAGTTGAGGAAGAATCATTAACCAAATTAGAACTATTCCTGTTAATATGATAAGCTTCCCAAAAGTCAAGCTCTAAAGGGGAAGAACATTTTTGAATAATTTTCCCAGAATTGAAATCAAAGGAGTGGTTGGAATTCCAACAATGTTCGGCAATACTAGATTTATTTAACTCTTGCTTTCGTACATAACCTTTATGCTCATTTAACCGAATTTTCAGAGCACGTTTTGTCTGTCCAATGTAAGAAAGGCCACAACGGCAACTAATTTGGTAAATACCCCAAGTGTTAAGTTGATTGACAGGATCTTTAAGAGAAGAGAAGGAAAGTTTGTTGCTAGGAGCAAAAACGACTTGAAATTGAAACCGTTTTGGGATTTTAGCAATACGAAAACTGACAGAATGAAAGAATGGAAACACAACCAAATTCTTTCCAGAAACACCATGATTGGGACCTGAAGTTTTTTTAGAAAGTTTGTTATGAATAGAATCAATTGAAGAGTGAGAAAATCCTCTGTCAACAGCTACAGCTTTCAGATAGTTGAGTTCAATCTTGAGAAGCTCAGGAGAAGAGCAAATATTCATCGCACGATGGACAAGAGCATTAAAAGCCGAATATTTTTGGTTGGGAGGATGAGACGACAGTCTGTGAGGAGGTAAAGAAACAGCGAAAGGTTTACGAGAGACAGAAGTAGTGAAACCAGACTCACTCCTAGAAATCAAAACATCAAGAAACGCGAGTCTACTATTAAGTGATGTTCAGTGGAGAAATGACGAACGAAAAAAAAAAAGCCACCAGATGGCATTACGAACTCTATGAAAAAGGAAGGAAGGATTGGGAGACTTGCCCGAGACCCAGTCAAAAATCTTGTTATGAACGCATCATAAAATTCTGTGTGTGTAAATATTTCATTCAAATCATCTAAGTTTTGAAATTATGTCTAAGGAAAATAAATCTAAGCTCCATGCAAATCGTGTCCTTGGTAAGTTTCAATTCAATCTGATGTGTTAATTCCTTTAATGTTTTTTTTTTTTTTGCTATTTAAAATCCATTTCTATACAGTCCACTGGTTATAACCTCCAAACATTGGTCCGTCGAGCCGGAGAAGCGATTATGGAAAAAATGTAGTTGATTTGTTTAATTGTTTAATTATTAAATCAAATGTATTTGTAATTTCTTTAATTGTTTAATTTGTAAATCAATCGTACTTGAAAAGTTTCGATTCTTCGATTCAGCTTATCATTCCATTCTTTGTATTCATTGTCCGTTCCTTCTTCCATATTCTGGCAAGATGCCAAAACATACAGCTGCTTATAATAAATTTCTTTTTTGTTGCAAAGAGATAGAACGTTTTGATGTGAAAAAAAATGAGGTGTTACTGGAAGGAAGTTCGTATTTGGAAAATGTGCTTTTGAAGCTTAAATCGCTGGATGAAAAGTTGAATGATTCTTTTATTGGTTTATCAGAGGCTGAGTCAAACGATTTTGAATATGATAAGTTTGCATTGTCTCAGGATTTGGTTTTACAAACCATTTCGGATATTGAGAGTGTTTTAAATTCCAAATCTGAATCTGGTAGTTTGGATGAGCCATTAAAAGGTGCTAATTGTAATCTAAAATTACCAAAGTTTGATTTGCCTGTTTTCTCAGGCCAGAAAGATGGTTGGCTAGGGTTCAAAGATATTTTTGAGTCAGCAATCCTGAATAATGCTCAGTTAACGAATCTACAACGATTGCAATATCTTTTAAGCGCAGTACAAGGAGACGCCTTAAGACTAATTAGGGGGTTTCCCATTTCGGAACAAAATTTTGTGCAGGCTTGGGATACTTTGGTTTCTCGTTATGATAACAAAAGAGAACTTGCTTTTGTGCAAGTTTCAAAATTCATGTCTCTAAAGTCTGTTAAATTATCTGAAAAAGGGCTGCATGATTTATTGGATACTGTTAACGAAGCGCTTAGAAATTTAAAAACCCTTGGGTTTGAGAAAAATTCTTTTGTAGATATAATTTTGATATTCATTGTTGTAAATAAATTAGAGGAATCATTAATTCAAAAATGGAAATTATCTCTTGATGGAAATATTCTTCCAACTTTGGAAAATCTTATTGATTTTTTGGAACGACACGCTCGTAGCATGCATGGAGCTAGGGAATCTATTACTAATTCTAAACCTAAATTTGAAAAACGGTGCATTGCTGGAAATGCGTTAGTAAAGGCAGAAACTTCTACTTTAAATTCGGCAGCTTGTAAATGTTGCACCAAATTGCATCCAATTTTTAAATGTGAAAAGTTTAAGTCGCTAAGTCTTGACAAACGTTGGAATTTCGTCAAACAAAACAAACTTTGTATCAACTGCCTTCGAGTAGGACATTTTTCAGAGAAATGTTTAATCTCAACTTCATGTAAAGTATGTCAGGGTCACCATCATAGTCTACTACACCGTTTCAAACCTACCCCTTCATTGGAGGCACTGGAAAGAGAAAATGTAGTTTCCGGACTTAACCCAACAGAAGAAAGTGCCCAATGCTTCTCTAACCATATAGCTAAATCGAATATGGACAGTTATGTACTGTTGTCGACAGCTATCGTAAATGTCACAGGTTCAAATGGAATAGTTTTGCCAGTTAGGGCGCTCCTGGATAATGGTTCTCAGACAACTTTGATTTCAAACGAACTTTGTAAGAAACGGAACCTTCCACTTAAAACAGCTAAGTTTTTAATTTCGGGAATCAATGATAGTGTTGCCGAAACTTCACATTATGAAGTCCGTATAACTTTCTCACCTAGAATAAATAAAGAAGTTTTTGAAACTCGAGCATTAGTTGTTGGGAAAGTAACTTCTGAATTGCCAAATTTCAAAGTTCCCGATATCAAATGGCCTCATCTAGAGGGACTCACGCTTGCAGATCCAGAATTTAATGAAACTAAACCAGTCGAGATGCTGTTGGGAGCAGATATCTACGCAAATTTAATATTGGGACAAACCATCTTTGGCCCCAAGGGATCTCCAGCTGCACTTAATTCTAAATTAGGCTGGTTATTATCTGGAAGAATCTTCTCTAAAGCTATAACTCACACTGCAAATAACATTTTGAGTTGCCATACGCAAGTGAACCTCGACAGAGAATTAAAGCGGTTCTGGGAAATTGAATCTGTCCCAGAGAAATCATTCATTGATCATGAGAGTGAAATATGTGAGGACATATACGCATCAACAGTCTCCAAAAATTCTTCAGGAAGATACATCGTAAATTTACCGTTTAAAGATGACAGGAAATTAGGAGATTCGAAATGCCAAGCATTAAAACGATTCTCCTATCTGGAAAGCAAGCTGAAGCGAGATCCTGCATTCCATAAAGACTACTCTGCGTTTATGCAAGAATACATCGATTTAAAACATATGACTCTGGTTCCAGCTAGTGAAGTCACTTCAAGTTCCCAACAATTCTACTTGCCACATCATGGAGTACTGAGAGAAGATAGTACGACCTCGAAGCTTAGAGTAGTATTCGATGGATCGGCTAAAAGTTCGAATGGTGTATCTTTAAATGACATTCTTCACGTAGGTCCAAAACTTCAATCTTCCATTTTTGAACTGCTAATTCAATTTCGAACATTTAGGGTGGCTCTTTCTGCGGACGTGGAAAAGATGTTTCGACAAGTTCTGGTGAATCCTGAACATACAGAATATCAAAAAATACTTTGGCGATTTGACCCTCATCAAACTATTGACACTTACAGATTGAATACGATTACATATGGCTTAACTAGTTCTCCGTATCTTTCGATTCGAACACTAAAGCAACTTTCTATTGATTACGCAGAAGAGTTCCCAAATGCTGCCAAAACCGTATCAGAAAACTTCTATGTCGACGACTTGTTGACTGGAACTGATTCTATTTGTGAAGCCAAGTCATTGGTCTCTGACTTAAATACAATCTTAAGTCGAGGGGGATTTACTTTGAGAAAATGGTCCTCGAATCTCCCTGAAGTTCTCGCACAACTCCCAAGTGAATTGAGATCTAGTCTTAAAAGTATTCAACTGGAAGAAGACCAAAAGATAAAGCTTTTGGGGTTATATTGGAACTCTGAAGAAGATATTCTACAAATCAAAATAGCGGATCAATATCCCGTTAACACGAAGAGACAACTCCTCTCAGTCATCGCAAAAGTATACGATCCACTTGGATTCTTGTCTCCAACTACCATTCTCATGAAAATCATTATGCAAGATTTGTGGAAAAGTCAAGTTTCTTGGGATGCAGAAATTCCTGATGAAATAATGAAGACTTGGAGAGAATTCTACTCACAGATTGAAGATTTGAAACTTATCAGAGTTCCAAGGTACCTGAAGATGAGCTCGTACAAGAATATCCAGATTCACGGTTTCTGTGACGCCTCCATCAAGGCATATGCAGCTGTAGTTTATCTCCGTGTTACCAGCAACACTGAAGAAAACTACGTCAGTCTAATAGCAGCGAAAACTAAGGTAGCTCCCATCAAATCAATAACTTTGCCAAGATTGGAGCTTTGTGCAGCCTTATTGCTTGCCCAATTATGCACTTCAGTTGTTGAAGCATTAAAATCAGTCAAGATCGATGAAACCCATCTTTGGTCAGATTCTCAGATTAACTTGAGTTGGATAAACTCACCACCTTCCAAAGGAAACCAGTTTGTGCTGAATAGATCTAACCAAATCAATGCTCTTATTCCTCGTGCAAAGTGGCATCACGTTCCTGGCATCATGAATCCAGCAGATTGTGCTTCAAGAGGTATCATGCCACAGAATCTCCTACATAATACACTTTGGTGGAATGGTCCAGCGTGGCTTTCTGAAGGACAATTTCCTGAAACCCTCCTTTCAAACTCATCCGGCAGCGTTGAGGAACCATCCCACTCTTCTGACATCCTAGTTCATGTGACAAAAACGAATCCTATTCCCGAGTTTTTGTGCAAATATTCTTCATTTTCAAAGTTAGTTCGTGTAACAGCTTACATCCTAAGATTCATAAACAACATCAAAACTACAAGTAAATCATCAGGAACTTTGAAAACACTTGAACTTGATAGTGCAATCCAGTTCATCGTGAAAACTCTTCAAACTCAAGCATTTGGCACCGAAATACATGCATTAAAACAAGGAAAAGCGTTACCACATAATAGCAAACTCTTGCAACTGAATGTTTTCCTAGATTCTTCTAAAATCCTTCGTGTTGGAGGACGTCTGTCTCATCACCAGTTGCTCTCTCAAGATCATAAGCACCCGATGCTAATTCCAAACGACCACGTCGTAACAAAGTCCCTCATCATGCAATATCACCTAAGATATTTGCACGCTGGTCCGCAACTTCTTTTATCGCTTCTTCGTCAAAAATTCTGGTTCACTAATGGAACATCTTCCGTTAGACAAGTCGTCAGAAGCTGCATTACTTGCCTAAAGTTGAAGAAAAGAACTTGCCAGCAGATGATGGGTGACTTACCTGCTGAGAGAATTACTCCAACCAGACCTTTCCAAAAAACTGGTGTAGATTTCGCTGGTCCAGTTATCACTAAGCCCAATCTGGTCCGAAGCAAAGTAAAAGTGAAATCTTACATATGTCTTTTCATCTGCTTATGTACGAAAGCTGTTCATCTTGAAGCAGTGTCCGATTTGAGTACTCACGCCTTTCTTGCTGCATTCAAACGTTTCATCAGTCGACGCGGTCTTCCTACAGATATGTATTCTGACAATGGCACTAACTTCAAAGGAGCATCTAATCACTTAAAGAAACTTTACAGTCTGATCAAACACCAATCGGTACAAACCTTTGTGGTTCAAGAAATGATCACTTGGCATTTCATTCCTCCATATGCACCCAATTTCGGTGGTCTTTGGGAAGCGTCAATAAAGTTAACTAAGACCCATTTAGAGAAGCTTTGCCATTCAACTCTTTTAAACTTCGAAGAATTCTCCACTCTCCTTTGTGAAATTGAAGCATGTATAAATTCGAGACCATTAACCCCCTTTCGTCTGATCCAACCGACTATCAAGCCCTCACTCCAGGTCACTTCCTCATTGGTGTACCTCTTCTCGACATCCCACAGCCTGGGTCATCAGCAAAAGATGTCAGCCTTCCAGCTCGTTGGCAAACTCTTCAGGATCTGAGAAAGCAGTTTTGGACACGTTGGTCTCGTGATTATTATATGGCATTACGAACTCTATGAAAAAGGAAGGAAGGATTGGGAGACTTGCCCGAGACCCAGTCAAAAATCTTGTTATGAACGCATCATAAAATTCTGTGTGTGTAAATATTTCATTCAAATCATCTAAGTTTTGAAATTATGTCTAAGGAAAATAAATCTAAGCTCCATGCAAATCGTGTCCTTGGTAAGTTTCAATTCAATCTGATGTGTTAATTCCTTTAATGTTTTTTTTTTGCTATTTAAAATCCATTTCTATACAGTCCACTGGTTATAACCTCCAAACAAGTTCTTTCTCACAAGAAAACTGGATATTAAGATCAATGGAGTTCATAATAGAAAGAGCATCATCAATACCTAACAAGTTACTGTCTGTTAGGACAAAACAATCATCCACATAACGAACATAAAATTGAAATTGCAATTTCTGGAATAGTTTTTCCTCAAAATAATGCATACAGAAATCACTTAAAATAGGACTAAGAGGACTTCCCATAGCCAGGCCATCTACCATAGCATAGAATTTACCATTAAATACAAAAGTACTCTGTTGCAAGCACACACGAGTAAGAAAAACTAATTCCTCAATTTACACAGAAAAAAATGGAATTCAGAAAGCCTATTCCTGAGGCATGTCAAAGCGCCATCAACAGGAACATTAGTAAACAAAGAATTAACATCAAAAGAGGCCTTGTCCGAATTATTCGGAACGAAGTTATGAAGTTTCTTAACAAAATCGATGGAATTTTTAACAGTGAAAACATTCCGACTCCTAAGTGGAGAAAACACAGAAGCTAAATACTTGGAAAGTTTATATGAAGCAGTGCCAATATTGGAAACAATTGGTCTAAAAGGAATACCTGCCTTGTGTACCTTCGGGAAAGCATAGAAACGCGCACAATTAGCAACAGAAGGAATCACAGATCGTTTAGCAATCAAAGGAATAGAATGAACAGACTTAACAGCAGAAAAAATAGCTTTTAACTCCTTGTCGCTAGGATCTTTATAAATTTCAGAATAAGTACCAGACGCAATAGGTTCATCAGTTTTTTCAACAAGAGATGATTTATTAAGAACGACAATCTGACCACCCTTGTAAAGAACAAATTTCAAAAACAAATGCAAAACATACACAACGTAACAATATGCGGAACAGATGTCAGAAAACAAAAAAGCAAAAACAAACACAGTCAAGAAAGGCAATGAGGAAAGAACAAAAACTCACCAAGCAGCGAACAGATGGAAGAACAAAACAAAAGAAAGCAGAACACAATTCAGGCACGTTAAGCCTAACAGATAATAATATTTTAACTTTGTGCAAGTAAACAGTAATAGAAAAATAATTTTACGTTAATTTAAAGCACAAATGAGCATTAAAACGCAGACATATGTTTCGGATTTGCTTGGAATCTCTTTTTCAATGCGACAGGGAGCTTCTAGATGCAAAACATCCAAATGAAGCAGACAAAACAACAAAAACAAAGCTTATATAGCCTAAGAATTAACTGTAAACCAATGAGAATAAAGGCAGTGTGAAGTGGAAGTAGAAGTAGCAGGAAAGGTACAAATAAGAGAGCAACAAACGAATTCAGTTGAAAGTACAGGAAGTAAAAAAGAATATCAATAAAAACACAGCAAAAAAGACGACAGCATGCATTAAAAATGTAAAAATACATGAAAAATTGCAAAAATAATAAAATAAAATACAAAGAATGAAATGGAAATAAAATAAGTACAGAAAATGCCAAAACAAAAAGCAAAACAAATTACACATGTAAAGGAGGGGGGAGGGGGGGGGAGAAAAAATAGACACAAAAAAAAAAAAAAAAAGGGAAAACTAACGAGAAAACCAAGAAAGAACAGCAAATTAAAGGAACTTATGCCAGATCTGTGAAAAATAAGGAGTTGAGGAAGAATCATTAACCAAATTAGAACTATTCCTGTTAATATGATAAGCTTCCCAAAAGTCAAGCTCTAAAGGGGAGGAACATTTTTGAATAATTTTCCCAGAATTGAAATCAAAAGAGTGGTTGGAATTCCAACAATGTTGAGCAATACTAGACTAATTTAACTCTTGCTTTCGTAAAATTATTTTTCTATTACTGTTTACTTGCACAAAGTTAAATTATTATTACTTCAGTGTAGTTAGAAAAATCTAGTAGAATCTTTTGAAACCGTATTTATCATTCCAATATTAGGAAAATGTTCCAGAAAACTGTTCACGTATTTCAGTTACGTCTAGAAATACTCAAAAATTCCGAAACCTTACATCAAAAACAACAACAAAAAAAATTCTTGGGGAATAATTATCTAGCCATGAGGTTTCAGAAAGTTACTGTTAATAAGTAGCTAAATGCAATGCTCATTTAGTTTTCTAAAGAAACTCGTCCCGATCGTTTAAAAACGTGAGTGGAAACTTTTTCTCCCACCTACCCTACTTGTTTAAAGTGCATATTATATACTTTGTATGCAAAAAAAGAAAAACAACTCTAACAGTATTTTATTTGAATATTGTGAGACATTTGAATATAGTTGCCTGGCAATGTGTCAGCCAAGTTCAGAAACGGCGGTACTGGCCATTGTGTTTCTTACCCGAACATTTTCGAGCAACTTTACACCTGGTCATTGTTGAAAAACTATTAGACATAAATACTTGATATCTTGTACGTCTGATAGAGATCCTTTGAACCCCTAGAATACCATCACTGACTGACTCGCCCGTCAAAGATCTAAACCACTTCTAAGTGACTTAGAAACTTGAAATTCGGCATCAAGGTAGACAATTTAGCATATATGAAGAAAAAAATTCGAAACTGCAAAAAATAATCACTATCGAAGCCACTAACATGCTCATAACTAGAATCCTACCTCAAAACTTCAATCGGCAGCCAGAATTTAAAGCCGTTGCCAGAAACAGTACTCTGTTTCTCTGGGGAAAAAATAATTCATAAATGAAAATTCACTTTCGACTTTAATTTCTGGTCTTAAGGCTAAACGCAGACCAAACACAAAGATTTTAGTCCAGTTGTCGTACTAATGCAGAAGCTTTCAACTTTTTAAGGGATAAAATTAAAGTTGGTCTTAATCACAAAGAAATGCGCACAAAAACTTATACAATTAACAACGATAATTTAGCTTAGTTCATTTTAGTATAACTTTTCGTCAATATAAAATCCCAAATTTAGCTTTCCAAAAATTATGATAGTAAAAAAAGAAAAACACCTAAAGGAGCCAAATTCGATAGAACAAATGACCTTTGGAGTAGTCGGTGTCACCAATAAAATAATTGATATCTAACGGGTGCCAAGTTCCGTACCTACTTTAAATCATTACAATCAAAAAATGTAATTACAATAAAAAAATGTAATTCCTCAAAATAGAAGTTTTTAACAGTTAGTAAAATCATGTGGCAAGCTATAATAGTTAAATTATAATTTGCATTCTTATCGTTTATATAGTAGTCAACTTAACCTTATCGTCTTGAACGTAATTTCCCTTAATTAAAACATGCTAAGTTAGAAATCCGTAATCAAGGAAAGTAACAAATTGTTTTTAAATGAATTAGAGAGCACTGTACACTCTTACAGCAATGCTTAAAGTATTTGCTACGGAACTTGGCACCCGTTAGATATCAATTATTTGATTGAAAGAAATCCGATTAGATATCAATTATGTTATCGGTGATACCGACTACTCCGGAGGATGTTTGCTCTATCAAACTTGGTCCGTTTTAGACATTTATATTTTTGTTGGGATTGTATTAATAGCTCACGGATCGTTTTACTGAAAACAGTAACAAAAATAAATAATGCATAGATTTTACTACATCTAGCTAAGGGGTTTATCAAGAAATATGTGAAAGCATAGACACGATTTTATATGACTTTTATCAAATTGACGCCTATATATTTTCATGAGACTTGTTATTGCCATGTTTTTTTAGTTCTAGACCAAGACAGAGGAATATATTTTTATTTTGAGTATTTTTCAAGCAAGGTATTGTGTTCAACATATTGTTTTCGTCGATTTCAGAATTTCCTGAACTGGCAAACACATTTTCTGTAATATTGAAAAGAAGAATAAATGTAGTCTGTCTCAAACAAGAATTCAATTTTGCGTCGAAAGCTTCCTATGATTCAAAGTCCTTTGTCTTTGCCACCTGTTTGATGCAGAATTCAAGAGATTGTTCTTTTATAAGTTTTTATAGATAACTCACCCAGAAATTTCAATTTTAAATTTATATTCATTGAGGTTTTTATGTCGTAAAATAAAAAATAAATGCAACATCTTTAACCATTAGATCGTTTACTGTATTTTTCGCATACTTGCTTTTATTTAAGTCTTAAATTATACTTTTAAACTAAAATTACAAGCACATATGTGTATTGCTTTAGGTCAAAACAGGAAGGTTTAGAACCCAAACACAGACAGAACGAACAATAGAAAAACAGAATTACAGGTGCAGAGTATTTCACTTTCCCTTCCCCTCTCGCAGCATTACTTTAAAGTTTTTTATTGCAAAATATTTCTTCCATTACTTTACGTTTATTTTCTGACTTATTTTTAGAGATATTTTACGAAGTTTTTGCTTTTATCATGCTTTTTAGCCTAAAATCCTATATTTTTTTTTCTCTTAAGTATGAATAGAAGATTAATGTATAGTAAAAATAACGTTAATAATAAAGAAACATTATAAAATAAGTGAAGTAATTAAATAAAGATTGAATAATCAAGAATTTGAAAGTAGGATTTTCAGGAGTGGTAGTATTTTGACAGTAGGGGGCAATTGAATCTAATTTCCATATTTTATTTTTTGATTTGAACAATATTCCGCTCAGTTTTGGACAGTAAAAAAATTTAACATCAGCGTACAAATTACATAAACTATGCACAGGAGACACAAATTCCCTTAAATAAGCTAATTCAAAGGAGCTCTAGACTCGAAATATTTTTTGATTTGAATATTTTTTGCTCAATTTTGAACAGTTCAAAAAAAAAATATAGCATTAGCGCCTGCGAGAAATATCAAGCGTATATAGACGTCTTGATCTTACAGATGGATGTGCTTGGAATATATGAATGAGTGAATGAATAAGTCCATAAATGAATGAATGAACAAGTGAATAAATGAATGAATGAACAAGTGAATAAATGAATGAATGAACAAGTGAATGAGTGAATGAATGAATATATGAATAAGTGAATACAGGAATGAATGAATACAAGAATAAGTGAATGTATGAATGAAGGAATTAATGTGTATTGACCGTTTAAAAATGTGTATTGACCGTTTAAAAATGTGTATTTGAAGCAATTAAAGAGAGAGAGATAGCTTGATAATAAATTTGATCCTGGTGTAAAGGGAAAGTACGCTCGTATAGCTATAGACAGAGCTCCTTTTTTAGCCTACTCTCCCGTAAAAGTTTTAAAAAGAAAGAATAAATCATGAAAGAAAGCTTAATGTATCGTGAAAATATCGTTAGAAATCAAGAAAAGTCAAAAATAAGTTAAGTAATTAATAAAGATTGAAAAATAAAACATTTGAAAGCAGGGTTTTGAGATGGGGAAAAAGTGTGTCTGTCGGTCTGTCCCCCCCCCCCCCCTTTAAAAAATTTTGAACGAATTGTCCGATTCGAAAAATTCCTTTTGCATTCGAAAGAGCTCGGCGGGACATCTCATTTCCACATCTCATTACCTTTTGATTTGAACATCTTTTCGTTCAATTTTGAGCAGTTCAGAAAAATTTAACATTAGCGCCTATATGCGAAAATGAAGCAAACTCTGGGAACAAGATCCAATTTCCAACGTAAAAGCCTACTGGAAGAAGCTCGTATAGTTCTAGTAGTAGGGGGCGTATAGGGAAAGTAGGCTCGTATAGTTCTAGACGGAACTTCTTGTTAGATATAATTATTTTAATTACTTTTACGGAAAAGTAGGCACAAAATCGCAAGATTTTTTAAAATTGCAGTTCATGCTATTAGATTTTTTGCCTCCAAATAATAAAAATATCGTAATAAAAATATCAGGGAAGTGAAATTTTCAAATTAAAATAAAAAGTTCATTAAAACTTTACGGATACTTTAAGTGCGAATAGAAAGCAATGTGTGGAACTTTCAGCATGGGCATTGTTAAAGAAATTTATTTATTTACGCTCATATTGCTAATAAAATTAATACATTAGCTGATTTTTTTTTGCTCCACTTCTTTGACTAATGGTTACATTTGATATAATATTTTATTTCCTATATGTTTTTTTTTATACTGGAAAGCGTGTGTGTAGTAAACTAATTATGTTGCTTAAAATGAAATCTTACGTAGAATAGCTTCCTAAAACGAGTAGTCAATGCACTATGAAGGAACGAAAAATTATTTTCAAGGAAATTTCATTAAAGGAATATTTCAGAATAAATAGAATAGTGGGACTGGAGAGTAAATTGCATTAAAGCAATGAGAAAATATACATTTGAACCGTATATGAAGGATTTAAAACAAGCAATTCATGTATTAAAATTTCCCCATCGGACTACACATTAAGTCATTATGTATCTAAGCCGCGTATTATATATATGTATCTAAACCGCGGGTGCTCACACTCGGCAGGTTTCACTGTGTATATATTTTAGGAGAAATTGAGATATAATATAAATATTTGCCATTAATTTTCATGCGATTTTTAAACTAAAAGTTTTCAAAAGTGAAAAACCTATTGAGCGTGGAAAGCAGTATAAGGTGAGAAGGAAAAATCATTTCAGTTTTCTTACCTTAGCAAAGAAATGTAATGTACATGAAATTTCCAATTGAACAGCTGCTCCAAATATTAATGTTGTTTTACAAGACATTGAAACTTTACCACAAGAGTAACTGGCCATTTTTGATGGGTCACCTCATTAAGTGACCAGAATTGACCCTCATTCTGAAGTCGATTGACAAACGATGAAACCACCACAACTACAGCACTTCCCTTTTTAGCCTACTTTCCCGTAAAAAGAAAAAAAAAACATTAAAAACGTATGAAAGAAGGTGATAAAGTAAGTATAAAATAAGTGAAGTAATTAAATAAAAATTGAAGTTTGAAAAATAAAAAATAATTGAAAGTAGGCTTTTTGAAATGGGGAAAATGTGTGTATGTCGGCCTGTCGGCGGTCCGTCCGACGGTCTGTCTGTCCCCTCCCCTAATAACTTTTGAGGGAATTGTTCGCTTCGAAAGTTTTTTTTTTTTTTTTTTTTGCGAAAGATATCGGCGATGACATCTCATTTCCATATTTTGCTTTTTGTTTAATTTTGAACATTTGAAAAAATCTTAACATTAGCACCTATGGGCAAAAATGAAGCAAATTATGTAAACCCTGGGCATAAGATACATGTTCCTATGAAGAAGGTTAACGGAAAAAGCTTTAGACGTGACATATTTTTTGATTTGAACAACTTTTGTTCATTTTTAACAGTTCAAAAAGCATTAACAGTAGCGCGTACGGGAAAGTTTCAATCCTGTATAAACCCTGATCTAGCAGACGGATTTGCTTGGAACAAACTTAATTGGAAGGAGCATATTCTGATCAACAGAATATGCTGCCGTGTTATAATGAATGAGAAAAACATGTGGAACTGTTTCGCAAGACAAAAAGATTTGACTCGGCAATTTATTATTTTGCAATTTTTTCATTTTAAACACTTTTGCACCAAATTTTAATTGCATCTCAGAAATTTTTAATACTTCGAAGAAAAATAACATATAAGAATTTAAAAAGCTAGAGTGAGTTAGAGGGTTTTTTTTTTAAATTAATAGTAATAGAAATAATAACACTTATAAGAAAAGAAAGAAGTAGATAATATTACATAGAATAAGTAACGTTATAAACTAGTAGAAATACATGATAAGCAAAAAAAAAAATGCTCTTTTACTTTTTATGTAGCTAAAATAAGTATATTTTCGTGCAGTAGTTAAACAATTTACAAATATTGACTTTAACGGTCGGACTGTCGGATTTTGCACCGAACCAAATTAAAATCTTCTTGCCGTCTGAGAAACGACAATCTCTAATTTAACAACCAATAAACGATGAATCAAAAGACTGGGCTGGAAAAGGCTTCTTGAGAAGGCCAAGGCCCACCCGGTGCTGTCGTACCATTGAGGAAAGAAATGGTAAATCATGATGCAGTATGGAATCTCTTATCCAGAATCCAGTCAATCGGAAAACCAGTTAACCAGAATTTTGTTTTTGATCGACCAAATAAACAATTTCCTTATTAAAAAGTGCTAATTATCGCACTAATTTTAACTTTTATGTGTTTCAATGTAATATTTTTTACAAAGTGGAAAATATATATTTTATTCTAACATGCTGTATATTTTTGAAAATACATTATTCTATGTACTTTGCAAATAAAAAATTATCTTTAAAAATTCATTAATGTCTCGGCATTTTTGTAAAAACTGAAGAACAAATGTTAGATAACCTGTAAAGAAACCTACAAGTAAATCTTATTTTCCTATCCTGCACTCTACGTTTTCAATCCTGCTCTGTTATATAATTTCCGTTTATAAATCATTGATTAATCAGGATTTGAAACATTTTGAACAACGCTGGTTTTTATTTTTCTATAGAGTTATCTCAAATAGTTTATTCAATAGCCCCTGTTATATTCTGATTAATCTTAGATCTTGATTATTTCTAAACAGAAATATCAATCGATTGTACCTGATTCTTGGTCTAGTTATTCCAATGTAATTAATTTGGAAGAACAAAGGTAGACATATATTGTAGTACACATATGATCAGTAGATGCTGTATCTATCAGCAACCAGTTGTCCGGAAAATAGATTTTCAGAATAGGTCTGACACAGCCAGTCCGAATAATTGGTTCCGTACGTATTTTTAGATGTTTTTAAAGCCTTAACTATTTGTACGAAAAAAAAAAGTCGATTTGCTTTTATTAGGGTTAAGAGCATTGGCAAAAATTTAATTATGCTTTATTTTAATTTAATAATCCCATTTTACGAGCATTTTCTTTAAAATCTTCTGTAGATAATATCAATTTTACACGTACTATTTCAGTTTGAGTTCCAAATTTATTGCTAAAAGATTTATTCAGAAAGTCTGGAGCTTAAGAATCTGTCAAAAGTTTTCAGCTATAAAAGTAACACTGCAATAAGTAGCGTAAAGGGATGGAAAGTAACGTGCAGCTCCGAAATCAATGCTTAAGTCTAATTTAGTTCCTAGAGTGCTTGCAGAGGATTTTGAGTGTCGAATTGATGCTATTTTACATTTTGAAAACATTTGTAGGAGTTGAGCTTAAAATATTAATGATCTTCAGACAAGTCAACAGAAACCATAGTAAAACAAAATTCACTTCTTATTCTTTTACTTTTTTTCCCTTTTATTTTATCGATTTATTTCTTCAGGGAAGCCCTGTTTTTTTAAAATAACTTAAAAAATACACTTTTACAAATATGTAAGATTTTTTTTTTCATTTAGAGAAATTTATAACGAATAGGTTTATGTTAAGTCATATAGTAGAAAGCGTATTTCAGTTCAGCCTTTCCAGAAAAAAAATCATTGCACCAGTATTTGCGGGATCAACAGAAATCTATAAAAATAAGATATTTTTTTAAATCTTTCTATATTGTAATAATCCAAGAAATATGATGTAAATTTTATAAAATAATGGCCCTATTCACCCCTACATTTTCTCAAAAATAGCACGTATACTGAGGAAAACAGAAGCGTTTCTTTCTCAAATGTGAATTTATTTCTCATGTTGTCAAAAACTAATAAATAAAATTACTGTAATGTATTAAATCATCATAATAACTGAAAATGATCTAATAACTAACAAATGAGAATACACGATTGTCTACGTATAGTTAGTTACATTACATGGCAACTAAGTGCGAAAAATCTTTTAAAAACACTATTAGTTTTAAACTATTTTAGTCAAAAGTTTGAAGTTTTTGATTTTTACAAAAAAAAAAAAAGAAAAAAAAAAAAAAAGGAATTTGTCATTCTCTAATGGGAAGAAAATGACTCGAATATTCATTAAACTCTATAAAAGTAAACTATTTCCAAAAAACTTATTTTATTTCCAAGTATAGCTAATGACTTTGAAAGATAAACATAATTACTTGGGATATTAAGAACAATTAATATTGATCTTAATAACAATTAACTGAAATATGATGCCAGACCTTACGATCATAAATGCATTAAATCGATTTAAATTACAAAAGTTCTATTGAACAGCTTATTCTAAGCATGATTTTTTCCCCCAGTGTTGCTGTAATAATATCGGTTCTAGAAATAATTCAAAAGAAATCTTTATTAAGGCATTCTCAACACAATAATGAACTGTATATTTAGAGTTTAGAATTTAAAATTTTGATGTAGGTACATGGTATAGATGTTATAAAAATATACATGATGTGTTTTTTTAAATGTATTTTAAAGTGTTTTTATTGTAATGGTCATTTTCTCACAACATGAATTTTGCAACGTTAATTATTACTGAACTGAGGCTGAAGTTGTTTGAATACTGACTATTGGTGCACTGATTAAAGCATTTTTCTTTCAAAACAACACATGCATTTTGTATGTAATAAAAAAACTAACATTTAAATGGAGAAAAGGAGCCAATTACACCTTGGGATATTTTATGCATCATTTTGTTTTAGTGAATTCCAACTGTGGGGGACTTAATAGGAAAATATAAAATATTTAGACGCAGTGGGTACGTAAGTGCCCAAAACTGGAGCAAACTAAAAATAATAATAATAAAACAAAATATAACAAGAAGTTCCGTGTAGAACTATACAAGCCTACTTTCCCGTATACTCCCCTCAACTGCAAATGTATAATCTAGTTATCTCTCTTTCTCTCTCTCTTTCTCATTTAGCTTTCGTTCCTAACTGCTTCAAATATATCCTTTTCAACGGTTAATACATATTCATTCATTCATTGACTCATTCATGTATTTATACACACATTTAATTGTTTTTTTCATTTATTCACTCATTTATTCATTCATTCTGTCACTCATTCATTTATTCATTTATTCATTCTTTCATTTAATCATTTATTTATTCATTCATTCTTTTTAGTCATTGATTTATTCATTCACTCTTTTATTTATTCATTTATTCATCCATTCATTCTTTCACTCATTAATGTATTCTTTCATTCATACATTCTTTTATTCATTAATATTTTCATTTATTTATTCTTTCCCTCATTCATTTATTCATTCATTCATTGAGAAAAATCTTTGAACATCCCGAGCAAAAAATTTCATAGGAAAATAGGCTCATTTAGTTCTTGTTGAACTTAGTAGTTGTACATGTTCAACAAGAACTAAATGAGCCGAAAGAACATTAGTTCATTAGTTCAATAAGAGCTAATGAGCCGAGATGAAACAAGAACTAAATGTACATCGTATCAACTTTCCGATAAAGTTCGTTTTAAGCAAATCCGTTGGTTAGATAAGGATTTATAAGGGATTGAAATGTCCCTGTAGGCGCTAATGTTAATTCTTTTTGAACTGTTCAAAAACGAACAAAAATTGTTCGAATCAATGTTTCACGCCAAAAGCTTCTTCCAGTAAGCTTGTTCATAGGAACTAGGATCTTATGTCCACAGTTTACATAATGTCCTTCATTTTCGTCCATAGGCGCTAATGTTAAAATGTTTTGAACTGCTCAAAATTGTTCAATCAACGAAAACTTGTCCAAATCAAAAATTAAAACATGGAAGTAAGATGTCCTCGCCAAGATCTTTCGAATTCAAAAAAAAAAAAATCGAATCGGACAATTCCCTCAAAAGCTTATTAGGGGGGGGGAGGGCAGACAGACCAACGGACACACATCCCCCCCCCCCCATCTCAAAACTCTAGTTTCAAATTATTTTATTTTTCAATCTGTATTTAATGACTTCGCTTATTTTTGACTTGTCTTTATTTTTAACGATATTTTTACGATACATTAAGCCTGCTTTTATGCTTTATTATTATTTGTTTACTTTCACGAGAAAGTAGTCTCAAAAATGAGCAATTAAATAAATAATATAGAGCTACTTTCATTCAATACTTTTCTTGGTCAATAACATTCCAATTGAAATAGTTTATATGTTCCGAAACAAACTTTTTTTCCTGTTTAATGATTGCCAAAGAAAACAAGAAAATACTATTAAAATCCATGGAGGGAATAAAATGTTGCCCTTTAATTTGCATTTTAAAGTTCTTCTAGTAATAAACATTTAAAACTTCACAATGGTTAAGTTGAATCTATAGCTTTATGATTTCTGTCAAATCTTGTAAAATTATCACGACAGCATGTCATCCACTAAAGTAAATCGCAGTGCAGAACGGTGGGATGCATTTGAAGGGCGTTTTACATTTCGAACGGAATGTTTATCTCGGCACCATTTGGAAATCCTCTCAAAAAACTACGGTTTTAAAAATACAAAAAGGAATGACACTGATATAAGTGTGCAATCCAAAGAAAATTTTTTGGAAATCGTAATTTTCATCAGCAAGGTGCTCTTTAGAGCATTATTCTCAATAAACATAAAGCACTTTTAAATGTAAATTTGCAATATGAACTGCATGCAAGTATTTTAAAGTTAATACTTTTTAAAAAAGATCATGTTTACAGTTAACTGCTTTAAAGTATTTTCCTTCAATATTCTTTCTTCATCGTAAAATATTCAATATCAATTCGCTATACGACATGTCTTCTCAGCAGGGACTAACACATTTAAATTAGAGCTTTACATTACTCTCTCTTTCCTCCATCCGCTGCATATTTACATTATTTACAGCTGCGTTATTTTAAGGCCCTCTAAAGATACTCGCAGGATTAATTCCTAAATTCCGGATTCTTACTAAATTTCCATGATCAACGAATCGCCTATGCAGAGTTTTAGTGATTATAGACAATTTACCCCGCCATTTTCGAGAGAAACTTGTCAGACTTAATTAAACTGTAAATTTTCTCTTTCTTTCAGATTACTTCAAATGCACTGGTTAATAGACGCTACGGATATTTTGACCTTTCGAATTGTATTGGACACATAACCTTGCTTGATACAGTATCATCTAGAATATATTCCATGTTCGATAAACTTGGTTGTTCCAAACCTGTGTACTACGTAAAATATACACTGTTAGAAATTTCATCATGAAATTACGGTTAAATGACCGGCAGCAGTCTGTACATTTAATTTAACGTTAAATTTACGGTTTGGAACATTTTTTTATCTTTACGGGACCTAAACCATTTCCAATCAGCTTGGTTAAAAAGCCGTAAATGCAAAAGTTTATGGTTTTATAACCATTTAAAAATAGTTTCAAAACTAAATTTTTACGGTTTTTGAACCATTTTGAGGTGTAGAATCTTCGAGGCGTAGAAACCGAAAACGAAGCGTGCTGGAATCGAACCCCGGTTGTATGATATACCAACTTTGCGCTCAAATCATTCGGCCATCAACACCACTCAAAGCGGCCGTTTATTTATCAATAAATCTTCTTTTCCAACAATCAAACTGCATTAAAATTCAGATTTCAGTTATTGATAAATCTTTATTCATATTTTAACAAAAACGTACGACCGGTAAAGTTCCACAACCAAGATGGACGCCCGATTCTTATTGACTACGAGACCTAGTGGCGTTTGTAAATTACGGTTAGTTAAACGTTCTTTAGGTTAAACAGAGAATAAACGATTTTTTTCGCAATCAGCGGTTTGAATACCATCTTTTTAATGGTTATTCAACTGGTGTAATTAAAAATGGTAAAAAACAATCAAATAAGTGGTTATTTTACTATTTTCTTACGGAAATTTTTAAGTGTACGCAGAGAGACGACTAACATGCAACGCTAGGAGTTTACAGTGGTCTCCTTTTTTTTCACTCCTTAAGAATAATTTTCAAAAAAAAAATACTTCAAGCAATGTCAAGCAATACATTCATGGACTCGCTGCCTACCAATCACAAAATAAATAAATAAATAAATAAAAAGCAAAGTATTTTTTTTAATACGATAAAAAGATAACATAACATTTCCTGAAACGACTTTACATCCTCATGTCAGAAGTAAAAAGTTTCAAAAATCAACAGGTTTTTTTTATAGAAACGGCTTTTTAAAAATATCTTTTAAAAATACACTATATATATATATATATATGTTACCGGCGAAGTATGAAACGCCGGCATTCTATAGAATGCCTAGGCATTGTATATAATGCCGGACGTCTTTAGGTAATGTATGAAATATAAGGAGTATTACATACTTTTCTTGTAATTGGCATTGTATACAATACCTAGGCATTCTATAGAATGACAAATGCTATTTAGGCAAAGTAAGGAAAAAAACGTCCTGATGACGTTATCATGTAAATGATGTGCATTTCTCAAAAATTAAAATGTTATTTTGAAAAAATAATAACACAAGCTTTTCTTCGATGACAATACAATATTCCATCCATTTTATAATTTATTATAACGTTAATTAGGGGAAAAATAATAATTTTGGCTCTAAGTAAATTATCAGAATTCTTATGAGTCGAAAAATTATTTGTCGAATGGCAACGATAGCTTTGTTTGGAATGCAACGATATTTTGAATTTTAAAATACTCAAATCATGGCGAAAAAAGAAACTGCGACGCAGCGGTTTCTACAACGCGATTTTTTTAAAATAAAACAGTGTAACTTAAAACATTTTTTATAGATTATATGGGTAAGATTTTGGTACTCAATGTTCATGTCTGAGGTACTTAATGTTCATGTTGTTTGGCTGCAGTGGAGAAAGGTATTGGCTTTTCGACGTTTCGTAATATGGTAAGCCTATTTAAGGGGGTTTTGTTCAGGGGTAAAGGGTAAAGGATTCGTTTTGTCGAAACAAATTGATGCGTACAACACACAAAAGTACTTTAAATTATAATCGAGTATTACAAAATAAATAGTGTACAAAAAAAAAAAAAAAGCAACAAGGGGGCCGTAAGGATTTTTGAACATTTTAAAAAACTTTTAAGAGCTGTTTGAAGCACTAAAAGAAGTTCAGAAACATTGTTTTTAACTATTGAGCATCAGCTTAAAGGGAAACTCGACGATAGATCCGCAAAATTCTCGTTAAACTTTATACCGGGCCTAGGCAACCTATGACCCATGGGTCACCCAAGGACCCGTTTCATAATTTCTTGTGACCCGTTTGATTATATAATAATAATTAATATAGTAAAATATACAAAAAGGAGAGAATGGAGAGAAATTGAAAGAAAAAAAAATAGCGATATTTTTTTATTGTAAAGATATAGTAACACACGTGCATTTTTATTTCACAAAATAACAATAATTACAATCAACTAAAAATAATAATAAATAAATAAACAAATAAATATGAACAAATAAATAAATAAGAGCAAGCCGCCGTGATAAGCTTGTTGTATACTGCCGTGTTTGCTTGTGAAAATAAATATTAATAAATATAAATAGAAATTTTATGGATAAAACACAATCACAGACAAGTCATTAAATGATTTTTCTTTTTATTACTCGCTTATAATTTAAAATGTTCATAGAATAAGTTTTAGAAAAAGAAAAGAAAAAACCTTATTAGCTATCCTCCATTCCTTATTTGCAGCGTTAACTCTCATTTTGAACTTACGGACGGAGTTCTAAACGAATCGGAGATATATTTTCATAATTTCTTGTGACCCGTTTGATTCCCGAAAATATAGTAAAATATACAAAAAGGAGAGAATGGAGAGAAATTGAAAGACAGAACAAAAAATAGTGATATTTTTTTATTGTAAAGATATAGTAACGTACGTGCATTTTTATTTCACAAAATAACAATAATTACAATCAACTAAAAATAATAATAAATAAATAAACAAATAAATATGAACAAATAAGAGCAAGCCGCCGTGATAAGCTTGTTGTATACTGCCGTGTTTGCTTGTGAAAATAAATATAAATAAATATAAATGCAAATTTTATGAATAAAACACAATCACAGACAAGTCATTAAATGATTTTTCTTTTTATTAATCGCTTATAGTTTAAAATGTTCGTAGAATAAGTTTTAGAAAAAGAAAAGAAAAAAAACTTATTAGGTATCTTCCATTCCTTATTTGCAGCGTTAACTCTCATTTTGCACTTACGGACGGAGTTCTAAACGAATCGGAGATATATTTTATACTTTGCCGGTTTCTCATTTGGCATTCTATAGAATGCCTAGAAAATGTGTGAAATATAAATCGTTTCATACATTGCCGACTAATTTCAGGCATTCTATAGAATAAAAATAATTTAACTTTGTGCAAGTAAACAATAATAATAATATCATTACACGTTAATTTAAAGCACAAATGAGCAATAAAATGCAGACATATGTTTCGGGATTGCTTGGAATCCCTTTTTCAATGCGACAGGGAGCTTCTAGATGCAAAACATCCAAATGAAGCAGACAGAACAACAAAAACAAAGCTTATATAGCCTAAGAATTATCTGTAAACCAATGAGAATAAAGGCAGCGTGAAGTGGAAGTAGAAGTAGCAGGAAGACACCAATAAGAGAGCAACAAACGAATCCAGTTGAAAGTACAGGAAGTAAAAAGGAATATCAATAAAAATAAAGCAAAAAAGACGACAGCATGCATAAAAATTGCAAGTCTAGCATTGCTCAACATTGTTCGAATTCCAACCACTCTTTTGATTTCCATTCTGGTAAAATTATTCAAAAATGCTCTTCCCCTTTAGAGCTTGACTTTGGGAAGCTTATCATATTAACAGGAATAGTTCTAATTTGGTTAATGATTCTTCCTCAACTCCTTATTTTTCACAGGTCTGGCATAAATTTCTTTAATTTGTTGTTCTTTCTAGGTTTTCTTGTTGTTTTCCTTTTTTGTGTCTATTTTTCTCCTTCCCCCTCCCCTCCCCCTCCTTTACATGTGTACTTTGTTTTGCATTTTGTTTTGGTAGTGTCTGTACTTATTTTTATATCAATTTCATTCTTTGTATTTTATTTTATTATTTTTGCAATTTTTATGCATGCTGTCGTCTTTTTGCTTTATTTTTAGTGATATTTCTTTTTACTTCCTGTACTTTCAACTGGATTCGTTTGTTGCTCTCTTATTGGTGTCTTCCTGCTACTTCTACTTCCACTTCACGCTGCCTTTATTCTCATTGGTTTACAGATAATGCTTAGGCTATATAAGCTTTGTTTTTGTTGTTCTGTCTGCTTCATTTGGATGTTTTGCATCTAGAAGCTCCCTGTCGCATTGAAAAAGGGATTCCAAGCAATCCCGAAACATATGTCTGCATTTTATTGCTCATTTGTGCTTTAAATTAACGTGTAATTATATTATTATTCTATAGAATGCCGGTTTTCAAACTTTGCCGGTAACGCACACACATACACACACACACACATATATATATATATATATATATATATTCAATACTAACGACATTCTTTTAAAATCTCTTAATTAGAGACTCTATTATCTATACATGCCACGCTCTTCGAGAGAGTAAAATAAAAATGCTTCTAGTAGATTAATTGTAAATGAAAAAATATAATTTTAGATAATGTTGAATACAATAATATGCACTGTGGACACGATTCTTTCATGTGGTACGTATCTTTAATTAAGGTGGATTGATTTAGAAAAATGGGCAACAAAAAACGAAACGTTATTTATTTTTTCAAGAGTTAAGGAATCTAATTAGCGAAAGCAATTACGCGAAAAATATTTAAACATCGACCACCTGAGAACATGCAAGGTGTTTTGCGAAAACCTTAATCCCGTTCTCCACTGTTTTTTTCCCTTCAGTGGATCCAATCTTTTAATGTATTTTCTTTTGTGTGATTTTCTCTCATTAAGGCTGTTTGCAAAAGTTTTTTACAAGAGTTCAAACTTTCGTTTTTCGACTTCTTACGCTTCCATTACAAATCTAAACAAGTTTCCACGGATAAAAATCATAACATTTTAACTGAAATAATTGGCAAAATTGCTCAAAAATTATTTTTAAGTTTAAATTCTTACATTTCAGTAGTCCAGTTCTTCCAACTGTACTTTTACCTTAACCAAACATTACCGTAATGAGCGCACTAGTTCTTCGAAAAATTAAACAATTTGATTATGTATTTCCATTTTTATATATTTCACACCACAATTAAAGTATCATGTTGTCAATGTTGATTTTAATATAATTTCAATAAAACGTCAATCCCATTGTACTAAATTCTAATATACATGATTCATATTCACTGGTATAGATGATGCAAAATATAGTCAATGTCTTTAACTTCAATATTTATGAAATGTTTACATCTTTCTTTATATTACTAGAAAGTTTCATCACCTACCCTCCCTCGCCCCCTCCTGTGATCCTTGCGTTGGTTAAGTAGGGGAGCACCAATGATACGGCTGCTTGGATTTTAATGGTAAACTTTTTAAATAGCATGTCCACCACGTGAAACGCTCGAGGGATCAAACTGGGAGCACGATATTTCTAATACGATGATATCTGTCTCGACCTCTGACCAACGGATAAGTCGAGACGGACAGAGATACAAACAAACTCACACATATTTCAATAGTATAGCTGATTATCAGGTTGATTTATTTATCAAAGTGCCACTTTTTTTTTCTTTCCACTTTCGGTGGGTTTCATACTTGTTTCAAATCCATTAGTCACATGCTTGCAACATTTCTTTAGCAAATCATTCTCATTCCCAGAAAACTTACTGTACCTCAGTACTTATGTACGGTCTAGGTGAGTTAGTCATACGAAACAATACTTTTGCGGTATGCCACGTTGGTTGTGTTACAGGATAAAAAAGCAACACCTTTTACTCGCCCTACTGTCATCAGATAATTCAAACAGCGTTGAGTAAGGAACTTATGATTTTTTATGACCCCGTTTTTCATTTATTTATTTATTGATTGATTTTTTTACCTGCTCACCTATTTTCATCTTCTTAGCCGGCAGGGTGGCGTAGTGGTAAGGCACAGGCCTCGTACTCCCAAGTTCGCAGGACCAAACCTGGCCCAAGTCGGTGGATTTTCAAGATACAGAAAATCAACAGCGACCATGTTTGTATGATTATGCGGCATGTTAAAGATCCCTTAAGTATCCATTTGGCGTGTATTCTCTCGGCGCAATTGAAATTCCTAGTGTAGTTTGTATGAATTAGAGCTCAGGTGCCGCCATCTAGGGGGAAACTGAGCGTTTCCCAAAAATTTTTTGACGATGATACCGCACTCATTGTGGTGTCGCTGAAAGAGTTGGAACCAATCTCTGGGGAATGCACGAGGTCTCTAATTGGCGGAGGCCAAGGGCAGCAGCCCCATAAGAAGAAAAGAAAAAAAAAAAAAACACTTTCATCTTTTGATGCCACTATTAATTCCAACGTATAAAATTTTTTCCTGTACTTACATTATATATTTACTGAAAATGTATTTTATTCATAAAATAAATGCAATGCACTGCTTTTTTTCCGTTAAATACTATTTATGTTTCAATTAATTTGTCTCCAGTAAGACGTAAACCCCCCCCCCGGGTTAATTTTTTAAAAATTTTGATAATTTGCCATTTCCTTGAATTTACAGTTAACGGTTTAAACCGTAGATTTAAAAGATGGTCGAATTCTAAGCTAAATGAAAACGTGCGTACTCAACGTGTGAACTCTGAGTGCAGGCGAAGCAGATGATTCAACTTCAAGCCAAATTTGACGACATACTTCTTCAACAAAATATTTTTTGCAGTAATCATTAACGCAAAATTACTTTTAATAAAATAAAACGATTTGCGTTTAATATTATCAATTGTTTTATTATTATTATTATTACTATTACTATTATTATTTTACGTGCTTTATTTCAGTTAGATTTGCAGTTAAATGAGCAACATTCAGCAAAAAAAAAACCCATGTTTCAACTGCTAGACATATGATCTGAATATTTGGATTAATGTCGTTATTAAAAGTTATCACTAACAATATGATGCATAATGCAGACAAAATAAAGGAGATATTATTCAAACTGGATGTCTGAAAAAAAATTGTAAATGTACATAAAAATTGTATTTTACTCCTTTTTTGTTCTTTTTACATTTGTGAACCATTATTACAGACCCAAAGATGCTAAACTATTTTACAGACTTATATTAGCATTTGAAAGTAATCGTTTGAGAATATGCCGAATATGTCTCGAGAACTTTGATAATTTCTCTATTTTACAATAATAAAACTTACTCTAACGTCACATAGTATAAATTATCCTTAAAACGTCAACGGTCCAGTTTAGTACACAATGTAATTCTACTTACGTATATGATACTGTAAATATGTCGTCTTTATTATAATTTTATTTGAAGAGCATTTTTTTTTTTTTTTGAAAATAGGAATAAATATAAATAAAACAAACATGTTTTTCCCCCTGAGAATCTTCAGAAGTTTTAGTTCCATATGTATTAAATTCAGTTTGAAAGAAGCTCTGTTTTGAATAAAAAATCATACCTTCCATAATATTTCGTTTGTATGTTCTTCCGAAAGACATTCTTCTCATATTGTAACACTAACGCTCGAAGAAATTCCGAACAACGAAGCTACTCCAAGGAAATAAAATCTGCTGAATTCCAAAAGAATAGCACACTCTCTTCTGCACCAGACTTTTCAAAGTAAAAACAAATGTCTTTCGAAAAGGCAGTTATTTAAGACATTTCTGAAACTAATAAAAATGTTTCAAGTCGTCGGTTTTTAAAAGAACTATACTATGGCATGCTTTAAGATTCTATAAACTAATTATATAAATACTGTAATATTTGTGTGAAAAATATTTTTACTGAATTGCAAGCCTAGCGTCATAGGTTAGATTTTTTTCAAAACTTGGTTTTGTTTTATCCTACTATTTATGAGTTGTAATATATATTAATTATGATATATAAATCAAAAAAATGTAACAAGAAATTTTAGACGGTATGCATTATTTTCTTATTTATTTATTGTTTTATTTAGAAACAACCTGTTTTCAAACACTATACAGCCGTACTATATAATTCATTACAAACACAATTTTAACAGATACTAAAGACTTATTAGTAAATTATTCGTAATAAGTTTCAAACAGATGTTACGTTTACCCGAATGGCCGAAAAAGAGGTAAATATGAGACGAAATGTGAAATAATCGTATGTTGCTTTTATATCACTAAGTACATCACTATTTTAAAAAACTTTGAAAAATCCCAATATAGAACTGAATTTTGCGTTCTGGACCAATTGAAAAATCAATATTTTAGTCAGTCGCAAAATATTTCAATATTATGAAAGATGCTGTTTTTTTTTTTGGTTTAAAGCTGTCCAAAGTTTGAAATTCATTGACAAAAATCGAAAAAGTGCTTCTACTGTTTTTATTGTCCTGCAGCCCTAAAATAAGTTCGATATCTTAGTATATAATGCCGAAAAAAACTTCTAAAAAATAAAATAACAATAAAACCTTTTCTTAACGCCATCTGCACTAAAAATCATTATATAAAATAACTTAATTATGTGAATTAGGGTGGAAAGACGTAGCTTCGATAGCAATAAAAAGCAATGTGGCCCAATGGATAGGATCACACACTCTTAGATCATCTAGCACCTACCACATGGACTAGGGGATTTTCAATGTCCTAGTCCCTGGATTACACTGTGCAACAAATTTGAACTTCTTTTTTGTCCTTTAGATGAAACTATGTGATTCTATATAAACAAAAGGTGCTTGATTCAAATATCCAAACCAAAATGGTCCATCACGTAGCGTTTTTGCTGAGGACCCACTTCTCATATTTATACAATTTGGTTATAGAAGAATGTAACTCAGGCTTACTTATTGAAAACACAAGTACTAAAATGATTTTTTTTGGACAATTCTTCTGTGGGCATCTATTGGTCTGCCCTGATAACAGTTTAGCCATATTCAATTCATATACTTCCATTCTATCGACCGCTGAAATGCTTTTCAAACTGATGAAAACTTTCCCCATGCTCATCATTAATTGCACCAAGGTTTTGAGAAATAAAGTCCATATGGGAGCCCAAAAAGTGTAGTTTTAATGAAATATAGCAACCTAATAATGCAAAAGCATTTCATCATGTCACCAGCAAGTTTTTTGTAGTTTTCAGCTTTCTCCATTTCCAAGGAAAGGTGAGCGCACTGATTTAAAGGCTAGCCAGGCTGATTTTTCAGCGGCTGACTGCTTCTTTTCATACTCTTCATCATAAAAGGACTTCTCTAAGTTGTGGGCCAGTAAAAATCCTTTCTTTTACTTTTGCCTCACTTAAATTTTTGAATTTGTTCCTCAAATGCAAAAAAGCCACTCCTTCTTTGTCAAGTGCTTTTACAAATATTTCGATAAACCAAGTTTGATGTGCAATTGTGGAAAAAATTCACATTGTAGATCATCATAGGCTCATTCGATATGCTTTTGCCACTTGTAATTTTTAATTTTGAAATTTAATTTGTGTTTGCAGAATATGCTACAGGAATGAATAGGGGGAAAAATACTTAGATGGAGGAGCACGGATAAACAAGCGCCAATCTGCTGAATTGTGCTCATGTCCTAATTCTTGAAATAGTACATTCACATCACAGCAGCATACCTTTCTTTCTAGCTTCGTAAAATAGTCTGCAAAATGCCTTTGTTGTCTTGTAAAAGACTCAAACCTTCGAGAAGTAGATAAAGCTTTTGTTGCCAAAAATGTCACTAAAGTAACCCAATTTCATGAAAAAGGTCTCTAGAATGGCAACGATCTCACTATCAATGAGAAAGATATAATTTATAATAAATTACGTCGATAAATTACAAAAATATGCACATTTATCCAGAAAATACGTAAAAAGCTAAAATGTGGAATTTTAGAAAAATGGTACATGATAGGCAAAAACTAATTGCAGATTCATAATTTTCAGCCAAAAATACATAAGAAACAGACATTTTCATCCAAAGAACATTTTTCGTGTTGCACAGTGTTATCGGTATAAAACTGATCGCTTCTTGTGCGCCATGCAGAAACGTATGGTATTGGGTAGGAAAGTACAACATTGTCATTGTATATTTTAATGCTTGTGCATTAGCAATTCAAAGGATTTTTACGAACAAGACCATGTGTGTGTATTGTGATTATACATGGCAGAACGGTGGGCGAGGTGACAGAAATTCGCATTTGCAATAAAAGGCTAACCAACAGCATAAAAGGAAACCAGTAAGTTCACTCATTATAGCTTTGATTTAAAACACCGCTTCATCAAAAAAAAAAAAAAGCAAAAGGATGTATTCACAAGGCTTTTCTTTAATGTGCATCCTTGAATAAGCACAGTGATTTTAGGAACTTATTAAACTATTAGAGTAGCTGATTTCATTTATTACAAATCAAAGTCTGAGATTGTGACTTACGCTGCAAGAGACTACGTCCTTTTTTGTTACTCTTAATTCTTCGACGGCCTTGCCACTGAATAATTCTCTGTCACATATTTGTTCTGAATTACAAACTACTAAGGTCAAAATATTCGAAAAAAATAATTATATTTAAAAATGATTTTATTCGAGCACTACAAGTAAATTAAGACGCTTGCACAACATTGTGTATCAAGAGAAGGGATGGGGGGGGGGGAGGGAGGCGTCGACTCCTTGACGTGCTCAGGCTCGTCATGTTGTACGATGTAGTTGCCTATTCTTTTCTAGTGCTTGTAACGTTTTTTCCCCTCCAAGCTACGAAATTTGAAAAATGTTTCTGATTGGTACATAACATATTTATTTATTTACATCAACGTACGGGAAATGTCCGAGGAAAATCATTAACAAGAAAATCATAATGCGTCACAGCCCAGTCAACAAATCGTGGTTCCCTGGACGAAAGTAATTTTCAATGATAGAATTAAAGACAGTCACTCAGTGCACGCTTGGTAACTCGACACCCTGGTAATTAATTATGCAGAACTGCGTTGGCTCTCTTTTAATTTTTCTTATTACTTGAGAGGAGGGAAAAAGGCATCCGTTATACATGCGACTAACGATGGTTACTCCGAGGGTTACTAACAAGCAATCCGCTAGATTTGTATTGGCAAAAAATGCATAATACAATGTTATGAACATAAAGTTCCTGAAATTTCGTAAGTACACATATATATTCATGTATACATTTGTACTTAGTGCATTTATATATATAATTTAAATAGCAAATGCGTAAGAGAATTTTTCAGCTTTCTACGACTTTACGAACTCGTGAACAAACTTTCTGGTTGTAAAAACTGCATCTAAGAACAGTTTTCTTTGCTTTTAACGTAAATATATCTACTACTAAACTATGCTGTGATAGTATATATACCATGTACATTTGGAAGCGGCAGCAACTTTCGTGTTTACTTTTGTAGTAAGATTCCTGCGACTATTTTGAGAATTCCCTGTTCTGGTACCCAGTAAGGAATTCAAGAATCTTAAAATGGACTGCTTTCTAGCTTAATGCCATGTAATGTTACCTTTAAAAAAAACTTGTTTGAAAATTTATAAATTTTGTCAATGTACATCTTTTTTCGAACAATTTACCGTCGAATTTTTAAGGTTTTTTAAACTTAACTTTATGATTTTCGTTCCAGATTTGAGAAACACATGAGGAAAAAAGGCCAATATCCAAATCGCACAATGTAATCTAAGGAGTCTTGGTAAAAAAAAAAAAGTTATAATATTTAAAGAAATATATTTGAGGAAATATTTGCCTCGCGTATTTTTAAAGTTTGATTTGATTTTGGCGTTAAACAAAGAAAGAAAGAAACAGAGATAGTTGTGCTGTACCTTTAACGACCGAATGCGTGTTCAATAATGTGAAACTATGATGTTGCTTTATTAGAAAGCTGGTAAAAACTTTCGAATTTAGTTTTAGCTTCATAGATGCTAGAAATAAAAGCAATGACATAGATTTAAATAAAAAGATAATGTATAAAATGATTAAGTTGTTTTATTTGCTTATGAATGTGTTTTATATTACAATCAAAGTTCGGATTTAGTATTAATAATCACATTATGCCTATTGCTTTAAAATAGTATTGTTTCTATTTCATTATTATTTCCATCCACTTCCTGATAGTCTGTTAAACTGTAGTTATGATAATTACAATGAGATGCAATTATTTGATATTAGACTTTAATTCAATAGCCAGTCCTAGTTCATATCAAGAATTTTCAATTAATGTGGGGTTTTTTGCTGTATGTTTATGTTTTTTGAAAATATATAGCAATTCAAGCATTATCATGTATTTTTATGACAATAAAAAATCTCAATAGTTTGAGATATGCATATGTAAAGAAATAATTTCTGAACCGGGAGCGGCCGAATAAGGCGGTATAACTGCGAAAATACATGATTGGATGTGCTGGTATTACGGGCTACACAGAGTGTAGATTGTAGTACAAAGCGATGAATTCAAAACAAAAAGATTTAGTTTTAAACAGCGATTAATACAGAAAACTTGCCCACTTTAAATGCCTTATTTGTCATGTCAAAATCCCTCTAAAGAATATGAGAAATTATCCGATCTCTATAATAGATATAAGTAGCTATTTTAAAACTCGAATATTCAATATTTTAAAGCAAACACGGCTCCTAAAATATTGGATTTAATTCTGTGAAAAGGCAAAAACGTGTCAAAACTATAATGTCACCTTCCTTTTGACTTACATGTTCTCTATCTTCAAAATGGCTTTTAAAATCTCCATGCTCTTCCTTTTTCTTAACTTGTTTTGCAGCACAAAGTTACAATTTTTGGATTATTTACGACGAGAAAAAATGCGAGATGATTCATAACAAAAAATACAATAATACAAAATAAGTAAATAGCATACCGATGGGGGAAAATAATTTCTCCCGATTGATACGTTATTTATTTATTTACTTTACTACTTTTCTTTCTTTATAAATTTATCTATTTTATTTATGTATCTATTATTTTCTACCAATAAGAATGTTCTGGTCAAATTTTACACTTCTGTTCTTAACTAAACAGGTTTTTGCCAAAAACTTATATAATTCTACAATAGAAAAGTTTAAAATTTCCTCGTTAATTTCATATTTATAATAGCCAACACAACCATATTTAATGTCCTAAAAGCTAAGAAAGCTAGAAAGAAAACTAAAATTAAAAACAAATAGTATAAATAAATTTATATTTCTCTATAAATATATTTTTCATAAGCCCTAACGAATAAAAAATATTTATACTTATAGTTAACAAATCAAATGCTCATATGTACCAATGTATGCAATTATCATTTGACCGAAGTTAATAAAATAATACTTCGCATAAGTAAAAATTCAGCCAGATTAATTATAAGAGGTAAAGTAAAATAATGTAAGGTTAACCCAGTGCTATCAAACCCTACGACAATTTAGACGCTTATATTTTGCTTGATAGCCATAGCGACCGATTTTTCGTTATTTGATTATGTCACAATCTTTCTTTCACGATTGTCACAACTGACCCCATCGATCACTATCATGTATTTAATTTCAACTTCTAAATAATCGATTTATATACATACATGCGATTCAAAAGAAGAAGAAAAATCAACGCATAATAGTTGTAAGCACAAAACACGCTTTCATGCAGTTATCACAGGCAGCGCTCAAAAGACTACGGAGTTGTTGCTTCTTGTTTAAGAAGTAGTGCATGAAGATTTTGCCTCATCTAGACAGCTACGGAAGCTATATTTTTCGAGAAATCAAGATGTTACAGTTGACCCATGTTACCTTTGACTTCCCATGGTTCGAAATTAGGATGTAAAAGTTAGGCTCATTGGCACCTAGCATTTTTGTTTTAGTTGCCAAAAATGTTCTTCTAGGCGTAATTTTAATAAATTTCAATTTTCTTGGACAGAGATAATAACGGGTAACTATGAAGACAGTTGTGCAATTGCTAATAAATACCGCAAAATTTTACAACCTTACTGAGAAAATTGATAAGTAAGAGAAAAATGTTCAAAAATCTATTTCTATTAGTAACTTTTAAGAAATTTGGTAATTTTACTTAAGTTTATGAATCAATATAAACGTCTATTTTAATCATTCCATAATGAAACAAAATATGAGTTAATTGACTTAACTATTTTTTCAAGTGCTATTACAGTCCAGTGTTACTTACTTCATTTGTAAGTAAAAATTACCAACTTCAAATTTGAAGGTCAAGAAGTTACGATAGCCTTTATAGAACTCATAAAAATTCAAAATGCAGAAGATTAGATGAAATATGTACATAAAAATATAACTATAAAGTTTTGCTAGATTTTATAAATAAATAAAAAATGGCGAGTTGGTGCACATTGTGGTTGTCAAAATAAAAGTTTTTTGAAAGGTTAGGCTTTAAAAGTGACGACTAGGTAAGAAATCGCGGTCGTCAACCGAAAATTTTTTTGCTGCAAAATACGACTAACGACCGCTAATAAATTTCATAAGAGATTTTCATAAGATAATTTTCAGGGAAGACCAGCGGTTTCCCCTACTCTTATGAAAATTCCTAGAATTCACCAAACGAGAAAATGGCTTAGTATAAATTATACATACAATCAAGTTTTGAATTTAGTTAACAGTAAAGCAGATACAGAAGTATATATATTTGCAATTTTTGTTAAAAAGTGTTGACATATGGCGGAATATTTTAGTTGCAAAATTGAAGGTGGTGTTCTGTTATTGAATTGAATTCAGAAAATCAGTTACATTATTTTAAGGCTTTTCCTTTTTTAGGCCTTTTCGTATAGAACAGAACGATATTTTTATATTCTTTTAGAAATCTAGTTTCACGTTCAGAGAAATCAGCATAAAACAGTCGAATTTTGAATAAAACATGTCGTTTTATTCTCTAATGCTTCAGAATTGTTCAGGCAAATTGTTTTTGTTGAATTGCGCCGACGATGCTTGAAGCAATTTTAAGACTGTAAACTCGTGACGGAAAAAAAATCCATGTTATTTGAAATTACAATAGGCTTAAAATATCTAACCCTTTCTTGTGTGTCCTACGATTAAATATTTTTATCAAGCGTATGTGTAAAATATTGTTTTCTACATTATTCCACGCTAAATTTGAGAACTCCTTGCTAACTATATATCGGCATCATGCAAACATTGCTGGTAAATCTTTAACTTGATGTCAACTTTTCCTTTAAAAATACTGTGAGTGCAAACATCAGTATAGAGAAATCTACTCGTTAAAAAACAAAGTTTTTCGCTTTTCAGTCTAGAGCGAAAGAACATTTTGTCAAGGAAGTTATGTATTCGATTGAGACTTACTGAGAGGTTTCAAACAACTTCTTCTCTCATTCATAAAAGATACAAACTCTTGATTCCCTTCAGCTCCCTAAATGCGTTTTGAGTATCTAGGGATAGCAATAAAAAAAATATTTTTCCGGAAAATCGTATATTGATGTGTAAATAAGGTACCATGTTATAAAAGCAATATTAAAGATCCCAAGTTTACAAAAACTTTTGACGTTACTGATGTCTAGCGGGGTTTCCATAGTCTAGCAACCAAAAACTGTTATATATGCAGGGTTAGAGGCAAAATTATGTTCATCGCTTTTCAAGCTTTTATTGATTTCTTTTTATTTGGCTTTGTATTTCACATAATTGAAGGATTTATTTTGTGTAATGGATGATTGTATTGAAATTTATATTTTTTACTTAAAAGTAATTTCTATAAAGTTATAGTTCGACAAGAAAATTCAAGACAAAATAAAAAAAACAGATATTTTCTAAATGTTCAGTTTCTTCAAAGCATAAAGTTGAAAATCAAGGTATCTAAAATCCTTGTTATGCAAAATATATGATTCTCGTTGTTTCTAAACTAATGATCTTTCAAGTACTAAAGCGACCATGCTTAATATTCAGAAAGGAAATTTACATGAGCCATTGTTAAGCAGAAAAATGGTTGAACTTTTCGTATGAATAATGGAGTTTATCTAAAATAATAAACTTATTTTTCAAAACAACGGTTTTGTTAAACGAATTCATCATTTTTTTATTTATATTAAGCTAACTAGTATGTATTACACATGAAAAAAGATTTATGCATTCCTTATTATTATTTGACCTTCAGACGAACTGAAAAAATTATCAGTTCCCCTTTTGTGTGTATTTTTTAAACATACAAAGCTGTACGTTGCTCGGAATACATTAATTATTGTGATAAATACCCTCATAGAAGTAAACTATAGAGGATAGAACCATTTATTTTTAAAAAATTCTTACTTTACTTAAAGAAAAAAGGTAAAGGAACGTTATTTGGAGAATAACGTTCCTTTACTCTTGCTTAACTCCTGATGAATCCTACTGTATCGTATTAACTTTTTCTGCGTTATGCAGTCTAATTTAATGAAATAACACATTCGGCTGCATGTAGCATTTTATGGCTTTATAATAACACAGAATTATTAGAGCGCAATCGGAGATTCCTCTTATACAAGAAGAGTTCCTGTAAAATTTGTCAAAAAAAAAAAAAATAGAAAAAGAAAAACTCTCAAAAATCACTCTTTTAATCTTAAATGTATTCATAATCTATACAATTAAAACCGAAAGTTTGTGTATCAGTTTTTGAGTGTGTGTTAAATTAGTTAATTAAAAAACAAAACATGCACTTATTTTTTCACCATAAACACCATGTTTTATTGATTGATAATGAAGTATGAAATGTATTTTTATGAAACTGCATTGAAAATGTATATTAATGTTAAAACATTGCACAATTTTACTGAGGCATTTGTCTTTGAAAATATATAAATTTTTCATGTTGTCCACAATAGTCTAATTCTCCTCTACGTAATTATAGATTTTACAAATTTATTTTACTACCTCTCGCTATTCTGATCAAAAAGGATGCATTTTATGACGATACAAACGAGATGGATCTGGAAGAAACATTGGGTACTGCAGTGATGGATGCTACAATAGGATAGTGTAACCCCTTAGCAACAAAAAATCTCAAAAAGTTAATTTTTGGAAATAATTCATTTTACTAAATTTTTTTATTTCACATCGCTTTTCTAGTAACGTTTTTGATCCCAGTAACGGTTATTCATCATTTTTATGTATACATTTAGTTTCAATTTGTAAATAACTCTAGCGGAAGAAAGATGAAGTTTCAAGAAGAAACGAGACACGATCTTCTTGTCTAGGAGGGCAGTGTATGACCCTTTAACAAAATAACAGTTTATAGACAACAATAGACGGTTTTTTCATTGATTCCACCCCCCCCCCCCTCGCTCTCTCTCTTTGTGTAGAAAAGGGAATAGGAAAATTTTACTGGGAACAAGGATTGATAGACAATATAGTTTGACACATATAAAATCTACACTTAAACGTTATGCACGTCAGACAAAAACAAACACATAAACAATCAAACTTATTAGCAACAGAAAAATTGTTTCGACAGGAAAATAGCATGTTTACAATAGAGTTTAGCATATGTTTACGCTCTTGAAACAAATACATAAATTAAAAGATGCCACTGAATACATTAGTATTGCTGCTTTTAGCATAAAGTGACGACGAATCACTTTATCGATCATTTATTGAATATATAAATGTGCATTATGAGATTTACCAGAGGTACCGTGGTACCCATCAGCTCAAAAAAAAAAAAAAAAAAAAAAAAAAAAGAAAGAAAATAAAGGAAAATTAAAAAGATAAATGTAGATAGGAAGAGGTAAAAAGAGTGGAGTAACAAACTTGCATTATTATGTTTTTGAACAAGTAAAAACACAAAATTCCTTGTTCTGATATAAAATTAATAGATTTTTTGTGCTCTAGATACGGCAATTTCATGCTCCTCATGGCTTAAAAAATGCTTCGTTTGCGTTTAATTTTTCAAACACTGAGAAATTTCATCACGAAATTACGGTTAAATAGCCGGCTGCTGCCTGTCCATCTAATTAACCGTTAAATTTACGGTTTGGAACATTTTTGTGTCTTTACGGGTTCTAAACCATTTCCAATCAGCTAGGATAAAAAGCCGTAAAAACAAAAAATTACGGTTTCATAACTGCTTAGTAGCACTTCTGATAACATGCTGCAGGCTATGGTAATTAACTATATTCGTAAACTCTTCGAGGCGTAATAACCATTCATAGCTATTATATTGTGGCGGACGACGAGGTGCGAGGACACGGTGGAGCAGGAGGTCTGCCGGAGACGGGGATAAAACACCGGCCCTGCACGGCTGAAAGCCAATACTTCCATGCTTTGCCAAGAGGTACCTACTGGATGTCCAAGGTTTCGAGAATTTTTTATTCTGAAAAAGATAAAAATGCAATATCAAAAAACAATTAAATGTGATATGTTTCCACAACCAGCTTTTATGAATATTACTAACTTCATCTTCCTTTTTTATCTGACGGGGGGAAATAAAGAGAACTATACAATATTATACGATGGACTTCACACTTCTTCGATCCACAACCAAGATGGACGCCCGATTCCTATTAACTGCGAGACCTAGGTGGGATCCTAAATTACGTTTAATTAAACGTTCTTTAGGAGAAACGGAGAATAAACGACTCTTTTCACAATCAGCGGTTCGAGTACAATTTTTTTAATGGTTATTCCACTGTTATTAAATACGGTGAAATAACAATCAAATAAATTGTTAAATTACTATTTTTTTACGAACGTTTTAACTGTGAAGTTTTTCTTTGCGGAATTCCCTGAAACCTCATCTAATGGAGTAATCGAACCTTGGTGCTGTTTTATTCCCACAGGTCTAATATTCTATCCAATACATGAATTAAACAGACTTGTCTGAAGTGTTGCCATTTAACATACGTTATTTTTGGTTTCTCATAATTAATAAGTATAACCCCTATTGTATCAAGTGTCAACAGTTGTTGTCGTTGTTTCTAATGGTACTTGGATGTCCAAGCTCCCCTTCACGGAGCGACAGGGAATTAATGGTCAACAGTAGTTTAGTTAATCAAAGTTTGTGTGACTTTGTTAAAGCATACGAAATTAGCCAGACTAAATACAGAGATTAAAAAAATTAAAAAACGTTTAAGCTGCATAAATAGCTGCACTTAGTTGTCAATGTTTTTCTCCTCCAACTTCCTTCCCTTTTAGGACTATGCCTTACAGATGCCCTGGATCCGGGGCGAGGTAATGGGGGTAGTAGGTTTCACGAATTTTTAATGCACGTATCCCCTAGTGCACATGGTGGGTCTTCAACGGGTATCGACCACGCGACCTTCCAGGTGGAAGTCTGACATCCTAACCACTAGGGATAAAGATTTAGCTAAAAATAGGAGTGAACCTTCGAGCCGTTGGTTACTTTATAAAATTTAGTTCAATTCAGAGTTCAGAAATTAACATTACATAGCAGCATAGTTCGAAAAAGAGAGACTGAAATTTAACTATTAATATTCTCTCAAAAATATAAAAATATAAAAAGATGGCGATAGCAGAGCGTGGTTATAAATGAGTCAATATTTTTAAAAACCATTTATTTGGTTAAACTAAAAATCAGCTCTCTGAGCTGGTTAGAATAATAACATACATTTCACATACGGAGCCGAAAATTTACAGGACATAATTACAGACTAGCAGAATGACCTGATGTCCTGATAAACTACATTGCTCTTCACAGTCCATTATATATTGAGAATAACGCCACCTAGGTTAATAGGTGAATTTACATAATGTTCAGAATGCACGTACTAAATCTTGATTTTCAGTTCGAATACTGTCATTCGGCCCCATCGGACTGAAAAAAGAAACTACAAAAACATTTTACATATATTATTACAATTTACTGGTCACCATACAAAATAGTCAAAAACATTTGACGTTTTCGATTAGAAAATGGTTTTGTGAAGTAATCTGCATAATTACGACTAGTCGGTACAAATTTCAACCAAAAATATTTTTTTCTTAATAATTCTCTAAAGAATTGATACTTAATGTCAATATGACGAGTACGCTTGTTCTCGATTGGAGAATTAGCGAAATCAATCGCTGCTGTATTGTCACAAAATAAAAGCGATGTACCAAAATTAATATTTAGCTTTGAAAATTCCTTACAAACTCTCGTAAACCACAAAATTTCTTTAGATGCTTCTACTAGCGCTATATATTCCGATTCCATCGAACTAGTAGCCACGCATTTTTGTTTAACTGTTCGCCATCCTATTGGCACGTTATCTAGAAAAATTACGTTTCCACTAATTGATTTCCTATCAGTTAGGCATTGTGCAGGTGCAGCATCAGAATAACAGTTTAAACTTAGATTTTTAGCTCTTGAGAGATCTATACCTAACGATTCTGATTCTAACACATAATTAAATAACTTAACTAAACTGTTCCAATGATCCATCATCGGATTTTGCTGATATTGAGAAAGTAAATTCACAGCATGCATAATATTCGGTCTTGTACGAGTAGCTAAGAAAGCCAAACACCCTAATAAATTACGATAAGGCAAGTTTAACTCGTATTGTTCTTCCGACTGCTTCGGATAACTAGAAAATTCTTTTTTCACTATTGGCAAACCTGCGAAATTTCTATCGATCCAACTAAATCGTTCTTTTAAACTTTTAATATAACTTCGTTGATGTAAAATTAACCCTTTTATTTCTTTCAAATTCTATTCCTAAGAGTTTTGAAGTTTTACCTAAATAGTTTAAATCAAAGTTTTCTTTTAGAATTTTTACAACAAAGTTTATATCAGAATTACATTCCCAAAAATTTTTAAAGATATTTTAATCAAAACATTTTTTCAATTTAAAAAAAGTTTTTAAAATACATTTAAAAAAAGGGTACACAAAAATTAAAAACAGTTTTTTTTAAAAACCAAATGAAATTTATTTTCTCAAAACCCAATTTAAAAACTTGCAAAAGAAACCAAGATTGGTGAAGCCCATATATTGCTTTCTTGAGCTTACAAATCCAATTAGGTCTTTCTAAATTTACAAAACCTGGGGGTTGTTTCATATAGATTTCATGTTTTAAGTCCGCATATAAATATGCACTTTTAATATCTAATTGAACATCTTTCCACTTTAAAGTTACAACAAACACAGTGAAGAATAAACGAATTAGAGAAATGTCTACTACTGGTGAAAATACTTCATCGTATGTTTCTTTCCGCTGTGCATACCCCTGTGCTACTAATCTACTTTTGAAACTTTTAACTTCACCTTTGTGATTTAATTTTTTAGTATACACCCACCTACAACCAATTACTTTTATCTTTTCATTAGGTGGTGGTATCAAATCCCGTACCTTACGTTGTTCCATTATTTTAATTTCATGTTGCATTGCTCGTTCCCACTCTGTAGATTCGAGACAATTTCTCGCTTCAAATAAATTTTTAGGAACAAAAACTAAATTGACCTCTACTTCGTCACTATTTCTCATTGGTTTGAAATTAAAAAATTCTTTCTCAAATAAGATATTATTAGCTTTTCAAAATTTCCTAACACGTTTGATACAATTAAATTTACGATTGTCATTTTCCAATTTATAAAACACATCGATTCGCGAATTATTTTTTCTCGGTTGTTCTAAGCGAATCCATTTCCCTTTCACAGGATTTTTAGATTCAGTTTCTTTTAAATTTACCGTATCCTCAGTACTTTCACTTTCCGATTCTACAGAAGTTTCACTTTCACCTTCAGAAGTTTCTTCGCTACTGGATAAATCTTCTGACTTTAATTTCATAGGAGAAGGTTTAAGTTCAAGTCTTTTAAAATCATTTTCACTATCAATTGAACAATCCGATTCATAATCATTAATTTTAATTTTTACACTTTTAACATTTTTATTTTTTTCTAACGGTAATGAATTCTTAGAGCCCAGTATCGCGTCCATTGAAATTTTAGTCTCGTCAAATTTAACATGAATAGTTTCAATAACTTTACCACTAGAAGGAAAATAAATTCGATAACCTCTTGTATTTATCGCATACCCAACTATAACTCCTGGTTTACCTTTAGGTGATAATTTGTCCCTTTTCTGTTTAGGTATGTGAGCATAAGCCAAACTACCGAATACTTTAAAATGTTTAACTGACGGTACATTACCATACCATAATTCAAGTGGACTTTTAACTCGTTTTCCTACTGGAATTCGATTTCTCACATGAACATAACTAAAAAGTGCTTCAAGCCAAAATTTCTTTGGTAGCTTAGATTCAATTAACATTCCCCGAACTGCATCCATAGCGTAACTATTAAAACTTTCAGCAAATGGATTCATTTCTGGCGTTATGATTACAGTTCTTTCATGTTTAATCCCTCTACCTTCAAAAAATTTATGAAAATCTTTATGACAAAATTCTAGTCCGTTATCGGTCCTAACGCATTTTAATTTATATTCAGTTTGATTTTCCGCGAATGATAGAAACAACTTAAATTTTTCAAACACTTCAGATTTTGCTTTTAAGGGATATATCCAAACGCGGCCAGTATACTCATCAATTATTGAAAGATAGTACCTGTAACCTTTTTCTGTTCCGCATGGCGAAGGTCCCCATACGTCCATGTGGATCCGCTGTAATGGATTTTGAGCTCTTATTACGCTCGATTTCTTAAAAGATGACCTTTTAGATTTTGCCTCCTGACATACACTACAAATGTGCTTGTAAATGGGTATTTCTGGTAAATCCCTTACGGCCCCACTCTTTGAGATCTTATACAATTTATAATAATTACAATGTGCAAAACGTCTATGCAAAAGTTCAATATGATCACTAGTAATAACGCTTGCAGTAGGATTTTTAAAATTACTTTCCAGCCAAATAAGTTCAATTTCATAAAACTGATCAGCTAAGGTAAATTCAAACCATTTGCTACGGTCTGAGGAATAAACTATAGCTTTACCATTTCCACAAACAGTTTTAAAACCATATTTGTCTAACATAAGACCTGAAAACAAATTACGTCTGAGATCTGGAGCATATAATACATCTCTCAAATTCACTTCTACTAGTTTCCCATCACATTTTACCTGAAATTTTAAAGTACCAATACCTTTAATTGGCGCATGAGAATTTCTAGTAGCAACAGACATATTTCGCTCTTTAATTTCTTTAAAATTCATTAAATGTGTCTTATCTTTAATGAAATGATTTGTCGCACCAGTATCCAGAACAAAGCTAGTATTTGAACTATTTACTATTTTAACATTACAATCAGAATACATTAAAGTTTCTGAACTTTGACTAATATCTACATTATTTACATTAGATTCACTAACACAACCTTTAAAATTCGGTTTTAAATTTTTACTAATTTTATTTTTAGGTTTAATTTTAAAACAGTTACGTTTCAGATGTCCATAACGGCCACATTCATGACATGGACCTATTTTTACAGGACAATCCGATTTTAAATTGTTTTTATCGAAATTTAACTTTTGAGAGTTATTTTTACCGTTCTCAAACTTAGTTACAAATACAGAGTTTTCATTTTTACTTTTATCATAATCAATTAAATTTAACCTACTATTTTCAAGAAGTAAAGCTTCAGAAATTTTTTCAACCGTGAAATCTTTATCATCAACAGTATACAATTTCTGAACAATGCCATTAAATTGATCTGGTAAATCTCGAATTAACTGAAAACATTTATACAAATCATCTATTTTATGGTTACTCTCATTACAACAAGTTGCAGCTTGTTTCACACGCCTAATAAACATTCCAATGTTTTCAGTCTCTGAAATAAATTTAATGCGAAAAAATTCGTCTAAGTTTCTCACCAATTTTGCACGGGATTGCATGTCAAAATTGTCCTTGAGAACTGTCCAGGCTTCCGTTGAATTAACAGTGTCATCAATGAGTTCTTGATAGCGTTCTTCAAGACAACTATAAATCAGGGAGTACGCTTTTTCGTCTAGACGTTGATATTTTAATACTTCCTTCGCGTCTGCAGTTTTCACGTCGGGTTTTTCCACTTCTCCAATAACGATCTGCCAGCTACCCAGTCCCATCAAGGCGGCACGCATCTTGGCTGCCCAACGTCTATAATCCAGGCCGTCAAATTTAAACACATTAACTTTAATATCTTGGACAATTTCACTATAGTCTGCCATTTTAACTTTTAACAAAACGGCAATGCAGTTTAAAAAATTACTTCACTTCACTGCAGCAATTCTGACTCATTGCGTAGCACCGGCCCATGACCGATGGTGATAGCAGAGCGTGGTTATAAATGAGTCAATATTTTTAAAAACCATTTATTTGGTTAAACTAAAAATCAGCTCTCTGAGCTGGTTAGAATAATAACTTATACATTTCACATACGGAGCCGAAAATTTACAGGACATAATTACAGACTAGCAGAATGACCTGATGTCCTGATGAACTACATTGCTCATCATCATCACTTATATTTGTTGATGGGCCGTTAGGCCCCAGGAGGGGCCTTTTACCCAGATCTCCTTTGTGAGCGTACGTCGTTAGGAGATAGATCAATGCGCCCTAAGGCTTACATCACGTCCCCGAAAGGCAAAGGGGCGGGGGGTCCGCGTCTCGGACGAGTTAGAATAGTAAGCTACATAAAAATACAAGACGACAAAATATATATATATATTTTTTTTTCTTTTAAGCATTTTTTTTTTTAATTTATACTTTTTTCTTTTTGGATTTTCTCTTTTTTAATTTTTTTCTTCACATATATAAGATAAGTAAATGAATAGCAAAAAAACGACTATCTCAAGGAGAGCATGTCTAACTGAGGATTTGGAAGAGGATTATGCTTAGTACTGAGAGAATCATAGTTGAGCAGACAGGTTCTGGCCGGGTAGGGGTACTTCTGGTTCCTATTTATGTATTGGGATTGGGTACGAATTGCTTCGTTTGGATGATTTTGGAAGTTGTTGAACAGTTTTAGGGCATTTTTTATAATGTGCCTTGAGATTGAGTCAACAGATAATTCGCTGTGGAGGGCTTTGTTTTTTTCGTACCAATCAGCGTTACCAATTTGTCTGAGGGTTTTATTTTGTAGAATTTGTATTTCGTTAATGGTAGTGCGAGCAGCGTGCCCCCATACCGTAAATCCATAGAGAATGGTTGGTCTTAAGATTTGATTATATATCAACATCTTATTCTTTAATGAAAGTTTACTGTAGCGCCCTAGTAAGGGGCGGAGGAGGTGTAATTTATGTTTAGCGTTTACTAGTTTTTTTCGACGTGCTTTTTGAAATAAAGGCCGGAGTCGAGAGTGATGCCTAGATAGCTAGCTTGGAGTTTGTAATTTAGGGTATTATTCATAAGTTCAAGAGTTTCGGGGCCTTTTTTTTATTGTTCTTTTTAAAGTGGACTGCAATGGTCTTAGTGGGGTTTAGAGCGAGCCGCCAGTTGTTACACCAATGTTCTATTTTTATTAGGTGCTCTTGGGCGTATTTCTTAACAGAATTACGTCTTTTGTGTTTTACAATGATCACGGCGTCGTCGGCAAAGAGGGCGGTCATGGTTTTTTCATGAGTCGGGAAATCGGCCATGAAAATGTTGAACAGTTGTGGCGATAATACTGCACCTTGTGGGACGCCACTTTCAATGAGTTTCGTGATGGAGGTTTCATTTTCAATTTGTACTTTAAAGGTGCGGTTTCTAAGATAATTATTGATTAAATCAACAAGGTATTTTGGGAAATTATGGATTATCATTTTGTATATGAGCCCATCATACCAGACTTTGTCAAAGGCTTTTTGGATATCGAGAAAAATGCCTAGGGTTTGCTTACCATAGTTAAAACCTTCAGTTAAAGCGTTTAGGACTCTGATTAGTTGGTGTATTGTGCTGTGCTTTTCTCTAAAACCAAATTGTTCTGGTGGGATGATGTTCATGTCATCTATATGCTTTTGCAATCTTTTCTTTATAATTTTCTCATATATTTTAGAAACATGTGAGGTAAGACTTATAGGTCTATAGTTATGGGGGTCCCTGGAGTCGGTGGAGGGTTTTGGTATTGGGGTGATTTTTGAGTTTTTCCAGATAGTGGGGAAGTAAGAAAGCTTGAGTGAGCAATTAATAATTTTTGTTAGGCAAGTCAGTGCTTTAAGGGGCATATGTTTCAGCATTTTGTTCGAGATATTATCTGGTCCGGCGGCCTTTTTATTTTTAGTTCTTTTAATAATTTCAGCAATTTCGCCTGGGTTAGTTGGCATAAACTGGATCTGGTTTTGGGGGGAGGAGTTAAAATCCTGAATTTTCCTACGAACTAACGACGTGACATGATTGTTTGGGGAGGGGGGATTTGGTCGAAAATTTTCTTCAAAAGCTTCAGCTAAGGCTTCGGCTTTGTCCCTATCATTAAAATTTATCCTTCCCGTAGTGTGAAGTGGGGGAATATTTTGAAAGGTTTTTCGAAGGCTTTGGAAAGTTTGTAAAGGGAGCCGTTTTCGGGCGATAAGCTGGTTATGAAATCAGTCCACCTTTGCTCTTTATACTGCCTAGTTATGTGTTTTATCATTTTCTGTAACCTATTTATCTCCGTTTTCAGACTGGGATTTCTAGTGTTTTGACACTGTTTTTTTAATCTGTTTTTCTGGATAATAAGTAGTCTAGCGTAAGGGGAAAATCTAATGGGGGTGTGGTTAACAACCTGCGATTTCGTGGAGGCTTCGTAGGAGCCAATCAGCGACTCAAGAGAAATTTTTTACGCTGTTCTCGATATCGTCAATGGTTTGTAGGGTGGGGTTACCCCTTACTTTTTCGTGCAACAGGTTCGTGTAATTTGCCCAGTTTGTAGTCTTCAAAATTCTTTCTTTCTTAGGGCATTGGTAGTTTAAGTTTAATGTGATCATAACCGGGTTATGATCAGAGGATAGATCCGTATATGTACTTATGGCGTACGGCCAGTTAGGGGTTTTAGCTAAAGCTATATCAAGCGTGGATGCTTCACCAATGCCAAAGTGGGTGGGGGTATTTGGGGCGTAGATTTGGAAATTATGATCGATGCTTAACTTACGTATTTGATTACCCCTCCTATTTCTTCTGCCAAAACTCCAGTCTGGGTGCTTTGCGTTGAAATCGCCGAAAAGAATGGTATTCTGGTTAATTTGGCTGATTTGCAATATTTCAGAGATATCAAGATTCGGTGAGCTGGGGGGAATATAAATAGAGCTGATCGTAAGGTGCTCGTTGCTTGAAATTTTGATTTCAATGGTGGTGTTCTCAAAGGTAGCGGTTTGGTGCTTTATTTCGTTAGTGATAATATTTCGCCTAACGTAGATGGCTGTGCCGCAGCCACATCCAATACCCCTATCGTTGCGGAAGCTGCAGAAATTTGGGATGCTTCTAAGATTAAGACAGGGTTTTAGTTTAGTCTCCTGAAGAAGAATGACATCAGGGGAGAGGGAGGAGATAGTTTTCGAGCTCGTCCATTTTTTCGGGCGAGAGGCCATTTGCGTTCCAAGACATAATATGGATGCAACTAAGATTTGCCATGATTAGTGCTCTCGAAGTGCGTGTTTAAGTTACGTACGAGGATTTGAAGATCTTGCATGAGAGATGCAATTGTCAGCGGTAGAGTCGCTATAGCTTCTATGTTATCCTTGGGGGGTTTCGTTTGGTTACTTGTGAGAGCACTAGCGTACGATGGGGTTTTTACAGTACTTTGGATTATTTTTTCCTCTTTTGTTTTTGGGGATGGTCTTTTTACACATTCCGTGCTATTTGCAAGGTGCTCATCTCTACAATTGGCGCAGGTAGGTTTTTCGGACTTTGGCCTATTACATTCGCGCGTCCAGTGATTTTCCGCACAGATAAGACGAACAGGATTTAGTGTGCAGAGATGGGAGCTGTGTCCGAATCTCTGACATCTGTAACATTGTGAGATTCTTTGAGTCTTTTTTAGATGTTCAACCTTAATTTTATAATACAAGATTGAGCTGATATTATACACTTCTTTGTTTAAGTCATTATTTTTTGGGAGGGAAATTACGAATAGGGGAATTCGATCCTTTTGTTTTCCTCTGGTCATTTGCGTAACTTTATTGCAAGTCAGCCCCTTTCCCATAATTTCTTTTTCAATATCGTCAACACTAAAATCAATAGGGAGCCCTCTAAACACAACTTGTTGATCTTTATCTTGGTGAAGCTGGCGTGTATGTGATTTGTAACTATGCTCATCAGCGTAATTTTTAATTTTTCGATAGTAAATGGGATTTCTAGTTTCGATAACCAGTTTATTATTTCGTTTGAATGTTCCTAGTATGGTGGTTCCGACTAGCTCGCTGAGCTCCTTTAAGAGGGGTGTGGGGTCGGAAATATCGACAAAAGTTATAGGGGGTGCTTTATTTTTTTCTTGTGATTGATAGTTTAAATTTAGGTCTGGGTTATTTTTTTCTTCTCTAAAAGTTTTTTTGTTGTTACTTTTTTCAGGCGAGCTTTCGATATCTCTAACGGGCCTTTTCCTACTGCTAGCATTATCAACTTCTTTACTTTGGGGTTCGTTTACTTCCATTTCAATATTATCCTCTTCTAAGTTTTCATATCTGTTTTGGGTAGCTAGGGGGCTATTTTCGGTGGGTCTGTTATCTTTGTTCCAATTTGCAAACTTGATGGGGGGGGGGGGATGAACCTATTATAGTTTCTTTGGGATTCGTTTTCTAATTCTTCAGACAGGGTTTTTCCGGTTTCTTTTAACTCCCTATTTTCAGCTATTTTTTCCTCTACCAATTCCTCACTTTCTGCCATACGTTCCTCAGTTTTCTTAGCATTTTCCCTAGTTTTAAGCATATTATTATTTAAGGTAGCTATACTTTTATGAAAGAGCTTACGGAACTCTGACAAAAGAAACTTTGTTTTTTCGTCAGAAGGGAAATCAATCGTATCCTTTATTCCGTCAATTTTTATAAATGTTTCAATTAATTCACTTAATGTTTCATCGTCATTAGATTTTAGGATAATTTTTTCAACTTGCTCGAAAGGGGGAAGTCCCTCACGCTCACAAATAAGGAGAAAAGGGTTTTTTACCAGGCTGGTCTTGGTGATACTGCTTTTCTTCTTCTTCTTCGTTGAGTCTTTTCCAGGGGTGGGAATGTCATCTTCCGACTCTGTTTCATCTTGAATTTTTTTATAGTTGTTTACCGGATTTTTAGAAGTCATCTGCCTTGATGAAGTATTATGCCTCTTTGAGGCACTTCGCCAAGGTCTTTGCAGGAATCCACCGCGTTTGTGACGCGGTCAAACCGATCCACGGTAGTACTGTTGGACACGTCCTACCTCTGCGGACGCTAACCTCCAAATCGCTTTCTCACAACCAACCTGAACTTACGTTGTGCACCAACAATATATTATACCTTCTCACTACAACGTCCACTTCTCTTCCTACCCAACGCTCACAGTCACTATCAGTTTTCCACACATTGAATCACACTTTTATTCACAATTTGACACTCTTCGTCTTACAAAAACGACTTTGGCACTGTTCCAAAACACGTGCAGTCGAAACTCGCACAACAAAGTACTTCTTTCCAGAATCTTCTTTCTGGGGCTCACTACACGATCGCTAACTTTCCTCAAACAATATCGCTGCCTCAATAGTCACCTCAAAACCGTTCACTGTGTCTTTTTTTCAGCTCAGTTCCAAGTCGTTGTATCACTACATTGCTCTTCACAGTCCATTATATATTGAGAATAACGCCACCTAGGTTTATAGGTGAATTTACATAATGTTCAGAATGCACGTACTAAATCTTGATTTTCAGTTCGAATACTGTCAAAAGATATATAAAGTGAAGAAACACTGTATTAATTTTAATAATAAAGGCATGTTTAATATTATGTTAGAGTTCATAAGTTAGACAGATATTAACAACAACGTTCATTATATATTTGAATTTAATAAAAATATGTTATGTACTTAGTAAAAAATGGAATTCGGCATTTACATCTTCTAATTACAAATTGAATAGCGTATTTCATTCCGTCAACTTTTGCAGTGTAATAAAGTTAAATTAAATGAAAAATTTAATCTGAAAATAAGAGGGCATCTTTCAATAATAAACGTTTTAATATTCTCTTATGAATTGAAAAAGAGATTAGCAACGACTTCTTATGAATTTCCCACTCCCTGGAAGTAGAGAACATAATCTTGTTTCCAAATCCCTTATAGTTAAAAACAAATGAAAGGAAGCGAGAAAAATATTGAGAAAAGCTTGACTGCTTTACTGCTTAAGAGATTGCATAAGGTAATTCAAAATTTAATCAAACATGTGTGCATTTTTTTTTGACTTAAATGTCAAGATTATCAAGCCGTTTTAAATACCGAAAGAAGTTTTTTTTTTTCCTTTTTTTATTTTAAAGTTTTATTTTTTGTTTGAAAACTCAGCAGTTACACATTTTTACTATATTGTACGTTTTTATTTTAGTCTGCGTTGAGGGAAGAGGGTTTGCTGAAAAGGTTTTATCTACAGGCGCCATCTCTTATGAATTATATGAACTAGTTTTTTCTTTGAGCTTGTGAGATCAAATAAAATATTTTTAAAAACAGGACGCAGCAAACAAACAAACAAAAAAAAAAAAAAAAAAAAATTGTATTTTTAAAACAAACATTCAAAATCCTTCAAACTAAGTAGAATTTTATGTTAGTATCCAGTATGCTCAAACTGTAGTATAGCGTAAACACATAAATGATATTTTGTGCAAAAATAAAATTCATATTAACTAAGAAAATTAAAACAGAAAAACTCAAACTATTTGTAAATATCTGATTTCTAGGCATTTATTATTTGTTTGATTTATTTATGTGTTTATTTTTGTATTCTCGGGTAAAGTTTTATAATTGCCTCGATTTTCTGTAGAAATTCTGTGAAAAAGTTTCTGTCTCCCCTTTAGGTTTCCATTACATTTGTCTGCTGTAAAAGTATTTCATAGTTTCATTACATATATATATCAGGAGTAACCTCCCTCCTCCCTTCATAGCAATGGCGCACCCTCTGAAAACTTTCGGGTCCCCCCCAAATGAACAAACAGTCACTAAGCCCCCAAAAGACCCTGATACGACCCGCCTGACCTCCCCTCCGTCAGCAAAAAAAATCTGAATGTCGTAGACTGCACCCTGTTGGGCACCTTAACAAATATCTATATAAATATTTTTTTTTATTTGACGAAAAATACCTGGCTGAGTAGTTAAGGCACGCACGGGCGCTGGATCCCGCATCAGAAATAGCGAGTGATTACAACCATCATATCACAAACTCAGATTGTAAGGGTTCTGTGCATCTCCACGACATTCAAGGTGAAAAAAAAAAGGGAGAGAGAATGAAATAACGAGTGAAATCTTTTAACGAGTGCTTTTTTTTCTCATTTCCTAAATAATAGAGCCATCAATATCAATGCTTTTCTCAGATTAGAGGGTAGTGATGCAAAAAATTTAGTATGTTAACAGATTTCAACAGGGACGAAAGTATGCAAAACCAAAACGAAAAAATTATACGTTATGCATAATCGACGGAGTGACTATTCCTCTGACTATTCATAGAACAAAAAAAAAAAAACTTTTTCTAGAAGGTTATATTATATTTCACATTTTCACGATGTATACAAAAATTTACGTTTTAGATGCTTTATATATTTTGCTATTTATTTATATTTTTCTGCACAAGTCATTACTGTATAAAAAAGTACCTAATGAGACAATAGGTGATATTTTCTCTTATGAAGTATTTCTCCTCAAAAAATACCTTTACACATTTTCGCGAGGATCAGTTTTCGAATGCAAATCTTTTTGCGACCCTCCTCCCCCTCCCCTTATCGAGTTTGAACACTCTCACGCATGTCTTTACAGACAATTCGATTTTCTTTGAATTAAGTCTAAATTAAAAAGTTAAAAAATAAAATATAATTTATCATCCACTAAAGCAATGAACCAATATCTACATGAAAATAGTCGCAGGAGCTAATTGACGAATGTTACGTATTGCCGCAACTCAGGAAAGTATTAAAACTTCTCAGCGTAAAGCTATGTCCCCCCCCCCCCCTCTAAAAAACACTTCTACACGAAAGTTGGTATATTTTTTAAAATTCAGTTTAAAAGGACGGTTGACAAGTAACCCGTTCTATTCTACAAAGAGTATGCATTCGTTTGTAGACTGCGTAATAGATGGCGCCACAAATTAAGAATGAAGAACAATCAGGAGAGCTCAATCTTTGCAAGCCCCTCTTTTTATAAACGCCAATAGCAATAAAATTATTATAACTATAAATGAAAAGTATGAATGCTGGTTAATAAAAAGAAAAATATCTTATTCAGAGAAATTAATTTATTTAATCTAAATTTGAAAAACATGCGTTTCTCGTTACATATTTTAAAATTCAAAAATTTAATATTCGATATTTGCGTAACTATAAAACACAGATTCTGGTATTAGCTAATTAGCGTCTTTTCTAAGACGCTAATAGTCTGAAGGTGTATTCAAAGGTTTTAGTGTATGTGATAATAAGAATTTAATTCATCCATTTCCAATTTGTATCGATAAGTCTCTTAGACAACTAGAAAAATGCAATAAAGTACAAACAAATATTTTTGACGTATTCTAATTTATAAATTACATGTAATCGAGAAAAAATACATTATAACAGAGTACACATACATTTAATACTAACCACCAGTAAAGCGTAATTAGTATACATATAAAATTGATGATGCTTTTTCAATCAAATTGATGCAGGCCCGTTATTTCGAATTTTACCGGGGGGGGGGGGGGGGCAAAAGGGAAAATTCTCCTTATATATTACACTAAGAAAACAACCAAATGCATGCAAATTACTAAAAATTCAGTATGTTCGACCAACTAGGGGAGGGTCAATTGCCCCCTTCTGACTCCCCTAAATAATGGGCCTAGATTGATTTATGTTAGAATATATGTAACAATCTAACGTTTCAAGACAATAAATTAATAGAGTCACTACGAGGGGTGGGGGGGGGGGGGAGCCCCGGGTGAAACCCCTTTTGGCGGTGTTTGGGGGGCACGAAATAAGATAAAGAGTTTGGAAAAGGCATGTATGTTGAATTATAAAATTTTATTCACGCTATTTCAACGCCCCATAACTGAAAATAAAATGTAGTTTGCTAAAGGTAGCTTTACTATTCATTAATTGAAATCTTCAATCTCACCATTGAAATCTAACCTGGCTGGCTAGTTACCCCTTTTCCGGATGATGAACTAATCAAATATTCTGCAGAGATTAAAAGCGCGAAAGATGAACTTTGCGCTTTTACAATCACTGAATATCGCTTGGTAATAAAACAAAGATGTTTAAAACTATGTTTAATTTTAAATTTAAAAACTAATGTGTTTTTTCAAATTTTTAAAACTTGTTGATAATATGCAAGTTATTTACGTAAATGATTTCTTAAGAAGCTCTATGCATTTACTTGCGACTTTTTTGAAAAACTTCTAACAATAGTGAACCATGCAATCTATCAAAACATTTAGTTTATTTTACTTTATTCCTGTTACCTTCACTTTTTTTTTTGATAAATTAGGGATGAAAATAAAACTGCTCTCCATTCTTTCTGCATTTTTTCACCTATTTTCAAAGAAGTTGTAGAACGCAGACGGTGAATTGTCGGTGCACAAAGCTGTACACGGATCTCAAAAATACTTTATTACTAACGGTTAAGCTAGCTTATTGTATATAATATTTTACTTTAGGTTTAGTAAAATGGGTTAAAGTGGTCATTGGTTACTAGACTTAACGTGCACCCTTTATTTTAAACTACTTACTTTTGGGTAATTTGTGAGGTAGACCAAAGCTTTATTTACATAGCAACTCACGGAAGCTCACTTCCTGTGCTTACTTTCAATTTTATGTGAACTTTTGTCAACCAGAGGGAATTCAGGCTATTTACGCATGGAAATACGTTTTGAAGAGTTTAAGGCTACGCACTTCTTTTGCTATAAATTAAACCCCAATTAAGATGCTAGCTAAATATTTAATCCGCTAATATGCTCAGTATTTGAACTAAACAGGATGAAGTACAATTCAGCTCAAATGCAATGCAGATTGAATTTCTTATTAGATAGTCTTACCATGTTATGTTAAAATTGACGAATTGTAAGAAGCGTTTTTTTTTTTTCCTTTTTTTGCAACAATTATCCCATTAGAACAATTCATTTCCGAACAAGAACAATACTATTAAGATAAACATTAATGAATAGCTAGTTTAAAATATGTATTTTCCTCCGATATTGGTTTTAATATACTATAATTATCTCATAACTTGCTCATTATTAATCTTTTTTACAAATTTAAGTAATTTAGACATTTATCAATAGTAATTTATTTTATTTTATTTTATTTATTTTTTTTCAATTTTGTTTAAATTTTGTAGTTATCTCTCATTATATTACATTAAAGGACAGACTTTCAAACTAATATTTAAAGATTACTGCTAAAGGAAACCTATTATGTATCCTAAAATGTTCTGGTACATATCTTTGCTTTAAGACTTTGCATGTAGTAGCTGAAGAGACTGAAATGCCTTACGGGGACGGACGATAGGAGGATGGGAGCCAACTTATGACTATATGCGGCATTAATAAATTCAATTTCATTAAGTAAGTCATTTTCTTTCGAAGATAAATCCTTGTTGAGTTTTTTTAAACATTATGATTATTTTTAACACATTTATATGTCTTTTTTTTTTCGGTTTTGACCACTTTACTCCACCCTCTATGATAAAATGGCCATAAGTACATGCCAAATGGAAGCCGTCATGAAAATGTTGTACTTAGTTTTTTCTGCCCAAAATTTTGTGCTACGTATTATTTAATAATGTAATGTAAAAAATATCAATAAAAAAAATCTGAATTTTTTCCAACGAATTCTTGTATTTGTTATCCAGGTAAGTTGAAAAGCGAGGATTGTTTTGACCACCCAGGTTGACGCTATAATTTAAATAGTAAAGCATGTAATTTACACATTTTCCCTAACTTCTTATGAATATCTTGAGCAAAAAAAATGTCATTAAATAATGAAAATGAAATTGTTCATGAAAGATTTGGCACTATGACACGAAAGTTTAAACTTTGAGAAAGTTATTCCTAAATGAATGAGTTTGGGTCTGTTAGAACTTAGAGTACTCCTCTTAGAGTAATTTAAGAGAAAATAAATAGTACTCTCAGTATAACTATACTGTTAAAAAACAATATGAATGTATTAATATTTAAGTACGCTAAAAGAATTAATCTGATTTCTATACTAGAAGAAATTAATGCCATTTGAAATACAAATTTGATTTTAAGTAATCGTTCTTTCTTAATACAATCAATTATTAAAAAGAATATAAAATTAGAATACACCGATGACTATATTTTTAATGTTAAATACACTTCCTTTCTAGTTTACAATTTTGCTATCTCTAATGCATTCCAACATTTACCTCATAAATAATTTCTTTCTGCTCCTCAGAAAAATATTTCTTTCTTTTTCTGCAACAAAATGGCATCAATGAAAAATAGTTTCAATTCTTTTTGAAATGTAGATACGCTTCAGGCTGTTCTTATTAGATAGGTATATATATATATATATATATCCAACTAATTTTTCGCCGTCTGTTTCGTTCTCCGTTAGGAATTGAAGCGACGCTGTGAAAATGCAGGTAGAAATAACGGAAGGTACATTTTTCATTCCTAAGAGGAAATTATAAAAAACAGCTCAACTTAAGGTAGCACATAAGACAAATATTCTTGATATTACTATATAAAAATAAACGACTGTTGAGGAAATATTTTTGCTTTTTCAAACAAATAGAGTAATTCAACGATTTTTATCTGATACTTTTATACCCAGAAGATTAGTTGAAAATATTTGAAATGCAATGATAAACCAACGCGATTTCTTTTTCTTTTTTAACATGAGGTGTTTTTAAATTTGCAGATAAATTCTTCAACTCAATGAACCAAAATTGGTATGGCGAATTTTCGCTTGAGATTTTTATTATTCAAAAATTTGCTTATGGATATATATCAATAATATTTGTTTAATATAAAATAGTTTTGAAAGCATAATAATGCAATACATTTGATGCAGCGAATCATTAAAAATTTTGTCTGGATTGTGGGCCACACAAAAATTTACACACAACATCGAAGAAAACTCATTTTTTTAATAATGGGCTGTTCACGGACTAATCAAAGAGTGAGAACCAGGTGCTGTAGTAAAGGAAAAAAATCTTTTTTAAATTATACAAAGCAATAGTTTTTGGAAAATTCAGTTATAATTTGTTTTTAGATTTATGAGTTTTTATTAGAGTGGGACAGAAAACTAAAATTTTGTCCACCAAACACTAATGGTATTCAAAAGTTGCATATTAATGCACATATGTTAGCCTTAAAACATGAAAAATATCTTATGATATTTTTGACTGCCTCAATACCCTCAAAAAATCTTTAGATACTCTACAATTAAGAAGAAAAACCTCCATTCCACGAGGTGCAAATTACGTTCCGCGATTATTTTTTAAATGGTCATACTATATTTCATATCACAAAGGTGTTTCATTCAATTTCTCCCGGACAACAAGACAAACTGGTGGGTTTTATACTTCATTTTAACACACATTATGACAGTCAACAAAAACGGTCTCAACAACAACTAGAGGTTCACTAGTCCGCCATTATTTAGCTCTAAAATAAACATGATGTTAAAAAGGGCGGGGACTCAAACTTCTTCAATTCGTTACAAGGCGAGAAAACTTCCCAAAAACACAAGGGGAGTATTAGAAACCCATACCGCGTAGCATGTATATGCCTTGTGCCTCGCTCAAGGAAAATCTGGCGCCTCAAAAACGTACAATCACAATTCTTGAGATTTTTTGAAAGGATTGGACACCGAAAAGAATTGCCAAATAGTTTTCCCATTTTCATGGTAAAATATGTGTCTGCGTAGGCAACGTTTTGCCTTAAATTTCAAAAAAATAATTTTTTGCTGCAGCCTGATTTTATTTTTTTCTTTGTGCAAAGTTAAAGAAAAATTGGTTGGTTAATTGTCATATTTGAAGATTAAGGAAACAACAATTAACATTAGACCATTAAAAAAAAGAAAGATAAAAAAAATCGAATGTTTGAATTAATTTCTTTTAAGAGCAAATTTAAAGATAATGTATCGGTTTTATCTGTTCAACTCGAGAATAGCAGGGAAAAAATATGAACAATGAACTTAGAGGTTTTCTGCAGGCCTACTGTCACAAAAGCAATAAACTTTATTGAGCAATGATGTAACTCTTCGAGATAGGTACATCATTTTTTTTACAACTGGTAGTAAAAAATTTCCGAAAGATAGTGTTCTATAATTTTTTTGTAATTATTGACAACTTCTTGATATAATTTTCATTTTGTGGCTCTTTCTTTATTATTGTCGTCGGTATTTTGCTTCTAGAAATTAAGCACTGCAGTTGATTTATCTTTTATTTTCGAAATAAATCGACAGATGACGGTAAGATAAGCCTCTCGTCCAAAAATCCGTTGTTCTCCAGCAGCACCGTCTCACTTTCCATGGGATCATTCATATATGAAGTGTGACATCAAAGCTTATGCAACATAGCGTGACATGGGACAAAGGGGGAGGGGGTCAAATATGTGTGAAAAAAACGTAACATCATTTATGAACGGTCCCTAGGTATATATATACAGTGAAACCTGTGTAAGCTGACCACTTGCGGTGCAGCACTTTAGTGGTCAACTTAGACAGGTGGTCATGTTATAGAGGGTGAGGTAGAGGGTGAAGGGCTAATAACGTTCCTGACGAAAGTGGTCAATTTAGACAGGCGGTCAACTTTCAAAGGAGGTCAACTTTACAGGTTTTACTGTATATATATAAGAAAGGAAGGCTTAATGTTTTGTATGAATACAGATTAAAAATAAAAAGTCAAAAATGAATTTAAAATATTTAAAAAAAAAACGGAAAAGTAAGGTTTATGAGATGGGGATGGAACAAGAAGTTCCGTCTAGAACTATACGAGCCTACTTTCCCGTATACACCAAATTCAAATTTATAATCTATCTCTTTCTCTCTCTTTCTTATTTATCTTTAGTTCTAATTATTGAAAATATACCTTTTTCAACGGATAATACATATTCATTCACTCACTCATTCATTCTTTCATTTATTCAGCCATGCATTTATTCATTTATTCGTTACCTCATTCAAGTGTTTATTCATTCATTTACGCATTCATGTATTTATTCACTCATTTATTTATATTTTCATTTATTCAATAATTTATTCATTCATTCTTTTCCTCATTCATTTATTCATTGATTTATTCTTTCACTCTTTAATTTATTCATTCATTCATTATTTCACTCATTGAGTCACTGAGAAATATCTTTGAAAATCCCGATCAAAAAATTTCATAGCAAAATAGGCTCGTAAGTTCTGGATAAACTTTCTATTTCTACATGTTCTACGTTATAAGAGCTTTCCGATAAAGTTTGTTCCAAGCAAATCGGTCCGTTAGATCAGGATTTATATAGGGTTGAAATTTCCCCGTAAGCTCTGTGTTAATTTTTTGAACTGTTCAAAAATGAACAAAAACTGTTCAAATCAATATTTCACGCCGAGAACTCCTTTCAATAAGCTTGCAATAGGAACTTGGCTCTTGTGCCCAGAGTTTACAGAATTTGCTTCAATTTTGTCCATAGGCGCTAATGTTAAAATATTTTGAACTGTTCAAAATTGAACAAAAAATTATCCAAATCAAAAAGTAAAATATAGAAATGAGATGTCCTCGCCGAGATCTTTCGAATGCAAAAAGAATTTTTCCAATCGGACAATTCGTTCAAAAGTTATTAGGGGGGGACAGACCGACAGACCGACAGACAGACAGACCGACAGACAGACCGACAGACATCCGACAGACATACCGACAGACAGACCGACAGACAGACAGACCGACAGACCGACAGACACACTTTTTCCCCATCTCAATACCCTACTTTCAAATTTTTTATTTTTCAATCTTTATTTAATTACTTCACTTATTTTTGACTTTTCTTGATTTTTAACGATATTTTCACGATACATTAAGCCTTCTTTCATGCTTTATTATTATTTTTTTTTACTTTTACGGGAAAGTAGGCTAAAAACGGGATAGTCGTTCCCTTTATCATTATAACTTTTGAGAAACAAAACCCCTCATTCCCATATTTATTTTATAATTTGGCCAATTTTTTGTTATTTTTTTTTAACAGCAGCACTTCGGAGAAATGTGGAAGCGTATTTAAATGCTGAACAAAAAAAAAAAAACCAGACTTATATCCCTATAATGAACATTAAATATGTCCAATTTTTTACTTCATTTTATTATTTTTTCTTTTGTAAATATTCAAGGTTTCTGTGCTTAAAAACAACTTTTTGTACTGGGCGTTGATGCTTCTGTAAAGCCGCCATTTTTGGTGGTGCAAATCTGCCATTTTGGTCAGTTAAATTTCCACGCAATTAATATCTAAATGTTGAATCGCTTTGCCTGATCTCTGTACGTTACATTGTCCATGACTGCCTATCCCTCAAGTAGTACTCAAGAGAGACCACCATTTTTGATCATATTCCGAAATTCGGAAAATTCGAAATACGGCATAGCGAGGTGGTCTCGAGGGGTACAATATCGAGCCCCAAATTTGGGGGTCAATATAGTATTTAATATAAATTATAGGAGTTCCTGCTAACTTAAGTACTAAATCCTTTCTTCGAGAAAAGATAGCGCCCCATGTAATCTATCTCTACTAGAAAATAATAACACATATTTTTGTTTATTCATTTTTTGATTCTTGTTTTACATTAACGCTTTTGAAAAGGATACTTTTTATTCCATATTGAAAACGCTTCAATAGAGACTATATTTTTATTAAATGTTTTAAAATTTTATACTGTTCAATCAATTCTTCCACACTTCTGTTTACTTGATTTTACATGGAAGAACGACATCATTCGAAAAGCAAACACTTTTTTGCCTTACTTAAATCATTCATCAGTGTACGGTTTTTCTTTATAAAAAGCCCCTTGCTCGTGTAAAGAAGACTGTTACGGGAAAAATAGGAGGAAAATAACGTCAATGCAATACTTTTTACAAGATAAAAAAGAGGGTCGGAGCTCCGTTGAACTCGGATTAACTCCACCCATTTCTAGTTGGATTATGTCTTACAAGATAAAACTTGTTTTTCGGAAAACAGATGGCTTGCCTTCGAAATTTTAAATGTGAACGTTGATCATTGCAATGGAGAATCTTTCTGCTCGAAAGTGTTTATTTGTTGGGCAATGATTTAACTGATGCGTATGAAATTAAGGGAAAATATAATTTCCGCCTAGAAATAACTTCACGAGCCTACTTTCCTGTGCAACATCCAGCTATGTCTCTCTCGCTCTTTCTTTCTCTGACGTTTAGCTTAAGCTTCTAAGTATTTTAAATATTTTTTTCAACGGTTGATGCATTTAATATTAAACATAATACAATTCTTTAAAATAATTTAAATTCCCTCTCTTGAATTTAAATTTCCTATCTTCTCAGGTAAACTTTTAATAAATAACTTCAGAATATCAGAAAATCAATCCAACCTTCTCCGTTTGAAAGAAAGAAGTAAATTTTTTGCTGCTTAGCGGAAGAAGAACAAACTTTTTAAGAATAGGTTACTTGTAACTCCGAAGCACTTGTATGCAATAGCTTTGCAATATTGTATTTTACTGACAAAGGATTTATATATTTTTTCTGCACAAAGGAAGACTTTATTTCTACTATTATGCAGATTTTTGTTACATAAGGTTGTTTTGAATTTTGTCAAACAACACAAAAATTGATAAAACGTTTTCCCGTTTTAGGTATTCACTTACGGATTTTTGTATGAAGAGTGTTTGGGATATTTTAATAAAAAACTATAAATAAAGAAAAAAAAAGTAAAAAAGTAAGATTTGTAAAAATATTTTATCTGTATATCAAATCCTTAAATCCATTTCTACCCCATGGGTCAACTCTGGTTTAGATTTTTTTCCTTGGAGAAAGGCTTCTACCCGCCACATCATTCATTTCATGGTTCCCCAGGGCATCATTGGGGGAGGCAAAGTAGAGATTCCGAATTTCGGAAATAAAGCTGGATAAGAACTTTCGCAGATCTCTAAACTGGATTTTTCCTCAAAGGACAGAAATAACACGCTTGGAAAAATTCGCCTGTATTGCTTTAAACCTTATTCTAGTAGATCTTTCTGTTAGGAATTGACATATTGTAAGTATAAAGCATTTGCAGCTTAAAATTTTTAAAAATTAAAGAACTTAAATTTACCTTAACAAATAATGAATTTGTTTCTAATCAATACGGAAGTGAATTTAGTTTTCAACTCAAGAATATATATTTTTAAGAGCATTTTAAAAAAGGTCAGTTTGCTAAAACACGAACTTCGAGTATTACCATTACAATAATTACTATCTAGCATGCTTTTTCAAAATAATTTTTGGCACAAAGTACCCTGATTAAGTCACATGGTTTTTAAAACTTTGGTTTACTCTTTTGGTTACTCATTACAGAAAAAATTCAAAATCTTACTCATAACTTATAAAAAATATGTAGTGAGGTTTTAAAAATAGGATGTGGAGTAAAGAATTTCAGTCACTTCATAGGTTTATGCGGGAAAACAAATTATACATGTTTTCTAAATCTTCTTTTTGTTGCTATCAATATTAAAGTAAATTTTGCTCAAATTACAATGCATAACTAGCTATGCAGCATACAAGTAACAGTACAATAGGAATAAACATGCAAAGAATTTTTTGTGATCTCCCAAAATGCAGACAAAAACTTGATTTCCGAAAATACGTGTAGATACAGAGTTTAACAGAATTGCGAATAATTTACATGAAAATTTTACTTTTGATAAATATGTGTAAATACTTGTAGTGCTCCTCGAATTTTTCTGAGGCAACGTGGAATCAACCCGCTTTGCAGAAACTCCCGAAAAGATGGACCGTATATTGTTACGCGTGACGTGTGTCGATTGAAAATAAAGGAAAAATGAATATTTATTTTTAAATATATTCTGTTATCTTAAAAACATCGAGAATTGATTGAAATAGCCTTCACAAATTGAATAATTGATTCGTCCCTTGTTGAAAGAGAAAGGAAATAACAATAAAATCTTGAGTAATCCTGTAATTTCTATTTCCTGCTCTTTTTTCAAACAGATCAAATACCAATTACTCAGACAAAGAAAATTTTAGAAATAAACAAAGGCTGTGTTAAAGGGTATATCTTCTCAGTACACAGCATCCAAGTTCGATTCAGTATATTGATAAATGTAATTATTATTATTATTATTATTATTACTTAAAATTTTTTTCTAGTTCGCATTGCTATATTGTGCCCATTGTATGTACAATGAAACCGGTTAATGTGTATGATATACATTAATTAGTAGATTATATGATATACAATAGTTAATATATATGATATTACACTAAGCCTTATCAGGGTAGGAAAAAATTGCGACGAAACAGGGCATGGGAGTTCTTGGTGATGCTGCCCGCGCTTTTTCTATTTTCCCCTAAAACCATTTAATCGAAATTGAACTCTATTTTCCTTCAACTAATTTTTGAACGTTGTCTTTCAGGAAAAAAAGAAAGAAAAAATTTTTGCATTTTCATTTTATAATAAAAGCGTTTCAAAAGTTAACAATAAAAGCTGTTTTATTTTATAGCTATCATTGTATTTTATTAACTTATCATACAATGCAAAGTTTAACAGGCAAGAATAATTAAAAATTGCAACTGAAGAAGTATTATTATTACATTAATTTCTTAAAAATAATAATGTGGTTGCTGTTGTTGTCGTGTCCTCGTGCATGGCGAAGAAGAATGGGTTCGCTGTTCCGGAGTCTAACGGGGCCCTTGCAGGCTGGAGTCCGATTTCCACCCCTTTGAAAGGTCTCTTATTTTTTTAAACCAGCTCCCAGATGAGAGACCGTCACCTGGGATTGGCACACCCAGAGGCATCGTTTCCCTCGGAGGACATCAGAGCTACGACCTATTTAACGTGCACCAGCTCGTTTTAGCGTACACGGACCGCAGCCAGCCGCGAGAGGTTGTCACCCTCCTAAATACCTCAGTCAATGTTGCTTCACTTTCGGTGTTCTGCGGGAACCGAGCTTCTACCTACTGGTCCACTGAGAGACAAAAATAATAATAATAAATAAATAAAAATAAAACGTAAAGTTAGGCACTCATGACAAGACTCTTTTTTGTGTGTTTTCCAAACCAACATAGTTTTGACAAGATGAACGTAAATAGGATATCATTCTTTTCTTGCTTGAAGGAGGAGGAGGGTTGATATTCTACTGAAGCAATTGCTGTTTAAGATTCATCACAATCATTTTCAGATATTACAGTGCGAAGAACTGAAACTTTCACGAATAAAATAATTTTGACTTAGTCGTTTTCATCAATAAAATTGCTTACATATTTATCCAGATTCCTTTGGAGCTGCATAACGAGATCAGAAGGATGTAAAATACGGATTTAAAAACCGTGTTTTGCTAAATCAAAAACAATTAGTCATTTAGAAATGTTTCGTTAGAAGATCTAACGTAGATGACGTGAATAACTTCACAAATGAAATTACAGGTCTTAAAAAATGTTTACGCACTATTGTAAGGATAAAATGATTCCTCTTAACCTCAAAATACGTATATGCAATTAATTGGAACGGGTCAGCGATGAAACATTGATTTCGTTTTAGCTAGTTATTTCTAATTGTTGGTTAGTGTTTTGGTTTCCGTACTTCCTAAATTATATTCTGCGAGCACGTGAGACACTGCGAAAAAAACCCGGTAAAATTTACTGTTTTAAACCGGCAGCTGGGTTGACCATGGAAAACCGTAAAAGATACGAAGCAAAACCGTAGTCGCAACGATTTTTTACCGTAAAGTTTATTCCCGCATGGTAAAAAACCGTTGCCACTACGGATTTACTTCGTAACTTTTACTGTTTTCCACAACCATCCCAGATGCCGGTTCAAAACCGTAAAATTGACGAGACTTTTTTTGTACAGTGCAGCCAAAAAGCATAATCGTAAGACACAATATACAAGGAGAAATAACAGCAGAGCGACGACGAGGCTTCGCTCTGTCATTCGATTTTTTTTCAGCATTCTTATGAGAGGTACGATTACGATAGCGTAACTGTTAAAATACAATAAATAGGAATTTTAATTTCTTTTTCAAAAACACTAAAGAGTATTTTGGATTTATCGCCGCCCATAAAATTTTGATTATCTGCATCGTTTAAGAGTTCTGATTTACTACATTGCTGCAAGGTTTTCGAATGCAGAAAGCTCCTCTATGCAAATTTATTTTGCAAAGTAAACTTGTTTTTGTATAAACAAAAAAGATAGAAGAGCGGAACAGCCCGTATTTAACTGAGGTTATATAATGGATTTGGCTTCAATCGCGGCACAGAAAACTGAATAATTCCCTCGGGGAAAAAGAACAGAATTGGATTAAAATGAAATTTCGATTTACTCCAAGAAAGACTGCAATGTATTTTCAAAAATGAAATCATGCCGTTTAAACAGAAGATGCACTTTATATTTTTCATAGTGTAACTATAGTTTGCTGCTTGATGAAGGGAGATTTAAAGGACATAGAAAGATTTTGAGTAAAACGCGTTGTGGTAGTTGTAGTGGTATATTTGGAATTAGCACATAGGTACATTGCGTTGTGTAAGATCAGAATGTGTTAGAGCATATAGAATGAAAAAGATTAAGCAAAAAAATATGTAAATTAAAATATTTAAAAATACATACTAGAAATAACTACGAAATTATTAATCGTTGACTGTAAGGATTTATTGCATTATATAACACACTGCATATAAAAAAATGAAAGAGCTCTTTAAGAAAATTAAAAAATAAACTAGCATGTAACACAAAAGTACAACTCGTTATTTTAAGTGGTTTACACAGGAGAATTTTACCGATCTCTAATGCAGTTGTGACAAAGCTGGCGTTAGAAGTTGATGTAAAAGATTATATCACCTGATACTTGAAGATGACTACCTGATTATTGAAGAGTACAGAAGTTGATTGACCAATACGAAATTAATGAAGCGTACTATTGCTCCTTCATTTGGTGGCTGTTTATCAGTTCTTAATAATGTTCATTTTGGAGCGTTAGTTGTTCCGAGGACGGATTCCTCAATGCTGGTTATCTTGGTCATTGTAGGTGGTAACGGTCAAAAAAGTCTTTTACAACTTTGTGTTGACAGGCAATCTTCAGATATATAGATCAGTCAGCATCTCAAAAAAATGCATTGCAGTTGTTAATTTCAATAAAACATTAGAATAATATAGTTCAACAAATTCTTGGCTGAATAATTTCTGTTTAAAGTAAAAACGGCATCACCCGAAGGTTATCGATCAACTCAGATCGCTTCAGCAATCTAATATGTACAAAATCGATTCAGCGAATAAAAACCATTTAGTAAATAATTTTTCATGATGCAACCAATGCGGTAGTAATATAAGAGGTAGTAGTTAGCATTTTTCAAAACATAGCTTGCCCGACGAATAGGCAAAATTGCCCAGACGCCGGGCGCGTCTTTTCCGTATTCGACTTTCAGTAGGAATGAGGGGAAAACACACAGATTCAGTTCCGGAACAATTGGCAAAGGCGCGAAAGAGGGGAGTATTACTCCGAGAGAGTACATAGTTCCCGTCGCATATTTAAAATAATTCAAATTTGTGATGTTGAAATGCGACGGAATTAAATTAAATTTAAAAAATGGTTGAAAAGTAAATACCCAGTGAAAAAGCTAATTGAAAAAATAATTTAAAATGTTGTTTCTAAAAAATAAAATGGTATAAAATTTTTGGCGGCGTAGGCAATTAAAAAGGAAGTGACAAGTGGTGGTTACGCCTATCGGTTAATCCGAAGGAACCGTGAGTAAAATGCCAAGGCTTGTCACCAAGGACTAAGTAAATAACCAAAGTATTTGGTTAAAGTTATTATGATCGCAAGATGTAACAAGCATCTTGTTACATTATCTCCCCCCCGAAAGAAAAAATTTGAAGTAACTAGGATACATTAATGTTTACCAATCATCCCGTGACTGATCACAACCATATATCATCCTGAAACATGGATGACATGTAAAACGTAAACAAACACATTTGAAAAAATGTAAACAAAACATGAATGCTCAAACACATTATGAAAAACAAATTGTGACACTGTGTATTCATCACGGATAGCCCTTTACATACCCATACATGATATATTTGATAAGGAAAAAATGTTGTTTTGTGAAACACTTTCAACATATTGCAATCAGAACATGGTACCAAAAATTTATCTCATTCAGATATTGTTAGTACCTTAATTGTTATTCATATTTGTACACAAAAACATTATGCCATGATTTAATGCAGAGTTGAGGAAGAAATCACAAAAAAATTGTGTTCAAAATGCTTTGAACATCATTTCATCATTGAATTTTACATTTCTGCCAGTTAAACGCGGAACCAGCCTGCCATAAAACTAGAATGTCATTTGGCCAAAACAACATATACAGAAAAAACAAAGATGACAGTTTTTTTTTTTTTGAAAGGACTTCCCCAAATCACTGAAAGTTTCACGCATTATTTTAACTTTCATTACAAAAATTATTTAGACCCATTTCAAATTTTAATCTAAATTGAGATCAAGTTGTTGAAAAAGTTTGCTAGCATGTAATTTCATTGTTTTGTTATTGATCTCATCTTTAATTAAGTAGTTGTCATTCCTGAATTTTTTTATGACTTCATGAGGTCCATGATACTTTTGTTGCAATGAGTTGGGATGTTGAAAGGTGGTGACAAAAACTTTATCCCCAATTTCAAATTCTGGTTTCTTTCTCCCTTTTATATTTTTTTTCCTAGATTCAAAATATTGATCCTCGTGCTTATTAAAATTGTCCCTGGTTTCTTTGATTTCATTGGAAATCCTGTCTAAGTACTCCTTGTGATCCTCAACCAGTTTTGGATCATTATGCATGTTGATTGGTATGTTGAGTTCCCTGCCAAAAAATATCTTAGATGGTGAAAAACCTGTAGCTGAATGAATTGCATTATTATAATGGAGTTTGAAAATTAGCAATTTCTGAGACCATTCAAAAGTTTTGTTGCACATTGCAGCAATGCTTTCCTTCATGGTTCTATGAACTCTTTCAAGGAGTCCATTAGATTGAGGAAAATAAATTGAACTCTTCCTGTGCTCAATATTTAATTTTTTCAAAAATGCTGCAAATTCATGTGAACAAAAATTTGTCCCGTTGTCAGAAATCAAAACTTTGGGAATCCCAAAAAGTGAAAAATATTTGTCTAGAGCTTTAATGATGGAATTGGTTTTTATGTCAGTTAAAGGAATAGCTTCTAGGAATCGAGAATAATGATCAATAATTGACAAAATAAATTTTTTATTATCTAAAGAACGTGGAAGTGGCCCTACGATGTCAATCGCACAGTAATCAGAAGGGTGTAGGTTCTTTTTGGATATCAGATTGTAAGTTGTTGAAGTTTGTTTTGGTTTGTGCTGTAGACATTGACTGCAATTTTCACAAAATTTTTTTGTCATTTTGAACATGCCTTTCCAATAAAATCTCTTTTTTAAGAATTCATAAGTTTTTTGAGTACCAAAGTGAGGCGCATGAGCCTCGGTTAAACAAATTTTGAACATAGAGCTAGGAACTAAAATTTTGTTTTCTAAACTTTTGGATTTGAATTTTTTGTTTTGATTGATCAATTTGATCATGACAAGGTCAGTATGTGAATCAATAAAATATTTAGATTTTGTCTTTTCTGAATTGTTCTCAATTTCTTGAATGATTTGTGAAATTTGTTTATCTTGTCTTTGGTGGATTTTTAAGTTGTTATTGTTTAGCTGATCAGAAACATTAAATGTTTGGAGGTTGTTTACAACATTATTTTCCTGAATTACTCTCGATAAAAAATCCGCTGGATTCTTCCAGCCTTCAATAAATGAAATTTTGTAGTTAAATTGTTGTAAATACAAAAGCCACCTGGCAACAATTTCAGGTTGTTTTCCAAGTGAATATGATAAGTAAGTGCTTTTGCATCACTCAAAATTTCGAAAGTCTTAGCATATAGTTTGTCATGAAAAAATTTTATGGAAGCAAAAATAGCTAACAATTCCCTTCTAATTGAAGGATATTTCTGCTCTGCAGGATTTAATTGTCTGGAAAAAAATTCAATTGGAAAAAAATTATCCCCTACTTTATTTAATAAAATACCACATATTGCAATTTTAGATGCATCAGTCACCAAATATAAATTATCATCCGAGTTGAAATTCTTTAATGAAGTTTTGTTAAGCATAAGGTTCTGAATCTTTTCGAAAGCTTGTTTACATTTTTCACTCCAGATGAATGGTACATTTTTTTTTGTGAGGTTGACAATAGGTTGAGTGATTTCAGCAAAATTGTAAATCATATGCCGAAAATAATTGATCATACCTAAGTAAGCTTGAACCTCTTTGACATTTTTAGGAGTAGGAAATTTTGTAACTTTTTTTATATTTTCATCAGATGGAGCAAAACCTTTTTTACTTAAGTTAAAACCCAAATAAACAATTTCCTGCTTACAGATTTGCATTTTTGTAGGGTCTAAGGTGAGATTAAATTTCTTTAGTCTATTGAAAACAGTTTGAAGGGTTTGTTTGATTTCAGAAATTGAATCAGCAGCAATAATTATGTCGTCCAGAAAAAAATGCATATTGCGCCCCCTTAGGTCGTTTAATGCCTTTATGATACACATAGTGAAAAAGGATGTTGAGTTTCGTGTACCAAAAGGTAAGACAGTTGGATGATAATTGCCAAATTCCGTGCAAAAGGCAAGTTTTTCTTTGTCAGATTCTTTAAGTTGAATTTGGAAAAAGGCAGATTTTAAGTCTAGAACACAATAATAAGATCTACCAGCAATGGCATGTAAAATTTCAGAAATTCTGGGCAAACAAATTTTTACGGATTCAGTTATGCTATTTAGTAATCTATAGTCTATTACCATCCTAAATTTCAGATTTTTTGGGTCATCCCCCTTCAAAGATTTTTTTTTAACAAAAATTACAGGAAAAGAATAAGATGATGAAGATGGCTCAATTAATTTTGCTTAAAGTAAATTGGCTATTTCTTGCTGAGCAAATTCTTTGGCTATTTTGGGTATGGGATATGGTTTAGTCTGGATAGGGAAATCATGGAGTAATTTAAACTCGGGCACTACTTCATTTGTAGAGCCTAAGGTCATATATGATTTTGAAAAAACTGCAGTATTACTCATTAAAATTTGTAGAATTTCTTTTTGTTGTTGAGGGTTTAAATGAGCAACATCAAAATCAGATTCTTTGATCTCTCCTTTTCGCAATTTTCTAACTTCAGCCAGATTGAGATTGTTAACTTGAAAATGCTGAGTTTTTGAGGGTTCGACACAGTCAGATTCATGAAATTTTTCAATGTACCCGAAAATAGTTTTTTTTCTTAGGGTAATTGGTTTGTCAGTATTATTTTCTACAATAGTTTGAATGCAATTGTTAAAGGATATTTGGTGAATGGATTCAGTAACAGAAATATCTAATTTACCTTTTTTTGGAGTGAGTAAGACTTGTTCAAGATGTTGTAAATTTTGAGGAATTTTTAATGTTATTATTTCAGAGGATTTTGGCTGTATTGTGTAAAGTTCTAACAGTGTTAATAGTATTGAATTTATGTACATCATTTATGTTTTCCTGAGTTAGTTGATTGTTAATTTCATTAGTCAAATTGAAAGGTAGGTGACAATTTCCTACAATTAATTTCCTATTTCCTGAGTCCAAGATGATTTTATTTCTCTGTATGAAATCATATCCTAAAATGTTAAAATCAGAATTCCACAGATTTTTGGTTACAAAAAATATATTGTTGAAAAATGAAGTTTGTATTTTGAATTTGATACTGACTGCTGACATATAAGGAATAGTGGATTTGTCAAGAGTGACAATTTTCACACTGCGGGAAACAAATTCTACCTTGCATTCCTGTTTAATTTTGTATATAACATCAGGTTCAATTAGTGATAAGGGAGCACCGCTGTCCAAAAGAGCATTAACAGTTAAATTACCAAACCTAAGTTGGATTATTGGGAGATTGTTGTTGTTTTCATTATTGCATGACAAAACAAATTTTTCTACGGGATTAGTAATTGATTGACAATTGTTAGAAGTCCCTTTTATTTCTTGTTCTTTTTCTTTGTCATGATTTTTTTTTTGGTTCTCTTTTACCCTGGGCACCTGTTCGAGAACTGGTTTTGGCAAATTTTGTTTTACAAGCACCCCCCTTTAGTTTAAATTTCTTCTGTTTGTAAAATTCCCCCTGCTTTTGTATGGGTGGTTACCCCTTGAACCAATATTTCGAAAATTTCTCCCTCTTACAAATTTGTTATTACCCCTTACAAAATTATTTGGACGAGGAAAATGCCAACAATCAGTTGTCAAATGCCTTTTGTGACAGATGTGGCATGAAACATTTTGGTCATTATGTGAGAAAGAATTTTTATTTCGAGCAACTAAGTTATTTACTTGATTTCTTTCATTTTGGAGCTCAGATAATTGGGAAGACAGATTTTGTATCATTTTATTGCTCTCTATTTGAGCTTGTAATAAGGTATTTATCTGTGATTCAAAAGAACTGTTTGAAGTGGATGTTGATGGCACATCACCCAAAGCCAATTCTATGTTTGTTGCATATTTTACAGCAGTTTGAAAATCTTGAGGACCATTCTTTTTGACATCAAGAGCAATGTCCTCCCTGACTACTTCTAAAAATTTTGATAACTTAACATTATCAGCTAATTTTATTAGTTCCTCACTGCTCGAGTCTTTGATGCCAACATATAGGGAAGCAAGTTTGGAAATTTCATCAGCAAGATTTTTGACAGATTGCCCTGGTTTATGTCTTATTCTTGAAAATTGAGTTTGGATTTGATTAAATGACTTTGTTTTTTGAAATTTATTTCTCAATAATTTCTGAAGATCCTGGATGTTATCACATTTTGATGCAATTGGGTCATTTATGATAAATTCTAAAGCTTTATCCCCCAAGTTTAATTTCAAAACAATTAGTTGTTTTGTATCTGACCACTTTTCAAGGTTTGCAATGCTGTTAAATTGGTTTAGATAAAAATTAATATCCTCATTATCTTTACCATGAAAGAGAGGTAAGGCAGATGCCAAACTTTGACTGACTGATTTACTTGTCATATTTTTGATGTTGATTGAAAGCTTTTAAGATTTTAAATCAGATACAATCATCAATGATAAGCATAAATTGTAAAATCAATGCAACAAATAGAACATAAAATATAAGAAAAGAAAAATATGCAAAATAACAAATAATCAATAAAATATATTGGAGAAAAGCATTCGATTGACTATTTCAAGATCTGTGTTTTATATACTGATATATAGAAAATATACCCTTCTGAAAATTAATACACATGTGAAAAAAAATTCATTATTTCATGTATTTAGGGAGTATCCGAGATGAATGTCACAGATCATAACCAAAGTTCTCAACCTAATAAAACATAATTAGTTTCTTTCGTCGCGGCACCATTTTTATGTGGTAGTTGTAGTGGTATATTTGGAATTAGCACATAGGTACATTGCGTTGTGTAAGATCAGAATGTCTTAGAGCATATAGAATGAAAAAGATTAAGCAAAAAAATATGTAAATTAAAATATTTAAAAATACATACTAGAAATAACTACGAAATTATTAATCGTTGACTGTAAGGATTTATTGCATTATATAACACACTGCATATAAAAAAATGAAAGAGCTCTTTAAGAAAATTAAAAAATAAACTAGCATGTAACACAAAAGTACAACTCGTTATTTTAAGTGGTTTACACAGGAGAATTTTACCGATCTCTAATGCAGTTGTGACAAAGCTGGCGTTAGAAGTTGATGTAAAAGATTATATCACCTGATACTTGAAGATGACTACCTGATTATTGAAGAGTACAGAAGTTGATTGACCAATACGAAATTAATGAAGCGTACTATTGCTCCTTCATTTGGTGGCTGTTTATCAGTTCTTAATAATGTTCATTTTGGAGCGTTAGTTGTTCCGAGGACGGATTCCTCAATGCTGGTTATCTTGGTCATTGTAGGTGGTAACGGTCAAAAAAGTCTTTTACAACTTTGTGTTGACAGGCAATCTTCAGATATATAGATCAGTCAGCATCTCAAAAAAATGCATTGCAGTTGTTAATTTCAATAAAACATTAGAATAATATAGTTCAACAAATTCTTGGCTGAATAATTTCTGTTTAAAGTAAAAACGGCATCACCCGAAGGTTATCGATCAACTCAGATCGCTTCAGCAATCTAATATGTACAAAATCGATTCAGCGAATAAAAACCATTTAGTAAATAATTTTTCATGATGCAACCAATGCGGTAGTAATATAAGAGGTAGTAGTTAGCATTTTTCAAAACATAGCTTGCCCGACGAATAGGCAAAATTGCCCAGACGCCGGGCGCGTCTTTTCCGTATTCGACTTTCAGTAGGAATGAGGGGAAAACACACAGATTCAGTTCCGGAACAATTGGCAAAGGTGCGAAAGAGGGGAGTATTACTCCGAGAGAGTACATAGTTCCCGTCGCATATTTAAAATAATTCAAATTTGTGATGTTGAAATGCGACGGAATTAAATTAAATTTAAAAAATGGTTGAAAAGTAAATACCCAGTGAAAAAGCTAATTGAAAAAATAATTTAAAATGTTGTTTCTAAAAAATAAAATGGTATAAAATTTTTGGCGGCGTAGGCAATTAAAAAGGAAGTGACAAGTGGTGGTTACGCCTATCGGTTAATCCGAAGGAACCGTGAGTAAAATGCCAAGGCTTGTCACCAAGGACTAAGTAAATAACCAAAGTATTTGGTTAAAGTTATTATGATCGCAAGATGTAACAAGCATCTTGTTACACGCGTGCACTGTTTGAATTACGTGATTTTTTTTTCTTAATTACACTGAATAGAAAGAGCTATTCATGGTACCATCTACTTGTCACAAAATATAGATATGCATCTTTTAAAGTTACCATGTTGAATACAAAATAGGAAAAAATATAATAAACTGGCTACTAAAAAAGTAATAATACGAAATGATTGTAATTTTGGAAAAACCATGAATACAAGAAATAAGTTGAATATATGCGACAAATCAATTGGTTAAATACAATGTCAATTTAGCAAAAAAATACATACAGGTCCGCCGAGTGCTCTGAAGATCTTCAGATAGGTATGTTTCATCTAGAAGCTCACTTCTCTCGCATGGAAAAATATGTTCCTTGTAACTCTGAAACACGTGTATATGATCTTCGACAAGTTGTGTACTCGATTGACGTTGCATTTAACCTCTAGATCTCGAGAACATTTTATCGATAATGATAAAAACAAATTATGTAATTTTTTGTATGAATCAAGTACTATGATATATGTTTAATGAACTATCATAACTAAATTATACACTTCGAATATTATAAAGGGGAGAGTAGGGGGGGGGGGAGTGCAACTTATTTCACAAGTTATTTTTTATTCCACTGGCTTTGACTTACTAAGAGTGCAGCTTAATAAATCTAGTAGTATAATCTTTAATCTATTTAAAAAATAGAAAGACAACAAAAATAGAGAAAACTAACTTTTTATGTACACAATTTAAATATTGTAACATTGTTTTACCTCCCTCATGTGATGGAGGTATAAAAGAGCATGAAATGGGACGTGTTTTTAGGGGGAGAATTTAAATTTCCGAATACTGTATTTTGACAAGTCAAACTCAAATAAAAATAAAATTATGCTCTGCGGTTCACTATCATTTCATTTTTCTCTAGTACAATAAAGTCATTTTCCTGTGGAAAACGAAGTGTTTCCTTTTCATACTTTCATAAAGTGAACATGATAAGACACCATGATAAGATAATATCACGGTCTAATATATTCAACTCTGCCATTATAACAAATATTTTTCTTCCTCGTCAAAAACCTTACAAGCTTAAAGACATTCACTCCTATTTTTGAATCCTTCGTTAACCTATTGATTTCGTCTGCAAATTCACTGTCATTACGAGTAGGATGTAAATCAAAAAACTCTGCACCATAGAGTCATAAAAAGAAAACATCAATTCAAGGTTTGCAATCAACTGATTTGTCATCGTATAATTCACTCACTTTTTTCTGCTTTTTCTTCCTAAAGTCAGTGCTGTTTTCATTTTATTAACTTTAATCATTAATAGAAGTTACAAAAATTGAGTTTTTAGCACATTTAGCTGTTTCTAAAAGAAAAAATAAAAGAATAAAAGGAAACAAGATCAATTAGGGAGGAATAGGACAGATCACGTTCCTCCTTAAATCATGCTGTTCCATTCCTCCCTCTGCCGAGGGAGGAATGGGACACCATGATTCCTCTCTTCTTTAAAAATTCCCATCACATATAACAAGCTGGGTTTAGGCTTAATTTGGCTGTTAGTTTGCAAACACTATATCTTTGAGTTTATTTAGCATTTATATCCTTTTTATGTTAGTAACAATGTGACTGAAAAAATATTGAAAAATGAGGAACTTATATTTATGGTTAGGCTGGTTAACAACTAGAATCACGAAAGAAGCTATAACTATTATATTTATCAGATGAATTTACAATGGATTCTGATTTTTTATTTAGACATGAATTTAACTCCCATTCCTCCCAACTATCTCTCTCCTACTCGTCAAAATTTTGTAGCAGCATGTACTTCCATACTAGTGGAAGTACCCATTGAAGTATTTCTGGCATGTAGGTTTGTGTTTCGTGTCCCACACACATTTGTTCACCAATGCTTTTGATGCGTCAGGAAATCATTTTGATAAGATTTCATACCACGGCAGCACTTACTTCATTCCGCTAATTGTCCCTCTTTTTAGCATTCTTCCCCGAAGAACTGTTTCTATCAAGAAAGCAGTGAACGAACGAGCGTTATAAGTTGTAGTATTGGTTGTCTGTTTTGCCATTCAAACAATATGTGCAATAATGCATGAGTCAAACCTTGCAGGGAAAAGTACTCAGACCGAAACACGGATCTTTTGCTATTTTTTGTTGTTTAAATAGACATATCGGGCACTTTAGCTTTATTTAAACTTCTATAGGTCAGACAGAACGGGTCATATTGAAAAAAAGTAACTGATTGGTTATGAAGTGAATTAATTTAACTACACAATATTGAAAAATCTGTGTTTTCATCAATTTCGGCTAATTTCAATTTGATGTGTCATCTAGACCTTGAAGAAACTACTCTGTAAACCTAGATCAAGTTTTATTAAAAGGAAAATGGCGGAATAGCACTTTATTCTTGCATTAGGCACCTGAAAAAGCTTTTGATTAAATGCGCTCTCAACCATTTTTTATTCATGCTATTTTCTTTGTTATTTCTCCCTTTTTTGATTACCGAGATGAAATATTATTAAAGAATTCAATGTGTTATTATTTCTGAGTTTAGGTTCATTGATTTATCAAAGCAACTTCGACTCGTTTCAAGAATACCGACGATTTATCATTATTTCTTGGAGATAATTATGCAAATGTTTCCTTTTTTAGCAAGAGAAATGAAGATCCCTAAAGAAATTCTTATTAGCATTCTAGGTAGTCATATATATGTTCATTACATGTTGCTTGAAAAGGGATCTCGAACATAGTTTTTATATTTATCTTTTGTTGCAATTCTGTTCTAATAATTTTTCAAACAAATCGTAAGTTGTGAACATATTTAACATCTCATGATTTATTCTCATCATTTCTGTTCGACCGGCAAACAACACACACACACACACACATATAAGTGCAAAATGGCAGCTACTGTTGATGATTGGTTTCTACTTTGTAAAAAAAAAATGCTCGAAAATACATGAGAATCTACAGGAAAAAAATTAGCTAGGGTCCGACGAAGATTACAGAGAATTTAAAACATGAAACTACGAAATCTTAAAAAACAAAGAAAGAAGAAAATAAAAGAAATTACAGAGAATGAAAACAGAAAGCACTGTGTAAAATGCCAGCAAGAGATATTGTGCTGCATTAGCGGCGCCATAAGCGAGTATACTGAATTAATGTTTCTGATTCAAAACTTGAGCCCATGCTGTTGTGGTTCCTATGCGTTAGACCTCTCTGCTAAAAACGAGTCTGGAGTTGGGAGGACTGGCTGCTGAAGCGGCTCATTAAAGCTGGGGAAAAAAATAAAAACCGCACTCCAACATTATACATATAAGCATTTGTTTACAGTTTTTAAGCTGATAAGCTTATATTTCAAGCCATTCAATTTTTCTCGGAGTTACTATCTAGAAAGTTGAATCGTAGCTTTTTGACGAATACTTGCGGTCTTTCTCTGTAGTTGTACAGAGTGCGATAAAACATGAATTTATCAAGAAGCTCGGTCATTTGGTTTTACACAAATTCGCATGCTATACAGAAACACTCAGTTTTCTTTTCGTATTTTTACAGATTTTTTTTTAACTTACAGAAAGGATGTGAAACGAGTGCAAGTTTAAGAAAAGATTTGAACCAAAGTATTTTAGAGGCACTCAGAAAGCTACACAGTTAAAACTGAGCAAAAATCGCCCATTTTGATTATTAATCAACAGATCAAAAGATATGTCAATGAGCAACTAAGTTTTTGACGGTGAAGAAGTGGAGTTTGTTGTTAAAATCATTTAGAGTTTTTTAAGTGCATAAAGCAGAAAGAGGATTTACCATTTGATGTTGGTTTCCTGCCTTTCTAACGTCTTTTAATGCATATATCTCCCACTTTGTCGTCAAACCAACACAAATGTAGGATACTCTATTTAAAAAGCCGCATTTGTTCACTTGCGGCTTACATTTAATTTTAGAATCTTGTTCCTCCTAACGGTGCATTGAGTGAAATTTATTTCCATGCATCAGCTTTCTCTCGATTCCCTTTCAAAAATAATTTCGTCGCATAAATTTATTTGTATCCCCATTGCCGATGGAGAAGAATATGAAATGGAAGTGCAGTATGAATGAAAATGGAATAAAAGTTGAACACTGTCATCTGGACAAGAGAGATGACTTATTTGCAATTCTCATAAGGCAGCACTCGTGCTAAGAACCCGAGAATGTCAAGAGAAGAATAAGAATTGCAAATTGATATCGTTTTTGTTTGCAGGATATGTATATGCTTTAATTCGTGTTACATAAAATTTTAGTTACCAAATGAAGATACTTTATCGACATTTTTGACCAATACAGAAATGAATATGTGAATCCTCAGATAATCAACGAAAATTAATATAAGCGAAAGGAAAATAATATTAAAAGCACGAGTGAAATTGAGGTAACAGCCAATTAGCCCAATTTTTTTAAACAAAATGCCTGCATTAGAACTTTGAAAGAACCAAATTTTTGTTCATCATCGCTTTTCTATTACTAAGATATGTAAACCAAAAGGGACCATAGTTAAGCTATTATAATTTTTTATACTTTTTTGGTAGGTACATAAGGCTTATTATTAAAATTTGTTTTATATAGTGTTACAACTAACTCTAATACATATCAGGTATATTTCTTTTGTAAAATGAAATTTAATTATGTTTATGAAACGATTTCCGAATAGTGACTTGAGGGTACCTTTGGCTTACAGCGTTATAAAGATGGCACATATATTGATAGCACTTTAAACTTTGTAAGAAATACTCATACAACCACTTCTATTACTTTTAGGACAGCATTACAATAGAAAACATTTTAGTTCAAAGAAATTACATTTTAAAATTAGCATTTGGAAGAAAAAGTACCATTTAATTACATGAAAAAATTACTATGCATTTACTTGAAAAAAATTACCAAAAATTACTAATTAATCAGATTGCATACAAAAACATACAATTTAATTTATGCATACAATTTAAAGAGTGTCATCCCTCTAATATATTTGGAATGAAGTAAAATAGGGCTTCAGTTACTTTAAAATTTTAAAATTCATGCACTTAAAAAAATCAGGCAATAAATTAGTAACATAAAAATGACAAACAAGTTGGTCACCATCCATAATAGTTAAACATAACTATGAAGATGAAAAATTCTATTCTATTTTTCTCAGTACTTCCGTTGCTAAAAAACGCACGACAGCAAACCATGTACAACATTGAAATAAGCATGAAAAAAATTTAATAGCATTTTCGGCATAAAAATTTCATATGAAGAATATATAATTAATAAAAAAAACTAATTAATTGTAAGAATAAAACATAATAAAGTGAAAAAGAACTCTTATTCACAACGTTTGTCAAAATAGATCACAGAGGAGGATTTAGTTGACTCAGCAAACATTACCTCAGGAGCTTTTCTGGTAATGAATAAAATATTAGATCACTCCTCAAATCAAATATCTATGGAATTAGAAAGAAACAGGTACTAGTTAAAATATTTTTGGGAAAACACAACAATTATGTTTATCATGACGCTGTAAGATTGAATTATTAAGTTAAAAATTTCTAATAAGTCATTTGAAGAGATATTTCATTAAACATCATTTCAGGGATACGTATATATACTTATTTTCATGAAAACTTTCATAGAAAAGGGAAGCACTATTACTATTAAAACGTAAAAATATGAAAAATATAGCAAAAATTGATTAATGCCACACGCAAGTAATAAAATGCCGACATAGATCTCAAGAATTAAAGAGGGCTGAAAAGGCATTTTCTATTTGAGATTATGCTTTAGCAACTGGTGGCAAAGTGCACATAAATAAGTTGAAGTTCATAGACAAATTCTTGATTTGTCGCACACGCTTTTGAATTTAAGGGCAACTACACTTTTTTAAACAAAATTTGTAAAAAAATATATAAAAACTATTTTTGTTTTTGAAGATGGGTGTTTTTTTTTTTTTAATGTGGTTAACAATTTTTTCCTAAAATGAAACGCCTACCATATTTCGCCGTATATTTTTGATCGAAACTTATGCGAATTAACGACAAATGAAGGAATTAATTTGCACACTTCAATTTTTTTATGAGCACGTAGTGACACCAATGGCATATTTTCCTCACTATCCATCATCAAAACTTGTGTAAAAAATGTTTTTTTAACAATTTTTGTGAAAAAAAGCACTAGAAATTCCGACGTATTTGCGGGAATTGTGGAAATTGTCCTATAAACTTAATTTTTTTTATGTGCATTTGGTACCACCAATAACACCTTTTTCACACTACCGATCAACGAAAATCGCAAAAAAAAATTCTTCTTTCCATCCTGTAAGTGTAAGATTCATATTGCACATAGGATTTAGACAGTGTAATTGTATGCTAAATCGGAAGTGATCAAACTCTGTCAAACGTGAAATTTTAGTAAGGTGGCGTAATTCCCAAAGCTTTAACGGTTCAAATAGTACGAAATATTTGAAAGCTTTTACCAGTAAAGCACTTTCGGAAGACCAATTTTTCAATTTTTTTCAGTGGTTAAACTTACTGGCCAGCTCTGAACAACAGCAGTTCTTCAACAACGACCACTGTTCTTTACTCTCAGCCGATAACCAGAGAAATAAAAATTAACGTAAAAATTAATATATAAATTAACGTTCTGGAATGCAACACTGCGACATTTGTGACAAAATCAACGAAATTGAAGATGACGCTTAATGCATAGCTTATCCGCCACGCCCCCTTTAATCAGTTTTCGAGCTTAGAAATGCCGGACTAGGGTCTGTATCTTTAATAGTAAATAGTAATGAATAGTAAAATGATGGACAAGTGAGTCTTCAGGTTTTGATGTGACTGTGTTTGTGTATTGTGATGCCGTGTGGTTTAAACTGAAAATAAAGTGTAAAAGAATCAGCAATTTGACTTCGACATTGATAACAACGGCTTCTCAAGTTCCGAAAAATAGTTCCTTCCTGAAATCGGTGGTGAGTTACAAACATTTTTACATTTTAGGTTTTTGTTTGAACATTTAAAGTGAGAACAATTTTTTTCGAAAGAAACACGCAGAAGCGTGATGTTGTTAAATTGCGTATAATATATTTAATTTTGAAAATAGATGAACAAATAAATTTAAAAGTAGGCATCGAGTCACTAGAAAATTTTTAAACATTTTAACTGAAACAGAATGGCAGTTAAGTCAACTGGAAAAATTTATTTGAAAAATGGTTAAAATGGAATCTTTTGAGTCAGAACTTCAAGCAGTGTTGTATTGGATTACTTGGAATGCCTAAAATTTCGGGTAGCATTCAAAAGTTCCAAGAATTTTGGACGCAATTCAAAGCCATTATTAATGAGTCAAACATCAAAAGATGTTAAAAAATGTCTAAAGCCCCTTTTTACTAGATGTATTTGTTAAATCAATGCTTTGTTCGATCAATGTTCTGTTAAATCAGTGCTGTGTTTACTGACACATTTCTTCACAGTTTCAAGAGTTGTCTAATGAGATTAGAATATATCTTAAGAACTTATAAAGCTTCCAGATCTAACTGCTGAATTAATTGCTTTTAATTTAACAGCCACCCTTTTACGCCTACTTTCCCGTAAAAGTTGAAAAAAAAAAGAAAATGAAGGAAGGCCTAATGTATCGTAAAAATATCGTTAAAAAAAAAACAGTCGAAAATGAAGTTAATTTAAATATTGAAAAATAAAAAAATTAAATAATGGTTTTGAGATGGTGAAAATGTGTGTCTGTAGGTCTGTCTGCCCCTTCTTCCTAATAACTTTGAGGGAATCGTTCAATTCGAAAGTTTTTTTTTTACTTTTCTTTTTTGAATTCGAAGGATCTAGGCGAGCCCATCTCATTTTCAAGTTTTATTTTGATTTGAACATTTTTTCGTTCAGCTCATAAACTCTGGGATGGAAATCCAAGTTCCTGTAAACAAGTGTATTTATTGGAAGGAGATCTCGGAGTGAAATATTTTTTGATTTGAACTTTTTTGTTCAATTTGAACAGTTCAAAAAAAAAAAAAATCATTATCGCCTAGTAGAAAATTTCAACCCTATAGTGATAGTGCGCCCAGAAACCCCCCGCACCTGCCATTTTCTGGCCTATCGTATTTTTAGATGCCCCCTAGTGTAAGCCCTCGGGAGCAAATGGGGTTCCGGGAGAGCTCGACCAACCGCAAATTTATGAAAACCATTAAAAAAAATAATAATAAAAAAACATAAAAAATACAGGTTATTGTAAAACACTAAATCACAGTAGAATGCAAAACTTTAAGAGTATGCATTAAGCGCAATATGAAATGAGACAACAATGAGAAACCGTGCAACACTATAAAAAAGTACCAAAATCAATCATACAATATCAAAACAATGTGAAATGGTACACTCAAAAATATACACAAAAACAAAGGAAGATAAAACAAAACTTAGATAAACACTAAGTTCCCTGAAATAGATACCCCTCGCTTGATAAATGCAAAAACAAAGAAACAAGGAGGGAACGTGCATGGGGATGCTGGATCGCGTTACGAATAGCTTGAATGGGTGAAATTTGGCTGCTAGCCCGAATATGATACTTACTGGTTAAAGGGCAATGAAAAACATAGTGGTCAGGCGTACCCATCGCTTCACAGGAGCAATAAGGAGAATCAGAAAGAGCAAAGCGATGAAGATAGCTCGGGAAAGGGCCATGGCCAGAAACCAGGATTGTTTCAAAACGTTGGCTGACTCTTGGAGAAATACGAACGATTGGAAAGAATTCAAAAACCCGGCGACCAGTATCCGCCTCGTTCCAGCGGTACTGCCAATCCTCTCTAGTTTTGGCTCTAATTTGTTGTATGAAATTGGATTTAGGAAGGGGAAGGGCCGTGTAGGGTAAAAATGCGGGATCCTCAGCTGCCGTACGAGCTAATTGGTCAGCTTTGTCATTTCCCACATTCCCTGAATGACCCTTGACCCAGTGAATTGAAATTCTAGGATTCGAAATTAGCATGCTTTGTACTGAATTTACTAGAGGACTGCGCTGAAGTCGGTCTTTGATAGAAAGGATAGCAGCCTGACTGTCTGAAAAAATTTGAACGTTAGAGGATGGAATTGTGAGCGACAGGTTCGCCGTTGACTTAATAGCAAAAAGTTCCGCCTGAAAAATTGAATTACCAACAGCATGCCTCATTGCACACTCCCCCACTGCACGGTGTAGCTTGTACTGAACCACCGCCGAAGCCACGCCGACGGGCGTTTTGGATCCGTCGGTATAAAAACGGTTAAATGATAAAGATGGGGGGTCACGGTCAACACTGCAAGGATAGTCAGAAATTTGCACCCACGAACGCTGAAACCATTTTGGTGCCGCGTGTTCATACAAAGAGGGATCGAATGTTACCCCATCTAAAACGATGGTCCTCCTCTCTACATAGAACTGGGTGAGCCAGATCTTCTCCCTTATCGTCAGGTCTATAGGGGGCACTCCCGCCAGAATGTATAGTGCTGAGTGGGGGCACGTTGCGTACGCCCCGGTTACTGAGAGCAGTGCTCTGCGTTGGAGAGTGAGAACCTTTTTAGTCTGGCGGACTGTTAGAGTGCGTCCCCACAGTCCCGACGCATAAAGGAGAGACGCCTCAAAGACCTGTTTATAGATGAGAACCCGTTGGCGAATTTTCAAGCCCCAGTTACCCCCCGCGAGACACTGGAGACCACTTTGAATGAAAATTGCTTTATTCCTTATGTAACCAATGTGTGCATCCCAAGTCAAAAATTGGTTAAATACCACGCCCAAATATTTTAAAGTAGGGCTTCGTTTAATTGATAAATCACCGATGCGTAAGTATGGTGGTCGCACCAGGTCCCGCGGTACCTTGAAAACCAATACCCTTGACTTGCTGCCCGAGGCCTCGAGGTCGTGCTCCCTCAACCAAGCATCCAGTAAAGAAAGAGAAAAGCGACCATTAGCCTCCAGCAGTTGGTTCGTGCGGCCATGAATTAGCAGAAGAAAGTCGTCCGCGAAGGCCTGTATTTTAGTGTGACCGGGCCAGTCAATGGAAAGGAGCGATGCTGCCACCAAGTTCCATAGCTCCGGACCACTACAGGAACCCTGCGGGCAACCCTTCCACTGTGATGTCCAAACGCAGCCGGAGGAGGTTTGAGCATAAACTGTGCGTTCGGATAAGAAACTGGCAAAAAGGTTCAAGACAGCCGGGTCGAAATTACACGAAGACATGTACTGTAGAATTTTTACCCAAGGGAGATTGTCGAAAGCCGACACAATGTCAAACGACACTGCCGCCATTAGGGATTCAGAGCTGATACCTTGCAATAGGTTATTGTAGAAGTGAAGAAGGGCGTGCTTGGTCGAGCGCCGAGGTACGAAGCCAAACTGCAGTGGATGATGTAGGTTATTAAGGGATAAGTGGCTCTGAAGACGAAAAAGCATTAGTTTTTAAAGAATCTTTGAGATTGTGGGGAGAAGGACTATAGGCCTGTAGGAGGCAAAGCTCGAAGGGTCCTTACCATTCTTTAAAAATAAAATGAGAACACCTTCCTTAAATGCTGGAGGGAAATAGGCAAGCTATAAACATAAATTGAATAAGGCACAAAGGAAATCAGGGAAAGTCGAATGGAAAGTTGACCAAATAACTCCGTCCAAGCCGTCACGACCCGGGGCCTTCTTGCGTGGGAGGAGGCGGACCGCCCTGTCAACCTCGGGCTGCGTAAAAGGTGCGGATACCCTCGCTGTGCTGATTTCTGGTTGAAGTGACTTAGGGGTAACAGTAGGAGCAGGATAAAAATGATTTAGAACAGATTTACAAAAAGTGTCCTCTGGGGTTGAGGAAGGAAAACGCTCCCTGATTGCTGCGGGAGTAAAGACTTTGCCAAAAGATACGCGATACGGTTTGCCAAAGGACTCCGAGCAGTTTGTGCGGAAACGTTGCCAGGCCGCTCTCTTTGTTGATCTCACTAGTTTCTTGAAGATGGCCAGGGCATTGCTGTACGCCGTTTTGTAGGCTGGCTTAAGTAGAGGGTCCGCACATCGTTGAAATCTTTTACGAGCAGCGTAGACCCTCTTCTTATGAATAGTTAGAGAGTCATTCCACCAGGTGGACGGGGAATAAGGTGCAAAAATTTTTTTCTTAAAAGTTTGATCCGCGCAGCCCTGTAAATTTTCAGTGAGGCCGGTGTACAGCCTGTCCAGGCCTTCCCTAGTTTTAACAGAATTTAACAATGCAACAAAAGGATAAATCTTATTTGATATTAACTTTTTAAATTTATCTGCATTATAATTTGTCTTATATCTTAAGAAACGCGAATGTGAAAACGGAGCGTCTAAAACAATTTTAATGAACTTGTGATCACTGAGTGAGATCTCTTCAGAGACACCCAAGACACCGGCACAGGCAAAAACCTCGCCAGGGTCAAGTCGGGCCAGCCCTTAGCATGGGGCGTCTCGAAAGTCGGGGGGTAATTTTGTGAATTTAAAACCATTAGGTTATGTAAAGCAATAAAATCAAGAAGACTCTCTCCCCTTTTCTCATTTTTCCTGTATACCCAACTGCGGGAATGAGCATTAAAGTCACCCGCGAGGATCACAGGCGCAGAGGAAAGAGCCAGAAGGAAAGTGTTCAGTTCCGACAAAAGAGGTTCCAGGGGCTCAAGGGGGGAAGCGTATGCCGAAATTAATACGAGAGGGCCGTCCTTGACCATGATTTTTGCTGCGACGAAGTCATGTGCCTGGTACGTTGAATAAGGACAAATCACACCAGAGGGAAAAAACAGAGCTGCACGACCACTGCCCGACAGAAAACGGCCCCAGCCAGAAGGAATACAAGAGACCTGACCGTGCATCAGGTATGGCTCCTGAGCCAAGATTACATGTACTTTGTCCCTGTTAACAACTACAGAAACATGTGAAGTTGGTGCTCTACCGCGCTGCAAATTAATTTGGAGAAGACTAAGTGCCGGGGCCGTCGACTTACAGTAAGTGGGTGGAGCAGCAGTATTAAAATCGGAAATACACAAATTTACATTACATATATTGTCAGAGGATGAACGCAAAACAAAAGAATCAACAGAATTTAAATCGATTATATCCATATTATTAGCCATAATTGATATTACGTTTCAAAGTATTAACAAGTTGCTGATAACAAATACACTTAGAGGCAAAGGAGGGGTGATCCACAGGGAAGTTAGAACCATATTTGGAATTATGAGTCAAACAATTAGTACAGGTTGGAGACTCAGCCTTGCATTTTTGGCCGTGGTGAGATTCGGATCAACCCTATATAAATCTTGATCTAACAGGCGGATTTGTTTGGAGCAAACATTATCGGAAATATGTTATGACTTAGAACATGGTACAGGTAAGACGTTCATCAAGAACTAAAGGAGTCTATTTTTCCCACGAAACTTTTTGATGTGGATGTTTAAGGATATTTCTGAATGAATAAATGAGAGGGAATAAATGAATAAATGAATGGCTTAATGAATACGTATGAACCGCTGAAAAAGGAACATTTCATATAATTTAGAACTAAAGCTAAGAGAGATATAGCTAGATTATCAATATCATACTGGTGTATACGGGAAAGTAGGTGCGTACAGTTCTAGATGGAACTTCTTGTTCGTTTCTACTTGTGTAACGTCATATTTCCGAAACTGTGAATGCGAATTTTTTCTGCTCCTGAAAAGCCTAAGTCTGCAGCGGTAGACGTCTGTTTACAACAAAATGTTTTTTTTTTTTTTTTTATAAATCAGCCAACACACGAGTTTTTTAAGATCCTTTACTTCCAACAATGTAGCACTGAAGCGTTTGAAAATAAATCGACGTGTTGGTAACTGGCTCTTTTTGAACTACAGACATTGAGATATTAATACATTTATTTTCATCGGCTTTCAAATCTGTTAAGGGATTAAATAGGTGTTAACAGTGTAGGAAACATAAACCTTATTTTAAATGAACGATAGTTTTAAAAATCAACCGCTTAATGAAATCAGATCCTTTAGAGCAAGTGTGATTTTATAAAGCCGTGGGGCATGTATTATTATTTTTCTTCTTCTTCTTCTTATTATTATTATTAGAATTTTTTGGTAAACACTGGTTATTGCAATCACTTGGATTATCACAATGTTTTTACCTAATTTGGTTCCTGTTTAAAAAGTCCTACTGTAATTCCTTTAATTTCAGATATTTCTGTTAAGGATTTCAATAAAGACTGCATTCCCCTACTTAACGATGATCTTGCTGATTTTTATGTCGACATTAACAAGCTTCTTGTATTTGAAATAAAACTTTAGTTGTCAAACCAAAAATGGCCACAGTTGCGACTGTGTATTTCCGGAAATATATTCAGCTAGACGTAAAATTCTTTCATGTATATTAATGATATGCTAATCACAACCAAGAAACAGAAAAATTTTTGTGTAAGACTTTTTAAATCCCTTTGTTATAAATTCGAAAATTTCGAATTCAACACTACGACTCTTAAGAACACTTGAAATGGAATTCTTTTTAAAAGAAGAAAGAAAAAATATGCAAATAACATTCAAATGTTCCTTTAATTGTCTTTTTGGTATAAGAAGTTTTAGTTTAAAGCTTCATGTTCTTTATGAGACTTCTTCTGAGTTTAGACGATGAAGTTGTGAAAACTGCATGTTAAATATTAATCTGTCGTTACAAAGTTAGAAACATATATATGTGGGAAGATTTTGTGAGGGCTACATAGCAATGTTAAATTTAATGTGGTATTATAGTATTTAAGAGACTATTAAGATAGTCATGGCGAAGCTTGTAGTTTGATGTCATCTCTGACGAAGAAATATTTAAAATAAAAATAGAGTGAGAGTAACAGATGTCAAAGAAATTTTAGATTGAACAAGTAGTTCAACTGGAAATCGATGAGTCTATTTATTGATCACAAGTCTTTGTCTCTTATTTCTATTCTTGTATCAATTCCATTCTATTCTTTTATTTCTATTCTTTTACAAGTTTATGCAAACATTGGCTTCAGGCTCGCGCCATTCATATGTACAAGCTCGTGCAGTGTACGACGGAGCCGTGTTGGAAAAAGCCGGGCCACGGAACAAAACCCGGGTATTTTTCAACCCTAAAAAGGAAATTCAATAGGAATTCGCAGGACGGTACCAATCAAATTGGGCGCGAAACTGATTGGCTTAAAAAATATTTCAAAGAAAATTATAATGCAGTAATGAAAATGAAAGTATTAAGTTATGGAAAAAATCATAAAAAAATACTCTTTTAATTTGTTAGACACGAATAATCATTAAAGTCTGTCTTTGAATAGCTTTTTGATGACACATTTTAATCGTGCTTTACTGTGCACACATATAAGTGTAGAAAAACTTAAATATAACTCTAAATAGCAGCGAAATTGCCACCAGTACCAAAAATAAAGAAAAACAATTAAAACAAAAAAAACAATAAGTAAAAAAAAAAGTGTCTTTACGAGATGAAAAAAATAAGTAATTATTAATTGATAGAGTTCATCTTCTGAAAAAAAGTTTTACATTTCATCTTTAAAGCTCGAAAAAAAGAGCGAAGCATTTTTTACTAATGGAATAACAAAAATTAAGGATGAAGCACACTATTTGCTTCTGAATCATTTTTGTAATAACATTTGAAACGTTTCATATACTTACAATTTCTTTAATTGGATGTAGCAACTTGGCCAATAATTTTAATCCTCTGGATATTTTTCTTTTTTTCGAGCATAAATTTCTCTCTATTTAATGAAACAAAGACCTGAGAAGATCTTTAGAATTTACACACATTTTTCAAATAGTTGATCTCAAAGCTTTTAACGTTATTATCACTGTTGCTTTTTTAGATATTTAGATAATACTCTTTGAATTTCGTCAGTAGACTCTAATGTTTTTTTTTTCTTTTATGTGCTTGAAAACAACTTAAAATGAATAAAATGTTTGCAAAAAAAAAAAAGCTTGATTAATGTTTTGTAAACTTTTGTATTAAGAACAATAGGGTTATGAAATGGGGATATGTATACTTGTAGGTCTGCACTTCGGTCGCCCCCCCCCCCCCCACCCGTCTTCAATTTCAGGGAATAATCCTGGTATTTGAAAAAAAAAAGGTTGGTTTTATCGTGAGTGCTGAAATAAATTACCGTTGTGAATTATATACTATTTGTTTTGAATGTGTTGGGGACATTATTTGTAATTACTTTTAAGCCAACTATGGAGGCTGAGATTTCCTCGTAAGATAAGTATTTAGTTTGTAATTACTTATCAGTATTTAAAAAAAACAATACTTCGTAAATTTTATGCTGAAGAGCGTGCACTAAAGAAATCATATCTAACTGCTCTTACTTAACTTAAATATGCTTCTTTTAAGTTCAATTTTAATTTTTAAGATTTTTAGAGCTTTTGATGGCGCACTTAATGCATTGGTATCACTTCTCGTTCTTAAGAATGGGTGCATGCTATTTTTCAACATTGTCATGAGTTTGGGAAGCGTATGTTGATTAAAGAAAGAATACTTAGTTTTTGCTAAATGTTTATGAATGCTCATTACTTATATATTACTAGCATATATTGAAAGAACAGTCGATAGTTCAGTAAAACTATAACTGCATCTGTATTTTTGTTTAGTTATCTTAAAACTATTTTTCGTTTCAATCATACCCGTATCAATCTTCTCTTACAATGTAAGACAGCAAAAACTGTATTTTACCGCTGCGTTTGTTGTTTTGTCAAGGGAACCCAACAAGCTAGAATATTAATTTTGCAGCTACTTTCATTTATTGAATAAAGGCTGCCTGCTTGCTATACTAGGTTTGGCACATAACTTGTAAAAAAACACACGTTCAATTTAAAGACGACGAGTTTTTCAAGATATTAAATATAATATTTATTTATTTATATATTTATTCAAAAAAAAAGAGAAAAAAAGACATGCACACTACAGACAAATCCATTTACAGTGATGCATAAATAACATACAACAATAGAAAAAATAAGGGATTAAGATTTTAAAAACTCACGACATTTAGACTTAAAAACAGTAAGAGACATATCAAAAATGTCTAAACCCGCAGAAAACTCATTAAAAATTCTATAAAATTTATACAGGGAAAAATTACCAATATAATTATGTTTTACAAAAGGAATAACAAACAAATTGTAATTTCTAAGACACCTAGTTGGTACATTAATGCTGATAGAGGCCAGGATATCATTACAGTCAATCACATTATTAATAACTTTATAAAAAAAGAGTAAACAACAAAGATCACGGCGAGATTTCAAACTTGGAATATCAAAACAATCACGAAGAAAGGAAGAAGAAATATTCCGTACATACTCTCGATTGGACTTGAAATATAAATACCGGATAAATCTGGATTGAACCTGCTCAAGAACTTTAATTTTATTAACGTAGCATGGATCCCAAATAAGACTGCAATACTCTAAATTAGAGCGAACCAAACTAAAGTACAAGACCCTGAGTGCTGTTATATTAGTAAAATCTTTAGTACAGCGCTTAAGAAAACCCAATTTTTTATAAGTTTTGAAAACAATATTATTAATATGGATTGAAAACTCAAGTTTGACATCAAAAATAACGCCCAAATCCTTTACAGTGTCTGAACGAAGTAAGGGAAGATTATTAATCCTATAAGGATAATTCAGAATGCCAGATATACGAGAATAACTAAGAACACAACATTTCTTGATGTTAACGGATAATTTATTGTCCAAACACCACTGGTAAAAATTATCAAGGTCATTTTGAAGAAAAGCAGCATCAGTAGAATTACGAATTTGCTTAAAAAGTTTCAAATCATCAGCAAATAAAAGATGATCGGAAAAAGATAAAATAGAACACAAATCATTAATAAACAGAATAAAAAACAAAGGACCGAGATTCGACCCCTGAGGTACTCCAGAAGAATTAGTAAAGTCATTGGAAATAGCACTATTGAAATGCACATACAGCTTTCTATTATTTAAATAGGAAAAAATCCAATCAGTCAAATTAATATGAAAACCCAAAGCAATAAGTTTCCTAATCAAAATACCAAAATCAATAGAATCAAACGCCTTTGAAAAATCCGTATAAATTACATCAAGTTGAGAACCATCTTCAAAAGAAGACACAATGTTATTAGTTAGAGAAAATAAGTTAGTAAGTGTCGACCTCCTAGGAACAAAACCATGCTGAGATAAAGAAATTAAGTTTTTAACCTGAAAAAATATCTTATCGTACACAATAGTTTACAGCAATTTCGAAAAAGGGCTCAAAATAGCAATAGGACGATAATTTTTACAATCAGATGAGTTACCACTCTTAAACACTGGAAGAATTTTAGTATACTTCCAAGCATCAGGAAAAGTGTTGGTCTTTAATGACAAATTAAAAATAATAAGAAGAGGATAAATCAATACATCAGCACAACCCTTTATAATAAACGAAGGGACACCATCAACACCAACAGTTAAAGAAGACCTCAACTTCCTAATAGCCAACACAACATCCTCATGAGTAATATTATCAATCTTAATAATATCATGCATATTACAGTCATTTCCAAAACAATCTCTGTCATAACTAGAACTCATCTGATAAACAGAGCCGAAATAATTGGCAAAGGCATATGCAATATCGTTATCATTATTATACCAGATATCATCATATTGAATGCTATTGGGCACTGAATTCTTTTTGTTGAAATAGGACCAAAACTTTTTAGGCTCAGAAATCAAATTATTTTCAGTTCTTTGTATATAAGAAGCATAATCCCTACCGATACTAAGTTTTAATTTAGATATCATTGACTTAAATTCATCATACAGTTTAGGATCACCACTATTTAAGGCCCGCTTACGTACTTTACTCTTGGATTTGATCAAATTAATTGTATCAGTAGTGTACCAAAAAGGATACTTGTTATTGACAATTTTAAAAGGAATAGTAAGATTAAAAACATCATATAAATAACTATAAAAATAATGTACAGCATAGTTCACATCACTACAAGTATTCAAGAAATTCCAATCGATAGCAGAAAACATATGCCACATAGACAAAAAATCTGCTTTTTTAAAATCATATCTACTCTTCTTGACAAACTTACCACCAGCACGACAAGTAATAAAATTGATACTAATAGATAAGGCAGGATGATGACTATCTTCTAGGACTAAAGGCATATCACAATGTTTAACCGAGATATTAGAATACCCAATATTAGAAAGCACCAAATCCAAATATTTGTTATTACAATTAGGAACTGAATTAAATTGATCAAGGTTATATAATTGCACAAAATTAAGTAACTCATATACTTTCGGATCAAATAAATTAGTGTTCAATAACTCACCTATAATAGGTAAATTAAAGTCACCACAGATAAAAATATTATCGTAAGAAGAAAATTTAACAAAAACATCAAAAAACTGCACATAATCATCTTTAGCAGAATTAGGTGGAAAATAAATTACACAAAAAAGAACCTTTTTACTATACTTTAAATTAATAGAAATCCATATACACTCAAAATTTAGATCAGGAACCTCGATCAATACAGGTAAAAAATATTTTTTAAGAGCAATAGCCACACCCCCACCACATCTAAAAGAGCTAGTCAAAGAATCCCGATCTTTACGGAAAACAATATATCTATTATCAAATAATTCGGTTGAAACAATGTCACTGCATAGCCAAGTTTCAGTTAAAAAAATAATATCATAGTCCTCAGAAGAAGTAGAAATAAAAAAATCTTTAACCTTGGACCGCAGACCACGAACATTTTGATAAAAAATAAAAAGTCACTTCTCAGGACCCGTAATCGGCACAGTAGGATCAGCACCAACACCAGAATTTTCAGCATCATCCTGGAAGATCTGGTCACTCCTCAATCTTCCAAAAAACTCGGAAACCAAACATCCCTCCGGCCATACAGAAGCATCCAATAAACGGTCAAATTCCCTCTCATACACCTCAATATGGAAGGATGTGTATGTTCGAAATTTCGTTCTTAGCTTATGACAGTGCAGAAAATCGAGCTTTAAAGGGTTTAAAAAATCAATTACCTCGGTTACCGAAGTCTGAGGACTTAGTCTAGACAAAAAAACAGCCCTTTTTTTAGGTACTTTTGAAACACTTCTTAGTCCCGAATCTTTCATGGATCCATTGAGAATACGTCTGGGTTTATTTATTTTTTTCCCTCTACCATCACTGGCCCTAGGAATATTTTACCTGTAGATCATCCGTGACAGGATCCGAAACAGGCCTAGTCACAGACGCGTAACTTTCCACACTTCCATCAGAGTTACCAGCTTGTACAAGAACGGGAGAAAAAGATGATTCAGATACCTTAACTGGATTAACATTAATTGGCAAAATCTTGCCAGGTACAGAAACAAGTTTAGCCAAATTTTCAACCTTATTGGTAATATCTGCTTTGAACAAATCAAAGTTACTTCTAAATTCCATAAACAAAGTCTCCAGAATATTAAGCTACGTTTCGCAGTCTGAAATCCTGGGTTGGTTTGAACGCTGTGCACACATTTGTGTGGCTTGACAGAATTTTACAAGATTTGGAGGAAAATTTACTCATTCCTTAAAAGGAAAGATTGACCAAGTTCCAATACAAAATTCCACTTACTTCTTTTCTTTATTTCTGTTTTAAGCATTTTTTATGTTTCTATTCTGACAATATGAAGAAGGAAAAAATCGAGCCACAAGGATTTTTTTTTTAAATTTTGATAGAAAGGTTCTCATTGCAGTTAATTACTTTGTTAAGCAAGAAAACACTGTTTTTCTCTCTCATGAAAAGCAACAGGATTAATTTCAATTTTAACAAGAAGTTTCTTCTAGAACTATACGAGCCTACTTTCCCATGTACACTAACCTCAAATTTATAATCTAGCTATCTCTATCACTCTTTCTCGTTTAGCTTTAGTTCTTAATTGCATCAAATATACTTTTTCAACGGTTAATACATATTCATGTATTCGCTCATTTATCATTCATCCATTTAGTCATTCATTCACTCATTCATGTATTTATTCACTCATTTACGTATTTTTACATTCATTCGCTCAGTTATTCACTCATTTGTTCATTCATTCTTTCACTTATTCATTTAATCATTCATTAATTCAAGAATATTCTTGAAAATCTCGATCAAAAATATTTCAGACAGACCAAAAGGCACTCTTTTTCCCCATCTTAAAGCCCTACATTCAATCTTTCTTATTTTCAATCTTTATTTAATTTCTTAACTTGTTTTTGACTTGTTCTTGATTACTTGTTCTTGATTTAACTTATTCTTGATTTCTGACGATATTTTCACGATACATTAAGCCTTCTTTTATGCTTTATTATTATTATTTTTACTTTTACGGGAAAGTAGACTAAAAACGATTCACAAATATCGACCTAATTACATCAAAAGCAATTAGTAACACTAAGTGTTACAATTTTTAAAGTAAAGTAACAACTACTTTAACTATGCCGTAAGAAGTTCTTTAAAAGCCTGGAAGCTACCGGTTTCAAAGAGTCTTTTGGGTTGAAGCGCGATTTTTAAATGTATGATATTGTGGGATTAGTTAGTGGTTCTTCGACGTACATTTTTTAAGCACAAGGAGGAAAAAAGAAATTGTATATAGTTTCAGAAGACATTAAGAACAAATGATACAAATACCAACTCTTTACGCTAAGGATTGCTGATTGAAATTTTACCGGCAAGATAGATCTAATATTGCACAAGCAGGTAAGATGCAAAGTTTGCCTTTGTTTTTAAATTGCCTTAGCTAATTTTAAACTGTTAAGATTTTAGGAAGAAACTTATCTTGGAATTTACCAATTTGTTAGGATGTTTTTAATTAAAAAAATGTTTATTTTAATAAGATTTGGTTCATTCACTTCGGCGAAACTGGTAAGCGTCCGTACTTATTCCTCGATAATTTTAAATTAAAAAAACATATTTTTTTAACTTTGCTTTTGCACAGTTGACTTTCACAAAAACAGATTTCTTAACTTTGTTGGTGTTTTTATTTTATGTTTAGATATTTATTTAAGTATTTGATTGTTTCTATCGTGTTTTTGTATAAACGAAACATTGCAAAAATAAATTGAGCTGCGCAATTTTTTCAATGCGTCAGTGAGACGTTCCTTTTACCCCCCTTCATAAAAATTATATTATTAAGCCCTTCATGAAACGAATATTATAAGAAATATCCATCCATAGGACCTAGTAGGTTGAACTATAAACGTGCTTCACAGTTATCTGCTCTACGCTCAATATGTAAATACACTACAGGCCATTAAAATTGCTACACCAGGAAGAAATGCAGAAAAGAAAATGATATTTATTGGACACATATATTATGTTAGAAATAACAACTGATTAAATTTCCAAGAAATTTGGGGGCTGAGAAATTCATTTGCATCACAGCATCTTCTTTCTGTCGTTTAAATTTCATGTCTGTAGCATGTCGCCTTCTTGGTGTACCAATTTTAATGGACAGTAGTGTACTTTGACTAGTTCTGCAAAAAGTAAGCAAAAAAAAAAAAAAAATAATAATAAAACAAATAAATAAATGCAAAAATAAAATTAAAAAAATAAATAATAAGCCGTTGACACAATTTTGCCGATAGATCATAATTTTGTCATTGTCTAAAACAGCAAATAATGAAGGCATTTCTTTTTCACTTAAGTTCCTGTGCCAGTTGATTTATTGTAAGTTATTTATATAAGAATTAAATAAATGTTTTACGTATCAATAAATATTTATAATAAAAAAAATAACATCGTTTTCAGCTCTTTCCTTTTCTACGAAAAAGTACACTGAAATTACTTCATCAGGTCACCCAAACAATCATTCTGTTGTCTTCGTCAATGTTGCTTACGTAGTAATTTATTTGCATCATATATATTATGTGTATGTATATTAGGCTATAACGTTACATTTGATTGAGTTATTAAAAATGTAAGCTTAAAACCTTCAACTACTTAAAAAAAACCTTCATGGTAAATTTTATTCAAAGTAAATATGTCATTTAAGTGATGATTTATAAAATTTTAATTTTTTTTTGCGAATTGCATTCATTTTTAAACAGAGCTGTTTAGGAAATTGTACAAAACTAAAATTGAACAATTAATTGCTTAAATCAAAAAACGAAACATTAGATGGAAATGTTCTGGAAACTCTCTTTTTAACAAAATTTAGCTTAAATAAGTATAAAAATAGGTTATGATGAAGCGCATAATTTAAACACAAATATTTGAATGCATATTAGTTGTTACAAAATATTTTACCTTAATAGTTGCTGAAATGGGAAATTCTAAACTCAGTGTCATAAATTCTAACGCAGTAACGTATCCCGCTGTCTGATTTATATGACAAATGGCGAAAAATGTATGATAATAAATGTTGCGAAAATATGTTAAAGGTGTGAGTGTATCATTAATTTTGCTCACATTTCCTGCTTTTAATTGCTGCAAATGTTCATTTTTCATCATTTAGTTTTTGAATGTTGTACAATTCTTTAGTGTATCTTAGAAAACTAAAATCTAAATTATTTAGCTAGACATGCAAGTATAGAGAGGTATTTAAAATTAGAGAGCGCGATATAACAGTGCAGATTTTATCTCGAAATAAAAATTGAACAGCGGTTTACTGGATTCACATTTTTTAAGTAGTTAAGTTGCGTATGCAACTCTTTATTTTGCTGCAATGGCACCACAATGAGTGGGGTACCATTGTCGCAATTTGTGACGCTCAGTTCCCCCTAGATGACGGCACCTGAGCTCTAATTGATGCGAACTGCACTAGAACTTGAATGTAGCCGAGAGTATCCACGCCGAACGGATACTAAGGGATCTTTCACATGCCGCATAATCATACGATATGGGCACTGTCGATTTTTTGCATCTTGAAAATCCACCGACTGGGGCCCGTTTTGATCCTGCAAACTTGGGCGTACGAGGCCGGCGCCTTATCACTACGCCATCCTGCTGGCGGATTCACATTATTAAAAACTGTAAATGTGTTTTGTCTTTTATAGTATTTAATTTTGAACATATAGTGGAGATAACTTCGTATTTAGTAAAAAAATATAATGTTTCGTAGAATAAATGAATTATGATGTGAACAAAGATAAAGGCATAAAATTTCCCTTATAATCTGCTATATCAAATTGTGTGTGATTCAGTCTGTCGCCATGTCTGCCGGCATCTCTGGACAGTCAGTCTGTCACAGGTCGAGACAGGTTCCATCGTGTCAGGAATATTCTGTAAAAGCCATTTCGGACCTTTCATTTCTCAAGATTTTTACCAGGTGCAGATATTACTCTTTAATTTATACCATTACAGTCCGAGATTGATGATGGTTGAGTAGCGATCACTACTCCACTTGACATGGAAGGATTCATAATCAAAATATGTGCGCTTATGTTCGTCTGCCCATTTATATTATATATTCCTCCGTCAGTAGTCCAGACATATGCCCTCGCATTAGAATTGTGTTAGATAACCTATTGAGCTTGGTCTCATCCCCCGAGAGTGTTACTAAGCGGAGATATTACTTGAAAGTTATGTCATTAAAATGCTAGCAGCTAAGTGCAGAGCAGCCGCAGTCGATTTAGAGAACGCAACGAACAATGTATCTGGTGAGCGAACCGATTAGAGAGAGGGTGGAGTTCCGTATTTAAGTTTGGAGCAGAGCAAATTGTTACAATATATTAACTATGGCGGAGGAATCTAATAAATATAGGTAATTTTTATAAACGTAAATAATTGTGAAGTTTTATTATGAAAGCCTTATTTGAATAGCGGCCCAAGTCTACTTTTAAGAAAAATGGAGTTTATTTTCTTGTTTAGACAACTCATTTCTATCTTATAACAGCTGCACCTAAAGAGTATTTCGGCTTCCTGCAAATGTAGTTTCTCAAGCATTTCAACAATAAAATTCTATGCATTCTTCTGACTTTAAAGCTCAGTATTTCCGAATGAACATGAGACATGTATTTGGGGCACTATTTAAACAAGACTTTTAAGTATAGTAAAAAGAGTTTCATGTAGAACCAAGAAATAAAGCAATATAGCAAAACATCAATCTCTGGATTAAAATAGTTGTTACTGCATTCGGAAAAACAGGATCCTGTTACTTCACAAATCCACTTAATTCCACAGCTGAAATCGATGCATTATTTTGGATTTAAGCTTTGACTTACGAATAGAAACGGGTGGTTTTAAAACTTCACTTTGGACAATTTCGTAGGACCTACGTTCAATTATGTGTTGATTCGTTTTACTTATCTAAAAAAACGATAATATAGTAGGGAGTTATAGTTTTGAACGATGGAGTGAGTCGCTATCAACGCGAAATTTTCGCTTAAAATTTCAAGGCTTATTATAAGCGCAGTATAAAAGTCAACTTCGTTTTATCAATACCTAGTAAAATTATAAAAGATATTCCAAAAGTTTGCCATATACCTATTTATCATACATGGACCTCCATTATTTCTATGCTTTTTACTTCCAGTTAGATTTCTTAACAATAGATGGCGGCACGATGAAAAACACAATTTAAAAGTATCGAAGGGGCTAAATGTTTTATTAAATAAGCTGCAGACGGTAACTTAGATTTTATCCTAAGATATTCTCTGACTGAATCATTGTAAGAGTAAGTGAAAAGAAAAAAGAAAAACATTTTTGTCAAAGCGTCATTTACGTTGTAACTTTTTCTTCTTTCTCTCTCTCTTTACTTTTATCTTATATTATTGTAATCATTGCTTTAATTTGTAACACTGCAAGATAAAATGAATTTATTTCTCCATTATTATAGGAGAGTGTGCATTTTAAATTACTTACATAAATTAAATCATATTGTATGAAGTTAAATATGAGATGCTCAGATTAAATAAAAATCGTCAATCATTTTTTCACCAAATTGCATCAAGAATATAACATTGATCGAGGCGTGTATAAGAATAATTTAATCTCAGAAATAGTAATAATAATAAGGAAAAAAATCGTTATATACATCATACCACATCAAATCACATTACAACACGATGTCTGAATTGGGAAGCTCGTGAAGCTCAAAAGCACAAAATACAATTTTTTTTTTCAATTGTGGAGAACGTTGACCTACGAAATGGCCTACGTAAAAGCGTAATTCACTTGTATGCATTTATGTACCAAATTAATCTCAAGGATTGTTGAAATAATGATCAAAACCCAAATGATGGATATTTTCTTACAGCAGTTGTTGATACATTTAACTTTAGATCCTATAACAAACGTGCTTCCCTTGGTCCTCTTTCTTACTGAAATGGAAAAATAAATTAATAAAGCTTAAAGGAAAAGTCTTATGTGAAATTGAAAAAAAAAGTAATTTAAGAAATACGCCATAACTTACAAAAAATTATATATATGTATGTGTTTAGCATAAAATTCATCGTAGCTTAAATCATCGTATTGCCTTCTTCTAATTTTATTCATTTAATTAGAAAGATGTTTGCACACATGAGAAGACTTATTTTTAATCCAAATTCTATCCTTAATTTCCTGCGTGAAAAAAAATGAGATGACGATTAAAAGAAAGTTCTAGAACTTAAGTCATTTTTATTTCTGAATCTCTTTTTAATAACTTATCCCATCCTACGAGCTGTAAATAGCAATACAAATTGGAAAGAAAAAAATATCTTAAGCATAGTAATTTTTATAAAAGCCTTCCAAGGTTTCATTTAACTCAAATAAAACTTTTTTCAGTAGATAATATATATATATATGCATCCCTGAAGCAATGTGAAATGGTTTTGTTAAAGTGCCGGATTTATCAATCATTGTGATCAAATGCAGGAAATATAAATGTCAGCAAATCATTCGAAAACTATGCGTAAAGCTATTTTATTTGAATTTTAGACAGCAATTAAATATAGAAAACTGACAAGATGTGAGCATTTGTCTCTTATATTAAAGCATTGTGTTTCTAAGATGGAAATATATTCGGCAATAAAATAAGAACTTTTATATCCATCAATGTATTTTCTTTTTATTATGAACGGTATTTATAATTCATCTGTTTTAATAAATTCAATTGAAATAAATTCGTCTAAATGTGTTTTGTTAAAGACAATGATCTAGTTATAAATACCCTGCTTTTATATATCTTAAATGTTGATAATGTAATTATAAATATAATAAATATTTATTATGCTTTCTCTGTAATTTTGAAGCATCAGTGCGCTGCAAAGCGTTTTCCTTTCTTTGTATGTAAAAGAAACATATTTCTTTGCCCTTTACATCATTGACAAATGGCTTAATTTTGAAAATGCCATTGAGATGACAGAGACTATATATGAGGAAAATTTTGCTAGGAAACTGTTATCCATTCCTCTACCAGAAGATGCTGCCTGTTGAATTAGAGTTGAAAGATGCATTAGCATCAGCCTGTCAATTAAGTCGCTTGGCACATTTGTTTCAGCTCAACTTGTTGAGGCAACATATAGTAGCAAAGCTGCTCATTTCATTTCATTTTACTGCCCATGTTTGATTTTGTGATGTTATGTAAGCTGTTAAAAAACTTTTTTTTTTGCAAACCAATAGAATTCAAAGCAGCAGCAGTCGCATTATTTTCCGTTTCAAATGATTTTGTAGAAGTGGCAATTATAGCACGGAAACATTGTGTCGGAATATACACCACCGATGGTGCTCGTTTATTTTATGGAAATATATTCTGCAGTGTATTACTGATATGCTTCTATTATGCCTTTAACAAGTGAAATGGAATGCGTGTTTTTATTTATTATGACGGAATGTATTTTGTTCTGTTCCCCGTGCAGTATGTCAATAAAAGTTTTGAATATTTTATCCGATGTGCTTACGCCCCGTTTCTATAGTCGTCGTGTTCCCTAGGGGACGCGCCCAGGGGACAGGTTGAGAGCCGCTGTTATAGGTCAAACTTGGTTACTGCTCTGCAATTTGGGTAATTATGCATGGTTCCCTTTAAGTTCCATGATACTTGTTATTTAACTATTAAGCAAAAAAAAAAAAAAACCTCATGCAATTAATTATCTTTGCACTGAGCCTTTATATAACTCTAGAATAAATCTATCCATGCAACCATAAAATTTAGATTTTACTAAAAATTACGAATACATTTAAGATTTAAAGAATCATTTATGATTTTTTTGACTAATTTGATAGGACCTGACCCTAATACAAAGTTAGGTCATTTTCATTTCTCGTAGAAGAGGAACTTCCGATTGCGCTCCAATTATTCTGTGTTATTATAAAGCCCTAAAATGATACATGCAGCCGAATGTGTTATTTAATTAAATTAGACTATGCCTCACGGAGCAGAAAAACAGTTAATACGATACAGTAGAATTCATTCGGAATTAAGCAATTTACTTTGTAATTAACTTTTATTGTGGCATTGTTAAGCGTGTTATGGCCCAAAAGGGATCTTTAAGGCAACTTAACACTATTAAGAGTACCTTCGGGAAAAGTTCTTGTTCAAAAGTTTGAAAGTATTAGTTCCAAGTATTAGATAAGAGGCAAAAATTAACACTTAATCGTTTGGGGCAACTTGCCACCATCCGTCAATTATTTACTTACATTACAGAAAATGAAAAAAAAAAAAAACTAATTTTTAAAATTTTAAAATGTCATTCTTCTTGCAAAAGAAAGCATAAAATAGCTTCCCAGTAACTGTTTCCTATACCATTCCTTCACGAAGTTAAAGATCACATATTATAAAATTTAAAAATTAAGTAAATTAAAATAGCCAAAACACCGATAGTTACAAGAATGATTTCATTTTATGTTTGATTTTGAAACAACCATCTCCATAGAACCCTGTTTATAATTAAAATTAACATAAAATATTCTCTCCTCAGTTATGCATGGTTCGTACGTCCAGAGAGTGCACGTCACTTAAAATTTGAACTGAAACGGAATGGAGAATATTTGTTAAAGTCTAAAGCACGTTTTTCTTTCTTTTTTTAACACAAGATTGAAACATTTTTAGTTTGAAATATTTACACACAATATCCATTTGTTATCAAGAAAAATGACACTGTACCAAAATAAAATAATTACCTTCTTAATTAAAATTATTTAAGCTATATTCTTTCTACCTTTCAGCATTGAACATATATATTACGACTTAAAGTTAAAAGGAAGTTTTGCAATTTCATAAAAATGTCATTTAGGATGTTATGGGGCCCGTTACGCAGCTGGGTCAACGTTTTGCACACAACTTGCCAAAAGTGGCAATTTTTGCTTTGTGCGAGTATAAGTACTCGTTCCAAAAGCGGTTTAATAACCAAACATGCCATACAATAACCACGAACAAATCTCTTTCTAAATGTATTTTGTCAAAATGCAAATTGTGATCTATTAACAAATGTAAAACGATTATTTTTAAGTCATGAAATTTACTCACTTATGTAAAACTTTGAAAAATATATAGATGCTAGTTGGCATACTTTTATATATATATATATATATGGTTCGGTAATAAATGCTAGTTCTTCAGCAATATTTATGTCAAAGAAAAGTAACGGGACAGCACACATGTGACTGGACTAACAGTCTCATAAGCGCTATACTTTTTAAAATATTGCGACTGGACAAACGTGACTGGCCAAAAAAAACGATCGTTTTTTGTTAATTCTATGTAATATCAAAGTTTGATTAAAAACACTGCAGGTGAGAAAATAATTTCTAACATGTGAAGCTGTAACCAAGCAAGCACATCCCTTTCAATATTTTAAACATTATTTTAAAGTTTTAATGTGTGAGATCTTCATTTTCTTGTAGCATGTTTCTCTTTTCTTTGCAAAACACTTTTCTGAAATATTTGTTCAAGCTAAATGGGGAAAATGCTGTTTTTATTTTAATAAATTAATGCAATATAAATTCCTAGCTCTTTAGGAAAAAAATTTCAAATTTGCTCTCGAAAAGAAAAACAGCTTTTGTTACTTTGCATAATTTTTCCGTGAGAAGAAATTTGATAGCTTAATCTTCGAAAAGAACGCATTTTTCCTGACAGTTTTCGCGTTTGGGTTTGAAGTGTAGAATAGGGACTGGAACAGAATGAAGTTTACATTCCATTTGAAATTCCAGCTCAGTTTTGATGGAAATATATCCTTAAAATGTGCCGTGCAAACAATTTCTAAAGTGTCAAGACTTGTTTCTATCACGTTCACGGAATAAAATTAATCCATCCATGGGTTGGTTGAAGATTGGTTTATTTAAAAGAGACATTATGGGAATTCATGTAATTTAAGGAGAAATAAAGTGGGCAGGAAAACAGTAATTTAATACACAGAATGCATACAAAACCATTTGACAAGATAAGTGCAATTTTTTATTATTTTGTTCTTCTTTTAATATATTTCTGAAAAGCTAGAACCTATCTGCCAGCAAGAGGTTACAGCCCTTCGGTTGCAGTTTGCACTGTAAAATTCACTTTCACATTTTTCTATTTAATGATCACATTTTTGTCTCTGTTCTTGTAATTTTTTTTTTTTAGCCAAAGTCGTTCAATTGTTACATTTTTAAGTCTTCATTATATACTCATATTTTATCATTTTGTATTTTGAAAAAACATAAAATTATTTTTTGCACCTGTAAATAAAATAATTTACATTTAATTTACATACTTTTATTTTTTAATGACAGACTACAGATACGTTTTCTTTTTATTTATTTTTTATTTTTTCATTTTGTCAAGATATACCATATAATACGCCCAATATAAGAATGCTCTTTGACCTATCCAGTTTTGCATATGAAAAAAAGAAAAGTGTTATTCTGAAGTCTCTATCATGTTTAAAACGCCATTGAAGGAGTTTTTCGTTTTTTTCCGGATATATAACACGTCGTCTAAAACGTTTTTCTTGAAGGCACGTCAAATAAAAACTTCGAAAAAATGAAAATGTTATTTTCAACTACGACTTTTTGATTAAGTTTAAAGGAAATGGGTAAAATCTTGCATCAGTTCAGTTTTTGTACATTAGTGAAGTTTCTTCTTTGTAGATTTATTTCAGAACATGCTGAATGACTATTATTTCGAGATAGGAAAAATTAAATGTTTAAGGAGCAAGAAATGATAATAATAATAAAAAAAAATCTGTGTAAATAAATGCAAAACAAGCGTTTACGTAAAAGGTTTTTGACGTGAGAGTTTTGGGAAAAAGAAAAAGAATGAAACAGTGGGGGTAGTTAAAAGAGTCTAAACTAATTATTCCAAATGTTTTGTTTACATATATGTTATACCTAACTCCTTGATTTATGATACAAATGCTTTCACGATTTAATATTTTATATTTTCATATTTTGAATAACCTAATACTTTAGCCAAAAAAGCTTAACGTCTTCAGAAATGAATAGCAAAAAAAAAAAAAAAAAAAAACGTAAAACTAAGCACAAATTTTGCAATGTTTTTAAATTTTTATTTTGTTGCACAAAGGTGTACATTTTATTAAAATTTGTGAAATGTTTCGTATCTTTGTAGTTGCGTTACGCTTGCAATCAATATATATTTTTTTCTCTTTTTCTCGAGTTCTACCAAATTTTTTGCATATTTGTTTAGTGAGTATTACACTTAGTTGAGGATTGTATTCTTATTATGATGGAATACATTTAAATATTTTTAACTTATATTTTGGTAATCCACATATTATTTTGGTTCTGTTTGGTTTTACCAAATTAAATTTCGGCTATTTTTTTATCCATTTATTATCATTTACCATTAATATTTTGAATTATTTATATTTTGATAGTTTGTAGGTTTTAGTCTGAGCGGAATTATTTTGTAAATTAACGTCACATTGTTAATTTCATTACTGCAGCAATTTCAAATTGTAAAAATTAGACAACAAAAAAAGTTGTCGACAAATCGCGTTGATTGAGAATTTTCAAATTCAAGAATTCGAATCTTCGGATCTCGCCCCCTTAGCGAGAAATGAAGTGGGTGTTTTGATACGTTCTCTAACCTCATTATGTTTTTCGTTGACAGCTTTTCTCGTGTTAATGTGCAAGGTCAAATTCTTAAACAGCTGACTCGAAAGCATATTTCGCTTAGAGTGCTCTGTACCAAACTCATATGAGGAGAAGTATATATATATATATATATTATAATTTGAAATCAATGTGAGAACATAGTGTGCTATATGTTTTGTCCCATTTGTTTCAGTAGGTACTGTCTCTGCCTTTTGCATAAATATCACGGGATCGATTACAGTCATAGGCCGCCGAAGGCGGCAAGTACATATTTACATCAAATTGTAATTATATTTTGACGAAAAACTTTAAAGTGATAAATCTAGGGCCTTTTGATGCGAAAACTATTAAGGGTAACTCAATTTTCCAAAGGTCACAAGGTACAAGATTTCATTCAAGTTTTTCACCTTTATTTCCCGTTTCTAATTAATAGCTACAATTTGACATAATATGCATAATGTATGCATATTTCGGGCAATTTTTCATCTGTCTTCCTAACTCCTAGTTAGAAAATTTCTTTTGTAAATTGTTTTAGGTAGTTTTTAATTCGTATTTTACTATCTTTATTTTAAATCCGAAGAAATATTGAAATACAACCTTTTCTGCAACCTTATTTTCTGGTAAAAAAAAGCTATTTTTTCTCCTAAAAAAAATTAATTTTGCTGTTTTTAGTTTCTTCTATTCTCTTCACTACGATATGTTTGGAATATCATCATCATAACTTGAAAAAGGAATCTTTTTTTGATGTATCAAATTCTCATTTGGCGAAAGAAGATGAATAAAAATGTTTCTCTGACTCTCGTAATAGTACCGATGATATACTTTTGGGAGAAAATGTATCATTTTTGTCCGAAAAACAACTCTCCCCTTTTTTATCTTTGAAATACACGTAAAAATAAATCGATATGGTTTTTTATACGTTCTCTCTCTCAATCTCTTTTTTTTATTTTGCTTCACCAGTTTTAAATTACAAGTATATTCAATAGCGTATTTTTTTTTAATTTGTAATTCAGAGGAATTTTTATTACTGTAATCAGATATTTTTGTTCAATTACTTTTAGAAGTACGAGACGTTTATTCACAGAATACTAAGAAACTACTTAAGCACTTATTTTATTTGAATTTTTATTTCACGATATAGTTAGTCAACGATTAAATTGATGTTTCACAGTAATAATTTCTACAGTTTTTAAACAGTGGAACGTCATAGTAATTCTGAATAACCAATTACATTGTTGGTTATTGTTTAACACTTCAATGTAAAATTTAAAACATTTCTCTACCGAAAAATGTTACTTTAAATGAATGCTTACATTTTGAAGTAAGTTACTTTAATTTACGGTTCACGTTGCCTATCTTGTCATGAGTCTCATTTTCAATCGCTTGTTCTTCTTTCACTGCTTGACATAACTGAGAGCTGAAACCATATGGAATGCACGAGTAACGTTACATTCCTTCAATTTTAAATTGACTAATAATTAAGAAAGTACCAATTATTTATGTAGAAAATCTTATTTCAATTAACTTGTAGTGGAGGAGTTAGTGTGACGAGCTCGACAGTGAACTTTCGCGGGTCTTTCAAAGCAAGTAGCACTTCAAAGGAATAAAGCCATCTAATTATCTTCGATAACTGGATGTAAAATTATGTAGTAAGAAATTCCTAATTAAAAGTGCAAAAGTATAAGGTTGAAGAATGATTTTGAATTATTTTCAGTTCTGAAAGAGTAGCGCAAAATTTTAAGCATACGTGTGTTTGCGAGTCACCTCAAACGGAGATTTTAAAACTATAAACACCTAATGAAATTTGAAAGTCATATAATTTTGAAGAACGTGAAACGTGTTTAAGTTTAAAATTGTTAGACAATCTATTGTAATTGCTAATTACATATGTTAACAGATGTTTTGTTGCCGATGCATTTGGAGTTGTTGTCGAATGAATTTGATGTCCTGAATTCAAAAATGACATTAGTTTTTGCGCATCATCTAAAAATTTTAGTTCAGGACACTTCATGAATTATGCATGGCGTTAAGTTGAATTCATGTATCAAATGAAAGATAATAAAGATGGGATTTTTAATTATATTGTACAAATATTAGCTAGGCAGGAATAACAGTCATCAAAGAGGTTTTTTTGGTTCGCTCCAAATCCTACAATCAAGTCTTGCATATGGGGCTTTAGAAGTGCTTAAATGGATTTAGAATGCTCCTATTGTGTAAAAAATCACGCTAAGAAAACACTGATCTTAAAAGTATAGAGAATGAGTCATTCAAAAACTATACATGTAAAATGAACTAGAATCTTATAGGAAAACTAATTTAATTTCCATATCTGATAAATTTAACGATAGTTAAATTTGTAAAATACACTAAAGGAGATATTCAAAATATGTATTGGTTCATTATGAATGTCAATTTAAAGCGGTACTTTTTCTGTTTTTTCTTGCATCAAATAACAATAATTAAAAAAAAGCCTTTGTAAGTATTCGATGGCGAAAACAGTATTTTTCACTAAGTTCATTCTTAAATGATGAGCCACAATAGATCTTACTTTAAATAGCAATACTATTGTTAATAAAGGGAATGCAGTTTTATTCTAGAAGGAATTTAATTAGGGGATTTGCACGTCTTTGTACTATAAGAATGCTGGAGATTCTGAGAAATCCCTACTCAGCATAATGAAAATGTTTGTTCGGTTTTGGAATTAACAGAGCTTGTGCTCCATAGTTCTAAGATACATATATTCAACGTAGTGATTCTTATTTTTTTTTTTGATAAATTCATTTTTTATTTTTTTATTTTTTCACAGTTGTGTAATAGGATAGAAGTTTTTTTTACTTGTTTTTAAATTTCAGCATTGGTATTCCCTCCCTTTCCCCTCCTCTTAGATGTACGAATGCACGTTTTCGTTAAGACAATAACTCTAAATGGAACTAAGAATATTAATCCAATGTAAGCTATAATACATTTTTAATTTTTATTTTGTAATTTTAGTTTAAGAATACCTCAAACATTGCTTTGTGAGCATCTCACTTCTGTGGATTTTTTTAAGTTCTTTTTTCTTCATGTTTTTATAAGTTTTGGAATTTTTATGAAAATACGCGTACGTTTTGTTTTTGATTTGTAACTCGCTAGCAATAAAAAAGCGTTTACTTTCCTAACTTCAATAGCTAAATTATGTAATAAGATATGTCTAATTAAAAGTGCAAAAGTATTATGTTGAAGAATGATTTTGAAGGCGCTTATGTTAATGGTCGTATTCAACTGAAACGCGATCGAAAGAATTCGAACGATTTCGACCGTTTTTCGCCGATCTCGAAAAGTTGATCGTTCGAAATAGAACTGCTCTATTAAAGGCTCATCTTTTAATCTTTTCACCGATCATTTGCCTTTCCAGCTTTAAACCTGGCGGAATTCCAACCGGAACAAAATGACAACAGGCAACTCTATCGATATTCAAATAGGGTTTTCCTTATTAATGTTTTTAGTACAATTAAAAAGCTTGTTTGTTTCTTTACACGTGTTAGTTTATGTTAGATATATATCCTTTACTGAAGTCATTTTCACGTTCGCGGAAAGTTAAGCATTTTAGCGAGCTACTCGTGCAGAAGCAGAAATATTTCAAGTGCTAAGGACATCTCATTTTTATTGTTTTGTATAGTTAAGATAAGAAGCTTATACATTTGAATATTGCAGCTTTCGTATAATTTTGAATATCAATGAAAGGGAATATCTCATCATTCGGGTTCGTGAACGTGTTAAAAAGCCACTTCCAGTCTGTTTCTGTGTTTCAGCCTCTTTTTTCCTATTTATACTTTAAAATAAAAAGATTAAGTTTAAAATGCGTGAAGAACTTATATAGTTTTTATGAAAATTTCCATAATTTAAAATTTGATTCATCTGAATTTATTGCTTTGTTTTAGAATTTTAAAATTATAGGTAAAAGCACAATTCTACCTATTCAAGTTTTATTATATACCTAATTGAAAGATATAAATATCTGAAATATCTTCATTTTTATGGTATACCCAATCCGGTTTCGTAGGAAGATCATTGAAAGCCGATGTTATAGGTGCTTCGACAATCTCTTATTTTGTGCAAAACCACTTTGCATTAAAACCTCTAAAAATCATCTCAATGATTTTAGTTGCAGTTTCAGATATTGACGAAATATTCATGACCTCAATATTTGATAATCATCTGAGATTAATAAATTACTGAAATTTTAATTGTTTTAGAACCAGCATATGCTACGTACGTATTTTTGAATAAAAACTAAGAAATAAAACACAACAGAACTCTTTTCACTGCATAATAAGAATGCGTCTAATTTCCTGCGTTCTAGTAGGTCTATGATAATTAAGCACTGAGATATACATAAGTTTAAATATTAATGTAAATTTAGAACTACACAGTGTAAAACATTTTTTCAGACTTAACGCTTAATATTAGTTTGATTTTCGTAAATTTATTTCTTCGTGAAGCTCACTTGAAAGTTTTCAACCGCATTATAGTCTAAGTGTGAAACACACAGTATATTCAAAATTCATTATGTAGTTTTTCAATGCACGTAATGTAAAAACTTTGCAGAAATATAACTTTGCGGAATTTAATATTTATTATTTTTTCTCAAAGCCACCATAAATTCGATCCGATCCTAATGACGGTGCGTAAAATTTCTTCGAACTAATAATAATACTAAGAACATCTTTAAGACATAATGTTTTAATGGTTCACATGTCATTAAATATTTTAAACTTCCTTTTAAGTCTGACTTTTCTTTTGCCTGTACTTCCATAACAAAATGCTTCTTTGAAGTTATTTGTTCAAGCTAAACGAAAATTAAAAACGACGATGCTTTTATTCGAGAAAATAATTTAAAATAAAAATAAAGTTCTTTGAGAACAAATATATCAAATTTATTCTCAAAAAGTGCAAAAAGAACTTTCGTTATTTTGCATAATTTTTCCGTAAGAAAAGACTTGAAAGCTTATCCTTTGAAAGGAACTCGCTTTTCTTGACAGTTTGTCGCTTTTAGGGTTGAAGTGTAGAATGAGAGGTGAAACAGACTGAAGTTTACATTCCATTTGAAATTCCAATTCAGTTTTGATGGAAATATATCTTAAGAATGCCGTGAAAACATTTTTGAAAGTGTCAAGATTTGTTTTTGTCAGGCGTAGAATATTTTGATCTAAGGATAAACATAAATTCGACCACTTTTTAACAATCGGTTTAGCTTGTGTGAACGTATGTGTGAAGTATGGTGTGTTTTAAAGGATGTATTTAAATAAAAGGGAAGTCACTACATAAAATTAGTGAGGTAAATGAATTTTAAAAGCATTGTTGTAAAAGATTCGCAAAGATTTTTTAGGATTAAATCTGAAACTGAGTTTACAGTGGCTCTATCTGTGTTAGCGGGCAATCGTGAAATTCACTAACTATCAGCTGGTCCACAGCCAAAAGCTCAGTTCATGTGTTTACTTTTTTTTACTTTAATGACATTGACACTATACAAACAGCTTTGACGCGAGCTTTGGAAGCAGTCCCACAATGTGAGCTGGAACAGGCATTCGAATCGTTCTTAAACCCCTGTAACAAATATACTGAATCCGAAGGAGCTTATTTTGAATACAAATACTTAAAAGGTATAATTACTAGTTTTCATTTTATTTCAGAAATCTAGTCTTTAAAATTGTTTGACACACTGTATATATATATACTAGCGGTAACCGCACGGCTATGCCCGTATAAAAAAATGAAAAGACCAGTCGGTTTTTCCCTTTGTGTATATAGTGATAACTTTTTTAGGTGTAAATTATGTTACTTTATCAAAATGTATAGCATTCCACATAATTAAAAATTATCTGCCCACGGCAATCAGCCAGAGATCCTACACATTTAAGCATTTTTTTTACAGAACACACGCAATAAAAAAGGAAAAAGGAAAGAAAGAAACGAAACAAAACAAAAAGAAAATATTTGAAAGAAAACATTTGAAAACATTTTGCTTGTTTAGTTCAAGAACCCACATAAAATGGGCGATTATAATAAATTAGAATAGTTTTAATTAATAAATTTTCAATAATAATTTAACTGTGCAAGTAAACAGTAATAGAATTATAATTTCATGTTTTGCATCTAGAAGCTCCCTGTCGCATTGAAAAAGGGATTCCAAGCAATCCCGAAACACGTCTGCGTTTTAATGCTCATTTGTGCTTTAAATTAACGTGAAATTACAATAAATTTTTAGTTTAAAAAATTTTTATCTATTATTTATTGACATTAAAGCCGGGCAAAGACGCTACGTTTTGTGCAACCTTTTGTCTGCGCAGTCTTAAGACTGAATGAAAACGTTGCAGTTTTTTATGCGTCTACATCGTGCAGATATATCTGTATATTTCGCACAGTTTTGTGCGATATCGTCATGAAGGAGGTACTACTCTGTTCAATTTTGGCATGATGTCATGTTAAAAAAAAAGACTGGAACGTCTGAGACCCGGCGTTTAAAGTGGTCAAATGATTGCATAAAATAAATAGTTTTTTGTTTCCTGTTCTGGTGGTTCGACAACTGCAGTCTCTTTATTTTCATCCATGGTATTCCTAGACTGCCTTGGTGTCTCCTGATCATTTAGGAAATGTAACAAATCAAAATACCAGAAAAATGGCTTGTAGATTTCGTCTCCAGCCCCAGATCGTATCGATTTATTAACTTTTGCCAATTCTTTGCGGTAAACACTTCTCAAAAAATTAATTATTTACAACTGTTTCTCTGTTTGTGGTAGCATCAATTTCTTTGATTTTTTCCACTAAACTCTCATAATCCTCCCCCTTTTTATTCCTGTCACTATACTCCTTGGATTTGAGACGCCAAATGCATGGGAAACTTTCGCATAATGCAATAAATTCTGTGAGAAACTCCCGAGAACATTGCTGAAAATCGGCCATTGTCGCCTGACGAATTGAAACTGAGAAACAAAATGAATCGGAAAAAGGTGCTACCGTCTACATGTGCCGATTTTTCTGCACAGTTCACAGACATCTATGCTTTCTAGCTCAGTTATCGCTGCAAATGTACAGTCTTCGCACCAGACTCAAAACTGCGCACTTTCCAATCTACACGCAACGTTTTATCTGCAACGTGTTGAACTGCGCAGACAAAAGCTTGTGCAAAACTTAGCGTCTGGACCCGGCTTAAAACAGAAAGACTAAATTTTGTAGCTTGCAGATACAAACAGCAGCAAGCAAAGCTTTAAAAGCGGAATAAACCTTTCATCCGAGCTCAAATAGGAAAATAACATATGTGCTAATTAACTGGCGAAAAAAAAAAATTAAATAAATGAAAGTAATAATAAGCTGGAATAACAAAAATCGCTATAAAGGAAAACATTTCTTTTAAAAACCTCTGGGCAGTATGGAAAATGGTCCCGTAAAAGACATGTCAAAATAAGGAAATCAAAATAAAGCTATCGATCGCGTGTGAGACGCAGGAAATAAATTTTAATTCGTTTTAAAAAATAATAATCAAAATCCAAAAAAATAAATAAATTAATTAAAAATCGGCTGCTCCTCAAAATGCTGAAAACCGCAAGCAATAAATTTTAATTCGTTAAAAGAAAAATGGATCAATAGTCAGTCGGCATGGTAACAATTAAAATTAAAGTTAATTACCGTGAAAAAATAATTACGGACTGCAGAGAAAAATGCTTATAACTTCTTTTCTAGTTAATTTAGAGGCTTCGAATTTTCGCACTCAGAGCGAAACTCTTTGCGGGGTGGGTTTTCACGCGCTGTTAAACGGTATCAAGCGCGAAACGATGCGATAATTCCTTCCCATAGAAAATGACTATTTTATGAAACTTTCGGCTATAAATTGGAATAAAAGAAGAACAAATTCGAATTTTAGAAAAAACTCTCCGAGGTGCACGCCCCCATGTTCCCAAATTAATTTCGTGCCAAATTTCATGAAAATCCGCTGGAGGGTCTGGGCCCTACGCCGGACACAGACAGACAGACACACACACACATACTTGCTGCTTTATTATTAGTAGAGAAATATATATATATATATATATATATATATATATATATATAGACACAGTGGCACACCCAGGATTTTGCTTTGGGGGGGGGGGTTGGTTGGTTCAAATTGGATGAACCGGATATTGATTTTCCGGATACGTTACTTCCGGTTTCTCTCGTGTAATTTATGCGTACCAGATATCTGGATGTGGTATCTCTACTAATAATAAAGCAGCAAGTATGTGTGTGTGTGTGTGTGTCTGTCTGTCTGTCTGTCTGTCTGTGTCCGACGTAATGCCCAGACCGTCCAGCGGATTTTCATGAAATTTGGCACGAAATTAGTTTGGAACATGGGGGTGTGCACCTCGGAGAGTTTTTTTCTGAAATTCGAATTTGTTCTTCTTTTATTCCAATTTATAGCCGAAAGTTTCATAAAATAGTCCTTTTCTATGGGAAGGAATTATCGCATCGCTTCGAGCTTGATACCGTTGAAAAGCGCATAAAAAACTACCCCGGAAGGAGTTTCGCTCTGCGTGCGAAAATTCGAAGCCTCTAAATTACCTAGAAAAGAAGTTATAAGCATTTTTCTCTGCAGTTCGAAATTATTTTTTCACGGTAATTAACTGTGGTGCAGATGAATAATGAAAAAAAAATATAAAATAAAAAATAAAATAAATTAACGAGGTCGTTTTAAAAAATGGAATAAATAATCTAAATTTTCACATTGCAGATTGCAGTTGTGAGCCGCAATAACCCAGATAAGACTGCAACCACGTTTCGCGATAAAAAAAAAAAAAATAGTTTAGGTAGATGTTGGAGTAGGTATGAATGGCACTATTGTTTTTCATCAAAAATAGCAATAATTATAATCACATACCTGGGAACCATTCCCTGAAAAATTGTATAGGTGAAGCTTGTGTACAAGTTTGTTGAAATCCAGCGTTGACTTGTTTGAATTTATATTCTCATAGGAATTAAATAAAGATAAATATTAGAGTCATATTTTTTATGCATTCAAATGAATTAATTCATCTGTAAGAAAATGTGTTTGCCACAATATACAAAATTGCAGACAGACATTTGTTTTTGTAAATCATGTATTCTTTTTATTTTGTCACCACAAAAGAACACTTTATCTAGTCAATAACGAGCCATTTTTTGTAAGTGCATAATTATTAAACATGTGCAAGCATATCAAAATAATACTGTGTGGCACATTTGAACAAACAGTATAAAATGTAGAAGTTCAATATAATTGGCAAAACACCCAACATACTGATGTCAGTTTATTTGCACTTAAATACATGATGAGATAAGCGTTAGAGCAACCATCATATTAATTATGGTCTCGAGAATAGTGAGAAGTATCACTCACGACTGATTTTCATAATGCATGACACTTGATTTCCGCTGCATGACTAACGGCAAAACAGAAACTCACTTTTTTTTAAATTTGGAGGGGAGAAAGTAAAAGTCCCCTGGACGCCAAATATTTTACCGCTTCAAATAACTAGTAAATCAAGTCATACATTAACAAGTTTTCTTTTCTTTTTTTTTTTTAATGCGCTATCGCGCTAATTAAGACAGCATATTGACATACTAATTATGGCACAGGAAATATACATATGGCACTTTCGGAATATAAATGCTCATTAATCTGATCGAGTTAATGAATCTCTTCCTGAATTACCAGGTATACAATGCGAATGAATTCCAACATTTCAGTTCATTGAGAAATACAAGGCTACGAAAATGCTTTTACTGTATTTGGCCGTTGGGGTCAGAACAATGGAAAATTTATTCCAATCAAAGCCAAATACTTTATTTCATAAATAAAGGACTTGTCAGTAAGTAAAATACTGAGTGGAAGGCACTTTTAAATGTTTAGTCAAAGATTCTTTTTCTTAAAACAGTAAGAACAGCTTACTGATGCAAAGGTGGCATAACGGTAACCATGCATTGACCCAAATTTTAGCACGGTAAAATTTAAAAGAAGACATGGACATTACACAATTTAATTTAAAAGCAGAAAATTTGGTATTAAAACGAATACTTAGCACATGGTATTTCTGGCAGGCCAACTTAATACGATGAATCCTAAGTCCATTGTTTCGGGAAAAAGGCCCCTCGTTTTTCACGTCCTTCGAATCTTTTCAGCAGCGTTGCTGAATTGCATGCTGGGGCGAGTCAACTTGTTGACCAATGAGAGTGCGATCACATTCAAACGAGGCACTACGTCACACACAGTGCAACGGTAAACGAAAATTCTAGAAAGATTGAGACGGAACATGTATGCTTAATCAAGGCTTTGAATGACCTTGGATGCACACCAGGTGTGAATCGTCACGCTTGAAAAGAGAAGGAAAGAATTACGAACATTTTTCCCACGTTCTGCAAATTTTCGTACAGTCGGCGACTCATTCCTTCCTTAAAGCAGAGGGGGGGGGGGGTATGTGGTGCGTTTACGATGGAACAAAGCGCAAGACAAAAAAAGTTTAAATGTGAGGTGGCACACTCTCACATTCCCCTTAATTGACACAGTTTTGAAAAGAACCACCGACTGCCAGGAATAGGTGAAAACTAGGACAACTTTCCCAGATATGACACATGAAATGTACGTGTTACAAAGGTGTGTATGCCAGTAGGAAACATGCATGAGAATTGCATTGTCATAATCCGTAGTACAAGAGTTCCTTGGTATTTGGCAGCTAGTAAGTGGTGATAAATTTTTTTTCTTTTGTCACATGTGCAGAAAAGTATATTCAAACTCCAGATGTAATCATATATGCATAGAGTTCATTGTACCAAGTATAGTACAATATTATAATGTGATCAGACAGATGTTGTCATAAGCGGTGAGTGAGGAGTGCCAAGAATTTCTCTCACAAGATAATTTGTGCCATACTGATATCACATGCCAAGTTAATGACTGCCATATAATGTAAAGATAGGAACATTAGAATGAACATACATAAAATAAGCAAGTGTATATATATATAAGTTGAAAAATAGTTTCACAGTAATAACACATCAGTTCACGAAAAGTGCTCAAAATTATTGCAACATGCAATGCATACATTTGAACTTTGTATCATCTTCAAAGTGATCATCACCAATGTTAGACAGATGTAATTTGAGCTCAAGTAGGTGATATCACTTTTGTGTTTTTGCATAAAGAACAGCAAATGAAATGTCATCGCATATTAAAGATTTAATACTATGGTGACCAGCCATAAAAGTTTTAAATTCGACTGCACATTACATGTAAAGAGTAAATGATAAACGACAATATTGTAGGCAAAATTAGAGTGCAGTATATTAATATGATAAAAGAGATTCTTGCATACACATTTTCGTGTAAATGAAATAAATTAGAGATATGTTGCATATTTAATATGATAAAAAGATATCACAAGTTAGCTGAGAAAAGAGGCATATAAATATCAGTTAAAGATTATTGTAGAAATTCTGCAATTTTAATTCCCAAATGAATGGGCGACTTCAGCCAGATAAGGAATGTTGCAGCACATATAACTGAATTAATGAATAACACAAATTGAGATTGCCCAAAATATCACATATTGATCACAGTATATCCTAGATATGTGCCATAACTACAGCTAAATTATTTAAAGACTTAAATGGATACACCCAAGCTAGCATTGAATGTTGTCCATACAAAATACTAAGGGCTGTTACAAGAACAGAGTTGCCAAAGAGGGAATGACTTCGAATTTTGAGGGGGTAGCATTGCAGTTAGAATCACAATAACTTAGATATATGCAACTTATTTAGTAATAAATTTGAGCAGGTAACATGATTAAATTTGGTGGCCAAAATATATTTTGTTCTGTAAAATGAAGGTGTGCCATTTTTTTTTTTAATGTGCCTTGTTCTAAATGCACATGGATACGAAATTTCATGGAATGTCATTGTGCAATGCATGAAAGCATGTGTTTGGATGGTTTAAACACTCTTGGTGGCACACTCTCACATTAACTTTAATTTTAATTGTTACCATACCGACTGACTATTAATCCTTTTTTCTTTTAACGAATTAAAATTTATTGCTTGCGGTTTTTAGCATATTGAGGAGCAGCCGATTTTTAATTTATTTATTTATTTTTTTAGATTTTGATTATTATTTTTTTAAAGTGAATTGAAATTTATTTCCAGCGGCTCACAGGCGGTTGATAGTTTTGTTTTGATTTCCTTATTATGACATGTATTTGACGGGACCATTTTCCATACTGCACAGGGGTTTTTAAAAGAAATGTTATTCTTCATAGCTATTTTTGTTATTCCAGCTTATTATTACTATTTATACTTTCATTTATTTTTTTTTTCGCCTGTGAATTAGCACATATGTTATTTTCCTATTTGAGCTCGGATGAAGGTTTATTCCGCTTTCAAAGCTTTGCTTGCTGCTTTTTGTTTCTGCAAGCAACAAAATTTCGTCTTTCTGTTTTAAGCCGGGTCCAGACGCTACGTTTTGCACAACTTTTTGTCTCTGCAGTTCAACACGTTGCAGATAAAACATTGCGTATATATTGGAAAAGTGCGCCATTTTGAGTCTGGTGCGAAGAGTGTACAGTTGCAGCGATAACTGAGCTTGAAAGCATAGATGTCTTTGAAATGTGCAGACAAATCGTCACATGTAGACGGTAGCACCGTTTTCGGATTCATTTTGTTTCTCAGTTTCAATTCGTCAGGCGACAATGGCCGACTTTCGGCAATGTTCTCGGGAGTTTCTCACAAAATGTATTGCATTATGCGAAAGTTTGCCATGTATTTGGCGTGTCAAATCCAAGGAGTATAGTGACAGGAATAAAAAGGGGGAGGATTATGAGAGTTTAGTGGAAAAATTCAAAGAAATTGATGCAACCGCAAACAGAGAAACAGTTGTAAATAATTAATTCTTTGAGAAGTGTTTACCGTAAGGAATTGGCAAAAGTTAATAAATCGATTCGATCAGGGGCTGGAGATGAAATCTACAAGCCATCTCTCTGGTATTTAGATTTGTTACATTTCCTAAATGATCAGGAGACACCAAGGTGGTCTAGGAATACCATGGATGAAAATAAATAGATTGCAGTTGTCGAACCACCAGAACAGGACACAAAAAATATTTATTTTATGTAATCATTTGACCATTTTGAACGCCGGGTACTTCTGAGACGTTGCAGTCTTTTTGTTTTAACATGACACCATGCCAAAATTGACCAGAGTAGTACGTCCTTCATGACGATATCGCACAAAACTGAGTGAAATATACAGATACATGGTACAGCGTCTACATGGTACAGATACTTCTGCACCATGTAGACGCATAAAATACTGCAACATTTTCATTCAGTATTAAGACTGCGTAGACAAAAGGTTGTACAAAACGTAGCGTCTGGACCCGGCTTTATTGTCAAAAAATAATAGATAAACATTAATTATACTAAAAATTTATTAATTAAAACTATTATAATTTATTATAATCGTCCTTTTTGTGTGAGTACTTGAACTAAACAAATAAAATGCGTTTTCTTTCAAATATTTTCTTTTTTGTTTTGTTTCGATTCTTTCTTTCCATTTTCCTTTTTTATTGTGCGTGTTTTGTAAAAAAAATGCTTTAATGCGTAGGATCTCTGGCTGATTGCCGTGGGCAGCTAATTTTTAATTATGTGGAATGCTATACATTTTAATAAAATAACATAATTTACACCTAAAAAAGTTATCACTATATACACAATGGCAAACCGACTGGTCTTTTCATTTTTTAACACGGGCATAGCCGTACGGGTACCGCTAGTACTATACATAAAACAAAAATTTTAGTTTCAAGATAACCGGATTTTTCGTGCTGTGATCGGATCGGGATCGGGATGTTTGAAAAAATCCCTCGGATTCGTCCGAGGCCTTTATGAGTGGGCGGTCTCGTTGTTCCTTCCCTTCGGTGCTCTCCTGAATAATATAGTTCTGTATATATAAACCTACGCATTTAAATCTAGCAGTAAAGTGTATAAATTTTTAACAAGCGTAAAATAATCTTTTAAGTTTCATTAAATGTAACTCACTCTTGTCTCTTTTAGTCATTTATATTATTTTGAAATCAGTTAAAAATTGAGTGCCAAATTACGAACACATTAAAAAGATATTTTCTGTAAGATTAAAGAGTTAATATGCATTTTGAAGGTACCTAATTGCGATGATGATTAATAAAGAGCTTTTGTTGCAAGCAGCAATGTTTTGTAATTCTTTACGAGGTAAATATGTTAAACGAACGGAACACAATAAACAGTTCCAAAAGAAGAATAAGAAAAAAAAAACACGTCTTGTAAAATAAGAATATCAGAAAAAGTCACTATGGCAGAAAACTGAACAAACGAACAAAGCAAACTGAGAAAAAAAAAGACCCATAAAATATTCACTGCTGTAATTAAACTCAGAAATATACAGGAAATCATAGCTATTCATTTTACAAAAAACATACAAATCCTGCTTTTTGGAAATATAATAAAGATATATTCTGCTTTCGAAATTTGTTCTTAGAAATTGATTTTCTTTCTTTTTTATGTAATGAAAAAATTATTTTGAAAATAATGACGGAATTGCAACATGTACTTTGAAATTATTTTGTTATAATATCGTGAGGTCATTTAGAAGATAGAATTTTTAAGCCAAACCAATACGGAAATCGCAACTGAAGGAACGGATAGCACATAGTGATAGCTTCTTGCTTTTCGGTTACAAATAAATATGTTTTAGTGATAAACAATTATTAATTTTAAGTTTTCCTTATACTAAACTATATATATATATGAAGAACACAAAATCCTATCGATGCGTTTTTAGCTGAAATGCCTTCAGTTCTATAGGAATCTCTTTTTTCTTTTGCTTTCCAAGCGATAAACTTTCTTCTAACGTTTTGCGGAAATAAACGTTATTCAAATTTAACTGCACAAGTAATGCGTTAGAAAGTCTGGCATTCAATAGTAAATTTAATTTTTTCCTCAAGAAAATTCATCGTATAAGTTGAACAACAGCTCATGGCATCAGGTGCAGAAGTAATTTCCGCGCTTGTTACACAAAATAAGTTAAATTTGAAAACGCTATAAAGTTCCATTTTTTGCTGTAAAAAAATTCATATAGAGATCTTTCAGAAGTTTTTCAGTTTAAATATACTTTCCTAAAACATTAAATATCAGAGGTTTTTCTAAAAAAATATTTTAACCCTTATTCTCATAAAGTAGCATATATGCTACTTTATGAGAATAAGGGCTAGCAAATAACAATGCAACATACACGCTGACGTTACTTAACAAATAGAAAGTAGGGGAAAACCCCAGGTAGCATATATGAGAATAAGGGTTAATGAACATAAAGGTTACTTTTCATCTATTGACCAAAAAATAATATAATAATTAGTGATAGCTGCAACAAGAATGGAAATAGGATTTAATATATGCTCTGCATTTTTATAAACTATGAAACTAAGCTGCATAAATATTTAAGTTATTGAATAAATGTATATAACATAATGAACATTGTCTATAAAAATGTTAAGTATGTATTATTTGTAATATTTTCAGTTAAAATGCATTCGAACATATAGTCGGCATTTTGGTAAAAGTCTTTAAATTAAAAAAAAAAGTAACGGACTATCACAGTGTGTTTGAATTTTCAGTTAATATTTTCAAGATGAAAATCACTCTACTAATGTAATTTAAAAATTACATTAGTACACTTACTATAAGAGTTCGGGATCTTCCAAATGATTTTTACTATTTTTCATAATGGTACGAAAATCTAAACTCACCGTGTCTCAAAACTGGAGAGATCGACTCAGTGACTGGTACCGGAAGGCCGACGGTATATGCTATATTATACATGATTATTCACAAAACGTTTTGCTTTATTACAATCAATATGAAAATACAACGTTACATCTTAGCAGAAAAGTGCTTTATTGAAGTTAAAATTAAAGTTTTTTCTTACAAAGCAACTTTCGACCGAAGTCGGTGGTCAGAAAGTTGAAATTTCGTGGTTAATTTGATCAAGGGACATAGATTATTTTTCAGCAATAAAGTTGTGTTTCAATGAAGATCCTGCCAACCAGTAATATTTCCATGGTGACGGTTTAGTGCTCAAGCTTGGTATTCGTCGGTAGAGTTTAGTGATGTTCAGTTGTATGAGACATAATATAGAGTCTGATACTTTTTCTATAACCGTACTTTAAACGACGTTGTAGCAAATGCGATAAGAATATGTAGTATTAGGTGCTTAACATGTACATCTAACCTTTAACATCTGGCAAGCAGTAAGCCTATTAAAAATTTATCCTTCTTCCAGATCAATTAAGGACAACAACTAAATTTTTTTACCCCATCACTCTTTAAAAATCGTATTTTTTTCTAAATGAAAATTCTTTCATTAAAAGATCGAACTCTAATATCTTTCGAAAAGTTTCCAAATACAAACATTTAATTATTACTGCTAATATTTTTAGTACGTTTAGAGAATGTGTCAACATTTTTAGCAAACAGTATTTATAGCGTCTTTTTTTTGTAAGATATCATATATTTCTACGCACAATAAATAAAAGGTTTTGTCTAAAAACGCACGAGCTTACTTTCATGCATACCAAAATACCAAAATCGACTTTCTAATATCAGTTGCACTTTTCTCTCAGTGAGCTTAAAACACATAATTTGAAATATATCTAATCCTTTTTAATAAAATAGCACCGTAATCATTATGAAATGCATTTATTTTTCTGTCGCATCGTATTCTTTTTTGGTTGAGACGAAGATCTGAAAATATTTGTCCGCTTCTTATAAAACTTTAGATTTATTCCTTTCCAAAGATAATATAGCATAATGTATCATTTATGTTCGGAACTGCATATCATTTTTCCCCTTCAAGATACACATAAAAAATTTGATATGAGTTTTTCTAAATGTTCTTAGATTTTTCATCTGATCAGTAGTTTTTTCCTTTAAAATATATATTATAAAACACTGAAAACTGCAATATTACTGTAGTATTTTTTTCGTTTTTTCATCCATTTTAAATATTCTAAAAATATGGTAAAAAATCTGTTATCTTTATTTTAAATGGTCTTCATTATAATTGAAAACGCACAATAATAATTCTTTATGTTGTTTAAAAAGCTTTTACTTTCCTTTTTCTAAACTTATTCTCATATGAATGCGTAAACTATATCTTTGTTACTTTAAGATTTAGCATTGAGTTTGAAAAGATGCAGTACGTATTCTTTCTCTTCACGTTGTTTCTAGGTATTGCTGATAAGCGCACGATATAAAGAAATAACAATGACTCTACTTTTAATTTTTAAATTTACTTAAAAATTTACTTAATTAGAAACACTTAAGAAATTGTAGAAAAAAGTAATTTCGTAGGAAAACTACATCAAGTAGTTTACAGCAGAAATATGCATGTGTAGAGACTTTGTTTTAATTATTACGTGAATTTCAAAGGATACTGTCATTGTAATAACTAATATCAAAATTTACCTACGTTTCTTTTGAAAATTATAAATAAATTATTTTATTTTTGGTTGAAAGCACGTGGGTATTAACTGGCGATTGCATTCTAATAAGACAGTTAAAACGTTATTTTATGTATTTGGTGTAGTTATAAGCCTCAAATGAATCTTTAAAGCAAATGCATGTTTAATAAAATTGCATTTTAATGTAACATAATTAAAAAATAAAGACGTCGTGTTATAAAGACGAATTTGTTAATGCTATACTTAGCTCTTACTCCTTTAAAGAATGTTTTGTACAACTGTAAAAATATGTGGAGGATATGTGCTGCTACATAGCATTGTTTACCAATATGTCAAATAACGGTTATTGTAGCCTCATTGCTTTTTCTGTTAGGTATATAGTTCGATAAAGTCTTAATACCAACATATAATGATTGCTTCATCCGACGTATACGTTTACGTCTATCACACGTTTATCCATACCTGCGACGTTGAGTGTTAATTATCTTACCCTAATTGGAAAAATACGCCTACGAGTGCCGGGATAGTAGTTTTTCACAACAGTGAAAACTACGCTTAAATACTTCTTAAAATATTGAGAAAATTAGTTCTTTACTAGTTGATTGATAGCCAACATTTTTAAAACAGATTTCCCGTGCGTTAAAACAAAGGACACATAGAAGTAACATTCGTAAGGCGAATTGTCGGCATTTGAAAGACTGATGGGGCAAGTCCTTACTAAAACGTAATTACCTATGTATGATACATACACCGATTTTCATTTCCAAAGTATTACGATACATATCTGCATATTTTGAGTCTTTTGCTATTTTAAAGCTATTTTTGCTATTTACGGCATAAAGGTCTCAAGCATATGATATGGCAACAATATTGTAGAACAAATTTAAATAGTCATTGGTTTTGCAAAACTTAAATACTTCATAATTTTAACATGCGTAACAGTTATTCTCTTTCGTATTTGTTTCGTTTGATTGTTTATTAAAAAAAGATTTGAAAAAAAAAAAATACTGAAAATACGAAAATTACTTGCATTGTTCCTTAATCATTCTAAACGTTAGCACACAAGTTCTCTGTGTACCTAAACGTTCAGCTAAACAAAGTACGAATTTGACGAACAAATTTCAGTTGAAAGTGAAAATAGTCAGTTTATTTCATTTAGTGACATTTTTCATTAAAGAAAGAAATTGCTAGCACGAAACGCAACAGGAATCGAGTATTATCTTACATCTGAAACTCATTTGATTGTCGGCTTAGAATAAATCTAAAGCAAATTTAATTTTAAGCAAATACTAAATAAGCTATCCCTTATTGATAGATTTGCTCTCAATGACAGCTGAAAGAGGCTGTTTCCTTCTTTTTACTTTCCACAAAACGCCTTTGCAACTACATTGCAAATATCTTATAGCGAACTTATTTATCGGAAGTATTCATTTATTTTCGTACAATCAACCACAAAAGATTTTTTTCTACTACTATTCAATCGAACGGAGTAAGATATTTTTATTCGAGAATGGAATTTAATTAAGGATTTCTGCGGCATTCTGAAACCCGAATGCAGGTATTTGTTCCCAATCTCTTCATAGTAAAATCAAGGTGTTTATTTTGTTCAACAGGTTTTGTGTTCCTGATTTTTTGCTCTTTGTACTAAAGGAAATATAACATTCCTATAAACATCCCTACCCCATTTTGATTCTGTGTAATTTAATAATTACGTTTTCTCGCGACATGGTTTGGCTTTATATTTCATTGTACTTTTTTGGATAGGCATGCTTTTATTATTTAAGCGAGGTCCATTAGTTACACGCATGCTTTTCATATTATGATCTGTATAGCATTGGTTGTTGATTATTATTTTTTATATATTAAAAATAACGTAAACTGAAGATAAAAGTATACAAGCTTAATTAGGACGCATTGTATTAAACAGAAAGAAGAGTTTATTATACTTAGGTGCATTGTATTATCCTAGAAAGTCTTTAACAAAGAATGCTACGTTTCGTTTAACAATTAAACCTTATGTTTAGCAAAATAGGAGTAAAAAAAGTTAAATAAAAATATGGCAACATCTTTTTCATGTTGTCAAAAATTCCAGTCACTCAAGTTACCTTCTGCTTTCTGTACCTTCATTTATTTTGAAAATTACAAATCTACGCAAGCTGAAGAATATTTAAAGCTAAAGGCCAAAACAAGAAGAAAATGTTCGTTCATCAGATCAGGAAAAAAAGTTATAAAATGAAATGCACTTTTCGTGGAATGCTTCGACTATTACTTCTGCCCATAAGTAGAAAATTTCCGGTAAAAGTCTTTTACCACCTGCTCTCCTAAGAAAGATTAAACAAATGCTTTCCAGACACCATTGCACCTTTCAAAATATGCGTGCTTTATACGAGTACAAAAAGTATACAGAACGAATATAAATGTATATTTTCTCGCCTTTGTAAAAAAATAACATTTGTTAATATTCGTTCCCCATAATTTGTGATTACTTATTTCTATGACCTAAATTTATATGGAAAATAGAATAAAAACTAATGGTTTAGTAACATAAGACAAATGTTTATGTATATTTTCCTTACTATAATAAAATAATCGTAATTATATGGACTAAACTTTAAATCGTAAGTAAATACTGGTGCAACGAGTAGGCTTCAATTAAGCCAACACATGAAATGCAAACGTTTCAATTGAAATTCGCATGCATGTATTTCAGAGTAACAAGGCATCCTGTATTCTGCAGAAATAAAAAGAGTTTTACTGCAAAGTGTCTCATTTTCTTTTATTGCTAATTTACTTGTATCAAAGGAGTTATTCGTAACTCTGAGTCATCATCTGTTGTTGCTCTGAGTTTGGGACCTGGTACAGGCATTAAAAAGCTAATATGAAGCACTTAGAACCAAAATGGGGTCTGTAATTGACTAAATTGAAAATTGAGAGTTAACTATAGCAAATGATAGGGAAATCATCATTATATATTGTGGCAAGAGTCATTAGTGGTAACCTTTACAGGTATTGCAACCGAACGTGATTTAGAGAAAAAAACATTAAATCACCCATAAGATCTAAACTTTGAACGCATTTTTCTCGGAATCATTCTTTAGTCACTTAGATCCCTTTGCTTCTCATTGCCTTATATTACAAAAGAAAATGTTGGAAAGAATTTGGCAGCAGCAGCAGCAGCGAAGTTCTAGTTCTCATTCAGAATTTGTAAAGCAATAAGGTTCTTCTTTGCAAAAAAAAAGTAAGTAAAATTAATAAAATTTCTTAATTTCAAAGGAATTTGTACAAACATGGGACTATTTTTTAAAATCTTGTGTTTGCAGTTCCATATTTAGAGCAATACCAGAGTGGATTGAAGACGGTACAACTTTAGGATAGACGTTGTTTATATTTAGCAAGAAAAATCAATATTCATTCTAGTAACTATGAAGTAAAAAAGTGAATCATAAAACTAAATTTAATTTTACAACATTATTTACCTTGTTTTTTTTTCATTATTAATAAGACAATTTTAAAAATCTTGTGAAATCACAAAATTCGAATCCACAGCAAGAGAAAAGATTTTACTGGAAGTATTTTATCGAGGTTTAATTTACAGATGGAGTTTAAACAAATATTTACAACAAGTGTCTGTGTAAATATGATACTTTTTAAATGCCAACTTACCTTGGCATATAAAACGGCGATATGAGCATTGAAAATGTTTGCATACGCAAATCTATGTCATCCTTTTAGTTAAAATATAGAAGATTCTGTGAACAAAAGAGTAGATATTTAATAAATATGTTTATAAGCAAAAGTAAAAAATCTCTTTCATACTAGAAAATACTGTCAATTTTGTTATTAACCTGATGAAGGAGAACCTTGGTAAATATACACAGATTTTGAAAAAAAAAGACATCTTGAATTTGAATAATTCGTTTGTTTGTTAAAGCAAAGCGGAAATTTTAATCATTCAAAACCCGCTTTGAAAGTAGGGTAAAAGTTGAATTCATGCTGATTCTGTAGTGTTTTAAATTATGAGGGTATGTTAGATTTTCATTCCAGTTTATTTAAGGCTTAAGCAACATAAACACTATTGTATCAGTTTAAGTTTTTGGTGCAGTATAGTCATAAACTCAGGCGTAAAAGCTCCAATACAAAAATAATTACACAATAAAGTGTATAGATTAACTGAATAAATAAGAAGAAAAAAAACCAAATTCGTAATACTATGTTGTAGTGCACAAAGGAATTGCTTAGCACTTGTTACTACCAAAACAGCTTTCCCGAGTCCGTTTAATTTTGTTTCATTCCTGTGTTCTTTACGATTTTTTTACTAACTTTTGGAGTTCTATTACATTTACATTATTCTATTTACATTTTAATTTTGGAATATGATTAAAGGGATTGTGGACGTTTGATGTATTTTTCATTTCTAGTTTTTATTGATTGAAAATGTCGTGTACTGTTCATATCTCTTACGACTATACTGCAAATTTGGAAACAATTAGAAAAGAAAAGATAAAATACTTCGAGAATTAAACGATTTACGGCACAGCAGAATTGAAGCGACAAAAAAAAAAAAAAAAAAAAAAAATGCTCTGTGCAAATAAGTATTCTGCGAATTATCTCAAATTTTGGTCAGGGGTCGCTTTCAACGACGGATTAAAAGTTGGCATACACAGTCAAAATTTGGGGTCTTGGATAAATTATTTTAAATGCACTTGTTTTTTAAACAAGGCTGTTTTCCAGCGCAAAAACACACATAAAGAGCTATTTCATAAGTTTTAACCAGAAATATCTGACAAAGTGCAAAAAACATGCCAACTCACAAGCATTAACCATTGTCTAAAAATATACAGCGAACTTACTCACATTAATGTATAAATTAGAAATGCGCATAGCAAAATTTCGAAGTTTTCACCAAATTTTAATTAGAAGAAAGCGACTTTTAAACTTCATTCAGTTACCTGTATAAGTATAAGCCAATAAGCAACAAATCTCTGATTAAAATGCTGTCACCAACTATTCACGGGGCAAACTAAAAAAAGAAGAAGTTGCATATTAGAGCACTCAAATCACTGGAAAGGGAAAAAATGGTTTTGTTCTTTTTTTCCTTTTTTCAACTATCTTTGGTTAGAAATTTTAACGTTGCTATAACTTATTACATGAATTGAATCAAAAATACATTTTTTATTTCGCTTTTGATTACACAATCTACTGCTGTTGCATACTTCGGTTAGTTGAAAACTCTTTCAGACGCATCAGCCGAGCTATAACAAAAAATAAACAAGTGTGGGAAAATCATTGGGCAATAAATAGGAAAAAACCAGTTTAGGATAGATTTAGAAAAGTAATTAAAAAAATAATGCATAAAATGAAACATGTTCCCCGCTAAAATTCATTATAGATATGTCACTTTCGAAAAATTTAAAGATTTTTGCAATGCATCACAATTACGGCATGATAAAGACTACAATAACATTAATCTTGATTTAAAATCTTCAATCATTACAACCTTCTTCAGTAAAGAAGGTTGTAACTGTGGATAAAGAAGCGACTCTTTAAGAAAACAGAGAAGTCCCCATACACCCCAGTAAAAAGACATAGAAAAGAGTACAAAGTCTAGAACTAAATCGAATTCCATTCAAGATACTTGTTATCTGATCCAATTATCAAAATAGGGGCGTCAAAGAATGATGATAGTTTCTACTTAGTCTATGTTTAGGGAATTCTAGAATTACTTTTCGAAACTTTTTCCCTTTTTGCAAAAGTCATTTCCAACGTAATGTTTGGACTTTCTTCTAAGAGTTAGAAATTCAATCTGTCACTTTCTTTTGAATCGAGTTGCTTTTCTGATGTTGCTGTGTTTATTTAAAATTTTACCGCATTTGTTGTGAAAAAGAAAAAAAGAGAAACGAGAGAGAGAGAGAGAGAGAGAGAACACACAGGTTAGATATGCTAAAGAAGAAATTAATGAACAACGCACGTAAATATTTAGAAGAAATATTTCTACTAGTCGGTCGCACTTTATAGAAGCTGTTTCGTAATTTTTTTCTCGCTCGTATTTTGAGAAGAAACTTTGGAAAGTTCAGAATACTAGTCTGTTAATGTTTTCTTTTAGTTGGAATGTAAAATAAAAGATTTATTTTGGAAATGTCTTTTAAAATTGATAGAGGGTTCAAAGGCTACGTACCTGTGCCTTCCAAGGAACACTATTTGTATCAACAAATTATAAAGCGGTGTAAAATATCGGATATTGCATTTTAAGAAAAGGCACTTATAATACCTTTAATTTGAAAGGAAAAATCCGTATAGATGAAAGTAAAAATATAAAATTACCCAGAAATCTCATCCTAAGACTGCTCGAAACACAGGGAATTATGAAGAATACAACAAAAAAATAAATAAAAATTAAAAATAAATAAATGAAAATTTGAAACAAAATCCGCTGAATCGAAGATGGAAAGCTAGGAACGTATTCCGGCACTGTAAGTAAAAGCCCACATAAAGATTTAAAGTTATTTTTTCAAACCTAAAGTTCATTTGCTTTTACCAGATTATATCACAGAAAAAAATGTAGAATATTTCATGAAAAACACCTAGATTCTAAAAAAATGGAGACTTGTGGTAGAGTTTGATGAGGTAGACGTATAGTTAAATGACTTTAAGAAAAAATACCAATTTTCTATTGCTCAACTGAAGGGAATGACCGTACGAAATGGCTTCGTCAGTGTAAAGAAAAGTTTCCGAAGGGATTCATTGTAGTTGCAGGATTTTGTTTCAACGGAAAAATTTAAAAAAAAAAAAAAGTTTATAAGGCCGGGTAGTAAGTAAAGCCAAATTAATTCACTCTATTATCAATCGAATATTTTAGAACCAATTTCTGATGAAGAAACTTCAGCCTTACTTTAATTGATAAAGTTGAACTTTATACGGACAAGTAATTTTGTAACACGTCTAAGTCAACTGCCGATTATGTAGCAAAGAAAGAATCAGAAACGGGAATAAAGTGTGTTTCATTTGTACAATGAAACACATACCACCATACTGCAAAAGTACTTGCAAAAAAGTACTTGCAAAACCACCATAAGCATTGCAATGGACTTTGCGCTTTCGGAAAACGGCATCCCAGGACACTGAAGAAATTTTGGAATACGGTTCAAGAGTAATGGAGTAAAATTGACATAACAGTACTAAGAAAAAATACTTTAATGGAAAATTCATGCCATTGCTATTATTAGAACCAAGGTATCAGATAGAAGCAAATCGCCACAAGAAACACGGCATTTATTAGATAAATCTTAATTATAAAAATCGTTTATATAAAGTGCGAACGATCTTCAGTAAAGCAACCATGGATTTATCTAATTGCTACCAGTAAGATCGGTCTTTCGTTCTCTCCAACGACACTAATTTTTGAATGCGCGAAATTGTTAGTGTGGCTTATAATTAAGAAGAAAGCTTATTACAAACAACAGTGCATTATCAAAAATGAGATTATTGTTGTTATTATTTTTGTAAATTCCTATAATTGTTCTTACAGAGGTACATAAATTTCCTTATTGGAGATTTTGTTAATAAAATGCTTATTGCATGATGCACTTTATGATGATGTATCTGGAAAGTGTCTTTGATGCAGCACATTATCGTACTTCACTTTTAAAATATTCATTTATTTCATGCCATAAAATAACGGACATCTTCTAAACCACACTTTATGAACGTTTTACATATTTTTCAGAAAAACAGCGTTAAAGTATTACATATTGTGTTGTGCATCTACTAGCGTGTTTTGAGAAAAGCGATTTAAATTTAATATATTTTTTTAATAATAGAAAATTATTTATTGGAATATAAGATGCCTAAACCATGTGACAGAGAATAAAATATGCCTGAAAATTTCTCTTTGGAAGATTTAAATTTAGAAATGCAATGTAAAACACGTCGCAGAAATAAAGAAGAAAGTAAAGGAAATAACTTCTTTCTTATAATGCTGAACAATGAACGTACTTCTTCAAAAAGCATTGTGCTCGGAACACTTTAGAAATTGGAATTTTCACATTTTCTAATGCAATTCTATGAAAGAAACGAACATGTGTCCCATAAGAAAATGGCTAAGGCTACATGTATTTGTTTTGTATGTAATTCTATCACTGGGAAAAGTAATATAAATGACGAAAGCTCACAATAATAATTCAAATATTCGACTTGCAAGTTGTTTTGATTTTTGCTTTTTTATTATGATTCAAATGTTTTCTTCGGAGCTTACATTTCTGCTTCGAAAACAACATAATGTTTTACGTTGAGGACGTCCTCTTTAAATATTTAGGAACTGGCCTTTATCCTTGTACTCTTTGTTCACATTGGTTTTATGAATAACGGAGGAGTTTTCTAAGAACTTAAAAAGTGCGGTATTTATTTTAATATATTGTAACTAAAACTAGTCTTTTCTCCCATTTAAATAATCTGTGGAGTTTCTTAAGAACCGGTTTTCATAATGTGATGTATATATATATATATATATATATATATATATAGTATTCAGTAAGTGAATATATATATATATATATATTCACTTACTGAAAATAGTCGCAACTATCCATCTGTGCTTCGCAAAACTAATAGGGGGCAGTTTTCAAAAATAGGAACATAAATAAATTTTAAGTTAGTTGAATTTGTTTTAAATTTTACACCACTGTCTTTTTTATTACGCAGTATATGCACCTAAATAAACACATTAAAATACGCCAATAAATTAGAATATTTAATCAGATGATCTGTAGCTTACATATTTCTGACATTGTTGGGATGTAACTAATTTACAATTTTGGACATCATTAATCTGTACGGTACACAAGTTTTGCTATTGTTAACCAAATTTTCGGCTTTTTAAGCGTAAGTTTTATTAATTATTGTTAAAATTTTGCAGTGTAAACTTTGCAGTTTGAGAAAAAAATAATCGAATAGGCAGGCCTTAACGTAATAACATTTTCTTATGATTGTACAGAAATTGGTGAATTTTAAATATCGGAATACATTTTTCTAGTATTAGCTAATACCTGTTACTAATTTCAAAAGTTGTGTAAATGCTACAAATACTCTATAAAACTTAATAGATTAGCAAAAATGAAATCGCTTAGAGCTGCTTCTTAGAATAGATCTTCAATAGAATGTATAATTGAACATACTTACTAATATCTCGATCTAAAAAATAGAAATCGTTTTAAAAAAAGCAAATAAATGGCGCAAAATAGAATACTTGAAACAAATGGAATTAAATGAATTAATTTAAAATTTAAATTTGCTTTGAATAAAACTATAATTAATTTATTTCATTAAAAATTATCAGTTTGAAAAAAAATATATAGGACTATTTTGTTCTTTTGTCTGTAGTGACTTATACCAATTTAATTTTTATAAAAAGCAATAATTATTTCGAACTAAACAAAGTAGTAAAATTATATTTTCAGCTCAAAAGAAATTTGAAGAAAATGTTCTATCCTATTATTGGAGAAAAAGTTCTAAATCTTTTTTTAAGAATGAAAACACCGAATAACTGTTTTTTTTTAATATATGCTTTAATGTCTTTTTTATATCTTAGTTTAAATATTTTTGTCCATAATATCATTATAATAACAAATGATCTTGTTCGAAAATCCATAGTGTTATGAACCGCAGCCATATTGTGCAGATCGTTCAACTGTTAAGTTCAAAGCGTTTCCACTATTAATTATGTAATGTGCCTTAAGTAGGAACACCATCCACTGCTTTAAAAAAGTAACATTGTAATAACGTTTTAAAAAAGGATTATAAGACATCAGATCATGTTGAATAATAAACTAACGGCAAAAATTATGGGCGTTTCCATCGTTACGCGATTTTGACATCGCGAATTCGAGTTCAAGAAAATGCTTTTATTGCAAAGATGTTGTATAAAAACATACGAAAATACCTTAAAACAGCTTGAAAAATAAGTTTGGGGGTATATAAATATGTTTAAAAGGGCTTATTTATTTACAATTATAGCATTGTCTAGATCGTTACTTTTGGATGTACATCAAAAGACTAAATTACTTTTTCCCCTGAAATCTCTCACTGAATCTATTTTATGTGAGAACTTCTGGCATCAGTCGAATATAGTATCAAAAAATCATTCAATTGAAGCTTCTTACCCTTATTTTCATATTAAAACATCTGGAAACAATTTATTTATGTTTTCTTTTTGATGCTAATTTTTCTCAATTAACATTATGAATGTCCTTTGGATAGAAAAATATTTTTTACGGTATTAAGGTAGCTATTTTTAATATTTTATGCATATTTCTGGTCCTACACAGAGTAATAATTTTACTCTAAAATATAAGAGTTATTAATCATAATATTTTCTATATTTCAGATCTGTTAAAGCTCCTACCTTTCGCAAAAGTCACACTGAATAATTCAGTTTTGCAACCTCCTATGTTTGTTCTGTAAATTAAACAGCTATAATTCACATATAAGCCTACGTGTATACCAACTTTATTTCAGTACTTACAATATAGCAGACATGTTTGATGCGTCCGGTTTCACCACATCTTCATGAAGCGGCTGTGTTTTCTTTTCTTTCAATTTATCTCTAGGTTATCTGTTTTGTATTCTCTGTGATGAACTTTGAAAATTATCTGCAGTTTAAAAAAATAATAATAATTTTCAGTATATGCTAGTGTTTTTTTTTTATTAGAAATTTATTACAGTGTATCTGGATCTTTCTGTATGCCTAAAGATTCTTTTCCATGCCTTAATTTTTGATTTACAAATTCCACAAAAATCTACCCACATAATGGATTTGCTTCCTTAATTGATAATAATTTGTTTCCTAATGCCCAAGTGGCATTAGGAACAACAACAACAGTTATGCAAAATAGACACAAAAGTATAATTTGCATCAAAATATAATAATTATTGTCCACCCAAAATATTGGAAATAGGGTAAATTTAAGTGTTTACAATTACCCCAGAGTACGAAATACATGGGGTAATTGTAAACACCTAACTTGCACATGAAAAATAACAGGGAGGATTAAATTCATAACTAAATGTTTTTAACAGCATTCCATATGACAAATAAAAATGGTTGAAACCGCTTACATCGCTTTTGTAGATGAGTTGGAGAGAAAAATGTAAGATCACTAAATTTTTAAACAACTTTTTTCACTGTGCCATTTTCAAACAAAAGTGACGCCTCCAAAGTTGTTTCGAAACTTACGAAACTGTTTCAATGTCTTTCCTATGCTGCCAGTTTTTCACTCACAAGCAGTTAAGTTTTCAAAACCACCACAAGTGTAGTTATGAAGCCTGTTTACAATTACCCCAACTGATCCTAACAAGCAAATGAATCCATTAGATCAGGATTTACAGGTTTGAAATTTCTCCGTGGGCCCTATGTTAATTTTTTTGAAATATTCAAAAATGAACAAAATTGTTGAAATCAAAAAAATGTTTCAAGCCGAGAGCTTCTTCTAATCAGCTTGTTCATAGGAACTTGGATCTTATTCCCAGAGTTTACATAATCCGCCCATAGGTGGTAATGTTAAGATTTTTTGAACCGTTGAAAGTTGAATGAAAAAATGTTCAAACCAAAAGGTAAAATATGGTAATAAGCTGTCCTCGCCGAGATCTTTCGAATGGAAAAGAAAAATCTTTCGAATCGGACAATTTCTTCAAAAGTTATTAGGTGGGAACAGACAGGCCAACATATCGACCGACACACATTTTCCCCATCTCGAAACCCTACTTCCATTTTTTTTAATTTTGCAATTATTATTCATATACTTAGCTTATTTTTGACTTTTCTTGATTTTGAACGATATTTTCACGACACATTAAGCCTTCTTTCATGCTATATTATTTTTTTTTTTTTACTTTTACGCGAAAGTACGCTAAAAAGAGTCAATATGGAAATATCGTTTTACATACATATATATATATATATATATATATATATATATATATTCAATTGTTGAAACATTAGAAATTATTCCTTTTACGAGTAGTATCCAATACAGTATTCCTTATTTTTCTGCAGAAACATATGTATAATTGAGTTTTATAGATTTAAAGATACTGCGCTACATGCATTTGGAAAAACGACAAAGCACTAACAAGAAACAATTCATTGAATTGTCCCTCGAGAAAAGAAAGAAATTAGGAAATAAGAGTCCCAGTAGAACAATAGTTCGTCTTTCGATGTTTTCGTTTTGCAAGACACGAACAAACACATTACCTAGATCCGTTGATACAGAAAAATGTCTGCAAATACATGATTGAACGTTTCGTTTGGCATATAGAACGAAACATTGTAGGAGATCAACGGTTGAAAGCAATACTTTGGAATCTACTTCATAAATTATATATCATAGAACTGAAGAAAACATAAAGATGTTTCAATGGTTTTCAAACGTAAGAAATAAAGCATCGAAATTATAAATAAGTTAAGGAGGAGGGAGGGGAGAATTTCAATTATAATTTGTATAAAAATGTTGGCGACTCTTAATTTTGCGTGAAAACAAAATTATTATTCCATATTTGATTTAGTCATATAATCTATAAACGTACGTCAATGTTGCCTTATGCGTAAAAAAAACAAGTTTCACTGAACAGTATGCTCGTTTAGTTCCGAACGTGCTTCTTCTCCGTACATGTTCGCCGTCATAAGCCTCTTCCGATAAACTTTGCTCCGTTATATAGGATTAAAAGTTCCCCGCCAGCGCTTCTTTTAAGTTTTTCGAACTGTTCAAAGCTGAACAAAAAAATTGGTCAATTGAAAAAAAAAAAAAAAAAACTATGCTACTTAGGTTACTTAGGTGTGTTCGCCGACATGTTCGAACAAAAGGGAAAAAAAGAAAAGAAAAAAAGTCATTTCATAAATTATTAGTGCCAGGCAGACCGACAAAAGCTCAATTGTTTCATCTGTACTTTCAAAGAAAAAAGTATAGTTTATTGACTTTTATTTGTTTATTTAAACTTTTTTAATGATATTTTAACGATACATTAAGCTTTTTCCATACTTTTTATTATTTTTTGCTTTTACGGGGAAACAGGTTCATCTTAGTGGTTATAGGGTTCATCTTACCTATACCTTACCTTACAGGTTCATCTTACACACACGTAATCAATGTGTTGTGTATAAAAAAAATTGCATGTAGTCCATCAGTTTTTTATTAAAAAAAAAAAAAAAAGAAAAAAAACGTTGAAAATATATTCCATGATTTCAAACAAATGATCTTTACTAATTTACACCTACTCTATGGCAGACATGTTTAAGTATTTCCTGAGGGTCAATAGCCCATCATGCATACCTCGTTTAGTCGTAATGGTGAAACGAATTGTCCCCAAATGACTGCCTTTTCTATTTTATCTTCTTCATCATTACCAGTACCCTACATTATTACACTTAGATTGAATAAATAGGGGAGTTAATTCTTTCCGTATGGCTCTAACAAAAACCTTTTTAATCTTTTATTTCCCAGATAGCCTTCCAAAAATCACATATGGCTTACGTTAGCTCCCTAATGGCTTCCTCTTCATCAAGTTTTTCTTAGTTTGAACAATTACTAGGGTGAGCTAACGATTCGTTTTACAGAAAACTTTCTCATTGTTTCATATTTTACTTTCACCTATCTTTTGAAAATTGATTTTAAATACACATAAAGTCTTGTTCAAAACACTGCAACCATAAACATAAATTTTATCGACGTCGTTCAGGTAAAAGTTACTGTGTCCAAAATTCCAATATTGAGTTCTTATTATTGCCTGTTTAAACTTTCGAATCACAGCGAAAAATAGTAAATTCACTTTAGAAACTGACTGGAAAGAAACTGACTATTTCCGTAAAGTTACGTATGAACTTGTTTAAAATTAACTGATCAAGTTTCTTGAGAACTGTTTCCTATTAAAATTTTTGTTTTCCCGCTATAAATGATAGATTTAGAGCCCTTTCAAACTGTTTAACTGGTTCATATCGTGAAATAACTAATTGTAAATTCTAATTCACTGAACTAACCCATCATTTTTTTTCTGTGGCCTTGGTGACTATTATGTTGTGTTGTATTTTATTGCAGTTGCTTATCTTTTTTTCAATACTGATTTTCAGATCAAATCCTTTACGAATTTTTGTACATTACAACATCTTAGATGTTATGGCTGTTAAAGGCTGAAAACATGTTTCTAAAAATATTTTGAACCAAATTTTATTGTATAAAATTTTAAAATTATGTAACACTTGGATATCTCGTGAGACTGCCTTTTGCCAAAGTAATTTGGAAAGTTTTGTTTGCTTCATGCAGTTCTTTCAAAATGTGTTTAAAAATTATAAAAATTGACTAACAAGAAATTAGCCGTTAAGTTTGGCAATTGAATTTGGGGGAAAAATAGCTGACGGTGTGCGTTTTGGATAAAAAACGAAAAATTGTACTGCAATATATTAAATAAAAATACGTGGTTTTAATGTTTGTCTGCTAGCTTGGAACAACGACAATAATGGACTGCGGAATTATAAGAATATTTCAAGTATAATAAATAGTTTCTGAGTTGCAATGTGCATCATAAAATTACTGCATAAATTTTTGCTTTCGCTTTAAAATGATGTATATTAATTATATGTATGTGTTAATACTGCTTACCTAATTATAAGTCATAACTCAAACTTCTTCAACCTCAAATGCCGTAAATATTTATTATAAAGGAAAAAATATCCTATAGAGATACACGATAGTTCTGTAAAAGAGGAACTTGCAAGTCAAATTTTAAAGTTAGGATATTTTCAAAAACTTAGCTACAATTTCCTTACAATCCTTCAGGATATACTTTTAATGATATTATTTGATATGTTATGGCACTAGGTTTGAGAAATTACATCAATTTGTGTTTCTCTTTATCCTAAAGCGAAGTTAAAACTTCGTTGGTTTCAGAGTATTTCTGCAACTTTATTGCAAACTGAACCTTGATTTAAAAATATTTCTTTCGAAACCTTTTTATTCCTTTTTAAGTAACAAAGCATGTTCTTATAAGACTATAAATCACTGAGAGAATGAATTGACAAAATTTTCTTAAAAGGATTTTGAAATAAACGAATGCCATTGAAATGTTCCCTTTTTAAAACGAAACTCAATAAATTTAATATTTTTTTCCTCTTACTTTAGAAAAATTAATGATCAACCATTCATTCGTAGTTTTTTAGCTTTAAAGTACTCTTCTTTATTGAATAAATGTTAGTTTTTTTTCATTAAACTTTAAACGATTTGTCTGGATTTTGCCAAAAGATATTTATTTTCCATGGTATTTAAGTATTCCTTGAAAATGTCGTATTTATTTCGCTCATAGTTCGAATGTTTTCCCGGTAGGCGTTACATTTGGAAACTTCATTTAGTAATTTAGCAGGTAACAGGGAACTATTCAAGCTCCCCAGTGCCTGATGAGTTAGAGTTAATTTTTACCGTTTTTACGTCAAATGTTTAGTTTCTTTTAAATTACTTCACATTTTTTCTTGTATTTGTTCATTGCATCAAAGGCGCAAACATTACATATGACACCTCGATTTTTTTTCCAGGGTTGTTTGTGAGGATGATATTTATCTGTATGCTTGTAGGTTTCTATTTATGTGCCTTTACTAAATTTTTAACTTTATAATAGGTAATTTTGGGTATTAACTGGAATTTATGTTATGTTCTGAGCATTTCAGCTGTGGGTGTTTACTTTTTTCCTTCGAATGAAATGTATGTAGAAAAATGTGTTATTTAGGATATTACTACAGTGTAAAAGTTTTTCCCGACCTGAGAATCTTCTGAGAAATAATTTATCTGGAGTGTGACTTAAATTTACATAGACTTAAAACAAGAAACTACCAAGTCTAAAAAAATAAATTATAGATAATAAAAAAAGAAGAAGATTCTATAAATTGATTTGAACAGATAATGTGCAGCAATATTAACGTCATTTGTGAGTGCGCTGAATTACTTTTTCTCATACACAAAGTCGGAGGTGAGTTTTTTTGAGGCCACTCGGACAATGATGCCTCCGGATTCCGGAAGTTTGGCCGCCAAGGGCTAGCAGGTAGCTCATTAGAGGTGAAGTTAAATTATATGTCAATAATGTATAATGCCTTTTGACAATTTTTAAACTGGTAGTCTCAAATTTCAAGTCAGTGCTACTTAACAAATTTTTGTAGTTTTACAGAGTGCGGAAAAACAAGAATTATATTGAGAAACTTATCAAGAAACTTGTTTATTAAATTTAAAACAAGTTCTTCGTAGATTTAAAGAAGCTCTCAGTTTCCATTCTGTACTTTTACAATTTTTTACCTTGCATGAAGCATACAAATTCTTTAAAATACGAGCCATGAGCATCGACTCACTTCCAGCGACTTTTCCTGGCTCCAAAGACTTCCCGATAATCAGATTTAGGAATATTCTTCAAATCACGCATGCTCGTGTGTCCTCAGAAGATAGTCAATTTTGTTTTTTGGCTGAAAGTGTAGAAAAGATTTAAAAGTAAAGCCGCCAATTGTAAATTACATCTTGACAATGAACCAAGCCGTTCCGCTCAGTCTTCTTGGTGACCGAGTACTTGATTAAAATCGTTATCTAGTTGTCTACCAAAGTCCATACCGATCGGACTTGGCACTAGCGAACTATTTTTACTGCCATTTCAGTCGTAAAATTAACTTTAAGTTAGAAAAATAATTACATGAACATTAGACGTTTGTAGAGTGTCTTGGGAATACTTGTAGACAGAATGGAGCTGCCTTTGTGTTGAGTCCAGCCTTTGTTTTGCTTCGCGACCCCATTTTGAAAGTGTGAAGCGTGATTTGTTGCATCGAATAAACGTTTAGTAAGTTTGTTCATTTGCATTAGCGTTTTGAACTCTTGAATAAATTGCAAGTAAATGTGTATTTCTAATTTATTCAAAAATATTATAAAGGTGGCATGCACACTTTTATTTCTATTTTATTTACAAGAGAAGGAATTCAGAAAGTAAAATTTATGCAAAAAATGTGTTACAAATGCATTTAATTAAATAATCAACACGGTGAACAATCAGTCGCACTGGGGAGAGATTATCGCTCGTTGAAATATAAAAAAATAATAATCTATTGTTAAACAGAAAAACTAAAATGTCTGGAAGTTGTTTAAACGTTCGAGGGTGGAGTTGAAAAATTTAATGAGTTACGGCCGGGTTTCGACCGTAATTCACTAATCAGCCCGAGACCCTATGTATACATATATTAAATCTGTCTCAGAGGTTAAAAAAACTGTAAATTTGCTTTTGTTACCATTTCCTATTTCATTGCCAAATAAACAACGTTTGGGCTGTCTCAGTTAACACAAGATTCTAAATTCATGGTAAATTTGTTCGATGTTTTGCTAAAACATAAACTACAATTTGCGTGAAAATGAAACTCTAAAAATTATACCCTAGGCAGATCTTAAATAAAAACGCAAAAATGCAATTATTTAACCGTCATAACTGAAAGCTTCTTTCTTTTTTGTGTAATATACTCGAATACTCTTGAGAGCTGCAGACAAGTGTTACAAATTTATTTTCCTCCCAGAAATCAAGCACTGTAAATACTTTGTCGATACCTGGGGATGATATAATTACCAAATTGATCCGGGACCTATTTAAGTACTAAATTAAAATTACTTGAAGTATCCATTTTTTTCTGTGTAAGATGATGTTTAATGTCTCTTTCGAAGAAACTTGCATTTTTAATAATTATTTGAAAAATTTTGAACCATTAACCCACATAATGGGTGCTCCAATTTCATTACTATTGAAGTAGGGTGCAAAAATATTATTTACTTTAAAAAACTGAGAAATAACGTAAAAATATGAGAATAACAATATGAATTGCAGACATATGCTAAGACGTTACAAGGACTTTTTCTCTGTGCAAAAGAATAAACACAACTTATAAACGAAAATACATTCAACAAAAGCGAAGAAACAAAAAAATTAAGTTTTCAAGTAAAAATAGAAACCAAACTAATAAGATATTGTTCTTCGTATTTTTTTACGTAAAAAAGAAGAGGAAAATAAAAAAGGAAATAAGTTGAGTAATTAAATAGTATTGAAAAAAAAATAATAAAAGTAGGATTTTGAGATAGGGAATGGGTGTCTCTAGGTCTGTCTGTCCCCCTAATATTTTTGAATTAATTGTCTGATTACAAAATATTTTTTCTGAATTCAAGAGATCTCGGCGAGGACGTCTTCTTTCCAGATTTTGCTTTTTTATTTAAACACATTTTCGTTTAATTTGTACCACTTTAAAAAATTTTAACATTAGCGCCTATGGGCAAACATGAAGCAAATTATTTAAACTCTGGGCATATGATCTAAGCTCCAATGAGCAAGAACTAAGTTCCAACGAGCAAGGGTATTGGAAGGAACTCTCGGCGTGAAATACTTTTTGAATTGAACAAATATGTTCTTTTTTGAACAGTTAAAAAAAAGAAAAAGGAAAAAAAAAAAAAAAACATTAGTGCCTACCGGGAAATTTCAATCCTTCATAAATACTGATCTAACTTTATCGGAAAGATGTTATGACGTAAAACATGTACAGATACGAAGTTCATCCAAAACTAAAAGAACCTATTTTTCCACGAAACTTTTTTACATGGAGTTTTAAGGATATTTCCGAATGAATAAATGAGTGAGTGAATGAATGAATGAAAAATTGAGTGAATGAATAAATGAATTATTTTAACTTAGTCTTTTATTTTAACATAAATGGTACTCCTATGTTCAAGAAGTTTTATTATTACTATCATCATTATGTATTGTTATTATTATATTAGCATTTATTAATTTAGAATGGGAATATTATAATAAAAGTATTAAGTCTATATATAAGTCTAAAAGTAAAAATATTAAGTCTATGTAATATAAACATTAACCAAAGAGCATAAAAAATTCAATTCTCAAATTTACAAAGGAAACTTAAAGAAAGTAATATTATTTGAGAAATTTTGAAATAGTGTTTCTAAATATTTTTTTTTTTGCTTCTCAAATGTGTTAGCCTTTGAGAGTATGGTGCAAAGGTAAAAAAAAACCACTTTGCTAGCAAAAAAGAAAAAGTTACAGCTGGTATCCTTCTTTTACTCCCAACAACGTGATAATTGCCCGATATGAGCAAAGTAAGGAATCTTGTAAGAGTTGCAATTCGTCTAACCACTTTTTTCTTTCTTTTTTTCATTTGTCGGCCCTATTGCTGAATTGCCTTTTGGGTCACCTCTTAGTTTAATTACATCAGTATTAGAAGAAAAAGACAACAGAATGAAAATAAAGAATCTTTTCAATATCTGCTGCAAAAATGTAACAGCGTTTGATTAAATGAAAAACGAGAGACAGAGAGAGAGAGAGAAAGAAGTGAAAAATTTATCTACTTTATTTCACTGAAATGATTATTTTATTGATTTTCTAGAACTACCCTCACATGAAACGGTATTACTATGTATAACAAAGTGAGCAATATAGATATCATATTTATTACTATGAAAGATTTCAAGCTCCTCAAAAAAAAAGTTGCAAAGAATAAAGTGTTGCCTGATTATGTTTGTTCATTTTCACATTTTTTACGGGAATATAGAGTGTAAAAGAAAAGTTTGAAACAGTACTGATACTGAAGGTAAAGACTGTTTTTAAAAAAAAACATAAGGATCGTTTTTATTAAAGGTTACTCATATGATTTTCAAGCTTAAAAACTTTGTTATAAAGAAAATAAACCTATTACTATATTACAATGAAATCTACGAATTGCTCAACCAGACCTAAGCTAAAGTCGAAGTAAGCATAAATTATAGAATAATTCTTAACGAAATAAGCTACATTTAAGAATGCGTACAATTTTGATCTTGCAAAATTAGAAGCAATGACACCAATGAGTCTAAAACAAGTATTTTAACAGAATAAATGAATTGCAAAAAAATTATTTGTGTTCAAGGAATGTGCAGGGCAAATATCAAAGGTAGCAGGGTAGTTATAAAAGGTCCTGTTAACCACACTGTGCAACAGATTTGAACTTCTATCTTTTAGGTGAAACTACGTGATTATGCATATACCAAAGGTGCTTGCTTCAAATATCAAAACCAAAATGGTCCATCACGTACCGTATTTGTTGGAGACCCACCTCTCACATTTATAGAATTTGGTTTTACATAAATGTAACTGAGGCTAACGTATTGATTATAAAAATACTACTTTTTTTTTTGGCTGTTTCTTGTTGTAGGAATCTGTTGGTGTGCCCTGATAACAAACTAGCAATATTCAGTTCGCATACTTCCATTACATCAATCGCTAAAACGCTTTTCAAACATAAGAGCGTCCTGATGAAACCTAATTGTGCCAAGGTTTTGAGGAGAGAAGTCCATATGGGAGCCCAAAAGGTCTAGTTTAATGACATATGGCAACTTATAATACAAAAGCATTTTATCATGTCACCAGCCAGATCATCGTAGTTTTCAGCTCTCTCATTTCCAAGGAAACGTGAGCATACTAATTTGAAGGGAAGCTATGCTTATTTTTCGGCTTCTCACAGTTTGTTTTCAAACACGAGTTAGAAAACAAACAAATTTTTCCTGAAAGAAGGTTGTGGGCCAATAAAGACCCTTTCTTTTACTTTTGCCTCACTTAAAATTTTTGAATTTGTTCCTGAGATGCAAGAAAGCCATTCCTTCTCTGTCCAGAGCTTTTACAAATGTTTTCGTTGAACCGAGTTTAATGTGCAATAGTAGAGGAAAGACGCATTGAAAATTTACAATTGGTTTGTTTGATATGCGTTTTTGGGGAAAGGGATGAAGTTTTTCCTAGGAAGCCGATGTTTATGGATGTAGTGAGTCTTCCTGTCTCGACTCCATTCGCAAAGAACGCATCCGAATTCGGTGTATCCCTTTTTACTATTCAAATGACTTTCATTTTTTTAAAAATGTGCCTGGATTAACTTCAGTATAGCACTCATAACTTCGTAAGTTTCCTTTGTGTTTGCAGAATATGCAACAGGAGTACATGGGGGGGGGGGGGGATTATGGACGAGCACTGATAAACAAGCGCCACTCTGATGAATTGTGTTCATGTCTCAATGCATGAAAGAGTACATTCACATCACAGCACATAAAATTTCTTCTTTCTCCGTAAAATATTCTACAAAATGGCTTCGTCGTCTCGTAAAAATGACTCGAAACTTCGAAAAAGTAGATAAAGCTTTTGCTGCCAAAAATGTCGCTAAATTAATGTTGCTCATTAAAAAGGTCGCAAGAATTGCAACAATCTCTTTGTCAATGATAAAGCTATAATTTATAATGAATTGATTCAATAAATTACGAAAGTATACACATTTATCGAGGAAATATTTAAAAAATAGGTCTGCTAAAATGTGGATTTTCGGGAAAATGGTACGTGGTAAGCAAAAAATAATTGCTGATTCGTAATGTTCAGACAAAAAACACGCGTTATCATTCAAAGGACATTTTTCGTGTTGCACAGTGTTATCAAAAATAGTAAAAAAACAAATTAGTTTTTTAAAAAAATGGACAAGAAATATATTCAGTAAAATAAGATTAATCAAATATAAATAAGTTTATTTTAAAAAAAAGTGTTTTTAAATATTTAACACAATAGTGCTGATAAAACTTACCTCGGAATAGCAATACGAGTATAGGCACATGCAACTCATAAAATATATAAATTACATAAGTTTCCAATTTAGATTTTTTACATCTATTCATTATTGACTCTCTATCAGTCTATCTCACATCCGTCTTTTTATTGTCAGCCTCCTTCGTAAGCATGGAAAATACCGATACCATGTAGCTCTCACAGAAAATGATTTCCAAAGGTCATGTTAAAGGTAATGCAATAGTGTAGATTTGAACTAAAAGCAATTTTTACTTGCATGGTAAAATTAAATTTTCTTATTTAAAAGGCGCTTAGTTACTGGTCTTTTATAACTTAAAGTGAATCGGATATTCTCGAAACATAAAAGAAAAATATATTGCTTTGTGCGTTCCCTTTAGAATCTACCTCATGAAATCAAATATTTCTTTCGCTTATATGGATTTTTTTTTATACAGTCACCAATGACAGATGAAATGCTTCTGACACATTTTTTGTTAAGAATAAAATGTATCAGTCCATGCCTTGCGGGTTTCTCAAATTCGAAATTCAATGACAACAATAAAATTTGTCCGCTAGCTTCTTCGAAATCGTGTTCTATTCATGTACCAATGCGAATGCAAATGTATATGTTCATGCTGTTTTATAAAATAGTTCTGATAAGAATGATTTAAAATAATAAAAATATGCACTGAGGTGTTTCTGAAACATTTCCTTCGTGAGTAATCAGTGCAAAATATTAACTTGCCATTTTAGGAATACGTAAAATGTTTGAAATTCATCTGGACTAAATAAAATCTCTGTGATTTTTTTCTTATTTTTTAATTTCTTAAACACTTTTTAAACTATTTTCATTCTCAACATGGCGATTTTTTTTCAGTAATCTTTTGTTCAGTTTTAACTAGTGTTACATAATTACTGCCATCGGAGTAGGTCTACAGCAGTGCATGTGACGAGTTTAGATTATTTATAGTCCGACCTGCCTAGAAAATGGGGGTTCATCTCTTTGGATTATATACATTGTAATAATAATAATAATAAATAATCTATGTAAATACAGGAAAGAAACTAAGTATTTTTGTAAAGTTAAGTAAGAACTTGTTTAAAACCAACCGTTCAAGTGTCTTCATAACAGTTTCTCAGTAACATTCTTGTTTTCCCGCATTACGTAAGTACTCGTTCAGCTAGAAATTGTTCAAACTTTCACTGTCAATTACAGTGATTCTCATTGTAATTCATTTCTCAATTACAGTGCATTTGACTTTCACTTTAATTAATTGATGTAAGAATACGGAGAAAAAATATTACAAATGTGCCGTATGCTCAACGTATATAAATCAAATTCTGCCCCCACCATAGAGGTTTCTTTGTTCTCTTTCGGGAATTTTACAATGACAGTTACATTATTTGTTAATATACTGAACGTTAGGTACTATATTGTTGTCAATCTACAAAGGGTTCTCTGTAACTTGTCCGTAATTTCATTTTTTTAAGTCTCTGTAGTTTCTTGTTATTCATTTTCTGTAACTTTATGCCACACTCCGGATATATGATTTCCAGTAGAGTTTCATGTATTTTCTGGAAATGTTTTTCAGTGTAGTTATCCATCTTTAATGATTTCGCACGCAGATCATAACAGGTGATTAATTTCATAAAATATTGCTCAGTTAGTACTTTATAATATAAGCCGTTTGCTTAAGCTTCAAGCTTTTTATAAAAGTGCATTTCAGAAACCAACAGTTATAAATGTGTGCATATTTTATTTTGAACACAGAGTGTCCCATGTGTTCAATAATTTCATTAGATCAAATATTATCTCTCATTTCAATTCTCTGACGTCCATTTTTTGTTTGTATTTGAAGAATTTGCTATATGTAAGCATTTCATTTGTTGTAGAGCAGTGTTTTCCAAAGCGTGGTACGAGCACTTCCGGAGGTAAGGCGAGAGCTTGAGGAGGTTTCACGGAGCAGCGAACTTAGAACGTCCGGTAAACCTCTATGTTAAATTGTCTCAAAATATATTTTTAATGCAAAGAAACCTCATTGTGAAAATTAGCATGACAAAGTTAAATTTTGTAGCATAACAAAGTTGGCACTGGAAATGCTGATTTATTTCCTTCCTTTAGAAATTTCGCTCATAAAATTGTTGCTGATACTCAGAAATGTCTTACACTGCATTTAGAGCACTTACAAGTGGGCTTGAAAATTTAATTCCCTGATTTCTTAAAAAATTTAAAGTGCTTCAGATGATGGCCTTTTTATATTGAAGCAACATACATTCTAGATGGTTTATTGTAAGTGGGCGGACGAGGAGTTGGAATTAGTTTCAAGTGTATTTTTGAAAATAATAATCATAAGATATGTAGTTTTAACATTTTTGTCATTGCTGATTGTTCATCTGTATCCAGTTAAAGAAAAAGCCGTGACTTAGAATGTTAATTTTCTTAACATACACAATTTTCACTGATGATAATAACATTTATTCATGATATATATATATATATATATATTAATACTGCTTGCATTATATTATGGAGGGTTTTTTTTTTTTTTTTTGTTCATTATTATTCATTTATTCATCATGCACTAAAAAAAGTAAAAATATATTTTGATTGTTATTAAACTATATATACATTTACACACATATATATATATATGCATATAGTATATATACTCTTTTTTTGACGAGGTGTACCTAGCATTACGAAAATAATAGACTGGGTACAGAAACGTCCGAACTTTGGAAAAACGGTTGTAGAAGAATTGTCTGTATATTTTTTCATTTACACTGTTAGACATTTAATCATGAAATTACGGTTAAATAGCCGGCAGCAGTCTGTCCATCTATTTCACCGTTAAATTTACGGTTCGGAACATTTTTCTATCTTTACGAGAGCTAAACCATTTCCAATCAGCTTGGTTAAAAAGCCGTAAATACAAAAGTGTACGGTTTCATAACCATTTATAAATGGTTTCAAAACTGTAAATATAAGTTTTTGCGGTTTTTGAACCATAACGAGGCGTAGAATCTTCGAGGTGTAGAAACCGTAAACGAACCGTGCGGGAATCGAACCCCGGGTGTATGGCGTACCAACCTTGCGCTCTAACCATTCGGCCTGCCACACCACTCACAGCGGCCGTTTATTTATCTATAAATCTTCTTTTCCAACAGGCAAACTGCATTAAAATTGAGATTTCAGTCTTTGATTGGATTCAAAGTCATTTTTGGTCTAAATTTACTGTATATTGATGAAAATCATTTTATTTGCTGCAAAAATTAAAATACAAACAAGCTTCAGAAGCTCAAATTATGGGTTTGCTCATTCGCAAACAGTTCGGGAATCCGATGTCTACAATTTTTGATTTACGTGTGTATGTGTTTCTATTTAGTAACCACTGCTTAAATCCCTTTTTTTCCTTTCTTTTTTATTTTAACATGCAGATTTGAACTGATAAATCTTTGTTCATATTTTAACAACACCGTACTCCACAACCAAGATGGACGCCCGATTCTTATTGACTACGAGACCTAGTGGCGCTTGTAAATTACGCTTAGTTAAACGTTCTTTAGTATAAAACAGAGAATAAGCGTTATTTTTCACAATCAGCGGTTTGAGTACCATCTTTTTAATGGTCATTCAGCTGTTGTATAAAAAATGGTAAAATAACAATAAAAAAGTGGTTATATTTTATTTTCTTACGGAAATGTTTAACAGTGCACTCTATGTGTAAGAAAATATATTAGATTTTCTTTCATTTATTTCATTTATTACTTCCCACTCTTATTCACATTCCCCTTCTTAATAGAAACAGTTACTTTTTTCCTCAAATAAAAGCAAGGGAAATTTTAGACGTAAGTTTGTTTTTGGAAATAAAATAAAGAAATGCTTGAAGGTAATTTATTACTCCTATATACTATTTATTTTGATTCCCCATAAGCAAGTTTGAATGTCTAGGTAATTATGTGGGTTTAAAAATAGCGCTTCCTTCATCCTTTCAAGACATAAATGAAATGCATCATTGTTAGACTTGTATCCGAAAATCCGTACTGAGATGAACATTTTAATGTTCCAATCTTTTTAAGTGTTTGTCCTCAGTTAGTTTTAATAACGTAACTAATATGCATTTTTTTTCAACGCTTTTTTGCGTTTCTGCATTAAGAATAGATGCCAAGAACTACAATGAATTGTTGCTGGCATAAAAGCACGTATTAAATAAATTTAAAAGTGCATTCATGTAAGTTTTAAAAAGAAGGAGATAAAAATATTTAAAGATAATATGAATTATCTTTAAATATTTAAAGAGAATTAATCAGAAAAGAATATTTAAATTGAGAGGAAGACCAATTTGGTGCCTCATAGAATATTTTATGAGTGCAAGTGCTATTTTAGTTGTTTTAATATCAACTAAATGCGTTACTTCTCATGTATTGACCCATTTCTTGAGTTCTTTATTATTCTTATTTGCATTTATAATATGTTAAACCATTTATGGATAAATTTAATCACATAACACTTCTGTATTTATTGTATATTTCAGACACACAAACATTATAATCTCCTTATTAAAAATGTACGATAAATATGTTTCTTTTTCAGTATTTTTTAACCAAATTAATTTTTTTATTAAATTTTACCTAAGACATTTTTTATCAGGGTAAATTTCAAAGAAAATATTAATTGATAAATCCTCTTCCTGGAAATATACATCCCAATTTTTACTTTTTTTTCAGTGCGGATTACCTTTTTCCCTACATCGTTGATTAAAAACAAGAAGAAAGAAAATTAAACATATGCTTATAACACAGTACGGATTATAGTAAGGAATGAATTTTCAATTTTTAATAATGAAAATTCGTTACCTGACACATGTTTATCTTTAAATCCCTTTTAAGGGGAAAAAACATGTTTCTAAAGCATCTCTTAAGAGAATATTTCAAACTAAAAAAAATATGAACATAACGTCATTGCTTGTTGACTCTCTTTTTTTGGAACAAAAAATGCAATTTAATTAGTTGAAACTAATGAAAATGGATGCTTAATGCGTAGTCCTTACAGAAAAAAAAGTTTCTTTCGTCATTTTCTATTCACCTTTTAAGTGATGCATTTTAATTTGGTTGTTTACAGCAATATTCGAACGACAATGTGTTTCTCTAGTTTGTGTTTCCTTCTAATTAGTCATTATTTTTACACTAATTTTTTAGTTAAAATGGTTGAGCAAATTAAGTTAAGGCGATTAGAAGCTGAAATAAGATGGAATTGTGAATGGAAATACTCCACGCTATATTTTGGTCTAGATTACTAGACTAGTTTCTTGGAGTTTCCTTTTCTTCAAAAAGCCCCCACAGAAGTGCCTTTTTAAAGTTGAAAATATTAATTAGAAAACGTATGCTTATTCATATCAAACTGCATTACGCTTATTCACATCAAACAATAAATCAATTTACGGCCATGTATACTTAGCTATAAAACAAATATATGTTTTAACGATCTGTCTGTCTAAACTTTATTTAGAGTTTTTTTTCTAAAACAATTTCTCTTACAGCCAGTAAATATAATTATGTTTTTGAAAGCGTAATCTGAATTTCATATAAACTTTATATTTCATTAAATGTTTGCAAGCAGCTAATAAACATTTTTCAAAACTCTAGCGAAAAATATTGATTTATCTGTAAAATAATAATATATTATGTGTACCGATAATATCGATATCGTAATTAGAAGTACTGATGTTATTTTTCACCAAGATTGGCGACTTTCAGATCATGGCAATTCTAGTTTTTGCTAGAATTTTCTGGAACCTTCATGTCACGTGATCCGCGATGTTATGTAAGGAGCTCTGATGAGGTGTTAAAGAGTTCAGTATAGTTTTAGTCTTTGGCGAGTGCCTGTCAGTCTGAGCCGCTGTGCTGTAAGCTTCGTGCTTGATTCTATTCGCATTTGGGAATTAAATATGAGATTACTGTTGGTTTTACGGTGATATGTGATAGCTGTGAGATATTTTTGTGTGCTTAAACCTGTACATAGTGCAAATAACCTGTAAATAAATTAATCTGTATGTTCAAGGAGTTAGTCATTGATTTAAAGTACGACGAACCCGTAACAATATATCATTAAAATCTGTTCGCATTTGTATGTCTTTAACCGCAACTCTTCCGGACTGTCAGTGTGTCTGGTGCCGAGATAGGTACCAACGTACTAGGGATAGCATGGAAAAGCCATTTAAGCCCGTTCTATACCTCGAGAGGTTTATCTATCGGAGATGCGTACCAACCACATTTTCTCCGGAATCTCTGTATGTCAGTTATCGAGGCAGACATCATCACATGGGGCAGAGATAACATGGGACAGTCATTTAATATGCGTTCATAGTTTAAGAGATTTTCCTGTCGGAGGTTAGAAACTTATGCATTTATAAGATCTAATACATATCTCCATCTTTCTGTGTACCTGGAAAACGGAGTATTTTACGAAGTGGAAAGTGTTGTACCAGCACCCCAATGCATTACGTTTTTTCCAGCGGAAAACTGACGGGCTTGACAAAGACGGGGGATGGGGAGGAGAATGAGAAGGAAGGAGGAGCCCCTTGGTAAACAAAATAATGATTGGAATGTACCTTTAATTTGAAATAATAATTGCATATATATGTGTAGCAGATGTAAAGTGCAAAAAAGGGGGCACAAATTCCGTGCTAGTCACACAGCTTCATTTACTTGCGCCTAAGTAGTGATTCTTTGCAAATCCGAAACGCATGTACTCAATTTTCATCTCCAAATTCGGTCAAATAAAGTTCAGTTTCTTAAACATGTATTTGAAATGATTAGAGTAAATATTAAATCTTATTTTTTCGACAAACTCAGGCGCTTTTCATCCACGAGCTTTGAAATAGGGTTCCTTGTACCTGTGAATACGTGTCTTTACTTTCTTTCGAATTTGGTGCTAGGTTAATGTTGTATTATCCTTCAGATCGATAAAGGGACCTTCACAAAAACATCGAACTGTGGACCAAATTTTCAATCAAGCCAATATTTCATTAGGAAAACTTCAATCTGAAAGAATACTGAAGCTTAAAATATTGTCCTAGGAAAATAAAATCTAGCTGCTTGTCAAAAGAATCACTTTTAATAAATAATGAAAACAGTACTATTTTTTTTTAATTTCAAATCTGAATACAAAACTTTTATCTTGTCGCTCTCAAAATTTTAACTTGTTTTGAACATTTCTTTTACTATTATTTTACTTTCAAATTTTTAACTACAGTTAATTCAGTAATTATTAATAATTCTCTAATACTAACATCTCAATTCAACACCTTGCTCAATTTTTACGTTGGATGTAACTGAAAAAGTCTCTCGAATAGGAAGACTGATTTGACTAAGTTTATTTTGTGATATTAGAGTGAAATATTGAAGAATATGCATTTTTAGAACTGTCTAAGTAAATAACTATTATCTTCGAGAGTTGTTGGAATTAGAAACGAATTAAATGTATCATACATTTGAAATGAATAAGTATTATGTAAAACAATTAATATTTGCACAGTGTGATTAAATCGAAATTATGGCAATAAAATTATCAAATTTAAAAATCTTGTTTATTTATTTAGAAACAAAACAAATTGTAATTTTGAATTCAATTAACGAAAAAACGTGTGGAAACCAGTATATCATTTTCATTAAATCATCCATGTTCATGTTCTTAAAAACATCTTTATTGGTACTAAATATTTCAATGAAATTTTTTTTTTCATAAACACAACTACTTTCACTTCCAGCTTATCAGAAACATCTTGCAATCTTCATACTAAAAGAACGCCATGTAATCGATCCGCTATTTCCTCTGAAAGACAATTTACATTGTGACGCTTTCAATTATCTTTCTTTTTTGTTAACATTCCTCAAAAATGCCATCACAACTTCTTTGCAAAGGTTCAATGGCGGACACAGGTTTTGCGGAACTCATATTATCCTCATACAAGCAACCACAACGCGGATCTTTTTTTTTATCTACACTACTAACACCGACGGGGAAAGGATATTTTTATTCAAGAAATAATTTAATTAAGGCTTTCTGCGTCTTTGTACTACAAGAATTGCAGGAATTTCTGAGAAGCCGTTTGATAATAAGATTAAGGTACTTATTCTGTTCTCGATTCAACAGGTTTTGGAATTCGTCTTCCCAAACGTCATAATAATGACTTTAAAATATATCTTTGTTTACTTTTATATGTACTTTTTGCATTATGTATAATTCTTTCTGTTTAAAAATATTGTTCTTTCAAATGTGTGTATTTTTCTTAGACAATCAGATGTTTTTTTTTTAAATTATTTTATTTCTAAAATAGCCTGATGTATAAATTGGAATATTTACGAAAGTAGAAAAAAAAAATGTGGTTTTGTAAATAATAACTGTGCTGTTACTCAGAAGTTCTAAAACTTTTCGAGGTCACGGAACACCTATTTAATGGAAAATTCAACGCGAAGCATTAATTTTTATCTAGCTTCTATATATTGTATATAGTAAAAGAGGAGACAATAAAGAAATAAATAAAACATTGAAAAATGCAACTTTGTTTCGTCACTGATTTACGGAATAAGATTTCTCGCACACACACATACATACATACATACATGCATACAAACATATATATATAGTCTTCGAGTATATATATATATACTTGTATATATATATTCTAGTCTTCGAGAAAATCGTGTTTGAAAGTTCGGCATGATTCTTATCCTTTCTTACCTGTTTAAGAACACTACATTCTACTCTACAAACATTCGGTGTGGCCATATCGAAATAAGCTCCCACAAGTATATATATATATATATATATATATATATATATATATATATAATATATATATATTTTCCTTTTTAACTTAGTGTATGGAAGCGATCAGTTTATGGTATTTGTTTAATACAGAAGAAAAAACTCTTTTTAGGCTAACGTAAAATAAATTAAATAGATAAATAAAAAATCGAAAATTTTCCTATCTATTATTATTTAAAAAATCCCTATTATGTATTTTAAAGTTTTTCAAAATATTTACCTGCTAAAGAGCATTTCAAAGTTGTGCCCAAGTTGATTACGTTCGTTTGTAAGTATTCACTCTAAAACGCAGGCAGATGTTAATTACATTGTTGTTACACCGTTGTTACATAATTGCATATAAATTTAGCTTTTTATTGATTTTTCTTTTCTTTGTAATTAACCGCCTTGTGCCATGATTGCAAGAGCAGACGGCTTCTGCATTTATGCCCGGAATTCCAATCCTGGTAAGGGAGTGCATGTTGGTTATTGGTATATAACCTGTTCAGATCTTGCCGTGGTGATTGGGGGCCCACTTTAAGTTTTTGGATACAAGGGTATATATGCGAGAATTTGTGCTTGATCTGTTTATCCAAATATAAGCGTGCAAGACAATATCTCTTTCGGGCAGCAACAGTTGTACCTTTGTAATCATATTGTCATTTCTTTTTTGCATTGAATCATCCACTTAAACTGAAGAGACAACAGAGCGATGATGCATACGAGTTAATTTTACAAGGAACCTTTGGTGAGTGTTAAAAATAAATAAATAGAACTTGACAAAAACTTATTGTTAGGATTAGATGAAAATTAAACTGTGACCACTTTATAATGACATTAATTAATTATGAATACATTACTTAGTATTTCAAAGATAATGTTTTTCAGAGCATATGCAATGACGTTCTTCCTAAATCAATAGCTCGAAATGAAGATCGAATCTGGAAAAGCAAGAGCAGCTGCTAGAAAACAGGAGAAATCACCATACATCCTACTAAACAGACATAAAACAAGAAAAGGAATCGTAGAACTAAATCGAATTCCATCTAAGACACTAGCTATCTTATCCAATTATCAAAACAGAGCCGACAATGGAGGGTGGTATCTTACATTTAGTGTATGTTTAAGGAATTTTAGAAATACCTTTTCATTGTTTTAATCAACATTTTTCTGTGAATGTCTTATTTTACTCGAAGGACAGAGAAATGATTAAAATCATCATCTAAACCTGAATAAAAATGATAAAATTAATGTACATGTATACTACCTGATCTGATATTCTATCAAACTTCAATAAACTTTCTTCAAGAGAAAATGCATTCTACTTATTTTTGGTTACTATTTCTACGACGACATAAGCTTGGTTTTCTACTTATTAATGAGAATGGATATAAGTCAACTCTCGTGCCTTTGGTTCATTTTTAGCCTACTTTCCCGTAGAAGTAAAAAAAATATATTAAAGCATAAAAGAAGGCTTAATTTACCGAAAAATATCGTTAAATATGAAGAGAAGTCAAAAATAAGTGAAGTAATTAAATAAAGATTGAAAAATAAAAAATTTGAAAGTAGGGTTTTGAGATGGGGAAAAAGTGCGTCTGTCGGTCTGTCGGTCTGTCCCCCCCCCCCTAATTTTTGAACGAATAGTCCGATTCAAAAAATTCTTTTTGCATTCGAAAGATCTCGGCAAGGACATCTCATTTCCATACTTTACTTTTTGATTTGAACAATATTTTGTTCAATTTTGAACAGTTCAAAAAATTTTAACATTAGCGCCGATGGGCAAAAGTGAAGCAAATTATGTAAGCTCTGGGCATAAGAGTCGAGTTCTTATGAACAAGATTACTAAAAAGTTCTCGAAGGAAAATATTTTTTGAGTTGAACAATTTTTGTTCATTTTTGAACAGTTCAAAAAAATTAACGGTACTTTTTCCTTTATCCCGGCGCAGGCGATAAAGTCGCCAATAATGATGCAACGAACGCCAAACGGAATACCTCCGCTGGTAACCTTTTGCGTATTTTGTTGCCTTGGCGAAATTTGCGCCGGTATAATGGAATTCATTTTGAAACAGTTCAAAAAAAAAACAAAAAAAAACAAGAAGTTCTGTCTAGAACTATACGAGCCTACTTTTCCGTATACACCGAATTCAAATTTATAATCTAGCTATCGTTCTCTCTCTCTGTCTTTCTCGTTTAAATTTAGTTCTTAATTGCTTCAAATATTCCTTTTTCAACGATTAATAGATATTCATTCAATCATTCATTTATTAAGTCATTCATGTATTTAGTCACTCATTTGTTCATTCATTCTTTTGCTTATTCATTTAATCATTCATTGATTCAAAAATATTCTTGAAAATCCCGATCAAAAAATTTCATAGGAAAATAGGCTCCTTAGTTCTGGATGTACTTTCTATTTGTACATGTTCTACGTCATTAGAGCTTTCCGATAAAGTTTGTTCCAAGCAAATCGGCCAGTTAGATCAGGAATTATATAGGATTGAAATTTCCCCGTAGGCAGTATGTTAATTTTTTTTTGAACTGTTCAAAAATGAACAAAATTGTTCAAATCAATATTTCACGCCAAGAACTTCTTCCAGTGAGCTTGTTCATTGAACTTGGACTGTACCCAGAGTTTACATAATTTGCTTCATTTTCGCCCATAGGCGCTATTGCCAAATTTTTTTGAACTGTTCAAAATTAAGCAAAAATTTTTTCAAATCAAAAAGTAAAATATGGTAATGAGATGTCCTCGCCGAGATCTTTCGAATGCAAAAAGAATTTTTCGAATCGGACAGTTTGTTCAAAAGTTATTAGGGGGGGGCGGTAGACCGACAGACACACTTTTTCCCCATCTCAAAACCCTACTTTCAAATTTTTTATTTTTCAATCTTTATTTATTTACTTAACTTATTTTTGACTTTTCTTGATTTTTAACGATATTTTCACGATACATTAAGCCTTCTTTCATGCTTTATTATTATTTTTTTTACTTTTACGGGAAAGTAGGCTAAAACAAGAAGTTCCGTCCAGAACTATACGAGCCTACTTTCCCGTATTCACCAACTTGAAATTTATAATCTAGCTAACTCTCTCTCTCTCTCTCTTCCTCATAGTTCTTAATTACTTCAAACATGCCTTTTTCAACGGTTAATACATATTCATTCATTCACTCATTCTTTCATTTATTTAGTCATTCGTTCATTTATTCATTCATTTTTCTCATTCATGTATTTATTCACTTATTTATTTATTTTTCACTTCATACATTCATTTATCTATTTTATTATTTATTCACTGATTTATTCACTCATTTATTAGTTTATTCCATCACTCATTCATTTAATCATTCATTCATTCGAAAATATCGTTAAAAATCCCGATCAAAAAATTTCATAAGAAAAAAGGCTCGTTCCGTTCTGGTTGAACTTCGTATCTGTACATATTCTACGGCCAAACATCTTTCTGATAAATTTTGCTCCAAGCAAATCGGTCTGTTAGATCATGATTTGTAAAGGATTGAGTTTCCCCGTAGGCGCTAATGTTAATTTCTTTTTTTTTTTTTTTTTTTGAACTGTTTCAAAATGAATTCCTTTATCCCGGCGCAAATCTCGCCAAGGCAACAAATCACGCAAAAGGTTACCAGCGGAGGTATTCCGTTTGGCGTTCGCTGAATCATTATTGGCGATTTTATCGCCTGCGCCGGGTTAAAGGAAAAAGTACCGTTAATTTTTTTGAACTGTTCAAAAATGAACAAAAATTGTTCAACTCAAAAAATATTTCCCTTCGAGAACTTTTTAGTAATCTTGTTCATAAGAACTCGACTCTTATGCCCAGAGCTTACATAATTTGCTTCACTTTTGCCCATCGGCGCTAATGTTAAAATTTTTTGAACTGTTCAAAATTGAACTAAATATTGTTCAAATCAAAAAGTAAAATATGGAAATGAGATGTTCTTGCCGAGATCTTTCGAATGCAAAAAGAATTTTTCGAATCGGACTATACGTTCAAAAGTTATTAGGGGGGGACAGACCGACAGACAGACAGACAGACCGACCGACACACTTTTCCCCATCTCAAAACCCTACTTTCAAATTTTTTATTTTTCAATCTTTGTTTAATTACTTCACGTATTTTTGACTTCTCTTCATATTTAACGATATTTTTCGGTACATTAAGCCTTCTTTCATGCTTTAATATATTTTTTTTTACTTTTACGGGAAAGTAGGCTAAAAAGAGATTAACATTAGCGCCTACGGGGAAATTTCAATCCTTTATAAATCATGATCTAACAGACCGATTTGCTTGGAACAAAATTTACCAGAAAGATGTTTGGCCGTAGAACATGTACAGATACGAAGTTCAACAAAGATTGAAAAATAATTAAACAAAGATTGAAAAATAAAAAATTTGAAAGTAGGGTTTTGAGATGGGGAAAAGTGTGTCGGTCGGTCTGTCTGTCTGTCTGTCGGTCTGTCCCCCCCTAATAACTTTTGAACGTATAGTCCGATTCGAAAAATTCTTTTTGCATTCGAAAGATCTCGGCAAGAACATCTCATTTCCATATTTTACTTTTTGATTTGAACAATATTTAGTTCAATTTTGAACAGTTCAAAAAATTTTAACATTAGCGCCGATGGGCAAAAGTGAAGCAAATTATGTAAGCTCTGGGCATAAGAGTCGAGTTCTTATGAACAAGATTACTAAAAAGTTCTCGAAGGGAAATATTTTTTGAGTTGAACAATTTTTGTTCATTTTTGAACAGTTCAAAAAAATTAACGGTACTTTTTCCTTTAACCCGGCGCAGGCGATAAAATCGCCAATAATGATTCAGCGAACGCCAAACGGAATACCTCCGCTGGTAACCTTTTGCGTGATTTGTTGCCTTGGCGAGATTTGCGCCGGGATAAAGGAATTCATTTTGAAACAGTTCAAAAAAAAAAGAAATTAACATTAGCGCCTACGGGGAAACTCAATCCTTTACAAATCATGATCTAACAGACCGATTTGCTTGGAGCAAAATTTATCAGAAAGATGTTTGGCCGTAGAATATGTACAGATACGAAGTTCAACCAGAACGGAACGAGCCTTTTTTCTTATGAAATTTTTTGATCGGGATTTTTAACGATATTTTCGAATGAATGAATGATTAAGTGAATGAGTGATGGAATAAACGAATAAATGAGTGAATAAATCAGTGAATAAATAATAAAATAGATAAATGAATGTATGAAGTGAAAAATAAATAAATGAATGAATAAATACATAAATGAGAAAAATGACTGAATAAATGAAAGAATGAGTGAGTGAATGAAAATATATTAACCGTTGGAAAAGGTATATTTGAAGTAATAAGGAACTAAAGTTAAATGAGGAAGAGAGAGAGAGAGAGAAATAACTATATTATAAATTTCAAGTTGGTGAATACGGGAAAGTAGGCTCGTATAGTTCTAGACGGAACTTCTTGTTAATTTTTAATGTGTGTAAAATCATGCGTTCTCTAACTGATGATGAGTTAACACCATATCGCGATGGATTCTATTTTGTCCCCCGTCACAAAATCAAGGCTGTGGAGTCGCACTTAGGGTCAGAATGATTTGGGTTAGAGGGGTTGGAGTCAGAGTCGCTTAAAAATGTGCGGAATATTCGCTACATCTCTAATATATATTTGTAAAGAAGTTGGAGTCGGTAGTAGAGTTTCAAATTCCAGGAGTCTGAGCCGGAGTCGGTCGTTTCCCAACCGAATCTACTGCCCTGCTAAAAAAATCGGTAATTTGTCTCGTATTTGTTTTTCTGGCATGATGCAAAATATGTTTATGTACGTTTTAAATACAACTGTTGTTAATTTAAATTTGCAACATAATTATTACATATATAATTTTAATTTCAGGCAAAAAAAATGAATAAATAAAGAAAGAAATATATTAACAACAATAACACCTACAATAATAATAATAATAATAATAATAATAATAATAATAAATAAATAAATAAATAATAATAATAATAATAATAATAATAATAATAAATAAATAAATAAATAAATAAATAAATAAATAATAATAATAATAATAATAATAATAATAATAATAATAATAATAATAATAATAATAATAATAATAATAATAATAATAATAATAATAATAATAATAATAATAAATATATTTAAGATGAAGTAAAAACGTTAAATTTGGCGCACACTAGGAAAACATGATAAAAAATAATGAAAACGATAGTTTTTATTCAAAACTTTTTGTGAATATTATACACCACATTTCCATCTTTATTGTTGCTACGCTATAAATTAAAGCGACAGCTGCACAAAAGCTAAGGCAATTATTTTTCGCTTCTCTCCTTATAGAGCGAGTGAGATTGCGTACATGGGCGGTTTACGCACATAGGAGATGGATTTCGATAATGAGGAGGTTATATTAAAAATGACTATCAGAAAATTTTCAAAGTAGTTGTTAAAGCGTTTGCTTAAGAAGTATCTTTCAGTACTCACATCACAAGAAAAACTCAAGCCGTTACCTTTCAGAAATCAGAGAGTAAAAACGCCCTTGTGTCATACATTTTTAGTGAAAAAACTTATGAATTGAAGTAGACACTGTGCTGTTGTGGCTGTACGACTACCTGAAATTGCGGTGCCGTCACACTTCCCCTTCCCCTCAAAAATTCAAGTGCCTCCATTTCTCCCACCGCGCAATCTCATTAGTTTTTACCTAAATTGGAAAAACGTCAGTTTAAAAGTACCAATTTAAAAATACTTGGTAAAAACTGTTACAAACGCTGACTAGCATAAACATTTATAAAAGTTATTAATGCATAAATAAAAAAGGCAAAAACAAAAACTATAACTAAGTATGAATTAGATATTATTTACGTAACTAATGTATACTACATTGGTAATTGTGTAGTTCCCCAAAACTTGGATATACAAAGTTTTTAAAGTAGTAAGCTAAAACTCCTCACGGACTTACAGACATGGCAAAGCAATAAAAAAGAAACAATTCATTGAGTTGTTCCCAGGGTAAATAAAGAAATTACGAAATAATGGTCCCTGTAGTACAATAGTTCATCGTCTTTTGGTGTTTTCGTTTTCTAAGACGCGGACAAACACATTACGTAAATCCGTAGATAAAACAATATCTGCAAATACACGGCTGATTTCTTTCTTTCTTTGGATTCTTTCTCAGCTTGTACATACAAGAAGAAAAAGTTTGGCTAACTTTTAAGAGCAATGTTTTATGAAAATGTTCGTACATTTTTCGTACTTTAAAAACACAAATTAGGTTTAAAAAAAAAATAAACATATACAGATATTGTTCCAAATGAAATGAAAGATAGATGCAATATTGCTTTTAACACATAACTGAAGCTATCTTTAGGGAATTAGCAAAACGTCTTTATTTAAAAAAAAGTAAATTAAATTATAGGAAACAGATATTTCAGGATTACAGATTTTACCAACGAAGCTACTTAAAATAAATTAATATACGCCAACTGTGACACTAATTTACACATTCTCAATTTTACATACACTAGGCACCACATAATAGTGTCGTAACATGGATTATTTATTGTTGTAAATTTCCCAAAAATCTATTATCATTTCAGTGCAACATTGGCATCTTCTCTACTAATAAAGAAGCAGCATGTATCTGTGTCTCGCGCAGGGCCGATTTTCAGGAAATTAGTTTGGAACACAGGGAAAGTGCACTTCGAAGGCTTTTTTTCTAAGGTTCGAATTGGTTCGTTTTTTGTTCAAATTTAGAACCGAATATTGCACAGAATGGTTAAAAATCATAAAGAGTTATTTTCATTTATTTGACATCTCATTTCAGCTTTCGTAGAACAACTTTTCATTTTATTGTTATAATAAGAACTGTTTGAATTATTTTGTAAATGTTGTACATTATTACTCATTTTAATTTTTAAAATATCGTATCTCCTTAATTTTTAAATTTTTAACCGCAGCATTTCCCTGATTTTTATCTCACTCAGAATGTATGATCATTTAAAATATGTATGATCATTTTAAACTTTAAAGTAAACAAATATATTTTTATTTTCCCTATTTCCCCTTCCACATCGTTCTTCTTCCCATTTTAACAAAAACGATGTGCGTTCTTATTTATTTTGTACTAAGTTGCATGCAGCTCTGTTCATTCAAATAGATAAAAATACATCTTTTGTAACACGAAAATTATTAAAATAAGGCTGGAATATATTTTTCAGCAATGCACAGGGTACAAAAGAAATCATTAAATAACAAATTTATAAGTTTGTTGTTCATTTTTAAGCATTTTCTACTTGCGAATTTATTTACGTTTTTATAGTTAGGCCATGGCAGCGTTAATATTTTATTTATATGTAGCTCTCGCAGCAAAATATTGTTCCAAAAAATATAATAAAACGTGGTAAAAGTAAACAGCGCTCATGTAGAAGAAACATTTTATGCATGCACAGTAAAATTAAATTTCCTTGCCAGAGCGAGGCATTTTTCTACTTCTCCCTAACTTAAATTGACTAGGAATATTTCAGAAACATGAAAACATTTATTGCCTTGCGTGTTTCCCTTAAGCCCGCCGTAAGAAATCACATTTTCTCTTGGCTTATATTGATATTTTTTTATGGTCTCAATGACGGAGGAAATGCTGCTGACAGATATTTTGTTAGGAATAAAATGTATCGTACTGCGACTCGTGGGTTTTTCAAACTCAAAAATCTATGAAAGCAATAAATTCGTTCCCGCTTTTTTGAAATAAAATTGAATATCAGAAGCATAGGGATAGAATAACCGCATAGGCAGGTTGTACTGTTTGGATTCATTGTCTGAAAGTACATTATAAACAGCACCAAAATGAAACGAGCAACTTCAAGAGAAATTTCAATAAAGCTACGTTATATGTGCATCTATTATTTGGAAGTATAGATAAAACTATATTATTACAAATAATGTTAATAATAATGGCTTAATTCATGAAAATAAATAAATAAATTATGAAAAAATGTGTAGGGCAAGGTGGGTTAAGATGACGAACTAAAGCTTCAGATTTCCCCCCTCAGTTTGGTAAGTGATATAAAAATCTGAAACTTGAAGGGACATTGCTTTTAACCTTCATGTTTAATATACATTTTTTGAAACGCTGCTACCTATCCTTTTTCGACTAACGAAAAATGTTTCACAACACGAAAAAAGTGGTTTTCGTCATCCTACCACAAAGGTGTAAGATGACGAATATATAAAATTATTTATTCAGAGCAAATACAAAATATCTTGCTATAAGTCATCATATGACGAGTAAATCCAGTTGTTCTTTGGCTTTTATTATTTATTTTTTCATAATTGGGTCGTTCAATTGTTAAAAGCACTTTATTTTCTTTGATGCAATTTCAGTTTTTCTGTTTAATATTACTTGCCTTTTAGTTTTGGTAGATCACATTTTGAATTGTTTTTTCTTCTCTTGTAGAAACGTAGTCAAAAGGTAGTTTATTCCCGAATTTATTAAAATTTCTAGAAAATCGTTGTAATAGAAAGTATTCGTCAAACGTAAAAGTACTCACAAAGTCAAACACCAAGTCCACTCATTAATCTATGATGTCTGATTTAATTATGTTTGTTAAGAATCTAAACTATCCAAAATTAATGTATTTTTTGTATTGTTTTGAATGCAATAAAACTGCGATTTAACCCACAAGTAGAATAGAAATGACAGGTTTTAATGTAAACGTTTGCATTATTTTACTAATTATTTAACTCAAATTAAAGAAATACTATTGCTTAGTAACTTTTACCTTGCTCAAAATAGATCTATGAAGATATTTTAAAAGTTATAAAAGTTGATATTTTTATTTTATGGTTTTGTTTACTTATCTATTTTTAAAAGATTTGTTAAAATGTATTGCAATCAACTGGAAGATATTTTTATTTTCAAGAACCGCAACAACTTATGCTACCTTAATATTCATGACATATTCTAGGCTTTTCACATTTCTCTTACCCAATATTCACAATAAATTAGTCTAACCAAACAAAGTCTGACTTTCACTTTGTTAATAAACTTTGGGACATCATATTCGAATTAATGGATAATTAATTAGTTAATAAATAATAATGAATAATAATTAATAGTTAATTATGGTAGAGAATAAGTCTCATAATTAACTTGCTAGCTATTTGGAGCAAATGCTAAGTATAAAATACAATAGTATACCCTTAAAATATGTTTTTGCTCAGTTAAAGCTATAAACAATGTTTAAAGAAAAGTAGTTTTTTCTAAATTATTTTTATTTTTTAAACTTTTATAATGATGTGTTCTTTTGTAATAAGAATTCTACTATTATTCCGTTTTAAAAGTTTAAAATCTACTAATTTCTTTATTTTATTTCTTTTACATTTGTACTGTAGTAGAACTTTTCGGCCGAATAGTTCATCAATATTCGGCCAAGCCGAATTTGATCTTACAGAGTATTCGGCCAGGTTATCAAATGCCTATTCATTAGAGCCGAATACCGAATAGTGGACAAATATTCGTTACACTCCTAATTATTGCACAGGGCAAACTAATTGGAACAAGGTGGTTGTTTTCTCAAATTGTAATTGGTTTCTTAGAAGATGAACCTGACAGTAATAATGTATGATATGTTATATGTATGATATGTTATAAAAAGAGGTGGTTTACTGAATTTAAGGTGTGATATTTTTAAACAGTTTGTTCTGTGTGAGATAATTATTTCTTTTGCGCATTTGAAAGGTGATGTTAGTTCAAAAGTGCATGCGAAAATAATTGCGTTTGAAGACCATTATTCTGAGGAAGTGAAATGTACCAGATCTGCATTCTTTGTAGTATTTCGTGATTATTATTTGCTTAAAATTCGCACATGTTTATTTTTAGACTTTTAGCTATCATGTGTTTTATAAAAAGAAAGTATGATTTTGAACGTCATGGTTTGAACAAAATCAACTAACAAACATGTTACATTTATACAACATTATTGCTCACAGAAAAGAAAAATATCAGTTTTGAAAATCCATTCTTATAAAAGAAAAACAACTCATATGTTGTATTCAGAAACTTATACTTGAGAGTTTTGATTGCATGCTGCCTGGAAAACGGACGGAAAGATTTTTCTTTAGAATTCTTAAAACACAAAGCCTTGGAAAGTTCAGCTTAAAGTCCCTAAAGGGAATAAAATCTTTTGCATGTTCAGCCCTATGTTGTCGGTTTTGTTGATTGCATGAAGATTGTTTTCCTTATGTCGAAGTTGAGAACAAAAAACATATTTCTTTAAACCGCACATTCTCAAAGAAATGCGATTTATGTTACTGAAATATATTAAAAATTCTTTTGTCGTTTTGGAATAGATTCTACAGAAAATAATGATTTTAAACCGTAGTAATGCGAAACGTCCATTTATGTACTTACAATTTTTTCGTAAACAAATTAGATACAAATATTAAAAAATTGGAACTTTCTTCAATATTTTGATGCTTAAATGGTGCATAGAATTTATCGACGTTTCCAATGTTCTATATTTTTTATCCGTAATCTTAGAGAGGCGTAAAACGCACGAAAAATGAAGCTACTACTTTTACATGTTTCAAAAGAACTGCTGCAAGTCTTTGAATTTAACATAAATACTAACTTTAAACATCTGTTAAAATATTCAAAAGGAACACTGTTTTAAAAAAATTGTTTGAATACAATTATTTGAACATAATTATAGATTCATTGATAGAGCGACCATTTGATACGATCACCCAGATAGAAAAGTCTGGATGGGTTCTTTATAACTCGATTCGACTATATTTTCCATAAAAAATTACGACTGTTGAACCTGGTGATTTTTTCTTCAATAAAATTTACTGCACCAGACGAAGAATCTGTTGTTAACCACATATTATTAAGAAAACTTTCCTGCTAAGATTCTGCAGGAGTCCTATCGTCTAGCAAAAGTATGCCAATTCCTATACTTCATTAATAATTAATACATACGGTAAATGACTCGGTAGTGGACACTGCTCTAGTAGTGGAAACTTAGATCTTAAAGCTCCTAAAATAAGCGAATGTAACATGAAACTTGAATGAAATTATCAGAACCTATACACTGTTAAAAAATTCCCTAAGAAAATAGTAAAATAACCATTTATTTGATTGTTGTTTTACCATATTTAATTACAACAGTTGAAAAACCATTAAAAAGATGGTACTTAAACCGCTGATTGCAAAAAAAATCGTTTATTCTCTGTTTATTCTAAAGAACGTTTAACTAACCGTAATTTTCAAGCGCTCAATAAGAATCGGGAGTAAATCTTACCGGGCGTACGTTGTTTTAAAATAGGAATACGGATTTATCAGTTAAAATCTGCATGTGTATATAAAAAAAGAAGAAAAAAAAGTGGCTTAAGCAGTGGATACTAAATAGAAACACATACACAAGTGTATCATTAATTGGAGACATCGGATTCCCAAACTGTTTGCGAATGAGCGAACCCATAATTTGACCTGCTGAAGCTTGTTTGTATTTTACTTTTTGCAGCAAATAAAATGATTTTCGTCAATATACAGTAAATTTAGACCAAAAATAAATTTAGATCCAATCAAAAACTGAAATATCAGTTTTAAGGCTGGTTGCCTGTTGGAAAAGAAGATTTATTGATAAATAAACGTCCGCCTTCCGTGATGACGGTATCCGCGTGGATAGAGTGCAAGACTAGTACACCACGCATTGGGAGTTCGAGTCCTGCAAGCTTCGTTTATGGTTTCTACGCCTCGAAATGGTTCAAAAACAGTGAAAATTTTATTTTGAAACCATTTTTAAATGATTATAAAACCATAAACTTTTGTATTTACGGCTTTTTTACCAAGTTAATTGGAAATGGTTAGGTCCCGTAAAGATAGAAAAATGTTCTAAACCGTAAATTTAACTATGAATTAGATGGACAGACTGCTGCCGGTCATTTAACCGTAATTTCATGATGACATTTCTAACAGTGTAGCGAACGATTCCTAGTACTGGTTAATAGAACTAAAGTTGGCGTGGAGCATCTATGCAAGTACATGGGTCATAGGAAGCTATTAAATATTAAATACTTAATAGCTGCATCCACAACGGTCGCATTTACAGATCTTTACTAAAGCTGATCAATAAGAAGGTTAGAGATTTGGGGAAAATATATGGGAAAAAAGCTTGACATCATTTATGAATGGTCCCTTAGTCATTTTTAAAATTACTTCTCCAAGTTAACAGCATAAAATAGATAATATTAATTTCTTTCCACTACTAATGCATATACGTGTCTTATAAATGCCCACTATAGATACAAATTGAGCGTTTAGTAAATTTGACTTAAAAATCCTAATTTTTCATCAAATGACATTTTATAGGTAATTAATTTTTAGAGAAATAGTTGGCGACTAACCTAAATATGCAAATATTGATGTAAGCCCCTTGAAAAAATTTTGCCACTCAAAAGAGTACGAAAATTTTCTTAACTGTGTCCACTACCGGGTCATTTACCTGATATGGTATTACATTTGACCCTCTAAATAATCATTCTTCAGTAAATACATCAATGTTTCTTTTTGATATTATTTCTAGTATATTTCAAACTGAAGTCTATATACGTTTTCTTATTAATATGCTCTTAAAAACAAAAAACAAAAGAAAAAAAAACTGTATCGTTTCACTATTTACGGATGTTTAGATAATAGGGGAGAGCGCAGCTGAAAGCCCCACGGGTTGGTTGTCACATGTTTTGTATCTTCGCCTACAGAGTTCACATGGATATGAAGTATCGTTTTCAGTTGTATTTTAGTGTCGGTAGTAGGTCAACACTGTTTGTGAGTGGATGTGAAGGAATTTGGTGTTGGAACAACTTAAAACGAAATTTATAGCATGTGAGTAATTTATTTTCCAACTGGAAATTATGTTTTATTGTGTCTTCAATATTCCCTGTGCATTTGGCAATAAAGTAATTTGAAAGACTGTAATTTTAGCTATTATTCACTGTAATTGTACTGCTCCTAAGCTCTCGCTTCTTAAGAAATATAGCTTACACACTGAAAATGGTCGAACGGGGATGCTTGTCGCAATACTATCGGGGTTGCTTGTCGCAATATTACCGGGGTTGCTTGTGCCAAGCTATCTACTTTGCTAACCGACCCCAATATATTTTTTCCTTGTCGGACGATATTATTGTAGCTATATGGTACTCTACTTACATACTTATGCACAATGGCAGCGGGTCTAACCAGTAACCCCTCTCCTCTGTTTCAACTGCACCTGAACCAAAACCATCTTCCAGCACCAGTCATTCAAATCAGCAGCTAGCTGTGAGCTCTGTAAATATCTGGCCTTTGCCTAAATCAGGTATATAGAAACAACCCCCAGTAAGAGAGAGACACCTGCCTTAACAGACAGAGCTGTGAAGAGGAAATTAGAAGAAGAATATGAACAAAGGTAGAGGTTAAGAGATCAACAGCTGGCAATAAACAGAAACCAGCAAAGAATAGATACAAATGTTGCTATTCAGAAAGTGATGAAAAGGATTTTTTTTGTTTTGTTCCTGTAGAACCACATATTCCAACAGGTGCGCAAACACAAAATGGTTGCAATGTATGTAGTGTTAAGGATGGGCACATGAAGAGTGCACGAGTCATGCAAAATCTGTGTAATTATGCCAAAATTGCGAGCCTGACTAAAAAGGACTTAATTGCAAATTTCATTGTATGTGATATTACATGAATAAAACTAAACATTACGTTCAAGTCTGTCACCTATTTAAAATGTATGGGACAAGCAAACTTTGGTAGGGGTAGATTGTCACATTTGTAAGGAATTTTCCAAACTAGACAATTTAATCTTTTTTTTTTGGTAAGAAACATTAAACAAAGGGTATCATATGGATAACATCCCTAATTACGAAATTCGAATATATGAAAGAGTACGAGACATTAACAAAAAATAATAAAAATTAAAAACAAAAATATGTGACAACTATCTCCCATGTCCCTTATAGCAAAACCATGCGGGATTCTTACATGCGAATTTTTTTTTTTAATTTTAAGCGTCTTTAATCGATTTATCATCTGTTAAAAATGGCGTCGACTATGTAAAGAAAAATCAGTTATTATTCGCATTCTAACTAATTCAGAAGCTTCGAGTAAAATTCATCTTTTGTAAAGGAATCCAGGTACTATTCTTAGTATAAAAATGTTAGTAAAAAAGCGAGTTGGTTTGAAAATTTTGCATGAAATTGGAGTAAAAAAAAGAATAAAACTAGATTTCGGAAATAAAGCTTGAGGCTGCACATGTTCTTGCTCTGAAACTAATTTTGTGCTATATTTCAGGAAAAAAGGTTTAACTGTCAAAAAACTCCGTGACCTATTGACACATTCATGTGTAGAAAAACAAAAACGTAAACCTACAAACAGGCAGACTTACCTTTGGTTTTATTTTTGGTAAAAAAAATATTTGGACTGAAAACTAGTTTAAATTAATTTGTCGTAGGCATTCGGAAACATATAATCAACGAGTTAACGATAATGCTTAAGATATTTTGCAATAACGTAAAAACACATGACAGAAAAAGTTGAAAAGCAATCTGAAAAGCGTAAATATTTCGAAATGGCTTTTATATGTTTGAAGTTATTTCGATTGGCTGTCCGAGAACTATGCTTCCGAACGTCTTTGCTCTAAAATGAAATTTCGATTTTCAGTGATTAATCATTTGCTTGACAAGGCATGGAAATAAAAAAAAAGATGGATTCTGCTTTAGGGATTTATAAAGTTTTCTAGATTCGAGAAAAATCGATTTTTATTTTCTTCGAAAAGAATGAAATAGACAAAGGACTTAAAGTCATGAAAACCAATAGATTTCAGAACATTTTAAAGAAATAAAAGATACTAAAAAATTTACATACAAAAAAAAAATGTAAATACTTTCAAACTAATACTGAAGTATTGTCAGTAATTGCTGTATTAATTGTGAAAAAATAAATTACTCAAAATAATGGTAAAAATCGAAGCATATGCAGCTTACTTTTTTTTAGAGATCATTCATAAATGATGTCAAGCTTCGAGGGGGAAGTCGGTTCGTGAAAATGTGACACATTGTGACAAGAAAAGGGGAGGGGTATCAAGAAGTGTGACATCATGCTTATGCAACATAGCGTGACTTGTGACAAATGGGTTAGGGGGGGGTCTGTTGATGTGTGACGTTGCGCTGGCCCTTTACTTGACTTGCCCTATTAACTAATTATAGTACCTTACAGCAAAATTATAACTTGCCGTCTAGTAAACAATTAAGGTTTTTCAAATGAATAGCACGTTTAGTTCAGTCTGAACACATGATTAGCATTCCATTAAGTGCCAGCGAAATGTATAAATTAGGAGTACATTATAAGTTTTAAAACGTAGTTTACGTACGAATTTTCATTTTTCTTGTGCATTTGTTGCTTAAATTTATCAATTTGAGTAGTTTGTTTATTGAAACCTAACGGTTAGTGTTATCGTAATGCCGTAAGTCCAAATATGATCACATTAAGCAGCCTAGTCTATGAATTAAATCCTTTTATATTGTTTTACATTTATCAAAACCAAACAGCATTTGCAGTAAATTCTGTAGGCTACATTTTAAACCATTCTCCAACATTTATTTAAGCCTAACACCAGCTACTTCCTTTTAACGCAGTATCAACAATCCTAATACTTCAGTGGTTAGTTAATTAGGAAATCCCCTTCTCTTTTATACAAACACTCAGTTGATTAACATCAAGTTGTTACCTTAGCTACAAACTTACAGCATTGGCATTCACGGCCAATATAAGATAACTATTCCAATTAGATCTAGCGTTGGATAAACTTTTGTTCGTTCATTAACAAGTGTATATCACGTGGCTATTATTCATTCCTTCATCAACGGCAATGCAGAATACTTTTTAAATTTCGTGGAGTTAATCTATTGAACAATAACACAGGTCTGCAAAAAATACGCTTTTATTATTATTATTATTATTATTATTATTATTATTATTATTATTATTATTATTATTATTATTATTATTATTATTATTATTATTATTATTATTATTGTTATTGTTATTATTATTATTATCATTATTATTATTATTAGTAGTAGTAGTAGTAGTAGTAGTAGTAGTATTGAATGCTTAGTTTTTATGTTGTTTTCAGTGCGGAATTAAAAAATTAAATCCAATTTATTTCTACAACGAAAGGTTTTCTCGCAAACGGTTTGCATATTTTGTGCGTAACGATTAACTGAAATCATACAACTTTGACAAATAATAACGATATTATAAATATGTGAATGTAAAAACTTTTTTTTTTTAATTTAGGAAAATAATGCCTGGCTAACAGTTGCAATAAAAAAGTTAAAAGTCATAATAATGCTTTTTATTCTTTCCCTCAACGGATATTTTCCTACTTTTCCATGAGTGCTCAATTAAAGAGATTGTTTCGATTCTGCATTTAACTGTCATAGATTAAAACACTAATATTATTTCTTTCTTGATAATGCCTTTCCATTTCCTTAATGTCTAGGTTAATCTTTCAACATGTCTTTTGATAACTGCACCTGCAATTCAAGAAAAAAAGTTCATGTGAGTAATCTAACAAAGGAACCTTCAAACTCATTCTACTTACTAAAAATAATGTTGTCTTCCGCGTCTATTGTCCCATTCACAAAGAAAAAAAGGACATTTCGTGCACCTATCTGTAGGCCAGGAAAAATATAAATCACTTTTAGGTCCCTGACAGATTGTATGTCTGTAATATAGATACACTTTCGTTCAGTATCATACTGAAATGTTCACATCATTCTTTCATATTAAGGAAATACCCATCAGTTAGAGAATCATACTTATTGCGGTAATACAGTGGTAATCTTTCAGATTCCTATTGATGACCCAATGAGAAATTGACATTCATCATGTTTTTTTTTAATTTTAAAAGTAGACATGATACCTGGAACATCAAACAATAAATAGGTGCATTTTCCACAGAAAATATATCTATATTTTCTAATCGCTCTCATTTTCTCTTTTCATCTGCTTCAAAACCAAGAAAGTCACGTACAAGGCATTAACAATATTTTATTTCTTTATATCTCGAACAAAAGTTCTGAGAAATCCTTAGGAGTACTTAACTCCCTGACTAAATCCTTCAACTCAGACTGAATGAAAAGTTTACGTTATTTACTACCAGGATCATATGCTTCAGCTTTATCGAAATTTTTGCCTTCAGATACTGTATCTGAAACTTCAATATTATCAGGGGGAGAATGAACGAGTACACGAGAACGAGTTTCATGAGTCATAGGAAGTATGACAGCCAGAGCACTTTGCCACATTATGTCTTTCTTTTTGTCTTAATAACTATTATAATTTCTAAAATTACACTCATTCATTAGATATTGTGGATATATAAATATTTTAATACTTTAATCTTTATAACTATACATTTTACCATACAAAACACTAATGCACCATAGAGGTAAGTTTATTTATTTGTCTATTACACAATAGACTGCGATTGATGACGAAATTACGTGCTAGAGCTTTTTTATTGTTTTCCCCGTAATAAACATCCAAAAAACTACAGGACATAATGTTTACCTCTCGGACAATATTTTCATCCCTGACATATGTAATTTTCAAACGGTTGTAGTTTTAATTAACGTTCAACGTTCTAATGTCACTGCTAAACTCCTTGCTGCGATGTTGTAGCAAAAGTTATGACATTTTTTCTTTTTACTTCAATGTTATTAGAAAAACTACAGAGATATCGAAATGGGTGTCCCATATTTAAAAATAATTTTATCGAGAAATAAAACCTATCGTAATAAAAGTGAAACTGCTGAACATCTCAAAGAGTTTTCCTGATGGTGATTGACTTAACTTGAAGTCGTTTTTACATGAGCCGACCTGACTTCGCCAGTTCACAGCATCCATGGAGAAAATATAGCAGGGTCATTGAAAAAAAAAACCTTGAGTTTGAATTAAAATAAAATGGCTTATCTCTTTAAAACCTTAGTTGTTTTTATTCAAAGTCCTTAAAACAACAAAGTATGATTGTCGCGGCCAGGTTCACGACATCAGGGCGCGTGATACGTAAAGTGGCATAGACAATAAAACACAATTTTTTTTGGTTAACTAGATTAATTTATTCACTTATATAGATATTAACTTAGGCCCATGAGACTACTACTATTAAAAAGTAAAAGGAAATGTGCAGGGAACGAACCATGTCCGGATCCAACGGGCAGCACTTGTTGTGAATTTTAGTCCATATGTGTCTGTGGGCGATCCTTCCTCGTCCGGAAGCGAATGGTGATCATCATAGTCCTGCTTGCAGAAGAGGCCTGCCGCGCCTATTTTACAGACGGCAGATGTTGTCAATCAAAAATTGTACAGAAGGGGCCCATCTCTGCCTTGGAAGATGAAGTGGTTTCAGGGAAAAACTGATCACCTCTGTCCAGATCTGATGATGCTCTGATGCAGTTCTTGTGTAACTCTGGTGTTCTCTGACGATCTCTTTTGATGATGTTTTTGGTTTTAATTCACCAAAAGCCCCTTGCTGATTTGATGGGAGGTCTTGACCAATTCAGGCTCTTTTGGCCTCCCATCTTTTCTTAGATTTCTCCCAACCAGGGCGCTTCCCGTCGGCCGTTGGCTGGCGAGTTTATCTGTGGGGCGGTACGAAGATCCACGCAATCAGAGCGTTTTGCTTCTGGTGTTCTCGCGGTGTTGTTGCCTCCTCCGCCATCTTGAGTTATAAAATTTATATTTATCTTATCCCTCCAATGGGCCTTTGTTGAGAAAATCTCTTCAGCTATTGTTGGTCCAGACGGACTGTCGCCGCTGGTCGTAAAAATGCCTATTACATTGTAACCCCCCATCTTTCTGTTACGACAGATTCCTTCCCTTGCACATCAAAAAAAAGCAAAAAAAAATTAATAACTCATCTTATTTGCTAAGGCTCATGGGTCAATATTTACAATACATTAGTATTTACAAGATATTTACAACTCCTTCCACATGGGTTGCTTCCCACCTAGTCATGGGAAACATGGTGCTACAATTGACAATAACAGCAATATGACAAACCTGGAGAAAATAATTATATATATACATCACACTTATGAATGGGTAGTGGTGAGGATGCCTAGAGATCGGTTGCTCTGGACGTGGAGACAAGTAAACAGACAAATGGAGGACCCACATGAGTTAAAAAATTATTCTCTTATAAAATTATGTCAACTTCATGAACTCTTTAAAAAAAATTCACAGCATTGAAAAAAAAACATTACGTAGGTCACATACATTTAAATCAATCTATCCCGTACTTTAATCAAACTGAACCAACTTTAGTAGAGGTAGCTAATAATTAGCCACTGTTCCCCTTTTAAATTTTCAACCTTACAGTGAATGGTGATCATTGCATTAGTGATCATCCGATAAAATAATATAAGAGACTGCCCGCAGTCATATAATTACCCCATCAATTGAACACTGTACTCCGATAACCAAAAAAATTACATCAACACGCCTCCCGCTTGCATTGTAAGCTGTGCACCGCTTTCAACCCAATCGGAAGTGCAAGAAATTTCTCCCCTTGGCACTTCTAGTTTTTTTCTTTTTTTTTATTGAGAGAAAAAATTGCTACTCAAATTGACAGAAAATGAATTAATTCAATACGATGTAACCTACAAATATTACAAATATTAATGAATAAAAAGAAAAATATTTAATCCGTCTCCTTTTCTAAAAGAGGGTTCTCCATGCCCACTTGTTGTGAAAATTGACCATACCATTGACCATAATATATAGTCTGTATTATGCCATATAAATTCCATTTTCTACCACAATTAGCAGTGGAATTGTTACTAAATTGATCTCCTTTATACACAGTTCAACTTAACTGGTGCATTTTGCTTGAACACGGAAGAGGCACATGAGTCCGAAATTGACTGCACTTTGAGCTACACAGTTCAAATATCCTCGTGTTTTTTTTTTTTTTTTTTTTCAGAATGTTGAAATGGAACATCATTCCCTGCACGCAGCTGACATATCTTTATTCAACTGAATTAGTCTCATGGTGCAATAAGTTTTAGTACAATTCATATCTATTTTTAATAAATCATTCCCCCCGTGAACTCATGAGGAAAGAAAGTAAAAACATTATTACTTTTTATTTCTACGAGCAATCACTAGGAATATTCATTTGTATAGTAGGAAACTTTTATTCTCATATTAAACTTATGCCTTTCATTAAATGCATTAAATACTTCAGATAACTTATACATTGAAAGCACATTGTCAATCTTTTTGGCAAGCCACCACATTTCCGCACAACCAATCCTTTCCAATTTCAACCCGCTTTTCCTGTCATATAGCAATTTCCTTTTTTTTTTTTTTTTTCTTAGGCTTTGCTTTCTTTTGCACTCCTTCTGAGAAAGGCCCCACCGTTGGGCAAAACGGATATCTCCTGACCTCGCCTGAGTAGAACACGTGATTTCGAACCCCCTTTCGTTCGCAATGCTTCCCTAACGGGTCTTTTTTTACTTGTGCTCCTACCTGAGGCATTGATGACGTCACATCCTGTTGACCAAACGTCCCCTGACGGTTTAACAAAACCCCTTCTCCCTTTCAGTCCTTTCTGCGCACAAAGCGGCTGGTCACATGGAAAAACTGCACTGATTATGCTCAAGTGGTGATTTCGTTCCTCTAATTATTAATCTTTTCTTATTAATCTCATCATTAATACTCATCTCCCCTTACAGAACCTAATATTATTCACCTGCATTTCTTTTATGCCCCCAATATTATGTCTATTTTATGGTTTACAGCGCTCTACGGCTGAGTCTAAATTAAAGCAGAATGTAGCTGCTGTAACGTATGCGGCCTGTGATTGATAAGAAGTAGCGTGTGGATCCTCACAAGGTCCAACGTACAGACTACAGTCGAAATATTTACTTTTTTTATCTGATTTATTTCTGGACTAATTCAATATTTCTATCTACACTATATACAATATACTGTTCCTGACAATAGCTTCCAGATTGTCCGTCCCTCCGGATTCCGGCAGGAACACTCGTTATAAGTCCGATGCAAGAAACATCAACTCAATCGAGGCGTTGCACCTTCGACTTTTCCGGCCCGGGGCGAGCCCAACATACAGAATCCCTCTCCAGGAGCGTGCCCTCCTCTCTCCAAAAACTCTCACACCACACAACACACTCAAGTTCCAGGCTGTCGTCCTCTTTGCTAAAGGGGCGGGGGTACATAAGCGCCCCTAAATTTCTTATTCGTGGAAAATTGTAAACGTTCCACGGGATTGGTTTGGGTCCGGCGCCGAAATTCTTGGCCCTCTCCTTCTCGTCTCGAGTCGCGGCGGCTTGCAGCAAAGAAGGCGCGCCGATCGGTGCTCGACCCGCTTGTCGTTTTTAATTTGCAGAAGTGTCCAACTCGGCGCCACAGCGTCTGGCCGTATTGTACAGCCGTGCTGTCCCCACTTGCTGGACAATGGTTGAAAAGGCGGTCGGCGGTTCTTCTCCGCAGAGGGGGTCCCGGCGAACTACGCGGCTCTCGTGAGAGGAGAGGGAATTTGTCACAGCCCTCCCCCCTTTAAGAGATTTTGCGATATTTTGCAAAATCTGAAAGGCAACAGTTAGGTTTTGTTGCTTGATTTTCATCACTAGAGGCCCTTATTTTAACTTTAAAATGCTTCCAACGTTATTTTAATTAATAACAAAAATTGGTACAAAAATGTAAATACTAAATATTAATTAATTTATAATTATACAATATTATATTTCATAATGAGAATATTTACAGTTGGATTATTTTTTTTGTATATATATATATATTTTAATCCATTCGACTTAAGCAATCAGCATGCTTATTATCTTTCCCGGCTCTGTGAACGATTGTGTAATTAAATGGCTGTAATGCCAACGCCCACCGCATAAGCCTAGGGTTATTTCCTGCATTGTTCTTTAACCAGACCAACGGATGGTGATCTGTTTCTATCCGAAATTTCTGGCCATCCACATAATGTTTCAGTTTTTTTATCGCATAGATAATACCTGCACATTCTTTTTCTGTTGCGCTAAATTTCCTTTCGCAATCCGTAAATTTTTTACTTAGGTAAAGAACTGGATGCTCCTGATTTTTCTCGTCTTTTTGTGCCATAATTACCCCAACACCTTTCTCTGACGCATCCGTCTGCAATATAAACTCTTTTGTATAATCCGGGGCGTATAGTACGGGCTTTTCTGTCAGTTTACTTTTTAATTCCTTAAATGCGCTATCACATTCCGCAGTCCACTCTACATTTTCTTTTTTATTTTTCCCTTTCAACGCTCGCGTTAAAGGTTCTGCTATCATAGCGTAGTTTTTCACGTACTTTGCATAAAAACCCGATAGCCCTAAAAATTGCCGGATCTGCGTCTTCGTCTTAGGCGCAGGGAAATCGAGTACTGCTTTTATTTTAGCATCGGCGGGTGATCTCAGACCTCCCCCTACCTCATGCCCTAAATATTTAACTTTGTTTTGTGCGAACCGACATTTTGAAGGTTTAATTGTGAGTTTAGCATCGGCTATTCTACGCAAGACTATGTCTAAATGCTTCAGATGTTCTTCCCAAGTATTTGAAAATATTGCGACGTCATCTAAAAACGGGACGCTAAACTCATCACATCCTCTCAGTAATTGATCCATAAATTTCGAAAAACAGAACGGCCCGTTAACTAGGCCGAAGGGCATAACAAGAGGTCTATACGTTCCAAATGTAGTAACGAAAGCTGCTAAACGTTGGGCCTTAAGACTTAAGATCTGCCAGTAACCTTTCGTTAGATCAATCACCGTGATAAACTTCGCTGCCGAAACTGTCTCAATTCGCTCGTCGATATTAGGTAACGGGAAATATTCTGTTCTAATTACTGAATTTAATTTTCTATAGTCGATACAAGGGCGAGGATCGCGTCCTGCAGCTTCAACTAAAATCATGGGCGACGTGTAATCACTTTCTCCTATTTCGATTAATTTTAGATCTAACATTCTTTTAATTTCTGCTTTTAATATTTCCGTCTGTCGGGGAGAAGTTCTGTAAGGTTTTGATCTCACGGGTTGATTACTAATTAGTTCAAGATCATGTTCGATCAAGTGTGTCCTACCCGGGTCATTAGAAAATATCTTCCGATGTTTTCCTAATAAATTCTTTAATTCTTCGATCTGCTCCGGCGTGCATTTGCCGACCAATTCACTATCCCTAACAATTTCTTCAAAATCGTAAATATTGGGGTCTGACATTGGGTACGGTATTTCAAGATCAGAGTCAGAAGTTTCTTTACGTTCTTCACTAATTAACAAGTTTACTAATTCTGCGCGCTGATGATAAGGTTTTAATAAGTTCACATGATAAACTTGAGATTTTTCTGGGTTCCCAGGCATTTTAACTATGTAATTCGTGTCCGAAAGTTGACTTTCTACTATCCCGGGTCCTACCCACTGCACTGCTAATTTATTTGGCTTAGAAGCTGCTATAACTAAAACACGATCTCCCGGTTTAAAGATTCTTTGAACTGCGTCTTTATCGTACCACGTCTTTCTTTTTATCTGCATCTCAGAAACGCGCTCTGATGCTAGCTCTTGACAACGCTTCATTCGATTGATAAGTTCGAAAACGTATTCTGTCACCGCGCTTTCTTCCTCCTCTGGTTCCACCCATTTTTCGAACAACAATGTTTCGGGGGTGCGAAGATTTCTCCCGTGTACTAACTCCGCAGGGCTGAAATTTGTCGATTCATGTGTCACCGTGCGTAAAGCTAATAGCGCCGCGGGCAGATTTTTCTCCCAATCTTCTCCCGACTCTAGGCAAAGTACTCGTAGTAGACGCTTTACTGACCCGTGCCACCGTTCGACTGGGTTACTTTGGGGATGCCTTACTGAGCTATGGGAAATTTTGATACCATATTTTTCGAAAGAGGTTGTAGTTAAATTGCTAGTGAAGCATGTCCCTAAGTCACACTGAATTTCTTTGGGAAATCCTAATCGGCTAAAAATGATTAGCAAAGCCTCTACGACTGATGTAGAGCTAATATCTTTAACTGGTATCGCCTCCGGGTATTTGGATGCCATACATATGGCTGTTACCAGGTAACGATTATCCTTTTGAGAATAGGGAAGGGGCCCAACCGTGTCCACGTTAATTTTAGAAAATATTTCTCTGATTATGGGGACTAATTTTAACGGTGCTTTCTTTTTCTCACCTGATTTCCCTACTCTCTGACAAGGATCACAAGATTTTACAAACTCTTCCGCATTTTTCACGCAATTTTCCCAATAATAATACCTAAGGAGTTTATCTTTCGTTTTTGTAACACCCAAATGGGCCGCAACACCTTCGTGACACAATTCTAGTATTTGAACTCTAAATTTGAGGGGAATAACTAATTGCTTCCTCTCCATGCCTCTATGATCAGTTGTTTTTCGGAACAATAGTCCGTTTTCTGTTATCAATCCTGGGGATTTACCGGACGCAGCCTTCTCCCACAATGGCTTGAGGTCCAAACAATTCTTTTGTTCATTTTTAAACTCTTCCGAACTTATTTTTACGAGGGCTAACTCTTGGACTTCTGCTGGGGGTAGATGAATATTTTCTCTCTCTGTTACATCCGAATTAAAATTTTGGATTGTTTCTGGTGTAATTTCCACTAGGTTCTCCGATTCGGGGGCATTTTGAATCGCAGTTTGACTCCGTGTCACTACAGCATTAATTAAATGCGGGTTTCTTTTCGTTTCATCTATTAACTCCTGAGTTAAATTCCCCATGAGATAGTGCTCTAATTGCACAGATTTTCCCACGACTGCGGCTTTGGTATTTATTTTACCAAATTGGTCGCTTTCTATCAAAACCCTAGCAACTGGTAAACATCTAAAATTATTTTCTAGGGGTTGTTTAAGCCAGACTGTTTCTCCTGTGTAATCACCGGGGTTTACTAAGTGGTGAGGAGAAACATCTAGGCTTGTCCCACTATCTCGTAATATCACAGCTTCCTTTTCATTTACCTTCGCCTGGCTAAGGTACGGAGCAAATGAGGGCGCAAACTTTTCCCCACTTGATAGATTATTTACTAGTTGGGTTTTATTTTTCCTAAGCTCGGGACACTGCGGGCGCAAATGGTCAGTGGAATGGCACTCATAGCATGAGGGAGCCTTTCTTTTTTCAAATTCCCTACTCCGCCATTTCGACTCCGAACTTTGAGGATTTCTCCAATTTTTCGATTGGTTTTGATAATTTTCAGTTTTATTATCCTCCCCTTTCGGTTTCCCCATAAAATTTGGCCTTTCGTTCATTTTTTTCTCTGGTATTTTGTGGGAACTTAAGTGTTTCCGAGACATGCGTCTCGTCGCCTCATATTCATCCAATTTGTTCACTAGTTCATCGGGGTCAACTATTGTCCCCCAATCGTCTAAAAAGTGCTCTTTCATCTCTGGTGGAACGCGCCTTTTTATTTGATCAGCGATCATTAAGTTTTTTAATGAATCGTAATTTTCAACCTTCACCCCCTTTAACCACCCTTCTAGGTAGCTCCTTAATTCGAATATCAAATCTTTCCACAGAGCTCCCGGCCGTCTCTGATGTTGTGCAAATTTGGTTCTGAAGGTTTCGGGGCTTAACTTGAACCTATTTAACAAAATAGACTTAACGTGGTCGAAATCGTCGGCCCGTTCTTCTGGCTCGCGCATAATTATCTCTACAATTTCAATAGGTAATAACCCGAGAAGATAAGTTACCCATTCTTCCTCATCGATTTTTGCCTTTTTGGCTTGACGTTCGAACAACGTTAAATACAATGCCATATCTGACTTTTCAGGCTCATATTTATGCATAACAAACTTTAATTGCATTTTTGTCCTTTCATCATCATTATGCGCGGAAGTTACGCTATTGGTTTCGCCGCTTTGCATTAATCGCAATTTTTCGAGTTCGAACTCTCTTAATTCTTTCTCCCTTTCTCTTTCCCTTTCTTCTTTCTCCCGTCCGCTTTCTTTCTCTCTTAACAAAAGATTGCAAGTCGATTTTGCGAACTCTTCATCATAATCGTCCGACCCTAAAATTGCTTTAACTATCTGCCTACGAGTGTCAGAGTCTGACGTCTCCACCCCAAACTCCGAGGCTATATGTCGCAAACTATCCTTGTCAAGTTCAAACAAGAAACTTCCCATTTTGGCAATAACACTTTTCCCAATTTCTAAAAATTTTATCAATTGCAAATTCTGTCAACTACAACGGTGTATTAAACATGTGTGAAATCTATAGTTAAATATGATTTCAAGAATACAATTTTACTACAATATCTCAATACACATAATTTGAACACTGCGAAATGTTTACAAATTCTTTGAGAACTCGATAACTCTTGTTTAACCCCTTAATTACTCAACATAAATTGAATAACATGCAAAACAATTTCAAGCTTCCCGTCTACCGTAGGTTCCTAATACAAAACCATTATAATCTTACTTCATTTATGAAACTTCATAAAATATCCTAATAATTTGAGTTCATTTGTATGAATTTCACAGTTAAATAGAATCGTTCACAGAACTTCTATCAAATTTTTCTTAAAATTTGCCTACTTATTGGAATAATAAACTTCGTGAATAAAAATTAATATGCATTTGTGCAACAAAATGTTTTTTTATCATTTGTATGACTTTAAAATTTAAATACTAATCAATTTATCTACATTTTAAAGTTCCTCAACTCTAGCTTTTTAAAAACAAAAACCTTTACACAATTTATTACTCTTTATGCCTCTAGAATGAAAAATCAAGCTCACCTATGCCTATGATTCCGCTCTTCGGCATAAGTATCATCGGGTTTTTTTTTTTTTTTTTTTTTCTGGTTTCTTCCTTCCCCAGGAATGATTCCTCTCTCTCGCCGATTCACATGCGATCACTCACATCAAGGGCTGGGCGTCTTCGATGTAGCTTACGTAAGCTCTGTCGAATTCTTTAAAATGGACGAGGGTGTCCGCAACTTGAGGGTTCTCGCGAATTTCTTTCCACTGGACGAGGGTGTCCACAGCTGGAGTTATTTCCACTTCCTCTCCACTGGACAAGGGTGTCCGCAGCTAGAGTTATTTCCACTGGACGAGGGTGTCCGCAGCTGGAGTAGCTTAATCCATTTCTTCCAGGACAATGGTGTCCTTTAATTTTTTTTTTCCAGGGTTCAGGATCCACTGAGCTGCCACCATTTTATTTTTAGGTCTGTAACGTATGCGGCCTGTGATTGATAAGAAGTAGCGTGTGGATCCTCACAAGGTCCAACGTACAGACTACAGTCGAAATATTTACTTTTTTTATCTGATTTATTTCTGGACTAATTCAATATTTCTATCTACACTATATACAATATACTGTTCCTGACAATAGCTTCCAGATTGTCCGTCCCTCCGGATTCCGGCAGGAACACTCGTTATAAGTCCGATGCAAGAAACATCAACTCAATCGAGGCGTTGCACCTTCGACTTTTCCGGCCCGGGGCGAGCCCAACATACAGAATCCCTCTCCAGGAGCGTGCCCTCCTCTCTCCAAAAACTCTCACACCACACAACACACTCAAGTTCCAGGCTGTCGTCCTCTTTGCTAAAGGGGCGGGGGTACATAAGCGGTTGGGTTCCGGCGCCGAAATTCTTGGCCCTCTCCTTCTCGTCTCGAGTCGCGGCGGCTTGCAGCAAAGAAGGCGCGCCGATCGGTGCTCGACCCGCTTGTCGTTTTTAATTTGCAGAAGTGTCCAACTCGGCGCCACAGCGTCTGGCCGTATTGTACAGCCGTGCTGTCCCCACTTGCTGGACAATGGTTGAAAAGGCGGTCGGCGGTTCTTCTCCGCAGAGGGGGTCCCGGAGAACTACGCGGCTCTCGTGAGAGGAGAGGGAATTTGTCACACTGCATTGATGACTGGAATTTTTCTTCAAAGCATCCGAAAATCATGCGGTAAGGTTCAATGTTGTACCTTCATAAACAATATATTCCAGTTTATTTATGGTTGTTGCAATGACAATTTTTACCCACTGTTGCTAACATTACTGTGATTATCAGTTTTTTTTTTTTTTTTACTTTAAATGCTCTAGCCGTTCAGGCAAAATTTTAATTCTGCGCGTATTGACTTTCGTCACGAATGGGTGGCTAACATGTGTGCTTTCAACGGTCACGACGTTCTTGGAATTTATTTGAATGATTTGAAATGGGCCATCATATTTTGTCCTGAATCTAGTTTTTGACTCTATAAAAACTAAGTCTCCGACTCGCAGTCGCATTTTCACCGCTTTCTTTAATTGGATTTCGTTTTGTTTCTTTTGAGCTGCTTTCTGATTTTGAACTGACTGTTCGGCCATAATTTTAAATGTTTTGGTTATTTTCTCATAATAAGGGTCGTATCTTATTTCCCCCTCTGTTCCACTTTTTTCCCATTGATCACTGAGGGTTCTTAATTTTCTCCCAAACATTAATTGGTGAGGGGTGAATCCAGTAGCAGGGTGTATTGACGCATTATAATATAACTTATGGAGATTTAATCCTAATTCAAAGTCCTGGATTCCCTCCTGGGCTAGTGCTGCCACTGAATTTTTAATTGAAAAGTGGGATCGCTCAACCTTCTCATTCGACCACGGAGTATACGTGCAAGTTTTCCAAAGCTTCACTCCAAGTTTTTTATTCAACGTTTGAAAAATTTGGCTGGTGAACTGCGTGCCATCGTCAGATAAAATTTCAGTTGCCACCCCATACGTCGAAAAGTATTTCAAAAGTGCATCAACAATTGTTTCCGCCTTAATGTTGCGCAGAGGATACAACTCTAAATAGCGCGAGAAATTATCTAGAATTGACAAAAAATAATTCCCCTGGGGTCCATTTGGCCCACAAATGTCAACAGAAATCCGGTTTCCTGGATATTCGGCAATTTTATTATTCCCAAATTCACGTTGGGTTTGATGACTCGGCTTCAATTTTGCACATATAAAACAAGTCTTAACAAAATTCTTGACGGCAGCGGTCATTCCAGCAAAATAATAGTTCCTTTTCATTATTTCTAAGCATTTGTTTTCCCCCAGGTGCGTTATGTGGGCAGTTTTAATTGCTATTTTTTGTAGTGGTTTGGGCAGGACAATTCGATTTTTATTCTCGTCTTTTTCATCGTTATACTTCACTAAACGTGAATATTTATCGAACCAAAATTTTTCTCCTACTCTGGGTTCAAAAATCTGCTTCCGACATAGTTCGTCTTTAATCGGGCCCAGTACAGAATCGAACTCTGTAAGGGCACTAACATTTTCGTGTGATAAATCACATGTGTCCACTTCTCCGTGGATTTCGTTTTCTCCCCTTTTCGCTCCTAGCCCCCTGTGGATCCCGCTGGTTCCACCAAAGTTGTCAGGACTGGTTTTTGCTCCTGTGTCCTTTCAATTCCATCTGTTTCCATGGCAACCGCTTGTCCACTATCTACACTACTTTCCTTTGCGTCGTTTTGTCGACCCGCTGTTTGTTTACAATATGGAATAGCAGTACTTTCTGTGTTTGTCTGATAGTTATGTATTTGGTTAGCAGGATTCCGCGAAATATAATCTGCAAAAATATTTCTGCGCCCCTTGATATAAATGATTCTATAGAAAAATTGTGACAAAAACATTTGCCAACGCGCTAATATTCCGGAAACTTGGGTCGACTAAATTAAGTACTTTAGCGGTTGATGATCGGAGAGAATCACAAAATCCTTGTCTATTAGAAATTCGTAGAAGTATTTGATAGATTCTACTATCGCAAGTAGTTCTATTTTATTTGCTGCGTAGTTTTTTTCAGAATTTCTCAATTTTCTCGAAAAGTACTTTACTGGCCTAATTTGTCCATCCACCATATGACCCAAAATCCCACTAATTCCTAACAAACTTCCATCTGTATTGAGGTAAAACGTCTTATTCATATCGGGTTGCACCACAAAAGGTCGGGAAGTAAAGATTCGTTTAAATTGCGTAAACGCATTCTGACATTCCTCATTCCAAGCAAAGTTCTTCCCTTTTTAAGCCAGCTGTTCCAATGGGTCAGCTAGTGCGGCGCAATTCGGGATCAGATGGCGATAAAAATTGACCACCCCTAAAAATTTCTTCACTTGGCGTGGTGTTTGAGGTTGGGGAAAATTCTGGATCTTTTCCATATTATCGGGGGTCGGTTCCACCCCTGTTGGTGAGAGGTTAAATCCCAAAAATTTAATTTCGGTTTTTAGGAACCGTGCTTTTGCTGGGCTTAATGTCAGGTTAAATTTTCGTAGTCGCTCAAATACTACTTTTATTTTGCGAAACATTTCTTCAATGCTATTTGCAGCTATAATTATGTCATCCAGGTAAGCATGAATACCCTCTTCTTGCATGTCAGCCAGCACGTGTTCTAACATCAATTTCATCCAAAAGGCCCCACTATTTTTTAAGCCAAATACGAGACGCGAATATTGGAAATTCCCGTACGTTGAGGTACATGCCAAATATTTGCGTTCCGATTCAGGAACATGAATCTGCCAAAACGCATTGGAGAAATCTAGTGTAGTATAATACTTTGCGAGCGCCAATTTGTTTATCAAATCTGCTATCCACGGTATGGGAACCGGAAACAAATTAATCTTTTCATTAAGACGGCGAAGATCAATCGCCATCCTATATTTCTTTTCAGGTCCGCCTTTTTTCACCAGGAGGACTGGAGCTGCGAAAAAACTATTTGTGTATTCTATGATGCCACAAGCCCTCAGATCGTCTATTTGTCGCTTCAGTTCCGGCTGTAACGCTAAAGGAACCTTATATGGTTTCGCTGCGATTGGTTTTTCATCACTTACGTCAATTTTTACTTTAACTGCGTCGGTTTCCCCCAATGTTTTTAAGCTGGACGTAAAAACGTCGGCATAATCCACTAGTAACTCTTCTAATCTAGCTTTATTTTCAGTATGAATATGCTCCAACTCAAAATTATTTAAGTCGAATTCTGGCCGCCGTAATCGTAAGACTTCAGGGGTTGCTTTAATTAAATTTATTGGCTTCGATTCTAGCTCTGACTCCTGTATTTTAATATCAGTATGTAGTAACCCAATCTTTTCCTGCTTATTGATCGTTATTATTTGATCTGTATTATTGGTAGCAATAACATCAATTTTCCTCTTATTTGTGTTCACAACAGACTGATCAATTTGTACGTTAGAGGTATATTTCTCAAAGGGGTTAAACAAACCTATGCTTCCCTCCTTAATTTCTGGCTGACAAATCAACGACACAATGTGGGTACTCCCTGGTGCCAACCTTACTTTCTTCTGATCCCCATATCCTGTCCTTTATTACTGTGCCCCAACTCAAATTTAGCTTTTCCCGCGCTAACCAATCCTGAATCAAAATCAATTTTCAATTTTAATTTTCTAATAGCGGGGTAACTCAATACCAAATCATACGAATCAAATACTATGTCAGTGATAAAAATATCCTTTAAAATTGTACAATCCCCTATTGTGATCCAGGCTTTAATGCAAGTTTTGTAATTAATGCTTTCACCCGTCAAAGTTTTTAACGTAACTAATTTTGTTGTACAATTTACTTTACCCTTTTTAGACAACGAATTTAATAGAGCTGTTGAAGCCACCGTACAACACGCCCCCGTGTCGGCAAGAAAAGTGACCGGTTGACATCTATCTTCCTGAAACAATCCGATGAACCCGTGAAGTATTGGTAAGTCATTATTCAACTTATTTTTCGATAACGTAGTTACTGTTTTGACCACTTCATTACATTTTATCTGGTTTTGCTCGTGAACCAACTCTCATATATTTTTAAATCCCGCTATCTGCCGATCGCTCATAGTATTTCCCTTCGAGTTTTCACTTCCTGTGTCGCGAAATTCTTGTCTCTCTTTTTGAGGGTTCCCTCTCTTCGCGCTTTGATTGACAGGTAGGTGTGTTTCTGACTCTTTCCCTGCTCCGCTCACCAAAATGGGGGATTTTCGCACTAGCCCTTCTGGTTTTTGTCCGATTCCCCCCTTTGATGACGTAGTCTCACAAGCGATTGGTTCTTGTGTCGAATCTGGAATAATGCTCCTTTTCTTGTATTGCATCGCTAATTTATTTTCGTCTACGTTCATATGTTTTGCCGCCTGTCTTGCTCGTGTGTTTACATTCACTCTTCGCTGGGGACTAATTTTATCTTTCGATTTCTTCCCGCTATTATCACGAAAGCTTACTCTACACAACTCGTCCTTTTTATTTTTATTTCTGTCGTGAGCTACCAATTCTTTCTGAATTTGACGATTGTTTTGTACTTCGTTTGGAATTTTCGTCCTTTTATTTAACTGCCATTCATTTTTAAATTCTCTCTTCGTATGCTCCCAACGTCTTTTAACAAGCGGACTCCTTGCTCCCGAATGCTGCCAATCATTAGCGTGATTCCCTTCCATAGGTTTACTATTGAACTGCATACTTTTTAATTTTTGGTAGCCGGGGCATTCAGTTGTATTATGACCTACCTCTCCGCAAAATGCACATACTGTGGTACATTGTTTAATGTTACTTATCTGCTCTGTCGTCTTAATATTATCTTCTTGCCTTAACGAATACGCGTCGATTGCGTTAACACGTAATTGCGAGCATACCGACGATACTTTTTGCAAAGTTTCCGCGTAACTAACCGCCTCGTCAAACGAACTAGGATTTTTCAATAAAATTTCTCTTTGCAAGTCCGGCGTTAATCCTTCAATAAAACGGCCTAATAGTAACTTATTTGCAATTTCGCACTCCTGTGGTGCGCTCATTATTCCCAGAAAATTTACTCCTGCTTTTCTTAACCTATGGGCATAATTTCTAATCGGCTCTTCGGCGGACATATATATGTTTGAAAATTCAATTTGCCACTCAAGGAGTGATTTTTGACGTGAGAAAAATTTTATGAATTTTGCCTTAACCTTCTCATAACTTTTGGATTTACTTAATAGTGGATCATCAATCAACAACTGTTGCGCATCACCCTCTAACTTTGCCTTAAATATGATTAATTTTTGCAATTCATTCCAGTTCGCTAAATTTGCGATACTCTCAAATTCCTCAAAATAATACCTACAACTCTCCGCTTCTCCGGAAAAAGGTTTAACAAGGGAAATTAGATTCGGATCCATTTTTGGATATTCTATCAAACGATTGCCTCTAAGCTTTATCGCTCCCTTCTGCGTTCAGTTTCCTATTTTCCACCATTTATCCGCTAACCAAATTTGACAAATTATAAATTTCCCACACAAACAAATAATCCTTTTACGTTGCACATTAAACTATCTGCATGACTATTTCCGCCTCACCAAAACAAATAACTTGTATACCGAAATATTTATCCTTGCTCACATCCATTTCACTACCGTTAACTACTAACATTTTCTCTGCCCGCCGCATTTTCCAAAACTAATTTTTACTTTAACACCAATCACACTGAAATGGGACATTATCCCACCTAATTCTGTAACTTTGAAAAATCCAAATTTGCCCCCAAGAACAAACTGCCTCAGCATTATGTGCGATTTCCCCTAACCGCGGCACAACAATCATAAACTTTAACGCCTAAATTTTTAAACATGCTCCTCCAAAATAATTTTCACAGAGAATTGACTATACAATATCCAGTTCGTAAGAGCTTGTTTGATGAAGAACTATACCAAAACATAAAGCAAGTTGCGAAATTTGACTTTTGAGTTCGAATTAAAATGCATAAATTTTGTTTGATATTTTGCACTATCAAACCAAAAAACAAACAAACAAAAAAGTTTTTTTTTCTAATTCTTTTAATACTCTCACTCTCTGGATATCATAAAATCATTCTACACAAGAAATAACAATTTTTTTTTTGACTGAAAAGAAAATTTAATTTTGACTAAGTGATTGAATGTTATACTTCCTCGAAGTTAGCAATAAAAATAAAACTTTGAATACATTTTAATTAGAAAGGCATCAATTTTCAATTTGCTCATAAGTTCACTACTCCCAAATTATTTGAGTTCATGGCAACAAAACCTTAAACATGAACTATCCTATCATACCACTGGTCACTGCACCAATATAGGACCAAAAGTGACACTACTGAACACGGAACCATTATCTAGACCACTAGTCACGGCACCAATATAGGACCAAAAGTGACACTACTGAACTCTTAACCATTATCTAGACCACTAGTCACGGCACCAATATATGTCGCGGCCAGGTTCACGACATCAGGGCGCGTGATACGTAAAGTGGCATAGACAATAAAACACAAATTTTTTTGGTTAACTAGATTAATTTATTCACTTATATAGATATTAACTTAGGCCCATGAGACTACTACTATTAAAAAGTAAAAGGAAATGTGCAGGGAACGAACCATGTCCGGATCCAACGGGCAGCACTTGTTGTGAATTTTAGTCCATATGTGTCTGTGGGCGATCCTTCCTCGTCCGGAAGCGAATGGTGATCATCATAGTCCTGCTTGCAGAAGAGGCCTGCCGCGCCTATTTTATAGACGGCAGATGTTGTCAATCAAAAATTGTACAGAAGGGGCCCATCTCTGCCTTGGAAGATGAAGTGGTTTCAGGGAAAAACTGATCACCTCTGTCCAGATCTGATGATGCTCTGATGCAGTTCTTGTGTAACTCTGGTGTTCTCTGACGATCTCTTTTGATGATGTTTTTGGTTTTAATTCACCAAAAGCCCCTTGCTGATTTGATGGGAGGTCTTGACCAATTCAGGCTCTTTTGGCCTCCCATCTTTTCTTAGATTTCTCCCAACCAGGGCGCTTCCCGTCGGCCGTTGGCTGGCTAGTTTATCTGTGGGGCGGTACGAAGATCCACGCAATCAGAGCGTTTTGCTTCTGGTGTTCTCACGGTGTTGTTGCCTCCTCCGCCATCTTGAGTTATAAAATTTATATTTATCTTATCCGTCCAATGGGCCTTTGTTGAGAAAATCTCTTCAGCTATTGTTGGTCCAGACGGACTGTCACCGCCGGTCGTAAAAATGCCTATTACATTGTAACCCCCCATCTTTCTGTTACGACAATGATAATTTTAATGATGTAATGTTTTGATAAAAGTCCTTTAATTGTAACTTTTTTCCTACTTCTCTCGAAACTAACTCTGAAAATACACTCATAATATCCGCAATTTACTTATTTTTTTCGGAACTAAAAAGTAGTTTTTACTGTTTATTTATTTATTTTATTAAAGGGTTTGAATTTCTCGAAAGATACAAATGCTAAAATAAATTAATAAAAAGGGGATTTTGTTCGAAATGAACTTATTTGACTTTTTTCCTCGTTCAAAAGTGTTTTGTTCGAATTGAACAATTTCGTCGTTTAGTTCGAACGAGGGAAAAAGAGACTGACAGGCAGACAGGCAGAACACAGTTACCCTGTTTTATAATACTACTTTCAGTTTTATTATTTTCAAATATTTCTTGAACTAATGTACTAAGAGTTTTCTGATTAATATATATTATTTATGTATTCATATTTTATTATTTTTATTATTATTAGCATTTTTAAGATACCTTAACCATCTTAATCAATTCATTTTCTTTTTTTTTTTCTTTTTACGGGAAAGTAGTCTAAAAAGTGAAAATTTAAATTCAGCAATTACCATTCTCGATTAATACTGCCGATTAGTGCTCGAAACTTTTGTATAAATTTCGTCCTCTAATGAAGCAATTTCAGATTGTTCGCATTACTGGAAAGCATAAATCCTAAACCTTGTTTAGCTTCGTTACGAAAGTGCTGCTTACATTTTCTTGATTTAATCTAGCACAGGGAAACATATTTATTTAAATAGAATAAGATAGAAACACGATTTATTTCTGAAAATTGATTTATTGCGTAGATTTCAGATTGTATTAAACTTTTCCCTTGTAATATAATTTCTCAAAAGTGAAACGTAACTATGCATTTAAATAACAATGTATTGGTTTGCAACATTTCTACATTATATGCGATTTTGTAGAATAAATAGAATACAATTTCAAATACGGATTGCGTCTGTGTGTATCTATTAAATCCAGGTACTGAAATACGTTATTCTGAGAGATTGAATCATATTTCTTACATGAAAACATGTGTATGTATGCCATAAAAATAGATCCCTGTAACAGTCCACGTGAATACATAGTTGCTATATTTCAATTGTTCGTAAAAAAAAAGAATGTTTACAGAATATGTATTATTGAGACATTTCAGTACTATTGGATGAATCATGAAATTACAGGGGTGTTGATCTCTTTAAGTTCAATTACACAGATACGAGTGCTGTAAATTTAGTAATGGCAACATGGGTATAAACCAAATTTTAATGACTTGACAAGTACAATTGCATTACATTATGTCTACGTAATCACCAGTAAAGTGTATCACCTTTTGTCAAATGTCGGAAAGCCTTTGGAGACCACTGGCAAAGTGTTGATCGTTGAAATGGGCGCCGGAGCGACGTACTGAAATAGCTGAAACTTCATGAATTCGGAGGCTTCGGAGGGGTTCCGTTATAGGGGTTCCGATATGGTAGTGCATTTTCGCCACAGGCTTCACGTAATCCTCGATAACATTATGTTGCATTTTTGTCATCGGCAACATCGATTTTAAGCCATGACCGCTGATCACCTTTTGAAAAGATGTTTTATTGCGATAGAAACGACACTCTTCATTTTAATACCTAGTAACACATACCCTTCTAACTAGATCGACTGATTTTTGTACTCTACACATCGGCAACAACGCCACCTCACCACTCCCACATCCTTTTTGCACACGCTGATTCTTCTGCGTGTTTCTACATTAAATTGCCTCTATTTAATTTGCAGCCCTCGTATATATGGGCGTCAACTGAAAGAATTCACCCAAATGACGCACATATATTTTCATGAAGTCCTAAACCCTTTTTTGGGTGTCACTCGGACCGGAACCCACCTCCCACGGTAGTGACGATATTGTTCGTATACATATATATATATATATATATATATATATATAGGACGGCGTCTAGGAGTAAGTAAGTTTATCAGAAAGAATAGTACGAAGAGAATATATTAATGCTTAAAATAAATATTATATTTACTATTGAAAACATAAAAAGAAAAAATCACGCTATTTTCAAATCTACCAGGAAGGTAAATTAAAGTTTGAATACAGAGCATGGTTCACTTGTGAGATGGGGACTCCGAACATCCTAGTGTGTTTTTATCAATTCGATAAAAGCGCGAAACGCGGTGGAAAAGAAAAAAAAAGTGACCTTACTCGTTCATGGCATGCGGGAGACTAGTCGAGTTCAAGCTGTTCTCTCTGAAAATGACGTCACGAGCGCGAGCCCAACGGGATAAAATTTGTTCAGATCGGGGTCACCACCTCTTCCAAATTAAAAATGTATTTTCTACATATATATATACTCGCATATATATTAATTTTAGTATTATTTTCTTTAAATCTTCTTTTCTCTCTTCATATATGTCTTTTTAAAAATTTCACTGGAAGGATCATCCATGGGGATTCTTTGAATGTTTCATAAGCAAGAAATATGAAAAAAGCAAATACCTTAATACATCATTCAGTTTAAGTTATTATTCTGATAACTTTCATTTTACTCGTAACGGAAATATTATTCTGCTATTTCGAATCGTATACTCACTGACTTTGTTCATTAAAAATCTGAAGTGCACTCCTCATACGCTTACTAATACATCTTTCCAGGCGCGACACTTTTCGTTAGAGTGTAAGCGGAATCTAGCCAGAGTAATATTAAATCTTTTAAGATTTCCCTATTTTCCTAATAACTTTTGTTGTGATGTCACAAAGAAGCTGAGTGGTTACACGACAGATGCCAAAAACATTCTCATGTTTCCGTGCCCCTGACTGAATTCTCTTTAATTGGAATAACGAACTTACTGAAAGATAAAAATTGCAAGATTAATGTCTCAATCATGCGATGCTATCGTGTTCGACTTTTCTACTTGGTTTACTTTGAAGACAAGGGGCTGCTTTGTTCCATATTAAGTAAAAATGAAATTTCTGATGAATTCATGTTCAATATTTTACAGAACACTGATAATATTATGGGGGTATTGGTAGGAATACATAATGCATTGTCAATAAATTTAACATACGTTACACGTTGCTTTTATAATTATCACATTACTTGTTAATATTATGATTTGTAGCGGTCCAATTTAAGTTTGTGTTGTGCAGTGTGCAGCAGAATATCGTTTCAAATAATCATGTTATCTGCAACCTCATTCAGGTCATCAGTTCAGCATCATCAATGTCATTAACAAATAGCAAATTTACAGTGTTTGTTGTTTTTAAATGGGCTGCGTATATTGGTTCCTAACCATTGCAGACCTAGTGCGTTCACAGAGATTGGTACCAACTCTTCCAGCGGCACCACAAAGAGTGTGGTACCATTGCCGCAATTTTTTGACACTCAGTTTCCCCTTAAATGGCGGCACTTGAGCTCTAATTGTAGCAACTTGCACTAAGCATTTAATTTCGCCGAAAGTATCCACACTAAACGGATATTCAAGGGAACTTGAACATGCCGCATAATCATACGACATGGGTGCTGTCGATTTTCTGCATCTTGAAAGTCAACCGATTTAGGCCAGGTTTGATCCTGCAAACTTTTGCGTACGAGGCCTCCGCCTTACCACTGCGCCACCTTTCAGGCGCAAATGTAAAGTAGAATTCTCGAAAATAATAACAAAGCAAAGCTAAATAATTTAGTGTACATCGAATAATGAACATTTCCGCTATGTTGCGAATTTAATTTCCAGAGAAAAATAAATAAATAAATAAATAAACAAAGAAATCATAATATGATTGCTTTTTTCTGCTTTTCTGAGTATTTGTAAAAAATAAAACAACACATCCAGTTTTCATTGCAAGGAAATAATTTAAAGGTGTAACGTACCCAAGTTTTACTGCTAGAAAGGAATTATAGAAACATCCTACCATCTGCAAAGAATATCTTCTTTCAAAGTTTCTTAAAAGTCCAAACGGTGTAAATATCCCTGCGGGCAAATATAAAGAGAAAGTATCAATATTTCGGGGCAAACCACTTCACGGAAATAATTCTTTTAGTTATAATACTCAATTTATATTTCTTTTTGCCGCATTCCAAATTTTTCTGTATCAAATTAAGAGATCGAGAGTACTTGTTCCCCATGGATGGAAAAAGAGAAAACAAATAAAAGACATCATCATTTTAATGCTAATGAGAAATTCTGCTTAAATGTATAGCTGAAAAGCTTTTTTTAAATAAAATTTTAAGATTATGTTGAAGTAATGACTAAGTGAATTAAAATGCAATTGATTATTGAAGTAAAATAAAGCTACAAATCAGTGTTGTCACTACATCTTTGGTTAAGTTAAATGTATAAACTGTTATTTGAGGAGAATTAGTAACTTTTTTGTTATCGATTTAAACGCATGAACAGTTTGTTATGCCATATAACGCTGAAAACCTCGAGTTGTTATGATACGTATGAAATATTTATTCATATCAGGAGACATATGTTTTAACTAATTTGTATGTTTTTTTCTTTCTTTGTTTCTTTTTTTAATTTTTTTTTGACAAACAGACTAGTGACTTCTAGGTGGTGTAGCCCTGAGTTGTTATAAAATTTGACAGAAGCTCGGAATTTCGATTTTAGTTCAACCTTGATTATTGTTTCTTGACTACTTGAATTTACGTTTTCATTTGAAATACTTAAAAACATGGAAAGGTTTACTTGAAGAGTAATTATTTTTTATTATTATTTGCATTGAAAGATTTAAAGTGTTCCTGACTGCGATCATTTCTTCCATAAGGTAGGTGACTCCAGTAGTTCAGAGTTTCTTCAATATTGCTTTTATACTGATTGACCGTGCCCACCTAAGCTCCTAAAGAAAAATCAGGTATGCATCAATTGCACATTTTGTCAGATAATATGTCAAATGGTAGATATATTTTTTTTAATGATTATAATGCAGTATCAGAACATGGAATAATTATTTATGTAATCTCTGTAAGTTATGTTTTTTTTTTTTTTTTTTGTATGCAAACAAGGATGCTTTGCATGTAATCAAGGGTCCCACAATAAATCCAGGGGAAAAGGTTTTAATCTTACTGAAGAAGACGAGGATATTCCGATTTATTCTTAATATGTTACTTAAATGTGCTTTGTCTTATATACAGCTTAAACGGAATGAATATTTTTTTCGATTGCGAAAAAATTGCGTATCCGAACTCTTCATATAAACTAAACTCAGTGGAGCGACATCCTATTTTAGTAAAGTTCTGCGGTGCTCATCTCAGCTTACGAGAGTGTTAAATTATGATTCAGTTAATTAATTTTACTAAAGCTTTATTTTGTATCTTTTGACAATGCTTCGTCACAAAAAAAAAAATATATATTGCGTCTATTCTACCCAAGAATTTATTTAGAACACAAGTGTATTTTGGAGTTCGCCTTATTTAGATTCGCCCATTGTATGACCCCTCTTCACAAAAATTTTAAATCGTAAAAGATGCCTCTGTCAATAATTTGGGGGATATTACTGACGTTAATCATAGACAAGAATAAAAATATTAATACAAAATAGTTTTAAAAATAAGTTAAACAATAAAAATAAAGGGTGATGAAAAGAACAAGTAAAAAAATTGGTCCACTGAGAGCGTGGGATGTTTTGGTCACCTACCTTCTTCTATAGTTAGTAACACTATAACAATTTACCAAATTTACAAAACAAAGTATAACGTTGTGTATTTTATTCAAAATTGGGTATCGTTGTTTTCACGACACACACACACATATTCATATATATATACATATATATATACTGCCCTTATTATTAGATTGAATACTAATTAACTTACTAAGTACGCTGCAAGGAAGAGTAACATAAACGTTTGGATTTTAACTTTACTCCCCTTAACACTAGTATTTTATAAATCAGCCAGCTTTCCAATTCAACTTTCAGCGTATTCCTTTTTCAAAATACTACCGTAATTATCACATTTTAAGCATTTCATGAAGATCCATGAACCTGGGCGAAAAATTGTGATGGGCGGATTTTATGAGGTAACGTGATTTTATGATTTCGTACAATTTAAGACAATGTGTTCTGGCATTAACGGGAAATTGGTAATTAAATCCTTGAAGCCTTAAACAACATAATTAACGCATTTAATTATGCACACATTAAATATGCATGTATTCTACAAACTGGTAATCTGACTATTTAGAGAGTTTATACTTCTCCACCTGGAACGATCGTATTCAATTAGGAAGTTATAATCAAGCTATAAAAACTTCCACGGGTTGCATCGATTACTACTCAAGGAAAAAAGTCATATTAAAGGAAAAACGCATTTGCAAGACTTTATTCCATTTTTTAAAGCATAAACATGCAGTTATACATCAATATATTACACTAGATGCTGCCCGCGACTTCGTTCGGGTAGAAATTTTGATGTGCATGTATGAAAAGTGACGGCCAGATCAAAATGTGATCAATGTGGGCAAATATTATGGAAGGTGACCTTTTGGGCGTTGTATTTCTGGGCGGAGAAGTTGTAAACAAAATTAAACGGTGTTGAGGTGTCCCACGGAAGCAGCACATTTTTCCGCTATGAAAAGTAGCTTTTGTCATTTGCTGAACCCTGAACTACCACTATGCAAAAAATTATGCTGAGTTCTTGTTTTGTGAAAAAAAAACAATTTTATTCCACAGAAACCGTACATTTTTCCTGGATTTAAAGTTGCCTATGTGCTATTAATTGGGTAAAAATCAATTAGTGAGGACTCGAACCCAGGTCACCAAGTTAAGCGCCGAGTGCTTTATCACTTAATGCAGGGGTCTCCAAACTACGGCCCGAGGGCCACATCCGGCCCGCGGACAGATTTTGTCCGGCCCGCGGAGAGCTAGCATACTTGAAAGAAAACTCCTTCTAGAGAACATATTTATTTTTTATAGCAAATTAAATTAAGTTTACTGAAGTAATCTATTTTTATGTTGAATAATTATTAATATGACATCTACATTGATATGGTCATGGGCTAACTACTCATAACATTGTTGTAGGTTATTATTTACTAACTAACAAATTATTGAAATGAATCCAACTAACATTTTATACATTTTAAATGAAAAGATAACTTATAACAAGCATAACGACATATGAAATACTAATGAGATTTATGTAATTGAGATTTTCCACTGACAATAGTTTGTAGTTGTGGACTAATTTTACTTGTACCAATTATTAAAAGAGATTTAAGATGCTCATCAGTTAAGTTAGATCTGTAAACATTTTTTGTGTACTTCATTTTGGAAAAGGTCTTCTCACACAAATAAGTAGTACCAAAAACAGAAAACAGCCCACGAGCAAATTTATGCAAATTATCAAATTGTGTCAGTGGAAGACACTTATAAAATTCCAACAAATATAAGTTTTGATATTTGTTCTTAATTATATCACTGCACTGTAGATCAATCATTTCCATTTAAAGTTCCGGGGCTAGGGTTTCAATGTCAGTATCAAAAGGATTCTGAAAAATCTTAATTTGATTCGCAATGGCATCAAAGTCCGAGAAACGAGTATCAAAATTTATTTTCAAAGCACTCAAAGTTTCGATTGCAAAATCAATAGGAAACTCGGTCTCAGTGGTGTGGCTAAATATTTCACATGTTTTAAAATGTGAAAAACATTTACTTCGTAGTTGTGATTGAAACAGTATCTATTTCTTCCGGAATGATTTGATATTATTGTATAAATCAGGAAGATGCTGGTTTTCTCCTTGCAATCTCAAATTCAGTTCGTTCACATGTTTTGTCAAATCAACATAGAATGCTAACTTCCACAGCCATGCGTTGTTTTGCAATTCAGTAAGAGGGCGATGCTTTTCATTCAAAAAAAATTCGATCACTGCTCGAAGTTCAAAAAAGCGCTGAAGGACTTTCCCACAACTAAGCCAACGTACGGCAGTATGATAAGGTAAGTCATTTTCTCCAATCTCTTTAATAAATTGTACGAATTGTCGGTGATTCAGCCCAAAAGATCTGATAAAATTAACAGTTGATATGACTGGTTTCAGAACTTCAGACATATCCAAACATTTTCCGCACAAAGACTGTTGATGAATGATACAATGTAAGACTATTGGTTTTGAACCACCGTCATTTTCTACAGCCTTTGACACAAGAGCGACCACTCCTTTATCTTTCCCACTCATGTTTTTGCCTCCATCAGTTGTAATACATTTCAAGTTTTTCCATCGAAGGTTCTTTTGCTTAATGGCCATTTCAACTCCTTTAAAAATATCTGAACCAGTAGTTGTGCCATGAATACTATACATATCAAGAAGTTCTTCATGCACTTCATAGCTTTTATCTACTCCTCGAATATAAATCAACACCTGAGCAGTATCTGACACATCCGTTGACTCATCCAAGGCCAAAGAAAACCACTCAACATGTCCATTTTTGTTGAACAGTTGAGAGGATATATTTTCAGCGATGTCTTCTACCCTTCGAGCCACAGTGTTTGCTGACATACTGACAGTTTTTAATAAATTTACCTTTTCAGGGCACATTTCTTCGGCTACTGCGATTATGCATTCTTTGACCATTTCTCCATCGATGAATGGTTTTCCACGTTTTGCAATTTCAAGAGCCACACGAAAGCTGGCACGAGTTGCAGCCTCTTGTTCAGTTTTGAGTTTTGTAAATAAAGATTTCTGCGATTTCAATCCGCGCTTCATAGCTTCGAATTTTTCTGTCCGCAAACTTCCTGTATATTTTGAGTAATTTTGAAAATGTTTTGCTTCATAATGACGTTTAATGTTATATTCTTTGAGAACGGCTATGCTTTCATTGCAAATCAAACATAGCGCCTTGTTACTGGACTCAATTACAAAATACTGAATGTTCCACTGATCTTTGAATTTTCTGCATTCACTATCAATTTTTCGCTTCTTTTCCATTCTACTAAATCACACACAAAAGCAACAATTCAAATAAAAATATTGTTACAAAGATGTCTTAAACTTAAACACGCACAAACACGTTTTAAGGAGGTACGCACTATTTTATTTCACAGCAGTGTCATAGGAACTGACTTGTGGTTGCGCCACTAGCCTTCTTATATATTTCACTTACTGCCATCTAGAAGTGAGTGGAAGACACCAGAACTTTATCGAACCAACGAGATTATTCTGTAAGTGCTATTAGCGCCATCTGTTAGGGATAGAAGGTACTACCTATTTCTGCTTGTGTCCACCAGATGTCCTGTCACGTTACTCCTCATGGCTCGCTCGTACTCTACGACTAATCTAGAAATTACAGATAATGACAGGAAAATTAATAATATGCAGTATTGCCGTTTTGCGGACTTTAGTTCGATTTGCAGCCTTTTTTAAACGTGGCGTACTTTTTCGGACTTTTTTTTTCATGTAAAAAAATACTCATTCGTTACTTGAGTACTCGTTAGGAACCGAAGTAACGATTACTGAAGAAAAAAGTAATCAATGATTACTTGTGTATTTCATTACTTTTGTAATCAATGATTACTATGGCGATACGATGCGGGTACCCCATTATAACGGATACCCATACGATACAGAAAATACATCAGCTTCCCCGTCGCTAATGGCATCTGGCAAAAAAGTAATCATATTTTACACCACTAGTGGACTGATTCAACTTTTTACCACCGGCAACAATTAATGATAATATGGTTTTGGACCTTGGAATTTACTGGAGTAATCAATATGGCCCTAAGGCTGGAAAGTTTGGAGACCCCTGACTTAATGTATCAGCCCGATACTGATAGTCTTTCAATTTCATTTATAACTATTGAGCCCCACTGTACATGTTACGGTAGTACACTAATTTTATCTTATTGTATCCTAAGCGAACCGTGCCTTTTTCTGGAATAAAAAGGAGCTTATGTGCTATGGGGGTAGACTATAATCTATCTCTGTGCCAAATTTCCTCCACATCCGTTCAGCCTTTCTAGCCTGATTGAGTAATAAACATACATCCAAACATCAATGTAGCACTAAAATTTTATTAATGTTATGGATACTATTCGCTTAATTTTATTGAAGGTTTTGCTTTGAAAAAAAATTTGAACATTCATACAGAAAAAAAAAAAAACATAATTTATTTACAAGTATATATTATGAAAGATGAAAGAAAATTCAAAAATCAACAGTAACTTCGAACATAATAGCAAAACCTTTACAGGGCAGCAAGATTAAAAGTATCTTTACCCTTTTACCTCGCAGTTTATCAACTACGATTCACTGGGTACAAAAAAATTACATACTGAAACATACTGAAACTTCTGCTTGATTTAAATAATATGCTGGGTGTTTGTGCATATATAGCAAAATTTTCAGTCTCTTAATGTTTTTTAAATACATTTTTCAAAATATTTTGGCTCTGATTTTTACAGACAGCTAAGAACACATGCTTTAAATGACTTTATTAAAACGTATTATGCTCCTTGAATGTTACAGGCAAAAATTCCCCCGGGATTGTTATTCTATAGAAATGCACCATTCCATCCGATTGTTGTTACGATTCACTCACGACTTTGGTGTTGTACTGTGATCAGTTTTGCACTAATGATGAGGCAACACTGTATATTTTTAACAGCTATTATTATTTGTGATTTTTTTTTTTTTTGACAATTTGAGCTTTATTTACGTTGATTTCTCTTTTATTCCTATTTCAGTACAAAACATTTTGAATTGTTCATGTAGCATCATATTCTTATTTATAATTAATGAACATAATAAGATCCTTTTTTAGCATCATCAACTTGATCTTTTTTTGTAGTTAGAATTTTACAAAAAAAGGCGTCATTTACTTCAGTTATCATATTTGATATAATATGAAAAGTAATATTAGCCTTTTAAAACTAAAGTTGTCAGACAAAAACGTTTCGCTTTTGTATATCAAGAACACTTTCATGCAAACCAATGCAGAAAATAAGTTTCTTGTTTATCTTTAGATTTGCTAATTTACTTCGATACTTACCTATGTTTACATAATCAATTTATTGTTTCCTAATTTAAGTTAGGAAGATTAATCTTGCAGTGAAACGACGGCCTATGTACACAATGCTTAATTAAATTACCCTTGTGCATTATAAGGATGCAAAATTAATAATGCTGTTTCTTGGCAACACATTCATTCGTAATAGAGGGAGGAGGAAGCTCTAATTAGTCATACCTGAGCACGCGCTCCAGTTTAGACTGTTTTCGGCCTAAATGCCTGAGTAATGGGGTAATTTGAGAGATGCATTCAACAGTCTCGCAATAGTAGTTGGGATATTTACTTTCGATAGAGTACTTTTGGATGTACCTCTATTGTAATTTTTTTAAAGCGATAATGAATTCATCATTGCCACACATCACCGCTAGCTTGTTAATTTGTGAACTGCCACGACAACCTAAATAAATTTTTAGAAGTACTGCTAGACTTATGTTTTACAACTTATTATCATTTCTAAAGTTATTTTCGGAAATGTAAATTTTTGTTGAAAATGTCGATTATATGGTCGGTTCGTTCTAAGGGGTTTATGTCAATAGCGAACACTCCCGAGATAATATATAATATTAAGTATGCAAATTTTCATATTCTTCATGGTTAGTCTTTATGGTTTCATGACTCTTTTTTTTGTCATTCCAAATAATTTTTTTATTCAGTATGATTTAAAACATGAAGAAATGTGTTTTTGCTTAAAAAAAATACAAATGATTTTAAAGAAATGTTTTATCTAGTATTTTAAAATTTAAACAAAGTTTGTATCCGAGCATGCTGCTCATGAGTGTTACCTCGATGAAGTTCCTTGCTTTTTACTTTAATAATATTCGAATATTGGAATTATTTTCTGTGGTAGGGAAGCCTTGTATTAGTTTTATTCTTTTACTGTTGTATAGTATTACATACAATTCAACAGGAGTATTTTTATTGATTCTCAGGAGTGTTACCCATTTATTTTCCAATATTTTTTACAGTACAAAAATAAGCAATTAAGAGAAAGTGTATTTCTTGTAGAGGAATCAAGAGGTCCAATTAAGTTTTCAAGAACACAGTCAGAATTTATTCTGGTGAAGAATTCTTTAATAAATCTCACAAGTGTCCCCACTCAAGAGTGTTACTTTTAAATGGTAACTCATGGATAATGCAGTAACTAATCATAATTGAAAACAAACAAATAATAAATAAAGCAAACTATATAGATATTTATGAGCTTTAAATTACGCTGATATTAGTTTTTTATTTTAGGATTTATTTTGTCACATATACATTTTTAAAAATATTTATTTAAAAATGTGCACACCCTGACAACAAATTGTAAAGTTGTCAGAAATGATTCATGTATGTTTTCGTACTCTATGAAAAAAGTGATGGGTTGCAAATTACATTTGGGAAAGCTGACATTTACTTAAATTAAAGGAAAGATGTGACTTGATGAAAAAAAAAATGTTTCGTATTTCTACTGCCTACTTTAAAGCTGTAAGGAGACCGTTTTTTTTTTAAATTTTTTAGTTCTGATTGAAAATATCTATTTCTTGATCAGAATCATGAAAGTGAGTAGTCTAGGGATGTTTTATTACATTTTTATGTAACATAGCAGTTAATGGGGTTAAGAAATCAATTTTGGTGTCTCCTTTTATAACTATTGTTATGATGATGATGATGATGATGATTATTATTATTATTAATATTATTATTATTATTATTATTATTATTATTATTATTATTATTATTATTATTATTATTATTGTTATCATCATTATTATTATTGGTGCGATATTGCAACAGAATTATTAATTCAGCTCATGAGTGTTACCATCTCACATGAGTGTTCCTGTTGCTAGAAATCAGAATTTTATTAATATATTTGTTAGTTAATAATTAAAAAAGGATTTGATAATTAATCCGTTCCAGTTATTGCTTATTCGTGCAGTGAAAACATTTAATTTTGAATAAAATGTTTTTATTTTAAAAAGGTATATCCTTCTTTTAAGAAACAAAGTAACACTCCTGAGATAAACCACTACTAAAATAGTTTAAAAATTCAGAATAAATAAAAAATAATAGCCATTTTCACTTATTAGGAAGTATTTAAGATTACCTAAACATGATTTCTTAGATTAATTTTTGATATATATTTCTTTTTAGAACGTTTAATACGGGAACACTCATGAGAAAAACAACGACTTGTCAAGACACTTTTTGAAATATCTAAAATATAGATGAACTCGAAAATAATCACCGTTTCAGAGTGCAGCAAATTATTAGGTATTCATATCTAAGCAAGGGTTTCTATGTTTAGTACAGAAAAAAATTTTCAGATTAGGTCAAACCCAATCTGTCAGCTGATTTTAAAATCACCCTTCTAAAAATCAAAAAAAAAATTAAACATTCCATAAATATAGACTTTGCCTAATTTTGCAAAGAAATATTATTTAGATATTATTTTTAGCACATTTCTTGAAAGATTTTATGCCTGCTTTTCTGACTTTTTGGTTCGGAATATTTCTTATTCGGGTTTTCGACAAGCAAATTAATGTTTTTATATATTTCGCAAATTGCCTAGCGGTTAAGATATTTAAAGAAGAAAAGATCATCCGTATTTTGGATTTAAAATTGTAAACTAATCATTGTAGCATTTTTTTAATTATTCGTGTACAACAGTGGATAGTGATATTCACAGCGCTATTAGAGCCATTTGTGAAATTTATAATAGTGAGCTGGGTAATATTCACAGCACTGTCAGAAGCAGCACTTTGTGAAATTTACAATAGTGTTCTGTAATTTTCACAACACTATTAGAAGCGGCACCTTGTGAAATTTACAATAGTGTGCATTAATATTCACAGCACCGTCAGAAGCAGTATCTTATGAGAATTACAACAGATTGCTGTAAAATTCACAGCACTTAAAAACTTCGCCATGTGAAGTTTACATCAATGTTCTGTAATATTCACAACACTGTTAGAAACATCACCTTGGGAAATTTACAGCACTGTCAGAAACTCTTTAAATTTAACAGCAAAGTTGATTGCTTTCACGACACCATCACCTTTTGCTGCAAAATACACGGGATTTGTTTTTACAGTGAAATTCCTAGTTTTTTAATACCTACACAAGGTTTTCAAATATGGAATAAAGTTGATTCTTCTTTTCTGCAAATGGAGAAATGTGTCTCATTGAATTAAATTCTAATGTATTTGGAAATTCCTATTCTATCAGATCTATACTGTTAGTTGAAAAAAACGTTGATTTATTCAAGTTCACTAGCTCCTTATGGAAGTATGATTGTAAATAAAATGTAATTCGATGATTATTTATTATACCTTTCGCGAACTTAACATTCGATAACCCTTCTCTAATGAGCATTTTGAAAGAGACAATTATTCGTCTGAGTCTTCCAGAAAGAAATAAATGATGTTTTCAAGAGAGTCGTTTTCAGGAATAAATCCTTTAAGCCGTTTGATTGTTGATTTGAAACTCCAAAGCAATTTTAATGAATAATCTTCTCTTTTGTCAGACGTTGAAACTAAGAACTATCTTAATTGGTTATTTTATCTTAAACTGGGAGGGGGAAATTTAAATTTTAAACTATTAAAAAGAAAAAATATATATATAATAAAATAAAAAAATAATTAAATCCCATTTTTCTAGTTTTCTACGCAATTGAGAAATGAATTTGATTAGAAATATTAAAAGGATATCGACACCCATCCCAGCAGGTTAAATGAATACTTTAATGTCGTATATATCCATTAAATTACATATTAAATAAATCATAAACAAATTTTAAAATAAAATGATATTGGGTTCTGTGATAATGACAGATTTAAAACTTATAAACCACATAAAGAGGCCCATTTATTGAACTTGAAAAAAAAAAACAGCTGGTCAGATATTTTTTGAAAAGATAAAATAACCCCAGTGAAGCACATTTGTGGAGAATCGTTTCTTAGAATTCTTTCTCAGTTTTCGAATGTTTGATTAACAGTAGAAAATGTTGTTTGGCAGAAGACGGGATCAAAGTCATTAGCTTCTGGTTCATTAGCTTCCATGCTAAGACTCTCTAACTTCAGACACTTTCTCCGTTCTTGGAACATATTTTACTTAACGGAAAATACGTGCAAAAGGGATTTAATCTGCTAGTACTTGAGTGTACATTAACAGGAAGGTATGTAGGTAGAGGTAAATCGCGTGCGGATAATTGTTTTTTATTCACACGACTCTGTGTTGATGATATAAACACTTGTTCTTTTAACCACTCTAAAGAAAATAAATAAAACAAAAAAATGTGCGCACGTTCTATGTCGACAGGAACTTGTTCCAATGAAGTTTGTTGAAGGCAAGCTCCCCTTTTACCGCCCCGACTTATATAATGCTTTAGTTTTCCCCGTAGGCACTAAGGTTTAACATTTGTGAACTGTTAAAAAAAAATCATTTTTCTTTACGTACTATGGTATAAACATCATTTATCTCTTTCTGAAAGGTTCAGATGAATAATTGTCGAATATGAAAAATTTTAAAATGCTCATTAGAGATGGGTTATCTAATGTTAAGTTCACGAAAGGTATTATAAATAATAATCCAATTACATTCAATTTATAATCATACTTCTATAAGGAGCTACCGAACCCGAGTAAATCAACTTATTTTCAACTAACAGTGTAGATCTGATAGAATAGTAATTTCAAAATACATTAGAATTTAATTAAATGAGACACATTTTTTCATTTGCAAGAAAAAAAAAAAAAAGAATCTTTTTTTTGGTTTTTATTTTGGCAGAAAAAAAAAAAAAAAAAAAAACATGTATTTTGCAGCAAAAGGTGATGGTGTCGTGACTACAATCAACTTTACTGTCAAATTTAAACAGTTATTGTCTCTGACAGTGCTGTGAAAATTACAGTACTACTGAAAAATTTTCCCTCAAACTGATGTTTTTAAGTGCTGTGAATATTACAGGACGATGATGTAAACTTCACACGGCGGTTTTTAAGTGCTGTGAATTTTACAGCAATCTGTTGTAATTCTTATAAGATACTGCTTCTGACGGTGCTGTGAATATTAATGCACCCTATTGTAAATTTCACAAGGTGCCGTATGGTAAGAGCTCTTTGCAACATTAGATTGAAGCAAATTCCAATTTTAGTTTAGGATTTAAAGATATGTCAAATCTTCCCGTTGGTAATAATGTCAAAAAAGATAGAAACGCTCAAAATATGCTGCAAAACATGCAGATAAAAAATATTTCCTGTGTTTCTTTCTACGTCATCGGCAAGTAAACGGTATTGTCTACAAATTTTATTTATTTCTTTTTTTTTTTTTTTGCATCGACTTTATATGAGACAAAACTTCGAAAAACGGAAAAGGAAAATTTTTGCAAATCGCTCTATTTACCTACGGAAAATACTGGTCAAAGTGTATGTATACATTTTGACACCCCATGTATATGTGCACGATTAAACCGTGGCGATAAAACTTACTAATTATTGATTAAAAACCTGAGGCTAATGTTCTGTTTTTCCCCAACAGTAGTACAAAGTTAACTAATATAGTGCGTGGTAAAATGTTAAACTTGGTATACCCGTTCGTGGCACATTTTTAAAAATAAATCCAATGAGGGAGAAAAATTCGCTATTACAAGTATTAATTTAGATTACAAAAAGCAACCAGTAACTATAACATAGCATACATTTTTGAGTGTATTGTAGCTTTCTAATTTAACTCAAGTTAGTGAAACCTAGAACCCTTGTTTCTTTTTCAGTACTGTTTCCTTTGTGATATATACATTTATATATATATGTTAGGTGTAGTCCCTTCCGTTATCAAGAATCAATGAGTGTTTTAAGACGAACACAGGTTTATTGACGAAGACAGGACAGTTAAAACATTCACATAAACATATAGAAACAAATAAACAGTTTGATCGCGTCAACGTGGTTGAAAATACTTCTTAAGTTAAGGGTTACTTCTAAGTGGAAAGCTGCACGTCTATCTCGCTTTCTCGTCTCTAACCACTCTCTCTGCGGCGTTCTCTCTGTGAGGGCGCTCGTGGTCAGATTGTAGAGAAATGTTGGAGGTGTTTCCCTCCTCCACACTATATATATATATATATTTCACAAAGAAACGAATAAAGAAGAGCCTTGTAAAGTGGAGGCTGGTCCTTCCCCCTGATGACTCACTAGCGTTCCGCTTTACGCTTTTCCTTTTTTCTCCATTGTGTGCCTTACTTTTCTTATTTTTACTATGTTTGTTCGTTTATTTTTGATTATTTATGTGCTTACTTTGTTTCGAGCAGATTAGATCTTTCATATCAGTAAATTTGTGGTTTTGTAGTCAGTTTGTTTAATTTCTAGTTAATTCTTTTGTGGCATTTATTATATATATTGTGTAATATATATATTTATATGCTTCTCTGTTTTTATCGTATATTTTGTATATAAAATGCTTCTGTGTACTTGCGTTGGAAAAAAAATATTTCTATTAAATGATCATCGAAAATAAATCTTTTTATGATCTACAAAGAAAAACAAATTTTCTCTTCTTGCAGATCACCGTATATCACCTAAGAGGAATATAAATCATTAAAAAAACTTTTTCCCCGGGAGAATAGCGGAATAAAAACAAGCCCTGCTTGTTTTTCTGTTCTCAAATCCAATAAAGTTCAAAATGGATTATAGTTCCTTTGTGCTCCGTAATGAACACACTTGCATTACAGTAAATAAAATTTATGCATTATCATTTATTTGTGTTCGTTATCCAAAAAACACGAAAATCCTGAACAAAGAAAAGGAAGAGAGAGAAAGGAAAAAATACTCTGAGAGGCACAAACTTCTTTGCATTTAAAACAATTCATTATTTTCTTTTGAGCCTTTGTTTGATATTGCATCTACTCGTATTTATTTTTGTTGATGTTGAATACAAAAACTTTAACTGAGCAGTAACCTAATAATGTTTCGCAAAATGGTTTTGTATTGTTTCATGTTGTTAATAACAGAGGAAGTGTACCAAAGCCGAACCCTCAATTCGTTTTCTTCGTTCAACTTCGTTAATATTTAAAACAAAATTGCTTGTCCCAGTAATAAAACATAATTTATTTAGTTGCTTAAGAATTCCATGATCGTAAGCTTCTTGCAAAAAATGTAAATAATATTTTCGAATTTAGTGAAAAGTGGGATAAAATGATGTTTTTAGAAAATTGCTTTAATGAGGACCCTTGCACTTTTTGGGAAAAAAATCGTCAACAACGTAAAAAAGGAAACAGAATCACTACATTTGTTTATTTGTATAGAAATGAATATAGGAGTGAATGCTTTCATTGCCTTTTTTTTCCTCTCATACTTTTCTCTCTCACGACTTCTATCGCTTTAGTCATAGATTCTGATACCCAACTTCATTTATGCTTATTCATCATTCTGCCTTTTTTTTACATGGTTTTATTTAAACACAAAGATATCTATATAGTCAGACTGAAAATAATTTTAACGGGACTAAAAATATATTTTTCCATAAAACAGTTGCCTACGCAAAGCTCCCTTATGTGATAAATGTATTAGACGCGTATTAGTTATAGAAAGGCAGCTAAAACAAATGAGCTTCGAATACATTGGACCTCGCGTAACTAATTAAAGGTTAAAAAGCTACTTAAGCCCGCATGACATTTTCTCTTTGTTTTCCTACCCCCTCATAAACTGTTGTCCGTAGTCTTTTCACTGTAATTCTGAAAATTGTACAGGTATAAGATACCACTCTACTAAAATGATCCATACACAATTTCATTACAGAATTTTATGTTAAAAAATATGCGGTCGGATAATACGAAGACTACATAAATAGAAGGAGTCTTGCTTTGGAACGCGTAAATGCTCCGACTTAGGAGAAACAAATGCTTTCGCTAACATGGTTTTGTCAGTTATGAAGTGTTACAACTTGTTTTCAAAACTCAAAAAAGCTTAATTCCTTTCATATATTACATGCTAGTGAATTAGTAATATTCCTTACCTGTGCAGAAGTGAAGTGATGATGCCTCAAAGCCAAACTTCAAAAATTTCGTAGAACACATTTACAAACATACAAATACTACTCGTAAATGACTGTCTCGAACTGAGGAATGCGATTCCACAGGTTGTTAACAAATAAGTGAACTAGTAAAGACGTCTACCGATAGTATGCACCACGCATTTGGAAAAATAAGTCGGAGGTCCTACTTAGGGGGTGGGGTCCGACATTGCCGAACTTCCTCTATTATTTCTAAATGACTATAAGCCTCTCACAAGAATAGTTTTAAGTTATGTATATATTTACAAGATATGTTAAAGTTATTGAAAATATGCATTTTTTAAGCTAACAGTTGAATTTCAGATGCTACTTTTAACTTTAGCACTAAATAGTTAAAATATCATTTCTGCATGCTATAATAAATAATGAATGCATGTCAGTCGTAATTTTACGTGCCGCTACGGTATTGGTTATAAAATTTCATTAGGAATTTTAAATTGAAGCGTTGTAATGTATTATCATATTCTGAAAGTCGAAAGTGGTTATAGGATATTTTAGTAAGAACAGCTCTACCATCAACCAAAACAAGCCGGCTGGCAGAGTGCCAAGAAGAATGCATTCATGTTAAAGGGAGGAACTGTTGGTATAAAGAATGGGTCTCTATCTTCTCGTTCTAGCTCTTTTAGCATACTCGATTTCTTTCAAGCTGAGGCTAAATGCCAGTTTATAAATTTAGTTACTTTCAACAAACAGAGAAGCAAACATTCTGGTTCGCGTACTAAATAAACGCACCTGCAAAACGAACTTTCCTAAAGCTCGAATGCATTTATTCTTTTTTGCCATGCGCAGAAAGGTTCAACTATCAAAATTCCGTGGTTGAACTCTATAAGCAAACAAGGTTACGCAAGTTTATTAGTTTTATGATGAAAGTACAAAATAACTTTACAACTTCGCTTTACTTCCTATAAATCTGTTCAAAAAAGTATAAAACGAATAGCGTCCTCAATGATATTTTAAAGAAAATTATCCAGATTTCAAAGAAATGTGCTCTTGCCGCATGCCCTTTTCTTATAATACTCAGCGCTTCACCCTTTTTGAAGCTCTGTGGTTGTATCCATTTATCAATCTATCTATATCTATGGATGTATCTGGGAGACATATTATCTTAAGCTCATTTTTACAGCTTTTGCAAGCTTGCACTCAATGAACATACAAAGTACCGACGACAAACTGCATGACTAGCTGCACGACACTAGCTGCATGAGGCTTCACGAAAAAGTAAAGTTTATAGTACAAAAAATGTTTCTTTTTAATTTCACTGAAAAAACTCGAAACATGGACGAGATACAATGCAAATCTACCTCGGACAGGAAGCAACTGGGAGCTGTGATACAGCTTGTTAACCCTCTGACTGCTCATTTTTTAGCTGCTTAAATTCGAAAATAGTGGTCTACTTTTTGCAACTAAAGCCTTCTCAGGGATAAAACCTTAATTAATGTCCAAATACTTGAGAAATTGCATTTCCGATGTTTTAACGATGAAGCAGCGGGATAATATTTTAAATACCTTTAAAAAACTCACGCCCGTGGAAATCGCGGGATGAGCAACTTTTTTCTACATTTTACGTTCCCCGTGGAAATCGCTGGATAATCAGTCGGAGGGTTATTCGAGAGAAAATAAAATATAACCCCCCTTTCTTAGGGCTTTTAATGAACCTTAGTAAAATAGAACTCATTTTCCTAGGGTTCAGAAAACCCTAGGAATATGATTTTCTATTAGGACTGATTGAATATTGAACTCAAGATAGTTTTGTAGACATACAGAGAGGTTTTACTTTTCTTGGACTTGGTATTTTTGATTTTTTTCCCTTAGAAGTAAGTATTATCAATATCGGTAATCACAATCATTTTCAGAATCGAAGTACCGATTTTACTGCTCGTAAAACGTTGGGTACTTGGGACCGTTCTCACGTTCGAAAAGGTAGATTTGCTGCGCTCGTAAAACGAATTTCAATTAACGAAATAGATATCCTTTTCACTCTGAAATTGTTACGATAAAGACCATATTTCAGCGAGTTTTCTTTTCACGTTCAAAATGTTCAGTCTTCTTTTTTATGTCACGGTCAAAGTTAATTAAAGTGGCGCTAAAAGGGGAAGAAAAAAGGAAAGGGGAAAAAATCATCTCTTTTTCTAAAAGCTGGTGATTTGATAGTAATTGTCTTAAAATGAAAATATATCTTAATAAGTAAAACGAGCATCTACGAAAATTACGAGACTGTACGTACCTTAAGGTTTTGTTTTACAACTCTCCTTTCATAAGCATATTTTGCATATAAAAAAAGTAATTAGTTGCTTAATGATATTTTAGTGCTATATCTAAAGAAAACATTAATAAATCAATACACATCATTATTATCAATAAAACAATATCCAAGTGCAGTCACTTTTTAGGAAAAGTGAAAAAAAAAGGAAAGAAATAAGGAAAACCCGTTTATTTAAATAATTTATACCATATTTGCAGAAAATAAAGAGTGCTTAAAACGAAACCATTGACGCACACTATGATAAATTGTTCCTTAAAACGCCTACAAAAAATCGCATGAATATAATATAGTAACATGATACATTTTCTTCAAGTTACACTGTTAGAAATTTCATCATGAAATTACGGTTAAATGACCGGCAGCAGTCTGTCCATCTAATTCACCGTTAAATTTACGGTTTGAAGCATTTTTCTATCTTTACAGGACCTAACCATTTCCAATCAGCTTGGTTAAAGAGCCGTAAATACAAAAGTTTACGGTTTTATAACCACTTAAAAATGGTTTCAAAACAAAACTTTTACCGTTTTTGAACCATTTTGAGGCGTAGAAATTGTAAACGAAGCTTGCGGTATCGAACTCGCTTGTATGATTTTGTATACTGTTTCTCTACTGTGTTTTACTCTCTTGATGCGCATCCAGACATCAAATTGTAGTATTGTGGACATCTGTAGCATGGCTTAAACTTTGTGTACTTTATTTCTCATCTGTGTATTACCCTATCAATTTAGATCCAGTTATATTGAGTTATATTGTTATAGTGTGGTGCGGCTTTGGTTGTACGCAATTGCTCAATGATACTAATGCTTGTAGTGTAACAATTTTTGTTATCTGATGTTGATTTACAGACACTATGCAATCTTTCGTATTCCGCACCACGCGCATTATGACTTTTAGAGTTTTGCAATGACCTGTAATTTTTTTTTTTAATGGTTTTCATAAATTTGCGGTTGGTCGCGCTCTTCCGGAACCCCATTTGCTCCCGAGGGCTTGCACTCGGGGGCATCTAAAAATACAATAGGACAGAAAATGGCAGGTGCGGGGGGTTTCTGGGTGCACTTGCACCACACAAAGCGGTTGTTTATTTATCAATAAATCTTTCTTTTCAACAGGAGAAGAAAGATTTATTGATAAATAGACGGCATTAAAATTGATGTTTCAGTTTTTGATTGGATTCAAAGCCATCTTTATTTTAAATTTACTGTATATGGACGAAAATCATTTTATTTGCTGCAAAAATTAAAATACAAACAAGCTTCAGCAGCTCAAGTTGTGGGTTCGCTCATTCGCAAACAGTTCGGGAATCCGATGTCACCAATTTTTGATTTACGTGTGCATGTGTTTCTAAAGTTGTCGTAATTTAATGTCGTAATTAAATATGGTAAAACAACAATCAAATAAATGGTTATTTTACTATTTTCTTACGGAAATGTTTAACAGTGTAGTATTAACATCTAATAAGTTAAAATACATACAGGTAAAATTAATATTTTTTCTTGATATTTGGTATTAACAATACACTGTTAAAAATTTCCGTAAGAAAATAGTAAAATAACCATTTATTTGATTGTTGTTTTACCATATTTAATTACGACAGTTCCATAACCATTAAAAAGATGGTAATCAAACCGCTGATTATGAAAAAAATAGTTTATTCTCTGTTTATCTTGAAGAAGGTTTAACTTACCGTATTTTTCAAGCGCTCAATAAGAATCGGGCGTCCATCTTGGTTGCGTAACATTACCGGTAGTACTTTGTTGTTAAAATATAAATGAAGTTTTATCAGTTCAAATCTGCATGTGTATATAAAAAAAGAGAAAGAAAAAAAATTGCTTATGCAGTGGTTACTAAATAGAAACACATGCATACGTAAATCAAAAATGTGAGACATCGGATTCCCGAGCAGTTTGCGAATGAGCGAACCCATAATTTGAGCTGTTAAAGCTTGTTTGTATTTTAATTTTTGCAGCAAATAAAATCATTTTCGTCAATATACAGTAAATTTAGACAAAAGATGGCTTTGGATCCAATCAAAAACTGAAATTTCAATTTCAATGCAATTTTCCTGTTGAAAAGGAAGATTTATTGATAAATAAACGACCGCTTTGCCTGGTGCTGATGGCCGAATGGTTAGAGAGCAAGGTTGGTATACCCTACACCCGGGTTCGATTCCCGCACGCTTCGTTTACGGTTTCTACGCCTCGAAATGGTTCAAACACGGTAAAAATTTTGTTTTGAAACCATTTTTAAATGGTTATAAAACCGTAAATTTTTGTATTTACGGCTTTTTAACCAAGCTGATTGGAAATGTTTAAGTCCCGTAAACATTGAAAAATGTTCCAAACCGTAAATTTAACAGTGAATTAGATGGACAGACTGCTGCCGGTCATTTAACCGTAATTTCATGATGAAATTTCTAACTGTGTAGTTTTATTCTCAAGAGGTAACACAGGTTTATTCTAAGTGAAAATCTGTTGCGAGAAGTATATGTGAAATTGTTTTTTCCTTCTCTAAACCACATATCTAGCTAAAAACTGTTTGCTGTAAAACATATTAGCACGTAGTTAAAGCACAATAGAGCGTTAAAACGCATTTTAATGCTCCTTTGTGTTTTAATAACGTGCTAATATTTTTTATAGTGGTGCTTAAGTTCCTTTATTATTATAAAAGCTGTTTGCAAAGACTTTATAAATTCACGTAAAGCTATTGAATTAAATTTTTCCAGTGTTTAAGTTTCATGGAAATTCTAATGAAAGCTAAATAAAATATCAATTTTAATGATTAGTTTTTCTTTAACCTTGCTATGATTCTACAACAGCTCATTGCAACAACATACATATTACCCACATGGCACACAATTGTCCCGCACCAATTAGTCGTACAAATTCTTAGCAATCTTTCTAACTATTAAATTTTACCCTGTGTTTTTAGTGAAACCACCTTAAATTTAATTCGTGTGCATTTATTTTACTCGGAAAAATTATTTAAGATGCAGAATTTTAAATTATCGCGTCTTATGAAGAACGTAATTAATTAAGCCTACTTATGATATCTGACAAATTTAAACGTGATGAATTGATTGAATTGATGCCCCAACGAGTTGATGTGTTATGCCCGATAATTATCAGTTAAAAAGTCGCCTCGTATAGCTACATGTTTGCTTTCAAAATGAAATCCACAAATATAATAAATGCAGATATAGTCAGAACACATTTTTGAAAGTGACTACTCACTGCATGAAAAAATACATATTTAATTAGGGCCGACCTCATGAATATTTCACAAGCATAAACATATGATTAACACGCAGTGATTAATGAATAAGGGTCATTCCACGGTGACTGACGTTACAATTTGACTGAATTTTTTAATTTTTAAAATCCACACTGTCTTGAAATTTAATTTTATTTTTCTGAAATTGATCTAAAATACTATGATAGAGTACATTAATGCAGCCCATACCTGTTTTTAGACATAAAAAGCTTTTTTGTGTGGAATTAAGGTAAATCAAAAATTGTGACTGATGTTACACAGAAGAGACATTAGGAAAAACAACTTTTATATCAATTGAAATTCTCCTCAAACTAAGAACACGAAGATTAAAATTATTTTTTTCCAGTCAAGTAGAGATTTCAAACTTTATGAATACACTTTGTTTCATTTAAAAAACTTTAAAATTTACAGTGGAGGAAATTTTTAACTACCGTTACTGATGTTACAAACATTTTGTGACTGATGTTACACCAACATTAATTGGTTCAAATTATAATTTATTTCTCCTTAAAAGTCAAATTAGCTATTTTTTTTTACAAAATTACACTTATCTACCTAAATGAGAAAAAATAAACAATAGTAAATGAATATAATTATAAAAGTGATGTTTTTAGTGCTATTCAGGAAATGAAAAGTGTCCTCGTGCCTTTACTACATCTGGTGTACTAAGATTTCTTATCATTTCTTCTTGTGAATAATAAATTTCATCAACATTGTCAGACCATTTCCAATCTAGGACTTCACCTGGATAGAGCTGTCCATCGTATTACACAAGAACCCACTCTCTAATTGTGCCCACCAATTCTGGAACTTGTTCTCTTGGTTTTGAACACGCAAATGATGTTTTAGATAATTTTGAGCTTTTGGTGATTTTGTGTACCACTTCCAAAAAGTGTTTCTGCGTGATACCAGCTATAGCTTCTGAATCAGAAAATATTTTATTCAAATTTAACTCTTTATAATGCAACTGTAAATCGTACGAGGAGATCTCAAAGATTTTCACACTGCTTGAAGCTGCGGCATTTACGAAATTTTTTGCACTGTATGCTTTCTTTTTTACAGCTTCCTCTACCTGCCTCTTTACAGAGCCGCCAATGCCGTCCACTGGGCCTTTCCCATGTGAAGTAGCAAAATATTTCGATGTAATTAACAATTTATATTTTTTCTGTAACATGGGTATTGTGTCTGCAATGAACTTGTTTTTGAATTGCGCCATCTGACCAAATATGTAAGACTTCAATTTCTTGAGGAATCTTTTCCAGCATTCTTGTTATGAGAGGAATAACAATCTTTTTAGAATGAGACAGTTCATCTGAGGCTATCACATATGGATGAATTCTACCTGAGTGGTACAGTGCTGCTGTAAAAATGCTTACTAGGAGCACCTGTTTTACCATTTTCATTGTCAAATCATTTTTTTATGACAGCCTTCTGCTTTCGTGGAGATGTAGGCAGGGTACGATTTGCACGAGTTACAGCTTTTCCTAAAGTTTTATTATTTTGGAAAAGGGGTTATGTCACTGTTACTTGAAATTTTAAGCTTTTTAATGCTCTACATTTTTCTATTATTTTTCAAACGTTTTCTTTGATTTCTCTTTTAACTCTATTTTGAACTGACTTAGGTAATTTGGCTAGGTCATTTCTCTTTTTATCTCTACTCCTTTCAGCTTCTGCATTGTTTTTCTTTTTGTAATCTTCATAATTTCCTTCCTTCTTTAATTTATCTTGCCTCTTTTTTGCCTTTCTGCAGCAGTCAATGCTATTTGTGCAGTGTTTAAGTTTCAAACTGGAAAAGAGAAAAGTGACTGATGTTACATATTTCAAAGAAGTTTTTAACTCATAAATTGAACTATTATTAACTATTTAAGTAATTGATATTTAAGATACTATCATGAATGAAGAGAATATGGCTTTTTGTATTCTTAACACTAATTTTCTTTAAGTAATAAAAACTTTTATAAATTTTTGTGACTGATGTTACATTACTATGAGGCCTAATTTATAAAAATTAATTTTCAATACAATAATCAGTTTAAAGATTCTTTACTGGCCTAACCTCACATATAGACTAAATTTCAATAAAATCATAGGATTTTATACATACCTGTTAATTTCTTTACGAAAACAAGATGAACCTTCCCAACCTCTCTAAAGACAACAACACTTGTAACAAAAGTAAACTTGCCAAACATTGCCTATAAAACTTACAAAAAGGTACTGCTAACTTTTTAAGCATAATTTTATAAAAATTCACATATTTTTACCTTAGGGGAAAAAAAACTGTATATATGAAAGAAATTTTTTTTTTTATGTTGGTGTCCCTGTTTTCATGGAATTGCCCATAACAGAATGTCAACAATGGAACAAGTCTGCTTCTGGCTACGTATTTACCCATCTCCTCCTTTTCCTCAACATAGGGCGCTTTTACAGCTTGTGATACAGTACTTTGAGCTAAAAATATTTAATAGTATATATATTTAAAAAAAGACTATTACTATAACTACAAATAATCTAAGAAAAAATGACTAAGTTTCTCAAAATGTGTTTGCTTCTGAGCCATCGTTACTTAACGAAATTTGAATTTAATACAATTCTTCGACCAAAATTTTTACTTAAAGAACGTTTTGTCATTTATCATTCCCTGAAATTAAACAGTCTAAGAACCATCTTTAGGCTACAAAGATGTCTCTAGTTTCAGTTTATATTAGTTCAGCCATTCTTCATCACCAAAACAGCCCCTTTAGAGTAAACATTAATAAATGAAATTTTTCCTTTTCTGTAGGAAAAAAAAAAGACTTCATTTGTGCTTTTTTGAATCTAAGAAATAGATTTTGTTGTTCTCTTTAAAACCACAACGATAAGAGTCAGAGCAGAATAGAAATAGGACTTAATGATATTCGATCTCCTCTAAATATCATTTACACAAAGGAAGGCGTGGGGGGGGGGGGGATTTCGATACAATAAAATCCGCATCGTTTCGTCACATTAATGTTTTGTTATGTTGTGAGTAACTTTATATCTATTTCTTTACCACCCCATTAGTAGCTACTGTAGCATTGCTATTATCTCAGAGATGCGGTATCTGATTTACAATGTTCAAATCTTTCTTCAGTTGAGAGAACTTCTATTGTCGCTCTCCTGACATTTGGTAAGTTTTTGGTATTAATTGATACTTCTTACTTCAAACATGACACCAATTACTAATAATTTCATTTTATTTCGTGTTGAGCCTGTACCAACTGAATGTTTTTAAAATGAGAATTTTTTAGCATGAACTTAGGACACAACTGTAGAACCGTTTAATAAACCGCAATTTTGTAATAAAAGACACATTGATGTCATCCGACTCATCAGATAAAATCTTATTCCGATAAGATTTTTCAACAATAAAAAAATTCAACAATAAAAAAATACGTGCGCAAACGAACGGCAATAACACAGACAACTACAGATAACCAACATACCATTATGATTTGGAAACGTCGTCACGTGCCCACACTTGGTACAGCATGCTTACTAATGCTTATACATGTAACAAAACGTTTTGTTACATCATTTTTTTCATTTGCCTTTATTTTTTTATATATTTTTTGCACTGCGCGAAAGGCTGCGATTTTCACTATTGTCATGTCTGTGATTGTGTATTAGTACACTTTTTAAAATTTTATATTAGTTTTTATACATTATACGAACTTTAGCATATTTGCACATGAAATGAAGTGCTTAATACTTCCCGCACTTCTTTGGTTAGAAATTAATCCCCTCCCCCCAAAAAAGGCAACTTTTTTAAATTTTAGCAATGCTGTATATAATTAATACTTTTATAATTTATTTTAACTTTATAAACGAAATTATTGGTTTTAATTGATTTTTTTATTCCGTTCGTCAGTATGGTAGATTCGCTATTATCAGTTCGTGATTCGCACATTAACAGTACATTTCAAACTGTAGATATGAGCACTTTTTAAAGGGGAGGTCAGACTATTGTTATCGATATTATCAGTTAGAAACATTTTAATATTCCCGTGCATGTGTTTAATAATACCTTTGAAAAATTTAAAAACATAATCAGCTCTTATCTTAATCACCAATTGACGGGAAACACAAGAAGATTTCGTACTACCAATCAATGATTTAAAAACTTCAATCAAATTTCCTTTAGTAGTAACTTTTAAAAAAGCAATTATTATGTAGAGCAGAAATATTTAAACCTTTGCCTTTGTGGTTAAAACAAAGTGTGCGCTCCGAGGCACAAAATTACGAAAGATATTAAATAGATCCGATTCGGATTGCAAGAAAACCCCTTTTGCATCGATGTTTTACATAAAGAGGCGTAAATTTGTCCAGAAGGTAGTAGTTTTTAATGAAATATTTTTAAAATCAACATTTTTTATTAAAAAAATGTTTTTTGTGCATGTTGTACGCTAAAAGTGCCTTCCGATAAAAGTTGTCCAAAGAAAATTCATTTGACTGATCAAGCTTTACTTAGGATTTTAAATATCAATTTGCAACTAATCTTAACACTTTGTCGACCGATAGCACATTAATTGGCTTTTTCTGCCGATGTTACCGACCGACCGTCTAATAATCGGCTTTTTATCGCCAACGCCTACCGACCGAGGTAGCCATGGCGATAAACAACTGTCACTTGTTATATCATCTGCATTTTACTATTAGTATTGTAGCACATAGCGGCTGGATGTGTGTATGCTGATGTTCAACCACTAGCTGTCGGTAAAGTACTAAGTCTTTTGAACTCATCCAGAATGAACGGAAAATTGGAACCAAATTCCAATGCAAACCTGCAACCACAATACGCAATTAATCTAGAATAATTGTGTAACTCTTCAAAAACCTAATAAATTCTTCAGATTTGTATGTAACAAAATTTGTTTAAATCAAAAACATACCTAGCTCCTTTTTTAATAGAATAAAACATCAGGTTTGTAAAAGGATTTAGTCTACAGCAAGGAAAAAAAAAAATATGCATCATAAACAATTTCAAGCCTTTTAATATTTCTGCTACTTCCACACATAAAGTTATTTCATGAAAGTTAAACATAAATACTTTTCTTCATAAATTGTAATGCACCCTACAGACGCTTAGTTAAATATTGCACACACTATTAGTATCTTCATCTCATTAACTACGTCAAAGTCTCATTAATTTTTCGGGTTTATTGTCCTGCAATCCATAGCTGATTAATTAATTAAAATTTGCCACAAAATTAATCAATCTGTTTGTTGTGCAAAGCGAGTAAAATTCACGGTTCATATAATAATCCTAGTAGACTAATTACTTCTAAACAATGATGTTACATTTTGATATTTGCATTTGAATTATTTTCCGCATCGATGGTATTATATAGCTAGAAACAAGTTGACATTTTTTTTTGCTCATGTTTCTTCAAAAGGCATGTTTATTAACAACTTTTATTAAATTATTAGATGAAAGTTTTAAAAATATATAAGAAAAACATTTTTATTTTAAAATTTGAATTCTAAGAAAGAAAAAAAAGAGATCCATCAATTAAAAGTTAACGTTAAGTTTACTTAACGTTAGATAAATCTACAATCGTTGTTACGAAAGGTCGTTAAGGAAATCTAGTTTACATAACGTGAAGTAAATTATGTCTATACTAGTAAAAAGAAAAAAAAAGGAAAATAACGGAAACAACATAAAATATTGCATGCATTGCATCTGAATCCTTTTACGAGAAGTTACTAAAAATTGGATTATCGTTTTTCTTGAGCGTGAAACATTTTTGACTAACTCTAACACAGTTGTGCTACAGAGCATTATTATTATTATTATTATGAAGAAATTGTTAATTTATGCTAAAAGAAATTTATTTAAAAGTACGTTTAACATAGTTTTTTTCTATTTTTCCCCCAATATTTTTTTGAAACATAGAGATATATAGCGTGTGCATTTATATTTTACGTAAAGTGTCCATAGTCTACATTTACGTATCCCGAAAAATGTCAAAAATGAAGTCCTAAAAACATAGTTCTTTCTCTATTTGGTGACAATAGAGAAGTGGGAGGACGAGCGGGCCTGTTCTTCCTTCAGAAACTTCACAAAATTTACATCACCTTCAAGATGATTCAATTTTGGGAAACATTGGGTCACATTAGGCGCCAAATGTTTAAGAATATTGGGTCACATTGGGTGCCAGGGTATTCCATCCAGTATTTTTTGGAAAACTTACATTATTTTAAAATTACCTTTACAAAATTAGGGGAAGAAGGAACAAAAGGGATTTCCCGAGGAAATTTCTTGATACTGAATTTTTAAAAACTCGATTTTAAGCGAGCTTTGTTGACGATAGGGAAGGGGGGAAGGGGATGGTCTTGCACAAAAATAACAAAAATGCATAGACATCTGTATACTTATAATAGTTGGCGCATAATGAATATCTATAATCAGGGGAAACAATCTGGATTCATCCTGTACACGCGGACACCCACACAATATATATATATATACACGTGTTTGCGTGTATAATCTTTCCGAGTTTTCGTCGCACATTTTCCACTTCCATTCAAAACAGTTGCAAAAATAACCAACTAATTAAATTTAATTAAGTAGAGTGTGCAAACCATTATGATTAAACCCATAATTTCTCTGCAATGCTTTCATTCGTAATAGAGAATTCAGAATGATACAATTAGTCATACCTAAGAGCAACTACTATAATGAAACGTCCGGTACTTGACTGACGGGCATAATTCATATGTTCCCAACCTTTGCAAGCAGGGATAAGCTAAATATTTGCCTGAAATGGTACCATCGTTCGAATAATGAAATGCCCTAATTTAAACTAAATTACTTGTATAAAGTGACGAAGTGTAAAGGACTCAAAAGTGCGGGTACGCTTCGAACGATGGCTTTTCCATGCAGTTACTAATTTCAAGAGAAATATGAAAAATCAAAATTTTTGTCTACTGTTCATGCATAGAAAATATTGGAAGGATTTCGAGTATAAATTACCTATATTCTTTAACATGTTGGTTCGTATGTTATTACTTTTTTAATCTTAGCGTGCATGTGTATAGAGCGCGTTGCTGCAGTGAGAAAATAGGAATGTCCGGTAGAATTTCTTCAATCATGATTAAAACAAACAGCAAATAATAAAAAAAAAAACTGCAAAACATTTTGTGTCGAAATTGTCAGCGTTTGAAGAAGACAAGTCCTAATCAACTAAAACAAAACACTTTTCACTTATTAATAGGTTTGGTGCACGATAATTTAGGGAATATTACTTCAGAAAAATAACATATTCTTATACAGACGATACTATGAATGTAAGTTAATTTGGTTCTAATGCATGTATTTAATTAAATAATTAAATTAATCATTACTTTTCATTTTGAAATACATTTTATTTATTTATTTATTATTTATTTAACCAAATCAGTATTTTAAACTTATGTAAACTGGTTTTAAAACAACTAAGGTTTTTCCCCCCACGGCGTGGACAACAGTAAAACGTATATTCCAATATTAGCATGCATGTTCTTACCGATAAACAAAAATAATGAAAAAACTGATAAAATATCATTTTTTTAAATGACAAAAGTGGCTTTATTAAAATATTATTTTTCTTGGTTATAGTTCTTTCTCTAGTCTTTAGTGAAATTCACGACAAAAATTTTGAAGAATTACGGGAAAAAAATTTCGAGATATTATTTAAGGTTTTTTGCATTTAAACACATGATTTAAAAAGTAATAAAATGAAAAATAAAAGTAAAAATTTTAAAAGGTACATGCTTTTTTTTTTTTTTTTTTACTTTTTTTTTTTAAACGAAATTTTTTTTTCTATAAAAATCACCTGTGTTGCTAAGAAGTATTTCTTTACTTTTTAAGCACTGTTGCTTTTTTTATCCTAAAGTGTGCGTAAGCAGTGTTAAAAAGATATATACCTTAAAACTAAGCCTTTAAGACATTAGATAAGCAGTTTTCATCCAAAAGTACTCTGATCGAAAGTACCATGCGCCATTGAAAACCCTAGAATGTTGTCATATTTTCCTCACACTTCAAAAAAAAAAAAAAAAGAGTTTCTTCAGCGTAACTTTCTTAGACTTCAAATATTTATCTTAGTATATCTTTTGCATGAAACTATTTAAATTGTTTTCCTTTCCAAGGTTTGGTCATGTAAAAAAAAAGTGAGGTGAGTAAATAAAAATTAAAATTTTCTTGATTTAAGGAAAAAGACAAAAACCAAAACAAAGTCTTCCTTTTTTCCCCTTTCACTTAAGCAGCCTCATACTTCCAAAAGCCATTGTTTCAATCCTTGAAACAAAAAATGAGGGGGAAATGCTATTTGTATATATTCTACAAAAGTGCTGCATGGAGTGCCTCTGAAATTTAATTGTCTAGAAGAAAGAAGGACTTAGAAGCTTTTCAAGCAATTTGCTAACATTTATTTGGGATGAAGGGAATCATCTTAGGGTTTTCTTTCTTATACCATTGTTTTTTTGCTAAGGATGTTTCCTTAGCAAATTTTATAAATTATTTATAAAATTTACTAAGGAAACATTATCAATAATTTTATAGATTAAGGAAAATTATCAATAATTTTATAGATTTTATAAATTATTCAGTGTTAAACTCAACACTGCGATATTTTTTTAAAATTAACAATACATTTCTCACATTTTTCTTTTTCCTGTAGTAGTTGCATAATTTTAGCTTTGTTGTTCAATCAAAAAAAAAAAAAAACACAGTATGTTTTATGTCAAAGACATAAAACATACTGTGTGTTTTTTTTTTTTTTTTTTAACGAGTCTGGTGTTGTTGAATCTTAGAGTTTTTTTATTATGAAACCATATTTAGCACTCAAAATAGAAATATTTCATAGGCTGAAGCTTCGCTGCTATTATTGTATTAATATAACTCTCCTTGATATTTTAACATTGAGTGACTGCAAAAAAGCAACCTGCTTTTCTCGCATTAACTTAATTCAACTGTTGGAGACTATAATAAATACGCAAGAAGTTTTAAACTGATAACATTTCATTAAAGCAATAGTCGACCGAATTCAGATGAATCATCTTTAGTAGAAATTTGAATGACCAAAAGAGAAAAAGAATAATTGTTGCAAGTCTGGGGTATGTCTGGAAAAAAATGATAAAACATTTATCATAATAATGCTATCATAAGTTGAATCATCACTGGAAGGTGCCTGGATGCTGATCTACGCTGGACGGTAATCCTTTTAGGTTAAAAATATTAAAACTTCTTGCTATATTTCGAAGCTGTCTTGAAGCAGTAAGTGATTGTTGCGAAACAACAAAGGAACGTATTGTTCTTATTTTGCCATGATTCTGACATTTTTGAGGATGTATTTGGACATTCAGTTGGCGGAAAGTAATGTTCGATTTGATCGAAGGTTCTGCAAGATCTATCTGTGCCATGCCTTTTAGGAACAAGGAAAATAACAAGGGGTTTCATTAAAGTATCAAGTAGTCTCAAATTAATAAATTAAATATTTCCTCTTTGGCATATTGCTTTTAGTAGAAGCACCATTGTCTGAGACAATGGTGACGCAATATTTTCCATAAAATGAATATAATTGAGAAATCATTGGCTAAGCGGCTTATAATTTGCAACTGTGTTCTAATTGCGACATTTAAGAATAAACAGGGATACTTAGTTTTCCTGGAACACATGAGCGATTCTGAAAACTAAGAATTACACATCTAGCTCTTGAAAGGTATTGGGACATTTCTGAGAACAACAATGATTAGTCTAGCGGAAATAAAACAAATTTACAATTCTTTGAAAACAAAATAAACTAGTAAAACACATCATTGATGTTTACATTTGGTAGGAACTATGAACACTACTCTAAGTTTCGCTTTCCTGCTTAATCAGAAATATTTAACGATAAATTTACCTATAAGTAATTTTAATAGACAAATGATAATTGCAAATGCATATGATTCCTAATTTCGATTAGTAACAGAAAACCTAAACCAAATTTCCGCAGCTAAAACCTTTTTGTTCTACTTTATCAAGAACATAACGGAAGTACTCACAATCATTTTTAACTAACAAGATGTAAATAGGCGCTCTTCCCTTACGAGTAAAATGGATAATCAATTGCCCTACCTGAGCCACCGTAAGAATCATAGTATTAGACAACATTTGTAGAACAGTAGATGTGGCATGATGTTAATAATTGTTTAATAGTTATAGTAATAGATGGTCAAAATAGAAGAAATGTTGGGTCTTAAAAAACAGGAAGTCATTATCTTTATTTTCCAAATAGCAAGTAAATATGAACAACACATATCCTTATAACAACCAACGAAATTGATTCATTTTTCGGGAAAACTTTAAATGCTTCTTAAGCCGTAAGGATTACGCATAATGATCCTTGAAAATTTATTGTGGCATTTACGTTATGAGGGAACATTACGTCGTGAGCTGTACAGTGCTTTTGAGCGGGGTTTTAAAGCTCATTAGCCACTTGTTATTTGTTATGAAAAGATAAGGCTCAAAACGAAAATAATGATAATAATAATAATAATATCATACCGTATCAAGTTTCTTCCGGGTTATACAACTTTTAATGGGAATGAAGTACATAAATCTACTTAAATTGTGAGTCATTAAAAATATAAACATTACACTTTTTGTTCTTATTTTTCCTATTTTAAGCATAGTATTTATTTTTTTTTATAAAGAATCCTACTTACTAACATTCTATGGCAGAACACATAGTATTATCTTCCTACATAATTTTATTCTTCTGTACGTGAAAAGTTCTTTTATATTAAGTATTTGGAGACAGAAAAAATATTATTTTTATTGCAATCGAAGATTATGTCTTTGCACTCCTATGTTGCCTATTGCAGTCTCAATATATATATATATATATATGATCCTATGTTGTATTTTAGGAAGTGGACTGACATACGGCTGCAAAGGGTTAACCTGTAGTAAGTTGGTTATTCTAACAGACGAATTTCACGTAGAATTTAGTTTCTAAGTTAGAGTTAAGAGTTTGAATCATGTATGATCTATCAAATTTATAGTTTACATTCTTATTTACGTCGTTTATGATAAATGCAAATTTTAAAAAAAAGTTGAAAATATGTGGTTACGACTTTAGCACGATACATAAACTTCTGAGCAGCCAATGAGCATTTATCCTATACGTCGTTTTTTAAACCTGTGCCCCGAAATTTTTTTCTTAATTTAAGGAAATATTGTAAATTTCCGTTGAAAAAAATTCAATTCCATTCACAATCGGAATCGCTTTTTTCTTCTTACGAAATATTAAAAAGTTATGGAATAATAAATAAATAAATTCAATTTTTTATTTACTTTAACAAATACATTCCAATAAATATGAACTGATAAAAATAGAAAACTCTTAAGAAAAACAAAATCTACTCATTTGTAGGTTGTTATTGATTATTGTATTTTCGAGCATAAAATACGTAAAAAGGATTGCATCATTTTCTATGATGGCACTTTAAGCCTGTTCTTCCAGTATCTATAATCACAAAGATTGTTGAAAAATGAGAGGTTATCGTACGAATCGATTTTCGATTACGAACCGTTTGAAAAGCCTTTTATAGAATTGAATATCACTTTATGTATTTTTGGGAATAAAATTGATTGTACTTTTAGTAAATTAAAGCAGTTCTTGAAATTGATTTTAAAGCTGTGTGCATCGCTTATAACATTTTTGATATGAAATATGTATAACTGACTTCAAACATCCCAAAATGGATTTTTTTTCTTACTTATTAGATTATTTAATAAAGTTTTTTTTGAACTATAGAACAAGCATATGTATTATCAAGATATATTGGGCTTTTTATCTTTTAAAGAGACATTTTTGTTTAGACGTAAAAGGAATTATCTTACCTTTTTTCATTAATATTATCCTACAAGATTTTTCTTGACTTTGAGTAACCTTGAGTTTCATCTAATGTGAAACAAAGGAAATAAGATGCCGTAACGTAAAATATAATATTTGCAAATTACTTTGAGCATATTTTTTTTCACTGACATAATAAACAAAAATCTTAGAATTACTTGAAGGAGCAATTTTTAGCCTTTGTACCTTGTTTCTGTTGGAGTTTTACAAATGATAACTATTCCACTAATTTCGTATGATATTTCGTATTTTGTTTTAGCATCTTTACATTTAGCAAACTCGTTTTCACGATGTATAAAATTGGCAAAGTTTTTTTTACGTTGGTTATAGTTATCCAAGGCTTTAAATCTTGAGATTTGGAACAAAACAAATTTAGGCTTGAGGGTTCCTTGCTCTCATTATGTCGACATAAGTACCTCAGTTTATCGTTTATCATCTGGTTTGCATTTTTTTCTCTTCTTTGGCAATTATGTTATTGTCAAAATTAAAATATTAAAAAAAAAAAGTTTATTATTATTATTATAAATGTATTGTATCGCCATTAATTACATCGTTGAGTATTTAGTGATAAATGTGCCACTCCAGCGCCGCCAAAGAGCAACGTCCTTTGGGCTGCCATTTTCTGGGCTCGGAGAAGCAGAAATAACTTTACAGAGTGCGGGTAGTGAGGGTTGCTACCTCTGGCCCATCAATGTCTTTACCTGTGTGACGGATAAATGCTATGATATATTCAAATTGAGTTAGTCAGTTCTTACAAGGGAAATCATCCATTCCTAAATATATATCTCGCTCTCACAGTACCGCATACACATGCAGTTCCCGGAAGTGAAGATATTATTGCGTAATTATTATTATTATTATTACTTTGGCTTTTACGTACGTAACCCAACAGCTCTTCATGTCATGTCCGGAATACGAACGAACGGAGGGCAGCCTCTACACCACCATCTGTACCTGAAAGGAATGGGTCGAGTCTTTTTTTGTAATCTTATATGTATAAATAAGGTTTATTTATGATTACCTCTCCCCAGAAAGACATTATGATTGAACTGCTTGTCTCGAGTAGTCTATTAAAAAATTAAAAAAAAACTTATTTTCTGGAAATTTATTACGCGTTATTTCAGTTGCTTTGTTAAAAAGTGCATTAGATCACAATATTTTATTGATTTCCAAAAAAAAAAATAGTTCAAAGGAAAAAAAAACCACTCAATTTATTTTCTTGTTGCTTTCTGCAAACATAAAACTTTTACTATTTTTATCTTTATGCATTTTAAATGAAGAAATAAAACGTAAGACACGACGAGATACTTAAGCTTTTAGACAAAAACTTCCAAAGTATCCTTAATTTATTTTTCTTTTCCTTCAAGTATCGTTTTAATTAAGTCAGTCAATGTTATAAAGTGAAGCCTTAAGAGATTTAACTTTAAATGAAAATTTGGTAAAATATGATCTTTACCGAAGCAATTTCAAACTAAAATGGATCTCTATTTCGTTAATTGAAATTCGTTTTACGAGCCAAGCAAATTTACCTTTTTTGAGTCGTAGAATGCTCCCAAGAGCCCAACGCTTTACGAGCAGTAAAAGCGATACTTAGTTTCTAGAAATGAGTGTGATTACTGAAAAGGATATTCTCTTATTTGTATGAAAGGAAAGAAAAAATGTAACGGAATGAAAACACAGCAGAGCTGCAGTACTTGAATATATAACCTACGATTAAATGTTGCTCTTAATATTCAAATAATATTTATGTAAAAAGCGTTGTTCCCGGTTTCAGCTGCTTTATTTATTTGAAAATATGATAAACAATGGAGATCAATTTCTTTTAATGATATTTCATCGATGAAGTATGATAATTTAAAATTAGACTAGGATATAAAACGAAATTATAATAAACGACTGCTTTCAACAATAAAACTGTTTAGTGCAACGTACCAAACGAAGTGTATCATATTAAGACATTTTAATATAATCAATTCAATAGGGTTAACTTTATTTAACAAATTATATAAACATTACCTCCCGGAAAAATTATGGTGATGATGTGCGATTTTAAACAAAAAGTCAGACGAAACTGTCAACGACAGCTTTTGCTACGTCGACAGCTTTGTCAGTATTAAGTAGATACACTGGGTCCACAATGCTGATGTTAAATAGCTTGGCCTGGATTTCGGGACAGCTGAAGATGTGTTGAGGAGACAATGAGATGTCATCGATGCAGTGGGGACAAACGTTGGCGTAACTACGCTGTCCGTCCGCAGAAATCCTCAGCCCCTTCAAGTGATTGGTTCTAAGTCTGGTTATGATCAGTAAAATGGTCCTGTCGCAATTCAATTCCGGAATGGAGATTCTTTTAGCTTGTTGCCTGATTAGTCTTCGGCTGGTAATCGCATCGGCGTGCACAAGGGTAAGACAGTTAGATGGTTGAGGAGAATTATGGCATACTTTAGCGAGTTCATCAGCCTTATCATTACCAAAAAAGTTTACGTGGGCTGGTATCCATTGTAAGATGCAGGATCTCTGAGAAGCAATGATTTTGTTTCTGAGCTCAATGATCTGGTGGCTAAGTTGACATTTGCCCTTCTGAATCGCGGATCTGATCCGCCGTGAGAGAAGATGAATATGCCTTTGGAACTCCGATCCGCTTAAGAACGGTATATCTCCAAAGCACTTTTGATGGCGACGAGCTCACATGTATAGTTAGACGCAATTTTTCCAACATGAATATTGTGGCACTCCTACACTCCGCCTGGAGCGATGTAAAAGACTCCAGCTCCTCCTCTATAAAGATTAGAGTCAGAAGAGCCGTCTGTGTTGGTGACCCTCAGGTCTTGCGTTGACGTTGTGATTCATCTGTACGTGATGAGGAAAAGAAATTATTTTATTGAAACTCAGAAGATTGATTCAGAAATACCAAGCAGGTATATTCGATGCCGCTGCAAAGACGCAGTTATTTGACAGCGATCCTTCGACGTCATTGTTTCAACACTACATTTTATGCGCGGTTTATTTCAATGCCTCAGTTTTTGATTTTATTTATTTATTTTCGATATTTTAATTTATTAAAATGGCATGCTATTTCAACGTTTATTACACTATGACAATGTTTTTTTATTACAGTTATTATTACAATATAATAAAAAATATTTATACGGGGGAAAATGTTAAAATTCTTATAATGAATCAGCGAGGGGTTCATAGGTTTATGATAAAATTTAAAAACGTTGTCCTGAAACTTATTTTTTATAAATATTCCACGCCGGAGAAAAAGGATTAAACCAGAAATCCGAGCTTTCATAACGTTAACGTTATGAAAGCTCGGATTCAATATTATTTTTTTCAATAGTATTGAATAAATAATATTGAATATTATTTTTTCAACTCAATATTATTATTTTTTTAATACTTGTGAACAAATGAAAGAAAAAAAGGCATATGCAATGGTAGAAATATTTGAAGTTTAAATTATGCATCAATATTTTCTCATATGGATGAGATCATTTGTCAATTTTTCTCTGAAATTTCGTTTCAAAGTTTTATAAAATTTATATGCGTTGTTAATTATAACTAATAATTACGTATGGAATAAAGTACTTTTTAATTATATCACTTATATATGTTAATGGAAAAAATACAGCTGCGTCGAAAAGACAGCGTTGGAATGAAATGTGCGTTGAATGTGACGTACGGTTACAATATCTTTGCAACAGTGATTAATTCTGTAATGTATTTACAGCTCAATAAATCTGTTATAAATATCTTAATTGATTTAGCTGTCTTTTTACTACTTACGTACCCTAATATTATATAAATTAAAAGAAAAAAAAAGATAAAGGGAGGAAAACCTTTTTTGGGGCTTTTCTAAGCTAAAGATTTTTTCTTCTGATGCATTAGCGATAAACGAGGGAGAACTAAACACGTAGAAATGTAAATAAACTAAACAAGAAATTTTTTCCATAAAACACGCTTTATGTAAGCTCTCTTAAAATATTCACAGCATTAAGTAAGCTTAGATCCTACAGGTGGAAGAAATGAGACTACATTTCTGCTCTAAACAGACACGTCACAGTTACATTTAATCCATAAATGCATAAAAGGAAAATAAGCTCAGGGATTAAATGCTAAAAAACAACTTTTTAGAATGTGTAGGTAGAATATCGCTTTTAAAGCAGATTAGTAATGCTTATTTTTTGGGTGTTTTAACTGCAAAACTAATTGAATGCCCCTTTGTTGTAAGAGATGAAATTTAAAACTAAATTTTTTGCATCATGTTATTTTGCAGCAAAAAACAAAAACAAAACATAAGCCGGAATAAAATATTTATTTTTTGTTCTTTTTATCTTTGCGTTTCGAAATATAATGTGTAGAGGAAGTGCAGACATTATGAAACAGTCAACTGAAATGTGGGTACCGCTATATCTCTTTGTGAGAGTGTGATCTCAAATTAAAAAGAATATCTTAATTTGCACTTTTGTTCTGTCACAAATGTAATCAAATACACTGTTTCTTCGCTTTGAGCGCGAATTGAGTCACCTAACCATTTCATCGAAAAAGCGCTTGCACCACTAGCGTCTAGAGTGCAGGAAAGCGTTGGATATCACGGACCGAATTGTAAACACTTTTTCGTCACTTCCGCGAGCTGCAACTAGATTATTGTGTTTGAGCATGCGCGAAAGTTTGTTCTGTTTGGTTGTCAGACTATTTTAGTTTGTTTTATTAAAAAATTATAAATATCGGAACATAATTTATGAACGGTCCCTTAGTTGGCTGGCAATCTAGAATATCAAGAGGAAATTCTGGTAAAACTTGTTTGTTTGCCATAGTTTTGCAACCTGATAGATTTTATGCTGAGGGTACCACTAACATTTGCCCATGAATTGTATATATTAATAAATTCAGTGATTTTATCCTCACTTACATGCAAAATCGTAGTTGTAGCAGGCCTTAATTGATTGGCTAATTTTGATAAGTCTTTGGAATTTTGTACAGAAATGATATTGCCTTGATTAGCACTTTGCTTCTAACTAATGATTTGGCTCTGATAATGAGCGTAAACAAAGTTTTCCATCAACAAAACTTTACGTACAAACCATTGCATATATTTTTTTATTTTGCAATAAGCATTATAATCTTTGATTTTCAAGAAAAAGAAATAACTTAAAGTCATATGAATGGAGTTGTGTTGAGTTAGTTCTATTACCATTTAAGCAACTAAATCTTTTAAATTTAAATGAGTTCTAAATGAAATTATCATTAAAGTGCATTTTGAACATTTTTATATATCAAATTGTGACATAATACATTAGTTAAACGCACGTGACGGTAACACGCATAATAATTTGTTACGTTGGTTACCTTTGGTAAAATTAACTATTGAAAAATAATTAACGATGATTTTCCTTGAAAAATACAAGTTATCTTAATTTGTAAAATAAAGTTTGAAAAAATTATATTTTATTTAGAAAAATTTTAACAACAAATTTATAATTTTGTTAGTGTGGTACTCAGTAGTTATTTTACAGTCATTAAGTAACTCTCAATAAATAAAAAATGTAGGTAGACAAAATTTCAGAACTTTATATGAAAGATAAAATGTCTGAACAGTGATATATCATATTAATAATTATTTTACTGAAATTTTATATTCTCAGGTGTCCATGAAAATACGCGTTAGCAAAAAATGCAATAAATGAAAAATATCAGTGTGTTCCACTTATTATCAAAATTCTAAGAAATATTGCTTAATATTTAAAAAATATCTCTATTTTTGAAAAATGAAATTTCTAGATCCCAAATAATGTGACATTTTTAAGTTTTTCCAGAAATTTTGAATTTTGAGTGACATAGGACTACTTTATGTAGAACGGCCCTAGAGCACATTACTATGCAAATAAGATATTTGACGAACTATTGGATGAATTTCAGTGCTTGATTTTTTTTTAAATAAAGGAGTTGATGTTTGAAAACTATTAATCAACAAAATTTTGTATTATCAATTTTTTTATGTATATTTTATACTACACAGTATGAGATTGAAATTAAATTCTGAAATATTTAAAATTTATAAATGAATGGATAAAAGCCTTTTTTTTTAAATTTAAGAATATGTTAGGTGCAACACAATAATAGTCGAAACTGTATTTTTGATCAATAATTAAAAAGTGTGTACACATAAATGACTAAGGGAAAATTAGAGCCAAAATTAATTTATTCTGATGCATTTAAAACTTACAACAACTTCTCCTGCGCGTGTCTATAAATATATATTTTCAAGTATCACAGGATGTCTGTATAAAATAAATATACTACTAAGGAAAAAAAGACATCGTAGAAGAAAGGGGAGGGGGACGATATTTTCAAAAGCAGATGGTCTTGAATTCGAAAGAAAAAAAATAGTATAAATAAATTTTCATATGCAAAAGGAGACCGGTTGCGCATTCGCCGATAATGCGGTTTGTTTACATTTTGCTTCGTGAGATTCAGCGCATTCCTGTGTTTTAGACGCTAGTCTTGCACTAGCTTGCCGTGAAGGTCATTCCTCAATGATAAAAAAACACTTATACACTGCTTCAAAAAATACGTTGCATGAAAAGTCTGTTCAAAAATCTTTCCAGAACTTTCGATATTCTCGTTACAGCGAAGTAATGCTGTAACCACTGGAATTCAAAACACATGACGTTTCTAGCCTCTAACAACTGTTCAATCGATGTTCCGGTTCACTGATTGGGTCGCTGGAAAATTAGCTGAACGGACTTTTTTCCTGGTACGGGGCTGCATAACTAATGAGCATCAGAGCACAGAGTAATCATAAACCAGAGACACATCAGTCAAAAACTGCGTTCAGCGCCTCCACGGAGAAAAACAGGAACTTCTTTTGACGGTTTTGCTGTTACTTTAATTGTTGTCACTCCCCATTCTTGGCTATTACGGTTTTTGACGTCACCCCTATAAATATTACTCATTTATTTTATTTGTGAATAATTGTCAGTAATTTTTATCGGTTTTGGAAAATTGCTTCTATTACTTTGAAATTTTGCTTCGTATAAATAAAATGCCATTTCTACTAACGACTTTAATTTTCTCACCGACATTTTTTTAAAAAATTGATTTCAAAATACGCTTTCCTTTTCTCCCTCCAATTTTATAGAATTTAACTGCAAGTAAGATGTATTTCACACTGATATTTCATATCACAGTCATACTTAAAACAACACTTTTAAAACATATTAATCCATTTCAGAATTCTAAATATTTGTTTGCCCTTTTCTCGTTTTTACTTCGCCTAGCATTATATTTGTTGACTCGATTTCTTTTAATTTCGTTGATATAGTCTTTTATTCTATACTTCTAAAACCTATAGCTTTGCATGAATCTCAGAATAGCTTTTAAGATTACCATCTTGTTTTATTCAACGTACTTACTGTTCTTTTTGAATTAAAAATGGCATTAAATATCATAAAAACAAGATCTAACAAATCGGGTACTTTTTCGTTTCTCGGGGGGGGGGGGGGGCGGCTGCGATAGTTATTATTATTATTAGCCAAATCAATCTACCCGGCAAGGAGTAGTAGGCCATCCAGCTACTCACAACAGACAAGAGGCAGACCAATATATCATTTTTGGGTTGCCGTTGGCGATGTTTAAATATTTTTCGCAAAAACAAACTCCACAAACTAAACAAATTGATTTAGCAAAAAAAAACTATCACCAGCCCCCTGACTCGGAAGAACCAAAAATTGGTGCAGTTTAATCACAAAACAATATGCATAAAAAAATCTTTATTTAAACTTTCTCTGAAGACAAGGTGCACAATTATAAAAATCAATAAAATGTATCCTGTTAAATAAAGTCCAATATAAAAAAAGATAAATAAATTTAGCATTAATTCTCAACAGATAAAAATTAAAATGTAGAACATGTTCCAAATAAGTTCAGTTAAATATATTTGATATCAAGAAATTCTCAAGTTAGATATCATTTAAAAAGTAATCCTTTCTAAATACCGTAAATAAACTTTAGCGTTGAAAAATATTCCAGAAAATGACGAACAAAAATAATGAAAGTGCAAAAATGATTCAATCTGAAAGAACTACGCAAAGCTGCAAATGAGCGAACCGATTCTGAAGAACTATGCAATTTCTTTTCAAAACAAAGATAATATCGTCGTAGAGGAGACATGAGTTAAACTTCAGTGCGAACTCTTGTAATTTAGTTCATGTTTTTTTCCGTGGTGCGCTAGTGAAATCGACACTACAAAACGGCTTGAGAGTTGACCCTCTGGTTTATGATTACTCTGTGCATCAGAGCAACTTTGAATTTCAGCATGTTTAGTTCACGTTAATCGCTGTAGAGAATATTTCATTCTGGTACGGAATGCCTTGTTCTGCCTGAAAGGAATGGTGACAATTCCGGAATGGATTAAATATCACTCTTTTTCTAATTGTCTAAAATGATTTCTTGCCAATCCTTTTATTGTTGTTCTTTAAAACCTGGAAATGAGTGCCTTCGCTAAATAGTGTCTGTTTCGTATTTTTGAAAGCCATTGTCAATGTATTTTATCTTCTAATGTTTTAACGCTTTGCTTGAATTGAGCATACTGCTGAATATTCTTTAAATGCTCATGCATATTCTATAAATTGGCAGATAAATCATTTGGCATGTCTTTACTTGTTCTTTCTGCTGTTTAAAGGCTAACGGCCTAAAATTCTCAAAAACGAGATGTTCTGAGCTTTGTTTACATACTTGCACTATCTGAAAAGGATATGTTCTTTGGCCTAAAAGTAATATTGCCAAATACATGTTGCATTACTTTATCATTGAAATAACCATGTCCAACATCCTAATTGAAATCAATTTGGATGGCACATCATTTGAGCCAGATAAAGCATTTGTTTGTTTTAAAAAAGAAAGCTGTAGCTCTGTATTGATAATTCGGCCATACATTGAAGCGTAATACTTTGAATGTATTTTCTGGCCATTGTAAAAGAAAAGGAGGTAACTACTGTTTACAAATGAAATAAAAATTGAAATTTTTATTTCAAGTTATGCCCTACCATACATCTTAGAGCCAGAGCATTTACTACAAATTCTGCCAGTGTATTTATCAACAATAAATACTTGATTTACCTTAAATTATCTTCATATTTTCTGACTTTAAGATCGTATTTTCAGCAGAATTTGACATTGTCTTATACAGGGTTTGCGCATCACTAATCTATATTTCTTTCCATCAAGCGCCTCAAAGTAGTTGCGATTTATGATATGAGTATCAAATATTTTATATGACACCATTTACATTGATATAGAGTCAAAAATCGAAAATACCAAAATTGATATAGAGTCATAATTCAAATCACCATTATTATATGTGTACATTTTACAGAGGTTCATATTTAAAAATTTAATTTTATTTACTTTTTGCTAATTTTTAAGTAGTTTAATTTTTCAATTATCTTTCACGTGATCATCTTTTTTTCAAGACGATAAACTAAAAAAAAAAATCATTTATCATTGTACAAATCTTATATCTCATGTGATTCACGTTTAAGCAGAGTACTTATTCCTTATCAAGTGCCGAAGCCCTGTACTGTCTCTCAAGTGCATGTTCCGAATAAGAACGAAGTTGTTGAACTTAGTGAGTCTTTTCATGAAAACTAATGAACTAGAAACTAATGACTATGATCTCATCTTTCGCCGAACCTCTTCTCGCATTAGGTGAATATTCTGAAACAGTGAAAGAGGTCTAATGAATGAGTTTTGGCGATTTTGTTTGAGAGAAAGATTAGCGCAGAAATAGTCCTTCATGTTCCTTTGACACAATTTTCGAGCTACAAACATACATGCATGTATATATATAAGTATATGCAATGCTGACTTAGATGATTTTATAGTTACACTAGCTTATCTTTCGAAGAACATCTGCGTGCTATAAGTTCAACAATCAAACTAAACATGAGAATGATCGCTCGAGATAAACAAACTCAGGTGTTGCCACTCCAAAGAATCGGAAATTAAAAATTTAGTTATGAATGTAAATACTTTTTAAGAAAAATAAATAAATTTGTTAAAGTCCGTAAGTTACAATAACAAATACAAAAAGTTATGTAGATTTTATAGGCTAATCATTAAACAAATTTTTGAATATCGTTTAATCTTTATTTGTGCATGATGTCAATACCGTATCGTATCGCAAAATTTAATCGTAACTAGTCCATGTTAAGTGAAATATATTTATAGATACCATAATGCATTATCACAATGGTGTCTCATATAAATTTTAATAAAATTTAATAATATTCGGATGTTGCACTGTGATCAAGTTTGTAAAAGTAGTTGATTTTTCAATGTTCTTTATTTTTTATTTATTTTTCAGGGGAAAAAGGGTTCAAAAATCACAAACTAAAAATAAATTAAAAATTATACACTAATGTTGTTGTAAGTGGCGAACCAAAGTTCGACACGACAAATGTTAATGAGTATTATGAGGCAATGCACTAATGAACTTTGAACTATGTTGTTTAATCTTTTGTGCGTGTATTGGACGCTTCACCGCCATCAACAAGAAATTCCTGGACCGACTCGTCAAATTTTTTACGTTTATTGCATTATATGCCAGGTGCAGGTTTGAAAATTAATTATTTCGACAACAAAAATGCACAAATATAGATTTCTGCCTGTCTTGAATCACCACAAAACTACGTATTTTGAGCAAACCAACACATGTATCCCTGCAAACACGGTCAGGAGACGCACAAAAATACTTAATTGAGATACAGTATATCGACAACCATTATAAAAATGTTGCATGAATGTCTCAAATTATCCAGCACCCAAGAATTTAGGCCATGTGCATTCTAAAGTGCAACTACTGCTCATGTATGACTAATTGGAACGTCCTCCTCCCTCTCCAACGAATGAATGAGTTACCTAGGAAGAGCATTATTAATTCCCGATCTTTAGAACACACACCGGTTAGTTAATTAAGCACTGTGATCAAAGGGCGCAGATTCTTTGAAAGATTAATCTTCCTAGTTTAGACTAGAAAACAAAGAATTGATTGTTTGCAGTAAAGTAAGCATCTAAGTTAATAGTCCGTGGGCCGAAGTCTCAAAAAGAGCTTAAAATTAATTTTCGTTCCGACTCTTGTGGGGCAATTTTATTCTGTTAAAATAAAGCATAATATTGGCTGGTAAATGTAAATTCATAAAGTTCTCCAAAATATGATTTTGGAGAATATATAAAGTTCTCAAAAAGAGCTTAAAATTAATTTTCGTTCCGACTCTTGAGGGGCAATTTTATTCTGTTAAAATAAAGCATAATATTGGCTGGTAAATGTAAATTCATAAAGTTCTTCAAAATATGATTGTCCATTAATTCACAGTAACCAAAGGTTTGAGGAACTATTTCATTTTCACGTTAGCGCATGGATATCCGAACAAGATAGCACTGTGACGTCACTAAAAAAGAAATTGACCAATCAGAGCAACAGGAGCGGCCCGCTGTTTACGTTTTAGTAGCGCGTTCGTTATGTTAGTAGCGTTATGTTAACACTTTTAAAAAATTGTCTCTTGCAGTTTTAATGTAAGGGGGTATGTTAGTTCATTGACAGTAATTTTTGAGTTGTTCATGCAACTTCAATGATTTATTTAAATAACTTTTATTTAAACTTTTAATTCTGTAGGGGAAAAATAATAAAATCCCCTTCATAAAAAATGTCAATCGATTTTTTTAACAATTACTACGTCACTGAAAATATGCTTCCTTTTAAAAAAATCTGGGGATATTCTATATCATTCCAGACAAATATGCATCAAAGACGTAGCCAGATTTTTTTTTTTTTTTTTGGGGGGGGGGGAGGGGGCTGACTTTGAAACACTTATGTTGAGGAAAGTTTTAGGGAGGAATATATGCTACATTGCGAAAAATTTCCGGATTTAGGAGGGATGCTCGAAATCCGGACAACACAATCCCGGCCCGTGGGCCCCCCTCCCCTCTGGATACGGCCTTGATATGCATTAAAGGGGGACACAGTCTCAGGGCACAAAGCGGCGTTTTCACTTTTTATCTCTTCAGAAACCGCTATGACCCGTTTATAAAAAATTAGGGTTTTAAGAGTTAATATAAGCAGTAGTCATACGGGATAATTCCTGGTCACGCCTTTTTTAGTTTTGTAAACTGGTATAACAAAGTAACTGCTAACTGAAATATGACAAACGCTCCTTATCCCTACACCGTGCAATTTTTCGTTTCTTTGTAAAGAAAAAAGAAAGAAAAATTGTGTTTGAATGTGCTAGTTATAAGTAGAAAAAATGGTAAATTTTTTTTTATTAAATTCGGAAGAATAGAATCCGAGGAAATTTGACATGTTTTTTAAAAACAACACCGAGCATTTAGGGGTAACATTAATAATTTTTTATATAATTATTTTAATAAATGAAACAAAATTAATGATAAATAGGTATGCATTATAATTATAAAATAGCAATAAAATAGTAAAATTTATTAAAATAATTTATTTTATTATTATTTATAAATTGAAAAAATATATCAAAGTAAAAATTTGCCCATGTAACTATTAATTATTAGTTAGATGTGCAAATTTTTTACTTTAATTACCAATAAAGTTTAATAATTTCACTAAAAGGTTTTAAACAAGAAACCTAACATCTGTAGGGGGGTTTGATGCAATAATGTTTGTTTCTTCTTTGGTTGAGAGTCAATTGATTTTAAAACAAAATTGCATTAAAACAATGCATTGGGCCCACGGACTATAACCAGCAAATAGAATGTTAAGACAAGGAAACCATTTTGTGCATTCTGTGTATGAAATAAATGGAGAGGAGAATGAGCAAAACATTTTTATCGGAGTACACTTTTGAATGATTCTAATCATTATTATTCATTCTAGTCTTCAAGAGGCAACCTAATAATTTAATCTAGTGTTCCTTACAGAGTACAACAGTTTAAGCTCTTTCTCAAAACAGTTTTGCTAATTTTAAAATACGATGCGTATTATATACAATCCATCATATATGTTCCTCAGCTTTTGCAAAACATGATTATTTAAGTAACGTGTTCCGTGGTTACAAGCCCCCCCCCCTTCCCCATTTTTCAATCCAAAAAATGCGAGATTATTGATGCAAATACATCTAAAGAGGGGGAAACAATGAGGCAGAACGATAAATAAGTTAAATAATACGCACAGGATTTACAAAGAAGCAGTGCAAAAGTTAGCATCCAAAACGAAGAACCGGGTCAGAAAACAAAGAATTTCCGTCTAGAACTCACGAGCCTACTTTTCCGTATATACCAGCATCAAATTTGTAATATAGCTACCTCTCTTTTTCTCATTTACCTTTAGCTCTCAATTACTTCAAACACACCTTTTCCAAAAGCTATTATTCATTCATTCATTCATTTACTTATTCATTCATTCTTTTACAAAAATCCAGATCAAAAAATTTCATGGATAATAGCTGCAAAATTATGCAGTTTAATTAACATGTGTTACTTTATATTGGAACTGTTGCACACTTTAGGCCATTCATATTTGTAATTGATTCAATGATTACAAGCTATTTTGTCTATCATAATTTTGCACCGACTTCAAAAATTGCGTTTAAAAGGCGCATCGATGTTGGTTAAGGAGTGAATTATTTTTAAAACTTTTTAGCGCAATTATAATTTGAATTCGGTTCTATTTTTATTCCCAAAAATTATTTTGTTTTATTTTTTTTTTTTTAGTTAAATGCATTCTTCTCACGAATACTTTATTTTTTAGAAAACATAACATAAAGAGCATACCTTCTTTGGGTGACTGGCTTTAAAAACAAATAATTTGTATAATAGATTCCGTTTTGAAGATGATTTTAACAGGTCACTAGAGAAATAAACTGAATGGATTTAATTTGCTTCAGAGACGCCTCTAGTGAAACTCTTATTAAAATTAATTTTAATATTACTGCTGAAAGGCAACTCTTTTTAAACAACGAGTTTTACATTTTTTCCTAATATTTTACTCAACAAAGAAATATCAAGACAAGCTTTTCCAATTAAAAGAAAAATATTAATTTTTCTTTCGCAGCGTCCTTTCTAAAAAAAATAAAAAATAGTCAATATCGGTTCATCCAGCGAGAAGTTATAGATCAGTGGTTGGCAACCCATCGATCACGATCGACCGGTCGATCGCGAGCCCATTTTCAGTCGATCGGGACAGCATGTTGGATAATTTATAGTTTTTTAAAAAATAAAATAACTTTTGAATTATAAGGCGAATTTATTACTTTTTACCCTTTCAGAAAATGTTTATCAGTTTGTCAGACTATTCACCGGACCTTAAAATACTTGCCAATAATATGGGATGTTAGTCTTCACATTAACTATGTTCTCGGTGAGAGATAATTGAAGAAAACAGAACTTCACATGTGTGTTTCAGTTAAAAAACAAAACGAAACAAAAACTAACGGTTTTTATTTAAAAATCAAATTTGAAAGAAATAATATATTAGTATTGTTTTAATGCGAGTTAACAGTGTTAACATAACATTAGTTTCGAAATTTTAAAGTAGGTATTTTATAAGCACCAAAACTTGTTCTGACAAGAATTACCCTACAATTTGAAGACAGGCGCCATCTCAACATGCCTTAATTAATACCCCCCGCACCCCGCCTCCGGTCTTCCGAGTCGATCTTGATGTTCGCCGAACTTGGAAAGTAGATCTTGAGTCAAGTTAGGTTGCCAACCGCTGTTATAGATGAACAAACAAGCAAAAAAAATACATAACGTATGATCTGATAACCGTCCTCCATGTGGGAATTCTGCTAAAAAATATTTAAACCCACAGGTTGCAAATAATTGTACGTGGCTTATAAAGCAAGAAAATATTCCTGTCAACCCCAAATTATTACACGAATATTTAATTGCGAGTCTTTGCCGTAAATGTCTGGTTAGTTGGTTGGTGTCGTGTCCATGCGAGAAGCGAGGAAGAAAGGGTGCATTGCTAATGAGTCAAACGGCGCCCTTATAGACAGGAGTCCGACTTCCGCCCTTTTTTATGTGGTTTCTTAATTTTTTGAACCAGCTCCTAGAAACCGTCATCTGGGTTTTGCACCTACCGAGGTATCGTTTCACTTGGAGGACATTGGAGGAATGACGGATTCTGCGTGCACCGGCTCAATTTAGCGTATACGGTCCCCAGCAACCAGTCTCGAGAGGTTGTCACTCTCCCAAACACTGACCTCGGTCGATGTTGCTTCACTTTCGGTGTTCTGAGGGAACCGAGCTTTTACCCATTGGTCCACTGCGGGACGCCGTAAATGTCTTAAAACATATTTTAGGATAAACCGATAAGTGAACTTTTATAACGCATCTTAACATCATAAAAATTAAGAGTTTGATGAAGAGGTAATGTGTTGAAAAGATTAAACTGAATAGCGTAATGCAAGTCGGAAAAGCAAAAGCATTGTAGATAGTCAAAAATACCAACCTTAATTTACTAACCGGTAATTATTTAACATGTGCATAATTAAAGGGTGATAACTACGCTATTCATCGTTCAAGGGATTTACGCAGCTAACATGTTTAATCTGAAAGTGTTTGCTTTAAATTTCACAAAATCATAAAAATTGCATTAACACAGAAGAATCTATATCATTTAATTTTTTGTCAACGTTTGCGTTTATAGAATTATACCAGTACTTAGAAAGGTTTCTTACACTAAAAAAAAACTCTGAATTTTCAGAGTGTTTTTGACTGACTCTAACGGAAGATTTCCGTAGTGCTTTAATACATGGTTTTTCCTTCCAAAAACGGAAATATCACGTCCTGAAAATACGAGCACGGAACTTTCCGTTTTACCGTTTCTGTATTTTCACAACCTGATTTGGATTAACGGAAAAAAGTGAAATGGAACTTCTGTCAAATCTCGGGAAAATATTATTAGAAACGGAATATTTCCGGCAACTCTGCTGCCGTACTTTTCCGTTGTCTTCACGAGATTTTTGTACAGTGTATAAAGCATCCAGTGTCGCGTTATATTTTAACACGGAAACGCCTCTTTAGAACCTTCTAGAAACTTTTAGTTCTTCAATAAGTATTTTCGTAAATAAATTATGGTAAAACATTTTACGTTTACTAACGTTTTTAAGGGAAATGTAAGGCAAATGTATAATTGAATTCAGTATTTTATGCGTTTATCGTGAATATTTAGACTGTTAGTTGCTTTATTTCATCAAATTTTTATCACATGAGAATATATAACAATAACGTCAAGAATCATTTAACAACAATAACAAGAAAAAAAAAATTTTAGAATAAAGAAATTATGTAAATTGTTAAGAAAATGTTTCGTATTATTCCAGAAGCAATTTCTCAAATTATTACGAAAGGATTTGGCTATAAAACATTGATAATGCTTATTACAAATATTGATGCTAAAGTTTGGAACACAAATTCAGGCGCAGACATATTATCAAGGTAACTTGAAAGAAATAAAATTCTCAAAGTGAAAGAAAAAATTTCCAAACTGAAAAATCTGAAAAGTAAACCAACACATTTAAAATAAAACGGTCTAAATACTTAAATCTTAAAAAGAAACTTTTCATGCGTAATAAAAAAATATTTAAGAGCATTCAAAAAGTTAAAGCAAAATTCCAGTCGCGAAAAAATTCATTCAGCAATTTTTAAATAAAAATTGTCAATTTTTGGCGTTGATAGTCACTCTTGAGCAATCAGAGGGGGTTAATTGCCTTTCTCCTGACTTTCAGAAATACAATATTTTTATGCATTTCGTTGTTTTTTACCTCAAATATGCATTGAAAATATACCCATTTCCCCTCCCCACTCCCTTCCCTGGAAAATTTTGAAATGACGGGCCTGTTCTTGAGGGACAGCAAGTGAAAGTGAATTGTCAGCATACTTATAAAAACACGGAAATAGATAACTTTGATTTGAGGGCTCTGCATTGGTACCGGCGATAACCTTAAAAATATTATTTTTTTAAAAAGTTTCATAGTTAAAGCGTTCTTGCTTAAGAGACATAATGCAAGTATGAACTTGGAAATCCATTACTATATCACGGATTGATTCACAAGATCTGGCATGACTTCTTGGAAAAAGTAAAACTCTTTTAGAAAAAGGTCGTGGGGAGTAGAAACGCTAAACGAAGATCGCGCGAAATGAGGTGAAATATAAAACCCCCAAGTCCAAAAAAAAAAAAAAAAACTGCCATCAGCACCTTCTCACAGCTTCTGGTATATGAATTTTGAATAAAAAAGCTGAAAATTTTTCTAATCTTATGTGGTGTTGCGTGATCATGAACCAAGCTATGATGTGTGTTTAGTAGTTAGCATTACTATATCACGGATTGATTCACAAGATCTGGCATGACTTCTTAGAAAAAGTAAAACTCTTTTAGAAAAAGGTCGTGGAGAGTAGAAACGCTAAACGAAGATCGCGCGAAATGAGGTGAAATATAAAACCCCCAAGTCCAAAAAAAAAAAAACTGCCATCAGCACCTTCTTACAGCTTCTGGTATATGAATTTTGAATAAAAAAGCTGAAAATTTTTCTAATCTTATGTGGTGTTGCGTGATCATGAACCAAGCTATGATGTGTGTTTAGTATGATCACCTCATCATTCTGGCCTTATGCATTGTGCAAGAGAGTATGTAAATTCGTGGAGCCGTAAAAATTAAAAACGTAGAAGATATGGGTTGTTAATTTGAGATGGCAAATATGCTGGTGGGGTTACACTGAACTCCACACCGGTAGATGTGGATACTTGACATCTCGGTGGTATGAAGATGCGAGTCTTAGACAATTAAAAAAAAAAAAAAAAACTAATGTCATTAAATGATTTACTCGGTTTCCGCAGAACACCGAAAGTGACGCAACATTAACTGAGGTAAGTGTTTGGGAGGGTGACAACCTCTCGCGGCTGGTTACTGCGGTCCGTGTACACTAAAGGGAGCTGGTGCACGTTAAATAGGTCGTGGCTCCAATGTCCTTCAAGTGAAACGATACTTCTGGGGGTGCCAATCCCAGGTGACGGTCTCTCATCTGAGAGCTGGCTCAACAAATTAGAGACCTTTCAAAGGGGCGGAAATCGGACTCCTGCCTACGAGGGCCCCGTTATATTCAGGAGCAGCGCACCCATTCTTCCTCGCCATGCGCGAGGACACGACAACAACAACAACAAATGATTTACTATCATTTTGACCTTTTAAAATATAAACATTAAAGTAGTAATGATAAATGTAGAATATATTTTATTAGCTAGACAAATATTTCATTGGTATAAATTTTACTGGGGAGATTACGGGGCCTTTGATAGTATGAGACAAATCGAGCTGAGCATGTCCAAATTCATTTCGTTAGGACTTATTACTGCAACTGTTTCAATTACCATACAGACTTCAAAAAACTTCACCTTATGCAGTTTTTTTTTAATTTTTATTTATTTATTTTTTTTACGGTTTTTAAGTGACATATAATTCGAAACGACACGTAACTTCTCCGCAAAGTAAAAAACACTTGTGTGCATTTTTATTCCTCTAAAGTTAAAGAAATAGGAGCTGTGGAATTTTTCTTAGATTTTGAAAGCCTCTCCCGTCCATGGGAATTCTTGTGCACCGTAGTACCTCCATGCCAAACCTTATGACCATTTGAGGTAAATTATGGATTAATATGAAGAACATGCATACATTTTTCTGCCAGTATATAAAGATCTAGTATTTTTTAAATGATGAAAACTTTTATACATTTCATAACTAAACACCTTTTATGGTGATAATGGAAATTGATTTGTCAATACTTCAATAACGTTTGTTTACTACTTATAATCAAACATTTTAAACAACGAAAGAAAAAGATTTCAATAACGTTTGTATACTACTTATAATCAAACCTATTAAACAAGACAAAAAAAAAAGAAAAAAAAAATACACATAGGGGAAAGTGGGGCTGAAAGGGACTGGGGATGAAAGGGACATCATATATTTCTTAAAACCTGATATAAATAAAAGTTTTCATTTATTGCCAACAGAGAGATCCAGATGTTTATAGTTGGTAGACCAAGCCAATTTGTCAACATAACAATTATTTTTATCTGAAAATATTGAAGTTAATTTTCATCATCAAAAAGTAAATTATACTTCCATTTATATTTTGTTTCAGAACTAAAGTGTATTTAGTTATAGAAATAATCTTTGTGTGTTAATTAAAAGTACATTAAATACCAAAAAATCTGTGATAAGCAATTTTCACATGACAGAAAGTTAGGCTTAGCAGCCATGTTGTGTATGTAATATATGAATCTGGGGCTGAAAGGGACGTGTCCCTTTCAACCCCAGAAAAATTGTGCTTATGTTTAAAATTTTAAGCAATTGTTACAACATTTAAAATATATATTTTTTTATAAAAATATGTTAGAGGAATGATTATAATCTGAAAATTATATTATTGAAACCCATATTTCCATATTAATACAATATATAAAATATTATGAATTTTTCATTTATTTATTTTTAAATTTACGCTTCCCTACATCGCCTATTGTCCTATGTTATTATTACTGAAAATAATTGCTGCAGTATGTAATATATTTTATGCAATAATAGCATAGAGCAGTAATATGTTGTAGGTTAGCTGAAATTTTAAAATATATAAATTAAAGAAGATATTAAATTTTTAACTTAAAAAACATTAATCTCAAATGTATGTTTTGTCCTAAATTAGGGTTATTCACTTTCGTTTTTTTTAATTATTTCAATAATTAATTAATTGCATTAAAATTTTAATAATAAATAATGAAAAAATGCTTTGTTAATGTATAATTTAAATAACTTTAAACTGTAGGTATATTCAATAAAATCAAACTAAGAAATACAAATTGTACAACTTTTTTTTTCAGTTGCAAATATGGTACGTAACTACAAAAGGAATACAGATCGAGTCATAAAGACAGGATCTGAGATGGAAGCAGGTGTAAATGAAGTTCTAGTTCAAGGACAATCAATTAGATCAGTTTCTAAACAATATGGGATTGCTAAATCATATTTAGCACGAAGAATCAAAATGTATAAAGAGATTGGAGAAGTTAAAGAATTTACTCACAAGCCAAACATTGGCAATAGAAGAGTGTTTACTTCTGAACAAGAAACTGAATTAGCTTCTTATTTAGTTAAAGCTGCAAAAATTAGTCATGGATTAACTGCTGGGCAAACCATGAAACTTGCTTACGAATATGCTTTGCTTATAGAATCGCCACAGATTCCAGATGTTTGGAAAAGAACAAAGCAAACAGGCTATGACTGGCTGCAGGGATTTATGAAACGAAGTGGGGATCTCTCTCTCCGTACTCCTGAGCCAACTAGTCTGTCACGAGCAACAAGTTTCAATGCTTTAAATGTCAGAATATTCTATGAGAAACTTGAAGAAGTAGATATGAATGATGTTGTTTCAAAGTTGCCGCTGCCTTTGAAATTGGGTGGCACAGCAAGGATTAATGCACAATTTCAATTTCCAATCGATATTAGTTCATTTAGTGTTAAATAATTTTCATACTTGTTCATTAGAAATTAGAAATTTGTTAATTAAATAATTTTCATATTTGTTCTTTTATATGACATTGAATATGCTGTTTAGGAAAGTATTTTCACACAAATACAATTGTGCTGCAACATTAAGTATTGTTATTTGTTGTGTCCCTTTCATCCCCATCATATGTCCCTTTCAACCCCGATGATGGGGCAGAAAGGGACAGCGGATTACCCTACTGTAATTAATTGTACTGAACAAATTATTGGCGTTAAGTCTTTGTTACTATATTTTTATAATAGACAATGAAATGCTTTATAAACTGTTTTAGAAACAATAATTTCAATTGTGAAAATTTTATAGAAAATAAAAGAAAACCTGAATTTGTCCATTCCAGCCCCAGCCTCCCCTACATTATTTTTAAACTCACATTTGATTTTACTGTTTCTTATATTCATGACACTCTTACTTCATCTAGCCAACATTTAATTCATCAGTGACTGAATATAATTCTAATTTTATGTTTTGAAAGAGCTTTTTAATTATACAGACCAATTTCTTATCAGTATAAAAGCGACTAAGTCTTGTATTTGGTCTTGCTTTATTTTTAATGGGTGAAACAAGCATACGTTGCTGCCTTAATTTAATATCGAAGAGCTTAGAACGAGTCAAAAAGAAAATATAACCGCATGGGAACCAAAACTAAAAGAGTAATTTTGTGAAGTGGTTTGTGCGCCGAAATAGAGATGCTTCCGTTTCCACTTTCTCCCACAGGGATGTTTACTCCCTTGGGAAACTTACATGAAATCTTGCATTATGATATTCTTGTAAAGGAAGGAAGTTACTAATTCATTTTTATCAGTAAAACTCGAATAGATAGAACTTTAATTTATTTCGACGCGGTGAGGAAAACAAACTATTTTATTGAAACTCAGAAGATTGACTTAGAAATAAGCAAAACGATATCTTACTCCCCCCTCCACACAGACAGTTGTAATATTTCGCACTTTGATATATATATATATATAAATATGCAAATAGCTGTGTGTGTAATGCTGTTGTTTAGAGTTTTTATAAGCACTTAGGTACATTTAATTATACGTTAATATATTTTGCAGTTATTTTTATTATTTAAAGATAAATTACAAATGAACATTTTATGTATAAAAAATAGTTAAGCTAAAGAAGTAAACTCTTCCACAGTTTTAATCAATATTTTATATTATACATGCACCTTATCAGTGCTTAAATGCTTTCGTTTATAATGCGTCAAGTAGAAAAAAAGAAAGAAATAAAGTAGTTGATATAAATATGGCATCTAAAATATATTTTATCTTTTAAAGCATAAACACAGTAATAAATTAAAAATAGAGTGGATCACAAAAATACAATATAAGCTTCGATTTTTAATATCGATGAGTATTAATGTATTAATATAATAGTTATTAATATAATAATTAGAATATTAATACAGGGTGTTTCTAAATGAACATCGGAATTTTAACGCTCTGTAGCATTTATAACGTAAAACGTAAAATTATAATTAATACATGAAATGAAAAAGCAAGTCAAACTGTTTCACGTACAAGCGTATAAGTGTTTAATGTGAGCATTTTTCGTCACACGGCACACATCAAGTCGATAAACCAGTTCTTCCCAAACGTTGTTCCGTTTTTGCGGTGTAATTGTTGCAATAGTTGCCTCAATCATGTTTCTTAGGCCTGGTAGGTCTAAGTAGGTAGTAGAGGCACATACCCACGACAGTTTATGAACCCCCGCAAGTAGAAATCACATGGCGCGAGATCGGGTGAGCTTGGAAACCATGAGAAACAAGCTGGGCAAATTTTGAGGAAAATCCAGCGTTTGAGTATAGTGATGTTCACCAATCGGTATTTGCAAATTGATGCTATCATCTACAGATATTATTATGACTTGGGGGATCACATGTGAACTTAATCCGTAAGGCGGTCCGTCACGTTCCACAGTAACTTCAGATTCGGTCTTTGCAAACTGCAGAACACAGAAAAGATTTCTGTTCACTAGTTGCAATTTTTGCTACTAGCGCTTTCTCGCGCATGCGCGTACCTACAAACAAAACTGTTTGTGTGCTCTTTCATTTCATGCTGTAATTATGATTGTAAGTTTTACGTAATAAACACTACAAAGCGTTAAAACCCCGATATTCTTTAAGAAACACCCTGTATAATAATTGTCAATGAGTATAAAACATCAGTAGTAAATGACAAAAATTAAGTATTTTATTGTAGTTTAAAATCACTTCATTTCTTTAATACAAAAAGGAATTAAAATAGTTGTCCATAAAGATAATTTATTATTGTGAGTTTATTTTATGCTAAAATTGTCATTAGAAAACTTTCAACTAATCGAAAAAAAACTCGTCTTCCAATAAATAACATCATTACTGCAGGAACACAACAATGGTGAAAGATTTTTCATTTTATACCATGGAGCTATACGCTGTAAAAGTTGGAAAAGCATAAAGTGGAATTCGCGTAAAGTTCTTTCTTTTGGGGTGGATAAAGAATGAATATCACTATGAAAATCCTACTTTGCTCCAAAGAAGCGCGAAGCGAGAGAATTTATTTGGTAGTAAAATGTCTGACAGTATAAAAAGAAAGTGATTTTTGCTACCAAATCTAGAAACTTTTTGAAAGAGGGGGGGGGGGGGGAACTTCTGAGATTTATTTCATAAAAGTACACCTTATATTGTTTTTTTAATAAATCCTATCAGACATTTGGCGTTTACTAAACATCTGATTAGTGGCATATTAACTGCACAATTGTACGCGTAAGGGTTATTTTTTCAAGAAATAAAAAAGAAAGCACAAATGTACTACAGATAAGAAAAAAAATAATAATAAAAAAGGAAATATGCATAAATAAATTTAAAAAAAAACGATGTTTTGTTGCACTAGGTTTGTTATTTTCAATAAAATTCAAATATTATATATATTTTTTTGAAACGTTTTTACAGTTATACTGTTCAGTTTCAAAAATAATATTACAATTGAGAAATAGTTTTATCGCAAAAGTATCCTGGTTTCATTGTTTTTACTTAAACATATGTGTTATATTTCTCGTTTTTTTACACACATATATATACAAATATTCATACTTGGCTTGATGTACACAATTCACTTTTTACGCCACAAGCGTTGCTGCTTCACATGGCTCTCTCGCGCTCGGGGATTACTGACTCATGCAATTAATTGATTTGCTTCGCAAGCACTATTTGCGATCATATATTTTTATTTCTTATTTTTTAAAACTCTTGTGCATTTATTTATTTATTTATTATGATAAAATGGCGAACGTGAATGAAAGGATTTTTTTAAAAAATAATGAATCTCTTTCAAACTAAACCAAGCGAAAAGTAAAGCATGATAACATTATCTGATAAAGTCATTGATTTTGTATCTTTATCTGTAATAAACTGGTTGTTTCAATCAAAGAAAGTGCAGTCAAGGGCAAGAAAACATGAGAATGTATTTGACATCTGTCGTGCGACCACCCAACTTCTTTGTGGCATAACAGGAAAAGTTTTTCTGTAAATGTGCAAATTTTACAGCATTTAATAGCATTCGGCTTGCTTCCGTCTGTGCTTTAATGAAAATCTTCACGCAAGGAAGGATGTGTTTGGAGAGGGGGGGGGGGGGACCGCACTCTAAATTTTTAATCAATAAAATCTGGGGAATCTACGATCTCAAATCCGAGAATAATACTTCCGTTTTCGTGAAATGACAGTTATTAGAAAGTTAATTTAAAATGAATAGTGTATTTAATTCTTTTGTTGACTGACATGGTCTCGTTATGTAAAGCTAGGTAAAATAGTGAAATGGTTGCATTGGTCATTTTGAAATGACCTACATGAAATAATTGTATTATTGAAATAATTCTATATTCATCTATTGATACATGATTTTTTTTTAATTTGATCATCATCTAATATCGATATTCCAATTATGAATCAATTACGGTCTTTTAAAGGGCAATAGGGCATATTTCCCAAGCAGTTAGGCTTAATCGTTTCTAATCACATTTTTAAATTAAAGATTACATAATATTTAAACGAATGTGTTCAACTCTATTGATTAAATTATATCCTAGTCTACATACATCGTACACAACGTTTTTTTATACAGGAAAAATACAATAAATGCTTTTAAGCATTAAATTCCTTTCTTAATACGTACTTCTTTTAAATCTCTATTAACTTGTATCAATATAATTAGACATATTTCACAGGAATTGATTTTTGAGACATGTGATATACTGACAACTTATTTTTCTCGTATTTTTTTTCTTTTTTCTTTACTTCTCTCTTTCCATAGGGAGATGTCGATATCTACATATATAAAAGACGAATACGTGGTTAAAAAAGAGCCTTTATTTACCTTTCCCGGTTGGCAACACTCCGTTTGTTTTCAAAAATCCCAATCCAATCGGCGTCTACCGTTTCATGATTCTGCCTGAACGTTCCTTAACACTTAAGAAAATCACGTGTTTTTTAAAAGCAAACCGAATACTTTTGAAAAAAAAATCTTTATTTTCATTTTACCGTTAGGTGAGAAAGTTAAAATTTGATACATGATTTAAAACCAAGTTTAGCAAGTTGATGTACATGAATCCTCATTCTAAAGCAAAAAACAAATCTAATTTCCAGTATCATTTAGTTGATTTATCTACTTAAAAAACATACATAAAAAGTAATTTAGGAAAACTATCGCCGTGTAAAGTCTTTTTGTATAGCGTCTAAAAGTTATGAATGTCATTAAACAAAATATCAAAATAAAATATAATTTAAATGGGATTATCATATTTATATATGCAAATGAGCAAAACTATTTTTCACCACGCTCGACAAGAATATTATAAATAGTAATTAACTTTTTCTCATTAAGTATTAAGTAAATATTTTTAATTAGAGAAAACAGATTGACTACGCTACTTTTATGTAAACAACTCGCATCACCTTGCCTTTCAGATTCTTCAACCTTTAATTATCATTGAAATAGATCGGTTAAGACGTACTGTTAATTAATGAAAGTTTTGACTTCCAATGAAGAATGTATTAAGTGTCGTGTAAATGGAATTATATACAGCTTAGGAATTCCTGCTAATTGCTTTATAAATTATTTTTGATTAGATGCAATGTTTAATTAATGTTCAGTTGTTGTTTCTAAAGTTGAGAAAATGTAATAAGTAAATAGTTTTAACTATATTCTGCATTAAAAACCAGCAACAATTTCATTAAATCATTGTTGAATACTTTCTTCCCGGTTGTAGTTGTAAATAGTAACAATAATCGCTATAAGAAACACTACCATTGAACTACGTCAGTTGCATGTTGAAATTACACAATCAATAGCGCCAAATAAAGCTTCAAACATTTTAAATAGTTTTTAACGGTTAAACTTACACGTACTGGATGCAACAAGGTTCTATCCTGAAAAGCTTTTTTTTTAAATTATGCCCAGAAATCGTTGCTTAGTATTGATGCAGTACAACTAACTTTTACCATTTATTCCTTAAAGAAATGTTCTTTGCAAATATGTTTCGAACTTGATTCAAATTTATCAGTTCGCATTGAAATAAATTATGTAAGCATACCAAATGAGTCATATTATTACTTTGAGTTACGTTACATGCAACGATTCCCATCGGAATATTTAATTACTTCGAAAACTGCCAGAAACAGCATCGACGACTAGTCTAGATTAGCTCCACACTAAGCCTTACCATCGGAAAAGAAGTTAGTGGAAAAAGTGCAGTAGAATTTTCGTCACTAATTAAATAAAAGTTCCTATGACAGTATGTATATCAGAGAGTAAAACCTACCCATTAGCTATACGTTTAGGAAAATTTATCAGGCATGAAAAGAAACAGAAAATAAGCTTTTAATGTTTATAATTTTATGAAATTAATTTTTGCTTATATAAAACCTATTAAAAACAATTTAACTAATTAAAAATTTTGTTATTCAGTAAGATAGTTGGTCATTTATGTAGGAAGAACATGAGATGAAATATTTGTAGATGCCTTGAGCTGTGCATTATAAAGGGATGTTCAAAAAATTATGAACACATTTTTTACTGTACTGCGTAATAAAAAGTAAATTTAAATATCTAAGGCAATAGCCTTAGATATTTAAATTTACTTTTTTGGTACTACTAATTTCAATGGATTTTAAGCTCATACAAATCAAGGGCGAATTTTAAAAAGGCGGAATTTAGTGTGAGGAGCAAGGGGCTCTTGACCGTCCCAAAGGAATAATAGAAATGTTTAATAACCACATTAATTATTTTTTACTTTATTTTTTGTACTTTAAAATCTATAAATTGGTTTTACGGGATAAAAGAAACCCTGAAAACTCTTATGAGAACGCCATTACGAAACGTTTTCCGAGGCGGAACCACTTAATACTCCCTACTTCCTAGTGCTCCTCCAGAAATTGTACTGATGTCCACCCCTGGTAAATTAGGAAGCATTTAACAGTTATGTGACGATGACATATACATCTTTCAACAGATCGGACGTTTTTTAAAGTCAATCTGCTATTTTCTTGTTTATTTATTTATTTGATTTCTTACTACGTGTTTGAAGAAACTGTTTAGTGCTATCTGCATTTATTTGAAATATTTGAAAGAAAAAAAAAGAAGCCAATTCATTGAAAGTTTTAGTTTTCTCGATCGATACCATTCATTTTGTATGATAAATAACGATGCACGGGGGGGGGGGGGGGAGGGGGGGAAGGGCAAAGTTAGGGCATCTTAATCAACGTGACACGATCATTAAACTAAGACCTTACAGACAGGAAAACGACATATCCGGGAACGGTGTAACCAGGTTCTAATTTATATGGCGCTGTGGCCGACTAGACTACACTTGCTGAAGGTGATATAGATATATCATACAATTAAAACTTAAGTGAAATAATTTTTTTCTTACCCAAAACTATATATATACCTATAAATGATTTCACTTCAGTTTCATTTCTACAAAACCATATTTATCATCTAGATCAAGTGTAGTTTAGGGGCCCTCTAAGCCATTATTCTTCAGTTTCTTCATTTTATCACTCTCTCGGGAGTAATAGTATAACTAAAGAGTATTAGAGTGAACCAAAAATAAATTCAAACGACGGAAGAAAAACTGCATAAAATGTCTTTTATATTTTTTCTGTAATGTTATTAAGGCTAGATTTGTTTCGCGAGCTGGAATTTTCTCTCAATTGCTTATTTTTTCCAAGTAGAATGGTTTGAAGCGCAGTTAACATTAATTTGTACAATATAAAAGTATAAAACAGCATAATATATTCAAGTGCATTTGGCAACTTGGTAGCGAAACGAAGTACATGTATGAGGTAAAGTAAATGGTTGTAAGTAGCAACGTTTAAAATTTTGAGACAGCAATTGATATGCGAAACAGCCAAATATTTATATTTTCTGGCCAGAGATGTAGATGTGAGACCTAACGGAAGATTTATTTTTAAAAAAGTTTACATCAAACCTCAGCTGAGATGGCCAAAGCAGGCTTTGGCTCACTTGGACTGTCGTACAACTGAGGTTAGTTACATCAAGCCCCCTATGCGATTCGAAATTTGCATGTGTTTTTCATTTGTCACTTACTTCCCTTACACCGTACTTCCCTTTACACCACTCTGTTTTACATACGGCAAAACAGAGAAAATGTGCTTAATTATTTCACTTTAAAAAAACGTAAATACTCGTAATTAAAGTAATGTAATGTTTAAAAAAAGGCTTGGAGTAAATTAATAAAAATAATTTAAAAAAATCGCGAGGCAATCGGAACGAATTTGTCTTGATCTCTTAGCATCAATCCCCTTAATTCTTCTTTAGCGGATTAAATCCCAATTACGTCGATACGTATATCACCATCGTCATATGAAAAAAAAAGATATTTCGTTTCATTTCCAAGTTGCATCAAAGAGTCCAATTAGTCCCTAAGGATCAGCTTAAGTGTAATAACTGTAAAAAACGTTTACTCTCTTTCTGAGCTCTTTTTATGTAGAATTCTGGAATTTCCGCATTATTATATCTGTATTTATTTATTTAATTATATGCATATATTAATTTAATTATACCGCATATTATGCCGGTATTTACTTATTTAATAATATTTACATTTTTATTTGTTTAGTTTTGTAGAAAGAGCATATATAAAATGATAGTGATTCCCATGAACTACGAGAATGTACTACCACAGATGTTTTTAAATATATTTGTTATTAGCATTTTAAAACGGCTCTAAATTGCTAAACACAATGTATTATATTCTTTAATTTCAAAGTATCATTTTTCTGTCACGTCCCAAACAATGTTTTCAATAATCATTATCATGAGAAGCCACTATCAATTTTTCTCAATAATATTCCTGATAAAAAAGTTCTTTCAACAGATACCAATGTTTTGATTTTTTTTTGCTAAATACTATTGCATGAAGTAGAGCCAAAGTGCATGATATAAATAGATATGCATAAATAAATAAATAGTAAATATATATGTAATTTAATTGTGGATAGTGGGAGCAAAGTTCATTCTGCAAAACTCAGTACCGAAATATACTTTTGCTTTATTTCTCACTACAGTGTATAAAATAATTCATTTAAACAATTCATGGACGTTGGACATGCATATACGGAAAAAAGGCTTTACTTAAATATGTGTTGGTATGGAATCATGAAATCAAGTTAAAATTCAGTCCATTTTGCTTATCTCGAGCATTTTTTAGTAAACAACATTGGCTCTCTATAAAATATTAATAAGGGTATCTAAATAAATACCAAAGAAAACACACACACACACACACACACATATATATATATATATATATATATATATAATTTGTATTCCCCCTAACTAAAGATTTTACTTTTTCTGTGAATCACCCATACATGATACAATATACCAGAGGTGGCCAACCTGCGGTTCGCGAGCCACATGCGGCTCCTTGAAGGATTATTTGTGGCTCTCGATAAATGTACCCGAGTTCCCTTTTCATGACTGATTTCATGGAACATTTGCAAACACTGAATTTACAATTGCAGGGGAAAGATAAAATAATATATGACCTTTCACAGTCTATATTTAGTTTTCAAACTAAATTACAACTTTTTCAAAAGGACATCAAAAATAAAACATGTTTTCTTTTCCTCGAATTAAAAAAAAAATGTTCCAATATTAAACAAGAAAACTCTACGAGTATATAAAAAAGCTAGAAAGGATATTGGCGGAATGCCAAAATAGATTTCTAGACTTGAAATATTTTAAATCTTCTCTTGATTTTTTTTTCCGAACCATTTGAAATTAACATAATTCAAGGTGAGTTTTCCATTTCCAATATAATTATGACCCAAAAAGCATCTGGAGAATTAGAAAGATAGAGATGCAAGAAGATCAAGCTCTACAACTAAAATATAAGTTAACGTCGATTTTTGGAAATTTGAGCCAGAATCGAAGTACCCTGAAATAAAAAAGGCTGCTTGTGAAATTATTTCAATATTCCGAACAACGTACTTATGTGAACCATTTAATTCCACTTTAAAATTCGTGAAATCCAAACACCGATCAGTATTAACTAAGCATCATCTCAAAAAATTACTGAGGAGTGCTCTCACCAATTATTCACCAAATTTTTAAGAATTATCAAGGGAAGTAAAATAAATGTGTTTAATTTTTAATATTTAAATTCAATACACATATTTTCTACTTTTATTCATATGTTTTCAATAAATATAATTTCTTTAAAAAAAATAATACCTTTTTTTGCATACCTTTTAAATACGTATTTTATTGCGGCCCGCGAAAAATTTCAAATTTTGGAAAATGGCTCAGACATTAAGGAGCGTGGCCACCCCTGCAAAGTTCATTCTGCAAAACTCAGTACCGAAATATACTTTTGCTTTATTTCTCACTACAGTGTATAAAATAATTCATTTAAACAATTCATGGACGTTGGACATGCATATACGGAAAAAAGGCTTTACTTAAATATGTGTTGGTATGGAATCATGAAATCAAGTTAAAATTCAGTCAGACATTAAGGAGCGTGGCCACCCCTGCAATATACCATTATAAATAATCTTCAAGGCATTGATCAAGTTTGCTATAAAGACAATAACATGCTACAAACGTTTTACATCAAAGTTGCTTAGTAATGCCTAAGAATGGTGATCAAGATTTTAATTAAACGTGTGTGTCGAACAATTTTACTCAGATCAATAGTTCGGTTTGTATATATTTGAACTGGCCTTTATGGAGCCTTACTTTGCTTAAAACGTAAGTAGCTTGTTTGTGAACGTATTATTTGGTTCATCAGATGAAGCATATTTATACTGATAATTACGAGGTAAAGAAATTGAGTTATATTCATTAGGGATAGTTTTTAGCCTGCATTCCCAGAAAAGTTTCTAAAAAGAAAAAGTATGAAAGAAGTAATAACACCTTACCTCTCGCTCCCGTCAAAATCAAGGGCTGTAATGTTCCAAAGTAACGTACCAAAACATTTTAAAAAATCCCTCCTTAATCCAAAAACTTATTTTTTTATTTTCACATACTAGATGATAGTATCAAACTATCTCTAGTGCAATCAGAGAATAAACATTTTTTAAATGTTTTTCTGGAAAACAAATTGGCGCTTTTTTTTTTTTTTGTTTTCGTGAAATTCATGCAACCGTTAAGGGGTTACAGAAGGCTTAAATGTATCGTAAAATAAATAAAAGTAAAGTAATTAAATAAAGATTGAAAAATAAAAAAAATGACGTTATGGTTTTGAGATGGTGAAAATGTGTCTGTCTATCGGTCTGTCCCGCCCCTTCCCTCCCCCGTAACTTTTGAGGCATTAATTGTCCGGTTTGAAAAACCTTTTTTTTACATTTGAAAGAGTTTGGCAAGGATATTAATTTCTATGTTTCTTTTTTTATTTGAACAATTTTTGGTTCATTTTTGAACGGCTCAAAAAATCTTATCATTTTCGTTATTGGGGAAATCTAAAGCACATTATATAAACATAGTACATAACTTTCCCTGAATAAGGTACACTCGACGTGAAATATTGTTTGATTTGAACAGTTTTTGTTCAATTTTAAGCAGTTCAAAAAATTTCAACATTAACGCCCTACGAGGAAATTCAATATATAAGTCATAATTTAACGAACAGATTTTATTTCAAAATTTATCGGAAATATGACATAGTCCATGTACAGACACGAAGTGAACACTGTTAGAAATTTTATCATGAAATTACGGTTAAATAACCGGTAGCAGTCTGTCCGTCTAACTAACCGTTAAATTTACGGTTTGAAACATTTTACGATCAGCTCAAAATCAATCAGCTTGGTTAGAAAGTCGTAAGTGCAAAAGTTTACGGTTTCATAACCATTCATAACTAGCACGGTTTCAAAAGTGTAAATGTAAGTTTTCACGGGTTTTTAACCATTTACAATTCGATTAGTAGCACGTATACAATACAAAATGTACACACTGCAGGCTATGGTAATTAACTATATGCGTAGAATCTTTGAGGCGTAGAAAATATTCATAGCTATTATATGGTGGTGGACGCCGAGGTGCGTGGATACGATGCTGCCGGTGGTCTGCCGGAGACGGGGAAAGAGCCCAGGACCTCCAGGGTGGAAAGCCAGTATACTAACAAGCTTTGCCAAGAGGTATCTAAAAGGCCAAGACAGAAGTCGGCTCGTGACGGCGTTGAATCGCACCGCACAGTATGTAAAAAAAATTACTTTTAAATTTATTACATTGAAACATTGATCCAGGGTTATAGTTGATGTCCAAGATTTTGAGAAATTTATTTTATTCTGAGAAAGATAAAAATGCAATATCAAAAAATAATTAAATGGGTTATGTTGTCACAACCAGTTTTTATGACAATTACTAACTTCATCTTCTCTTCATTTCTCCCCCAGACAAAAAAGGAACTATACAATTTTATTGGGGCTTCAGTGGCTGAGCGGTCTAAATGACAGGTTCCGGTGCTGCCTGCGCGCATTGAAGAGGCGTGGGTTCGATTCCCACTTTCCCCTGAGTGTATTTCCTTCTTTGTATTGTAACTCTGTTGTACTGTCTTGTTCTACCTGTTATATTGGACGAGAGTTTAAAGGATATCCTTGAGAATAGCAAATAATCTAGAATATTAATGTAACCTGACATAGCGGTCGTTTACAAACAAACATGCAAACAATATTATGCGATGGAATTCGAATTTTCACTTTTCTTTGTTCCACAACCAAGACGGACGCCCGATTCTTATTGACTACGAGACCAAGGTGGCGCTCGTAAATTACGGTTAGTTAAACGTTCTTTAGGAGAAAGAGAGAATAAACGATTTTTTCCACAATCAGCAGTTTGAGTACTATCTTTTTAATGGTTATTCGACTGCTGTAGTTAAATATGGTAAAATAACAATCAAATTATGAATTTTTTTCATCACGAGCTAAAAGGATATTTATGATTTGATGAATGAATAAATGAATGAGTGAAACAATGAATGAATAAATTAACAAATAACTGAATGATGTATGAATGATTGAATTATAAAATAATGAATGGACGACTGATACATGAATGAATGAGTGAATTAATATGTATTAACCATTGAAAATGTGTACTTAGAGCAATTAAGAACTAAAGATAAATGAGAAAGAGAGAGAGAGAGACAGAAAGAGAGATAGCTAGCTTATAAATTTGGTGACGGTGTATACGGGAAAGAGGGATCGTATAGTCCCACACGGAACTTCTTGCTTGTTTAAAATCTCTAATTCATTTTATTATTATTATTATTATTACCTTTTAGTAAGAAATTAATTTTTTACGTGGTTTAAAATTTATAATCTCATTTATTTTATTTCTAAATTATATTTGGGCTATAGAATACAGCCACAATTAGGAATTTATCAGAAAAATATGTCAGGGCAATTGTTAATGCAATTTGCTATCAAATAAAGAAAGCACTGAAAATATAATTAAAAAAAGGTGCTCTGTACCTAAGAGCCATTGTATGTTCGTTTTTCGATTTTTCGCGCGTTAATGGACACACAGAGTACTGTCGACAAAGCCACTAGCTACATAAGAGTTCCGAACTTTCAAAACTCCCATTGCACATCTTTATTCTAAGGTTCGCACGGAAAAGTCTACGCTGAAAGTACTAAAAATGTTTTTTTTTTTTTAAACTGCACCGCAATAACTGCAAAAATGGATTCAATGTACTATGACTCTCAGGCACATAATTATAACCTATTCTTTTGCTTTACTTTTTTGGCGACTGCTATAAGTTGTTGGGAGACATACTGGTATAAGTCAATCGCTTAGTATTTTGAGAAAAAAAAAGCATTTTTCTTTACGGTTTTAATGTTACGGTACTGAATACGGAACAATTAATGGGGCCATATGTTGATACGTTTATGAATAATTCTTTAGTTTACTGTCAATAAAGGTAGAGGACCCATATTACACAAAAAAGAATATTAAATACATTTAAAACAAATATATATATATATATCAGTATATTTCTCACCCCCTCCTGTATGCATATATCAAACTCTGTTATATCGTCAATTAAGGGAATGGAATATATTTGCCACTGCAGCCAAATGACGTTTTAACCGATGCATATTAAAGTGTGTGGCAGAATGGGAACCAGAACTTCATCAGGATATCACAAACTTGATACTTTAAACGAGATCATTATAACCAAGTATAGTTATATATATATATATATGCACAAAATATTATTCCCTCGGTTACGTTTGTTTCGCTCAGCAGAAGGAAACATAACTCCCAAAAGTGACGTCCAAAGTGTTCGTTGTTATTTTTGGTCATCCCAATATCTTGCCTCATATCTTTCCATATCAACTTCTGTTCAGCGTCTCCGTTATTTATGGCGACAGAAATGTCGGGGTGGCAGTTAAAGAGCTGTCTGATCCATAACGTATGACTTCCTTGCGACTATAACGGCCGAGTTTTATTTCACCTGACATCCTACATACTTGTTTCTGTTCCTTTTTTTTATTGCTCGTTGTTTGGTTTAGTATTTAATATAAAAAATGAATAGGTAATGTAGTTCATGGTAATTTTCAGAACGGATAGGTTTTATTGAATATAATTAACGTATTCTGCTGAATAAATAAATAGTGATTGTTTTCGATTACATAAGGAATCAGAAAATTTAAAAAAGCTTAAAATTCAAAATTTTAACGTTAAAAAAAGTAGAAATATGCAATATTTAACGTTGGTGTTCAGAACAACAGGAATTATGGTGAATTGAATTCATCTATTACCATTTTTATTAGAAAAATGTGAAGTTGGTAAAAGGAAAGATTATTGCAGTGTTTTTATGAAAGTGATTTCTCAACGAAATCATTTAGTTGACTAAGGAGAATTAATGGGCTCTTATTAGAGGCAGGGCAGACACAAGTCTTATTTATGAAATCTGGAAGACTACCACGAAATATGACTTCCGAATTGACAACTGTTTTTTTGTGTGTCAAAAATGCATATCTAAGACCAGACCGTAGTAAATAAAAGTATGTTTGACACATTATTTTTCTAGTTAATGTTACGGTAGTTAACGTTGGTAATGAAGGTATAATACAAGTAGATTAGAGTGACAGTTTTACACATTATCTTAAGTTGAGAGTGCAAACCATGAAGCAATTCATTTTCTCAGCGTCCCCCCTAAATCTATTTGAAATGCTTTTGAGAAGAGTCCTATTGCTTCCTTTTTTTCCCAGTATATTTTCTAATCAATTCTAAAATTCCTTGAACGTAATTTTGTTTTCTTCAATTGATAGACAAAAATGAATACAACTCTACTGTTTTGAATTATTTTGAGCTAGTTTTCATGTTTGCTGAACGCAGTTTTCGGAATTGTGATTGTAAACAACATAAACCAAATTCATTTCAGCTGGTACTTTAGAGATCTCGTAATAAAATGTTTAGAAAAAAGTTTTATGACATGTTTATGTACTACTGAACGAGCATGAAAAATGACATTATTTTTATTTTTTTGAAAGTATGCTGGGTCTGACGCAACGTCTAACAATAATGTTGCCGTAGTCTTCATATATAATTTTTTCTTTAGTAACAACTGAAATGTTCCCGCGTTTAAAACGTACCCTTATATATCAAATTGTTTTTCTAGTTTTACAACAAGGCAACAACTCAAAAGAAAATTTTTTTTTCTCAGTAGAGGTATTTGAAAATTTCCTCCATAATTTCAAAATCTACTTTCTTATTTATTTAATAATCTGATTTTTAATAGCATTTTGAGTCATTATAATCTCATATGTAGACAGTTGTAATGTGTGTCAAGATTTGTGAAACTATAAAAACATCTCATATTTCAGTTCCAATTTTCGTTTGAGTTACCTCAAACGCCCTAAAACGTAATGCGAATAATCACTTAAGAAGAAGAACACATATAAGACTTAAGGAAGAACTTAGTAAAATATACGAGGGTAAGTAGAATGAAAACTGGGCAATTGCTATAGAAAATCTTAAACCTCAGTTTTTACGATCAGACCTGCGATTCTAATTGGCCCAGAAGCGCAGGATGCAGACCTTTCTAATATTCTATTGGAGTGCAAAAAAGGTCAGCTAAAATCGATTTGTTTCTTGACTGACCTGAAATTGCACTGCAATGTCATCGATGGTGACCTGTTTATCCTGAAGAATCATCTCCTCCGATGCAGCAATCGCCTCAGCACACATCGCGATGTAGCCGACATTATGGTGTCGTGGTGAGGTGTGGAGCTCGTACGCCCCAGGTCATAGGATCGAGCCTGGCAGTGCCGATGGATTTTCAAGATGCCGAAAATCATCTGCTCCCATGTCGTATGATTACGCAGCAAGTAAAAGATCCCTTAAGTAGACATTTAGCTTGGATGCTATCGGGTAAATTAAATTCCCAGCTCAATTTCGCATCAACAAACTCCGGGTGCTCGTCCTATCAGGAGGATAACCCGGACGTCAATATTCTCATGTGGAAATGGAATTCGCCGACAGTGGTGCTACACGAAGGAATGGATGCGCTGGTTTCCGGGGTACTCACTAGGTCTGCAAAGGTTAGTGACCATACACGGCCCCATTAGAAAAAAAAGAAACACGATGTGCCTACCCTGTCAAAACACGATGTGCCTTCCCTGTCACAACACGATGTGCCCGCCCTGTCACAACACGATGTACCTGCACGTCGCAACACGGTAGGCCTGTCATATCACTACACGATGTGCCTGCCCTGTCACAACACGATGTGCCAGCCCAGTCACAATACTATGTACCTGCACGTCACAACACGATGTGCCTGCCTTGTCAGAACACGATTAGCCTGCCCTGGGCTCGACGCGTTTGCCAAACCTATCGTGCCGTAGCGGGATTTCTTACACCATTTGGACACATAAGTCTGCGATAAACATGCAAGCCCCCAAGTGCCAAAATGCATCGGTGGAATTTTTTTGGTATCGTGTCTTTACTGTGTAGAAAACAGATATGCTGCATTCCATCAAAGGGGCCACGCTTATGAGTTATGATGTTGCAACCAATGCCAGGTGATGGCGGGAAAGTCCACGAGCATGCTTCCGCGTCTGATCGTAATCAGAAAGGTTTTAGAATGTCAATAGAAGATTTATGGATTTCATTTGACTTACTTTCGTACCTTATTATGAAACTGATACCGTTTCTCTTTTCTGAGTTACGGCAATGTTGCACTTGAATTTCTATATACAGAGTTTATATTGTGGATGGGTACATAAAGTGGTTTGGATATGTTAGGAGAAAATATTTATTTTGTCTACGTTATTCAACAGGAAACTAAGTTTTTTGGTTAAAAATATTATAAAGAAGTTTAAAAATAATAAGATTGGCGAAAATTTAGATGATTGGCAACAATCCTTTCGAAATGTATCTATAAAATGTCAATTTAACATAATCCGTCTGCGAAAGGTATCAAAGAAAAAATGTTTTTTCCCCATTTTATCCTATTCTAAAGCAGTTCTCGAGTACGTTCTCATATACAACAATAGAAAAAACTGCTTCAAGTATAAACAAGGCTTCTAAGATACTCTGTGTGTGTATTTGAGAATTCTCTCTTTCTCTCCAAACACGAGATTTCTTTCAGATTTGGAAGTGCCATTTCCTATCTTGATCTTAGAGTGTTCCTACACTGAGAGAAGATGCATTTGTTGCCATGGTTACAGAGGGTACGTGCAGAATGGCAATCGCAAATGATGCATTTCGTATTTTTCTCTGTTCACAGTAATGTATAACGTTTGATTTTATAGCGCATATATTTTTCCAATGAACATCTCAGCAAACTTAACATTCCCTGCTCCATGACAAAACAGTCGAATTATTGAAATTTCGATGTACCGTAGTCCTTTCTGTTAACTAAAAATGAAGTTATGCACATGAAATTTGTCAAAGAAATACGAATAAGGCAATTTTTATAGCCGCCAAAAATAAATGTAACCAAACTCACGAATAAATAAAAAAATACGAGTCACGCATTTCATATGTAAAACAGAGCTGCAGTATTATTTCTACACATTCTACTGTGGACGCAACTCAGCAAATATAATAAGAAAATTACGAAAGAGTAAACCTCGAAAAAACATGGGACCTTATAATCAATTATGTTTGGGAGAAAAAAAAAACGTTTAATGTTACGCGTATTGTGAAAAATGTAAGAGAAATTATGACATTGTGTTGGACTAAAGACCAATTCAAATTCAGAAAAGTGTATTATATACAATATTCTTAGTAATTTTATAACTTCAAAAATAAGGGAATATTAGAATATATAATAAGGTGACAATAAAAATAAAAATAATTATCAAAACATTATATGTGTTTAAATACATAAACAGCTTGACTGTAATTGAAGACCTTTTGAATTGAATTGTTGCTTCTTACAGTAAACAAAAATGTTTAATTATTCTTCCAAATTAAAAAATCGCAATATCAAACTTCAATATAATTCTAATTAATGGATGATTTTTTCCCAATTAGCATTTGCACTGTTTTCGGTTGTCAATAATGCTGCTTATTAAAATGTCTGCAACTTTTTCTTTGTGAAGAGTTCAGAATTTATACTTTTAATGTGTTTAAGTTTGATTAGTATGCTAAAAATGCATATCAGCATCACCATAATATTATCACCTTTCATTTCGATATGTTTTCATAACAAGAACTTATTTTGTTAATCAATGCATGCAAGGGAAGGAAAATGAGACAAATCTTTAAGTATTTTCAGTATTTATCATTTAATAACAATAAGTTCCATCTAGAACTTTACGAGCCTACTTTCCCGTAAATACCAACAGCGAATTTGTAATCTAGCTATCTCTCTCTTTCACATTTAGTTTCAGTTCTTTGACTACTTCAAATATACCCTTCACTCAATCATCCATTATTTCTCTTACTCATTCATTCTTTTACTTATTAATTCATTCTTTTTTTATTCATTCAATCATTCATTCCTTTACTGTTCATTCTTTCACTTTTTCATTTAGCAATGCATTAATTCAGAAATATGCTTAAAAATTTAGATCGAAATGTTTCATGGGAAAATACGCTCGTTCTGGATAGTCTTCGCATCTGTACATATTCCACGTAATATACTTCTTCCAATAAAGTTTGTTCCCTGTTAATCCGTCTGTTAGATCAGGATTTATACAGGATTCAAATATTTTCGTAGGCGATAATGCTAATTTTTTTGAACTTTTCGAAATTGAACAAACAATTGTTCAAATTAAGAAGGAAATATTCTGTCCTCACCGAGATCTTTCGAATGCAAAAAAAAAAAAAAAAAATCTTTAAAATCGGACAATTTATTCAAATTTCTAAGTGGGGGGAGGGGCGACAGACTGACAGACAGACCGAGACACACACATTTTCCCCATCTAATTTTTTAATCTTTATTTAATTTCTTAACTTACTTCGGACTCTTTAAAAAATATATCGGTATTTTCATTTCGGATACATTAAACCTTCTTTCACACTTTTTTTCCTTTTTTTAAAAAAACTTTTACATGAAAGCAGGCGAAGAAATAATGAAAATATTAAAGTTTTTGTCTATCATTTCCAGTTAATATAGTTCCCAACTTAAAGATTTTAAAATTAAAAGATCTGAATTTAAAAAAAAAAAAATTCCAACTAAAATTATTTTACAGCATTTTTTCTCTTCATTTTTGTAATATATACATGTTTATATATATATATATATATATATATACATTTATTTAAAGGAGGGTAATTATTCAATTATCAAAAGCACTTGATTGGTTTTCATCAAAAACATTTTAAGTTGCTCCACTTAAAATACATTGAATCTGACGTTTTAATTATGGCTCATTAATTAGTTAGGAAAAGTTTAAAGTACTTGATATAAAAGGCATAATTGTCAGTTAAAATTTTTAAGAAAGTCGAGAAACAATTGAAGTAATTCTTTCTTCTGTCTGAAGGACCTAATTAAAGTTTATAGAAATTAAATACTGAAGTAAAATTAGTTTCTCAATCTTCTTGCATAATCTGATTAGTTTCTTTGTATTCCGGGGCTGCCTCCTCGGAATGTGTTACCCTAATTAAATGACCCATTTAGGTGTTGTAAGGTTTCATCTACTTTGAAGATCTTACAATTAAATTTTCCTTTTTACTAAGATACCTTAATTTGCAGCCGTATTGATTGGAAAGTGATAATATCAAGAAAAGTGTGTGTGTGAAATAGAAATATGTAAAATGCTTAGTTCTTTTTCGATACGTGCCACTAATAGTACCATTTTCAGATGTAATTAATTCCACTTGATGAGCTACAAATGCCCAAATCCACTTTTTGATTAGTGATAAAAAGACATATCTACTAAGATTTCATGAATCGTATTTCTTATTAACTGTTCTTAAACAGAAGGCTCCTGAAAGTATTTACTTCAGTGCTGCCTGAGTATCCTTCTTCAATAATTGTAGTTGTTTTTGTATCAAATGGGGCTTCTGCAAAAATGTTATCAGAATTTTGTCTAAAAACAGTAAAAGCAGAGCAGATGTCAATAAATTAAGAAGACATAACAATAAAGGAAGTCTCGGTCTGATGGACAGTTTATTTAAAGTTTCTCGCTAACATTTGAACTTAACAACTTCTACCTCTTATCTTGGCGTTTTAGGATTTCTACGTGCTACCAAAGAAGTGGTAAGCTCCCCCTCCCCCTCAGGTTGGGGATCAATAACGGGCTCGCTCTGTGGAGGACAGCGTTCCCAAACACTAGTCCACAAAAGATTGCTAATCTCTCACATGGCATGTGTTATATTTCTTAAAAGAAAAGATGCGTTTAACACTAGAATTACCGCATTTCTTGTATACCTAGAACTACCGGGGTGGGTCATAGCTGACCCATGGACTTTAGTGATGCCATTTTTATTCGCATGAGCAATACAGATGCAAATAAAGTGTTTCATGATTAATATAATAATTTTTAATAATTTATTTATGAAATTAAGCTTCTGGAAATGTTACTGAATATGAAATTTAGTCCATGGGTACCATAAAAAATTTAATTTCTCATTTCAGAGAAATACTTTAATGTTTTGGCGGTTCACATGAAATTAAATACAAAAAAATCTCTTAAATAATATAACGTTTTAATTTGAGTTACATAATATTCCTATAAATTACTAAAATGTTAAATCACAATAAAAATTAAATGTACATGACATTTTACTTTCCGCCGAAACATTTCACACAAACTGTAATAGTCTTAGTTTCTTTTTTTGCTGTGCATAATCCACACACAAATTTTGAACATTTTTCACACACAGTATTAGTTTTATTATCCTTGCATTGTTTTATCTGGCAGCGTTTTCGTTTGTTTGAAACTTCTGGGGTAGCCAGTGGACGGATAACTACTGGTTCTTTTGCAATATATTTCTCTCTTAGTTCCTCTGCTAATTTTAGAATGTAGTCTCTTCTGCTCAGATTAGAACTTGTTGTCTCTCTATAAACTACCCATGCATTGATCACCGCTAGATCTAAAATGTTGAAAAAAACATGCACTGGCCAACGCCTTGATGCAGATTTCACGGAATATTTCCTCGCCATTTGATCTACAACGTCGACCCCAAATTTTGTGGAATTGTAGAAATTTATTATTTCAGGGGTTTTCTTCTCATTTTGAGTAACTTCTAATGCTGAATGCAATGTGCTAAGAAGAAGAACATTTTTGTTTGCTTTACATTGGTAGGAAACAAGAATGGTGTTATTATGTGTCATGAAAGTTGTTGAATATAATTCTTTTTTCGTTTTCTTCACGGATTTTGGAACTTCTCTTTTTGCTCTATTGATTGTTCCGACATAGCTCAAACCATTATCTTTCAGGCTTTCTACAAGTTTTAGAGATGTAAAAAAACTGTCACTTGTTATATTTCGTCCTGTCTTGAGGTAAGGTTTTACTAACCGAAGAGCTGCATTCTCACCAACACTTAAATCTTTGGATTTAGAATCATCTTTTCATAAGTATGGAAATGCATTTATTATGTACTTTGAGCTTACATCTACAGCCAACCAAAATTTGATTCCGAATTTGTCCGGTTTGTTCGGCATATATTGCAAAAATCTACAGCGTGTCTTTGACGGAAAAAGCTGCTCATCTACAGTAATGTTTTCTCCTGGTTTGTAACACATAAGACAGTTTTCTATGAACATATTCCAAACATCTGATATTAGGGCAAATTTATCTTCTTTCAGTCTATATGATCTTGAATTTTTTAAGTCGAAACGCAAATATCGCATGATTTCTAAAAATCTGTTCCGGCTCATTGTTGACGGGAAAAAATTGTGGCCCCAAGTCTTTGACCAGAGGCTACTGATGGAGACTCCTTTTGCAGCTAAAGCTCTTCGAACATACAATATTGCAATAAAGGCATCCAGTTCATCAAGAGAAATGCTCCACGTCTCATTTTCTAGTTTTGATCGTGCTTCAACTTCTGTGCATTTCTTTATGATATTCAAAATTTTATCATTTATGAAAAGTCTCCAGGAAGTTATCGGACTGTTATTAGTAATATTTCTTTTGGAGTATGGTGTAGGTCCTGGAGTTTCTTTTAGAATATTTTGAATAGGTCGTCGACCAGAAGAAACTGAACACTGCTGCTGTACTTTCCATATAGTTCCGTCCTTCGCTTCTTCCAAGTCACTTTGACCGGGCGATTGATCGCCTTTATTTTTTGTTTTTTTCTTGACACTTTTACAATTCTTAGTAGTTTTAGGAATTTCAGAAGTGCATTTACTTAGAATATTTTCATTCACCTCGCTGTCACTTAAAGTGCATTCGGACGATGAGATTTTATGAACATTTTTACTTGGAATATTTTCATTTATCTCACTGTCACTTGAACTGCATTCATACGATGAGATTATATGAACATTTTCCTCAGTAGTTTTTTCGTCATTTATAGCAAAATTTTCATCATCTGCTGATGCATTTTCATCGCAAGAATCATTTTCTAAAAGTTCATTCAGCAATTTCAAAATTTCTTCTTTTGAAAGACCTCTCCTGCTGGGTGCCATCGCTAAACATTTGCAAAACTGAACTGCCACTTGCTTTTGTGCAGTTTTCAACAGGGGAAAAATTATTTTTACTTAGTTTTTAGCGTGTAACATGTAACTGAGATAAGAAAACATTCTAGAACATTCCCATACAGAGAGACAATAGCTTCCAATCACACAAACTCGCACATCTGCCTGGCAGGTGCACGCTAGATATGTGAAAATGCCCCCTTCCACTTTTTCCCCCATTCTAAAAAGCAGGTGCCATATATCACCATACTTTATTCCTTTATAACTAAAAACTGTAGGGTTGAAATCTTTGTTGAAATAAAGGAAAAAGCCATTATCTTGTTCGGGTCAGCTATGACCCCTCACGGTAGTTCTAGGTATATAGACAAGTAAATAAAAAAGTATTTATTGGATTTCAACTAAATTCGTTTTAAGGCATTACACTAGATATTTAGGAAAAGTCAAAAAATTTGAAAGCTTAATTTTGAAATGCCGCTGTGAAACGAGCAAAAAATCACGTCTTGGGTCAGAGATGACCCGCCTCGGTAATTCTGGTGTTAAAAAATAAAACACAAAAGTATAGCCTCAGGAGAGAGAGGAGGCAATCAATAAAGACTTTCATTGATTAAATAAAGAAAATCGCCTATCCTATAAATCTAGTAATTTTGAAGCATGCATTGGTTGTAGCTGTGTAAACTTGGAAGCAACTGTATGGCAAATTGTTAAAGACCAACTTCTAAACTGCAAAAGTTCTTCATTTAGTAAAAAATATAAGGAATTCCCCTTATACATATATATATATATATATACAATGCAGTAGGATACTCAATATTTTGCTATGGGAGGGGAAACCAAGGTCCTTATAGGTAGGCTTGCCATATGTTTGGTTAGTGAAACCGGGACACGCCTTTTTTTAAGCCTCTCAAGTAACGGGATTGGTGAATCTGGAACCTTAAATTGTTAGTCTACCCACCTTTTAAAAATAAACAAGAAGTTCCGTATAGAACTATACGAGCCTACTTTCCCGTATACACCGAATTCAAATTTATAATCTAGCTACCTCTCTCTCTGTCTTTCTCGTTTAGCTTTAGTTCTTAATTGCTTCAAATATACCTTTTTCAACGGTTAATACTCATTCATTCAATCATTCATTTATTAAGTCATTCATGTATTTATTCACTCAGTTATTAATTCATTCTTTTGCTTATTGATTTAATCATACATTAATTCAAAAATATTCTTGAAAATCTCGAGGAAAATATTTCATAGGAAAATAGGCTTGTTAGTTCTGGATGAACTTCTTATCTGTACGTGTTCTACGTCATAAGAGCTTTCCGATAAAGTTTGTTCCAAGCAAATCGGTCCGTTAGATCAGGAATTATATAGGATTAAAATTTCCCCGTAGGCGCTATGTTAATTTTTTTTGAACTGTTCAAAAATGAACAAAAGTTGTTCAAATCAATATTTCACGCCAAGAACTTCTTCCAGTGATCTTGTTCATTGGAACTTGGATCTTGTACCCAGAGTTTACATAATTTGCTTCATTTTCGCCCATAGGCGGTAATGTTAAAATTTTTTGAACTGTTCAAAATTGAACGAAAAAATGTTCAAATCAAAAGGTAAAATATGGAAATGAGATATCCTCGCTGAGATCTTTCGAATGCAAAAAGAATTTTTCCAGTCGGACAATTCGTTCAAAAGTTATTAGGGGGGGGGGGGGGGACAGACCGACCGACACACTTTTTTCCCATCTCAAAACCCTACTTTCAATTTTTTTATTTATCAATCTTTATTTAATTACTTAACTTATTTTTGACTTTTCTTGATTTCTAACGATATTTTCACGATACATTAAGCCTTCTTTCATGCTTTATTATTATTTTTTTTTACTTTTACGGGAAAGTAGGCTAAAAAGGAATTTTTGCTACTTAATTTACTTAAAAAGATATTTTTTTTCGATTTTTAATGAGATTTTTTTTCTGGTCTACCATCTAGAAAGAAGTGTTAATAAAATAAACTTTAAAACATAACTTCACATAAAATTGTTTAATTGAACAATTAATTACTAAATCTTTTTTTTTTAAATTACAACTGTTTGTCTAACTATAAGAACCATTTTTGTCAAACTAAAAAAAAGTAATAAGTTCACAATGTTATTCTTTGTTTTCAACCCACTCATATTTCTGACTTGAATGTACTTTTTTCAAGATGTCTTTATTAAGCTTGACTTTTTCATAAAAGAAAAAGCAAAGAAAACGCCAAAGTTTATTTGACATACAATCAATGCTCTTGCAGTGGACTCCCTCATTAATGTAATAGGAATAAAATTTCACGTTAATTTAAAGCTAACATCTTCATAAAAGATTCTTAAAAACATAAATTCATTACTATTTACATCTTACAGCCGTTTCCGGGACATTGATAAAACTGGGCGGGACACCGGGACAAGAGCAAAATACCTGGACTGTCCCGGTCAAACCGGGACGTATGGCAAGCCTACTTATAGGGGATGTATCAGATAGTGGTTTTGCCGAATAAAGGTTATCGGATGTCCTTTGTTTGTCGGTATCGTAACTGATACCTGTCTTTGATGTTTAAGGCTCGTAAATTGTATGCATATTTGCTAACGATCTTAACCGTTGTAAGTTTTTAATTTATATACATTTTCACTGCATCTTGATCAATAAATTTTAAAACAATTTTCCGTTGGATAATCCTGTCAGATAACGTGCCGCACTCCAGATTTTTGGTACTGTGGATGGCCAATTTTGAACATTATTAAAATCATCTGGATACGAGATATCCAATGGGAGGGAAGAACCGGAACCGTTCGTCGCTCCCACTCAGTGCACCCCCTGTGTATATACAAATAACCCTTCTTTTTCTTTTTTCTTTCCTTTGATTTCATCAAATTACTCCTTTTAATGGATGGCTTTTTATCATGTCAAGAAACACAGTTGTTCTCTTCGGAAAAATATAATCTAATAATCTACGTACTGCATGATTTCCCTTTTTTAGCCTACTTTCCCGTAAAAGTAAAAAATAATAATAATAAAGCATGAAAGAAGGCTTGATGTATCGTGAAAATATCGTTAGAAATCAAGAAAAGTCAAAAATAAGTTAAGTAATTAAATAAAGATTGAAAAAATTTGAAAGTAGGGTTTTGAGATGGGGAAAAAGTGTGTCGGTTGGTCTGTCGGCCTGTCTGTCTGTCGGTCTGTCTGTCGGTCTGCCCCCCCCCCCTAATAACTTTTGAACAAATTTTCCGATTAGAAAAATTCTTTTTGCATTCGAAAGATCTCGGCGAGGACATCTCATTTCCATATTTTACTTTTTTATTTGAACAATGTTTTGTTTAATTTTAAACAGTTCAAAAATTTTTAACATTAGCGCCTATGGGTGAAAATGAAGCAAACTATGTAAACTCTGGGTACAAGACCCAAGCTCCCATGAACAAGCTCACTGGAAGAAGTTCTTGGCGTGAAATATTGATTTGAACAATTTTTGTTAATTTTTGAACAGTTCAAAAAAAAGTAACATACCGCCTACGGGGAAAACTCAATCCTGTATAAATCCTAATCTAACGGACCGATTTGCTTGGAACAAATTTGCAGATAAAGTGTTATAGTGAAGAAAGCTTTAAAATTCAAAAGAAAGCATATTCTTGTCTTTTCATAATAAACCAAAGTTTTCGGAAACTTATACTCCCGTTTATAGTATTTTTCGATTATAAATGAAATTTTTTGTATCCAAAAAGCACATGTATGCACTTTTTGAATGTGAGTTCTTTAACATGATTTTCCAATAATTTCTTTTGCTGACGACATTATTTCTTTCTAGTAATATTATGTAATTTCACCTTGTGTCATCTTTTGAAGGAGTGGACCTGATTCATCTGTCTAGATGTCCTGCTTTTCCTCGGAAGTCGATGTGGGAACGCTATTGGACTGCTCGTCTTCATATATAGATTTATTGTTGTCCTTTTGATATTCAATTGTCTTTTTATTTGCCATTGAAAAAAAAATGTTATGCAATTTTAGTAAAAGTATGTATTACAGCTATAAAACACATTCTTAACATTATTAATGCGATAAATTAAAGTAAAACTTTATCTGCAGAAAATGCAGAGAAAAAAATTACCCAAAGAAGAGCCAAAAAGGAAAAAAAAAATATGTCACTGAAATTAAAATTAAAATAACATTGAAAGGTAGTAGTGAAATGTATTAAAAACGCAAAGAAAATAACACAAACTGAAATGGACACTATTTTACGGTTTTTCATTTTACTGAATAAGTTAGTAAAGAAAACAATAAAGCAGGTAATAAGAAGTAAAATAAAAAGCAAATATTTCTATAGTTACATATTTTTGATTCTATAACATGCAACAATATAATACGTTTGCATTTGAATTGCAAGTTGCCTTAATATGTCTTAGAATGAAAGTATTTACGGAGGAAATAAATGCCAGAGTAAATAATGAAAATAAATCGCTTATGAAATATTGCCTCCCCCCCCCCCCACACACACCAAAGAAAAAGATGCCAAATTTCTATAATAAAAAAAAGATTAAATTGTCCAATAGGAAACTTAATTTAGATAGAAATTGGTGGAGACCTCTGTTAAAATTTTTGGAATTATCAGGAAAAAATAATAATTAATAAATAAATAAACAAATAAATACAAAATTAATAATTAAATAAAGGATAATAATAACAATAATAATGATAAGTTGAATGCAGCGAAAATATATTTTGTTACCGACCTTGTTTCAGATAAGTGCAAAATGTTTAACAACACAACATTAAAAAAAAAAAGGAAATAAGAAAAAAATGGAAACTATAACATTCTCATAAACTTGAATGCACTGAAAAAGTGAACAGTTTGAAAAAAATTGGGAAAAGTGGATAAAATAAGACTTACCTAAATTTATCGGTATGTCACCAAATAACCACAAAATAACAATCGGAGAATAACTATTGTTCGGTGACATGTTTATGAAGTTCAGATTAAAGTAAGAACAGAATTTAAGGAAACATTCACACTAATCAAATGCATTCTTTTTCCAAATAGTTTATAAATATATATTAACTTTCATGAACCGAATACATTATTTATTGTCATAAATTCCTTATAAGTGAAAATAAATAAAAATAATATTTTTATTCATTATTATCCTTTATTTTATTCTAAAGGCACGTAAAAATTACTGAATTAATTTCAGCCCAATATATGGCTTTAAACATGTATGAGATCTAGAAATTTATCGAAAAACAATTCGTTATTTTTTATGTTGCTCGTAACATTTGGAATACATTGCGTGACTTCAAAAATGAAGTACTCAATCTCGAAACATTTTTCTGGAAAATTCGAACGCATTTTTTTCTTTTCCTCAAACTGTTGCGCTGCTTCTTCTTTGCAACCGCGCCCAATCATTATGTCAGACGTAAAAGTATGACTTGCTTTATGGTACTTATTCATTCATCCTGAAGCAAGGTTGATGTTACACGGAAAAATGGCCCAAAACATGTAGTGATAATATCAAATCATGAAGAATTCGAAAACTAGCATGATATTTTTGGAAATACACGTTATACATTTTGAATAGATAAATATTATAGAAAAAAACATATATATTTCAAAAATTCTTCTTTTATGGAGGGAAATGTAGAGCAAAGTGAAATAGTTAAGATAAATTGCAGTTTCAAAATGAGCTAACTTGAAGTTTATCTTGAAAATAACAGTACATAAAAAGAAAACTATGTATTTAATAATAGAACCCGCATTGAAACATCATTTCTCCTTTTAGGTAATAAATATAATTTTATTTTATCGTAAAATAAAAGTGTAATATTTGATTGGCAGGGCTTAATCTACATGGGAGCCCGCGGAAGCTCAACTTCTTTTCAATTGTACGCGTATGTGACGTTTTAGACATCAGGCAGAATTAAGACTATTTGTGCATTAAAATCCAATGTGTTCATTAATTATTGTCGGGGTTTCCGTACCTCAAAACTTTAGAATAAAAAATATTACGCAAAAACCGATTATGTATTCGTAAATTACAACTCAAAGAATTCTTCCTTGGCAACAATGATATCTTATCGCATTTGCAATTTGGGTAATTATGACGTCATAAATAAAAATGGCGACCGTGCAAGGAAACGCAAGGTGTGTATTGTGGTTTTCGAAACTAAATCAGTCAAAACTACTCACCGTCTTCAGGACCACGTACAAGTAAGATTCTCCTTCGGATAATTCTATCAGACGCTGGTCAACACAATTTCAGGAAACTGGTAGCGTTCTACACCGAAAGGGAGCGGGAAGACGAAGCACTTCGCAGGAAAATGTTGATCGCATCCAAGAAACGTTTACTCGCAGTCCACGAAAATCAACGAGACAAGCAGATCACTGTGTCCTCCCTTCGTGAACTGAAGCGCAGAATTGTTACTGCGATCCAAAATGTTACCCCACAAATGCTGGAGAACACTTGGAGGGAAATCGAATTTGGAGGGAATCGAAATTTCGTCTCGATGTGTTACGAGCCACGAATGGCAGCCATGTGCAAATTCATTAATCTTTTAAATATCATTAATAAAATTGTTTGAGTTGTAATTTACGAATACGTAATCCGTTTTTGTGCAATATCTTTTATTCGAAAGTTATGAGGTACTGAAACCCCGGCAATAATTAATGAACACCCTGTATGTTCTAGTGGCTACAGGTCTCCAGCGCATCTTTCCTCAGAAATTAAGCACTGGTTGCAACCAAAACGACCAACAATTTTTAGAACACTTATAATTATTTTAATTTAAAACACACAAGAGTAAACACAAAGAGCCGCCATGGACCATCAGAGTACCTACAACTTTAATTGGAGTACTAACCACAGTACATAAATGAAGGAATTGTCTAAAATCTATTCTTCTTAATTCAATGGGAACAAGTGAAATAAATTATTTTATTAAGTTCCATTCACTATCTTCGCTTACACTTGGCAAATTGTACTAACTATTTGAAATCAAAATAAGCCTAACATTAAATAAATTAACATTGCACTGGGCTTAATAGGTCTTGAGTATTATTTAAAATATTAATAACAGGAATTTTATGAGTATATGCCTAACAGTCATAGTATCCTAAGTCTATTCTTCGAGTTTTTGCGATGAAGTTTAAAAATAAAATTTTTAGAGCCATAAGACTAGACATTTCCGTGCGAACCCTAGAATAAAGATGTCCGATGGGAGATTTAAAGGTTCGGAACCCTCATGTAGCTAATGGTTATGTCGTCCGTACTCTGTATGTCTTTTAAATGTTAACTTTCAAAAACTTGGGGGACTTCCGAGGTTTGTCCGGGTCGGTTTTTTCCGGGGCAAAGAAAAAAAAACGGATAAATCTGTTGTTATCTAGAGAAATATGTCTTCAGAAAATTTTCTATTCAGAAAAATATCCTCCCTAAAATCTACCCTTGTTGTTGATTTCATGTCACAAGTTAGAATAACTTAGTTTTAGTCACAAGTTATAATGAAAATTTTCGGAGAAGTCGTCAACAATGTTCTGCACGGATCGATGTCGTTACGCTCTTTGCAGAAACTTTATGTTGTGTTCGAAAGTTGTGTACAACATGTTATATTTTCCTTTGTTTCTAGTCGTTTAATAGTTAATAATGACTTGAAACATGCAATTATCTTCTTTGCAGAAGTAAGACAAGACACTGAAGAGCTTAGTAGCACATTAGAGGAAGGCCGATTTACAAGTTCTCTCACACATTAACTGGGCTGTTTAACATGGTGCAAAACGGGTGGTTACGCTTTCGAATGATACAGGTGTTGAAGTATTGTCAACTCGACTTTCATCAACCTGGAGGGGCCATGTTGATGAAAGATCTGAGGTATGGATACGTTTCAGAATAGGAGCAAATAGACGTTTCATTTCCACCAACATTATTATTAGAAAACTAAATCAATTGCTGGCAAAAGTAGACATGAAAGCTCACATTCCTAGAAGTAGTGCCGAAAATAGAAAAATTGGGACCAAAATTTCAGCATTAAATTCAAATCCTATCACATATTTGTCAGATTTTTCAGAGACAGAGGGTGAGTGCGATTATGAAAAAGAGGAGAAATACCTAGTGCGGGTCTGGAAAGCTCATTCAACACTTGAAATATTTGATGATATACGATTTATTAAGTTCATGAAATCAGTACCCCCATTGATTGGGCTTCCACCGACGTCACTTTCAGTTAAAAGATACATCCTAAGAACTTTTTTTCATATAAGATGGAAAATTCCTCTTCTTGAAAATTAACAATTGATAAATGATGATGATGGGTGTGATTCTGACTGGGAAAATATTAACGTGGTAATGAGACCCAAAATATTCTTGAACTTTCTGCCTCCGGAACCCTGTGTCTGTGCGCAAATGTAAGATTTCTGTCCCCAAAAAATGCTTTCAATGCTGATGTTGAAAAGTGCACTACTTTTGGCAAAGGCTTCAACAAGGGAATGCAAAATTAGATAACATGTTTTAATTAATTTATTTTTTAACTGTTTCTTTTTCGTTTTTCTTTCATTATATAATTCTACCAATAAAATGGACGTATAATTCTAATAAACAAGAGTTAAAACTTAGTATTATTAAGAGGGGCCGTGGTAGCCTAGTGGTTAGCACGTCGGACTTATACCTGGAAGGTCGCGCGTTCGATACCCACTGACGACCATCATGTATACTTGGGGATATGTGCATGTAAAATCCGTAGACCCCACTACCTCTCCCCGTGCGTAAGCAATCCTAAGGCCTCGGCTAACAGGTAGGGGCAGGTGGAGAAAAGTATTATTAAGAGTTATTTTATTTTCAATTTATGCAACCAGAACATAAAACAACAATTGGTATTTACATTTCGTCGTAAGAGGCAGTTAGATTGTTTCCCCAAAAACCAAAGTTTAAAACCGAAAGTAAGTTTGTGTGTTGATCGGTTGCTGAATGCCAAAAGAAGAAAGGAAACAAAATGGCCCCCAATATTTGATGGCCCGTAAAATTATTTCGCCCAGAAATCAACATGTCAGCTAAGATAGCTTTATATTAGAACACTAATCCGATTCTAAACAGAAAATTTCTGGACTTAAAATTTTTCACGGACCTATATGGTCGAGCCAGGACTATTTGTCGTACATTCCCCTACACATGGAAACATATTTGATTATAAAAGGAATGAATAAAATATCAGAAATGATTATTATGTGTAACAATGATCATTCTATTCATTTCTTCTTGCTAATCTTATATTTAAGCCGCCTAAATATCTGTTTGTCGCAGATAGCTTATTCCGAATTTCTTACTCTAAAAAAACTTCATCATGCTGCCATCTACATAATTGTTTCTATAATGAAAACGACTAATAATCAAAACATTTCTCTAGCATTTTGAGTGAGGCATCGCTAGATTTGCAATCTCCGTTAAAAATTAATGAAAACGCGAATTTAATTTAATCCTTCTTTCTTTGTTTTAATTTATTTATCGTCTGCGATTTATATATATATTAAAATGGCAGCGCTCTTTTTTCCAGTTTCGTTGAAACTATTGCTTTAACGATGATTATGTTGGTTATAAATAAATATTTTTCACAAACAATTTGATTATGTAGTAAATAATATTTTTATTTTACAGATTATTATAACTTAGATGTTTTTATTTTTTTCAGTAAGAATATTTTTTCCCGAAATTATTATATGTTTATTATTTATTCATTAAAATTTACTGTTCTACCTGATAAATATCTCTTAGATTTGCTGTGCATTTCCGGTTACTGGGATAGTTGTATATTTATAATAATTAGAACAGCGGTCATTTCGTATGACCGCCGGGCTTACTAGTCATATATATAAGCATGCTCTAGCATATTTGTGAATATAGGTTAAGGTCAAAAACTAATTTTACTGCACGTGAATAATTGGCAAACACGAAACACTAGCTCAATTTCGATTATAAATACCTTAGCCTTTGGATTACTGAAATGTTCTTTTCGACTTTATGCCCCAGAAATAAAGAAATGTTTTGACCACTTCATTATTTTAACTGTTGCGTCCTGCAACCACACCCAGGTACTAAAGTATTGTATTCCGTGACTAACGATTCTCTCCTTCGTCTAATTTCCTTTCTCGTATTTCGGAATTCTGTTCCCTACATATAATTCCAAAATAATCTCAGAGACGATTGTAAATTGTGTACCTGGGAACTTAATGAAAAATTTATGCATATTTTATGTGTAAATTTTAGTTCATTTGGGATGAACATTTTTGTTTGAAGCCAGTAATGCTTTATGCGATTCCATAAATATCACTAATATAAACGAAAACACGATTTATTTGAAGAGCACCTAACAGTTTTTAGAATGTCCATAATGTAGGACAAAAATATTTTCCTGAAAGTAGACTTACATGTATTTCGTCTTACATGTATCGTTTTTAACAAATATACATAATATATATATATATATATATATATATATATATACACCAAATGTAAAATTCTGTAAACAACTTGAGAGTCTATATTTAGTATTGTTTTGTTCCAAACGTCTCTTTTATTTGGAAAAACTAATTAAACACAAATATCTACAACTGTACTATTACGTCTGCGCAGTACTGGTAACCAAAAACAATGTACACATCCTGTTATACAAATGTTTTCATTGGCAATTATTGGAGCGTTTTTAAAGGCATTTTTAAAAGTACCTTTCAGATTTAGCGTATAATCCCTGTATCGCAAAGGTATTGGTACTGGGTATAGAACCTGGGTATTGGTTCACAAAAATGTAAGGTATTTAAACAGTATATAGTCAAATTGTAAACGTTGGAAAAGAAAACGAAACTAACCAATTGTCTGGCCTAGTTAGGTGCAGAGTGATCGTTACGTAGTCTGTACAGTCGCAACCAAAGTGAAATGAATTAAAAGGAAAACTAGTTAAACAGTTCAAGCTATGAAAATAATGAAATTTTTGCTACGAAGGGCATTCCGGGTAATATAAACCCAATACATTTTGTATTTGTAACGGTCTGTTTAAAATGCAACTACAAAGGGAAAACATCATTTCTAAAAGTTCTTTAAAAAGTATGTTTTGGTAATTCCCTAATATTATTTCAAATGAATAAATAAATAAAACATTCATTTCACTTCCAAGAGAGAATGAAATGTTGAAATAAAAGAATAGATCCAAACAATTCATTCTTTCTCTTAAATTGCAACTGATGTGAACCACAGCCAAGTAATAACAAGAAAATCCGTCTAGAACTATATGAGCCTACTTTCCCATACAGACCAAATTCAAATTTATAATCTAGCTATCGCTTTCTCTCACTTTCTCATTGAGCTTTAGTTCTTAATTTTTTCAAATATATCCTTTTCAACGGATAATGCATATTCATTCACTCACTCATTCATTATTTCATTTATTCAGCCATTAATTTATTCATTCATTCGTTTACTCACTCATGTGTTTATTTATTCATTTACTCATTTATGTATTTATTCACTCATTTATTCATTTATTCATTCTTTTACTCGTTCATCTATTCATTCTTTCACTCATTCATTCATTCATTTATTCATTGAGAAATATCATTAAACATTCCGATAAAAAAAAATCACAGGAACATAGTCTCGTTCAGTTCTTGTTAAACTTCGTATCTGTACATGTACTACAGCGTAATACATTTCCGATAAAGTTTGTTGCAAGCAAATCCATCGGTTAGATCAGGATTTATATGAGATTGAAATTTCCCGTAGGCGCTAATGTTAATTTGGTACCTTTCCATTATCACGGCACAAATCTCGCCAAGCAGATATTTGGCGACAGCACACGAAAAAGGTTACCAGCGGAGATATTCCGTTTGGCGTTGGCTGCCTCATTATTGGCGCCTGTGCCGAGATAATGGGAAAATGCCACTATTTTTTTTTTTTTTTTTGAACTGTTCAAAAATGAACAACTATTGTTCAAATCAATATTTTACGCCGAAAGCTTCTGCCAGTAAGCTTGCTCTGGGTTGTACACAGAGTTTACATAATTTGCTTCATTTTTTTCTAGGCGCTAATGCTAAAATTTTCTGAATTGTTGAATAGGATAATTCGTTCAAAAGTTATTGGGGGGGGGGGGGGGACAGACAGACCGACAGACACAATTTTTCCCCATCTCAAAACCCTGCTTTCAATTTTTTTATTTTTCATTCTTTATTTAATTACTTAACTTATTTTTTGACTTTTCTTGATTTCTAACGATATTTTCACGATAAATTAAGCCTTCTTTCATGCTTTATTACTATTATTTTTTATTTTTACGGGAAAGTAGGCTAAAAATTAGGTAACAAAAATTACTAATTATAAACTAAAGCATGACACATTATCTAAATACAGAAACAAAGTAATAAATAAAAATACAAATGAAAATGAAAAGGTGGTTGCCGTAGGTAAACATTCCAACATGTTTTATTGCACTTGTTCTTTCGTGACTTTTAAGTTGGTTTGCAAAAGGGAAGGTGTTTTTTTAAATTTAATGTTTTTGGCTCTTTAACATTTCTCTGTCACGTGCAACGCTATTGTTTGGCAGTATTCTGCTTTTTCTATTTCACCAGGCATGCCATTTATACTTACCGAATCCCACTTCGCCCTTTTTGGTTACAAGGAAGAAATGTAACCGAATTTTGTACAGGAATCTACTTTTATGTCACCCAATTATCAAAATAACGGCACCATAGAACGGTAACAGCTGTGACCCTCTCTGCGTCTTGGGATCTCTTGAATTACTTTTTCTCTATCTTTTAATCTGTGTGAACACTCTTTTGTCTCCTAATACTTTGGTATTTCTTAGAAAAGGAAAAGGACATTCAATGCATTAGCAGCAGTCGACGCTCGAAAAGGTAATTCTATTCGCCAAAGATCTTTTAACAAGAGTTATTTGTTGGTATCACAACTGAGAGGTAGACAAAAACGATTTTATTGCATTGGTAAAGATTTGATCTGACTTTTCCTGCTGAATATATGTTATTTTCAGTAACTTTGGCTACATGATGTTCATAAAAACGATTCATGATGGATAAAGTTTCGAAAAACTTTTAAACTTCGGCTAAACTTATTTAATTCGTTTCACAGTTAAAATAGGATTTTTCTGGTTTTCTGATTAAAAGTTTTACTTCTGTCTTGCCATTTCTCACTCTCAGTCATTTTTTTCTTTTTTCCCAGATAAATAGGAATCGTCTATGAATTAATAATTGACTCAAAAAGTTCAATGCTATAAAAAAAAAAAAAAAACTCACAATGCAAGCAAATATAGACAGACATTATTTTTTAATGTAGCAATGTAACTAGAAAGGTAAATTAAAGTATGATTATCTGAATAGTAATTGATTCAGAGAACTTACCTGAAAATCACTAATACGGCATATGAGAAGGTGTGTGTGAATGCACAGAAGACTTAGCTTCAATTCAGCATTTTATACTGATTGGAACACTTTTCTTATATCTTGTGTGACAGTCTGGGGAGCGATTTGTTAGAAAAGTATATTACCTTCATTCTGCCATGAAAACTTAAAGAAGCATTGACGACATTCCGTAGCCCAGCACACGATTACGTCACTCAGGTGCCCTTTATCAGCAAGGCAACGTTTTACCAGACACTGCGAACTTGGCGTAGTAATGTTTATAAGGCTTTAATGTCATTCCTTGACACGACAGATCACTAGATTTTTCGGAAATTCATTATGTTTACGTGTATTTGGCACAATTCAACGGTCTTGCAATTCCATTGAACTACTTTGGCCAGAGGTTCTCAACACTTCTGTAGTTGCGATACAATTTTCAATCATAATTTTTCATACATAAATATGTATTTCGTGGATTTCAACGCAAAAGCTATAATACTGGTTTTAAACTTACAAGAGACACGAAATAAATAAATGTATTGATATTAACCAATACGGACTGACAGAACCAAAACCTGTACTTTTCTGTTGAACTTTGTTTTACGTATATCATATGCTTGATGGACAATTCTGGCTGCTTTGTGAGAAGTTCGTATTCGAGTAGAAATTTTTTTAATGTCTGCAATACTACGATGAAAACTAAACCACCAAGGTTGTACGAGGTTCAATTCCAGTTATTCTCTCTCTCTCTCTCTCTCTCTCTCTCTCTCTTATATATATATATATATATATATATATATATATATATATATATATATGAAGCTTAAACAAAGTTTCAGGCTTCTCTAACGCATTAAAGATAAATAGTTCTTTCCTTAACAACAACAACAACAAAAAAGTTCCCTACTCCTTATCAAAACTTCACCAAGCAAGTAATGTTTGTTGAAAATATGTATGAAAAATGATAAAATTTAATAAAAGTAAAATTAAGCTTTGTTACTGTATTCAAAGGTCTTGGAGATAGATGTATCTTAACAGGAAGTTAAATTAATCACATCGCTTTTTCGAAGTTGCGTTATTTAGTTGCAAACAAAAAACGGCCTTTCTAAAAGTGGTGCAATTCTGCATTTATTTATTTATTTATTTATTTATTTTTGAGAAATTGCAGGGAATGAAATTTGTGGTTAATGATTGTTTTACAAATTATATTTTAGGTTGCTTATTCGAAAAGCAATTAACTATTGTATTTTAATTTATATATTCCACCAATCAAAGAAACAATTAAAAACGTCCTAAGATATGCTTAGGGCAACTATTAAATATGCTTTTTTTTAAATATGTATGCAACAACAAATTTTAAAATATTGATTTCAATCCTGTTTTTCTTTTCTTGTCAAAGAAGACGTATTGCAGTAGTTGTTGTTTATTGTATGAATAATATTAGCACCACTTTTGTCCACTGATAAAACAGCATTCTGTAGAAGGGGACTCAAAAACAAATCGTACATCAAGAGGTCCGTGATCGTGAAGCAAATGCTGGTAGCTTAATCATCGCGTCCCATATGACTGAATTATCGTTGAGGTACGATTGCTTAAAAATTTCCGCGCGTTCTTGGTAAAGCGGAGCACTATTTTAAGAAAAATTGAGCTAAATATTTTAATGCAAGTTTTTCTAAATTTGTTCTATACAATTGAAAATGGCTGTTTTTTCAAATAATAATTACTAGTTGTTGCAATTCCAAAAACCCAATAAATAGTTTTAAAACTATTGGTTTGCTATATCTCATGAGCTTTTAAAAGTTAATTACATTATTTGTGACGTTATGTTATTTTCCTTATTTTATTTTGTAAAACAATAATAATAACAATAATAATAATGCAATCATGTACTCAAAGTCTAACTCAGATCCTTGTCAAAGTTCTCAAGCTCTCAATTATATATATGTAATATAAATAATAACGCAATATATATAAATATTAAATATTTCCCCAAGGTCATTTGCGTTGATAGAATGAAACACGTTGGTAATGAAGATACTTTTAAAATGAAAATCACGTAAATCGAAACATGACTAAAATTCATGATCAAAATTCGCATAAAGTAAATCGACATGCATGAAAAATTGTGTTTTTTCAGCTTATCCTAACCCCATCACATGAAAGCGAAAAGCGTAAAATTTATGTCATGACAGTTACTTTAACAAGCGCTTTTAACTTTATACTTAAGCTACTTAAAATGAAAAAGACTTTTTTTTAAAGAAATAAGTTTAGTTGATAGAAGAAGGTAGATTAATTACTGCTTTCAGAGGTATTTTAAACAGTGACTTAAATGAAAAAAAAAAAAAAAAAAGCCCTTAACTTTGAAAACTTGTGGGAAAGAAAGTTACACAAGGACAAGCTATGTTATTTATCTTGCGAGACACATACGACAAAAAATAAACGGGAAGTCGCTAATTCGGCTTCAAAGAATGTTAAACTTCATTGTCTTTCGTGAAATGACACACGCATAGAAGTAAAGGGATATCAGGTAGAAGATTAAGTAAAAATGCTAGACTAAGCATATTCCATTTTTATGAGATTTTTTTTTAAATTAGTTATTTCAGGAAGAGTAGAACATATTCACGTCTAAGAATGAGTAAGTATGTAACAAATGAAGAGGATTGCTCTTTCTGAGGCAATAAGTTACATTTCGAACACTATTCGACGTGGCATTCTGCAAAGAAAATAACTTTTGACATCCAAAAAAAAAAAAAAAAAACAATTGCGAAAGAGCTAGAAAAAACGTACCATCGTCATCGTTGCTATATATATATATATATATATATATAAAATATATATATATGGAGGGAGAACATATCCGTGGCAAATCATCACTTCTATGGATATTTTAATATTAATAAAAAATAGCGCATACGACCCTGTTAGATGTTATGGAATTAATTTAAGCGTAATTAAATATCCGTGTTCATTAAAAGTAAAGCATACTTAAACAATAAAATTTCAAAATTCTACCTTAAGTGTTTCTCCTTCATTTTTCGGTTTTAAAAATTTGCGTTTTTGGGGAATGCCCCTTAGGGATGTTTTTTTACATGTTTGGAATTGCAAAACATTATGTTAGTTATTTTTTTAGAAATACAATGAAATGTATAAAATATCAAATATGTTTTTGTATATTGTGGTTCTCAATACGTAGTACAAAGTTCTTAAAATAGTTCTGAATGTAGTTTATTGTTTCATGCTAATTATTTTTATATTTTCCAATTGTCTTAACGGTATCTAAGATTTAAAACTCAGATTAAGTATAGTAATATTATTATAGTTAAACTCTTAAATACATTATAATTATAAAATAAATAAATTATAAATTAAAATGTCATTCCAAAATGAACATAAATAAATAGTATTGGAAAAATTAAGCTCCAATGCTTTTCTTTATTTGGCTAATACTTTCAAAAGATTTACTTTAAGCGATTCATTTTCACCCTTCAGACGAATCCTTTGACAAAGATTTATTGAATTTTCTACTCAGAATAAATAGATGGAAGTATTTAATTATCCTAATGCAATTAAAATGTATTCCCGGGTTTCGCTGCGTTATCTTCGCAGGCTCAATGTTATATTATGTCATAAAATGATGTTTTCAATGACTTCTTCAGGGATTCTTCGAATAATTAGAGACATATATAGAAACACTGATAATTGCTATGCTCATTAATTCAGATAGTTGAGGTAATAAGGAATAAGAAAATTAATATTCCAAGTTCTGCTAAACAATATCTTGCTTTCATGCCAATTTTTGTTTTTTTTTATAAAAAGATGCGAACGAATAATTAATTCTTCTTCATTTACAAATTATCAAATTGATTTTTTACTTACAATATAATGTTAAGGACATATTCTTTTGAGATATTTCTCGTTTTGCGTATAAAAGAGATACCTGTTCTGAGAAAAGGGGTTAGAAAAATATTTTAAGAGTTCCATGTAGTTTTTATAATGCGATACACATTCAAATGTTTAAAAAATGAAAATTCTTTATTTACCAATATTCAAATCGACTCTTTACTTACGCTGTAACATAAAGATCATTTACTTTTGATATTTGTCTCATTTTGCGTTAAGAAAGTCTTTTTTTTTTTTAAGAAACGGAGTTCGAAAAATAACTTTGGGTTAAATGAAGTTTTAGTTATTTGACACACATTTTCAGCGTGTGCCGTGAAATGACACACGCATAGAAGTAAAGGGATATCAGGTAGAAGATTAAGTAAAAATGCTAGACTAAGCATATTCCATTTTTATGAGATTTTTTTTTTCAAATTAGTTATTTCACGAAGAGTAGAACATATTCATGTCTAAGAATGAGTAAGTATGTAACAAATGAAGAGAATTGCTCTTTCTGAGGCAATAAGTTACACTTCGAACACTATTCGACGTGGCATTCTGCAAAGAAAACAACTTTTGACATCCAAAAAAAAAAAAAAAAAACAATTGCGAAAGAACTAGAAAAAACGTACCATCGTCATCGTTGCTATATATATATATATATGGAGGGAGAACATATCCGTGGCAAATCATCACTTCTATGGACATTTTAATATTAATAAAAAATAGCGCATACGACCCTGTTAGATGTTATGGAATTAATTTAAGCGTAATTAAATATTCGTGCTCATTAAAAGTCAAGCATACTTAAAAAATAAAATTTCAAAATTCTACCTTAAGAGTTTCTCCTTCATTTTTCGGTTTTAAAAATTTGCGTTTTTGGGGAATGCCCCTAGGGATGTTTTTTTACATGTTTGGAATTGCAAAACATTATGTTAGTTATTTTTTTAGAAATACAATGAAATGTATAAAATATCAAATATGTTTTTGTATATTGTGGTTCTCAATACGTAGTACAAAGTTCTTAAAATAGTTCTGATTGTAGTTTATTGTTTCATGCTAATTATTTTTATATTTTCCAATTGTCTTTACGGTATCTAAGATTTAAAACTCAGATTAAGTATAGTAATATTATTATAGTTAAACGCTTAAATACATTAGAATTATAAAATAAGTAGATTATAAATTAAAATGTCATCCCAAAATGAACATAAATAAATAGTATTGGAAAAATTAAGCTCCAATCCTTTTCTTTATTTGGCTAATACTTTCAAAAGATTTACTTTAAGCGATTCATTTTCACCCTTCAGACGAATCCTTTGACAAAGATTTATTGAATTTTCTACTCAGAATAAATAGATGGAAGTATTTAATTATCCTAATGCAATTAAAATGTATTCCCGGGATTCGCTGCGTTATCTTCGCAGGCTCAATATTATGTCATAAAATGATGTTTTCAATGACTTCTTCAGGGATTCTTCGAATAATTAGACATATTTAGAAACACTGATAATTGCTATGCTCATTAATTCAGATAGTTGAGGTAATAAGGAATAAGAAAATTAATATTCCAAGTTCTGCCTGATCAATATCTTGCTTTCATGCAAATTTTTGTTTTTTATAAAAAGATGCGAACGAATAATTAATGCTTCTTCATTTACAAATTATCAAATTGATTTTTTACTTACAATATAATGTTAAGGATATATTCTTTTGAGATATTTCTCGTTTTGCGTATAAAAGAGTTACCTGTTCTGAGAAAAGGGGTTAGAAAAATATTTTAAGAGTTCCATGTAGTTTTAATAATGCGATGCACATTCAAATGTTTAAAAAATGAAAATTCTTTATTTACCAATACTCAAATCGACTCTTTACTTACGCTGTAACATAAATATCATTTACTTTTGATATTTGTCTCATTTTGCGTTAAGAAAGTCTTTTTTTTTTTTAAGAAACGGAGTTCGAAAAATAACTTTGGATTAAATGAAGTTTTAGTAAATTTGACACACATTTTCAGCACATGTGGCGGCATTAATAAATTAATGTTTAGATTCTAAAGATCAGTTGCAGTATCAAACTACAAGTGCTAAGCGATTTGATTTTTTTTTATTTTCGGTAACCGAATCTTAATTTAATGTTAGATGCCACTGTACTGAGAAAATCACTGGATGAAAATAATATCATTAATATAAACTACACGTTGGATCTTAAATAAATAAATAAATAAATAAACAAAAACTGCATTTCGTGTTATTTAAAAAGTCAATGCAACAAAACAATCTGCTTTAAATAATTGCAATCCACAAAAACGTGTGATGCATTTATGTTTTTACTATTAAAACGCAAAAACTAAAATAAACTAAAAAAAAATAAATAAAAAATAAATAAAAAAAAAAATGTAATGTTACATCATTTTTACACATGATACCCCGATTTCCAGCATATAAAAATTACTAACCTAATTCATTTTATTTTATTTTATTTATTTATTTATTTATTTTTTGCTTATTGATTTTTCTGTGTGCCTTTAAGTTTGATAATTAAATATCGCTCAGTTGTTTTACTTCTCTGGTGAGATTTTGTTTTTCAATAAATATTTTTTTATCGTTCATAGAACTTCGACAAAAATAATTATACATTCAAAAAGCTTTAATGAAAACCACTAAAAGCTTCGAAAGTAGTTCAATATTTATACAATTCTAATTAATTTTTAATCCAACAAACGCAAACCAACAAATATCGTTGCAAAATAGGCACTTAAAATGTAAATTTATCAATCTAATTCAGTTATTCATTTAATCTGAAATCCTTTCTGTTTCAATTTTAATCATTTAAAGTATCTTATCGTTTCACTGTCAAAACCCACGATTATTTAAATTCCAGTTCTTCTGACTTTTCAGAATCCATTTATTAATTTGTAGCTTTAAATAAAATGCATATTTTTAAAGAATATACTTAGCCGCACAAAACATTGTTAAGCTGCTTAAGTGCATTCTCACGCTAAAAATTTGTTTACGAAATATTTTCGCTGAATTTAAAGATTGGATTTCAAACTGATTAGAATTCTAAGAAGGTTATTTTTATATTCTGTGAGAGTTTTAAGCAATTACTATGTATAACATCATCTTAATTAAAATACGCCTTATTGATTGTTCTAACCAATTACAGTATTACTTACCCCAATTAAAGTTTTACTTGGAGTTCGAATACGTGGATAACAAGGCTATAAATACACCATCCAACGCTGTTCAACACAAATTAGAAGAGTTTTCTAAAGATTTTGAAATTATTTGCTTCATTTATTAGTGTTCTTGAATGTGTGGTACTCATATCCCTTGGGATACTGGATGAGTTTAAGGGGGGGGGGAGGAGTTCGTGCTGCACTGGACCTTGTTCCAAATTTTCCTTTTGCTTGCAGTGAAAACATTTATCAGCCAAAAGGTATAAACCAGGGGCCGTGCCAGAGGAATTTCAGGTCTATTTTCGATAAAATATACAGAATAACATTTCAAGCAATGTACTATTATAAAATATATTGCTTTTATCAATCCATTGTAATTTTCAAAATCAATTCTCAACGTTCGGTTTAAAAAACAAAATTAATCTTAAAAAACAATGCACTATGTCCCAGTTTCTCCTACTACTGCTCCTATTGATGAACCTGTAATTTAGTCAGTTAACTACCAAAGTTTTTAAACATTAAATATGTATATTTTTTCCTGATTTTTTTTAAATATAGTTTTAAGAAGTACGAGATTAATTCTTCAAAACTGACGGACATTGAATTTTTGCGGAATTTTCCAAATTAAAGATGCTTTAAAAACATAAAAACATCAAGCAAGAAATAGATGAAATGTCTTGATTTATTTATAATTTAATAACTTTATTACGGAAATCTAAGGAAAATTGCAGACATTTTAAGTAAATGTTTCGTGTATATCTTTTCTTCGATGTTATACTACCGATTGCGGTGTTAACGATCAAACATATTTTAATTGTAACACCGGATAAAATTAAACTCACACATTTCTACGGTAAAACTATTCTCCGAAATCTCCTAGCAATGTAAACGCACTAAAAGGGTTTCTCTCAGCTCCTAATTGGGAAATAAATTAATCCTTTTACCAAAATCCATTCTCTTGGCAGGAAGAAAATCCCAAGAGAAAAATACCAATCTTAGTCTAAGCTCTAAATGGTTGTTACAAATAAATACAAGAGCGCAAGTTTTGAAGAGGATGAAACAGGCAGATAATTCAGAAAAGATACAAAAAGCATTGTATAAGTAAAACTTCTTACGGGGTTTGAAGAAGTGTCTCACAAAATTTTGGCAAGATTTAGTTCAAAATGTTTGATTAGTGCAACTGGTTAAAAAATAGCAACCTTTCATTAATGATTTATTAAGACTTCCGTCTTAACGTGTATCACTACTATAAATTTTTTAACTTCTGAGTTGTAAACATTAAAACTAATCTGCAATTCAAATATGTATATATGTATATATATATATGTGTGTGTGTGTGTGTGTATATATATATATATATATATTGGAAAAATAAAATAAAAACATCTATTTTAGTGTGTAAATTTTGAGCTACGAGGGTCGTTCCTAAGGGGGAAAAATTGATGAAGCTTTTTTTTTAAATATAATCTCTGTTATTGCAATGATCCTATTTTCCCAGAATTTCTCAAAGTTTTGCAAGCTGACCAATAAGTATTGTTTTGGAAGGTCCTGAAAACCAACACCTGTTTCGACGATTACCTCCTCGTTTGTTGGAAGTCGTTTTAAGCAGAGCCATTTTTTAAAGTTTTCATCAAAAAAAGATAAATAAATGAATAAAAAATCACAGTGGTTTGTCGATGTTTTAAAAATTTTATTTCCTCACCCTGACCTTATGCTTCATGAAGGATGATTTATTTTCATCCCAAATGAAAGCATATTATCGTCGGTTTAGGCCAATTGAGTTAATCTCTTTTTATTTTTTTGACGCATAGTACTCTTCTTTTCGACCTAGTCGTTATTTCAAGTAATCGAGGTATGCAGATGATTCTGTGTGCTTACATCCCAAAGTAACGTGACCATCTCATTAACTGGAGGTTTTACCTTCTTTGCCTTCTTCGGACCCGAATCACACTGCTTCGACTGTTCTTTTGTTTCTGGAAAATAGTTGTGTGCATGTATGTAAACATGTTCCTCTTACAGTTATGTAACGACGAAGAAACTCGTCGAAATTGCAGAGGACACTCACCAGAGCAACTTATGAGTCACTCTCTTTTCTCTGTTTTGAGATCGAACGTAGCACCCATGTTGCCGAGATCTTTCGAAGGCCAACTTTTCTTGCAAAACTGAAAACACCGTACCTTGTGATACAATTATGGACTCAATTCTTTCGTGCAATTTGATCTGTGAATGGTTGATGCAAATGAATAATTATGTTAAATTCAAGTATCTGTAAAACAATAACATTAAAGTCAAAAAAACCTTAAATAAGGCCTGAATATTAAGTAAAAGGATAAATAACTAAAAACTAAAATCTATATTTTTTAAAAATATATAAATAAAGTTAGTAGTTTAAAAAATACGAATAAGGCAATTTTCCTCAAAACAATTTTTAATAAAATTAATAACAACTATAAGAACTAAAAAAATTAAAATTCATTTCTCTAACTATGAGGTTTATGGTCTGATTTAACACTGACGGAAGTGCATAGGAAGCGTCAAAAATTCTAAAACTATAAATTCTGAATTACTACGAAATCAAAAATAATTATAAGTTAAAACTGAACAATTTACTGACGGTACAGGATAGAAAATAGTAAACAATTTCATCTTTGTGTCCAGCACAACCTTTTTCAAAGAGTGATAACATTGGTTTTATTTCTTTGCATTTTAAACATTCATTTTCTGTTTTTTTTTCCATTTCCATTTTATTTACGATTAGCAACAATCGAAGAGGCAGCAATAATCAGTCTTCAAATGATGTTCGATTGTTTTTTACGATAAAAATCAAAATTTAACAACCATTTAATATTTGTTGCAAGCAGACACTTGCGTGCTTGATTATACTAAAACAAAATTGTAAAAGATGATAGCTTTAACGACTGAAACAAATCCTTACTTTTGCTCATAGCTATCGAACAAATATGAGAAAGTCGTTCATTAGGATTCTTTTAGCGTAACCACGAATTCGATTAAGTGTACGACAAGCGGTTTGGCATACGACGAGATCAGAATCATTAGGCTCATTAACTTTCTTGTTACGTATCATTGGCTTTAGCTTGGCAGAGAACTGCTTCCTCGATACATTAAGAGTCGACGCTTGCGTTATGAAAGTACTTGTACGTCTATTAAAGAAGAGTAAATATAACAATATTAACGTGATCGAAGTTTTAAAAAGTTCTACTTTACAGTAATTTATTTTTCAGACGTATTTTACATTATTGTCAAAGTATTGCTGTAAGTTTATCTATTTATGCCAGGTATGCACCTAATAAAGCTAAGGTGCAAGATTTGTCAAGTGCTCAAAGTAAAAAGCATAACATAAAACTTCTATGAAATAAAATTGGTGTGGGGCGATTAGAAAAGTAACAAAAAACCACAACGTTCTTTCATTTATTGGACAGTTAATATGAGCAAAATATTTCTTAGAATTAAAAAAGAAAACCGTTACAGGTACTTCTGAGTACCTCTCACGGCGCCAGAAGTACTCAGTATGAGAAAAAAAAATCTGAACCTTCACTAACGTTAAATTCGTTAACTTTCACGAAAATAAGATCAATAACCATTTAGATTAATTCATTAAATGTAAGCTATCGTAGTTATGTAAGATAACATGTGTTAAGCTGATGTTCATCGTAATTATGTACCGAATACTTAATGTTAATTCCGCTGAATGTGAAATCCTGTAATGCAGCTTACAACGGATTTTGCTTAATCCATATTCCGTCCTTTCCATCTGTGCGAGCACCAAAATGACTTAAAGACTGTACTAGCACACATACATATACTGTGCTTGATAAACAATCATTTTTCGAAATAATTACATCTTTGGATGAAGATGAAGATCTCATTTACTCTTCTAACATTTCAACTTCATGATGTGAGTAAAGATTATTTCAAATGCGTGACTAAAGAATTCGATAGTATGATAATTAATTCTAACTATTTCATTTAGCAATTATATGTTTTAATTAAAATACTGAAACTTATTTAGTGTACTTAATGCTTGCTTCTATTAAATACATAAGTACTTTCCGAATATATTATGCAGATCAGCTTTATACATTTCAATTTCATTATTCCTTTCAACGGGAGTTTTGAATGCATGCACGTTTAATCAGCAAAAACATCTAAGTGGTTACTAATACATCTCGACAATATGATCTTTTGATTTGTCAATTGCTCACAGTGGTATGTTAAAGTTTCCTCTCCATAAAACGAGTATTCAGCAGATAAGGATTCATTAGTTCAGTGGTATTGGGCGACAATCATGATGATGTCCTGCCCACTTTGTGTAAATTCTCCCTTTACGTCCTATCTTGTCCTCCTCTCAAAAGAGGAGACAAGTGTGCCCATAATTTCTACTTCATCTTAGGCATGACCGTTGTTATGTTGTGGTTAGCTAATACACAAGTATTATAACATTATTTTTTTTAAAACATGAAGCATTTTGGAACGTTGCGTAAAAATAGTTAAATCAATTTAGTACATTTTAAACGTATAAAATGCTTTATTAATCAGAAAAACATCCATCTGCTTCTTTATTGTTTTTGCATTTTTTTAAGAATCGAAATTGTTGAGTATGGACATTTTTTACACATAATAACATTATTTAGTAAGAAGCAGTAATCTGCAAAGGAATAATATTAAATGGAAATATTGACCTAATTAAACGCATGAATAGCAGGCAATTTTAGACATGCTTTTCGTGGTCACAAAGCAGAGGTTCACTGCATAAATGTGTGAGCTTTAGAAATCAAGCGATTGAAAACAACCATATCAGAGAGACAAAGGCTTTATGCCAAAAAATACTTTATTTACGAAGTACTAAAGAAATACATATGGAAAAAACAATTCTCCCAAGCGTTTTTATTACATATTTTTATTACTTTGCCACAACATGTCGAAATTTGATATTGTAGATTTGTTTTGTGAAGAATTAAATGTTTACCAACCTTCTGGCAGAATATAGTTAGGATAATAGTTTAAAGTTAATTTTTTTATATAACCGTAAGTTTTAGAAATATATAATAAAGGTGTTTGTACAGTAAACTTATTCATTAGATGCTGATATTCTCGAAATAATAATTATCTTGTTATTCAAAAGCCATAGACATTACTAGAATACTTTTCTACAGACCTAAAAATGAACCTGCTTTTTAAGATTACATTATTATATGAAAAAAAGCTCTGCGTATAAGGTAAATGACCTGGTAGTTTACACTGCTCTAGTAGTGGACACTTAGATCTTTAAGCTCCTAAAATAAGCGAATGTAACATTAAACTTGAATGAAATTATCAGAACATATAGCAAACGATTTCTAATACTGGTTAATAGAACTAAAGTTGGCGTGGAGCATCTATGGAAGTACATGGATCATAATATTTAATAGCTGCCTCCACAACGGTCACATTTTCTACTCTTTACTAAAGCCGATCAATAAGAAGGTTAGGGATTTGGGGAAAATGTATGGGAAAAAAGCGTGACATCACTTATGAATGGTCCCTTAGTCATTTTTAAAATTATTTCTCCAAGTTAACAGCAGAAAATAGATGATATTAATTTCTGTCCAACACTAATGCAAATACGTGTCTTATAAATGTCCACTATAGGTACAAGTTAAGCGTTTAGTAAATTTGACGTAAAAATCCTAATTTTTCATCAAATGACATTTTATAGGTAACTAACTTTTAGAGAAATAGTTGGCGATTAAGCTAAATATGCAAATATTGATGTAAGTCCCTTGAAAAAAGTTTGCCACGTAAAAGAGTACGAAAATTTTCTTAACTGTGTCCACTACCGAGTCATTTACCTTACTTAGACTAGTTTATTTAATTGGAATATTTTTCTTTTTAAGAGAATATGACAGCAGTCGCAATACTGATTGATACATTAGAAAACAATTAAGATGTGAATTCTATAAGGGTTCGCCTTAGCCATTGACTATTGTAGAAATTTATCTGCGTAGCGGCAAAAGTGAACTTCACACATGAACAAAAAAATAATATTTTAGCTTCCCATAACGGAAATGTAATGTTTTCAAAGTGTTCGTTTTACTTAAAAGCGCAGAAAACGGCTATGTTGACAGATTTTAAATATAAATACATTAACGTTCTTTTTAATGAGTTTACCTTGCATTCATTTAGGGAAAAGTACTTAAAATTAACATCTGATTATGTGCGTAATTATATTCCAACCCTTATTACCATTTTCCTCTTTATAACGTGTTGCGACGAACGTAAGCTTTTCTGAAATTTATTCCTAGTGACAAGTTCATATGCATAACCTAATCGGATTTATTCTCCATTAATCTGCTCCGGAAGCTTGTTCCAATAATGCGAAAGCGCAAAGCCTGTAACGTTTCCTTATTTTCTGTAGAATTACGGAATTAAGTGGAAACCGCGATTTTGGGAATGAGTTTAAGGTATCCCTGAACCTAGGGCACGAAGGTCTTAAAATGTTTGTACGATTATTAAATATGAATTTATTATCATTAAAATGTATAGTCCATGAACATTATATTAAACGAAGAATTTTTCGTCTCACCTCATAAAATACTAGCAATGAAGGAAAATGCCTTTATTAAATGCTTGCATTGATACGCAACGGAACGGTGAACCAGCGGACTGCCATTTGCAATTCTAGAACATTCACTTAATTTTATTTTTATTTTTTAAATCAATAGCCGTGTTTTTTTAAAAGAAATGTTACCAAAATACTGCGTCTGGAAAATACCTTAAGTTTCCAGAAAAATATGCAAAATTTGCATTTTTTCTTCCGCTTTTAGAGATGACATATGAAGTTTCTAAAATGCAAAGATATCAATCTTTACAATACACGATTTCCCATGTATTTCTCGAAAAAGGAATTACATGGAACTAATTTTTCGCAAGAAAATAAAAATATAAAAGAAAAAAAATCGCAAGGAAAGTATTCCAACTTCCTGACAAATTTGCAATAGTACCATAAATATAAATATATACATTGGCTCGAAAAAAAATTCTAGATAATTTTTCATATATTTCCCAATTAAAACATTTTTCATTTTTTTCGCACATGTTCCTTGAAAACATCAATGTCATGAAGGATACCAAGAGCGAGCGTCGCAGCATTTGCCCCTAAACTGCCCAATTATTCCCATTGTGAAATACATTGGCATTTATTTCAATTACTAGAATCATATTTCTTCAGTTATTGTTTATATTTGTTTTATAATTCAAAATACAACACAACTACGACTCAGTATCGTAATGAGAATAGCAGTGAATAATTGTACTCGTATAACTTCTTTGCACATAAAGTTTGCTACAATTTTGCTAAAAATAAAATACACTCATTTGTTATTTTAAAAACAGACTTTTTTCCCCTAACTCTTTACCTGAACTGTCCCGAAAGCCTTCTATCGTTGTATTATCCGTTAATTTACGTACTTATTATATATTGTTGTCTGGTCGGTAGGTAGTCTTTCTTGCAACTACGTATGTTGTTGATCGTTGCTTGAGGTTGACCTATTATTTTACTCAAAAAATACTTTTCTTATGAACTAATTTCCTACCGTTGCTTTTGTCGCTTACAAAACGTCTATAGAAAAAAAGTAACTGCATATGGTACAGTTATCTATCAAATGTAGGAAATAAACATCAATGTTACACATTACTTTTCATTTTTTTGTGTGTTTTACTAAATAGAAGCCGTGATTTTGTACCGCGACAAACTAAGTCATCCTAAAACTGAGCAAATGGTCCCTATAAAAATACATGTACCTAATCCAGCAGCAAACCTTCTTGAATGAGGCACTACTAATGGATTACATACCAGATCGTTTCCATTCTGTGAATAATTAAGTAAACGTGCGTAACAGTTGCGTGGTAATAGACATTTCGCATGTTCAAACGTCGTATTCTGCATAGTTAACTATCGTCACTAATTGATGAGGTGGAGAAATTGCATTCTGCTCCTGATGAAGGCCCTTAATGTATGGATATTAACTTTACGATGTGAGTGACATTAAAAGTACTGGTGTTTGATTATTGTAAATTTAAAAATGAAAATAGAAAGAAAAAAAAGAAGAATGGATTAAAACTAAATAAATAAAACCATCTAATATCAGAGACTGTAAATTCATTAATAACTTTATGCGAACTGTATTAAATAATGTAATCGTTATATATAACAGTATTACTTAATATATTAATTTATACGCAGGGATGTATCTGAGAAACCTTTCGGACTGTATGGAATTCAAGTGACATAATGCCCAGGGCTATTGCAATCCATTTTTATTTTGTTATCTTAATCACCTTAACCTTTTCGCGACGGGACACATTTGTTTAAAACGCTCCCTGTGGACGAAGCGGAAGTAAAGGAATTGTACTGCAGGACGGGGTTTTGCGTCGCTAAGCCTAACTTTCGAAAAAAAATCATAAATAACAAATTTTAAGTCCTAACGTCGTAGTTTTTGGTATGGTTTTAGATTATTACATAAGCTTTCATATATCCTTTAATTTCCATGAAAATACATAAAAAATAACACTTACCTTGAGAAATAATTTCCTAAGGCGCTATTCAAATTTTTCCAAAGCTTTAATTGACAAAAAACATTAACAAACTTTCAAATTAATAAAAAAAATGACAAAGGCTATTTACAAAAAGAAATAACGAATTTAAAATGAAGACTGAGTGCGGAAAATCTCGAAGCATGGAGAAACGCAAAGTCCTACATTGCACGATTTGCAAACATAAAATGTTTGTTACGTTTTTTTTTTTGTTTTTTTTTGTTTAAGCACGGTTTGTGAACAAACCGTGCTTAAACCATTTTTGTTCACATTAAGGGTAGGAAAATGCCTACCAGATAATCGAATAGCTGCGGGTACATGTCTGACTGTAAACTCTTTTTTCTTCTCGATAATTTTCGTAGTTCTCCAAAATTTGTTCAATTAGTTTCATTTTAAATTGGAGAAGCTGCGTTTTAGTGCCATGCTTTTTGTCGAAAAGAATGTTGAAGTTCAATAGTGCTACATCCATAAGCCCAAAAAATAATTTTTTGCACCATTTCACTGATTTTCTAAAATATTAATGATGTGTCATAACTTCGTCTCCAATGTCTACACTAGCCATGTTTTTGTCATAATCGAGGATACATTTAGGCTTTAAAATGTCCTCTCCGGTAACTCTATCTTTTTTGCCACATTTAGACACTTCTAGCGAGTGTATGGTTGTTAGCATGAATTCTTTTTTCCTTGAATGCAATGATGTTCATGTTACCGAGCTGCATCGCATCCAATTCACCTTTTTTTTAGTTTCCTTTCTGGAGAGTCTTTGGGCCTTCTTTTCCTTGTTTTCAGAACTGTTCCGCAAATATTCGTTTTTAAGGGATGCATATCTTCCGCAATAGATGGGGAATTGAAAAATCGATATAAATATAAATTATACCCTTTCTCAAGCAAGCCGTCCTTGAATATTTTCACTACTCTTTCTCCGTAAGACCCCATCACTGCTTAACATTTTTGTGTCTTTACCACAATAAATTAAAAAATTCCATACATAGCCAGAAACTGATTCACATAGCTTATATCTTTTTATCCCGTAACTCGATATTTTTGATAGAACGTACTGACGAAAGCCGAGACGTCCTTTCCAAGCAAAAAGGGATTCATCTATGCAAATATTTTCCTCAGGTACGTAGGTTTTTTTAAAATTATTTTTTAGATTTTCTACGATTAGTCCTAGTTTTCCCAACTTTTTAGCACTCTGGTCTGAGGTGAAATGCAAAAATTTTAAAGTGTTTAGGAACACATCTCGAGGCATAACTTTGTTAAAGTACGACAATTTAGTTTCAGACTGACCTGAATTTTGTTATCTTGAGAACAATTTCTCCTTTCCCATGCATTTTTCTGAACATATATTTTGTAGAAACTATTAGAAATTGCGTGCCAATACCGTGGGAGTTAAGTAATTTCTTATAACGAGAAAGGAAAACAGTTGTAACCGAAGTAGATTTTTCCCCTTTTTTAAGAGGGACGGATTCCTTTTGATTTGATAATGTATTTCATCCGATTTAGTGTTCCGGAACTTCTTACTCCATTTAAATACATTCTAATATAAGTTGACTTAGTTATAACAAAAAATCAGAGGATAGTCGTTTTTCTCTTATATGCATGTTCATCAAACACAAACCTGTTGTAAAAATCTGTACATACCCGTCCTCATCTGTTAACATGATAAATACAACTGAAATTAAACTATTTTGTCATTCGCACGTTTAACAAAGCATACATATTATTATTATATCGTCAGTTTTTCAAGAACTTAACGCCAAAAATATTTGTTTTCTAATTTTCCGGCAGCTTATTGAAAAGAGCTTGATAAAAAAATCTTAGTTCCATTTCTTAATGCACAAAATAGTATGACATTAAACACATAATTGCTTTTATATTTCCAAATCGCGTTACGTATAATTACAAAAAATGGTTTTTCGTGGTGATTAAAATGTTATAAAATTATTGTTTTAATTTCTAACCAAATGTTGAGTTTAATGTTATTTAGATGTAAACAAATGTAGCGATCTTTTATACTCATTGTGTAGTTTACGTCTCTGCGTTTTTATCCATATTTATCAACAAATTTAAAATTCTTTCTGTATAAGTTTTTTAAATCTCATTTGTGTTCGGTCAAAAATTTACAACTGGATATAAAATATCTAAAAAACATGCATACATATTTGAGACATATATAACATTGGACGATAATGTGGCAAAACTAAAAAATGTTATTTCTAAACTGCTGTGTTTATGCTTAAGGAGTAACTGTGTACGGTATATGTTAATATGTTGAGCCCTTTAAGTTGATAATGGCACTTTTGTACAAAAGTCAACCATAAAGAGGTTGTTGTCCTATGTTCTTTTCTTTCGCCGTTTACATGCTTTTTTGAATTCGTAACGATTTATTTCTATTAAAAACTCATCATTAAAATAATACTTTCTAGAATCAGCATGTTATTTAACAAATCATGTATTGAATAAACATTTTCTAGTTTTAACAATTTTTAAAGCATGGTATACGAAATTTATGATAGAAAATTTATGATTTTCCATCAAATTGCTCCCTAAATCTTTCTATTACATACATAACGAAATGAATCCACAACTTTACAGAGGTGGTTATTGCTATCATTTAACAAGAAAAGTGTTTTCACTCACTGGAAAATATAAGGAAAAAAAGAAACTGGACAATATTTGATTATTATTTATTGATTGACGAAGGCATGCAAACCTTTGAAGGAAAAATATTTATTTAACATTATTTTTAAATGTTAACAGGGTAAATACCCCTTAATAAATATAATATTTTGAAGTTTAACAAGCTTAAACATTTTTACGGTTTAGTTCTTATTTTTAGGAGATTATAATTCATTCTGGATGGCATATGAGTACATTGAAATTCCATCGATTTTTCAAGTTTAGGTAAAATTGCTTCATTACGTGCAATTTCATGTCATTGTATCTTTTCTGAATTTATAGAATAAAATTTCTTAAAAAATGATGCTTTCATGTAAGATTTTTGTAACACTTTCACTAAAATAAATAATTTTATACACGACTTTATAGTTGTTGATAAATACTAATATACAAAAAAAAAAAAGAAGAATAAGAAAAACATACTCTTGTATGTATAATAAATAAATAAACTAATGTATTCTGTGAAAAGCGTTCTATTAAGTGAGATTCTAGAAAAGAGCCACTATGAAAAACTAATTCATTTTATTCAACTAATTGTAATTAATGATGCATTTGTTTTGTCTCGGAAGTACCATAAGCTCTTAAAAAGGCAATTATTGGAACTAAAGCTAACCGGCGTTAGAGGCTTAGTGAAATTCTAAAGCAATCAACAGTCTTGTGATTACAACAGAATAGCACAGTTCCTTAACGGTAAATGGCCTTTCCATGAAGCTCTTAAATGGTAATAATTAGGTTGATGGGTGCTGTAAGCATTAATTTCTGGAATGGGCTCAATTAAGCACACATCTCAGATGACAAAACAACTAAATAACGGAAGGTTTACTCAATGTTTTAGCAGATTTCTCCTTCCTTTTTTTTCTTGTGTCTTGTTTGCTTTTTTAGTTTGTTTCTGACATTTCAAAGTAGGCATTGTATTGTATTTAAAAAAAAAAAAAAAAAAGCTTTTTATAACAAGCATGTTGCTTTTTTTGGTGTCTTGAAAAAATGAGAGAATTATTTCTTGCATCGGAGAAAATAAATCAAATTGTGTGGTAGTTATAAAAATGTAGTGTAACGAGCTATTTAAATAGACGGCAAATTCCTATACTATATAAAGAAATTTAAGGATATTTAGAAAACAAAGGAGGGGGGTGGATGGAATAATTAATGACCAATAGAAATGCAGCTAACTCTGCTTTTAAGATTTATGACATGAAAAGGATCAGCAGTGTTAAAGTCCTTTTTTCATCCAAAAAAAGGTAGACACAGTTAAATAAGTTTAAATAAGTAAATGGAAATGTCGAACTTGGAGCCAAAATTTCTCTGTGAGAGCCTTTACACGTATATGAAGCACATTTCATTTGCAAGGAATCATTACGGTTAAAATTATCCAACTGGATATTTTTCGACATAGTGCGAATGTTCGTTATTTCACTTTTTTTCTGTGAAAATGGAATTACTTTTACAAAATTTAGTTTTATGTTTTAATGTTTAAAGTTGCAAAGTATTTTCTTCAATGCATTCTTCCGTTTGAAGTGCAAGCTCAAAATTTTATGTACGGTAAAAAAAAAAAAAATACGCGGAAATACATAAGAATCTCCTGAGAATCATTTATCCGGAGTGTAACATAAAATTAAGGAGATTTAAAAGAAAAGAAACTAACGCCAACTTTGTGTCTTAAAGAACGGAATTTACGGGGAATAAAAAACAGAGCTTTCTGTAAATTGACTGCAACAAACAATGTGCCGCAGTAGTTTCACCACCTGTGAGTACTTCAAATTAGTACTTTTAGTACACACATTCGAAGGTGAGTTCAGTTGAGCCCACGCTGCTTTGCCAATGACTTATTCCGGAGACAGGAAGATTGACCGCCGAGGTTTAGGAAGCTGTTCGCTACAGCTGAAGTTAAATAAGACGCCAACTTTATGTAACGCACATTTAAATTGGAAATCACAGATTTCAAGGGTTTATTTATGTGTTTGCTAACAACTTTTTAAACTGGTAGTCGCAGATCTTAAGTATTCAGTTTTACCTAACTTAAATATTTTTTTGTAGTTTTACAGAGTGCGGTAAAACAACAATTTTATTACGAAACTATTGTTAAAAACTTGATTATTTGATTTAAAACAAGTACTTCGTAAATTTAATGAAATACTCAATTTCCCTTATGTACTTTCATTTAAAAAAATAGTGTTACAGTTTGTGCGAGAAAATTGTAAATTGAATATGTATTGACTTTCTGTCATCGTCAGTTTTGGCCGATATACATTCTCTATTAAAAGAAAATTTCGCTTCACTATGGATAGAAGTTCCCCGTACACGAAATATTTACTGCTAGCATAAAACGAAATTTTAAATCGGATTATATTTTCTCTCTCTCTCTTTGTCACTTCTTATTAAATTTTAGTTTAAAAGAAATGTGGATATAATGGAATTCGTTTCAAAAAATGCGAAAAAATTCGTTTATTTTTTTTTTTTTAAAGAGAAAGTGTTTTGAGAGCATCATAAATCCCTCAGAGCTTCTACTACTTTTAGAGTTAAAGAAATATCAAATTTCAAACGCTTCTGATAATAGGCTTTTCGGAGAGTTCAGCAATATTTTCGTCTCTTTTCATGGAGTATTTACTTTTGATTTCTCTACAGAATGCTTTATCTTTATTTTCCATTCAGTGATTCTGCTTTGATTTCCCAATGGAATATACGTAAAATAACTTCACAAAACACTTAAAAATACTGCAGAATATTGTCATTTATCTTTATTATAAAAAATAAGCAAAACAGTGAGTAACCTTTATGTCCAATTTTCTTTGCATTCCGATATGTAAGGATCCACATGTATGTGTACTTGATTTTTTTAAATGCAATTATTTATTTACTTTCTCGGCTCTGATTCACACCTGTTTGTAACTTTTTCAAAGTAATAAAGTTTTATTTAACCCGTAAGTGGTAATATCTCTCCAACTCACACTCCCAGTAATATCCATCTACGAGATTAAAGTCTTTTTTATTACGTTATTACTACTGCTTTTCACTTACTTACTTATTTAGTTTTACTTATACTTATTTACTTACTTTTTAATTACTACTTATTATTTCTATTCTCATTAGCAGTAAAACTAAACCATATCCGTCACCTCACAGACGAATATTACCATTTACGGTTTAATGCGTTGTCTATTACTTTTTTTCCTTGTCAAGTACTGTTTTTTGCGGTCGTCGGGAATTATATGAGTGATTTTTCTACATTGTATTTAATTTATTATACACTGTGGTGGAATGTAGCTGCAACCAACTCTAGGTACTAAGGTGTTATACTAAGGTATTATAATGGTGCAGTTTCACCTAGTTTCAATATGAATGTGAAACTAGGAACCATTAGAATGGTTTAACTTCAGTACCAAATGTTGATTGCAGCTAAATTTCATCATTTTTTTGGTGAAAGGTTGTACCAGAATTTTTACAGTGTACTTTTTGGGCTTTTTACGCTTTAAGTTATGCACTCTATAAAAAAACAAACCTCGAATGGTGCAATAGTGAGTTCGCCCAAAGAATGGGCTATCGCATTACTAGACTGGAAATACAATGAAAACATTTCTCCAAAGTTACGTAAGAACGTGTTTAAAATCAACCAATCACGTTTCATGATAACAGTTTTTGAGTAAAATTCTTGTTTTCCTTCACTCTGCACAACCACAAAAAAAAAAAAAAACAGGCAAGCGTATCTGTTAAGTTACGTTAAGTTACGTACTCGTTTAAAATCTACGAATGAACAGCTCCATGGAAAACTGCTTCTTTTTTTCACTTATTTATTTTTGTAAACATACAAAGAAAAAATATTACAGGTGAGGTGTACGTTCAACGTATGTAAATCTGACCTGTGGCCAAGCGATTTAAGGCACTAGCAACACAATAGAGTGCACCCAAACGTTAGACTCCAGATAAAGGATTTGCAGTAGATTCTCATGTGTTTTCGACCAGTCTTTTTTTACAGTGTAGCTCGCTTTTCTGACGTATTTACACCATTTTTGAATTGAGAAATAGGTTCTTTGTAAGAGCTAAACCTATGTCTAAAATGTTGTATTATTATTTTGTGCTTTTAATCTGTTTTTTGCACAAAATGTGAAGTTTTTACCTCGGATAAGCAACTGTTTCTAGTTTTAACCGAAGATAAGAAATGGAAAAAAGGAAAACATCAAATAAGCAGAATCATTTTTTAAAAAATGTTTTCGAAACGAAGAAAAATACAGTACGTAATTAGGTCTTAATAGAATTAGGATCAAGATTTTCAGTATAGAAAACAGTTTTTCCTCCACACATGCCTTACATTTTTTTTCTTGGTACTTAAAAGAGAAATCTGTCGTTAAAAATCAATTTCGTATAAAAGAAATCTTTCGAATAGTTTTCAAACACAAAACTAAGTTTGGTCGGAAAAAAATAAATAATTAATTATCCTTAGATGAACTGGCAGCTTTTACTGGAACCATTGTAGTCTTTAATTCCATTGACTGTTCACAATAATAAAAGAACTATTTTTTTTAACTTTTATTATTTTTTTCTCAACAGAAGTCATTCAAAAAACGCCTTTAGTATTTGTTAAAACACATAAAACTTCTTAAGGAAAAAAAATGTTTTGTGAAAGTATTTCCCTTTTTCTCCAAGTTTTCGTCCAACGTGTATATAAACATAAACAGCTAAGAAAAACATAATGAAGAAATAATCATATATTTAAAGACTTTTATTCGTAAACTAGAAACAGTATTTATAAAGGTACAAATACTATTATTCTTTTAAACTTATTTAAATATTATACTCTGTTTATACAATCATACATGTTAGATATACATGAACATTGGGATTGCTTGTATGTATGAATATTTGCACACGCACACAACATAATCACCATAATCACAATTTTTATGAGAAAGGAGAAATGTTATTGCAGCTCATGGCCTACCCTACTCATATCTATAATTATTTTCTCATTGGTATTGTTAGTTACAATAGATATGTTTCGCGGGATACATGGAACATCCTTTCTGGAACTTCTTTTTTCCTCTTTACCAAATGGTCCATTCTCTTGAATGACACCAATCATAGAAAGGCCACTGTCCCCATTTATTTGACATTTGTCCACCTTTATTCGATTTGTCTACTTCCATTGTTTGGGTGTTTTATACGTCTTCCCTTGTTCTGATGCATTATGTTAGAAAACCGTAGATCTCTTTTGATTTATTAAAGCATAACTAGATGAAAAAAAACCTATATTCTTTCTGCCAGACAGAGTAATGATTCGTTCTAGAAAGGAAGATATCAGTTAATTTTTGATTTTATTTAATATCTAAATATAAGCAATGTGAAAGAAAAAAAAATGTGACAACTATACTTTGCTTAGGTTTACTAAAGACTTAAAAAACAACAACAACTACAGGTTTTCTATTGAGTTAAACGATAATTTAAAGCTATTACGGATTGAACAAGAAGGTATGATAGAACATTCCTATTTTGAAGCAGGGTAAATTTACTAATAGTGAACCACTTAGTTTCTCGTATTTCCCGACTCTCATTTAAACTTTATAGAATTTTTGCTAATCTATATTTTTTTGTGGTTATCTGAACTCTAAACTAGAACAGCAATCACCTGAAATATGATAGTAATTACGATACATTTAAAAAAAATAAAGACTTAGATCGCTCCAATGCATCATACGTAGGCATAAAAACTTTTTGAATGTAGGCATATTAATAGAGGGCATAGCGAGCTTTTGATGTGCTACAAGAAAGACATTGAATTTTAATATTTCGTTGATAAGGGTTTCAGCCAATTATAGACAGATAGCTTTCACATCTCAATGTTCGAATTGCCTGTTTTTCAACTCAAAGTCTTAAGTGGCTCACTTTTGGAGCATGTCCTAACCTACCAATATTTTAATGTCCCCTTTTTTATCCATCATCTTGTAATTTTGCTGTATATTGGTATTTTAAAAAAATTCTACGTATTCTATACATATATCAGTATTTGCTTAAAAAATCGTGTTAAGCGATAAACTATACGAAGAAAACCAAAGTCTAAAAATCAAAATGAGCTGATCAACTAAATAGGAGCTTTCATAACACGAATGTTACATTTTCATGTTTAGGAAGGGTATTTATGGCTCTTAAATCCACCCAACCTCGTAAAATTCCCCCAAACACGAAAAGGAAATTTAGTGATTTTCCGATTAACGTCCAGATGCTCGTTAATCACATCGAGTCTTGGTAACGAACCCTTATCTGTGTTTTAGTCTTTTAGTCCGCATATTCATTTTTATCGTCTATAATATTTGAAGGATATGGATTTGTTCTTTTTCAAGTTGAGAATAATTCTGCATTCTATTTATATTGATTCACAACCTGTGTATGATTCAAATGCGATGTCATACAGTCTTTATATATATATATATATATATATATATATATATAATATACATAACATACAACAAAGTGAAAACAAAGTAATATGTGTGTGTGTGTGCATGTACATATGTATATATATATATATATAAGAAAGAAACCCAAAGTGGTCCTCTTTATATGATTTGCTGCTTATCTACAAATATCAGACACAAAGTGCAATATCGAACAAATTACAATGAATTAAAATTTAGAAAATAAAGCTGACAGCGGACAAAATTTCAATTCTTCAGACATCCGGGATTTGCGAAAACAGTTTTTCGTGATTAACTACATGGTGAATGGACCTGTAGAGCGGGCCGTACTTGTCGAAAATTGACCAAATAGATTGTACATCCACGCAGAAAATGCGGTTTCGATTTATGAAGTGATAAAAAGTAGTCGCTGAGGAAAGTTCGGCACTGCACTCGTAATACAGAGTGGTTCGGAAGTGGGCGTAACTCCTACCCCCTTTTATTTTCAATAATATGTTAGTTATCGTTGAATATTTGTTACACACAGTTACCTTAAAGTCTTAAGAGTCTTAACATTGCTAAGAACATCCACACATTTCGGTTTTAAAACCGCTGAATTATGCGCCATGTTTTGCAGAGATAGTTCAGAGACACCCACTCGACTGCTAAGAGGACTGCACCACGATTCTTCATAAACGAAAATTACGGAGAATAAAAACAAAACACTCTGCATATTTACAACCTATACTGTGCCACAGTAGCGGTGTCATCTGTGAGTACACTGAATTACTCTTTCTGATACACAAAGTTCCGAGGTGAGTTCAGTTTAGCCTATGATGTTGTGACTCCTGGGCGCTCATTCCAAACTTCGACGCATCGATTCGAAGAGATTGCCGCTAGAGAACCGGCCTAGACGTCATCTCTTCGAAAGCGTGGATTCCAAATCCTCCTTCGTTCAGAAGCGTAGGCGAAAAAGGGATTTCGTATCAAACTGGTGTAGCAGCCAATCAAAGCGTTTCTTTGGAGTTCTCAGCGCGGTATTGTTTTTAGTTTTTTGTTACGCGTTCTTGAGGGATTTACACCTCATAATTTTAGGAAATAAGGGTCGCCAATTTCAGTTTATTGATAAAACAGACACAAATGAACTGTTGCATTCTTAACAAAGATAAAGAATGAGTAAATTTTACAAAAAATAGTAAAAATGAAAAGTAAAACAAAAATTCGTAACATTTTTGGGGGGAAATATATCAATTTTCCAGTAACAGGAGGAGGGGAGAGAAACTAGGGAGGAAAGGCGAGGGTTTTTTTTGCGAAAACTCGCACCAAATTTGGGGGGGGGGGGGCATCCGGTTTCCTCCGTTAATATGCTCACGTCTAAGTCACACCTAAATCACGTCAAAAATTGATTTATTACTCCCTCCCCTTCTTATATACTAATCTCATATACTTACTAAAATACCACTTCAATTTTGTTTCATGAAAGGTTATAAAAATTTCCATTTGCATCTGTCATTCCCACAAGTATAATGGAAGTTATTTTTTTTTTTATTATTTAAACCAAGCAATATTCTTCCGTGCAAACCCTAATTAAGGACTAACGCAAATAGGGGGAAGACAATATTTCGCTTCCGCATGATATGCATTGACAAATTGACAGAGCGCACATTTGCGTGATATAAATTGACAGGGCGCGCATTTGAGTGATATACATTGACAGGGCGCAAATTTGCTTAATATACATTGACAGGGCAGGATGTCTACAGAACGTGCATAAGTCCCGAACAAGTCACAAATTCGGAAATCGGTCACGAAATCTAAGAATAGATCACTAAAATTTTCCATCCAACGATACCGATCCCCACAGAAGGCATCGGATATCCGGTATTCGACATATTTTTAAATATTCGGAATCCAATATGGTCACTGCACGAAATATCCGGTTATCCGGTTGTATAATTTTATTATTAAAATTAATGAATCTGTCATGAAAAATTTTTTGTAAATTACAAACTCAGTACAGTTTTTATTTCTATAGAATACATGTGTATAGAATTTACTAGTTTCAAACATCGGGAATATCCGATCTCCGGCAAAATCAATATCCAATGTGTCACCGATTGGTCACAAAAAAGTGCGGAAAATGTCACGAAACTTCACTTTGAAAATATGTAGACACCCTGCAGGGGTGCCCCCAGGAAGGAGTTCATCGCGCAGACGGCACCATTGACATTTGGAAAGGGGGCAGTTCGTTTCAAGGGCTTTGGGGCCCTTGATCAACTTTTCGACCGACTGAAGGAGTCATAGTTTTAGGGGATGTGCTACCTCTGAGAGTGGGGGGATAGTTGGGCTCCCCTCACATTAACATAATTTCTTTAAAAATATTTTTAAGGTTAAAACATTATCATTTGGCCATACATTTATACGGCTATTTTAAAGTTTATTTAAAGTATGATTAGACTTTAATTATAATTATAAAAAAAATATTCATGGAAGTAATTAACGATGTTAGTTGCTTTTTTGACTCATAACCTAAGAATAAACAACAGTGCATAATTTATGGATGTACATAAAAAATTATGCGTTAAAAAAGGATTATCTTTTCTAAAAACAACCTACTTTTCGTTTAATTATGGAATTTTCTCCCGTATGAATATGTAAATATATCTTCACGTTATTCATTAATATAATTTTTCAACTTCTTTTTTAGATTAAAAAATCTGACACATAGAAATTTAGTAATCTGGGGCTTTAAAGATATTTCTAAATTAAAAAACACCAAAAATATGCATAAATTGAGACCATAATTAGTAATAACATATTCATAAAAGAATTAGTTTCTTAAATAGCTTTTGATTGATACACATTGATATGTAACTTTAATTTATGAAAAAAACAAAAAGAAAACTTAATGTTTAAAAGTATTTATTTAATTTATATTTATATTTTTGGGCAAACCAAAATTAATTTATTGATCAAAAATAATTCTCAATATGTATCAAAAACACCATCAAAGAAGGGCAAATACAACGTCCCTATTCGTGTAAAATATTCCTTTTTATATTTCGGCGACTCAACGAACCAATACCCCAAAGTCCGAACGACTTCTTCGATGGCACAAGAGCTGTCGAAGCGCACTTCGATGAAGAAAGCCGCAAAACAACGATACGAACCACATGGAATTAAAGCTTTCGTTGGTTTCCCTGCGGTCCTGCGAATTTTGCGTTTGCGCCATCTAGTGAGGGTTTGGGAACTGCGATCGAATCGATGTGCGCTCACTTGGAATGAGGGCCCTGTTCCTCAGGCAGATCGGCCGTCTTTGGCCGCCGAATTTGGAAGGACTTCTTGCCGAGGGCTATACTGTTAACTAGAGCTGTGTGGAAATAACTGCACGCTAACAATATAATAGAATGCAGTAATGACTTTTTTTTTATCCTAGTAGCTACATACGGCCGTCTTTGGCCGCCGAATTTGGAAGGACTCCTTGCCGAGGGCTATACTGTTAACTAGAGCTGTGTGGAAATAACTGCACGCTAACAATATAATAGAATGCAGTAATGTCATTTTTTTTTATCCTAGTAGCTACATACGGCCGTCTTTGGCCGCCGAATTTGGAAGGACTCCTTGCCGAGGGCTATACTGTTAACTAGAGCTGTGTGGAAATAACTGCACGCTAACAATATAATAGAATGCAGTAATGACTTTTTTTTTTATCCTAGTAGCTACATACGGCCGTCTTTGGCCGCCGAATTTGGAAGGACTCCTTGCCGAGGGCTATACTGTTAACTAGAGCAGTGTGGAAATAACTGCACGCTAACAATATAATAGAATGCAGTAATGACATTTTTTTTTATCCTAGTAGCTACATACGGCCGTCTTTGGCCGCCGAATTTGGAAGGACTCCTTGCCGAGGGCTATACTGTTAACTAGAGCTGTGTGGAAATAACTCACGCTAACAATATAATAGAATGCAGTAATGACTTTTTTTTTTTATCCTAGTAGCTACATACGGCCGTCTTTGGCCGCCGAATTTGGAAGGACTCCTTGCCGAGGGCTATACTGTTAACTAGAGCTGTGTGGAAATAACTGCACGCTAACAATATAATAGAATGCAGTAATGACATTTTTTTTTATCCTAGTAGCTACATATTACCGAGAAACTAGATTTGTGTTTTCGTAACGGGTAGTTACGTAACTTAGCAGATCTTTCATCAGTTGCACATAGTGTGGGAAAACAAGAAGTTAATTGAGAAACTTTTATCAATAGACTTAATTCTGTGATTTAAACAAGTTCTTCGCAAACTTACGGAAATACTCAGTTTCCTTTCTGCATTTTTTAGAAATATTTTAGTGTAGTAGCGTATCGATGGTGTTAAGTAATTAACTCAACTTAAATTATTCTTAATTAAATAAACATTTACTTTCAACCGAATTAAGATGCATAAGTGTACAAATTAAATTTAAAACATAAAATATATTCAATTATTTCTAGCGGTTTGAAACAAGTACCGCTAACAGTATAGTACAATTAACAAAAATATTATTTAAGTGTCAAAATGTATGACTTATGGGGGAAATCTATAGTATTATAGCTCCCTATATATAGCATTATTTTCTACTTAGAGTTTTCTGAAAAATAAATGACTATTATTTGTAAAACATCATGTAACCTTTTCAAGATGCTTATGAAAAGGTTATACGAGATTTCTAACTTGACGATTTTGAAAAATAGCTCTTAAGGTTGCTACATTAAATATACAAACATAAAGTATACTATAAAATTAAATATTGAATAATAATAATAATATTACTAACACTAATTAAAATGGGCATTTTTTTCATTTTGTATTAGGTATCAAATAAGATTTTTTTATTGCTCAAAATTTCATATGAGTCGCTTTCTATGAAGTGCAAGATAATCACGCACTATTTTTTCATAATAGCAATCGATATTTTTAACAGCTATTTTTAGAGCAAATGGTAACGTGATTCGTATACGTGTATTTACTTCATCAAAAATTCATCATATTTTGAATTCTTACTTACAAAAAAGAAAAAAATATTAGTTTTCTGTAGAAAATAGGGCTATTATCCTTCAACAGAAATTGTGTACTACCGCCAAAACCGTTTGACTGAAGATCGATTCGAGCGTTTTGCAAATTGTCCAGTCTCGTTGAAAATCTGGTTTCTCTGCTGCTCGTGTCAGTTTGGAGTACAAAGCGCTCAATCGCTTCCTAGGAAACCAAAGCCTATAAAAGTAAGCCTTTCAGCGCTCTGAACACCTCACGTTATTTGATGCCCACCCTGTATATGCGAGACCGGTGGAGCTAGCTGTTTCATTTGAATATAACACAAACCGCGTGGAGAAAACCGCTTTAGAATCTTGTATCTTATTAACCGGTTCCAAAACTGATTGAAATCAGTAGCTAAAATGCTCCGCATGATAATATAGATTTTTTTAAGCAAATAATGTTTCAGTTTTATTTATTTATGGTTTTATTTTACGTGGGCACATATCAGTTACTTCTGTACCACATAAACCCATAGATTTTAGGCTACGCCCCATTTGGTGAGCACTTTAGCACCAGTATACAAACACGGTTTCTTTCTTTTTCACGGAATTAACCCTCTAATTTCCAAGTTTTTTTTATCGTCGTCCGCCTTGAGGCGGAGTTGGGAATTAAGAGGTTAATTCCCGACGCCCGCAATTTCCATTCATGGTGACAGGTATGGGCGAGACAACGGATTGGCGAAACCTGTGGTTAACCTAATTGGCTCTTAATAACTCAGTAACTCCGCTTTCGTATTGACGGATTGGCGGTTTCCATTGAGTCAGTAAAAGTACCAATCAGTGAACAGGAGGATGAGTTAACCCTGTAATGCAAATTTTATAATCGTCGTCCGCCTTGAGGCGGAGTTGGGCATTACAGGGTTAATGATTCCGTATCTGGCAAATAGTTTTATGCGCTTACTAGTGGTAAAGTGCTCATAAAATGGGGTGTGACTTAAGAATGCTACTCACGAAAGATAACGTAATTAAAAGCTATCAACAATTTATATCGAATATGCGGATTAAAAGAGAAACTGACGCAATTTGTTGCAATTTATTTGGGGCATCTTGTCAATGCAACAACTTGCACAGTAATAATTTTCATTTTAAATATTTTTTCTTCTTTAAAAGGACCTCAAAGCTGCAAAAGAACTATTGTTAAAGGACGTAATGCCACAATAAACATTTCTAGAAACATCAGAAAAAGTGTTGACTGGCTGTGTTGGTCATACGTAGTGAAAGATGTTTATTAAACACGGAGAAAATTTCATGGCACTTAGATAGATATGTAGTGAAATAAAAATTGACAGATCTGATAAATTTTACTGATGATCTCTTTCATCTTTTAATTTCATGTTATGTTTTAGAATCTTTGTCTGACATATCGCTAATAATTTCAGAAATTGCAACAACGAAATGTCTGTCAAATCTAAATTGTGGTCAAAAGATCACACCTCAAAAGTGCACAAAGTAAATAGGTTTTACTTTGCAGTTCGTATCAAAATGCAGGTGTGCCCTAGCTTTGGTTACAACAAACCTCAAAAGTTCTTTTTACAAATGAGACTTCACTAAAAACCTTTTTCGCCTACTTTGCAAATGTTTAAGACAATTTCAACTCCCCATATCAAGATACAAGTGAAAAAACATTCATCAATAACGCTAGAACAGGAAGATATTCTTTAACAGAAACATATAGGTCTCTATGTCAAATACTCTTATAATAATATGAGCAGAGGTTCATGTCAGTGCATCTCTACTAATAATAAAGCAGCAAGTATGCCTGTATGTGTGTCTGTGTCCGGCGTTGTGCCGTTCTGTCGATTTTCATGAAATTTGGCACGAAAGTTAGTTTGGAACATGGGGGTGTGCACCCAAGACGAATAAACTAAATTTCTATAAAAAGCTTAAAATACTAATTTTAAAAAATAGTCATACACATGAATCACTATTGTACGTTTACTTTACTATTAATATTCGTTAAAATATTTAATATGACATCTTACCCCGGTCAATGCAACTAAATGACCCATTGTGGGACAAGTTGTTTTACAAAGTACATGAATGTATTCAATGATTCAGATTAAACTACATTTGTCAAATTCTGGTTTTAAACTATATGCTACAAATCTACCATAGTTGCAATGAGTTTTAGAGCACGTTTCATAAAAATACTCGCAGAGGTTACTGCTAGAAAAAGTATTTTACATTTCTGCAACTGCTAGCCCCTGTCTCTCCTGTATTATAAAAATGCAGGTGTGCCCAGCGTTGGTTACAACAAACCTCAAAAGTTCTTCACAAATGAGACCTCACTAGACACTCTAAAAATCTTTTTCGCCTATCTTGCAAAATGCCTAAGACTAATCCAACTTTCCATATCAAGATACAACAATAGTGGAATTAGTAAATGACAGTAGTAAAAATTTAGTTCAAATTTCTAAAATACTGAAGACAGAATTTTAAACGACATTTTTACGTTGCAGTAAAAAATAAAATTTCTCATAGCGGTTTTATATGTTTCTTATGCGCTCCAGTTTTTTCTTTTAAGGTAATTTAAACTCTACATTCCAAAGAGTTTTATATAGCAATATTATTTCCATTATCTGATAGCTAAGTTTTATTAGACGAATTCCTCATGCCTATTTCCATTCGAAATTCCCCAGACCTCAGCCATTATCAGAAAATATCTCCCTTTTATTGTTTCAAACGTAAACGATTATTGGTTTTTGTGATTCTAGGAACGGTATACTTCAGGAATAAATATAAATTTTATAGGTGCCAATAAATTCCAGGCATTTCTTAATAGGACTAATATGATAGCTGTATTGCTTTAAAATAACTACAATGTTAAACAGTTCGTAGGTTTATGTACAAGTTTTCTTTTATTTTGTTTATCTATGGATTTTGATGGTTTAATATATTCGGTGTTTCTTGAAGTGCATAGTCGTTCGTTAAAGTGTTTAAAACTTTGTTTTGGCTTATTATTTCATCAAAAATAGTTATTCTAAACCTCGCGAAAGGAAAATTCTAATTGAATTATCCATCGTAAATAGTAGATGAGATGATCTGAGAGCAAAATGTATTTTCGACCAGCTTATTAACACAAACAAATTATAAATCGCGTATTTTATCATTGAGACACAATATAATTAATGAAAAATATCATGTTCAGCAGTCATTCATGAAAAGTATCGCGAAATATTTCACAGCAATTAAATACATAAAAATGGCTCTTTAATTTCAAATACTTCAAGAAAATAGTACCAACGAGATTTACACGTGGTAAGTGGGGTTTCTGTCATTGTGCTTTCTACTAATGATTTGACTTTGCATTTTGCAACACAAGTCAATATATCCTTACCTAATGTGGCCCTACTCTATTATTATTTTTTTATTATGATTGCTTCTTTTTTTCTAAACGTGAGCAAAAAAATCAGGTCTATTTTTTCCTGGCGTATGTAAAACAGAATTAATTTAATAACTATATTTAATTTTCAAGAATTACAATAATAACATTCCATTTCAATTGGTGCGTTAAAACGTAATAAGATTAAATATGCAATCGTCATATAATCCTGAGCGCGGTAATTAAAATTGTTTTGAGAAAATTAACATCGCTCCTGTTTAGAGGATGGGAAGTAAATAAAGGAATGGAATTCGAAATTTAATACCAGTCTCGAAATTGTTTAAGTTGTTTTTAAGGTTTTATTAATTACAAGATCCAAAGAATAGTTAAAGTTAGGAATAAAATTTGTTTTTCCCCGAAAAACATAATCATTTGACAAGTTGTAATCAATTAATTGTAGTATATTTAATGTAAAAAAAGGTGTTTTTCCCTCGAAAGAGAGCTTAAAATATCAATTTGCAATTACGATAAAATTATATAGTCTGCTACGTTTTAATTAAATATTTAATTTTTTGCTTGAAATTAAATTTACTTGTAAAATTCAATCTGTCTGCAATCACTGGATGACATACTAGGCAAATCTGCAAAATAGGGAGATAGAAAAGTCATGTCTCAATTATTTTTACATGTCATGTCCAAATACATGCCCCAATTCTTTCTACAAGGAATGCTCGCCTTGCCTTCGCTTCCCTTAAAAATGTACACCTTTCTTGTTCTTCCAAACTAAATGTAAACTTCCTTCCCCCTTTTCTTCTTCCTTTTTTTTGGTGAATATTAACAGCGCTCAACCGTCACTCATACATTTCACTCATTTTTTTCTCCTCATATGAAAAGATTTCTCTTGCTTTTCTTCTCTCGAGAAGAATTCACCATGACCTTCGAGAACTTCGATGGTTTTTCCATGTAATCGCTACTAAGTTTTTGAGCAGGCCCTGGAAGCATGCATGGTTTTCCTTACACAGGGAAAAACTCAAAGCCCATTGCCACTCTTTGTGTTTTCGAGACAACTATCAGCGTTGTATCATTCTGTCCTTCACAATATAGTTCCTTCGGGTGTTTCTTAGCGACTATTTTGATATCACTACTGCCAAATGGTCAATAGTAGATTGCTTTTTTTTTGTTTTGTTTTATTTGTAATGGGCTGCGTGATTGGTTCTTAACCAGTGCAGACTTAATGCGTACCAACTCCTTCAGCGGCACCACAATGAGTGTGGTAAATTACTGTAATTTTTGACGCTCAGTTCCCCCTTAGATGGCGGCACCAGAGCTCTGATTGATGAAACCTGCGGAAGGAATTTCATTTACCCGACAGTATGCACTCCAAGCGGATACTCAAGGGACCTTTAACACGCTGCATAATGATACGACATGGGCTCTGTCGATTTTCCGCATCTTGAAAATCCTCCGACTTGGGCCAGGTTTGATCTTGCGAACTTGGGAGTACGAGGCCTGCGCTTTACCTCTACGCCATCCTGCCGGCAGTCGATTCAAATCGCTAATCGGTTTTGAAAAGAGCCATGCAGGAACCAGGAAATTACTTCAAGGATCAGGTATATGTGTGTGCGTATCGAAATTAGTTTTTAAACATTTCGACAACTCTGGTCACTGCACTCTCAGAAACGCATGCTCAAATCTCACGAAATGTTCGTCGTATTTGACGAAATGGCTTTGTGAAAAGTGCTCCGAGTAAACCTTTCGTCAAATTGGCGAAATTTGTGTGGTAACTTTTTTTAAGCCACGTGATCGCAACGAGGAAAGAATCGATATAAATAACGAAATTTCTTTGACGATTGAAGAGTCGTCGAAAATGAGGATTCTATTTTTGAGAGTGTTTAGATGTTCAAAGCATATTGTTGCAGTTATTGACGAGTTTATCATGAATAGAAGAAAATACCCAGAGAATACAAAAAAAAAAAAAAATGTCATTCTTTTGACCCAGATAAAACTGCAGATGAACAGGAAATAGAAAATTGCAAAGAGCTCCTAAAGTCAGATATTATATTTTTAGACGAATACAAATCCTAATATATTATATTCAGAATAACTAGTTCATTTCAGCATGTCAGGTGGCTGTCAGACACGATTTATTTCTCAAAAACGTATTTATTTGTAAAAAATTAGTTCATTTTTACTTGGAAGAAATTCAAAGTCTGCAAAATTTATCAATATTTATCGTGAATATTTATGTAAAATCTTGATTCCATGCGTCTTTTCCTGGCAAGGCATCATTCCAGGGTTTGAAGCTCTTTATATTTATAAACTTTGATGAGACGATTTATGTGGAACAAAAAGTAAAGATGGTCAATTCCAAAAATTATGAATTTAAGTGTTAATAAATGTAGTATTGGAAGAAAGATTAAAATTTCACGCAAAAAAGTGTATAACTGCAGTAAGAAAGACATCGAGGCTTTTATAAGGATTTAAAAAGGGCCTCAGACATCCATTAGCAGTGACCCTTTAACCTAAGACTACTCTGTCCGAATTTCGGCATAGCAGTATTAGATTAAGAATACGATACACTAATGCATTTTTCTTTGTAATTAAATTAAATTTAAACTTTTCACTTTGTTGAATCATTATAGGTGTTTTTTAGTTATTTCCCTCTAAATTTTTTTTGAAAAATCTAAACAAAAGTAAGTAAACGAAGGGGAAAAAAACACATAAAATTAGTGAGACGGACGGCAATGGAAGTACGTAAGAACGAAAGTGCGTACTAACAGCCAGTTGGTAAAAAACGAAATAAATACATAAATAAATAAACACTTTATTGTGAAACTAACAGAGTTTACGACTGTTTTTAAATTTTAAATTTACACATTTGCTGTGGCACGTGTTAATATTAAGCACATGTCTGAAAAATATTTCTCAGTTTCTTATTAGTACCAAAAGGAAGACATAGGAGGTGAAATTTGGAAAAATTAATATATTTTTCTCTTTTTAAAGACCATATAATGTGTGTTTGCGTCTGTTTGTTTGCGTGGTGGGATTTAATTTTGAGTTTAATTAGTATAAGCAAGTTGCTCGTTAAAGAGTTTTAGGTCATATTCTCTGCATATTGACATAAAACACAGCGTGATTTATGAAAAATTGCTGATTTTATATCAAGCAAGAAAACAAAATAAAAGAAAAGAAGCTTAAATAGTTTGAGTTGAGTTATGTGCTGCGAGTATATTTATTTCACCATATTATTGACTTAATATCAATATAGATGGATAGGATAGGCTAGGGACGGATAAAATTGGGAAAAGTGTTATTAACAGAGATTCAACGTGATTTATACCTGCTGGGTGAGGCGCAGGGTTTAGTGGAAGCAAAACTCTTTTCCCGATTCCTGATGCATGGAAATATATTTTATTAGCAGTGGGGTATCGCTTGAAAATAAACAACTTTGTGGAATTCATATGTATGGTAATTACTTTTGGGTATGTTCGAAAAGTTTGGAAATGTTAGTTTGTGCTTGTGTTGCTTCGTCATATATTGCACCGTATTAAATACCGAAAGGCAAAACAAATAAATGAATAATCTAAATGTTGGAATAAACCTCTTTACTGATAGATCATTTTAATAGTTTTATGCCAAAAGCTGAAAGGTTATGACGTAACAATGCTAAGTGTTACATATTTTTGAACTTTTCAAAATATATACTTTAGGTTTAAATTAAGAGTATTTTTATTCAAATTTACGCCAGTAATTGATAAAGTGTTTCCTGGTGAAATCAGCTGTTTGATTAAAAGTTATGTAGACTTTTTTTCCTGTGTTGAAGACGTATTTGTTTTCTGTGTCTAAAATACATTATTGTTATTTATAGACTTTTTTCAACTTAAAAAAAACAGATAATGCACAAAATAAAGCAAAGAACATAGAAAAGGAGCGTTAAATCCATATTTATTGTATCTTAATTGTCTTTGCTTCCATTGTTTTCCTGTTTTTATTGTTATAATTCTACATTAATGATATTTCCATGGCTAATTCAGTTAAATTGGAAAATTTCGCAATCATTTTTTTAATTCTTAAGATATTTTTGAGGAAACTTCATTAGAAACAATAATTGCAAAACAAATAACACGTGTAAAGCGATTTTTACAATGTTTGAGCATTGACTTCCATTTAGAAAATGAGTAATTTTATGCCTAGGAATACTTAGTTTATTATCACTTTATACATGTGTTAACAAAAGGCATTTATACTCTCATCAGTTACTGTTATAGATTATATTTCCTTCCTTATTTAAAAGGTTAATCTGGCTCTGTTGAAAGAAAAAAAAGTCATTAAAAATATTAAAAGACCTTGTAAGAAGATGTTAATAAGCTCAACTAATTACGTACATACAAATGAGTCAATTTTTCTTATTTAAAATATTTGCATAATGGAAAAATGCTTTTGTTTCCATCATAAGCTTCATTAGCTTTTACACGTTGAATATCTTATTAATACTGAAAATTAAAATAGAAGAGAAGCGGATTTTTTTTGTCTTCTGCTCAACGCACAAGAAGACAAACGGTTTCTTTTTCATTTTCTTCATTGTCAAGAAAATCCAAGTGTTAAAGATATTCTCGGTCAGGAGCTCAATGATAGTTTAACAACTCAATTTTTATTTCTTTTACTTAGAAAAAAAATATATATATATATTTAATAGAAATATAATCAAATCAAAATGATGAAACTTTTTATTATTATTATACGTTTCTGTTCGTTCGAAGTGGTTTTTTATTACGAAGCAACTTCATTTCAGTGATAAATAATGACTGCATAATTGTGCGCTGTAGATGTACAACCGCTTTTGTTAAAAATATGTGGACTACGATATTGCATTCTCAATTGTTTAAGGGTACGTGTCTATTATAACGGCGACCAAAAAGCACCAAGAAACAATTTCGTCAGTTTTAATATATTGCACTTGATTATATTTTTATACTTTTGCGAATTTTTTCCTCGGTGATTTTCGGTCGCCATTATAATAGACAAGTACCGTTTAAAGTTTATTATGTGCCTGAGGGTAATTTTGTAGGCATTAGAACAAACGTTTCGCACACAAATAATCATCAGTTATTTTGGATAACTAAGATGTTTATAAATTAATACTAGCTGATCTCCCGCAGAACATCTGCGGGGCTGTAAGTTTAAAATGCAAAAGGCTTAAGAAAAGATCGCTGGATATAAACAAACTAAGGTGTTGCCACTTCAAAGAATCGGAAATTAAAAATTAAGTTATTAATGGAAATACATTTTAAGAAATAAAAATATATTTGTTATCCCGCAAGTTACGATAATAAATAATAAATCGTACTTTTCCGCGCTAATCATTAAACAAATTTTTAAATATCGTTTTACCATAGTTTGTTTGTTGCATGATGTCAGTATCGTATCGTTCCGCAAAATTTAATCGTAACTGGTCCACGTTAAATGAAATATATATATGGATAATTTGAAAAGGAGAGCAAAATTAACTCAGTAGCGTATACTATCCAAAAACCTGACCAGTATAGAAAAAATTAAAATGCATAAATGAAACGAAAAAACGGAAAGGTCAAAAACGCATTATTGTCCGTTAAATGGCTAAAGCCGCGTACAATGGTATAGCTAAGCTATACCTACTTTTTCTATCGCTTGTAGTTTTCAAACAACGCGAAAACAAGAAAGTTAATGCATGGTGACCTATTTGTACTTGCTCGCGAACTGACGCAATAGAACAAATTCAATATATATATATATATGCAACGATTATAGAGGTATAGTCCTCGACAAAAACACATCAGTAACATTCAAACTCAAAATTTAATGAATTATGATCAAGCTGTGACCACTAGATGACCACTAGTATATATACGGAGTACTTAGAGTAATACTACGGAGTACTTAGAGTATTACTACGGAGTACTTAGTATTACGGAGGTAGCGATATAACTTGGTTAATACATCTGCACTTCATTTAATTAATATAATAATAGTTTTATTGAAAACAGCATGTAAATGATAATACAAGTAACAAAAATAACTAAAGTAATTGTAACTTTCCATTCAAATTAAATCATAAATAATGTAATGCTGAACAGTACTTTTTTTATGTTATTTATCAATTTTAATGTAGGAGCAAACACAATTAATGAAGCCGAATGTGTTTGTCGTCAATAATTGAATTACATAAACGGATTCACTAATTTTTAAATGCAGTTATGTGTTTTATTCGGTTTTCTGTGCAGTAGAGTATTTATTTTTCATTGTAGAGAACTTAAAACATAAAATGTTTTTCTTCCCTAGACGGCATATTTTTTTATTTTTTTTTACAGCATCTTCTAGAACAGCTTTTTTTCCAGTTATTTATTATTTCTATTTAATCTCCTCTATTTATTTATTCATTAGTTATCGTTATTTGCATGTAATGAAATTTAATGTGTTTTGTTTTACACTATTGTATTAGCTTCAATGACGTACATTTTTTTCTTGGAAAAATATTTTTTTTAAAGAAAAAATAACTCGGCTTTGTTTTGAAAAATGTTCAAAGCAATGTTTAGGCTTTTTAAATTATTTACCTTTCAACGGAAAATAACTAATTTAAAAGCATGAAAAAAATATATTATATTAATGTATTAAAATAAAAATAATATTTTTAAAATATGCGAGAAAATTTTTAAAAGAAAAATATTTACTTTGATAATATGTTTGTGTTGTTTTTTATAAACTGTTTACTTTTCTCCTCTATCCCCCTTCCCTGTTAGCACGAGGCCTTGGGGACCATAAACAGTTTACTGAGAACGGAAGCATATTTATTTCAACTGAAAATAAATTTTAACATTTAATTCCCATCTTCATTGGATGCAAAATGCTAACCGGGCAAGCATTTCATTAAAAAACATATTGCCACATAGATGGCTCAGTTGTCAAATATATTAACTTCACAATAAAAGAATTTGAGAAAACCGACGGAGAAGATAGTGTGTTCTATAGAAGTAATTAGGCATTTGCGTCATTTTTTGTTGCCATCTCTTTATTAAATTCAAATATGTAATAAACAAAATCTGCCCTAATTCAACTATAAGATTTCCCAACCCCTTAGTTAGGCTTTCCTAAAGCCTGTTTTTCTGTAATTATTTTTGCAGTCAATTATATTTTATCTTGAGTGGCAACACGTGGGTTAAGTATTTCTTTTCCTTCTGTCTTCTGTTTTGTTTAATTTAAGTCTGCAGTTAAATATCTTGAGTGGAAAGTTTTTTTCCCCGAAGCATCGATATTTAATACTAGCGGTTTCCCGCACGGAACTAGCGGTACCCGTGTTAAAAAATGGAAAGACCAATCGGTTTGCCATTGTGTATATAGTGATCACTTTTTTAGGTGTAAATTATGTTGTTTTATTAAAATGTATAGCATTCCACATAATTAAAAATTAGCTGCCCACGGCAATCAGCCAGAGATCCTACACATTTAAGCATTTTTTATTTTTTTACAAAACACACACAATAAGAAAGGATAAAGGAAAGAAATAAACGAAACAAAAAAAAAGAAAATATTTGAAAGAAAACGCATTTTGCTTGTTTAGTTCAAGTACCGACACAAAAAGGACGATTATAATAAATTAGAATAGTTTAAATATTAAATTTTTAGTATAATTAATTTTTATCTATTATTTATTGACATTAAACGCGGGTCCAAACGCTACGTTTTGTACAACTTTTTGTATGCGCAGTTTTAAGACTGAATTAAAACGTTGCAGTTTTTGATGCGTCTACATGGTGCAAAGATATCTGTATATTTCACTCAGTTTTGTGCGATATCGTCATGAAGGAGGTACTACTCTGGTAAATTTTGGCATGGTGTCATGTGAAAAAAAAAGATTGGAACGTCCCCGAAGTACCCGGCGTTCAAAATGGTCAAATGATTACATAAAATAAATATTTTTTTGTTGCCTGTTCTGGTGGTTCGGCAGCTGCAGTCTCTTTATTTTCATCCATGGTACTCCTAGACTGTCTTGGTGTCTCCTGATCATTTAAGAAATAACAAATCAAAATACCAGAGAGATGGCTTGTAGATTTCGTCTCCAGCCCCAAATCGAATCAATTTATCAACTTTTGCCAATTCTTTACGGTAAACACTTCTCAAAGAATTAATTATTTACAACTGTTTCTCTGTTTGCGTTGCATCAATTTCTTTGAATTTTTCCACTAAGCTCTCATAAGCCTCCCCCTTTTTATCCCTATCACTGTGCTCCTTCGATTTGGCACGCCAAATGCATGGGAAACTTTCGCATAATGCAATAAATTATGTGAGAAACTCCCGAGAACATTGCCGAAAGTCCGCCGTTGTCGCCTGACGAATTGAAACTGAGAAACAAAATTAATCGGAAAAGGGTGCTACTGTCTACATGGTGCCGATTTGTCTGCACAGTTCAAAGACATCTATGCCTTCTAGGAAGTGTACAGTATTCGCACCGGACTCAAAACTGCGCCCTTTTCCAATCTATACACAACGTTTTATCCGGCACGTGTTGAACTGCGCAGACAAAGGGTTGTGCAAAACGTCGCGTTTGGACCCGGCCTAAAACAGAAAGACGAAATTTTGTAGCTTGCAGAAACAAACAGCAGCAAGCAAAGCTTTGAAAGCGGAACAAACCTTTCATCCGAGCTCAAATAGGAAAATAACATATGTGCTAATTCACTGGTGGAAAAAAAAAATAATAAAAGTATAAATAATAATAATAAGCTGGAATAACAAAAATCGCTATAAAGGATAACATTTCTTTTAAAAACCCCTGTGCAGTATGGAAAATGGTCCCGTAAAATACATGTCAAAATAAGGAAATCAAAATAAAGCTATCAATCGTCTGTGAGCCGCAAGAAATAAATTTTTATTCGTTTAAAAAAAATAATAATCAAAATCCAAAAAAATAAATAAATTAATTAAAAATCCGCTGCTTCTCAAAATGCTAAAAACCGCAAGCAATAAATTTAAATTCGGTAAAAGAAAAAAGGATTTATAGTCAGTCGGCATGGTAACAATTAAAATTAAAGTTAATTACCGTGAAAAAATAATTTCGAACTGCAGAGAAAAATGCTTATAACTTCGTTTCTAGTTAATTTAGAGGCTTCGAATTTTCGCACGCAGAGCGAAACTCCTCCCGGGGTAGTTTTTCACGCGCTTTTCAACGGTATGAAGCTCGAAACGATGCGATAATTTCTTCCCATATAAAATGACTATTGTATGAAACTTTCGGCTATAAATTGGAACAATAGAAGAACAAATTCGAATTTCAGAAAAAACTCTCCGAGGTGCACACCCCCATGTTCCAAACTAATTTCGTGCCAAATTTCATGAAAATCCGCTGGACGGTCTGGGCCCTACGCCGTACACAGACACACACACATACTTACTGCTTTATTATTAGTAGAGACTATTACTATAAAAATAATTTAACTTTGTGCAAGTAAACAATAATAATAAAATTACACATTAATTTAAAGCACAAATGAGCAATAAAATGCAGACATATGTTTCGGGATTGCTTGGAATCCCTTTTTCAATGCGACAAGGAGCTTCTAGATGCAAAACATCCAAATGAAGCAGACAGAACAACAAAAACAAAGCTTATATAGCCTAAGAATTATCTGTAAACCAATGAGAATAAAGGCAGCGTGAAGTGGAAGTAGAAGTAGCAGGAAGACACCAATAAGAGAGCAACAAACGAATCCAGTTGAAAGTACAGGAAGTAAAAAGGAATATCAATAAAAATAAAGCAAAAAAGACGACAGCATGCATAAAAATTGCAAAAATAATAAAATAAAATACAAAGAATAAAATTGAAATAAAAATAAGTACAGAAACCAAAACAAAGTACACATGTAAAGGAGGGGGAGGGGAGGGAGGGGAGGAAGGAGAAAAATAGACACAAAAAAGGAAAACAACAAGAAAACCTAGAAAGAACAACAAATTAAAGAAATTTATGCCAGACCTGTGAAAAATAAGGAGTTGAGGAAGAATCATTAACCAAATTAGAACTATTCCTGTTAATATGATAAGCTTCCCAAAAGTCAAGCTCTAAAGGGGAAGAACATTTTTGAATAATTTTACTAGAATTGAAATCAAAAGAGTGGTTGGAATTCCAACAATGTTGAGCAATGCCAGACTTATTTAAATTTTATTATTACTATTACTATACTCTGAGCATTTTTTTCGTATTTGTTGCCAAACATTTTGACATCAAATTTCCGAAACATTTCCGACGTTTTGGCGCCAGGATAATACAAAAAGTGCTAATGTCATTGTGCCTAAATGGGAGGTGAAATCTCTTAGGTGCCTTTCGATTATATTTAGGGCATAAGTTGGCATGAAAGGAGGGAAAAGTATTAAAATATACGTATTTTTTCAATGCGAATTTTTTTTTTGGGGGGGGGGGGATCGCCTTTTTTATTGATTTAGGAAATATTTGGTAGGTTTGATAAATAGATAATCTTTACTATAACAAGAAGGTCCCCTGCAAAAAGAGAACGAAAAAGAAAGGAAACCGCTTTAATACTATGGAAGGTTTTGCGTAAACTTTCTTAAGGGGGGGAATAGGTATAAAGACGGCGTCTTAACAGCACTTTTCATGAATTTTTTTAATGGTATAAAGAATAAATATATTTTATTGAGATTTTGAGGTTATTTTCTAGATATATTGCAGAACATTTACTGAAATTTCAAACATTTTTCTGAAAAAATCCCGGAGATATGAGCGGCTGCACACTGTAAGGATCGGCACACTGGATTGGCAGTTTGCGTACAACCAGGAGTTCACATTTTTAATCTGAAATCAATTTTTTTCAATATTTACTTTCTTATATAGGTGTCTCTTCTAGTTGAACTAAAATCATCACAAAAAATTGAAAATTTCTATTTTATTTTAGAATGGGAAAATTAAATACGATTTTTAACCGTTTTTTTTTTTTTTTTTTTTTTTGTTCCCTTTTCGACAATAAAAAAAGTAAAAATAAAGATATGCTTATAATTTTAGTTCAACTAGAGCGTATATATAAAGAAAATGTGTGCTAAATTTGATAAGGATTGATCAAAAACTGCTATCTAGAGTGTACGCAAATTCAGAAAAAGTGTGAACGTTGACCTCTTTAAAAATTCTCTAATGTTTGTAAGCTTGTATCTTTTGATTGCACGCAGTGATTCCATAATGGGCTACACCATTCGAAAGAACACACTTTTCTCTATCAAAATATCTGTTTCAATTTATATTTTAATTACAACTGTACCCCTTTGAGTACAAGTAAACATACCCTCATGAAATAGCACCTTTCATAGTGCGCAACCCTTTTCTCAAAAAGTATCCATCACACAGCTTTGAAATTTTTTGTGCTTACATTCTATGATATGGTTAACAAAAATACGAACCAGAATTTTTAATTTGTTTACTCAAACAGAAAAAAATATATACATTTTTAAGTTTTACCCAACTTTTTTTTTTTAACCAAAAAGTTGACTTTATCTTAAAATTAAAAAAAAAAAAAAAAAAACCGGAAGGGATACACAAACATCCATTCTTATTATTAAAGATTACTCGTCTACAAACATTTTTTTTAAATGAAGAAAATCCATCCGCAAATACTCAAATGAATGGTTGCGCAAATTGAAAAAGCAGCGTTTTGAGAAAATTGATGTCAAAGTTTTGAGTATAAATTGAAACAAATATTTTGAAAGAGAAAAGTGCGTTCTTTTCAATGGTGTAACCCATTATGGAATCACTGCATGCAATCAAAAGATACAAGATTGCAAACATGAGAGATTTGTTAAAGAGGTCAACATTCACTCCCCCCTTAAATGCATATGTTTCAGTATATTGTAATGTTGCACTAATCATGCAATAATTTTTTTTAAACTCAATTTTTGAGGTTTTTAGATTTATTCAAAATGTCCTCATCTCTATTTACTAAGAATGTAAAAAAAAAACTACGCTTCGGAGGAATTTATGAAAGAACAAGAAGTTCCGTTTAGAACTATACGAGCCTACTTTCTCGTATACACCAGCTTCAAATTTATAATCTAGCTATGTCTCTCTCTCTCTCTGTCTTTCTCGTTTAGTTTGAGTTCTCAATTGCTTCAAATATACCTTTTTCAACGGTTAATACATATTAATTCAATCATTCATTTATTCATTCATTAATGTATTTATTCACTCATTTATTTATTCATTCTTTCGCTTTTTCATTCATACATTCATGAATTCGAAAATATTCTTAAAAAACCCGATCAAAAAATTTCATAGGACAATAGGCTCGTTAGTTCTGGATGAACTTCCTATTTGTACATGTTCTACGTCATAAGAGCTTTTCGATAAAGTTTGTTCCAAGCAAATCGGTCCGTTAGATCAGGATTTATATAGGATTGAATTTTCCCCGTAGGCGGTATGTTATTTTTTTTGAACTGTTCAAAAATAAACAAAAACTGTTCAAATTAACATTTCACGAAAAGAGCATCCTCCAGTGAGCTTGTTCATTGGAACGTGGATATTGCACCCAGAGTTTACATCATTTGCTTCATTTTCTCCCATAGGCGCTAATGTTAAATTTTTTTGAACTGTTCAAAATTGAACAAAAAATTGTTCAAATCAAAAAGTAAAATATGAAAATTAGATGTACTCGCCGCAATCTTTCGAATGCAAAAAGAATTTTTTGAATCGGACAATTCGTTCAAAGGTTATTAGGAGGGGACAGACCGACAGACAGACCGACAGACCGACAGACAGACCGACAGACAGACAGACCGACAGGCCGACAGACACACTTTTTCCCCCATCTCAAAACCCTACTTTCAAATTTTTTATTTTTCAATCTTTATTTAATTACTTAACTTACTTTTGACTTTTCTTGATTTCTAACGATATTTTCACGATACATTAAGCCTTCTTTCATGCTTTATTATTATTTTTTTTACTTTTACGGAAAAGTAGGCTAAAAAAACGATAACATTTGGGAACAGAATTCCGAATCCAGAAATTTATCGCCAACTGCACAAAAATATTGTGCTTCAGTAATTAAAGCCAAAATTCATAAAATCTAACCTCGGCTGTGTTAAAATATATTAATCTCAAAAAAGTCAAAGTTTATAGTATGTGTGGGCTAAGTACCGTTTAAGGCCATATAGTTTAGGGTCTTTCGCATGTAATTCGTTCACTTATAAAGATGGCCCAAAACAATGTATGAGACAGACGCGAAGTAGAACATAAAACGCAACAGACGCGTAATACACAAATAAAGGACGTAAAAACGAAAAATCAACGTGACTAATTTTAAAATCTAAGACACTGTTCTTACAGAACACGAGCTATGAAAGGATGAAATGTGTTCTGATTAATCTGTCTAATGTATAAATAGTTTTTTTGATTATAATTTCAGCTTTTAGCGTTGAATTTTTATCGGCTGTTTACACAAATAGCCACCAATGCAACCCCCATCTTTATATATGAGCACACTATTGTTGACCAGCTAGACTACAAGTAGTAATGGGGAGCAAGCGAAACGAACTTGGATCGCGAAGCCATCCGAATTGGACTGCTTCTTCTCATAGGCGTAACTAGGGTTGGTGAAAGGGGGGGGGGTCACCTTAAAAATGTACAGACTAAACACCAATAAGATGTGTAAAAGAGTTGAGAATTTACTAGTCATAAATACTTGTCTCTAAAGATATACTCCATGTTTATTTCAGGCATCTCCCGGGGGGGGGGAACCCTCGGAGCAAGTCAACTCCCCCCCCCCGACAAAAAATTCAGATCACAAGTTTTAAAAAAAGAAAAAAAAGATAAATTACGCTTTTAAGACACTTTACTTTCAGAAACACTTTCAGGGAAAGGACATTGAACACTATCAACAAGCGACACCAAAAGTAACTTAAAAGATATAAGACTTTATTTTGAAAAAAATTACGGAGGGAGAGTAACCAAACTCCTTTCTGTTTCCTCTAACATCACCAAAGTATCCCAAAATTGCATTGCTAGGAAGATTTCAAAAAGTTTCCTGGGGAAAGCTCTTAAACCCTTGCCTCCAGAGTTAGCCTAAGCATTATAGATGTAAGACCAGTTACAAAAATTTAAGTTGCAGAAGCCCCAAATACCCGCTCCTCTATTTCACCAAAGATCTAAACATACGTCTACTATATATAAATCAAAACGCTATCATATATGTGAAAAAAATCATATTAACATCCTTTCCAGACATATATATCTATATATATGTGTAAATAAGGGGTGTGATTTTGAATCATACACTGCCCTTCTTCCTAATTCTTAATATGCTCCCTCTGCTCCGGAGCCAAGGCAGTATCCAGAATATTTTTTCGGGGGGGGGGGGGCAGACTTCGACACACTTATGTTAAGCAAAGTTTCAGGGATTAATATATGATACGTTGGAAAAGATTTCTGGGGGGGGGGGCGGCCTGTGGGTCTCTCTTCCCCTGTGGATACGGCCTTAATTCGCAAAAACATTAAACATTCATTACTAGATATATTAGTTTATTTTTTAAATCAAACGCAATAGAAAATTTAATATTAAGCGCTAAGCAATTTTCTATGTCCAAGCATTCATAATATTAAAACTGGGAAGTAGTGGAATTTTAGAGAAAAAATCCAAATTCCCCTACAAAAATGCTCATCCCCACAATAAATTTCTAAAAATTTTGTTAAATTTGTAGCAAAACATACCTCAGAAGTGGAAGCGTCTGAATCAAATTTTCTTTTCTTTTTGGATGACGAACGTGTCCATCGATGGAGTGCAAACATTATTATGTATCGAAAATAATTAAAAATTTAGCTAAAATATAAATAATACTTGATTGTAAATTAAAATGCAGCATTAAACCGAAGCAGTGAGATTGGAAACGTTGAACGGATGATTTCCAGAGTCGTAATGCAATCAGTGATGTACCATAATAAGAAAAAAAAAACATTTAAAATATAAGAGATGAGAGAACAACTGTAAATGAGAATGCAATGCAAATACAGTCCATCAGTTTTCCAATCGGCTCATCTACAAAAACGATTTTACCAAAATGGGTATTTGGACAGGAAGTCATAAATAAATACAAACTGCTCTTTAAGTTTCTTGATGAGCATCCCTTCCTGGCTTGAGGGTTTAACCCATTAGGACAATTGTTGGCTAGGGGTCGTTCTATTTCAGACCCCAGCGCCTTCAAACACCAGTTTATCAGAAAACAAAACTCCATCACAGTAGAGAATATTTTCCACGAAACTTATTACTTGTGCGATTGTATTCCCAAATTGCTGCCTTTGGGTAAAAAGGACATCAAGAAGGAAAGAAAACCCTCTGGAGTGATTGAAAGATTCTCTGTTTGTCTGTGTGTGGTAACGGTGATTGAAGCCACCATTCGCTGTAAACACCCCCCCAGGTGATAAGGGGGTCGATTATTACCAGATGAAAAGTCCTCTTTATTATGAGCTGTAAAATTTGGTCGTGATCACAACCCTTCAGAGAAAGAGGAAATAAAATCATATACATATGTGTTTAATTTTCTTAGAAAAAAAAATATCTGCTTTGCAAGGCCGTAGCCAGAAATTTTTTTATGTGCCTAAATAAGTAAGTACCCAATGGGGGGGGGGGTTAAACCCCCAAAACACCCCCCTGGTTACGCCTATGCTTGCTCTTGCGAGCAACGGCGTGCAACCTTTGAAATTTATTGCAAAGGTTGACTTTTATGCGCTATGTTATGTTGATCTATTTCCCCATTTTGACAAATCTAGCTATTTTATGTTCAGAAAAAAAACCGACCATTTTTACCCTACCCTAATATATACTGTACTATTTATTAAGGTAAAAATCGAAAAAAAGTACGTCATTATTATTAGTATTTTTAAATGGTGTTAACAAATTATTATATTTTAAAAAAGAGAAGTGAAAGATCAAAATGTCATTTTTCCTGGCTATTTACTTGCTTCAAAACCCACAGTACATTAATTTAACCCGCATGTAATTATAATATAGTTTTACTAAAATGTGTACGATTTCGTTGGAAATGTATTACAAAACTGAGTTAATTATTGGTATAATAAGTTTTTATAATAAAACATTCCATCAACTGTCAAATCTAAGGTTCATGTTTTGCACTTGACGTTTGTACGTCATATTGTACTACGTAACTAGAAAAGACAATTATTCATTTTCCGCCTTCATCATATCACGAAAGAAAAGATTTGGCCATCTTTATAAGGTCAATGATATGAAAAGCACTTCCCGACTATTGAGTTTATATTTGCGTACATTACAGACTACGGTCGTCTAGTTGCAAAATCGGCAATCTTCAAAAAATAAAGTTTTGGGGAGAAGTTGATATTTCACCACATTGGTGCCCAGAGTAAGATTGGAAACAATATCCTTCAGTTTTATAGTCATTAGGGTAAGGAAAAGGAGGGTAAGAGTACGCAGTCGGTTAAGAGTACGCAGGCACTTTTTTCCGTGTTGGCAACACTGCAAGCAGAAGTGAGTGCGATCAACTCAACACGTTTGTTTTCAGCTGGCTCAAGAGACCGCCATTGTTATTTTCATCCTTTCTGTCGTTTATTTATCAGGTAAAATATGATTTCTGCATGTTGGCATGTAATTTTTCTGTGAAGAAATATTAATTTTTTTGTCAATAAAGGATTGATATTTGCTTTTTAAATAGATATCATTATGAACTTTGTTCCCTTCCGAACAACGTGGACATGGCAGAATTTTGCTATGGTGAATGCTACAGCCATCTATGGACGATTTTGAGGAGCAATACATCGGCGGGTAAGAGTACGCACATCAGGAAAAGGTAGAGAGAATTAGAAGAAGCATAGGCTAATCGAGCTGCTATGAAAAGTAAAAATGGGGCCAAAACTGAAAAAGGAAGAACCGTGAAAGCAAAGAAAAAACTTGTTCTGCATTGTATCGACAACCCAGTTCCCTCAACAAGTTCAGCAAACAATGAGGTGACAATACGCCCAGGCTGCGAACAATCATATGATGAAGATTGAATCCAGTGTGGATTATGTAAGGAGTGGTGGCATGAAAAATATTCCAGTTACGAAGGCACTGGAGCATTTGTATGTGACTACTGCTAAATTTTCTGAATGCGTACTCTTATTCGCCATGTCGGGTAAGAGTACGCATTTGCATTTTTTTCCCGCTTGCTTTCTTTCATATAATTTTTTAAGATAAAACTTTCATTCTGTGTACCTAAGTTTCTAAGTTAATAAACTATGATTCAGTCAATTTTCAAGGTTCTCACTTTTCACTTTTCATTTTTATAACGAACAATCCACTAGGTGCGTACTCTTACCCTCCTTTCCCTTACTATGTTTGAAAATTAGAGATAAGATGGCAATTTTTCCACTGAAAGCAAAATATTTTTAACAGAGCACTGTACATCTATGCACATCTCTTTTTTTTAATCGCAATAGATAAAAAAGGTTTCTTATAGTCCTTCATTTGCTCATAATTTTTACATGAAAGATTGAAATTTGAATTAAGCAAAAAATAACTACATCGTGTACCTTACATGTTCTGCTTTTGCATTTGAAAAAATGTGTACATTAAAGTGAGAACTCAAGACAGAACAGATTGAAATCAATGCTATTTTTAGAATACTCTTCATCTGGCCATTGCAAATAGTTTTTAAATATTTTCATACTTTCTTACTTTGCTACTACGGATGTTATCTCTTTTTATGTGACACCTTACATATGTGTTATTTCGATATTTAACGACGTAAAACAATTGAGAACAACACTCATTAAACTAACTATTCGTATTTAATTACTGCCGATATTTATCTCATTTTTAGAAAAACATGATACATTTGAAAAAAAATCGTAATCAATCGACGCATGTAGAACATTACCAATACGTGTAGCAGATGTTTCTTGTAAGAAAATCAATAAAAGCAATTAAGTTACTATTACTCATCAAAGATATTCGATGCAACAAAATTGCTTTATATAGAAAATTAAATTCAATTTCATGTTTTATTCATGCACTATTTTTGGTATTTTCATTGCTTTGAGTACAATTTACAAACCAGCAATATATTTTATAAAATTATTTTCTTTCAAGAGAACCAGCGTTCATGAGCCCTATTTATTAACTCGGGAATCTGAAATGCTAGAAAACACGTCATTCTGTATTTAGGAAGCATATTCTATATTTTTTTTTCATGCGTAAAATGATTTTTTTTCTTGAAGCAAGAACTGGTCGCTTGGCAAACTTAATGTCTTTACGGAAGTCTGAAACAAGTAAGGCCAATGAACTAAACAGTTTTTCAGCTGTAAAATCGCGTTTTTTTATTTTGAGGAAAAAATTGAATTAGCATGCAAGTAAATATTATGTTCACCAAAGTTTCGATTCTTGTTTTTTAACCATTTACAAGAGAAATAAAAATTTAGATATTTTTTTCCCCTCTTGTGTTTGGTATATTTGTTAAAGGTTGGGAATTTCTAATAAAAACAGCTTATAATATATATCTAAGGTGAGAATTTTTTTTTAAGTCTAGTTTTACAAAATGCTTCCCAAGTGTTTATTAACTTTAAAATAAAAGTTTAGATCCAACTAATGTCGAAGTAACAGCCGTTAACACTGTTAGTATACCTTTCAGTGGAAAACAATAATAGCTTTTTTTTCAATCTATTTTTGGTTTTTGAGATTATTAATTAAGAAAGGAAGATTTTATAAACCTATGTTCTATTTTCCTAGATTAAAAAAAAGAGAAAATGTAAAAGTTAAGTCGTTTTCTTTCAAAATGAACCATTGTTTTGAGTTAGTATGGCTATTAATAATACATTTAATTGTCTTTTTCGTTTTCAATTATGACCATTTTACTCAATATACTTTTCAGATTACCCCGCCCCACTGAGTAAAGTGGTCTTAAATACATCCCAGGAAGATAGTATCATAAAATACTTTAAACATTTTTTTTCTGAAGAAAAATTACTGCATTTTACTCCTTAATGATAATTAGAAATATCAAGATATATGTAATTTTGAATTATCAAACAAAAATATGAAGGTTTTGAAATAAATCCTATATTTATTGTCGACGAAAGTTAAAAACATTGATGTTATGACCACTTCACCCAACCTGACCCTTGATTGATCTTTCAATATAGAGAAGCATTTCTTTACTAATGTCTTCTACTTTCGAGATGCATTTATATTTATTGCTGTAATTTGGGTTTGTTAAATCATTTAAGGAAGTTATTTAGCGGTTCAGTAAAAACAATCAATTCAAATTTCCGGGATAGCAAACGGAGTTCAAAACAAATCGTTGGAGTTCAAAACAATTGCCTCTAGACTCTCTTTTTGACATCAGGGTTTTTATTTATTTTGTAGAGCTGAAAAAGTTTTCGCATTATCCAAATGTTATCAAGTAAACCCTTCAAACAACTTCGTAGTATTGTTTTTCACAATTTTCAGGGGAAGTGGTTTACATATTAAACATAGTAACAATTTATACTATGTCCACTGTAGTGAACAACTTACCCACATTAAGTTTTTCTTTGGGTGGGTTTCGGCCCTACATCAATTAACTTATGGGTATTTTTAAAACCCGAGTATAATGAAATAGAATCTTCTAATAACGTTAGTTTTCAATTACAGCTAAGGAATAGTAACGTATACTTTTAGAATCGAAAAAGGAACTACATATGCAATCATTACGCTAAAAGTATGGAACTCATATGTTTCCTAAGTCATTGACGTTATTAAACTTTTCGTATTAAATGGGCGATTCTCATAAATCTTCATATGCGTCAAATTACTAAATGGCAGTATGGCATTTTCCATTCGCCTCCTGCTGTCCCGAAAGATAATTATCACATAATTTACATAGAAAATTTTCACACCAGCTTTCCCATGTCATAATGACTGTAAATTTTTCTTTTGCTGTTGAAAGCAGCCGATATGAATTTCATTCCTGTCAATAATGTTATTCTGTTGATAATGAGGTATTATTTCAGGGAGTGATATGTTTAAATTTTATTTAATATGAGATATTAATTAAAGTGTCCGAAAATGTATATTTTTATAGGACTAGTTGGTTGGGGAAAATGGGTAGCTTTGTATTACATAAACTTGTGTATTGCATAAAAAATAAGAATTATTTTTAAAACCAAAACGACCATAATACTATTCCTTGTTTTTTGTTCAAGAAAACATTTTGTGCAACAATTAGAGTCCTCTTGTAAACCACATAGTGAAGAAAATATTTGAATATTTTATAAAATGTAATAAAAACTTAAGTGGTATGAAATGTGTATAAAATTAGGCTCATGACACAACATTTTCAAATTGATATTTTTTTCCAAAAAAAGTCTTTTGCATTGCAATATATAATGGCCTAGTTATCTTATATACTCATTATCAATATTGCCTTTGGGTTAATGATATTAATTACATATATATTTACGCACTTAAATTAAATGAAGAGTCTTTTTTTTCGTCCATTTTTTTTTTTCTGTCAGTCTCCACTATTACAAGTTAGACAACTTGTGATAGTGGATACTTTCAATTTTCAAAAAAAAAATAAAATCGGAATATGTTAAGGATAATGTGATAATATTTGTAAATATGCCTTGTTTGTCCTTGAAACGAGGTCAAAGTTCAAGCTTTTGAATATATGGTGGAAAATATATGACCCTGTTAATTCAAAGGCCGTGAATCACCCACATGACACTTTTTTTTAAAATATGGATACTACTTGATGTTCTATGTTCATATGAGCGCAAAAAAATTCGCCTTGGCTTTCAGTTCAAAGGTGAGCCAAAAATGGCAATTTTGTTACTGTTGTCTCGTTTTTTTTTTTTTTTTCAACTTAAATGTCTGCTAAGGTGACAAGTGACTAGACAAATAAGAATGGATTAATTACACATCATATTATGGTACTTAAAATATAAAACTCTACGGTTCCTTCTTAGCTTTTGTAGTTAAACGGTCTCAAAGTTCATAATTTTCAGAAAAATAAAAAAACAACCTTTCCTCTTTGAAAATGAATTACTCTGTTAGCCAAAAGTCGATAGCTGTGAGACACATGTGCAATTATACTCCATGTGGTGTAGTTCAAACCAGATTAAAAGCCTATTGTGCTTGTATTTTTTAAAAAATACAGGCTCGCTTTAATTGTCCAGTATGCGCTTTACATAATGCGGTGCCTTTTTCTAGGTTCGTTTTGACTTTATAATGATGAAAAATCAATTGGGTAAACTGAAACTAATCTCAACGGCGTGACAACTCGAGGGAAGACCGGACGTACGCACCTCACCTTACGAGAGCCAGTGCCATCTGGTGCAGATGCAAATGTTCCAGTCAGATGGTCAGCTCTAAGTACTATATTATGATTTTTTAATTAATCAACTAGTTATTTGCGTGGGTCACTTGTCACCTTAGCAGACATTAAAGTTTAAAAAAACGAGACAAAAGATAACAAAAATGCCATTTTTTTCTGACCTTTGCCCTTAAAGTCATGAGTTGCTGCCAGGGCGAAATTTGTACCTAATTTCAAGTAGTATCCATATTTAAAAAAAAAAATGTCACGTGTGACTCACGGCATTAGAAGTAGCACTGTCATATAATTTGCACCGTATACTCCAGAACTTTGACCTCTCTTCAAGGACAAACGAAGTCATATTTGAAGGGGACTGACTTCATTTTTTTAAATCACATATCCTGAAAGTTTAAAGAAAATTGTAGGTATCACAAATCACAGCGCCATTCATTTTGTCCATTTTTTAAAAGAATAATCTTAACATAAAAATATTCTACAACACAACTTATTTTGGGATGTATTTTGGGATTTCTCTTATTCCTAAACACTTATGGGTAGAACCTACTTAACAAAATGTAGCGAGAAATAATCTGATGCTTTTCAGTGAATCTCTCTCAGAAAATTTATTCTCGGAGCGTCAATATTTAATGATTGTAAGAAATTTATAGAGTCACATTAGGGCACTGAGGTGCATTCTGAAATTCCATTATGTTAAAATATTACGGAGAACAAACTGCATATATGTAGCTGAAGAAATACTGATTGTTGAAGATATATATATATATATAATAAATGTGTGCGTGTGTAGGTATATATTTTCTCCCTTCAGCACCATTTAAAAAAGCGTCTTTTGCTCTTTGAAATTGTTTGGCATTTTCATCAAAAAAACCTTTACATCAGCCTTAACTGAAAACAAAAGAGTAAAACCAAATTTTCCTTCATAAACTATTTTTAATGATAAATGGTAAGGGATTAGAAACCTGCAGTCAATTTTCCCACATGGGGGTAAATTACTGAAAGCGCAAACCTCCCTTCGCGAGTAATTATTAGATGAAACAAAACAGTCTTTTCATGTTCATAATTCAAACATATCTAAGCGGAAGATTACGATTAATCACCTTCATTATTATTCATTACACGCCATAATACTTTCATCATTACTTTTCTGCTTAAATTTAGGACAGTAGTGAACATTTGATTGATAACTTTATGTATATATGCGTTAGCAACTTTTCCACGCTTAAAATTCTAAACTCGAGTTATTTAATTTTGAAATGGAATGACATATTTCTCAAATTGACTCCGAAAAACAAACGTTAAAAATACGCAAGAAATATCCGTGACCCCCCCCCCCCCACCCCCAATGTAATCCTTATTTTTATCAGAGCTCTGATGTTCTGTATTTATGTTTTTGACAAAAAAATGATATTTAGGGCTTCAAAGGAGATAGATACTTGATACTTAGAAATCGCCGCGAATTCTTAAGAACTCTAACGGTACCTGTATGGTGCTGATATAGTTTCTCGTGACTATATTTGAGTGTAACAAAGAGTTAAAAAACATATAAAAATTTAAAGTAAGTTGACCTCTACATAAATATCTCCATATTTCTGCTGGATCCATGTTATGCTTCCTAAAAGGGAGGCTCTTTAATTTGAAATAAGAATTTTTAGTTTAAAAGAGCACAGAAAGTATAACTTAACTACTTAAATAATTATGCATAAATTTATTCTCAATCGCGCTTTTCTAGATTCTAATGCATTGTTGTTTAATCTTTCAAAGTATTTATATGCTAATGTGTTTATTTAGTTTTTACTTAGCATAACGAAAACATGTTTAAAAAAAAATTGCGTTTTATACCCGCCAGCCTCTATAACATCTACACTGGTATGCAAAACTTGAGCAACAATTTAAATTTTAAGCAAACGCACTGTAAAAAATTCTGGTTCAACCTTTCACTAAAAGTTGGTGAAATGCAGCTGCACCCAACAGTTGGTACTAATTTGAACCATTATGATGGTTTACTAGTTTCACCATGAATGTGGTTCAGCACTGAACCATGATTACGGATTTTTTCTAACCAGTAATACATTTCAACTTTGAACCATTATTACGGAGTTTTTTCTAACCAATACTGCGGTTCAACTTTGAACCATGATTACGGACTTTTTTCTAACTAGTATTACGGTTCAACTTTGAACCATAATATCAAATTTTTTTCTAACCAGTATTATGGTTCAACCTTGAACCTTAACCATAGATTTTATTTTAACTGGTGTCTTGGTTCAACTCTGAACCATAACGATGGACTTTCTACTAACCACTGTCATAGCTCAGAGTTGTAGCATGAAAGTGAAGTTTGAACTGCACCATTTTATGTTGCAATGGTGACTTTTAACATAAATAATTTTATTATGTTCAAGCGTAAGACAGGAAACAAGCTTATTACCAATTTTAATTTTCAAAGCGAATTTTCTATTTTTTAATACGTAAGTTTAACTTAAGTTTCTGCTAATTATTTGATTTAATTCTAAGAACAGATTCATGCGTTTCATTAATTGATTCAATGTTCCATTAAAAAAATGTATTTATTTATATATTTATATATATGAACATCTCAATGCACTGTATCAAAAACTAATTGTATTTTTTAAGTAACTATGTTACTTTGTTGTTTGTTTCACTGTTAAAATTTTTAAGCCCCCTCCCATAAGGAAGGCCTTGAAAATATATGTACACTTTTTTATGTTCGTCAACAGATAGTTTTAACAAAAATGGCGTTTGAAATTTTGCTTATAACTGTAATTAATTGATAGCGAACATTTTAAATTTATGAATTATGTAACTTTTTTAAAAATATATTTCAACACTCTTTAGCACCAAAAATATTAAATTTATTTATATGCATACACAGTTGACTGAAAACATATGTCTAGAAGTGAAATTGAGAAACCATGAAATGCACAAATAACAATAATTAAAAATTATTGGGGTGTTCCGACATAGGTGTTACTCCAAGGCTAAACCGTGCAGTTGTTCGTGGCACTTCAGGCTAAAGACCGCCCAGATGAGTCTAAGACTTCACCCTGTAAAGATATAAAAGAGCTGACAGTACAGCGTATCTGATTTGTATGCCATCTATTCAATGTTCTGTTGACATCAACCGTGTAGTGCAAACATCTATTTTGCATTTGGAGATCTGAAATATCCGATTGCAACTTTTTCCCTAATTTCTTAAACTCTATTACTGAAATAGGTTCATTTGTTTAATTTTGTTAAAATGATTGGGACAAAATTTTAGAAGGAATTATGGGTGAAAATTCTGTAAAATGGCAGTCGTGGTCGAAAAATGAAAGATTTTGAAAATACAACAGTAGTCAGGGTCGGATACAGGAATAATTTCTTGAGAGAACACCAGGAAGTAAAAAGTAGTCTAAAATCCATCACTGTTAGTAGTTAATTAATATATATATATATATAAAGAGCAGAAAAGAGAAAGGTAACAGCCCGGAAAAGTGGTTTGGTAGTAACGAGAGAAAAAATAATGCTGCAATAAATGTAATAAGAAAACGTGCAATTTTCAGTACGTAAACAAATCATTGTTACAACTGTAAGTGTAGAGCCAGAGCAAAATTTGAAATACATGGGGGAAGTATTAACTCACGTAATAAGCAAGCATATATTGAAGCAAAATAAAGTAAACACGCACAGGTTGAAAATTTGTAAAAAAAGTTAATTTAAAGTTAAAGGCAACGAAACTGCTATTTCAAAAATCACGCAAAATTGACCCAATTTCTCAAAAAATTCCTAAAGTAGACATGTTTTGAATACAAAACTGGTTTTACCTGCTCTTGGTGGAATAGTTAGGTCGAATGATTAGGAAGTAAAAATCATTACAAATCCAAGCCACAACCTGTATTGGTTTTCGAGGGGGGGGGGGGGAAGTCAAGTTGATGAAAATGTTTTTTTTATCAGAATATTTTTGATTTTCAAATTATCCTTCAGAGCATGTAAAAATTTCAGGGCGGGAGGGATCACCCCCCCCCCCCCCGCACTTCCTGGCTGTGGCCTTGGAAGCAAAATTCAACCAACTACATTTATATAAATGAGTGTTTTCTTATCAGCCTATCTTTTACTCACTAATTTTAAAAATTTTCATTTATAGCAAGCAAAATTTTAGAAATTTTCACCCCTTCGGCTACGGGATCGGAAATAAACATAAAAACTGAATTTTATACAAATGAGCTTTTCTTATCAGAATATTCAAATTGTCATTTATAGCATGTGAAACTTCAAAAAATTTCGGGAGTGGAGATGGGTTCGAACCTTCCCCCCCCCCCCCCCCCTCTCTCCACCGGCTACTCCTTTGATAAAAACTATGGGTAAAAATTGTGCAAAATGAGTCGAACAACAAACAAGTTTAATAAATTTAAAAAGACAGCAACAGGCAATAAAATAAAAATTAAGAGGTGGAGCTAGAAAGGTAAAGCCGTAGAAAAGTATTCTTGGAAATAAAAATGAAAAAAATAAATGGTTTAGAGTAAAATTCCCGATAATAGATGCAATTTTTAAAATGTAAACAAATCAACGTTACAACTTTAAATGTAGATCAGGGGAACCAAAAGTAAAATATATGGGGGTGAATGATAAATCAGGTAAAAAAAATAGTTTAATATTGAAGCAAAATTAAATAAATATGCTGCTTTAAAATTTTGAATAAAGTTAATTAGTCAATTTAACGCTAAAGGTGTCAGGATCGGTATATGATAATAACATTTTTGAAATAGGCTTTACAACCTATTTTGTGCGTATTAAGGGATAAAAACACAGAAAACAAGAAATATCAAGCAAAAATTAGATATATACATCGAAGTTTACTTACCTTTTACTGTTGTGAAGAATAAATGCTTCAGGTCACAGCTTGACAAGATGGCGGCTCTCTGTTTCCCGCCGGATGACGGGTTCGTCCTTTTGGTTCAAGGTTAAACCAAAATTATGGTTAAAGGCGTAATTTTAGATTTCGCACTTCTGCTTGAACCATGATTTTGGTTCAATCATCAGCAGCCCTTCAGCTTTCACCATATTTATGGTGCAACGTTGAACTGTTATTTTTTTACAGTGTAGCTATGAAATTGCAGAAAAAGAGTTTTGGCGATTAGTACACTGAACATGTAATTCAGTAAAAAGGTCATGCGGATGCAAATATCAGGAACAAAGCGTCAGAGTCAATGTGAGAGTATGCAAAACGCTTGTTGTTGGCGCGCGCACCTTAAGAGAGTAATAAAAGGAAGGATGGAAATGCAATTAAAGACATTCTCTGTAGGTGCAAGTGAGTTTTTTCGTGAACTATGGCTGGAAGAAATCATCTGGACGACTTCACACGTGGAAGAATGATCGGAAAGTTGGAGGAGGGTGACAGTGTGACCAGTGTAGCTGAACAGTTCGGAATCAATTAAAAGCGTCGTTTCGCGCGCTTGGAAAGCCTTCCGAACCACAGGTACAGCTGTTAGAAAGGTTGGCGGTGGCCGCCCCAGGAAAACAACTGCAGTGGAATTCCGATATATCGTCCTGCAGGTGAAAAGAACCCGGAACCAGTCGGCAAGCGCCATTGCTCAGCAACCGTGTACAGCAACGGGACAGCAAGTGCAACGGTTTACTGTGGCCAGACGCCTTCACAAAGGTGGTCTATTCGCTCATCGTCCTAAACGCTGCATCCCTTTGACAGCAGGCCATCGGCTCCTCCGTTTAGAGTGGTGCAAGGAGCACAAAAACTGGACCTCTCATCAGTGGTGTCATGTCCTCTTTACGGATGAGAGTCGTTTCACTGCCACACGCGATTCTGGAAGTCAGTTGATTTGGAGAGTGGTCGGGAGACGGTTTCATCTTAGTAACATCGTGGAAAGAGACCCTTACGGTGGTCCTGGAGTTCTCGTCTAGGGAGGCTTTATGATGAACGGGCGGACTGAGCTCCACATTTTCGACAGAGGTTCTGTAACAAGAGATCGCTATTGTTAGGAGGTACTCCTTCCCCCTGTGCGTCTGTTCACAGGTGCCATTGGACCAGACTTCATTTTTATGGATGACAATGCACGCCCACATCGGACACAATCTGTTCAAAAGGGGGAAAGAGAAGATATCACTCGAATGGATTGGCCAGCGTACTCCCCTGATTTAAATCCTATTGAACATGTGTGGGATGCTTTAGGGAGACGCATTGAGGCCCGATTACATCCTCCTGGGAACACCCAAGAGCTGAAACGGATACTGATTGAGGCATGGGTACTTTTACCCCCAAAAACTGGTGAACAATCTGGCGCTGAGTATGAGGAGATGATGCGAATCAATCATTGCAGCATGGGGAGGACATATCCCATACTAAGGAACATCTGCGTACTATTCTTCCTCTTGGATAGACAATCATGTGTAACGACATTATAAGTTCAATAGAGCCTATTTTTGTTTGATTCCACATTGTATGAATTGTATTTATTTTCACGCAGTTATGCTTTTATCATCTTTTAAGTACAAAACTGCTCTCTCCCTCATTTCTAAATTTCATGTCTCTCAGATGATTTTTCGAGGATTTATGGCAAAAAAGCCACCTGTTGCTTAAGTTTTGCACATCAGTGTATAACCAAGAAGAATTGCAAAACATGAAACGCACGAAGAAATCAAATAGTAACTTTTCACTTTATAATTCTCGAAATACGTATTTTGTATACGAAATATTATTTGTAAATCACCGAAAGTTGTTCTCAAAATCAAATTACACAAGGTAGCAAAAAAATCCGTAACTGTTCGGAAATTGTTGATCGATCTTCTACGTCCAAATCGAAACATATTTTATAGAAAAAACCGAAGTATAAAACATGTCCGTTTTTTCATAGAATTGTTCCCCGTTATAGATTATTTTCATAAAATTATTATGCGATTTCTAATTTGACCAACTTAAAAAGCAAGGCGATACGTATATAGAAGGTGCCGAGAACGATGGATAGATGTTCTACTGCATATATATATATATATATATACACACACAAATATATCTACTAAACATAAAGCAGCAAGTATGTATCTGTGTCTATCTTTCTGTCTGTGTCCGGCGTAGGGCCAAGACCGTTCTGCGGATTTTTATGAAACTTGGCATGAAATAAGTTTGGAACATGAGGCTGTGCACCTTTGAGAGTTTTTCTTAAATTCGAATTTGTTATTTTTTACTTTCAATTTATAGCTTAAAATTTCATAAAATGTTCCTTTTCAGTCGGGAAAAAATATCGCATCCTCTCGAGCTTGATACCACTAAAAGGTCCGTAAAAACTGTCCTACAAAAAAAATTTTCCTCTTCGAGCTAAACTTAGAAGCCCCTAAATGTACTAGAAAAGACGTTATAAGCGTTTGTCTCTGTAGTTAGAAATTATTTTTTCACGGTAATTAACTTTAATTTTATTTTATCCAGAAGATTGATAAATCGCTTTCATTTTATTTTCTTTGAATTGTTACCATTCTGTCTACATATATATTTGCTAAAAAAAATTCTTTTCACAATGCTTTTTGTTAGCATTTTGAGAGGCAGCCAATTTTAATTTATCCTTTTTTTTTTCTGAGTTTTGAACACTTTTTTAACGAATTAATATTTACTTCCAGCGTTTTTTTTTTTTTTTTGTATTTTAAGGAAAAGCCGATTTTCAATTAATTAATTAATTTATTTTTTCCATTTTGATTCTTCTTTTTAAAAAAAAAACGAAATTTATTTCCTGCGGCTCACAGATAATAGATAGCTTTATTTTTATTTCCCTATTTTGACATGTATTTTACAGGACCATTATCCATAATGTACAGAGTTTTTTTTGTTTTTTAATAAAACGATATTATTTATAAATACTTTTTTATTACAAATCGTTATTGCTAATTGTATTTTTATTTATTTTATTTTTTTCTGTTCATTAAATTAGCACATATGTTATTTGCCTATTTGAGCTCGGGTGAAAGTTTTTTTCCGCTTTCAAAGTTTTGCAAGCAACATAATTTAGTCTTTCTGTTTTACTGTCAATGAATAATAGATAAAAATTAGGGATACTAAATATTCATTAACTTAAACTATTCTAATGGATTATAATCATCCTTTTTGTGTGGATACTTGAACTAAACAAAGAAAATGCGGTATTTTTTTAAATATTTCCTTTTTAGTTTCGTTTTGTTTCTTTCTTTCTGTTTTATTTTTTTATTGTGCATATTTTGTAAAAAAAAAAGTTGCTTAAATGTGTAGGATCTCTGATTGATTGGCGTGGCTAATTTTAATTATGTGGAATGCTATACAGTATAATAAATAATTTACACCTTATAAAGTTACCGTATATATAATGGCGAACCGACTGGTCTTTTTACTTTTTAACAATGGCATAACCTTGCTGGATATATATATATATATATATAGTATAATTTTAATTTATTTTTATAGCTTTCTTTTTTGCTTCCTCATAACATTAATAGTATAGTTTTGCAAAATGTCGGAAGTAAACATCTAGGAATGGCGATTTACTGTTTGAAAATAAATTCACATACTGTTGCAAATCTGTACTTTTTCTCGTCTTATCTCAAAACCACATTTAAAAAATGTCGTGTATAGATGATGTAAATGATATTTTCTTTCACATAAGTATTAGCTACTTAACTAAAAGATTCCTGCGCAAATTTATTCAAACATGTGTTAAGTGCATATGTTCCACGTCACTGAAAACAAAGTAAACAGTAAAAGGCTCCGCGTTATGATTTACTGTTTATTTATCATTATTTATTTATTTATTTATTTATATATATTTTTTCTTTTTTCTTTTTTGAGATAACACAGTATCAGCAAAGATGAATATTTGAGCAAAGTGGTGGATATACTGGGAATGATGTAAGTAAATAACATACATTCAATATGATTTATGTGCGCTAAGCAATGAATTATATTCGGAGGAAGTAAGAATATTTCTTAGGTAGTTATATTTCATTACTTGTTAGGCGTATTTTGCAAAGTAGAAACATTAATATGTATTGCAGAATGTATACAGCTGCATTTATTTTGCCAAATTAGAGCCCAGAAAGATGTTTATGATACATTTATAAGATATTACTAGGTAATATAGAAAAGTATTTCTTACCCAATGTCCAAATTTAAAGATAAAATTTTGAAATGGTCAATGAAAACATGATTAAAAAAAAATTGTGTTCCTCTTTTGCTGGTGTTTTTATATGGTGAACTTTGTGTCTAAGAATATTTAATTTTATACATGATGCTACATCAAACTATGCTGTATTATTTCGGTCAAACTAATTAATTGATGATTTTTAAACTACGGCATTAGCTTTCTTTCTTAAACTAGTTAACGCATCTTTTCCGTTCGCCGTGGTTTTTAAACTCTTGCTTGGATTTTTATTAAGAAAACGTTATTTGTTTCAGTGATAAATGTTATTTCTTATTTTGCTATTCAAAAAATGTAAATAACAAAATATTTTGCGACGTTTTGTCATTGTCTACACTTCAATTGCTTTTTACTTTGTTCCAAGGGTTGGATGCCTCTCTAAAATAGGTATCTAAAATGTGTGAGAAAATGAGTAGCGATAGGAGTAGGGTGATAGGTCTCAATATTGCACAAAATTACATGCTTATTGTAACGTCACACTATTTGATAATAATTAGCGGAATGACTACATAGGTCAAGAAACATACTGAAAGAAAATGTTAAACAAATATTAAATATATATATATTAAATTAAAGGGCATCGTCTGAGAGCGAGTGAACTTTGTTTAGTTTTGGATGTAACTACTTCAATTTGTTTTTTATGCATTCCTATTTTATTTTTTTAGATTGATCATAACTTACCTTTTAAAATCATATTTCATTTTTATTATCAAAGCAACCGCTTTTTTATTACATGTTTTGTCAGTAAATTTCTTTTTAAAATGTCTTTCAAAAATTATAGCTCCATGGTTCAATGGCTTTTGGATACTTGCATTAATTTTAGACAGTTCTATTATAGGAGACTCATTCTATTCATTTTAAATTATTATTAGTTAAATAATATATTCCAGTTTAATGATTCAAGAAGAAGGAAGTCTGAAGAAAAAGGAATCTTACTTGGTATTGAGGATACCATATGTCCTGAAAAAGTAATAAGAGCTAAATACACAAACACTCAATGTTTGTTCCATTATAAGTGCTCTTATTCTTTCAGTAAGAATAAACATTCAAAACTGAAAATTGAATTAGCAAGCAAATCGATTGTTTAAAAGCTTTTCTAAGCCACTGTGGTTAAATAAACAATTATTTTTACTGTGTAAGATTTTTTCGGAACTCACTGAAAATTTCAATCAAACTGTTTTTTCTCTTACGTAAACTTTTATATGCCTGTATTCATTTTTCCTAATAAATGGTTCGGCGAAAACAGGTTCTGACGTGTTTAGAACATTATGTGTTAAGTAATTTACATGATAAGTATTTTTTTTTCTTTTATGTTGTTCGTATAATTTAATATTTTCCCGAAAGAAATTCTGCCATCTTAAATGAAATGTGCAGTGCACATCTCGATTTTTTCCTGAATCATTTCTTTTCGGTCTGACGTTTATTCACTAGTTTTGCAGTATATTTATTATCATATTACATTTAGAGAAATAATGATTTAGGTAATAGAACTTTTGATTTTTAAGACCTGCTGTGTTGTTGTTGTTGCTAATGCCACTTGGATATCCAAGCTCCCCTTGCAGAGCGACCAGGAATTAAGGCAGATATATAATAAGCACCACAAAGGTGGAAGTGCGACTTGACTCAAGCCCAGATTATGTATTTGGATGACACCAAATGAATAAAAACGTTACCTTCCTTTTTTTCCCGCCTAAGATTGAAGGGAAGGGAAATCCTGCACCTTCCGGTACCCTCAAGACTTCAGTGTCCACTGATTTTACATGCAATTATCCCCAAGTGTATATGGTGTGGCATCAGCGGGTCGGGTATCGAACCCCTAACTTTCCGTCGGAAATCCGACACCCTTTAAGGTAGGGCCTGGTGGAGAAAAGTAGGATACCATGTGACCACCAGCTCCGTGCGAAAACAATCCAAAGGCTTGGGCTAACAGGTAGGGGTCTGGTGGAGATAAGTAGGCTTCCACGTCCCTCCACAATATTCTTTTACCATAAGGATATCAAGGAGGGCCAGGGCCACACAGTAAGAGGCTGGGCTGGGGCCCAGTAGACCTGCATCAGCGCGATAACGCCAACCGCAGACGATCGGCGGCCACCAGCTACGAGCGAAAGCAATCCTAAGGCTAACAGGTAGGGTTCTGGTAGAGATAAGTAGGCTACCACGGCCGTTTTTTAAAATTTAAAAGGAAATTAATTAATGAGTTGGAAAACAATACTAACAAATACGTCTAATTATAATAACTAACGTTCTGAGATATTCCTTTTTTGCTTTAGAAGTTTTTGAGAGCCACAAATCATTCAAATGTCTATGATAACTAAAATTAGAAGAACCAGATTTTAAAACTGGGAAAAAGTTAACTATTATAGCTATTTTTTCAAATCTGAAGCCACCAAAAAAATATTTGTCATATAAAAACGAAAATATATACAAAACATCGCTACACAAGTAATTCTATTCGCAACATTGACGTTTCAAACTTTCACTACACATAAATACATTAGTATAATTGGACAAACAAACGGATCAAGTGTGGTGTTTTTTGGCCAATGAAGAAAATTACAATAATAAAATCATTCTTATACATACTATTCTACATATTGACCTAATGCTTCCTAACTTCTCGTAATAATCACTCATATTGAAAAGACCGACATAAATGAGTAATAAAGTCAAATATTTTCAATTGTAAAAGTAACTTTTTGATTTTAAAATTTATAATTTCTATAATAGCGTTCTGAGGTTAATAGGAATTGTTTTTCAGTAAAGAAAACATGTTGGCTTACTTTTTAGCCTACTTTCTCGTAAAAATAAAAAAAAATAATAATAAAGTATGAAAGAAGGCTTAATGTACCGTGAAAATATCGTTAGAAATCAAGAAAAGTCAAAAATAAGTTAAGTAATTAAATACAGATTGAAAAATAAAAAATTTGAAAGTAGGGTATTGAGATGGGGGGAAAGTGTGTCTGTCTATCTGTCGGTCTGTCTGTCTGTCGGTCTGTCCCATCTAATAACTTTTGAACGAATTATCCGATTCGAAAAATTCTTTTTGCATTCGAAAGATCTCGGCAAGGACATCTAATTTCCATATTTTGCTTTTTGATTTGAAGGTCCTTTTGTTCAATTTTGAACAGTTCAAAAATTTTTACATTAGCGCCTACGGGCAAAAATGAAGCAAATTATGTAAACTCTGGGTACAAGATCCAAGTTCCAATGAACAAGCTCACTGGAAGCAGTTCTTAGCGTGAAATATTGATTTGAACAATTGTTGTTCATTTTTGAACAGTTAAAAAAATTAACATTTCGCCTACGGCGAAATTTCACTCCTATATAAATCCTGATGTAACGGACCGATTTGCTTGGAACAAACTTTATCGGAAAGCTCTTATGACGTAGAACAAGTACAAATAGAAAGTTCATCCAGAACTAGCGAGCTTTTTTTCCTATGAATTTTTTTTGATCGAGATTTTCAAGAATATCTTTGAATTAATGAATGAATAAATCAATAAGCAAAAGAATGAATTAATAACTGAGTGAATACAAACATAAATGACTGAATAAATGAATGATTGAATAAACATGTATAAACCGTCGAAAAAGGTATATCTGAAGCAATTAAGAACTTAAGCTAAACGAGAAAGAGAGAGAGAGAGCGATAGCTAGATTATAAATTTGAAGCTGGTGTACTCGGGAAAGTAGGCTCGCATAGTTCTAGACGGAACTTCTTGTTTATTGCTGTTATAGAGTTGGGGCTAAAAACTGTTTATGCATTAAAAAAAGGGTTTCTTGTAATTCTAAAACGCATGTATACAGCATTTTTGCAGTTTTTATTTATTAACAGTATTGATTTTATCACTTATTTGTGTTTGTGCAAGCTTTGATTTGGTTTTATCCCACATTTTTGGTTTTATATACGAATGAATGCCACAGAAATAACTTTATTTTTTGCAGCTGAACATGGCGTTTTTCAAAATGTTTTTTCATTACATTCTATGTATAGGCATTTCTAGATCACGCCATTTTACCCAATGTAATAATCTTCAATCGGCTTTGATCATTTAAAGGAAACATAAGTTTAATATTCTACTGCTTTAAATGGTTTTTGTATTTCTGCAACGTCATGTAGCTATAATTAGTTCCTTAAATGAGAATTCCTGCATATGATGTCAGTTGGTTTGTGGATGCATTTGAACATAAGCTATACAGACATAAAAGCCCTTTTTCCAGTTGGAAAAAGAAAGAAAACTGATTACGAAGGAAATAAAAATAAATATTCTAAGTCGCATTTCATTTACTCATTTGTTACAGTAATTTAGATTTGCAAAAGAAAGTCATTATATTTTCACTAATGTCCAAAACCACACGTTCTCCAATTCGTTATAAATTGCATTACTCAGAAGTAATAGGACCGACATAAATCTCCATTCACGTCGAACTACTAAATAGATGTATATCACTTTCGCTGCCTTTCCCGCAGTTCCAAAAGATAATTATCACATAATTTACATAGGGAACTTCACCACCAGATTCCTTATGGTTTAATGACCGTAAATCTATTCGGTTGCAGTAAAATTCAATGCAACGGCTTTATGAGATCCTGGAGTCATGTGAAATATAATTGTATGATGTACATTTTAATTACAATCAAAGTAAAATGCTTTTATCGTAGTTTGATTCCGTTTAGACTATTATTCTAAAATTCACTTACATGCTACAGTATTTTTTCAGATGTCAAACATTTTTAACTTATTGTTTTTTTTATATTTGTTGAAATATAAGGTGTGGAAGAAATGCTACGTACAAAAACAACTTTGAACTTTAAAAATAAAATGCAATTTGTTTAGAAATTAGAAATCATATATGTGAGGTATAAACGCTGCCTATTTTGAACGTGATAATGTGGGAAAAAGTGTTTTGTTATATGAGTACATCTCTACAAAAGTTTGTTCCTGTAAAAATTAAATGAAGTTTTGTATTAAGAAAAAGAAGATAAACCAAAGGAATCAGGGATTAGAAAATAAAGGGGGCTTAATGTGAGATACAAGTATACCTCTAAAATGGGGGCATAAATATGATTTTTAGATTGGAAGAAAAAGGTACCAGTAAAAATAAAAATACTTCAAGATTGTGGTAGTAAAGGGCAAACTTGCTTTCTGAAAAATGTTATTCTTGACTTGTCAACAAAACGATATATCATATCAAATAACAACTTACGGTCGCAGCTGGTACAAATGAGGTCAGTTCACAGGTTATGTTACAACCTATAGTCTCTTAACCCTTAACTGCTTTCCTGCCATAAAAATCTTTTCAACCTTTTTCAGCAAACTGCAATCCCTTCTTTGAAGTATTTGAGTAGATATACATAATACTAAGAGTATTGCAAGTTAATTCAGTGTGTGATTTTAAATGCCAAAAAATTGTAGCATACGTTTCAGAACGCTAATTGCTTTTCTCAAATTATAGCCCTATCTGAAATAATCTTTCTGAACACAATTCTTCACAATTACTAACTAAAATAAAATCCCAAATTATCTTAATGATGCAGGGCATGCCGTGAAAAGGGCATGAATGAATGATGAATGAAAACATTTGTAAAAGGCTAAATAATTAAATTTTTATTAGGATCGTTAGCAGCTATTAATTTGATTTCTTGTATTTCTGCTCTTGTTAAAGCTTTCTTTTCCAAAGCAATCAAAAATCGATAGCGCACAAAAAAAAAAAAAAAGAGTTAATTATAGTGTTTGATCTGCGGTAAAGATACATAAGTTAGTGTATAATTTGTAACACAATTTCTTCCAAAAACGGCTTTAAACCATCCACTGACAAAAGTGGAAAGTTCATGCCTGGAAAGTAATGAAAGGTTGTACGCCCTTATCGGTTTTATTCAGTGAAAGTAACAAATTGTTCCCAAGTGTAATGAAAACAACATATCACATCTATTTGGGTCGAATTTGAGGAAAGAAAATGAAAATATCCTTCTAAATGCCTGAGGGAAATCAATTGTTTACAGGGGAGAAGAAATAAAATAACTAAAAAATAAGTCACTATACTGCCAACAGCTTGAGAGAAAAACTACAAGTCACGTATTGAAGTTAGTTGGGAATAAAATAGGATCACGAGATACATATTTTCAATAGACCTGAAACATAAAAAAAATAACTTGAGTAAAACCATCATCTTTACAAGATAAACGAAATTGTTGGAAAATATGTTTTAAATGTATGTGACAAAACATTTTTTTAACATTATTCTGTTATTCTTGATTTTTATTGTCTTTACTCGGATATCAGTTTAAACAAACGTGCAAATAAATCAGCATAATTTTTTTCTCCAATGAGTTAAATTTGAGCTGCTCGTAATTGCAATACGATTAGTTCCTCCAACGTTGTTTAGTTTACTGTACTTAATTTACTTAACTCCAAATTAATCGCACATTTTTTAAAGCTACGAACCAATGTTTTCCAGTTTAAAATTATTATTTATACGCTTAAGTTATAGATGTTATACATCAGTTCGCACATTTACTTCTATGTTTGTGTACTTGAGTTCTGAAACTATTTCTAAATGCATCAGTTCAATGTTCCTCTCCTGATAAAGTTGCGATAATTTGGTGGAATTTGATCAATACCATATTCATAATGCAACTTTCGTTCCAGAATGACCTTTTCGCCTCAAAATTAAGGCGTTAATTAACATCCGATTAATAATACATCGCGGGCAATATTTTAGTAATTATCGGAGCAGAATTGGAAAGTCGTTGTAAAATTTGTTAATTTCAGTGCACTATTTGTTTTGGCATGACTTCTTATTTAGGTCAATTTAGTCATTCTTAAGAAAACGCAGAAAATCTTCCTTTAATGAAGAACATTTCCATTTATTCTTCCCAGAATGCTATGATTTTAACAGACGTTTTTTTTAATTCCATCACCGAAGTGTAACGATTTAAATAGCCTAAAGCCTAAATCATTAATAGACATGAAAACATACGGTTTTGATTGGAAGAAACTTCATCGAAAAGAACTTATGACGTAGAAAATGTACAGATACGAAGTTCATCCAGAACTCAACGATCCTATTTTCCTTCAAACCTTTTTTATCTAAAACTTTAAAGATATTTCCAAATGAATGAACGAATAAATAAATGAATGAATGAATGAGTAAATTAGTAAATGAATGAATGACTGAATAAATGAATTTGTGAATGCATGAATTAACAAATGAATGATCGAATAAAAACGTATAAAACGTTGAAAAAGGGATATTTGAAGATATTAAGGACAAAAGCTAAATGAGAAAACGAGAGATACCTAGATAGCTAGATTATGCATTTGATGTTGGTGTACATAGGAAAGTTTGCTCTTATAGTTCTAGACAAAACTTCTTGTTATTAAAACATATTTATTAGTTTCGATATACATTAGCGATTACATGATTCAAGTGCATTTACTGTTGAAAATGTATGTTTGAAATAATTAAGAAATTTAAACTAAGTGAGTGAGAGAGATATAGAACCAGATTTACGAACTTAATGTTGGTACACGGGAAAGAAACCCCTATTATTCTAGACAAAATTTCCTGTTAAGCGATGAAAAATTGATACAATGCAAATAAAAATAGGACACATTCACGGGTCAGCAGTAGATTAGAATTGCAAGCAATATTTTATGAATCTAAAATTCGGAAGTGCTGAATGTGAGTGAACTCTTGACATAAGGCTTTTTACTGTACAAGTTGCATATACCTTATTATTGCGTTTACAAGTGTTTGAAGAATTTATTGCTCCGTTTCCGCGCATTGAGAGATGGGTTCCTTGTAATTTAGAAATGCCTATATGCAATTTTCAGGATCATCTATGCTCCCATTTCAGTTAAGCCTAATAAAACTGGTGCACCGTTGCTATGGCACATGATCCTAAAAAGAGGGACCCGTGTGCTTCCATAGCAAAAAAAGGGAGGAGGGAAATATTTATAAATGCTTTCAATTAGCATAAACAAAGTTTCACTATTAGGTAAGATACATTTTCTAGAAGTACAAGAGGATTAGTGATAGCTAAGTAATGTTAAAAACTTGTTTACTGGAAAATAAAATGCTTGCTTCTTTAAAGAGGAAGAAATAGAGAAAAAACGCGACTGAAAAAGCCCATTACTGAAAAATATTCCCATTTTCTTCAAATAAACCAATACAAAGTCTAAGCCGTCAGCAACAACACGAAGTGAAAGAAAAAATATATATTTCAAGCGATTTTTTAAAAAGCAACGTCCACCTTCGTCTTAAACATCTTACTTACTATAAAGTTTTTTTTTCTTTGTAATGTGGCTGCGTATGGTCACTAACCGTTTCAGACCTACTGCGTTCCCCGAAAATCGGCATCCATTCTTTCAAGTAGCACTACTATCGGCAGATGCCATTTCCACTTTTTGAGAATTTTGGCGCTGAGATGGCGGCACCTGAGCTCTAAGCGATGCGAAACTGCACTAGGCATTAAAATTTATCCTAAAGTATCCAAGCCAAACAGATACTCAAGGGATTTTTAACATGCCGCATAATCATACGACATGGAGGCTGACGATTTTGTGCATTTTAAAAACCCCCAACTTGAGCCAGGTTTGATCCTGAGAACTTGGTCGTACGAGGCCAGTGCCTTACTAATACTCCACCCTGCCAACACTTGTATAAAATAAGACCATCAATCACTTTTCTAGGCATATTTAAAGTGCAATTTAATGTTAAAAAGAGAAGAAAAACACCGAGCGATACGGGTGACGGTCCCATGGTATTTTCTGACAACGGAGTCCATAGAATGGAGTGCAGGCTTAGGTTGCAGTATAAATAGAAATTACGTAAATAAGTCACACATTGCAATAAAAATTCCATTCACATATTTCGGCGTTTAAAGGAACCGATTGTTGCTTCATTCCGTGGATTAAGGAAATAAATTTCATACAATTTTGAATTCGATATTTTAATTTGCAAAGGTTATACATGTTTAAGTTGGTATTTCTCAATAACAAGATGGTTTCTTTACTCTTTATACTTACAAAATATACTTTCAGCGTAACAATTATAGCTGTTTTAACTCTATGACTAATCTAATTTCATGATTACAATCTTTCAAAACTACGTTGATATATTAGTTTTATGTATTAGTATTAAATTTCTATGCCAAATGTGTAATTTGTTTAATTATTTCAAACTTGATTGGAAATATCCAACCAATAGGTGAGATTTACAAAAGTGTTATAGAACTTACATTGCTTTATGAATAATGCAAGGAATTTTCTTTGACTCCTAAAAAAGATTCTTGCATCTTTCAGATTTTCATCTCTGTATTTATAGTAAAGGCATTAAAAAATGACGCTGAAGCAGTCCAGGAAAAAAAAGAGTTTCTGTGTTATTTTATCTGGTGTTTTTCGAAGAAGAGAAACGAGATTTTCAAACACAGGAAAAACAAAACGATAAAGATGTAGTTCCTTGTGGCAAAAACCAAAGGTGCGAGAATATTGGTTGTTTAAGGTAGTAAAATACATATGCGTTAAATATCGTGAAGTAAATGATTAAAATGAGAACACTCGATGTGTGATACGTTTAAGATATATAACAATAAATAGCTTCGACAATCTATTTCCATCATTTCTCTTTATGAAAAATCATGTATCGGTATTGATTTGCTTTGGATCTTCTTAGTGCAGTGTTGAGTCAATAAAGGGGAGATTATTATAATCTGGAGTACAAATCAGTATTCGAAATCAACTGAATGTGGTGTTCTATTGGGGTTGATGACCGAACCGACAATGAAAGGGCGAGTCAATCAATTCTGTTCCGCACTTGATAAATTACGTTCTGCTCTTGTTTCAGAGAAATTGCACAGCAAAATTCATCAGTATCAGTGATCGATAACGTTGCAAACCGAAACTTTGGTGATGTGCAATCAATTTTACTTAGAAATCGAAGTCCCTTTTGAATCACAGCTTCGGTTTCTGCACAGATAATAAATTCCTAAGGAATTATGCGGTAAGTTAATGGAAATACTATTGAAAACCGAGATTTCTTATTCTTAAGTAGATTTGTATGGAAAGAAAATCCTTCAGAAAGGGTTTTATTATTATTGTTGTTATTATTATTATATTATTATTATTATTATTATTTATTATTATTATTGTTTTTATTATCATCATTTTATCTATTCATAGTGTTTAATGTGTAAAAACAAATGCACTGCTCTAGCATCTAGCCAAAAAATATATTTATATGCATGTAGCCAACTTGTTCGTTTAAATAAAGACAAAATAAATAAATAAATAGAATCTAAAAATAAATAAATGAAACTGATTATTTCGTAATGTGTCTTAAAAATAGAAAGTAAATTTATTTAACTTAATAAATAGCTGGGCATGTTTGTCCAACCTTCTCTGTTTCCCTCATTCCTACTGCTGTACGAATAGGCGTTTTGTTTTTCACACAGAGGAAAGAGCTTTTAAATGATTTTAACACTTAATTTAACATACCAGTCTTTTTGACTGTTTCGAAGTTTCCATTTCGCATAATTTGTTACTAATTATAGTGCAACTTAAAATTGCATTGACTTTTCCTAGTACACGGCAATTAGGACAAGTTAATATGACTGAAAGTTATATTATAATTAGTAACAACTTGGTGGAAAATGAAAGTTTAGAAATGGTTGAAAACGCCCTGGTATATCTAGTGTTAAAAGGTAATTAATTTTCATAAACTTAAAACTAGGTGCTCGACATAGTTTCTTTGCACCTGCTGACTGCTGCAGGCTCCCTTGCACTCCTACCGCATGTTTCGTGTTACCACGTAACATGCGGTAGGAGTGCAAGGGAACCACAGCGAAGCAAAAACTTGAACTTTGCGTTTTTGGCGAATGACAACTAAAGCGCGGTCACTGATTAGGTTTGGCTACCCTCGGCAAAAAATGTGGGAAATGTGCTCTGAGGAAATCTTCAGTGAGCAGCTTTTGCCGGCGATGATCTGCTCGTCCTTTCCCCTTGGATACTGAAATGACTCCCAATCCGCAGCACATGTTTCCATCTGAGTCGTCCTGAGTTTTTCTTCTAAGGCCTGATCGTTGCTGTTCATCATCGAAAATTTTAGCTCTCCTTTTTCCATGACCGGGCCCCTATGATGGGGAGGACGGACGAACCCGAAAAGATAGACTCGTGCCCTGAATTTGAGCAGCCCCTGAACTCTTATCCATTTCGGACCAACTTTGCTTATCCAGAGCATGGACCACTAGGCGGGATGCGGAATCGCCACCATATGTATAAGTTAGCCTCCATTTACCTATCTCTACAGTTCGGAACCCCTTTACGTCAGAATCGTATGTTGCGAGCATATTTCAGGTACTATTTTCGTTATTCTTCCAAATGACCAACCACGCGCGATCCATGCAAAAATCCGTTAATGATCCCATGTTTGCATGAGAGCTGAAATGCTGGGAATCGAGCCTGAACCTTGGGTTACCATTTCTCAAATCTTCTAGTTGACGCAACGCTAAAATAGAGTACATTCATTTTCTGCCATTCCTCTTGATCCCAAAACTTACCTCAAAATTACACACAACTCCACCATCTGCAGCTCAAACGTTTTTGAATGACGCCATTGAGTGTATTAATGCAGCTTGTTTCAATATACTCGTTGAAAGACTGCGAATCTATGAAACCAAAGTCAGGAAAACGTTTGGTCTGTATGAATTTTTGTATTCAAACACCCTGCTACCACATGAAGAAGGTATTTTCGAACCTCTATAGTGCTATGTGCTCCAAATTATTTGTGTGTCCTATCTGTCCCCCCCCCCCTTTTTACAGTTGTGAATTAAATGCTAATCCATTTGATGCACATCACAATTAAACACTAATATAATTGAAAATCTAAATAAATAAACTGAAAGAAATAACATCTGCATGTCATATTCTGACAGTGTGTTTCGGATAAGCATGTTACATATGTTCGAAATAAGCATGTTACAACGAAATATCATTCAGCTTTAAGGCATAAATTAATCTCGTAATTAGTTATGTTAATTCTAAAAGCGTTCACAGTTGGGAGTATTAAGAGCAATTTTCTCAATGACACATCTTCAAAATAATATTAATGCTGTTATATTTGACACATACATAATCTTATGCAAAAATAAACTAAAAATGATTTTACACAAACATTAAGAAAAGCCGTTAAGTCTTATAAAAACCCGTAACTGTTATTTTTAATGACCTGTAAAAGGTTAAAAAAGAAATTTGGCTTCAACATCTTAAACAGTTTATTAAATTAAAAGCTTGATTTTCATATGTCTCTAAGGGGGGAAAAAAGCTTAACGTAATAAATCCACATACATACATCTCTTGTTAGAGAGTTTTTTTGAGCTCAAATCACAAATGGAGTGATAAGATAAGAGAATGTATTTTTTCTCTTTGCTTAATTTAAACCATGAACATTTGACTTATGATAAACAGATGCGGAAGGAATTTTAAAGAAGAATTTGAAACTTTTCCTATCAATCACATTTTTTTCTCTGCATATTTGTATTTATTTCTGCTTGAAAATGCTTTTAAAATAAATGATAAAGATAAAGATTTATTGATTTTCCTGCGAAAGTGTATTAATAAAAGCACTGCTGTTGTTCTAGACGTCATAAATATCGCTTACGGGAACCGCTATATACATGTGCATTAAAAACAAGTTTTTATTTATTATTTTTATTTTCATTTTTTTAAATAAAAAGTATAGTGCCGTGCATAAGCAGATAATATTTTCTTATGAACAATTTTGGGACTTGAAATCTGATAAGCTTATTTTATACCAATGTTTTGTGAAAATTTTGCAAAGAAAAACAAAAAAAAAAAAACAGCAATTTGAATTCGGCAATTCATTATTGATTCGCTCATCTATTTCTAAATTCCGATTTGAATTTTTTTCCATAAAGTAATTTCAACCTTTAGTTTTTAATGTGATAGATTTTGGAAAGTTGATTATTGTTCTATCACATGTACTACATTAACAAGTCGTTATAGCAGTGAAATTAAGGCTTTTGGATCAAAGGAGCAAAACCCCCATATTTTACGTTAAAGTATTTTGCATTAATATATATCCTTATTGAAGAAGCTATTTGAAAGGAAAACGAGTTCTTTTAAATGGGTTGTAATATAGTTTTTACAAAGAGTTAAGGGAACTGTAAAGGATTAGCAACAAAACACCCGCATAACCCCTCCCGCTATTGGTTTCTTTCCCTTTGCCTGGATGAAAATGGTCTCGAGTCCCTAGAAAAGGTCATGCAGCAATTAAAGCCCTGAGAGAAATGTGTCCCAAACCCAGAGTAAAGTTTATTTTACTACTTTTGGCGTTAAAATTAACACGTTTGCTACCTTTACCCAACCAGTTTTAAAACTGGCACTAGTATCTAGAGATAACTGGCCGAAAATAGAAGGCTACTTCAACAATAGTTTTGATGTTACGGTCTTATAAACAAAAAATAAATGAATAAATAAAAATTAAATGAAATATTAATAATATTATTTTAAAAAATACCTACAAACATCTGGAGTTAATAGACACTGACAAATTTCAATATGTAGTATTGCGAACTCGGTTTTGGAATAAAATAAGAGCCATGATCGAGAGCAAGATCCGTAATAGAACCATTAAGGCTTCCAAAGTATGGATAAGAAAAACAACGTCATTGTCCATACCCTGTAACAATAAATATGTAAGGATTAACTACAGGGTGGGGAAAAAAGGTATGAACCGGTTTTAAAGGAATGTAAAACAAAAACCATTAAACTTACAGAAATAATATTCATATTATTTAATTCAGTACAGAATCTATTTTTTTACGTTAAGTTTTAAAGATGATATCATGATGGTGGCGGCCGTCAACCGCGATGCACTCTCGAAGGCGAATTCTGAAGTTTTCAACCATTCTCCTGCACATTTCGAAGGGTATTTCCGTAACTTCCTCTCTGATTACATCCTTAAATTCTTCCAGGGTATGTGGACGATGTTTAAAACCTTTTTCCTAAATGTACCCCCAAAGAAAAAAGTCACAAATGCTCAAATCTGGCGAGCGCGCAGGCCACTTCACGTCACCCCTCACAGAGACGAGGCGCTGGGGGAGCCCTTGCCTCAATCTCGCCATTGAAATCCTAGCAGTATGGGATGTAGCCCCGTCCTGCTGGAACCAGATGTTTCGCAAATTAGTTGCTGCACTCAATTCTTCCAGCTCAAGTTCAAAAATCTCTTCCAGCAGGTTAGCCCATTATCCTCGAAAAAGTAAGCACTAATAATCCCGAATTGGGATACTGCACGCCATACAGTCACTTTAGGGGAGTGAAGTGGCCTCTGGTGAATTTCCCTTGGGTTTTCATTAGCCCAATAGCGAAAATTATGTTTTTTAACAGCTCCACACAGGTGGAAGTGGCGATAACAGAACGGCCATTTTCAAAAAAAGCAAACCCACGGTGCTCACCCTTCCAAACCATGGTTGCTGCTGAAAACTAGACTCTCCCACTGCCACAATGAGACCCTTCCCCTTTCCCCAAAAACACCACAGGCCAAGCTCCAGCCGATCAAAACCGGTTCATACCTTTTGCCCCACCCTGTATATGATTCTCAAGCAGTCATAATGTTAGCCCAATTCAGGAATCACGTGGTTCAATGCTGAAAGAACATATTTCTAATTTGGAGCACTACAGGCCTTATTAAATTATGCTTTAAATTAATATCTCGTCCTTAGAGAAAATTTGCTTTAGCCGATATCCAACTAGTATTTTGCTGAAAATCCTGACTTTTCATCACTATGACAAAATTACAAAATTTACACAATTTATATCTATATATATATACTAGCTGTACCCGGCCACGCGTTGCTGTGGCTCAGTATGGTTCGATGGAAAAGCATGAAAAAGCACATATATGTTTCACTTGACAATGCTTGTTGTTTCATTGTCTGAAAATATAGATTGTCTGGTTTACCCATTCTAGAACACGCAATTTATAACTGTACACATGAGAAAATCTAAACTGCTCAATTTGATTGATTGGTCTTGAGCTTTATTCTTTTTCACAATGCTTGCGGGCATTTTTTTTTTTTTTTCCATTGTCGGTAAAGATTTTGATATTGTCTGGCTCAGCACATTGAAAAATTCCAACATAAGCGTTATCCAAACAGAAGAAACACAAACACAAAAATTCTAAATTAAAAAATTGCCGTTCAAAATAAATAATCTGTGTTTTAAAGTTCCCTTAATCGTCAAGCTCAAAAATAATTAAAAAATACTTCAAAATTTTAACATCAGAATGAAAATAGCTAAATGAGACTGTTAACATTCAAAATAAGTAATCTTTGTTTTAAAGTTCCATTTAATCTTTGAGTGCAAAAATACTAACAAATACTTCAATACAAACGGAAAAAAACAATAAAATAATTTGTGGAGAAAATAGAACCGACTATAAACTATAAATTGCGCTGAAAAGTAAAAAATAACATTATTCTTTAAACAACTTCGATACGACTTTTAAATATAATTTTTGAAGTCGGTGCAAAATTATGGCAGTCTAATTATGATTACATCATGCGTTATTTTACACTGAAACTGTTGCAAACTCTACGCTATTTATATTTGTAATTGGTTCATAGTTACAAAAGGAATCATGCATCAAAATCTATTATAATTTTGCACCGACTTCAAAAATTATATTTAAAAGTCGTATCGAAGTTGTTTAAAGAATAATGTTATTTTTTACTTTTCAGCGCAATTTATAGTTTGAAGTCAGTTATATTTTTTCCAAAAATTATTTTATTTTATTATTTTTAGTGTAAATACATTTTTATATAAATACTCTATTTTTAAGACATACATATCAAAGGGGAAACATTTGAGGGAATGACACTAAAAACTAACGTTTGTAAGATAAATTTCATTTTAAAACCGATTTTAAAGGGTCACTGGAGCAAGCAAACTGATTGGCTTAAATTTCTTCTTCAGAGAAGCCTTCAGTCTATTTCTTGTTATAATTGCTTTTAATGTAACAATGAGTTTCATTTTGATTAACAACTTTCCCAACAAAGACAAATCGAGCCTAGCCTTTCCAATTAAAATGAAAAAATACATATTTTTCACCCACAACGTTTTTTCTAAAAAAAACCAGATGTAGTTGAAGTGTATCACTACAGCAGTAAGGTAGTTAACACAATATATTTATTATATATTTTTATCCACAGTTAACTAATATATATATATACAAATTTGTTGAAGCAAGATAAATACTACAGTTTACGTAATTCTAGAAAGCGAATTAGTTGAATTCTTAAAGTGTTTTGCGCTCGTGTTACTTTCTGTTGCCACGGTGCGTAACACGAATGCCACACTACACCCCCTCCAGTGAAGGCTTCGACTGAACGCATGGAGAATCACTGCATAAATCTTGAAGGTCGAAGGACCTTCCACAACGGGTTGTTTTGAGGTGAGGTGTAAAGGAAACCAAGTCCGGTGAGGCAGAGTCCTTTAAACTGAACCTTACTTTAGAGGTCTTTTTAGGTGGCGGGTCTTTAGGAGCTATATGTATGGCTTTCGGTGGTTTATCGTTTAAAGGATCCAAATCATCACCGAAACAAGGCTTTAAACGATTAATGCTGAAGTTTTTCTTTTCACCCTTGATGTTCAGTGTGAAGTACAGGTCATCTCTTCTTTCCACGGTGAATGGGCCTTCGTAAGGAGGCTGCAAGGGCTTCTTTACGGCATCTGTGCGCACAAATACTTGTGGGCCGGTGGATAAAGCTTTGGACACGAACACTGAAGATTTAGAGTGCCTTGATGGTGGTGCCGGTCTCAAATCTTCGAAATGACGTCGCAATTGTTTCACAAAATCTGAAGAGCAAGTATTGTCTGAATTAGACTGAAGAAAGTCAGTGGGGAGGCGTATATTTGTGCCGTACACACACTCAGCAGGTGTGGCATTGAATTCTTCGCGAAAAATAGATCGCAGTCCCAACAGCACCGTTGGCAAAATTTTGGTCCATTGGTTATTTGCATGACGGATAATAGCCGCTTTCAGTGTACGATGCCATCTTTCGAGGAAGCCGTTGCACTTAGGGTTATATGCGGTGGTATGTTTCCGTTGATATCCGACCACCTGCGATAACTCTGCAAAAAGGGCAGATTCGAATTGGGCTCCTCGGTCGGTGACGATGACACTAGGTACTCCAAAACGTGAGATTCAACCTTGATATATTGCTTCTGCAACTGTGTCAGCACGAATGTCTGGAACGGGAAATGCCTCGGGCCATCTAGTAAATCTATCGATCACTGTCACACAATACCTTTGATCTTCAGATGTAGGTAAGGGACCGACGATGTCGATATGTGCCTCATCAAACTTTTGAGAGACAGGAAGATAGTTTCCTAAGGGTGCACGAGTATGCCTTGAAACTTTAGATTTTTGACATTGACGGCAATTCCTGGCCCAATTTTTTCAATCGCGCTGAATATATGGCCAGACGAATTTCTTTGAAATACTTTTGGCAGTAGCATTCGCACCTGGGTGTGCCATGCAATGAAGAGCTTCAAACACCTTCCTTCGAAAAGATACGGGTACATATGGTCTTGGACTGCCTGTGGAAATATCGCAGCTTAGTTTGCTTTCTGTGCCAAATACGGAAATTTTCTTGAACTGCAAGTTTGTATGTGATTCCAGCAGAGATTTAAATTCTTCATCTTGTTCTTGCTCAGAAGCCATAAGAACATAATCGATGGATTCTGGGATATTAATCTCTTCAATTCTTGATAACGCATCAGCGACTTCATTTTTGGAGCCCGAAATGTGTCGAATGTCTGTCGTGAATTGGCTGATGAAATCGAGATGTCGCATTTGCCGGGTGAAGCCTTATCACTTCTTTGTTGAAAAGAGTATATTAAAGGGCGATGGTCGGTGTAAATCGTGAAAGTTCTCCCTTCTACTAGATATCGAAAATGTTTAACAGCCGAGTACGCAGCCAAGAGTTCTCGGTCGTACGTGCTGTAGCGTTTTTGAGTGTCAGTAAGCCTCCTGGAGAAAAAACTCAGAGGCTCCCAGACGCCAGACACGTTCTGCTGAACGACCGCTCCGATAGCCACATCCGAAGCATCAACTATTAAAGCCAGTTCCGCTGTATGGCAGGGGTGTACTAGCAGGGTAGCAGTTGACAGTTGTTTTTTACTTTCCTCGAAAGCCTTGCTCGTTTCTTCTGTCCAAACTATTGCTGACTTGTCATTTTTCTTTTTGCCCTTCAAATAACCACACAAGATTGATTGTGCTTCTGCTGCATTAGGTATGAATCTATGATAAAAAATTATCATTCCAAGATATCTTCTTAGGCCTTTAATTGAATCTGGTTTTTTATACTCTGCAATGATTTTGATGCGGTCTGCTGTTGGCGTGATTCCATGCTCAGAAACACGATGCCCTAAAAAGTTTATTTCAGATTTGAAGAACTGACACTTGCTCACATTAATGACCAATCCAGCAGCTTGAAGTCGACAAAAAATTTCCCTTAGGTGTTCTAGATGTTCATCTTCGCTCTTTGAAGCAATAAGTCGGTCGAGGTAAGGTGGGTCGAGGTAAGCGAAACAAAATTCTATTCCTCGAAGTACAGAGTGTATGAATCGTTGAAAAGTCTGAGCAGCATTGCGAAACCCAAAAACCATACGAGGGAACTCAAAAAGTCCAAAGGGTGTACATATGGCAGTCTTCTCTACGTCACCAGGTTCGACTGGAATCTGATTGTATGCTCTCACTAGATCCAAGGTAGAGAAAATCTAGCATCCATACAGCTGACTGCTAAAATCTTGTATATTAGGCAGGGGGTATCTATCTGGTTTAGTAACTGCATTCAGCGCTCGGTAATCTCCACAAGGACGATAACAACCATTTTTCTTGAGCACCATGTGCAATTGACTAGCCCAATTGCTCTTTGAAAGTCTGCAAATTCCCTGCTGCATCATAAACGAGAATTCAGCTTGAGCTATTTTAAGCTTGTCAGGGGCTAAACGTCTTGGCCTTGAAACAACTTGGGGGCCACTTGTTACAATGTGGTGTGTAACATTATGCTTTACATTGATAATGCCTGTACGTTCCACGGTAACGTCTTTAAACTCCTTAAGAAGAGTAAAAACTCGTGGATCAGTGGCAGAGAAAGATACAGTAGTCAGCACCATTGGGGGAACATTGGCGACTTTGCAAAAAGATCTTAATGATGTTCTGGGGTCGATCAACTTCTTTTGTTTAACGTCCACCAACAACCCAAACTCTGTCAGAAAATCTGCACCTATTATAGGCTTCGAAACGTCACCAATGATGAAAGTCCATAAGAATTTTCTTCGCAAGCCTAAATCTAAGGCTAGACGTTGCGTTCCATAAGTATTTAAACGAGTTGCATTTGCAGCAAACAAGGAAAAGTTTTTGTCAGGCCATCGCTTTTGCTTCAGTGTAGCGGGTAAAACTGATACATCAGCTCCAGTGTCTATGAGAAATTGTCGATTACTGGAGCGATCAAAAATAAACAGGCGACTTGAAGTTTGGCCAGAATCGTCATTCGCCGCTAACGACGGGCCGTCCCGTTTTCCTGATGCTCGTCTTCCTCAATAAATCTGCAAGGTTTAGTGCATTTTGTGGATTTTCTTCCAAAGCGACGATGATACCAGCATATACCGTCGGGGCTATTGGCACGAGATCAACTGCTTCATCGGCTACTTCTTAAGTAAACGCGATTTCGATGTCTCCGGAGATCGTGTATTTCGTGTAAAAGCTCATCAATTTTCGTCATAAGACAAGTAAGGCTTAATGAATTTTCATCGGCCGCTTGTGAACTAGATTTTACCGAAATAGCATCTACATTACGATAACTATAAGTATCCAAAATTTTGTCAGCCAACTCCGCCAATTTTTCTAAGGAGTCGGAGCTAACAGATAAAATAGCTTACACTTCGCGTGGTAATCGTTGTAGCCAGAGAGGCTTCAAAACATCGTCGTCGATTTTGCCGTTCGCCAAATGGCGCGTTTCACGAAGTAAATAGCTAGGTCTTTTATCTCCTAAATCTAGTTCTGAAAAAAGTTTTTTTATCTGTGTCGATTCCGATTCGGTTAGTCTGGAGGTTAATGCTTCCTTCAAAATAGAGTACGGTTGATTTTCAGGCGGAGACAAAATTATGTCGCTGATAACATTTAACATCTTTTGATCAAGGGAAGCTACCACAAGATTGTATTTTGTCTGTTCTGACTTCACATTAGAGTTTTTAAATTGAGCTTCAAGATTTGCAAACCATAATTTAGGAGTATCAGCCCAAAAAGGCGGTGGCTTACCAGAAATGTTTTCTATATGCTTACCAGCGTCACATACTTCAGTCTGCGTTGATTCTTCCTCCATCTTACTTCGATACTGTAAGGTTTATATTTGCGTGTAAAGTCCGGTAGTCACCAGTGAAGCGTATCACTACAGCAGTAAGGCAGTTAACACAATATATTTATTATATATTTTTATCCACACTTAACTAAACGATATATATGTACAAATTTGTTGAAGCAAGATTAATACTACAGTTTACGTAATTCCACAGAAAGCGAATTAGTTGAATTCTTAGAGTGTTTTGCGCTCGTGTTACTTTCTGTTGCCACGATGCGTAACACGAATGCCACATAGTCAAACTGATGCGCGATATTTGAGTTAGACGACCCTCTATCGATCAAAGAAAAAAATAATCAAAATCGGTTCATTTAGTCAAAAGTTATGGATGAAAAAGCAAAAAAATTACCACATTTCAGTCCCTTACTTTTTTTTCTAACTATCGAATATGGTCAAACCAAGGTATGGGACCTATGGGAAACCACCCTCGATCGATTTAAAAAAAAATTCATGAAAATCGGTTCATCCAGTAACAAAGTGAGTGGACAAAAAAAAAAAAAAAAAAAAAAAAAAACGACATACATACAATATGAGTGTATAACCTCCTTCCTTTGTGAAGTCGGTTAAAAAAAAATTAAATCAAAATGAAAATAGCTGTACCCTGCCAATAGTTGCAGTGGCTCATTCTCCTTAATAAAACATTAAAAACCGAAATATTTAAATCAAAGTTGAAATAAATTAAAAGCGATATATTAAAACACGTGTTCTGATAAAATTTCAAAGCAATCGAAGTATTTACGGAGATTTGAGGTTAGGAACCAAGGCTGAACTTGATCGTAACCGTAAAGTCGATCACGTTCAGCCTTGTATGAACAAACAAACACTTACATTTTTATTTACATAGCTTATGTTACCCGGTATTGAGGAAACTGCTAATTATTATTTTTGGATCAAGGTGAGCCCTAAGAAATCGAACTAAAAAACTTATAACTGGCGTTCTTTTTGGCTGAGAAACTTCGAACAAATTCCATTTTATGCAAAAAAATCAGCGCTTTCGATCGATATATTATATTAATATGTGCAAAGTTTTCTTCACCCCCATAATGGGAAGTTAATGTAGAAATTTTGCCTTAAATTGGAATAAAAAAGGAACTACCTGTCGGATTTTTTTCTAACGGGTCTATAAACCATCCTCTTGAACCACTCTGTCTATTGGCAAAATTTCAAAGCAATCGGTCAAGTACTTTCGGAGATTTGCGGCTTGCACAAACGAACACTTACATTTTTATTTATATAGATCATCAGTGCGATGAATCTGAAATCATTGTACACCAGGATGGAGCAAGAAAAGTCAGAATCACAAATAAAAAACGTGTAGGTATGAAGCAGTCGTTTAATTGCCGAACTTCCGCGTTCTATTTGTCCGGTGAAGCTCTTGAGGTCAAGGAATGCCTCCTGTGTAAAGCAAGTGATGATCAACACCTGTGGATGAATCCATCTACTGCCCCAATTTGCTGCGCCCTTTGACACGCTTAATGTTCTCTTCTGCCCATAGTAGAATTTTCAATTCAATGGACATGGAGCTGATTACGATCTTTTTGGGGGATTTTTCTTATACTTGTACAAGTGATACATCTTGACGAAATAAAATCACTATGTATGTTGATTCCTTAGTTTTGTTACGAAATATACGTTTGAATAGTCTAGTGTCTGTGCTTCAACCCCAACGCATGTCCCATGTCCTTATATACATGATTCTATTATTTCTTGAATGTTTAATACATGAAAGTTGATGTAAAGTAGTGATTAATGTTCCGTGCGAACAATTTACTTGTGAGAATGCTATACTGTACATGATAGTCAAAATAAGGGAAACAATGAATATCTTTTCATTCAACTTTAAAGGACTCTTGCACGAATGGATACATTTAGTTTAATAATATGAGGTGACAAAGATATTCGGTGTGACTCAAAACACCGGTAAGACAGTTCCTTACAAGTTGTGCATCCACATGTTGTTTACTTCGCGCAACAGCTAAATGGCAGAATTTTTAAATAATCCAACATTATTCCAAATTAACTAAAATAATTTCCTCTAAAACGTTTAACAAATATAACAAAAATGCGTTAAAAATGTATAAAAACAAGACAGTACGCTATTTATAGCCATTATTTTCGAACGAAAAGTCTTATTTTATCAGGATGTACTGTATAGAATGTTGTTAATAATTTTTTGTAAAAGGCTTATTCACATAAAATGTACAAGCAGGTGTTCATTAACTCCCGTACCTCTTTTTGCTTTGACGATTTTTTTACGCATGAAATGGAATTCAGATTATTTACGTATGAAAATTCTGCTTTCTACTGTTCCACAAAGCCATTTACTTTAACGTAGTTACCTGTGTATTTATTTTACCCTTTTCTAACAGTAGAAATACCACCCCGTGCTCAAAATAGAACCTTTTTTAATTATTCAGGATTCCACATTATCTCGGAATTCCTCTATATCAGTATAAAACTCCTTGAGGTAAATCGAGAACAAACAGTTCTTAAAATAAAGATGCATCTTCTCGACCTGTTGATTTAAGTCGTTTCGGAATAGATATTGTCGTATCTCCTCAGAGACATCCTTTGTTCCCAGTCTTGAAAATGGTTGTTTATCTTGGAGTTAAACTTGTTTGTTTGTATGACTTCCGTTGAGAACTCTCGCTTATCCTCGGGGCATATCCTCAAGGCATATGCATGCATTTGATTTTATCCTGTGTCTCTATTGCGGCATTGCTTTATGTTTAAGGAAAGGAATTGTTTTTGTAAACATTGAACAATACGGAAATAATTTATGACGTTTTAGCAGATTTTAAGTAGCTACAGTTGTCGTGCCATGATGTAAGAACTGTTGTATTCACATAACTATTTTATGCACTGTCTTGGGAGAAAAACAAAAAACTCATACTCACTTGAATGCTATTCGCACAGGATAAAATCAAAATTTTTTATTTTATCAGAAACAATGTACTCTATGTAGAATGATGTTCAAATTTTTTTGTAAAAGGCTTTTCTTCATATAAAAGGTAGCAGCTCTTCATTTGCTAGATAGCTTAGCTCCCGTACCTCGTTTTGCTTTAACGAATTTTTTTACACATGAAATGGAATTCAGATTATTTACGTATGAAAATCAGAGCTACATATCATGACTGCCACTTTTTTCTAGTTGGAAATTACGTCCTCGCATAAGTATTTAAAAATTTCAAATGACAATCATTATTTCCATCTCATATTTGTACTATGCTTTAAAACTTCCGCACATATACCAGTTTTCAGTTTTAAAACACAACTCTGAGCTGCAATATAACTAAAACTTTTACGTGAATGAAAACAATATATTTTTATAGTTTATTATTGAATTTTAGGTTTACATTTTTTAATAACATCTTGTCAAAATTATCAGTGTTTACACATGCACATTTTTATAGCAGATGAATTTTGAGTTGCGACGATATCCACGATTTTTGAAATAAAGGTTCATGTAAATGTTATTCGTTCTTACACTTTTAGACCGAAACCATTCTAAAACTCTATCAAGTTTAATGGTGCTCATTTGGAATTAAATGCAGTTTTAAAGGTCGGAAAAAATGAATATGATGATGCTATTAAGCTTAGTAATGTTTATTTGGGATCACAATATAGTTTCAGCGGCCGCACAAAAGAAAACAAGAAGTTTCGTCTAGAAATATACGAGCCTACTTCCCCGTATACACCTAGTTCAAATTTATAATCTAGTTATATCTCTCTCAATTTCTCGTTTATCTTTAGTTCTTAATTTATTCAAATATAACTTTTTCAACGGTTAATACATATTCATTCATTCATTCATTCAGTCATTTATTCAGTCATTCATTTACTCATTTACTTACTTTTTTCATGCATTCGCTCATTTATTCCCTCATTTGTTCATTCATTCTTTCACTTATTCTTGACAATCCCGATCCCCGATCAAAAAGTTTCATAGGAAAATAGGTTCGTTATTTCTGGATGAATTTTCTATTTGTACAATGTTCTACGTTATAAGAGCTTTCCTATAAAGTTTGTTTCAAGCAAATCAGTACGTTAGATCAAGATTTATATAGGATTGAAATTTCTCCGTAGGCGCGATGTTAATATTTTTTGAACTGTTCATAAATGAACAAAAATTGCTGAAAACAAAAAAAAAATATTCACGCCGAGAACTTGTTTTAATAAGCTTGTTCATAAAAACTCTACTCTTATGCCCAGATTTTACATAACTTGCTTAAATTTTGCCCATTGGCGCTAATGTTAACATTTTTTGAAGTTCAAATCAAAAAGTAAAATATGGAAATGAGATGTTCTCGCCGAGATCTGTCCAATGCCTAAAAGGATTTTTCTAATCGGACAAATCGTTCAAAAGTTAACCAGACAGAACGACTGACACTTTTTCCCCCATCTCAAAACCCTACTTTCATTTTTTTTTAATTGTTTTTCAATCTTTATTTAATTCTTAACTTCTTTTTGGCTTTTCTTGATTTCTAACGTTATATTCACGATACATTAACCCTTCTTTCGTGCTTTATTTTTTTTTTTTTTACTTTTGCGGGAAAGTAGGCTAACAAAGGAAAAAATATCATGATGCCAATTGGCATCACTGAGGCTGAAAGTGTTAAAATCATTATAAATAGAGAAAATGGAAAACGAAAGAAAAAACACTATTTCACGATACAATCAACACAGTATGAGTAAAAACAGAATTTTATTTACATTTGACATAAAAGAATCAAACTTCAAGTTTACAGAAGAAGAAATATGTAGAATGATGAGTTGAAAGTACAAAACAATCTGTCGCAGTATTTTTTTTTTTTTTTTGAATAGGCTGATATGATTATCAAACTTGACAATTTGTTTTCACCAAATACATCACTATTTCATTATAATATTGGTCCACATTTTCATTTATATACTTTTACCAAAGATATTTGTACTCGCGCTTAGTGTTTCTACAATCTTTTATAACTTTCCCCCCAAAAAGTATTACAATCGAATCTCTTTAAATTTCTATTTTTTATATCTTTATAAACAAATATTGACTCTATTTAGGTACGTGGTTTACTGGCTGTAAAAATATTTAAGACGCTTCTTTTATAAGTTTTAAAATATTTCTAAAAAAACTAAACATTGTAAAAAAAAAAAAAAAAAATGTAGAAATAAATTCAGGGAGGGAATGACGTAGGATATAATACTTTTTATTCTAGTTATTGGAATTAATAATATTATTATTATTATCACTTGTATTTTTATCGAATTTAAAAAAGTGAAACAATTTTCCAGTTCTTATTTCTGGATAATCATAAAATTCAAATTTTATTGGAGCATTATGATTAGGAAAGTACCAAGTCAGGTTTTAAATATTTATCAAAAGCTCATGTTGAAAAATTATTTCACTTAAAAAAAAATATTTAGATGGTTTCAATATTATTGTTTGGAAATTTCTTAAAATTTCAATTATTTTGTTTTTATTGTTTATAATTATTACCTGAAAAATTCTTCCCCATCTTCATTTCATGAGACACATTAAAAAAAACTCTCCTGTAAAATTTACTTCTGATAATCTGAAAACTACTGTTTGTGTATGTGACGATATCTACGATAATCGTTGTTGGCGGTTTCTAGATCTGTAGATCAAAATCCCTAATAATCACGTCTATATTCTGCATTTATGCTTGCATTTCGTGTTAATTGAATTGATTTAAAAAGAAAAAAAATGTTAAAAAGGACAGTAGGTCAATTGAGTTTAAGCATAAGAAAATAAAAAGGAGCTAAAAAGTATTTGGTACACTATTAAATATAAATCAAAATTTAAAAGGGAAAATTGTGATTTATGACTAATATTTCAACAAGTTGATGAATATTCGGAAGCATTAGAATATCAATGTATGTCTTGTTTGGAACACTGCAAGTTAAGGAAGATATTTGTAGTGGTTCTATGGTTTTATCTTTCTGATTTTACATAAACAAAACTTTATGTAGCATGCTTTTGTGTAACATGCATGGTCTCGTCCAGTACACTATATTCGTCCATAAACCGAATGGACCAATAACATATCTACTGAATAGTTTGTGCAATGAGCATTAACCTATAATAACGTGAAAAAATAGGATAAAGGGAATTAGGTTAGTAAAATAATGTTTCAAATGATGAAAGAAACCTAAATATATGTGTGTGTGTGAATGTGCATCTTTTTGAATTATATAATTTGAGTTTAATATCCAAGAGTTTATGCTTAATAAAACGTGTTTATTGCGAAAAAGGAACTTCGTTAAACTTACGTTAACATTTAGAAAGCATTAGAATGAAAACGGACGTTAAAGAAAGTTCAGAATTGAGGTTTTAAAATAACCCATACATTTTAATCAACTGCAATTATTGTCACGATTTTAGGAAACTATTAGGTTTTTTTCTCAGCTTTAGCTTTGAATTTTACAGTTATGTTATTCTTCCTGTGTTGAAGACACATTTTAAAGAAAATCTTTTTTGGACAGAGAAGCATGGAAATTTGACTGAGATGGTCTGTAGGGTAAACTGTAAACCGTCTGTTTAAATTTCTAACAATCAGTTAATATTATATATTGAAATTAAGCATCAATTAAAGTAATTTCTGGAATATTTTTTCTTGATATTTGAAAAAATGAAAGGGATTTCGCTTACGACAAACTACGAGACATCTTATACTTTATCATAAAAAATACTGATCTTAATATTTAAACATAAATTTTGGTAAAATAAATATGCTTTTTACGAAAGTAATACTAATATGAGAATCTTTGTTTATAACATAACATATTGAAATAAAAGAGTAGAGTGAAATGGTGATTCTATTTGCACATAAAATGAAATCAAAAATTATATGCATGAATTAAAAACATATCAGTCATTCATAAGTGTAAAATGTGGTCTTTACACTTAACGTTCGTAACCGCTCTTTGAACGGGAAGCCATTAGGGTGTTCGCTCAAAAATGAGCCCGTAAATGTAGTTTTGGAAAGCGTTCGAGAACGTGCTAAATATGTTTGGATTCGCATACATGATTACTCTGCAGAAAGTGCCACAAATTTATTTAATTACACGTACATTTTAAACAGATTTCCTCCTCGACGTGCAACGGATATTTGCTAGTCGGATGGCTGGACAATTCTGCTAATTGAAGATGTTTTGCCCAGCTTTTGTGTTTGAATCGGCTGAATGTTACCGCACAAAATATTTAAATGCAAACCGCTGAGAACAAAATTTGCTTACCACAAATTAAATAATCCTAAGTAAGAAAAGGGTGTTTTATATATTATAACGTTGTTTTCTCCTTATAATATATATAATAGGAGTTTTCTCCTTATAATATATTACAAGCGTGCTTTAACATCAAAAACAAGAAACATGTAGCTTCTCATTTGCGCAAGCGCATATCATATTTTTGCCTTTAAAAATATACTCTGCGCTGGCGCAGATCAGAAAAGACAAGTTTTTTTTGTCTTTGTCGCTTTTGGTGTGAAAGTACCCGTTTCATACCAAAGGCGACAAAGGCAAAAAACTTGTCTTTTCTCATCTGCGCAGGTGCAAGGCATATTTTTGCCTTCAAAAATAATAAGATATGTGGTGGCGCAGATGAGAAAAGACGGTGCAGAAGAGAAAGTTTTTTTTGTCTTTGTCGCCTTTGGAGTGAAAAGTGCCCTTTTGGCGGTCAGGCATTGCTACTGCATAAAGTGCCTTCTAGCAAATTATAAATTGGAATGTGGAGTGTTGAATCTTCAAAATTCCACACGTATCTCTGGAGTGGACCCCAAACAGAGATTTTATTTTTCCACGCATTATCTCGTACGTACCTCAACTAGAATGATTCATGTTTTTCGATTAAATGCGTCGCGTTTAATCGCGCGGTTAAGATCGTTCGTGTAAAAGATCCATTGGTTTATCTTCATTAATTCAACAGTTGCTACTTTCAAAATAAAAAGTATCCATGTCAATTTACTTAATTGTTATTAGTAATTGCATAGACACTACGGGGCAGTTTTATACCACGATGACGACACAATAATTAAAACAATACATTTTTGTTACGTACTTGCATCATATACGTAAGATAAAAGACACAATGAAGACAACAATAAAGTAAGGCATACGTAAAGCCATTTTTCTTAATTATTTATGAGATATCATCATCAGATGCTACATAATATCTGAGGTAGAGTTAGATAATAAGTTTAATACTTTCATCAAACATATGTGTAATTTGGATAGTGGGATATAATTTCATGGAACATTCCAAATATTAAGCTGTCAAAATTATAATTTGATGAAAATGTTGCATATACATTCGGATTTTTTAAATTTAAATAAACATGATTTTATAAAAACAAAGATGCTTTAATTATTGAACACGTACAATGATTATTATAGAAGTAGCAATGTATTAAATATCTCATTAGTTAAACACTTTTCTGTACAATATGATATGAATGTTTATGATATTGAGCAGCGATATGATATTAAAAGTTAAAACATGATGATATTTTTACGAAAAAAAGTTTTAATTAGAATTAAGTATGATGAAAAATTGAGATTGGATACTTGATAGTCTGTTACAAGAGACTTGATAAATGCGTAACTTGAAAAAGCAAATTAATAGTGTTTGAAATTGATATTATTTCTCCATAAAAAGTGAATATTTATAATAGAAAAAAATTTAAAATGTATTTTAGTTAACTTATAGATTGATGTAAAAACATTAATGCTGAAAACCTGGAGAAGACACACGAATTTTTAATACATTGTATTGCATGTATTTGGGCTACAACCCATAGCAATATAGTAGGTGCGAGAGAATAATAAATAAATTCTTTCGTACACAAAAGTTAAGAAAAAAAACAAGCAAAAAAATATATATATATACGTAAGGCCGGTTTATGCTTAAGAATAATTGGCGTGCACTATAGTAAATGCTTCAAATTACATTTATGTGTGTGCATATTAAATTTAAAAATTGCATGTGTTACACGAATTACTGAATATTACTCCGTTCATAATGTAAATTATATTCCTTGAATGTTCGCCGTCTATACATATTTTCGGCGTCTTGGATATTTTGCGTCTATAATTAAATATCATAACTGCAAATTGAAATTAATGCGTTTTAAATATTTGAAATGACAATTTCCAGTAAAATATAATTCTAAATAAAAACAATTTCAATTTCGGTTCATTTTATGTGTAATCAAAAAGAAAACCGAGATAAACAAACTACCTGTGTAACATGCATTTTTAAAAAAGAAATAAGTAGTTAAAAATTAATTGCACAAAAATGTCACCTACAACTGGCTAATTATGTAATTGTTTTTAAACGCCATTAGCTTAATAAAGATTGTGTTAGATAAAAGCCACAGCATCTACTTTAACTTTAGAAATTTTCATATTCAAAGCACAATTTAATATGAAATAATTCTAAATGTAAAAAATAAATAAATAAATAAATAAGAATAAAAGGACGAAACATAATAGCTGCTCTTATTGATTTCTGAAGAAAAAATACCATACTCATTTAATACAATGCGTTAGACCGCAACAGTGGTAGTTGCGTGCGTATCTGATATGTTGTTCCAGATTTGACAATCCTGTACCACATAAAGATCTAAGATTACAGCTTAAATCACTTCAACATTCATTTATACGGCCGCAAAAGTTCAACATATTCACCGAGTCATCAAAATTTTAAGAATGAAATTTTACCTTCGCGACAAAGTATGTAAATATACCTTTAGAGTACGATTTTCATTTATATAGATGTATACTCATTTGGTACATTTGATGAGATATTTTTGGAAAACCATCTTATCTTAAAAAAAGTGTGATCCAAAATAGTATTAAACATAAATTTTCTTTATATATTTTGGATATAAGAATCCTTAACAATTACAGAAAACACAGAAAGAGGATAATCACATCATATTAATATAGTTATACATTATACAGCAGGAAACGAATAAGTAAAATATATATTTCTTGGCAAATACAATTGTTAAAAAATTGGTAAAAAATATATATTCAAAACATAAAACCTTATATATTAGTTACCATTACTTAATTTTAAATTTGCACCATCAAAGGTTTTGTGAATAAAATTAATATTTCTTCTTCTCTTTCAACTCACTTTTTTAGGTGTATGGTACAAAAAAAAGAAGTTTATAGGATTTCCATCATCCTTTGTAAAATATTTCTAACATTTTAGAAAAAGAAATATCCTATTTGTATTTCATAAAATATATTTCAATCTAATATGGATAATTTCCAAAATATAAATGCACTGAAAATTCCTATTATAAAATATTTTATAAATGTAATGAGCTATTTTTACTAAACCTGTTATGCATGTTAAATCAAAGATCACCAATAGTGTTTTTGAAGTTTTTACGATATGCATTATTTATAAAATTTCAAAAATATACTAAGAAGTTTCTTCCTTTAACCTACATTGCACCTACTTAACATAAGAATAAATGAACCAGTGCAAAGAAGGCACGTACTTACCGTATAGTGCTGATTAACGTTCGAAATTAAATTAAATTCTAGCTAATAATCACTACAAAAATATTTTCCTTTATTATTAATGCAGTTCTTGCAACTTGAAGTAAAAAATAATGAAAATATTTTGCTTTTTCTAGCGTCTGAAATAGAAACAAAAATCTCATCACTTGAATTTTCGAGAACTAATTTGGGCCATGTTTTTAAATATATTCATTCTTGCTTATTTATTTATGCATTTTTTTTGGTAATTCAACTATACGCTTTCCAACAACTCTGAAATGTATGCATAAAAATGAATTAGAAAGTTTCTAATTGAAATTTAAGAGTTAATTGAATGTTTATGATGTAAAGTAAAGTTAATGGATTAAAACCTGATGTGCTGCACTGTAAAAAAAAAAAAAAAAAATCGCCTGAAAATACAAGAGAATGTAATGGAAATCATTTATCCGGAGTCTGACGTAAAATTACATAGACTTAAAAACACGAGACTACAAAGTCTTTAAAAATGGAAATTTCACCGAATAAAAAAAACAGAGAAGTTTTGTAAATTAATAGCAACAGATAATGTGCCACAATAGTGGCGCAATCTGTGAGCAGGCTGATTTACCATTTTTGGGACACAAAGTCAAAGGTGAGTTTAGTTTACCCAAGCCTGTTGTGAATGCGTGCCTTAGATCGCGCGGCCAAAGATGCCTCCAGAGTTGAAAGGACTGGCCGCCGAAATTCAATTGTACGCCAACAATATATAACGCATTTCATGACAATTTTTCAACTGGTATTCTCAGAGATCAACAGATCTCAAGTGCTTATTTATGCATTTGTGTACAATTTTGAAACTTTTAGTGACAGACCTCAAGTATTCAGTTTTAAGTAACTTAACTAAATCTTTCTCTGTAATTCTACAGAGAGCTGGAAAAACAGGAATTTTATTGAGAAACTATCATCAGGGAACATGATTATTTGATTTGAAACAAGTTCTTAGCAAATTTACATAAACACTCAGTTTCCCGTCTGTACTTTTACATATATTTTTACCGTGTATATTAACATATATATATATTCCAACCCCCCATTCTCATTATATACATGTTTTAAGACTCTTTATACAAACAATACTTAATTACGTTCCTTTGCGTAATTTATGTATCATTGGTGACCTCTGATTGTTATTTTCGGAACATGTTGATTTACAAAATGCAACAAGTATTGACTAAACATTCTAACTCAATTTAAAACACATCAACATAAGGCATCGACTTTAAAAAATTTAAAAGGTGAGAAATTTTCAGCGTTCGCCAAATTATGAAACTTTCTTTGAAAGTTCCATTAACAAGGTTAATCTCTTCAACTACATAAATCCATTGTATAGTTCGTTACACATTAGAGTTCAAGGGTCATATTGCATCACTTCATCTGTGGTAACGAGTGCGTTTTGGTCACATTCTATAGCAATCCATATTGTAGCAAGGAATGTCCTTCCTCTGACAAGGGTAAGCTTCAGTTCTATTTGTCTGAATGTCCTGCTGGTCCGCAGGATATCCAGGAGAATTTTCATGTCAGCTACTAATACGGCGCGAATCGGTTGTAACCACTTCTGTACACGGTAGCCTGTTAATGTACACATACAATTGTGATTATAATGCAACATATATGTACTTCTCACGTTTACCTGTACACATATTTTACTACAGATATTTATCCCCCTACAGAGCATTAATTACATTACACTTCCAATTATAAATATTTATAAACTTGCGATTTGATTAACCGTTTGCGGACTGCTTAATCTTATATGTGAGGGTAGAATTCGATTCATGTAAGACGGGTGTGTTGTAATAGTGAATATAGCCATTCAGTTCATCTGAACTTTTTGCAATTTGCCGGCGCTGGGTAATTTAACATAATGCCGGAAACTTTGCTCTGGAATCCGTAGCTTTTCAACAATAAAAGATCTGATATAAAATGCCTGATGAGTCGGCTGATATGTATAGTGATTTTAATGTGTCTTCACACCAAGGAGCAACAGTGACAACCACCGCTGGTGAAACCTTTCCATTCGCTCCTTTGGTCAAACATAATTTAATAGCCACACTCTCGCATTGTAATTATATAAAAATGAAGTGAATCTGCCTCTGTAGTATTGTTGCTTCGTATGAAAAAGTTTACTAGTACAGTAGAACCTCTCTTCACCGGCTCCGGATTAACCAGGCGTCGCTTTATCCGGCCCATATTTTCAACAAAATTAGTTTTTAGAGCGCTAGTTATATGAAAGAAAAAGGTCATGTGGTACTCGAGTGAATTTTTCCGTGGAATTCTTATCTCCTTGAACTATGCGAGGAAATGCCGGGTATTTCTCGTCTGTAGCAAAAATGGGTCACAGACTTCTTTACTAGCGGTGGTAACTGGTATGTAACTCTTTAACTTTACTAAAACGCAATACGTCATCACACCTCCACTCTCTTTTATATTGCATAACATATCTCCCATTTTTTGTTATCCCTCGCTGTAACCGTATTTTTACTTAACCGGCTTACCATCGGTCCCCATTAAGCCGGTTAACAGAGGTTCTACTGTAGTTTAATAAAAACTGTGTATTTGTTTTGAAATCGCTTTTAATTGTTGGTATACATACATACAGCTGCAAAAGCTAGAGTTTACTTTAAGTAATAATTCATTTCAGTAGTTCAGAAATCGTAAAGGCATATGCATTTTGTGCAATATTTTGAAAAAAAGTAGTATTTGGAATAAAAAAATTATTTTTACTGAAACTATTAGCAGCATTAGGCATAGCGAGTGAGCATACTCCGCGCAATTTTGTGGAGTCATCAAGGAAGCTTACAGCTTCGTCTCATGGGAAAGGCAATATATTGGAATGACGTCCGAAAGGGTTGATTGGAATACACATTTTTTGTAATTTCTCTAATAACAAACGTGGTACCTTTTACTTATAATTAAAAACAATATATTTAGTTCATGAAATGTTACTAACCATCCTAGTAATTTTGCCAGATCAATTTTGATTAACATTTCTCATACTGTGCAGAAACAACACGTTTTAATCACGCATACTATCTATAAAATTTATGACTTTATATGGGACAGAATTATTTAAGAACTAGCATCACCTTTTAGAAAACTCATATACTACTTTTTCTTTTAAAATCGAGAACCGTTCCATATTTATCTTTTCGAATGCTAAATAGATTTTTAACGCACTTTTATTAAAAGGGACACAGTTCATGCTGATACTAACGAGCTAGAGTATCAATTGCATTAAGAGGACAATTTTCAAAGATAGGAACATAGATATACATCAGATCACTCAGAAATATTTAAAAACACACGAATTCTAAGTATCAGCATAAAAAAATATGTGATAATACTAGAATTGATAGTTTTTTCTTCTATAGCAAACACAATAATGGATGTGTAACTCGGCCTAATGGTTTCGTATCAATAACTAAGCATCAAAATAATCATAGGGAAGTTAATTTAAAATTTTGTTAATAGAGAACGGTATCAGGCAAACTGAGAAACCAAGGAAACTAAATTTTAAAATTATAAGAGATGAATGTATGTTTATAATTTCTTTTCAAGCAATCAAGCTGCTGCTAAAGCTGTTGACTGAAAATAAAAACGAAATACAAAATAGTGAAATTTTAAATAGAATCTTGACAATGGTCTTCTTTTATGTGATTCTGAAACTGTAGTAGCTGTATTCGGTAATAGCATAACTTATGACACCAGATACATTCAATAACTGCCTCCTTTGGATATCTCTATAACACTTGAGAAAGTCAGTGCTTCTAATCGACAACAATGATAAATTTGACTATAGTGAGATGTAGTTTAATTCAAAGTGTAAAAGATTTTACTAATCGTTTTCTCAAATCTTTGTGGGAAAAAAATTATTCAAGCATTGGAAAAGAGCCTTGGGAATTGCTCAAGTAAATAATGACGTTTGAAAAAAAAACTTTATAGCTTAAAAAAACGTTAAAGTACACTATAGTTCTGATATATTTTCAAGTATATGGTATGTTTTTCTAGTTTACCTATGAAAAATGAGTTTGTGAGTATTTTTCCACTGGACTATATATATTAGTCGTGGTTTCTGTGGTGCAAATTTACCCGGCAGAGAACCAGGAAGCTTGTTTTGGTTTTTGATCAAAGACGGCGTTGCGTATTTTATCGTGTGCTTTAAACTTAAAGCTTTTTATTTGTTCTTCACAAATATTGCAGGGACTACTGCAATAGATTAACTGCCAATCGCTTTACTTTGGATAACAATAAAACGAAAAATGCGTACATTATGGACGTATGCAAATATTTCTTTTTTTATTGTACTTTTACATAGCAATAAGTTTTATTCCAGTTTTGAAGATTTTCTATTATATGTATTACATTTGAACTTCGCACCCGGTTACTGTAAAATGCCAAAAAGGGAAAATAATTTGTATTTTTCCCTTTTTGATAAATAAGGTGTTCAGGGAAGTTTATGCGAACTGTAGCCAACATAGGTGTATGAACTGATATATAGTAGCAGGAATAAGTGAAAAGTACATTAAATTCCTCATGCGTCTCCACACAATCAAAGGGTTAAGTATTTCATGTTATTATCATGTCAAGTGCTATATTAGAATGATTATATTTTGGTAATTGCTACATTTGTCATTTTGACAAATGATAGCAACATTGAAATTTAAAAAAAAAGGTTAAGCATTTTTATTAGTCATGCTTTAGTTTTAAATGATTTTTTTTTCTTTATAAACAAAATAATACTATATCGTAAACTTCACCAAAAATATTGATGATTTTTAAAGCTCAGTTTTAATGTTCAATATTGTTTGAATGAAATAAAATGAACTTATGAAATAATAATAATAATAATAATAATAATAATAATAATAATAATAATTTGCTTAGAATAATATTTCTTGAAGTAAAATATCACATAAGCGTTGACGTCACGAAAGTGCAACCGTTGAAGCAAAATGTTTAAGAAAAGAATAAAAATTGTAAACGTTTAACTTAAGTAAATGCGTGTATTATTTTTCTTTTTCCATTTTTGAGCTATTATTAAATACTACAGAAGTACTGGCTGAAAACTTTTAGAGAAATATAATATTTGAACTAAGAAATAAATACAAGAAATTGTTAAAAGGTATTATTTAACAGGAATAAAAAACACAAAAAATAAAAATCCTCTTCAGATTTAAAAAGTTATTCATATAGATGGACTTTACATACAAACGGCCTGTTGGATGACTTTTGCGCAATAAAAGTGCAATTCAAATGTGCACATTTACTTAACTAAAACCGCACAGTTTCACAAACCGATGGACTACTATAACCAAATGCATGTGAAAATATGGTAATGCAAAAAGAGTAAAAAAAGCATGTCAAGAAACAAGCACATTGTTCACATACCAATGTGCAAAAAATGTAATCAAAAATACACGTATAGAAATATAAATAGATATTAATACATGTTTAACTACATCAACAAACACAATGTATCGCATGCAATATAGTCTCTCAAGTTAACTTCTAAATCGCACATACTTGTAATTTTACTTCTATTTATGTGCTAAGTTTGATTTTGAAAGGGCTACGTGAGAAACATGCTACAAAACACATGCATTTTTATCATGACGTTGTTGAAATTATTTCGTTTAAAAATTTTAAGACAATAGTCTACATGCAATGTATTATGTTTATTTTTTTAGCAATTGCATGTTATTAATAATAGAAAAATTCCTTAAAATTCCTTAGAATGAAAAACCATTAAGTTTTTCATTATTAATATTATTATCATCATTATTATTATTATTATTATTATTATTTTGCAAAACAAACAATAAAGATAAATTTTGGCCTTCATTATTTTGAAAACGCTTTATCCTTTCTATTCAGTATACTTGGAAATTTAAATTTTAGATCGATGAAGAAAATATAACGAAATAATAATTTGTAAATAGCCGCAAAATCGTTTTAAACGGAAAAGTCTAATTTGCATATAACAGAATACATCTTAAACATTTACAATTTAACAAAACCTTTCAAAGAATGAATATAATTGACTTTTCCATAAATTTCAATATTTAAAACTTTACGGAAATATTTGGTATAACTAATTATTCAAGTATTATTTACATTTAACAATCTTTTATTTTAAATTAATTAAAAAATATTCGGTTATTCAGAAAACTAATTGTATATGCATAAATAAACGAGAAAATCTTGTTGGTATTTTGTGCAAAAAGTTGTTATTCAAACTGCAGTTACGAAATAGTCTTATGAATAAATATTCAATCATTATGTAATGTGATTTTTATTTTCAGATTTTGATTAGTACATGTCACTTACCCCGTATCCAGCCACCGGGCCTATGCTATGGCCTAGGTATGGGTCTGCATATTCCCGCCCATAGCTGTAATACAATGATGGAGATCTAGGAATGAAAAACAATGAAGAACAATTTTAAAAGCAAGGGCTACGATCCGCTTTTGATTGCACACCTGCTTACTAGCGTTTACATATTTTGTTACACCTAACTCTTCATAATCTAAATGGAAATTGGGTCTTGGCGTTCGAGACTGTTCGTCATATCTTCGAAATTCAGTTTTTATTTTACTGTAATGTGTGACAACTCGAGAAACCAGATAAGAGAAATAACGAAGTGCAGTTTCTCAAAAATCTTAATATTGACGATTGTTAAGAAAAACCACGTTTGCTTAAGCAGTGGAAGTGATAAAATCTTTACGTTTTAACGTACCTTTGTTTATTTATTTATTTTAATCATGATATTTTTCTAAAATTAGCAATTTGAACCGAACCACGGAAAACGACTGTTAAAAAGTTTTCTTAGACTCGGTAACAATAATTCTTAAGTGCAAAAAAGACGTAAATCACTTGACACAATTCCTCACCCCCCCCCCCCCCCCCACTCCGGGAAAAAAAAATAAAAAGAAGAATTGCTGAAGACATGCTTAATAATCATTATACATTTATATGCCCTTATTAAAATTTGCTTCTTAACAAATATGGATTTTTTTTCATTTGGAATTACCTGATTATATTACCCAATGCCCTTTTTTAAATATAAAGTTTTCGCATAAAATTCATAAATAAGTAAAGTAATGATAGGTCCAGTTTTAAATTGACACATCTACAATAGTTTTGACGTTTTGAGACTATTTATGTTTCGAAAAAATTATGTTTAGCCTTATATCATTTAGTGTTTAGGCTCACTTTTTAGACGAATTATATCTCTATGGAAAATCACAAATATAAAGGGTTCGAAGTTACATTACATGTGTGCTTCACAATATCGTTTTATGACATGTAGTTCAGCAATTTGCATCTTTTTCCTCAAAGCTGTTTTAATTATAATTTTTCTTATATTGTATTTTCAGAACCACTTATGATTATAGTTGGATCTCCAGAATGTGCAGGAAAAAAAGGGAGTTAAGGAACGTTTAAAAATAAATGTTAAAACTCCAAAAATGCAGTTGAAAACTTCAAGAACACAATTCTGCGCAAACGCTGGTGGCATTTTGCTGCGCCCAGCCATACAATTTTAAAAGAGCAAATACATAAGACGTTGTGATAGTTCTTTTTTCCCCATTTATTTTTCTTTCTTCTTCCTTCTCTCTCTTTGTAATGAAGTAAATTATTACTAGGATTTTTTAAAATAAGATTCAAGATTATTAAAGTTCAGTAACTATTGAATAAAACCACAGGTATACATTGTTGTGAGAAGGAGACAGACCATTGGTATGCCAACACTATGATGTTGGACATTAGCAAAGCATCCTATTAGAAAATGTCTGCTTTAGGATTTTTTAAAAACTCATTAAAAATATTTATTGTTTTCCTTCAAAATTACGTATGACGTAACCGATTTCTCACTATTATTATAAATCAAACTGCTCTTGTTATAGTGAAAAAAAAGTATTTAGCCAAGTTAATATAAATAACTATATGCTATTTTTTCTGATCCTTATCTCTACAGAATAATTTTGCTGCAACTTTTTATGCATACGAGATAATATATTTTATTTGATCCATCGTAATAAGTTATTTTGATGCACTATGTTCTTGAACTATAGTTACATAGCAATTATTAGCAGTTGAAATAACCAATGTAACATTAAGGGGGAAATAGGTGCAAAGACGGCGTATTAAGAGCAATTTTCCTGAATTTTTTTAACATATAAGGAATGAATATATTTTATTGAGATTTTGAGGTTATTTTATAGATATATTGAAGAATATTTACTGAAATTTTCAAACATTTTTCTTGAAAAATCCCGGAGATATCAGCTGCCGCACACGGTAAGCCGCCACCCGGATCGGCAGTTTGCGTACATCCTGGTGCTGAAATCATTTTTTTTTAAATTTACTTTTTTTATAAGTGTCTCTTCTAGGTGAACTAAAATCATCACAAAAAGTTTAAAAAAATTTTTTTTTTTAGAATGGAAAGATGAAGTACGATTTTTAACCGTTTTTTTTTTTTTTTTTTTCTCTCTTTTTTACAAAAAAAAAAAAAACAAGTAAAAATAAAGATATGCTTATGATTCTAGTTCAACTAGAGCGTATATATATAAAGAAAACGTGTGCTAAATTAGATAAGGATTGATCAAAAACTCTGCGATCTAGAGTGCACGCAAATTCAAAAAAAGTAGTTTCGAGGAAACCGCGTTTGAAAAAAAGCCTGGTAGTGAAGGTAAATTTAAGGCAGTAATGAATCTATTTTTTTTATACTTATAGATACTAATACTTATAGAAATTTCTATCTGAGGTCTCGATTGTTAAAATAAATAAAAGGACATCTGCTAACGTTCTTCTGTCTTTCTAATACCCTTCAGGTCATTCATGAACGAGGGACTACCTGCTCAACCGCTCCAAAAGAGGCTCTCGCTAAAATGCTTATAACTTTTAAACGACTTGGAATTTTGCTTTGAAATTTTCAGGGTATATTATTGAATAGTTGTAGAATCGATTTATGAAAAAAAAAATAATTTTTTTAGACCTCTACATGTATTTTCCCCCTTAACTCAGTAAAAATGACTTATTAAATTTCAAATATTAAAAAATATGTGTAGTAAAGAAATTTTCAGATAGTCTGTAACTTTTTAACTAGCACAATTATTTTTTTTTTAGGAAAAAATTGCACATTGGCAGTTAAACTTTTAAAAACTCTCAAACAAACCACACATTACTCAAGTAGTTCTTTTTTCAATTGCTTTAATTTACAGACATCGTAAAGTATTTAATTATGATTTCAGTTTTATGTATTTGATGTTCCAATTTGATAAACGAAAAGTAAATTAGATACCTTATATCAAATAAATTAAAAAATATTTCTATAAGAATTGATGTTTTCGCGGTAACATACACCAATATTATACTAACGTAAGTGTTTTCTAAGCTTACTACAATTGAATTTAAGTTCAGAAAATATATTGAAGTCGCAACTTCACACAAAAATCGGCTCTTTATCTGCAATTTATGCTTATGTGTATGATTATGAAATTAAGATAGAGGTATTGCAGAAGCCGACTTTGTTAATGTTCTTGCCTTCTTGACAAGTGTGCAATATCATATCATCTGGATTCTAGCAAGTATCTGAACATCTCATACAGCTTATCATTGGGAAGGCGTGTCCATTATTTTTAGGAATTCAAATACAAGGCTTACTTTTATGTACCTTATACTTAAATCTGTTATTCCTTTGCTGTCTGCAATAGTAATACGCAATTAGATTTTTCACGAACTAGTAAACATTTTAAAGCCCGTATAGTTTAATCTTATAAAAGCTTTGAAATGGATAAAACGTATAAAACAATATGCTAATGCTTTAATATACGTAAGTATATGGGAGTTCTACTACTATTTATTCGAAACTGTTTGCATTGAAATATTATTTTTGCTTTTTACCGCAAATTAAGGCATTGGTAGGCAAAAAAAAAACAAAGACACAATGATTCCAAATGGCTTTTGCTAATGTAGTAGATGGATGTTTTAGGTTTTGAAATTAACTAATGTGTACAAACGGAACGAAATTGAGACCGTAATCATTCATTTTCTATTCAGATCAATTTCTAACTCTTCCATTGTGCACTTGATCCAGTAATGGCTAGTAGTGATCAATATTTACTTCTGGGTTATTAACAAACAATTTTTATTGTGTTCATAATTATTATCAATATTGAGCCCATAATTCACGAATACGGCGGTCTAACGTTAATAATTTCCTCGTTATCTTTATAAATGCTTTTTTCAGGCAACAGCTTTTTTGTGAGTGAAAAATAGTGTTTGATTATTAAGAAATAAATAAATTTAAAACGTATTTTTTTACGCAAAATGCCTCTATAAAATTACATAGGAACATGAGTACATATATAAATATATGGTACTTACATAGTTTTAGAATTTTAAAGTTTTTAATGTTTAATAGTACATGTAATAAATAATTAAAGGGCTTTTTTTTTTCTAAATGCTGCTGTAACTATTTAGCAGGTGTGCAATGGCATGCAGCCTTGCTAAAAATAGGCCTTCACATGATAATACATACATCAGGAACATTTTTTCAGATAAGTGCCTCAGAAGTATTTTTCAAACTTTTAACATAAGAGTGATCAATATCTACGCTGTGAGCATCCGCACAAATCTGAGATGCTCTGATAAACATAAAACATGTGACCTTTTTTTCTCTAAAAAGGCATAAATCTGAAGCTTTGAAAAATGCTCGCATGCAAATAAATCTAAAAGTTGACTCCATGCAGAAACTAAATACATGCTTGGTGCAAAAACATTCTATTTTATGCAAATAAGAAATAAAAAGAGTGTTTTCTATTAGAAATATGCAACAAAAAGATAAGTAAGCATGTAGAAAGATGCAAAAAGAGCAAGTGCACGTCGTCTAAGAAAGTTTGCATCTAGGATCCACCAATAGGTGGATTCACTATAAATTCGTTTGTGGTAATTCAAAAAATAATCGCATGCTTTACGTCCAATTTCATAAGAAACAAAACGTTGTGCTAATGAAAGAATAACAGAAAACTTTGAGGAAAATTTTGTACTCACCCTGCCACGGCTGCATAAGACGCTACCGGTTGAGCTGCAGCCGCTGCAGCTGCATAGCTCCTTGCTGCAGCGGCAGTATAAGCTGCACTTGCAGCGTATGATGCCTGAAAGAATAATATTGCATTGTTGGGGGGTTTTTTATTCCATAATTTTCTCATGTTAACATTATGTCTGGTCTCGTGTCTTTAATGTGACCGTTAACCAAATTATATGCATCGCTTATGACCTAAATGTACATTCCAAATTCATAAAGCAATAACTTTGGTAAAATTAGAAAATAAAAAAAAAATCATTCAAAATATATTATGTCATGCATGAACTGCCATTGTACGGTACCAAAATGTAAAGTAAATGGATTTAAGGCTGGTGAAAAAATGTATATATGTATTACATACAAACATTATTCGTTCAAACACAATTTGCAAGATACTGAAAACTTCTTTATAGCTAACGATTTACGAAAAATTAAAAATCAGAGTGTAACCGGTTTACCACACTAACGCATGTGTGTCTACTTGAAAGCTGTAATAAAGTTGGCCATCCTTAATAAAATATATGCATTGCTAAATGTCGAAAATGTAGCATCATGATTTAAGTATGCTTTTGAGTCAAAGAAGCTTGTTGTAGCTTTGCCATTGTGTCGGACATACAAACATTGTACTCTATTAACCGTATCTAACTGTCTACATTCATTCTTAAAGCTACAACATGGATTTATGTACTTCAAATAGGTTGCATTTTAGAAACATCTAGTTTTTACTGCTGATCCTTTTCATAGAACGTTATCAGAAAACAATATGTTTGCTTTAGATTTTAGGCATTCCTTGAATGCTTTGGTTGTTTCGTTAAAAGTCGTTGTGTTCTGTTAATATAAAAAATAAAATAAATAAATAAGAAATTATTTAACAGACAAAAAAACAAGCATTCATATGTTTTAGATACAATATTTGGAATATAAAATTGAGCATGTAAACTTAATATTTTCATGAACTGTTTTACTGAGCGAATTTTTATTCTCATTTATCACATTTCTTAGGATGGCTAAAAATAAAAATATTCTTACCGGAAGCTGATATCTTTCAGCACCAGCATAAGTAAGAAATGGGTCCTGATAAACACCTCGGTGAAGCATTAATCTGAAAAAAAGAATAATAATAAAATAAAACGTAAATAAATCTATACCACATATATACATGGATTTCTCTTTCAATGAAAATTAAAGGGTGAAATTTCGAAGGGGCATGAAGCCTCCTCGAAATTTTATTATGTTTCAGTAACCTTTCAGTTCCGCGAAACACAATTTCAGTAACACTGCTTTTTAAGATTCAGATTTAGTAATGTTTCAGTTTCTTCCTAAAGTTTTTTTTTTTTTTTTTTGTAAACATGGTAATTTTGTGAAAACATTAGTTAATTCTTGTAATCGCTGCCTGGCGTATAAAAATTAAGTGCCAGGCATAAATAGTACTTTCTAAAGCAATATGTGTAGAAGATATTTCTATTTTGCGTGGAGGAAGACATCACGTTTTCTTTTTCTCTGAACTCCTATTACCTGCTACAAAAAAAAAAAAAAACATACTTATCTGTTTTGTTTAATAAGACAGCTGATGCAGAAAGGCTTCCGGTAAATGAATTTTTTAAAAAATGAAGGTGAGAAATATTTAAAGGGACTTGGCACCGTTCAAATGATGAAAATACTGATTTTTCAATTTTTTGCTTAAAATGTGGCTTGACTCTCCTAGTATATCTGAGCGAAGTTTTGAAGCGATACAACCATTATAAATGTAATTAAGAAGTAAGAGAATTCAAATATTTCTGATGTTTTAGTAGGATTTTGTGTTCTTTAAACTGCGTTTTCTCGGTTTGTGTTTTTTCGCAATATTGTAGTACTTAAAATGCTAAAACTTTTACATATATTCATGTAGTTGTGTGTGTTCAGTATGATGTGCTTGATAAAATTAAGAATGGATTTTTCTATATATTTCGAAAAAAAAAATTTTTAAATGAAAATGTAACAAAAGTCGCTTTTTTTCCTGTGTTTTACCATCGATGTAACTTTAAAAACTTGTTTCTCAAAAACTAATTAATTAATAGCAAAACCCATCCCTAAAATTGTAAACCATACTAGAATAAGTACTTTAAAAAATTTGGTTGAAGAAAAGCAAGAATTGAAAAAGAAGAAGGAAATTTAAAATCGTTAAATTATTTTTAAAAAATTAAATTTTAAAATTTTCCGTTGGTTGAATTTGGATTTTTCACGCGAAAATCAATATTGCTGAACAAAAGCACTAATATACAAATAAAATAGGTAAAAGTTATTAAATAAAAAAAATTGTCAAAAGGTGCCAAGTCCCCTAAAGACAATTAAAGTACATTTTCAAATTCAAAATCTTACAAAGGGTGGATAAAAAACTGGTACATACGGCGTATAACCATGCAATGCGGTGGCTGCTGCAGCTGCAGTTAGCGGTGATGGATGCCTGGCAAATGCTGTAGCAAATGCTCCTCTGGCCCTTCCCCTTTGTAAGGCCACGCCCCTTAAGGCAGCCACTGAAAAGATGGAAAATGCAACTTAAGTTTCTTTACATGCGTTTCAATGAACAAGAATAGTATATATATATATATATATATATATATATATATATACAGGGTGGAGGATGGTGATTTGCTGATTTGGAAATGAAATGAAAAAATAATTACCACTTAGAAGCTTACATTTTTAAAAATCATATTGGAAAATAATGGAAGTTTCTAATTACATGGTTTTTAACAGCGTATCCGGAAATTGTCTACCTTCACAATACACACTGCTGAAGACGTTTTCTGAAACTCTCATGCCCTCTTTCAAGTATGTCTTCTGGTATTCTTGCAATTTAAGCATTCAATATTGTTCTGTAGGTCTTCCAGGGTGCTGGGTCGTTTGCAATACACCTTTGACTTCAGGTAACCCAAAGATAAAAATCGAATGGGGTTAAGTCTGGTAAGCACGCTGCACTGCATAGACCGAGGGGGAATTCGAGAAAAACACTTCATCACAAAAAGAGCGCTCATCGCGGGTCCACTTCATTATGGTAATTGAGCAACACATGACGACAAACATCCCGTCGGTCACTATAAACCGCGCCCACTCTCCCCTTTCTTCGACCAACAGCTCCACCACAGCGTGAATTCTATAAAAGCAATTTGCTTCGCTCCACCCTGTATATATAAAATATATATATATATATATATATATACATAGTTATTATTGGAATAGTGACACTAAGTATAAACACAAGTTTCTTACGAAAACATGTATTAAGCAATTTTTTAAAATTTAGAGAAAGATATATTGAATTTTTGGTCCAATAAAAGTTAACTCATATTCTTGTGCACAAGAAAAGCCATAGCAAACCTTAAGATTTTGAAAATGAAACTACCAGGTACGCTCCAAGGGAAACAATTCTTTTTCGAAATTAGAACATAGCATTGTTAATTTAACATAGCATTTTACATTTTATTCAAAACTGTATCTTTTAGATTTTGAAATGATTTACACGGTCAAGAAGCATGTCGAACGAATGTTTTAGAGTCGTCTGGACGAAATGTTCTTTATAATACCAATGCTTCTAGATCGTGTCAATGCCTTTGTATGCCCTGTACGTAAGCATAACATTTTCCTTTCATCGGTAAATGCATTTTTCCGAATAGGTAGATGTCACACGAAGCTAGATCAGGCGAATACGGTGATTAGTTGATTGGAAAATCGCGAAAATGCGATTTCTGGTCAAAATAAGACAAATTGTTCTTTTCGAAATTTTCACTTTCATTTTCATAATTTTTTAAGAAGATTTGCCGACCTTGGATGAATTCACGCACGCGTTTGATGGCCTCTTATGATATCACAAATTTTGATTGGCCAACATGTTTGTCATCTTTCCAAGATCAACTCGGGAAGTGCGATCAATACTCATGAACTACACTTCTTTCATTAATTGAAGCATTTCGGTAAAAGTTTTACCAAGTTTTAAACATAATCTATACAATTTTTTGCACTGATATAACATAGCAAACGCACTGTTACATCAAATGAATCACTTGGCTACTAATTGCTTACTATCACAAGTGCTACTATAAATTTTGACAGAATGTCAGTGAATAATATATTTCACTCCCAAGCACTCATTGATAGATGGCGCGATATGAAATTCTTACTTTGAAACAGTCCTATTTACTTTGAAGAGTGCCTTCTAGTTCAAAATGCATAAAAAAATAATGACAAAACGTACACAGATTTCGTGACAGGTTTTTTTTAAAATCCATCAGTTTTATGTGTTTCATATGTATCCTATTATTAAAAAAAAGCATTTTGTGAGTCAGGCTATACTAACTTTTTAAGTTGTGTCACTAACTTACCACACTGTGCGCATGCTTACTATTACTATTTGGACCGTTTCACTTACAGGTCACTTACAGTTTGAGTTGATTTGCTTCCTCTATGACAAAGCCAAAACTTTCGCCCAGTTTAACAGATAGTACAGTAACATACAAGGCAGAATATTTCAATACAAATAAGTTATTCACAAAAATGGCAAACGGGAGGTTTGTATTCACGTGCCGACGGGGATCGAGCCCGCTGGCTTCTTCGCTGCGCGCAGGCAGGTACCGGAGCCGGTCGCTTAGACCGCTCAGCCACTGAGGCCCTACATACATGTTTGTACCGCCATTTGTGTGGGTTAGACAAAAGAAAAGTGTAGCAATGATCTTTTATCTGCTGAACTTGAAACGCAACCTAATAGTTAGCGAAAGAACAATTGAAACTGGTGAAGATCGAATTTTTAAGTGCTTTACATTTGTGAAATACCTTATTCATGTATACTTCGACTGCGTCATGCATGTATACTTCGATATCGTTGATTTTAGTTGATCATTTTAAAATGTTTTAAATTTGCAAATTATCTGCATAGTATTATCCCAAGCGCTGAGACTCAAGCAGTAGTTGTACACAACCAGATCTCTTAAGCGAAATGTGCTTTTGACAACACAATGTTACCCACAGCAATTGAATACACAGTTAATGACAGGCAAGATGGAGTAAACAATTGTTTAATGTGTATGCACTTCCATTTAGATGTGCATTATCATTTGCAGAAATGACGATCATTGTTTGAGTTCTGACATATCAATTAATACAGTCCTTCACTATCTCTTAGAATTATTTATTCACCGCTTTGGCGTCAAATTCCAAGAAACCAATGTCTCAAATAAATAGAGCTGAATATTACTTATACAAAATAAAATCATATAAAATTTTTAATTTAAGGAAAGACGTGGATTGGGACAGCATTTTTGATTAAATTTATGTTAATCAGACAAGAAAAATAGAAAATACAAAGCATGTCTCTTTATTTACTTACTTTCATCAATTGTTGTTTTCGTCTTACCGTTGGCAATTGTTGGCAATTTCTTCGTTTGAACTCTCGCAGTTGCATTGTTTACCTACGATATTCCGAACAAAAGTGCATTATTTTATGAACTTTACGGACGGTAAATATCATAGTTTAACATCGACGCATAAAGATTATTAGTACAATACAAACTCTGAGCGGTGAATAGAGCAGTGTTTGTGTTGTTAATGTATTAATATGTTGATTCTGCTATTTTTCAATTGCAAATATTACTCTGTAATGAAATTGAGAGGATTCAGTCGTTGATTACAATCTTAATTATTTTTGTACATCAAATATTTTCAATACATTATGGAGCTTTACAAGATATAAAATATTTTAACGTGTTCTAAAACACGCACATATAAAGACATATATATATATATATATATATATATATATATATATTATTTGTATAATATACTCTGTATTCAGTTGTTTTAAAGGAAATATCAAGAATAAAAACTATTCTAAATAATTTATTTATTTATATTAAAATATAAGAAAGTAAATATATTGTTAAAATTTCGGTGAATTCAAGGATCTGTAACGTTGGGAGGTCGTATTCCAAAAGCATTGCACCGCTTTGAGTACGAGGGTAAATATACTTAGTATAGAAATGCAAAATATCTAAAATCATTTCTATAAACATTTTTCTGATATTTTTTAAGATATTTTAAATATAGATTAAAAACACTTACTATGTTATCCTCAAAAAATAAAATAGACCTATGAAATCCGTTTTATCAAGAAAGTAAAAGTCAATTGAGTTTTATGTTTTCGTAATCAAATTATTCGTGCAATACTTTAATACAAGATATTTTTATTTTGAGACTTAAACACATGTTTCATGGGGTTATCCATTATAAATGACATTAACATATATTTGTATAAGGCTTTTGGGACAGCTCCAGTGAAACATTAGCAAACGTATTACATGAATAAGAAATGCAATTCCTACTTTTATTTGCAGCAGAATAATTTAATGGTAAACATTTTCCATTAACTGCAATATGAGGTAAACAGCACAAATCATATTTTACCGTAGGGAACAAATTTCAGTTATATTATTACACTGAATTTCGCTTCTCTTGTTACTCCTTCAAATGCGAAAGTTAATTTAAGAAAAACAAGGAGACATGAATGCATACATAATATTTGTAGAATAGCTAACCGTCCTAGCACAAGGTAGGTATATTCCTATAAAATGCCATGCTATGTAAAGCTGGTTTTACAAGAACCAGGAGCACTCGCCATCACTAAAAGCGGGCGGTAGAGTTACGTTCCGAAAACTGATAAAAACAAACTTTTTTTTAAATTTAATTTTAGATATGCAGCCCATACATTTTATAAAAGCAAGTATAAAACAAAATGAATTATATAATCGAAAATAAATCGAGTAAAATGTTTTCATTTTTTTGTTACTTTTATGTAATACATTTATCTCTTCTTTTTTTTCCTGTTCTTTCTTTTTTAAGTGGGTAGCGGGCCCCCTTTATGTCTAAAATTTTTTTGCACTTTCTTTCTTTAAATAATATCTTTTTTTAAAATTCTTAGCTGATTATTTTAGTAGAAAAGCTGCATTCAAAGAAAATGACTTTTCCTTAATTTAGGCCTCCATCTGATGCGCTCTAGTTCGTACGTTTGATACTTTTTAAAAAATGTTTCTAGGCAATTTAATACACAAAAGTTCGACAATTTTTCCCATGTACTTTGTATTTTCTGATATGACATTTATTATTATTGTTATAATAATAATAATTATTATTATTATAGTTGTTGCTGTTGTTGCTATTATGATTATTATTGTTATTATTATTGGTATTCTTATTATTCTTGATAATTACGATAGGTCGTTAATCATTGTCGTTGCTATTTTCTTCCAATAGCTTCATTCTTTGGCGCTCTAAAGATGGATGTCCCTTATAATTTCTGATTCATGTCTGCAATTTTCGTTACATATGTTGCGTCTCATTTATGATATTTTGCTTTCGTTTAAGCATACACACTACGGATATAAATATTGACTGCTTAGTGGAAAATATTTAGCCAATACAAATAATCTTTATAACTCAGCAGTTCATAAGTTATTATCCTTGTTCCCTTTAAGTATTTTTCATCTTGATATTCTATACTTTTATAAAATTCAATCCAGGAAGTACAGCAGCCGTTAAATTATGCATAACCAACAGTACATGTGCGATTTGTGCTGCTTACCACCAGGTGATGTTGGAGAAGAAGTTTTGCTTCTCTGAAAGATCTTACCTTCCGCTGCTGTGATGCAGCATCAATTTTGTCTCTGGGTTTCTGAGAGACTAAAGAAGGGGCACCGTTGGAAACAATGAGATAGTTATCTTCTGCTGCACATACAAAACATATACATCATGTACCAGACATCCAGTAACAAGTTGCTGCGCTGCGTATTTTGAGCTCGTATATGTATTATTTCTCTTAATATAGATTAAACTGTTAGATCATTCTGTCAAAAAGTTGTAAATTGCCTAACGTTGTGTTACATTATTGTTGTTACAGCTGTTAACTGTGACTTTTTCTGTTTACTTTAGTAAGACCTTCTCAAATTATTTTTACTTTGTATTACAACGTTCATATATGTTACCTACAACGAATTTTACTGTGTATCGGAAATTGTTATGTAAAATGGATTATTGATATTAGTAACTAAGAAGTACATTTAGAGAAACGTATTACATAATATGTCAACATCTTAACCAACCTACAGTGAGAAAAAAATCGAAAAAAAGAATTGAAATTTTAGAAGATTAAGCTTTTAGTAAAGGCAATACGCTGCAAAGTAATTGAGATGGAAATGATCTAAACACTTGGATATATGTGAGTCATTATAATACAAATGAAAATATAGTGGTTTTACCTTAACACTAGTTGAAATGCATTTAATTAAATTTTATTTATTTTCCATTATTTGTTTTGTTTTCTGTAGTTAAGTGAAAATTTTCGAAAAAATATAATTTAATTAGATGAAAAAAAGTAATGAGTTTAAATTTCCAGTTATAAGAATTCATGTCACCTTGTTTTTATAGTAGTCATGAATTTAAACAAATTGCAAGAAAAGAAACAAACTAGGAAAGCGCACATTTTATGTGCAAAAGCAGGTAGCCGATTAAAACAGTTTGAAAGAATGGAAAAGCGTAACAAGATAACAACCAAGACGGAATCCCCCTAGGAAAAAAATAATAAATCTTAAGAACTAAATTTTTTTGATCTAATATGAAAGGTTTAACAGTAGCTAAAATAAATGTGTAAGAAGAAAACTTTATTTATCGAAACATTTCAGGCTCAGTATTAATATTCTTTATAACTGTCCCTTTCGGAAAATATTATCAATTACTTAAGTCATTTTGGTAAAGTAATATTTTAACTGTCATGGTTTAGCGTAATTATAATTTACTATTTTAAAATGTAACGTAGATCTTTTGTTTCATTAACAGATTAGTTATTTCGTATCGAATTGTTGAATGTAATTTTCTGCTATTCTTATATAAGTAAAAATACCAAAATGCGCTTGTGTGTTCGTATTATTTTTAATTCGTGCATTTATTTCTAGTTGTGCAAATCTACAGTAAACATAATCACTACTGTTTGACTTACATTTGATAACCATCTCAAATTAGACTTTAATTGAAGACTTTGGTCACAGAAGTGGAGTTTAGTGCATAAAAATTAATATTATTTTTATTTAACTGTATTTACTGGGTTAAACTTTTTATTTAATTATGTGAAACTTAAAAATATTGTAAGTTAATCAGTGTTTTTAAAGCAAACAAAGTATACAAATTTTGGGTTCTTAATAACAATAAAATCTTATTTACTAGACATACATCTTACGGATGAGAGGAAGCTTCAACAAAAATGTGTGTGTTTTTATTTAAAGATTTAATTATTACTTGATTTTGTTTTTAAGTAAAGAAGAAAAAACTAGTTTCATAAGAGAATTTTGACAACCTGCACTATATAAAGCATTCAGTTTTACTTTTAAAATGTTTAGTTTACCGAGATGAAATGGACATGTTTTCTGAAGTGTTTTGTAAATTACTGATGCTTTTTCTTTGTTTTGAGCCTTTTAAATCGCATCCCTGTGAAGTTCATAGTGTAATTTTTTTTTTATAGAATGTACGGAAAAGCTTCATTTCTGCATTGAAGAAAAAAAAAAAAATGCATTACTTAGAGATCAGAACATTACTAGACAAAGAAATTATTAGAAGTTCAATTTAGAAATTTTAACATACCTAAATTCTAAAACGGATTAGCTGAAGAAGACTTATGAAATAACATCATGTATGGGTAATGTATAGGCACGATTCATAATAATCCTGTTTTTGAGCCTAATAACAGCGCAGTAATTTTAAACATGTTGCTGGATTCTGGAACGACAAGTATTAATTAGCTAAAGAAATGTCAATCCTATGGCATAAAAACGTGCTATTGATTGAGATCTAGAGCAACGTCAGGCAGTGAAAAGTTGATATAACCAGCCAAACTAACTACCATCACATTCCTCTTACTATAAGCAAGACAGTGATTAAAATGCCAATGATCATATACATTCAAGCTATCAACAGTCACAATACAACTGATGCATTTGTGTCCAATCGTATCAAAGTTTTAAGGGCTAAAATTTAATTTGGAAGCAAACACGTATGCTATTATTTGGCTATTGCATGCGAAGACAAGGCCGCGTAAGATATCAGCAACATCATTAAGCAAAAAAATATATTTTAGTAATTTAAGCCTACGATGTAGTTTAATAGCCAAATATTGCATAAAAGATCATAATTTTCTTTATTTCTAGGAAAATTTCAATGCAGCTGTTCATGTCTTTCCCAATTTTATTGAAAGACTAAAATAAGGCATGAATGAATGCCTCATAATGCTTTCTTGAAATGAAAATACATAAAGGATTGGTATAAAATTATATACTTTTCGTCTGAAAATGATGATTCTTCTTTTTTTCTGTTTGCTCAGTGTAGCCTAATCCTTAATATTCTGTAAATGACGCTATATTTATTACACCATAAACAATCACAAGCGTATTGGGACGTTTGTAACATGAACTTAATATCTTAAGCACGTAATTAAGAAAGAAAACTATTTTACAATATAGACTAAATGAATTTTTAAAAATGTTTACTTTTCCATTCATATTTTTATGCGAATAAGTACATCGTTTAAGAAACTCAAACACCCCATAACTATGAGTAACACTACACAATGGAAAGGCATAACTGAAAAAGTACGTGTTTTTGCTATATTTATTATTAAATACTTTTAAAAAAGGAAAAGAAAGAAAGATAAAAATGCAACGAGTTATAGACACAGCAGAGTTGCAATTGCTAGTTGGGATACAATTGCAGTCAGTTTCTAATGGACTATTGAATAGTGTAAGCAGATTGTAAGCAGATCTTACAGATATATTGTAAGCAGATCTCGATATCGCAAAACAGTAACTTAATTCTTGTAGCAATGTAAACATTAAATATTTTATTTTCGATTGCATATTTGTAGTATGATTTAAGAATTTCAAAAATAATTGTCGGGTTTTAAAATCATTACCAGTTGTATAAAGCATTAAATTGTGACGATAACGATATACATATATATATATATATATATATATAAAATTTTAATTTAAGCATAGTTTTAAATTATTATTATTATTATTATTATTCTTTTGAAATATTTACTTTTTTTCTTACGCAATCATCTCCAGTGTCCTTTGAATGAGGTTTTAATAAAATCTAACGCAATGAGAACAGTTTTCTTTCCACTCGTTTGATTTAGAATATATTAAGATACATATAAACTCTAGAATATTTGTTACTTTTTATTTCATTATACACTACAAAAATAGCTTTGATTTACTTCCAGAGCTTACAATAACATAACTACATAACTCTTGTGTTACAAGTGAGCTATTATTAAATATATATTCTCCGATTTCGGTAATACTGTTGGTGCGATAAATGCTAAACTGAAAACAAACTCAAAAACTCGTAGACAAATGCAATGTATTTGTTTTAAAAATTGGGTTATTAATTTTTGAAGGAAACGTTTCATATGTCCGTTCCCCATAAGTTAATTAACAACAAAATTTACAGTTGGTTTCATATCTCATCTGAACAGCTGAATTGAATTTAAAAATGAGTGCTTACTATGCATGGATGGACATTTCTTTGCTGCACTTCCCTTGCAAATGAAATCTCCTCAGCGGAACACATTAAAGTTTTCAACTGAAGGGATCAAATCTCGAAGTGCTATCATAGTACCACATACAGAGCAAGAGAAATGTACACTATGATTATGTAAATGAGAGAATAAAACATGCACCTCGATTTTCCTTCCCTCTACCACCGTGCCGTTCAAGTGGTCGCGTGCTCGATCGGCGTCAAGGCTATTTGCGAACGTTACAAAACCGAAACCCTGCATGCACGAAGAACAAGAGAACAAGAGAAACATGCATTAAGATCCGTGCATCCTTTGAATGTTATCTCAAGAACTAAATAAGTATAAAATGTTAATCTTTCTTTTATCTATCAGAGACGCAGTTTCGGCCAGCTTCAAAGAAAATATTTTCAAGTTTTAACTTTCAGTGAAAGAACATTACAAAAGAAGAGTTTTAGAAGCTACTAAGCACTTTAATGTTCTTAGTTGGATTTTAATATCCAACTATACAGAAATAATAAATATTTTAATGACCGGATTTGGTTATTATTGATTGCTAGCAATCATGATCAGTTATTTTTTTCAATTTTTTTGAAATTTTTTTTAACAAAAAAAAAAAAAAAAACAGAAGATGCTATTACTTTTTCGTGCGTAGGAGAGGCCCAGTCATGATATTGTTGAACTAAATTACATAAATGGAAGAATACATTATGCAATTAGAGATAACTTTGGTAATTATTGGTTTTTGTCTAAACGCTGTTTTAAATTCAACTTCACCATTTTTCTCATTTGTGTGGTATTAGTTTGAACTAGAATTTTTTACAATGTACCATGTAAAACTAGCTTATTTTTTCAGGTATATTTTAGATAACTTGAAAATGTGATCAGTATTAATTCATGAGTCTGTATCTCTTAACTTAAACAAAGGTACTAAGTTTCTAATGTTTATCGTATACTGGATTTTTCAAATAAGGAACTAAAATGCTATTTGACTTTCGCATTTTCTACTTTTGACATAACTGATGCAATAAACGTTAAAGACAAAAATTAATGTTCACTAGGTATTTAAGAAAATTCAACGATTTTCTCCAGAATACTGCGTCTCTGACTGATAAAACATTTCAAGTTCTCATTCATCCCATTCACACTGCTAAATACGTTCATGCACAGTTGCAGCTTGGCTGAATGGCACAGTGTTCGGTTATGCAATCGAAATATAATGACAATAAAAAGAATATTTTATAAAAGCATTCTGGAACATTTAAAAATTATCGTTAATATTACTAAAACTCGTGTAATAAATGATTGTGTAATTGAAATAATGTGGTTAAATAACACCCTGTCGTTTTTGAGGAAAAAAATCACGTGCAACAATAATTTTTATGCAAAATTTAATGCCCGGAAATTTCAGATAAAGCGAGAGAATATTAAGGATTGTATTGTCCTTTTTTTTTGTATTGAGATAGTATTTCAGCCGAAGTTTATTAACTTAGTCTAATTCGCTGCTTAATTTGAATACAAAACACACATATTTATCGGCACATCAAAATTAAAATCAAATTCTTTACCAGGGCCATTATACGAAGTGTTGAAGCACACATGGATTTAAGTACCAATGATGCTGTTTAAATTGCATTACACAAGCTCTGAGAATCTCAAATGCCCTGAGGTTTTAATCAACAAAACCATCTTCGGAATCGAAATCGAAGCGTCAATAAATTCATCATTATATTTAAGCAAAGCAATGATGGCATATACTATAGATGATATTTCATGCATCCTCTAAATAAAAATTAATCATAAATTTGCGGTGTTCAGTAGGTATGATTCTTCTGATAAACATGAAATTAAAACACTATTTTTAAATATTTTCACAATCACCAAAATTTTAAAATATAAAGAATTATACAGATTCCAAAAATTCCAATATTTCTCAATAAAATATGTAAAAAGCATTTTATTGTCACTTTTTCGATTGCAAAAATGAAAAGGAAGGATACTTTACTTAAATAATAAATCAATGGTAATTATAACTTTGAGTGCCACAAAATTATAGGATAAATGGCGATATGATTGTGTGATAAACTGCAATAATTTTATTGAATCAGATAAGACCTTTTCTTCACTCTAAAAAGTTCTAGTTCAACCTTTCACCAAAAAAAAAAAGAAAAAGAAAACATGGTGAAATTTAGCTGCAGTCAACATTTGGTATTAAAGTTGAACCATTATAATGGTCCCCAGTACTAAACTGCAACCAAGTGTTGGTTGCCGCTAAATTCGAACATTTTTTTTCAGTTTTTGGTGAAAGGTTGAACGAAAATTTTTTACAGTGTAGTACTGCAGCGGAGGTAAATAGTTCAATGTTCTTTCTTCACCATACTACAAAATAGGTGTTTTAGCGACTAAGTAGAAACTGTAAATAAAAGCAATTTTTACTGCTGTATTTCTTTTTCCGAAAATAGTACGTAATGAAATTAGATCTAAATAGACTTCTTCGATTATTTTTACTGCATTACAACGTCAACTTGGTTGCCTTTAAGCAGCCTGGTTTGATCTAAGTCATGGGACACGTGAATACCTTTACATCTACCATTAATTATCAATACGACGTGAATACAGCATGCAATTTAGTGTAATTGATTTTCCCTTTAATCTGAATTTTGAAGCACTCCAAAAAATAAAATAAATAAAAATTAAAAAGGAATACTGAACGGAACAGGATAAATAAAAATCTACAACATTCATAAATCATAGCCGGTTATGCAGTGTATCAATATTTTCAAAATAAATATTTACTAATATGTGAAACAAGTAAGAGCCTCGTCTACTTACATTATTTTGTCATTTTTTTGTGCAGCAGGAAATATAATTTCAACATATCGCTAAACTATCAGCTTTTGTTTTCTGAATTTATATTATTGTGTATAATATATACTAGTACAGGAAATGTATTTCCATCGAAGAAAAAGATTGAATTTACAAGGCAACATATATTCTACAGCCCCGAATATTTTTTTGAATGGCCTGGAGAAGAAATATTTTCACACAGTTAATGCTTTGCATGAGCTTTGAAAGGGGAACAAAGTAGTGGAAATCAGGAGCATTTGATATATAATTTAGCTTTTAAACAAGAAGAAAAATTTAATAGATGAATAACTCATAAAATTAAACCCCACTGTTATATGACTTATATTTGCAGGCGCCGGCAGGGTGGCATCGTGGTAAGGCACGGAACTCGTACGCCCCTGGTCAGAATATCAAGCCTGGCAATGTCGGTGGCTTTTCAAGATGAAGACAATCGTCTGCGCTCATCTCGTGTGATTATGCGGCATGTAAAATATCCCTTGAGTAGACATTCGGTTTGGATGCTCACGGCTAAATTAAATTCCTATTGCAATTTCGTGTCAACAGAGCCCGGGTGCTCGCCCTTTCAGGTGGAGATCAAAATTCTCCCGAAGCGATTGTACCACAATTATTGCAGTGCCGCTGAAAGAGGTGATACCAATCTCTCGGGAACGCACTAGGTCTGCAATTGGCAGAAGCCACCTGAAGCATATCAGAAATAAATTTTTTGCAGGCTACTTTAAAATAATAATCAATATTACTTAAGCCTGATCGAGTAACTATGAAGTTGTATATATTCACTTAAAGTAAATTTTTATTAAGGAATAATGCATAAACTTATCTAGATTAACTGTGTGTGTTTTGAAGAAAGCGTATCAGTAATAAATATTGATTAAAGTTTACTTAGACTTCTAGTACCCAGCGTAACTGGCAATGATAAATGATAGATTGTATGCATGGTGGACAGGTGGTTAACTGAATAGCAAGTACAGAATATTTTTTAATAAATAGGAAAAAAGAGTCATGCAAACATGCTTCTAATGAAATATTGTGGAGTGAGAAGAAACAAAAAAAGTGTCCAAACAGTGACAGGCAAAAGATTCTAAAAAGTGCCCAGCTACTCAGTCATACGCATTCATTTTATTAGATACAATGTCAGAAAACTGAAAGGTTATAAGATGCATGTAAAGAAATATGCACTTTGTTCTACCCACATGTTTCTTAACTTCATACGAATTTGGTATCCCAGAAAAAAAGAAATGGATAATTTTATTTTAGGTTTCTTCAAGCTTTTGGAAAAGAATATTATACAGAACTATTCCAAAATTTTCTATCTTTATTTAATGTGAGAAATTAATATCGTTACACAGAAATTTTGACTACATATATACTGTTATGCTCTTAATTTGTCAATTATTTAAAACATGTGTTATATCAATGCTCCATTTTATCTCGCAAGGCACCCCTTCATTGAAGTCTTTAACTCGGCAAACTTATAGTTATGAGCTGAAATTTGAAACATGCAAGAAACATTTATTGAGAAACATTTGCTTACCTCAAATTTTAATTTATTGTATGAGTCCATTGAATTTCATTTTGGTTCAAAAAATATAGGTTTATTGACAGTTCTATTTTTAAAAGATTAGATCACGATTTTTGTTGAATTAATAAGCTGTTTTCTGACATGCTTTAGTAAGCCCCACGTTAAGAATAAAAATCCATGCCATAATAGAACATTAATACCATTAATAAATACTCCACAAATTAATAATTGTATTATAAAAAGACCCTGATTTATAACCTTTCGATTTTCTGTAATAAAGCTTCCTTTGAAAGGTTGTGTTTTTTTTGCTAATATATATATAGATAATATGCGTTTTCAAAGAAAGCTTTTAATACTATTTAAATACACACAAATATATATATAGTTATTAAATATAAATTTCACACATTATTATTTCACCAAATACATAATTGACAGTAAACAAATTGCCTTTGTTACTATTTTTTTCTTTTAGTTTATTAAATACACCTTTGCGATTACACAATTCTAACAAATTAATAAATGAAAAAACTGCTCTATAATAGAGGGGGAGCGTGGAATTGTTAAAGCCGAATTTTTAGTGTTATTAGAGAATGAACATTCAACGACCTAACAACTTTGTTTTTTTTAAATATCATGGCCGGTCTCCTATGTGACCTGAAGATAATTTGGCATGATATTAACCGAAAAATAGATAAATAAATAAATAAAATAAGGTTCATTAAGCAGCGATGTACCTTGGCGATATATACTGGCGAGTTAAATACTCTTTAATCTTTAAGGTAGATTCATATGCATCGGCATGCAAATGCAATTGGGATGATAAAAATAGCTTATAGCAGAAACATTGTGGCTCCCAAGCGTCCCTTCTCCCTTAGTTTGCATTAAAGAATGTTTCTACGCAGATTCATCGCTCTGAATGTACTCGACTCCTTTTCAAAAAAAAATGAAAAAAAAAAAAAAAACGAAACAGAAAAAAATGCGCATAGAAACATTTGTAGGAAGCGACGATGCCGGATATATGTAAAATTGTACCTTTATTCTGGGACTTTGTCAACTGTCACTCAGAAATATTTTCGTTTTTTGGTTTTGCATTAATACTCTTAGTTTTATAGTATTTTACGTACTTGGGGTTAAGGATAAATGCACATGCTATTTGACAACAATTCGAAATTTTATTTGTTTTGTTTCCTGCTACACAGCATGCCTTGATATAAAAGGCGGGATAATATGAAAGCTTTTGCAAACAGAAAGAGAATAAAAAAGAAAAAGTTTTAAGAAAAAAAATTCTGAATGATAATCCCTGAAATTTAGGCAAACATCTAGCCTCAATAATTATTTTGAAATGAGATTTATATTTTACTAAATCGATATTGGATAATTTATTACAACACTTATGTGCATTCGCGTTTAGGTTTTTAAAGGGCATATCAGTCCATTATCTCACATGAAAAAAATATTTCAGACTTTTCTTATTGCAATGCATCTAAAAATTAAAAAAAAAACATAACTCAAATTTTTAAACACCTTTTTGTTTGTTTGTTTGTTGACAACAACGTTTTATTTACGTACTTCATTAATAATAATTGAAAAAATATATTTAAACAAGAACAGTGGCTAATATCGTAATTTTATAATCGTAAATACTAAAATTAATATATATTTTTACCATACCTTGGAACCACGCTCATTAAAAATGATTTCCACATCCAAAATGGGCCCATATTGCTAGAATTGAACATTTATATTATTTTTACGAAATACATTAGATAACAAGATAACTAATATTTCAACAGAATAACTACAATTTATCCTTCAAAATGTATGCTGATATATATTTTACTATATGTAACTCTTTATGGTTCATATTAGTCTGAAGTCAATTCTGGCAAAATTCAAGTATTCTTTAAAAAAATTGCATAGAATGAAATAAATGCCTTTGTATACCCCATAAAAACTAAAAGTATAAATCATATTAAGATTTCTATTTTCAAACTATATGAAACGAATCTTTGCAATTTGATAGTACTCAAATATATTGTGTCCGTTTGTTGTGAATTTTGTCAAAAAACAGCACTTACAGCATTACATTTTAGACAAAAATAATCTACTTGAGGCAATATCAACAATGCTTCTGTAACAGATAAGTTTCAGCAAAAATTAGGTTCATTATGAATACGAAAACAGAATATTACTTTTTTTGGTAAACTATTTTAAACCTGAGTGTTATTTACGAGAATATTTGAGTAGAATTATTCTTTTAGCAACTACATTTTCAATTACGACATCACGAGACCAAAAAAAAAAAAAATCGTAGTACGCAAAATATATTATTTCTAATAACGTTATTGTACATAACGTTTTTGTAACGTATTGTAACGTATTTAAAAATAAATGGGTGGAGGGAATGCTTGGAAAAGTTTACTTAAAATTTGACTTTACTTAAATCGATAAACCCCCATATCACTTCTATCTATCTCCCTTTTCTTTTTTCAATTTTATTTCGTTCATTAATTAATTGATTTTTTCTTATTTTCTGGTTTAATCTTTTTTCTTTCATTAATTAATTGATTTTACTTGCTTTTTTTTTTCCCTTGAAACTTGAAAGTTTTGTTCTCTTTCATCATAGCGAAAAAACATTGACTAGGAAAATGCGGTTACATGTTTACTTCATTCTTAATTTATTCATTAATTCTTTTTTCTTGATACAAAGAGTTATTTCACACTTAGTACTAACCATTCTTATACTAAAACTCTTATTTTAATAGTGATAAAAAATGGCAGTTTTAAACATTTTCCTGGTGACAGGTTTGTTACAGTCTATTAATTTCGATTAAATTGGTATTTATTAGAGCAATTATAAAGTATATCGGGACATAATTACTCACAAATATATTACTTTTAGTATCCAATATAAGATACTGAGATATATAAATAAATGTTATGTTTCGTCTGAGACTTGAATCGTGCAAAACTCAACCACACGAAAAGTAATCACATTCAGCGTGGAATCTGGAAAATAATTTCTAGCATAAAAAAAGATCAACCTACCCCGAAGAGTTGCCTGAGGTCGGGATCTCTAAATCGAAATGGAATATTACTGACGTGTAGTCGCTTCGGCTGGCTAATCTTCGAGCCATCCGAGACCGCCGCTGTCTGCGTCGAGACCTGACCGTTTCCTGAGACCAACGCTTCTGGTTCCAAATCGGTTTGCTTCAAAAGAAGACGGTATGAATCATACACATTTTTGCACGAATGAAAGAAAACATGCTTATTAAAATCGATATTCTGTGAAGATCATGATAAGTTTTTCCTTGTATTTGTAAATATCAAATTAATATATATTTAACTAATGAAAATAATAATACATTTTTAATAATTGTCAATATGAAATAATTAGTCAGCAGTAAGGGACCAAAATTTGCTCCCAGACTTGCTGTAGCCGTAAAAAACTCACTGTCACAAACAATTTTGCTCACAGGTAAGACAAACTATTAAACATATGAGCTAATGAAACTATATTATATGTAGAGGATACGATACTAATCTACCGTTAGATAGGTAAAAATAAACACATAAAGATATAAAACATCACAGCATTTTTCCTCAAATAAAAACAATATCATTGTTTTTATTTGAGGGATATGAGTATGATTGAGGAAGAATCAATGAATACAAGGAGAAGGGAAATCAAAACTGCGCAGTTAGTGAAATATGTTTTTTCTTCTTTGAAATGATATTTTATATTAGGGACTGAAGGATAAGATTTTTTGGTTACGATATTCAACCCACATGTATATGTATATATATATATATATATATATATATTCTTAACACCACTTTTTTAAATATGCCCTTTTCATAAAAATGCACTCTTTTCGAGAGTCATTGCTGCTTGATTTAAAGTCTAGAATAAGCTCTGGTGTTTTATCTCATGCAGGAGCCACAGAATATACGAAATCTTCGACAGGGTTGCTGTCCGTTATCTAACTAGTAGTAAAAAACGAGTAGATTAAAATATATTTACCGTCTGCTGTTCGACGCCGTTACTTGTAATGACTGGAACATTGAATGATGAGTCTTTACTAACGCCGTCTGTCCGTAACTGTTGCGCCGAATGTTCACCGCCATTTTGTTGCTGCTGATGTTGACTTCCTCCGTATTGAGGTGGGTAGGACATCGGTAACTGTGTTTGCACCATATGCTAAAGGAGAAAAAAATCAAATGAGATGAATATATTAGCTATTAAACATTTAAAATTATTTAACATTACAAATTAAGAGATGTATATAAAAATGAAAAAAAAAAAAAAACGAATTCTGCTCGGCATTGCAAATTCATAGAAAATAGGAGAGTTGCACGCAATTCGGCATTAATTATTCCCCAAGCAAAATAGTCCTGACAACTGGATTGATCTCAAATATGAAAACTAGTTCTCCCAATGAATGCAAAGTTATTCTGATGATAATTATTTCCAGACTTGAATTAGAATTGAAATCATTTTAATTATTTCTGTATGGAGCAAATGTTCCAGCCGCTTATGTTGAAAGTAGAGCAAGATCATAAGTAGTTTTAGATAAACTTCATATCTTTACATATAAAGAATTGTATGGAAAAATATTTATTTCAAATTTTACATCCCTTTTTTGAAAGTTCTGATTAAATGAAAAAATATGGCACTTTTCTACGCAATATCCAACAAATCCAGTTTACAATTGTCAAAATGCTGCAGCACATATGCAAAAAAAAAAAAAAAAAGCGCTGCAAATATACGAAATTCAAGTACCTCGTTTAACAATTCGACCCTTTAAGACATTTAATTTTCGAACGTTTGAGTGGATTTTTCTAACTGTATGCATTTTGTGTAATTATGAGATATGCTTTCACAATAGACTAATGTGTTAACTATATTTCAAAGAATATAACGTACACAATGAAACACATTACCAGCGTATGAGCATAAATAGTATATTTATATAAGCAATCGTCCAATGACTGAATTACAACACATACGTCTATATATATATATCGATCATTTAAATCAATATTCAGTTTATTAGTATTTTAATATTCCTTACATAGAAATAAAATTTCACGTTAAATTAAAGCACAAATGAGCATTAAAACGCAGACATATGTTTCGGGATCGCTTGGAATCCCTTTTTCAATGCGACAGGGAGCTTCTAGATGCAAAAAATTGTGCGCGTTTCTATGCTTTACCGAAGGTACACAAGGCAGGTATTCCTTTCAGACCAATTGTTTCCAATATTGGCACTGCTTCATATAAACTTTCCAAGTATTTAGTTTCTGTGTTTTCTCCACTTAGGAGTCGGAATGTTTTCACTGTTAAAAATTCCACCGATTTTGTTAAGAAACTTCATAACTTCGTTCCGAATAATTCGGTTATGGCCTCTTTTGATGTTAATTCTTTGTTTACTAATGTTCCTGTTGATGGCGCTTTGACTTGCCTCAGGAAAAGGCTTTCTGAATTCCATTTTACTTCTGTGGAAGTCGAGGAATTAGTTTTTCTTACTCGTGTGTGCTTGCAACAGAGCACTTTTGTATTTAATGGTAAATTCTATGCTATGGTAGATGGCCTAGCCATGGGAAGTCCTCTTAGTCCTATTTTAAGTGATTTCTATATGCATTATTTTGAGGAAAAACTATTCCAAAAATTGCAATTTCAATTTTATGTTCGTTATGTGGATGATTGTTTTGTCCTAACGGACAGTAACTTGTTAGGTATTGATGATGCTCTTTCGATTATGAACTCCATTGATTCTAATATCCAGTTTTCTTGTGAGAAAGAACTTAATAGTAGCCTCGCGTTTCTTGATGTTTTGATTTCTAGGAGTGAGTCTGGTTTCACAACTTCTGTCTATCGTAAACCTTTCGCTGTTTCTTTACCTCCTCACAGACTATCGTCTCATCCTCCCAACCAAAAATATTCGGCTTTTAATGCTCTTGTCCATCGTGCTATTAATATTTGCTCTTCTCCTGAGCTTCTCAAGATTGAACTCAACTATCTGAAAGCTGTAGCTGTTGATAGAGGATTTTCTCACTCTTTAATTGATTCTATTCATAACAAACTTTCTAAAAAACCTTCTGGTCCCAATCATGTGGTTTCTAGAAAGGATTTGGTTGTGTTACCATTCTTTCATTCTGTAAGTTTTCGTATTGCTAAAATCCTAAAAAGGTTCCAATTTCAAGTTGTTTTTGCTCCTAGCAACAAACTTTCCTTCTCTTCTCTTAAAGATCCTGTTGATCAACTTAATACTTGGGGTATTTACCAAATTAGTTGCCGTTGCGGCCTTTCTTACATTGGACAGACAAAACGTGCTCTGAAAATTCGGTTAAATGAGCATAAAGGTTATGTACGAAAGCAAGAGCTGAATAAGTCTAGCATTGCTCAACATTGTTGGAATTCCAACCACTCTTTTGATTTCAATTCTGGGAAAATTATTCAAAAATGTTCTTCCCCTTTAGAACTTGACTTTTGGGAAGCTTATCATATTAACAGGAATAGTTCTAATTTGGTTAATGATTCTTCCTCAACTCCTTATTTTTCACAGGTCTGGCATAAGTTCCTTTAATTTGTTGTTCTTTCTTGGTTTTCTTGTTAGTTTTCCCTTTTTTTTTTTTTTTTTTCTCTCTCCCCCCCCTCCCCCTCTTTTGGCATGTGTACTTTGTTTTGCTTTTTGTTTTGGTTTTTTCTGTACTTATTTTATTTCCATTTTATTCTTTGTATTTCATTTGATTTTTTTTGCAATTTTCATGTATTTTCACATTTTTATGCACGCTGTTGTCTTTTTCTTTGTTTTTATTGATATTCCTTTTTACTTTCTGTACTTCCAACTACATTCGTTTGTTACTCTCTTATTGGTGCCTTTAATACTACTTCTACTTCCACTTCACACTGCCTTTATTCTCATTGGTTTACAGTTAATTCTTAGGCTATATAAGCTTTGTTTTTGTTCTGTCTGCTTCATTTGGATGTTTTGCATCTAGAAGCTCCCTGTCGCATTGAAAAAGGGATTCCAAGCGATCCCGAAACATATTGGCTTCATTTGGATGTTTTGCATCTAGAAGCTCCCTGTCGCATTGAAAAAGGGATTCCAAGCGATCCCGAAACATATGTCTGCGTTTTAATGCTCATTTGTGCTTTAATTTAACGTGAAATTTTATTTCTATTACTTTGCACAAAGTTTAATCATTACTATTCCTTACATAGCTTAAAGTAGTTAAAGCGTTTAAATATTATGTTATAAATTAAATGAGTAATTAAAGCACAGAAGAACAAGGATAAAACCTACAACAAATATCTGCATGTAAAAGTTTGACTATTACTTATGCTGATTATTAAGTTTTTCATATTTTGTCCCAAGGCATTTTTGATAATTTTTCATAAACATTACGTTAATATTAGATACTCTTCATTTGACTATGTTTTTTTCATAAGACATCAAATATCTTTGCTTTGCTGAAAAACACAGCAACACATGATATTTTTGTATTTGAGTATCATTTGTATTCCGTGCTTGCTCGCCTCATGAATAAAAGGTAACGTGTCCAAGCTGCGTGCCCCATTTTTCTGTGTTATGCGACGATATGGGACAGCTCCGATGTGGCAAGTAGAATGATTGCTTACTGGCAACACGCAAGGCGGTTTAGGCCATGGTGAAATGTGTTGATTGTTTTTGTATGCCGCGATTTACTATGAAACAAAGTAAAAGATAAAGATATCATATTTTGTTCTTTACAATATATTTGCCTCACACTCTTTACACTCTCCTTAATCTGTACCGAAATATATAAGAATTACGAGAGGTTCTTTTTTATTATTATTATTGTTTCTTTCGGATTTTTGAAATCTTATTTTTTTCAAACAACACCGAAAATATCGATCAAATTTCACATTTACACTTTGTACCTGTATTTGTGATTTAGAGACGATAAAAATATTCAAGTTTTACCTACATAAACTTTTGCACTTATGGTTTTTCTTAAATGTGGCAGAAATTGTTTAAGCACGTTTTCTTAATATTTCAATGCTTTCATGGTTATTCATAGCTTACATGTCTCATAGTTATGATATATTTATATAAATTATGCGTACTTTTAATGTATAAGTCAGTTCTGTGTCAAGTGCAATACAGTTGATGCATTTTACTTTCTATATTGAAAATTTGTTTGCTCTCAGTATTACTTACTGTTGCAATTCATGTACAGGGACAGTGTGTTAGTACATGTGGCAGGTAACTTTTCTTAACAGACTTTTACTCATACTCTGACGCCTCTCATATAAAATCAACTTTAAAATCACAGAAACGGTTTAAAATACGGCTAAGTTGCTGTGAACAAGCCGATAATCATAATCCGTATATACTATGATGTTTATTTAAAAGTATGTAGAGTGGAAAGGGACATTACTATGCTACACATTCAGTATATTTTTGTTCCCTTTGTAAAAAAGGGTATTTCTTCAGCTGTTGCGTAAAATAATTTTCTTTTGGATAGTATTGAATATATATATATATATATATATGTACTTCCCTGATTATTTATTATTTAGTTGTGTCTGTTAAAAATTTCTCCATTCATTTTTGATTGCAAAAAATACAAACCAATACACAGCTAAATATTTTCCACAAAGCAGTTATTTATAATAAAGGTAATGTATTTTCATTCAACCTTTTCCCATGCATAGAATATGTAACAAATATCGTGAAGTCGCTCTGTGGCAGAAGCGTATCTAAAATTTACTGAGAAAATTGCTGGACCATTTTTTACCTTTGCTTCTTGAATATTTAATGGGATGCTCGCTTTCTTCATCTCTCCTGTACCGGAAAGAATTTATCTAAAGGCAAGTGATTACGGCCATGCACCTTCTAGTTTCGTGGGTCATTAAAACTATTTTAAACAAACACCAATAACCATTAGGGTAGACCCGGCAGAGTAATTTAACGATAGCTGGAACTATTGATTGCTTTCTAATCTTTCTTAAATATGGTAGAGCCAGGGAGTTAAAGGGATTTTTTTTAGAATCTTCTTCCTGTAAGTATGCAAAGTATGTCCATTTACAAGTTAGAGCTCTTTGTTTCGAAGCGTCACTAGCTTGAAAGGGTTTGCATGTACATGTGGAAAGGCTTTTAGGCAATGCAGGTATTTGCAACAAGTGCTAAATCACATGGTTTACATTTAATTTTACCTATTTATTTTCCATGTCGTCTAACGTGAATCCAGAATTCTTCATTAGAATTTAAAAAGTGTAATGAAATTCAGGGAATGTTGAATAATGCATGGCTTACCATACCTAGCGTTTTAACTACACAACGTGAACAAAATAATATGAGCAAGCCTTCCATGTAGTAGCTCTATACTTGCACTGAAGGTGTTAACTCCATGTAATACTTAAAAAGTAATGCGATAAACTGCTACACTTTTGCTAATTTCCATCAAAAACAATGCACTTTTATGAGTATCCGTTCTTCAGGTGCATATTTCCCTGACTTTATACATATTCATGCTGTCGCATCAGACAAAACATTAATGTAAGGTGGAAAGTTTTTAGATAGAAGTGGTAATATATCACCCCACACTGAATTCTATACTGTTAAAAATTTCCGTACGAAAATAGTAAAATAAACATTTATTTGATTGTTATTTTACCATATTTAATTACAACAGTTGAATAACCATTAGAAAGATGGTACTCAAACCGCTGATCGTGAAAAAAATCGTTTATTCTCTGTTTATCCTAAAGAACGTTTAACTAACCGTGATTTTCAAGCGCTCAATAAGAATCGGGAGTCCATCTTGGTTGCGAAACCTTACCGGTAGTACGTTGTTGTTAAAATATGAGTAAAGATTTATCAGTTCAAATCTGCATGCGTATATAAAAAAAAGAAGAAAAAAAGTGGCTTAAGCAGTGGTTACTAAATAGAAACACATGCACATGAAAATAAGAAATTGGAGACATCGGATTGCCGAACTGTTTGCGAATGAGCGAACCCATAATTTGAGCTGCTGCAGCTTGTTTGTATTTTAATTTTCGCAGAAAATAAAATGATTTTCGTCAATATGTATACATTAATCATACATAGTAAATTTATACCATAAATGACTTTGGATCCAGTCAAAAACTGAAATCTAAATTTTAAGGCAGTTTGCCTGTTGGAAAAGAAGATTTATTGATAAATACACGGCCGCTTTACGTAGTGTAGATGGCCGAATGACTAGAGCGCAAGGTTGGTATACCATACACCCGGGTTCGATTCCCGCAAGCTTCGTTTACTGTTTCTACGCCTCGAAGATTCTACGCCTCGAAATGGTTCAAAAACGGTAAAAATTTTGTTTTGAACCATTTTTAAATGGTAAACTTTTGTATTTATGGCTTTTTAACCAAGCAGATTTTAAATGGTTTAGGTCCCGTAAAGATAGACAAATGTTCCAAACCGTAAATTTAACAGTGAATTAGATGGACAGACTGCTGCCGGTTATTTAACCGTAATTTCATGATGAAATTTCCAACAGTGTACTAGCTATTCAACCGTATCCAACACATTGAAGAGGATACAATTAGCTATTTTTCTTTCCCATATTTTACACGCATTTGATAATTTGATTTAACAGTTCAAAATGAATACTTCATTATCTTTTTACGCGAGTCCTTTTGATTTAACACGAGCAATCTAATCCATTTTTCAATTTTATTTCTAGCATAAATTCTAGGAAAATAGAATTTCATTAGTGGTCTAGTTGATCATTTTTATTTTCGGTTTGTATGCCACGTATTTCACAGGAAGAGTTTGCATTTGCAGGTGCAGAGCTCGTGAAATACTCTGTGCCTTGTGGCGTAGATTTTCTGCTATGGCCCTTACTGATGCAAGTAAAATTCTGAAATTCCTTAATATGAGCCGGTTCCATATTTTTTGCCTCGTACTTGGTGCTTTGAAAATTTGCTGACTCCTGAAATACTGTGTGTGTTTAAACTCTTAGATATATATTCTTCAGGTGCATATATCACTTGCTTTACTTACTTTCTCTGATGCAGCAAACACACCGTAAATGTACTGCGGAACTTTTTTTAGACATAAAATTTCATTTATCACGCCACATAGAATTTTCTAGCTATCCGACCTTATCCAAAATGCAGCAAAGCATACTGTATGCCTTGCTGCATTTTGGATAAGGTCGGTATTGCCTGTATTAAAATTCTTCGAAATATCACTACTATTAGTAATGATAAATTAATGCTGTTTTATGGAAAATTGAATATGCTGTCAAAACTACTCAAAAATCCATCAATTCTACTAGCACGATCATTCTCTACAGACCCAGTATACGGAGCCTTCCAGAGACGTGATCTTTTTCCAATTTCAGCCACGCTCATTTTCAAGCAGGATGTAGTGAAGGCCTTTTCGAGGCATTGCTATTCATCTCAATATTGTGGTTAAAACGTGACTGTAATTCCACGTACCTGGATGAATTGAGCAGCCCATTTTCTTGCAAATAATGTTACAGGTTCTTTGGATGTGAATCAGTTTGCTGATTTTCAGGGGAACTTCATGAAATGGTTCTGATACACATATTGATTTGTGCCTGAATAACTTCTCATGCATTGAACATTTAGAAGGCATTCAGTAAGTAGCTCTACTTCTGAATCTGCATAAGGAAACGTGTGCACATATAAAGTCATTTTTGAGAAGGGGAATACCTTATAAGTTTGTAAATTTTTTATGTCGTTATTTTTATTAATTTGGTTATTTGCAACTTCAACAGAGTTTACCCATTACTGAAACGAGAAGGACAGCAATTCTTTAGGAACTTTAAATTCAAATTTTGGATCCATTGCAACTGGATAACATGCCACGTTTTATGAGATATTTTGGTGGGTTTTAAAAAATAGTTTATTGTTTTTTTTCTTAGATTCTAAAGCAAGTTTCTTTACTTTTATAAATGCAACCATTTTTTTTTGTTGTTGTACTCTTCAGGGGCATATATATAATACACAAACATAATAAGATGTACTCACATCTTACGCTTAAATAAGACTTTTAACAATATTATTTAATTCATTAGTTCAAAAAAAATCAAAAGGAAATGGAAATTCGACTTAGTTTCATTCGACAATGCCAATTTCACTGCCAGTAAAAGTTAACTTTTAAGCGGTTTTTTTTAATTTTTTTTTTATTTAACATTTATTCTTCGTTACATTTTAAGAACATAAACTTTCAAATGCGTCTTACAGAAATTAATACACTGCCATATAAAAAACTAAGAAAAAATTAATAACATTATCAATTAAAACATTCAAAAAAAAAAAAAAAATAGCTGAAGACTGAGGAACAGAGTAAGTTAACTTTATATTTAACAACTGATCATTCGTGAGAAAATAAGAAAAGTTCAAGAAAGTTGGCAATATGTAACGTAGCGAGTATTAACGGAGGCGCTATGCCCGAAATAAAATTTGGTTTACCTTCAAAAGTTTTTTGCATACATTAATTAACTGAGAAATAATTTTAGTAATAAAAATAATAATTAAAATTTCACTGAAGGGTACTTTTAACGTCTCTGTAATTTTTAAAATTTGCTTTGAAAATCCCATTTACTAATTCACAACGTCAAAGCATACATTAAAATTCTTCGAAATACCACTACTCAATTAGTAATGATGAATTAATACTGTTTTATGGAACATTGAATATGCTGTCAAAACTACTCGGAAATCCATCAATTCTACTAGCGCGATCATTCTCTACAGACCCAGTATACGGAGCCTGGGCCGTGGTTGCCTAGTGGTTAGCACGTCGGACTTCCACCTGGAAGGACGCGCGTTCGATACCTACTGAAGACCACCATGTATACTTGGGGATATGTGCATGTAAAATCCGTAGACCCCACTACCTCTCCCCGTGCGTAAGCAATCCTAAGGCCTCGGCTAACAGGTAGGGGTCTGGTGAAGAAAAGTATACGGAGCCTTACAGAGACGTGATCTTTTTCCAATTTCAGCCACGCTCATTTTCAAGCTGGATGTAGTAAAGGCCTTTTCAAGGCATTGCTATTCATCTCAATATTGTGGTTAAAACGTGACTGTAATTCCATGTAGCTGGATGAATTGAGCACCCCGTTTTCTTGCAAATAATGTTACAGCTTCTTTGGTTTTGTATCATTTCGTTGAGCTTCATAAAATGCTTCAGATTTAAAACAATACAGGAACCCTTTTTTCACTGATTAATGTCATAAATTTAAACATAGAAAACATAGAAAATGCTTCTCTGCTGCGAAAAACGCACCAACGTTTCATTATTTAATCTTTTTGGAGAGAAAACATTTAGCATTCAATGTATTATAATAATATTTAAAAAACACGAATTAATGGCGACTCAAACGATATCAAACCGTTTTCATACCCATTTTTTGCTTATTATTTTAGAAGATAACTATACTACTTCCTCTTACTTTGTGCTTGAATTTGAATTCTTTTTTTTTTTGCAATTTTCTATTTTTCATCCAATTTTTATATTACACTAAATTAAATCAAAACTTTTACCTTACAAAATAAGCTGAAGTTTTTAATTAAATTTACTTCCGTTTTTCAATACACTCTACTTAAATTTTCTGAGAGCAATTAATTCCAGAGAAAATGTAGCGTAAGGAGGGAAGTTCTCTTAACCACTTTCAGGTTGGTTCATAATTTCTGAATGCTAAGAGTTATTATACTTAGGACGCAATTTCTTTCTCCGCAGCTATTTTCAGCCACGAAGAAAAATTTTCACAGATTGACTAAACACCATACTGATCTTCCCGGATATTCATTTTCACTCCTTGTAATAAATGTTATTCTCCGTTCGGGGAAAATGGTGAGTTATTATTCTTTATGTTTTGTCTCATTTTCTCATTTTGGCAACTATTTCCTTTTTATCAAAGGCGCCCATCAAGTAAAAGCAAAGATTTTCTTCATTATTTTTCATGCGCTGTTCATTTTCTCGGATATAGTTTTTTTTTCCTTTCTCATATATCGTATGGCTGTTCCTTGCCAGGTTTTCTTTTCTTTTTTTCTTCAGAAGTGAGTATTAAATAAATGCTAGGCTAAAATAAAACGACGGTGTTTTGCCTCAACATTTTCCCGCATCATTTTTATTTTTCTGTTACAACAAAGTTTGTAACTTCACATAATTTCAGGAATATATTTTTAAATTTGAATAATATTCATACAAGTTAAAATACCCCTCTTAATTAACTTCGTTTATAACTAGCATAGTGAACCAACGCCAGCGTTGATTGAATCTTGCAGAGTTAAAATACGCTGTCGAGGCCGGTAACAGAAACAACACACCTGACTCGAAAAAAAAATTTGAAAACAAAATATTAAGTTAATATTTTTACAGCTTAAAAAAAAATAATGTGTAACAACAGAAGGGGCATAAAGTTTTAAGTTTCACTTTTACGCTAGAAAATTGCTTTACGTAGTTGAGTGAAGCAATTTTTTTTTCAGGTGCAAGAGAGAGGAAATAAGAACTTTTTCTTTAAAATGAAAAGATGTTTCCTTCATTTTAGTTAATTTTCAGATAGTGGAAGATCCATAATTCGTTAACAAATGGAGATATTTTATTCAAGCTTAGACGTAGCGATAAAGCAGAATATTGCAATATTTTGAGCTATTATATACTCTGGGATGATTTAGCGGGGGAAAAAAATATTTATCTTCGTTACAATACTGTTATAGATATATATATGATGTGATATGGTCAATGTCGAAATTCCGAAGTTTTTACTCTCAAAAAAATATTCTGAAATAGGAAAACAATGTATAACCTTATTTTTGCGAAATGATTGTGATTTGATTTTCTGTTGTCATTTAACATACTCTTTGTTTGGTGTAAAATGTTAAAGAATATCAATACTATTTTTTTCCTTTCATAATCATTTACTCTTGCTACATATTACTCTGGTTTAGTCTTTTTCTACTTCATTAGATGGTTTAGCTAGCCATACTCAAGCTGGCGGGCAGTATGTTTCCAATCAAGCTTTTATGAGTTTCCCCGTCATAATCGAAAAATTCAGTCAAAAAAGCTAGCAAGCCAAGACATAAACTTATATATGTGCAGCAACGCCCTAAAAGCATTTTTTTTTTCATATTCACCATGAATTTTAAAGTAGAATGGCCATAAAAACATCGCTTATTAAACAAATTCAGCGACAAAGGCAGATAATGATTTATTTATAGCATAACATATAGTGTATAATGAAAAATGCATATCTTTCTCTAGTGACATATGCATTCTTCATGCTAAAATTTCGTTATTTCGTAAATCAAAATACCCTCGAAAAGATAAAAACGTCATATTTTCACATTAGCTTAAACCGAAAACTGTGGAATCAAATGGTAAATTAAAAAGTTAAAAGCATTGTCTTACAATAATACTGAAAACAATTCCACATCAACCAAAAGCATTTTGAACTGAAAGAACGCTTTAAAAATCCCGCAAAACGGTTTAATTAATTACACTTGTTCGGTTACACATATCAAAAATCGTGTGCTTAATTCTTCAAGTGATTTATTGAGATGCAAGATTAATATACTAATCATAACATGTTTTTAAGTCCCAATATTTTTATGACACCAATATTTCTTACTTTTTTTTCCCCGCGTATCATAACTTTTTCAGTTCACTAAATTGATTACACTTCTCCCATTTATCTTCATCTGTTATTTGTGAGCTGAGCTGCTTTTATCTTTCCGCTGCGTTAGAAACTTTTGCTTTTGATTGAATTTTCGCTAGATGATTTATCATTGCAGGAAGTTTTGGCATATTTTAAAACTTGTAAAGAATGGTGCGAGAATATTCTCAAATATAAGAAAGATCGTCAGGTGTTTTTTTGATTCATTCAACCGTGAATGATATAATTTAATAACTTTTGATACCTTTGACTTTGAAGAGTAAAAGGGATAAAAGTATTTAAGAACTTTTTTTTCTTTCTTACATGTTTTCCTATACACTTTTCATGAAAATAAATTGCTGCAATAATTCGAAAATGGACAGAAATAGTTCTAAAACCGTGTCATTTTTTAAAAAAATCTCATTAAGGGATACCTTATTTTTAGTTTTACCATTATAATGTTTTACTATTGATCATATTTCACAATGAAAGGAATAATTGCAACGTTTGCTAATTTCGGTTTTTTGGGGTGGGTTCTTTACGAACCGTTTTTTTTTTGGGGGGGGGGGGTTAGGTGTCAGCTTTAGGGAATATTACCTTATTGTTATTAATATTATTATTATTATTATTTAATTTTTTTACATTTTTGCAAATATAAATAAAATAAAATATTAATAATGTACGAAAAATATAAATAAAATAATCTACTTGATGTGAGCGTTATTTCATTGATGCTATATGCAATACAATATACGGACGAATTTAATTGAGATTAACTATACGTATTGTCCTTTTCCCGATATTAGCACAATTTTTACTTTGTCAGGAAAATTCATTTTTAAACCACAAAAGCTATTTGAAATCGAAAGAAAGGACTGAAAGATCTTAGAAAGTATACAGAAAACTTTTTCCCCTTCTTTCCTATCGTTGGAGATATTGTGAGGCCTCTAAACGTTCTTTGAAAATTAAATTTTGTTTTCCCCCTATTTCGCCCAGATTTCCAATTCCTTTCGGAATGCTTTTCTTATATTCTTTCTTTTCTATACAAAGAACGACCCCGGTGCTTGTTTCTGCAAAAGTAACGGTTCTTTTGGAAACAAAATACCATTCGTTTCTTTTTCAAACACTTGCTTCGAGGAAAAGAGCCAATAGAACGTCAAATCATTGAATAATTAAGTATACCTTTGTGCCTTAAGCTTTGAATCTCGTTTGAGCTTACTGTTTGGCGACTTTTTTGTTTGGTAATGATTTATTTGTAAGAATGTATTCAGACGCCCCCGGTTAGAGTAGAAAAATTGATTTTAAATTATCGGTTTAAATGAGGTTGATTTGTTCTTTTTTGCCCTTTTAGCCTGCTTTCCCGTAAATGTAAAAATAAAAGAAAAAAGTTTGGAATAAGCCTTAATTCAACGTAAAAATGTCGTTAAAAACGGACAAAAAAAAAGTAATTAAATAAAGAATTAAAAAAAATGAAATGTTTTGAGATGGACAAAATGTGTGTGAATTGTCCGATTTTTTATTGATTTATTTTTTTTACATTCGATAGATCTTGGCGATGATCTCATTTCCAAATTTTGCTTTCTGATTTCAACAGAATGAAAAAATGCATAATTCAGAATTTGAAATTCTGATTTCAAATTCTGAAAGATGCATCAAATTATTCAAACCCTTGGAATACGAACCAAATTCCTTTCAAAAAGCTTATTCGATAAAGTTCTCGAAGGGAAATATTTTTTATTTGAACAATATTTGTTAAATTTTTAACTCATTCCTTATTCAAAAATAAATAAATAGCCTATGCGCCTATGGGGTAATTTCAATAATGTATTAATCCTGATCTAACTGACGGATTTGCTTGAAACAAACTTTATTGCAAGATTTTATGACGTAGAACATGTATAGATGCGAAGTTTATTGAGTACTAAACGAATCTGTTTCACATGAGATTTTTTTATCTGAATTTTTAAGGATATTTCTTATGGAACGAATGTATAAATGAATGAGTTAAAGAAAACATGAATAAATAAGTAAATAAATGAACGAACAAGAGAATGACCGTATGTAATGAAAAAGGTAATTTGAAGTAATTAAGCACTAAAACTCATTAAGAAAGAGAGAAATAGCTAGATGATAAATTTGATGCCGGGAGTATACGGGACATTAGGCTCATATAGTTCTAGGCGGAGCTTTTTGTTTACTACGTATGTCTTCTCCTACGCATTCGTGTGTACCATATTCCTATTCTCATCTCCCTTCAACTTTTCAATTTCAATGTAACAAGCACAAATTAAGTGCACACATAAACAAGTTAAAAAAAAATTGAAAGCACATACTAGTATGTATTAAAATATCCAATGAATATGTAAGATCGGAAATGACATTTACGTTCAACTAGTATGCCACAAACCTGTATGCGACAAATTAATTAAAAATAATTAAACGTTCGGTAAAAGGAGCATTAACGGTGTACGCACTGGAAAGCTTAATAGATAATGTATTTGATAAGGCTTTGAAATTTGCATCTGTAAGCAAAATAATTTACAGAATTTTACATATATGTACTGTAACTTAAAACCTATAAATATTTTGAGTTATGCTTTTGCCTTAAATCAATAGTTCCCAACCTTTTTCACGTCACAGCAGCATTTTTAACAACTAAGTAACCCGCGACCTACATACACACTCTTACGCACAAATATTGTATTTTTAGACAAATACGAGATGCGAATATGTTTTTGAATCCAACCCGACTGTAACTGTGTTTATTTTATAATGTTCAATTACTTCAAATAAGCACATTTGATGAAGCTGGACTGAAAGATTGTATCTTTATTGAACGCGTTTCTGTGTCCACTGTAACTGGAAATATAATACTTAAATAGGAATAGAACTAAATGTGGTACACACATGTACCCTAATGGGAAGCAGTACTGATTGGCGGTAATCCCACAGGAGATATGGCTCAATTGAACGTTTTTCTCTGAACTCCTAACTTTTCTCAAGCGTTATTGGAAGAATTCAAACAAAAGTAGGTTGTCGCCACGTAATGAAAAAGACATTATTTTTATTTGAATATTTTTCGCACATTATTTGAATATTTCTCTATGTTATTAGAATATTGTTCTATGTTATTCGAATATTTCTCTACATTATTTGAATATTTTTCGTAAATTATTTGAATATTTATCTATTCTATTTAAACATTTTTCGTAAATTTCTTATTTTTAAATATTTTCGATGTATTTTGTTCTTGTAGGATGTAACGAAAATTGTCACGTCACCAGATAATTTCTTTGTAAATTAGGAACTTAAGTTTAGCACACAAGTAGTTCAAAATGATACTTGGTATAAGAAAGGGTTATTTCGTCTGTATGGGAATTTTTTTTAATTTAACATTATAAATATCATACGACAACCCCATGAGAAGTGCCTCGCAACCCCATGTGGGCTCGCGATCCACGGGTTGGATACCCCTGCTCTAAATGAATGCAAGAATAAAATGAACAAAAAAATATTTTTACTAAGAATTATTAGCATTGCTACATAGAACTAAAAGATGTCGGATTATTACATCTTTATTTCACTATTCTTCACAAGAAATCAACACATTTTATTTAATATTATTAGTTGGTGATCCATAACATTACTGAAAATTACTTTGTAAAGTGAATCCAAAAATGTTAATTAAATCCTATTATAGTCAATCTCATTTTTTCTGTATCTGACATTTCGCTTTCGAAAGTCAAAAACATTTTTCTCTCTCTGAAAACTCCCAGCTTTAGTATTCCACAATATATGTGTAACGAAAAAGTATCGATCAGCACTTCCTTAAAATTTAGTAAATTAATAATACAGGTTTTATTTATAGCGTTAAATAATTAAATCATGCAAGAATCAAATTCCAGTTTATCTTTCAAAATCTATAATCGCAATAATTAATTATTTAAAAAAAAAAGCAAAATATTGCTACCAGTATATGTTTATTTTTACTTCTTTAATAATTAGCATTTTTATTTCCATGTGTTGTATATTCTCTCTCTTTACTTTAAATCGACTTTTCAATATATCCAAGGAATAACGAATAAAGATAAGATAATTAGGCTAATAAATATTTAATGAGATTTCCCGTTCAGGCGAAAATTTCCATTAGGCTGATCGTTCCGCTAACGTAGATTAATAATCGATTGTCATATCGCATTGAAAGACTGTAACGATACTTCTCATTTTATAGTCTCCAAGAAAGAAGGTTTAATTGACAGGAACTTCTAGACGCATTTTATTAGCACAAAATAAAATTGTTTTTATTTGATAAGCGGCAATCAGTTTAAAAAGTAACAATGATTATTGTATTGCGTATACAAATATTCAAAATTGTATTTATGGTAAATATTTGAGTTTTAGTATAATATAATTAATAAGCAGAACGCTGAGTATGCAGTATTAATAGTAGGTTTGACAAAGAAAACGCAATATATGCTATAAACATATGTCAGATTTACTGATTCATAATAATAGATAAATATTTTAGTCAGTTACATCTAGCATTCTTAGACAGGATTACATTATCTAATTTTTAGCTCAGCAGGCCAGCTGTAATAGATTCGGGCTTTCTTCCTAGGGTATATTACTCATGTTGACAACAACTGCATAAATTATAATGAATTTTTGAATAACGACGAAAAAGAACGAGAAAAGGGTAGTATAAAAATAGTTTATCTTCAACTCAAACTTCGAAATATTATCTAGCCTGGGATCCTCTTGACTTCAGAGGTACCAGCATTAATGAATTCTGTAGAATCAAATAGTTCGAAAGATGAGCAAGATGTTGATGAAGATCACAAAACTTTAATCTCCGAAGGAAGTCATTAAAGCATTAAAAATACCAGAACCGGATTCCTCTTTAGTAGTGAGTTATAAGGAGAAAACTTACAAAACACTGTATGTGTTAAGAATGCAATTTACGAAAACAAGTAATGCATACAGCAGTTTAAAGAAATTAGCCACACCGTTTGGGCTAGTTCTTCGAAAACTTCCTTGAATCATTCTCAAGTCGATAGCTCTGCGCATACCTATAGTGGTTAGGATGAAGTTTATGCAATCGGTAATATGCTCATACATAAAAGCGCTTAAGATTCGACAAGTACTTGTTCCCATTGGTGCACCACTATTGTGTAAATAGTTATGGACCTTTCTTTTGATAAACCTTGGTAAATTCAGGTAATAAGTAGATAAATATTTAAAGAAAAAGCAAAAATGCCTGATCGTATCAAGCATTTGTTTTATGAAAGGTTGAGAAAGTTGTGTTGCCAACATACTTGTCCCTTCGTACGTTCAGCATTTTACAAGAATAAGTAAGATCTTAAGCAAACATTGTCTTCATTTCATTGTGCGTAACATTCACCGCAAAACGATCTTGCATCTTTCCCATTTTGGAAATTGCACTAATTAATAAAACTTCACAAATACTGAACTGCAAATTAAATGAGATATTTTTTAAAAAATCTAAAAATGAGAAAAATCAGCACAGAACAACATATGAGGCAGTGAGAAACAAAGGAAAGTGAGTGATCAAAAAAAGATTCTGCGAAAAACGCGTTCAAAGTTTGGATCTTATAGAACCCTTAATGCTAATTCTTTTCTGAATCACGATAGGGCGGAGCACCTGTGAGAGCTATCACTAACATATCTTGCCGCACTACAGAATAGTGCTTTCTCTATTCTTTGTACTAGTTATCTTCAATTTCTCAATTTTGTCACTTAGATCCCTTTGCTTCCGAGTGCCTCATATAAATCTTAGAAAAATTCACTTAACCGTCTTGCACCTGAGCTGCAAAAATTATGTGCATGTTAAAATAAGGAACACAGGCAGTCAATTTCACGCTACTTTTATTTGTTACAGTTTAAAAAGTATTGCAGAGAGAGTTTTTTTGAATAATCCATTATTGAGAAAGAAGAAATTCTAAACTTGCATTTTCAACTTTTTAAAATTAATAGATAAATACAAGAGTGTTCTAATCTTAAATTACAGCCTTGGTAAAAATTGGAACTAAAAGAATAGAATGTTTTCTATTTCATTGCTGAAGGAAAAAAATAAAGGGAAAAAATATGGAAGGCCCCAAAATAAATAGCCTAAAAATCCAACAATTTAGACCGGTCTCAAAACTTCGTCCAGTAATTCTTTAAAACGAATAAATATTTGTGCAGTTATTTATAGAACATTGCGGTCATTGCAAATAATAATAATACTTATTATAATATTTATTTATACAATATTAAGATGAACACCCCTCTGAAAAACAAGCATCTAACTACTATTTATTTCTCGACGCCGTTTAATACCTGGTTATTACCTTTCAGACTCATCAAGTTCTAGGGTGTCTGATGGAGTATAATTGGTCGCATTTTCACTATATATATATATATATACATATATACATAATGGTATGCATTACAAGGTCTGAAAATATAATTTATTCTTGTGTGAGATACATAAAATTATTAGTAACATACAGTATCTCTCTAACGAATAATAGTATCTGATTAGCTAAAATATTTTTCTTTCGCATGAAATAATGTTGCATTCAAGATAAAAATAGTTGAAATTACCTTCGTAGTAAATACTGGTTTTGCGAAATATTTTTATCTGTTATTTTATTAGTTGAAGAAAAAAAGTGCTAAGAAAAAAGAAGACCTTGAATAATTAAAACAAAGTAAAAATAAATTGTGCTTTTAACATAAAGTTTATGATAAGGGGAAACACGACGTCCATTTAAAGAAACGTGACTAAGTGTACTGGAAAATTGAAGGGCACGGAATGTAGTCATTAACAAAGAATAAATGAAGGAATCTGCACAGCGCTTGTAAAAAGCTTAAAAAGTTTTTCCGGATCTTTTTTTTTTTTTTTTTTTTGTGGTTATAGCCATGTAATTTATTTTTTTCACTTATAGGTATAAAACTCTTAGATTAAAATGTATAAGTTATATATATATATATATATATACATATATTAGACCATACAGTAATTTACGTGATGCGTGCTGTTTTTAGATAATGCATTTGGCAGCAGAACCATCATCTTTTGTCTGCAACTTAAATTACTTTATCTTGCATGATGTCGAGGTATTAAGTCTCACTAAACAAGTTAATCTGTATAAAATTTGATTAAGTGCACAGCATAAAAACATATTCAAAAATGTTTCTACTTATTATGTGAAATAACATAGTATAGACAATGTGTTTATGCTTTATTTCTGTTATGAAAATACTCAGCTTGACACAAGAAATACATCGTGATTATCCCAGAAACCTCATATATATATATATATATATATATATATATATATATCAAAAGTTAACAACAAAAGATATAAGACTGGGAGTTGCAAGTCAAGTGAATAATCAAAATAATTTGAATAATCAAAATAATTTATCCAGTTATAAAAAGAACAAAAAATTTTTTTATTATTAAAAGAAGTTTCAAGTTTATGTGAAACTGACTGAGGCAAATTGTAAAAATAGAAAAAAACAGAAAAACAACATGCTATAGCCGAAATTTCCCCTCCCAGACCTGCAAAGCAATACGATTAAAATATAGCTTCTAAATCTACTCACCTCCCAAGGCAGGAACAGGAAAGGAAGACATCAACAACTAGCCGAGAAAGAGGTACGCCATGTAATGGCTAAGTCCGTCCGTGTCCGTGTGGTTGACCTTGACATTCCGATCTCGCTCACAGACCAACACAATATCCAAAAACTGGCGTTCCAACTGATGGACTTTAGCCAGAAATCTTCATCCCGTGTGTGTCAATGAGGTTCCGTTACGGTTATATAGCAACTGCAAAACGCTACGCCAAAGTTTTAAACGACTTAATGTAACAATTAATAAAATTCAGCGGATAATTATTAAAGTAAAAAAGGATTGCAGAGAAGGTGAAAACATTTTTATCCAAGTTATATTTGTTATTGCAGATTTTAGAATACCTGTAAAGTTGACCTGTGATAATATTTATAAAAACTTTTTTATGCAAATTACTATGCCAGTGTGGCATAGTGATGGTATGGAAATTGAAGTCTTTACGTTTATCATATACGTCAATAATTAGATTGCTGTTTCTAATGTTCAATGATAAATCCAAAAAATTAGTTCTGTATGTATTATTATTAGTGGATTTTAAATTTAGACAATTGGGATAAATTTTTTCCAACTCCTCAGCAATATTAAAATTGATGACAAGAATGTCATCAATATATCTGAATGCACGTATTCTATTGTTATATTGCACCACATATTTAAATTCGTAGTAGAATAAAAAGAGGTTTGCGGCAGTGCTAGAGTAATTGGTTCCCATTCCTATACCCTTTATCTGCTTATAAATCAAGTTGTGGAATTTTAAAAAATTATTTTTGAAGCAAAAACTGCATAGATTAAGTAACTGCATAGATTATTTTTGCTTCAAAAATAATTTTTTAAAATTCCACAACTTGATTTATAAGCAGATAAAGGGTATAGGAATGGGAACCAATTACTCTAGCACTGCCGCAAACCTCTTTTTATTCTACTACGAATTTAAATATGTGGTGCAATATAACAATAGAATACGTGCATTCAGATATATTGATGACATTCTTGTCATCAATTTTAATATTGCTGAGGAGTTGGAAAAAATTTATCCCAATTGTCTAAATTTAAAATCCACTAATAATAATACATACAGAACTAATTTTTTGGATTTATCATTGAACATTAGAAACAGCAATCTAATTATTGACGTATATGATAAACGTAAAGACTTCAATTTCCATACCATCACTATGCCACACTGGCATAGTAATTTGCATAAAAAAGTTTTTATAAATATTATCACAGGTCAACTTTACAGGTATTCTAAAATCTGCAATAACAAATATAACTTGGATAAAAATGTTTTCACCTTCTCTGCAATCCTTTTTTACTTTAATAATTATCCGCTGAATTTTATTAATTGTTACATTAAGTCGTTTAAAACTTTGGCGTAGCGTTTTGCAGTTGCTATATAACCGTAACGGAACCTCATTGACACACACGGGATGAAGATTTCTGGCTAAAGTCCATCAGTTGGAACGCCAGTTTTTGGATATTGTGTTGGTCTGTGAGCGAGATCGGAATGTCAAGGTCAACCACACGGACACGGACGGACTTAGCCATTACATGGCGTACCTCTTTCTCGGCTAGTTGTTGATGTCTTCCTTTCCTGTTCCTGCCTTGGGAGGTGAGTAGATTTAGAAGCTATATTTTAATCGTATTGCTTTGCAGGTCTGGGAGGGGAAATTTCGGCTATAGCATGTTGTTTTTCTGTTTTTTTCTATTTTTACAATTTGCCTCAGTCAGTTTCACATAAACTTGAAACTTCTTTTAATAATAAAAAAATTTTTTGTTCTTTTTATAACTGGATAAATTATTTTGATTATTCAAATTATTTTGATTATTCACTTGACTTGCAACTCCCAGTCTTATATCTTTTGTTGTTAAAAATTTTTTCCTCACATGCTATGCTGGGATTTCTCAGAAACCTGCAATGACAATAGTTCGTTATATATGCTTCCTGCTCCCTCCCACTGATGAAGAGGCAGGATCTTTTTCATTTTGAATGTTTATATTTGTGATTTCCCACGTTCAGACTTTTATATTGTTGTTTTTTCACATACCCGCTAATTTTTTATATATATATTCTCTATTTCATACATATATATATATATATATATATATATATATAAATCTTTTTCTTAAACTTTCTTTTATTTGAAGCTCAAAAAACGTCAAGGATAAAAGAAAAATCATTTCACTCATATCGTTATCATTGTAAGAGGGTAAAAAGTGATGAACGAAAGTGATGATTTTATGGGAGGGAATTTATTGGTGTTCTTCGTAGCAATAAAACTCTCAAATTCACTGTTACAATTGCTAGAAAAGAACCATTTGTTTAGGAACTTATTTGAGAAAAAAAATGAAAAGTGTATTTTATTCTTTATTTTTTTACAGATTATTTCGAATGACCAATTTCGAAGTTCGGATTTGGCAGTTCAGCAGATTTTATGATTCGAATTTCTTATTCCAAAGTTTCGTATTGGAAAATGAGATTCTCTGTCGAATAAAGTGAGAGAAAAAAAAATTTCCTCGAAAATTTATTCTAGAATGGATTTTTTATTAGTTTCGATGCACTTTTCTCTGATTTTTTCTTCAAAATTAGTTTTTGACGGCACTATATATTTGCTTGATTATGCGATTGTGCAACAAATTTTCAGCTGTTGCAGTGAAGTATAACACAAATTCATAAATTATGTATAGCCCTAAGGCAATGAGAAATTATCTGTTGTTTAAAAGCAAATTTATAGTGCCACAAATAACTAATTTAGTACAAAAAAGCATACAATCTATCGAGACTAGTAAAAATAAATTCCTTCTAAGATACATCTTGGAGAAGTTTTTTCTTTTCATTAAAAGCGAATCGCTATTGGGTCATTTCACGGCAACGGACGTTACATTTATACAGGATTTTTCAACTTTAACGAGCTTTCTAACAAAGTTCTTGGGTATTTTTTAGGTTTTTTAATTTTGGATAGTAAAAGTACATGTGTTCTAAGTATGCAAAAATTTTTTTGAAAATATATATGTATTTGCTGTCTGTTAAAAAAATTCTGAAATTTCGTTACGTGTGTTACTCTTCGGGTAACACACGTAACGAAATTTCAAAATTTTTTTTAACATACAGCAAATACATATATATCTTCAAATTTTTTTTGCTTACTTAGAACAAATGTGCTTTTACTAGCCAAAATTAAAAAACCTAAAAAATACGCAACAAGTTTGTTAGAATGCTCGTTGAATTTGAAAAATGCTGTGTAAATGTAACGTCCGTTACTGTGGAATGACCCTATTAATGTTCATTTCGCGTACCCCTAACTTCAACAGTAGGTTTACTGATGTAAGTTTTAAAGTATGTAATTGTTTTACACCTTGAAATAACTAATTACAACATCTAAATTACCAGCAGTAGTAAGTTGTTTTCTTTATTTTTTATTTGCTGCTTTGTTTGTTTTTACATTATTATGACCTTAAACTCCGGCGCAAAAGATCTTTCCTGTGGTATGTAAAGCGGGTAATCTTTCTGGTAAAGAAAATCAGAAATAGAAGTATTACACAGATTTAAAGAAACACATATTGTTTCCGATTATAAATATAAATAAAAAGTTTAAAAAATAAAAAAATAAATTAATATATATATACATATATACATATATATATAATTATATTTATCTTTATACTAGAAAACGCATTAACCAATTATTTTAAGTTATTATTTTAAGCGGTGTATGTGAAATTAATTTCACTGTTGAAACATTCTGCGTTGTTTTTTAGTTGTAATGAATTAAATTTCATTAGTTTGATTATTTTAGTTACGTAAATCCCTTAATATTCAATGTAGCTACTCAAAAAAAAAAAAAAAAAAAAAAAAAAAAAAGAAAACAAATGCTGCAAATAATAATGCACGGAGTAACGGTAAAATATATACCGTTACTCCGTGCTCTCTCAAATTTTGGTTAAACCAAATGTTTAATTTCAAATACCTTGCTCTGGTATTTCAACCATTCTGTATTTTCATTCATTTGAAATTTTAAAGCATTGTATTTTGCCTATTTTGCAAAAGTTATACAGTGAATTTTTCTTACTGAATGCACTCACTATTTTTTTGTACTAACGACTAACAGGTCAGGGTATTCGACACATGGAGCATATCACTGAATTGTACGACGTTATCTTTGACATAAAAGTGCTTTTGCCAAAAATATACATTAAGCGAGGCAGATTTCAATAGTAGCATCAATCAAGTTGCACAAAAATTTAACAGCTTAATGGCATCATATATCTAAATTTTACAGAACGTTTTGAACTTGATGTTTAATATAATATATAACTTTTAATGCAGGTAAATAAGTTGACAATATTACAGTGAACAATACTGCTGCCTTAATCGCAACAAGTTGTACAGTTATTAGAAAAATTTCTTTTTCTATAGATGCCCCGCACATAACTCACGAAATTATGTCATAGTCTTCCCTTTTTCTAAACTACGAGTGTGATAACTAAGTTATTATAAAGCTACTACGATTGTAGGGCAAGTAAGCAACGTACTGGTGAAATCATATTCATTTGGAAAGAATTAATAATACTGTATTTAATAATACTGTCTAAAATATTTCCATATATTTGGAATAGAAGAAATAATTAATGCGCACAATGCATAGGATAAATCTCTTGTACAGTCGAAGCACTTCTACTCTTGCAATAGCTATTGTGTCCGTTGATCGATTTTTTTTCTTTATTTTTCCATCAAAGGAAATTCTGGGAGGAAAAGGAAACAATTTCTAGATAAAAGAATAAAGAAACGGGTGTTTTCTCGTTATCGGTAAAGTGTGAACAGATAAAAAGTAAACGAAATAACGTGTCCCAACCTTTAGTCAGGGCTTCAATTAATTGTGCCCTTCCTTACGAAAAATTGTTTCAAATTTGATCTCACCTATACCACTTCTTACTCTTTTTTTTTTTTACTAGCTTCATTTTTTATTGTTCTTACATAAAAGAGGGGGAAAATCATAAAACTTTTTCAGGGAGAAAATCAGAGAGAAATAAATATAAAAAACTTCATTTAAAAGGATAGGGCAAGAAAAAAAGGAACATTAAATTTTTGGATTGTGTTATTTTAGATGGTTTATATTTTGGAAATAAAATCTGATGTTTGTATATACTACTTTCCGCTCCAGTTATTTTTGACTCGATAGATATTGCTACGCTGCTGAAATCATAAAATGCAAAGTAAAATATCAATAAAATCAAGAAATAGACAAAACAAAGCTATGCTTTTCATAGTACTTTAAGGCTTCTTAAATCCTCTTGTAAGTATATTATTATTATTATTATTATTATAGATATCGAGCGCTTTCTGGCGAACAATTTGGAAAGTTAGACATCATCCAAGTCTCGCCTTATGTCAGTTTGAACGAGGCGATTTTACTTGGAGGAGTAGTTTGAATTATGGTAAGGTTAGAGATGTTATTGATCAGTGCCGCACTTTTTCGGATCTTGTTCGAGTGGTTCGGATCTCACTTTAATCTGTACTGCTTCTAACTATCCGTAACTTCCTTTTTTGATAGGCATGTTTAGATGCTACAAGTTTGGCAACTACAAGGAAGTACCGAAATACCAAAATTTCAAAATCATACTGCATTGATACTTAGCACAATCCGTTGATGCAAGTTTTACTAAGTAATGCCATTTTTATGCATAATAATTACGATTTTTATACTGTTTTTCATCCTTAAAAAATGATGATTTAGGAATTGGAAATTCCTAAATAAAAATTGACTATTGGTTTTCTATTTATATTTAAAAGAATCGATAAAAAATATTCACAATCTAAACTAAATTGCAACATAACATGAAAAATTATACATTCGTTTGAATTATACGTCACTCCTTTTTGAATTATATTCCATTATATTATTTTTTTATTAAGTTTCGTATATTTTTGTTTGCTTGGAATTTCTACGTTCCTTAAAATTTGTACGATTTAAAAAGTTACAGGCACCATATTGATTTATACCAGTTTTTACTATTTCAGCAAACATCCATTAGATGTGCCGCGTTGCTTTAATTAAACTACGGAAAATATATCTTTAAAAATATTATTTCATAAAATAAAACGTAATTAAAGAGTTTCGCGTTTCTTATATGATAATGGACATTACCTCTCTTCAAATTTAATTTTGATGTTCTTGTTGAAATTCTAAATATGAAATACTCATTAATTATTAAGTTAAAATTTGCATAATTTATACAAGCATGTCACAATTAAACACAAATTGTTAATCTTATACGCAATACCACATTGGGGAAATACTCCTTTTTTCAATAGAAAACGTATTTTATAAATTTAACATTCGAATTATGTATTCTCCATCGTATCCAAAAATGCAGAAAGCAACATTTGTGGCAAAAAAGGGCTTCGTAAATTTGAATATATCATAGTTCATTTTGTTTAGAGAATATGTAAAATGCAAGATTAGAATTCATACCTGACGAAAATTAAAAAATGTATACATAACGTAGTAGCTTAAATGTTTGCTCTAAAGGATAAATAAATTGAAATTTTTTCGTCTTTGTTTTTTCTATCCTGGCTGCATAAGAAAAATAAAGTACTACATGCCTTGCTCTTAAAAAAAGTTACTTTTCAAAGATTAATGTAAATTCAGTTTCTCATAAATTATGCAGTAATTCTTTCATAGTATTTAATTAATTCTGAAACGTTATTATAATATATAATATTAATTAATAGAAACATATATAAAAAGTAACGATATATATGATAAACAATTAATTAGAAACAATCAACAGTTATATAACTAGAAAGACTATTCAAATATTTTTATCATAATTAAGTGAATAATCTTTATTTGATGGGAGCAATATTAGTTTAAAAAAAAAAGCCCCCCCCCCCCACACACACAGGTTTAAAAAAAGGACTATAATATATATATATATTTATGTACATATATATATACTGTTTATAATTATGTACTTAAAAACCAGCAAGGGCCGTTCTCAGTTGTAAGTACCGATGCTTACTTAGAAACTATAGCTACCTACAGAAAGGGAGCAAGTATTAACAGCAATACATTAAAACTTCATAGACCAACTTAACGTTCATACTTAGTGCAGGGCTTTTTTAAACGATTTGTTCGTTAGAACTAGTACAATTAGTCTTGAAATTAAGAACTATTTTCGGCACGAGACGTCAGACGATTGAAGAATGTGATTAGTCTGCTCGTCTCTTCAGAGCAGGAATACAATATGTATAATTTAACGGATTCGGGTCGGACGCAGTAAAGTAAAAAAACCAAAGGGACTAGCGGATAATTAATACTCTTCTGGATTGGACTATAAGGAAATTTGGCACAGAAGTTCTTCAGCACCTACAGCTGGTACGTCTGGAAACTATATAATTTAGCTTTACCCTCCCCGTTCGCGCGCACTAGTAGAGTATTAGGAAACTGGCTGACGTTAACTGGCTGACGTACTGGACAGTTCTCTTTCTAACACCACTGGGGGAAATTCTGTTTTTTTTTTTTTTTTGAGTGGCCTCGAAATGAGAACGTACCGGATCATTTTGGAGAATTTTTTTTTTTTTGAGTGGCCTCGAAATGAGAACGTACCGGATCATTTTGGAGAAAATGGTTACTTAAGAAATAATAATTTGGTTTTTCGAATCTAAGTCATTTTGACTCGGAGCTATTCTGAGAACATGCCGTTCTTGAAAATAAGCATATTTATTTCAATAACAAGAATTCTGATCTAACAGTGTGTATATATATATATATATACCTGTTCGGATAATGTTCCAGTTGTAATTCAAGCCGGTCGCTAGCTATTAGTTTACGTACAGGTAGTGTTTGTGCTAGTAAAGTTTTGTCCTTTTAAATGAGGCCAAATCTCTTTTACTAGTTAATTTTATTAAAATGTTGCTCAGTTGTTTATTTTACAGAAAAGGCCAATAATAGGCTCTTAGTACATGCTTATCTAACAATCGAAAATATTGAGATCAACTAGTGCTTGTGAGCGAATTCTCAGCAGTCGACTCTACATCGTAAAGAAAACCAACCAAATACCTACGAAGTGCAAAAAACTCGCGTTTATACTGATCTGTTAGATTTTTTCCCCCCATTTTATTTTAGGACGTTGGACATTTTACGAGCTCTTAAACGATACAGTTTGATCATCCGTGGAGAGAATTTTTTCAAGCTTGAATCTTGCTCGTGAGGAAAGTGGCCGTTTCGAAATCTTGATTTTTTTTAACACTCGTAAATCTGCTGAAAAATGTCAAGTTGCTGATGAAAATATTAAAAGCAAATCGTTTCCTTTTGTTGTTTTGCATTCTTTCCTAGGTGAGCTCAATTTCCAGTAGAAATAAATGAAGAATCATGTTTTAACGGCAACGCTTTTACTTAAGAATAATGAAAGTGTGATGAAATCGTGAAGTTTAATGTTCAAAATATTGAAATATATCCAAGCGTACTCAAAAGCAATACTCCAGGTCATTTTGTAAAAGTACGTGCTGTTCGTTCTTAAATTGTATGTATGAAATCTAGATTACTTTAAAAAATTACTTGAAATGCCTTTTTATTATTTTTTAAAACTAGTATTGTAATTCTTAATATTAAAATTATTTCAAAACATGTAGCCTTTCTTTAAACAGTTTCTGTGTGTCCATAATTTAGATTATGAATGTCACGGATAAAATTATCAATACTTGAACTGAACTATAACCGAGACATCACATCAACAGCCGCCAGACTTTCAACAGGGCACTTTTAAAAAGGCGTGAGGATCACGCCGGAGGGCTCCAAGATATGCATTAAATGTTCCTGCCCGGGGCAGGACATACATTGAATTAGCCTGCACGGGCATTCATCTTAAGCCAGAGCACCTTCTGAGCTGTTGTGACTGTTCCTGCCCGGGCTAGGACATTCATTGGATTAGCCTGCTTGGGCATTCAAATTAATGCAGAGCACCTTCTGAACTGTTTTGCAATCGTATCCGCCCTTTGCCAGATTGATTTTATCGAAACTGCTGATACCTCATTCACCGACAAAGTTGTAGATATGTAGATAACACAGCTTTGAGCATATTTAATTGCAAAGTCTAAATTTTATTTCGCTACGATTAAATCCCGACTTGAATAGATTAGGAGTTAGTAACTATCATATGTTTGAGTGTGAAATTCAGGTTTCTACACTGAAGAAACTTCTAGATCAACCTTTCAACAAAAAAATGGTGAAATGTAGCTACATCCAACCTTGGGTACTAATTTGAACCATTATAGTGGTGTAGTTTCACCATGAATGTGAAACTAGGAACCATCGTCATGGTTCAACTTCAATACCAAATGTTGGTTGCAGATGCATTTCACCACTTTTTTCAAGTCTTGTTGTTAAAGGTTGAACTAGAATGTTTTACAGTGTATAAAATTCTTTCAAGATTCAAGATCACATTCACTTCTAGGATAATTGTGTTAATCAACCTGAATATACAATTTTTATTTAGTTAAGTTTACAAAATCACGTTTATTATTTTATATTAGAGTAGTATTTCAAGCAAATAAAATATAGACGGCTATCTATGTCGATTTTCATTTTGGATATTTTGGTTTAAATTTTCTCTTTAACTACCGTCATTTTACTCTGGAGAGTAGTGTAAATAAAATAGCTTGTTAACAACACTGTTCACTGATTTAAACTCTGACATTTTGACCGCAGTGTTTCTGCTAAAATCAAAAGCAATACTTTATTTTGAGTTTAAAAAAGTGTAATAGTAGTAAAATTATATATATATATATATATATACACACTGTTAAAAATTATGTACTTAAAAATAAGCAAGTGAAGCTTTCAGTTTTAAGTACCGATGCTTACTTAGAAATTATATTTACAGAAAATGTATTGCCCTTTGAAGTAGGAACTCTGACGTGAATAAAATGCCTAATTTGTTCTCTTTCATATACTCTTTCCTTTCTTGCTATCTAACTTTATACTTTATATGTTGAAATATTCAGTACCATCCGCTGTACATGTCATATGGATTTTGTGTGCTCAATTACCAATATTGTTGACTATAGCTGAACTATAAAGAACCCTTTTTCGATTTAACTAATATTCTTATATGAGAATCTTCCTATTTATAAAATATTAGAAAATAATGGGTTTCAACCCAAACTGCCGTTCATTAGAAAACAAATCAATGATTATATTCATAATTTTATTATATTTTATTGTTGTTAGCATACTTTAGTATTTTTAAAGTTTTATGACAGTTATGAAAAGCTTGAAGATTTTGACGCATAAGTAATTAAAATATCTACACATGACATTAATGTTAAAACTTAAAATCAAGCCGATGTAGCACTTTAAAACAGTATTTAACAGTCGCGGTAAAATGTAATAGCTTTTTTTTCCCCGCATTATGAGTACATATGAACGCTTCCACCCTTTTTTAGTAGGTTAAACAAGAAATCTGCCGCAATAAAAAGAAACTCATTCGCATACATTATTAAACTCTGAGAGAAGATAAACAGCTTTATTGCGAACACGTTGCCTCGAAATGAGAATTTCATAGCCACTGTAACATTTCGCAGATGCGCAACTTTTATGCAAAAAAAAAAAAGAACAAGATTAAAAAAAGCAGCAGAAAAAGGCTTTTAGAAATTCCTTTTATCTATAGACCTGCAAATAAGATGACAAATGCCGCTAACTTTAAGCTTATAACCAAGAAAGTGTTCTCGCCTTTTGCCCATGGGGGAAAAAATTGTATTTTCACGCTTATACTTTTCGAATTTTGCCATTTCTTTAAAAAACAGAAATATTTTCTACAAAACTGGTTCAACTTTTTACTTCTTTCAAATTGATGCTAAAAATTAGAAATTTTGAAATTTAAGTATAGCAAGAAAAAACTTGCATCTCTTTATATTTGTATGCAGAAAATGAGCAAAAATATTTTATTTAAAATACGTTTTTAAAGTAAGAAACTACTTAACAAATAAACTATTTCTTCATTTATTTCCTATATCCTAACATAAACTCTATAACGACAGATATAATTTATTGCTTATATCAATAAAAGTGATAGAATTTTAAAAGACTTTCATATCAACCACGGAATTACTTTGCTACGTAATGGTAAATTTACATCAATGGCGACATGAATTATTACGACATTTTGCGTTTGTCGTTATAGATTGTTGCTCAAGTTATCAAACTAATAATATATGTTCCAATTTATAATTATATAGTTTCCCATATAATTATGCAGTTAACAAGTCAATATACTTAAGGAAAAATTAACTTTTAATGAAGCAATAAAAATATTAATGAGGCATCGCGAATTTGCCGCTCCTGTCTTTGTACGCATCCATTGGCTTAAATGTAACATTATAGAACTCGCTAAAAACTAATTCGAAAAATGTACATGTCTTTAACCGGCTGTGTATCCTTTTATAACGCTCGAATTTAGAAAAATGTATTTTTATAAAAAATCAGATTAAAAATAATAGCACTGACCGACGCAGTAAATTTCCTTGGGCTAAAAAAGACATTTTTCTTAAAGCGGTACTTTTAATAATTTGAATTATATGTGCTTATTATTTGAGCGTATCTAATATCTCAGTCCAGCTGAATCAGTCATCTGTAATCACAGCTGACAAAAAATAATGGTGAAACACTAAAAAAACAAGAAAGAGAAAGAAAAAAACGACACTTTTTTACACATTTCTTTTGACTCATGGTATGCAACGCATGTCAGTTCGTTTTTATGTCGTACTGACCATGATACAAGCGCAGATTTTAGTAATCGAAACTTTCCTCTTAAATATTTGATACCATATTTAGAAACGGTTCTTTCGAAACGTTTAATTAATACAAAGGTTTCGAATTACATTTATTAAATTTTCTGCATTTTCTTTACCAGGCAAATAATTAAGTGCACAGAAACTAATTTTAAATGTTATGCAATTACCAAACGCCATATTTAAGAAAAATCATTAAAGAAATAGCAAACATGACGACCGTATAACGATTTCGTGAAATCTACGCAGAAAGAGCGATTTAAATAGAGTGAATTTAGAAATTAATGAGGTAAGAACGCGGACTGTAATTAGCCAGAATTCTTTAATTATTAAACTGGCATTAATGACTTCAACTGGGAGAGGAGATATTTCAGAATTACTGGGGCTGTGGATTTTCCCTTTGGATAGAAATTTTCTCAACATATTTAGATTGGAACTACAATTTTGATTAATAAAAATAGCTGCATCTTATGCGTAATTGTTTTGAGCAACAAACATTAAGCGTTAATTTTTCAGTTTTCTAGACAAATTATGATTTCAAAAAAAAAAAAAAGAAAGAAAGAAAAAAACCTTTATCGTGCCACTACAAATTATTTCTCTGTTTAATGAGATGGCAACAATTCTACGAACACAATTTTTAAGACTACCTGCGTCTAGTAAGTACTGATAAGGCAGTTTGAAATGTTGATTTGAAATTTAATTTTTTTTTACCCAATTAAAATCGCAACATCAGGAACTGCTTCCTTTTGCGAATTTTGATAAAGTAAAGCAGTTACCATAAAGTAAAAATTTATTTTTCCTTTTCTTTGGAAATAAGATTATATGCATTTATCATGCTATTGTCAGATATAGAAGGTTGTAAAATTGAAAACTTTAAACATCAACTTTCCCATAAAATCAAATTTTATACCAAATTTTATTTTTAACTATCACCTAAATGTGCGTTTTCGAAAGAAGATAGCACCTCCCTTATATAACTTTCAGTTTAGTGTTCGTCGTAAAAGTAAACTATTTTACTTTTTAGTTTCTTAGTAACATATTTGGATGCATAAAATATTGAATAAAATAGCCTTTACGCACTCTTTTTGTAGCGGAAAGTAGTTTTCTGAGGAAACATATGATGAAATAAGATCTACTTAAATTTTACTGAGTGAAATTTAATGATTGGGACTAAAATGTAATTCCGCAATACCTCTCATATATATATATATTTATTGTGATATAATATTTATTTGGGGAAACTTAGGGGGGGGGGAAACATGAAAGTAGCTTGATTTTTCGTAAAAATATCGTTAACGACAAAAAAAAAAAGTCCGGAAATCAAAATGTAAAAAGTTTTTTTTTCCTTCGATTTCACGGACATTACATTGCTCTAATTGTTTTTGGGTATTTTAAATCAGGGCAAAACTTCCTTCCTGAATGATTGCGTATATGTATTTCCGGATTTTAGTGTTAATAAACTAAACTGTCAATACTTAGAGAAAGAGTTTTAAATGAAGTTATGTAATGCTGTTGGAAAAATAATCAGGAGTTAGACTGATTATTGAATAATTAAGGAGATCTAGTTAAAATACATGCATTTTGACCTCCGTAACAGATTTTTCTGCTCATTTATTTGTTTTTTTATTTATTATTCGAATGCAGAATCTCCCTCCCCTTCTAAAAAAGATAATTTTAGGTTACTATAAATGAGCACTACAAATAATAATTTTTAAGGTTTAATTATTTTAAAGTTAAACAAACACATATGTGACTCAGTATATAATATTTTACCATGCGTTTTAAATGGTCTACGAGTAAGTCGAATGGGAGTGTCTTAACGGAGTAAACTTTAAAAATAAATATTGCACTTCACTTTTCCTCTAGGGATCATTTATAAATGATGCCACGCTTCGAGGGAGAGGGGGGGGCTCGTGATATTGTGACAAAATGTGACAAGGGGGGAGGGAGGTCCGTTGAAGTGTGACATTTTGTGACAAAGGGGGGAGGAGGGTCAAATATGTAGGAAAAAAGCATGACATCATTTATGAACGGTCCCCTCCTGCAGAATAGGAACTTGGAGTTGTTCAGTACGCGCCGTGCACTTTTGTTGAAGTTTTATGAGTTGTTGCCTCCTTTTTGTAGCAAATTGTGTTCTATTTTTCTAATCATAAAAGAATAATTTAACTTATATTTTGCTTGGAATAAAATCAAATCGTTTTAAAATTTACATCACGTAAAAGAGCAAATTTTTACACGAAAAGGAGCTACTATATGTTTTCAATTTCTCATAAATGAAAACGGAATAAACATTTTTTTTTTCGAAACTCACGTATTCTTTCTTTGAAAGGGAATAGAAGAACGTGACTGGATGTCTTATTTGGCACACATGTCAATGACTATTCAGTGGCTAAGATAGTGAACGTTGTATTGTCAGTTCTTTTAAGCACCTATGAAAGTGTTACAGTGTATAGATAGAAAATATTTTCTTTTGGGATTATGGAAACAATATTTCTTCTCGCATTTCTCTTCAACTCCCATAAGGCGGGTAAGATTTTTCACTCTCCAGACATTTGAAATATATTCATTACGTTCTCACTATGTATTCGGCAGGAAAACTAAAGCCATTTTGAGGGGGAATATGCCTTCTTTCAGTATCTGAAACCTGCATTTTTATGAGGGCATGATGGGACATTTATGAAAGAAAAGTACACATGATTTATGCGATGTTCGAAAGCGCAAGTAAATGGCAACCGGCCAAGTTGTATTAGCCACCGAATCAACGCATCCATAATTCCTTCAAGCTATGTAAAGCTTATGAAAGTGACAATTTGCATTTTACCGAAGTAGAAGAATATTGTTTAAAAAATCATAAGTTTGGAATGTAGAAAATATTGCTGTTCTTTTATGGGGGAAAAATCATCCCCGATAATTGTCAGTGAAATATAAGAGAAAATTGTTAGCTTAACTATATATGTTGCTTAGTTACTCCCGACCTCTCGTACTCACCAAATTCAATAGAAACAGTTTTTGCTGTCCTAATTTAGTGGCGGTCAAATTAAAACAAAAGAGTCGCGAATAGGTATTTAAATATACTTTTTGAAAATAATGCTATCACCATTCCGAGTTCTCTTATAAAAAGCTGGAAAATATGTATTTTGTCTATAGGAGAAAACAATATAAAGCTTCCAGCCATTCCTCCTTTTTCGTTTTTATTTATTTGTTTCTAAAGATTATTTGCCGTTCTAATTTGTAGTCATTAACTGCTTTAATGACGTTCAGTCAAATAATAATCTCAAAAATCTCTTAACAACGAAACATGATTTATTCTGCCGAACAGTGCAATTTTGTTTGCCATTTAAATTGTTTAAAGCTTTAAATGCTAAGAGCTAGAAATTGATTTTCGCAATTCATGCAACGTCTTGCAGTTGTACAAAGAGTAAAACATTTGCATGTAAACATTTCTGATAGTTACATGTAAGAACTTACGATTTAAATTTAAAGTAACATTAGTTTAACTCAAATGCGAACATTTTAAATATTACTATTTTAACAGAAGTATATTGTTTTTGCTACATCATTCCAATCGTTTGCATGATAATAGACGAATGGGCTTATTTGAAAAAAAAAAAAAAACATATCTTACATGAGTATTCTTACTATTAACAAATAATACTAATGTACTACTAATAACACTAGTCGACAAAAAAACCTTTTTTTCCATAACACAAATAAAATTAGCTATTTTGAACTAATTTTGCAGCGTTGAATTCGAATATAATTGCAAAAAAAACTGTAACACGTGCAGTTTTTTTTGTTATGACAGTATAGAAGAAACTCAAAAATGCATTTAAATCACAATTTTTATCATGATTAATCTCCTTAATTCATCATGGAATTCTATTTCCAGTGAGAAAAGATACATATTTTAGCCTAAATAAAACATAAAACTATGAAAATTTTAATGAATGCGATGAAATGTTATTTTTTTTTTCTTATGTTACGTTAAATCTTTTCTCTTTATAAACCTGCAGTAGTCACCCATCACTGCGGGTTCCCAATGACATCGCTATCGTGTTTCCTAAATCCTAAGGTCATTGTGAAATCTTTCCCCTTGTTCATCGCTATGTTCAATAAGATTTTTTTGGGACAAAAATCAAATGTGAATGTAGAAAGGGAATTTTGAGGGACTTCCCACACCCCATGGCTTGGAAGGAATTAAGACCTTAAATTAGGATTTTATAATTTTTGTCTTTCTTGTTGTCTAAAAATCCTTTCCCCACTTTCACAAACAATTTCCAAGCTGCTAACTCTTTTTGATTAAGCTTTCTTTCGAAAGCAGGGTCGCAAATCTCTTGTCTTATTTGAGGTCCAGTAAAAACACCTTCTTTAAGTTTTGATTCATTCAATTGTAGAAAAAGTTCTTTTAAAAGTTTAAATCATTATCCTTCCTCTTTGTCCACGGCCTTCACAAGGTTTTAAATCAGTCCTAATTTAATGTGAAGTGGAGGGAGCAGAATTTTTTTCCGTTCAATAAGAGGGATGTATTTAACATTACTAGTTCCAAGGTGAAGAGATGTTCTGGGTGTTCATTCCTTTTTTATGAAGTGCAGTGCTGTTGCTTGACTATCCCACAAATATAAAAAGTAATAATACTCAGTAAATCTGCCCTGAAGACCCATTAATATAGTTACGACCTTTAAGTCTCCACAAATTCGCCAATTGAACTGTTTATACTTAAGTGCGGTTAGAATAGTCACCGTGTTAGCATACGTTTCTTTCATCGACGCTAAATGAGCTATTGGTTTGCGAACCAGATCATTCAGTTCATTTTGACTAATAAAATGGAGTTCGCTGTTTGGGTTGCAAGTACCTTCAACAACATCTGTTTCAGTTGTGTCTTCAATGTCACTCACCTCTCTTGAATGTCAATATCTTTTCAATTCAATGGAACAGTTGGTACCATTAAGTGCTTGCCGTGAGGAACTGTCTGTGCAGATGGGATATTCGGATACCCAATTTTATGTATTTGCTTTTTGGAATATCCTTCTATGTTTGTAAGATAAAAGCAACAATCATCAAAAGCATTTGAAGGTCCTCGCCGCACCATTGGGACAGCAAGTGGTAAAGAGCCTTTGTTGCCTTCATCCACTGACCAAGAACCACATCGCAACTTACGCAACACACGTGAGGAGCTTAATTTTCATCTTGGTCACCAACTTGGCACCCGAAGTGCAAGAAACAAGCCTTAGTCACTGTTTCTACCTTCAGATTAAAAAATAAACCGTCCACAAATGTAACAAAACTTATCTGGCATAGTCTTGCAATGTCTACGCTCAAAACTTGTCATTTGAGATATGAACTATAATACAAAAACCCGCAACTATATTCAACAAAGACTATTTACATAATGGAGTGCCAGAAATAACTAGATACGGCGAGATTGTAGGGTACCAGAAGCACAGGGTTGCCATTTGCGACACAAAAATCATGAAAAGCGGTAGAAAGCTCCCATTTTTGTTACACAAAATTTTGACGTGGTGGAACTTTTTTACTTGCAGGTATTTGAATAACAATATGAATCTATAATAAAAGTAATAGTTTGGTTGATGTTAGCCACTGTAGACAAGTGTAAATAATAACATTTTGGCTAGTACTCCTTGCGGTAATTTCTTGAACGTCATTTATGACCACACGTTTCCCCTATGTATAAGAAAAACATTAATATAAATACTAAAGCAAAATCATGTGACGTAATTTTCATCTCCCTATAAATAAATGAATAAATAAATAAAACATAAAATAAAAGAAAATTCATAGCAATTAAATAATTCAGTATGGACTTTAAAAAATATAGAGAATTATTTCATTTGACTAAACAGTAAAAACTTCTCTCAGCAAGTAAAAGCGCATTTCTTCACCCATCTTCCTCTGTTACAGTATAGCGTGTTTACATTTTTTTTTTTTTTTTTTTTTACAATTACTTTCATTTGCAGAATATAATTTTCTATAAAATGTACGTGGTTAAGGTTGTTTGGAAAGTATCTTCCTGTTTTATGCGACAATTTTACGTATTTTATTATTTTAATTTTAGAAGGAGTTTTGGCACCGTTTAAATCTGTCGACCAAAAGTTGGCAGCATTCCTTAAAGCTTTCTTAGAGCGTTTATTGGCTCTTAATCTATTTGAATATTACAATTATCTATACAATTTTTAATGAATTGCGGTTACAATTAATGGATTTGTGTTCGCTTATTAGTTCAAAAACAATAGTACAAAATACGTAGAAGTCTTTATACTGAGATCGACATTTTTTATTAAAATAAAAACTTGATAGTTAGCAGAAGATCAACTATGGGAATCCCCATATGAAACTGGTTAACCTTCAAATAATGCCATGGCTTATTATTCCTCAAAAAAGATTTGCCATATTACATTTTAAAACAATAAAATATATTTCCGAATTGGTAAAAAAAAAAGCTGGGTGCACCAATTGTAGTCATTTTCATATTTAAACTAGAAATGCTTGGAATATTGAGCGCACTGACCGACACCAAAGTTAATTTTATAGACAGTTAATTATGTTTTTGCTGGATTCCTCTGGGATTGGGTCAGAATTTTTCTCTTTGTAACTGCTGGAAGCATTTGCCTGAGCATGTGCGTAAAACACTGGCTTCTTAACACTCGCCCTTTAAAGACCGCATTTTTAGTGTACCTTTTGTACAAATAAAAAAATGTATAAATAAATAAAGTATGAAAAAAAAGCTTAATGCACCGTAAGAATATCGTTAAAAATAAGAAAGTAATCAAAAAAAGATTGCAAGTAGGGCTTTGAGATGGGGAAAATGTGTGTCCGTCGGTCCGTCTGTCTCACTGCTCCCCCCCCCCCCCCCGCCCACCAACGAGTTTTGAGGAAACTGTCCGATTTGAAAGATTTTTCTTGCATTCGAAAGATTTTAGCTAGGCCATCTCATATCCATATTTTACTTTTTAATTTGAATAGTTTCTCGTTAAATTTTGCACAGTTAGAAATGTCTTAATATTGTCGCCTTTCGACAAAATTGAAGCAAATTGTGTTAACTCTGGGAATAAGAGTCAAGTTCCTGATAAACAAGTTTATTTGCAGAAGCTCTATGCGTGAAATACTGATTTCAACCATTTTTGAACAGTTCGAAAGAAAATTAACGAAGCGCCTACGGGGAAATTCCGATATTATATAAATCCCGATCTAACAGACGGATTTGCTTGGAACAAACTTTATCGAAATGATGTTATGGTGATACGTAGTCCAACCAGAAGTAAGCGAGCGGGATTTTTAGGGATATTTCTGCATGAATGAATGAATGAATAAATGAATAAGTGAAAGAATGAATGAGTGAATAAATGAGTGAAAAAATATATGAATGAAAACTGAATGAATGAATTAACGAATAAGGAAATGCGTGAGTGAATGAATATGTATTAACAGTTGAAAAATGTGTAATTGAAGTAATTTATAACTAAAGCTAAAAGAGAAAGAGAGAGAGAGATAGCTAGATTATAAGTTTGAATTTGGTGAATACGGAAAAGTAGGCTCGTATAGTTCTAGAGGGTACTTTTTCTTTTAATATACTATTATCAACAATACATTTGCTCAGTTTTAGTAATTCAAGAGTCTTTCCTATCAATTAAACATTAAACTCTAATGTGTTTTCATATCAGTGGGTTGCGCACAACTGGACCACTAATGTTCTGTGTTTGATAGATGTAGCTATAGCCATAGTCATGAATTCGTGAAAAAAGACGTCGAATCTACGTTGAAAGTAGGAGAGAAACAAATAACTGTCTCAGTTTTTTTCTATTCATAGCATTAAAACTTATCAATAGCTACTAATCAAAAATAAAAGTAAGAAAATCAGGTCAAAAACAGAGGAGAAAATGGAGCTTTACTGCTTTTTCTTTGCCTATTTATATATAGATTATATTTACTTAATTGCTTACAAGGTTATAATTGTGTTAAAGAGGCAGAAATTATGTGTGGAATGACATATTTCTTATTGTTTCAATTCTTCTGCAGAAGGAATTCGGTGTTTTGCCATTTTTTTCTCCTTAACTTGCCCCAGTTGCTGCACCTACCCTGTAGCACTTCTGAAGAAAATAAGTCACTTACTCTTGTAATGCAGCATAAATACTCGGCATTTTAAGGGAAAAGTTCCCAAAAGTACTAGAATTGAAAGTTATTTGGGCTTCAGAAACCTTCTACCAAAAGGTTTATAAGGATTCGTTTTTCTCCTTAAATAAGAAGGCATATCTTAGAATATGAATTCTATTTTTAGAATAAAAGCAAAAACGTTTTCATTTTTATAAACTAAAAATGCTCTTCCAAAATCTAATTTTAAGGTGATCGCCCTAAGCTATATTTTCAGGATGCTACATTTGGATGCCATTAAAATAAAAGCAATCTTTAATTGTGTGACCATACATTTCACGGTAATTCAAATATGATTTCTGGAATCATCAAATTTTTCAACCTCTAAGGAAACTCTTTGCAATCTTTCTGAATCAAAGATGTAAAACTCCTACTAAGCTAGACACAATGAATGTAAGCCTCTTTCGGAACGTATTCATAACAACAGCTTCATATCGAAAGGTTAATCCTCTTTATTTTCCATTACCTTTATGAGGGTAAATCTTCTAATCTCCTAGAGGATACTATTTGAAGACCTCATGATTTGTGGCTTTACTAAGTAATAGGATTACACTTGCAAACTAAGTTTCCTGAATTGCAATGGGGATTTTAAGCCAAACTTTTCAGACTACCGTATGTATTTAATCAGGTTGGTTAATAAGAGTGTTTTAGTAGCGGGCTCAGTATCTTCATTTGATATTTAATATTTAATTACATTTCTAGGATTAAAATGTTATTCCTGAAGTTCAAACAACATATCAATATATATAGTAGGCGAAAAACAATCCCACTAAATACAAAATTCAAAGCTCATTGAAAATGAACATAAACTGTTTTAGAGTTTTTGTACTGCATTAAAATTTCAGAAACATTTTGAAATAAGTTGAAAAATAATAATAATAATAATTGTGTTATGTTAAAAACTCTGCGCTTACTGTATTTTATGAATTGAGTTAATTAAGCGGATTGTATTTAGCATGCTTTGCTTATGTAATTTCATGTAAAAGATTTTTTACTCTATGAAGTTCAGTTTATTTCACAATGTTTTTCCAAGAAAAGAAAACACACAATGTCAGCAAGATTAAAAAAATACAAAAACTAATAACATCTCAAAACAAGACGAGAACTGGGACAACATTCGAAAAGTGGAACTAACATTTTGTTGCTAACTAAGCATTTGATTTGGTTTGGACTTAACAGCTTATGAAAACGTAACATCAAGTAGATGGATTAAACGAGTTTTGTGAAGCCTACGCTCAAGAAGCGAAATAATTTTAAAGACTTTTAAAATTTTTGGGGTTTCGAAATGGACATGTTTTGATTTTCTGCTAAATATAACATCGTATTATATGATCGTTTGGTAAGTATGCCTAATCAAATAATGAAAGTACAGCAACCACTAACTCGTTTTAATAGATTTAACTGGTTTTTGCCACATATGTTATTGTTTTATAGCGTAAAAGTATTTGCTTAATAGATACAAAAATACACTAATTGAACCCACATAATAGCAGAATCAAATGTCAAGATTATGCGTCGATATTTGTTTTCACGTATATAGCGTCCACATTTTGGCAAGATGTCTTAGGGAAAATTATTACATGCATGGAAATACGGAAAATGTAACATCAAAGAGGTATAAGCAAACCAAAATAAACTTTAAAGTTGAATAATAATACGTGTTCATTAATTAAAGAACAGTAATTATTTGCAAGAAAACATTTCAAGGATATAACGCCATTACATTTTTTCATCTTTAAAACATTAACTTGCTGTAATATATCGTTTCGCTTAATGCATTTTTGATGTGGAACATTTGTGAATTAGAAGTTATTTTATCTTATAAAACTTCCGAAGTTTTTCAAAACTTCTTTCAATTACCAATATTAGATTTTTTTCTTTTTTTAAATAACAAGTAAAACACTTTGTATGTTCCCTTTTACTGGAGGCATGAGCCGCTCTGAGATAAGGGAATCGGAAATACGGAAAATTAAATCTGAAGGCGGAGGTAAATGCAAATTTAATGGCCAAGTAGAGGTGAGTTGCTTGTAATTTCTGAAATAAATGAAAGCACAACTTGTAACCTGAGTTTGATTGTGTTTGTTTTATCAGTTACATTAGTTCCATCGAATATTATTTTTCCTCTTTTCTTTTCTTTTTTCTTTTTTTTTTTTTTTGAATGGCATATTGATTTTTTTAAATGTTTCCCTCCATTGTACGTAGAATAATGTATTTCTGATTAAGGAAATAACTTTGAATCCACGATTTAGTTAGCTTTAGTTCTTAATTATTTCAAATATACCTTTTTCAACGGATAATACATATTCATTCACTCAGTTATTCATTCTTTCATTTATTCAGCCATTCATTTATTCATTCATTCGTTTTCTCATTTATGTGTTTATTCATTGATTTACTCATTCATGTATTTAGTCACCCGTTTATTTATTTTTTCATTTATTCCCTCATTTATTCATTCTTTTCTTCCTCATTCATTTATTCATTGATTCATTCTTTCACTCCTTCATTTATTCATCAATTCATGCTTTCACTCATTCATTTATTCATTGAGAAATATCCTTAAAAATCCCGATAAAAAAATTTCATAGGAAAATAGGCTCGTTAGTTCTGGGGGAACTTTCTATTTTCACATGTTTTACGTTATAAGAGCTTTCCGATAAAGTTTGTTCCAAGCAAATCGGTCCGTTAGAACAGGATTTATATAGGATTGAAATTTCCCCGTAAGCGCTATGTTAATTTTTTGAACTGTTCAAAAATGAACAAAAACTGTTCAAATTGATATTTCACGGAAAGAGATTCTTCCAGTAAGCTTGTTCATTGGAACATGGATCTTGTACCCAGAGTTTACATAATTTGCTTCATTTTCGCCCATAGGCGCTAATGTTAAATTTTTTTGAACTGTTCAAAATTGAACGAAAAATTGTTCAAATCAAAAAGTAAAATACGGAAACGAGATGTCCTCGCCGAGATCTTTCGAATGCAAAAAGAATTTTTTGAATCGGACTATTCGTTCAAAAGTTATTAGTGGGGACAGAATGACAGACCGACAGACACACATTTTCCCCATCTCAAAACACTACTTTCAAATTTTTTATTTTTCAATCTTCATTTAACTTCACTTTTTTTTTTACTTTTCTTTATTTTTAACGATATTTTTACGATACCATTAAGCCTTCTTTCATGCTTTATTATCATTTTTTTTTACTTTTACGCGGAAAGTAGGCTAAGAAAGGAAAGTAGGTGAAGAAGAACGGTATAAAGAAAGGGAGAACACCAACAAACAGGTCTAGGAATGTATAGCATCTTTTTTTCTTTAAAGAAAATAAGACATTAATATATCAGTAAGAATTACAGATTAAGTAATTTAGTGTCAGTTTATAATCTTTATAACTATTTTAAGTACCCATCATTATGCTGAAATAAGAAGGATTTGGGAGTAGTGGATTTCAGTATCCTAAACCCGTGACGGGAGTAGTGAAATTCAGTATCGTGGTTTTAATTAAACTAATGCCACAATGAATTTCCATATTTTGTTCACTCCTGAATTTTTAAAATGATTTAGCTTGATCATGAAAATAATCAAGACCATGAAGCAGGGTTTTACGCAAAATACAACTTAAATCTACTTTGAAAGTTAAAGTAGGAAAGTATACACGCATTTCCTAACTTAATCGCATTGTTTTGGAAGTCGCGTTTGAAAAGAATCAAATAAAAAGCAAGGCATGTTAAATGAACGTTTAAAAGACGTTTTTATCATAGTGTTAAACCAAAATCTTTAAATTTTAAGTGCCGAAGGAAATTATATTATGGGCGTGTTTAGTTTAAAAGGAGATTCTACTTGTATTACGACACAAAAAAAAAAAAAAAAAAAAAAACAGAAGAATCAAAATGGGATAGACTGCATTTGGTAAAAATATTATTATCATAGGGGATCACTGGCATACCTGCAGTTCATGTCCTTAAATTGTTCTTAATTTTAATTAATTTTATTACATGTGTCAAGAATGTTGTCGCTGTTGATTCATTTAAGAAGCAGGTAAACACATAGAGACACGCACGCACACATACATATACGGAGTAAGAAAGACTGACTTTAATAAAAACTAACACAGAGTAGAAATAAAATTTCACGTTAAATTAAAGCACAAATAGCTTCACATTTTCATGATTTCTCTTTTCTCTCTTTCAAAAGTATGACATCTAATTTTAATTCAGTTCTTTAGAAAGGTGGTGTTGTCAGAAACCTTTTACTCAGATTTATCACAATCAGACTTTAGCAAACAAACTGAGTATTTCCATTTTCCCTTCGGCGAATTAGAGACTGAAAGCAAATAAGAAGTCATTGTAAACTGAGAAACGAACTGGCTAACACGAATGATCAGAAAACTGAAATTGACAAATTGTTATACAGAAAAGCAAGCATTGAATATCTTCCAAATGTTCGGTGTTTTTTAGTTTCTGATCTCTGTATTTGCTAAGTTTGGAAGCATTTTCTTTTCGGTAGTATTTGTGGAAGCAATTCTTTCCAAAAACCGAAAATGATGCTTAAAAATTGAGCATTTATTCTTAGTAAAATTATTCAATGCCTTTAAGCACAAGATTTTTGAATCAAAAAATTAAAAGCTCTTTTGAATAAGAACATTCATCTAACACAATGGCTTTACAAACTAAAATGCGAAAAGGATATTTGTATTCGCATTATGTCCAAAAATGCATAATTTTCATTATGAATTGCATCAAGCTAATTGTAGGCCTTAGAAACTTATTTTTCAGGCACTAGAAATACTGCCATAAGAGAAATACTAAAAACTATTAATCATTTTTTTTTTAAATCACCAGTGAAGACATCCTTTGATTTCGGTCATTACAATTTTGTTTCCCTGCATGCAGTTCCTGAAAACTCATTTGCGCTAATATTTAATTGAAAGCGCTTTAATGGTGAAATTGCGTGTAAAAAGCATTGCTTACTTTAATAAGTACAGCAAAACATGTGTTTGTTAAGAATGTCTGGTTAATTTCTTAATTATCAGAAAAATATGTGATTACATACGAAAGTTGTTTTAATCTGCCTATGTATCATAAAACCAAACGTTCTACCTTTCTGATACTCGGGTTCTTCAATTTCTTATTAGCATTGCAGTTTTAAGACGAAAGTTTATTTGTTTTTTTTTCTTCTAACATTTGTCCATATATGACGTGTTAAAAATAACAACTTAATAAAATGCTTAGTTCACGGAGCGAAGCCCTCTTAAGCCACGTACCATTTTACAAGCACATTTCCACTGGTTAAGCAAGGAATACTGATTTAGGAAAAAAAAAAAAAACTCGCACGATAGTGCAGAAACCGTGCACAATTACTATAGAAATAAAATATCTCAATCGAATTTTTGCCTAACTTATCGGAAATTATTATATCAGAAAACAAAAGACCTGAGAAAATCAATACAATGCAATGTAACCTAACTGTACTTAAATCAAGTTAAAGAAGCATATTCGAATTTTTAAGGAAGTAACTGATTGGTCCTTTTTCCAAAGCTTAATAAAGATTTATTCTCAGGTGTATAAAAAATTTCATTAGATATTAAAAATATTGAAAATTTAATTAAAATGATTTTAAGCAAAAGGAAACACATACAAATACAGAGGTTATTCAAAACAAAACTCATACCAAACGGCCAAAAATGTAGAAGTCGTGGAACTTTTTTTTTTCGTTCACACAAAAGCAAAACTCCGTGTAAACAATATATATATATACATATTTCAATACATTTTACGCAAGCCAATACCCTTCCCGCACACCGGAAGCTATTTTTTTTTTAAACCTGCTGAAGGAAATTCAAAATAAATTTGGATTTACTTCTTAGATTCCATTGAAGCTAAAAAGAAGCAAATAATTAAATAAATAAATAAAATTTTGTCAAAAAAGGGATGATCTTCACTGATCTGTTTTATTTAATCTTTGTCCCAAAGACTATATTAGCTGATGTTAAATGTTATGCTTACACTTTGAATTCAAAAATCAAAAAGTCTTTTTATCTATCAGATAAGGCTTGCGGGTCAAACTTTTGTGTTAAACCGTGAAATGTGGTAATTTACATTAAAATGACTAATACAATGAAAATCAGCTAATTTTCATCATACGTAAAAAGTATGAAGCAAAGTTGTCATAAGCAACGAAACTCAATTACATCAAATACTTACTTTCATATTTAAAGTAACTTAAGTTATGAAAGAAAAATAAAAGAGAAAAATACTTTTTTCTTGCTTATTTAAGTGCTTAACCCTCTATCCCTCCTTTACTACATGCATACATACATAGCTAACTAATTTTACAAAGAGAGTCTATCCGTAAAATTGACCAAATATGACACAGTGCGGGGTCTTCCCCGTTTGCGTATAATCCGCTGCATATGATATAAGGTAATGTTTATTCTTCAATCAAGATTACCCCATTTCCGGTCTAATACTCTTCAACGGATAACCTGTTCCGTCAACAAGAAGTTTAACAAACTCTCTCCCATTCTTAGCGTCGTTAACATTTTCCCTAAGATGATGAATGATGGAAGAATTTCCGTCCTTTTCATCTTCTTCCCAGCGTGTCAGCACAAAACCCACCTGTCAAAAAGGATGAGGAATTTTTACCGTTATCCATATCATCTGGACTATTTTTCTTTTTCTCTTCTCGCAATGACACTACTGCTCGAATTCTACTTTCACGAGTCATTCTTCTTCTTATATATGTTTTTCTTGTTTGATATTTTTAGAAGAGTTCTTTTTTTTTTTTTTTTTTTTTTTCATTTTCAACTAAAAAAAACTTTTTACACTTTTTTTATTTTATTTGTTAAATTATCTAAATCCTAATATGTTAATTTCCTAATGCAACAACCTTTATGTTAAAGAAATGCAGACGCATTTCATTTTCATTAAGAGCATTTTTTCAGTCAGAATAAATTAAAATATATTACCTGCTGAGCTGTTACATGCTACGCTGAGCACTTTTGTATTTTTCTTATAATTTCTATCCTAACTATCAAATTATGCTACCAGATATTTCCAAAATTCTTTTAAAATTTGGTAATGCATATCATAAATTAAATATATATAATCAAATTATTTCCCCTTTACATATTCTTATCGGTGCTGTCTAGATGCTTCAGATGACTCCGAGGACAACGAAAATCGCTTGCTAGTTTAAAAGAATGAGATAATACAATAAATAATAATTATATGTATATTCGAGTTCTGATAATAAGAAAAACGCACAACGTAATGATGAACACGTAATTTTTTTGTAAAAATCCCTTCAAAAATGAATTCGTGCAAAACGATTTCATATCAATTTTGCACATCTGTTCCTGCTGAACTATATCAAATCGTGTAGCATAACGTTACTTATAGCAAGGTGTACGGATGACTATAGAAAACTTCTCGGCATTATTATTTTAATTTGAAATACAGGCTATTTGTGCAGCATTATTTTGGCAATAAATTAGTCATTTATTTGATGTACCTTACAGTAAACTACATTTATATTCAGTTAAATCAATATACTTACAGTTTCACTTTGATGCCCATACTTTCGAAATCATATAAAAATAAAGATCAAATTACGTTAGAAATGATAAATTTTGCTTAGACATAAATTTATTTTTTCGAATCTCATCTGCTTTCTCCGATAAGTGCTGAGACAATCTTCTACTGTATGGAATGGTACACAACATAAATAAAATGGATTGTTTTAAGCTTTTTATATTTATTTATTTATTTTTGAGGGTAGGGTATGGGAAGGGAAACCAGAAATTACTTTAATAAACTGTAATAAAAAATAATTTCACGTTAAGAAAGTACAAATAAGCATTAAAATGCAGACCTATGTTTCGGGATTGCTTGGAATCCCGAAACATACGTCTGCATTTTAATGCTTATTTGTGCTTTCTTAACGTGTAATTATTTTTTATTACAGTTTAATTGCACAAAGTTAAATTATTATTATCAGAAATTATTTTACCTGGTGACACCTATGCTAGGAACGCCACTGATATATATATATATATATATATATATATTGTAATTATATCATGAAAATATAATCCTTCATGTAACCATGTATAAATCAGTGCTTGAGATCGCAAATATTCACTTTTTTGGCATTGAAAATTTTTTATTTATTTTCATTAATGAGTAAAATAGTGTTATATGAGTAAAATATTCAATAAATGTTCCTCTTAAAACTTCGATGACTTGCCCTTTAATTCTTTAACATTATCAATCAACTAAGAATTTTAACAAATACATTTTCCCATTCTTAAGAATGTTGATATTTTCACGAGGATGATAAATAACGGAAGAATTCCCCTTACTCTTACGTCTTTTCTCTTTTCGTGTCACTAAGAACACCCCTTTTACGAAGGAAAAGGGGGAATTTCCTTCCTCCATAGCTGTTAAAATATGTCGCTCTTCACTGTCGTTTTGATGACAAGACATGTTCTGAAGAATTCCTCTCTCTCTTTTTTTTTTTAAATATTATTTTATTTGTTTGATGAAGAATACTTAAATATTAATTGTTAAACGCCGTCGAACAGATTTAATTCAATTAAATATGCTATTTTTTAAAGTGGTTACATACTTTAAATTGGAAAAGGAAGGAAAAATTAATTTTGTTTTACCAAATGTTATTTTAATTCTACGAGAAGATTTGTTGTTGCAATGTTTTTTAAGCAATCTTAAACATGTAACTTTATTTTAAAACTGTTTTAAATGTATTTATTTATTTATTTGTTTGTTTTTAGGATTCAGCCACAACACTTTTAATGAAAAACTATTACCAACCAACATTTATTCATTTTATTTTTAGTAAGCACTAGAAGGGTAAATAATTTAAAGGTCAGACTGATCAATTTTAAATAATAGGAATAATAATAACAATAATATTAATAGTAATTTTATCAATTTAATCAAAAATCCTATCATAAGAAACTTAAAAAGCAAACTGTAGATTTATTATTCTGTTTTAAAATTAAAAAAAATATATCACGCAAAATATTCTCAATAAAATATATAGTTCAATACACGTGTCATTCTTTTATAGTTTAAGAACCATCCTTTAGTCAATAAATGAGGGTACTGTTCTTGATACATAATAAAATACTATCTTTAATGATTTCAACAAATGTAAACTAAATAATCATTGTAACATCGTTCTTTAGCGAAGTCTAATTACGTTTTGATGTAAGTATTTTCAACATAATGAATATTATAATGTAAACACATGTAACCTTTCGCAGTGTGCGCTGCATAATACTAGAACATCATTTAATCGTTAACGAAGTGCATTCGGTTCTACCATCTGCTTATCTTTCCAGGGAAACTCATTTATTCAAGCAATAAATTGAATTAATTCTTATGTCTTTTTGCTCATTTTAAGTAACTCATTATTGCATGTGTGTATATAACCTTCCGCTTTCAGCAACCAACTAGTTTACAATGAGTCTTGAATCATTAGAGACATATGTTGTTGCACCATTCACCTTCTGTATCATGTAAACCTTAAACTGTTAATAAGTTGAAAGTAAAAACGCTATACACCAGTTAAAAAATGATTCTTTGTATGGCATGAATAAATGTATTCATTCATGACTGTTAGTTTGAATTAATAATTCCAAAAAATCTAAATATCAGTTAAAATAACATACACAACCCAATGTGAAGTTATTTTCTACCTACCAACCTTTATGAGACCATAAGAATGAATTCAATTAACCCGTCCAAGTTGCCCTGTAAACTTTCTTATTTTCCTCTATGTATAACGAAAATAGGAGACAAAGAAGCACAGACCCACACACACATGCACACGTGTATGCGTACATATTTTAAATCAAGCAGCATTACATTACTCATGGCTAACGCACTGATAAGTCCGCAGAAGATATTTGTTTGCAATCGATGAATTAGTGCATTTGAAGATATAGCTCAATATAAACCAAACATAATCTTCGTTTTTGTAAATTTGTAACAATGGGTGTAGAATGCTCTCAATTACATATTTTTCCGAAAAATGTCGAAACATTTACCTTAAAGTATTCAAATTACTTTCAAAAATGGACAAATAAATGCGCGTTACGTGCTTTAAATTGCCTGGAAAAGTACATAAAAGTTTTTTTTTCAAGTAAAGCAGACAATAATGACTTATTTATTTTAATAGTGAATTCGTTTTAAAATAAAAGATATGTAAATAAACAAAAGGAGGCGCAGTGGTTGAGTGGTCACCTTCCGTGCTACCATGCCGCAGGTCTGGGGTTCGATTCCATGGCTGGGTAGAGTTGACTCAGCCTTTCATCCACTTCAGTGGGGTCGATAAAATGAGTACCAAGCATGCTTGGGAACTAAAAACTGGGGGTTACGTCAGGCCGACCACTTGACCGGAAAAATCCCTTCTGCAGCCCAGGGCCCTCGGACTAGGATGGGCACAGTAGGCCATAGACTCCAAAAGGGCTGCCGTGCCACTGAGTTTAGTTTAGTTTAAATAAATAAAAATATATCTAAAACATATTGAAAAACCAGCTTATACACTGATTCTGTTATTTACAAGGATCACGACTACAGTAGCGGTTGGCGACAACGCAGTTTCCGTGCTATCTGGTCTGATTTTCTTTACCGTACTAGTTTCATGTCTCCGTACTGTCGAACCTAATGCCACGGCGGGCGAGTTCACATTCTACGTGACTTGAGATAAATGGAGGCTTTGTACTAAATAAGAAGTGAGGAAATACGTATAATAACAGTGAGTTATTCGCGTAAAACTGAATTGAGGTATTGGCGAGGCAAAGAAATGAGTTCATAGAGCGCTGGCCTGTCAGGATTTTTCATTGTTCTGACTGCATTTCTGCCACATTAGAATGGTTACTCGGGATCATACTACATTTTATATTAACAAAATAGCAGAAATTATTAGTGAAACGAATTTTTCTTAATCCTCGTTTCACTAATAATTTCTTGACTGTCAAAGTTAGTTTTAAACTTTAGGTTAAAACAGCATGTGTGGCAGCGTTAATACGCCTTTTCTATTCTCCTTTTGGATTACATAAAAATAAATAATAATAATAATAATAATACATCACCCTTACTAGAATATCTTAGTATGATGAAAATCAATATGACTTTGTCATTGCCCTTTTGCATAAGACAAACAAAAGTATTAAAAAAATAAATAAATGAATGCATAAATAAAAAAAATAATGAATAAAAGAAAAAACGTCCCTTTTTATAAAAAATCATTTTATAGATATTCTTTAAGTTATTGTTTTATTGAGTCTCTTTTTATAGCATAATACGATATACGTTCCACAAATGTGCTTTAGCTCTTTATTTCTGTCTCCCTCTCTTTTTTTTTAGTCTTCTGTTTCAATAGCAGCTCATAATGCACATAAGTTATATGCAACATTTTGGATTGACTTATATTGTTTCTCACTTTAATGCTTTTCAAACAAGAAAATTTTTTCTATACCCTTTTACTTTCCAAAATTAGCTGACGACTTCAAAATATAAATGTGTATTTGTCCAAATCAAATTTTTCCTGCTGATAGACTTATAGCAAGATCGTAATCCCTTTCAAGAAATCTACACGTATGCATAGACATACAAAAAATATGTTGCAACGTATTACCGTTATGTCATGATATTTTAGAGAATTAAATTGATTTTTAAATTTTCACGTTTTAAGCTCTTCTGTATCAATATTTTGTCAACAATATAGGCTATCTAAGGTCTTACATCATAAATAACTATTTTAAAAATAATTATTTATAATGTACTCCTTAACAGTTCCCATTTGTGTCATATTCAACACAGATACACTTAATAAAAAGTAAAAATTAGGAAAGATAAAATTCATGTTGTAGCAGCTATTAAAAAATGAAATGTAATTAGATGTAATTAATCTATGATATAAAAGCCCATTTTGATACCTTCATTAATGATACAATATTTTAATACCGGTAAAAGCTTGAGACAACGCATAAAATATTTTCCAGTTCGCATATTATGTTTCATGCACATATTATAATTCACAATATGAGAGAAGCAGATGTATAAGATGCGACAATAAAGTAATCAGACTTTTTTTTTCAATGTGGGACCAGCAGCTTTATGCAAGACACTATCTTTTACTTTGATATCTAAGCTACTTTGATTCCGAGTTATACTACAGACGGGAGTAGGATTAAAAAAGAAAAAACAGTTTGACTCCAAGTGTCACTATGATGCAACCGCTCATTCGTGATTTATGCTGTATCAAAAGAGCAAATGTTTTAATCTCTTGTTATAGAAATGGAAGCGAAGAAGTATTTTTACATGTGAGGTTTTTTGGCCTGTGTGATCCCTTTGAACACGATTGTAAACTTTGATGTTTGGTCTCTGAATCATACTAGAAAAAAACAACTTTTATCATTATTGATAAAAGTGATTCCATGGCTCAATAAATCTGGACTGATTGCCGAGTGCTCCAACAAATCAACTGGTACATAAGATTTCATTTCTGTAACGAGAAGCTTGAACACGTGTTTATTAATGCGGCAAAAGTCACGAAAGAGAACTTGTATCAATGTGCTGCTTGGAGTCAGCGATGAAAGTAAAAGATGCAATTGCTCAAGCTTCAGGTTTGCCACACATTGCAAAAAAAAAAAAAAAAAACTGAATCATTCAGTTATTGTCACATCCTGTACATACATATGACGTAACACATGCACGTACATGTTACGGTGAATGTCCGAAATCGAAAAATGTTGACAATCACCGTTGTGTGTCGACATTTACTATCCATCAGACCGGTGATTGCTGACATTTTCCGATTTCGGACATTCACCGTAACATATATGTCTTTAAAAAGGAAAATTCAGACATTTTCTATTGTATACATTAGTATTTCATTTATATACGTTGTCTTCTTTTTTTCACTTGAGCAATTTCACAAAAAATCTCTTAATCATGAACTGATTTTCGTGACATTTCAAAAGGCTGATCCGATCTGTTACTAATTTAAGGAGTTAAATTATGTGATTGGTTGAATGTTAATAAAATCATAGTATGTGATAATACAAATATAAAGTTAATTGAAGCATTTTTAAGTTTATTAATTTTATGATTTTTATCAACACAATATTACTTTGTGTCAACAAGATTTTTTAAATGGTTCTGAATGCGTTATATAGTTTAGGTCAAAGGAAACCTCATTCGTATTATTTTTTTAAAAAAAGATCAGGACGTGCAAAAGTGCTTTTTCAGAGCATTGATGAGCTGTCAAAAAGCCCTCTGACAGTCAAAAACGTGACGTTACAGTCAGCAGAAGCTCTTAAAACGCAGCTAAATATGAAATTTACTGTAAGGGATGCAAAAATACCCAGCAAGCTTTCTATAAGCTCAATTTTCCTGTGTAACTAATCAGTTTTAGAAAGCATCCTAGTTTGATTTAAGCGGAATAGTTTTCTCATGATATGCGTAATATTATTCTCATGCTCGTTTAAATATTTCTTTTAAATGTAACACGATCGTAATACCACGCTCACGTAATTGAAAATCGGCACTCGAGAACAATATTATTTCAATGACAGGCGATATGGAATATGAGCTTACCGTTCCTAGCCTTGGTAGTAACACGGCCGCTGAGGGAAAGGCCAGTGTCCCGCAGGCGGCCCAGGGGGGCGCCGGTCCAGTCAGGTCCGGTGATCCGGGATGATGATTCTGCGCGCCGGCGAACAGGGGCAGCACGGCTGGAGAGGGAGCCACGAGGTTCTGAGACGACTCCAGCCTCACTGTAGATTCCGTTCACAAAACATGGACTAGGAAACACGCAAAGGTAGCTTTGAACACGTGGACGAGACACAAGCCGAATCCGCCTGATTGTTGCCACTTTCTTCCGAAAAACCAGCAAGTCTGACGTTGGAAAATAATATTGGTTATTTCAGAAGCTTAATGTTTTCACTTCGTCGTTATTTCGAGAAATACCGTGCCAGAGCTTTTTTTTCACTCAGATTAAGCAGCGTACATATCAATTAAAGTTAAAAGTAAACAAATTTAGATGAAGTAAATAATTACAGCACCACACAGATTCTACTACTATGATACATTAATTTTTTTCAGCGTGTCGTTTAATTTTTTAGTCGAAAATAATCTTCAGGATTAAACATATATATTAAAGTGAGGAAGTTTATGAGGATTTTTCAGTTAACTTCCACTTTCTTGATATGTATTGTTCAGTTCAATCACGCATACATTTCTGGTTAGAGTAATTTATTTGTCACAAGATGTAAGTTCTGAAATTGATACTTGCAAACTTTTCAGATAATAGAGAAAATATGTTCATATTCAATAGGGAAAATTTGCATTAACTGCAGTCAATCTGTACGCCGTTTGCATTAAAGAAATATATTTTTAAAAGATATGTAAATCTTCAGCATGAAATATCTTCATAAGCGTCATAGGTTCTTGTTCTTATTTATCTTTGACATATTTTTCAATGTGGAATATCAACAAGTAAATCTTTTATTTAAAACTTTGATATTTTCTATATATAATTAAATATGATATTTTTTGTAAAATTTATCACTAACATTTTTTTATGTATTTAGATATGTAAATGTTTACCGATATGCTTCTGAAGTATAAATCTTATCACAAAAATTATTTTGATGAAAACTAACTGACAGTTCCTACAAATGAATGACGACAACAGTTTTTAATATCGTGCTCATTACAGGACTTTCAGCTTGTAATGCGTAATAAATCTAGCTAATTTCAGATAATTATATTTACTTTTCAATGCTATGCTAAAGTACATGTATTCATTTCACATGGTAATAGAAGTAGTTTCTTCAAGTCAGTCTTCATTTTTCAACACTCTTTTGAACTTTTTTCAATGGATGAAAAATCAGAAAAAAAAACTATAAAGCAACATTTTCATTTACTTGAGCCTCAAAGACAGATATAATCGACTGTAATTTAACTGATCGCTTCATGTCTTCCGCAGAATTATCCAGGCGTGGCAAGCTATTAAGAAACGGAATAGTTTCAGTTAACCAACAGCTGTTATTGACAGCAAAGGTTCCAGCTAAACACCCGATTATTTATGAATACCAGAATATCACATCGTGGATATTTATGACATCGATACAGAATCGAAGCTCGTGCTGCTCGAGACCGCACAGGATTTTGATTTTTAGGAGTGATATGCACCACGGTATCCTCTTCACCAAAAGAGAGCTGCGACTACGCACTCCTAGCAGGTCGTGTGACAGAGTGGGACTGAACGGTTGGGATGCTTTGCAGAGAAACCTCCCTTTCGGGCGGCGCTAGAATCGCATGTTAGGCTAGGGAATTGGACCAATCGATGGCATATCAACCGACGGCAAGTGCGTGTATACGTGCGTGAAGATATGTGTGCATGCGTATGGCATTCCCCTTTCTGGATATCAAACGGAATTTTCGACACCTAGACATGAAGCGGGGAAAGAGAAATCTTATGAATGGGGTACTTTTCTGTACATATTGAATTTTGTAAATCGTGCCGATCGTTTCAATTTAGTCAAAAATAATGGTCAAAAATGGCTTCATTGCGGAAAAATGATACATCAAAGTAAAGTGATTTTTTTTCTTTCATAAAGGAAGGAAAATACAATTTAAAAAACTTACCTAGAAATACACAAAGATCTACTTTGAATTATCCATAAAACAACTTAAGCTTTAGAATTATTATTGCAGAGAAATAGCACATATATATGATCAGAATACAAATTTACCTCTTGATGCCTATCTTAAGCGGGATATATTTTTTCAACACATTCAACTACAACAGATAAACAGTAGTTTCAGAAAAAAAATAATGCATCTGAATTGGTATTATAGATTGGTTTAATTAGAAAAAATAAGCGTAAATGTTAAAGGGGGGGGGAGTATAAAATATGTTATCAATAATTTTGTTGAACTATTTAGATATTTAGAAATAAAGTAACTTATGTATAAGTAAGCACGGTATATGGAGCGTCTAGTGCAAGTGAACCTATCTAATAAATAAATAAATAAATAAATATTAATAAACGAAATTTTATGTGTTATTTTCTAAGGTTTTTTTTTTAAATAACTATTTTCATTTTACCTTTTAAAGTATTTGAGACACAATTATCTCTCCTTTAGATCCTTTATTTGTGATCATTTGCTTCTATTTAAAAGTTACTGCATTTATTTCGCACATAATTATACAAAAAAAAACAATCTAAACTTCAATAATTATTTTTCTGTTAACTAATCGAAAATAAAATAAAATTTCATTACAGAAATATTATGTATTTTCAAATTATTCTCATTAAAACATAGCCCCTTAATGCAAGATGTTCTGAAATATTGCACTTTGAATGTTTTATTTGAGGTTTTGTGCACAACCTTATGGTTATAGTTTTACATTATTTGACGAGTAACAATTATGTATTTATATCGAATGTAATGAAACAAAAAAAAAATTGTTTCTTTTAAAATAAACCAAAATATCATAAATGTACTGCATCTACAAACCTGTGCATTGATTCTACTTAAATTCGTGAAAATAAGTTATCTATTCTAGAAAGAAACCGATAGAAAAATCGTTGATTTTTCAGAATTTAAAGCTGTTCTGGATGTGTCTTTTCCGAGTCTGGTTCCCCTCGTTGTCCTTGATATCAGCGTCAGAGGGTGTAATATCATTGTGAAAACGTTCGACGATATCCTCCGACGAGTATTCGCTCATGTTCTGCTTAAAGTGATCCTTAAGAATACATTGTTTTAGATAAAACTGTTATTCCCTCAGATTTTGTAACCAGTAAACAGTTCACTCTTTTAGATGCTTGAAGACTACTGAGTCAATGCAAAGAGCTTAGAAAAACTTCTTCACTAAGCTGCAATTTGATGAATAGTGGCATCAGTACCTTCTGGTGTCCACCAATAGCTGCATCTTAACATTTTTTGCACACCCATAAACTCCAAATTCCGGCAATATGGCGTAGTGGTAAGGCACTGGCCTCGTTCTCAGGATCAAACCTGGCCCAAGTCGGTGTATTTTCAAGATGCAGAAAATTGTCAGCGCCCATCTCGTATGATTATGCGGCCTGTTAAAGATCCCTTGAGTATCTGTTGGCTTGAACACTCTCGGCTAAATTAAATTCCTAGTGTAGTTTCGCATCAATTAGAGCTCAGGTGACGCCTGCTAGGGGGAAACTGACCGTCAAAATTCTCAAAGGGGTAATGGCATCCGCCGCTAGTGGTGCTACTTAAAAGACTGGATGCCGGGTTCCGGGAGTGCACTAGGTCTGCAAAGGTTAGGTACCATACACAGCCCCATTAGAAAGAAAAAAAAAGAAAAGAAACTCTAAATGCTGGAATTATCCACGCATTTTCTGCAATCAGAGAGTGATTTTTCGTTCTTGAAAAATTAACCACGGAGATATCAAAATAAATCTGCTGGATGTTTTGCAACTTCTTTACTCCGTTATCTTGAATTAGGAAAGTTATCTACGCATCACATCATAGAAATGTATAACTGCGAAAATATTCAAATTCCACGTATCAATGTCCTAACTACGAAAACAAACGTTTTACATCATACATGCTGCATGGTTTATTTTTCTAGACATACGAAAACATGGAAATTCTATTCATACACAAAGACCGAAAAAAAGTTAAAGTTTGACAAATAGCGTAGTGCATACATAAACCTTATTAATAAAGAGAATTCTATTAGTTGAATAAATTCCATTAAAATTTTAAAAAAACCTTCTTTGAGAAAAACACTCGAACAAAATGTCTGATCGTAATTATGTTTCCCTAGACTAAATATTATGTATTTAAGATAGTGAAACACGACTCTAAAAATATTTCCTAAAAGTGTTTCTATCTAAACATTGAAACAAAAACAAAATGTCTCGAGAATTTTTATTATCGTTCCTTAACCCATATTGTGCGGGAAAAAAACAGAAAGAAAATAGATACCTTTTTACTATACTTTTAAAAGCAAAGTATCGTTTCAAATTTAAAAGAAAATGAAAAGAACCTATGCAATTTTATGGGAGTTTTCCTTCCTGTTAATATTATAAATTGTCAGGTACATGAGTCATTAGATAAGTCAAGATAATAAAACAAACATCAACCTTTGTGAGCGCAACACAATGACAAGACATACCCATTAGAGCTTTTACATCATTTTATGATCCTCAAATTTCTATCTCATCTGCACGTAATGGGATGCGACAGAACACTGCCGAGCAACAAATGGGGTGCTTGATTACAGGTGACCCCACCCAGATATCAGACTTCAAATCATTTCCTGATTATATAAAAAAAATCATCACTTAAGCAAATTGATATCCGTCAGTCGATTCTGCTTTTTTCGATTAAACGTTTCCTTCCATACTTTATATTACTTTTTTTTATTTGTTATTATTTTATTTTTTCGTATGGTTGTGCTTTTTCCTCAACACAGTACATCAACTTTTCGTGATTCCTGATAATCACACACACGCATATATATATATATATATATATATATATATTTGGGTGATTATCAGATAATAGGAAATTTCATCAAGGAAAAAAAAACTAAATATCAACTCTTTGAAAAAATTTCTCTGTTTATATATAGACTGTTGGTATTTTATAGAGAGCAACGTAGGTTACTGACTGATAGTCTATACTCACTAATATAGTCATAAATATTAAAAATTAGTTTTAAAAGTTCTGAAATTTATTTGAACATATATTTAAAACTCTGGATGCCAATCCTTGACTGTGCAAATAAAACGTTTTATGAAATGTGTACCGTGGTAGTAAACACACTTATGTTTCTTTGCTAATCTGAACATAATAACTTTCACTTCGACAAACGACCACTTAATGATTAAATGGTAAATAAAATAAAAGCTTGTTATTAATTTATGTTGAATGTGTATCACATTAAATATTATATATTTCTGTATGTACAGACTAGTATATAATACGCATAAATTCACTGCATTTTTAATTAAATCTTACAGCATACACACGTTGTCTCAATCCCGCACAAAGGCATTCACTTAAGAATAAATAATATTAATAATTATAATATAATTAATAATAGTTAAATGTATATATATATATATATATATATATATATGGTAATGGAGACCTTTATCTTTCAGGAATGTAATTTCATTATAAAAGTATTACAATTCCAAACAGTAAAAAGAAATATATGAGAAATAGGAACAAGCTCACGGTTTAAATATAAAGTAAATGTACGCAGGTTGCCCTACTGAACTGCATTTTTTGCTTGCAACTTGCAACTTTTCTGAAAAGGTTAAATCCCAAACTATACTTTTACGCATTTTTGCCAGTTTTGTGTCATTATATCATTTATCTGGCTATCATATGCCAGGATAACGACAAGTTGTCACTTCATAACTGTTTACTGTTTACCGTTCGTATATTTTTACTTTTTGTTGGAAAAAACGTGAGGTCATATAATAGATCAAAATCTGAGTTGCATAGTTTAGTCGCTAATTGATTAAATGAAGACAGGAAAGTAACATCATTAAAAAATTACCATCTATTTACTTTATTTATTTATTTTTTTAATAATTTCCTTAAATCAGTTACTACTGAAACACATGCACAAGATGGTATTCGAATCGTCCTCACTGTTAACCTAAAGTACTAAACAGCATCGCATGACATAGAAAGTGCCAAAGTAAAAAAAAAAAGTCTATAAGTGACAGGGAAAAAAAATAAGTGGAAATGAAAGTTAAAACTTTTCGTGTCATAGTGTCACATGCAAATTATTGACGTAAAAAATTCAAAATCAAACTATATATTTGCGAAATCATACCTTTTTTACATACTATTTTAGTGCTTTCATCGTGTAATATAAAAAAAAACTAGCTGATGTCCAGCAGAGCATCTGCGGGCTATAAGTTTAACAATCAAACTTGTGGAATGGTGTCTCGATGTAAACAAACAGGTGTTGCCAATCCAAAGAATTGGAAATTAAAAATTGAGTTATGAATGGAAATACTTTTTGAAAAATAGAAATAAATTTGCTCAAATCCTTAAGTTACGATAATAAATACAAATAGTCTGTTACTTTTCTATGCTAATCATTAAACAAATTTTTGCATATCGTTTTACCGTAGTTTGTTATTTGCATGACGTCAGTATCGTATCGTACCGCAAAATTTAATCGTAACTGGTCCACGCTAACTGAAATATATATATATAGATATGGACAGAAAAACGTATAGTGGGTAATAAGTTCAGAAGCTAGTACTTATTGCAAACACATTATTTATACTATAACTTCATCTTTTAATATAAAGATTCGTTATATATATATGTGTGTGTGTATGATTATATATATAACAATTCTTTAATATATATCGGCATGTGTTTTCCGATGCGTTGGAAAACTGCACTGAAAGTATAAATTTGAAATTTTCTTTTGATGCTTTTAAAGGCGCAAATAATTAGATATACTTTTCACGAAAAAATATCTTTAAGCCTTGATTTTCCTCCTGTAAGTAAAATAAAAGTTTATTTTCAAATAAGTAAAATAAATCTGAAATGTGCACAAGCAATCTGGGCATTATAAATAAAATTCCACTTCGTTAGTGTAAGAATTTCCCATCGTAGGGAGTTTCCATAGCAACGCACATAAATAGTTCTCCATACGATAAGTTCAAAAGTCGTTTCTGAATTATTAATTTGGAAGAAAGAGTTTCATTTAAAGAAGTCGTCTATAGTTAAAACTTCAAATAGAAAAAAAAAACAATAATAATAAACTAAAGTGAAATGAAAGTTATGCGTCTACATTTGTCTGAGATTGGCATTAATTTCTTTGAATAAATTAAAATGAGCGGGATGCAGTGCACAGTGTGAGGACATAAACATGGACGAGAGTTTTTACCCTATCGATTTATTTAATATGAAATATTTTTTATGTTATTAATAAAAGGTATTGAAACTTTTTCAATCTAAAAGTCACACCGGCCTTCCCAGTAAGTCACCTGAAGGCAATATCTAGCTAGCTTTTTATAAGCCTCATTTGATTTTGCAAATTACCTATGCAGGTCAAAAACCGCGGGTTTTAGGGATCAATTTTAAATCATAATTCAGAGTAAAAGTGTTCAGTTTCATTTTGTGCGAATTAAATATTTTGTTTCCTCTTGAGTCTGAATATTTTACCTTTCGATTCAGTTTATATATATAACTGAAACAAACTTCGGATGGTCAAGTTACTGTCTACTGCAGGCCTGTCTTTCCGAAAAACGTTGTTCAGACATTTTGGGTTTAAATTACAATATACGATAACACTTCATTGCTGTTTTTCAAATGTTATGTCGCTATTTTTGCAAGTAAGTATGGATAATTTTGCATTTTGGATTAATATTTTGATAGCGTGACGAAGATACATTGAACATTTTTAAATTTAAACGATGATTTTTTTATTAGAAGAAAACATACTCATTAAGTTACTTCTTTTATTTTTTATTTCGTGTGTAATGACTCAACTATGTTTTAAGAAACAAATAACAATGCATTAACATGATATAATTTAATTTGTTTTAGCTCTAAAAAAAATTTTTCTTTCAGAAATTGATTCATATGATGAGAAATTTGTTTGCAGGAAAGAAACGCAGCTGTTAAAACTGGTATGTATAATGCAACACAGGCAAATCAAAGCAAACGCTTGTAAGTCACAAATAAAAAATTAGTATAAAAAAGATAATAGATTTTTTTGTGCCATGTTCAGATAGGGGGAACATTGAATGAGAACATGACAGTAGGAGCAAAAGTACTTAAAGAAAAAGATTACTATGTATAATCCATTGACAAAACTATAAACTATAAATGTCCACAAAATTAAAAAGACCGAGGTGATAAAGTACAACTGGGTTATCCACTACAGGATGATCGCTATGCGAAATGCTTGGCTCCATGAAAAGCTAAGAAAATATATCAGGTCAGCGAACACATAAAAAACTAAATAAAAAAGGGTTGAACTAGAATCATTTAGTCCAGGAAGATTTCGTTACACGTAAGACATTTTCTGAAATCAGGACCATGATGAGTAACACATTCATGGGAATTTCTAAAAGTCAGACCAGTATTGTAACAAAGAACTATTGTGATTCTTTCATTTTGATATATTTTTTCAAATAAAATTGGACCTACAGTTTAATGTATCAGAGTTAGGAGAATTGCCAGACTGATTTATTTTTTTATGACGCCGAAAATTTACTCAGGTTACACTCTTACTCTTTGTGGACAAATGTAAAATTTTCGGAATTGAAAATGAAATCATTAAACGAATAATATAATATTTATGTGCAGTACTGTACTAGTACTTTAAGTATGTAAGAATTGCGCATAATTATTTACTTAGTACACGTTTAGAAATATATGTTTTATAGCAAGTTGACAAGTTTTTCATTACAAGTTTGATATTAATAAAATGCAATAGTATTTTCTATGTAGTTGTAGAAATTAATAAAAAAGCTGCACAAAATTTTTGCCTACTTAAACTCGTATCCAGTGATTTATGTTCTAAAGGTAGCAATTTTGCAGAAAACTTTATGTCCCAAATTACAATGGACGAAATAAATTTAACAGATTCCTTACATATTTTCGCATTCATTCATCAAATTAAACTTAATCACGGAGCGTATTTACCAAAGTGAAGCAAGTAATATCACATCGGTAACAGAATTGTTCAAACATGCACCGAATCATAATTTATATTAAATCTTAATCAGTATTCACTGCGGAAAGAGGTTTGGTGTGTTTACAAATGGTTGCAAATGAGTTTCATTGCCACACCCTCTTTTATTAATCATGGTCAAAATATTTAAAGAAACATTCAGACCTAAAAGATATATTTCTGAAATTTAGATCTATTTATATGAGACAGAGTAATTCGCTTCCCGATATGAAATATTTATTATCCATAGTGGAGTAAATAAATAAAATTACTTTCACTAATAATTAAACTCTTAAATTTGGCTTAAAGGAAAATTACCCTATTTATTTGCAACAATGAGTTATTTCATACTTGAGCAGATTAGAACTGGTATTTATATTTTACAAAGTTGCAGTCTAGCACTAAGCAAAAGAATATCAAGATTAACGGTTTGGATATTGATGGTAACAAGTTAGTAATACCAAAGATCTTCCATTTTTGGTAATACGTCTATAGTAATTATGTTTCACATGTTTCTGAAAATTAATTCACAAATTCCAAATTTGAATTTCAAGCATTATTGTCAAATGCTTGTAGAAATTATTTCTTTCTTATAAAATTGTGGATGATTTCTAGTTTATTAAAATGATATAAATTTAGAGGATGATGCGGTGGTTCTTTTTTTCACGCAGATACTAAATGATGAGTAACGGTATCGCGATGGCGCATTTCAAAATAAAGTGTGCTTTCTTTCTCCTGTCATGGATGGCACCATTTTAATCAACAGTGCCTCTAGTGGCGAGTTCGCAACCGGACAAGTTTTTGCTCTTAGTAGCTAAATCATGGACAAAACTAAAATTTATGACATTAACACTCTGACTGCTTATCCGGCGATTTCCACGTGCAACTAAAATTTAAGGAAAATGGCTCATCCCGCGATTTCCACGGGTATGAGCTTTTTAAGTGTATTTAAAATATTATCCCGCTGTATATCGTTAAAACATCAGTAATGCAATTTCGAAAGAATTTGGACATTTATTTAGGCTTCATTCCAGAGTTGGCTTTAGTTGCATAAAGGAGACCAATTTTTAGCCAATCGAATTCGCTAAAAAAAATAAGCAGTCAGAGGGTTAATTTGTGTTGGCTAAGTAGATCTATTACGGAATGTGTAAATCGAATAGAATATGAGTTTTGCTCCCATTCAACATAAAACGCCATGTACATGTAAAAATGATATTTAAAAAAATGTTGAGCCTCTGTACTGAATTACTAACGCAAAATACAATTTTTAACATTTTTGTACGAGTGTTTTATTTTTTATTGACGCATAAGTTAAATAGTTTGCCATGATTAGGACTAATACAATTTCAACAGTCAATACAAAAAGGCACGTAAATATTTGTCTGCATTGTGTTAGTTTTTATTCAAAACAACATACATTTACTAATACAGTAACAATTAATACAACTAATACAGTAATAATTAATAATAATAATTAAGTAACAATTAGTATTATAAATAGTTGTAATAATAAAACTGGGGAGTTTTTACAGTAAAATACAATAAAATAAAAAACTTTTCTTTCGACATGTCCTGCATATTCATAGGACAATGATAAAAACGTTTACCCCACTCCATGTTTCTAAAATAACATACATGTGTAAAGTGAAATAGTTTAATAAGACATAATAATGCGTTTTCTCCAAAAGTAATGCCCCGTGATTGTTCGTTGTTGCAACTGTGTATTATATTATATATACATGTCGTTAATAGCAAATGTGAGTAGATTAATTTTTTTTAATTTAACGAAACACTAAGCCATTTGCCGAATTCAAAAACTTATAAAGAAAGCAAAAGATTTAAAATTTATTATTTTATAATTTAGTTCAGCAATGTTTCATTTATAAATAAAACATTGTATTAATACCAGCAGAAATGCCGTTAAAGTGTTAAGAATACTACTAGAAATGCTGGCCATGCATTTTAAAAATGCTATTATTATTATGAAAATGTGAACAATAAGGGAATATATTTTGCATGATATCTTGCGTACAATTATATGTATCGTCCTGTGCCGTAAAGTAATTCGTAGTAACACATTCCAGACTGCAGTGAATAACTAAATAGTTAAACAACATTAGATATATCTAACTCAAAATTTCTCAGTCCTGAGAGATTATGTGAACTGAAATGCATTTCCCAGAATCGTAGACCATCGGACGAGAAATTCGCCCGAATCATCTAAAATCAACGATTGATCTTCATATATGCATTTTAAATATTTTGATTTGGGTCATGACTTGCGGCATTATGTATTAAGTGATATTGTAAACTGAAATTGACCGCACTGAAATTAGAGCTAAGTGTTGAGTTCTGACATAGACATTTGAAAATTTATTCGGAAAACTATTTATATGGTGCTATGATTCCAAAATACTTTGCAAAATCTTGTTTTTACAAGCTGTTCTCGACAATCCCCGATTGTCGAGAACTGCGAAACTTAAACCCCTTTTCAGATTTGTACAATGGTAAAATATAATTGTTTTGTAACATTGGAAAAAAAATGAAATAACTATTTTTTTGACAAAGAATTCATTGCATTATGCCTACATTTAATGTAAATCCAGTGATTCAATATATATATATAATATTACAAGATCCATATATAAAAGAAAGAAAACATATATCTTTTTCAAAACAAGGAGTGCCCTTTCATGCACAAGATATTCTTGCAAGAGGAGAAGGCAATACTTTTACGTCGACGTATTTAAATCTAAACCTGTGAAAGTGTTATAACGGTCGCACGGTCCTTTCTAAAAACATAAATAAACTATTTTATAAAGTGCTCTCTCGTTACAAATACTAAGTAATGCTAAAATGGAACTTGAAAAACAATCTGATGCTTTGTTTGTCTACCACCTCCACTAACGTTTAAGGGATTATGTCCGATTCGATTTTTTTTTTTTTTTGCCTTCAAAAGATTTTGCTAAGGACATATCCTTTCTCTATCTTACTTTTTGATTTGAATAATTTTCCTTTCATTTTTGAACAGTTCAAAAATAGTTTGCCTAGGTAGAAATTTTAATCCTATATAAGTCCTGATCTAACAGACGGATTTGCTTAAAACAAACTTAAACGGGAGCTCCTTATGGTGTAGAACATGTACAGATACAAAGTTCAACCAAAACTAAAAGAGCCAATTTGCCTATTAATTTTTTTTTCGGGATTTTTAGATATTTGTGAATGAATGAATAAATAAATAAATGAGTAAAAAATACATGAATGAGTAAATGAATGAATAAATGAGTGAATAAATGAGTAAACTAATGAATGAATAAAATAATGAATGAATGAGTGAGGGAATGCATATGTATTGACCGTGGAAAAAGGTATGTTTGAAGTAATTAAAAACTAAAGCTAAATGAAAAATATAGATAGATTATAAATTTGAAGTTGGGTAGACTACTATACTTCGTACTATACGAGACAGTAGGCTCGTATAGTTCTGGACGCAACTTCTTGCTTACATATAAGGGAAACTAGGCGAGAATGCCATAGTAATGGAATACAGAGGATAGTTTCGTCATTGAAAATAACTGGCTAATTGTGTTAAATTTCTACCGTCACATGGTGAGCAATACAGTTCTCCAAAGCTTTATTATAAAGTCACATATTCTCTTTCTGTTTCTCTCTCTCTCTCTCTCTACAAGTCGATAGAATTTGGATCTAGAAAGAAACGTGTTATGATTTAAATTTATTTTATCCAGATGATACCATACATGCTTTGAAATAAAAAAGCACCTCTATGTATGCTTTGTTTTATATCTTCATGGATAAAAATGAGTTGCAAAATAGATTACCTTGCGTTATTTTTTTCTTCGTTCACATCCATATCCCAGGTTTACTCAGAGCTTTGTTCCATCTAATCCGATTAAAATTGTATTTCCTAACCAAACAGAAACAAGAAAAAATATTCTGTGCGTAAAAAATGTGTTAAAATTATGCATCAAAACTACTTGTCATTTTCGATGCTGCGTATCAATTTTTCTTCTGCAAACGAGTTTGTTTATACACGTTTTTTAACTTCAAATTTTACACTGTTAGATTTTCAAACAAATATAATGCAGATTCTCAGCAAATGTTTGACAAATCTCAAACGAATGTATCTGACGTCGGTTGCAAAAAGCAGTTTAAAAGGTTGTATAATAGTTGGGAAATTACGAACTAAGAAAATCTCAGTATATTTAGATTTGTTTGGGAGAAATAAAATGCTGTATAATGTATTTTAAAAATTGTCATTTGGGTTTCCAACATGTTTTTTCCTCTCACAAAGGTTATATTTTCACTACTGTTTAAGGATAATTGTACCAATTTATTGTGTCGTTAAGCTCTTTTTTTCTTCTTTTTTCAACCGAGAGAGACATATTTCAGGCACCTGTGAAAAAAATTACAACTCTTCTGATACTGCCTTTTCGGTGCGATCTGTAAATTAGTATTTGTATAAAAAGGAGGCTAGGAGGTATAAAAGGAGGTTTCTACCTCTTTCTAAAAGTTCAAACCTTCGGCAGACAAAAAGAAACCAACTTTTGTTCACTGATTGTTTGGTTAAGTCAGTGGCCGACAAGCTTTAGAAGATAAAGAGCCAATTTCCCCTTTTAAGGCTTAGGAAAATTTTCTAAGAGCCATTGTATAACTTCATAAATATTTTAATATATTGTGTTGTCTAATTAATACACGATCATTATACATTTATGTAAATAATATATTCATATATCCTTTACATGCAAGTTATGAATAATTTAATTAAAGAGAGCCGGGATGTGTAGTTAGTAAAAATGTTTAACACTATGGAAATATGTTTTTTTTTTTTTTTTTCACCAGAAGGGTTGTCTTTGCACAACAGATTAAGTCGATTTCATCCTTTTTTTGTCACAAAGAAACAAATGTATTTCATTGAAACAATATGGAATGCGTTTACTTGTTTTTAATTTGAAACATGTTCTCATCGGTCATATCTGGTATTGAAAATAATTTCATTTCTATTTTGTAAGTTTTAAAAAGCAGTTAGGATGCTCTTTTATTGCGAAGTGAATTTTTCTCCTTCTAAATTCTCAACTTTAGTGAAACTCTTAAGAATCGCATTCAAGTATAAAAACAGTCACATGTGGCTCGCTAGCCACGATTTCCTGTTCCCTTGGTTAACTGGTTATGTAAAGTCACGTGTGTATGAATTGCTCATCCTCATAATATTTCAATGGTAGCAAAATTATAAAAAATGTTTTTTATCCCAATAATATCCACACATCAACGAATATAACAAGTAATTATTTATTTTAAATCCAGGTGTAATTTTTAGACTTCTTTTAGGGTTAGGTCAAGTTAGAGAGAGAGAAAGACAGCTTCATTATAAATTTGGATTCGGTGTGTACAAGATTGTAGGCTTGTATAGTTCTAGACGGAACTTCTTGTTTAAACTTTTCAAAATTGAAAATAATACATTCAAATAAAAGACTGTTACAAGCCGAGAGCTCTTTTAATAAGCTGGTCTGAAGCAACTTTGTCGTATGTACAGCGTTTATGCTATTTTCTTTAAATTTTCCTCTACATTACTTTATGATTATTTTTCTTTCACTTTTAAGGGAAAGTAGTCTAAAATAGTGACTCATTTATCTAGAAGAACATGAAACACATAATTGTGTACATTACGGTAATAATATTTTAAAGTTGCAGCGATAGTTTTTCTTTTTCTCTGTTCATTATCTTAATAATTGTCTTCTAAGGTTGCTATATATACAAATTCCTCTTTACCTAATGATAAATTTCTTGAATGAATACTGCAATATTTCATTATATTTAAGTACTTTTCTACAGTCACTGTATTTAATTTTGATTAACAGGTGTCCTGCACATTCAGCAAAAACTGGATTTTTAAAATTTACAGTATTTCGTCTTTTCATTTTTACTTACCCATTCGCTTTCTGAAAAGTAAGGCTTTCTTCTAATTTTATCAAACAGTTTTTAACTGGTTTTAAAATGTTGGTTTAGTTTTATTTCTTATTGCAATAGCTTTCCTTAGCATTATATTAATTATAAATTTACTTAAGGCAATTACACCGTTTATTGTCTTAAACAGGCATTAAATAGCTGCAAGATTGTTAATAATAAAATTTCCATTTTACGACATTGAAGTTTACGGCTGGTGCAGAGGTGGCTTTATGACAACCTGTGTTTGCTTCTCTTCAGCTTTCTGCGTAAATATTTAATGTGCAGATGAGAATAAGTTGAAGCTAAAATAAAATGAGAAAGTTTCGTCACTAGATCGTCAGAGGATAAGGCATAATAGGAAATTACACGGACCTGAATGGGATGTCAAATGGTTTCACCCTATTTTCAGCGCCTTTTTATGTTTAAGCAAACATTAATTCCATCAACTATAAGCCTCTTCCATTTGCTTTATGCAAACAAAGCAATTTCGTCGGCTTAGCTTCGCTGTGTTTACTAAGATTATGTAGTGTGTAAGCAGGTATCAATATTCATTACTATTGCTCAGGATTCTAGCGTGCAGTAGACGTTGATGATTTTAGCATCTTTAAGCACCCCTGTGATATCCCAAGAATGCCCATTTTCATAAGCAGAAAGTTCTAAAATAGCTTATATTCTAAATTAATTTAATTCGCAAGCAATGATAAGCTACAGTGATAAGCAAAAAAAATCGAGCTCAACCTTTCACCAAAAAAAAAAAAAAAATGGTGAGATTTAACTGTAACCAACAAGTTGAACCATTATAATGGTGTAGATTCACCTATTTTACCCATGAATAAAAAAATAGGAACCGTTATAATGGTTCAATTTCAGTACAAAATGTTGGTTGCAGCTAAATGTTGCCATTTATTTTCAGTTTTTGGGGAAGGTTAAACTAGAATTTTTCAGTGTGTATAAATAGCATTAGTCTTATAAATTTGTGTTAGACATAAAAATATATTTATATATACCTATAACTATCTATCTATCTACGAATCTATCTATCTGTGGGACTCACGGAAGCTCTATCCCTGTACTTAATTTCAATATTCTGTGAATTTTCTTATATATAATATAATCTATAAACCACATGACAGTAGTGATGTTTTTTCAGAAATAATGATTTTTTTTTACCCTCTTTTCAGCGGAATAAACTAAAATAAAAAAAAACAATTGGATTATCATGAGGTGAGAAAACAAAAAACAAAATCATAAACATAGTACTAATTGATAACTTTAGTTTTTTTTTTGTATTGCTTAAAATGAAACTTGAGGGGTGCGCATAACGAGTTTTCTTTATTTTAAATGTGCCTTCACTCAAAAATTTTATCATAATTATTATTAATTTTACTGCTTATATGGAGACTAATACTTAAAATAATGGTTTCGTTTTTAATTATTTTTTATCAAAGAAATGCTAGGTAAGTCTTGATATTTTTCATGAAAATTACTGATTTTTTATTTTTCTTACTGAAACAGATCCACTCCCTATCAATAAAAAACTATTCTCAAAATCGATTCACTCTATCAAAGGTCATGAAAAAAGAAGAACGAAGATAAATAATAAATTAATAAATAATTAATTGATTTTTCTGAAACCGCCAAAAAATATATTAATTGATATTTTTATTTAAAGTGAAATTTAAACAAAGCTGATTTTTTTGGGAAAGCGAACATGTAATTTAGAGCGTCAAATATAATCTTTACTTTTTCTTTTGTTTGTTATACTTTAACTTAAAAATGTTTTTACATGTACATTTTATGCAACCTTTTATTGTACCCACATGATGGTTTTAAGGGACTACATTTTAAAACTGCTTTGCAAAGGTACGCGCATATACGTACTATGCAAACCAACTGCTCGCCGCCAGGATTGCAAGTTTAAACTATGGATAAGTATTCAAATTCTAATGCAAAAAGTTACAAAACACATATATTTACTCTGTATGATGCAGTGAAGCCATTAATAATAAATCACGTATAGCATTATGCTGGTTACATTCAGATTGATAGAAAACATTAACTGAACTGATAACTAAAAATAGAAGAATATTGATGAATTCGTAGATGATTACATGTTCTAAGTGATTTTTCGAAGGTCCGGCTCCGCCTGTTATGTGGTGTAATGTCATAAATCTTGTTCTAAAGAAAATCTGTAGATGAATTCAACATTTGAGCTCCACCCTCACTGACAAGTTTCCTTTTCTGCCTACTTTACCGTCAAAGTAAAAGAAAAAAAGAGAATAAAAAAAGGCTCAATGTAGCTTAAAATATCATGAAAGTAGAAAAAAATCGAAGATAAGCTAAAAAAAATTAAATAAAGATAGAACAATATAAAAAATAAAGTAGGGTTTTGATATGGGAAAAATGTGTGTCTGTATGTCTGTCCGTCTTTCCCCTGCCCTCCTAATAACTTTTGATGGGATTGTCCAATTTGCAAAAAAATAAAAATGTGCGTTCGAAAGATTATGGCGATGACATTTTAGTCCCAATTTTTTGATTTGAACAATTTGTCATTCAATTCTGAACACTTCAATAAAAAAAGTTAACTTTAGAGCCTACAGAGAAATAATTTGAATCCTATATAAATCCTGATCTGACGTATGGATTTGCTTGGAACGGACTTATCGGAAAGACATAGAGCACGTGCAGACAAAAAAAGGCCTCCAGAACTAAACGAGTCGATCTTCCTATAAAACTTGTTAATTTGGATTTTTTGAGGGTAATTTTGAACTAATGAATGAGTAAAAGAATGACTGAATAAATGAGCGAGTGCATGAAGAAATAACTGAACGAATGAATTAACGAGTGAATGAATGAAGATATACTCACATGAAAAAGACAAAGAAAGGAAAAAGATTAGAACAAGCTTCAAAGGATAGAGCGTTGGTCGTATAATATGCACAAACTAGTTCATCCAACACCAAACAAGACTACATTATCATGAAACTTTTCTATTTTGATTTTAAAAGTATTTCTGAAAAAAATGACTGTGTGAATGCACGAAGAAATTAACGAATAAATGAATAAATATGTAAATGACGAAGTAAAATAATGAATAAGTAAATAAAAGAAACGGAAAAAAAACTGAAATTTATTTTTCCGTACTTAACATTGGTGAAAATTTCAAACTTGTTGAATGAATGAAATTAAATATAAATCAAAGGAGCGTTTTATTTCTGTACATAAAGTAAAGATCCGCAGACGATTCTTCGTACAAATTATTAAGTTGATTTATTTATGTTTCATTTTAATATTAACATTTACTTTATCTTTTGCTCGCGAATAAAACGATTGTAGGCTATAATAGGTATTTCTTCCTTTTTTAAATAAAAAAAAGTTACTTTGTTCCGACAGTAAGTATCAACGGCTTAAAATGTGTACTTGAAAGTTTTAAATAACAAAGAGTTTAAGCAAAATGAGTAAAATAATGGAAGTTATTTATATTTACAAATTGCATGTTGGCATTCTGCAAAGTAGGCTCGTATTATTCTAGACATACGTTCTTGCTTGGTAACAAAATCAGACTTAGTGAACTTAGAGAGCGATTTGATACAAATGCTTTGATATTGGATTTCTAACTTGACAAGTTATAACAGTTAGTAAATTACGTTTAAGAAGACCATAAGAAGACCAGTAGGCGGGAGGGCGAGATTTAGAATCATATCTTGCCAATAGATTTTGCTAACTACTTAATAGAAATTTCCTATTGGATGAGTTAAACTTTCTGAATAATTTTTTTATTGACAATTTAAACTTGCCAAATTAGAAATCCTATATCATTTTTTTTAATTAATTGAAGAACGTCGAACACTTCCACAGCTACTATTATAGGATCTCCCATGGATGTTGGTGCCCTTTATTATGTCTCAAATCGGTGACACCGACAACACCGAATGCCGTTTTTATCAAACTTGACCCCTTTTTCATATTCATTTTTTTTTTTTTGTGATATCATTATTTTTTTAAAGTAACATTGTTAGCGCTCCGCTTCACTCAGTCAACTTGCAAACACAACTCTAGCTCGCTCTAACTTCGGTGCAGCGTAATCTATTTCAGGCGTTGTGAGTTGTGATGCTAGTTATGAGTATTATTAGGTTTAACCTCGAAAAAATTTCGTTTTTTTTTAGTTTTAGATTTTTTAAAAGGTATTTAAGTCACTTAGAAGTTTTTGATGACTGATTGAGTCAGTCAGTGATAAAAATAGCACTTTTCAAACCTTAAAAATTCCATAACTATATAAGGTATATGATTGAAATTTTGGACTCTAGGTATTGAAGGGGATTTCTTAGACAGACAAAATTGCCATTATGTAGGTCTTATAGTTTTTGAGTAAGGGTGACGTCAAAAGTTGCTAGAAATGTTTCGGGTAAGATACATACTGGGCGGCGTATTCGTTTCCGAACTTGGCTAACACACTCCGTGGGGATAGACATTTCAGCTGTGTTTTTTCCTATTCTTGTTTGTTTGCATATTAAAACTGGAATCAAAACCTCACCACTAAGTACCAAATGATTGTACAAAAAGTTCAGGATTAGTAATTCAAAAAAATTCATTCTTTCCATCGAGCCCAAAATATAATGTTTTCGTTTCACCACTTCCCTGTACCCCAAATATGTAACTCTACTTCAGGGTTTGCTAATATTCACGTGCTAGTAGACAAAGAAGCGATGGGTACGCCTGACCACTACGTTTTTCATTGCCCTTTAACCAGTAAGTATCATATTCGGGCTAGCAGCCGAATTTCACCCATTCAAGCTATTTGTAACGCGTTCCAGCATCCCCATGCACGCTCCCTCCTTGCTTCATTGTTTTTGCATTTATCAAGCGAGGGGTATCTATTTCAGGGAACTTAGTGTTTGTCTAAGTTTTGGCTATTATCTTCCTTTGTTTTTGTGTATATTTTTGAGTGTACCATTTCACATTGTTTTGATATTGTATGATTGATTTTGGTACTTTTTTTTATAGTGTTGCACGGTTTCTCATTGTTGTCACATGTCATATAGCGCTTAATGCATACTCTTAAAGTTTTGCATTCCACTGTGATTTAGTGTTTACAATAACCTGTATTTTTTTTTTATATATATATATATTTTTTAAATGGTTTTCATAAATTTGCGGTTGGTCGAGCTCTCCCGGAACCCCATTTGCTCCCGAGGGCTTGCACTCGGGGGCATCTAAAAATACGATAAGCCAGAAAATGGCAGGTGCGGGGGGTTTCTGGGCGCACTTTGCTAGTAGACAAAAGAAATAAATTGCTAATTGTAGCTAAAAATGATCTTTACATTTCAACTGACACATCAATCACTTAAAATATAAATTAAAGGAACGCATTCACTAAGATCTTTCTAAATATTTAAAAATACGTTTTACAGCTTATTTTAACCACTAATTAAGTATGCTTTCACCGTTAAATGCATTAAATTAATGTTAATTAATGCTTCATTGATTTCTTGATTGAAAAGTATTTCAGTGATTTTCGAAGACATGCACCAAAACACAGGGTGTTAAAAAGTCTCTATACATGTATACTAAAACATTGTTTATTCTGAAATTTGAATTGTTTACATTAAAACACAACATATTTGAAGATTAAATTGGTTCAACTCAAGGTGATCTTTTTGAGTGTCAGGAAACAATTACAGGTGTCTCACTAAAATCCGGAACCCCATCCATAAGGTTATTGATGGAGTTTCAACTGAATGCAGCCATAATTCTCTGTCATCTACAGCATTCTTTCCTGTTTCTGCAAAGCAATTGGAATTCTAACATATTTATCAAAACCGTACAGAGGATTTATAAACACCCTGTATTTTAGTTAAAATAATATACACTTGCATTTATAGAGTAGCAGAAAGTAACTAAGATAAAGTACGACAAACGTTTAAAAGTGATTCCTAATTTAACATGATAAAGAGAAATAGCATGTTCATATAATAAAATATGAGCAGCATGTTTTTCTTTCTTTCTTTTAATCTTCGCGCAATGAATTGCTAACATTACTGGAGACTCCCAAAATCGATCCAAAGTCATACCATTGATTTAGACTAGATGCGGGGTAATTTATTTGGAGGCTTATTGAGAGAAAAGGTGTCTGCTTTTAAGCTGATTGGAAAAGTCAGCTCGAGAAACGTTATTTAAATTAGGGTATAAATGAAACATTGTGTCATTATGTTTTCTGCGTTATAAATGGGAAGTAGTTAGTTACGTTCAATGAGATTACTGTATGCAGTTCATTAACTTACATTTCAAAGTCCCTTTTGGAACTTGTTGAAATTTCTTGTTCTACGTTTCTCTAAAACTAGACATGTTTTTAATTGGAGACGGGGGAAGAAAGGCATTTTTTTAAAGCAAAAGTTTTCAAGATGGCGTTTTCTTCTCTTGCTTTGTGATTACTTATTTATCGTAGGAGGAACACGTGAAATTTCCACTTCAAATTTTGGGTCTTATTTTGCGTCATCGTGCATAAAGGGAAAATGATTGAATTTCTAGCGCAAGGTCTCATTAGTAGGTCGATTTGTTGTGTGCATCAAGTAAAAAAATCAATTTAATCAAAATAAGAATTACAGAAAATTCAATCTTTTTATTCTATGCGAAATTCACAATTTTAAGGATTAGTTTATTCATAGCCAAAAAAAAAAAAAAAAAACGCTATTGAGCTATTTATATATATGAGTGGCCTTATAAGGAATAAATCGGTGCTATAATAGGCAATGCTTGTAACATGCGGAATAATTCTTAGTATAGATGTACCGAGTAACATTGATGGCAAAAATGGTCTCTAGTAAGATTGTTTATTCGGCAGAAGAAATTTTCGAATTATCCAAAACATCATCATTGCAAATCATGCATCAGAGGCTGGAGATTTAGAATTCACAAGACGGTTTTTCCCAAAACCCTGTGCACAAGATAGAGCAAAAGACACATGCCCGTGTTTCAATAGCAGTATCTGTGTCACACAATATTGCATTTTTGTGCAATTTCATGTTTTCTTGTGAAAAGACAAAAGACTAACTAGCATGCAAGCTACAATGTTTTTTTTTTTTTTGGGTTAAAGATTTTGAAGTTCAGGTTCTTGAGCCCCAACATATTTTTATATTGAAGATTTCCGTAACAGACTCTTGGTAACTTTTTATACTGTCGCCATTTTTTTTCCACATTAAATTTACGAAACGGATGAAAAATTTTTGGCGCCAAGCTTTTGTTTCTTTGGCTATGAGAAGAATGGAACTGCTCGTAGTTCCGGGAGTTGGGGAGCGACAGCGAGCAGGAAGCTGGCCCTCTAGTAAGTTTATATTTATCGAAACACATACTTACGAATTAATCTAATTACTTTACTGTTATGAATGTTTTTATTATTAATGTTTTTGTTATTAATGCTTTTATTATGCTCCTATTATGAACGTGCTTATTATTTTCATTATTATTGTTGTTATTTACGATGTTTTTTTTTTTTAAAAGTTTTTTTGTCATTTTTTTCTTTAAAATTTGCATACGTAACATCACATTTTCTGCGATACCCAGCAGGTGCTTAGCCGCTCGTAAGATTCTTCTTTTCTTTTACATTTCTTTTCTGTTGTTTTCCTCTCAATCACCACATCCGGTTAAACCCTCGTCAGAGTAGGTACAGTGGTAATTGATGAGGCACAAATAAATAAATATATAAATAAATAAATTATGAATGTCAACATTAAGACGCTTTTCAGATGCAAGCTAATAGACAAATAAAAATTAACTTAAATCCCGAAATTTTAAATGTAAAAATATGTGTCCATTCATTTAGCCTGAAACATAAAACTATTTTCATCATCCTCTGTTAAATAGGGTATGCAATCCTATCGATTTCGATTTTATTTATTCTACAAAGAGATCAATCCTCACAAAGCTCAGGTGTCTGAACTGCGAATATAAAAGGGTACCGTAATGAGGAAATATGTCGAGAAAATCTACCTAGTCTAGCGTTATACTTGTGCTGTCCCCTGGTAATGCAATACGTTCGGTACAGTAACTGATATGTCAAGGTATCGATTGCCGTTTGTTTAACTTTACCGATATTTCTTCACCTAGAGGAACTCACATTTTATTTCTTAAGATAAGTTTTGAAATCCTTTTCGTTTGCTTCAGCATGCATTCCTGTGTGTTCTTTATTGTTCCAGAAAGTAAATCGCTAAATAAAGTTTAAATTCCGGTTTTGAACTGCTTAGTACAAAAGGATTATACAGTGACTGCTATTTTGCTCAAATAGAAAATTATTTGTTATGAACGTTGATTAGTGCTTATGTTTATGTAAGAGAATTTTACGGGGTTTTTACAATCAAAATATTGCTGTTAAGGATTCAAAAATAAGTATTTATAATTTATTAAAATTTGACTCATATTTTATACACAAATTTTTAATGAAATTATTTATTTATCAGTGTTGTTCGTGGATTGTAATGGCATTTAAAAGCATAAAACCTACAAAGCAAGTAGCAATTTTGTTAGAACGAATAAACTGCCATATATTGCTTTAAAGTAAACGTCCGTGTCCGAACTGGATGGTACAAAGAAATGGCTGTAAAGTAATACAAAAAAATATCAGAACAGAACACACAAAAAAGTTTTAATAATTGACTTTTTTTAATCGTCCTTTAAAATTCAAACATTAACGTGTTTTAACTTTTTATAAATGATACAACCCTTATATGAATATTATATATGTGTTTATGTTTTGTAAGATACTCTAAAATGAAGATTTTCTCAAACTTCTGTAACGAAGAAATATAGTTCAATAATAATAATAATAAACAAATAAATAAAAAAATAAAATAATAATAATAACAAACAAATAAATATTAATAATAAAATAATAATATACAAGTAAATAAATAAAATAAAATAATTTTTGGTTTGGGCGTATCAAAAATTTCTTAGTAATTATTTTGTAAAGGTGCGATTCGACTCCTTCAATAGCCAACTTCTTCCAGGGCCATTAGGTTCCTTTTGGCAAAGCGTGGAAGTATTAGCTTTCCACCGCGAAGGTTCAAAGCTCTATTCCCGACTCCGGAAGACCTGCACTACCACCCTCACCGTGTCCTTGAACCCGTCGTCCTCTAACAATTTCTTTGCTAAAAAAAATCTTTTTTTTTTTTTTTTTTAATTTTCCCTTCGCCAAAACAATGTTAATGAGGATAAAAATGGTTCAAAGTTTGAAGCATTGAACTTTATTAAAATTCACCAGTCCCAAACTAGCAGCAATAATATGTGACAGTTCTTCATCTTTTTTTTTTTTTTTTTTCATTTAAAGTCACAGCGGAATATTGATTAAACAATTCTGAGATGACCAATAGTATACCGTTTAAAAAAAATAAACTTTAAGTAAACAAAAACTTATTAAATTTCAAAAAAAATAAATAAATAAAAAGTAACAAATTTTTCAGCATGCCTGCCCCTTCATCCCTATTTTTGTTTCCAGTTTTTTTAGTCATTCAATATTATTAAATGTATATTATTATAGTGAAGGTCAAATCATTATCTTGCATTGTTAAATATTCATTTCATATCACTAATAAACTATAATATGCCTTAATTCTCCGAATACGTTTAAAATAAGATCAATTGCAAACAAATAATTAATGTACGTTTTAAATGATTTGATTAAGTATCTTTAAATGATAGGTATAGTTTTACCGATATACATATTTCAAATTAAATATATTTTTTTTAAAATTTTTACTGACGCAAGAAAAACAAACTTCTCGTTTAAAATATATATTTTTGTTTTTTAGGAGTATCACACCTTAGAACAGATGTTTATTTCTAGGGGACTTCTAGGTTGAACCCCATGCACTATCGTTTTGAAATCCAGGAAAAGTATCTTCAGGTAAATGGCTAATGGTTTTTTCAAGAGAGAACTACAATGCTTGGTTTGGAACCATCGGCCTTCTGGCTCCTAGTCAAATTTATTAGAATCATGACTGGGAGTTCGGTGAAGATGTGTTTGTAGAAAGCGAATTAAGTTATGAATGAAGCAAGAATTTCTGTTAAATAAAAACGTTGTACTTTGTAACCTGCCTGTAAGTAGTATGATCATTGTAAACTAATAAGGTATATATTATGAGGCCCGCGCCTTCCATATGGGCGAGGTCGTGCAACACACTGTGGCACCGTGTCAAAAAAGCGCCTTTAAAAAAAAACAGTACAACCCAAGGACACTTTTAAGCTGGGTTTTTTTTAAAAAAAAGCCATCTTTTTTCAGCCATAACAAAGGTGTTCAGTAAAAATTCACACGACGGCGCCGAGCAGGCCTTATGACGGCCTATACATGATACGTATTGTATTTTACGTAAGGTCAATTTCCAAACTTCATGAACTGACCACATTGCAGCTATTGTTAGATACTAAAACAAAAGCGCTATGAATTCAACGACGAAAGTTATTTTTTTTAAAAAATAACATCATCGTTCAAGCATGAATACGAAGTAAAAAAATAGTACTTATAAGCATAAATAATACATTAATTTTTTCTCTCAAAGAAAGCACAAACATTATTCACTTGTGGTAAATCTTCACAATTTTACCACTTTTTGTGCTATTTTTTCTTCCTTAAAAAGGACAAAATAGTGTTTTCGAATAATTTATTTTTCACTTTGGTATGATGTCAAAATGCGTGGCAGGTAAGGAGACACTTTGTTTTTCATACCATAATTTGCTTTTGAAGCATTTTGGCTCTTATCATTATCTTAGCGTCAAAAAAGAAAGAGACTGGGGAAGACATAGAAAAGTTAAGCTATTGTGAAAAACTAGCACTAGAAACAACGTCATATTCAATGAAATGTTCTGCCAATTTTATTTAAAAATTATTGTATGTTTCGTTAATTTATTATCATGTACTTATGTTTTGTTAAATTGAAACTATATTCCTGTACATTTTCTTATACTTTTAATCAGTCATTGAGCAATAATTCTGATAAAAAAAAACAATGAAATAAATATAAAACACATCGCAAATCATAAACAAACTTATTATTACGATTATTATTATTAAAAGCAACTACTGCTTTCAAAATTGGATTTTTTAAAGTTTTCTGATCATGTTGACTTTGAAAGCGAAAATAAAAAAATGTGGTTTATGATGCATTTATAAAAAAAAAGTAATAAAATATAGTGTAAAAAATAGTACAAAGCAATGTAAAAGTTTCATACACAGACTATAACCGCACTAACTAATTCCAGATCTACATAAGCTTATTGACTAATATGGGCAAATTAAGTTGAAGTTAACTATTTATTTCACGTAGAACTCTTTATTTAAGCCCTCGAATTCGTGATAAAATCACTCAGTTAATAATTTTCATTCTTCATCAAGTTTTCTTGAAAACTTGACAAAAGAGAAAGGTTTCATACTCAAATGGATACCTTGTATTGGGTTTAAACGACTCGCTTGTAATGAGCAATGAATATGATATATGAAGTTGTACATCATTTTTGTGCAAACTGTATGTTTTTATCTTTATTTACCGTAAGTTTAAAAGGTATGTGCTATAAATTATAAGTTGTATGTACCAGTCAAATGATACTTGAAAAATTTTACTTTTTAATTTTCTTTTTTCATCTGTAGCAACTAAAACCCCTCATCCATCGTACAAAGCAGCTGCGTTCGTTCCCAAATGACAACATTACAAGCATTTATGCGTAATTTGAAAACTAGAGTGAAGACATATTTTGATGCATAACTTGTGCCCGATTCACAAATAGCCACAAACATATTTCTCTTATTTACCAGCTATCCAAAGAGACAAATAACCTGTTTACGGAAAAAGCCTTTATATGGGGCTGACTGTGGTTGTTTTGAAGCATATTTGAAACTTGCTTTACTAGAAACTCTTTTCCAGAGGTTTCTTGTATTTCCCAAGACGTTGCCTAAAAGGGATGATTCCAATGTGATAAAAGTTTCTATTACGCTTACACATATACAGGGTTTCCCATTCCTAATATTTTGCAAGGCGGTAGGGCATCTGCTTTTCTAGTTCTGGTAAGCTGCCTGTGTTACAAAAGTTGGGAAAACATAAAATAAAGTTGGTTTCCATGATGACTAAATTTCAGCATATAAAAATATTAGACAACATTGTGAAATGTTTCTACTGATGTTGTAAAGGTAACTGTTGCGGAGACAGGTGTAGCAATTGGGGAAACAGTTTGTTGACGATGTGAGATGAGACACTAGCAAACAAGTAAAGAAAAAGTTTATTTCATTGCGTTACGAAACAGCAACGCAACAAAATTTAACTGAAAGGGCGGAGGTTTTAACAAATGTTATTTGTTTAGACTAGTGGGATAACTTAATATTTGCTAAAAGAAACTCTTTGCAGGCGCATCGGCATTGCATGCTTTTGCAATAATTTCAGAGACATATTTACAGAAAAATGAAAGAAAAATAAAAAGAAAGGAAAATAAAAACATCACACCTAATTTGTAATCTAACTGTGAAAGATTGGTTTACAAATGAATACGTTTATTTTGGACAGACTATGGTTAATAGTGTACGTGAAATACGTTTTTAAGAACCGATTTGATATTTTGATCTTGATGCGTTAATAATATCCTTCTGGGGCATGCTTCCGGGTGCGATCCTTTAACATGCTTTCGGGTGTTTTAAGTACATTTTGGATAATATGATATTGCATATAATAGCATAATATACTTTTCAGAGCTGGCCGAGCGAGAGACTTAACACCTCCAACGATCGACTGCCCCTTTTCATATCGGAGCATTTCTTCCTCGCGCTATCGTCACTATAGTTTAAAGGCGCATCCGTCGGCATCGGCAATGATTTTAATTGTTTTACACACGTTCTCGAAATAATGCACTCATGATTACAAATCACAGAATTTTCAAATGTAAACTAATTTTAAGATGGTTGCTAAGTCTATTTTTAATGTCAATATTACAATTTATTACATTTGTTGCGGAAGGGTATTTATAATTCAATATGCCAATATTGATTTTGATATATAGGCTGCATTAACATTATATATATATATATATATATATATATATATATATATTGCAGCTTCAAAGAATGTATAAGATATTTTTATTAAAAAATTTACCTTTGCTTAATTTACTCCAGCCAAATGTTAATGCAATCTGGAGAATTTCAGCACATCATCATAATGTAACTATCATTGTCGTTTGAATTGAAATCTAATGCTCAAATTTAATTCTATTATTAACTTATTTTTTTCCTTTTAGGACAATTTACTCATCATGTTCTTTGGAAAACATGTTTCATTTCCAAGAGAACTTTGTTGCGTTTCATACAAACACATTTAACTCTCCAAAGAAAGAAATGGCACACGACATCCATTATCTTACATTTTGAAGAGAATTTCCATTTCTGAAATGTAAATTCAATTTATAGCCCATCCTCTTCCACTGATTCTCAAAACTTTAAATTTATGCAAATATTAAAACTCCATTGTGACTCCAGATTCGGCAAATCCAGTTCTGGCTGTGCATAGTAATCTAGATAATTGTTTAGAGAGCAACATTCCAAGTTTAAATAACGAAGGGCAGAGAAAGCACTTGCACGTACTCTTAACTTTGTTATCATTAATTTGTGCATGACTGTAAACTTTAGCAAGTCTAGTTGTGTAGATGTTTTCATAAAGAAGATAAAGAAATAGGTTTATAAATGTCAGGCAGGTAAATAATTATATATATAAAAATTTCAGAACTTGAAGTGTTCACTACCGTTGCATTCTACTATGGACGCTTGTTCAGCATTAAAAACATTTGTTTCTATTTTGTTTTCTTTATTGTATTTGCTGTCATATATTACCATATTATATATTGACAAAAATCAGATTAAAACGATCACGTCGACGACTACATGAAAAATTACATTTCAATTCTTCTTTTACTTAGCTTATCAACTTTGCTTAAAACTAAACCTCATGATGCTGTACATTGTACAATTTCTTTGTTTGTCAAAAAACGCATTCTTTTCGGTTCAAAATTCATCAAAATAGTATACATACAGTGGCACACCCAGGATTTTGCTTGGGGGTCAAAATTAGGTATAAACCGGATGTTTATCTCCCGAATAACAGATATCCTGTGTCCCTCGTTTTACTTATTTGTACCAGATTCTGGTGTTTGAAACCTGTAATTTCTAGACATAAAATCAAATTTTACATGCCGGATAACTGGATTTTTCGCTCAGTGACCGGATCCGATGCCCTCTGGGAGGACCGGTCCCATCGTCCACCACCCCACCCCAGTCGATGCGACCCTGTATATATATATATATATGTATATATATAACATTAAAAAACAAATAACTCTTTTAAATCCCTTTTTAAATTCAGTTTCGTTTTTAAAACACAAAAACTAAAGTGACTTACAAATAAGTGCAGGCACTTTATATACGTTCCCTTAAACCGGCCCCTTTTTCTCACCGCGGGAAATAAATTACGTAATGTGAGCTCCAGCTGGAATTTGCGGAATCGGCGAATCGAAAAAGAGTTGCATTCTCACGTGACCAGATAGCTCAAAGATTATTGAAAAGCAGTTCGCTGAAATTTCGTGGACGATTCGGAACATGTTAATACTGTGTAGGATGTGAATGTTTTGTGTTCTTCTTGTTGTTTTGGAATATGTGTATTTCACATGTTGAAGCTTCAAATAAACAGATGATTCCTTGAATTTCGGCCAATATTGATTTACAGAAAGACATTCGACTAAAATGAACGGCTGCTTGTAGATGGATGTTTCAAATATATATATGGTTGGTCCTTAAAATTCAACATTTAAATTTTACTCTATGTATAAAATAAAGGCTTCCACAAAAATTTCAAAACTATGAAACACGTTTTCAAAATTCTTAAAAGGCTTGAGAAAAAAGAAAAAATATTAAGAGATGGATATGGAGACTTTCTGATATTGCTTAAGAGAATGCCCTTAATATCAAATTATCATTCGTCAATTTGCTCTTTGTGTGTCGGAAAATCTACTTCACACATGGTATCAGGCACAAGCTAATGGTTCTGTACCTAAATATGATTTTTCGACAATCAAGGAAGAGCTTGTAAGACCATTTTTGTGTTCAACGAAGAAGTTCCTAGGACATTTGTGGTCAGAAGAACTAGTTGCTTTTGCTATTTTCGATGGCAGTAGCCTTTGAAACTAAAAGATAAATGGTGCATACTTTGAAAACTGAAAAATAATATGAACATTTGGGAACGTACAAGTGTTGACCATTTCATCCACTTAAAGAACTTGCAAAATTGGTAAGAAGAAGCACTAAGTTTTTTTTTGTTACTATGTGTGCTAATGCATTTACCTTCAGACATTTTTGAAACAGATGTGTCGAATTGGAATGAAACTAAATCCCGCAAGACATATAAGACACTAGTGAAATCAGACAAAGTTGTTAATGATGCAGCCGAATGTGGAGTAGCACTCATGGATGAGTACTGTAAAATTCATACAACAGATGAAGAACAAAATCAGTACTTATTAATGTTAGTGAAGAAGTTTCGAAGTAAATATCTGGACTCTAAAAAAATCTACATTACTGTCTTAAAATAAAGGGATATCTAAGGATTTTAAATCAATGACATTTTTTCTTTAAAAATAAAATATATGCTTGTTGCCATTAAATAAAATATATGCTTATTCATTATTAGGAATAATGTATTGTCCCTCAATGTATTTGAATTATTCTTAACTTTAAGGGATGGTAGCAACCTCTCAAAGAATACCAACCGAAGGTAGCAACCAAAAAGAATTGCTACAATTATTTTTTTATGAGTATAACAAAATGGCAGACTGCACCGGTATAAATTGTGGGGAGAAAATGTTTAACATGTTTTTGGATCGCTGTAATCTCTCTCTCTCTCTGTTTATATATATATATATATGTGTGTGTAGCAAGTTGTTAAGTATATGAAATTGTAAAAGTTAGTGCCAGGCGCAAATGCAGCACTATGCAGCGAACTTTAATATATTGAAATCTAGATGTAAATGAAAAGAAAATGAAAGTTCCGGGACATGTAAACTAACATTAACGAAACGTATAAATTGGTAATACGAAATTTAAAAGTCATAGAATAAGAAACAAAAACAAATAACTCTCCTCATCAGTGGGCGGGGAGTATAACGTATTCAAAAGAAACCAAGAAAATAGTCCTACAGGTTTCGGAATGCGTCGCAGAAATGGCATGTAAAAGGAAGTATTGTAAATAAATTAAAGCGACGAAGTTACAAAATGTGGTGAATAACATAAAATGGAAACTTTGACGGAAATAACGCAAAAGGCTTTGACACAAAAATTACAAAATTAGACGTACGTGAAACATGCCACCAATACGACGCACCCGCCCATACCTGCAGGACGTTGGCACGTAGCAACGATTATACTCACCTACACCCAGAGATGAGAGGTCCAAAGCTGCGACGACAAAAGCAGAAAACACAAAATATCTTCATTGTTGTTCCGTGTCCGCAAACTCCTGATCAAACGTTCGTGTCTGACATTATCCGCTGCAACACATCCAGGTTGAGGCCTTCCATAGATTATTAGAGGACTTTAGCCACGACCCTTCATAACATCCACAGCGAACAGCGTCACCAGTACGTCAGCTAGCACGTGCGTCGTACATGCGCACAGCCCTCTTGAATATTTTAACGTAATGTTTAATAAATTCTAGTGGAAAAAGGTTATTATAATAAAGATTTGCTGTATTGCTGAAAATTTGTTTATTTAAAAAGATATTATTGTTACAGATTTTTGAAAATCTGTTTAATTGATTAATTATTACGTTAACAAAAATTCTTTTATTTAAATTACTGTGCCAATGCGGCATATGTATCGTAGAAAAATTAAAATCTTTACATTTGTCGTAAAGATCGAGATTTAGCTTGTCAGTTTCAATATTTATATAGATATCTAAGAAGTTAGCGCGGGTTGCAGTATTATTGGTTTTATTTAACGTAAGGCATTTTGGATATATTTTATAGTGGATGTTGCAAAAATCTGAATCGATTATTAGAATATCATCTATGTATCTGTAAATCTGCAATTTTTTGTTAGAATTGATCACATAGTTATATTCATAAAAAAACAAGAATAAGTTAGCAGCGGTACTGGAATAGTTAGTTCCCATGCCAATACCGTAAATTTGTTTGAAGATATTGTTTTGGAATAAAATGTAGTTATTGTTAAAACAGAAATGACACAGATTTATGAAATAACTTCTGTCAATTTTCAGTTCAAGTTCTATGCAAAAGGTATCAAAAAGTCTTTCGATAACTTCATACAGATTATTAATTGGAATATTGCAAAACAGGTTTTCAAAGTCAAATGTTTGAAGCGTAGTAGGCACAGAGTAACGTAATTTAGGAATAATTTCAAAGCTGTTATCAATAATCCAGAAATAGCTAGTGTGTTTAAATTTATTTTTAATGAAATTATAAATATCTTTAAGAAACTGTTGAAGTCTTTTGTTGAGATGTTTACTAATACTATTACTTGTACTGCAGATGAAACGGAATTTAATTGGTTTTTTGTGAAATTTGGGAGTAAGGAATAAGAAAGGCAGTCTAGAATTATTAGATGTGCTGAAGTTTTTTGTAAATAGAGTTTTGAATTTTTTGTGTGCAGCGGAAAATTTGTTTTTTAAGATACTGAAGTCCAGATGGGTATTACTGTAGTAAAACAAATTATTTAATTCTTCGTTGATTTTTTGTGTGTAAAAGGTTTTACAGATTATTGCATAATTATTGAATGCTTTGTCAACAGGGACAAAGATGAAGTTATCCTGTAATTTTTTGATGTAATTAAAATCGTTTTTGCTGACTTTGTGATATAAAAAAGAATTGTTGTTGAGTTTTGACTTAGTAAAAAGTTTAAAACTATTTTCTATATGGTGTTTCCATTCAAAGAAAGCCTCGAAGGGCATGCAATACTTATACGCCATATTTTGAATAAAAATGTTCAAATTTTTATTAAATACGTTAATGGCGTTTTCTGGTTTAATTTTATTGTTTAGCCTGAATTTGGTACCATATGAGAGGAGCTGTTTAATGTTATTGTTTTTAATGATATTTAAGTCACCTGTAATTATATGTTGGTGGTGGCTATCTATGAATTCTTTATATTCATCTTTGTGTCATAGACAGGTTTGATTATTTATATCTGTATCGTATGCCAGTTTTTTGTAATTAAAGACCTTTGAGCTGAATGGTTTATTGTATTTATAAGTTATCTGTATTTTAATGTTTTTAATAGGGAAGAAAGGTTTGTAGTCGTTCATGCACTTAGAAATGTTAAAATCATTGAAAGACTTTTGTTGAAAGAGTACGATAAAATATTCGGGTATGATTTCGTTGCAGTTTTTTCGTCTTATTTTGAAATTAATTAAATCATATATTAAATCTTTAAATTGCGCGTTATTGAATTTATAGGTATTAAAAAGTTTATATATATTTCTCAACAGAATTAACTTTAGCTCAAAGACTGCAGTTTTAACGCGCGTGGTATTCAAGTTCGCGATGAAATTGGATTTGAGTCGCTCAAGCCAGCGTGCATTGTTGAAATTATTTTTGCTATGTATGGGGTTTTTGCGTGAGCCTCTTTTGCCTCTGCAAATTTTCATAGGTTCGTTAAACTCATGGAAAACATTGAAAATATTTGAAATTTTAGAAACGTTTAAATTGTTTAGTTCTGTATTTAGACCGTATGGGTAAAGACATCTATTTTTAAAAATGTAATTGTTTTCTGCATGTAGTCTTTCTTCATAATTGTCGATATGTGCAATAATTTCAATGCAAATGTTATCGAAAGAGTGTTTGCGAAAATGTAAAATCTCAAAAGACGGGTTAGAACATTTGTTGATTTGTGCTCTATGAAGATTAATTCTAAGGTGTAATTTTGTAGAGGTTTGCCCAATATAAATTTGGAAGCAAGTTTTGCAAGTGATTTTATATACAATGTTATTTTGTTTACAGAATGGTAAAAAGGAAAGAGGTTGGTCGCATGCATTAGCGACTGCATTGCCACTAACGCAAGTCTTGCATCTTTTATCTTTTCTTTTGAATACGTTATACTCCCCGCCCACTGATGAGGAGAGTTATTTGTTTTTGTTTCTTATTCTATGACTTTTAAATTTCGTATTACCAATTTATACGTTTCGTTAATGTTAGTTTACATGTCCCGGAACTTTCATTTTCTTTTCATTTACATCTAGATTTCAATATATATATATATATATATACATTAAAAATCGTCTTGACGGACGCCCCTCAAATTCGGACGTCACTGTATTACAGACAAAGAATTTTGTCGCACTGGTGGTATGTATATATGTTTTACTGTATGTATATATATATATATGTACTGTATATATATATATGAATTTAGAAAGTTAAAATTCGTGCGCATGAGTCAACGCACCAGTTTTGTTCAAAATGTGTTATGGAACGGCTCAACTACGTTCATTATAATTAATTAGAACACAAATTAGACCCAAACATGTGACGCAAATGTCAACACATTAATTGGGCAAAATATAAACGAGTATTTTTATATTACACTTCTTGTGGAATTTCAAATATGCATGCATGTTTTGGAATCTTCATCGTTTTTATTTCCCCACATTTTTGAAAAAAAAGAATAAAACATTAATTTCTAAATTCTAATCCAACTGAAGTTCAAAGTTTATTCAATATTCAAAGCATGCGACCTTATTTTGGCTACTTATTTGATGGAAGGAGCTTGTCGTTCTGGAAGGAAAGTTTTTCGTTCATTAAATACGCCTGGCTTGCAATAAAAGCCTATCAAATTTCTTCAAGCCACAACTTCTCAATATGATATATAGTGAATGATTACAAAGTATAAAAGAAGCTTTGAAAGTCATAATCGAAGAAAATAACCTTTTTCTACATAGTCGGCAATCCTCCCGCTTGCAGACACTACATTATCGATTGAGAAGCGTTTTTCTAGAGAAAAAAATGGCAGTTTCATACAGTCTCTTTATGTAATGCATCTATTTTTATGGATTTGGAGCATGAAATGGCATTATTCAGCTTTTCTCTAAGTAAACAAAAGTATGAAATAAGAATGATATGATTTTTTTTTTAACTTAAGATACGGACATTTATCTGTACTCTGTCTTGCAAAAAAGATACATTTCTAACTTTTGCAGAATCGGATTTTTATATGTAAGGTACTTTTTATTGTTCCGAAATGCAATTTACGCACAGACACATAAAAATGTGTTGAGCTTCATTGCTCTCTTTTTTTTATTCGTTTTTCTTTTTTTAAAAATATCCTTTCCTTTTCATTTTTAATCCTACTTTGTTGCATATTGAATATTTGAAGACTAATGAGGTCACGCTATTTTTATGTTTTCCTTTTTTTGAATTTCTGATATTTTAAAGTTTTAGTATTGTTCTGAAGAAGTAATTGTTAAAGAAAAGCACTGGAATTATGAACGTAAAGACGTAAAGTTGCTCTATACATTTTTCATTTTTTTGCAGTTATTACTTGACCCCCACCACCTTTCTGTATATAATTTCTAAGTAAGCATTTGTACGTAAAACTGAAAACGTCGTGTGCTTATTTTTAAGTCAAAATTACTTTAAGAAAAAAAAATAAGAAAGTGTATTTTATCACTTTACTTACCTCATCTTTGTTGCATGCAAAATATTGATCATAACTTTTGTGTACGCAAAATGAAAAGTCCGTTTTGTTACTATTAAAAACGTATTGATGTATCTTCGTTTTATTTATTTACTTTTTTAATTATTATATTTAATAACAAGCGTATCATTGCCGAGAGTCACCAGATCATATCATGGACCTTCGTGTTAAAGGTTACATTTAAACAATAATCTACAATAATAAAAAAAAATCATTCATATTCAAAAAATTTGGTAATGGTTTATTTTAAGTTACTGAAACCTTTTCCGACTTGATGCTTTAACTACATAGGCTGTAGAGTGAAACTCTTCAACTGAAGGCTCATTTCTTGATCGCTAAGGATAATTATAGAATAAAAAAAAAAGGAAAAAGATATGGAAACCTTGCGTTGGTTTGATATATTTCTGACTCATTTACCGACGCTTGCTCAGCAACACATTAATGCTTAAACAAATTCGCTTAATAGCCGAAAAAACTGATATTCAGAAAAAATAATAATTACAACTTTCGCTTTAATAAAAGTTATTAATTCGAGAATATGTACACATTAATGTAAAGAAAGATGTTTTTTTTTCTTTTTAACGGGTTTCCTTTCCTCCTATTTTTTTTTTTTTTCCTTTCCTTTTTTTAAGTTCTTTATCTTGCCTTTATATTATGGCTTTCTTATTTTTTTCGTTGTCTAGAATAATTATTTACATTTTAATCGTCAAGAATTTCTTAGAATTAGGTACATTATTTTTTTAAAAATATAACTTACGATGTATTAACGACTTACTTCAATGCAAAATATTGAGCCTGTATATTTTTTTAAATATCTCTAGTAACAATAATGATACCTGAAGTCCTCCACCTCCCCCCAAAAAGTTACTCATTTAGATGTCAAGTTTCTTGAAGCGTGTAAATCATGTTTTACATGCTTCACATTTTCTCCCGCAAGAGGGTAGTACGATTGACAATTTGTCTTCTTCCTGATTGCACTACGTGACAGCACGTGACTAACACGTCATAGCGTGGAACTTCGAAATCCTATTTTTTTCTCTCCCCGATTTGTTGTGTGGTGTGAAGGGGTGAAAATGGCATCTTCTCTTAGTTTTGCGTGGAAGATACGCAGGAAGAAATGTTTTTAGAAGATAATTGTTCATAAAAAATGTCTCAACGAACTGGAAAAATAATTATAAAATGTGAAACATCGTGTTTGAATGTACTATAAATCAACATTGGGTCACCTCGACGATTTGAAAAATATTCGATGAAAAAAGATGTATTTTGAAGAAATATGAACGTCCCACGTGCAGCAGGCCAATTTTCGCGATAATTTTCGCATTTTAACCATCATGTGTGGCCTCTAAAAAATTTTAATGGAAGTCTCGTTAGCGAAATGTGTCATGTGCACGCGATTTTAAAAATATGAGTGAAAGAATTGCGATTCCACGACTTTCAAAATAATCTTGTTTCATGAACTCCACGATTTACGATCAAAGATGATGGTGCTGAAATGTAATCAAGTATCTATTTTATACATTCATGTATCAATATGCTGTGCACAGTATTCTTTTTATATTAAATATGATAAGCTTGGCCAGGTGAATTGATTGTTATATTTATGGAAATAAATCTATTTGGTAAGTCATGAACATTTATGTATTTTTTATTGTGTATTCAACGCATGTTTATATATAATCATTTCATGGACACCATTTTAGTTATTTTAACATTTCAAATTAATTGGTGTATTTTCCATTTTAAAGGTGCCATTTAATTATCTAAATTTAATTATTTTAACATAAATATTTTAAACACATTTTCAAAGGCACACAAACAATTCTATTTTAACATTTTAAGAACATCAACCATACAAGTTAAATTTTAACATTTGGCAAAACAATGTTTATTTTTAACAAAGCGTTTAGCTGTATCTAGAGTACACAGTGCATCAAAGAATTTTTAAGACTAGGTTTAAAAAATAAAATAAAAACTAGTAATGATATTTTTTAAAGTATTTTTATTCAAAATAAGCTCATTTGGCTTCAACGCATTTGTTACAGCGGTTTAACAACGATTCGAATGCGTGTTCCAGATCACATTGTGTGACTGCCTCCAAAGCTCGCGTCAAAGCTGTTTGCATAATGTCAATTTCATCAGAGTAGAAAACAACTAAACAAATGACCCGAGGTTTTGGTAGTGGATCAGCTGATAGTTAAAGAATGCGTTCTAATGCTCGTTAACCCAGATGGCGCCACTGCACGCTTAGTTCCAGCTGTACTCTTAAAATTATTTGACACACTGCGCACCAACCAGAAACGACTATAAAAATACATAATAACAGAAAATATAAATAACTAAATGAAACATTTAATTAAAATCAACAGTAACTATACAAAGAGTGCCCGTAAAGTGATATCCTGATCTGAAATAACATTTGGAATAGAAAGGAAATATAAAATGCTATGTTTGAAACATATGTTTATACGCACCCTCGATAAGTATATCAACGTTATAACAGATCATTTAATGATTTCGCTAAAATTCACAGTAAAATCTTACATGCTTGCATTAATGTCTAAATTTAACTGCATTGCTATTGAAATGGGTACACGAGTCAATGCTCTTTAAAAAGGAGTTAGTTTTCTTAATTTATCTGTGTACACAATTTTAGAATTAATTGTTTTATCGATCACACTTTAAATTAGTGTCTTGACGCATAATAATTTGTAAAGAAATAGTTCTGCGTCAGAAATTGTTTTTAAAATTATCTACTCTTCATTAAGACTTAATTAACTAGATTGTTTACCTTGTCAAGAATTTAACTTTTCAGGAGCTAAAAATGTGATATTTTTTTCTATTAGGTCATATTTGCTTTGTTTTTACATTATTTTTTTTCTGCGTACTATTTTAGAAAAAATGAAAAATTAACATACTTTCTAACATGGATCCGTTGTTGTATTTTATTAAAGTATAACGCAACGAAATCCTGCATGGATATTTGTACTTGAAAAGTCCCTCTGTGATCAGAAACCTACGTGATCACTACGTGAACCTACGAAAGAAATAATTTAAAATAAACTAAATAAGCAAACCTGAAAGATTTTCGCATCGCTTAAATGTCACTTTACCGTTGGATTTTTTTTTCGTTTAACAACCATGTGTTTCCTTTTTATTAGTTATTCTTTGAACCGGGTGTGGATTCAGGATTTTGCTCAGGAGGAGGTAGTTTCTTTGTGATCCTATGCTCTATCGCCCCTAAGATTTGTTTCAAAATCTTAGAAACATTTAAACTTGTAGTTTATTATTCTCATAAACTTTTAGTAAATTTAAATTTCACTATCAGAGCAGAAAAACTGCCCCCATTGCTCCCTCTCTATAACCGCACCTGCTTTGAACAGAGACACACAGTTTCCAACAATGGATTTACAGCAAATGTAATATTTACACACGGAAGGGCAAAAACATTTTCCCCTTCTTTTTACTGCAATTCATATTCATTGGAACTGATTTTCTATCTGAAAATGAGTCTATATTTTCTCACATCTATATAAAGGATTAATTCAGCGACATTATCAAAGAGCGATTTATTTATAACTTCATAAAAAAATTCATTTGTTTTAATGTTGTAAACGGTGTGTAAAAGTTTCCCTATGTAACCCCCTCACCCCCCAGTAATGTTGAGTAAGGCATAACGCAATGACCTATTTAATCATTAAGGATCCTAATCATTAGTGATACTAATCGTTAAGGATGTACATTTTAACGCACTGTAAACAGCCACATTTTAGTCTACGGTTACGTACCAAAAAATTGATTTTAGATATTTTTCTGATATTTAGAATAGCTTTGAGTAAACGATACATTAAGGCTTGATGCCCAAACGTGTTGTATAATCAACACCACACATACTGCACCAAGAGTAAAACATTTGTACTGAATGTGCTTGTAAAATGCTCGGTCACTTTATGGTGTTGGAAGAAAATAGTTTCTGAACAAAGATAGTTTTATATTAGCACATTTTATGTGTTCAGCCTATTTATCTAAGATCTCTCTTTTGTCCCCACTGCGAAGTTATACAAAATGTCCCTTATATCTCAAAGTGCATATCAACGTTACCAAAATTGACTATTAAAATAGTATATTACTCACGTTCTTTTTTTCTAATGCAAAGAAAAAAAGATAGAACACACCTCTCTACGCTGAATAAAAATTCACATTTACTATTCAAGGTTTAGATTGATTTTTTTCCTGAAAGTGCGGAAAAGTGAAGTTTGAAGCGGTTACAACTGCAATCATTCCCTTACAAAATGCGTCTCCAATTGGTAATTATTTTTATGTTCATCTACCGACGTTTACAGCCTCATAAAAACGTGTGATATTTCTGAAACTGCACCGACTATGAAAAGAAGGGTTATCTTCTGCCGTGCTCAAAGTACTGGATTTTTCGGGAAATGGGTGTTTTGGTATCTAGAATTGGAAATAGCCTCTCAGGGATGGGTGCTATATAAAAATATCTGAACTTCAGAAATAAAAGAAATTGCACTATTTATTCTATACGCCTGTTACTTTCTCTCAAAGTGTTAGTATTTTATATTACATATGAGACAAGAATTGATATGTGCATATTGATGACTTTTGTGGCATTCCTGTTTCAGAATTTTTTAAAAAAAAGGCTTAGCTTTTGGCAGGAATTAGGGATATTATTGCAGACATGTCTGAAAACAAGAATGGAATATCTTTTTGGAATGTAAATTTTAAAACTGAATATCGAATCGTCTTCCTTATAAGTTATCTTCATACCAGTATCTAGAATATTTTTACTTTAATTTTACCTATGCATATGCAATCTTACGGGCACTTTATTATTTCCCCCCTAAAATTAAATGTAGGTGATTCTTGAACTAATTTATGAGGTTCTTCGTTTTGAATTTTTTTTACAGTCAGAAGAGGTACTTTTTGCTCATCTTATACTTGTTACTTCATAATTATTCGATTGCATGGATCATTTTCAAAATATGCATACATATACTGTCATAACAGTAAGAAAAGTGATTATACTCCAAATATCTTAATTCAAACTATCTATAAATATTAAATTTCTTACTTATTCTTCTTTAAAGTACACTACACAACTTATTTCTAATACAAAAAATATCATTTGCGTATTTTTTCTCGAAGATACAGACTTTTGCATCTTGTAGATGAAAAACTTAGTTGGTCCCTTTCTGTATTTTGTAATTCAGTAACACTTTTTCAATTTGTTTTCCAGTATGAAAGGGGAAAAAAATAGACATTTCATCAGGTAAATCATCATTTTTTAAAATTCCTGTGAGTTTTCCTGCAAAATAAATAAATAAATAAATAAAGATTTCTACAAAGCATTTTGTGTCTCACATAATTTATCAAGCCAAGGTACGTTACCAAGGTAGTTTCATGAAAAAATGGATTGAAAAATTTAATAACAGATATCAACATATTTTCAATAAAACACGTATACTAGTTTACCTAAATCCATCTTCTTTTTTTTTTATTTTTCTTTTTTTTTTTTCTTTTTCTTTTCTTTTTTTTTTTTTTTTGCAGTTGAAAAACAACAGTACAGTGTTGACAATTTCTTATACGGTGAGCATTTTTTGTCAATGTCAAGTCTGTTAACTAGATTTTTAGGTTAAAAATATAAATTCAGTGCTTTCTTTTGCTTGACTATTATTTGCTAATTAAATTTTTAAGATTTTGCTTTACTAATATTAATTAGCATGTAGAATTTGGAAGATATATCGCTGATAATGTAAAGTCCGTTACCGATAGATACACAAGTCTATCTTTGCGGTAAAAATATGTAAATGAATTTTCTTTTTGTATTAGAAATATTTACCCTAAAGAAACACAATATTTACAGTCAGTTGGAATTAACATATTCTGAATACAATTATTTTTTTCACTCTGTGACAATAAGTGTATGCATATTTTGAAAACGACCCATATAAGTTAATTTTGATTCAGAAATGACATTACTAAACAAGAAAACTAACTTTAAATTATTTTACATCTTTCACGTACAGAATGGTGTAAAAATTCAGTTTTGTATAATTAAACAAAATGCTTCAGTTTTTACGAACATTAATAAAGGTTTTTTAAAGCAATAATAGAAAATCATAAGCTTAGGAGCTCCCGTTAACAACCTTTGCACACACTGTATATTAAAATTGTGTGGGCAAGAGAAAATTTGACGTGTCCTTCAAAAAGGATTTATTAATAAAAAGTCTCATTTGTTTTGTTAAAGGACATTTTTACGATTTATTTTTCATTTAATTAGGCAACAGTAGGAGTGGCTAAGTTTTCGACCTGAAGAAAGGAAAATAATATTTGCTCGTAATTTAAAATATCGTATGTTTATGCATTCCGCTTAAAGCTTTTCATGAATATATTAGTCAAAAGTGTGGCAGTGTGAACCAAAATCAAAACTTTCTCTACAAACTTTTAAAAAAAGTTATTGATTATTAATTGACAACTTAGGAAATTTACTATTCAATTCAAATACTATACTATTCAAATTAGAAAAAAAGGTAATATCATGTTTTTTTACATTCTTATTATAATTACCAGATGATCTATTGACTAAATATTTTAAAAGAACTCTGTGAATTCCAAGTTGAAATTTCAAATTTAAGATGTAAATTGATACTGTCAAGTTCATGAAGGAAAATATTTAACTTAATTACTATGAACCATGTTAGGTCCTGTTAAAGAGCTTACTAAGCATTTTACAAAAAGTTTCGGTAATAAATAGTGTCTTATTATAAAATATTAAATCGATCTTGTTTTTGTAAAAAAGAAAAATGCAACATTAGGCTTTATGTTGAAAGCTTTATCCGTGTTATGAAAATCCAGTAGATGTTTAGTGGTTTTGGACGTAATGCAAAGTATTATGCAATATTTAATTTTGATTCTTAATAGGTGTTACAAAATTATGACGTCACATTAATGTTTGTAATATATACATAAGGAAATAAAAATTCTCACATTACGAACACAATCAGGATATTCAATCTTTTCCAGCTATTAGATCACTTTATAAAAATGCGCTCTAAGACAGTTAAATAAGAACTGACATACTTTTTAAAGTACTTATAATGACTCAGGTTTTAAATTTAAAGACGATTAAAAAAAAAACAACTTAAAAAACCTATACCAATGTCATATTTTTTGACAATAAATTAATTACGCTTTTGACACATGATAATGAAAAGCATTAATAGTTCCATATATGTGAAAAGAAAAATATCCTTAAAACTAAAGCTTGTGTCAATGAAGACTTTATTAAAGATGGTGACTACTTTGTTAAAACTACCTCGTACTCTTACATTGTTCTTGTTTTAACTGTGCTCTTATTCGTCTTAATTATCAGCTTTTTCTCTCTCTCTCTCTCTCTCAGGGGGAAAGAAAATGTGTTGTGGAGAGAAGTCAACCAAAAACAAAAAAGTACGAAGATGCCTATAATGGGTTCTAGCTGTTAACTGAATACCAAATTTTACCTTTTAATTATCGTTTTTAGAATAAGTATAATATTTTAAGCTGTATGGCAAAAAAATTTATTCTTTATTAGAACAGCATTTATAAAAGTATTCAATTTATTAGAGTAAAATAATATACTTATCCAATAAGCAATACATTTTCAATTAAAAATAAATATAATATTGCGTTATAGATAAATTGCTAATCGTGAATCAAACAATCATTTTCTTTTATATATTTGCTGACACTAAATACTTTGAGCTTTACGTTTTTTATATTATTATTTTTTTTACCAGCGTATCTTTCTTTGTTTCATTTTAGTTGCTTAGTCGGAGAACCAAAAGTTTTTAAGAAAAGAGAAAACATAAGAAATTTCTCGGACTACGTATCTACAACTAAAAGATATTTTCGGATTTTCAGTACGTCAATAGAAAATTGACAAATGTTATTAAGTGATTATCTGTATAATTCCTTGTTGAGAAAGAAAAGTTAGTTTCGGATGTTTTTATGCAGCTGTGTCACGTGGACCAGTAATTACAAGCGCCCGCGCAGCTCATATAATGGGGGTACCACGGTACTGGGCGTTTACATAAGTTGCCAGAAAGTGGGGGTACTAATTACTCCCCCACGATAAATTATGAAGATTTACGCGCAAAATAGCCAGTTTTAGTCTTTATTATATATGAAAATTCAAAATCTAATGCGCATAATTAATGCCAGTTTCATATTGGTTATATATTTTGATGTGGGGCTGCATGGGAAACAGGGTAGCCCTGGTAACTCCCGTTCGCACGCCTATGCCAATACCTCTGCAGTCGATCATCTCCAATCTCCACTCAGTACACTTATTTCTGAAATGCATCAAACCCCAACGTTGGTAAAGTTTCAAACCACAAATGTTAAAATTGAAGCAATTTGAGTCATCGAAAGTTCTGAGGTCAAAATGTTGGTGAAAACTGGAAGGATTATATTTCTAGATTAAGATTTCTTGGGAGAGCCACATAATAAAAGCACCAACTATTACTATATTTTCTCTTTCCAGACAGCAGTTTGTCTAAGATTATTTACAGAAATTGATATATCACAAACTTACATTTTTTGTACCACACGCATCAATGTTAGCGAAAAACCACACCTGCACCAAAATCTGAAATTTCAGAAAACAAAATCTTAAATCAAATCCAATTGAAACTTTCAACATGGAATTTACGTATCACATCAATATTTTCAATAACCAAAAGAAAAGTAATAATAATAAAAATAAATGAATAAATAAACGGATTTTTAGTTGTAAAAAAATGCTTGACCTTCTTATATTTGTATTTTTTTAGTTTAAATCTTGAGGTGTATATCGATTATCTGGGATAATAGTAAAAAAAAAATAAAGAAATCAAAAACCAAGATCGCGTAGTTTGATACCTGGGAAAATTGTTATTCAAAAGTCAAACTTAAGGCTCTACAATCATTTTTTTAATTGCCTTGCATAAATTTCATACTATGCAGAAAAATTCAGGCTTTCAAGCGGCATAAAAGTTTACAATGTGTAATCATGTTTTTCTCTATATTAGAGAATTTATATGAACGTTTGCTCTAATTTGGATGATAAAAAAAATTATTTAATTTTACAAAATCACTTTGAGGTAAACATCCACACGCTTTGCAATAAATATGTGCTTTTTTGCTTATAATCAGTCTAAATCTCTGGGCACACGCGAATTACAAACACACATTCATACATATATGTTATGTTATATTATTGTTCAGAAGGCAAACAAGATTAGAATTAGTTTTACATTCTTATTGGAATATTAAAAATAATAGAATTTTTGTTTTCTAAAGTTGCATTAAATTTTTCACAGGAAAAAATATTTGTATTTATAAGTTTACATAAACTAGTATTTAAACGCTCTATTAATATAACATTTAACTTTAATGAAAATTGTGCGCCAGATTAAATTTTTAGAAAGCTTATTTCCCTGATATTGGAAAATTCCTTTGTTTCCTATATTCTTATTTTGACGATCTCGAATGCAAATAATATCATTTTATTCAGATACATAAAATGTTTTTAGAGAAAAAGCCATTCAAAGCATCTGTTTTCATATTTTGCTCTGAGAAATCCAATTTGTATGTATCGTTACCAAAGCAGAGATGATTCTTTTTTAAAAATGTATCCACTTAACAGGACAAACAAGGAATTTACAAACTTTTTCTTTAAAAAGCCTTAACAAAGCCTTTTTGCATGTTTAACATCATTTCGAAGCTATTCATGAGTTGCATGATATAAATAATCAAATATGTGTGAATTATCTTAAGTGCAAAGCAAATCTGTGACAAATGAAATGATTTGTTGCGTTATATCTCCTGCTTAATTCGGTAAATAGGGTAACAGATCCCAAAGAAGCTATCAGGAAAAAATATGTGCTTTTTCAATTACTGTAAAAAAGTAATTGATGCTGGATTCTTTGGGTTCTAATTCTAATGCTATTCATGGTCTTATAATTCATACTCTAATAGGAATGAGCACATGTTTTTACGCTTTAAATGAGTAAAATATTTTCTTGGAAATCGTGCTAAGTTTGCAAGAACATTAAATTTGAATATATTTCAAGCTTTCATGCACATTCTGTAAATTCTGCATTTTGATTTTTCCTGTTAATTTCAGAAAATTTGCATTCGTTAGAGATTTTTGATGGAATGACAGCAAAAACGGTAAAATATTACGGAAGCAAAAGCGTTATAGCTTGGAGAACATTAAGCACATTTCTCCTGAAATGCTAAATATTTCATTACTGTTTCTTGAAACAACGTGTAGTCGATTATGTCATTATAGTCTATATTGTTATAAAGTATTTATTTATTTATTTTTCCAAATTTTTTGAAAACTTTTTCTAAACGCATTAAGTTAGACTAAAGTAAGTCACACAACTAAGTCTGACATTTTTGTCAGCGTACTGAAATTTATTTATTTTTTATTTATATATTTTGCATTACAATTTCTGCACTGCTAAAGAATCATCAGAAGCATTCCTAATTATATAAAGTACTACTCCACGTCATCGGTGTTTTCAATTTCGTACATATATTTTAATTTTTATTCTTCAATTTTTAACATTATTTGAAGACAAAGAATAAAATGGATAGCATAATTATTATTAATTGGATCATTGCAAATATCTGTTACTTTTGGAAATTTCTGAAAATCTTCACGAAGACAGAGCAATAGTTATATAATTGTATCCGCTTGTGAAAGCCTTTAGTCTTATGAAACAATCTACGTTCATACGAAGCTATCGGCAAAAAACACAACAAAATAAAACTTAATCACAATATTTAAATACCAGAAACATATTATAATTGGACTCTTTCATAAAACTGAGGATTTTTCGCCAAATGAGCTAAAATAGTTTCCGCTTAAGCATCAGATAGATTCAACAGCATATCAGATACATTTATATTAGCCCCAGTCCCCAACTCTCCATTATAAGCACTTATCTTACCATACACTTTGCTTTAGCAACAGCAGTTCATTCCTTTCTATACAGTATCAAAGAACTTCATGTTATAAAAAAAAGGACGAACAAAGTCATAGTTCCGGTTGCTTTACAGGAAAGCGACATCAAAAATCGGAAAAACTATTTGTTTGTTGCATTTTTAAAAAAATACAATTTGTTCATTTATGACTCGAACTAACTTTTTCATGCATTTATCGAAACAGAGTGTTATTTTTCTGGGAAAAAAATGCCGGTAATGTTAATAAAATGAAGCCTTTGTGTAAAAGAGAACCAAAACTACTCTTTCCAGAAATCTTTCCGAGAAGAATAATATGTCTTAAGACTTTTCATTTTGTGAGAAGAAATACTCGAAATAAATCCTTTTGTTTTGTGTCTTACTCGTGTAATGAACAAATGATACTTAATTATTAGCAGTTTCAATATGTTTTTTTTTAAAACTAACAACTTAATGCAAAATATTTTGGTTTTGTAAAGAATTACTTTAATAAATATAGTTTACACAATATGAGAAATTAAGATAACAAAACTTTTTGTCACATATTATATTTGCCTTGTTTGTTAAATTCCTGGATACATTTTTAAAATATTGTATAAAAAATATTGCTAACAAGTATATATGTATGTAATTGATACATACATTGCTACAATAGGTTATTAGACCTTGGACATTTTTCGCATATTTATTTTTAAATTCATTATGTAAACACATATCTACAATCAAATTACAACTTTTAAATGCCGCAACAAATTCCTACGTAAAATTTTCTTCCAACATAAACAATCTGAAGCCAAATATATGTGATGCCTTTAAATTAGAAATTGTATATCAATAACCTCCCAAGCTACAACACTCTGTCATACTTTGGGACGTACTCAGTCACGCACTTGGCACTAAATAAGGAAAATACATATTGCAGATGTGTTACTGAAAGAACAAAAGTTGACAAAAAAAAAAATCCTATTAGTTAATAGTTCATGATGCAAAATCAAAAAAATATAACGCATCCCTGTGTAGCAAATTGCATTCAGATTAATTAAAATCATGCTTTTTTTTGTCTGACTTAGGTAACGTCTCTAGGTATAAGATTTGAATGTTCCAAAGTTTGGTGTGACCAACGGGAACCGGATATTTCTGAAATAGTCGCTACACTATAAAAAATTTGCATGTTACTTGATACCATTTTTAGTGTTCAGTTGGTGTAAAGCTGAAAATTATTAAATTTTCGATGACTTAAATTTTTCTTAAGTGTCTCTCTAAAACAATACACGCAGCCGAATGTGTTTTAGCATATGATGTTCGTCTACGCATCAAAAATTCAGTACGATTGCTCATTTCTCCTATTTTTATAGAAATGAGAAATCGCAATGAAATTTCGATACGTAAAGGAGTTAACAAATTTCATGTGCTGAGAAACGTCTCTATTTTTTGAAGCATACATTTAAAACAATGCATCAGAAGATGAATAATTTTCAATTTTACACCAACTGAACACCAAAAAATGGTGTTCCGTAACACCAAAAAATGGTGTTTAGTAACACCAAAAAATGGTGTTCCGTAAAACCAAAAAATGGTGTTCCGTCACACCAAAAAATGGTGTTCCGTAACACCAAAAAATGGTGTTAAGTAACACCAAAAAATTTGAAAAAATGTTCAGTAACACCAAAAAATGGTGTTCCGTAACACCAAAAAATGGTGTTCAGTAACACCAAAAAATGGTGTTCAGTAACACCAAAAATGGTGGCAAGTAGACGCAAATTTTTTGCACTGCAGCGGGAGTAGAAAGCTTAACCAGGTATCATAACCCTTGCACATCTGATCTATTTTAGAGAAGGCAGTCAAGCAGTAGTGGCACAAATTGATCTTGTGATCTTGGAGCGCGCATACACCCCTTTTCAACAAAAGCTTTAATTTTTCATTCAAACAAATATACATCCTCTCTGACCTTATTTTTTTTTTCGTAATATAATTTTCAAATGGCGTTAAATTACGGAAAAAATGTAGTGGTCAATCTAAAAGCATTATCATTATATTCCCATAACTTAGCATCTAAAATATCCTGTTTTGTAAGCGAATATATATACAATTGAATAGTTTGACAAATACATGTTCAGAAAATTGAAACAGAACGTGAAAGTTTTTACTTTTGAGAAAACTAATTTTCTAATGCAATTTAACAAATTTACGAAACGTTGATTCAAAGCAAATAATGGGTCACCGAACTTATTAGCTCAGTTCATATTGTGTTATACATTCTTAGTTTCAAATTGCGTTTTATTTTGTTTGACATTGTACTGAACGCTGTTTATATATCTGTATATATATAATGAAAATAAGTTAACTGACACCTTAAGATAGCATTGTTTTGCTTTTACATTTCATTTAATACATAACATTTTCTCTTTTGTTTCATTCCTGACATTTATTCCTCTTTGAGTTATAAATAGTAAAAAATATATTTAGTATTTTTCGAATATTGCAGATTGTAGACATAAGGAGTGGTATTGAGTACGATGAATAAGTACTTCTAATAAAAAGGCTTTGAAGCTGCGTTGAAAGTAGGTGAGAAAAAATTAAATATTTCTCCAAATTTGTTTTATTGATAATAATAAAACTTATCAAGAGCTACTAAATAAATTATAAAAAAGTAAGAAAATCGGTTGACAAACAGAGGATAAAAGGGTACTTGTTTTTTTTTTTTTGCCTGTGCCTATTTATACAGATTCAATACATATTTTATTTATTTATTTAGGCATTTATTTGTTACGATTTTTGGTGCTGTATTAAATAACGAATCAATTTTACTAACATTATTTTTCATATTTGCGTTATTGATAAATGGTCTTAATATTGTCTTCATACAGAGTCATAAATGTCCAACCACACTCTATCATACAGAAACAATTCGTAAAAAATCATTGATTACTTTAAATTATTTTAACTAAATGATTAAATATTCATTACGTAAAGCTTTTTCATTATGAAAGTCAAACAATAAATATGAAGCTGAATAAACCTTACACATTTTATTGCTAATTTCAAAACAAATAAAGGCGTTAAATTCACGGGCACTAATTAGATGACGAGATTTCAGATTGCTTATTTCCCAAGCTTATTTTATACAATATAGCTGCAGGAGCACCAGTGTTTCAACAGGTTAAACAAACATTTTTGGAATGTTACTCCTCCTTGCTCTCCAAGAGCAATTAAATCCCCTTTGAATTAAGCTGCACCTGAGCCGTTATCGATCGCTGCGTAGCTTTCGCCGTGCACTCATTTTTGGTTTAAGCACTAGTACACAGACGTTCGCATGATTTAAATCAATTACTACCGGCGTAGCGAAGCCCCCGTTCATCTTGAAACCCAATGGCCACCTTCCGTTATGAACATGTACGTGAATTCATGCATTAAGATTCGTTCTACTCTTTTAACCTTCAAAAATTACGTAATTGTATGCCTGTTTTAGATATTTAAAATAAGTAAATATTCCTTTAGGGACCATTCATAAAGGATGTCATGCTATTTTTTTTTCAATATATTTGACCCTCCCCCCCCCCCCCCTTGTTACAAAATGTCACATTTCATCATACCCCTACCCCCCTTTGTCGTATGTCGCGCTATATTTCATAAGCATCTGTACTTGCAGTTCAGAAAAAAAACACTGCATTATAGATCACGTTTCTAATTTTATGTTTGAACTTCTCATGACATTTGTAAGCCTAATAATAATAATAATGATTACATGTGTTCTTAATTTGTATAAAATGAGGCTAATGTTAACAACACGAAAATAATTACATATAGAACAGTAAAATATATTAATTGTTCGAATTCTAAAAACATGACTGACGCAATTTTATCTTAAAAGTGTAAATGCTCAAAAACATTTCCTTTTAAACGTTTAACAAGAAGTAAATTTAAACCTTAATCACCATCGGTGTTTACGATACAAAAGGATCAATGAAACTTTAAAATCAAATTATAAAAATAAAAAAACAACTAAAAATAAAATTTCATTTGCTGATTTTAAATCTTTTTATAAAAATCAAAATGTGTAATGTCACACTGCTTGTTATTCCATCTTCTCCTCTTGTCACAAACTGTCACAATTTCTCCAATCCCCTCTCCCCCTCGAAGCGTGACATCATTTATGAATGACCCCTTAGGTATATATTATAGTTTCGTTTTGCATTAGTGAAAAATCCGAAATTTCGATGTTTTTCCCCTCCAAATCATCGTAATGTCGTTATTCCACCAATATAGAGAAAAGAAAAACACATTATATTCTCCATTTTTTCGAGTTTTTGCTATTCATTGTTCTATCTTCGGAAAAAGTGCGCTATGTGTTTGTAAAATTAAAATGTACCCTTACTATAAGCTTAGAATAGCGACTTTCAATAATTAAATGAAGAAGGGGAACCTTCAAAGAAAGAAAGAACAAAGGAAGATGCTTTCATTCTTATATGCATTAAGCTTTGGTATGTCTAAAAGAAAATGCGTTACTCAATGTTCAAGAAAAACTTTGTTTTAGTACCTGAAAGTTTCTAATTTATAGAAAAAAATGACTCAGTGTTCAATACCATTTTTTGAACTGTGACCTATCCTTTGTGTGTTCCACAAAACTCCTCTACCCAATTTTCCAAAATGCTCATACGGCTGCTCATTTCTTTAGCATTGATCAATGGGCTCCTTGTATCCCCGAAACATGTCTAAAATTGTGATTTTTTAACTTTGTTTTTTGAGTTTTCTCAAAATACCACTAGAGATCCAGAGCGGAGCATGTGGAGTAGCAGGGCAAAGACATTGGTTGTGCTCCACTGATCCTACTTTTTTAATCATTTTTGATCTTTTGACATGTAAATATTAATTATCTAAAAAAAACATCAATAATATAATCTATTAAAATTACGGAGCTGAGCCCAATCAAGTATTTAAAAGTCGGAGTGAAACTAAAGTGGACGAACTCAAAATTTTGGCTGCTCCAGATTTTTGAATACAACATTATCACTATTTACGGTAAATATTAAAACTCAGAATCAAAATATGAAAATACAAGCACATGAGCAGTTTCTATGCAATGAAATGATCAAAATGCAGGTTTAAAGCAAAAACTGGGCATTTTTAGCATCGGAAGGAATAGATTTAAACGATATGTACTGTTGTCAATTATGCTGAGCGAATGAAACAGCACCATTGATAATTTAACTTAGTAATAATTTGGTCCCCAGCTGTTAAATGATTCATCATATTCAAAATTAGTTTCTATCCTGTTAGCTATTTGGAGAGTAGATTGTAGTAATGATTGTAATAAAGTTTATTCTAGTAAATAACTTGTGTTCAATATATATGCCAAGAATCTTGCTTTTAAACTTTACCGTAATTGTGTAGTTTTCGAATTGTATTAAAAATTATAAGTACGATGTTGATTTAAAGAAAAAATATTTATCGTTTTAACGTGGGATTGTATTATTTTATTATGGAGGAGTTGTGTGTACTTTGTATGATATTGCTGTTGAGCAGTTTTAAATTATTAGTAATGAGAAAATTTTGAGCTTTTAACGAGAAGAAAATGCTTAGTCATTTGATGTAATTAGAAAAAATTGCATCACAATGGTTACTTTGGAAACTTTTGTGTAACTAACTGCACATGAGTAACTTAATTGTGTTATATGATATTAATAATACACCTAGATACTATTTATTATTTATTACTTGACATTTTTGGTTCATATTATTGATTGAATAATGACTATTTTTTTACAATCTAAGGCATTAATTCGTAATGCTTCACAAATCTAGCAGTTACTTGATGCAGTAAGTTTTCACGTATGCTTGATATAAATAATATGATTTACCTAATTAAGCAATGGAACTCGTCTTTAAGGTATTTATATTTCTGCTTTTACATTTTAGACCATCACATATTTTCATAGGACCGTTAAGGGACCATGAGTTATGACTGGTTACTAGGCACAGTGGTTGATCATGATGAGTATGTACATGATGTTAGAAGTATGGTGTATGATGGACACTTTTCATCGCCAATGGAGCCGAGCTGGCAACCCTAGAGGCGTCTACGAACTTTTAAACACAACACCTCATCAGAGCCTAACTGACTTTCTCAAGAATCGGAAGGAAATAAAGATTCGCAAGTCTTCCTCCGACAACTTAATCAAAACTAATATATGTATATTTAAATGTAACTATGTAGTATGTCTAAGTTAGAATATGGAATCCTCGTAATCATTTTTTGGGCTAACGTGAAGAATATGACATACCCCTCAGTTCTGCAAGAACAAAGCCCACGAAAGCGCTACAGAGAGATAAAAGAGAGGGTAAGAAATTTCATTACTTACCTACTCACGAAACAGCCACACATTCAGCTGATCCCGTTATTATTGTACTTTTTAAGAACAGTGATGTAAGGTAAAGATAATTCTGAAAAATAGCTATGAAGATTGCACCTTCTATTGCACACATCATAAAATTGAACGTCGAATATTGTGGCGAATGAAAAAGAGATGTTCTGCCTTTTGAGCTTTTATTGCCTTGACAGTGAAACTAAATTCGTTTCTGTTTAACAAAAGTTACGAGAAACAGGATCGTTAAAAAACTGTGAGAAGGCTGAAAATTTAGACTGTGCAAGTCGCCAAATATTCACGTGATTGCTATCAGAAACTTTTACGTTGACAGCCTAAACGCGACATTAATCTTCCGTCCAATTTATGAAGTAGGCAAAAAAGCAACTTGATAAGGCACAGAATTACAGTACGAAATGCAGACACGTGTTTCGGAGTTACCTGGCATTTATTTTCCAATGCAAGAAAGAAGGCAACAAGGGAAACAAAGAACACCCCAAGAAAAATCCAGCCAATTAGAAGATTGCCGCAGCAGCTATTCATTACTTTTCATAAGCTTAAATTTTTTTCATTAATGTCCATTTTTCCCGTGTTTGCTTACATGCATTGTTGGTAGATGGAGCCACATCTTTGACTTTTTGTTTCTGGCGGGTTTCTTTTGTTTTGGAGAATATGCTCTCTTTGGCGGTACTTTGGTAGTGTATGTAATTCCCTTGCTTCTTTCTATTTTGCATTGAATAGGGAATTCCAGTGAAGTCCACAACGCGTGTCTGCCTTTTGAATTGCAATGTTGCACTTAATCCTGCTACTTTTTTGCTTTACTTCATTTGTCTCACAAAAGATAAACTTTTTGCTTAGTAGTCTAATTTATGTTCGATCTAGGCATATAAACTGTATTTCGATGTTCTTATTCAGCTACACTTATTTGTGACGCATCATTTGTTATGAATTTCATTTTACGTCTTTTATTTATTGCTAAGTGTACTAATAATTTGTTACAAAACTCATCTTTTCGACAAAACTCTTCGAGATTATTCATCCTAACTGCCCGCGACATGGCACTATTTGCAAACACTTTAGTTCGTCGAAATAACATATGACAGGCACAACGCATTTTGTCATAAAATCGTTTTCATAAAAATCACTGAACCCATTCAAAAGGTTGCGAAGCTTGTCACTAAGCAATTTTACTCATAAAATTATGCAAACTTGTCAGCCTTTTTGCGTAAATTTTGAATAAGTATGCATTGTATTCATAAATATTCTATTTATAGCTGTTATATTTATAAGTTTCATATTTCTTTATACTTTGTATGTAAATACACACTTTCTATTACACTCACGAAGCTGACTAGCATACAGGCCATTGAAATAAATCATTCTCAAAACTTCATTTTGAATTTCATTCCAAAAAAATGTAAAAATGTTTCTTGAGTTCTGTTTACTTGTACAGGCAAAATAGATTTGGACGGTAAGAACCACAAAATGTGTGTTTCCAATAAGAAAATGAAATCTTTGGAACGTGCACGAAATGTTTTCCTCCAATCTGTTTACTTTACCTTCTTAAGTTTCTTCTTGGAAAAACATTTGCTTTTTGAACAAGTTATGAGTAAAATTCGGCCATAAAACAGCAAACTTTCTCCACGTACAAAGGGGTTTTCTACAACTGCATATCAATAAAATATACGATACGAAATAAGAAGAGTGATATATATATATATATATATATATAACCATCTAGACGAATCCTTAAAGCGATCACATTGCATTTTAGTTTACTCTATATTTCCAATATTTTTATAGTTATTCTAACACAAGCCTTTTCAGATTTTGATACAATATATATGTGTATATTTTCAAAGTATTTGATCAATTAAATCAGCTAACACTGTTAAAAATTTTGTGGTTAAAAATAAGAGAAAAAAAAACAATTTTGACTTAAAAATGGTAGGCGCTGTTTTCAGTTTTAGACGCTGATTTAGAAATTGTAGTTGCAGAATAGAAAGTATTACTTTATTTTTATTGTTTAAAAACATAATTTATAGAGTAACTTTACGTTCATAATTGATGCAGGGCTTGTTTTAACGATTTTTTTTAAAGTTCTTCAGAGCTCTGTATCAAAATTAAGAAGCTATTTACCACTCGAGACGTCAAAACGATTAAATAATTACAGTAGTCTGTTCGTATCTTCAGAGTAGAAATACGACATGATTAATCAGTCGGATTCGGGTCGGACGCTGCAAAACAAGAAAGGAAATAAACGAGTAAATGAAAAATCCTCTTCTGTATGGAAATATGAAGAAATTCGGCATGCATGGCACGTTTGGGAGCTACCTTATCCAGCCTTTCCTGTCCGTCGATGTTCTTCTGCTGCGATGGTAGTGCATTAACTTACATTCCGGACAGTCCACGCTCTAACTCCAGCTTAGTCTATCGTTCTCATGACACATGTTGTGTTATTTCTACTTGAGTGCTTTCCTCAAACACAACGAACCACTTTTTTCCTCTTAAATTTTTTAGAACAGTTTGCAGAAATTGAATTTTCTAAACAGCTGATTATTCGGAACTCAGTGTATACAGCGTATTTAAAATACATTATTATTTTCATACAATCTTCTCTTAAATGTATCTGCTAAGATTATTTTCTATTAAAAGGTACCAAGTTATTTTGCATTAAGTCTCTATCTGTACAAATACAACCTGCTGTACTATAAATTAGTTGAACTAAAACAGGAAAATATTTCGTTCGCTACATCAATTTAATTTCCACGCTTCTATGACATGCATCGCATGTGCCGAAGTGTTTTAAGGAAAATTTTAGAAAAAAAAAATATCTTTGAAAATATATACAAGATTCCATTTTCTGTCTGCATCCAGAAATCGTCTGCTACATTTAGCTAAAAGTATTCATTAATACTTAATGGAAACGTAGCTAACTGTATGAATTAGAGTTAGTCCCCCTCATATTACCCCTTACCTTATCGATGAGAAAATAATTTAGAATAATAAATGGTTTCGTTGTTACTGTTTTCTTTTTTTTTTTCTTTCAAAAGCGAAAGAGAAGAAAACGTTTTATTTCGCTTTTTCCATTCGCTTACTCCAAAAAGTAAAATTTTATTTTTTATCGCTCATAAATGTTAAGTTATCTTTTACTACATTTTCAAAGAGGGGTATCAATATTCAATAATGTGCGCTGATAATAGGGATAAATGTCACAACAATTTTTTTCATCACAAGGAATATAATGAAACAATATACATGAAAAAATTTTTTTTGTCGTATCACTGTGTGGAAGGCTTTCATTTTGCATCAGAGGGGAATACACATGCGTATTGTTCTTGATTTTGTTCTTGATGATGTGATCGAAGGGCATGTCTCTGACAAAGAGAAAAAGGTCGACCCTACATTTCTCCTAATCCCTACCCTACTCACTACAACTTTGATAAACACATTTTTATTTCCTCTGCAATTCTTTTTATTATTACAATTATCCTTTACACTTTATTAAGTTTTACAGTAACTTTTTCAAAAAAATTTCTTAACCGGGGCCTTAGTGGCTGAGTGGTCTAATCGAATGGTTCCGATGCCTCCCTGCACGGAGTGAAAGAGGCGTGGGTTCGATTCCCACTTTCTCCTGGGTGTATTTCCTTCTTTTGTATATTAAACTATATTGTGCTGTCTTGTTCTATCTGTCATATTAGACGAGAGTTTGAGGCATATCCTTGAGAATAGCAAATAAACTCGAATATTTATGTGACCTGAAATGGTCGTAAACAAACAAACAAATTCTTAACGTCCTGCCTATTCTGCATAACCGTAACAGAATTTCCTCTGCACATGCATGGTATGAAAATTTCTGGCTGAAATCCTTCCCTCGGAGCGCCACCAATTGGATAATATGTATGTGTTCTTACGACTTACCCATTTTATATATTGTAATTTCTTCGCTTGCTTTCGCGCATTTTCCGTCCTGCCCTTGGGAGTCGTGAGTATATTTTTTTAAGTTATATTTTAAACATTATTGGACTTTGTAGGTCTGGGGGTGGGGGGATTCAGCAATAGCATGTCTTTTCTGCTGTTTGTTGAGGGTTGTTTTCAACTATGTTTCGTATCTGAAGTTGTTGCGTAAATTCGAAGTATTATTTTACTATTATTACTTTTTTTTTACTATTTTTCAATTTGCCTTAAAATGTTGCACTCATTCAGTGAAGTTATACTTTCTCTATCTTTTTTGTTGCTTTAAGAAAATGTATACCTTTTTGATTTCTGGTACTAAAGTATATATGTAAACTTTTTTTGCATGCTATGCTGGAATTTCTCGGAAATCTGCAATGCCAATATTTTCGGTCTATATACTTCCTGCCCACTGATGAAGAGGCAGGCCTTTTTCATTGGTTATTTTGCCGGTTGAATTTATTATTCTTTCCTTTGTTATGTGCCATTTCGAATATGTTAAAATTTAATTGTCATTTTTTATAATCCTTGTTAAAATGTACATACCCACTAGTTAAACATTATTTTTCTTTATTCAGTTTTATAAAACTGTTTTTAAAAGTGCTGCCTTGGGCCCCCTTTTGCAGATTGTATCTTCGTAATAGTTACTTTCACACCGAATACATATACATATGAGTGAGTATGTATATATATGAATGATTGTTGCATTTGATATTAAGACTTGTTTTTACACTGTACCTTTTGAAAAAACTATATCCAGAAAAGAGAGAACCTTTTTGTTTGAACGATCTTTGCTAGAAAACATCACTTTTATGTTTTTCTTTCTTTAGAAAAATATATTTTTCGATTTGGTACCAGTTTAAACAATTTAACATTCGGTTTTATGGCGGAAATTTAATTATTTACTCCTTTTTCAAATTGCTGGGTTTTTTCAATTAACATTTACAATGAGCATTTTCCATAAAATATGAACATAAAAGGGTTTTTTTATTTTAGCAATTTTTTTTAATTTAAAAAAACCAACTTTTGGTTTATATAGCGTTTCAATACACATTCTAAGATCAATCATTCCAGCATTTAATTATTTAATTCATGAGAATAGTTTTTAAAAAAACCTAAAGTACAATGTATATTTAAGAAGTAAATTACACTAGCTAAACCTTTATATCAAGTAGTTTAAAAAAAGGCTTTTATACTTAATATGAAGCAAATTGCTTATAAATGTAAATTTTTTTTATAAGTTAGTCATAAAACGTGCAGCTTAAATTCGCGGTATATTGAATTGTCATTTTGCCCTTTTGTATTGCTTTACGAAGAATTTTCATCACCACATGACTTGCATTTCATTAAGACTTAATTCTGTTTGTGGCAGCGAAAATTTAATTAGATCTGACAATGCAAAAAGTGCTTCCCTTTTAATTGGCGAGAACATTGCTTTTCCGCTGTGGAAATTCACCCATGCATTGCGAAAGCATAAGGGAATATCTTACTATTCGTCTTCTTTCCTTTGTGGAACTAAACTAATTAAATCAAAACATTGATAATACGCACTAATTCATTAGCAAGACTGTTAGTTTCCTTTCATTTTTTTAAAAGGCTACACTATTTTCTACAATAGCAAAAATAGGGAAATCGTTAGTTTAACTTAATGTAACGTATTACTTAAATATGTTGGCATATATAACGAGTTTACTAATTCTGTGTATTTAAATATACGCTTCTCAAAACTAGTTTGTCATTATAAAATTATTAAAAGATAAAAGAAAATTCAACAGAATTTTAATCTAGATTTTGTTTAAGCATACGAAATTAATTTTTTCAAAGAATAAATTCATTAACAATCTGATTAATCATTGTTAGTTCGTTGTTGAACCTGAGAATTCTTGTGGCTAAAAGTAGGATAAATAATAAATAAATGCTGTGGCAGACATTCTGAAATGTTCATATTCGTGAATTTTTCATTGAATAACTGCAAGAAATGTTCGCCCTTATACCAGAACCTTATGTTTTAATTATATCTTATTAATTACTAGCGGTAGCCGCACAGCGTTGCCCGTGCTGAATTTCAAAACGTAGGATACCTTGCCAAGAGTATAAAAAAACGTTGCCTGCTGAGATTTCTTTGATAAAAATATAAAAACGTCACCTGACGCGCTGTTCTACCTAAGAATATAACAAGAAGTTTCGTCTAGAACTACCGAGCCTACTTTCCCGTATACACCCAAATTCAAATTTGTAATCTAGCTATCTCACTTTCTCATTTAGCTTTTGTTCTTAATTGCTTCAAATCCACCTTTTTCAGTAATAGATATTCTTTCTCTCACTCACTCATTCATTATTTCATTCAGTCATTCTTTTGCTCATTCATGTTTTTAATTTACTCATTCTTGTCAGTTTTCATTTTTTTACTTATTCATATTTTTCACTCATTTTTTTTCATTCACTCATTTATTTATTTTAACATTTATTCAATTAATTCATTCTTTTACTCATTCATTTATTCATTGACAAATATCCTTAAAAATCCCGATGAAAAAATGTCATAGGAAAATAAGGCTCGTTCAGTTCTTGTTCAACTTCGTATCTGTGCATGTTCTACATAGTAACATCTTTCCGATTTAGTTTGCTGCAAGCAAATCCGTCGGTTAGATCAGGATTTATGTGATTGAAATTTCCACTTAGGTGCTAATGTTATTTTTTTGAACTATTCAAAAATTGTTCAAATCACTATTTCAGAATGAGAGCTTTTTCCAATAAGCTTGCTCATAGGAATTTGGATGTTGTGCCCAGAACTTGCATAATTTGCTTTATTTTTTATCATAGGCGCTAATGTACTATACACATCGACTTGCGCACTATACACATGGGCTCTCATTTTACCAAAATATCACCATTAATTGGTTGCCAACAGCACTTGACTTGGCACCATGCATAATTTACATATTAAGTGTTCGGAAAACCCACGTTATAAGCTAACAAACAACGAAAAATCCCGTAACTGCAAACATGAAATGAGTTATTTGTAAACCCCACCAATCGGACTTGAAAGAAATCTTTTAAAAGGTGATCAAAAGTGTTTAGGTACACCAACAAAGCCACTGCATGTCGTTCGTCTGACATCACACTTCATGATATAATCTTAACGTCCTATTTTTGAGCAAAGGGATTAGTACTAAATCTTTGAATCTTATAACAAGCAAACAAGCAAAACAGCAAAAATGGCATTGGCAGATGTTAATGGGGGGGGGGGGGCGAAAACAAATTGGTTTTAAATAAGTTTACATAATGTATCACTTCAGTAACATGTTTGTCTTCCTTCTTCAACTAATGTCGTAAAAAAATTACGACATAAATAAAATTTAGCACGATAATGCTGAAACCTAGCAGTTACCAAGAGTCTATTAATGCGTCTAAATTTTAATTTCTGACGCAAAGTGTCTTATTTCTTGGATTAAGATCACAAACTTGATAAGAACCAGAAGTGTACAGAAGCAGCGTTTTTCATTGTACAGCATGAGATCGCATCCATTATATTTACAGAACAGAATTACATTTATTGAACAGAAGTAAAATATTTTGTAACTTATATTTACTGAAACGTCTGAAGGGCAGCATAGCACTCCAGCAAGTTTCAAGAGTACAAAGGGATTATGTTTGTACTGGATAAACGCTATCGAGGATACAACAATTTATAACAAATGGACTTTTAATGCTCATTCGAATAATAAAAAAAAAACTTATGAATAAAGTAAAACACAGAATTACAATATATTACAAGTGTGCGATAAACCTAATTTCAAAAGCATTTATGAATACATTGTGGGGAAAACAATTTATCCTACACAGCAAATAACAATTACGAAGAGCTCATTTTAATTGAACGATAACTAGGATAAAATATATTCCTTTATTAGTACCTTCTTTTTTTAACTTATTTTCCCGTTTCTCGTTTTAAAGTTAAAAATGATTAATATTCGTATTTTCCTAGTTTCTTCTTAAAAAGGAACACTTAAAAGTGGATTACTTTGTAAGACAAGATGTAGCGATTAAATTGCACCATACAATTAATTTAAGAATAAGTGTTAGATAAATAACTATGCAGATTACTTCGCGACAGTAAGTATCACTATAATTATTTTCCTACATAAGAACTAATATTAAAAAAACTATTGTTGCTTCGATTACATTTAAAAATAAGTGGTTGTATTAACTACGAACACTACACGTACATAAAAAATGAGATGGGTAGCTTATTGGAAATTCAAATTTGCCTATCTAATTCGCTATATATACATATATAGGTAATACTATTTTTGTAATTCATATCTTTGTTGCATTTCAGGTTCTTCTTTATTTCACGAGCATATATTACTTTCATTAATGTCTTTCTTACACGGGAACTTTTCACAAATATCAAAACGGCAAGTTTTTACACAGCAAGAGCTGCAACATTTTTCTGATATCTGGGACGATTTCAAAATTAAAATAAAAATCGATTATTTGACAGAAGGAGTTCGTTTCGAACAAATGGCAGATAAGAGTTCTTATTGCCCGGAAATGAACTTAGGAAAAGCTAATGGAGTGTCGAGACTCAGCATTTTCTGCTCATTCGTGATTCCCGTTCGTAAAGAAGCTGCAGCTCTTTTAAAGAAGAAAATAAGTTGTCTTTTTCTTTTATAACATTTTCTTTGAAGAACCACAAAAAAATATACTTGCTGACAGCGAAGTTCTAAAATACAATGCGGATCACGTCCGCTCAAATGCTAAAACAAAAGCACTCGGATATGTTTGAAAGTTCATGCGTAGAATAAAGAATTCTATAAAGTATATAGTTTCGTCATCGAAGGTGCATTCAAACAGAAATTAATCTTACAATGTATGTAATATTGATCTGTGATTTTTCTTTTTTAATTTCGCTCATTACTAAAAAATAGAATAGCTTAGGGGAATATGCCTTACCCAGCGGGGTTGTCTACATCTGCTTCATTTTTGCATAATTATGGATATTTTTTTCTCATTACTAAATGCAATGTCTGTTTCACACCCCGTCAAAACTTCAACAAGGATAGTTACAAAAGTAATCCATTTTCTTAAAAATTACAGTTGCTTTGAACAGTATACTGTAAACATGTTGGTGTTTTAGTTGCCACTAATTTTGGTGTTTTTCTCTGGTTTAGTAGAAACAACGTCGAAAATAATTCATTGACTTTTAAAGTTTTAGTATGTGTCTGTTCGAAAAAATATACAGGCAGTATAATATTTTTAGCACCTACATTTTGTTAATTTAGATACGTATCAAAATTTCGTTAGGATTGCGCATATCTATGTAAAACCGATAAATGGGCTTGTAGGCATTTAATAAATGTTTTCTCAAGCTTAATAACCCAGCCCCCATCTTTAATTACTAATTAAAACAATTATTTATATATTCAGTTTAGTCATCGTAAAGTATCCAAATGATAAATAGAAGTTGCCCTGAAAGCCCAAAATTACTATAAAAAAAAAGCATTCGAAAGTTTTAAGAATTTCTTTCAACATTAACGAACTGCTGAGAACGCGATAGTAAATGAGATGGAAATTTGTCACTTTAATGCAATATTACGAAATTTTCCTATAAAAAAAATACAGATGCATCATTAGGGCGTTTCTTATAGAGCAGTCGGTATATCACTAACGATAAGGTGTACTATTTTGAAATATCACTACAATAAAACGATCCTCGTTTTTATTTTAAAAAATGCAGAAAACACTTTCTTTGAATGCACTTTTAAAGTTTTCTGTAGAAATACGGAAATATTATAATGCAGTATCTTAGTTATCTAAGTTCAATGCAATTGTTTAACATTATTAGGTATTTTATCGGCGATAGTTGACCGAAAAAATGCTTTATAAATGTAACAAGGATGTAGAATAAAGGAGCAAAAAAAGCCATGGTAAATATCAAATTGCTTTTTTTAATTACCATTTAGTACATTTAATATTAAAAAAATAATTGCATAAAATATAGTTATTCTTTTGCAATATTTCTTTTCTTTTTCCTTTATTTCAAATTTTTATTTAAATAAAATAATGCACAAAATAAAATTACATGAATAAAAACGTCACTCAAAGTAGAGAACAGTTTAAATTCTGATGAATAATATTTTTTTTTTATTAACAATAAAAAAAAAAGAACATCTATTTTTAAAAAAGGAAAAAATGCAGTAACCTCTTTCTGATCCAGCAAGTCTTCTTTTTAATACAATATTTCAGAAAAAATGTTTTATGACTCACTTTCAAATTTAATTAAAACATACATTAATGCATAAAGTAAATGTAGCATGGGACATTTTGAAAGTTGTTCTGGATTAGTGGCCGAGAAGTAAGCACTTTCTTCCCCAAGAGCAAAATGTGTTAATTTTGAAATATATATACTACTAGCGGTACTCGCACGGCTATGCCCGTGTTAAAAAATGAAAAGATCAGTCGGTTTGCCATTGGGTATAAAGTGATAATTTTTTTAGGTGTAAATTATGTTACTTTATTAAAATGTATTGCATTCCACATAATTAAAATTATCTGCCCACGGCAATCAGAGATCCTACACATTAGGAAAGGAAGAAACAAAACAAAAAAGTAAATATTTGAAAGAAAACGCATTTTACTTGTTTAGTTCAAGTACCCACCCAAAAAGGACGATTATAATAAATTAGAATAGTTTTAATCAATAAATTTTTAGTAAAATTTTTTTTATCTATTATTTATTGACATTAAAGCCGGGTCCAGACGCTACGTTTTGTACAACCTTTTGTCTGCGCAGTCTTAAGACTGAATGAAAACGTTGCAGTTTTTTATGCGTCCACATGGTGCAGAGATATCTGTATATTTCACTCAGTTTTGCGCGATATCGTCAAAGGAGGTACTATTCTGGTCAATTTTAGCATGGTGTCATGTTAAAAAAAAGACTGGAACGTCTCAGAAGTACCCGGAGTTAAAAGTGGTCAAATGATTACATAAAATAAATAGTTTTTTGTTGCCTGTTCTGGTGGTTCGACAACTACAGTCTCTTTATTTTCATCCATGGTATTCCTAGACTGCATTGGTGTCTCCTATTCATTTAGGAGATGTAACAAATCAAAATACCGGAGAGATGGCTTGTAGATTTCGTCTCCACCCCCAGATCGAATCGATTTATTAACTTTTGCCAATTCTTTACGGTAAACACTTCTCAAAGAATTAATTATTAAACTATTTCTGTTTGCATCAATTTCTTTGAAGTTTTCCACTAAACTCTCATAAGCCTCCCCCTTTTATCCCTGTCACTATACTCCTTGGATTTGACACGCCAAATGCATGGGAAACGTTCGCATAATGCAATAAACTTTGTGAGAAACTCCCGAAAACATCGCCGAAAGTCGGCCATTGTCGCCTGACGAATTGAAACTGAGAAACAAAATGAATCTGAAAAGGGTGCTACCGTCTACATGTGCCGATTTGTCTGCACAGTTCAAAGACATCTTATGCTTTCTAGCTCAGTTATCGCTGCAACTGTACAGTCTTCGCATCGGACTCAAAGCTGCGCACTTTTCCAATCTGCACGCAACGTTTTATCTGTAATATGTTGAACTGCGCAGACAAAAGGTTGTGCAGAACGTAGCGTCTGGACCCGGCTTAAAACAGAAAGACTAAATTTTGTAGCTTGCAGAAACAAACAGCAGCAAGCAAAGCTTTGAAAGCGGAATAAACCTTTCATCCGAGCTCAAATAGGAAAATAACATATGCGCTAATTCACTGGCGAAAAAATAAATGAAAGTATAAATAGTAATAAGCTGGAATAACAAAAAACGCTATAAAGGATAACATTTCTTTTAAAAAACCCTGTGCAGTATGGAAAATGGTCCCGTAAAATACATGTCAAAATAAGGAAATAAATAAAACTATCAACCGCCTGTGAGTAGAAAAATGTTCCAAACCGTAAATTTAACGGTGAATTAGATGGACAGACTGCTGCCGGTTATTTAACCGTAATTTCACGATGAAATTTCTAACAGTGCACAAATATCTTCAATTTGACGAAAGGTTTACTAGGAGCCTTTTTCACGAAGCCATTTCGTCAAATAATACGATAAGTTTCGTGAGATTTGAGCATGCGTTTCTGAGAGTGTATACGTAAGTTTTTTGTCACAATTACTTTTTGTTTGTTGGAAATAAATTTCAATTCGCTTTAAAAAAATAATAATCAAAATCTAAAAAAAGAAATAAATAAATTAAAAATCGACTGTTCCTTAAAATGCTAAAAACCGCTAGGAATAAATTTTAATTCGTTGAAAGAAAAAAGGATTAATAGTCAGTCGGGGGGGGGGGGCATGGTAACAATTAAAATTAAAGTTAATTAGCGTGAAAAAATAATTTCGAACTGCAGAGAAAAATGCTTATAACTTCTTTTCTAGGTAATTTAGAGGCTTCGAATTTTCGCACGTAGAGCGAAACTTCTCCCGGGGTAGTTTTTTACGCGCTTTTCAACGGTATCAAGCTCGAAGTGATGCGATAATTCCTTCCCATAGAAAATGATTATTTTATGAAACTTTCGGCTATAAATTGGAATAAAAGAACAAATTCGAATTTCGGAAAAAACTCTCAGAGGTGCACACCCCCATGTTCCAAACTAATTCCGTGCCAAATCTCATGAAAATCCGTTGGACGGTCTGGGCCCTACGCCGAACGCAGACACACACACATACTTGCTGCTTTATTATTAGTAGAGATAGATATAATCAGCATTTGCGTGATTTATTTCAACCTTTGGCAAACATGTGTTAATCCATTTACGATGCGTACAAAAACTGTATACTCAGGTCAGAGGTTGACTATCAGTTGTCTTAAAAACAATGAGATGAATCAGAAAAATAAACTTTTTTATTCATCGAGATACTTCTATACTCATACCGAAAATTTAATGGCAAACAGAGTGCGAAAATGAACATTTTCAAAATAATCGCCGAAGCTGAATTTCAAATTAAATAAAATGCAAATACAAAAGTGACGACCTTCAACACACAGGGCCCAGCTAGCCTGGTCCTAGTCAATTTAACAGCCCCCAATGAACATTAAGCCTTTTAAAAAGTTTTTATCCTATTGCAAGTAACAGTCGTTTCCGGTAAACTATTCCAACTGATTAGAACCCTATTGAAGTAGTAATTTTCCCTAATTTCAAGATTAGCCTGAGATTTGAAAAGTTTAAAACAATGACTTCTGGTTCTACCTCCAGCACATAAGTGTAGCCCATAAATATTTCCAATTTAAAAAAAAAATTAAACAACTGAATTGTCTCCTAACTCTCCTTTGCTCTAGCCTATACATGTTGAGCCTTGTAAGCCTAACCTTATAATCTAAGTCTAAAAGAATCTGGGTATCTCCAGTTAAAAAGTCGAGAGGTCAAAACGGGCCCTTCACAAAACTCCCGTCAGTCCAAAAGAGCCCTTCCCCGAACGACGAAAATCAATAGAACACATTTTAAGATCTAAGACTACTGCATTTACCGAAGACTAACTAAAAAAGAATGCAATGTATTTTGATTAATCTAAATGATAAATTACTTTTTAATTGCAATTTTACCGTGACGTTTCGAGTTTTCATTGACTGTTTACATAAATACACAGCAAAGACACCCATATACTTATAAATGAGTATATTTTAGGAATTCCTGACAGACGACCAAGAATAAATTATTCAGTGAGCAAGCGTAACTAAATTGGATCACGAAGCGATTCGAATGGGTGAAACTTGCTTTTCTTTAAAATCTCTCATTTACTGATATAAGTATTTTTCTCAAGAATTTTTTTCTTTACTCATTTCCGTCATTTTAATCGTTCAAAAAATGTTTTATGGAAAGTGCAGTTAAAACAATAACACTGCAGTTGAATGTAATTAGCTATCTTACCATATTCAGACTTATCAGAAAAAAGTATGTTTTTTTCGTTTTAATGCAGCTAAAATACCATTTACATACACCAAAAACTTGAAAAACGTTACCTCTACTTAGTTACTTATAATTATATAATTGTATATAACGTGTTCTATTCCAGCGTTAAAAATGACGATAGAACGTAGCGTCAGCAATTTATTTCGAAAGAAGAGCCTATCAGTTAGAACAACCAGCTATTTGGTACAATCGCTAAGAAAAGCAACGACAGAAGATGGGTATACCAAAGAATTGTCCACCGCTAAGCCCTTCGAAGAAATGCCAAAAATACCAATGCTACCCCTTCTAGGCAGCTCTTGGGTATATTTCCCTATAATCGGTAATATGCTTTTGTTCTTTGAATGCTAAAAATATGCTTTTGTTTTTTAAATGCTAAAATATGTGTTTGGAAGGGCTTCATGCCTTGACAGGGTAAAAAAATTAGTTATTTTTTATCATTAGCTGCATGTTATTATTTTTATGATTCAGTGCCTGTCACGTGGAGGTACGATCCGTAAAGAAAATAAAGGTAAAATGTTTCGCTATTCGGCTGTTAGTGATAGCTGGCCTTCGAGACCCACCTCCTGAACCCAATAGTCCCATATTTTGTAGACAGTCATGTGATCTCGACCGACCATCACAGTATATCGATACGATTAACTGGAATAGCGGTAGAAGAATAATTCGACATCTTATCAACCCAGAAACGTGCTGGTAAACATTTAATCACATAGCTAAGAAAGTTGTAGTACCATTGCTTTGACACATCCCTGAACATGTGTTCCAACATGCCAATATCCGTCCACATGCTGCTAGGATTGTTCAAGATTTTTTTTAACATAAAAAATTCCTCATCTATCTTGGCCTGCATATTCATTAGGAATGTAACGAATATTCAGACACTATTTGGTATTCGGCCTTTTGGCCTAATATTCGGCATGTCGGAATAGTCATTTCTCATTTAACCGAATATTGATGGACTATTCGGCCGAATAGTTCTGCTGCAGTAGAAATGTAAAAAAAATAGAGAAAATAGTAAATTTTAAACATTTAAAATTTTATCATTATTACAAAAGAATACATTAGAATATAGTTTAAATAAATAAAAGAGAGAACTACATTTTTTAAACCCTATTTTAGGCTTCACTGAGCAAAAACAGATTTTTAAGCTGTAATATTGTATGTTATATTTAGCATATGCTTCCAAAAGCTGGCAATAGTTAATTATGATGGAGAATATGAGAAATTTATTTTGTTAACACAGTGGAAGTCAGACTTTGTTTGGGTAGACCGATTCATTGTGAATATTGGGTAAAAGAAATGTGAAATGCCTAGAAAATATCATGAATATTTAGATAGCATAAGTTACTGGGGGTTTAGAAATAAAAATAAATTCCAGTTAAGTGTATTAAATTTTTATAGCTCTTTTAAAAATAGGTATGTAAAAAGCCCCATAAAATATTAACTTTTATAACTTTTAAAATATTTTTATAAAACAGTTTTGAGCAAGGTAAAAGCTCACTAAGCAATAGTTCTTTCATTTGAATTAAATCGTAAAATAATGCTAATGTTTACTGCCATAAAACCTGTCATTTCTATTCCACTTGTGGAGGAAATTCCTAGCTTTATTACATTCAAAACAACAGAGAAAAAAGATTCATTTTAAATAGTTTAGAATTCTTAACAGAATTAAATCATACATCATAGGTTGTGCGTAATTAGTGTTTGACTTTTTGAATATTTTAAACCACGCTGTGAATATTATTTTAAACTACGTAAACGCGGTGTTTCCCGGGATGAATTTTAAATACGGCGCTGTCCGTGATAAGAGGATAAAAAAAATCGCCTCCTGCAGTGTTTCAAAAAACATTGTGTATCTATTTGTCCAAAAAAAAACCATTGTCAACGCTTGAAAAAAGTAACATAACTTGTAGAAGGAACAATTAAGAAAACTTAGGAGCAATTCTATCAGTAGGGTCAGATTTGTCACCAGAGGGTATAATTAAAACTGCCAAATTATAGCACGGCGTCATTTGTTGCTTTACTTTTCATCTGGAATGCGTCTTGGCGATGATCTTAGATTGATTGCAAGAATGAAATTGCAATATCATATTAATTTTATTTTCCAGCCATGGTGAACTGTTGTCTCGCTAACCCAAAGATAAGTTTCATAATGAAATGAAGCTTCGCTAGTGGTACCATAAAGATGAAATCGTAGGTGATAATATTTATAGTTAAATGATACTGTAAACTATACCTAAAAAACGTACGTACAACTTTGTTAGTATTCTTTATCGCCGGTTTATCACCAACGCCTAAATAAAAGTCAAATTGTAGCAGGTCGTCATTCGCCACGTTATTTGAAGTTGCAGCGACACTCAGAGTCCTACAAAATATGTTCGAAACGAAAATACACCTTCACAATCATGACGTGTGCATGTGTCCACCACACTCTGTTCACGTGAACACGGAGAGCTGACCAATAACAGTGGACCAACAACAAAATCATAGAGGGTGCAAACCCCTTAGAAACAGCAGTCTACACACAACCTTAGCAGCAGAAGGTTGTATGTCTTTAAGCTCATGATTTTCTTGTAAATATTCCTTCAATTTCTATGTGTATTATTTGTCTAGTGTAATAAATGTTGTGTATTAAGATTGAGTATAAGCAGTAACTTTACCGAAGGGTCGCGACAAAGTCTAGAATAAACTATACATCCGTAAACTTTTCGAGGCGATGTTTATGCTAAATCAAGGAAATGGTAAAATCGGGGAGACGGAACTTTTATCAAGTTCAATCTCGAATTTAAAAATTACTGCTAATTTGAGAAACTTTAAATCGAAAATATGCTTTACCTGTATTGTTTTATCTTTATTGCACTGAACTATTTTGAAAAATAAGTTTTATATTAAAATTTAAGTCAACACTATTTCCCCGGAGTTGAGGAAACTAATTGTTATTTTTGGGTCAATGTAAGCCTTAAGAAATAAAACTAAAAAGCTCATAACTGGCGTTATTATTGACTTCTAACAAATTTCCTCTTGTGCAAAAAAAAAATCGGCGCTTTCGATCGATATATTATATTAATATGCGCAAGATTTTTGTCACCCGCATATTGGGGAATTTATGGTAAAATTGGAATAAAAAAAGAACTACCTGTCTTATTTTTTTCTAACTGGTCAATGATTCGTCCTCTTGAAACACTGTCTATTGATGAAAATCGCATTCAAATCCGTTGCGTAGTTTAAAAGATCTCGGCGTACAGACACGGGAAGCGACTTTATTTTATACTCTTTTAAGATTTGAGAAATAATTTCTATTGCAGCGACTTTCTAGAAATTTTAATATTCGGCCGCCGAATATTCGGTATTCGGCCTAAGACATTGGCCGGATACGCGGCTTCGGCCTATTCTGCCTAGAAAAAATGTCCGAATATTCGGCTTCGGCCTGGAAGAAATGGCCGAATATTCGGTATTCGGCTATTCGGCCAAATCACAATTCGTTACATCCCTAATATTTATCAAAAATGCCGCATATTAAACGCGACTTTAATTCTTTCAGTCGGAAACTCCGCGACAACAACCATAACAGCTGAACATTTTTTTAGACCAGAATAGAAGCAATATGGATTGTTATTCCTCAAATACACAATTTAAATATTGTTTCATTCTGTCATATGTAGAAGCTGTTTTTGCAGCACGCGTGATACCGCGGGGGTATCTATCAAATCTGGTTTTACGGCTTTATATGGTTTTTGCTTTGATTTTGGTTTTTACTATATGCCATTATCGGTTTAAATTTCAGTTCCTACAGACTCCTACATGCTTATGTTAATAAAATGAATTGATTTTAATCATTATTTTAATTTTTATTTATTTTGAATTGTACTTATTTTGAGGATGACACTCAAAATGGGGTTATTTTACATGTCTTGATATACTATATTTACTAAATCGCTTTTTTTAAAAGTAATTCAACGATTTACCAAAGTTTGTTTTTACAGGAAAGTATAACAAGCAGAAATTGCACTTGGCTGATCGTCACAAAAATCAGACTTACGGAGATGTCGTTCGGGAGAAAATTGGCAAATTTGAAATGGTATTTTCTTTCAATCCTAACGACTTGGAAACATTAGTTAGAAATGAAGGACGCTACCCGGTAAGAACCGAGCTAGAGTCTATAAAAACATATCGTCAGTCGCGGAAAGAATGGTACAAAACAATTGGAGTTACACTTCTGTAAGTTATTGCTTTTCTAAGATTTACTTTGGAATCATGCTCCATAATTATGATGCAAATATTTTACCTATCCCTCCGTATCATAAGCGTTCCACAGGTTTGCCATTTGTACAGTACCTGTGGAACAACCTTTTAACTTCAAAAAAAGGAAAACAAATGAAAAAGTCTAGTATTTTTTTTAATGGTAGTTTTCATTTGTTTGGTTTCTAAAAAAGTAAAAATGTAATAGCATTTACAGCCTCGACTATTGAAATGCTTTCAAAACCGTCGAGTTTTAATTCACTTATTTCATACCTCAGAAAACTTTAAAAATTCTCATTCTGCGTAATTATTCAAACTGTTCCGTAAAAAAACACTTCCAACTTAAATACTAGATCTGCTAGTGCTGGGATCGTTTATTACATAATCTAAACCTCTACGTTAGTCTACATATTATTTATACCAAAACACAGCTACTATTCAAAAATCATTCCATAATTACGTGCATGCCATTGAAGATTCAATGTATGATCTGGTCATTTGAAGAATTTTAATCAGCATAACATGAATAAACTAAAATCATGTAACCATAGAATCAAATAGTTATTTAATTAAGTTTGTCTACTGTTAGGCAAAATGCTAAAAATATTTAATTTTTATCGTATGAAAAAGAAGTTTGAACTCCTCTAGATTTTTAACGCACGTAAATGACTTTATACGGGTCAATCAACACGTCCTCGTATTGACTCGTCTGCACTTTTAATTATGTTTAAAAATAGCTTTCGCACACAGGAGAACACTTAGTTGGTTGCGGTTCACTTGCAACAGCTAAATCCTCGTAGTTTCTATCTTAATTATAGAAAGTTCATTACGACAAATTCATCTAACATCTGTCTTAATGGGGGTGAATTGATATCACCATTACTATTCGGAAAAAAATTATTCTCTTTCTATAAGCATAAGAAAATCTTCATTTTATATTTCGATAAAGATAATTAATAATTATTAAGGAAAAGAAAAAATAGCCGACCATCATCCAGGAATTTCTTGTAAATATTTCAACATAATCCATTTAATGTACTGTAAATTCAGTTTCTTGGAATTATATTATTTTCCTATGGAGCACCCACTTCCCTAGGGCCCCGCAAAGGATAGCGTTATTAGCGTATTTTGCCCCACAAGAGTGATCTCTGCAGGTTTGAAGATCAACAGAGTTAATTTTATTTTTTTGAAGCATGTATTAAACGTAAAAAACAAAAAGGGAAAAAAATTGCTTTTCATATAAGAAAATTTTATATAAAATCTACACATGTTAAAAGCGATTGAAACGCATATAGGATGATTACGTATTTAAATGCGCGAAAATTGATAATACATACTCTCAGTTACCACACTATAGTTTCTTTTTTTTTAGTTTTATGCACTTGCCTTACATACTAAGTGTTATAGTCTAAATTATAAGGAAATGCCAACTTTATAATTCATTCCTTGTTTTAATTATTTAATGAACTTTAAATATAAACTATTAGTGTTCTTTTTAACGTCAAAGGAGTGGCGAAGAGTGGTGGCACATCAGATCCAAAAGTCAGAAGCACCTCTTGAAACCGCAAGCGATTACTGGCTTCCTGAGTCCTATGCAAGATGTAGCGAGAGATTTTGTAAAAAATATACGCAGTAAAAGGGATGGCAGTAAAGAAGTCCCCGATTTCCTGAACGAGCTTTACAAATGGGGCATAGAATGTAAGTAGATTGGACCATTACGTGATGGCATTTTATTTATCGGCTATATTTGAAAATCTAACTTACATTTTCAATTGGGCACGTTAAAAGCGTAAAATTTACAAAGCCTACTAAGAGCTATCATTAACGTTTCTATTTTTCAGCAATGCAAAGAAACGAATTGGGATGTTGAGTTAACATTTTTATTTGCGAGGTTGTGAAATAATTAGTTTCAGTTTTAACGTTTAGTGTGATTTATTAAAGTGACATAAAAGCTGGAAAATATTGTAGATCCTATTTCTGGAAGCAGCAAACAATGAAGAAAAAAACAGCGTTGCTTGAAGCACGTATTTTTCCACAAAACAAATCCTTGAAAAATATTAAAATCAAAAGTTTAAGAAAACATAAATCCTTAGGAATTTCAAAATTTTTGGGTGTATTTCTTTCAACGATGTTTTAAAGGAAATATTATTTTATTCCCAACTCGTTTAGCTGTAGCGCTGGTGGGTCTGGATACTCGACTGGGAGCGCTCTCCAGCAACGCATCGCCCGATTCCGATGCTGTAAGATTGATAAATGCAATCCGAACGAGTTTTTCCCTGTTCATGAAACTGGAACCAGTGACTGGGAATTTTCCATTTTGGAAGTACTTTCCTACTCCTGCCTGGAAAAGATATGTTAAGGCTAGTGACACTTTCACAGAGTAAGTATTTCAAACTCTAAGATTTATCCACATAAACTATGAAATTTTAAGTAGCTTAATCAAAGTTTGACGTAAAATGTGCTTATTAGAGTTCGTTTTTTAAACCAGGCTTGTCAAATTTCTTCCAAAGAGGGAAAAAGTAGCGGAAAAAACGGTTTCTTCCAAGCCAAAAAAAAAGGAAGAAACTCATTCATTAAGAATTTAGCATAAGTTGCAATTGCAATTTAACCATAAAATATATTTTTCAATAACACCGTAAGACATATACCAGTAATTATTTGTAGATACTAAATTAATAGATTCCTAAATACCATTAGACTAATTTTAAAGCAGCACAAATGTTTATTATTTAAACTACTTATAAATATCCTTGTCTAATTTACAGCACTTGAATAATATAGTATTTTGTTGAGTCTACTCATTAATTACATGCATACTATTCAATATTACAACTCATAAAGATAAATCTAAGGTATTCTTTAGTAATTCTAAATTAAAATATATCACTATACATTTATCTTGGTGGGCAAGTTTCTTCTAAAGTGAAAAGAAATCATTCAAAGAACCAGCCAGGGTGGACGAAATGGAGAAAATAAAACTTATTCGTTAAGAACATAAGAACTTATTTTGGCTAAACTTTAAATGATTTATATTTTATCAAAGAAATAGTGATTAATGCTAATGCAAAAAGTTTCAGAATATTAATTTTTCAAAATCAGGATGCTGATATGCAAGTTGGAATAATTTTTGACTTTTGCGCAATATGCTTTAAAATTGCAATGCATTTTTTTTTCTATGAAAAAAAAGTCGAAAACTTAAATTAATTCAATTATTTTTTTTTTTTTTGTAACCAATGGCTTTGACAGTTTAAAAAATTTATTTCCCCTCACAAAATTGTAACCAACTCTTCAACTATTACCAATAAATACCTGTCAAATTTAATTTGTTATTAAAAAAATGCTTTTATTTTACTCCAAAAATTGCCTTTCTAATATCGTTTTGTATTTAATGTAAATTATTTATACTAGTAACTAGTAAGCCCGGTGGAGGGCCGTGGTAGCCTAGTGGTTAGTACGTCGGACTTCCACCTGGAAGGTCGCGCGTTCGATACCCACTGAAGACCACCATGTATACTTGGGGATATGTGCATGTAAAATCCTTAGACCCCCACTACCTCTCCCCGTGCGTAAGCAATCCTAAGGCCTCGGCTAACAGGTAGGGGTCTGGTGGAGAAAAGTAAGCCCGGTGGTCATACGAAATTACCGCTGTTCTAGATATGATAAATATATAATTCTCCAAGTAACCGGAAATGCACATCAAATCAGAGATATTTGTCAGATAGAACAGTAAAGTTTATTAATAAATAAACATATAATAATTTCGAAAAATTTCTTGCCGGAAAAAAAACATCCAAGTTATAGTAATCTATAAAATAAAAATGTTATTTATTATATAATGAAATTGTTTGTGAAAGATATTTATTTATATCCAACGTAATCATCGTCAAAACAATAGTTTTAACGAAGCCTGGAAAAAAGAGCACTGCCATTTCAATATATAAAAAGCGCGGACGGTAAATTAAAACAAATGATTAAATTAAATTCGCGTTTACATTAGTTTTTAACGGAGACTGCAAATCTAACGATGTCTCACTCGAAATGCTAGATAAATATTTTGTTGTTTAGTATATTTGACATGTGTGACAACAATGGCAACTGCATTACAGTTACGCAAGCAACCAATAAGCTATCGGCGAGAGACACTTAAGCCGCTTATGATTTATTTCATATTTATTATTTCATCAGTTTGATTTTTTTTTTTCCAGTTCGCTTCTTCCAGTCCCCCCCCCCCCCCCTTTTAAATTTTTTCTATCTCCTCCAGTTTTTCTATTTCTTCCAGTTTCAACTGCATTCCAGTTTGTTTAGGTTTTTTCAGTTTAATTTCAGTAACGATATGACTGATCGGAAACTAAAATCTGAAATAAATTGTCCGAGACCGGGGAATAAAGTCAGCAGCTTGAAGTTGTCTGAAAACTGCTAATACATTTGGGCGCCTATAAATATAATTTCAATTTTGAAGACATATGTTGAACTAGATTTTTAAAAAAGGAAAAAATCTGCATTTACTACTCCAATACGAGCATATAGCATATACACATAATTTACGTATTGAAAAATTAAAGCAGACAATTTCTTATTTAACTTTAAACTGCTGCTGAAGCGCATAATAGTGGTTTACTGAACCCATCTGATAATTTACACACGCAAACTGTTTCGCCGCTGCCTAGGAATAGTCTAGGTTAATATCAACTCAACAAAGCTACCTTAGAAAAGTTTCCTGTGTTAATTTTTCAAAGAGCAGTTAAGCACATATATGTAATCTGTAGAAACACTTTTCACATCTGTAATCTACATTGTATTTCTATCTAACAAATTCAAAATATCAAACACAAATGCAAAAGTGGCGACCAGCAACATGCACAGGGCCCAGCTAGACTGGTCCTAATCAACTTAGCAATCCCCAATGAGTAACAAGAGCGTACTTAAAAGTTTTTACCCACATTGCAACTGACAGTTGCCGCCAGTAAACTAGTTATTCCAACTGCCTACAACCCTATTGAAGTAGTATTTTTTCCTAATTGAATTATCCTGAATATATGTATAAGAAGTTGGGATAAAACGAGAAAGGCGGGTGGAGGTTTCACCCATGGGTGCTATACACGCCTGGTGGCGGATTATTTTATATATATATAAAGTTGGGGTAAAACGAGCAAGGCGGCTGAGTTTCCGCCCATGGGTGGTATACACGCCTGGGAAATCACTCTACATAATAATTAGATTATATTAATAATAACGGCAAAGTAAATAGTCGAAATAAAATAATTAGATTATATTAATAATAACGGCAAAGTAAATAGTCGAAATAAAATGCGTTTGCTTAAAAAGTGTCTTTTAGTACTTACGTTAAAATGAAAATCAGAGGACAGCAGGGCTCGAAAAATCTTTAAAATTTTACATGCGTGTAAAGCTAGGCGTGTTTGTCTAAAAAGTACATGCCCGAACAAAATTGTTAGACGCCCAGAAGTTGTTTTATTGCACATTGATAAAAACATCTGAGTGTCGTATAGCATTAATCAGACAAAACAGTAAATTATCAGCTTTTTATCCGAATCAAAAATTATTTTAACACCAATCTAAATCAGTAAAATATTAAATTACAAATTAAATATTACATAAGTCGATACAAATCAAAATTTAAATGGAGCCAGCACTCAAAAATGTCGAAAAACACCGAAAAAATTTTTATTGGCTAAGCAGTAAAATAAATATTTTAAAATGTTCCCTGATGGTTTCAGAAAAGTTTTTAAAAAATATTGATTTATCGGTGTTTTATTAAGGTGTGATGTGCCACCTTTTCATTCTGAAACCGTAAGTGTGCTAAAAATAAGCGAGAAAAAGCAATTTCATAGTGACTAACTGAAAAAAAAAGTTCCTAACTTGAAGTTTTGATAAAGGAAGGATTTAAGTTTTTGCAGGCCGAAAGGCCTAAAATGCTGTATGAAACTACAAACTAAAAATTTATGCTTTACTTTTATGATAACTTAAGTACTTTTTCAAAAAAATTATTTTTGTAGTTTTTGATTTTTTATGTGTGTGTTTTCTGCGTTACTTCAGTTTTTATTTTTTCTCAAAGTATTTGACTTAAAAAGAATTCAGAGAATAAAACTTTTGCTTTCTGAGTAATGAATAAATTTAAAAAATCGCGACTTCACGCTAATTTTTGAAAATGATATTATTTTAAAAATTGCTAAATTTCGTATTAAAAATTAAAATTTTCAAATTATTTAAGAAATCCAGTTTTTTTAATATTACATTTCTTGTGAAGTTATATAACGTGACATGAGACAATTTGTAAATAAAACACCATTGATTAAAAAAATAGTCTCATGGTGCCAGCTCCCCTTAAATTGTATTACTAATTTTATTTTTGACATGAATGTCCGTCAAAATGTGAATTTTAAGCTTCGCAAAGAATGCGGTGATTTTTCAATAAAATCCGAAATAAAGTTTTGGAAATAAATATTTGATTAGAAAATTACATGACCTACCGGGCATGTAAGGGAAGAGCATTCATGCCAGATCTGAATTTTTTCATGTCTCGGGCATGTCGGGTAATATAATTTTCGAGCTCTGGAGGACAGTAAGGAATCGAGTAATGATAGTAAGGCAGTGTCCAGAGAGGGGGGGGGGGGCGCGGTGGGGATATATAAATTACTGATTGATTTTACACTTTAAGTTCATGTTGAAATATAAATCATGAATACAAAAGAATATTTTATTCAAATCACAGAATACAACGTTTTTGTTTCTTTTAAGCCAAACTTTTGCACAAGTATACATTCATGAATCGATTAATACTTTAAACTTTTTAAGGAAAAAAAAAAGGAAAGTAAACAAAAAACAAATTCTTTTGTTTATTTAATTATCTGAAACATTTTCACGAGAAAAACGTATCTTCAAAGATGTTGAAATATAAATGTACTTCAAACCATTAAAAAAATTAGAAAAACTTTGAAAATATGAAACAAACATAATAGGACGAAGACAATATAAACACTACTAGAAAATCAAAATGCAGTGTAGTTCTGTAGTTAAAGTAAGAAGAAATTAAAAGGGGAATTAAAAGTGCTACATTTAGAAAACAAAGGGTGCATTAGTTTTAGAGTTTAATAAGGTGTAATTTAGGATCAGACATTTAAGGAATTCTGAGCGCATAGTTAGAAGAAAAATGCAATTCTCTGACTTGTGAATAACTTTGCGTTATCCGACTGTTATTTTTATGTTTACAAAAAGTCTAATTAAACATTTTTGAGACTGGAGGTGTCATTCATTCCCCCCCCCCCCCACCATATTAATTATACAAAATCCAGACTGAACTTTCTCTATGTAAAAAGATACAATTTAAATGATTGAGAAAAAAACTAAAAATGAAGGGAAATTATTAATGGTTTGATAGTATACAATACGACAACGGAATTTTAAATTCGGCATTTCGTATACCACTTAAATTATAGTGAATTTAAAAGAAGCAGTCACCTTTTTAAAAACTTTTAAAGAAAGTTACACTATGTGCCAAGTTTAAACATTGTTTACACCTTGAAGTATACAATAAACACAATGAAACAACTCCAAATTTTATCTTAGAGCTATTGGTAATATTTTAGTTAAGTTTGTGCTATAAATTTTTATTATGTTTTGTAGCGAATTTGAGAAATCTATTTAGTATATCGTTAAAGTTTTCGTTGGAGACTAACTGAAAAACAGTCGCCAAATTTTTATTGCAACGCTATGTAGCGAATTTATGGTATTGCCAATGTTCGTGTTGGCGGCATACAGAAATGTTCGCAGATGAGATATAAAACAACATACTATACATAAAATTAATATAGCAGTTTCAAAATAAATTAAACCTGAACTTACTTTAGAATATTTTTATTGTTTAAAGTCTTTTCTTGGAACCCATTTCGACCATCTATCCAACCGTGATGGTACTTGGGCTACTTAAATACAGAGAACCTATGCTTTGATGCATAATTAGAATTTAGTACAGAATAGCAACAACGTAAAATAATGCTTCTGTAGATTGAATCAGAAAGCAATTCTGTGCATGAAGCTTTAACGAAACACATAAGCTGTATGAAACAATTTCTTGGAAAACTTCAGAAATTAGAACATTGACGTAGCCGCTTCGTTGCTATACAGTTTCAAAGAATTGAGAAAAAAGAATTGTTGCCATTTCTGATATTGACAATAAATATTTGGCGATTAAAATAATTTTCGTCTAAATAAAACAATAAAATATTTCAAAGAGCTGTTATTGGCGGTTATCGTTCACCTACTTGTGATGACGTCACTATGAGATTATGCTTGAGACCTCAGGCCTTGAATTTCGGTGGTGTTGGGTTGGCGCGTACATGACGTAAGCTGTGAAAACTGGGCCCGTTTTCAAACACTTTTCGCAGTAGATCTGCTAACTGGCCACCTTGTTTTTGTGATTTTTTTTTCCCCTCTGGGGATATGTGAAGTCTACGCTGATAAACAAGGAACAATGCAGCGCATGGAAGTCAATATTTGGCGCATTATTGCCAACATTCAGCCAGCTCTACTGTAAAAAATGTGGGAAAAGTGGATCTCCTGGTCACGCTATGTACGCACCAGCCCTGGTGGCCACATGCTTGACATCATATTCAAACATTACTTCCATAAAATTCTTTCAAGTAAAGCAATCTGCATGAATATTAAATGCATTTTTTTGTGTTATTTCCATTTCAAGTTCTCTGCCTCTAAAAAAAAAACACCCTATATATCTCTTTTTAATATAGAATGTGTCTTTGAAAGAATGTCCCAGTGTTTTATAAGTTTCCATAGCATCAACTTTAAGTATTGTAAAGTGTTGGTTCAAGGTCACAGAGTAACTTAAATAAGCACATGTTGTTTTCTGGCTCGCAGCGCCACATACTAATATTCTTTCATTGTGTGTTCTGCAATTTGCTAAAAGTCAATCTGTAATAATAGTTCAATGTCAGTTTCGATTGCGTGCTGTGCAATATTTTACCATTGGGGCTTTATCAAGGAACTTGTCTACGTTCCGCCGTTACCTAATGATTTGACAGAGGTGAAGAGGCTTGCTTCCATTACACCAGACTTCTTATCCAAAGTATGGGAAGAATTGCACTGTAGGTCGGATGCGCGCCGTGTAACAAACATGTCCCCATATTGAAAATTTGTAGGGAAAACTAGTTTACATTCAATTTGCATGATTTGCTGTAAAGAGTCTAGATTAAACTGTTATAATATACCATTGAAACTGGGACTTTCTTTTATGGACACCCTGTGTGTAGCGTAGTCATGCTCGCTAGATTGCTATAACGTAATGCATGCATTTCTTTTCTTTGCAGAATTGCATTTAAGTACATTCATCGTGCATTAGATGCTCTTCAAAGTAAAGTAGCAAATGAAGAAGATCTGACTTTGCTAGAAAACATGCTGCTTAAGAAGGAATTGGATACTTCTGAAATAATGGTTATGGTTGCGGACATGTTGAATGCAGGTGTCGACACGGTAAGAAAGTCGAAATGTTAAACTGAAAATGCAGATTTAAAGATGCCACAGTGTAGTTTTTACTGTGAAGAACCATTATATTTCAGTTTACCCTCATCTTGAATTGTAATTGTTTTTAAAAGAGTGAAATCTAAAACAACGACTGCATTAGCGAATTAAAATCAAAACTGAGAAAGAGGAAGCACAGAGTTTTATAATACAGTAAAACCTGTAAAGTTGACCGCCTATCTTAGTTGACCACTTTTGTCAAGAACGGAATTAAGCCCTTCACCTCACCCTCCATAAGTTAATCACCTGTGTAAGTTTACCATTAAAGTGCTGCACCGCAAATGGTCAACTTACACAGGTTTCACTGTAACTAATATAAAAAATAAAAGCTCCTGTATGGGATTGTAACATATTTTCTCTCAAATTGAGAAATAACATTCATTCAGCCACGTTTCTAAATTAGTCTCGTTTCAGAATTTTCTTATAGTAACAGTTTAAGGCATTGATTTTTATGAACTATTTTCAAAGTATGAACTTAAATATTTTGACATGTAGCAATGCTTTTTCTTAGCCTCAGACAACACACTATTATTTTATTTTTGGTAGGTGGCAGTCTCTAGATAGGCTAAACTGTATGAATTATGCACTCTAGTGTGTGTGAGAATTAACTTAAATATGTATTTTGTCTTGGTTTTTCTTTTACAGACTTCTCATACTGTTGCATATTTGTTATATCATCTCGCCAAAAATCCAGAAAAGCAACAAATTGTGTTTGATGAACTCGCCACTTTATTTCCGAACAAAAGTGACTGGAGAATCACTCCAGAAATATTTAACCACCAGTTGCGTTATCTTAGAGCTTGCCTAAAAGAATCAATGAGGTAAGCAACCTGGCCTATAATAAATCGAAGTACGATAGATGCTAAATCGAAGTACGATAGATGCTAAATCGTTTTTTTTCCCTGCAACAACGTGTTAAAAAATATATGAATTTACTATATGTTTGGAAATTATAACAATATCATTAAAAAGCACATACCTGTATACAAGTTTCGTTTATAGATACTATATGCAAAGAATACACCTATTACAACTTAGATCACCGAGGGTAAAAAAGGCACATATATAAAATGTGTATTCCTAAAATTAGAACAAATTCCGTTACAAAACGAACCATGTACTGTAAAATATCTATTGGGTGTATTTTTTTTCCAAACAAAGCATCTTCAATCTTCATAAGCCTTATCTTTGAAGGGTATACTTTAAAATGAGGATTCAATTTCCTGAAGCTAATTAATTTTGTCTTTATATTTTGAGGAGATTGAAGGAACATTTTTTTTTTTTTTTAAATGAGTTAGTGTGCATTGCTAGGGAGGGGGCATATATACACTCTCACTTTTTTTTTTCGAGAATCAGCGTCCGAAAATGTGCTTCATAAATAGATATTGCGTGCGCAAACGAAAAAAGTGAACTTTTGCTAATTTCTGCAGTTAAAAATTAAATGTTTAATGTACATATCCCTTATTTACGTATTTTTTCTGTGCCATGCACCATCATCATATGTCCCTCTTCTCCCATAATCTCCTCGACTCTCAGATAGGAAGTGCAAATATATGCACTTGCTCTCGGTTGCTAGATGGGATATGATGTCATTATTTATAAAAGAGTGGCTTTTTTTTTTTAAACCTCTATGTAAAAGTAATGTATTAAACACAGAACAATAATTTTTAAGATTCAGTTCGTGTTCTTTTTTGCCTACCTGCCAAAGTAATTCTGAAGTTTCCGCAGTTGAAACTATTTTTAAATACTCTATGAAACTTTATTTTTCCTTGAATGTATTTTGAATCAACGTGCACTGCATTTCTCTCGGTTTGTCCACCCATACCAACTGTTGCTTAAAATCCTTATTTTGACGGAATATGTTTTATATTTTAAAATTAAAGGCCCATTTACTATGTGTAAATAGGAAGTGTCTAGCCTTATGTAGTGACACGGCGTGTAATTTCTACCTGCATACTGATACTTAATGATAAAAACAACTTCGTTTTATGACTAAATCTGAATTTCGTTCAGAACATCCTATTTTCTGGAATTAATATCAATTGACTACGTTTAGTCAAAGATTAGAGTTTTGTCTTTAGTAAAAAAGTGAAACAAAACTTCAGTTTGTCCATTTTTATCGAGTATATTCATATCAACAGGTTGGATCCGGTCATAAGAGGAAATGGAAGAACATTGGACCGTGATGTAGTGATATCCGGTTATCGAGTGCCAGCTAAAGTAAGCAATGAACGTTATTATTCTTTAGACTTATAACTAGAGCCGCAAATGTAGCATTAAAAATCCGTATATATGCAAGCAAAGACAGAAAAGTTAAGTATAGTTTTATCTTGTTTCTCGACCGATTTTCTTACTTTTTTATGTAGTAGTTAATGATGAGTTATAAAGTATATTGAGTTATCAATAAAAGCGTTTTGGAATTATTTTTCCTTCTGCTTTTGAAAACTTCATGTAAATAATCCCATTTTTTTACATTAAGTTTTTTACCACTTCAGCAAAGTGGCGGCCTTTAGCAGTAATACACTGATGCAGTCGAATCTTCGACGCAGAGAGCTCTTCGTATGCATTTCAATATTCCGCGTTATGGCTTCCGATAGGGACGTCCCTATCGGAAGCCTTTTTCTGTGGGATTATTTGAAGGCGAAAGTTTTTAAACACCGCCCACATAAATTAGAGCTGAAAGACCGGGGAAATATCCGCCATATCCCTTCAAATGTGCAGAAAAGTTTGCCAAAATTTCAGAAATAGCCTGAATCTGTGTATTGCTGCTAAAGGCCGCCACCTTGCTGAAATGGTAATAAAAACAATGTAAAAAAATGGGACTGTATACATATCAAAATATAAAAAGGTTTTAAGTCTCAAATTGTATTAGTTTTTTATACCCTCTCAAAACCTAGTCATTATTTCTGCTCCACCCAGTATATGCGTATATTCAGATTAAAACGTAAATATGTTTTTCAGAAAATGTGATACAGACCTCCCATCTTAGATACAAACCCAGCCTAAAATTATTGTTGTTCAGCAGTGTTCTGTTGATATATTTCCGCGACAATGCATAATGAACCCTCATAATTAAGTGCCCTCGAAGCATACGTAAAATTTGTTCTTCAAATGGCCTTAAAAGCTTGAGGCAGATTAAAATAACTCATTTTATGACATGAGGCCATTTTGCAAAAGGATACATGTGGTGCTTGAACTCTGGTTATTTTGCAACGAGTTTTTGTTCATAACTTTAAATGTATTGTATTTTTATAGTTATATAATGTGTTGTATTTTTAGTTATCTTATGCTAATGCGACTCATTTCTAGACTTTTATAATCATTGGTCTGCAACAAATTTATGTGAATGAAAAGTATTTCAAAAATGCAAAGCAGTTCTGGCCGGAACGATGGTTGAGCAGGGAGGACAGACCCGAGAATTCATTCGCTTACGCTCCTTTTGGATTAGGAATTCGGGCCTGCATTGGAAGGAGACTGGCTGAAATGGAGATAACATGCTTAGTAACTGAGGTTAGTGTTCACTACTGCTGGTGGTTCTTTTTATTTACCACGATAAGAAAAACAGCATAATTATAACGCAAGTCAATATAATTTTCAGGACCAACTTTGAAGTCTGCAAGAAATTTTCCCGATTTGCCGCAAACTCGCAGATCTTCAGCCAAAACAACGGTTTTTTTTTTTCTATTTTCGATGATGGATAGTAAGAAAAAAAGGGGGGGGGGGAAGCCTTTGTACCTTTGCGTAAAATGACACTATCGCCAACATTCATTTTTTTAGAAACACATGTAGCACCTTTTTGCACAATGCATTATCAAAAATATTTTAAAGCAAATTTTGTGCGAAAAAAGTTGCCCTCATACCTGTTTTCATAAATTCAATAAATTGTTTAATTGCTCCAAGAGTTGCGCAATTTTTACAACTACTTTGAGCAACTAATGTCCTTTTTCCCGCACTTTATATCGTCAAAGGTAGAAAAACGACTTTTTGAGTTAACCCAAATGTTTATTATAATAGAAAAAATAGCATAATTATAACTCACGTCTATATAATTTTTAAGAACAACTTTGAAGTCTGCAAGAATGTTTCTTGATTTTCCACAAACTCGCAGATCTTCAGCCAAAACAACACATTGTTTTTCTATTTTTGATGATGGGTAGTAGGAAAAAAAGGGGGGGGAGGGTTGGTAAAAAGCCCCTATGCCTTTGCGGAAAATGATGGCATTATTACCCACACTTCATTTTTTTAGCAACACCAATAGCATCTTTTCAAACAATGCATTATCAAAAAAATTAAGCAAATTTTGTCAAAAAAGTTTCTCCCATACCTCTAAATGTTTGCAGAGAATCGGTTAATTGTTGAATTGCTGAATCAATGATATATTCTTTTTATTTTAGCAACAAATATTAGTACCTTAAAAGCGATTATTTTGTTTCTACATCATTTAACCGGTTAGTAAAACTTACGAAAATGGATTGACAATGGCCTGAACGATTTTGAATGTAAAAGTCAACATCCCCCCGATATTTTCGTTTTATAGTATATGAAATATGTTTCAGTAAATCGAATCTTTCACATTCACGTTTATTCTTATTCACATTAATTAGTTTTCTAATTGCAATGTTCAAAAATAAAATAATAAAGTGCTAGTTTGTAGTCAGAAGGATAACTGAAGTTCTTTCGAAGTAAGTTTTATTCTCCAGTGGGTTTCGTTTTACTTACATAAAAATTGTAACTTAGTAGCTACTAAAAATTTTTCATTAAATAATTTTTAACATGTATTTGCTTACTTTGTATAATCGTGGTCAATGTCAGTCCATGTTAGGAACTCTCATACATTCACTAATTATTTATATTGCACTCAAAAAGGGGTTATTTTCACCGAGAATCGTGTTCATTAACAGGTAAAGATTATTTTAAAGTGTCATTTACATTTAACTGCTTCCAGTAGCTACCATGCAATACTTAACAAGTTATCCCAATGACACATTCAAATACATGTCTATGATTATTTACTCAATACGAAAAAATCAGTTCTTTAATACAGGACCGCTTCGTAATTTATTGACTGTAGCATAATTCCTATAATAGTTTTTTTACTCAGTTTCTCTAGTTAAAACGTCATCTTCATATTTGCATCTTAAATAAAGGGTTTGTGCTAATATCAATTAACAAGTGTTTTTCTTTCAGATTTTGAGAAATTTCAAACTGGAATACCACCATGAAGATATGGGTATGGTCACTCGAGCAGTTAATGGTCCGGACGGGCCATTGAGACTCAGCTTCATAGATCGTTGAAAATTGCGAATAATTTTTTAATACAAACCAACGATATAGTTCATGTTATTTTAAGAACCCATCTGATAAATTAATAAAAACGTTACTGTAATATTTCAATGAATATAAATGTGCATAATTATTTCATTATTACTTGTGGCATATCTGATTTTTTAATTCGTGTACCTTTACATTTTCTCGGCGATTAAGGCAATATATGCAAACCTCAATAGTCTTTTTTGACTGCAAGATTTCTTAATACGCTAACACACACAGTCTGTTCCTACTTTGAATTCAAAGGAACACGAAGTCTAGCTTCATTATTATGTCCAGTTCAAAAAGTGGCAATTTCCACATGTTTAATTGTACAATGAGTAAGCAAGAAGGGGATAAAACATAGATATGTTTATAAAATTGTAACGATCATGTTTTGTAGCCTAATTCAGATCACAGCTTTGTTACTAGGCAACAAAACCATTATTTTAAGTTTTTTCACTCGGTTTTTAAAGTAGTGATGTTTACATTATTCTGGCCCTAAGGTCGATCTAACTAGAAGGAAGAACTAAAGCAACAGTATAACTTTTATGAATTCCATTTTATAGTAATTTGCAGTTTTCTTTAACATGATTAAAATGATCTAATTACATGTCAAATGATCTAATTTGGAAGTTTTTAAATGTAATGTTTGCCTTTTTTGAAAGTCAGCATGGTTTGTTTTATTATGAAAGATAATTAGCAAGACACATTAGTTGCTCTCGAATTACTCAAATAAATGCCTCAATTTTTCGGCAAATTATGTCCGAGAGAAAGCGTACGTATGCTTGATAAAAATTGGCAAAATTGCTTCACAAAAAAACCGCTAAAGAGGTTCGTTATTTACATTCTGACAGTATCCAATAAAAAAAAAAGTTGGACATAGCTGAGTAGTTAATTTATAGTCTTAATTAATTTTATGTTTTATATTAATTCAAATATATTTCACTGCACGTAATTTAGACCAACGCAGTTTTTTCAGAAGGGCTTAGGTAAATAATTGAGGTTATGTACCTAGACTTGTCAGATAAACGTAAATTAACAGAATTGAATAAAGTGGATGTGACAAGCAAGACTTTGTGCAACAAACTTAAAAAAAATTCAACATGTGAACTTTTCAAAATGCTTGTATTCAGAATAACAAATCGTGCGAAAACAAAGTTTATTTTTATTTCGATTAAATTGCTGGTTTGACTTCTCTGATTGAATGTTCTTTCCAAAAATAGTCGTCCAGAATGCAAAAATACATTATTCTGTAATTTATGGTTTTTAATACTGAAAGAAAGGGAAGATTTTCGTTCTTTTTTGCTTAAAAAATGCCAATTGTAAAATACATTGTTCATTAAATACTTTTCGTATATGCACAAGGAGGCAGAAAAGGTTATTACCCTCCTACCTCCGAGACTTGAGTATTATTAAATGTTAGGAATATTAATTCAAGACTTATAGGGTAAAGGCTCCAGTGATCGACTTTTTAAGAGATATGATGTACATTACTGTACACTTAAAATTTTTAACAACTACAACAACAAAAACATAATCCTTCAGGCCATACTATTCTGATTGTATTCTTATACCCAGAGTGTACTTTTTGTTTTTCATTTGTGCCCGTAGGCGCTTATGTTAAGATTTTTTTAACTGTTCAAAATTGAGCGAATATTTTTCCAATCAAAAATGAAATGTTTACGCCAATATCTTTTGAATGCAAAAAAAAAAAAAATATTCAAATCTGACAATTCTTTCAGAAATTATTAGAGGCGGAGGGGGCAGACATTTTCCCATCTTGAAACAGAACTTTCAAATTTTTTAGGTTTCAATATTAGGTTGGGGGGGGGGGGGATAGGGAAGGCGACAGACCGACAGACATTTTTCCCATCTCAAAACCCTAGTTGTATTTTTTTATTTTTTAATATTTATTTAATTTCACATAATGTTGTCGTTTCTTGATTTTTAAAGATGTTTTTACGTTACATGAAGCCTTTTTCCATACTTTGTTTTTCACTTTTACATGAAAGTATGCTAGAAATGAGTGAAAACTTTTTTAAACCTTTTTCTGTACTGAAAAACTCGACAAATAAATAAATGATTAAGCCAATAAAATAAAAAGTAAAATACCAATTGAAACAAATAATAGTACATGAGTACACTGGACAAAGAATTTTTTACTACGTAAATAAGTTTAAAGAAACATAAAAATGCAAAACATGCTCAGCAGTTTTACATTCTTTAAAAGTTTAGTGTACTAGTTTTACTGTGCGAAAGGTTTTGCATGTATCTCTCATTTAATGTCCCTAAATAAATGTTAAATAAAAGCGCAAAATAAGGAGTAATAAGAAATTTAGAACTTTATGAAAAGAAAAAGATAATTGGCATTGTATAAAAGGCATAAAAAGAAGGGAAAAAAAAGTTCGTGTTATTGGTCATTCACTAAAGCGGGTATCACACGGCAGGAATTTAAAAGCAAACATTACTTCAACCACCTCATTCTATCGGCAACCTCAAGAGTAAATTTTCCTACAGGTTTGCACCCGGTTTCTCAGACGGTTGCTCATAACGAGCTACCATTTTCTAATCTGTATCTTCGTGTTAGGCATTTGTTTACAGTTTTTATACTTGATATTTCGTTCAAACAAGTAGGTTTCTGCATTCAGGGGCACTCCCATGCAAGCTTACGGTAAGTCACTGGGACCTCCCAAAAATTGTTCTTGTTACGCAAATTCTGACAGGCCATGGTAAATTTGACCATTTGGTATAACAATAGTTTTTCATTTTTGACTGACAACTATATAGTTGTCAATAAGAGTTGCAATTTCAAGGCATCAAATTTTACTTTGTGTATAATGATCACTCATTATCAGTATCATATTTAATGAAGTTTAATCTTCGCGATTCGGTGAAATACGAAGTTTCAATCGGGAAATTAAAAATCACAATCCCGTCCCAAAAATATAAGTTCGAGGCGGCTCTGCCTGCTTAAATATTACAGAAAATTGTGATCACAAATTGTTATATTATAATGCAGTACATTCACATGAAATGTGAAAAAAAGTTTTGCTAACGTTGTACATGTTTTGCGAATTTTAGTATCAAATTATATGCTATCAGTTTATTCATCACAAGATCTTTAATTTTAATGGAAATGGTATTAAAGCAATGGCGTTCCTAGCATAAGTGTAACCAGTGGACGATAATTTTTGGTGTCTCCCCCCCCCCCAAAAAAAAAGAAGAAAAAGAAAGAAACGTTATTGCGTTGTATATACTTGTAGTTTATATTATTTTCAGAGGTGCATAAAAAACACTTTAGGAATTTCATTTTATTTTTTTGGGATAACTTTCACTAAACTACATTTATTTTCAGTTATGATACCTTAGCACCCTTAAAATTGTATAGTTCAAGTTCATGTATTTTTCTAAAACTCTATCTCATTTTGGATGTCACCCGGGGTGGCCCGGCCCCTCCACAGTCACCTGTAGTGACCCTATTGATTATGGAATATAATTTGGTAAAATATTATTATTTGGTATTATGCGTCTCCTCTAATATCAATCTAATTAACCCTGCTGCTCTGTTCGCAGTTACTCCGCACAAATACCGTTCGGGTCAATATGACCCGGAGATTGAATACTCACTACAGGAGTGGTATATTTTCCCTGTTTTTTAATAATACACTATATCTAGATAAAATAAACATATTTTAACAGAATTCACTCTATTTAAAGTTAAAAATAAGTATCTTGGGGTACTATTGTAAGTATATATATGACAATTACTTTGTAAAACATTAAATGAACGAAAATTTCTACATTGCACCCCTTTTTTATTTACTGTATGGGCAATAATATAATTATATGTGCTTTGAAGATGTGTTTTTAGAATTTTAGTGCAATATATTTGTTTATTTTTCTGACTTGATAGGCTAAACTTGCATGCGATTCACTTATTACTCAACAGCAAATTAGAAGTAATATTTTTTTTTTTTGCGTTGTATTTTTTTCTACTATATTGCGGATTCCTCAATTCTATGGGGATTTCGCATTGCCTGAAAGTGTAGAGAAAATAATTACTTGCCAAGTTTTAGCAAAAAGAGCATTTTTCTTTTTGTGTCATTTTTTTCTTTCCATATGTTGTTCATAAATTCCCAGATTAATAAATGCGCTGCAAGCCCAACAGTCAAGGCATGTTATAAAATGTAACCCTTCTCCAGCAATGTCTGCTTCTTTAACAAGTATATTAGCAACTAAAAAGTTGATCTAAAGTAACCTCATTGGCTATGTAGGCATTACTATCTAAAATAAGTTTGAATATACTTTGAAAAGCTGTAACATCCAGAATTTTCCTTTCTTCTCCATAAACAATTGCTCTTTCAATATTTGTCATTGTAATGACTTTATTCTGCATGGTGGAATTGAACATGCATTGAAATGCACTGTTTTATCATTATTTCTCTACTCACATGATGTTGAATTCCTAGTAAAATCTGGAGGTATTTTTATTACATTTTCAGAGTTTTGGCAGCTAACGGTAGCAGGTGAATCAAACGACCAGTTTTTTTTTTTTTTTTTTGGTATTTTGAGTAAACCTACTGTGAACTATAAATTGAATGAGTAACCACGTTATTACCGTCAATATAAAAGAAAAAAAAATTATTTTCCTCACTAGTAATGGTTTCCATCCTCAGAAATGTCTTCTACGTCGCTATCAGATTTTCCCAGAAGTTCATTTCTTCCCTAAAATTTTTATTCGAAATTTTTAGTATTTTCATAATAGCACTGAATCATGCTCTCATCTAATAAGACACAAAATAGTAAAAGTGGACAGATGACTCATACCGTTGCCTAAATTCAGTCACGTGATCAGTCTACGTGTCAAGTAAACTGATCTGAAAAACCACATCGTTTAACCTTGACTGACTTTTGATCTCGTGTGAAACTCGTTTGACCAGTATTTGCTATTATCACGTCCTGTTGAATTAGTAATACACAAAGTCACTTTTTACATATAATTATTGAAAAATAGGTTCGGGTCATTATGACCCGAACAGTACATTGATACAAAATTAGAAAACACATAGTAAATAATTAAATAAAATAACATCCTTTTTTGAGGAATGAGAGAATACCTTGACTTACAAAGTCACTAAATTTCAAACGATTATCTCAACACAGTCATTTTTTATGAACTGGTAAAAAACGTTTCGGGTCAAATAGACCCGAACCAGCAGGGTTAATTGTTTTTTTCTTATTGTAACTCTAACTGTTGCTTTAAAGTTGTATAAAACTGTTGTGTACATAAGCAGGAGCGTCACGGACGGAAGTTTTTGGAAGGTGAGCACAATTTACTGAATATGAAACTTCGAATTCTAACCAATCATAAAATAGGACAGCGGTTTAAATTTAATTAAAATAAGAGGAATTAGTTCAAAAATCATCAAAAATGGAAAATAACATTTGATGCCTAGACTATTATTGCTGATAACTCCATAGAATGGTTGTACATGATATATAAATGAAGAAAAAACAAAAAAGGAAAAAAAATGGGTAGTCATACTGTGCCTAAATTTATCACCTGAAACGACTTGCATTTTGGTAGCGATTTCATCATAAGACAGTCTTTGCAAAGTCCTGCACTAGTAAAGTTGCGACTTTACATCCTACAAATGTTTTTCGCATGATTTCGCAAATTTAAACCAAAAAATCTAATTTCGAAATCTCACTCTCATTTTAACATTTATCCTTCGATCGCCACTCTTTAAATCCTTCATCGCCATGTTCACTGGAAAGTTGATTTGACGTCATGAAATCCCAGCTCCATAATTGGTCATTTCTAGATTTGCCTTAAATTAAACGTTCCAGAAGCAATTTTTTCTTGCACAGATAACGAATTGCTTCTAATTCGACCAACCGTGCATTGATATAGCACACGAGCATTTTGAGGAAAATATGGGGGGAATTGGTAGAAAAACCAGTTTCCGATAGAGTTGACGATTTCTATTACGGATTGTTTGCCTGTAATTCGTGTCGTGTGATAACCGCTTAGGTCGCATTTCATATCGAATTGTCCGCATTGTTGATGCATAAACTTTCTAAATATAATTTAGTTAATGTTGAGTCTATAAATCTATTATATTTTTGCAAAGATGTCTTTTCAGAGGAATATCGCAAACAAGCTATGGGTCCTCTTCTGAGCAACGCGTTCCCGCAAAAGTTGAAAGTTCTAATGAGCTTTAAAATTTTCGCTTTACAACTCCGTTTTTACGACTCCTACGTTAGATCTTAAGAGAAAACTAACTTAGAATGCTGCGCTTTCTAAACTTATATAGCGTAGGAAGAAATAAATGGGTAATTACACTGAATATTTCCCGCAGCGCGAAATATAAATCTTCAATATCTTGATATTTCTTATGTTTTCTCTTCTTTTTTGATTGCTTAAAGGCATTCAGACACAACAAGAGAATTTTAAAAAGTTCACTTCATGTCATATAGTTTTATCAAATAAGTTTAAGCGAAGATAATACAACAAGAAGTTCCGTCTAGAACTATACGAGTCCACTTTCCCATGTACACTCAAGTTCAAATTTATAATCTAGCTATATATCTCTCTCTCTCTGTCTCGTTTAGCTTTAGTTCTTAATTTTTTCAAATTTACCTTTTTTAACGGTTAATGCATATTCATTCACTCATTCATTTATTCAGTCATTCATTCACTCGTTCATATATTTATTCAATCATTTACTTATTTTTTCATTCATTCGCTTATTTATTCAGTCTATTTTTATCATTTATTCATTGAATTGAAAAATATTCTTGAAAACCCCGATTAAAAATTTTCATAGGAAAATAGGCTCGTTAGTTCTGGATGAACTATCTACACTGCTGGCCACCCAAATTGCAACACCAAGAAAGACAAGAGATATCACAACAAAATTTATTTTGTAGATAACATGTTTACCAAGTATCAAATGATTAAATTTATAGACTTCTGGGAAGTGTGTTTCCTGCCAAAATCAGTAGCCAGAGTAGTCGCCATTGTTGGAGATCACTGCTACCACACGCCTCGGCATTGATTCAAAGAGACTTTGGATGTGTTTTTGGGATACAGCAGATCAAGCAGCTTCCACACGTTGCCAAAGTTGATCTGGTGATGCAGCTGGGGATGTATTCTGGGTCAATCGTTGAGAAACCATGGACCCCTTGTTTTCTATCGGCTAAAGATCCGGAAAGCGAGCCAGCCAGGGAAGCAATTCATCCTGGTGGTTGACGAAGAACACTCGGACAATGCGTGCCACGTGTGGTCGCGCATTATCCTGTTAAAATATGGCTATGGGCAAGCCCTGAAGGTAAGGAAGGACAACTTGCTCCAACACGTCGGAGATGTAGCGCTGGCTGTTTAGAGTACCAGCAATGAGTAGTAGAGGAGTGCGAGAGTGATATCCAATACCGCCCCATACCATAATACCCGGTGCAGGCTGCATAACGTAGCTGTTCAGCATCCCCTCTCCACGGTGTCTCCAGACTCGAATCCGACCATCGTGGTGTTGCAGACAGAAGCGTGACTCGTCAGTAAAGACAATTTCATTCCATTTTGTCGTCCACATCCTTTTTTCATTGCACCATTGGCGGCGGTGACGTCTGCGGTTCTGCGTCAAGGGTAGACGAAGCAATGGACGTCTTGCAGACAGACCACTCTGCTGCAAACGGCGTTGAATGGTACGCGCAGACACTGGATGATGCGTTACAGACTGAATCTGCTGTGCTATGGTTCTTGATGTGACTGAGCGATCCGTCACTGCCATGCTCACAATATGCCTGTCATCACGTGAAGTGGTGAACTGAGGTGGATACGATCGATCACGTCGGTCCGTCGTACCCTCCTGCATCCAGCGATCACATATCCACATTACAGTTGTTTGGTTTCGTCAAACCCAACAAATAATTTCCCTGAAAGATTCCGCAATCTCGTTAGACCACTATCCTTCCTCTGTAGAACTCGGATACTTGATCAAAAGATGATCATTGTTTATTACGAGGCATAACTGACTGTTTTTTAGAAAAAACCCTAATAAAAACACAATTTTCGTACTTAAAATCGTCTAAATCTCCAAACCTTAAAAAGCGCTTTCAGGTGGCGCCACAGGCGCGCGTGATGTGCGTTTGCGCTGAAATTCTAATCATTTGCATATCTCCCGTCCACTAATGCATGTTGTAAATTTCATATTATTTGCACGCTTCCTTCAGGGTGTTGCATTTACGGTGGCCAGCAGTGTATATGTACATGTTCTATGATATAAGAGCTTTCCGATACAGTTTGTTCCAAGCAAATCGGTCCGTTAGGTCAGGATTTATATAGGATTGAAATTTCAACGTTGGCGAAATGTTACTTTTTTTGAGCTGTTCAAATAGGAACAAAAGATGTTCAATTAAAAAAATATTTGACTCCGAGAGCTTCTTCCAATAAGCTTGTTCACGGGAACTTGAATCATACTCCCAGAGTTTACATAATTTGCCCATAAGCAGTTATGTGCAGTTTACATATTTGCCATACATTAAGCCTTCTTTCATACTTTTTTTTTTTTAACTTTTACGGGAAAGTAGGCTAAAAAGAAGTAGAAAAGAAGACTGTATATAAACGTAAAACTATCGTGAAAAATATCTTTCATCCGGCATTTTAAGGATATTTAGAACTTAATGACTGAATAAATGAATGAATGTAATTGTCGAGATCCTTTGAATGCAAAAAAAAAAATCCTTCGAGTCCAACAATTCCCCCAAAAGTTATTAAGGGGGCAGACAGACAGTCCGACAGGCAGAGAGACCGACAGGCACACATGTTTCCCACCTCAAAAGCCTACTTTATTTTTTTTTTCAACCTTTAATTAATTTTTTCATATATTTTAGACTTTTCTTTTTTTAACTGTGTTTTTACAATACATTAAGCCTGCTTTTATAGTTCTTTCTTGTTATTTTTTTTACTTTTCGGAAAAGCAGGCTAAGCAGATATTGTTTCCTTTCTTCTCCTTCTTCTTCTTTTTCTAAGAGAGAGAAAGAGAGATGATGTGAGATTTAAATACATTTTTTAATTAATAGTTGCTTTTATACCAGCTTTGTCACTTTTTTTAAAAACAAAAAATTGTTCCAAGTGTCTTTAAACCATCAAGACATCTTAAAAGCACATACTCCGGGGAAAATATTTCGTACTTGCTTTACACGAATATGTATGTAAAAAATTAAATAATTAATAAATTAGTATTTAAAAATGTCAAAATAAATAAAATATCCGAGATATAATGCCACAATAACAGTTGGTTGACTTGACATGAAACGACCGACATGTAAACATTGTTTTACTTATTTATTTTAATTTTATGTCTCTCAATTAATCACTCACGTGAAGGTAGATAACAATTATGGTTAATACATTTTTTGGAGTATATGATCAAGAAACTAACATCATTTACGGATACTAGAAGAAAATGAGGGAAAAAGTGACAATGCAACTTATTGTGAAACCTCAGAAAAAGTACATATGAAAAGGAATGAACGAAAGAAAATAAAAAAAACAATGTCTAATCTAAACAAACGTCAATTCTGAAAGTGTGTATTTTGCGCGTATCACTTCAGAAGAATAAAAAAATGCCCTTGAACGGAACAAAAAAGGAACTTCTAATCAGCTTTCCTCTTCACTCGATATGCTTTCAAGGTTCTATTTAATGACATAACTGACTAAACACGTGACTAAAGTTTTTTTCCCCACTGTGTTCAAAGTACACAATTCAACTCATAACTCATTTACAACCAAGGTGGCATGATTTTTTTGACGGCTGGCGCTCGATTGCTGAATTTCTTTTTAGTTTAGATTTTATTTTATTTAATAACAAATCAAACTAACAATTACTATCTTAAAATCATGTAATTTTCCGAGTATACAAGTTACACAAGAATTTGTAGTTTTTAGGAAGGCAAGTTACTAGGTATCAAAGGATTAGCTGTTGGAAAAGCTGTGAATTCCAGAGTGCGTCTTTTGCCGTGAGTTTTTTTTCATTTTATTTATTTTCTATGTTTGCTTATCTAGTTTTGCATATTTATTTCCAACAGATTTAGCCAGCTTAGGTGAAGTTCTTCAATGTGTAAAGAAGAATAACTGAATAATTAGATGGAATATTAAATAAATAGTCAAGATGATCATCATTTTCTCACCTCACGTCATGAAATTAATTTATTTCTCAAAACTGTAATATTGGCTGTTTTAATTTTCCGAAAAGACTAAGTTGACATTACAAAATGTTTCTTTTTTCTTTTTTTTCTTTTTATTTATAAGGGTTTTTACAGCTAATAATGTTATTTTTATTACTCCCTCACCGTATCACGTGAAGGGATGTTTCCGGTGGTTCTTAAAGACTCGTTATGAATATATATATATATATATATATATATTTTTTATATATCAGTTAGTTTGTGACCGACACAAGCTTAAATATTTCAAGCTAAATTCCAAAATAAATCAAACTATATTTTAGGCAAATAAGAGAGAGCGAGATAGAAAAGGGGTCTTTTTTTTCTCAGCGGCATAAGGGCGATTCTACACTTGACAAAAGCGCATTTTCACCAAAAATCAAAATTCAAGTGATGACGATTCATCAAAACATTCATTTTATTTCCTGCATATATTATTTGGTTTACGATGCAATGGTGTATCAATGACACAGGAGCCCACGCTATGTAAGAGAAGCTATACACACTATTTACACACAAACAAATCATCCTTTAATTTCAACGACAAATGGCAAATGTAATGTTCAAATTATAGTTTAATATAGGGTGTGACTTCTACTTTTTCTCCTGTTAAGTTGATTCTCTTGTTACAATATAGGGATCATTCATAAATGATGTCACACTTCGAGGGGGGGAGGGGGTTCGTAAAATTGTGACAAAGTGTGACAAGGGGAGGGGCGGGAGTAACAAGAAGTGTGACATCATGCAATATGCAACATATCGTGAAGCGTGACAAAGGGGGGGAGGGGGTCAAATACATGGAAAAAAGCGTGACGTCATTTATGAACGGCCCCATATCTTGTTACAGACATTTTTGTCATACTGTTAACCTACTTTCCCGTAAAAGTTAAAAAAAGCATGAAAGGAAGCTTAATCTAACGCAAAAATACCGTTATAATTAAAGAAAAATAATTTAAAAAAAGAGGTGAAGTAATTAAATAAAAATTGAAAAATAGAAAATTCGAAAGTAGAGTTTTGAGATGGGAGAAAATGTTTGTCTGTCGGTCTGTCGCTCTTTCTGTTCGGCTGTCGGTCTATCTGTCCGGCTGTCGGTCTATCTGTCCCCCTCGCCCTAATAACTTTTGAACAAATTGTCCGATTCGAAAAATTATTTTTTCATTCGAAAGCTCTTGGTGAGTACATCTCATTTCCATATTTTACTTTTTGATTTGAACATTTTTTTTGTTTAATTTTGAACAGTTCAGAAAATTTTTAACATTAGCGCCTATAGGCAAAAATGAGGCAAATTATGTAAACTCTGGGCACAAGATACAAGTTCCTATAATCAAGCGTGTTGGAAAAAGCTATCGGCGTGAAATATTGAATTGAACAATATTTGTTCATTTTTGAACAGTTCAAAAAAAATTTACATGAGTGTCTATACGTAAATTTCAATCCCATATAAATCCTGATCTAACCGACGGATTTGCTTGCAACAAACGTTATCGGAAAGATGTAACGATGTAGAAGAGCATCTACAAATACGAAATTCAACAAGAACTGAAAGACCCTATTTTCCTACGAATTTTTTTGATCGCGATTTTTGGGGATATTTTCTCAATGAATAAATGAATGAGGGAAAGACTGAATGAAAGTTTAAATGAGTGAACAAATGAGGAAATAAATAAGTAAGTGAATGAATAAAAAATAAATAAATGAGTGAATAAATGCATGAATGAGTAAATGAATGAATGAATAAACGAATGACTGAATAAATGAAAGAATGAATGAGTGAGTGAATAAATATGTATTATCCGTTGAAAAAGGTATATTTGAAGTAATGAAGAACAAAAGCTAAATGAGAAAAAGAGAGAAAAAGATAACTAGATTATAAATTTGAATTTATTGTATACGTGAAAGTAGGCTTGTATTGTTCTAGATGGAACTTCTTGTTATTTATTTATCTTTGAAGATTTAAATTGGAATATAGTAAACGGGGAGCGAGCGCAACTAGCTCTTATCACAAAGCGATTCGAGTATAACTGCTCGCACCTCCGTGGGCTGGCGAACGATAGCGAACAGGGTTCGGGGCCTCTGGTTATTATTAATGTTGTATTAGTTATTTATTACTTATTTTTTTCCAAACACTATGTGAATTTTGTCTTTCTTCATAGAATCACCTCTTTACTGATCTAATTAATATTCACAAAATTTATTCTTTCTTTATCATTTCATTCGTTTTAATCGTTTAAAAAGTGTTTTATGCAAAATACAGTGAAAACAATAATAACACTGCAGTTGAATGTAATTAGCAATCTTAGCGTATTAAGACTTAGCAAAAAAAAGAAGTTTTTTGTTTTTCGTCTTGATACAGTTAAAATAGCATGTACATGTATATACTTATACACAATTATATAAAAATTATAAGTAACTAACGTGTTCTATTTCAGCGTTAAAAATGACGATGGAACACAACCTCATCAATTTCTTTCGAAAGAAGAGTGCATCAGTTAGAACAACCAACTATTTGGCACAATGGATACGAAAAGCAACAACAGCTGCTATTACAAAAGAAGATATGTATACCAAAGAATTGTCCACCGCTAAACCCTACGAAGAGATGCCAAAACTACCAATGCTACCCATTCTAGGCAGCTCTTGGGTATATTTCCCTATAATCGGTAATATGCTTTTGTTTTTTGAATGCTAAAATATGGGTTTGGAAGGGCTACATGCTTGACAGGGTAAAAAAATGAGTAATTTTTTATTATTAGCTGCATGCTATTATTTTAATGATTCAGTGCACGTGACCTGGCGGCACGATCAATAAAAAAATAAGGGTAAAATGTTTCACTATTCGGCTGTTAGTGATAGCTGGCCTTCCAGACCCACCTCCTGAACCCATTAGTCCCATATTTTGTAGACAGTTATGTGATCTCGACCTACCACCACAGTATTGCGATACGATTAACCGGAATCCCGGTAGAAGATAAATTCGACATCTATTAAACCCAGAAACGTTTTGGTAAACATTTAATCACATAAAAGCTGGGAAAGTTGTTGTACCATTGAAATTGAAGTACGTAGTACCATTGCTTTGATACATCCCTGAACCAGTGTTCCAACATGCCAATATCCGTCCACATGTTGCTAGGATTGTCCAAGATTTCTTCTTAACATAAAAAATTCCTCTTCCCTATCTTGGTCTGCATATTCATCAAAAAAGCCACATATTGAACGTGACTGGAATTCTTTCAGTCGGCAACTCGCTCGCTACAACATCCATAAGGGGTCGTTCATAAATGATGTCACGCTTTTTTGGCATATATTTGACCCCCTCCCCCCCTTTGTCACAATATGTCACACTTCAGTTGAACCCCTTCCACCCCCTTTGTCACATGTCACGCTATGTTGCATAATGCAGGATGTCACACTTCTTGTTACCCCCTCCCCTCCCCTTGTTACACTTTGTCACAATTTCACGAACCCCCCCTCCCCGACTCGAAGAGTGACATCATTTATGAATGATCCCTAACAGCTGAACTTTTTTAGATCAGAATAGAAGCAATATGGATTGTTATTCCTCAAATTCACAATTTAAATATTGTTTCATTCTCAGCCATGATATGTAGAAGCTGGTTTTGCATCACGCGTGGGTCTACATCAAATCTGGTTTTACCACTTTATATGGTTTTTGCTATGATTTTTATTTTTACTATATGCCATTACCGGTTTAAATTTCATTCAATTCAGATGATTCCTACATGCTACCTTTCTATGTTAATCAAATAGATTGATTTTAATCATTATTTAAATTTTTATTTATTTTGAATTGTACTTATTTTGAGGAGGACACTCAAAATGTGGTTATTTTACCTGTCTTAATATACTATATTTACTAAATCACTTTTTTGAAAAAGTAATTCAACGATTTACAAAAATTTGTTTTTACAGGAAAGTATGACAAGCGGAAATTGCACTTAGCTGATCGTCACAAAAACCAGACCTATGGAGATGTCGTTCGGGAGAAAATTGGCAAATTTGAGCTGGTATTTTCTTTCAATCCTCAAGACATGGAAACATTAGTTAAATATGAAGGACGCTATCCGGTAAGGACTGAGCTAATATCAATAAAAGCATATCGTGAGTCAAGGAAGGAATGGTACAAAACAATTGGAGTTACACTTCTGTAAGTTATTGCTTTCTCTAATGGTTTATTTTGGAGTTATTTTCCATAATATGACGGCATATATTTTCACTATTTATCCGCATAATAAGTGTCATAATGGTGCCACCAGTATAGTACTTGTGGTGCACCCTTTCAAGATCAGAAAAGGAAAACGAAATGAGAAAGTCTAATAGTTTTCATTTGTTGTTAGGTTTCTAAACAAACAAAAATGTAAAAAAGCATTCCCTGCCTAGACTAATAAAATGCTTTCAAAACCGTTGAGTTTTAAATTTATTTATTTCATACCTCAGAAGACTTCAAAAATTCTTCTTCTGCGTAATATTCAAAATGTTCCGTAAAAGAACATCTCGAACTTAACTACTTGATATGCTGGTGCAGTGATGTAGTACAAAATCTAAAGCTCTACGGTCGCCTACGTATTATATATACTAAAACGCTGCTACTTTTCAAAATTCATTCCATAATTACGTGCATGAGATTGAATTTTCAATGTATCATCTGGCCATGGTATGTGTCATTTTTAATAATCGGCATAAGATGATTAAACTAAATTCATGTAAACGTCGAATATTATATAGATATTGAGCCCCTTAACTGGTTTGCCCGAACGGCATAAGTGCTACCCAAAGTTGGCTCCAACTGGTTTGCCCGTACAGCATGCGGGCATTGAAATTTTCGCCTTTCTTGTTTTGAGTTGCCCGTACTTTTAATAGATTGAAACATAGTCATTTAGGGACATTTGTGTTTCAAAGTTATAAAATAAAAAAATGCTTAAATTCATTATTTATGAATTTTTTTTTAAAAATCTTTCATTTTCCTTTCATACCAAGTTAGAACTTTAATTAATGAATAAAAAAAATATGTGCATTTTAGAAACATTTGTGCCAAAAAATTAACCAGTTAAGGGATTAATTACGTTTGCCTCCTGTTAGGCAAAATGCTAAAAATATTTAATTTTTATCGTATGAAAAAGAAGTTAGAATTCCTTTAATCACGATAAATATGTTGGGGATGGTTTTCGTTTATGGTGCATTGCACAGCACACCCAATGCAATAAGAACGAAAATTCTTTTAGACTTTTAACGCACGTAATTGACTTTATACGGGTCAAACAACACGTCCTCGTATTCACTCATTTGTACTTTTCATTATATGTTTAAAAATACCTTTCGCACACAGGAGAACAATTAGTTGGTTGCGGTACACTTGGAACAGCTAAATCATCGCTTTTTCTTTGATACTTATAGAAAGCCCATTACAACAAACGCATCTAGTATATGTCTCAATGTGTGTGAAATGATATCGCCATAACCCTTCAGAAAAAAAATTACTTTTATGAGCATAAGGGAACCTTTTTTATTTGATTTCGATAAACAGAATTAATAATAATTATAAAAGAAAACAAAAAAGAGCTTACAAACATCTAGGAAATTCTATACCTAAAACACTATAGAGGAACCAGTTTTAAACATATATCTCCTTTCTTTCTCAAGTGCACAGTAATTATAATTTTTTCTTGTAAATATTTTAACATAATCCTTTTGATGTATTTTAAATTAGTTTTCTTGAAAATATATTTTCCTGCAGAACATCCCACTTCCCTGGTACCCCGAAATGGTAGCGTTAATAGCCCATTTTTTCCCACAAGAACCCTCGAAGCAGGTTTGAAGATCAACCGAATTGATTTTCATTTTTATTAGCATGCAAAAAACGTGAAGAACAAAAAGGAAAAAAAAAAGAATCTTCATTTTAAAGCAAGTCTTTGTTATTTTACTTCTGATAAGAATATATATATATATATATATACAAAAAATACTTAATGTAAAAATCTAGTGACGCGTATAGAAAGATAGAGTATTTATATGCGCAAAAATTGAAGATACATCATCTTAATTACCACACCTGTTTCTTTTCTTTTTCTTTTTTTTTTTTCAGGTTTATGCTCTCACCTTACATACTAAGTGATGATATTTAAATTAAAAACAAATGACAACTTTATAATTCATTTCTTGTACTACTTATTTAATGCAGTTTATAAAAAATTATTAGTATTCTTTTCAACGTCAAAGGAATGGCGAAGAGTGGTGGGACATCAGATCCAAAAGTCAGAAGCACCTCATGAAACCTAAAGCGATTGAGGGCTTTCTGGGTCCTATGCAAGATGTGGCAAGAGATCTTGTAAAAAGTATACACAGTAAAAGGGATGGCAGTAAAGAAGTCCCCGATTTCCTGAAAGAGCTTTACAAATGGGGTATAGAATGTAAGTAGATTTGACCATTACGCGATGGCATTTTATTTATCAGCTATATTTGAAAAGTTAACATTTTCAATTGGGCAGGTTAAAAGCGTTAAATGTGCGAAGGCTACTAACGCTATCAGTAACGTTTCTATTTTTCAACACTGCAAAGAAACGAATTGGGATGTTGAGTTAATATTTTTATTTGAGAGGCTGTGAAATAATTCGTTTTAGTTTTAACATTTAATGAGATTTATTAAAGTGACATAAAAACTGGAGAACATTGTACATCCTGTTTCTGGAAGCAGCAAACAATGAAGAAGAAACCGCGTTGCTTGAAGCACATATTTTTCCACGAAATAAATCCTTACAAATTCTTAAAAAATATTAAACTCAAAAGTTTAAGAAAACATAAATATTTGGAAATTGTATTTCATTTCAGGCTGTTTCAACGATATTTTAAAGGTAACATGATTCTATTCCCAACTCGTTTAGCTATAGCTCTGGTGGGTCTGGATACTCGACTAGGAACGCTCTCTGGCAACGCAGCGCCCAATTCCGATGCTGTAAGATTGATAAATGCAGTTCAAACGATGTTTTCTCTTTTGATGAAGCTGGAACCAGCGGTTGGGAATTTTCCGTTTTGGAAGTACTTTCCTACTCCAGCCTGGAAAAAATATGTTGAGGCTGGTGACACTTTCACAGAGTAAGTATTTTAAAATCTAAGATTTATCCATTTTTAAGTAACTGAATCGAATTTGTTCATGAATTGAACTAAATATTTTTTATTTGCATCTAAAAACTTAGATTTTTCCAGAAACCCGAAAAGAAGTTTATAGTAACTTATTTTGTAAAGGGTTAAAGTTAGCTTCCCCATCTTTCCCGCCTGCCCATATATATATATATATATATATATATATATATATACTAGCGTAGTTATACTCGCTAGCTGCTAGAAGTTAATACATGCATTTCCTTTCATTGCAGAATTGCATTTAAGTACATTAATCGTGCATTAGACGCTCTTCAAAGTAAATCAGGGAATGAAGAAGAACTTACTTTGCTTGAAAACATGCTGCTTAAGAAGGAATTGGATACTTCTGCCATAATGGTTATGGTTGCGGACATGTTGATGGCAGGTGTCGATACGGTAAGAAATTCAAAGTGTTAAATTGTGAAAATATTAACAGAAGTATCTAGATTTAATGATACCACAGCATAGCTTTTAGTCTGTAAGAAACACACCATTATATTTAAGTTTTCACTCATTTTGAGTCGCAATTATCGTTTTTAAAAAAGTAAAATCTGAAATAAAAACTGCCTTAGTGAATTAAAATCAAAACTGAGAAAGAAGATGAAACACTAAAGAGTCTTACAATAACTAATGGAAAAATTAGAAGCTCGTGTATGGAAATTAACATTATTTTTTCGCTCAAATAATTGAAAAATAAAATTCTTTCAACCACGTTTCTAATTTTGCTTCGTTCATGACTTTTCTTATAGTCACAATTTGATGCATTGGTTTTTATGAACTTTTTTGTAAGTATGGATTTAAATATTTTTGGCGTGTAAAGATGCTTTTTCAGCTTCAGACAACACACTATTACTTTATTTTTGAACGTAGGTAGGCTAAACTGTATGAGTTATGCGCCCTTGTGCGAGTGCGAGTTAACGTAAATATGTATTTTGTCTTGATTTTTATTTTACAGACTTCTCATACTGTTGGATATTTGTTATATCATCTTGCCAAAAATCCAGAAAAGCAAGAAATTGTGTTTGATGAACTCGCCACTTTATTTCCAAACAAAAGTGACAGAATCAATCCAGAAATCTTTTCCAAACTGCGTTATCTTAAAGCTTGCATAAAGGAATCAATTCGGTAAGCAAGTTGATCTGTAATAAGTCGAAGTACGATAGAGGCTTAACATTTTTTGGCATCGAAGTGTTAAATGAAATATGAAATTACCATATGTTTGCAAATAAAAACAATCTCATTAAAAAATCACATACCTATGTATTAGTTTCGTTAATAGGTACTATACGCACTTACAAAGAATACACCTACTATAACTTAGAGCACAGAGGGTAAAAAATACATGTAAAAGATATGTATTCTTAAAATTAGAACAAACTAACCATATATTACATAATTCTATGTTGGGAGCATTTTCTCTTGTGCCAAACATGAAGCATTTTCAATAATCCTAAACCTAATCCTTGTTATAATTTAAAACTAAAATACACTTTTCTGAAACTATCTTATTCTGCCATTAGATTTTTGACGAGATTGAAGGAGGATTTTTTTAATGAGTTAAAGTGTGATATAAAGTATTACTAGGTAGAACACACACACTCACTCGCACATTTTTTTGAGAATAAACTTCTGAAAATTTGCTCCATAACGATATATTGCGTACGCGAACGAAATGAGTGAAGTTCAAAAACGAACACGTGACCGAGCTTTTTCGTCCTGAATTTTACATACAATTACCCCCAACTTTGCGCGGATTTTTTCGAAGTTAACTGCTTAGGAAGAATGTAAATTTTCCTCTTTTTCATTTCTTCAGTTAAAAATTACACGTTTCTAATGTACATAGCCCTTATTTACATAAATTTTCCCCTTCCATTTCATTCGTTAATCATCATCATATGTCCTTCTTATCCCGTTACCTCCTGGACTCCCAGATAGGGAGGGAAATATTAGCATTTGCCCCCAGAGTTGCTACACAGGATAGCATGTCATTATTTATAAAAGAGTGGTTTTTTTTTTTTTTTGTAAATATGTATATGTAAAAGTAATGTATTAAGTACAGAACAATAATTTTTAGGATTCAGTTCGTGTCCTTTTTTGCCTACCTACCAAAGTAATTCTGAAATTTCCGCAGTTGAAACTATTTTTAAATACTCTATGAAACGGTATATTTTCCCTTGAATGTATTTTGAACCAACGTGCACTGCATTTCTCACGGTTTGTCCAACCACACCAATTGTTTTTTTAAATCATTATTTTGGCGGAATATATTTTAGAGCTGCAAAGTAAACGGTCATTTATTCTATAAACATAAAGTGTCCAACCTTGTCATGAAGTAGTGACACGGAGTTCACTTTCTAATTACACACTGATACTTAATGATAAGAACAGCTTAATTTTATGTCAAAATCTCAAATCTCATTTACAACAAACTAATTTCTGGAATTAATATCAATTTATTACGTTTAGTAAAAAATTATTCAAGTTTGGTCTATTGTAAAATATAAAAAAAACTTCAGTGTATTCATTTTTACTGAGAATATTCCTATCAACAGGTTGGACCCTGTCGTAAGAGGACATGGAAGAACCTTGGACCGTGATGTAGTGATATCCGGTTATCGAGTGCCAGCTAAAGTAAGCAATTGACATTATTATTCTTTAACCTCATAACTAGAGCTGCAAATGTACGATTAAAAATCTGTATGTAAATAGGAAAAAACAAAACAGTTAAGTATCCTTTTATCCTTGGTTTGTCAACATATTTTCTTACTTGTTTTTCACTTACCAGTTATTGATTGATGAGTTTTAATGTTATCAATAAAAAAATGTTGGTTCTAAAAAATGTTTTCTTCTACTTTCGACGTATATTAGAATTCTTATGTTAGAAGTCCATATTCTTCATACTTTCATAGTACTCCTTACTTTTATAATCTACCATATTCGTTTTTTACTATTTATAATTCAGAGAAGAAAGAAGGTGAAGACCAAAATAAAAACGAATGAAATGCATTACATGAATGACAAAGAAAAATAATTTTAAGTTGTTCGTTAACCCGTTTTCAATATATATATAAATATATATATATATAAGGTAAATTGGGGAAAGATGCCACACTTAATTGTTTTTTTCGATTAGTACATCAAAAATTGAAATAAGAGGATCATTAGAAAAATGCTCATTATTTTTCAATACTTAATTTGTTGCGTATACAAGTTAATTTTCATCTCAGTATGAACATAAATGAAAAACTAAATGTTTAAAAAAGGCACTCAATTGTGGCATTTTCCCCCATATATTGGGGGAAGATGCCACCAGTTATGGGGTATGATGCAACACCACAATAAATAAAAAAATGAGACAAACATTACAAAAATTAAACATGAATTAACAATGACTGTAGATAAACAAAAAAACTTAAACTCTGTCATAATTAGTTTGCTAGAAATAATAACAGCGCATGTCGAATTATAGCCTACACAACATTTCACTCAGTGAAAATGATCATCATTACAATCTTCGTGCAATCATTTGTTTTATTCGGTGCACTGTCCAGTTACACTTGGGACCTTTTTAAGCATAAAAGTACCTCTTACATCCTGCACCAAAATCGTCATTATTATCCTCATCAAAACTCACTAGTGGTATCTAGAGGAATTTCTTCACTTGAGGATGACAAGCTGACACTTCTCTTTTTAGGTTCCTTCTTATTTGTTTTTCTTGTGGGTTGTTATAGGGGTAAATCCGAGTGGCTGAAAACCCATAAATACCATTTACTACTATGGCTGCCTTGTTCCAAGCTGCATTCAGAAGAGATCCAAACTGAAGTCTTGACAATTTACGATCTGACTTCTTGTGTATCCAGAGCTTGTCGCCAATATGTTTTTCAATGATTTGAAAAACGAGCGATCAAGTAGCTGCAAATAATGTGTGGTGTGTCTTGGAAGACAGAAAAGAATTACGTCATTTGCTGTGTTAAAAAACATATTTTAAAGTTCATTTCATTTATTTTTGAGCCATGTGGCGTCTTCCCCTAAGTACAGGGGGAAAATTCCACACACGCTTATTTCGTTATTGCTACAGTGTTATGGCCGCTTCTACATGCATTGTATGTGTAACTCACTTATATTGCTAATATCTTATTTAAAATAACGAGTACGTATATAAACTGTAATTATGAGGAACAGAGTATTAGAAATAGGTTATCCCCACGTTAAATGCTCACGAGATCTAAAAATACCGTCGATTAACGACAGTTAATTCAGATAAATTCACAAGTCACGCCTCATGTCGGACCAGACCCTTCACACAAGTGGCTTAGTTTTGCAATATATCGAAAAATAAAAATACTATTAATAAAGTGGCGTCTTCCCCCAATTTACCCTATATATATATTCAGATGAAAACGTAAATACTATATTTTAATGTTTTTTTAGAAGCATGTGATAATACACGACTGCCATCTTAGAAACAAACCCAGCCTAAATTTCTTGTTATTCACACTCTCAAAAATAGAACCCTCATTTTCGACGATTCTTCAATCGTCAAGAAAATTTCGTCACTTATAACGATTATTTCCTCGCGCGACCACGTGACTTTAAAAAGTGACCACACAAATTTCGCCAATTTGACGAAAGAGTCACTCGGAGCATTTTTCACGAAGCCATTTCGTCAAATACGAAGAAAGTTTCGTGAGATTTAAGCATGCGTTTCTGAGAGTGCAGCAGTGTTCTGTTGATATATTTTCCCCGACCCTGCATAATGAAGAACTAGTAAGCGCCCTCGAAGCATACGTGATTAAATTTTGTTCTTTAAATGGTCTGAAAAGCTTGTGGCAGATTAAAAGTAACACGATCATTTTATGACAAATGAGATCATTTTGAAGAAGGATACATCTGACGTTTGAACTCGGTTTATTTTACAACGAAGTTTTCATTCATAACTTTAAATGTATTGCATTTTTATAGTTATATAATGTGTTGTATTTATATAGTTATATAACGTGTTGTATTTTTACAGTAATATTATGCTAATGCTTAGTGCGACTCATTTCTAGACTTTTATAATCATTGGTCTGCAACAAATTTACGTGAATGAAAAGTATTTCAAAAATGCAAAGCAGTTCTGGCCGGAACGATGGTTGAGCAGGGAGGACAGACCCGAGAATCCATTCGCTTACGCTCCTTTTGGAATAGGAACTAGGAGCTGCATTGGAAGGAGACTGGCTGAGTTGGAGATTACATGTTTAGCAGCTGAGGTTGGTATTAACTTCTGCAGGTGTTTTTTTTTTATTGTTTACCATGATAAGAAAACCATAGCATAATTATAACTTATGTCTATATAATCTTTAAGACCAACTTTGAAGTCTGCAAGAATTTTTATTGATGTGCCGCAAACTCGCATAACTTCCGCCAAAACAACACTTTTTTTTTCTGTTTTTGATGATGGGTAGTAGGAAAAGGGGGGTGGGTAAAAAAAGCCCCTTGCCTTTGCGGAAAATGATGTCATTATCGCACACATTTCATTTTTTAGCAACACCAATAGCGTCTTTTCGCACAATGCATTATCAAAAAAATTAATTTAAGCAAATTTTGTGTCAAAAAAAAAAGTATTTCTACCATACCTCTACATGTTTGCAGAAAATCAGTAAATTGTTGACTTGCTCTTCGAGTTTTATATAGTTTACAAACACTTTGCACGACTAATGTCACTTCGTCTTCACTTTCTATCATCAAAAGTAGAAAAACGGCTTTTTGAGTTAAAAACAAATGTTTATATATATATAATATAATCAATGACATTTCCTCGTTTTATTTTAGCAACAAATATTAGTACCTTAAAAGGATTATTTTGTCTCTACAACATTTAACCGGTTAGTAAAACTTACAAAATTAGATTCAAAATGGCCTGAAATATTTAAATGCAAGGGTCAAAGTCCACCCGATAGTACGATAGTTTACAGTATATGAAATATGTTTTACTGAATTACATATTTCATATTCATGTTTAATCTCATTTATATCAATTAGATTTCTAATTGCAATGCTAAAAAAATATAGTAATTAAAAATTGCTAGTCGTAGTTAAAATGATAACTGGAGTTCTTTCGAAGTAAGAGTTTTATTTTTCAGTGGTATTATTTTTGCTTTCATAAAAATTGTAACTTAGTAGTTACTAAAAATAATGTTTCATTAAATATTTTTTAACATATATATGCTTTTTCTTGTATAATCGTGGTCAATGTCAGCCAATGTTAAGAACTCTCATACATTCACTAATTATTTATATTGCACTCAAAAAGGGTTATTTTCACCGAGAATAGTGTTCATTAATAAGTAACAATTATTTTAAAGTGTCATTTACATTTTACTGCTTCCAGTAGCTACCATGCAATAGACTAAGCAGTAAGTCATCACAGTGATACATTCAAATACATTTCTAAAGTTATTTATTCAGTACGAAAAAATCAGTTCTTTAATGCATGATTTCATAATTTAGTAATGATACCAGAATTCCTATAATAGGAATAATTTTTTGACTCACAGTTTGTCAAGTTGTTCAAACGCCATCTTTATGTTTGTACCTTTTTAAAGGTTTGTGGTAATGTCAATTAATTAGCGTTTTTCTTTCAGATTTTGAGAAATTTCAAAGTGGAATATCACCATGAAGATATTGGTATGATCACTCGAGCAATTAGTGGTCCGGACAGGCCTTTGAGACTCAGCTTCATAGATCGTTGAAAATTGCGAATAATTTTATAGTACAGGCCCACGGTATGGCTCATGTTATTTTAAGAACCCATCTAAAAAAATTAAAAAAAAAAGTTTCTGTAATATTGCAATGAATATAAATGTGCATAATTTCATTTGTATTTGTGGCATATCTGATTTTCTAACTCATGTACGTACTATAGTGTGTTAGTCAGTAGGCATAATGAGCCACCTAAATCGAAGAAATATAATTTCAAAAATTATAAATCTATATTATATTTATCGTTATTTCATTTTCCCAGCAATGAAGGCAATAAAGGCCGACTCCGGCCCCCTCTTTTTTTTACGCGAAGACTATTATGTAACAGCCGGTTCTTACCTTACATAGAAAGTAACGCGCAGAATGAATTTCGCGCCAGCAGTATAACTATGTTACGTAAACTGTATTTCCCGATACAATCGCAAATACAACTGAGAAGAAGGGCTTTCTCTTTTAGAATGTTACCGGAAATAGGAGTGCCCTGCGCGCCTTGTTGTTTGATGGACTGCTTCATCAAGTTTTTCAGTTTTTTGGTTTCTTTAATGTCGATCGTACTTCTAAGGCTTTTGACGAATCCATCTTTGTACAGAAAGCCTCTATTTGAGCTTTGTTATGTCTCCAATCGCCTACAGTGGTTTCACCAACACCAAACTTCAAAGCAATTTTTTTCAAACTCTCACCATTATTAATTCTTTTAACAGCATCAAACTTTTTACTCATCGAAACAACAACTCTCTTTATTTTTTGGTTTGGTATTTTAAAAATGAACAACTTACTAGTGCGATGGTCAAACGTGAAATGATTTATGCAAAGGTTCACTACGAAATAGGGGATTCGCGAAAGAAAAGGCGAACAGAAGAATGATATGAAACACAAATGCCTATTGTAAGAGTAAGAGTCGCCAATCCCCTCCCCCAACAGGGGGGGGGGTGTAAGATGGTATTCAATAGGGTCACGGGATCACTGTTATTAACAAAGCATTCATGGATGTTGTCTTCTCAGGGTGTAATATTTCTTGGAAGTTGAGTGCTTTTGTGGGGAAGAAGTGCCTGTAACACGGACAACGAACTAAAATGTGTATAATTTTTTCCAAGCTCATTTTGGAAAGAAGAAAAAAAAAAGGTTAAAAAAAAAATTAGACTTCGTTATTGACTTGGCTAACAGAAACCTCGGTTAATTGAGGTTCTACTGTATCTAATTTCAAAGAATATAATAAGTATACAGGGGAAAGAAAAACTTGAATTATTTGAAGCTAATGAATCTGCATCTCAAGACCAGAATAAAGTCAGTCCAAAAAAATGGCGATTTTCATATATTGTTTAATCGCAGGAAAATTAAGCAATAAGAGATAAAGCATACATTTTTAAATGTTAACAATCATGTATTGTAGCCTAATTCATATCACTGCTTTGTTACTAGGGAAGAACATGATTATCTTTAGTCTTTACGTATAGTGATGTTTACGTTAATCTGTTCCTGAGGTATAATATATTATTAAAAGGAAGCAGAACTAAATCAGCAGTACAATATTTATAATTTTAATTCTATAGTAATTAGCATTTTTTTTTACATACGAGTCAAATGATTTTATTCAGAACTCTTTAAATAATTTAATGCATGTCTTTTTTTTGGAAAGCAGCTTACTTAAAATTCAACACAGGTTGTTTTATTATGAAAGATAATTAGAGAAACACATTATTTGCTCTCGAATTAACCATATAAAAAATGCCTCAATTTTTCGGCAAATTATTGCTGAGAAAAAGCATATATTTATGATTGATGAAAAATAGCAAATTACGTCCCAAAAAAATGCTAAAGAGGTTCGTTATTTATATTCTCTGACAGTATCCAATAAAAAGAGAAACTTAGAAATAACTTAATATTTAATTGATATAGTCTTATTTATTTAATTTAATGTTTTTTTTTTTTTTAAATACATTTTACTACACGTAATTTAGATAAACGCAGTTATTTTACAAGCCCTTAAGTAAGTAATTCAAGTTATACAGATACCTGTGAGAAAAACCTAAATTAATCGAAATAAATAAGTTAGATATGATAATTAAGGTTTTTACTGCACAAAGAAAATTTTTTCAATATCAGAACTCTTCAAAATACTTGTATTTATAATAACAAATCATGCGAAAACACATTCACGTTTCCTTTTCTTTCGATTAAATTGCTTGCTTCTGACGTCTATGATTGCATGCTCTTTCAAAAGATATTCGTCTAGAATACTAAAGTAAAATTTTCCGTAGTTTATGGTTTTGAATACTGAAAGAAGGGGGAGGCTTTCGTTATTTTATGCTTAAAAAATGCTGATTGCAAAATAGAAACATATTTTATCAAATATTATTTTGAAGAACGTGCACAGAGAGCAGAAGAGGCTATTTTCCTCCTCCCTCCGAAAGTTAAGTATTAACTGTTACGAACAACAGTTCAAAAATTTATAGGGTAAAGCTCCAGTGATCAGTCTTTTAAGAGATTGATGTAGCTTACTACAAAATTAAAGTTTTTAACAATTATTAAGACAAAACACTGCAATTATTTAGGCTATACTATTCTGATTGCATTCTTATGCCCAGAGTTTAATTTTTTTTTCCATTTTGGCCCATAGGCTCTAATGTTAAGACTTTTTGAACTGTTAAAAATTGAACGAAAAATTGTTCCAATCAAAAAGTAAAATATGGAAATGAGATGTTATCGCCGATATCTTTCGAATGCAGTAAAAAAAAATATTTCAAATCTGACAATTTCTTTGAAAGTTAACAGGGGCGGGAAGGCGACAGACCGACAGACACATTTTCCCCATCTCAAAACCCTAGCTTCATTTTTTTAATTTTTTAATATTTATTTAATTGTGTCACATAATGTTGACTTTTCTATATTTTTAACGATATTTTTACGATACATTAAGCCTTTGTCCATACTTTGTTTTTTCACTTTTACAGGAAAGTAAGCTAAAAAGTAGTGACTACGTTTTAAAATCTTTTTCTGTACTGAAAACTCAACAAATAAATCAGTAAGCCAATAAAATAAACGGGAAAATATCAATTGTAGCAAATAATAGTACATAAGTCCACTGGACAAAGAATTTTTTACTACGTAAATAAGTGAAAATACTATGTTTATTTAATATAATAATGCAAAACATGCTCAGCTTTTGTAATTTTTTTTTAAAATTTAGTGTTTTAGTTTGAATGAGAGATAAATATAAAACCTTTCTCGAAGTAAATGTCCCTAAATACATAGGCGCAATAAGACATTTAGAATTTCATGAAAAGAAAAAGATAATTGGCACGGTATGAAACGCATAAAAAGAAGAAAAAATGCGCTTGGTTTAGTTATTCACTAAGTCACATTCATATCGAATTCTCAGCATTTTTGACGCATAAATCTCTAAATATAATTTACCGAATGTTGAGTTTCTGAATCGATTATATTTGCAAACATGTCTTTTCGGAGGAATCTCGCAAACAAGTTATGAATCCTCTTCTGAGCAACGCATTCCCGCTAAAGTTTCTTCCTAATGAGCTTTAAGATCTTCACTTTACAACTCCATTTTTGCGAATTCTCCGTTAGATCTTAGGAGAAAACTAATTTAGAATGCTTCGCTTTCTGAACTTATATAGCGTAGGAAAGAATAAATGGCAGTAATTACACTGAATATTTCCCGGAGCGCGAAATATTTATTATCTTCAATATCTTGATATTTCCTTATGTTTTCTCTTATTTTTTTATTGTTTAAAGGCAATCAAACCCATCGACAACAGGAGGATTTTAAAAAGTTGACTTCATGTGATATAGTTTTATCTGTTAAGTTTAGCGAAGATAATATATGAAGTATATTTTCAAAATAGACCTAATAGACTGTGGTTTCTTCAACACATTTTTGAGTTCAGACTGAGTGTTAATCTTGCTTTAATGTGATTTGCCAAAGACCTCTTAAGAAAGGATGTCTGCGTCTGTCTTAAAAAAAAAAAAAAAAATTTACACGGGAATATTCTCAGTCTCGCATCAAAATAATGGTCCATCAACATTTTTCTTGCCAGCCGCTTGTGTGGGAACTGAGATAATGGTGGACATTAAAGATCTGTCAAGCATTGGGGAAAACATATTATTAATTACTGCACAACTTTGTTTTTTCAGACTAGCTTGAAGCAAATGCAATCCGGAGAATCGAAAATCCAGATAATATGGATAATAAGCAAAACAAATTCATAAATACGCAGATTTACCGTTTATTGCGATAAGAAAACTGCGTTTTCTAAAAGGAAAATACAGAGTTGTTTACAAGGCAATAAAAAATATAAAATATTTTTTCACATTATTTCAACAAATAATTCGTCTACTATCTTCTGAAGCAAGTGTGGCATTTTAATGACGCACGGTTACGCCAAATTATGAGCCGGAGGGCTCATAAGCTGAAAGAGCAAATGATTGCCCACATTTGCTCTTTCAGCTCAGCAAAAATTCTAATTTGTTGTTTTCAAGCTTACTTTTACCATAAATGTTTTGAAATAAAGAAGTAAAAAAGAAGGCTATATATAAACGTGAAACTATCGGGAAAAATATCGTTCATCCGGAATTTTAAGGATATTTATGATTTAATGACGGAATAAATGAATGAATGTCCTTGCCGAGATCCTTTGAATGAAAAAAAAATCTTTCGAGTCAAACAATTAACCAAAAATTTACTAAGGGGGGCAGGCAGACAGACAGTCCGACAGACAGAGAGACCGACAGACACACATGTTCCCCATCTCAAAACCCTACTTTCCAATTTTTTATTTTTCATTCTTTATTTAATTTCTTCACATATTTTTGGACTTTCCTTAATTTTTAACGATGTTTTTACAATTCATTAAGCCTGCTTTGATACTTCCTTCTTGTTATTTGTGTTTTACGGGAAAACAGATTAAAAATATATTTTATCTTTTCTTCTTCTTCTTCTTCTTCTTATTTTTCTAAGGGAGGTAAAGGGAGATGATGTGAGGTTTAAATACATTCAGTAATTAATAGTTGCTTTTATACTAGCCTTGTCGCTTTTTTTAATAACAAGAAATTGTTCCAAGTGTCTTTAAAGCATCAAAACATCTCAAGATCAACTTACGAATTCGAACCATGTGAAATATATATTTATATACTTTATATACATTATGGCGAAAGTACAATGTCATGTAAATTATTTAAGTAGAGTAATGTTAAGCAAAAAAACACAGTGGATATGTATCTGTTGTGCACATGTATCTTGATATTTTTATTTATTTAATTATTATTGTTAAAATTATGTGTATATTTCTTTCGTTTTTCTAATTGAGATGGTTCTTAATGATACTTAATTGATCATTGATGTCTTAAAAATTTAATGAAGTTCTGTTCTTAGTCTAGTTAAACGTTGAAAATTAGATGACATTTTATATGGAACGCGGCTATATTGATTCATTTTATGATAAATAACTTTATGAAATCTGCCCCGATGATTTATGTTCTTTGAAACATACGTTTAATTTATTCATTTTTGTCAAAATCGCAACTTCGTTGAAGCAAATATAGATACAAAATATGTTATTCCGAATTTGGAAAATTAAATCATGCCACTGTTGAATGGTCTAACAGTATCATCTCTGAAGAATAAGAAGCTATCTATTTCTCCATCTATATCACTTCCTCGTTTCTATGGCAACACCCACTTAATTAGCTCTTGGCATTTTCTTTCAGTTCTCCCCTTTTACGCTTTTATTTGTGTTGGTAGTCGGTTCAAAACTAATTTGAAATATTTCTCGAAATTATATCTGGCATTTGGCTTGACATCGTAAATCGTAACGGACTTATCGGATTTTTTAACTTCTGTAACTTAAAAATTATGGTAAAGAGATATTTCAACGCATTTGCACCCAAAAGATCAACAAATATGTTATGTAATAAATATATTTATTTAAAAATATGTAAACACTAATTGAATTATTCAACATGTGTAAGATCAGCTGGGGTAATTGGAAACATTTGAAAAATGGAATCTAATTTAATTACCACACTGTGGTGATTGTAGAAATTTAAACTGCTGTTGAGTGATGACTTACACTGTTAGAAATTTCACCAGAAATTACGGTTAAATGACCGGCAGCAGTCTGTCCATCTAATTCACCGTTAAATTTACGGTTTGGAACATTTTTATATCTTTACGAGACCTAACCATTTAAAATTAACTTGGTTAAAAATCCGTAAATACAAAAGTTTACGGTTTTATAACCATTTAAAAATGGTTTCAAAACAAAATTGTCACCGTTTTTGAACCATTTCGAGGCGTAGAAACCACAAACGAAGCTTGCAGGACTCGAACCCCGAATGCGTGGTGTACTAGCCTTGCTCTCTATCCACTCGGCCACCGTCATCACGTAAAGAGGACGTTTATTTATCAATAAATCTTCTTTTCCAACAGGCAAACAGCCTTAAAATTGAGATTTCAGTTTTTGATTGGATCCAAATTTATTTTTGGTCTAAATTTACTGTATAATGACGAAAATCATTTTATTTGCTGCAAAAATTAAAATACAAACAAGCTTCAAACAAGCTTCAGCAGCTCAAATTATGGGTTCGCTCATTCGCAAACAGTTCGGGAATCCGATGTCTCTAATTTTTGATTTACGTGTGTATGTGTTTCTATTTAGTATCCACTGCTAAAGCCATTTTTTTTCTTCTTTTTTTATATACACATGCAGATTTTAACTGATAAATCCGTATTCCTATTTTACAACAACGTACGACCGGTAAGGTTTCGCAACCAAGATGGACGCCCGATTCCTATTGAGCGCTTGAAAATTACGGTTAGTTAAACGTTCTTAAGGATAAACAGAGAATAAACGATTTTTTTCGCAATCAAAGGTTTGAGTACCATTTTTTTAATGGTTATTCAACTGTTGTAATTAAATATGGTTAAATAACAATCAAATAAATGGTTATTTTACTATTTTCCTACGGAAATTTTTAAGTGTAGCAACATGGGGGCACCGAGAGGGCCGTGTATTTCCAAACGTATGAGGGGACGTCACTATTTTTTGAAGAGGACACTATGAAAAAAAGTTGTTTAACCCGAATTCAGAGATTTTACCAAAGGACTGAAACAGCCTGTTTTTGAGTTGCTCCACTCAGACATCTATGTATACTGTGAAACAAAACCTGTAAAAATACAGAAAGGAAACTTAGTGTTTTGTAAGTTTACGAAGAACTTGTTTCAAATACATTAATCACGCTTCTTGATAACAGGTTCGGAATAAAATCCTGTCCTTTCTGCCCTCTGTATAACTACAGAGAAAGATCTGATAATAAATCTCTAAATAATAAATAAATCTGATAATAAATCACTAAATAATAAATAAATCTGACAATAAATCTCTAAATAATAAATAAATCTGATAATAAATCACTAAATAATAAATAAATCTGACAATAAATCTCTAAATAAAAATATGATAATAAATCTCTAAATTCGGGTAAACAACTCTAACTACAGAGAAATATCTGATAAGTTACGTAAAACTGAAAACATGAACTCTATTTGAGCACTTGCGATCTGTGACTACTGAACATTGTCAAGCAACGCATTATATATTGTTCCAGCTCTAGTGAGGACCTACCCCTCCGCAGGGAGTTCTTCCAACTCTCTAGTCACCCTTGGCCGAGCGGCCTACGACACAGGAATCAGAACAGCGTGAGCTCAACTGAACTCACCTTCAACTTTGTGTACCACTACTGTGGCACATCATTTGTTGCAATCAATTTACATACTGTTTTTTATCGTCTCTAATTTCGTTTTTTAAATACTTCGCAGTTTCCTGTTTTTAAGTATCTGTAATCATACGTAAGACTCCGGGTAAATGATTTCCAGTAGATTTCATGTTTTTTCTGGCAAATGTTTTCACAGTGTGCTCCTTGCGGCTCCGTTCCCTGCTCTGAACACTTTTTATTAGGAATTTGTATTTATCGCATTTGTTTGCTTCATTTATTTACAGGTATATGAGCACAGGTATATAATTAATAGGTTTTTTCAATAAATATTCAATATTTTATTTGTACAATGCGTTGCGAAAAAAAAATGATGCAACCAAAAAACATTGCGTAGAGCTCCAAAATTAGTATTGCGCATATATTCGTGTGTTAAAAATTGCAAGTTAATTATAGCACAAATAAGCGTTAAAATGCAGACAAATGTTTCGGGATTGCTTGGGCTCGCTACGATGGAATCAATGCGATAGTGGAACTTCTAGATGCAAAAACATCCTTTGCTCCACTATTGCATTGAAAAAGGGATTCCAAGCAATCCCGAAACATATGTCTGCATTTTAATGCTTATTTGTGCTATAAATAACGTGCAATTTTTAACTTTACTCGCGCACAAAGTTCCTTTTATTAATTCGTGTGTTTGTTTCTTTTTACACATATATTTTGCAACATATTGTACACGGATTGCACTCGGAGCTAGTAGCTCTCAGTAAAGAAGTCCGAATTTTGAAAAAACAAAACAAAATTGCTCATTATCGTGCGTGTAATTGAGAGAAGAAGAAGCAGTTAAAGGAACATGACCGAATAAAGTGTAACTTGTAAAACGGAATTTTCAATAATAAACGATTCTCGCCCAATGCTGTTATTTCGTTTCCTATTGATGGAAAGCTTTATTAAGAAGTAGGGATGTAACGAATAGTGATTTGGCCGAATTAGCCGAATACCGAATATTCGGCCGTTTCTTCTAGGCCAAAGCCGAATATTCGGCCAATGTTTTAGGCCGAATACCGAATATTCGGCGGCCGAATATTAGAATTTCTAGAAAATCATTGAAATAGAAATAATTTGTCAAATTTTGAAGTATTCACAAAGGATAATTCCATACATAAGTTTATGATGTATGATTTAATTCTGTTTGCTAAGATTCTAAAACTATCTTAAATTAATGTGTTTTCTGTATTATTTTGAATGCAATAAAACTGAGAATTTCACCTACAAGTGGAATTGAAATGACAAGTTTTAATGTAAGCATTATCATTATTTTACTAATTATTTAATTCAGATAAACTCTACGCACTCGAGCGGCGCCGATTAACTAATGACATTGTGTAATATTTATCAAAGTTTGCTGTGACATATAAATGAATAAACTGGTGAAATTTTATTATTTGTAAACGTTTGTTTGTTTATAAATGTTTTTTAAACACTTGTAAAGTGTTTGTCGAATTTGGCCGAAATCGTCTCGAGTTGCTGGTTCGCGCAAGCGAAAAAGGCCTCGAATGTAAAGGGTTAAAAAATACTATTGCTCAGTGAACTTTTTACCTTGCTCAAAATAGTTTTATGAAAGGGATTTTAAAAGTTATAAAAGAATATTTTTAGTTTATGGAGTTCTTTTTTACATGCCTATTTTTAAAAGATCTATTGAAATAAAATGGAAAATACTTTAACTTTCTGAAACCCCAAGAACTTATGCTATCTTAATATTCATGATACATTCAAAGCACATTAATCTCTTACCAAATATTCACAATAAATCAGTCTACCAAAACAAAGTCTGACTTCCACTTTGTTAATAATAACAACATAAAAATCTCAATCACAATTAACTATTACCAGCATTTGGAAGCAAGCACCAAGTATAAAATACAATATTACAACTTTAAAATCTATTTTTGTTCAGTCAAACCTAAAAACAATGTTTAAAAAAGTAGCTTTTACTAAGTTATTTTTATTTATTAAAACTATATACCCTCAATGTGTTCTTTTGCAATAACTATAATACAGTTTTAAATATTTAAATCTACTAATTTTTTTACATTTCTACTGTAGCAGAACTATTCGGCCGAATAGTCCATCAATATTCGGCCAGGCCGAATTTCATCTTACCGAGTATTCGGCCAGGCTGAATATTCGGCTTGTGTCATGAATTGACTATTCGGCCTGCCGAATATTCGGCCAAAAGGCCGAATACCGAATAGTGGCCGAATATTCGTTACATCCCTATTAAGAAGTCGTGTATTTTCACTAACCTAAAACCGTCTGAATACGTTAAAAAAATTAAAATGAAAGAAAATGCTTTTGAGTGGTAAACATTCCATTCCTAAATTTGACCTGAAATCGTATTTGATATCTACTGAAAGAGCATAGAAGCTCTGAAAAAAAAGCCTCTCCAAAAACGGCGAGATGTCATCGAAAAAAAAAAGAGAGATATAATTAATAAAACGAGTTACTTATTTATTAATGATTTCGAGAAACATATTTTAGCGTGGGATGAGATAACAAAATGCATATAAAATATCCCAACTCATTCTATGTGTTTCGATCTTTGATAAATGAATGGAAAGCACGGTCTATGGAAATGTGCGGAGAGAATTGTTTTACGTTACGCTTTCTGGAATTACTTCAACCATAAGTCCTTTGGAGTAACTATTGATATAAATACTCCAAAGTATATATCGATTATCAATATGTAAAGTATATATAATTTAAAACAGCAAGTCATAAAAGTAAACAAGCAAATTTTGTTGACGTAACCATTTATTTGTGCAGTCAAAATAATTGCACATCTATAAAAGGCAGTCAAAATATAACTTTGGGGAAATTATTTGCAATTATACATAAGGAAAAGAGAAAGTTTAGTTCTCTTTCAAACGTTCAGTTCAGACGTTAATAAATATCGGCAAACAATAGTTGAAGTAGAACCGTTTCCATCTTGACCCCATTTACACATGGATATAATGCTTGAATAGCAAGATAGATAATAATTGCGAAAAGCTAAATAACTTCTAAGTAAAAATCGGAAAAGAGTTTGGTGTTTTAAGAAGCATATTTCAATTAATAAACAAAGCTTGAATAAAGTTCAAAGCCCTCTTTTAATTTAAAGGGAATTACTTATATATCAAATCACACATAAGTATACGATCTGGGACATATGCCACTAAAATTATTTAAGTTTATATTAAAGGAGAACAAGAAGTTTTGTCTAGAACTATACAAGCCTACTTTCCCGTATTCGCCAACATCACATGTATAATCTAGCTTCCACGCTCCCTTTCTTTTTCTCAATTAGCTTTAGTTTTTGATTACTTCAAGTATACTATATTTGACGGTTAATACATATTCCTTCATTCATTCATTGACTCATTTTTTATTTATTCATTACTCATTTCGCAATACCCTTAAAAATCCCGACCCAAAAAATTCGTGGGGAAATAGGCTCGTTTTGTTCTGGATGAACTTGATATCTGTACGTAATCAACATCATATATTTCCTTATGATAAATTTGGCACTAGGCAAATCCGTCTCTTAGATTAGGGTTTATACAGGATGGAAATTTCCCTGTAGGCGCTAATGGTAAAAACTATTTGAACCGTTCAAAATTTAAAGAAAGATGTTCAAATCTTTGACTTTTTAAAGGATATCTTTAAAAATACATTAAGCCTTCTTTCATACTTTTTTTTTTACTTTTACGGGAACGCAGGCTGAAAAAGTAGTTTAGCCAAACTAAAAGAGTCACAAATTTTTCACTAAGTTGGGTAGCACAATAAAAGCCACAACACTTTTAATAAAGCAATTTAAAAATTACTAGCAGATGAAAAATAAAGAATTAGGTAAGTGGAAGAGAAAATTAAGTGGAAGAGAATTGTTTTCATTGTGCGGTTGTAAACATTACGAGGATTTAGTTTTCGTTTCTGTAGACTGGAGTTCTAAGGCAGGGGTTGAGCAATCAGGCTAATTGCCGAGTAACTAATCGGAGGATCATGATCCTCAGTCTTATCGCAATATACATTTAAATTGCTGTTTTTATATTGTTGAATATTTAAAGAATTGCCACAAAATACCATTTTTGTGAAGGAAAAAAGTAATTTCGTTCCAAATCTAAAACTAAAAGAAAGCAAAAAAAAAAAGAATAATTAAATAAAAAATGAGTAAACAATAAATGAATAGCAAAAATGTTTACATCAATAAATACAATGTTTAAATATTGATCCATTGGTATGACATAATGTTTGAGCTGTGAAAACTTGAGCAGGAAGCTTAAAGCAATAAATAAAAAAATGGTTTTTTTAGTATATAATCATGAATGGTTAACAAGTTGAATAACGGGAAAATGTGTTTAATGAACTGCAGCCACTTGAGGTCTTGCTTTTTTTAATCAAAACTCGTTGCATTAGATGAGGAATCGATAATTTAGTAAAAAATGCTGAATAATAAAAATAATTCTGTAACTATAAACTAACGAGTCTAACATAAAGCAAGGACAAAATATGCGCATAAGGAAAGGAAACCTAATCCAAAATAAAAATAGCAAGAGAATAAAATTCTAATTACCGACTTTTTTTTAATTCCAACTATAATTATATTCATACAAAGCAATTTAATTGTTTTTCTTTCTCTACATCCTATTATTTCATTTATTTATTAGGAACGGACACCACAAGTAGAACAACCATTTTTCTGCAAATCTCCTATTCTTTGGAGCTTAATGAAAAAAGTAAAAGAACAAAACACATCATACATTTTTTTTTCTTTGTGAATGGGAAATTCTTTATTCCATCGCATAAGGCATATCATTCTTCTTCTAAATTGTCTTCCTAAATACTGACACGACGCTTTCCTTTGTGAGAGGAATTAAAACTTCCCTTTGAGAGTCAGGACTTGTCAATACGAAATCTTTCTGTGAAAACCTATGCATCTAATTAATCCGACATTTCCTTGGGTAAGTCTCTACCGTTATTTATCAGTTGTGATTGAGAAAACGAAAAGAAATCACTAATGATAAGCTCTATATGGCTTAGGAAAGGAACATGGCTTAATGTATTTGTGAGAGACACGTGTTCAAGAGATTTAGACATAATCATTGAAAATTTATTGACCAAGGAAGTTGGTATTGTTTTTCTTAAAATACGTTAGATTTTTAAGCTTACATTGATAATTCTATAAATTGCATGAAAGATAATTTTTAAAACGAATTTCTTCCAGAACTAATGCACTGTACTAAAAGGCAAATACACTTCGAGAATGAGCTGCAACAACTAGCTTTTATGGAATTAACACTCTTTTAAGGATTGAGAGTATGGTCATGGACAATATTTTGGCATCCAATGATTAATGAAGACATTCCTTTTGAAAGAGTCTAGGCTTGAGGGACAGGAAGCACTAACAGAGTATGTGTTGGTGTTTTATGGCAGTTGAACAGGCTGGAAATGTTTTAAGCTAACGGTGTAGGATGTAGTTTTCTGGCTTCTATTAGAGCATCATCAGTTTTCAGCGAAAATTACCCAAGCAACTATTATAGCATTGGAAATTTTAGAAAGACGGAGTAACAGTGAAATGGCAATGTCACAATGAGGCGTTTGAAAAAAAAATCCTTAAACTTTCAGGAAGCCTTCTCATTATTCAAGCATGATAATCAAGCACTCCATAACAATAGTATCGCAATCATAAGATTTACCCTTTGTTTAACCTGAAGGGATCCAGTAATCTAAAAGACTTTCATTTAAAGACAGTACGTAGAATAATGGCTCAAGGTGTTGACACCTATCACGACAGAAGTATTAACAAATTTGCATAAACAGTACTCTTTTGATTTGATACCTAAGCAGTATTCGAATGAAATAATTTTATTTATCGATTTCTCCTACATTCGTAAAGCTAAGGGTAAAACAGTGGATAGCTTTAATACTTGATATATTTTTAAATGAAGGAGAAAAGGTAAAAATTGCCATAGGACAGACGAGATGTTGCAGTAAGACCTTGAAGAAAAAGCGAAAGCATTTTAAAGCTTTGTGGTACAGATTATACTGTTCAGTCAAACAATTGCCATCCATCTGCAACAGTTGTTTTCATGGATACTATAAAACTATCAACGATTAAAGGCCTTTTGATGTGTACTCAAGGGGAAAAAATTCATAGATATAATACTTGATCTAATTTTAAATGGAGGAGAAAAGGTAAAAATTGCCATCGGGCAGACAAGATGTTGCTGCAAGACCTCGAAGAAAAATGTTACATTCCACGGTAACTGAAGCAGCATTTGGAGGCAAAAAGTGACCTTAAAATAATTAGAATAAGTAAAGTACTAAATATAAAATAGTTTATTTTACTGCCTTATATAGCAACACTAATGCATTAGTACACGGCCTTATTTGAAACCTTGTTTCTACTCACAATGAGGAAAAATAGAACGGACATATCGACTGTAAAATACAAATCAAATTCCAAAACCTGTGAATTATGAACTTGTGCCGATGAAATTTTTATTTAAATGAAAAAGTAATGCATGCTTAAAAAGATGTACACTTGTGATATTTTTTGGTGTTACGCTAATTATTTATGCATACACAAAATAACACAAAACAAAAACGGGCTTCTAATATTCATCTAGTGACAGCCAAATTGTTTAGTGTGAAGAAGTTTTTTCTCACAGGGGGATACGAAGAGTGCTTGTAAATAACTTCTTTATCAAAAAAAAACGTAAGAAAGTAAGACTTGTTAAAATTTATCATTTTAATGTTTCCCAAAGATGTCTACTTTTACATGGAATTCCCCAAAGCGAATGTATCCTGAAGCTAGTCGTACCGATTATAATCTTCAGACAGGCAATTGTCCTCTATCTGCAACAGTTGCTTTGATGCATGCTATAAAACTCTCAATGATTTAAGACTTTTTAATACACAGCCAGGTCATTATATGATATTACAATTCAGCAAGGTTAGGATACGTTGAAAACGCAATTACAGTTGCATAAACTGTGTTAAATGCAAAAGTACAGGGGTTTGGGGATGTAGCGTCAATAACACATTAAAACTATAATAATAAAATTACACGTTAATTTAAAGCACAAATGAGCAAAAAAATGCAGACATATGTTTCGGGATTGCTTGGAATCCCTTTTTCAATGCGACAGGGAGCTTCTAGATGCAAAACATCCAAAACATATGTCTGCATTTTTTTGCTCATTTGTGCTTTAAATTAACGTGTAATTTTATTATTATTGTTTACTTGCACAAAGTTAAATTATTTTTATACATTAAAACTAGTTAGTGAGTGTTGAGTGTTGATGTTACAAGCTCGTGTTATGCACGAATTTGCACGCCTTTGTTCTATTTACTTGCATTTAAGATAAAATTATAATAAACGATTGTGATAAAATGTCTACAGTATTTAATGGAATTATGTTTTCTGTTATTTTATTTTAGATATTTCATATACTTTAATTTTGAACCAACAGGCGGAAAGTAACATACTGCAATAAAAGACGTAGATGAATATTTCGTTAATAAAAACAGTAAAACATAGTTTATTTTCAAAGTGCGAAATCCGAAGAAATCATTCTTACATAAAGTATGCAGTGATAATTAACTTCGTTTATTTATTGTTATTGTTTTTTTAAAAAGTCACTAAAAATCAGTTTTTAAAATGATAAACCTTATTTTAGAAATCCAGTGTATGTTGATAAAAAAAAATTTCTAAACCGCTTATGCCGGTAGCTACATATTAATCCATGTCATTTATAATAATGACTAATCTGGCTTACAAGAATGTCAGGATTAATCATTTCAAGTAGTTGTATGATAAACTATAAATAAATTATTAGATGTATATTGAAACATCTCTCTTTTCCTCGAAGCGATAACACTATATATAATATTTTTTCCGGAATATTTTTAAACCAGCACTGTGGTCACAGCTTTACCCATGACTAGGTTTCTTGATACATTTTGGGAAAGTTACAGCAATTCGGAAATTCTATGAAAAAATGCACAGCCGAAGATTTTTCTCACTATGATCTTTTTTAATAACATAAATCAAATTAAATTTATTTAAAACAAATCCATATAAAAATATAAAAAACCAAAAATTGCGAAATAATAAAAAAAAACATAGTAATGATCAATATAGAACAAACAGTAAACGGCAGAGACACAGTTAATCCTAGGACTTAGATGATAGGGGGGGGGGGGTGAAAAAGGATAAAAATGCTTGATTCGTATCAATTAATTTCTCCATGCCTGGTAGTAGTGATAACAGCAACAAACACGTTAGCACGGTTTAAGTTACCGAAACAAGTTAGCAATGCTCATTGCAATTAAACTCAAATACTCGAGTGATAAGATTATCATAAAAATAAATATGAAAAGTAAGAAATAAACATAATGGTAAACATTGTTGTTTAAAACCGTTTACCATTGCGGTAAAAAAAGCGATTTTTTTTAAATCTTATGACATAGATCTTAAACGATCTATGTCTTTTATCGAAATTGTACAAAAAACAAAGCACTTTGACTTTGATATGTATGAATTGCAATCACAAATTTAATTATTAAACATCACTTACGGGTATAACTCAAACGAGACTGAAAGAAAATTACTGGCTCTATTTTTTAGGACATGCTCATCCTGAAGTTTGGCTTATAACCAAGGTTTCCAATTGTTAAAACTGCAACTACAGGACAAATGCAACGTTGAGGGGGGTCCTAGGAGGTACCCGATATCCAGTATCCGACCGATTTTTCAATATTTTTATCAATCTGACCTGGCCACTGTACGAAAATCCGGTTGGCTGAAACATCAATTCCGATTTTGAAAATTTAACTAATTTGTATATTAAGAAAATATATGTAATTTTAAAAATGTATTTTGAATTAAAAAAAATATATTGTATTTATAAAGGTTTCAAGCAACAGCTGGGTATCCGGAACCGACCCGTCACACAAAGGTCTCCTGCCGTCCGATACCCTGCAGAATCAATGTTCGGTGCTTCTCTTATTCTGACTGCCTCCCCTTCCCCCAATGCAAAATACTATGTGCGCTACTGAGGAATAAGGCTTCTACGCAATACGGGACAAGGTCATTCACAAGAGTTGCGATTTTTTTTTAAAAACGTTTCTCAACATTAATTGTGAACTTCAATCAATTATTATAACACAACTTTGCGCTTGCTATGGTCCCTCCATAGCAAGCGCAAAGTTGTTTTTCGTATTACTTTTTACTTCACTTTCTTTTGGATCTGATTTTTTTTTCTCTTCTTTTTTCTTGGATAACTTGAGCTAAAAAATTTCGCTCCATTTTAAACATCAGTGCCGGATATCCGGTACGGACCCGTCCTACAAGGCATCACCGGATATCCGATATTCCGCAAAATCAATATCCTGGCAGGAGTACAGGTCTTTTGGCGTCCCGAATAGAAGTTCCCCGGGACTCGGGACAATTTCTCAAAACACCGGACCGTCCCGGAAAATCTGGTACGTTTGGCAGCCCTGCTTATAACAACAAACTAATGTTAACTGGAATCCATATTTCACAAAATGGCTTTAGATGCCATTAGTCTAACAGTGGAGAAGGAAGTTAGCAATCTTAAGGGATAACGTGTGACTTGCTTAAATAAATGCTCCGAGGAGGGTAAGCTTAGAGAATTGTGATGCTTCTAACTGCGATTTGCTGAAATAACTGGCTTGAAACAATTTCAGAGAGACTAGTATATGAAAACAGAGAATGATTTATGAGGGGTAAAAATATTATCATAGTATTAATGGTGCAGTAAGTTAAAATGTCCAAATAATTTAAGAGTGAATAATAACTCGTATTAACGTCCTGGTATAACGTACCAACTGAAACAATTACTAATAAAAAAACACAAAATAAACAAATGTACTAATTATTTTTGACGCTGTGTGCAAAAATTCAATTTATTATTTAGACAAAAAGCAAACTCCGTACGATTACTGAAAAATTGACGTCTGATTTGTTGACATAAGAAGATACTAGTGTTTACTGAGATGAAAATGAAAACTAAAGGCCTAAAAAGGTAACTAGTTGTTGTGATTTACACTCGACATCAACATGTGATATGCAACTGAGGTTTCTGCAATAATTCAGAAATAATTACTTAAAATAATGTTAATAACATTTTTTTCTCTCATATTTTCTCAATATTTTTTAAACAATTCCTATTCATAGGAAATTCAGAAAGGCAAATAGTAGAGACTTCTTATGAACAACCTATTTTCAGGAAATTTTCTTCCTAATGAGCTTTGTAAAATTCACTACGATGTTCTCATTTTAACGATTTCACTCTTTAATCTGAAGTTCGAAGTATTCCGAATTTTGCTGGCAATACTTTCGATGAATTACAAACGTAACCAAATGTAATGTGTAAAAGAACCACAATAAAATATAAACTTGCATAAAATATTTTAAATACAAAAGTTTCATTTAAAACTAAACAACTTTTTACCAACATGGATTATTTGACATCAGCAGATTTTATTTGAACGATAATGTATTTTGACCAAAGATTGACGACACTAAACGCTCTACAGAATTACAGAAAACACATCTCAAGTATTTTATATTATACGAATACATTTTTCTTACACAGAATTCTTATAGTAGTCTGAGCTATTATAGAGAAAATAATTCCAAAATAACATATTTTTCAAGAAAATAATTGCAGAACTAAACATAGTAAATAAAGCCAGGCCGAGCACACAAATATTCTAGCCAAAGAAGCTCCCAACCCCTTACTACACACACTAATAGATAAAGCCCTATTGTGCTTTATCTATTAGTGTGTACCTTTTTCACGCTTTTTTTTTTTTTTTTTTTTGTCTTTCACTTAAAACATCGTTTCTTTGAGAAGTGCGTTTCTCCCCTTCCACATCTAGATTTTTTTTAAGAACTCTCCCTCTTTACAATCCCATGTTGGTAACATAAGGAGATTTTTAAGCCCCTTTTTTCTCTAAATACTGTTCGTTTATAAACTATCGCACGATAGTCTTATTGTGTAGTTGAGATGTGTGCTTTCTTGCACAGCAATTACAATGAATAAAATGGCAGCAAAGAAGAAAAGAAAAAAATATACTATAGAAGAAAAGTTACTAGTAATTGATAAAGTTAAAAATGATGCAACTAAAGCGAGTATTATTTTCTTGAATATGGTTCCGCAATACAGTTTCACTAACGAGGTTTTACTGTATACTCATTTTAAATTTAAGCAATTTGAGTGTTATTGATGTTACTCAAGATATAAAAAGGAAAACCCAAGAACTAATTACAGATACGTTATTTCGAAACCAATATTCCAAAAAATAATATTACAGTATATTCTTATTAATGTTTCACTTATTTCAGATATCATTTTACAAAATATCGAGTTACAAAATTGGTAGCCGACTGACAAATATTAAGACATTTTGACACTCAAGAGTTCTTGAAATTTCTCAATGCAATTCATCTCTCATGCATAAAACATGAGTAAGTCTTCGAAGGCAATTAATCTCATTTGCAGAGAAAAATTCACGCCCTCGATATTTAATCCTAGGAAGCCAAAACAAACAAAAAAGTCTGAACTTTTCTTCAAAGCCGAAGAAGAAAAGAGAAAGTGTACTTTTTTCTGCGTCTTTATTGCTTCCTAAACTTCAAGAGCTTGTCAGACGTTTTTGTAAAGAACATATATCAAGGACGGGGTACTTTTTTACCGGAAAGAATACAATAAATTTGGCAGTTGGGGAAAATGTCGATTGAGTAAAACCTTAATGGCTATTGTTTTGTATTTATCGTACCATTTGTTAATACATATAATAAAATGCGCTCTTTTTTTCTATCAAACAAATTTCTTATTAACACTAATGTGCATGACCGCAATAATCTGAGTTTTCCTAATAGACCATATTATACCATTGAACATATTTATGAAAGCTGTAAAGGACTGTTAAGGTCGGTTAAAAACTCAAGGAGGTCGCTACAGGCCTTAAAGTCAGAGACCTCACAACCCTGTCTTATGTTATACATTAGTTTTAATGTCAGGTTTTTATTTATTTTGTTTTATTCATTTATATATTTATTTCCCATTGCTTAAAATACAAGACTTTAGTTTGCTTTCCACATAGTTAATGTTAAAAAAAACTGTTGCTCTTATAAAGTATAAAGTCCCGCATGGTACTCAAGAATAAGGATTTTTAAACTTAAGGTTGAATTTTTATTGTTGTTATTTTGTATATGTTGAGAACAATTTTTTAACATAAATTGAAGCCTTCGTGACTTATTGAACAATTATTCCCTGGTCTGCGAGAGGGGTGGCTCCCATAAATCTGGATTATTAATTAAATCTTCATAACCTTCTGCTGGGTGATTTAAAGATCCTTAATTTATTTTGCTTTGTTGGACAAAATTTCTGGAGCGCAATAACTCGCTAATATGTCTGTGTTGGTTCAATTATTGAACCAACTGCTGAAGTCTGCGTGTCTTTAACCATAAAGAGCTTATCACATAGAAAATGCACAAGACAACTTTCGCAAAAGTTAATGCTCTGGGGTTGCCAAGAAAGCATTTTTTGCAGCGTTGTACGAACATCTCAGTTTTATAACAGAGCCCCCCTTCACTACTGAGCTAAGTGTTCCAGAGCTGAAAATTGATTGCAGAAACTGGTCTTAGCGAAACGAAAGGGTTGGAAATCATTTCACACATACACGGAGTCCAGACAATAATTGCTAGAGGTCACGGATGCTTCAAAAGATGTAGTATCCCGGTAACAGAAGTGACACGATTCAAAAATGTGAGTTTGCGAGTTGCTATCTTACAAAAGAATATCATACGATCGTTTTGAAAACGCATATGAATGAAATCGGTTATAGTATAAAATACAAATTCGTGTTTTTTTTTTGAATTGTGGTACAAGTGACTGTTTTAATCATTTTTGAGTTGTGTAACTAATGTTGCGGGAAAGCGATGTCTACCGTTCTTAAGAAAATGATTGCTTTAACCTGTCGTGGCTTCAAGAAAAGAATCTCCTTCCAAAACTTCAAACAAAAACCCTGTTTTAAAATCATTATAAATTATCTATATGGACTTTAAGTAAAGAAAAAGTAAATTTCTCTCCTTTATTTGTAAGCAAATCATTTCTTTAATTTTCGCTGAAATGGTATTCTCAAAACTATTTTTGTTTATTTAACATTCGTGATTAAATAAATTAATATTGTTTTTTTGGGGGACTTTTCTAATTACAAAATAGTTCAGTTTTCATAGGTTGTATGCAATGACAGTAAACTTGATATAAAAACATGTGTTTGTCAGGTTGAAAAGGCGCCTACAAAATTCACGCATCCCTTTAGAGAGCTTAGGAAAACTAGTAACGGAAATTGTTTCATCTTACATCAAAACAAATAAATTACACGAATATAAATAAACAACATCAACATATATTTGGTGTTGAGTCTTCATATTTAATTCTCGTAATATTATATCACTATGAAATAAAATGAAAATGATATTTGAACTATTATTTTATAGCTTTCACGTCTTTTCAAATCTGACATGCTATGTTGCTATACACTTAAAAACGAAATTTAAATAATTTTTATCTATAAAACTACACCTAACTTCTATCGAAAATTGTTATTTATCGAAACAATTTTCAAAGTAATAATTACAAAACAATAGCAATAATAATAGTAATAATACGTTTATAATGAACATTTTCTTTGTAATTTCATTTTCTATTTATAATGAACATTGAGTACCATGGGAGACTTCAACATTACACGAGAGCAGAAAAGTTTCTTTAATTAAATTACTACTACACCCTGTTACCTACAGCAATTTATTCATATATTACGAAACTCGTAAGAAATTTAACTTCATAGTGATCCTCTATATTACACAAATAGTTACACTTATATTTAAAAAAAGAAACAAGAATATTTAAAATGAAAATTAATGTATGTACCATAAAATTCCATAAGCATCAAATCAGCTAAAATATGGTTATGATTGAAAAAAAACTTTCATATATTTATTATGAAGTAACTTATCACTGATTCTTAAGCAATGATGCTAATAAAAACAGATTTGCTTAAATGTGAAATAAATGTTATAGACTAAACAATAGAAAACTAAAATATCTGCTTCGTCCTCTAAAAATTAATTAATGGTTTTAGCTATGAAGAAAGAATAATTTAAGTATAAGCAAGTCATTTTGATCTTTTATTTTCAATTCATGTTTACGATTCTTTTATATCAAGCCGAATTCTCATATTAGCTCCACGAGAAATGAAACACACCCGATAGCAATCTGCGAAAAATAGCTTGATATCTTAAATGAAACTCTTATGGATAACTAGGGAGTATAGAATTCTTATTGTAGCAGTTGAAAGCACCCGTCCAATTTAAAGAGCTTTTGAACAACCCTTATGTACACAAGAATATCCAAAATAATCAATCTATACTGAACAAGTAACTTTTGAAATAAGGAAAATCTTGATTAAAGGTTAAAATGAAATGGAGCTAAATTAGAATAAGCAGCGCGTATATTTTGCACTAAGTATGGCTTTATTAGAAAAATGCTTTTGACCAAAGCTTATGAAGTAAGTTCTAACTATGTATTAGTAGTTAATATATATATTTAGAAAAGTATTATGTACTTTAAATCTAAGTTATTAAATTTTGCAATTTTTTAAGGGTAATCATTTTTTTTACATAAAATTATATTCTCCTATTGCGCCTGAAACTGTGTTTTTGTTTTTCCCTAACTGTGTATATTTTTACTAAGGGCGTAGCATAGTTATACCTTCTCACATCATACACATTTCAAAAGGCAGTTTTTATTAAATTAGGGTCAGTTGGGGTAATTGTAAACGCTTTTTCAATGTTTTAAATTTGATCCTTCCCTACCTCTTGAATGAATTCAGAGATAAAATTGTGAGCATTGTAGCCACTACTGTACTTCTTGTGAGTAAATGTGTGCAAAAATTTTGACTTTATGACTCTTTGTTATAAATCACTGTTTACAATTACCCCAGAGATCTGGGGTAATTGTAAACAGTGATTTATTTTCGAATAAGGTTGATGCAAATGGAAAATTGTTACATACACAGTGTGCTTGAGGTCTTAAGAAGTTCCGGAGCTAAGGCTCTCAATCTGCGGCCAACAGGCCGTCTGTGGTCCGCTGAGTTATGTTATGAGTCGGCTGAAATCATTTAACGAGAAATATCTTGCAAAAAATAAAGTAATGCGACAAATTTATGTAAAATTTGTCCCGCAGTGGATCAGTCGGTTAAGCTTGGATCCCACAAAACACCGAAAGTAAAGCACAACTGGCCGGGGTCAACGCTTGGGAGGGTGACCACCTCCCGTGACGGATTATTCTGAGACCGAGTGCGCTAAAGGGAGCTGTGCACATAAAATACATCGTCGCTTCAAATGTAAACCAAGTTAGAAATAATTTCCGCTGAGGGACCAAAATAGGTGACGATCTCTCATCTGGGAGCTGGTTCAAAATCATTAAGCCCTCTGAGCCAAGTGTACTTCATTCTAGCGGAGCTCATTAATAATCAGTAGGAGTTTTCTTAATTCATCGTCTCCTTGAAAGGTGGCCTGGATTTCCAGGGGGCATTAGCAACAGCAACAACAGTTATGTAACATAGACACAAAAGCGTAATTGGCATCAAAATATAACACTTATTGTCACAGAGTACGAAATATATGGGGTAATTGCAAACACCTGACTTGCACATGAAAAATAACAGGGAGGATGAAATTCATGACTAAATACTTTTAGCAACATTCCTTATGACGCATAAAAATGGTTGAAACCACTTACATCGCTTTTGCAGATGAGCTGGAGACGAAAATGTAAGGTCACTAAATTTGTTAAACAACTTTTTTCACTGTGTCATTTTCAAACAATGGTGACGCATCTAAAAATGTTTCGAAACTTACAAAACTCTTTCAGTGTCTTCCCTATGTTGCCAATTCATCACACGCCAGCAGTTAAGTTTTCAAAACCACCACAAGTGTAGTTATGAAGCTTGTTTACAATTACCCCAACTGACCCTACTAAATGCATTTCCAAAAATGGTAAAATGAGATGGAAACATGCAAATATTCAACTTTATGCCTTAAAAAGCATATTTAAAAGTTATTGAATGAAACACAAATCCCATTCATATGTTAGGGGCCAACTTAGGTTAATATAATATATATATTATTGAAATATATTGCTCATTTAAAGTGCTTCGTTTTGAAAACAATGCTTTGAAAGAACTTTCTTGAGCGACATTTTTTTCTTGGAAAGAAAACAAATATTTTTCGAGGTGGTAGGAAGCTGAAGTGAAACACGATTCTTGCGTTTCACTCCGCGACACTTCGAATGATTTAGTTTAAAATGTTGAAATGCAACTCGCGAAAGTTTAAGTGGAAGCTCTCATCATGGTAATTTAAAATCTGGGTTGAAAGAGAATGTTTTGACAGTTTCTTAAATGCCTTATTCTGGATTTATTTCGTCATAAAAGTTTTACAAGATGGAAAAGTTATTGCTTTACTAATTTCAACTTCACGATTCTGAATGTATTATAAAGATAAAAATTATAAACCAGCATTTTTAATTACCTCGGTGTAAATAAAATAAAATTCAAACTAGTTTAATTTTCCTTAGCTTTATAATATTGCTTTAAAATCTACACTTAGTTTTTTGAGAACCTCTAAACAAGAAGAATTTAATAAAAGTAGTATATAACTTCAGAACGCACGTAAACATTTCGATAGTAATAAAACATATCATAAGCATAAATTTTTGACAATTGATTTCCAAAAAATAAGTACTGAGGACTAAAAAAAAGTCGTAAGGTTAAAGAAAGAGGATACGCAAATATCAAATTGTAATAAAATCGAACTCGGTTATAAAGAAAGGGAAGAGGCTGATACAATTTGTTCGCAACATCCAATTGCTCGGGATAGCCGGGTTGACTATAAATTCAAGTCTTATTCCGAAACAGCATTCTATAAAAATGAGAGTTTAAAAATGATTTGTTTTTATCTTTCATCATTTATTATTTAAAAAAGTTAAAACTTCAATTTTATCCTTAATGGCATTCTGGACATAGATGGATATAGACAATTGAGTTCCGGACAAAATTACGAATGTTTTTCATCCGTTAAAAATGAAACAAATAATTGTTTAAATCACAAAAAGGCCCTTTGCAAGATCTTTCAATGAAAGAATATAATTAAATTAATAAATGCAAAATAATTGAACGCAACAACTTTATCAAAATTTATTTAGAGAACGAAAAGAGACCTCTATGTATAGACCGACATATGTTTACATAAATAGGAAATATTTTTTAAAGAACATTAATATGAAGATTCAGTATGAGAAGACAATTTTAGTTTTTATTTTAAGATAGAAAATTAAGTTTCTAATACGAAGGATGTTTGGGACAAAAAGATGCAAAATAAAAATTTTACAAAATACGAAAATGCCGTCAAAAAAGGCTAAAAATTACAGTGAGGATTGGAATCATATTTGTGCTTATTTTTTATCTGATAATAGCAGGAAAGAGATGTTACCCTAGTTAAATTAGGGATGATATTCTTTTATTTTCATTTACAACTTATATTTTACTGACATGAAATTCTTGTTTTGTCTTATTTATGGTAAGTTTTCAAAGGTTCATGGCCCAAGATTAAACACATTTAGAACATTTTTCATTTAAGTGTTCTTAAATACGCCCTTGTCTTTTTCCAAATTCTTTCCCGCAATTTTTCTAATTTTGTTCGTCGTCAAAGAGGACATAATTTACAAAACCGTGTCATCGATTAAAAAAAAGAATGAAAGAAAACATAGAACTAATAGAAAGAACAAGTTCGAACCAAACACGATTGAGGTTGAGGAAAACAAATGGGAACGTTGGTCCATTTGGATTTTATCACTCCAGTGAGCTAATGGACCGGATGAAAAAAAAGACATCAAACAGAAAATCTTTCCACAGTCATCGGGAGGAATAATAATGGAAATCAATAACACCAATCACTTCAACACTATAGCAAAGAGAAAGTTGCCTCAGCCCAATTTTTTGAGTGTAAATTCTCTTTGCTTGTGATTAATGGGCGAAAAAAACGACCTAAGTTATCAGTGTTCTTCTTTCCTCGTAACTTAAGAATGGAAACGAACTGGAAAGAAATATCGATTATTAAACAACGAGACTTTCTGTTTAGATCCATGTGGTTTCACTACATAGATTTAACTTAAGGTTTTAGTAATCTCAAAAGTTAACGGGGGCATTTGAATTATTAAAATCACTGTTTTGTAACTAGAATATCCGCATCCCTAGATTGTCATCAAAATTAAGATTTAGCAAGAAGTTCTGTCTAGAACTATACGAGCCTCCTTTCCCGTATGCACCACCTTCAAATTTATAATCTAGCTATCTCTCTCTTTCTCGTTGAGCTTTAGCTCTTAATTTATTCAAATATACCTTTTTCAACGGTTAATACATATTCATTCATTCATTTATTCATTTATTCAGTCATTCATGTATTCATTCATTCACATATTCATATATTTATTCACTAATTTACTTATTTTTTCATTCATTAGCTCATTTATTCACTCTTTTATTTCTTTTTTATCATTTATTCACTCATTTGGTCATCCATTATTTAACTTATTCATTTAATCATTCATTCAATCAAAAATATTCTTGAAAATTCCGATCAAAAAATTTCATAGGAAAATAAGCTCGTTAGTTCTGGATGAACTTTCTATTTGTATATGTTCTACGTTATAAAAGCTTTCCGATAAAGTTTGTTCCGAGCAAATCGGTCCGTTAGATCAGGATTTATATAGGATTGAAATTTCCCCGAAGGCGCTGTGTTAATTTTTTTGAACTGTTCAAAAATGAACAAAATTTGTTCAAATTAATATTTCATGCCAAGAGCTTTCTTCCAGTAAACTTGTTCATTGAACTTGGATTGTACCCAGAGTTTACATAATTTGCTTCATTTTCGCCCATAGGCGCTATTGTCAAAATTTTTTGAACTGTTCAAAATTGAGCAAAATTTTTTTCAAATCAAAAAGTAAAATATGGAAGTGAGATGTCCTCACCGAGATCTTTCGAATGCAAAAGGAGATTTTTAGAATCGGACAGTTCGTTCAAAGATTATTAGGGGGGGGGGAGGGGACAGATAGACCGACAGATCGACTGACACACTTTATCCATATCTCAAAACCCTACTTACATTTTTTTTATTTTTTAATCTTTGTTTAATTTCTTAACCCTACACTGTGCCGTGTTGTTTTTAAGCAACACCTCCATTTCTCGTTCACCAAACTTTTATTTTGTAATATTTGTAACATGTGGCGCATTCTTTCGTTTCATTTTGTATGTGTGATCATATTAGTTAATATAGTTTCAACTAGATCTTGTAAAATGAACTCAAGGTTCATCTCTTTTCACAAAATCGTAAGACATGTTGATTTCGTAAAAAACAGTAACTTCTTAATTTTTTTTCCTACAAATTTCAAGCAACAATTTTATTTTAAAAAAAAGTCTCTAATTGCTTACATAGTTTTAAAATAAAATAAATATAAGTTGTCCGAAAAATTTCGGGAAAAATATATATTAAGGCGCCTTTTTTACTTGTTGTTTCAAAACAACACCACGCATTCGGGGGCAATTTTTATGCTCCTGCATTATTCGCAGTATAAACAACAGGTGTCACAGGTTGTTCTATTTCACTTTATTTAGTATCTTTTAGAAGATTATTGTTAAATATTTCACAAATTAGCTTAAAAATTATTATTTAAGAGTTTTGTTTAAAATCAATTCACGCTCAACCAAAGAAGAAACGAACGTTATCGCATAGACCCCCTACAAATGTTAGGTTTCTTGTTTAAAATGTTTTAGTGAAATTATTTTTAAAATTTATTGGTAATCAAAGTAAAAATTTGCACATGTAACTAATAATTATTAGTTACATCTGCAAATTTTTACTTTGATAAATTTCATAAATTTATAAATAATAATAAATTAAATTATTTTAATAAATTTTCATATTTTAGTGCTATTTTATGATTATATTGCATGCCTATTTATTAAAATTTGGTTTCATTTGTTAAAATGATTACATAAAAGAACTATTTTTGTTACCCCTAAATGCGCAGTGTTGTTTTTAAACAACATGTCAGTTTTTCTCGAATTCTACTTTTCCGAATTAAATAAGATTTTTTTTTTAGTATTTTTCCCACTTATAACTAGCACAAACAAACGCAAAAAATATTTTACAAAGAAAAAAAAATGCGCAGTGTAGGGATAACTGATTTTTGACTTTTCTTGATTTCTAACGATATTTTCCGGATATTAAGCCTTCTTTCACGTTTTTTTTTTTTTTTTACTTTTATGGGAAAGTAGGCTAAAAAATAATTCAGTCTCATTATAATCGATAACAATAATAATACATTGTGTGCAACACTTTAATTGCTCTTTTTTTTTATGTACAGTTTCATTACAATAAAGAAGCAACATTGCAAAAGAAATAATTTTACTTATAAAGTTAAATAAGCTGAAGAAGAAAAAAAAGATAGCTTTCAAAATGCGTGGAAAAAAAGCATTCTGACATTCTAATCCCCTTATTGGTTACATTACAGTAATCGAATAGAAAATGATTTATGCTGCTCTTAATATCTCATAAACAGGGTTTTTATGTATCCATGAGAAACAGGTTTAAGGGGGAAAAATCACGAATATATTTTCATTATTCCAAATGTCAAAGTATCACACAAAGCGTTGCGCTTATGTTCTGACTAGTATGCTTCCAAAAAAGTACGTTATTTGTTGAAAAATCTGACAAATATGAGTTCGTAAAAATGTAGAAATGCTGAAATAGGATCGTATTAATTAATTAATTTATTTATATATATATGTCAACACTGGAAACAAATTACTTCGTAAGAAAAATATTAATAACTTCAGAGCGTTAATTTCCAAAACAGACGAAGGAACTGGATAAATCTAGAAAAAGAGTTGTTAATTGTCTATCAGGATCTTTTTCATAAACGGTGCAATCATAAACGGTATGTAATTCATTAATTATTGATCAGAGACTTTTTGAAAAGCCGAAAAACCTACTTTAGCTTCCTGTCTTCAATAAAAGTCATTAAAAAGTTATGTGTGGGTATTTAAATAAAAGAAAATTAAATGAAGCAATCGTAATGCGACAGCGTACACAACATTAGGAAGCAAATTACGTTAAAAATCGTACACATCTGGTTTACTTCAAAACACGACTTTAAATCAACGCAAAAAAAAAAAAAAAAAAATAATAATTACTGTGAAGAAACATGCTTAACTTTATATTGATCAAATAAAAATTATGCTTTTAAGTTAAACTTATTAAAAACAACAGATATTGTGTAGTTAAAGTCGAGGGAAAATATTTGAACTGTTTTATTATTAAGTGACTGATTACCATTTGGTGTTTAACGTCTTTTTCAGTTAAACTCTTGCTCTAAGTAAAAAAATACTGCGTTCCTTCCTAAGCATATTCATATGCATCTCGAAGGAAAGCTGAAGTTCCATTTTAGTTCTTTAAAAACTCTCATGCAGTTTGACATTTACTATGTTATTTTGAGCTTTTAAACGAGAGAAAAATGTTTGTTGCTTAATTGATAAGTACACCTGAATTGGATCAGAGCCCCCTATACTAAATGCCTTCCGATATGAGAGAAAAAACGGCAGTGAAAACTTCTCCGCTAGATGGCGCAGATAACCTATTTTTTAGCCTACTTTCCCGTAAAAGTAAAAAAAAATAATAATAAAGCATGAAAGAAGGCTTAATGTATCGTGAAAATATCGTTAAAAATCAAGAAAAGTCAAAAATAAGTGAAGTAATTAAATAAAGATTGAAAAATAAAAAATTTGAAAGTAGGGTATTGAGATGGGGAAAAAGTGTGTCTGTCGGTCTGTCGGTCTGTCTGTCTGTCGGTCTGTCGGTCTGTCTGTCTGTCTGTCGGTCTGTCCCCCCCTAATAACTTTTGAACGAATTGTCCGATTGGAAAAATTCTTTTTGCATTCGAAAGATCTCGGCGAGGACATCTCATTTCTATATTTTACTTTTTGATTTGAACAATTTTTTGTTCAATTTTGAACAGTTCAAAAAATTTTAACATTAGCGCCTATGGACAAAATTGAAGCAAATTCTGTAAACTCTGGGCACAAGAGCCAAGTTCCTATTGAAAGCTTATTGAAAGGAGTTCTCGGCGTGAAATATTGATTTGAACAGTTTTTGTTCATTTTTGAACAGTTCAAAAAATTAACACAGAGCTTACGGGGAAATTTCAACCCTATATAAACCCTTGATCTAACGGACCGATTTGCTTGGAACAAACTTTATCGGAAAGCTCTTATAACGTAGAACATGTAGAAATAGAAAGTTTATCCAGAACTTACGAGCCTATTTTGCTATGAAATTTTTTGATCGGGATTTTCAAGGATATTTCTCAGTGACTCAATGAGTGAAATAATGAATGAATGAATAAATGAAAGAGTGAAAGACTAAATCAATGAATAAATGAATGAGGAAAGGAATGAATGAATAAATTATTGAATAAATGAAAATATAAATAAATGAGTGAATAAATACATGAATGCGTAAATGAATGAATAAACACTTGAATGAGGTTACGAATGAATGAATAAATGCATGGCTGAATAAATGAAAGAATGAATGAGTGAGTGAATGAATATGTATTATCCGTTGAAAAAGGTATATTTTCAATAATTAGAACTAAAGATAAATAAGAAAGAGAGAGAAAGAGATAGCTAGATTATAAATTTGAATTTGGTGTATACGGGAAAGTAGGCTCGTATAGTTCTAGACGGAACTTCTTGTTCAACTTTAAATTTCTTTTAAGAAACTAGTTAGATTTTAATCAAAATTATGGTGCATTGCGTTGTGCCGTATTGCTCTTCAGATTCAAAATCTGAAAAAATAAGTTTTCATGAGTTCCCTTCTGACGAAGGACTACGAACGAAGTGGATAACAGCTTTGTCTAAACAAGGTAATTATTATTTTTTTTTACTCCAATGTGTTTTAGGAAACTTTAAATGTTCATTATTTTCAAATCGCTGCCGTTTTATTCTTTTACATGCTTTGTTTTCGATATCACAGATCATGCTTCGTTTTCGTATATTAGAAACGTTCATGTTTCTTAATTGTTTATACAAAATTCAAAAATATGAGGTTGTACAGATTCAAATAAACATTTTAACTTCATACCACTGTTTATTTCTTGGCTAATTTAATTGATGGAAACAGTGCCACTATTTCCTATTTTAGTGGGGATATGTCATAAATGCTTTTATTCAAGAATAAAAATATGTTAAGAATTTCAATTTTTCAGTAATTAGGATTAAAGTTTGCAATCGGGTGGTACCACTTGATTTTTTTTTTTTTTTTTTTTACGTCAAGATGTGATTAGTAAGATGTTCGCTGCCTAACCAGAAATAAAATATTATCGCCAAAATATAACGCCAAACTAAGGGGTACCCGCTTCTACACCGAAACGGTAATTAGTTCAATTTAATTTAAATTTAGTACACATTCTCAAATGTACTTAAATGGCAGCCTATTGCCATTGATTTTCGCCAAGTTCTGGTCGCGGTTGATCGCAAGCTTAGCGGTGTTGCAAAACAGCAAACAGGAATGGCGCCAAACAAAAATCGCCAATTTTGCGAAGGGGCACCCGAAAGTAAATTTTTACCTAAAATATTATATAGTATGAATTAAAGAACTAATTTCAAGAGAAGGTTATTAATTTTTTTGTTATAATAACCTGCAAAGTGAAAAAATAAGGATTCCAATATTTTATAATTTGAATCACAAGAAAAATATTTTATATGAGAACTTAAGAATAACGTATTGAACGTAACGTTCAATAAATTCATTAAACAACAAGTCAAAATTGGCTTTTTGGAAGATTTTGTTTGCTGATATGTTTAAAATTAAATAGTTTATGCAATTTAAACACTCAGTTCATTAATATTTGCCATATGTATCTTCTTATAAAAGCAGTATCATGAGTAGGGAACTAGCGCCCTCTATATAAAAAGTTGCGTCCAAAATTTGTATGGATTTAAAGCGCTATCGGAGGGCATTTAGTATAGGGGGCTCTGATTAGATGTCCCGCAGTGGACCAGTCGTCAGAAGCTCGGTTCGTGCAGAACACCGAAAGTGAAGCAACATCGACTTAGATCAGTGTTTGGGTGGGTGACAACCTCTCGGCGGCTGGTTTCTGTTGGGCCGTGCACGCTAAAGGGAGCTGGTGCACGTTAAATAGGTCGGGGCTCCAATGTCCTCCAAGTGAAACGTTACCTCTGGGGGTACCAACCCCAGGTGACTGTCCCTCATCTGGGAGCTGGTTCAAAAAATTAAGAGACCACATATAAAGGGGCGGAAGTCGGACTCCTGCCTTTAAGGGCCCCGTTGACTCAGGAGCGGCGAACCTATTATTCCTTGCTTCGTCCGAGGATACGACAACAACAACAACCTAAATTGGATGCATAAAAGCTCAAGATCTCGTAAGCTCAAGATCATGGGTTCCCACCCGGTTATATAGGTGGATTTTAATGCTGAAAATCGTCTGTCTCCATGTACTGTAATTATGAGGCATGTCAAAATGCCCTTGAGTATCTACTTAGTTTGGAAACTATTTGATAAATGAAATTCTTAGTGCAGTTGCTACATCTTCCAATGAAGAAACAAGGCGTCAAAATTACTATGTGGGAATGGCAGTCGCCGATTCTGATGCTACCATTAAAAAAAGTAATAACTTGCAAACTATTTTCGGTAATGATAATCGCTTGGTGCATTATTTTTTATCATTAATAATAATCATTCATTGTAAAAGGATCAATGCTATGCTTAAACATACTTAAATAGTGCATGGAATTAGCATAATTGTTTATATATTATATATTTTTTAAAACGAAAATAGCTTCTTTTCTTAGTCTAGCTCTGATTGTAAAACTTTAACAGCATCTTTTACTTAAGTTCCTGATGAAATTCATTTATTTTCAATTCTTTGCACTTAAAATGTTAGTTCTTTTTTTTTTTTTTTTCAAATAAAAATCCGTAAAACTCACCGAAAAGGAACTTAAGAAAAGGTTTAAAATACCGTGAGAAAGTCCTTAATTCTTTATAATTTATCTTCATTTTCTAAAGAATCTTCAAACTATCGACAGTTTGATTAACAATGGCCATTCGTATTCTGGGAATGTAGCGCATATCAACTGCTCTTTCCGCAAACATCAAACATACCATCTAAATTGGAAATCAGGGAAAGAATAAGAATGAGCTCATTAGTCCTGTGAAAGGGACTGGATTTTTTTTCTCCACACATTTTACATTTTACATTGCCTATTTAAATGAAAGTATCGCCACGCGTAAAGGTCATTAGTAGGATTGTCATCCTGCAATTACACTGTGCAACAAATTTGAACTTTTTTTTTTTTGTCCTTTAGATGAAACTATGTGGTTCTTTATAAACAAAAGGTGCTTAATTCAAATATCCAAACCAAAATGGTCCATCACGTACCGTTTTTGCTGGAAACCCACTTCTCATATTTATAGAATTTGGTTACAGAAGAATGTAACTGCGGCTTACTTATTGAGAACAAAAACACAAAAAAGATTTTTTTTGCTGTTTCATCTTGTGGGCGTCTGTTGGTGTACCCTGATACCAGATTAGCAGTATTCAATTCGTATACTTCCATTCTATCGACCGCTGAAACGCTTTTAAAACACAGATATTCTGATGAGACCTTTCTCCATTCTCATAATTAATTACGACAAGGTTTTGAAGAAAGAAGTCCATATGGGAGTAAAAAAAGTGTAGTTTTAATGAAATATAGCAACCTAATAATACAAAAGCAGAAAATCATGTCACAAACATGATTTTCGTAATTTTCAGCTTTCTCATTTCCAAGGAAACGTGAGCACACTGATCTAAGGCCTCCAGGCAAATTTTTCAGCTTCTCACTGTTTGTTTTCATGCTCTTCATCATGAAAGGACTTCCTTAAGTTGTGGGCCAATAAAAATCATTTCTTTTAGTTTTGCCTCACTTATTATTTTTTATTTTTTTCCTGAAATGCAAGAAAGTCACTCCTTTTCTGTCCAGAGCTTTTACAAATATTTCGATAAACCAAGTTTAATGTGCAATTGTGGGAAAAAGGCACATTGTAGATTTACAAGTGGCTCATTTGATATGCTTTTGCCAGTCAAAATATTGAAATTTCCTTTGTGTTTGCAGAATATGCTACATGAATGAATAGGAAAATAATACTTAGATGGAAGAGCACCTATAAACAAGCGCCACTCTGCTGGATTGTGCTCATGTCCTAATGCTTGAAACACTACATTCACATCACAGCAACATACTATTTTTTCTTTCTCCGCAAAATAGTCTACAAAATGTTTTTGTCGTCTTGTAAAAAACTCGAAACTTCGAGAAGTAGATAAAGCTTTTGTTGCCAAAACATGTCGCTAAAGTAACCCAAGTTCATTACAATGGTCTCTAGAATGGCAACGATTTCACTGTCAATGAGAAAGATATGATTTATAATAAATTAAGTCGATAAATTACGAAAATATGCACATTTATCCAGAAAATACGTAAAAGCTGAAATGTGGAACTTTGGGAAAATGGTACGTGATAGGCAAAAAATAATTGCAGATTCGTAATTCTCAGCCAAAATTACATAAGAAACAGACATTTTCATCCAAAGGACATTTTTCGTGTTGCACAGTGTTATATAAGAAAAATGCAACTAAAGTACGTAGAAATAATTCATGAAGATTTTATTGAATATTTTACTGATTTGATAAGGAATGATTGAAACATTTTCATACATAGAACACAAGCATAGTTATTCATCTACTGTCGCTTCAACTTGGGTGTCGGGACCCGCAGAAAATCGCAAATATTTCCAAACAATTAGGACCAATGCAAACTATTTGTTTGTTAAGAAAACATTTTCAAACTATAAGCAAAAGTTGCACAATTCAATATTATTCAGTAATAACAAACTTTAAAAATAAAGTACCAGATTTATCTCAACTTATTAATTAATGGGACTGTTGATAGCAGACTGTGGTTATAAATGAGTCCTCTTAAAAAACATTTATTTGGTTAAACTAAAACTGCTCACTGAAATGGTAAGAAAATAAATTACACATGGTCACAAAAATCAGTCAATCACGTACGGAGCCGAGAATTTACAGAACAAAATCCCAGAAAATAATACATTGTATTCTGGGATTCTGTTAAGATGAATTCTGTGAAGTCATGACTCTTCGCAGTTCATTATGTACTAAAAATAACGCCACCTAGGTGAATAGATGAATAAACATAATGTGTTGCTTGCACGTACGAAAGGCAGCTTTCAGTTCGAATACTGTCGGGGACATTTTTTTTTCCAATATGAGAACACAAGTTGTTCACAGGAGAAAATTTAGGCATTTTTTAGCTTCTGTTAGGGAGTTTCAATACTAGAAAGGCTAAAAAATGATACTTTGTAGAAATTTTAATTACAGTTCTGACGCTTCGAAGCTTCTGCGCATGGCAGAAAAGGACGAATCCCTTCGAGGGGAAGGGGGTAGTTTTTAGGGACGTTCGTTCTGCAGGTGCGTTTATTAACACGCAAATCAGAATGTTTACTTTTCTTTTTGTTGAAAACAACCAACTTTTTAAACAGTATACTAAGCGGACTAATAGGAGATCAAAATACAGCACATTTCTTGTTCCAGCAGTTTTTACGAGCCAGATGACCTTTTTTGCGATAAAACTTTACTGTCGTAATTTGCAATAAAATTTACTTATCTGTCTTCTTGTTCAATTATAAATACTGAGATAGCTATCGCTATTACAATCTCGCATAAATTAAAAAGAACGTAAAATTAGGAACAAATTTAGCAAAAATTGCAATGTTTGCAAAATTTGTGCCTAATTTATGTTGTTTTTAATTTTTCTTTGTAGCACAAAGATTTATATTTTATTTAATTTCGTGTAGTTTCAGTAAAGATAAGTACGGGATTGTTTTTAAGTGTTTACGTTCATTTTTAAAGAATCGCTAAACTTACTAAATTAATCTATCCAAACAAAAGAATTTCTATTTTGAAAACTTAACTAAGCAATTGTTTTTTTTTTTTTTTTTTTTTTAAATTATTGGCTTCTACATTTCTGTCCAAAAATATATTGTTCTTACGAATGAGAAAGTAAATCTCTTATTACCATAAAAATTGCACTTGATATGAAATCCATGTAAAAAGTTTGAGGGAAAAACATGACATAAAGGCATAACAAAAATAACTTTTTCATTCATTGCCATTCCTTTTTTAGCCTACTTTCCCGTAAAAGTAAAAAAAAAATAATAATAAAGCATGAAAGAAGGCTTAATGTATCGTGAAAATATCGTTAAAAATCAAGAAAAGTCAAAAATAAGTTAAGTAATTAAATAAAGATTGAAAAATAAAAAATTTGAAAGTAGGGTTTTGAGATGGGGAAAAAGTGTGTCTGTCGGTCTGTCGGTCTCTCTGTCTGTCGGTCTGTCTGTCTGTCGGTCTGTCGGTCTCTCTGTCTGTCGGTCTGTCTGTCTGTCGGTCTGTCGGTCTCTCTGTCTGTCGGTCTGTCTGTCTGTCTGTCTGTCGGTCTGTCGGTCTGTCTGTCGGTCTGTCCCCCCCTAATAACTTTTGAACGAATTGTCCGATTCAAAAAATTCTTTTTGCATTCGAAAGATCTCGGCGAGGACATCTAATTTCCATATTTTACTTTTTGATTTGAACTTTTTTTTGTTCAATTTTGAACAGTGCAAAAAGTTTTAACATTAGCGCCTATGGGCGAAAATGAAGCAAATTATGTAAAATTTGGGTACAAGATCCAAGTTCCCATGAACAAGCTCACTGGAAGAAGTTCTTGGCGTGAAATATTGATTTGAACAATTTTTGTTCATTTTTGAACAGTTCAAAAAAAATTAACATACCGCCTACGGGGAAATTTCAATCCTATATAATTCCTGATCTAACGGACCGATTTGCTTGGAACAAACTTTATCGGAAAGCTCTTATGACGTAGAACATGTACAAATAGAAAGTACATCCAGAACTAAGGAGCCTATTTTCCTATGAAATTTTTTGATCGGGATTTTCAAGAATATTTTTGAATCAAAGAATGATTAAATGAATAAGCAAAATAATGAATGAATAAATGAGTGACTAAATACATGAATGACTTAATAAATGAATGATTGAATGCCTATTAACCGTTGAAAAAGGTATATTTGAACCAATTAAGAACTAAAACTAAACGAGAAAAACAGAGAGAGAGAGATAGCTAGATTATAAATTTGAATTCGGTGTATACGGGGAAGTAGGCTCGTATAGTTCTAGACGGAACTTCTTGTTTCGTATTATATTAATCTTTCTCAAAAAGTATTGTGACGTAAATTATACTTTCAATCATGTTTTAATTAAAATAATACATTTTACCCATATATTTACTCCTCTAATTTATACATTTCTACCAAATATTATAATTATTTATTCGCTACAATTAAAATTTATAGAAAGAAAATTTGAAAAACTACTCAATATTTTTATGTTTTAACCATACATATTTTTTTCACTCTTCCGAATGATAAATGACTTCCGTAGTATTAAAAAAATCCTATAGATTTTTCATTTTAATTCCTGGGGAGACAACTTAATTACGTTACAGTTTTCAACTTGTTTATTACTTGTGTAGCCGTTCCGAAAAAAAAGTTTTCGCATTAAAAGTTTCGATTTTAACGATCATTTCAAATATTTTAAGAGAATTCATAAAATAAGTATATATATATATTTTTCAATTCTTACTTTAAGGGAACTCCATACAATAGATCTTGTTAGTTTTTTAGTATATCGCATATCCAAAAACTGTTTTTAGATACGTTAAAAAAATACTAATATTTTATTTAGTATGTTATATACTAAAAATATAGCACATCATGGACACACACACATATATGTATATACTTCTAGATATTTTTTGTGGCAATTAAGATATCATTTGGTAATGAGAGATTAGATTGCATTTTCGTAATTTCCTTCCGATATAGTATTTTTATTTGCATTAAAAAATAGGCTACCTTGTATCACCGAAACACGTGTAGGCAAAACTTGGTACTCTGTGCTTGTAACTTTGTTTTTTCTTTCATCTTTTATAAGAAAGGCATAAAACCTTTTTATTTCTTTTAATTTTCTTAGTTTGTGCTTTATACCGCATTTTATTTTATTTTTTTCATAATGTCGCTTTTTTTCCAATTTGGGACATTTTATATTAATAACACTGGGCAACAATTTTAAGCTAAGAAAACCAAGTTAATGTATAAAAAATTGAAAACATCCAATTCTTAATGAATTCAACGTGCTGAACACAAATATCACCATGAAAACTGTGTTCTTGCTTTTGTTTTTGAGATTCAGAGGCGCAAAATATAATGTACCTAATGCTGAAATGTCGTTTTTGTTAAAATATTTTAAAGAATGAACTGATTTACTGCGCATTATAATAAGTAATATATTTCACTTTTAGATGTTTCCGTGCATATATGAATTAATAAAACGCGTAATAAAATTTTCATTTTGATTTTTAAAAAAATCCAAAAATGAAGAAAAATAACCAAATATTATAGGTATGTTTGCAGACTACTGCTGGACGATTTTTAGAGATAATCCAAACGTGGAATATAAGCGAAAGGAGCAAACGATTTCGTCAATAAAATTGGTATGACCGCACTTTATATTGTCACCTATATTTCTTTTTAAATTATCTTAGAAACAAGACATTCAAATCCATTATTATTAATGTGTTCTTTTGTCCCTATCATTCAAAGTAAAGTCTCAACGTAACGAAAAAACTAGAGCCATATTCCATTTTTTATTGCCCTAGTCATGATTAGCAAGTTAATTAATAAATATGTTGACACTTTCATTCAAGTTACATTTTTATTGGTGTTTAGTGTAAATAACCTTTATAAAAATCTTGCATCCTAAAACCATGAAGTAACTGGTACTTATTTTTGTAATTTATGGTTCTATCCTTCACTCGATTAAGCTGAGAAATGAAATGAATCTTAATTGTAAAACTTACGTAATGTATAAAAAACGGTTTAAAGTTAGCTACACAGAAACAAAACTAAATAGTGAAAAATAAAATTTTAGTTTCATCTGGGAGGATAACGCTTATAGGGAAAGCCATAGAAATGTAAAATTCCATTGCGAATGTGTCCACTGAGTTTGAAAGGAGTTGAAATTTCTTCTCATGTATTGCTTCGCAGTTATTTTAAGGCCCAATTTCACGGTTCAGTAGTATCTGAAAATAATCGAAGTCATCGATAGAAGACGAGAAACATAGCCTCATTTCATGCGTCGTAGTGTCGCAGTTATAGCAAAGGTAGTATGTACAATCCCGAAAAGGAAGACAAATATATATAACGCCTGAAATTTACACACACACATACATACATTTATATATGTATATATATATGTTGGGTGTAGTCCCTTCCGTTATCCAAGAATCAAGTGTTTTAAGACGAACACAGATTTATTAACGAAGACAAGACAGTTAGAACATTCACATTAACACATAGAAACAAATGAACATTTCGGTTACGTCAAGGTAGTCGCGTCAAACACTTCTAAAGTTAGGGTTACTTCTCAGTGGAAAGCTACACGTCTATACTTCCTCGTCTCTAACGTCTCTCTCCGTCTTCTGGCGTTCTCGCTGTGAGGGCGCTCATGGTCAGATTGTGGAGAAGGGTTGAGGTGTTTCCCTCCTTCACACTCGTCCATCCTGATGACTCTTGGCCCTCCAAGACCCGTGGAAAACAAAACAATCGTCTAAATTTGTAAAGAAAAAAAGAAACAGGAAAAACAATACAAAATTCTGGGTTAAAACTGTTCGTCAAAAAGTCAGTTCTGGTATGAGAGCGTCAACATGTAAATCAGGATCAAAAGCGAAGTCCAAGTTCAGTCCAAGTCATCATCGTTTATCAGTCATTAAGTTGGTTGTCGCAATCAAGTGGGGAAAAGTGATGAGAGATCAGTCCAAGGCTTCATATGGTCAGCAGCGGTCGATGTAGTGTTGGGTCCGGCATGTTGACCTAATTTTTTCACATCATAGCGATCATTTGCTTTAACGCTGGTAACTTTGTAGGGACCATGAAAGTTGGGAAACAATTTGGAACCTGGAGAGAATTGAGTCTTTTGAATAGCCACGATGTCGCCTTGTTTGTAAGTAGTTGGTTTCTTGCAACGTTTGTTGTACGAAATTTGAGAACGCGTTTGGTGATCAAGAATATTTCGTTTGGCAGTTTCGCGGAGTTTATGTTTGTCTTGCATGATAATGTTTAAATTTTCTTCTTCGAGTAACTGCTTAATTCGTAGATCATCTTTATTTTTCATTTTAATGCCGATCATTAATTCGAATGGGGTAAAGTTCGTGGTCGTTGAATTTGTACTGTTTAATATGCGTTGGACGTCGGGCACAAATTTAAACCATTTTGAGGGGTCGTCGATAGAAAGTTTAGCCAGAACAGGTATTAAAGTTCCATGTATGCTTTCGACTTGACCATTGCCTCGGGGTATACCTGTGGTGTTCACTACATGGTCAATATTCTCGTTCGTGCAATATTCTGCGAAATCAGAGGATTGAAAAGATGAACCACGATCTGATATAATTCTGGATGGATTTCCGTATGTAATGCTCTGAACTTGGAGCTTTTCAATTGCAGCGCGTGAAGTCGTTGACTTGACGGGATATAACCACGTAAACTTGGTAAATGCGTCCACTACACTAAAAATGTATTGATATTGTTTGTTGGTTGTTGGGAGTGGTCCTAGGAAGTCGATATGATAGGTTGACAACGGAAGGTCACCTTTCGGAATGGGATGTAAAAAACCTTCTTTCTTCCCTCGTTTCTTGTTAAAAAGTATGCACTCGATACAATTGGCAATAACATTCTCAATCTGTCGGCGGGCTTGTGGAATATAAAAATCTTGACTGAAAAGGTCTTGCGTTTTAGCGACTGCGAAATGGCCTTTATTATGAATTGAACGTATGATCTCAGTCTGCATTTTCTGAGGTACAACAATTAACTCACGATCTTTGTCGACTTTGTAAACTATGTCATTTTTTATAATATGTTCGGTGTCTTCTCCGTTTTGGATTAAAAGTTTGAGTGTTTTGATGTAGTCGTCTTCGTTTTGCGCTTTAGAGAGTTGAAATGTTAGATCTGAGTCAAGACATGTCGTCAAATAAACGGGATTTCGACTCAAAGCATCAACATGTTGCAAACATTTACCGGGACGGTGGATGATTTCAAAATCAAATTCGTCTAGATACATCGCCCATCTAGCTATTTTCGGAGTAAGGTCTCGTTTTTGCAATGTTTGTTGGAAAGCAGCGCAGTCAGTCACGATTCTAAATTTTGTTCCTAGAAGATAATTTCGAAATTTCTTTACTGCTTCAATAACGGCAAGTGCTTCAAGTTCGTAGCTGGAGTATTTAGATTGTCGAGGTGAAGTCTTTCTACTCATATACTGTATAGGATGCCATTGGTCATCATCATCGGATTTTTGTAATAGGACTGCACCAAATCCAAAAGAACTTGCATCCGTAATTCGAGAGGGGAATTTTGATTAAAGATATGCAAAACTGGTTGATTCGAAAGAGAATTTTTGAGAGCAAGAAAAGCTTGATGTTGTTCTGGACCAAAATGGAAAGATGAGTCTTTTCTGAGCATGTCGCTTAAAGGTCGTGCAATCAGTGAATAATTCTTTATAAATTTTCGAAAATATCCTGTTAAGCCCAAAAAACTTTGAACTTGTTTGAGCGTCTTCGGTAAAGGAAAATTTTGAACTGCAAGGGTTTTCGACGGCGAAGGTTTGATAGTACTGTTTTCAATAACATCTCCGAGAAATTCAATACGACGCTGTAAAAATTGCATTTTTTGAGATTAAGAATTAATCCAAAGTCTGATGCTACTTCTAGTACGCGTTTTAATTTCTGAAGACCTTCTTCTTCATCTTGGGACGGTATTATTAGATCGTCCATGTAAATAATAATGACATTTTCACGAATAAGATCGCGAAACACTGTGGAAACAAATCTTTGGAAAACACTAGGGCTGTTGGAAAGACCAAAGGGGACTTTCAAAAATTCAAACTGGCCTTCTGGTGTGACAAACGAAGTGTATTTCATACTGTTTGGATTCATAGAAACATGAAAAAACCCATTCTTCAAATCAAGGGAGCTAAACACTTTGGCTTGTTGCAATCGATCTAAAGCGTCATCAATGAGTGGTATGGGAAATTTGTCTCTAATTATTTTTTTGTTGAGGTGTCTATAATCTATGCAAAGTCTGTATGAGCTTTTTTTCTTCTTGCATAACACAATGGGGGAAGCATAATCAGAACAACTATTTTTAATTATACCGTCATCTAACCATCCTTGTATTTGTTTCTGCACTATTTTTTGTTCTGCAAGCGGCAATCTTCGAGGTCGTTGAGCTACTGGGATCTCATCTGTCAGAATTAGAGTCATTTGTAAATCAGTTTGCTTAGTACCGCGAGGTTTGTAATTATTTATCAAAGTTGACAACTGTGTTTTGAGGGATGGGTCTAAAATGTGACTTAAGTCGTAGGGTGTCGTCTCTATGGAATTGGTCAAATGTGAGAAAAGAATTTCGGAATTTACAACATTTGCATTTGTACTGACTGTCGAATGTTTGTGGTCATCTGGGCGAGGTGTACTGCAATCTGGATCAGCGTTGTGGGTTGATGAACTTGTCACGATTAAAGTATTAGTCTTCGTCAACGATACTACACCATGGGAAATTTGCAAATCACCTTGTGAAAGTACATCAGCACCAACCAACATCGCAAATTGTAAAGTATTATTCGAAACAACACAAATATCAGTATTAAATTCAAAACCATCAATAAAAATAGACGCTGAAAATGAACCCAACGGTGTTACCGTATTATTTCCTAAACCATGTAACTGAATATTTAACTCACCTAAGAAACAGTTAGGAGCAATTTTACGAAAAAACTCTTCTTTTAAAAGTGTTTTGTTCGGCGCAGTGTCGACAACAGCAGAAATTAGAATATTGTTGACATTTACAGTCTTGGTAAACAAACTAGTAGAATTTTGAGGATTTCCAATTGTAACATGAGATTGTACCTTCTTTGATGGACAATTAGCTGCCTTATGAGAACCATATTGTTTAGATGCAAAACATTTCATTCCTTTATCTTTATGAGGACAGAAACGAGATTCATGATTATTTCGTTCACCACAGTTAAAACATAATTTTTCCGTTACTTTGGGGGAGCGAAACGCATTAATACTACTGGAAGTGTGAAATCTTGGTTCAGTAAATTTATTTCCAACAGTTTTTTCCTCGGTAAAATTTTTACGATGATCTCTAGAAAAATTACTATTTGGATGGCTATTAGGTTTGAAGGCACGATGAGAATTATTTTCTGATTCAACATCCTTAGAATAAAGCTTCTCAAAAGAATGTAGCTTCTGCTTAAATTCGGAAAGATCGGTGCATCCATACAAAATGAGTTTAGCTTGAGAGTCGGGCAAACCTTCAATACAATATTCAATTAAGGATTCATCGTCAATATGACTTTGACTAGCTAACGCACGCATAGCGATAAAGTATTCTGTTACAGTTTCATTTTGCTTAAGTTTTCGGGAATTAAGAAGCCTATGAACATTAATGGATGAAATTTTTGTGCCAAATTCAGTAATAAGGTGTTCTTTAAGATTTTCAAAACATGTGACATTTTTCAAAGATAATACAAAAATACGGGCTGGATCAGCTAATAATTTTTTTGTAATCAAAATTTTATGTACGTCTGCAGTAAAACCATAAGTTAAAAATAATGCTTCTAAGTCGGAGATAAAATTTTGTATAGAATATGTACCCTTTCCTGAAAAGATACGAGCTAAATCGCATATTTCTCTCAAAATGAACCAAATTGAATTATTGTCTCCTGGTGAAATGTTGTGAACACTGGATAATTCACAATTTGTTTTTATTTTCTCTCTAAGTTCGATAGCGGAATAAGAATTCTGAGTCACTAGATTTTTTTCTTCCCTGGCGCTATGCTCGCCATGAGGTGGGGAGGAAACGAAATGTTGGCGCGGGGGAGACAGCTGTTGCGGTTTCGTGGCGTCGTTCAAGGTCACGTGTTCAGACGGAACGGAAGGATTGCTTTGTGAAATGGTTTTGGTTTCATTCGAATCGTCATCAGAAGAAAAAAATTCAATAGTACTTTGAAATGAGTTTAAATCAGAAAGAGATTCAAAAATTCTGTCACATAAAACTTCTTGCGAACCGGAACAGTCGATATACAATAAATTACACACAGAGATAAAGTCAGCTAAGGAAAATGATTCTAAAAGCTTTTGTTTACGCTTTTCAATATCGAAATCATCGGGGAAGGAAGTAAATTGCCTTAGGCTTCTACGTGTTTATCGGTCAAATGGTTGATCAGATACAATTTCACTTAACAATTTCACACTTTTGGCACTTCCACATTTGAGAGATTTAGCAATGGACGGTATGTCATTTAGCGATATTTTCGCCATACTAAAAATATATAAAGGAACGGACTCACCCGAGTTTAAGAGTCGTGCGGAGTACTAATTAATCCTGGGTAGACACACTTCTGCAACCATGTTGGGTGTAGTCCCTTCCGTTATCCAAGAATCAAGTGTTTTAAGACGAACACAGATTTATTAACGAAGACAAGACAGTTAGAACATTCACATTAACACATAGAAACAAATAAACATTTCGGTTACGTCAAGGTAGTCGCGTCAAACACTTCTAAAGTTAGGGTTACTTCTCAGTGGAAAGCTACACGTCTATACTTCCTCGTCTCTAACGTCTCTCTCCGTCTTCTGGCGTTTTCGCTGTGAGGGCGCTCATGGTCAGATTGTGGAGAAGGGTTGAGGTGTTTCCCTCCTTCACATATATATAACTGTTATCTCTATGTATTTTCTACGCATTATTACTGCCAAAACAATGAGCTTGTCAAAAACCCACATGCACTATTAAATCATTTTTTGATTCAAAACGGGGCTCACTTTATCTTACAACATGGTTCACTTGATCTTACAACATAATTCAATTATTTAGCATATTGTGCTACAACAGCAGTTCTCAAACTTTCGAATTACGCACTCATTTGTTATGATTTACTTATTATTGTTTTTAAATCTTTACTACGTGTAAAACGTTCGGTATCGTCCTCAATATGTTATATATTTCAAAACCTGCCCAGCTATAATTAAACCATGTTATTATCCAATACTAAAAAAACCCTCAGTACAATGTTTAATTAAACATTTTGGAGTAGAGATAATAGGAATCGGTTAGAAACACTAGGAAACATTTCGACAAATTTAAGAAATACGTACGATTTAGATATTTTTGGCGAACAAACATTTTATTATCTATGGGAAACTAAAAGTCTCAGGTCTGAAATTTTGATCGAATTTTTACCGACGCACCTCAAACTATTTTTGGAGTGAATATTCCAATTTACTACAGGCTGTAAAGAAGAAATCTTTAAGAGTACGGGAAGCACATGATGTAATAATCATGTAAATTTAGCACCGAAAGATCCAATGCATGAAGTTAGTAGTATTTCGAAATAGAACTTAGTGTATAGTAAAACACTTATTGTCCACCGTCGGTTGCGCCCCTCCCCTCCCCACTGCGGTTGATCCGACCGTGCTTGACTTCTCCTGAAGCGTCGGTGATTAAACCGTCACATGTGGTTTACATGTTAATGTGGCTTTTCTGATATCGTTAAAGATCTACAAAGTGTACAATGAAATATCCTGGTCGTGAAGTTGAGGAGTGGATTGCCCAATGATTGAAACGAATAAAGAGCTCAATGACAGACATACTATTTCTGTTTTGTTTTCTTCGTAAAATATCATGAAGATATTAATATTCCGGTATTTATATGCAGCTGGTTCATAATATATGTGGATAAGGTTTTACCAAAATTTATATAACTAATTTGTTAGGAAATAAACAGTTTATCTTTTGCGAAAAAAAATAAACTAAAAAAGCACAGAGCAAGAATAAATTCGCATACAACTTTCTGAAATATTTACTGATATTTTATGCTCACTAAGTATTTTTCCTTATATTTTTTCTATAGATTCAGAGTTTTCTAGTTGCTAAAAACCATTTTTCCACATTTTTCATTGTTTGTTCTTTCATGCACTAGTTCATAATGGACAAAAAGAGAAAAAAATCATACTACTTATTACAAAAACTCAAGAGTTAATTTTAAATTTAAAAAATTACCCATCGCTTCATATATTTCTCTAAACTATCGAAATATATCAGATTAATTAATTATGCACGCCAAAACAGCGTCCCACACAAACTGAAACGTGAACCAACATTTGTAGTGTAAAAGTACTCTGATTTAAACAAAACAAATTTTGCTTAATTCTCATCGCATTTAAAAAAAAATAATATCAAACATTTATTACGAAAAATATTTTTAATTAAACAACAAATTATTTACATAAATTCGATACAAATAATTAAATAGTCGGATTAAATTTCTCGCATTTGATTAAATATGAAAATAAATATTCCTATTATATTTCTAATTAACGACATTTTCAGTTGCTTTAAGAAACTATCTTCTAAAAAATGAATTACATATTCATCATATTTTATTAGGAAAAATTAAATACTGAACACATAGTTTCTCTCTGACGTCGTCTTCTGTTGTGCATATTCATCCTGACTTCGTATTAAACAAAAACAAAAGTATGCGAGTGAAAATTCGAGTAGCAACCTTTCTTTCCGTTTGTAATTAATGAAGAAATTTTAAAGCATTTTTAAAGACGTGAGTTATATTTTTAAGTTTATATTTTTGATTATAATTTATGTTCTTTAATTTAAATATAAAAAATAAATAAACAAAAAAATAATAATTTCATTTGAGAAATGTTTTATGCTTTGCTAAACGAATGGTCGCTGCATGGAAATTTTTTTTTGCTGCATACAATATTGGAAAATGGATGTAAATAAACTTAATGTTTTATATCATGGGTCTGAGAATTTGTGAGTTAAAAATTTATACATTTTCCCTCACTAAAAACGCGAATTGTCAAAAAAGTTTTTTTTTAATTTATTCAAAGTATTTAATTTTTCATTGATATTTATTTTTTCCCTAATAAGAGAATACTGTAAAACCAATAAAAAAAGAGGTGGATGTTTGCTTTATGAGATAATTATTACGCATATTACTCTTTCTTCAGGTAAGGAAAAAAAGTGATTTAAAGACAGAATAAAGGCATTTCTCCACTTGCAGGGAAATTTTTTGGGAGCGTAAGGCCACGAATTTAGTTTCAAAGGCAACGACATCATATTTTCAAAGCAATTTTATAATTTAGGATTGAGTCTGTTTCTAATAAGTTCCTACCAGTTGAACAATCATAACCATTTTTGGCAGTCGGTACATTTTGCAGTACAGTATATAGAGTCACTGTTCAAACAATCCAATCTACTGTTATTTTTTAAATGCAAACTCATAATTGCATGCAATGAAAGTACTTATGTTATATTTAATGATACTTTGGTCACGTGTCCCTTTGAGATAACCAGAACTAAAAGGCTAAGGCTGTAGATATTTGGAAAAATGTAGCAACATTCCTAGGTCCCTTTGTTGATTATCGCATTCCTCTATGAGCATTAATCAACGAAGCTATTCATTCTGCACAGACATTAACGGTTTTTTTCGAAAACAAATTGCGAGGAAGGCTGTTATACATTTCGTAATAAACAGTTACCTTTGTGATCGGGTACTAACTATGAGAGAACAACTTTTTTAAGCACACGATTGTCAAAATGAATTTGCACATACATTACACGCACGCAATAGTTTTACATGAAACCCTTATAAGTTTTGAAGTCCGGAATGCTTCACTGTGGTCTCTGTGGTGTGTGTTTGCGTCTCGAAATTGAAAAGTGTTTCTCATAGTGTGCACGCATGTACGCTGCAAAACGTTTTAGTGTTACAGAACACCATTTGTGGTGTTCAGTTGTTGTAAAGTTGAAAATTATTCATTTTTGATATATTTTAAATTCCTTTAAGTGTGTATCTAAAAAGATACAGACGGCCGAATGTTTTTTAGCATATCATGTTCTCTAATGCATATACGCATCAAAAATTCATTACGATGGTTCATTTATCCTATTTTTATAGAAACGAGCAGTTGCAATGAAATTTCGATAACAGAGTTAACCAATTTCAAGTGCTAAGAAACTTTATAATGTCTATATTATTTTTGAATAACACATAAAAAAGTATGAAGTACATCAAAAAGAAATACTTTTCCGCTTTATACCACGGAACACCAAAAATTGTGTTAAATAACACCAAAAATTGCGGCAACTAAACGCAAAATTTTTAGTGTATGTGATATCCTATCTTTTGTTTTATCAACTGTATAATTGTTTCAATAAGTGATATAATTGAGTGCTATACACTGTCATTAAATTTTTGTTTTATACAAAAGAGCCAAAAACCGAATATTTGATTAAATTACAATACATTACCTCAGACAATACACGAGAGTCATGAAAACATGATCATTAAAATAGAGTATATTTATTGACAGAATTGTTTTGTATGTTATGCAAAATATCTTAACAAAATGGCTCCATATTCAAAAATAGAAATATAAGTTTCCCAATCATAAATATTCATAATATTCTTTATCTATTCTCTATCCCTGGCAATAAACTTTTATTGATACGTTATACTGCAGTGCAAACGGGAAGAGGAAAATTCCCTGTGCTTATCTACGCAAACCGTCAATACCTCCTTCCTAAGTAAACGTGATCAGAAAGCTCAGAGAAAGAAACAACAGACGCTCATTCTTCCATTGATGAGAAGTGAATTAGAGATTTTGTGAAAAAGTCACGTTCATTTTTTACGAATCCATACCATCTTATGACCGTAAAGTAACACATTGCATTATTTACTGTTGTATACATACATAAAACTAAAGCAGTTTTCAAATAATAAGAAACTTCTCTGAGAAGAATTTTACTTCAAGTTTCGAGGATGAGTTATAAATCTTTTATAATGAGGTCAGAAATATGAATTTTGAAATATTGTTTAGGAACTACTTTATTCAAACAATGTTAAAAACAGAATAAAGTAGAAATGTTCTATTTTATTTTAAGTTTCTAATCTTAATATACACGGGTTAATTTATTTAAATTTTACAGAAAAACAGAATATTAATTGAAAAATTTAAAACGACATTGTCGCGCTTTAAGGAAGCTAGAAACTACAGTTAACCATTCTTGAAGGGAAACTTACACATTATTGGATGTAGCATTCAATACGCGAGTTTTCTGTTGCTGTTTTTCGTTGCCGGATCTGAGTAAATTTTATGCGATATATTTCACATAGACCTCCTTATTGTATAAAATAAATAAATTAATAAATAAAGAAAAGTAATAAAATAAAATACATAAATAAATACTAGTAATAAAATAAAATAAATAAATAATAATAATAATAATAAAACTAAAAAATAAATAAATAAGTAAAACACTAGTACGTTTTATTGCATTACATTACTAAATTACTTTATGCGTACGTATATAGCGACTTTATGTTTTTGTGTAAGGCTATGATACTGCAGGTATTAAGGAATATAGTAGTACACACTTAGTTGTCCAACACCACCTTGGTTGTAGTCGGATATAGCACGGACTCTCAGACGTCGTTGTATCCAATGTCAACGGTAATTCCATTTTTCATTCATTCACAGCCGTCACGATGTCGTGGCTAATTTTTGTTTATGTGGCTTTTCTGCGTAGTAATATGTGGTAAAAAGGAATTTGGAAATTATGCAGGATGAGAGAAACATCGCGCAAAAAAGTGTTTCGTTCTTTCTTACGCGTTACATTTTTAAATAAGTACAAGAGCAAAGTGAATGTATAAAATACTCAATATCATCTGTAAAATATCAGTGCCGGATCTAGGGTGGGGCAAGCCGGGGCCCATGCCCAGGGCGGCACTTCTTAGGGGGGCGGCAAATTCAACTGTGATGCACAAAAAAAAAAAAAAGAAAGAGAAAAAAAAATAAGGAAAAAGAAAGTAAAAAATAAAAGAAAAAATGTTTAATTAAGAAAATTAAAGTTTTGGAAGAGAATTAAAATCCTAGTTTGGCGCTCCGATTTTATTAGAGATCAGCCGATAAAAGCTCCGATCAGCTATTTTTCTAACGATTAAAACCGATTAATAGAATTATTTATTTGTATAAACTGTTGGAAAGTCTAAAATTGAGGTTAATGGTGGCAAATTTCGAAATGTCAAAATTTAAAAATTGAATTTTAAAAAGTCAAGGCTTTTTCCCCATTATGGAAGTAAAATACGTATAAATCATGCTATGCGAAGACAATACCCAATGATTTTTCTTTTTGAAACTTTCAAGCCTCCTTTTAGGAAGAGGTGGGAGCTTGTAAATGTCGTTTGAGAAGGCAAACGCTCGGCTCTTCGATGAGGGCGTTAGTAAGACGGAGAGAGAGGGGAGGGTCCTGCACTCTGGATTTAAAAAAAGAAGCCATTTTTTCTGAATTTTTATTATTATTTTTATGAGAAAAAGCGTTTTAATTTCAAAAAGTTTTTGTTTGCTATTTTTTCCTAAAATTTTTAAAGTCCCAAAGCGTGTACTAAGTCCTCAAAATGCCCCAGTTTGCATATAGTTTTCAAAATTTTCCAGGGAGAGAAACCCCCGGACCCCCTTCAACTGTCAGAATTTCATATCTACAGTTAAGTTCTTGCCCTTCATATTGCTCTGCCCCCCTAATTTTTTGCTAAAAGGGCCATGTGTGGGAACATTACTGAAAGTTGGGGTTCATCAGTGGCCCCCAAGGGGAAAATCCTTTTGAAAAAAAGTGGCTAGCGCATAAAAAGTTTTTTGAAATATCAACAATAATTGGTTGGAGGGGGCGGCATTTTAAAGTTTTGCCCCGTCTCGGAAAAGTCCAAGATCCGGTAATGGCAAAATTGTTTCATCTTCAGACATTACACAGTTAATGCTTGGGTTTTTTACACATTGCACCAGGAAAGGACTACATACCTGTTACTAAATTTTCCATAGGAAAAGCGAATATAGTTCAAATAAGAATCCATCGAAAAAAGCCTTCTTAGGTATACATAACACTGAAACTTGTTTAGCAATTGAAATGTTCCTCTAAAACAGCATATGTAATAATTAAAAAAACCCTAATGATAATAACTAAATTATAATTTATATGCATGTTTTAAAATAAAGGATATTTGAGGAATTATGTAACATTTACATAGCTATAAAACTGCTTATATGTTACCTATAGTTGCATAAAAAATGCACCCATAAAATAATAGTTTGTTCATTTAAAATTATCACACATATAAAGATTGTTTTTCTTTTTTTTTTGGTACTAGTGCAAATCCGCAAGAAAAGGAATCGCCTTGCAACAAATGCACTGTATAAATAGCAAAAAGAGAACATTTCATGCATAAATATGTATACATGATTCTTGCCTCATTTGCATCATCAATATATAGAAATATCATGATATTAGATGTTCAATGGTCGGAATAGAACTGATTTATTGAATACATTCCAGTGTCCAGATATATCTCAGTGACTTGCCACATCCCAACCAATTATAATCACTATGTAATTATACTCTATCTCTGAAATTGGAACCTTCATTGCATCTGAACACTAATCGTACAACCAAGATGGCAAAATACCTTCAATGTCGCGCACGACTAAGTATCAGTAATTATGTAAAGCTTAAGTGTTTAGTAGTACATTATGTTACTAATAAATTATAAACTACCAGAGCCTATTAATAACAATAAGCTACCGTTTTCGGACAAAGTTAGGAAGGTTCTCAATATGTGTCGGATTTAAACTTATTTACTTAGATTTTTGTTATCTTAGTAGTCAAAATATTTTAGTATATTTTTGCGTTACTGTTCACTTAACAGGAAAACTATAGATAATCCAAAATTCATGGTTGACTGAAATTGTAAAATTTTAGAAACACAATTATGATTCTCGCAAGTCCATAGAAGTTTGCTACAAAATGCAAATAATGCTTCACAGTTAGTTACGAATATTGTCAGTTTTTTTCTCCGTAGGAGAAACATAAGGCATGAAATTCAATGTTAAATTAAAAATGCTTTTAATTTGCTTCCCAAGAATTTCTGAATAATGTTTTTTTTTTGCAAAATTATGTGGTGAAACTACACACCAAATAAATGTTTAGGGGCAGTAATGCTAGTAAACATTCTATGTATTGTGAAATTTTGAATTTCCCGTTTTACAGACTGAAAAAATAATAGTGTATTTGCAAACACATATTACATTTTCATGTCTTGTTCCTTTTTTCGAAACATAAAACCTCCTCGGCATTAAATCAAAAATACCTTCCCTAAAATGCAAGAAAAAGAAAAAGTCAGGAAGAGACATCTCAAATGTTGTACCAGGAAATATTCCTTCACTTGAAATTTCCTGATAGTAGGCATGATAGTTATACATTGCTTTATTATTTATTTATTGTCAACCAAAAAAAAAATGGTATGAGTCATTTATTCAACGATCTTGCTGCTTTTCTAATTTACGTGATTGTTACTGCATTGTTAAATAACTAAATAAACAAACAAGCGATTACTTTTAAAAGACTATATTATTTACTAGTTATATAAATTATGGAAATATTAATCCTTAAAATATAAGTATATTACCTTATTATTATTAATTTTAAGTAGACTTATTTTCTTTACCTTCAAAGAATTTTATCTGTTCGAATTACATATTCGACTTTCACTCTTCCTTTGAATAAGGCACATAAAGAAAACAAATCATATTCTAGGAAGGGTATTTGAAAAGAAAGTCTTTCTGCTTTGGTTTGAAGGTACGTCAATTTGCAGTTTTCAATAAAACGTTGAAGGGTTCGTTAGCTGTTGGTAGAAAGTTATATTATTGCTACTTTCGATGTAAAATTTGTGTCAGGTAATGGCAATATTTCAAACAAAGGATTTTGGGGGGAAAAAGAACTTCATCACTTAATGTCGACAGCAAAAGACTTTTATTTGCATCGTTTTATTCATATATATACATATACATATATATATACATATATATATATATATTATGCGGTTTTCTATTTCGATTATTTTCTGACTTTAACTCTAACACTAAGGATATTTTGTGCTTCGCCACATGAAACGCAGGTAAATCACTTAAATTTTCTTCCTTATTGTAAACTTAAGAAACTATTCATATCTCGCCTATTTTCCTTGAAAAGTTAAAAAAAAAGAAAGAGAGAAAGCATATACGAAGGCTTAATGTATCATAAAAAGCATACCCACGAACGAAAAAAAATCGAAATAAATTAAATCATTAAATAAAAATTAAAAAATAAAAGTAGAAAGTAAGGTTTCGAAACGGGGAAAGCTTTCTAAAAGTCTCTAAAAGATAAAAATACATTTATATGTTATGAAAGTGCATAAAGGTTTATTAAAGAAACTAAAAAATCAGAAAATTACACAATGATAACAGTTAAACAAGTCTAACTTAAAATATATTCGGATATCGCACTCATTTTTTATAGTTAAAAAGTTTATAGTATTTAATAGTAGTACATGGAAGTCCTGTGGTAGACACATCATATTTTTATAAGCAAGTTATAATGAAAGAGAGTGAAACTATTGAATTAGTAGTATGTTACACTAATACCAAATACCGTCAAAAGTGACTTTCAAAACGTGAATAAATAAATATTAAAAACATTTATTACATTATTTCTTCGTTTCAAAGCATATCAAAGTTGAAAACACCTCACTGTTTGCAGTGATGTATCAAAAGTTGTATACTCGCTAATTAACTTTACATCAGACATCGCGTAACGCGGAGTTGACAATTGAAAACAGCTGATGAGAAGACCAATTACGTAAAATCAAACATCCAGCGGCTTATGGAGCTTCCTGCAGACAGATTAAGACCGGCGTTTCACAACCCGGCCAGAAATTGTCTTTGCGAAGATGGTTTATTAAGAAGTGGTTTCATATTATTCAAAATATACGAATTTTGTCAGACGTTATATCTTAAGACATGGCAGGCAGATCGCCATGAGGTAATTGAACAGTCATTTTCAAATAATCAATCAAAAAGTTGAAACTGGTAATTGAAATGTCATTTATACTAGCTGCTGCAAAATAAAAACTACTTATTGAGGAGACGGTTTTTTTTTTTTTTTTGTTCTTATGCCCTGTAATGCTTTGAAGTTTCTGCTGTCGTCAGATAATTTTTAATCTAACTTTATAGTGCCAGTTGGTGACACAATTACTACTCTTATCGAAAATCATTTGAGCTAATCTCCACACTTATGTGTTATAAATCTATTTTTTAACAAGATCGGTCAGTTTTTAGTTTATTATTCATAAAATCACACTTCGTTTAAATCGAAATCACATTCTCAAAATAAAATTTCAAACCTGAATAATTAAGAGGAAGGGCGTCAAAAGTGAACTCCTTGTCCCTTTGAATAAAATCGTGTGAATGCTGATACTAGTGATAGGGGCATAAACTGTGCTGTACTAACAAGAGATGACAGGGGAGGGGACTAACGTCATGTTATACGGCAGTGGCGATTCATATCTTAAAACATTTAAGCGTAGTTTCCAAAGTTATTTGCTGTGTGTTTTTTATGTGCCACAATTATTTCAGTATAGTGGCTTTTATGATTTCATAGATAAGAAGTACGCTTAGTGAATTTTCAATTAATCACCAGTTTTTAAGGAGTTATAGAAATGAAAAATGAAGTTATAAGACACTGTTTTGTGCTTAAAGTGGACCCTTTTGTGTTCTTAAAGTGGATCGTTTCTTCTGTCTGTCTAGCGTACCTAAAAGTTTCCTTTTTCATTTTATAGGTTTTATTCAATGTTATTAACGGGAATTTAAAGGGTGATGAGGAAGAAAACCATGAAGCCCAGGAACAGGAAAAGCCACTAGAGAGATAGCCCATAGATCGGGTCAGATATTAATTTAAAACGAAACTAATGATGAGGATTATATTTCAATTTCTTCAGCTTCTCCAAATATCGATTTGGAGAACCCTGGTGGAAACCTCACACACAATGACGCTGAGTGTTTATTTTATAGTACACGGTGGCCCAATAATGTTCGCGAGGAACATTGGGTAATATGTGGTGTTTGTACAAGCTGGGATCACGTAGACTGCGCTGGGACAGACTACATGTGGGGCTTCTGCAAATTGACTGAAAAAAAAACATTTAAGGTAAAACGAACATTTTTCAGGTTCTTTCTCTTTTTTTTTTTTTGTGTGCACCCTTCGTAGTTTTATACAGTTTGTGTACATCCTGGAGGTCACAATTTTATCTGATTTTTTTTTTTTTTTTCAGAATTTACTTTTTTTATAAGTGTCTCTTTTAGTTGAACTAAAATCATCACAAAAAATTGAAAAGTTTTATGATTCTAGTTCAACTAGAGCGTATATGTATGAAGAAAATGTGTGCTAAATTTGATAACGATTAATCAAAAGCTCTGCGAGCTAGAGTGTACGCAAATTCGAAAAAATTAGTTTCGAGAAAAAAGCGTTTGAAAAAAAGAGTGGTAGTGAAGGTAAGTTTAAGGCATGTAATGAATCAATTTTTTTCTTATACTTATAGATGCTAATACTTATAGAAATTTCTATCCGAGGTCTGAATTGTTAAAAGAAACAAAAGGACATCTGCTAACGTTCTTCTGTCTCTCTAATACCCTTCAGGACATTCATGAATGAGTGACTACCTGCTCAACCACTCCGAAAGAGCGTTCGTGCAAATACTTATAACTTTTAAACTACTTGGAATTTTGCTTTGAAATTTTCAGGGTATATTATTGAATAGTTGTAGAATCGAATTATGGAATTTTTTAAAAAATTTTTGCTACCTCTACACGTATTCCCCCTTAATATGAGCTGTTTCATTTCAAAATCCCTCTAAACCGTACAAAATGGAGTGTAATATGCACTTGCGTAAGTCTTAAAAGTACAATTGAGTGTGAAATGATATTAATTCTTTAAAGTTAGGGGTCCACTTTACGGTCCTAAAGATGGGTCCAAATAAGGCAAACATTGTCATGTTGTTAAAAAATAACTACTTCCAACTATCCACACGGAAAGCAAACAGAAATAATAACAATTTTTTTTCAATCAATTTTTTGGTAAATTAAATGCTAATTGGATAGATTTTGCTTTATTAGACCTTTGCAGATTAATTTAACTATACACCATATAGAAATTAAGTAAAAAGAAATCGGGGATACACTTTTAGCGCACCTCCTGTAATATAGCTGAAATATACAACATGCCGTTTTGTACATGTTTATGGTTTATTTATACAGTACAGTTTACTCGTATTTAACACTTTTACTTAACTCATTTAGCATATTATTATCGAACAAACATGAAAGTACCTGTAATCAACGAAATACCCCTGTAAAGAACCAGAGCACTTAGTTTATGTTTATGTCCATTATACTGCACATTTTTTGCTACATATTGTTATTGATCTCGAAATGGCAAAATATACGTAGTATATTACTTTGCGATAATAAGCACATTAATTCCATGATGTAATCAAATGAAATGCTGAAGATGTGAGGAAATAATCTTTTTTAAAATAGTGAGACAATAATAATTGCGAATAATACTTTAAGATAAATTTTAAATATAAAGAGTTCTTTAAATCCATCCCAACGAAAATTATGCTACAGACATAAAACATAATTAAAATTTCCCCAAACGCAATTAATCTCATTTGTAAAGAAACATATCTGGGATATTCTCTTAATCCAAGGAAGTCAGAATAAACAAAACCTTTTCATTATTTGCGACGCCATAGTCGAATAAAAGTTTTATCTCAATTTTTTTTCTTTATTGCTTACTAAATTTCATGTTGTCTTCAGGGATTTATGTAAAAAGAACTTGCTTTACACTTTAATTGCTGCATCATTTCCTGCGACGGTAATTGTAATTTTGAGTTTAACACTTTGATATTTTATTTGAAAATTTTCTCTTTACGGTTTAAAATCTATGCTATTTTTCATTAATTTGTCAGTATTTTCTTGTTCTGGCCAAGAAGAAGAAGAAATAAAGCAATTATTTCAAATTTGACATGCTACATTATTTAATTATAATATAATTAATTTACTTTAACTTTTCATCTATGACAATTTACCATTTATAGAAAAGAATAGAGTATTGTCATGAGAAGTTGGAGTTTTATCTACAATTTAAATACAGCAAGCAATGTGTATTCATTACTAGTTCAAAACAATCTATCAAAACTGAAAAAAGAAGCCTTCTGATACTAAGAACACTCTGCATTCCATGTTTCAGATTAAATGTTAAAAAAAATATATATCTGAATTTTAGTGACTTCGTGAAATAGTTTAAATTTGAAAAATGTTAATGAGGAGAAAACGCTCAAAAAAATAGATAAATAATTAGAAACTAAAACAAGTTGGAGGCCCAGTGGCTGAATGGTAGCTTTCCGTGTTGCCATGCCGTAGGTCCGGGATTTGATTCCGCCTTTTATCGCTTTATTGGGGTCGATAAAATGAGAACCAAGCATGCTTGGGAACTAAACACTGGCGGTTCCACGTCAGGCCGACCACTTGATCGGAACATCTGTTTCTTCAGCCCAGGGCCCTCGGTCCCGAAAGCTGGGATGTGTACAAAAGGACATGGCCGGGCTGTCGTTCTACTGAGTTTGAGTAAAATAAATTTAGAAAAAAAATCTTAGGTGCAACAATGCGTTGCGATTTTGCAATTTGCGAAAGCAATCCTCGTTGCATCTAAAAATAAATAATTAACTACCAGTTTTGATGGTTTCACTGATTAAGATTTTCGATGTTGCTTTAAATTCCTTTTAAAGTTTTACTAATGAAAATAAATTCTAGTACACACGCAAAAAAAAAAAAAAAAAATAAAGAAATAAAAAAAATCCTCAAAATGCTTAATGACAAACCGTTGAAGAAAAAAGATCGTTTCTTTTCCAACAAGATTAATCGAAAGTGAAATTTGGAATTAGCTACATTTTTATACCTTAAGGGTAACATTTTTTTTCTCTTCAGGGTGATAAATGAAGTAGATTGATTAAAAGAAAAGTAAAAATCTACAATTTTTTTTAGAGCTTGAAGCGCAAACCTAATTATACTTTACGGTTCTCAACTTATTTATTGCAATTGAAGAGATTCTTACAGATAAAAATGCCCTCTAAATAGTCTCAGCCTAAATTTGTTTTAATAAATATTTCAAGATGTTATTTTTTTCATCAAAAAAACTAGGGTTACTTTTTACTTTGTTTGCTTTCTTAAAATATACCATCGGGGAAAAGTTTTCATTTACAATTTAGGGTGAAAAAAAAAATCCAAAGAGCTACATTAGTATATTAATCAGAAACAATTTATAGCAGTAAAACCTAAAACTTAAAATATATACAGGGCTTTGGATTACAAACAATAAATCAAGGGAAAACTTATGCTTAAATTAAAACCAGATTATGATTTCCTTTAAAATGCTACAATTGTATCCCCAGATTTAATTTCTTATTAACAGTTATACTGTTTAAATCTACTCTTTTGACATAATTTTTTTTTAGTAAAGTGAATAAACCGTTCTTATATTTCAAAATATATTAAACTAAGGCTTATCATACGTTCATATAAAACATAAATTCTTCGTATTATGTATTATTCAATTATAATACATCGAACGAAAAAAAAAATTACATTTTATAAGACATCATTCATATTTTAAAGAAACAATACCTTAAATGTATTTGCATTACATTCTGAGGATTCAAATATCTATTTTTTTTTTATTATAATCAGAATAGCGTTTCAGACACTGCTGTAATGTAGCAAGTATGAAAAAAGAAAAAAACTTTTATTTTCTGCATATATTTCTTTTATTTTCTGCATATGTTTTATACTCCTTGCATATTTTTCTTGTACCTCGTAGTTCACGATTTTTGTTTCTTATGGCTTAATTTCTTCTCCAGTGATAACAGAAAATAATCGAAATTCACAAACATAGCAATTTTTTGGAAGTAGGAATAAAGATCAAAGTATATTTACCTTAATCCTAGGGACCGTAATACTCCGGCGCTTTCCTTTAAAGGAAAAAATATGCGAAAAAAAGATATGAATGTCAGTTTCCCACGAGAGTGGGGGGGGGGGGGGTTTTTTTTATTTTTTTTTTTTTTTTTTTTTGTGCATTTTTGTGCATTTTTAATTTTTTTTCTTTAAAGTTTAAGATAAGTATCTCATTAAATTATACAATATTTTGAATAATGATTTTCAATTAAAAGCAAAATGATACAATCACTCTTATTTTTTGATTGGTAAAAGCGTAATATTTGGTATACTAAGTTGAACTATTATAATGGTGTAGTTTTACCTAGATTCATCATGAATGGGAAACTAGAAACCCTTATAATGGTTCAACTATTTGAAACCAAATGTTGGTTGCCGCTAAATTTCATCAGTTTTTTTTTTTTTTTTTTCAGTTTTTCAGCTGAAGGTTGAACTATAATTTTTTACAGTGTAGGCACATGCATAAAATTACTATGTCATCTTGTGTTATAACTTCGGTGTTCTGAGAAAAGTTACTAAGCAAACACACACACACACACACACAAGCCAAAAATAAAAAGAAAAGAAAAGAGTACTGCAGTGAATTCGAATTTGCAATTAGTGATCACTTGATATACAACCAAAATATGACTTCATTTTAACTGTGCATGTTTAGATGTTAAAAATTTTACACAACAATCATTGCACTTCGAAAATAAAAATTATTTATGTAAGTGCGTTAAATACATTTAAAAGAAAAGGCTTTTTTTGCTCTTGTTGTTCTTCCGAATTTGTTTTTACTACGAACTATATCTTGTCGCTTCATGTACAATTATTTTTACAAACCAATATGTTTTACTTCATTGAAAATATCTATTACATTTTCCTTCAAAATGTTTCATTTCCTTTTAACTTCTTTTAACTTAATAAGATCTAAGCACGTCTTATCTTTCTTCTAACGGCCTACCTTTTTCATATAGTTACAACATTTTTGGCTTCATGGCCAGTAGATATTCTAGTAGATATATACAATTTCGATTTTCGTAATACTTGTCAAAAAAAAAGAAACCTATTCGAATTTCATAGGGGTTTTTTTTTTTTTTGTTTAATTTTTATTTTGGGATCCGAAAGAAAATAAAATTTTACGTAAGAAAATTGAGAACAAAGATTTGACGAATTGCTGTCGTATTTGTTTTTACAATCTTTGCTTAGCTGAAGTTCTTTCTCTCTTTCTGTATCAGTTTTCGAATGACTCAATTTTTTGTTCACAATAAAGGCAGTAAAAGGGATTTCTTAGCTTTTTTATGTCAGAAGCACCAGTCATAACTTTCAGCACCTTTCCCTATGTTAATGTAAGAACCTTACATGAATACGAGATTGGTATTTTTTTTTAATTAGGTGAATCTCCTTTACTTCAAATACTTTACATGATATTGCTCATTTGCTGAAAAAAATGTCAATAGTCGAAAGTTATAATTGTTGAATTAATACTACAGGACAATTTTAACCCATAATTGAATTTATTTACATATAATGAATTAAAATAATAACTTTTCGAGTTATTGGGTTAAAGAAATGATTTTGATAGTAGTTTGATTCATTTTACATCGAATAAAGTACATTTTTTTAAACTTACGAGTTGCAGGTATGATCCTCGTAAAATCTTTTTTTTAACTGACTAAGTACTACAGTTACAATTTTAATGGAACATTCAATGTGCTCTAATAACTTATATTCTTCAAAAAAAAAATTTAATCTGAAGTAGTACCTTACATTATACAAAACAAAATCAGATCTTAAGTATTATTGAAATTATCAAATCAAAGTATTGTTTAATTGTGTCAGTCAATAAATACGTTATGCTATTCCCCATTTTGCTCTACGAGTTGTACACGTGATAATTAACTTTACATCAGACAACAGCTGACAGTGGCTGACAAGCGAACTATTCGATGAGATTAAATTCCGCCCATATTTTATGAAGTTGGCAGAGACATTAAAATTAGTTTATCGGTTCAAAGTTTGAATTGCTGCCTTTTGCTTCAATTAATAAAACAATGGGAGATGACATAGTTGTGAAAAGTTACTGACAACTTTGTTTAAGAGTGACAGGTTTAAACTTTGACATGTGACGAACATAACGAACGTTTATAATAAAAATAGATGATGGCCTTGAAGCGAAAATACAGAAATATAGTAGAGCGGGTCGCCGTCTTATGGTAGAAAAAAAAGTTCCTGATTTCTATCGGGAGCAGCAAGAAAAACGTAACAAATGATGTTTTAAGATTAAATGTAAAATTTTCCTGGAATAGGATATAATTTTTTGCCTCTGGATTGACTTTGAAAAACTCATATTTAGAGAAAAGCGTTCGCTTTATTGAAAAATTGAAAAACAAGTTTACGAATATAAATTTTAGGATTCTCCTGTTATATTATTAAATTATTAACGTCTTTTTTTTCGAGTTTTCTAAATTTAATCGCTCTTGTATTAGCATTTGGAAATATCCACTTTTCTTGCAAAGTCACAAATATTTCATCATCATCGTGACGCATTTTCCGATGTTAAACACGTGTTACTTTTTTCACGTCATGAGATGACGATGCTTCATTGTTTTTTAAATTGGCCGGCTTTCTAAAATCGGGAAAGGCCATGCAAATGAACCTGGCTTTTTTAATGTTTGTCCAGATGATTTGCTTGGTGGTTGTTACTGAGGTTATTCTAGTGGTTCAGGTTATTCAGGTAGTTCTGTCAACCTAGAAGGCTGTTAGCTCTTGTTGGCGCTATAATATTTTTACCTCCATGAGAGCAATTTATACTCTATCTTAATTTAATTTGAATCATCATCTGTAAATATTCACCCACTCCATCTTGTATAATTTTCACCGAGGAAAACAATATATGTAATTGAAATGAAGATATATTTCTGTCTTAGTGTCTGCACGAACTCCAATTTTCACTGCTACTTTGAACTAACTAAAAATGGATTCTTTGCCGATTTTCAAGGCAATAAATACATACTATAATATATAACAAATTAAATATGTAAGAGCCTTTTATTTATTTCAAACAAGTTTACAATAGTTACTTCTACAATATTAAAAATAATGATCATGAAATAACATAAAAATCATTTGTACTATCAAATTTCAGCATGACTTTTTAAGAAAATATTTGGTTCTTCATGATCCTTCTCTTTCATTTTTTTTTTTTTTTTTTTTTTTTTTTTGCACTATGTGTCTGAAACTTCCATCAGTTGACTTTCCTTTCAACAATTAGTGTGTAACAATTTTGCAGTCGCTGTAAAACCAGTACCTTTTTGACAATATGTAGCATATATCTAGTTGAATAAATCCAAAATAAATTCGGGGCAAAAAACATTGTGCGAATGTGATACAAGTTGACACATGCTAGTTTGGGACCATATAGTAGCTTTATAGTTATGTGCTCCCTGGTAAAGAAAAAAATAAATAAAAAGACTTATCCTAATGTACACTTAGTGGACAAGAAACGCTCTTTACCCGTGGGATACCTCGAAGGCTTCAACCGTTTACGAGTTGCATGGCATCGGTTGTTTATCCTTTGGAAATAATAAAAACATATTTTCAACACTTAAGTATAGTTCAGTAACACAAAGTCTTGTACAGTAGTTATCATTCAGCAGATTTTATCACTAATCACGTTGCCTTTTGAAGTTGTTCTAATCTGCAAAAGAGGCATACTGATTATTTGCTCATTATATGTCACGTGGATAACAAATTAAGCTCAGCAGCTCATCAACTATTACATCGAGTATTCTACTTAACACGATCATTTAGGTAATATCTACTACAGGTGTTTGGGGATGGCACACACATTTAATAATAATCATTCTCTTAGAGGACATAAATCATTAATATAATTATTAAGAAATTTCAAGCTACTTGAAGGGGTTAACTGAACTTCTAATGAATGCCAATAAAATTAGAAGTCTGCAACAACTGCCGCATTGATAGATCGTTGATTGAAATGTTCTAATTTGTATAATTTCGAGAATTGTCTGTAGTCATGGCTTGAAATTCTCATTCGATAAATTCATTTCTCAATGTAATGGTGATAGTTTAGCAAGGCACATTTATTTGTCTGCATTAGTGCATGTGCATATTTTCGTTGATTTACGTATTTTGGTGGTTGGAAGTCAATTTATAAAAGCTGAATAGTTAATGAGACTAATTGTATGTTTCAACATCACCGTTATTTTTCAATAATGTAGTGTAACTCTCTGGCGGTGCCCTCAAAAAGGTTCAAATTCTATCAAATAAATTTCTGAGAAACATTTACCAACAAAATGTTATTTACAATGCTTCGCTTATATCTCATTTGTTACAATCCTTGCGTAATATTCTAAAAGAAACCATTGTTGGAAGAACGTTTTGAGCAAGTTTAAACCATGAATTTTTCAGATTGTTAAGAGTTATTTTATAGATTATTGTACAATTTAAAAAAAGAGAACTATTTAATTTCAAAAAAGTGGGTAAAAATGCATTTGTCATAGAAAAGTGTATTGAGTTCTTAACTATTGATTAAAAATTGAAGTTATGTCTGCAGCCTCCCCCCCCCCTTCCTTCCCATTCATAAAAAACCTCATTGAATGCTAATGATGTTAAAATTTGAAAATAACAATAATAATATTTAATTCTCTATAGGTTCAGTCTGCAGTTAAATGACTAAATTAGTTATAAATATGTGAATATTTAATAGTAAATAAATGGCATTAATGTATAATATCATGAAAACAGTTGAATATAAGCATCAGTCACTAAAATAATTATGAACAAGTAAATCCATGTATTAAAAATTGTACTTCCTAAGTCGAAATGAATTCGTCATAAATATAAAAACAGTTTAGGTTTTATAAAAAAATTCTCCTATTATATTTTATTAAATTAATATCATGTAAGGACTTACCTGATGAAAAACTACAATATCAAATGAGTTCGAATTTAGATTATCTGCTGTAAGTTTTGTGAAAAACGTAAACCGCGCTGTTTGTAGCTAACAAACTAGTAGGCATTTCAGCTTGTACACAATTCATTCTATGCCTAAACATTAAGTCTACCCCAGGGAGAAAGGAATTTATGTTACCCTAAAACTCCTCTTATTTTTATTTTTATTTTGAGATTTTACCACAAGCCTAGGTATATGAAAGAAAATCCATAATTCATTTTGGCTTAAAACTTTCTCTTAGTTTTTTCTTTTCTTTGGCTACTTTCCTGTTCCCATGAATAAAACATTATTATAAAGAAATAACAGAGGACATTTTTTGTTTCATATTATTTTCTAAGAAAATGCTTTTTTGCGAAGAGTTTGAGAAAGACATTTTTTAAAGACAAGAGGATTATTTGTCTTCGAAGACCGGGTTGAAAATTTTGTTTATAGAGGAAGAAAAAGTAATAAATATCCGAGAGTTTTATTTCGCACACTATATGAAGCGCGTTTTTTAACTGATATTATAACTACTAAATAATGCAAATTGCTTAATGAGCTGACACACTAAGAAAATAGTTATAATTGTTAAAGAAATTGTTGTCGGAACTCGGAAGTTATAAAAACATGTGTCCAGTATTACGTAGTGTTCACCGAAATACTGATGAGCAATGCTCATTGGTATTAACACTTATAGTCCAAAACTCCAGTTTGAAGATATTGTTTGGCGATATTATTAACTTATACATGTGAATACTCATGAAAAACAATAAAAAATAAATTACACACCTCCAACTTGTACGGCATATTTACTGACATAAGTTGTAAACGGCATAACAGTCATGAAAAAGTAAATTGGAATTTGTAACTGACATCATGTAGTCGAGTTAGTGGCTTTGGCCTGAAAGAAGACGAATTGATTTTTATAGTTAAGCAACGCATGCCAACGCATAATAATAATCCTAGTTGTCAAACTGGTTCGATAATTTCATTGATTGACTTTATTCCTAAACTTGGTTTTAATACATCTATGTTACTTCGTAACGATACCGAATGCATTTCATTTGTCAGCATTTATGAGATTATTTGTCTGTATTCGTACATTTCATGTCGCCAGTTTTACTAGTTTTTCACAGACAACAATAGTAAATAGAGAGCAGGTGGATGTCCGGTAGTACTGGGCGCTTAAGATTTTTTCAAATTCAAAAACTTAACTTTTCAATTTAAATGCTCGGTATCTGTTGAAATATTAACATGGCACTGTAAAGTTTTAAAAATTCATTTCTCTTGTAGTAACATTATCTTTTATTCTATGACGTTTGATGAACTTTATATTTTGAGGCTTCTAAGTTGGAAAGTTGTATAATGCATGGTGTTGTAAACATATGTTTATAAATTGTATAAATAAATGTAACTGATATATGCATATGTGGTTAGTAGAAAATGGCCAACGAAGTAGCATTTACGTTAGTTAATGGAATTCCGAGCTTTTGTTTAAACGACGCATTTTATGACGTTGACACTGTGCAGTATTTTGATAATGCATCATAATCTAAGAACTTATTTGTCCGCGCGGCAATTAGAATACCTATACAACACAAAGATGTGCGGCCTCTTTTCTCTCATGTTCCACCGTATGTCCACTTAATATTAAGAACATCATTTTCATTTAGACTGTCGTTCATTACTAAGCAAGCTTCTGTTATCGCTTCTCGAGAACTATTCAAACCTTTCCTTTCAAATTCTTATTTTTTCACTGATTCTATAAAAGTATCTGATAAATGTTTTTACTGTTCATTCCTGACGCGGAAAAATTTAGATTAAAAGAATCGGAGGCCGAATGCCCCTTCTCAATGCCTAGGAAAGAGCTACAAGTGTTTACACGAAATTCACGGCTAAAGGATTCTCGGTAACTTAAAAAGGCATTACCAAAACTTTTCGTACAATCTCTACAGCAAAGTTCCAGTTTTGCGGAAAACTCAAATGATTCGCCACACAGAACAACAAGTGGAAATTTTCAGCATTCATCATAAGAAGACAGTTACAGAGGAGAATAAGAAGTCTGACTGATCGTTGTATAACTAGACTTTGAAAAAAATCAGAAACTTATTAAACTTGTCTCCAAATTGATTGCTTTCCTATCCTGAACTTCCTTTCCTACTTTTATTGGCAAAGAATTTGGTTTTGTTTTACTTTCAGAATTTACTCATGATAACGAAGAATTCATAGTAGTGAGATCAACTGTAAAGAATGAACTTACCTGTGATTTATATTTTTGAGCAACTGCTGCCAACACCGTTTACTACGCTTAAAAGGCCTCTTCTCAGACTTCCTGCAACTTGACCCTCCTTGGTATGTTATGCTCGAAGCAAACCAGTTGTGATAGAAACAAAGACTGAACCAAATCTCCATGTTTGCAGAAATTTCTAATGCTTAAAAAGTATGAATGGGCAGCTCTGCCTCCTAGGTAAATAAATGTTGCTGCTGCCCACTTACACGCATGTTAGTAAATTTCTCCTCTCAAATAACTAAACTAATAGCCAATATTTATTCCCACTAGTTTCGGCTAAAATTGGGTAGGTACGGTAAATACTTTGTGCTAATCTATTTGTTGAGGTATCTTCTCTCGTTCTTATTTTCAGTGGGGTTTCAAGGTCTGAGCGGATTTTAACTGGTGCAGTTGGGATCCATATTTCGGATGGTTCGCCGACCCCAATGTGAATGGACAAAATCTTGAAATAAGTCTATAGCTTTTATTTTAAAACGACAGTGAGGCACATCTCAAGCATGCAGAACAACACGAACAGGTTATTTACAATATATTCTAAAAAAGACTATCTTTCGAGCTTTTTACTTCTCAGGGAAGTTTTTGTATCCAGACCTTTCTCTCTCTCTCTCTTTACCATCTCACCAGTCAGCTTCTCTCTAGCAAGTCCACATTTCTCCCAAACTTAGCACCGACCCCTTGGATGCCCGATATCATACATCCAGTCAGACGTCGAGGGCTTTTCTGAGCTTGGCAGGCTGCCGGTCTTTTGATTTAAACATAGACGTCCATCAGGACAAAAATCCAAATGCTCACGTGTTAAAGAGAGAGAATGTCTCCCATTTTACTAACCTAAGAGATATGTGACAGATTCCAAAAAGGCCACTGAAATAATAAAGAACCTTTTAATATATGTTACTGTTTTATTGTGCAATTAATTGCAGAATTAATAAAACATGCAGTTACATTACTTTCAACATTTTCAACTGCTGGTCGTCATAAAATATATAGGTTAAAAATATTCCACAATTAAATAAAATTCAAAAATAGAAATAAATAAATAACGTGTATCATTTTACGGAAAAAAAGCGAAGTGACTACATTCTAGGCAGAAGAAGCATTTGTTACTTTCACCAAGGGGAATTTTGACTGTCAGAGATGATATAGTGAGCATTCGTTGTTATTTTTAGGCATCTCAATATCTTTCCTCACGTTTTTCTTTATCGACTCATGTTCGGGACCTGCCCTATTTACGGGGACGGAAATGTCGGTTCGGGCAGTTAGCGTCTGTCTAACCTAAGACTTATGGCTTCTTTCTGACAATAACCGCCAGTATTCACTTTCGCCCGACATATATATCTTTTGTGTTCTTCCTTTGATAAAAGATAATTTTTGTTCACGTATTTTGGACACTTTTAAAAGTCATTTTTATTTATATTTTTGGAAAGAGTACAGCTTTACTTTATCATTTGACAATCGTAAGTCATCTAATATTTTATTGAAATAAGAAAATATACCAAGGATAAACCTAAATTGAATGAGGAAATTACAAATAAGCTGAAAGAAAGAAAACTATGTGAGTTTTTGTAAACTTAATTTACAGAATAATAAGGAAATGAGGATATAGCACTTTATACATTGTAAATTTTCTCAGATACATTTTGCATTATATTCATTAATATGAGTAGTCTGGTAACAATATTTCTTTTTTCTAACTCTAAAACGTGATAATAGAGATATTTTTTGTGGGTTTAGAACCTTTCAGATATTAAAATGCGTGGATCGTCTTTAGCTTGGTTTTTCCAAAGTCACCCCAAATATTTGCGTAAAAGCTTTTTTGGGAAAAAAGAAATAATTAAAAATCATGTTTAAAATGAGTCAATGATGCAAATAAATTAAACTACGAAAAATGTTTGCATTTGAATATTTTTCCTTAAAAATATGTACATATAATCCTCAATTGTAAGAAGTTCTAATTTACGAACACTCAGACTTTCTGAATAATTCACAAAGATTTTTTTTTTTGAAACACTGTTATTTTATCTTTGCAACATAAAGAGGGAAAAAGAAGAAACCTTTTATAAACTCGAAGTAAAAGTTAGGACATGCTTTTGTTTTTGAGCAACGAAGTATTTCTGATAGTGCAGAAAAGCAGGTCCTACAATAAATTTAACGAGTTACCTTTTCGAATAATGTTTGTCAAGTTGGAAATCGTAATCGATCAATAAATAAATAAAAATAAATACAGGATTACTTGTAAGCAACGGAATTTACTCTTCAGCTAAAATTCAAATAGTCTAGCTTGTGTTACCTACAAACGCTGCGTCATTTCTACGAATAGAGAAAGGTACAACAACTCACAAACACACATTCAGCTGCACTGACAGCCTCATCTGCTTGAAACTTTAGTTACACATTCGCTGCCGACCACGCGCCAGTGCGTGATGTCAATCTCTTGCCACAGTGCCAACCACGTGCGAGAGTTTACAGCGTTGTGTTATACATAAGTGATGTTTGGGGCCTCAGTGGCTGAGCAGTCTGATCGACTGGTTCCGGTGCCTCCCTGCGCGGAGTGAAAGAGGCGTGGGTTCAATTCCCACTTTCCCATGGGTGTATTTCCTTCTTTGTTTATTAAAATCTGTTGTGCTGTCTTGTTCTATCTGTTATATTAGACGAGAGTTTGAAGCATATCATTGAGAGTAGCAAATAAACTCGAATATTTATGTGACCTGAAATGGTGGTAAACAAACAAGCAAGTGATGTCTCAGTTAGCCAGCCACAAGCTCGAGCGAGAAATAACTGCGCTGCAGTGGGCATTTCAGGTGTGTTTACTGCGTAAAGATTCATCCCTAAGTAACCGTCGGGGAGTGTATGAGGCTTAAGCGTGGTGTGAGTGATGTCTCAGTAACCAGAAACCCCTTCGTGGGAGAGAAGGCTTCGCCTTTGTTTCAATCTGTTTCGGTCCGCATTGTATGTTAGGTGTGTCTCCTGATACTAGGTAATGTAAAGGTTCGTCCTTAAAGTGACTGGCAGCAAACGTGTTAAAAAATATGACTATGGCTAACTAAAATAGCCCCTATCCCGATCGACACTTTTTAACCGACTCCCCAAAGGAGGAGGTTATCAATTCAAACCATACGTATGCATGCATGCATCGTTTGTTTGTTTGTTCATTGATAACTGCTTCGCAGTGGATGAACCGATTTTGATGATTCTTTTTTTGCACGATCTCGAATGGCGGTGGTCTCGCACCCCCACTTAATTTGGGCTGACCATGTCCGTGAAATAGGATAAAAATAATTGGGTTCAAATATAGTCATTGTTTTGTTTTATCATACATAATGTTTGACTAAAATAACCGATTTATATAATTTTTTAATCGATAAACGGTACTCTAAAACATCAAATATCGAGTTGACTCCCCATTGCTTTTTAGAAAACAACTTATGGATGAAAAATAAGTATTTTTCTTTTAATTAGAAAGGCTTGGATTGATATTTCTTTGTTGAGTAAATTTTCTATAACTATAAAACTCACTGTGAGAAAGAATGTGTGTTAGAAATAAAATTACACGTTTAATTACAGCACAAATCAGCATTAAAACGCAGACATATGTTTCGGGATTGCTTGGAATCCCTTTTTCAATGCGACAGGGAGCTTCTAGATGCAAAACATCAAAATGAAGCAGACAGAACAACAAAAACAAAGCTTATATAGCCTAAGAATTAACTGTAAACCAATGAGAATAAAGGCAGTGTGAAGTGGAAGTAGAAGTAGTAGGAAAGGCACCAATAAGAGAGCAACAAACGAATGCAGTTGGAAGTACAGAAAGTAAAAAGGAATATCAATAAAAAGAAAGCAAAAAAGACAACAGCTTGCATAAAAATGTGAAAATACATGGAAATTGCAAAAAAAAAAAAAAAAATAAGTACAGAAAATACCAAAACAAAAAGCAAAACAAAGTACACATGGAAAAGAGGGGGAGGGGGGGAGAGAGAAAAAAAATGACACAAAAAAGGAAAACTAACAAGAAAACCAAGAAAGAACAACAAATTAAAGGAACTTATGCCAGACCTGTGAAAAATAAGGAGTTGAGGAAGAATCATTAACCAAATTAGAACTATTCCTGTTATTAAGCAGAAATATTAAAGCAATTTTAAGAAGAGTTTTAGTAAAGGCTTCTCTGAAACAAAAATTAATTTTTTTCAGTTAAACCTCTACTTCCCAAGTTTTGTTATCGTCGTCCGCCTTCAGGCGGAGTTGGGAATCAGAGGGTCAATCCCCTACGCCCTTCCCTTCCATTTACGGTTACAGGTATGGGCGAGACCACGGATTGGAGAAACCTGTGGCGAAGCTAATTGGCTCTTAATAACTCAGTAAGCCCGCCTTCGTATTGACGGATTGGCGGTTTGTACTGCGTCACTAAAAGTACAAATCAGTCAATCCAAGGATGGGTTAACCCTGTAATGCCCAGTTTTTTTTTATCGTCGTTCGCCTTGAGGCGGAGTTGGGACAAAGAGGGTTAATACTTTAGACTTTTTAAAATCAACTTCAAAACGGAATTTATAATACAGATAGCTAGTTTTTAGTGCTATTCATTCAACGAGGGTATTTTATCTATTATAATTCTGCGCCAACATTAAAAGTTATGTTAAAAAGTCGTAAGTCGTATCGACGTAGTTTACAGAATAATTTTATTTTTTTACTTTTTAGCCCAATTTATACTTTCTCTGCTTTGAAGTCGGTTCTATTTTTTTTTTCAAAAATTGTTTTGTTATTGATTTTAAATATACACAACTTAGTAATAAAAAATCCCTGTTCCGATTTTTTTCCCAACTAACAACACTTGATTTCCTCTTTAAAGAACAATAAGGTATAAGCACTTTAAAAAATAAAAAACTTTTAACGTAATGTAAAGGCAAAAACCTTATTTAAGTGTTATTTATTCTGAGTCGAATAAAAGTAAAATGGTTTTCTTTCTGACAAATAAGGGGGGACATGTCATGTACAAATCATAACGGATGGGAAATCAACTGGTTTTTTTCTGTAAATAACATGTCATGCGTATTTTTTTTTCTCTTGAAACTTTTTATGTATGCATAGAAATCTAAAAATAATCATTGCAATTTTTGGAATGTTAACACGATTTTATGAAACAGAGGTTAAACGATATTTTTAAAAGGACCTTTGCGACGAGAAAAATGTTTTTGGAAAATATTAGTGTAATTTTATCGATTTAGAAGTTACTTAAAATCCTGAATTAATAATCTGTGGTTCTAAATTATATAGAGTAAAGACCTAAAAGAAAATGCGCTGCTATTAAAAGATCTATTGTTTCATTAAAAGGGTAACTGCACATCTAGTAACAAATTAAATTTGAGTGAAGTTGCGAAACTTGTTTAAGAGTTTTAATTAGTTAGAATATTTTAATTGACTCTTTCATGGTCTGAATTCCCAAATCACAAGAGCTAAAACGTGTTTCTTTCCGATCAAAATCAATTAGAACGAAATATTTTTCTCTTAAAATTTCTTCGCATTCTAGATAGAATGACAATAATATGCTAATGCATTGCGTAAAAATGTTTGATATAATCTTAAAGAAAAAAAAAGTCAATTGTAGGTTCGAACTTATACGTTGCTCCGGTAACTCCTTTAACGCTATACACAGTGTTGTATTTTGTTGCGTCAACAATATATGTAAAGTAAGATAAAATAAAACCCATCTATGAATGTCTGTCCTTTATAGACTCAAAAATCATTCGTCTAAATTCGTTGAAAGTTTTGGTTTGTTTCTACTAGAACCTAAAAAAAAAAAAAAAAAAAAAAAAAAAAAAAAAAAAAAAAAAAAAAAAAACAGAAAAGTAGTTTAGTTTTTCTTTCAATTTTAAGAAAAAAAATTACACTAAATTCCCTAATGGCCTTGAGCATTAATATTGTATATCAGTTGGAAGCTCTGATTTTTCTACACAAGCTAAAATTGGTTTGAACTTTCTAAACTAGTTAGAACAGTATTTCTTCTATTTTTAAGGCTTATTCCGTAACGCCTCACTTTTTGAAGATGCTTTATATGCATAGAATATAACGAAATTTTAATAACTAATGCTAATTCTACTACCGGTGCTAATTATGTTTTGGCTCTTATTCCTTCCAGATAGGGGCACAATCGAAATTTTTTCTGGTTAAGTATGAATACCTCAAGAAATAATGCAAAAGCTGAAACAAAAATACACAGGTAAGCCTCATTGGGAATATTTACTTCTTAAGTTTTGGCACCATTCTCTCCAAGATAAATGGAGCAATCGAATGTTTCTCAAAAAATAAAGGTAGGATTAAATCGAAAGTTGGTACACAAGTCAACTAAAATGTTCCGGTTCGTTTCCAGCACCAATCGCTACAAGACAGGTAACACAAGCCCGCAAGCGCATGCTCTTTTCTCTAAACGCATATCAAATGACAATTGGTACAGAGGTGCTTCTCAGTGGAAAATAGCACTTATAATATATAATTATTGTAAATCGCTCAAAGGGAGGGGCACCTTTGAAAAGAGTATTTAAGTGAAGAGATAAAAACGTTTTGTGATGGCTTCAACGTACTAGTCTTGAATAGGAATATTTGAAATTCGCTTGCATGACTATTACCCCTATTTTAGGGTAAAAAACTCTAATATTTAGCCCATATATATCACGGCACTAAACTAACGTATCTTTATTAAAAATAGCTTTCGAGGAAAATGGATATATAATCCTGTGTTATTCTAGTTGCTTTGTGACGAATGTTCTTTTACAACGTATGAGATTGTATCCATGAGTCGATAGGGTGGCGTGGTGGTAAGACGCAGGTCTCGTATGCCCAAGATCGCAGGTTCAATCCTGGCCCAAGTCGGTGGATTTTCAAGATGCAGAAAATCGTCTGCGTCCATGTCGTATGATTATGCGGCATGTTAAAGATCCCTTGAGTATCCGTTTGGCATGGATACTCTCGGCTGAATTAAATTCCTAGTGCAGATTGCATCAACGAGAGCTCAGGTGCCCCATCTAGGGGAAACTAAGCGTCAAAACAATTGCGGTAATGGTACCACACTCATTGCGGTGCCGCTGAAAGAGTTGGTACCAATATCTGGGGAAGCACTAGGTCTGCAATGGTTGATGACCAATACTGCAGCCCCATTAGAAAGAAAAAAAATATATTGTATCTATGATAATTTTCTTTTGATTTTAAAGTTTCAGCTAACGGAATTCTAAAATTTTACATCAACTAAATGCATCAAAAATTAAATTAATTTGCTTCATGCCAAAATAGACAAATTATGGTGATTCATCTCTATTGTACGGAATACTATTCGCAAAGTGCACTAACCACAAGACAGAAAAAAAGAGACCTGAATTGCGCCATGCCAAACTAGATCAAACAGTAGTTATTATTTTTCACTACATAAATATATGTGGCTCATCATTTACAACAATTTATTGTTAAGAATAGGTGCGAACACCATCTGTAACTTTCCATTCGCTGACATTTACAACTTAATAGTGGGTCCATGTAAACCTTATCCTTGTAAGCGGCATTAAAATGTTCCCACTTGATAACACAAATCTAACTTTCGTCTCAGAATTAATATTACACGAAAAATGTTTTTATCCGGAAGATATTTCTTATGACTATCTTAATGTCATTCGATTTCTCCTAAGAATCCTCATAACATCAGCTTGCTGAATTACAACGATTTTGACCAGAAATGGCTGATGTTTTCGGCAAAATTTAGCTTTATCTATCAAATGAAATCATGTTTATTAATGATATGCTAATCACTTTGGAGAAACTCACAAAGTAATACCTCTTTTTTTTAAATTCCCGTCACGAAACTCAGATAGATGGAAAACGTTTAAAGCTTAAGGAAACATCTGCTGCAGAAAACTAGTGCATTAAAATGCTTTGTGATTTAAAAGAGACGCAACGTCTTTTATTTTTATTTATTTAATTATTTTTACGGATTATATAGTTTAATCACATCCCGCCTCAGGTTTTTGAAAATATTGCTTGAGCTACTCATACAACGTCCAAATTATATTTTACTCATGAAAAAATGTATACTTACTTATACACTGCACTCTTACAGACCTCAGTACACATGAATTTAGAAGGGCGGATCATGCACCTCGAAGCGGTTTTTTTCCGAAAGGCATAAAGAAATTTCCCCAAAAGGCGCTAATGCTGATTTTTGTTTGAACTGTTTAAAATCGAACAAAAATTGTTCAAATCAAAAAATGTTCCCCGTAAAAAAATATTTGACTCCGAGAGCTTCTTCCAATAAACTTGTTCAAAGGAACTTGGGTTTTATGATCAGAATTTACATAATTTGCTTCATTTTTTCCCATAGGCAGTAATGTTAAGATTTTTTGACATGTTCCAAAGTGAGCGAAATCCAAAAGTAAAATATGGAAATGAGCTCTTCTCTTACTCGAGAAAATTTGGAATGAAAAAATTAAATCGGACAATCCCTTCAAAAGTTATTGGGGGGGGGGGGAGCTTACAGACTGACAGACCGACAGCCACACATTTTTCCTATCTCAAAAAACAACCTTAATTTTCAATATTTATGTAATTATTTAACTTCTTTTTGACTGTATCGTATTTTCAACGATATTTTGACGATATATTAAGCCTTCTTTTGTTCTTTTTTAAGTTTTACGGGAAAGTATTCTAAGAACTACAGCCTACTTAGAAATTTTAAAATGAAAGTATGCCAACTGTATGCACCAAAACTTTAATAACATTTCCAGTTTTGTTTTTATTTGGAAGTGGTAGAATAAGAGTGCTTTTTTTTTAAATTTTCTTTTTTTTCTGAGGAATAGCTAAAAACACATCTCACATTTTTTTGCTTGTTCTCCAGTTCAGATTACATAAGTTAATAAAACAGAAGGAGAAGATTACTATTTTGACTGCCTTATAAATTATTCTGTAGGTTTGAGCTCGCAACATGCTGTGAATATATTCAACGAAAAAATGTTGTGATAAAAGTTGAAAAAACATAAAGGAATATGCTTCTATTTGATTTAAGAAATCAAATTTCTTCCCAAAAGTGCAAAAATGAATAAAGGAAAATATGACCCTGAGAAACAATTGATTTTCCTAAGAGTCTTTCAAACGCAGAAGTAATATAAAAATGAACCTTCACATTTCTGTGTAAAATATGCTAATACAGTCTTTTATGACGTTAATGCTTCGTAAAAGCATTCGGATATAAACGGATATAATTAAATCAATTAAAAGAAAAGTTCATGAAAAGTATTTGCATGAAAATACCTCTTGTTCTGTCGTTAAAAAGTATACATTTAGGCTTCATATTTATTTATTTTAAGAAGTGTTAAGTAGTTTCCTTTTTTTTCCTTCTTTTCATTTCTTTTCTTTCCTGCCTTACTATTCTTTTTCTTTTCTTTGCTTTCCTTTCCGGTTCTTGTCTTTCTAAAATGCTTAAAAAGTGATTATAAGTTAGTTATTGCAATTCGTTATGGAGTAATGCTTCATAAAAGATTCATAATTAATTTTAATATATTTTCCCATAATTTGATATATGTACTTACATTTTTGATTTGTCCATATTGTTTATACGAATTGCAGCAATAACTTAACTTAAAAAATATAAATAAATAAATAAAATAGAATAAAATAGATAAATAAATAAATATTACAACTACTAGTGCTAGTAATAACATTAATATACTACTAGTAATAGTAGTAACAATAATAATATTAATAATAATAAACTTCTCATTCGAGAGTGCTGCGTGATAGTGGTGTAATGTTTTTATATTTATATCAAATTCGATTTGACATTCAGATGAGTTATAGATGATTTTTGAAAAGTTAGAAAATGATTCCTTAAATACTTGCATATTTATATTTCTTATGTCCTGATGGATATACTTTTCGAAAATATGATTAAGAGATACAAACACATCGACATTTTGCATCAACCCTTCTGTATTGATATGATCCTACTTTGTACTTTACTTTGAACTAAAATTATTGGTTTTTGCACAAAGCAAAATTCATATGTATAGCATAACCGCATCATATTATATAGTTTATCTTTTGTGGTCACACCAAGTAAAATAGTGAGTTTATCACTTTTACGAAGGAATGGAAAATATTTAATTTTACACAGGATAAAATATAACAGAATAAACTGGTAAATTATAGGAAAATTCAGAAGAAAATAATAAATATTTATTAATTTTAAAAAATAGAAAAAAATAAGATATATCTTGCATTCATTTTTTTTCTTTGCAAGTTTTAATTTCTTTTAGTTGAAAAGTATTTAGAAATATTTTCTTTTTCATTGACGTAAGTCTTATTAATTCTTGTTTAACGAATCAATATTTCTCTGCTACTCAAAAATAAATTTTATTACATTGATAAGTTACGAAAAACTTGAGTTTTAGGACATTGGCATTATAAAGAGATAAAAATTGTATCCGCTTGGAACCCATGAAGCATTCATTTGTTATTTCTCGCTGTATCAAAGTTTTGATTATAATTACACAAAAAATTAATATATATGTTACTGTAAAAGCCCGAACTCTGGTAAATCAGGGGTTTATCTGTAAAGCCTAGCCCTTACCAAAGTAGCTTGGTAAAAGTTCGAAGTAAGTTTGATTAAGGATTAACCTATGCTCAGCCACTATTCGGTATTTGGCCTATTTGGATTTCTGGAAGAATATTCGACCTATCCGAAGAGTGATTCTATAAAATAATAAATTCAGTGATTCCATAATCTGGCCGAATATTAACAACTATTGGTTGAATACGTGTTCCATAGTAACAATGCAGACATATAAAGTAACATGTTGATTTTAAACATTTTAATTTGCATTACGAATTAGTATAAATTGTAATGCAAATTAAAATTAGTTGTTGCAAAAGAACACATTAGTATATCATTTTTATAACGAGGAATAATTTGGAAACTAATGATTTACCACCCATGTTAACTTACTTTTTATGCGGTTATTCTGCAGAATTATTTATTATAAATAGGGATTATAAATTAGAAAAATCAGATTTTCTGGAAAAATTATTTTACAAGTTTTTTTAATGAATATTTCATACTTGTAAGAACATACACTCAATTTGATAGACAATAGACAGGGTGCGGCAAAAGACTCGGAAAAAGATTAACACGAACGCGTTGTACCGTATCCAGTTAATTGTTTTTTAATAAGATTTTCTGTATTGATGTGTGCGGTTTCGAGTTTGTACTCCTTATTTTTGTTTTCTTCACAAACGTGTTGCGCTGGAAAACGTCGATGTGAAAATTTTCGATTGCTCAAATTTCCTCGACAGACTGTCTCCGACCCAAGTAACTGGTTCAACTAGCAATGCTAATGATGGTCGCCTTCCAGGGAGCGAAAGAAAGCACACTATCAACACATCCTCCAACCGCAGGCTCATCAAGAAGCGAGTGCAACGGAACTTAGTCCCAAGCCGTACAAGCTAAAAAAAGTTCAACTTCTTAAGGAAGAGAACAAGTACGTACGACTTCAAAGATGTCGCAAGCTCAAGCGTCCTGCCGCAGGTCAGCGATCGGAGAGAATCCTCTTCACAGATGAGATGCTGTTCACAGTCGAGCAAGAGCACAACCATCAAAACGACAGAGTCTGGTCCGCCGAGGCTCCTAGCACGTCGCACCGCCAAAATCCACAATCGGTGATGGTCTGGGGCGGAATTTGTGCCAGCGGCAACAACTCCCTCGTTTTTAAGGATCAAGGGGTCAAGATCTACCAAAACGTGTACCGCCACGACATTCTTCAGGCCGCCGGATTCCGTGGGCCCAGCAGCAATTTGTCGATGCGAATTGGACGTTCCAGCAGGACTCAGCATTGTCTCACAAGGCGAAAACCACTCAGGACTGGTTCACATTTTCGGACCTCATCTCGTCTACGGAATGGCCGCCCAGCTCGCCGAATCTACCTCCGATGGAGTATAGCGGTGGTCTATTTTGGAGGCCACGGCCTGTGCTAAGCCACACACGTTTGGGGTCACTGCACCGAGAATGGGACCAATTATCACCGGAAGAGCTGCGGCTCATCGCTGAAAATTTCAAGCCACGCTTGGCTTTGCGTATCGCGGCCGGAGGAAACCACTTTGAAACTGGTTGAGTATATTATTGCTAACTTTTCATGTTATCGTTATTAATTCGTGTTTTGCTAAATTTCTTTCCCTTAATAAATTATCATAAAAAATGGTTGTCATAACAATTTTTGCCGCACCCTGTATTGCTATGTTATTAATGTTAACAAAGAGGAGTGTTGACTTTTGGTATATACTGGATTTTTGTTAATATTAGGTAAGATAAGAATACAAAAGCCTAGAACATTACACTGGCGGCAACTAGAACAAATAGCCGGCTTCGGTCTGTATATCTAATTAACCGTTAAATTTACGGTTTGGAACATTTTTGTATCTTTACGGGTTCTAACCCATTTCCAATCAGCTTGGTTAAAAAGCTGTAAGCAGGAGGTCTGCCGAATATGGGGATAGAGCCCCGAACCTATACGGTGGAAAGCCAGTACTTCCATACTTTGCCTGCTGGATGTCCAAGATTTTGAAAAGTTTTTTTTATTCTGAGAAGATAAAAAAGCAATTTCAAAAAATAATTTAATTTGATACGTTTCTACAACCTGTTGTTATGACTATTACTAACTTCAGCTTCTCATTATTTCCCCCCTTCATATAAAAAAGGAACCATACAATATTATGCGATTGACTTCACACTTCAATCCACAACCAAGATGGACGCTTGATTCTTATTAACTATGAGACCTAGGTGGCGCTCGTAGATTACGGTTAATTAAACGTTCTTTAGGAGAAACAGAGAATAAACGATTTTTTTCTCAATCAGCGGTTTGAGTACCATCTTTTTAATGGTTATTCGACTGCTGTAATTAAATATGGTAAAATAACAATTAAATTACATTTTTATATTACTATTTTTGTATGAAAAATTTTAACAGTGTAAGCTAACATACGTTTTTGGGATTAAATGTATTACATTTTAATGATAGGTCAACACTTCTCACGTTTGAATATGTAAATATTTTTTTTAAAAATCGATAAAATGTTAACTTTTATAACTTTTAGAATATCTTGAAAAAACTTTTTCGGGAGAGATAAAAGTGCACTAAATATTGGTATATATTTAAAAAATACTTACAAATTGTTGAAATGGTGTTTGATTTTGTGATTACTTTTAAATCTAACAACTACTTTCAAATACAATGAATTTTTTTAAAAAAATCATTATTTGGTAGCCGAATACTCGGTATTCTGCCTACATTTTAATATTTGGACACCGAATATTCGGCTTTGGTATGGGAGAAGTGGGGTGGAGAAAGTAGGTACATTCGGTGCTTTGCTATTCGACCAAATCACTATTCGTTGTATCCCTAACTTCAATTTGATGAAACTTCGGACTTTTACCAAGCTTTTGCTCTGATACCTAGGAGTTACCAACGGTCTTCCAGTATAAATTTCAACGATTGATTCAGATATTTAAACGGGGAAAGCTCATGATATGATTTTCCATTTGCAGATAAATTGTATCTAGTCTGTCTCAAAATAGGTTAAAACACGCTCTATTATTTTTTTTCATTAATAATACAAATTGCCATCGTGATTTAAATAACATATGATTTAAGAAAATTCAATGGAACTGCCTTACAATTATTTCCAAAGAGTTACAATAAATTTTTAAAAATAATTTATGCTACTTGCCAAATAAGTTCCTTATGTGCCTAAGCTAAACTAATGCAAAATTCTCTCGACGAGCAACTGAAGAGATTTCAACATATTAAAAAAAACAATTTTGGAAATATTCCAAAAAAAAAAAAAAAATTGATAGCTCAGGAAAAAAAAACTAAACAAAAGTTTAATTAAAACGTTAAAATAAGAAAAATGTATGTTTTCTTTTTTACTACTGGTTTAAAGAGGCGTTACAACAATGTTCACTGTTATGGCGTTTAGTTACAAAATATATAAACTGTTTTACAGAAGCACATCTTCGTGGTACATTTTTTTGAACGGTTGTATTTTCTAAATCCTTAACCTCCAACTAAATATAGTATTTTTTCTATTTTACGTACTCTTATTTCTTCTGTACTCAATACTTAGACGTTTAAAAAGTTTTCTTTGCAAGAGGTAAACTGGTTTCTTGTGTACAACGATTTTAATTTACCAAATGTAGTTCCAATAACATAAAACTCGCCTTATTTAATGTCTGTAATAACGGCTATTACTGATTTTGGATTCATTTTCAATACTTCAATGCCAGGTACTTTTATTTTAACATTTGGCCCGATGGTAGGTTTCGGTAGGTATTCAGCAGACGTAATCTTCATCTTCTTTGCCGGGTTCGCATGTCCTTCCTTAGCGGTTTCTCGAAAGTTACATTTGAAGTTGATAATCGCATCCATTGTATCAGACCCGGTTTTTTTTTCACTTTGAACTTCAGTATATACGTACATCGTTAAGTATGATTCTTCTGCATATATATTATTATTATCTTGCGATTCAAAATCAGAAAATCAGCTCTTGATTAGAGATTAGTGCCTTCATGTTCTGTATTAACCATGCATTGCTATTTATACATTTAGCTAAGTTATCTTCAGCAGTCGTATTACTAATCAAATTACGTAGAAAAACTGAGTTAGCAAATCCCAGCTTCATGCGAAAACCAAATATAGTCGTTACACATTACCGCTATTGCTAATACTACTTCGCTACTATTAAGAAATATATATTAATATTACCATTCTTCTTGTGAATTTTATTAAAAAAATATTATTCAATAGTTGTAAGATTGTTTTCTTTAAAATGACAGAACTGAAAAAGGTAATGTTTTTTTTAGGATTCTTAAAAAAAGTGAAATAAAAATAAAGCAACGTGTTTTTTTTTTTTTTTTTTTGGTATTATTCACTACGTAAAAGTATCTTTTTCTAAACATTATTGCATCATTTTCTGCTATAGAAAATTTATTAACATTTAAAGAAATTAAATATTGAAACAAAATGACTATATTTCTGAAGCAAATCCAAAGCTTAAAAAAAGGAAAAAAAACATGATTTCAAATATTTTTAAAAGGATTTCATAAAAAATTTTATTGTAGCTTTTGATTTTATGCCAGAATGGTTAAATAACATGTACTTTAAAAGTACTAATGCAAAAAAAAAAAAAAAAAATCCATGTTTATAAAAAGTGATGCATAATATCTAAAAATTATACTGATGCCTTTCCTTTTCTTGTAAGCTTTAACATTATTTTTTGTTACTCGTAAATGAAATTTTCTGCCGACGAAGCAAATTGCCACCTGCGTCTCCAAGAAGATTAAGTAAATTGAAACAATCAAAATGGCTTCCCATAATCCTTTTGACATAAGCGAAAACCAAAATTCGCGTCATGTGAAAACACATTTAATTTTTCTAAAGAGAAAGATAACTTTTATTACCCTATTGCCAGATTCAGTGTGGTAAATAATTGAACTGAAGCGATTAAGTTGAATTAAGTACCGGTAGTTTAGTATTTCAAACTGATAAGTTTCTTAAATTAGAAAATTAATCTCAAAAAAATTAAGCAATTAACTTTTGATAAATGTTCGTTGTATGAGCAAAAATAAATACTACTGGCTTAATAGATAGCATTTAACAAAGGCTTGTCACACATAACGTAATTATTATGTAAGGCAATAGCCGACCTAAATTATAGTAAAAAGGCTATATTCCTGTTTTTCCCATTCATATAAGTTGATGAAAGACAAGCGTAGATGGTGCTACCAGCGTTCAAACAAAAACGTATAAATAATTTTGATTTGAACGTTGGCCACGCTAAATCACGTAAATCTTGTCCAAAAATCTCAACTGTTTAAATTCATAATGGCAATTGACTTCGATGTAATAAAGCTGAAGACCAGGATTATGTGTTGTATTAGTTATCGGAGTTCATTCTTTGCTTTCTTTTCGGTGTTCAGATGAAAAGAGAGCTGGGTCCTCTTAATCCGGAATTCGGCAATAGCGTCATCATTTAGAGACAGGTAAGCGGCATTCGGCATTCTAAGTTCTTAATCGTTTAAATGCATTTCAAATCATGTTTATTATTCCTAACAAAGTGTATGGTTGTCACCATAGAGATGAGATAGTACGTAGAGGACTCGATTAACCAGTTTCTTCTCGGAAAACACACGCCAGAGTTAACCACAGATCACATGGTATTTGGCCTGATCTGGTGTGCAATATTTGGCGAAGATCGCGCATCTTGGCGTACAAGTATTTCCCATCTGTTATTGTTGCTGCTTACTCTTAGCGCATAGGATGCGTAACTTTTTCTATAGTAGTTTACTTCTTTCAAATATTCATAACTTTCAATTAAATCTATTGAAAAAAAAAGCGTACCTTTTTTATTTTAATGATCAAGCTAATATCATATTCCTTTCAACTTTGTTTGGAAGATGCACTAGGTTCGGTGTAGAATCGGGTACCCCTTAGTTTGGCGTTATGTTTTGGCGATAAAATTTTATTTCTGGTTAGGCAGCGGACATCTTGCTAGTCCCATCTTGGCGTCAAAAAAAAATCGCCAAAAAAATCAAGGGGTACGCGATTGTAAACTTTTACCGATGCACTTAAACGGTTGTTTTGAAATGACTATTCTATACTAGACTATTCAATAAAATTTAAAGACAAAAATAATAAAAGAAAGAATGTTAGTTTACTTAAAATTAAAAAATAAGGTAGTTATTTAGGAAAATCAATTAACACTCACTCGTGGGATAATAAAGAGTTTTATTAACAATTTAAAGAGCCATAACGTGAAACGAAGCTGTTTTCTTTACAAAACTGTCGGCGACAAAATAGTTCGACGAGAGAACAGACAAACAACAGTAACTGTAAAAACTAAATATCGGGGCATTACATTTATTGGATACTTAATTAAGGGAAACAATCAAAGCCAGTATGAAACACATAACTAATCACAATTGAACAAGTATTATTAAGTATTTCACGAAACACAGCAAAAAAATCATCATATGGGTGAGTGTTGAAGCATTCAAAAATCATTGTTTAAAGAAAAAAAAGTAAATATAATTGTCGCCCTTATCTGTGAAATGATACAGGACTATCCTTGGAATATTTCTCTTGACATCCAAAGGCGCAGCAATAATGTACTATGATTAAAAATCCGAAACAGTTAAAACAATTAGCTGATTGCAATCAACGGGGTATATATTTCAATGCTGTATGTTGCAGACGGTTGCAGCTAACTCGAAATCCGTCTTAAAATCACGTGATTTCATCTTGGGCACGTCTGAGGGGTTGCTTCACTCCCTCTACCTACTATTCCCCCTCTATGATTGTCAATGGTTACAACGAAGTGCTATGAACATCAAACAGCCAACTTCGTACTTTATAAAGCAGTAATACATATACTGCTTATAAAGCAGTTTATAAAGCAATAAACAACATTGTCAAAAAAATATAGAGCAGAACTTAGACAACAATGTACATTTTAAATCTAACAACCAGCTAGTTTTCGAAATAATACAGAGAAAAGAAGGATAACATAATATTTGCCTGTATTGGTATATATCGAATAAACATATATATATATATATATATATATATATAAGTATCTCTTTCTGCAATATTTCATACTGACTAGTATGAGAATCAGTATGAAATATTGCAGAAAAAGATACTTTTACAGAACGTAATATGGGGTAAGTTTTAGTACCAGTTGATGTTCATTTTATTCAACTGCAAACAGGACCTTCTGAAAATTCCCCTACTCTCCATTGCTCCTAAGAGTTGTTAATGATATTGAACAACAACTGACAGTATTCACTATCTAATAGTGCAGAATACGTGTATCTTCCATGAGTAAGGATTTAGGGCGTGTTTGAATGAACATTCCAGATAAGCCATATCGTCAAACGTCCATATGACAATACCGGTTCTTCAAATGTTTCCTATGCCTAATCGTAGAAATTTAGGTATTAAAACTTCAAGGATCAGCAACATCAAATAGAGAACATAGCAAAACGCTGACCTCAAAATTACTTATTTTGTCAATTTTTGCTCAGTTCTGAGCAGTTACATATGGATTTGACAAATATGCCACAATTGCTTAGAAATCTTTAAAACTAACTGAAAGGAATGCTTTCTGCAATTATATCGATCGTACTCTCTGAATATATTTAAATTTTCTACCTAAGAATACCATATTCAGTTCTTTCTTTACTTTCGTCTTGATTTCTTTGCGTCTAGAGCTCAAAGTTTTCCAAGAATATTTCAGATTTGAATTTTGATTGAATACCGTATTGATTTCTTGGATATTTACGGCTTAAGAGGTAAGAGGCAAATTCGGGATTAAAAAAATAAACTTTGCTGATTTTGCATGTGTATTTACTTAAGCACTCTAATGTAGTAAGATTTATTTGTGTTGGTATTATATGCTCCACGTATTGCATATGGGAACTTAATAACGATATTCCAAGGGCCAAATACTCTAAACTAATTAGTTTCCCCAAAAATGTAATGAAATTAATTATATGTATCAGGTCGTTTCGAAAGTTTTGTCCGTTTTTATGAGTCTACTTTAAACTAATATCTCAGTGAATATTTATTTAATTTAATCGAAATAAGCGTCATTTGAATTAGTGCACCTTTGCCAAAGTAACACAAGTCGAATAATTCCGTCGGCATAAAAATTAGGTGCTCAATATTCGATGAAGTCGACGAAGGCCGGTTTTGCTAGGTCCTGATTGGCAAAGGTTCTGCCGGTGAGAAAGTTATTGAAGTGCTTAAAACGATGTTAGTCGGTTGGCGAAAGGTCTGGGAAGTATGGTGGGTGAGGCAGAACTTCGACGAACAATTCCTTTAATTTTCAGACGGTTTTTTGTGAGACGAGAGGCGGGGCGTTGTCGTGGAGCAGGATCGGACCTCTTCTGTTGACCAGTGCTGACTGCTGCTGACGCAATTTTCCGTACATTTCGTCGATTTCCTCAGAATGGGACGCTGCTGTGATGGTTTGCCCTGGTTGCAGAAAGTTATAGTGAATCACAACAGCCGCTGACCACCCTACAGTAACCTTGATCTTTTTTTGGTGGGGTTTCGCCTTTGGGGAGTTCCTTGGTCGCTCATCGGTGCCCAACCACTGTCCTGAACGTTTCCTATTGTCGTAGAGAATCCACTTTTCATCACACGTTATGATCCGGTCCAAAAAGGATCGTTTTGGTTGTGCAAAAGCAATGAAGAATAAACCTCGAAACGTGACAATTTCTGCCGATCGTTTAAATCGTGGGGCCCCCACTTTTCGAGTTTTTTTGACATTTCTAATACGTTTTAAATCATCAAAAACCGCACAGGAGCTGACTGACAGTTCTTCCGCCATTCCACGCACCGTTTGTGACGGGATAGTATCCACCAGGGTCCTCAAATCCTCGTCCTGGATTAAAAAACATTTCTATTTTCGATGCTGGAAAAAGCATAAAAGATGCCATTGGGGGAACAAAACGCACATACCATTCTGAAGCTCGTAAGGAGTGTGCTCTTGATTTGATGCAAATAGGTTAAAATTTCGGTCAAGTGTTATTTGTTAACAAATTTGTAATTTTTTTTTCTATTTTTGATAAATGGGGAGTGCGGAAAAGTGTTCATTAAGGCGACTAAGTTAGCACAACAATTTGAATAACTATTTCATTTGCACCAAATGCGTAAAAATTTCATTGAGAAATGCATAGTGAAATACTACAATATTTTAGCGTTTAGACAAAACAAAACAAAAAAAAAAGTCTACTCACTTACGACAAATGAAAAAAATATCCAACATACTTCAAATGTGTATGTAAACTCGGTGACCCATGTGACACCTTTTCCGCGAAGGAAAAATACATTTTTTAGTAAAAAAACTGTTTGAGAAAAACATTTAGTCGAAATTCCAACGTATTTGTGGCAAATCAAGAAATTGTTATACTAACCTCAAAAAGAAATGAGTAAAATTATTGTAAACTTTAATCAAAATAAGAAAGTAACGTGCACCTGTTCTACACTACACATAATTGAAAATAGAAAAAAAAAACGATTTTTCCTTGTCCTATCCTAATGTACATTGTACAGAATGCCAATAAAGCATCCATTTGCTGTTCCACCATAGCTCCAATGCCTTACCCCGAATAAACCTTGTAGCTCAAAAAAAAAAAAAAAAAAAACATGTAGGAAATTTCCATACCAATTTGCGTCCGTCGATGCAGCGTTTGAATTAAGTATGCTTACAATGGTGCACAAAAAATAGCGTTACAATTCAGAACATACATGATTATATTTTTTGTGTACTAACTTGGGGAAACACTTAAGTATTATGATACATTATATTGATGAACTGAACACAACACGCCTAGAGGCCGAAATAAAACATAGTATAAATGAAATCTTTCGAAAGATAACTATACAATCAAAAAGTAATCTTAAATATTATTTAAAATTTGCGATTCGCAAAGAAAATTTCATTATTTATACTCAAAGGACATAGTAGTTTGTAATCTGAGTCTTCGAAAACTAAATTCAAAATAAGAACTTATCTTTAAGCAGCATTCTGTCTAAATCAGATTATGAACTTCTTTTCCTTTCTCGATTGTGACATTTAAAATTGAATTATTCCTTCTGGGAGATAAAAGAAAATGCGATTGCGCAAAGGAGCTTTGGAGGAAGTTTTGATTTGTTTATATTCTTATAAATTTTGAATCCAAAAAAATTGTTCAAACAAATAGAATATATAATATGAAAAGTATCCAATCTCAATTAGTACTTGAAATTCTACAGAAATGCAATTATATTTTTTAAAAAATGAAGTGAAGCATAATTATTAGTTAAATAGACTAGTAGAATTTATTTTATGAGCACATGTTTGAGTAACTGTACCAGAGAATGTTAATTAGGTATTTTTTATATCAAATGTGAGTTATAAACAACGCAATAGAAACGAAGTTATATAAGTGAAATAAAAAAAAAACAAGTAATGAAACGAACAAATTAATACAAATAGTTTCTGTATAATTAAACTTTATACAAGAAAACATTACAAAGATTTTCTTTTAGTGAAATAAACGAAAAGTGTTGAACATTTTTGTATTTTGCTAAAGTTTTAAAATATTTTGTATCATGAATATGATACAGTAACGTTTTTTTTTTCCTTTTATGAAAAAACATACAATTTTGAAATTCTACTTAACTGTAAGCTAGCGTCTCAAAATGATGTTTGCTGCTGGCATTTTCTTAGATGAATTTGGTGGTACAATGGATTGAATTTCTTCCATTTAAGCAAAAAAAGGCCCACAACTGTTCAAAAATACTTTCAATTCCATTCCTTACATACGCATTCTACGTCAAAAGTAGTTCAGAATCAAGCTTTCATGAAACAAATTTCCATCTCAGGTTCTTATAGCTTTACAATTTCAATCCCTTAAGCCAAATGAACAAACAAAAGGTTCAAAAGTAAACATTTAGTTTAATTTCAACAGGAAATAAGGGACTAAGATAAGTCTAAGATATTTCGAGTTTAAAAAAAATGTTTAAATTATATTGTTTTCAAATCAGTCAACCAACATTTCCATTCTCATTTCTCTACACTACTTTTAATTATTTTAGTAAGATATTGATAAATTAGGGTATTTGTTTTCGATTTTGCATTGCTTTTGACGGTACTTCACTGTAAAATCAACCTTTATTTCATGCCTTTATTTCTTAACCCAGAAAAATAGGCTAACATCAGTAGTATCTTCGTAAATATAAGACGAAAAGATTTCAAACCATCCTATCTACGGTTTGGAAAGACAGGCTTCACGCGACGTATAATATGTGAATTTCGAATGAAAGCAAGAAAGTGTAATAACAAAAAAAAATTCCGAAATAAAAAAAATAAATAAATAACAACCTGAGAACTGAAATTGTGCTTAAACATTTTTATTTCATCTATTTTTAACACATAATTTTATTTTTAAATCAAATACAGTGGAACCCCGCTATTCGTACACACTTCGTTCCAGGAGGCTAGTTCGAATGGCGAGTCGTATGAATGGAGAATTTTTTTTTTCACATAGGATACAATGTAAAATGGATTAATCCGCTACAGACCCACAGATGGTTGCTTATTTGAACATATGAAAAGCAAATGTACAGTACTGTACATTAAATTATAGATAAATAAAAATTTAACTGCAATTTGCTTGTACTGAGGTGAGTTGAGGGCATAAGTGGAATGTTGAGAGAAGGAAGAGAAATGGTTGGAAGAGGAGTCTCATTCCATAAAAACATCAGGTAACATCCCCTTCAAGTGTTTTCTTTCATTCTGCTGTTCTTTCTTTTTTCTCTCATTTTGCAATAGAAGAATCTTGAGTTTCTTTCTATAAAAACCTGTCCAATGTTGTCTGCCTTTGGCTGCTCAGAATTTTTCTAAAATGGTCAATAACATTGTCGTTGAACAAGTTCATACTGTTGACCGCAGCAGTCTTGGGATGCCATATTTCTACCACTCTCTGTGTTTTCTAGCAGAGGTAACACAGCTCATTAATTTCTGCAAAGGAAATGTTCCCTTACTACTTTCCTCCGCTGAAGAAGAAAGTTCTTCAACCACTTCCCCTTGCTTCCTCTTTAGAAAGTTAAAATTTTCAGTAAAATCTCAAAAAGTATTAAAACTTTTAAAAAATCCAAAAGTCTAAACAAATTATTTCCTGGCGAGTTCAAAATGAGCATAATTTCTTGTTTTTCTTCTTAAAAAAGCCAAACTAGCAACGCAGCTGGCGCCGTACGAATCGCGAGATAAGTACGAATGGCGAGTGGAGTTTTACTTGAACAAGTTGTAGGAATAGCAGGACGGACGAATGGCGGGGTCCCACTGTATGTACAAAAAAAAAAAAAAAAAAAAAGAAAGAAAGAAAGAGAGAGAGAGAGAGAGAAATAAAAAACAGAAAACTTTAAGTAAAATTGTCTATTGTACCAACATTGAAATTAAATGTTCTTGTTTGAAATGTACGTTTTCATGCCTTTTTTCTTTAAAAATGGTCTTTAAAAATATTAGATACGGGATTCAACACTTGTGCTGCATAATGATTGTGAACGCAAACGAAGAAACAAATGTCGTGTCCACTTAAAACCATATTATTTTCATCAAAAAAATTAAAACTTTGCTAACAGAAATGTTATGAATGCAGAAATTGTTCCAAATAAAAGACATTTATCTAGAACCGTCCCCCCCCCCCAGCATATTTTCCATAAAAATAATTCCTACAATTTTTAGGGGATTGCTAAGTACATATTGCTTTAGTATCGAACATTTTGAAAGACCAAGCTTGATCCTTATAATTGTTTAAACATTGTTTTTGTTAATTAAATTAACAAAAAAAAAAACAATATTTCTAATAACTTTATTTTGTATAAGTAGTATCGAATTAATCAACTAATGAAGAAAAAACGCTTTCACATGCGATGTTTTACTCAAAAGCAAGTCTTAAAACTACCTAAATTTACGATGTGTGCCATTTTAAAATCCGGGGACTTGATCTCAACCGTTTTCTGAAAATGGAGGTCATTCACGGAAAACTCATTTTCCAGTATAGCCCGAACACTGAAATGTTCATGCAAACTGCCAAAAGCATTTTCCCTTTTCGAGCATTACATTATCGTTCTATCTCACTCAAGTTATCTCCTCAACCAATAGAATCATGTTCCAAAAAATCATCGAATATTCTACCTGAACTGAAAATAGAGTGAAAATGGGCCTCTGCATAAGCGTTGCATAATAAACCTTCAGATTATTCGAAGCATGAAGAAATTTGTTGGTAGAATAAATTTTTATCTTTTCCTTTTAGAGTATGCGAAAGGCTTGGCCGTTATCTGAATAATAATCCTTGGTTTAAGTGTATTAGAAAAATTCAATTTCATAATGTATAGTTTAAGCTAAGCATAAATAGTTATTCATTTATGAAAGAAGTAACAAAATAAAAAAAGCCACCACATTTTCAGATCAATTATTGGAAGGTATCTAAAAACATTAGTTCATCTTCCTATTATAGAGCAATTATATAAAAATAACAGAAGCAAAAAACAAACCCAAACATTTTCATTGCATTAAATTTAAGATGCATTTTATTCGTATGAAAATACTGCGAAGAGCAAAATATACGTCACTAGATTGCACTTCAGAAGGATCTTTTATGGATTTATTACGATATAAGTAAAAGGAATTTTATTTAGAAATGAATTTGTCACGTGAATGCAAACCACTTCTTAAATATATTTTTAGATGTACGTTTTTTATTAAAACACCTCTATATCACCTAAATAGTTTAAGAAGGTACGACTTAAATAAAGATGTTTTTTGAGTGTTTAATACTAAACATGTAATAAAAATAGTGATTTTTAATGCAAAAAAGTAAACGACTTTTTAGAAATTAACTGCATTTTATAGGAAATTCATAAAAGATATTGTGCCTGAAAAATATTCAGCAATATGAATTAGTAAATTTGTTTTAGCCTCAGATTTTTGTTTTTTCTTTTTAAAATGAAAATGCAAAATGTGCAATCTGTTAGAAATTTACCATTGTTATAAATATTAAAGTAAACTCCAATTAGATAGATAATCAATCAATTTTAATTAAATACATGCAAAATAATGACAATTTGTTTGATTTTTTTAATTAAAGTTTTATTCACATTTTAATGTTTCGAATTTAGTATATTTAACTTAGATTAACAAGAATAAATAAATTCCGTCACTTTGATCTGTGTACAGGCTGGTGCCACATTTTGGGGAAAAAATTACCTAACAATAATTATTAAATTGATCTCGATACACTCTGTATCATATCAAATCATTTCTGTTACTTTTTATAAAAATTTCACCCAAATTCAAGTAAAAATGCGACTTGTGAAAAAGAAAACAAAAGTACTTGGTTAAGTTTAAATTACGTTAAAATCTTATAAAAGAGGGGGGGGGAGATAAGAACATATTATTAAATCTGACGAAAGAGAAAACATAACTGTTAACTAATTAATACTAAAATATTTTCCAATAACCAAGTAAGGACTAATTTTGAAAACTACAAATCGTAACCGATAGAATATACTTGAATGGTAATGTTACCTTATCACCTGCGAAATTCATTTCGAGAATATTTCGCAAGAATGCGCCAGGAGTTCAGTCAAACGTGAAGCAAACAACTCACATTTTCCCGGAAGGTGTGTTTGTTTTCTGGAGTGGAAATTGTAGACAGATAATTCAACAGAACATATGAGTCTATGGACGATTTTCATCCCTATGTCTGTTGTTAAAAGCATTTAACATAGGAAGTTTAATCTGTTAAAATTAAATTATGAATATTATTTTTTAATACAATGAAAACAATACGTACTTAAATTAAATCTGTTTTTTATAGTTGTCATTAAATTCTACTGAGTTATAGAAATTACGTTCATTTAGAAAACATAGATGTTGATAACTTTTTAGTGTACACGAAATTCTAAGAATAACAAAACAAACCTAATCCCCTACCCACCAACATCGACTCTCTCTCTCAAGTTAACTTAGGCTACAGTGTATCCCTTCAGCATTGAAAAATTATTTCCATATCAGAAGAATATAGACAAAGTATTTCTTTATTCTTATGATACGACACGAAAATGTTTAAGTAGCGTGAAAACGATGTATAACTTTTGTAAAGTTGTAAAGATATTGGGCGTTTTACTATACTTAAAGACCATTTCTTACGAACTTTTAATTAGGACTAGTTAAATCTTAACAGTTTTTTGAGATATTTATGTGCACGTTGCGCGTAAAAGAAATAAAATTTAAATTTATCTGTCACGAAGAGCAATCTATTCTGTTCGGCTTCCCTGATGTCACAGTGAATTTGAAATTCCAACAAATATTAGATAAAGATCAAACTACACTTATTGGCTCATAGCGACTGAAATAGACAAAGACTGTCTCCATTTTTATTTTGAAATACCTTAGGAGTCACTCTGACCCTTCTGGTCTTTTTAATCATAATAATCCATTCACTTACAATGCTAAGAATCTTATATATAAATAGCTAAATATGCAGTAAAGAAAAGTCAGAAAAAAACAATAAGTTCACTTACTTATTACTCACATGTTTGGGTCAGAGGGTCTGAGTTGCACTTCGCCTTCCTAGTGCCCTAAGTGGTTTTAGGACACGTTTTATTGACATAAAATTAGAATTACGTAAGAGTGCTCCAAAGATAGAAGTTATTTACACTAAGTGTGCTTTTTAGATATTGCTAACATTTTCAAATGCTTATCAATTAATTAATCTCATCCTTGACGCATGTTCCCTTTGTTACAGGAACATCAAAACCTTAAAAAAATTCTTAATCCAAATAAAACGCACTCAGTATATTTAGGCAACGAGTGACATGAATGTCCAACAAGCAAAAAACAATCACAGTAATCTCTCAAGAGACCAGGAACAAATTAGGAAATAATGATCCCTGCAGGTCAATTGCCCATCTCCGCTGATCATCTTGGTTTGAGACCAAGCAAGAAAAAAGAATTGTGAAATCCTAAAGTAAAACACGGATGTCTCCGGGGATTTCGGAATAGTTTTCCACCCACTCAAGCAATCAAACTGGAAAATGCTGTAGTACTACTTAATATTTAATGATATTGGATGCAGAAAGGAATGTTTTGTAAAATAAGAAATGATAGAAAGTATTGTATTCAGAAGAAAGAAAAGAGGGCAATGGTTTTCTTTTAAATCTGAAAGCACACTGCCTTTCATCACATCCCAAGGGAAAGAACGCTTCGGAAAACTTAAAGATCAACATGAATTCTAATCATTTTTGTGGAAGAAACGAATGCGTGCAAATACTAACCAAGTTAAACATGAGAATTTCGTTTATATTATGTAGCATTAAAATATCGTCGAAAGAGAAATAACTGCCAGTAGAAGCATCAGAGGCTGGCAAAAGCACAATGGCTGTTATAAGGCCGCCTCATGCAGGAGCATGAGGCGGCAGCAGAGATGTTTGTACGGTTTAACCACGAAGTTCTGATACTTGGCAGAAAAGATGAATTCATTCCAACTTTAGAGAAGTTCGTTTTGCAGGTGCGTTTATTAGAACGCGAATCATAATGGTTGGTTCTCTGTTTGTTGAGAGAAACCACATTTCCAAACTGGCAAGTAGCATCAATCCAGTATGCTAAACGAATCAAAACGAGATCGGAATATAGCACATTCCCTATATCAGCAGTTTCTCCCTTGAACATGAATGAACCGTTTTGCCACTCTGGGAGTCAGAGGTCTTTTTTTTTTTGCGATAGAACTTTATTTTTTGCGATAGATACGTAGATAGAGGCTGCATTTATATGGACCCTTTGTTAAAAGCACATGTTTAGAAAATGAGTCTAAAAATGGATAGAAAATAAAATTTCTGATAAAAAGAGTAGGAAGTAGACATAGGGCATATGAAAGAATTATTCAATAACCCAGTTTGCAGCTTATATTAAGAAAAAAATGAAAGACGCGTTCCAGTGCACGATATATTAGCGAAGGATGAGTAAAGATTGCGCTAAAACCAAAGTGAAACACATACTTGAGATGTCTTTAATAATGCTCTATGGTCTAAATTACTGGGCAACAATTTTTGACAAAGTTCGTGTATCTAAGTTGAAAACACCCAATTCTTAATGACTTCAACGTGCTGAACACTAATATCACAGTGAAAACTGTTTTGGCTCTTGTTTCAGAAATTCAAGGGTCCAAAGATATAATGTACCTAATGCTTTAATGTCACTTTTGTTAAAACATTTTAAAGGAAAAACTGATTTATTGTGCACTATAATAAGTAATATTTCATTTTTAGATGTCTCAGTAAATATATGAATTAATAGAACATGCAATAAAAGAAACATTTCGAGGAAAAAAAACATAGGAATTTCAAAAAATAAACAAATATCATAGGTAAAATTCAAAAATTTATTCTCTATATTTAATTTGTCCATTTGACAGTGTAATAACACATAGAAAGTATTGCACAACTCTTTATAATCTGTTTAAGTAACATCAGGCTTATTACGTAACAGCCTGGTGTATTTTTTGATAAAAAGAGTGTAAGTCTTAGTCCTTTCTTAATTGCGGTATTTGACTTCGTTGAAGACTGAGATTTTATATTTGCGTGTAGTATATTTATAATTTCATTTCCTTCATTTTGCAGCTATTTCCAGCTGTATGTTGGGAAAATGCATTAATGATCCCAATAACTTTTGTTACATTTGCGGTAACGTAACATTTGAATCACAGAAAAAGCGCTTCACTGACGCAATCTGCAAGGCATATGTCCCCTATTTTGGTTGTAAAATAGGTGACCAAGATAACAAACGGGCGCCCCACGTATGCTGTACCTCCTGTGCAACAATTCTTTCTATGTGGTGACTGGTAAAATAAAAAGTATGCCATTTGCGGCTCCCATGATTTGGAGAGAGCAAAGCAATCACAAGACTCTACTTTATGTTGTCACTTTTGATATGTACACATTTATTATGTATTGTAGGTATTGGTAAGACTGGTATGTATTAGTACTTTATGTTGCTATCTTTATTTCTTTATAAATTCAATTCGAAACAAGACAAACCATGCATTGTAATTGCATTCTTTTATCCCGATCATACAAAGTAATATCTCAACATAACAAAAAAAACTAGTGCCAAATTCCCTTTTTAATTGCTATATTCATGAATAGCAAGTTAAATTCATAAATATTTCGACACTTTCATTCAAGGTACATTTTCGTTGCTGTCCAGTTTATTATTGATTTTCCTCAACGTGGACCACTTCCGACCTTGATAAAGTATTTTATTATTATTACTAGGAAAAATGTGAATCTTAAATCGGTTCTTATTAAATGTCCTCTAATAATGAACAACTTTTGCTCTTGGATTTACTTCACATTTCGTGACACAAACGTAATACACCAATGGTCAGAGCAGCTGGCGATGTGCCTCTATTAAAGAAAGTTTGGAAGTTGACATTCTTAATTTGCCGGCAGAGTGGCGTAGGGGTAAGGAACTGGCCTCGTACGCGCAAGTTCGCAGGACAAAACCTGGAACAATTCGGTGGATTTTCAAGATGCAGAAAATCTTCAGCGCCCATTTCGTATGATAATGCGGCAGGTAAAATATCGCTTGAATGTCAGTTTGGATTGGATACTCTTGGCTAAATTAAATTCTTAGTGCAGTTTCGCATCATTTAGAGATCATGTGCTCTAAAGGGGGAAATTGAGCGTCAAAATTCTCAAGTGGCATCTGCTGATTGTGCTACTTGAAAGAATAGATGCCATTTTCCGGAGAATGCACTAGGTCTGCAAAGGTTAGTGACTATACGTTTCCCCATTAGAAATATATTCTTAATTTGCATTTTATGATTTTTTTCAGGACCAGTTAATTCATGTTCCTTCTGTAAAGGTTGAGTTTGACCCTTCAATTTTTCTAATTCACCTTTATTTCTTAACTCACTCTTCTAATATTTTTTCCAACATATAGTGGGAAATTTCTGTGGTTTAAGCATGCGTAAGATAATATTCACGATTTATTTAGTTTAGTAAAGGCATGTTCAAAAAATATTTCAGATTCATCAATTCGGCTTACTTCACTTTCACTAAAATGAATAACGTTTATATTGCATATTCTTTAGGAAGTTTTCAGACTTTCGTTTTTCAGCGAGAAAAATCATGAATTATGCAAATATTTTTTTCTTTAAACTTTAAAGTAACTTGGACATACTTTGAGAATAGTTTTTTTCAACGCCCACATTTTACTTGAGTTTCTTAAAGCCTCGAATTCCGTCAAAATATTACCATACTTTATTAATCTATTTTTTGTTCCATCGTTTTGTTTTTCGATGTTATAAACTGGAAATATTTCAAAGGTTTTTCCCTGTAAATGAAACCTTACATTTTCATTCTTTAGGGATGAAAAAAAAAATCTATGATAGGAATAACCTTTGCGCCAGACGGAATGAAAGGTAATCATGTAGTATACTAGAAATTAAATGAAACTACTTTTTAGAGTATTTATCACTGTAAAAGAGAGCTCCCTGTACATATAGGCTACAAGTCATTTTTATGGTAAACAAATAATTATAAAAACATGTTGTTTTTTTGCGTTATTATTATCCATATATGAAATGTTTTTAAAAATGCTTCACCATAAAATTAATTTGACTCTCCTTTTATTATATTATTATACTGTGCATCAAATCATATATCAACGTCGGCTTTCTGGTAAAAATTTAAAAAAAACCGTAAATTCAGGTTTGAGATTTTTTTAGTTTAAATTTTCAAGTTGTAATAAAAACTAGTAAAATTAGGATTAAAAATGTGTAATTCGTTTATATCATAAAATAAATAACAGCAAATTTACTTCTGCGGTAGTACTTTTTGTTCTTTTTCTCTTTTATTTTCATTTTCTTTATTTATTTATTTTTTTAATTTGTTATTGTTATTATTATTTTTTATTTATTTATTTTGAAGAGTTAGTGAATTTTGTCAAAACATCGCCCATATGCAGAAAATTAACTTTTCACTTTGCAAAAAAGGACCTTAATTTTGATTGGAAAACATTTTAGAAACATATGCTGAATAACAACAAGTAAGATACTGTTTATGTTCGGTAATACCATCCTCCTGCCTTCCCTCGCGAAGGAAGACAGTAGCGTTGGATCTCAAATTTCCGAACAATTCTGGAAACATTAGTCAGGACGAGAAAAATAACATATTGCTTAACAACAGTTCGAACCGCATCCTAAGAAACCCTTTCGTGGTTTCAAAACTCCTTTTAAACAGCATTCAGAGCGAAAATTCAATATTTGTCACATTAAAACGCAACCGATGTTTCAGAGAGGCACTTATTTTCTTATCTTTTGAGCAGTTTTATTTTCTTTAAAATGTTTACGTCATTTGTTTCGAAGAATTTTCAGCGGGATTCGGAAAATGGTGATATAATGCTTCTGCAAACAACATTAAAAAATCACTTCTTCTGCAAATGATTGTTAAATAAACATTTTTAATCATAACTACATATTTAGTAATTCAGAGAAATGATTTGTTCTTTAAATCTTGCCTATGTTTGATACTTACTGTGTTTTTATTTATTTATTTTTTGAGCTAAAAAATACAACTTTTAGTTATTAAACTCCAATAATATAACAGCTCAAACGTACGAACAATACAACTTAATGCTTGAAGTAACTATTTAATACTTTGCTTCAGAACTGCTATGAATAGTACGCGCAAATGTGCACCAAATAATTGAAAGCAAATATGACTCATAAATAAAAGCATTTTGAATAATGTAGAACGTATTATTGATACAGACCTCATAACAATTCTTATATATATATATATATATATATATATATATATATATATATATAACATTAAAAACTAAATAACTTTTTTAAACACCCCTTTTTAAATTATGTTTCGTTTTTAAAACATAAATATTTTATAGATGCTCCCTAGCCCGGAAAACTAACACGGGAAAGATTTTGTAATGCGAGCCTAGATGATTTTGCAGAAGAACGAATAGAAAAATCTTTGCTTCACCACTTGACATATAGCTCTAAAGCATATAGCTCTAAAGCTACATAGTGCAAAATTTTTTTCAAAACAAATATGTTTTCAAGATTTGATATACCTTATCTTTTAAAGATTCGTTTATAATTTCCTCAGAAGCATTCTTGGTTTTTTGTAGAGTACAAAACAAAGAAATTGCACAGCATTATTTTATTAAATTCTAATTAGACAGCGACAGACTTGAGTTTTTAGTTACAGATACTCTTTTTTCGGAACTAGGAATATATTTACAGAATAAAGGCCACACAAAGTGTGTTTCTCAAATAGAAAACTTCTTTTCCTATTTTCTTCCATCGATCCTTACTTTTCTGTTCGCGTATCCCGGCGGAATAACATTTTTCTTTCGAACACTCTACATATAAACCCTAGATTGAAAATTTTGAATTTACTCCATGTGAAAAAAATTATCATAGTAAAATTAATCTTACTATATATTTGTAGATATTTTTTGTTGATTATAATAGTGATACTGGTGAAAAATAATTTATATTTGAGTAATTATGAGAGGTGATCTTACTGCTATTCCAAAATATGTTAATCATTTTTTAAAAAACGGACAGCCTTCAAGTGTTAAAATTAAATGCACTTATTGTTTTTTTTTAAACTTCTCCAATCAAAATACTATTTGTAATCTAAGGTAAATTTGTGCTATCAAAGTGTTAGCTTATATGTATGGCAGAATTATTTAATTAAGTGTACCGAACATTTAAACATTATTCGCTAAAAATACATACTGCTTTAGTATAGCAGGAAAGTAGCAATGCTTTTACACTTTCTGCAAAACTAGATGCCTTTATTATCGTTCCAGTTTATATGAGCAATCAATTCATCAAACATTTTTAAAAATTTCGTGACTTCTTCGACGATTTTACTGAAAATTATGCATTAATATTTACTTCATAACTAATACCACGTATGTTTAGTTTTAATAGGTTGTAGGAAATTAAATTTATATGCTAAAAACATTCTTATGGTCTTTTGATAGAAGAATTATATAATGTATCAGACAGAAAGGAAAATGTCTGCAGTCAACAGCTGCTCGATGGCTAGAACTGCAAATAAATCAATATCTACATTACAGCAGACGCATTTTTTTACATTCTGATTATTAAAATACGACATAATTTTTACACGTGTGTTCAGAACCCCGCCCCTACCCACGCAGACGAATATATCTTAGCATTTACCAACATCGAATTAGGAATTCTATTTCTCTTTCTGGTTCAGCTTAAGATCTAAATTATGTCAAATGTAACTCTTAATCGGTTAAAACATTTAGTATAAAAATGTTAAAAATAATCAAGTAAAAAAAAAATCTTTCTTAGTTTTACGTCAAAAACTCTCTCCATGTATTGTCCGTTCGAAAAGGTAGGAAAAAATAATTTATGTTGCAAGCAGTTGTAAAGCAAACATTTTCGAAAGCAATGAAACGTCCCTTCCCCTTTTCATTTAATTACTTTTCAAACAATCAATTAGAAAATGGGTTAGTCTGCGATTAAAAAAGAAAACGGCCTGCTGTTACTAAAGCAGCTAAAGAAGTGTAACTACCTGTAATATTTCCGCAATAACCATAAAACCAAGTACTTTGCTCTTTCTTGGATGTGCCTTTGTGGCATTGTATGTAATCTTAAGGAATTTGTTTTTCCTTCAGAATGCAAAATGCAGGCCAGGTCTAAGCTTTAATATTTACTAATATTCTTAGTTGTTTATACGATAATAGAAATTACGGGCTTCCTCCTTTACTTTTGTTTTGTGTGTTTACATAATAAGGGCACGGTATTAATTGAAAGTTCCACATACGCTTGAACAGATATTAATGCAGTTTTACCATTTAAAATACAAAAAACGGTTTATGAAAAAGAAAAAAGAGAGAAAAAACGAACCTCTTAGTTTTTACATTTGGAAAACAAATGTTTTTTTTTTTCCCAATGGGGCTGCGGTATTGGTCCTCAACCATTGCAGACCTAGTGCGTTCCCCAGTAATTGGTACATTGGTACCATCTTTCAGCAGCACCACAATGAGCGTAGTACCTTCGCCGCATGAGAGTTTTGACGTTCAGTTACCACTAGATGGCAGTACCTGAGCTCTCATTGATGCAATATGCACTAGGAATTTAATTTAGCCGAGAGCATCCAAGCCAAATGTCTACTCAAGGGATCTTTTACATGGCGCATAATCATACGACATGGACGCAGACGATTTTCTGCATCTTAAAAATCCACCGACTTGGGCCATGTTTGAACCTGCGATCTAGGGCATACGAGACCTGCGTCTTACCACTACGCCACCCTCTCCGCGGAAAACAAATGTATGTACTGGAAGAAATGAAGGAACACTACGAATTTTTAAAATGTATTGAAGAGGGAAGAAAAAACGTTTAGTATGTCACATTCGTTCCAACAAGCTCCCTTTACGAAGACAGTACTTAGACCACAACTACAGGTTCTCGTACATCTTGTGTTATTACTTGAACTGTAGGGCACGATATTAATTGAAAGTTTTACATACGCTTGTACATATATTAATGCAGTTTTATCATTCAAAATTCAAAAAAATGGTTTAAGAAGAAGCAAAAGGAGAGAGAAAACGAACATCTTAGTTTTACATTTTGAAGACAAATGTACTGGAAAAAATGTGTACTGGAAGAATTAAAGGAGCACTATAAATTTTTAAAATGTATTGAAAAGAGAAAAAATAACGCTCAGTATTTCCCATTCCTTCCAACAAGCTCCCTTTACGACGACAGTACTTAGACGACACAACTACAGGTTCTCGTACACCTTCTGCTATTATTTGAAATGCATCGAAATTTTTGAATTTTTATTAACTATATATCTTGGATATGGTGTTACTTGTCAAAACTTAACTAGAAAATACTCAATCATATATTAATAGTACATATTTGTTATTCTTCAAACCGTGCATATCATATTTGTCATAACGAATACCTAGGAATATTATCCCATTCCATCTTTTGTCAGTCGAATTTTGCGTTTTACACAATAGCAGACGATAAAACATTACACAATTTATGCACAAGAGGAAGTTAAGAACGTTGTAGGGTCAGTTGGGATAATTGTAAACATGGGGTAATTGTAAACAAGCTTCATAACTAAACTTGTGGTGATTTTGAAAACTTAACTGCGGGTGAGTGATGAACTGCCAACATGGGAAAGACGTTGAAAAAGTTTCGTATGTTTTAATACAGCTGTGGAAGCGTTACCGTTGTTTGAAAATGACATGGTAAAAAAAGTTGTTTAACAAAATTGAGTGATCTTACATTTTCATCTCCAGCTCATCTACAAAAGCAATGTAAGCGGTTTCAACCATTTTTATTTGTTTTATGGAATGCTGCTAAAAACATTTAGTTATGAATTTAATCCTCCCTGGTATTTTTCATGTACAAGTTAGGTGTTTACAGTTACCCCACAAATTTCGTACTCTGAGGTAATTGTAAACACTTAAATTTATCCTATTTCCAATATTTTGGGGGACAGTAAGTTCTATATTTTGATGTAAATTACACTTTTGTGGCTATTTTACATAACTGTTGTTGTTGTTGCTAATGCCAATTGGAAATCCAAGCCCCTCTTGCAGGGCGACCATGAATTAAGGAAGCTCCTACTGATTGTTATTAAGCTCCGCTAGAATGAAGAACATTTGGCTCAGAGGGGCTTAATGATTTTGAACCAGCTCCCAGATGATAGATCGTCTCCTAGGTTGGTCCCTCATTGGAAATTATTTCTAACTTGGTGGACTATTTGAAGCGACGATGTATTTTACATGTACAGCTCCCTTTAGCGCACTCGGTCTCAGAGTAATTAGTCGCGGGAGGTGGTCACCCTCCCAAGCGTTGACCTCGGCCAGTTGTGCTTCACTTTCAGTGTTCTGTGGGATCCAAGCTTAACCGACTGATCCACTGCGGGACAAATTTTACCTAAATTTGTCGCATTACTTGATTTTTTGCAAGATATTTCTCGTTAAATGATCTCAGCCGACTCATAACATAACTCAGAGGACCAGATGCGGCCTGTTGGCCGCAGATTGAGAACCATTGTTCCGGAACTTCTTAAGCCTTCAAGAAGACTGTGTATGAAACAATTTCTCATTTGAATCAACCTTATTCGAAAATAAATCACTGTTTACAATTACCCCAGATCTCTGGGGTAATTGTAAACACGAGTTCATTCGCTAACAAATAGTCACAAAGTCAAAATTTTTGTACACATTTACTCACAAGAAGTACAGTAGTGGCTACAATGCTCACAATTTTATCTCTGAATTCATTCCAGAGGTAGGGAAGGATCAAAAGTTAAAACATTGAAAAAGCGTTTACAATTACCCCAACTTACCCTACGTTATGAAACTTTATTAACCAATATGATTTAGCACATTAAGATACGTTACTCTTAAGGAGGATTCAAACTCAGACTGCGAAACAATAAATAATTTAAACTGTAAAAAAATGTTAACGTTAAGAAAGCACAAATGAGCATTTAAAGGCAGGCATATGTTTCGGGTTTGCTCGGACTCCCTTTTTCAATGCATTAGTGGAGCTTCTAGATGTAAAAACATCGAAATGAAGCGATCCCAATGAATAAATAATTTACTTTATAACTATGCTGAAATAAAGATCCTGATCGAATTCGTGTATTAGCGCAATGAGGTTTTTAGGAGTTCACAAAATCCATATTATCGGCAATTATTACAGATGATCGAAACTTGATCCGCATCGATTTGCACTTAAATGACATTTTGAAACGGAGTTGAATATATATCTCAACAAAGGAGAAATATCTGTTAACAATCCATATTATTTTTTGTAAGTAAAGTGCTTAGTATTTCAACTAATATATGGCTTTATCGAAATTCAATTCTTCAGCATCCTATGACTGATATTCGTTCTAAAGGCCAGGGGTTTAAGTGAGCGTCACTCTGGACATCGTGGCAATGCTTGGAATATGAAACATACAATTCTATGTACTATATGAACTTTTCATATTTAAAGAAGCATTTTTAGGATGTTACTTTCAGAAATTCCTTTCTTTCACGATGCTCTCCAATGAACCTTTCTTTCGGTATATTAACTAAACTTACTGAATAGACATAAGCAACGCTTTATCTGCTATTTTTATTTCAACGCATGTACCACCAAGTGTAATTTTCCATTCTTTTAATCTTTGTATTTTCTTTAAATGTACCTTAATCCTTCACGTCAAGCATTCATCGCAGTTAAGATTTTTGCATGCATCTTAATTTATCCCTAAACAATCGACCACAAAGTAATATTTTCCCCCACAGCGCTATTTAATAAAGCTTGTGCTGAGTATTTTCAGTAGAGGAAGAAATTTAATTAAGTATTTCGAACTCAGTCGGGAGAGAAGTTTTGAAAAAAAGAACATTTTATTATTAGGATTAGAGTGTCTATTATGCTTTCAGAAACAGCAGGGTTTATTTATGGCTTTATTTATCCTCAAAACAAAGATTTAGTGTTTATGTGAAAAGGTTTTGTGTTAAGTGCATAAATTTGTATTAGATGCCTTTTTGGATTTAATAACTAAATTTAAAATAAGTATGCTACAAGTGTTTGCTTTAGTTCTAAAACAACTTTGCTGTAGTTTTAGTTTTATGGAAAAATGAAGGTATAAGAAAGTAAAGATGGAAAGATATGTAAATGTATTTAACCTAAGAAGAACTAACAAGATAAAAATAGAGCCTTAAAATTCAAGTTTTTTCCCCATATATATATTAAAATGGGTGACTCGTTATGGGTTAGATTAGAAACTTTACCGATTTTTCTTCATTTCTGATGCATTAACCCTATTGCTGATCCCGAAATTTAGAACTTATAGTGGAAAACAAATGCTCACACAATTATTACGTTTCTTCCTTTATATTTTAATATTGAAGGCAACTGTTGAGAGGATACCCGAAGAACTAAGGTATAGAGTGATAACACGCCGAATAATCTCTTCAAAGGGATAGCATTTGTACTTCAAAATCAAGTTAATTCAAAGAACAAAAAGCACACAGAAAGAATGTTTTGCTAGCACAAGATAAGACTGGGAAGTTCTAATTATAACTTGTGCAATGTGATATGCTGTAAAAACGATCGTTTTGATATAATAACAAGAAGCTCGTCCGGACATTTTAGGAATTTCTAATAATGAAACATGTGATAAAGTTATGGAAGGTGATGATTTAAACGTTGTAGCTGAGATTGTATTACGGTTGTCTAGTATATCTGGGGCAGCTTTGCTGAAAGAATTCAATATAATGCTACATTTTTAAAAATATTTAGCCAGAACACTTACTCTAAAAGTAAATTCATACACTTATAGGATACCTTAAATATTTGTTTTGATTTAAAAACAACTATCTACTAATGAAATTAGTTTAATTATTTGATTTAGTAAATTATGAACAGTTTGCCAAAAACTGAATTGCTTCCAAGTGTGGAAAATATTTAAAAATACAAATGTATCAGCTTTAGTTATTATTTTAAATTGTTAAAGTTAGTTTGACGTACAACCACATGGGGCATTACTGAGATTCAAACCTAAATGAAAAATTATGCATTTTGGACTGCTCTTCAAGACAATGAAGTATTTTAGAGTTGTGGTATTTTAGAATGATCGGAAAATGTTTAAATATCTCTTATTAAACATATTATTACATACTTTCAAAAAAATCTTATTTGAAGATATAAATATTTAAATACATAGATAAGTGTATTTTGAGGAAATACCTAGCAAAAAGAAACTATTTTATCTCTTCAGCTGCTCTAGAACAAAAAAAGTCCCGAACTGTAGTGTTTTTCAGGTGCACTTAGTTTGTCAATGACGGTTTAAGTAACACAATTTTTCGGCTAAGAAATTGCTTAATGGCAGACATGGTGAAGTAGGCACTTTAGCAGAAGAGTTTATTACTCTTTGATCTTCTTTGCGTTCGTTTCCTGATTCGCTGTCAAAGGATTAAGTGTCAATTACTAAGCTAAAGTAAACATCGGAATCCAGTAGAAACAGCGACCTTTAGAAATATTTTCCCTCTGAGACAGACGGAAGGAGTTGCACTTAAGACGTAAACCTTAATAGCCTCTTTCACTGACATTTGGAGCTATAAGAAACCCAGCCCGTATTAGATAAATGTGAATAGACTGCTTTAGATTTTTAAAAAAGAAATGATTTAGATAACTTCATTTGCAAGCACTCCAATTTTACATTTCTTATTATAGCTACATTATGAAGCTACTGATTGTAAGCTTGTTTTTTTTTTTTAAATGAAATGCTACAAAAGGCACTTAATGTTAAGCCGAGCATAGAAATACTTCCAAAAAACCTCTAATTTTTATGCATTGCCATAGAAAAAAAATTTTAATATAAAACATTAAGCATGAAATTTTTTTAAAAATCAGCTCACTTATAGTTTATACAGAAATCTTTTATGGCTCTTGATTTTCAGCAAAAAAAAATAAGCCCTTTGGTTTCCCTTCACTTACATTTAGACAGTTAATGTTAAGTATACATATTCCGTAATATGAAGCGTTTCCATTAGCTGTTTTCTAATTAAAAGGGAAAATAATAAAAAAATGTAATTTGGCGGAATGTTACAATCAATTTACGAGTTTTTAAAAATCTTTATTTATATTTGTCTGAATCAAAAGACTTGCCATTTTCAACTTTATTCTTTAAAGTAAAAGCAAAAAGTATTTTCTCGAAAAAAAAGTTTTTTTGAATACCTTATATAGTTTCTACACTAACGCTAAGAAATGAATAATTATTTAAGGAACTCATTTAATTAAGAAATAAATAGGAATGCAAATGCGTCTTCGACGATGAATAAACTAGTTAAAATACACTCAAATAAACACTCAACGCATGCCGAAAACTAAAGTTTTGCTTTAACTATTATTAACATTAAAGTTTGGTCTTGGATATGAAAATAAACTTGCACCCATTAAAATTTATTTCACTACTAGTTTATTTATGCCGGTGTTAATTTCTTAAAATTTTATACGAAACTGGAAAATGAAAACACATCAACTAAAAAAACAAATAAATTTATCTAACAGTCCTGTTTTAATTGAACCAATGCAAAATAATATTAGCCATGGCCTTATAATATTTTAATAATTCTCTGAAACATATTTAGACTTCCCAGTCCTGAGTTGGATCATAATTTAAACCATTTCTAAGTATCTTTAATTACATTACTGGTGAGCGTAACTGTCTAACGAAATCCTGAATTAAATCAAAAGAAGGAGGGAAAATATAAGAAAGAGCTTTTTCTTTTGGGAAATAAATTATTTTTTCGTGGACAAAATCAACGAACGTATACCATCCAAAACTGATAGTAAAATAAAATTTATATAGCATTGTTTTTAGGCATTATCAACATGAATATTTTCAGTGTAACTGTTCAAATATAAGAGCTAACGATCAGAGTTACGTGCAGTGTTGTTAATAACTTTCTGTTTTATTTTCTAATGTTGTCAAACATAGCCATTAATTATAAGTAACTAAAATATGACATTATAAGTAACTAAATTATGAAATAACTTCTTTCATTTTTTTCTGATACTATCGGCTCCTGGACCAAGTTGTTGCTCTTGGAAAAAATCTCTTTTTTCACTTTATTCATACCCACACATGCAGGCAACTTTTCGTTTAAAGATATCAGCAACAGTTTTCTTAGATAAGTATCATTTTAGCGGTATTTAAACTTTTATTTAGAAATATACGTCTGATAATGAAGCTTCAACTTGAAACATTCAAAGGGAAAAAAACTTTAAATTAGCAATTAAATGTGAAAAAAATCATGTCTTAAAGTATTAACTTATCTAATGTTTTATAAACTGTGAATATTGTCCATTGCAGTTGACTGTTATGCATTTTATTTTACTGTTTGAATACGTTTGCATAGTTTTTCTTTAATATGGGTAATTTTATATTATATTGCGTAATTTCAAATCATATTCACTAAACAATACTTTAGTGTTCGACGAAACTTTCAATTTTCTTAAAACTTTTAGTTCCAATATAGACAATTTATAATATTATAAATGTATTACAATGTTTTTTTTAGTTGTCTGCTTGGACCCATGGTGTGTGACTGACTCATTGGGCTTAGTTGATTTGGTTCGAGTGAACGATTAGAACATATGTTCAAGGTAACTATTTTCATATCTTGTTTTATATCCTTCATAAAAAATCAAAAAATGCCTCTAAATATTGACAACAAGGTCTTCTATATCTCGCTGTAATTACAAATCAACTTGCATTTGCAGAAGTTAGACTTATTTATCCCTTTGTCAAATTTTTACTTTTTCTATATAAATTCCTTAAGTGTGTTTTAAGTGAACTAATTTCGTAGTATTGCTCTATTGAGTTAATTGTCTTGGTTAGAACGCTAATAGCTTAATTCTTCATTTCCAATTCAAATTTACTCATTAAGTATGCGATGAACACAGCTGCCGAGCAAAGTGACCATCGCGGATAAAATAGCCAAGCTTTTTGCGGGTTAAAATGTCTCTAGTTTCTACAACTACCTTGAGATATTCAATGCATGTGGTCTGCGTAAAACATTGCCATCTTGTAGTTTTCGAACAATCTGATGTTGATGTAACGAAAGTGTTAAATTTGGTAATTGCAATTGTGAAACAATTATTTGCGCAGTCTAAGTTTCCTATTTCTTTCCAAATTCTAAAAAAGTCGAATCCGTTCTCTGTAATGTAACTTTGTTAGATTGTTTGAGAGGGAAGAAAAAACAACTCTGGATAGTTTGCTGTTTTTGTTTGAGAATTGAAATTTCATGCATATTGACTTGCATCATTCACTCTCCTTGAAATTCGACAGCACTGGAATGCTATTTTGACGTTGCCCACACTAAATCTATTATTATCCTTTCATCCGATGTCGTATTTCTATCATATCTGTCGTTCACTTCCAGCATCGGTTTATCTTCTATTCATGGTGGATTTTAACGCTCCTCAAATCCTCTTACCTTCAGATTGAGTTGACACTGAATGTGATAAGTGGATATCCGTTTGACATGTTCCATACATGAATGGCATTATTCCTACGTTTTCTGCAATGTCTAGTTGAGAAATTTAGACATTTATTCATACCATGTTGAAAGGGATTTAACCATTTTGTAGGTTTCTGAAAAGCTTAGACAAAGCATTTATTCTATTATCTAATACAAGTAGATTATTTTAGTGATTAAAATAAAAGTTACGCTTGTTTTTATTACTAAAGAAAGTAATTAGAGAGAAGTATTAACATGTATAGCCATAATGTTCCAAAATGTATGCAGTTTTGCTATCTTGTAATAAAGGAAAATGCCCATGAGTTAGAATATTTAGTAGCAGCATTATAAAGAGCCGCAAAATTACATAAAGTTATAACTTACCATGTTCTGGTTTATATTTACTTTCTTGTAAGAAGTAAAGGAATTGTAATAGTGAAAAACTTCGCACGCAAATTCCAGCCTAAATTAGCATTAGATGTGGTTGTCGGTAATCAAAGAAGAAAAAAACGCAAAACCTTTTTCTTTTAAATAAGCGCTTAAAAATGTTGGACTTTCTGCTTCAGATATTCACGCATCACATCTTGTCTATAAATAAGCACAATACAACTCAAAAATTATTATATTATCGTCGTTTTAAAATTTTATATATTTGTAGAAATGCCACGAAAACGAAAGTAGCATCAAAACTGCAATATTTGTACTTTTTACTTTAATGAAATTTTCCTAAACTTTATTTTATGTATCTTTGACGTGACAACACACGGTGTTTGAAACAAATAATCGATCAATGTTAATGCATTTGTTGGCGCCTATAGGCTCCATGATCTCCTCTCCAGCAGAGCTAAATGACAAGCCTCTCATTTGAAATCCTTTAATTTTTCTCGCTTATAGCCTGCCGGAGAGGAAGTGAAGGGAGCAATTTTCTCGAGCGTTTAGATATAAAGACGGCATGCAGCCGTTGGTTTTTGTTGCTCTTCTGTCTCAGCTAATGTAAGTCCAATCTCTTTTTTTCAATAAACTTACTTAAATACAGTCCACTGCTAATTCCTTTTGGGCCACCGACATTTATGGTCCTTTATTGCCGGAGTCTTCTTGCAAATATTCTGCCCAACCTTAAAATATGGATATCACAACGCTTAACCGTAAACGTGGCGTTCTAAAAGCCAAATTCGGCAGACTCAGTGAATTTATTGAAAGCTTGGGGGCATCGGAAGATATAACTCAAGACGCAGTAACTCTCGGAACAAAGTTAGAAGTTATTTATTCTACAAAAACGTCCTTAGAAGAAATAATTGAAGGATATTATAATCTTCCCGATTCCGTAGACTTAAAAGACAATTTCAGTCAGGCTGAAGAAATTACTGAAGAGCTTGAACAATTGGAGGTAACATGTAAAATTCTGCTTTCTAAATTAAATTGTATTAATGAAACTAAGAGTGAAAATGTCAAGGGAAATATCAAAATTCCTGATCTTCCTCTACCAAATTACTATGGAAAGTATGAAGATTAGCAGAACTTTAAATCACAACTCACTATTATTATTGGTGAAAATAATAACCTTAACGACATACAAAAATGATGGTATTTAAGGGAGTCAGTAAAAGGCGATGCTAAACTAATTGAAAGCCCTCAAGACACATACAATTCTCTTTTTAAGGCTTTAGATAATCGTTATGAAAACAAACGTGCTATTGCTGATGCGCATATTAATAGCTTGTTTAATTTTGAAAAAGTTCATGAGAATTCTCACCAATTAAGATTACTTGTGGACAATATTAAGCGACATCTTCACTCCCTGCAAAATATTGATTTCAAACGAAACAACTTACCTGATGCGTTCTTATTAAATGTATTAAATCAAAAAATAGATCGTGAATCTAAAAATCTCTTTGAAATGTCATTTAAATCTACAGAAATTCCTTCATTTGATAAATTTCTGGAATTTCTCGAAAAAAGGGCTAGGGTCTTAGAAGGATTAAAAAAGCATTCTCCAGTAAATAAACAATCATATTCCATGAAGCAAAAACCGAATTTCGAATACAAATCTAAAACATTTGTCACAAAAGGAAAAAATAATAATTTCTGTGAGTGTGCGGAAATACACAAACTGTACCGCTGTCGTAAGTTTAAGGCCAAATCTTTATCGGAACGTATAGAATTTATTAACAGGAATAACATTTGTCCTCGCTGCCTGAGTCAGAATAGACTTCTGCCTGTAAATCAGAGTTTCGATGCTCAAAATGCTCAGCCTGAAACAAAAATGCTTTACATTCCTCTCTTCTATGTGGGTTAGGGAACGAAAATACAGAAATGTTAACGCAAAAGAACGAAGTAAAAAAGGAACAAAGATTCCAATTCGTAGTACTTTGGATTCGGCTTCTGAGCAGTCATTTTTGTCTAAGAAGGCTGCAGGTTCTCTTGGGCTGGTTAAGAAGAAAATTAACATTCAAATTTCTGGTTTGAATAATTCAGTTTCTGAAGTTTCACATGTGGTTGCTGCTCAAGTTTCTAACCTTCAAGGCAGTTTTAAAATAAATATTGATTTCCTAATTACTTTAGAAATTATAAAATGTCACATTTCAAGGATAATTGATGTTCATCATTTAAATATTCTATCTAATGTGATACTTGCAGATCCTAACTGGTTTAATTGCTCAGAAATTGATTGCGATTTTTTCTTTGATATTTTAATGCCTAATCAAGTAAAAATTGAAAGATCTAATTAATTTTTACAAGAAGCAGTTTTTGGTCATATTGTTCGTGGGACAATTCCTAAATTTGAAAGAGACAATCACTGTTTTTTAAATAAAATTATAGTCTCATTAGATGGAACGTTAAAGGCATTTTGGGAAGTAGAACACATTCCTGGTCAAGAAAAGTCTATCGGTGACGAGCTCAAGTATTGCGAAGAGCATTTTGAAAAAACTCATCACAGAAAACCCGATGGACGTTACGTTGTATCATTACCCTTTAAATCGGACGTAAACAGAATTAATTTAAGTGACTCAAAACAAATTGCTTCCAAAAGTAGCCATATAATCAATTGTCACCATAATTGATTAAGCCAAAAGGCTTAATCAATTATGGTGACGTCTCGAGTGTGATCCAAAATTGAAAGCTATGTACACTGAATTTTTAGAAGAATATCAGGCTTTGGGTCACATGGAACAAAGTGTAGAAACTCAGAATCTCTTCAGTTCTGGATATTTTATTACTCATCATGGGGTACATCGACCTGAAAGCGTTTCAACTAAACTTCGATTAGTCTTCAACGCAAGTCAAAAAAGCAATTTAAACATCTCTTTGAACGATGTTCTTTATAAAGGAGGTGTTATTCAAGAAGATCTGCCAGCCATAATGCTACGCTTTCGTAAGCACCAATTTGCATTTACAGCTGACATAAGCAAAATGTTTCGGCAGATTTAAGTCCCTCCTGAATAAACTCACTTTCAAAAAATACTTTGGAAGAAGGAATTCAATCAACCAGTCTCAATTTATAACCAGAATACTGTTTTAAGTACGGAACTGCTCCAGCAAGCGTCTTAGCAACTAGAGTACTGAAGCAATCAGAATTAGACAAAATGGAAGACTTTCTTCTTGCATCAGGCGTCCTTTTGCATGATATTTTCATAGATGATTGTTTGTTCGGCTCTTTCCGTGAGCAGGAATTTGAAAAGCTGCAAACTGAGCTAACTCAGCTACTCCAACGTGGTGGCATGACTCTTCATAAGAGGTGCACTTCCAATGAACCACATGGTTCTGAAGGTTTTTCATTCGACAGAGGTTTCCAAACAACAGTGAAAACGCTTGGAGTGTTGTGGAACAGCGCAACTGATGCCTTTTGTTTCAAGGTTGCAATTTCAACTAACCCGAAACCTACAAAACGTGATGTCTTCTCGCAGATAGCTCATATCTACGACCCACTTGGCCTATTGGGGCCTCTTATCAGCAAGGCAAGGTTCTTCATGCAAAAACTTTGGCTCCTCCCGCTAGATTGGTCGGATCCATTTTCTACGTCAGCTTTGCAAGAATGGCTGTCCTTTGTTAAACAGCTCCATGTTATCGAGTCCTTGCAGATACCAAGATTCGTCCTAACTCCAAATTTTGAAATGATTACGCTCAATGGATTCTGCGATGCATCTGAACTTAATCCTGCAGATGTTTTATCTCGAGGTTTACATGACTGTAAATTGTGGTTGGAAGGGCTTCTTGATTTTACATCTATTCTGAAAAATGATTCCGCTAATTTTTATGAAATGTGTAGTGAGCTCTTTAAGAAGGAATTTAAGGTTGATACTTCACTTATTTTAGTTTCAAAAAATTAATGTGATATGTTCGATCATATTGGGTGAATTTATCTAACAATTTTCTCAAAATTATTCGTATTATAGCACTTATTTTAAGGTTTTTAAATAATTGTAAAAGTGTACTAAATTCAGTGGACCTCTGTCTACCGAAGAGTTCAAAAATGCTAAGTATGTTTTAATCAAACATTTCCAAGAAAAGAAATTTTCGAATGAGATAAATGCCTTAAAGAAATCATTAACTCTTCCACCTAAAAATACTTTACGGTTTCTTAATCCTTTTCTGGATCAAAACGATTTGTTGAGAGTTGGAGGACGTTTGTATAATTCCGATCTAGCTTATGATCAGAAACACCCTCTTATTTTGCCTAAAAACGAAAATTTAACAGGTCATATTTTTGCATTTTCATTTATGTAATTTACATATTGGTCCTAATGGTCTATTAAACGCCGTTAGACGACAATATTGGCCATTAAACGGACGTAGCATTTCACGAAAAATTGTGCATGATTGTGTAATATGTTTTAAACGAAACCCACCAGTGTAAACCAACTCATGGGAGAACTTCCAATTCAAAGATTAAAACCTAATCCTCCGTTCTGTAATGTTGGCATTGATTTTTGTGGCCCGTTTCAAATTAAAAACAAAGGGCAAAGAAAGGGCACATACCAAAAAAATTATGTTGCTATATTCATTTGTTTGGTAATTAAAGCGATTCACTTTGAAATCGTAACTGATTTGACTGCTGATGCTCTTATAGCAACTTTAAAACGCTCGCCGTGGAAAAAGCCTAGTAATTTTTAGTGACAATGCTACTAATTTCAAAGAAGCATGTTCCGAAATTAAACGTTTGTTTAATATTTCTAAAAATGATAGGAACATGGCTAAATTTGTGACTAATGAAGAAATAAAATGGAAAACTATTAACCCTTTCTCACCCTCATTTGGTGGATTATGGGAAAGACGAGTTCAAAGTTTTAAATACAATTTAAAATATGTCATAGGTATTCACTTTTGAACAAATTTTAACCGTTGCAATACAAATTGAAGGCATCCTCAAATCTCGCCCACTTCCTCCTCTTTCTTCTGATCCGAAAAACTATGAAATACTTGCATCAGCTCATTTCTTAATCGGTAGGCCCTTGAGTGCCCCTCCTGAGCCTGAGCCCGAGCTCACCAATGTGCAAGAAAATTTGCTTAACAAATGGGATAAATTACAAAAAAATGACACAATGTATTTAAAAGGTCCATTTCTAATATTTCCGCACTCCCAATTTTAGATAATGTGCCTATAAATATGTAATGTGGAAAATTTAATTTTTTCACCTGGTGCTTCAACGGTTATTTCACCGTTAAAACCTTTTCAGTTCATAATATATGTGCACATGCGTTTAGAATGTTTTTTTATTTTAATTGTGTTTCATTTAAGAACTTACGTAAAGAACTGCTTTTTGATGCGAACTATTGGTTTTTTTATGTGAACGATCTGTTTATAATTATGTTTTGAAATTGAAATATTTCAAGGCTGCCCGGGATGTTGGCGCCTATAGGCTCCATGATCTTTCCGGCAGAGCTAGCTGACAAGCCTCTCATTTGAAATCCTTTAATTTTTCTCGCTTATAGCCTGCCGGAGAGGAAGTGAAGGGAACAATTTTCTCGGGTGATGTCAAATTTCAGTCGTTCCCAACCGAGTCGGTGCAGGAATTTTGTCCCAACTCAGTCGGTGGGGGAGTTGGCGATAGCTTTGTATTCCCATTTGAGTCGGTGGTTATGACTTATTGGCGCAGTTTGTATAACTGGCGCAGAACGGTGAGGGGAGCAGAGTCGCCATTGCAGAATGAGTTATTCCTCGTTGGCGTTCTACCGCATCTATTGAGTGTCAAGCAGAGACTAAATTCTGATTTTGATTGTTTTTTTTTTTCGTCATCCTGAATTACTCATCCGATTTTCATGAATGAGATGAAAATGGAATCGTTCAGATGGTCCAGGTGACACAAGCTACATTTTTATAGATGTTTTTTTTGGGGGAATTATTCTGTATAATAAAAGCGATGAACTAATAAAAGTAGGTGTCATCACTATGCAGTTATGAGTCAAAGAACTGACATAACCGTAAACTACTGAAGCCATTTTACCTTTGCCTGAAAAAACAGCAATCATTCATGAAAATAAAAAGAGATTCACGTGATTAGTATGTGTGATGATTTCAGTTATAACCCCCCCCCCCCCTCCTATCTTCCAATATTTTAAATGTTTCGCTTATGGCATTATTAAATTTCAGAAACTTTGTACTTTTAGCCTATTTTTAAATATTTCTTCGATGCCACGTGTTAGGCAAAATAATAGCTTTATTCTGCAATTGTGCAGCAACTTTTTTTTGCATCTATTTGCGGTTTAAGTTTCATTAATAGTTTACAATCTAAAGCATATTGACTAAAAATGCAAATAAAATTTTGAGTGTAAATGTTTTTTTTTTTTTCCTGGTTGAAATTTTACGATTCAAAGTTTGACTCGCATTAAAGAAACATTTTTTATCAATATATTCATGTGTGTGTTACATGAAAAATGTCCTTTGGATGAAAAAGTCTGTTTCTTATGTACTTTCAGCTGAAAATTTTCGTATCTGCAATTATTTCTTGCCTATCACTACTTTTATCATTTTTGTATCGATTTAGCATCCATTAACTTCATCACGACAGGAACATTTATCATGACTACATTGTATTTAAATTTGTTTCTCTAAAGAAGAGTTTTCATGGCAAATATGAGAGATACATAGCCAATTCTGGTAACCTGAAATCGTACCGACTCAAATGGGAATCTAGAAACCTCATTATAACCCTTACCGACTGAGATGGCACAATTTCGCCCTACCGACTCAGTTGGGAACGATTGAATTGGCACTAAACCTTTTCTCGAGCGTTTAGATATAAAAACGGCATGCAGCCGTTGGTTTTTGTTGCTCTCCTGTCTGAGCTAATGTAAGTCCGAAATCTTTCTTTCAATAAACTTACTTAAATACAGTCCACTGCTAATTCCTTTTGGACCAACGACAGCATTATTTTTCGGTAATATGCCAATCTTTTATAAACAAGATTTCGTTTTTAATGAAAAATGTGTGATTAACTAATTTTCTTTCATGTTGTAAGCTGATTGTGTTCTTCATTTATATGTTGTGTTCATTTGATAAATATTTAAAATTAAAATTTAAATTAAAAGTATTCAAAAGGAAACAAATAAAAATTCATTTTTCATGAATCTAACATTTTCACCCGCAAAACAGATTCACTAATAGGAAGAAAAGTGCATTATGTGGAATTTGGTTCACGAATAATGCGTGCTAAATTTAGATTTTCCTATTGGAAGAAAAGTAATTTTGTATTTTTAAAAAAATACTATAATACTACACAAATGACGTCCTATTAACTCTTAAAAGTCTTGGAATTCAGCAAAAAAAAAAAAAAAATAATAAAGAATTATTGGTTAATTAAAAAAAAAACTGCATTTCAGTTATGATGCATCGCAAACTAAGACAGTTGGTTTTTGAAATACAAGAGCCGTTAACAGTTTTTATTGCTTCCTTAAAAAAGCTTATATTGTGAAAGATAAAAAAATCTATGCTTTGTGATAATATTTTGCGTAAATATACATATGAGTGGCAAAACAAAAACTGCTTCAAATAAAAAAAAATCATTGCCTCATAATTCATTCTTATTGCACAAAATGATAAATTCATACATTTTTACTAATCATTATATTACTTTTTTTTTTTTTTTTTTGAGAATATTTCCAAATTGTTTCTTTTGCAGCTAACAAAATAAGATTCAATCCTTCGTAAAAAAAAATATTTCCGAATTTACTTTTTTTTATTGTTGAATTATGCCGACAGTACGGCGTAGTGGTAAGGCAGCAGACCTTGTACACCCAAGATCGCGGGTTCAAACCTGGCCCAAGTCGGTGGATTTTCAAGATGCAGAAAATCGTTTGCGCCCATGTCGTATGATTATGCTTTATGTAAAAGATCCCTTGAGTAGACGTTTGGCTTGGATGCTCTCGGTTACATTAAATTCCTAGTGCATATTGCATCAATGAGAGCTCAGGTACCGCCATCTAGTGGTAACTGAACGTCAAAAGTCTCATGCGACGAAGGTACCCCACTCATTGTGGTGCAGCTGAAAGAGATGGTACAATTTCTGGGGAACGCACTAGGTCTGCAATGGTTGAAGGCCAATACTGCAGCCCCATTGGAAAAAAAAAAAAAAATGTTAAATTATTTTTATTTTACCACAAAATTTCGCAACATTTTGTCAAGAATGCTTAAATTTTTCAAGCATTAATATAATAGATGGATGGAATCATTAAGTGCAATATCAAACTAATCCCTGCGCATTTCTTATTTGATGTGATTTCATTAAATCATGCAAACACCATTCATTTCAAAATAAATATGCCCTTAACCATTTTCATCTTATTATTTTCTAGGGGATTCTATCTAAACCTCTATTGCATTTTACAGTTTTAAGTATTTTTAACAGATAAAATTAACTAGTTTATCTTGAATCTTAATATAAGCAATTTGGAATTAGCCCATTATTGCACCAAAGCTCTGAATTAGACTTTATAGTTTCTCTACCATTTTTACTCACATAATGTAATTGAATTATCTTCTTTCAGAAAATCCAATTTAACAATAAAGAACTAATTTAATGTGATATTTCAAGAAAGCTAAATCGATACTAGCGCAGGTGCAGTTTGATATATTGATATTTGAATTAAATTATCGTCGAGTAGACACAGAACAAAGAGTGAAGGAAAATAGAAAATGTTTGGTTAAGTCCATTATTGTTTGTGTTGCTGCATAACTTGATTTGCGGAAAAGAAGTGAAAATACTAGAATTTATCTTTTTTTTTTTTTTTGCTATTTAAATGTTTAAGTTGGAACTCCATTTTAATAAAGGGACGTAACAGAAATATTTTTTCTTCATACCTAGTTTTCAGAAAAAAATATTTTTACTATTTTTAAAATAACAACTTAAAAAATTCCTTAAAATGTTCCATTACTAATTTGTTGTTGTGTTTTTTCATATCGACCCAACTAAACTTGAGAGCAATCCATCTAAAATTGAACGTTGCCATGTTTTATGTCCTAATTCAAGCTAAACTTTCATTCAAATCGGTTACAAAAATAAAATAAGGGAAAGAACTGCAAAGCAAACTCTTCGTTGAACAGAATCAGGTTAGTGCAACTTATGCTTATTTAAACATGAATTCGAAACAAGATCATGAGCATGAACCAAATTAAGGTTAAATACGTAATTATGTTTAAGTAAAACTTGAAGTTAAGTAAACTTGTTGTTCAAAGCAAGTGTAAACCCCTGGTTATCCGTGCCCTACATGATAAAACGTTGGGGATCTACAGGATAAAGGTTTTGGACTGAAAATTAATTTCAGAAAATTATTTGATCTAAAACAATAATACGTTTTGATGAAATATTTTTTTTTAACGGGAAAAGTTATTTGGGTATCCGAAAATTCAGATAAATAAACTCAATAGATTTTCCACGATGCTTAAAGATACCTTACGCTGCCATTGTAGGGGCTGTATACCATTACTGAATATACAAAATTCTACATTCTGAATAAAAGTAATAAATATTTACAAAAGCACAGCATTTCGGAGGGATTTAACTTAAAATTTCGTTTCACAACGTATAATTGAGTTTTAATATTTTAAAAACTTCCTAAGGCTTGTTTTCATAGCTTCATGAACCTCGACATGTAAATTAATGTGTTGAAAATAATGATGGTCCCTTTGTCAATAGCTCTTCTTCTAATGGGCAGAATGTTCTCCATGTGGTATTTAGGCTAATTTCGTCACGTAGGCCAATTCGCTCGCAGAGCGCTTTAAGCAGATTTGCGAAGTTAATGTTAAATCTAAAATGTATACCGAAGTTTTAACTCGAACATTTAAAGGAAGACTTTAACTCGATGCCAATTCACACTTAACTTGTTTTTATAGAGTCTATTACGGTTGAGTAATGAAGAAAAGGTTTTTTTTTTTTTTTTTTTTTGCAGGACTGTATACTGATTTTTTTCATGATAATTTTAATTATGAACTAATTGAATTAAGTAACAAAGCTAACAGGATGCTTGGGTTTATCAATAAGTCTGTTTTGAACAGGTCTAAGGAAGTTGTATTTCCATTATACATAAGTTTTGTAACACCTCATTTGGAGTACACTGTTCAGTTGTGGTCTCATTATCTAAAGAATTATATTACCTTATTGAAAAGGGTTCAAAGAAGTGTTACTGGGTTGGTAAGTGGTCTCTCACACTTACGAGTATGAGGTTAGGCTTAAACGGATCAATAAGTATACTCTAGAGCAAAGAAGAATTAGAGGGGACATGATTCATTCGTTTAAATTCATTAAAATATGAAATGTTGATGGCCTGCAGTTAAGCGCTGAAGATAAAATAGAGGTCATTGTTTTAAGCTTTTCAAATCTCAGGCTAATCTTGAAATTTGGAAAAATTACTACTTCAATAGATGTGTAGGTAGTTGTAATAGTTTACCGGAGGCAACTTTTAGTTGCAGTGGGGTAAAAAAATTTAAGAAGGCTCTTGATGTTCATTGGGGATTGTTAAATTGACTAGGACCCACCTAGCAGGGCCCTGTGCATGTTGCTGGTCGTCACTTTTGTATTTGTATTTGTAATTAACATGTATCCATTATCACTTTAAAATTAATGTCCGATATGTCAGGGTTTATTTCTGCCTCAATCTTTTACGACAACTTGAATTACTTTTCAAAAATGGGGCTACGAAAGTTATATCTAAAGGTATAAATAAAATGCTGGTGAAGAAAATAATATCTCTTCTAGAGATCCCGTCATAGAGTTAATAATAATAATCCTAAACACACATGTATTTAATCGTAACTTACTGATTCTTCTCTCCAGGCACAGTTTGAATTGAGAAATACTTCGTTGATTTGAAATAGATCTTTTTATTGGCTCCAAAAAATGTTCTCTAATGTTCTCCTTACCTGATTCATCTGGTATTAGAATCACGTTTCGGTAAAATCATTGAATATTCTGTCTGTACGGAGAATAGAGTGAAAACGGGTCTTAACATAGGAATTGCATAAAATGCCGGCACGATATGCATGCAAAACTTTACCGATAGAATAAAACTTCGTTATTTATAATATTATTATCCTTATTTGCATATAAATGTTGCGTTTAAAATCACTAAAAATGTTTAAAATATGTGTTTTACATTTTAAGTTAAAATGCTTTCCATTATATAGCTGTTAAAAGTATATTTCGCACAGAACGTATGTTTACACTGTAGCTTTACTCTCAAAAGTACACCAACCCTATTTTTTTCCAAGTTAAAATCAAACTAATTGAGTTTGGCGAGTCATTAGTATTATAATTATATTCATGTAACATTTATTGTGGTGCGTGATTTTGATTTAAAGTGATTTTCAAATATAATGTATGATTTCTTTTTTTATTATTATTATAATAAGTTGCTTTATTTGTTATTAATTCATTTTTTCACAAAATGTGCACCAAAGCTTTTTTTCTAATGGGTTGCTGTTGGTTTCTGCCACTTGCAGACATAATGAGTTTCCTAGAGATTGGTACAATCTCTTTCAGTGGCACCACAATGAGTGTGGTACCATCCCAGCATTAAAATGTTGACTTCCAGTTTCTCAGCCTGAAAGGGAGAGCATCCGGACTCTGTTAATGTGAAATTGCACTAGGAATTCAATTTAGCCGAGAGCATCCAAGCCAAATGTCTACTCATGACGCATAATCATACTACACGGCCCAGACGATTTTCTAAATCTTCAAAATCCATAGACACTGCCAGGTTCGATCCTCTGACCTGGGACGTACGAGTCCCGCGCCACGTTACCGGCTTGCCACGAAATCCGGTAACATGGTGACGAATTGGACTACTAATAATGGTCAACGACTGAGAACGAAAAAAAAATAGCTTTGAATAACTAATTGTACAACTTCATGGATATACTGCTTCCACTTACCATCTGCTCTATTACATTGATATTTTGAGACATTTGTCTCTGTTTTGAAACAACTGAAAAGTTGACATACTTTAAACATTTTTGATTGAATTTTAAAAGATATTTCAAAGACATTTTCTAATTAATAATTATCCACGTATTTATAAAGTATGTATTTAGAAAAAAAACATTACAAGTTAAAAACTAACATTCTATCTTCATCGTATTTAAAAAACATTAATAGCAATTGCAATAATCGTAAGATTGAATGAAATAATTTCTCCAAGTAATTGTGAGAGCACAATGAAAAATCTTTCTGAAGAAATCGATCTCGAAGTTTCCTAATTAGAACATTTTCTAAGTTCTCAATAGGATTGCCGTAATTCATTCAAGAGGAAAATGCAGTTGTGGCTTGGGTAAAGAAACCCAAACAACCTAATTTTACGCTGAAGTATTCCCAATGATTTAACAAAGTAGGGTAATAACATTCTTTGCATCGTAGCATACATTTTAATTTGAATTTCTATTGCAGAAAGAGCTAGTAATTAACCAATCAATTGCATCAAATTGGCTTGTCGTTGAAACAGATTACCGTTGCTCAAACTAAAAAAATAATTTAAATTTTAAATGTATCATCATAGTGACTAATTTCTGTGATCTATATTTATCATCTACTGCCAGTATTATCCGGAGATAGAAAAGACGAAAACTTAGATCTATGCATAGTTATCGCCCAGTCAAAAAATACAGATCATTTTTTTTTAAATTCTTACATGAGTACATGCAGCAATTTTTATTTTCTTTTATGTTTCTGTTTTTCTTTTCTGTTTTTTCTATTTTTTTACTTTCAATACATTTTCGTGTTGGTTAAAACAGGAAACATGGGGGCATATTGACTAAATTTCACTCTCTTTTATGTAAAATGAAAATAAACTAATATTCTCGAAAAATAAAGATGCACTTTTTAACGTTAAGATTAAACCCTCAAACAGTTTTAATTATGTATAGTATTATTTTGTTATTTGTAAGATACGCGAATTTAAAACTACTATAACAAAAATTGAAGTTATTTTATTACCTATGAAAATGCAGGGTCCAACATGACAATATACCCCTTTTCAAGTAACAATAAATGGAGTACAATGCAAAAAACGTTTTGCTGAAAATACACAAGAATCTCCTGAATATCATTTATCCACAGCATGACGTAAAATGAGAGAGAATTAAAAACATGAAATTATAGAAGCATTAAAAAGGAAGTTACAGATAATTAAAAACATATGAAAGTTTGATAGCAATAAAGTGCCCAGGACTCTCAAAAAGAGAAAAACATGACTTTTCTTCAGAAGTGGCTACAACTGTGCTTTCGCTGAATCGCTATTTCTGTCAAAGATTGGAGTAAGGGACTTCCGTTCGATGGGTTCAGAGCTCGAACCCTCTTTATATTGAACCCATGCCTTAGGCCGCTCGGTCTAGATGCCGCTGGAGTTGTGGATAGAAGTTGGATTTATACACGGTGACCGTGAGAAACACACGGAATATTCTCTGTATGTTATCATAAAGCATTTTAGAGAAGCAGTTTTCCATTTAGCTGTTTCCGAGAAACTTGATTCGCGGCTTTTGAACGAGTACTTACATGCTTCACAAATCTGTCTTTGTAGATGTACAGAGTGAGATAAAATAAAAGTTTTTTTTTTTTTTGAGAAATTGTTAGCAAGATCTTTGATAATTTGATTTTAAACTTTTTATGCAACTTTACAAAATGCTTAGTTTCCATTCTGTATTTTCAGAGATTCTGTTTTACAGTGTAACGTTAATCCGGGTGAATATTTTCTTTTACAATTATTAACAAGCTAAAAATAATTTAACTTTGTGGAAGTAAACAATAATAATAAAATTACACGTTAATTTAAAGCACAAATGAGCAAAAAAATGCAGACATATGTTTCGGGATTGCTTGGAATCCCTTTTTCAATGCGACAGGGAGCTTCTAGATGCAAAACATCCAAATGAAGCTTCATTTGGATGTTTTGCATCTAGAAGCTCCCTGTCGCATTGAAAAAGGGATTCCAAGCAATCCCGAAACATATGTCTGCATTTTTTTGCTCATTTGTGCTTTAAATTAACGTGTAATTTTATTATTATTATTAACAAGCTATTTTTGCCATTTATTTACAGTGGCAAATTACTATTCGCGGGTATTATTACAATTACTATTTGCAGGTTTTCAGTGGGGTTAAAAGGTGATATCGTCTAGAAATATACCTTCACAGGCTGTCAACCTCTCTTGTCAATCACAATTTTTTATGTTGATAAACTTTTCTTTTTCTTTTGGTAAAATTTTAGATCTACACACATGGGTCTGAAATGTCATACCCCTGTAGATCATTATTATGCATCTTAATCACTGGCTGTTCTTTCACTTCATAGTATGAGTAGAGTATCAGTGATACCTACATTTTTTTTACTCGATCTATTCTCATTGCCCCAAAAAGCAGCGCTGTGGAATCGTAGTCGAAGTCACTAAAAAATGTGCGGAATATTCGTTACATCCTTAATATATATTTGTAAAAAAGCCGCAGTCGGAATCGGGAGTCAGGGTCGGTGTCTTAAAAATCCAAGAGTCGGATCGGTCGTTTTCCCAGCCGACTCAGCAGCCTTTACAAAACCGTTTTACAAAAATGTTCCTCTAGTTCAGTTCCTTACGGCTTAAAAAGCAGCGTAAAAATCGAAATGAAAGGAAAATTCTTTCGTTCAGTAATTTTTATGACGGTTTTATGCATGATATTCAAAGGTTATGCATGATATTCAAAGAAATGTAAGGAGTAAAAATACACAATAGTTTTAAGGTCCACAATAATGTATTTCTTTAAAAGTCATGTAGCTAAAAGAACGGGGAGAAAAATAAACTCTAATATTTTTGGCAACAACAATGTTTAATTATTTAAAAAGGGCTGCAACAAATATCCTTATAAATTCTCCAAGGGGGAATAACGGGTTTTACGATTACTCAATTATTCAACGGGACTGTTCAAGGAGTGTAAATAAAAGGATTGGTTCGAAAATGGATGCAGAAAATGTGTGTTAAGGTCCTACCCTGGCGAATAACCAAACCTTGTTTTCTATAGGTAGGTGGGAGAACAGCGTTTTGCTTAAGAAGTCCATTCTTTACTTATTAATTCAGTTGCAAAAACGATATGTATTACTCAATTATAAAATATCATTTTGTGTTGTTTTTCCCAAAGATTTCCTCTCCAGGAAAACGTTTTTCACTGCGCTTAGGAAAAAAATTCAGTAGCTCATTCCAAAGATAATAAAAAGTTGTACGATGAAAAATGCTTGACGTCCTTAAAAATTTACCACCCTAGGCTACTAAACGCTTTACCTATTTAGAAATTCGACTTTGATCATTCCACTGCAATCGACGTAACTATTACAGTAACGAAAAGAAATACATTTATGGGGGCTATAGCAATGGTTTTGAACTTGCAATTGTTATCAATTTTATAATATAGTTCTTTACTCCATTCCTCTCCCCTGTTAGCACGAGACCTTAAAGTTGCCCTCCCTCAGGCACAGGGAAGTGAAGTCCGACGAATGCTCATTACCGCTCTGATTTAGGTTTGCTGGGTGCCAGCCTAGCCTAACTAACTATTGCTGTGTGGACCTGAACTTGCTTGATGTTAATTTTGTTAAACGTAGTGATGCAATAAACGTAATTTTTTTTTCCACTGCATGTTCTGTAAGTCACATGCTTTTTAGTTTAGACAACACATTAAATCTTAAAATATATTTTTTTTTTTTTTTTTTGCTTTCTGGACTTAATGCGCTATTTAAAAGGGACATTTCAGTGTGCAACTCTTATTTTAACCATTATAAATATTATTGCGTTTAATTACTATAAATGTGATGTTGCACTTCATGCTCTGACCCAAGTGCACAACGCTACTGTATATATGTCAGCGATACAATTTTAAAAAAATGTAAACTATGTCAGGTAAAAACTAAAAAACAACTACTCATTTTTCGGAATTTTAGAAACAAACTTTTTTTTTCTTCAAAACTATCAACAAGTTTTGTAGTTTACTCTTTGATTGTATCTTCATTTTAAAAGTGCATTGGAAACCTTAAGAAACATAGTGAACAAAAATTAACCAACGTCATTTGCAATAGAAATTAACTCTCATCGATCAAATTTTAATTAAAGTGCTTGACATATGCTAATGTATTCGCTAATTCATCTCTCATGTCACACGAAAAACATTTTTCTAAATTTCTAGGCCGAGTCATTAAGAGTTCATTAAAGTTGATGGCTCCGTTATTAAAACATCTTCAAGTTCTCCGGTTGATTTTGGTTTTATTTTTCTCAAAGTAGATAATTATCATATTTTCTATGAGTTTCGTAATTTATGGTAGTTCAGACTTCAAAAGCTGTTCTTCAGCAGAGCTTTGCACGAATAAAAGCCCTTATACAGCTAAAGTTTTAATCCCAGAAAATGCGAAGCAAACATTATTAATCAAATACGATCAATTTTGTCCACGCGATGGGAAAGTTTTCAAGGATGTGCTTATACATTCTTAAACTCACATTTTCATTTTCTTAAAATTAAATGAAAACCATTATCGTTAGCAAAAAATGTCCTCTTGGTTGCAAGATAGTATGTACCGAAAAGAGTAAGAGAAATATCATGATTGTTTTACATTCATAAATACAACCAAATTGTGGTTCCCACACTACAAGGGTTGCAAACGTTGCATAATAAGGATAAATTAATAATGTCAAAGTTCATTAATTATTATGAAAAGGTAAATAAAATTGCTAAATTTAAATTAACTTTACTATCAAGCATATTTAATGACTCAAATTCACAAGTGTATATACAATTAATTCATTCGATGGCGTCAAATCTACTACAAAAATCCCATTAAAAACTTCTCTAACTCCATTAGCGTATTGCTGTCCTATACCGAGTCACCTGAGAAAAGAAAACAATTACAATTGTAAGTCACTTTTCAAAAGTTAATTGTACTTCAACTTTATTAGGCCGCTACCACAGCGAAACCCGTCCCCCCTCCCCGGAGTACTATGGCTTCATAACTTCAGTAAAACCATGTGGCGAAAGCTGCCAACAAACCCTAATGTGTTCAAGAAACACAAAAATATATCTTACACTAGTGCAGCTAGGAATCTTAAAGAAGTACATCAATAATTCGGTATGAAAGAAAGTTACTCAACTATAAAATACAAATACAAATACAAAATACAAATGTGACGACCAGCAACAGGCTCAGGGCCCAGATAGGCTGGTCCTGGTCAATTTAGCAGTCCCCAATGAACATCAAGAGATTTCTTAAAAGTTTTTACCCCACTGCACTTAACAGTCGCTTCCCGTAAACTATTCCAACTGCCTACAACCCTATTGAAGTAGTAATTTTTCCTAATTTCAAGATTAGCTTAAGATTTGAAAAGCTTAAAACAATAACCACTGGTTCTACTTTCAGCACATAGCTGTAGTCCATCAACATTTCCCATTTTAATGAATTTAAACAACTGAATCATGTTCCCTCTAACTCGCCTTTGCTCAAGACTATACATATTGAGCCTTTTAAACCTAACCTCATAATCTAAGTCTGAAAGACCACTTACCAATCTTGGAGCCCTCCTTTGAACCCTTTCTAATAAGGTAATATCCTTTTTTAGGTACGGAGACCAAAACTGAACAGCATACTCCAAATGAGGTCTTACCAAACTTCTATAGAACGGCAATACAACTTCCTTAGACCTGTTTAAAATAGCTTTATTGGTAAACCCAGGCATCCTGTTAGCTTTGTTACTTACTATGCTACACTGCTGACTGGACTTGAAGTCGTGATTAATCAATACTCCTAGATCAACAGCTGCTTCTGCTTCCCTAATGACGGAACCATGTAAATAATAGTTTGCATGTTTATTCCCATGACCAAAATGAAGCACTTGACATTTCCCAATATTAAAAGACGTACCCCACTTAATTGCCCACCGAGAAATTTGATTTAAATCCTCTTGAAACTGATTGACTTGTTCCTCCGTGTCCACAATTCCCATGATTTTGACATCATCAGCAAAAATATTGATGTTCCCAGAAATACTCTGAGTAATATCATTAATTAAAATAATAAATAATATAGGTCCTAAAACTGAACCTTGTGGAACACCACTCAAAACATCAATTTACTGAGAATAATTGCCATTCACTTCTACTCTCTGTTTCCTCCCAGTTAGCCATTTTTTAACCCAAATTAAAGTTTTCCACCAATACCAATATAAGCAAGTTTGCTAAGAAGAGCTTCATGCAATTCTTTATCGAACACTTTCTGAAAGTCAATGTAAATAACATCTACGCACTTTATATTATCTATTGCCATGGTAACCTTGTCATAGAAATGCAACAAATTAGATGAAAAGGACCTACCCTTCCTAAAACCATACTGAAAACCAGTCAACACTCCATTTGCCTCCAGGAAATTCACTGTTTTGATTTTGATCAGCGTTTCAAAAATTTTACAAAGAACTGAAGTAAGACTTGAAGAGCGGCGTTATGTTTGCTAGCTTCCAATCTGCTGGCGCAGTCCCCGAGTTATATGAAGATATTAAAATAGTCGAGACAACATCCACTAATTCCTATGCGCATTCTACTAAAATTTTGGATAAACAATATGAGATCCTGGAGCCTTATTTGCTTTAATCTTTCTCAAATGAAACAACACATCATCCCTAGAAAATACAAAATCCTCAAGCTGTGTATTAGCTTGCGTCTCGCTTATGTGAACTGTTGAGATACAGTTTCTGTTAAATACACTGGGAAAAAATTATTTGGAATATCAGCAATATCCCCCTCATTTTGAATCAAGTTCCCGTTCTCATCCACTAGTGGGCCTACCTGAGTATTACGAGCTTTCCCTGAATTAGCATAAGCAAAATATTTCTTAGGATTCCTTTCAATGTTATCTGCAAGATTTTGCTCCTTTTTTTACTCCGTACCAGATACTTGAAAGTACGTCTAGATTCACAATACAAAATCCTGTCAGCATGGCACCCAGTCTCTTTAAGTCGCCGAAAAGTAGCCTGCTTATAATTGAGAGCTTCTTTCACCTCCCTAGAGAACCACAAGGGTCAAATTTTCGTGAAATTCCCTTTTTCTAAAAGGGACATAATCCCTCACTGTTTTCTCCAATTTCCCCTTAAACTCGTCCCACTGAAGACCAGCTTCACTATTCTCCAACCCAGAAGAAAAAACCTCTTTCAATCCCTGCCTAAGTGCAACATAATCAACATTCCTGAAGTTAGGTACATAAAAGTTGATGCCCAAATATTTAGATCAAAATAGAGAAAAATCTAAAATCTCTACTCCATTTACTAAGCGCCCGTAATAAAATCGCGTCCTCTGTGCTAGTTAACTCTCTTTGTGTGTGTGTGTGTTCTGTATACCTGGGGAAACGAAATACGCTCAGGGTAACGCAATGACTGGTACCTCGAACATTTAAGAACGACAGGATAAAATTTGACTGGAAAAAAGTTTCCCGCTGTTAGCCTTTTCGTGTTGTATCGGCATATAATAATGATGAACCCGTTAACGAAGAAGCAATAAAAAAAACGACGAATTACACTTTAAAAAATTCTGGTTCAACCTTTCACAAAAAATTTTTGAAATGCAGCTGCAACCAACGGTTGGAACTAATTTGAACCATTATGATGGTTCATTAGTTTCACCATGAATGTGGTTCAGCACTGAACCATGATTACGGATTTTTTTCGAACCAGTATTACGGTTCAACTTTGAACCATGATTACGGATTTTTTTCTAACTAGTATTACGGTTCAGCTTTGAACCATGATATCGATTTTTTTCTAACCAGTTTTATGGTTCAACTTTGAACCATAACCATAGATTTTATTTTAACTGCTATCTTGGTTCAACCCGGAACCATAATGATGGACTTTCTACTAACTACTGTCATGGCTCAGAGTTGTACCATGAAAGTGAAGTTTGAGCTGCACCATTTTATGTTGCAATGGTGAATTACATAAATAATTTTAATTTTTAATGTTCAAGCGTAAAACAGGAAATAAGTTTATTACCAATTTTAATTTGCAAAGCGAATTTTCTATTTTTTAATCAGCAAATTTAACTTACGTTTTTGCTAATTATTAGATTTGATTATAAGAACAGATTCGTGCGTTACTATAATTGATTCAGTGTTCCTTATATATAAATATATTTATTTATATATTTATATACACTGAAGAGCCAAAAAAACTAGTATAGGGAGTATGCAAATGAAGGGGTATGGAGCCAATCAGAGTACAGCGCTGCGATCGGCAACGCGTATATAAGACAACGAGTGTCTAGCACAGTTCTTAGATCGGTTACTGCTGCTACAATGCCAGGTTATACAGATTTAAGTGAGTTTGAACGCGGTGTTACAGTCGGCGCACGAGAGATGTGACATAGCATCTCCGAGAGAGCAATGAAATTTGGATTTTCACGTACGACCATTTCACGAGTATACCGTGAGTATCGGAAATACGGTAAAACATCAAATCTACGACATCGCTGCGGTCGGAAAAAGATCATGCAAGAACGGGATCAACGTCGATTGACGAGAATCATTAAACGTGACAGACGTGCAACCCTTCCACAAATTGCAGCAGATTTCAATGCTGGGCCATCAACAAGTGTCAGCGCGCGAACCATTCAACGAAACATCATCGATATGGGCTTTCGGAGCCGAAAGCCCACACGTGTACCCTTGTTGACTTCACGACACAAAGCCTTGCCTGGGCCCGTCAACACTGACACTGGACTGTTGACGATTGGAAAAAAGTTGCCTGGTCTGACGAGTCTCGTTTCCAGTTGTATCGAGCTGATAGACGTGTACGGGTATGGAGACAACCTCATGAATCCATGAACCCTACATGTCAACAGGGGACTGTTCAAGCTGGTGGAGGCTCTGTGATGGTATGGGGTGTGTGCAGTTGACGTGATATGGGACCCTTGATACGTGTAGGTAAGAAGCTAACAGGTGACGGGTGCGTAAGTCTCTTGTCTGATCACCTGCACCCATTCATGTCCATTGTGCATTCCGACGGACTTGGGCAGTTTCAGCAGGATAATGCGACACCCCACACGTCCAGAATTGCCACAGAGTGGATCCAAGAGCACTCTTCTGAATTTAGCCACTTCCGCCTGCCACCAAAATCCCCAGACATGAACATCATTGAACATATTTGGGATGCCTTGCAACGTGATGTTCAGAAGATATCCCCACCCCTTCTTACTCCCACTGGTTTATGGACAGCCCTACATTATTCATGGTGTCAATTATCTCCAGCAGTACTTCACACATTGATCGAATCCATGCCACGTCGTGTTGCGGCACTTCTGCGTGTTCGTGGGGGCCCTACACGATATTAGGCAGGTGTACCAGTTTTTTTGGCTCCTCAGTGTATATATATCAACATCCCAATGCACTGTATCAGAAACTTATAGTATTGTTAAGTAACTACGTTACTTAGTTATATTCTGAAAAATTGCAATATTAGTCCCTGTTAAAATTTTTAAGGCCAACCCCCCCTCCCCCCACACACACAAGAAAGAGGCTTTTGCAGTATATGTATACTTTTTTTTTTTTTTTTTGTTCTTCAACAGGTAGTTTTAACAAAAATCGCCTTTGAATTTTTGTTTATAAATGTAATTGATTTTATTTAGCATCAAAAATATTAAATTTATTTATATGCATACAAAGATGACTGAAAACATATGCCTAGAAGTGAAATGGAAAAACAATGATATGCACAAATAATAATAATAACAATAGTTGAACATTATTGGGGGGTTCCGGCACAGATGTTACTCCACGGCTAAAACGAGAGACTTCACCCTGCAAAGATATAAAAGACCTGACAGTACAGCGTATCTGATTTGTATCATTCAATGTTCATGCTGTCTATTCAATGTTCTGTTGACATTAACCGTTTAGTGCAATACACCATCTTTGATGATAAAGCATCTATTTTGCATTTAGAGATCTGAAATCTCTGATAGCAACTTTTTCCCTAATTTCTGAAACTCTATTATTGAAATAGATGTTTGTTAGAATGAGCGGGACAAATTTCAGAAGGAATTATAGGTGAAAATTCTTCAAAATGTCAATCGTGGTCGAAAACTGAAAGTTTAATTATTTTAAAAACACAGCAGTAGTCAGGGTCGGATCCAGAAATAATTTCTTGAGGGAGCACCTGAAAGTAAAAAGTAGTTCTCCCTCGTCAATATTTTTTATAATAAAGTTCATTTAAGAATTTTAATGTTTTTTGGGATGCCTTAAAACTAAGTAATGTAGTTAAAAACGTAGAAAATGCGTAAAAAATATTTAATGGAATAATTACAAATTTCTTTCTTTTTGGATGAGACACATGCTCCTTGTGCCCTTCCTGAAATCCGCCACTGGTGGTAGTTAATTTAAAAAATAGATGTAAAGAGCAGAAAAGAAAAAGGTAACTGCTTAGAAAAGTGGTTTGGTAGTAACGAGGGAAAAAAATAACGATTTAGAGTAAAAATCCTGAGAAAACATGCAATTTTCAGCATCTAAACAAACCAGTGTTACAACTGTAAGTGTAGAGCAAAATGTAAAATACAAGGGGGAAAGTATTAAATCTGGTAAGAAGCAAGCATATGTCGAAGCAAAATAAAGTAAACATGCACAGGTGGAAAATTTTGAAAAAAATTTAATTTAACGTTAAAGGCAACAAAACTGCTATTTTGAAAACCACGCAAAATTAACCCAATTTCTCGAAGAATTCCAATAGTAAACACATTTTGAATACAAAACTTTTTTTATCTGCTCTTGGTAGAATAGCTAATTTGAGTGATTGGGAAGTAATAATCATTACAAATAAAAGCCATAGCCAGGATTGTTTTTCGAGAAGGGGGGAGGTCAAGTTGAAGATAGTTTCTTTTTCTATCAGAATATTTTTAATTTTTAAATTATCATTCAGATCGTATCGCAATATCATGTAAAACTTCAAAAAATTCCAGGGCGGGAGGAATTTTACCCTCCCCCCCCCCCCCACCTTTCTGGTATGGCATTGGAATAAAACCACAACTAACTAAATTTATACAAATGAGTGTTTTCTTATCAGACTATTTTTTACTCTCTAATTTTCAAATTTTCACCCCTTCGGCTACAGGTTTGGAATTCAACAGAACTGAATTTTAAACAAATGAGTTTTTCTTATCAGATTTCTTTTTTTTTTTTAATTTTCAAATTTTTTTATTTATAGCATGTGGAACTTTCGGGAGTGGAGGTAGGTTTGAACCATCGCTCCCCCCTCGCCGGCTACGCCCTTGATAAAAACTACGGGTAAAAATTGTGCAAAATCGGTCGAACAACGAATAAGTTTAATCAATATCAAAAAGACAGCAACAAGCAATTAAAGAAAAAATAATAGGTGGAGCCAGAAAGGTAACGCCTTAGGGGAACAGTCTTGGTAATAAAAATGGAAAAAATAAATGATTTAGAGTAAAAATCCCGAGAATAGGTGCAATTTTAAAAATGTAAACAAGTCAGCGTTACAACTTTAAATGCAGATCAGAGGAGCCAAAAGTAAATTGAATGGAGGTGAATGATAAATCAAGTTAAAAAAATGATTAAATATTGAAGCAAAATTAAATAAATATGCACAGGGTTAAAATTTTGAATAAAGTTAATTAGTCAATTTAACGTTAAATTGTGACAAGATCGGTATATGATAATAAAATGTTGAAATAAGCTTTACAACCTATTTTGTGAGTATTATGACTAAAAAACACAGAAAACAAGAAATATAAAACAAAAAATTATACATATACATCGAAATTTACTTACTTTTTACTGTTGTGAAAAATAAATGATTCAAGTCACAGCTTGACAAGATGGCGGCTCTGTGTTTTGTGCCGGGTTCGTCTTCTTGGTTCAAGGTTGAACCAAAATTATGGTTAAATGTGTAACTTTAGATTTCGCATTTCTGCTTGAACCATGATTTTGGTTCAATCACCAGCAGCAATTCAGGTTTCACCATATTTATGGTGCAAAGTTGAACTGTCTTTTTTTACAGTGTAGTTATTAATGCAACACCACCATCCTATTAGATAGCGAAATATTTATTACACATAACGTATTTTTTTTTCTCTTTTAACTGTTGTTATGATTTTGATTGTATCTATTATTTGTATATGTGTTTATTTTATTTGGCACACAAATTACAGAACATATTTGTTGCGAAAAACTAAAATTGGCATGGATTATTTTCTTTCGTATGGAAACATTGAAGTGCTGAAATTTTATTTTCTAAGAAAACATCCATCTGGAAGTTTTGAAAGTTCTTGATGTGCGCGATACATTTCCTCTCATGAGATTAAGATCCCTCCAATATCAAAAAAATAGCGGCACGAAGCATCGAAGTTTTGCATTTGATTCAATTTTCCTTGCCTGAGGAAATCAACTTCTCAAAACAAAAATAGCTTAAATGTAATTGTTATCAAAAATCAATAATAGTCGTTCTTTGCGTGCATGTTGTTTTCAAAAATTATTTGGAAAATATGATGTACCATTTTAAATCTTAGTTTTAAACATTTTATTCTGTAAGAAATACATATATGTAAAGGAAAGTAACCTATTATGATGTGCCTTGTTTATTAATCAAGACATAAAATCTAACATTGATAGTCTTTTTTATTTATTTATTTATTTATAAAGGGTGTACTGGGGAGAGGAGGTGTTAGCGAATGGTAAGGAAAAATTACAGTACAGCGCTTGTAAGTCCAACAATATATAATCGTCCGTTGTACCAATATTCGAGTCTCAAAATAATATTAAAACATTTAATACTATGTGTATCAAATCTGGCATTTTAGCGGATTGAAAATGACGTGCAAGATCGTCTTCATTTAAGATTTCTTCTTCTTCTTTTTTTAGGCTACCTTTACTTAAAAATAAAAAATAAATAATTAAGAAAAGAAATTAAAACAAAAAGCATAAAAGAAGCTTAATGCAACGTTGAAATATCGCTAACGAGAAAATTTAATAAAAATAAAATAAATAAATAAATTAATTAAGGAAAAATAATGAATTTCAAAAGAAGGGTTTCGCAATGAGTGGGGGAGGGAAGTGTGTCTTAAATGAAACAAGAATATGTCTTATATGTAAAACCCATTAGTTGTGAATTAGATTGTGGACCGTAGAGCTAATTTAAACAGATAAAACAAGGTACTGATAAATATGAAATTCAAATGCACGTGTATTTTTTAGATATCAATGAGCACATTCTTCAACAGGCAGAAGTGAGATAAAAAAGCATTTTTCTCGCTATTGTTATTTTCCCCAACTCTATTTTCCACAACTGTCGTATATTTCCATGGGCAGTTCAGGAACATCAGCGAAAATATAATAATAATAATAATGTTTCTGTAGCAATATATATGTAGGCATATAAAGATATGTTTCCGAAATGTTTTTGAGAATTAACATTCGTTTCATTTCATTATTTTCAGTACAAAACTAATTTTGTTAAGCTCATCGATTATTTTCCGAATTTCAGGACCATCAGGATGAATAGAAGTTAAATAAACAATATACGTCAATTTTTGCAATCGTTTATTTCCTGAAATACAGTAATAGCGTAATTTCGATAGTAATATTGCCTACAAAATACGTTATATCTTGATGAACATTTCTTGTGTTTCTTTTTAGCCTACTTTCCCGTAAGAGTAAAAAATTCCAATAATAAAGTATGAAAAAAGGCTTAATGTATCGTTAAAAATAAAAAAAATGCCGAAAACATAACATGCCGAAGTAATTAAATAAAGTGTGAAAAATAAAACAAAATAAATTAGGTTTTTGAGATGGGAAAAATGTGTGTATCTCTGTCGGTCTGTATATCTGTCTGTCTCCCCAGCCCCCAATCACTTTTGAGCTATTTGTCCAATTCGAATTTGTTTTTTTACATTCGAAAGATGTTGGCAAGCTCATCTCATTTCCATATTTTACCTTTTGATTTTAACAATTTTTTGTTCAATTTTGACTAGTTCAAAAAATTTGAAAATTAGCGCCTATTGGCAAACTATGCAAATTATGGTCGTAAGATCCAAATTCCTATCAACAAACTTATTAGAAGCTTTCGGCGTGAAATATTCTTTGATTTGCACAATGTGTGCTCCTTTTTGAACAGTTCCAAAAAAAAAGGAACACATCGCCTGCGGGGAAATTTCAATCCTATTTTATTCATGACCTAACAGAGCAGTTTGTTCGGAACAAACTTTATCGGAAAGATGTTGTGACGTGGAACATGTACAGATATGAAGTTCAACCAGAAGTAAACGGGCCTATTAACCAATGACAGTTTTGTTCGGGATTCTTATAGATATTTTCAAATGAATGAATGATTAAATGAATGAGTGAAGGAATGAATGATTAAATGAATGAGTGAAGGAATGAATGAATAAATAAATGAGTGAATAAATGGTAAAATAAATAAATGTGTGAATAAATGGTAAAATAAATAAATGTGTGAATAAATGGCAAAATAAATAAATGTGTGAATAAATACATGAAGTAAATGAATAAATGAATGACTTAATAAATGAATGAGTGAGTAAATGAATATGTATTAACCGTTGAAAAATGTACATTTGAAGTAATTAAGAACTAAAGCTAAATAAGAAAAAGAAAAGATAGCTAGATTATAATATTGGTGTGTACGGAAAAGTAGGCTCGTATAGTTCTAGACGGAACTGCTTGTTAATGTTGAAATACCATGCATCTGAATATGATTGCTTACCCACTCACGGTTTCAAATAAATTGCACATATATTTTAGTAAAAACGCATGTAACTTTTTGAAAATATTCCTACTATTTTTAATTAACTCTCGAAAGAGAAAATAAACTCTGATAGTATATTTTACTTTATATCTAGGAGGAAAAACTTATGCGTATGCACATTATCTATAAAATAATCATTGCATTTAAATTTTTGTTCGACGAATCATCATATATTATTAATCATATACTATTATTTAAAAACATACTGTCGATTTCACAGAGAAAGTAATTCGTTAAATAATATTTAGTTTAATTTTTTAACAACTAATTGATTTTAATTAGTTTTTCAAAAGAAATTTAGTGATTTTAATTGAGCTTTTCTGCATAAAAGCACAATTTAACTCATGTAAATAAGTGCAGTGACAAGTGGGCGACATAAAATTGGATTAATACAACAAGATAGACCTATAATATTACAGTGCCATAAGTAAATTATGCACGTTTTCAAAATATAAAGCCAAAAAAAAAAGAGAACTAAAAACGCATAATTATGAATTCCCCCACAAAAACCCGTAATGTTAATTTATAAGAATCACATTTCATTCAATTTATAACAATCAAAACTTTTTAATAAGAAACAGTTTCGGCCTCACTTTATCTCTTAATCTTTTTGGCTGCGGTAAAAATTTGTAATTAATTTGAGCTTATCATTTTACTTGACATGAGTTTGTTTACAAGCACATTCAAGAAAAAAATAATCTTTGTTATTAATTACAACTTGTTCGTGGAAATTAAAACATGTAAAGAAAGAAGAAACAAGAAGTTACTTTTTTTTTATTGCATACGGGATTTTTTTTTTTTTTTGAAACTTTTTCCATAACAAATCTTCAAAACCACTTTTAAAAGATTAGTCAATTCTTGTTCTTTCTGCTTAGCAAAAAACATAAAATATCAGTTGAATATTTTCTTTTAAAAAAAGAGGAAGAAATGGCAAAATTTTTAGTTCTAACCAAGCTTCTGCGCGAGTCTTTGAAAAGCCTTATTTCTTCATTTCAATCTACAGTTTATCAAAAATGAAAATTAATTATATGGCGTGATTTTGTTTGAGAAAAAAAATGTTAGGTTATCACCGATATTTTTTTTATTTTTATAATTAAAAATTATAATGATAGCAGTTAAAGTGCATATTAAAATGTATAATATGTGTTGTTTAAGTGATGCACATAAAGTGCATTACTTAAACAGCACATGTTATCCCGCACCAAAAGTTGGATAACACTACGAAAAAAAAAACTTTCTTTTTACCCGAAAATTAAAAATGAAGAAACTAAAGACGTTTTGTTTTTTCATTCACAACGCTGAAACAAACACGAGGTATTATGAAAATACTTATATATCTACAAGTGTGTGCCCTATTGCAGTGAAAAAAGCTAGGGTAAACATATTTATCTTTTATTTCATTTTTATATCTGATAACATTTTTTTTGCAAAACAACTAATCACTTAAGAAAATGTCGTCAGGCGTCAAAATTATCAAAAGAAGAATTTTTTTCACCGTTCATTTGTGTGAAGTAATGCAATGGACCACTACAATTGTTTCTGGGATATTTTTGCTATAACATGGCTTTAACAGAAGGGCTCGACAAGGTTTCTTGCACCTGTCCTTCGGAAAAGAAATTGGATTTGGTTGGAGTAAGTTTTGTAGTCTGAGAAAATGTTATTTCTTCAAAAGTTAAACGAATAAACAAATAAATTATAAAAGCCAGAAGTTTAATAGTTATTTTTAAAAAAAGATAAAATCCATTATTTACAAAGAATTGTATTAGTTTAAAAATATTGGAGTATTACATTTTAAAGATCTAAAACTGTTGTATGAAAACCAACAATAACGCATGTGTTAAAGGTTTGCAAAACCAACCAAAAAATAAATGCTCACTCCGGGGAAAGCTACCATGAGGTAGCTTTCACACACCGAAAACTTTCATAACAACTTACTGGGCTTGGTGAATTTCTTAGAAAAAATAAAATATGTTTTCAAAGCGAGACCCAAAGCGCAAAAAAATGTTTACAAACCGACAGAATCCTTAGAAAATTTGAGGAAAAGGTTACTGTCGGGGAAAGTATTTCCCTAACCTTGATAAGTGCTGCTTTCAAGTTAAGCTTGAAATAGAGAAATACAAATCATTTATTCATTTGTTAATAAATAATGCATCAATAGAGTTAAATAATTTTAAAAATATAAAATCCATTACTTACGAGGAATTTATCAGTTTAAAAGCATTACAATATTGCATTTCGAAGATTCAAAATTGTTGTATAAAAATCAACAATAAAACATATTTATCTATATAAAACTTGTTAAGGTTTTTAAAGCGAAACAAAGCAGAAAAAAGGAAACTCAAGCTAAGGAAAGCTACCATGGGGTAGCTTCCACACACCGAGAACTTTCAAAACAACTTTCTGGGCTTGGTTAATTTCTTAGAAAAAATAAAATATGTTTTCAAAGCGAGACCCAAAGCGCAAAAAAATGTTTACAAACCGACAGAATCCTTAGAAAATTTGAGGAAAAGGTTACTGTCGGGGAAAGTATTTCCCTAACCTTGATAAGTGCTGCTTTCAAGTTAAGCTTGAAATAGAGAAATACAAATCATTTATTCATTTGTTAATAAATAATGCATCAATAGAGTTAAATAATTTTAAAAATATAAAATTCATTACTTACGAGAAATTTATCAGTTTAAAAGCATTACAATATTGCATTTCGAAGATTCAAAATTGTTGTATAAAAATCAACAATAAAACATATTTATCTATATAAAACTTGTTAAGGTTTTTAAAGCAAAACAAAGCAGAAAAAAGGAAACTCAAGCTAAGGAAAGCTACCATGGGGTAGCTTCCACACACCGAGAACTTTCAAAACAACTTTCTGGGCTTGGTAAATTTCTTAGAAAAAATAAAATATGTTTTCAAAGCGAGAACCAAAGCGTGAAAAGTGTTTACAAATAAACAGAATCCTTAGAAAGTTTGAGGAAAAGCTGAGTGTAGGAGAAGAATTTCCGAACGTTGGTAAGTTTTGCTTTTATTTGTTTATTAATGAGATGATTTTATAATACTAAATTAAGGCTTGTGCTAAACATGGATGACGGGAGGAAATGAATGTTTGAATGGAAGAAAATTAAAGGGGCACAGTACCTCAAAATTGTTTAACATATCGGTTTTTTATTACATGTTTCTATTGAAAAAACTGATTTAAAGCCTAATGCAAAATTTCAAACTTATTTAAGCAGTATTTTAAAAGATATTCCGGTTTTCGTAAATGATTTTAGTTGTTTTCATACTGCATTTAAAATCTTTGGATGCATTTTTTTCTGCTTTGTATTTTTGACCAATTACGTGTAGTAAAACACCTAAGCCTTTTTTTCATTTTAAGATACAGCTTTGAAACTTCGTATGTGCATTCCACGAAGTATGTTTGATAAAAATTAGCTTGGTTTTGACTCTGATGTTTGTAGTTTGTTTTTATAAAATTGTTGAATTTGAATTTTTGAATTTTGTGTCCTTTTTTCCGAGATTTTAACGGAAAAAAAGTATTAAAATTCAAATAAATTTTAGATAATTAATTGCACGATACTTTTTATTCTAGAAGGTTTGGGAAATATTACAAAGAAAAATTTTTTTTGAAAAAATACATAATTGAGAAAATTATAGGAAAATAAAAAAAAACGTTTTTCTAAATTTTAAATTATTGTTCGATTTCAGTGAGGTTCTACTTTCAAATTTCATTTTTGATCATAATTGGACATAAATTCACGCATAATATTTTCTCTGATGGTTAAACGAAAAACAAATTGGAAAGAGGTACAGTGCCCCTAAATTACTTACTGTATTTTTTCTCACTGCGATGGGATGAAGGGCAAGGGAAGAAAAATTGTGAGATTTTAAAAATTCATTACAAAGGTAATTTTGCTTCCGTCAGTACAGGTCTGTATTACAACAGATGCTTCGATTTAAAGTAAGTATTAAGTTCAATAATAGGCCCGCATGTCTCTTTAAAAGGAAATCAAATGGGATGAAGTGGAAATCTAATTGGTATCATTAGAAATCACAAACGTTTCTTGTAATTGTATCATGCAGAATATTCTCTGTATATCATTTTGGAAATATACTAACAAAAAAGTAGCACCTTATATCTAAATCCCATTTCCATTCCATGCATATCTAAGCAGCTAAATCTTCAAGCGGTGTGTCAAGCGGTAAATGGTGACCTGTTCCTACCCATTCGGATTCCTTGTCACGTAAACAAAAGAATAGATACTACACTGTAAAAAAAACAGTTCAACGTTGCACCATAACTATGGTGAAAGCTGAAGGGCTGCTGATGATTGAACTAAAATCCTGGTTCAAGCAGAAGTGCGAAATCTAAAGTTACGCCTTTAACCATAATTTCGGTTCAACCTTGAACCAAAAATACGAACCCGGCCGGAAACACAGAGCCGCCATCTTGTCAAGCTGTGACTTGAAGCATTTATTTTTCACAACAGTAAAAGGTAAGTAAACTTCGATGTATATATCTAATTTTTTGTTTGATATTTCTTCTTTTCTGTATTTATATGTCTTAATACGCACAAAATAGGTTGTAAAGCCTATTTCAAAAATGTTATTATCATATACCGATCCTGTCACCTTTAATGTTAAATTGACTAATTAACTTTATTCAAAATTTTAAACCTGTGTATATTTATTTAATTTTGCTTCAATATTAAACTATTTTTTTTACCTGATTTATCATTCACCCCATACATTTTACTTTTGGTTCCCTTGATCTACATTTAAAGTTGTAACGTTGACTTGTTTACATTTTAAAAATTTCGTCTATTATCGGGATTTTTACTCTAAATCATTTATTTTTTTCATTTTTATTTCCAAGAATACTTTTCTGTGACGTTACCTTTCTAGCTGCACCTCTTAATTTTTATTTAATTGCCTGTTGCTGTCTTTTTAAAATTTATTGAACTTATTTGTTGTTCGACCCATTTTGCACAATTTTTACCCGTAGTTTTTATCAAAGGCGTAACCGGTGGAGGGAGGAGGGGGAGTTCGAACCCATCTTTACTCCCGAAAATTTTTGAAGTTTCACATGCTACAAATTACAGTTCGAATATTCTGAGAGGAAAACCTCATTTGTATTAAATTTAGTTCTTCTGTTTATTTCCGATCCCGTAGCTGAAGGGGTGAAAATTTCTAAAATTTTGCATGCTATAAATGAAAATAGTGAGTAAAAGATAGTCTGATAAGAAAACACTCATTTATATAAATGTAGTTAGTTGAATTTTGATTCCAAGGGCCACAGCCAGTAAGTTGGGGGGGGGGGGAGAATTCCTCCCGCCCTGAAAGTTTTACATGCTCTGAAGGATAATTTGAAAATCGGTGCATTGCACTACACGGTTGATCTCAACAGCACATTGAATAGACGGCATACAAATCAGATACGCTTTACTGTCAGTTCTTTTATATCTTTACAGGGTGAAGTCTTAGACTCATCTGGGCGATCTTAGCCTGAAGTGCCACGAACTATTGCACGTTTTAGCCTTGGAGTAACATCTGTGCCGGAGCCCTCCAATAATTTTTAATTATTGTTATTTGTGCATTTCATGGTTGTTCAATTATGTTTTCAGTCATCTTTGTATGCATATAAATAAATTTAATATTTTTGATGCTAAAGAGTGTTGAAATATATTTTTGAAAAAAAGTTACACGATTCAGAAATTTAAAATGTTCGCTATCAATTAATTATTAACTTATAAGCAAAATTTCAAACGCCCTTTTTGTTAAAACTATCTGTTGACGAACATAAAAAAGTACATATATTTGCAAAGGCCTTCCTTATGGGAGGGGGCCTTAAAATTTTAACAGTGACTTATATTGCAATTTTGAAGAATATAACTAAGTAACATAGTTACTTAAAAAATACAATTAGTTTCTGATACAGTGCATTGGGATGTTCATATATATAAATATATACATTTATATATATGGGACATTGAATCAATTACTGAAACGATGGACTTCCTATTAGCAATGAATCTGTTCTTAGAATTAAATCAAATAATTATCAAAATTTAAGTATTAAAAACCATAAAATTCGCTTTGCAAATTAAAATTGGTAATAAGCTTGTTTCCTGTCTTACTCTTGAACATAAAAAAAATAAAATTATTTATGTTAAAAGTCACCATTGCAACGTAAAATGGTGCAGTTCAAATTTCACTTTCATGCTACAACTCTGAGCTATGACAGTGGCTAGTCCATCGTTATGATTCAGAGTTGAACCAAGATACCAGTTAAAATAAAATCTATGGTTAAGGTTCAAGGTTGAACCATAATACTGGTTAGAAAAAAATTTGATATCATGGTTTAAAGTTTAACCGTAATACTAGTTAGAAAAAATTCCGTAATCATGGTTCAAAGTCGAACCGCAGTTCTGATTAGAAAAAACTCCGCAATCATGGTTCAAAGTTGAACCGTAATACTGGTTAGAAAACAATCCGTAATCATGGTTCAGTGCTGAACCACATTCATGGTGAAACTAGTAAACCATCCTAATGGTTCAAATTAGTACCAACTGTTGGTTGTAGCTGCATTTCACCAACTTTTAGTGAAAGGTTGAACCAGAATTTTTTACAGTGTAGCAGGGTATTTAAAAGTCCTTTTTCATCCTCCTTGTTTCTGTCAAGTATGGAGCCAGAAAAGTTCCCGAAGTTTTAACTTCGGCAATGCTTATATTTCGTATATTTATTCTTCTTGTAACTTTTCAGAATTTTCGATTTATTTTGAAATAACAAAATCGAAGTTTGTAAAGATATTGGAAATTAAAAAAAGTATTTTATTTAATTAGTATTATATGTGAATATGATCGTGTATAAAAAGAGAGTGCGATTGAAAATTATTATTAAAAGAGGGCGATTATAATTGAACATTAGATTGCAAATGTTGAGACGCACAACATTATAGGGTTATAAGACATAAACTTTTCATGCTGAGAATTTAATCATCTTTAACACTAGATTTACCAAGCCGTTTTCAACCATTTGGTAACTTTTATTTTACACCAAGTTGATACTAATAATAATAAAACTTTCAGTCACATTAACTTGTCCTACTTACCGTGTATTAGGAAAAGCCAATGCAATTGCAAGTTGCACTATAAATAGTAACACGTTTTGCAAAATCGAAGCTTCGAAACAGTCGAAATGCCTGGTCTGGTAAATCTAGTGTTAAGTATTTCGTGCTTTTAGCATCAATCAAGTATTTTTGCCACCTGGTTTCTTTAAAAATGCATACTAGAATCTACAAATAACTGCATAAACGTATTTGTAAGTAATATTGAGCTGAGTAATAAAAGTTTTTTTTTTTTTTTTTTCATCTGCTACTTGATATTTTATTTGGTAATCAATCATCGAAAGATTAATTTATGCAATCAAGAAAATTATTAGATGGTAATGAGAAAACATATTTTTGGAAAAATCCATCTCTCAATCGATATTTATACTTCCCCAGGCAATCCAAAAACATCAACGCGAAAATTGACAGGATAAAAAGTAAATTTCACTGGTAACATTTTATCGATCGGGGGCAAGTGATGACGAATTCCTTAGACTGTTTTTGTTGCTTCTGCTCTGAAAAAAGAATGTTTGCACTTATTGGAAGTATCGAAACATTTAAACGAGTAAAATGTGAAAACATTATCTCGTATTACGTTATTTATTTATTTCAAATTCACGAAAGCATAATACATCAAAAGTAAGCTGCTTGTTTTTAATATATATAACATTTTACATATATATGGAAAAAGTATAGCATCATTATTCGCAATCCCTATCAAGTCAGAAAAGTCAGCTAATTTTGCTTACTGATATATACCTACTGCATATTTCATTAGCAAAGTACTGTGAAATTCTGAACATTACCAGAATTATGTCGTAGAGACAAATGTTAATGTAAAAGACATTCTCGTTTTTTTTCTTTTTTTCTTGCGAAATATTTTTAGTTTTTATTTGTTTTTGAACACGTTTCATTTTTTATTACTACTTAACTCTTATTTGTCTAGAACAGATTTATTATAATCATATTGCCTCCTCCTTTGGATTTCATTTGTTAATCCCCCCTCCGTGGATCCGCCCCTGCCTGTATTCAATTTTTTTAACTAGTTTTTTCTTGCCGAGTACGCTTAGCGGGGAAAATATTCGATTTCGGGATAACATCAACCCCTTTAGAGCGATTGGCTAGCTCCAAACAACCAAGCATGACTCAACTTATATTCTCAAAAAAAAAAAAAAAATACATCTGCATACCAATTTTTATTTCAATCCTTGCATTTCTTTTGAGATATAGGCTTGGCGTTTGTTTGAATGATTGTGTCACCCCCTCCCCTCTTCGTTCTGTAATATTTTCCCAAACATGGTATGCATAAAACTACTGAAAACAGAATTAGATCTCATTCTCAAAGTAGTTAATCAAGTGAATCTATTTTTATGCAATTATAAATTATCTTCTGTCATAGGTTCAATTAAGTAAATCTCTTTTATTTAAGTCATTCTTTTTTGTTTTAAAGAACATTCCCAATGTTATTTTTTTCTAATTTTCTGTAAGTAGTATTGATTTAACTCTGAGAAAAATACATAAAATCATATTCAATTTCACGGAATAGCTCATAATCGAAAATCGATACTAACGCTTACCTCATCTTTCAAGAAACTTTTTGATTACATATATTGACGAAGCATGCTTAAAATGTCATCATGGGGAATGATGATGTAGGCCGTTTTCGTATTTTAAGCATCAGTGCAACGAAATTGATTTTAATCAATTATGGTAATATTTTGTCATTTTTTAAAGCTTGTTTCTTTCTTTAGCTAAGAATATCTTTAACTTATTTTTTGAATCTCGAAATTATCAAAAATAAAGATTAAAAAAAACTGACAAAAATTACGTGTTAAAGAAAATTCGTATTAATTTGAATTGTGATGGAACTTTAATTCATGTTGATTAATATCTTGTGATAGCATTGAGGAAAGCGTCCAATTCTAAAGTATATATAATTTTCGCATCTAATTTAGATGGTGATTATTTGCATCGTATAGCACAACAGCAATTTGTAAACTGTCCAAAGCGTAAATAATATATAATAAGAGCTTTGGGGAAAATGATCTGATGAAGAACAGTTTGGGATTTTTTTTAGCAGAACCTATGGCATTTGAAAGAAAAAGCTGATTTATTAACGTAATTATACGACATAATATTCTTGGGATGCGTTAAAATACTTACCCATTACCGATAAACTAGTGAAATGCATTTATCAAAGGATGTTTATGTCTGACATTAAAGCAAACACTTCTTAAGGATAATAGAGCCAATGATAAATTTGGTACAACTTTTCCAGTTTAAACATGATATATACTCATGATATTTACAGTGCGCATATTTCATATATTTCGAGTGTAGGTACACATTCTAACATTTAATTGTAATGATTAGGGCTCGACCGATGGCATTTTTTGGCCGATGGGCCGATGCCGATTGTTGGCCGATTGTTCCGAGATCCGATGGCCGATTGCCGATTATTCTCCTCTTCCATCGGCCGATGGCCGATGGAAAAAAAAGTCGCTTTAAACCATTAAAACGTGTAGAATGCTTGTCAAAAATGTCATTTAAATCACTTACTATTTATTTTTATGTTTATAAAAGCACAAATGCATTACTCAAGCATCGTAAAACTGTTTGGGGGAAGTTTACATAATAATTAAAACTGAAAGAATCACTCGCGATTCTAGTAAAGTAATTAAACTATTAATTACTTTAAAAAAATTAAAAGAAGGTTAAAAAAAATAAAAAATGCTATATCAGAGGATTTTCAATTCATTTTTCTTATCTTTGCAAAAAAAAAAAAAAAATACTGAACAACTATTGGATGAGCTCGGGTCTAATTCCCTTTCCTTCAACATTTTCTCTTTATAACACCTGCACTGCAAATGCCAAGTGCAGCTGCCTTTATTTTCTTACTTTTTTAAAAAATAAGGGGAAAAATTAAAATAATTATCGTATAAAAAATGTTAAGATGTATCTTGAGAAAAAAAAATATGCATTGATCAATCTTTGAAAATAAAGAAATTTTAGCATTTTTATTAAGATGTTATTAAATCCTGTCGCGCGAACTCGCACTTTGAGAATTCAATTTTTAAAAATTGCAAGTCGAACTTGGACACATAAAATTTCGATCAATAAATATTTATACTAGAATTTTTTTTCTTATTTTTGACCAATCTTTTCTATGTTGTAAACTAAAAATGAAATAATGAGCGCAACCGCACACTAAAAGCAGATGCAACAAGATTGCTGCACAATTACAGAAAAACTGTAACAGGTGGAATCGAAGGAGCAAAAAAAAAAAAAAAAGCAAAGAGAAAAAAGTTTACGCTGGTAAAAATTAAAATTATGATCGTACTTTGATTGAGTTGACTTCTTATTGTTTACAATTTCGGGAGAAAAAGAAACATGACAAACTAGAAACATCTGGTATAATATTATTGCACAATGACATCTAATGCATAGATATAACCAGGGGGGGGGGGTTTCAACCCCCCCCCCCATTGGGTATTTACTTATTTAGGCACATTTAGGCACACAAAAAAATTTCTGGCTGCGGCCTTGAAAAGCACATATTTTTTTTTTCCCTAAGAAAATTAAAGACATATTCATATTATTTTATTTCCTCTTTCTCTGAAGGGTTGAGATCATGACCAAAGTATGCAGCTCATAATAAAGAGGACTTTTCATCTGGTTATAATCAATCCCCTTATCACCTTGGGGGGGGGGGGGTTTACAGCGAAAGGTGGCTTCAATGACCGTACCGCACACAGACAAACAGAGATCCTTTCAATCACTCCAAAGGGTTTTCTTTAATTCTTGATGTCTTTTTTACCCAAAGGCAGCAATTTGGGAATACAATCGCACAAGTCATAAGTTTCGTTTGAAATATTCTCTACTGTGATGGAGTTTTGTTTTCTGATAAGCCGGTGTTGTAGGTGCTGGGGTCTGAAAATGAAGGACCCCTAGCCAACAATTGTCCTAATGGGTTAAACCCTCAAGCCAGGAAGGATGCTCATCAAGAAACTTAAAGAGCAGTTTGTATTTATTTATGACTTCCTGTCCAAACACCCATTTTGGTAAAATCTTTTTTGTAGATGAGCCGATTGGAAAACTGATGAACTGTATATCTTTAGAGACAAGTATTTATGGCTAGTAAATTTTCAACTCTTTTACACTTTTTGTTGGTGTTTAGTCTGTACATTTTTAGGGTGACCCTCCCCCCCCCCCTTTTCACCAACCCTAGTTACGCCTATGATCTAATGCACTAAGTCATTATTAAAAGAAAAACGGACAAAAATGAGGCAACTAGCCTAGTGCGAAAAACAAATAACACTCATAAGACGCTTCTATGACTTTCCTTTTCTTTAACATATTCTATTTCGCGAGCATTCTGCTCAAAGAGAACTATTTTAATAATGAAGGTTTTCGGGTAGCGATCGCTTAAACTAGTTTTCCGAATTTTTTATCAAATACTTTGTAAAATGACATTATTTGTATGTGTTTTTTTAAAAAACTTATGTGCTGCCTGTTATTGTATGGAAATAGAAGTTGAGCTATGGAGAAAGAAAGAAAGTGAAAGACAGAATGTTTTCTGGAAAGTTGTCCCTGCGAAAAACATCGGCCTTGCATCGGCTTTTAGATGTTTTTTAAGGCCGATGGGCCGATGTTTTTCTAAAGTTAACATCTGCCGCCGATGCCGATGGCCGATGGCAACTTTGTTGAACAATCGGCGCCGATGCATCGGCGAGGCCGATGCATCGGTCGAGCCTTAGTAATGATAATATTTAATTGTAATGATGAAATGAATTGTGACTTCTGAAGCTCTCATTTTTTCAAACAAAAAAAGCTTTTTAAGTTTTAACGACTGAATCACACTTAATGCAGCACTTAATTACATTAATACATTTTCCAATACTTCTGCCTACTCTCGTCAGTAAACCTTTGAAGCGAATAGTTATATTTATGCTTTAAAAAACACCAAAGTTTCTAACAAAAAATATTGAAGTCTCGAAGCACCTAAAGAGAGGGAGAGAGAGAAAGTTAGAAATAAATAGATAAAAAAGTGTCAAGAAAATATTGGAAAAGTCAAGAACGAAACCTTTCGGTCCTTTTCGTGGCAAGTAAAAAAATAAATACAGAACATCAAAAGAAAAAAAGAAAAAAAAAAGGAATATTCGAGTAAAACTATTATGAGTAATGTAGCTGTATTACTGGAAAAAGTTCTCGTGTTTATTGGCAATTTTTTTAGTTGTATATTTAGAAAAAAAACCTTGGAGTAGGGATAAGAAAATTATTGGAATTGAGAAGAAATAATCTTGAGGATCAGAAGACCGCGTGTTTACGTACTTCTCAGTTGGAGAAAAATATACCTTTTTTGAAGCGTGAAGTGCCCTCGGCTTGATAAAAAACTCTTTTTTTTTCTTTTTGGAGGATAAACACCTAAGCTTCTAGAATATCGCAGTTATTTTGCGAACAAACGAAAAAAAAACAGCGTTTCAAATACAACGGATTAACACTTTAGTATGTTTATTATAATAGTTAAAAACTAAATAAAAAAGGGTTTATTTTAATTACAACGTCAGACTTTATTTTGTTTTTATTAATGCCATCAATCAAGCTAAAAAAACTAGTTGCGTAATACAGTGTCGAACGACCTATTCCTTGATTCCCTGCCAAAGAAGACTGGAGATGACGTGACACATATCTAACATTCTCTCTGAAATAAATTTAGATGAAAATCGCATTAGAAAATGACAGTAGTCTTTAAAAACCCTTTAAAAACATTTTGTTCGAACTGAACTGTTCTTAAACAGTTATAAAGCGAAATAGTTTATTTGATTTTTTTAATTTTTTTTCGTTCTTAAATATATTTCAAAAAATATTAAGACCAGTGGAGAATTTCTTTCAATCGTTAATTAAATTAAATTAATTTATTATTATTTTTTAGGGAAAGCAACTTTACATCTAAGTATCTAAAACTGTGGCAAATGGGCTTATGCACCAAGTGTATCGAGATCCGGCTCAATTTGAGCTTTAGTAATTTTATTTCATGAGCATTTGACATAACGTTCCATTTAGTGAGAGATGAATAATTATTACGAGATCGTCCAGAACTAAATGAGCCTACTTGCCCTATTTGAAATACCAACCTTTGAATATGTCACAAGAGCTGTCGCTTCCTTTCTTTCTTCCTTTTAGTTTAAGGTCTAAATTATTTCAAACACATCTTTTTAACAGTTAAACACTTAATATTAGAACAAAATAAATCTTCATAAATAAAAAAGTAATCATTTTGCCCATCCTGTACACAATATCATTTGCATTCTCTCAAACTGTTAGGCATTAAAATTCCCTGATTTCCTATCAATGTCTTGATATCTTTTATAAGAACATTTGAGAACCAAGCCCAATTTTTCAGTGTGTAAGAAAACGCAGAACGCAGAACTGAGTCTTAGGAAATATTCCTATTCAGAACTGAAATCTACCGAAACCTACCCCCTCCTATTTTCCCTAAATAAAATAAATAAAAATAAAAATTTCAAAAAGGCAGTCCTATTGGTTTTTAAAATACAACTAAATCCTTTTAAAAAAACGTGGCTAAGTTTATGCAGAAATATTATTTACAGTTAATTTTTTATTTATTTATTTGTATTTATTGGGATGGCGGTGATAATACTAGTCTACAGTAAGTTATTAGTTGATTGAGATAGCACTATCTGAAAAATTCTTATTTTCATGAAATGAATGCAAAAAATATAATTTAATAAGGAAGTCATGTGCTGTGTAGCTTAGCAGAAACGTATTACGGAACTGTATAATAATTAAAACCAATTACAATACAAAATTTCTCACTTCAGTTGGAAAAAATAATAGATTATTTAATAAAAAATTAAGTAATGGCAAACAATAGTAAATAAATAAATGAGTAAACAAATAAAGTATAAACAATTAATACAACACTCACTGTACACCTAACTTTAATCTAGCTCCCCCTATATATATATATATATATATATATAAGAGAGAGAGAGAGAGAAAATAATATTACAGTAATATGGGGTAATGTAAAATTTTCATTTCAGAGTCTTGAACTTTTTTTTCATTTCAAAATCTTGAACGAAGCCTAAAACATCCTTTGTTGGATACAGTTTCCTGTCCCTTGACAGGACCCGGGCGTCATTTTCTTACAGGTCTAAGGATGACCCCCTCCCAATAAATAAAATTAAAGAGTGCTCAACACGTGTCCCTCAAATGCCAAACCAGTGTAAAGAGAGTTAAAAGTAAGATTACCGCCTAAAACATCGGTCTGAAAGTTTCTAAACGATGAACAGACACACTTCTTCCAAAAAGCCCGAACAGACAAGATGTTGCAACTGGCCCTACCAATTTTATGATACCTGCTGCTGTGAGCGCCGGGTCTCTCTCCCATATAATAGTTGATTCTTTATCTGTGTTTAATAATGGAATTTGTTGTAATATACCCGCTTGCCTACTTCCTGTGTACAGCTCGGTTTACACGACTGCACAAATGTCCAACTGTCTTCTGAAATATTTGTTTATATGTGTGTGTATGTATGTATGTTTATACTTTTTAATGGTTGTTAATGGACAAACATATCAATAAACAGATCAAGACACATTAGCCCGTCACATAACCGTTCTTTGATTTTCAACAATACATTAAACCTACTTCCTTTTTTTTTACTTTCTCGGGAAGAAGGAGAAAAAAAAGCATTTTCTTAAAAGAATTTCAGTTTTGGATAATGTGTGATGCAAAAATTGGTACCGCTAAGCGAACTAAAATCTACTTGGACAGTACCTAATGTTCTTCACGGTTTTCACCTTAAATCTTCGTTTGTTAAAACAACGAAAATTTTAAAATCACAACTTATGTTACAAGCTTTACTGAAGGAAAAAAAACCCTTTAAATATAAATAAAAAAATAAGTCCGTCTATCTAAATCCCAAGTTCCATTTAATGCATACATAAGCATCCAAATATTAAGGTACGAGTAAATTGTGAGCTTTTCCGACAGCATTCCGATTCTTGTCACGTTAACAAAAGAATAGCAGTGCAGTATATTTAAAACTCCTTTTTCACCTTCGTTGTTTCTGTCGAGAATGAAAAGCTGGAAAAGTTCCTGAAGTTTAATCTTCAGCGAAGCATCTATTTGGCATCTTGGCGCTTCTTGTCACTTGAAAGAACTTATTTATTTTGAAATCCCGGAATCGAAATTTGCAATGATACCAGAACGAGTACTTCAAACAAATAAACAACAACAACAAAAAAAAACCTGCATGTCTCCACTCATGAATGTTTTGCTTTTATCAATGTCAAATAAGCATGTACTTCTCTTTTATTTTTTATATTTTTAAATATAACTAGAGATTTTTATATTTTTAAATATAACTAGATTTTTAAATATAGCTCGAAATTTTAACGTAATTTGCTAAATGTTTCATGTTCAGCCTCGAACGTTTGAACAACTTCTAGACATTTTATTTTTTGTGCTTTTAAACAATTTGTTTTGTTTAAATATTTCAACTAGTGAAGTGATAATCTCTCATCAGAGTGACTGATTGACTACTGAGTTAGTTGTTAAATGTTATCTATTTGTAACATATATTGTCCATAAATTTTATCTTTCTGCGTTTCTTCTCCTGTAAAGAGAATATAAATAAAAATGTTCATGCCACCCTATTATTATTGAATAATTTAGAAATACAAAACAGTCCCTTTCAATTTGCTCAAGAGTTCTAATGCAAATCAACAAAATTACAAAACGTTGATTATTAGAGGCAAAATAACGCGTTACTACACTTATTATCTCACTTTACTTATACTAGATATTGTTAGCCTTAAACTATTATTTTGTTTGACATTGTACTGGATAAACAATCTGACTGACTTATCATAATTTCAGGAATGGATTGACTGATATCTTCAAAATAGTATTATTTTGTTTCGGCATTCAATAATTCGATTGGATTTTCCCTTTTGTTTTGTTCTTGAAATTTCTTCTTTGAATTATAAATAGGAAAATATGTATTGAGTGCTGTACAAATATTGTAGATTTTAGATGTAAGGAGTAGTATGATAGTGTTTCGAACAACGATTGCTAAAAAATAAAGGCTTCGAATCTACGTCGAAAATAAGATGGGGGAAAATGAAAAAACTGTTTCCAATTTTATTTTATTGATAACATCAAAACTCAACAATAGCTAATAATTTCTTTTTAAAAAGGTAAGAACATCAGATGTAAAAAAAAAGAAAATCAAATGGTACTTAACTGTTTGTCTTTGCCTATTAATATATATATTACGTATTCATGTATTTTATCTATGTCTGTCATGAAAGCAGCATGTTGGGTCAGCATTTTTAACTTTAAAGCAACATTTTCATTTTTTCATAGTGTGTTTCCTGTGAGCCTTGAATTTGGGCTAACAATAATTCATGCAAAAAAATATTCTTTATGTTTTAATTAACTTGGAACGATTTTCATCTGACTTGGCAACGTTCGGAATTTCAAAATGTACAAATTTAATGTACAAGATATTTTTTTTTGCTCTAATTTAGCCAATTTAGAGTGAACATGTTTCTTAAACTAGGGGTAAAAATAAATGAAATCGAGCTTTTGGAAAATAAATAGTCGAGGTGCACTGCCTCCCCCCCCCCCCCATCTTTATTAATTGGCAATATAAAGAAAATACAACCGTATATTCTAAGATACTAGCAGATAACATTAAAGGACAGACTAGTTTTCTTACAATATTTAACATTCTCTATCATGTTAAATATTGTTGTGTTGTTCTTCAAAGCTGTCTTGCACCTGCTTATTTTAGAAGCAAATATTGCTGATTTAGTTTTCCCTATTTTCTACAATAGGAAACAATTAATTAAATTTACTGCACTAGTTTTTTTTCTACTTAGTTCTCCCATGTTTTAATGATTTTGCATTCTCCATCCTTTTTTATGCTCCATACACCTATGATTTTGCGTGAAATGAGAATCGGAAAAATTAATAACAAAAGATATTGTTAAGTAGAATTAGTAGGAATATGCAATAACGAATTCGTTTTTAACATAATTAAGGAGTTTTAGTTGTAGTAATAGTTTAAGTATAAGTACTGTAGTTTAGGCACAGAAAAAACAACAACAAAGGTCTTTTTTTATACAGTACAGCAACAACTGCAAAAGTTTGAAAATTCGAAAAAAAAATTATACCCTTGTGTAAAAAGCAAAATCACACATGCTTAAAAGTTTACAAGGAATGCAATAAGCGCAAAAAGAAAAATACGGAAAGAATACAACCGTCACAAAAAATAAACCAATATTTTTAGCGGAAAAAATTTAATTCCTCTACATTTATGTTCTATTTTTGTTTTTGAGTCACCTGTCAAGTAAATCTTGGCCTTCGATTTTATTTCTCCAGAAGCAATTATCACAGCTATTCTAGGTTTTTGTAGAGTCTTCAAACAAATTTCCCTTTATGTGAAGAAACCCGGGCTTTCAAATGGCAAAAAAAAATGAATAAATAAAACAATAATTAATACAAATAAATAAGTAAATAAATAATATATATAGGCTTTTTTCGTTTCCATATTAGCGAGTTTATGTGAAAGTTTTTCTTGTAAATGGATTTCCTTCGTCCTCTCCCCCTTCTCCCTTAGGACTCAAGTTGTTAGAAAAATCTTCGCACTTTTTGCCAAGGGAGATATTACAATTTCTAACAACAGTGTCAAGCGAACTCAAATCAAACATTTGAATGAAAATTTCGTATTACATTTGAGTAGTCATACTGCTTTTACAAGAACTATCACAACAAAACAGACAAACAAATGGAATGAAGTAAAAAACAGGCATAGCAATACTGCAAAAACTCAAAAACATATTTTTCTCTTTTTTAACATAACAAGGCATACTTGAATGAACACAAAATAGAATGACCACATGAATTTAAAAAATATATACACAAATAAATAAATAAAGCCTTGCCCACAATATCTTGGATAGAACTGGGATAAAAAAAATCTTTGTTTTCTGAAATATATGTCATCATTATTATTTTTACCTACTTTTTGTCCTCAGATAATAGAATTTTACAGTTATTTTTGTGTTGGGGGACCAAAATAAGAAAGAAAATGATAAATGTTCTAGATGTCAATCTACAGTTAGAAAAATTGGCTTCTAATAATAATTATGTGTTAAAGAAATATGTCGGACAAACTCTATCGTCAGTAAGAATTTGATTGTTAACTACTACTTCACCTTATTTATTTCAATTATGAGAATAGACTTTTTAAATGCAATGGGAAGAATGGAGAACTCCAGCGGTGTCTTAAAGAATACTTCCACTATTTTTTTTCCAATCATTTGTTGTTATTTGTTTACATTGCTTTTTAGCCTACTTTCCCGTAAAAGTTTTTTAAAAAAGGAAAAATATTATGAAGGAAGTCTTAATGGTATGTCATAAAAAAGTGAAGTAATTAAGTAGGTTGGAAAATAAAACATTTGAAACTAGGGAATGGATGGGAGGAAATGTGTGCCTGTCTGCCTGTTTCTCTGTCTGTCTGCCTCTCCCCCCCCCCCCCCAGACCCTCTAAGAACTTTTGAGGGAATTCTTCGATTCGACTTTTTTTTTTTTTTTTTTTGCATTCAAAAACTATCGATAAGGACATTTATGTCTTATTTTTGATTTTAAGAAATTTTCGATCAATTTTGAGCAGTTCAAAAAATCATTACATTAGCTTCTATAGGGAAATATGAAGAAAGCTATATAAATCCTGAACATAAGATCTAAGTTCCTTGGAACAAGCTTGTTCGAAGGAGCTCTTAATGTGATATTTGTTGATTAGAACAATGTTTGTTCAATTTTGAACAGTTCAAAATTAACATTAGCGCCTACGCTCAAATTTTAATTCTATATAAATAGTGATCTAAAAGATGGATTTGCTTTGAACGAGTTTTATCGGGAGGATCTTATGACATTTCATCTAGAAGTAAAAGAGACTATATACCCATGAAAATGTTTCTCTATTTTTAAGGATGTTTCTGAAGGAATGAATGAATAAATGAGTGAATGAATGAATAAATGGATAAATATGTAAATGAGTGAATAACTGAATGAGTGCATAACTGAATGCATGAATGAATGACTAGAAATGTATGAATATGTATTATCCAATGGAAAAAGTATATTTGGAGTCATTAAGAACTAATGCCAACTGAGAAAGAGAGAGAGAAAGCAAGGTTATAAATTTGATGTTGGTTTAGACGGGAAAGTAGGCTCGTATAGTTCTAGACGGAACTTTTTGTTAAGTAGCGATGTAGTTTTAGACCGTTGAAGTAGTTTTTTTTTCCTATTGAATTGTTTGTCTCTTTATGTTTTTTTATGCCCTTTAATTAGGATAAGCTATCTGAATATAAATTAAATTTAAGCTTAGAAAATTCGTCTAAGTTGTTTATGCATAATAATGGCTGTCATATTGCATAGGTTTCTGATTTGAATACATTATTTTCTAGAACACAAAATCTTGTTCCGTTTGAAGCTCGTTATTTCTTCGCTAAAAACAGCAAATAAATTGATACACAGAATGCAATTTTATGAAAAACAAATCGAGGTGCACATTCACATGCTTCAAGCAAATTTTGAACTTAATTCAAGAAATATCGGCAGAACCGTCTAGGACCTTTGTTAAATACAGACATACACACTCAATCTATAGCAAGCAAAAGCTCCGATTTCATTACACCCGCGAATAGTTGCAATAAAAAAAACTACCATTTGAGTTTTTTCAGAACTCACCGTCATATTTTTATAAAGTATAAGTGTCACAAGACAATTGCGCATAATTATCCAAGCTTTAACTTAATAGGGTAAGTTTATTTTAGGTGTAATTTTCTTTTTTTTAAATTGCTGCGTTTTTCAGTTCCAAAAATAGGACTGAAACCAGCCAAGAAATAGAAAAAAATATCGAAACGAAGAATTCCCTCAAAAGTTCTTAGAGGGTCTGTGGGGGGGGGGGGCAGACAGATACACATTTTCCCCCATCCATTCCCTAGTTTCAAATGTTTTATTTTCCAATCTACTTAATTACGTCACTTATTTATGACATACCATTAAGACTTCTTTCATACTATTTTTCCTTTTTTAAAAAAAACTTTTACGGGAAAGTAGGCTAAAAAGCAATCTAGACAAATAGCAACAAATGATGGGTGAAAAACTAGTGGAAGTATTCTTTAAGACACCGCTGGACTTCTTCTAGAAGTCCAGCTGGACAGTCCCATCTTTGGTTTCTAATGTTTTGGTTTCTAAATAGCAAGTTCTTGAAATTTCTTTCTTTTCTACCCGAATGCTTGTTGGGACATATGCTTATGAAGCCATAAATTAATATTTTACTCCTTCCCTACCTTTCTTGTGTTGACAAAAATTTGAAAACAAATTCGTTGTAAAAATTAATTAAATTATTTATTCAAAGCGTCTGGAGCAAATACCTTTTCCTCATTAAACTAAACCGTGTTTTTATTCAATGAGAAGGAATTTCAATTTATATGATAATTAGAAATGTATTTCGCTTTGCAATCTTTATTATTTTCATCTTGAAAATTAAAATGAATAATTCATTGCACTGTTTTCTTCAATACAACTACACCTTTTATATATTCTACATAAATCAATACATTGTTTGAATAAATATCAGTGAATTACTTTACTATTTTAGTCGATTTCTATCTCTCAAATTATGTTGACAATTGTGATTCATTTATGCAAAATGAAAAAAATAGAAAGAAGTAATGTATATTAACTTTATATTAACTTTGGATAAAATTAGCGAAATAAGCTTTGTTACCGCGCAAATTGTTTTCACAAAAATATAATAAGAAACATTTCCCATTAAAATGACGATGTATAAAGTCCTGCTTCAAAGGGAAACCTCTGAATGTTACAAAAATTATCCATTATGCTTCAATTTTTCATTAAAAAATAAATAGGCATAAATAAATAAAATAAAACAGTTAAAAGTTTTCAGAAAAGCTACAAAATTAAAACTAGAGAGAGGTTATTAAATAAAATGAAAACATTATAGACTTTGCTTTGAATAGAAATTTAACTGTTTGTAAATTATAGTCTTTTAGGGGAACTATAAAATCGAAGTATGAAGGAAAAATATATATATACTATATTTGCTTTATTATCTGTAAACAAAATACTCCTTTATGCATTTTTATAGTCATGTTTTTTTTAAACTAAAAAGAGAAAGAAAGAAGAAAGAGAAAAGTAGAAAGAAAGGGGAGTTTTTCTAGAAAAATTTAGTGTGCAAAGAAAATAAACAGATAATCAATAATAGAACGCTACTGCTGACAAACGTTTGAATGCTATATTAAAAAAATCGAGTTCTGACGAAAATGGGAAGAAACAGGCTTTCGACGAGTCTTCGCTAACGTATATTGTTGTTATTTATCGCTCCTACGGAATCTTATCGTTAAATTCATTCTGAAAATGTTGATGGTTTCCCCTTCTGAATACATCGAACGATGCATATTGTAAGCGGAGAAAAAGTTATGGCAACTAGTAAATGTAATTATATAATAAACTTCAACAATTTTGGAATTGGCAATTTGGAATCAGACTGGATTCACCTTGTCGCCTGTAGTGTCCGTGCAAGCAATTTTCGTGAGATATAAAAATTTAAAAAATTGATTCGCAATTGCGAATATGTGAAAAAAAAGCATGATATTATTTTATGTTTTTTTTTTGGTGAGAGATTTGCGAAGAGTATTAGAATTTATTCTAAATTACTTTAGGAAATAAGATGGGGCCTATAAAATATCTTGAACTATGTCTACTATTGTAGGAAAAATATCATATATAAGCAAATAGTAAAACAACTTGAATTATATTTAGTTTTGAAAACGTTTAAAAATTTCGACAAGTACTTTGTTCAGCACTAGGTAACTTGCAACACAAAATTAAAAGCTTTGCATAAAACCAATTGGTTAAGTGTCACTTCTGTAATTAATAGGTTCTGAGGTCAATGAAGCAAGAGGTTTGAGGAGAAACTTTCTGGTTTTGATGGTGAAGCGTATAACGCAGTTTTTGTTTTAAAAAAAAATAAATGGCACACATGGCAAAACAAAAAGAACTATTTCTGTAATAAATAAGGCATTTTACTCATCTCATAAGAAACAATTATTCAAAGCACCCGATAGCTGTTTTTTCCTAAACTATTACTGTTAGAAATTTTAAAAAATATTATTTCCAATGGGGTTCTAGTTTTCGTTTTGGACAAAATAGTTATGCATTTTATCATTAATATTTTTTTTCTAATGGGCTACATATATTGGTTCTTAACCATTGTAGACCTAGTACGTTCCCAGAGATTGGTACCAATCTTTCAGCGGCACCAGAATGAGTTTGGTACCATTGCCTCTCAGTTTCCCCCTAGATGGGCACCTGAGCTCTAATTGATGCAGACTGCACTAGGAATTTAATTGAGCCGAGAGTATCCACGCCAAACGGATGCTCAAGGGATCTTTAACATGCCGCATAATCATACGGCATGGGCCCTGCCGATTTTCTGCATCTTGAAAATCCACCGACTTCCACCAGGTTTGATCCTGCGAACTTCGGCGTACGAGGCCTGCTTACCACTACGCCACCCTGTCTATTATTATTATTATTATTATTATTATTATTATTGTTATTATTATTATTTTGTATTAAGCGATGAAAGATTATTTGTTTTTATCTGGAGCCAAAGCTTTGTGATAATTAGTATTACAAAATATACTTATGAAAAAAATCAGTCATCTGGTTGTTGGATGAAAATTAAAAAAGAACGAAACCGCCACTGAAATCGGATGAAGTATTAGGCATCTTTTTAAGACGATGTTTAACTAGCTTTAATGTCAGATTTAGTAACTAAGTATAATAATACGCCATGCTTACTTTCGTCTCCTATTGCTCCTTAAGCACTATTTGTACATACATCAGGGATTTTGAGCTCAACCTTATGTTCAACCAATTGCGTACAATACCAAGCACACCTTTCTCGCTTAAAGGCTTAGGGATTATGTGCACAAGCAACTCTGAAGAACTCCCCATATTTAGTTTCACTTAACATGTTTTCGATAAATAAGATCGTCATGACAGAGACAAATAACATTTTTTTTACGTATAACAATACATAAATAATAGCTATGCAATTTCCGTAACACATTGGACTTTATAAGCATATACTAACCCACATAAACATTAAGGCATCAAAAGTCTTTTTCATGCTCAGGATTTCAGTAATTGGCATCATTTTAGCATGCATTGAACAAAGTGACTTTATTTTAAAACTATAATTTGCAAATAAGTCTTTAATGTGTAGTGAGAAAAGTCATATAATATCGTTAAAAGTAATGAGCAGATTTTAGCACGTTCCTAACCTCTCTTAGTTACATAATTAACCGATATTCTCACATAAAAAATGTAGATTTTTTTATTTTACAAAAAAGTAGTTGTAATAGTACATGCCAAAAAAGTGTTGTCGAGCAAAACGTTAGAAAAATGCTGGAAGTCACGAAAGAAACTTACGTTTTTATGGTACCTCTAAACTAAAAAAAAAGCCAATATGATGAAAATGAAACGAAAAAAAATACCAAAGTGAAACTCGAGAAAAAGTATTATGAGTAATGCAGTTATGTTATTGGAAGAAAAAAACGTGTGCTTCTTGGCAAATTTCGTTTTCCTGTGTATCCAAATAAAACTTGCAGTTGGTATAAGAAAAATATTGGTGTTGGAAAACAACCTTGAGGATTAGGGATCTGTTTACGTATGTCTCAATCCGAAGCGAATATTATTTATTTATTTTTGTTTGTTTGTACGGTTGGAGTGCTCTTGACATTTCGAAAGAAGTTCGATTTTCAATGGGGATATACAGTAAAGCTCTTAAAATCTCATGAATATTTTGAAAAATAATGTTTTCCTGTCATAAAAAATTTAAAGTTTTATTAACTGCAGCGTTTTTTATAAAATTTTGAATTTACTGAATTCATCTTGCAATTATAAAAAAATATGAATATTTTTTTCTGTAATCTTATAAACAGCACTGCTACTTAATTTCAAGAACTCAATGCATAATTAAAATTAAGAAAAAATTCAACGAAAACAAAAGGGGCCTACTTTGCCTTAAAAAAGTATTTTTCTAACTTAGTTATTGATCACAAATCTTTGTCTGCATAATACAGTTCAGGATCATTTTCTCGTTATTAAAAAAAGTCATTTTAAAACAAAATTGAACTTTCGTATGCAAAAGGAAAAGTTAAACAACGTGACACAGTTAATTACAGCTTTAAAAACTTTTTAATAAGAACTTTAAAATATTTAAACAGAAATTATTTGTAGTGTTATTATTGATACAATCCACTTATTATCCAAAGCAATCTATCTTTCCCATATGCATATCACCCGCCGTACAAGGAGAGATTGAAATAGCTTTCTAGCCAGCTTTCATTTTAAATCCAAAAATATTAATGGAATTTCAAAACGAACGCGACCTAAATAGTTTATAAAAGAATGGTAAGGGGTCATTCATAAATGATGTCACGCTTCGAGGGGGGGAAGGGGTTCATAAAAGTGTGACAGTTTGTGACAAGGGGAGGGGAGGGGGCAACAAGAAGTGTGACATCATACATTTTGATTTCTATAAAAACAGTTAAAATCAGCAAATTAAACCTATTTTATGCTAATGTAATATAGCGTGACATCTGACAAAGGGGGTGGGGGTATGTTGAAGTGTGACACTTTGTGACAAAGGGGGGGGTCAAATATATTTTTAAAAAGTGTGACATCATTTATGAACAGTCCCTAAATCAACGTTTTTCTTATTTTACATTATTTGGTTTAATTGTTGACACTCTCCCAGCTTTATCTGAGAATTGAAAAATCTATGAATTACGAAAAATTTCAACTCTGGTAAATTGAAATTCAGAAATCAGCCAATGCTTGAAATATGTGTTGTGAAATTGTCGGATTTTTTAACGGAAATAACCATTGACAACAAACGGCTCGTGATAAATTTGTTTGCAAAAGCTCAAGACATATCCGACAGCAATTCAAGTATATTTTTTCGCTCCACTCGCAGAAGTGGGGCCTGAGGCATACTTTTTTCTTCCTTTTATCCTACGGTCTACACTGAATAAGAGTAAACAAATGCAAGTCCTGAGTAAATTTCACATTACATTTCTTATAAATAGCATGTTTTGATGTTTATGTGCTCAAAATATTATTTGCTTTCGTAAGATTTTGAAATTCTTCAAATAAACAGAAGAGGCCAACTCTTTTTAAGATAAACATGCTGAAAATACTCATGTAGGAGATGTTTCGTCTTGTTTAATAAGTACATCTTTTAAATCCTTAAAGAAATATATATATATATAATATAATAATAATAATTCCGAGTGAAATGCTCTCAAGTGAAAATTAATTCAAAACCGGATGTTAGATATATTTACTTTATTACGATTTTAAAAATAAACGACATACATACAGTATGAATGTATAACATCCTCCGTTTTAAAGGCTTAAAAATGCGGACATACAATCCTTTTTTCTACCAATTCTCAACAAGCAAATTTTTTATTTTAACTTTTAACTTGCGGTTCTGTCTGAGACTCTCGGAAATAAGTATTTCAATTACTCAACTTTTGTGACTTTTATCTTTGCATAACATTTTAAATATTCTTCTGATTATACTTTTTATTATTTTTAAAAAAAAACGCACTTTTCTCAGTAAAATGGCAGTACAGTTCGACGCTCGACTCGTACTGACTCCATATTTCTGAAATAGTAAATCGAGATGATTTAGAAAAAAAAAATGTATTTTGTGCTCCAAAACGATGCTTCAAATCGTTGTTTGCTTCAAAACTAGTCACTAAATAAACTCAATGCGATTTTTCACTCATACAAGTCATTAATAAAATCACTGTGATAAAGAATTTGGATTTTTTTTTTTTTTTTTGATCAAGAATGTACTGCCTCGAAATATACTTCGTAGCACTTTCTTCAAGAAGAGAAGAATTGATGACACGAAATTTTTTGGTTGTGACACGAGACAATGGATTTTCCCTAAAACATATTTTTCCATCAAAGTATCCACGTCGGTAAAATTGCTATACATAGAAAACGCTTATATTTTCGTTAAATTATAAAAGTATATTACGATAAAGTGCTATATATGTATTTTAATGAACATAAAGTATTAAAGTATTACGCTAAAGCTAATTGGACATTTCGGTGAACGTCTTGAGGTAAGAGAATATCTCTTTTACCAAGGGGTACTTTGGAACCAAACAAAAGTGAACATTACGTGTTAAGCACATATTCCATTTTTTCTCTCTCAATGCGATACGCATCGTGTTTCTGTAATTGTTAAGCATCAATGTTCTTAATAAGCACGTTTTTTAGTCAAGCAGTTTTATAATGTGTGGAAAACACAGAATTGCGTCTCAACATGTTATTAACATTCAATTTACAAATGATACTTTTTTATAATCTGGATAATCATTTGTATGAACAAAACAAAAAAAGAAAGAAAAAGAAAAATCGGCGCAAATTTTTCTTTCAGAGAAAAAAAAAAGCGCTTTGATTTCAGTTCACTTTTATTCAGTCGCTCATTAATTACCTAGCTGAAATTGCTAAGTATACAGAAAAATGCACTTTGCTTGTTACAAATAGGTTCTCCTATATCTTGGAGAAAAATAGAAAACTAAAAACGTGCTCAAAACCTCCGGAATTGCCGCGATTTTTGTCGCATTAAATATATTTTTTACTGTAATTGTTTTTGTAGGTGAAAAAGCCTACTCGTTAATGTCAAACAACTTTGAATTTTCACAAAATTATGCTGTAAATAAATAAAAATAATCATTTTTACATGTGTTCTACATGAAGAACTCGTTGTTGGTAAAGTCTTTGAAGCAAATTTACCTTTTAGCTTAGCATGTCTAGATGTTTCGAATTCCCCCAAAGGCACTAATGCTAAGTTTTTTTGTTTTTTTTTACTTGTTCGAAAATTTGAAAAGAAATTGGAATTCTTAAAATTAGAAAAAAAAATGTGGATGAGGAATCCTGCCAAGCTCTTTTGAGCAAAAAATAGTTGACTTGAATCAGTAAGATTCCTAATATTACAGATCTCTTTCGGTTTTAAACATACATGAACATAAGACGTACGTTTCAGCAAAACCAAACAATGCAAACCTTTTAGCATATTAAAATATCTTTGAGATGGTTCAGAAATGTGATGTTCCACACAGAGCAAAAGAACATTTATTGAGCATGCTAAATGTATCTATGTCCCAACTTTTGATTTTGTGAAATCTCTTCCCTTCAAGTCTAAAAACATATTTCCTCTTATATTTCAAATCATTTTTTTTTCAAATTAATTCAAATGCGAAATATCGTGTATAGCCTTGTATATCTACATTTTTTATCATGAAAAATTTTTAAGTGAACGTTTACAAATTAATAATTGTTGAATTCAACTTTACCTATTTGTTACTAAAAACGGTTTATCAAAATAATAAAATTTACAAAAATGTACATTTTGAGGAAATAATAGTTTTACCCAGTTCCTTAAGATCTTAGTTTTAAATGAAAGATAGAAAAAAAAGGTGCAAATTCAGCTTAAAAACTTATTTCTTTTTTTCTTTTTAATTTCGTTGAAAATTTGGAACGTTGCGTCTAAATAAAAGCAGATGTGGCTGAATATTGTCGTATGCACTTAAATAAAGGAGCCGGGTACCGCCGCTAGTATGAAATATTTTCTTTTTACTTAAAAAACAAACAATATACCGGTACTTCAGACTCCACTAACTAAGACAATTTCTAAGATAACCGATTCAAACTCAGAAGTCAAAAAACAAAAGGATGCTATTCGCGAGCGCAAGTGAAACATTGGGAGCATCCCCTAGTATTTAAAAATATCTATTCAAAATATTCCTGTTGTTTTTGTTGTTTCTTGATCTTTTTTGATGTTGATAATTTAAAAATATTTATTAATAACAGTTTCTCGGCATTGTTTTTTATGCATGAGAGTGGTAAAAAGTTTGAATATGTTAACTTTAAGACTGAAGTTTTGTCTTACACTAGACAAAACTTTAGTTTTAGAGTAACGCAGCTTATTTTGTAACATTACATGGTACTTATGATATATATAATTTTTTAACATACAAAATGGTGAATAAAAATTGCTTATTTATTTTCATGGGGAAGCGTTTAAGCGACGATCCCTCATCTCTTAAGTGCTAAGCAAGAGTATAGATTTTGGTTTTGTAACAACATTAATACTAGTAATATTAATTATTAATAATAAAAATTTTCAAAAAGTTAAATTACGCAAAGAAGGATTATATAATTGTACTAAATCTGTTTAATAAGTGACAACCGGAAGTGAGGCATGTCCTCTCCTTGTTGCTGTTGTCTGAAATATTTCAGCAGTACCATCCTTTCTTTCACTTGCACGCGGCAGATAATGTGTGAACCAAAGTATGCTGTTGACATCATGCGAATTACTTACCTTTCGTACCTATAGAGCAAAACAAATTGCCGAGACTATTTAATGCTGTAATATTTATCCGTCCCTACTCCTTTTCTGAGAACTAATGATAATACAACACAGTACTATGAGAAAATATGTATATTTTTTAAATTCCTTCAGAGACCCTCATCACTGAGTGACGTTTATCAAGAATATGTCTTAAAAAGGTGTTCCAGTCTTTCGTATTATAGCGTATATACTGTGTTATAAAAGTTAAAAAATAAATAAATTATAAGCTTTCATTTTTATAATTAATCGGGGTATCTAACTCTCAATCAATCTTTTAAAATAATTTTCCATATATCAAAAATTAGTATCTGTACTACGTTGAATACATAATATAAATCAAATTTTGAATCTGTGTACTTGCTTTTGGCGCACCAAGTACAAATTTTGGCACTTTATCAGTTTAATGTACAAAACATTCTTTATTAACGCGTCATATATTTGAAATGCAAAATGGTATGTAGCAAATTATTATATCCATTTAAAGATTTCAAATGCATTTTGGTATTTAATGAACTAATTTCACTTTAATACTTAAGGCTATTCAGAGAATGTTGCCAAATTCTAATTAACTCTTTTTTTTTTGAAGTGCTTATTAAGAAGCTAAAATAATTGAGGTCAATTAATTCGAAATATTATTTTAAAAACCACTGAATCAAATATTTATTCTAGCATAATGGACAGTGTATTGAAAAGAATAATCGATTAAAATAATAAGTATGCAAACACACCCGTGTGTCAACAAGCTCAAACGTACCAGACCCTCGAGCAGTTTAGTAATGCTTTTTCTCTTTCATTTGTAACCATGAAAAGCCCTTTTCGTATTTTCAGAGAAAAAGCATTTTTTCTATGAGACCATTTAACGTTTTTTTTTTTTTTTTTTTCTTTAATTATTTTAGTTAGATCCAAATCTTCAGAAAGAAAAAGGAAATATTGCCATACAGTGCAACCTAACATGTTTTTGTTATTTTCAAGCATTTCAAACTGAATAAATACCCTTTCCATTGGGGATATAGGGACCGAGTTTTAAAATTAAAAAAGTGAGTTTATCCAAAATATCATAACTTCTTTGGGTATTTGATATAATTATATATGTTTTGTTGCGTAAATATGTATAACGAAAAAAGAATATGTGCGATTAAAATAAGCTTAAATCTATTATTATTTATACAATTGAGTATTATTATTTATACAATTGAGTAATAAAACTAAAACAACTTTTCCTTTAAAAAATTATTATTAAATAAAATAACTAAAATAAATATATATTCTTAAAGTGGGCTTCTTTTTGGGGGAAAAAGGGCCAACTAAAAATTTTGAATTTTGACCCCTTTTCTTCTGCTCTTTTCTTGCCTTCCGTTTCAAAGCTTAAGTTACCTTCTTACTTAGTCCAAAACTTGTTTTAAAATTATAACTTTTTAAACAGCAACCGCTGGTGGTCTAAATTGCAGACTTCAAAGTGTGATTGATAATTGCAATTGTTTTAGTTTTTTTTCCACTGTTTCTTTTTTCACATTTTTTTTTCACGGGTACTATGACATCAAATAAATTAATTTTCAAAGACACTTGACTAATTTATGTATACTCAGATTTAGATATCAAAATAATTTAACTGTATTTCTCACATAGAAAGAGTAACTTAATGAAATAAAAATAAATATAGTTTGAGTAATTAATGAATGCTATAGTTGCAATCTGAAAAGGATAAGAAGTTCCTCCAAGCGACAGGTAAGTTGTATTTAGCGAAGTTTTTTTTTCCTTCAGTATTATTCTTCCAATAAATATCTGACATACGTAAACGTTCTTTAAACTCGTAATACGGGTGTCTCCATGCTAGGACAAAACAGTTTCCTAAAACTAGAAAAAGTCATTTACTTATAGGTATCCTAATATATGGAGAGTCAATGCAGGTCTTAATTTGTTCTCTAAGTACTTAATACTTCACATACATCTCATCGGAAGACCTTCATCAACTTGCATTGTTTAATTCAATGACTTTTGTTTTGTAATTTTATCAAACAGACTTTTATGTCTTACCATACGTTTTCGTGCAAAACCTATTATGAATTCATTAAGTGTTAAAAGAATGTGAGTTTAGATTATCTGCTGAGCAATGTAACGTACGTAAAACTATACTGACCAGAGTCTCGTCGCATTTCAAAGAAGCGAAAACATTCTATAAAGTCAAAGGAAAAGAAGAAATTGTGTAGAGGAATTGAAGGTGTTAGATTAAACAGGTAATTGAGAATGAAGACTTTCTCTTTCGTTAAGTTGCCACGTTTTTGCAGAAATATTTTAAACTAACTTCTAATTTATAAGATAAAAGATCGAAATACTTTCTGTTAAAATGTAAGAACAAAGATAAAACAACGTAAAAAAGCATAAATTCAGAATAAAAAGTATCGCAAATGGCTATTTCGAAGCTACAATAGAGCCTCTTTAACAGTGCAGAAACACAGTGCAGTTTCACTCACAGCTTTCTAGTTGTGTGTTAAGCGCTTCTTGTTTTCAGCACTGATGAAGAAGCTCCGTTGTAGCTTCGAAATAGCTATTTGCGATACTTTTTATTCTGAACTTGTGCTTTTTCACGTTGTTAACTAACTTCTAATTTCCCATTAAAGCTTTGCATTCAGTTTCAGTAGTTTACTAGTCATTTATTACTACTGAAACTAGTTTGCTTAGTTTCAGTAGTAATAAAGTTTCTGTAGAAAAAGTTTTCGAGTTTTAACAAACTTGTATTCCTAGTTCTTCAAAAATCTGAATTATACGCATATTAAGGGGAGACTAAGCGTAACGCTAAAAAACAAAGATTAAACATAATGGTAGTCTTTCATGCAGTGGTCAATTAATTATGATATGTTTGCATATAGTTGGAGGATTTATTTTTTTTACTTGAAGACGACGTTTCGGATTAGGCGGGATACTACGATATCTTCCGGACCCCACTCCCCTACCAAAGGTAAAAAAAAGATTTCTTTTCCATAAGAAAATCGAAATAGATGGGATAAAAAAACTTAAAATTCCAACATGAAAAATAACGCATTCAACGAATCAATATGAATAAACATTAAACTGCTACGGGAGGAAGTTTGGTTTATTTGCATCATATTAAAAGACAGAATGATGGATGGTTGTTTGCTTCCTTTTGAAATAAAAGAGCTCGGGAAATAATGATTCACTGATGTAATGCATTCTTTCTCTTTGGCAGCGCAGTTGCTCTTTTTATTACAAAATATACTTAGTATTTTAAACGAACTTTTATAATGCGTAAAATATAAGATACCTAATTATATTGTTTTTTTCCGAAGCACAATCGTTCCCAAAACGTTAAATTAAATAATTTGTTTAATTTTAAAAAAAAGCAATTACTACACTTGTCTAGCTTTAATTGTGTTTTCTAAAAAATATATATTGTCAGAAGTTATAATTAATATTTTCAACAAGCATTTTTTTTTTTTTTTGATAAAAATTTTTATTACGAAGTGCAATTGAAAAAAATCAAATAAAACGTAGTAAAAATGTTTTGTTACTCTGTCTTTGTGTTAACCAGCAAACCGTTTCAAACGAGCTGAGCTCGGGTTGGCTTTTCGTGGCCCTAACCGGCCAGCCCGAGGAAAACTAGCCAGAACATTGGGCTTTCTTACAACGCATAGTCTTGAGTCTTCCCTCAAGAGTACTTTTCCCCTTTTTGCGGAACCACAAAGCTTGGACGTACAAGAAGGGGCATCATTTGAATGCTGCCGCTGTCAATCTACCTCCTTTCTTTTGCTGGTCTGTGGTCCCTAAGTCCCTGATGGCTCATTTCCACATGGATGAGCTTCACCTTTGATGGCCCGTTTCCACGTGGGTCTTTCTTCCTAAGCTGCATGCTTCTTTGTATGAGAGTGCAAACGATGTTACTTTCATTCATATCGAGTGTTTTTAAAACTATTTTCATCAAATTATCTGCTGACTCAATTTTACTTAGCAAATTAATGATGCAACCATTATTTAGTGAATATTTCGCACAAATCGCAACAGAAATTGCAATTAAAATTTATTCAAATGAAATATATTACATCTGCTGAACTTCTAATATAAAGGGCTCCAAATAAATTGCTGGAGGTTCAGGTTTTCGATGTTATCTGAGTAAAAAATGCAATTATTTCGGAAAAACGCAAGTGTTATGGTTCTAATATATATACTTAATATAATTGCGGGCCTATAATATAGATCAATTTTGCACTTAATTTTCCCTTTTTACCATAACGACGATTTAAAGAAATAGAAGAAAAAATAGAATAATACTTAAACTTCAATGTTTATTATTAATCTCTTAATGATATTCATCAATCAAGAAATATATACATATGCATAGAAGGGTTAAAATTCGCATTTTTAAGTGCAGGGGAGGCTCCCCACCAAGCTTTATAGTATATGGAGAAGATTGCAATTTTTTTGGAAGGGAAAACAACAGTAACATTTATTATTTGACTATCTATATACTATATAACTAAAATGTGTTTTTTACCTGTTTTGATAATAATAATATTGGAAACATTACATAAAAGTGAAAACAGCGGATTTTTGCGTTTTCATCGAAAATTTTTGAACTTTCCGCAGGTTGAGACTTCCTACCGGATCTGAGAAATACATCCGCCCTGAATTTTAGCCCTTGATATACAAATGAAAATTTTAAAAGATGAAGTCTGCGCCATGACCCCCCCCCCCCTTCTCCTGTAAATATATATTACGTACATTCAGAACTGGAAAGTAAAATGAACTCAGCTAGCACAATGGCATTGTCCTGGGTAGGGGAAAGTGGGGGGACGCTTACAGATGCAAACATAAATAAGTAGGGGACGATTGAGATGCAATAGTGAAAAGGTGGGGGCTTGATATAAAATAAAAACTGTGGTGATGCCGTTCCCCGACGTCACCCTCGACAACACACTCATCAGTTATTACTTATCAATAGAAAGATTTTTTGTTTTGTCAGTTTTATTTTCGTGCGGGATTTTGAAGGCTCAAGAAACATTACACTGAAATACCAACCGTTGAAGCTGGAGGAGTAGAGTAGAAATGAAACCTATACTTAATTCCTTTGTAGGTATAAAATATAGCACAAATGAAGGAAATATACAGATTGGGAAGATTCTTTATCGTCCCAATCTGTATTTTTTAGTCCGCAATGTAAATTTTAAAAAAAATTCAACAATTAAAAAAAAAAAAAACACACACAAAACGGGATAAATAAACGCATAAGTTTCCTAATTTTGCATAAGTTTTTTCCGTATTCCTAATATTTGGGGGAAAAAACTGCTTTTGTCCTCCTCCCATTTTTTTTTTTTTTTTTAGTTATTTTTAGAAACACACACACGCTTTTAATTTATTCCTGTGTTTACCTCTTTCAAGGTGTGTATGTATATGTGTATAACATGAAAGAAATAAAATTTTAATGATGTCGATACTGATTGGTTACGAAAAAAAAATTTAGGAGTCCTGAAGCTCCAGAGAGTCTGATGAGGTGGAATGTGATTGACTGCCTTCCTTTTCTTTTCTCTTTACAATTTTTAACATCCCATATTAAAGAAAATTTTCTTTCTCTGATATTTTACGTGTGATTTGTTCTTTTCTGACTAGGTGCCCAGAAAGGGGACGTAAACCCAGGTTTGCCTGGGCATATATACTGAGAGGATACCAGTAACTATCCAACCCTCAGAGTCGCAAACACCTTTATTCTATTCGGATTGCTTCATTAGCAGCTGCGTCTTGAACAATGGACTTGCATATTTTTCGTATAAGACATATATATTAATATACATGTATATTAATACTACATGTATATTAATATACATGTAGGCAGACAGAAACACAAACACAAAGACACACACACACACATATATATATATATATCTAAAAGCGATAGCGCACAACCACCCTTCAAAAAAAACAAGGAGCCCCAAAACTAATGACCAGGGTCCGACACGTTCCGGGCGCCAGGTCGCCCGGGCGACTAAAAAAATGCCTTGGAGCCTAGTTTTTCAGGTGGCTACTATTTTCGCAAATGAAAATATTATAGCTGGCTCTTAAAAATTTTCCCTGGCTCCTAAGATGTTCGCATTTTTGTAGGACTCTGCTAATGACCTCCTAAAATCGTCTAAAACCTCCTAAAATCAAACTGTTTAAAATTAAAATGACGCATTTTGCGCCATGCCCCCCCCCCCCCCCCCTCTGGTGAGCAGACCTGATTAACTTTTTGAGTAATTGCACCAGACATTCTGAGCCCACAAAAACGAAATGAAGCATTTCATGATAAAGAGAAGAAAAAGAATTGCTAAACTCCAAAAAAATCAGATGCAAAACCAGAAGTTGGGAGTCTAAAAAGTAATTCCTTGTAGTTTAGTATTTATTTTTTCCAGGAAGAAGCACTTCTCATAATAATTTTCGCTGAAAGCAAATGAAATAATGAGAAGTAGTGAGAACTAGAAATCAAGATGATTTTCCAGAAAATAGTGATAGTGTGTGGAAGCCATAGGGATTATCCTGTCAAATGCATGAATTTTTGTTCAATACTTTCTGTAACAACAGATAAAACATACCCTAGCAAAGTCATTTTTGAGCCCTTAGTGGGGCGGTAAAAAATACAAATGCAGGAGTTTCAAAAGGAACGAAGCGTAGATAAAGCGGGTTTCAAGAATGGTTGCCTTTTGTTCCGTGTTTCTTGCTATTTTGTGTGTATATTTTTTTTTTTTTTCTGAATGCAGCGACTCTCTATTTTACATCGGTAAAAGTAACTTTTACTTCCTTATAAATAAACTGCTAAAATGCATCCCCCCGAAAGAGAAGCGGATTGGACGTTATAACCGTAAATTCACTAAATACGACTTCGCTAGTCGATATATATATGTCTATGTACTATATATATGTCTATTGTGTCGATATATATATGTGTGTGAGGCAGAATATGAGCTGATCGAACAATGCTCCAGATTATCGTCTGTGCTCTTCCCTCTTAGCAACGAAAACCAGAATAACCAAGAATGTTACCATACGAGCTCTCCTCAATGCTATCAGTCTCGGACATCATGTAAAATTCATTCAATTTGCAGCTAAATAACTGACAACTAACAAAAAAAAACAAACAAATCAGAATAATTTGACATTTTACAGCCGTTGTCAGAACATAAAGTTTTATCCTAGTATCCTGAAACTTTTGACGGTAATAGTACAAGGTACAAATTTTCCTCCTTCCACCTTTTCTATCCTCCCCAAATATATATATGTATTGTATACGTTTGATACTTTTCGGTTCTTCCGGGCCATTTGTGGAGCAACTAATCCTAAAACCTAGCCAAAAAATAAAGAAATTAAGCTGGTGGGATTTTGCGCTCAGCTAACTGAAAATTTATAACTTAAAAATATAAATAATTTTATATGTATATAATATATATATATATATATATATTATATTATGTCATGTTAAATTAAGAGAAATTAAATTTAGAAAAATGTCAAGATATTTTATTGAAATGCGGTACATTAAGAATAGAATATAAAAACGAAATAAAAATAAAAAATCATCAGTTACCTTTTTTTTAGCCTTGAAAAGTGAAAAGTGCTTCGATTCGCCCTATTTTACGGTGTTTTATCTCGAAAAGGCTCATTGAAAATATGTAATGGGCCACTCATATATACAGTGACCAGACGTTCCGCCTTTTCTCACACTGTCCCACGGGGCATATGCCCCACCAAAGCCCTGCTTGTACTCCAAACGAGAAATATATAAATACACCAATTTTTTTTCACATGGTGATTTTTGTGGATGTTCATTGTCAAAAAACGCAATGACGTCATAAACAAACATATATTTGTCATTAATAAGCCATTTATTGCACTGTTGATCGCTGATCGTCATCTGTAATCAAGAGGAAAAGCCAAGAGTTCGTCCCCCTATGTTTCTCATTATAATTTACTCAAAATCCGCCAAATGAAATGAAATGTTGAAATTTTGACTTTTTACTTTATGTTTAATTTGCGTTGGTTTTCCCGAAAGATACAAGGTGGGTAAAATATCTATTTTTGAAAGTAGACGAAAACAAAGGGGAATTCGGGGAGAAAGGGGGGCTCTCATGTCAATTTATTTCGTGTGTCAAATCTGGAATTCTTTCGTTTGTGTGCTATACAAAACCTCTGAAAAATATATGTATGCCCTCCCCATTACACGTCCTGAGTTTTAGTTTTAAAAATATGGTCACATTACTTGCCATACAAATATATGAAAGCAGATAATCACACCAGCATCTTTTTGGAAGTAAAAAAGGGATCCTAACAAAAAGTTGCTTTCTAATAACTGATAAAATAAAAAAGAAAATGACTCAAACGTTTAGTTCAGGAGATAATAGCAAAAATTAGTGGATCAACGAGAATTTTATTCTTTAGTCATAGCAGTTCTTGTACTAGAACTGACAATATGGCTTAGAACCAAAGATGGGGGGGGGGGGGAACTTACATATCCCACCCGCCTTGGTAAGTTGAAAATGAACTAACTTTGTACAGTGAAATTTCTTACCGCAATCTTACCGTCAAAACATAACACTGTAGAAAGTTAGTTCATTTTTAAAAAGTGTATTACCAAGGAACACATAAAACCGCAGTGGCGTAAAGAATTAATTTTGGAAAGTACATATCGCTATTATAAAAAAAGGAAGCGATATTTAATATTAGTATTTAATTATTGTTGTAGTTCAGAATTACAACGTGGTAAAAACTAAGGAATACACTACATCAATCTAATTTCTCCCGTTTAAAATTGTTCAGAACAGAAATAAATTTTATCAATTTTGTAAATATTACAGGGAGATGCATCTCGTGTATAGAATGCTCTCCCTTCCTCTTCACACACGGCTCAAAACACGTGACACACATTGAGCCTTTGCTCTCTGATTTCAGAGACAACAAAGACTTCTTTTTTTTGTACATAGTTTAGATACAATCATTTATACTTTTTTGATGAAGTTTTTTTGAACATAAGTAGAAGGAATCAATTTTTTTTCCTGCGAGAGAAAACCTGGAGGGGGGGGGGGTGATATTTAAATAGTCTTGGCACGCCATTGTATCAAAATACTAAGATGTGAATAACTGTTTTTTACCAAGATGTTCCTAATTTACAAGTGCCTCAAATAAGTTTCAAATCTTTTGTAATGCGTTATACAAGTATCTATAATCATATTTTCAGCTAAATAACGTATGCAAAGCACTAATTACATCATAGAAATGTCAAAACTCCGTTACATATGATTTCTTAAAATTCATATCGATGCCAAATTTGAGCTTAAGGTAGGATTAAAACAAAATTCTAGATATTTTGCTCTTTTTTTGCTTTTCTTTTCTTTTTTCTTACAGTGAACTCTCTCTATTCTGAACACTCATGGGGCCGAACAATAGTGTTCAGATTACGGGGGTGTTCATTATAGAGGGAGAATCAGCAAAACACATGTTTATTAGATTTGGCGGCTATTGCAATGTCAAACTAAACTCAGTCGGACCTGTACTCTTACACCTCATTGTTTTTTTTTAATTTAAAAAGTTTTACATAATGATAAACAAACAAACAAAAAAGGGAATTGCAATAATAATAATAAAAATACATCACAGTTTTTACCTAAAAAATGTGTAATTTTAGTTTGTTTTTGCATTGTGTATGCACGTGCAGCGTACATATTATCAAGTTGTTTCAAAAGTGGAAATGCTTCCTGATGATGTTCAGCTGCATAATTCAGAAGGTCTTGAATCCCTTGGCCATATTGTTTGAACGTTATTGCACTTCTTGTTTCTTCAGCTTCGTCCGCTTCTTCTTCACTATCCTCGTCCTCTTCAACGGTGATATTGCAACAAACTGGAAGGTGTCCATCGGCTTCTAGATAAGCACTTGGCTCCATTTCCGTATGTAGCTCCTGAAGAATTGACTGCAAGTCACTTAAAGCTGTTGTTTCTTGGTCATCAATTCGTGTTTGTTTGTCTACACGTGGAAATCCAGCTCGGTAAAAGCATTTCTGTATAGTGTGGGGGGTTACGTCATTCCAGGCCATTGATATCCAGTGGACAGCATCCATGACATTGACCTTCTTAGTCAGTTCGCTTGCTGAATTTGCATCTTCCATTGCAAGAGACATTTTCTTTAGAAAAAAAATTCTGTAGTGGGCTTTAAAAGTTTTTATAACTCCCTGATCCAATGGTTGTATTCTAGATGTGCAGTTTAGTGGCAGGAACTTCAGGCTCACGTTGCTCATAGTTACATTTTTGTGTGATGCAGCATTATCCACGAAAAGAAGAATTTTTCTCCCTTCTCTCTTCATCCTCTCCGTTAACACCTTCCAACCATTCCGTGAAAATTGCAAATGTCATCCAGGCTTTTCGATTAAATTTATAGTTAACAGGCAATGATGAAATCTTCAAATTTTTAAAACATCTCGGTTTAGCACTTTTTCCGATCACAAGAGGTTTAAGTTTTTCACCCGTAAAACTTGCACAAAGCATGACAGTGAGTCTTTCTTTCGACATTTTTCCGCCGATGCATTTATCGCTTCTTTCTGCTAGGGTTTTATTTGGAAGGGCCCTAAAAAATAAGCCGGTTTCATCGGCATTGAAGATGTCAGCAGGAGCAAAATCTTTTGTTAATTCTAGAAGTTTAGTTTTCCATTCCTCTACTGTGTCCATGTTTACATCTGCTGCTTCTCCACTTATGGTTTTAAATTCAATATTATGGCGAACTTTGAATCGACTAAGCCACCCATCTGATGCCTTGAATTCACTAATGTTTTCCTTTTCGGCAAAATCAAGCGCAATCTGTTTCATCAGAGGTCCAGTGACAGGCAGATTCTTTGTGCGCATCCCATACAACCAATGTCCTCCAATTACCATCCAGAATACAGCCATTTCATCCATATGACGTCTTGCAGCCAAGAAAGACGTCAATATGAGGTCGAATCAGAGCATCAACTGGAATAAACCATGATGGATGTCAACATTACGTCTTTTCTACACGTAAAAGGGATGAGCCAGTTTTTGTCCCTTTTTGACATGTTTTTGACGTACTTTTAAGCTCTATTCAGGGACAAAAGCGATAGTAGCGCCACACTTTCATGCAAAGCATCAAGAATCAAGAAATCGGATCGGATCGTACGCCATTTTGTGCTTCGCTTGATATGTAGATGACAACGTACGATTTGGGTTCAGCATTAGTTTTATTTGTGTAAAATGCAAGGAAATTAGCTTTTTATCAGACTTATGTGCTTCACTTTTCTATTTTGTTAATATACAATGGGATATTTTCACGCTGAGAAGAAAATACCGTGGCAGCTGCTGTGTACTACGCACGTGCTAATATTACTTGAAAATTGGAAACATGGTGCTTGCTGTGAAAATCATCGATCATTTATCCTAAGCTCCTAAGTTGCCGAAGAAATGAAAGAAGATGAATAAAATGTTTGAATCTTTTAGTTGCACAGTAAGTTATTTCATCATTAATCGGTGCATTTTAGTCGTAATGTTTATAAATTTTTCTCGAACGAAAGTCAAGTATAGTATAATATGCTGTTTTTAATAACTTATATGTGATATTGTTCAGCCAAGTATAGTATATAATATGCTGTTTTTAATAATTCATATGTGATATAGTTCTTTTATTTCTATTTAAATAATGAAGTAATTGCAATTTTTAATAATTATCACTTCTTTAAAAAATTAGTTTATTTTTAAGTTAAATTTTTCTCATTGGTAGGATTACTAATATTACAATTTTTTTAAATCATATGTCGATCATTAGTTTAAATACAGAAATAAATCAACTTTTTATTGCTGAACATCTTACTGATCTATTTTTTAAAATTATACGTTGATTATTAGTTTAAATACTTATAGCAATAAATCAACTTTTTATTCATTTACAACAATTTATTCATTTTCCACATATCCACAATTAGTTTAATGTGCATCCCCCCCCCCCGCAAAGTGTAATGCTCTAATACATATTTTAAAAGAACATTCAATTTGGAGAAAAGTATCCTTTTCTATTTAATTTTAATATGTGTTCCATTTACTACTGAAAATGTCTTATTTTTTAAATAGCTATGTAAAGCCTTCAAAATCATACTTAAGATTGTTAAATATACAATGGTTTTGTACTGTACTTTTATTTTCTTGCTAATTTTCAGAAGAAAGAGCATTTATAAATGGACAAATTTCCTTCATACTTTTACATCACTAATTGGATCATTTGCTCAGAGTCAGAGTTTGCTATTAAAATTCTCCCCTGTGAATGATCTTGTTGGTAGAAAAATTGGTAAGAATGGATTGGAATTCATAAAAACATTAGTTTAATAACAATCGATGAGGAATATGGATTATAACATAGGTATAGTATTATTTTTGCTTCAACATTAATTCTATTTAAAATTGAATAGCAGCAACAAATTTTTGTTGTTCGAAAGGGTAGAAAAATTAATTTATTTCGTAATTTTGTGCTCAAGAATAATAATACAAGTAAATATATAATGAGGTCCTATTCAATGAAATATGCGACGTCTGCTTTACGCTCTCAGTGCACGTCCGATCGATCTCCATTCTACGTCAAATGCACGTCCTATGGGTGGTCGCTGGTGTAACAAAAGAGGTCGAAAATACGTTCTATGTACAGCCGCTGCACATAAACTGCACATCCATGGACGAGCCAATTAGGTTCAGAATACGTCATATGGATATAAATTGAACGAGTTTGGCTGTATGGGATTTGGCAAAAAAACTTCCAAACATGCTGGTTTATTTTTTTCATTTCCCGTTTTTTTCTCAAAAATTCTACACTTTGAGCCAGGTGCATTCTGCTCAAAAGCAGCTAAAATTTCGTTTTCTTTCTTACTAATTGCATTAACTTGGCCTGCGGAAATCCCGAATTCAACTGCAATTTTTCTCTGGCTTACTTTTGACTTCAATTTTTGAATTACATGGTACTTTTCATTGAGGTTTAGTTCTTTCCGTTTTTTCGTTTTACTTATTTCCGATGACATATCTGACTTGTTCTTCAACACTGCTGCAATCGGTACACTGGCAAAAAATGTCCCCTTTACCAGCGAAAAATCTCAGCAACAAGAAAGAAAGGGAAGAGATAAGGCTGTCCAATGAGATGGGCGGAGGGGGGGGGGGGAGCGATAAGCCTTTTCTTGACCACTCCACCTGAAAACACCTGTCTGATCTGAAGCACCTGTTCGAAAGGGGGAGGCAATCTGAATTCCGGGAATCTTGGAATTCCAATCGCACACCTGTTCAGTTTAGGGAGAGGTAACTGCTGAATGGGGGATAAAATAGCGTTCATAATACGGGGGTGTTCATATTATAGGGTGTTCAGATTACAGAGAGGTCATCCTATGTTAAGTGTATGAAGTTTCGCCGGGACTATCGAAAAGTGTTCATAATACGGGGCTGTTCACATTAGGAAGTGTTCAGATAGAGAGAGTCCACTGTATATATATATATATATATATATATATATATATATATATATATATATATATGTATATGTATGTATATATATATATGCATTAATGTGACAATTTACCGCCGTACCAGAAATTTGGTGGTTCGCAGTGGACCAGTCGGTAGAAGCTCGGTTCCCACAGAACACCGAAAGTGAAGCAGCATTGACTGAGGTCAGTGTTTGGGAGGGTGACAACCTCTCGCGGCTGTTTGCTGTGGTGTCCGTGTACGCTAAAGGGAGCTGGTGCTCGTTAAATAGGTCGTGGCTCCAATGTCCTCCAAGTGAAACGATACCTCTGGGGGCGCCAATCCCAGGTGACGGTCTCTCATCTGGGAGCTGGTTCAAAAATTAAGAGACCTTTCAAAGGGGCGGAAATCGGACTCCTGCCTATAAGGGCCCCGTTAGACTCAGGAGCAGCATACCCATTCTTCCTCGCCACACGCGAGGACTCGACAACAGCAACAACAAACAGAAATTTGGTTACAAACTCTTTCAGCAACCTCAATATTGGTGTGGTACGTGATAAAGTTGACGGCCAGTTTTTCCACTAGAGTGGAACACCTGGGCTCTGACGATACAATTTGTATTTGCTGCAACCGTTAGTTGTGTTACCCTTTGAATTACATGGGAATTAGAACCTAGAGAAAACGCTGTTTAAGGAATACGTTTTAGAGTCAGTAGAAAACAGTGGTGAACTCTTGACTTTAATCTAGAGAGTCATGAAGTTAAGGGCTCCTGTGGTTTTAGTATGTATTTAATATAGCTCCGACTTGGCTCAAAGTTGGAACAAAATGTCGTGACTTCACTGAATTGCGCTCCTCTCCAGATCCTGTTTGCAACATGGTATTAACGTTCCAGAAGTACCTTTTCTCTAAACTCATTGAAAAAGGTTGCCATACCTATATTACAAATTTCAATAAATCATTCTTTTGAAATTCTTTTTTATTTAAAAAATAAAAAGTACAAATTGTATTTTATACATGGAGAGACTGCATATGTTTTTTTTTTCCAATTGCTCTTGAATAAAACTCATCATAAATGCTTAAAACACAAACACACACGTTACTCAAGTATGAAATTAAACAATGGTGTCAATCCTTTGAGTAAGTACCCGATCTAAATTAAATTTTAATTTAAATATTTCAAAGGAGTTCGCCTTTTCACCATATCGAAAATTACTTAGCATTGAATGACAGCAATGTTGCCGCCCATCAGAATGTCAAAGCGCTTGAAATACAGTGAAATATTGTAGGATTAACTGCATTTAAGGAAACTTCGCATAAATGAATTTCCAGATTCATTTGTTTAAGTTAAATTCTAAGTCGTCTATCAAAATTTTACTACAGTTGAAAAGAGCATTTCAAATATCGACGAGACTGTATGGTGTACACGCATTGGTCTATATATTTTCTAAGAAAAACATTTTAAGACCTTCTTTTGCAATGAAACACAAACAGGCTGAATGTAAAATATTATAAACAAATTCTCTATTGCATAATAGGACAACAACGGTTTCTGCTAAAAGAAAATATAAGATGCATTTTAAGTTATGTAGTTAACCACTATAAAATTCAGTTCCTGTAATAAAATCCAATAAAATTAAGTCCTACTACTTATAAAATAACTCATTAATTTACGAAAAATATATGGCAGGATCATGCTTTCTTTTTACCTCGAAATACTACAAAAGGTATCTACACAGAAAACAAGGTATGGGAAACATTTTGGCTAAAATTAGTTCATAAAAGAAACAGTATTTGAGCATGAACACAGGTAAAAATAGTGTATTCAATTGGGTGCAAAATTTGTTTCTGAAGTATACAATTAAAACATAAGAAAAAGTTATTTTCTTCTTTATTTATTTTGAGTTTTCGATAGCAGTCTACGCAAGTTTCAAAATTTTAATTTTTCACAAAAATACGTTATGTGACGTTACTGACAAATAAACAAAATAAGTTACTCATATTTGATATGCAAAAAACTTTTTTATTTATTCCTATTTTTTATTATGTGTCTACTTAATGTCAAGTGAAGGAAAATAACCTTTATGCGAATAAAAACTAACACTACTTTAGATTGTATAAATATCAAGGCTAGTTATAAGAGAAAATCAGTAAAATCCCTTAACTAGGGAATTAGAAAGAAAAATATCCATAGTTATTATCCGAATAACAAACAAGTTTTACTGCTGGACAAAAACTGTAGTATGAACGTAGAAATATACCTAACACCTCTCTGACTCATAGCTGTAAATTATAATAGCGAATTCTTTTGAATTTGATAAAAGTCATTACTAATGCAAATAATTAGCGTGACGATATTGAATGTATATCGTTTTTATCTACACAGAAATCTTTTCTATAATGCATACATACCTTTTATAGCAGCAATAAATAATATTTATTTCTGAAACAGTGCTACTAAAATTTAAGTTTTTATATCATTATTAAAAACCATTTAAATTGAGTTTAGCAAAAGTGATCGGAAATTCAAACGCATCACGCTGGCTTCATTTAGTGAGTTCTTGAAACCTAAAAAAATTACAAACACGTAAATCTTTCGGAACTTCCAAATTTCTATGTTACATTAATTACAACCTAACATGAACTGGTTGCAGGATGCAAGGTATATAAAAATAAAAAAGATATTTAAACACTTAATTCTAAAACTCAAAAGCGAAAAAAAAGTAATTTTTCCCCCTCTAAGATGAGGAGAAAATTATAATTTTTACTAATTTAAGAAATAAATAAGCTCTTTAGAGTGATTTTAGCAGCTTTCTCAGAAATAAAATGTGTTTAAAACGTATTTTGCGATTCATCACACATTGAAATTACAAGTTGTAGATTTTTGTCCTTTGTATACATTAATACTAATTTATATATTAGCCAATTTAAAATTTTATTTGAATAATTTCATCCAGCTTCTATGTTTAACTTTTTCATTTTTTTTTTATTTCTCAGCGTATCGTCGCTTGAAAAGGATAGTGACACAACTCAAAAAATACCGAAAATGAGATTTTTAATTGATAATACTTTTGAAAAATTAATCTTTTATATGGAATATAGAACCAAGTCGTAGATAGCAAAGTGGCCCGTAGATAGCATAAGTATCTTTTCAGAATGAAAATAAAGCGCCATTTTTTTTGTTGTTGTTGTTGAGCAAAGGCATAACTCATGTTATGTTTCGACTGCTGCGTAGAAAAGTACTGCCAATTTTATTGAAAAAAGGCATAACTCCGATTAGGTGCTAAGTGATATAGTCCCTTATAGAGCAATAGAGACCCACTTTGTGTTGTGTCTGTATTGCTGTTAATGTAGGATTTTTTCATAAAATTTTATTATGGACAATAGAGACATATTTGGACTTGTGTCTGTATTGATTTTAATGTTCCCTTTTTTAAGGCATTTTCAGGTTTATTACACAATTCCTCAAATTGTTGTTCTTATTCGAAAGAGACACAACTCAAAGTCTCCTAAATTTGATTAAAATTTCTAGGAACCCTAAAAGGCTAGCACAAAAACTGCATGAAATAAACAAAAGGAATAGTATTAACCAGTTTTAAGGGGCATTACAATAATTAGGAATTGTTATGAATGAAACAACAATAAATTACATATCGCAACAATTTAAAAACTGGTCTTCTGAAAAGGTTGCTTTTTTGAGTTGTGTCACTAGTCTTTTTAAGTAAAGATATCTTCAAAAAGATACTTTTACATGTTCTCCTTATAGTCAAAATTTAATACCATTTACATTGTTCAGAAACAAATACATACCTCAAAGAAGTACGATACATTAAAGCATATCTGGCATAGGAACATTTCTTCCAGATTTCGGAAATGGATTTATGTAGCATTTGTTTCGTGTTCCAGTATATCCCATAAATTCGTTGTTTTCCTTTACGAAGAAACGAATAATTTCGCATTTCCCTGCAAATACGAAGGATTTTGTGAAGACCTCCTTTAAATGCAACAATGTCTGTTGTGCAGTGTGAAATGATAGGTAGTTTCGGCAGTTGATTGCATTTATTTTTACCACGCTTTTTTCTAACATTGTAATAAATTATGTGTCTTGTGTTTAGGGAGATTGGTTTCTATTCACCTACGTGTAGATGTTTAATTTTTCTGACTAAACTTCATATATTAAAAGTTATTTAAATTTTTCTTGATGATAACTCCATATTTTGTTTTTGTTATTTTTTTTTTTTTTACTTTATGTAAGTGATAAGAAGTAGTGACACTGCAATAGTGGCGATTCCACCAACTATTGGAACTCCAAATAGAATTGATTAGGCTATTGCAAGCTTTGGCCAAATTAATAGACGCACTACGGAGTTTTCGTAATTTTATACTTAGTGCAATTATACTTAGTTTGCATATTAGCAAAACCCCGTTTTTTGCTTATTAGCCTCTTTCCAGTAAAAACAAAAAATTAAAAATAATAAAGTATGAAACAAGACTTAATGTATCGTTAAAATGTCGTTAAAAATAAAGAAAAGTGAAAAATAAGTGAAGTAATTAAATAAAGATTAAAAAATAAAAATTCGAAAGTAGGGTTTTAGATGCGAGCAATGTGTCTGTCGATATGTTCCCACCCCCTCCGCCAATAACTTTTGTGGGAGTGTGCGATTCGAAGATTTTTTTACTTTCCTTTTTTGTTTTTCCTTTGCATTCGAAAGATATCGGCGAGAACATTTCATTTCCATATTTATTTTTTGATTTAAACAATTTTTCGTTCAACTTTGAACAGTTCAAAAAATTTTAGCATTAGCGTCTATGGTCAAATTCTGGAAAAGCTGGGCGTGAGATCCAAGTTCCTATGAACAAGTTTGTTGGAAGAAGCTCTTGGCCAAAAATATTTTTTTGATTTGCACAACTTTTGTTCATTTTTTGACAGTTTAAAAAAAATTATAATAGCGCCTACTTGGAAATTTCAATCCTATATAAATCATGCTCTAACAGTCTTCACTAATCTTCTTATTGAGAGATTTGCTCGGAACAAAATTTATCGGAAAGATGTTACGATGTAAACATGTGCAGATATGAAGTTCAACCAGAACTAGACCCTGCTTCCTATGAAATTTTTTGGTCATGATTTTTAAGGATATTTTTGAAGGAATGAATGATTAAATGAATGAGTGAAGGAATGAATGAATAAATGAATGACTGAATAAATGAAAGAAGGAATGAGTTATTGAAAGAATATGTGTTAGCCGTTGAAAAAGGTATATTTGAAGTAATTAAGAACTAAAGCTAACTGAGAAAGAGAGAGATAGTGAGACTATAAAGCTGAAGTTGGATGTAAACGGGGAAAGTAATCTCGTACGGCTCTAGACGGAACTTCTTATCTGATCATGTTTTAGTATACAATGTTCACTTTCCAAAGTCATTTGCTCTTGCATTTAGGGTTCCGTCAACAAATTGAAAGTGAGAAAAGAGATTTAAATGATCACGCATCGTAAAAAGCTTATAATAAGCAGCAAATTTCAGAAAATAGTTTAATTTCCATTTGCTATTTTTCTGTGCATTTTCGTGAAAATTGTACTTATATTCACAAAGATATAGGCAATTTTCTTCACGAGTTTTTGACTTATAACGCTCAAAGTTTTTTGCGAAACGTTTCCAAACTTTTCGGAAATACTGAAATTTGAAATAAAAATGTTGAATATTTGATAAATTATGGATATAAAAGGAATTATTTTTTTACTACTCAAATAGATACCAATTTTTAACTATGATATTTTAAAACCCACGTTTACAGGGCAGTGCATAAAAAAAATAATTTCAATCTCTTGAAAATCCACATAGATATCGGCAATTTATTGAGGTGTATTTCAACCAGGGTTTTAAAAAAGCCGGGTTTTTTGTAAAAAGCCCACCCCGGGTGGGTTTTATTAAAAACCCGGGCTTTTTGGGGAAAATGAAATTTCGTTTTCCAGCAAGTTAATAATGTATGGTATATATGTATATATTTTTATATTAGAATATGCATGATTTAGCAAGCGCTAAAAACATTTTTGATAAAATTTTATTTATTTTATTAAAACAAAAGTAGTTTTTTTATCCAACTACCTTACTTAAATGTTGCATTTAATTTCATTTGATCTTATTTAATGTATGTGTATGCACACTTTTTAAATTCAGTGATCAGTGTGGGTGACACAGTAAAAAAATTCAATAATATTTACTCTAAAAGTTTTTTTGAAAGATCCATTCATCATCAGTGCATTCTAGGTAAATTATTCAATAGTTTAAAATTATTTATAAATAAAAGTTGGGGAAAAATTACTGTTTGAAAAAATAAAACATATGTGCATGTATTTATACATATGTATATTACTGTATATTACACGCAGAGATACAGATTAGAATATTACATTTTGTTGCTTGTATAGGTTTATTGCATGATTTTTCTTCTACATAATTAATATATACCACATATTTTTCATCTTCTAACTATCGCAATTATCATCTATTCAAAAAATCTAAGCATCATTTTAATAAAGAAATATTTAAGAAAGATAGAGGGTATTAGCATTTTACAAATTGAAAATTTAGCTTCCAAATTATTTTTACTTTTGAAAACTACAAAAAGAATGAAAATTTATATATTTTCTGATTTCTCGAAGTGCTTTTTTCATTTTTTTTTAATGTAACTAAATCATTAATTTCTACAAATCTAAACCAAAATTGTTTTTCCACTAAATAGGTTATGATCTGATCAAAACAAAAACTATTCCTATCATAAAAAAGAAGAAAATTCTAAACTAAAGCTGCTTTTGTTTGAAAAGTACAGAAAATAAATTTATACATTTTCATATAAGATATATGATGTTTTGAAATGTTTTTTCATTAAAAATAAATCCTTTTTTATTGTAACTAAAGATTTTCCAAACTTTTATGTTAATAATAAAGATCCATTTTTGCTTTCTAATTGTGCAAGTTAGTTTCCTCAACTATCCTGTAATTGTTATTTCTTTTTTATTATGACATAATTTTGAATTTTTTCTTTGTACATCTAATTTTGTGTTATGGAAATTAAAAACAATAAATTAAATATTGAATAGTATTTACATGTGTAGAATTTTCATCCAAAAGAAATATTTTACAAGGCATTATTTGTTTCTAAATTCTTAAAAAACCCATTTTCCCCAAAAACACCCACGGGTTTTAATGGTAAAAAACCCAGCCCAGCGGGGAAAATAAGTAGCTACCCGGGCAGCAAATATGACAACCCTGATTTCAACACTTTTTTTTTTAGGAAAGAGCTATTTCTTAAGGCGATATTCACAAATCAGTTGCAAGTGCTTGTAATCTTTCAGTGCGTTTAGGCTGCGATTTGTGATAAAAATAGAGTATTTATGAAGAATTCCTAACACCGCATAAATGGCATTATTTTATGTGTTCATTTTTTAAAAAATCCGTAGCATGGGAATATTACTACACTAAAACAAATTGAAGTTTTGAAGCTCAAGCTTGAGTTTCCTTAAAGCTATGCTTTTGATGATTGGAAGAGATAGAGGGGGGTGGGTGTGGAGATTCATTGCGTCATTAGAAAGAACAAAAAGTTGTTAATTGGAGTATTGTTTGTTTCTAAAAAATTTTCACATTTTTTTACGGTAAAATTCTTGCATTCGAAATTGCGTTACGTTTTTGCAAACCTTTAAGACAAAAATTCAATTTGTGACACTTATTGCAATAAAGAATAGTAAAAATAAAGGGGGGAGGGTTCCCTAATAATTTAAATTATCGATTTCTTAAAAATCGCTATAAGTTAAAAAGCTTTATTCGTATAATGTGCAAGAGGTTCGACCTTTTTCCCCCTCCCCCTAATTCGCTTACGTGTGTCCCTTGAAAAATGTATGCATATTTTCTTGAAGAGTTTTTTTTTTTGTTTATACTATTCTTCCCCCCTGCCCCAGTGTATTGATAATGTTTTATCAAGGGCTTCATTTGTATTTATGTTAAAGATAAGCATGCTTTTATTTGGTTGTTTTCGAAACATGTAAATTGATTTTAGTTCTTTAATTTCATGTAACATTTGTGAGAAAGTTTTGCATCTCTATTTTATAATTTCATTTTCAATTATTTATTTTTTATATATTTATGTTTTATTATTTAATTTAACTGACTGATTTATTTAGGTTATTTTTTTTAAATAGCGAGGCATTTTTCTTTTAACATTTGTGTGGTAGTGGCTAGGCTCTGCATCCCCCTAACTTACCTTATTAAAAGTTAAGAATGCATTTACATATCGAAGATCATAAACAATTTACTTTTTTATTTCTGTAGTGTTTTTCAGTTTTAACAATTTAATTTCACGCAGAAAACTTTTACATTTCCAACAATTGCTCAACATATTTTAAAAAATGAAATCCGTGTTAGGGGCCGTTCATAAATAATTTCGCCCTTTTTTCCCATATATTTGACCCCCCTTCCCCCCTTTGTCACAATATGTCACACTTCAGCGGACCCCGCTCCCCCCCCTTTTGTCACGCGTCACGCTATGTTGCATAATGCATGATGTCACACTTCTTATTACCCCCTCCCCTCCCCTTGTCACACTTTGTCACAATTTTACGAACCCCCCTCCCCCCTCGAAGTGTGACATCATTTATGAATGATCCCTTAAATCAATTTACCGCTATACCGCAATATTAGATAGATGATAAATCGACTTAAAAAATTCAAACACCGCCCAGGCCTAACGGAGACCAAAAGCACTTTACTATTGCAATAGCGATATGGACTATGTTTGTCATTAACAACTCATTACATGCATAGCTTTACTATTTTTGAGGGGGGAAACCGTTTTTTTTTTACATCTATTATTTCTTTAGGGATCACTTTTTTTGCACTTAGTTTTATGGAATCAAATTCAGTCATAAATTTCAGATAAGTCCCTATCTAAAAAAGAGGTGCTGTTACATTATTTAAAAAAAAATATCATTCTAATTTCTGAAACCTTGTTATTTTGTTTTCTAACTAACAGCATAATTTTTTTCTACAATAATTACTTTCTGAACATTCAAAGCGTAAAGGGTACAGTGAAGCCTATGTAAGTTAACCACTTGCGGTGCAGTACTTTAGTGGGAAACTAACAGAAGGTGAGGTAGAGGTTGAAAGGCTAATTCCGTTCCTGGCAAAAGTAGTCAACTTTACAGGTTTTACTGTACCTCAAACAAATTTAACATTTCAAAAAATAAGTGAAATAAATTTATTTGAAACAAATTTCTAAACACATCTTGTTTATATTGTCAAAATATTTTTTATAATGATAGGGATAAATAGATATAGAATTTAAAGTATTCTGTCTTTCCCTTCTCGCAAATGTCAGTTAACTAAAATAATCAATATGTGCTTGAATATGCATTGAAATATTTCACATAACTGGAATTCATTAGAATATTGCTAGTGGGACTTGAAATAATAGTAGTAGTAGGATACAGATCGTAGAATTTTTATTAATCTGTGAGCTAGTTTTTTAGTACATACTTTTACTTTGATGGCACACAAACTTTGATTGTAGAATTCTTAAGATTTTTTTTCCGTGAAAAGTATTTGTGCCCTTTGAAACAATTTTTAATCGAGAAATAAAGGTATAAGATAAAAGTAAGTAAAAGACTTCATATAAAACATGTTTTAAAACCAATACACGTGGATAACTATGTTCGTTTATCAATGGAAAACCTTTGTGAATATTCATGATAAAATACACAAAAAATTATTTTTTTACATCGAATAGTTAAAACTATTAAACATCAAAAGAATCGCAGCATTATGTTCCCAGTTTCTTTCATACCTGAATCTAATGAATGCTTTTTTAACGCAAATGTTGTTAGTAATAAAGCGTAAATGAATTGTTTATTTAATCTAAGCAAATACATTTTGAACCTACATGTTTTTAGCACCTTAAATTAAACATTTTTTAGACACTTTTTTGTTCACCAGGAGGGAAACACTATTTCTCATTATTCTTTCGTACATTTAAAGTTGGCCTTTTCTTCCACTTTGTAATGCTTTTTTTTTACTTATACTGTTCCTTGTGCCTACATACATAATGGAATTTAATTAAAATTAACTTCACTTAGAAACTCTTTAAAGTAATTTTTAAGACTCAAGTAATTAGACTAGAAATAAAAAGCATGTTTTTTATTTCGTTAATAAAAATGTGGGGATATTATTCAAACGAAGTTTTAATCTTTCACGAAATAACCATCTAAAATAGTGCGTCCGTCTGAGTTATTATTATTACTTTTTTTTTTTTTTTTTTGCAGAAATCTTTTTTTTTTTTTTTTTTTTTTTTTTTTTTTTTTTTTTTTTTTTACTCTCAAAATCTCGATTTATCGAGCTTGAAAGAATATATAGTTTATATATATATATATATATATATATAAAGCGATTTAAAAAAAAAACTTCTGGATTTTTGAAATGCAATTGGAAGCAATATGACTAGAGGCCGACGTAAGTTATGTAACAATCAATGTTTACTTGATAATATTTCTGCGTTTACACTAGAAATATGATTCGAAAATATTAAATTTTTCATCATTTGTATAGGTTACTTGTCAGTTTTGTGCATATAAAGTTTTTATATTTTTTTCTTAATTCTTCAGTTCTTTGCTTTCGTGAATCGTTGCAATTTTTATATTACTAATTAGTGAATGCTTTTTTTTTATTTAGGTGGAAATAACGAATCTGCGCTGTACGACTTTTAAATATACTGATTTGACAAGTCTTATTTGCGGTCCCTCTTCTTTATTTCAGTATAATCTAAAAGGTTAAAACAAATCTATAAATATGTTACAAGGGTAGATTTTCCCTTGTAATCAAGACCATTTACATGGAATACCTGTTGATTACAACCCATTTCTTTTTGCATTAGGGATAATTATTTTGTCACGATACTATACATTTGATTCCTTAAAGACATGCATTTTCCCCCATTTCCTTTCTTATTACATTATGAATCCGACTGAAGCTTATTGTTGAGTTGTGCCTACGATGTAAGCCTGAATACAGGTGTAAAAACTGCTCTGCGCAAGCATTTTTCCTTCACATTTTACTCCTATTATCTTACCACATATATTTTTTTTTCATGAATAGAAACTAGAAGAAAAATATGTTCCATGTATAAAAGTAGTATAAAATAAGTATTTAAGAGGCTTTTTAAGTTTTCTTTTTTTAAAGTATCTTTTTTAAAAAATAAATAATGATGTATACCTGATAAGGTGAAACGCAAATAAAAAAAACAAATACCGTGTATTTTTGGGTATAATGTGCATAGTACTTTTTATTTTAAAACTTTTCCAAAATGCTCTCATATGAAATATAATTCTGTGCTACTATTTTGGAGTTAAGTACCATATAAGTTCACAGCTGACCTTAGTTTTACAAATGAATTCAAGAAAAGCAGCAAATTTGATTTTTAAGATCTTCCGAGGGGAATCTTTTGATGGTATCAAGAAGAATCTTTTAAAGGGCAAAACATAAATTGTGATAATTCCTGGAGAACACAGAACGTTTCAACAACGGTTAACAAAGCAATCAAAGAATTCATAAATTAATAAAGAAATAATTAATTAAATTGTTACAAATTTCTTTGAAATGTTAGTATTTAATTAAAAACAAATGCATTCAAACTATCCACTTCACATTGCTACTTGCTTATCTTTACTTCTTTGAGGATGTCTCTGGATGCTGACACTTTTGCATAAAACAGTTTTTGCTTTGAATAACACTTAAATTAATACGTTTTAAAGCCCACGTCTTTTTTTAAATTTAAAATCAACTTTGCTGTTACGTCGTTGTTGTAGGATTCAATTCTGAAATCACATTAACTTTAAATTTTAATTCTTAACTTCGGATTTTTTTCAGAAACGTATTACAATACAAATTTTTTCATAGACGTTACTCAGACAACAATGCATTATTTAAGCAAGTCATCCAAAAATAGCAGTATTTCCAATTTACCCATGAAGAATTCCGAAACATATTTTCCATTAGTTTAAAACCCAGTATTGACACAACAAAATGACGAAACGTTGATACAATACGGAAACCTAATTAAGTGCTCGTTGCCATAGAGACGATGGGACAATAAGTTAATGCATTAGCTCTCAAATCCTCTTATTTCTGAAGAAATATCATAAGACGTATGTGATTGTGTGCGCAAATTCTAAGTTTCATGGAATGCACACACAAATGAAATATACTAAATGCGTCAATTAAAATATTTTTGAATTGCACAATAATTAAATGTAACGAAATGTAATCTGCTCTTTATAAAAGTGTATCAGGTTCTTTACGAAATCGTGAGATTAAAACATTGAAAGTTGGTGAAGTTGTGTTGTGTGGTTTCACATTATTTAGACATCTCTTTTATGTCTAAATAATGTGAAACCACACAACACAACTTCACTAACTTTCAAAGAGATTAAAATGTTAAGGATATTAATTATTAGGCAAAAATAAAGAAATTGCGTTGAATTTATGTTCCAAAATTTCTTTTTGCTACAAATTTTATAAATCCTGAAAAAATAGTGTGCAACGAAACTTATCTTTCCCCTTATTAATTATTTTTATGTAGTTAGTAGAACGCTTGGGATAATATTCCAATGTAAACAACAAATTGAATAATCTTTATATCAAAACATAAAAGTAAGAAGGAAAAAAAGACAAAAGAAAACTACAGCATTAGGTGAAATTTTATCACGTACAGGAAGTCTTTTCTCAGCATTACCAGTAATGTATTGATTAATATTACTGAGAGATGATACACTTTGATAGAAGGAGAAAGAGCGGTACCTAAAAGAAAGGAATAAGCATCCGTCAACAAAAGGTCGTCACTATAGAAACAAGAAACCTAAGAGAACTGGATATACCCTTGGGCAAATGGCTAATATAAGCGGGTAATTGGGAAAAGCAAAGCACAATATGGGATGAAAAGGAACAATTAGTTCCCGTAAGGAATAGTTATCTTAAGACATAGACGCTTTATTCACCTCAAGATTGAGAATAGATTTCTATTTACTCTGCTTCATTCTGTGACAGAAATAACTTAGAAGCTGGTGATTTTCTGTTCTACAAAAGACATCAAAAATGCGATTCTCTGATTAATTCTTCCTCGGATAGTATAATTTAAAAAAAACGAATAGTAGAAGGTTTCAGAGTGCATTTAAGTGGAAAACAAATGATAGTAAATAAAATAACTAATGGGGAGGAGGGCAAACTAACAAACAGTCGGACCAACAGCGCTGTGATAGATAAGGGAGGGTGACACACTTTTCCTTCAACTTTAAACATACTTTTACTACTTTTACTTTACTTATTAAGTACTAAATTTTTTCCCCCAGGTATTCTTGTTTTTAGAGACATTTTAACAAAATATTGAACTTTCTTTAATGCCTTAATTATTTGTTTTACTTTTCAAGGGAAAGTACACTAAAAATGTTCATTAATAATTTTTTTTGTTATTTATTCAGTTAATTCATTTTATTTTCAGATGTATTTCTTTTTAACCATATTCTACGAAATATTAAGTCTTATTTGATTACGTTATTTATTTACCTGATTTACTCATTCACCCCCGTCCCCAACAAAAAAACTTCAGTACGGAACAATAAAGGCTTATAACTGGAAAATAGATTGTCATGTGAATTTTTACTTCGGTGGAAGAATAAATATAAAATATATATTTCTATAAAGCAGTTTAAAGCGTATTAAAAACACTTAATCTTTTTTAACCCTGAATGAAGGTCTAACACGATGCTCTTTTTGCAAAAAAAAAAACTAAGCAGTGTCAAAATAAGAAACATTATCCAAGTCCTGTTTCACCATTCAATGTCTCCTTTTAGAGCTAATGTATTCGCAGAAACTATTGATTGTATGAATGTACTCAGATTTTCTAAAAGGCTATAAATTGTATTCAGCAATGGTGGGAAAAAATGCTTAAGTACAGATTTATTTTCTTCAAGGATCAATTTTTTTCTAGCCGCGTCTTAATAGCGGCTAGATAAATTAAAATTATTTTTCTAGTGTTGATTTTATGTGTTTTTACTAATGCTAATTCGTTTAAATGATTTAAATGGTAGCCCTAAATTATATGAAGCCTACACTTTTTCAAAAGTACTTGTTGTAGAGAAATAATTAAATTATGGTATTTTCTTTGTTTTTCCTTTTTTTATTCATATTTTATCGAAAATGCTAAATCACAAATTAACAAAAAGGAAAGGCTTAGCGAAACGAAAATGCATTAATTTCAAAGAGACTTTATGTTATTCATTAAATGTATAATTAAGCATAAGGTAATTCGGGGGAAAACGCAAGTTTGTTAATAGTACTTTTATGTGTCGATAGATTGCAATACTGAGCCACTTGTGTGAAGAGTCTGGTCCAACATTGGGTGGCTTGTGAATTTATCTGAATTAACCGTCGTTATTCAGCGTTATTTTTTCATCTCGTGAGCTTTAACGTGGTGAGAACAATTTTTATAATATTCCATATTTAAAGTTCATAAACGTACTTGTTATTTTATATACTCGTAATACTAGCTGATCCCCGCAGAGCATCTGCGGGCTATATATGTTCCACGATCAAACTTTGTTGAAAATTTCTGTGCAAACAGTTTTCAATTTCTGTATTGTCTGCCATTATATTGAGTGCATTAAACGACTTTGCACTCGAGAGGGTGTGGCGTCCGGGACAGAAACAAACAAACGGGTAGCGTAAATAGGACTTTTATTTCCTTGACTAAAATATTTAAAAATAAGAAATTTGTCTTTACAGAAGTTGACAATAAAAAATCACAAAACTCCTGGTGTGGGAGAGAGATGCGGGGAAAACTTCTCCCGATCATAGAATACGAGGCATAAGAGCCTCTCCAAAAACAAACACCAGTCTGCAGAGCAAAATCTCCGTACGCCTCCACGCATCTCTTTTTATTCGCGCCGGCTCTCGCTTCCAGCAGCTTCGCGAGTTTTCTCCCAAAAACGGGAACCCTCTGGATCAAAGGGGGTTGAGAAGATCCCCAACGTCTTCGCCAGCGGCCTTCGGCAGTGGAGCTGACGTAATGTCCGAGTGGCCTTTTGTCACAGTTTAGCTGACGCAATGTCAGCGTAGGCTTTCGTCACAGCTTCCTCTCCCCTTAAATGCGAATTTTTACGAAACTTGAGATGAAAATTCGTAAGCAGTGCTTCCAATATTTCATATAATAGCTCAGAACAAGCTCACTAATAGTTCATACAAAAGTTTGCTATTACACTGTGTAAAAGTTCACACAAGTGCCAAAATCAGACAACCAATGAGGCAATTTCATTTTATACCATATTTTTCATATTAATGGCATGCACTCTATTAATTATCAAATTACACATCAAAATTCTTTTAAGTACTTAAACAATTTAATGAGTATAGTTTAAAAAATTGAGTTAAATCAAGAAAGCTATCAATAAATAAACTCTCTAAAATACACACAATTTTCTGATGAAGTACTGATATATGCATTAATTTAAAGTAAAAGGCAATGCAAATTTTTACTCACTTAATAGTAAATTAAGCTATGAAATGTACCTGCTTAAAGCATCTGCATTTTTGTTTGATTTTCCCAATCTGTGTTTTACAGTAAAATCATAGGATTGTAGAGATAGTGCCCAGCGCATTAGCCGCTGGTTTGTACTACAGTTTCTACGTAACCATACAAGAGAATTATGATCTGTGACCACGAGAAAATCATTATTATCGAGATAGAAATGCAGTCTTTTCACAGCAAAAACAATTGCTAAGCACTTCTTTTCAGTTGTGCTATAGTTACTTTCTGCTTGAGAAAATTTTTTACTCAGCTATATGACAGGATGTTCATTTCCACTCTCATCTTCTTGCGCGAGAACAACCCCCATTCCTATATCTGACGCATTAGTTTGCACTATAAATTGTTTTGAGAAGTCTGGAGCTCGAAGCACTGGTTGATTTGATAGCTTTTCCTTTAGAGTCAAGAAACTCTCATTACATTCGGGAGTCCAATTTACAGTCTGCTTCTTCTCCCTTCCCTTTAGTGCGTCTGTTAGAGGCGCAGCTATTACAGAGTACATAGAAATATACCTGCTATAATATCCTGTCAGACCAAGGAATGCTCTTATATCTGTTTTCGTTTTTGGCGTTGGAAAATTTCTTATAGCCTCAACTTTAATTTCAGCAGGGCGTCTTAGGCCCTGTCCTACAACATGTCCCAAATATTTAACATTATCTTGCGCAAACATACATTTGGAGGGCTTGATAGTAAGCTTGGCATCAGAAATTCGTTTTAAAATACAATTTAAATGTTTTAAGTGTTGTTCCCAAGAACTAGAGAAAATAGCAACATCGTCAAGATATGGTACAGCAAATTCTTCACATACTTTCAGCAGCTGTGACATCATCTTGCTAAAAAAAATGGCGCATTTTTTAATCCGAACGGCATTCTTAGCGGCCTATAGGTGCCGAAAGGAGTTACAAACGCGGCTAACCTCTTAGCATTTTCACTCAACGGAATTTGCCAATATCCCTTCGAGAGATCTAGCACGGAGATTACCTTTGCAGCCGCCACTTGCTCCACACGTTCTTCAATATTTGGCAAGGGAAAATACTCACTTCGAGTAATTTCGTTTAGTTTCCTGTAATCTACACAGGGTCTCGGCTCCTTATGACTAGCTTCTACAAGTAAAATGGGTGACGTATAGTCACTCTCCCCAATTTCTATTACCCCTAAATCTAGCATTTTTTGTATCTCGCGTTTTAAAATTTCTGTCTGTCTAGGAGAGGTTCTGTAAGGTTTAGCTCTGATGGGTTCATTTTTTTCCAAATGTATATCATGCTCGGCTAAATTCGTCAATCCAGGATTTATTGAGAAAGTGCTCGAGTATTTATTTAATAATTTTCTGAGTTCATCAATTTGGTCAAAAGTTAGCTTGTTATGCAATTGACTATTTTCTATAATATCCGCGAAACTATATACGTTTGGATCTGAGGTTATATGCGGAATATTTACCTCGTTGTCCGCATCCTCTAACACATCACTCTCATTGTATAAAAAGTTTATAAACTCGGGCCTTTTGTTATATGGCTTTAGCATGTTTACGTGATAAACTTGGGATTCGTTTCTTCTCCCCGGTATACTTATAATATAATTAGTTTCAGATAATTTACTCTCCACAGTTCCTGGACCTATCCACTGAGGTGAAAATTTGTTAGGTCTTGAAGTAACAAAAATTAAAACTTGATCTCCCTTAATAAATTCCCGTTTTACGGCATTTTTGTCATACCAATGTTTACGTTTAATTTGGCTTTCCTTCATTCTTTTCACTGCAAATTCCTGACATCGCTTCAAACGGTTGATCAATTTTAAAACATACTCGGTTACAGGGCTTAATTCCTCATGAGGGTGTACCCAATTCTCATACATTAGGGTTTCTGGGGTTCTTAAATTTTTCCCATGCACTAATTCAGCCGGGCTGAATCCCGTACTCTCGTGCGTAACAGTCCTAAGAGCTAACAATGCTGAGGGTAAATGTTTATCCCAGTCTTCCTTAGTCTCTAGACACAATGTTTTTTAAAGTCTTTTGATGGTTCTATGGAATCTTTCTATTGGGTTTGACTGTGGATGATACACGGAGCTCCGGCATACCTTAATTCCAAATTTCTCGAAGAATTCAGTCGTCAAAACACTCATAAACGAAGTACCCTGATCGCACTGAATCTCCTTGGGAAAACCTATTCTGCTAAAAATGCACAACAAAGCATTTGTGACGAACTTAGAGCTCATATCCTTAAGAGGTATTGCATCGGGGTATTTTGAAGCTAAACACATAGCAGTTAAGATATATTTATTTCCATTTTCGGTGACTGGAAGGGGACCAGAAATATCTATATTAATTTTTGAAAAGATTTCGGAAATAATCGGCACTAATTTTAAGGGTGCCTTCTTTTTTTCTTGAGATTTTCCTATTCGCTGGCAAACATCGCAACTTTTAACATACCGTTCGATTTCTCCGAAACACTTCGGCCAAAAGAAATATGCTAAAAGCTTGTCCTTTGTTTTTGGTACTCCTAAATGAGCTGACGTTCCTTCATGACACAACGCCATAACTTTCTCCCTTAACTCTTTAGGAATTACTATCACTCTAGTTTCATTTCCCAAACGATTTTTCCGACATTTCATTAAAAGACCGTTAAATATTTCATAATTTTCCTTAGCCTATTCGACCCCCTATTAGCCTTTGCAAATAAACCCTTTAAATCCTCACATTGCTTTTGCTTCTCGGAGAAACAATTTTTTGTTATATCGAGCAGCTTTAACTCGCTTGCTTCTTGATCGACTGGAGGCAATTCAACATTGGTTTCAGAACCACTTTCAGTTACCCTACAGTCGGATTGAACCTTATTTTCTGGGGACTTATTTCTAGCTGATGCCGCTTTTACTTGCGATCTAGTTTGAACATTACTGATAAATTCAGTTTTGGGCATTTTTTCCTCTAAAAGTCCCGCAGTTTTATTCCCTAGTAAATACCTATCACTGTCAGATTCCCTCCTGATTACTGCTCCTTGGTGTTTACTTCTCCTAGTGTACATTTCAAATGAACATATACCAAGGGAAGACAAACCGGTTCATCTGACAGTGGATGCTTAACCCAAACGGTCTCTCCCGTAAATTGGTTATCTTTTACGTATTTACTATTTATTAAGTCTAAAGTCGCCCCAGTATCTCTCAAAATGATTAATTTATGACCATTAACTTCCCCTAAGGATGTAAAAGGTGCTAATAAAGTCTTGGCGTCTTCTGCAAACTGATTTACTTGATCAGGAGATCTTTTCAATTGGGGACACTGAGGTCTTAAGTGGTGGGGAGAATCACATGAAAAACACCTAAGAGGTTTACGCTTTTCAAAAATTCGGTTATTTTCATCTGCACGAGGCATATTTTGTTTTGGGCTGTTTGGCCTTGAATATTTTTTGTCCTGTTTAGGTGAAAAAGGTAACACATTGTCCCTCTTTTCCTTATCAAAGAAATTTTTTTTCTCCCCTCTCACATTCTCATAATTGTCTAATTTCTCTCCGATATCATTTAAAGTGACAATTTTGCCCCAGCTATCGACAAAGTGTTCCCTAATTTCCGATTTCACTTTCTTTTTTACATGGTCTACTATCATTAACTCTCTAAGCTTCTCAAAATTGTATATTTCCAACCCTCTTATCCATTCATCAAAATAACTACTTAATTCATTTATGTATTCCTTCCAAGTCATACCTGGACGACGTTGGTGCTGCGTAAATTTGACACGAAATTTTTCTGGACTTAATTTAAATCCTTTTAATAAAAGCGACCGAATGTGGTCAAAATCGTTCGCGTCTTCCTCGTCCTCTCTTGCAACCATTTGTATGATGTCAATGGGTAACAGAGACATTAGATGGGAAACCCAGTCTTCTTTTTCAATACCAGCTCTTCTTACTTGCCTTTCAAACAAGGTGAGATATAGACCAATATCACAGTTAACTACATCAAATTTGGGAAGTAATTTCTTTATATCCACTTTAACTCTACCAGACTCAGAAGACGGAGTTACCGTCCCTTGAATCTCTAGTCTCATTCTTTCGAGCTCCATTTCTTCCCTCCTACGCGTTTCTTCCATTTCTTTTTCCTCATTTATAGACTCTAAGAGGTTTTTAACCGATTCATCTTCATAATGTGGACTGCTAGTAATAGCATTTTTCAAGTCAAGTACTCTCATATTCGGAGTAACATTAATCCCCATTTCATCAGCAAGAGTGCGAAGAACATCCTTCCTTACTCTAGTTAAATATGCCATTTTAATTTTGAAGAGTTTTTAAGCTTAATGAGCCTTTATTAGTTAAGCAAATTTCTACACATACCATCAACACTATGCTATAATTTCACTTGAAAACATAATAAACATAATATACAACAAGTTACTATGACAGAGCAACTATTAAACACATAAACCAAAGTTATTCATATGTAAACACTATATTTTAAAAATTTATGTGCAGTTAATGTTTCAATTTTTAGTCAAATGTAAGCGAATTCTTTTATCGTTCACAAAGCGAAATTTTAATAGGTAACATATATTTTATATCACTCATCCAAACTAATAAGTATAATATCAAATTCAGCTTTTAAACTTCAATTTTCTTTTACGCCTTTCTTTACACTTAATTCCAAATACAAGAATTTAAATTCTAGTAGTATTTTTAATTATACATGAAATGCAAAATAATATTGAAATTCTAATTTAAATTGCCTCATTAATGTGCCTAGAAAATGGCACTCACCTCGAAACACTGGGAAAACACGGTAGCCCGGTGATTATTCTAATCATTCACAGCACAGGAGTATCGTCCATCGAAAGTATCATACGCCTTTAACAGCTAGAAAACCAGGAAAATTCATTCGATGACGCAGGCACAGCTATCACAGACGATGAGCAGGCTCAGCTAACACAGACGATGAGGCAGGCACAGCTATCACAGACAATGAGCAGGCTCAGCTAATACAGACTCGAACACCACAGCCTTATTAAAATATCCAAATCCAGCGATGATTCGCCTTCTAATCCTTTCTTCAGGAATACTATTTCAAAAGGCGGATGCGCTCCTTTTGTCAAACAAAAGTTCCGTAATATATACTTATTCACAGCACTCTATCTGGAGTGAACTTATTTCTTTGGAAGATATTTTCAGGGTTACTAATCCGTTGGGCTGCCACCAAATAAAGTCTGTGGCGTCCGGGACAGAAACAAACAAACGGGTAGCGTAAATATGACTTTTATTTCCTTGACTAAAATATTTAAAAATAAGAAATTTTTCTTTACAGAAGTTGACAATAAAAAATCACAAAACTCCTTTTGTGGGAGAGAGATGCGGGGAAAACTTCGCCCGATCATAGAATACGAGGCATAAGAGCCTCTCCAAAAACAAACACCAGTCTGCAGAGCAAAATCTCCGTACGCCTCCACGCATCTCCTTTTATTCGCGCCGGCTCTCGCTTCCAGCAGCTTCGCGAGTTTTCTCCCAAAAACGAGAACCCTCTGGATCAAAGGGGGTTGAGAAGATCCCCAACGTCTTCGCCAGCGGCCTTCGGCAGTGGAGCTGACGTAATGTCCGAGTGGCCTTTTGTCACAGTTTAGCTGACGCAATGTCAGCGTAGGCTTTCGTCACAAGGGCAACATATAACGTCGTGACTAAAACCTGGTTTCGGTAGATAAACGAAAATTTTTTCATAAATCTGACTCCGTGATTTGTGTATAAGAATGATCGCTCAATATAAGCAAACTGAGGTGTTGCCACTCCAAAGAATCGGATATTAGTTGATAAATACATCTCTTTTTAAGTCTGTCCCTGCGATTTGTTTATACGAGAACGATAGCTCCATGTAAACAAACCAAGGTGTTGCTACTCCAGAGAATCGGAAATTAAAAAATTTAGTTATAAATGGAAAAGATTTTTAAGAAATAGAAATTAATTTGTTAAAGTCCCTCCATCGTAAGTTAGTATAATAAATACCAATATTATGTTAATTTTCTATGCTAATCATTGACCAAATTTTTAAATATCGTTTCACCATAGTTTGTTTTTGCATGATATCTGTATCGTATCGTACCACAAAATTTAATAGTAACTGCTATACGTAAAGTAATATATATATATATTAGTAATATAATTGAGTTACGCATTATGTTACTGATACGATGCATTTAGAAGCGGCCACAAGGAAATAAGCGAATAGTAATTAGGAAATAAGCGTGTGTGGCATCTTCCCCGTATGCTTGGGGAAGGCACCACATAATTCAGAAATAAAAAAAACGAACTTCAACATTTTTTTTTTATACCACAGAAAATGATGTCATTCTTTTCTGCCTTCCAAACCACATCGCTCAGTATTTACAGCCACTTGAGCGCTCGTTTTTCAAATCATTGAAAACATATTGGCGACAAGCCCTGAACTCCTGGACACACAATAAGCCAGATTGTAAATTGTCAAGACTTTTTTTTTTGGTGTCTTCTCAATTCAGCTTGGAGCAAGGCAACCACAGTAAGAACTGGTACTTCTAGGTTTTCAGTTACTGGGATTTACCCCTATAAACCACAAGCAATCCCACAGCATGGGTTTGCTATTTCTGATGGTACCAGCAATGATGTGCTGTAGCTTCCACAAGTGGACCATGTGACATGCCACCAGCAGTTGCTTCCCCCAGCAGAGCTAGTGGCAGTGGATTATCACCATCGGTTGCCTCCACCAGCACAGAACACGGGATTTCCTGTCTAAAGGCTATTAGCCCTATTCCTCAGGTTAGAAAACGCAAACTATCCGGGCGCAAGAAAACAAAAATCAGAAGTCTTAACCGAATCAGAGAAGAGAGTAACTGTGCGGGAAAATACCCGAGAAAAGCTAGAAAAAGCGAGTAAATGCAAAACAAATTACAAGAAACGGAAAAAACGAAGAAAAGAGACGCATCAGCTTGTCGTTCTGAGATGAAAAAATTCCTTTAGGTACCAGTGGCGACAGTTTTAATGAGGATAATAATGACGGTTTTTGCGATGCGTGTAAAGGGTACTTTTATGCTAAAAAAAAGATCCCAAGTGTGACTGGATTCAGTGCATCAAATGCACAAATGGTTGCAAGAAGATTGCAATGATGATCATTTGCACTGAGTGGAATATTGTGCAGGCTATTATTTAGCATGCACTGTTATTATTTTTATCAAACTAATTATGAAAGAATTTAACTTGTTTTGGTTTCCATAGTTATTTTTAATTCACAGTTAATTTTGTAATGTTTGTTTTATCTTTTTTATTTACTGTGGTGCTGTTGCATCTTACCCATATAGATAGGGGAACATGTCACAATTGAATGACTTTCTTTAACATTAAATTTCTTATTTATTTTATATTAAGAAGATAATTGTATACATAAGCAATTAATATTGAAAAAAAAGTTTCTTTTTCCTGATCTTATTATTTCAATTTTCAGTGTAATAATCGAAAAATACTTGAATGTGGCGATTTCCCCCGATTTACCTTACATTTGCCAGGAGATTTCAAGCTAAAAAAACAAAAGAAAAACAACACGATGCCGTTCTTTATCCAATTCTGAAGAATCTAAATTATCATGTTAAAACAAAAAAAAAAAAATAATTGAATTAAACCTTACAGCAATTAAAGTATTATGCGCATTCGTTTTACATTAATACCCTGAGGGAGTTTTGAAACTTGAGCAGTAATAAAGAAAGAAATTTGCCCATAGCTCTGCCCTGACATCTACTTCGCAAAAGTTCGGAACTTCTTGTTTGCTTTGGACTTTTCAGGATTAAGAAGTTGGGATGTAAATTTTCCTTAACAAATGAGATTAGTTTCGTTCGAATAAATTTTGTTCGTAATGAATGTGTAAGAGGGAAGTTACCGGAAATATATTTAAGTAACCATTAAAGTGCTTCGTAATAATTTATGATTTGTAGTTCCACAAAGTGATATAAGCGGTTTAAACATGCACAAAACTACGTATAATTTTTTCTTGATATTTAAAATCAGAATTTTTATTTGAAAATTATAACTCAATTCCGAAAGGTATGTTTTTCCTCCCAATTCATATCTTTTATATTCTTTTGTGAGTTACAGTTTATTATTTTTGTAACATTTTATACGAGGAATCAATTTAGGTCTGATGTTAACTTCCGAGAACAAACAATATCGGAGCGATCTACATAATTGATTTCCTACTTTAACTTAGGTATAAATTCACTGGTCTATATTTTATTAATAAAATGTAATTATTTTATCCATTACGATACAGCTCCTCCTAACAGACACCCCCTTCTTAGGCGGACAGCTTTTAATTCCCCGGCAGCAAGTAGATTAACACGTTCGCTGCCGTTCACTTTAAGGACGAACCTTTACATTACGTAGTATCAGGAGACACACCAAACATACAATGCGGATTGAAGCACATTGAAACAAAAGCGAAGGCTTCCCTCCCGCGAACAGGTGGCTGGCTACTGAGACATCACTCACACCTCGCTTAAGCATCTTACGCTCGCTGACGGTCACTTAGTGATGAATCTTTACGCAGTAAACACACACCTGAAATGCCAACTGCAGCGGAGATCAATTTAAGATGAGCAGCTTTTTTCGCGCTTGTGTTGGCTACCTGAGACATCACTTAACACAACGTTGTAAACTCTCGCACGTGGTTGACACTGTGACAAGAGATTGACATCACGGGCTGGCAGCGGCGAACGTGTTGAAAAAAAAAGACATATTTTGCAGAAACCTCTCTGTGACACACAAAAATTTTTTGTCGCGCTGGTTTCCACTATAGCAGAGTTTTACTGTAATTTGAAGGTTTTTTTTCATTTAGACATTTCACAGGTAAATTGTTTTGATTATCGTCTTTGATTATTATCTCAAATATGGCGTGCTCTTTCTGATATGTTTTTAGCTCTCTCGAATGCAGATTTTGGTAGCATGTGTGAAAAACAGTCCAGAAACTTTGACTGCGTGAGAACTGGATGTTTTGAACAATTCGGTTGTTACTTCAAAAGGGACCAAACATAGCGATGTTGATGCCTACGTTACAGTTGAAAACTCGTACTGTAGTTTTTTTTATATATTGCTGCCTCCAGTGGTCCCACAAATCATAATAACAAAGACTACCGGTTTTTTATATTATTTCCAACAAAATATTTTAAATCTAAAATTTGCTCAGGTTTATTTTACACGTTATTTATATTTTTATAAAGTTGTACTATTATCGGTATTCAAACACACAGTAATTAAAATTGTGAACTGATTAATAAATGGCAGTTATCTAGTCTGTATTTCCTTCGCAGATAATATTGTTCGTAAATACTCAGTAAACGAAAACAATGCTCGAAATAAAATTTAAATGCAAGAGAAAATATGAACCACACAAATAAAAAAAAAAAGATTTGTATTTTTTCCCAATGAACTAGGATGAGAATATCGAAGGGAAGGTAAGAAGACAGTTTCTCAGGTAAAATCTTCAAAGGGAGACATTGGTCCCAGTAAGGAACCGGACCATTTATGACGATGTCGAAAACATAGTCATCAAAATAGGAAAGTAACAAGTTACACTTATGTTTGATCAAAGAAAAGAATAGTGTAGTTCAAAATATCCTGAATGAAATTGGTGGTACAAAACATACAATAGCAATCTGTTTAACACACAAGGTTCATTAAGAGACGTTCTCAATTAAAATTCCACGATTAGTTTAAAAGAAATATTTGCGAAATTCAATTACGTAGCTTAAAACACTTTACGAAGGTATTATTTGCTAGTTTAAAATACGTATTTTTCGCTCGATTTTTTGCACTATTTAAAAAGTTTTAACAAATTGACACGGGCATTACTGCTTGCAATACGGCCCTCCTAAAGAAAGTGAGAAAAACCATAGAAGTTTAAATTTGAGCAATTAACATTTTTTTAAAAAAATATTTCTTCTCCTTCCTTTCATAATTACTACTTTGATATCATAAATTGATATTTCCATTATTTTCTCATACTTAGATAATGAAAAAAAGGTTTATAATTGTATCGTAAGCTTTGTAAATGCTCCTTTAATTAAAACGAAATTCTTAAAAAAGAAAACGAAGAAAAAATACGTCGAGAATATGCGTCAGAAGAAAGAATATACGTCATTCTTGCTTAAGAGAGCATATTACTGCTCCGTAAAAAAAGCTGGTGAAAATTTAAAAATATACAACGTGCTGTAACATTAAAGAGCTTTCTAGAAATTTTTCCTTTTCTCGAAATCGGATAGACTACGTGGTTCCTTACTTAGACTGCCAAATTTTGAAGGTATTGAGTCCTATAAAAATCCATATCAAAGTACATTTCCAAAGTCGTACTGTTTCTATTTGGATCAGTTTATAACTTTCGACGACAATATTTAATGTTTTTTTTATAATTTGTATGCGAATATTTTGGCTTTGTATGGAATATGTTCAACCGTAAATATGTTTCAACGTAATCATTAAATTTGCTGTATCAAGTTAGAACCTATTTCTTGTTTTAACATTAAATTAAAAATTTCTATAAAAAAGTTCGTTTTTGAAAGAAAATTCGTTATCAGAATTCCGTTACTAAAAGTGTAAGCTTCATTTCACGTACAATCACATACGGAGTAAAAATTTAGTTAAAATTGATAACCCGATGCTAATGTCGATAGTATCGCGAGAAATTTTAGATAGAAAAAGCATTTGACTTGGCGACCTTTTCTTCTCTTACCGCTAAATTTGCATCAAACTTTGCTCGTAATATCTTTTCAGTTATTGAAAGTCTGACCTTTCCTGAAAACCGAACCTCTTACAAGTACTTTTAAAAGTCAGATTTTGGATTTACAGTGTTAGCTTATTGAGAATACTAGCAGTACTCACAAGAAAATACGTGCATCAAATAAAAAAAAAAAAACTTCAATACTGTTAAATATTTTATAAGCATCATTTACCTAATGAGTGAAAATGAATAATTTATGGTGGTAATTTATGCAAAGGAACACAATAATGAAAATATGCATAGGTTTTAATTCGTTAAGCAAAGGTTAAATCTGTTTTCTGCTTATGTACTGTTTTTTTTTCTAGCTTTTCTCTTAGTTGATCTAGTAAGGAATTAAAGGGATCAATTAGCTTCATTAGTTTTTGTTTGATGTTTTGAAAAATCATGATTTCTAAAAGTAAAAGAACTGTTCCAGGTAAATAAATTATTCAACTTTAGGAACTGATGAAGACAACTAGGAAATTTATGAACAAATTCGGAGTTATGTGGCAGAAGTGCATCTAATTAAAGAGAACTTTCATGGTTGATTGACCACGCTAAAGTGGCAAACAATATGTCTTATGACGTAGTTAAATATATATATATATATCATGAAAAGTATCTACGCTTTCTTTTTAATATGTAACTATATATCGATGCGCTTCTTGCACTCATTTTATATATTCTTTCTTCACGTTTCGCTGCTTAAAAAATCTGATATGGTAATCTTTTCAAACGAATACTTATTCTGAAATACTAGAAAGTCAATAGGGCCATGGTAGCCTAGCGGTTAGGATATCAGACTTTCAACCGGAAGATTGGGTGTTCAATACCTAACGCGCTGCAGTCATATCATGTACACTTAGGGATACGTGCGTTTAAAATCCGTGGACCCTGAGGTCCCGAAGCAGTTCCGATGGTACAGAATTTGCCTTCCCTTCATTTTTTGGTCAAAAAAGGAAAGTGGCGTATTTGTGGTGTCATCCAAATACATAATGAGTCACGTCGTTTCTTCCACCCTTGGGGTGCTAATCTATAAACGAACGCGCTGCCTTACTGCCTTAATTCCTGGACGCTGTTTCTGCCACACACGATCGCGGGCGATAGGCGTGGTTTGTAGATCCCGACGTCATCCAGTGACGTTTTCGTCTACCTGTCGATCAAAAGTGTTTCTGGCGCTCTTTGAACGACAGTAGTTCGCCATCGCACTCGCGTTCGCTGATCGTGTGGTCTGGAGCTGACGATCACAGAGCGATCGCGGCGACCAGACATGAAATCGGCGTTAATTTGACTGAAGTGAAGCTTATGAAGATAATTCGTGTTTTCAAACACAACATTCTAACATCCCTCTGCCCCCTCCCACTACCCTCTTCCTCTAATTACTTAAAATATTGAAATAAATATCAGAAATTGCATCGCTAGTAATTGTTAATCAATTTGTTAAATGCAATTATGCTACACATATAAATTTTAAAAATATCTACTTAAAAGCAAAGTAAAGTTATTTGAATCAAATTATGTATTTTAATTAAAAGGCTCCCCCCCCCCCGATTAAAAATTTTATTATTCATAAATCAGATCAATGAATCATATTTATTGTTATTAAAATAAATTTGATACATTGGTTTTTTTTTTTTTATATCGGCCATTCCTCCCTGAAAGAAGCCGAATATTTGGTAATTTATTCTAGGCCGAAGCCAAATATTAAAATTTCTAGAAAATCGTTATAATAGAAAGTACTTTACAAATTAGCTGTATTCATCAAGTCAAACACCAATTACACACATTAATCTATGATGTATGATTTAATTCTGTTTGTAAACGTCTAAAACTATCTAAAATTGATGTATTTTCTGTGTTGTTTTGAATGCAATAAAACAGAATTTCAGCTACAAGTGGAATAGAAATGATAGGTTTTAATGCTAGAATTAGCATTATTTTACTAATTATTTAATTCAAATTAAAGAAATGCTATTGCTTAGTGAACTTTTAGCTTAAAATAGTTTTATGAAGATATTTTAAACGTTATAACAGTCAATATTTTGATTTTATGTGTGTTTTTACATACCTATTTTTAAAAGGTCTATTGAGATTTAGTGCATTTGCCTGGAATATATTTTTATTTTCAAAAACCCCAATAACTTATGCTATCTCTTAAGATTCAGGATATATTCTAAGCTTTTCACATTTCTTTCTTACCCAATATTTACTATAAATCAATCTGCCCAAAGTCCACTTTGTTAATAATAACAAAATAAAAGTCTTATTCTTCATCAAGATTAAATATTTCCAGCTTTTGGGAGCAAAAGTTAAGTATAAAATACAATTTTATAGCTTTAAATTGTTCAGTCAAACCTAAACACAATGTTTTAAAAAAGTACTTTTTTTTCCAAATTATTTATTTATTAAAACTATATGCTAATGTATTCTTTTGCAATTACTATAATAATATTTTAACTGTTCAAAATCTATTAATGCTTAATAAAACTGCCATTGACTTCAGTAGTATATTTTATGTGTCTTACCATAAAGTACAGTAAAATCTCGTTACAGCAAACCGTGAAACTATTTTGTTGAATGAAATGTTCGTTGTAACGGAATATACACTATTCTGTTTTAGAATCTAAAACGGATCTAAAAATTTGCTTCGTTGCAACAGAAATTTCATTGTATCGATATTATACTGTATATTTATTATCAAACTTTAATGAAATAGTTCATTTGTTTTGAAATCCCTTTGCAAGAAAAGAACATATATTGTAAAATCAATCAAGAGGAAATAGGGGAGACGGGTAAAATGGTCCACGGGGTAAAATGGACCACCCCCCTATTATCTATATTATTACTTTCTTCTAATGTTTCATATTTGGTACATAGATGGTAGCATTAAAATAGTGATAATTAGTTTGCGACTGTGTATCTAGGTGACAATTTAGCCGCATTGTTCTAGAAAGTTAATTTGTGGTTAGCAAAAGTAAATATTTTCATCAAAACATACATTATTTTCCTCATTTAAGAGTTATAATTTGAAATATATTACGCAGCATAATAAAAAGATAAAATCATGTATTATTATATTCAATGTAACTGTTTTTGGACAATTTTTGTTAGACTTCCGCATAGGGTAAAATGGACCGTGGGTCATTTTACCCTATTTCTGTATTTCATGTACTTTTTCTAGTTGATATCATGTGTGTAATTGAAAATTGATAAGCTATTTATGTTTAATGAATAAATTAATCAATGATTCATGTAATGTGCATTTGAAAATGTTTTAAGTGTATTATACTTTCAAATTTCAAAATTAATCCTAATTAGACCTATAAGAAGTGTAAACATTCATTTAGTTTTAATCCTTGTTTCTTCTGATTTAGAATTCATTCAGTTGATTTTGAATATTTGCAATTTTACAAATATTCAATTACAACTTGCTATAATTAAATATTTCTATTAAATATTATATATCTTTTAGTTTATAGCTAAGCTACATATATTATATATAAATTGAGATAAAATGGTAAAAGGTACATCTGGCAATGCACTAATTTCACAGATCATGTACTTAAAGTAAACAAAAATTTTCAAATGATATAACTTATATCATAATTAGGTCATTACAAAGAATATATTTTCATTTCATCATCATTTAAGTTATTACAAAGAATATAATTTCTATTTTAAATTATTTCATCATGTATATCTGTGCCACATGAAGTTATGGAGAAGGCAGTAAAAAATGCTCAGGATGATAAAAGCTCTGTTCATTCAGCCTGCAACATTTAGTCAAACATTCCACACACAACCCTTCTACGTTATATACAAAAGTATAAAATTTCTAAATGAATGGAACTAGAAAGTGGTAATAAATCAGCCATTAGATTTGCTTGAAACTATACGCATAAACATATAAAACATATATCGTCTAAGGAAGAAGAAATTAATCTTCCAAACCCCACGGTGCCACAAAAAAACAGCAGACTTTCAGTGACACAAAACTTTTTTGGCATATCATTTGCAAATTTCAATGTGCGTTAATTTTATGTTTTATACGCATAAATCAATATAATATTCCTTTATGTTTTGCACTGTTAAAGAATGTACTACATTAATTTACTAAAAAAAATATTACCTGTGGTCCATAATACCTCAAGCCATGGACCATTTTACCCCGGGTTCGGGGTGAAATAGTCCACTTTCCCACTTTCTATTTAAAAAATATGCACAATAATTAATTTTGATTGAGTACATTATAAAATCTAATATATAGGTAATGTGCTTGGATATTTTCAGGGTTAAAAAATATTACTTTGAGTGTAAGCACTCAAAATTGTCAAAAGTGGTCCATTTTACCCCTGTCTCCCCTACATTATTATTGAAAGTATGAAAGTATACATTAAAAAAAAAATTATTTCCTAAATTTATTGCATGAAGAAAATTTGAATAACAAAGGCCATGTAAGACATCTTTATCTTTTTAAAAACCATTGACAATTTATCATAAAAAAGCACAAGTGAAATATTTTTAAAGTTCCATTGATACAGTTTTTTCAGTTCCATTGATTCAGCTCCATCAATGAGGTTATTATTAAAATTCAAGAATTTTTAATCAGAACAAGTATTATTCACAATCTTCTGAAATTTTGTCTTAGACATTGAAATAATTTATTCACTCTAACTAACAGATGTATTCATTCTGTATACAAATGAAATTTTCAAAGTACTTTGCGATGAAAGAACATTCATTTTACATGAAAAATATAATTTTATTTACAATATTTATACAATTTACCCTATAACGTGTAGTTTTACATTTGAATACTTATTTGTGTACTCAGATGTAGAACTATACATCATTTTTTGAGCTGTCACATGTAAAATTCTTGTGCTAAAATGTGTGTTCGTACAGCAGTACAGTGTTAATTCCGCAAAGGTAAACAGAAACACGTTGAAAGTAAGATTCCGATCAGTTTTCCATTGGTCGAATTACTAATGAGAGGGAAGAACCGGCTCCCCGGATCGACTGTCGTTCCTTCGATCGCTTGTATCGTTCCGCTGCACCGAGAAACACTTTCAACGCGAGAATCGATCAGCAGGGGAAAATCGCTCCGTTCGTCGATCGACCTATCGCTCTCTGATCGCGAGTGCCAGAAACAGCGTCCTGGTCTCTCTGCGAAGGGGATCTTGGATGTCCAAGTGGCAGTAGAAACAGAATGTAGTTAGAATTGAGTTGTTTTTGTTTCCTAAGCTAAATAAGTGCTCCTCATGAAGTTAATGCATTTCATTCATGATTGTCATTACCATATTTTAGTAAATAAAGCTAAAATGCATGATAGCTTTTCTTAGTCTAAGTAAATTCAATATTTACTTGATTGGCATTTACTCCTTTGGTAGTTAAATTCTGTTTGAAAACGATTACTGTGTTTCGGGTAACGTAAGCAGATGCAAATACCCAGGTAATGAGGAGATTAAAAGGCTGTACATTAGTTTTAGGAAGAATTAAATTGAGTTGAGAATTCAACTCAGGGATTGACGTGCCACTGATTTTAATGAATTATCCTTCCTTAAATAAACCACTTAAGAGATGATAAATTTTAACCGTCTTTTCATTTGAGAAAATTTATTGTAAGTGTTTTGGCTGATTTAAGAATAAAAGCATTTCATATAGAATAATTAAATAGTTTCCTTGAATAACTTTCGATTAATTGTTTTGCATAGAACATCATATTGAGAAAGCTTAGCTTGGTTTTCTAAGCCTAATAAAGAAACTACTGACTAAAATAACAGGTAAGTTTAATGAAAACTCCGATGGAATATTAAAAAAAGGTATGTGCAGAGGAACTCATAACAGAAATAAAATTCTTTCTCGCTTTATTTTACAGCATACTCCTTAAAAATTCAGTGTGTAATAGAAGGGCTTTCTCAAGAAAATCCAATGTTGTAATACTTTTTTATTATTATTTTATTTAAATGTTCCCTTATTCATTGCCAAAAAAATGTTTGCCTAAAAATCCTTTTTTTAAATTAATCTTCATGGATAATTTTGTTGGAAGAAAAACATAAAAAAGCAGTCGTGGAGCAGTTTTCTTAAGTTCCAGAAGAACTTATGAAAACGTTTTCTTTTCTTTCTTCTGCAAACTTTCTGTAAATAGCTTCCTTCTCTCTCTATCTTTCGCTCTCCTTTTACAACAGTTAATTTTTATTAATCGATGTATGCATACATTGAATAATAGAACGAAAAAGAACTTTTTTTTACTTTCAAATTTGTTACAGAAATAAAAATTAAAAAGCATGAATATTTGAAGAAATTGTATCATAAACTGATTTCCTAAATTTATTTCACTTCATTTTGTTTTATGATAGAATAATTTTCTGAAACTAAAGTAATTTGTATAATGGCACTTCAATAAATATATGTGTGAATACATATATCTTTAGGTCAGTTTAGAAATAAAAATATTTGTTGCAAATTAAATTTCGGAGCCAATTTTGAAGCTACAGGAGATCAAATCATTTTATAAGTAACAGAGGAATGTAAGCATACTTGGAATAACATTAAATGTGTTAGGAACATGAATTAAAATCCTGCATCAGAAATAAAAACTTTTAAATGGAGGAAAAATGAGTTATGCAATATTACATGAGTAAAGTGTATTGTTGTATCTAAAAAATTGGATGATTTGTTGACAAAATTTAGATACTGATACTTTGATTATTTTTTTTTTTTAACTCATGAGCTATAGATTTTCTTTTAATAGAAGAGCTACCTATTCTTGCTGAAAATAGATAGCCAATAGTTCGAACATATTTACTGTACATTTAATTATTAACTGTTCACCAACTCATAAATTTTCTTGCGCATTTTCTACACAAAGTCCCAGACTAGTTTTTAAAAAGAGTACTGTGGTTACTGTCAGTACTTTTTATTTATACTTAAAGCAAGAGTGTACTTAATGATGGCTTAACAATGTAAAATACATTTTTGGTGAACAGTATTGGTCTTAAATAAAACTTTTGGTATATGCTCAGAACACGCAGAAAACAATATTGTTATGCAAAGATAAGATTCACTTTTTCTTATTCGGATTGTATTAGAGATACATGATTAAAGAATTTTTAATTTTCACTTGATTTCTACCGTCAATCAAATTAAAGACAATTTTCAGCTTCTATACTAAGTACGATTTTAGAGAATGGTTCCCCATAATCATTAATTTATTACAGTCATAAGAGAAAGACCTTCTATCGTAATTGTATTAGAATAATATTAATCGATTTCTTATAAAAGGAGTTTCGAACTGCTCTTAAGCGATCTCGATTTTCTGTTATATGCCTTTCATTTTTGTTGTCGCGGCCAGGTTCGCGACGTAAAGGCGCGTGAAATCGCAAAGTGGTAAAGCGTAAATGTTGTGACCAACAAAAGGTGTTCTCTGTGCCAAGAAGAACAAACTATTTTTAGGAAAACTAGATTAATTTATTCAATATAAATTAATGTCTAAAATTCTCTACAAACAATTTATTAAATTAAGACCATGAGACTATTAACTAGGAGGTAAAAATGAAAATGTGCAGTTAACGAACCATCAGTGTCCGGATTCAGCTGGGCAGCACTTCTATTCAATTCTGTGGTTTAATCCATATGATTGAGCATCTCGGGCGTTGTTTCGTTCATTCATCACGCTCCTCGTCATCTGTGTCCTCTGGATACCGCAACTCCTCAACAGGAAACCGCGTCCAAATTACTCAACGGCGAAAAGTCTGCCGCGCCTACTTTACAGACGGCAGCTGCAGTTTAACTCCGATGTTTAGAGATAACAATTCATTACAGAGACTTAGGAGAAATCTGATATTCGAAACTCAGGAAGAATCTCATCTTCCGGACTTAGGGAAAAAATCTCATGGAAAAGATCCTCTGGGAAATCTCTCATGGAATTATCCTCGGAAGAGTCTTTTCTTCCGGTCTTCGGAATAATCTCATACCTCTCTTGTTTATCAGAGATTTTGGTTTTTAATCCATCAAAGCTGTTCCCTGATTTGTTGAGAGGTATTGACCAATTCAGGCTCAATTTACCTCCCTCCTTTTCTTCGGTCTTCTCCAACCATGGTGCTTTCCATCGGTCGTTGGCTGGCGATTTTATGAGTGGCGCGTTGCGAGAATTCACGCAACTCTTGCTTGTGGTGCTAACGTCTTTCCACGGTGTTTTCGCCTCCGCAGCCATCCCGTGTCAGAAAATTATTATCGCTTTTATTTCGTCGATAGGCTTTTTTGTACATAGCATCCTTTGCCATTGTCAGTTGTAAAAATGCCCATCAATTTGGGACCCCCATACTTCTGTTACGAAATTTGTAACAAAATATTCGTAGCAATATCCCCAAAATACTGCTTCATAAACTTTATTTCTTAGTAAAGATATTTTAAATCTTCAAAGGTGAGAAACTAATATGCAGCATTTAACAAAATTCAAAATTTAAGAACGAAACACTAAACACCTGTTTTAGAAAAAAATTTGCGTGTCATGGGCTGATTTTGTTCTGTAACTATGACAGAAATCCATACAGTAACTGCTACGCAAAAGAAAATACATGCATACTAATTTTGCGTATCGTACCTTACGTGGCTACTGGAGGAAAAAGGTTAATCATGACGAACTTTCGTACTCTGTATGTATGAGACTAAATTTGATAAGATTTTATAGAATACCCCTCCCCCATATTTACAAATAAATTGACGAAATGGGAAAATTTCTTTTGGTGTATATTGCTAAAAACGTATTTCACTGCATGCAGTACAACTGAAAGCGTAAATTGTCTCCGTACTTAACTATATCCCATAAGCGCATTATCCCTTCTTATAGATACATCATGCGATTATTATTTCATTGTTTACTGATATCTTAAGTATTTTGTTTATAAGTGTGAAAAAAATATAGTAAGCCATAACTTTTCTCATCTTTTCAAAAAGTGAATGAAATAAAGAATTATTTTTCTTTGTTTAAAAATAGACATTCGCATGCAATTAGGCATAAGCGCCTTTTATTTTTTCATCCATGAAATAATAGCCTTTTTTAAATATATAAATATTCTCCATATCTTCTATTCCCGTGAAAGAAAAATTCCATCTCCAAAATACACCTCCTGTCAAGTTGATCGATGAAAGAGCGTTACATATATTTAACCCGCATGTTGATTAATGATGACAGTTCAACACTTTTATTGAAGGCAAACCGTAGAAATTAATTTGAGAATTGACGACACTAAAATTTTACTTAGTGCACCCAATAAAAAAATGTATCTTAAAAGTACTTGAACGATACAATTCGAAACAGTATTAAACTCACTTTTTAACTATAAATTTATTTACAGACCGCGAATAGCCTTAAAGTACACTGACACGTAAGTATCCCTTGTTTTCTTGAAGCCGCATAATGTGGAGTAATGCGGAAAAAAAGATAGTATAAAACAATAATTTAATTATGTTACCCTTAATAAGGAACAGGCTTTATCATGCCCATGCTGGTAAATAAAAAAAATGACAAAAACATTTTTTGTCGTTACATAAATTTGCCGTAGAGAGTTTGCTTACGAGATTGTAATTTAAAGATATTTTTAATTTTAAATTCATGATTTTAAGTGGTGTAGGCGGGCAAAAGTGTAAAATCCAAACGATGCTGCGCGCTTTATAATATTTCTGAAATGATTAAGTGCACTCCTATGTTGCACAAACAGTAAAATGAAGCATGATTCTAGAAAATAACAAAATATAACTTTTGATCTAGTTAGTCATCAAAAAGAACGTACATCTTGAATTTATCTCAGAATCTTCAACCAACGTTAGACTAGCTGACTTTAAAATAATTTGGCATTTTTTAGACTTTAAAACCACTGATGTAGTCCAGGTTGGGGAGGGAAGGGTTGGGGTCGCTTACAAATCCAGGCATAAGTCATTGATATCAAAAACGACGGTAATGTTAGAACTTTAAAAAGTCGGGGGTACTCGTGTAAAAATAAAAAAAGGACTAAACCACTTCTTAACAAACATTTACACTTGTTTTTTTCTAAATAAAAGAAAAATAGAATACAAATTTTTCTGTTGTTTAAATAAGAAACCGACTTTCATCTTCTGAGTAAACCCCCCTACGTAAGTACTCCCTCTCTCTGACGTAGCGAGAGGGAGTGGGCGGAAATGTTTGGCCAAGCCACCTTTTCAAAAGTTATTTGCATATAATCAAGCAATGGACTAAAAAGGCTAAGTACCAAAAAGAATTCCTAACTTCCAGCTTCTAAAACGGAGCATTTTGTCGAATTCCTTGCATTATAAATTCTAAAAGAATATTTCCTAATGCTGCATGCAATCACGAAATTCAAAAGAAAGAATGTAAAAGTAAGTAACAAAAAAGGAAAGGGATGCAAGAGCAGTTTTGTGAGCGATTTGTTATTCTGAAAGTAACCCTTTCAAATAATTCTAAATGCAAGAAATCATTTCTGACTTGCCTTTGTGAACTTCTACTGCCTGAAAAATGTTGTGTATATTAAAAGAGAAATTTTGTTCCAATTTTGTGTTGTATTAAAAAAAAAAAAAAACATAGAAATGTGCGTTTAAAAATTGTTAACGCTTTCCTATATTTATCTTTTTTCAACCTATCTCAAAAGCGGATATTTTAATATTCCAAAAAAAAAAAAATCACTAGTAGGTAAATTGGAAAGGTCTTGTTTTCTTTTCCTTTAATTTTGAAAGGTTTATAAAAGTAAAATAGAAATTTACTACTTTTCGAATCTTACATAGTTTTAAAAATATCGAAGGAATGTGTTAAAAAATTCTAATAAATAATAGAACACGAGTTATTGACGTTATTCTTTGTCAGATCTACTTAAAACACATTTTAACCTTTTATCTACAGCATTATGATCTGCAGAATTTTTTTTAAAGAAATACTTTGTCTAGGTATTTACACTGAAAATTAAGGGATTTACATAAGGGTTTTTCATAAATAAAATGATCAATATATATGTATTTATTTCTTTACAGCTAATAAATGCCACAGTCTATTTACCCTGTAAAATTAATTACGTACACTTTTTAATCAAAATATTTCGTCAAATAGTTTTCCAAGTTCTTAACTAAAACATTAAAAAAATCATGGACTTGATTCTTGAATTTTACTACTTTTTTGGCGCGGAACTCTAAAGGAGCAATCTGAACAAAATGAAAGTTCAAAACACAGCAACGGTTTAGAAACTATCTATGTTCCTTTCCTCTCTAAAATACCCTTTATAGAACCCTTGCTGACATGTATCCTGAAAAAGGGGAATTTGAAGACTGTCCCGGCAAAGTATACTAGAATATTGGTAAAAATGGTTATATGATGGAATTTATAGAGAATGGTACCTATAAGTACCGTCAGTAGATAAAGGGTTAAGCTCCTTTTTGCCGAACTTATTAAAAAATAAGTAACCATTATTGTTTTAAAAATAATTAAAGAGAATGAATTCAATTACTTTTTTATTACAAGCATTTGCTCAAAGAGGTGTGTGTGTTTATTTTAAACCTAGTCGTCATATGTTTCCGCTAAGATGGCGCGGTCGGAGAGAGAGGGCGCACCTGTATTTTCGGGGGGAAAGTGTGAGTGCTCCACGATCCCAGATAGTTGTACAGCCACAGCAGCAAAATATCTACTCGAACTCAAAAATGTTTTCTTTAAAAGTGCATGCTACAACGTCGACTTTAATGTTTGCTTTCAAAATATAAGGGCTTGAAATTTCATTACTGCTCTTATGATTTTCATTGTAATAAGAGTACTGCAATATACTTATTAAGCAAACGCTTTTCCAGCTATTTTGACAATTTATTTGCAGTTATTATTAATATAATCTACTTATTATCGAAAGCCATATCCCATGCGTGTGAACCCCTCATGTGCGCAATCGCACTCGCCCTATAAGAAGCGAAAAATAGCTGCCTTGGCTTTATTCTTGCTGTTGTTTTAAATAACAGCATAACAATAGGAAATAGTGATGGAAAAGAATAGAGAGGGAATGTAGTCTATAATATTCACCAAAGGTTTTCCCAAAAAATAACGTTTTCCTTCTTCTTTATCATGGTTTCCAATACACCCAGAAAATGGCTTAGTAAAATTAAAGATTAATAAAAATTCCTCTTGTAAGAGCGTGTGTTCTGTATATACAACAGGAATCTGGGTTTAGGAGCGTGAAACAGGAGCGCGGAGCAGTGAAACAACGAGATTTTGCTCGAAAGTGGAACAGAGAAACTTCTTGTGTGACTGCTCCAGACGCTGCTCCATTTTTTTTCTCTTTTTTAAGTTTGTATCACTTAAAAGCAAATTAACTATAAAAAAACGATAAATAAAATATCCTATTAAAATTATAGCAGTAAGCGGAACAACTCAAGAAAGTGTCTACTCGTACTCTTGATCCCTGGAAATGACATTATGCGTTCCATGTCAAGGCCATACACTTAAATTCTATTGTCCCCTCTACCGTCGGAAATTACTGTATTTTTATATCAGGGCGTACATAGTTTCATCCCTTCTGCGTCAGAATAGAAAGAACACTACATCTTCTGCATCAGGGTCCGTGTCGTTTGTTCATGCTTCATGTGAAATGTCTTGAAAGTGCGCTTGTAGTATACATCATGAACCCGAACCCAACCAACTCTTGTTTTGTATGCAGACGCAGAGTGGTTCTTCAGATAGCATATAAATTTACTAGATACACATATGGTATCTCGGTATTTCATCTGTTTTAATCTCGCCGATAGATGCACGCTAAAATAAATCGCGCTGTATATACAGAGTTCGGGCTAGGCTGCACGATTCCCGCAGTATTTTTTGAAATCCCACTCAAAAACTGTTCGTTTGCGCGCTGTTCCCGCAACTAGCGGACTCACGTTCGAAATATCGCGAAACGAAACTACTATTCTAAACTGATAATTCAATACAAACTAAATGGAGTATGTTAGTTTTCAACTGCCATCATTAATGAAAAGAAGAATCTAGGAACCCTATTTATCATATATAATAACATGGGGGAACAATTAATACCTTCTTCATTTCTTGGGATTATTGAACAATTTAAGCGCTTTGTGAATGAAGACCTTATCTTCATCCATTCCATTCAGAGGACAAAATCAGAAAAAAGAGTGGAAAAGGGGAATCTTCCTTGGTCACAAGGTTACAAAAGAATGCTGGTTTCTAAAATATACTGTTTTCATTGAAAAACATCAATAGATAATATGAGATATGATCAGAGAGAGAGAAAAAAAATAAAGGAAATATTAAACTAATTTTTAGGATTTTCTTGTAAAAATCACACATCAAAGAATCCTGGTTAAATAACCAAAATATCAGAGGATCTTTTTCATGCTTAACATTTTATAAAGCACCCATTTTTGTGATCGTGAATTTTGGGAAGGATTCGTTTTGTGTAAACCTTGTTGTTTATTCTTTCTTTGCTGAGCATAGCTTAGATAATTATCTTTTATTACAAAGTCTGTGATCATGATCGGATAAGTTAGTAATATTTTTAAAGACAAAAACAAAAAGAAAAGTTCAAACTTAAATTCTAAAAACTTGACTTAAAATTTTGGTCAAGGTGGGAAATCCCTCCTTGTATTTTTCCCCAGTGTGAACCCTGATATACACACAAAGAGCGGTATCGAGGATAGCCTACAGGGTTAGCACACATTTTTATTTTATTTATTTATTTTTTTATGTATTTATTTTTGTCAGAATTCCATCTGGCCACCGGACACGACTTCCTTCGAAAACGTCTGCATAGATTTAAAATTGTCCCTTCCTCAATATGCATTCTGTGCATCGGTGGAGAGGGTATGGACAATAGACATCTGCTTTCACTGTCCTGTTCTTCGCGCGACTTCCCAAGCCGAGCGGTACTGGGAGGCCAGAGATATGTTTTATCAATGAACTCTTGTTGCAGCTTTCTTGGTTACCCATTTTTTGTTCTTAATCTTAACACCTATTACTTGCTGTCATTGTTCAATGTTCATGTATCTGCAATTAAAAATAAAAATTTATTTATTTTGAACATTGCTTACCAAACAAAGCTAGTATTTTTAAATACTTCAATGCAGATTTTTTCTTTCAGGTAAATTTTAAGGTTTTTTTTTTTTTTTTTTTTTTTTTTTTTTTTTTTTTTTTTTTTTACTCGTCATTTTAAAAACATTCCATGTATTATTGTCTCTAAACTTCTTGTCGTAATGTTTCATTTTTTACTATATTCCTTTTAGCCTGTCTTAGATAAAACCACTGAGATATAAACTCACATTTAATTTGCTTCTAAGCCCTTGAGAAACGTTTGGAGAAGGAAAGTGCTGCATTCTGTCAGAGTAATGTGAAACGCAGCAAAAATGTAGCAGTTGAGACTCGACAGCTGGCATTTCAATGAAATCATTTCCATTTATGATTTTGTTTCGAAAATTGGTACTGAGCTATATGTCTTCTAAAAAGACGACAGTTAAATGTTAGAAATACGAGAATTAAAATATACATTATGCATTTCTTTCTTTTTCTTCACGTTTCCACAGAATACTTAAATCGAATGGGAGTTATTAATTTAAACAATATTTTTGGCCTTTATAGTAGCTTTAAAGTGCAACTCTTATTTTATACTTTCATTCAATTTTGACACAATTTTTTTAATGAAATTCTTGCACGATTTCAATAACATCGAGCGACTTCAACTGTAGTTAATTAAGCACACATTGCTAGAGTTCCAATCTAGGATGCATTAATAGCTGAAATTATAAATTTTACTAAAACAGGTCTCGTGATAAATTAAATTATTGTTTAAACATGAGCTTTTAGATAATATCAACCAACCGTATATTGTCATCTTACTTCAACTTAGAGATAAACATTACAGAAACAGTCGGAATTACGTGATGTCGCCATTTCGTTATTGAAATGTAAAGAAAGGCAATTGACTTATGTATGTATATATATCTACAGATGTCTATTTCTCTCTCTCTCTCTCTCTCTCCTTATATATATATATATATATATATATAATATATAATACACCCGACGTTTTGGCCAGTTGCTTTCGAAAATGTGAAGAAATGCTCTCGGTGTAAGAAAACAGCGTTAAATACGCTAAAAACTGTTTCAGAACTACACTATTCATTTGAAATTGAACTGATTGCCTGAAGCTTTTTAGAGCATTTTCAAACACTTGAAAGAAAATAGGAATTCTCATGCATAAAGCATGAGCAGAAATGCTCTCCAAGTTCTCATATTTTATTACGAGCATGAAGAAGCAGTGTTTAAAGGTTTTAAGTAGTTTGAGGGATGAGGGGGAAGAAAGTCTTTCCTAAGGGTTTTCTTCTCATGTTTAATATTCACTGAATAAAACAAAAAAAGCATTGGTAGCTCTGTCGTTTTGAGTATTATTCATTTTCGGAGTACCTTGAACTACTTTTGCGTCCACGATGTCATACATACCATCGTACATACATCTTTAATTTAACTTTCAGTCAAACTAAACCGAAAGACAAATAAAAAAACGCTGTTTGAATATAAGACACCTGAATTCCTTAAATCCCTTAAGTCTTATTATCCCTATAACGAAAACATGTTTCCTTTTGCTTTACTTAGGAATAGCATAGGGGGGGGGTCAGGACTTGAACGTAGATCAGATCACACCTGCAGTTCAGCAAAACCGTTACGGCCTTGTCAGATCACACTTTTCATAACTATCTTGTTTTTGTCTTTACAAACGATTAAGTGTAGTTTACAAGATCTTTGTTTTTCACAATCCTCTTTGAAATTAATTCAAAGCTTGAATGGAATACTTAACAAGAAACTTGCTAATCCCGCCGAATTAGTAAACCTCAATCCCGGAATCTCGCAAAGAATACGGGATTGCAATCTCTCCACATACATGTATAGCCATTGTAATTATTTTGAGTATGTTTAGGTATCTTCTGTAACAGATAACTCACGTTTAAGACATTTTAAAGCTTTTCAGAGCGACCTCAACTTTATAAATGAGAGTGAAAAAAAAGTGGTCCCTGATTTTGAGGAAACAGAATACAGCGTAAGTCGAGTAACTACAGTTAAAATGGGGAAATGCAGTCAAACACCCATACAAGCGAATAGATGAATTGGGAATTGGGTTCCCAAAGTACGGCTGACATATTTGAAGATATGTGTAGCCTTAACATGGTAAAAATATGTCTTTTATGGCCTTCTGTCATACAGATGATTTGTAACTTTTTTTTTTCTGTAATGGGGCTGCATATGGTCACTAAGCTTTGCTAGTGCGTTCCCCGGAAATCGGGATCCATTCTTTCACGTAGCATCACTATCGGTGGAAGCCATTATTACTGAATTTGGAAGCTCAGTTTCCCCTAGATGGTGGCACCTAAGCTCTCACTGATGCAGACTGCACTAGGAACTTAATTTAGCCGAGAGCATCCAAGCCAAATGCCTACTCAAGGGATCTTGTACATGCCACATAATCATATGACTTGGGCGCAGACCATTTTCTGCATCTTGAAAATCCACCGTCTTGGGCCAGGTTTGAACCTGCGATCTTGGGCGTATGAGACCTGCGCCTTACCACTATGCCACCCTGTCGACTTGATTTGTAACATACTTTACAAATAAGTGTGAGCTTTATTAAAAAAACAAAACCCCGGAACTAAAACGAAGGCGAGCATTTTTAGAAAGCATTCGTACATGAACATCAAATGGAAAATTTGTATTTGTCAAAGTAATATCATCTTACTCAAAAAAAAAAAAAAAATACAACACAGGAATTCTTCAGCCAATAAAAAATATGGAAGCATTTTTACAGCTCTGTTGTCAAAAATAAATAAATAATATATATATATATATATATATATATATCTTGCATTCTAGCTTCATTGATTGTTCTAGGGATCTTTTTATTTAAATTATTAATAATCCTATGTGTTGAAACTATAAAAATACGAATATGATGAAACGAAGCGTCTATTCAATGAAAAAGTAGGGTTCTTTTATTATATGTAGTTCATTCTCTCACTTCATTAAAGAAACTCTCGGAAAATATTACTAAAGATAACAAGTAGCTTAAATTTTATTTTAAGTGTATTGCGCCTCCCCCTGTAAACCTTTCATCAGATAAGCTTTTCAGAAAACCTTTTAGAAATATTGTATTACAAAATCCAATCTCAGTAGCTTGAAAAGCATTGAAAAAAGAACGCATAAATATCTAACTAATTACAAAACTCTTGAAATATGAAACTTTCAGCAAAGCTTTTACCGTGAAGATTAAACGTAAAGACTTTTGAAAGGAAAGATTTTCCACTGAAATTATTCATCGTTTCTATTATCTAGTAAATGAAATTGGAATGTATAAATTAACATCAAACTTTACAAGCATTAAATTTCTATATATTACATTTTTTTATGACTGCCGTACATTTCTAAATGTTTTTTCCCTTCTTTAAATATATTTAAAATTAAAAAAAACATTAAAAAAAGATTATAATTCTCCATCTTATACACACATTATTTGACTTCAAAATTAGGCTAATGAAGATAATATCCAGTTATCTTACTGAAGTATGATAATATATGATAATTGAATATCAGATTCTTCTTAAGGGTGATAGGATCAGGCATTGCTAACACAATATAATTTTAGCTCGAAGGTCCTAATGAAGTGCCTTGCTGATTAAACTAATCTATATAAGGAAATCGTTATGATACACTTCGTTTATTAACTAATTTTCTTATTATAGTTTCATGCATGGTAACATTTGCGTTTTCTCCCTTTTGTCCATTTTTGTACCCAAAATTAATGTTGTGGAACTGTTTATAGTTAATTATTCTATGTTCTGTCGTTTTAAATTGACCTTAGTAAATTTATCCAAGGCTTCATTTAATTGTTTCATGAAGATACGATGAATAATTACAAACCATTATTAGAGTTGTTTTTCAAAGGTCACTTGCCAATTTAGATTATACAGAGGTTATTCGAACTGCCTTATTATTCGCTCCTTATATAAATATCATTAAGCCCAAAAATCTTATTCTATTGTCACGCACTTGATATTTACTAAATAAAATAATTTTTCAAAAAAAAATAGAACCGACTTCAAAGCAGAGCAACTATAAATTGCGCTGAATAGTAAAAAATAAATTCATTCTTTAAACAACATCGATGTGACTTTTAAACATAGTTTTAGAAGCCGGTGCAAAATTATGAGTATAATTTCCATTACCTTGGAACTGTTGCTAATTCTGGGTCATTTATATTTGCAATTGATTAATCATTAAAAAATATTTTATCTATCATAATTTTGCACCGACTTCTAAAACTATGTTTAAAAGTCACATTGATGTTGTTTAAAGAATGAATTTATTTTTTACTTTTCAGCGCAATTTATAGTTGCTCTGCTTTGAAGTCGGTTCTATTTTTTTTCTGAAAAATTATTTTATTTTATTCTTTTTAGTGAAAATATTTTTTCTATAAATACTTTATTTTTCAAAAAATCCATATCAAAGGGCAAACCTTCTTTGAATAAATGGCTCTAAAAACTAGTCCATTTGTATGATAATTTCCGTTTAGAAAACGATTTTAGCAAACAAACTGATTGAATTTAATTTTTGCTTTAGAGAAGCCTTCAGAAAAAACTGTTGCTACAATTGCTTTTAATATTACAGCTCAATGGCAACAAATTCTTTTTATTTAACAATGACTTTTATTTTTATTAATAGTTTTCCCCAACAAAGAAAACTCAAGCCAAGCCTTTCCAATTAAAATATAAAATAATAATTTTTCACTCGTAACGTTTTTTCTAAAAAACAAATGTAGTCTAATTGATGTGCGATATTTGAGCAAGACGACCCTCTATCAATTAAAGAAAAAATTATAAAAATCGGTTCATTTAGTCAAAAGTTATGAATGGAAAAACCAAAAAATGACTATCTTTATGCCCATAACTTTTTTTCTAATTATCGAATATGGTCAAGCAAAGGTACGAGACCTATGGGAAACCACATTCGACCGATTAAAAAAAAATTCATGAAAATCGGTTCATCCGTTGAGAAGTTATGAGTGGACAAACAAACAAAAAAAAAACGACATACATACAATACGAATGTATAACCTGCTTCCTTTGTGAAGTCGGTTAAAAAGTGAGTTTTAAGAGCTAAATCAATCAAGCCCACTTAGCTGAAGAAAATATTTTTCTTGATCCTGCTGTTATTAAATTTTTTACCTTCGAAAAAGTTGGAAAGAGCTCTTTGGTTTAACTTTTGCTTAACCGCCTTTTTCTTATAGCTTCCCGATCTAATTTTTGGAAATTCAAGCACTGTTTGTGTTTTAGGGTCATTTTCAAACTATGCGTAAATATACTGTACAGGAGCGAAAAAAAAAATGATTATGCTCAGAATATGTTAATTTCAACTGACTTTAAATACACAATTTCTTTAGAACAGTCCTTCACTAACTTTCGACCTCTTCTATAATTTTCCCACTGCTGAGTACCCCTCTAGTACCCTTTTTTCTCTCTCTCCCTTTTAGAGCATAAACAGAATAAAATAAACGAAAAATAAAATTCTTACAGAATAAAATATGAATAACATTTTAAAAATATGCTTGTATACGATTTATTGCAATCAATGAAACTGATGAAATTGCTCGCTGAGAAAACTATCATTATCATATGGCAGAGTTTTATTTGTTGAAACTAGATACATATGTTTTAAAACTGGATCTAATAGTTAGATCTATAGAGAGCTATAGAGACATATGTTTGAAATCAGAATGATGTCTAAGCTACGCTTAATCTTACGCTTTTTTTTCCAATAATTCGCCTGAAACCAATTGAAACTGCTCTTCCACTCGTATATGAGGCGTTGAGAAGCAAAGGGATGTAAGTGACTAAAGTATCATTTTGAGTAAAACTCGTTTGAAGTTTATTCCTATACTAAATTCTAGAGGCTCTTCGTGTAAATATTTTTTTTTTATTTTCGAGTCCTATATGTATGTGTTAGTTTCAGTATGAAGTTTGAAAGGTTTCTGATGATTAGATTTGGCGTAGGATGTTTTTAAAGAATAACTTATTTTTACTTACACCCCTTTGCTTCCAACTAGGTAACTTACACCCCTTTGCTACTAAATGAAAAACGTGTCTTGCTCATTTTGCTAATTTACACAGTAGTAAAGATAATTGGTTAGTGATATAAACATTATTAAAAACTGCATAATATAAATGTCGAATTATTATATTTATCAACAAGCTAAAATCATTGCCATTAGACGAATTGCCGCATCAAAACATGACAAAAATAAAATCTGCAGACGATTTAAGCCTTGTTTTTAATATTATTATTCAACAATTCGGAATTATTTTCCTTTTTATTTTTTATTCTCCGCTTTAAGTTTCGTAAATAGACCGTTTGCATTGCGTATTTAAACTGAAAAATCAAATAATTTTATTTAGAGGCAAATGGATGTAATTGCAATTGCATCCCTTTGCCTTCAAACGGAATGCAGCTTTTATTTAGTATTTTTTTTTAAACTGCGCTTTTTTTGCAGCATCTGTCAAAGCTACCACTAAAATCTCTTTCCCACAAAACAGAAGGGTGTTTAATTTATCATTTGCACTAGCTATCTCAAAATTTTCCTTTTGGTCACTTACATCCCTTTGCTTCTAAGTGCCTGATATGATAAACAATCTGATATGATTATTATATTGATGAAAAAGTTAATAGCTTAGCCCTTAAATATTTTTGTTCAAATCAGGAAAATAGATTTACAATCTCAATCATAAATTCTCTAAATGCTGTGTTAAATATTTGTGAATATCAGCAACACTTTTAGTAACCGAACATGTTACAAACCCATAATGGTGGAAAATAAGTCAAGATATCCATTATACCATATTTTGTCCCAAATTTAATTTTGGTAGCTTTCACTTTATCTTGAATGTGAAACAATGAAATTTCTTTGCACTGTAATAATGAGTTGAGATAATTTAAAAGATGCATTTTACCCGCTATTCTCAGCCCGGTGCGCCACGGACCTAGAAGAAACACTACACGTACCACCGGGGACCCACACTTTGGGAAACACTACTTTAGGGTACAGTACACAACAATTTTCTAATACCAAAAATATCATTTACATACTTTTTCCGCACAGGAACTGACTTTTGTATCAAATCAGCTACATGGTAACGAACTTGACATTGACAGAGAAATGTCTGCCAAAATTTACGTGATAATTAATATCATTAAGAAACAAAGCAAAATTTTTAATAAAATACCTAGAAAATATTATTCAAGACAAAGAAAGCACTGATTTTATACTTTTAACATAAAAATACAGGTAACAGACTTGACATTGAATTAAAAAACTCACCTTGTAAGAAATTGTTTACACTACTATACTGTTGTTTTTAAATTTTAAAAAAAGCTACAGGTAAATATTTAACTAGTATAAAGTGCTTTTATTGAAAATGTGTTGACATCTGTTGGTAAAATTTTCAACCCCTATTTCATAACATTCGATCTTGGTAACGAAAGTTCTTTATTTATTTATTTTTGCTGGAATAATCACAGGAATTTAAAATAAAGATGATTTACCTGTTGAAATGCCTCTGATTTTTTTTTTCATTTTATGTCGAAAACAAAGTGAAAAGATGTTACTGAATTACAAAATACAGAAGAGGGACAGTTGTTTTTTTCCATCTACTAGATACAAAAATCTGCATCTTTTCGGTAAAAATCTTAAATATATTTTTTGGATTAGAAATATGCTGTGAAGTGTATCCTAAAAAATGTAATATTTATAGTTTTGTACACATTTTAAGATATTTTCAGCATAATCAATTTTTTCGATATGGGACAGTATATGTATATTATGAAACTGCCCCTTCAAGTCACCATATTTGAACTTTCTTTCTTTCTAATGGGGCTGCGTATGGTCATTAACCTTTGCAGACCTAGTGCATACCCCGGTAATCGGCATCCATTTTGTCAAGTAGCACCAGCGTCGGTGGATGCCATTGCCACTGAGAATTTGGAAGCTCAGTTTCCCATGGATGGGGGCACCTGAGCTCTCATTTGATGCGACTTGCACTAGGTATTTAATTTAGCCGAGAATATCCAAGCCAAACGGATACTCAAGGGATCTTAGACATTCCACACAATCACGTGACATGGGCGCAAACGATTTTCTGCATTTTGAAAATCCACCGACTTGGGCCAGGTTCGAACCTGCGATCTTGGGCGCACGAGACTTGCACCTTACCACTACGCCACCCTGTCGACACCATGTTTGAACTTCTCGAAAATATTTTCATTATTTGACGATTTCTGGGGTTTTTTTTTTTCTTTCAATGGTTTATGGTGTTCCTGGTGTCTTTTAACGCACACTCTCTTTTTTTCACGTCCTCGTTGTAGAAGTGAGCCCTTCGAATATATGTCATGTTAATTCTTCATGCAGCATTTAGGTTTCGTTGTTCTTTATGTTACGGCATTTAAGCTTTTAATTGTATTTAATTTATCTTATTTTGTTTTATCTAAGGGTAGTCTGGAACTGTATGAGGAATTTTCGATATTCAAAATTTGCTATTATGTTTTTGGTATTTTTGCGTTAAAATGTTTGAATTCCATTTGACCCCAGAGTGGAGTGCAATCAGCTCCCCCCCCCCCCCTGATTTGGATTATCGTATTTTCATTCAGTGCTTTTGTTATAACTATTATTATTATTATTATTATGCTTTCCTCCTGTGTTTTTAATATAAATCCTAGTTTTAAACATACTATGCATTTAATTTGTAATTTTTTCTATTTTTCAATTTTTGTTTAAAATTTACGTTTGCGTTCTAAAGTTTTTTTTTTTTTTGTCCACTTAATTTGACATTCCTTTTTATATCTATATATAGGCAAATATTTATGTGAACGTAAATCAAAAATGTATTCTCTAGTTAGTCATTGCTCATTCTAGTTTAAACTAAATTGCGTTAGCAATTGCACGTAAATGTTTATAGCACGAATGAAGCAATTCAGTTGATGCTTTAGGTAAACTGAGATTTGCAAAGTTCTAAGCACTGTTGATGGAGTTTAGTAAGCGGATCATTAAGCGTTTAAAGGAGATCGAAGCGCTAATGCGAATTGCGAAATAGACTGAAAACTTTAGTTAAAGTCCATAAAAATTTATTGTAATTAGTCGTTCTGCTTTTATAATATATGCTCTTAACTAAATCAACGAAAAACATTTGCTAGGTTCATGACGTAATGAGTAACACTGTTTTTTTTTTTTTTAATTATTTAACAAACAACAGTAAATAAATATCAAACTTTTATCAGCCATATTTAATATTATCATTTATATTAATTATTGTAATTGGTCTTATTATTTTCAGTCACTTTATAAATAAGTTGTTTTTCCAAAGTTTAAAACTACCTTTTGAAATATAGCTGAATACCAAAGAAAGAAAAAAATAACAAGACTATCCCCTTTGCTTTGCTTGTTAAAAATTATATATATACTGAATAGAGCTGCACTGCAAAAAATTCCAGTTCAACGTTCCACCCAAAAAAAAAAATGGTGAAATTTAGCTGTAACCACCATTTGGAAGTAATTTGAACCATTATAATGGTGTATTTTCACCTAGTTTAATCATGAATGTGAAACTAGGAACCATTATATTTATTCAGCTTTAGTACTAAATGTTGATTGCATCTAACTTTAACCATTTTTTTAAAAGAAGTTGTTTATTCGAATAATGGTAAATAAATTTTTAAAAAAACAAAAGAAATGAGAATATTCTTTTCTTGCTAGAAATTGAAAAGAACTTACTTTAAAAATCAAGCTTCCTAATCGATACCTAATTTAGCATTTTCGATCATGAAAAGTTTAAGTCGCTCTTGAGTTTTCTTGTGTAAATTAAATTTTATATTTCCAATGCTTAAAATTCGAGGGTTAAAAAAATGCTCACCGAAAAAGCTCCATTTCAAAAATAACTCTGCATATAATCAAGAAAGAGACTGCAAACAAGGAGCACAGAACTAATTTTTTAGCTTCTAAGAAAATAACCTGGCACCTATTTTCGTGCATTAGGAATTCCTTAAGAATATTTTATTTAATCTTTTTGAAGTTGCAGAATTTAAAGGGAAAGAATTTAAACCAAAGCAATAAAACAGAAAGCGAAACGTGTAGTTTCACGCGCAGTTTCTTATTCTGAAACTAAGAGTTTCAAACCGCTTTGATGTTAAAAGGTATTTTTTTACTCTTTTTTGTAACATTTTACGACATTTGTAACTACAAGTAATGCCTAAAATTTAAGGTGTTAATTCGGAGTTAATATTTTACGTTTTATTAAATTATTTGACACGTGTGTACAAATATTACTGTACTTATTTTTCAGATATTTAATTTCATTTTTCTGTGTTTTTCTAGTTTTAACTAGCAAACTTTTTACCTAGTTAAAAATAAAATCGATTTATTTACACTTTTTAGCCTACTTTCCCGTAAAAGTAAAATAATAATAAAGCATGAAAGAAGGCTTAATGTATCGTAAAAATGTCGTTAAAAATAAAGAAAAGTCAAAAAAAAAGTGAAGTAATTTAATAAAGATTGAAAAATAAAAAATTTGAAAGTAGGGTTTTGAGATGTGAAAATGTGTGTCTGTCGGTCTGTCGGTCTGTCCCCCCCCCCCCCCAAAAAAAAAAACCTTGTAAACGAATTGTCCGATTCGAAAAATTCTTTTTGCATTCGAAAGATCTCGGCGAGGACATCTCATTTCCATATTTTACTTTTTGATTTGAACAATTTTTTGTTTAATTTTGAACAGTTCAAAAAATTTTAACATTAGCGCCTATGGACAAAATTGAAGCAAATTATGTAAACAAGACCCAAGTTCCTATTGCAAGCTTGTTGGAAGAAGTTCTCGGCGTGAAACATTGATTTGAACAGTTTTTGTTCATTTTTGAACAGTTCAAAAAAAAAAACTGCGGCATTTTTCCATTATTCCGGCGCAGGCGATAAAGTCGCCAATAATGATGCAACTAACACCAAACGGAATTTCGTCGTTGTTATCCCTTTGCGTGTTCCGTCGCCAAAAATTTTACTCGGCGAGATTTGCGCCTTGATAATGAAAAGGTACCAAATTAACATTAGCGCCTACGGGAAATTTTAATCCCATATAAATCCTGATCTGGACGAGGGATTGGCTCGCAACAAACTTTATCGGAAAGATATTACGCTGTAGAACATGTACTGATACGAAGTTCAACAAGAACTGAACAAGCTGTTTTCCTATGAAATTTTTGATCGGGATTTTTCAGGGCATTTCTCAATTAATAAATGAATGAATGAATGAATGAGTGAAAGAATGAACGATTGAATCGATGAGAGAGTGAAAGAGCTAATGAGTGAATAAATGAATTAGTGAAAGAACGAATGAATGAATAAATGAGTGAATACATGATAAAGTAATTAAATGAGTGAATGAATGAAAAAATAAATAAACGAGTGATAACTACATGAATGAGTAAGTGAATGACTGAATAAATGAAAGAATGAATAATTGAGTGAATGAATATGTATTATCCGTTGAAAAAATTATATTTGAAGTAATTAAGAAGTAAAGCTAAATGTGAAAGAGAGAGAAAGTGATAGCTATATTATATTGTTTCTGCTACGCAAATTCAAATATGAGCTTCATTGAAACCACGCTGCTGAGATTCATGTGCCTTAGACCTCTTGGCCAACGATGCCACCAGAGTTTATAGACTGGATGTCAAAGGCTCGGCTGATCACTTGAGTTAGCAATTAACCGCACGCCAACCGTATTGTTTGGTAATTTTTAAAGTTATACCTACAGATCTCAAATACTAATTATGCGTTTGTTTAAAATTTTTATACTGGTAGGTACATGTTTTAAGTATATTCAGTTTTCCGTAACTTATGAAATATTTCTCTGTAGTTGTACAGAGTGTGGAAAAGCAAGAGTTTTATTGAGACACTTATCAAGAAACCTGATTATTTGATTTGAAACAAGTGCTGTGTTTTTGCAGAATTTAGTTACAGTATGAGCTTGATGAAAGCGCTTGAAACCAAATTAGAATGAAGGCTGGTTACTTAAAGTACATGTCGACTCCACTCTTTTATTCTGCAGAACATTTTTAATCACTGCTAAACACAGAAATCAACTAATTTACACACATTTAAGAAGTAAAGTCAATCATTTTTTTTTTCTGACGAAGAGCACTGACTTGAGGATGCAATATTCCGCCATCGCCGCATGAACATAACATCTAGGCGTCAGTGAAGTGTTGTTTGGCATCAGCATTTTTCTGTATTTTTGCTTTAAATCCTGCAACGCACCCTGGTTCAAAAGCTGAAGAATTGAAGTTACATTCGGTGACAGAAAAACTGCTTTGACGTCTCCACAAATGCGCTATGAGTCTTCAAATTATTCATGAAATCCGTCTCATCCGAATTCCCGCTAAACCGAACAGTGTTCGGTCCCAATGAGTTCGGAATAGTGGGACTCGACTGTATTTTTTTTCCATTATACACGAGATGTCATTCTGACTTTCTGAGCATGACGGCTGATGTATAAAATAAACTTCTTGGTTTTTTTTTCCATTGGTAGGGTTGACGCAGGTGATTTGACCTTTGAATAAATAAATAAAAAAACATTGATAACATAACAGTAAAGCTGTGACGACTCAGGAATTATCTGTCGTAGTCATAAATAATAGATATTTTAATTAAGTCGGATAATTTTTTGGTTGAACAATACAGAAACATAGCAACACTCCGATTGTTATCTTTCCAAACTTAATAAGTTCGGAAATAAACGTTTTTTTTTTTTTTTTTTTTTTTTTTTCAATATGTACAAATGAAATGTAAAGAAGAGCTATGTTTTCAATTTTAAAACTGCATTTTGTAATTACAAGCATGAAAGTCTGTAAAATGCACAAAAAACAATACATTTGCTCAATCGAATAAATGTTATTTAAACGTAAGAATGCTCTTATTGTGCTATTAAATAGATAATTCCCTAATTGTTATTTTGCTCGAAAACATTGTTCCACCAATTACCGTATAGCAGCAAAAAATGTTTAATAAAAGTGGTAAAAAATTTTAAGCAATAAAAAAATATATTTCACAAAAAATAATGCTAGAAAATCATTCATTTTTAGTTAGTTAAGAGAACCTCGAAGGAATAATTTTTAGACTATATTAAATTTCAAAATCAATTAAACTTAATTTGAGTGGTTAAATTATTGGAGATGTATTATTAACATTGAAAAACAATATTTCATTAAAATTCCAACAAACACTATTTCAAATTATTTTAATTCTTTCTGATTAATAAAACAAAGACAAAATTCAATTACAAATGTAATCAAATTCAATTACAAATACTATAAATAAACAAGAGTTTGCAATAATTGCAATATAAAGTAACACGGTATAATGATAATGAGACTCATAATTTTGTGCCGACTTCTAAGACTATGTTTAAAATCATATCGATGTTGTTTAAAGAAGGATTTTTTTTTTTTTTTTTTTTACTTTTTAACGCAATTTTTAATTTGAAGTTGGTTCTGTTTGTTTCCCAAAATTATTATTTTTTTTTTTTATATATGAAAGAGATGTTTAAATTTTTTAAATGCCCATTTTAATCTAATATAATCTTTAAGCACGCAGGTTTTTTTTTTTTTTTCAAAAACATTTCTTTTTTCCTGTGCATGCCACTTAAAGGTAGTACCAATGCATTAATATATATAAAAAAAATTATATTACAATTTGAAAGATGTTAAAAGTAAGAAAAACGAAATTAAAACAACTAAGACCTTGTTTTAATTTCGTTCTCAAAGATAGCCTTGTTTATTTCAAACCAAGCCGTGGTAGCATAGCAGTTAGGATGTCGAGCTTCGGATCGGAGGATCTCGGGTTCGATACCCGAGCCGCTGAAAACCCACCATGTACACTTGGGGATAAGTGCATGTAAAATCCGTGGACCCTGAAGTCCCGAGGCAGTTCCGAGGGTACCGGTGGGTGGAGATTTTCCCTTCCCTTCACCCATAGGTCTAAAAGGGAAGGTGGCGTATTTGTGGTGGCGCCATCCGGTGTCATCCAAGTACATTATGAGCCAAGGCTTACTTCCACCATTGGTGCTTAGCTTGAAACTGAGGGTGCACCTTACTGCATTAATTCCCAGTAGCACTGCGAAGGGCAGCTTGGATATCTAAGTGGCGTAAGAAACAACAATTTCAAACCAAAGTTGTACTTCTTTTTAACTTTTATTTATTTATTTATTTTCATATTTCTGTACTCAAATATTTAAACAAAGTATATGTGGGGGATTTCTGGATGTATGGGAGCGTCTTTGGTCGCAGGTAACTACCATGGCGCCATTGCTTTCATTATTTATTTTTAACCAGGATCGAAAATGTAGAGTCAGGTTATTACATCCGTTGTCACCAACATAGCTAAAAATTCCTTTACTGGTTTAAATTGATCCAAAGTAGCATTCGATGCCTCAACTATTCCGTCTTCTGATCGAGGTATGTAAATACATGTACTAGCAAAAAATGTAGTTATTTCATGAAATGAACATTTTTTTTTCTTTATTTCTTTCTTCACTTCATAATAAATTTCAAAATGTTAAAATAAGGGAACTTAAATGTAATAATAATCCTTTTGAAATGATTGAGTTGAGCTTTTATCTTTTATTATTTCTCGTAATTAATAAATTAAAAAATATTTCCAATGCCTGCATTAAATTCAACCACCGAGCCATGAAAACACGTATGAATAAATGTGGCGCAGTATCTTCAAAAAATTGTTTTAGGGAGAAAATTATACATTCTGCTGCATAAATGCTTAACACAGCAGAACACTTCATGCAGCGTATCTGCTACGTAAGTATGTTTCCATTCCTGATATTAATTGGAAAACATCGAGAAGTTTTCTGTAAAAAAAATCAGCCGAGGGGTAAAAATAAAAAAGCTCCAATTGCACTCTTCAGATATGTGTTTCAGAAATCAACCATTACCTGACATTTAATTTTGGAAACAATTTTCAGCTCTTATCCTTTATGAAAATATGAAAAATCAAACATCGACAAGTGTGAGTTTTCAACTAGGCATTTCAAATTCAGTTGAGAAAATAGAGATTTTACGCTTTGTATTTTTGATAGATTCTTTGGAATTCAAAAAAAAATAGGATCGGTATTGTATTGCATGAATGTACTGTAAAAAATGTCTGTTAAAGCACAAAAGGGAAACTGAGTGTTTCTGTGTAAATATAAATAAAAATAAATTGTATAAACAGAATGATTTTAAGCCACGGTAAACTAATAAAAAAGTTTCTTCTACCAACCGGCGAAGCCTTAAAATGTTAAAATGTAGATTAGAACGTGTAGGTGAAATGACCATAACACAATACAAAACAAAGACTCGGCTCTCTTGGCGTGATTGGCGCTAGACTATAATTAACACCGTTTCCCATTGAGATACACTTACAAACTTGTTTTAAGTGTTGGACTCTTGAGATTAGCGAGAAAAACGTTCGATTGCTCCACCTTCTTTAGACAAATAGCGCCAAAATATAATCAACACCAATTCTTATCAGGATGTATGTGTGCATCAAATTTCGTTCAGTTCTATGTATTACTTCTTGAGTTGCAGCGTGTGATGTAGATCTGGTATAGTATAGTGGATTTCCTTTGAGATTTTGGTTTACAGAAAAATGAAAGGGGGAAAGGTTTAAGTTGGTTTCGATCACTTCCCTGCACTTACCATTTGCTTGGTGCATACGATGACCATGAGTTGATCCTACGTGGGGTTCAAGTTAACACGACCAACAACTGCTGCTACAATGGAAAAATAAATGCATACCTGCACATCGGGAGACCAAGACGATATTTTAGCATAATTAGGTGTTTTTATTACCAACATATAGGAGGGGCGGTCGGAGATCTGGCGAGACGCTTAGGTAGGCTGCTTTCTTAACAAACACACAGTTCTAGGCGATATAAGACATCACTGTCGGTGCGTTTGGGGCGTCCCCCTGCACTTGTTGCATTTTGAAAAAAACATTGGAAGTTCTGGACAGTTGAGTCGTTACTTCGTTTCTGACGGATCCATTGCTGGTCTACTGAAAAAAAAGGGGTCGATGAGGGGAACATGGGCTCAGCAGCCATCCCGGCACGTTGGTAGAGGAACGAAAAAAAAACGGATCTACCTTTCGATTCAAATTTCTCGCTGGACGCCGAGAAAAGTAGGGTTGCTAACCTCTGCTCCTCGAATGGGCCAATCACAAGGCGCGAATGCGCTTTCAAGTGCCGGGAAGCCAGGCGCAACACTTTGTCGCTCAAGGAGTGTTCTTCTTCCCTCTGTATCATGTGACAGCAGGGTGACATTCAAAAAAAGGTAATGTCGTGCATCACGACATCGGTACCATGAATATGTGATGGAGATCTAGTATAGTATAGTGGATTTCCTTTGAGATTTTGGTTTACAGAAAAATGAAAGGGGGATAGGTTTAAGTTGGTTTTGATCACTTCCCTGCACTTACCATTTGCTTGGTGCATACGATGACCATGAGTTGATCCCACTTGGGGTTCAAATTAACACGACCAACAACTGCTGCTACAATGGAAAAATAAATGCATACCTGCACATCAGGAGACCAAGACGATATTTTAGCATAATTAGGTGTTTTTATTACCAACATATAGGAGGGGCGGTCGGAGATCTGGCGAGACGCTTAGGTAGGCTGCTTTCTTAACAAACACACAGTTCTAGGCGATATAAGACATCACTGTCGGTGCGTTTGGGGCGTCCCCCTGCACTTGTTGCATTTTGAAAAAAAACATTGGAAGTTCTGGACAGTTGAGTCGTTACTTCGTTTCTGACGGATCCATTGCTGGTCTACTGAAAAAAAGGGGTCGAGAGGGGAACTTGGGCCCAGCAGCCATTCCGGCACGTTGGTAGAGGAACAAAAAAAAAAAAAACGGATCTACCTTTAGATTCAAATTTCTCGCTGGACGCCGAGAAAAGTAGGGTTGCTAACCTCTGCTCCTTGAATGGGCCAATCACCAGGCGCGAATGCGCTTTCAAGTGCCGGGAAGCAAGGCGCAACACTTTGTCGCCCAAGGAGTGTTCTTCTTCCCTCTGTATCATGTGACAGCAGGGTGACACTAAAAAAAAAGGTTATGTCGTGCATCACGACACAGCGCCCACAAAAAAAGTTTGAGTGTGCCACGCCCCCCCCCCCTAGAGCAAAAGGCGCCAAAATGTAACTAACACCTGTTCATATTGCGGTACACTTGTATAACAAATTTTGTATGAATTCTTCCATTGCTTCTTGACACATGCCACTCACGCTAATCGCGAAAACGTTCGATTGTTTCCCCTTGGAATGGATTTACGCCAAAAATTAATCAGCGCCCTCAGCTTCTATGTGTGCACCAAATTTTGTTTGATTCCATACATTACTTTTTGAGCTACAGCGGTCTCAGGAAAAGGAACAATAATTAAAAAAAGTAATAATAAATGGGTACAGCACATCTCAAAACGGGTAAATCCGTCGAAATTCGAATTTCAAAATTTTAACTAATCCAATACTTTTTTCTATATATTGGATATACAATAAATTAAAAATTATTCAAACGAAGATGCATTTAAACTCTAAACTGACGATTTATTGTAGAGGAAAATAGTGTGTAATTAGTTTTCAAGTAAGCCGTTTGAGAAGCTAATAAAATAAAGGAAAATTCAAAGAAATATGAAACATCATTTCGTATTGAAAACTTCAGTTTCAGAAAAGCACTTCATTTCCTGTGTGTAAGAACAATTTTGGAAAGCCCATATTATACTTACTTATGAACGTACAGGCTCTTTCCTTATTCAGAAACATATGTAGTCGAATGAATCTATGAAGACAAAACTGGGCAGTTCGGTAAGGCTTAGCTTCCAAAGTTAAAACTTTTTTTTTTTTTTTTGAGTTGTAGGGTTGAAGCGATAAAAAATGTCTGCCGTGTCTTGCATTTTGTTATGAAAAATTCACAAGGTGACGTTCAAAATTTTTAAAACTAAATTTGACAGTTGCTTTCAAAGAGAATGAAGAATTAGATTTTAGTAGAAAAAAAATGAAACAAGTTGTGAAGTGTAGTCTTAAATCTAAAATATTCATTTGAAACCGAAACCCATTGCTTGCTTTGTTTCATGTGACTTCTTAAGAATGTGAAGTAAACAGTAAATCTCATGCATAAATCATGAACTGAATAGTTCTAGAAGTTTTCATATTTTATTACGTGGATAAACAAGTAGATTGTAGAGGCCCTAAATAGTTTTAGAATAAAATAAATTCTTCCCTAAAAGGTTTTCTCCCCCTCTTGTTTTAATAAAAAGAGAAAGAACGCATAGCAGCTTTGAAATATTGATTCAAGTATCTTTATACTTTTCAAAAATCAACTCAGTTTGCTTTTCCTTTAAGATAGGTCTTCCTTTCTTTCCTTTTTGCAAACTATAAATTTTATGTGATATTTCTGGTTTTAAATGCTATGTACATGTTCACAGTTTTAGAAACACATTCGTATGTATTTCCCAACAGTTACATATTTTTTACATTAGCTGTTAAACTTCATAAAAATTATACTATTTTAGCATTGAAAATCAAAATGTATCAGTAAACCAAAACTTTTACCGCATTTGTTTGGTATTTCCAAGATATACCAATGAAAAGGATTTACATAGTAGTTGTCTTAAACGTAACAATTTAATAATTCGTAGTTAGTTGTGAACTGAACTGAAGAACGTTTTCACCTCTGGAAATTTATCGGGATTTAAAATTGCATTAAAAGTCAACGTTCTTATAACTTTTGCCTTAAACCTTGCAAATTGAGGATAATATTCGGCGGTAACAGGAACATCACTCGGAAAGAACAGGAAAGAAATAGAATTTAGTTACTGCTTTTACCGCTCACGAATGCACTACTGCGTAACAACAGTAGTGGTGGAAAGTTTAAATTTCAGCTTTACGCAGCGCTGAAATAAATTTTCCTTACATGGCAAGTGAGAAAACTAAGGGATTATACCCTTACTAGAAAGTAAGTTAGGTATAAGAGTTTTTCGCTGTAGCTCAAAATTATTTTTTAATGCTAATTAGCTTTTATGTATAAGACGATTGCTAAAGCACTTTAATCTTCATAATGTTTATACCATTGCTGTTATGTCTAGATGTATATTTGCTAAATGATCTATTTATTTCCGCATTTTGAGGGGCAGTGAATTTTTAACATAAAATTAATGTAAGCAAAGCAGGATAAAAGGTAGCCTAAACAACATGTTGCCAAAAGTTTTATCTAAATTAGGACCGATTTTGTGTGGATATATTTAAAAAAAAACTCGCGAATAAAGTACATAATAGCAACAGTGGTAATGAAAAGTTGAAGCTTCCTCTTTATGCAAGGCTAAAATCAATATTCGGACAAACTCGTGAGAGAAGAAATAAGTACTTTTTAATTAAGAATAAAGAAAACCAAACAGTACAGATTTATTCCAAACCCACCGACGCTTAACCCACATCATGGAAAATTTTTTTTTTTTGTGTGTGCTAATTAACGGCGAGCAACCCTAAAATGCATCTAAAGATCTGATACAACTCACACTTGGATTACTTTTAGGTTTTTTAGCGATTTCTCAAAATTGCCAACATAACTGCAATTAAATTTTAAATTATGTTATATCAGTGGTGCACAGTTATCATTATTATAACTAAGCGCAGAATAAAGTTTAACTCGCTTGGATTTAATTAAAAACGTTCAATAATAGGCAACGGGGAGTTCTGCTAGTGTGCACCCACCGCCTACTGAATTACATTTTAAACTACAATATACTTTTTTTTCTATGGAAAAAAATATATAAATTAATTTTAATGGCATTTTCCCCCTTACATATGAATAATTAACTGTAGTTTTCTATTTCTGTCTTTCATTTTTTTCCTTCTATGCTTCTAATATAATTTTTTAAAAGTTTTACTGAACAACTGCCGTTTCTCTAGCACACAATATTTATAAACGTTTTGCACTCCTCTTAAATACATAACGGCTAATTTATCTTGTTTAGGTTGTTAATTGTGACTGATGAAAATTAACAAACTGAATTCGTACATCATTATTTCAAAAAAAAAGGGACAAATAATATCAAGTAATAACTGGAGAGAAAAACGAAAGTTTCGTTCTTTTTGTCATTGTCAAAATAATAGAGAGAGTAAAAGAATATCAATTTTGGTCATTTCACGCTTTTTGAAAAAGAAGTAGATTATTAGTAGTTCTAGAAAAACGTGAGCCATACCCAGTATCGATTTTATAATTTTAACCGTACACTTGGAGCTAAACGAGTCTACTGTCTTTTACGCAAAATCGACTTTATGATATCAGCCGTATCACTTACTCAATTAGCTTAGGCTCCAAATTATATTGAATACTGTATATTTTTAACAGTTAGCACAGTTTTCCAGAAACAAAATATACAGGGTGATTTATAAAGAAGAATACAGAATCAATGCCCTTTAAATCAAGGACAATGTATTATATGTTATTTGATACATAGCTGTATGGAATTGCTTTTGGTTTTGTTAGAGACAGTCACATATCACATATATTCTATATGTGAACCCTTAATCACAAGACGGATTGGACGCGCCACGGACCTATAATCAACATACTACTCTTTAATACTACTTACCCAATGGCCACCCTTAAGTTTTGACCTATCGCTTTGTGATTTCTTTCTGTGGAGGTACATAAAGGACAAGGTATTCGTCTCTTCCCTTCATATTGATTTTGCAAAGCGGAAGCAACTTATAATATCCACTTTCGATATACTTTAGTTGATGATACTTTAACATGCGTTTGGGCTGCTTACTTATTACGGTTATTCCTCTTCTAGATAAATAGGTATGCACTTTTTCCGCAGGTGTTAATTTTAAAAATAAATTTTTGCTAAAAGAACCCTTAAATTGACCAAATAAAAAAATCATTTTTAATAATGCTCTCTATCTAAAACCCTTTCCAAAACAGCCTGTTTCACGCAAATCATCCTGTTTGAAGAGGGCTGATACATTTTTCAAATCATCTCAACATTTTTCCGAAGGCTAAGATTATGTTATTTTTAAGCTGTTCGAAAGCTAAAAAAAATATTCGAATTAAAACTTAAACATGAAAAATGAGGTATTCTGGCCCAGCTGTTTCGAGTAGAAAATCGAGGATCTGGAGAGGAGCGTGGAGGCAGGAGCACGAAGCATTGGAGCAACAAATTATTTATTGAAACTGGAGAGGTGCTGGAGCAAAGAAATTCACTGTGGTCCGCGGCTCCAACTTTTCATATTTTTTTATAGTGTAAAAAACGGGTTAACTAAAAAAAGAAAATCCAATAAAATCTGTTAAAATAATTGGGAACAGGGAGTGGAGCCGGAGCAAGTACTTAGAAGTCGGAGTGGAGATGAAGCGGAGCAAATCCAAAAAGTGGCTGCTCCAGATCCCTGCAAAAAATTCCTTATTCGACTCGGACTATTCCGGAAAAAGCTTTTTTTGGAGGGGTGGGGTGCAGAAAGACGGGAGGATGGACAGATATTCGATGGACACACAAATCCACCATGTCATTACCGGTAATGAGATAATTTTTTTTTAATTTCAATTTTTAAAGTTTAAAAAGTAATGTTTCAATTTATTTTCTGATTTATCTTTCGCTTGAGGGATACTTTTACGACACTTCACACCTTATTTGTATTTTTTCCTTTCCCTCCTATTTTTTATTTTTTTCTTCTCCCTTTTTTTTACGTTTACATTAAGTAGGCTAAATATACATTTCTTTGTTCCTATGTCTATATCACAAGTACTATTTTTAAGTGGTAAAATAATAATTGTATATATATACACATTGAGCGAGAGTGATAAATATATAAATATACATAACACCGTCTTAAAGTGCACATCTTCTCTTTCGGTATTATTACATAAGCTATTTAGAATGCTCTCATTATTAAGAAAACTACAACAAAAGCTGAATAAATCACAAAAAAAATGTTTTTTGATCAAACATATAAAAAAAACTGGAAAGACTACAGAAGTAATTTTAAATATTTACTAACAGTGAGAATACAAGGTCCATGCATAAGGCATGAATCAAAGCTCTGAATCTTTCCTTTTAAATCAAAGAAAGATGGAGTGGAATTTAAAGATTTCAAATGGTTTCAGAGAGAGAAGAAAATATTTTCCTGAAAGCTTTTCTGATATTATTTTCCATTCGGTTTTCGCTACAAAGTGAACTAAAAACATCCGAAAGCGCATGTTTGCTTTGCATTATTAACTTGTTTCTCTTCGCACATTTAAATTTTGAACATAAAACTGTACCCCTGCATTTTTTATGTACCGTCATATTTTCCTTCTAATTTGGATAAACCATTCTTTTGCTGTAAATTAGAATTTCTCAGACTGTTTCATGGGGCATTTAGAGCTACACTAAATGATTCCCAGTGCTTCCTAAAATGACATGTTTAAAATTAAGAGTACTTTCATTAACCATGTTTATGTGAAATGATTTTTTTCTATCTCAAATGAGAAATTAGGGCAGATAAACCTTTTAACGGTGACATCTAATGTACTGCCAGCTAAACTGACGAAACTACATTGAATCGTTAGTGGCATTTTACTTCTATAGAAAAAGTATGTGGCTACGAGACAAAATTTAATGCTCCATGTTGGATTTGAAATTTCGTCAACTCTGCCAGAAAACGATTTTGAACGCTCCCTTAAAATTTTGGAAATTCTGCATAATAAAGAACCCATAGAACAAGTAGATAGTTTTCAATGAAGCGACTTTTTTTAGGTTACCAATGTGGCTTTTGCTACATTCTCGACAACTGCATGTAAAGGATATTGCTTAGTCTATTTCAAAAGTAACTCTTCCAGCATAGTTGGCAGAGCAAATTTTTGCACCAGCAGAATTATTTGCAATAAATTGAAAAGAGAAATATTTTTTGGTTTAAATTGCATTTTCTTCAGGCGACATGAGAGCAGTAGAAGCGACAGGTCTACAGTGAAGCATTGTTACTGACGTGTAATAGCAAAGGCAATGATTATACAATGTAAGGGTCGTTGTTGCAGTGAGACACTTCTTTCATTGTCTCTCAAGTTACACTACTGTCAGTTAAAGCTGAGAGATTTCTACATTATGGTGCATCACCAATATTTCCTCCCGATGCTCTGAATCATCATCTGATACTTGAAATGTAAGTACAATCATCATAAATATATTTTAATATAGCTGATAGTTTTCAATATTTGTATTTAAAAAAATTAGTCATTAACGGTTGTGCATTGACAAACTATATCAGATTTTCACTAAAAAAAATGTGAATGAAAAAAAAAAAATGTTTTCCCGAAATAAATTAACAAAAAAAGCAGCAAGGTTTCGCTGCTTATTCTACAACAGTTGAGAGCGGACTTCGGCAACCTATGATCCGTGGGTCGCCGAGCTATCCACCTCATAACTTCAAACAACCCATTTGAGCTCCAAAAAATTAAAACACGTAAAATCAAAGCAGAAAACTTGATTATAAAACGAACAATTGAAAAGTTCGTGAAAAAGAACTGAAAAGTGAAGCAGGTGACAGCAATTTTGTGTGATTACAAACTTATATTAACGAACATGGCATTATTTTAAAACTAAAAATAGAAACCATGTCAAGGAGAAATCGATAAGTTTACATATAAAACAACCGATAATAATAATAGAAAAAAACATTGACCTGAAGTGTCTTCTTAATGCACAAATAATTTGGTTTATTTTCTCCCGCCACCAAAACGATTGCGGCGCCTGTTTAGCGCATAAAAGGAAGTCGGGGCTTAGACATTGATTTGATTTGACCAAATAGGAAGCAGTTGAATCTAACAATACTTAAGAAAAGAGTACGTAAACATTTTTTTCGCTCAGTTTTCTAGTTTTTTTTTTTCTTCAATGAACATAGTCTATTGCAGTCATTTTACGATGTTTTACTTAACAGGAAGTTTTAAAACTAGCGTTATGGGGATACTAATATTGAGAATAAATCTTTGTATGCTGTTAAGCTTCCTACAAACATTATTGTAGCTTTTTAATTGTTTAACGGAGATGTGTGATTTTAATTTTCTTCAAGTTATTTTAAAATATAATCATTATTTTCAACTGCATTATCTTATAATTTTTATCATTTCATTACTCAATTTCTATTTTAGTATCATTATGATCAAATCTTTACTTCTACTACACTTCATTAGAGTAATTTTAGAGTTTTGGTAATTTAAAAAACTTTATATCTAATTAAGTGTCAGGAAACACAACTTATTTGATTAGAAAATCAAAAAACGATTAAATTAAATTTTGCTTTTACTCGATACCTCAAGCTCATTACAGCACTTTTAGACACTTCAATTAATGCAACACCAGGAAATTCAAATGTCAAATTTACTTAATTAGAAAGCGTTGTATCTGAATTTCTTAAACCTTTGTGAAATCTTTGTATTGGTTAACATTCATCTAACGGAGAAATTATCTCCTTCAATTACCTTTTTTTTTCTTTTTCTGGTTTTTGTAATTAGAGTATGCGTTTCAATTTATACGTTTTAAAATATGTTTGAACAAATATTCCTATTAATGTAATAAAATCACCTTTTTTAAAGTAAGATAAAGATTTGCTATTTTAATTTCCGCTGAAAATTTATTGTCATACTGATTATTCGAAAAATTTTCATTTATTTTCTCTCCGAAAGTGGCTTAATGGAAAAAGAAGAACTTTATAATAAAAGTGAAATATACAATACTTAATACAGTTAGTTTGTTTAAGATAAAACATTCTTTTGATTTTTAATGTTGCATTAATTTTGTTCACTGAATGCAATGTATATGGCAGTGTGCTGAAAGTGCTTTTTTTCATTTGTTGAAAAGCTTACAGCTGTAGTAACGAGCTGATTTTCTTCTCTGTTGTTTAAACTTACTTAGGTGTTCAATAAAATCTGTATAAATACATAGCATAACAAGATATGTGGAATTTGATACGTTTCGCTCACATGTTATTGATCGCTCTCAGTATCTTTTCTTAGCTTTCTCCTGTACACTTAAACTACTACATTCACCAATATGGTTTAAAAAGAAAAATAATAAATAGTAAAACATAGTACATAAAGTATCTGCGCTTTATTCACTTCTCTTAAAAACTGCTAAATTCGGCCCTAATTTAGATAAAAGTTTTAGCAACATCTTGATTAGGCTTTCCTTCAGACTGTTTTGTATAAATTAATTTTTTAATTATCGACAACACAAAACTGTTCTTTCTTTTTGCTTTCTTTAACTTACTTTTACAGTTAACAGTATAGAGCGGCAAAACGTTTGGACTCCTGAGACGTATCTGGCGATTTCTTACATCCCGTATTTTATTTTATTTTTTTCTCATGCATCGTTATATTAGTATTTTTTTTTTTTTTTTTTCGCGTAGGAAAACCTTACATTTCCTTATTTGAAAGCGCCACTTTTTATTAATAAGAACGTAAATGAGCAATTTAACAATGAGATACTTAAAACGATCCTCTCACCATAAATGTTCCCAAATATGCAAATTTCTTTACAAGTGAATTAAAATGTGCAATAAATTGTTATCGTATACATGAGCCATAAAAATAAATAAATAAATTATTATGTTCATTTTATAATTAAGATTCTTGTCCTCGTGAAACAATTTACTTTATTTTAGATTTCTGAATGGACTTATTCATCCATAACTTTATACACAATTTCAGTTGGGGGTAGGGAAGTACGTAAGCGTCGTAAGTTTTTTGGACTAAAGCTAGGTATTGTGTCTTTAATATTCCTATTATATTTTTTTTTTCGCAAATAGGAAAGCGTTTAAGACGGAAGAAAAACAAAACTATACAGCAAAACTTTGACTAAAACTCTTAGAGCATCTAATTTTTTTGGAAAAAAAATTATTCAAACTAAAAATGTTGCTAGAATGAGCATTGTTTTATCACGTTATATTTGCGCGGATATTCTCATTAATTATTTAACTCTAACAAGAAGTTCCGTCTAGAACTATACGAGCCTACTCTCCCGTATACACCAAATTCAAATTTATAATCTAGCTATCTCTTTCTTTCTCTTTCTTATTTATCTTTAGTTCTTAATTATTTCAAATATACCTTTTTCAACGGATAATACATATTCATTCACTCAGTCATTCATTCTTTCATTTATTCAGCCATTCATTTATTCATTCATTCGTTACCTCATTCAAGTGTTTATTCATTCATTTACGCATTCATGTATTTATTCACTCATTTATTTATATTTTCATTTATTCACTAATTTATTCATTTATTCATTCTTTTCCTCATTCATTTATTCATTGATTTATTCTTTCACTCTTTCATTTATTCATTAATTCATTATTTCACTCATTGAGTCATTGAGAAATATCCTTGAAAATCCCGATCAAAACATTTCATAGCAAAATAGGCTCGTAAGTTCTGGATTAACTTTCTATTTGTACATGTTCTACGTTATAAGAGCTTTCCGATAAAGTTTGTTCCAAGCAAATCGGTCCGTTAGATCAGGATTTATATAGGGTTGAAATTTCCCCGTAAGCTCTGTGTTAATTTTTTGAACTGTTCAAAAATGAACAAAAACTGTTCAAATTAATATTTCACGCCAAGAGCTTCCTCCATCAAGCTTGTTCATTGGAACTTGGATCTTGTACTTAGACTTTGCATCATTTGCTTCATTTTCGCCCATAGGAGCTAATGTTCATTTTTTTTTGAACTGTTCAAAATTGAACGAAAAATTTAATGGAAATGAGATGTGCTCGCCGAGATCTTTCGAATGCAAAAAGAATTTTTCGAATCGTTTGAAAGTTATTAGGGGGGGGGACAGACACAGACCGACAGACAGGCAGACCGACAGACAGACAGACCGACAGACAGACAGACCGACCGACACACATTTTCCCCATCTCAAAACCCTGCTTTCAAATTTTTTATTTTTCAAATATTTATTTAATTACTTCACTTTTTCTTGACTTTTCTTTATTTTTAACGATATTTTCACGATACATTAAGCCTTCTTTCATGCTTTATTCTTATTATTTTTACTTTTACGGGAAAGAAGGCTAAAAATGGCAAAACTAAACAAATTGGCGAAGTTTAGAATTTTTATTTATACGAGTCACCAAAATTTTTCAGTTTAAATGCAGCTTAGCAATTGTCGTTGGCGATTGCTGTTTTGAATGTCCACATTCAGAGTGCAACTCATCAAGGAAATGTCCTTGGAAGTTCATAAAAAAAAGTTTTTATTGGAAGGAGAAGCTTCCACATACTCTTGCTATAAAATGCTTAGTATTGTTGTTATTGATTATTTGTTACTGCTATGCTCACATTTAAGTCACTTTCTTTTTTGCAGAACGTGAATATTATTGCAGTAGAATCTCTGTTAACCGGCTGAATTGGGACCGGTGGTAAGCCGGTTAAGTAAAACTACGGTAAAGTGGGGAGTAGCAAAAAATGGGAGATATATTATGCAATTTAAAAGGGAGTGGAGGTGTGATGATTTATTTCGCTTTAGTACAGTTACTTTGAGAATTACATACCAGTTATCAAGTGCTAGTAAAGTCTGTAACCCGTTCTCGCTGCAGACGAGAAGCCTAGCATAGTCCCGCCATTTCTTTAGGAATATCACATGCATTCAAGTAGCTTGTGGTTGCTGCTTGGCGTATCTATCACCTGTTTCTTCCATAAACCTAGCGTTATAAAAGCTATTTTTGTTTTTTATATTTCGAAAATTTGGGCCGGATAAAGCGAAGGCCGGTTAATCTGGAGCCGGCTAAGAAAGTTTCTTATCTACACATATCTGTACAAGAGATGCATATGTATTCATCTACTAGGCTACAAGACATACTCATTCTACATTATACAAGGCACTGCAAAGTAAGTTTTCTTTTGCGTTTAAACAAATTATAAATATGAAAAAGAAAGAGAAAAAGTTCTATAATTTGATTGTGGCAATTTATATTCCTCAAAATTAAAGAATCTGATATTGTATTTATTCATTTTTAGAGCTGTTCTGAGCCAATTATAATTACCTTCGTCGACTTTTTTTTTTTTTTTTCGATTATATTAAAAAAAGTTATTGACTTCAGTTTTATTTTTAAGGCGAATCTATTTTTACTTCTTAAGTTATTTTTCTCCCAAATTAGCATTATGGTGAAACTAAACAGAATTTTCTTCCTTAATTTAATTTAAGTCTGTACCTGTTCAAAATTCGAAGTCAGTTTTATCAGCAATTCAATTCTTTAATAATCGTTAATCAAATTCTTTTAATAAGAATTCTTTCTTATTGTATTTTCCAACTGATTTTTTTCACTTGCGCAAAATTGAGCAACTACCATAAAAAAGCGTAAAAAAGTAGCTTCAATTAAGATTCTGTTGAATAGGAACACATTTTATGAAATTTAATTAGAAAGCATATTTCTTTTTTGTTTTAAATTCGTGGAATCCTCTATTATTTGTTATCTTGTCTTCCAACATAAAATCAAGCCCTTTTGTTATCCTTTTTTTTTTGTAATTCTCAACCTAAAAATGTTTTCTTATTCTTTAGATTAAAATTATTCACAGCTTCGGAGTGTAAAACAAATTAAAGGGTCCATTAATTAACAAAGGAAACTTACGTTACTTTACTTCGGCACTTGACTGTTTATTATTTCAGGCATTTGATTTTTTAGTACTTTTAATACAAGCGTGCAGGGCAAAACTAAATTTAGAAACCAAATCATTTTTGAGAATCATAAGAAAAACATTTCAAATTCTGATTTGGTCATTACCAAAGCTGACAAAGGTGGTCAGATTGTTGTTCTTAATAAATCATCTTATGTTGAAAAAAACTGATGACTTAATTGCTTCTGGTCCTTATTCTGAAATTTATAAAGATAATAGCGACAAGGAGTTAAAAGCTATTTCTTCTGCTGTTATGTCTGTTCATTCTATTCCTTTGATTGCTAAACGGTCTGTGATTCCTTCTGTTGCTAATTGTGCGCGTTTCTATGCTTTACCGAAGGTACACAAGGCAGGTATTCCTTTCAGACCAATTGTTTCCAATATTGGCACTGCTTCATATAAACTTTCCAAGTATTTAGTTTCTGTGTTTTCTCCACTTAGGAGTCGGAATGTTTTCACTGTTAAAAATTAAACCGAATTTGTTAAGAAACTTCTTAACTTCGTTCCGAATAATTCGGTTATGGCCTCTTTTGATGTTAATTCTTTGTTTACTAATGTTCCTGTTGATGGCGCTTTGACTTGCTTCAGGAAAAGGCTTTCTGAATTCCATTTTACTTCTGTGGAAATTGAGGAATTAGTTTTTCTTACGCGTGTGTGCTTGCAACAGAGCACTTTTGTATTTAATGGTAAATTCTATGCTATGGTAAATGGCCTGGCCATGGGAAGTCCTCTTAGTCCTATTTTAAGTGATTTCTATATGCATTATTTTGAAGAAAAACTATTCCAGAAATTGCAATTTCAATTTTATGTTCGTTATGTGGATGATTGTTTTGTCCTAACAGACAGTAACTTGTTAGGTATTGATGATGCTCTTTCGATTATGAACTCCATTGATCCTAATATCCAGTTTTCTTGTGATAAAGAATTTAATAGTAGCCTCGCGTTTTTTGATGTTTTGATTTCTAGGAGTGAGTCTGGTTTCACTACTTCTGTCTATCGTAAACTTTTCGCTGTTTCTTTACCTCCTCACAGACTGTCGTCTCATCCTCCCAACCAAAAATATTCGACTTTTAATGCTCTTGTCCATCGTGCTATTAATATTTGCTCTTCTCCTGAGCTTCTCAAGATTGAACTGAACTATCTGAAAGCTGTAGCTGTTGATAGAGGATTTTCACACTCTTTAATTGATTCTATTCATAACAAACTTTCTAAACAAACTTCTGGTCCCAATCATGTGGTTTCTAGAAAGAATTTGGTTGTGTTACCATTCTTTCATTCTGTCAGTTTTAGTATTGCTAAAATCCTAAAAAGGTTTCAATTTCAAGTCGTTTTTGCTCTTAGTAACAAACTTTCCTGCTCTTCTCTTAAGGATCCTGTCGATGAACTTAACACTTAGGGTATTTACCAAATTAGTTGCCGTTGCGGCCTTTCTTACATTGGACAGACAAAACGTGCTCTGAAAATTCGGTTAAATGAGCATAAAGGTTATGTACGAAAGAAAGAGCTAAATAAGTCTAGCATTGCTCAACATTGTTGGAATTCCAACCACTCTTTTGATTTCAATTCTGGGAAAATTATTCAAAAATGTTCTTCCCCATTAGAGCTTGACTTTTGGGAAGCTTATCATATTAACAGGAATAGTTTTAATTTGGTTAATGATTCTTCCTCAACTCCTTATTTTTCACAGGTCTGGCATAATTTCCTTTAGTTTGTTGTTATTTCTTGGTTTTCCTTTTTTGTGTCAATTTTTTTCTCTCTCTCCCCCCCCCCCTATCCCCCTCCCCCTCCTTTACTTGTGTACTTTGTTTAGCTTTTTGTTTTGGTATTTTCTGTACTTATTTTATTTCCATTTTATTCTTTGTATTTTATTTTATTATTTTGCAATTTTCATGTACTTTCACATTTTTATGCATGCTGTTGTCTTTTTTGCTTTGTTTTTATTGATATTCCTTTTTTACTTCCTGTACTTCCAACTGCATTCGTTTGTTGCTCTCTTATTGATGCCTTCCCTACTACTTCCACTTCACACTGCCTTTATTCTCATTGGTTTACAGTTAATTCTTAGGCTATATAAGCTTTATTTTTGTTGTTTTGTCTGCTTCATTTTGATGTTTTGCATCTAGAAGCTCCCTGTCGCATTGAAAAAGGAATTCCAAGAAATCCCTAAACATATGTCTGCGTTTTAATGCTCATTTGTGCTTTAATTTATCGTGAAATTATATTTCTCCAAATAAACCATATTAAAAAATTGCCTAAAAATGCATGAGAATATCCTGGAGATCCTTTATGGTAATTCGATTTTAACGTAAAATTAGAAACTTAAAAACAAGAAACTACAAAGTCTTTAAAACAGGAAACTACAGAGAACGAGTTGATGTGTGCACCACATGACTTCCTTGTAGTACTACACTTATTAGATAATATACATTTCTAAGAACTAAAGAATGGGGGCGTATATCATAAACGCTTGTTAAAAGTTATATTTTTTAGTTTCATAATTTTTTTAATAAATTCTTAGTTCACTTTCACCTGCCTACACCTATAAAGTATAGTAAGTATAGAGAATGGTATTTTTAGAATTAATGGAATTAATTTTTTTTTTTGGCTTGAGAAATCTGAACTTAAAACACCACAGTAACTGAACCGATACTGCAAAAAAAAAAAAAAAAAATAAACGTAACCATATCTTAGGGTGAGGCGTGAAGAACATTTTAAACACGTAAACCCACTAGTTTGTTGAGAACCAATGGGGAGTAAAGGCAATTTTACAAGAATCTTGCAAATGCTTTATCATTCGAGTTCTACGTGAAAGTCGCTAAATATCGCATAAATCACCAATCCGACACCGGATTTGGCTTCAATATTTCGGAGCCAAATTTGGTCAAATATTCACAAGCTATCGCCAAATGTGCGGCAATATCCGGAGTTGGTGTGAGTAATGTTTTTGGATATGGAAAACTACTAGAAAAGTCCATACAATTGACACAAAATCGCATAAGGCACCTCTTTTGGAACATCCGATTACAACCAAAAGGGGAGGTGCACAACTAGACCGTGTACAGGTCCTACATACAAAGTTTCAACCTTCTACAACTAACTGTTTTTGAGCTATGCGAGATACGTACGTACGCACATACGAACATACAGACGGGACGAAAAAACTCGTCAAAACGGACTCGGAGATGGTCAAAATCGATATTTCAGTGGTCACGTTAATCACGAGTGTATGCACATACATTTTTAAAACCAGTTTTTGAGCTATTAATAGGGACCGTTAATGTTTTTTGTTTTTAATTATAAACTTTGTGGATAGCTATATGAAAGATGTTTTACCACATATTAGTTAAGACATGTTTTATGCGGTGGACAGAAACTACATTTAAAAAAATATAAAGTCTCAATTAGAAAATATGGCAATGATTTACGACAAAAACCATTCAAAATAAAGGTGAGTGATGCCATAACCAGTCTATCGAATGAATAGAGAATTATATTCCTGTCAGTTATGACTTGCCAATAACACTACTAACATAAATACCTATTGAAACATCCGTCAAGGATTAATGTATTTTCTGATTGGATAAAACTGTAAAATGAACAAGTGAAGTACCTCATTTTACAGAGAATGACTCATAAATAATATATTTGTTCTAATTCCCTTCAAAACTATTAATACCTTACATTTTTTCAGACCTTACACTGTAATTACGTAAGCATGAAATGTTATTTACTTTGGCGGAAAAAAATGACATGTTTTCCTAAGAGAAACGTAGTAAGACCTGACACTACAATGTTAAGGGAAGCATGAAATGTAACTGTTGAAAAATGACAGCTGTCACGGCAATGAATTCATTTCCGATCATGATCTTGTATTAGAAATGGGTACAAACTTAGGAAGATGGATTTTTTTCCACTCAGATGACAGTTAGACACACGGATGTGGAATTTATGTATGTATCTGTCAATTTCTATTCTGGTAATACTATAAATGATTAAATCATATGCCACTTTTTGTTTTTGTGTCGCTGTCATTTTTCTTCTTCTTGGAGTAACAGTATTGAAAATGAAATAAAAATTTCATTTGATGACACAAATGTGTTAATATAAAATTACTTTAAAAACAAATACAATTTTTAAAGGTTTTATTTCTTGAAACATTACATTTTAGTTTTTATTTATTGCTACCTATCATCACATTGGATGAGTCTTACGACTACTTGTCTACTACTACAATCTTTTTCTTTTTTTAGATACTTCACGTAATATATTATATCACATTACGATACTTTTTATTAGCATAGTATCCCCCTTTTTAGCCTACTTTCCCGTAAAAGTAAAAAAAAATTAATAATAAAGCATGAAAGAAGGCTTAATGTATCGTGAAAATATCGTTAGAAATCAAGAAAAGTCAAAAATAAGTTAAGTAATTAAATAAAGATTGAAAAATAAAAAATTTGAAAGTAGGGTTTTGAGATGGGGAAAAAGTGTGTCGGTCGGTCTGTCGGTCTGTCGGTCTGTCTGTCTGTCGGTCTGTCCCCCCCCCCTAATAACTTTTGAACGAATTGTCCGATTGGAAAAATTCTTTTTGCATTCGAAAGATCTTGGTGAGGACATCTCATTTCCATATTTTACTTTTTGATTTGAACGATTTTTTGTTCAATTTTGAACAGTTCAAAAAATTTTAACATTAGCGCCTATGGGTGAAAATGAAGCAAATTATGTAAACTCTGGGTACAAGACATAAGTTCCCACGAACAAGCTCACTGGAAGAAGTTCTTGGCGTGAAATATTGATTTGAACAACTTTTGTTCATTTTTGAACAGTTCAAAAAAAACTAACATACCGCATACGGGGAAATTTCAATCCTATATAATTTCTGATCTAACGGACCGATTTGCTTAGAACAAACTTTATCGGAAAGCTCTTATGACGTAGAACATGTACAAATAGAAAGTTCATCCAGAACTAACGAGCCTATTTTCCTATGAAATTTTTTGTTTGGGATTTTCAAGAATATTTTTTAATTAATGAATGATTAAATGAATAAGCAAAAGAATGAATGAATAAATGAGTGAATAAATACATGAATGACTTAATAAATAATGATTGAATGAATATGTATTAACCGTTGAAAAAGGTATATTTGAAGCAATTAAGAACTAAAGCTAAACGAGAAAGACAGAGAAAGAGATGGCTAGATTATAAATTTGAATTCGGTGTATATGGGAAAGTAGGCTCGTATAGTTCTAGACGGAACTTCTTGTTTATATGACTTTAACAGAAATGTAAAATCAAAGAACGCACATTTTTGTTAAAATCAACAAGTGTTAAAAAAAATTTAAATAAGAATAATGTTTTAAAATGATCAATTTAGAAAAAAAAAAGCACTACGTTTTAAATGCAGTGTGAGCAAAGTAAATCAAAATATTTTACACAAATAACAAACGTATCATTTGAAACTTAAATTAATTTTAGAAAAGTGAAATCTAAAACGAAAAGTGTGTAAAATATGTAAAGCACAGTGTGAGGCATAAAGTTTTAGTCACATCGTCTAAAAAAATACCAAAATGTCCGTCAAATACAAATTTGTTGGTAACCATAACATACAAAGCTTTTAAACTCGACGATAAAGAAAACAGTGTCCTTATCAAGTAAGAATGAACGTCAAAATAGTTAAGGAAAACTTACGTAAGACATAGATGAGAAAGTTTATGTTTATATTTATTTAGTTATTCATCTTTTATAAGTAAGGCAAAAAATAGCCTATATTACGTTGTACGTTTTCTATGATCTTTTCAATATTTTCAGAATCAAGTACACTTTGCTTCTGCTCTTTTTATAGAATTTGAGCTTTTGCCGTCAGATCTTTTTTTGTCATTTATGTTACATATACATACAATGTTCTGTGGTTGTATGTGAATGGCAAATAGTTTGGAAAATTTTCTGACAAAGTGGTATTTCAATCAAGTACATGGAGGCGCAAAACCTTAACCGTGAATATTTCATTTTGATTTCATATGCAGATACCACAATTGTGCTGGGAACAGCAGCTTTTGCACACAGACGACCCAGATTCTGTCACCAGCATGAGACAGAACCTCTCATTTATTATATCTTCCGTACAATGTTCTAAGGTTTCATGCAAAGAGGTGGGGAATTGTTGTAGAAAAGATGATGCCATATAGGATAAAAAAGGATTTAAATTTTTATGAGACCAAAAACGGCAGAAAAAGAACAAAGAAACATGTTTTAATTGCTTTGAGGCTAAAAGCCACAGAAAAACGACAATAAAATCGCTTTTAATTGCCCAGAACAAATCCCGCCTAAAAAGCAACAGTGGACTCAGTTTTTAATTGTCCGAAAAACAAAAACTGTTGAAAAAGTAACACTAAAATTGGTTTCCAATTGTCCACAGTTCAAAGTCATAGAAAAATCAACAGCGAAATTGCTTTGAGCTGTCCTGAAGTTAAAACAAAAGTCAAATCAGTTCTTGATGGACTCCAAGCTAAATTTTTTGGTTTTTATCCTAATGGAAATTCTAATCTTTATTTAGAAACCCATTTGCATGTTAGTCGAATCCAATTACGTCTGAATTCAATCAGTTTACCTTTGTATATGTTTCAGACAGAAAGTTTTCCTGATCGTAGGTTTGTTTAGCTTTTTGAAAGTTAAACTTTAATTACTGGTGCAATCCCCCCGCATTTGAGTGTGTTCAATTTGCTATAATACTTAATATCACTCATGTTAAATTGTTCTTCTCATGAAGAACAATGGGAAAACTAAGTTAATGCTCCTACCCCGGACCAAATCTATGTGCTTAACATCTTCCTTAAAAATGCATTTGCGTATTTTCAAAAGAAAATTCTGGGTGACAATCAGTTTTAAATTATGTTTCGTCAAGTACATAACTTGTCTAGTTCTCTACTTTTGTCAAGTAGAGAACTAAAATTATTATCCTAATTCGCCTTGAAAGTATTTCCTTGTTAAAATTTCAACATTAGCTTAAAACAAAGTTCTCAAGCATTTCTTTCTCTCTTTGCAATTTTTTCTTTATTTTAAAATAATTCAAAGTTCAAGACAAAAATTAGTAAATTAAAAATAAAATAACTCCCAATGATAAAATTTTTGCGAAAATAATTACATTAATAAACTATTTGTGTATGATTTCCTATTTTCTATTAATAAAAAAAAGAGGCAGTCAATTTATTCTGAGATAACTGTGATTCCTTTTAAGTAATCCTTTACATACTCTTTTCTTGAAAAATCTATAGCGATGCATAAAATCAAATTCGATTTGCTTTGAACTGTAAACAAGGGACTACTCTTGTAGTTTGAAATAAATGAACAAATTTAATTTTCTCGAAATTGGTTGTGCTCAAACCTTAGTACTTGTGTTATCCTTTCAATGGGAATTGAAAATAAGCTTCTTTCTGAAAATTCTAAGAATTTAATTTTTAATTAAAAGCGAGAGAGAAGCAAATGCATTATTGCAAGAACAGCAAGATTAAACCATGTTTTTCGCAAATACCTTTTTACGGTTGTAGACGATTGAATTACATTTCAAATACTTATTTTCAATCTTTGAATTTTAAAGCAATGAATATTTTAGGCAAATAGCAAATTATTTCACTGCAATATATTTTTTATTCACTGTTGTTAAAATTGTACATTTTCTGTAGGTGTATTTTACATTACTAAGTTACATGCCGACAAAGTTTAGAATTGCAGTATGGTACAGTAGTCGTAAGCTGACGCTCTGTACCAATAAAATTCTTTCGACCTTTTCATTTTACCAATGGGTTATTATACAATTACAAGTTATATAACTGACATATTGACTATGAAAACTTCTCTTTTTCAACATTCATATGTTTTATATTAAGTAAAACTTCTCTGTTAAGTTTGAAAGATATCTGTAGGGTATTAATACAATGGAACCAACTATGGTGATGTAATATACCAGCGGCTTTTTTTCCGATTTAATAATAGGAAGCATCATTTAGAAGCATGTGACAAGAAAAAAGAAATTAGTTAGAATTTGTGTGTTCTGAATGCTCTTTCGACGAACACAATACAACCAATGTGCAATGTCTGCACAAAATGTTTTTGACGTTTTGTCTGTTGCACATTTAGTATACTAAACACTCAAATTTTCAATATTAGAGTCTTAAACAAAAATGCTGCTACATGATAAATCTTAAATAGAATTCAGTGATTCTATCTATATTTTTTTGTAAAATATTTTGTCTGTTTTGAAAAAAAAGCAAACTGAAAGTAAGATTTCTGAGAGGAATTTGAAACCACAAAACCGATATAATTGCATTATAATCAAATAGAAACGATCTTGTTACATATTGGGGAAATTATTAAATCTCTCCACAATCTCATAACTTAACTAATTTTAACATTATCTCCTGCGAATCAGTTTATTAGTAAATGTTTTGTTCTCTATATGTAATAGTGATTTTTAGTCGTTTGGCTTCAGTGTTAATTGGAATTCAACGTATCAGTGAAGTCAACGGGCTGATGTTAAAAGAAAACTGCATTTGTACTGTAAAGTTGAGACGTTGACAAGGCAAAGGTAGTAAGTCAGAAATCCTAAATATTTTTAGAAGACAAAAAACCTATTTGAAGTCATTTTTCGATAATGACTAATCATGCTGATATAATATATATGACTAATAAAGCTGTAATAATGTGCTTTTTATCAATTTAGGCCCATTTTGAAAAAATGACTTCAGGCAGGTTTGATGTCTTAAAAATATTTAGGATTTCTTAGTAACCTTCATATGTCAACGCCTCAATTACCGACCTTCTTTTTCCTTCTTTTCTTGTTTTAAATTTTTTTAAGCATTTCCTCAACTTAAGTGAATCTTTTTAACTGTTCTAAAGTACTTACTGTATGACATACATTTTAACATTTCGTTTATCTATTACAGAATATTAAGCGTTTGATTTCAATACAAGCAACAGAACCATTGTTGGTGAAAAAAAGTTGTTTGAAAATTCATTTATTGTAGTGCACATGAGGAATTTCCATGAAGAATGAACAATAATATTTGCAGCTGTGATGAAAATATGTAAGTAAAAGGGGGGGGGGGGGTAAAATGTGCTAAAGATATTTTACACTCCTCACCTCGAAGGCATAATTTCATGTGACCAACAGGTTTTTGCTCTATTCCGAGAATCTCAATGTCAACCAAATCTTTTTTACAAGATACATACTATAACGGAAATCCATATATATACAGTGGAACCCCGCCACTCGTCCGCTTCGCTATTCGTACAACTCGCTATTCGTACAACTTGTTCAAGTAAAATTCAACTCGCCATTCGTACTTGCCTCGCAATTCGTACGGTGCCAGGGGCCAGCTGGGTTGCCAGTTTGGCTTTTTTTAAGAAAAAAATCGAGAAATGTATGTTCATTTTGAACTTGTCTGTAAATAACTTGTTTGGCGTTTTAGATTTTTTTTTTAATTTTTGAGATTTTACTGACAATTTTAACTGGCTGAGGGGGCAGCTAGAGGAAGTGGTTGAAGGACTTTCTTTTTCAAAGGAGGGAAGTAGTAAGGAAAGCATTTCCTTTGCAGAAACTAAAGATCTGTGTTACACCTGCAAGAAAACACAGAGAGTGGTGTAAAAATGGCATCCCAACACTGCTGTAGTCAACAGCATTAACTTCAACGACAATGTTATTGACCATTTTAGAAAATTTCTGAACAATCGTCAAAGGCAGACAACATTGGACAGGTTTTTAGACTAAGAAACCCAAGATTCCTCTAGTGCAAAAAGAAAGAACAGCAGAAAGAGAGAAAACACCTGAAGGGATGTTACCTGACGTTTTTATAGAAGAAGACTCCTCTTCCAACCATTTCTCTTCCTCCTCTCAAAATTCCACTTATGCCATCAACTCACCTCAGTACAAGCGAAGTTCAGTTAATATTTTATGTGTACATAATTTGATGTACAGTACTGTACATTTGTTTTTTACAGGTTTAAATAAGCAACCATCTGTGTGTCTGGAACGGATTAATCCAATTTACATTGTATCGTATTTGAAAAAATAATTCGCCATTCGTACAAATCGCCATTCGGAACGAATTGTGTACGAATAGCTAGGTTCCACTGTATTTCACTTAACGTAGACCAGTTACGATTAAATTTTGCAGTACGATACGATACTGACATCATGCAAAAAGCTAACTATGGTAAAACAATATTTAAAACTTTGTTTAATGATTATCATAGAAACCTAACACAACATTTGCATTTATTATCGTAACTTACGGGAGACTTTGACAAATTAATTTCTATTTCTTAAGAAGAATTATATACATAACTCAATTTTTAATTTCCGATTCTTTGGAGAGGCAACGCCTTAGTTTGTTTATATCGAGCGATCTCTTTTTAAGCCTTTCGAATTTTAAAGAGTTTTTTACGATTTTAAAATGGTTATAGCCCGCAGATTTTCTTCGGGGAATCAGCTAGTGGTAGTTATTTCTCTATGTACTTTTTTCGTATTTCTATATGAAATCTTACCTGCTTTGCTATTATGTTTGCAATTTTGGGATAGTAAATATAATGAAATATTTAAAAGTTCTTGCATTATAGTTTATATGTATTTTTTTTCTTTTTAATTTATTCAAAACAAAGTAACAATTATGGAATTTGATCGCATCAAAAAACAAGCAAAAGAAACTTTAAAACCGAGCACTATGAAATTGCAAACCATATTTCAATTGAGAAATAAATTTTAAGAATTAAGTAATTTTATCAAATTATTTATTTTCATTATGAAAGGAATCTGGTTACCCTAAAAACCATGGTTCTTTCCTTAAAAATGAAGTAAATTTCGAAATAAGAGAAAGAAAAATGCAATATCTTGTGTTATTTGTTGTATATAAAGCAGTAATTAGGACATTTTTTTTTTTTTTTTTGTTCTTTGTTACCATTAATTGATTATATCATAATTTCAATTTTTTATGCTGTTCAGATTATTCAGTTACTGCAATAATTGCGAAAGAAATATATTAGAACATATTTTATTACATTTAATAAAAGCTAATTTATATTTCTTAGGAAAATTAGAAATAGTATACTTTGGACTAACACATTTTTTATTGCAATAAATGACTGATATGACCCGACAAAATTATTATCCCAGAAATGTATCAAAATTTTCATTTTTTTTAAATTCAAAGTATTATCTCAAAAAAAAAAAAAAGATATTGGAAGGTTCTTCTTTTCTGTCTTTATTCACAAAATAATAGAAAAATTATCATTTATAAAACAAGTAGCACTAAATATAACTAGAAATTTTAAATATATATATCAACGCTTACTGCAATACAAATCCTATTTTGTTTTGCTTCTATTAATGTACTGTTTTTTCTTCAAAGCACATTATTATCTTCGTGTCCCTTACATTTAATAAAATATTGTAATTGCTTAAGTTCGTTTTCAGACAAATTTATAAAAAAGTAAAAATTAGTGTATGTTATTAACTGAAAGTTAAAACTAAACCTAAAAATTAAGAAACTGGATACTTTTTTTAAGAGAAAAGAACCTTTTTCTCTGAAAATGTAAAATGTGTCTGATTTTTAAAAAAATTATACAGCTTTATGGTTTTTAATCATAAGTGTTCATTTTTAGTCTCTTTTAAAAGTCATTCTTTTTCAATGCTAACATTATCCTTTTTATTGTTTTAATGGAAAATTTATATTTTATGAATAAAATTTATGCATTTATAATTTATGAATAATTTATAACTTCATAGTTTTTAATATCAAAAAATAAGCTACAATAGTATCATTAATTCACTATTGTGTGTTCAATCTCAATTAAATAACTGAAACGATGCTTCATCAGAAGATATTTATGAACAAATTATCAATCCAAAAGACTCCGCATCCATAAACAGAATCTTTTATCCTAAGAAAAGCAATTATATTTCTGTAATAATAGTTCCTGAAATTTAAAAATTGTCTCAGTTCTCATCTGTTCATTACCATTCTTATTCATAAAAATCCTCCGTTCAATTTCGGAAATAACACCCATTCACTGAAAAGAAGGAATTTATGCTGCTTTAAGCGTTTGATTTAATACTTTGAAACAAAAGAATCTGAATATGTTTCTGTTGGAAAATGGGAAGCATAATTAAATGTAGTGGTGCGACCGTTTTCCCACTGAAAGCTTTCTTTTCGAAAGAAATCGTAATCAAAAGTATCCGTAAAGCTGTTCGAAATGCAGGAAAAGGGAAAAATATCTCGGAAAACGTCAACGCAGGGAAAAATAATTTGGCTCTGATTGGAGGTTCTATTGAAAAACTGGATTTAATAAAGATTGCTTTTCGGGGAATTAAATCTCTCTTTTTTTAGGCAGTGTACTCATTTCTGATTTACGTTTTATAAAAAGAAGGCAAAAATCTTTAAAATCTCAGAAGCAAGGGATTTAAAATTACTGATTTGGGGCAATCAATTTAAATTCCTAATGTCCAAGTTAAAATAATTATATGATAATATTTTCAAAATCATAAAATAGCATAAAACTTTACAAAACGGTTTGCAGACATTTAAGGGTGCTTAAAAATTAGGGATGTAACGAATATTCGACCACTATTCGGTATTCGGCCCTTTGGCCGAATATTCGGCCTGGCCGAATATTGATGGACTATTCGGCCGCATAGTTCTGCTGCAGTAAAAAAAGTAAAAAAAAAATAAAGAAATTAGTAGATTTTAAACATTTAAAATTGTATTATAATTATTCCAAAAGAATACATTAGTCCACTATAGTTTTAATAAATAAAAATAATTTAGAATAAACTATTTTTTTAATCTTGTTTTAGGCTTGACTGAGCAAAAATACATTTTAAAGTTGTAATATTGCATTTTATATTTAGCATTTGCTCCCAAAAATCTGCCAATAGTTAATTATAATGGAGAATATGATAAATTCATTTTGTTATTATTAACAAAGTGGAAGCCAGACTTTGTTTGGGTAGACTGATTTATTGTGAATATTGGGTCAGAGAGAAATGTCAAAAGCCCAGAATATATCATGAATATTTAGAGAGCATAAGTTATTGTAGTTTTTGAAAATAAAAACATATTCCAGTTAAGTGCATTAAGTTTTAATAGATCTTTTAAAATTAAGTATGTAAAAAAACCCCATAAAATAAAAATATTAACTTTTATAACTTTTAAAATGTCTTCATAAAACAGTTTTGAGCAAGGCAAAAGTTCATTACGCACTAGTATTTCTTTCATTGCAATTAAATAATTAGTAAAATAATGCTAATGCTTACTACCGTAAAACCTGTCATTTCTATTTTGCTTGTGGGTGAAATTCTTAGTTTTATTACTTTCAAAACAATAGTGAAAATAGATTAATTTTAAATAGTTCTAAATTCTTAAAACAGAATTAAATCATACATCATAGATTGTGTGTAATTGGTGTTTGACTTTGCGAATAATTTTAAAATTCGACAAATTCTTTGTATTACAACGACTTTCTAGAAATTTTAATATTCGGCCGCCGAATATTCGGTATTCGGCCTAGCCGAATATTCGGCTTCGGTCTATTCGGCCTAAAAGAAAGGACCGAATATTCGGCTTCGACCTGGAAGAAATGGCCGAATATTCGGTATTCGGCTAGTTCAGCCAAGTCACTATTCGTTACATCCCTATTAAAAATTTAACACAAAGAGAAGTGAAATAATAAATACTAGTGTTTGCTACAAAACATTTAAGAATATTCAGATCTTTTACTGCGCAGACTAAATTATAACAAATTTAAAAATCAGCCACAGCAACTGAACGATTAAAAAAAACTTGATATCTAGCTTAATATTTGCTCTTTTTTTTTATCGCGATTCTTGCAGTTCTAAGGGCATTTTCTACGCCCGTTTGTTTATGTAATTTGAAAACTAATAAAGCTGTACTCCTACCTTGATAAATTTTCACTTACTTATTTACTTTAGTTTCCAAACATGTGTAACAATATTCACCCTGCATTATATCTTCGAAATATAGCGTCAAAATACCTTAACCACATTTTTTAAAAATACATTTCCTCTCTCTCAAATTCTTACATTAAATACGCCTATACTTTAATCGGACAGTTTATTACCGGTCGCGTCCAACTCATTAATTAATTAATTATCAATTAATAGCATATGACGAGAAGCGGATTTTTATGAGGCTTTTAAAACTTATTGCAAAAATAAACAAAACAAAAGAACAGAGAATAAAATTTCTTATTGAATACTTTAAAGAAAGCTGTTGTCGGGGTACATTTTAGGATAGCTAATTAAAATTGCATGAGTTATGTCTCTGAAGTCAGGGATCCATTGGTTAATCACACTTCACTAAAATAAAGGATACTTTTTCATCAACATATTGCAAAAATTGAAAATAGTTTCTTGACACAGTTCTATAGTTTCTACGCAGTTTTCTGCCTTGAAGCCTTTTTCTTCCTTTCTTTCTTTCTTTAACCACCATTGGTCCATTTCTTATTAAGTACATGGTATATATATATAATCAAACACAAAATCCAAAGACGAAGAACCTGCACCTATACCCAAAGGGACATCCACAATGAATTAAAGTCTAGTACTACAAATTATTTTGGTTCTAATTACCTGAGAAGCAATGATTGCAGTTAAAGGATTTGTTGTTAAAACATGAACTCTCCAACTGTTTATTTATGTATTAATTTATTCATTTATTTAAAACAGGAAACTTATATTAATGGTGTTCCTCATAACGTCATTTTTATGGGTTCTTTGGTTTTAGTAGATCACCTTAAGGTTTGAGACAACGTGTATTCCAAAGTCCAAAATGCGGTGTTACAGAATAAGCAGTGAAATTGCAGCATAGAACTGTTTTTCCTAATGCAGGTATATTTGCCTTTTTTATAATGGAAGAACTTTTGGCTCTTTTGTTGGCCCAATACGTGCTAGTATTACCAACAACCAATACCAAAAGAATTGTATCGGAATATTCAGTTGAGAGTAACACACGATATTTCGCGCAACCCATTATAATTTTATTAAAATGTGCATACGGTATATATTTTATTTTTCCACACAGTAAAGTTATGTGCATACATAAACCAATCTTAAAATTATTCGAACTTAAATTAAAACTTTTCAACGCATCTGGGGAATGCAAGCTCACGTAATAATTCCAATGAATTGGATTTAATTGTAATGTATTCCAGTGATTAAAACTTACGCATAAAATGCAAATCATACCTCTTGAATGTAGAATGAAACATTGCATAGGTTTAAAAAGATCAAACGATTTTTATATTCCTTATTGAATAGTATATTTTAAGCCAACTTTTAACCTTCTCGTAGAGTCAAAGTCTACTCCTTTTTAGTAGATTTCAGAATAAAGAGTGACGCAGGAAGAGGGAAAAGAAAAGAAAAAAACAACGTCTTTGATTTATCATATTGGAGAAGTTCTTACCCGTAGGAATGGATTTCTAACGAATCAAAAGCATGCAATGAATAACAAAGAACACTTCCATCAGTAAAAAGATAGAAAGGAAATGCATCGGGTATGATTTATGGGGCACTTGTGTTTTACAAAAAACTTCTAATTGAAATATTTAAAAGCACTATTCGTGTTTTTTTATCGAAAAATCAAAATTAAGCCTTAATTTTTTCAATTTAAATGGAGATATTTTTTGCACCAAAATTCTAACTTAGGTGTAAGCAACGTTACTTGTTTCAAAATCTCGCCAATATTAAAAAAATATATTAAAAAAGGATAGGATTTGGGGACTATCTTTATACTCATGTATTGGGATTAATAACTGGATAAAATATTCGTGCTTCCCACCCACTGAACCTCAAAGCTCGCAATATTCTCTAAAATACATGCTGGCATCGTCTCAAAATATATTAAAAACTACTTTCTGATCAATAATAAAAATATAATTACACGTTAATTTAAAGCACAAATGAGCAATAAAATGCAGACATATGTTTCGGGATTGCTTCTGTCGCATTGAAAAAGGGATTCCAAGCAATCCCGAAACATATGTCTGCATTTTATTGCTCATTTGTGCTTTAAATTAACGTGTAATTATATTTTTATTATTGTTTACTTGCACAAAGTTAAATTATTTTTATACTTTCTGATCGTTTTTCGGTACTACAACTGATTTAAAAATCGACTGTAATGGTGCTGCCATCTATCGCCTTAATTATTTCGATTTGCATTACAGTATTTTTCATTTTTTTACCTTTTACAGGAATGCTTTAACCATTTAATACCGTGTTGAATGCAGTAGAAATATATTTAATTCCAACGCTTCTACATTTATTGACAGCTATTAACTGAAAATTATTAAATATTCAGTACATTTGCTTAGCTTCCTTTTGGATGTCTTAAAATTAAATAAATAAAAAAAACTCCTTTGTTAAATAATATTTTCTAACTTATATACTAGGAGCTGTACGATAAAAAGCATGGTTTAAAATGGAGTCACTTAAACTTTGCTGTACCGTGTAGAAAATATATGTTATACACGGAAAGAAAATGGCTGCGAATTTTTAAAATGACCCACATTTGACGCACAGTAACAAGTCGAGACAAAAATTTAAGAAGAGTGTAGAGAGATCATTGCGAATTGAAACAAGAAAAATACTGATAAATAATAAAACAATTAAATGTGTAGGGTTAAGAAGTAATCCTCAAATGTTCCAGAAAACTTCCGGATTGAAGATAATCTAATAAGGAGTTACAGAATTTCACCATAAATACTTGAAAATCAAATATCACTCTGTTTGAACTATTTAATGGTGACGTATGTGCAATAGTGCATTGGTGATGTATGTGCAATAGTGTAGTGTATTAAAATCTATCTTTAGTGTCATGAAAGATCTGTATATTTTTACAATTTAACAGATTTTCGAGACTAGACAAAAACTTTTTTATGAATTCATATGATATGCTTTAATAAAATGCACAAGTATATATATTTTGCTTTTTAATAACCAGATTTACGTTATGCTTTACGACTTAAAATGATTCCCGAAATAATAAAAGGCTTGTCTGCCTTCTTTCGTCCAGTATTTGAAACATTTTTTATCGTCGAAAAAAAGGCCTCTGAATTTCAAAGATCGCAATCTAAACTTCTATTATTCATTACAGTTCGATACATTTGCTAGTTTCTCATAGTAAAGACATGCAGGGGAAAAAATAAAGTAAAGTTATAAACACGCATTTAAAAAGTTTCAAAAGTATTGATGTTTGTTAATTGAAAGAAAGCTTTTAAAACCAATAACTGAAAAACAGCTTTTTAAATTATATTTTTTGAAGCCTTTTAAGCTTCAAAAAGAAAAAGAATTTAATTATACGTCTAAATACGGAGTATTTCTTCGTATAGAATGGCATTACTTACTCTTAAAATGGATATTGTTTTAAACTCACTTCTGATCGATGGTTAACCTTTTAGAATTCTTTGTTTCTCAACACTTTTAATGATCCCTTCCCCCACTTTTAAAAACTTTCAAATGTTTTTCTTTGTACAAGTGAATGAAATGCATTAGCGGTGTGTAGTTCAGATCAATACATTTCATGTTTCGAAGAAAATGGAGAAAGGTAAAATATTAAATTGACAGCCTTACCTCAAAGAGAAAACATTTTAAAAGCCTTGGGAAACGTCAAACGATAGTATGCATAGAAGTGAAATTGAACTGCTTATTTCTATAAAAATGTATGGTCTTATAGTAAAAAACTAGATGTTTGTAAGGAGTTTTTGTTCTTTACTAACACAACAAACACAATTTAAAAAAAAAATACTGCATTTAAATCGATTGCTCATCTTCTATTTCTAAATTAATGTTGATTTCATTTTCATGTTTACCTCACATATTTTTTAACATTGATGCAAAAAATCACTTCACAATGATGTAAAAAAACAAGCTTCTTTTTTTGCCTCAAAGCATGACTTCAGATTTTACACATTTTTGTAAAGGAATGTGTTATATGAAGTATAATAATTCTCTATGTATGTATAGTATATATATATATATAATATATATATATATATAGGGAAAAATAGTCCGGCTTACATTCATTCGTTAAAAAACATTCAAAAGATAATATTTATAGTTTATTAGTTGTTTATCAATTATATTTTTATTATATCAAAATTAATAATAAAAGAGTTTTGAATACTTTTCATTAATTCATCGAAAGTAGTTCTGTAAGTGCCTCAGAATGCACCAGTTTGCGCTGTTTACTTGATTAAGTTTATATAAACTCCAGTTATTTAATTACATTTCTCGGAATAAACACCACATAATGTTATGCACTAAAGTACTAAACCAACAAAACTCGGTGTGTTGTTGGCCTGGGGTAACGTATTTAATGGCCAGAAATGGCCTCTGAATGCAAACTGATGTTTGAGAGATTATGCATTCAAATTGTCTGAGGATATTAATTGGGCCCTTGTGACGGCCAGTATATTAGAGTATAACGCTTTGTGCTCAGAGCGAAATAACTTTCGCATGCGTTGTTTCCGTTAGCATATAAAGAGGAGCAGGGGCAGATGCATATTGAAATAGGCTATCCAAAGCAAATTTCATTGCAGCTAATTCTCTGCTTTTATAGGTTAAATGCTTGCGGTTATTTACGTAGTTCTTGAATAAATACTCACGTGGAGCAAAATTAATATTATAATTTTGAAAGCTTTCTCAGTTGGCGTATTTTAAGTGTGTCTGTCCGGTCTGTCACACTTAAAATACGCCAAATCCGGTGATGTTTTTCATAAAATGCTGAACTAGTGACTTGATTACGATTTTAATTCGTGTTACAATTTATTGGAATAAATTCAATGTGGCGACCAAGTAGCTAACTGTGTAGTTTACTTTTTATTATTCCTGTATTCATATTTCCGAAAATCGCTTAGCTGTATTCAGGTAAATAATGAATATATTTTTGTGATTTTAAATAATGTTTATGAGAGAGAATTAAGTTTGAATTAAGAAGAAAATCCTTCGTAATTCAAACTAAATAAACATTCGTTAGATTTCTAAATATTGGATCAATCACAGATTTTTAAGAAATGTGCCGCTCGGTCATTTTTGTTTCTCTTGATACTTGCATCCCTTATAGCTACATATGAATGTTCTTCAAAACAATTTTTATTTCTTTCTCTACTACTACTGATATTGGATTTTATAGAGGTCATCAAACATCGTCCTCGTAGTTAAAAATGGGATTATTAGACCTTTACATTTTAGCCAAAATCTAGATGGATTAAATTTATCGCTGCTAACTTTACAAATATTCGTATTAAAGTACATTATATGTAATTAAGTAAAAATAGTGACACATGCAAGGTTAGACTGTAATAAGATAAAAGTTAAATTATTCACAGCAGATCAAATTTCAAGTTCAAACATTAATTTTTTTCCAGCTTCAAGGGCTGACAGCTGCACTAGAAGGCAAAACCATAAAATGAAATACCACAAAAATTAATCAGAGGAATCCCACTAATGAGAAACTCTAAGTGTAATTGTGTGTTTTGTAACCCTTTATACACTGGTGTGCAAAACTTAAGCAACAATGTAAATTTTAAGCAGATAGCTATGAAATTGCAGAAAAAGAGTTCTTGCAATTAGTACAATGAACATGCAATTCAGTAGAAAGGTCATGCGGATGCAAATATCAGGAACAAAGCGTCAGAGGCAATGTGAGCGTATGCAAAACGCGTGCTGTTGGCGCGCGCTCCTTAAGAGTACAATAAAAGGAAGGATGTAAATACAATTAAAGGCATTCGCTGTAGGTGCAAGTGAGTTTTTTCGTGAACTATGACTGGAAGATATCATCTGGACGACTTCACACGTGGAAAATGATCGGAAAGTTGGAGGAGGGTCGCAGTGTGAGCAGTGTAGCTAAAGAGTTTGAAATCAACAAAAGCGTCGTTTCGCGCCTGGAAAGCCTTCCGAACCACAGGTACAGCTCTCAGAAAGGTTGGCGGGGGCCGCTCCAGAAAAAAACTGCAGTGGATGTCTGATATATCGTCCTGCAGGCGAAAATAATCCAAACGCCATTGCTCAGCAACTGTGTACAGCAACGGGGCAGCAAGTGCCACGGTTTACTGTGGCCAGACACCTTCACAAAAGTGGCATATGCGTTCGTCGTCCAGAACGCTACATCCCTTTGACATCAGGCCATCGCTGCCGCCCTTTAGAGTGGTGCAAGGAGCACAAAAACTGGACCTCTCATCAGTGGAGTCATGTCCTTTCTACGGATCACAGTCGTTTCAGTGCCACACGCGATTCTGGATGCCAGTTGATTTGGAGAGAGGTCGGGACACGATTTCATCTCAGTAATATCGTGAAAAGAGGCCGTTACGGTGGTCCTGGAGTTCTCGTCTGGGGAGGCATTATGTTGAATGGGCGGACTGAGTTCCACATTTTCGACAGAGGTTCTGGAACAGAAGATCGCTATTGTTAGGAGGTACTCCTTTCCCAAGTGCGTCTGTCCAGAGGTGCCATTGGACCAGACTTCATTTTTATGAATGACACTGGACGCCCACATCGGACACAATCTGTTCAGAAGCTACTGGAGAGTGAAGATATCACTCGAATTGATTGGCCAGCGTACTCCCCTGCTTTAAATCCTATTGAACATGTGTGAGATGCTTTAGGGAGACGCATTGCACGCGATTACATCCTCCTGGAAACACTCAAGAGCTGAAACGGATACTGATTGAGGCATGGGCCCTCTTACCCCAAAAACTGGTTTAGAATCTGGTGCTGATTATGGGTAGACGATGCGAAGCAATCATTGCAGCACGGGGAGGACATATTCCATACTAAGGAACATCTGAGTGCTATTCTTCCTCTTGGATAGACAGTCGCGTGTAACGATATTATGAGTTCAATTAAGCCTATTTTCGTTTGATTCCACGTTGTATGAATTCTATTCATTTTTACGCAGTTATGCTTTCATCATCCTTTAAGTACAAAACTGCTCTCTCTCTCATTGTTATGTTATTGACTTTTAATAATAACATTCTTGTTTTGGCAACATAACATGTTAAATATTTATAGCTCGTGAGCGTGCTCTATTATGAAAATAAGTATAATTTTAATTTAATTACGATGTTACTTGCAAGTAATGTATGCTTATTCTTGTATGAATAAAAAGTAATTTTCAAATACATATTAAATGGCGCAGTCGGTCGTTGACGAAGTCTACATTGAATAAAAGTTCGATTTACTATTTATCAAAAGAAAAAAGAAAAAGTCACTGCAAAGTAACATGTCAGAAGAATTGCAAGAGTTATTGAAACAAAATATGACTATTCAATCCAAATTAATGGAGCTACTAGGCCAGTCAAGTTTGGCTGGACATCCACATTTAGAAAAATACATTGAAGGAGAAGATGTGGAAGATTTCCTTGATAAATTTGAAAATATTGTATAAATGCATAACCTAAGTGATACAAAGAAGGTCGCCAACTTGGTAACGTTACTTCCTGCCAATACATTTACATTGCTAAAAAATTCGCTGTATCCTAAAACATTTAAAAATAGTACTTTTGAAACCATAAAGTTACTTCTCGTTGGGCATTTAAATCCCAAACCTCTAGTTATTCCAAGTCGCCATACATTCTTAAATCGGCGCCAAGGCGAAAATGAGAATATTACAAGTTACATTTCAACTTTGCGAAAACTTGCTATTCCGTGTAAATATCCTGAAACTTATGTCAAGATGATGCTACGAGATGTTTTTGTGAGTAGCCTCGCAAGCAAGGTAATGCTTGATCGAATGTTTGAAGAAGACGATCCAGACTTAGATAAAGTACTATATCTCGCTTCAGGCACTGAACAAGCTCAATTAAGTTCTCAACAAATCTTACATAAAGAAGCTACATCTAGCAATGTAAGCATGATTTGGCGCGACAAAGAGAAAGAGTGCTATAAACGAAAACCAGCCAATAATTTCGCCAAAGTTCGCTGCTATCATTGTACTGAAGAAAATCACAAGGCTAATGCATGTAAAAAAAGAAATTTATTTTGTAAAAAATGTGGTAATAAAGGACACGTGAAAGAAATATGCCGAAGTCGAAACAAATTAAACAATGTAGAAGATAAAATGGAAATCTCTTTGGAGAGCCAATGTTCGAATTTGGCCCTCTGATCAGTGACCATCAACCGCTAATACACATATTTGGCAAAAGAAGCAAATTGCCTGGTCTACCTGCTACTCGTCTCTTACATTATGCACTATTTTTGCAAAATTTTCAGTTTGATAAACGGTACAGGAAAACAGAGGATAATGGAAATGCCGATTGTCTCTCAAGACTACCCATTGCTTCCGAAGAACTGTTTGAACCAGATATGGTTGATTTATTCCACGTGGAACATTTAGCCAAACTACCTCTCAATTCTAAAGAATTGGCAGCAGCTACAGAGCAAGACTCTGAATTGAAGCCAATACTAGAAAAATTACGCCAAGGGATGACTTTAGGTCCCAGAGATCACAATTTTTCTCTACAAAGTGGATGGTTTATGAACGGACTAAGAATTTACATTCCAAAAAAATTTAGAAGTGCTATGTTAGAAGAGTTACACATGGAACCCTTGGGCATTGTTAAGATGAAAGCATTAGCGAGATTGTACATTTATTGGCCTAATATTGACAGAGATATAGAACATAGGTGTCGGAACTGCCAGGATTGTGCTCAGTACAAAGGTAATCTCCAAATTGTGGTACTCACTATTGGGAATATCCTTCAAAGCCATGGAAAAGAATTCATCTAGACTTTGCAACATATGGAGGAAAAACATACTTCTTAATAATAGACGCACATTCTAAATGGCTGGAAATTTTTATTCTACAAAACATGAATTCTGGAACTGTAATAAGTATTTTGAACTAATTATTTACAAGATATGGATTCCCCATGACCATTGTCTCCGACAATCAGAGTACCTTTGTCTGTCAACAATTTAGGGAATTCCTAAAGGAGAACAATATAAAGCACATAACATCACCGCCATATCACGCTACTTCGAATGGGCAGGCTGAAAGGCATGTGTTTAACTTGAAGCAAGCATTGCGATGCTTGAAGACGAGAAACATGTCAGATCAAGAATCCTTAAAGGTTTTTTTTACTTGCTTATAGGAGAGCACCACAAATAGCCACAGCCCTGCCTTCCTGTTCTTAAAACGGGAAATACGAACCAAGTTAGATGCATCCAGACCCAATATAGGAAAAGAGGTCGATGCGAGGACAAGGAAGCAACTCATATTTCTTGACCATATTTATGAAAACGGATCAAAAGTTCCAGTAAGAGACTACCGCTCTCCATATAAAAAATGGGTTTTTGGAACCAGAGTTTCAAGAGATGACGAATTACAATATACTGTTGAAGTGCAAAACCAACTGTGGAGAAGACACAGCAACCAAATCCGACCAGTTGGCTCCGGAATAATCCAGCAGCCGTCTAGTGCTGCCATGTCGTTATGTGCAGCCTCCGAAAGTAAAGCGACAACACGGGCGGATGGAGTTCCTGGGATTTCATCCGAGTCGAACACTGAAGCATTGCCTGTGGCGGAGGATACTCAAAGCGATTCCCAGGAGGCAGCACCAGCGGATGCAGTTTCGGGCTTTGGCTCCTCAATTGCACACACCATCGATTCATCTCCTAACAGATCTGGATGCCAGTTAACTCCACCTCGTGCTAGCACTCCGCCTTTAGCTTTAAGACGGACAAGGAGAAACATTGGCCCTCCAAAGAGATTTCCATTTTAAGGGAAAAGGAATTGTTATGCTATTGACTTTTAATAATAACATTCTTGTTTTGGCAGCATAACACGTTAAATATTTATAGCTCGTGAGTGTGTTCTATTATGAAAATAATTATAAGTTTAATTTAATTACGATGTTACTTGAAAGTAATGTATGCTTATTCTTGTATGAATAAAAAGTAATTTTCAAATACATATTACTCATTTCTAAATTTCATGTCTCTCAGATGATTTTTCAATGAGTTATGGAAACAAAACCACCTGTTGCTTAAGTTTTGCACACCAGTGTAGTTTACAGCCACTCGAAAAATCTAAAAAAGGGGAGGAAATTTTTAAAAAGATATAATTGTCAATTTATTAGTCTACTAAAGTACTATGCAATTGTGTGTATTGTTTCGTGGTTTTGACTTTATTTATTTTTAATTGTGCAATTTGGCTAGTTGAAAAACATTAAAGCAGTAAAGCATGAATTAAGCAGTTTGTCATTATCATAGGGCATATTTTGTTTTAAAAAAGCCTGCAATAATTTAATTCTATATTTTAATGCTTTATTATATACTAGCTGACATGCCCGGCGTTGCGCGGAATAATATTGCATCATTTGCAGGCCAGGTGAAACATATCCAAAATTCTCTTATAGACATATAACGAAAAATTTTCTTAAAAAATCCAAGTAGAACATAGGCAACAATCCTTAAAAATCCCATTTAAATAGTAAAACTCATTAAAAATCACGTTCGCATTAAAAACAACAGCTTCGAAAAATTCCTTTTAGACCAAAAATAACAGTCCATAAAAATCCACATAAAATGCCAATAACAGCTTATAAAAATTGCCAATAGAGTAAGGGCAACAGTAACTAACATACACATATTCACCAGGATAATTGTTCCAAAAGGATATCAAGAGTCCGTAAAAAATCGCAATTACAATATAGATAACATTACATCTAAAAATTACGATTAGAAGAAGAGCAGTATTCCTTTTTAAAATCCCATCAAAGAACAACGGTCCCAGAACATTTCTGCTACAATAAAGAAAATTTTCCTCATAAAGTCGCTCCCCCCCCCCCCCCCATTTGCACTATTCCGAAAAAATATACATCAGAATAAAGACGTCTGTGATTAAAAATACACATTAAACTGCAGACCTAAGCTGACGTTCCTAAAATCAAGTCACCAACGGTCCATCTTAAATTCCCCATCAAAATAAGGACACCCTTTCCTAAAAATCCCGCTTGCAAAATCGTCAAAACATTTCGAACAATAGCACTTTTTATAAAATTCCGATAAAAACGGAAGGAAGAAAAGCATTATTTGCAAAGGCAAATAAACATGCACATTTAAAATACAAAATGTTCAGTACTGAACTAATGCTGGCGTGTGAAATTTAAGTTGACAGAATGAAACAACTAAATACTGTTCAAATGGCGCTAAATAGACAGTACAAAAATTAAATAAATGTTAGAAAATAAATCATTTGAGTAAAATATGGAATTACTCTATAATAAATCTATATAAAACAGTTAAACTGATTACTAATAAGGATTATTGGAGCGGTTTGGTAAAGTTTCGAAGCGCAAAATAATATATTGAGAACAACTGGATGGGGGGAGAGAAAAAAGTTACCACCACTTTTCGAAATTTTAAATTTCCCCAAAAATCAGAGATATCGAAAACCTTCCAACCTTGTTTTTATGGAAGAAATAAATATTTAATCACCAAAAAAGAAAGAAGAATCAACCTCAGGATAAAGTAATTGAAAATCGTCAGCAGTTAATAATCCACAAAATATGCATAAAAATGAAATGAATTTTTAGAATTTGTTTCGCTGATAAAGCGGTTATTCTACCATAAGTAATGTTTCATGAAATTGTTGAACTGGTACCATAATTATAAATCATTAAAAAATAAAGAATAATCAACCTTAAGAAAAAGTCATTAAAAATCGTCTGCAATCCACAAAATATGTATAAAAATGAAATGAATTTTTAGAATTTGTTTTGCTCATAAAACGGCATGAATAAAGAAAAAAAAGCATTTTTTTCAATCTTACGTTAACAGAAATCATCTAGTTGGCGACAATAGTAATATTTATTTTGGCGAAAACACGCAAATTGAGCAGATAAATTCAGAGGTAAGCCTTGCTTTAAAGTTCGAAAACTAATTTAAATGAATACTGCGCGTGTTCTATTTGTCCTACGAACTGCAAAAAAAAAAGCATTTTGTGCAGTTTTTTACGGAGATTCATATGCTGCAAAAATCTAAAACGTGGGACGTTTCTTCGATGAGATAAACCCAAAATTAACAGTTTTGCTTAAATTGGAATAAAAGAAGAACAAATTCGAATTTTAGGAAAAACGCTTCGAGGTGCACGAGGACCTGGCCCAAGGTACCTGTAACCAAAATTTCGTACTCTTAGACCGTTCCATTTCGCCAGGAGGCGATCGACAGACAGACACACGCACACACACACACACACACACAAACTTTTGGTTTTATTTATATAGATTTATATATTCAATGTTTTAATGGTCGTTAACTAGACAAATTGCACCATTAAAAAATAAAGTCTATCATAACCACAAAACAGTGCACACAATATGCATAGTACTGAAATAAACTAGTAAATTGGAAACTATTTTTTGCATGTATAATTTCATCAACTTTTGGTTTATCGGGGTCCCAAATATCATTTTTGCCTTTTTCGACTTTTCGAGTAGCCGTAAACTGTCAAGAGTTACAAACCACACAATTACAATTAGAATGTATCATTAGTGGGATTCCTGTGATTAATTTTTGTGGTATTTAATTCTGTGGTTTTGTACCCTAGAGGAGTTATCATCCCTTGAAATTAGCAAAAACGTGAACTTTGACCTTTCGTCATTTATTGAATTACTAACTTACAACAGTCTAACTTAGCATGTGTCGAAAACGTATGCGGCACTTTCCAATAAGCACACATTGATAAACTTTTACCTATATTTTAATTCAACTTATGTACCCAATATTTACAATTGTCCTATTATTAGTTGGACCACCTTCAACCTTTTCCAAAAGTTTCGTTCTCAAGATAGCTTGCCTGCCGTTTGCTCCCCCAAACATAAACAACTCTTTCTCCTTCTTAGAGTGTCAAAGCAGCGCCATCTTTAGTCTCTTTTTCAGCAGCATGTGACACTATTACCTAATGTACTTTAATACCAATATGTAAAATTAGCAACCATAAATTTAATTTATATAGATTTGGGGCTTAACGTAAAGGTCTAATAATCCCATTTTTAACCACGAGAACGAGTTTTGATGATCTCTATAAAATCCCAGGTCATTAGTGGAGAAAAAGTAACAATTGCTTCCAATATCTTTCATATGCAGCTATAAGGAATGCGAGTATCAAGAGAAACAAAATGGTCCAACACACTCACCCCATGAAATTATATGGCTTGACCCTAATTTCATTAGATGTCATTGCTTGCAAACAAAACGGGAACTTTTGCCACTTGAATCCACAACGCCTGCCCGACATTTCAATGCAATATTTATAGTACAGAGGACGTTAAAGTATTAACACGAACAGAAAAAAGAGCAGTATCTTATGATAGTGATGAAGATGCAAATGTTCTTATTTTGCTCTCCGTGCCGAAATAAGTGTATGCATTTAATTTTCCTCAGATTTTCCTAAGTTTCATTGGAGTTTTAATAAGCAGTCAGAAGCGGTTACAGAGAAGCAAGCAATGTGTTTTAACATTGCTTGTGTTTGCAATGTATTTTAACATCCCTTAACAGTGTAACAAGTAACAACGCAATGTAACATCTTACAGGAGCGCCTGTAAAAGTTGATGGGCTACGGACAAAAAAATGTATTTTCTTGCTATCCATTTTAAATCAAGGAACGTTAAAATCATAACAACGATATTTTAATTATTTTTTTTTTAGTTGAGCGGCATTAAAGTAACAGTGGTTTCGTTCATGAAAGAACATTTAATTCTGTACTAATATTTGTGATTCGCTTCTTTACTAATGATTTTTTAAAAAAATTTACACAAAAATAATGATAGGAAATATTGTTCTGCACATTTGTTGTAGGTTTTGAAGGCCATTGTCGAATTGGCCACTGTCATGGCGGTTGTAGCCACTCTTCCTGAAAGCATTGTTGCATTTTAAAGCATTATTGCAGTTTTTAAGTATTGTTGCAACATAAAAGAACAGCATATGTGTTGGTTACAAATAAATTAGACAGATAACAACTATTTTTCTTTAAAAATGTTACTTTACCCTAAATTTTAAGTTATCTTCAATTTAATTCTATTAAGATGCATAGCCCCCCGGCCTGAATTGACATGAACCATAGTGAAGAATTAAATTCTGATCATTTCCGAACAGAGCAACAAAATGAAACTATTAATCATTTGCAAGGACTTGATTCCTGCGCTAAATCAGTGCAAAATGCAGGTTCACAAACTAAAGCTAAATGTAATTCTGATCTAAATATTGTAAATAATTCAAACGGTAAAATGAATATTCAAAGTGAAGATATGGTCAAGAATATTACTGCCCATTCTATTATAAAATGGACTCATTTTCTTCTATCAATCCTGATGCACGTAATTGCGAAAACGGAACTGTTGCAGATACTAATGATACTACTGGTGATAATGCGTCAATAGTGAATAGTAATGCTAAAGCGCAAAAATTATAAGGTATTAATCCCGAAAGTTACAAAAATTCTGCGAATTACAACATCAGCACGAACTCTACGTAGGAACTGAATTATTCTAAGGAAGTTAACATTCAGATTACAAACTTGGAAAAATACAAAAATCCCTCCATTTGAAAAGATGGTATCGATGATCCGTTTGTTAAGCTTATACTCTTTACTGAATTAACTGGCGAAATAATTACCACAAAAAATGGTAAATTAATGTGCAAACCTAAAACAATCAATGTCGATAACATCATTAAAAAACAACTTGTTGAAAACAATTTGAGGACCACTCTTCGTCTACCGGCTGAAAAAGTTATCAAAATGGTAATATAAGGACTTTCTGTTCAAACTATTCTTGGATTATTAATGAACTACACAAAAAAAATTGTTTGATCCTGTTTATCAGGCCCAACATAGAAGCAAGAAAACTAAAGAACGTTTACCTCTATTTCTTATACAATTCCTTGAAAACAAAAATAATGAACAAATATAGAACCTAAAAATCTTGGAAACTCAAAAATAGAAATTTTATATCACAATGCTGGAATTGTCAACAGTTGGACATTCAATCATTCGGATGCGCTAGTCCAACCGTATGCGTAATATGCACGGTCCACATAAATCATCAAATTGCATTCGAGACAAAAATACTTCTCCAACTTGCAATAACTTCCAAGGTTCACACACTGAAAAATAAAATTATTCTAAATGCCCACGACGTCCTACTATAAAGAGCACTTTTCAAGAAAAACTGAACCTAAACTAAAAAACTCAGTAACTGACAACAATAATTGGGGTAACACAACTTATTCAACGCACCAAAAACTCAACAGGAATAAAGAAGATTAGAAGTTAAAACATAATCATGATCAACTGAAATCTATCAATTTTCATTTATTCTAAATGTTATTACTGACGTTAAAAACTATTCTTCGAAGACCTCCAAAAGCTTTAATCATGTAACTTTTCGCTGATTGAGTACATCTTGCTCCTAGAAAAGAGCGCAAAACATATTTCTGTGAACGGATTCTTAACGATGCTCTCGTTTTCGGAAAACGGATTCTGAGGCTATCTGACAAATAAATCGACATGCACAATAATAATTATCAACTGTAATGTAATCAAAAACAACTAAAAACTATCACATTTTTAAATGTAGGGTGCTTTTACACCAAAGGCGCAACGACAAAAACATTGTCTTTTCTCATCTGCGCAAGTGCATGGATTTTTGCCATCAAAAGTATGCTCTGCGCTTGCGCAAATCAAAACAGACATTTTTTTCGTCTTTGCCGCCTTTGGTGTGAAAGCACCTCCACACTAACGTTACAATATATGTTTGAAGAACTTTAAAACTCTCATTACGCAACTGTCTTTGACAAGAGCTAATTACATTTATTGTGTGTACCATTTGGGTTTTTATTAGTTTCAATTATTCTAAGCATTTTGCTGTTTATTTTCCGTATTTTCATTTTTTTGGCATTGGCTTAACCAATGACCGTTATTATATTATTGCTTGAATTTTTTTTCTAACAATATTATATTCAAATCCCTTTGCAATTGATTCATATAACACGAGCGTTCAAGTTCCACATACTTTCTATAATTCGAAGCAGCACTAAATCACGAGCAACATATCTGCTTTGACCAGTGCTGCCATCTTCCCCTCGAAATCATTCATGAAATGTTTTAAGAAACAATTTTTACTATAATTTAAATAAATACGTTTGCTCACTTAACAAGTAATTTTACTGCTTAAAAATAATTGCTCTTTGAAAAACTGCATGTGCTTTTGATTTAAATGCAATGTATTCAGCAACGCTTATATTCATTAGTTTTTTATATTGAAGTACTTTTTTACATTAAAAGAGCATAACTACCTAAACGTGCCTAAAATATTTAAATGTAACAAAACAAAAATATTCTATTTAAAAAATGCCTTTAAAAATTGAGGCAAATAATTTTATTTATATTTTTGATTAATTGTCTTATCATGTCCCTCAAAATTCATTTCCATTCAGATAAAATTTCGAAAAATATAATCTCCACAAAAAATAAATAAATAAATAAATAAACTATTCTTTATCTCACTATATACTAAACTATGTTTAAAGCAAGTTTTACAATCAATATTGTCTTTATTAATATTGTGAAAGAAAAAATAGTATTTTTTTAAGAATGCAGAAATTGCAGATTACACGTTTTTTGCATACATTATAAACGAAAGTTCAAAGTTATTTTGGAGAACTATAGAATGTCTAAAAAAACTATGATGGTGATGACATGATAATATTAGAGAAATCATCGAAGATGATGTTACAACGATATTATAAGTAATTCTAAAATTTTGTATTTTTTTAGGAAAGTAATTTATTCTTATGATTTTCAAAATTTAATGAAGCTTTGAAATGTATTTTCGCATTCTAGACACAGCAGCAAACCTGAGTTTATATGAACAAAAAAAAAAAAAAAAAATCTGAATTTAATATCGTATTGAGAAATTTGTACGGGCTTCTTCTTTTATTCATTTTCTTACTTGAATGTGACGGAATCTCTTTCTAAGGAAAATAATGTTAATTTATATTCATAAGTATATTGTTATACAGCTGTAACTTCTAAAATAACTAAATTCGTCATGAATTATTTAAATGCGTGGGTAAAGTTTTCTACCTCCTACTAAAAAGAGAGTTATGTGTTTATTTATTATTCACAATTATTTCATTTTTGACATTATATATATATATATATATAGCAATTTTAAAAGTATCTTTTACTTTAAATGCGCTGTTCTAGTGAAATTTTTATAGTGTTATGCAGTAAAGGGCGGCTTATTTTAAATGCTGCGATGGCGGCTGACACTTTACTGCTGTGTTGGTTGGAACATATTTAAAATTCAACCGTAAAAACATCTGTTTTAAGCTTTCAAGGTATGCTTTCATTTTCGTAAGAACTCAATAAATAATTACGTTAACTGTTAACTGTGCTTCTTGAATATTTCTTCAGATATTTAAAAATTTACATGCAGAAACGATAGATGGAACCACTACCTGATTTCTTATTAAGTTATGTTTCAAAAAAAGAAAACGAAAAGCGGCGTGATGTATGGATACATTTTTCTGCACGGAGCTGAACCTCAAATTCAAATAAAACCATCCATTGTAGGAAATACCAATGGAAAATGAAGTGAATAAAATAAAACTTTTGAGAAATTTAAATATTCGTTTTAATAAAAACTGACTCAAATAAACAATAAAAATACACTGACGCGCATGAAAATTAGAACAGTAGATTGTCGTTACGGGTAGCATAGAAAAAGAAGATGCTGTTAAAGAAAAATAAGTTGCGGCAAACATGGTTTTACGTACGCAACGCAGGTTTGTATTCTCGTTGTTTGAAAGTAAAGTTTTTTTGCTTGCTTGTTCGTTTATTTATCAGCTAATTTGCTTCAAAAGCTAAACCCTTTTTAGTTTTTGACTTTGTATTAATAAAGTTTTTGACTTGTCTATGACGCACTCATCAATGTTTTATTGAAGGGGAGTGCCAAAAAATCATTTAAAAATCGTTGTTGGTATTACAAACTTACAATGAGTAAATTTTAAAACTAAGCCAACCAGGTTCTGCTTCATATTCTGTTAGGGGCGGACTGGGAAGAAAATTCTGCCCTAGCGTATTTCAAATAGATCGGCCCTAGGGAAAAGACATCACGAGTGGTCGGAAAATGAATGGCTTCTCAGCCTCAAATTAGTGGTCCCTGACAACCCACCCTCCCCAAAATTGTTTGTAAATTTACTCACTAAAAACTGCGTTTTGGCAGTATTTCATAGGGAACTCCCGCTTAAAATTTTTTTTTTAAATAAAGTGTTTTTTAATTAGATATAAGAAGCCCAACAAAATGTTCAGGCATTTGCCCGAAAGCCCATGTCACCAGTCCGCCACTGTTACTGTTGTATCAGAATTGTTTTTACTTTCTTGTGCGAAGTACAGGAAGTACAGGACACTCAAATTTTAGCCTAATTTTAATTTCAATCACGCATGAATCAATTTTGACACTTTTTAAAAAATCTGGACCGCTTTCTCAGGCTTGTGGGAGGCCACAAAAATTTAAGAAACATTACTTTATTGAATAAAGTATCTTCAAGCGGAATCAAGTGTTATATAATTCAACATTGCGCAAATAGTATTTTGCAAAAGGCCGCAAAACTTTTTAAGTATACAGTGAAACCTGTGTAAGTTGACCACTTACGGTGCAGCACTTTAGTGGTCAACTTAGACAGGTGGTCAACTTATAGAGGGTGGAGATTTTTTTTCTTACACTATGAGTTTATTCATTTATGACTAATTAAAATATAACTTCATGCATTAACGTTACTTTAAAATTAATAATTAGATTTTTTTCACAATTATCTAAACTGTCAATAGATAAATTTAATCTGAATGACTTACAATGCATCCTATGCAACTTTAAAATTAAAGCACTTAATTAAAATAAAGATAAATACGTTATTAATTATGTTATGTAAGTTACTTATTTGATGGTAAATATTCCCTAAAAATACACAATTATTCAAAATGGCTTGATCAATTAGAAGAAAAATAAGCAACTTTTTTAAAGAACAAAAGAGTTTTGCCGTAGTAGTTTTCCCGTAAGGTTCTTACACAGAAGTTTGCCAACTTTGTATTGATGCTTCTACCATCCAGACAACTGCTGGCCTTGCATTATAGCATAAAAAATATCCTGGAGATGATATTTCAGTTTTTTTTATCTTTTCAAAAATAGATAAACAAATAAATATATTAATAATTAGGAGGTCAACTTACAAAGGTTTTTTTATAATACTCCCACACAAATTTGGCGTGCATAAGTGGCCAATATACACAGGTGGTCAACTTAGGTGGTCAAGTTACAAAAGTTTCCCTACATTAAATAATGTAGGGCTACTTACGTTCTTGACAAAAGTGGTCAACTTCGACAGGTGGCCAACTTACAAAGGTAGTCAACTTTTACAGGTTTTACTGTACTTTCAGATCTTAAGTGCGCGTAGTTCAATCCAATACTGCTCGTGATTAGCTCAGGCTATTTAACTTAAGTATTTTCGGTACAACAGTTCAATCAAAAACCAGCAGCATGCTTGACTGTCGGTTCAAGTTAATAGCCTCTTCCTATCTAGGAACTTTGGTATTTACGTAGAAAACTAACAACAAAGAAAAACAGAAAGGAAAAAAAGGAAATCAATTTCAAGCTCTTCTATGCTTCATTTTCGTATGCTTGACTAAAACATTTGAAAATAAATCCTATTTATGGTTGCGTCCTCATTTTGACATTAAGAACTCTTTGGATTTACATACTACTCTTCGCAGAATGTTTCCATCAAAGACATATTGAAAGTTTCCTTCTCACTCCATGCTTGAAACAAACTGAGAAAAAGGAAGGGAAAAAACCCAAAAAAAAAAAACTATTAGCAAGAGAATATTTAATATTGGCTTTAAAAAAGAAAAGAAGAAAGGCTGTTGGTTTTAAAGTTTTATGTTAATAAGGAACTATTTTTTGATATTATACCTGCAATTTACACATATTTGGACCTGTAGCAGACGTCATACGCAACTAAAAGCCGGAGGCCAATATTTTATGTTATATATAGTAGATGCGAAGTATGTAATGCTCAGTATTAAAAACAAGCTCAGCCATTCAGACAAGAATTATCTAACATTTCAAAGTTAGCTGGGTAGTTACATAATAGACACGTGATTATGATGCATTTATGCCCATGTAACATTTAGTTGCAGTCTAAAGTCAATCTCCTACGATAATGCCACTAATATCAATTATAATAGTAATTATCGTGCACAAGTAATGATGGCGTCGGACGGCCATGTGCGCATACTTCGATAACATCAAACAGATCTGTTGCGGAAATGTGTTTCCATGCGGTGGTCATTAGTTTGCTTTATCGCGAAACAGTCAGCTGCAGTGATGTGAGCAAATGACGAGACCAGTCATTCAAATAACTCGCTCAGGAGGTGGAAGTACACTAGCTGGAATGTGATAAGTGAAGAGTATGTTCCCTTAAAAACATGTCGGGCTATCTGTTCTAGTGATGAAATTATGGAAGAAGGTGAAAATAATGAGAAACATTAAATGTTGTTAATAACATAAAAACTAATAATTTTAATGCCACATGTGGTGACATACTTAAACTGCAAGAACACATATATGGGGTCATCATAAATGATGGCACGCTTCTAGAAATTGTGACAGTTTGTGACGAGAGGATGGAAGGGGGTAACAAGAAATGTGACACTACACATTTTGGTTTCGATAAAACATTTAAAATCAGCACATTAAATTTATTTTAAAAGTTTTTTTTATTTTAAAGTTCCATTGATCATTTTGTATCGTAAACACCAATGCTGATTAAGGTTTAAAGTTACTTCATTAAAACTTTAAAAAGAAATTTTTTTAGGCATTTACACTTTTAAGATTAAGATTACTTGGGGTCATTTTTACAGAATTCGAACAGTTAATACATTTTACTGTTGTATACTAATTATCTTTTGTGTTGTAAATCTTAACCTCATTTTATACAAGTTAAGTACACGTGTAATCATCAGTATAGTTATTACGCTTGCAAATGCCATTAAAAGTTCAAAAATGAAATTAGAAACGTGATCTATAAGGCAGTGCTTTGTTTCTGAACTGCAAGTACATATGCTAATGTAATATAGCGTGACATGCGACAAGGGAGGGGGGGGGGGGGTAGGAGGCAGGATGAATGTGTGCCATCCTGTGACAAAAGGGGAGGGAGGTCAAATATACAAATATATTGAAAAAAAGTGTGACATCATTTATGAACAGTCCCTATATACGTTTTGAAAAAGATTGGATTGTTATTGCGAAAAAAGGAAAATAATTTTTAAAAAATCGTCAGTTCTTCAGTATATTAATTTCAAAATTAAGTTTTCAAGAACAGGAATCAAGGCAATAAATAACTGACAAGGAAGACAGAATCATATTTTGTAGTCTTTAATACATAGTTTAAGGATAAAATCATACAGCATTTTTTTTTCTTTTTTATAAAATATGGCAATATGAGCATGAAAAGAAGAAACAATTTAATATTTTTTGTTTAAATACTTACAAAAGTTCACAAAACTGCTCTTGAAATAATAAATAAGTAAAAAGAAGAAAAATAAATAAATAAATACATGCATAGATAAAAATGACAATGATAATGAATTGTAATTAAAAATTGAAACATTCTATTTATGTATGTGCTTAGTAATAAACAATTAGCCACAACGTAGACAATGAAGAGTTCTTCAGATGAAGATTCAGGGATTTTAAAGAAGTTTTTACAATGAAATAAAATAATGAATATTTTTTTTTATACATATTAAGATGGAAGGACATTTAAAAAAAACTGTTAAAAAAAATCCCAATTTTTTGTGTGTTTGAATAACTAGATATTTCTCTGCAACTATTTACTGGATTCATTCGAACTAAGTTGAAATTTATTGTTTTAGAGTACATTTCGTTTGAAGTTTAGAGTAAACTACGTTTTTAGAGTACACTAGAGTAAAAAAAAATAGTAATAAATAAAAATTTAAAAAAATCTGTTTTACATTTGTATATTGGAACTACACTTAAGTATAATCGCTTACTGGTTTGTTGTTCACATCTATATTGGTGTTCTTATCAACGATGAAATACAGGTAATGATTTAATATGATGCTTCGTTTTCTATATTCTTACATGACCCTTTTTGATATGCCAATTTTATTTACGTTTTAAACGCCTCAATGGTTGTTACTGAAACGTCCCTTCGCATTTAACTTAAATCGCATAGTATTTGTTTATTCTTATATTGATACTTCAAGTAGACATTAGTTTGAAGGAGAAATATATTGCAAATAAAGCCCCTACTATTTGCAATACATCTAAACTTCTTACTTCTTTCTTCTTTTTTTTTCTTTTTTGACGATTAATGATACACTTCAGTTTATTATTCATTCGATTCAAATTCTAGCTTAGCACAAGGACGTGTCGACCATTTCCCATATACATTTCGTTTTTTTAAAATCGTAATTCACGTTTCTTGAATTTCCGATCAACTCATTTGGAACGATGCTTTTCATTCGGACGTCACGCGTTTTCAGCTCTCCTTATTGGTCGTAAAGCAAAATATAGCGTCGTAGTTTATGAAAAAAGTTTTGAAATAACCGGAAACATTCAGTATTTTAGTATCTCTAACGAAACTGAACTAATATCGGGTTATCAGCTGTTCGTTTCATCGATCACTCCTTAAATGCCGTTAAAATGCATTATTTTGCGTTGGTCATTACACAGAATACTGATGCATCAATTGTCGTTTCAAAGACCAATGACTTAGGAATACATCCGTTTTATTTGAATAACATTGCGCAAAAAAAGATAAATTACATGAATGATTGTGTACCGTCTGTCTGCCACGAGAAAAGCTCACGCCGCTGTGTTTAGTGCATAGTGGTTGCCATTAAATCGGACCTCGTTCGTTTTCTGCGGGGATTATCAGGTGTTTTATGTGGCAATCTATCTTTATTCGTCTTCAAAAATGTTAGTTGGGAATATAAATATGATAGCAACAGAAAAAGCTGTCTTGGAAAAAAAAAAAAGAAAAGAAAAACTATTGCAAAGTAGTTTATGCACTTAATGTTCCCGACTTTTGAACACTCTTTGGAAAAATGAAACAATCCTCATTGCCACAGTGATAGACAGATACAAACATTTCGGCTTTTCTCGTGGCAGACAGACGCTACATATCTTATGTGCAAGTAGAATTATTTTCATTCTATAAGTGTCCGCTATTTGAATAATTCTTCCGTGAAAGTATATGTATCTAGATGCAGATACAATCAAGATTTGAGCAGATATTAATAACAAGTATTATCATGCGCAAAATTACCGAACTATTTTTTCCGCCCGCTTGAGCTTCTTTCACATCATCCCTGAATCTTAATCATAAATTACAAAAACGTATACTTTTTTGACGAAATATTTTTAACAAACAGACTTGAGTACAATAATAATGACAAGTAATAATAATAATAACAAGTGAATAAATAAAATTAATTTTAAAAAAGAGGGACAGGAGAGACACAAATTATAACTAGTAAAACTTACGGCTGTTATTTCTACCTATTAAAACAAATTTAATTTACTCAGGTTTATCATTCACAAGCTGCAAATCGTAGCAAAAATATGTCACTGAATGCCAATTTTCGATTTTTTTTTTCTCTTTCATGTGGAAAGAAATTGTTTACTTATAACAACAGTAAGGTCATACAATTAAATCAATATTTTTACATTATGTAGAGTCTTATAATTTTTTCGATTCACCGAACGCAGTTCAGATAAATTAACTGTACCTTCCCTTGCTATCGATTCATTTCTGGATCAACTACGTACAAAAATTCTTATCGGAATCAAAAAAAGACTTCGACTTTCATTTACATTTTGCAAAAAAAAAGAAAAAGTTTCGTCTTTCACGACTAAAGTATGCGTGTAATCAGAAGAATAAAAGGCTCGACTCCAGAATAGGGGGCCCCCGCCAAATTGGCGATAAATAGTTCAATCTTGCACCCGACCTGCTTTTCCCTGCTATAGCTCTCCTTTTCTAAGCTGGTAACCCTGTATTTACGTATTTTTGCGCCTCATTCTGATTGGCTGTTTTTTGACTTGCTCCTAATTCTGATTGGCTGTATTGACCATCGGAGCGAAATTTGAGTAGCGGTCTTTTCAAATCGGAATTAAACCGGTTAAACTGGTTTTTCACTTTCCGTTGGATGCTCTCATTAGGTGGTCGGCTTTGTTTTAGGTCCCATAGTTAAAAATGGCTCCTGTAGGTAAGATAAATATGAAATTTTTTCATAATTTGGAACTGTCGGGAAAGAAAGCTATTGTTGATTGGTGTATGAATGAGGGATTGATTGCTTCTAAGTATGAATGTCCGATTTGTAAGCAAGATATGCATTTGACCGAGCGTAATGATCGATCAGATGGGTATGAGTGGATTTGTCGAGTGAAAGGAGATAATCCCCACCGTGTAAAAAGGTCTGTAAGAAAGGGTTCCTGGTTTGAAGAGAGTAAGTTGAGCTTAATTGATATTTTAATTTTTACGTACTTGTGGGTGTATGAGGCTGGCACAAATCTAATTATGAATGAGGTGAATGTTAGTAGTGACACAACAATGGCTGATTGGAGGAATTTTTGTAGAGAGGTGTGTGTGGATGCTTGTTTTAAAGAGAGTGAAAAGATTGGTGGACCTGGTGTGATTGTTGAAATTGATGAAAGCAAGTTTAGCAAAAGGAAGTATAACAGAGGTAAAAGAGTGAATGGAAAATGGGTATTTGGAGGAGTTGAAAGAGGTAGTAATAAATGTTTTTTTGAGGTGGTGGAAAATCGCACGAAAGAGACATTGTTGAATGCAATACAGAAAAATATCTTACCAGGATCCACGATCATGTCCGACTGTTGGAAGTCGTATGATTGCCTCTCAGATAACGGCTTCGTTCATCTGAAGGTTAATCATTCAGTGACATTTAAAGATCCTGTAACAGGAGCCCATACGAACACCATTGAAGGTCTATGGGGCCTAGTCAAGCGAGAGTTTAGAAAACAGGGCCATCGTCAAACCGAAAATCTATTTGACTCGTACTTTGCAGAGTTCATGTGGCGCCGCAGATACAAAAATGCACCCGAGTGCCTTTTCCTTTCCTTTTTGTCCTGCGTAAAGGCGCTCTATACCCCGCAAACTGCCGATGAAGCAAATTCGACGGAAGAATGAAGTAAGTTATTTTATATATGTTTTTTATTTAAAAAATGCTATATCACGCACATATCAATGCTTAAAATTGTCAATGTTTGTTTTTCTATTTAAAATGATGAGCTTTTTTTCTTTTTTGAATAAAAATGATGAACTGTGACGATTTTTTGTTGACGTGATCTACTTCAACAGCAACGCGAGACCTAGCTGAAAAATGGTGCTTGTTTACTTGTGTTAAAAGCCGTTACGGCGATTTCGATATACGAAATACATTATTTTTATTTGAATTTTCATTAGTTTCAATATTTAGAAAATGATGTATTTAGTATCCAAATCGCAATAACAGTTTTAACAGAAGTAAACAAGCGCCATTTTTAAGGTAGGTCGCGCATTGCAGTTGGCGTAGATCACGCCAGCAAAAAATCGCCAAAAGTCGCCAAGGTGCACCCGTTTCTGGAGTAGTCCCGAATAAAAAACACTTTTGATATTTTTTTTCTTTTTGAACAGCTAAAACATATCTTCAAATTTTTTTCATTAAGCAAGTAAGATAAATACTTTTGTTTAAGCCAGTAGATGGCAGCACCATAAAACTAAAATATTTTGGTAATGGGGAAACTTTTAGTCTGGAAACATGACTAATTTGTATCGTGTACTACAGCAATTGTTTAAGTATATCATCATTGAAAAACTTAAGATTCTGGAATTAAGACTTATTTTTTTGAAATAATTATTCCAATATTTTGGGAAATAAGCAAATAAAATGATGAAGAACAATTCAATCGGTTTTCTGTCACTTTAACCTGATGTTTTGCACGAACATATACAAAAATGTATATGTTTGTAAGCAAGTTCACATTGTTTTCTCAGTCTGGATGATATTTTAAGGCAGATGGACAGGTTTTGAATTTGTTTTGTGAAATGTGAATATTTAATTTTGATAAATAAAAACAATTCATGGAGATCAAATAGTTTAGCTTAGTTCTGAGAATGTTAAAATAGTAAACATATTATCCAAACGGTTGTACATCTCATTGTTGATTTTAAGGCTAAATTTCAAAATTATTCAAGCATCACCAGACTGATAAACAAAAAAAGAAGCGAAAAAATCCACCTCATTCTAAATAAAGTAATTTAGATGCGGAATTTCGTTATTTCTTAAATATTAAAGATGACTCATTAAATTACATCTATTTTATGAGTCAATTTGTCATTGATAAAATATGGACGATGATATTTTTGATGGTGTCAGTTTTCATCTAAAAATGTTAAATCAGTCAATCTAGATTTCAGCAGAGGGTGTAATTTTTGAAAAATGTAAAATGAATTCAGTGGCTATGTCTAAAAATATAAGAGTCAAAAAGTAATTTATCATCATTTAAAAGAAATAATTAATTCATTCATTTAAAAAAAGACCAGAGAATGCAATTATGAAAAGAGAAGCAAAGCAAACTACGATAATTTGTCATAGTTTGCTTTGCTTCTCTTTTCATAATTTCTTGATAATAACCCTGTTGAAATATATTTAATACCATAAAATGTGAAAATAGGAATAAAATATGATGATCCAAATAAATACAGCCACCTTCTAAAATATGCGCTGCGGAAGATGTAAGTAAATTTTGTGATAATAAGTCTATGAAAGCGAATGTAAAAGTGTAAACAAATGAATCCATCATTCAAATAACTAATATAAAAAATATTTTCAGACAAATTCCTGTGCTCGGTATGGCTCTTAACAACCACTCTACTTCTCAGTATGATGTACACTACTATGTAGCTTAATCCAAAAAATATGAAGTTCATTCCATACTTTTTTTTTGTGTCCTCTGTATTTATAAAATTAATATTGTTAACAAGGCATTTAAAATTAAAATAAAAAGAAAACGGTTCTTTATAATCAGTTCCAGTTAAAGCAAGCATATATAGGATGATATTTTTCGTTAACAATTATTTTGTCGGCAATACACTTTGTCGCTGAATGAATTTTCCCGCTGATTATATCCTGAGTTTGAAATGCGATCAAACCACAAAGCATCGTGTGAGCAATTATTTAATCGGTTAAAATATAATTTTAATCTAAACGAATCTTACCATTCATGTTAGTCATATATTCAAATTATACATTCGGTTTAAATGACGATTCGATTTTATCAAGCAAAACAATTTTTCCCATGTAGTTTGTATGTTTCAGTATACGTTATCCAAATACTATCATCTCATCTATTTTGGACGAATGTAAGATAATGATTTGTTTTTGTTTTTCTTATAGTCCATTTTGTAAAAATAAAATCATTGATTTAAATGTGAGAAGCTGGAGTAATTTGGTTACATTAGTGTACTTGGATATTTGATTAGTTTTTTCATATAACATTATAAGGCAATACTGACAATTACTTTGTAATTGATTCTTAACTGTTGCGCATATTTTTATGAAATTTGCCCCTGAAATAAAATATTCTTTGTTTAGCATTTAAGCTCATGACATTATATGTTTAATCGTGCTGTACCGGTTTTGCTGAATGGACATGGTACAGCAACGACTGCCGACGAAATGATTATTAACAAAATGAGCAAAAACTCTACACACTTATTTCACGAATAGTGCAGAGCTACAGAGGTCGTGAAACATTTTTTAAGTTTCATCGGTATATTAGCTCATGGCTATAGCTTACAGGACGATAATTCACGGCGGCTTTCACGGTAAGACATAAGAAAGCAACATTTTCATTTTCAGACTATCTCAGATTTGCCGACGTCTTTTCAAAATTTATATTACTTTAATAAATTTTAATCTTGGGAAAAGTGTTCGGTCATGTGTATGATAGTTTCCATACGTTTTTACTTTACATATCGTACGCAACGTACAACGTTGCCTTTAATTCTCGTACACATTCAGAGCTCCAGGCATCACTTCAACGTCTAATCATTATTCGACAAAATCTACTTGGCAGCAGATTGTAAACAAAAGTATTTTTTCGACTTAGTATTTACTTTTACTACACATTTCTCAAATTTTGATATTAATAGTGGTAACGTCCTTACCTTTTTCCAAAAACATTGGCCAATTTTTTTCAAATATGTGTATAAAATTTTCCGTATGGTATAAAACAAACAACAAATTTAATTATTAGAGTTGCTATAACTAGGATCATATGATGGTTCTGATGAGACATATATTGCGACAATAGGTGTCGATAAAAATCACTCAGGTTTCAAGGTCCATCCTTTGATTAAAATGTAAAATTTTCAGTCTTCAATTTTGTTTTCTACTTCATGGAGCCAAACTCTGACATGATGAGGGAAAATGTCGACAATATAAGGTCTTTGTTTAACATATTTTTTCGATACATTATCAAAATTTGCTCTTGACATTATAGTGCAATCACATGACATTCCCTAAGGAGCCGAAATATTACAAAACTTTTTGTATTCATAAACAGAGAATGTCACCGTGTTATTAACACTGTGTAATTTTGTATCACAATGCAATGGATGATACACAAGGTTTCCTTCACATCATAGGACATCTTATTAATCCAACATTATACACACAATTGTTGCAAAGAAAATCCAGAGGCAATCCACATGAGAGCGGACGACGCCTGGAACAAAAAGTGCAAAATGTTAGGCTTCGTTATAATGGCGCAAAAGCTTTAAAAAAAACTATTGAAAAACTCCACAATATAAATTTCACGGGTTTTGAATTGTTTTCCATTTTTTTTTTAAATTTTAAATTAAGGTTTGGAGAGGCAAAATAGTGATCCACTTCATATAGCTCTATTGAAGGGGGTCCATAATGACTTCGTGAAAATCTCCTATCCCCAAGTGTTATTCAATTTTTTTCCTGTTATAATTTTAATATTTCTACCAGTAAGCGATGACAAGTGATCAAAAAAAAAAAAAAAAGTTTCAACATTATTTAACAAATATGTGTTGCAAAAAGGAGGCACTATGGTGCGTAAGTTTTCTCAAGTGGTAAAAACAGCAAGCTTAGGGCGAAACAAACAGGTTCCAAGCTCTTGAACATGTTTAGAAAGAAGGATTGAACTCTAGTCCCTATTTAAATGAAGACCAGTGACATTTTTCCAACCATTAGCGGATTTATAAAATATTAAAAAAATTAAGTTCTATCCTATAATTAATGTCAAGTGCTTAGGAGAAGCTCTGTATAATTCCGCACATTATTTGTTCTCGTCTGCATCTACCTAGCTACATGTAGCTATACACACACACGTAGCACTCACAAATGCGTCGGAAGGGATCACTCATAATTGATGTCACGCTTCGAGAGGGTGAGGGGGGTTTGTGAACTTGTGACAAAGTGTGACAAGGGGAGGGGAGGGGGTAACAAGAAGTGTGATATCATGCATTATGCAACATAGCGTGACCCGTGACAAAGGGGGGAGGGGGTCCGCTGAAGTGTGACGTATTGTGACAAAGAGGGGGAGGGGGATCAAATGTATGGGAAAAAAGCGTGACGTCATTTATGAATGGCCCCGAACAAGATTTGTTCAAATGGATGGGCTTTGTTAATTTTAGTTTCTGGTACGAAGTAAAAAAAAGCTTTGTATTCCCGAAATACCACTAAAATTTTCAGCTTACTCCGACACAAATAAATTATGTTTTTTTTTTTTTTTTTACGTGTGTGTTTATGTAATCTTATGCGCTTTACACATAGACACATAGCAGCACGGATTTAGTGAACATATGCAATATTAGGCAATCACAGAAAGTAATTATTCCACACATATAGTTATATTAAATACAAATCAACTAAAATAGTATATTATGCTTACTGGAGGACTCTTCTACGAAAGTGCTGGATATTCTTTTGACAGTAGCAGGATCTAATGAAGAAAAAACAATTAAACATGTGTAAAATATTCTACTACTGTGAACACATATTTCATTCTTCCGAATTGAACAAAAATTAAAATGTCGCAATCATTGTGTCTCAGATAACTTTTATTATAAAATTTCACACTGTGTTATTTCTATTTTTACATCAAAAGTATGAAATAGAAGTTCGTATTTTACAGCGTACTTACGATAACATAATCAGGACCATTAATACGTATATTTAACAATTTATTACAAATGAATTGCTTGAATTGATTTTATTTAATAAAACTTTGAACTGTCGAATTAATTCATTAAATTGTTAAATTTTTCAAACAAATCCTTTAATATCGTTAACATTTATTTTGCTGATTTTTTGAACAATTTTCGTACATTTGAGAAGAAGGGATGGAGAGAGAGGCAGAGCGAGAACAATTTAATTTTTAAGAATAACAATTAATTCCTCGTGACATAAAACAAAAAGATAATTTAGAGAGATAAAATATTTCTGGAGAGCTTTCACCATGGCAAAAATAGCTAAATAAATGCAAAGCCAGAATAATATTTTGAGTAAATGCGACTCATTACAGATACTAAAATTGAAGCTGAAATATTAATACATTTAAATCCAAAACATAACATGCCTTTCAAAGGTTTAAGTTTTGATTCTTCACAACACAGACACAGGAACAAGCATATGTCAGACTTAAAAGAAGGAGATATTAGAAGTCCCAAAATGGAATTAAAAAAAGGAAAAAGTTTATATTCCTTAATTTGTTACATGAAATATTAATTGGGGAGTTTAGTTGTTAAAACGAACCGCCAGTTCATATTGTACGATAGTGCAAAACGAAATAGTTACCGTACCACTCTGGCTTTTTTCTAATTATTACTTAACTTAAACATAGAAGGAATATTAAAAATTATGTCTTCGTTACCTTATGCAATCAACTTTATCATTTCCCCCTTGAGTGGGTAAGATAATGAAAATTACTTTTTTGTTTTGGTGAAATATTTTTCATACTTTGAATGGGGATAACCAGAGTTTCCAAATTTTTTATTGAACGTAACAGTGTAAAGAAATTGTACCTCAAAAATTTACGTTTTTTATCCATTTCTTAAACATAAAAAAAGGTAAAGAAAAAACTGAATCTTAGGAATGTCAGCTTACTCCACTTCCTCCTAACTATTTTCCGGACCTACCACGGAGATATGAAAGTCAAAACTTCCTAAATAAGATAATCCTTTTCGATGAAGAAAGACCTATTTATTTTAAGCTTAAGTAGTATGCTACCCAACATGGTAGTAAAAGAAAAAAAAAAAAGGTTTTTGATTTTCTTTTTAGTTTTTTGACCAGCTCAAATGAGGATGAAAATACAACAAAGATGTAAAAGCTTTATTTTAGAAGGCTAACTTACAATAACTATTACTATATTTATTTTAATTAAAAATATGAATAATTAAACTGAGTTTCCGAGACTGGTAATAACATACTTATAATAATCACGAAATAATCTATAATTTAATACGTGAAACAGAATCTTCGTACCCCATTTTAAGCACATCGAGGGCACAGATGAGTGTGAAATTCGGCATAGTGAAAGGTAATATGCTGAAGGAGTTCAGAGTTATAAAATTTATGACTCATATGCGCTGCAAATACGTTAAATTTAATAAGTAACTCAGTGGTCATGCCGTTGCAATGATAATAGATTATAGCTACCTGAGATATTTAAACAAAACACTCAACCTCTGAGCAACCACTAATATGTAGTACTCCACGTAAATGTGAAAGATTGAAAGAGACGATGGCTTTAATAAGTAAAATCGTGATAACAATGTTTCTACGAGTACTTCTGTATTTTATATTATGATCAATTGTATGCTTTTAATAAGCGAATGAACAATTTTATAACTTAGATAAAAGGTGGTAAAAATTTTTTTTTGATAAAGAAACATTATTTTACCAATAGTAGCTTCGAATCTGTAAATAGCTTGAAAGCCAGTGCCATCGAACTTGTCATCCGACTTGAAGGACACCCGAAAGAAGTGACCGTCCGACTCAACTGGGTCCGGAATCTTTGGCCCACACAGTCGAGGTAGCTTTCGGTCCACAGAGCTCTTGTAGTTCGAAAATTCGACGTAATCGCTTGAGGTCTGGGATTCACATCTAAAGTGAGAACAAAAGCTGTTTTAATGGCAGGGTTTACACAGCAAAAATATGCAGAAACTTTCAAAACCTTACTCTTTCATTCAAAGCAATCAGCTCATGAATGAGTTGAATTTTCGTTTTGATGCTAGATTCAGCTGTGGGGAATATTAGGCAATTAAACGAATTCGCTTTGATTTAATTTAAGCTGGTAAGAGGAAGAGGACAGTTACTTAAGTTCTAGTTTACTCTTTTAATTAGTTATTAGTAAGCTAGACATTTGACGATTAATTGATTGTTTACTAGACAACGTTAAAGAGTATATTCTTTATTTACTTGTACTCAAACGCAAAAGTTAGTACTCTGTTGGTTAACGGAAAACGCGTATTAAAATGAGCTACTGATATACCAGTATTCGTATATGTTGGAAAATGGAAATTAAGAGTCAGTGCTGTTGTTTTTTCGCGTAAATTTTACGATTGAAAGTAAATACCTTTAGCTGCATATTTTGGACAATTTGTGAATAACAAAATGTAAAGTTGATTATAAATTTCTTCGTTTGAAGGATACTAGTTGTAATGAATGGGCCAAAATCATCATTCAGTGTGTTTCCACTTCTTTCTACTGATCTAGTCATGCAAAAAAAATGAATGCGAATCAAATTTTTTTTATTAACTTTAACAACTGCGTGATACTGGGGTCGATAGATATGTTTATAAATGCCTGATGAGGTAGAAAAAACTGTCTGCTAGTCGTTAACGTGACTAAATAGGTTTAGGCAAAAGAACTTAACAACTATGACTGCTCAAGTTGGATCCGTAAAAACCATTTAACTAGCATATGACGTAATAGAATAATTCTAATGTCATATTTAAAAATATAAATATGATATTTGACACATTGAAAAGTACCGTATTCTCGAAACTTTACTATTATGTTTTTCTTAAAATAAATTATCTTTTTGACGAATATTTTATAACTGAAGACCAAATTTATTTTTACTTTTTGTTATAACAATTGAGTATCTACATAGAGGCAAAATGCCCAAAAATATGAAGGGTTCATAAAGAGTATAAATAGCGAAACAAATATATGATAGAAAAATTAATTTTGTTTTTTAATAGCTGTTTTGAAATCCGAAATATTAAGGGTGCCTAAGTATTATAATTTAAAAAGTGATAATTGCTAAGATTATATATTATATTTCATCAGATTTCAATCAATATTTAAACAGTAATGGGAAAAATATGCTAGGATTTGCTTTAGTACGAATTCAAAGTTACTCTGCCTTTAGATAATGTCAAAATTGACAGATCGATTCTCCCTGCCCAACAAAGAAACTGATCTTTTTAAATTTATGGCAAGGTTTGAGACCCAGCAGTTCAATTTACGCGCACAGGAGTCAATTTTAAAAATATGGAATTTCAAAAGGTATACAAACTGAATAAAGATACTCCCTCCCACTTTACTTTCTGAATATGTTTTAATCATAGTTATTCGATAACGTATTCAGCAACAAGCGTGTAAAGCACCATGCTGATCTTCCGTTTTTTTTAAATACCTAATATAAATAAATAAAAAATACCAATTCTTGCTGTAGGAAATTCTAAGACATAAACACTTAATTAAAGAGATTAGTGAAGACAAGTTAAACAAAAAACTCAACGTCATTAGCATCACATGATTTCAAATATTTAATGTTGAGTAAGGCCACGACGCACTTGTTATGTCATTGGCCATGACTGATTTCTTCTCATGAAAGAAGATTAAGCCTTATCACAGAGGAAATTGGTTAAAAAATGCACTGTGATACTTATATTTAATATTCATTATCATCTACTTATTTGAAAATTACACGTTAATTTAAAGCACAAATGAGCAATAAAATGCAGACATATGTTTCGGGATTGCATGAACTTAATAGTAGCCTCGCGTTTCTTGATGTCTTTATTTCTAAGAGTGAGTCTGGTTTCACTACTTCTGTCTATCGTAAACTTTTTGCTGTTTCTTTACCTCCTCACAGACTGTCGTCTCATCCTCCCAACCAAAAATATTCGGCTTTTAATGCTCTGGTCCATCGTGCTATTAATATTTGCTCTTCTCCTGAGCTTCTCAAGATTGAACTCAACTATCTGAAAGCTGTAGCTGTTGATAGAGGATTTTCTCACTCCTTAATTGATTCTATTCATAACAAACTTTCTAAGAAAACTTCTGGTCCCAATAATGTGGTTTCTAGAAAGAATTTGGTTGTGTTACCATTCTTTCATTCTGTCAGTTTCCGTATTGCTAAAATCCTAAAAAGGTTTCAATTTCAAGTCGTTTTTGCTCCTAGTAACAAACTTTCCTTCTCTTCTCTTAAGGATCCTGTCGATCAACTTAACACTTGGGGTATTTACCAAATTAGTTGCCGTTGCGGCCTTTCTTACATTGGGCAGACAAAACGTGCTCTGAAAATTCGCTTAAATGAGCATAAAGGTTATGTACGAAAGCAAGAGTTAAATAAGTCTAGCATTGCTCAACATTGTTGGAATTCCAACCACTCTTTTGATTTCAATTCTGGTAAAATTATTCAAAAATGTTCTTCCCCTTTAGAGCTTGACTTTTGGGAAGCTTATCATATTAACAGGAATAGTTCTAATTTGGTTAATGATTCTTCCTCAACTCCTTATTTTTCACAGGTCTGGCATAAATTTCTTTAATTTGTTGTTCTTTCTATGTTTTCTTGTTGTTTTCCTTTTTTGTGTCTATTTTTCTCCTTCCTCCCTCCCTCCCCTCCCCCTCCTTTACATGTGTACTTTGTTTTGCATTTTGTTTTGGTAGTTTCTGTACTTATTTTTATTTCAATTTTATTCTTTGTATTTTATTTTATTATTTTTGCAATTTTTATGCATGCTGTCGTCTTTTTTGCTTTATTTTTATTGATATTCCTTTTTACTTCCTGTACTTTCAACTGGATTTGTTTGTTGCTCTCTTATTGGTGTCTTCCTGCTACTTCTACTTCCACTTCACGCTGCCTTTATTCTCATTGGTTTACAGATAATTCTTAGGCTATATAAGCTTTGTTTTTGTTGTTCTGTCTGCTTCATTTGGATGTTTTGCATCTAGAAGCTCCCTGTCGCATTGAAAAAGGGATTCCATGCAATCCCGAAACATATGTCTGCATTTTATTGCTCATTTGTGCTTTAAATTAACGTGTAATTTTATTATTATTGTTTACTTGCACAAAGTTAAATTATTTTTATTCATTATCACTCTGACTTATTTCGAACATTGATAGGCGAATACAATGGCAGTGATGCGTAGGAACTGGTCGTTTGATGACTGAAATATAGATGTACGATAAAATTAGTAAATGAGACCAGAATTGAAAGGTATGCCTTCAAGTTATGGTCTGTATCAGAAAAGCAACTTTAAACTATTTTTGTGAGAAGCACTGGTATCTTTCTAATACGGTCATCGTCGTTAGCCTTTTGGATTAAAAGGAAAAAAAATCCCTTGAATTTTTAAAAACATGCATTTTTCTGAAGTAACGAACATAGTTTGGTGAATCTCGGAATCGCAGCTAGAGGTCAGTGCCATCGCAGTTAGGTTTCCACGTATATTGCACCATTCTTTATACGTAAACAAGTGTAGCATCAGTGGTAAAGGTTAGAATTAGTTGTTGATATGGTTCAGGCAGTGATATTTAAAATAGGAAAGATTGAAATTTGAGTTGTGATAAAGGAGTTTAATTAAAGGTAGGAAAGTAACGGAGATTCATGATGATTTCAGCAACACTCTAAGGGACTTCGCTCCTCATATTCAACTGTTACCAAGCGGACAAATTAATTTGAATTTAGTCTAAATAGCCTGAATGACGTTTGACGTAAGGGTCTGCCCAGACCCTTGTCCTGTGCCACTACCCTAAAAATGAGGGTTGAAATGCATAAAATGAGTTTTGAAGATCGCTGACTAAAAGTGTGGAAAATTGCTGAAACAGGAATTTCTAAATGAGTGCGGGATTAGGATGAGAAATCTACATCCAACTTATTCACCACCTGATATGACTCCATTAGACTTCTAATTATCTCTTAAGCTCAAATTTTCCTTGGCGAACAGATATTCTCTCCAAACGAAAAACTACAAGACGAAGTTAATGAGTATTTAGCAGACCAGGAAGAATCATCTAATTGAGGGTTATGATGCAAGAACTGGGTAAGTCCAAAAATTCAAATTTTCAGGAGAACGAAGTCAAAGTTGGGAAGACACCATGTAAGTCCACCATAAGGGTTTTAAAGAAACAACAAATACGAATTATGTTGAACAGTTTAATAATTTGAACTCTGAAAGAAACATAAATACTATTGAGCTGTTTAAATTATTATTATTGTTAGTCTCAAATAAAGAAGACACGGTAGGTATTTCATTCTCCGAAGCACGCTTCATCACGCTTCTTGCACCAATCGAAACATCCTCATTCAATGGAAGGATAAACACTAAAAAACTATTTTTGAAAAATTTGGACTTACCCGATTCTTGCACTATGCCCCTCAATTTACAAAACGAGAATAAGTCGTTGGAACAAAGTTATACCAAGTGCAGTAGTGTTCAAATGCACTACAACTGAAAAAAAAAACCTTTCATTGAGCTAAGTTGTTTCTGTCTATTCCATTCCAAAAACTTATTAAACTACCCACGTAGAATTGCAACTTATGCCGTTGAATGAGATCAGGGAAAACATCACATTTGTAACAGCTATCTCTTTAGTAAGCATTGTATATAAAAAATAATATTAAATAAGAAAATAAAACACAAGTAAATGATGAAATACATTTTCAAAAATCTTACGTCCCAAGTAAAATATGAGTGCACATTTCTATTTATTTTTAATCGACTTCCCACAAAGGAGGAGGTATAAATTCATACCGTATGTATGTGTGTTTGTTTGTTCATCGATAACTTCTCACTGGATGAACCGATTTTGATATATCTTTTTATTCGATCGAGGGTGGTCTCCCATAGGTCTTGCACCTTCGTTTGACCACATTTAACAATTAGAAAAGAGTTGTAAGCATAAATGAACTTTTTTTTTTTTTGTATCTATAACTTTTGACTAAATGAACCGGTTTCAATGAGTTTTTAAAAATCGATAAGGCGCCATATAACATTATTTTACTACATTTGTCTTTTAGAACGAAGGTTCTGGCTGAAAAATAAGTATTTTGCTTTTAGTTGAAAAGTCTTGGTGCGGTATTTCTTTGTTGGGGAAATTATTAATAAATATAAAATAAGCATTGTTAAATTCAGTTTGTTACCATTAAGCAGTAACGTTAAAGCAATTAACAGTTACATTGATTATAATAATAAAATCAATTATAATAAGAGGTTTGATGATGACTAACTTTGTTTCACAGATTAAACAAAAATTAAATTATTTCAGTTAATAAATTAGACTTTTTAAAATCAACATCAAAATGGAAATTATCATACAAATGATTAGTTTTTAGTGCCAGTCATTCAAAGTGGATATGCTCTTTCCTATATTTATTTTCTTCATTAAATAGAGTATTTATACGAAAAATGTATTTACACAGAAAGAAGTAAAATAAAATAATTTTTGGAGAAAAAATAGAACCGACTTTAAATTAAAAAATTCTCTAAAAAGTAAAGAATTAATTAATTCTTTAAACAACATCAATGCGACTTTTAAACATACTTTTTAAGGCGGTGCAAAATTATGATAGATAAAATCTTTTGCAATCATGAATTAATTACAAATATAAATGTCCCAGAGTTTGTAACAGTTCCAATATGATGTAACACATAGTGTAACGGTAATTAGACTCATACGCCAACTTCTAAAACTACGTTTAAAAGTCGTATTGATGTTTTTTAAAGAATGGATTTTTTTCTACTGTTCAGTGTAGTTTTTATTTGAAGTCGGTTCTATTCTTCTCTCCAAAAATTATTATATTTAACAATACGATTTTAGAGAGCCTTAAACTTACGGAGGTATTCCTTCAACATCAAATGTGTCAAATGCAATTGTAATCCTTTCATTTGGTCTCCCTTGGAAGTAGTAGTGGCACTCAGTGTCCCTCGGATAAAGACCTGGATAGTTAGGGGAGGTGAAGGTACCATTGTTTCGGTCTATACTCCGGAAAATGAAAGCGCATTCTGTGGGGAAAAAAGAATAAATATTATTTAAGAAATAGCTATTTTCATACTTAGACTCATGAAATTGATTAAGCATACCGGTACATTTTTAGTTTAATAATGATTTTGGTGTCACACAATCAAGAGAGAGAAAAAAAAAAGCATTGGATTATTATTTTGTTAAAAAGAAAATAATATTTGAGAATTCATTAAAATAAAAATAATAATAATAAATAAAATTAATGATAGAAAAGAAAAATACAGATAGATAACGTTGTCAGAAAAGTGCATTACTGCATACATATTGATCAAAAATATGTATGCACATACGTTCTAAAAAAATTCCAGTGGGTACAGAACTTCACTACGCAGTTGATTCCTTTGTGAGACGAAGTAGCAATTAGTTCACTTAAAGGCAATTCTTATTAGAAGTAAATTCAACCAATTTATCAATTTTAAGACCGAAAAAATATTTTAAAAGACAACCAAGCCCAACTGAGGATAAATCCTGCTTTTTCTCAGTAAATAAATTTAACACTTGGTCATTGAGACTATTTTCGTTCGCAGCTATTGTACCAAAATAGTTGTGTTTTACAACTGCCATTCCCAATTTGTCAAGAGCTCTACTTTGCGACATGAATACATTGGTTGTAAAGCACTTACAATTATTAAGGTGCTAATTGTTTTCCTTTCTTTACACAAATATATCTTCATAGCACCTAGGATCACATTACTACCATGCATTAAACTTTAGTTTTCTGAAATATAACTCCGCCTTTACGATACAAAAATATTTCAAGAGCTGTAAAAAACTTCCGAGTTTTGCCTCATCAGGAAGCATTCTGCATTTGCCTCAATTGGAAGAAAAGCATAAATCTGTATATAATCAAGAACATCAATGCAAACAGAAAAGTTTAGTATCTCTTCGTAGATTAAAGCCAGTAACAGTCTGAAGACATAAACGCGTCAATCACTTCTGCCTTCTCTAATTCCTGACGAGACTGAAAACAATAACGAAATCTCTCATCTTCTTTTCCTAATCTCGTGCGACGCCAGCAATCCAATGACAGCTCCATTTCATTACATTGAATTGGACATAGGGGAGCATCAAAGAGTAAAAGTGATCTTCGACATGGAGAGCAAGTATGATGGAGGAGCCCTTTTGGGAAAACACGGAGCCAGTCTTGTCGGAGCCTAATGAAAGGCAAAACTACTCTGGCTAATGAAGAGAAGGATCTCTCTTATTTTCAATAAATTTGTCAACATTTTTGCTTCATTCGAGATTTTCGATTGTGAATAATTCATTAAAATTAGGGATGCAAACATAGAAGCATTCAGTAAAATTCAAGTAAAAAGTTCCATTTGCTTAAATTGTAAATCGATGTTAATATGTGACCTAAAAAAAAATATTTACTTTGAGTTAAACTTGTTTACATTTATTTATTTATTTTTCATTTTATTTCCCGTTATTTTTTATTTGTTTATTTTTTCATTTTATTCTCTTTTATTTCATTTATTGATTTATTTTGTTTTGTTCTCTTTTTTTTATTTATTTATTTTTGGTTATAGAAAAGTATTGTAACAAAAAAGTTAAAAATGATAGACTTCAGTAAAAATCTTTTTTTATTTTAAAAGTGCACAATGAGAGTGAATCTTGAAAACTGTACAAATGAATTTCAAAAGCGTTCGCAATCGTTACAAACCATTAAGATAAACCCGAATTTTATTTGTTTATGCTTTCATTTTCATGTTCCTTTTATTTTTGCAGTAATAGTAACACTATCGTAAAATTATTCGACATAAAATTAGCATTTTTAAAAAATATAATAACAGTAAATGAATAAAATGTACACAACATTTTCTTTGGTTTTTATAATTTTTGCATAACGTGTCTTTTACCTTTTTTTTCCCAGAACCTAATACTAAACAAAATTGGGAGCCATATCAGAATTAAATTTGAATGTTTGCTTAGGATTAAATTCCAAACTTCGTAAGTAACGAGGCGTTCCACAAAATACTGTAAAATAGACTTTAAAGAATATAAAAAATTGAAAAAAATTAAATGATACTTAATTACTATTTTTTGGCTAACTGAGAATAAAAGCAAATTTGGTAAACGATACACCTGACCTAATAACCTTAAGTATATGGTATGTTGCTGATGTACTTTCCAGAAATGTTTTTTTCTACAGAGTGCAATTGAACAATATAAAGAACCTCAGAGCATTGAACCACTCAGTTTTGAACGTCCGTAGTTTCTCATTAAAGTGCAAAATACAATCTGACATTTTTTTAACATGGAAATATGAATGAAAAACAATATTTCAATTGAATAGTGCATGATTTTTAATTTATTTCTTTTCGCAACTGAATGATCATGCATTTTTATTTATCGCTAGTATATCGTGATTTGAGAATGTATATCACGATTTCAAAATCATAAATAATTTTGGAGCGTAATGAAACCTTAAACTACAACAGTTGTGAGATTTATTCTTTTATAGTTATTATTCAAATGAACCAAACTAGCGTTAATGTGATGAAGCATTGACTAAAACTGTAGAAAGCGTGTTAGATATCAGTTGCTAAAAATATTATGTGTATAAATACTACAAAAAATCAAAAGAAAAAAAAAGAAAGAAAGATTTTATTTCTTACCAGATTCAGGATCTCTTTTCGTATCAGAAATTCCAAAATCTAAAAGAAAGGGGGTGGGGAAGAATGAGTTTTAGATTGAAAAAAACATTGCTTTATAATTTATCAAGTTAAGTGTATTTTCATTGTGCTAAGTGTATGATATATTAAATATGTGTAGTGTAGTTTAATTACAAGTACAATTATGATGCTCTAGCTTTTTTTTTTCAAATTAAATTATCAAAAATTGTGCTCGGACGTGACAAACTACAACAAAAACTACACCTGTGTACGAAATTTTATCTTTCTAGGTCTTACCCTTCATACACACACAAACCTTTTTCTTTGTTAATACGTATGTATGGAAAGATAGATATATCGAAGTGTAATGGGTTTGGCGATGTTCCTGCGTCTTGGTGAGCTTGGTATCATAGGCCCTATAACCGAAGTAAACCGTAAGAAAAAGTGGAATTCACCTATATAGGACGAAAATGCTCTAATATTTGATACGGAATTCATTCGGTCAGCAGGAATGAAGACGCTGCACATTTGCGGCGGAGTTCGTCTTCGCCATTTCAGAAACTATGAAAAACCTTTCATTAACTTTAATTGATTGATGTAGCTAGGTGCCTCCTGTATACCTATTACATTATAACTTTTAAATTCAAGAGTGCAGACAATTAAAATATTCCTATCAATATTCGGATTAAGATTTAAAAACTAAACAAAACAAAAAACATTTTCGCTTTATATTATTTGTACATTAAAATACTACAAAGCCAATATTTTTGACGCCAAGCAAACTATTATTTAATCCAGAGAAAAACAAAATAACAGAAAGGAAAACCTTCCAACTCTAGTCCTTGATTGAAAAAAACTTTAATTTGTTTCACTCTTTTTTTTTTTTTTTCTGTTTCCTTTTTCACAATCGATAAAACTTTACTATTGATTTTGTCTACAAAGGGTTCAAAAATGGACTGTTTTTTAAATAAGATGGTAGAAAACAGTGCGAAATAATTAAGTCACTGCAGAGTATACCAGCGCAAAGTGGTTTCTTTTGCAGTTTACTTTCTGTTGCACCAAGAATTAGCACGTTGTTTGTAGTTTACCAGTTATCAAATTACTCACGTTAATCAAACATGATGTTCCCAGAATACCGATATTCTTTAAAAGCTTCTAAGTCACGAATTGGTTTTTGAATCGTGGATAATCTACACCCGCTCCACAAATTCCGGAGGATTTTGCAGTACACTGCAACCTTTGAAAGGAGCAGCAGTAGAGATATATTATGAATTGCGATCTGGAAAAATGTGCAGTCAATACATATCCTTGCCTTTTCATGAGCGTAGTTCAAGGCAGTGTGATAAGAGCAATAAAATATTCGTCGGTAAAACAAAAATAATGAGAAAAATTCTTTTGCAACCAGAAATGTGTACTAGCCTTTTATGAATATTGCCCAAGCATTTAGACAATTGAATGAAACGAATTCATGCAAGTTTTTAATGTAACGACACACATTCAGTCTTTTGCAGAAAAAAAGAATCTTTTCCTGAATGAATTCGCTCAGATAATAACTTTTGATGCAAACGAGTTGAGATATGCAGAAGTATAGAATGCGTCTTTTGTGAATTACAGAGCAATTTTTCGTTAATATTTTTTTCCAGTAGCTCAAGTCTCTTTTCTGCTTCAGAATTCAGATGGGGGTGATTTTGTTTAGTTCATGTATGCTGTCGAAGATCAAGTAGTGACTCAGAGAACTAAATATTTTTAATGAATTTGAATGCAAGCAGCTCATTGTCTGAACGAGTTATAGGAAGTCTAAAACTTGCTGGATACAAAAGAAACTAAGTTCTCAAAGCGCCAACGAAAGAAAAAAAGAGAAAGAGAACTTAGTTTAGATAGCAAGCTAATGAGAATAGAACTAAGCAAAAAAATGTTCAAATTTGAACAGCTGAGTAGATGTTAGAAACCAAATCCAATAACTACCTAGATAAGTTGGATACGTTCATTAGATAGTTGTGCAATACATGAATACGCAGTGACTTACCTGTAACGTATCTATAAATTGCTCTGAATCCCTTCACTTCTGGCGAGGAATGATGCGATCGGAATTCGACTGTCATGTTGGGCCCATTAGACATGATCTGGGCAGGTAGCTTGTTGCCGCAGAAGTTCTGAATGCGTTCCCGCCGCCCATTAATAGTAATGAACACCATTACAGCGTCTACACCTTCACAACTAAACAAAACACAAGAAATATGATACATGTTTTTATTCTGTGAAATTAAAGGGCCCTAAGTAGGGGAGAGAGCCCAGAATTTATTTTAAAGCCCGAAACAAAAGAAAAAAAACTTTAAGAGCACGTAAGTATTAAAATAATAATTAAAAAATTTATGCACTGTATAGTTCTGCTATCTAGCAGAGAAACAGAAATGTACAAGCAAATTTAAAACAGTGGATCCGGGATAAATTTAAAACAATAAAATTTTTTCGTAATATGATTTTTAACATTTTTTATACTTTCAAATGATGCATTAGCCGCTACCAAACACAGAATTGATAAAACTTTAAATTTAAGTTTTGTTTTTAGAATCTAATGGTCGTTTCGTTGAAAGAATGACTATACCTTCTGAAGTCTCTCAAATAATAACTAATACTAAAGTGGATCATTTCAGGGTCGCTTCTTCAATGATAAATAAATTGATGAAGTATGCTATGACTATGCTTTAATTATCACTATTTTATCGCAGCTGAACTCTTAAGGTGAAAGCTCTCTATAAGAAAGGCAGGGGAGAAAAAAAAGCCAGAAAGTTAGCTCTGATAGTATAAGAGGTTTTGAGTAGAAAGCGAAGTAGAGTCCGAAAGAGGAGATGGGTTCTGCCAACCTCTCGGGAATATCCTCTGAATCAGAGGGAGATGCTTCGTTGTCAGAAAGACACAGTCTCTAAAGGCAGAACGCACAGACCTGGAAAAATCAGTGACGACTACAAACAAAACTACACTGTCGTCATATAGTTAGAGGTTAAACCATAAGGAAAGGTATAGTTCACGTCACATGTTGTTCACATGAGGGCTCACAATGCACATAGTGTTTGAGAGTGATACCGATCTCTATAGAAATGAAGTCAAATATTGAATTCTGGAGGCTGCCCGTCTACAATTTAAGAAAACCACTACAGCAGAACAGTGGTTTTTAGACAGACTTCGTGGTGGTGTTTGCGAATATTAGATGAAGCGCTAGACTGGTGTTGAAAACCACCATAAATAATCTTTCACTTCCTCCCCCCCCCCCCACAAAAAAGAGCAAAACATTTAAATTATTATCTCACTATAAGTTCTCAAAACCTTTAAATCACTGAAAGATTTTATGTCCTGGCAATTGGAAAAAAAAACATTGAACATCAAATTATTCAGATGCTCTAATTCAGAGATGGTGAACCTTTTTCAATAGGTGTGCCAATTAATTTACGGTTTATTATTTTCAGGTGCACAGGGTGGCACTTGTCCTCTTTCTTTTTAAAAATCATCTCTAAAAATCAATTTTTGTAAAAGTGGCGCTATTAATTTTTTCCCCTTCTTTTCTTTCTTCCTTCTTCTTCTTTTTTTTTTGAAATGCTGTTTTCGGTGAATGTGAATGAATAAATGTAATTTAATATGTATCTGTGGGGTGTGCCACTGAAATACTTGTCGCGTGCCGCCTACTGGCACGCATGTCATACGTTGAAAATCTTTGCTCTAATTCAATCTTGAATAGCGGTAATTTTTTATGAAGTATTGAATGTTATAGCGTTTTAAATGAATACTATAATATAATGCAGTTGTTTGTGGTTAAATATGCTATTATACCATACGTGATTTTTAGGAAACCACGTTTGCTTTATTTAAGTTGCTTATAGTAATCAAGTGAAGAAACACATTTTAAAAATATACTATACAATGAAAACAAGGTTAATATTTCAATTAATGTGTCAGATGATATGATTTTGCCTGTTGCATTGCATACTCACTCTCTGGGGGGAGCTTGTGGCAGGTGAAGATCGAAATCTGTGAAAAGGATCTGGGGACGTTCTCCGGGCTTCCCTATGAACGAGTAGATGCAGACGACGTCTTCTGGATAGGGTTCAGGATATCCTGGACTTGTAAAAGTACCGTTCTTAGAGGAATCGCTTCGAAATTCTCTACCACATGGAACAGGAGATACTGTATTGACAAAAAAATGAAGAAGACAATTCAGAAGATACTCTCGGTATGTCAGGTTATACATGCATTTAGATATTTATATATATATATATATATAGATACTGATAAAAGGGAATACATGTAAGATGAAGTACAAATTACAAAAGGAGAGCATTGAATAGCAGCGATTTGATATACTATTATAATCAAAATGGCAATGTAAGAAAAAGAATGTGGTGCTTCTGACAAGCTGTTAAACATAATTAAAAATAACTTTTAAACATCTGGTTTCCATTAGCACCTTGACAAAAATACGTCTAGGGAAACAATTTAAATAGAGAAAGAAAGTGGCACTCTTTAAATCGCTCTTTTACGCAACTTTTTAAGTACATGTGTAGTGATACCAGATTAGTATAGACTTTGAAACAATGCCGGAATTGCAAAATAAATGTTTATACTGATTTCTACGGCAGTTTTTATGAGTAGAGCATATTTGGATAAATACTCAACCGAAGACAAAAAATAAAATAAAATAGAGTTTGGAGCTAACGATGTCTAATATAATACAAAATGAGGTAGTAAATGCGCTGACTTGTTATTTTACTTCGAACCAACGTGTTGGATTTGCATTAGTGGTTTAATTTTTCAATGAAATTTAAAGTGAGTGTTTGTTTATATAATTTATTTAATAATAAAAGGATGGCATGAAACTTTCATTTTATTTTTCTTTCTTTCTTTCTTTCTGAGGGAATAAGTGCAGGAAGATAAAATTTAGGTATAATATGTGTTATAAATGAATTAAAATCAATGAGCTCAGTGTTTAATCATTTGCAGAATAGAAGTTGTCGTTAATTGCAATATTTAAACAAAGTAAACTGTTGTCAAGCTAAAAACTAAATTGTCTGGAAGTTGTTCAAACGTTCGAGGCTAAATTTTAATTATTTAGTTAATTAAGATCGAATTTCGACTACTGGGTGACTCTATTAAAGATAAATGTACCTTTAGGACATTTTAGGATCTAAAATGATTTTATTTGCAAATTTTTGTTGCATTGTAAAACAAAAACAAAAAAAAGTAATAAAAAAAGTCTCTAAAAATACAGAAAAGAAAGTGTTTTTGTAAAATTGCATGAGAACATGTGTAAAACCAAACCGCGTTTCTTGATAAAATTCTCTTTTCCCCCGCCCTCTGTAAAACTATAGAGAATGATCTTTCAAGTTACGTAAGTACTCATTAACCCCTTGAAGAACGAGTATTTCTTTTTGGAAAAACTGGTAAAAAATGACCGAGTTTTTTTTTTGGACATAAAATGAATATATAGGTATAGTATAAGTTGTTTTCGGCAATTTCAGTTGTAGGGGTTGACTAGAGCGGGAGGGGGGTAAAAGTTATGTAAAAAATATTATACACACAAAGTGCAAACAGATCTCAGACGGGCATTAGAAATAAAATAACGCGAGATGCAAGATCGCCCGTGTGAAACACGGGCAAATGCGTCAAAAGGTTAAAAAGACACCAATCAAGTTTCTTGGCAGTAACAACTCCGCGGAAAACTTAACTCTTAAATTCTGTTGTTACCAGTTTAAAAATTGCAAGCAAATGCAATATGAATTGTTGGCGTAGGTTTATTTTCAGCTAAAGACAGCAGCATTACCCTCGGCAGCCAGTCTTCCAAACTTCAGAGATATGTTTGACTGACCGGTTTAAAGACGGGATTCGCAACAGCGTGGGCTCAAGTTCAGAGCTCACCTTCGGCTTTGTGTACTAATAAATAGTAATTCAACGCACTCGCAGTTCGCTTTGTAATTTTCTGCTTTTCATTCTCCGCAATATACGTCGCATAAGTGACTTTAAGTAAATTCTTATGTATTTTCCGGCAAACAATTTTTTTTTACAGTGCAAAATATTAAAGAAAAAATAACTCAAGAAATATAACGATCATTAATAATGTTTTTTAATGCATTGAACATTTTTTAATGTATTTTTATTTGCTTATTTTTTCCCCCTTTCCATTTTTACATCACGTACGGTTTTTCATTAAATTAAAAGATGATAGCTATCTTTTTAAATATAGGTGCAATGTCCTAATCGTTAACTTGTTTTTTTTTTCAAATGTAAATATTTCATAATTTTTCACGCATTTAATAAACGTCAACATCCTTTCTTTTAAAACAAAATTTGCATGTTTTAAAATTTAATGTTAAACACTTTGTAATGTCAATTTGAGTACAAGTCACTGTCACAAGAATGTCGCTGAAGCTTCTCAAAGGATTTAGGTACCTACCGCAGGCTTGAAAAATGCATGGGGACTGCTAAATTATTCATAATATTGATGATAGACATTCTCTGAAATTTTCTGCGAAGAACATTTAAAATTTATTCGCTGTAAGAATGCAAAAAAAAAGAGGGGAAAAAAAGTTTTTTTTTATTCAGTACTTTAAAGACGTTTGCCAAATGTTACGCTCATTGTTTTGTCTAAAATGCATTTCACTTGCGATGTCATATTTCTTAATTGAATGTTACAAAAGTCTTTAATACATAAAAGCACTTTTTTAAAACACATCTTTTTTTTTTTTGGGGGGGGGGGGATTTTTGTTTTTCTTCCTTTTTGAATTTGTCACCACCTTTCATTTTTGGATTTATTACAACTTTCATTTTTGAATTTATCACCAACATTCATCCCAGTATTTCTTCAAAGTACAAAATTTTGAATTTCCGTTGACATTAAAGCTGCATGTATTTATTTTACGAATTAATTTACGTGCCTTTCGTGGTGTCAGATAATGTTTTTTTTAAAAATCTTTTCTGTTTTAGAAATGAAACTAAGTAAAAAACAACCTTTAAAATATATTCCTTATATATATCCAAACATCCGTTAAGGACGCAATCTGGATATGTTTGGGATATCTAGGAACAAATTTGGGCATTTTTTTGTTTTGAAATCAAAACTCCATATTTTTCCAAAACTCAAAAATATTCCCTACAAAATAAAAATAAAAGCTTTTAAGATTACAAAATTTGATTTGTGTCTTTTTTCTTAAATTCCCTGCAACAAAATTCTTTCCATAAATTAAATCTCTACATCGTTTCAATTAGGTGTATTTTTGAATATCATATGTCGAAGGGCGTAATGCCTAATGCTCAATCTTTTGTTTCATATTGATTAAAAACATCGGAAAAAATTAAAGAAATGCTTTAAAGTCGTTGGGGGAAAAAAAGAAATAATCTTCTGAAGTCTGAAATTTTTCTTCATAAATTCAAACATGGATTTAAAGTTAATCCCCAAGAGTTTGCTAAACTTACGAGGAAAAAAATTTCAGGGAAAAGTACGCTTCTTACCCGAGTGCATTATTTGATAATCCATTCTTTGAATATTTTACGAACGGGATTAAATAAAGCATTAGATTCAGTTTTTCTTAAATCTTCTTTTTCGTTGCCAGTTTCACATCAAATTGACAATACTTAAGAATCGGAATTGAACGAAGAATTGGAGTCCTAAGAAAATATCAATATTAAAGAACTGAAAATAATTAGAACGAGTTTTTCTTACGTATAGATATTCTAATACATTTTTAATTTCTGAACACAAAAGAGTTCCATTTGAGAAGCAATTTTAAAATCATTTTACATGTTTCTATTACGTTATTGCATATTCAGAACATGGTAAAAATGAAGTAGTAAAATGACGCGCGTTTGAACGTTTACGCAAAGTTCTGTCCGGAATTAGCTGAGTTTACGTAGTTGTAAATAAAAGTCATTTTATTGAACGCATAATTTTTATGTTTTATATACGTACTTTTTTATTTATTTGCGTTTAATTAGGTTCGTTAATGGCTTCTTTTACTTTCTAAAGATTAAAAAAAATCATTAATTTGGAAAATCAACTGTCTTTGTTCAATAAAAACTTATCTTCTTAGTATTAGTGATTAACGGAATCGTTAAGTAAGAAAATAATTACTTATAATAAAGCAGGTAGAGTAGGTGCACATTTGGAAAATATGATAAAAAGGAATGACAACGTTAGTTTTTCGCCAATATTTTGGTGAATATTATAGCCTGTATTCCTTCTGTACGCGTTTCCACTATGTCCTATTTACGCTGTAATTTAAAACGACAGCAGGCATGAAGCCAAGACAGCAATTTTTCGTTTCTCTCCTTATAGGACATTTGAGATTGCACACATGGGTGGTTTACACACATGAGAGATGGCTTTCTATAATAAGTAGATTATGATAATAATTTTTGCAAGCAAATTTCCAAAATAGCAGCAAAAACATTTGCGTGAAAGATTTTCTTGAAATATTCTTATCACAATGAAAATCAGAGGAACAATAATAAAAATTCAAGCCCTTACATTTGAAAAGCAAGCAGTAAAAACAACATTGTATCATACAATTTTAGAGAAGAAACTTATGAATTCAAGAACATATTGTGCTGTTATGCCTGTACAATTACCTGAAATCGCGGTACAGTCACACCTCCCCTTCCCTCCAAATATTCAAGTGCACCATCTCTCCGACTGCGCAATCTCACCAGGTTTTACCTTATTATTCTAAGCAATTAATGTAACCCTCGCCCCCATCGAACAAAAAAAAATATTATAATCTATTGACTTGCGTTTTCACTTAATATTGAGCTTCAAGTTTTTAATCGCTTAATGTTTAGTTTACCCTCCGTTTTTTCCTTATTACCAGGAAAAACTTTAGAAAATGGGATTTATGTCACGTAAAACAAGAAAACAGTTTGTATCAAAAGTTAAAAACATCTTTCATTTTCTAAAATAATGAATATAAATTGTAAAGTTGCTTACAACTTGATTTTAAAAGAACGTAAAAGACTCGTCTGGATCAAAAGAAAAGGTCGCACCTTTCATTTTTTCAACTAAAAATTTTACTTTATTCAGCGGTTTTGTAAGTACTTAAAAAAGAGAATTCGCAAGGCCTTTTTACTGGAATGTTATTTGGTGATAATGCGCATTTAAACCTAAATTTCACTGTGCAAACCAGGGACCCGGAGCTTCAGTTGGAGTCCGGAGCCATGTTTTCCCTGGACCCGGAGCCCTGAAATATTCCTGCCATAAAGGCTTCTTTAGTTTTTCCATAGTCTCTAACTATATTTTTCAACTCTTTTAAATTTTTCATATTTAAAGTGAAAGTGAACATTTTTAAGCTTTTAAGTTTTGACGATTCAACGAATAGAGATAATGTGTCTGACTCATTAATTTTATTTAGTTTTTGATTGGGTAATGCAGTATTATTTTCATTATAATATCTAATCATGAATAAAAGTTTGATAATCAGATATTAGAATGAAAATTTTTGAATTCTTAATGTCATGATGTGACCGGCAGAAATTTAAAAGGTCTGCCGCATTGTATAGGTAATGCCCGTTAGCAAACTTGCTGTAGAAAGACTATTCTCAGCATTAAAATACATTTGTGATGATTTAATATCAAATATGAAATAGGATCTATTAGATTCAATTCTTTCTTAAGCATGAACAAATAACTAGATTAAATGAAATTTGTATTTTCTGTGTGAGCTTATTTTTATATTTTTCAAATGTCCCTGTTTGTAATAAAAATTGCATTCAAGTTTGATTTAAATTTGTATTTTCTGACACTTCTGTTGTTTTTTTAATGCTCCATTTCATGATTAAAACATTAAATTAAAATCTGAAACTTAAATGAGCATTAATGTGTAAAAATTTAAGGAACCGAAATCGGTACATATCCGGAGCCGGAGCATCGAAATTTTTTGCCGGATCCGGGTCCCTGGAACAAACATTTGTACTTTCAAAGATAGTAGGAAAAACTGGATTGCCGGCATTTTTTAAATCTTTGGTTATATAAAAAAACATACAGAGCAATTTCAATTTTAAATGACTAAAGCAAACTTCAAACAAGTAATTTTGTAGTCTCATTCCTAATTTTAAGCTAGAAATTTGTTCAATTTCTTGATGTTCTGTTTAAAAGTGTATGCCAATTGCTCTAAGTGCAATACATTGGTTACTATACATTGCATACATTGCATTTTTCTTGCAATATGCATACTCCAAAAAGTTTATTTGTATGTGTATGTGTGTTTGATATGTAAATTCATATCACTTAACCAAATGTAGCAAAATTTTGCATAGACTTTAATGGGCCTCAATAAGGAAAACTTAAACATAAATAATGTATGGTAAACGACCTCAATCAAAATGCGAACTATTTCCTATTTTACTTTCCGATTAATATTTGTTGTTCAATAAAGAAGGAAAGTAACATCTGTATTTAAATTTCACAATCTTTTTAAAAAATAAAAAATTGGGTAAAAAATCATTTCTCTAAGCTCTTATAAAAATAGAACCTTATTAACCCGCTTATTAATACTTTGTATTCTAAGCTAGGATATGGTACTAAAAACAAGACGCCACGTTGTTAACCCTAATTAAAGTTACCGATAGTTTTTTTTTTTTTTTTACATTAGAGGGCACTAGTACGATTAAGACTTTTGACTACTTGTAGAAACCTTAACAATGTTTTGTGGATCCCCAGAGCTCCTGAAAACGATATCTTAGACCATAACAACACCCATGAATATAAAAATAATCCCCTTTTTTCTACTTAATTCTATGTTTCATTCTAAAAATGGCTAACTTTACGTTCTGAAAATATTCCTATTGTTTTATCGAAGATCGAAGAAAAATATAATTTGACTTGACATTATTAAAGTAATAGAAAGAGATATGCTTTCAAGATTATTAAATATTAGAATGTTTACAAAGTAATTGAAGTCTTAAACGAAAAGGGTAATAATAGAAGATCAAAAATTATTTTTACCCACATTCATCCATATTCATTTTGCATGGTTTCATTTCTTTCGTAAAACGTAACGTTAGTGAACATAATTGGGAAAAGAAAGATGAGGATTACTTAAAATATCCAAGAAAAGAGCTTTTGTTCAATAAAAGAGTCATTAAATTAAATTCAAATCGTTTGGTATTTTTGCTGTAAAGAGAAAAAGTAAAAATTCAATGATTCCAAAAGTTCATCTACGCAGTATCTTTAATCAATATTTATTCCACTTTATTTTTTAAAGTTTTGGAGTTTATACTAATGCAAAATACTAAAACGAAATTTTTTTTATTATTATTTTAAACCTTAAGAAGAAGAGGTTAAATGTAAGCATTTTACAAAAACAATAATTTTTTATTTCGGTAGCAGCTTGTTCAGGAAAAATTGCGAATCGCACGAAATGGCTCGTTTCGGGGAAGGTTTCTCGTAAAACATCAATTTATTAAGGCTAAACTTACAACGGTAATATTTTTGCCGTCAAAATAGTTTGGTCAAGCTACATCGAAATTGCTCATTAAATGAATCGTTACATTTTGCACTTTTTAATTTAGAAAACACAACTGAAAAAATGGCTTTAGAAAACTGCTTTTGTTTATCAAAACCATGTGACGCAGCTATTTTAATGTTTACACGGTAGTTTGAAGATATTCTAGTGTCAAAAAGGTTATTTATACTTTGCATTTAATTAATGTCATTCAATTAAAAAAAGGAAAATTATTAAAAAAAAGTAATAATATAATTTTTTATCTATTTTTTTTTTTTTTATTTATTTTTAGTTCGGTCATAATTTTTTATGATGATTAGATCATTTGTTTAAATTTGTTATTAATGACTAAGTTTCAGCATTTTAAATGTCATGTCTAGCACTAAGAAAGTACGTCACTGTAATTACGCCTTTCATTTTTATCTATTTTCTCTATAGAGCAATTCCATATGTGACGGAATGATTTTTTGATGAAAAACAAAAGTTTAAATGATTAAAATGAAGTCATGTTCATTAAAACTGACATTTTTCTTTGCATTTCCTTGTTAACAATTAAATTATACAAACAAAACTGAAAAAGTAACTTTAATCATTTTATTTTTTACTGCCATTTTTAGATTTGCAACGGAATGAAATTTTTGTCCACCAAACTTTTGGGTTTCTCAGTACAAAAGAAAAATTCTGCTTATTATGCATATCTTCCTTCTTTAAACTAATGACTAATTTTAAATCATATAAGACATAATTAGAAAATGTTAATTTCAATGATTTTTTTTCTTTACATTGGATTGAAGTTATTTAATTTTATGTGTCGTGATGGAATGACTCTTGACGATTAACAAGAATTTCCTAAGTTCATTTATAGCCACAAAAGTGCTCATACTTTAAATTTCATTAAACATTTTACTGTGCATAGCTCATTTAACGTTACTTAATCAAATGTAATGAGTTGAAAATGAAAATTGCTCAAAAATAACAGCTTTTCAGATATATAATATTTTACAAAAAAGTGTCATTTTTATGGAATTTTCCTATAATGTATGTTTAAAAAAATCTAAAATTTCTCATCATCAACTTTTAATCTAATATAACATGTATCACGTATCAGGCAAATTATTTTGTACTTATTAAATACCTATGTCTTATATCAGTGCAGTGTTTCAATGGAATGGCAAGTTGAACTTTAATTTTTATTAAAAAAAAATAGTTTAATTTCCTTTTGAAAATGAAGATCCCTTTCATTTATAAAAGAAAGTCTATTATTTAAGGAAAGAAAACACACACACACACACACACGCACAGCGAGCGCGTTCACATAGGTTTTTTTTTTTTTTTTGTTAAAGATATCAATTTGAAGACTTTTGTTTCGTTTGTTTTCTTTTATTTAATTTCAGGTTGTTTTTATTTCTTTTTTGCCGAATTTCTGTCAGAGAAACTTTCTAAAATTTACTCTCAAAAGAGTTAATTTCCGTCATCTTAAGTTTTGAAGTGCTCCTTTACACATCTAAGTCTTCTTTTTGCTGACAAAGATATTTTTTAAACACTTAGAAAAGTTCAAAAAAAGATCGAACTTTATATGAATTAAAACAAAGAGTTACAGGATTACTTAATTAGTCTTTGAATTACTCAATTACCTTTTTAAATCATTCATTGAGAGAAAAATGTTTAAGTGCATCAAATGTTAGAATTTTTTTTTTCAAAGAGAAAAAAAATTGAAATGGAAAACAAAACTAGAATTTTAGCTCTGAAATTAATGTATATTCTTTGCATTCTGATGTTGACTCGAAAACAAAAATGCTTTTTTAAAAAGATATTTTAAAAACCTGCTACAAAAGTTGTTTTATACACATATATTATATGCATACAAAATTATGACTGTTGCCTTTAAAGAACTCTTATTTTAATTTTTTCATCAAATCAAGGGCTAATAGTTGGACAAATAATAATGCTAACTTTTTAAAACCGAGGGAAATTTAACTGTAACATTACCATACATTCCACTGCTTTAAGAAGGGAACGAATTTTCACACTTCACGTCACCTGACAAATGCAGTTCTGACTCGAACAGCACGCAGTGGGGGTGTCAGTTTTGATCAGAATAGATTCCCTCAAGCCAGATACGGAACACATTCTCTTTTCTTATATTTCTCGTCCTCGAAACAACTCATAAATTCTCACACAATCTGGAAAGCGCTTGAAAGAAAAGATCTTTTTATTCTCAGCTCTTTCGGTAATAAATCATTCAAAAGCTTAGTCGTATGTTCCAAGAAAATAGTCTTCTTTTTTTACGTTTTTATGTTTTCTGGAATAATTTATCCGCTAAAATGTTTAACGAGTGTTGTTACTAAATGTTATTTCATGATTAAATAACATTTTCTGTTTAATTAGGATAAAATAAGTTATTACATTAAAGCTGAAAGTAATTCATCGCAAATGAAAACGGTTGCATAGTATTAATAACATTCATTTCCTTTGTTGTATACGCTACATAAAACGAATATACCTCCGGCGTTCTGGTAAATGTCAGTAAGTTCACACAGAAATGAATAAATGAATGAATAGATTAGAGTTGGAGTAATGTAAAAAAATCAAATAACGAAGTACTACACTGAACTAAATCTGCAATTAGTTATTTTATGAATAAGCAAATTAAGGGTTTCATAAATGATGTCACGCTTCGAGGTGGGGAGGGGGTTCGGAAAGTCCTGACAGTTTGTGGCATAGGAAGGGAGGGGATAAGAAGAAGTGTGGCATTGCACATTTTGGTTTCTATAAAAACATTTAAATCAACCTAAATTTAATGTTAAAGTTTTTTTTTATAATGCGATTTTAAAGTTTCATTGATCATTTTGTATCGTAAACACCAATGCTGATTAGGTTTAAATTTACTTCATGTTAAAAGTTTTAGAGTAAATTTTCTTTTTACTTTTAAGATAAAACTAGGAGGATCATTTTTTCAGAATTCGACCAATTAATACATTTTAATGTTCTATACTAATTATCTTTTGTGTTGTAAGCCTTAACCTCATTGTATACAAGTTAAGCAGATATGAAACCAGTATTACTATAATGCTCACAAATGTCATTAAAAGTTCGAAAATAACATTAGAAACGTGATATATAAGACAGTGATTTGTTTCTGAACTGAAAGTACATATGCTAATGTAAAATAACGTGGCATGTGACAAATTGGGGAAGGGGGTCAAAAATATTGAAAAGAAGTGTAACAACATTTATGAACGATCCCTTGATGAATACAAAAGATATATGTGCAAGTCTACTGTATGAATTAGAGATCTGAAAAATGATTCTATTGTTCCAAAGTTTAAATGTCGATATCTTAAAAATAGAGTTACCGACTTTGTGACGTTTACTACAGCGCTCACAATATAGTCGTAGCATATAAATCGAGAATCAACATATCATATGTATAGAATAAATACAACTTTGCAACTATATTTCTATTTTACCAAACATTCAAGAACGTATTTTTATATTGCTCCCTTTTCAAGGTATAATTAATAGACTCACACTTACAACTAACACAACTTTTTAAGAGCGAGAAAAAGTTTAAAATATCACATTTTGATTTTTTTTTTTTTTTTTGAATTATAGAATATGCATTAGGTTATTGGTTAATTATTTAACTCAACAATTTTAAAGTCTTGAAATTATTATTTTTAAATGTGAAGATTTTACCAAATACTCATGGAAGGGTTCTTATGGCGGTCCCCTTTCAAAGCATAAAGATTCAGATCTACTATTTTGAAATATAGAATTCTTATTAGACTATTGGTGGATTGCTTATTTATATACTTATTTTTTCTTAAACTATTTAAAAATTTAATTCATTAATTCATTTTATTATATTATTATTATTATTTGTGTGAGTGTGGGTGTGTGTGTATGCTTGTAGGTATGTATGTATGTATGTATTATGTATGTATGTTTGGCATATCATTAAAATTTGTAAGATCTGAAACAAGTTTAAATGATTTTTGTATTAGAAAAATTTATCCACTACTATTTATGACCAACCAAACATCACTAATTCAAATGTTGATGTAATATATAAAGCTAAAACATACTTAAGAATTTAAAGACATAATAAAAACTTGCATAACAGGAATTGCAATGCATTAAGTTTTAATGTGGGTAGTAGCGATCAGCATATTGAGGAGTAATAAATTAGAATAACAGAAATAAGAGTAACATAATAAAATTGCTAAAATAAATTTTCCAGAACTAAGAACTGAAACTTCACTCTTACCAAAATTCGGCGATGAAATGGTTGAAACAAACTTTTTTGACACGTTAATCTATGAGAAGGGTAATATGTCATATAGCCATATATGCACTCTCAGAAATAGAGTTCCCATTTTTGACGATTCTTCAATCGTCAAGAAAATTTCGTCATTTATAACAATTCTTTCCTCGCGCAATCACGTGACTTAAAAAAGTTACTGCATAAATTTCGCCAATTTGACTAAATGTTTACTCGGAGCATTTTTTACGAAGCCATTTCCTCAAATACGACGAAAGTTTCGTGAGATTTGATCATGCGTTTCTGAGAGTGTTGTTAGCCACATTTACTAAAATTTAATCAGCTTTGAAGTTGAAAAACAGGGCGTATATTTTTTTTATAAATTACGATAGTTAAAATTCAGCTGTGAATCTTTTAATAGCTGTTTGGTTCAGATGTGTTCAGCATATTTCGTAATGAATTTGAACAGATAAACCAACTGTGTAAACCATAAAACTACAGAAATATGCATTTAAAAAAGTAATAAAATGCGTTATATAGTAATAAAATGTGCTTTACAATGCTTTGGTTCTTCATCATGATTAACGGCCAAACGTGGTGAACTCGGACTTACATGCTTTAATGCGCAAATGGAATTTTTATACAGTGGTGTCAACCGGCGCGACTTTCCTGTAAGTTCTTCAGTAGTCATTTTTTATGATTATCAATAATGAAAGGACAAATTAATGCATTTCTTACAACTAGTCTCAAGCTTACATATGCAACTGTAAATATGTAAATATATTTCAAATTTTAAGTGTTGCAATCACTTATATTCCTTATTTAAATTCATATCGTTCATTTTATTATATACACTAATCTACACTGCACTATTACATAAAGCTATCTACACAATACAATCATCGTGCGCGATTCTGCGCAGAGAATCAGATGCGTTGCTTTCAGGCTCACAGTTCCAGCTTGTCTGTCTCTGGGCTCATAGAGCCGTGTGATGGCGCGCAAGTCGCGCTCGCCAAATGACTCCCCCTCCAGTCTGTGAGGACGATATGAAAATGTGGTAGTTTATGGAACTGGGATCCGAAAACGAACTTTTCTGCCGTGCCGTGTGGTTGTGCCGGTACGCAGACAGGATCTGGTGCGGTCGGAGCCGTCGTCTTTGATGGTAGTTTGTGGATCTGCCACAGTCTGTAACAAAAATGCAGGTTTAATCCCATCAATACTAACAGTTTGTTCACGACCGTTTACTTGGATGTTAAAGTATTTTTCATGCCGTGAAATGACAGGATAGGGTCCGACGTAAGGTGGTTGCAGTGAGCGTTTGACATTGTGTTATTCGTAGAAATACATGAGAAGAATGCTTCAGGTCCTTGTGGATGAAAACGTCTTTACGTCCATGTCGTGCAACTGTCCTAGGACGTAAATTGCACATAAAATCACATAAGCGTTGAATAAACGCTGGGACATTACGTGGAACATCGCTAGAGCATGAAGGACGGAAGAACTCACCAGGCAATCTCAGGGTAGTCCCGTAGAGCATTTCTGCTGCTGAAAAGGAGAGATTTTGCTTAACAGCAGTTCGTACACCAAGAAGGATGAAAGGATGCACTTCAACCCATTTCTCGGTGGCGTGGGCTCTAATGGCTGATTTTAGGTACCGATGAAAACGTTCAACCATAGAATTGGCTTGAGGGTGGTAGGCTGTTGTACGGCTGCGGTGTATTCCGAACAGGCGAGCCAAATTTGAAAATAAATCACTTTCAAATTCTGATCCTCTGTCAGTGGTGACTGTTTCCGGGACTCCATCGGGATATCCAGTTGGTAAGCAGATAACAAATACGATACTATAAAGAAAAGAATTATATCCAACTACGCTGATTCAGAGACTGCTAGGTTAAAGATGCTTTTAAAAGATTTAGAGTTGGGGGATAAGCGCCCGTCTCATTTATTGCGCTCTATGCAAGAGTTAGTGGTAGCTGAATAAGCACTGAAATCTTGCGTTCACTATTTCTGCAGCGCTTACCAGAATCCGTGCAACAAATCCTTTCGGTTTGTACGGACACTCAAGATAAACCTGATTTATCGTCCTTGGCCGAAAAAGCTGATAAAATATTAGAGGTTACTAAAACTGCTCCCACAGTAGAATCAGTAAATACTACGCGTGAACTCTCACGTTTTGATAAATTAGAGAATGAAGTTTTTAAACTTACAGAAGCTGTTCAGCGTTTATCTCGCCCTCAATTTTCGCACAAAAAGCGTTTTAAACCATCTCGTCAATCTTCTCGTTCAGCCTCGGGAAATCGCTCTACTTTGAAACCGCACTGTTGGTATCATCATAAGTTTGGCGATAAAGCCAAAAAATGCGTTTCTCCTGGCAGTTATACCCAAAATTCGGAAAACCAATAAGCCCTTCTGTTCAAGCGGCGGCAGATACAGGTTCTAGTCACAGTCACTTGTTTGTGTATGACAAGTTCACGAATCGCCGATACCTTGTGGACACAGGTGCTGCTGTATCCGTAATCCCACGGACACATTGCGGTAAGAAAAATTTAATCTCTAATAACAATTTAGAAATTTTCGCAGCTAACGGCCAAAGTAGTAATTGAATGTTCTGCGAAAATTCAGTTTAACTGAATCCCCATTCAAAGGATGATTTAGTTATTATCGTTCTTCCATTTGCATTCAACAAAAGGCTCATTAAAACTGTTAGTACCATCTACCAGGATTGAATTCTGATCTAAAGAGGAATGCTGATGAATTGCGCAGAAAAATTATTGATAGAAAACAAAGCAATTGCAAGAATTGAAACAACTATTTAAGTCTCCAAATTCAGGACATCTTACGTGCCATTGAGCACATAAATTAAATTAACCCCGAAAACGAGCCGGGTTTGAACAATGATACTCAAGATATTACATTCAGATATCCGTGCAGATAAATAGGCGGATGACATAATAGATGTGTTATTTTCCACCCCTTAGGAGCATTCGATTCAGACTTGTCTGGCGACGATCCAAAGCGGGAAACAAAGGGAGAAGTATTCATTCTTGAGGGCTCTTTTTTGTTCCAACCATCCTCTTGTCTGGGGTCATCTCCGCGTGCAATGACTGACTCCTAATTAAAATAAACGATCTTGCGTCCCCAACCCGTTATTACGTCGCAAATCGTACATCACTCGTTGCTTGGAAAGCCCATGAATAGAAAGAGTAGGGAAGATATATGAATGGATGTTCTATTCTGATGAGGGTAGAAGGAGCTCATAAGGAGACGAAAAGTTTTGAAATAATTTATAATGTTCCTACGGTACATTTATTTATAATAACTAAACAAATCTAGGTTAAATAGTAAGGATTCAATTGAAAGTACATATGGCAATGCATAATTGCTCTTTCGTCTAATGTTATCAATTAAGGCAGAGACACATTTTCCTGTACGCAATTTCACTAACACTACCTATTCTGAAAATAAGTGGAGGTTTTGAAGTAGTTTTGAAAAATGAATCCAAGTTTTTTTTTTTTTTTTTCGTTGAAGGGAACCGAATCAAAACAAAAACAATCGGAATAAATTTTATCCGGAGTTGAGCCAATGTGAATGTATTTTTTAAAGAAATAATATTCGTTGCACAAATTATTCGCACAAGATATAATTTTTACTGAACATTTAATTGCGTTTCATCACTACTGCATGTTTTTGTTGATCAAACTATCCGTTTCATGATTGATAAGAACAAGACTTAAGAACAAGAAATTACAAAGTTTTTAAAAAAGGAAATTACATAGAATAATAAACCTATCAAGCTGTAAAATGATTGCAATAAATAATGTGCGGCAGTATTGGCGCCATCTGTGAGTACTATTTATGGTACGCAAAGTCGAAGAAAGTTCAACGGAGCCCACGCTGCTCTGATTCATGTGCCTTGTGCAGCGTGGCCGCGGGTAGCACGCTGGTCACTAGAGTTGAATTTAAGTTATACGCCAACAGTATATAGTGTATTTTTGACCGTTCTTAAACTGGTAGTCACATATCTCAAGCGTTTATTTATCCATTTGTTTACAACTATTTAAATTGGCAGCCTCAGATCTAACGTGTTCAGTTTTACGTAACTTAATAAATCTTATTCTGTAGTTTTACCAAGTGCGGAAAAACAAGAATTTTAATGAGAAACTGTTATCAAGAAACTTCATTATTTAATTTAAAACAAGTTCTTCAGAAACATTCCATTTCCCTTCTGTACTTCTATAGAAATTTTTTACAGTGTATTTTCTCTATACTCAGGATACTACTTTTTCTCGTTGAGAATTCGACAGTATCAGTACTTAACAGTTGTGGATAAAGAATCTCACACGAACTTTGTTCTCACGTTAATAACTAAATTTAATGCATCGTTTTTTGCTCTAAAAACGGATTGGGAAATAAGTGAACGACACTTCTTTCGTAAAGTAAGATATAACATGGATAAGTATCAGGGAATACCGTAGTGGATTTAGGGACATATCAGCTAAACATTATTTGATGTTATAAAGAATTTGAATTGAGACATAGTTAAAAATGTGTAAAGGATGAAAAATATATGATGAATGTATTAGGACTGTGAGCTACAAAATATAACTCTTTTAATCCCCGTGATGCCAACTGGCACTGTCAGGTTCGTTTTTAAATTAATTTATGCAATTACCCTTTTTTACTTGCCCTCTATAGCTGCCTGTGGTACCAAATGATCATTACTAAATTTAATAGATTCATCATATTCATTAATTTTTATTTAGGTCCACAAAGATGCACCTGATATCAAATGAACAGCATAAAACTCAATGAAATTTTAGATTGGCTTGGGACTGAATGGATTAAAACCATTTTTAGGTATAGAGCAAGATAAAGTATTGAAGTAAGAAAATGTATCTTTGATGTAATGCATTCATTTGTATAAAGCAATATGAATTTGAGCAAAAAATGAGGAAAAATATTTTTAAACTTTGCTGAAAAAATTCTAAAATTATGTTATTGTGTTCAATATTAAAATGATAAAACGCGATTAAAATAGATAATATCAATAATGTTTACTGTGATTTACCAATATCAATTAACTTTTGAACTGATATATTTCTGAGGGATGTTGCTTCTTAAAACAAGCAATGAAATATTTATTTGAGAAAGTGTAAGCACGTTAACAGGAAAATATGCTATATAAAAAAGTAAACACACAATAAAATTATATATTTTTAAGCGATAATTTATGCGACGTATCTAGTGACGTAATAAACAAAACTGCTCGAAATGCAAGTATTTCTAGTACCAGCCTGCCTGTTTTAAATACAATTCCATTATCCTTGAAGTGCTGAAGTTTTGAGAGAAACTTTTGTAAGAATTTGCTGACAGAATACAATTCTTCAGAAACTTCGTCGTCCAGATTAATTCGAATTAACTCTGCGGGTTTGCGATTAAGATCTTTAAATTTGTTGACACAAGTAAGCCTTTGTTTCTTCAGACGGGGTTGCAAAGTTGGAAATCGAATTTAATCAGAAGGGCTGTTGATTTTCTGTAGTAAAACTTTTCTATTTGAAACTGCCGTCTCAAAACTGCTACGAATTTCATGCTGCGTTTCAATTGTTAGATTACCGCTTCACAAGAAGTCCGCCAATAAATTATGTTGTGGCCATCACGAAAGATTTTTTTACGTCTTTCAGTGGTAAGATATTCTGACATAAAATTATTTATGGGGCGTCACTTTCCTTTGAGCTGAGGGAACCAATCGGAATCATAAATATATGTTTTCCAGAGAGAATACTGTATACGAAGTTTTGTTTAAATCATTGTATTACATTTTAAGACATAAAACTCATTTTTAGAAGGTTTGGTACAGCAACGTCGACCAAAACATCGTGCATTTTTATTTTTATATTTATTTTTTATTACTTATTTCAAAAGCTGAAACTGCTTTAGCATATCATGCAAAGTTTCAGTTTTGCATAAACAGTAATTGAAAATATATACCGATGTGTCGTACATGATGACGACTTTTCATTCTGCATTCAAAGTCTCTAAACCCCGTATTTCACTGCTTTAGTATATTTTTACTATTTATAAGTAGTAAAATCATTGTTTTGTTTTGTTTTTTAGTCAGAGATATAACTATGAAGCTTCCTATGTACAAAATGAGCAGGGGTAAAATAGTAAATGGCTTACAAAGTAAATTGAGTAACTACTTTTAAAATTAAAACTCTAACGGTGTTTGAAACGTTTATATTTTGAAAAAAAAAAGAAAAGAAAAAAGTATACTTTTTTACGGTGGCAAGGCATTTTTAATTGTAAAATTTGGTGAAGATCCGACGTAAATGACATATTTGTACACGAAGCACACACACACACATGCACACGCACACACACATATTGCTTTATTTAAATAGCTCGGAGATGAATAGATAATAAATATAAAACGAAACATAGTTTTCTCATTTTAACTCAGCTTCAACAAATAACGAAAATATGTTTGAAGAATTTCTTTGAAAATAAACCGAAATATATCAAAAACCATTATTATTTCAGATTAAACAAATATCCATGAAATTTCTCTATTTCACCAAATGATAAATTTAAGTTACTTAAACCTTACGAAATATATATCCCAGGAAGAAGTTAAATCCATTGCACAAAATGTTTGTCTTTTAATATAAAATCGTATTTTATCACTCTGATAGATACAGAACCGATATTTCATTTTGAAGAGCAAATATTTGACTTCCAATAGTATATCCTATATAATGACAAAATGATTTTTCTAAAAGAAAACTAAAATATTAAAATAAAAATCTTGAGTATAGGATCTTTGAATTACCATCCGTCTTTTTGATATAACATTTTAACACAGCTTTGTTTATTGAAGCATAGAGCAACAGAAGCATAAAGCAACAACTCGTTTATATGATGTATGTTGATTTTCCGCTCAAAATGACATATTTAATATCCCAATCGCTGTTTTTATAGAAATAAAAAATAGTTTAGCATTCTACTTTATTTTGAATTTACAATCGCTTTAGCATTCCTGCAATTGGTTACTTATGATATAGTTGCGAAAAAAGTGTTTTACATATCCCAAACGTTCAATTTTAAATTGTGTGTACCTTTTTATTCATATACTTGTTTCAATTAAGTGCATTAATTAATTAACTAATTTGCACATTCTCTAATTTTCTATTTTTAATACAAGTTTTTCCCTTAAAACTAAAAAGTGTAACAATAAGTGCAAGCAACTCATGAAGACACCAACCTTTAAAATTTTATAACTCACTTCTTTAAACCTATTCATAAAAATAAGGCATATAGAAAGTTTCTAGCAAATATAGTTTTTTCTTCCTAACTGGATGCTGTTGCTGTTTGCTAGGGAACGTACTAGGTCTGAGAATTTCAGACCTAGTACGTTCCCTAGATATTGGTATCATCTTTCTCAGCGGCACCACAATCAGTGTGGTACCATCGCCGCACGCGAATTTTGAAGTCCAGTCTCTTCACCTGAAAGGGACCCGAACTTTGTTGATTTGAAATCGCATTAGGAATTTAACTTTGGAGAAAGTGTTCAAGCCAAAAGTCTACTCAAGGGATTTTTTACATACCGCATAATCATACGACATGGACGCAGACGATATTCTTTATCTTGAAAGTCCACCGACACTACCAAGTTCGATTCTATGAGCTTACACGTACGAGGCTCGCACCTGATCACAACGCCACCGTGTCGGCTTAGCAAATAAAATAAAAATATGAACTTCTCAGGTTTTCAAAATTTTATGATTATAATGAAAATAATACCTAAAAATGTGTATGGTATATTTGTCAGTTTGAGTTACATTCAAAGTGTGAAAGATAAAATATTTCAAAAGGATGGTTTGCTTATACTTCCATACTTTTAAGCTCATGTGCTGTGTAGCATGTTTGTTTATGTGTGGCTCCCATGCGTCATGTGCTCATCCAGCGAAATAGTCTCTTCTTTATTGAGGAAACTTTAAATTAATTTGGTAGAAGAGCACTACCTAATTATGAGGAACTGTAATAAAGTAATGTGATATGTTTTGAAACAGAACTGTGACATACCGGTCAGAAACAAATATTACAGGATTAAACTAAACTAGACTAGTATGTTGTAGCCCTCATAAAAATTCGCTATATTTTATTAGAATGCTCTTTTTTAAATTAATAAGTACGCCACTTTCTTTGAGCGATTAGCGGCAAATGAGCACCAGGTTCTATTGAGGTCCATCTGATAACCCCCTTTTGGATACGTAGTTGTCAGGTTTAACTTAAGAATACGTTCAACCGTTCAACATGCTTATAGCTGCTCGTGGAAAAAACTAATTAGCATCTATTCTTGTTAAGATCCACCTGAATACCGATTTTGGTTTGAATTCTTGGACTACTACTTAAGATATAGTAGTCATGTCAAAAAAAGAAGAATGTTACATTGCTCTGCAACCTCGACAGTGCAAGAAATGCTGATGGTGGCTGAAGTGGTAGCTGATGGCTGCCAAAGTGAAAATGAGAACATTCCTCTAAATGAAGCCCCATCAAAAAATAGGGCAGAAACATCTCCCAGAACACATAATGCATCATAAAATGAAGAAACATCTTCCAAAGCAGCTGTTGTAAATTCTGAAGTAGAAGTACTTGAGGAGCTACCATCTTTAGACATGGTGGAAGAAGACCAAAGCATTAATAAGGAAGAATCTGAAACTGAAGATGAATATGTATTTAACGATGCAAAATTTCATCGAAAAAGAACAACGTCATTCCATGGGAAGAAAAGGAAAAAAATCTCGAATATCAGATGCTGCTAATGAAGAAAGTTCATTTCGTGCTTCAACGAAATAGACAATGAAAGGAATAATGCAAAGAGAATGAGAAACCAAAGGCAACTCCTCCACATTCAAGCCAAGTTATTGAACCCCCAAAAGATGTTTAAGAAAAGACGCCGTCAAACCCACTGGAAACAAGCGAAATTGTCGTTTTCCAAGAATTACTAAATTTAATAAAATGATGGCCAGACTACATAAAAAATATGTCTGATTTTGTTAAAGGATTCTGGCACTGTCAAGAAGAATTGCACATAAAGGAGGGAATTATCTACAGAGGAAATAGAGTTATTATTCCTCAAGAAATGAAGAAAGAACTACTTAACATAATGCATGCTGCACATCAAGGAATTACAACTTGTAAGAATAGAGCTAGATCCAACAGGTATGAAACGGACAGGATTCGTGCCAAAAACTAATCAGCACCACACGTCCCATTGGAATTCAAATGTGTACGAAATGTAGTTCAATTCTATGAATTGAATTAAAACAAAAACAGAAGTTAAAAAAAAACCTTAAAAAAAAACAACAAAAAGAGATCAATTGTTTCAACTCCCTTGAAGCGAATAACACCAACATTGAATAAAACCCAAAGCCTCGTAAAGTCCACCTGTGTTTCAATTTTCGTATGAATCATTCTGTTACTTCTTGAGCTATAGCAGCCACGCTTAACGAGACAACTGTAAGATTGCGCCACACCCCACGAAGAGATTCGCTACAAAAGCTAATCAGCATCATTTCCCAACATGATCCCTGTGTTCACTAAAATTCTTTCGCATTCTTCTTCACTAAAATTCCATGTATTACGTTTTAAACAAGAGAGGCCGCTAATAATGGTTACCCCATACAGACACATATTTTCCAAAAATAGTCAAACTGTGTTCAGCACCTCATAAAAAGTATAAATCATTCAAAATTTGGAAATCGAAATATTTTACAAATCCAACACTTCCTCTTATATATTGCATAGATAAGAAAGTAAAAACTGAATTGCAACAGAAAATATCGATTCAAAAATTTCAAAAAGCTCCATGTAAGCTGAGTCAGTAGTTCAAAAATCAAGGTAGAGGGCACAATTAAGTGCACATTTTCTCTAAATTAAGGCTTAATTCAAAGAAAAAAATGGAGTTTTTTTAACCCTGTATTAAATTGGCAACAAAATAACAAAATGCTCCAAAATAAGAAGGCACGAATTAAATGAAATCAACGTAATTAAAAAAAATCGATACGCGTCGTGTAGTTGTGCTACATTGCACGCACATTTCCCTTTTTTGTGCTATAGCATATTGAAACCGCGTGGAATATAGCAGCAAAAAGGGAAAAAAATCTTGGAAGGTTTTCTTCCGTTTCTGAGATATGTATTTAACTGATTAAATCAGTTAGAAGGAACAGCGAACTTAACGCGAATCTGAAATGTTGTTAACTTTCAGTATTTTTATAAAAATAAAATAAAACTAGAGTTCCGGAATTGATATGAAAAATTAGTAAATCTAGATTATATTTTTGACTATAGCAAATTTCCTTTTTTTGCCTTTAAAATTTTGATTTAGTATACTCTATTTATTCTTCTTGAAATCTCCTACTCATTTGATAAATTGCAGAAGACATCATAACTAGTAGCATTTTTCTGTACACATGTTTATCAACATATATTAGAAATCGCTAATACGCTCTAGAAATGCTAACAAAAAACTCAAGTGGTAGACTTTCTGAAGAATCAAAGAAGAAAATGCATGGTTGAAATATTGGCGATACAAGTTTTCACAAAAGATGATATAATCTTAAATGATTTATGTGGCAAACTTAGGTTCTGTCCTGCTTCTCAGAGTCTTTTTAAGAATACATGATGCATTCTTGGTAGTTCTGGAACAAAAAGTGTAACAAAATGAAAGATCAAGCCTTTTTTAGTGCACTCGAGAGCCTTATTTATTCTTATAAATATGACAGCATCTTAGCAGAGTGAGGAAAATAAGTTTACTATAATTTTTTATATGTGGGAGGGATTAATGGAATTTCTGCGTAAAAGTAAATATCTACAAGTGAAGTTTTATCCTGCTAGCCATTTAATATATTTCAGAATGAAACGACAGAATACAATAAAAAGTAATTTAAATCTTATTTTTATTTTTGAAAGACATTTTATTGTGCGTAAAGTGGCCCATACGATAGCGTAAGTAAATTTTCCAGGTTGTTTATAATATGTAAAAATTGTGTATAAGTTGACAGCTCCAATTTTCACAAGACAGACACTTGCCTCACCATAGGAGCTACTGTGAGGCAAAAACAACGTTTTTATTATTCGTTTTTAATGATCAATCAACTTTATTTTTAAATGACTTAATATATCAACAAAATTAAAGGTAAAATAGTAAATATGTGTTAAAAAATATTTGATGTGTTAAAAATGGGATTTAGTCCCTTTTTTGAAAAATTTATGAAAATTGTTTATACTATCCCCCTTCTCCCCTATGTTAAATATATTTAATAGTTAACCATTTTAACAGTTTATAGATTCGTGCTAATTCACATCGTGCTAAGTCAAGTTTACTTATGTAATTTGTTTATTTGATTTCTTAAAATTATCTTACAGATTTAACTATTTTATAAATAATAAATTCTGCAGTCTATGCTTTTTTTCTTGAAATGTTAACACAAAAAGAATAACGGTTTTCATTAATAAAACGATAATATTTTACGTAACACATTGGGGTTTTTTTTTCAAAGTGAGCATATGTACGGTAATTACCATATATAAGGTTCATTATCGTTTTCATTTCAAATTTATACCAGTTTTATTAAAAAAACAAAGAAACAACTAACTCATTTAAGTATTTTACAAGAATAAACAGAAGACATACATAAATCTTCACTTTTAAGAACAGGAAACAAGTGATACGAAAGACGCGTTAAAGCCAAGAAAAGAAATACACTCAATACTTTTATCCTTAACACAATAAGTACAAATATGTTTCCCTTCTAGCAATACAATATAAAAATTATTAATTGTCCCTCTTCTAAGAATTTGTTCTTGATTAATTTAAATAATTAAAACTCTTTCCTTTCCTTGATTAAAAGCAAAGATGATTTTTTTGCGAATTTCTCTGGCACTCTTGTGGAATCTTACATTCAAAGAAACAGTAAAATCCTTAGCGTAATATTAAATACCCAATTAAGCTAATTAGACTTTGCTCTAGGGGTTAGCTCACCTAAGTATACTTATGCCGTTAGATGTGTACGAAACATTGAAATTACCACGTACACCCTAGAGGACATGTTTTGTTTTTAATTATCGGTATCGAGTTGTTCTAGATGGTCATCGCTCTAATTTTCTATTAAAGTATACCTTTAAATAGCGAAAAGCTTCATTGTGAATGTGTGCAAAAGTAAAGGTAAAAATAGCAAAACGGTAAGAATTGTCTTTTCATTTCAGGTAAGATTTTTTTTTTCTTTTTTTCTCTTTTAGTTGTAAATCGAGTTGGATATCTGAATTTCCAACAGTTAAGAAACACATACTAGTTCTTTGCCACATTACATGTATGTATAATACATAATGCATGCGTGATTTAATGTATACTGATTTATATCTGTACTGCTGAAAATGCATAATAATCTAAATCAACTAGTCATATAAACGAAATTTGTTGATGTCAAAATGAAGTTCTACCTGTTACGCCGTGAGCTTGTTTTTCCCTCTTAGTTTTTACACCTTTAATGATTTGTCTCTACGGCGTTCGACTATAATAACGTACCTGCTCTTTGGCATTTGTACGTTTGTTTTTCTACATTTAGCGTAAAATTAATTTTATATGCAAATGCCGCCTGACTTAAGAGCGAGTTACGTTCGAAAATACTGTTTGTGGACCGTGATAGCCTAGTGGGTAGGATGTCAGATTGTCCAAGCGGAAGGTTGAGTGTTCGATACCCGACACGCTGAAGACCCACACTGTACACTTGGGGACACGTCCATGTAAAATTCGTGGACCCTGAAGTACCGAGACAGTTCCGGGGGTACCGGAGGGTGGAGTACCGGAGGCTTCCCTTCACTCTAAGGTCAAAAAAAGAAAGTGGCGTACTTGTGGTGGCGCCATAGGTTGTCAACCGAATACATAAACTGTGCTTGAGCCAAATCGTACTTCCACTCTAATGGTGATCATAAAAAAAAATGGAAGGCGCTTCTTGTCAGCTTAATTCCTGTTGGCTCAGCGAGAGAAGCTTGTATGTCCAAGTGGCATTTGCAAAAATAAAAAGACTGTTCGATATTTTGAGTTTTTCGAAAGATTCAAATTACGTACAGTCTTGTTGTTCTTGCAAATGCCACTTGGATATACCAGCTTCCCTCGCTGAGCCATTTTGCGATTGAAAGCAAAAGTTTGCTTTAGTACACTTACTACTATTTTTTGTTCCTTGCAGTTCCATAGTATACCATTTAATCACAAATAAACACAAAATGTAGAAATGTTTCTTTCGTAAAAAAAAAAAAAAAAATGTAAGACCCCCGTACAGTTAAGTTGATATTTTTCATTTCGTTATAAGTTTAGGAGCCTAAAAGGAAGAAAAAAAATTTCAATGTAAAAGATTTAACTTTTAACAAAGCCTTTTATCTCAAGAGTGTATTATTTGTTTGTGTACTTTCTATTTTCCTGGACACACGAGTTTCATCAGATTTTTTATTTCTTTATTATTTGAGAAGAAATTAATGTGTAATGCATATTCGAAATTAGTCTTTACATTCTAAGATTTAAAAGTGCACAATTACAAAATAGTACTGTTTGAAATTTCACAGGAGTAACTGACCATTAAAGTAAACTTTTAATGAATTCGAAAAAATGTTACGGTGTACACGTCTAAACAAAAACAATTAAACTTTCTTCCTAAATGCAGTCTTGAAAGTATATTTTATGGCTTCTGAACCTAATGCAATATTATGAAAGGGACAATAACATTCAGTTGAATATTTTCCTGTAATAAACAAAGATAAATTATTTCTTACTCTGAGCGCACAAGAATAGGTGCTAAATTTATGCTACGCAAAAAGCACTGCATTTCTTTGATAAGCAACCAAATAATATTTACGGCGTTTTGGGAGAAAAGCACGAGAAAAGGTTATCTAATATTTTCCTACATAAGAAAGTAAAGCAATTGTATTTCATAGCTCGGCAACCGAACCAAATTTCACCCACAGATGAATACAAGAATATATCGTATTTTGAAAGTGTGCCGAATATATAGCGAAAAGAAAGTAAACCGAATTTACTCGGTTCAGAATAAAAATTAAAGCTAACGTATTTCATCTCTAAGCAACAAAGTGAATGCAGTTCCACATAAATGCATGTACACATCGTATACATAAAGCACATGTAACGTATTATTTTGGCAAACTACAAAAATTATTCTACTGCGTCCTTTACGAAAATTGTTCTATTTTAGAAATAAAGAGATGTATTTACGCTGCTAAGCGGCAGAAAAGAATTTAAGTTATGAAGAATGATTGCATTTCAGTATGCAAAAAAAAAAGCCTGCCTCCACAAATTTAATGAAGATTTTAACCTACCCCCCCCCCCCCCCCCCGAGAAAAAAAAAAGAAGAAGAAGGAGAAGGCTTAACACATTAAAGAGTGCATTGCAAAAATGGAAGAACTAACGTACAGTTAAAATTTTAATTAATTAAGCGGGGAAAAAGGCGTATTAAAGTAGATAGATGAACGTTTACATTTATACAAATTTGGCAAACAGAGCCATGTCTCATTAGAACATGTACATTCTAATATTGCAATGTTCAACACAAATATGGTATCTGAATCTAAGCTTAAAATGAGGTAATAAAGATTTAAGTTCTGCACATTTATGTGCTTGATTCAAATATCACTTTGTTAGACATTTTTGAAAAATATTTCCCTTTCGCTTATGATCACAACGTTCATAACGCATGAGAAAAAGAAACAAAGCAAGTGGTAAACTTTTTCCGACATTGACTAGCAGTTTGAAGCTCCAAAGTGAAAGAGCATAAAGATGAAACGCATAAGAGAGGACTTTTAATCAGTGTAACCTTTCATTCAAATGTGATAAATTTGAATCACGTGAAATGTACCAATTATACCATGGGTCAGTAATATGACACCTTCTCCTAATGTGGGAATGAATTACTCATAGATATTTTTAAAAAATACACCGATAAATCATTTGTTTTTCTTTAGTTCTTTTCCAAAAAGGTATTGTCATTTATTTAAGAATGTAGCTGTTTAGCTGATAGGAATTTAAGTTCTGAAAAACGCTTAGATTTTGCCTTTGACGCGTATGTAACTCCCCTTACTCTAGTATTGCGCCCTATTTTGATTGTATTTTTTTTCTTTTGTTTTTCTTTTTTCTTCTCCTTTCTGACCATATTTTAAAACTCCTATCAACGTTTATTTAAGAATGTTTCTTGAAGTGGCGGGGCTATTGTTTACGAATTTATTCTATGTTAGTTTAGTTACTACTTTTTAAACGGATTTAGTAATAAATTTCAATGTTATTGTGGTTTGGATTTCAAAGACATTGGTTTATTCAAATTGATTTCTGGGTATTATGAATACGAAACATTTTTTCTTAATGAATAGTTAATAGGTAGTTTTAGGCAGATAAACCTACGTTTTTTCATACGTGTAGAAGTAAATAGTTCTTTGATTTTACCGGATGTTTTAAAACGGGAAAACATATCCATTAGAATTTCACTTTTGAAGATTTACGTCAATTATCGACTTCATAGATAATTAAATTGTTTTAAGACGTTATAGACATGTAAGAAAACATTGTTTTAAGTTAAATAAAAATATACGCTCTCTGACCCCTTAGTGACACTATTACTTCAAGTAACAACTTTACTTGTTCTTCTATAATATTGATCTTCCATAAAGACTTTTCAAAACTCTTTGGGTGGTGGCAGTGAACATATAGGAATATTTGTTGGACTAAACCTATATTTTTATATTGGAAATAATAAGCTCAGAGATGCTCCGACTAGTCCATATGACGGGGGTGCTCGCTAAAAATAAAATTTATATTAGTTAGAATAAATTTTAGTATTCACTTAATTATAATATAAAATATGCATCAGAAAAAATGCGTAATTTCGCACAATGCATTAAAACATGCTGCTGTACAAATAATGTCAAACAAATAATGTCATAAATTGAAGCATACAAGATAAAATAAAACAAAAACAAAAACTTACGCCAAGTATTCATTTAAACAGTATTTTCCCCCTTTTTTAAGTAAAAAAAAAAGAATGATAAATTGAGTTCAAATCTTCATTTTTTTCTTTTTTCGATTACGAAGAAAAAACGCTGAAAAACAACAGCTAACTTATTACGCTTTAGTAAGAAAGGATCCTCTTACGTGACTTGAACGACATTAAACTAGTTGAGAAAAAAGGTGAAATATGGAAATTTGTTCTCTTTTGAAGAAATTAATCATTTTATAACCACGGGAGTTGGACTTTTGTATCCATGATTAATTTCCAGTGCGCTGCAAGGATTTTTATGTATGGAATTTAAAAAAAATTATTCATGGAAGGTATAAAATATAATATGCTTCTATCATAAATTTGGCATAAGAATATAATTTAAAAGTGTTTATAGCAAACATTGTGACAATTCGACATCTTTTTAAATTAGTTCAGTGTTTATTAAGCCCATGTGATGGGTATTTAAGGCATGTGTATCAAGTATTTTAAGAACATTGATTTTAAACTCCCTATTGGATTTTCTCTGATCTTCTTTAAAGGAGCAACACGCTTCATTTAAACCATTTGAATTGCTATAATGCTAAGTATTTTAGGATTGGTTGTCTTTACAGGTTGGAAAATTAATTTCAAAAATTATTTGGTCACACTTGCGAAAGTGAAATATCAAATTAAAAACCTACAGAGCTTTGATGGGAAAAATATTCAATGAGGAAATAAAGGGGAATACCTTATAATTCCTTTATTAGAGCGTTAGAGAGATAATAGCAATTTTTATAGAGTTTATAATATATAGAAAAAGGTAGCATTTTACATAAAGTGTCATGAAGGGAATAGCTAAAGGTTGCGAAGCACAAAGTTAAAAAATATCAATGAAATTTAAAAAAGATTTTTAAATTTTTACAAATCAGTTCTTATTTTTAAATACACAAAGGTATTAATTAAAATAATTAGATTTAACTACACAAATGATGTGTAAATGATTATTTAATGCATTTAAATGCTTTTTAAAAAATGATATTTGAAACATTAACAAACGGTTATTGTTTTGAGACTGCCTTATATAGATACCTAATTATACATTTTCAATGTATATATGTATATAATGTATATATGTATATGATGTGTATATATATATATATATATATATATATATCCGATATCCTGCGAAATCAATGCTCAATGCATTCCTAATCTGCCCTTATTCCCCCAAAGCCTATTTGTACCTGTATCTACCTAGTGTCAGGTATTACTCATATTAAAAAGAATGTTCTTGGTTCACTCATGGCTTTAGATATAGCATGATCGTATAATTTGCACCAAATATTCGAGAGCTTGAACTTTGACCCCTCTGCAGGGAAAAACAACTCAGTTTTAAAAAGGGGGGGGGGGGGACTTTACTTTTTCTTATCACAGTACTATGTACGCTAGCATATTCTGGTAACTTAAGGAAAATTAAAGATATAAACTATCCTAAGTTGTGCAACTTTTAAAAATAATAACTTTCAACTGCATTCCCAAGCGAAATTAACTACTACACCCCCATACACCGCCATTCATCCAGTTTACAGAAAAAGAAAAACATACGTAACAAGAAAACGGCCAGATAAAATTGTTTCTTTTGCAATTATTATAAACTCACTTAACTGTCGAGATTACTAATTATATTAACTACACCAAAATCGTTCTTCGTATCGTTAATTAAGCGTATTTTTATGTAATACAGAAAACATATTTCTAATTTGTTAATGATATATTAGTTTATAACGAGCACATTGTTCATTTTTATTGATTTTATAAGTCATTTTAAATAAAGAAAGCGAAAGCACTTTTAATTGCCAAAGAGAAAGAAAGAACAATAATCACGCAAAGAGTTTTCTCGAAGTAAGTCACTAATCGTTCGATATTTTCGCCTGAAATGAGTTTGTCTTTGCTAACAGGAATCAATATTTGGACTCGCTCTCATCTAATTATGGCCACCATCGGGAAAACAAAATCAAACAGATTCATTCTTAATGATTTCTTAGTCCTGTGGATGTTGCTCCAACAAATCAAGATGTCTGTCGTAGGGAAGCATTCTTAGTGCTTCTGAAAAGAAATGAAATAACAGAATAAATTTTAACTCAGCTAAGCTTAAAGAGAAGTCATTCTTCCATTTCGATTGAAGATAAGTTAGAAGATTAAGCAAAGTGATTATTGTTTGTTAACATATTTTTATAAGATATTTTTCTTTAACATACGATGGATTAATTTTATTAATTATCATGAAAGCAGTTTATTTACGCGATATACTTCTCTCTTACCACCAAGTTATTTCGATAAATATAGTCTAATGTTAATATTAATTGGCTATGAACTTTTTAAACTCGTCTAACGTGTACATACAATGGCTTGTAACGCATCTTGTTTCCGTGTGCATTTTTTTAAAACGCGATTATGCTTACAGAAGCGATAGATGTATCGCGGTGTACGCTGCCAAAGACCCTGGTATTCGGTCTTTACCGACCGCAACAGCTATCTTAGCAACAAGGTTGTGTCAGAGTTAGTAGATGCATCTTGTATCAGACGTTTTAAATTGCCTCATAGGGCAGTATGCAGAAGAAATTAAGTGATCGGGCCAGCTAAGTAGTTGGGCATCCGGATAAATTCATTGCCTTGGAAGCGTCGTACTATATAACGCGCATTCATATGTCGGGGACATAAGTGTTCAGTAATCTTAGTAATACCTGTTAGGGTGGCTTTCACACAAATGGCGACAAAGAAAAAACATGTCTTTTCCACAAAAGCGCAATCGCAAGGCATATTTTGCCTTCAAACATGGACTCAGCGGATGCACAGATGAGAAAAACATGTTTTTTTTCTTTGTCACCATTGGTGTAAAAGAACCCTTACAGCCATCAGTTATGTGTTTCCATTTTTTGAGGCACAGTAGAAGATATGAGTCAACCAAATGATGAGGACACGTTTCAGTACAAACGGTTATTCGAAAATATTGCTGCTACCAAACAGGTGTATGAGAAAATCTCTGCGACGTGTAAAAGTACATTCGACCGCAAGAGAAATAAAAATTGTGCACTAAAATCTGTCTGCTCTGACATTGTTGGGAAAATAAGTCAAACGTAGAAATTTGCTCAAAAGTTACGTGTCTGAATGCGTGCATATGCATTTTTTGTGCACGATAGGGTTGCAATAGTTAGTTTGTTGCGATACGTCTAGAGTACCTCAACGTCTCGCATCGTAATTTTAAAATGATACCTTTAAAAGGTTAATTTAAAAGGAACCCCTTGTTGAGCGCTGTACATCGATATAAACATCGAAAGATTTTTTTTCTTTTTTGTCTGGAACGACACATCTATTATAAAAACCGTAGCAGTAGTATTAGGCCTTGCGGAGTTCTGTTTTGCAACCATCTGTTCTGTAATCCAGATTTTCAACTGACGATGTAAACAAAATAATAGCGGTGTTCAGTTGCAATTCCACCTACAATTTACAGCTTGTGTCGTGCCTCATACTATCTATGACAAAAATCGCTTATTTTTAGTCTGTAATTCCTTAAAGTTTTAAACAAGAATTCAGAATCATCGTGATTGTAGACGGCATGATCAAACTTTTAATGTAATCAGTATAAGTAAAGTCCCAATAGAATGATTTTAAGTCGCTCGAGAATTCCCCGATTTGAGAGCAAATATTTTCAAAAGCAATAGTATGTAGAATTTAAGTAATAGTATAGTAATGTAGAATTTCTTCATTGATATTTCCTTCTTTGAAAAATGATGTAAAGACGCAATCAACAAATATGATGGTTCTAAAATTTCATAGAAACTAAGATTATCTAATTAATGCACGTTAATGTCCCGAAAATTGTTTCATTTCTCAAATTATCTATACAATCTGCACATTCCCTACTAGCACTCGGCTAACTGCACATTACCCTCCAGGCACTCGTTAAAGTAAGAAAAAGATCTCTGTTGTAACAACAGCAACGTTTCTGTATTCTTAAATTATAGTAGCACTATCTGTTTTTTAGTTTTTGATACCAAAAGAATCAAATCAATACAATCAATTAGTTGAGAGAACCAATCCCAGATCAATTCAAAAATAATAATTCAAAGAATCAAACGGCTTAAAATATTAGTGCAATGAAACATATGGATTTTCAAATCTAATGCTAAAATTGTCTTTCTTATTAATACAATCTAAAGATTGTTGACGCTAGAGAAACAAACTTTTGAACTTCTGCAATACAGAAGAAGTGCCCCTTACCTAAATCAATTCCGGAAAACTTTTGATTCCGCGTGTTAACGGAGCAAATCAGATATTCTGCAGATTCTCTAGGTAACCTGCACATTAATGGTTTTCAACCTTTCGAATGTGCATGCATTTTTTATTTATTTTACATTATTTATTTTTTTTTTTTCAAATTGCAATTTTAAAAGGAATATTTTTTAAGACGAAAACATTTCAAACAATGTTTTACGCAAAGTGTTATTTCCAGTTCCAAACAGCTAAATGGAAAAGACTAAAGTTTAGATCCGTTTTTTGTAATATTCCCTAACCATCCTCATACATGACTTGTTGAATGAAGATCCTTCAAACTGGTATCTCCAATGTCCTCATGGAGTTGACCTTATCGATCGCTGATCCCACAACGGAACATAAAGAATTCCGGCTTCGTCGCCGTAGGATATCCCGATTTCCTTGATGTCCGAATCTCTCCTAAAACTGATTTATCCTCTCTTGGGTCCGGAGGGGTCGTTATTGGCTCGTCGTGACTTATCCGGTCAGTACGTTCTTGCATATTCAAGTCACGTTTGTCGCTGGGGTTTCTTCCTCAATTTGTGTCCAAGAACCTCAGGCCGTTGCTGCCACAAAATCTTGATACGACTGCCTAATATATCCGTTTATTTCGCGTAATCTGAGCTACACATTTTTACGAAAACCATATTTTAAGGTAACTATACTGCAGAAATTCAAGATAAGATTAAATATAACTGCGATCATGCTTAAATTAATTACATTAAGGTTAGCAGTGGTAGGAAATTTTGGTTAATTTTATTTATTTATTTTTAACTCACATGTTTTATGAGTAATCTGTCTGAAATTAGATTTTAGCATCAAAGAAGCAATTAAAGGGGAAAAATTAAGATTAATATAAATTGAACAGAGTTTTACCAACTGCAAAATTATAGCTTCCCACAGCAGTGCAGGTACATTATCAATGAACGACGGGCTTGCTTCGTAGTGCATCAATGGGAACTGATATCGTTAACTAAGACATTCTTGGCTTAGACACTCACGATAAATTAAATTCTTAGTGCAATTTCGCATTGACAGAATCCTGGTGCTTCCCTCTAATAGGAAAAGTTGACTTCGAAATTTTAAAATTTTCAAGTGATAGTAACATTTTCCGATACAACGTAAAAAATGACTGCTAGACCCTGAGGAACAACGAATACGTTCTATCTATTACAAAAGCATTTAATAAATAGATCAGGTTATCATATTTGTCAAGTGTTCGTATTTTCTTGATAGTTCCCATGGCTGTACTTCGCTGATTAATTTTCAGTCGACAAATCTTTATACAAACACATTTCGAAGAACAGCCTCAAAAAACTTTTACTTTACAGTTTCACCCACGTAGCCCTTGAAATTCCATGATTAATTAAAAAGAAATGCCCTCAGTTCTGCTAATTACTGAAGATCATTACTTTCTTTTACTTAATATTCATTTTTGAACAAAAATTAAAAACAAAAATATTCAACTACATGCGTTTCTTTCAAACGTTCACTTAAAATTATTTTTGAAAACTTATGATACTAAGAAACATTTTTCTTGAGATTTTTTTTACTTCGGAAACAATTACAGTTAGGAAATCCGGAGCCACCATTTGACAGGCGCTCCGAAATGTGGGCGTAAATTCCATGAAAAGTTCTTGCTCGTCTCTTAAAAACTTAGACATCACAAAAAAAAAAAAAATGTATTTTAACAGAGAAGTTGCAGTTTCTAAGTCAGAACACAGCGATCGTAGGTCGATTTGGTTGGAGAAAAAAAAAGCCAGTTCCTAGCTTGAGTTTGCTTGAAATTAATTTCTTTAGTTAAATATTCATTTTGTGAGGAAAATCAAAAATTAAAATAATAAACTAACTTATTTCTTAAAATGAATATTAAAAAAAAACTTTTTTTTGTTTCATGCCAAATGATACATGATGAGTGGCTTTGACAAGCGTTTTGTGGTCGTTCTTTTTTGGTTGTTTTCCCCTTTATTATACTAAAAGATTTTATCTGTCCAACTACCCAACTGCCGGTTTAGATTTATAAGGCTGCTTAAAATGCTTTGCTTCAAGAATTCCCATCCACCGATGCTTTACCTCCTCTTTACTGCAATTTAAACAAATAAAGTCTAATTAACAATAGTTTTCACTATATTTTGTAACTAAACCTATATTTTGTAACTAAATTAAGCCATCACCTACGTCAATGGAAAACTTGTGCATTTATCAAAAATGAATAATTAAAAAAGAAAAGAAAAAATCTCACGGTTTAAAATTCTCTAGTTGGTATAAAGGTTCGATGCGGGATTAAATTATAACAGCGGGATTAAATTGAAAGATGCCTACAACACGCTCTATATGCATATGTCTATATGGGGTTGCATGTGCTTGCTTTTTTTTATTTTAGTGTATATCTGCATGAAAACCGTAAATGTTGACAATAAACGCATATTTCTGTACCTTTTCATTTGAGTTTCTTAATTAATTGCAAATGCTTTATTCTTTTCAAAGGATGTCACATTTGGCGACACATGGGAAACCATTTTGTGGAAAATGAGCATTGCCCATAAAAAAGGGAGGAGGGTGGGTATTTTTAAAGAAGGCGCCAGCGATTCTAAGTTTGAGTATTTGTCTAGAATAGGTTTAGTGGTTCTAAACGAATGAAATTTTTGACTTTGCAAAACAATAATTTCCTTTTTTTAAATACTTATTCTTATTTTCATGTATAAATATTCCTAAAATGAAAAACAGCGGCTCATTATCCTCTGCAATTTAAATGTAGCTGAACTTCGCCAGTTTAATTGCTAAAAAGGTACTTGCAACAATAAAAACAGAAATTCTGTTCTGAAAACTAGCTTCAAACAAAACGCATGCTACGAAGTTTTTTCTCATCTATAAACTGATGAAGTTCCTTTATTTTTATTATCAAGGAAATTATTGAAATGGAAGTAAAATAAAAAATAATACGAAAAATTACGATTTCAACTGTAGCCTTGAAAATTATTCCTTCCAGAACATCCTTAAACGGTCGAATCTCTGACCTAAGTCTCGCTTGTTTGTGGTTCCATCAGGATATGATGGAAACACATCCAGGTTTACATGAAATTTGTCGAGTTGCAAACAAATTTATCTTTTGAAGTTTTTTTCGTGCATTAAACTTGTTTACAATGTGAAAAGTGCGAGAATTTCGAACAAGTTTAGGTCAGCCATAAATTTTTATTATAAATCGAAAGTAAAAAGCCGAATGTTAGAAAAATCACTTAGAGGAGCACATGTTCGTGTTTTTTTAAACCAATTTTTGTATCGAATTTTTGTCATCTTTCGAAACTCCAGATGTACGGTTCCTTTGTTTACAAGTAATCAATAACAAGTTTGTTATTGAATCCCTATAGAGCAACACTTAAAAATTTCTAAGAAAAAGTCCCCCCCCCCCCTGGAAAAGAACTTAAATAACTTCCAAATATATAACAAATGATTACCGTACGAATAAAATTGTGTTCCACAAACGTATTAACTGTAAAAAAAATGCTCGCAGAGGGTGCTGCCGTCATTTCCGAGGTCTGAGCAGGAACTTCAATTTAATCTAATCAATGGTTGATTTTCCGCTGAAGTTACTTTTGTAAAGTTGAATTAAAAGTTTAATCAAGTAGAGGAAACGAAATTATTGTTTCTAGTAATGTTTTCGGGACAAAAATAATGGGATTGTAACTGTTTGCGAAGTGTGTAATTAAATTACGGAAATATATTTTTATATAGTATATGTTTGCGGTATTGAAAGAAAACCTTGATTAAAAATGTTTGTCTGTGGAGTTTCGCTAAGTGAAAAAAACTTTGTATTAACTGAGATGAGAAACTGCCTAAATTTTCAAAAGTAAGATACATATGCGAACTATCAAGATCTTATCCGTTTTCATTTATTTGGCAAAATATATATTATTTTGGTATACGAGTTCCTTTTAACTATGCATTTGTTTCCTTACTCACGGGTGAATCTCAGAAAAAAAAATCTCAGCTTCACACATAATTTTCGGTAGAAATATACTCCGCAATTCCCCCCCCCCTCCCACCACACATACGTAATAAGTACAGTAACCCCTTTTCACCCTCGTTATATCGCTCATTCGCATATACCGCGCTTTTTCTGTCTCCGAAAATTTTAAGTTTGAGTTCTCGTAAGTAAAAATATTGCATTTTTGAGCGAATCCCTTATTGAGTTTCCACCACTAAACATAGCCATCGAACAGGACTGTTTTCCTTTCTTCTGAATTTGCTGCAGTTAAAATCTTCAGCAATTCTCCTCCCACTCCCAACTTACATACCTGCAGAATGATTCTACTCAAACCAGTTGACGTTTTACTTATTCTTTTTGTATTGATCCTAACGCCCATTAATAAATGAAACAGACAGATGTTTACTGCCCAAGGAGAAAAAATACACCCATTTCTCGATACATTTAAGTACAGAAAGGATCCGCACTTGGCTGAGCAAATCCGAATTATACAATCCCCTAAACCACGAAAAGGGAGAGTGATAGGCAAAGGAATTTTCTGGGGAGAAAATGGCTACCTTTCTCTTTGACATCGTTTTTACACCATGCTCTGGTGGCATGCACAGGTTTACTCAATTTAGTTGTACGTTTTGACTTATTTCTAACGGCATCGGTTATAACGCTCATTCGGATATATCGCACTGTTTTGCTGTCCCCCGACAAGCGCGATATAAGGAGGGACTATTGTATATACAATCAAAAAGAAATCAATGATTCAAATACAAGAAGTCAATTTCTTCTAGAAACATCATTCTAAGTTCCTTAAAGTACTAAAAAACTTATTTAACAACTCAAAGTATAAAGTAAAGCACAGACATGATTCGTTAAGTTAATCTTATGATTAATATATTGAAAAAATTTCGGCAAAACTGATTTTTTTTTTTCAATTTTCAGAACTTGTCTAAAATTTTCTGAAATTTGATGAATTTCTGTCTTTCGGAAAGCTAAAAAAGGGAGCTATACCAGACCAATTTCATTGCCACTTGCGGTTATTGTGCTATGTGCGTCAATGAAATGTTATCTACTATCAATAGCTTGTGTAAAAAGGTATATTTTGGCAATTAGATCTAGCCTCTAATTCTAGAGAAAATTAACATTAAAAGACTGATTATTTATCAAGTATTCAAATATTAATATAAAATATTTGACTCAAAAAATCTTCTTAATTAGACGTTAATAATCCTTCCCTTAAATGTTAAATTAAAAGTCATTAGTTATTTATAACGATTTTCTCCAGTCGACTCCATGTGAGGTAGAAGCAATTGTGTTTTTCACAACTTTTGCCTCGTGCCAGGGGCATCAATTTTCGACTGAGCACACACAAAGAAAATAAACATTTTTTCAAAAATGTTCGTAGCTATTCTTTGTGGAATTAAGGAGGTCGTTGCTAGCTGTATTTTGTTAACTGAAAGACAATTTCTTAAATTTACAGATTCACAATATACCTTTACAAGAGTAATGTACTTTCTGGCACGTAAATAGCACTCATTTCTCACTCGCTTTCTAAATGGAACTCGAGAGTGTCAAATTTGATCGTTGGGTTGGTTATGCAAAATCCGTATAAGTACGGTGTAAATCCGTAGTTGCAACGGTTTTTTACCGTGCGCGAAAAACTTTTGCAAAATACTTATTTACTACGGATTTACTTTGTAACTTTGAAGGTTTTGCACAACCACCCGAGCTGACAATTTAAAAGCACAAATTTTAAGGAATTTTTTTACAGTGTACGTTTCGGATTTTGCTGAAAATTTCGCTTTGTCTCTATTGGTGCTGAGCATATTTATACACCCGTTAGAATTAAAAATCCGACCCGTAATTATTTTTTTTAATTCCAACCAATCTTAAGCAAAATTTCCACATAAATTCACGAATAAGAAGTGTAATACACTTTGCACATATTATTATAATATATCAATCAAAAACGATGATTTTTCTGCAAGAAGAAATTTGTTCGAAGTTTTTAAATCAATAAGAACTCCTGTTATAAGCTGTTTATTTCGGCCTGCCTTCACCCGAAAACATTAATTAGCAGTTTCATTAAACCCATATGCAAATAGTGTTAGCTTCATTTCATCCTAAAACTATTTTTTCAAATTAGCGAGAGATCAGTTCAATTTTCAACGGAAAGTATATCTTCTATTTAACGTTTTCCTCAAATTAGCAATAGGATTTTAATTCGAGCTTGATCTTAATGAAAGTTATGCCACCCTGCTTTAACGATTTCCTTGATTTAACAATAGCATTTAAAAAATTCCATGGACCGTCGTTAAATCGGGGTTATACTGTAATTACAGTCTTGCAGTCAAACAAAATATTATTACTAAGAAAAGGAATACGTAATGTTCATTCTTGATGTCAAATAACGCTACGAACGACGAAGCGCCACAATTTGGCTTTTTTAATTAACCGCTGGCTACAAATTCGAACCATCTAACGAAATTGTACATACGCTTTAAAAGTATAGTTTACAATATCACTTAATTGTAGCAAACGGGGATTTCAAAACTTTTAATACTAATATCGACGTGTTTTAAAACGCTTTGGAAAAGCAATGCCGCAGGCGACGTGTTTTATACTCCAAGCAAGGACAACGCCGCTGGCGACGTTTTTCATTCTCTTAGCTGGGGACATTTTAAAAATCCAGCCCAGGCAACGTCGTGCGGGTAATAAACATAGTAAAAAAATATAAGTAGATAAGGAAATAACTAGCAGATAGTAAATAATATAAATTAATAAATAAAGACTTTTATAATAATTTTTAAAAACATTATTACAAATTACAAATTTAAGCTTGTTGTACGTTAAATTTTGTAACAAATGTTTCAAGATTATTTCTTAAGGTTACTCTACTCTATTTCTTGAAATGACCCTTTTTTAATTGCTGCTTTAATACTTAGGTAATAAAGAATTCCTCTTTTGTGACAGTAAAATGAATTTCAAAATCTGCATTTCGTTTCTAGCTTAACAGATTAATTCATGACAACTCTGCACTTCACGATTTTTTTGTAAATTTTTAAAAAAATTCCTAGTAAAATTTGTACAAGTGCTTTGTACTGTTTACAGTTCACATGGCGTTGTCTCTCAAAAGGAACGTGTTGCCATTAAATTATTACTGAGGTAAAAATCATGCATCTAATTTTTTACACAAGACTCACATTTGCAATGCATAATTGCAGCCATTTATTTCTGTAGTTTCTGCATAGTTTTTTCTCTAGTTATTTTAACACCTGATATATCAAGACGACATGCTTTAAAACGCAAATACGTTGTTCTTTGCAAAATTTTATTATCTATATTAAGGGATTAGTGGCTATGTTTTGCGAGGCTGGCTACTCGGCCTGACAGTCTAAGGGTAAACTGGCTTCTTTGTGACTTTCTAGATTCTGGTTCATTCCAGTAAAAGTTTTGCAACATAAATTATGTTGAAAAGTTTTTTCCACTGAGAAATTCACTTGGTAGTACGCTTTGTCAGTTCCACTATGGATGACCCTTAAGTGTTACTGCAGTCCTATAATGGCATAAGGTATTTTTCCAAGCGTCCCCCCTTGTAAGTAACACTCTTTAAATGTTCATCCCAATCTGCGGAATGAACTGGAGGCATTCAAAAAAAGACAATCAAATAGTTTATTCAGGTATGAAAAATTATGATCTAAAACTTACAAAACGGAAAATAAATTAACTAATTATTTTAGTCAGAGAAGTAATTTAAACAAGAAGAAGGAAGAAACAATCGATTAAAGCACCAAAAAAAGTTTTAAAAGTTTTTTTTTTATTTGATACTTCTCTATGTTGTTAATGCCTTTACAGCCCTCATTATTAGTTAAATGACATGACTATAAATTATGGACACAAAAAGTGGCGAATCAGATTATAAATTAGTTCATAATAAATGAAGGAACTATTAAAAGATGTACATTTATGCAACAGAAGAAAATATTACTTCTTATATAATGACTTTTGTGAGCATTTTAGACATCTTTTTATTTTAAACACATTGCAGCGGAAGAAAAGTGATGCATTGTCTGATCGTCGCAGAACTCTCTTTTTATTGGGAAAAAACTAAAACGAAAGATATAGATAAAGAAATCGTAATAATGTGAAAAAAATATATATCAAGAAGGAAAGACAATTGTTCAAGTGTGAATTGCATCAAAATTCGATGACATCTTCGTGTCACGCACAGTGTCAAATTTTCTGAAGCGTTTTGACATTTTTGTTTTGCGTCAACACAACATGACGGGAAAATAATGCTGGACTCAAACCGGAAAAGGCTGAAGTGTAACCCGGTAAAGAAATCGAAGCTTGGAATGTTTAAACATGGGAAATGGAAAATAAATAAATATTTATCATTATATTTTGTTCGTGCTAATCCAAGTCATTGATGCGAATTCGCATCTAAATGAATATAGCTAAGAAAGCTCATAAATTTCACAATGATGTATCTAAAGTCAAATTAAATCAATATGGAGCTCACAAATTTTTATACTGCGCAACATTTTAAATTTTCTGAGCTTACATATTGAGCATATTAAAATACATTCTAAAAACCAATGTTATTTTGGATAAGCATGTTTAGTAGGATGTTGGAAAACAAAACGTCTCACTGAAGATGTTGCTATGTTTATTTAAGACTCACATTAGGTCTAAGTTTACAGTATAAACGAAAATAAGAGATATATGTTTGCCAAAATTTTGTTTCGATTTTTTTTAATTACACATTCAATGAGTTGTCGACTCCACTTTGAGCACAGTTGTCAGACAGAATTTTACTAAAAACAGTTGCATAGTTAGAGAAAATTCTTGAACAATCGCAGCGTTGCTTTAATTAATTCTTTTAAGTTTATAACAAAGGTGTTTCAAATGTAAAATTGTACATCTGACGAAAATTTCTGATTTATTTTTAAGTTAAAGCCATGTCTCTTACATAAAAGTATATGATAAATAAAATTTTCTAGAAATTATTCTTTCTCATATTACTAGAATCAAGCATATTTGTAACATTGGCGGTGCAGGATAGAATGACACATTTTTGTTGTGTAAAACAGGTTTACAAAAATTATCCCAATTATTTTGTTTTTAATTATATTATATTTTATTTTAGCTATATAAATACGAAAGGCAACCTACAGAAGGGCACTAATACTGCTATTCGTAGCTATACTACACAACAGCCGTAGTTTTTTAGAGTTTTTATTATACTTGCTTTCTCGTGGTGTGAGCTAGGGACAATCCTTACAGGGCTTTAGGGATTACATTATTTGCTGTATATTAGAGTGTTGAGACCAAATTTTTAAGGACATTGGCTGAGCTACACTAATGAGCTTTTTTTCTGGTTTCTAGAATTAAACAATAAAACAATCATCTCTTATATTAATATCTCTTACGCAACGCTCGATTTCAACCCTAATTCATATATAAGATTTGGCAATACCTTGGTTCTTCAGCCTGTTTTCTTAAAATTAATTTGGCAGTTGGCAACACGATGTTTATTTTTTTCTTTCTGCTTTCTATACATTTCTTTTACAGTTAAATATCTTGAGTAGCAACACTTTTGGCAATACAGTAGAGCCTCGATTATCGAAGGTAATGTGGTCCGTGGGTACCTCGGATAATCGAAAACTCGGATAACACGGACTCTGTCCAAATCGAGAGGGAAACATGGTTTGAAATGAATGAAAATGTCGTCAAAGATGTAAAAAAAAAAAAGACATTTACTGTACATATTATGAAATGAAAAAATGACGTTACATACATACAAATATCTAATTTTATATGTACACATCTGTAGAGTACATGTTCCAGTTAAAGTTGTCTCTTGAAGAAGTCTGTATATATAAAATATAGTATATATATATATTGGTTTCTGTTTAACGGTTCTCCTAGGTCTTTATATTGTTAGAAATTAATTGGATGACTGTTGTCAGTCAGTGACGACGCCATAGGCCGCCAAATTTTTTTTTTTCAAGGGCAAATGTACATCGGTTAACCCGGAACTCGGTTAATCGGGGCTCGGATAACCGAGGTTCTACTGTATTTCAATAACTGAGAATCTTAGCGACTTTTTATGTATCGTATTTAATTTTTTTCTCATGCATTACTGTATTAAAAAAATAACCGGAACAAATAAACCACTTTTCTTTCCTTTTTTATTAAACCCGTTTTAATCTCACCCATTAAAAAAACGAAATGAATGAAGAAAAGAACTGTTTGCTTTATTCTGTCTTTTATTACGTTGTACATCGGTTTTCATTGCGTGATTATACTTACAGTGGAGAAAACAACATATAGATGCTACACACTTGCAATGGGTCGAAGAAACTAAAAATGCTTTTTTCAAGTCATAACTGGGCGGAAAAAACGCGAGTATGAGTGGTGCACATGGAACAATTTGGAACCACTACCATAGAGCAATGTTATCTTTTTTTAATGTTAAAAAAAGCTTTTTAAAGGATTCAGAAAAGGATATGCAAGAGTGAAAATAGCAAGTTTGATTTCTAAAAAAAAAAGTCCACACCATTCTTTTTAATGAGCAAAAATGTTTTTTTGATCCATAACTAAGTTTCTGAAACTCAATTTTAATTGATAATAAAATAGGCATAGAAACTAACTAATTATATTTTAATTAAACATATATTATAAACTATGCGAGTAGGTACCCATTCTTCTTGAGTTTCCAACTAGTGTGACATTGTAAGCGTTCCGTAAGAACAACTGTATTAAAAATATCGGAACAGGCATTCCTATTTTATAAGAGTGTTTGACTTTTGTCCAGTTAATTAAGTAATATAATTGTTTACAAAAGTAATGTTTTCAAATATCTGCAGAAGAAACGTCAGTTATCTATAATTTTATTTAACGTAACTTACTACATAACCAGTTGTCTGAATGCATAAAACAGCAAGTCCACTGCTTACTCCTTTCTTAATATTTATGTATGCAACAATTGTCTGACCCATTTCTGCTGGCCATTTGAAGAAAAGGACTTTCTAATGCATTGAAACAGCTGTTTCGAATGAATGCTGCCTTATTATTATTATTATTATTATCATTTACAAACAGGGTAAATGCATATAATTTTAAAACCTCATATATGTAGCCTCAAAGTGTATCTTACAATCGAAAAGAAAATCTTTATGGTTGCGATTAGTACATGCTTGCGACTAGTGTACATAGTGATTAAATATATTTATTGATTGTAGAATTTCTATAAGTGCAACAGATAACCTCCATTTTCAAGTTATATTCAGAATAAGAAAATAAATAAGACGTAACGTGTTTAAATAAATGTAATAAGTTATTTCACATTCCCTATTACAAGTGCATGTTTTGAGCAAACTCTTGAGGCTTCTTCGAGCTTTCAAGCGTGTCTTGTAAATAATTATTTCCACTGAAGAGCATAAAATTGATTTTCTTTCCAACTGTCTAGACGAAAACACTCAAACGAGCTATAATGAGAAAATGTTTGGGAAAAAAACCTATCAGACCTAATTGTTTTGGAGAATGCAAACAAGTTTATCCGAAAGTACTTTCCAATCAGAAAAATAAACCCTGTTGCATTCCCCACCCCCTTTTTAATTAGAGCGAACAAAATCTATTATTACTCGAAGAAAGTAAACGGATGCTACTTTTTCTTAGTAATCAAGTACATTATCATTATTATTTAAAGAGCTATTTAGAAGAAAAGAGACAAACTATGAAATAATCAGGAACAATGCATTATATTTTCTTGTTGTTCGATAATGTTTGCATAACGCACATATTTGAAATTTATGTGCATGGGAAGAGTTTAGGAACGTTGTTTCCAAGTTTAAACTATTTTCTGCATATCCTTTCTATGTTATAATTATCTAGAGAACTAGTTTTCAGCTAAGCATAAATTCCGTGATCCATTTTAAACAAACAATAAAAAAAAAGGTTTAAAAATTAACTCATATTATCCCAATACGTCATAATCGCAATACTTGTATAAAAATATTTCTGTAACTTTTATCATTCTAGATGTATATTTAGTAACATGTTAGTATTCAGTATTTAAATACTTAAAAGTATTTCTAACCGTAGTATGTATATGAGTTTAGATTGAGTCGGGCGACGGTCATTTGAACAAATTTCTTGGAATTTGCTTCAAAAAATTTAATACCGTAACGCACGAAACTCAAATGCAATTCATAAAGTTAATTTTGTTCTCTTTTCCTATCAGTTGACTCAGATCTTTCTTCATTAGCTCGCTAATACAGATTTTCTGTAATTTTCTGAACTTCTTTCGTTCCTTAAAATATATACTGATTGAAAACTATTAGAATTTCAAACAATGCGTTTAGTTCTTTCTTGAAGAACAAATTTTCAAAAGTCAAGCATGCGCAAGTTGGCCTTTACTAAGACTGTTCTAAACGTAAAAGCCCCTCTATCCAATTAATGTTTTTCTCGCATGATGTAAGTGAGGTTAAAGTATGCTTGTAAGCTACGACAGATAATGTTTATAATACCTGATAATTAACTACTGAAATAATATTAAATATTTTGCTGTTTTCTCACTCTTTGATATTTTTTAATGAGACTGTTCTGCATATTTTTGTATACGATTGAAAGTCATGACTGAAAAAAACGTAAGAGCAAATTGATTTTAAATTAAATATCGATTAAAAGGTAATTTCATAGTTATCCGTTTCCCCTACACTGTTAAAAATGTTCGTAAGAAAATAGTAATATAACCATTTATTTGATTGTTATTTTACCATATTTAATTACAACAATTGAATAACCATTAAAAAGACAGTACTCAAACCGCTGGTAGCGAAAAAAAAATCGTTTATTCTCTGTTTCTTCTAAAGTACATTTAACTAACCGTAATTTACAAGCGCCACTAGGTCTCGCCGTTAATAAGAATCGGGCGTCCATCTTGGTTGTGGAACCTAACCAGTCGTACGTTGTTGTTAAAATATGAATAGAGATTTATCAGTTCAAATCTGCATGTGTATATAAAAAAGAAGAAAAAAAATGGCTTAAGCAGTGGTTAATAAATAGAAACACATACACACGTAAATCAAAAATTGGAGACATCGGATTCCCGAACTGTTGCGAATGAGCGAACCCATAGTTTGAGCTTCCGAAGCTTGTTTGTATTTTAATTTTTGCAGCAAATAAAATGATTTTCTTCAATATACAGTAAATTTAGACCAAAAATGACTTTGGATCCTATCAAAAACTGAAATCTCAATTTTAATGCAGTTTGCCTGTTGGAAAATAAGCTTTATTGATAAATAAACGGCCGCTTTGAGTGGTATAGATGGTCCAATGATTAGAGCGCAAGATTAGTATACCATACAACCGGGGTTCGAGTCCCGCAAGCTTCGTTTACGGTTACGCCTCGAAGATTCTACACCTCAAAATGCTTCAAAAACCGTAAAAATTTAGTTTTGAAACCATTTTTAAATGGTATTAAAACAGTAAACTTTTGTATTTCCGGCTTTTTACACAAGCTGATTGGAAATGGTTTAGGTCCCGTAAGGATAGAAAAATGTTTCAAACTGTAAATTTAACCGTGAATGAGATGGACAGACTGCTGCCGTCTATTTAACCGTAATTTCAAGATGAAATTTAAAACAGTGTAATATATATGTATATATATATTCATTACAATTGTCATTATATTCATATTTTTTGTGTGATTATCATATATATAATTTTTAGAACAACTACTTCCTCTAATGTGCTGTGTGTATCCTTTACAATTTCTTTTATCCAGCATATTTTCGGCTGTGAGTTTCGTGAACAAAATCTGCACTGCAGAGGGGTTTTTTTTCAGTCTCAAATGATAAAAAGGCGATACTAAACTTTCACTTACAGTATTCTTTTTGACAGGCTTTTTCTTTTTTCAAAATCTAACATTGTTTACTTTCCTGACATTTTTGAATGAAAGCTAAATTTAAGATTCTAGAAAAAGTGACATTTCCCCAGAAAATAAATAGAACTGCAACATTCCATTGTTATTTAAACTCAACTTCTGTGTTTTTATTTCTGCGTCATCTACAATTGCGTTGAAGATTCTTTTAATTCTTCAGTTTATAATAATAGCGTTGCGGTCTTAAACATTTCTACACATTACAGAATCTATTTAAATATTTGAAATATTAGATTCTTAAGTATTGTCACTTTCAAATATAGCCATGTGTATGAATAAAATCTTCCACAATTCAAACTTATTGATGACACATTTTTATAATTTTGCATTCGAATTTTTACTGAATAACCAATTTTCCTTTTACTACTTTACCGTAATTTCACATTCAAATTGTTCTTTTCTAAGATGTGCTTTTGTATATTCCATATTAAATTTATTCATTATTATCATGCTATTTAATCTATTAACCATATTCCTTATCGTTATAAATATTTAAATTGTTAATTTAATGATATTTTTTTTCCTTCAAAAAGTCATATAGAGTAATATATTAGAAATATCAAACTTATATGAACATTGTATAACGGTTTTGACTTTAAGTAGAAATTATTCATATCTTTTAGTAATAACAGTTTTGTAAATTAACATAATTTAATTTTTTTTTTTAACTTGTGAATAAATAATTTATATAATCACAAAATGTCGGATTTAAGCGAAAAAAAAAGTTATTCTTTGTGGTACAGTAAGGGTTTCATTTCCATAGGGTCTCACTGGAAATAAGTTGCTGTACTTCTTCATAATGTTGTTTGAGTTTTTTCATATTTTACAGAATATAGACTATTTACGTACGAAAATTAGTACTGAAAACCATAAGGTTCCATCTTTAGAAATTAATATGTGCTTGTTACTTTACATGATGTCTCTACCTAGTCGTATTATCCTTATGTATGTTGTATAACTTTATTGTACCTTCAACTGGAAATTTTGGCTATGTTAAAAGGAACGTTTTTTATTATTCGAGATGCTAATTGTTAAACTTAAAATGTGATTATATTAATGCCAAAGCGACAAATGCTGTATATACTTTAAAATCTAAAACAAAACTAAAAATAAATGAATCCGTTACCAAGACAGCTAGTTTTACAAAATATTAAAGACGTTTATATATTGATGTGTCTGTATTTCTCAAAATCTCCAAAAACATCTTCGCGTAACTTGCACATATGTTTTTATGTCAGATATAGTTAAGTGCTTATATGCTTTTTGTTCGAATAAATACTTAGGTTCAGCTTGAAACATAACAGTGAGAAACAGCAGATTTAGTGATATTTGAAAGACGTTTTTGATATATGCGGAAATAATAATAACGGAAGAATTTTTCTATGGAAGAAAAAAACTATTATATTGCTTTTATTTTAAGTAAAATATAAAATCGCTAAATATGCTAGTAATTTCGATAACTTCTGATAAAATTTTTATTTATGATATTGGCAATTTTGCAAAGACATTTAGCAATTTATGGATGTGGTGGTTTAAACTTCATAAAAAATTTAAGAAAAGTATTTCTGTAGCTACTCTGGATTCACGAGACATCCGAAAGCCGCAGCATCTCTCTTACGACTCTATGTTAGGAACAAATTACGATCTTCTTTGGCCCACTAGGCTCTTGGACAACTTTTTGCGGGCTTGCTACAGAAGTATGCGATACCGTTCCCGTACGTTAGACGACACGATTCTGGGCACTACAAAGAACTTTCCTAAAATCTCAATTTCAGACGGGCCTGATTCTTGCTTCCAGTCTATTCACCCTTTCAATTCATCATACAAACGTTTGTGGTCAATTTATATTTATGCTAGCTCTTTGAATTTTAATACAACCGCATTCTTCAAAAAAAGTATTAAAAAAATCAGTGAAGAGTGCAAGCAAATAACATGGATTTTTCCAACTCTATTCTTCTAATATCTCTTTAAACCTTGTTTTGAATGGCAAATTTTAAACACTAGTATATATATATATATATATATATATATATATATACAGGGTGGGGCAAAAGCTATGAACCGGTTTTGATTGGCTGGAGCTCGGCTTGTGGTGGTGGTGGGGAAAGGGGAGGGGTCTCGTTGTGGCAGTGGAACTGTCTAGTTTTCAGTAGCAACCATGGTTTGGACAGGAGAGCATCGTAGGTTTGATGTTATTACTTTTTTTGAAAATAACCATTCTGTTATCACCACTTCCACTTGTGTAGAGCTGTTCATAAACATAATTCTCGCTATTGGGCTAATGAAAACTCAAGGGAAATTCACCAGAGGCCACTTCATTCCCACAAAAGTGACTGTGCGATGCGCAGTATCCCAATTTGGGATCACTAGTCCTTACTTTTTCGAGGATAATGAGCGAACCATCACTGTGGCCGCTGAGAGTTATGTGACAATGTTGGAAGAGTTTCTTGAACCTGAGCTGGAAGAATTGAGAGCAGCAACTAATTTGGGAGACATCTGGTTCCAACAGGATGGGGCTACATCCCACACTGCTAGTATTTCAATGGTGAGATTGAGGCAAGTGTTCCCCCTGGCGCCTTGTCTCTGTGAGGGGTGAAGTGGAGTGGCCTGCGTGCTCACCAGATTTGAGCATTGTGATTTTTTTTCTTTGGGGTACATACAGGAAAAAAGTTTTTAAACATCGTCAACATACCCTGGAAAAACTTAAGGACAGAGTTAGAGAGGAAGTTACGGCAATACCCATCAAAATGTGCAGAAGAGCGTTTGAAAACTTCAGAGTTTGCCTTCAAAGGTGCAGCACCGCTGACGGCCACCACCTACGTAATATCATCTTTAAAATTTAATGTAAAAAACTAGATTTTGTACTGAATTAAACAATATAAACATAATTTCTGTAATTTGAATGTTTTTTTTTTTTTTTACATTCCTTTAAAACCGGTTCATACCTTTTTCCCCACCCTGTATATATATTGTTGAAGGATGTTTCGGTTAATAAATCAGCCCTCAGCAAATTACACAGGATAGTACAATACACTGATGCTCCAGATGAAGTGGGGGAAAAATTTCTAGTGTCTTGTGACTGCAGATGTATCATTTTTTAAAATTTTCTCTTCTTTAACCAAAATTATCATTTTAACATTCACATCATAAAGATTAATTCTCAACTCATTCTATTTGAATAAAAATTTTCAAATTTAATAAATATATATTTTTTAATATTAAAAGTATTACGACAAAAAATTGAAAATTCCTAATATAATTTTCTTTTTTAAAATACTTCGTGAAATTGGCCTGTTCGCGTACAATTAATTATCTGTAATTTTTAATTCATGGGCGGTCATACAATATAAAATAATGCCATAAGCTCAGTTTCTGGGAAAAAGGGAATAACAAGTTGCTATTCTGATAGTTTTTAAATTTTCGCACATTAACTCTAACGAAATAGGGGTATTCTTAAAAGTTCCTTGGAATATTTAACACAAAATTCTCAACATTCAAAAGCAAATTGTGTTTTAGAAATAAAAATAAAAATAAAAAAATCGGGGACACAGAAAGAAAAAGAAAAAACTCCTAAATTATGTGGAGCGAAAATTGAACATCAAAAACAAGTTCTGGGAAAGATTCTTCCAGGGCGAAAAAATGATGTCACTATTTGACAAAACACTAATTACGCGGACTTTATATATATATATACCATACAATAATCTCTTTTGCAACACATTCTGTCTGCAAATGCAGAAGTTATAACTACAACAATTTTGATTAGATAATAAATTGTTCTTCTCAACACCTAACAACAAGATGTACACATAGCAATTAAGTGTCATCCGATTGAAGTCTGAAAAATAATTACACAGCATGGAATTCCAACGAGGTACTTTTTTTATCACTTAAACATTATTAATTTTACTAAGGCAATGAACAGGTGCTTCATTCAGTTAAGAACATCTTTTTGCTACAACGAGATTTGAAAAAAAAAAGAAAGAAAGAAACAGAAGGTACTAATTATGCCACCGGAAATTTTAATAGCTTTGTAAAAGGTTATACGTAGGCTTTCAATTGTATGTAATGACAAAATTTTTTCTGCCATTTTCATGATTATTTTTTGTTTGCTTTTTCATCTTCAATTCTAAAAAAAGTTAATTTGCTTCTACGCTTAATTTAAAAAAAGGCAAATCATCCAAAAAATTAGAGTACTTTTTCATTGTTGTAATATGTGAAATAAACATTATCATTATTATTATAATTTTAATAAATTAAATTTGGTAAAATATTATGCATTATAGAATCTGTAATTGTTGAATAAAAGTTAATAAATGGTTCGGCGATATAACTACAATTCATCAATTTTCATAGTGTTGTTTTTGTGATTTTTATTTTCATTTATTTATTTATTCATTCACACATGATTATTATATAATAATATTATTATTATTTAATTCTGACTGAACTAAATGTAAATGAAATGTGTGAAAAATTTGGGTTGAATGTAATAATTAGCTGAAAAACAATTCACACTAAATCATTAGATTCTGTCTAAATCACATTGAATATTTCTACTGTGAGATTTATATTAAAACCTGTTGGTTTTTTTTTTTTTTTTTTTTTTTTTTTTTGCGGAGGCCTTTATTTATTATACTGCAACACGAGAACTAAGTTGTAACAGATTGCAATAAATAAATAAATAAATTAGTAAAAAGTAATTTTATTGATGAAAGCGATACGCTATTATCGCTGACGAGTAATTGCGTAACGTAGCAATGAAGTATAATATAAAAGGTGAAGGTATAGTGGATTCCTCCTATTATGATCACATCTTTACGAAACCTATTTGAGAACAATAACCGAGTAAATTTATAATAAAGGCTAAAAGGTTAATGTTGAAAAAATGAACAAATAAATATATGGTGGATTTCGCAGACAATGTTATCTTATGTGTTGTTGAAATTAAATGAATGTTTTTAGCCAAAAAATAATAGCAACAAGAAAAATGTAATAAGAGTAAGTAAATTGTTGACTTAAAAATGTAAATATCAATTGTTGATTGTCTTTTAAGTTACGAAACTTTAAAAAGTTTGGCGACCGCTTTTTTCCGCAAAAACCCAAGTAAGATTTAAAGCGATTTTGTTATTTAAATAGGCAAGAATACCTCTCAGTTCGAATATCAGAAAATATTTACAAAATAAGCAAAAAAAATAAAATAAAATAATTTAAAAATATTTTAGATTTTGCCGGTTTAAGGAGAATAATTTCTGAAAATTGATAACAATAAATGAATTCTTAATTACAAAAACACGGTGATTTTTCATTGTAACAGTTGCTAACACGTGTATTGTTTTGTAGATTAGCCTCTTTCTCTAGCATATATCTAGAAACATGCAGTTACAAATTGCTGCATGTTATTAAACACGTTATAAAACTCACAACGTGCCCCATAATATCGAACACTTAAAAACCTGTCAAAACTGAATATCATCTTATATATTATTTCTCAAGGCTTCTTTTCTGGTCGGTACGCCATAACTTCCTCAATACTTCATCAAATTTCATGAATGAGGCAATCTTTTAAAGCTTTCCTTAATCGCTACACCAGAAAAATATACAATATACAATTATACGGAGCTTATAGCTACGTACGGAGCTAACGTAATCTTTCCTTAAATTTGAAATTTAAAATCATTTAAGAAGGAGGTTCTTTAATGGATGCCAAGTTGGTGTTGTGTTTGCTGGTTGTAGGCCAAGTGGTTAGGAGTGTAAGGCTGGTATACCCAACACCCATGGTTTGAGTCCTGCATTTCGTTTACGTTTTCTCCAATTAATTGCTGTGCTGGATCGTTGATTTTTGATAAACTAAATTTAAGAAGGGGCGTTTTTATATTTTATTTGGTGTTTATATTTTCATGCAGTAAATTAAAAAATAATAGAAATAATACTATTAAAATTATTTATAAAATTAAATATTCATTGCGTAAAAACTTTTTTGGAATGGGTTCATCAAACATACTCTATTATTATTAATTTATTAGCTGCTAAATTTAAAACATTTTACGTGAAAGCAAGATATTCTTTCACATTCATTTATATTTTGAATGGGTAGAGCTTAACCAACCAATAGTAACTATATTTTTAGTAATGGAACTTTTTCGTTAGTGTATTTTAATGCAATGAATACTACTAATAAAAGTAATTATCATTATTATTGTGATTATTTTATTATTTTGAATATCTAAATAATAGTGGGAAAAATTTGTAACAGCTATTGAAGTAGATGTGTTCAATTACATGTCTTCTTTTGTAAAAACACCCTTTTGCTCTTTCCGATTCTTCATGACGTCCTTTCTCCCAAATTATTGTGGAATTTCGCACGGGTAGACTAGTATAAATAAGTTGTATTTGTATTTTTCTGAAATTAGCATAGACAATTTTATAATAGTCATATTGTTTCAACACATTTCGTACTACATTATCTTGACCGGTTGTAGCAGTACATTTCAACAATTTATAAAAGCTTTTATAAAATCATCGACTCTTATGAAAAAAAAAATCCTCTCAAAATCCGTTCTTTCTTTTGGACACAATGAGAAAATAACAAAGTTTTCCCCATAGCTTCACCGTCTGTTTCTTCGATTTCACAAGCACTTTTCTCTTAAATATTTTCCCTTTTCCCCATCGTGGTTACTTGTTTATTCTTTTCTACGTTTCTGTATTTTCGAGCATGTTTTGAAAACTTGACATGCTTTGTATCTGAGAAATGTTATCCAATTCTCACCTCTTATTCAAACAGCTTTATAAATTTTTTTGCTATCCTTGTCCAGCTTTTATGTTTTGTTCCTTACATTTCCGTTTTATACTTTTTAAACCTTGAATATTTTTCCCTTTCATATCTTCTTTAATATTGATGTTACATGGTGTATTATATTTAAAATATTCTTCTTTAAAACATATAAATGAATGAATTCAAGATTTTTTTCCTTTCAGTTTAATGTACTGTTTATGTCAAGAAGGTGATTTATACGTAGTACATATTGTTTATGCTAACGATATTTCATAATGTAATGCTTCAATAAGGTGATTAAAAAAACTGAAGCATTTCTTAAAAATTAAATGTATATTTTTAGTGTATACCAGATACTTACTATAATGACCTCCAATAAAATCGGCTGTATATCGTAAATGTATAAGATTTTCATATTAGTTAGTCATAGATAAAAATACTGGTATAATTTTAAGAAGGTTATGCTTCATTTAAAAAACTATTAAGTAACTAAAAAATAATAAATAATTCCGAATCTCAAGTCACAATATTATACACAAATTACACACAATATTATAACAATACCTATAAAGACAAAACACAGTAAAAATAATCTACAAAAAATTATTCTTTCTGAAATAATTAGAGACTTAGACTTGTTTTGTCTGAGATTTTCTTTTAAAAGGTAGTTATCCATCTGTGTTAGGACGTTCTAAGAAGTCTTTCCGTGTTTTCTTCTCTTTCAAAGGAACGTTTTATATTTTCTATTGTTTATAAGCGGTTCTTATCTTTATTTGATTTCCTTTTGCCATGAAACAACTCCTTTCAGGAGAAATATGGGACTTCTGGAAACAAAAAAGGTTAAATATTTATTTTTTAATTGATTTTCTTAAGAATTCGAAAATAGTTGAACTTAATTTCGAACGTTGTATTTGAAGTGAGTGGTTCAATTCGTGCATTCCACCGAAAGTAACAAAATTAATTATTTTATCTGATATTGCCATAAATGTCCACTTTAGATTTCAGATAATTCTAATATCTTGGAAAACATGATATATCTTGAAATTCCAAGGACATGATATCCATACAAATCTTCATTATTGAAACGACATTGATATGATATATTTGAAACAAGGTTTCGACCTGAGCGCAAATGGACCAGCAGCACATTAAAATGATGTACAGTTGTTATCACCCGGTAAAAAGAGTATTGAATGAAATGCCTTTAATTTGTAGTACATTATTATGCTGTTTGTTGAAATTGTCGTGTTCATTTTTTTACGAGAATATCACTCATATTCATAGAGATAAGAGCACTTCCTTCAAAAAATCGCAAATGTATATCTAGTAAATTTTGGGGCTATAACATGCAGGTGCCCAGGGTAAAGCAATTTTTCGAAGAATTGCAAAATCTAATACAAAAAATACCCCGCAATTATAATGTCAAAGTTCTGAATATTTAACCGAACCAGTTAAGTAGTTTCAGATGTTTTGAGAAAACTTGAAACAATAAGGAGTTTCTTTTACTTACTCACTGCTATCAATGAAGATAAAAAAAAGCTACAATGTGCAGAAGCCCATTCTTTGCTTCTTTTTTAAAAAAAAAACCTAGAACTTAACTCGTTCTATTGAGGATATATAAACGAATTTAATTCCTTATGATTTTAACAAATAAGCGCTTTATATTTCACTTACAATTCATTGAGAGAAATTGGTTTGCTAATGCTAACGCATGCGCAGTTAAACATCATTTATAGTAAATTATGGTAGTTACGCTTCTTAAATTCCGAATATAGTTTTATCTTTTTAATTGGATTATTTTTTTTAGATAATGAAGACAATATTCGACCGACAAAAGTTTATTTCCCTTATGTCTGTGTCCCACTATTGTTTCTAAGCGTTATTCACCCTCTCATTTATGTTAACTATTTTTTATATATATGTAATAGAATTTGAACCGTTTGGTTGCGGAGAAACGCCATAGTGCTTTTTATAATATGTGTAAAAATTTCTGGAAGAGATATAAGGCTCCTCTTATTTACCATCTATATTAAATATCTGTAGTCTAATTAGTTAACTGCGTTTAATATTATTACCTCTTTTTATGCCTAAATACAGTCACATTTTTGGCACATACCAACAAGATTTGTTCCGCACTTAAACGGTTAGGGTAAGTTTAAACCTCATTTAATGACTACAACTTTACTTTTGGTCTTTTCGTAACTTAACTATTTATACGGAAAAAACGTTTGATAGAATTTTCGAGAAGTAGTTACACGAGAAGAAATATGTATTTATTTATTTTTTATTTATTTATTTATTTACGTATTATCGTTATTATTACTATTGTTGTTATTGTTGGAGTTGCATTCAGAACAAGTTTTATAATGACATGTTTATGGGTACTCCTCCAAAAATTAACAAATTTTTTACTATTGCTGCATTAAAATATCAATTGCATCAGTCGGGCTTATAAATTTTGATGTTTACGTAAACTTGATTAGTTCGAAATTCCATAGTGTTTTACATTTTCTAAGCATCCAAATTCTTACTTAACAAAATCCATTTTATTTTTGATGCAACTTCGATTCCTCTATTCTTTCTTCAATTTAAAAAGAACAACACATGGAATTTTGTCACAAAAGTTTTTTTTTTGCTTTTATTCTGGATAATATTTTTCCAGTGTCTTTATTTCTAACGCTGCTTACTTCAATAAAACAACTGAAACTCAATTTTCCACAGATCAGTTACACTCCCAAAAAAATAGAAATGCTTTCTATTTGAGCATTTTCTATCTTTTGCGAGGATAAAAAAATACGTCTGAAAATTTCGTGACAGAAAATAATTGAGAATCACCCGTTTCTGAATCAAATAACTCATTGGAAATCATCAAAAATAAATGTTTTGAAAATACTTTTTTCCAGTTTATGAATTTAAGAGACTTCAAGCAGAAAGTAATTTGTTAGAAATCAAATACAGAGTACACTAAATTGCCAAAACAAGATGGAATGCAATTCACGATACACAATATTTCGACCATTTTTTCTAACCTGGATTTTTAAAAACCTTATCATTTCAACCAGAAACAATCAAAAATATTTTGTAAACAACTCTGCACTTTATGTCATTAGATTTAATGCCACGTCTTGGTCATATACATTTTTTAAATGATGCATTGACACATTTTATGATCTATGTGATATATGTGTATTTATAAATCCAAACACCTGAGTTCTTTTTTTGTTCGAACGCTACACGGTTCAATATGTTTTAACGTATCAAAGATCATTGGAGCAAGATAATGTATCGTCTCGTTGGAGCAAGATTTGTCACAATAAATGGAAATAAATATCTCCATGTCTCAATTTAAGATATTGAATTAGGCTCAATTTATTTCCATTTAATGTGGTTTTCTGATAATGCCGAGCATAATGAATCCGCTGCCATTTTTAATTTTATCACAAGCTTAAAATTCAGAAAAACTACTTCAAATACAATAGCTTAAAAAATGCAACAAACAGAACAAGAAAGTTTGTCTTACAGTTTTTTTATTTGAAGCACGCATAGGCGTAACTAGGGTTGGGGAAGGGGGGAGGGGGTCACCCTAAAAATGTACAGACTAAACACCAATAAGCAGTGCACAAGAATTCAAAATTTACACTAGTCATCAATACTTGTCATTACAGATATACTCCGTGTTTATTTCAGGCATCTCTCGGGGGGGGGGGGGGTAGGGGCTACCCCCTCGGAGCAAGTCAACTTCCCCCCCCCCCCGCCCCCAATCGGCGAAAAAAATCAGATCACAATTTTTAAAAAAAGAAAGAAAAGAGAAATTACGCTTTTAAGACATCTTAAGGCCTAATATTGAATTATGAGTTGTGCTAGTATTGCTGCTGAAAAGAATGTGTATTTTCATATTTACAATCTGTTCTTAGTCCGAAACGCGTGTTTTTTTTGAGTTGTGCCACTATTACAGCCCATGAGAACTAATCAATTCAGATCTTTTTTGTTCAATGTACATTTATGATTAGGCTAAGTAAAAGTGTAATTTTGTCACGGTATTTTTCACCTTCGCAATGTTATTATAAACGCTCTATGGGACCATTCATAAACAGTGTCACACTTTCTTTCAATATATTTGAGCCCCCTCCCCTCCTTTGTCACAAAATCACACTCTCCAACACACCCCTATCCCCTTTGCCACGTGTCACGCTATATTACATGAACACTTGCAGTGTGTGCAACGTACTTGCAGTGTTGCAGTTCAGAAATAAAGTACTTACGTTAAAGAATCACATTTTTAGTTTTATTTTTTAACTTTTAACGACATTTGTGGGCATAACAATAAATGATAATGATTACACGTGGACTTAAATAGCATAAAATTAGATTAAGGTTAAAACAGAAAAAAGATAATTAGTGCATAATAGTGAAAAATAATTAATTGACTTCTGAAAAATGACCCGCACTTATTTATTTTGAAAGTAAATACCTAAGAAGAGTTTCTTTTAAAATTTTAACTAGAAGTGACTTCAAACCTTAATAAGCATCCGTATTTTCAATATAAAATGAAATCAATGAAACTTTAAAATCAAATTATGAAAATAAAAAATCATCAAAAATAAGTTTAATCTGCTGGTTTTTTACACGTTTTTATAGAAATCAAAATGTGTAATGTCACACTTCTTGTTATCCCCCCTTGTCACAATTTCTTGACCCCCCCTCCCCCCGCCGCCCCACTCGAAATAGTGTGACATCATCCCCTATGAAGTTAAAAAACGAAAAAAGGAGGATTAATAAGCAGTTTCTCATCATGGGAGGAAGAAATAACAAGAAGTTCCGTCTAGAACTATACGAGCCTACTTTCATGTTATTATAAACGCTCTATGGGACCATTCATAAACAGTGTCACACTTTCTTTCAATATATTTGAGCCCCCTCCCCTCCTTTGTCACAAAATCACACTCTCCAACACACCCCTATCCCCTTTGCCAAACATACACCAAATTCAAATTTATAATCTAGCTATCTCTTTCTCTCTCTTTCTTATTTATCTTTAGTTCTAATTATTGAAAACATACCTTTTTCAACGGATAATACATATTCATTCACTCACTCATTCATTCTTTCATTTATTCAGCCATGCATTTATTCATTCATTCGTTACCTCATTCAAGTGTTTATTCATTCATTTACGCATTCATGTATTTATTCACTCATTTATTTATATTTTAATTTATTCAATAATTTATTCATTCATTCTTTTCCTCATTTATTTATTCATTGATTTATTCTTTCACTCTTTCATTTATTCATTCATTCATTATTTCACTCATTGAGTCACTGAGAAATATCCTTGAAAATCCCGATCAAAAAATTTCATAGCAAAATAGGCTCTTAAGTTCTGGATAAACTTTCTATTTCTACACGTTCTACGTTATAAGAGCTTTCCGATAAAGTTTGTTCCAAGCAAATCGGTCCGTTAGATCAGGATTTATATAGGGTTGAAATTTCCCCGTAAGCTCTGTGTGAATTTTTTGAACTGTTCAAAAATGAACAAAAACTGTTCAAATCAATATTTCTCGCCGAGAACTCTTTTCAATAAGCTTGCAATAGGAACTTGGATCTTGTGCCCAGAGTTTACAGAATTTGCTTCAATTTTGTCCATAGGCGCTAATGTTAAAATTTTTTGAACTGTTCAAAATTGAACAAAAAATTGTTCAAATCAAAAAGTAAAATATAGAAATGAGATGTCCTCGCCGAGATCTTTCGAATGGAAAAAGAATTTTTTGAATCGGACAATTCGTTCAAAAGTTATTAGGGGGGGGCAGACCGACAGACCGACAGACAGACAGACCGACAGACACACTTTTTTCCCATCTCAATACCCTACTTTCAAATTTTTCATTTTTCAATCTTTATTTAATTACTTCACTTATTTTTGACTTTTCTTGATTTTTAACGATATTTTCACGATACGTTAAGCCTTCTTTCATGCTTTATTATTATTTTTTTTTACTTTTACGGGAAAGTAGGCTAAAAAGTTGAAACTAAAATTGCAAAAAAAAAAAAAAAGAGGAGGGGGCAGCTAAAATATTATTTCGAAAAAAATTACATAAAAATAACCATACCTTTCCTGCTTCAGGGTTTCTTCCCAAAATAGGACAAAATATTTTCACCTTTTCTTTTACTCATAATCAAAATTTGTGCGCAGGCGAGCAAAGGAGACTTTTGCAAAACCACAAGAACCCACTAAATTCCCAACTGCCAAGGTCAATCAAGGTCTCTGTTTTATTGTGCAAAATGGTTGGGAAAAAAAGAGAATATGATTCGAGGAGAGGCATCCGCAAAGGGGCAAGAGCCCTCCCCCCGCCCCCCTTGTCGGAAGCGTTTCTATGTTGATTCGATTTTACGAATTGCTAGTTTAAAAAAGAAAATAAAAGAACTAAGATTTGTTCCAGAAATAACAGACAAACATCCATATCCCGCAATCGTAGAAGCAGGGGTCCATTAGGCATTAGCTTACTTAAACAATATGGGTAGTTAGAGTGTCGCCATTTCCACGAATGTAACCTTCTGGCAAGGATGGACAAAGCACCAAACTGTTGTACGTATATTTATGGCAGATGTGGTTCCATGAGGCTCGCATTTTGCGAAAAAAGGATCACTATATTTCCTGTTTTTGTGTGATCGGGTGATTAGAACCATATGCAGTCCTTAGGCAAGGAATCAATCCGTTATCTGTAGATGACACGCGGGACCTATCGTCTCGAGAATTGAGAGAAAAAAGGGTCTTTTTTTGAGTTCTGGTTTGTAGGCCCTAGATGTTTGAAGCGCCGTCTTGTCGTTTCCCCATTTGTAAAACAGAGGATCCCGCTCCCAAACAGGTTGGTTCAAAGAACAAAATCTAATTATTATTTTTTTTTGTTTAATTTTTTTTTTCAGACAGGTTAAAAATTTCGAAAGTATTTCGGGGGAGGGGGCTCGGGTCCGTTGCCCCCCCCCCCTTACTTACGGCTTTGCCTACAACACCAGTTTATCAGAAAACAAACCTCCATCAAAGAGGAGAATATTTTCCAGGAAACTGGTGCGATTGTGTTCCCAAATTGCTGCCTTTGGGTAAAAAAGACATCAAGAAGGTAAGAAAACCATCTGGAGTGATTGAAAGGATCTCTGCTGTCTGTCTGTGTGTGGTACGGTGATTGAAGCCACCTTTCGCTGTAAAATTCCTAAAGGTGATAAGGGGGTCGATTATAACCAGATGGAAAGTCCTCTGTAATATGAGCTACGTACTTTGGTCATGATCACCCTTCAGAAAGAGGAAATAAAATCATATGCATATGTGTTTATTTTTCTTAGAAAAAAAATAGATATGTGCTTTGCAAGGCGTAGCCAGAATTTTTTTTTGTGTGCCGAATATATGTGCCTAAATAACTAAATACAAAATTGGGGGGGGGGGGGGTTTAATCCCCAAAACCCTCCCCTGGTTACGCCTATGGCAGAAGTCACTTAAAATTATGTTTATAATCCTTTAATATTACTGTTATTAAACTGAAAAGATAAGTTAGGGAAGGAAAATACTACGCATTTTGATATTAAATGAGTGATGCATGAATCTGAATTTTTCAACTGCAGAAACTGAAGCACATGGCTCTCACAGCACATTGGTAAAAAAGAAAAGAAAGACATTGCACATCTGTAACTATTTTGCGATTTTCTTTCAAGCTATAGACGATACAAAAGGCTATCCGGTTGCGTCTTAACCCCCTCCCCCTTCCAGTTTTACATTACTCGGTTTTCTCGGAATTTTAGAACCAAAAGAAATAGCAACCCCTCCACCAATTCCGAGAAACTCCAGTTCAACTTTGGCTACAAGTGCAGGCTCGCCCCTAAATGACGATTGACAGATGCATCCCCCCTTATCACGTGACTCTCCGTTTCAGTTTCAGTTTCTCACGAATGTGAACTAGTGGTGGACCGTGCTCCAGGCCCCGAGAGTCTTGCCCGTTCTTCTCCTTCAACGTCGATCTCCACGATTTTGTCCGAGGAAAGAGATGAGGGGAATTCTACAGCTTGTCTCCTATGTTGTTCACACGAAGTAAAAAAAAAAATTCCAAGCCCACAACCCGATTAACTTGACATAATTTCCACCACGTCGAGGAACAAAAATGAATAAATAACTAAATACCCAATGGGGGGGGGGGGGGTTGAACCCCCAACCCCCCCCCCCTTGTTACGCCCTTGGAAGCACGTCTGAACCAGGTATTTAAAGTTCTTGTTCATAAAAATGAGTGTTAAAAGTTCAGAATTGCTTTTTTGAATATAATTTTGGAAATAATAAAATCAAACGTTTATTTTTTGTATTATTGCATATTTTAAGGAACAATCAGTTTTCAACTCAAGTTTGTTATCGATTTGCTCTGATATGTTCATGTTTCTAGTGCATAGCTATATTTCACGTGCTGCTGTATAATAGTTAAAATAACATTCTATCTTTCTGTCTTTTAAATAAAAAATCCTGATGAATATTTGAGGGGACAGCGTTGCTTACGTAATACTTACGAAATCCGAGGCAAATTCCTCCACATTAAAAAGAAAAGAAGAAAAAATCTCACGAAGTCACGCATTTTTAACATTTTCATGTCCGCCAAGAAAAATACGCAAATGGTGAAAAACATGATTGCATTAGTAATTAAAACATGCAACTATTTTGTGTAGCGTGAAACTTTCAATCTGGACGGAGCAACATGCGTGTATTAGTACTGCAATCATTTATAGCCACTATAGCAGTGGCGTTCATAGCAGGGTGGGTGTCACCCGGCGCGGTCATTGGTAGCGTCACTCCTTCCCCCCTCAAAAAAAAAAAAAAAAAAAGGAAAGAAGGAAAAAAGAAAAGAATTCGTTTTGTTTCACAGACTTATAGTTTTGTAGTTTTTATTATTTTCAGTTGTGCGGGAAAAACTGAAGAAATTCCATTTTCTTACTACTTACACTAAACTGCATTTATTTTCAGTGATACTTTGAAACATAATCAGTAAAGTTGTATAATTCAAGCATTTGTGTTTTCCAAACATTCTTTTAACTAATTTTGGGTGTCCCCCGCCACTCCCCCGTAGTGACGCTACTCCTATAAACGAAGATTTCAGTTAGAAAATGCTGGTGAAAACGTCAGCTATGTTTAGCGATGCACTTAGAAAGCATTTAAGAATTCATTTAACTCCAAATTGGTGAAGAGTTTTCTCAAGTTTAATTAGGCTGTAAATAATTTGTCGGAAGTAGAACTTTGCCGATCTGATAAAATAGAATGTGCCCCTTGTTACTTGACCTCACAAGCCAAATCTGTCCCTTTGTGAATCTTTCTGAATTTTCCTTAAAATGATATTTATTTTATTCAAGTGAAAATGTCCATAATAATCAATAGCTAACGTAATCCTTTTATCTATTCCTGTAGAATAATTATGAACATTTTTTTTTTAATTTCAAAAATTCTTGAATTCATAATACTGCTATACTCGTTGTAAACTACTTTGCTCTAGAATGAAAATTCTTTCGTTTTTTCCGATACTTGTGAAGAATGAGTTGAGCCTAATACATTAGTAAATTCTGAGTAGAAAATTGAAGCAATTTTATTATATATAGTATTTAACAAACACATGAGGTTTACTTGGCGACGGTGGATCATCAAATGTATTTTTCTCATGTAATATTTTTAGATGTTCGGTATTTGCGAATGACTGAATGAATGTACTGAGCATTCAGAAAAAATTTTGAATTCTTTTTAATTTATAAAAAAGTAATACATTTTAAGTAAATTTGAAATTGTTCCCTGCGTTACAATTTTCGATTTTTTTTCTCTGAAGTTGTTATATAGCAACGAAATGTAACATTATAAACAAATGTTGGCATTGATGTAAAATCTGTTAGTAAATTATTTAAATATAAGTTTTGCTGTTAGTTAACTTTAATTTGTTCGCAAAATATTGTAATTTTGAGCTTTTATTGATATTTTAAAATTGGTTAATATTTCAATCACATACTCGAAGAGGAATTTCGTTTAAATATATGAAAACCAGTAAATCACTAATTTTCATTCTTATTAAAGAGAAATTAAGTGCTAAGGAAAGTTCTGAATCCTCAATAAGTAGAGAAATTTAGTTTTAAGAAACATGAATTTTAAATGGCCATTCGCGCTCAAACCACGCCCACTGTCAAACTTTAACCCTTAAAATTAGCTCGACTTTATGCATAGATAAAATTTTCTTTTCGTCACACCCCAATGCAATGAAAATATGCGTGAAGAAAAATTCGATTTTCCTACAAGTAATGTCCACCTGCTCCGTAATCTTTAGACTAAAAGTTTTATCTCTCACGTACTTGAACATTATAGCTACACTAAAAAATTTGCGTTTAGTTGGCACCATTTTTGGTGTTACTGAACACGAGTTTTGGTGTTCCGTTGGTATAAAGTTGAAAATTATTCATTTTTTGACATATTTTAAAATTTTTATGTGTCTGTCTAAAAATATATAGATAGTGTATTGTTTCTTAGCACATGAAATGTGTTAACTATTCTACGTATCAAAAATTCATTACGATTGCTCATTTCTATGAAAATAAGATAAACGAGGAATTGTAATGAACTTTTGATACGTAGGTGAGTTAACGAACATCATATGCTAGAAAACATTCTGCTGACCACGTGGTTTTTTAGAGAGACACTTAAATTAATTTAAAATACATCAAAAAATTTGTAATTTTCAACCTTACACCAAATTAACACCAAAAAATGGTGTGCAGTGATGCCAAAATTGGTGGCAACTAAACTCAAAATTTTTACAGTGTAGATTTATTGTACATGCATGATGAATAAAATAATACATTTTTCGTGTCTTATGTTTCAAACTATTTTACTTAGCTTCACGGTTTATTTTAAAATGTGTTTTAATTTGGGAAAAGTGAGTTACTATTTGATTTCCTTTGAGGAAATACAATCAAATGAAGAGCATTATATTTGAAATGTTTTTGTACTGCACCTAATACTATATCAACTTGAAAATAAAAGCAAGGCATAATAAGAAAGAGTGAGCAACATATTTCTGAGATTTTTTATTCCATTAACAGAAACCATAATCATTTGTCTCTGCAATATTTTCCAAGCCAGGATACGTGCATCTGTTGTATTTGCTTTGTTGTGAGTTACCTGGAGCAGGTTCTTGCAATTAACGAAGAGAAACAACAACGAGGAACTCGAATAAAAGACATAATTAAATTGTGCACTCCCCGGGAAAAAATAATGTTCTTGCACATAAAGCTTATTTTTCAGAAATTCCATTAATCGTAAGAGAAAATTAAACTTCCTGAAAAGACGTAATGAAAGCAATTATTTTACCTAACTGAGTGTTAAATTATTAAATTAGCAAACTTTGTCTACGTAATGAAAGCTTTTTTTTTTTCATACATTCGCTTCTTTAAGTCCAGTATGTTTGCACACATTTCTCCTCTTTTTTTAAATTTCCAGTCGTATGAATTCTATACGCAAACGCACTGAACGCATTTCGTGTACAATAATTTGTAACTACCAATGGCAGCCAAGTTCACAAGGTGAGTTTTTGATGATTATGTGTGTAGATATATAACAATTTGTTTCATTATTTTCTCACAGAAACGTTATTTGAATGAATTTCATTTATTTCCTCTCACAAATGAGTTGCAAATTATTTCCTACATTTAAATTATCCTATCATTGAGTAAAATTTTTTAGGCTCAACTTGTCTGGAAGCCTGAATGTATGCTGAATTGATAATTCCTTTTTACCTCGTAATATCTGCGTCAGATGTCGCAAAGTATGTTTGATAACTAATAGACAATTTATTAGACATAACATGGCAAAGTGATTAATTGATGATTTTAGAGCAACTAATCGGCATTTTCAGTTGATTACGGAATGAAGTTAATTCCACTATAAACTAATTAATCTGTGGTGCAAAAACTAGTACAAAATATATAACAAGAGCACAGTAACTGTAAAAGACCCTTCAGTTTTACAAATATACGAATTATTAAGCTGTTTTAGGTTCCGTACGATTGTGAGTCAAATGAAAACCGGGCCGACTGCAGAAAATCTAAAACCTCTCTTATTGCGATCAGACCCGGTGCATATGTGCGTGAACTCTCCCGCTTTTATTTCAGGCACCCAGAAGCAATGGGATGTTAGTTACAAAAGTGAAAATTTGGAGATAAGTCGTGCAAATAATAGGGAAGCACCATTCTATATTGTGACAAGAAATGTTAGTAATAGCTCTACCAGATGCTCCGCCCCAACGTGATTTTGAAATAAATTAACATTTAAAGGTCTCATATAAGATTCAAACTTTGAACGCGTTTTTCTCAGAATCGTGTTTTGGTCATTTACATCCCTTTGCTTCTCTCTGCCTCATTTAGCATTGGTCCCGCGACCTCGCGTGGCCTAGCGCGGTGCGAGATACAGGGGTTTCCAATACAGCAACTCGTCTCTTGGAGTGCATCAGAGAAGAGCAGCGCCGTGTGATCTGCTTCCTGACCTGTAATTGCACTGCAAGGTCATCGATGGTCACCTGTTTATCCTGAAGAATAATCTCCTACGCCGTTGCATTCATCTCAGCTGTATCAACACGATATGCCTCGCCTGACCGGGGCAAGTCCGCCAACGTTTTGTACCACTGCAGAATTTCTTAAAATTATCGTATTCGCACGACCTGAGTTTGCAATAAACATCCAGCCCCATACTGTGCCAAAATGTGTCGATGGATTTTTATCGGTTTCGCGCCTTCACTGTGCAGAAAACAGATTTGGTGCACTTTAACAGAGGGGACGCTATATTGAAAACTCCCGTAACGTGGGGCCGAGGGAGCAATGTCAATTGATGACGGGATCGTCCACCCGCATGCGTCTAGGTTCTGATCGTAATAAAAGAGGTTTTAGATTTTCTATAGCAGTTTTACGGTTTTCTTTTGACTCACCCTCGCATCTTGTTACATGAATTAGAAAATCTCGTTATTCTATCTCAGCACGGGGGCATCCTTATAATTGTTACAATAAGATAAAGAGGAGTATAGTATTTGAAACAAAAAAAAAAGTGTTCCAAACACACGTAAAATAAATTTAACTTTAAGAATGTAGAGGGTTTTGAAAGAGCAAAATAAAAGTTTGTTCACACGTTTCATTCATGCGATTATTTTTTTAGGCTTCCAGTGTATAACACTTATCTATTGATTTTTTCTATCTCAAATTACACCAGTGAGTATATTTAATGCATTATTTATTTTGAAATTTGATTTACTTGAAATAAATTAAATTTCGTGTTGTCTGGATAGACGTATTTCAAATTAGCATAATTTTGATACATACCTCAGGACGAAAATGATAATGCCATTTAATAAATATGACTATAATTTATTTATAAACCAAACAACGGTGTGAAATATGAATTATATAACACAGTGTAGGTACTCTTTTTTTAAATTCAAATTTAAAAAGTAATGACATTAAAAACCGTGGTTTTCGGCACTAAGAAGAAGAACAATTTTTGTGTAAGGCATTCCTGACAAATGTAACAAAGGGGTGATGAGACAAAGTTTTTTATATAAATTATATTTTATTGGTGTGTTATCATTCGTATTATGGTCTGCCTGCTTTATTGAAGGTCATAAATAAGGCGAAAATTACGAACAAAAATTTAGAAAAGATGAGAAAAAAGAAGTCTGAAAACTTCTTACATTTTGAGAGGAAAAAATTTCTAAATAATCATGGGAAGGAAATTTGTACGCAATAAAAATCTATATGAAAGAATAAACTGAAAATGTATTTTGAAAAACAAAAATATGTGTAAAAGAAAAAGGCAAAAATGAACGACAGAACAGTAAGTCAAACAGCAAATAAAAGACAAAACAGAGACAATTTAGGAGGAGGAACGTTCCCTACTAGAAGGGGGAGTATAAAAAACGACTATAATTAAAATATGAGCAATTAGTGAGCATTTGTAATACAACCAGATTACTTTATAAGCAGTAGTGTCACTGGAGGATTTGGCGTTGCGGTCTGCACCGGTTGACACGCTTTTGAGGATGACATTCAAAAATGGATTTGACCAAGAAAATAACCTACATTTCAATTGTACAGAATTGACAATTGAAAGGCAGTTTTTTTTTTCTTTTTTTTTTTTTGTCTCTATGAGAATTAATTTCCAACAACTAAGAAAATTGTCGGTAAAATTGCTGTTAAAAATTGAAGCTGTTTGAAAGTCTTTCTAATCCACCAAAGAAAAGAAAAAAAGTAATAGTTTTTCTCTTTTGCTTTCATAAGTTTCAAACATTTTTCTTTCTTCATAAACAATTGTTTTTCAGTAAATCTGCACTTAGAAACAGAAACTTACCGTCGAGTTTAAACCTGAGTCTCGCTTTCCAAAATCGCCAACCGTTATGTATGTTTACTACTAAGAAATTTTGTTTTATACTCGTTGAAATACAGCATCAAATAATGTATTTCAAAAATAAATATAATTAAACGCTTAAATAATATGTTTGCACTTAAGTAGCAAACAAATGAGCTTTTAGTGATTTTACCTGTGATCTTGAAGAAAGTTACTCAACTATATATTATTAAAAATTGTTCTAATCTGGAGAAATATTAGCACAGAATTTGCATTAAACCTCAATTAAAATTTTCAGTAAGACCTTCACAACTCATTCTACAGACAAATCTCTCTAAATGTGAGTACTTGACTTTAGGGATAAATCATATAACTATTATGTGCTCATTTAAAATTATGGAGATAATATGAGAAAATTCAGGGATCAGAAATAAATCATTAAAAGAATTCGTTTGCGCAATTCCAACGTTATTCAGCACAAATTTCGATGCAGTTTTCATTGCAGTTGTGTATTAAATAACGTGCGATATTTATTTTTGGCGTCTTTGAAGATAAGAAACAGGCGGTGGGGGCAGTTCAAAACAATCGCGGGGCATTTCAGAACAATCGTGGAGCAGTTCGCATTCGGTGCACATTATCAATATCTGCTTGGGATAGAAATAGAAAACAAGAAAAAAAATCTATTTCTTTAGAGAAAAATCCACTGTGAAAACGCTTTTGCCAAATAGAATTTCTGTTTTTTGAGTTAGCAGTGAGGAAAACAGAGAAATTGCTGACAGAAATGGTCACGCCATTGTTTCGAAAAAGGAACTTCCTCTACCTTTTCCTAAAGTTCTTACCTTTCCGTTGCTGTTTTTTCTTTTAATCTATCATTTGATACACAAAACAACTCCTTTATAAAAAAAAGTACCATAGCTTCGGCATACATAAATGTGGGAGTTCTTTTATTTCTTTTCTTTTTTTTCTTCTAATCTTTGTTTTCAAATGTAAAACTTTGTTTTTCTTTATTAATTTCTAAGAATTTTTGAAGCATTTAGCATTCATTTTCCAACAGACTGGTCTAATCTTTTACCAGACAAAGGAAAAAGAATAGAATTTCTGTTTTTTTGTGTAATGCGCAGTAGAATGCGCATTATTAAAATGACGATAATCTGCTTTTAAGGAATGCGCATTATTAAAATGACGATAATTAATGAAAACTTATATGCTGAATACCAAAAGGTACTGGCCCACCACAATAATGAAATGAAAATTTTCATTTCGTAGTTTAAACTACAAAATATTAAATCAGTATGTACCCGTAAACACACGTATGTGACCTTTAAAACTTTTTTGAAAGTCCCTGTGGCTATACATAGGCACACTTGCTCACCATAGCTAACTTAGTCCGTTACTTTGCTATTGTCTCTCGAGCAACTTGTGATGTTGTTATGTTTTGTTATGTGTTTTTGACCATATTTAGTTAAGATATTGACATTTTGTGCAAATCTATGTAAATTTAACGGCAATCATCAGCCATCAGATACCAACTTCTGTAATCCAAGTGTTCTTTGTGCTTGCACAGAATCTTTAGTGTTATTATGTCTCTCCTGTTACTACGCAGCTGTATATTTGCTCACCACTGCTTACATAATGTGTTACCTATCATTTGTCCTTTAGGCAATTTGTAATATTGTTGTTTTGTTTTATGTTTATTTTGTTGGGTTTTGCATAACGATTTTACTATTGTTGGTACTTATTATTTTCACGCGCTTCGGCACTAATCAATGCATACAACGTTCACATTGCTCCTGCAGTTATTCATAGGCACACCTGCTCATCATTGCTTACTTACTCTGTTACTTGCTATTATATCTCGGGCAATCTGTAATACTGTTATGCTTTGTTATGTGTGTGGGACTATGTTTAACTTAGATATAGACATTTTGTGTAAATCTATGTAAATGTAACGGCATTCATCAGCCATCAGATACCAACTTCTGTAACTCAAGTGCTTTGTACCGAATATTCAGAAATTTTATGATTCCTCACTCATTGTCCTTTCATTTGAGATTTCATCTTGATTGTTGTACAGTGTGTCCTAATTAACGCCTTAAGCATTGTTTTTGCCGGCGAATTATGTACTACACAGTTGGAATCATTGTATACCATTCTCGTAATGTATTTACAAGTGGCAACTCATAATACATGTATCAGAGGTTGTTGTCATGTTGCCATAAATGCTTGTATGTTTGTATGTTTTTATGTTTATATTTTGTGTTATGTGGTTATGTTTAGAATTGTATACATTTGTATCATACAATTTCGTTACTGTTTTCTTTATTGTTCTACGCAAAACCTGTTCCTCTGCAGTGCATTACTAGAACTCAATTAAGCTGTACATACCAACTTCTTGTTCTTTGTAATTTCTTTTGGAATGTAAATAAACAGTGGAGCTATGCATGGTTTCGCCGGGGAGTTCTTGGGCGCCGTGTGGGGATGTTGGTTGAACTCTCCCGGAACCCCGCTCTCGAAGGCTTTCCCCTCCGGAGCATTGTCTCATTTATTTAATAATTTGATTTGTGGATGTACGCACTCGTAGATTGAAAGCAATGTACAAATTTTAATATACGGCTAAAAGTACACTAAAAATATTACCTTTCATGTGCTCGGTATCAAACTCATTATCTTTAACTGTTGTTTCAAAAATTTAGCAACTAGCAATATTTTATTCAAAGAATTTTTGACAGTTACTTTTCCAGTGTGTTGGAAAATGCAGATCCGAATCTACACAAAAACTCTTCAAGCATTAAAATAATCGCTATTGGATGTGTAAAATAAATAATAACAAAAGAAATCATACGGTGCTTTAGTATAAATTGTCATTTTTCATTAAAAATACAGTAAAGCACCGTTTATACGTTTTTCAAGGGACCGAGCGAAAAAAACGTATAAATGTAAAAACGTATAAACGAAAATCACAAAATCCGCATTAAAAACGTTCTTTGGTTCATATTCTTTTATCAGTTCTGAGAATTGGTTTTGAATCCAATCATCCACTGTTTCACAATCAACATCTCCTGCTGACTCTCCACTTGCAGTTTTCCCTGTTATGCCGTGTCTTAACGAAAACTTATGAAGCCATCCCGAGGAAGATGATGCATCGCATTCTACATTTAACTTCTTCGAAATTTCTTTTGCTTTCTCCATAAGCAAAGGACCACTGATGGGAATTTTTGCACTACGACACTGATTAAGCTACTGTAAAAGCACTTTCTCTACATCCGAAAATTTTCCGTTTTGAACTCCTTTGAAGTTTTTTTTTTTGAAGCACTAGCACCACTTTGATTATGGGTTTCCTTACGCTTATAAATTATGGTGCTTAAAGTTGAAACTGGTAAACCTAATTTTTTGGCTAGGTCAACTCTTTTTAAATGTTGGTTTTCATCTGCTTGTTTTAAAAAGGACATTTTTTCTTTCAGAGACAGAGATTTTCTACTACGCGAGCTCGCAGACATCGTGATTGCTAGTGAACGATAGATCCCAGAATTTTATTAAGCTGTTAGGAGCAGGGTTGCAGGATTGCCATAAAGTCCCCAGGCTACTTACTGAAATTTAAGGGCGCCTGCCCTGGCAACACTGGTAGGAGAGGAAAAGCGCTTGTCAACTGCTATCTCTAGGTATTGCACCGCAATCAGAGTGCTCTTATCTGTGAATTTGGGATATTCGCATTCTTCCGGGGTATGTCTTTTGTTCATTTAGGCAGGTGCGTGACCACCGTACGTGGTCACAGCAGGTATGGGTGAAGGTCAAATGCGATTTCTAAACTGGACAATCGCTTGCGTAGAATCACGTTAAAATGTGCGTTTTTCCTTCATGACTTGGGGAGAAAAAAAACGTATAAATAAAAATTGCAATTTCAGGAAAACGTATAAACGAAATTATTTAACATTAATTTGTATGAGATTTCGCCGGGGCCGTTCAAAAAAACGTATAAATGATAAAAACGTATAAATGGGAAACGTATAAACGGTGCTCCACTGCATAAATAAATACAATTTAAAAAAAACTGCTTTTTTGCCTCTTTTAGAACACTGGTTAGGAGGCTAACCAATGTAATAATGGAAAATTAAAAATGTGGAATCATTAAAGAAAAATTTCTATTCTGTAACTATTTTAATTTCAAACAACACGAAGTTTGATTTAAAAAATCATATTTTATAAAAAGAAAAGCTTATTGTCCTAATTTTGAGCCCCGGTAGAGGGCAGGGGGGAAAACATAAAAATAGGGGTGGCGTACGTAGCTATAAAAAGAAAAATTCTGAGCATTATTACGAATTTAATTTTAAAAAAAAAACGTTTTCGGCTCCCTCTAATGCTCATCCCCTATCATGTAAGAGCTCTAGTCAATGAAAATAAGCAAAAATAGGTTGAAAGCGTCGTTGCGCAGGAGCAACTGCTGTATAAATTTCCAAACTAACGCTAATTATAAAACAGAGATTTTTATTACCCTCTAATAAAACTCGTCATAAAACGAAAGAAAAAATGAAAGTTTGTAGAAGTTTTTTTTTTAAATAAAAATTGAAAATTGTTATTACTTATGTTCTTTACGATTATTTCAATCGTTACACTTCAAGGCTTGAAAACCTTTAGAAACAGTTGCTAACTACAGTCGAACCCGTTTAATGAAATATCAGTTAAAACAATATCCCGCTTAATGTAATAAATTTTCAATGTGCAGAATCATATACATTGTTTCTGTGACCCCGGACAATGGAACATCCCGCCTATCAGAATAACTTTTCGTGACCAATGGAGGCAATTCACCGCTAGAGGGACTCATGAGCTCATCGTTGTTACGTGATATCCGCTCTTTGTTTACTAAGATTTTCAATTGAGTTCTACGTGGAGTTCACTAGAAAAAATTAGTTATCTTAAAATTAATTAGACTATTTTCATAGCTTTTTCTGATTATAACCCAGTATTTATATTTAATTAAATCATTATAAAAGAAATTTATTACTTATTACAATAGTTATTGTGTTTTATTTAGTGTTAATTTTATGTAATGTAGAAGAACTTTATTTAGGCCTAGCTTTTAATTAGATTTGTCGAACTCGAAGTAAAGCGATGCTACGGCTTCCTTTGCTTACATTGCTTTCATCGCTGCCTCGTGACCAATGACGTTACTTGAATTGCCTCCATTGGCTATTCCATTAAGCTTTCTTGACTGTAATTGCTTAGATTCTTGAAATATATAATTACAATACATTAACCATTATTTACCTAAAGTTATTTTACCAGAGCACGATGAAGATGCTGGCTTTTATTAGTAGAGAGAGAATCAATCAACATTAGTTAAACTTTAGCATTGAGAAACCCCACTTGAGCTTTAGCGACATTCTTATTAATTAAAACATTTTCCGAATAATACATAAAGAGAATAAAATTAATGAAATTCAATTACAAAACGAATAAAATTAAAGGACAAATAACATCGAGTCACTCATAAATAAAAACTTAAAAATGCACAAAATATTAATTAAAATGTACTACTTTTTCCCATCATCATTATAAAAAGTTGTTAGCGATTTAATATTTAGTAACAATTTTGAATAAAATTGTTAAACAAAGATTTGGAAATTAACATGTGCTTTCATTTCACATCAGTTGCATTTGTGAAAAAACAAATCAAAAAACGCATTGGGGATCTAATTAAAAAGTATTACTTACTATGGAAATTTCTTCAGCGAATGGTGAAATCAGTTATTATAAGATTAAATGGCATATTTAAAAATTTAATTGCTTTGTCACTGTATAAATTAAAAACACTGTTGCATAATTACCATTTTGTTTTGTATAGGAGTTTTGAGTTGTAAGTTTGAATAACCTTTTCTAATGATTTAGTTTTCTAATGTTTTTATTCTTATTCAATTATTATCGTAATAATATATTTTTTTCTACGTATAGCAGATGTTAGTAGTTCAATATATGTATATATATATATATATATATATATCACATAAATTAATTTTAAGATTCAAAAACAATAAATAATATTTTATATAAATTACTAAATATATTTTTAATGTTTTCTTTATCTGAAACCATATTTATTAGCCTATTTAATATTTTACCTTTATTTGCACTCACATCTTATTTTGAAAATTATGGCAGTTAAAGGAAAAAAGACTTCATTTTAGTTTTCGTGATCCAATTTTTCTATAAGTTACTATCTATCTCAGTAAAGTTCTAACACATATTAATTAGTCAGAAAAAAGTTAAGATTTTTCAATGTGAAAAATTGATCGTTAGCTATTGGATTTTTCTTTTCCTTTTCAAAATAAGGTTTCCCCCTTTATTTTTCTCCGTTTAAATCTATTTTAAGGAAAGGAAAAGTTAATACGGGTTCAATTAGCATGCGTATTTTAACGCTGTCGAATGAAGAAACCGAGCTCCAATCAATTATTCAGCAATACTACTAAAACATAAGTTTGAAATTTAAAAAAAGGATTAGCTTTACTCACTTTTTAGTTGTCAAATCTTAAAGATAGATAGAATCATTGGCTCACCTGTAAAAAATAAGTAAATGCTTACAAATGATTCAGTAACATTTTAATAATTGATCAATATATTTTATTTGTATTTATTTATGCATTTCCTGTGTTATTATTATCATGTATTTATTTATTTTTTTTTTTTTTTTCAAAATGAAACACAATGATTCCCCTCCAACTTTTAGCTGCTTAAAATATTTTGCTTACCTTTCACTGCTCGGTGTGAAAGGATAAGGTAAAAGTATATCCCAACACGGCTTAGTATATGTATTCATAAATGGAATAAATACTTCTTATTTAATCAAGAAAAGTATCATTTATGGGGTTCATGTCTACTTGTAAAACCACCGATTCATTTACGTTTTGAACTGAAAATCGCAAATACGTTTTTTTTTTGTATTATTATCATTATCATTATTTTTGCATAACAAAGGCAGTGCAACTGTATTTATTTTTAATTTTATTCAGTATTCGCTTACTTGCAAAACTAATTTATTGTGTAACATTATTTACAAAGATTATAACATCAGGTGAAACACATGCACGGTTAATCTTCAGGCATTATGATAAACTGAGCAGTAACAGCTTCTAGTCGTCTTGTCAACTGCCTTTACGCATCTCTCCCACTTTGCGTTATTTATTCGTTTTATATTATAAAATTTAAAATAACAACCAATTTTTGCTTGAAATTCAGTGGTTATTAGGAATGTTTGCGAATACTTCATTACAGTTTGCTCATTTGAGCTTTGTCCTACTTGTTTTTATCTTCAGTTTCTTAGGTTTCAATGTATTACTTTCGCATTTCCGAAATTTATTTGCACGACTTTCAATCAAGCGCAGGTACGTATAATAAGTTAATTTTCTAGGATTTATGCCAAATCTATAGTATACATTTGCGTTCCTTTCTTTTTTTTTTTGAGATTTTTTTTTCGTAAATAGGAATGTATGTTCATGTACACCGGGGAGCTGGCTACATGAAAATATCGATCATAAGGTACACGGATCGTTTTTGCACAAAACGTCTCGATTAATATGTCCGAGTACATAGCCACTGGTCTGCCAGGGCGGGTGTGGGGCTTTAAGCAGGGGCGGGCCCTCAAAGTCAACGAATTTCAGCGAAAAAAAATCATAAGGTACACGCCTCGTTTTTGCTCGAAACGTCTCTATTAATATGTCCGAGTACATAGCCACTGGTCTGTCAGGGCGGGTGTGGGGCTAAAAGCAGGGGCGGGCCCTCAAAGTCGACGAATTTTAGTGAAAAAAAAGTCATAAGGTACACGGCTCGTTTTTGCACGAAACGTCTCTATTAATATGTCCGAGTACATAGCCACCGGTCTGCTACAGCAGGTTTGGGGCTTTAAGCGGGGGTGGGCCCTCAAAGTTGACGAATTTTTGCGAAAAAAAAAAATCATAAAGTACACGGATGGAAGTTTCACGAATATGTACTACTTATTACTCGAAATCACGGAAAAATAATGGTAGACTGTTTACTAGGGGCGAATGTGGCGGCAGACCGCTTCAAAGGGGCGTAGATTTCGAGAGGGAAAAAAAAAGTACACGGACCGAAGTTTTTTAGAATAGTTGCATACCTCATTGAAGAACACGTATGCCAAATGGCAGACTGATATCTTGGGGATAAGGCACTGTCAGACCGATTTAAAGGACGCACTGTATTGTGATGTAAATGCTTGGCTCTCTTATTTCATATGGAATAGCAAAGCAAGACATCATGGAACATGAATTAATCTTTTTATTATCTATTAAAATAAGTTACTAAAAGTACAAATTTAATAATTTGAATTCCAATGCATTTTCTTTAAGGAATGAATACAAGGAAAATGCAAAAGATCCCAAAGTGGCACGTATGTTTAGTGTATTCTATTATTTTGCAGTGATAGGACATACACATATAAAAACCGAGGTTTCCGTTAAAATAGTGTATATATACAGTAAAACCTCCAAAGTTGACCACCTCCCTACATTGACCACCTCTCTATGTTGACCGAAATTTTATAGTTTGAATGGTCACAATGCATTTTAAATGGAGATTTACCTCTCTACGTTGACCACCTCCGTAAGTTGTATGTTGACCACTTTTTAGTAGGTTATTTGAACTAAATGTGTATAATTTACTCTCTATAACTTGACCACCGATGTTTTTTTGAATTTGTTTTTTCCCCTGTTTATTTTCCATCTTATTTCCGGGAATTTCTTGATTGGTCATTCGGCTTATCCGAGTTACACTCGCCCCCTTTGTGGTGCTAAATTCATTGTTCACTTCCAGTATCATGAAATAGAGGGAAATGCCAGAGATTGTGTCCAGCCTTTTGTTAAGGAGAAATGATATTCTAGCCCTTTGAATATTTTTATTTCTTCGACTGCATACATTGTCTGTAATTGCTGAAATCTGGAAAAAATTCAAGGGAATGGGGGATGTGCGTAGAATTGAACTATGCAGAATTGGAAAGCAACTTGTATCGCTCGCACATCCAGTTCTTTTTTCTCGCTTTTGAGCAATTGAGGATTTTGCTATAGAAAAATGTCCAAGCATGCTTAATGAACTTGTAAACTGTGAAAGTGCTTTCGACAGTTACCTAATGAACAAATTAAGGACTCGAACAAAAATTTAATCATTCCTTAAAAAATTGTAAAAATGTGCTGTACCTTCAGTAAAAATAAAAATGAGTGAGTGATAAATTTTTCCTTAAAAAATACTAAAAACGCTTAACAAATTGTCTCTAATATTGTATGAAATTTTTTCAAAAATTCCCTAAGTTGACCACCTCCGTATGTTGACCACTTAAATGCAGTCCCTTAGGTGTTCAATTTATAGAGGTTCTACTGTATATAGATACACACACATGTGTGTATGTGTGTATTGATATGTATATTAGGGTGGAGCGTAAAAAACTTTTTTTGGAAATTGTTTTTGCGTGAGGGCTTAAAAATTGTGATGTGGCGTAAGGAAGATACAAAGAAAGTTTTAACTTCTTCAATTAATATCTTCCGGTTCCAGTTTTGGCTCATAAAACGCAAAAAAACGTAAAATTAAGGTAAAATCCAACAATTTTGTATTTTTCAAAATTTTAATTTTCTTTTTGTGATAACGACGACTATTTATCAGAATGTATGAGAAACATAAATAAAAATATTTAATTAATATATCAATATCTTCCGATTCCACTTTCAGGGTTAAATGATCCGAAAATGAAGTAAATTTTGACATAACATTTAATTTTCATGTTTTCGATTTTGCCTTAGAAAAAGCAAGGAAAAATTGTGTAATGATATGAAAAATTATGATTAAATTATAGACTAATAAATACTTACCTTAGGGCTACACTTTTTTTTTCTAAATTACCAAAATTTGGTGGAAAATAGAGAAAAATCACAATTTAATAACAAATGATAAATTTTTGCTAGAACCTTAATTCTGAAATAGGTAAACATATATTTTGGAAAACTTAGATGTTTGAAAATAATAATTTTGAACATTGAGCAGTAAATGTTACTAACAAAGCACCATTTTCATGTAACTAAGTGTGTCTTCAGTTTTAAAGTTTCATAGGTGCGTTATAACTTCATTCTCCAAGATCTGTATTTTTCGCTCTGCACTGGCTTTTGGTTTCAAAGGGTGTCATGACGCGCCTTCATTCCATTCTTCACCATCACGTCCGCTCACACCGATGACTGCAAGAGATCTAGAGATCTTCTGTTAGTTTCACTGTTCTTTCAACACATTGAGTATGGCATGGAAACTTTATATTTCCCAATGCTGATACTGGAGATTCCCCAGATTTTGAAATTGCTGGTGATGGATTAATTAAAATTTTTTAATTTATGTTTCTCATACATTTTGCTAATTATTCGTCATTATCACAATAAGAAAATTAAAATTTTCAAAATTTAAAAAAATGTTGAATCTTACCTTAATTTTTACGTTTTTTGACCCGAAACTGGAACCGGAAGATATTAATTGAAGAAGTTAAAATTTTGTGTGTATGTTCCTCATGCCAACCCACAACTGTTAAGCCCCTCACGCAAAAACAATTTAAAAAAAAAAGCTTTTGACGCTCCGCCCTAATATGCATATCTATCTATATCTATACACACATACATACACACACACATATATATATATATATATGTATATATATATATATATATATACACTATTATAACGGAAACCTCGGTTTTTATATATGCATGTCCTATCACTGCAAATAATATAATACACTAAACTTACATGCCACTTTGGGATCTTTTGTATTCTCCTTGTATTTATTGCTTAAAATAAATGCATTGGAATTCAAATTTATTAAATTTGTACTTTACAAACTTATTTTAATAGATAATAAAAAGATTAATGCATAGTCAATGAAGTCTTCTAAGTGCTATTCCACAGTTGAAATAAGAGAGCCGATCATTTTACATCACAGTACAGTGCGCTTTTAAATCGGTCTGCTAGTGCCTTAGCCCCAACATATCAGTATGCCAATTGGCATGCGTGCTCTCAATGAGGTATTAAACTATTCTAAAAACTTCTGTTCGTGTACCTTATTTTTTTCTCGAAATTTGCACCCCTTTCAAGCGGTTTGCCAACACTTTCGCCCCTAGTAAACAGTCTGACAATATTTTTCCGTGATTTAGAGCAATAAGTAGTACACATTCGTGAAACTTCCATCCGTGTACCTTATGTTTTTTTTTTCGTTAAAATTCGTCAACTTTGAGGGTCCCCCTGCTTAAAGCCCCACACCCGCCCTGGCAGACCGGTGGCTATGTACTGGGACATATTAATAGAGACGTTTCGTGCAAAAACGAGCCGTGTACCTTATGACTTTTTTTTCACTAAAATTCGTCGACTTTGAGGGCCCGCCCCTGCTTTTAGCCCCACACCCGCCCTGACAGACCGGTGGCTATGTACTCGGACATATTAATAGAGACGTTTCGTGCAAAAACGAGCCGTGTACCTTATGATTTTTATTTCGCTAAATTTCGTCGACTTTAAGGGCCCGCCCTCGCTTAAAGCCCCAAACCCGCAGTGGCAGACCAGTGGCTATGCACTCGGACATATTAATAAACCAGTTTCGTGCAAAAACGAGCCGTGTACCTTATGATTTTTTTTTCGCTAAAATTCGTCGACTTTGAGGGCCCGCCCCTGCTTTAAGCCCCATACACGCCCTGGCAGACTGGTGGCTATGTACTTGGACATACTAATATAGAAGTTTCGTGCGAAAACTATCCGTGTACCTTATGATCGATATTTTTATGTAGCCAGCTCTCAGTCTATAAGTAAGGTACCAATCGTCATCGATTAATGTCCTCTTTTGTATTTTTGGAATAAAATTTCGATTAGGGGCAGTATTCATGTTAAAATTAGTACGATTTCTGAAATTCCAAATACAATGCCTTACATTTGACGACCAAAATACGTTCAGCGTGTTAAAATTAATATGTATACTAAATTTGATCGCATTGTGCTCATTAGAACAGGATATATTAACGAAAAACCTTTTAGGCGCCGTCACTACATTAATATTATTACTTTTATGTTGCATGTTTATCAAGCAACGAAAATGAATCTAGCAAGAGACAATGAAACAATTTTTAAGATTACTTACAAAACAACGTAACGTCGAGATCTAATTTTTTTTCAAAAATTCATTTCATAACTCATAAAAGAATAATTTAACATTTCAACCGTGAAAATAACGTTTACATTGTTAGGTTTGCCCATATTTTTACATAAAGAAAAAATATTTTCCATATCACTGGTAGTTTAGATATTATGTGCAAAAATATCAGAAAACTTTTCAACTTTACGAGACGTGTTTTTCTCAATTTAATTATGAAGCAACGGGTGAACGAAACTACACTAAAGTTGTCATGCACGATTAGTTTTTTATTCTGAATACAAATAAAAATTTTCCATAAACAAGAAGTTCCGCATCGAACTATACGAGCCTACTTTCCCGAATACATCAACATCAAATTTGTACTCTAGCTTTATCTCTCTATTTATTTCTCATTTAGCTTAATTCTTGATTGCTTTAAATATACCTTTTCAATGGTTAATTTATATACATTCACTCATACATTTAGTCATTCATTCTTTCACTCATTCATTTATTTGTTTATTCATTAAGAAATATACTTTCAGATCCAGATCAAAAATTTCACGGGAAAATAGGCTCATTTAGTTGTGGATGAACTTGGTATCTGTACATGTTCTATGTCATAAGATCTTTCCCAAAAAAGTGTGTTTCAAGCAAATAAGTTTGTTACATCAAGATTTATATATTATTCAAATTTCTCTGTAGGCGCTAATAATAATAGGAGCTAAAATTGAAGAAAAATTGTTCAATTAGAAAAATATTTCACCTCGAGAGTTCCTTCTTATAAGCTTGTTCAAAGGACGTCGATCTTGTGTCCAGGGTATATAATTTCATTCACATTTCCCCATAGATGCTAATGTTAAAATTTTTTGATCTATTTAAAACTGAACGAAAAATTGTTCAAATCACAAAAAAATAAAATATGGAAATGACGTGTCCTCACGGGGATTTTTCGAATGCAAAAGAAAAAATCTTTCGAATCATACAATCTTCTCAAAAGTTATCGGGAGAGGGAACAGAGAGAGACAGACAGACACACAAAACCCTACTTTTTTTCCAATCTTTATTTTATTACTTCACTTATTTTTTTAAATTTTATTTTTAACGATACTTTTACAATTCATTACGACTTCTTTCGTACTTTTTTTCCTTTAAAAAAATTTTTTTTTACGGGAAAGTAGGCTAAAAAGCAATTGAAACAAATAACAACAAATAATTGGGGAAAAAACAATGAACGAGTATTTAATTACTTCACTTATTTTTGTTTTTTTAATTACATTATTAACGATACTTTTACAATCCATTAAGCCTTCTTTCGTACGTACTTTTTTTTCGTTTTCTTTTTTAAAAATTACGGGAAAGTAGGCTAAAAAGCAATTGAAACAAATAACAACAAATGATTGAGAGGAAAATCAATGTAATTATTCTTCAAAAGGCCGGACTTTTACTTTTACGAGAAATTAGGCTAAAAAGGTTGTTGTTAATGAAAATTTAAAAGTTGATACTTATTTTAACACGAAGACGAACCCTTAACAAAATTATAATAACGGAATTTTATAGAGCACATTATTCTTGATGAAATGTTATTTCATGTGTCTCTGGTGTAACTTGTCTCCAAATACAAAGGAGTGTTTCATCTTTACCCCCACTGTAACGTGGTAATTTCCTAAAGCAGGATAATGGTAGTATGTTGTGTGTTCCTTTCGCTGTGAAAAAACCTTCAAGGAAATACAAAATACTGCTTCGTTTAAGTATTGCAATTTTAATTGGGGGATTTCTTGAAGAGAAAAAAAATCATGGGGGAAAATATATTTTCAAGCGAAATGACTGGCCACGAAATTTTTCTTCATCTTACAATGGCAAAAATTTTGGTGAAGAATAATAGACACTTAAATATGTTTTTATCCGAAAGTTTCCATCTTGTCATGTACAGTCGAATTATGATACAGAATGATATCTGTTAATTTACAAGACGTATCTTAGGTTTTTTGGCAGATTTATCTCTTATTTTTCAATAGGTACAGTTTCAGACCATTTGTTAATAATGTACTGAACACTGTAATGAACAAAATCTTTAATTCAAAAGGACCTAAGCTTGCATTTACCCAAAAATATTTCATGCTGAACTCTTTTATTTGCATATCCTTAACATGCACTAGATGAAACAATCGTATAATTTACTAAATTGCATTCTTCGCATTAATTGAGAAAAATGAAATGAGGCATATGACACGTAATATTAAGTAGTTATAAACTGGAGTCATGAATAGATGTTTTTGATAGAGCGATTCATTTAAAGTAATTGCAATTCTCTTTTAATAAAGAAAACAAAAGGAGTCATTAAGATCACTGCAATCATCATTTAAAGAATTCTAATAAAATTCTTAATAACGACGTCTTTGAAAATTCGTTGCTATTAATAAAGTATTTTGGATCTAATCACTCGTAATAACTTGTTCGGATGAAGGAAATTTTCCATTGAAATATCGTAAATGAAATAGGTTTTGCTTAATGAAGCAATTATCAGATAGTCAGAATAAAGCAGTTTTCAATTTAAACGGTACTTTTTATTTTGACTATTCATATTTTTCTAGCAGTCTTAATTTATTTTCGCCCATGTGAGGCCTCAAATATTCAGTAATCCAAATACTACAAAGCAAAACAATGTTTGGAAAAATCTAATCAAGTCCTGAATAAGCGGGAAAACGAGAAATTTGATTCATCTGTAAATTTAGTTTCAAAACAGGCTGAGAGAGTTTTCAGAAATTGAAAATTATTGGTCCGCATGGAAATCATGAAGGTTTTAAAATAACTATGTAGTAAATATAAAGCATTTAATTTCCATTTCTAACATATTCTTATTTTTTTTAGTATTTTTTTAAAAGAAATATTTCCGATGACTGACAAAAAAGAGAATCATGCTTCATCGAGGGATGTTCTTAAAAGGTTCAGCTAATTATGTTTTTATATTATTCATTTCTTGAAAAAAAGACTGCTGAATTTTAATGAGAAAAAAAAAGTTGATTTTCTTTCGATCTACAAACTAATGTTATTTGTCAAAATTTATATTTATTCTGAATATTATTAACTTTTGATTTTTTTTAAATCAAATTTATTTATTTTTTACATATCTAATGAAACCAACGTAGATAAATCTGAACCAGATTTAAAAACAATTGTATACAAACTATTTTCCAGATCAAAAATAATGACAGAATAGGTTGGCAAAATTCTGAACATGGAAATAAATGAATGTATTATTTACAACTATATGAAAAGAATACACACACTGCGAATATGCCTAGTTGATTCAAGCATTTTATGCGAATATTCCCAGCTGATTCAAAGCTTTCATTCGAATATTCCCAGTTCATTCAAATCTTTCATGCATATATTCACAGTTCATTCTAATCTTTCATTCCTATAGTTCCAGTTCATTCAAATCTTTCATACGAATATTCTCAGTTCGTTCAAATCTTTCACGGGAACATTCTTAGTTGATTCAAATCTTTCATAACCTACATATGTTTTCACCGAAAAGCAATTATTTGTTAACATACAGTTTAAGATATCATATTTCCATATTTTAATCGCTATATAACATGTAAGATTTGAACCATAGACTCAAAATAAGTACAAAATCTTAGTGGTTATTTCTGATTGAAAATCTAGTGTGTTTCACTTTTGAATAAATAACCTATTCTTTACTTTACTTTGTTTATTTAATTGTTTAGTTTTATTCACTCATTTTCGCAGTTTTACAAAACATTCAAACTGTTATTATAACCTTAAAATTTGTGTTTATGTTAAACTGCATTTTTTAGTTAGGAAGACAGTGAAAATTTATTTACATAAAGAAGTAAGAAGCAACTGAGAAAGCTATTTTTCTCAAGGGAATATATTTAGCAGTCTTTAATTTATTGTCTTAACCACGTCAGACAGTTAAATACACAATTTATTGTTATAGTATAAATTTCATTGATTCATAGTCTATTCATTTCTTTATATATAGTTTTCTCATAATTTTGAATTAAATGATTTCTGACACTACCGGTACTTAACAAAAACCAAATAAAAGCAAAACCGGCCGGAGAAAAATGCAACCCGGAGCAAAAGAAACACCGAACTGAAAACAATAAATAAATATGATTACTCGTCCGCGGAGAGTAAGCACTGGTGCAGAAAATGAGGATGCAGAGATCCTGAATTGAAGTGATTTCTTTTTGTAAGAATGGTGGACACCGCATCAAATACAGAATCACACACGCGTGGATTTATTTCGTTTTTGTAACAGATTTTCTCTGTCAGAAGCATCGGAAGTGATCACTTGATATCACAGAGTAGCCCGAATAGATTGGGAGCGGTTGTTACATCTTGAAAGCTACATTCCTATTTGTTGTTTGCAATATAGGATGTACTTGAATAACATGAAAATATTTTTTGTCAAGTCAAAAGATATATATTTTTTTCATTCCTTGCAGTAGGTATATATTTAAAATACTATACAAGAGGAACACTAAAAACTTTTTTCCCGAAAATACATGAGAATCTCCTGGAAATTATTTATCTGGAGTCTGATGTTAAATTACGGAGAACTAAAAACAAGAAACTAAAGTCTTCAAAACAGAAAATTACAGAGAATAAAAAACAGAGAGCATTCTGTTAGTTGATAGTATCACACAATTTGCCACTGTAATGACGTCATATGTGAGTATCGCTAAATTACACTATTTGTTAAATAAAGTCTGAACGGAGTTCATCTGAGCCCACGATGTTTCGATTCCTGTCCTTTAATCCGTTCGGCCGAAAAGGCCGCCAAAGTTGGGGGGGGGGGGGGGGGCTTGCCGCCGAAGGCTGGAGCTCTATGTAAACCGTACGCCAGTGCTTCCCAAACTTTCTTCATCTGTGCACTCCTTTCTATAATTTTCGTAATGGAAAGTACTGCTCGTGAAAAAAAAAAGATGTTATTAAACTATATGTATATATATAGTTTAATAACAATAAAAATGCATTCTTCCCCTTTTTAGTGCATAAACAAAATAATAGGAACCAAAAAAAAAAATTCGTTCATAACTAAAATTGATATAACATTCATTATAATCAACAAGAAGGATGGAATTGTGCATATTGATAAAATTATCGTTGTAAGTTTGAAGGTTTTTTTTTTTTGTTAAAACTGAATACACATTATACATTTCCAACCAGAATGATGATAAAATTTCTCATTTTATGCATATTTTCATTCAATATTTTTGTTTAAATTTTGAACATGGTTTTTGAAGCCAACTTATAAATTCTAAATGCTGTGTTACACCCATCTCTCAATATCAGTATCAACTTTAAGATCCGAACTTGTTAAAAAAATAAAAGGTAATAAGCCCACATTTCCAATGCAAGCTAAGTTTTGCTACAAATTTTATTTTGTTATTTTGTTATGATAGCGTTCTCTTTATCTCGAATGTGAGGAAGTAAAGACTTTAAAATTTTACCCGATGTTCTTAGCCCAGTGCGCCGCGTACGACACTTGATGAAACACTGCTATACGCCAACAATGTATAATGCAGTTTTTAATAATTTATTATTTGGTAGTCACAGATCTCAAGTGCTTAATTATTCATTTGGTCGTAATTTTTAAACTGGTAGGCACTAATCTTAAGTGTCCCGCTTTATGTAACTTACCTGATCTTTCTGTACGATTGTAGATAGTGCAGAAAAACAAAAATTTTACTGAAAAACTATTGTCAAGGAACATGATTATTTTATTTGAAACAAATAAAATGATTCGAAATTTAAAGAAACACTTAGTTCGAGTTAAAACACTTAGTAACACTTAGATATTAAAGATAACACTTAAAAAAACACTAAAGTAGTAGTAAACACTAGTAAATTTCTAACTTTGTACAGAATTTTTTTTACAGTGCAAGTAGGTTATGAAGTTAGAATACTACATAACATTGAGTACGAACGAACGTATTTAATACGTACGCTCAAGTATTCTGCACTGTAAAAAATTCTGGTTCAACCTTTCACTAAAAATTGGTGAAATGCAGTTGCAACCAACAGTTGGTACTAATTTGAACCATTATTATGGTTTACTAGTTTCACCGTGAATGTGGTTCAGCACTGAACCATGATTACGGATTTTTTTAAAACCATTATTTCGGTTCAACTTTGAACCATGATAAAGGATTTTTTCTAACTTGTATTACGGTTCAACTTTGAACCATGATACCGAATCTTTTTCTAACCAGTATTATGGTTTAACTTTGAACCATAGCCATAGATTTTATTTTAACTGCTATCTTGGTTCAACTATGGACCATAATGATAGTCTTTTTACTAGCCAGAGTTATGTCATGAAAGTAAAGTTTGAGCTGCACCATTTTTTGTTGCAATGACTTTTAACATAAATACTTTACATATTTTTTTTTTTTTTTTTTTTTTAATGTTCAAGCGTAAATCAGGAAAAAGCTTATTACCAATTTTAATTTGCCAAGCATATTTTCTATTTTCTAATCTATAAATTTAACTGAAGATTTTGCTAATTATTAAATTTAATTATAAGAACAGATTCGTGCGTTTCGATAATTGATTCATTGTTCCATATATTTTAATGTATTTATTTATATATTTATTTATATCAACATCCCAATGCACTGTATCAGAAAGTTTCAGTATATTTAAGTAACTATGTTACTTAGTTACGTTCTTCAAAATTGCAATATAAGTCACTGTTAATTTTGTTACGCCACATAAGGAAAGATTTTGCAATAAATGTACACTATTTTATGCTCGTCAACAGATAGTTTTAACCCACTGGCGGCTGAGGCCGCGATTTAACAAAAATGGCATTTGAATTGTCGTTTATAAAAAGTTAAACTACTAACTACTTGTTTACTAAAAAGTTAAAACCACAGGTTTACTTAAGAAGATTAATTTTATTGTCGCTGAGGGTATTTAAGTTTTCTGCTATGTTTAAGCATGGTCAAAAGTGTGGTGATATTATTCCATTCTTTTCCATTATTTTATTTCTTTCGCGTTTTTATAATTCATTAGTTTAGAATGTTATTTAACTATGGAACATTAAAAAAATGTTTTAAAAATAAGAATAAAGAGCTGCAGAAAGTTGCATAAAATTCCTCTTTTTTGCATATGAAGGGTGCACTGGAGAAACGACCTAAGTCACATACTCCTTTTTGAAATTTGCTTTATGCTAAAGCATAAAGCAAATTTCAAAAAGTAGTTCAATTATTTCATAACATAAATGTTAATTTTAACTGTACGAGCCTACTTTTCCGTAACGCCCAAATTCAAACTTATAATACATATATTTATAATACATAATTTATATTCATTTATAATACATAATTTATAATAAAACATAAAGCAAACTCCAAAAAGTAGTATGTGACATAGGTCGTTTTTCCAGTGGACCCTTCATATGTGATCACAATTTTCATAAACATTTTTTAAGAGGTAAAAATTTAATTGTGACATACTAATTCGCAAAATATTTAATTAAACTTCTAACAAGAATGTGAATCGTCGCAAAAAGTATCTGCAATTCTAAAACTAGTCGTAGTTTTCTTTTTTTTTTTTCTTTTTTTTTTTTTTTTTTGTGTGTGTGTGTGTGAAAAAATACTCATATGCGGTATTTTAAAAAGTTTGCATTTCTTTGAATTACTGAAATAGTTCTACATTTATACAAGTAGTTCTAATTTAATTTGTTACGATTGAGATTTTCAATTTCATTTGGAACCATTCTGTCTGAATAACCGTCATTCGACAAAAGTTTTCAATACATTTCAACGCTCTATCATAATTTAACTTCAGATGAAATACTCCTGAAAATATATATTATTTCTGAATTGAGAATTTAAATAAATATTTAAACAGCGAATACATTTTTGATTTGTTGTGTCCAAAACAAAAGATAGGAACTCGTTTATTTACAATGGAAGTATTAATTTTCTTTTGTGGTGATTCTTCATTGATGTCTTTGAAATTTCAATTCAGATCACTTAGAATAAATATTGGGGAATCGATTCTAGTTGATGTGTGTCATTATATTATGAAGCTTGGCTGAATACTTAAAGTTCATTCGTTAAGCCTTAGTATTGTTGCCAGATTTACTTTTCTTTTTTCTTCTTTTGTCAAAATTAGCATGTTTTCATTACATGTTTTCATTAGCATGTTTTCATAGCATGTACACAAGATTGGAAAAATTTGTTGAAACAGGAGAAAACATATATGTTGCACTAGAGTGGTCAAGGCGTGGATCCGGATATACTTGGAAAATGTATTTTCTTATTATACGCATGACATTTTTAAAATATGATTTAAGGTTCTTGGTATGGATTAATAACTTTAAGATAGTGCTGCGTGAAATATGAGAATTAAGAAGCCGCCAAAAGACGTCTTCCTAGCAGGCACATCCAAGTAGTATTAAAGAATTTAAACAGAAAGCGGAAATAAAGACTAAGAATTTATAAGAACTATTTTTTATCAGTTTAACATTATTATTCGTCTTTGTTATTGCCAACTAGATATATTCATTATTAATAGGAAATGTTGCAGGATTTTTTCTTTGTCAAAGGGATGTAACTGGTTTTAGTAACTGAATACCCATAATATAAATACCAATTTGTTACTGAATTAAGCTTTTTTTTTTTTTTTTTAATTCCAGAGCATAAGCAGATTGTACTACCTAAAAAAGGTTCAACAAATCTTTTTTTTTTCATTTAATATTATGATATTTTTTAGTAGCGCACATTTGTATGAATGAACAATGTCAAAAATCGTGGATCGGATGATCTCGAATTCGATACCTGACCGACTGAAGACGCATCATGTACACTTGCGAAAACGTAAAACTCGTGGACCCTGCTTCGAAGTCCCAACGCAGTTCCGGAGGTGCCTTAAGCAGGAGAAAATCAGTGACTGAGTAGGGGGAGTTGGTTTCTTCCGTCACGTGGCATCATCTGATGTAATCCGTTTACAAAATGTGTTTGGTTAATGTTGGTTACCTATCAGGTGACTCTTGACAAATGGCCAGCAAATTGCAGGTTCTGAAGAACGTGTTTGCCTACTCATTCGCTGGATTGCCGAAAGGCAATCCAGCGAATGATGCATTTACCAACTGCTGCTGCTAGAAGTTGAAAAATAATAGTAAAAAAAATATGTGAATGACATTTTGCTTAAGAAAATTCTGACGTATCTGAAGAACACTTGAACTACTTCCTAACGCTCTACAACTATCATTACATGTACATTTCTATTTGACTCATTCCATTATAACTTATAGTACACTTATATATGTAACACTATACGCAACACTTATAGTGTTACGTAATGGGAGGCAGTAATTTTTATAGATTTGCAGCAAGAGTTGCATACAAAAGTTACTGCGCGTACTGCATTATGTCCAGAATGATGAAAAATATCTTTCAAATTAAATTTCTTAAGAATTTTTAATTGGTTCTGTCTAACATAACCCTCCCCCTCCAATTGCATGGAACTTTAGTCACATACCTCAATTTAGACAAAACCCAATACAGCAGTTCTCACAAAATTAAACTACGATACTTTATGTGATTTCGGAACCTAATGCAATATTATAAGTGTATCTTCATCTTTTAGTGTGCAACTCTTGCTGCAAAGCTATAAAAATAACTGCCTTCTGTTATTGAAAATGTTATGCGAGTTACAATGGAATGACTTGTGTATCTGTGTATGCTATTAAATTATCCACTCTGCATTTAATAACCGCTCAAAATTTGTTAAATATTTTTTTCTTGATTAAAATAGCTTCTACACCGGTAGAAATTTTGCATGTTGAGAATATACTTATTCTTAATCATTAACTTAACTCAGTAGAGCACTGGTGACAGCAGAAAATAAAAATATTACATCAAAACTTAGTAAATAGATTTAGAAGCACCAATTCGAAGGAAACGATCTTATTCGCTTTAAGAAGAAAGTACTTATTGTATTTTCCCTCACGCGTTAAAAGGAAAATTGATTTGCTCCTTGCGTAGAGTGAAAACTTAAACTTTGAGGCTCTATTGTTGCTATTCAGTGTTTTTTTCGGTAGATGTAAAAAGAAAAATATTTTTAATTTTGCAGATTTTTTTAAAGTTTTCGGCAGCGTTTTAAATATTTTGTGTCAAAAAATGCTTCTAACTTTTCGATCAATTTTAAGATATGGATAAAGTTTGTATGATTATTTTTGCAAAAAGTATTATTATAGAAGAACAAACAGTTTAAATTGGTGTCAAATCAGTCGACACATCACTGACACAGTAGAAAATTTCACTTTTTTAGTAGGATAGATTTCACAATTAATATCATGAAGTCAAGAGATGTCATATCCTATCTGACAACAAATAGAGATGTCGTAATCCCATTTGAAATGAATTCCGAATAGAAATCGGAATTCTTTACTCTCGAGACACCGAATGCGCACTTCGACAAGGTTCCAAATCCTCTTTTCACTCCTGATGATGCGAAGTGAAAAGCGTTTCCCTCCGCGAAAAAGGGGATCCCATTTGTTACGGCCTGATAACATCATCTCCCATAAGCAGTGGATTTCTGAAAGCTTTCATGGGAGCTGAGGGAGAAGTGGTTATTGTTAAAACAAAACTGTTGTTGAATTTTATTCACTGATGGGTAGTTAATGACAGTTGTGTAGTAATTTCAAAAAATAAAACGAAGATATGGACTTACTTTTTACTCGATTTATAGTATTGAGCCAAAACCCTGACATATTTTCATTAGTATTTTTTTTTAATGAATGCTTGATTTCGAAATAAACCCTTATATTATGTACTATTTACCTTAAACATTTAATAATTGAGAAGGTTTTTCGGAGAAAAATTATTTTATGGTTCAGTAGAATAATACGTACCGGTTGTGTTATTGGTTGTTAGTAAAATAAAGAGCTTTGACTTTGCAACAATACCAAATATAGGTTTATTTAGAGTGCACATCTCTCTCTAGAACCCTTCACCTCGATGTTGCTAATCCTGTTCTGCGAATATATGCACATAAGGGTTGCTATGCCCTCTCCCCTTGCACAGAAAAAAAAAAGTTGAACCACTGCGTTTCGGTACTAGAAAATTTATAAATGCAGCCATGCCTTACATTGCCCCTTCAATTATAGCATCTCTGCCCTTGCATAAAAAAATCTTGTAGCAGAGTTCCATAAAATTGCGTTTATTAATCATAGTCACACTGTAAAAAAAAAATCTCCTGAAAATAAAGGGAAAAGTACATCAGCAGAAACAGTTGCCGGAAACATTCCGTTTCTGACAATATTTCCCGAGACATGACAGAAGTTCCATTTTTTTTTTCTTCGTTGATCCTTTTAAATACAGCAACCGTAAAACGGAAAAGTTCCGTTCTCGTACTTTCAGGATCGTGAGGTACATGATATTTCCGTTTTTGGAAGGAAAAGCCATGTTTTGAAGCACTACGGAAACCTTTCGTTAAAATCAGTCAAAAAACAATCCGAAAATTCAGGTTTTTTTCAACAGTGCATTTAACATTTAAATGTTTATCAACTTCTGAAGTAGAAGTTTAAGATATAGCAGTTTCTAAATTACATTGTTTAAAATATTTTTTTTTTAATTTCAAATTAAAGAAATTTTTGTATTTATTTTATTTTCTAAAATTTTGCTTATTCATTCTGTTTGTAACCAATGAAAGCTTAGACGGCAGTTCAAAAGTACATCTTCCAAAACAGAATTCCTCTTTGTGTCCTTTCGTACCTAAATATATTTTTTTATTTCTCTCTACTTGTACTTTCTTATGTCTCTTCTTGCATTGCATTATTAAATTACATTTAGTTAGAATTTCATATTTTAGAATTAGTATTTATTTTTCTGCCTTTAATTGGTCACAACCAAATCATTCCAACAAAAGCATGGATTTAAACTAAATTCTTCTTGCTGGCAATCTGATAAGATGCATGTTATACTTGAATCTAAAATTGTTAAAAATGTATACCTAAATTCACATAAGAAGTACACACTGTTGAAGTTCAGTTCCAGGAAATATGTACAATCATTTATTTTTATTTATATCTCCTCTTGACAGTTGTGCAATAGAAAAGTATCAATTAGAGGGAAGAAAAAATTTGGGGGATAAATGGTTGCTGAAATGTTTCGTCTTCCCTAAGGCTTTATATATATCCGAAGAGAAGCAAAAAAGAAAGCTAATAAAAATACGAAAAGTTAGATTTCGACGTCTCAAGAAAAAAGAAAAGGATAATGACCAAAGGGCACAGAAGAACGATCTGACAAAGTTATTTTTCTATTGAGTGTAATTCCAGCTAAATCGCTCCTGGCTCATTTTTAAATGTGTTTTTATTTAGGTAACCCCACTAATCCAGAGGATTTTGGTTGGTTGATCATTGTAGAAAAAATCAGAAGCTTATATCTTACAAATTTAGTAATTGGAATTGATTAATAACAGTTGTAAAATATCTAATACGTACATTATACACAGTCCGCCCCACAAAAAAGGTGACTGACGTGAAATGAAATACAAGACGTTGGTTTTTATAGTGTTCATGCCTTTTTTTATTCAAACTAATCTCCTTGTTAGTCTATACATAATTGGAAACGTTGGGAAAATTGTTCAAAACAATTCTGATACTCAACAATTGAAATTGCCTGCAGACCGTTGTTGTATACTTCTGGACATTGGGAATCATGTCAAAACGCCGTCCTTTCATCGTCATTTTTAGTTCGTGAAATAGCCAGAAGTCGCACGGAGCCAAATCTGGCGAATAAAAGGGTAGTCAAGCACACCGATACCTTTTTCAGCCTAGAAATGACAACAGACCAGCTTTTTGCCCCGATGTTCAGTCGCAATGCTATGCACAGTTATTTTAGGAATTCTAGTGAGACCCCATCTTAACCTGGTAGATGCATAACGATCATTTCAAAAACTTTCACCCACTTTTCGAACATTTTCTTCGACTCGAACTGTCGCTGATGCTCCTGGGCGTAGATCGTCTTCAATGCTCTTTCTGCCATCACGAAGTCTCGCAAACCACTTAAAAACGTTTTTACGGCTCATTGCTACACTACTATAAACACGTTGCATCATTTCAAAAGTTTCTGTGCCACTCTTACCCAGTTTGAAACAAAACTTAATGTGTGCACGTTGCTCCATAGCTCGTTTCACGACCGAGGGTTACAACATACTGCCATAGTTTTGTTTACTGTTTGCAGTCTGTAATACCCGCGCTCTTTTCCTTAAAACGGCAGGTAGTCGAAACACCCCGCTAGATCTTAGAAGGCAGTAATGTTTCCACGAATATAAAATCAGTCTCCTTTTCTGTGGAACGGACTGTTTATATTGATCGTATATATATTATATATATATATATAGAGAGAGAGAGAGAGAGAGAGAGAGAGAAAGAACGAATGGAAGGGGGAGGAGAGAGCTCAAAATCGTCCATATACATATGTTTCGCAAACTAATATTGCTCTTTTGACTGGCAGAACATTTTCAAACAATCTTTACAGTCTATCTCAAGACATATTTAACTGCATGAAGCGTGTGTGGCACAAAGGCATCTCATGTGACACAAAGTCAATACATTTAACGGAACACAATGTAAATATCTACATATTACATTGAGACTAGGTGTGTTTTAACGAAAGTACAGTACTTTAAAAATTAAAAGGATTTATTGGAGAAATATTTATTACTGTAATTTAAAAAAAGGAAAAAAAGAAAAAAAACATTAAAACTGAAGACTATCTCTCTCTCATTCTCTCTCTCTCTCTCTCTCTCTCTCTCTCTGTGTGTGTGTGTGTCTCAAAAGAAAAAAAAACTACTACCTTGCCTTTTGATTCCCAAAAGTCCAAACGAATTCTTTTCCCTGTGGCTTTAAAAACTCTGAACGAAAAAAAAATGTCAGCAAACTAATACGGTTTTATACAGCGTTTTTAATTTATTTCATTCATAAGGACATTTAATGCTTATTATACTTAGATGAGAGAATTCCAAGGACTCGGAAGAATTATTTTTTTTCTTCATTTAATCATTCTTAGCATTGTTCCCTCAGATGAAAACCTCATTAGTTCGTCTATGATTTTTTCTATGTTACTAAGAACGTGGACATTTAAAAGCAGTTTAGAGAAGTAAATGAAAAAGAAATTATCATTTTAAAAATACTTCAAACTCGTTTTTTTTTCTTTAATGCTATCTTTCCGTTTGAAGTTACTTTCATACACAATTTAACATCTAGCATTTTAACATTAGATCTGTGCAACCAGTAAAGAATAAAAATCATTAAGCATTGAAGTGAAAGTATTAATTTAGTATTTTTTGTCTTAAATGTTTTATCACTGAAGCATAATAATTTTAAAAGATTTTCTTTTTCTTCTGTATCATTTAGGTGCTGTAGTGTAATAACATACTGAAGAGCTAAAACTAAGAAACAACGCAAGTAACTATAAGAATTGCAGGCACGAGATTTAGGGTCACAATAAGTTATTTATATTATAGAACAGTGCCTAAAAGTGAATATTTATTTACCTGATTTAATTTGTTAGGGACTTTTTGTTTTGTATTTAGCATTTTTTTTAACGAAACATCATGCCTTCTTTCTTTCTTCTGCTTCTGTTTTATGTACTTATTACTTTGTTATTTCTTATGGTAAAGTAAACTAACTGAAATGAAACCTCCTGATTAGCTATTTCAACCTTGTTTGTTTTTAACTGTTCCAATAAGCCAAAAGCGGTTACGTATTTAATGCTTTTTACAAATACAGTTTACTCTATGATATTTTGATTGTTTTAGCTATTGTGGTTTTGGTTAGGAAACAAGTAAAAGTGTAAAAAAAGCACTTTTGTTGCATAAAATAACTATTAGTTATTTTTTCTACTTAGCATATAGCTTGTTAGCGTTATGTCGTTTTGTAAAGCTTGAAGCTACATTGTTGCGAAAAATAAAGTGACCTATTCCTCTTGAGGTCCACGTGTACGCCAAATTTTGTTTGAACTCTTTCATTACTTCTAGAGATATAGCAGCACGATAATCGAGAAAAACATGTGATTGCTCCTCCCCTTTCCCATGGATTCGCGCCAAAAACTAATCACCACCAGTTTCCATTAGGTTTCATGTGTGCACTAAATATCGTTCGATTCCATGCAGTCCTATTTGAGTTACACCGGTCCCAAAAAAATAGACCACATACGGTTACACAGACAGACATTTTCTAAAAGTAGTCAAAATTGGTTCAGCACACATCAAAACGTGTAAATCATTCGAAATTTAAAAATTTTCACATATCCAATTCTTTCTTCGGTATATTGGATATAGAAGAAAGTAAAGAAAACATGGGCCGATCAACCCGAGAGAAAGCTTCCTTCGTGGCCGACGTTACTCTTTGCAAATATTTTTTTCTTAACCTTTTAACAGAAAAGTAATAAATTAAGCATTATTGAACTTTGAACCATTTGCATTCAAGGTATAATTCACAACAATGCATTGCTTCATAACGCAGTAAATCCAAAACGTATTGTGCAAAGTTTTGCATCCATGAATTATTTGTTCTTTTATACCGAATTATACATTCTACTAAATGGGAACAAGGATTAGCTGTTGTCAGCCAAGTTAAGTCATTGCGATGAGAAAGATAACATATCTATGGCCTACGTTTTAGGTCATACTATTACCGTTTTTTACTGTTAAAGGATTTTACCATTATTGAATACATATAGGCACTGGATACAAAAATGTGAAAAGCGCATCCTATGCAGATATGAGCATTTAAATTCATATTGGAAAATATTCGTACTTTTTTCATGGACTATTTGTCGCAATAATAGAATTTTCGACAAATAATTCGCAAAAGGGTTCCTAAAGAATTACATGGATATCATGGAGCACATCTTCATTCTACATGATAAAACTATTATCTATTGCGGGTAAAATCTCCGAAAGACATTCGATTTATTGGACATCGAAGACGTCTCCCGAGTCATTAACTCCCTTCCCAGCTTTCTCTGTCCCTCGAAATGCCTTCTTTGTTTCAGAGACCTCAGTTTTACGGGAATACGAAATTAGATTGAGTGTATAGCTTAACCTATTCTTATCTAATGTACTATTAAAGACAACTTAAACACCAAATCATACGTAGATTTTATTTCAGCCAACAAACAGAGGCTCCGTCACAAGACTCATCTAAAGAAAATAAAATAATGTCAGTAATATTACAAGCGTTTAGAAATAAAAAAATCAAGTAAATAATTTATTTAAAAAACGTTAACGTTATATGGACCACGGGGAAAAAGAAATTGAAATAATAAAATAATATTTCACATTTTTATCACAAGGGAAAAAAATTTCCGTACGAAGAAACGAGGGCTACTTGCTTTTCTATCAAATACAACTAAATACATTTCTCATATCCGAGCTGCTGCAATAGATAAAGAAGCAATTGGGCTACTAATGAACAGGCTTTGAGCATGCGAGTAATATAGTGTATTTACATGTATACAGTTGCGCAAAAGCGTCACGGTTCAAATCAGGCTTTCATGTCGAAACATTATAAACGACGATTTATTAATTTTATTATTCATTTATTAGTTTTTTATTTTCTCTTAATTTTTCGGAAATTAGGATTTTTAACTTAATCGACTTTTCCACCTGAATGCTTTTCCCTAGCACTTCAATTATTCCCTAGCGATTCCTATGCAATTTCTGCGCGATAATTTTGTAAGAAAACTTTAGCATTTTGATCGAAATTAATTTCATTAATTTTAATCAAATTTATTTTAAACATCTTAATTTTCATTTTAGATCTGTGCGTAATGTTCGCACAATCTTCAGAATTATTTTCATGCATATTTAAGCCCAAAATCTCATTTTAAGTAATTCCCTAATAATGGTTAAAACAGTTCGATTTGAGTTAGTTGTTAAACTAATGTATATCGCACTCTGAATCCGTATTGCCGTGCTATCGGGCACAAATGCAATTAGCACAACAACGCTACATAATTAAAGCCTTAGAGCGGAAACTGAAAATTTAATTTTCTCACTGCGTAATTGAGAAAGGCCACTTAAATGCACCAGAGGTTTTTGTAGAGAAGCATGGGTAATGTTGGAATAAAAACGTTGTGTGTATTTAACTAAACGTGGAAAAAATGCGATGAAAAGTTAATAGATAGCGTAATAAATAATTGTAGCGGTGAAAAAGTGATAGATATTTTTTTACGCAAAAAATATAACGTAAACAACTTGAAAAAGTTTAAATTATTTAACAGACAATGTTTTGAATTATCGTTAACACTTATTGCAAGAAGTTTCAAATCTAAAGTTTTGTTTGTTTTTGTTAGTTTTTTTTCCCGTGAGGAACCGAAACAAAACAAAAAGCAACACGTAAGCAACGTGATGAAATACAAAGTTGTAATTTTCATTGTACATTGTACTTGATGGCGTGGCTTTCTTCAGATGCAAAATATTTACGACTTAAAAATAAAAACTGTACTTAAAAAAAATATGTCTAAATAATAAGATAATTGAAAAAAAAATTCATTTCAGTTACTATTTAATTTATAAAATTGTGAAAGTATGTTCATACATTAAATATATTTCTAAGAAGTTCATTGATCAAATGATTATTAAAATTTTAATGTACATACGATTTTATTAGTGTATTTACAAGATTAAACACTAATTCACCAGAAGTTACATTTATTATCTAAATATCAAACAAATGAAACAAATAGATACAGTAAAAAATGCTCAGCAAAAAATAAGGATCGTTTCCTAAACAAAACGAAAGAAAAAAAAAAGCTAAATAGGACGATAGTCTCTTTTTATGACAAAAATTGTGATACAGCGTTGGTAATCGTATCCATTTTTTTCAAGCTTGCATCCTCAAAATTCTTGTCACCGTGAAAGAGGACTGTTTACGCCCTTTTCATCCCCATAGCACCAAGGTAAAATCGTGTCTAACATAGGGAGCGTCACGTGACTCGCGTAACAATTTAGCACACTCGTATTCCTCCGTGAATCGTGACTCGGATGTTAGTTGGTGTTGCATTTGAATCTTGTCAAATAATTTTGCTTCGAAAGATTTTTTTTTTTTTTTTCATGCGATAAGGTGGATTTTGACTAAAGTGTAATATTATTCAATGAAATATAAAATTGATATTTTTTCATTATTCAGACTTTTTTACTGAATTAATGTCTTTATTTATTTATTTTATTTTAATTTTTATAATTATTACTATTTCTTTTTATTTATTTATTTTGGAGTAGAATGAGACATTAAACGCACAAAATAGAAAAGGAGTCTTTAAAATATAGTAAACTGAAGGCTTCCATATTTACTGTATTTTCTGATGTTTAATCTAAGCACGTAAATCAATTTGAAAAATAAAACAAGCATCAAGCGCATTAATAAAAAAAAATGCTGTTAATTTTTTGGGGATAATCCAGTAAATGTATTTTAAATTTAAATGTATTATTTGCAATACCCTTATAGACGGTAAAAATTAAGTTTTTAAATTCTAATTCTATTTTATTGAAATGCGGAACAATGCATGCTTAAGGATGTTCGTTGTTTGACATTTTGTTTTTTAATTTGCAAATAAAAATTTGCTGAAAATGTTCACATCAACAGGTGAGAACTAGGGCTCAACGAGGAGGGATTGCGGGCTAAACCACCCACACTATAAAAAAAATTCTATAAAAGTACAGAAGGGGAGCGAGTGTTTCGTTGAATTTACGAAAGACTTGTTTTAAATCAAATAATCAAGTGTCTTGATAATAGTTTCTCATCAAAATTCTTGTTTTTCCGCCCTTTATAAAATAACAGAGAATTTTTTTTATCTTGCGTAAAACTGAACACTTTTTTATGTTACTACCAGTTTAAAAGCGATACACAAATGCATAAATAAACACTTGAGATCTCTAATACCAGTTGTCAGTGAGGACCAGAGTGTGGCAGAGATATTGTTTGAGGAAAGTTAGCGATCGTGTAGTGAGCACCAGAAAGAAGATTCTGGAAAGAAGTACTTCGTTGTGCGAGTTTCGACTGCACGTGTTTTGGAACAGTGCCAAAGTCGTTTTTGTAAGACGAAGAGTGTCAAATTGTGAGTAAAAGTGTGATTCAATGTGTGGAAAACTGATAGTGACTGTGAGCGTTGGGTAGGAAGAGAAGTGGACGTTGTAGTGAGAAGGTATAATATATTGTTGGTGCACAACGTAAGTTCAGGTTGGTTGTGAGAAAGCGATTTGGAGGTTAGCGTCCGCAGAGGTAGGACGTGTCCAACAGTACTACCGTGGATCGGTTTGACCGCGTCACAAATGCGGTGGATTCCTGCAAAGACCTTGGCGAAGTGCCTCAAAGAGGCATAATACTTCATCAAGGCAGATGACTTCTAAAAATCCGGTAGACAACTATAAAAAAATTCAAGATGAAACAGAGTCGGAAGATGACGTTCCCACCCCTGGAAAAGACTCAACGAAGAAGAAGAAGAAGAAAAGTAGCATCACCAAGGCCAGCCTGGTAAAAAACCCTTTTCTCCTTATTTGTGAGCGTGAGGGACTTCCCCCTTTCGAGCAAGTTGAAAAAATTATCCTAAAATCTAATGACGATGAAACATTAAGTGAATTAATTGAAACATTTATAAAAATTGACGGAATAAAGGATACGATTGATTTCCCTTCTGACGAAAAAACAAAGTTTCTTTTGTCAGAGTTCTGTAAGCTCTTTCATAAAAGTATAGCTACCTTAAATAATAATATGCTTAAAACTAGGGAAAATGCTAAGAAAACTGAGGAACGTATGGCAGAAAGTGAGGAATTTGTAGAGGAAAAAATAACTGAAAATAGGGAGTTAAAAGAAACCGTAAAAACGATGTCTGAAAAATTCGAAAACGAATTCCAAAGAAACTATAATAGGTTCATCCCCCCCCCCCCCATCAAGTTTGCAAATTGGAACAAAGATAACAGACCCACCGAAAATAGCCCCCTAGCTACCCAAAACAGATATGAAAACTTAGAAGAGGATAATATTGAAATGGAAGTAAACGAACCCCAAAGTAAAGAAGTTGATAATGCTAGCAGTAGGAAAAGGCCCGTTAGAGATATCGAAAGCTCGCCTGAGAAAAGTAACAACAAAAAAACTTTTAGAGAAGAAACAAATAACCCAGACCTAATTTAAACTATCAATCAGAAGAAAAAAATAAAGCACCCCCTATAACTTTTGTTGATATTTCCGACCCCACACCCCTCTTAAAGGAGCTCAGCGAGCTAGTCGGAACCACCATACTAGGAACATTCAAACGAAATAATGAACTGGTTATCGAAACTAGAAATCCCATTTACTATCGAAAAATTAAAAATTACGCTGATGAGCATAGTTATAAATCACACACACGCCAGCTTCACCAAGATAAAGATCAACAAGTTGTGTTTAGAGGGCTCCCTATTGATTTTAGTGTTGACGATATTGAAAAAGAACTTATGGGAAAGGGGCTAACTTGCAATAAAGATACGCAAATGACCAGACGAAAACAAAAAGATCGAATTCCCCTATTCGTAATTTCCCTCCCAAAAAATAATGACTTAAACAAAGAAGTGTATAATATCAGCTCAATCTTGTATTATAAAATTAAGGTTGAACATCTAAAAAAGACTCAAAGAATCTCCCAATGTTACAGATGTCAGAGATTCGGACACAGCTCCCATCACTGCACACTAAATCCTGTTTGTCTTATCTGTGCGGAAAATCACTGGACGCGCGAATGTAATAGGCCAAAGTCCGAAAAACCTACCTGCGCCAACTGTAGAGATGAGCACCTTGCAAATAGCACGGAGTGTGTAAAAAGACCATCCCCAAAAACAAAAGAGGAAAAAATAATCCAAAGTACTGTAAAAACCCCATCGTACGCTAGTGCTCTCACAAGTAACCAAACGAAACCCCCCAAGAATAACGTAGAAGCTATAGCGACTCTACCGCTGACAATTGCATCTCTCATGCAAGATCTTCAAATCCTCGTACGTAACTTAAACACGCACTTCGAGAGCACTAATCATGGCAAATCTTAGTTGCATCCGTATTATGTCTTGGAACGCAAATGGCCTCTCGCCCGAAAAAATGGACGAGCTCGAAAACTGTATCTCCTCCCTCTCCCCTCATGTCATTCTTCTTCAGAAGACTAAACTAAAACCCTGTCTTAATCTTAGAAGCATCCCAAATTTCTGCAGCTTCCGCAACGATAGGGGTATTGGCCGCGGCGGCGGCACAGCCATCTACGTTAGGCGAAATATTATCACTAACGAAATAAAGCACCAAACCGCTACCTTTGAGAACACCACCATTGCAATCAAAATTTCAAGCAACGAGCACCTTACGATCAGCTCTATTTATATTCCCCCCAGCTCACCGAATCTTGATATCTCTGAAATATTGCAAATCAGCCAAATTTACCAGAATACCATTCTATTCGGCGATTTCAACGCAAAGCACCCAGACTGGAGTTTTGGCAGAAGAAATAGGAGGGGTAATCAAATACGTAAGTTAAGCATCGATCATAATTTCCAAATCTACACCCCAAATACCCCCACCCACTTTGGCATTGGTGAAGCATCCACGCTTGATATAGCTTTAGCTAAAACCCCTAACTGGCCGTACGCCATAAGTACATATACGGATCTATCCTCTGATCATAACCCGGTTATGATCACATTAAACTTAAACTACCAAATCCCTAAGAAAGAAAGAATTTTGAAGACTACAAACTGGGCAAATTACACGAACCTGTTGCACGAAAAAGTAAGGGGTAACCCCACCCTACAAACCATTGACGATATCGAGAACAGCGTAAAAAATTTCTCTGAGTCGCTGATTGGCTCCTACGAAGCCTCCACGAAATCGCAGGTTGTTAACCACACCCCCATTAGACTTCCCCCTTACGCTAGACTACTTATTGTCCAGAAAAACAGATTAAAAAAACAGTGGCAAAACACTAGAAATCCCAGTCTGAAAACGGAGATAAATAGGTTACAGAAAATGATAAAAAGCATAACTAGGCAGTATAAAGAGCAAAGGTGGACTGATTTCATAACCAGCTTATCGCCCGAAAACGGCTCCCTTTACAAACTTTCCAAAGCCTTCGAAAAACCTTTCAAAAGTATTCCCCCACTTCACACTACGGGAAGGATAAATTTTAATGATAGGGACAAAGCCGAAGCCTTAGCTGAAGCTTTTGAAGAAAATTTTCGACCAAATCCCCCCTCCCCAAACAATCATGTCACGTCGTTAGTTCGTAGGAAAATTCAGGATTTTAACTCCTCCCCCCAAAACCAGATCCAGTTTATGCCAACTAACCCAGGCGAAATTGCTGAAATTATTAAAAGAACTAAAAATAAAAAGGCCGCCGGACCAGATAATATCTCAAACAAAATGCTCAAACATATGCCCCTTAAAGCACTGGCTTGCCTAACAAAAATTATTAATTGCTCACTCAAGCTTTCTTACTTCCCCACTATCTGGAAAAACTCAAAAATCACCCCAATACCAAAACCCTCCACCGACTCCAGGGACCCCCATAACTATAGACCTATAAGTCTTACCTCACATGTTTCCAAAATATATGAGAAAATTATAAAGAAAAGATTGCAAAAGCATATAGACGACATGAACATCATCCCCCCAGAACAATTTGGTTTTAGAGAAAAGCACAGCACAATACACCAACTAATCAGAGTCCTAAACGCTTTAACTGAAGGTTTTAACTATGGCAAGCAAACCCTAGGCATTTTTCTCGATATCCAAAAAGCCTTTGTCAAAGTCTGGTATGATGGGCTCATATACAAAATGATAATCCATAACTTCCCAAAATACCTTGTTGATTTAATCAATAATTATCTTAGAAACCGCACCTTTAAAGTACAAATTGAAAATGAAACCTCCATCAGGAAACTCATTGAAAGTGGCGTCCCACAAGGTGCAGTATTATCGCCCCAACTGTTCAACATTTTCATGGCCGATTTCCCGACTCATGAAAAAACCATGACCGCCCTCATTGCCGACGACGCCGCGATCATTGTAAAACACAAAAGACGTAATTGTGTTAAGAAATACGCCCAAGAGCACCTAATAAAAATAGAACATTAGTGTAACAACTGGCGGCTCGCTCTAAACCCCACTAAGACCATTGCAGTTCACTTTAAAAAGAACAATAAAAAAAAGGGCCCCGAAACTCTTGAACTTATGAATAATACCCTAAATTACAAACTCCAAGCTAGCTATCTAGGCATCACTCTCGACTCCGGCCTTTATTTCAAAAAGCACGTCGAAAAAAAAAACTAGTAAACGTTAAACATAAATTACACCTCCTCCGCCCCTTACTAGGGCGCTACAGTAAACTTTCATTAAAGAACAAGATGTTGATATATAATCAAATCTTAAAACCAACCATTCTCTATGGATTTACGGTATGGGGGCACGCTGCTCGCACTACCATTAACGAAATCCAAATTCTACAAAATAAAACCCTCAGACAAATTGGTAACGCTGATTGGTACGAAAAAAACAAAGCCCTCCACAGCGAATTATCTGTTGACTCAATCTCAAGGCACATTATAAAAAATGCCCTAAAACTGTTCAACAACTTCCAAAATCATCCAAACGAAGCAATTCGTACCCAATCCCAATACATAAATAGGAATCAGAAGTACCCCTACCCGGCCAGAACCTGTCTGCTCAACTATGATTCTCTCAGTACTAAGCATAATCTTCTTCCAAATCCTCAGTTGGACATGCTCTCCTTGAGATAGTCGGTTTTTTTGCTATTCATTTACTTATCTTATATATGTGAAGAAAAAAATTAAAAAAGAGAAAATCCAAAAAGAAAAAAGTATAAATTTTTTAAAAAAATGCTTAAAAGAAATATATATATATATATATATATATCTTTCCCGGGGCCTAACGGCCCATCAACAAATATAAGTGATCTGTTACCAGTCTAAAACGTTTAAACATACCTAAATAAACGTTTTGGATGTGCGACGACCAGTCTAAAAATTGTCAAAAATATAATACACATTGCTGGATTACAATGTAACTTTACCTCTAGGGAACATCTTAGGTCGGGCGGGTTAGGAACAGGATTCAGAGCAGCGTGGGTTCAACTGAAATAACTTTCCACTTTTTGCACCAGAGAAAGTAATGCACCGTACTCACAGATGGCATCACTATTGTAACATGTTATCTGTTGCAATAAATTTACAGAACGTTCTCCGTTTTTTATTTTCTGTAATTTCCTTTTTTTAAAGACTTTTTAGTTTCAAGTATCTGCAATTTTATGTTAGACTCCATATGAATGATTTCCAGGAGATTTTGATGTATTTTCAGGCAAAACTATTTTACGGTACAGAACACTTAGCTTCAAATCATGCCTTAGTATAGTCAAGGCTAAACTTGATCCAGTTATTTAACTGTTACGGATCAGGCTATTTCGTTTCTGGAAACATCGAAAGAACCGACGTCGCACTTTTTCCGCAGCTAGTGGCGTTAGTTTCCGACCCAAAAAAGTTTGTTCACATCATTTTAAAGCCTCTTTATTTTGCTAATACGATGTCCTTTCCTGGTTCCCGGAGGCGTTCAAATGAATATTTTTAGTGGAACGTCGTCCTGTCTCTGTTTTGAATGTAATTTTTAAAGATTTTTGCAGTCAATCAATTTTTTCTAATGAAAATGCGGTACTTTTCCGTTTCGGTTAGGCTGGCGATGGTTATTTTTCGTTTTTCGCCAAATCAAACTACTTTTCCATTTTGGGTTGCGATTGGCGGTGTTTAAATATTTTCCCCAAACCAACTCCAGACACAAAAGAAATTTATTTGGCAAAATAATAATAATAATAATAAATTAAATTTAATGATATTAGACTTTTGATTTATAGTCAATATGTGTGTGCTTTTTAATGCATTTTATTATTTCTTTTGTGCAGAAATAAATGCTTAAAATAAAATAGTTGCGTTTTGTTCACCTTTTCCGGCCATATTTTTTTTATTAAAAGAATAGCAAATTACCCAGTCAACTCTTAACTTAAGATTGATTAAAAGTAATTTTGAATGTTTCAAAAAATATATGTATTGCAAATTTTGCCTGAGGCAGCAAAAGTTATGATAATGCTATTTATTCTATATTACAAATAGATTAAATTTGCATATAACATTTACTAAGTGTATTTTATATATTTAATGAACTATATAATATATATATTATATTTACAGGTGTAAGCAATTAGTAATAAATGAATTTTAGTACTGATCTTGCATTGGTTTAAAATTAATAATTGACAGCATTAAAATTTCTCAAATTTTTAACTGAACTGTTTTAGGCATAATTACTGATGAAACAAGAGCTGGCTGGCGGTGATTAATTTTTTTTTTGTCAAATCAATTACGCCAAATCAATAATCTGCTTTTTATCTGTTAGAAAGAAGCCTCAAAGTAGAATAGATGGCGATGAGTGCCGACCCCTATTTTTGTCCCATTATTTATGGCGAAATGAGACAGCCTGATCAGTAACAGTTTACTAACTGGATCAAGTTCGGCCTTGGTATAGTAATATGTATGAAAAATCTCCGTATAGTAAATATGCGTATGTATAAAGTTTTTTATGATTTTCTCCCTCCTGGGGACCGTTCTGGTTCCGATAGTGGATGAGAATGATTATATTGTGGTGCAATACAATATGAATTTTGACTAGGGTAGGATGGGGTAAAATTGGGTCACTTGATAAAAAACTCAAAATAGTAGAACTTGAAATTGATATTTTTAAACCAATATTTTTTATGTTATATTTCAATGTGTTGGCAACATTTTTCATTCTAAAAACAGTTAGGTTCTTAAATATGGCAACACAAATAAAAATTACTTTGTAATTTTTGGATGATAGTGTGCTAAACACATGGTTTACCAACTTCTGAAAATCTCTATATTTTATCAAATAACAACCCAGTTTAAAGGATTTCTGCACAATGAAACTTTGGAGAACAATTACAGCCGAGCATGTAAGAAAAAAACTAAATATTGAATTTTTTACACCAGTTTTTCTTGGATGGGGTAAAATGGGTCATGGTTACGCTTAGCTAGTTCTATTCTATTATTATGTTAAACTTTACTCTGTTGAACCTCACTGCAGAAAATTCCTAAATTTAAACAATGAATGTTGGTTATTTTATTGAAATTACATTTAAAAAATATTTTTTTAATGTTTTTCCTAAAAAAGATCGTATTGATGTGGTAGAGACAAGTGATGTTGTTGAAGTGTTATGTGAACCAATATATAACAATCTAGAACAATATTATTTTCACATTTCAATGTAAATTATATTTCAAAATGTTTCTAAATTTGTTACTTACTTTTTTTTTCAATTTCAAAGTAATAAATAACTGTTTTCGCCATTATTTTGCATTATGACCGATTTTACTCCACGATGGAGTAAATCAGGTCTCAACTTTATGAGCTCAGTTAAACTATTTCATAATTAAAAAATAAATATTAAAATGACATAAAATTGATATAAAGGAGTTCAATGTTAAGATGCAATAGAAAAGAAATGGGAAATGTTCCTGGTTTTGTTGCTATGAACCTTTAAACATGAAAATAGCTAAAATTGACCCATTTTACCCCACCTGACCCTATCAAACAAAGATTATAGTTCCGATGGTATATGAAACAAAATAGCATTAAAACTGTTTTGAAAAGGTACACACAATTTTTGGACATTTGCAATATACGCTCATGTTCTAATTTTTGTAACTTATAGAAAAAGTTATTAATTATTCTACTACATTTACGAAAACGTTAGCTAAGACTTGATAATATTTCTGCTTATTCAAAAGCTGCAGCAAGTGTTGCTATTTTACTTTTAATGTAGTTCAATCACAAGATATATCACATAAATGAGAAGAGTAATTGTGCCATAGTCGAAATAAGTTTTGTTTAAATAAGTGTTATGGTTTGATTTATGCTTAAAATTTGCTCAGAACGTACATGATGTTTCAACAAACATGAATAGTGTTTTCTTAAGTAGTAGTAACATCGCTTTGAAATGTTATGATCTAGCACAGAGCTTTCCGAACTTTCCCTGATGGCGACACCCTTCCAGTACATACAATTTACCGAGACACCCTTTCACTGATACTAATAAAACAGATTTGATTTCATCATAACAAATGGTATTTTAAAGCAATAGTTATTTCATATGTGAATTGGAAGTACAGTATAATTAATACATTCAACACTTTTTTCACAGATACAAAATTTTCCAATACTATCAAGAATTCAATGGCTCACATGGGCTTGACGACCATTACAAATCTGTCTTATATTAGGTCGGATCTAAGACAAATTCACACGCATTTCTTCATCTAACTTTCTCAAACTACTACGTTTAACTGTTTTTGTATGAATCATAACAGGAAATGCACTTTCACACGAATATGTTGTAGAAAACTGCAGCAAAATGAAGAGTGCCCTCCTAATTAGGTGAGGATAATCTTGCCAAATAGAAATCCAGAAGTTGCACAAATCTGATTCCTGGCCCCCCCCTTCAGCAAGTTGAAGTCAGGGAGCGGAGACTTTAACCTCCCTGGTTGAAGTTCACAAGTACTGGAAAGCACAAAAGGATTTCTTATCCAGTCTTACTTTTCTCCACCAAGACCCCTACCTGTTAGCCGAGGCCTTAGGATTGCTTACGCACGGGGAGAGGTAGTGGGGTCTACGGATTTTACATGCACATATCCCCAAGTATACATGGTGGTCTTCAGTGGGTATCGAACGCGCGACCTTCCAGCTGGAAGTCCGACGTGCTAACCACTGGCCTACCACGGCCCCTATCCAGTCATACTGGTTTATATCTAATGTTGGAAAATATCCATGCAACCTATCCTTCAATTGCAGTAAATGGTCATGAATCAATGGTTGTATTTCATTACTAACTGCACATTGTATTTCATTACTAACTGCATCATGTTATATTTGTTTTAAAGTAGGTGCATTGCATAGAAAGCAAATTAGATAATACTCTGTAAATTGACAGTAACAGATAAAGTTCCGCATTAGCAACGCCATCTGAGAGTATGCTAATTTACTATTTCTGGTACGCAAAGTCGAAGGAACCCACCGGAATTGAGAGCGAGTTAAGCTGCTCACTAAAGCTGGAAATAAACTGTACCCCAACAATATATAATGCATTTGTTTACAATTTTTAAACTGCTAGCCACAGATAACTTGAGATCTGTATCTAGTACATTAAGATCTGTGGTTCTGTTTTTCGACGAAGCTGTTATTACCGAGTAACTTGATTCTTGACTTTCTAACGAGTACTTACGTAAATTCGCGAAAAAACAATTTTATTGAGAAACTCTTGTCAAGATATTCGGTCCTTTGGTTCTGCGTAAATTTACCTAGATACTCAGTTTCCTTTCTACCTTTTTACATGAATTTATTTACAGTGTAGGCAAAAATTGTAATATATATATATATGTATATATATATATGTGTGTGTGTGTGTGTTTGTGTGTGTGCGTGTGTGTGTGCGTGTGTGTGTGTGTGTGTAACGTAACCGTTACAAGCAGCCGTTATTTTAATGTAATGTACGTTGGTAAGTCAATCATGGCCGAAAGTTTTCAATATTTGATTTATTAGTAGCTTCACATATTAAATATACATATTCCAAAATACAGACGACACAAAACATCACTCTTCTATCCACAATATTTACATCGTGAATTCCCGCGAAAAGCTTGCGAGATCGCCTTTTATAATCTCTCGAGCTATATGTCACGTGATGAAGCAACGATTTTTCTATTCGTTTTGCTGGAAAACTATTTTTAGTCCACATTACATAATCTTTCCCGCGTTAGTTTCCCGGTCTCAAGGGAGCATCTATAAAATATTTATCTTTTAAAAACGAAACAGAATTTGAAAAGGGGTTTAAAAAAAGTTATTTAGTTTTTAATGTTATATATATATGTAACAATGAAAATTAATATTTCATTAATATAAAATTAATCTAACCTAAATCATTACTATTAATTACTGTTCTATAATTTAGCTAAAGGTTTCCGTTTTTATTTCGGTATTCCATTAGCTTTACCACGGGCCAAGAATGTTCATTACGTCATACTCCAGTTCCCTATCCATCTAACATTACCATATAAGGCAGTGAAAAAGTGTCATGCGCAATAAGAAATTGTACATATGGCAAAAGCTTGTGTTGCACACTTTCGCTAGAGATGTGGTGAAATAAAGACGTGTGGACTGGCTCTTGGGTCTTGTTTTTACTTTTCGTTTATCACTTAAAAAAGAAGAAGTCAATTGAATGTGACATCCAGTAGCTAGGATGTTTCAAGTCGACAGGATTGTTACCTGTGTTAAGACTATACGAAGTTTTGAAATGGACATTACTTTAGAATTGAAGTAATTTCGAGTTCGAATTTGACATAGCCAAAGAGAATCTCCAAATGTTAAAACAGGCGCCGAAGAGCTTTCCAGATGTTGCCCCGTCTCACCGAAGTGGGGAAGAAGTGTGCCTATGCGTGATTGGCTAAAAGAAGGAGAAACCTTCGGTTGATTTTTTTTGTTGATTATCAAGGCATCGTGACGGATCATAGGCGAAGGGTACCGAAGCTGAAATCATGGAGAACATCAAGAAACGGAGAGGATTTATAAGAGCTCAGGCGACCAAGCTTCTTGGCAAAGAAGAATTAATTAAGAATTCAGAAAACGTAATCAAATTGCGCGTGCTAAAAGCGCAATTACAAGAAAAAAGAAGAGAGTTGAAGGATCTCGATAAGGAATTAATGCTTGTAACAACAGAGAAAGATGAAGAAATTAAGAAGGATTGTGATACATCTGAGGATTATCAGGAAAAAATTCTAGAAGCTATAGAAAAAATTGAATTTAAATTAAAGGAAAATGAGAAGGACAAGAATGAAAAATTAGAAGTCTTACAGGTTGTTGACACAGAAGAAAAAAATAAGCAACAAGCACATATGATTTCTGCACGCCTTCCTAAAATCGATTTGCCAACATTTCAGGGTGATATTAACACCTGGTTTTTATTCTGGCAAATTTTCGATGCAACCATCAATCGGAGAAAGGACTTATCTGTCATCGAGAAATTAACATACCTTTTGTCTTTGTTAAAAGGAGAACCGTCCAGATTGGTGTCAGGTTTTGCTGTCACTGCCGAAAATTATGAAGATATCGTTAAAGTATTACATCAGCAATATGACCATAAAAGCAGAATAGTGGACTTAAACGTGAAAAGAATTTTAGAATTGAAACCTGTGACATCTGTAGCTCAGATAGGTGAGCTCAAAAATTTAATTACAGAACTCTCTATTAATTTGAGGAATCTAAATAATATCGGCATCAATACAAACAACTGCAGTCCTATATTGAACACTAAAATTAAACAGTTAATCCCCGCGGATATGTTATTACTGTATGAACGTCAAAAGGACAAAAATACAGAAACAAGCACAACAGAGGACTTAATTAAATTCCTTCAAACGGAAATAAATTACAGAGAAAATGTTACACCTATTCTGGATCCAAAGGCCCCAACTTTTAAGCCACTCAAGTATGTTCCACATTGGAGACCAGCTGTCGGACAAAGTCCGACTTTTTTGCCCCGAGCTCGAGTGCAACCAAATAGAATGTGGACCCCACCTTTCTCGCCTCATCAGCCTTGGACTACAAGACAACAACCTTACCGTGAGTTAAATCAGATGCCAAGAATTCTTCGTCCTAGTGTGCCTCCAACAACGGATAAAGCTAATGTGATATGCTTCAAATGTGGTCAACCAGGACATATAGCTAGGACATGTCTGTCAAAATGACACAGGGCTGTGCCGCTCATAAGCGTCCAAAAGGCCAGGAATTTTGCTGAAAAAGACCGATTTCTGCAGACTCAAATATACTTTCCAGACACTGGACAGACTCTGTTAAGTGTTTTAGATACTGGAAGTAAAATTACTATCATACCAATTAATTTTCTAAAATATTTACAGTGTACTGAAGTTCAAACCAAAACAGAACCAATTAGACAAACACAAGGTATTTTAAGGATAAATAAAGTTATAAAGGTAAGTGCACAGATTGGGAATTACTTAAACAAAATACTTATGTATGTCATTGACTCTGAATTGCCTTATATTTTAATGTCTTTACAGCATATGTTACTTTTCGAATTAGATATTAATTTAAAGGAAGGGAAAATTTACCAAGGGGATAGAGATATAACTTATTATGATATGCATACTAAACAAGAGTCAATGAATACATATTACTTAAACGAAGTTAAACGAAATTATAATAATGATAACTTAATTCAAATTTATGATATTCATGATAAAAGTATTTGTAATGAAAGTAATACCCAATTTGATTTTACTGAAACAAGAAATTTTTATAATAAGAATGTAAAATGTAATAACTCTAACTTTTGTAAAGCAGGAAAGGCAAATATTCCTAGTACTGATACTGCATATGTGACCAAGGAAAGTGTTGGAGATGGTAATTTCTCTCGCTTGGCTGAAAACCTTGAAAGTCATTTAGCTATTCAGGAGCGTTTACCTGGATTCGCTGAAATGGACCAAGCGACGGAATTGGCATCGCTAATACGGTCATTCACACATATTTTTTCCAAAGATAAATTTGATATTGGGAGAATCAGAATGGATCCAGCTAAAGTAATTTTAACTTCGGAAAATCCTATCTCTTTGAGACCCCCTTTGGACCTCGCAAAAAGACAATGCTGAAATTAAGAAACAAATTGATGAACTTTTAAAACATGACATTATTCGGCCATCCTATAGTCCTTACTGTAGTCCAGTGACGTTAGCACAAAAAAGAGGAGAGGGAAAGACTAGAATGTGCATAGATTATAGAAAAATTAACGAAATTTGTAAAACTGATAAAGAACCAATTCCCAGAATTGATGGGATATTAGACCAATTAAGCCAAGCTAGGATATTTTCAACTTTGGACATAACCTCTGCATATTGGAACATTGCATTGGATGAAAAAAGTAAAGAAAAATTGGCATTTACCTGTAATTTCGGACTATACGAATTCCAAGTTCTTCCATTTGGTTATAAAAACAGTCCTGCTATTTTACAGAGGGTAATTAGACAAATTTTAAACAAATATCGGGTAAATTTTGCTCTAAACTATTTTGACGATGTAGTAATTTTTTCAAATAATTTGCAAGAACATTTGGAACATCTTAGAACTATTTTCGAAATTTGCGAGAAGGAAAACATTAATCTGAAATTCTCTAAATGTCAATTTGCACAAACTAAGATTTCTTTTCTGGGATATGAAATTGGGGAGGGGACTTTTTCACCAAATGATGCAAATGTGGAAACTATTAAGAAGCTTGTTCCTCCAAGTAATGTTAAACAATTGCAAGGATTTTTAGGAAGTGTGAATGTGTACAACAAATTTATCCATAACTATGCTCAATTGAGGAAGCCTTTAAATAATTTATTAAAAAAGGATGTGAAATGGGTTTGGGATGATGAATGTCAGAAGGCATATGAATCTCTTAAAAATTGCTTAATATCAAAACCTATCTTGTCAATATATAATCCTAATTATCCCTGTAGTTTATATGTAGATGCCTCTGGAGATGGCATAGGGAGTGTTTTAAAACAACTACATCCCGATGGTAGTTGGCACCCTGTAGCGTACCATTCTAGGTCCTTAAGACCATATGAAAAAAATTATAGTGTCTCGGAATTGGAATGTCTAGCTATCATAGACTCCGTAGAAAAATTTCACTGTTACCTACACGGAGTCCATTTCACAATTTTTACTGACCATTCTGCCCTAGTCTGGTTAAAGTCTATCAAACATCTCACGGGTAGATTATTTAGGTGGTCCCTCAAATTGTCCATGTACGACTACACCGTAAAATATAAAAAGGGATCCACTAATCATGAAGCAGATTTTTTAAGCAGACAACCGATTTCCCATTTTGTAAGTACACAGGTTAATTTATTGGACATAGAGGAAATTAGGGAACATCAGCAATTGGATAACATATCTAACCCTAAATTTAAAAAAAATGAATGAAGTGTTAACTATTCAGAAGAAGGGTTTGACAAAAATTGTAGTACCTTTTTCTTTAAGGTTAAAATTAATGGAAAATGCACATGCCCAATTTGGTCATCCAGGGGTTCAAAAGATGCTCCAGATTTTATCACCTATTTTTTATTGGGAATCTATAATTGTTGATGTTTCTAATTATGTAAAATTCTGTGAGATCTGCCAATTGAACAAAAAATGTCATCAGAAAAGATACGGCTTATTACATTCCTTACCACCTGCGAAACTACCTTTTGAATTGATGTCCATTGATACCATAGGAGGTTTGGAGTATTACCATTCCACCAAAAAATATTTACACTGCATAACTGATCATAGTACAAGGTATGTGTGGACTTTTGCTAGTACTAATGCTACCACAGAAACCTATATTAATTGTTTGAAGCAAATTTTCTTAATTTCCAAACCCAAACAACTACTGAGTGACAGAAATAGAGCTTTCACTTCTCCTAAATTCAAACATTTCCTAAAAAATAATGGTATCATTCAACGATTAACTCCTTCCCACCGACCACAAGCCAATGGGAAACAAGAACGCGTAGGAGCGACGATTATACAGAGAATGAGATGTAAAATTAATTCGGAAACTTCAAAAACTCCATGGCCAAAATTACTCGAACAAGCGACCGCAGAATATAACAATACACCACACCAAGTGACTTCATTTCCTCCTAACTATTTATTGTATGGTACTTTACCATATGAATCTCCGTTACCAACTATGGAAGTATATCCTCCTTTAGAACAAGCTAGGGAAATCGCATTTGATAGAACGCTCAAAGACCATGAGAAAAATAAAGTAAGATATGACAAAAAATTTTCAGAGTCTCCATTTAAAGAGGGAGATATGGTCATGGTTGAAAATTTTGTATATCCAAACACTAGAAAATTAACTCCCATTTTTGACGGACCTTTCAAAATAATTAAGAAAATCTCAGGGGTAACATTTGAAATAAATAAGCCTAATTTTTTGACTCAAAAGAAAACCGATATCGTACATTCTACCAGATTAAGATATTTTAATCCTGCTAATAATTTTAAATTAGTTCAACGATCTTCAAAAATCCCTATTAAAAAGTAATTTATTTTTATTCTAGGGAAAATTTATGAAATCGTTATTTTGAATTTTGGTAACCAGAAATCTGTGATAAATCTTTAAATAATTTTAATTTCGTTAATGTGGACTAAAATATGGAAAGAGACCTAACTTTACTTTTTCACGTATATTGGTTCCATATTATTTTATAAAACTGCTTTAATTGCAATAATTATCACGAGAAAACAATACTCTGATAAGTTTGTTGTAATAAAGCAAGAATCCAGATTTCTTTACGTCATAAAAGTAGTAAAAGAATCACATTTTTTTATTTGATGACTGAATAGAGAGAAGAATTTTAGAGAACTGCCAAATTGAGAATTATAAGAGAGTAAAAAATGATCATATAAGAAATGTTTGTTTATTTTCAGTGAATTATAGCTGTTGAGTTTGAAATTGATCTGAGAGTCATTAAAAATAAGTAATAAAGTGAAGATGTTGATGTTTATGTGGTAGAAGTATAATATTTAGGGATTTAAGTATATTTGTTATAATATTATGTTTAAGTTAACTAAGCGGTCAAACTGTTTATGTGTTATATGATTATAATGATTGTAAGAACATTCGTATTTTGTTGTAAATATTGAGTAAAGTTTCGATATGAAGAGGTGCACCTCAACAAAAATTATGTAATGTAACTAAGGTCTTTATCTATAAGTATTTTGTATAAATTTTTATTTTGATGATTATTCATTCATGAGTGGTGTAATATTTCATACTTATGAGTACTAGAGTGTATTATAGGTAGATTGTAATTTTGTGTATTTTAGTTTTTTGGGCCCTATATTTTTTTTTTTCTCTTTCTCTGTTTACATATTTTTTTTATTTCCATTGTATACAACGGAAAGTTAATTCAAGATGTGATTGCAATCATGATGATAAGACGACAAAACTTCGGTCTCCTCTTGTCAGAAAAATTGTATTATTTCTTGTATTATCAGTATTAAACTTATTTGTATATTATTATTTTTTTTATATATTGGTTTGGATGGATGGGGAATTGGAATTTGGAAATTCCTGGGTATTTCGAGTTATACAAAAGTAAGGGTTCTTCTAAAAGTTATACGGTTTACTTCCGAGTGTCCTCCACCCTATGGACGCATAGGGTGTAGTCCTCTCGGGAGGGGGGATGTAACAATGAAAATTAATATTTCATTAATATAAAATTAATCTAACCTAAATCATTACTATTAATTACTGTTCTATAATTTAGCTAAAGGTTTCCGTTTTTATTTCGGTATTCCATTAGCTTTACCACGGGCCAAGAATGTTCATTACGTCATACTCCAGTTCCCTATCCATCTAACATTACCATATAAGGCAGTGAAAAAGTGTCATGCGCAATAAGAAATTGTACATATGGCAAAAGCTTGTGTTGCACACTTTCGCTAGAGATGTGGTGAAATAAAGACGTGTGGACTGGCTCTTGGGTCTTGTTTTTACTTTTCGTTTATCACTTAAAAAAGAAGAAGTCAATTGAATGTGACATCCAGTAGCTAGGATGTTTCATATATATATATATATATATATATATATATAATTGTGTGTGTGTGTTTTGTTAATCTGCACCATTTCCCAATATTGTCCCATGAGCGCAGAATCCTCCTATTTGTATCAAACATAAATACATTAATAAACTTGTATTATTTTAATATTTGCAGTAGATTTTTTGCTTATTTTAACTTTTAAGATATATCAACGGTTATGAAAAATTCAGAACCAAAACCGTGGATTTCTTTACACACTATAAAAAAAATCCTCCAATTTCTTCTCCTGAACTTATTTTAGATTTTCCGAAAATATTAACAAAAGAATACGCATTTTTTAAATTACCAAGCAATAATTTGAGCAAGGTAGAAGATAATGAGATATTGAAAACTGGTTATATTTAATGATGCTCATGCAACAAAGTGTGTACAATTATATGAGAAGATTTTGAAAAAGAAGAAGCAATTTAAAAAAAAAAAACGCTTTACAAAATGGTTTACAGAAAGCACAAACCGAAAAAAAAAATGAGAAAATCATGCAGATTCAATTGTATTTTATTTTCATTCTTTTTAATTTATTGGTCAAATAAGTCGTTATATGTAGTAGCCACAGTAGAATCGTTTTGTTTACAAGTTGAACTCCAAAGAAATACCGCATTCCTTTCCCATATTGGTAAGGATATCGTTTCTGGATCTCTTTACCGGATCGGTAAAGAAGAAAACTAAATAAGGGAAGTTTTGTTCTAAAAATATTTCCATATTAAATTTCACCAAAAAGGATACCAGTTTTTAAAATTAACTAGTTTCTTTTTTCAACACTCTAATGTACCAAACGATGCTCACAATGCAAAAGCATTACCCGAGTGAAACAGGAATGCAATATAGAAATTTACAGAATAATCTTTTCCTCTTCCTTGAGGTTTTTCTTGATTTTAGCTCAGTCATAAAAGCTAATAAAAACCTCGAAAACAATACACCCAATCACAGTTTGCCATCTGTTTTATAAATCGTTCATTGGCCTCGTGATCCTCCAATCAGATCAGACATTTACTTACGGCAATGATAATGGCAACGGCATTTTAAGACAAGTGCCATCCATTTCTTCTTCCTTCTCCCCAATTGGATTCCCGATTTCTTGTTTTTATTTAGCGATGAATTGTTGTGGTCGTAAAAAAGATATTTAGAGTGGTATTTTCCTGAATGAACGATCGCCGATTACATCTACTAAAATGCTTTTCTTTGTAGTTTGTGGATTCCTCTGATTATATCGTTTGATAAGAATTCGATATGTTAAAAGATGCAATATTCTTTTTGTATCTATCTTTATGAAAACGCTGGAGGGATAGTAAAAATTATCTTGTTACGAAGCTTTGCAATTGATATAATTTAATTATTACAACTATTTATGGGCGACGGAGCAAACATTTTTCTAAATTGAAATATAAGTTGTACCATGCTAGTTAAAATGAAATGAATTTCGCTTATTATTTTGGTGCAAGGAGACTTTCGTTCGAAAGAAAAGAAAATTAGAACAGAACAATATATTTCATCTATAAACCGGAAAATTGCTCCAGAGGCATCATACAGCTAACACTAAGGCGCTCCAGCTTCTGCTTGTTTCGTTCGCAACCTTCTACCTTGTTGCTCGCGGCAAGCGGGCTGCGCCCGACGTTGGCGCTCAAATTTCATAGGAGTACTAGTTTCAAGTAATATCTTTGATAGGATGAACTCTAGAAGGATAAGACCCGGTACAATGACTTTCCCAAAGCACTCCTTTTAGTTCCTAAAGCCTTGTGCTAATAGGAAAAGCGAGTGGAGGAGAAAAGAACATTCCTTATACGACGGGATATGTCTTATTTCTCGTTCCCTGAGAAGTTGACAGAATTTAGAGAAAGTTCGCCCTGGCAGACAGGCGCACACAGATTTGACTATAGTCGATTAAACAAAAATACAAAACATTAGTATAACTTATGAGCAGGCTAGCATAGCGATAAAAATTGTAAAATGATACATACAGAAGGTTTCCTTAATGTATCAGATTAGTATATGTATTCATTTTTTCATATCGTAAAACATTTTGAAGATTCGATATCCACACTGTTAAAAATTTCCTTAAGGAAATAGTAAAATAACCATTTATTTGATTGCTATTTTACCATATTTAATTACAACAGTTGAATAACCATTAAAAAGATTTTACTCAAACCGCTGATAGTGAAAAAAATCGTTTATTCTCTGTTTCAACTAAAGAAAGTTTAACTAACCGTAATTTTCAAGCGCTCAATAAGAATCGGGCGTTCATCTTGGTTGCGAAACCTTACCGGTCGTATGCTGTTGTTAAAATATGAATAAAGATTTATCAGTTCAAATCTGCATGTGTATATAAAAAAGATGAAAAAAAAGTGTCTTAAGCAGTGGTTACTACATAAAAACACATACACACCTAAATCGAAAATTCGAGACATTGGATTCCCGAACTGTTTGAGAATGAGCAAACCCATAATTTGAGCTGCTGAAGCTTGTTTGTATTTTAATTTTTGCAGCAAATAAAATGATTTTCGTCAATATATAGTAAATTTAGACCAAAAATGACTTTAGATCCAATCAAAAACTGGCAGTTTGCCTGTTGGAAAAGAAGATTTATTGATAAATAAGCGGCCTCTTTACGTGGTGTAGATGGTTGAATGGCTAGATAGCAAGGCTGGTATGCCATACACCCGGGTTCGATTCCCGCATGCTTCGTTTACGGTTTCTACGCCTCAAAGATTCTACGCCTCGAAATGGTTCAAAAACGGTAAAAATTTTGTTTTGAAACCATTTTTAAATGGTTATAAAACCGTAAACTTTTGCATTTACGGCTTTTTTAACCAAGGTGATTGGACATGGTTTAGGTCCCGTAAAGATAGAAAAATGTTCCAAACTGTAACTTTAACGGTGAATTAGATGGACAGACTGCCGACGGTTATTTAACCGTAATTTCATGATGAAATTTTTAACAGTGCATGACACATAGTCTATTAAATATGATAAACGTGTTTTCAATTTAAACTGCTTACTATCCTTTTTATTAGTAGATTAACTGCAAAATAACCTTATCGCATGCTGCTTCGGGTTAAATCGCTACCTCCGTAACGGTAGTAAATTGGTATTACGGATGTAAGTGGTCAAACCGAAGTGACATTGCACGTGCGCATTAAGTCTGAAAATCCCAATAGGTTCTGTTAAAATGAAATCTATCTATTTGGTTTGATGTAAATAAGTCAGATGATTCAGACAAAATGTCGCAACGTTAACTAACTTTACATACTGGAAAAGTAATTTATGTTTAAGGAATTGTTGAATATAATAAATACTTCTCTCTTCTGAAAATAAGGATAAAGAAAGTTTTTTCTGTAAATAAACGAAATTTGAATCGTATAAATTCAACCATCGGGAAATGAAAAAATAACATATTTATTTTCCGTGGCGTTGAAAGAAAATGTGTTTTATTCTGTGGAAAATTTCAAAACAATAATCATGGTCAAAAAATGTCCTGTGAAATAGTAGGAGGGCAGATAATATGAATCAGTAAAATAAACCAAGAATTTATTTGAAATGAGCAACTTTCACTGATAAAGTAAACATTTAACCAGCTTTATTTTCTCCTTCTAGTTGTAGTGCACACGTAATAAGAAAAATAACTACATGTAAATACATTAGCAGCTAATATTATGGAACGAATTATAGAAAAATTCTTTTTTCCGATTAATCACGAACAAGTCTTTCCAATTAGCAACGTGACAATACCGTTTTCATTCCTGCAAATTCCTTTGGAAAAATCTCTAACCTAACATCCTCCATCCAAGCTTGTAAAAGCTCCATGAAAGCGAACTATATTCCCCGACACGCTTGCTGTTTTCAAATGGCAAAATCCTCCACTGATTCGAACAGCCCTCGGGGCTCTCTCGGATTTGTTCGAAAATAGAAAAAGAATTGCCACTAAAGCGCTTAAAGTGAGAAGTTCGGGAATAAAGTGTCCCCAGATTCAGTTGGTGAGACCGAGACGATTTTTAGTTGAAGTAAATCCAATTTCGTGTTCAATTAGAATTCCATTGAATGTTGCCAGAGGGAAGGTATGCAATTAGCACAATTCTAATTAGCGATTTTGTTACACAAAGGGCAATCAGACTATAATCGGAATTTTGAGCGATATTATATATGTACACACACATATCTATGTATATATGTGTGCGTGTGTGTGTTTCTTTTGGTGGCTTAAAAGAAATGCTGATAAGCAGTTAATTTTAAATTAATACAGAAAAAGGAAGGCAGACAAAATGAGCATTACCACATCGCCTCCTAAGCAAAATAATTCAAGTTTTTAAAAATATTTTTAGCTAATTTATTTGCCACAGTTGCAGAAAGTTTGTGTACAAATAATGCTTACGTATTCGTTCTGTTTCTGAATCGACATGTCTGTGTACGTTCTCTCAATTTAAATTCATATTTTCAAATGTATTAAATGATTTTTTTAGGATTATTCAAATTAAAACCAGAACCACATAAAATGCAGAAAAGAAAAAGAAAAACAAGAATAGTGATAAGTAATTTGACTTAGTCTCTACATGTTCAGATCCTTCCTTCTAATTCGCCTAGTTCTTTCTGAATTCTTATTCTTTCATTGTACTAAAACTACATTATACTAAAAGTTCTCTTCAATGTATAAACAATTTCTATAAGTTATTTTGATGTTAGGCTGTTTACTTTCAAACCTAAAACGTTAGACATAATTTAATATATTAAGACGTAGATCAGATGAAAAGTTGATTTGTTTTAGATACAAATAAAATACTTCTTATGTAGCGGAGAGAGAGCAAAGAAGTTTGTTATGCTCCAGTGCTCTAATTGTGTGTGTGTGTTTTAATTTTTTATCACATAAAAGAATAACTAAAAACAGAGATAAATAATATAATTTATTAAAATTATTTGGAACGGAGCTGAGCTGGGCGAGCCGGAGTACGTATTTAGAAGTCGGAGTGGAGCTAGAATGGAGCAACTCAAAAAATGACTCCTTCAAATCCCTGATACAAACAAATTTTACTTAGTATTTAGAATTATTATGGTAATATTAAACAAAAAGTTTTTTTTTAATTACTTCTTATTAACAAGTAAATAATTGCATTATTTTTCATATTTGGTTGATATTTTTAGATTACTATTTTTCATATGATTGCTTTCATAAATTTTCCTTAATTTCTGCCATTAAAACAGCAAAAAAGTTGATGCCACTTCTGACTGTGTTTTCTTTCTTTTACCTTTGTTTCTAGTTTTAGTTTCACATTATATAATTAGTAATATATAAATAAACGTAATGCTTTATTATTCCAATTTTTTTTGTTTCTTACTTTGATATTTTTTTATCCGTTGTTATTTTATAACCCAAACACACATACTGTACCCTTACACTTGGCTAAACAGATAAAGTATATATGTACACACGCACATATGTACATATATATGTGCAGTGCATGGATATGGATTCCAGTACTCTTATTTAGTATTGGTATCGATTTGATACAATCGATGTTGAACAAGAAATAATGTCACGGAATTCCCCACTGAACTTTATTTCGTATTTCACTGAAAAGTTATAATATCAATATTTCTTTCTCATTTTCGAAAGAGAAAAAGTTTCGTAAAGAAAAGAATTCGGAAGGCGAGAAATCTTTTCCGCTGGATGATTTTCCTCTTTGGCAAAAAAAAAAGTAATTTAAAGCGACGCCACTGTTCTTCGATCAATGATGCTTTAGAAAATAATTCCATTTTGAAAATATCTTTACTTCTCAACGTAATTTTTTTTTGTTCATATGAGAAAGATATGATGTGCTAAACGCATCATATTATTACTTTTATTGCGAGGCCCTCTTTCCTGATAATACTATGAGCCCTCTACCAGTCTTGTCAAGGTTAGAAAGAGATGTGAAAAAATTAATTTTATTCTTAGATTAATCTCAGGTTCTCATTTGGTGCGGGCCAAATTGCTGTGGTTCCCCCAGCATCTCCCATGTAGGATCCATGCATATCAAAATATAATTAACACAACGAGCTGTTTACGTCAGCACATGAATTAAACTGATAATATATCAGAAATGCAGCTCTTTATCATAAATAGTATCACATTAAAAAATGTTTAGGGTCATAAATATGGAGTCAATGTAAAACTAGAAGCATAATACATGTTATAAAGTAGGAAATTTGAAGCTAAAGCCGATAACTAGTAGCGAAAGCAGCGACTATCAGTTTTGGTGCATGAATTATTATGATCGGTTTTTTTTTTTTGGAAACAGCAGCGAATGCATCTTTTGGTCCCGCATGTGGTCTAAAGTTTGCTGAAATTTGGAAAAATTTGAGAGCACGAAAACTCTCCTACGTTTATCAACGAGTGGCTTACAAGCTACCTTTACTCGACCTGGGAATCTGGAGAAAAATTTAGCGCGCTGATTGGATGTTTACACACCGTCATTGTATGACGTAACTGCAACTTTACTCCAGTCTTTAACAGCATATTTTAAACTCACCTTCTAATTAATATGTGTAAATAACCAAGCTTTAAATTGTCAATTGAATATAACTGGTGAAAACATCTTTGTTGTTTCTAATGGATTCCATCCCTTTCAGAACAAATTAAATCTCACATCACATTACATAAACATGTTAGGAAAAATGCGAAACAAAATAGAGAATTTCCACTGTAAATATGCAATACGAGGTGTGGCTATTAAATAACGGGGCTAACGCTGTAACACATTTTCTTTTAATTTCATATATTTATACTAGTTATCACTTCCTATATATACCCCTAATCTATCCCTATATTGCTCCATGAGAACCTTCCATTATTCGAAACAGTGCTAGAAGTCTTTTTGCGTTAGGTTCTTCAGGACACCGTGCCGCTTTCTCTTTCACAGCTTCAACGGACTCAAATCTTGTTCCTTTTAATGCAGCCTTCACTTTAGGTAACAGGTAAGAGACGCAGGGCGCAAGATCTGGCGAATAAGACGGATTGTCCAACACTGGGATGCTGAATTTGGCTAGAAACCTCTTGATTGACAATTCGGAATGAGCTTGCGCATTGTCTTGGTTGAAAACCCATGACTTGTCCTTCCACAATTCGGATCGTTTTTTCCTTATTTTCTCCTCGCAAGAACTTGAAGATAGTAGTCTTGATTAATCTTTTGACCTGCAGAAACCCAATGAAGGTACACAATCCCGTGTAAATAAAAAAAAACAAAACAATCATCATTGCTTTGAATTCTGATTTGCTTGTTCGAGCGTTTTTGGTTCTCGGTGAGATGGGCTCTTCCAGTGCATGGATTGGTGCTTCGTTTCAGGATAATAAGTAAAAAACCACGATTCATCACATGTTATTATCTTTTCCAAAAAGTTAGGGTCATTTTCAATGGATTTCAAAGTGTCGGTGCAAACGTTTTTGCGAGCTTCTTTCTGTTCAAATGAGAGAGTTTTAGACACCATTTTGGCACACACCTTTTGCATGTTAAAACTATTGTGTAAAATCTGCCGTAAGGATTCGTTTCAGTTTCAGCAATTGCACGGATACTTAACCGACTGTCAGTTTGAATGAGATTACCGATTTTTTCGTTATTTTTATCAGTTTTTGACGTGGTAGGATGCCCCGGGCGTGAATCATCTTCAACGTTTTTCTCTGCCATCTTGGAAACGCTTGAAGCACTCAAAAACGCGTGTACGCGAAAAACATTCATCAGTATACACTTCTTTTAATAAATTAAGAGTTTCAGTCTCAGTTTTTCCAAGTTTCACGGGAAATTTCATCTCAATTCGTTCCTCTACTGCTACACTTAACATCTTTCCGGCGAAGCAATAAAAACCTCTAATACAAACAAAGGCTACAGTTATACTGATTTTTTTTTTTTACAGGAACGAGGTGCATTACATTCGAAAGAGAAAGCTTCAGGTTACCACTTGTCGGTTCCCGGCATTTGGCGCATGCGCACTTCTCCTGTAGCAGTCTCAGTACCGTTATTTAATAGCCACATCTCGTACTTTGCAAAATATTTATAAAAATAATTGTTTTTTATTTAAATTCCAATGGTTATATATATTAAAATTTAATTTTTTGAATATTGCTTTTAGACGGTGCCATTAATTTTGTTCTAACGTAGTAATATTTTTGAGCTTACAGTACTTATTTGTTTTGAAAGGAATAAAGTACATTGGCAATCACTAAGATGTTCTCGTCAGTTACATTCTATTAAAAGTTTTAAGCTTGAATACGAATTCATATTGATTAGACTATAAATTAAAAATATTCTTTTAAAGGCTGGAATAATGTTGCAATGACGTCATGTGGATTTATTTATCATTACATAAACTTCAATTTTATGAAAAATACGGAACTTTGAAGAATTCCCAACGTAAATGTTTAAAACATTTTCCGAATTATTTATAAACTAGTCGACCTGCACTAATTCGAGAGAAAAGACATTATGAAGAATAGAAAAAAGCAAAAGGGTGTTGGTACAAAAGAAGACATGTATTTGAACACATCAGAACAAACAGCTGTTACATTTTTTCCGCACTATTATTTAGATATTAAAAATAATAAAATAATTACAATAATAATGATAATTATTTTTATTAGTAGTATTCATTGCATTAAAATACACTAAGCGAAAACGTTCCATTACTAAAAATATAGTTACTGTTGGTTGGTTTGGCTCTACCCATTCAAAGTATAAATGCATGCGTAGAGCCTAACGATTGCATAAGTTTAATACACAGACGCAGCTAAAACTGTCCAATTTGCTACACAATAAAAACAGAGTTTCTTGTTTGTTTACTTGATACCAGAGGGTACCAGCATACACAACACCAATTTGGCATCCATTAAAGGACGTCTTCGTAGATGATTTTAGCTGTCAAATTTCAGAGAAGCGGTGCATTTTTAGACCGTAGGTCTATTTTTCGTCATTAGCTTTAAAATGAGGAGTAAATCATGGAATTTGATAAAAGAAAAGCAAGATATCGCGTAGCTACAAAAAACAGGCAAAAGAAATAATATATAATGATTAATTGCTTTTTATTGAAATTCAAATGATTACGTTAAAAGGTTTAGTAATTTGAATTTTTCCTATAGATGGCACCACCATGATTGAACACTTCATTTTTTTTCTTGTAAAAAGATATTCTATTCGTAAAACACATGTCTTGTGAAACATACAAATGCTTTCAGGTGTGAAAGAAAACCCTTAATTAAGCAATTAAATTCAAGTTTTAAAACTTTAATATACATTGAAAATCAATATTGACGTACCAATTACAGATAAAAATAATTTAACTTTGTGCAAGTAAACAATAATAATAAAATTACACGTTAATTTAAAGCACAAATGAGCAATAAAATGCAGACATATGTTTCGGGATTGCTTGGAATCCCTTTTTCAATGCGACAGGGAGCTTCTAGATGCAAAACATCCAAATGAAGCAGACAGAACAACAAAAACAAAGCTTATATAGCCATAAACATATGTCTGCATTTTATTGCTCATTTGTGCTTTAAATTAACGTGTAATTTTATTATTATTGTACCAATTACACTTTACCTTACTTTTTCTTTTTTTCTTTTTTTTTTGTCTGTGTGTGAGTGCATTTTATTTTTGCAGTATCACGTGGAGATTTATGTGTCGGATCTAAACTAATTATAGCCTGATTGACTTATTAAAACGAAAATAAAGGCACCTTTTTTTCAAAGCTTCGCTCTTTTCGTTCTCTTTTCTCCCATAAGCAAAGTTTTTGCATAAACTTGCTATAAACATTTATTACATATAATGTAGTATCTGGTATCTTATTGTTATATTTTGTCACTTTTAATTTTCATTTAAATATAAAGCTCCTATATTTTATTTATTGAATTAATTAGTGCTACTAACTCCTTAACCCATTTCTGTGCTAACGAGAAAATTAATGACCGCTGGGAATTCATTAATAATCAGTGGTACATAATAGCATTTCTTCCGTATCACATCTACGATAATTCCTTCTCAGTTTCCAATACATTCTGGCAGAATGGCGTGGTGGTAAGGCACTGGTCTCGTACGCACAAGTTCGCAGGATCAAACCTGGCAAAAGTCGGTGGATTTTCAAGATACAAAAAATCATTAGCACCCATGTCGTATGATTATGCGGCATGTTAAAGATGCCTTGAGTATCCGTTTGGTTTGGATACTCTCGGCTAAATTAAACTCCTAGTTCAGTTTTGCATCAATTAGATCACAGGTGCCGCTTAAGGAAGAAACTGAGCGTCAAAATTATCAGTGGTAATGGCATCCGCCAATAGTGGCGCTACTTGAAAGAATGGCTGCCGATCTCCAGGGAGTGCACTAGGTTTGCAAAGGTTAGTGACCATACGCCGGCCCATTAGAAAGAGTTTTTAAAATATTTATCATCAAATTGCATAGACTTAGTTCTGTGCAATCATTTTTTATCTTCTATGCAAGTCCAGATGTAGAGCTTTGTGCAAAGTATTATTTTTTTACACAATTCAATATGCTATCTATGTTGCTTTATTTTACCTAAAATGTTTATAATTGTTGTTGGAAATGTGTTCTAAAGACTTTACTGTTCAATAATCTGCGGTAAGGGCAAATGTAATTGTTTACACGTGTTTAATACAGTAGAATGTAAACTCATTCAAAATCAGAAACGTATTGTATAATCCAAACATTGAAGAAAGTTCCATTATGACCAGGACATAAAAGTTCAATTAATTCGTAGGATGAGGAGAGAATAAATCATATTTAATTATCATATTTTTATGTACTCTTTATAGAAATGACATAAATAATCAGAAAGTGCTCTAACGAAAAGGTAAACATGTTAAACATACACAGACTGCAGATAGTCTTTTCCCAATATCAAGTTTCGGTCAAAAAAAAAGGAGGAAAATCCTTAAATAATTTCTTTCATTCCAGAAAAGTAAGTTGTAAAATAGATCATTACACGTATTAAAAATGTAGATTTGTAATTAAGCAAATGCAAATGACATTCTTGTATTCAACATTAGCTTGACTGATGATTTTTTGCAGAGTTTTTCTAAAAATCCTATTTCTTTGCGCGCCCTTAGGAATCACGTTTCCATCCAACGACTTTAAAAACTTATCATTTTCATTTCCTTTTTGGCAATGGACACGTCTCCTACATGAACGTGCCGTGTCTGCCAGAAGCATACGGGAAATGGGTTCATTACTTCGAAATGAAAATAAACCCTACATTGGTCCCTCACTGCCATTTTCGTCTCCTTCTTGAATTATTTTAATGTAATTAAAAAAAATTAATCGTTCCTCAAAATCACATTGATTTTGTTCAGAATTAATGATGTCTTTCTTTCTAGTTTATCACAAGAAAATATTTTAGTTCTAGGTACATATTTTTTAGGAAATTGATTATTTATATTAGAAATTGCAAAATGGTTTCAGTCAAATAAAACTATTATTTAATGATTATCCGGGACTGCTAAGATTCTAAACATTTTTTCAATGCATCCGCTGATGTTGTCTCTGTTAGTATAGAATGGTTCTATGTCTTTACACCAACTGCAATGACTTTATTGCTTCATTTGGCATCATACCACATTCAACAAATCGAAGCACACTAGGTGAAAGTAATTTTAATGATAGAATAAATCCCTGTAAATGAGTAAACACAAGGGTGTGTTAATTAAATTAGATGGTATCAATGCCGTTCGCAAAAAATTTGGTAACAAATATTGCGTCATCGTTGTAGTTGATGCGAAACCGGCATAGTATATATTTTAATATAATATATATTTAACTTCAATTAACTTAATTTTCAGTATGTGTATGGGCTGAGTATTCCCCAAGACCAGACTGTTTAGAACCCTGTGTGAGCATATTGTTACATTCCCACAAGCTGGATTACAATGATGTAGTATCTGATGAACGAGCTTTCGGATCAGAACTGTGGGCCGGGGAGTGCCGGCTGTAGTCCCCTTACACAATTATTTAGAATAGTTACACAATTATTTAGAAAAGTTATTAGAAGTTAATGAAACCATAAAAATTTTAATTTAATATTCGTGTTTAAAGCAATGTTTATAATTTTAATTGCATCTCAACTGGATTGTTCTATCAAATGTAAATATAATTTTGGTACCCTACCTGAGGTCTTATTCCAGTTTGAATTTCAGATTTAAACATCAATAAAATCGAAATTAATTTTTTCTTCTTCAGCGTACAGTTGTATAAGTCTCGCTGCGAATGAACCGGAGCTTTAATGTGTTTTAATCTCCCATTAAACTCATATATATTACGATAAGAAGAAAGGAAAAAAACCGAAACACTCTTTTACTCGAAACACTGAAACACAACATAAAAATAAAACTTAGTAAAATACACATTAGCGCTTTTTGGCAACTCAAAACAGTTAATGTTTACTCCTTATTTTATATTGTATGTACCACAAAAACTAAACAAGCCACTAATAAATCGGATTTCTTCTTCCATTTGTTTCGGGATTCATGTCACGTTTCTAAGCTGATATTTATTAGTAAAACAACGTTCAGTCGTTCATGCATCACAGCTTCTAAGTCTTTCTTTTGAGCCTTTTCCGGAAAGAAGTACTACACCAATAATGCATTACCGTGTAATTTATCTGTGTGGGTATAAACCCAGCTCCAACAAAGGTATAGCTGCCATGTTTGTAGATAAATAGGTGGATTCAAAAATTACTCGCTTCTGTAAGATTCTAAAAGTTCAATTCTGGAATTTGAAAACGAGCGAGGTGTGAGTTATCTTGAAAGTTATGTATCCATTTTAAATTAAACGTATGAAATATCAAACAAAAATGAGCATTCGTTATACCCAACAAAATTGATAAGTGTAAAGCGATGTATATATCTCTTTAAAATGTTTAATGTAAAAGAAAAGTGAAAAATTTTAATTTCACATTGCTCTCGATTTTTAAAAGTACGTTGAAACCTGTGTAAGTTGACCACTTTCGGTGCAGCACTTTAGTGGTCAACTTAGACAGGTGGTCAACTTATCGCAGGTGGAGATTTTTTTGTCATTTCTAACACGCGTGTATACATTTGTAACTAATTAAACTATAACTTATGCATTAGTGATACTTTAAAAATAGTAATTAGCTACGTTTTGCACAATTATCCAAAATATCATTAGATAAATTTTACCTGAATGATTTAAATTTTATCCTATACAACTTTTAAAATTAAACAACTTAGTTAAAATAAAGATGAATTACTAATTAATTATGTACAGTACCTGTAAGTAACTTATTTTATGGTAGAGATTTCCTGCAAGTATATAATTTTTCAAAATGGCTAGATCAATTATAAGAAAAAAGAAGAAACTTAGTTAAAGAAAAAAAGAGTGGCCATAGTAGTTTTCCTACATGGTTAACTTACAAAAAGGTTTAGGCAAAACCCTTTTTTGATGTTTCATTCATTAGACAAATACTGATCTAACATTATAGCACAAAACATATCCTGGAGAACTTATTTAAATTTTCTTTTATCTTTGCAAAAATAGATAAACAAATTAATATAGTAATAATTAGGCGTTCAACTTACAAAGGTTTTTTTTTATAATACTCCCACCCAAATCCGGCGTACATAAGTGGCCAATATAGACAGGTGGTCAAGTTACAAAGATTTCTCTGCATTGTATAATATAGGGCTAATTCCGTTCCTGACAAAAGTGGCCAACTTAGACAGGTGGCCAACTTACGAAGGTGGTCAATTTTACAGGTTTTACTGTATATAGGCAAAAATCTTGTGTCTTTTATGTGTCTTTTTTTCAGTTCAAATGAGTTCTTCTTGAGTGAAGGGGAGCTAGTGTACTTGTTAGAGGTGTTCTGGCTTTTAAATCTTCATTGCCTTTGGAAGATACTGAAAAGTCACCTTCTAAATAAAATATCCTTAGATTAGTTCAGAGTAGCTAATACTGGATATGAATCTACTATTTTTTGACATTATAAACACAAATATCAAGAAACTTTTGACATAAAGAAATGGATTTTTCTTAATTCAATCGTAAAATAACGGCTGATTCAAATAGCACGAAAATTGATTTACGGGGTTAAATTTTAATACTGATTATACATATGTCCTAACAAATGGGGTTACCACTTGAAATTTTATGTTTGGTTGTTGTTCATTTTAATATGAAGACGAAAACATTTTACAGTTGGTATTTTATGCTGTATATATTATTCTAATGAGAAGAATGTTCAATATATAGTTTATTTGAACAATCTTTCTCATTTCAGTTGAGTGTTCAAAACTTCTTGGATTTTTTTTAAATATATCAACATTAAAATCGATTATATTTTGAAAGATGCTTAAAAATGCATGCACACAACAGTAAAATAAATAAATAAATTAATTAATTAAAAAAGTACTATGATTTATGTAGTTTAAACTGAATATATAATTTTTAACTCACCTTTGTTCGTTAGTTTCTTTTTTCTTCTTTAAAAATGCTTGAGCGCCACATACTCTTTTTAAGTTTATTTATCAAACAGAATATTTTATTTTAAGCAATACAAGTAAAAATAAGAGGGGTTCATCTATGTTGTTTAAAAAGAGACGAAACGTTATCTACAAATCTTTCCGCCGCAGAATGATAGAGGAAAACACTTGAACTAGAATAATTGACTTTTCCCGTTTTACCTTTTTTTTACCCCAAAGACATTGTATATTTTAATTTTCTTGCATGAAACAGAATTTATGGAAATTTCGAGCGGATCGATTTTCCATCATATAAATATGCCGCACAGATGAAACATGAATTTTAAAATGTCTTTATCGGACATATTTATAGAACACTTTTCAATTCAGGACTTTTTCCTACTATTACATTTCTGTTTCCTTTTTTCTATATGGATTATTATTTCACGGAACATAAATAATAAATTTACGTAAAAGAATTTTCCCCCAATTTACATAAAGAGAAAAATCACGCATCCTAAAATTATGTTCCTTAATTTCTTGAAATTGTCTTATGTGAAACCAAAAAAGCATTTAAGCAAAAAAACTAATTTTCGTTCATGTTTTCTTCTACTCTAAATACAGCTTTAAAAGAAGTATAAGTTCTGTATCATTGGGTTAAATCTTCTACATTTTGGAGATGGAACCTAAATGATAAATTTAAGTAAAATAATTTTTCCCTAATTTACGTAAAGAGATAAATCATGCATCCTAAAATTATGCTCATTGATTTGTTTAAATTGAAATGTGAAACCAAAAAGCATTTAAGCAAAAACGCAATTTTTGTTCATGTTTTCTGCTACTCTAAATACAGCTTTGTAAGAAATAGAGGTTCTGTATCATTGGGTTTAATCTTCGACATTTTGGAGAAGATTTGAAGCATAAAACATTCAGTATATATAGGATATAAATTGCTTCATATGTCTGTAGTAATAATCCGCCTGTGCGGAAGATATATTAATACATATGAGAGACTATTCCGCTTGTAAAGGAGGATTTAGTGTTTATAGTGTCAACATGAAGTTAAATAAATTGGTTCAAATATTTTCATACAATAATAAATCCCTACCAAAAATTACTGATTTACATACTCTCGAGTACGAATCGATTTAGAAAATAACACGTTTGTTCGATGGCACGTTGAGTTACTTAGTGGACTGAATATGGTATGACTACACTACGTCTTTTAAGAAAATATTTGAATCAACAATTTAAATAGTATTGTTCATCCAAAGCTACGGTACGTTAGTTTAAATATTTTTAGAAACTAAAATCAGTCTCTATAAAACTAATGACATACTATTTAGTATAAACTCAGTTACGGAATGGTTTTTTTGTTCTGAATTACTTAAACATAAAATAATCGATGTGTTCCGGATGCAATATGATTAAAATTTAGTGTAAGTACATTTCTTATTCGGTGTCAAAATGAACGACTTTATAACGTTTAATTCCTGGGGATAAAATATTTAGAATTGTGCCCTGTTGCATTAGCGCGAATTGAGAGAAATAAAAGCATATGAACAGAGCAACACATCTTAAAGAAGCCCTAACAGCAACTGAAAAGCGTACGGCAGGCATAAATATACTACTTCTAATAATAATAATAATATAATAATAATAATAATAATAATAATAGTAACAATAATAATAACGATAATAATAATAACAAATACTTATAAAAAGTATAATAACACTCTAAAAAATAGAACTCTCACTATCAAGGATTCTTCAATTGTCAAGCAAAATTTCATCGTTTACAACAATTCTTTCCTCGCTATCATGTGACTTAAAATAGTTACAACACAAATTTCGCCGATTTGACGATCGGTTTACTCGGAGCATTTTTCACGAAGCCTTTTCGTCAAATACGACGAAAGTTTCGTGAGATTTGAGCATGCGTTTCTGAGAGTGAAACTAGCATTTTTTAATCACAAAGTTGTATTTAATAACGATTATGCTATACACCCAGTAACAAGAAATACTATGTAGAATATCATATCTGAATGGCTGTAGATTAGGAGTTCTTCCCTCTAGATTAACAATCAACAAATTATATCATGTTGCATTTTCTTTGCAATTATCTTCCTGCGAAACTCTACAAGCATTTTACAGATTCGATCAAGTATGCGCGCCCGGTTCGTGCAGTTATATTCTCAAATTTTACCGACAGAACATGCGTGTCGCATTTCTAATGCAAGAGAAGCATATATGATATAAAAAGTGAAGAATGTCAGTAAATTCAGAATTAGGTGTGTTTTGCTGAGTTTTTTTTCGCCTTCTATTTAGTGATATCTCTATATTTTTTTTAATGCTATTCGACGTATTTCCAATAACAACAGGAACTGAACCGTGGGATAATTTAATATTAGTAGCAAAAAATGTACATGTGTTTAAAAATAATAATAGCCACATAAGATTTCATGCGGAAATATAATTCAGCCACAAGTTAATGTGAATTAAAAGAAAGTTTTTTTTTTTTTAATGTTTAAGAATTTTTAATCCCTATCCTAAAGAAAGTACCCCGTTTTCAGATATGGCCTTCTGGTTTTTGCGAGTACAATATAAATGAATACTACTTCGGTTCTACGAAAAAATATTAGAACCGAAGTTGCAGTTAACAAACATAGCTTCTAAATTTTAGTTATTTTGCCACACATATGTTTCTCCACAAGTGATATAACTTTATTGAAATACGTACACAATATTCATTTGGAGATAATAAATGATAAGAGCTCATTAAATGCCATATACAATGAAATAGTTCCTATTACTGCCATAATACTTTATGGTGACTACATTTCAGAATAATAGGATTTGTGTGCGCATACATAAAGCGCTATTGTTGTTATTTTACACCGAATAAACACGATGCATTTCCCATAGATTAAAATAAACCATTGCCAAAGTAATATCTACAAGACAAATTAGTAAATTTTAGCGCGAGACATATATTATCTGAGAAAATGCATTATCTTAGACTTTAACCCACGCAGTTACCAGCCATTTATCAAGAATAGCGGTATAATTAATTGAAATATCGTTAGCTCAGCTCATTTCTCACATTTTGGAACTGGCTATGATATTCTGAGAACTCAAGTCCATCCCTTTAAGAAGGGCAATAACTCTTCAGATTAAATACTGGATGTCCATTTTGACCGAAATAATCTTATTAAAAGACATGCATTAAAAATATGCAAATAATTGATATTAAGTGAAGAAAAACAATGTTTTTGATATTTTAAAATTACGAATTTTGACTACATACTAAATATATAGAATGTGAGACTACTGCACGTTAAAACTAATAATGATAGCGAATATAGTTCAGTTCGTAAATGTATTTTATTAGACTACAAAATTAAGTCATACAGTTGAGATCATTAATTTTATATTAGTCAAAAAGAAAACGCGGAATTTTGAAATTATAAGTTATCTTTGTCAGATTCGGATACATGCGGTATTTTTAGGAAACTTTCAGGAAACCCCATGGGTATACTTATTTTTCTTTTTTTTAAATATAATTTATTTATTTTCATTTCGCTTCAAAGTTAACATGCATTTTACGCATAATGTAATTGCTTCGTTTCGTAAGTATATAACTATTTTCCTGACATGTGTTGAAAAGAAAGCATGTTAAAGACCCTTCAAGTTAATTTTTGGTATTGTATATTATATTCATATCTGGCTTCAAACGAGAGTTTTTTTAACAAAAGCCAGCATGCTAAATAAAATATTAATATCCATACGTAGTCCATTTCTTACATTTAGTGCATTCTTATTTTAGTATTAAACCTGCTTAAAAAATGTCTTTAACTTGTAGAATTTAGTAAATCGGGTCATATTTAAGCCAATAAAGGTTTATTTTATGCGTCTATTGCTCTAAAAAACGGCAACGTATTTAGAAGAGTATAACTTTAATGTCAGTTGTGTCTGGCGTTGTCAATCCGGAGGTTGATGCCCGTTTTTAGCCTACTTTCCCGTAAAAGTAAAAAAATAATAATAATAAAGCATGAAAGAAGGCTTAATGTATCGTGAAAATATCGTTAGAAATCAAGAAAAGTCAAAAATAAGTTAAGTAATTAAATAAAGATTGAAAAATAAAACATTTGAAAGTAGGGTTTTGAGATGGGGAAAAAGTGTGTCGGTCGGTCTGTCGGTCTGTCTGTCTGTCGGTCTGTCGGTCTGTCGGTCTGTCTGTCATCTCATTTCCATATTTTGCTTTTTGGTTTGAACAATTTTTTGTTCAATTCTGAACAGTTCAAAAAAATTTAACATTAGCGCCTATGGGTGAAAATGAAGCAAATTATGTAAACTCTGGGTACAAGATATAAGTTCCCATGAACAAGCTCACTGGAAGAAGTTCTTGGCATGAAATATTGATTTGAACAATTTTTGTTCATTTTTGAACAGTTCAAAAAAAATTAACATACCGCCTACGGAGAAATTTCAATCCTATATAATTCCTGATATAACGGACCGATTTGCTTGGAACAAACTTTATCGAAAAGCTCTTATGACGTAGAACATTTACGTATTTTTATTTAAGTACATTTTGACGTAGAAAGTTCATCCTGAACTAACGAGCCTATTTTCCTATGAAATTTTTTGATCGGGATTTTCAAGAATATTTTTTAATTATTGAATGATTAAATGAATAAGCAAAAGAATGAATGAATAAATGAGTGAATAAATACATGAATGACTTAATAAATAATGATTGAATGAATATGTATTAACCGTTGGAAAAGGTATATTTGAAGCAATTAAGAACTAAAGCTAAACGAGAAAGACAGAGAGAGAGAGATAGCTAGATTATAAATTTGAATTCGGTGTATACGGGAAAGTAGGCTCGTATAGTTCTAGACGGAACTTCTTGTTTTTTTAAGGAATGCGAATTAAAGTTTGAAACATGTTATTTGGTGTACTAAGAAGTAAATTCAAAACTACAACTACTGAAATACATTTTATTTTACAGGACAAATTTTCTTAAATTGTGGACGAAGGGAATTCATTCTCATTCGTTTGTTGTCTTGAATTATTTTCAAGTTTGCATACGAGAAGCTGATCACTAAATGCTACTTTTGTAGAAATATTGTAATACTAACGAAGCAAAACATTGCAGCACATATACAACTTTAAAGGCATTTTTTATGGCAACCGTTAAAGAGGAATTACAATATATATATATATATATATATATATTAATGCATGATATATATATATATATATATATATTTGAAGTATCTACGATACGATTGTGAATGGTTTATCTCATGCACCTTGGTGTGCTGTTCCATTCCCGAAATATTTTTTAATGCATGATAGTTCAGTAATTACTGCTACTTAATCTATTCAATAACTGGAGTGCATAAATTATGTATTACCGTTGACCGTTTTTAAAAACTATTTAAAAAGTAATGAACAGTTAATAACTATTTAAAAAGTAGTTCAAAGTTTCACCAAGCATAACTAGTTCTTCCTTTTAAAGTATACCGCTCCATACAGCACAATTTTAATCTTTCCCATACATAAAATATGATTTTATTATTTTTATAATTATTCGTTTTAAAAATTAAAGGCTCAAATAAAAGTTAATGTTTTACATTAGTTTGAAAAATCAAGTTTTAACAACTAGAGAAACCACAAAACAATTAAGAACAAACATGACGTTATGAAAAAAACATTACCAAGTAAAGTACAATATATATTACAAATAAACATGCATAAAATATAAATACTTTTCAGCTTTTAGAAGAAGAAACGCATCATAAGGGCTAATTAAATCTGCTTCACAAATAAATTAAAACGGTAAAATTACGTATTTGTTTCATTTCATTCACTATTCAAGACAGCAATTACTTCACTAAAAATAGTACCTAAAACGTGTCCTTTTTTTTTTTGAGAAGATCCCTATGCATTTATGCCTGAAGCTTGTGACGCACATGAATTGGTGCAGATATCGTTCGATAATAATGGAGAGTTGAAGAAAGTTTAAGGCAGATTTTAACAATGGTTCTAATATTTAAATTCTGTTTCACGCAGCTATACGTGTATCTTCTACAAGAAGAATTGTTAGATACGGTTTTTAGTGTAAAATAATATCTATGTGGAATAATCTAGAGTAATGTTCCCATTCTATTCATTTTCATACTCATAATAAGTATATCAGTGATTGATTGCTTTCAGCGTATAAGCTTCAAGATTTAAATACTAAAAAAGTACTTATTCGACAGCAAATAATCCTTCGACAAAGCGTTTAGTCTTAATGCCATTTTACATTAACATTTCGTTAGTTTATAATTTTATATGTGCGCTATCTCATTGCACAAAATTTTGAAAATAATTTGGACATAATTACTATTGGAAATACTTACTCTGTTTCAAGTGTATAACTAGTTGCCTACACTGTTTAGAATAATTTTGTAAAGTTAGGAGCTTTTGACTAAATGTTGTTATTCTTAATTTAAATCTAATCAGTCTTGAATTTATTTTTGGAAGCGCATTCATTAATTTGATCGAACAAGTTTTGAGCTAAATATGCGGCGGCAAGTTCAGCTGAAAAACTACCACGAGTGTTCCTTAGCAATACTGAGTTTGAAACCTTCATAGCATTAAAAGTTCGCAGTGAAGATTAACCATGTTTTAGAACCTTAATATGTATGTTCCTCAACATTTTCGCATCGTTCAGTTTTATTATCCGTTATTATATAATTTATCAAGTTATCAACTCCATTGAATTTTCTACTGAAATCCGAAATAAAATTTGGTTTTTGATTTTCATTACTAGTACTCGTACAAATATTTTACTCCTTATCAGTTAACTGAAAATGATTTCCCTTGTCCGATAAATGTTATATCATATTAAAAAATAACTTGCAAACCATCCCTTCCAAGAATAGCAGCAATTCTTTGCTTCTGAACCGCGCTTGGCGAAGGAATTCGACCATTACACCCTTTCCTGCTCTTACCAGACAAACGATACCCAATCTCGCGTGAAAAATGGCTTCTCCATAAAGTTAATCACAGCGGCGTGTCGCCTTACCAATTAGTCCTCAGCAGTATTTAACCTCTCCCGCGCGGAGAGGACACTCCAGTGATATCACCAATCCTCGTGTGCTCACTGATTGGATGAAAAGCCAATCAATAACCATCAATTACCAAACAGATCAGAACGTTGGACTTTCAAGAACGAAACTCCAGATTCCCTTGTCACATTACATTCTCAGTTGAGAGTTTCGTTATTATGAATTTAGAAATTATAATTAGCATACTGAAAGGAAATGATTGAAATAAAATACCTCCCCTAGTTAATGGATATATCAAGGACTTTTTTTTTTTGAGTGCCACACGGAGCAAATTTCATATAACCAAAGAAATTCGTATTTCGAAGAGTTTCTTAGATTGCAACTATTTATGTCATTTATAGCATTGTTCATTTGATTCAGTAGACTTGATACCATTAGCTACCACGAACAAAACTTCGCGTACAAAGGCATAAGATTAACCCCATTATTACATCCTATCAAAACATACCCTGTTATGACCTGAGGTCCACATGGAGCCCATGCTATAATTTGCAATATTAATGTGGTTTAATAATTAAAGAAGTTTACTGTATTATTTTAATTGTAAAGAAATGTTTATTGTGAAGTTTCCTTGGTCAATTTTATTTATTTTTCCATCTCCCTGTTGCTTTTCGATGTACAAGCCTGCTTTTGACTACTAGTTGAAAGTGATGTGGTTCGCATGGACCCCAGGTCATCGTAATAGTGTTAAACACAATCTGCATAGGGAAGACGGAGGCACATCGAGAACAGTAGTACTTTGACACAAATGCTATAATTTCACAACTACTATTTAAAATGAAAGGTAGAAGAATTCACACAAGATGGCATACATAATATTCTTTTATAGCTTTAATTTCGAGTGATTTGATGAAGCATATATATGTTGAGATACACTAAAAAATGGCGTGTTTAAAATGAGAAAATGCTTCTTCTTATTTTTTAACAGTAATTTTGACTTAAAAATGAGCAAGGGCAGTTCTCAGTTGTTAAGTACCGATGCTTACTTAGAAATTATAGTTACAGAAAATACAAATTAATACATAGACAAATTTATAGAGCAACTTTACGTCCTTACTTTAAAGGTTTATACACCTTTTTTTTACTTTCTAGCAGGTAATTTCAAGATTTCTATGCATAAAAACATATTATTTCATATTGTTTCTAGATGTATCCATGCATTCACAAATACTTATTTGTGGTTATTTAAACAGTTAGCTGGTCCAAAATGTGCTCTATGGTCAAATCAATACTGTCTCAATGTTCATGTATGGAGCTCTTTTAGCCTACTTTCCAGTAAAAGTAAAAAATGAAAAATAAAAGTAAAAAAAAAAAGTATGAAAGAAGGCTTAATGTAACGTTAAAATATCGTTAGACATAAAGATAAGTCAAAAATAGGTGTAAAAAAGTAATTAAATAAAGATTGAAAAGTAAAAAAGTAAAAGAGATGTTTTGAGATGGGGGAAATGTGCGTCTGTCGGCCTGTCTTTCTGCCCTCCCCCTCTCCAAACTTTTGAGGAAATTGTTCGATTCGAATGGGTTTTTTTAGCATTCGAAAGATCTTGGCTAGAACATCTTGTTTCCATATTTCACTTTTTGATGTGCACAATTTTTCGTTTAATTTTGAACAGTTAAAAAACTCTTACTATTAGCAGTAATGGGGAAATATGAAGCAAATTTTATAAACCCCGGACATAAAATCCAAGTTCTTTTGAACAAGCTTATTTGATGCACCTCTCGACGTGAAATATTTTTTGATTTCAACAATTTTTGATCAATTTTGAACAGTTAAAAAACTCTTACTATTAGCAGTAATGGGGAAATATGAAGCAAATTTTATAAACCCCGGACATAAAATCCAAGTTCTTTTGAACAAGCTTATTTGATGCACCTCTCGACGTGAAATATTTTTTGATTTCAACAATTTTTGATCAATTTTGAACAGTTAAAAAACTCTTACTATTAGCAGTAATGGGGAAATATGAAGCAAATTTTATAAACCCCGGACATAAAATCCAAGTTCTTTTGAACAAGCTTATTTGATGCACCTCTCGACGTGAAATATTTTTTGATTTCAACAATTTTTGATCAATTTTGAACAGTTAAAAAACTCTTACTATTAGCAGTAATGGGGAAATATGAAGCAAATTTTATAAACCCCGGACATAAAATCCAAGTTCTTTTGAATAAGCTTATTTGATGCACCTCTCGACGTGAAATATTTTTTGATTTCAACAACTTTTGATCAATTTTGAACAGTTAAAAAATAAATAACAGTAGCGCCTTCAGTGAAATTTTAATCCTATTTAAATCCCATTCTAACAGACAGATTTGCTTGAAACAAACTTTATCAGAAGGATCTTTTCGCGGAAAGAACATGCACAGATACAAAGTTCAACCAGAACTAAACGAGCCTATTTTCTTATGTAATTTTTGATCTGGATTTTTAACGATATACCGTGTTTGAAATACAATGTTTAGTTGCTGGTAAAATATTATTAAACAGTATTTTGTTATTGAAACATCCGCAATGTTTATGCACCATAAAACTAACACTCCATTATTTAAAATAAATAATAAAGAATATTTCATATACAACAATAAAGGATGTTTCAGGAACTATGGTCAAGTTCTATACTTAAAATTAAACCTAAATGAGGAGCAACTATGAAGGGCAAGAGAAATTCAGCAAAGTTTACTTTAACTCTTCCGGGAATAACTCACATCTTCATCAACATTTATTTATCGAGTACTAAACTAGATCCATCAGAGCCAACTATCGAAAACAGATTTTAGAAAACTATTTCCTAACATATTTTCAATGCTTATGAGCAAACGACGCTCAATTAATGAAATTCTCTCAGGAAAAACGACTCCCATAAAGTTAATCGCACGCACGCGTCGTCTTTCCAATTAGCGCAAAATAGCGCTTAGCTGCATTGGAGCCGAAAGACGCTTTGAAAATATGGGCTGTCGGGATGTCTTTCGCGATTGGATGTATAATCTTCCAATAAACAGCGACTGCGATTGATGCCCACTCATTTTTATTTGTATGTCACATTCTTATTTTCATTACGTAATTCACTCTATTTTTAGGCAGTGTAAAAATTTAAAACCCTAGTGGGAAAATATGCTGATTTCAGATTGATCGGATATTCTTCACATTGAAAATAAATAAATACAACCAAATTATACACCTTCGTTTTTAAATATTTCTTTTCACCATATTAAATTCTTAAACTTCATAGAAATATTTTTTCTTTTCGTAGAGGCTTCTGAAACAATTGCTGCTTTATCAAAATATTGTAGCAATTGTTGAAGAAATGTATTATGAAGCACAATTGTTGTTGATTCCCAAAGTGGAATTATCAAACATAATATTTCCCGGGCTTTTAGGCAGTAGTCTAATCAAGATGTTTCTGGCTGATGTTTCGCCAGACCTGTTTCAGGCTTCTTCAGAGTGAAAATGAAGTCAAGGCAGAGTTCTGGTCCCTAAATATAATGAATCACATGTGCTTAAACCTCATTGGATAAGCCACCAATCTCAGGCTTGCTAGGACTGATTCGGATTGGTTCCTCATCCTTGTTCTTGGCATTGATTGGTGCTTTTTTAAAGCAGTGGAACCCATAACGTGTACACTTTCAAAATTTCTTCTTTTCTATTTATGTTGTGAGGATATTTATGTATTTCAATAGCTTCCCTATGAAGGCGAGCAAAGTAATAAATATTAGTAGAGAACACTTTAGCTTCTTCAAATATTGCCTGGGTCCCGTAGCAATAATATTCTCAGCAATGGATGACATTTGAGAATGTTTATAACGGCAGTGTCTCTCATGCTCTTTTATTTTTGTATTGATACTCCTCATTGTGGTGCCTATGTAAACCTTTCCACAGTTACAAGAGATTTTGTACACACCTGCTGAGGAAAGGGGTCTCTCGTGTCTTTTGCTGACAGAAGGGCTTGTTGCAATTTTGATGTTGGTTTGTAAACTGTGTTGATGTTATACTTCTGAAGAAGTTTAGCAATGTGGACAGTAACCTTCTCGATGTATGGCAAAAAAGCTCTGACTTTGACGTCGATGTTTTTTGAGATCTCGTCTAAAGACTTTTAAACCATTGGTAGAAATAATTCTATAAAAATTAATCTAATAAAAATTTTTAGCTACACATTCGTCGTTCCTATTTTCATTTTTGGTACATGACTTGACGACAACTGTCGCTTTGTCACCATGCATGAACCCTAGCTGCAAGAAAAATTTAAGTGATCCCACGGTTGTTCAAAATGAACTATAGAAATGTTTGGGGGAAAAAAACTTATGTTGTAAAGGAAAAGCAATTGGCAGAAGAATAACATCCTTATTCGTAAATGTTAACATATGGATTGACAACTTTAGAAACTTGCTTCCACTCAGCACGAAATTTCGTAAGAGTTACATTCTAAACTTGTATAAAAATATAACAATTATTCTGTAAATATCAATAAATTTCTTAACTAAAACGTCGTAACATTGATGTTGAAATAACTACATATTTATAAATACATTTTTGAAAGTTGAACTTTAAACTTCATATTTTTTTGCTTTTAAATTACTTATATAAAAATTGGACTTGATTATGTTTATGCTTTTTTAATATCATCAACTTCACGTAATAACGTATTATGTTTATGAAAGTAATAACTTGAATTTAAAACAACACAAAAATTTCACTATTCGTATAGATGTCATATGCCGTAATGGATTTCATTATTCTTTCAGTTAGAAATTTCATTATTAAATTACGGTTAAATAGCTGGCAGCAGTCTGTCCATCTAATTCACCGTTAAATTTACGGTCTGGAACATTTTTCTATATTTACAGGACCTAAACCATTTCCAAGCAGTTTGGTTAAAAAGCCGTAAATACAAAAGTTTACGGTTTTTTAAAGATTTAAAAATGGTTTCAAAACTAAATTTTTACGGTTTTGGAACCATTTCGAGGTAATAATAGAAACCGAATTTAGTTTTTGATAAGTAAACAAGAATATAAGGAGTAGCGTTTAATTCTTAAACGAAGGAAATTTGTCCGTAAAGAAGCATAAATTTGTGTGAAAGCTTACCAGGATTTTTTGTCTTTTTAAACTTTAATTACGAAAGTGAAGCAAAATTAAGTAGACGTGCACCAAAGCTTTACTTTCAACAGCAATTACCGAAGTTTATTTCCGTCCCAAGAAATTAGTTTAATGTCAGAGTTCTTAATTAAAAGTAATTCAGTGTAGTGTTTAATCGTAGGAAATATTTAGAAATAAGAGTTACTTTAAAGACAGGCACCGAGAAATTATGGTGATTAGAAAGTAAGAAAACAAATTTTAAACAAGTGAATTCTGTTAACCTTAGCTCATAAATTTGAACCTACCTTTCTTAAGTAATTAGTGCATTCACTTTCCGAGACAAAAAATGTTTATTATAAATGAATTATAGCCTTTTTACAGTTAGTAGTAATTAAAACTCTTGAAATGTAATATTAATGTTTGGTGGTTCAAAAACTCTGAAATAAATGACGAGTCTCTAAATTATAATAGTAAAAGGCAAAACTCTGATATAAGGAACATTCTAACATTTTTAACTTTTTTGTTGCACATAAATTTAGAATAACTGAAAATAGTAGCTGTGAGAAAAGTTACTGCATTTACTTCAGTATTCATATTAAATTCTTTTCTTGGGACAATAGACTATTTGACAGCTTCAAAGCTGTTATTGGCGACATTAGTGAAACAATATGATGGGTTTTTAAATGTCGATTTTCTTGCTTCTTTATTTGTTTTGAAATCATAATCATTCACAGAATTTTGAACTAAAAAAACATTATTGGTGTAATTTTTTATACGCATTCATTTATTTAAATGATATTTATATCGCTGCTTTCAAATGAACGTGATGCTACTAAAATCTTTGTAAAATTCTGTTGTAAAGACAATTTACAATTCTAGAAAAATCGCCGAGATAACAAGTTATCTCGTTTCAGACAAATTTCACCGAAACAATCGCTGATTTTCTTTCAACCGGAAGCTAAAATCATATTTTTTAAATTTTAACTTTTGAAATTGTTTTCTGGACATTGTTTGCTTATTTATTTATTGATTTATTTTAACCTAATCTTGTATCTGAGAGGAAAAACGGGCTACTTGCGTAAGTAAAAATAAAAATCAAAAGAAAAAATATATATGATTGAAACATTTTTCAGCGCAATATTTTAAGCCAGAAATATTTGGGCATATTTTCCAAGATCTGTTTTTGTGCTTTTGAGCGTCTCTTATTAAACAACTTACCACGAGCAACTAACTTATTAAAAATCATCATCACAATCTGATTTAAGCTGAATTTTGAATCATATTATAATGAGAACCTTATCATGCTCACTACCAATAGTTTACTTTGGAGGGTGATGTAGGATCAATCATCAGTATCCATAGGAAATATGTTTAGAGCTTTACTCTAATAGAGATATTTTATGTGCTTTACTGTTAAAAAATCGCACACTCCGCAACTGATGACGTGGCAGGAGATAGAAATTAGTACTAAGTCACTGTTTGGTTAACCCCTTAACTACCACGCAATTTTCAAGAGAAAACTACAAAAACACCTGTTTTTTTTAATCCAAAAATGTCATTAAAAATTGCTTAAATAAAATAAATATTATTACAGTAAAGCCCCGATTTTACGTTTTCCAAGGGACTAGATGAAAAAACGTAAAATACGGGAAAAGTAAAGTACGGGAAATACATAGAAAGCAAAAATCAAATGGAACAAAGTACATTCGTGCTCCGTCCAATAAGAGTTACAGTATATAGAACGTGATAGTGATTGCTAACGAAATACTTTTTAGGCTCCAAGTGTTGGAGCTCTGTTGTTTTTTAAAATGGCAGAAAGAACGAACTTTCAGCTCTATTCTGGAAGCGGACGAACTTTCTCACACCTTGAGAGACTCGAATACTCTTTTTGAAAATTGTCGAAGGCAAAAACAATCTTCGATTGTAATTTATTTTGCGAGAAAGCAATAATTAACTTTCAGCAACGTGGATTAGCTTTGAAAAAAGCACAAAAGGAAAAATATTGCTAATTTTAGATTTTTTTTTTTTTTTTTTTTTTTTCCGCTTTCGAGGGAAAACGTAAAATGCGGGGAATTCGATAAATAACAAACTTAAAATCCGGGTTATCTTAACATGAATTAGTATATTAAACGTAAAATGTGGGAAAAACGTAGATTGTGGGGACGATAAAGCGGGGTTTCACTTTTTTTTTCAACTCCAATTCTGGATAATATGGTCGTCATCTAGTATGTATTTTTAAAATAAGAGATTATACTTTGGGAATGATGTATGAATTATTCTTAACCTTTTGAATACTGAATCCCGGAAATATCACAGACACTAAAAGTAGAAGTCGCCACACCACCCCGTAATTTTGGCATTTGCAAAAGAAGAGGGGCTACTTTTTACGCTTAAAAAACCTGACATTATAATTTAATCAATCAAATTGATTAAAAATTGATTAAATTATAATCAATTAACAATTGACATTATAATTAAATCAATTTATAATTTAATCAATTAATAATAATTAAAGTATTGATTATTATTAATTTTTATTTATTTCGATACTTTTAAGGCCTTTTTAAAATCCTTAAATAGTCGAAATGTAAAGTTCAAAGTATTTAATTCTTTTATTTAATTCTTTTGTTAATATTATGTTTAAATCAAATAATCGCATTCGGCAATTTCTTCATTATTCATATCCACAGATAACGCAAAGCTGTACCGTTCTCGAATTTTACAAATTTATCTCGAGTGATATATTTACAGTACGCAATCAAAATCAAAGCGAAAAGATGGAAAACTATTTAAGCTTGGAAATGTGAATAATGATCTGCAAACGACGAAAGAAAAAAAAATTTAAAATTCATAACTCGACTTCGTGCTTGATAAAAATGAAACAACCAAGATCGATTATTCAATATCCGGATATTTCCAAATATCGGATCATTTTCGCTGCGGAGTCCGTATTTCTTCTCTTTAAAAAAAAAATGACATTATTTCGTTCTGTTAATAAAACGAAAAGCGTAAAGAATTTACAAATATCGATTTTGCGAAAAAGGACTTATTTCATGTGACACTGAGATTTTTTTCTTTAACTTTGACTTTTCAAACTGGCAGACAGTTTTTCCGTATCGTGTTTTAAAATTGTTCTTTTAAATTGGACGAAGAAAGAAAATGGTTTGGTTTGGAAAAAAATCGGATGTTTTATAGGGAGTCAGTTGCTTATGAATAATGCATTATGTATTTACGGAAAGTTCTTCTGAAATGTGCTTGAATTTTTCATCTTTTTTAGAATAAATTTTATTTAGTTAAACTATCCTTACTAGTTTCTGAGTAACAATCATAGACTTGAAAAATATTATTTAGGTTATATTACACATCATGCAATTCATACACTGGGGAAAATGCCTGTAAAAATACAAAAAGGAAACTGAGAAGTTCTGTAAATTTACGAAGAGCTTGTTTCAAATCAAATAATCAAGTTTCTTAATAAATTCTTCTTTTTTCGCACTCTGTACAACCACAGAGGAAGATCTATTAAGTTAGGTAGAACTGAACACTTGAGACCTGTGATTACCAGTTTAATAATTGTAAAGAAATGCGTTATTAAACACTTGAGATCTATGACACCCAGTTTAAAAAATGGCTAAAAATGTATCATACATTTTAAACGGACGGTTTTATTTCTAGCTCTTGTGAGCAGCCTCGACTTCGCTGGGCCAATCTTCCCAACTCCGGAGGTGTCATAAGAGCATGGAATCACAAATGGCGTCAGTTTACAAAATGTTCGCTGTAATTTCCTTTTTTTTAAGACTTGATAGCTTCTTGCTTTTAAGCATCTGTAATTTTATGTAAGACTCCGGATGCATGATTTCCAGGAGATATATTTTCAGGCTGATGTTTTTCTTTTTTTAATCTTTTTCATTTCAAATAAACTAGTATTACTTACAGATGTTCTTAAAAACTGGTTATGTATTTCGTAGCATGTGAAAGAAGATAATTTGTAAAGCATTTAATTTAATTTTCCTTTAGCTGATGTTAATTCAAATGCTCTTGTAAAGTTTGTGATTGCATGACCCATCAAGTGCAAGATATCCCCATCATTGCAAAACATACAGGATCAAAACATAATGGTGGTATATGTTCTTACGATAAGCTTAAAATATTTGTCGTTTAGTGGGACTACGGTTATCTATTGCTGGTAGGTGCAATGTTAATTACGTTTTAAATGTTAAAGCGCATAAGATATATTATAATGTCTCTATTGTTTAATTAACATTACTCCAAGATATATGTAAATAATTCCAAGATAGTTGCAGCATAACAAAAGTGAAATTAATTTTCCAAAACTCATAACCAGTTGCGTGTGCACACCTACACAAAATATGTCCTTTTTTTTCACCCGCTATTACCTTATAATACATCATTGCTATCCAGTCGTTTAATTTTTTTTTTTAAATTTATTTATATAAATAGAACAAAATATTACGTTGCGACAAAAACTAAGAAAACATTCGATATTTACGTTCTATTTCATTTTTTTAATCCGTCAAAGTTTCCAAATGTTTTAAATAATATAAACTTACACATTTCAATAAAACAAGTTCCGAGCATTTGGAGAAAAAACTATATGCAGTATGTTGCAAAATAAAGTTCACAGAAATCGCAAAAAAAAGTGCCTTCCAAATAAAAATATTTTACGAAAACAAATTGTACATTGAAAAGCTAACTTGAAACATACTAATTCCTTTATGCAAGTGCTTTGAATTTCAAATGTGGTTTTTGATCAAAGAAATGTCCGAAAGAATATAAATTTCAGAGCTGTCAAGGGGCGACAGAGACGGTGAAAACGAAATAGAATGGGAATCGATTATTCGATAACTGGATTTTGTCTTCAATCTCTCATCTTTTTATTGGCAACTTTTCAGAATGCTAAATGACCAAATCTTCTGTATTCGTGTATTTAATCTTTGATTTTATACTATTTCGCAACTGGCACTACAACGGAATCAGAACTTCCTATTGTTTATTGCTTTAACACTTAACACATTTAACTTCTATCTTTGTATGGAGAAATGTTTGTTGCATTGGCTTTAGAGTCTACCGCAAAAAAAAAAAAAAAAAAAAGACCTAAGACTGGCAGAGTGCCAAGAAGAATCCAGTCATGTTCAAGGGGAAACTGCTGGTATAAGGAATGTGCTGTATTCTGTTCTGATTTTAGTTCGAATAGCAGACTTGATTTATTCCGAGCTGATGCTATCGACTAGTTTAAAAACTTGGTTGCTTTGACCAAACATAGAAGCAAACATTCCGATTCGCGTTCTAATAACCTCACCTTTAAAACAAACGTCCCTAACACTCAAATGGATTCGTCCTTTTCTGTCATGCGCAGAAGCGTCTAAGTGTCAGAAGTTCATGGCCAATCAGTACGTACTTAAATACCAGTTAAATTTAATAAAATGCGTTTCGAAGTACATTTTAATGCAAACAATAAAATGCATATTTGAGTAAGAGCGATATTGTACACGAAATAAACTAGTAAAACATTTTTATGCATAAAACTGACCAATTATCAATGTACTCAAGGCGCTCGCTATAAGAAATGAAAAGACAGGATCATTTATAGGTTAATAGTCCAGTTACAGATTAATGAAAAACGAATACTGTACATAATACACTTAAACGGAAAGTTCTGGGATTTAATTTAACTTTTGATTTTGCACTCTTAATACGGGGTTGAAACCGTTCTTACTCAAATATTACTTTCCTCAAATACAATCATTTTATCTTCAAACTACAGTGGCTAGAATAGATAGTGTGCCGTTCGCCATTGTCCTCCAGTGCTTTTTCTGAGCCCGAAAGTAAGCCTCCACTAGATGGCGCTCTATCCGACAGCGAGGTAAGTTCGAGCCCGCCGAAAGACGGCTTTGGGGCCAGCTGCTGCGATTAAAGGCCCTGTGTACCAAAAGTCTTTCGATTAGCCGATTGTCATTTAGAAAGTTACAAGTGACACTGAAGCACTAACATGAATTGATTGCTGTTAACTACTTTCGGATTAGTTTTTCCCCTAAGGAAGCAGGAAATGAAATAAATATCTCCCTCATTCGTACTTTGATATAGTATACGAACAACTTTCATTTTTTTATTCTATAAAATAAATAAATGAAGAGGAACATATGCCCATTTTTGGTCTTTGTAAATTTATGCGTGATAAATCGGTTTAATTCTGACCACCTCAAAGAAAACAATGAAAAATGATTGAAACAAATGAAAGAAAACAATGATTTTAATGTTACATTTCTTCTTCATTAATGTAAATATAACATTAAAATGAAATTGTACTTGTCGTAACAACAAAATAAATTTAAAGCTAAGATTTTTACTTTTGTTCAAGATTTTGTTAATGATTTGTTTCTATTTTGGTTTAGTATGTAATTGAAACTTGACCAAAATTTTGTGTATCATAATGTGACAAAGGTACCCACCAGAGGAGGCGGGGGGATTCGGGGGGGGGGTTTCAGTTTTTTAATAAAATTCTACATTTGTCTGGAACTCAAGATGTGAATCAAAAATTAGATTTTGTATATGAAACAATATTGACGTTAATGAAGAAATGTAATATTAAAATGAAATTGTGCTTGTCATAACAACGAAATAAATTTTAAGCTAAGCTTTTTGCTTTGGCTCAAGATTTTGTTTATTATTTGTTTCTATTTTGGTTTAGTATGTAATTGAAACTTGACCAAAAATTTGTGTATCATAATGTGACAAAGGTACCCACGAGAGGGGTCGGGGGGGGGGGTCAGTTTTCGAATAAAATTCTGCCTTTGCCTGGAACTATGAAAAGTTTTAAAAGATGTGACTCAAAAATTAAATTTTACATATGAAACAATATTGACGTTAATGAAGAAGAAATGTAATATTAAAATGAAATTGTGCTTGTCATAACAACAAAATAAATTTTAAGCTAAACTTTTTGCTTTGGCTCAAGATTTTGTTTATTATTTGTTTCTAGTTTGGTTTAGTATACAATTGAAACTTGACCAAAAATTTGTGTATCATAATGTGACAAAGGTACCCACCAGAGGGGGCGGGGGGATTCGGGGGGGAGGGGGTTCAGTTTTTTAAAAAAAGTATAACATTTGTCTGGAACTCTAAAAAGATTTAAAAGATGTGAATCAAAAATTAGATTTTGTATATGAAACAATATTGACGTTAATGAAGAAATGTAATATTAAAATGAAATTGTGCTTGTCATAAGAACAAAATAAATTTAAAGCTAAGCTTTTTGCTTTGGTTCAAGATTTTTTTTAATTATTTTTTTCTATTTTGGTTTTGTATGTAACTGAAACTTGACCAACATTTTGTGTATCATAATGTGACAAAGGTACCCACCAGAGGGGGCGGGGAAATTTGGGGGGGGGGGTTCAGTTTTTTTAACAAAATTCTACATTTGTCTGGAACTACAAAAAGTTTTAAAAGATGTGACTCAAAAATTAAATTTTATATATGAAACAATATTGACGTTAAAGAAGAAGAAATGTTATATCAAAATGAAATTGTTCTTGTCATAACAACAAAATAAATTTAAAGCTAAGCTTTTTGCTTTGGTTCAAGATTTTTTTAATTATTTGTTTCTATTTTGGTTTTGTATGTAATTGAAACTTGACCAAAACTTTGTGCATTATAATGTGTTTTAAAATAAATGTAAATTTAAAAAAAAATTAAATCTATATTTTTAAAAAAAATTAACACAAAATTTTAAGCATACAGTTCATTTAAAAAATGACATTGCAAGTGTTTATTTTTTTAAAAAATATACATCAGATTGCAATGTGTTTTGTAAAAAACTTATGTGATAGTAATTATTGTTAATTTTTATTTATTTATTTGTGTTAAAATATAGTACATAGACATATAGCCTTTTTTTTTTAGGTAATATGAGCATTATAATGCAATTATCTTCAACAGCTCATTCCCACTCTATTGGACTAAAAAACCGTTGTCTTTAAAATGTATAACAATATTCTCTTAACAAAATACATGGTTTTCATCTAAGACTGCATCCGAAAACTAAATAAAAATATTTTTCATCCTTGTGTTCACCTAAACGACAGCCGTCTATTTATTGCTCCAAATTCTTCTCTAGAACAGATGATTGAATATTTTTAAAAAAAATCACATATTTTTTGCACCTCCTTTTTTTAGTACTGAAAAAAGTGCGAAAACTAAGGCGAGTAAATGATTCTTTAACGTTCGCTCTGCTAATCAGTTACATCGCTGTCGATGCTAGCGCCACCTACTGGTGGCTTAGTTTCGTTTTCAACATTTTCGCGCCGAACGGCACACTAGGTATTCTAGCCACTGTACTTCAAACTTACCTTGCCTGTAGCACAGTCAACTAGGTACTAAACGTCGGCAAACAATTGACGGCAAACAATGACGTGACCCATCCGTCCGACACGTAATGAGTTACATGACGAATCAGTTATCTTGCCTGTTATTCTAGTTAGCCGTGTCTGCCGTCTATTGACCACAGGCTTTTAAGTATCTTTTAATCGAAGGTAGTGTTTTTGACAATTTTTCAAATAAGAAAAATTCGAACGCAGTTTTAAAGTTTTGTAAACTGAAAACCGAAATAATTAACATTACGTATAAATCATTCAGAAATGGAATGTCATATTTCGAATTTAATCTTCTATATATCTTTAGGTAGATTTCAGAGGGTAGACATACCATAGAAAATATCGCTAGCTGCTGCTTAATAAATCTTTGATCGTTGTGAAACTCTAATCTCAGATGAAGTTCTAAAACTCTAAATGTCAAATTTTCTAGTTATCAGGAATATTGAGAAATTTAGAGTGTTCCTACAACCGTTTTTATCCCCAGACTGAACTTTCCAACCAAATACTTTACTTCAAAAGGATTCAAATTAAGTGCAGAATTTGCAATCGAAAATGTCATTCGCAGAAAATGATCTCTAAACTTTTCCAGTCAGCAAGTAACTTGAAATTAGCGTCAGCTGCGAAACGCAAATTTAATTTATGTTAATTGTTTCCTAACTCTTGAGCCAATATGATGTATGGGTTTTCAAAGAGCTTTTGAATGTTATTACAAACTGATATTTTTATTTTATATTTATAATTATAGAGAATTATTGACTTCTTTAAGAGCAAAAGTGGACTAATTTTGAAACACATGTACTATTAATGTCGTCTTCGGTAATGAAATCAAGTTTTTAATACTTTAGTAGTTCATTTTAATACACAATCATTAACGCTGACTTCGTTAATTTTTAAGTTAAGTTCTCAAAAACCGTGGATAAGAAAAATTCATTAAATGCAAACGAATTTAATTTTCATCTTATTGGAAAGAGATATTTCAGAATACATTCTTCTAGACATGTTTCTTACGTATGTGTCGTTTCAAGCTTCGTAGAAATTACTCAAGGCATGAAAAGACTTAATTGTATTTTCTCTGGCTTATTTATTGAAAGCTTGTAATTAAAATAGTTTTCGACAATAAGCGTCTTTTTATTGTACGCTAATAAGAAGAGAGCACAAATAGTTGAAATAAAACATTTTAAGCGGATTATAACCTTTAGTTTTACACGTGCCCTTATTGTACTCCGTTTTTTCCATCTAGCCATATTTTGTAAAAAAATTTCCGTTTTAAACATGAGAAAAATATACATCCTTAATTTAAAAAAAAATATGAGTGTTAGCTTTCTATGTACTGATAGAGAACTTACTAGTAGTGCTTTAGTCTATATATTGTTTGCGCTTTATTTTCTAAAAAAGCATTTCGGATCATGTGTAGGAGGAAATAGAGGACCTACTCCCGGGAAATCTCAAAATCATTCTAAATTATCCAAAATTTCGTTTTTCAGGATTTTTTTTTTATCCAGTTACTTGTAACAATGAAGTTTTACTACATAATAATGAAGTACATTAGATGCATTCTTTACTAGTGTTGCAAAAAAAAAAAAAATTGTTCTGATTGAGCCGAAGTTTATAACCTCTTCAGTCCTGAGGTCCACGTACGTGAACATCTCTTCTTTGCAGCGAACTTTTTTCAAGCTTCACTTTTTTTGAGATTCTGATATTACCCGTAAAATATTACCTTACTCGGAGAACTTATATGGTTGAAAGATAAATTTTGCAGTACTATAAGTCGGTTACTTCCAAGAGAAATTGAATTTTAACTTATCTGATAGTTATGAGCTGTGTATTGATTTTCCGGGATAATTTGCCACATAAAAGTTTTTCATTTATTTATTAAATTAATAAAACAATAAATATATTTTTTCATTTAATTAGTTTTTCCTCATTATTGTTATTATTTGTTGTCTAATAAGATATCCCTATATGTGCGTGAAAGTAAGCAAATGATGATTAAGTCGCATTTACATCGTCTTCTCTGAAAAATTTAAACATGATAAAGAGTTTGTTGCTTTAACGTCGGAGTTTATGAAATGTATAGAAATTTTCATGTTAAAAAAAAATCGATAAATTTTTCTTACACAAGTCATTCATTTCCTTACTGGAAGACGAAACTGAGTTTTTTCTTTATCTAATGTGACGTTAGCAGACAGCATTCATCATGGGAACAAGTGTGTGGGAAAGACTCGATATTTGAGGAACGAATGAAAAATGGGCCAATAAGAACGTGTCTGCTCGTCGAGAGTGCTGACTGGGTGACAAATGATTCGCTGGTCCAATGGAATTGCTACGATACTTCAAGAAAAAATGAAAGTCAACTACTACATGTTAAGTGAAAATCAAATATATCGAATGAATTTTTGGCGAATATTTTTAAGAGCAAAACTCAAAATGTTTTCATATGGAAGAAATTGAAGCATAATTTACAGCAAATTTAAAGATAAATTATGAAAAGAATATGATGATTTTCTTGGAAAAACATTCTGGAGCATAGAAGTTCTGCTTTCCATGTTGTATTTTAAGTCAACAACCTTATTTTGTCTATTCGTACTTGTCCCATACATAACTTAAACGGATGTGGTATTGCAGAATCAATTTGAAAATTAAGTGGAGGAACAACAGCCAAAGAAGTCAGAGGTTTCTCAGCATTTTTTATAATAGCAACTACATATTAAATTTGATGCAGATAAAATTATATAGAAATGCTAATTTCTTTAGTACATTAGTTTTTGAGATGCTTCTCTTGTTTTGTAAAATCAGCTGTTTTTTTACCTATTATTTTTTTTTAAACCGAATCTGAGATTAATTTTTAAAATTTTTTGCACATTTTTTAAAATTTTATTAATTTATTTATGTAGTTTTTAATTTTTTACTGTAGAGGGGACTTTAATGTTTCAATTAAGTTAATATATTGGCTGATCATCTAAAAATTGTCATGTAGCTTGGAGCTGATTTTGTCCTGTTACTAGATAATAACAATCTATCTTTTAGTAATAAGTCAGTTATCCTCTCGTAAATCCATTTCGAATATCGATAGTTTTTAGATTTTCACTGTAAGAGATGAGTTTAAAAAAATCACACCATCACAATTGCACTGTAAAACAATTCTTTAAAAAGACAGAAGGAAAACTGACTGTTTCCGAAAATTTACAAAGATTTTTTTCAAATCAAAAAATCAAAGTTTCTCAAAGAAGATCTTGATTTGCCGCACACTGTACAACTGCCGAGAACGATCTGCTAAGTAAAACTGTACACTTTATACTTGCGACTATCAGTTAAATATTCCTATTTAATTGCATAGTTAGACATGTGACTACCAGTTAAAAAAATGTCAAAAAGTGTATTATATATGTTAGCGTGTGGTTTATTTCTACCTCGAAATAGGGACCCAGTCCTCGGTGGCGTCGTTTGCCGAACTGACTAAGACACGTGACACACAGTAGCGTGGGCTCAACTGAATTTCTGCTTTGCTTAACAGAAAAAAATGGGTCATCATAGATGGCGCATCTACGGCAGCACATTATCTGATGCTATCAGTTAACAGAACTTTCTTTGTTTTTTGTGTTCTATAATTTTCTTTTTTAAAGGCTTTGAAGTTTTCTACTTTTAGATCTCCAGAAAAATTTCCTGGAAATTCTCATTTTCGGACAAATATTTTTTTTTTTACAATGTGCACCGTTTTAGTATATAAAAGCGTGTTCTGAAATTAGGGAATGTTTATTTATTGCAGTAGGCAGGACTATTTACAAATGGAATCAGTGGTACTTTGGACAATGGTAAATTCGGGGCGTTATATGAAACTAGTTATGTGGTTTGAAACTATGTTAACGCAACAAGACATACGTAGCAACAAGACATACGAAGCTACAAGACATACGAAGCAAAAAAACATACAGAGCAACGAGACATACGAAGCAACAAGACATATAAGCCACAGGAAATACAGAGCAACAAGACATACGAAGCCACAGGAAATACAAAGCAACAAGAAATATGACGCACAAAAAGAAACGAAAAGAATCAAGTATGTATTTGAATAGTTTTGAGAATATCTCCTACACGTATAAATTGATCCGACAAATGTAACGTAACTACAAGATGTATTTTGATGTTGAAAAGTTATCTGAATAGAATCTAATTATTTGCACTCGTTAGTATCTTATAAAATGAATACAAACTAAGGAGTACACTTAAATTTAATTTAACATGTTCTAACTATTACAAGAACTATTTAAAAAACTGAATTCGCTCCCTCTTCAAGAAAATAGTTATTCATGGATAATGTATTATTCATGCTGAGTTCAATGCACAAGGGATCAAAAATGTCCTTCTATCAAAGAAAACGTTTTATTTCTTCCATTCAATTTAATGTAAAGGATTTCAAAATATCAATGTCTGAAGTACTTTTGCAAAGGTTACTGCTGCAAGGACTAGGAAAAAACGGTTCTTCATGTTTAAGAAACTATACGCGTTCCTTTAGAAATCAATATTCCTGTACATTCTTTAGAACAAATTTAGAAGAAAAAAAAGGCGGCAATTCTTAAAGAGGTCCCTCTTTTTAAAGAGGTGTCGATGTCAGCGAAAATGATCCGCTCCGAAGACAGGATACGGATATCGAATAATCGATTCTATTTCCACTTCATTTTTATCGGTTTTGTTGGCGGACAGCTTCAAACTTTTGGCTTTTTCTTTCCCGTTTTCTCTTCTGCCGTCATAAATCAAATTTGGAATTCAAAGGAATTTTGTTACGTGCTCTTTTGTGAGCTGTAATTCATGTTTCTCATATTCCTAACTTAAATGACGATTTTTTTAGTGAATATTGTATATTGTTTCGCATTAATTCCGCAAGAAAGAAAAAATTCCTCAAGTTGTTTATGTGGCATATTTTGACTTATCTTAAAACAAAAAAGCACATGATAAGTAATGTTCAATTAATTTACCCATCACGTTTTTTCTTCATAGTAAAGAGGCAGTTTTTCACTTTGTATTATTCCTCAAAATAGTATTTTCATTTGTTTGGAAAGTTATAAATAGTCCACTAGTCTCATACGATGATAGATTCATTTACAACTCTAGATAAAGCACACAAATTATATTTAAAACGTAGCATCGATGTTGTTTAAGGAATGACTTATTTTTCACTTCTTAGCTCAATGTATAATTTTTCCTGTTTAAGGATCGGTTCTGTTTTTTTTTTTCAAAAAATATTTTATTAATTTACTTATTTATATAAAAGGCTATGTACTTCTACCTCGCTATATAGATATGTATGTGTGTGTACGATGTCCAGGCTATTCGACGAGTCAATCGCACTCCCAGAATGAAATTTGGTACACAGGTCAAATTGCACCTCCAAAGTACGGATTTTAAGATTTAATCTTTTTCTTTTTTAAGGTTTTATTCATGTTTTGCAGAAGTGGTCGGATTTTTGAGAATTCAATGCATCAGTAGATAGAAAAAATATTTTTCTTGTAAATTATATTTTGTGCGAAGGCCTAACTTTTTTACCGATTCGTGAAAATTTTCAAGGATCAGTCGCTTTATTTATTTATTCATTTATTCGACATTTCAGCTAACTTTAAACTATAATTCCTTCCTCAAAGGTTCTCATTATGTCATGTTCCTGAAAAATTTAAAAGTAATAACAAAAATATTTTGATGACATTTAATCCAAAACGTAAAAGTTTCTTTCCTTCATTTTTTATAAGATTTTTTTTTTTAAAATTTTAAACGAAAAACGTTACCGAATTTTGCTGAATCCGAGGGTTTACACATTGTTAGGCGTTTAGCTAAAAACATTAATATCAGCGAACGTAAACTAAGTAAGACATGCATTTGAAATAAATCGATTTTCAACTTGACTTTGAAAGAAATGTAATTGCACTTCCCTTTTACCTCCGTGATATCTGTTTCTGTTTGAGGGTTAAAGATCTTCTCTTTGTGCAAAACGTAAATTTAGATGTCCCGAAAACGTTGCCATTACTTTAGTTTCTCATTAGGTTGTTTATTTATGGGAATTGTTTAACAGGGTTCGTACGCTTTTGGCAAAACCAAAAATAAGGACTTTCTAAGGACTTTTTAAGGACCTACAAAAAAATTTTAAGGACCTCACAATTTTTTCGAAATATACAAACTGTTATCTTTATTTATTATTGAAAGAGGAAATTGATTTAACATCATATTTTTATTAAGAACACAACACAAACTTTTATGGAGCTCTCTTTGGCTTGTTACTTTTCTAATGTCCAATACAGTCAGGGAGTTAAATAATTATTGGAGCTAGTAATAAGAAGCTCACAACACAAGTATTAATCATATATAAGCAAATTATCATGATATGAAAAAATATCAAAAATGGTTAGTGCTATAAAATGCAAGTCAAATAAAAAACAATTTAAATAAAAAAGAATGTTAAAGAAAACGCTGCCCTTTGTCTTGAGAACTTGTGCTTAATTTGGATTTTATTTTTTTTTTTTTTTTCATTTTACTTAACTTATGCTGCCAGCATCTCAATTTCGGCTTACTTGAATTTTTATCTCTGCCATAAATAATTTTTTAAAAGAATTTAGAAGAGCTTGCAAAAATTCAGAAAAAACTTATTCAACTTCAGAAAAATATTTCATTTTGAAAACAAGATAAAAATTAAAAATGGGGTTATTCGCTTAAATCTTTGTACGTTACCCTCAAATAGTAACTACCAAAATTTAACTAAAATAAAGTTTCAAAAAATTGAACAATTTTCTTAAATAAAAAATATAACAAGCAGACGACTACAAGCTGCAAATACTAAAACAACTGTCAACTTTTTAAATAATTGATATATTTACAGGATGCAAAAAGATAGAAGTCTCAAAAGCTGCGTTCCATTTTCGGCGCAGCACGTGCTAGATGTTTGCAAGTTTTCGAAAAATAGGTTTTTACATTTTCGCGTTATAAGTTATGAAAATGTATGTAAATTAATACATGTCTTTTTAAAAATTTTCTTGTTTTGTAGTTCAATCCCTTTAGATAAAAATACTTGTACATCAACTTGAATAATCGGATCTTTTTGCAAAAAATCGAATTTTCGAAGTTCACAAATACAAACAGAAAAAGTAGGGGAAAACGGAGCATTTGGCAACTACCATGTATATGTTTAAGAAGAGGTCGATTCCTTCAATTTACTGCAAATTAAGAAATTTCACGAGATACAAATTTTGATTAACGCAGCAAATATCCATCATCTCCCACACAACAAAACCCCACAGCGAACGATCGCGAAGCCAGATCGGTCGATAAAAATTTATTAAATATTAAAACATTGCTTTAAAACAAATTTTCGATACGGGAATTTATTTAATCTAAAAAAAAAAAAACAATGGGGGAACAAACTGTTTAGCGAAAGATCAGCTGAAAAGCGATCGGGGGAGTTGGCAACTCGGCGCTAATTATAGTGTAAGACGTAAGAAAAATGTTAATAAAAATAAATCATTATTTTACCTTTAACAGTATAAATAAGTGATAATCGTACAAACGATTGGTCAAACGCAAAAAAAGCTGAAAGGTTTTTTTTTTTTTTTTTTTTGCCTACATATTAGTTAAATGTATCTCTTTTATTGAAATAGATGTCAACAACATGCTTCTTCAAAGTATTCCCCCTCCCCTTTAAATTTAAAAAAAGTTTCAAACGCAATATTTATTTACTGATTACTTGCTAAGAGCTGCTCCTACTTGCCTTATAGATAATTGTTTAGAATGTAGATGATTTTGTAACAATTTTCATGCAAAAAAATATTATTTACTTTGCAAATAAACTTAATAAATAGTATCGAATCCCAATTTTGATATCCCGAAATTCGGCCCTTTTTCGAAAAAATTCCCGCCTTTTGTTTATTTATTAAATTTTTTCCCCTCGAGTCCTTAAAAGTCCGTTTTTTTAAGATGTAGCTCGATTTTCTTTTTCATACAATTGCAGGAGATAGCAAATTGAGAGCTGCCATGTGGCTGGGTACAAGTTTATTTTAACTGAATTGGGTGGCATAATTTGAAGCATTTTATCAAAATCCATGAATTTTTTTTTTTTTTTTTTTAAAAATATGTAACACATCAATTATTTACACCTTTTCAAAAAAAAAAAAAAAGTTACTTCTTTATTTACCAGTTGAGAAAGCACAGCAATTTGAAGTAAAAATGCGTTGATGTTATGTCAATCCGCCATTTTTGGTCCTCTCAATCCGCCATTTTGGGTCTGTCCGAAAGCCGCGATAGTACCGGTCCCGAGCAAACTAAATTTGAGGTTCGATTAAATAAATGAAATGAAAGAAGTTTGATTCGTGTGAGGAATACAAAAGATTGCAAACAAATGAAGCGCATGGCTGCCTTCTTATTTTAACAAAAAAAAAAAAAATAAGCACCTGGAATAAAAAATAAGGACTATTTAAGGACTTTTTAAGGCCTTAAAAATTAAAATGAACATTAAGGACTTTCTAAGGACCTTTAAGGACCGTACGAACCCTGTTTAATTGTTTTTCGAATTGTGCTTTTATCGGTACATAGTTATACGTATTTACCCGTTCCGTAATTTGTTCCAGATTTGTTTTTACTAATATTTGTTAATTTTGGGCTTTTCGGATCACTGTTTGCCTTTAAAGTAAGTTTATGCTAAATGTAACTTCTTCTAATTTCTATCAATTTAATATCTATAGTACTCACACAGGCAAGGTGCAGTAACTACATATTATGTGTTTCTAAACATATATATTTTTCTGTTAAATAGAAAGCAAAAAAAAAAAGGTTTTAATCAATTTGCATCTACTTTTCTTGACTAACTTTTTAAAGACTCCTTTCTAGTATTTCTTCATTTCAAAGCCTCTACTTAACCTGACCAAAATCTCTTTCATTATTCGGAGAACATTTTTCTAAATGAAGGCAACACTATAAGGGGTAAAGTGCATAACACGCCCCCAAAAGAAAGTTATGAAGACATGATTTGTTAAATATTATGCTCCAGTCTGTCTAAAAACGTAATTTAAATAAAATGTTTCTACTTTTGAGTAAGTCTTTTTCGAATGGTCTTTATTCTTAGAACTCATGCTTTCTAGTTCTTTTTCAAATTCTAACACACGCATATTTTCTTTAAAATATCAGTATTTGTTGTAGGGTCAGTTGGGGTAATTGTAAACATGGGGTAATTGTAAACAAGCTTCATAACTAAACTTGTGGTGATTTTGAAAACTTAATTGCGGATGAGTGGTGAGCTGCCAACATGAGGAAGACGTTGAAAAAGTTTCGTATGTTTTGAGACAGCTGTAGAAGCGTTACCATTGTTTGAAAATGACATGGTGAAAAAAGTTGTTTAACAAAATTTAGTGATCTTACATTTTCCTCTCCAGCTCATCTCTCAAAAGCAATGTAAGCGGTTTCAACCATTTTTATTTGTCAAACGGAATGGCGCTAAAAACATTTAGTTATGAATTTAATAATCCCTGTTATTTTTCATGTACAAGTTAGGTGTTTACAATTACCCCAGAAATTTCGGACTCTGGGGTAATTGTAAACACTTAAATTTATCCTATTTCCAATATTTTGGGGGGACAATGAGCTCTATATTTTGATGTCAACTATACTTTTGTGTCTATTTTAAATAACTGTTGTTGTTGTTGCTAATGCCAATTGGAAATCCAAGCCCCCCTTGCAGGACGACCATGAATTAAGGAAGCTCCTACTGATTATTATTTAGCTCCGCTAGAATGAAGTACACTTGGCTCAGAGGGGCTTAATGATTTTGAACCAGCTCCCAGACGAGCGATCGTTGCCTAGGTTGGTCCTTCATAGGAAATTATTTCTAAATTGGTGGACTATTTGAAGCGGCGATGTATTTTACAGGTACAGTTCCCTTTAGCGCCCTCGGTCTCAGAGTAATCAGTCGCGGGAAGTCGTCACCCTCCAAGCGTTGACCACGACCAGTTGTGCTTTCCTTTCAGTGTTCTGTGGGATCCAAGCTAAACCCACTGATCCACTGCGGCACAAATTTTATATAAGTTTGTCGCATTACTTGAATTTTTGCAAGATATTTCTCGTTAAATGATCTCAACCCACTCATAACATAACTCAGCGGACCACATACGGCCTATTAGCCGCAGATTGAGAACCATTGTTCTCGAACTTCTTAAGCCTTCAAGCAGACTGTGTATAAAACAATTTTCCATTTGCATCAACCTTATTCGAAAATAAATCGCTGTTTACAATTACCCCAGATCTCTGGGGTAATTGTAAACACGAGTTCATTCGCTTACAAATAGTCATAAAGTCAAAATTTTTGTACACATTTACTCACAAGAAGTACAGTAGTGGCTACAATGCTCACAATTTTATATCTGAATTCATTCAAGAGGTAGGGAAGGATCAAAAGTTAAAACATTGAAAAAACGTTTACAATTACCCCAACTGACCCTATATTTAGCAGTGATAGGCAGTTTACTCATAATAAAAAAAATTATTCCGACTTAAAATTAAGCATGGCTACGGTAGCATATTAAACTGTGTAATGTAAATTTGCGACAAGAAACAAAAAGAAAAACCTGTTCCACTAAAGCGCCCTTTACACATACGTTCTTAACCTCGCGACTGAGCGCAGCGCATCCAAGCACGCTCAAGAACGCGAGTAGCGTTCAAGAATTTATCGCAATAACGTACCACATTCTTAACCGTGCGCAAGAACGCGTTCAGATGCGCACGTAAACGATGCGCTGCTCATTGAAATCCCCTACAGAGTGGCGAATGGAATTTCACAGATTACAGCTAGCCACGTTCAAAGCTAGCATTCACAACACAATAAAATGTAATCCTTATAGAAAACTCATTAGTAAATGAATTACAATAATATACACATAATGCACACATCATTTTGTGATTTCAGACACAAAACTGAGCAAAAGGCATTTTTTATTGCAGCAGCAACACAGCCTGCAGAGTTGTCCAATCATCACACTTTGATGCGTGGTTAGGAACGCGCATGTAAAATACATCATTTTTTGTTGGCCGATCAGGAGCGCGCACGGTTGCATTTGCAAGCACACTTTTGAACGCGCACCTGAATGGTTCGCCGCCTGGAGCGCTGTTGAGAACGTGTGTGCAAAGGGCGCTTAACTTGCGAGAAAACATAGCACATAAGCATTTCTTTTTGCAAAAGTGTTGCCAAAATGAAAATCAAGCCAAAGTAATAATACTATACATAATTTGCGTAATTCTGGCTGCATAATATAAAAAATATTAAATCTAACAGTACTTTGGTAAAAATATGCTCTGGCTGGTATCTTCTGATACTTTTTTCACTGAGAGAAAAGACATGGACGTCTTATGCTAATTGAACTAAAAAGAGGAGAAAAAACGTTAGCACAGCCGACAATGTTGAAAGGAATCAAATAAAATTTGTTTTGTTTCTTTGTGTTGAATAACAAAAACAAGACGCAGGACGAAGTCAAAAATCTAATTCACTTGTTCCTATGAAAATCTCTTTTAACAGACTTACAAATGAATAAAACATAAAGATGTAACAGAATTAAAGTTAAATTCAATTCAGTCTCTTTTCAAATTTTATTTATTTACTTACTCTGTCTTTTTTCATTCTTTGATCAGAAAGCTATAGTAATATAGTCCAACTTTGAAAAAAAAGCGACATTTGAAACGGACTTCGAAGAATGGAAGAAGAGAAAAAGAAAATTGTGAACAACAAACAAAAATTCTTACTGTAAAAATGTATGTTAATTTTGAAAAGGATTTCCGCTATGCAACTCTGCGAAAACGAAGTTTTATTTATTTATTTCTTCCTTTACTCCATTCTGAAGAAACTTATGCTTAATCGTGTAAACTAAAACAGATGTATTGCTCTATTTTTTTCTATTAGCTGACAGAAGCTTTCTAGAAGTTGCTCCACAGTTTAATCACAAAACAATCAAAGATTAGTTCAGGTACTAAACTCAAAAATCAGCCATAAAAATAAAGTAAAATAAAAAATAAAATTCCCTTTAAATAGCTATTATTTCGTGTTTTACTATTCAATAATCCAGTATTTTTCTTGAAATAAGTATAATGCAGATACTGTGCTAATAATAAAAAATATTTCTTCAGAAACCGTGTTCTGAGCTTGAAATAATATTTTTACGCTATCACTATTGCTTCTAATGTTGTTAAATGTACAACAAAATTGTCGGTACAGTTGTCTGAGTAGATTTGATTTTTGACATGTGTCGTTCCCACTTGAAAGTGGGAACGATGAAGTGAAGGAGAACTTTAATGAAGACTAGAATCAACTTGGTAAACATTATATGTACGAGGGCCATTCAGAAACTAACCTCCGATTGGTCACAGTGCGGGTAGTGGGGGGAGTAGCGCGCCATCTGTGCATTCACGCGCTCAGCAGGTCAGTCGGCATCAAGCCGTAGTCGAGTGAACATCGTACCTGCGCTAGTTTAGTTTTTGTGGCAGTTTGAAATGTGTGCTGCAATAGAAAATCCCGCGAAATGTGAGGTGCGTGCTGTTATAAGGTTTTTTACAGCCAAAGGATACTCTGCAGCAGCTATTCATCGTGAGCTTTGTGCCGTGTATGGACCAAAAGTTATGAGTGAAGGAGTTGTCCGTGAATGGGTACGTTTATTTAAAAGTGGACGAGAAAACGTTCATGATGAAGAGAGGAGTGGTAGACCATCATTGGTGACTGACGAACTCGTTCAGACAGTTGATGCAAAAGTTCGTGAAAATCGACGTTTCACAATGGCGGAGTTGTCTACTGATTTTCCACAGATTTCTAAGACTCTTTTGTACGAGATAGTGACAGCAAGATTGGGTTACCGTAAGTTCTGTGCACGATGGGTGCCCAAAATTCTTACCGACCACCACAAAACTCAAAGAATGGCCTCTGCATTAGACTTTCTGTCACGTTATGAGGACGAAGGAGAACCATTGTTAAACAGAATCGTGACCGGTGACGAAACCTGGATTAAGTACGTGAACCCTGAGACAAAAGAACAATCAAAGATGTGGGCACATTCAGATTCGCCTACCAAACCAAAAAAAGCCCGGCAAGATTTTTCTGCCAGAAAACTGATGGCAACGGTGTTTTGGGATGCCAAAGGGGTGTTGTTGGTTGAATTCATGGAACGTGGGACGACCATTAATCAAGACGTGTACTGTGAAACACTAAAAACATTACGACGGGCTATACAGAACAAACGCCGTGGTATGCTGACTTCCGGTATCGTTTTTTTGCACGATAACGCCCGTCCTCACTCTGCTCGCAGAACAACAGCCCTTCTTGAGTCCTTCAAGTGGGACGTTTTCAACCATCCACCTTACAGCCCAGACCTGGCGCCAAGCGATTATCACCTCTTCATGCATATGAAGAAATGGCTCGGGTCCCAGCGGTTTGATGACGACGAAGAGCTCAAAGATGCGGTCACAGGCTGGCTCAAGGCACAAGCGGGTGATTTTTATGCAGAAGGAATTTCAAAGCTTGTGAAGAGATACGATAAGTGCCTCAATCGTTATGGAGACTATGTCGAAAAATAGTGCAAAGATGTAGTTGTAAGATGTATATATTAAAATATTTTTACTTAACTTGGTGTATTTTTTTCAATCAACCGGAGGTTAGTTTCTGAACGGCCCTCGTATATATGTATATCAGATTTTACTTAACCGAAGGGAAAAGATGCTTACTTGAATTACTCGTATAGGGGCCCTTGTATCAGGGGATTCAATGTAGGTTTACTCACGAAACTATAAAATCGTGTAATTAGTTTATCTCATAAAATATTAAATTATAGATTCTACCTTACAAAAACAATCCAACTTCTTTATAAATGATGCAGACAGCGCAACGAAGTTAATAGCATGCACATGTGATGTCAGGGGGGCCTGTCAGGTTTAAATGGAGAGAGACCATAGTGCTTGGAAACTAAACCTAATTGCGTCCAAACCCCATATAGGTACATTACAACTGTACTATGAAACTTGACCGGGGGAACCCTGGCTGTTAACCCCGGGTTAATTATTGACTACGGTCTGGTAAATGCCATCGTTCAAGAGAAGTTATATTGATACTTGTTAAATTTGTAATGGACGGCTGTTGACTTCTGCCAATTGCAGACTTAGCGCGTTCCCCAAAGGTTAGTACCATCTCTTTCAGTGGCATGACAACAAGTGCGGTACCACCGCCAGTTTCTTCTCCTGAAAGCGCGAGCACCCGTACTCTGTCGATGCGAAATTGCACTAGGAATTGAATTGAGCCAGGAGTATCGTAGCCATATGTCTACCGAGGGATCTTTCACATGCCACATAACCATACGACATTCGCGCAGACGATTTTCTGCACCTTGGAAATCCACTGACACTGCCAGGCTCGATCTTTTTACCTGGGACGGACGGGTCCTGCGCCTTACCACCGCGGTACTGTACAGGCGAAGAAGTTATGTTGATTACATATTGTATATACTGCATATAAATGTCAGAGATAAATACCATCGCAGGGAATATATATATATATGTATATATATAATCATAAGGTAACAAAGTGAATCGACCTGTAAAAAGGCGCACGAGGCAGCACACTTAAACAGTTGCATAATATATTCAGGAATATATATATATATATATAAGGTAACTCTGGGGAAGATGCCAGTTAGGGGAAGACGCCACTTTATTAATAATATTTTTATTTTTCGATAGATTGCAAAACTGAGCCACTTGTGTGAAGAGTCTGGTCCGACATGAGGTGTGACATGTGAATTTATCTGAATTACCCGTCTTTAATCGGCGTTATTTTTTAATCTGGTGAGCATTTAACGTGATGATAACCCTTTTATAATATTCCGTTCCTCATATTTAAAGTTTATAAACGTACTCGTTATTTTAAATAATATATGAGCAATATAAGTGAGTAACGCATTATGTTACACATACGATGCATGTAGAAGCGGCCAGAAACTGAAGCAATAAGGAAATAAGCGTGAGGGGCATCTTTCCCCTATACTTGGGGGAAGACGCCACATGGTTTAGAAATAAATGAAATGAACTTTAAAATATGTTCTACTTTATTTTATTTTATAATTTATTATACACAGTATTTACAGCTACTTGATCGCTCGTCTTTCAAACCATTGAAAAACATATTGGTGACAAGCTCTGAACTCCAGAGTACACAAGAAGCCAGATCGTAAGTTGTCAAGTCTTCAGTTTGGATATCTTCTAAATGCAGCTTGGAGCACGGCAGCTACAGTAGAAAATGGTATTTCTGGGGTTTCAGCTTCTGGGATTTACCCCTATAACCCACAAGCAATCCCGCTGCATGCGTTTGCTATTTCTGATGGTTCCAGAAATGATACAGCTGTGGTTTTCACAAGTGGAGCATGTGACATTCCTACACCCACAACACTATGCCTACACCACACAAAAAAAATCCCAAGTGTGACTGGAATCAGTGCATCGAATGCAACAAATGGTTGCACGAAGATTGCAATGATGATCATTTGCACTGAGTAAAATGTTGTGTAGGCTATCATTCGACCTGTGCTGCTATTATTTTTAGCAAACTTATTATAAAATAATTTATTTTTGTTTCTCTATAGTCAAACTAATTTTTGTACTTTTTTTTTTCTCATTTTTTTAGCCTACTTTCCCATAAACTTAAAAAATAATAATAATAAAGCATGAAAGAAGGCTTAATGTATCGTGAAAATATCGTTAGAAATCAAGAAAAGTCAAAAATAAGTTAAGTAATTAAATAAAGATTGAAAAATAAAAAATTTGAAAGTAGGGTTTTGAGGTGGGGAAAAAGTGTGTCGGTCTGTCCCCCCCTAATAACTTTTGAACGAATTGTCCGATTGAAAAAATTCTTTTTGCATTCGAAAGATCTCGGCGAGGACATCTCATTTCCATATTTTACTTTTTGATTTGAACAATTTTTTGTTCAATTTTGGACAGTTCAAAAAATTTTAACATTAGCGCCTATGGGTGAAAATGAAGCAAATTATGTAAACTCTGGGTACAAGATCCAAGTTCCCATGAACAAGCTCACTGGAAGAAGTTCTTGGCGTGAAGTATTGATTTGCCCAATTTTTGTTCATTTTTGAACAGATCAAAAAAAAAATAACATACCGTCTACGGTAAAATTTCAATCCTGTATAATTCCTGATCTAATGGACCGATTTTCTTGGAACAAACTTTATCGGAAATCTCTTATGGCGTAGAACATGTACAAATAGAAAGTTCATCCAGAACTATACGAGCCTATTTTTCTATGAAATTTTTTGATCGGGATTTTCAAGAATATTTTTTAATTAATGAATGGTTAAATGAATAAGCAAAAGAATGAATGAATAAATGAGTGCATAAATACATGAATGACTTAATAAATGAATGATTGAATGAAAATACTAACCGTTGAAAAAGGTATATTTGAAGCAATTAAGAACTAAAGCTAAACGAGAAAGAGAGAGAGTGAGATAGCTAGATTATAAATTTGAATTCGGTGTATACGGGAAAGTAGGCTCGTATAGTTCTAGACGGAACTTCTTGTTATTTATTGTGGTGTTCCATCTTACCTCATAACTGGTGGCATCTTCCCCCAATATATGGGGGAAGATTCCACAATTGAGTGACTTTTTTAACATTTAATTTCTCATTTATTTTCATACTGAGAAGAAAATTAACTTGTGTACGCAACAAAATAAACATTGAAAAATAATGTGTATTTTTTTCGTGATCCTGTTATTTCAATTTTTAATGTGCTTATCGAAAAAACCCTTAAGTGTAGCATCTTCCCCCGGCTTATTTTATATATACTATCTGCTTCATGAGGAAAATAAATGAAATAATAAGTATTAACGTTATCACTTATACGTTTTTGAACAGGCAATCTATATAAATAAAACCGAAAGTCTGTGTGCGAATGTGTCTGTCTGTCTGTCGATCGCCTTCTGGTGGGTACGAAATTTTGGTTACAGGTACCTTGGGTCAGGTCCTCGTGCACCTCGAAACGTTTTACCTCAAATTCGAATTTGTTCTTTTTTATTCCAATTTTCAGATTGGAATTTTGAATTGTTAATTTTGGGATTATCTCATCGAAGAAATGTCCCACGTTTTAGGTTTTTGCAGCGTATTAATGCCCGAAAAAAAGCTGCAGAAGGTGATCTTTTTCTGAAGTTCGTAGAACAAATAGAACATGCGCAATATTCATTTAAAGCAGTTTTCGAATTTTAGAACGTGGCTTACCTCTGAATTTATCTGCTCGATTTGCGTGTTTTCGCCAAAATAAATATTACTTTTTTCGCCAACTAGATGATTTTTGTTTATAAGATTGAAAAAAAATGATATTTTATTGTTATTCATGCCGTTTTATTAGTGAAACAAATTCTGAAAATTCGTTTCATTTTTATACATATTTTGTGGAACTGCAGACGAATTTTAATTACTTTACCTTGAGGTTGATTCTCCTTCCTTTTTTGGCGATTTAATAGTATAGTAGCAGTTCAACAATTGCATGAAACATTATTTCTTATGGTAGAGTGTCCGCTTTATCAACGAAACAATTTCTAAAAATTCATTTCATTTTTATGGATATTTTTTGGATTATTAACTGCATGCGGATTTTAATGTTGGTTCTTCTTTCTTTTTTGACGATTTAATATTTATTTCTTCGATAAAAACTAGGTTGGAAGGTCTTGGATATCGCTTATTTTTCATGAAATTTAAAATTTCTCCAAGTGGTGATAACTTTATACTCGCCCCCCCCCCCCTCCAGTTAATTGTTCTCAATATATTATTTCGCTCTTCGTAACTTTTCCAACCGAGCCCAACAATCCTTATCAGTAATATTGTTCTCATTTAATTCAATACGTGATTTACACTATAGGATCATGACGTATTTTGCGAAATGCTTCCATTACTTTAGTGCAATTTGGCGATCTTCTGTTTCATTTTAACTTTTTTTACGTAGCAATTATTGATTCCATGTTTTACACAAGTGATTTATTTTCTAACATTTATTTAATTTTTGTACTGTCTATTTGGTGCCATTTGGGCAGAATTTAGTTATTTCTTTCTATCAAATTAAATTTCACACGTCAGAATTGGTTCAGTACTTAACATTTTCTAATTTAAATGTGCATTTGCCTTTGGAAATAATGCTTTCCTTTCTTTCGTTTTTATCCGAATTTTATGTAAGTGCTATTCAATTGAATTTTCAGGAAATGTTTTGACGATTTTGCAAGCGGGATTTTTAGGAACGGGTGTCCTTATTTTGATGGGGAATTTAAGATGGACTTCTGGGTAATTTTAGTAACAGTAGCTCTTGAAGGTCAGTATTTTATTTTTAGTCACTGACGTCTTTATTTTAATGGATATTTTTTGGAAATAATGTCAGTATTCTATTAAAGGGGAAATCTAGGAATAGTTGTCTTTATTGAAATGGGGGGCTTTAAAGAATGCTTTTTTTGTTATAGCAGAAATATTCAGAGAGAGTTGTTCTTGATCTGATGGACATTTTTAAAGAGAATAAATACTGCTCTTTTTCTGATGGGAAATTTTAGATATATTGTGGTCGATATTTTAATTGTGCTTTTTACAGGCTCTTGACATCATTTTGGCACAATTATCCCCCTGCATATGAGCATTTTAATTACTGTTTTCCTTACTCTAATGGCAATTTCTATGAACTTTTGTTGGCATTTTAATGCTTATTTTTAAGGACTTTTTTTTGGTCTAAAAAGAATTTTTCTAGGCTGTTCGTTTTAATGCAATCGTGGTTTTTAATGAATTTTACTGTCTGAATAGGATTTTTATGGACTGTTGCCCATCTCCTACTTGGAGTTTTTAAGAAAATTTTACCCTATACATTTCCAACAGAATTTTCGACATGCGTCACTTGGCCTGCGAATGATGCAATTTTATCCCATGCAACGCCGGGCATGCCAGCTAGTGTTTAATTTTTTGAAATATTTTATGCAATGCAATGTTATAAAAACAAAGACGAAGCCGTACTAAGATCTATGTATGCAACGTTTTATAACACACTTATTTGAATAGTAGTTTTCTCGGATTTATAAAACCATATTTGTCCTCATTCCCTTACGGATCGCTAAATTATTCTACACCATGATAATTCAAACTCAATTCAGATAGTGGATATTGACGGTTTTGTTTACTTTAACTCCTTGTTTAATGAAAAGATTATATCGAAATTCATTTCTCATCATCGATTGGATACTTCGACCAATAGTTGGATAGTTCCAAATATTTTCGCAATCATTGATTCAAAAGGACATTTTTGCGCCGAAACAAGCATAAGCCGCTTACTTGTTCCGTTTCATTCTGTATTGGAACACAGCTTATCCATTAGCTTCTGTTTATTATGCTAAAACCAAATGCAATATTCGTGAAAATGACTAAACACTTGATGAATAAAACATTAATCAAATTTTAATGCAAGACTGAAATGACAAAGCTAGATTCAGGCAAAACATTATTCAGCATATGTTTATGATTCAGTTGTTTTTAATATGTTGATTTCAGTAGCATCATGAGAAATTCATGACATTATTTCAGAAAATACTGCAAAGGAAACTATTTTAGAACAAAGAACACAGCAAATTCCATGAAGCATATCTTTTTCAATCTATTCGCAATCTTGTAGTTTTTGTTCAAGCAATATTAAATCTGTTGTCAGGTTGTGAGAACTGAGTAATTTAATATACTTTTTAAATATTTCAGGGAGAAAAACTGAAGTTCTTTTTTTTTTTAAACCGAAAGCAATCTTACTGTTCAGTACGCAGGCCGTGGTAGCCTAGTGCTTAGGAAGTCCGACTTCCATCTGGAAGGTCACTTATTCGGTACCTGAACAAGCGACTATGTCTCATTCAATTCATAGAAAACCGACCATGTACCCGTGGGAATACGTGCATGTAAAATCCGTGGACCCCACTACCTCGCCTCCGAATGCAGGGCATCCCTAAGGCCTAGTGCTAATAGGGAAATAGGTTGGAGGAGAAACGTATTAATCAGTTTTGTAAGTCTTGTACTCAAAATTTGAATTGTTGATACCTGTAAAACTTTGTTATCAGATATCAACAATTCCAATTTTGAGTACAAGACTTACAAAACTGATTGTAAAACTTTGTTATCAGGAATTTGCTTAAAATTACGTATTTTTTGGTTATTATCCCGTGTCCCTTCAGAATGTCTTCTTTGTAAACTTAAAGAATATTTCATGTATTTTATGATTATATGCTCAGTTTTTACAACGGGAGAAAAATGATATAAGATTAATGAGTAATGACTTAAGAATGAGAAATAGTCAAGGCATTAAAGTCATAAACTTTTAAATATTTTAAAATGATAATTTTTAATTAGGTTTCTGAGATAGAGGTTCTAAGAATGATAATAGATTCTAAGATAGATGTAATACACGTCGGTATATGTCTGCCCCTTCTAATAAGTTAAGGCACATTTTCTACGTCAATATAAAAAGAAAAAACTCCCCCTCCCCCTTCTACAATGTTTATCAGGAGACTTCAATCCTATCTTTCAACATGTCGTGCTTTCAATTTGTTTGCTGCTTTTTCAGCAACTCAAAAAACTTAAAGTTAATTTCTGCGAGGTAAGGTGATTCATTTTAATTCGTGATAAAATAAGGAGCTTTACTTCAATCAAACCTAATCGGAAAAAACATTTTTTTTGACAAATACTATTTTTTTTTTAAATTTTAGTGCTTTGAAAATTTAAAACATTAAACATAAGACTCTACAGGTAATATTCAAACCTTTTTACTTGTTTTCTTTCATTAAAATGTATAATATGTTGAAAGTTTCCTGTATGTATCGTTTTCTCGTATATGGTTTTTGAAATAAATTTTCGGAACAGGTGCTCAAGAATTTCGGATCAGAATCACCCATGTGTGTGTATGTACCAGAAAATTGAGGTATTGATTTAATAGTTACAATAATAAAAAATATATTTGAAAAATTTAATTAAAAGTAGTAAATACTAGTTTTACCCTCGTTTTAAAATGTTTTATTAGAAAGTGATTTAGTCTAAAGAGCAACTTTCAAAGTAAAACAACAAGTAAACACTACCAAACATTAACTCTATTGACATTTATGTCTCATTCAATTCATAGATAAGCGTGAGATTCCAACAAACTCGTTAAATGTGTTAAATGTGTCCAGGAAAGGCAATTTGTACCAGGAAAAGCTTACGTGCAATTGAAAAAAAATATTTCTAAAATAGTGTACGTTCACTTTTTTCCCGTGAACGGTCCGCAAAACTAGTCATTCGAAATCTAATTCAGGGGACTTACAAACGCCCAAAATAAATGTAAATCAAAGAAATAAAAATCAGATAACAATTTCCACCCAGGAAATCGGAAACCTCTTTCGAATTCTAATTCTGACTTATGAGCGGAAGAAGTAAAAAGATAAGACAGCAGATTTTTATCTGAAAATTGTCAACCTATAAAAACGTGATGAGGTGAACCAATCGATTCATCGATATCCGATTTCTGTCTCCGGCGAGAATCGTTTTCATAGCCATTAGCACCTTTTTAAAAGACGACTCCTTTTTATTTTCGGTTTGAGGACACAAGTACATTCAACAAGAAAACAGAACGAGCAAATATTGATCTTTCCAAATGTAGCGTTAAGGAACGCAACGGGTTTTTTTTTTTTCTGTTCTTTGACATCGGAGTTTTCTTGAAGCTGTAACCGTATCTCTTCTTCAGCTATCGTCTGCCGTTTGAAACTCGACATTGCCAGATGGAATGGAAGAATGGGAGAAATGATGTCTAAGTAAATGAAGCGTTAATAATGTATGTGCTCTAATCAGTAAAGACGTAAAACATACTATTCTATCTTGGCGGGTACTTGATTTGTCAGAATGTCAATTTTTTTTTTTAAAGGCAGGATTTTTTTTAAGCTTTAAAATACTGTTTAACTTTCGAAAAAGGACTTAGTATTAATAATTCTTAAACAAGTTGAGAGTTATGATTACGTTACTTAGGAAAACTCAAAAAAAAAAAAAAAAATCCCATTTTTAATCAACGATGACTTTTCAAATTTAAACATAAAATATTTACTTGACTATGTATTGGCACATGACATTTTATGAAAATTTAACTAAAATTATAATTGTTTAAAAACCTCTTACGAATATTAGAAAGGTATGCCATCTGCGAATCTTAAAAACCAAAACAAATATAAATAAATAAATAAATAAATAAATAGGGTAAGATGACAGAAGAAGTACAGTGAAACATTGGTTCTAAAATCAGTAAAATTTGTCAGGGAAAGTTGCAGCTTATGTATACCATATACAACAATATGTTTCAGTCACTGATATAATTTGAACACATTAGCTATAGAAGATAGTTGATTTGTTGATTTTTTCTATTCAAAGTAAATTTATTTCCTAGAAGCAACTTTGTCTCTTTTTCCTTGTTCATAAATGTAATAATATTCTTTTTCTATGCATTGTTAGCTTAATGTTGTTGTGATTGCCAAAAGTTAAAAAACAAGCATTCGATATTTGTAAATATTTTTCTACTTATTAATCTCAGTGTGGGATTCAATAAAGCACTTGCAGTCAGGTTACGATGAAACACGTTTCATTGTGGCTCAGGTGAATGCAGGAAAGAATTGCAGAATAAAGACTGCAATTTATTTCTGGTTTTTAAGTTATTCTCAAAACGGTGTTCAAATTACTTAAAAACTTCTTGACTCTAACTGAAAATGACTGGATGCTGTGTCATCCATATCTTTATCTATGGTATATCTTGTTTTTTTGGCACTGTAAGTCTTTCCCTCCAAAACATCTTAGAGTGTGTTTTTGTGGAAATTTCAGTTAATAGTTCCTTTCAATAGAGACATTTTTTGTGAAGAACGTTTTTATGTCTGTATTTGATAGATAGTCCTTGTACTACTGAAAACCCTCGGTTAGTTTAAGCCCTTGGTCTGTTTACTGAAACTGAAGAGTTGACTAATGAAGCTGAAAGTATTCACTCTTGACATATGAGGCAAAAGCAGAATATTTATAAATGCTTATGTTTTAATAAAGGAGGGTGAACAGAAACGTAAGGAAATATATGATGTTGTAGAACGGAAAAGAGGTCCATACTGAAAAAAATCTAAATAATAAGACTTCAACCCAGTTTTAAATCTTACGTTTTATAAAAAAATTCAAATGGGGCTGTAACTGATATCCCCTGTCCGTTCATGAGTAACTGAAAGATAAGCAGGTACGAATTTTCAAAACTGACCCCAGTCAATTTGTACAAAAATTTTAAAATTATTATTACTTAAGCTGGTAGTATTTTCTCACTTTTCATCCATGCCTATAATATTTTCATTAAGTTTATTTTTCCCTTTTAATTAACCTTTATTTTGTATTTTACGCAGGTTATATTCTTCTACTTGGTTAATCATATTTTGTTCTTGTATATAGCCAACTTCTTTCGTAAAAAAAGCTTTATTGGGTGAAAATTGGTAGCCATTATTTAGTGTTTCATTGTATAAAAATTTGCATTAGTTATATTTCTATGCGCGAAAAATTGCGAGTAGAAAAATAGTTAGCAAGTTTCGATTCATTGTGCCCCGTCTTCCCCTAAATAAACGGAAATGAACCGGAAATTATATTGTGTAAACAGCATCAACTGAAATTTAAAACCAAAATGACCAACAATGACATGTCGCTTTAAAATTATAAAAACTTTAACCTTTGTTACTCATTTTTCGCTGTATTAATGCGTTTAGTAACATCGTTTACTATATTTTAAGAATATTTTTGCGTTATAGTTGTACTTTAAAAGATTCATGCATATATTACATTTGTGGAAAATAATCAATGAGTTTCACTTTATAAATATGGTATAAATATAAATATAAATACACTTTATAAATTTGTTAAAATGTAGAGAATTTTTACTTTTAGTAGAGTTGCATGGAGAGTAGAACAATTGAGATTTCACAATATTTGTAAGATTTTTTTTCGAAAAATGTATTTCAGATGAATAATTCCAAAAACATTGTTTTTAGTGTTCTCTTAGAAATTGGCGTGTTTTTTAACTCATATACTTACTTGATGAAAATATTTGCACTTAAAAAGTAATCGTTCTTCAATTTTATCGCTTTTATATCAAAAACTATTTTTTAAGCAATCATAGGCAGATAAAGTATTTTATGACTAAAAAAAATAAACTGATTCCATTGAGATACGTATTAATAAATGGAATGAATACTTAATTTGAATGATTGTGTAAAATTTTGTAGTTTAAAATGAAATCATGCATGCTTTTTATAAGAAAAATCATTTGATTTTTTAAAAAGTGTATTTGAGAATTTCGTTTGAAAAATTATTGTAGTTTTCCATCTTGCTCGTAGTTTGAAAAATTTATAAAGAAATCCCCAGATTAACAATGCGTCTTTTAGCATTTCCACAAAATAAATCTTATAGTTATTTTTTAAATATTTTAAACGATCAACTAAAAAAAGAAGTAGCTTAAAATATAGAAGAATGAGAGAACATCCTAATTACTTCGTTTATAAGAAATACAGCAGCTATTTCTCAAAAAAGAAATTGCTCTTTATGCATTCTCAGTTCATAGCACTCAAAATTTGCTTTCTTATTACCTTTCTCGTAGATTTTTTATTTTATTTCCTTTTATCTTATTTCTAGAAAGTCTCTTTAGATTAAAGTTCATTTTTCAATGTATTACTGTTTAGAAAGAGAAGAATAAAAAGAATAAATCCTTCTTTCTTTTTAATATGCATTGAAAAATGTTATTTCTTTATTTTTTATACAATTCAATCGAAATTATTAAATTAACTATTTTACGATATTTTTTTTCTGAGTTTCTTAGAGATAAACTATTGATTTATTTCATCTTTGAATATGTTGCATGATTGAAAACGAGAAAAATAAGAATGTAAGTTGCCTTATTCATTGGAGACCAACTTCACTTTAAATTTGTATTTGAGTTATTAAAGGTTTTACATCGTTTTAACTCTATATTTCCTTCAGAAATTTAATACGGTAATTATAAAAACAAAAAAGTCAAAAATATTGTTAAAGGAATTGCATTGCTTGAATACCAAAAAACATGAAAACATACTCTCACTTTAAATACCTTGTTTCTAAGTTTCTGCACTAAAACAAAGCATCTGGAGTTTGAAATCGAAGTACGTTAAAAACAGCTCACCTAGAAAGAAAATAAAAAATCATTGACTATATGAGAGGTTAAAAAGTGTATCTTACCTTCTTAAACAAAAATGCAATAACTAATCTTAACTAAGGAAATTAGGCGGAATGTTAAATCTCCTCCCTTCAGTATTCGTTTGTAGTGGATACTCTCGACTAAATTAAAACTCCTAGTGCAGTTTGCATCAATTAGAGTTTAGCTGCCGCCATCTAGAGGGAACTGAGCTGCAAAAACTGCGGCAATGGTACCACGCTCATTGTGTTGCCGCTGAAGGAGTTCGTATTAATCTCAGGGAACGCACTAGGTCTGCAATGGTTAAGAACCAATACTACTCAGCCCATTAAATTATTAAAAGAAAATAGTATCTAAAGCAATTTCAGCCATATAAATTGCCTGCATAGATCAAATCATCATAGTTGACCTGTTTTAGTGGTACGCATAAAAATGATTATATTTCCATTGTAATATTTTTACTACATAAATTAAAACTTAAAATCATTCTTATAATTATATTTTTCTATGATATATTTATACATTAGAAAATACTAATCGGCATTATAGAATAAAATCAATTATAGAGGCACGAAAGTTCATCTCTGGCTGTGAAATCTTTCTGATTTGGGGGATTCTGATTAATCATCATGTTTTTTTTATTAATGAAAACGTTTCACGAATAGAAATGATCAACGGCGGTTTTGAGCGCACATTTCTAAAGAAAAATATTAAAACTAGTGGCTTGAAAATGAGCGAATTGCACATTATCTGTTGCAATAAATTTACAGAATGTTCTCTCTTTTTCATTCTCCGCAATTTTTTTTAAAGACTTTGTTGTTTCTTGTTTTTAAGTCTCAGTAATTTTCCTGCAGATATCGCGTAAATGATTTCCAGGAGATTCTCGTGTATTTTCGGGCATTTTTTTTTAGTGTAGATTTGCATCTTAAATTCTGTAAATAATAATTTACGCTCGAGTATGCAGTAAAAAGGCTAAAAAATTTCGTTTCATTTGTATTTACAAAATGCAGCTAATGAAAACTATACGAAAGAATTTTTGATTTTGTAATACATTCTTGAGATATACTGAGGCATCTATCCAAGATTCTGTCGAATGGAATTTTTAAATGTTTTACAAGTTTTCTTTTATAATTGAAAAAAAAGAAGCAGCACATTTAATATGTAAATTTGTGACGATACTTATATGAAATATTTCGATCAAGGATCACTATTGATAAAAAAGAGGGCGTTCTTTTCCAAATTTTCTGCTAAGACCTATATTTTTACTTCACATTATGCTCTGTTTTATTATAAAATTTAAATAAATTTTTAAAAACATATGCATTGAAGAATTTTATTCCATTTCTTCAGGGTGGAAAATATGTTATTTCAATAAATTGAACGAAGTATTTCAAAGCCATTTGGTGTTTTATGCTCTTAGATAAATATCAATGCAGCAATGCAATGTGCAGCAACGAATAGATGTATTTTAATGGCATACATATTTTTCTATATTTGCATATATTTTTCAAGTCCAGAAGATTAAGGAAAAAACCCGCAACTTTTCCATGTCTTATGTTTTCTTACGTGTTTTATATTATTTCGGAAACTTCATTTTAAAACATTCCGAACAAAATTTTTGTTACGAAATGCAAAAGTATTTTTCATTTGGAAAATACTAACAGAATTATGCATTTTTTTAATGTTGCAGTTCATATTTTTTATATGTGTTATATGTTTTGAAAATAAATTAATAAAATATCATTGAATGATGTATCATTTTTTAAACAACTAGCCTTTAGTTCATTTATTAATAAATGAGTGCATTCTGAAAGGTATGTAGAATTTACAGGCTGCATTGTTCGTCTTTTTTATGCTAATTAATGTATTATTACATACTTTAGTTCATATGTATTGCAAGCCTTGGACTTGACGTTTAAAGACAGCATACACTGTGAAATAATTGTGACCCAGAATGCATGAAAATCTACTGAAATTCATTTATCCAGAGTCAGACCTAAAAATTCAGTGAATTGAAAACATTGAACTAAAAGAGACGTATGTATACTGTCCTCTAAAGTGTACAGTAAAATGAAGAAACTTAAAACTTTTGTCACCATGTGCCTATGAAAAGCTCAAAAAGGACAGAAATAACACGTGTCATAATATCCGAATGCGTCCATAACAAATTACTGCTGAAGATTTCAAATGCAAATAGAGGGCCCATGCTGTGTGACAGTGTGCGGGACCTAAATGAAACTAAATGAAAAGATACTGGGGGATGAATGACACAAAACAAAATTTTGGAACGAAGTAACGAAAAATTAATCATATAAACGATTATGTATTAAATACAGAAACACAAACATCTCGCTAAAAACGCAGTTGAGCTGCACTGTACAAAAGTGATTCCCCAAAATACATGAGAAGCTACTGAAAGGTCTGAAAATCCTGAGTCTGACGAAAGTTCACAGAGAATTTAAAAAGAGGAGACAACAAAGTCTTTAAAAAAGAAAATTATTTAGAATAAAAAACGGAGAACACTCTTCAAAACTACTTCAACAGGTACGGTGCCGGAGTATCGGTGGCATCTGTGTAAACGCAAAATTATTATTACTGGTACACGAAATCGAAGGTGAGTTCAAAAGTTGAGCCGACGCTGTTGTGATTCCTGTGCCTCAGACCAATCGGCAAAAGATGCGTCTGGAGTTGGGAGGCCTGGTCACCAAGGGCCAGGTGCTCATTAGAGCTGAAAATAAACCAATACGCCAGTGGTATATAATACATTTGTTTGCCAATTCTAAACTGGTAACCACACAACTCACGAGTTTAGTTTTCCGCGGAGCTGGCTCTACCGAGAAACTTGATTCGTGGCTTTTTAACGAGTACTTACGGAACTAAATAAATCTTTATTTATAATTGTTCAGAGTGCGGGAAAGCAAAACTTTTACTGAGAAACTGCTATCAAGAAACTCGGTTGTTCGATTTTACAGAAGCTCTCACGCAAATTTACCAGAAACGCTCAATTTCCTTTCTATATTTTTACAGAACTTTTTTATTTGCACCTCTCACGGATGAAGTCAGAACTTCATAATTTATCTTCATTGTTTTTTTTTAATCTGCTTTCATTACTTTTTTAAATAATGAAGCAACAGAGCTGACTATTGTTGCAATTTGTTTGTTTTTGCTGAGATTTCGTATTCTTAAAAAGACTTCGCAGAAGGCAACTATCCCTCACATAGGAGATTTAGATTTGTGATTTGAGTTTTTTTGCTTCTTCTAATGCGCACATTGGTTTTTAGGTCAACGCAATTACCAATAAGAAAATTCCGACAAATTTTCTAAAATTTGTTTTTATACCGATTACTGCATATTTTTCTGCAATTTAGTTTTACAATCAGGGACATCTTTTTACGATGACTCTGTATTATATATTCCACTTAATGTGTCTTTAATCTCAAATGTGCAAAAAGATTAGCAGTTTTGCAATATTTATTTCTTAATAAGAGGAACTTTGAATTCCATATTCGTCAAATGTATTACATATTCACCTAATTTCACAAAACTTTTCATTTAAAAAAACCATTTGTACGCACTGATTTTTGCGTATGAACCACATGCAGAAATGTCTTTGGAGATGTAAGCGTTGGAACAAGTCTTGAATGTATTAAAAGTGTTGGAATTTTATGGTAGTTTTGAAAGGGTAAAAATAAAGCGCTTAGTTGATGATATTCCTACAATTTTCTGATTGGCATGAATTGTTTATGTCCAGTAATTTCGTAGGTATTATCTTATTTACTCACCTTAGCAGAGTTACACATTTAAGACGTAGTGCTGGAACTTAAACAAAACTTAATATAATGAATTTATTTTTAAAATGATAAATATGGTTGGTTCACTGCATTTCTTCTTCAGAAGTAAAATTAAATTGCTGTCAAGAACGCTTGGTGCTTATATATATTTTGCAATACACTTGTGAATAAATCTTGTTTTTTTTTTTTTTTTTTTTTTTTTTTTTTTTTTTTTTTTTTGTATTATTACCCAATTGTTTTCGAGTGCTTTCATAATATCTATTGTGACAAATGCATACTCCATAAATTAAATAATATTACGCACAGTAACTGCGACCGATGAACAAAAAAATATGAATAAATTGAGTTTGTTTAAGATTGCATAAACAATTGTCGATTTTCGATATTACCAAAAGTTTAGTTGAGTTACTGCTCTTTAATTAAAAAGTTTAGTGTGTGTGAATTTAAACTATGTTTGTATTCGAAGTAAAGCCAGGACAAAAATACTGAAGGAAAACCAAAATTATTTTCCTGACTAAGTTAAACGAATGTTTCTTAAACAAATTGAACTCATTTTGACTTCCCATTCTTTATAAATCTATCTAAAAGTAATGTTCTTTAATCCATCACAAGCTTTGCAGTAATCGGTTGGAAACAAATAGTCGAAGGATTTCACTCAATTTGAAAAATTGAAAGCTTTCTTATACGAATGATCTTCACTACATTTCAGAAAAGTATAAAAGAAAAAAGCTGAAAAGGAAAAAAAAATATGTTTCCTGCGGAAAATCTAAAACAAAATGGCCCATTTCGAAAAATAGAATGTTTAACTTTTCCCCCTTGTAATCTGCGTGAATGATAGTAAAAACTTCCAAATGTAAATCAATCCTGCAGAAAGTCAATTCTTCCTCTCTTTTTTTTTTTTTTTTCATTCTTCATCCAAACCTCTTTTTTTTCTATTATTTTTTTAAAATAGCTTTACTAAATTTCTCCTGGTGTGCAATTCAGCTATTTTAAAAACTTGTCATATGTTTCCAAGAGAAAAAAGAGAAAAGACGTAACTTTTAAAAAAGGCATAAAACATATATCATAAAAGCATACTCTCCAGATTGAAACAAAGCCTAAAATGTAATTAAAATCATAAAAATATTTATAAACATAAATTTATATATTATATATTATATTAAATTATATATATATATATATATATATATATATATATATATATATATATATATATATATTTTATATATATATATATATATATATATATATATATATATATATATATATATATATATATATATATATATATATAGACAGATAGAATTTCATATGACAGATGCATACTATTTGTTCAAGTACCCTAGAATAAACAAAAAATGAGCTATAGCCCTATATAATTTTATTTTATTTTTATTTACTTATTCTTTTATTTATTTGTTATTATTAATGGTACTATTATTTGTGAGATAAAGTCTAAAGTAGCTAGTTCAAACTTCTGTTTCATCGAGCTTGCGAGGATTTATCCAACTAATGCTGTTAAATGATTTTTTTGGAAGAAAGAAATTTACAAAACTAACCAAATGATTTTAAAATAGGTCCATGAATTTACTTTAAGCACTATTGCCGGTTTTACCTGACCTGATTTGGTGGGAACATAAGCGTTTCATATCCATCGTGGAAAAAAGAACTTTAAACGAAAGACCGATCAAATATAACCATCTCTTAAAATATTGCAACATAACACCCTGAATTCCTGACACTTGCTCATTTTGTTTATAAAGGATTTTTTTATCACTGAAATGAAACCGATACTGTTTTATAAAAATGTTCTGTATATTAAATTCCCTTTCAGATTATTTCCATGAGATTCTTGGCGCCAACTGCTTTCCTACAATAAAAAATATATGTGTCCACTGCCGCAATGTATCTTAAGGTTACTTTTAAATTTGTTTTCATGTTAGCGAATTAAAGGCACCATCTGCTTCTGCTGCAATAAAATTAATTCTGTTAGTGAAAGGTTGTCATTTTCATGTCAACAATTGTTTCTAGCCAAACGTATTCAATTAAAAAGAAAATGAAATTTTAAATAAACCTGCCTTTTTTTTTTCTCTCATCCACAATTGATTGGCATTAACTAGTAGGTACAACAAGCTGATCCCATACTTTCGGCCCCATATTCGAACCCGGCAGCACTGCAAGGAATTTGGTCGTATGTTACGTCGAACATTTTTAAAAAGTGGTGCAAATTTTCTAGCTACTTCTGGCGCTTACTTGCATATGTTGCGCCAAAATTGGGTACTATTAAGCACCATCCTTTGTAACCATGAACCGTCTTAGTGTGAAATGATAGTATATAATTTGATGCCTTACATATTTGAATATTTATCTATTTAAAAAATATATTTTAAACAACTGTTTATGTCTGTACTTTCTGAAAAAATGATAAGACATTCATTTAATCCAAGTAATGGTTGTGTTTTTCGCAATTTAATAAATAAATAAAACAGTTTTCCGTAAAATTAGTTTTTCTAAAAACCCAAGTGTAAGCGATTTGGTTGCAATGTAGTGGTTAGCCAATTTGGAGAAATTTTGTGCCACATTTTTATTGTTAATTTATTTTTATGTTACAAGCATAAGAATAGCAATAATAATAATTATTATAATAACAATAATCATATAATATAGAAAAAACTTGGTGCTTAACTTGCTGAATTTTGTCCTCCATTTTTATTATCAACGAATAGTTTGAATTTTTAAATTGAGCCAATATTATTAAGTAGTTTTGTAATAAAATATCATGCAATATCAAAGTTCATGATAACATCAACTAATCTTTTTCGCTTACAGACACATTATAATCGAAAGCTGTAACATTGATAAATCTATGCAGAGTTTAGAAAACTTTAAACTGAATATCAATTTTAATGAAAAATCAAAAGTACATTTTGAAGGTATTGATTATTGATGTACCATCCATCCCAAAATTGCAAAAAATCCCCCTCTCCCATCATTTTTCTTTCAGCGGCTGGCTTCTGTTTCCTCCTCTGCTAGGAACAGCAGACTTGTTGCCTGATCTGTTCTTGTCGTAAAGAAGCTATACATTATTCCATGAGTACAAACAGTAAGGGGGGATTCGAACAAGAAGAACTTCGATCTTCAATTTCCTAAATGTGGCAAAGGGCCTTCGGTCATTCGTTCTGCAGAAGCACTCTCGCCAAGATTCCTTTCGAAATAAATTAAATTCCTATTTGTGGAAGTACGGAGGGAAGGTGGGAGCTACTGGTAATGTCTTTGCCTGAAGGAACTTTAAGAAATTGTAGCTAGCTGGCCATCTGTTTGCCTTCAGATTAAATTTCCAATTTAAATGCAATTTTAAATTCCGTTATATGTTCGAGATTAAGGTACAAAAGCTGTGTTGGTTCAAAACCCATCAGTCTTTTACTCTTTTATAACGAAAATTTTGGTATTTTATCTTTACAATGGGAAACCTACACGTTTTGCATTAGAGAAGTGGTAACTTTTATGGGATTTTTGAATGCAATAGACTTTTTATGAATATTTTCTTTTTATAAAAATTATTATATTTTGATCATGTTTTTTGTTTTGAAATGTGAGCTTATTAAAGTAATTATAATAATCTTATTTGTAAACTGCAAGAAAATGTTCAAACATGCAATACTTATCTAAAATACGGGCATTATGTTGTTTTTCGCAAAAAAGCACTAGGTACAAAGCTTTTTTTGAAATAAAAGAAAAATGTCTAAATCTGTTCATGAACCTGTAGAAGATGACATTCAGTATATAAATTTTAAGCAAATTATGACTTTAAAAGTGACGTAAAAACTACTTCTCGCAAAAAATAGGGGATCTGCAGGTAGTAGGGACCACTTAATGCAAAATGTTTACGATTTTTAGCCTACTTTCCTGTAAAAGTAAGAAAAAAATTAAGTATCAAAGAAGGCCTAATGTATCGTAAAAATATCGTTAGAAATAAAGAAAAGTCACAAAATAAGTGAAGTAATTAAATAAAATTGAGAAAGAAATTTTGAAAGTAGGATTTTGAGATGGGGAATATGTGTGCCTGTCGGTCTGTCTGACTGCCGCCCCCCTAAAAACTTTTGAGGAGATAGTCAGAGTGAAGAGATTTTTTTTGCACTCGAAATATCTTGGCAAGGACAACTCATTTCCATTCTTTACTTTTTGATTTGAACAATTTTCTTTTAATTTTGAACAGTTCAAAATATCTTAACATTAGCGCCTATGTGCAAATTATGTAAACAATGGGCATAAGATCCAAGTTCCTATGAACAAACGTATTCGAAGAAGCTCTCGGCGTGAAATATTTTTTGAATCGAACAGTTTTTGTTCATTTTTGAGCAGTTCAAAGAAAAATTCACTAAGTGCCTACGGGGAAATTCTAATCCTATATAAATCCTAATCTAACAGACGGATTTGCTTGGAACAAACTTTATCGGAAAGATGTTATGACCTAGAATATGTACGGATACCAATTTCAACCAGAACTAAATGAGCCTATTTTCCTATGAAACTTTTTGATCGGGATTTTCAAGGATATTTCTGAATGACTGAGTGGATAAATGAATGCGTAAAAGAAAGAATAAAAAAATGAATAATTATCTAAATGAACAAGTGAGTGAATGATTTGGTGAGTTACTAAATATGTATTAACCATTGGAAAAGTTATATTTGAAGTAATTAAGAACCAAAACTAAGCGAGAAAGAGAAAGAGAGATATATAGCTGGATTATAAATTTGAATTTGGCGTTTACGGGAAAGTAAGTTCGTATAGTTCCAGACGGAACTTCTTGTTTATTAGCTGCTGAAATGAGCTACACTGTAAAAGTTTTGCCCGTAAATACATGAAAATTACCTGGAAATCATTTATCCGGAGTCTGACGTAAAATTACGGAGAACAAAAAACAGGAAATTACAATCTTTAAAAAATGAAATTACAGAGAATACGAAACAGTCGAATATTCTGTATATTGATAGCTACAGGTGATGTACCGAAGTTAAAGAAAATCTCAGTTTCATTTCTGTGTTTTTACAGAAATGTTTTACAGTGTAAAACCTTCTAATAACCTTCATCATATACTTATAGATATGAAACGATATTAAAGTTCTTTTTTAAAGTAATTAAATTTCATATGACAGCACACTTTATGGCGATGTTTCAGAAAGAAAAATAATACGTTGGGTAGTAGGGGCCATGCCAAACAATTACAGGCTATTAAGTGAAACTCGGTATTTTTTGATAAAAATTATATATATATATATATATATATATATATATATATATATATACATATATTGCTACGGGTTCGTCTTCTTACTTTACTTCAATGACTATAACTCCTTTTGGGAAACACAGAGAGCAATTTATTTTACAAACTATTTACACTATATACAAATTTCACATAAACATACCTCTCGGAGTTCCCACATTACCGTAAGACAACGGTAATCCCGTACTTCCTAACCAAATAAGAAAAGAAACAAGCACGAAGCTTGCAGCACAACGGCTCAGCCTATTATCACGCACTCGGCCAAAATCTAACAACGTAACTGAACTCGGAACTCTTCACCGGAGCTATTTATAAAGCATCGTGTATCACGTGACAGGAATATTCCAGAAATTTCCATCAACTACTAGATTTATCTATCACGTGATCCAGATGTCGCCAAGCTTGGCGAGAAATAACATCGGTTCCCCAAAATTCATAACAATATATACGTAATTTAATGTATCTATAGATGGATATATAGATAAATTACACATAGTAGTTTGGCACACTTCTGAACTATAATAATAGAACAATGTGAAGAGCAACCTATATGTGAGGCGAATTGAACGCGTATCCTAAGGCGGCTGGTAAAAACTATTATGTATAACCACGAAGTCTTTAGGAAGTGATTTGTTGATTTAAAATAATCACTGGCAAAAGAAGTATATGCACATATGAAGGGTCGTCCTATCAAACATAATAATGCTTTGTACCCATGAAAAATTAAAACAAAAGCAGATTCACAAATTGAGTACAAGACGAAACAGTCTAATCAATCAAAATCCAGAATTTTTACCACCATCAGTCATGAAATACACAAGAAGAAGTTAATTGATAATCGAAAAAAATATCAGAAAGGTCATGTCCTACATTCTTAGAGGAGAATCTAAAAGACAAACTGCCGGAAGAATTTTAATCCATTTTCTTGAAAGCTTATTATTAAACAAAGGATTCATGTTGAGCCATTCCCCAAAGTGTCTACATCTGTTATTGATGAATACTGAATTTGTGTCAAACGGTCGTTATGACGAGATAAGATGTCCTAAGTTAACAAATGTTTCTCCTTTTAGGTTAAGATCCATCAGTCTAATGGAAGGATAAGCTAATGAATAGATCTTAACTTTGTTGGTAAAGTCATTCTCTTTTTCAAAATTAGGAAAGTAAGTCGTGATCAATTTAAAGACAATGCTTTGGAAAGAACTTTTGACAGATTTAGTATTGTGATGCATTGTTGGAGACTTCCTTTTAGAGACTTTTATGCTTAAAAATTACTTAAGCTGTCTGTCTCTAGCCTAATTAAATCACGGCGATTATCATTAAATATTTCTTTAAGTAAACTCAAGACAGTTGAGTTTTCTTAAAGAATGCATAAATCCTTATAAACTGGGGGGGGGGGGAGATGTCACCTATTTTTTTTTTTTCTCTCGACATTTCCTTACAAGATTATTATCTAATTTTTCAAAAAATAGTATTTTAAAAATTATTGTAAGACTAAGAATAGCAAACACTTCTATTTTACAGTAGTTAAGCGGGTAGTAGATTTTAAAAGTTCATGAAATACACTCCATAATGGAATAAAATTAAATAGTACCTCAGATCACATTTTAAAGTTTTGAGAAAAATTACAGAATAAAATATATTCGTTTACGTTTGTATACGTATACGTACGTATAATAATGTTTACGTTTCGGGAACACCACCACGAATGTGGACTACCTCCAACTTACTGTTGAGGATTGGAGGAGTGTAAAATGGCGTGGTGTACCGTGGCCTTAGTTCAGCAGGTGTCCTGCATTGACGGGTCATAGCACTTGTTAATGTTAGTTTTTTAGACGAACATTCTTTAAACTTTATCCTCCAAAGGTGTACCTCCCCCCCCCCCCTTGATTCTCAAAAGAATTACCTAGACAGTAATTGGCACATTCACACCTTTGTCTTAAAGAACATGATGATAAACTACTTCTTTTGACTCCATTCATTCCTATGATTCTCACATAATTGACCCTCTGTGGGTTCTTTTGGTGAGTAGACTGCACAGCAGACTACTTTCTGTCGACCCTTTCTGTATAATCCAACTTTTTTGAGCATAATTGTCTACGCAACATTGCCATTATCGTTTACATATTGTATTGTAGTGACTGCATCATTGTGAATTTTTGCATTCTTTTTCAGATACAAGCTGTGAGTATTGTTAAGGAGGGTCATTTGCGATTATTATTTTGTTTCATTTCACTGCCTGTGCGAATTAGTTTATTCAACCTCTGTATACATAAATCATTTGTTTCAACTACATCACAATATTACTACATGTATTTTATAGTTTTAAAGTAGAGAAAACATCTAAATTAAAGGTAAAAACAAACGTTGTATATGTGTTTTACATATTTAGGAAAGTATTAAAGTTACTACAATGTTTATATATTTTTAACCATAGTATTTTGAATGCTAATGAGGCACAATTAAAAATTACAATGCATAATAACCAAACGAAATTTTTACCCCAAATTAATTTTTTGAGCATTCCCCTTCAAATGATGTTAAAGTACTTCAACTCCGTTTTAATGAGTAATTTCTCATCTCTTTTGAACTGCAAAACTGGAAGCGGAAATTCCGTGGTTAATCTGAAACGAATGATAACTTACGCTTCAAATGGCAAAACTCTTTTCGCAATATTTGAATCTTGGATTTCGCCATCGTTGCACGTTTTGTGTCGTATTGAAAGGAAGTGAATTATTATGACTATTACTGATTTGCTTGCCATCCTAAAATTTCAACAGCTGACACACGAACTTTTAAAGGCTGTAATAAGACAGGAGATGCAATAATTTCATTAGAATGTGTCGATTTTCTCGCTTGGGATATAATCATTTTCTGGCAAAATTATTTATAAATTATCACGATAAATCTACATTACATAGATGCACAATTCGGACAATTAAACAGGAAAAGAAACTATTTATTTTAATTTAAATTGCTTAAAAAAAAGTATTTTTACTGTAGCACATGGCAACAGCAAAATATGAAAAAATAGTTTTTTAAATGACATTGAGCTATTTTTCTCTTACAATTTCCGAAGGTCTGACATTGCTCCTGTTTATTCTAAATTGTTCATGTAATTTAGAATAAACAATTCACTCAAAGAGCTTTAAGAACATTTCTCTAAAATAAATTGAATCTTATTTAAACTAACACAGTAGGAAATCTTATAGAATCATTTAACTCAATAGTTAACATTCTCAACGCACAGCTCTTCGTTTAAGCATTCCTTTTAAACTTGCTAGGGGATTGCTTAATTGAAAGGGTTATAACTGATTGATTCATTCATAAATTATTCCCCGAATGCTAACAACCAATTATTTGCATCACAAGTTTAGCATTCAATTAAAAGGTCGGAGCTCCAGATTGAAAATCTGCTTGATTAATAAAGTCTTCTCTTTATTTGTATTCATTGGACAGGAAAATAACTGAGCGAATGTACATAAAATGGAGATTTTATGTTTACTGAATTGACATTTGTGACAGCGTGCACTAAAAACAAATTAAGGAAAGAGACGTAGAGGGATTAATGGAAATTGCATCAAACGAATTTTTGTGTTAACGACATTTAATTTATACACCTAACATGCATTTGCATTTTAATATGCACATTTATGTGCTACATGTATCTAATTACATTAGTGTTTTAATTGAAAGAAAACTACGTGCTTGATGTAACTAGCAGATTTCGTATTATTCTCGTGGAAACCCATGCGATTAATTATACCTATGCTAAGCAAAAGAAAATGCTTAAAACTATAAAAACTTCTGGAAATTACTTTTAAAAAGTAACAATTCTACAAAATGAATCCCATATCCAAAAATCACAAAAGAGTTTTGAAAAGCAGATTAGAAAAACAACAATCTACAATTTATTCCCATAAGAAAAAGAGCGAACGCCACAGTGTGGGAAAGGGGGTGTATATATATATATATATATATATATTTTATATATATTTGTATGGACATAAATGTTCAAATTATTTATTAGAAAGTAATAGAATGTTCATAAAAATGCATTTTATTTACACTTAAGGGGCCTTCACATCAAAGGCGACAAAGACAAAAAAGATGCCTTTTCTCATATGCGCAACCGCAGAGCCTATTTTTGAAGGCGAAAATACGTTCTGCGGTTGCGCAAAGACATGTTTTTTGTCTTTGTCGCCTTGGGTGTGAAAGCACCCTTAGAATATAAAATGCTTCAAAGCAGTAAAAAATATTGTCTGTGACGCTTGTTGCTTTAAAATAAAGGATACAACGCGACACGAAAGGTGTTACTATACGAATTTCTGACGCAGTACCTGAAAGCAGTGAAGCTATTTGAAGCACTGTTACAACAGGCCACAATAAGATGTTTGCTAATCGCTATACGCTGTAAAAAGTTTCTGTTAAAGCACAGACGGAAAAACGGAATGTTTTCTTAAATTTTACGAAGAAGTCGTTTTAAATTTTAAAAAAAAAATCATGTTTCTTAATAATAGATTCCCAATAAAACTCTTGTATTCCCGCACTCTGTAAGACAACCGAGAAAAATATATTAAGCTACGTAAAACTGAACACTTGAGATCTGTGACTACCAGCTTAAAAGTTGTTAACAAATGCATAAAAGTTGCTTTGAGACCTTTTCCTACCAGTTTAAAAATTCTCAAAAATGCATTATGTATTGTTGGCGTATGGTTTAACTGCAGCTTCGGCTGAAGCCTGCCCGACTGCGGAGGGATCAGAGCAGCGTGGTCTCAACTGAGCCAGTACTTCAGCTCGCTTACGAATGGCCCCTCTACTGCGGCACATTTTTCTTTCTTAAGTCTCTTGTAATTTTACGTCAAACTTCGGGTTAATGATTTCCAGGAGATTCTCTTGTGTTTTTAGCCAAAAAAATTCTTAGAGTATATTATTACGCGAAGCCTCTTGCAATGCAAACTGAGCGCTTTGTAAAGGGTGAGATTCGGCATTGTGAAAGTTCATATGGAGAACAAGTGTAGGAAGATAAAATTTAACAAGTAACTCAGTGGACAAACCGCTGCAACGAGAAGAGATTATTGCTAACTGAGGTATTTAAACAAAAGAAACTGTTGTCGAAAGAAAACACTGAAACCGCCCATTGGTGTTAAATTGAAAAAATGAACCAATCATTATTGTGCGAGTGGTACAAGTTCATTTTTTGTTATTGCACAATAATTAAAGGTTGATGTACTTTCACATGCTCTGCTGACGTAATAGAATGAAATACGAAAAAGATTATAGAACTTTACTCTGACATAAGAATCTCATTGACGATCAAATGAAAAATAAAAATATACTCAATTACGGTCGAATTTCGATCACTGGACGACCAGTTGTATAAATAAATGTGATTCATCGCGGCACTTTCCCCCGAAATCACATGAAGTAATTAATAACGGGTTTGATTAAAATTAAATTATAAAAATTATCTCGGTGGTGCACCGCAAAGACAAAAGATATACCTGTACACCAAATTTCATCTGTTAAGGGCTTACCGTTTTTTCGGGACGTGTGCCACAAACAACCAACAAACACATATACAAACTCTTTCTTTTATTAAATGTATATATCTATATTTATTTGCGTAAATAAATTTTCTGCTTCATCATACGGTTCGTCAAAAGATAAATATTTTACAAACTTTGTTTATGTCTTCTTTCCCGAAACGTTCCCCTATGTTCGTTTAATAAGCATCAATCACGATTTAATTTGTTGCCAACGCCTGAAGTATAAAAGTGAGAACAGAAATTCCGTCCACTCCGCAAGCGGAAAGAAATTTCTGCTTCAAATGACGAAAACCCGATCTCGATATTTAATTCGCGGTTTCCGCTATCGCAGCACATTTCACATCTGATCGAAACGAAGTGAAGAGGAAGCATTACCGATTTGCCTGACATCTGTCGGCTTCAAAAAGGAGATATGAAAGGCAGCGAAGTGGCTACTTAGAGCGTGTTCCTTTAAGTGGTATCTGCTGAATTGCCCTGAAATGACTTGATCTAAAATATATTGTTCAGATTTTCACAGGCACAATGAACATTAATTTGTTAAAATGCCTTCCTAAAATATAAAAAGAATTCTCACTTTATTTCTTTAACTTTTTACATGGTTCAACGAATCAAAAGTACATGGTTGAATAAAGTCACGTCGCACTCTCAGAAACACATGCTCAAATCTAACGAAACTTTCGTCGTATTTGACGAAATGGCTTCGTGAAAAATGTTCCGAGTAAACCTTTCGTCAAATTGCCGAAATTTCTATAGTAATTTTTTTAAGTCATGTGATCTCGCGAGGAAAGTTTCGTTATAAATGACGAAATTTTCTTGACGATACCAAAGTCCTCAAAAGTGACGATTCTGTTTCTGAGAGTGCGTGAGTGAGAAATTTGCAATTGATTTATATTATCTATATACTGAAAAAAGAGGTTCTCATGAGGGTTTATTACTCTAGGATAAAACTGAGACTTTTCGAAACTAATTTCTTAATGCCTTTATTCATGGCTCTTAGTAAGGGATCAATCGATGGTATAATTTGTTTAAAGAAGATAATAAATATGCAGGGAAAGCAAATAATATTAAATTGTTTAAATAATACATAATAAAATTAATATTTTTGCCATAAAGATTTGTAAGAGATAAATCAAAATTTATATATTGTTAAATTTGCTAAATGTATAAAATATTGTATCACATGTATAAATTACGACATTTTTTCTTTTTTTTTTAATTTTGTTTGTAAACTAAGTAGTTTATATCATTTATGTAAAGAGTTTTGTTGCTTTGATGGTTATAAGGTAAAATGCATAAATTAAAATTGAAATTGAAATTAATGTGCAACAGTAGATGAGGTTAAAATCCCTTAAGTTTTAATTCAAAAGTTTCCATTTTTAAAAGCATGCTATTATATAAATTATTTAGTGCTAGATATGGTTGATCCTTGTTAAACTGTGTTTAGATTTCTGGACTGAAAAGCTAGAATTGAAATTGTTTAAATAAAATGATTTTTTATCTAATTATTTCAAACAATTAGCAATACATATCGTATGATCAAATGAATAAAAAATACTGAATCCAAGTATCACTTACTGACACACATCGATGGTTTCAAAACTAATGAGGTTCATGATGGGATGCAAATATAATAATTTACCATTTCATGCGATTATTTTTAAGAAATAAGGAAAGGGGAAATAACATTCTCTCTGTTCTTTTTGCTTTACTGTTATTAACAATAAAATTTGTAAGCTGTTTATACTCTTAATGCATACTTACATATATATATATATATTATATAGGGTTGTCTTACGTTTGCACATTGCGAAAATGAGCATGAATTATTAATAATTTACCATTTCATGCGATTATTTTTAAGAAATAAGGAAAGGGGAAATAACATTCTCTCTGTTCTTTTTGCTTTACTGTTATTAACAATAAAATTTGTAAGCTGTTTATACTCTTAATGCATACTTACATATATATATATATATTATATAGGGTTGTCTTACGTTTGCACATTGCCAAAATGAGCATGAATTATTAATAATTTACCATTTCATGCGATTATTTTTACGAAATAAGGAAAGGGGAAATAACATTCTCTCTGTTCTTTTTGCTTTACTGTTATTAACAATAAAATTTGTAAGCTGTTTATACTCTTAATGCATACTTACATATATATATATATATTATATAGGGTTGTCTTACGTTTGCACATTGCCAAAATGAGCATGAATTATTAATAATTTACCATTTCATGCGATTATTTTTAAGAAATAAGGAAAGGGGAAATAACATTCTCTCTGTTCTTTTTGCTTTACTGTTATTAACAATAAAATTTGTAAGCTGTTTATACTCTTAATGCATACTTACATATATATATATATATTATATAGGGTTGTCTTACGTTTGCACATTGCCAAAATGAGCATGAATTATTAGCGTGTTCCAGCTGTTAGAACATTTAGGGCCTGAATGAACAAGCACTTTCCGACAATTATCACTGGCAAACTGTTTGATGTTTCCTCCTTTTGGTAAATGTGATAGCAAAGATAATTATGGCAATGCTGCCGTCGAAAAAAAAGGAATACAAATTCATTAGTACGGATCGAATCTATTTGGGTGGAACTAATGGTCGATTGCTGGGTGGTTACACCCATCACACTCACTTTGTGTAATGATCTTAGCGCTACTGATTCATCCTATTCTGACCAGAAACCCTTAATGCAGTATCAAAGGGTGAGTGGTTGTACAAATATTGATGCGGTCATATCAAACCTATTGCTGTTAGTGAGCTACCTTCTTACACCTTTTTGTGCTGATTGTAACATCACAATGATAATATGCAACACATTATGTCAGCGATTCTCAAGCTGTGGGGCGCGAGCACACGAGAAGGGGGGGGGGCGAGAATATCCAAGTAAAAAAAAACTTTACTTTAAAAAATTGATTAACTGACTGAAAGGAAAGCACACATACACATAGAAAACAAAATACATTTCGACCATTTAATAACTTATTAAAGTAAAACAAATTACTAAATTAAAACTTTCTCAATCAAAACATACGAAATTAAAAACAAATTTAATAATTATTAGTGACTTCATTTGGCCTGTCTTTCAAAGCAAAGTTTTTCGAAGGAAGGCTTAATATTAGAAATAGCCACTCTCTCTCATTTCTGTATTTAGCCAAGATCTACAGTTAGTCTTCAAAGAAGACAAGACAGAAAATTCAGTTTCACAAAAGTTCTTGAGGTTGTTGAAAATGGTAATGGAATGCGAAATGCCCTTGTTTTTAGTGCAGAAAAATCATCCTCTACTCGTGCCCAAAATTCAAATAGTGATTTATTACTCAATTAATTTTATTACTAAATTACTTGTTTTTACTCTTGTTTGGGCAGTTAGTTCAAAATTAATTCAAAAACAGAATCAGTACTCAATATACATTATTGTTGTATACATTTTATGATAAAGGGGGGGGGGTGGCGAAAAGAAAATTATGATAGAAAATTAGGCCGCGAATACTGAAAAGTTGAGAAACGCTGCATTATGTACAGCCGTGATAAGAGCAAAATGGTGATGTGCTTTCTTTCTATCTCTGAGTTCTGTAAGAGAAAAATGCTGTAATGTTTATAAATCTCTACCAATGTTTTTTTAGTGCTTTTTACTTTCAGAGTTATTTTTTTCTTTTATTTTCTGAAATTAATTTAAAAATGAAATACTACTTTAAATAAATGGAAACATTCTATCGAGACATATAGCTCACTCAGTGGCGCGACAGCCCATTGGGGGCGTACTGGCTTCACAATGAGCAGAAGGGTGCAAACAGACTATTATTGTCCCGATTACAAAGAACTTCAGATATAACACGGAAAGGAATGTTTTTAATTAAAATAAATAGGTGCTGGCGCAGCACACAGAAGAATTTTTCAAAAGTTTTCAAACAATGGCCGTCTTTCACAACTTAAATGACCTTTCGCTCATTTGGGCACGAAATTATGTTATCAATTTACTTTAAAGAGTGCCAGCTTGCTTTTATTTGTTTATTTACTTACTTACTTTGAATTTCGTATTTGATTTATTGAACGGCATTTTACGAATTATAGCAATTGAATATTTTTTGGATGAACTTTATGCATATTTCAATTTTTTGAATATAAAGTTCAGACCCTTGTGTTCTCTTCTGAAATTTATTTTAGGATACCTCCTTTTGAGAGCTTTTTTTTTCCCGAAAGCAATTTTCTTGTTTAAATTCCTCAATTAACATTTTCTTCTTTTGTGCCGTTCAGAGTTTACAAATTCTTTAATAAATTCGGTTGTAATACTTTTTTCAGGGAGCTTACTCGCACTATTAATACTTAAATTAAAAGCAATTTCACTTAAGGAAGTTTTAATTTTTCCTTTTAATAACTCAACCATTTTAGAAACTACGTTTTGCGTTGTTCTAGAGGTACTTTCATCACTCAAAAATGTTTTTTTTTCTTTATTTCCTTCATTCTTTTTGAATTTCAGAATTTAAATGTCTTAACAATCATTATTTCGAACTTCCCCTTTTAAAAATTGATTAAACGAACTTTTATTTCAAAATTTCTCTTTAGAAATGGGACATCATAAGAGCTTTAAGAAAAAAAAAGATTATTTTAAAAATGTTTAGGATTTCAGCAAAAGTGTTAAAATTAAAAGTGTTTTGCGAGCTTTATTTCCGCATATTCATTGATGGGTGCATGTAAAATTGAGGGGTTTGATTTTTCTAAGGAAATGCACGTAATTATGGACATTTTATGAGTTAGCTACACCTTAGAGTGGATGTGTGTATAAATAACTAGTTTTAACCACCTAAAGTAGTCGATGAAAAACTAATTCATATCGTGAAAACTCTGTCCCTACATCTCAGCAACGATACAGTCGTTGCAGAGATCTGATGATATTGACGTGATTTTATTACATATTCCTACTCACACAGTAATATTTTACGAACACATTAAGTGTATTATAATTAAAATCATCATAAAGTTGTTATAAAATACGGATCACGCATATGTAAGTTACAAAACAAGTCTTGGTAATTGTGCTTCTCTGTAAATGGCTTCTGGTAAATAGTTGTAACAGAAATGGAAAAGTCAGCGTACTTAAAAATATGTTGTCGAATGCTATATTTTATTTTTGATTTAAGTTAATTATTTAATAATAGTATTACAAAAATTAATTTATAAAATTATGTCGGTATCTTTTCCAGCATAACTTCCCTTAGCACTTTTTCATAAATTCATTATTTTTATACAGAACGAAATAAAATATTTCTGACAACAGTTGCCACATTACCCAGTCAAAACTATATCCGTGTGTTCTACATGAGAAACGAACTTAAATTGCACGCAATTGAGTGTAGATAAATTAAATCTACGCTCCTCGTAGCAGCAATTCTTTTCAACCTCGTCAATCCTTTCCAATTTAATCAAATTCGCAAATATTTTTCTGAGAATACAGCAACAATGACAGTTGAGTATTGAATTGATATTTAACTTTCATGTAGTGGGACAGAATTTGGCGAGATCTAAATCTAAACTCGTCGTGTTTCTTCGTATAATTGCTTTTGTTCAATTTTGAATTTAAATATAATATATTTTAATAAAGTCTTTACTAAAACTTGACTAAATCCTTACTAAAATTCACATGCAATTTCTTGAAAATAGTTTACATATTTTGTTTTCATAATATTTCATTTCTCAGTAATTTGTTTTTCGGGTTATACAAAAAAGTCCTAGTTGTTTTGTGCAACTCGACTGCTGGCACATCTTTAAACTGCTGATACTCTTGCTATACGAAGTTTTGTCTTTAATTTGTCCCCCAAATTGATTAAAAATAGTAAAGTTTAATACTTTTTATCTTCATCCAAAATTTGATTATTCAATTTACCTTCAAAATATTTTTTTACGTGTACAAAAGGAAGAAAGTCACATATATCTCATTATATATATTTTTTTTATTTTATTTTTGTATTATGTTTTCATTAAATTAACATTTTTATGCTTTGTACCCTTCTTTATAAGACAAATCCACTAGATACGTCCTCTTACCATCCTTTCCTCTACTTAATTCGCATACATCGAGAATCGAAATTGATTACAATCAGTGTAAAATGGTTATCTCACTACTAAAGTATATTGTGAAAGCAATTTATTACGGATTCAAGTCAGTTACACTGCTCTAAAAGATTTTGATGCTTTAATAATTTTCACTTTTAGTCACGCATGTATCTCTTCGTATTTATTATTATAAACTGCGCATGTATAATGTGCACCGGAAACTTTGCTGACTCATAAAATTACTTAATAATTCACTATTATTTGTTATCAGTATAAATTTTCATTTCAAATGTATTATAGGTCTTCCGGCAGTTTGGAAGCAAAATTGCTTGCAAGTGTGTGCGCCGAACAAACTTGTGTACACCAGTCAGAACTTTAGTACGTTGTGCGACAAGCCTTCAGTGAAAGATTTCGAAATTCTGTTCCTCTGAGCGTCTGAGCATAACAAAAACCTGGTGAGATCAAAAACTAGCGCTTTCATGATGGTTAAGAATACTAGAGTTATTATTTTATTTGTGTGTTCTTAATATAAATGAACCGAATCCAGGATATATGTTGTGTATATCTGTATTATAAGTTTATCTATTGATTTTAGTTTTTGATAGATGTAGTTAGATTTTCGGACCACCCTGCATGTTATTGTTTTATCTCAGTTGGGGCGAACGCATTAGCTAATAAAACAACGTAAGAGCCCGCTGGGTTTGCTAATCGTTTTCATACACGTGTAAAAAATTGCGTGAACCCATCCACATAGGCGAATTATATCCATTTCAATGCACTTAAGAGTATCTCCAATTCGCCACCATTAGGAACATTGTGCGCAATTACCGATTATAATTAGACCTGGGGGTGATTAGGAACAGGCCGTACCTCACGAACGAAACTAGCCAAGCGTGACTCGCGGTTGGAAGAGACGGGAACAATGCAATAAGCAGCTATTGACCATCTTTGTTTTATATCATTTACAAATAACGGGTTCGACATGTGTTAGGTCTTATTAATATTTGCGTTATTCAGCGACTTTATCAAAATATTCGTTACATACTTTGACACATTCGCATCTACATATCTATATAAAGGAAAGGTGTATGTGTGTATGTTTGCTATACCAATTGGCAGACTAAAATGAAATATGGCACAAATGCCCTAAGTAAAGTGAGGCACTCGTAGATCCATTCAAAAATTCAAATTAGTAGATGTTTCTTTTCGTTTTAATTTCTTTTTTTCTTCACTTTAATTCCAATTTCAAGATCTATTTCAACAAGAAAGAAAATATCTTATTTTCTAAAATTGTATATCTTCCTGAAGTTGATGAAAAAGCTACGTAAGATAGAATTCGTTCGAAAATTCTAGATTAAATAGAGTACGAATTATTGGTCAGAATTTTATTAATATTAACGAAGCATCCTTTATTGTTAACATTACGTGGCGAGGTTTTCTATTGTTTAATTTCAATGGGGCTGATTTCTCCAAAATAAATATTTGTTTTGTCGCCAAATGGAAACTTTTTTGCTGAAACGAAATGCACAAGGTTTTTTTTTTTTTCAAATAGAAAGCAAAAGTCTAATACAAACTGTTTTGTGCGGTTATGTACTAAATGAAGATACATTAGTTATGCTGCATATGTACAGCGTAATTCGGTTTTCAATAACAAAGCATGTTGTTTAACGAAATGTAAAAAAAAAAAAATTATGTGTACTTTGAAAAAAAAAGGGGGATGTTCTTTGTTTATGCTGCTGTCGAACAATTTCCTGGCAAGAGAGGCCGAAAATGTTCGCCAAACAAAACAATCGCACAAAATAGTGCAGCTTATAAATAGTGGAACTGCGCTCTTTTTAAGGTGCCTTCATACCAAACGCCACAGCAATACAGGACAAAGACTAGTTTTTTCACAGCACGTCATTGGTGCATAACCACACCCTCGCGTTTGATTGATTGATTGGCATTTTTTATTGCGTCATTAAAAGGGAGTTTTCCCCAGCTGACAGTGATTGGTTGATTGCGTTATCAAAGGCATACGTCATCGCTGTTAGTTTGATAACCATAGCAGCAGTCTTTTACGGCGGAGACAAAGTGAAAGCACTCTAATTGACATACGTACAAATGTTGTAGTTGAATTTGCATGATACATTCGCTAGAATAAAACCATTACCTATTTTAAGGTTTTCATTAGATTTATTTTCAAGACAGGACATGTTTGGCGCCAGGACCCATTGAACTGTAGTACTCAAACGTATTTTTAAAAAAAAGCGTTAGAATGTACCTAAATATTCTTCTAGAACCACATGTACATTTCTTGAAACTTTTTCACAGCAGCAAGATTTGTTTGCAACGCCATAATTGCTCTGAAACTCTCAGCTGAAGGCAACCAGTTTCCTGAATGAAGTGGGAGTTACTTTAAAATTTACTGAATATTTTTTGTTTACAACCGTAGAGTTTGTTTAATATCTTTCAACAATCCGTCCGTTTCCTATCATCAAAGTTGAAAATCTTCCTGGCATCCGCCACTTTCCACTTTTTGTAATTTTGTCTTTCGCTTCTGTGTTTTCCTTGATCTTCCCTTCTTCGCTCTTCTTTTCCCGAAATTATTTTTAGACCTGCTGCTTTCCTTGAAAAATTCACCTGCGGCTGGCCCTAATGCCTTAAATCAGGAAAACTGGATTTTGGATCTGGTAAGCGTTTTTGCTTGAAAAAAGTAGCAGATGCATAAGTTTTCCTCTTTTATATTTTGACTATTTTCAGCTTTTTTGTCTTGGCAGATTTAAATTTCCAGTTCATCATGCTTGGCAATGGTTTCCAGTTTATTACTTGAATCACATCATCTGATCAATTGAAGAAAACGTTTTTTTCATGTATTTTATGTAAAAACTTGTTATGAGAAAATGTTCTATATTCACGTTCATCCAACTGATAATAATTGCAATGAAACATTATATTTTCACACAGCGTAGAACGATAATGTACTTTAGCTCTTAAAAGGGAAAACGTTTCACATAATATAGCAAAACATGAATTTGAAAATTTAATGAATTAAGGGTCAACATGGAAATTATTTCTTTCATATTAAAATTCTGCAGTTTAAGACGCTATTTAAACTTCGTTTACTCTTTATTTCGTTTTGTCTATCAACGGTTTTTCTTTTTCTTTTCTTTTTTTTGCTTTTTTGATAGAAAGTTTACCTTTGTATGTGGGGATAGTTTGGTGCTATATTTTTTTAATGAAAATTATGTCTGAATAGAAGTCGAAAATGACTTAAAGATTTTTCATAAGCTCGGTAAAGCTGCGTTTCTTTTGTAATTAAATTGAAATCTATGTATACATGAAAATAGAAAAATTTCAAAATGTTTATGAACATAAGATAACTTCTGAAAGTAATTTCTTTATATTTCTCTCTCCTGCTGGTTCTGTAAACCGCGCAAGCAACTAAAACCCTAACAGCGTAAACTTTTTATCATTATATGCTTCGTTTTTAACTAAAAATAACTCGTCTTTAACTAAAGTCAAAAAATGTTTCTCGGACCCAAACAATGCTTTGAGTTAAAAATAAGAACGAAATAATTCTTTTACGCTATTTGTATTTTCGAAAATGGATCCAAACAAAATCTGAGCTGTTTCCAAACAAAGACACCATATTTCAGAGAAATTTGGAAGCATGCCGAGATTTTTGATAAACGATGATCATTTCTAATGTAAGTGATTAGTATTGCCAGCTGGACGTTCCAAAGCGGGAAGAAAATAGACCAATCAAACAAATGTACTTCCGTCATCAGATGGTTGTTACATATTGCGTGTAAATATAATTTGAAGACGGTAGTTTTCTAATTTCATCAAAAGAAAATAGGTTAGATTTTCAAATACAGTCGAATTCGCTTAATGGAATATCGGTTAAAAGAATATCCCGCTTAATGTAAGGACTGCTCAATGAACCAAACCATAGTATATTGCTTTTGGGTCATTCCATGTCAAGTGATCCAAAATTTGAGAAAAAATTTACCTCACCTTCTTTGATTTTTTTCAAATTTGGCTTATAAACTGCACCCCTCGAGGTAATTAAAAATCCAAATTTTTAGATTTTTATCTTGTTTAGTTTTTTAGTTAGCAGGCTTTCATTTTGTAAAAAACTCACATTTTTACATGTATGCTTCAATACAAAACAGACCATAACTCATCAACAAATAGAGATAAAAAGTTCCAGTAAAAAGCATTTTGAAGTATATTGAATGAAGTTTTATATGATATGCATCATGACAAATTTTATTAAAATTTTAAATTTAAAAAATGACCTTAAAATTTAAATTTTAAATTTCTCGAAAAACGTATCATTAATTTTTTTTAAAAAATTCTCAAATATTTCTGTGTATTTTATCATTGTCTATGCAAAATTTCAGCTTGGGGACTCAATGGGATCATATTTTCCCGAATTTTCAAAAATATTTGATTTACCGAAGAATGAACATTTTTGTGATTCAAGCTGTTTTAAGATGATGGTTTCTTAAAGGAGATTATTTAATTAGCCTTCTAAGCACATCTATGCATGAGTGAACAAGCATGGACATTTTACATGTCTGTGCATGAAATGAACAAGTTCAAAATATATATATAAACAAACATTGTGATATTATTTACCAAAAATAATATCACAATGTTTGTTTTTGTTTGATATTTTTTTTTTTTTTTTGACAAATGGCGAATTGCGTTTTAAATAATGAACAATATTTTGTACGTATCAACCAAGAGAACGTAGAAAGGAAAGTCTTCTTCAAATTTAAGACATTTAAATTCTTTTGGAGTGTAGCATGAAAAGAATAAATGAGTGAAACTTGAAGAAATTTCTATTCACTCTGATTTTTCTTTAAAAGAGTTCCCTTTGCAATTGTTTTCATAAATTTGTCACTTAAAAAAACTTTTTTTCTCCCGGGAGCCTAGTTCTCATTTGGCGCTCACTTTGAACAGTCCTCTGAGACAACTCTTGAAAAGATCACTTACCTCGTCCTCCGGGAAAGCGAATGCACAACTCAACACAACTCTTATTCTTGCCTCGGTTAAAAATGCCAACAGAGATTAATTCTCTCCCCGTTTCGTGAAGGAACCCAAAAAAATAAATAAACTCGAGATGATTTGGAACCATTTTCTGTTAATGGAAGCCCTTACAAGAAGAACGCCAGCTCTCGTTGGAACTTAGTAAATTGTTCTCTACGGGTGACATTGAGCAAAAAGAAAATTGTTTTTTATATTGCTTTTCAATACTTTTATTATTCTTTATGACAAACATTTATTCCAAGAAAACCAACATACACATAGACATAAAGCGTGTACCAAAATATACGCAAGATTTAAATTAAATTTAGAAAATTTTTTAAATAGTATTTTAAAAGTAGAATTGAAAAAAAAAGTTATTTTGATTTAATTTAAATCTTGAGTATACTTTGGTACATCCTTTATATGTATGTATGGGACTGCATGTGTTCGTTTTCTTGAAATAAATGCTTGCCAGAAAGAGTAATAAAAGTATTGAAAAGCAATATAAAAAAACAATTTTATTTCGCTCAATGTCACTCGTAGACGATAATTTACTAAGTTAAAACGAAAAAGAAAAAAAAAAAAACTTAAAACGTAAAGTGCAAAACATAAGACTATGTGAGCACATCAAGCCAATGCATATCAATCGCCTGATGCTATTGTACAGCTTTGCTGACATATACCGAATCTCTTTTGCCGAAATTGTCCACAGCCATTTTGCATAAATGTGGCTGTTCTTTCGTTGACGCAGTGTTGAATCTCCTCCTTCAATGTGGGAGGGGGATGTGGGCTTGTTGACACAGATCTTTTCCTTCAAATAACCCTATAGAAAGAAATCCAATAGTATGAATTCACATGATCTAAGAGGCCGATTCTGATCACCAAAACGATAGAGTACACGAGACGGGAAACACCCCACGCAGTAATTGGGTTTTTCAACAACGAAAACGCTTTGTTCCTTCTTGTAGTGCTGCATCTTTACTAACCCTAAACTGATGTCTCCTAACTATTACCTTTTTCCGACTGTCAGGGCTAAATTAATTAATTTCCTATTCAACTAAAGTCTTGCGTAAATTTTGAGACACCCTTTATATCTCATTTAATACTGTTGAATTGATGTTGTCATACTCCATGTTCAAAAATGCGAGAAAGAGCTTTAATTCTGGAGAGAACATTTTCGAATTCGAGTCGATTATTTACGAATCTATTGGATGCAGTAGAAGAAAAAAACTAAAACTAGTGTTAAACAGAAAATCTAAAAAGAAGCAACTTCAAAAAGAAATGCTTTGAATGTAAGAAATATACATTTCAATGGTAAAAAAGTTAAAGTCATTAATTTTCTAAAGAAAATCGTCATGATACACAAGTGAGAGCAAAATGAAGGCAAATAAACAACCTATATATGGCACAAAATTGACGTTGAAAGGATGCAAAATGCAAAATTTGTTGTAGTAAAGTAAAAGTATAGATGGAAAACATAAAACTAAATCTTTTGAATGAAGCAATAAAAATAAGTTTTCAAACACACAGACACAAATACACACACACACACACACATATATATATATACTTATATACTGAACTTTGAATGTTCCATCAAAAAAAAAAAAAAACATTAATAGTTTAAAATTATTAAAACATAACGTCTAATGGTTAAGTGTGCATCTAACAGTGTAGTTTGTCAAACTGTTTTCCGAATCTTTGATTTTAAGTTCAAAATATTTTCCTAGCATTATCGCGGTTGTTTTTTCAATGAAAAAGTTTGTATTTAATGAAATACTCTTATACGAATAATAATTAATTAAAAACGTGCATTTTATTTACGATCGAATGAAGCAAAGCTCTGTTAGAACAGGGAATAAAGTATAGTGCCCGATGTGAAGCCCCTATTGCTGGGGTGAAGGTAAATGAGAGAATGACTGACAGAAAAACCAAACACATGCATTTTTTCACCTTATGCACTTAATTTTAAATTTTTCACTTTTTAATATTTTTTTTTAATGATTTTTGCATTTTTTTGCATTTTTAACGAATTTTTTACGGACCATAAAAATGTATTTCATTAGTTAATTTTTTGTTGTACAAATTGGAAACAAAGTATTGTAAAAAATTATTGCAGTTTCTCTGCAGTAATTTTCATAAATTATGTATAATGATAAAACATACACGGGAGGAATGAATTTATACGAGCAATTCGAACTTCTCAACGAAATATTTTTGAATCTACGTACGGAATCCTCTTGAGTTCTCCAATTTGGATCCTCGGGATATTTCGGCAAATGTCGGCACATTCCGAAACACAATCGATACTTCACGCTGTCTGCCGGCTTCTGTGGCGCCATCTGTCATCGCAGCAGTAACAAATGGTTCCGAGTGTCTCTCCCATTTGTGGACAGGAAAGATAATGAACAGAGAAGAGAGAAATGAACAGAAAACGCGGCAAGAAGTCATTTTCACTTGATGACATCATTTGACACATTGTTCAGTCGCTTTTTTACGAGTTGTAAAAAATTGTTAAATGGTTTTTGGATATATATGGAAAAATGTTCATTTATGTATTTATTTATTTTTTGATGACATTAGAAAAATATGTTAATACAAAATATAATGCTTAGTTACCATTTTGTACTTTTTTTTCCAAAAATATATAATTTGGTCTCTCGACGCATATAATAACAAATTTGTCTGATTCAAACTTTAGTAAATAGAAATTGAATAGCAAGATGCACGCGTAACGTTTGACAAAGGAAAATTTTCTAATGCTTCTAACAATAAAAAACGCGTCGATTACTCGCTAAATCTTACAAGTTAATCAGTAGCGTACTAAAGAAGTTTCCCGGTATTGTATAGAAAGTCAAATTAATTCTGCGTGTATTTCATTTACTCCTGTTAAACAAATATCGTTTCAAAAGCAACCTTCTTGCATCTTGCGCTCATTCCGTATTTAGTAGCAACGTAACTTGCTGAAGGTTTTACTTCTATTTTAGCATGGAAACTACAATAATGGAATATATAAATAAGTATTTGTAAAAAGATTTATGAAAGTAATACGCGAATAACAAAAACACAAAAATCGACATTTAAACGAGATCTCATTTATAGAAGATAATTGATATGTCATCGCAGGAATTTAATTTTAATTTGTGAAAAATAATAAATATGATACTTACATATAAGAACCATAGCTCACTCCTTTTGCATTGAAAAAGGAGTTCCTTGTAACCCCGAAACATGTGCTATCAATTTATATTACTATTTGTGCATTTTCTCGTTCTTATTCTTTGCATATAGCCATTACTAGCTTTATTTGCATTTAAATAATTACCTTCTTTCTATAACTTTATCAATTTTTCTTTCTATTCCCCTGCGGTTATTTTTCCCCTTGTTTTTTCTCCGTGCTTTTTCTTTCTTTCTTTCTTTGCTTTATGCTATGTGTGTTCAAACTGGTCAGTATTTTCTAGCCTTATATATCTTTAATCAACAACATATATATATATATGTATATATATATATCATGTAAGTTATTAAATTTCGAAAGATCCATCCCATCCATTAAGAATATGTGTCGTCGAAGCAAATCGTTCGAAACTGCCCATTTATAGAAGTTCTTCGCTCTATCCTTGGTACTCATCCCCTTGATTAAACGAGATAAATTTTCTGTGATGGCTTGGTAAAAGTTATAATTCTACTCCTAGAAACTCATCCGTTGCCAACCCTCAGGACTTAAATTGCGACGTTAACTTGGATTAAACTTTAATTGAAGGCGGGTGAAGTTCAAATACTATTTGGAACCATTTAGGGAACTTGCCGCCAACCGCACCTATATTTTGAACAGAAGGAATCTGAAGTTACCGATTGAGAAACCCTATTTTTATTTCTACGAAAATGGAGCCAACGAAATGGAATTTTCGCCTTCATTTCGATTGGAGTTACTCGATGCGATTTATTTTTGCCATTTTTTAAAGGGGAAACCATTAGTTTTCGGGAAAATGTTGTTCCGAGTTTCTTTCCTAGTTAACTCGGAGGAAGTAAACTTCTTTAGATTACTTTATGGAAGACGAATTTCAAACTTTTTCTTCTGGTGTTATTTTGTCTAAGAAGATATTTCACAAGTTAGCATATAAAGACATTCAATAGTTCATCATTCCAGACAGCTTCATAAAATATATTAATCGAAACATTCAAGTATTGAAGCATGCAATCGAATTTTCAATAAATGTATTTATCAAGTTGAAAAGAAAGTTCCCCAATTTTTCAGGAATAGTTCCTTCATAAATTGGTGACATTATGCTATTTGGGGTGAGTGTGCCATCATGGAATTCATTGAGACAGTACACTCTAGTGGTTTAAAATTAAAATATATTAATTTTTCCATTAGTTATAGGCAGTGCTATGTTAGCACACAGCAACAAGCATTGTTACACTGTTTTGGCTGAATTCCATGATGGCAAATTCTCACCCCATTGGGCGGCACTGCTTTTGTAATACCAACTTTATATGATAACTGATCAAAAGTTCTTCGGGATAAAATTTCAGCAAAATGAATTTTAAACGAAAGTTAATTAAAACACTAGGACAATAAATTACGGAAAATAACTATTCCAAAGCTATTTCTTCCTCAGTTCGGGAGCATTAAATGTATAGCAGAAAAGTTAGGGTTAATCGGCAGGTGAGCACGGTATTTTTATCAAAAGTGTCTGATGAGAGTCAACGAATGAGAACGCAAGGAAAAAACTAAAGGACATAGAGGAAACATGGATATATGCTCCCTAAGTTGTGCCACCAGCCGAAATCGAGATAAATAAAGCAGAGGGAGGGAGGGAGTGTCTTCGTGCGTGTGTATGTGGATATGTGTTTGTGTGTCGGTTGCCTGCTGATCGGATGAAAAGATTCAGAAGCTTGCAAGCATTTTGGAACAAGTTGAAATGTATCCCGAAGCGTTTGCTCTAAAATCTAAAGGTGCTCTTTTTCTTCTAATTTTAAGCAAAATTATACATTTAAAAATATTATTGTTTAAGAAATGTCATACTTTTCCAATTTTTTCGGCCTGTAAAAAATTGCGCAAGGGGAAATATTTTCGAAGTTCTTAGAACATTTAAAACACGGTTAATATTCATGTTTATGTAGTTTCAAGTTTTAAAACAAGGCTCACTTAGATATTTTAACGAGTTGAACGTTCTATAAATCAACTAAATTCCCAAAAAATTGCAACAGCGCTATTAATAATAAACATTGTTAATATCAAATTCGGCCTTGTTCAGTTCGGTATTATTTTTTTATATGGAGATTAAATTCAAATTGCGTGTTAGGGGTTAAGAACAACAGTATGTTATTACGTTGGAGGGTTGAAGGTAAGATTTTCAAAAACGCTGATTTTCTTTTTTTGACGCAATTTAATTCATAATTCGTAAAATTTTCATGCTCGATTTCGTTTTAATAAATTATTATGTTCATGGCAGCATATATCACCAAAACGCTGACAAGATGTAGATAACTATCTTCCATAGTCCCATTATCTTTAAGGGAACCATTTTCTTTGTTTTACTCCGATAGTAATTGTAAAAAAGCAAAGATAATATTCAATAACTAATTGGTAAAATGACTACGAAAAAAAAACAGCCTAATTAAGTAAGTTGAACAAAAAAAAAAAAAAACTTAACGAAGAGCAGGAAGAAAATTTTTCAATCATTTTTCTGAGATCACGTTATCTCATTTAATTTTTAAAAACTTCTTTCTCTAAAAGCAGAAACACTTTTGCGCTTAAGATGGATCATTCAGGTCGAAAGTTGCATTAAATCTCACCTTTCCTTAAAATTCAAAGCATAGGATACATAAAAATGCTCCTTGTAGCACCGCTTCCAACAAGGCTTCAATTATGGAGCTCGGTTATGCTAATTATGCCTGTTCGCCGGAGCGCCACACGGCGGAATTTTAATTGAGTCAGATTGTGCGTCTTTCCGCCTAAAGGTGGATGTCTATTGAAGTGCAGAGTGGCGAAAACGCTTTTACGGCGGTTTGTTGGGATTCGAAGCTTTTAAAGGAGCATTGTAGGGAAAAGTGGAACCAAGTGGAAGAGTATTTAACAAAATTTTGTTTCGGAACAGTATCCTTTCAAGCTAATATGCCTTCCAGTTACGTACATTGGGTTGAACTCTAATTATACAAGAAGTAGTTCATTATTATTTCTTTTTCTACCTTACTAAGAATTGTAAATATTAATTAAAATATCTCAACTATTGAACAACTGCAATCTGATGATAAATGCTTTACTTCATCATCGCTTAAACTAAAAATAGTTTATGACTCATCAAAATAAAATTTTAAATCCGAAAATCGTTATTCTAAGTATTCTTGATTGGTAATTCTGAGCATTAAGTAATCTGAGCTTACGACGTTCTTTAAAAAATATTAAAATAATAATAAAATAGCTTATAGTGCCCGAAATATTGGAGAAACTTCCAATAAATGTACAAAAAATGATGAAATAGAATTTTCTGTCATATAAATAAAACATTTCATCAAAAATTAATATTAATTTGTTAACATGTCAAGACAGAAAGCAGTTTGTTAAGTCTGAATGAGAATAAACTGTTTACAATGTTAACGAATAAGTCGTTCGTCGATGACGAACAACGATAAATAGTTAAATACACCGAATTAAATGCTCCGAATAATATCATTTGTTTGTATTACGCTTTTTGCTAAGTTGTATTATCAAAGTTGTAAGTACGCTTTAAAATGCTGTTTTTCAAATATTGCAACTCATTATACATATATAAACCTTTCGCCTATTATTCCATGCTCGTTTCACACTTAAGGTTTGGCACTGGGCCAATATAAGCGATAATAAATCGAGTCATTTACGTTACGGTTGCTACCATTTTGTGCTTGTGACTAACATAATAATATAATCTTTTTTGAGCTCATGTCAGTTTAGAAATTTTACCAGCCAAAATATTGAGTGCGTCTGAGATTTTTTTTTTTTTTTTGGCAATATTCTGAATTTTGCAGTCTTATCTTTTTCGAAAATAATTAAAAAAATAAATTAGTTTAAGGAAATTCAGCAATTATAAAAAAAACGCTTGAAAAATCAAATTAGCATGATATATTAGATGAAACATTTCCTAGTATGTGTTTAAAAGGTAAATATTTTATTTTATAAGCATTGCACGAGATTTTTTACCAAATAATTTCTCGAGAAGTAAATATTCTGGCGAATCCGGATCTACGAAATTTCTTTTGTAGTTTTGTAACTTTAGGTAAAACAATCAGATTATTAAATATCATGAGAAAAAATATGCAAAAATATAGCTAAAAATTTTCGTAATTTATTGACATAACATTTTCTATACATAGATTTACTACTCTTAACACATTTGTCACCTACGAGGATAAATGCCATCGAATATATTAGAATGAATGAAATAGATATTACAATCAAGAGCGAAAGAGAGGGAGATGTTTGCATAAAATGCAAACAAATTTTAAAACAGAGATCTAGAGCGGAGAGTTTAGCTGCAGTGCGGAATAATGGAGCAACGAGTTTTTGCTTGGAGTAGGAGCGGAGCTGGACTACAGAAATTCTGTGTGCTCACTGTCATTTTGTATGAACATTTCATTAAAGCTTCAAAAATGATTTTTTTCGTATTCAAGTTAGTTTAGAATGACCAACGACAACGAATGAAAGATGGATTTTTCAGCTGTAATTTTATTAAATAGAATCAAAAACACAGATGAATAAATATAAAATCTTATATATAAGCAGCTTATTCTGTCTGTCTGTCCGCTATAGAATCGCAGGCCGTTTTACCGATCGGGACCACATTCGGCACGGTTAATGTTTACGACCAGAGAAACTCATCGCTGCAAAAATGAAAGTTGTGACTTAATTAGTTGTTTTTTAATTATTTTTTAAAAAATTTTCAATGATTTTTTTGACCCGTTTTATTTTATTTTTGCATTGTTGCCGTTGTTTCCAACCATATAATTACAGTTGCCGTGTGAACAAACAAATCAATGCAGTTGCAATTGTTATGACAAATGTAAAAAAATTTACTAATAAATAATCAAAACGTTTCTCTAGCATATTGAGTGAGGCTTCGCTGTATTTGCAATGTCCGTTAAAAATTAATGTCCGTTAATAATTATACGCGAATTTAATTTAATCCTTTCTTTCTTTTTAATTTATATATTTATCGTCTGCCTTTTTATATTATAGTGGCAGCGCTCTTTTTTCCCAGTTTCGTTATAACGTTTGTTTTGAAAAGCATAATAAAATTTTCAATATGTTCTTTCGATGATAAATATATATTTTTCACAAACAATTTGATTATATAGTAAATAAGGATACAGTTGTGTGGGGCAGTAAGCAAAGGGGCGTCCTCGCCGCGTGACCTGGGTAATTCAGTTTGAATTAGCAGACACTTTTGCACAAATCAGTTTAATTACAATTTATAATATCTAGAAAAACGGTCATTTCGTATGACCGCCGGGCTTACTAGTATATCATAACTGCTTAATAAAAGCACTATAAATTTAATGGATAAATTATATGATTCCTTTTAAAACTACTCAGAGCAAGGAGCATAGTTAAAGCAAACATTTAGAAGTTGGACCGGAGCAACTTAAGTAAGTTGTTGTCCAGTTCCTCATTTTTAAAAGAAAACGAATTTCTAACACGTCCTTCAGGCAGAATCATATTTCTTTTAAATGTAATATTGCAACATATTTCTGGCATACATAGATAAATATTTTTAAAGAAAAAAAATTATAATATGCCTCAAAATGGCCAACCTTGTTCAAGAAGAATAGTGGTAATGAAAATTGGTATTAATGCATATTTGATAAGTGAAAACTAAATGGAACGATTTCTATCACATAATAAATTACTAATAAGCTGTCAAAGTGGTAAGAAAATTCAATTTTCCTTTTGGTAGCATTGATTTCCTGAATAATGTATTTGATTAAAGAGCTAAAACTCCCATCCATCCTAAATTTATGACCAATATAATCATACCATAAATAAGCCGGTCCAATTCTTACTCATCATTTGTCAGCGGAAAATCTTCTGATTTGTGCCGTTTATAGTTTAATCGGATTTCCTGAAGCATCAGTCCAACTCGTATCAACAAATTTCCCCGAAGGGTTATAGAAAGTAGTTGCTTCGAAAAGGAATCCTATAATAATAAATCGGAGGTAGCATTTCATATTTTACTGGTATTCGCAATTGCTCAGAATAAGAGATATTTTATATGCATAAAGTGCTATATTTCTCGCATAAGCTTTCATACATTACAATTCTTCGAATCCAAATTAATTCTTGAATAAAAAAGACAAGATGATAGTAAGTTGATTGCTTTGGTTAAACTTTTAGGTGTGTTCTTCATAAAAAATAAGGGTGATTTTTTTTTCTCTCTCCTTTTTTTTTCTTAAATAAAATTTAATAACGGCGATTTTTCAATTAAGATTCATCATATATGTTTATTCTAGGATGAAACCATACACCAATACAGCGAATAAACACTTTTGCAAGATAGAAAAAGCTCGTTAATTTTAAATTGTAAAATATTTCTCATCGAAACAGCAATAGATAGCTGTGTTGAGCTTGAAGAAACTCGGCGAATATTAAATTTATATTAGTTGGAACAAAGTAAATACGGTTTCACGTGAGCAATGTTAGCAGGTGAAACATCAACCGTAAACTTTTTCCCCAAGATGTGTAATCCAATGATTGAACTTAATAGAATTAATATCAGTTTGTATTCTACGTTATATATCCATCTAGGATATCCAATAGTTTACATGTTATCTATTTTCCTAGTTCTAAGCGATTTCGATGGAAGTATCGTCATTAAGTTTAATCTTATGGAAGCATACCCATTTGGATCGCCAGATTTATGAAAGATGAACTCCGAATGAGTTATCTCTATTTAAATCGATTATAAAGATTTATCAAAGATGGATTTTAGTTAAGTAATCTTTATTCAGTTCTTCTACTGCTATATGCTGCTGAAGAATGACAAGAGAATGTGTATCTACTTCATATCTACACGAAAAAAAAAAATACTGTAAATTTAAAGGTTTTAAACCAGAAGCTGGGTTGGTTGTGAAAAACCGCAAAAGTTACAAAGTCAATTCGTAGTCACAACGGTTTTCTACCGCATGAAAGAATTTTAAATTTTTTTTTCTTCGACGGTAAAAAACCGTTTTAACTACGGATTAACTTTGTAAATTTAACGGCTATAATTAAGGAATATTATTAACGTACATAAAGAAAACGCACTTAAGTCAGCTGCTGTAAAAATTTTTGAGTTAGAACAAATTTAGTTTTGTTCTGTTCCTAAAATAACTTAAAGTGGTTTAGATTAAAAAAGGCTGAAATAATGCAGAGTATAACACAGTTTCAATATAAATGAGCATATATGTTTACTGCGCTATATATCTTGATAAATATCATATATCTTGATAAATATCGTGATGTAGCTCATGATATTTATAAGCTGAAAAATATCCTGCTATTTATCCAGCCAAAATGTTATATTACCCAAACACTTTTAAATTATCATTGAATCATTTTGAAGTAAATGAAATAATGAGAAAATATAATTATTTAAGAGGAAGCATATTATGGAACTAGATTTATAGTGATGAGCAGGATAACTATGAGACTGAGAATCAGAAAATATACGATGATAGTAATTATCTTTTAAGTTGACTTTGACTCACTCGTCAGACAAGTAACACATTCAACTCGTAGTGTAAAGTAATTTCCTCTATATTAATTATCTTGTATTAAACATGATACCAACAAGGGTAATGTAATCAAAAACAAGAGACGCTTTTGTTGTTATAGTTCTATAACTATGGTATTATACCAAATTAAAAAATGTGTATAGAGTATAACTTAATTCAAACTTTCTCATTATGATGTAAAAATTTACATTGATTACATTAGATGTAAATGTTTAAAATGTACTACATGAACGTTATTTTTGCTTTACGTGAAATAATAATTACATAAAATCTTAACATATTGATATTTTTTTTAATACAAGCCATTTTGTACTGTTTAAATGAGGTTTATTTAGTAATTTACTCATTTAAAAATATGCTCATTAATATAATATCACACATTCAAATAAACAGTTTTTAGATATAGTTTCGTTTTTATCCGATACACATCATTGATATATATATATATATTATTTGATATTTTTATAAATGTTCTAATATTTTAAGACGCCGATTAGGATATTTTTATAGTTGTGTTTCTTATACTTGATGTTTTAAATTTGTGCAGTAATTTTTTTTATTATTTTTAAATGTGGAACTATATTTTTCCCGCGAGCCTAAAAGTATTGTATCATATGTAAAAAAATCGAAAGTGAAAGTTTTTTGACTCCATTGAATGCCATTTAACACAGGCGGCTGAAGTTATTCATTTATAAGAAAGATATATAACACACACACACACACACACACATATATATATATATATATATATATATATATATATATATTATGCTCTCAATTCACAGTAAAAGTTAATTGAGAATTTGAAGAACGGTAATATTTTTCTGAAATGAAGAAAACTTCGCATGTACTTGAGTAAGTTTTTATTTTTATTTGTAACGTAAAACAGTCCTCTGTTTCAAAACCATCCTAGAAATATTTTATGTCCTTCAATTCTTCTTGAAGGTGCTAAAAAATCGGTTTCTCTTATTTATTTACGTTTCAATCTCATTAACTCTTTTTCTTTTATGTAAAATTTATTAAAATTTTACGATGCAAGCCACAATTACGAGAGATTCTCGCCGTTAAACTTTTACCGCCAGAATAAAAATATATTTCTCTTAACACAATGTTAAAATCTCAAGCTTCTTTCTGTTTTAAGAACTTTTTGAACGTCATCTCTTTGTTATTACGGCTTAATTTCGTAACTGAATCACTTTCATAAAATATAAAGAACGTTTCCCTTTTTCGTATTTTTCTTCGCGTGAAGGCAATTCCGGATATAATCTGTTTTATTCCTGTTTATGTCTTTTGCTTTATCGGTTATTTCATCAACGACCTGATCCCTATTATTTTTTATATATATACAGTTTAGTTTTTTTTCTTCAAGAACTTGAAGTAATCTTACAATGTTGTCAAAAATATTATTTCTGAACAAAGCTGTTATTATATACATAAGAATGTTTTATCACATAAAAAATTGTTCAGGAGCTCTTAAATTTACGCAGTGGTACTGCTTTCAAACTTTCTTCAAGATTAGTGAATGAAAATAAAATGCCTTACTTTCCTTTAAAGCTAGAATGTTTTTCAAGCTGAAGAGTTATAATTTAATGCGAATTGGAGATACAACGTCACTTGAATGTTATGGGGGTAAGACGACTAATATTGCGAATTGTATACTTTCAGACAATAACTGGAGTACATTTTGTATGGTTGTTTTCTGAGGCTGGGAAACGTTTTTGGTGATTAAATAAGGTTTTTAAGGCTTCCCTATTGTGTGGAACATCTTTTTCTCATCTCAAATTTTTATACTTGAATATACTTCACGTAGCGTTAAGAAAATGACACGTAATTAAAAGGGATAAATTAACTACTACAGGCATTTAGAAAATGATGACTTTGAAGGTAAGTAAAGTTATCACTGTCTAGTAAAGGGTAATGTTAATATCTCACAGAAGAAAGGATTTTATATACAAATTTAGAAAGTATTTTATTCATGAAGATTGAATACAATTTTCGTTTTCTATGAAAACGCTGGTTCTTATTTTGATTTTTTAAAAAGAATATAGTGCAGTGAATGTTGCATATTTCTGAGTTACAAAACAGTTTAACGGCTCACATTTATGAAGTTAAGTTGAAATATTTTTATTACGAGTGTTCTACCCAAAACGTTCTTCCTCGAAAAGTTTTCCGGGACCATATACTCGTTTTTTATCAGAAGTATAAATTTTTAAATTTCTGTAGAGTACCGCATAAAAATTTAAATTCCGTACAGTGGAGGTGTAAAATTGGTTCCTAGTAAATATACAATAAAAACATCAACAAAGAATTTAATTAATACAACGTATTAATAAATAATGGAGGTCACGCGCATTTCATTATAATATATAAGCAATGACAAGCATCCGTCTTTTACTAGTTAGCGTCAACCTCACTTAATTAATCGATTTGCACGTTATTCAGCATCAACGCATCCATTTTGCATTGGGCCGAAGGCACTCCATCTGAACGCTTACCGAGATTAAATTTTAATCACGTGGACTCCAATACGATTTCAGACCAAATGATCAAGCAATAGTGCCATTGCTAAGCTCACTTAAAATCCTGGCGAATTCAAAAAATCCGTAAACCCATTTAGTTTTTTCCCAAAGAATCAAATAATTATAAAAATTTATTCTAATGTATATACTAATATATATATATATATATATATATATATATATAAAAGGACCGAAAAGTCCAAGTCGAAATGCAATTGAACTCTTTTGTAGTTAACTACGTATTTTTTCATTAACCATAATGTGCCAAGATTACGAAGAACCCAATATTTTCTGCACCCTTTTTCTCTTCTGTGTGAAAACAAGAAAACAAAATTGGTTGTAGTACCGTGGAATTTTCGAGCTATAGTGGATCAAATGCTCTTCATCAAAATTACCAGAAAACGCAAAATGTGCTGTTTAAAAGTAGTATTAATTGGCGCTTAATATCACTTTAAAGAAGTACACTATCTTCAAATTCAGTGCGAAAGATCTTTATCAATAGAGTAGCTCAAAAATATTTAATGTGTAGCGATGCGAGTCAGTGTCGTATATAGCCAACTTTGCTTCGAACCAATGGGTGGGCCTTTTGGGAAAGCGGTAAAGAACAAGGCTACCACCAAAGAAATCTCGGTCCGGATCGTCTACTCCGGCACTTCGCCGCCATCCACGTTCACTCGCATATTCTAATGTAAATATATTTGTGCATTACACCTCTTAATAATCGTGAATGGCACCCACGAGCGAATAAAATGAAACGCATTTGTCAAGAAGCTTAGATTAACCTCCATCAGTTAACAACTCGGATTTGTTTAATTTTTAACCTACTTTCCCGTTAAATTTTTTTTTTTTTTTTAAGTATAAAAAAAGGATTAATGGTATCGTAAAAATATGGTTAAAAATAAAGAAAACTGAAAAATAAGTGAAATAATTAAATAAAGAATGAAAAATAAAGCACATTTAAAGTAGGCTTTTGAGATGAGGAAAATGTGTGTCTGTCGGTCTGTCTGTCCGTCCCCCCCCCCCCCTCTCCCAATAGCTTTTGACACAATTGTACGATTCATTTTTTTTTTTTTTTTCATTTTGTTGCCGAAGACATTCCATTTCTACGTTTTTCTTTTTTTTCGAACAATTTTTCGTTCAAGTTTGAACAGTTCAGAAAATGTAAACATTAGCTCCTATGGAGAAACATGAAGCGCTGTATATAAACCTGGACCGAAAAGATCCAAGTACCTTTAAACAGTTCAAAAAAATTAACATAGTATCTACGGGGAAATTTCAATGCTATATAACTCATATCCTATATAAATCCTATATAAATCCCATATAAATCAAGGTGACGGATTTGCTTGGAACAAACTTTATTGAAAAGATGTTAGGCCGAATAACATGTACATACACGATGTTAACTAAACGAGCCTATTTTCCAATGTTTTTATCGGAATTTTTAAGGATATTTCTAAATGAATGAATGAATGAGTGAAAGAACAAAAGAATGAACAGATGGATGAGTGAAAGGATGAATAAATGCAATGAATGAGCGAATGAATGAATACATGAAAGAATAAAAGAAAGATTAAATCAATGAATGAGTGAAAGAAGGAATGAACAAAGAAATGATTGAAAGAATGAATGAATAAATGAGTGAATGAATGAATGAATGAATAAATGAATAAATGAGTGACTGAATGATTGAATAAATGAATAAATGAATGAATGAATGAAAGAATATGTACTAACTGTTGCAAAAGGTATATTTGAAGTAATTAAGAACTAAAGTAAAATGAGAAAGAAAGAAATATATAGCTGGAATATAAACTTGATATTGGGTATATACGGGAAAGTAGGCTCGTATAGTTCTAGTCAGAACTTCTTGCAGCAAAAAATAATCTGTGCGCGGAGGAGTATTCTGTCTCTTCAAAGAATATTCTCATCAGAATAATATGGAATCCTATTCCTAAGTAAACCTAATAGGAGGCATTTAAAAATATCTCAGGTCATAGGCAATATTCAAAACATGAATAATCGTTTTTAATTTTTTATTATTATTTTATTTACTTATTTTATTTTATTTTTATTTTTTTGAAACGTCGTTGCGAAGGTTTATTAAGCTTCATTTTTTGACAGTACATTTTTCTTCCTTTCAATTGGATTTTAAATTTCATAATTTCACATATCTTTGTAATGGTTGTTATCATTAAGAGACAAAATACGAATCATATTAGCAAGTGGCAGAATTTAAAAATATGTGTGTGATTATAAACGTGTGCTTTGAAAGTAACCATACAAGTATACTTATCGATATTTGTCAACAATTTGCGCGTTTGTGGTTTATACAAATATATCGATTATATTGTCACAGCATATAACTGGTCAAGACCGCATGTTTAGGAAAATATACTATGTACCCTTTAAAATTGCTTTTGAAAATTCAGATTTGTCGAACCTTTGTAATTATATAAGTACCTCTTTCGAAATTATGCCAAAACAGTTTTCTAGAGTGTTCCGCATGAACGATTTGTCCTTGCAGGAGTCCTATTCTGTTTCCACATCAACTCCTTAGTTCCTGTTCCGCTACAATATTGACGAGAGTTGTCCATTTGATCTAGCTCCCGCTGGTTCCCGCTTGAAGGTATAAAAGCGATTAGTGGAGCTACACGTCACAATGAAAGCTTTTGGCAGGAGCTAGTAACTGCAAAATTTAATTTGCACCGTCAAAGGCGAGGCAGCAGAATTGAACTTTAAACGCTGACGTTAGAAGCAGAATGATATAAAAATAGCCAGTCTTGTAAAGCGGGATGGAACATACGCTCATCTTACAGTGGTTAAAGGGACAAGGAGGGACTTATAAAATACTAAGGAGGTACTTATTTCAAATTAATGCGACATTGAAATTACTCCGGAAATGGTTGTTTTGTACGCTTGTAACTTAACGTGTTCTTTTCTTTTCCTTTTTCTTTTTTTTAGCCTACTTTCCCATAAAAGTAAAAAAAATAATAATAAAGCATAAAAGAAGGCTTAACGGTATCGTGAAAATATCGTTAGAAATCAAGAAAAGTCAAAAATAAGTTAAGTAATTAAATAAAGATTGAAAAATAAAAAATTTGAAAGTAGGGTTTTGAGATGGGGAAAAAGTGTGTCGGTCGGTCTGTCGGTCGGTCTGTCGGTCTGTCTGTCTGTCGGTCTGTCCCCCCCCCCCTAATAACTTTTGAACGAATTGTCCGATTGGAAAAATTCTTTTTGCATTCGAAAGATCTCGGCGAGGACATATTTCTCGGCATTTCCATATTTTACTTTTTGGTTTGAACAATTTTTTGTTAAATTTTGAACAGTTCAAAAACTTTTAACATTAGCGCCTAGGGTGAAAATGAAGCAAATTATGTAAACTCTGGGTACAAGATATGAGTTCCCATGAACAAGCTCACTGGAAGAAGTTCTTGGCGTGAAATAATAATTTGAACAATTTTTGTTCATTTTTGAACAGTTCAAAAAAAATTAACATACCGCTTACGGAGAAATTTCAATCCTATATAATTCCTGATCTAACGGACCGATTTGCTTGGAACAAACTTTATCGGAAAGCTCTTATGACGTAGAACATGTACAAATAGAAAGTTCATCCAGAACTAACGAGCCTATTTTCCTATGAAATTTTTTGATCGGGATTTTCAAGAATATTTTTTAATTAATGAATGATTAAATGAATAAGCAAAAGAATGAATGAATAAATGAGTGAATAAATACAGGAATGACTTAATAAATAATGATTGAATAAAATATGTATTAACCATTGAAAAAGGTATATTTGAAGTAATTAAGAACTAAAGCTAAACGAGAAAGACAGAGAGAGATATAGCTAGATTATAAATTTGAATTCGGTGTATACGGGAAAGTAGGCTCGTATAGTTCTAGACGGAACTTCTTGTTTATAATATAAATTAATTTATTTACGTGAATTATGAACTATGCTTAATAAGCGAAACTTTACGCTCGTATCATCACAGATTATTTTGTTCAGGTTGCTTTAAAATATTTCTAAAATATTTCCAACTAGCCATTTAAAGTGCACTTAATTTTAAAATTAAAATATTATACCTAAACTATTATAATCCATGTTAATTACTTAAATATACATTTGCACATGAATAACAAATATGTGATTATATTGTATCTATGTAATAAATTATAATTCGTGGCGTTTAAAAAGTACATCTTAAACCTAGCAGTCATATCATGAGACATATTATATTATATTTCATCTTGAGTACTTTGAAATTTAGCACATATTTTTAACATCTCAAATTTAACATCCTGTTTCAGTTCCAGTTTCGAGATGATATTAATGTCTATCTCCAATGAATAATACATAAAGAACACCATACAAAAATCTAAAATAGAAATACTCGTATGCTATTAGAATGTCTGTAAAAAGTATCTATTTAACTATTATATTTGAGGTAGTAATACATTCTATACACGATTCCATTTTATTTCCTTAGTTTTTAAATTTACTATGGTTGCTTCAATAGCCCAGGCAAATTAGACATATGATTCCCGAAAAATCGTCTAAAGCTGGAATGTGTTTTAATACATTTTGGGAGTCCCAAATAAGAGTCCTGTGAGTTTGCGACGGATTCTGACTGCTGCTTAAGTTTTGGGAGCCAAAAAACCGCTAAATTTTCGCACTTTTTTCTATTTTATACTTATAACTCTGAAACAGAGCATCCTACAGAAAAGTTTACCATTAGCTTTTTTAAGAGCATTAAATTCTGCGTCGAATGGTTTTTAGTATGTAAAAATCGGCCCAGTAGTTTAGCCGCAATCGAATTTCAAAGTTGAGCTATGTTTTACCAACTTGGCTGAAAAGTTAATTCAGCTCTTTAAATGGTTACTTTAGGAACGTTTGATAGGAAGAAATCATATGAACAACAGAACAACCTAAACCGTGTGCCCCCCCCCCCCCCCCCACCCTTCAATTTTTATAATTTTTGTTTTTGATGGAGACTGATTATACAATGTTGTTGAATTTTGGAACATAATTTTCTCTAAACTGTTCCTTCCCAGACAATTTTATATTTGCTTTGGAAATCTCCCATTTAATGTATCTTTTAATTTTTATTATCGTGCTTTAGTAAAGAGTATATGGGGGGAGGGGGAAGGAGGGGGAATGGCATGATATAATAAAGTGAATTCAGCCCTTTGAATGGATTATATTATGAATAATTTGATGTTTTATTCATTGAAAATCATCTGCGCAGAACCAAGGGTGGGGGAAGGGATGTCACGGCCCCCCCTTTGGAATTTCAAGTCTAATCCCCATTTTTCATAAAATATTAAATATTTATTGTATTGGGGTTTCAGAAATTCTTTGGATCCGCACCTGAACACTCTAAAATGATATGTGGATTCAAAAAATAAGAAGGCATTACAGTGAATAATGTTATATTGAAAGTTACAAAAGATGTATACATAAATACATTCACATAAAAGGTATACGTAAACGGTAACGATATAAATTGTGTACAGAAAGATGTATTAGTTGTGTACATGAAACATGTGAATATGTACAAGAATATGTACGAGATGAAATATGTTCAAGAATATGTATGCATGTGAAATATGTACAAGGTACTCATGTTAACAATATCTTTCACCGTTTAGGAGAAAACGGTGGCTCTTCACCTATCACGTCATCTAGCTCCTCATCCTCGGAATCTTGAGAATGAGGATTCATTTCTTGCTCTTCTTCGGTGATATCAATCTCCTCGTCACACTTTTCTCCCCAAGACCCCAACCTCTTAGCCGGAGTCTTAGGTTTGTCGAAACGTGGAGCTGGTGGCCGTCGATCGTCTACGGTGGGCCCATTTTATGCGCCGAGAGCGGTCTTCTGGACTGCTATGCGTGCAACCATAGGCGTAATCAGGGGGGGATTTTGGCGGTTCAACCCCCCCCCCCCCATTTTGTATGTACTTATTTAGGCACACAGAAAAATTTCTGGCTACGGCCTTGCAAAGCACAATTTTTTTCCCCTAAGAAAATTAAACACATATGCATATGATTTTTTTTCCTTTTTCTCCGAAGGGTTGCGATCATGGCCAAAGTATGCAGCTCATAATAAAGAAGACATTCAATCACCGTACCACACACAGACAGAGATCCTTTCAATCACTCCAGAGGGTTTTCTTTCCTTCTTAATGTCTTTTTTACCCAAAGGCAGGAATCTGGGAATACAATCGCACAAGTAATAAGTTTCCTGGAAAATATTCTCTACTGCGATGGAGTCCTAAAGTCCAATTGTCCTAATGGGTTAAACCCTCAAGCCAGGAAGGGCTGCTCATTAAGAAACTTAAAGTTTGTATTTATTTGTATTTATTTGGACTTCCTGTCCAAACACCCATTTTGGTAAAATCTTTTTTGTAGATGAGCCGATTGGAAAACTGAACTGTATTTGCATTGCATTCTCATTTACAGATGTTCTCTCATCTCCTCTATTTTAAATGTTTTTTTTTCTTATTATGGTCCATCACTGATTGCATTACGACTCTGGAAATCATCCGTTCAACGTTTCCAATCTCACGATTCTGAGATTCTGATCCGAAGGTGAAGGACGTGCGAAAAGTTGGCTCCAGGACCGGCTCGCCGAGTCCTGCTCTCTCTAGCGGCACTACGGTGCACGGATACCGGGCTCACTACGCCGACGTGCTCGGCTAGGCGGTCAGGTCACCGTGCGACCATTCTTCAATTAAGACCTGTGTAAAGGGCAGTTTTAACCGCCATATTACCGAACACAGGCATGGCTTCTCCGACAATAAATCCAGTGATCGACTTCCAGTCCAAGGAGGAACTCGAAAAGTCTGAATCAAGTGATGAAATCTCCTGTCCCCAGCCTACAACGTCGTTAAAGAAGAACAAGAAAAAGAAGAAAGTATCTGAATGCCCCGGGGTAAAAAAAAACCCTTTTAAGATTCTTTGCGAGCAAACAGGGATTTTCCCCTTTGAGTTAGTAAATAAATTAATCCAAAAAGCAAAAGACGATAACGACTATAAAATATTAACCGAAAAATTTAATGAAGTAATATTAAAAAGAGACAGATTAAACTTAAAATACGATGAGGAAATGATTAAACTAGATAGAAATTTTAATGACGCACTGTATAGAGTTAATATAGCAAGACAAGAATTTCTTTTTAAAAATAGCCTCACCAACGACCGCGAAGTTAAAAGACTCCAATCAGAACAGCAGGATAAAGACAACCAAATAACCATTCTAGTCAAGCAGGCAAACCAGCTTAAAAAAGATCAGGAAGAATTAAAAGCTTTAATTCAAGCCCTCACTGAAAAAAATGAAATTCAATCAAGCTACCCCAGCCTTGAATTCTCCCACCCAAAAAAAAAAAAAAAATAATAGCTGATTACAAAGCCTTGAAAGAAGCCGATAACCCCAAACAATTTGAAATAGAAACGCATAACGCTTACGACAGCCTCGAAGATGAAACCTGCGAAATGGATCAGGAAGAAATAGAAGAAAAAAACCCCACAAATAATAATAAGCCCCAAGCAAGTAAAAAAAGATCAGCCAGCAACTTAGACAGCTCCCCTGAAAAAGAAAACAGCAAAAAACCCTCCCGCGACAACCCAAACCTGAACATGCAGTATAGAAGTGTAGAAAGTGAAAAACCCCCCCCCCCCCCCCATAACTTTTGTCGACATAGATGATCCAACCCCAGTCCTAAAACAACTCAGTGAACTGGTAGGCACCAAAGTCTATGGTACTTTTAAAAGAAACGGCGAGCTAGTAGTCGAAACAAAAAGTGTTCTCCACTACCGTAAAATCAAAACCTATGCCGACAACAACAATTTCAAATCACATACTAGGCAACTACATCAGGACAAAGCCATACAAGTTGTTATGAGAGGCCTGCCCATTAATTACGAACCAGACGATATCCACAAAGAAGTAGAGGAAAAAGGACTCTATTGTGACAAAATAACCCAGATGACCAGAGGCAAACTAAAAGAAAAAATCCCCCTATTCATACTCTACCTCCCCAAAAAAAAACGGAAAAAATAAAGAAATTTACAACATAGAATCAATCTCCTATTATAGAGTCAAAATCGAACATCTAAGAAAGACACAGCACATATCGCAGTGCTACCGGTGCCAGAGATACGGCCATAGCTCTCATATGTGCACACTTGACCCTGTATGCCTAATCTGCGCAGAGGCGCATTGGACACGCGAATGCAATCGACCTAAAGCTGAAAAACCCACCTGCGCAAATTGTAAGGGCGAGCACCTCGCAAATAGCCTTGATTGCACGAGACGACCAAACCCTAGATCCCGCGCCGATAAAATAACTTAAAACAGCAACAACACAAACCCCCCTCTTATGCATCCGCAGCTAAAAAACAGACCGCCGAAATACCCCCATGCACCCCATCAAACCAAATTGAAGCCCTAGCAACCCTCCCCCTAACTATCGCTAGCCTAATGAAGGATCTCCAAATTTTAGTCCAGAATTTAAACGTGTACCTTGAAAACCATAATCTTGGCATGAATTAGCTCTCTTTCTCTCCTCTCCTGGTTTGCAAACGGGCTCTCCCCCTCTAAATGCGACGAGCTTGAAGACCTCCCCTCTTACGTTTGTACCTTTTGGTTCCAACCGAAAACTCAGAAAATTTTATTAAATGGAAAACTAAAAAAACCTAAACCTGCTGTGACTTCTACTTGGAGCTTTTTACTTATAACTAACCATATACTATATCATTATTATCACTACTAACTAGGAAAAAAAAAAAAAAAAAAGTTATAAAAGCCAGAAAAATGGAAAGAAAAAAAAAAAAATAATAACTTTTATTATTATCTTTATTTAACTCTTATCAAACTGTCTCTTGTAATAATTTTATGTAACTACCCCCCCGTCCATGACTGGACCAATCCCTGCCCCTCGGGGACAACGAAGTTAGCCTCCGGGCTATGATTGATTTCCTCCGAAGTTTGCTCGCATTGACCTTGGGTAAAAGGCCCCCCGGGGCCTAACGGCCCAGCACAAATTTATGCTATGATTCCAATCTCACTGCTACGGTTTAATGCTGCATTTTAAATTACAATCAAGTATTATTTATATTTTAGCTAAATTTTTAATTATTTTCGATACATAATAATGTTTGCACTCCAGCGATGGACACGTTCGTCATCCAAAAAGAAAAGAAAATTTGATTCAGATGCTTCCACTTCTGAGGTATGTTTTGCTACAAATTTAACAAATTTTTTAGAAATTTATTGTAAGGATGAGCATTTTTGTAGGGGAATTTGGATTTTTTTCTCTAAAATTCGACTATTTCCCGGTTTTAATATTATGAATGCCTGGACATAGAAGATTGCTTAGCGCTAAATATTGAATTTTCCATTGCGTTTGAATTAAAAAATAAACTAATAGATCTAGTAAGGAATGTTTAATGTTTTTGTGAATCAAGGCCGTATCCAGAGGGGAAGGGGGACCCACGGGCAGCCCCCCAGAAATCTTTTGCAATGTATTATATATTCCTCCCTAAAACTTTGCTTTACATAAGTGTGTCGAAGTCTCCCCCCCCCCCCCCCCCCGAAAAGAAATTCTGGATACTGCCTTGGCTCCGGAGCAGATATATATGATTAGAAATGATGTTGATATGAATTTTTTTACATATATGATAGCTTTTTGATGTATGTATAGTAGATGTATGTTTAGATCTTTGGTGAAGTTAGAGGAGTGGGTGTTTGGGGCTTCTGCCGCTTAAATTTTTGTAACTGGTCTTACATGTATAATGCTTAGGATAACTCTGGAGGCAAGGCTTCGAGGTCTCTCCCCAGGAAACTTTTTGAAATCTTCCTAGCAATGCAATTTCGGGATACTTTGGTAATGTTAGAGGAAACAGAAAGGAGTTAGGGAACTCTCCCCCCCGCAATTTTTTTCAAAATAAAGTCTTATATCTTTTAAGTTACTTTTGGTGTCGCTCGTGATAGTATTCAATGTCCTTTCCCTGAAAGTGTTTCTGAAAGTAAAGTGTCTCAAAAGCGTAATTTCTCTTTTCTTTCTTTTTTTAAAACTTGTGATCTGAATTTTTTTGCCGGGGGTGGGAGGGAGGAGTTGACTTGCCCCGAGGGGGTAGTTCCCCCCCCCCCGGGAGATGCCTGAAATAAACACGGAGTATATCTTTAGAGACATGTATTTATGACTAGTAAATTTTCAACTCTTTTACACTTCGTATTGGTAGTTAGTCTGTACATTTTTAGGGTGACCCCCCCCCCCTTTCTCCAACTCTAGTTACGCCTATGCGTACAACAACCCCGCCAGCCCAGCCTACCTACCTCTTAATGTGTGAACCTGGCCCTTCTTGATACCCTATGCTTGACGAGTACCATTTAGATTTCCTCGTCACACTGGGTGCGATCCAGTATAACATCCTTGTCTTCAGAGATGGAATAGAGGCATGCGTGCCCTTGGCAGGTTATGCAGATAGTGGTGCATTTTATCCCTGCCTTCCTACAGGAACAGGCTGCTTTGCACCCTTTTTTACATGTGTACGATATGGAGTTGAGAAGTTCTTATGAATCAGTCGTTGTGATGGAAGTTAAAGCCATTGGTCTTTACTTTCTATCCCCATCTCTGTGGCTCTAGTACATTACGCGTCCATACCTGCAGCCTGTAAATAAGCTCTGAAGGAGTGCAGGCTGTAGGAGGCAAGGGCGCAAGGTCGAAATTTTTTTTTGAAAGCGACCCCTAGAAGAGGTCAAACCTTACTTGATTGAGGGACTTGCTGCTGCCACCGCGAACGCCTGCATTTGCAACTTGGTCAGGGGTTGAGATCGGGTCAAGAAAAGTAGAGGCCTGACGAAAGCGGTTTTGGTCTTCCATGAATCTCTTGATCAATTTTATTTTCCCCGGGCAAAAATTAAGAAAGGGTGTCACACCCGAAAGCATGGAGAAACAACCTGAAGCATGCTTCCCCATGTCTTCAGGCCCATAATGGTGGAAAATGCACAATTGGTTAAAGCATATGTTTTCCATAGACTCTTCAATCCATTCGGACCATCCGAAATAACTGTTCAGTCCGTTTTAAAAGTCATTAGGACAACGCATATGCCATAGCGAACGCATATGTAGCGAACATTCCGATACAACGAAATATATTCCCGTTCGTCGTAACGGGATTTCCCTGTATATACATACGGAAAAAAATGTGATGACCAGGGGAAATTATATCACGTCATCCCCCCTTCTCTCCCTTCCCCCCAAATGCATTTTACTAAAGCACGATAATTAAAATTAAAAGATACATTATATGGGAGATTTCCAAAGCAAATATAAAATTGTCTAGGAATGAACAGTTTAGAGAAAATTATGTTTCAAAATTCAATAGCATTGCATAATCAATCTCCATCAAAATAATAAAAAATATAAAATTCGAAGGGGGGAAGGGAAGGAAATTCAACAAAACTATTGCTTTAGTTCAAATTATTTCTACTAGATAGAACAAAGGTCATGTTGTTCTGTTGTTCATATGATTTCTCCTTATCAAACGTTCCCAAAGTAACCATTTAAAGGACTGAATTAACTTTTCTGCCAAGTTGGTAAAACATGGTCAGCTTTGAAATTCGATTGCGGCTAAACTACTGGGCCGATTTTTACATACTAAAAACCATTCGACGCAGAATTTAACGTTCTGAAAAAAGCTAATGGTAAACTTTTCTGTAGGATGCGCCGTTTCAGAGTTATAAGTATAAAATCGAAAAAAGTGCGAAAATTTAGCGGTTTTTTGACTCCCAAAACTTAAGCAGAAGTCAGAATCCGTCGCAAACTCACAGGACTCTTATTTAGGACCCCCAAAAGATATTAAAACACATTCCAGCTTTAGACGATTTTTCGGGAAGCACGGCCTTTTTTTGGTCTAATTTGCCTGGGCTACAACTAAACGTCAATGAACTTATGAGGGAAAATGCTGTAAGCTGTACACATGACGTCAATCTTTATTTGCTGTTAAATTGGAAAGTAGAATGATAAGGTAGAAGATAACATTGCTCTTGCTATCTTTTGTGGCCTCGACGAAATAACACTTGAGCAAATAATCTTGTTTCTATGAATCATTTTAAAAGACAAGTTTACAAGCGGAAGAGTACGAGTGAACTGCAATTAATTGTTTTAAAAGTTAAAGCTTTATTAGTTTAACGTCGATAAATCGCAAAATTTTACTTTTAAGCCAAATTTACCTAACATAAAAGCCCTACCTTCCCGTTTTTTAAAATTATATATGCTTCAATGTTCTTTAATTATTTTTTCATTTATTTTGCTATTTTATATTTATTTATATTTTTATGAGAAAAATCGTTTTAATATATTTTAATTTTTTTTTTTGCATTTATTTATTTATTTATGCATGTTTACTTTTGTCCGGTAAACAATGATATCAAAAAGGAACATTAAATTCACATAGTTCTGTGAACGAAGTTAAATAATTACGACCCTGCTTCATACTAATTTTACAGCAGTTGTGCAACACTCAATTTTGAATGAATACATTCTGAATGTCTTTGGTTTTTTTTTTCCATTTCGAAATTTTTTGGTTTATCATGATAACACTGTGCAACACGAAAAATGTCCTTTAGATGAAAATGTCTATTTTTTATGTATTTTTGGCTGCAAATTACGAATCTGCAATTATTTTTTGCCTACCACGTACCATTTTCCCAAAATCCCACATTTCAGCTTTTTACATCTTTTCTGGATAAAGGTGCATCTTTTCGCAAATTATCGACTTAATTTATTATAAATTATATCTTTCTCATTGACAGTGAGATCGTTGTCGTTTTAGAGACCTTTTTAATGAACTTGGGTTGCTTTAGAGACATTTTTGGCAACAAACGCTTTACCTACTTTCTCGAAGTTTCGAGTCATTTACAAGATGACAAAGACATTTTGTGGACTATTTTTCAGAGAAATAAGGAATAGTATGCTGCTGTGTTGTGAATGTACTATTTCAAGCATTAGGACATGAACACAATTCAGCAGAGTGGCGTTTGTTTATCAGTGCTTCTCCATCTAAGTATTTTTTTTCCTATTTATTCCTGCATCATATTCTGCAAACACAAAGGAAATTTCAAAATTATGAGTGGCGAAAACCTATCAAATGGGCCACTTGTAAATCTACAATGTGCCTTTTTTCCACAATTGTACATTAAACTTGGTTTATCGAAATATTTGTAAAAGCTCCGGACAGAGAAGGAGTGGCTTTCTTTGCATCTCAGGAACAAACTCAAAAATTTAAGTGAGGCAAAAGTAAAAGGAAGGATTTTTATTAGCCCACAACTTAAGGAAGCCTGTCATAATAAACAGTTTAAAAACAAACAGTCAGAAGCCGAAAAATCAACCTTGCTATCCTTTAAATCAGTGTGCTCACGTTTCCTTGAAAATGAGAAAACTGAAAACTACGAAGATCTTGTTGGTGACATGATAAAATGCTTTTGTATTATAGGTTGCCATATGTCATTAAAACTACACTTGTTAGACTCCCATATGGACTCCTTTCCTCGAAACCTTGGCGCAATTAATGATGGGCATAGGGAAAGGTTTCATCAGGACATCTTTCTGTTTGAAAAGCGGTTCAGCGGTCGATGTAATGGAAATATACGAATTGAATATTGCTAATCTGTTGTTAGGGCACCCCAAAAGATGCCCTCAGGATGAAACAGCCAAAAAAAATTATTTTAGTGTTTGTGTTTTCAATAAGTAAGCCTGAGTTACGTTCTTCTATAACAAAATTGTATAAATATGAGAAGTGGGTCTCCAGCAAAAACTGTACGTGATGGAAAATTTTGGTTTCGATATTTGAATCAAGCACCTTTTGTTTACATAGAATCACATAGTTTCATTTAAAGGACAAAAAAAAAAAGTTCAAATTTGGTGCATAGTGTAATTAGCCTAAATAAATTAATTGAAGATAGCAAAATTAAAATCGGAGTACTATTCAACAAGCCAACGTATTAGTTCAAATTAGTTCAATGGTATATTGGTATTTTAGTTAAAGGTAACTCATAATAGATACCAGATTTGAAGTATAGGATCTAACTTTTCTCCACCAGACCACTACCTGTCAGCCGAGGCCATAGGGCGAGGTAGTGGGGTCCACTGATTTTACATGCACGTATCCCCAAGTTTATATGGTGGGTCTTCAGCGGGTAACGAACGCGCGACCTTGTCCGACGCTCTAACCACTAGGCTACCACGACCTATCTAACTGACTTCAGAGTACAGTGTAAGTCATGAGTAATTTAAGAAAGTCATGGTATTTTTTTTTTTTACTTTATAAATAGCTGTTGACGACATACATGGGCTCAAGAAAAGAAGGATAAAAATGAGAACATAAATCCGCAATAAAGTTTGCAAATAGTTGTATAACACAGTAACTATTATTTCATCTTATGTTCCATGATAAATGTCTTGTAACTAGCGTTTTTATTTACTTATTTATTTTGAGTACTTATACTTGTTTGGGTATTTTAATTACTTTATCAAGCGTTAATGGAAACACTTAATGAAAAATACGTTGCGTATAACGTTTGACAGATACTGTCCAGTAGTACACTGAGATCAAATCAAACTTCCTTTTTTAAACCAAAATAATTTGTCCCAAAACTGTCAACTTCATGCTACTAAAACAAAAAAAACCAAGAAGTAAACACGCCGTAAAAATAAATCCAACGCAATAACAGCATTAATAAGGAAATGAAAATTACATCGGAATCAGAAATCCATAAAAATGTTTCATATGTGAGCCATGAATACTTCCTCTCTTCTAAACAGAATTTAACAATCATTGTTTACGCTTAAGGAGGTTGGTGGAATTTTCATTCCGAGATGAAATTGCGGCGTCGTTATATGGCGGAGTAACACATAAAAGTTTCGTCTCAAAATTAAATAATCCTAATAACTACAGCGGGTAGGGAGAAGGGAAAAATAATATTCTTTTTTTGGAATTCGAAGCACTGATTTTTATTTCGATGTGAAAGTTTAATGAGCCTTTGGGTTGTAATTATGGCTACGGCCGTAAAATTTTCATAAATTTTGCATTAAGGAACGACAAAAGTGTGTGATAGGAGAAGAAGTAGGAATGGGGAGAAAATAAAGAAAGCAAATTTCAGAAAACGTCTTGGCAATCTTTGAAGTTTTATTGTTCGGTTTTTGATTTTATTTGATAGGGTGTAATTAAAAGTAATGCTAAAAAAAACATTAGAAGGTAAAGGATGGTGCTCTTGTATCTCTCACAAGCATAAAAGCATCAAGTTTAAGATAAATGGGGAGTACTTAGCTTTTCAATAAGCTAAGAACATAATTTTTTTTTAAATTTGGTCACTGTCAGAGAAGCACAATAAACACAAAAATCGACTGGCTAAGCGTTCTACTCTTTGAGATTTTCATCCACAGTGAGTAATTGAGAGTCAAATACATTTATAACTTGAAGATTATTTGAAGTGTCAATTCTAACGAAGATATTTTATTCATTATTCGACGTGTAGCCGATTAAAAATGTGTATTTTATCAACGCGTGATTTTGTGCCAAAAAAAGGACCATAAGATTCATAAACTTATATACCTTTTATGCAAGCACGAGTACACATTCAAAGCTGTTCTTGTTAAGCATGATTGCTGTATTTCAAAACGCAATGCAATGATTGAAGCGTAAAATGTCATATATTTGGCCCCCGATAGGAACTAGTACTGCTTAACCTTTGCGCCAAAAACTTCAGAAAGCAAAATTAGAGTCAAGTGATTGAGGGCGGGTGGTCAAGAAGACGCATCTCAAGAAGCATGTTTGAAAAAAAATTAAGTAGTTGATTTATTGAAATAAAAGTCTGAAAGAAATGTAAAATCGAGTTTTTCACTTTTACAAAGCCTCAACTAAAATGTCTCAAATTTGAGTAGCTAGTCAAATGGCAGATACTTCAACTAAAACTTTGCTAAGAAATATTGAACCATCAAAATGCATAAAATGAAATTGAAAAATACTAGTATTATACTATTCTTAAAGCTATTTTTTTTTCATTAGAAATATATTAAAGCCAAAAACCCGTGTTTCAAAATAAAAATTTTCCTTAAAATGAAATATCCACCAAAACCTGAAGACAATGTCATTTAATGATTTCTTCCTTCCTTTAAATTCCCGATATTGTGTCTAAGTACTGTATCGATTTTGCAGCGTATTGCAGGACGGTAGTTCAAACTCACATTTTACAGACAGTGACTCTCATATTCTTTTCAACACGAAAAAGAAATCCCCAGAAATACCGCCGCGCTTCCCATTTCGCATTTTGCCTTGTATCGTAAAACAATCCACATAAAATGAGCCACATTAGACGGCAATGGCGAAAGGAAATAGGCAATTTTGGGAAAAGGTTTCATTTCTGGCAATAAGCTCCTAAAGATGCATCTTTATGGCGGCGAAGAAGCAAAAGTGAAGGAGGTGAAAAGTTTTTTACTATTTCATTGAAGCAATTTTACTCAAAAATCTATATCAGTAGCTTGTCGTTCACTAAACATGACCTAAGGGATTTAAAGCTCGACATAAAAAATGCAATAAACCTGAATATTTGTTAATAAATGTCGAAATTTTTGACTATGGAATAATATATGTGGCATCTGATGATCATAAATTATATAGTTTATTTTATAACCAGTGTTATTAATTTTGATACAAGCACAAAACTTTCATGCATTCCTATGATTTTGTTCTAAGCTGCAGTTTTTTTTTCTTTCAGATGGGTTGTGGTTTGCTTCAGCCAGTTTCAGACCTAGTGCGTTTCCCAGTAATCGGTACCAACACTTTCAGCAGCACCACAATGGATGTGGTATCATCGCCACAAGTAAATTTTGACTCCCAATTTTTTCCCCTGGGAGGTGGAGTACCTGAACTCCAGGGGGTGGAGTGCATTTTGATGTGCAATTGCACTAGGAATTTAATTTACCTGGAGTGTTCAGGGGGGGCCAAATAGACACCTAAGCGGTCTTTTACATGCCGCATAATCATACGACATAGGCACAAACGATTTTCTCGATCTTGAAAATCAACCGACGCTGCCTGGTTCGAACCAATGAACTTGGGCGTACAAATTCCACGGAACATCCATGCCGGCTTTGTCTTTAACATACGTATATTTTTTTAAATTATAACACAACTTGTTTTCCCATAATTAGCCGTACTGTACATACAAAAACGCAGGCTTTATTTAAATGGATTGAAAATTTATAATACCCATCAATATAAAAGGTTTCGGCAAAGAATAAACATTTTAAAAAATTGCTAATTTCTTTAAATTACTTTAAATATACAGACGGCATTTGTCTTTATAAAACAGGAAATCACTGTGTTAATAATAGCTTATAATTAAAAACTACAAATTCATTATTATAATGTCGAACATTTTCTCGCTAAAGGACAAATAGTTTTACTCACTGTTTGATTAGACATAATCATTTTCCTGACAAGAAAATTATTATGTCCAATAATCATTTTCAAGTAACCCTGAATTAAAAAACAAATAATAAAAACGTTAATCAACCAACAACAGCTTTGAACATTTAATTATTACTCTTATGGTAACGTACAGCTTAGTAGAGTCAACGTGATAATGTATTAATTTTCAGTGAAACATTCATAAACGCTTTCAAATGAAAAAATATATAAATAAATACAAAATCCTAAAGTATCATAAAAGCTTATGACATTTTTTTTTTTTTTTTGCATCATCCATTTTTCAACTCACGAAAGGGTTTGCTCGTAACTTCGAAGCATCTGTAGGGAGTTTTATTTTCCAGTTTGAGTTTTAGGACGTTGTGATGTTTATTAAATCAAGCAACATGATGCACATTTCTGAACATGACCTACATGTGTTTAATTACTATTTTTTGCAAGTAAAAGCCAAAACGTGTTCACGAAATTAATTTTGCATATGATATCACTAAAACTTTTTCTCATAAAGAAATGTTTGTATGTTATAACAGCATGTGCATAAAAATAAACTTGAGGAAAAGCTATTGTTAAAAAATAAATAAAAAGATGTTTTAAATTTAATGCAGGAACTTGGGAGCATCCCGCCCGCCAACAAAAGCAAACGACGGGCCAACCAAGAAAACCAAAGAAAACGGAGAAGCGACCACGGGCTGTTTAAAAGACAGAACAAGTTGGATTTTTCACCCCCTATATATCAATGATAACTGCAGCTTAAAAAGTATACGAGTACGTATCTTTAATAACTCATTCATCTTCATGCTATTCTCATCAAGATGACTGAGAATTAAATTCCTGTGGAGCTTGATGGAGAAGTTTCTGCTGTTATTAGGAAGCCATAAGAAAGTGCCGAATTATAGGAAATAACAGCACAATCAAAAAAAAATAATAATTAGGGTGTATTAAAGTAAAAGAGTAAAGTAATAAGGACAAATACAGTAGCTACATAATGAACACAAAATGCATCCTAACAGTCTCAAAAAATAACTGATAAACATTAGTTTAATTCGGAAGAAGAAAGAAAATATATTATGTGCATTTAAAAAATACACATGGTAAAGAAATAAACAAAAATTCAAAAAATCATAGCGTAATTCCAATTTTATTTATAAGATTCACATTTTTAAAGATTTAACCTTTTTTTTGGGGGGGGGGGTAATACCCCCCGCCCCCTTTAAATTTATTTTGTCTTTTTTTTTATTGTATTAAAGTAAGAAAATCAGGTTACATTTGGAGGTTTATATTAGGCTAAGGAAAATATTTTGCATTTCTTTCAACAAATAGAGTGTCATTATTTGTTCAACAAAATTATCCTCTCAAATAAAGATACAAAAGGGTACTAAAATTTTTATTTTTGAGTTTTTCGCCAACATGGTAAACTCAATCGAAAATTAAAAATAATAAATTAAATGAGAAAGCAGCCCTAAAAATTGCTTTTTGTGCTGTTCTAATTAAGTAAACAATGATGGAAATGCAACGGAACGGCACAAATTCAGAAGAGAAAAAAATTAAAAGCAGCGAAAACTGTTGCATAAGCATTTGTTGATTAATGGAAGATCTAATGAACGATGCGTCATTGTTTAATAGGAACTAAATTAAATTGGGCGGAAAGCATTTGCATGAAATGAAAGAAAAATCAGAAGTAGGGGTGGGGTTCACAACAAAATATATTTTCTTGTGCGCTTGTTTTTTACTGGTTAGTTGGATTAGGATTTTAATTCCATTTATTGCTTTTCAATGTTAACCCAGGTTTATGTTTTTAAAATAAAAGAATCTCCTAAATGTACTTTACGGCTTTTTTTTTTCTTTTGTTTTGTGTTTCATTTGTAGTTATAAAGAATATTGGAAAATTGTAAAGAATGTTATTGTAAAAAATTATCAAACTATGGAAAATGTCAATGTAGTCTCAACTTTTCTGAGTAAACATTCTATGACTTCTGCCGTAATAAACAAGACAACATATTAGGTTTAACATTCCGTTGGGTTCAATTATATAAAATCAACTTCAACTTCGTACATTTCGCTTTTTTCTTTTTTAAATAGTATACGCCATCATTGTTAGAGCTATGTTTTGAGTAATACCAAACTGTTGGGCAAATTGTAGCGATGATTTCCTCTTAAGTTTATCATTCAAAATATGACAAATAAAAACTTAGAATTATTTATATGTTTGATGTTTAGTTCTATGTCCTATTTTTCGAAGATGAAAAACACACGACTTTGTTTTCTTATTTCGAGCATAATAATTACATTTATCCTATTTATGCTTCGCATTTATCACCATTCTTTTAAGAATATATAACAAGAAAACTTATCACTGTCGAAGCAAGAATATATAGCAAGAAAACTTATCACTGTCGAAGCAAACATGCTTAACATTATTTCTCTCTTCTCTCTCTTTTTCTTTCTAATGGGGCAGCGTATGGACATCAACCTTTGCAGACCGCGTGCATTCCCCGGAAACCAGCCTCCATTCTTTCAAGTAGCACCAATATCGGCGGACGCCATTACCACTTGAGAATTTCGACTCTCAGTTCCCTCTAGATGGCGGCACTAGAACTCTAAATGACGCGAAACTGCGCCAGGAGTTTAATTTAGCCGAGAGTATCCAAGCCGAAAAGATACTCAAGAGATCTTTAACATGCCGCATAATCATACGACATGGGGGCCTGACGATTTTCTGCATCTTGATAATCCACCGACTTGGGCCAGGTTTGACTTGATTTGTTTTCTCACATTAAAATCACACATCAAAGCTACACAAGAAAAATGTTCAACCAACTACGTTAAATCAAGCATCATTATCTTCTGGTATTAGATTCAGCGATTGTATCTACATTTTGTTAGTGTTCTTGTAAATGCTATGTGCAATTTAAAATATGCGTCTATAAATTTCATTCTCAGTGTTATTCTTGATGTGAATGGACAAAATACTTTATTTATATTCACAACTCATAAAAAAAGTTCCAATAAACTTTTGTTTTTGTCACTGAAGAAAGTTTCCTAGCTTTCTCTTATCAGAAAGTCATACCTACCTCTGCGCAAGAATTCGGACTCAATCTCTGATCGGGCCAATAAAATTTGACCGAAAACACGGATTTCTTTCATAAAACAATGCATGAACATACTTATACATCGAAAAATATCACCCATAACGTGATGTAGTGTTTCATTTTTCAATGCCAAGTAAAAAATACTTACTTTTCTTGTACCAGTTTTGAGTTCATAAAACTTGCATACTTCTCTGAAGGCAAAGTAAATACCTATCTCGAAGCGGATGCTATAAATATTAGCATTCCGGGTATTAAATTGATGTTTAGATGGTTATAGTTCGATGACATTCGACGTGATTCATGCATTTGCGAGATACCCAAATCGAAACTATGAAATCGACACAAATGGAGGGAAATGAGCGGTGGTTACGGTTTGCTTGAAATCAATTTTTTTCAATCGTTCCGACGCAGTTATTGGTTTTGACATTCGATAAATAGAAATATATTTATATTATTCAGTGAGAACGTAATGAGTGCAAAAGTACATATTTTACTACTAATTAAAAAATTGTAACCCTAATAAATAGAAAAAAATACGAGATTTTACACTGAATTATACAGTCGGAAATTTCTATCAAACTCGAGCGAAGAAATTCACCTTAATTGGTAAAAACTTAAAACCTTTTATTTATAGCTTGAAAGAAATTATCTGTAAACGATTTTATTTTACATACGAATGCGTTAAGGGGCACATTTTAATTAGGTTTCTTAATTTTTATAAACTGTTAATTTTTACTCAAGATCATTGAAGTCTTAATATAAATTATTGAAACGTTTTCACCAGTTCATCATATTGAACTTTTGAGCTTGGATGTTTGTCTTTTCGCTTCTATTTCAAAAGTTTATGCTAATGGCTTTTTTTTTGGTTGTAATTTACACACAACCAACACGCAAACCCACACACACAGTTTTACGTCTATTTTTCCCATACTTCTGTGCTCAAAAATTCGTCTTGAAAAATAAGAATTTTCCTTAGATGAACCGTTGAGAGTTGGCATTTACTAAAACATAATTTTGTGAATTTTTTTTAACTTTATTAAGAAAAAACAATAAACAGTTGCATGTTATGGCTGAAAAGACAAAAAGTTTCAATTCTTGTTTTAATTATTTCAGTTTTCAAATTGATTCATTTATTCATTTTTAAATTTTTCTCTTACATTTTTTTGTTATTCTACCCTCAGTGTTTTCTTCTCATTTTTTTTAAAAATAAATATATACTCATCCTATATTTTTGTATAGAAGTCCCAAAGCTGTTTTCTAAGCCCATTTGTTAAGCAAAACGAAACTTTCTTCTTTTTTCTTTTTTCTTTTTTTTTTTCTATTTCTATTTCCTAACTTCATCAATTTCCGCATGCTTCGTCAGGCATTTTTCCTGTTATTAATACTCCTAGAGAATTCTTATTTACTCTGTTACTTTTCAGATGTTTCGAGAATCGTTACCAAATGATAAAAACATCAGATACATTAAAAATAGAAGTAGAAAGGCATTAATTTAACGCTGTACTATCGTATTAAAGGTTTTCTCGCGAACTGTTGACTAGTGAGGTCCATGTATTTGCTTAAATCCGTTTGTGTACATTTCTAGATAAATAACTTTTTTTTTTCTTGCATTAAAACTTTTTATACCCAAAATGTAAGGATGTTTTGATGTACACTGTATTTGTTTTTCTTTTTAATATAATTTAGTTTTTTTCTCTTGTAATGTGCTGTTGAATGTAAAATTGAGGCGAGGCATGTAGAGAAAAAAGTAAGGGAGAGGGTATGTTTTCCAGATGCGTCACCATTAATGAATGGTATTATATCAAAAAACTTACCATATGGAAATAAGCAAATGACATTTCATTTTTATTAGATTTGTTAATTAGTAAATAACTTTCATTTTTACTTCAATGAAACAATTGGTTAAATATAGGGAAATGAACTTGATTTTTGAAGGCAAAATTATTTCAAAATAAATAAATAAACCTTTTCAAGCAAAGAAATGTTATAGCTATTTTTAAAACAATGTCCAATTATTCAGTTCTTTTTGAAAGGCATTAATATTTAGTTAATTGCAAATATCAAGATTTTATAATTGAAGAAATTTGAAACGTTCTATCAGTGTTTCATTACTTATACACAAGAACAAGAAAAAAAAACAAAGTTGAATTAAAATAAAAATTCTACATCATGTATTTTTAATGGAATAAACAAAAAGGAAAAAATGTAAAAAACTTTTTTTTTCAACACACTGCCCTACGCGGACATACTAAACAGGAATTACGGTTTGAAAGCGGTAAAACGTGAAATAGAATTATGTTATTACAAATTACCTATGTTTGCAATCGTTCTGAACACAACAAGGAAAATTATCCATTAAAAACCAACATTAATGTCTTTTAGTTGACATGGTGAAATTCTCAACATCGATTTATATAAGATAAGCGTTTTCCACAGCTCAAAATTCTGTATTTTGGGAATTAAATTTTATTGCAAACACTGCAGCTCTAAAGTTGCCGTTTTCTGTTAGATGAAAAGCTTTAAATTTCACCCATAAACATTAAACTTAAATATTTGAACGTACCATATATGTCTTAGTATGATAAAAGCAAAATGTAGTTTTATGCAATGAATATTTTTTTTCAAAATTAGTTTCAGATTAACTGTGTCCGAAGCAAACTTTGCCTCTTGGATTGAAAATAAGATTCAGTTTCCCCTAAGACCAAATGTAATTTTATATTATTAATTATTGGTAAAAATTGAAGAAAGCGTTAGTCATAGGCAAAAAATATCAGTTAAAAACTAATGTCAAGTAAAATTATCGATAACAATTTAGTAAGAGAAACGCTTTCTCTTACGCTCAAGGCTCTGTATTTTTGAAATTAAATTTCCTCGCAGAAACTTTTTTTCTAGTGTTGTCATTTTTTTACGCTGGGGTGGGGTATTCAAATATTACGGTTTTTTGGAAATTATAAGTATTATTATTAGCATGTTTGCAAGTATTTTTTACTCCGTGATGAAATTTATTTTAGCTCCCTAATAAAGTGCTACAACTCAATAGATCAAAACCATCCCAGTGAAACTGTATTAAGATGAATTTTATCCAGAATATCACAGCTTAATGAATTTAAAAAGGATTCTGTATAACCACGAAACACACTTGTTCTATTTTTATCTTTTTTTTGTGAGTTTAACATAGATTTCTTTCTTTTTCATTGAATATGTAAATAAATTTAACACTCAAAACAAATATTTCACGAGTACTATTCAATACTTAAAAACACGTTAAATATATTACCGGCCTTTCAGTGGTATCTATTTATAAGAAAGAAGAAACAGATTACAGCTGAAATAATTTATTATGTAGCAGGAAGTCGAGATTCGTAACCAAAATAAAAGAATAAGATCTGCAAATAATAACTTATAGTTGTTCCACTAAAAACGATATGAAGTTAATTATTTTTTAGTAAAAATTTCATTTCTAGGTGCAATTCATTATGAATTCATTAGTTGCTTTCTCACACAAATGCCTTCTTTATGTAACAACTCAAAAACTTATTCTGCATTGGCTTGTATTTAGGAATCCAATAAAATGGGACTCCCTATTTTCAATTTAAATATTTATTAGTTTTATTTGCAAGAATTTGAAATTAACCACTTTCTTCTTTTCGAAATCTTTCTCTAAATTCGGATTTTAATTGGTATTAGTACTTTTATTATTAATAATATTTGTTTAATATTTTTTTAAGTATATAAATATCTATAAAAACATTATCTAACCTTGGGTATCTCTCCTCGAGTGAACGACACACAGAGATCCGGCCAGACAGCAGATCCAAGCCGCCAGACGAATGGGGCCCCGTCCGGCAGAAGGAAAAAAGTCCAGCATCGGGAAGAAAATCCCCATGACACACACACGCGCGTACACCCAACGATCCGGTCCGCACACCAACCGGACACTCTCGTGAGCAACTTCGAAAATGCCCCAGCCCGGGCTTACTCCTCAGCTTCCCAGATGAATGGATATCCCCGCATCCGCTTCCGATGTCGAATACCCTGCCATCTGGCGAGAAGAGCGAAAATGATAGGCCAACTGATGAAGTTTTGTTGGAGGAAAAGATAAGCATACTTTTTCAAAGGGTAGATTTTGCTGTTCTTGTACATAGGCGATGGAATGCGTAGAAACCGGAGCACGCCGTTTCGGAAATGCAAAACTTGAAAGATAACTTGAGTAGAAGGAATTTTTTTTAGTTTAAAACCATTTCTAACCTAACCCATAGCATTTCTAACCTAAGTATTAAAAATATATGGGCAATATTCAGTGAAATTCTCTCATTTGGGATCATTCATAAATGATGTCACGCTTAGAGCGGGAGGGGGGTTCGTGAAATTGTGACAAAGTGTGACAAGGGGAGGGGAGGGGGTCCGATGAAGTGTGATATTTTGTGACAAAGGGGGGAGGGGGTCAAATATATCGAAAAAAAGTGTGCCATCATTTATGAACGGTCCCTTTGGTTTATATTCTTCATTATTTCACGTACACCTTTCTAACCGTTAATTCCCCTAATATCAAAACGTAATGAATCTCTTTTAATAAGAAATAATAACATGTGCTATAGCCAGCAATCGTTTCAGTCCAACAAAAAAAAAAAAAAAGAGCTGATTTTTAATCGTTGCCAAAGAGAAAAAGAAATTTTAGTGTTAAAAAATGAGTGAATAAAAATTATCAAAATAATAATTTGTAAAATAAATTATTTTGTGGTAAAAATTAAGTGCTTTAATTTTTCTTCACATTGATGATTAACTAGTCACAACTTTCATTAGTATTAAGTACACGAAAAATTCATTTTCAGTTTTTATTCCTTCTTTTTACACAAAGACACAGTATTACATTAGTTCTAAAAGTGACCTCGAAGATAATCATTTTTAGGACATAAATTTTGTTGGCAAGCCCACTGATTAATTATTCTGATCAAAAAATGAATGTATTTTATAAAACGTTAAAACGTTTTCCTCTGCTAGCACAGTCCTGATGCGGGGAAAACAACCTATCTTCAGTTGGACACTTTTAAGCATACTTTTTGTAAAACCCCGTTAATAGTTTTTTTTTTTTTTTTTTCTTTTAGCAATGTAAGTTATTTTCCATGTCTAGATCTAAAATTTATTTCCACAATTCGTAAATAAAGCATTGCTTTCTGAACTTGAACTAAAATTCAGTACAATTAAAAATAAGACATAGAATTTAAACATAGTGTCCGACATGATGATAAGGCCACTTTCTACTGGAAAAAATCAGCACAAAAATGCATTTCAGCATTTTTTTTTAATCATAAAACTTAGATTTAGTTATGAAATCCCTAACAGTATCGCTTAATTTAATTTTAAATTTATTAAATGCTACTTTTTTCGGCTTTTCATTTCCACGGAAAATTTTAGTTCATTATTGCCATAAAATAATCCCGTGAAACATCGGTGATCCAAAATTTCCTATGCGTATATATATATATATATATATATATAATAGGCAAACAATTCTTAAGAGCTTAATAACCAATCTAAATTCCTAGAAAAAAGTTTTAGTACTGATGGACGTTAGTTCAGTCAGAATTATGAGTAGCATATCGATTAGTTGGATTGTAACATATTTAAATGGTTGACTCCTCTATAATAAGAAATTATATGCATACAATATATATATAGTATGCATACAATTTATTATTATAGAGTAGTTATTATAGAGTAGTAGTTCTTATTATGAAGTTCATTTTCAAAATTCATCATTTTTAACTTTCCCTGGTTTTCTTCGGGGTAAAATTTAATGCTATTTGGTTCAATAAACAGTTGCAGAACTGGCTGAGCCATACATAGCAATTGATGAAAGGAATGCAAAAATCAAATCCTAGACAAAACAATATTTCTATCAAATTTTTCCCCTTTTCAAATGTGTCTGTCACCTTTTAAGAACGTAGGAAAATTACTTAAAAAAAAGGGAGCAATTAAGTAAAAAAGTAAACCTTAATTAAAACTAAGCAAGAAAAGGGTCAGATATTTCGTTGTATTTACTTAGTTTCACAAAAAACAATGCTTCCTACTATGTTATTTATTAAAAACAACGAACCTTCAAGTTTGAAACTCTGGCGTTTAATTAAAGAAGTTTATAAACGCTAAGTAATTCGCAAAAAGTTTTTTTTCTGGTAAACGTTTAGCTGCATCTTTTGAAAATATTTGTTAGAAATACACTTTACAGAAAATGTATTCTTTACCGAAAGATAGGATTTTTAATTTCGCAATAATTTCAAGATTACGAAAAAAATGATTTGCTTTATTTAACCTTACAACTTATTTATTTCAAGACATTCTTTAATCTAATAAAATCTCATTGATGCAAAAGGCTAATTGGATTTAATCGACTAAACTCTAATCAATAAAAGTGAATGATTAATCATTTCAGCTCGGGAAGCTCAAAAACACTCCTTACTAAATTAATACTTTTTTCGAGTACAGTAAACATCACGTAAGGTAGAATGTGTATGTTATGGAATCTGCCAGAAGTCACGATCTTCTCTAAAGCCCCACTACATCAGAAAAAAAAATCTAATATGCATCTAACTACCTCAAGTTACTAAAAGTCAGAGGTCAGCATGGTGTATCAAAGGTGTATCTTACTAAATGCAAAATGATACCGATTTATTTAGTTACGAAAATGTGTACACCCTGTACAGAAAATGTAGAACCCAACAATTTATTTCTTTAGGTGCAAAAAAACATAGAATCTACTAATTTATTAAGGACAGAAAATTCAGAATCTACCAATATATTTAGGTACAGACAATGTATTGATTTATAAAGGTACAAAGAATGTACCAATGCATTACGAATAATATCGGAAAAAATCAGAAGTGTACATTCTTAAAACTTTGTCTTGACAAAAAATATTTTTAAAATCTTGAACTGCAACTTCCTACCCTAATTCTGCTTTGAATATGCAAAATAAGCATGATAAAAATAAATATTTCTCTCCAATTTCACTTAAGCGTAATTTATTGAATGTATTGAGTGCAAACATTGCTTTTGTAGCTAAACATGATAAAAGAATTCCTGCTTAGTTCTTTTAGCAAAGACGGTGAATATCTTAACTGCTTAAATTGGAAAAAAACAAGTTTGAGCACAAAAGTAATAAAAACAATTTTATGTCTTATGCACTAAATTCGTCCGCTGTTTTCTTATGATGTGAAAAGAAGTTTTGCTGAAGGCGCAGATAATGTTCTAAGCAATAAATAACAAGCCTAAATTATTTTTAACTTGACACGTACAGTTCAAACTAATCCGGGCAAAGATGGGAAAGACGTTATATATACATAAAAGACTTCTTGAAGTTGAATTTTATCTCCTTTTTCATTTTCTAGGAAAGAATAACCAGTGCTATTTTGTGAATATATAAACTACCAAAAACGGCTGACCCATAAAATAGCTCAATGTTTTTATACCGTCCGATAAAACTGAACATCCCGAAGAATGGAAGTTTCAGAATAATAAAAAACATCTTAGACTTGCAAGGCAAGGATGTTTTTTTCTTCCATTTTGATGCTCGGAATCGCATGCATAATGTAAGATAGAATAAACGCGGTTGGCAATACATACAATGAGATAAAAACAGCAGAAGTGTCGAAATAATTCAAGTGGAAACTGAATATTGTAGGATAAAAATTCCACTCGATTTTTCTATTATTTTATGTCATTTCTCATCGACTTGTTTGTCTTTGAGGCAAAATGAATAAAATGGGCAATAAAAGGAATTTTTTTCCCTTAGTTTATGACGACAATATAAAGAGCTGCAAGACGGATCCAGAAGGATGGAAAAGAAGATTCTCCAGAGTATTTTACTTTTTTGTTTGAGTTGTACAATTTTTTTCTAGAATTTCTTCACTCTGAGACATCGAAAAAAAACAGAAATTATTCATGCATTCGCATAATGATATTTAAATGACGTGTAAATATAAAAGAATTTCGAAAAGGCGGATAATCATGATATATTTATTTACTTCCGATGGCGTTTATTTATTTGTTGCCCTTTGGGGCTTTATATTGCATAACAGGCAAAACTTTGCCATGTTGCTTCTATGAAAAAATTAAGTAGTCAGTTAAATATTTAGCGGAATTTTTTCAAATAAAAAGTTTTATTCGAAAAGACTAATTCCCAAAGAAAAACCATTGGGATAACGTGACAGTTAGACATATTTTTATATTACACACCCTACAATTCTATTGCTTTAGGATGCCCGACAGACATACTGAGCGAAATCCTTGCTCTCAAATTTTCTTTATAATAATATATATATATTTTAACTACAGGTGTAGTTTTTAAATTTAAACTAAAAATATTTTCCGTAAAATTAAGACTTTTTTTAAAGCTCCGTGTTTATTTTGTTTCCTTAGTTTTTGTTTAACCTGCTAGTTCTTAAATCCTAAATGTGCTGTAGCCATAATATTACATTTTCTCAAGAATTCTCTTATTTAATTTTATAATCCACCCCCTACCCTCATTAAAAATACTTTCCAAAATTTTCAGCAAGAAACATATTTTTTGTTGTTGTTGTTTCTTTTAATGCTTTTCAATGTTTTATGTTGTTCTATTTAATTTAAATAAACGTGAAGAAAATGTATTTACAAGCAAAATGACGCGGGTATATTATTAGATACAAGTAAGATAATAAGCAATCTGAACCCAAATCCAATAGAAATTAATTACAAAATTATTCCCACTGTCTAATTTTATTATCTAAATACAATAATACAATAATTTATAACTAAAACAGAGTATAAGCAGACATCCGACAAATTAAACAAAGTCACTTTTTTTTTTTTTTTTTTTTGTAAATATTCAAGTCATTACTTTTTTATTATTTAAAATTTTTAATTTTTAAAATTGTGTATGAGTACTATTCTGCTTTATATTTGAAAATCACATTCATTCAAACTAGGATTGTTTTCAAAGCATTTTAAAGCGTTATCTGCACACAATATTACTTATAGTTGCACATACAGAGTTCTAAAAAAATAATGGTACAGCTACAATGGTCCAGTTGAGATATGACAAAATAATCGTTGCACAAATGATCTATAGTAGATTTAATGGGTGTGACCGTACTCTAAGAGCAACCATTAGTTCCAGTCTATCAGACTTGATTCTGAGGAATAAATTAGTATTTTTTACTACCACCTACTTCCTCTAATTACGCGAGCACCATAATCAGTGTCAATACTATCCTATACATTTGGGCGCGAATAACCAAGCATACTGTTGCTAATAATTATCTCAAATGAGAACAAATCCAGCAGTCAATTTCACCATTACCAATGAATGTAATTTGACTAAATCGGAACGACAGCAAATGATGAGCTTCTATTTTTTAAATAAATTGAAGTTTCAACGTAAATAGCTATTGTCATGTTTAAAAACAGAAAAGGTGGAGGGGATACGAAAAACCTTTATAACTAAATAACTAAATAAATAAATAAAATATCACCTACTGCATCAAATACACTCTGGCATATGCTAATAAATAATAATAAAATAAATAGTCATAAAATATCATATGTACACTATACAAACAACATAATAACAGGCTATGGAGGCATCCTATTTGGTAGTGTGCCGTTCCACGGAAAGTGTCCCACACGCGACATACATTGCCTTAAAAATAATAGTTCAAAAACGGTTATTTGCAAAATTACTTTTCTGAAAAAAATCACTCCTGTGTGGGGTTTCTGGAGCCATTTTTTTCCATTACCTATGTTGCTATTATTTTTTATTTACCTATAACTGCCACGGGCAGGCATGGATTTCTTTGCCAAGGACGCTGTAAAATCGTATTTCACGCTTATGTATCTCGCTGAACAATACAAAAACTGGTATTATGAGGAACACATTCTTTGGCATTTTTAAACAGTATTGGTTTGTGGCAACAATTATGATTGCAAGGAAAAAAAAATCGGTACTTGTTCAATTGCTGTCCACCAAAGAGTAAAAAAACAGCCTGTTATTGTACAGGTAACCTTTCTCATGTATTGAATCTGTGGTTCAATTTAAGAATATGAAATGACTCGTATTATTTTTTATTATTATTATTATTTCTTCATTGTGTGCCGTTGTAGTTGCTGACACTACATTTCTGGAAACATGCATAGGGTATACTTCGTATACAAAATTGCTGATACTGCTTAGAGAATGGATTTTATTTTACTTACCAGCGTAATTTATATTTGTATAGTTGGAGTATAGACTTTCTTTCTCTTTTTTTAAAAGCCTTTTTCTTTCTTTCCTTCCGTTTTCAAAAGCAAAAAAATCCTTAGTAATAGTTTGTTGAAACAAAGAAGTAAGAACGTGCAAACTACAACAACTCGTGGAACAAAAAAATGTGGTTATTTTTTCAAAAATTTGTACGTACTGCGCTAGAATTTCGCGATAACTTTAAAATACGTAAAAATCTCAAGACATATTTTTCCCTGCCTCTTTTTGTCTCATTCAGATAGTTTTAAAGATTTAAAAGCCGACGTGTTAGTGAATGCGATTGTTCCGAAATAAGGTCATAAATGACGCATAAAAAACGAAAACTCGCCAAACAAAATAATTGCCGGAAAAGTCTTGCACAGAATCGTGACCAGCGCGAAAAGTTTGAAAGTACTTAGGAAAGCTTTATTTTCAGACGGACTTTGAACGAAAATAAACGAGAGCGGGAAAAGAGAAAAGCCTCTTTATTTTGTGTGGAGGCTTTTATGAGAAACAATAGCGACGATTTAAAGTCGATCGGATTTTGTTATAGAGAAGATAATAGACTTCAGAGAGTGGAATCTGACATGTAATATGTCCTTTTTACCTTCAAAGGGAATACTTTTCGGCTTTTTTTATTATTAGCTAAAATTAATAACTTATGATTTTTGCTACTTCTATATCCCTGCAATGATGCTAATCAGCTTAATGTAGCATGTGTGCCTTTCTTTTAGCCTGCTTCCCAGTTTAAAGAAAGCATGAAGCAGTAATTAAGAGCTCAAGTTAAAATTTTCTACCTTTTGAGGGAATGCACTGGGTTAGGCATAAGATTTTTGTTCGAAAGACCTTTGCTAGAAATGCTCATTTATTGTTATTCCTCTTTTAAATAGTAATTCGTTCAATTTTGAGCAGTTAAAAAAACAATTGGTAAATTTAATCTTATATAAATCTTAATTAAATAAGTATTTAATTTTAGAGCCTACGAGAGAAACTCCAATCATTTCAAAATATAATAATAATAACACATAAAGATTTTTTTTTTCTGAAATTCCGAAAAAAAAAAATTAGTTTTTTGTTTCAGCAAATGAAAAGGTTAAATATGAAAATTGTGTTGAAAATTGATTGGGCAGTTTAATTCATTTTACTTATTTCTAAACACAGAAGACTTTTTTTTTTTCAAGCAAAAAAACAAAACTGGTAGAAAAATTTTAATTTTGAACATACATTATTATTGAGCTATCTATCTCATTTTTATTCTTTAAAAAATTATTTTAACTGTTAGAAAGATATATTTGATCAGAATTAATTGGAGTGTATGCCAACTGAGAGTGACAAATAGCTGATGTTTGAAAATAAATTTTGGTATATCTCCTCGTTTAGCTCAGCTCGAACTCGCTAGCTCAGCTCGCAACTGTTTTGAGAGAGAATGTAGGAGCACCCACAAGATAAAACAAGCACATAGATTAATTCTTAATCAGATAATTCATTGAACCCAGAAGCCACCGATATTTATTAAGTGAATAAAATAACAAAGTTTTATTCTACTTTTAAAAAGAGATTTTAAGAAAATAATAAAAAAGGAATTTTTGTAAAAATGTAACTAGTGTAACTTATCCCTATTAAAAATATCAAAACAAAGTATTTTAGAGGATTAAACTTAAAATTTTGCTTTTAGGGACCAATTTTTTGACTTTTACTAATTTTTAAATAAATATGTTATTGGAGCAGAACGAATACATATATTAAAATTTTACATCAAAACGATAATTTGAGGCAGTGAGAAGCACAGGGATGTAAGGGACCAAAAAACGATTCTGGGTAAAACTTGTTCAAAGTTTAGATCTTATGGGAGCTTAACAATGTTTTTTTTTTTTTCTAAATCACGTCGGGGTAAAGCCGACTTTAAAGCTATCACTAACGTATCTTGCCACAATATATGAGGGTGATTTCCCTATCATTTGCTCTAGTTAACTCCAATTTGTCAATTTTGTCACTTGCACCCCTTTGCCTCTAGGAGCTTCATATGTTTAACAATTTCAGCACACATACGCATCAATTAAAAAGCATAATAGATAGAACCGCACTTACAAACTTAATGCAAAGTAATGATTTCTTAGCGACTTAAATTTCAATAATGATAATGTCTAAAACGCAAATGAAAATTGAACAAATTACAACGTAGAAGTGACTCACGGTGATGAGAGGAACATTTTAGGTGCTTACCTCAATATATATGCAATCATATACCAAAGTAAATAAACATAATTGCTATTCCAAACTTAAAGCAATTTAATATTTGTCTTGGCGACTGAAATCTAAAACATCTTCATACTTTATTTCATCTGGAAATTTCTACTCTTTAAATTAACTTGTTATGCAAATACCAAGGCTGAACTTGATCTTGATCCGGTTACTTAACTGAGTTAACTAACTGGATCAAGTTCAGCCTTGAAAACACACACGTAGCAAGAGAAGACATGGTATTTTCAAAACATAATTATAATTTTAAAATTTTATTGATTTTGGCTTGGATGTTCACTGTGACTTGATCGGGCCTTGCAGATATAGGCTGTATTAGGTTTTAAATTTAAAATCACCTAATCTTTAAAATGTTTTTACAACAAAATGAGGTGTATTTTGTGTAAATGAATTATAAAATGGCTTAGTAACTTCCTGATATATATTTTGAACTAGGAACAAATATTAATACTCGAATGCACACATGACATGAGGAAGTTCTCTTTTCAGAATTTTCTTCCTTCAAGAACAATCTCAACAATCAAATTTATTTCTTAATCTGAGTTTTTGAGTGAAATGAAAGAAAAAGAAGAAATCAGTTCTTAAAAAATAAAAACAGTAAAAACTACCAGTGAAAAGTAGTTAATACAATGAATGTAACAATAGTTGTGGTAAATGTACTAGGGCATTTGATTATGTTTTTAAGAAAGAAAGTTTTGTCCAGTTTAACAAATGCAAATTATAATATGCCAGAAATTGTACAGCATTGCTCGTTCAAGAAGGGATCTGTAATGGTCTTGAATTAATTAATTTCACTTTAAGTCAGTCATTTGGGGAATATAAATATGTCTTACGTTTGGATTTTCAAATAGTTTCCGTCGCTGGATCAGGGTTTCACATATCAATGGATTGTTATAATCTGAAGCACATAGGGTTTTTTCCATTAATTATTATTGCTCATTTTATCATTGCTGTTGTGTATTGCCGCATGAGAGAAATTTGTTTTTCACTTATCTGAGACCATCAATTTGTGCAAAAATCTAATTCCGCATCCGATGAAGCTGTTACGTTTTAAAAAAAACCTGCTTGAAGCATTAAAATTTACTGTAATTTTAAGTGACATCAAAAGTGAAGTAAGGCATGAAATGATAAGTTGCCGGTAAAATAGTTAGTCAACTAGTTTTTAATTTCCGCTACCATCTAATAATCTGTGGTATATTCAGAATTAGAGAGCTCACCTTACAGTAAAAATTTCTTACGCTACTCTATTCAAGTATTTTTTAAAATCTTGTCGAATGATTTTAAATAGAAAAGTTAAAAGGATAAAATGAATTTCATATTTTATACTCATATATAAGTTGCAAACTCCAAGCAGTGAAAGCATTTTTTGCAGTCTGCAACTGTCAAATGGGTTTGAAAAGTCATTTTATATTGACTTTGTGATTTAAATGTATATAAGAAAACCGTGACTCTATGAAACTGTCAAATATATTGCTTCGGGGAGCTATTGAAATGATAGAAATAACGTCAATGAAATGCATTATATCAACTGCCTTTTTGTTTATTTTAAATGATTATAGGTAATTTTGTTGCATCCTCTACCCCACCCCCACCAAGCATACTGATTGCTGTGTTTCTATTCCCATAAAATTCACAGTAAATAGTATTTAAAGTGCGAGAGCAAAAACTCGCAAATAAAATAATTGCTTGAAAAGTTTTTTAGAGAATCGTGACCAGTCTGGAAAAGAGAAAGGCTTTATTCTTCAATGGACGCTAAACGAAAATAAACGAGAATAGTGAAAACAAAATAAAATAATAATTTCGTTTTTTGTGCGAAAGGATTTGTGAGAAATAATGGTGGCAATTTAAAGTCGGTCATGTGTCATATGTTATAAAATAGCTAACAGATGTCAACTTACATAAAGTTATGATATGAAATGACATTGTTTGGGAGGTGTTGTTTTAGGCGGAGTTTTGTGCGTAAAAATATTTGCATTTGCTTACTGAAAGAACTTCTATATCTCAATAAATTGCACAGTAATTTTAGTTTATGTAGAAAGATAAAAATAAGTAAAGAAATAGCACGAGTTTCATTGACTTTAAACAAAAATCGATTTCAAATTTGTTCATGTACCACAAGCTTACAATATACAGAATTGCCCAAAGCATAGCTCAACAGAAATGAAACCTCATTTTATAAATAAGTCTAACTACAGTGAAATTTAAGTAGCTGATCACAATGCATATGACGAGTCATTCTAGATACAAAAATTTCTATGATTTTCCAATCACCTCTATAGCAGTTCATAGTGTTACACTTCCCACTGACAACGAATAAAACATTAAGAAATAGAAGAGCAATGGAGAATAATTCCAAAATACCTCAAAATAAATTTTTGAAAATTTGAGCATTTGAACTTATTGAATTACAATAATGCTGCCAATATTCTTAGTTTTTTTTTCTTTACTTTGAAAAACTAATGAAATCAAAATTAAACCAACAATGAAATATTATATAGTTTTTCAATTCTTTAATGTTCAGCCTCAAATTAAAAGATTATCGTAGTAAATTTCAGAGACATGGTTATTAAAGCGAAAAATTTTGAGCGTTTGGGAAATTCTTTTTTGATTTTATGCTTTCAAAACTTTGTGTGCACAAAAATAAATGTTTTATTTCTAACTGTCAAAAACTTCGACTATTCAGAAATAAATTCCCAAAATAGCACCCTTAGCATAATCTGCAAGAAAGTGAATGCAAGTTGATTTTTAGTGATATTAATAGAGCTATTTAATTATTTAAGAACTCTTACTTTGTCATTCAGTTGTTAATTAAAACTATTTGCCCTGTTGTATGTGACACGTATTTCATTTTTTCACTCAAATATGTATACAAATCTGTGTTATAGAACCTCTAACAAGATGCCAAATCAATCATGAAGTTTAAATATTTCAAAGTCATATCTGCCGGGAGACTATAATTATTGCAAAAAAATCTGATCCTAATACTAACATAATAATGTACAATAACAATGTCAATATACTATTACATCAAATATTAGTTTATCTTACAGTTTTTCGTTTCACTTAAAGAAAATCATAAGTGAAATTATTATTTCGATAAGAAAAACTAATCTAGATGATATTTTTATATTAATGCATGTTTTTAAGTATATTTTGTGAATATTTAAATATTATAAAAACTGTTTGGCATGTATTTTCCAGCGCTTTAAAATGGTTTCTTTACAACAGTTATTTCAGCATTTTTCTCATTATTCAGTTTATTTATTCCTTTATTTCCTTTTTTCGCTTTGGGCGCAAATTATTTTAAACTGCTTCCAATCGAACATGAATATTTAAATTAAGGATGCATCACAGTTACAGTGCAAATTACAATTAAAATTTATTTCAATATTTTTATATTTTATTTACAAAGAAAATTAATATGAAGCATTTTTTCTGATGAGAACATCCCAGATTAAATCGTAATTAGCTTGATACGTATTCATTATTACATTTTGGTAATTAATCAAAAAGTAAGAAATCGCTTTCTTAGGTAAACTCTTTTACCGCAGCAGCTACATCTCTTATTAAACATTAAAATCATTTCCAACAAGGACACTTGATGGAACTGTAGGAATCTCCTGTCCTTTCATCACTCGTCGAGCGAGATCGAAGCTCATTAAGGGGGTGTTAAAAGATTCTAATTTCGCTTGAATGCCCCCATCAGTTCAGATTCCTTTCTATGCTATCGTTGATTAAGCGTGAATAGTTAGGAAATTGCATTAAAACTTGCTGATTGGATTACAAGTGCTGAGGGATATAATGTCGAGTTCGATGATTAGGCATTACGTAAAAGATTGTGATATCTATCTCGGTACTTGAATTTCAATTTAAACTGAGATCTTTTGGTAGGGATTTATTTTGGGCTGAAGGGATTTTACGAAGAGCAACTTGTCTAAGGAAATAGTGCATAACATATATATATATATATATACATACATATATATATTGTTACGGGTTCTGCGTCTTACTTTAAACTTTAATGACCGAGTCCTTGTACAAAAACACACAAAGCAATTTATTTAGTCCATTTACACTATATACAGATCACATAAAACATAGAAAAATATAACTTGGAGTTCGCACATCACTGAACAAACCAACGGTAATCACGTATTTTCTTTACAAAATACGAAAGGAACAAGCACGAAGCTTACAGGGCAATGGCTCAGACTATCAGGCACTCGGTCAAAGTCTAACACTTGAACTCTCTGGACTCAACAACCCTTAAACTTCTCCGCTGGAGATATTTGTATACCATAGCGGATCACGTGACAGGAATATTCTAGAAATGTCTATTACTAGAAAGACTAACATTATCCAACGTGATCCGAGATGGCGCCAAGCTTGGCGAGAAACAAAATCGGTACCCTAAAATCGCAACAATATATATATCTTATATATAAGCGGCTTATTCTGTCTGTCCGCTATAAACTCCCAGGCCGCTTTACCGATCGGGAGCACATTCGGCACGGTTAATGTTTACGTCCTGAGAAACTTATCGCTGCAAAAATGAAAGTTGTGACTTAATTAGTTTTTTTTAATTTTTCAATGATTTTTTTTGACCCGTTTTATTTTATTTTTGCATTGTTGCCCTCATTTCCAACCATATAATTACAGTTGCCGTGTGAACAAACAAATCAATGCAGTTGCCATTGTTATTGTAACAAATGTAACAAATATACTAATAATAATCGAAACGTTTATCTAGCATATTGAGTGAGGCTTCGTTGTATTTGCAATCTCCGTTAAAAATTAATTTATACGCGAATTTAATTTAATCCTTTCTTTCTTTTTAATTTATTTATTTATCGTCGTAAAATCCTAGGAGAGCCCACCTAGGGGCTCTCCTTTGCCCCTTTCAAAACCACCAATTTGGCGTCCACCTCACAGAACGATAAAACAGAGTTACGATCAAATCAGGATTAGCAAGCTGATGTACTCATCGCCAAACGCGCCAACGGGGTGGGCTCTCCTAATAAGATCCAACCATAAATCTATAGTAGTGGGGGGCAGTAAGCAAAGGGGCGTCCTCGCCGCCTGACCTGGGTAATTCAGTTTGAATTAGCAGACACCTTTGCACAAATCATTTTAATTACAATTTATAATATCTAGAAGAGCGGTCATTTCGTATGACCGCCGGGCTTACTAGTATACATATATATACACACATTATGATCTTAAAGTACATTACTATTATTTCTTGTTCTCGTGTTAAGTATCGTCATTGGTCTAATATTTTTAAAGACATCCGTCCTTGACTTAATTTTATTCAATTTTCTTCTTAAAAGAACGCACTTTAGTGATCACTACTTCGAATAACTATTTACACTTTTCAGACATATAAATATACTAGACTTTTTTATAGTTGCATTCAAAGGAATGAAATTTCGTATATCCTGCTAATTAAAATAAAAAGTTTAAAAAAGGTTATTAATTTCATACATACCAAACGATCTAAAGGTGTATATTGCACTCGGAGTAGGATGAAAATGCTCTGCATGGAGTCAAAAAAGAAAAACAAAAGAAAGAACGATAGCAGTATTATGTAGATTATAACGCACATACTTCCTTAAAAACTTTTGAGTCATGTTTAGTAATTTATGGGAATATTTTTGGTACTTAAAGCAGTACAAGTATTTACTCAAATTGCCATACGCTCTCCTAAATTGGCAATGCAAAAGCTGCAACGAGATTCCAAAACCTGAGAGATTTCACTATATGAGAAAGTGCGCATCGTATAACTAATGGTTCTGAAAGATACAGAATATATATGAAGAAAGCTTTTAGCAATTCCGAGGAAAGAAGTTCAAAATGAATATTGAAATGTCGCTGCATCGCTCGGCGATTTACTTTTTCAGAGGAAATATGAAAACTGCTTGAATGAACTTGTGTAAAACAAAGAATGCATGCTATTGCGGATGATTTCAGCATGTCTGAGTATTTTAAATACATGAAATTATGAAAATATTGCTGAAATGGATTTTCTTTTTTAACTATAATGTGGTAATATGTTTATGAGGCATAAACTATTACTTTTTTTCTTTTCTTCTCTTCTGATGGAAAAGGGTCTGTTGCAAATCCAGCTCGTCACAATTAATTTTCGTCACCTGATCATCTCCGTTGCTTCCCATCAGGTACTTATATCCAGCCAGCATCTAACCATTCTGTGGTAATTTTTCTGAGCATTGCTTCATGTCTAGTATCGTATATCAGGTGTCATTTCATTAAATGTGTTGTAGGACGTGTTTGCTCTTTTAGAACACTCTGGCTTCTCGTTTTGAAGACCTTTTGAAATGTTATACACATAACGCGATCAAAATAACACACGATAAGCACAGAACGTAATGCTTGATGTTCACACAATTAATACTGAAACATGAAAAGAATCATTACTTACAAGGTAATCTTCATTGATCAGAAAGAAACATTAGAATAAACGCAATTGTAACCAGATATTTCGCAATTGAACGTTTTGCTAAGGCAGACAAATCGTAATTAAGCGTTAAAAAGATTTTTTTCCTACAGAAAAATTATGTTTCTACAAAGCCCATTAATGTTCTGAACCATAAAAAGAAACATTAATGTGCCTTTTCTTCTAAGATACGTGCCTTTCCTTTAAGTCAGGATTCGGTTTCTTTTTGATGGAAACTGTATGATTATTTTTTTTGATGGATCGCAAGATTTAACGTACCTTCACACATCCTCGGCATCTTTATTTACTTTTACCCGACAGCGTAAACAATTCTAAATACAGAATCAATTTAAAGTTAGATTACTTTTTCAAGGTAATTAGTGGACAGGAAACAAATTTGACCCTTATGCTACAATTATCAGCAAGTTCAGATGGGTTGTTCAAGCCGAACCTATTCCTCTAGTCACAAACTCCGCAGAAGAATTAGAGGGTTGTGAAGATCACATTACAAACGAGTATAATCTCAGACTATAAATATCCCTTTTACGAAAATACAATTTCAAACCACCGTACAAGACAAAATATGCAATAAATGTGGACAAGATGTATAGCTGAACATTCTAGAATTAGGTCGACCCAACAAAATCTTTTCACGTTTACGCTATTGTATAGTTTCTCTATTTCACTAAATGTTCACTATCATAATGAAGCCATACGATGATGATTTTGTAATTTTTTCCTTTATTGGATTTTGAGATTCTTTTGAAAGCTTAACAGTGCCTACTAATATACAAAAAAGAGTTTATTTATTTTATAAGTCAAAGAAATGCACTATATAAAGATATATATATATATAGTTTTATTACAAGTTAGTTTTTCATCTGATGTACTTCTCTAAAAGTTTAAAGGTTCAAATGAACAAATAAAAAAATCAAGTTTACCTATTCAAGCAGAAACACATTTTATTTAAAAAGATAAAAATATTTCGAGGAAAAGATCCAAAAATCATTTCTAGTCTTGAGAAACAGAAAGAGAGAGATTTAAGGATAAAAACTATTATTGGGAATCAATCTCGATCTTATGACTTATAAAAAAACTTTGGTTTGAATTTTCCGTTTGCGTTTTTGCTTCATTTATTTTTTGAGTGAAGGCATCGGGTTTCAGATTTAAATACAAGAAATCAGTTTTTTTTCGTCTTTGAAGTATACACAGAGAAGTAAAAACGTTTTGTTTAACAGAAACCATAGATTTTGTTTGGAATTAACTTAGGAATAGATGATTCTTTTTGGAAATCTTACTATCAAATTGTTTCAAATGTTACAGTGTGTTTTCTTTTAAGAAAAATCAATTCTTTTTCTTATGTTATTTTAAACACAACAAAAAACCTTTTTTGTTTACTTCTTCCATGATGGAAAAAGTTCAAATTTTACCTCTCTCTAGCGAATTACTATATATATTTTTTTAATTTTCAGTTGAATTAACTTTAGGAAGCTCGATTAAAAGCGTGATTTACCTCGTGTATATGAACAGTATGTCTTCATAGTTTAAAGCATAACTACATTATGACTATTTTTTTCTAAATAGAAACCGTAAAAATATTTTCAACTCAAAATAAACAAAAAAGCTACCAAAAGAACAGTCGAATCCTGGTATTGTTCTGTTTGCTGCAAGACAAAGAACTATATATGAGAATATGTATAAAATGCGGGATATATGTTCATGAAATTTGTGCTGGTGAAACTAAAATGGAGGAAAGAGAAATTGATTTGTCCTAAGGCAGCCCTTTTTTCATATGAGAAGAATAAGAATAAAATCATTATTAATGTATCCTGATATCGCAATTAAATGATCAGTATAATCAATTTGTTAAATTTCTAGGACTGTAGAATCTGTATTTTTAGAATTGAACAATTCACATTCCATTATTCCATTTTTTTTATAGTTTGGGTTGCATGGCGTTATTACCATCTCCAGTATGGCGTTATTACCCACACAAGTGGGTTGTACTGCCGCATTGCTCAAAAAATCACGCCATTAACATTTTATAAAAAAGGCATCGGTTAAAATGATCCTTTTTATAGGCACAATCAATAGGTTGCTGAATAAAATTATACATTTGTTTTAAAAGAAAAAATGAAAACTAAACCGTGACAATTAGTTGAGCTATAACATGGTGTTTAACACCAGGAGATAAGACACCTTATTTTATAATGCAGTATAAATATCACATGGAAATTTCTATTAATATGGGTACTATTCATTCATCCTTTTTTTCCATGCGTAGCAAAATTTTTGCTTGCATTTTATTGAAGTTTTGCGATTACACAATTCCACTTCAAATCAGAAAGGCACATTAGAATAAAACAATTAGCTAAGCAATTGTAACCAGACACTTCGCAATTAATTGTTTTGTTAAGGCAGACAAATCGTAATTAATCTATCAAAAGAATGTTTTTTTTGCCCGCAGAATAATGATGATTCGTTTTAGCTGCTTTCATGATTTCATACAAATATACTTTCGTAATTTCACCTTTAAAAAAACGCATTTATTTTTGTAACAATGTCTGAGGAAATAACATCCTAAGAAGATTTCAAAAACAGCATATCATATTTCTTTTTTTTTTCAAAGAATTTTTCGAAGGTAGTCATTCATTTTTGCAATTATAGAATGCTTTCAGATTTCTCAGTGAAAATTAAGTTAGATGGTAAAAGTTTACCAGTAATTTTTTTCGTCTAAGATGAAAATAAGAAAATTATTTTCGTTTATAACAAAATAATCAATTTGATGTTCTTCCTAAAAGTAATTGAACGAAGAAATTGTAATTAAAGAATAACTCCAAATAAAATTCAAATTAACATTGTTTGCTGAACACATTTTCAACAGGAACGTGAAAACATTGTGACAAACACAAACGCAAAAGGAAAACATTTCTAACGAGTTTTCTACTTAAACAGGTAAGAATTTCAACAATACCCTTTAGTTTAAAAAATGCACTTGTTCGGACGAATCATGCCATTTATTCACCAGCTGTTTTCCTTCGTCTTTCTGAAAAGCAGCGCGAGAAGACTAAACTCATTTTTCTCTTACAAATTGATTTTTGTTTATCACAAGTGCTCCCTGATTAATGACATTAGCTTGAACTAGGATTAAACACGTCACCTTAACACGGAGTTCCGTATCTTTTTATTTCGCATAAATCCAATGAAATAATATATGCAGCTCAATTAATTAAATAATGCTAATGCGGATTCGTATGTGTAACTCCCATAGAGTGTTCAGTAACGTGCTAAAGGGAAAAATTGTTTGAAAGAATTTATAAATATAAATTATTTTCTAACCGAAGAAGCTACTTAAGTATTTTTCTTCGCAAGTATAAGTATGAGCTAATGTACCTCTACGATTACGCGACCATGAATTACGTGAACTAAGAGTTACGCGATTTCATATTTCGTATTACAAGGTCAATCAATTCTGCCAATGTTTTGGCGGTTTTATTTTGCTTCAATACACAAAACCCACTAAGTTAAATACATTGATCACGCGAAAACGTCAAATGTATGTCTTAATTACAAGAATTCCTTATTTCCACGTGATTTTAGTTATTTATACTCATTTAATTGTAAAATTTAACGAAAACTACCTCTCAAGGCGGGAGTGTCCCGACTTTGGGAATTCAACTTGCACACTCGGTCCCACCCAAAGCATAGCCTTCAGGTATTACTGTACTAATAATTGACATCTATCTCAATAACATATTTATGTCTCTGTGTGTGGGGGTGAATTCTATGTTTTCTCTGTAGTACATTTATGGAAATTTAAATAAATACGGGATCATTTGCCTCGCTTATTTTAATTTGTCTTCTTTTATTCATAACTGCTAATGACGTATAAACTGTAAACATAGCGTATAATTATTAGCATGTAAACATTTATTTATTTATTCATTAATTTTTTGTAAACTTTTGAAACTATAAGAGATTATAGCCGAACCTCATCGAAAATTCTGCCCTTTGATAGTCATGTGCTGTCAGTAAACATATTTCTATTATTCTCATTGCGCTGCTTAAGTTTCTTGATTTCGAGTCAGAGTGTCTACATATTTTCAAAAGTGAATCTTCGTGACTTTTTTGGGACTTTTTCGTGACCGTTTGGTGATTCATTGGATTCTGATACCGCTGGATATCGTTTATCTGGTGCCCCCTGTATGACGTAAACCATCCGGGTATCCGGCACTGATGTTTAAAACTTGAAAATTTTCGGGACGTGTAGACACCCTGCCTCTTTTCATGTATTATGAGAGCGATTCTCACTTTTCGTATTTCTTGCCTTTGTTTCATCATCTTTTTTAACTTTCTTGTACCTTGCAGAACATATGAAAAACGACGAGACTACCTGAAACAGCAGGGATTAGATTTTATGTTTAGAGTCCATCTCTAATTAACTTATCGATACTGCATAAATATCTTTAAAAATTGCACACCATATTTTTATAATTGTTTACATATGAAGGACTATTTCAAATATTAAGTTTCGAGAACAATTTATGATGAGAAACTTTCCCATTTATGTAGACTTAATAATAATAATGCCCGTTGCATAGCTAATTCCTTTTGATTCCTCAGTATTAAAACGAATGTGTTCTAATTTTTATGACACTTATTGGATTTTCCTTGGATAATTTTTGCATCACGAATGATTATGTCATAAAAGTCGAGTTCGGTAACTTGGATAGAATACGTAGCAGAAGTAATTTGCGTTTGCCACCCCAAATACTGCAGTAAAGATGACTTGTTTTGTGTCATTAAATTATTCTTTTAAAATGTGTAAAAGGTTTTGAATAATTTTGCATAGCGAAACATACGTACACCTTTGAAGATTGAAAAAAAAAAAAAGAAAAAATGTGCTGAAATAACATAATGCTTTTAATGCCTTAAGAATGCATATTTTTAACACAATTCTCGGAAATTATATATGAAGAAACTCCCACGCCCTTAATATTGTAATTTGCAATTTGCTTTCTGAAACTAATGTTTAGATAACCTCTATTATTAAAGCTAAGCCCTCACGTTTTAACATTTAGGTGAATTTGGCGTCTAAAAATACAGACTTATATTTCTGGTATTTTTAAAAGGCATGGAGTAAGAGTGTTATTAATCTAAAACACAAAATTTTATCAATACATCTCTGCATTCATTTTCATAAAAGTCCATAAATATTTTATGCTGATTTGTGAATGTTTTACAAAAAAATAAAAGTAAAAGGGGGAAAAAGCATAGGAAAACATAAAGACTTCTTTTTTTGACAGAAATGCTTTACAAGAAATCAGTCGAAGTGTTGAAAAGAGTGATTGTTGCCTTAGCAGAATATTTAAAATGCTTTTTGTCGGTAGGAACATGCTCCATTTGGCGGGGGAGCTGCTGCCAGAAATGTTTCTGGAAAATGAATGACTGAAGGCTCGATGTTGCATTTAGGAAATTGAAGATCGGAATTTCTTTTTCAGCTTTGACTTTCCTATTTATTTGAGTTCCCCAATCACATATGGCTCTTTTATTTCAAAGGCGTTTTGGCAATGCGTTTGATCCCTGCAGCGAAAGAAAACGAAAGTCAGCTTTTAGAAGAAAGGAATGAAATGGAAATAAGTTCAATTTCCTTAAAATGGGCGGAAAGAATCGATGTATATCGATATAATAAAGAGTGCTCATGTATCAGATAATCGGTTTTATGGGTTTTTCCCATATGAAGTTTGCTTGCCAGTGCATTTCTTTAATTGCATCTACTGCGTGGCTGCGCGTGCACATCTATGCACTTGAAAATCTATACACAAGAATTTCTCTGATGAATATATGTTATGTTAATTTATAGTGAAATTAAGCATCGAATGAATAACATTTTAAATCCAAATTCAGTCAGGTTTTAAAGAAAGGTCATAAAAAATCGCAGTAGGGATAGTTGAAATCATGAGCTAAATGGACACAAATTACATTACCACACTTGTGGCAAATTTTTTAACTAAATTACGGGTGAGCAACGATTTGGAATATACAGAAGAAACAGAGAGTTATGCGAGTTTGCAGATGTGGAGGAGTCACCATTGTTTCAAAGTGACACTGAAAAATAATGGTTTACTTATGTTTAGTGATTTTACATTTTACTCTCGAGCAGGTCTTCAAACGAGATGTAACTGGGTCCTATGAATTGCTTTGTCATATGGAATGTTACAAGAAGCAGTTGGCTGTAAATTTCATTTTCCCTATTATTTTTGACGTAGACGTTACATATTTCCAACTATCCCATACCTACAGTACCCTGAGATAGTTGGATATAACCGAATCTGTATTGCTTTCGATTTTTTTTTTTTTTTTTTTTGAAGACAATAAGTATTAACTGTCGTTGTGACTTATAATAATGAGTGTACTTCAATAAAATTAGCTCATAATTTGAATTTTTATAATATTTTTCTCACCGCATGTTCTCGGGTTACATTTTTATGGCTTTTGTACGGATTTTAGCCCTAATTTCTCGCGAAAGAGGGGTGGGGGAATAAGCGACTTAAATAATTAATTATGTAGAGCATGAAAAAAGGCTTAATTTCTCTTTCGAAAATGTTTCCCAAAAACAAGAATTTACTATTATAGTAAAACTAACTACTTCATAAATAACGAAAACAATTTTTTAAAGCAGTTTTTAAATAGGGCAAATGTATGCCTGTATGTTTGTTCATCTATTTTCTTCTCCCCGTAATAAACTTGGAGAAACTACTTCAATTCGTACAAAACATTTTTTGTTCTGACGATCTTAGCCAATACTTTATTCCTATGTTTTATGTTTTGGCTTGAAAAACGTTTTTTTTTTTTTTTTTAAGACTCTTTAGGAAAATTTAAATCTTCAATAATCATAAATAAATATTGACTTAACTAAAGGATTGGCCTTCAAACAAACTTAAACAGAAAGATCTTTGGACGAAGATATTTTATACATGTTCTTCGTCAAAAGACTTCATAAAAAGAGAAAATAATAATAATAATTATTATTATTATTATTACTGTATTTATTCGTGTATTTACTTTTATTTATTTAGTTTTCTTTATTAATTTATGTTTAAGCAGTTTAAAAAAATAACATTTTAAAAATAAAAAAATAAATAATATAAAAAAAATTGAAAAGATTCATAATTTATGATGCGTTTTTTCTCTGGGTGGGAGGGGGGCGTAGAAAATAATCAAAGGTGAAGTACATGTCTCTGTACACTCAACACTTTAATGACAAATTGTAAAAAAAAGTTGGAAAACAAGCGTACTTCAAAAACTTATGCAATCATAACATAACATGGAAATTTCAGGTCATTATTTATTGAAATGCAAACAGGAAAACTACTTAAGTAATTTTAGGAGAAATACATCATTCCATTACTACGCGTCCATGAATCCATGCTTTTACATTGAGCGGAAAGAAAGCTCTGAAACCAGCTACAAACACGTAATCAATATTATATCTTGTGTTTGCGATGCGGAAACAAACTAAAATAACACAATATTATATACTCGTACTTGAAGAGATAAATTAAATTTGCACTCCATCGTAACAATAATTCCTTTTGACTATGTTTACCCTCTCCAATTTAATCAACTTCGCAAATATTTTTCAGATAATACTCAGAAATGATATTTGAGGATTGGATTGATGTTAACATTTCATCCAGTGTGACAGAATTTTTCAGGAAATGTAAACCGAACGATGTCTGTCTTATGAGTACCATTGGTTCAATTTCGAAATTAGATGTAACCCATTTTCATGAAGTTTATCTCTACCCAATATTGTTCATACAATGTGACATAAAATGCCCCGAAAACAGTTTACATTTTATTTTAATCTGTGTTATTACCAGATATTGTTATTTTTGTTTACTTTTAAGCAAAATGTACGAAGTTGTTAGTGTTGTTTATTTTTAACCGACTTCACAAAGGAAGGAGGTTATACATTAATATTGTATGTATGTCGTGTTTTAATAAAAATATATTATGTCGTTATTGTTGTTTACTTTTAATCGAAATGTATTCCTCTTTTGTTACTTCGATGTGCCTTCAGCGATGTGAGTTTACAAAGTAAAGGCTCTATAAAAAAACTGCTAGGTGATACAAATGAATCATTACATTTAGGTGGGGGGGGGGAAACATTACAGTACAATCAGGGTTCAGAATTTGGTTGTGTTACCATTCTTTCATTGAGTCAGTTTTCGTATTGCTAAAATCCCAAAAAGGTTTCAATTTCAAGTCGTTTTTGCTCCTAGCAACAAACTTTCCTTCTCATCTCTTAAAGATCCTGTCAATCAACTTAACATTTGGGGTATTTACCAAATTAGTTGCCGCTGCGGCCTTTCTTACATTGGACAGACAAAACGTGCTCTGAAAATTCGGTTAAATGAGCATAAAGGTTAGGTACGAAGGCAAGAGTTAAATAAGTCTAGCATTGCTCAACTGTTGGAATTCCAACCATTCTTTTGATTTTAATTCTGGGAAAATTATTCAAAAATGTTCTTAACCTTTAGAGCTTGACTTTTGGGAAGCTTATCATATTAACAGGAATAGTTCTAATTTGGTTAATGAGTCTTCCCCAACTCCTTATTTTTCACAATTCTGGCATAAGTTCCTTTAATTTGTTGTTCTTTCTTGGTTTTCTTGTTAGTTTTCCTCTTTTGTGTCTATTTTTTCACTCCTCCCTCCCCCTCCTTTACATGTGTACTTTGTTTTGCTTTTTGTTTTGGTATTTTCTGTACTTATTTTATTTCCATTTTATTCTTTGTATTTTATATTATTATTTTTTAAATTTTCATGTATTTTCACATTTTTTATGCCTGCTGTCGTCTTTTTTGCTCTGTTTTTATTGATATTCCTTTTTACTTCCTGTACTTTCAACTGGATTCGTTTGTTGTTCTCTTATTGGTGCCTTCCCTGCTGCTCTGCTTCTACTTCCACTTCACACTGCCTTTATTCTCATTGGCTTACAGTTAATTATTAGGCTATATAAGCTTTGTTTTTGTTATTTTGTCTGCTTCATTTGGATGTTTTGCATCTAGAAGCTCCCTGTCGCATTGAAAAAGGGGTTACAAGCAATCCCGAAACATATGTCTGTGTTTTATTGCTCATTTGTGCTTTAAATTAACGCGAAATTATATTTCTATTACATTTTACTTGCACAAAGTTCAATTATTATTATATGGTTCTCTGGTTGGAAATGATATTTAATGAGGAAGTAAATGACTGCGAATTGACAACACGACAGCCGGTTAATTAAGTATGTATAATCAACAAAGTACATTATTTATGTACAACTTTGTTAGATATCAATATATTAACAAATTACTCACTATACATGGAGCAATACACCAGTATTTTGATCAGGAAATTTTTAAGGTTTGGAGAAAGTAATAATGATTTGAATAGAGGGTTTTCAGAACAAAAAGATGTGGCCATGTTTTGATTTAAACTTCGGTGAAAAGAGATGAAATATATTTCTCAGAAATTCGACATAACATATAACCAATCTTAAAACTCTTTTTATGTCTTTTCGAAAGTTAATGATGAGTGAAAGATTTATCATGAGCGAAAGTAAATTTCTGCAGCAGATTATTACCAAAAATATTCAAATGGACATCAGGATGATTTATGTGCAAAATGGTAACTATTCCTTATCATCAGATATAAATTATTGCTGTTTTGTACCTTTTGAAAACGCTTATCATCATTCCTGTCATCATTATTTATTGAATCGACAGTTTAATGCTCTTTATGAAAAAATTGGAGGATTTTATGTGGTGTATTTCTCTCCATGTCCTTCTTCTCTGAGTTTGAATATGAAACAAAAGTAATAAATGATTATATTGCGGGGAGAAACCGATCGATTTTGGGTTTTGCCAAACCAATCTATTAAGCAACTTTCGTTTTCAAACTTTAAATAACGTAACTGGTGAAAAGCGAAATTTTGAGCAAAAAATTTGAAGACTTGAAGAATTAGTAAAATATTTTTTGGAAGAAAAATGTCAACCGAATCAAATTAAAAATTTCTCAAAAAGTAAAAAAATAAATTATTTCTTTAAACTACATCGATACGACTTAAATCAATCTATCAACCTTATCTACTGATGCTTATTTTGCTGATTTGTGTTCCCTAGACAGAACAGGGAAAGTGACACGCAGCGCCATCTGTCACAAATTAGGAAGATATTTGAATCAAAAACAATAATTCCGGGAAGAAAGAAAACATTTTGCCTTGAACACTGTATTGAAAAATACAGGGAACCAGAACAGACTTCAGCCTGTGTGATGAAAAATAATTTAACCATTATATCATTACGTAATAAAAGGGATTTTTTTCCTGTCTTCTTTTCTATTTTCCCCCATTATTACTTTTTTAAATTTCATTTCATTAGTTAATTATTTAATTTTTTACATAATTGATTAACGAAACTTAATTTTAGGTAATCTTTGTGAAATTTTACACGATAATAATATTGTAACAGTTTTAGTCTGCATTAAAATTGTATTATTTATTTTAATCTTATAAGCATTATATTGACAACTTACAACATTCAATGCGTTGCAAAGCACACGTAAATTCATTTAGAATTCACTAAACAAAACATAACTTTAAAATCACGTAAATTACAAAAGAAAACATTTCATGTTGTTTGCTCTTTTTCGAACAGCTAAAGGAATAGTTTCCATAAAATGTTCCATCGCAATAACACTTTCATCCTACTCAACGCGTAACAGAAAAAGGAATTCCAAATACGCTCACTATAGTGTTGTAGAGTAAAAAGTAAAACATCGCTAGTGACAGATGAGTTACGTTAACGAAAGGAAAAATAAAATCAGAGTGCATTGGTGTTGTCAAAATGAAGTTAGAACTGATTGAACCGGAAATAAATGGCTCTTGAAGTAACAACTTGTTTGAAGCTGATCTTTTACTTGCTTTTGGTGATTAATTTTTCTTATCTGTACAAAGTGGAATCGATAACGGCATCCTGCTGTTATTAACTGCTGTTAGAATCAAGATTACTGCTGGTGTTTTCGCATTTCATTTTTAGGTAAAGTGGATTAACTAGAAAAGATCATTTAGATTGAAGGGCAAAGCTGTAGCTGGGTTTTAGTTTGTTTGTTAATATGTAAGGTAAGTTGACTATCTGTAAAAGAACCTATGCTTGATCCTGCAAAAGTGAAACGGCAATTCACCCACAAATAATACGCCGGGTACTAGTTGAGAACTGGTCAAAAAAATCATTTCATATACTAATAGAGAACAACCCAAGAAGCCCCGAAAGGCATGGCGCAGGTAGTTAATGTGAATAGAAATAGTTACCCGCATTAACTATAGATCAAAAAATTTTATTTACATGCCCTCAAAATTAGATATTATCATAAAATTCATAATGGCGTGTCCTAACCAAAAATGTACATGAATTGTTGAGTAACTAAATGCTGCCTATCGACCACAACTCTATATATATTTGAAGGTAAGACAACTTTCGTTCATTAAATTATATTCAACATTCTTTCCTAAAACCATCTTCAAATGTCACACTGCATGTTTTACCACTTAACCATTTTGGTTGCTATCAATTTCTTAGCTTTTACTTGGGTATATTTTCCATCCTTTTTCTCTCTCTTTTTTAAATTCATAACATACCTTTTTTCAATCATCAGCTAAATTAATTTACGTACCTGGTAGTTGTGGTTATTCTAAAAGATTTGGTATTTTACTGATTTATTTTCACTAAGCTGTGTATCGGGCACTAGCTGTATCCGGCACATCTTGCATTATGTTGTTTAGATTAAGAAAGGGTAATTTCAGAGACACAAAATTTAATTTTCATTAATTCAGTATAAACAGCATAGGTTGATCCACCTCCTCGAGGCAAGAGCATTTGGTCCTCTACAGAATTTACTTTTACTAAGTTTTGCAAATAGTGTTGTAAAGAAACAGGACCTGCCAACAAAGGTTTGAATAGTGTTTCTACTATTCTTTCCCCTAGAACAATGTTTTTTTTTCTGTTAAAAACATTAAAAATTTATGTAGTACTTCCCTTAATTGTAAATCTTCCCTCCAGATAAACTCTGAGAAAAACTGGTTAAGGATTATGTCTTTAATGTTTATTAAATTTTATGCAAATAAATGTTATAGATGTTTATTTATTATTATTAGATGTGTTGATAGATATTTTATCGTGTGCTAACTCTTTTATTTCATTTTGTTAGTCTTTTATTTATTAATAGTTATAATTTTTACTTTCTCCCTCTTATCAATGTTTGATGTATCGCTGTCCTAAGCGTTCAAATGAATATATTTTCGTACACAATCTACTACTCTTTAATAAGATTTATGTGTACACAAATGTATTATTTATACATATATACGTGCATTCATAAATAATATTGTAAAAACGCTGTGTTCTAAATGTTCCCTTAAGTAGAATAATCATTATCCCAATGCGTCCTATGATTGAAGTACATTGAAACATTTTGAAACTTCTTTTACTTACTATATTTTGAACATTTTAAACTATTAGTAAAATAATGATTAAGTATTTGTAATATGACCAATAGTGGCCAAATGCATTCAAAATAAAATAAAATGTAAGCGATAAAAATATGTTAAAATTGTATGTATATATATGTATATAAATATAAATATTAAATAAATAAATGTAGATAAAAATATGTTAAATTATTATATATATGTATATATATATATTATATATTATATATGTATATATATATATTATATATATAGTTACAATTGTCCCACTTCCCGTACTACTCACACTATTTATTCAATGGTTATTATTTGTAAGACGTGACTCTTAAATAGCAAAACAGAAACATATTTATTTTTAATTCAAAGCATAAATGTATGTTTTTCACATTCATCACCAACAGATGTACCAACTCTATAGGTTATTGGAACTATTTCGTACATCTGATATATTTAAAGTCTGATCTGTTTAAAAAATATATATTAGATACTTTATTTGATGTACAAGTGTTTTTCTTTAAAATTTGGATATTAAAAAAGAAACTTTTCGAGAATAGAAAATATTTATTTTTCTCTTTAAATCTCAATTTAATTAAGAAGAACTATCCAAAACAGTGAAGAACATTTCCATTTTAAAACATAAATAAAATGCTTTTCATTCGCTTTAGTATTCATATTACTTTTTTCCTATGATGCCTTTTGTGAAGAACGCCATTCAGAAATTTCATTACGTAATTGCAGTGAAAATTGGATGTGAACCAAAACGCATATTTTTGATTTGGTTTTTCCTTTCTTTCAAACAAATGAATATGAAACAAAATTTTATCTTCTGAGTTATGCTTAATAATTTTTAAGCAGATTTTTTGTTAATTTTCACTGGCTCTCCATTATCTCATTTATTATTATTGTTTATGTATTTATTTATTTTGAAGAACATAGGTGAAGCTAAAGAATATGTAGCTGACTCTGATTGTAATATTTTCATTTTAATAGGAAAAATCATTTGTAAAACACAGAAATTGATGGGTTATTTTTTCCTTTGAGAAAATTGATCAAGTATTATAGTATGATAAATATCTAATACAGTAAAACCCCGCTATACCGCACCTCAGTATACCGCGGTGACTACCATGTCCCCCAACGTTTAAGCCACCCTTTACTCTTGCTATTTAAAGGTGATTCCATATTTACCGTTGTAAATAAAGCCAGCCAACAATCTTTTCTGAGCAAATAAATATTCTAGCCAAAGAGCTGCCCCCCCCCCCCCACATAACAGATAAAGCCCTATTGTTATAGGTCTGATGTACACCTGTTTCACGCTGTTTCTGTCTTTCAATCTAGGACACTATATAGCTGGATTTCAAAATCAGGTGCAAGTAAACATATAGGGGAGAATGTTGTACCTTGGGACACTTTTCACATTTTAATTTTTAACTTCAAAAATTAAAATTAGATTTAAAGTCTGAAGACACTATTTAAATACACCAACATTCTCCTCTATAATATATTTTTTTCAAATTCAAACAGTTTAAAAATAAAAAAATGCCAGCCATTTTAAGTAGTAACTGAAAACTGTTCCAAGGTACAACACCCTATTGTACCTTGGGACATACTTTGTGATTCATGCAACAGTCATATACATAACCAATTTTATACGAAAAATCATGCGCCAAATGTGGCCAAGTCAGGATTTTCATTATAGCAACCTTCTAGCTTGGTTTCACAGTAAAATGATGTAGTCTGAAAGTGTTGATGAATAATAGAACATTGACAAATTCGTAACATTATTGAACTAAAATATAGCATCATATTCTAACAATTCTTGTATTTGAAAGACTACATTTGATTAGAATATCTCTCTTTATACTAAAATATATCCAAATTATTAAGAACCAAGTGTATGCTGTACCTTGAGACATGTCCCAAGGTACAACACGGCTTACTGTCCCAAGGTACAATCATCACATGGTTTAAATAAAATCAAAATGGTGGTCAATCAAAATGCAGTATCATCACTTTCTCATTGCCAAAACATTTAAAAATCCTCTGTTCAATATCCAATTAAAATTCAGTAGAATAATTTTACAAATGCTATTTCAGTAAATGAAAATAGAATGAGAACGATATTTACTTTTGAGTGATGAAATTTTCTTTCTCTCACCAAGTCATCAATTCAGTGCTTCTAATTTAGCTTTTACTGTGATGCTATCTGCTGGTTAAGGTCAAAATTAGAAATTAAAAAAATGTTAATGTTGCCAATAGGTTTTTAGAAATTGCCAATGTCCCAAGGAACAACACTCTCCCCTATTCCATTGTACGCACAAGCGTAAAACATTGTTTCTTTGAGAAGTGCGTTCCTCCTCTTCAAAATCTTATTTTTTCTTAGAACCACTCTCCCTTCACAATCCCATATTGATTACGTAAAAATACTTAGGATCCCTTTTTCCCGGAACATAGTTGGTTTATAAGCTATCACATTAAAAGACTGATTGCGCAGTTGAGGTGTTTGCTTCTTGCACAGCAATTACACTGAGTAAAATGGTAGCAAAGAAGACAAGAAAATAAATAGACTACAGAAGAAAAATTAGGAGTAATTGATAATGTTAAAAATGATGCAACAAAAGCGAGTATTATTTCGTGAATAAGATTCCGCGGTATAGTTTCACTATACCGCGGTTATGTTATAACGCGGGTGCCAAGCATGTCCCCCAATACCCGCGTTTTAACGGGGTTTTACTGTACTGATTTGGTCAACTTATGTATTTTCCAATGTTTACAACTAAAAACTAAACATTAGGAGCCAAAAGAAATCTGACATAGAACTGTCATAACCAAAAACAATACTTAACTACTCTGTAAAAATTTTGCGTTTTGTTGCCACCATTTTATGATTTTTGTGATCAGTTGGTGTAAAGTTGAAACGTATTCATTTTGGATATATTTCAATTTTTTTGCGTGTCTGTCTAAAAAGTATAAACGGTATAATGTTTCTTAGCGTATGAAATGTGTTAACTCCGTTAAGTTTCGAAATTTCATTACGATTGCTCATTTGCATGAAAATGGGATAAATAAGCAATTGTAATGACGTTTTGATACGCATATGAGTTAACGAACATCATATGCTAAAACAACATTATGCTGTATGTATTTTTTTTGACAGGCACTTAAAGAATTCAAAATACATTCAAAAAAGAATAATTTTCAACTTTACAAAAACCAAACACTAAAAATGGTGTTCAGTAATACCAAAAATGATGGCAACTAAAAGCAAAATTTTTACAGTGACGAAGAATTTGCCAAGACACGTGCTCGTTGCGCGGTACAAAAGGTTGCCACAGTAGCACGGCGCATTGGGCAAGCCTCATTTGACTTGTTGGATTTTAATGGTACAATTTTGAGTAATATCTCCGATGAGATCAAATTTATCTCGATGCATGAGACTGGTGCAGTGGCTTTCGCAGAATATTCCTAAAGCGATGACATATGTCTGGACACATGACACTGTGACGATGTCGAAAAGATGTCCAGAGAAACAGACAAGGATAGTTTATATATATGAGTTACAGTGAAAGACCGAAATTGGAGAATATCAACATTCCCCGGTGAATGTACGAAAACATTAACTATTTCGCTTTTCGCCAGCTTTTTCGGGTGTTAATGTCAACATTCACCGCTGAATGCCAATATCTACGAGATATCGGTCTTTTCACAATAACACATCAGTTACTGATGCTAATGCCACACAAAGCGATTCAAAGACAGCAGTAACGGTTCTTTATAATTAATTTAAATGTAACGTTTTTCCGAAATTTTGATTTCAATGATTATTTCAATAAACGAAAATTTAATGAACAAAGAAGTCCCCTTTCTTCCCCTTTTTTTCTGTTGCAACTTGCAATTAAAAATTTCCTTAGCATTTATTTCCACAAACGTGATTTTAAAAAAATAGTAAACTAGATTGGTATTCATATATGGGGCCTATTACCTAGTTTTTTTATTCGAGCTCTTTCTAGAAGATGGCGCAGGAGTTTCTTGAGAGCCACTCATATACATGTGTAATGCCTAGTTCCCATCCTCCCCTCCCCCCCCCCCTTGTTTTTTTTTTTAACTTAAATTATTTAAAGTCGTGAAATGTATTTACCAACATGGGAAAGACAACTGCATTGAACATTTTATTAAGAACTCAATCATAATTAAATTAAAATGCTAAACAAAGTTCGTGCTGATAAATTTTCCTTTGAAATGTTGCGTTGATGCCAATTCTCCCAAAAATGGGACAAATTATTTTTTTTTTTACATAGAAATACATTTATTTTTGAATTTCTTTACCAGTACAAAATTAATTTTGTAGATGTATCAGAGATAGACGTTGACAGTGATTGAATGAATAATATTATATATTCGATAAATATAAAGCAATTTATCAAAAGACGATTTGCAACAACATGGTGACAATGGTCTATTAAAATATTCGAGATAAATTTAAAAATATCTACTGCCAGTTTGAACACTTAAAGTGGAAGTATTTATTTTAGAACATTATTGTAATAACGATTAATACAATATGCTAGATATAATACTTTACGTGGTGATCATTATTTAGAAGGATAATTTTACGGGTTTCTATACCAAGTGCCAAGCAGTAAAACTGCTCTAATAATATTCAACAGAATATTTTATGGTGACAAGTGGTTTCAAGTACTTCTGAAAAAATTAGTGAACATAGGAACCACTACTATAATTGGGCTTCAATTTGAGTGATGACTGATCATATAATAAAATATAAAATTCCAATCATTTTAAGCTGTATATGATAACCTTTGCGCCACCGTAAAGGTGATGAAATCCGATGCAGCAAGGCTAAACTTTGCAATGGAAATTTCATATACATGAGTTGGTGCTACAAGAGACATATTTTAAGTGAAAAATGAATACATAACCGACAAGTAAGATAATTTTCCTACGTATCTTCTTAATAGAAGCATACGATTTAAATTTAAAATGTGTACTTCATAGCATTTTGTTCTAATAGTGCTACATAAAAATATTATTTCGAATAGACTGATAAATAAAAATATCGAAATGATTTCAAAAATAATAATGTTCAATATGGTTTCCTCCAATTTCACGGAAATTCATGTGAAATGAGTCATTCTAAAGCAAAATATAAACAAAAATTTGTAGAACAAAAGCCCTGGGTTCAAAAACGAAGCAAGTAAAATGCTGTCAAAAATTACAACTGGAACTTTAGGGGAGTCTATCTACTATAACTGATTCCATAATCACATTTTTATTTTGAAAAAAGCTTGGAATGTAGGCTGGTGTAAAACCACGAAGATTGGTCTTACTCTATTAATTCATAATGCGATCACTAGAAGTCTCTGGAATTGATTTAAAATATTTTGTACCATAGATGAGATCATGCTTTAATGCTTCATAAAGCTTAAAGTATTTTAAGTGACACAAAAAAAAGTCTTCTTATTAAATACAGGCTAAACGAAACCGTATAATGTAGCTAGTTACTTATAGTGCAATATAAGTAATATTCTAGTGCAATATAAGTGCAATATTCAATTATTACAGAATTTCCTACTGTACACTTTTTAAACAAATGCTTTTGACGGTGAATAATAGAGACTGTATTCTGAGTTTCAGCATGCAATAAATATTGCTTGTGTGAGCGAGATTTAGTTAACCACCAGCGACAACTACGAGATCTAGTTAACTTCATAATAAGCCCTCATGCAAACATTCCGACTCCAAAATGAATTATTTAGCTTTTCCTGAGCCTCGTATCTGTATAAATATATCAAAATAAAGTAAATATCGTCTCCAACGTTGCCTAAAGCGTCAGTGAACGGTAAACACGAGCGGAATTCATAATCAGTTTCTACATGATGCGATTGGATATTTAGGGGTAAAACATGGATGTTTCGTTGTCTTTATTTTTCTGCGATTCTCATGAAATATTGCCTGCCGACAGAGAGTGTACTGTCTGGTTTAATCTTCTCATGTCCGCTATCAATCAACAAATTTACAGAAAAGAAAGCGGAGAGCATGTAAATAAACGGAAAATCTCAGATTTCAGCTGCTTTTAAAACCTTTTAGTAAAGCAAATGACCTAAAGAAATGTCGACAAAATAATGCTACTTAGCAATCGAAAAAAGAAGAAAAAAATGGAAAAGAAAAAGAAAAAAAAACAGTTGATTTCGTTTTTCAAGAAGAAACATATTATTAATAACAATCTTATATAAGTAAGTGCTTCATTAAAAATGTTTTACATAACATTAAAATCGTTTATAACGCTTGACTTATGGGAGAAAAATTTAAATGAATACGTTTATTTATTAAATTTTCTATTTCGTGATTTGAGCGATTTAGATCAATGCTCTTTAGATAAATGTTAACCAGCCCATTACCCCTAAATTACAGTTAATGTTTCACACCACAAAGAGTTTTAAAATTTAGCGATTTCACGCAAGGTAATCGAGATGCTTTTGGACTTCATACCTAAAAGATGGTTTTCGCATTTTTTATGCTTGAAAGAGCTAATTTTTAAAATGACGGCGGGACTAAGTAGTACAAGTTATTGGGCTTTATGCACTCTTTTAGATTGTAAGGCTGTTTTTAGAATTCATGATATCGAATTCAAAACTAGTCTGGCTTTTCCAAGATATAATTAATAAGTACTTTCATAAACAGTGTTCAGATAACCAACACTTTTCTATTTTTCGACAAAGAATTTTTAAAAACAGCCTTATTACATACCAGATAACAACGTTTCTTAAATTGTGTTCCGTGGAACCCTGGGCTTCCGCAGAGATCACTTAAGGGTTCCATATGAAGCTTGATGTCTTTCTTTTCATAACATTTAAAAAGGGTCATTAAAAAAAGTAATAAAATTTCGAAGAGATGGCGGGTCTCTTCGAAATTAAAAAAAATAAAAAAATAAATGGTAATCATCGGCTCTATTTATGTAGTAACTAAAAGAGTTGTTGCCAATGCAACGGTGAAACGTCGCACATTCATCGATTAGGATAGAAAATCTCAAAAATCTGGAAATACAGGGAAGTTATCAGTCTATGAATACAAAAGAATTCCTTCTTGGCTGCTCTCAAGAAACAGCCAATGTTGCGCCGCGCCCTTCATTAACAATACTGTCACCATTCTTTACCTTAAAATTATTTTGTAAGTTTTCTTTCAAGATGAAGAGGTGGTTTAAAGGCTAATTATCTTCATTTTTGAGCTAAGGGGTGTCTTTTCTAAGAACACAGCTTGAGATGGTTCACTTAAGCTTTGTTTACTTTAAACTAAACTGAACTATCTCAAAATTGTATTCTTAGAAAAGAGACTGCTCAGCCATACTACGTCAGGCTATCCAGGTTCTGGGTTTCAGTTTGAAACCTTGATATAAGGTAGAACTGGTAGATTTAACGCACAAAACTTAAAAAAAAGAATGGAAACTTTAAATTTTTGCCAAACTTTTGGTGAGTATTATTTACTACATTTCTACCGTATGTATTTCCATCATTATTTCCTTGTTATGCTGTAATTTAAAACGACAGCGGGAAGAAAGCCAAGACAGCTACTTTTTGCTTCTCTCCTTATGCGGCGGGTGAGATTGCGCACATGGGTGGTTCACGCACATGTGATAGAGCTTTCGATACTATTGAATCCTTAATAAACTAAAAGGGCATCTGTTTTAAATAATTTCTTATGAATGACGTACGAATTAGATTTCTTACAAATATAGATTTCGGCCAGGGAGCTGTCAAAAACCATTCCATACTAAAAATCAGATAACTCTGGCTGTCTTTTATTATAATGATTACATTTCAAAGATCGTTTTTTAGTATGTAAGCAGATTTTTTTCTTAAAATATTTTAGTTACAGTTTCAGAGATGTCGATCAGTATGGATTGTTGTCACTACGGAAAATAACGAAAATTTTCAGTGTTCTATTGAATATGGGAGATGCGTTTATTTTTACTAAAATTAAGATATTTTACTCATTGATTTTCGAAAGTAATAATGCAGAATCTGAAATTTGGTACACTAATAAAACATAAGCATGATTAATAATCGTTTTGTTTCGAAAATTAAAATTACAAAGAATAAAGTTTGAAATTACTCTGAAAATTATTTTAAAATTTCTATTAGCTAGAGTTTCACTTCAAAAGAAAATCAAACTTTCATATATTCCAATACCCAATACAGAACATTTGTTATCTACAAAATTAAATGTTTTCTTGCATATTATTATCTCTTGTATTTCATGTATGGAGTCATAGGATATTTAGCAGCTCATACAAAGCCTTTTGCAAGTGTGTTGAAAGTTGTTAAACGCCTTTAGCATTATAAGTTGATCCCACTTTTAATCATTTACATCATCATTACATTGAGCATTGGCTATTGCGTTAGCTAGCGTATTTCAATGTTGAATATGCTACTTTATAATCTGCTAAGGTTGAACTAGTCATAATTCTGAGTTAAATATTCAAAGTGAATTTAGAATTACTTTAAAGGGAGAAAAAATTAATTCATATACCTCCCCCCCCCCCCCCACACACACACACAAACATAAGTAAAGATATATGGGCAAATTGTGAATTATTGATGCTGAAAATTGTGTAGTGTTTGATGATTGTGTTTAAAGATGCTTAATTTCTTCATAATGATTTTATCTCTTGTGATTTTTAAACTGTTGAACTTTTTGATTTGTTATTCAACAGAATTTCAGAATGTGTTGAATTCTGTAAAAACATTTGAATTTTAAATTATGCAAATAGTTTAAATCTAGACATGAAGTTAAACTAAAAAAAGAAAAAAAAAGTAATAAATAATAGTATAAAATTCTGCAAGAATTTTGAACATGGGATATGCTGTAAAACTACAAATAGTAAGAAATTAAAAATTAAAAGTACTTAGAATACGAAATGTGCAGTATAAATTCTACAGTAATTTTGAGTACGGAATATGCAGGAAAACTGCACAAGTAAAAACAAATAAAGGAATTTGGAACACTAAACCTGCAAAAAAAACCCGGCAGAAGTTTTAGAAATACTGCAGTCATAGGAACTTTTTTTTCTGCAATTTTCGTGTTCCAAATACCTTTTTTTTAAAGATTAACTGCAGCTCTTTTTTGGCTGGGTCGGTTTAATACCGCTATCTTTCTCAACCGGATCTGAAGAATATAATATATGGTTGCACACTTGAATGCGATTTTGTCACGTGACCTGATTAAACACCATAGCGAAACTAATCCGATGAAGACGAGAATCAGCCAGATTGTAGTTATTTTAAGAAATACGATATCAAAACACTATTAGTTTCGATGCCCATTGAAGGTACTCTTCTCTTTAGTCAATCATTATCAGTCATTTAAGCATCAGATGCCATTTTAAACATAGGTTTGACTTGGTTTCGGAAATTTTTCTCAAAAGATCTTCTCAGATGTATAGTTTTAAAGAGAGTTTCAAAAATATTTGCAATTCACTTCAAACATTTTATCCCAAACTACGAGTTTCAAGGCAAACCTATATTAAAAGTACGGTTTTCAAGCGATAGGTCCCAGTATGCAGAGTTTTTTGCGTGAAAGAATCAAAACTATTTCTTTTAAGAGCGTTTCATAAATCAATAGTTTCAGGGAACAAATAATATTAAAAAAGTGAGGATGTACTCTGACAAAGATGTTCCTCTTTTTGAAAAGGTGTCGATGGTTGCTGAAATATACCAAGACAAAGACAGAAATCGGATATCGAATTATCGATTCCATTTCTACTTCATTTTTATCGACTATGTAAGTGGACAGCACTGAATTCTTCTTCTTGTTAATATTCTTCTTTTGGGATTATACTTTAGATGCTGTATTCAAGGCAATTTCAATCATTTTTTTAATTCTCTTGCTATTTTCTGAATTGGTGTTCATTTTACGAGGATTGAAGCTTTCACGGAAGAATTTGTAGCTCCTCCCAATCAATTCTGACACGTAGACGGACTGTTATTGGAAGATTTAGTTCTAATTATAATTACTATTTGTTTTAAACTATTCATCTGTATATTTTATTGTTTCTTTTTCGCTGATTATTTGTACTCGTAATATTCTGCAAAATATTACGAGTAGCTTCCCCCTCTCCCTTTGGATGTTTTCAGGGCGTTGTTTAATTAATTCAAGAATTGTTAACATTTACGCCAGCGGAAAAATTTCAAACTTTTATCTTTAAAAGTCAATAAATCTAAGTATTTCGTTTTTGCTCTGAAAAAAGCTAGAAAACTATAGAAATGTTGAATATATTCAAAGTTTTTTCATTTCAAGTAAGGGAAGAAGAGTTTCTAATAAAAACTGAAAAGGCATTTCTTTGTACACTTAATAATACCAAAATTTAGATCTTGTTTGTTTGAACAGTGAGATGTTGTTTTTAGATAAATATCATTAAATAAAAATATTCTTAAACGTTTGTATTATATTTACAGAACTTCCTATTATCTATAGAAATAAAACAGAGTTTGTGCATCAGTTTGCTTGTTTGTGTGTGTGTGTGTCTGTCGATCGTCTCTTGGCGAGATGGAGCGGTCCAGAAGTACGAAATTTTAGTTGCAGGTACCTTGGGTCAGATCCTTGTGCACCTCGAAGGGTTTTTCCTAAAATTCGTGTTTGTTCTTTTTTATTGTAATCTTAAGCAAAACTGTTTTAGAACTACTGTTCTGATGCACATGTGTATTTTAGTTTCTGTTTCCCCTATTCTAATGGCGATTTTTATGAACTGTTGCTTTCATTTTAATGTTTATTTTTATGGATTGTTATTTTTAGTCTGATAAAAGGAATTTTTAGACTGCTATTTTTAATGTAATCGTGATTTTAAAGGAAATTTTACTGTTTAAATGGGACTTTTAAGGAATGTTGCCCAATCTTCTGCTGAAATTATTTAAATAAATTTTTCCTTATATATTTACAACAGAATTTTTGGCATGTGTCACTTGGTCTGTAATGATGCAATATTATCCAGCGCAGCACCGGCTAGTCTTTTATAAAAGTAAAACTAATGCGTTGATTTAGCAACACCAAAAAAAAAAAGAGTTCCTAGCATTAAATGTGAATTTAAAAACAGAAATGAGACAGTTTTCTTCAGTTTTTAAAATGAGAATGTTTTAACATGTGCTCTCTTTTATGGTATACAATGTGCCCAAATTTCGCGTTCTTTTCTGTTAGTTTTGTACTGGTTTATTGAAAAATACTTCGAAAAAACTTTGATCTTTAATATGCGCAATCAAATAAGGAAATTTAAGCAGTAAATGCAAATAAATTCGCCATTTTATGTTGCTTGATGGCATCTAAGGCACCGATTCGTCACGCATGTGTCTGATACACTTAATGACCCGGTTTATGATTGAAAGAGAGCGACGGGTATACGCGCTGGTGAATGATGAATGGTTGATTTTAATGCGATGAGAACAAAACGGCAACTCTCTAAAGAGCAGGAGATAAACGGTTGTTTCCAGGCCAAATTGAAGTTTTGAATTTATGTACGAAGATGATTAATGACTGTTGGGGCGTGTTGAATATTCTTTACTTGGGAGCGTGGCAACTCTTGATTTTATGCATAAAAGGTCATCTTTGATATCGCAGATGGATACCCCCGGATTGAGAGTTTCTCTAAGAAAAACTTTCTTTTTTTTTAACGAAAGGATTTCTTAAATAACAGTTCTGAACGCCACACTGGAAATTTCAATTTTTAAAAAAATGAACACACAGAAGAAAAAAAAACGAAAATTTTAAGTACAATATGTTTTTAGAAGGGTGGCTGGAGGGTTGGTTGTCGGACAAAAGAGAACATTCTTTGTTTCTGTTTAAAAAAACAAAGTCATGTTTAAAACGTGGAAAAAAAATTCTGTACAGTTTACGAAATTCAGGCGAATAATGACAAAAAGTAAAATGCACAATGGAAAGGAACTGTTGTACTTTTAAAAATACTTCATTGAAAAACTCTTCAGTTGATGCTGAATTAATTTCGTTTTGGCTTCTTCAAAGTCGAGCTATTAGTAAACCATACATAATTTTTGCTTTTTTTCGCAAATGGTTTGTTTGTACCAGTGTTTCATACACTGATTAAAAATCTTAAAATTGTGTTTCTTTATGACATCTATCTCAAAGAAGGATGTGCGGCAACGTAACTTCTGTTTTTTAAATGCGGCAGTCAGGTTGTTGATGACGATGCAGGGTGGAAGTGGTCTCATTCCCAGGGGGTCGTTTCTAAAGTTTTTTTCCCAGTCCTTGTAGTTGGCAAAATGAGGAGCGTGCGTATACCGTCGATTCCTACTTAGGAGGACCGGTTAAGTAATTTGAAGCCAGCACATTTGCTCTTTTTGGACCCTCTGTGGAGTTTTCTTGTGGAGTTTTTTTTTTTTTAATTCAGCGCCAATGTCAACTGTGCAAGAAGCCTACAAGAACTGAAGGTCAAAATCCGGGCTGAAATTGCCAACATACCCGATGCTATACTAAAGGATACGCTGAACGCCAGAAATCGTGTCTCAGTGTATGGAGAATAGGAGGTGTCCCATAATCTGATTTGATTTGATTTTCAAAATTATAAGACAAAAATTTCGATACGTACCTGCATGACATTTAAAAAATAAATAAGTCAATAACATGAAGGTCAACTCGCAAAATCCGTCCCCCTTTTCTCCTTTTTATTGAAGAACTATTTATTTTTTAAGTCAACTTCAAATTACAATTCTTATCAACTTAATTTTATTGATGACAAAACGGTTTTATGTATTTATTTATTTTCAATTTTTACATTCAACGGGCACTGTTTAGCAATTTTATTAAGCTTATTTCATGAAATTTTAGAACTTCTCGAGATTATCGCTCCTTGTGGTTAAACCGTGAAATCTAGCCAGAACTAATTATTTTTTAAATCGAACGAAAGTCCAAAACACCAAAATTTATTTCTGATAACGTAAAAAAAGTAACATTTGGAGCTTTGTTCTTTCTTACCCATTAGAAATGAAAACACGAGTTCGGAAATGCCTAAGAAATTTTCTCACAAAATGCACGTTTATAAACAATTTTTAGCAGACAGTAAAATAAAATTTAAAAAATTACGATTCATTGTGATAGAAAGACCGGCAGATTAGATTGACAGATATTGCTTTTTAACATATATTCAACCTTGTTGCCATTTTGGAAAAACAATAACCCAACATTAATTTAAACTGTTTTCTTGGTAAAAAAAATATTCTTTCTAACATCATTATTATTATTGTTATTTTTAACACGTGCAAGCGCACAAAATTGATCTAATGCGCAACCTTGTCAGAAGGTTTTTCGAGATGTCAGAGTTTTAGCATTTTTTATATTTTTGTATAATTTTAAAATATAGCTGATGCTGACAATAATTTTATGATAAAGAAATTCAAGTTTCCTATTAACAGGTATAGCTTTGTTCAATATCAAATTGGCCTTTTCTTGTACAGAAATTAGTTTTAAATTATCAAAAAGCTAATCTTGCAATTGAGGCTGCCTGCTGCTCAAATCACATCCCCCCGCCCCCCCCCCCCCCTAATCACTTTTAAGGGAATGATCCGATTAGAAAGATTTTTTTTTTTTTTTGCATTCGAAAGATCTGGACAAGGACATCTCATTTCCATATTTTACTTTTTGATTTAAACAAATTTTTGTTCAATTTTGAACAGTTGAAAAAAGCATACGTAAAGTATTTTTTTATTTGAACAGTTCAAAAAGAAAATTAACAGTAGCGCCTACGGGGAAATTTCAATCCTATATAAATCCTGATCTAGCCGACGGATTTGCTTGGAACAAATTTTATCGCAAATATGTTAGGCCATAGAGCAGATACACATACGTAGTTCAATCAGAACTAAACGAGCCTATTTTCCTATGAAATGTTTTGATCGGTATTTTTAAGAATATTTCTAAATGAGTGAATGAGTAAATAAATGTGAAGGAATGAATGTACGAATAATTAAATGAGTGAATGAATGAACGATTAAATTAGTGAAAGAATGAATTTATAAATAAGTGAATAAATGAATGAATAAATAAAAAAGACATTAAATGAGTGTATAAATAAATACATGAATGAGTAAATAATGAATGAATGAATGAGTGAATGAATATGTGTTAACCGTTGAAAAGGGTATATTTGAAGTAATTAAGAACTAAAGCTATCTGAGGAAGAGAGAGAGAGAGAGAGATAGTTATAGTATAAATTTGAAGTTGGGAGTATACGGGAAAGGTAGGCTCGTATAGTTCCAGACGGAACCTCTTGTTAAATTATACCATTCATCTTGTAAGTTGAATGCTTTGGTACCTTTTGAACCAAGATGAGAGTTTTGTTTTACTGAACAATGCTTTTGAATGCAAGTAATTTTCCAACTCCCCAAATAGACAATTGGATACGAACGTGATGGGGATATGCATTTAAATGTAATCCGTGCTCTATTGCGCCACGTTGTCTGTACGTAAGTTATTTTGCGAAAAAAAAGAAGGAGGGGAGTACAATCCGAAATGGTATTTTCTATTTTCGATAACATTTCCTGCGCTTCAATGTTAAATATATTTTATCTAATCTTTTGATGTTTATTCAAGAGGAAAAGCATAAAAACAAAACACGGAGAAAAAGACAAGATAACGGTTGAAAAAATGCCCCTAACAAATAGCTTTCAAGATCATTCTTCTTATTTGTCATTCATCCCTGAAAACTGTGTTGAGAAAAAAAGCAATTAGTTTTCGTTGTTGAAATTCATGGCATCTCCGGTATGGAACGACATTAGAAAGTGATTGATTTAGAAAACATTTATTCTAAAAGTAGGGAAATCGTGCTTTTTCAACGTAATTCTTAAGGGGTTGCTAGTGTATTTAAATTTTCTTTCTGTTTGACTTAGTGGGGTACGATGTAGACTTTTTTTCCCTCGAAAAACATGTAATTGCATATTAAATAACTGAAAACTACCGATTATGAAAATTAATTTGATTTCTTTTGCTTGCCGAGCTTTAAAGAGTAGTATAACCACATATGCTTAGTTCTTGATTTAAATATTGGTATTTTCTTTTAAAATTTCGTTAACGACCAATAAGTACTCTAATTTTACTCGCCTCATATAGAAATGTATGATAATCCTAGAAACAAACCTGAAACCCACAGCAATGTGATACAACCGCAGAAATGAGTTAAACGAAGCTCAGTCAAGAGAGCATGGTTTAGTGAAAGCATTGTTAACTCAAGAGAGCATGGTTTAGTGAAAGCATTTTTAAGTCAAGAGAGCATGGTTTAGTGAAAGCATTGTTAAGTCAAGAGAGTTAGTTTTTTTTTCTTCCCATAAATCATTTTTTCCTGTTCAGCTTGTTAACGAATTTATTTCATTTTTCAGTAAAATTAAACACACAACAAAGGACTAGTTGAAAAGTTGATGAAACCCGGTCGGAACACATTGAAAATGCTCTATATTTCCTGCTTGCCTACTGAATGTTTTAAAAAATCAATCTCCTTTTAAGTTTTGCCTGAAGGATGCTGTGATAAAAAGTATGCCACGTCAATCCTTATATTAAGAATTAGTTAAATGAATTTGTTTAATGTATGTCATCGTTGATATAAAAAAGTAATGGACCTGATGAATCGTTAATGAATTTGAAATAAAAAAAGACAAACTCAGAAGATTCATAACTTTAGAAACTAAAATCAAACTTCTTGAATTACTGTTATGTTTGACAAACAAGAAAAATGCCTATTTTATTGCGAGTTTTACATTGATTTTATTTTATTCGCTCATTTATTTATTTATTAAACTAACCGATTAGAAACAATTAATACTATCATTGCATTACGAAGCGTTAAATTTGAGGTATGTGATGGAAATGGATATCTAATAAATGAATTTCAAGATATTTATGATATGTAAAGTTATGAAAGCTAAGTTTTAGGAGGAAACGAAGAAAAAGAGTCACAAAAACTATCACCAAGGGGTTATGAGACAAAACATCCTGAAAAAGAAGTCACGAAGTGAGAGAAGAAAAGTAACAAGCATTCTTCCTTTGCTGGAAATATGGAAATGGAGAAGCCGAGATTCGCAAAAGTCATTCAGGTTGCACCGTATTTCCGTAAATAAACCAACTCAACTAGAAACACAGGAGGCACTTCGGGAGGTTAATGTTTTAATTGTGTTCCAGCTCCACAGCACATTTTACAGACCACTCTACACACATAAACATTACATTTACAAAAAGGTTATATTGGTCTCCACAGCTCGCACGGCTCGCTTTTCAATCCTCGTCCGCCTCCGTTCTACGGGGCCGCTCGTCTCCCTCCACGGTTGCCAGCCTTTTTGACAGGACGACGGTACAAGGTTACTAACAAATAGACAACTAAAGTATCAAACACTAGCAAGGCAAGGCAGCCAAAATAAACTGGTTTAAACAAATTAAGGAAAAATCCCGAAAATAGGAATTTCCTCAAAAGGTTACGCATTTATTTACTCAACAATTCATCAACTGATGCGTTCCCGCGACGAAGCGCGGCCAAATCAATCTTCAATAAAGTGTTTTTCTAAAAGTTTGTAGGAAACATTGAAGTGTATCCGAATTTACTCCTTTAACTTTAGCTCTTTTTTTCTGGTTTTTCTTTCTTCTTTTTAGTCTATTTTCCCGTAAAAGTTTTTAAAAATTAAACAAGCATGAAAGCCGGCGTAATGTATTGTAAAAATATCGTTAAAAATAAAGATAAGTCAAAAATAAGTGAAATAATTAAATAAAGATTGAAAAATAAAGGGTTTTCAGATGGGGAAAATGTGCATCAGACGGTCAGTCGGTCCGTCGATCTGTCTGTCTGGCGGTCGGTCGGTCTGTCGTTCTGTCTAACTCTCTGCCCCCCCCCCCCCCCAAATTACTTTCGAGGGAATTGTACGATTAGAAAGCTTTTTTTTTTTTTTTTTTTTGCAAAGATCTCGGCAGAGGACATGTCATTTCCACATTTTACTTTTTGGCTTGAACAATTTGTCAATCAATTTTGAACAGTTTAAAATATTTTAACATTAGTGCCTATGAGCAAAAATGAAGCAAATTACGTAAACTCTGGGCACAAGATACAAGTTCCTATGAATCAGATTACTCGAAAAAGCTGTCGGCGTGAAATATTGATTTGAACAAGTTTTGTTCATTTTTGAACAGTTCAAAAACATTAACAAAGCGCCTACGGGGAAATTTCATTCAAATATAAATCCTGATCTAACCGACGGATTTGCTTGGAACAAACTTCATCGGAAAGATGTTACTATGTAGAACATGTACAAATAATAAGTTCAACACAGCATTCAACATAAGTTGTGCGAAGTTCAACATTAACTAAACAAGCCTATTTTCCTACGAAATTTTTGATCGGGATTTTAAGGATATCCTCAATAAATAAATGAATGAGTGAAAGAATGAATGAATGAATAAATGAGTGAACAAATACATGAATGAGTAAAGGAATGAAGGAATAAATAAAGGACTGAATAAATGAAAGAATGCATGAGTGAGTGAACGAATATGCATTATCCGTTGAAAAAGGTATATTTGAAGTAATTAAGAATTAAAGCTAAATGAGAAAGAGAGGGAAAGAGATTGCAAGATTATAAATTTGAACTTGGGTGTATACGGGAAAGTAGGCTCGTAAAGTTCTCGACGGAACTTCCTGTTTTATTTAATTTCCCACTATATATTCTATATCTCTACTAATAATAAAGCAGCAAGTATGTTTGTCTGTGTCTATGTGTGTCTGTCTGTCTGTGTCCGGCGTAGGGCCGAGAGCGTCCAGCGGATTTTCATTAAATTTGGCACGAAATTAGTTTGGAGCATGGGGGTGAGCACCTCGGAGAGTTTTTTCTGAAATTCGAATTTGTTCTTCTTTTATTCCAATTTATAGCCGAAAGTTTCATAAAATAGTCATTTTCTATGGGAAGGAACTATCGCATCGCTTCGAGCTTGATAGTTACCATGCCGACTGACTATTAATCCCTTAGAAATAAAATTTCACGTTAAATTAAAGCACAAATGCTCATTTGTGCTTTAATTTAACGTGAAATTTTATTTCTATTACTTTGCACAAAGTTAAATTATTATTATTAATCCCTTTTTAGCCTACTTTCCCGTAAAAGTAAAAAAAAAAAAAAAAAGCGTGAAAGAAGGCTTAATGTATCGTAAAAATATTGTTAAAAATAAAGAAAAGTCAAAAAAAGTGAAGTAATTAAGTAAAGATTGAAAAATAAAAAAATTGAAAGTAGGGTTTTGAGATGGGGAAAATGTGTGTCTGTCGGTCTGTCCCCCCCCCCCCCTAATAACTTTTGAACGAATTGTCCGATTGGAAAAATTCCTTTTGCATTCGAAAGATCTCGGCGAGGACATCTCATTTCCATATTTTACTTTTTGATTTGAACAATTTTTTGTTCAATTTTGAACAGTTCAAAAAATTTTAACATTAGCGCCTATGGACAAAATTGAAGCAAATTATGTAAACTCTGGGCACAAGACCCAAGTTCCTATTGCAAGCTTATTGGAAGGAGTTCTCGGCGTGAAATATTGATTTGAACAGTTTTTGTTCATTTTTAAACAGTTAAAAAAAAAAAAAAAATTTGCGGCATATTTCCATTATTCCGGCGCAGGCGATAAAGTCGCCAATAATGATGCAACTAACGCCAAACGTAATATCGTCGTTGCTATCCTTTTGCGTGTTCCGTCGCCAAAAATTTTGCTCGGCGAGATTTGCGCCTTGATAATGAAAAGGTACCAAATTAACATTAGCGCATATGGGAAATTTCAATCCCATATAAATCCTGATCTAAACGGCGGATTGGCTCGCAACAAACTTTATCAGAAAGATATTACGCTGTAGAACATGTACTGATACGGAGTTCAACAAGAACTGAACAAGCCTGTTTTCCTGTGAAATTTTTGATCGGGATTTTTAAGGGCATTTCTCAATAAATAAATAAATGAATGAATGAATGAGTGAATGAATGTTTGAATCGATGTAAGAGTGAAAGAATTAATGAATGAATAAATGAATGAGTGAAAGAACGAATGAATGAATAAATGAGTGAATACATGATAAAGTAATTAAATGAGTGAATGAATGAAAAAATATATAAACGAGTGATAACTGCATGAATGAGTAAATGAATGACTGAATAAATGAAAGAATGGATGACTGAGTGAATGAATATGTATTATCCGCTGAAAAAAGTATATTTGAAGTAATTAAGAACTAAAGCTAAATGTGAAAAACAGAGAAAGTGATAGCTATATTATAAATTTGAAGTTGGGTGTATATGGGAAAGTAGGCTCGCATAGTTCTAGACGGAACTTCTTGTTCTTTTAACGAATTAAAATTTATTGCTTGCGGTTTTTAGCATTTTGAGGAGCAGCCGATTTTTAATTTTTTTTTTTGGATTTTTATTATTATTTTTTTAAAGCGAATTGAAATTTATTTCCTGCGGCTCACAGGCGGTTGATAGTTTTATTTTGATTTCTTTATTTTGACATGTATTTTACGGGACCATTTTCCATACTCCACGGGGGTTTTTAAAAGAAATGTTGTTCTTTATAGCGATTTTTGTTATTCCAGCTTATTATTACTATTTATACTTTCATTTTGTTTTTTCGCCTGTGAATTAGCACATATGTTATTTTCCTATTTGAGCTCAGATGAAAGGTTTATTAAGCTTTCAAAGCTTAGCTTGCTGCTGTTTGTTTCTGCAAGCTATAAAATTTCGTCTTTGTTTTGAGCCGGGTCCAGACGCTACGTTTTGCACAAGTTTTTGTCTCCGCAGTTCAACACGTTGCAAATAAAACGTTGCGTATAGATTGGAAAAGTGCGCAGTTTTGAGTCCGGTGCGAAGACTTTACAGTTGCTGCGATAACTGAGCTAGAAAGCATAGATGTCTTTGAACTGTGTAGACAAATCGGCACATGTAGACGGTAGCACCCTTTTCCGATTCATTTTGTTTCTCAGTTTCAATTCGTCAGGCGACAATGGCCGACTTTCGGCAATGTTCTCGGGAGTTTCTCACAAAATTTATTGCATTATGCGAAAGTTCCCCATGCATTTGGCGTGTCAAATCTAAGAACTATAGTGACAGGGATAAAAAGGGGGACGCTTATGAGAGTTTAGTGAAAAAATTCAAAATAATTGATGCGTACGAACGTTATTCATCACGAACGTGCGTACGTTCGTGATGAATAACGAACAAACGTTAATACATCGATTCGATCTGGGGCTGGAGACGAAATCTACAAGCCATCTCTCTGGTATTTTGAATTGTTACATTTCCTAAATGATCAAGAGACACCAATGCAGTCTAGGAATACCATAGATGAAAATAAAGAGATTGCAGTTGTCGAACCACCAGAACAGGCAACAAAAAATATTTATTTTATGTAATCATTTGACCACTTTAAACGCCAGGTACTTCTGAGACGTTCCAGTATTTTTCATTAACATGACACCATGCCAAAATTGACCTCCTTCATGACGATATCGCACAAAACTGAGTGAAATATACAGATATCTCTGCACCATGTAGACGCATAACAAACTGCAACGTTTTCATTCAGTATTAGACTGCGTAGCCAAAAGGTTGTACAAAACGTAGCGTCTGGACCCCGCTTTAATGTCATTAAATAATAGATAAAAATTAATTCTACTAAACATTTATTAATTAAAACTATTTTAATTTATTATAATCGTCCTTTTTGTGTGGCTACTTGAACTAAACAAACAAAATGCGTTTTCTTTCAAATATTTTCTTTTTTGTTTTGTTTCGTTTCTTTCTTTCCTTTTTCCTTTTTTATTGTGCGTGCTTTGTTAAAAAAAAAAAAAAATGCTTAAATGTGTACGATCTCTGGCTGATTGCCGTGGGCAGCTAATTTTTTAGCCTACTTTCCCGTAGAAGTAAAAAAAAATAATAATAAAGCATGAAAGAAGGCTTAATGTATCGAGAAAATATCGTTAGAAATCAAGAAAAGTCAAAAATAAGTTAAGTAATTAAATAAAGATTGAAAAATAAAAAATTTGAAAGTAGGAGTTTGAGATGGGGAAAAAGTGTGTCGGTCGGTCTGTCGGTCTGTCTGTCTGTCGGTCTGTCTGTCTGTCAGTCTGTCTGTCTGTCGGTCTGTCCCCCCCTAATAACTTTTGAACGAATTGTCCGATTGGAAAAATTCTTTTTGCAATCGAAAGATCTCGGCGAGGACATCTCATTTCCATATTTTACTTTTTGGTTTGAACAATTTTTTGTTCAATTTTGAACAGTTCAAAAAATTTTAACATTAGCGCATAGGGTGAAAATGAAGCAAATTATGTAAACTCTGGGTACAAGATATGAGTTCCCATGAACAAGCTCACTGGAAGAAGTTCTTGGCGTGAAATAATGATTTGAACAATTTTTGTTCATTTTTGAACAGTTCAAAAAAAATTAACATACCGCTTACGGAGAAATTTCAATCCTATATAATTCCTGATCTAACGGACCGATTTGCTTGGAACAACCTTTATCGGAAAGCTCTTATGACGTAGAACATGTACAAATAGAAAGTTCATCCAGAACTAACGAGCCTATTTTCCTATGAAATTTTTTGATCGGGATTTTCAAGAATATTTTTTAATTAATGAATTATTAAATGAATAAGCAAAAGAATGAATGAATAAATGAGTGAATAAATACAGGAATGACTTAATAAATAATGATTGAATAAAATATGTATTAACCATTGAAAAAGGTATATTTGAAGTAATTAAGAACTAAAGCTAAACGAGAAAGACAGAGAGAGATATAGCTAGATTATAAATTTGAATTCGGTGTATACGGGAAAGTTGGCTCGTATAGTTCTAGACGGAACTTCTTGTTATAATGTGGAATGCTATACATTTTAATAAAATACCATAATTTACACCTAAAAAAGTTATCACTATATACACAATGGCAAACCGACTGGTCTTTTCAGTTTTTAACACGGGCATAGCCGTGCGGGTACCGCTAGTATATATATATATATATATGTGTGTGTGTGTGTGTGTGTGCGTGTGTGTGCGTGTGTGTGCGTTATAGTGTGGGAATGTGTGTGCAGATTTGTAAACTAATACGTTGATGAGATGAGACAAACTAACTTAATGCAGTTTCTTTCTCATTTTAAAATGCTGACTCTAATGAATACATAAAACTGTTTCTAGTACTTTCTGAAAAACATAAAAAATAACTTGAAATAACATATTTATACACACTTTTTAGATAAGAATCCCTTAGCAATACTTTCTCAGTTACTGCGATGGCTTTTAGCTTTCTCATTTAGGAAAGTCACCAATTGCATTTCATTTGGGGAACCATTTGTCATTCCGTTAATACTATCGGCATGTGGACACGTTTGTACTGACCCATTTTTCATGTGTTCCTTCTAGTGTCGGAACGTGTTTTCACCCTTGTTGGCTTAATAAATGTTCCCTCGAGACGTCTTGCAAGATGAATCTCTGATATACACTTTCACTTGGGCGGCTTTTTTAGCAGATTTTTTACTTTAAGGACTTACTGAACTAAAACACTGATCAATAAAAAAAAAGGCGGGGGGGGGGGGGGGAATGCCGCATGTCACGAAAAAATTTACATATATTTCATTATTTACACAACAGCTGTGCTTAATTTAAGCAAAATACTGCAGATTTTCCAATTAAGGAAATTATCCCACGAAAAAATGTATATCCAGATAAATTTGTTCAAGTTTATTACGATAATGGATGCATATATGGAGTCTTTATAAAAAGTAAGGTTTCTGTACTGTGCTCCTTCCTAATGCCCAAATTTAAGCCATTAACACTAGAAAGAAGAAGGGGCCTGTGTGGCCCTCCTCGATGTTTGCTGCTCAGTAATTCCATTAATAATTGACTGAATGCATGGTAACTTTCTGACTTTTCCTAATACGATCATATTTAAGTGTTAATTTAACCATTTTGTTTTACACTCATAGAAGCGAAAATATTCAACCTTGTACCTAGAACTACGGAAGGGGCCACTGTGGCCCCTAAGGTATTTTACAATGGAATTTGTTAAATTCTTAGTTTCTTTTGATGGCTGTACTCTGACAAAGTGTGATTTAGTCTAGTCTGACCTTGACCTTTCTCTTTTTACAACCGGTTTCAATCCAAAATACGAAACAAATGCGACACCTGGCTTGCTGGACAATGGCGAGTGCTCTTCCAAAGCTAGATAAGTTTTACATTTTGACGTGAGAAAGTAAATGACAGGGTACACTATGATACACTCAGTTGTTGTATAGGGATTAGAGAACATGCATGGGGCACGTGGACTCACTCAAGAAGAAATTTAGAAAGAATTATCCGCAAAATTCTCGGAGGGGCCACACTGGGCCCTTCATTCTTTCTCGGTTAGGGGAATTTTCCGTCTTTCTAGTGTTAAAGTCCTTCATATTCTTTGTATAGATGAGAGGGAGAAAGAGTGGGGCAATTTTCATTTGTCTGATGATAACTTCCATTTCAAACTATAGTTGAAATTATTATTATTATTATTATTTAATGTGGAACAATATTTTGGCAACTTTCAGATTTCATTATATTTCTTTCATAATTTGCCAATAATTTATTCTTGGAGAAAAAATAAAATTTCATCAGATGCTCAACGTTCCCACTGTGCCTGCTTGCGGAATACAATGGAATAGCGAATGGGCTACAGACAGAAGGCACATACAAAAACAGATATATTTTGGCACATTATTATTATTATTATTACTGTTATTAAGTACATGTTCAGATAATACACATTGAAGAGAAAAAAGATACGCATGCATTCTAAGCAAACAATGCTAAACATTTTATAAATAAAATATTTCATCCATATCAAATTATTTTTAACCGACTTCACAAAGGAAGGAGGTTATACATTCATATTGTAAGTATGATCGAGGGTGGTTTCCCATAGGTCCCATACCTTGGTTTGACCATATTCCATAACTAGAATAAAAGTTATAGGCTGAAATGTGGTCCTTTTTTTGCTTTGTGGTCCATAACTTTTGACTAGATGAACCGATTTTGATTATTTTTTCTTTGGTCGATAGAGGGTCGTCTAACTCAAATATCTCACATCAATTTGACTACATCTGTTTTTTAGAAAAAACGCTATGGGGGAAAAATAAGTATTTTTTCTTTTTAATTGAAAAGGCTAGGCTTGATTTTTCTTTGTTGGGAAAATTGTTGATAAACAGGAAACTCATTGTTAAAAAATAGTGTTACCATTAAGATGTAACAGTAAAAGCAATTATAACAAGAAATTGACCAAAATCTTCTCTGAAGAAGAAATTAAATCCAATCAGTTTGCTTGCCTATTGACTCTTTAAAATCGATTTCAAAACGAAATTTATCATACAAACGGTTAGTTTTTAGTGTCATTCCCTGAAAGAAGGTTTCCCCTTTGATATGTATGTTTTAAAGATAGAATATTTATATAAAAATGTATTTACACCAAAAAGAATAAAATAAAATAAAAATAGAACCGACTTCAAACTATAAATTGCGCTAAAAAGTAAAAAACAAAATTATTCTTTAAACAACTTCGATACGACTTTTAAACATAATTTTTGAAGTCGGTGCAAAATTATGATGAATTTTGATGCATGATTCTTTTTGTTACTATGAACCAATTACAAATGTAAATAGCGTAGAGTTTGCAACAGTTTCAATGTAAAATGACGCATGGCGTATTATTATTAGACTCATAATTTTGCACCGACTTCAAAAATTATTTTTAAAAGTCGTATCGAAGTTGTTTAAAGAATAATTTTATTTTTTACTTTTTAGCGCAATTTAGTTTGAAGTCGGTTCTATTTTTTTTCCAAAAATTAGTTTATTATTTTAAATTTTATAGTGCATATTGTTAAAGTATTGTTAGTATTACTTTATATGATGATTTTTTAATTTTTTTCTTGATACCTTTTCCAAACTTGGGAAGCTCACCTAGGGGGAAACTATGCCTACTTCTGATGCATAGGCCTGATCTCACTTTTTAAACTTTTTCAAAGTTATGTTATAATTATTTTGATATTTTAGGTGACTATTATGTTAGATAAGAGTTTGAACAAAACCATACAAAAATAATAGATTGCAGATCTTCTATTAAATTTAGATGATAAATGATTAAATACCCTTAAGTGGGTCCACTACTTTGGCATTTACCTTGCGTTGTACTAAATAACGTAGAAAAGAAAGCAGTTCGTGTTATATGTGTAGTCGGTGTAAAAGCTAAATGAAAAAGCAATTTTTTTAGGGAGCAGAAATTGTTAGGCAATAAAGAATCAAATGAAGCCATTTTGTATCTCACTGCAGAACACAAACATTTATTTTTATTAATGTAACAATTATTTGATTAATCGTAATCAAGATCTGTCAAAAGCTTTATTTTGAGCACAATGAAGTTTGAAAACTTCGTTTTCAAACTTCACATTGTACTCATGTAAAAATTAGAGACAAAAATAAGTTTAATCGAATTTAAAAAAAAAAAAAAATAAATAATCCTGTTTTCGAACTAAAACCAAAGTTTTCCCCCTTGTAGCAACTGAAGGTTTTGATTTTTTTAATCTCACATCCATGATCTAACGTATAAAAGCAGGGCAATTTCCCTTTTCAAAGAGGTGCCAATGGCGATGAAGATGAAGAGGTCTGAACGCATCGGATATCGAATAATCGATTCTTTTTCCGCTTCGTTTTCATCGCTTCTATCGCGGTTGACAGTTCTGAAATTCATACTTTTCTATTCCAATTCTTTTTCTTTTTTTCCTTCAGATCATAAGTCAAATTTTGAATTCAAAGAAGTTTTCAAGCTGAATTAATATTTTCGAGTTTGGAACGACAGTAAGGGAAATATTTCGTCCTTTTAAGATCGGAATAGAATGCTTTGCATTTTACATGTTATTCTTTTTTTACTGTGATTCTTTTTTTAAGCGATGTAGCTCTAAAATCTTTTATACTATGATTATTGAACTGTTAAATTAAAATTTTAATTAAATTCTGGAGTGATAAAACAGTGCTTGTCCAAAAATCTTCCTGAGATATTTGCAAAAACAGCATTTTTCTTTTTTCTTTTTTTTTTTTTTTTTTTTTTTGTTAACGGCATGCCTAGCTGTTATAACGAGAGAAATCTTGACAATTGTATTATTCTTCATTACAACGTGTAGTTCTACGTTTTTAATGCTCCTTTTTGGCAGTTCTCTAAAAATGTCCGATTTTGGACTAGCACTGTTTTTTCACTCACCGATTTAGCTATATAAAGTATTTAAAATATTTTAATTATTTTTGTCCCATACTTGACATGTTTTATAAATGTATAACATTTTCTAAAGTTAAAGCACAAGTTTTCCTGAATTATAGTACATATTCTCGAAAGAGATGCATCCAATATTGTTAATCCTGAAGCGAAAACTTCGAGGACTGTCGCCAAGACATAAACGTATCCTTAAAACTTATATTAATTTAGATAAATAAACATAATGTATCATAAATTCTTTAACTGTAGTGTTATGTTTTTATGTTTGTATTTTAACGAAAAACCTGCAGTTCATTAACCGATTTTTTTCAGCCAGGAAACAAGAGCAACGATTCTTTTGCCTTCACGAAAAAAATTTCAAAATGCCTCTGAGTTGCTAAGTGATGAAACAATATTTCGATTTAGTTGCAATGACAAGTGTCGAATCCGTTCTGACTGGTATTTCCGTTGTCACGGAAGGGCAGTCGTAAAGTTACATTAGTTTCAACCAGATCACATTAATACTAGGCGAATAATTAAGGCCCGAGGGGGAAAACGTTTTAGAATGGACGATTACGAAGGGGAAACTTACAAATACTTTAAGGGTGGGAAGTTCAATTAAAAATAGCTTTCAGTTCGGTTTGTACATGCTACAAACCTAGGTTGGGGGAGATTTCCTAACATCTGACACGCTGTCCAAACACATGCGAAAATACAAAAGGCAATTCTCAAAAAAAAAGGTGAACAAAAAATTCAACACCAAAAACTGGAAGTATTTTAATAAACGAAAAATTTAATAATACGACAATTAATTTAATTTCATGAACACATAAATATTTCTTCCCACAACGTGGAGGCACTTGCCTTGTCGGCATTCCTTCTTTTCAAAGTGCGCGAATTTCTGGCCATTTGTGAAGGGTCACCTGATAGCATAAAACCCAGCATGCTGTAGTTGGATGACTCCAAATGGCGTCCCCTCCCGTTTTGGACCTGAGACTGAAAAGGGGCAAAAATTTCTGCAGCCCCCGGTACTCTTATAGCTGCCTCGGTATTTCAGAGACGACGGATTTTACGGGCACGTATCCCTAAGTGTGCATGGTGGGTCTGTTTCTGAACGCTAATCCTTCGAAGAAGGATTGGTGTTCAGAAAAAGACCCACCATCGGTTCGAAGACCATGACCATATGCACAAAATGTAAGAGCAAAACCAATGAATATAATTTGTATACATAAAAGCAATGATACACTAAAATATTCAGCCAAATTATCCTGGCATAGCTTAATTCCTTTAACAAAGTAGTAAGAAGGGGTAATATTGAAGGGAGGGAAAACAATTAAATATGAACGATAAAGAACTGGATGTTAATGGAATTTAGTTATTAAAATTGCTAGTGACGACAATGATTTTAAATTTTGACAAAGAAATTCTTTCACCCAAAATGATTTCAAAAAGCATTGAATTAAAAGCAAAAATGAAAGAAGCTCTTACAAGTTAATGCATTCAAAGGATTCAGAAATGCATATCAAATCATTCTTTATTCTAATTTTACAAGCATTTCATTAATGATTTCATGAAATTACTTTATTAAAAGAAATCCTGCATTTGCTTACGAGTTTTACATTTGCTTTTTCATTACACGAAAAGTCTTTAATTTTCAGACGGTTCTTTTTTTTTAAGACAAACACGTATATATTTTATTTAAAAGGATCTAGTGTGAAAAAATTAAATTTGAAACGACGCCGACTGAAACTAAAAGAACAACTTCATGTTCCATTTAAGATGTTTGTATTACAGGAGACTGTCAGGTTTAAGTATTCTTGAAACTATCATCCCAAGAAGGTAGAATAGAATTAATTGCGATTGAATAAGGAAGTCATTTTGTAAAAAAATGCATTTGACTTCCATCTTATTGAGAGAGAGAGAGAGAGAGAGTCTTTTACTTTCAGTTACTTACAAAAAACACAAAATATGTCATTATTAGCATAACGCTTCTTTATTTTAGTACCATATATTCATTTAAATTAGTTCTTTCAACTTGTACGAAATTTTAAATGCAGCTTTGAATGCGTACCGAGTAGAAGAGGCTATCCAAATTCGTTTCTTATCCCAGTAATATTTGAAACATGAACTTGTTAGATTTCATTTTATAATAAGCTGATTAATCTGTGATTTATTTATAAAAACCTTTTAGATTCTTGAAATTGTGAACTGGCATTGACCTTCTACTCTTCATTATGGATAGGCTGTTCGAAACAATGTAAGTTAGAATTAATTTTTACACAATCAGAATCACTTTAGTTCACACTGTTAAAAAATTCCGTAAGAAAATAGTAAAATAACCATTTATTTCAATTGTTATTTTACCATATTTAATTACAACAGTTGAATAACCATTAAAAAGGGGATACTCAAACCGCTGAAAAAGTCGTTTATTCTCTGTTTATCCTAAAGAACGTTTAATTAACCGTAATTTTCAAGCACTCAATAAGAATCGGGCGTCCATCTTGGTTGCGAAACCTTACCGGTCGTACGTTGTTGTTAAAATATGAATAAAGATTTATAAGTTCAAATATGCATGTGTAGATAAAAAAAGAAGGAAAAAAGTGGCTTAAGCAGTGGTTACGAAATAGAAACACATACACTGTTAAAAAAATCTCCTGAAAATAACGGAAAAAGTACGGCAGCAGAGTTGCCGGAAATATTCCGTTTCTGATTATATTTTCCCGAGATTTGACAGAAGTTCCATTTCTCTTTTGTCCGTTAATCCAATTCAGGTTGTGTAAATACAGCAACCGTAAAACGGAAAATTTTCGTTCTCGTATTTTCAGGACGTGATATTTCCGTTTTTGGAAGGAAAAACTACGTATTGAAGCACTACGGAAATCTTCCGTTAAAATCAGTCAAAAAGCACTCTGAAAATTCAGGTTTTTTTTAACAGTGTGCACACGTAAATCAAAAATTGGAGACATCGGATTCCCGAACTGTTCGCGAATGAGCGAACCCACAATTTGAGCTGCTGAAGCTTGTTTGTATTTTAATTTTCCAGCAAATGAAATGATTTTCGTTAATATACAGTAACTTTAGACCAAAAATAAATTTAGATGCAATCAAAAACTGAAATCTCAATTTTAAGGCAGTTTGCTTGTTGGAAAAGAAGATTTATTGATAAATAAACGGCCGCTTTGCGTGGTGTAGATGGCCGCATGACTGGAGCGCAAGGTTGGTGTACCATACACACGGGTTCGATTCCAGTACGCTTCGTTTACGGTTTCTACACCTCGAATTGGTTCAAAAACCGTAAAAATTTTGTTTTGAAACCATTTTTAAATGGTTCTAAACCATTATTTGTATTTAGGGCTTTTTAACCAAGCTAATTGGATATGGTTTAGGTCCCGTAAAGATAGAAAAATGTTCCAAACCATAAATTTAGCGGTGAAATAGATGGAGAGACTGCTGCCGGTTATTTAACCGTAATTTCATGATGACATTTCTAACAGTGTAGGAGCACTTTTCACTGATTTTATATTTGATTATCTATTTCCTGGTTCTGAGGTTAATTCGTTTTCTTGATCTAGACAAGATACTGTTCGGTAATTAAAGTAAAGAAACTATATTGTATTGTCACTAAAAATGCGTATAGTGTTTGATACCAACAGTATTCCGGGTTTTTTTCTCCATCTGAAAGTTTACTAAGGTACACTGTAAAAAATTTCTGTAAAATTGCAGAACGGACTCTGAGTGTTTCTTTAAATTAAGGTAGAACTTGTTCAAAATTAAATAATCAAGTTTCTTGTTAGTAGTTTCGCAATAAAACTTGTTTTTCTGCACTGTGTTAAACTGCAGAGAAAAATTTATTAATTTTACGTGGAACTGAACACTTGAGATCTGTGAACACCAATTTAAAAATTGTAAACAAATGCATGAATAAATGCTTGAGATCTTTGACTACCAGTCTAGAAATTATCAACAATTCATTATATATTGTTGGAGTTTCATATACTTTAGCTCTAGTGAGCACCCCGCTAACCCTCGACGTCCAACTTTCACAACACCGGAGGTATCACAGCAGCGTTAGCTAAACTGAGCTCACCTTCGACTTTGTATACCAACCAGAAAGAGTAATTCTGCGTACTCAGAGATGGCATCAATCCTGCGGCACATTATCTGTTGCAATGAATTAATAGAAATTTATCTGTTTTTATTATCAGTAATTTTCTTTTTTAAACAGTACGTAATTCCGTTTTTTTAAGTCTCTTCTTTTCTCTGTAATTTTACGTTAGACTCGGCATAAATGATTTTCAAGAGATTCTCATGTATTTTCGGGCATATTTTTTTTTTTACAGTGTAAGTGTGTTTCATGGTTTAATACGCAAGTAAATCACTAATATTCATACTATTTTAATCATCATAAAAGAAATTAAGTTTGCGGACAAAAGCATTTTTCAGAGTTGTTTCTAGGTCACTAAAAGCAAAATATGGAAACATACTCAAGTGAAGTATCAGCAAAAAAAAAAAAAAAAACACGGTTTAAAGGTTTAAATTTTGAAAAATTGCATGTTTCTCATTTATTGTTACAAAACTATATACACTAGTGCGAATTCATTTGTAACAAAAAAAAATTTTTGATGCCATTACTAGAAATTATTGAAAACGTAAGAACTGCACGGGAATAATAGGAAGAATTATTTAGAATTGTTTCCTAATTTTTATGGGCAATTCCATTCTATCCATTAGAGCTATTTTTCATCCCAATTATCGGATTCCGTTTCAGCTAAAGCGAACATATATATTGATTCCTTACGCTGCTAAGTGCATTTAAAAGCACAAAAACTGTTCTCCAGACGACAGATTAAGCTTCTGACGTTGAATTTTTCTTTGCATAGAAACTAACCTTCCATTAAAGATATTAAGTCCATTATGAATATTAAATTCCTAACTTGTGCTCACTTATTTCTCAAAACTGAAAACAAAAAGAAATATTCCGGTAAAATCTTTACAAAGCATCAATAGCGACATCAGATGCTATTGAGATGAAGACATAACATTAAAACAGCCTTTAAAAGCAGATGTTTTATATTTCACTATTGTTTTAAAAATCTTTTAAATGCCAGAAAAAGAAAGCAAACATATTGTTAATATAAGCAAGTTATATTAAACCGCTTTTACCACGGAAAGAACCTATTTATATTTTACGTAGGCTGGAAGTAGTTATTGAGGATCTTAGCGTTTGTCAGTGGTCTCGGATGGGACAATTTCTGGTAAATTATAAATTAAGAATTAAAATCCCCTGATGCACAAAAGGATTTTTTATGTATTTTTACAAAATCCAAATAAATCACGGAACTTGTGCCTGTGAGTTGAAAAATAGAAACAAATCCAAAGTTTCATCCAAAGATATATCCTTCTTACGATATGTGAAAGAATTGAAATAATATATAAAGATAAAGTGATTTTAATGGCATGGATATTGATTGATAACTACGGGCATTATATAGAAAACTAATAATTTTAGTGCAATTTGTTATTTTACTCGAAATCATCGTTTACAAAATTAGTAGCTATCAAAATTAGCAAAACAAGCACATTAAATGAAAATATGTTTAAAAACTATTGAATTGCTTTTTTCACAATGAGCAAGTATTTTACAGAGGTAAGAAATCAAACATTTAAATCCAATGTTTAACATCTCAATTTGACTATATAATACAGATTTTTAAAATTGTATGCAATGCATTATTTAACTATACATTGCCTACGTATGGATAAAACCTTATCAAGTGTTAGGTGCATAAATGACTATGCAATTTTTTTCTAACTTTAAAATCATGCGCTATCTCTATTTAACATATATGTTTTTCCTAACACAACAGAATCATAAAAGCAACTAATAACTTTAAAGTCATCTTAATTTTACTTACGGTTTCTCTTCTTCCATAAAGCAAATTTTAATAGTTTTTTTTTCTCCAAAATAAAAGGAGAAAAAATTTAAACCGTTAAAAATAAAATGGCTTTGAGGTATTGAAGTTTAAAAATTCATTTCAAATATGGAAAATAAAATGTAATATCGGACAGCATTTGATTAAATTTCTTTTCCGTATGCAAGCCATAATAAAGTAACATTTTGAAATTTGATTAGATTTCTTTTTAGGCACAGCTATTTGTTTTCTTCTTTTCATGAGTAAAACGTAATTTTCCTTTTCGTTTAAGAGTTTATTTATCTATCGTGGAATTAAATTAGCATGCTTTTTCATTAACTGTTACTCGTATTTTATGAACTCTCCTTATTTATCGAAGCATAAAAATCATTAAGAAGCAGCTCTTCTTTAGATGAAAGGAGTAGAATTTTCATTCGTCGTATCGTCCGTAATGTTTTTAGATTTGGTGAATACATTCTTTAATTTCATAATGTATAAAGTTTCATAATATCAGCATATTACAAACCGCGCGTACTAAAAAATACATATTTTTATCGATGACGAGTTGAGACTTTTCTAAATCAGGTAAAATATTTATCAAAAAAATAAACATTTTTTTTTTTTTAAATTAAATAATGATTTTCCCACTAATTCAGATGTCACTCTTCCATTCATTGGCAAGATCGTAAGATTATTGGTTAAAAAATCGGCCAGGAAGTTCAACTTTTCTTTAATAACAACAAAGGAATGTATCCTAGGCATTACGAGAAGGCCCGACCGGGACCTGTAGCTGTTTTACGCAATTCCCTACATGTATTAGTAGTGTATTAAATTATCACGAAAATTTCTTTATTTGCGGCGAGTAAATATGGTGCAGGTAGAAAGGCGAAGTGGCTGCGTTTTGTTCTAGGAATCTTCGTGATGCCAAATCGGTACCTTAGGGTGCGTACATACTTGAGCAATGCTCAACCTGAACCACGTCAATCCGCTCACCCGAATGGTTGCTCGCATGCTTAGGTCATGCGCAGAAGCTGTTTTTCCTCTCCGTGACGCCATGCCCACCCTGAATTTGCTTTATTTTGTTCGTGACGTTAATCAACCGAATAGACGCCTTTAAGATAGGGAAAATGTCATACGACACATGTCGTATGTGTGCCACATACTCATTTCAGCGCTATAGTTTAGGTCGATAAAGTTACCTCGATATAGTTTACCTCGACAGTTTATACATTTTTGAGAAGAATATATGTTACTGCCGCGTGATTACATCCCGTACAATATCATAATTGCTCTTTCCAGCCATAAAGCGTTCCTTTTATTCTTCCAACCATTATGGCACACCATTTACACCTTTGAGTATAAAAGGTAGTAAAACGGAATTTATATCCTAAGCTTGCAATGCTGTTAAATAGTGGAAAATAAAATCTTAACTCCTTTCGAAAGTCTAAAAAATGGTTTGAAATCTTTTTTCGAAATAATAGAATTGGAAATAAAACTGCAAATATATTTTTCAAAATTTCACAAAAAATCAACTGATGTTTTATTCATGGTAAGGTTCAATCCCTACAAAAACATCCAAAACCCTTTTTCCAAAGAAGACAATTTATTTTCTCCACCCAATTTGAAGCAGACGATTTTAAAACGCGAGACATAAAATATCTTATATTTTAAAAGACCTACGGTTGTCAGAATAAAGAAATTTTCCCGCGTAAAAGGAAAAAGACTCAGTGTCTCGGAGGGTTTTCCGAAATCGATATTTGTCTGTAGCACCAGAAACCTCTTTCTGACAACAAGTTCAACTTGAATGAACAAACAGAATTTTTTCGTCGTTTTAAGAAGTGTTCATGACAACTGGAATTATTTTCTGTGAAAGTGTGAAACGAATTTTAAGTAATTGATTCTGTTTTGGCTGCATCAAATATCGTTAAGAGTTCTGTCATTTTACAGATAAAATAAATATCAAAGAAAAGAAATACAAATACGTGTTGTTGTTTTTTTAAATAATCCTTGTAAAAATGGTACTTAAAGTTAGACATGTGTTACGCTTCCAAAACACAATTCCATTTTCAAATAAGAATTTAGCAAAAGCTTCTAAACTGAAAAAAAAATCCCTAGTACTTCTATACAATGATAAAACTGCTGTTATTAAGAAATGCAAGCTATACTAGTAGAATACAAAGATATATGTCGCATAGTCTCATATTCGATAATTACTAAGTCGATTTCGTCTTGATCTTCGTAAAAAAAATGCTCAACTCTTTCAAAAATGTCGCCCCAGAATTATTTAATCACCAAACATTTCAATTGCAATCAGCTTTGATCTTATTGCAGTCCATTTAGTGTCGTCTTTTTTTCTCTGGAGGATGCTATAACACTCATTATCTACGGAATGCAAATAAAAAAAACCTCTGAACAGATCGAATGTTTTAATCCTAAACAAAAAAGAAAATGCATTTAAATGTAAAGACTGTAGAGTACTAATGGCTCCTGGCTCCTGGAGGGACGTCAATGGAGTGGGGAATTTCGCAGACGATGAGCAAAGGAAGGGGAAGAAGGAGAATAGAAGGGCAGTTGATGGCATATGTCTGAGAATAATAATAAACATTTACGATGTGAAAATTCAGTTTATTATTTTGAAAATAGTTTTAAAGTATGGGTTTTGATAAAATATAAAGTTAACATAACTGTACAAGGATTAAAAGTCGTATCGATGTTGTTTATAGAACTAATTTATTTTTTTACTTTTTAGCGCAACTTTTAATTTAAAGTCGGATCTTTTTTTTTTTTTTTTTTTCAAAAATTATATTATTTTGTTCTTTTTGGTGTTGATACATTTTTTACATGAATACTCTATTTAGAAAATTTAAATATGTATATATATATATATATATATATATATATCAAAGGGCATACCTCCTTTGAGTGACTGTCCCTAAAACTGAATCATCACTAGTGCAAACAAACTGAATGAATTTAATTTTTCATTCAGAGAAGCTTGCACTCAAACTCTTATTATAATTGCTTTTAATATTTCTGCTTAACGGTAACAAATTCTTTTTTAACAATGAGTTTTATATTTATTAATTACTTTCCAATAAAAGAAGAATACTTATTTTTTCACCCATAATGTTCTTTCTAAAGAATAAATGTAGTCAAATTGATGTGCGATATTTGAGTTAGACGACGCTCTATCGATTAAAAAAAGGTCATCAAAAAACGCTCATTTAGTCAAAAGTTATTGATGAAAAAAACCAAAAAAATCACTATATTTCTGTCTATAACTTCTTTTTTTTTAATTACCGAATACGGTCAAACCAAACTACCTACGAGAGAGCACCCTCTAATGGGATGCTTCTGTAAGTTTTGCGATTACCACAAATCAATTTGACAAATTTGATTTTTCTGCACCATTGAGGAAAATTTCAAATATTTTAATAGCATTTTCCTTTGCTTTTATTCTTAAAGGATACTTTTAAGAAGCAAACATGGTTTGCCTTAGTAGTGTCTTCTTAGTCTTCCAGGCGTAATCCAACATCTTCATCACATGTAGGACGTTGATTTTCGGAGCTCTTTTGTTCATGAAAGCATAAAATTTGCATTCTTTACAAACATCTCAGTTTTCTTTGCAGCATCTATCCGCTGGAATTCTGGTTTTTGAATAAACCATTTTTTCCCATCTAGGAAGGAAAAGTTTCAAATCTTTTCGTCTGTCTAAAATTTTTACTTTGCAGATTATCCCACTTTAATAACGGTTAAAAATGAGTGAGTCGGAACCCCACTCTTGGCTATACTTTTCTTCATAAGTGAAACACAGTTTAAAAATATTGATATTGGTTTTTATTCTATTCAACAAGACACCCCACTTTTGCATGCCTACTATATCTCCTTTTTTTTCGAAACAGAGTTAGATGAAGTCTCTTTGTGGTTTTCAAAAGAAAGAGCTCACCGCTGTTCAATCAATGTCCCTCAAAGTTTGATTCCCTATTCCTTCTTTGGATAAACCAGAAAACTACTGTCATTTCGGGTGAACGTTTCAGAAAACTCGTTAATTGAAAATAGTTTTACATCGGTTTCATTCTCCTACCTATATCAGATGGCAATGTTGCTCTTGATATGAGAAGAAAATGTTTCTTTCTCCCTTACAGTTGTTTACAAAGGTCACTGGCCAGAAATGTCAAGAAAAGACAGTTGTGAAAAATGCTGTTGTTATTAACATGGAGACTGCAATAAATTATTTTAGCTGTAATTGCATGGATTACACAATACACATACAGTGGCGTGCAAAAGTTTTGGGCCATCCATTTTTCATACACATTGCACAGAAATATGATGGTGAAAGAAATATAAAAGATCAATTATAATAGATATTCACTTATATTTGAAAAGAATGAGTTATATACATTTATATTACTTTTAAATAATTATTTGTTCAACATTTTTTATTATTGACTGTGCAAAAGTATTGGGACACATACTAGCTTAAGAAAATATCAAAAAGAATAAAGGAGAATTGGGGTAAAATGTATTGTACTCCTTCGTTCGACTCAATACTTTGTTGCCATGCCCTTAGTAGCAATGACTGCAGCGCCCCGACGAGGCATTGAGTCGATTAACCGTGAGATTCGTTCTTTTGGAAATTTTTCCCATTCTTGACGCAAATGGTTCCCCAATTCTATCTTGTTGGAGTGATTTTTCGTTCCAACACAGACCTACAGGTCTTGCCACAAGTGTTCAATGGGATTTAAGTCCGGTGACTGCGATGGCTAGGCTAGTAAGTAAACTTTTCAGCTCTGAAAAAATGTTTTCACAAGACGGGGTGAAGTTTGTTTTCGATCGTTATCTTGTTGAAAAATCCAACCACGAGGCAAATTTTTTGTTGCAAATGGAAGCATATGGTCTAGCAGAATGTTGTTGTACATTGCAGCGTCCATATTGCCGTGAATTTCCACCAGCGGACCAACGCCATCAGCAAAAAAAGCTCCCCAAACTATGATGTTCTCTCCACCGTGTTTAACAGTAAGATTTTGATACCTTACATTATATCTGGTACCTGTAGGACGTCTTACATACTTCTGACCATTCCTTCCAAACAATTGAAATTTCGATTCATCAGAAAACAGCACTTTCCGCCAATCTGATGCTGTCCAGTGCTGATATTTTTTCGCGAAGCCCTAACGTAGCTTTCTTATTCTTTTTTCTGATTAATTGTTTCTTGATGCCAATCCGTCCAATCAGCCTTACAGCCTTCAGACGTTGAGACATCGTACTCTGACTGACATCGGCTAGATTTTCACTTCGTAATTCCCGTGAAACGTCGGCTACGCTTTTTCGTGGATCGACAACACACTTTCTTCTTATAATTTTGTCGACACGATTCGAAGTTTTTCGCGGCCTACCGCTCCGTTTTTTATCACACAGTAAGTTTGTTGTTTTATACTTATAAATAATACGATTAACAGTACTTTTACCGAAAGATAAAGCACTTGCAATGAAACGTGAATTATTTCCTCCTGAAGAAAACTTCACCATGATTTTGCGAACCTGAATATTCGTGTCTTTTGGCATCGTTGCCACAAGAAGACTAATTTTTCTTTGGATACCATGTTTTGAAACCAGCGAGCGTAAAAAAAGTAAATAAATCGGGAGTACAAAGCCACGGCGTGTAGTGGCCCGTTACTTTTGCACACCGATCAAAGTCATTTTACGTAGTACACGTAGAATATGCAATGAACCAATGTAATATTTGATGTTTCTGTGTATATTCTAACTCTCTCATATATTTTGGACAATGAACGAGTGGACGAATAAACTTTTTCATCAATCCAATGGAAAAATCAGGTTGGCCCGAAACTTTTGCACGCTACTGTATATATACATATATATCTGTTATAATTACTATTATTATTAATTTCTAAAATTTAAATTTAATTTTCATTTTAAGAGAAAAAAATACGAGAGGAAGTCAAGATAAACAGGTTTCACCACAAATAAAACTGTTGAGTAAATAAGAAAAACTATGTAGAGCATATAAAATACACCATATAGCGCATAAATTTACTGAAACCGGGGACGGTGTTAAAGACAATGTAATAAAAATCTGCAATACATGCATTGGGCGAAATGGCTCGCATGGAGCGAATATCATCAGGTCCAAAGCTTAAGTTCGAGCCCAGGTTCGATTTTCTACTTGTGATTTTAAAATCTATATAAATACTGATATTTGTGTACTTCAACATGTTCGGTTAATCTGCTCAGTTATTAATTCACTATACAGGGACTTTTCCTTTGCCTTTCGTTTCAAGCAAAAGATCTAGTTTTTTATGTATAACGCAAGTTCAATCAAAGTAAAAATTATTTCCCTTGGAGTCACCTTATGAATCGATGTACGCTTTAATGCCTTCATCGATTGCTCATTCTCCTAAAGTAACCCATTTTTACTGATGGGTCGTCATGATAACGTACAATTTGTCTTACGTTCTACTGATAAATTAAATGCCTAATTTCCTAATAGAAACGAAGCAATGACTATCCTTGCGTTGATGATTAATGACCGATTTTAATGGGATGAACTTTGCAGCGCATAACTCTCTCATCCTTAGTCATAAGTGATTGTTTCTGGACTCAAATTTGGTTCTAAATATCTGTTCTATGGGTGATTAATGATAAAATCCTTGTTCTATAATTTGTTCTGTTAATGGACAAAATGCAAAAGTTAAAAAAATATTCTCAAATTCAAGTTTACATGTTTATTTCGTACATTTTTGCTTTTCTTGACAGTTTTACAGAGCATCGGCAATATGACTCTCTGAGTTGTAGGATAGATAAATTAATATCAACTACCGATACAACATTTTTCAATATAAATTATCGTAAGTCAAGTAATGGAATCGTAAGTATTTCTTTCTTAAAATTAAATGGACATTTTGTGCCCTAAATTAAAATAATTATTACACAGTAGTATTTTGATGAAACTCTGCTTGATTAATGTTTTCCTCCTTTTACGATTTATATGCAAAAAAAAATCAAACTTTTTTTTTTGGTAAGAAATGGAACTACTCATCAAAATTTGTTTCTCGGCCGTTTTTTCTTAATATGAGAGATTACTGTATTTCTCCTATTCGACACAGAACAATTGAAAACTACAAGAATTTTATATCGACACGAAATAAACTAGCAAACAAATAAAATGTACTTTAGAGGCAAGAGAAAAAAAGAGGGGGTAAGTTCAGAGTTTTTGAACGGAAAAAGCTTAAAACTGCAATATACGACATAATGTTATTTGGTGCGCAAAACCTCTTAAATAATTTCGTAATTTGACTGAATCATTTTCAGAAATAAAATCATTCTTCGTGTAAGATAATCTTACTTTTATATACATTGACTATGGTTTTTTTAAAGCAAATTCTATATACTCTTCAGACTCATTTCGTTTAGAGAAAGTCATTAGTAAATAATCAATTATGATTTGAAATGACGCAAAATGATTCGAAAAAAAGCTTGGATATCTTAATTGAAACAATAAAAAAATGCGCAAATAGCGTGTTACGTCGTTTTGATTTTTTTTAATATTTTGCACGTGTAAACAGTTAACTTTTTTTTAATCCTTTAGTTTTTGATAACTCTTTGAAAAATGGTTTATTTACTGCCAAACATAACTAAAAGTCTTATATTGCAACATTTTTAGGCGTAAATACTAATAGAAAAAAAAATTTAAGAACTGTTTTTTTTTTTGTTTTTTTTTGTAGCTATTGGCCAGTTTTAGTGACATCAATTCTCTAAAAAATTGTAAAGAGTTTATTATTAGTTAATTATTTCCTTTTTTCTTTTGTCAGGCAAACCTCATTTATTTATGCCTATAATGTTAGATTGTTATAGATAGCAGATGGCACCATGTTTTGGTTGAGTAAATCATTAAGTAATATATTTAAAACTTATTGGCAAAAAGAGTTTGTTGCCATTAATCAGCAGTATTAAAAGCAATTATAATAAGAGTTTGAGTAAAGGCTTCTCTGAAACAATGGAATGAAAAATAAGAGTAGTATAAGGAAGCAAACATTTAAGTTTTATTAAACTGCCACTCAACTAAGGGCGAAATCAGCAGAAATACTAGCGGCTACATTTATGAGCGGAATTTTACTCTGCGGCGACAATGATTTACAATAACGTTTGCTTCTAGTGATCAAAATAAACTCGGCATTATAATCGCCAAATTTGATGAATGATACTTTTATAATTATATAAATATCATAACGGTGCGATTTATATAATTATTACGTCAATACTATTATGCTCTATAATTATTACGCTACAATGCTAAATTATTACGGTCGAATTTCGACTGTTGGGCGAACATAAGAGAACGTAATTACGACTCCTATTTATTATTTTTTGAATTCAATTTTAATTGAAATTTGAAGTTAATATGTAGCGATATATACAGTAGGACCTCTATTTAACAAAGTCGCAAAATCCAGAGAAAATGTTCCTTACATGGAGAAATTTGTTAAATAGATATTTACATTTTTTATAACACTTTGGCTGCATAAAAACTCATTTCACACTAATGAAAGCTCTACATATCATGTAAAAATAATTATAGCAGTTTACTTTCATTCTCGCACTTACGAAAAGATGAAATATGAAAAATAATCATTATAATCTAGAATTAAACTTATTCACTGCTCTAAAAATAAATGTTTATATTTAATTTAAAACATAGTGTACATAAAATTATTAAATTGATAGACATTCTATGTGTGCGTTAATTTTTGTTTTTGGAAGAATTCGTTATAAAAGTATATTCCTTCATAATATATTTCGCATTTTTTCAATGCTTTAAAACTTTCTTACGTTAAATGTTAATGTCTTTTGTGGTAACATTGGAAAGTTGGGGCACTTTTGTCTGCATTAAAAACGTTTTCTGGCTTCTACACCTCTAGAATTTTTCTCAACGTATCTTTTTTCCAGTTTTCACTAACGTTATCATCCACGTCTTTATTTTCTCCAGATTTTACGTTCTCTACAATTCCATGTCTTCTTTTACATTTTTCAAGTCAGCCACTGCTTCCCCGAAATTCTTCATGTCCTAGTTTTTTTGCAAATTCAAGTGCTTTCTCCATTATGAAAGGTCCAGCTATAGGAACATTTTTTCCTTGCATTGTTCATATTCAATTCAAAACTGCCTCATCCACATCTTCATAGACACATGTTTTTAAACGTTTTGAAGAAAACGAATTTGATGAATCATTTTCTATCCTTTTGCAATTTTTTTATATGGTTGATGAACTGTTTGGTGGAATACCAAATTTAGAAGGATATCTTCTTTCTTCACATCTTTGACAACATCATCAAGAATCAACATTTGTTCTTTGATGTTTAAACACTTTCGCTTGGCCATTTTTATAAGCCAAGGAACGTAGTGACCAAGTACAAGGAGAACAGATCAAAAATCTTCACCAGAAGTTCAAGGACTATCAAGGTTCAAAGAGATAAGACAACAAATTGCTGGAAATTCCTCAAAAGGGTTAAAGATTAACGGGAGACCCACCCCCTTCCAGGGCATGTGAAATGAAGAGAATGGCAATTGTGTTCCCTTTTCGGGTATACTTTCTGTGAAAAACTTGCTTTATTCCAATAAGCTTCAGAAAAGATGTTTAAATAAGGAGATACTTGAAAAATTGGGTGGAAAAAAAATTGCATATTACCATAAAAAAAATGTCGTTAAATAGAGAATGCACTTCGTTATTTGGAGGTTTTTTCTCATGGAAAACCTTAAATATTCTTACGGTCAAGATAAAAATTCGTAAAATTGAGAAATTCGCAAAATAGAGATTCGTTAAATAAATATTGAGATTTGTATATATATACAATATACATGTATATATATATATATATATATATATATATATTGTGTTATTTCTTTGAATTTACATAAAATACATATAATTTTCTCTGAAGAAGTTTATTTTAATACCATATGCAAATTTCCGACAGTAGCTCTAAGAAACATATGTGTGCAATAACATAAACCACATTGTATTACCAAATTTTAAATTAATTTACATAATGCTTTCTATTTTATTTATTCATTTGCTATTCTTTCTATTTTATTTATTCATTTTTCATTTATATGCCAATACATAGGCCACGTCAAATTAAAAATGCAATACGATGATCCATTATTCAAAAACAAATTTCTGGCAGTAGTGTTTGCTATAAATTCTTTGAAATGTATTTGTGCTACAGAGTAATATTTGTAAATACTAAAGTGCACCAATGCAGAAGATATTTACTTCTTTCTTTAGTGAAATAGAAATCCCACCTTAATGTTCGAATCTCTATCCTCTTGATAATACAAAGTTACCGGACAGAATGATAATCCCTCCTTTAATTTCGGTTCGAAATAAGGTATTTCGCTCTGTCTGCACGCTTTGTCGGTAACAAACAATGTAAAACATAATCAATTTTAACTCAGTATGTGCGGCATGGGGGCCATGGTAGCCTAGTGGTTAGCACGTCGGACTTCCACCTGGAAGGACGCGCGTTCGATACCTACTGAAGACCACCATGCATACTTGGGGATATGTGCATGCAAAATATGTAGACCCCACTACCTCTCCCCGTGCGTAAGCAATCCTAAGGCCTCAGGCTAACAGGCAGGGGTCTGGTGGAGAAAGTATGTGCGGCATATGTTTTAAACCGTTTATTAAGTATGTAAACTTGTTGATGCTATTGTTTGTTTTAATCGAAGCTAGAAGGAGACAGTAACTTTGATGAATAAAGGCAAACAATTCAATTGTTAGTAAGGCCAAATAACACGTAAATCAAATAATTATGTTCGTTTTCTTCGTTTTTCTTTGAAATTATTCATGTGCAACACATGTATTATATAACAGCAGCAGTATACCCTTTATGCACGTATATTCATAAATAAATGCGTAGCAAGCCCACGTTTTAAATTTAAGGAATGCTGACGAGTAACCTTTAATGATGATGGTATTATAGGAAAACGATTGCCCCTATGAGAGTAGGGTATGGAAAGAATTTAAAAAGAAGCGACATATTCTTTATTAAATGTAATTTTTAAGTTAAATTTACTATATACATCTATTTTAGAAGACTTAAGATGCAACTCAGTCTCAGAATCTCATCACTTGACTGGGTTGAATTTATCCAGTTACATCAGCAGAGGACATTCTTGTTTGCAGAGGTATTTAGTCTTTGATGCAACGAAAGAGCTACTACAATTCTCAGTCTCAGAATCTCATCACTTGACTGGGTTGAATTTATCCAGTTACATCAGCAGAGGACATTCTTGTTTGCAGAGGTAGTTAGTCTTTGATGCAACGAAAGAGCTACTACAATTCTCAGTCTCAGAATCTCATCACTTGACTGGGTTGAATTTATCCAGTTACATCAGCAGAGGACATTCTTGTTTGCAGAGGTAGTTAGTCTTTGATGCAACGAAAGAGCTACTACAATTCTCTTATTTTTAAAAAAATATATTGTGGAAGTGAAGTTTTTTTTCCGGATTAGTACAAAAATTAAAATGAACACTAGCAAACAGCGTGAAATGTTTGCTTAAATGTAATATTTTAATTTTCATTGAAATTTAAAATGCTATTTTATGAAACGATATCAAGTTTTTAGGCCATTGTCCCAGAGAAAAAGTTCCGTCTAGCCTACGAGCCTACCTTCCTGTATATATCAACTTCAAATTTATAATCTAGCTACCTCTCTCTTTCTCATTTAGCTTAGTTCTTACTTGCTTTAGATATGCCTTTTTCAATAGTTAATACATATTTATTCACTCATTCATTTATTAATTCACCCATTCGTGTATTCATTCATTCATTCGCTCATTCATGTATTTACTCATTCACTCATTTATTTATTCATTCATTCACTGATTTATTATTTCATTCTTTCATTCATTTATTCATTCAAAAATATGCTTAAAAATCCATGTAAAAAATTTCCATATAAAAATTCCCTTGGAAAATAGACTCGTTTAGTTCTAGGTGAACGTATTATCTGTACATGGTTCTACGTCATAAAATATTTCCGATAAAGTTTGTTCCAAGCAAAAGCGTCAGTTGGATCTGTATTTAAATAGGATTGAAATTTCCCCGTTGACGGTAATGTTAAATTTTTTGAACTGTTCAAATTTGAACAAGAAAATAAAATATAGAAATGAGATGTGCTCGGCCGAGATCTTTCGAATGTAAACAACAATCTTTCCAATCGGACAATTCCCTTAAACGTTACTAGGGGGGGGGGGGAGGGACAGACCGACAAATACACATTTACACACATTTTCCACATCTCAAAACCCTACTTTCATTTTTTTCATTTTTCATTCTTTATTTAATTACTTTACTTATTTTTTACTTTTATTTATTTTTATTGATATTTTTACGATACGTTAACCCTTCTTTCATATCTTTTTTTTTTTCACCTTTACGGGAAAGTAGGCTAAAAAAACAATACAGGTGAAACTATATGACAAACAGGGTTCGGATTTGTTTTTCGGGCAATCTATGATGCCATTCTGTATTTAGATAGCTTCTGAATTTTTACATGATCCTCTCACTTCAGGCTGGAAACTAAAAGATTTATGGAAAATAAATCTGAATAATGCTCGAGACTTATTGGAATGGCGACATGCCGAAGCAATTAACTTTATGGGACGCCATTTTTCACTAGCACTAAATGGGAACTGTTTGTCTCATTAATGGCTTTAAGGGAATGTGTCTTTCCGAAATCAGATTTGAATAAACTTACGCGGCACTTTGATGTTCCCATTCTTTGAAGTTTTTAACAAAGAAAAGAAAAATGTCTTCATCTATTTTTAATGAGATATTTAAAATCTCCAAAATTATATCTTTTGACTAAAAGAAAGGATAAACATCTTTAGTTGTATTTAATTGGAATGTTAAATGTTTTGATCATTATTTCTTCTGTTTCTAAAAATCAATTAGAATTGTTTTTCGTTCTACACGTTGTATTTTGGTAGTGGTCGGTCGACTCCCAGAAGTCGACGAATATCCCGTATCCGATCTTTTTTATGTGTTCGGAATCCTATCCGACCGTTACACGAAGATCCAGGTATTTGGCATGTCAATTTGGAGTTATTAAATTTAATTAATTAGCACATTTTGAAAATACATCTAAATTGAAAAAATATTGCACAGTTTGAAACTGTGGGATGTCACAGGATATCCGATGTCCGAAAAAGACAATATCCTGGCAAGAATACGGGACTTTTTGCCGTCCCATACTGAAGTTCCCCGGGACGAGGGTCAAATTCTCAAAAAGAGTGAATATCCCGTAAAACCCGGGACGTTTGGCAGCACTGTGTGCCACTCCCAGCACGTCAGCAAGTTGTTGATAAAATGTTCCAGAATTTTATGTCACGGCAGTCGTAATTAAGTGCGGTTAAATAATTGCTGCTTTGAACGGTTATTCGGTAAGCTATCATGAGATTAACATTAATGTGAATGAGACAATGTCTTTCCTCGTCGTCGACTTTCAATGGCTGATATTTATTCATGAGGAATTTGATTCTGAAACTTCCGCCTGAGAAAAAGCAATACGATCTGGAGGCAAAAGGAAGATTCTTGAATATCTAATGCTTTGATTTTCATAACAAAAGTTGTTCTTGGACAAAAGTCTTTTGAACAAAAGTTCCCTTTGTTTTTTCTAGTATTCTTACCAGGTATGGTTTCTTACGCGAGTAACGAATGTTGGGAGGAATATCTGTTTTCAAAATAATAATTTAAGTAATACACAGTGTGTCAAAGAATTTTTAAGACTAGGTTTGTAAAATAAAATAAAAACTAGTAATTATATTTTCTTAAATATTTTTTCTCAAAATAAGCTCTTTCGGCTTCAATACGTTTGTTACAGCAGTTTAACAACGATCCGGATGCCTGTTCCAGCTCACATTGTGGGACTGCCTCCAAAGCTCGTGTCGAAGCGGTTTGTATAGTGCCAATGTCATCAAAGTTTTTTAAAAAGTAAATAAATAAACTGAGGTTTTGGCAGTGGATCAGGTGATAGTTAAGGAGTTTCACGAATCCTCTATAACAAATAAATCGCCTCTGTAAGCTGAGCTCTAGCTGTAGTCTTAAAAATTCTTTGACACATTACTTCAACGCGAGCTTTCGAGACAGTCCCCCAATGTGAGCTGGAACAGGCATCTGAATCGTTGTTAAACCGCTGTAACAAATGTATTGAAGCCAAAGGAGCTTATTTTTAATAAAAATACTTTTAAAAAATTAAACTTTTAAATAATTACTAGTTTTTATTTTGTTTTTTAACCTAGTTTTAAAAAGTCTTTGACATACTGTGTATAACGTGTTATACAGTAAATACAATGTTTTTAGTTAGAGGAAGTGTTTTATATATATATATATATGCATGCGGAAATAGTTTTATCCCGTCTCTCTCTCTCTCTCTCTCTCTTTCTCTCATTCTTTCAGACTTGCATGTGCAACATTGGAGCATTGGTTTTTAAAACAGCGTTCATTCATCTAAAGTTATGCATTCTCAATATGTGAGGATACACAAAGCGTGCTTGAATTCATTACATAACCAATAAGTAAAAAACTCAAATAAATAACCGAAAAATTAACAATATGAATAATAAATAGACAAGTAACAAGATCCAAACCTTGTAATTACACAATAACAATAGGGCCGTCCTTTCCATTTTTCCAAGGGGGATGGTATCTATTCCTTATAAAACACATTTAGAATACAAGAAAATTAAGCCAGAGGGCAATTGCCCCCTACTGACCCCCTTAATGACGGGTATGTATATCGACAGTTCTCCTAACTTAAGAATGTTCAATAACCATTGAATGAATGTGAGAATGAATTTATTGCTTTAGAAATGGAAGAAATATATTTCCTTAATATTAAATTATATGAGGTATTCAATGGAAACACTGAACATTTAGTCTTATCGCATTTTTCCCAAAACTTCACATTAATCGTTCTTTACATTATAATGTCCCAAAGCTTAAGTCGCTGAGATGATAATTTACAGTTTTTTGTAATACACAGTTCTTTGCGCTTGGCATATTCAGGGCGGCGGTAATTCAAGTTATCCTGTTTAGACCTACGTAAAGTTCGTTTTAATGTCATTGAAAAATGGTATATACATTATAGGAACAAAGAGGAAAAGAAATCTGAAGCAAGAAAACACACGTAAGTTGTAGAAATAAAATTTCACGTTAAATTAAAGCACAAATGAGCATTAAAACGCAGACATATGTTTCGGATTCCAAGCAATCCCGAAACATATGTCTGCGTTTTAATGCTCATTTGTGCTTTAATTTAACGTGAAATTTTATTTCTATTACTTTGCACAAAGTTAATTATTACTACACGTAAGTTATTTAAAAAAATTTTTACCAGGTGGTAAAAATTTTTAATTTTTACCACCTGGTGAGAAAGGAGCGGATGAAGTAAAAAAAGCATATTAGAAACAAAGTATCTTTTGTTTTAGCATAAACGGTGATATTTTAAATTAATTTGTTTAAACTTTAAGATTGAGACTTTTAAGAATAAATTATCATTTACAATGCCTGTAATATTTAAAGTGATTCGTTTAATTAAATCAGTTTCCTTTCATCAGCGACGCATCACCTCAGCTTCTCTTAGTAATGAAATAAACAAGATGTCCCAGAAAATTTTATCATGGCAGAGGTATTTAAATACGGTTAAATAATTACTGCTTTGAATGATAATTCGGAGCTATTCATGAGATTAAGATCAATGTGATGAGGTAATTATTTTTACTCGTCGATGGCTTTTAATTGATTGATATTATTTCATGGAGAATTTAATCGAGAAACTTCCGCTTCAAGAATACTGTTGTGTTTCAGAAATAAGAGGATGATTTTTGAAGATCTTTGATTTTCAGTAAAAAAGATATTTCCTTCAGAACAAAAGATAGTAAGTACTCTTACCATGTATATTGTGTTATTTTGTGCCGATGATGCATTTCATGTTTAAGTTTTCATTATCAAATTCAAAATCAAAGTGTTATACACTTGTTTTGACTTTTTGAAAGAATTTATGGCGCGAGAGTAAAATTTCAACACATAAAAGAAATTAATACAACAGAACTGTTGGTTGGAGTAGTCATAACTTAGAGCACTCGGAATGTGGTAGAAGCTTTTTTAGTCTTATCAAGACTAAGCTAATGTATGTGAGTACCAAATAATTCTTCTAGAAATGTCAGCTATTGTTGTTTCTATGCAGGCCTGCACTAATTCTGGCCGGTGCCGGAGTAAGGCCTAAAATGAGAGCCTAGGATTGAAAAAACCCGGGTTCTTTCCGACAAACCCAACCTAAAGGGGGTTTTCGATTTTTATTGATTTTTTCGGATTTTATTAGATTGTTTCCTTTCTCATTGAGGGTTTTTTTTTTTTTTGGAAAAGCCGGGGGCCTTTTTAACTCGTCGTCGACGTGCAACGCACGAATTTGCACATATTGACAGCACGGACCTGTTTGTCTGTTCCTAAAAATTATTTGCATGTTTATAGCCTCTCTTGCTCAGATGGACTGAAAAATTCATCTGAGCAATAGATACAAGAATCGACTCAATGTTTTGATTTTTGCTGTTGTTCATTCTTAAAATTTCATTTTCTGCGGAAATAATTTTTTCGGAATAAGTTAGCGATTATAGGACAAAAACTCTCCTGCCTGATTTAAATTTGTTGCTTTGCAAGACCTCTAACAACTGTACTAGTACGAATATTTGGTAAATATTTTTTTTAAGTTGTGCATATTTGGTTACTTTAATAGCGATTGCCGGAAGCTAGGGCTCAATTGACTTCAATGCACAGAGGACCATCCCCCTGCCATCAAACTGCTTTAGCTGATGTGCAGTCTCAGTAGGTAGCAGTTTGTTTAGAACCCAAAAACATCACCTGCGAAATACTAAGGTAGCCAGTATGTGCAGATTTTATATTTTGAGCTGTTCAAAGTATTTTTTCCCCTAGAATTATTTTTACTTTTATCAAGACTGAAATAATGTCTTAACATTTTCAGTTCAGTTTATCTTATCATTTATAATTTTCTCTGTGACATACAGGGAGTATTTGTACATTTAGTTGTAAAAATTAAGGCTTTAATCTCTTCAAACAGGAAAACAGAACTTTCGTATGTTCTCTGCGTCACCACTTCGTGCTAGATAAGACCTCATAAACCAACGAAGCAGTAGCACATTTTCCGAGCTATTAAGCTTTATTTCTGAGCGATTGGGGTATTTTCATTTAAAGGTCTCCTTTTTATGGCACTTTTTTTATTTTATAGAGATTTTTATGGCAATGAATCTCTACGACGGGCGCTGTTTATCACGACGCCGGTTACGTCGTGAAGTATTTCCCGCAAGCATTACGATTGATCTTCGTTATTTATTTCTTCCGAGGAATTTAGACGCCTGTTTCTACGTTGTGAGTGCCATATTAAAGGAAAGAAGAATGAAAAATTAATGCTTTGAACTTCTGTTAGCGAAATCATTCACGTTCGGTTATTAAAAGAATGCTTTTTCGTTAAAAGCAAAAAGATTTATAAGTTGAACCAGCTTACGGAGGGCCTGGGAACATTACAGTGTTCCTAATTGAATTAAAGTGTTGTATCAAAGAAGTTTAAATTGTATAGGCCATTTAAAATCATCATTTCTTTTTCTTATCCTTGTAGAGTGAGAAATGCACTTTAAAGAAAGAGAGAGAGAGAAGAAAAAATTTTAAACTTTGTTCCCGGTACACCCCTGTTTAAACATTCATCTCTGGATACTGTTGAAGAGTTTATCGTTGAGCTATACACAATGGCAGATGTCAAATTAGTTAAACTTTGATGATGAGTACTTGACAAATCCAATGTCAGTTTGGCAGTTTATCAGTTCATCGATATTGGCGATGTTTGGCGAGATTCTCCACAAGACCAAAAGTTAAACAGCGTCAGTATTTCTATCGTCATAGTTATTGTTACCGCTATTTCGGATTTCATGTGCCATAAAAACCTAAAGTTTCGTTCAAGTTTGAATTAAATAAGTATAAGTTATTTAGACCTATCGCGCTATATTCTTAAATTAGGGAAATAGGCACGCAAATTGTTCCTATCAGCAGTCTAAGAAGATATTTTAAGAAATTTGAACTTTTTCTCTTTTTAATTAAAACATTTACTTACAAGTACTGAGGCCAATATTTTCATCATCAAACAAAATTGTTTTTACCCATAAACATATAAAAACAAAAACAAAAACAAATACCTAACCGCAATCTTGGTTGTAAAAGTTCAATAAATTCTCTTTTTCAATTGCACTAATTTTTACTATTTTACAAAATATTTAACAAAAGTTACAAATTCCGTCATTTATATGTGTGTGGTTATATATATATGGGATCATTCATAAATGATGTCACGCTTCGAGGGGGGCTCTAAAAATCGTGACAGTTAGGGACAAGGGGAGGGGGGGAGGGCACCAAGAAGTGTGTGTGACACTACACATTTTGGTTTCTGTAAAAACACTAAAAATCAGCAAATTGAATTTATTTTTAAAGTTTTCTTGATTTTCAAAATTTGACTTTAAGGCTTCACTGATCGTTTTGCATTGTAAACACCGATGCTGATTAAGGTTTAAATTTACTCCTTGTTAAACGTATAAAAGGCAACTTTCTTAGGCATTTACACATTTAACATAAAATTGCGTGGATCATTTTTCCAGCAATTAATGAATTTTACTGTACTGTACTAATTATCTTTTGTGTTGTAAACCTTAACTTCATTTTATACAAATTAAGCACACATGTAATCATTATTATTATTACCCAAAAAAACATCATTAAAATCCCAAAAATAAAATTAGAAATTGGGAACTACTACTATAAAATTAAAAACGTGATATATAATGCAGTGCCTTGTTTCTGACCTGCAAATACATATGCTTATGTAATATAACAGGACATGTGACAAAGGGGAGTAGGGGTATGATGAAGTGTGAAATTTTGTGACAAAAGGCAAGGGGATCAAATATATTGAAAAAAGTTTGACATCATTTATGAACGGTCTATAGGCATATGAAAATAATTTTTACCGATGTTTTACATTTTTTCTCTAAACTATTTTAATTGAGTGGATTATATATAAAATATTGTGTCACAATATTCTACCCCCTTCTCAGCATTATTAATTTTCCTTAACTTCATTAAATGAAAAATTAACATTTAAAATGATATGTTCTAATAAGAGCAAGTCCTAGTAATTTTATGAACTGATAAAATGTCTGCTGTTAATTAATGTAATATAAAAGAAATTTATTTTCTAAACATTTTGTAATTAAAAGTGATATTAAAACTTTTGGATGATTATTAAATTTTATAAACTGGTAGAACAAATAAAATCAGGGTTTTCTAATTAAACGCTGTACTTATTTCATTAAAATATTATCTGGTTAATAATAAATGTTCTTCAAGAATTCAATTAACAATTTAACTATAATGTAAAAAATGTCTGTCTAGAAATATTTACCGCAACGTTCTACACCCAGTGGGGACAATTATTAAAACTCAATTAGCAAGTATTTTTAAAGAATTTATTACTCTGCTTGAATTAAAATTTCCCTCTTAATTATTTTTACAACATCAAATCACTATGATTTCTTAACACACACACAAAAAAAAAGGTTAATACTGTCCTGCAAAAATTTGTAAATTAAGTTTATGATGCTCTTACGATGCTTAAAATAGTTGCAACTTTTGCAGAAGGTAGTAATAAAATATTTTTTAAATATTAGATCAACAGTATACTGATTACATAAAACTGCCACAAATATCGTTATGTTTGTACAGATTAAAACAAAGAGAAAAATCAACCCCAATTTTGGTTCTTTCTTCATTAGAATAATGTGGCGTACTTCTCGACAAAAGGAATCTTCAGTATACAAATCTATCAGAAAATAAGGTTGTTCTTTGTCACTTTAACATAAGAAAACTCAGATTAATGTAAGTAAGCACTGATTACTTTTCCATGTTTCGTATTTAACTCAAACTTAAAATAGGGATTTTTTTCATATATATATTTTTTTAAAAATCCCAATTTTAAGTATCAGTTATGACATACATCTTCTTGTTACCCCCTCCCCTCCCTTGTCACAATTGTCACTATTACACTAAGTCCCCTCCCTTGGTTGGTTGTCTAATGATATGCACTTGATTTGCATATATATATAATCTTTAAAAATGTATCTAGTGCTGGAGCCATTATTATAAATCCCATTTCAGAACCTTGGTGCTCAAATCTGAACATTTGTTTTTCTTTTTTTCTTTATTCGTCTGTGCAATAATATTTCACAAGAATTTATAAATCATGTTTTTAAAATGCAAAAAATTAATGCAAACAATTGACGTTAAATTAATATAAACTAAGTCAAAAATCGGTGTTTTAAAGATAAGCTTTGTCATTAAGGCTATGGTAAAACGATTCCATTTTCAAACTGCTATTGTTCCCCATGTGAACACAAGATTAGTACAAATTACAGAGTGTGGCTTTCTATTTTGAACAAATACTTCCAAATGCCGTAACATATTCTTGGGTGTATCACAGTGTATTAATGGTTAAATTTCCTTGAAGTTGATGGAATACATTTGGTGTTACCATACATTCTCTTCTCAATAAAAGTCAATAACATCAAGTAATACTTTCACTCTAAGATCATTTCGATGTAATTAATCTATAAAAACCTCATAACTCTTCATTAAGAATCTTTCAGACGACTACGTCACAATACCTAAGCTTTTGAGGTGACAGTTAATTGCTTCATGGTTGTAATATATTGTTTATTAAAGATGCGATGGATATAAATACTAGATATATTGCTGATATTACTGTTCAGTTTATTTTCAAAATTAAAACTTTTGCATCTTAAGAGACACTAAACGACTGATCAAATGGACTTTATAAATACTGTCTGAAAGGTATGGTATAAATGTATTAAAGTAGAAAAAACTTTATTTTGGACTAGATTCAAACTCGCTATGGACAAGTATGATATAAAAACACACGTAAAGAACGAAATAGTATCTATTGACGATAACGTACCTTCGTTATGAAAAACGTGAACGAGGGCATTTGTCTTGGGAAAATGAAGATCTCTCGGCAAAACAATGAGGGTTTTTTTTTATCTACTTCAATTAAAAATGTATTTTTCATGGAGTGCAACTTTGCACTGTGTTAAAATTTTTGCCCGATAAAAAATATTATACGTGAGAATCTCCTGTAAATCATTTATCAGGAGCCTAACGTAAAATTACAGAGAATTAGAAACAGTAAACTACAAAATATTTTTTAATGCATTACAGAGAACATAAAACAGAGACTAAATTTACAGCAACTGATAATATGCCGCAATAGTAACGCTATCGGTGAATACGCTGCAATACTATTTCGGGAGATACAAAGTCGATAGTGAGCTCAATTGAACCCACCACTGGGGCCTTACGCAGAGAGTCCTCCGAAGGAAAAGGTGCTCTCCAAATCAGAAAGTAACCCGAAGGCCGACAATATATAAGGCATTAGTTGATAATTTTTAAACTGGTAGTCACAGATCTCAAGTGTTTAATTATGCATTAATTTACAGCTTATAAACCGGTAGTCACAGACTTCACGTGGGCAGTTTTACTTAATTTAACAGACCCCCTATCTCTGGTTGTACTGAGTGCGGAAAAACAGGAATATTATTGAGAAACTGTTACCAATAAACTTGCTTATTTTATCTAAATCACGTTCTTCGTAAATTGAAAAAAAAAAAAAAAAAACACTCAGTTTCCCTTTTGTGCTTTTCCAGATTTTTTTTTTACAGTGCAGTTATTATATTAGTTATTACCATACTTATACCAAAGTCTGTCCGTGAGTTAGGGGTTTTCAGATTAAATTCAATGATCTACTTCAATCTACGACTTTTATTTTTCAGTTTAGTAAGTGGTAATAGTTATATGATAAACACTTAGCTCTATGAAAATGTTTTTTTTCTATGGGGTCATCCATAAATGATGTCACGCTTCGAGAGGGAGAGGGGATGAGAAATTGTGGCAGTTTGTGACGAGAGGTGGGGGTTACAAGAAGTGAGGCATTATACATTTTGGTTTCTATAAACACAGTTAAAATTAGCAAGTTAAAATTGTTTTTAAAGTTTTCTTGATTTTCAAAATTTGATTTTAAGGCTTCACTGATCATTTTTATCGTAAACAACGATGCTGATTAAAGTTTAAATTTCCTTCTTGTTAAAAGCTCAAAAGGAAGTTTTCTTAGGCATTTACACTTTTAAGATAAATTGCGAGGGTCATTTTTTTCAGAATTTGAACAATTAATATATTTTACTGTTCTATATTAATTATATTTTGTGTTGTAACCTTAACCTCTTTTATACAAATTAAGTACACGTGTGGTCATTATTGTTATTATTATGCTCACAAATGTCATTAAAAGATCAAAAATAAAAGTAAAACGTGATCTATAACGCAGTGCGTTGTTTCTGAATTGCAAGTACATATGCTTATGTGCTATAGCATGACATGTGACAACGAAGTTTAGACACCTGCTAGGTAGAGTGCATTCATGTTCAAGGGAGAAACTGGTTTGAGGAATATGGGCACATACTGTTCTCGTTTTGTTTGATGTAGAGTAGAGAAATTTATTTCCTCCGAGCGACTTTTAAAGCTCTTGCTCTATACATGCACTCTCAAAAATGCATGCTCAAAGCTCACGAAACTTTCGTCGTATTAGACGAAGTGGCTTTCTGAAAAATGTTCCCAGTAAAGCTTTCGTCAAAATGGCGAAATTTGTGTGGTAACTTTTTTAAGTCACGTGATCCCGCGAGGAAATAATCGTCATAAATGACGAAATTTTCTTGACGATTGAAGAATCGTCGAAAATATGGATTCTACTTTTGAGAGTGTAGTATAAAAATGTATTCTTGTTTTTAGCTTTCTTACTTTATACATTTCTCTCTTCCTTTTAAAGCAGATAATACCTGAATAAAATTGAAAGTCTTTTTTTCTCTATCGATCGTCTTCTTAGAAATAAAAGCTTTAAAATTAAAAAATGATAAAAATAATAAAACAAAATGATTAAACAAATTAAAAATTAAAATATAGATTAAATTAAAAAATAACAAAATTAATAGAAATAAATAAATAAATAATAAAATTAAAAATAAATAAAAGGTTCTACGTAATAATTAAACGCATCAATGTAAATGGATACATGAATTTGTTTGCTTTTGCTGGGAAGATATGATGTACTACCTGATTATGAGGAATAGATCCAACGAAACATGTATTGAGGTAAATGACTTTTTGCTTCGTTTCTAAAGATTTTTTATTCGAAGTGTATCCCTTTAAATCATCAATAGCTCGAATCTAAATTGGCGTATGGTAGGCGTCAGGTTTTGATTGTAACAGAAAAGCAAATATTTGCATTCGCGGGACTAATTAATGAATGCCTCTGCGAAACGATTTCCTTGAAAGTTATTTTCTGCCAAACGGAGAATTGTCCAAATATCTCAACATCGCGGTTTCACTGAACTCCATTCATCGATGTGATGTTACACGAAACATCGTCCACCGCCTTTTAAAAGAGCTCTTGAATATTACAAGCTCAAAACTAAAATTGTTTGTCTATTCGGAAATCCATATCCGTTTTAGGGTAGTATGTTTTTATTTATTTATTTTTTTTTTTTTTGCATAATGATATTTTTTCGTTTTTGCGTTTGTGTTTTGCCTTTGTTTTTTAAGTACAGCATTTGCCCCTTTCCACGTAAGGGACCGTTCATAAATGATGTCACGCTTTTTTCCGATAAATTTGACCCCCTCCCTCCTTTGTCACAAAATGTCACACTTCAACGGACATCCATCCCTCTTTGTCACATGTCACGCTATGTTGTATAAGCCTGATGTCACACTTCCTGTTACCCCTCCTCTTGTCACACTGTGTCACAATTTCACGAACGCCCCTCGCCCCTCGAAGCGTGACATCATTTATGAATGATCCCTAAGCGCTTAAGATCATAGATAGGGAATAGAAGCAAACAAAATTATTTCCAATGCTTTCCTGTGCTTAAGAACATGATTTTTAAGGCGGAAAATTCTCCTGAAATACTTTCCATGAATGTACCGATTCTGAATCTTTTTTTTTACTTACAGTGCGTTTTGAATCTTTTCATTTTGCTTTCATGTCATTTTATAAACAAAACAACATAATTTTTAAAGTTGATGTGCGATTTAACTGCAAAGAATCTTTAAAAATAAAGCAAAGCAAAATTTAACTTTAATTGATACTTTCTTTTTCTTTTATAGTGAATATAAATACCATAAAATAAAAAGAAGGATTTGCAATTAAAACTGAAGAATGCGAATTTTTATTGTTACCACGTTTAAAGTTTGATAGATAACAAAGAAAAGAACATGTGCTCGTATAATGAAATTCGGGATGGTTTTTCAGAAATGTCACATGTTCCTAATATTTTCATCCGTAGCTATTATAAAATATTTCATTTTATACGAAACACATTACAAAAATGACCACTGCGTAATATATATCTATTAGTATTCCTCAAAGTTTCCCGCTTTTTCTTGTTCTTTTATGCATAAGTAAGTGCCTCAAACTGATAATCAAATGGAGGAAATGGCCAACAACGAATGCGTTAACTTTTATCTCAAACCTGATAGAAATTATTTTTTCTCAAAGTATTTGATCTCATTTTTAGAAGTAGGTACTTTAGATAGAGAATTATTTAACGTAGTTTAAACATTCCCCACTGCAATTCAAGTCACGACTTAGGGGAGGGGAAATAGTAGTAAAGACTAATCTTTACGCAGATCACATGGTTATAATTTAGGTTCAACTGAGTTCCGTTTCGGTGCGATATCGCAATGAAATTCGGAGCTACTGTTTCTTAATGATATAAACACTCCAAAATTAAAAATAAGATTATGAAAATTGAAAGATAGAACATATCTTGGCACGAGGCAAAGTATTTTTCTTTTACCACCGTATACCAGTTCAATTTTCAGTTACTTTAAATTCTTTCCAATTTATATTTTTTGTCTTGCTTGCTAGATTTTGGCTTCCAAAGAATGATACTGCAAAAAACAAAATATATTTTTGCTCTTTTTTTAAACTTCCTTGTTATAAAAGAAGTATTGAATATAGAGTCGGGAGTGTGTGTATTTTACTTATCACCCAGACAATCGAGAGCAATAGCCCAGGCTTTTTGCCAAAAGAGGTTGAACTATACAATCATGAATTCTAAATTTAGTTATTTATTATTTTTATTTTCTTTTATTTTTATTCATTTATTTTTTTTACTTATTAATTTGTGAATTTTTCAAAGTTTCTATTTTATTTATGCACACACATGTTCTATTTACACATGCTTGAAGTCCAATTCATATTAACTAAGAGCACCCAACAATGTAAGAATGAAAAAAAAGTAACTTCGTTTTGCATCAAAAAATACAGTATTTTTTTAATTAAGAAGGATTTAGAATATTGGTCAAGAGTTGAGAAGTTTTAGTGCTGTAAAATTCCTGTAAATTTCGAACGGGTATGCTGCTTTTGAATTCAACTTTACAAGTATTTATTGGAAATAAAAAATAATAAAAAATGCTTTGCATTAAAATAGGAGGAACTTGTAGGAAAATAATACCTGACCCATCATTCTCGAAATCTTGTCTTATGCTTTTCTCAACGTTATATCGCTGGTTAAAAATTTGAAAAGAGGGAATGCTTGTTCAAAGTCATGATACCTTTTCTTCAAGATTCCACACTCTTTCTGGGAGAGTTCGCAGCGATTAAGAGGGTTTCGATAACAATGCAATTAGTGCAATTAATTTAAACGTTTGCCAAGTTTTAAATATAGAAAATGCTATGTATACACCAACGGTTGAACTCCTTTTGTTGAAAGAGAAATCAAGCAGAAAAGGAACTCGCAGTTCGCCTATAAATTTGATTTTAGCGTCAAATGTTTTATTCACATTTCTTCTTTGTCGCTGAAAACTCTCCCGAGTTTTTATTTGTGAGAAAGACGGTCTTGTTTACGCACCATTGTACACGTCGAGTGAAGAGGAAACGTGCTCGGTATCTGGGCGGATGCGTGATGAGCGTAAGAAAATAGTTCGTTTCATTCGAGATCACAAACTCTGCATTTCAACAGGCGATACAAGAAAGTATTTCAATTTCAACAACCTATTTTAGACAATCAAAATCCTTTAAAAGAATATTCATAAGAAGCGTTATAAATATAATGTAATTACTGAAGAAAGAATAATAATTGAATGTAATTTTTAAATGTTTATTTACTTATTTATTTTATAGCTAAGGGTAGTTTTTGGTGCCAATGTTTAAAATGGGTTCGAAGGATTAAGGTAACTTAAGAAAATGTAAAAAAAGGGGAGAAATTTATATGTAAGAAAATTAAGAAGATGGATCCCTCACTCTCAACTTTTTAATTCAGATTATTTATATGATGAGGACAAAAGTTTCGATATAGCCATAAGTTTCTAATGTGTATTTTTTAGCAGTTTGCAATACACTAAAGTTGAAATACACTAAAGTTGAATACACTAAAGTTTGCAAACACTAAAGTTGAAATAAAGTCCCAAGTTCTCTAGCATGGCCAACGTCGTCCTGTGTTGACCGGTTGCAACTGGAATTACGGACGTAATTTATTAGTCTATCTTGCGTGTGCAACTGCGGACGAGGTTTGAAAAACTCGGGAATAGTCTTACTGATCACGATTATCACTAAAACGGCGGTATCGAAGATATTCACATTAAAAATGATTCAATGTAAATATATTGGTATTAGTAAGATTTTTTTTAACTTTCTATTATGTTTTATAATGCGAAATGCAAAGTAATTTAACTGTGCAAAAGTGTTTACGTCATATAAGTAGAATCTTTTTAGTTATTTTCGTTGCATTTTAATCGACAATTTGATTTGGAACTTCTAGAATCAGCCTCTTCGATGACGTCACCAAAACCAAGAACCCTTTTCCGTCGTTGTACCCGCTGTCGACTGTATAAAAACTGATTTTCAATGTTGTTGCTGTTGTCGCTTCCTCGTGCGTGGCGAGGAAGAATGGGTACGCTGCTTCTGAGTCTAACGGGACCCTTGGACGCAAGAGTCCGATTTCCGCCCCTTTGAAAGGTCTCTTAATTTTTTGAACCAGCTCCCAGATGAGAGACCGTCACCTGGGATTGGCACCCCCAGAGGTATCGTTTCACTTAGAGGACATTGGAGCCACGACCTACTTAAAGTGCACCAGCGCCCTTCAGCGTGCACGGACCGCAGCAACCGGTCGCGAGAGGTTGTCCCCCTCCCAAACATTGACCTCAGTCAATTTTGCTTCACTTTCGGTGCTCTGCGGGGACCGAGCTTCTACCGGCTGGTCCACGGTGGGACACTGATTTTCATCGAAAAACATAATATGACGCTGAAAAACATTGACTGATTTTCATTGAAAACATAATGTGACACATGTTCAAACTTTATTGATATTCCACTTTTACGTGTACATTTTTGTTCAATTTTATTCTGAACACGGTTAGTACTACTTACTCAAAATATATTATTGAAATGCTACGACAACCTTTGCCTAAATGGAAAAACATAAAAGGCAATAAAGGCTGTTCGTAATAAAGGTGCGAAATTTAGCACATTTTCCTTAAACTAAGCGACAATCTTCTTTTATTTCATACCTCAAAACAAAAAAAAAAGACAAATACCTATATATATATATATATCAATTTCGTGTGAGCTCAAGCCACGTGGCGCACATTCCATAGTCACGGAATAAATCTGCGTCAATTCATAGCTGTTGGAAAAAACGTGCCTTTTTTTTCTCCTTCCACCTCGTCGAGCTGATTTATTTATATTTCTTTGCCATAAATTTTGGCACTCAACGCATTTCCCCTGATTTACTGCAGTTGAAAATTGAATCGCTGTCATTTTCGACCACGAGTGTTTACAAATGGCTACATTTCGAGGCAATAATTTATCTTTTTATAGTTATTTGCTTCTTTTAATGTGAACTTTTTACACGTCAAAGTGATTTCACGCATTTGAAGGTCAATGGGAATATTTTATTTGTTTGTCAAATATTCTAAATGTGTGGTAAACAGAAGCTCCAACACACGACAAAAGCGGAGCGGTGGAGCTGGAGCGAGGGGCAGTGGAGCCACGATATTTTGCTCGAAACCGGACAGAAGAGGGTGCAAAGAATTTTGTAGTGCCACTGCTCCGAGATGCACACATACATATTAATTGCATTCAAAAACTTGACAGTTTTTTTTTCACCACATTAATGTATTTTGGGTGCATTTTGATTTTCGCAACAAAGTGCATATACACATCATAAACGTACAGTTTATAAATGAACTTTTTTTTTTTTTAAATCAGTTCATGATAAGTACCAATTAATAAATTAACAAAATGAAGGTTGAAAATATATGAAATATAATAGCAATACAATACAAATACTATTAAAACTACTTGTAGCACAGGGCATGGTGGAGCAGAACCGGAACAAGTATTTAGAAGCGTCCTCGGATGTCCGCAAGCTGATTAAATCACTTGAAAATAAGTTATAGTAATGAATATTGGTAATTTTTGAGAAAAGATAGGTAATTTTAAAATATTGGTTTTTTTATGGGCCTATTATGGGCACAATAGGGCCATAACATGTTCGAGAAGCACTTAGAAGTTTGAGCGAAGAAACGCAAAAAATCTCTGAAACGAATGTCAGAAGAAAAATCCTATCGCCGTTCCAACAAATTGATTCAATTGTTGCTGTTTTATATCCAACGACTACGTTTTCACTATGTTAGAATGTATAAGATTTAATTAGTTTCTCAATAATATTTTTTTCTCTCTCTCGTTTACACTCCTAATTCTACAGGCAACTCCTTTATTATCCTGTAAAGAAAGTACTCTTAAAATGCTTCGGTACAAAAAAAAAAAAAAATTGTTGAATTTGCGTTTTTCCATACGTCTAGCTAAGAAAATGAGGGAAAATACAGAAGCCATAACATGGGACACAGATTGTTTGACTTCAATTCGATACATCAGTGGGCCAGTTTGAGCACTTAATTAGCAATTAATTTATTGACTGATATACGTTTGTCATTAAACATATTACTACCGCCATACAGCAACTACTACTTCGCAATGAATGAAGTCAATGAGAAAAGGGCTTTGTGGGTGGAGCAATAATCCCTTGTATGATATTTATTGGAAACTATGTTTTGTTTTTTGTTAAAGCGTGTATACGGGTTTAAATAAATCACTAACTCCTGTATTTTTTTATTAATGAGTTAAAAATAAAAAGAAAACAAGTGAAACCGCGCCTTTTCCTATAAAATAGTTATTCAATTTTGAAAAAGAGCTCTTTAAAAGAATTGCATGACAAGGGACAAGAGCAAGCAGAATAGGCTGTGCAGTGTACGTAACGTCACTCATATCATAATTGTTTTTTGGTACGATGGAACCAATTTGGAGGGTAAGAGGTTGAAAATTTAAAACTTCGAAAAAATAGGAACCACCCTACACTAAAGCATTTCTGTAAAAGTACAGAGGAGAAACTGAGTGTTTCTTTAAATTTACGAAGAGCTTGATTCAAATCAAGTAATCAAGTTTCTTGAAAACAAATTCTCAATAAAATTATTGTTTTTTCTCACTCTGAAAAACTGCAGAAAAAGGTTTAATAAATTAGATTAAACTGAACAAGATGAAATCTGTAACAAATATGTAATAAACAATTGAAACCTGAGGCTACCAGTTTAAAAATTGTCGAGAAATGTATATTGTTGGTGCAAGTCGTAATTTTTGAGCCAGGGTAGACAGATGGGGGACAAAATAGCCGTTATGGTTAGTTTCTAAAGCTGCTGGCTAAGAATATTTTCAATTACTAGCCGCAAACATTTCTGGCTAATTTTGGCTAGTCTTAATATTTAGTCTTCCATATTTAAGTTTATAATTCGGGTTTTCTTTATTTCAATTAATATTTGCTGGCTTTGAGATTTATGGACATTTACTGTGTTCAGTAGGCAGATGTAGCATTCTTTCTGTTGATCATTTGAATGATATTACAACAGAGAATGATAACGGTAGTATATTAGAAGATGTGAAAATGCAAAGAACCAAATGCTCTAGCATAATAAAAATGCAAGGAATGCTGATCTTTCACATATACATATCAAACTCATATACGCACATACCCAATGGGGGTGGACAGTCAGAACCAGTTCTTCCTTTCAGAAGGCACCTGATATCCGGTATCCAAACTTTTCTCTTTGAATTACCATGGTGCAATTGAAACCAGTGCAATGCCAGGTACATCAGCTAGCTCCAAAATAAGTTATTAATGATGAATTGAAAACATTTTCAAGTATATTATTTTTATGCACAATTTTGGAGCTCTTGAATTCACGCAGGCAATATTACTATTATAACTATTATTTAAAATTCAACTTGATGAATATTATGGAAGAAACTTGGATAAATCCCATTGTAAGGTGTCATCAAAAAAATTTTACAAGCTGACTACTCCTGTTTGTGATGATTATTTAAAATCAGTTTTAACCATAGTGAACAAGTTATTTATTTATTCTAATGAATCTAACGCATTAAACGTTTTATCAACCAGCATATGAACATATGTTTTTCTGTGTACATAACAGGTAAGATTTTTCCAAAAACGAATATTAGTTTAAAAAAACTGACTTTTATATTTATCGTAATCTTTTTAACTTCAAACAATATATATGAATCTCTCTTAATCAAAAGTTAAAGATTTTTGATGAGATGATTGTTTCAAAAGAAGGAAATATTTACAGCTGACAACTCTCATAATTTAATGTCGAATTTAAAAAAAAAATCATTTTCTTTAAAAGTAGAGATAAAAGGGTTGTAAAACTTAACGAGATCATTAAACTTGTAAAATATGGTTTCTGTAAAAAATCCATAAAAAATACCTTCGCTTTACTAGTGTGGTAGTTTTGTTTGAATCAATAAAAAATAAATTACGATTATGGTTATGTTCAGTTTTCCACACATTTACTTTAAGATAGCGGTTTGATGAGTTTTCGGTCTACCTTTTAAAAAAAAAATGATGAGAACTTTCATTATTGTTATGTTGAGAAAGCTTCGAAGCTATTTGATTATGGAAACTTTAAAATAAATATTTTTTGGGATAAAGAAAGTTTTTAAAAAATATAAAACAAAGTTATGTTTTGGAACTTATGCAAATTGCCCTTAACTATCTGCTTAGAAGATTAAACAAAATTGAGAACCTTTTGGTCAGAATAATTGTGCAATAATATTTTAGAGAAGATTTTCAGAATAAATACGTTTATTTATACATTTTATATATTTCTAAATGAAAACGTCTATTTGCTCAGCGTGATAGGTAAAACTTTTGTGTAGAACGAAGCGACAAAATATATCAGATTTGTATAGTGAAATATGATAGCAAGGGGCTAAACACACCGTTTTCCCCTAAGTTTAATAAAAAATTTGTATGTGCTTGTTTTCGAAGCGTTGAAAGTGGGTAAATTTTGAGACAGCATTTGTGACGAAGCGGCCGTTGAAAAAATACGTTACTTACGGAAAATCACAAGATAATCTCTTAGAAACTCTTTCTGTTATGACATACAAACTGATGATTACAAAACATCACCATAAATGATTGATGTTATACTATTCTTGGGACAAACATTGGTGTCCTTTAAAACAGAAAGGAAAAACAAAAAAGAAAGAACACGCATTGTCGCAAACAACATAAATATGTTTTTATATAATGCATGAATGGGCGTACATTGTATGGCAGTGATCAGGATGCAATCTTAAACTTGCAGCGAGAAACAACGTTTAATATGTTTTGCAATAAATCTAACGTTCCAGAACTTCAAGAATGATGTATAAATGAAATACTGTTCCTTAATTACTTATTGAAAGATAATTTAATCGAATCAGTTAAAAACCTTTAAATATGTATCCATTTAAAAATTTGTACTTTACTGTTGATTTTCTTAAAATAAAAGAAAATGCTGAATTTTAAGATGTTGTAATTGAAGAAAATAACTTTCTTGCAAAATCCTTTTGTGATATTTAATATGTCCATTAGTTGTAGCTGCTGTGATTTTTAAAAAAACTGCAGGATCATGTGATATGCCCGGCGTTATCTGAAATTCAATGGCTCTACCAAATAAACATTTTTAAATAAAATCTGTATGCACGAAAACGTACATGTATACCAACTGCATATTTGTACCATGATAAAACGCTTTTATTCTACATTGGAGGTTTAATTGCACCAAAAATTATGCTAATTTACTGGCTACAAAGGATAGTCCTTAACTTTACTATTGGTGCATCCATCCCAAATAAACACCGCATTTCGCGAAAAATGAATGTTCAAAATTGGTCTGAGGTTTCTGCAATTAGAACAAACTTTTCTAGAGTTACCACACAAATTCAACTACGTAGTTTGGTATAGTAATACATCTTTCCGACAAATTACAGAATTAGAACGTGTAGATCTTATGTGGCAAAGGTCTAATTAATGATTCTGCAAATACAGGGAATTATAATTTCGAAACTTTAAATTCTACTTTTTCTATTCATTTAGATTCTAAATGAATTGAAAAAGTAGAATTTCAAATTTCAAATTTCATTCTCTAAATTTTAGAGGCTACTATTTTGTAAATTGTATTTAAAAAAATTTTTGTATGTTTATTACACTTTTTGTTTTTATTTTTTATTTTTATTTTATTTTTTAACTTTATTTATTTATTTATTTATTTATTTTTGAAAGGGTGATGGGCTCTTGACCTACATTCGCACTAGGGCCCTATATGTTCACATACGCTACTCGGAAAATGTAATCTGTTATAATTTAAAGCGCATTTATTTAGCTTTGAGAAAAGGCATATACTATTTATAATTATATTAGAATTAGAGAATTAGAGAAATATTTAGAAGAATTAGATTTTTAATTATAATTCCTCGTGCCATATTTTCCTTTTCTTATTGTTTGATGCACACAGCTGAGTAAAACAGATATATATTTTTTACTGATTTTTTCTGAAGTTTATGATTTAGGAAAAAATAGTAATATGCAACAGAACTTGCAAGGACACATATAGCTAGCTACCTCTATAAAAGAAAAATGTATTCTTTTAGTATTTGACGATAAAGAGTCATGACGCAATCAACAACATCATCAAAACCAAAAGAAAACATTTCTTCGTTGTAATCGGTGTCCATTCATTCGTGGAAATAACACTCTAAATATCCCTTTTTACGGAAACAGCCATTCGTCACGAATAGCGGTAGAAATAAAAGAAAGCATTCGATTGGCTCAAGAACTGCAGAAATTGACGGTGCTTGTCTTAAAAACCCGTTTCCATTATCGATGCCGTAAATAAAACTACCGCTGTGATTGGGCAATCAAGAAACTACCGACGAGTGTTTTATTCAACCAGATGGGGTACTATGATCAGGTGGAATAACTTTTTTTTGGACATAGGAAATATTCGGAAAATAAGCAAAAGCATATAGAAGAGTAAATTTAACACAAAAATGCGACAGCCAAATTAAAGAAATAATACAAATAATAAAATGTCTGTATAGTATTTCTAAAAAATGTAGTACATTATGGTAATACCTAAAGGTTGAGTATCATTAGAGTTAGCTTTTTTTTTTTTTCACAAGATATCATGTCTAATTTTGAGTTTATTTTATAAATAACTAGTTGTGGCTCCTGGCTCTGCACAGATTTTAAATGTAATTTGTAATTCTGAAAAGAGAGATAAATTAAGCAAAATATCTTAACTTTTTCTTTCTCAGTCTGCTTCCATTGTTAACTAACAATTTCACACAATGTAAAACTTTATAACAATAAAGGTGCGTCATAAACAAGCTGCTGCTTCAGTTGTGCACTAAAGATCCTGTAGTCTAGAGTGTCAGACATTTACAATACCGTATCTTTTTTTTTTTTTTTTTTTTGTGTGTGGGGAGAGTTAAAAATTAACATTTACTAGCTCCTCGTACAGCTTTCGAAAGTTTCTGTGTTTGAAATGCGAAATCTAACACAGCGAATGTAAAACATATATGTTACTCTCAGTTTGAAAGTTTGTATATATAAATTCTATCAGGGAGGAGGATTTCCAAGAAAAAAGTAATTCTAATTTTAATCAGATAACTATTTTGTAACTAACTTCTTCTTTTAAAAAAAAGCAAAAAAAAAAATTAATGCTATATCCTTATTATTAATGCTAATATCCCTATCTTTCGTAAAGAAGCTGTGAAAAATATATAGTACTTATTTATTTATTTTGACTCTTTGTTTTGTGTGTGCGTGTGTAGCTTGTACGGAATAATAAGAAAAAATTTTTTAGCTTTGTGGTTATTTTGTTAATTGCAATAATTGCAAACATATAGAAAAACGCTACGATGATACTTGATACGCATATTAATAGCTGCTTAAGAAAATTCATCAGATTTGTTTTCTTAATCCTATTTAACATATTTAAATCATAATAAGTTTGCTATAAAGTTGCGTCCATGATGTTTCTGGAAAAAGTGTATTTTTTCTTAAAGTTATAAAATTGCTTTTATAGAAAAATTTTTCTTGAAAATGCCGTTCTATATAAAAACTGACATTTTATTCGCTATTTCACTGCTTCAGATAAGCATCTTGTTGTTTTAGAGGGAGGGATTGCTTTACCGATGTAGAGAAAAATTCCATTAAACACAAAACGTTGTAAATGTTCTTTAAAAAACTCTTTTAGCTAGAAATAGAAATGCCTGCTCATTTTAGGGCACCCTTTACTTTCTTATTAAAAGAAAATAATTATGAAGCCCGACATTTTAAACGCGCATTAAATATATACATTTTTTCAATTTAATATTATTCAAAGAACATAGCCGGAACATCACAACGTTCTAATGGATCTAAATGAGTTTATTCTATTGAATTGATGGAATGGAAAGTTCCAGTAAAGGTGGGCGACATCCCAGAGCTGCTATAAAAAGATACTTAAAGTAATAAAATGTAAAGAAAACAAGTTAGTGTTAATGTTATTTCTACTCAATAGTACTAAAACTAAAGTGCAAACGAAGGTAAATAAGTATAATTTGACACTGAAAGCAACGTTTCTTTTTGATAAACTGCTGATTGTTATTCATTTCTCGCAGACCACGACTGACCGCTCAATTATCAATCCAACAAAAAATATAGCTCGATGTTGACAACTGAAGAAAACGAGATAAACCTTGAGAGAAAAAAAATTAAGCTTCGTCAAAAAAATTTTGGAGGATAAAAACAGTAATTATTACAATAATTTGGAGCTTTAAACAAAGATAATCCTACACAGGAAAAATGAGGCTTGATATAAAAATTTACGGTGTTCAAAAACTTACCTGAAAATTCTGCTTAAAATTAAATGTAAAAAAAAAGAATTTAAAAAAAACATCTTGTTTCGAAATACATTTATTGTCCCCAGATGTCGAAACAATTGTGACCCAAACTTAATGACTGTAAAAAGTGTTAAAGCTTTGTTTGAGGATCAAATTTTTAGGTTTAATTTTGTTTATTTAAGCATCTATTTTTGAAATAATACTAAAACGATAGCATGCCACATTACACTGTAAAAAATTTAACCCGAAAAACATGAAATCTCTCTGAAATCATTTATCCGGAGTCTAACGTAAAATTACAGAGGCTTAAAAACAAGAAACTACAATTACTTCCAAAAGGAAATTCCAGAGAATAAGAAAACAGAGAACATTCTGTAAATTACATACCATAACAAAGCAAGATGGCTATACTGGCAGTAACCGCTTTTTCATGCATTTGACGATACATGAAAAATTTTTGTAATCTTGTGTCTCTATGCCATAGATACTGCCTGACAGAGGCGTAGCTAGGTGGGGGAAAGGAGGGACAGCTGTCCCCGGGCGCAGCGTCAAGGGGCGCCAAATTAATGTTAATTTATTTTATTTTTAAATGCGGAAAGAAAATTTTTTGAACTGAAGAGGTGTGAATATGTTCGACAAAAAAGTGGGAGCACTGCAAATCACATCGGGAATGACCAATGCACAGGAGTGTGTGGGAAATCAGATAAATAATTTTGCGAAGCCAAAGTGTCCCATTTTCCCTTTAGAAGCGAATGGTCGCTAATAAAAATGAAAGTTAAAATGGCTGCCTTTTAGGGCTTTATCATTTAGGAAACATAAAAGTTTTTTAAATTCCCTTTAGGGGAGCCTCTATGCCCCCCAGGGGCACAGGGGGGGCGCAAAATCTTCAGTTGTCCCCGGGTGCTGAAAACCCTAGCAACGCCTCTGCTGCTTGATTTCGAGGTAGTGCAATGAACATTAGTTATTTTCAATGTAATTTGTAAAGGAAAAGTAAAACTTTAGAAGTTTTGAGTTTGATGAATTGGTTAATCTCTGAGCCACTTCCTCTGAGGGCAGAAGTAACAATAAAAGTAAAATTGGATGCAGCTGAGGGAAAAAAACAACCAATTTCAATTCAATTGTGTGTTCGTTTTTAGCCTACTTTCCCGTAAAAGTAAAAAAAAATAATAATAAAGCATGAAAGAAGGCTTAATGTATCGTGTAAATATCGTTAAAAATCAAGAAAAGTCAAAAATAAATTAAGTAATTAAATAAAGATTGAAAAATAAAAAATTTGAAAGTACGGTTTTGATATGGAGAAAATGTGTGTCTGTCGGTCTGTCCGTCGGTCTGTCTGTCGGTCTGTCTGTCGGTCTGTCCCCCCCTAATAACTTTTGAACGAATTGTCCGATTCGAAAAATTCTTTTTGCATTCGAAAGATCTCGGCGAGGATATCTCATTTCCATATTTTATTTTTTTGATTTGAACAATTTTTTGTTCAATTTTGAACAGTTCCAAAAATTTTAACATTAGCGCCTATGGGCGAAAATGAAGCAAATATGTAAACTCTGGGTACAAGATCCAAGCTCCAATGAACAAGCTCACTGGAAGAAGTTCTTGTCGTGAAATATTGATTTGAACAATTTTTGTTCATTTTTGAACAGTTCAAAAAAATTAACATACCGCCTACGGGGAAATTTCAATCCTATATCCTGATCTAACGGGCCGATTTGCTTGGAACAAACTTTATCGGAAAGCTCTTATGACGTAGAACATGTACAGATAAAAAGTTCGTCCAGAACTAACGAGCCTATTTTCTTATGAAATTTTTTGATCGGGATTTTCAAGAATATTTTTGAATTAATGAAAGATTAAATGAATAAGCAAAATAATGAATGAATAAATGAGTGAATAAATACATGAATGACTGAATAAATGAATGATTGAACGAACCTGTATTAACCGTTGAAAAAGGCATATTTGAAGCAATTAAGAACTAAAGCTAAACGAGAAAGAGAGAGAGATAGCTAGATTATAAATTTGAAGCTGGTGTATACGGGAAAGTAGGCTCGTATAGTTCTAGACGGAACTCCTTGTTAGTATTATTATTATCTAGTATTGGCCTGAGGCGTAATATATGCTAGGGGTTCGCTGTTAGTCTGTGTATATTACACCATGTGTATTACACATAGGCTAGCAGCCGACCCCAGCATCAAGATTAACGTATCTTATTTTTGAGCAAGACGGTCCCCCACCCATTGCCCCCCCCCCCCCCCAGCTGCTATCAAGCCGTACAATGCTAGATTGAAGTAACTCACGAGGAAATCTTTTGAAGATTGCGGTCATACTCAGGTGGGTAATCTACGCATAATTACACCAATAACCGTTGATTTTTCCATTCATCGTCAATATTCGCATTGAAAGCTCATGGCACAGAAAGAAAATAAAGAATATTTTGCTGGGCATAAATATATAGCACATGAAATAGTATCTTCCCACTCGAGTTGTTCTGAGATATATAAATAGCTGAAAATTGTAAAGTGTCAAACCTTTTTGTCCTTTTTTCCCCCCTTTCTTTCTTTTCTATGAGGGAGGGGCGAGAATATCTCATAGTAAAATTTGGAAAAGATACAGTGGCTCCATAAGTTTTGCGATTACTAGTTTAAACTGTTAATACCACCTATGAGGTAGACTTGAATACTGTCTATTTTATTAGGAACACTATTTTATTATAGCTATGCAATTTACAAATGTTTAAGTTTTACTTATTCATATAGAATTGAATTTTAATATAATTAAATAAATTGAACATTATTTTAATAATGCTTAATTTATTTAAATTAATCACAATTTTTATCTTGCTTATAAATTCAAAAAATCACAAAATCTCGTTCAATTATGAAACCTTACCTTCTTTAAGCTACCTCTAAATATTGTTTGCTGCTGGTGGTCAAATTTTATCACAGTCAGTTTTTGGTACATTGGAAACAATTTAGAGGGTAAGAGGCGGAACATTTAGAGCTTCGAGAAATAAAAACCATTCTAATAGCACATACAGCTTTCTAACATAGAAACTAACCGAAGTAAAAACATTCACTCATTTTCAGCCTACTTTCAAATAAAAGTTTTTTTTTTTAAATGTAAAAAGGTTTTATATATCGAAAAAATAACTTTAAAAGTAAAGAAAACTCAAAAATAAGTAAATCTAAATTAAATAAGTATTGAAAAATAAAAATACTTAAACTAGGGTTTTGAGACGGTGAAAATGTGGGTTTGTTACCGTGTCGGTCTATCTGGCCTCCCCTCCCTCCCCTAATAGGTTTTGAGGAAATTGTCGGATTCGAAAAAAACATTTATTGCATTCGAAAAATCTTGGCAAATACATCAAATTTCTATATTTTATTTTTTAATTTGAACCAATTTTTCATTAATTTTTGAACGGATCAAAGAGTTTTAACACTAGCGCTATTGAAGAAAATATGAAGCGAATTATATAAACCCTCGACATAAGAGCAAGGTTCTTTTTATAAGATTTTTCAAAACAGCTCTCGGTGTGAAATATTTTTTTTTATTTGAACTTTTTTTTTTTCTTTAATTTTGAACATCTCAAAAAAATGTAACATTAGCGCCTCCGGGGAAATTTCAATCTTATCTAAATCCTGATATAAAAAACGCATTTTCTCAAAACAAAATTTATCGAAAAGGTCTTATGACGTAGAACATGTACAGATACAAAGTTCATCAAGAACTAAACGAGCTCATTTTCTCATGAAATTTTTTCACCTGGATTTTCAAGGATATTTTTGATTGAATGAATGAATGCATGAATGCATGAATGAATGAATACATGAAAAAGTGAATGGTATATAAATCAATGAATAAATGAGTGAATGAGTATGTACACTGTGAAAAATTCTAGTTCAACCTTTCACCAAAAACATGGTGAAAATGGTGAAATTTAGCTGCAACCAACATTTTGGATAAAAGTTGAACCATTATAATGGTTCCTTGTTTCAAATTTATGGTGAAACTAGGAGAACCTTCACCATTATAATGGTTCAACTTTTATACAAAATGTTGGTTGCAGCTAAATTTCACCATTTTCACCATGTTTTTGGTGAAAGGTTGAACTAGTATTTTTTACAGTGTATTAACCATTGAAAAATGTGGATCAGAAGCAATTAAGAACTAAAGCTAAATGAAAAAGAGAGAAAAAAGAGATAGCTAGATTATAAATTTTATGTTGGTGAATACGGGAAAGTAGGCTCGTACAGTTCTAGATGGAACTTCTATTGTATTAATGTTTGCTTAATTAGAAATTTTCCGAATGCATGTAAAAAATGACCACAAAGTCTTTGAAAAAATATGTTATAACTGTTAATTTAGATGGATTTAATTCAGGATTAAAAGTTTTTTAGGTTTGATCCTAATTCGTGGAATGAATTAGAATATAAATTGAATAAATTAAATCATGAAAAAAAAAAGATATATCTTTCACCATTCAGTTACAGTGGGTTATTTTAAAATTCCTTGTTCTGCCTTTTTCAGTTGAATTCAGTCCGAAATACGGACGCTTCACATGTTTCGGTTCGAAAATATGTAGATTCGTTTTGACGCTTCGAAAATATTGTAAATATATGTAAATGTAAAGAAAAACGTGATTTGTGTGTCGACGCAAGGAACATACGCTGAATGAATATGAATGAAAATGTTCCGTATTTGTTCAAGAGTCTCATGGAAATAGTTGAAAGGGTAACTTGGGGAGTGATAAAGTGAAATATAGAACAGTCGACAGTAATGCAAATCTATTTTCATTACTGCACTAACGTAACGCTATTATTGCTGTTCATGTGTCAATAATTGTCTTCTTTTTCGTGTGAAGGCATTTATTTCATTTTCAGTATTTTTTCTCCCCTTAGTCTAGAAATTTAACGTAAAAAAAGTAAAATAACTTAGCAATTAAAATTTTTTCCTAATATGTATATTAATTCTAACAAAAAATTCAAAAAATTGTTGTTTAAGTGCGCTTTCGTACGAGCCATAATACAAGAAGGTTCCATTGTAGCTTCGAAATAGCTATTAGGGTACTTTTTTTCTGAATTTGTGCTTTTTTACGTTGATTTATCTTTGCACTCATATTTTAGCAGAAAGCATTTTGATCATTTGTCTTAAATCAATATTATTAAAAAAACTAAAAGTTCTGGCTAGAGCTATATGAACCTACTTTTCTGCATATAAGCATCACGAATCTGGATCTCTCTCTCTCGCTTACTAAGCTTAAGTTCTCAATTATTTCAAACACATGCTTTTATTAATTAATGCACTTAATATTGAACCGTTATAAATCTCAAAGAAAAATATTACCTGTTATGTAAATGATATCATATTCATTCTCTTACACTCTTTAGGTGCTATATTTTAGTAGTTTCCTACTTACCTATCAATGTTTATAACCGGAAAATTTCAAAAACCGAGTGGAATTTTACAATATGCAGGGAAAACGCAAAACTGAATTGCAACAACAAATTCTTTTCAGTATAAAAAACACATTACTGAATAGGCAAAATGGATAAAGAATAAAGAAAAAATATATTAATTACTATATAAGATTTCTTAATATTAAGCCGAAAATATAAAGACCGCAATCGTTTTATTCCAAAAAAAAAAAAAAAAAAAAAAGACAGTCTGATTTTTAATCCTTGCCAAAGAGGGGAAAAAATGTTCATATTAAATCTTTAACAAAGCTTTTTACCTCAATAATGTGCAAAAAATCGTCTGCGGCACCTTGTCTAAAAAATAAAGCGCTTTGATATCTCTTGTTTTTTGACTTCGTATGGGAAATTTATTTTGAGTTTGAGTTGTGAACAATTTCAGTACGATGTTAGCGCTTAAAAGAGATAGTGTGTCGACCGGCCGCTATTTCCGAAAAATTGGACCATAAAGAATGAATAAGTAGAGGGCGCAGGGTTTCTCCCCGCTGTATTAACAAGCTTGTGATGCCATATTAATTTGCCTTTTAACGAACCAAATCTTAGTTCATCAGGTGTCTTATTTTTCCTAAGTCGAAATTGGTAATTTTTGAAATATATATTTTTAAATTTTGGACAATTTTCTTAACTTTTTAAAACCGTTACTTCAATAAATCGTATATATTGCGTCTTTTTAGATTGTTATTATTATTAGTTATACCTTCTTATTTGTACAAATTCTTGAATTTGTAGACCGACCGTGTGTGCATATATGCTTTGAATAAATACGTGATATATATATATATACTTATACTGGTACACAGGAATACACATAAAAGTTTCATACAAATAAAATATGTATCTATATTGTGCATCTTCAGCGATGTGCGCGTGTACATATATGTACTGTACACCAAACATACGCGTACACACAATGGTATACGCGTGTACAAGTGCACACATCTACTCAATAGCATATGCATGCTATTGAGTTCCTTCAACTCCACCAGCTCCGCGCGCAAGCAATCCTAAGGCTTCGGATAACAGGTAGGGGTCTGGTGGAGATAAGTACACATTCATTTATGTTCTTTTCCTGCGCATGTATGTACATGAAATGTCTACAGTACACAGTCACACATTTACGCTTTCATAATGTTCTTTCTCATTATTCATTAAATGTTTATTTATTTAATTATTTTCTTTTCTTTTCTATGTTTCTTTCTTTCCCCCCCCCCCCCCCAATTTGAAGTAAAAAACAACGTTTACATTTTAGTTTCTGTGTATTTTGAACATTTATTTCTTCATGCTTTCATTGCAAAAATTATAACTTTTGTCCAGATTTAAATGTACGTTTAAGGTGATTTCGTGGTATATATTTCCTTAAGTTGCTCAAAGATAATTACAAAAAGTGGCCCCCTGAAATCGAATAGATCATAAAAATTTCAATGTATAGCATGATCTCAATCCATCCATTAAAATTCCCCACACTTTTGCATTTGATCCTTTCCTGTAGTCTGAATTCGAAGCAAAATGTATCAAATTGAACATTTAATAGCAGGAACTGTTAAGAGTGCCGGAACTTTTATCTTAAAATCGAATAAAATTATCCTTTGTCCCCGATTTATTTGATCACGTTTTTCGAAAGATAACACTTGTGGGAGAAAATTATTTAACGAGATTCAAATATTGTTCACTTCTACCCTAGTCACGATTCGAACAGAAAGCCGTAGGGCTCAATTGCCACCCATTCCACGTTGCCTTCCCTCTATTAGGCGTACTTTTGCGTTCCTCCCTGTTAGAGATTGGGGAAGCATGAACAGGTTTCCGTGTTTTAGGGTGACAGCATGAAGAGAATTTTCAAAGGGAAAGGAATACTTGCGTAATGGGGAAGACATCTAACCTTTCAACATAAAAATGTCAAAAATTATACATTCAGGCATCGTGCGGCCCGTAAAATTTATTCTTTTTTTTTTTTTTTTTTTGAAAAAATGACTTAAAAGTCCTTATTTTTACAAATACAATTTAAAAATATACATTTCTAAAAAGGGACCTATTTATTGAATTTTTTAAAGTGATTATTTATTTTCTTTTATTATTTTTTGGCAAGAAGCTTTAACAAGATCACTTAATTCTCACTGCTAGTGTCTACCGTAGCAATGAATATAATATTAATTAAGAAGTAATGCTTTCGCAGATCAGCTGTGTTTCAAAATGTTTTAAACATTTTACCCGTATCGTGGATTCATTTGTAAAAAAAAATACACCAGGAACCTTAATGTTTTTTTAGTTTTTTAGCAAGAATGGCTCAGAGCTTAAAAGTCTTTATTTTTACAAACACAATTAAAAAATTCTTAAATTCCTAGAAAGGTACTTATTTATTGATTAAGTGATTTTTTTTTTCTCTATTTATTTTTAGCAAAAAATTTTAACAAGAACACTAAATTTTCACTGCTAGTGTCTACCGTAACAAAACGCGGTGAAAAAAAGTTTAACATTTTTCCATGTATCTTTTATCTATTTGTAAAAAAGGAAAATAAACGAGGAGCATTAAAATTTCTTTATTTTTTAACGGATGTGACTCCGAACTTAAACGCCTTTATTTTTACCTTTGAATAAAAAAGTTCTTAAATATTTAGCAAGAAACTTATTAATTTATTTTCTGTAAGTGTTTATTTATTTTCCTTACTTATTTTTAGTAATAAATTTTAGCAAGACCACTAAATTTTCAAGCAATGAATATAACTTTTAGTTAATGAAAAAGGCTCTTACAGATCTAATGTGGTACAAAATGTTAAACATTTTTCCCAAGTATCTTTTATCCATTTGTGAAAAGAAAAATAAACCAGAAGCCTCAAAATTGCTTTTTCGGTTCGATTAAGAGTTTATTATCGAAATGGATTTTCGTTTCGTTCCAATTTCTTCAAAGCTCGCGCAGAGATTCTTTTGTTTCTTAAATTTGGTTGTCAGAAATTCGAAAGAAAAATCGATCCAATTACTTTCGATTCGCCGTTTTTGTTTGAACAATAATCGATCATTTTTTCGCAGAGTAAAAGTTACTTTTCGCGGAAAAGGGCGGTGCTTATTTTATATTTGATTCTTACATTTGTGAAATCTATTTACTGAAAATATTGCAGAGTATTTTTGTTTCGTCTTCTACGCTTGCTCTCTGTTATAATTCTCTTTCTTAATCAATATTTTTTGAAAAACATTATTCGTCATCTTTCCCATATATAGTCACTACATTTCTTTCTTCTTTCTCTGGAATTGTAATGAAAGACTTGTCTATAATGAAGCATTTAAAAGCGGCTTTTAATGAATGGACAACGTATTTCCATTAGTGAATATACTTCAATTATGACATATTCGTGGGCTGCCGCCATCGGACTGCCTCGCTCTACAACCCTTGGAATTGCAATCCCATTTTCATCGCTTTGCTAGAAGCCCACGCACTACATCATTGTATTTATGCAGGTGAAGAAGTGAACAATCTTTTTATTGGCATTAGCTGTTGAAAATAGTAAAAAAAGGTCTTATATTCCTTTCGTCCTTCTTCGCTGGATCCATCCTTGTATACTCTATATAAAATACCCCCACCAGTCTCAGAAATCCTCTGAGAAGCGAAAGCGAACTCGTCTTCAGACACCGGTAATTTGCCAGTAGTATTTTCCGGATTTCAATCGTTGTAGGTAAGCGAAATTCCGGTATCAATTAGGGATGTAACGAATAGTGATTTGGCCGAATAGCCGAATACTGAATATTCGGCCATTCCTTCCAGGCCGAAGCCGAATATTCGGCCATTCCTTCCAGGCCGAAGCCGAATATTCGGCCATTCCTTCCAGGCCGAAGCAGAATATTCGGCCATTTCGTTCAGGCCGAATAGGTCGAAGCCGAATATTTGGCCAATGTCTTAGGCCGAATACCGAATATTCGGTGGCCGAATATTAAAATTTCTTGAAAATCGTAGTAATAGAAAGTATTTGTCAAATTTAAAATTATTCACAAAGTCAAACACCAATTACACACAATCTATGATGTATGAGTTAATTATGTTTGTTAAGAATTTAAAACTACGATTTATAAATAATATAGTTTCTCAAGTGGAACAGAAAGGACAGGTTTTATGGTAGTAAGCATTAGCATTATTGTACTAATTATTTAATTCAAATGAGAGAACTACTATTGCTTAGTGAACTTTTACCTTGCTCAAAATTGTTTTACGAAGATATTTTCAAAGTTATAAAAGTTAATATTTTTATTTTATGCGGTTTTTTACATGCCTATTCTTAAGAGCTCTATTAAAATTTAATACACTTAACTGGAATATATTTTTATTTTCAAAAACCCCAATAACTTATGCCATCTAAATATTCATGGTATATTCTCTCTCTCCCAATATTCACAATAAATCAGTCTACCCAAACAAAGTCTGACTTCCACTTTGTTAATAATAACTAAATAAATTTCTCATATTCTTCCTCATAATTAACTATTGCCAGCTTTTGGGAGCAAATGTTAAATATAAATACAGTATTAGGGTCAGTTGGGGTAATTGTAAATGCTTTTTCAATGTTTTAACTTTTGATTCTTCCCTACCTCTTGAATGAATTCAGAGATAAAATTGTGAGCATTGTAGCCACTACTGTACTTCTTGTGAGTAAATGTAAATAAAATTTTTGATTTTATGACTATTTGTTAGCGAATGAGCTCCTGTTTACAATTACCCCAGCGTGTTTACAATTACCCCAGAGATCCGGGGTAATTGTAAACAGTGATTTATTTTCGAATAAGGTTGATGCAAATGGAAAATTGTTTTATACATAGTCTGCTTGGAGGCTTAAGAAGTTCCGGAGCAATGGTTCTCAATCTGCGGCCAACAGGCCGCATGTGGTCCGCTGAATTATGTTATGAGTCGGCTAAGATCATTTAACGAGAAATATCTTGCAAAAACTCAAGTAATTTTGTAAAAAAATTATGTAAAATTTGTCACACTGTGGATCAGTTGGTTAAGCTTGGATCCCACAGAACACCGAAAGTGAAGCACAACTGGCCGTGGTCAACGCTTGGGAGGGTGACCACCTCCCGCGACTGATTACTCTGAGACCGAGTGCGCTAAAGGGAGCTGTGCACGTAAAATACATCTTCGCTTCAAATGTCCACCAAGCAAGAAATGATTTCCACTGAGGGACCATCCTAGGTGACGATCTCTCATTTGGGAGCTGGTTCAAAATCATTAAGCCCCTCTGAGCCAAGTGTACTTCATTCTAGCGGGGCTCATTAATAATCAGTAGGAGCTTCCTTAATTCATGGTCGCCCTGCAATTGGGGCTTTGGTTTCCAAGTGGTATTAGCAACAACAACAACAGTTATGTAAAATAGACACAAAAGTGTAATTTACATCAAAATATAATGCTCATTGTCCCCCCAAAATATTGAAAATAGGAAAAATTTAAGTGTTTACAATTACCCCAGAGTACGAAATACATGGGGTAATTGTAAACACCTAACTTGCACATGAAAAATAACAGGGAGGATTAAATTCATAACTAAATGTTTTTAGCAGCATTCCATATGACAAATAAAAATGGTTGAAACCGCTTATATCGCTTTTCTAGATGAGCTGGAGAGGAAAATGTAAGATCACTAAATTTTGTTAAGCAACTTTTTTCACTGTGCCATTTTCAAACAATAGTGACGCATCCACAGTTGTTTCGAAACTGAAGAAACTGTTTCAATGTCTTCCCTATGCTCCCAGTTTATCACTCACAAGCAGTTAAGTTTTCAAAACCACCACAAGTGTTGTTATGAAGCTTGTTTACAATTACCCCAACTGACCCTACAAGTTCAAAATCTGTTTTTGCTCAGTCAAGCCTAAAACTAAGTTTAAAAAGAGTAATTTTTTTCTAAATTATTTTTATTTATTAAAACTATATATGTACTAATGTATTCTTTTTCAATAACTATAATACAATTTTAAATGTTTAAAATTTACTAAGTTCTTTATATTTTTACATTTCTACTACAGCGGAACTATTCGGCCCAAATAGTCCATCAATATTAGTCCAGGCCGAATTTGACCTTACCCAGTATTCGTCCAGGCCAAATATTCGGCTAGGTGATGAAATGACTATTCGGCCAGGCCGAATAGACCGAATACCGAATAGTGGCCGAATATTTGTTACATCCCTAGTATCAATCTACCAACGTAGAAGACGGTAAAGCATGGTAGGTAATGGAATCTAGGGTGTGAAACTAAAACTACCAATACGGATGAGTTTCTCGTTACAGTTCACGAGCACCAGAAACTCTTTCTAGATCATTTTCCACATTTCATACCTATATTCATACAAGCTCACAATGATCAATGATTTTTTCACTGATACCTTTTTTCTTCAATGCAGTTGGCGATACGGACATTTAGGGTGATGTAGTGATGAATTAAATTCAAAACAAGAAATAATATACAAAAATACAAAAGACGATATAAAATCCAAACACACTCACACACAATGATACAAAAACATATAAACAAACAAAATATTCACACATTGAAAGTGTTCAGATCGGCCCTTGCTTCCTAATACTGATAGAAGATACTGCTCTTTGTGAGGATCGAGCAGACAGAGATTGCTCTGCATTCATTAGCGCACCACTGCTTCAGAGTGGGCAGGCAGGACTATCAGTGGGCAGGCAGGAACTAGCCGAAATCGATAAAAGGTGGGAAAAGATAGCTATGCATGCATAGTGGCTAAACGAGCAGCTACGGCTCTGAATCTAGGGCAGTCGGCTTAGTGGTTAGGACGTCGGACTTCTACCTGGAGGGTCGCGTGTTCGATACTCGCTGAAGATCCACCATGTACACTTGGGGATACGTGCGTGTAAAATCCGTGGATCCCACGACTTCGCTCGTGTGCAAGCAATCCTTAGGCCTCGGCTAACAGATAGGGATCTGGTGGATAAAAGTCAGGAATCTTATTTCGCCACGGTTTCTCTTTTATTTGCTTTTTAGCCTACTTTCCCGTAAAAAGTAAAAAGAAAAAGAAAAATGTATGAAAGAAGGCTTAATATTACTTTAAAATATTAAGGACGAGAAAAAGTAGAAAATAAATTAAATAATTAAGTTAAGATTGAAAATAAAAAATTGAAAGTAGGGTTTTGAAATGGGGAAAACTTTCTGTCGGGTCTGTCGGTGTGTCTGTCTCGTATGGGGCTTAATTGATGCTACATCTTTTTTTTTTTTGGCCAACTCCTCCGCCTTTTCATTTTGCACTCATACTAGATGAAAGAAAAGCATGCCCAGTTATTTTAAATCCTTTAGTCGAATTTAGCTTCTTAATTCGCTGTCTCTCTCTGTAGTTACTTTGCTGTTTTTTACACAGCGTTTCCTGATGACCAAAAAGTCAATCCTGCAACTCGTACGTATGCCTATGAACATACGCACAATCTACAGATGTGTGGATATTATATATTTGCATGTACACAATCACTCACATGAACGTGAGTCTTTCAAACTTCCTTAAATAACGGACCTGAATAATAATTGAATTTTCTTACCTTTTTAGCAATTGGCGTGAAAATTTATTATTATTTACTCATATAGTTTTAGAATATGCATTTTATAAATTTTATTAACAAACAACCTGAAGAATCAATATTATTACTTACTCTTCACATTGCATTAGAATACATATCACGTTTAAGTTTTTTAATATAAAGATACGATTGACATTTTGATATTTACGTTTGTTCTTCTGAACGTGTTCATTCAATATTAAAGCAGCAAGTATACAAAGAAGTACATTTTTAAACCATTGTCTCATTTGTTCTGACAATCTTCCACAAAACAGTAACCTAAATTTTAAAAAGCTTAAACTTCTATTAGTTAAATCAGTGTTCGTACGTTACAAAATACGTAATTATGAAGCGATAATTACTTTATGCAAGTTTCAAATATTTAAAATATGACAAAGAAGTATACGTAATTTAAAAGTAAAGTTAATACAGGTTTATGAAAATTTAAAGAAAAACGTATCACAAAGAAAAAATGTGTGTTATTGAGTAAAATAACGCTTTACGAAGATTGAAATGTACGATCTAGCGAAAAAAAATTCGGATGAACGAATTGAATTATTTATTTATACCATCTGAAGTACGCTGTGTGTAAAGTACTATCGGTCTTTGTTTCATTGCAGAAAATATTAAATTAGATTATTCAAGTGTTTTGTAAATAAAGAGACGTAATTCATGCTCTTGTGTATAAAAGCGAACAAAACTAGCATCTATTTCTGCTTTAAAAAACAGCGTTTTAAAATGCGCATTATCCTATCGTTTAAATGTTTCGAGATAGTAATTTTAAATATCTCTTAAGTTTCAACGATGTGATTTGTTCAGAAACGATGTATCTTGTCTTGTTATGAATCCACTGTGCTGCATTCGTGGCACAAACGCAATTAGCGGAACATAATTAAAGCCTCAGAGCGAAAGACTGAAAATTAAATTTTCTCCGTACGTAATTAGAGGGGGTCAGTTGAACGCACCAATGAGCCGCGACGGAAACCCCAACTGAAGTGGGATAAAAACTAAACTGCTGGTTAAGTGAGACATTTATCTACGGAAAGCCAATAACGTTGATTGCATGCCTGTCGTTCTACAGGGAATAGAAGCAAAGATGAATTCTCTAAGTGGGATAGTGGTATCTGACTGTATTATAGATGCCCTTGTTTCATTTATCGTCTTAGGCGTGGTAAATTTACAGAACATTTTTTTAAATAGCTACGCAAAATATTGTCTTAATACCACAATTTAACGCAAAATCAACTTTTTTTCTTTTTAAATATATATATACATAATTTAATATTACTTTCATTATTATTTTTTACTTGCTGGGGAAGCGTTGTACGAGTTTTACATAAAAAATATCTTTTAAAAGCTATAAGTTCTAATATGTATAAAAGCATAAGCAAGAAGCTCACAAATTTTTTGAAACTTTTTACTTTATTTTCTAAACTTACGCAGTTACTGTTTGCATTTAAGTTTTAGTAGTGTTTCACGCTGATAAATTAATAACTAAACTTAAAAACGCAAAAAACTGTCATTGGCAAAAAGAAAACTGTTATGGATAGTAGGGTGACACAAAAAATAAAAATGTAATTAAAAGAAAAGGCGCAGGGGGGGCGAAATTTTTAAGCATACTCTGCATGCATGTAGAATTTTAAATTTCAAATAATATCTTCCGATGCCACCCAAGGCCTTAAATATGTGCTAAAACTTGTTGCTTAAATAAAATTCAACTTAAAAAGTACAAATAAAAATGTGTGAACACGTTGACGGACACTTGTGTCTATTGCCGTCAAAGCAAAGTTCACTATGCGGCAAGACGCCAATAGCCGTCCAAAACGAAACGGTCGTTTTTAGACACTACCGCTATGGCGGCACAAATGTGCATTTACCAGCGTACAAGTAGAAGCCTAGTGTCATGATTTGAAAACAATTTTTTAGGTTGAATTTCGTTTTCCATCTGTTACACACGACCTGCAGCTTCCTTATGCACGTGGTTGTGAAGGGAGTAGTGCGATCGTGTTTTTTCTTGAATTTATAGTTGTTATTGTTTGTAGAGTCCGCTAGCGCTATGACGGTTATAGCCGCAACCTAAATAAAGGTTCTGAATTAACCAAAATAAAGTTTATTTAAGCAGAAAGAGTAAAACTATACTTCTAATATTCTATAAATTACAAAAACATATAGTGTTAATTTTCGAACTTCACTTGTTATTACTGTCCGTCAACGTGTTAAAAAATCGATTTTACAGTCAAGTAAGGATATGACTTAATAATCAATCAATAATTACGTTTCAGACTTATTTACACTTCTAACTCATTTCTATAAATATATGAATCTTTCTCATATTTCTTAAGGCAGATTCAAAATGGATTTTAGTTTTCAAAATGAATGAACTACTGTATTTACGCTACTATACTTATCACACAACGCTCCCACCATGCGCCAAAATTTCAAAGCACACACAAAACTTTATAAAATTATTAAATTTTAACTATTGTAATTCATTTGCGGCATCAAAAGATATGCACGGATTTCAATTTAAATGTGTATGTAATATATATATATATATATATATATATATATATAATATGCAAACTAATACCATTAAAACTTCCCACCCCGGACCAAAAGTTGTTTCGAAAGAAAAAAAAATATTTTTTTGCTTTATTACAATGGAAAATGAATTGATCTACTGTTACGTAATCTTCACTGTGATCTTCATAATCAATTCTAATCAATATTACTCTTAATTTCTTTTAGTCTTTTCTCTTGTTCTAAATGTTTTATTTGCTTTTTACTTTAAAATATGGTCATTCCTAAAAACAATTAAACTTCTTTATAGTTAAGAATTCTTAATCAAATAAAATATTTTAAAATATGATGTGTTTTTATTATATTTTTCCTCTCTTTTCAGCGTTTACTAAAAGAACCCTACACACCACAGAAAAGTAGCTGTCTACAAACACTATGAGAGTTTCATTAAGCATCCTAATTTTGATGTTTAATTAACTCACACGCCATTAATTTATTGGAACTAAATTTTTAAAATTACGCTCTTTCGATATATTTTGGCAACTTTTCCAGCTTAAAGTGGAATTTTTGAAGAATATGACAAGCTGATAGTTCTTACAAATTTTTCAGTAAATATTAAGTGTCAAACAAGTTTTAATCACGGGAGCAAAATATTTTTTGAGTGAAAATAATGAGCACTTTAATAAAGTTTCACTAAATGTACCAGATGCATTTTTGCAAAATTAATTCTTGTTAAATTATACATGGGACAATATTTTTGAGGAGCGATTTTTCTAATTGAAATAGGCTGTCTTAATCTAATATATTAAGTTAATGTTCCTGCATTTTATAATCATCTCATAAGAAAATTATTTCAATTAACACGTTATTTTATAACTTACTCTTCTCCAGTTTGACATTTTAATGTTCGCTTGTTTCCAATAAACATCAATAAATCAAAATATTTTACGAAAATTTATTTTTAAATTATGATTAAGTTTTTGTACAAGAACATGTACTACATAATAAAACGGATGATATGATACATGAACTTACTTTAAAATACTTGTTTAAAACTGATCTAATAGTCTTCAACATGTGTAAATTCTTATGCTTTATGAATCATGAGCAAAATTCAGAAAATACTATTTATGAAACTTTTTTACAATTGGTAATCTTTTTTACAATTGGAAAAAAAATCATAATATTTACTACGATCAAATAACTGCTGTTTGCTATTTGAAAACAACAATTTTTTGTTCAGTTTTGAACACTTAAAAAAAAAAAAAAAAAACATTAGGGACCGTTCATAAATGATGTCACGCTTTTTTCCATGTATTTAACCCCGCTTCCCCCTTTGTCACAAGATGTCCCATCTCAACGAACCCCCTACCCCCCTTTGTCACATGTCACGCTGTGTTGCAAAAGCAGGGATGTCATACTTCATGTTACCCCCTCCCTCCCCTTGTCACAATTCGTCACAATTTCACGAACCCCCTTCCCCTACGAAGCGTGACATCATTTATGAATGGTCCCTTATCCCCTACGGGGAAATAAAATGAATTCTATATAGATTCTGATCTAACAGATGGATTTGGTTAAAACAAACTTTATCATCTGTTGCACGATTTATAAAACGTGGGTTTTTTAAATCGTGTTTTATAAAATAAACTTTCTAAAACACGAAGGATATTATGACGTAGAAAGTGTATAGACAAGAAGTTCATTCAAAACTATGTGAACCTACTTGCTCATAAAACGTTTTGATCTGTATTTTTATAAGTATAATTTTGAATTGAATGGATGAATAAATGAAAGAGTAAAAGAAAGAATAAATGATTGAATGAGTTAATAAATAAACGAGCTAAGGCATGAACAAATATATGCATGTATGAGTTAGTAAAAGAAATTTAAAATTTATATATAGCAGGTTATAAGAGGCAATTTATTTCTTTATTATTAAAGTAGCATTTCATGTTCCGATATTTAATTTAATATATGAGTATTTAAGTTAAAAGTGGGTATTATAAATATTTATATAATATAAACTAAACGAGTATAAAAGAGAACAATAGCTATATTTGTACTGTGAAGAAGCTCCGTTTGCTCGTCTTTGTGTTACTGATCGCTTCCTCATAGGATGTTAATTTTTACATCCTTAAAATTACGTTCACATACCCACATTCCAGTCAAGATGACACCTTAGGATAACCTTTCGTGAAAAATTGGTCACTGAATTGGTTTTTCTGGAGTTCATTTCCTTCAAAATTGAAGAACAATACATTTTCTTTGTCCTCCAATAAATTCTTTTAAATATCTTTGAAAATATGCGTTGGATTATTTGAACCCACTTTAAAATGATTATCAAAAATGGAATTTAACTTAAAATAAAGTGGTATTTCAGTAAGAAGTTACTCCGAATTGCTTAGCAGCAATGAATTATCTGCAGCTGTACTGTGAAGATTTTGTGAATAAAATTTTGCACAATAAATATTACGAAATAAGAACAATAATTAATGCAAAATAGTACAATAGTTAATACAAACTCAATTAAATGTATTTTCAATAATTAATAATAAATAGTACAATAATACAAATTTAATTTAATGTATTTGCAATAATAAATAATAAATAGTACAATAATTAATACAAAATCAATTAAATGCCTTTTCTTGCGAAAAGGATTAATGTGGATTGTAAGGAGCATGATTCTGCTTATTACTGTTCCTTAAAACTAGCTGATTGAAGGTTGAAAATCAGCGATTCAGAGAAACATTATTGTAACTTAAAAACATTTTAACTTGAAAGCATTTTGCAATTAAATAAGAGGCTTAGTTTCGGTTAATGGTATACCCCCCCCCCCCCCCAACTAGTTCCACAAGTGGTAAGGAATAAAATTGCCGCAACATATATATGCATTTAGAAAATTATTTGAAGAGGAAGAATATTTCATTATTTTATCCCCTTCTATCACATACGATTTTCCATAAAAAGAAATTTAAGCTCACGTAACCGATTTTTCCAGCACAATGACGATACGCTTCGTAAAGTACTGTCCCGTAAATAAACGGCACATTTCAGAAGTTTTATCGAAAATCTAAAAAGTACTTGAATATTTATCCTGAAACTTCAGTGTTGTAAAAAATATATATGACCCCATACAGGGTGACAATTATGGAGATATATCAAATTTAAATTAAAATTTTCTGAAATATATATATCAATGATTGTCACCCAGTACATTACAACGTTTTCGTCTTCGGAATACGTTTTGTTCCGAAGACAAACCACGTTTCGTTCCAAAGGTGTTAGCAACAAATTTAATGAAAACAAATGTTGGGTATCATACTATGAAAAGTAATGATTGATAGAAATCTTCGAAAATCATCATTGATGCTACTTAGCTCCGTTTGCTCGTCTTTGTGTTACTGATCGCTTCCTCATAGGATGTCATTTTTTACATCCTTAAAATTACGTTCACATACCCACATTCCAGTAAAGATGAATGTTTAGAACATAGACTCCCAAGCTTTCTTACCCCATAGACCGCTTGTTATTTTTACATGAACTTTTCGAAACCTTCCGCAGATCCAAAAAGCTTGTAGTTGCTTCTTCTTTATCAATTATTGAGAGCACTGTAAACTTAAACGACATGTTTGTATACTGCTTTCAAAATACCGTCTACTTACTCTGCGCCCTAAGGGCGATGAGTAACTCGCCAATGGATGCAAATATACATGTATCTCACCCATGTAAAGCAGATTTGTAGTTAAATAAATCACTGAGTAGATCCAAGTTTCATTTTTGTGGAGTTTCTTCTTTAAAATAAAGCTTGTAATGGATGCACATCATGCAAGTTCCACTCGTTTATTGTTTCGTCAGCTATGTCAACTTAATTCAAAATTACCTATGTTTTGTCTTGTCAACTATAAAAATCAATTTACCATTTTCAACCTATGTTTGAATGTCTGATTTATCTGACTTATTTATTCGCAAAATTCATCTCATCAATCGATAAAATTATTACTTTGGGATCTTCGTTAACAAAAAAAATAATTAGTAAATAAAAATTTAATTGCAAGATTATCTTCCTAATTACTTTCATCTTTATAACATTTGTCCTGGATCATTTCATGTATTACATTAAACTTTTTAAGTAAGAAACAGAAAAATGTGTTCAGAAGTCTTGTTTTGCTATAAAACAATATGTAACAAGTAAACATTCAAAAACAATCCAGAAAAAGAGAAAGAATATTTCTGCAAAGGAGCAAAGTTAAGTGACTGTGATATGAAAAAAAAACTCACAAACAAGTAAGGCACAAATATTAACACGCTATCCTCGTATTTACTTAATCCATGTATTTATGTAATTTTTATTTATTCATTTATTGGTTTATTTCACCTCCACCGCTGCTATCTCCGCTGTTAAGAATGTTCAATCTGATTGCAGTTATTGATTCGGGACTTTTTCTGTTCTCTAGAGTTTCTAGAAAGAGAGATAAGATTTAGCTCTTTTGTACACTTTTATGATGTCTTGGTAAGTTTATTTTCCTGCTGTTTTTTTAATACTCTTATACCTTTTTAGCCGATTGGTTTGTTAACTCATCGTTATCATTGCGTAAGGATTTGAAACTAATTCAGTTCCTAAAAATCAATATATGTTTTTTTATAAAGCAAGTGTTAATATGAATTTCAAAAGCGACAAGTATTTGGATCTAGTTGGGTGAAAAATTTCTTGTTCAAAAACTTGAGATACTTGATTGCTTCTCGTTAAGTTTAAGTACAGAGAATTTAAATATATCACTACTATATTGAAGCACGACAAAACTGTAATGAAATGAGTTAAATGTAGAATCAATGAAGAATGCAAAACACTTCTCAGAGCGCATATATCTTAGAGAAAAGAAATCTGCTTGTTATTTCCATTTTATTTTACTTGATTTTAAGATTTTAAAAAAGATTATGTACGTTTTATTAGGGTGGCGAAAGTTTTTCTTAGTACATGAAAGGGACAAACTTCTTCGTTTCCTTCTTCGTAATAGAACACTAATGTTCGATTCTGTGTAATGCATTACGGCATACCTAAAAAATAAAAATTCTTTATATTTATATTACGTTAAATTCAAATTGAATAAATTTTTAAGAAAAATCAAAAAATGGCATCTCAGTATATTTTTTTTTTTTTTTTGCGTATTATTTTCTGTTCAACATTAATGCATTGATAAAAATATAAAAAACCGTTTATTTTTTCGCTGGAAAAAATACAATCTTTCTTTAAATGCTTACTTCATCAAGAAATCTCAAGTGCGAACTTAATATGGTATTTTAGCCTATTTAGGCCAAAACAAAAACATTTTTTTAACAAAAAAGAAATGAAAAGAAGAAAAAAGTAGTTATTACTAGTTTTCAACATTATTAAAGCACTGAAGCAGCAGAGAATCATGAACATATCTCATATTCAGCAAGCTGTCATGACAACTGACCTTCATACGAAACTTCAACTTAAATTGTTTTAGCACATCCTAAATCAATGCAATAAAACATCTTGCTTTTAGGTCTAATTTTAGCCACAAACATAACAAAAAGACAGTAGTTTACTTTTATACGTATGAAATGAATTTATCGATGCTACCTTTCTATTTTATATGTGCCTTATATGTTTAAAACAACTTTAATGTAAACCAAACAAATATTATTGTAGTCTGAAAAAAAAACTGAAGACAGTCATAAAAGAAAAAAAAACATTTCCAAAATACTTAAGCATTCGGAATAAGTATATCGAAACATAACCCCAACTGTATGTACTTGCTACAGTGAACAAAATAATCATGTAGAGAAGATAATATTGCACTTTTCTGAAACGCGTTGAAGAAATCCTCATAAGTTCATAGCTTTACCTGTTTTACATCAATATGTTTTTTTTTTTTTAATTTCCTTTACTGTAAAAATAGTTACAATGTTCAAATTTTTTGTAATTGTATTTTTAAAAATATGTAACTCTGGAAATTGAACAAAAAAATATGATGTTTTTCCTCTTAGGATGTTATTATATACTTAAACAAAGAATTTATTCCACGTTTTTATAGATGAATTTTAAAAATATATTTCTCTAAACATATTTATAATGACAGTTCGAGGCTTTTTTTCAATCAAGAAACATTAAATTATTATTGTATTATTATTATTGGAATAAACGCTCCATTTTCCAATTAATTTATCGTTAGCTAATACGTATGAGTAAATAAAATTTAATATCAAAAATATGTGTGTAGGGTATCTCAAAAGTATTTACATAGGTTTTTTTTTTTTTTTTTTTTTTCTTTTTTTTTTTTTTTTAAATTTTGCAACGCATTTTGTCGCATAAGTATTTTATAAAAGTTCTCAGAATTAGGAAAAGTTTTTTTTTCCTGCTCCACAATGGGAACATTGAGAAACAAATTCTAGAAGTAATTTAAAACGGGTAATGTCTTTTATATTTTAAAACATAGTTCAAATATAATTTTTTTTTTTAATAATGAAGCACAATGATTTCGTCGTTGTATTTAAACATATTATACGATGAGGGGGGATCTTCGAATCCTGGAACGTTGCTGGAAGTATTGTTCTATGATTATTCATTAAAATATTTCCTTTATTTAAAAATTGCGTCATCATATTCAAGCAATTTAATGAACGCACGACTGCTTTCATAGCAAAGTATTCAAATTTCAAATATTTTGCCTCTACTCTTTAACCATAGGAATTCATTATTTTTAGCATGCAGACGAATTTGAGGAATTTCTTGTTACGCTCTTACAGTAACCTAAAATAGATTCTATACCAGAGTTCAATTGAAGAATTTCAAGGAATTTTAAGAATGTTCAATTCATCCAGTAATTGTAAGTTTAAAATTATGCGTAGTTATAAATAGCGACAGACAATTGCCAAATGAAAGATCGGTAGAAAGAAGTTGAAACAATAATTTAATATTTAAAGAAGCAGCTCAATACAATTAATTTTTGTTTAACTTAAATGATAGTTGAACTGAAATTGCAAAAATTGGTTATGGTTCCAGCCACTGCTGTCTGTTATGCTAAATGTAGGGCACTTCCCGAAAAGTAAGTACTATACCGACCTTTAAGATTCATTAATATTTCGTGCAATCTCTAATACAAAAAACACTGCAATATTTTTCATCTCTACCTTATTAAGATTGACAAATTCTTCCATATTTTTCAAAACACAAGGTACTGTTTATTTGCATTTGGAAACATTTTGCATCCTTTCATAAATGATATTTGAACAGAAACTGGAAAAATTGGTTATGACGAAAATTGTTTAATTCGCAAAAATGTAACAGTTCTTGCATTTTGGAATTCATCACTTGACGCATCGATATACATCGCTGTTGTCATTAGGTAATAAAGACAGGATAAACTAAAAAAATTCTGTGAGAATATACACTGTTAAAAAAAATCTACTTAAAAATGAGTACTTCCATGTACTTGTTTTTCTTTAAGTAAAATTAACTCAAAAACGAGAACATTAAGCGCTCAAATACAAGTGATGATTCTGATTTAAAAATGAGCTTCTGGGTAGATATAAATATAATCACTTGTCATTCTGATCGCATATTAAAAATGGCAAAAGAAATCATTTAGTGAATGCGTGTACTATTATGAACCTTTTAACGTGCAGAACATACAAGTTTCCACTCTTCGAAATTACGAACTATATCTTGAGCAAATGTGTTACGTAGCGCGCAAGAATACGCCGGGGATTTTGAACACATGCGTACTCACTCAGCTCCATGTGCGTTCTCAACTGCCGGCTGGTGGAAAACAACAATGGAGTTCTTTAAGGAAAAGCTGGAAGAATTGAAAATGATGGAATTCTACGCTAACTTTGAAAGTAAGACATATTATTTTACTTCTTATATAGCAAATAATCGTTATTTAATCAAATTCCATTGCCTAATTCTTAGCTAATGTCTTTTGCACGTGTTTTGCTCCTGAATTTCAGAAACAGTTTTTCATCATTTCTTCTATACTTTATAATTTTCTTTTTGTGTATAATGTAAGTAGGAGTGATTTGAAAAACTTGAATCCATTAACAATAATAAACTAACAAACTTTTTTATTAAGTATTGTATTAAAAATGAGAAGTATTGACTATTATTAAGTATTAAATTTATCTTAACCCTAAGAACTGCCTTTAAGTTTTCTAACTCACTGATATCTCCATAGGTATAAATTGTTTCGTGTTAACTCCCATCCATTTATAATAATTAAAGGTATTTAATTACTTATTTTACCCTGTACAATCAAAAGAAATAGAATTTATTTACCCAACTAGTAATTTAATGCTTAAGAATTAACTTCAAAAAGTGCCCTTTTGCACGCTGCATTCAAAATCAGTTTATTTTATGAAATTTTTATCATGACTACTTTTCGAACGATAAAATGTTATTTTATTTCACTCAATCTGCCAAGTTCACTTAAAATTACTGCAAATTCAGTGCAATTTCCAGTTTTTCTCTTAATTTTTGGCCCCCTTCCTCCCCTAGAGTCTATCTAAATTCTCGTCTTTTAGTGTACAGTTTTACTAATTATTAAATATTCTTCAGTTATTCTATTAGCTATTCAAGCCCTGCACAACAATGAGTAGTTACTTAGCTCCAGAATTCCCATATTTTAATTCAGTTTCAGCCTTTTTCAACCTTCGTAAAATTTGTCTTTTATAGAGGTTCTTTAGCACTCAGAAGCCCCTTAACTAGGCCACAGGCACTCAAAAATGGATTTTAAGCCTTCATTAAGCAGTGCTCATCTCTCCTCCTTCTAATTAATATCATTTTAATCATTCTCTGAAAGATTATTAGTATCTTAGTCATATTATCTAACTTTGCCGCAGCTGTTCTAGCGTTGATGCAATTTTGCTTTTTCAAAATTTCTTAATTTCTGCTAAAATTTTTCATGTTCTTATGCTTCAGTCATGTTTAGTAAGTGTCAGGGTTCCTATTTATACCACGGTTTAAGTATTAATTTCACTAGTTAAGCTTTTGATGTCAGATTTTCAGATAGTCGGTTTTTCCATTCTCGAAGGCTTTTTTGAGCCCTTTTTTCAGTTTTCTCACTAATTTCTGTAATGTCAAATAAATTTTTGCAATTCTGGAACTCCATCTGGGATACAGTTCCTCTCTAAATCAATAATTAAATAGTTATCCCATTAATTTACAAATATAAGCTGTTTTGATAGATTGCAATTCATTTACATTATCGACGGCACTTTTGGTACCCCTTTTGCACTTCTCTTAAGAATTCTAAGTTCATCATGAAATTTTTTGCTACAGTGGAATCCCATTGGTGCCAACACACGTAAACTTTCCAGCATTTGAAATTTTTTAACTATTTAACTTTTTGGAGTTGTTTTTTAAGATTGATTTAGGATGCGAATACCACAAACTAAGTAATTTTCCAGCTCTTCTTCAACATTGCAACTCTCAATTACAAATTTTAGTATTAAATGAAAGCTCTCTTTCACCACTACATTGTGGTAGTCCTAGGTTTTCATTTTTTACACTCAAATTTTAAAAATTTTATTTCCTGAAATATCCACGCTTTGCGACGGGAAAATTTTCAAAGCATGAAACAATGTTTACTAAATTCAGCGTCAACAAAATTCTCCTTTTACTATTTTTATTGCATTACTATTATTACTGCTTAGTTATTTACGTGTATATTAATTGATCACAATCATTACCATTTTAATGTATTAAATGTGTTTGTGTGGGTTTGTTTACAATTGCAAACCAGACTTTTTTCGGTTGTAAATAGCACATTTTCCCCTTTCCAATGAATGAGAGAAAAAAAGATATTTCAAGTGAAAAAACAGATATTTTGGTTTAAACAGGCAGGTATACTTAAACAATTCATAAGAGCTAAGGTTTAATTTTAGATACTTCTGTAGTAGACATAAGCAGCTCAATATTTTCATGTGGTCAAGTGTGTGTTATGTTGCTTTTTCTAGTTAAATGTTTAGATGGTTTACACATGATTAATTTAAATCCATGCAAAATTAAAGCTCATAATAGTGCTATTTTAAAACAATGTTATTTATGAGCAAAAAAAATCTGTTTTGCAAATATAAACAAACCAAATTTCATCATTTTTCTTTCCAGCGTGCGTCCAACTCTTGGTAGCAATTCTAAAAGGTTTCATTGATATAAGCAAAAGTTTTGCAATAAAATTATCTAAAATACACAAACATGTGGCTCAAGGTTGTAAACTGAAATTTTGAAAATTTGGTAGAGTTGGAAAGGGGGAAATGTGCTATTTAAAACCGAAAAAACACTTCAATATTTTAAAATCTTTTTGTATTAATAAAAAATATTTTGTCATGCTCAGAGCTCTTCCGCCCTGGGACATTTCAAAGTGCAGTCTGATTATCTTCTGTGCATGACCATTTTTCCATTATTATTATAGGAGTAGATCAACAGGTCATTGTGGTGGAAATAGCAAAGGAAAATTGTCTGTTCATATCTGCAAAATTTTTAAGTGAATTTGGAAAAAGTAAATTTGTTATGATTAGATTTAAAGGAACGATTAATAAATGATGTCACGCTTTTTTCATATATTTGACCCCCTCCCCCCTTTCCTTTGTCACATGTCACGTTATGTTGCATAAGCATGATGTCACACTTGTTACCCCCTCCCCTTGTCACAATTGCACTAACACCCCCTCCCCCTCAAAGCGTGACATCATTTATGAATGATCCCTAATACTTTACTTTAAAATTATTCAGTTCTTGATCACTGGATTGTGAAGTACCCCTCAAAGCAAAAAGTTAACTTAGTAGAAAAATAATCTATTTGGGCGAGGACAAATGACCTGCTAATTACAGAATTTGTGTACTAATACATACTTAAAAGTTTGTACTTGTTTATTAGGACTGTTGATAAAATGTATTTTTGTGGATATTTAATATTAAAATGCTGTCAACATGATTTTTTCGCACTTAGAAAGACTAGGAATTGTTTAGAAGAGTAAACAAATTACGTACAAGTCCCGAATGTTAAAGCAAATTATATATCAATGATCAAGAAAAAAAAATATGTTGATGCTTTAAAACAAATCAATAGTCACGACTACTCTTCAACGGTGTAGAACTGCACTTTTTATTGTTAATTTTAAGTGAAATTTTAACTGTCCTTTTTTTATTAATCGTTAGGCGAGAAAGGACAGTAGTGGGAACTAAAATATTTATAACATAAGCATGATTTTCGATACTGCATCATTTGAAACCAGAATATGAGGGTGTTGCTAGTTATAAATAAATTCAGTAGTTTTTGTTAAAATACTTATTTGAATGATTTTAAATGTTTGATTTGAGTTCCCACCTTAATTATTAAATATTGTTATTGCTAATATTAATCTAATTACTATTGGGAGGAAAATATAAATCAACACGTGCAATAGTAACATTTTTTGAAAATGCTTTTTTTTTTTTTAACTTGTCTTTTAAAATCGGTTTACTTTCATCTACGAAGTGCAGAAAATCTTTTCCTTTGTTGCTTTCATCAATCAAAATAAATAACATACCCTATTATAATACCCTATTATAATATATAAAGCTATATTTATATATATAGCTTTGTAATTTTTTTTTTCCTCATTTTCAGAGTGCGGTAACTGCTAAGGAGGTGGAAAACATGGCCATAATACCAATTACACCATGTTTGATTTTTTTCTGGTAAGTGAAAGTTTTATGGCATGTTTTTATCTGACTTAGTTATACTTTAGTTAATTAAGATTAAAGTGTAAGTGTTCTTGTTTTAAATAAAACTAAGTGTTTTTTTGTATGGCAAATAGAATTTCCTCTCATAAATGACAAAATTTCGAATTTTTATTTTTAATTTGGGTTTAGTTCCTTTTGGTAGCATATCCAAAATATATTGTTAATTTTCATATCTGGCTACATCTTAAAGCATACAATGTGCTTTCACAGATTTTTTTTTAAATCTACATTTATTATTATTTTAATTTAAAATTAATCTTTTGTAGCACAAATTTTAAAAATGCAATATTTACTAACATCTGAGAAAAGTTAAATCTAAAGAACTAAAACTCTTTCTCCAGCTGCATTCAATTTTAGTAGCATTACAGAAAAAGGCTAGTTATAGTTTTATAGTCACAAAGCAGGACCCCGGTGCAGAATTTTCTGTATCAATCTGTAGCATGAGTTTCAGAAGTCGAAATTTATATGCGGCACCAAATGAAGTGGAACCAAATTTACAATCATAAAAAATAGCAAGCTATGCATTTTAAAATAGTCGACATATAACAATAATACATGCAGACAATAAATAAATGTTATAATTATTCAATTTATAAATAAATTAATAAAATTTAAAATTGAACATGCAATTAATGCAAGCTGAGAGAAAATGAAGTAAAGATAATACAACACAGTTTAATGTTTGAAAGGAAGGAAAAGTCTATCCTGGGGGGAAAATATAATCATTTGAAAAACGGAAACTTTTTTCCCTTCTCGCTTTTTTTTTTTTTTTTTTAATTTTTGTGAGATGGCTAATTAATCTGCAAGCTTCAAGATAAATCTGCAGTGCTCACTGCCTGCCATGCTGCAAGATTTCTGCTACTGGGGGCAGGACATTACAAATTTCTCACTGAGCACAGCTTAATTTTAATCTTTGCCTATCATCCTTGGTTATGTATTATTATGTATTTTTGTTAGATTTTGGCCAACTTTCAGGTGAGGGACCGTTCATAAAAAATGTCACGCTTTTTTCCCCACATATTTGACTCCCCTCTCCCCTTTGTTATATGTCATGCTATGTTGCATAAGCTGGATGTCACACTTCTTGTTACCCTCTCCCTTGTCACACTTTATCACAATTTCCTGAACCCCACTTTCCTCATAAAGTGTGATATCATTTATGAATGATCCCGACTCTGCTGTGACATCATACATGGTGGCCGTTGATAAAAAGTTATCAATGAAAGAGGTTAAAAGCTTTGATGCTGGGCTGTTCATGGTTTTTGTTACAAGGGGGGGGGGGCGGATTATACTACAGCTTAGCCAAAATAAAAAAATATATATATAAATTTTATCCTGTTTTAAACTTAATTTTCTGATGAGATGATAAAGTTGTAACCTTTTATTTTCCCCTCAAATTTTTGTATAAAGTTATAAAGCAATTTTTATTATTGAGTGATAGTACTCAACTTATAACACCGTTAGGATAAGAATTAACCCTTGAGTTGTCATCTATCAAGACATCACATAAGTGGTCACGTTGTGCCATATAGACCCGAATTAAAAATTTAGTAAATTGGGTATAATAAAAGTAAAACATTATGTCTTAATTTTAATATAATGTAAGAATATGCAACACATAAAAAGCATAGAAAAGTAAAGAAATTAAAATTGTACCAATGTCAATATGACTCAATGGGACAGCTAAAGGGTTAAAACAAACTTGAAAAAAAACAAAGGGAAAATAAATAATAATAGCCTATTATCCTCTATTATATCCTAAATACTCAAATTGGTTTTTTCTGGATTTTTACTTTTTAATAAAGCCTAGAAAAATTTAAATTTTGTAAACTGCTGTTTGTCAAAAATTAAAAGCAATTATTTTTTTTTTTTTTTTGCTTAATGCACCAAAAATTAATTTAAATATTTAGACCCATATTACCTTATTATACATTATTTCAGAACAATGAATAATTTTACTTATTGTTCTGAATCATTTCTGCCCTTTTTTTTTTCCTCAGTTTTGGCAAAAATACAACTCTGGCATAGTGTTTGATTGTACATACATTTTATTAAAAATGAGCTATAAATATTGTTAAACTTTCAAAATATAAAAATCAATGTAGAAATCTCTGTCCAATCTTATTTTACAGGTGTTTTCTAAAGATGAACCACGATAAAGACTTCAAAGCATCAAAGACTGAGAAAAAAAAAAAGACTGCCATGAACCCAAAGTTTTGACTTTGTTAAATAAATTATGGACTTTAAATGGTGTTAAACATGTTTTGTTTTTGAAAATTATATTATGAAAATAAACAACTTTATTTTTTTAATAGTGTCCTAGTTTTTCATTTGTTATTGCTTTGTAATCATGGTTTGATTATTTTTTTCCAGTAATTTGGATGATTCTAATTTTGTAAGTTCACAAAGTTTTAAAACTGCATATATTAAAGTAGAATAACTCTTCCTAAAACATTAAGATTTTTAATTTAGGAAATTTAATTTGAAAATATTATATACAAAATTTAATACTAATGTGAAAAGCAATTTTAATTAGTGAACTTTTTTACTTTTGAAAATATGAAATAAATGACATCATGCTGTGTATTATATCAACACTTGCTGAAACTAAGTGGGATTTAACATATTCTATATGATATAAAATATATATTGGCTATTGTTGTAACTACTTTGTTAAAATCATATGGATATTTTATCATTAAGAGTTGAAAAAATTTGTTTTCACTGTCTATGGAAAAAAATTCAAAATAAAGGATCAAATATAAGTATTGTTTATATGGGCAGTATTCAACTTTTATACTTGATTTAAATGATGGATAACATACTTGCAATGAATGTTGAAAGTATTGTATTTCTCACTCATGGAAGATAATCACAATTATTATATGCTATACATTTCACTGAAACTTAAAAATTTGTTATTAATAAAAGGTTAGTGCAGAAGTGCCAGCACTTTAACTTTGATAATGCTGATTTGAAAAAGAGGATGGAAATTAGGAATTTTGTTTTTCATTTGTTCATCATTAACTTTTGACTAAATGAGCTGGTTAACGATTTTTTAAAAATCTATAGAGGGTCGTCTAATTTAGGTATTGTACCTTTGTTTGACATGTGGTTAAAAAATTGTTTTTTTTTTTTTAAAAACTTTATTGGAGAAAATTCGTTTATATATGGTAAATAAAATAACATTGACTACGGATTTAGTATGCAACTTTTATGGGGAAAACCTAATCTCATACGGAGAAAAAAAGCATGAAGATTTATTTCATTACTTTTACGGGGAGCACTTTTTCTTTTATGGAAAGAAAAGTCGTGATTTTCAATTTACTTTACCTTTTATGGGAAAAATTTTAACATGTATGGTAAAATTTCTTTCTGACTACGAATTTACTTTGTAATACTTTGTAATTTTTACGGGAAAAACTTCTTCGATGGCAAAAAACTGTGACTACGTCTTTACCCCGTAACTTTTACGGGGGAAATTCTCCTGTGGAAAAAAAGCGTTGCAATTACGGATTTACACTAGCTTTAACGTGGAAAATATTTTAGTACAGTATAAAAACGTTGTTACTACGGATTCACTCCGTAAATGTTACGGCAAAAAAATTCTTGTGTGGTCAAAATCCGTTATAACTACGGAGTTACTTTTACGGGAAAAAACCGTTATGATTACGGATTTACTCCGCAACTTTAACGGGAAAAAACTTCTCATACGGTAAAAAACCGTTATATTACGGATTTACTCCGTAATTTTTACGGTTTTCCACAACCAACTCAGCTTCCGGTTTAAAACCGTAAATTTTACAGGATTTTTTTTTTAGTCTAAAGTTCATGCATTAAAAAATTGAAACTCAGTTTACTTAAATTTGAAAAGTTTATATACCAATATTTGAGTCTGGTATGTACTCAAAAATGTGAGTATGTATGTTTTGATACATACTCCTATTCGAATCCTGTATGTACTCAAAAATGAGTATGTGTGTGTTGATACATACTCCTATTTGAGTCCTGTATGTACTCAAAAATGAGTATGTGTGTTTTGATACATACTCCTATTCGAGTCCTGTATGTACTCAAAAATGAGTGTGTTTTGATACATACTCCTATTCGAGTCCTGTATGTACTCAAAAATGAGTATGTGTGTTTTGATACATACTCCTATTCGAGTCCTGTATGTACTCAAAAATGAGTGTGTGTGTTTTGACACATACTCCTATTCGAGTCCTGTATGTACTCAAAAATGAGTATGTGTGTTTTGATACATACTCCTATTCGAGTCCTGTATGTACTCAAAAATGAGTATGTGTGTTTTGATACATACTCATATTCGAGCCCCTGAGCGTACTCAAAAAAATGAGAACGTGCATTTCTCAAATTTAAGAGTTAAGTACTCGGAGCTATTATAAGAACGCGAAGTACTCAAAAATGAGTACATTTTACTTATTTTTAAGTATCCATTTTTAACAGTGTAGAAAGGAAACCAAGTGTCTTTGCAAATTTGCGAAGATTTTGTTTCTATTCAAAGAAACAAATTTTTTTTAAACAGTTTCTCAATAAAACTCTCGTTTTTCTGTACTCTGTACAACTACGAAGAAAGATCTATTAAGTTACATAAAACTCAACAAATTTAACCTGTCACTACCCGTTTAAAAATTGTCAATAAATGCATTATATATTGTTGGAGTACGGTTCATTTCCAGATCTAATAAGCAGCCTATTCACCGGCGACCAGTACTCCAAACTCCGAAAGCATCTTCGACTTGGTGTACGGGGAAAAAATAATTCAGCGTACGTACAGAAGGCGGCACGACTTCGGCACATTTTCTGCTGCTATCAATTTACATAATGTTCTCTTTTTTGTTCTATTTTATTTCCTTTTTTAAAGTCTTATTAATTCCCTGTTTTTAGTTTTCTTTAATTATATGTCAGACTCCAGATAAATGATTTCCAGGAAATTCTCGTTTATTTTCGGGCAAAATTTTAACTGTATTTTTTTTTAGACATATGTCTTATGCAAATTTTGACATTATCTCAATTCCGGAAATTTTTTCATACAATTACGCAACTTATATAAAAGTTTACATAAAATTTGGAACTGCAAGAGCTTAGCTCCCCTGAGTTAACATGCAAATTAAGCCCTGGAAGTAACGAATTTACTATGCTTACGAAATTTGGAGTCTTATTTCTATTGAAAATTTAAGCTTTAAAATTAATATTCAACTCTTACACGAAATTTTGGGTTTTAAAAAGGGGGATTTTACATTCATGAAAGGATATATTTGATACTATGGATTTCACAGCATTTTCAGAGACGTATTAGATTTGAAAAATTAAAGATCGGGAAGCCTTCATTAAGCAGTGCTCATCTCTCCTCCTTCTAATTAATATCATTTTAATCATTCTCTGAAAGATTATTAGTATCTTAGTCATATTATCTAACTTTGCCGCAGCTGTTCTAGCGTTGATGCAATTTTGCTTTTTCAAAATTTCTTAATTTCTGCTAAAATTTTTCATGTTCTTATGCTTCAGTCATGTTTAGTAAGTGTCAGGGTTCCTATTTATACCACGGTTTAAGTATTAATTTCACTAGTTAAGCTTTTGATGTCAGATTTTCAGATAGTCGGTTTTTCCATTCTCGAAGGCTTTTTTGAGCCCTTTTTTCAGTTTTCTCACTAATTTCTGTAATGTCAAATAAATTTTTGCAATTCTGGAACTCCATCTGGGATACAGTTCCTCTCTAAATCAATAATTAAATAGTTATCCCATTAATTTACAAATATAAGCTGTTTTGATAGATTGCAATTCATTTACATTATCGACGGCACTTTTGGTACCCCTTTTGCACTTCTCTTAAGAATTCTAAGTTCATCATGAAATTTTTTGCTACAGTGGAATCCCATTGGTGCCAACACACGTAAACTTTCCAGCATTTGAAATTTTTTAACTATTTAACTTTTTGGAGTTGTTTTTTAAGATTGATTTAGGATGCGAATACCACAAACTAAGTAATTTTCCAGCTCTTCTTCAACATTGCAACTCTCAATTACAAATTTTAGTATTAAATGAAAGCTCTCTTTCACCACTACATTGTGGTAGTCCTAGGTTTTCATTTTTTACACTCAAATTTTAAAAATTTTATTTCCTGAAATATCCACGCTTTGCGACGGGAAAATTTTCAAAGCATGAAATAATGTTTACTAAATTCAGCGTCAACAAAATTCTCCTTTTACTATTTTTATTGCATTACTATTATTACTGCTTAGTTATTTACGTGTATATTAATTGATCACAATCATTACCATTTTAATGTATTAAATGTGTTTGTGTGGGTTTGTTTACAATTGCAAACCAGACTTTTTTCGGTTGTAAATAGCACATTTTCCCCTTTCCAATGAATGAGAGAAAAAAAGATATTTCAAGTGAAAAAACAGATATTTTGGTTTAAACAGGCAGGTATACTTAAACAATTCATAAGAGCTAAGGTTTAATTTTAGATACTTCTGTAGTAGACATAAGCAGCTCAATATTTTCATGTGGTCAAGTGTGTGTTATGTTGCTTTTTCTAGTTAAATGTTTAGATGGTTTACACATGATTAATTTAAATCCATGCAAAATTAAAGCTCATAATAGTGCTATTTTAAAACAATGTTATTTATGAGCAAAAAAAATCTGTTTTGCAAATATAAACAAACCAAATTTCATCATTTTTCTTTCCAGCGTGCGTCCAACTCTTGGTAGCAATTCTAAAAGGTTTCATTGATATAAGCAAAAGTTTTGCAATAAAATTATCTAAAATACACAAACATGTGGCTCAAGGTTGTAAACTGAAATTTTGAAAATTTGGTAGAGTTGGAAAGGGGGAAATGTGCTATTTAAAACCGAAAAAACACTTCAATATTTTAAAATCTTTTTGTATTAATAAAAAATATTTTGTCATGCTCAGAGCTCTTCCGCCCTGGGACATTTCAAAGTGCAGTCTGATTATCTTCTGTGCATGACCATTTTTCCATTATTATTATAGGAGTAGATCAACAGGTCATTGTGGTGGAAATAGCAAAGGAAAATTGTCTGTTCATATCTGCAAAATTTTTAAGTGAATTTGGAAAAAGTAAATTTGTTATGATTAGATTTAAAGGAACGATTAATAAATGATGTCACGCTTTTTTCATATATTTGACCCCCTCCCCCCTTTCCTTTGTCACATGTCACGTTATGTTGCATAAGCATGATGTCACACTTGTTACCCCCTCCCCTTGTCACAATTGCACTAACACCCCCTCCCCCTCAAAGCGTGACATCATTTATGAATGATCCCTAATACTTTACTTTAAAATTATTCAGTTCTTGATCACTGGATTGTGAAGTACCCCTCAAAGCAAAAAGTTAACTTAGTAGAAAAATAATCTATTTGGGCGAGGACAAATGACCTGCTAATTACAGAATTTGTGTACTAATACATACTTAAAAGTTTGTACTTGTTTATTAGGACTGTTGATAAAATGTATTTTTGTGGATATTTAATATTAAAATGCTGTCAACATGATTTTTTCGCACTTAGAAAGACTAGGAATTGTTTAGAAGAGTAAACAAATTACGTACAAGTCCCGAATGTTAAAGCAAATTATATATCAATGATCAAGAAAAAAAAATATGTTGATGCTTTAAAACAAATCAATAGTCACGACTACTCTTCAACGGTGTAGAACTGCACTTTTTATTGTTAATTTTAAGTGAAATTTTAACTGTCCTTTTTTTATTAATCGTTAGGCGAGAAAGGACAGTAGTGGGAACTAAAATATTTATAACATAAGCATGATTTTCGATACTGCATCATTTGAAACCAGAATATGAGGGTGTTGCTAGTTATAAATAAATTCAGTAGTTTTTGTTAAAATACTTATTTGAATGATTTTAAATGTTTGATTTGAGTTCCCACCTTAATTATTAAATATTGTTATTGCTAATATTAATCTAATTACTATTGGGAGGAAAATATAAATCAACACGTGCAATAGTAACATTTTTTGAAAATGCTTTTTTTTTTTTTAACTTGTCTTTTAAAATCGGTTTACTTTCATCTACGAAGTGCAGAAAATCTTTTCCTTTGTTGCTTTCATCAATCAAAATAAATAACATACCCTATTATAATACCCTATTATAATATATAAAGCTATATTTATATATATAGCTTTGTAATTTTTTTTTTCCTCATTTTCAGAGTGCGGTAACTGCTAAGGAGGTGGAAAACATGGCCATAATACCAATTACACCATGTTTGATTTTTTTCTGGTAAGTGAAAGTTTTATGGCATGTTTTTATCTGACTTAGTTATACTTTAGTTAATTAAGATTAAAGTGTAAGTGTTCTTGTTTTAAATAAAACTAAGTGTTTTTTTGTATGGCAAATAGAATTTCCTCTCATAAATGACAAAATTTCGAATTTTTATTTTTAATTTGGGTTTAGTTCCTTTTGGTAGCATATCCAAAATATATTGTTAATTTTCATATCTGGCTACATCTTAAAGCATACAATGTGCTTTCACAGATTTTTTTTTAAATCTACATTTATTATTATTTTAATTTAAAATTAATCTTTTGTAGCACAAATTTTAAAAATGCAATATTTACTAACATCTGAGAAAAGTTAAATCTAAAGAACTAAAACTCTTTCTCCAGCTGCATTCAATTTTAGTAGCATTACAGAAAAAGGCTAGTTATAGTTTTATAGTCACAAAGCAGGACCCCGGTGCAGAATTTTCTGTATCAATCTGTAGCATGAGTTTCAGAAGTCGAAATTTATATGCGGCACCAAATGAAGTGGAACCAAATTTACAATCATAAAAAATAGCAAGCTATGCATTTTAAAATAGTCGACATATAACAATAATACATGCAGACAATAAATAAATGTTATAATTATTCAATTTATAAATAAATTAATAAAATTTAAAATTGAACATGCAATTAATGCAAGCTGAGAGAAAATGAAGTAAAGATAATACAACACAGTTTAATGTTTGAAAGGAAGGAAAAGTCTATCCTGGGGGGAAAATATAATCATTTGAAAAACGGAAACTTTTTTCCCTTCTCGCTTTTTTTTTTTTTTTTTTAATTTTTGTGAGATGGCTAATTAATCTGCAAGCTTCAAGATAAATCTGCAGTGCTCACTGCCTGCCATGCTGCAAGATTTCTGCTACTGGGGGCAGGACATTACAAATTTCTCACTGAGCACAGCTTAATTTTAATCTTTGCCTATCATCCTTGGTTATGTATTATTATGTATTTTTGTTAGATTTTGGCCAACTTTCAGGTGAGGGACCGTTCATAAAAAATGTCACGCTTTTTTCCCCACATATTTGACTCCCCTCTCCCCTTTGTTATATGTCATGCTATGTTGCATAAGCTGGATGTCACACTTCTTGTTACCCTCTCCCTTGTCACACTTTATCACAATTTCCTGAACCCCACTTTCCTCATAAAGTGTGATATCATTTATGAATGATCCCGACTCTGCTGTGACATCATACATGGTGGCCGTTGATAAAAAGTTATCAATGAAAGAGGTTAAAAGCTTTGATGCTGGGCTGTTCATGGTTTTTGTTACAAGGGGGGGGGGGCGGATTATACTACAGCTTAGCCAAAATAAAAAAATATATATATAAATTTTATCCTGTTTTAAACTTAATTTTCTGATGAGATGATAAAGTTGTAACCTTTTATTTTCCCCTCAAATTTTTGTATAAAGTTATAAAGCAATTTTTATTATTGAGTGATAGTACTCAACTTATAACACCGTTAGGATAAGAATTAACCCTTGAGTTGTCATCTATCAAGACATCACATAAGTGGTCACGTTGTGCCATATAGACCCGAATTAAAAATTTAGTAAATTGGGTATAATAAAAGTAAAACATTATGTCTTAATTTTAATATAATGTAAGAATATGCAACACATAAAAAGCATAGAAAAGTAAAGAAATTAAAATTGTACCAATGTCAATATGACTCAATGGGACAGCTAAAGGGTTAAAACAAACTTGAAAAAAAACAAAGGGAAAATAAATAATAATAGCCTATTATCCTCTATTATATCCTAAATACTCAAATTGGTTTTTTCTGGATTTTTACTTTTTAATAAAGCCTAGAAAAATTTAAATTTTGTAAACTGCTGTTTGTCAAAAATTAAAAGCAATTATTTTTTTTTTTTTTTTGCTTAATGCACCAAAAATTAATTTAAATATTTAGACCCATATTACCTTATTATACATTATTTCAGAACAATGAATAATTTTACTTATTGTTCTGAATCATTTCTGCCCTTTTTTTTTTCCTCAGTTTTGGCAAAAATACAACTCTGGCATAGTGTTTGATTGTACATACATTTTATTAAAAATGAGCTATAAATATTGTTAAACTTTCAAAATATAAAAATCAATGTAGAAATCTCTGTCCAATCTTATTTTACAGGTGTTTTCTAAAGATGAACCACGATAAAGACTTCAAAGCATCAAAGACTGAGAAAAAAAAAAAGACTGCCATGAACCCAAAGTTTTGACTTTGTTAAATAAATTATGGACTTTAAATGGTGTTAAACATGTTTTGTTTTTGAAAATTATATTATGAAAATAAACAACTTTATTTTTTTAATAGTGTCCTAGTTTTTCATTTGTTATTGCTTTGTAATCATGGTTTGATTATTTTTTTCCAGTAATTTGGATGATTCTAATTTTGTAAGTTCACAAAGTTTTAAAACTGCATATATTAAAGTAGAATAACTCTTCCTAAAACATTAAGATTTTTAATTTAGGAAATTTAATTTGAAAATATTATATACAAAATTTAATACTAATGTGAAAAGCAATTTTAATTAGTGAACTTTTTTACTTTTGAAAATATGAAATAAATGACATCATGCTGTGTATTATATCAACACTTGCTGAAACTAAGTGGGATTTAACATATTCTATATGATATAAAATATATATTGGCTATTGTTGTAACTACTTTGTTAAAATCATATGGATATTTTATCATTAAGAGTTGAAAAAATTTGTTTTCACTGTCTATGGAAAAAAATTCAAAATAAAGGATCAAATATAAGTATTGTTTATATGGGCAGTATTCAACTTTTATACTTGATTTAAATGATGGATAACATACTTGCAATGAATGTTGAAAGTATTGTATTTCTCACTCATGGAAGATAATCACAATTATTATATGCTATACATTTCACTGAAACTTAAAAATTTGTTATTAATAAAAGGTTAGTGCAGAAGTGCCAGCACTTTAACTTTGATAATGCTGATTTGAAAAAGAGGATGGAAATTAGGAATTTTGTTTTTCATTTGTTCATCATTAACTTTTGACTAAATGAGCTGGTTAACGATTTTTTAAAAATCTATAGAGGGTCGTCTAATTTAGGTATTGTACCTTTGTTTGACATGTGGTTAAAAAATTGATTTTTTTTTTAAAAACTTTATTGGAGAAAATTCGTTTATATATGGTAAATAAAATAACATTGACTACGGATTTAGTATGCAACTTTTATGGGGAAAACCTAATCTCATACGGAGAAAAAAAGCATGAAGATTTATTTCATTACTTTTACGGGGAGCACTTTTTCTTTTATGGAAAGAAAAGTCGTGATTTTCAATTTACTTTACCTTTTATGGGAAAAATTTTAACATGTATGGTAAAATTTCTTTCTGACTACGAATTTACTTTGTAATACTTTGTAATTTTTACGGGAAAAACTTCTTCGATGGCAAAAAACTGTGACTACGTCTTTACCCCGTAACTTTTACGGGGGAAATTCTCCTGTGGAAAAAAAGCGTTGCAATTACGGATTTACACTAGCTTTAACGTGGAAAATATTTTAGTACAGTATAAAAACGTTGTTACTACGGATTCACTCCGTAAATGTTACGGCAAAAAAATTCTTGTGTGGTCAAAATCCGTTATAACTACGGAGTTACTTTTACGGGAAAAAACCGTTATGATTACGGATTTACTCCGCAACTTTAACGGGAAAAAACTTCTCATACGGTAAAAAACCGTTATAATTACGGATTTACTCCGTAATTTTTACGGTTTTCCACAACCAACTCAGCTTCCGGTTTAAAACCGTAAATTTTACAGGATTTTTTTTTTAGTCTAAAGTTCATGCATTAAAAAATTGAAACTCAGTTTACTTAAATTTGAAAAGTTTATATACCAATATTTGAGTCTGGTATGTACTCAAAAATGTGAGTATGTATGTTTTGATACATACTCCTATTCGAATCCTGTATGTACTCAAAAATGAGTATGTGTGTGTTGATACATACTCCTATTTGAGTCCTGTATGTACTCAAAAATGAGTGTGTTTTGATACATACTCCTATTCGAGTCCTGTATGTACTCAAAAATGAGTATGTGTGTTTTGATACATACTCCTATTCGAGTCCTGTATGTACTCAAAAATGAGTGTGTGTGTTTTGACACATACTCCTATTCGAGTCCTGTATGTACTCAAAAATGAGTATGTGTGTGTTGATACATACTCCTATTCGAGTCCTGATGTACTCAAAAATGAGTATGTGTGTTTTGATACATACTCCTATTCGAGTCCTGTATGTACTCAAAAATGAGTATGTGTGTTTTGATACATACTCATATTCGAGCCCCTGAGCGTACTCAAAAAAATGAGAACGTGCATTTCTCAAATTTAAGAGTTAAGTACTCGGAGCTATTATAAGAACGCGAAGTACTCAAAAATGAGTACATTTTACTTATTTTTAAGTATCCATTTTTAACAGTGTAGAAAGGAAACCAAGTGTCTTTGCAAATTTGCGAAGATTTTGTTTCTATTCAAAGAAACAAATTTTTTTAAGCAGTTTCTCAATAAAACTCTCGTTTTTCTGTACTCTGTACAACTACGAAGAAAGATCTATTAAGTTACATAAAACTCAACAAATTTAACCTGTCACTACCAGTTTAAAAATTGTCAATAAATGCATTATATATTGTTGGAGTACGGTTCATTTCCAGATCTAATAAGCAGCCTATTCACCGGCGACCAGTACTCCAAACTCCGAAAGCATCTTCGACTTGGTGTACGGGAAGAAATAATTCAGCGTACGTACAGAAGGCGGCACGACTTCGGCACATTTTCTGCTGCTATCAATTTACATAATGTTCTCTTTTATGTTCTATTTTATTTCCTTTTTTAAAGTCTTATTAATTCCCTGTTTTTAGTTTTCTTTAATTATATGTCAGACTCCAGATAAATGATTTCCAGGAAATTCTCGTTTATTTTCGGGCAAAGTTTTAACTGTAATATTTTTTAGACATATGTCTTATGCAAATTTTGACATTATCTCAATTCCGGAAATTTTCTCATACAAATTACGCAACTTATATAAAAGTTTACATAAAATTTGGAACTGCAAGAGCTTAGCTCCCGTGAGTTAACATGCAAATTAAGCCCTGGAAGTAACGAATTTACTATGCTTACGAAATTTGGAGTCTTATTTCTATTGAAAATTTAAGCTTTAAAATTAATATTCAACTCTTACACGAATTTGGTTTAAAAGGTGGATTTTACATTCATGAAAGGATATATTTGATACTATGGATTTCACAGCATTTTCAGAGACGTATTAGATTTGAAAAATTAAAGATCGGGAACATGTGCGATCGAAATAGGAAGGCGGGTTAGAATGTAAACGCAAATTGTTCTACAATGTTCTATAGATCAAATTTTGGTTGGAATTTTTCGGCCTCCAGTTGATAGCATCGGAAGCTGCTTCCGTTTGCAGATTCCTAAAGCAGCATTGGTAATTTATTTAGATTTACAATTAGTATTCAGTTAGGAAATGCTGAGGAATTTATGAGCATGTTCGTTCTGTTCAGGTTCATTCCCCACAATTTTCTTTTCGAAGAGCTTTTGAAGTTTCTTGGAATATACCAGGTATTTCGTGAAATAAGAACATTCTGCTAAAAATGGCCCAGTCACCATTATACTATATAAAAACTCTATCCTGTGTAAGAGTATATAATTCAAAAGATTTTAAAGTTTTTCACCGACTAAAGGGCATTTGCACGCGGACTAAACTCCCTCTGAGGCTTACATGAGAGTTATTCCGTGTCAAATAAATAGGTTTTGAACAAACATTGTGACTTATCATTTTTGATTTTCACGAAATTTGATAGGTAATAGTTACCATGTTACCATAGTTAAATATTATGTGCTCCAAATATTTTTTTTAATATTGTTAATAGTGTTCATTTATATCTACACCACTTCAAATTCATTTCAAAATTTTACGGGTAGGGGGAAGCAAAAGTCATAAATTCGATGCACATTACAGGTAAAAATTACAAAATACATAAACATATGTATAAATACAATGTATTTCTTAAAGTCAGGGGGACGGGCGCAATTGACTTCATGTGATATCCCAAATGACGGACCTGTTTATACCTTGAAAAAAACAAAAAACAAAAAAATATTCCTGAGGTTGTTTGCTTCACGATTGACGAAAATTTCCCATTTAGACCAGTTTTCTAAAATTTATATAAATTAGTACGGAGCTCATATGCATCTTATCAGGATTTTTTTTTAGGCACAGCAGTGATTCCCAACCTTTCTTGCCTCGCGAACATCTTCTAAGTTCCGAAAGAAAGTGGCGAACCTCTCCTTTTATTGTAAGTAACGGGTAACACACAAAATTGTAAAAAAAATGCTAGCACATTTATTTTTTAAATTGCACAGTAGTTCATAACAGGAAATGAAAATATAGTTGAAAAATATCGAAGTTAAAATAAAAACTAAAATTAATTTTTCTATTATTTGTTCTTTTAAACTTATTAATAGGGCAGTAAACATAAGTGTTCGTGCAAAAAAAGATCTTTAAAAATTATTGTCCTGATACTGCAATATAGTTGTGGAATAGCAGGAGAACTAAAAGCTGAAAATTTTTGAATCAATCAATAAATATCGTCCGATTACACTTTCGCAAAAAATGGAATAAAGTGCTGTAATTGTGAGAAATTAGCTGAAAATTATGCAAAAATTTAGATTTCAGTAAATTTTTCCTACGTACTCTTACTTTGCGTTAGCGAGGAAAAAGTGGAAAATGATAGAAGAAACATACGCTCAAAATTCAAAATAAATCATTGAATATCGTTCCATACCACTTTGAGATTCAAATTTCGAAATAAAGTAACAGTAGAAACTAGTGCATTTCAAATTTTGTACGCTCGCTTCCCATTCCAGTCCACAACTTTTTCACATTATCAGGAAACTTTTTTTTTTTTTTTAAATAATTTTACCCTCCATCTTAATTTCGTATGTAAAGTTATTATTTCGTTTTTCTCTTTCGTTAGCAGTTACAAATTCCGCCATTGCAATATTATTTTCCCGAACCCATTTTCGACAATACGCGAACCCCTAGGGAGTCGCGAACCACCGGTTGGGAAACGCTGCTCTAAAGGAAGAGCTTGCTCGACTTGTTTAATCAAACATTGTCTGCCAAGACGGACCGTTATTGGGTAATTGGCCGTTCATAAATGACGTCACCCTTTTTTTAGCCTACTTTCCCGTAAAAGTAAAAAAAATAATAATAAAGCATGAAAGAAGGCTTAATGGTATCGTGAAAATATCGTTAGAAATCAAGAAAAGCCAAAAATAAGTTAAGTAATTAAATAAAGATTGAAAAATAAAAAATTTGAAAGTAGGGTTTTGAGATGGGGAAAAAGTGTGTCGGTCGGTCTGTCGGTCTGCCTGCCTGTCGGTCTGTCCCCCCCTAATAACTTTTGAACGAATTGTCCGATTCGAAAAATTCTTTTTGCATTCGAAAGATCTCGGCGAGGACATCTCATTTCCATATTTTACCTTTTGATTTGAACATTTTTTTGTTCAATTTTGAACAGTTCAAAATTTTTTAACATTAGCACTTATGGACAAAATTGAAGCAAATTATGTAAACTCTGGGCACAAGACCCAAGTTCCTATTGCAAGCTTATTGGAAGAAGTTCTCGGTGTGAAATATTGATTTGAACAGGTTTTTGTTCATTTTTGAACAGTTCAAAAAAAAAAAAAATTGCGGCATTTTTCCATTATTCCGGCGCAGGCGATAAAGTCGCCAAAAATTTTGCTCTGCGAGATTTGCGCCCTGGTAATGAAAAGGTACCAAATTAACAGTAGCGCCTACGGGAAATTTCAATCTCATATAAATCCTGATCTAAACGACGGATTGGCTCGCAACAAACTTTATCGGAAAGATATTACGCTGTAGAACATGTACTGATACGAAGTTCAACAAGAACTGAACAAGCCTGTTTTCTTATGAAATTTTTGATCGGGATTTTTAAGGGCATTTCTCAAAAAATAAAAAAATGAATGAATGAATGAATGAGTGAAAGAATGAATGATTGAATCGATGAAAGAGTGAAAGAATTAATGAATGAATAAATGAATGAGTGAAAGAACGAATGAATGAATAAATGAGTGAATACATGATAAAGTAATTAAATGAGTGAATGAATGAAAAAATAAATTAACGAGTGATAACTACATGAATGAGTAAATGAATGACTGAATAAATGAAAGAATGAATGACTGATTGAATGAATATGTATTATCCGTTGAAAAAAGTATATTTGAAGTAATTAAGAACTAAAGCTAAATGTGAAAGAGAGAGAAAGTGATAGCTATGTTATAAATTTGAAGTTGGGTGTATACGGGAAAGTAGGCTCGTATAGTTCTAGACGGAACTTCTTGTGTAGCCTACTTTCCCGTAAAAGTAAAAAAAAAAATAATAATAAAGCATGAAAGAAGGCTTAATGTATCTTGAAAATATCGTTAGAAGTCAAGAAAAGTCAAAAAAAAAGGTTAAGTAATTAAATAAAGATTGAAAAAAAATATTTGAAAGTAGGGTATTGAGATGGTGGAAAAACTGTGTCTGTCGGTCTGTCGGTCTGTCTGTCGGTCTGTCCCCCCTAATAACTTTTGAACGAATTGTCCGATTCGAAAAATTCTTTTTGCATTCGAAAGATCTCGGCGAGGACATCTCATTTCCATATTTTACTTTTTGATTTGAACAATTTTTGTTCAATTTTGAACAGTTCAAAAATTTTTACCATTAGCGTCTACGGGCGAAAATGAAGCAAATTATGTAAACTCTGGGTACAAGATCCAAGTTCCAATGAACAAGCTCACTGGAAGAAGTTCTTGACGTGAAATATTGATTTGAACAATTTTTGTTCATTTTTGAACAGTTCAAAAAAAAATAACATATTGCCTATTGGGAAATTTCAATCCTATATAAATCCTGATCTAACGGACCGATTTGCTTGGAACAAACTTTATCATAAAGCTCTTATGACGTAGAACATGTACAGATAGAAAGTTCATCCAGAGCTAATGAGCCTATTTTCCTACGAAATTTTTTGATCGAGATTTTCAAGAATATTTTTGAATTAATGAATGATTAAATTAATAAGCAAAAGAATGAATTAATAACTGAGTGAATAAATACATGAATGACTGAATAAATGAGTGATTGAATGAATATGCATTAACCGTTGAAAAGGTATTTCTGAAGCAATTAAGAACTTAAGCTAAACGAGAAAGAGAGAGAGAGAGAGATAGCTAGAATATAAATTTGAAGCTGGTGTATACGAGAAAGTAGGCTCGTATAGTTCTAGACGGAACTTCTTGTTTCCATTTATTTCACCCATCCACCCTTCTGTCAAATTCTTCCCCCCCCCCTTTTGTCACAAAATGTCACACCTCAACGGACCCCCTACCCCCTTTGTCACATGTCATGCTAATATGCATAAGCATGATGTCACACTTCTTGTTACCCCCCTCCCCTTGTCACATTTTGTCACAATTTCACGAACCCCTCCCCTCTCGAAGCGTGACATCATTTATGAATGATCCCTAACGAGCATCACCAGAAAAACATATTTCATCTTACAATCCAGGGTTTTGGATTCTGAGTTGAAGTCGGGCTGATTTTGGAGCAGTGGAGTCGTAGTCGGTAGTCGGAAGTTAGGTTTAAAATTCCGGGAGACGGAGTCTCGCTTAAAAATGTGCCGAATATGCGTTACACTCCCTAATAATATTTGTAAAAGAGTCGGAGTTAAAATTCAAGGAGTTGAAGTCGGGAGTCGGAATCAGAGTTTTAAAATTCCAAGAGTCAGAGTCGGTCCCTTTTTTAACCGACGCCGCCAACCTGTTACAAACACTGAAATTTGTAAAATCTAATTCTGAGAATTTTTAAACAAACTTGGATCGTTGAATATCGAGACTCGTCTAAAAAAAAATCCCACAATTTTCACTCGAAATCTTGCTTTTTCGAAGACATTGAGATATCAAAGGTAGAGAAGGTATATTAAAACTAAACCACTACAGGATAACCTTCTTTACAATTCAATCACACTTCCGTACACTAAAATCAAGTTCTTACAAGATTATTTGTTTACAATTAGAATGTACTCAAAGGCTTTTTTATATTAAAAAAAAGTATTTCACCCACACAAAACATTCTTCACGAATAGAAGTAAAATTCTTAAATATATCGACGATTAAATCATCCCAAAACATGTTATTAAAGCACTTGATCAGTAAAAAATGACCAAAAATAAACCCATTAAGCCATCATAAAAGTACTAAATGGCTAAATCGACAAATCATATTTCTTCATTGAAACTCAAGCAGAATAGAAAAAGCAACCGATCAATGACTGCAATAAGAGTGGATATTCTTGAAATCGGAGATAAGAACTTGAAAAAAGAAGTCCAATAAAATGAAAAAAATAAATATAATGATTAAACAAATAGAAGGGTAACGTATTAGTATTTTTTATCATCATTGTTTTATTCATTTTTCCGATTTTCCTATAGCAATAACATTTTCACGGAGTTTTATGTAGTTTATGTCGTTTTTTTTCTTTTTATTATTATTATTTTTATTTTATCAAAACAGTTAAGATAGAAGTAGTATATTTGTTGGATAATAAAAGATCGAGTAAAATACTTGGATTATTTGATAAAATAAATATTTTAAAAGCGGAAGAAATGTAAAGTGGTGTTCACCCACGAATGTTAAACAGAGCTTGTCTCAATACTCACAAATGTTTGAGTTCGAGTTTTCAAAATGTTTTTAAACTTATAAATTTAGCAGTTATTTCATAATTTTACATATTAAAGCCATTCTCAAACAGTTAGTTTTTATTGATTGTTATTGTAAATTCGAGTAATATGAGTAGTGGTCAATAAAAAAAACGTTGGGAAGAAAGACTCTGAGAACGAGTCTTGCCATAAATTAATCTTCTACAAATAAATTACCTAATTAAAGTAGTGAAGCGGAAAACGATATATATTAAAATGAGAGCTATAAGTGAAAATTCATTCTGAAGTAATAAACTCAAACGATTTTTAATGGCAAAAGTTTTACTTCAATTTATGTATTCTCAGTGTAGTTATGGTTCACTTTTTAAATAACTATCAACGCAAACAAGCGTTTTTACAAGTGTATTTGTACAGTGTAGTGTTTATGGGGATTGCACATTTGTGTGTGACGGCTTTAAACTATTTACGCCGTTCTAACTGCTTTAAACTGTTGCAATGCATAGATTAGTGGAAGAGAAGGAACACCGTGCCACATTGACAATAACTTTTATATCTATTAAATTCATGTGTGCGTAATAACGTACAGACTTAATTTGATAAAATTAAAACAATAAAAATTTCAAGCATTTAGGTTGTTCTTTTGAAAGAGTACTTTTCGAGTGTGTGTTTATAATTGAGATCTTATGAATTAGGTAGAAATGGATTTCTGCATTATCCAAAGTTCTCGGAATTGTCTAATTTTTTCTACTTTCAAAATTTCTCATATGTCCTACTCTACTTTTATTCATTGTTTCACTCCAGTTTTATGGTTTACTGTGCAGAGCATGTAGGTTAGTTATTTTCTTCCCAGAAATAAGGAAAATGCTTCTGGCGAACTCAGTCGCTTGCTTTCAGTTTGATGAAGCAACAGGGACCAAAAAAGCACACATTACACATTTGCTTTTTTTCCCCACAGCTTACGAATTCAGGAATTATTCATCCTTACATTATTAACGAATTACATTTTAAAATCTATTATCTGTCAGGAGTTTCTCAGGGATATTATAAGTATCGAGAGTAACTTCAATGAAATCTCAAAAATTATTCGCATATTTTTCTAAAGTAATAATACACATGATAGTTCTAATACTTTTCTATCAGAAAACGCGATATTAAGCAGTCCCCCCCCCCCCCCCCAATTTTTCAGCAAAAGTCTTGTTATTTTTTTTTTTTTTTTTAGTATGAAACTAGGCTTAATATGTCGTAAAAGTAAACATATAGTAGAAAATCAAAAAAGGCAAAAATAAAACTTCAAAATTAAAAAAAGGAAAGTCGAGTTTTGAGAAAAATATTAGGGTCATTCCACGGCAACGGACGTTACATTTATACAGCACTTTTCAACTTCAACGAGCTTTCTAACAAACTTTTTGGGTATTTTTTAGGTTTTTTAATTTTGGCTAGTAAAAGTACATGTGTTCTAAGTATGCAAAAAAAATTGAAGATATATATGTATATGCTGTATGATAAAAAAATTTTTGAAATTTCGTTACGTGTGTTACCTGATGAGTAACACACGTAACGAAATTTCAGCATTTTTTTTAACAGACAGCAAATACATATATATCTTCAAAAAATTTTTTGCATACTTAGAACACATGTACTTTTACTAGCCAAAATTAAAAAACCTAAAAAATACCCAAGAAGTTTGTTAGAAAGCTCGTTGAAGTTGAAAAATGCTGTATAAATGTAACGTCCGTTGCCGTGGAATGACCCTATACATGTCAGTCTGTTTAGTACCCCCCCCCCCCCTCCTCTCCGGGTCTTTTTAAGGGAACTAACAAGATCGGTTAAAAAAGTTGTGTTCAAAAAAAATATCGGCTAGGAAAAAAGCATTTTTTTCTCCTTGATTTGAACATTTTATAGTTCTTTACACAGTTCAAGATAAATTGACAATAGGAAAATTATAATCCTATATAAATCCAGATCTAACATGCGAGTTTGTTTCAAACAAGCCTTATCGGTAAGAACCTATGACGTGTGACACGTGCAATCAAGAAGTTCATCCAGAACTAAATAAGCCTACTTTTCCATTTAAACTTTTGATTCATAAATATTTTTGAGTGAATAAATGAATAAATGATTAAGTGAATAATAAATAAAAAAATTAGTGAATGAACGAATGAATAAATGAATGAATAAATGAGTGAATGAACGAATGAATAAATGTGTGAATGATTGAATGAATAAATGTGTGAATGATTGAATGAATAAATGAATGATACAGCGATCATTTGATATGACGATTCAAATAGTTAAGTCCGGACGGTATGGTTTTAAATCAAGTCGACTGTATGTATTCTGTACGCATGCAAGTACATGTGTATTTATTCATGTGTGTGTGCATGTGAGTGCGCACTCCCCACGTACAGAATATATTTGTGATTAACTACACATTCCAAATGTTGGAAATACTCTTCGGTAACGAGGTTCCATTGCTATCGTCATTTTTCACAACGAGTTCAATTTCCGAAGTTTACTTTTCAAAAGATCAGGAAAGAATTTGTGCGAGTTTACGAGAGAAAGGAGGGGGAGAAAAAACATCGCTAGCCATCGCCGAAACGGAATGAACTTCAGAAAATCTATTTCAGTGACCAATTTTTCACCGAAAACCAATTTACGGCGGCGCCAATTTCTTTCGTTTCTCGGCACAGACACTGAACGGTCTCGAATCGCAATTTAACTGCTCCGAGAGCAATTAAAGTTTAATCTCTGGAAACGATCGAAATCGCGTCGTGGAGCGAAATCACAACACTCGCCAATCGATGAAAATAATGGATCTCATACATTCAAAGAAGATTTGAAGTTAATAAGAGCTTTGAGAGGGAATGACGGAGGAAATAATGCATTCCATTTGTTTTCGATGCATTTTCTTTGTGACAGATGATATTGGAGAATCAATAAACACTGTGTCATTTATAACATACTTCCCTGTTGATTTATTTTATAGCGTGCGAAATGCGTCTCCTAAGCCGATTGCATTAAAAGGAAAAGTAATTTCAATTAGAAAAATTTTTGCTGTTAATAATAAATGGTCTGTTTTCGGAACGATGAAATGTTTCGTTTGGTGTTGGTATAAAATAATCGTCATTTTAAATTTAAAAAAATAAGTGAATAAAATTATTTTGGAGGCTATTGCAGAAAAAAATGTCGCTTGTCATTAGTAAAACTTCTTGTTGTCAGAAGGGCGTTTGTGCAAAAATGACCACTAATTTCACCCTCACCCCTTCCCTTTCCTTATTGACAAGGAACATCACTTAAACAATCGTTTTTCTACGAATATCACCCTGAAGACATATACATATTTTCTTGTAATTTTTTCGAAGGGATGTAAGTGGCCAAAAAACGATCTTGGGTAAAACGAGTTCAAAGTTTGGATCTTCTAGGACCTTTAATGTTTTTTTTTTTCTAAATCACACAGGAGGGGAGAAACTGTTAGAGCTATTACCAACATCTCTTGCCACAATATAAAATAGGGCTTTCCCTACCATTTGCACTAGTTATCTAAAAAAATTCAATTTTGTCACTTACACCCCTTTACTTCTATGTGCTTCAATTATCTCATCCAGAAAAGAGATTTAAATGACAAGCAATTCACATATGGTTGTTATAATACTATTAAGGATCGGTTGAAAAAAATTTCAAAAAAGGAGGATTTTTTTCTTTAAATTTTTATTTCTATTTTGATTAAAAAATATTTAAAATAAAACTAGTATTAATTAAACCGCAACTGAATGATAATTAAAGTTAAGATAAATTAAAATACTTTATATTTTTGCCTAATGTATTGAATTATATAAATGAAATTACAATGAAAAACGTTTGAAAATCTGAAGTAAGGTGAAAAAAGCTTGGTTGAAAAAAATAGCTCAGGTAAGCTCCCGAAAAAAAAATAAAGTACTACTTAATTCACAATCTTTCTTTATCAATGCCAAAAAAAAAAAGTATTACTACAAAAATTAAACTAGATTACAAAACTAATAAAGTTAGAAAGAAAAATTAAACACCGAACAAACATGAACTGAAATGATGAAAACTAATGCTATTCGTTCATATTTCACAATAAAACTAAACAGAAAAAACATATATTATTCCTAAAAACTCAAAAATATAAATTTTATCAGAAGTATTGAAATGTAAATATTTTGACGAAATGGTGTAAAAATAATGTTATTAATCGGAAACATTATGCCTTGCTTATTTAATGCATTAGAAAAGTGGAAAATTATTTTACCATGTATATACAGCAAATAAGAATAAAAGATTGAACGTTACATTTTAGGCAATGAAATGCCTAAGGAATTAATTACATGAAAAGTAATCGCTAGCGGAATAAAAGTTTACTCTAAATAAAAATTACACAATTTACATCAATATAATTATGGCATCAATAATGTAGCAGAGTTATGATGCTGAATGCAGGAACTTTTACTCTTGAAAGCTCTCTTTCTTTTTTATTTAAATATTTTTTACTCCTTGATTTATTGTTTATTTGTGTACATTTTTTAATGAAATTTTTTCCCTAAAAAAATGTTGTAATTAATAATATAATATTATAATTAATAACACCCATATCATATTCTTCTTGAAACTTTGATGCAATAGTTTTCAAATAGTTAAATTTATTGTTTTCCAGTGCAGTTTAAAACCTTTTTAAAATAATCATTAAAAATGAATGTGTAATGCACAACGTATGAACCATTTTTTGCGTTACGAAGAATTGTCAGTTCTGTGCAAGAAAGTAGAATATTAAAGAAATAATTTTCTACCCCCTCTATAAATCAGTTTGTTTAGGGGTTTTTTTCCTGAATTCCAAAACAGATATATGCAAGCAAATTTCGCTGCTATGCCGAATTTGCACATTTTTGTTTGAAAAACATGGCGTTTTATCTTTAATTAGATATTTAATTATATGATTTTAAATGGCTCCAGACAGTTGTAAACGTTGTTCTAATTCGTACTCTAACTTAAACATAACATACGTTAATAATTTAAAATTCGCTCAATATTTTTAAAAATCTGTCAGAATATCAATATGCAGAATAATGCGCAAACGCTAATAAATCGATTAAAGTTTCTCAAGACAATGAAGATAACCATTTTTTAATTTCTGAGAACCACGTTCCGTTAATCGAATAAAGATTTTATGGTAATGAGGTTTGTAAACTTCTTCAGCCTTTGATTAAATGTAAACTCAGTTCCCTATGAGTGTTCTTTTCTGTTTTCCCTTGTTCAACATTTGTTTTTCTAACATTTTCATTTCCGTACTTTTCGATTTATAACTTAAGCGGAAGCTGGTGACTTCGTAAGAACATTAGTTAACCCTAAAATTAATGTTATTTTAATATGTCTGTCATTTAATGAAGATATAATAATTTAAGTTTTAAATGCTGGTCTTAACACACTGGTGATTAAAATTGTTAACTAATATAGTGTTAATTGTTTACGTATGCAATGCAATAGAATTCAGTTACAATTAATAGCATTCTTGAGATAAAAATCCCAGATAAAATAAATTTCAAATACATTATCGATGAGGGTGACTAAACACATTCAAGCATGCATGCACAAGCCTGCTTGAACTTCAGAATGTGTTGGATAAAATGGTGCAAGCATCGCGTTTTCAAAATTCTGAACACGCTCAAGTTTTTTTGTTCAAGCAGGCTTGTGAAGCATTATGGACTGCGTGTAGTCACCCTAACACCCACGTGTTTCAGATTTACACAGAGCGGTTTTTTATATGCCAAAAGGTTCAGAGACATGTTAATCTATGACAGACGAGGGAAAAGCGAAGTTTCCACAGACGAGATTATAAATGGATCTTCAAGAACTCTTTTAACACCTGTAAACAGCCAAAAAATTGTAAATACCTGAATTTTCAAAGAAAAAAAGTTTTTAAAAAGTATTTCCAGTATTACACAAACCTAGAGTGGACACACTGCAGTTCACTAAAAAATTTAGAAAATGACAATATATATTTTTTTTTTAATATTTCGTTTAAGATTTTTTTTTAATGTTATTTTGAAGTAATTTACTAAATTTCATTTCTACAACTTATGACAAATCTCTCCAGTATTTGATAAATACATCGACAAAGCTTGTGCATTATTTAAGACTTAAACCAACACGAAACCAGATAGACTTTTAGCAATTCTTCTTTATTTTAAGGAAGTTGCTAACTTACTTTCTTGTCTGAGAAAAGGGTTTTTTCACTTCACTTCCTACGTGATCGTTTAAAATTTAATTTCGCTGACTAAATGCTAGGAAATGGATTGTAAGACATTAAGAGTGCTGCTTAGAACTGCTTTTCTTTATTTTTAGTGCCTTACGATGTTGAAAGAAAGCCTTAACACGGAAAATATATAGCGGTAAATGTTACATAAAATTTAAGCGCTCTTCGTTTAATTATTCTCTTGATAATTGTTCTACGTACTGTAAATTCTAATTTCGCGCTCTAGTATAGGTATTCATAATATTATTTGTTTTTCTTCCATACTCTGACATCCATGCCATTTATACTCTTGAAACTTCATTTTCTGAATCGATTGTATGTACTACGCTTCGCCAATTTAAAAAAAAAGATTTTTTTTTTTTTTTAACTTTAAGAATTGAAGCTATAATATTTTTCTTAAGTTTAATCTGTGTGTCTGTGTTTTACTGGGAGGACACAGTAGACCATCTCTACACCTCTATATGATGCACAATGGGCAACAAAGGTGTAAAGAATGTCTGTTATTGTTTTCAAGTACACCGCTTTTCTCCCTTTTAACAAAATAAAAAGGGCAAAAATGCTCCACTCTGCTCCGGTCTTCCGTATATATAAGCATACATACACACACAAACATATATATATATTTAAAAATTAAAAGGATTTTTTCGAATCCCCGTCGTAGAAAGAATTTTTTAAATGCACTTAAAGACTAAGCAGTAAAAAATTACATTCATTTTGAGTCCAACAATATATTACCTGCTAATTTTCTTCATTGTTCAAAAATTAATAAATGCAGAAAAAAAAATCATCTCACATATACTAAGAAAAAAGTGAAGTGGACAAATCGAAATAGAAACTTTCATCTAAACTTTTAACGTTTTTGTTTATCTATAAGGAAAAAGTAAACATTTTTATTTCAGATATTTTGCTTCATTTGTATAATTAATTTCTTAGTTTATTAATTTATTTAGCTTTTCAGTCAATGAAAAAAATTTTTTTTTACTAAAACGGAATCTTAAAAAACCAATAGTTATAATCAGCATTAAAAAATTATGCAAATTAAATAACACAAATAAAAACGTATTTGTTGATCAGCCGTCTGGAGTATTTTCTTTAAAAAAGAGCAAAATACACTCCAATGAAGCAACAAAAGTATTAATTTTTAAAGTTAACTATGAAAAAAAGTATATCCGTTGTCTTTTCTTCGTCCCTCTGCATTCAGCTTTGGACTTAAAAGTTCATTTGCTTATTGAAGAAAAAAACATTACAAAAGGCTCTAATGAGGACGTATTTTGGAGAATTTTAGCTGTGTTTATAATAATGAGAGCTGAAAAAAATACTTTCTTACTTTATGATACATCTAGTTTTAAAACGCAAGAAGACAAAACTGAAATAAAAATAATAAGGCAATTTCCTATACATATGCACTCTTATTCGCTAAAACTTTCACATGATTTTTTTTTCAAAACGAAAAATGACGCTATGAATAGCAAATAGTGAAAAGGAGAGTTAAATGAATAAAATTTAAATTCATCTTCAACGTAAGTTTTTATTTAACTTATGTTAAACAAAAGGTTCCTTTTAGAGAAAGGATTTAATGTCTTTCATTAAAAAAGTGGGTCTCGAAAGGTGCCCCCACCTTTGATGTTGTAAAAATCGGTCTCCTTTTGAACTCAAAGAAGACAAAAAATGCTAAGAATTGCAATTATTTTCTGATTTTTTTTCGGTCTTCCTGTTGCAAAAGCTTTAAAGTGTTTTTTGTAATTCTCCACATGGTGCTTTATATAAAAGAGCTCCAGTTCATTTTCGCGAAAATGAAACTGAAGGTATTTCTAAAGAAAGTCTAGCCAAAAAATGTAGTCCTTTTCCTTCAAATGATTCTTTTGCTTTTAATTTTTAAAACAAGAGAAATATCGCCTTTAAAATTATGTTGTGAACAGTAACCTCGTTTTTTTTTATGTACAACTAATGCAGCAGAATGTTTTAAAACAGCACTAAATGAAAGTTGCGTTTGTTCTTTCTTTCTTGTTTTAGTCACATTTTAAAGAAAACCGATGAATGTACAGTAATTGAGAGAATTTTTTTTTTCACCATAGCAAAGTTTCCATCTTCTTAAATTCATTGCCATTGAAATGGCAGCATACAGATACAACAGGCATTATGATTCAGTGGGAAAATATATTGATTATCAAAAAGTAAAACTAGTGCTGGAATTAGGATACGCAAAGAGCAAAGACGTACTAGTACAAATTTTCAAATGAAACGATTTTATGTACATACAATTACATGAAAATAAAATCATCAATATCACAAAGGATGTGCATTATGAAGGAAATTCATTATTTATAGATCGTAAATGTGAAATGCTGGAATTATTGAAAGCCTTTTTTTTAAATTTTTGCTATACAATAAAAAAAATTCGCTATGTAAAGTAAAGTATGGTTCAGATACATAGTATTCGTTACCGCTACGTGCAGCTCAATATTTTCAAATGCTTGCTTATATTAAAAATGTTACTTGTTTATTTTTATATATTCAGTAACTCTTTAAAAGAAATACAAAGGAAGATTGTAAAACTTTTCATATAAACAAACTTCCTTTAACCTCTTATCCATACCATCAATTACATGCCTTAAACTCTCGTCCTATATAACAGATACTACAGAATGAAGTACTGCAATATAGAGAGGGAAATTACAAGAATGTAATTTAGTATCTATTATTAATTTATTGCCCTTTGTTTGATTAGAGTGTCGCATTTCTGAAAAGGTAATTCTTTAGAAGTACTTGTTGCATGGAACCTTCGTTAAAAAATTATATAGTTACAAAACAACTTGATGAAGTTTAATAGCTATTTTCTCGCCAGCTGGAAATGGCATTTTTTAAAACTTCTTGTAGAACGACTTTTTCATATCAAAGACTATTTGCTTATAAGGCATTATGGAAGTTTATTCAGCTGACTTTACAATAAACTGAAGTGAGTTCTAAAATTTTGTCGATATTTTAAATTTATTAAGTACTGTTTTTCAGTTTTTATGCTTGTATGCCCTTAAATTTAGTATAAAAAAATTTCTCTAGTCCTTGAAATGGGGTTATTAAATACAAAATTATTTATATTTTCTCATTGTAAATAAAAATGTTATTTAAATAAAAAGAAGCCCATTAAAACTAGTTACAATTACGAAAATTGTTATTGCACAATAATTTGGTGGGGAGTATGATTTTAAAATGCTGTGTTCGCAACAGACGGTTTATAGCGTTGTAACTTATTTATTTAGAAGTTAACTAGTATGTACCTCAAAAAATATCTGCTATATTTACATAGTTAAAGAGCAAAGATAAATTCCTTCAGTATTTACAGTAGAATATTAAAATTTTTTTCAAACATTTTAAATTACTTTATAGTATTTTGAAATTTTCATAATTGCAATACTTCTGCTTCACATTTATCATGAAAAAAAAATCGTAAGAAATTTAAGTACAAAACAAAACACTAAATTATGCGTAATTTGTTTTGGTTTGTAAGCTTTTCACTACGAATTAAATACTCCACTTAGAAAGGAAAATTTGTCCGACTTTTAAATGCTTGATTTTCAGATGTTGCCTGGCTGGAAAAGTACGCTTTCTCTAACTTAATGTTAGTGCCAAAACTGGTATTTTCTGTATTTAAATAGGATATTAGTAAGACTTTTTAAACTTAATTTACATGAGTTAATTAATATTTCATCCAAACCACTTTAAATCAATTTTATTGTGATTTTTAATTTCAACGTTTGTAATGCCTTGGTTTCAAATATTGTAAAAGTGTTCCGTAAACATTTGAAATGGACCAGTATAACATGAAATGATGTGTAATTTTCTGTACTCTGAAAGAATTTCATTATAAATCATATATGCGACTTTTTGAAGAGTAATTTAGTTTGAAAATCCTGTGTATACAATGGGATACGTAATGAAGAATTTGTTTCTGAAATAAGGTAAAATTTTGAACAAGCCCATCGAAATAAATTGAAAAAAAACTATGATGCAGTCTAAATTTCTATTATACTAGAATTATTGCTCATAGCGTTAGTACAAGGGTCGTGCCAGGTAAAAAATCTTTTAGATGCTATTAAGAAATAAATTATAACAAATTGCTTGGACGGTTGTATCAGGAAGCCAGGCCTTAGAATTGATCCACCATTTTCTATTTCTTCCTGGACGTCAGCGAATATGCGTACTCCCCAAAAGTAACGGCAACTGTAGCCCCGCCAGGATTTACCACGAGCATCGATATCTGCTCTGCTCCAGAGCAGATTTAACTCGAAACTATAGGTAGCGGCGTCCTGACAAAAGTCCGGTACGGTGACTACAGATATGAGGCTGAAAGCACTTGAACAAGAGGCCTATGTCTGTTGGCTCTGAGTCAACACTTAAAAAGAAAGAAATTCTGTGACCTGAAATGTTTTACTAGATAGCTGCCCCCGCTCCCCACGCCGAATGTTGGATTTCAACTGTTCTTATTGAATGTGGCGGTTTTAGTGAATTCTTTGTTTAATGCTCTACATTCCAGGGATTCCTTTGGTAAAAGTTTTTTTGGGTTGTATTTTATGCCTTCTTGCGCAACTGCAGATGTTTCCCCATTTCTAAATCTTTACTAGTTAGTTGGATAACTAGATTGTTAAAGATGTCAGCGTTAAACTGGAGTAATATTTGATGATTCATGATGATGTTGCTCTAACTTTTTTCCTTGTTCAAAAGTGACCGTACATTTAAAGCGCCCTGGTATTGAAGAACCAAGTTGTCTTTTGTCCCTATATTCTTTTTTCCGACCAATCTCTTAATGCTGAGACATCAAATCCCCCTTTTCGAATTGATTATCCTTCCATTATTAATCGTTGTCGTTTGATTTTCAGACATGGGTTTGTAAGTAGTTTTTTCTCTTATAGTTCTTTACTTAACCGATAGTCAAGATGGAAGAAATTTCATGCTTCCACAAGCAATTTAAATAAATGGTTTGGTAAGACGAATTTTACTTTTGGGCATTTCCTCACAATGAAAGCAATGCTCTGCGCTTGTAGCTTTGCAAAAATTGATTTGTAGTGATCATAAATATTACAGCAAACAAACAAAAAGGACGAAATATTTTGTTATTGCACATTGATCTAATCCTAGAGAGATTTTGCATGGAACTTTAAAGTCTTGATGAAACTACAATTTGGTCTCATATTCTTTGATTCTCCAAATCCCGCTCTTTCTGCTTATTTAATCTCTTTTACGATCGATCGTATTGATTTAACAGATGGTTTTTCATGCGGAAGCTCAATTTCGCATAGGCAAAGAAGTTCCTTGTAACCTCGAGCCACATGTCTGCTTTTCCCCTCTACATTCGAATTACCAGAGTGCTGTTTTCTCACATTAAAATAATGAGAATTCCTATATGTACGCTACAATTCGCACAGACTCACACGTGCTGTTGTGCCCGGAACAACTCACATTATTTCGTGTCCACCTTGTATTTTAACTCTCCGTGGTTATTAATCAATGTGCAGGAACATTAACCCTCGACTGGTAGAGACGGGTCATCGTGACCCATAGCATTGTTTGAAAGCTATTGTAATAGATCTGCAAAAGTTTTCTACCTGAGCCTTTTCTACTTGATTTTCCGTCTGTCTTTGAAGATTCAATGAAGTAGGACGGTATTCTGGTTGTGAATTTTTCTGATACATCACTTTTATTCTGATTATACTCTACCAGATGAGGGTTAACATTATCTAATTAAAATTATGTAAATTGTATAAATCCTAGGTCTGTATATAGTATACCCAAAACCTAACGTAGAATTATTGTATGTAATAACAAGTCCATTCGACTTATGCTTGAGTTTTATTTTATAAAAGAGGGCATGAAAAGCAAGCAGCGTGGTCAACTTGCCACTGACTCATTAAGTATTCATACCACTTGATCTTAATTTTGCAATCTTAGGTGGGGTCGTTGCACCTTGTCTTAAATTTTAACTAAATATTAAATGCATTTCATAGCAAGCGGATGCTTAAACGCAGTGGTGTATCCAGAAGGATCGTTACGAGGTTTAAAATTGCTAATGAACAGTTAGATGATTAAAAATTCACAAAGCACTCAGAGGCCAGGCTAAAGATAAACTAAGGTAAATATGCAATGAAACTGAAATATACATGCTTCGAGACCCAAAGGGAACCGTAATACAAGGCGTAAAAGTAAGACAATCTACTTTTTAATGTAAATTAGCTGCATTAGTTGAGCAGATAGCAGCCTAGTGTAAACGGTAAAGCTCTGGGGATCAGCGTGCGTATGATTCTCGTAACAATTTCCTTTTGTTTGAAGATAAATGAAATATATTCACGACCCATACAATTATTTTCAAAGATTTCAGTTTTATCAAGTTTAAATATCATGTTTCTTAACGGGAACTTTTGTAAATTCTCCGTATATGGCATGTTGGTTTGATTTTTCAATTTATTTATTGAAGTCTTAAAAAAAAAAAAAAAAAACGTACAAGCCAGAAGAAATATTAGAACATATTATTAGCCTATGCAGAAAAATAGTATTTTTGTTGTAAAGTTGTGTGAGAGTTTTTTAATTTTTTGCGCAAATTACGAATATTCAATGCGTAAATTGCCAAAGGTAGCAGAGGTGTGGTAAACATATTCTTTAAAAATTGTTTTTCTCTTTTTCATTAAGAGTTAGTTTTTTAAACAAAAAAAATTGAAGTAATACAACGTAATTAAAAGAGCAAATACAATGGATTAAAATTGAGGTAAAAACTGGCAAACAGCCGTTTCAAGGCTACCAAAATGCATAAGGAGAGCAGTGTCGAGGAAGGGCGTCAAAGAATCCAAAAAGGCTAAAAGATGGCTTTCCAAACAGCATAAAACAGGGGGGTACTGGATAAATCGTTAACAAACGAAGGAGAATTCCTTCAGATAAAGTTAGACTACTAAAAATCCAGATCAAAAATAGAAAAATAATGCTAAATGAGTGATTGTGGCAGAAGTATAGTTTAAAACGTGATTACAAATCCTACAATGCGGAAAGATGGGAAAATGATTAAAATCTTGATTTTTGACGTAGTTTTCGCGTTTTTTCAACCGGAATTTTTGTCTATTTGGTTTACTCTGTATAAGACAAATTACAAGGACGTGAAATACTGTAGGTACCCCATTTTCCAAGTTGCCCAAAAGTATGTTTCAATTGCCAAAACATCAATTCAACATTTTTAAACTGAATAAAATTTTAGAATAGGAAACGGTTAATTAAAAATTCGTTGGAAAAGAGACATTCTTCCCTTAAATGCAAAACGTTTAACCAGTCCACAAAATCTTCATTTTTTCAACTAATGTTAATTAATATCATATATTAAGGTCCCGAAAGCGAGTAAAGTATTAAACTGTACTGTTTTGATGTTTCCTGTAGATAGAATTATAATATGATTTCATGTCATTCATTATTCCTTCATCAAACTTAAAGTTGTACAAAAACCGAAAAGGGGCACTTAAATAGTAACAGAAATTGTTTCTCTTTGAGTACTAGTATTCAGACATTTTTTTTGGAAGGATCTTTTATTGATCCTCCTATATTCGTATCTTTTGTTTACTATCAATATAAGTGCATTTCTGTGTTACTTTAAAATTGTCTGAAAACGTGATTGCTCTTAAATCAAATGTAAGAGTGGAAAAAGCTGCAACTACTATTTCCAATAAATCTCCACATCATTGTTCACTAGACCAATGCGTTTGTGTTTGCTACGAAAACTTATTCTTTCATGTTTCATTGCCTGAAATTTCTTTTCTAGCTATTTTGAAACCTATAAGTTATACTTAAGATCGTGTATCTGCAGTAAAATTGGACTTCTGAACTTTTTATCACAAGCAGGCTGAGGCTCAGATTAATTAAGTTATCAATGTTTGTTTATTTAATTTATGACGTGTTATGCAAAACCTTGCTATCATATTTATGCAAGTAAAAATAGAGCCCAAAAAATAGCACTTGAGAGTTTAAAATCATTAAGTAAGTGGGGTGCATGTTTAACCGCTAAAAAGGGTCCATAAGCATATGTAGTTACCAATTGACTAAAATTTATTAGTTTGTAATGACACGGAATTATTTAATGGTGGATTGTAAACTTAAGCTACTGCTCCCACAAACACTTTTGACAAACACTTCGCTTCTCCAGAGAATCGTGCAATGTACTTTTGATCCGCTTTTAACGGAGCTGTTCTTTATCCACTTAATAAAGGTAATTAAATATTGCTATGGTTAGAGTAAAGCCTCGGACCTTGTAAAATCGTAGACACCGCTTCTGGGAGTTCTAGTGGCACTAAGGCGGGAATTGGTCTGGCTCACGTGTACAAGAGGAAACGCCAATTTCTGTTTAGAAGGCGTTGCTCCTGCTGATAAGCGAGCGTTTCGAATTCCACTCGAATTGGGATCCTCTCGCTCGGTGCCATTGAACGTGCAGCAGAATCCCATCTTGAAATCTTCGCGTCGTGGGAAGAAATTAAGGCAAAAGCAGATGAGACGAAGCGAGATAAGACAAGGGACGCTAATTCTTCGAAACCGGATCGTCTACTTCACGTGACCTGCTCTCCCCTCAGTCACTCGCAAAGAGAAGGAAAAGCCAGCGTTTCTCCGTATATGCTGATATGTCTGTGAGTAAAGCAGAGTGCGTTGAATACCAGAATGGCGAGAATAACGGCAATTTTCCTCACTGCACAAGCGTGGTTTCAGCCTTCTTCCAGATTAATATGCGTTGATTGGATCCATTTAGACTACAGCAACTGCCGCGATTATTAGGGAAATCTTCGCTGTTGTTGTCACTCTGAGATTCAATGCACTCGAAAGTAAATGCAAATCTATATGTGGCGACTGATTTTGGTGCCGTACTATCTGATAAAACTTCTATAGCCAACCATCCTTACCTGGATTTGAACTGGGCTACATTAAGTTAAATGATTTTTGGATGAGCGACTTTAAAAGTTGCTAATTAGAACATTCACACTCCTTTATTTTTTTATTTGAAATACCTATTCCAAATTCAACCAACTGTCTTAAATGATTTCCAAAATGGAGGCACTTGCCTTGCCGGCATTCGCCTTTTTCGAAGTCACGGAAAATTCATTCTACATGAAGTTAAAATTTGCCGTCTGAGAACGTTAGGAGTTGAATAAGCCCGAACTACTTCGTTGCTTTACAAGTATAGTTTCGCGTAGTCTCTATAAATCAAATTGAAGCCGTCAAATGCAGATGAAAAAAAATATTTATTATTATTCATTATTGCTATTTTTTATTGATAGCGCATTTAAACTTAGAAAACCTCTGAAGTAAAAAACTATTCTGAGTTTTTCCCCGACTGAAATATGTACTCATTATTTTTGCACTGTTAATTTTTTTTCTTTTGCACTTTTTGGAGATATTTCTCGTAACCTCGAACCAAGTGTATAGAGATTTTTTACACATTTGAAACACATCAGAACCTTGAAGCTGACAAAGTTAACCTTACGTACCTTAAGGTTAATCTGACATAAGTGTTCAACGTTCCTAACCTGACATAAGAGTTCAACATTCATCCGTAAAGCCTAATATTAGGTATATTTGAGATGTTAACAATCAGTAAGACACGTTTAATTAAAATTTTGACTTTTAAAACCTTATTTGAATATGATATGTGAATTCATTAAAATAACTTTTGTCTTAACTGCTAATTATTGGAAATATTTTTCGAAGTCAATAAAGGTTAAGTGATGCAACCGTTGTTTTTATTACAAATTATTCATTACCAGAATATTTCATTAATACTATACAATTGAAGAAAACAGGGGTTCACGGTAGAAGTCGAGTTTAAAAAGAGTTCCACGCACCAAAGAAGTTAAAAAACGCTGAAGTAGAGGAGTGCCAAAACATTGTTTGCTTTCTCTGAGGAAAGATGTCGAACCTGCTTAGCACAGACAAAACGTGGAGACAAATAGTAATATAAGACTGAGGAATGAAATAGTCACCGTAATGTAAGGGACGGATCGCAAATGTATCGAAATTGAAATTGACTCCTACGACCCAGCTTTATTAACAAGATACCACATATGCTTGGGCCCATCCAAACTAAAGTAATAAACAAATAATCACTCATGAAGATTTCGTTGTACTTCGCAATTTTGTCTTCATCTTGACCATCGCAGAAATGATATTTATGTATCTGTAGAAGTATTACGGCATAATTAATTCATCTCGTTGTAAATGGAAGAACAAAATATGCTATTTTTTTGCCATGTTAATGTTCCAAAACTTAATAGTAAAATTTATTTCAAAAGTGGAAGTAACGGGGTGACCCCAAATGGGATCACGATCCATAGGTTGGAAACCACTGATCTATACTCATGCTGATTTATAATTGACGTTTTCTAGTTTTCCTGCGTTTATGTAAAGCTATTCTATTTTCAAACTCTAAAGGAACATTCTTAATTGCTTTGTCACTATTCAAATTCAACGCAAGAGGAAGTTCACTGCAATATGTTTTCCTTTCAAAGCTTTCTTTGAAAATTTAAATATTATGTAATTAAAATCACAACAGTTTCCTACACTTTTAATCCATCTTTTATATTTCATAGTTTAACAGTATTTTCAGTGGGTTACCATCAATACACCGTGAAGATATACGTGATATTTTATCAAGAGAAATGTCTTGTTTTCTTACTTCTTAGCGTTTCAAGTAGATGCTTTATTTACCATTAGAAGAAAGATCAAAGATGTAACAGGAGCATAAAGCAAGCTTTTGCTTAGAATGAAACAGATTTTCATTCACAGGTGTTATAGATAGTATCAATTTTAATCAAATATGTTCTTCAAAGATAAATTCCGTGTAATATTTGAATGAAATGTTTAAAATTATTCTGAGGAGTTATTCAATCCAGAATTTAAATTAAGTGATTAATAAAAATAAATCTTGAAGCGTGTCAACTATGTAACATTTCTTTATATAATACTGTGGATGTATTTTACTTAAATTTATTTTAAGAGTACTTCAAAAGTGTCTTATATATTTTTAAAGCACAAAACTAGTTGTGACGCATTATACGCTTCTGAGATAAAAATAATTTTGAAGTAGGGTAAAAAAGTTGAATTATATATAAATACATATTTAATGTAATCTTTACAGTCTAAAATTGCATGATAAGAACCACGTTCATTCTTTCCATGAGTAGGGTCATAAAATGGGTCTCCGAAGTTTGAGATTTTGGTGAACTTACATAAATCCCGTTTACTTTATATATTTTTTGCAATTGTAAAGATTTAATGGCAAATCAATACAAGAGGTAAAAATACAGCAATAAAGATAGAAAGAAGGAACAACCTACGTCAAGGTGAAACAAAAAATATTGACCAAAGTCCATTGCTTAAAAGTGGAATAGTGTGTTTTGAATATGTTTAGAGCCTTATTTATTTCAGAAATAATTTGCTATGATAGGAACGAAAGTTGACATTTTTCATATGCATTTTTTCTTCGGTCAGCTTTCTGAAAATTTCCCATTAAGCTTTTTTACAATTCCACGACATTGAAAGGCGTTTAAGTGTAGTCCGTGCACTGACAAAACGATTGAAGCAATAATTTGCTTCAATCTCGATAACCGTTCTTTTGTAATAAACACGGGTAAACTGCCAGTACCATTGTAGTGCAAACAAATGGGCGGATAAGAGGGATCATAAATTAACTGGAGAAAGCTAGAACTTAAAAGGTTATTGCAAAGACCACAGATGAATTTTTCTACTTATACCAAAATTCAAAATATTAAAAAAAAATGTTTACTGCCTAAATTGTTAGATTCTGTCATTTTAATTCGTTATGATTTTTATTTCATTTTACATTTAACTAACAAAACATGATTAATACTCATGAGTAAAACATCGTTTTTTTCAACTTGCACGAGTTTATTTATTTATTTTATTTATTTATTTATTTATTTGCAACTGCCACAGAAAAATTATGACTGCATAGGGATTAAACTTACATTATCTTTATTCGCGTGTTACTATGTGTCATGTACTCTTGTCTTATTTTTAGGTTTACACATCTTACTTAAATATTAAAAACTTCCGAAGTTTGTCTTTTCGAAAAGTTGTTTTTTAGTAGATGGCAGTTGCGCGTTACCAAAAAATCATTTTTCTGATTATTTTTTCTTTTTTTTTTTTCATGCAAGTTAACAACTATTACCCCCATTTCCCATTTGACTGCTGAAATATCAAAGATATTTCATTTAACATGAAAATATATTACATCGATCTTCTTGCTCGGAATGACATGTTTAAATTTGCTTTTATTAATATTAAAAAATGTGAGAAAAATGTGTTAGTTGCATTTCTTATTCATCATAAATTGTGGTTTTAAACTAACTTAAAAGTTAACGATTATCTCACTCAAGACACTGAATTTTTTTATACAGTCACTTCAAAAAAATAATTTTATGTAGATTGGTTTAGAAGAAAAAAGACTGATAAAACAGAGGAAGCACATAAACGTTAATTCACAGAAATTTTGTTTGCAGTTGTTCGGCTGTATTAATAAGCGAAAATTACTCCGACTGTTACTTCCAGTGTTCAAACAACATTTAGTCCGGTATTCGCTTAAAACCATGTTTGACATCTTTTTTTTCAACACTGTATAATTTTTGAAATCCTGATTGTTGTGTTTAAATTTTCTTTAAATCCGTTTGTTTAAAATCTTAAATGTTGTTGAATATCTAATGGGGCTATGTATTAGCTTCACGAACTCCATTTTTCATTAAGAACGGCATTCGAAGCCTACAAGAAAGGGAGCAACAAAAAGCGTAGCATCTCAATCTAGTTTAATTCTTCAACGTAATATCTCCAGAATCAAAATCAAAAATAAATCTGATTTATGATCTCTGAGGAAAAAGATCTCAATTCAGTTTCTTCGCAGCCTAATCTTTTGCCAAATATAATGCTCTATTTCAGAATTGCACTATTCAATTTTTCGTCCTCGCTATACCTATTTTTTTTCCTTCATGTTTGATCTATTTACTTTCGTTTGTTTAAATTTTTCAGTCAGTTTTGTTTTTCTAAAAGCTTTGGCATCACCAATCATTGTCTTCCTTGTTGTTCTTGGGATGTTCCTCAACATTTGTAGGTATTTTTTTCCTTCATTCTTTTTATTTTTGCTGAAACTTTGACATAAATGTGATTCATGTCGATTTTTATAACCAACTCAATCAAAATACTGTTTTTTCATGAAGAACAATGCAATAAGCCTCAGCTTTTCGATTCAAAATAATTATGATTTATGACTTTCCCAGGTAGTATGATATTGTCTTTAGAATGCATTATTGGCATTCTAAAGCTGGCATGATCTTGTGATTTCTAGAGAAAAAAGTTTGATATTTCGTTTTCTCTTGCGTTCTACCTTCGTCCAGATATCGACAAGAGGACCGGAACGTTCTTGTTTTCAGAATGAACGCAGAGAGTCTATATACTGATATTTTGTTAGTTTTTAAACGTTATGAGTTAGTTGAGCCTAATGCATCCTTTGAATTCTTTAAACTTCTTTTCTCGTTTGTGCTAATTCGTACTCTTCCAACAACAAGAACAATAGAAAACTTTTTTTAAGTCTACGCAAAAGTGCCATTTTCATCACAAGATTATGCACAGCAGGTAGTTAATCTGAATTTTGAAAGTATCATTCGGTCATCAAAACAGTCTTAACTTTATAGCGCCAAAATTCAGAAAACAGACAAATAAAAATGCCGGAGACGCCAGTTAGAATTTCTGTTATATTGCAACTAGAAATTTTATAAACAAGTACTTATTAAGACCCCTTCTTTAGATTCACAAACTAAACCACAGCGCATCATTTTGGCTAAAATAACATTTTACTTTAAATATAAAGCTAATGAATCTGATATGCAAATGGCTGAAATATTGAAAACTTCAGATGCTAAAATAAAAATTCTATCTTTCAAAACTTACTCTCACGTAATATGAAAATCCTATTGATCATTGTGATACAATGATCAATAACTTCAGAAGTAAAATTACTAAAATGTTTAAAATTGTTGAGCATGTTAAACCAGTCTCATGTACATGGCTTTATATTTCCGCCACATACTTACTTTTTATTTCTAACGGGCCGCTGTTGATTTCTGCCGATTGCAGACCGAGTGCGTTCCCCAGAGATTGGTACCATCTCTTTCAGCGGCACCACAAAGAATGTGGTACGATCGCCGCTTTCCGCCATAAACTGTGTCATCAAAATCTTATTCGAACAGTGCAGTGACCCAACGGACGGCATTATGGATTAACTTGCTTGTTTCTAAACTTGAAATGTACATTTGCCCTTTTAAAAACGGTGTAATTGAAATGACAAATTTATAATAAAAAATGTTCATTGGTTAAAGTTACAAGAAAGTTTGAAATTGTGTTCTGACTAAAGGAAATTTAAACTATGTTATTGAGCCCAAATCCGCGGAACAAGAATATTCCTTTGTTTCTAATGCAATACACCTTTGATGTAAATTTGAGTTTCGCGAAACACTTTTTTTAAGTACTAAACAATTAACGGAAATTTAGTTTAACATTCACGTGAATAATAATTTATGTTTTTTTCTATTTTTTTTTATTTTTCATTTATTATTGATTTATTTAAATATGTATTCCTTATTTTCAAATATATGTATGTTCTTCAAGGTTTGAAACAAACATTTCTTAAATTTCTTAGAAACATATATTAGAATACAAAATGAATGTAAATATAAAGTCAAAATAAATTTTATATCATTGGTGACTGATGCTTTGAAATGTTGTTTCTAATATCTGATTCAGTTTGCTTAAATCAAAAAGACCTAATAAATTCTGTTAGAAAACGTAAAAGGAGAATACGCGAAAAAAAAGTTACAAAAGTGAAAGAAGCAAATATTAGAAACAATTCTTCTTTTGTTTAATAACATAAAATATAAATCTCAATGAGTACGTATATAGCTAAAAATCAAAATATATTGAAAAAGTTGAAGGAATATCTGTGGTTTTATTCAAATATTTACACTGGAGGACACGAGTTCCTAACCACAAAATATAAGCAATTTTTGTACAACAATGCAAATAACTTTTAGGTTCCTTTACCAAAATTATTCTTCTATAGCCTTTGGCAGATTGGTGAGTTTTATGATTACAGAAATAATCACTTTAAGTGAAAACAGAAAAAAGTCGCTTTACAAAACACAAAATGGGAAAAAAAGGCTTCATTTTGACACTTCCTCAAAGCGAGAACAGATTATATTACTTGAAAAAAACTCGTCACTATGAGGGAAAAAATTCTCAAAAATAAAGACAGTCGCAACATTGTTTAGAAGTATATTTCTTCCGAAAAACCTCCAGGAAAAAGTATGAGAAAAAACATGTTTTCCGGGCAAGACCAGTCGAAGTTTCACAATAGTTTGCTCACACCATTTTTCTCTTCTAAAGTTGAGGAAGAGAAAGCTTTTTTGTCTTTTAAGGGCTTTTTATGTGCAAGGACACGTGGGGGTTTTTTTTTTCAGGGACAGTGCTCTTCAAAATGTTCCCTCTTCTTCAAAAATTGCTGACAGTAGTGTTTTAAGTAGATCGTTACTGGAAAACTGAATCAATAAAGCACGATGGATTACAACGGAACTTCAAAGCTTTAATTCAGAAAGAAAGATAAAGGTAAGAGCATTTTCAGGGTTTTAAACGGAACTTAAAAGTATTTATTCTTCTTTTGTGGTAGGATTCGCCATTTTTTACATTTTTATCCATATTTCATAGTTTAATAATGGTTTTGATGGATCAGACATACATACGTGCAGATATAATTGATATAATATATTTGTAGAAAATAAATATATCTTGCCTTCAATTCGTTTTAATAGTTTCATGTTCAGTATCACCAAAATTATTGCTGGAGTATTCCACCAAATGGCTTCGGATATATTTATCATTTATTCAAATTTATCAACACATGTTCTAAAGTTATGCCAAGAAGTAAAGAAAATAAACCTAAAAGTAATGAAATTATTCCAACCATTTGAAAACTCGCATCAGTTTTGCGTTTTTTCTTCATTGTGCTATACTGTACACAAAAGATTAGTAAGATTCTGTAATAGAACATTCAAATATAGCGAGTTCCACTATACGCCGTAGAGCAGTGTTACGCAGATAGTGAGTTTGCGGTAAGCTCAGAAATAACTCTTCAATTAATTAAACATCACAGTATTGCAAGAAATATATAAAACGCTATGGGTCATGCTTGGCTTCTGTAGGTAAACAGTCTTAATGTTGATAATTTTCGAAAAGAGTCCAAAGTTTATGGTCAATTACCTGTAAGCAAAGAATCAATAATTAGCTCGCAGCTGTAATTACACTCTATGTGGTGTAGTTTTAGATTCAAATTACAAACCAATTGGAAATCCTCACTTATTTAATTAGTCTATTTTAATTTTATTTCTTCAATTCATACCTGTAAGTATTCTGAGTCCTTGACAACTAGGACAAAGTGACCTACCTCCTTTTAAGTAATATATTTCCCTTTGTATAAAAGTTTCATATTTTATATCATAACTGGCAGAGTCAAATTAGACGTAAAACATGAAAAATCCCCTACTTAAACAGCCATTTTGCACAAGAAGAAGGCTCTTAAATATAAAATTCTTCCGCATTTTTTTTTTCAGGTAAAAAATTCACAGATAATGTAAATGAGGCATCTTTACCTTTGTCGAAAGATAAGATGCTGGTGTTTTCATGCACCGAAACAATTTTTATGTATGTAGCTTATAAATATTTGTATAAATGTTTGCTCTGTTCAAATAAAAGACAGCATAAGGAATAAGTAATAAATAATGCTTTTAAAATATATTTTACAGAAGAAATTTAATCGTATATAATAAAGATATGCCTTAAATTTGCTAAAATTAGTCAGAATCATCTTTTCCCTACGTTACTGCCCCTACGGAAAGCAGAATTTTTGACGTCATCTAGTATTATATTATATTTTTTATACCCTTATCCGTTTAAACATCTTTGCTGTGCTTGAAGTAGCATATTATTTTACGTTAAAAAATCTTTACTGAAATGTAACGTCTGAGAAATTAAGAAAATAAATTTTACATCCGATTTACATTAAGTAATAATTAGTTTTTACTTAAGAATTCTTATTTTTATGAAATTTATGCTTTAGCTGATGAAAACAATCATTTGAGATATTACGGAACAGAAGCCCTTTTAACAGCTAATAAAACAAAATCGATACTTGTGTAATGAAAGTAGACTTATTTGGTTCCGGTAAATCTTCTTGCTTGTTTTGGCTTTGGTTGTAACATTACTCTTAACAAAAGTTATTTATTTACCCAATTTGCTTTTATATTAGCTTGTCTACTGCAAATAAGTCCGAATCGGGGTTTTTTCCTTTCTAAGAAGAATTAGTTGCGTTTTAATTTCTAACACGTTTCAGTATTTTCAGTTTTAATGTATTGCGTCAATATTTTTCAATATTTTGTGATATATGTGTGTTTGTGCGTATATTTTATTTATTTTTTTCACTTACTTATTTAAAATAACAATGTTTAATGAAACCACAAATAAACATCTTAGTGTTCGTAGGATTTGCTTTTCACTCGCTCGACATGACAGCTTTATATAGGATGTCATATGATATTCCTTCTCCCAAAATCCTCGACATGGATGGCACATAACAAAAGCGAAATAAATCGACACACGTGCAGCTGATTCCCTACTCTATCATCACTAGATATAGTTTCCTTTCCGAGAATAAGAAATAGCATCTCAGTCTTCCTCCTCATGTTCTGCTTCTAGCTTATTTTCTTTAGTACACGGAGATGTAGTTACACGGGTTACGTATCCTTTTATTTTCTGCGAATTTGTTGCGGAAAGCCATTCTTAAATTCGAGGCGGATAGTATTAAGTTATAATGTAAGCGAATTATTTGTCATTTTTTGTTATCTAATAGTTTTCATTGAATAGTAAAGCGTACATGACGCGAAATTTGTATGAATAATTTTTGTTAAGAACTGTACCTAAATAGGCTTTTTGTGTATTAATAAATTTAATTTAGTTTCTTTGAAATATGATATTATTAATACTTTCATTTACTTACATTAAACTTTTCACATATTTTACCAACCATTTCACATATACTTTTTTTTTCCGCTTAAAACTTTGATCTAAAATTCGAATTGTATAAAACAATTCGAATAATATAAAACAATTTTTTCTTGCGTATGTTTAATTGGCATAAGCTGCTTCTCTTTATTACTTGAATTTTAATTGCAAAAATACTTTCTTTCGAAATTTATAAACTTCTATTTAGCGTGACCCCATTCACAGTTGCGTAATGTTCCATATGGTTTTATTTCAGTTCTAAGTAACGAAGTAAATAATTACTAGTAATTGCTTGCATGCTATGTTTACAAATCATTGTCTAATCGATGATTTTTTCTGACTTTCTCCTGCCAGCAATAGTTATCTATTCAAACAAATGATTCCTATTTGCACTTAATGAGTATCTGCTTTATGAATTTGCAGCAGCAAAACACAAAAATGAATTGTTGCATGACAGAAATTTTATTATTGATTATAACAAGTTAAAAAACTGATCATTACAAATTATGTATTACATTTTACTAATGCAAATTATATTATTTTTATTTTTAAAGATTATTTTTAACAGCAGCACTTGAACAAGGTTCTTTTACCAGTTCTTTTTTTCTTTTCTTTTTTTTTTTTTTTTTTTTGAAGATAGCACTAGTATATTATGACATGACTATTCTCACTTAATGCCCAACGTTTAAATTTTAAAATTTTATCTACTACAGAGTCTAGTGTTTCGACATGAATCCCATGTCATATTATACTTGCGCTACCTTTAAAAACTAGGGATTCATGTCGAAACAGTAGACTCTGTAGTAGATAAAATTTTAGAATTTAAACATTGGTTATTAAAGTGAGAATAGTCATGTCATTATCAAATATCAAGAGGATTTTTATGCATTACCTATTTTATACAATTACAGTACTTACAACTTGAATTCAAAGTTTTTAAAAAGTTGAACTTTGTTTGACGCATGGATTCTGAACATAAAGAACATAATTACACATGGAACCAAATTCCTCAAATGCTGTTTTACTACTTTTTACTTTTTCTAACGCACAAAGTATTAATACTTTGCCAAAATTTTCAGTAAAGGCACGTTTAATGAAGACATACTTAATGAAAAGTAGAGCAACTTTCTTACACTCCTCTTTATAACTAATTAAATAAGCACCGTGCAATTTGCCTTCTGTGAATTACTGAATTGAATATAATTCTGAAATAATGATATCAAAATCACTGTCTATGTATTCTTTAAAAGGCTGTCCTCAAGTATTCAAATGTTCTTCATCGTCCATCTCCCAAGTTTCATCACCATTTTGAGGCCAGCACCGTCATCATTAACCCTCTAATTCCCAACACCGCCTCAGGTCGGACGACGATAAAAAAAATTGGGCATTACAAGGTTAACCCATCCACGTGTTGACTGATTGGTACTTTTACTGACGCAGTAGAAATCGCCAATACGCCAATACGAAGGCGGAGTTACTGAGTTATTAAGAGGTTAACCACAGGTTTCGCCAATCCGTGGTCTCGCCCATACCTGTCACCGTAAGAGATTGACCCTCTAATTCCCAACTACGCCTCAAAGCGGACGTCGATGACAAAACTTGGGCATTAGAGGGTTAAAAACTAAAATTAGTTTTGTAATCACACTAAATTATTTTGGATATAGAAAGAAACCGTCGACAGAAAAGACTCGTTAATTCCACGATATGATTTCATTATAGGACTTGTGAACTGCATGCAGCACATTCATCTTTTTTATCATTTAGTCTAAAAAAAAGTTTTCTGGGAAACAGCAAGTTTTTTATTTTAATTTAATTAAAATAAAACCTATTGTTCTCGTTTTGTTTCAACTTTAAAAAAGAAATCTTCCCAATTGTACACTAGATATTTTATACGTTTTAAAACTATGCGTTTGAGTATTCTTATATCATAAGCCGTTTTCGCCAATAAACTCATTTTTCTTCTAACTGACACTTTTATTCAAACACATATTCCCATAACAATTCTAACAATGTGAGAAAATATCAAAAAAGAAAAGCACAGAAGAGGTCTAAAAAATGCTACAATCCAACTTGAATGTGCTAAAATAAACATTCCCTTGAGCAGTAATGTTTATCAAAGCCCACTTCAGCTCCACCTTTTCGACAAAAGCGAGAATTCCATTTCTCCAGAGAACATATTGATTCAGTTATTTGTTTTTGGTTTGTCGTCAATAAATTTGAGTCCCCTTTATTTGTGCTACGCTACTGGCTCAAAGCAGTCGTCTTATCTTTAAAAAAAAAAAGTAAGTTTCAGTACAAGAATATCAGTGTAAGTCATTTATTTATGAATGCCCTTTGAAAATCTGAAAAGTAAACTGAAAAGAGGAATTCATTACTTTACCAGAATTTTTCTTAACACGTAACCTTTTATTTTTTAAGTTATACGTTTTTTTTACTCTTTTAGATATGTAAGATCTTATCTACAGTTTAATTTCCATCTTATTTTTCACTTCCAATATTTCCGAAAAATCAAGCGAAAGCCATTTTTAAAAATCCTAAGATAGAAAGTGGTAAACAATGTAAGAAAGCTGATTTTTTTTTTAATCGGGGAATTGGTAAAGCAATGAAGTTTGCTTGTGTTTTGAAATAGTTGAATTTGAGTTGCAGGTCTTGATATATTTTGTTGTAATCTAAAAGTATTTTAAACTTAAGAACCTTATGATGCTTAATATGCATTTTATAACATTTATCTAAGATTCTCTTTATTAAAACAATAGGTACCATAAATGCTCTTTCATACAAACTCAATGATCATGTTCACTCCTCACCCCCCCCCCCCCTCCTCCACCTCTCGCACTTCCTCTCTTTCGCTTAGAGAAAGGAAAACAAAGATATTGGTTCTGAGCGGATAAATACAATGTACGTCACTACTTTTTCAATTGCTTTTCATTTCGAGTGAAAGTTGTGAACAGTTTAGCATAAACTTTTTATACCACAAGTTTATTTCACATGTTTGTTTGAGGTGGTGAGAAACATATTGGTGTAAACAGTGGCGGTACTAGCATAGGTATCACCCGAGCGGTAATTTGTAGTGAAACACACAGTTATATAGAATTTTTTTATTTATAGTTTATATTATTTCCTCTATTTTATATTATTTTCAATATTATTTTATTAATTTTTATATTATACTTGAGTTTATATTATTTTCAATAGTGCAAAAAGAGAAATTTTATTTTATTCATTTAATGGAACCTTCATTAAACTACATTAATTTTCAACTAACACGTTTAAATAACATCAGTAAAATTGCATAATTAAAATAAATGTGTTTTTCAAAAACTCTTTATCTCATTTTCATGATCCATCAACACCCCCAAAACGGCGTTGCCCGGCGTGCCCCCCCCCCCCCCGTAGTGGTGCTAACGGCGTAAGTTACATTTTTTTAATGTAAATTCAATTTTATATAATATGGGATGTCATCTACCTTTATTTACTGTTAGCTAAAAAAGCAAAAAATTCTCCACAAATGGCACCATTAGTTTTTTCTTATTCAATACCGCAACACAAAATACCGTTTTCCTCAAAATTTTAATCGCTTGGCTTACACCACTATGTTTCTCATTTCACAAGATGGAATATAAATGACAAAGTCATTTAAGCTGTAAGCATATGCCACCTACAAAGATTGAATGTTATAACCTGTACTCAAATGTGAGTGCAAGTTTTCAACTTTAATCACCACTGTCTATAAAGATCAGTAGTGCTAAACTTTTTCTTTGAATCATAATAATAATAACAATAAGAAAAATAAACCATGAGTTCAAAAATATTTTTTTTTAATTAATGACTAATAGCTTGCCTGGCAGCACGGACATTAAAAAAATTTATATGAATATTTGCCTGAGATTAGATGTAAACGAAGCGTAAAAAAATTTCAAATTATATTTAAAATTTATGATATAGCAAATGACACTTTTAAAATATTAAGAATTGTTAAAAGTTTGAATTTCCGAATTTTCTGTAGCATATTTTTATTACTGAATGTTTTATATTAACTTCATAATTGTCAACATTTTTTGGAACACAAAGCTACTTTATGTATCAACCCTTTCCCATTCAAATACATAAATTTTCTCGAAAAAACTATTGATTAGCAGGAAAGTTTAATGACTAATTCTTGTAAAGGAAATTACTTTTCTCTTCTTTAAAACGCGCAAAAAAGAATTGCCAAGTAATTTGTACTTCATTTCAGGGTTCCTTATGAACTTACCAACTAACTGATAGCACTCAGTTTCTTCGAATAAATTTGTAAAAAAATCTTTTCACTTCCAACTCAGATTGAATTGAAAACCCACCAGTAGTGTCAGCGAATTTAACTTTTGCATGTGCAGTGAACACAAATGGATAATAAAATTTTTTGAACTATCTAAGCTGCTTAAATTTTGTCGCAAATTCCATCGTTGTCTTAAAAGCGTTTCAAAATCTTTTGTGATTTACACTTGATGAATTCAAATCTTCACGTATGTTGTTTTCGGACATTTGCTATGCCTTTTTCAATAAATTAAAACAGAAAACTAAAATCATATTCAGATTCTCTAGAACTTTTTCAGTTTGGTGCTTAAAATATTTTAGTGGCTTGTATAAGTAATATAAGTTAGTGGCTTGTAAGAAAGGGATTGGGAACTTTTCTCATAACCACCCAAAAAAAAAAAAAAAAAAACTTTATTGTTCGCCGAAAAATTAATGAATTAAATAAATTAATTAAAAAATTAAATAAAACAAACTTAAAAACCAGCTTTAAAATACATAAGTTTATTGTAGTTTATCTATATTACTCCCTATTTATTCTTTAGTTTACTGTAAATAAAGGTAGATGACATTTCGTGTTATGGAAAATTGAATGAACTACATTTTCAACTAAAATTGACTTACGACAGCATGTTTCTACCCCCCCCCCCCTTCCTCATATATTTTATTTCATTTTTTTCACTAGGCGTAACCAATAGTATATGTGCATATCAAGGATATTTTTACAGCCTACAGAGTAGAGATATGTCTATTATTCTTCAATTATGTTTTGCACTTTCTTTCTAAGATTGTTTCTCTTCGAAAATCGCCTATCTAAGACGAGAGTGAGAAAGAATAACAGGAGCCTGTGAGTGACGTGAAATGTTGCCATCGACTTCCAAAGTAAACACTCGCTTGACCACTCTTATTTGCGGAAGACGTCAGTTCCCTACTTTCTCAAGAGAAACAAATTCCACTTTCTCCTACCAGATGTTATTGAATCGGGTGTTTGTTATTGATTAACTCTCATATCTAGTATTCGGAAAAGCTGTTCTTAAATCAGTGACGCATTTCTTAGTTTAAGGTTTATAAAGGGGTGACTTCTCAAATGAAAAAAAAAATCTAGCACTTAAGAAATTCCTTAATAAAAAGAAATTCCTTGAAATTCCTTAATTCCTTTTTCCTCCTCCTTTTGAAGTAGATATATATGGGATTTTTGGGTTAACGGGGCAGTTTATTCGTATATTTTGTCCAAAAGAAATAGTTTGAAAGTAGTGTGAAACGATTTGGATTTTATAAGAAATTGAGGTCTTCGTTGTTCCCTGTATATTAAATTTTTATTAACATCGAATTGTGCTTCTACTTCTCAGGAAAGATATATTTTGGTTATAAAATTGAAAATGAGATCTGTTGCTTCAAGGTACATCATAATTCTCTAACGCATATTATTATATTTTAAACTTTACTTCGTACAAGGAAGTAAAAACCATCATGCTTTTTGAAGCGGTTGTTACTGTTCTTATCCACGGTGTTTACGCATTTCCTATCTTCTTCAATGCTTAAAATATATATTTTTTTATTAATGACATTTAATAATAAGCCAAATACAAACAATCAGCAATTATTCAGACACGTTCACTGTTATGCTCAGAGACGTTCATATCATATATATATATAATTTTAAATAGAGTATTTTCCGAGTTAGTAGACATAGTTGCTATTTGTTACTATTTAAAGGCTTTAAAAAATATGAATTTTTATTACAAAAAATCATCTTTGATTTCCTCGAACCTTTTCAAAGAAACTTACAACAGTATGCGTAATGATAGAAATCACTTCAAAGTGAAAAAACTTCATTCGAACGATTCCTTGGATGGTCTCACAATTCGTGGAATCGTGAATACCGGTGTTTGTCCTAAACTATGTTTCCACAATTCAGCTTAATGACCAACTTTCAAGCATTACTTCTTCATAAATAACACTGTGCAACAAATTTGAACTTTTTTTTTTTTTTTTGTCCTTTAGATGAAACTATATGATTTTATATAAACAAAAGGTGCTTAATTCAAATATAAAAACCAAAATTGTCCATCACGTTCCGTTTTTGCTGGAGACCCACTTCTCATATTTATACAATTTGGTTATAGAAGAATGTAACTGCGGCTTACTTATTGAAAACACAAACACAAAAAAGATTTTTTTGGCCGTTTCATCTTGTGTGCATCTGTTGGTGTGCCGTGATACCAGATTATCAATATTCATTTCGTATACTTTCATTCTGTCGACCGCTGAAACGCTTTTAAAACACAGAGATATCCTGAGGAGACCTTTCCCCATTCTCATCATTAATTACGCCAGGGTTTTGAGGAAAGAAGTCCATATGGGAGTACAAAAAGGGTAGTTTTAATGATATATAGCAACCTAATAATACAAAAGTATTTTATCATGTCACCAACAAGATTTTCGTAATTTTCAGCTTTCTCATTTCCAAGTAAACGTGAGCACACTTATTTAAAGGCCAGCCAAGCATATTTTTCGGCTTCTCACTGTTTGTTTTCATACTCTTCATCATGAAAGGACTTCCTTAGTTGTGCGCCAATAAAAATCCTTTCTTTTAGTTTTGCCTCACTTAATGTTTAACATTTTTTCCTGAAAGCCACTCCTTTTCTGTCCAGAGCTTTTACAAATATTTCGATAAACCAAGTTTAATATACAATTGGGGAAAAAAGGCACATTGCAGATTTACAAGTGGCTAATTTAATATGCTTTTGCCACTCAAAATTTTGAAATTTCCTTTGTGTTTGCAGATTATGCTACAGGAATGAATAGGAAAACGATACTTAGATGGAAGAGCATTGATAAACAAGCGCCACTCTACTGAATTGTGCTCATGTTCTTATGCTTGAAATACTACATTCACATCACAGCAGCATACAATTTTTTTCTTTCTCCGCAAACAAGTCTACAAAATGTTTTTGTTGTCTTGTAAAAGACTCGAAACTTCGAGAAGTAGATAAAGCTTTTGTTGCCAAAAATGTCGCTGAAGTAATCAAAGTTCATTAAAAAGGTCTCTAGAATGGCAATAATTTCACCGTCAATGAGAAAGATATAATTTATAATGAATTAAGTCGATAAATTACGAAAATATGCACATTTATCCAGAAAATACGTAAAAAGCTAAAATGTGGAATTTTGGGAAAATGGTACGTGATAGGCAAAAAATAATTACAGATTCCTAATTCTCAGCTAAAAATACATAAGAAACAGACTTTTCATCCAAAGGACATTTTTCGTGTTGCACAGTGTAATAAAAGGATTTTGTATTTAAAATAGAAATGATTTAGAACACTCTGTTTGTTGTCAATGTATTTGATGCTCATAAATAAATGAAAAGTATAACTTCATGAATGAATTAGAAAAAATCTTTCGGAGAAAGAGCTACATTTTCTACACAAAAAATGTATTTAGTTTCACAGAGGTTTTACGTAAAAGAAGTATTTCAGGAGGAAAAGAAGCAACTTAAAAGGGAACTTCGGTTAACCAAAAGGTTCGGATAATCGAGCATCATGCTTCAACTGGAGAAGAAGTGTCTTTCGAGTTCACATGCGTTAGAAGAGTTGGATAGGCATAGATTTAAATGACGATGATTCTCTGTGCCCCATTCTCTCGTACATCAGTAAGTAAAAATAATTTTTAGATTAATCTGATCGATATGACGTGGAACACTTATCACGTATTCTGGTAAAGTTGAGTTGTCACTTCTTGAGAAGCTGTCACTTAACATCAGTTTTTATTTCGAATGAAAGCGGAGAGATCTCCACCATGAATGAGGTTTCATTCATTTCCTATTTTCCTCATTCTTTCCTCCTCTCTGCAGTAAGAAAAAATCAAAGTGACAAGTTCTTCAAGTGGAGAAGAAAGCGTGGCTCGCCTCATATTTCATTGACACTTAAGATCGATGAAGACGATCACAACGTTGAAGACAGTCAAGCTGCTTCAGGATCTAAACTTGGTGTGGCAAGATTTATCAGCAACATCGCCAAAACTTTTTTATTCCCTGCGTACATGACATGGTAAGTATTCTTTAAACATTCGAAGAACTAAAACATATCAAAGTTGGGAAATCATTCTATTATACTCAACGTGAAAGAGAAATTAAAATTTCTAAAATTTCGTCCTCATGAAAGTTGTTCGCTGGTGGTGAAGGATAAAAAGAAACACTCCTTCTGATATGAATACTATTTACCCTCGAGATACATGAAATATGTCAATTTATCAGGAATAACATACAGTATAAAATGGCAACTGTAGAATGCTGTTAAGGGATCGTCTTCATAGTAAAAGATGTCCTTTAACGTAGACGATTGCCTAATCTATTAGTTTATTAGTGTCAGCTATACATGTACAAGAAACATTATGTACCAATTTTCCTTTCAAAATAATGAAAATTTACTGAGATATTAATTAAAATTATTTTCTAATTACTCGTAATTAGAAATTTCCCTGGCGGTAAACTTTTTTCAAAGCTTTTTAATTTTTCTTTTTTTTTTTTTTTTGGATACAAATAAAGTCTAGAACAAATGTGAAGTACTATGGTTTCAAAAAATATATATTTAAAATATATTATTAAAAATTTATCAAAATATAGGACGGTAATATGCTCTTATTGCATAAAATTTGCAATTGAAACTTTGTATTATAAATCCAATTTCAAATTTGTTCTAAACTTTATTTGTGACTAAAAATCGAAAAATTAAAAAGTTTAAAAAACAAATTTTAACGCAAATTGACATTTTTAATTATGTGTAGTTTAAAAAAGATTTTATTTAATGTCTCAATAAATTTCAAACATTTTTTAAAACGTTTTACTATCAAAAATAAAAAAGTTCATTTGTTCCCGGTCAGTGTCCCTATAATAGGATATCACTACACATTAATGTATGTTATGTTTGAGCTATTGTTTATGAAAACGCTGAAACCCTTAAGATATTACGAGTTGAGGCTGGTTACGTTCTTCTTCACGAAATCTTGTGAACTAGTGAAACAATATTTTTCCAGCAAATGGAGGCGATGGCGATACTCCAGTAAAAATATCGTTGGAGTCCTAAATGGAATTGTTCGTCTTACACAAACAACAGTAAGAGTTAAGCGATGCAGAAAATTGGATTTTTCCCATACTACATGTTCTCCGGTTTCCCCATTTCTTTCTATGTGCATAAACATCGCTCAGATCAGTCTTTCTCTCAGCCAATAGCGATAGCAAAATGTTCCTCATTCAGACTGTGTCTAGACACTTATTTCAAGATATGTAGTGACTTCTGAGACTAAATTTTTTTACGGATCTGATGTAAGGAGATTAGTTTGAATTTTTTACACAAGAAATATTACTTTAGAGTAAAGGGAATTTTTGACGGAAAAAATTGTTGAATGTGCTAAAAATACAAAAATGGGAAAAACATTTTCCTCGGGACGAAATCCGCTAAACAGTACTGAAACTAATTAAATGTTCCGAGTCTTAAAGTTTCTTAAAATCAAATATTTACGTACAGTCAAAAATATTTTAAGCAATTGTGTATTTGCTATATTTATTTCTATTAAATAATAGCAACTGTTATTATTATTATTATTATATACATATACATATATTTTAGCAAATTAAAGAGAAAATATTTCATCTCTATTAGTTAACCAATACGAAAAAAATTTAATTAATTAATTCCTTTGAAATATATGCAACTTTACTTTTTAAACGCAAGTTTTTCGTAGACATAAGTGTTCAAAGAGAAAATTTTTTAAAAAATTTAAATATGAAGTTATAAGTTCATTTTCAACAAAAAGAGCAGAACTTTCTGTACACAGGACAGTATAAATGCTTCAAAAATCCAGTGTTTATTATGTATTCAAATTGCTTATCTGTTTCTACAATAAAATATTTTTGGTAATTTCCCGGAAAATATATTTTATTGTAGTGCCAAGATGTTTTCAGGCATTTTATAATCTAAGAAAATGTTGCTTACACCGAATTCAATGTCTTGATCACTGGAAATGAAAAAAATAAACTTATTTTCTTTCATCAAGAAAAATAGTTAAATTTCTGTTTGATGAAGAAAAATAACACCAGTGCCTTTGTTTTTGGTCAAGCAACGAAGAGACTTTCTAATAAAGAGTAATATGAAACTAAAATTTCTAAGCAAATGAATGGACAGAAAAAGAACAAAAGACAAACATTTTAGAAGAGAAACTCTCTTTCATAGTTTAAATGAACCTAATCAGTTTAATGAGCAATTTTTAAGGAACATGCGATAACAATGCACTGAATTTCTTTACTTATTTATTATTATATACTAAGATGTGGAGACGGACAGCTTCTTCCTCTTTTTCTGCGATCCATAATCATGTGTTTAAACCTACTTCCAACATTACGACCACCTAATTCATTCTTTATTTCCTTTACAAGGGACAAGTGCATGTAGCCCCTTGATTGTTAAACCAAAACGCTAAATCTGCATTCTATATTAATCCAAAAGTAATTATTTTTCTTGTTTATTTTTATTTCAAAGCACTGACAAAGATATTCGGAGATTTTTCCTGCTGCATTAAGCTGTAATATGTGGAGTCCTGGTCAGCCAGGACCCTGTCTCTATGATACAACAGGACGCACGAACCTGGTACGGGAAGTTGCATTGCTAATTGGACTCCTGAATGGAAGGACCGTGTACTAGCAGTTTCCTTACCCTTAAGGTGTAATGGAGGTAACTGTTGGCCTTGCGGGAAGGGAGAAAGAAGAATCTCAACGTATTTCGGGAAGGCCTTAGCTGCTAGGAACAGATGGGGAGTTGGCACTGGGTACAAGTACATAATTGGGGGCAAGAAATACAAATACATAGTTGGGTTCCACATGTTTTGTACATACACAACGTTCTAAAGTCGTTTACAGCACTTGAAACTAATTTGAACTCCTTTTTGTCTCGCGCAGAGCCACACACACATATTTGCTGCAGGGGTATTTTTTTTTAATTTGTGTTTTCCCCCCTATCTTCCTTAAACAAAATATCATCATGGGGTTTTGAAAAAAGTTTGAAGTAGGTGGCTTTACACTGCAGCTTTTATCAGAAACTAAAATTGAACTGCTGTGAAAGATATTTCAGCATGACTACTGCAAGCGGTCTTCATAGACCACTTGAGAAGAAAAAGCTTCAAAAGATTTAATTTCTTGTACAAATCAAATGTTATGATTAAACTAATTGTTTTTGCAGTTTTAATTTATTTAAATATTTTTTTTTAAACACAAATAATTTGGTTTTACGCAGTTTACCTCAAATAAAAGCAGCAATTTTCGATGTATGAAAGTTAAAATAAAAATTTGAAAATGTTACGCTGCCTCTCTGATCACACACAGCAGTTAAATTTAAATTTTAACTCATTCAATCCAGGATATTTTTGAAAATTGTCACCTTTATTGATAGGAATTCTTACAAATGTAGCTCTGTGCTTTTATAAAGTGAATTATGTAAAAACTGCTGTTAAGGATTGCAAAAGCGCCGTTGCTTTACTACGCATGATCACATTTCAAATATTAAATATTTTCAGCTATTATTAAAAATTGTCTTTAGTCTAATTGGTTAAGTTTCCTGAAAATGTGGTTGCATTGGAGTTTAAAGACCTTTCAGCTTATGAGCAAAAAAATTTACGAAATATTTTCGAACTCAAAAGGAATTATGTCTCAATGAATATACGTGCTGCTATCTTTCAAATTGATACAGGTTTTTTTTTTCAAAATAGTATTGTGCCCATGTACTACAGTAACAGCGTATTTTAAGCATTTTTTACATAGTGATAACAAAAAATATTTACTTCCTTCAATTTTCTTCTGGTTCGCTACTTCCCGTCGGGCGAAAAAAAAATCTGGTTGAAATATACGAGGTCTTCTTAGTTGTACTGAACATCCTGTATTTCAGAATAAATAGTAAAGTCTTTTTCTATATTTTTTCTTCATATATATATTTGCTCCAAAAAAACTCATGAAATAATTATTTCTTATTACCTGTTCCGATGCAGGGAAGAGTTTTAAGATGGTTTTAGATGCTTATGGTACAAAAAAGTATCTAGTTTCTTAGGCTTTGAAAAAAAAAAGGGAATATATCATGCAGCAGATATTTACTTTATCTATAATACAAACCCCTAATCGACATTTTTGTTGAATTTTCGAATTCTTTACTCTATTTCTCTCGAAATGCACCTCTATATTTGTTGACTTTCATAAAAACCCTCGCGAAGATTTTTTTTGTTACTTTTTTTACCCCTAAAATCTGGAGCGCTGTTCCTAATGGGGAACTTTAAAGTACTATGATTATTAAAACATTCCTCTTTAGGAGTTGCTTGCATGAAAGAAAAATAACAGGGTAGTTTTATATCGAAAAATTTTAGAACGCATTCTCTATTTTCATAAAATATATTTCCATTTATTTTTCCCCTAAAACGGAAAAGCGGGTCGTTTGAAGAACCGGTAGATCAATAATATTTGAACAAAATATTCCTTTTACTGCTGATCGACTAGTTGAACACAATACTTTAAGGGGAATGCTTTTACTAAATCTTTAATATTTTATGAAGGATTCACAGATTTTGACCATTCCCTAAGGCATCGTTTCTTAACCTGAGAGTCGTGAAGAGGCATTTGAAGGGTAGTGATGTGTGCAAAAAACTAAGAAGCATCCTTTTATTTAACAGAGTGTTTTAAAATACAGTGTTACAACATTTAATCTAAACAAGTAATAATAACATTTTTTTTTTAACTTAAAGCTCGTTCTTTGAAATAAGTAATTTATTAATGCGATAGTTTTGCTTTCCTTTTTAACCTGAAGGATCCTCTTTGCAAACACACAAAAAGAAATTATTTTCCAGCGATAATAGACAATTTTTGCATTCAGTTTTTTAAGCCACGACGGACGAGAATCCTTTTTCGCAGAAGTAAAAGTGGCAAATAGGAATCAATGTCTTCAACGCTTCTATTATATGTCGTTAGGTTTCCGAATGAACTTCATAGTGTAATCCAAGATTTACCTAAATCTTGAGATAAATATTCTTTGGTACTTTGTCCGCTGATACACCAATTAGTTATGTAGTCGCATTGATGCCTTATTATCTTTCCGTTATTTTTGGAGGGAATTATCTGAGATGCGTAGCAAAGCTGTATGCGCTTAGCTTCTTTTTAGAGTGGCGTGATTTTTTTCGCAAAGCAATGCATAGTCTGTTATGTTTGTAAAACTTTCATAAACCAGGAGTGCCCACTGGAGGGATGTGGGGCGCATGGCCCAAACTGCGCGGTTGAGTTTCTTGGGGGGGGGGGTTCTATTTGGGGGTTCGCTGATTTTGGGGGCCCCGTAGTTTTTGTTTCGGGGGCGCCATCGCTCTGAGGGGAAATGGGCCCCCTGCATAAACGTTATTATTGTAGCAAGTGTAAGCGTTCTCTGTCACGTTAGAAATGCAAAACTTCAGTTGTAACACACGCAGACAATTTTGTGCACAGTGCACTTATATATCGCTAAAAGGCCGAGCACGAAATGGCGGATGAATAGCGATTCAGCCCCTTGCTAAGATTTGAGCCGTGGCACTCGGTAAGGAAGTCTTCTGCTTTACAGACTATGCCCCTGGGCTGTTTTTGACCTTTGATAAGCGCTAAATTAAATTTTTGCAGCAAGGGGGTCATGAAACCTTTTTTGTATTTTTTCGCTTTTAAGGGGGTCGCGACACTAAAAAGGTTGAGAAACGATGCCCTATAGCAAAAAAAAACTCAAAGCCTCCCATAATTCTACCCCTCTTACATTTTTGAAACTAACAAAATATAAAAGCAAGAACGAAATAAATATGTATCTTTATTTTATGTGGTAGTTTTTATCAATAAATAAATAGGGGAAGTAGTAAAAGTTTAAGTTCGTGTAAAAAGAATGAATAGTGATTCATCAGACGTACAATACAGGCGTAGAAATCTGTAAAACAATTTTCTCTGCCGAAGCACTGTCGATGCAGGGCAAACGCCCGATGTCGCTGCAACAAATGATGTTTCGCTGTTTTATGCCTTGAAAAATAAATATTATAAACAATGACGTATCATCCGCGTTTTTAAGTGTTATTTACATGAAAATTTTTCATGTTTGTCACATATACGGTGCCCAGAGCTGACTCATACTGGAAGATGGAAGCAATAGTATAAAAAATTCTGTTGTTCATGATTTCTGCTTACATTGTGTATGAAAGGATGATATTTTAAAAGCCGTGCTCAGACGCACAGACGAAATTTTTGTCGCTGTTACTTCCATCTTAAACCAGCGTGAGACTTTGATGAATATTTGAGCATTTTCGTTTCTGAAATTTTTTATTGCTATGATATGCAAGTTTTACAGAATTTAAGCAAAAAGATCTAAATTTCCCTATTTTCTTTTCTCCAAGTTATGCTTTAAATTATATTAAAAGATACAATAGATACATTTTTTTTTGTTTTGTTTTGTTTTTAAAGAAGAAACATTTATTAAATCCAAAGAGTTTTTAAAAAGTCACAACAGAAACGTCAATGTGATTTCAAATTAAAACCTACAATATTGAATTTCTGCGAAAAGAAAGAATCAACTATATTGGCTTATCAAAAAAGAAAATAATTCTGCTATTAACACTGAAATTCTCTTAAAACTTTCATAAAGCAATAAAACATGCCAGAGAGATAATTAATGACATCGCAAACTTTTTCTCTAACAAATATCTAGTTAAGAAACAACCCTTCTAATTGAATGATGATATTACTGTTTACTGCGTCACTAAATTTAATAATCCGGTTATGATTAAAGTGTAAATTTGCTGCGATGTGTTATGAATTTCTATTTTTTTTTTTTTTTCAATGGAACACCTCGAAGTGCTATTGTCTGTATTCTTTATTATGAAGGACTTCTAGAGTTTTATTTTGTTATGAAAATAATATCTGAGCATTTTACGCATTTTCATCGAATCATAGCCCCAACCATCTTTTTAATAGAGGAAGCATAATTTTTTATTTGCCCCAACCATCTTTTTAATAGAGGAAGCATAATTCTTCATTTATGCTTGTTTTCACTATAAATACGAAACATTATTTGATTTTTGATGAATTTTGTTTGCAGATATACAAATACTGCGTTAAAATATTCTGTTAATTTAAAAGTTTTGATAGATATTTTATGAATATAGGAATGGCTTTTTTATTTTCAAAATGCAAAAGCCTGTATCTATATCTGAAATTATCGGGGAATTAAAAAGATTCATTTTCAAGCCACTCTAACAATTTTACAAATAGTTCAGTACATAAGTTCTTTTAAATAAATAAATCCAATTCAGTAAGATTTTTATTGTTAGTGGCTTAAGCATTATATGAACAAAAATCTTAGCAGTCAAATTTTAGAAGTTGTCATAAAAACGCAATGTCCCGAAACTTGTTTGGTTGAGATTTCGCTGTTTAATGCCTGTAAAATTGTGGTTTTTAATGCGTTTCAACTTTTGATAATTAATTCCTTTGTATTTTTTAACACTTATTTGAAAAATCCCCTCTTTTTTTGCCGTACCAGTCATATTTTCTCGGAAATCAGAAAAAAATTCGGAAAACGTAGGTTTAAAATTGACTTGAAATGTGGTATTTTTCTAACAATTAATTGATAATTTATCTTATAATATCCATTATTACATCTAAACAGTTGGAAAATTTGAAGAGTACGGAGGTTGTCTCTTTGATTCCTTAGTTTCAAATAAAAATTTCACACGAAAGTAACCTGAATTTCATTTATCGGGCATTTTTAATTAGTTTATTTATTTATTCTTAAAGGAGTTTGCCATGCTTTTAGAAAACACTCGAAATCTTTGCCCGCTGTTGATGAGGAAGTAAGTTAAATATTTAAACTTTCATTCCTTGTTTAGAAACTTAAGCTCTGCTTCAAGTCTTGTTTTTTATGTTCTTTCTATGAAGCTCATCTTCGTGTAACATCCAGAAATAGTGAGCCATCATCATAGTATCTTGACGCAACATTTTTCTGATGTCTTGAAGCAACTTCTCACCCGCCTTTTGCTAATGGCATATAGATTTTTCTTTCTTTCTTTCTTTTCTTTTTTATTTTGTAAAATAATTCAATTATGAATTCGGAAAGATACATTCCAGTTCATGTAACATCCTATTTTTTATACTTATGTAGTATACTTATACAGTACGTTCTCAGCGATTAATAGGGAGGATTGTACACTGTAAGCACACACAGCTTCTTGGCCGCCATCAAAATATAGCCAAAAGGACGCAGTTCTCATGTAGTTATATTTTCAGCTGAGTGGGAGGATATAGTTTAAAAGGCAGTGGTTCTCAACGTGAGCGGTACCGTCCCCTGGTGGGCAGTAGGAGGATGCTGAGGGGTGGTGAACATGTCTTGGGCAGTAAGGGGGCGGTGAACATGTTTTGGGCGGTATGGGGCGATGAGCATGTTTTGGGTTTTGGGATAAAACGATGAGCATGTTTAGGAATTCAAATTTAGCTTTTGAACTCCCAAATAAATTTATTAAATCGAGTATCCGATTTCCACCATTTGTGCCAGTGACAAAACGATCTTGGCTGGAGCCAAGATCGTTTTGTCACTGGCACAAATGGCAAGATTATTACCTTGCAAGATTATTACCCTGCGTTTCCCAACCTTTTTCCTTTCGTCAACACTGACAATTTTGTTCCCATTTACAAAATTCACATAAGGCAGAATCCCTTAAACTTTAAGGGATTCTTCGTTATTGCAGGCACTGTGGGTGTTCCATTCCAATTTCCGCTCCCCCCTCCCCTCCCCCCCCCCCAACCTTCCCCTCAGATTATGCTCAACACATTTACCACATAAGAATACTAACTTACGAATGACGGGAGAATTCATGTTGTGCGTGAAGAGAGAAACCGCACTCCTTGTTTGGTCCCATGTTTGTTCTTAAGTGCTTTCTTTTCCTAGTGTGTGTGAGAAATGTTTGTTATCTCTCACATTCGAAATGTTCAATGTTTTATTGTTGAGATGATTGTGAACAATGAAATGATGACAAATGAAATGTTTTGTTTTTCATTTCTTTCAATAATCATCCGCTATAAAACTACATTTCTTGTTCAAAACGGAAATTTAGTTAAAAATTAAAAGAAAGGCTCTCCATTGAGAGCATATAAGAAGAAGTACAACACGAACAAGGACAGTTCAAAGAAACATCAACAATTGGAATAACCTTCAGAATGTTTTACATACTTCCCCATGAAAGATGAAGAGAAGAAGGGATTTCTAAAGCCGTGACTTACCTGATTAAAACTAAGCTAATGAATAATATAATTTCCGAATTCACTAAGAAATTGATTTAGGCTAGTTTTGTAGCTTTGTGGAAATTGCATTTGGAATTAAGAGATCACTGAGCCCTCCGTCTTTTTCTTCAAAACCCTCACCTATCTAGATATGATAAAGCTTAACATAAGCTAATTAGTGAATGTGAACTATGAAGAAAACATTTTAAGTCATATTTTATTATTTCTTTATTTTCTTCTATTACTTTTAAATTTTTAAAATTTTTGATATAAAGCAAATTTTAAAGTGATAGGGGGGGGGATGAAGGTCATTTTAAGATTTAACGAAAAAAACAGGTAATTAATCTTCACAACCTAAAACAAACAGCCATCGCAAGCTCGTTTTATAGATAGATGACTGTAGCTTAAGGTTTTTTTTTTTTTTTTTTTTTTTTTTTTTTGGGGGGGGGGGGGACGATACATTTTTATTTTTAATAGTGACATTTATTTTTAGCCTCTTTAAAGGCTTCTAAGATTCATAGCATACTGAACCAAGAAATCATAATAGAGCGAGATTTTGGACGCATGGCACTACTATTAAGAGCATTCGAATTTTTTTATTGTTTAAATAAACTTGACGTTTGGGTGATCGACGTATGTGTTTAAACGACTTCATTAAATGCATTTTTATATACACATTAACAAAAAATAAGACTTATAATAATCATGTAGAAGACTAGTAAAAATCGGAATGCTGATAGCATCGAATAAACTATTTAATAAAACTGAAAATTATCTACGTGGTTTGCAGAAAACTTTATATTTATTAACAAATTAACAATCGTTGTTGAAGTTAGCAAAATTATTCAGTTGCTCTATAAGGTTGCAGTCCCTTTCTAAGAACCAACGAAGCACTCTAGACAAATTACTCTGGCGACATTGTAAGATGAGTGTTGCAATGTTGCAAGATTGGGTAAATTCCTGTGACTTCTAGATTAGCAATTTCACTCCGCAATCATAATTACGATCTTGGTTGAAAGCTGCCTTAACATTTCTGTCAGAGTATAATTTTTATCAGTTTATAATGCTGACATAAGCAGCAGTCGAAACACGTCTGAACTGTGGCTTAGTTTTCATGGTATTTTATAAGTGTAAAAAGTTTTCGATTTAAAAAAATTACTTTTCACAAGCTTACAAACCCCTGCTATTCATAGGTTCTTTTACTTCATAATTTAAAATATTGTTGCAAAACTAAAAAGAAATGTTGCATGCTAAAAAAATAAATTATAAATTATTGTAAAAATTATGTAATCGTGTTTCCTGTAATTTTTAAAATTACGGGAAACAAATTATTTGAAGGGAGCCAAAGATATGCATAAAAGTATGGAAATATAAAATAAACTATCAAGTTAAATCTCAACTATAAAACAAATGTCTCTAACACTTTTTTTAATTTTAAAAAAGAAAAAAGAAAAGAGTTTTACAACAAATGGCCACCTTTACAAAAATTCAAAAATATTTTTAATAAAACTGAAAATAAATGAATTACTGCAACCTATTTACAAGTATTACATTCCAACACTTCAAATGTATAAATCAGTAAATAACAAATAAGTTTTGTTTCAGTTAACATTTCGATTTTAAATTTTAAATTGTTTTGTTTTGTCTACTTTCCCGTAAAAGTTATTAAAAAGGTATGAAGGAATATTTAATGTATCGTTAAAAACAAAAAAAGCAAAAATAATTTCATTGATTGAATAAAGATTAAAAAATAAAACATTTGGTAATAATGTTTTGAGATAGGATTTTTCTTAAAACTTTTTGGTGCAATTTATTCCTTTACACCGTTAACATGAAAATATACTTTGAATTCCATTTTATATAGAAGCTAACGATAAATATTTCCGTAAAGAAAAACTTAATCAAGTCAAAAATCAGTTGTCCTTTTTATTGTATCGCAAGAATTCGTTCTAATAAAGCTTGAAAACAACTTCGCTTGCTTTATAAAGAACTAGAGTAGGTTTAAGTTTTATCTGCAGAGTTGCTTGTTTTTACTTTTTGAACAGTTAAATCGTAAAAATAATTTATTTAGTTTTTAAAACCTATAAAACAAAATGAAAAGAAACGTGTGACAAATAACTGAAGTGTATTGGCAAAGAGCTTTTGAACGAAAAGTTATTGTAATTGGATAGTCGTTATAAATTATTAGGGATGACAAGCAAATCAACAGAATGACTGAAACACATTTATTTTCTATTCAAAGATTTTTCCAAGATTTTATTTTTAGTTTTTAATTATTATTTTCTTATTGACAGATGAGAGGAAATTTAAGCACTTTCATTACTTTATTTTTTTTTATCCTTTTATTTTGTTTCAATAGTTTTTGTTACAACAAAGTAGATTTAAAAAAAGGAAATGGGGGAAACGAAAAAAAAAGGAATTTTATTTAGTATACTTCACTTCTTTTAGTTTTCATTTTAGTAGCATTTAGCTTTCGTTTTCATTTCACTCTTTAAAAACATTGTGCAAAATTTTAGTACGACTTTATTCAATTCCATTTAACATTCTGTTAAGTTAGGTGAAAAATTGTAATTTCTCACTTATTTGTCGTTCATACGTAAAGTATGTTCCTTTCCCATTCCTACGTGGTGCACCTAGAAATACTACACACATTGCCTGTTGCTACACTCAAACGGATGTTCCTTTTTTTATTCAGAACATATTTTCAGGTTAAATAAATTAGTAAAGAGAGTCACAGTGAAATGTCTGATACATACCTATACAATAATAAACAAAATAGAACCTATATTTATGAAATTTATCAAATATTATTTCTTAAAGTACTCAGTTTTCAACAAGATTTTTGTTCGTGTACGAAAAAAATGATAAAAAGCATTGGTTCCAATCATTTTCCCTATATATTACCATTCCAATTAGAAAAACATTTATCGTTTCTCCGCTTTATAACTATGAAGGGCTTCATTATCAAACAATAAAATTTTATTGTGAAAATCCATAAGAAATCATGGAATTTTACTCAGGCGCCAGTAAATTTGGCGTAGTTTTTGGACGTGCCTCTTCTGCAAAAGTTTCAAAGGCTAATCCAGAAATCAGAGTAATTTATAATACCAGCTGTAATCAATCTCCCGATCAAAACCATAACAATTAACATTCATTTAACTCCGCTTTCTCCTAATAAAATGAATATAAAGTAAATGATAAAGTCTAATAGATAAAAAAATTTTATTCTGGATTAATTTCAACTGAATATGGTACTTTTGATATCGTATATATTGTTATGTTTTATTGCACATGTTTTGTGGAAGATATCTGAAGTTTCACCGGATTTCACATGAGGAACATTTAAGAATGTTCCTGATTAAGGGACTTAATATTTTTTAACATAGACTATCTTATTGATAAAACTAAAGCATATTTCAAATTCCACAAATTGATTTATATATTTTCAATATTACAACATCAACTCAACAATCTAACTAGAACTATAATTCTATGTATTGATTAATAACTCACGGATATCATAAATGGAACTTACTGAAATGTCAGACAACTTAGGAAAAAGGTTACTTGTATTTCCTAGAAATTAAACTTAAGAAAAATGTGTCCCATTACGACACAACTTAATACACGACTATTTTAACAAAAGTCATACGCCCCAATTTGCAACTGAAAGAAATTTTTCCAGACGCAAAAATTTTTATCTAAACTTCATAAAAATTTTTGCATCTGCAGATAAATAGAGAGATGTGAAAATGACATTTTACCTTCAGTTTTAAATTTAAAATTAAGCAACACTAAAAGCAAGCGAAGAAGTTTATTTAAAAAGTGCTTCAATTGCAATCATGCATGACTACTTTATAGATAGATATAAATTATTTCTTTGTTTACTTGTAATTATAATGCCAAATACCGAAAGATGAAAACATTTTTAATAGTACTTATGTGCATGCTACGTTATATAGTTTTATTATATTTTATTACCAGGACGTTTTCAATTAAAATTGGCTTAAAACAATTATAGAATTAGATGATAACTTCCAAGAAAAACAATATATATCTAATTAACATATACGTGCGTAAATAATACTAAACTGTTTAAGAGTTTTAATTGAAATTTGCTTAATCAATCATAATAATTATCTGCTTTTCAGTTGATTAAAATCATTTAAAAGTTGAAGAAATTTAATTAAATGGCTTATAAATATTTTTTCTACAAAAATTCCTTTTTGAGAGCTCTTGTTTCATCGTAAAATAATAAAGTTTGGCATTTCCTTTGTATCTGACAGCATTCAAAAATTTTTATACGATGCCATTTTCTGTCTGAAAGTTTCGTCTAGACAAAAGCAAACAAAACAAAAATATTCTAGAACAGCTTTCAAATTAATTTTCAAAAATACATGTCCTTGTTTACCGTTCTCATTGTCATTCAAAGATATATTTTTTGTTCTTTCTTCTCTTTTAATGATTACATACAAAGAAATAAAAAATATTAGAAGTCTGAAAACTAACATGATGCTTCACAATTCTTTGGAAACATAGAAGTACAGCATTTTTCAAACGACATAATTTGATTTATATTTTCAGTATTACTTTAGGAGAGAATAGCATTTTTTAAAACGCAGCTTTATCTAAAGAAAAAACGCATTTATAGTAAAGAAATAAAAATATATTTAAATTTTTGCACGGATTTTCATAACAAGCATGCCTTGCACTGTGAAGAAAGTTTACTTGAAAATACATGAGAATCTACTGGAAATCATTTATTCGGTGTCTGATGCAAAATTACAGAGAATTAAATACAAGAAACTAGAAGTGACTTAAAAAAGGAAATTACAGAAAGTAAAAAATAGAAAACACTCTATCTAAATTTGGCAGCAGCAAAATACCGAACACGTATATAATTTATAAATCAAAATACCGAAGACCTATATAATTTATAAATCAAAATACCGAAGACGTATATAATTTATAAATCAAAATACCGAAGACGTATATAATTTATAAATCAAAATACCGAAGACGCAGTAAATCAACAGAAATAAAATACCTAAGATTTGGTAAAATTATCAAAAGTAAACAAGAACATAAAAAAACATATTTATTAAATCGCAGTAGTGGCGCCATCTGTAAGTCGTTAAATCATTGTTTCTGTCATATGAAATCGAAAATAAGAATTTGGGATCTCCAATCGGCGGGTTTTGAATTTGTGGTCACTTTCTCCTGATGCCGGTGTCTTAAACCACTCGGGCAAAGATACCTCTAGCGTTGGGAACTGCAGGTCGGATTTATATACGGTGAACTTAAGCCACATTTGTAATATTTTTCCCTATATTTTTATAGAAATCAACTGCCTTTTGAAAAAAGGCAGTTTTCTGTGGAGCTGTTACCAAGAAGCTCGATTCGTTGCTTTTGAACGAATACTTGCGTAAATTAAGAGGTATACTTGCTTCTTTATCTGTTGTTGTACAGACTGCGGAAAAACAAGAGCTTTATTGAGAAACTGTTATCAAGAAACTTAATCCTTTGATTTTAATCAAGTTGTACAGAAATACTCAGTTTCCTTTCTGTACCTTTACTGAAAGTTTTTACCGCGTGTTAACGAAATCTCTGAATATTTTTTCATGAAACTGCAGACACAGTGGGGGAACCATAAGGGGGGTGCGATTGGAGTGATCGCCCTCTCCAACAGGAGGAGCAAAGTGATAGCTCCTAAACAAGTAAAAGTGAAAAACAAAAAGTGAACAAAAAACAAAGAAACTGAATATTTGACTTTTTTATTTACCATAAGCTCAGATTTTATCGTTCCACGAAAAGGGCATGGAAATATTTCAAATAGATTGATTGAAATACTGACAGTATTCAAACTGAAATGTGCCTTATGTATGTGCAAGTAACACATTATGTAAATGAACCTATTCACCTAGGTGGCGTTATTGTTCGTATATAATGGGCTGTGAAAAGCTATGATGGATTTTTTTGTTCTGCTGTATTCGGTTCCGGCTGTGATTGACTGATTTCATGTAAAATCAAATGTGACTATGTCTGAGTTATTTTCTTACCAGTTCAATGAGCAGTTTTAATTATTTTATACTCAACCAAATAGGTGGTTTTTTTATGAAGAATGACTCTTTACTACTCACACTCTGCTATCACCAAACACCTTTAAGCTAGAAGGCAGAGGTCATTAGTTCTTCGATTTGTTTTGCCATATCAGGAAAGGTTTTAAGGTATCCATCTTGATGAGTAAAAAGAAATCAGCAGATTATCATTATATATTCTGCGATTTTCAAAATTTTTGCCCTTAGACCCCTGACTTTTGAGTATCTTATTTGTAATGATTGAGCTTTTGGCTTCAATTGTTTTAATGTTTTTCATATTAGTATGAGTTCTTTCGTTAAGTTTTTATTTTATAAATTGAATCTGAATTTATACACGTTTGAACGTGTACTCGAATGAGGATGAATAGCATCTCCCAGGTCCATTATTTCATATTTTTACAAAGGGGGGGGGGGGCAAAGGGTACAATAAACTCAAAAATTATTAAATATAATAATGTTACGATACTAAACAAAACAGGAAAGTATATGCACATAGACATAAATATAGCTCTCAAACCGGCGGGGGGGGGGGGGAGGCGGGACTGCATCCTCCTTACCCTCCAAATGACGGGCATGGAATTTTCCCTTCCCCCAAATCAAGTCTCTGGATCCTCCAGTGTGTAGGCATTATAATAAATTAGTGCTCATAAATTTTGCTAGGAGAAGTTTCTCAATATTTATGCATTCAAGTAATGTAATTTTCCTCTATATTTTCTTCTATATGAGGGAATTACACGAATTAAACATTGTTCTGGGGAAAAGTATCAGAAGTCACTTGTTTCAAATTTTACATGACAAAAAAATTAAAAATTTAAAACAACAAGACAAGATTTAAATTCGATTTAAATTAAAAATATTTCTACCAATGATAAATACTTACTGAAATTTAATGATTTCTAAATGCAGATATCAATGATTTGGGAATGTTGAAACTCAGTCGTGTGAAAATAAAAATTTGTATCATTTTTAACATCTGATCAAAAAAACATAACAGAAAGTTATGAACTACCACGAAAACTATTACCAACAGCAGCGAAATGTTATAAATAGTACGTTAATGTTATTTTCTGCATAAGGAATGGAAAAACATTTAGCTCTATTACTGAAGGTTCTAAGCTTTATAAACTGTCCTTTGAAATGATAATAGCCTCAAGTTTGCAGTATTTATATGGGCAATTACAGTACTGGGCAGAGGTAAACATTAAAGGTAGAGATCAAATACACTTGAATATGACATTTATTAGCGAATTAATATTATCCCTATCAAGTATTCTCCTAAAGATGCACTTTAATTGGATTATCTTTCATTTGCGTGGAACACACAAACCGAAACGAAAAAGGTAAATGTTGTAAAACACATTCACACTAAAATTAAATTTTTCTACTATTTATCACAAGATAGAACACTACAGACAAAACTTGGTCCTAAGGAGAAAATTTTTAAAAAATAATTTTACTTCCCAGCATTTTAAGCATCCGTATATTCTTCAATTAATTCATCTGCTTAAGTTAAGAAATAAGTTAATTTTAATATTTTCATAAAGTTTGACTTAATAGACTCAAAAGACGTGCTCGCATCCAAGCATTTTTTTTTTTTTTTTGTGTGTGTACTGTTATGGCGAAAAAAATGTAGAAGTTTATTTGTTAATCTATTTGTTATTTTTTTAATGTTGAAACAAAACGGAAACTAAAGTAACATATTGTGAAAAAAAATCATCAGAAAAAATCAGTCTTACCCATTTTAAAGTGACATTTTTTATTCATAAAAGAGTTTAATAACAACTCTCTGTCAGCTTTCAGACAACAGTTTCAGTTATTGCACAGCACTAAAACTACAAAAGTACAAAACTTACGCAATATATTTTCCAGAAACTGCATGGAACTATTTGCATAAAATTAAGCGAATTATCCCGCTAGCACGCGTTAAAATATCTTTACTCAGTGGCGTTTATAGGGACATACACAATGACGTTTATGCTCCAAGTTCCAATTTATAATTTTATGCATTATTAATTCGTATTTAAAAGTTTAGAGTTCGAAATAGTGTTTAAGGACAAATTATACGTACCTTAAATATACTTAACGTTGCCTGAATAATTATAAAAACGTCAGGATTTACAAGATTTTGCTCAATGTATTTAAAAATACAAAAACAAAATACAAACAACTTTTTTGAATCCGTTAAATTCTGTTATTGAGTGTCACAAGCTAATTTTATGTTGCGTACACCGCACAGAAAATGTGCGGTGAAAAGTGCGGTGCGCACAGAAAAGTGCCTTTTGTAGCAGAGTTCTTTAATTTCTTCTTGCTGGCAGCATACTCCATTAAATTGTCAGAATAAGTTTTCCTTCGAATTTCATTTCTTATTAAACTGTATTTAAGGTAACTAACACATTTTTTTACTTGATAAAAATTATAGTAACTTTAATGGGATTTGTGTTTTGGGGTGCAGTCGAACACGGTTACAAGGAGCCTGGATTTAACTGGAACCCGGGTTTAACGAAAGAAAATAAAATAAATTGTTGGACAAATTATAGTAACTTTAATGGGATTTGTGTTTTGGGGTGCAGTCGAACACGGTTACAAGGAGGCCCTTTGGATTTAACTGGAACCCGGGTTTTAACGGAAAAGAAAAAATAAAATAAATTGTTGGACAAATTATAGTAACTTTAATTTTTCGGGATTTGTTTGTTTTGGGGTGCAGTCGAACACGGTTACAAGGAGCCTGGATTTAACTGGAACCCGGGTTTAACGAAAGAAAATAAAATAAATTGTTGGACTAATTTATAATTTTTTTCTACAAGCATACCTTGGATTTAGCGAGCAGTTTTTTAGTGAGAACGTCTTCAAAATTATTTCTTCGGAAACAAGTTTTGCGAAATTCCGTTGGAATTTCGAGAAGAAACATTTTAAAGTTTATGAAAAATGGATAGCGGCACAAAAATGCTGAAATCTGCGAAAAAATATGGCTTATCTTCATTGCCGTAAAAGAGTAAACAAAAAGTTCTCCGACAACAGACTTTTTGTGTGTGTGTACTAAATGATGAAAAATGAAAAATAAGTCTTCTTTAAGCTATAATTTTAATAAAATTCATTTTTATACAATAAGATTTAATTTAAAGTGTAAACCAGGTTATTACGAACACTTGGATTTAACGAGCAATTGTCTCGGTTCCTTCATCCTCGTTATAGCCGAATTCTAATCTAGTATCCTTACTACCTACATAATATCATAGCGCTCCAAAACGTAATTAGCCCTCAGATAAACTTGAATTAAAACGGAAATATAATTTTCTAATTCCTTTAATTTTCTAATTCCTCTAATTTCTAAATTCCTCTTATTCTTCTAATTCCTAGAGGACGCATCGGTGCATAATTTGTACACCAATTTACATTTTTACTCACGTTTCTTAATTTAAGCTTGTGTTTCAAAAAGAAATTCATTGATTCATAATTCCCTTGCTAAGTCACGTTTGGGGTTATTGTATTCAAAAAAGAAATTTGTCAACGAAAAGTATTTATTTACAAAAACCTCACTATGTTACATCAAACAAGTGAAATTAGGGAAGTTAGTAGTGGCAGTTTAGAAAAATGTATCAATATCTATCTATCTATATAGATATACATACATATTTACTAATCCAAAGATGCGTAATTGCGAAAGAATTATATTACATAAAATTGAAATACGCAGGTGTTACTCCATTCTAACTGTCCGCAAAACCACCGAAGCCTTAATTCTTCCTTCTCAAGCATTTAAACGTAATCCGATATTAAATCTTATAATCTATGAGGCAAAACTCCTCTTATTAAATATTCGCTTTCCCATTGTTTAGAAATTAATTGCAAGGATTTTCTCGTGCGTTTCTGACAGGACATTCAAATACGCTTATAATCCTTTCCTCAGAGCTAGGTATGAATATGTGGTTCCAGAACGAGTGTAATCCAGTAATTGCGTTTCTGGTGCAAAATGTGAAAATTAATCTCAGTCAAGAAATGTGTCAAAAAAAAGGTCATTTTTGTTGCTTTCCTAATATCAATTCCTTTTCTTCTAAGTAAATCCGAGTATTTCATTTTGCTAAGTTTTTTATCGGCTCGGACCAAACTACATGGGCTATGCATCAAAAAGAGACCATATTGAAGGCTAACATTTCCACTAGGGCGGCGATCAAATGTCAAGCATGGTTGAAGTTTTTTTCAAAAAATATTTCTATCTCATTGGAAAAACTAAAGATTTAGTTTCTACATTTAGTTAGAGATTTAAATGTCTAGCCAAATAAACCTCCTGCGCTTTCCATGTAATATTCATAAAAAGTTTCAGTTATGCTAATAAACAATTTATATTACCTGTTGTTTATTTACCAACATAATAAACAGTTTTTTTTTAATGTGTAATATTTTCGAAATAAAGATTTAGTTGTAAAAGAAGCAATGAAAGAAATCTAACTTTTCGTGTCCTTGCTTTGGGAAAATCATTCACGACATTTCCAAATTCCCCTTTGTTAAATGCATCGTACTTCGTTGATAGTAGATTTAAAACCACTTCGGGGGTTGTCTAGCTTCACTGAGATCTAAATGATTTATTAGTTCAAATTTACTGCTTTCCATTCCCCGGTGGCTACAGCTACTCATACCAAAAACGTGGCTGGATATGAATCAAACAAATCTTAACTAATCATTTCTTGGTCATAAAGAGAGTTGTTCAAAACTACAACTTTTTGTCCAATATTAAAACCTTATGATAGCCCTTTTTGGTCCGAAAAGGGCGTCTATAGCCATTGCCGTACGCTTCTGAGGTTAGTAACGCTTCCGAGTAAAGCGCTTTTTTAGCCTACTTTCCCGTAAAAGTAAAAAAAAATAATAATAAAGCATGAAAGAAGGCTTAATGTATCGTGAAAATATCGTTAGAAATCAAGAAAAGTCAAAAATAAGTTAAGTAATTAAATAAAGAATGAAAAATAAAAAATTTGAAAGTAGGATATTGAGATGGGGAAAAAGTGTGTCGGTCGGTCTGTCGGTCTGTCTGTCTGTCTGTCTGTCTGTCTGTCGGTCTGTCCCCCCCCCCCCTAATAACTTTTGAACGAATTGTCCGATTGGAAAAATTCTTTTTGCATTCGAAAGATCTCGGCGAGGACATCTCATTTCCATATTTTAGTTTTTGATTTGAACAATTTTTTGTTCAATTTTGAACAGCAAAAATTTTCAACATTAGCGCCTATGGGTGAAAATGAAGCAAATGATGTAAACTCTGGGTACAAGATCCAAGTTCCCATGAACAAGCTCACTGAAAGAAGTTCTTGGCGTGAAATATTGATTTGAACAATTTTTGTTCATTTTTGAACAGTTCAAAAAAAAAAATAACATACCGCCTACGGCGAAATTTAGATCCTATATAATTCCTGATCTAAAGGACCGCTTTGCTTGGAACAAACTTAATCGGAAAGCTCTTATGACGTAGAACATGTACAAATAGAAAGTTCATCCAGAACTAACGAGCGTATTTTCCTATGAAATTTTTTGATCGGGATTTTCAAGAATATTTTTGAATTAATGAATGATTAAATGAATAAGCAAAAGAATGAAAGAATAAATGAGTGAATAAATATATGAATGACTTAATAAATGAATGATTGAATGAATATGTATTAACCGTTGAAAAAGGTATATTTGAAGCAATTAAGAACTAAAGCTAAACGAGAAAGACAGAGAGAGAGATAGCTAGACTATAAATTTGAATTCGGTGTATACGGGAAAGTAGGCTCGTATAGTTCTAGACGGAACTTCTTGTTTTAAAGTTATTTTGATGCTTTTACCTTACCCTCTGATGAACCTTAAAAGTGAGATATGATTATCCAAAATTAACCTTCAACGCCCTTCAACAGGGTATTATACTCCTGGAACTAACGTCATTCTTGAAAAATTCTAAGTGTTTTCAACCGGACAGAAACGTGATATGTTTAGGAATGAAAAATATAGCACCTTGGAATAGATTTCAATGAACTCTACATCGCATTCACAACATGAAAAAAAGCAGTATTTATTTATGTGTGTGTATATATATATATATATATATATATATATATATATATATATTATATGTGTGTGTGTGTGTGTGTGTGTGTGTTATATTTGTTATTTTTATTTATTTATTTTATTTATTATTTACAATGACTGAGTTTCCTGTGTTGGTCTACATTGATAAGCTGATAAAATAATTACCAGAAAGAAGAAAAAAAGTTCTAAGAAACCTAAAAAGGTTGTGCGTAAGTTACGACGGAACAACGAAAATTGAATTTACTTTCTGAAAGCTGTTCATGGCGATGGTTTATCACTAAAATTTAAAGACGGTGGTAACCAAATTTTCTCGCTTCCATTACCTAGTTTACATTAAGGTCTCAAGTTTTTAAAAGAAATGATTATAATCTTCTGCACAAATATTTGAGTGTTTTAAAGCGAATGCATATCCCGCCGACATTGAGAAAAGTAAATTATATTTTCAAAATTTTTAAGAGATTCTTTCAAACACGCTACTAACTACAGAAATAAAAGGAACTTCTCTCCTCTCTTAAGACATCATATTTTTAACTGCATGGTGAAATCCGAAATCCAGCTAGTTGTCATTTCTTCCTGAATGAATCCTACCTTATTAAATTCAATCTCCGTAACATTCCTTCAGTTTTTCCCTCCATTTCACTATAATTCCCATGATATTTAAATATTATTCCAGAAAGAAAATTAAATTTTCCAAATAAACCCTATTTCCTTGATTTATAAAACAAGTAGTAAGGAAGAAAAAGAATCTATGGTACTAATCATGCAATGCTGCAGCTAATCAAGAGGTTGCCTGGAAGAAAACTTCTTAGCCGTGACTAGAATACAAATTGCTGTCAGAAATTCCCTTCGTTTTTTTATAAATCGAATTGAATAAGGTGCATATGTGGAATAAATTTAATCTTCTTTCTCTTGTATTTATTGAGGTTTCACATATTGAATTTAATGTCTAGGAAACGTTTTGCGTATAAAACTGGTCTGTGCTTTATACGTTTTAAAAATCATAATGTTAGAAGTTGCAATAGTATTTTTTTATGTCATGTTTAAACAAAAGCAAAGAATGTATTGCTTTATTTTATACTAGCCGATGTACCCGGCGTTTCACAGGTTTTAAATGCAATATGTCAATCTTAAGAAAGATCAAAATGATAAAGAAACGCACCTAAACCTGCCGTATACTACCCAATTTTCTTCTTGGGACACATACAAGTGACAACTTTTTCAGGCTGGCGAAAAAATAACGAAATAATAACAGTTAATAGATTCCACATGAAGAATATGAGTTAAGTATTCTGAAATGGTATTTCATTGGAGTAAAAAATTTCTTCAACTCAGTCTATTATTTCGATTTTGAAAAAAATTCTTGTACTTTTTATCGGGATGTTTATTGAAACTTGTATTAGTATTTTCATCAAGATTGGTGATCTGCCTATGTGGCTCCAAGATAGGGATTTTACTCATAAGTTGTCCCTTTTTGCAAAATATAACCTCTAACACTTTCAAAAGTAATCTCAGTAAAAAAATTTAATTTATACTTAAGTTCTTCCATGTCATCAATCCATATAGTGAGAAATTTGAATTTCTTTACGTTTTGCAACTCTTAAAACCGTTATCACCATAAAATTTATTATCGATGTTAGCGCAAGACATAGTCATTGACGATTCAACATCAGAGTCATTACATGAATCATACTGTTTTTTATTTCTCATATTTTTACAATAATTAGCATTACAGTGATAAAGCATTTTTTATAGTATCAACATCATTTACGACTTTAACTTCATCAGCTTAATTATCGACTGATTTAGCATTTCTACCAGTTTTATTTTTCTTCTTCTTCTCTTTTTGGTTTATTAATAGCGTTAACCGATGTGTTTGGAACAGCTTTGTTTTTTATATGTATTAGTGAAGTGCAGTTTTTCTCAACAATAGTATCAGAAGAACCAACTTCATCTTTAGTAAAGTTGGGTAAAATATTATCCGTTTGAATGCCGATATTATCCCCCCCCCCCCACACTTAATTTAATTTACTCTTCCTTAAATCATTCGATAATAATTGAAGCCATAATATTAGAGTTAGTTCTTTCTTAAGAGCAGTTTCGTTAAGTTTTATTTCCTTGAGATCTGGAATAAGAACATATCTTTTGGATTAACAAAATATGCAATGAATTTCAGGTTAACTAAGTCCTAAATTTGATTTTTTTTTTCACCAGAAATTGATTTTAAATAAGTAAATTTAGAATCTTTTACTGACTTGACGCAGGGTCTTGCTTTGAGGGAGGGGGGGGGGGGCCCAAGTCAAAATTATGGATAAACCGGATGTTTATTTCCTGGACACAGGATTTCCGGTGTCTCTCATGTGACTTAACCGTTCCAGCTTTGGTGTTTGAAACCTGTAAATTCTATACCCATAAAAATCAAATTTCTCATGCCAGCTAGCCGGATTGGGTACCGGATTTCCGATGCCTTCCGGGAGAGGGAAACCGCTCTCATTGGTCCCCCTCCTTCGGTATGCCCCTGAACTTGATGATTTTTTCGTAAATGTTTGAACATTCTTCTGTGATAAGATTGTTGCGTAAAATTTTTTCTTATCTAATTGAAATATTCACTTCAAATATGAGTACCACCAAAAGTAGCCCTACCTCCCGGCTCTTAAAGCTGAAAGAACCGAGACATCGAAAGAGGCGGAAGCGTCATCGTCGTCTAACTAATAGGGCTAGAATTATTTTGTTTGCCTTTTGACACAATTTTTCAGACAAACCAGCAGATGCGTATTGACACTTCGGGTGTCAGTGCGAACACTGGCTCAAACATTGTAGTTTAGTAGAGAAAGTGACAAAAGACCACCTGGTGGTAATAATTCGATTTCGCCAAAATGGAATAAAAATGGATTTAAAAAAGAGCAAAATCGAATTTCGAAAAAGTGGCTCCGAGGTGCACATTTTCAGGTTCCGAAGAATATCTGTACCGAATTTGGTAGCTTTAGATTCAATGGGCTGTTCTATAGACCGCCAACAGACACACACATACCTTTTCTCCACCAGACCCCTACCTGTTAGCCGAGGCCTTAGGATTGCTTACGCACGGGGATAGGTAGTGGGGTCTACGGATTTTACATGCACATATCCCCAAGTATACATGGTGGTCTTCAGTGGGTATCGAACGCGCGACCTTCCAGGTGGAAGTCCGACGTGCTAACCACTAGGCTACCACGGCCCACACACACACACCCATCCGAACATTGGTTTTTATTAGTAGTAGAGATAATAATTTCATGAAAATTCAAAGAATTCCTTACATGTTTCGTCGGATACTAGCAGTAATGTTTCTGTAGAGGAAATCGGAAATTCAAATCTGTAGATTAAAACATATGAGCATTTGAGTTGTGCTTTGCTGCCCATCGCAGTTGTAGATGGGTATTTGAAAGACGTAGTCATCCATCTCTCTCATTACGCAATTCTAGTTCTGCATTTTTAGAACACATGGTGAAACTCGTCACCAGTCAGACTATTTTCATTTACAACTGAAAGCAATAGATGGAGCTATATATTTCTAAGAGTTCTATTAATTGATAAAAGCACTTTCGGATCATCGTATCACCCCTCTCCTTGGTCTACGTAAAACCTATCAAGAGGAATGGCGGATGATCCCACCTCTTGTGTTTTGCCGTAGTCTCCTAAAAATGGAAAATGCGGTAAATGAGTATTTGTTGCCAATGAACAGTCACATAAAGATCAGCAGATCATGGTCGCATGGATTTTTATAAGATAAATGCTATTTTAAAACGGTATACAGACACTCAGATCAACTTTCTGTATTGCCTTGCAATGCATTTTTCTGATCATTTTGATTTGCAGTTCACTTATTAACTTTGTTAATGGAAAGATCTTTTATATTAAAAATAAAAGTTTAATTTAAATTTAGATGAATGTTTTGATCCCGTTGCTAGTCGGGAACATTAATTTTACCCTCTTGAAAAGATCTTCTTATAGCAAAACTCCATTTTTCCGTGCCATCGTATGTATGATGGTTAATTATACAGACAAACAATTAGTGTTAACTATACAGGAATAACAATTCTAAATATAATGCAGGGCTATCCAATCAAAAATTAAGTAAAATCATCTTTTTCATAATTCTCTTATTTTTCAACTATTTGTAGTTGTCCATAAGAAATTATAGGAAGATATGGTTATCAAAATGGTTGACAAAACATTTGAGAGAATTTGTTCTTTAACTTGATTTGTAAAAGTTTTAAATCATAGAAAAATGAAACTGAATAAGAGTTTTTAAGTTGTAAAAAGCATTTTGCATTAGCGAAAGTTTAATTAGTTTCTCGTACTTCACTCGAATATTAATATGTTCATGAATTTAACAAAAGAAAAATTGTTATCAGTATTTCGAATAAAAAAAAGAGAACTTTTTTCAGGATTTCAGTTTAGATTTGAGTGACAGATGACCACATTTATAAATCCTTGTGCTTCCTTAAAATGGTTAGGACTCATAATTGTTTTTGAGCTTCATTTTCAACTTTAAATGTAATAACAATATAAGACTTAATAAATATTTAATAAGTATTCTAATTAATATTCAGTTTTCATTGTGTAAATTTTCCCGAATCCATTTTTTTTTTCACATTTTACGTTCAGCTCGAGACATTGGAAAGAAATGATGAAGTTAAATTATACTAACTACTTCAAAAAAGAAAATTTTTCTAGAACAACATTTTTTTTTTTTTGAAAAACAGAATCCGCATTCAAAAAAGCAGTTTTCAATTATCATCCAAAAGTCGGAGTTCATAAACTTCCCCTTTCTTAAATATATATTTCTTTACTGTTTTGCACATTGGTTTTTCCCTCAATTAATTAAATTTAATTTAAGTAAAAGTGATTAAATTTTCCCAATGAATGAAGCAACAGTCACATTCATTTCCGACTCATTGAAAAACCTTTTCTTTTAAACATCTCTGCTAATGGAGCCACTGGGAAGAGTTCAGTTCCTTAGACATTCGCCATAGAATTTTAATTTAGTTTCTAAGAGAAATAAGTACTCTTTATAATAAAGAAAAGAAAACTTTCTTTTACTCTGATCAAAACTTCCACAATATAAGTGCAAAATATTTTAAGCAAATAATTTCGAATTGAATTACACACTCAGCATTTGTAATAATTAAATAAAACTTTCTGTACATTTTCAACCTTTTGCATGGACCTTTTTATGAATATCGTTATTGAACAAATCGTATAAGAATACTTCATTTATATGAACAGGGCTTTTGCATGCCACGTTTTTATAAATAAATTCTTCAAGTTGATCGTTTGGAATCAGAATATATAGAAAATGTTATTTTTCAGAACACTGAAATCTCCAAGATTAATTCACGCATTGACTTAAATAAAAAAAAAATTACTTATAAGGATTTTGGCCACGATTTGGAAAGTTTCTAAAAAGTAAAATAACATATTAAAACTGCAATTAACTGCACCTTTCAGCTTTTCGGTGATAAATCGTGTGTTACACATAACAATACAATAGTTTGTAGTATGTATGATAAATAAAAGGGAAAAAAAAGCTATCACCTTTTGGCGGAATTTTAAATTCTATCAAAAACTACTGGTATAGAAAATCCTACCTTAAACCTTCCAACTTAGAACGTATTTGCAATAAAATTTTAAATTAGACCATATGTATCGTGCATAGAGAAATACTTTATTATATAATCTTCATTTTCTATATATATCTTAATTTATTATGTAATATTTATTATTATTATTATAACAAGAGCACACAAAGCTATTTATACTGGATTCTTAGATTTAATTCACAAAATATTTTTAAGCATTTTATGTCAGAAGAAATTGTTATTTTGGAGAAAAATGATTATTTATTTTGGAGAAAAAAGGCAATTTTAGCAGTTAAATGCATAAGTAAGCCTCGTTTTCGAATTTCAAACCTACTTAAAACAAATATTTCGCTTATTCTAATTGTTCTACAAACCACAGAAAAAGGTTATCTTATGCAGTTTTTCACGGGCATTCATGTGTTGCAAAAACGGAAATGCGCGTGACGTTTTTACTAAGAGATGTTCTTAATTTCATTAGTTAGCTTGAAATTGGAATCCAAAAAAAAAATCGAATTTTGGCAAAAACACTTCAAAGCGCATCAGGCATTGACCTAAGGTGCATGCTACCTAAATTTCACACTTCTCATATTTTTCATCTGGCCAGAAGGGCGACTGACTCACAAACATACTAACACACTAACTCTCTCCTTTAATAACATATTAATCGATTTGTTTACTGCTGTTTGAAAATGAAAACTAACAGAAACAACGAGTAGTGAGGAACAACAATTAAGTTTAATAAATAAGGAGAGTAATAAAGAACGACATTTTGATTAACAAACTGTAAATAAAATAAATTTGAAGTGATTTTACGCATTTATGAAGGGAAGAATAATGAATATTTCATTATGAAGCTCCAGCCATTGATTAGTTGACTGACACGTAAAGCTTTCACGCGTACATTTTTCTTACAAAGTACAACGTTCTGAGCAACAACTCTGACAAAGAATACAAACAAGAGAGTTTGCGAACCTTAAAATAAAAAAAAAAACTTTGTGGAACATCGCTGAGAGATAGTCATTTTTATCACCGCATTCTTATTAAATTTAGCGATGCAGTAAGCAGGAGTTTCATTCAATTAGAAGGCCGGTTTCTACTTTCATTATAAAAAGTTTTCTTTGTCATTAATTATACCTCCGGCTTATTTAATTGTTTTATGAAGGTTTTAAGAGGATTTCAGAGGTAAGGACAGATTTGTTTTATTCTGTTTTAATTAGCGAATGCAGCTAATTCGCAAATTTCGCCAACGCTTATGCCGTAGGATGTATTGAGCGTGTATTTTTGGCTATTCTCCCGAATCTCCTTTATTGCTTTTATTGTTAATAAATCTCTTTTTTTGTTAATAAAAACGAATGGCAATTTTAGCTTCATACTTAGATCTAAAACACACACACGCACGCATTAAAAATGCATGTTTTTAAGAATTACTTTCCTATATTAATGTATCGTTCAAGTCGTATGTTAATTTGATTTTTGTGCCTTGTTTTTTACTTCATTTTGCGAAATAAAGGAAATATTGGTATTCGCGGAAAATTTTCCATTTAGATTTCAGCCCAAGTTTTCTTTTTAATCACCCATGACTCCACTTTGCTTTACCTTCAACTATGTTATATGTTTATTTATTTCGTATATAATGACACCTCAAAACAATAAATTACAAACATGTTTCTCATTTCATTTATTTAAGGACTTTTTAAACACATTAGAAGGTAACTTAAAAACCTCAACTTGCACTATTTACACTACTGGCCAAAAGTAAGTGCTATGTAAGATGTGTTTCTGTTGATCTCTTTGCTTCAGTTGGGTGTTTTTCATCTAGAGGTTCACTCCTTTGCATTGGAAACCTTGTAACCTCGAAACACGTGTCTGCAGTTTTCGCAAATTTTGTGCGTAATTTTACGTTGATTTTTGCTTTTACAAGGAAATATGTCACAACTAACTTTCTATGTAAGCTAGTAAATAGTTTTTATTTTTTGAACACCAGATTTACCAGGCAAGTCATTTTGACTGTTTTGAATCTTTTATTTTGCATAATTTGTTACTAATTATAGTGCAACTTTCAATTGTATTGACTTTTCCTAATACACGGTAAGTAGGATAAGTTAATGAGATTGAACGCTTTATTATAATTAGTTGAAACTTGGTGTAAAATGAAAGTTTAGAAATGGTTGAATCTAGTGTTAATGGTGTTGAAACATTTTCCTTTAAATATTCTTCTAGTTTAGGGAGAGCCTTTCACATCCATGTCAATCTAGTTTTGCAATTAATAATTGAGTTCATTTCTTCAGGAAACATAGCTCTAGATTTTACACAAGTAAAATATGTCAGAACTAAACTTCAAAGTAAGCTACCGGAGGTACATGAATACACCCTGTAACATCCGATGTCTCCTCTTTCTGCAGCGTCTGAGTAGTGTTTCTTAATTTCAATTGCGTTTTTAAAAAATCTTAAAAAACAATTATTACCAAGCGCACTTTTATTATTTCGAACGTTTTTTTTTTTTTTACTTAAAGCACGGTTATTCTTTTAGACCATTAAAGTTTTGATAATGCATCAAAGAAGATGATCAGAAAGAATTCTTACTTTCCAGGAATAAAAGCCAAACTGCTACCAAAAAATTCTTTAAAAGAAGGCAAAGAATGTTCCTAATCAATATCATTTCTAAAATCTCTTTCAATCGGATTACTTTTTATCTGAAAAATATCATCACGAAAAACAATAACTGCCCTTTCTCACCGAGATCAAACTTTTAATTCAAACTTTCCAGAACTAACTGCGGCGGAAAATCTGCCATTGATTAGTTTCAATTGGATTTTCAGCGAAGTCCTCCGGGAATACTGTGGCGCCCTCTGTGGGAGAATGTTTCTAATACGAAAGTTTCTTCAGATAATGATCCCCGGATGGTGTCGAAATAATTCAATTTAGTTTCTTTTTTCTCTCAATAAAAAGAAGTGCTGAAACTCCACAGAGATTAATGTAACATTTTTCGCCAAATGAGGTTACATTTTCATCTAATAATGCTTAAAAATCAATTATATTTTTTTGTTTTTATTACTGCAGACTTTATACTAAATATCAGCATGAAAAGTTAATCCGCAAAATCGTATTGAGCATTTAAAACTGCTTTTTGGATTGGTGGTAAATTGACCGAAATCTAATAATAAGTAGCTGTTCTTGCTAGAACTTACAGTTCTAGAAAGGTTCTAGAGGGAAATTTTATTCCAATAATTTTTAAAAAGACATTAATCGACAAATATTGACGCCTTACTTGTAGTTCTAGAGCGTTTGATGGCCGAGTAATTTTAATTGTTTCGTTTTTTTTCCCCCAACGGTACAAAACCTTTGATGTTTCTTTGTTCTGTTCAAACACGCCATTTTGTATAAATCAAGTATATAACTTATCAGACAGTAAAACATTTTTTAAATATTTCATTCTTTTGCACGGAAAGACACTTTTAGGAATAAATTACCAATTCAACACATTTACATCGTTAAGTAATTTTACGCCCATTTTATTTCTCTCTACCTCAAAATAAAAAAATAAAAACTTTCTTTTTCTTTTCAAGTACTTCATTTTATTTTCAAAGTAAAGAAATAAAATGGGTGGAAGATTACTTAATGAATATATTTCATAAATATTATATAGATTTTATGTATTTATATTTTGTTTCACTGAACGAAAAAAACTTTTTTTAATTAAACAGGTATTAAAAGAATGAAATCTAAGTTTTAAAATATTCTGCAAATAGAGTAGTACTGATTTCAGTCATAGCATTAAGAACTTACTGTATTATCAAAAAACTTTTATATAGATTAATAACTTTACTAAAAACGTATTTTATATAGTATTTTGTTATTTTACATATACTGTACAGAAGAAAAAGAGAAAAATGTAGAACAATTCACTAATTTGTAAGACTTCAGTGTTAGAAAATTTTTGAATCAGGCAATTATATTTAGTACAAAACTAGTTGGTATTATACTAATCTTAAATAAAAGGCTCATTTTAATGACTACTAAAGAATGAGACATTAATTCTGTACCTGAGAGTTACAGTATCTTAAAGTCTATTTTTCGAGTTTTTGCGATGAAGTTATAAATAGTCATTTTTAGTACTATAAGGCTTGACTTTTCAGTAGGAACCTTCGAATAAAGATGTCCAATGCGGGCTTTAAAAGTTCGGAACCCTCATGTACCTAATGGCTTTGTCGTCGGTACTCTGTATGTATATTTAGTGTAAAATTGCAAGAAATCGAAAAATGAACGTAAGATACTATGGCTCTCAGGTACAGCTGAACATTTACGTACTGTATGACTTTACCGTTCTTTACAGGAAATCCCTGTTTGCACTTTCATTTATCTAATTATGGCGAACATTGACAAACGAAAATCAAACAGAGTCGCACTTGACGGTTGCTAAGTTCTGATTGCACACTGACATTTCTATTATCGAAACTAGTTCCGTTTATTCCGATATACAAGAAAATGACTCTTGATAATTTGGAACTAAATAAATATACCACTTTCAAAACCAAAGTAAAGTTTGTTTTTGTTTTTAGCATGTAAATGTCTTGTCTGTTAACTGCTAACATTTAAATACAGAAAGATAATTAAATATTGATCTTTATTATTAATATCTTGGGTTAATTTCTGTTGGAACTGATCTCTACTCTGATTTATATCTTCACGATTTCCGAAACAAAATTAATGATCGCAAAATAAAAGATTTGTTATACGTATTTAGATTTATATTAAGTGCGTATAATTTTTTTCAGCAGCTGAGTAACCACTTAACTAAGCAAATATTTACTGGGTCAAAATGACCCGGTAAATATTTAATGTAAGACGAAAAAAATTCAAGTAAAAGGTATGTACGTAACCTCTGTTAAGGTAAAGTACGTAATTCATTTTTTTTTAAATAATGTGAGATAGTTATGAAACATGAAGCATTCTATCTTACAATCAATATGCTCAATTAGTGACCAGGAGATTCTAACTAGAAATTTATCGTAAATCTATCGTTACCAGCAGTATTTAGGAGTGCACTCGAAAGAATATACTTTTGTATTGTTAAATGTGCCTTTCTGTATGTCCAAGCAGTTTTTATTAAAAATACTCAATGCCACAAAGTGTAATTTTTACATACGCAATAAAAATTTTCACATGAATTTTTTAGCATCAGTATTCAACAGATAAATTTAATTTTAACTTCTTAAAACTATTACTACTCAATTTCTTAAAAAACAAGTTTTAAATTTACTTTCATCATTAAGAGCATCATAAAACGAAGCGACAATAATTTTCAAACATACAAGTAGACTAGTATAGAAAACGAACTGAAGCATAGCACCAACAATTGGCTTGATTAAATTGGACTCCCAACTTAATCGCAGGGGATTTAGTAAGGCTTAGAAGAAAATTAAATTTTTCTGTTAGATCATGGTTGAGAAAACACAATTTCAATTTCATCACCTTTTTTTTTCCTCCTTCAAACAAAGCTCTATACTTAACTCTTCTGGGTTTTTTTACTTGAATAGTACTTGTAATTAAAATGGTTTATACTGACCTCATGAATTACTGAAGTTTAAATTCATATAAAATTAACTTTTATAATTATTTCTTTTTAGTAATCACCTTACTTTAAAGTTTTTCAAAAATGATCATAGTGTAACCTTTTATAAGGCTGCAATAAGTACAACACTAACTATTAAACTACTCCATTTTTACTTATGTAAATCAAACTCTACCTCAAAAGAAAGAGGGGTTGAAAGTCATACTTATTCTATTTACTTAACTATTTGAATAAATTCTGTTAAATCAAGCGCAATCGCAAAAACTTTGTTCAAATAAAACCAATAACAAAATTAGTTGTATCATAAAAATGGTCCTTGTATTTAAAAAATGAAATGACAAAAAACGGAAAGCTATATAGAAATACATGGGCTGCATTCTAATTGAGAAATCAACATAACTGATTTCCGATTGAAATCATCCGAAGGGAAAACGATTGAAATACATTGCTTGCTTTAGCAAGCAATGTATTTCAATCGTTTTCCCTTCGGTAACTAGAATATGATCAGAAGACGTGTTATACACAGGGCTTAATTTGAAGACGAGCTCAGACCAGCAAAGTTTCAACACTTATTTTCATGTGAATTTCAAAATATTTTACAAGGTTCAGAATATTTAAAAATAAAAAAACGTTCTAAAGACTATAGGGCTCCCGCACTTCTTTTGTTTGAATTAATTTCTAACCAAAGCCATGGATACATTGATCGACATGCCCTGCATATAGAATTGAAGAAATTTTCGTTTACTTTCTCAGTTCATAAAATATTGCATAAGGGAGATTTGTTTGAAGATCGTTCATTCATTTATATATATACATCTATATGAACAGGAAACTTCTGTTATGACCAGTAATTGTCTGCTTCATCATGTGTGTCTTCAGATAATGTATCTGAAACTTCAAAACCATTTTGTATGTTGTTAGGGGAAGAGAAAAGTGGTATAAAAGTCTCATGATCAATTAGTTAAAGGATTCAGTCAAGGAATTAAATCTTCTGTGTGAATTTGGCACAGCTCTTATGTTCGAAATTGAAAGACAACAAAAAGAAAAAAAAAAACAACTGATGGTACGTTATTGTACAGAGCAGAGAAAGAGACCCCAAATAAAGAATTTTGCTCAGGGAGGGGGCAATAAAATTAGCCTACAATATCCAAAAAAACTACATTCATGTATTCCGTCTGACATAAGTCCTGTGGCTCATGAGACTATTATACCCCTTTTCTGTTCCCCTAACAACATACAAAATGGGTTTTCAGTTTCAGATAGGGTCAGTTGGGGTGATTGTAAACATGGGGTGATTGTAAACAAGCTTCATAACTACAATTGTCGTCGTTTTGAAAACTTAACTGCTTGTGAGTGATAAATTGGCAACATAGGGAAGACATTGAAACAGTGTCACCCTCCCAAGCGTTGACCACGGCCAGTTGTGCTTCACTTTCAGTGTTCTGTGGGATCCAAGCTTAACCGACTGATCCACTGCGAGACAAAATTTACATAAATTTGTCGCATTACTTAACTTTTTGCAAGATATTTCTCGTTAAATGATCTCAGCTGCCTCATAACATAACTCAGCAGACCACAGGCGGCCTGTTGGCCGCAGATTGAGAACCATTGCTCCGGAACTTCTTAAGCCTTCAAGCAGACTGTGTATGAAACAATTTTCCATTTTCATCAACCTTATTCGAAAATAAATCACTGTTTACAATTACCCCAGATCTCTGGGGTAATTGTAAACACGAGCTCATTCACTAACAAATAGTCATAAAGTCAAAATTTTTGTACATATTTACTCACAAGAAGTACAGTAGTGGCTACAATGCTCACAATTTTATCTTTGAATTCATTCAAGAGGTAGGGAAGGATCAAAAGTTAAAACATTGAAAAAGCGTTTACAATTACCGCAACTGACCCTACAATATCTGAAGACACACATGATGAAGCAGGCGATTACGGGTAATGATGAACTAAACTTTTCAATCAGTTACATGATTCAGTCAAGGATTTGGCACAGCTCTTATGTTATGTTCGAGATTGAAAGGCAAAAAGACTTTAGCTAATGGTAAGCCCCAGATCGCTGGGGTAATTGTAAACACACTGGGGTAATTGTAAACACGAGCTCATTCGCTAACAAATAGTCATAAAGTCAAAATTTTTGTACACATTTACTCACAAGAAGTACAGTAGTGGCTACAATGCTCACAATTTGATCTCTGAATTCATTCAAGAGGTTGGAAAGGATCAAAAGTTAAAACATTGAAAAAGCGTTTACAATTACCCCAACTGACCCTAATAAGAACACCAGCAATTATTTTAGAAACAGAGATAAAATAAAGAACTAATTTCGCATTTTATTTAGCCAATGAAAATTGAGGAATCCTTATCGTGTAATAAATATTTTAAAAACATGAATTCAAACTTCATTTGCGATATGTTCTGACTACAATGTTTGGCGTTCTTCGCTCGTTGTTTTTAACGATTTTATACCTGCCTTTTAGGGATGTGGGGAACTGCACCATTTAAATCGAATAATAGTACTGTTTGCTTCAGAGTTTCAAATCTCTAAATTTGGCGAGATGAATATGATAAAGTTAGATGTATATATATGTTCATTTGCTGTTCACATCTACGACGTGTAATAGATCAAATACCAGATTTCGGACAATCATTGACAAGCAAAACCAGACAGACGGACAGATCGACAGGCACACATTTTCTCCCATCACAAGAACCTACTTTTCATTTTTAAAATTTTTCAATATTTGTTTAATTACTTCGCTTATTTTTTTACTTTTACGGGAAAATAGGCTAAACATTGAACGAAAAAACTGAAAAGAATGATTTCGTTGCCTAGTATCAAATATGTTATATGGATTAGGAAACAAAACATGATTGTTAATATTACGAAAATATGCATGCTTTATCCCTTGTTAGTTAATTTTCGTACAATTAAAAGTGTGGAAATCGCCTTTTTGGAATTAATTTAGTCCGTTCCTGGGGTACAGCATTATCTAAAGCGTTGTTGACATGAAGTGTTAAAGAACTTTATATCACTATGGAGGAACAAATAGCCATTTTTAACAAACCTAATTAAGCTCGTACCTGTTTACACTGTTAGAAATTTTATCTTGAAATTACGGTTAAATAGCCGGCAGCAGTCTGTCCATCTAATTAACAGTTAAATTTACGGTTTGGAAAATTTTTGCATCTTTACGTGTTCTAAACCAATTCCAATCAACTTAGTTAAAAAGCCGTAAATACAAACGTTTACGGTTTCATAACCATTCCTAAGGGGTCATTCATAAAGGATGTCACGCTTCAAGGGGGGGAGGGGGCTCAAGAAAGTATGACAGTTTGTGACAAGGGGAGGGGAGGGGGTAACAAGAAGTGTGACATCGTACATTTTGATTTCTATAAAAACATTTAAAATCAGCAAATTAAACCTATTTTATGCTACTGTAATATAGCATGACATGTGACAAAGGGGGGGGGGAGGGATAGGTGGGAGTGTGACACTTTGTGACAAAGAGGGGGAGGGGGGTCAAATATATTGAAAAAAAGCATGACATCATTTATGAACGGTCCCTAACTAGTATGGTTTCAAAACTAAATGCAAGTTTTCACGGTTTTTGAGCCATTTACAATTGGATTAGTAGCACTTATGATAACATACGGCAGGCTATTGTAATTAATTATATGCGTAAAGTCTTCGAGGCCTTGAAACCACACATAGCTATTATATTGTGGCGGATGGCGAGGTGCGAAGACACGGTGGAGCAGGAGGTCTGCCGGAGACGAAGATAGACCCCCGGATCTCCACGGAGGAAAGCCAGTACTTCCATGCTTTGCCAAGAGGTACCTATAAAGACAGGACAGAAGTTCTTCTTCTTATGAAGGCGTCGAATCGTACCGCCACAATATACTTTTATTTACTTACTCCATAAATTACTTTTGAATTTATTAGATTGAAACATTGAACCAGGGTTATAGTTGATGTCTAAGATTTTGAGAAGTTTATTTTATTCTGAGAAAGATAAAAATGCAATATCAAAAAATAATTAAATGGGTTATGCTTCCACAACCAGTTTTATGACTATTACTAACTTCATTTTCTCTTCATTTTCCTCCTTCAAAAGAAAAAAAATATATAACTATACAATATTATGAGATGGAATTCTAATCTTTACACTTTTTCTTTCCACAACCACGATGGACGCCCGATTTTTATTGAGTACGAGACCTAGATGACGCTCGTAAATTACGGTTAATTAAACGTTCTTTAGGAAAAACAGAATAAACGATTTTTTTTCACAACCAGCGGTTTGAGTACCATCTTTTTAATGGTTAGTCGACTGTTGTAATTAAATATGGTAAAATACCAATCAAATAAATTGTTATATTACTAATTTTTTACGCAATTTTTAACAGTGTACGGCAATTTTAAATGTTTATATTCACATTAAATATAAAAAAAAAACAAATCTATTCTGGTGTTAACCACAAACAGTCAATGAATGTATGTCCTTGGTGCATGTTGAAAAATTTTTGAAAAATATATTCTTCAAAAGGACATTTGTATTGATCAGGCAAAGGTAATCCTTTTTTTAGAAAACTTTTAATATGAATTAGGTTTTTTGTTTAAGAAATTTTTCTATAGTTTTTTTTTTTTTTTTTTGCATTTCTCTGCAATTTACTCATTTTGACCTTTTCTATTAGTTTCAAATCAAGTCTTAATAGCTCGAAGAAAGGTAAAAATACCGAGATTTTCGTTACATTGAGGTATCATGTTAATTAAAGAAAATTTATTGAAAGAAAATATTTCCTTTATATACGAAGATTTCTGAAACATCAACCATTCAACTGTATTTAACTAACAACACCATAGTAACCGTTATTTTAATACTATACCATCGCGAAAAAGCGACCTTTCAGAGTCTCACTCAATATATTTATAAAGAAGAATATTTATAAAGAAGATTATAATTATATAATTTTATTGTAATAAACCATAAAGCCACTTTTCGGTAGAAGGCTATTCATGCAGATTATCAAATCATTCAGAAAATACTTCAGAATAATGCAAATGTACGCAATAATGCTCAGCGCCGTAGGCCACTGAATAGTGTAAAAGGTACGAAAAATTGAAAAAGCTATTCGAAAGCAATTTCTTGAGAAGCCATTTCCTGCTTTTAAAGAAATTGTATAGACCTTTTGATTTTGCAAAACAAACATTCAATTTAAAGATACATAAAATATTAAAGGAGTCTTCAATTTCTCCTTTAAAATTGCGGAATGCCTTTCATAAGGACAAAAGGCGTGGTTCAGAATGAGCAGTTATTGGAAACATGTTTCTACATCATTCGAAATAACTTGGTGATTATATTTCATAGAACGTGAGAGCAAGAGAGCTCTGTTTGTAAGATATCCTAAGGCTTTAATTGAAAATATATAAATGGTATGAAAGTTGAATGAGAAATGAATTAATTTCTAGAAAAGTAAGTGGTCAATCTACTTAAGCTCTGGAGTGGTGATAAAGGTTTAACAAAAATGCAAAAAAAAAAAAAAAAAAAAAACCAGTGGTATAAGTTATATTTATGTCACTTGCACATTTTATAAACTCCTTGATTTAATGTATCTTTTTATTGGTCATTCCTTCTCAATGTAATGTTGGTTCCTGCTCCAATTGCCTTATTGAAAAAAATAGATAATAATTAGTGCATCACCCTGTTGACCAAGCAAGAAAGAAATCACTCTCAGCTCTCAGCAATTTTTCCTTTTTGAGCTGAATATAAAACTTTGTTTAGGGTCAATTCGAAATTTTCACAGCATTTTCATATCTATAGGGTTGCAATTTCTGCTTAATTTCCATTCGGCAACGGAATTTGGCATTTAGACTTTCTGATGAATTAATGAAAAGTCCACAGTCATCAGATTTGTATTGGGTTTTATAAGCTAATATGAGACCTGGACCACCGTAACAATATACAAGAGTACATTCTTCATCAAAAAAATCTTATGAATTCCTTCTCTGCTCTGTAGGATAACGTACCATTAGCTAAAGTCTTTTTGCCTTTCAATCTCGAACATAACATAAGAGCTGTGCCAAATCCTTGACTGAATCATGTAACTGATTGAAAAGTTTAGTTCATCATTACCCGTAATCGCCTGCTTCATCATGTGTGTCTTCAGATATTGTAGGGTCAGTTGGGGTAATTGTAAACGCTTTTTCAATGTTTTAACTTTTGATCCTTCCCTACCTCTTGAATGAATTCAAAGATAAAATTGTGAGCATTGTAGCCACTACTGTACTTCTTGTGAGTAAATATGTACAAAAATTTTGACTTTATGACTATTTGTTAGTGAATGAGCTCGTGTTTACAATTACCCCAGAGATCTGGGGTAATTGTAAACAGTGATTTATTTTCGAATAAGGTTGATGAAAATGGAAAATTGTTTCATACACAGTCTGCTTGAAGGCTTAAGAAGTTATGGAGCAATGGCTCTCAATCTGCGGCCAACAGGCCGCCTGTGGTCTGCTGAGCTATGTTATGAGTCAGCTGAGATCATTTAACGAGAAATATCTTGCAAAAAGTTAAGTAATGCGACAAATTTATGTAAATTTTGTCTCGCAGTGGATCAGTCGGTTAAGCTTGGATCCCACAGAACACTGAAAGTGAAGCACAACTGGCCGTGGTCAACGCTTTGGAGGGTGACCACCTCCCGCCGCTGATTATTCTGAGACCGAGTGCGCTAAAGGGAGCTGTGCAAGTAAAATACATCGTCGCTTCAAATGTAAACCAAGTCAGAAATTATTTTCGCTGAGGGACCATCCTAGGTGACGATCTCTCATCTGGGAGCTGGTTCAAAATCATTAAGCCCCTCTGAGTCAAGTGTACTTCATTCAAGCGAAGCTCATTAATAATCAGTAGGAGTTTTGTTAATTCATGGTCTCCTTGCAAGGGGGGCCTGGATTTCCAAGTGGCATCAGCAACAACAACAACAGTTATGTAAAATAGACACAAAAATGTAATTTACATCAAAATATAATACTTATTGTCCCCCTAGAATACTGGAAATAGGAAAAATTTAAGTGTTTACAATTACCCCTGAGTACGAAATATATGGGGTAATTGTAAACGCCTGACTTGCACATGAAAAATAACAGGGAGGATGAAATTCATAACTAAATGCCTTTAGAAACATTCTATATGACAAATAAAAAGGGTTGAAACCTCTTACATCGCTTTTGCAAATGAGCTGGAGATGAAAACGTAAGATAACTAAATTTTGTTAAACAACTTTTTTCACTGTCATTTTCAAACAATGGTGACGCCTCCACAAATGTTTCCAAACTTACAAAACTCTTTCATTGTCTTCCCTATGTTTCCAATTCATCACACACCAGCAGTTAAGTTTTCAAAACCACCACAAGTGTAGTTATGAAGCTTGTTTACAATTACCCCAACTGACCCTACGTAGTTTTGGAATAAATTTAAGTTTTATGCAGTTTTTCAGAGCACCGATCTTTAAGGTTTAAAAAGATCGGTGCACTTTCAATTACGTATTCTAAAAATTAATACATAGAATAATTTTAAAATAGAAATAATTTTAAATTAGAATTTTGCCTGTTTTCCTATCTAGGGGCTGACTGTATTTTGTTGCAGTTTTTGTTCTAATCCGTCAAGGAGTGTGGATTTGCATAGCAAACGGACATCAGAGAACGAAATCCTCTACATGTATAGATGAAAGAATGTATTGTCATTCGTGATTGCTTCTTTTTACATGGTTTTATTTAACTTGACTTGTGGCGGAATTTTGTAAAGCGGTTTTCGACAACTATTACTGCATAAATTATCTTCAAATTTTGCACACAAGCTTATCTTCGATGACAATGCAATAATCCATCCATTTTATAATTTATTATAACGTTAATTAGGAAAAAAAATTAATAATTTTGGCTCTGAGGAAATTATCAGCATTATCATTTGCCGTTTGGCAACAATAGTTTTGTTTGGATAATGCAATGATGTTTCGAATTTAAATAAAACCATGTAACTTAAAACATTTTTGGCGATTTAATATTTATATCTCATTTCTTTTCTTTTTTATTGAATTTCTGTCTTGGCCTTTCATTATAGCTCTGAAACAAAAAAAAAATGCAGTGGCACTTAGTAGGTAAAAATGTTCCGTTTGTTATTAATATTATTCTTTTTTTTTTCTTTCATTTTATCTTTACATTTCAAAATTGTAAACACTTTATCCCTGACTCAGAATGATTTGATGCACTTAATTCAATTAAATATCAAATAAATGAGGACACTTTAATAAATGACTATACTCTCTATCAACCCATTGCATGTCTTGATTTTTAGATACGTTTGTACAACATAAATCATTCAAAATAAATAATTCCAAGAGTCCTTTGTCATGCAATGTAAACTAATCACGGATGAAAGTTTTTTCTGCTCTCAAAAGATATGCTTATGAAAAAAACAAACTAAAGAACCATTCTTCATATTTTTTTTTTTTTTTTTCCAAAATTAATCCAGCGTATTTTTCTTTCAAGTCACGTAAGAATTTCCGCTCTCCAAAGTAAAGCGTAATCAGTTCTTATTAGCTCCTTTTTTTGGAAGAAAAAAGAACAGAATTTAGCTACTGAATTGTTCTCGGTGTTTTTTCGATTCCGGAATAATGTCAGAAGAAAAATAATGCTCAAGTAATTATTTAATGAGATTAACGTTCTAAGCTTTCTCCATCGTGATTATTATTATTAATGCTTGCCATAATTTATTCATAAATATATGAAAGCGCTTGTCTGAAACGGGTATTAACAACATCTATTTATTTTTTCCTTTACTAAAGTTTTATCTTGTTTGATTTCCAATCAAATATGAACTAGATTCAAAGATGTTTGAAAAGGAGGAAAATTAATAAAATGATTTTTTTCTCGCTTCAATATAAAAAAGCTGCTTGAAACTAGGGATGTAACGAATATTCGGCCACTATTCGGTATTCGGCCCTTTGGCCGAATATTCGGCCTGGCCGAATAGTCATTTCATCACCAAGCCGAATATTCGGCCTGGCCGACTTGGTATAAACGTTATAAACTTGGTATTAACGTTATTTGGAGCATCTCTAAAATAAAATCGCGATGAGAAAATATTCGTTCAAATTTTTACCACAGAGTGTATGAAGGAAAAAAACACAAATTCAAAAGGAAAACTTATTTTCATCAGATTTTGTTAAATGAGTATTGCACTTGTGTCAACAGTTCGTTCAACAAATCGTGTTATAGTGTGCAATAGAATTGCAATTCATAGAGAAGCAGGAAACCTTAACCCGCTGGTAAAACTTTAAAGCATCATTTTTTGATAGTCCCCGAATTTTTCTCGTTCCTTTGATGGGTGTTCTAATAAAGTTGAGCAAAACATAAAAAATACACAAAATATTTTTCAAAAAAGTTTCTTCGGAATGCATTCTTTAAACTGTTTCTGTCTCTCTCTCTCTTTTTCTCTCTTGGTTAAATGGGGGGGGGGGAATAATAACTCATTAAAAAATATAGAAAAGCATAAAAGGATTAATTGCATAAAATTATCTTATTGTTATGAGAAAAAAATATCTTTTATCATGATGATTTTTTTAAAGTGTCGTTTGCTTTTACGTTTGAACATTATTTACCCATACACGTTTTAGAAGTATCTATGTATAATGACATTCGAATTTGATGCAAAAATACATGGACATTGCTTTAATGATTTTGTACAAAAGATAAAGAACGTATTCTACTTTTAATCCTTAAACAAAATTTTTATTTTTAATCTGAGTGAAAGGGAAAAAACTGAAGAAGTCTAAAAGCATTTTTTTCTATGCCGAAATTAAAATAAAAAAACAAATAAATAAAAAAATTCTTGGGAAAAGCATTTCCGCCAATAAATCTCTTACCAGACGAATCTCCCTTGGGTCATTATTAAGTCATGGAAAGGAAGTATTTTCTTTTGAGACTTATTATGTACCGTAATCCTGCTATTTGAAAGATATTAATGCTGGCTCAAAAATTCTCAATTAACTGAAACTACTGAATAACTATAAACACAAACGGGAAACTGACTTCAGCTTTCCCATTAAAAGGTTCTTAGACTTCAAATTGAAATCGCTAGAAAATTACTTTAAATGTTTGTCATTTTTAACTTTTGGATGTACGACTTTACTACGCCTATTGCTACGCTTCTTAAAAATTTCTTCTTTAATTTTTCAAAATGAAATTCCGGTTATACTGTTTTTATTAGTAAATTTACTATGCATTTTAATGTTCTGAAGCACTGTAAAGACAGAGTCTTTCACGGACAGTGTCAATTAGAGAAATATATATGTGTTTCGGTTTTATGGGTTGTTTTTATACAAACTATCGTCGGGCACAAATCTTAGAATGAGCAAATCCCCTTTAGAATATATACCCCAAACAGTATTAAAATCTTGGACGTTGTTCATTAAACTCTTGAATGGACATCAGTGTATAGGTTTGGAACCATTTCGCATTTATCTACGAAAATGTCATTAATATTTTTGTTTGAATAATAATAACGGATAGACTTAACGTTGGCTTTTTATCTCATCTAAGTAAAATCTTCTACAGCCTACTTGTTCTATTCCTTCGGGAAGCAAAGTTTTAAATTAAATTTTGCTTTTGAGCAATGGAGCCCCCCCCCCCCCCGGTTTTTTATCTGACGCGGTCCTAAATATTGTACAAACAACCTCCATTTCATGCTAAATTCATAACAAGATTATGAATTTTTAAGAAAAGTAACTCTTTAACTCCCATGTTAAATACACGTACTTTTTCCTTTCTTGGTTAACTGGAATGTTTACAATTTATGTTAACATTCGCTGTCCTTCCTAAACTTAAAACTTATTCCATTGTCGCTATATGCATACTTTAGGCAAACATCTGATAATTCCTCTTTCACAAACTTCTAAAATAGCATGTATTTTACATACGTTTATGAAAAGTCTTTTGTTCATTCAAAACCGAGTGGCTGAGTAGTAACCTTCTGTGCTACCATGCCACAGGTCCGGGGTTCGATTCCCGGCCTGGGCAGGGTAAAAGGCTGACTCAGACTTTCAGTGAGGTAGATAAAAAGAGGATCAAGCATGATTGGAAACTAAACACTGGGGTTCCGCTTCAGGCCGACCACTTGACTGGAGCTGCTGCTACTGCACCCCGGGGCCCTCGGTCTTGAAAATTGGGATGGACACAGTAGGCCATGGCCCCCAAAAGGGCTAGCGCGCCACTGAGATTTAGTTTGTTTGTTTTTAGTTCTTTTGTTCATTTCAACTGCAATATCCGAAAGCCAAATAAGTCTTATATAGACATTTGACATCAATATTAACGATGTTGAGAAGCATTCAGCCAAAGCCACTAAAATATGGGATTATTTACATTCCTTGACAAAATATTTCATTAGCCGCAATACTCATCAGCTCATTCTATTAATGCGCCTAAAACGACTTCATATGCCTACCCTTCATTATTTTTAAATATCAAATATGTGCTTAAAAACAAGGTTTAACGTTGCACACCCCATGGGTACCAAGGTTAATGTTGCCAAGATTTTTTTCTTATTTAAAAGAGAGAAGAGAAGAGAGAGAATAGGAGAAATGGTGGAGAAGCAATTTTCACTAGTGTAATTCATCAGTTTTATGACAACATAAACCATTCAATCTAATTTTTATCTTTTCTCCCATGAAGAATAAATTACCAATTGTTCAAGAGTAAACTCGATGTGAAGTTTTAAAATAGTAAAAATAATCAAAACACATAATGTACATTATTCTAGGACCTATACGAAATCTTAGCATGACAAGACTTAATATGAAACGAAGAAATAAGTTATTAAAGTAAGCATTTAAAGTAAAACTTTAAATGCTGAAAAAAGAGACATTTTTTAACTTTAAATGAGTTTTACTTAAAAAATAAATTGAAGTCGAATTTTGTGAGTCTTTTAATATTAATGCAGCTTCCCAGAGAATGTTTGCTCTTTAAAATGTAACATTCTTTTATGTCTCTCAAAGCACAAAATTCACTTCTGGGCCTTCTTCAAACATTCTGTATAATGGAATTTTTATTCTTTTTCTGTTGACTTTTGCAGCATAAGACCACATAGTTTGCTCCGGAGTCAATCTGTGGATGAATTAAATTTTTATGTGAAATATTTGAGGGAAATCAAATGGAAGGAGGAAATGCCTGTAATGGTTTTCACCACGAGAGGGTGTATTTTATAAGTTCATGTTTTTTTAATCCATGAAACGACTTAAGTGCTAGGGTTGATATCAGATATCAAAGAGCATTATACATTTAGGAGGTGAGCAATTGAAAGTTTATTGCCTGTACTATATTTGAGATTGCAATAAACTATTTTTCTTATGTTACGATAAGAAATATTCTGAGTTATACATTTTGTAAGAAAACAATGTTTTATGCCTTTTTTCCACTGAGAACATTTCAGATTATAACCTTACTTCGTGGTCAAATTTAATACTTTGTAAAACTACTGAAAAATTACTTTTCCAATTAAAGTATCTACTGCAACAATTTTGTTTATATATATACAGATATATATATATATATATATATATATATAATTCTTCTTGTTGTTTATTGCAAGCAATTCAACTTTTATGCTTGTCCACATTTATTATAATATTACTGAAAAGTTCTTTTTTGCTGTAGGAAGATATTGGTACGTGTTAAAAAATTTATTACTGTTGGGGATATTTCTTATTTTTTAGGAAACATTCTTTTTCTTTTTCTTTTTTCGGGGTAGTATTTTCTTCGACTAAATTATCGTCCACCAGAAATTTATGCCTGTGTTCCACGGAAACCTACTCTCTCTCCTTATTCCTGACACGTGATCCATTTTGTTATTATCTTTCGCTTTTTTTAACTTCCTCCCGAAAGGCAGGAATAAAATTCACATCCTCTACAATTTATCATCCTAATTTATCTTCTTGAAACAATGGAAGCAGAAAAGGAATTGCTTCAATAATTACCCCATAATGCAAGAACGATCGGTTTTCGAATTGCATACTTAATTATTTGAATTTAAATCTCGAAGTTCATCGCGATGGTTTAGAAAGCATTTAAATGTTTTATTCGTTCTCCAATTAAAATCAATAAAACCCTTATGAATTATTTTTTATTTACATACATTTTTTGGCGCTTTTTCTGCTTCTAAAGCCCGTTACATTCCTCCTGCAACTTCAAAGAGGATATTTTTTTTTTTTATTCTTTTTGCAAACATTTATTGAGTAGGTCTAATAAGTTTACCTGTGCATTGTGCATTATTTGATTTATAAAATTTATGAAGCAAAACTCTGTATTGTTATAAGCGTTTTGATTCATATACACCTTTGAGCATTATATATTTAATTAATAATTATTAAAACTAAAAATATGATAAGTGCACCACATGACTTCCTTGTACTACACTAATTCTATACTATACCTTTTTAAGAACTAAACGAGAAGTTCCGTCTAGAACTATACGATCCTACTTTCTCATATACACCAAATTCAAATTTATAATCTAGCTATTTCTTTCTCTCTGTTTCTCATTAAGCTTTAATTCTTATTTTTTTCAAATACATCCTTTTCAACTGACAACACATATTCATTCACTCACTCATTCATTCTTTCATTTATTCAGCCATTCATTTATTCATTCATCCGTTTACTTATTCATGTGTTTATTCATTCATTTACTCACTCATGTATTTATTCACTCATTTATTCATTCATTCACTCTTTTCCTCATTCTTTTATTCATTGATTCATTCTTTCACTCTTTCATTTGTTCATTCACTCATTCTTTCCCTCATTCATTTATTCATTGAGGAATACCCTTAAAAACCCCATCAAAAATTTCATAGGAAAATAGGCTCATTCAGTTCTTGTTGAACTTCGTATTTGTAGATGTTCCACATCGTAACACTTTTAAGATAAAGTTTGTTGCAAGAAAATTCGTCGGTTAGATCAGGATTTATACGGAACTGAAATTTCCCTTAGGTGCTGTTAGTTTTTTTGAACTGTTCAAAAATGAACAAAAATTGTTCAAATCAATATTTCACGCCGAGAGCTCCTTCCAGTAAGCTTGCCCACAGCAACTTGCATCTTGTGCCCAGAGTTTACATAATTTGCTTCATTTTTGCCCATAGGCGCTAATGTTAAAATTTTTTAACTGTTCAAAATTGAACGAAAAATTGTTCAAATCAAAAAGTAAAATATGGAAATGAGATGTCCTCGCCGAGATCTTTTGAATCCAAAAAGAATTTTTTGAATCGGACAATTCGTTCAAAAGTTTTTAGTGGGCAGCCCGACAGACCGACAGACACACATTTTCCCCCATCTCAAAACCCTACTTTCAAATTTTTTATTTTTCAATCTTTATTTAATTGCTTCACTTTTTTTTACTTTTCTTTATTTTTAATGATATTTTTACGATACATTAAGCTTTCTTTCATGCTTTATTTTTTTTTTTTTTTTTACTTTTACGGGAAAGTAGGCTAAAAATGGGTGCGTGAATTATATAAGCACGTTAAAGCTATATTTCTTAGTTTGATTATTTTTTTAAATTTTTTAGTTCACTTTAACTTCCCTACAACTATACAGTATAGTAAATATAGAGAAAGTACTTTCAGGATTAAACGAATTTAATGTTTTTAGTGGCGTGAGAAATCAGAAATTAAAACAACAGTAACTGAACGGAATCGGCAAAAGAAAAAAATATACAATGTAAACGTACTTAAAGTGAGGCAAGAAGAGCATTTTAAACACTTAAACCCACTAGTTTGTTGAAAACTAGTGGGGAAGAAAGACAGTTTTACAAGATCTTAAAATTCTAATTCTTGCAAATGCCCTAACATGCGAGTTCAACAGGAAAATTGCGAAATATCGCATAAATCGCCAAACTGATCCTGGATTTGGCTTCTCTATTTTGGCACCAAATTTGGCGAAATATTCGTAAGTTTTCGCCAAATAGGCGCCAATATACTTTACTATTGAGTTGGTTTCAGTAATGCCTTTGGGTAAATATTTTGATACGAAAAATGACTGAAAATTAGCATGTAATTCACACAAAATCGCACTTGAACACCCTTTTTGGAACACCCCGATTGTGACCAAATGGTGCGGCACACAACTATAGTCTGTGTAATTAGAATAGGCGCATCAAGGTCGCGTTTGCTGCTTTGTCTCCATGGCAACTGCGAGAATGATAACAGAGCCAGACTTTTTTTTTTGCACTGCAGTTAAGGCAATAGCATTACGCCACCTCCGATTCAAAATATTAGCATAGTTGAGAAAAAGTAGTAAGAAATAATTTATTTTCCATTTATTTATTTTTGATATCAAGTAAATGCAATTAAATTTCATCTGGAATGTTTAGATAAGGTTTTCACATTTACAAAATATGAAATACGATAAATTAGCTATACAATAGCTTTCTGAAACACATCAAAATGTCAGAATAATATTTAGATTGGTTGAAAATATTTGAAAACTTTGCCTGACGCAATCCATTTTTGCCATTGAGAAATAAATCTGATTTGAATCCGTCTATTATTATTATAACTAAAACAACAACCTGACTTAAGTTCCCAAACCAAGTGGGGAAAAAGTTTCTAGCACGGAAACCATGGCGACCAGAAGGAGAAAAGGTAGAGTTGTATGACCTTGACACGCCGATTGTTATTACACAGACTATAGACCTTGTACAGGTCCTGCATATAAATTTAAACCTTGTCCGACTCACCGTTTTTGAGTTATGCGAGACACCCACAATACGAACATACAAACGGCAGGACAAAACCAACACCACCGAAAGACAAGGCCTGAGGTATCAAGTGTAATACCATGGTGACGTCATCACAAGTAGGTGAACGCTAACCGCCAATAACTGCTCTTTGAAATATTTTATTATTTTACTTAGACCAAAATTATTTTAATCGCCAAATATTTATTGTCAATATCAAAAATGGCAACAATTCTTTTTTCTTAATTCTTTGAAACTGTATAGTAACGAAGCGGCTACGTCAATTTTACAATTTCTGAAGTTTTATTTCTACCCGAGAAATTGTTTCATACAGCATATGTGTTTCGTTAAAGCTTCATATACAGTATTTGCTTTCTGATTCAATCTACAGAAGCAATATTTCATGTTGTTGCTATTCTGTACTAAATTCTAATTATGCATCAAATGACAAGCTCTCTGTATTTAAGTTTCCAAGTACCATCACGGTTGGATAGATGGTCGAAATGGATTCCAAGAAAATACTTCAAACCATTAAAATATTCTAAAGTAAGTTCAGGTTTAATTTACTTTAAAGCTGCTATTCATTTTATGTATAGAATTTTGTTTTTATGTCTCATCTGCGAACATTTCTGTACGCCGCCAACACGAACACTGGCAATACCATAAATTCGCTACATAGCGTTGTAATAAAAATTTGGCGACTGTTTTCCAGTTCGTGTCCAGCAAAAACTCTAACGATATACCAAATAGATTTTTCAAATTCGCTACAAAACATAGCAATAAAAATTTATAACACAATTTTACCAAAAATATTACCAATAGCTCTAAGATAAAATTTGGAGTTGTTTCAATGAGTTAACACATTGTTTACACCTTGAAGTATGCAACAAATTGGCACATATTGCGTAACTTTCTTTAAAAATTTAAAAAATGGTGACTGCTTTTTTTAAAATCCCTATAATTTAAGTAGTACACGAAATTGTTCTCTATAATAATCTCTACGAATACCGAATTTAAAATTCAGTTGTCGTATTGTATATTATCAAACCAGGAATATTTTCACTTCACTTTAGTTTATTCCTCAATCATTTAAATTGTGTCTTTTTACATAGAAAAAGTTCAATCTGGATTCTGTATAATTAATATAGTGAGGGGGATGACACCTCTAACCTCAAAAATGTTCAATTAAGACTTTTTGTAAACATAAAAACAACAGTCAGATAAAGCAAAGATATTCACAAGTCTGAGAAGTGCATTTTTCTTCTAACTATGTGTTCAGAATTTCTTAAATTGTTTGATCCTAAATTACACCTTATTAAAATCTAAAACTAGTGCATTCTTTGTTTTCTAAATGCAGCACTTTTAATTCCCCTTTTAATTTATTTTTACTTTAACTACAGAACTACACTGCATTTTGATTTTCTAGTAGTGTTTATATTGTCTTCGTCCTATTATGTTTGATTCATATTTTCAAAGTTTTTATAATTTTTTTATGGTTCGAAGTACATTTATATTTCAACATCTTTGAAGATACGTTTTTCTCATGAAAATGTTTCAGAAAATTAAAGAAACAAATGAATTTGTTTTTTTTACTCTCATTTTTTTTTTTTTTTTTTTTGCTTAAAAAGTTTTAAATATTAATCGATTCATGAATGTTTACTTGTGCAAAGGTTTGGCTTAAAAAAAAACAACAACAAAAACGTTGTATTCTGTGATTTGAATAAAATATTTTTCTTTTGTATTCATTTTCTTGTATTCATGATTTTTATTTTAACATGAATTTAAAGTGTAAAATCAATTTGTAATTAATATCCCTAAACAAATTAGTCCGAAGAACATGAAATGTTTTGAAGCGCTTAATGAGACCTATTGTTAAAGTTCACCTACTTGTGATGACGTCATCGACGGAGATAGCTGGCCTTGTCTTTCGGTGGTGTTGACAAAACTCGTCGGAACGGGACTCGGGGATGGTCAAACCCGATATTTCAGTGGTTCATACGCACGTGCATATGTAGATACATACATACATACATATCGGATATTGTGGAAAAACAGCTTAAACTAATTAATTTGTGGTTAAAATGCAAATTCATGCTTAAATTTGAGTGGGAAATTTTTTGCGATTGCAACACTTCCTGCACTTAGTACAAGAACGAAAAAAAGATGCTTTAAAAGTTAATCTTCTATTTTCGAAACTTTAATTGCCCAATACAAAGAATTATTCAGAATTATCTATCGCATTTCTAAGTTTTATTTCTCAAAAATCAACCGAAATAGCAACGTCTGAACGTCCCTCCATAACATTTGGAAATTAAATATGCTTGCACTTAATTCCACAATCTAGAAATTATATCCTAGCGTCTATCAAGTTTACTCGATAAACATTATCACGACCATATTTCCATATTTTATTAACTTTTCAAAAAAACAGTCAGTGGCGCGCGCTTTGAGGAAAAATAAAGGGTCGTGATCAAAGAAGATCATTTATTATAGTTAGACCATTAAACGCGTAAGACCACTATGAACAATGAGATATCAAGAAAAACATATTTAAAGTTGTTTTTTTTTTTTTTTTTCACTTTCTTTTAATTTGCATCAAGTTCTCGAGAAGCAAGCTGTTTATGGGTGGCAAATATTATATCGGCTCTGCACTCAATCAACTTCTTTATTTCTAACCGTTAGTAAATAGTACATTGAACACGGTCCTCCTCTAATTTTGTCTTTATCCATGAAATAACTTTTATCATTTAGGATAATATCACCAAACAATTTGCTTGATTAACTTTATCACTTTCGATTATAATTATTCATTTATTGATTTCTTAAAATGTGCCGACAAACAAATATTACATTAACAATCATATTAATATTATATATAACTCGTTAATATAATATTATATTATATTAACGAGCTTTACGTATTCCCGTTACTTAAATATTATGATCCTTAACTGAGGAGAAGATGTAACACTCGGGGGATAGCCATCTTACCAGCCCCAGAGCCCCTACACAAACAGGGTGATGCATCCGCCATTTTGATAAACAGTATCCAATGTTAAACATGATATTAAGTTTAATGCTGTTCTTCAACTGGATTTTCTGAATCAAACTCGTAACTTAAATTTCTAAACACTCTCTAGATGCTCGTGTGGTATTCAACCCATAGCATTTGCTCTAGAGATATGTCTATATCAGCTATGTTGCTCAACTTCTTTCATTCATTATAACAGAGTTCTTTCAAATGAATAGTTTATCTAACACGCATTTCTGATTCTAGAATTGTTCTTTAACAATGTGGTTATAATTTTCGTAATATCTTTACCCCCTTTTATATATTATATAGGTATTTTTAAAAATTGTTGAGTTGTTTTTCTTTCCAGTTCATCGACACATACGACATTGCTGTCAAAATCTTAAATACTCGTAGCTACATAAGGGTTTTGCTTAGATTGTTTTTATATTATGTGCACAATACTACAAAATATATTTATTTTCAGTAAACTTAATAGATTTTATAAGACTCTTATATTTACAGAAATTTTATTCAGGGTAAGAAAAGATTTCTGCTCGCGTACCATTAGTTTTCAAATATGTTGTGTGCGTGTGTTTTGCCCGCACGTGTGTTTGAAAAAGTGAGACAGAAAAAAAAGACAGGAACACGTATGTTAGTTAGCGCAAAGCATTTTTATTTCCTAGCATTTTTTTATTTCCTGCCATATTTTATGCTTTCAATTTTCATTCTTGCAATTTATTTCCAAATCCAAGAAATTTTCAAACCGAGAAAGCTTTATAAAACTTTAAGCCGATCATTTCCGCTCTAATTTATATACATAATAAAAACCTGTGCTTTTGAGTCGTAATTTCAATAAAAAAAGTTAATTAAAACTGTTAATTAAGTTTGTTTTTCTCAATTAACTTGACGACGCCTAAAGTAAATATTTTATTCTGTAATGGAAGAAAAGCTCTTTCCTGCGTCATAAAACGTGATTTTTTCTTAACGTGTTGTCGGCATTCATTAAGTTTGATGTTGTCGCTGACAATAAAACAGAAAGTTGGACATTTTTGTCGACAACGAAACCCGGTGAGGCTTGCGAATGATTTATTACCGAAACAAGAGTATATTGTGTTTCCTAGAACGCGGAAGGAAAATGGATGTGCTGCTGAAATAAGAAATCAAATCAAAAGAAAATAAATCCTTATCAAAATTGGGAGAGATTTATTTTCATCATTGACGACACCTTAGCTTGTTGTTTGAGTCATAAGTCGGCATCACTCAAAAACAAAAATATCCTTGAATGCCGCCGGAAAAAACTTTCCATGTTTTTATTTTCTTACAATTATAAAATTTCGATAAGTAATTTATTATTCTTTGAGTAAACTTATTAAAAATTGTGTTTAGCTGTATACTTCTCCCATAACTTTTCTTTGTACAATACAGAGCATTTGTTTTTTTTTTTTTACTTCAAGTACATGAATGTAAATGCGTTTAAGTCCAAATATATTCTCTTAAATTGTAAGTATGATTCATCATATCATAGGCGTGAAATATAGTCATATATTAATATTTAACCAATATTTTTCACAAATGTCAACCTTACTTGTGAGTTTTTTCCTCGTTATGTGCCTTTAAAGTGGAGCAATTTCTTACCTTTCATGCCCTTCGTTTCCGCGAAAATTAGTTTTTGTCAATCTCACAGGTCTATTTATTCACAAAAGAATATGGCTCATTGATGCTGAAATTGTTTACAGAGGCAATCTTTTCAACTGCGCTATTTTTCGTATTGAAAGAAAGAGAGAAAGAAAGATATTTTGATGAAGATATAGTTTTAATTTGGTGTGATAATTTCGCAATGTAAAAAAAAAAAACAGATTAAAAAAAAAAGAAATATTTTTCAAAAGTTTGACTAGCACCTTACACAATCCATTCTTCATGACACGAATGTAAATACACGAATTGTTTTTTATGCCAATGTCAATATATAAATTACTTCCTGATACAATTTTTGTGCCGAACACTACTTTCACGAACAACTAATGAGTTTTTATTATTACTTTATTTATTTTTACGGATAAAGTTTAAAGTTTTTCCAATTATTTTTCTCATTTTAAAAGTGATAGAAGTATTAAAGATGCAATTTCTAAAAAAGAAATATTTAAAAATACCTTATATTTGAAAATTTTCAAATATATTAATGAGGTACCAGTTTAAATATTTATCATATTTTTATAAAATATATGTCAAATATTCGAAATAATTTTATGTATTAACAAACATCTTCAAAACTTTTTTTTCTCCCGGTTTATGCGACATTATTTTAATAACTCAATATATAGCTGGTTGTTATGAACTTTGTAATTTTTATCTTTATTACTATGCTACATCGCAATAAGTCTATATTGGATCTGCAATATAGAACATAAATTGAAACAAATACAGATATTTCAAAGCATAAAAATATAAATAATGCACAATTTTGACGTAATATATAGGAAATATTGCTCTATGTTCCATTTCAAAATGTATTCAAATATCCTCACCATCTTTTTCATGTAATTTTCGGCCTATTTCGATTTGCATACTTTAAACAGAAAGTTATTTTCTCTGGAAATGTGATACGTAATGTGCACAATAAGCGAAGGGAATAGTTTCCTTACTCACCCCTTTGGAAATAGATGGAATTTTCTGGAAATGTTCTATCAAAACGTACGGAAAGGCATCTCGTCCCGAAAGGGAATTTGTTTTCATCAGAAGCGACATTTCCTTTGTGTGTTTGTCTCGATGAATAGAGTAAAGTTGCTGTTAAGATGAACTCTTTGTTTTAGAAAAGAAGTAATGGTGGGATGGAATTTTTTTCATCAAAGAAGAACTTTTATTCCCAACGTAGTGTTATTTTTCTTCTTGAGGCTTAATCCGAGCAGATTTGCAAAAGTGGAGAACTAAAAATGGTGTGTTGAGAACACTTCCTTCCTTCCATGCAGTTCCTCCAATTTGTTTTACTTCAAAAACTGCTCTGTAATCAAAAATATTTTTAATAAGAAGATTTTTTTTATAGAAAACAGAATTGTGTATTACTGATAGATTACAAGACAATTATATTTATTATGTGTTTCAAACATTATGTTAAGCATAATTGACAACTTTGATTTTTTAATCAGGCTCACAACCTTGAAACTTCGAAACGGTCATCTTCGTGGATGAAAATGGCAAATAAATATTCAAATTCAAGATTCTTATTGCACTAGATTAATGGAGTTTCAAACGTTCGGTTTTAATTCATTTGCAATATACAATCATTTTATGCAGTTTTTCTGAATTTAATCATTTAAACGGATTTATTTTGGTAAAATGATCGGTATTGTAATAGAAACAAAATTAGTTAAGGTATTGCGTTTTAGTAAAAGGAGCTCACTTTAAACTCTGCAGTATTTTCCGTTGATAAAGTGTGTAATGTAAACCAAAATAAATTATTGCATAGCGTGAGTCTTTTTTTTTTTTTTTGAAATGGTTTTTTTAAAGTGTCATGGGGGATGTTTGATATTTTTGAAAGAATAATTTTATTATCCGTCGACACTTTATTATCCGTCAATGTTGTATATAACCAGGATTAGTAAGTTGATTTGTTTTATTTGTTTTTAAAAAAGGCTCATTTTTAACCGACTTCACAAAGGAAGGAGGTTATACATTCATACTGTATGTATGTCTTTTTTTTTTTTTTGTTTGTCCACTCATAACTTCTCACCGGATGAACCGATTTTCATGATTCTTTTTTTAATCGATCGAGGGTGGTTTCCCATACGTCCCGTACTTTCGTTTGACTATATTCGATAATTAGAAAAAAAGTTATGGGCAGAAATGTAGTTTTTTTTTTTTTTTTTGTCTTTTCATCCATAACTTTTGACTAAATGAACCGATTTTGATGATTTTTTCTTTAATCGATAGAGGGTCGTCTAACTCAAATATTGCAAATCAATTTGACTAGATTTGTTTTTTAGAAAAAACGTTACGAGTGAAAAATAAGTATTTTTTATTTTAATTGGAAAGGCCTGGCTTGATTTTTCTTTGTTGGGAAATCTATTAATAAATATAAAAGCATTGTTAAAAACATGTTTGTTGTCATGTCAATATTAAAATAAATTACAGCAAGAGTTTGACTAAAGGCTCTGTGGCAAAAATTAATCCAATCAGTTTGTTTGCTAAAATAGACTTCTGAAGGGAATTTATCATACAAGTGATTAGTTTTTAGTGCCATTAATTCAAAGAAGTTTTGACCTTTGATATGGATTTTTTTTAAAAATAGAGTATTTATATACAAAATGTATTTACACTAAAAAGAATAAAATAAAATAATTTTCATAAAAAAACAGAACCGACTTCGAATTAAAAATTGCACTAAAAAGTAAAAAATAAATTCATTCTTTTAACAACATCGATATGACTTTTAAACATAGTTTTAGAAGTCGGTGCAAAATTATGGGTCTAATTACCATCATACCATTTGCAACTTCATATTGGAACTGTTGCTAATTCTGCGGAAATATATATATTTGTAATTGATTCATGATTACAAAAGATTTTATCTATCCTAATTTTGCACCGACTTCTAAAACTATGTTTAAAAGTCATATCGATGTTGTTAAAAGAATTTTTTTTTTTTTTTTTTTTACTTTTTAGCGCAATTTTTAATTCGAAGTCGGTTCTGTTTTTTTATGAAAATTATTTTATTAACCGACTTCACAAAGGAAGGAGGTTATACATTCATATTGGATGTATGTCGGTTTTTTTTTTTGTCCACTCATAATTTCTCACCGGATGAACCGATTTTCATGATTTTTTTTAATTTGATCGGGGGTGGTTTCCCATAGGTCCCGTTCCTTTGTTTGACCATATTCGATAATTAGAAAAAAAGTTATGGACATAAATAGGGTCATTTTTTTAGTTTTTCATCTATAACTTTTGACTAAATGAACCGATTTTGATGATGTTTTCTTCAATAGATAAAGGGCCGTCTAACTCAAATATCGCACATCAATTTGACTACATTTGTTTTTTAGAAAAACGTTACGAGTGAAAATTAAGTATTTTTTTATTTTAATTGGAAAGGCTTGGCTTGATTTTTCTTTGTTGGGGAAAACTATTAATAAATATAAAAGTCATTGTTAAATATAAAAAGTTTGTTGCCATTGACTGTATTATTAAAAGCAATTGTAGCAACAGTTTGACTGAAGGCTTCTCTAAAGCAAAAGTTACATCCAATCAGTTTGTTTGCTAAAATCGACTTCTAAACGGGAATTGTCATACAAATGATTAGATTTTAGAGCCATTAATTCAAAGAAGGTTTGCCCTTTGATATGGATTTTTTTGAAAAATAAAGTATTTATTGAAAAAATATTTGCACTAAACAGAATAAAATAAAATAATTTTTGAGAAAAAAATAGAACCGACTTCAAAGCAGAACAACTATAAATTGCGCTAAAAAGTACAAAATAAATTAATTCTTTAAAAAACATCGATGTGACTTTTAAACATAGTTTCAGAAGTCGGTGCAAAACTATGGGTCTAATTACAATTACACCATCTGTTACTTCATCTTTGCACTGTTGCTAATTCCCTGATGCTAATTTATATTTGTAATTGATTAATCATAACAAAAGATTTTATCTATCCTAATTTTGCACCGACTTCTAAAACTATGTTTAAAAGTCACATCGATGTTTTTTAAAGAATTAATTTATTTTTTACTTTTTAGTGCAATTTATAGTTGTTCTGCTTTAAAGTCGGTTCTATTTTTTTCTCAAAAATTATTTTATAATGTAATAAAATCTAGATATTCTATCATTTAAAGGGACTTATTTAGTTAAGGGCTGGGACTTCAATATAATCAAGATGTGATGAATGTGTCGTTTATTATGGTTATTATTATTATTAATTATTGCTGTTGTTGTTGTTATTGTTATTATTGATATTATTATTATTGTTGTTGTTGTTGTTATTGTTTTTTTTTTGTTATTATTATTGTTGTTATTATTATTATTGTTGTTGTTATTATTGTTGTTGTTATTATTATTATCAACAATTGTAGTGGTACTGCAATATCATCAAAATTAGTTACGCTTCGCGTGTTTTTACAAATAACAATTCCGTACAACGATGAAGAAATTTTCTATGATCAGGATAAATCTGCTATGTTGAATATTATAAATGATATGCTTTAGAGTAAAGTATTTCTCTGATTTATGAATTGCTTAATTTTTCTCCATTGTTGACATCTGAGTAGGTAAAAATATGAACGCTGCTCAAAGTTTTACTAAAAAGAATGTGGGAAGCTAGTGATTCCAAGTATAACTGGAAGCACGGCACACGTACACGCTAAAAGTATAGCGAATGGCGTGGACAAAGTGGATTCATTTGTTGACACTTAGGCTGCTTTGATGTACGTCCCTCTCTTACGGGGAACGTGTCTAGAATCGAAATGCGGGGATGCCAGAAAGGATGAGAGAGATATTTCACGAAAAGAGATTTTTAAAGCCAATGCTTGACTGGTTAAAGTATCATTTTTCTCCATAATTGAGTTTTGTTTTTTTTTTTTATTTCACAGACAGCTTTTCCAATCTCAACCGAAGGAAAAAAATCTGCGCAGAATTACTACGAACAGCTATAATAAAGCAACATAGAAGTAGAATGATACTAATGTAAAGATAAATAGATAAATAAAAAAATAATTAAAAAAAAAGTTTACATCTCTGCAATTGCGAAAAAATATCAATGTAGGTCGCAATAAATTCACGATAATAAATCACTTACGTCAACAAGATACATAAAAAGAGAGCAGCAAAGAGAGCAAGTGGTTTTTCTCTACACACAGATTATGCTGGCAGAGAAACAACTTTTACAGAATTCTCGATTTTGTATTTCAAAAAATTGCAAATTTTCACGATAGAGAAACATTTGGAATTAATTATGGTATTACTTTTACATCACTACAGATAAAAGAGCACATTTATAGTTTATAGCATTTACTATTATTTTTCGTAGAATTGTGTTTTTAATTTATTTGTCTGTGCAGTGTAAGGCTATAAATAATACTTTTGAATATTGTTTTATAGTAAGCATATATTAAAGCATTGTCATTTAATATTGATAAAATTTCTGCAGCAAAATTAACAAGTTTTACATATATATATTGAATAAAATGGTTAATAATTGCCCTTTAGTTTGAATTATATTCATTGTGATAAAAACACATTGTTTCGACATGAAAAAAAAAGATATTGCACAAAACAATATTCCAATATAACTAACTTTATTCAAATTGAACAAAGTAATTCAACATTTGACAAGAGTGTTGAACACAAAAAAATATCATCACTTGTATCAATTACTTTTGGCATCATGTAACGAATACTTTCTACTTTGAAATACTAAATCCATGGGCAGCTGCTACAAACCTGGCAACGGCAATGTTGTATTGGTTGAATGATCCAAAGTTAATAAAACAAAGATAAAATTACATTTCTAAACATAATTTAGAAATGTCAATGCACATGAAGTAAGTGAAGAAATAGTACGCAAAAAAAAATGAAAATGGCTCCAAAATAAAAGTCTTTCAGTGTAATAAATATATTACAATATTTTTATAGCTTTATTATAAATAGTATGTGTTTATTTTTGGCTCGAAAGTAAATGTTACTTCTGTTTCTTCTAACTTTTCAACCATTTTTTTTTTTTTTTTTTTTTTGTGGATATTTTATTCTCTTTTTGTGACATTGTTACTTTTTCCGCCTTTTCCTTCTCATAAATGTATTTCACTTTAAAAGCTTTAATTTTAAAAAACTAAGTCCCAAATTCATCAGTAGTAAATAAAGTTTATTTTTTAAGCATATTATATTAAGTACTAAGAAAGTATCATAGAAATATAATTTGAAATGAAAATTATTAAGATTCAAGTTCCAGCTGCAAGAAATGTAAAGTATTATATTTACATTGCAGAAAAAGTATTTAATAATAACATCATGTGCCTATTATATACTATTTAAACTTAAGGGTTTAGTTCCAAACAAAACAACTTCCAGCACCAGCTCTCATTTTTTATTTCAAAAAAATTAAAAATAAATAAATGAAATAAAAATTTTTTTGTTTATTCTTTTTTTTTCTGGCAGAATAAAAGACAAACCCCAAACGACGGTTTTATGTTACTGAAATATTTTTCGTGAACAAAGATGCCAACAATATGTCAGTTTGAATGAAAATGGATTTTGGAATCAACGGGGGCATTTTTATCCTGTATCTGACGTTCGATGAATACATCATGCCTTCGAAAAGGGTGTTGGAACAACGACAGGTATTCTCAAGTTGCTCAATAAATCACAGCTATATGTTATTAGGTTGCGTTGGAGCATATTTTGTTTATTTGTTTTTTGGGAGAGCGAAGTCTGATGTGATATATTTTACTTTGGAGTAGCAAAAATGGTATTCTTTCTAGCATTTTAATTTATAAATCATAGAAACAATTGTAAAACATAAAAAATTACCACATTTTTTGTAAAAAAATTTATACTGGGAAAACTTTAACGATATATTGCACCAAAAATTGCTACTATTTTCCTTGCTACAAAAATGATGCTTAATTTTGCTATAATTTAGAGCTATATTCACAAAGAAGCATCAAAATTTAGCAAAATTAACCACCAGCCGCCGCTTTTAAAGCTGATATCGGATTCCAAATGTTGCAGAAACCATAGCTAGCGTTTTCAAATTTTTGCACCAATTTATGGTGAAGTCTTATGAACTTAGACTTCCAATTATTTAAACTTATGTACAACTAGAAAATTTGCGCCATGCATTCCATTTAAAGTTTATTCACGTTTTTTCAAGTGAAGTTTGAGGCAAAATGAAATAATTGAGACAAGACGAGATTTTCATAATACCTCTCGCTAAATAATAAAGAAATAAGTAAAAACAAGTAGCAACTTGTGAAAAAGCCTCATCTTAATACAGAAAAAGTCTTGAAAAATTTACGGCAAAAAGATAATTGTGATTATAGAGAAGGAACCTTATGGTGCATTCACACTCAATGCGACGGAGACAAAATTCATCTTTCTTAATATACTGTTGCTGCCGGCGTGATGGCGTCGTTGTAAGGCGCGGAGCTCGTACGCCCCATCTCTGAGAATCGAGCCTGGCAGTGTCGATAGATTTTCAAGAAGTAGAAAATCGTCTGCTCCCATGTCGTATGATTATACGGCATGTGTAAAAGATCCCTTGAGTAGCCATTTGGCTTGGATGCTCTCGGCTAAATTAAATTCCTAGGGAAGTTTCGCATCGAGAGAGTTCGGATGCTCGCCCTTACATGTGGAGAAACCGGACGTCAAAATTCTCATGCGGTGATGGTACCACACTCATTGTGGTGCCGCTGAAAGAGATGGTACCCCATGGTGCATAGGTCTGCAATTGGCAGAAGCCAACAGCAGCCCATTAAAAATAATATATATATATATTGTTGCTATGGTTGTCAAAACAACAACGAGGACTTATTTGTTCCAAATGGAGTCATACTGTCACCAACAAATCTCAGTTTTCTGAGTTAAAGTAGTTTTGATGTGGAATGAACTAGTCTATTTATAGTTGCAATCTCAAAATGTTCTACTATATCTTTCATATTCATACTCTTTGAAAAATTAGGAAAGGCGCCGGCGGAGCGATGTCCTTGGAGCGAATGGCTCCAAAATAGGATCAACACCTCTTCACATTGAGGTATACTTGTACACCAATGTTGTTCGAATTCTTTAACTCTTTAGATGTACGCTAAACGAGGAAAACGTTCGAACGCGTGTTTGTCTCATCCCCCGTTGGTGCGATTGACACCAAAAACAATGCTGTTTCTATTGGGATTGATCAAATTTTTACCGTATGATTGCGTAATTTTGTGCCAAACGCGAATCAGAATCTGTTCCCTTTGAGATATAATTGTATACCAATAATGCTTTATTAGCGTCTACGTTAGACCAATACTTTAATACGTTTCTCATGATTGATAATAAGTTTAGAAAAATAAAAGTATCCGTAAAAATGCTTTGCTGTTTTTAATTGTCCATAATTTCTCCAAAAAAAAGCTGCAAAAGTTGAACACTATATGGGCATTTGTGATCCTCTAGAGTTCAACATAATAGCAAAACCCCCGTCTAGTTTAATAAAATATCTGTTTTTTGCTATTTTAGCTATAAACATTCAATACCGCAAAATATCAAATATGAAGACAAGTATAAAGAAAAACTGCTCCGACAATTAGGACCAGATATGCAATCACTGAAACTGTCTTTTTAAGCACCGTTGCTATGGCGACAAGGATACATACAGAAATTGTGCTGCAATTTACCAGATAAATATTTAACTGAAACGTAAAATATCCTTGACACTGGTTCCGTAACGAATATTTTTTAATGAGATAATAAATTCTTGCTTCTGAGAAGAAACATTAATCTCCCTTAAGATATTTAGCTTAAAAAGATCTTTCGTTTTCTAAAGAAAAAGATGCACGGAAGAGAATGGAATTTAACTTTTGAAAGAAACGGTCAGGATATTTTTTCCTTGAAACAGCAATTTCATTTTTTAAAATAAGACAGCTTCTCTCAACTTTTTATTTTGTGCACAATTTATAAGAATTACGAATTAGTTGCTTGCTGATGAAATAGTAATATTGTTTATGCAGGATAAATTATTAATATAAATTGGGCTGTGCTAAATAGTTTACTGTATAAATTACATAAAATATTTATTGATAAAAAATATCTACCGTATCTAGAAATAGTTTTGACTTTTAAAATGTGTGACAAAAACGCTTTTGTATTTATAATTCTTATTTTTGTAGTAATGAATTTGCTTGAGTTTCGAGAAGCATACCACCTGTAATACACGCAGCGTAGTTTATCCACCGGAATTTACCAGTTTCAAACGTATAATGGCTGAAAATAGTCATAAGGAAAATGAAGACCATCATAAAATTGGGTCGGTCAATCTAATAATTTTTCTAGTGAAATTAGTTTCTGAACTCTAGTTAAGAGTACGTAAGAATATATTTATTCGCCATAAATGCGCCCTTATCTGCTTGGCGTTAATTTAATTGCTAACGTTAATTAATTTTCAGTATATTTGATCATCAGATCAAGCGCACACATTGATAAGAATCATCACTATTATTTTTCTTTCCCGCCTACTTTTTAGCAAAATGTTTTTTTTTTTTTTTTTTTAATGAAAAGAGTGAGAAAAAGCTAAACACCTTGTAAAAATGTCGTTAAAACAAAACAAAATGTCAAAAATAAATTAAATAATTAAATAAATATAAAAATTAAAAAATGGAAAGTATGCTATTGCGGTGGGGAATAGTGTGTCAGTCAGGCTGCCTTCTTGGCCACAAAACTGAAATGTTTCGCTGGTGAAACTCATCAAATCATATTTTATAGATAAGAGGGTTTTATTGGGTTTTACCAGTTGGAACGTCTCAGTTTTATTGCCAAGAAAAGCTAAAAATCCAAACATAGTTTTGATTTAGTGTGTTTAATTTGTAACCCCACGATAATACGAATTGAAGTTATTAAAGAGATTATTTCGATGCTTTATGCAAATATATCAACGACTGTTTAATGTTTCATCTAAAATAGCTTCATTAAACACAAAAAAGTATTACAACTTCTTTATAACCTTATTGTATTTTTATTTGAAGAAAATTTACCGATATAGGCAGAACCATGTTTTAACACTGGCTATTTTATGAAATATCTCAAAAAAAGTATCATGCTTTTTATTGGGAGAGAAACAATTCCCAAAACACTTTAAAATTTAAAGTAGAAAAAGAAAAAAGAGTAAACTGACATAGAGCCAAATATAAATCGGGTTTGAAGATTCTGTACGAGATAAAATCGAAAAGACCGCTTTGTTTTCCAAAGAGATATAATAGTATTTGTAAAAGATTGATAGTCCTTCCAGAACAGAGCCAAATTTTGTGTTTTAAGCGCTTCAAAATTTTCCGTAAATTATATTCCTTTTCAACATTGATACAGAAAACGGAAGGTAAAAAACAAGAAAAAAGAGAGAGAGAGAGAAAGAAAGAAAACACTCACTCTTTCTCGGGGAATACATCGTAAGCAGTGAAAGAAAATTCCATAAATAATACTGCGAATCGAGTAAAATTTTCGAATGTTATTTTGGTGTTTTTTAGAGAAAATAAACAACAAATATATTGGTTTAGATTCACTTGTATAGTGCTTGAGTAGGAACGCAGGGTTATTTAAAGCGAAAATATATGAATAGCATCCTTTTAAGTTCAAAGATTTTAGTTATCACAGTATAATTATTTAAGATCTGAATAAATATAAAAGAGAAAGTACTTATTTGTTCTTGCAATAAATTTTTGCCTATCTATGTCTATATATGTGCGGGAAAATATTTCTATTTATTACCTGCAGTATATAGAAAGTCAACTTTCTATCTCCGAATATAACTATAAGTTTCTACTTAATTTCATTTATTCTACATTTTTCCTTCTATCTTCGTATCGTTCTCTATTTATCTGTCTCCTTCTCTCTCTCTCTCTCTCTCTCTCTCTCTCTTCCTCTGTCTCTCTGTATTTATCTAACTGTTTTCCTCTTTATCTATATGTAAAGAAAAAACAGTTAAGTACACCATTTTCTCCTCACTTTGTCAACCGATTTTCTTACTTTTTTTTCCTTTTGTTTGGTAGCTATTGATGAGTGTTAGGGTTATCAATGAAAAAATGCTGGTGAAATAGTTAATTTTTGTTTCTCCTACTTCCGACATAAATTCGAAGCCTTTTTTAAGAAGCCTTTATTCGTCATACTTTCATACTACTCCTTATATCCACAATATTTGTATAGTGCTCAATACATTTTTACTATTACAATTCAAAGAAGAAGAAATATCAGGAACGAAACAAAAAATTAAAGGAATGTCAAAGCAAAATAGTACTAATCTTAAGATGTTAGCTAATCCATTTCCAAAAAAATATATTAATAAAACGTCCAGTACAATGTCAAAGAAAATAAAATACAATTTGAAGCAAACAATGTCTAACGCATTGTAAAGTGAGATAATAAGTGAGATGGACGCACTTATAAGACGTTTCAAATCAACGTTTCATAAGCTTGTTAATTTGCATTAGCGTTTTGAACACGATTAATTTTAAGGTGAGTCTTTGTAGTTCTAATTTATTCAATAATAATAGGGTGGTACGAAATTTTTTATTTCCATTTTCTTAACAGGAGAAGGTGGACCAAAAGATGAAATTTAGCTACAATATATGTTACAAATGCATTAAATTAAATAACTTATTTGGTAGTAAATAAGTCGCCCTGAATAGGGATTAGAGTTAATTGAAATATTGAAACAAAACAAACTGTTGTCAAACAGAAAAATTTAAATGTCTAAAAATTGTTTAAACGTTCGACTCTGAACTTGGAAAACTAAATGAATTACGATCCAGTTTTGACCATTTGGCGAACTCCAGTATTACTATTATTTGCTATTATACATACCTGCCTATCAATTTATGTACGAGTTAATTTATTTATTAACTACGTCCTATACTCTTTATATTCGATTTTATATCTCTAAATTTAGCGACAAATTTCTTTTCAGCTTTGATTTCTTTTTTTTTTTTTTTCTTTTTTTTTTTTTTTTTTTTTTGTAGTTATATTTTCTGATGTCCTTTTTATTTCTGTTGATATCTTTTTACCTATCTTCAATATTCTACATTTGTTCTTGAACATAGTTGTCCTTGTATCACCTTTCGCTTTCTATCAGTTTTGCCCACCTCCCCTCTTTTTATTCTCTCTTTTCTTCTTTTTAGATTTTCTCTTTTACTTTTCCTTCTTTTAACTTTTCTTTTATTCATAATTTCATCTATTCTTTTTTTCCTTCAAAAACTTCCTATTCATCAGATTCCATATCTTCTTCTGTTACAAATGGCTACATATCAATCCTTGTAATTTTTCAATCCACAGCTGTATAAAGCTCTTCTCTATACTTATTCAAATGACGCGATCTGCTATTTTTATCACTAATTAATTTCAGAGAAATCCCTCGACCTTCTGGTGATCATGAACGTGAAATCATGTTCATGATCACCAGAAGAACGTGATATAAAGTTCTCATGAACCTTTTTTAAATGAACCAAAACGATAAAAATTGTATACACATTATCCCGTTGCCTGATCGTAACATCTTCAAGTTCATGGAAAGTTTTTGTTTTTCTTTTTTATCGGGATTTGAGGTTTTCACGGACTGACAGAGATTTAATTTGCCAAATCATTTTCACGACATTTTACAGACGTGGACTTGCAAATCTCAAGTTGCCTACCTGATGTTGTTTCTTTTGAAGAAATGGTCCGGTAATTTTTTTTCAGCAGCTAGTGGTGTAGTCCAGCAAAGAAAGATGGAGGCGACGCTCACACTTGCGAGCAATAGACGCATTGAAATAAAAAAAGACATTGAAATTTAAAAGTGGGGTTTAAAAGTTAAATTATGGGGAATGCCGTTCTTCAGCGTCCCTCCTCAACTACATCACTTCAAACCCTTATTCATTTTCATTGTATCAACTGTTCTGATTTAAAATTAAACAATTCCAATGTTGCAAAGTACAAATTACCCATGAAATGTCATGCACTTTTTTCAAAGCTGCAATGAGCCCATCTCTTCAGGGCGATTAAAAGAAATTAAGTTACAAAAAATGTAAAAAATTGAATATTTGTTTTCTTGTGCTTTCAAAAGACGTGTATGATGAGAACTCATTTCAGTGTCACGTCTTACAAAGTAGAACTTGTTCAAATATGCAGTTGACTTTATGGTATTCATTTACAATTTCCTCTGATTTGCTATCTTTCTCGTGTTTCTCATTTTCGTTTGCTTCTTCCAATGCGTAGAAATTATCTATCAACCTTTAAACATCTTAATTAAATTTAGTTCCAACTTTCTCAAATGTATGTAGAATATTGATTGATTTTAATTAGTCAAGGAAGAAAACCGGTATGGCGAAAAAATCGACAAGCCCTCATTATTTTGGAAACTTTGGTTTAAATGTTACACATCAAGAAATTTAAGCAGAAAACCTTATTTTATACGGAACCGCAACATTTTGACTCGTAATAACATTCTTTTACTCTATTCACTTCAAAAATTCTTTCACTCTGCTTTATTAAAATTATTTTAAAAATTACTTTATACATCTTCATAATACGAAAAAAAATGGAAACTGCACTTCCTTTTTCCTTTCCAACATAGGAATATTAACTTTTAAGCCACAACGAAAGAAAGTATAGACTGGTACTTTTTTATGTGTTCCTAGGAATTATAAGCAAAAACCAAAGTTAATCTTCGAAGCGTTGGAAAACTTTAAAGCAACCTTTGAATTGATCTTGGTTTTTCTTGCCAGCTTATTTAGTAATCACAACAAGGCGTCATTTAAAAGTCTCTGTTTAGTTTGTGAAATAAAGTATTACAAGCATCTTACGCCAATAAGCCGTCGTCTTCGTCAATGAAATCTTGAAATTCGTCGATGAAAAGCTTATTTATCGAATAAAAAGAAACATAACTTTGGAGGGGAAAAACCTTATATTATTCAGTCAAGATGTAATCGTGTTTAAAATTTAAACCATGATATTATTTCCAGCACTATTTGAATGCCAGGTAAAATATCTCGTCGTCAAGAAAAATTTCCTGTTTAGTAACATATAGCTCAGTTTTAACAGCTAGATTAAATTAAAAAACGGCGCAAAATTATTTAAAAAAAAAGACTCTTAAAATAGTGATACATAAGCGAGAGATTACTACAGAACAGAGGCTACTCGCATATGTATTAGACAATTTTCATGCTCACAACAGAAGCAAGTTGCACAATGTTTGTGTTTGGTCAAAGCGGAGCTTGATCGTTACGTTACCGTACCAGTTAACTACCGCACCAGTATATCAGTTGCAGTTAACTGGATCAAGTTCAGCCTTGGAGTGATGAACCTTATTCTAAGCTGCCTTTCTACTGTAATTTTAAATGAAAGTAATAGGGGAGAACAGGGAGAGTCCGGACAATTTTTCTTCACGATTTTTTTTCTAAGCTGCCAATACAGCTAGGAATCTTCAGAAAGCGTTTTCTTGTGACCTGAAGATTCAGATTTATGTGAGTTTTTTTAAAATTACCTAGGACGCCCTGTATAGGGACAGTATGGTTTTTAGTGCAAAGAGGGAAAGTGTCCGCGGTCTCCCCAACATAAGGAGACTGCGGACACCATGCGGGGAGATTCAGGACACATGGGAAAGTAGAGATCAGTGTTTCAAGAAGTTGACACTCAAGTTACGTCTAGATAAACATTGAAAGATGGGTATACAATAAAAAAATATGACCAATGATTCAAGAATTAAATGTTTAATAAGAAAGTTTTAAAAAACAATGAGAGATAATTCAAGAAATATGTTTGCATAAATCGTAAACATTACCATTTATTTGATTGTTATTTTACCATATATAATCGCAACAGTTGAATAACCATTAAAAAGATGGTACTCAAACAGCTGACTGTGAAAAAAAATTGTTTATTCTCTGTTTCTCCTAAAGAACCTTTAATTAACCGTAATTTATAAGCGCCATTAGGTCTCGTAGTCAATAAGAATCGGGCGTCCATCCTGTTTGTGGAACCTTACCGGTCGTACGTTGTTGTTAAAATATGAATAAAGATGTATCAGTTCAAATCTGCATGTGTATATAAAAAAGAAGAAAAAAAAAGTGGTTACTAAATAGAAACACATACACACGTAAATCAAAAATTGGAGACATCGGATTCCCGAACTGTTTGCGAAAGAGCGAACCCATACTTTGAGTTGCTGAAGCTTGTTTGCATTTTAATTTTTGCAGCAAATAAAATGATTTTATTTTTTTTTTGTCAATATACAGTAAATTTAGACCAACAATGACTTTAGATCTAATCAAAAACTGAAATCTCAATTTCAATGCAGTTTGCCTGTTGAAAAAGAAGATTTATTGATAAATAAACGGCCGCTTTAATTTTACGGTTTAAACTTAAATTTTACGGTTTTGAAACCATTTATAAATAGTTATGAAACCGTAAACGTGTGTATTTACGGCTTTTTAACCAAGCTGATTGGAAATGGTTTAGGTCCCGTAGAGATGGAAAAACGTTCCAAACCGTAAATTTACGGTGAATTACATGAACAGACTGCTGCCGGCTATATTAACCGTAATTTCATGATGAAATTTCTAACAGTGTGAAAATTTGACGAGTTTTGTTGAATTGTTGAAGAGGTTAAAGGTGCCTAAAACTGAGGATCATTCACGAATAATGTTGTCATTACGAACGGGCCGCTTCCACAATAAACCGTTTTTTATCATAGCTTTAACCTCCAGTCCGTCATATAGCACATTTACAGTCACGCCCAGGAAGACGTTGCCATCATATTTCACTGCGACATATTCTCCTGCGATGTTTTGAATTGGTACATCCTTCTCATGTTCTTCGTCTCCAGAATATTCCGAAATATCAAGATCAGATAATGCAGAGGGCATGTCGATGTCGCTATCCGAGCTTGTCGTGTCACAGTCGGGTCTTCTTTTTTTAACTATTTCTTTTTTTTGTTTGAAAGTCAGTGTGCGTTTCGGCTTGGGTGCTCGCTCCTGTTCCCTTTCTTTCTTGAATTCAGCATACGTGAAACGTACAAACAGAATACAAGGGGAGACTCGGGACAAATGTCCTGAGTCTCCCCAAGCGACATTCTTGAAGAAAATGTGATCTGACACAAGCAGTGTGTACGTGACGCCAGTTTAAACACATATAAATAATAGCTTAAATACCCTACTTTCATGATAAATACAAAGAAAAAACATGATTTGCCAATTTACTTAATGAACGCTTAGCTACTTACCGCAAAATTTTAGATCAGACTATGCCAAATCACTCTTTTTCCCTTCACTGCCGTATTTTGACTTGACGGGCAGCCATTTGCACATGACAATAATGGCAGAACACTACCAACATAACAGAATTATTTTTGCGCGGGAAAACCTATAGGTTAGGTGAAAAACGGGCGGTCCGTAGTCTCACCCTGTCAGGACTCTCCCCGGTCTCCACTACCTTTCACATTATCAAAAAGGACATTTTAGACCATTCCTCTTAAGTAGCTTTGCGAACTCTGTAAAAGGTTGTAGGTCGATGTCTGAATAATACACAAAAGTTCATAAGTGCAGATATCCAATAAGAGAGTTTGCAGGAATATCGGTGAAGGTTATGGTCTTGATATCTGTTTCTCATTTTCTGTTTTTGCCGAAAACTCACAAGTAGAAAAATAATTCATTGCACTGCGTTTATTAATCACTGAATTCGAATACATTTCTTAGGAAAATCCTTCCATTCTTTTGTTCTTTAGAAACCCTGTTTGCATATTGATACGTTGAGGACGGCGTGTACCACCGATGGCTCACATGCGAATAGTTTATCAGGCGGCGTGTACCACTGGTGGCTCTCACACGAATGGTCCATCTGGCGGCGTGTAACACTGGCGGCTTATTAAAAAAACCTTCATGTGGCTAAAAACTTTTTTACTGAAAAATTGAAAAGTTTGTTTTTACAGGCAGCAAAAATCTGCGCCGTCCTCAACGTCTTAACAAAAATTTCGACTAACGAACAATAATTTATAGGGACCGTTCATAAATGATGTCACGCTTTTTTCCCATATATTTGACCCCTCCCCCCTTTGTCACAAAATGTCACATCTCAAAGGACCCCCTACCCCCTTTGTCACATGTCCCGCTATGTTGCAAAAGCATGATGTCACACTTCTTGTTACCCAATACCCTCCCCTTGTCACACTTTGTCACAATTTCACGAACCCCCCTCCCCCTTGAAGTGTGACATCATTCATAAATAATCCCATATCAGCTCTGATAAAATAATTCTGCAATCATTTTTTTCCACCAAATAAAACTCGTCTAAAAAATTCGAGAACAGCCTTTTATTTAGTTCAGTGAGGATGTCGAACATTACTTTTTATAATCGACGTAATGGAAATAATCTAGTAATTGAATCTTGTTCGAGTTTAGCCTCACAGATAAAAATTTAAACGGTAAGTTTAAAGTTCCTTTTTATCAACTGTTTATCTTCCAGCGCGAGAGAGAGGCAAAGGCAGAAAAATATATGACTCTATTGCGGAACATGCAAATTCTTTCAAACAGTTTTAAGAAGCATAACTTGCATAATTTGAGAATAAATGTAGATATTTTCTTCAAACGTGGATGTAATGATAGATCAAAATTTTGCAATCTTTCGAGCTATTATATGTTATTGAATGGATAAATGGTGGAAAGATATTGTTTGCGAAAGTTTACTGTTGTTAAAATAGAGTTGTACATATACCGTAAGTAAGTTCATCGATCAAAATTCAAGGATGGTTAAATTTTCACAATTTTGAAGTTCTTGACAGAATTTAAAATTTTTAAGTCAAAAGATAGGGCTAAATTTCGGATGAATTTTAAGATACATAGCTTGAGTTTGAATCGCAATTTTTTGCAGAAGTTATTCAATAGAGATTAAGGAAGATGAAAAGGCACAGATTGTTTTATTAATGATTGATTGATTGGCCGGAGCGGTCAACACATCATCACGGAAAACTTTTTTAGCAGGATAGATTATCGTTTTTAAATAAATAATTTCTTTCACACGAATTTTCTTTTTGTTTTATATGAAATGCATTAGAAGTGTAATAGATAGAACAATTTATTATTCTTGAAATATTTTCTAATAAGGAACTTTAATTTGTGTACTTTTCTGATTTATTTATACAATTTTCTAGTCATGTGGTGTACAAATAGGAATTTTTAGAAAACATTTCAATTGAATTTAATAATGTTTTTATGCAATAAAATTTTGCAAAGTAAAAACAAGCATTTTTTTAAATACTTTCTATTGCAACTCCATTTTTTGGTTTAATATTTTGTTTTCTTCTAACTGTAATCGGCAAAATAAAATCTTTTATGAATTAATGTAGGGTAACTTCGGTTGCCGGTTTCTGTAATAAGACAATATGCTGTATTTCAAAACCTTAATAAGTGGTAATAATTCAGTCACTACATATTATTTTATGTACAGATTGTGCTCATGCTTGTAAAATGTCTTGCTCTGTGTCTCGAACTATAGCTACAAAAAAAAACACATTTCATTAGAAATTTTGATTAATTAGACATTTTGAGAGGTCCCTACCTTTAAGTTAGAAACATTCTAACTTGATGGTATTTCTCTTCAATTAAATGCTCATTTTTCTCATAAAAGGAGTTCTCTTTAGCAAATTTTTTCTGAAAATTTTCCCAATTTCTTTTTTTAAAGTTTTTATTATGCACTTGTAAATTTCATGAAATGTGTGTGTGTTAGTGTGTGTGCGCGTGCGTGCATGAGGGTGTGTGTACTAGGCATTTTTACATTGCAGAAAATCATTTGTCATTTTTGTAGTCAAGTTTTGACTTTCAACTCATGAAAATATTTATGAAAATAATTCCGACGACATAGACTTTTGAAATAATCTTGTAAATCGTTATTAAATTTCGAATAAAAATATTCTTGTATGGGGGATTAGGAAATAATGCTTGATAAAATTCGAAAAATGAAAAAAGAAAATACTTTTTCACCCTACGGAGTTCTTGAATATGCTTACAAGCCTGTCAGAGATTAACTTTAAGACTTTGCTTCAAATGATCGAGTAAAAAAAATTCAAGAGCTGCTAGGATTCTTTTCTTGAGCTAAATTAAAAGATATATTGATGTAAATTTTTTCAATTCTTTTTTCTTTACATTTTTCTTTAATTTGGTGTTCTACTTGAATGGGAATCAAACTGTATGTAACGTTCTTTTGCATTTTTTCTCAAATTTTAATCGCGACAGGACAACAAATATATTTACTATTTTATCTCGCGTTTAATTATGATTTCACGGATACATTGACATAAATTTTAACTGATCTTATTCATACAAATTTCAAAACTTTATCACATTTCGAAGACACTCATTTCGCAATCCATGCACAAGCGCAGCAGTCATTTTTTTCTACTCAAACCTCCTTACTTCCTCTCTTGAAATTTACTTCCATCATCAAATTTAAGTGATTCTAATTTATTTTTTGAGTTAATACTTCTGTTCACTAAATGAACCAAGTTATAATCATCACATATATATTGCTTCTCAAGGATGTTTTTTTGTCGGTACGGCCCATAACTTATTTTTAATACTTTATCAAGCTTCATAAATAAGGCACTATTGTAAAGATTTATTTTTCGATGGGCGCATTTTCTCCAAGTAAAACGCTATACTTGGAGTGTTCGAGCGCGAATGCTTCACACACGTCAGCTAGTATTATTGTAATTTCGTTCTCTAAATGCTTATTTGTGTTAATTTATTTAAAAACAAAGCTATTAGAAGGTTTTTTTGTTTCCCTATTCATTGTACAACGAATCTAAATTTGTTACCACCAAATTAATGTCACAAAATCATTGTAGAACAGCGGTACTTAACCTATTTTTCTCTCAGAGCTCATACGCATGATAAACATTTGGTAAGGACGACAATGGAAAAATTAATTGGAACTAAAGTACGTTTCCTCGCACACAGTTATTACAAGAAGTGCAGTATTGACGGCAATGCACAAAATCTGCCAATTCATTCAGCAAGGGAAGGATCTAAATTTAAAGCATTGAAATTGCTTTTGAATTACTATCCTAATTCACCCTAATAATTAAATTGCAAAAAAAAGGTCCATTCCCCCTTTTTTTCTACCTTCTAACCAAATTGCATCTACCGCTAAACCAAGACGCCATCTTTTCTCGGCCAATGAAAAGAAAGTATCTTTCACATTCATTAGTCAAGGATATTTCATTAGGCACAAACAAGACCCGTGTCATGTTTCTCTTAGGATCTTCCATCATACTCGAACACACCTCCCCTCTGCATTTGATTCTCTGTAATGAAATGGGGCTATCAATTGTAATATGAGTATCAGACGAAAATTAAGAACGGCGAATGATATATTTGATTATATTCCGTCTATTTATAAGCTTTTCAAAATTGAAAAGCATGCGATTTCTGATTTGCTTTTATGAGAAATTTCAGTGCAACAAGACAGACAATGTTTTCCAAATCAATTGCTTTTTTCTTTTAAATGATTGTGCGTGTATTTTTATATGCGGTATAGCGGTATTGTGTATAGATACGTATATTTTTCAATCTCATTTGTTTTCAGGTTTGACGTTAGATTTTTATTTGTCTGGAGTTATTTTTCTCACTCTAATGGGGACTTTTTGGAATTAATGTCGTGAGTTCAATGAGGATTTTTAATGGAATTTACAATTTCTGATAAATTGGAACCGCAGAATTTTTCGAATCAAGTCCTCCGCCATGGAATGAGTAATAGTTGAGATAACCCGTGAAACGCCAGGCGACGCAGATAGTTATATTTATTTTGTGTGATGACACAGTTCAACTTCACTTTCACACAAAAAAAAAAGTTTTAAAAAATAATATAAGATGTCTTAAGGTCAAATTTTAAGTTTTATTTTGCTTTCCAACCAATCAAGCAACCAGTTACATGATTTTACCATGTTTGACTTAGATTAGGGAGTGGTCGTTTATTATGGCCAGGGGCGATCGGACGAACACTGTTTGAAGGGGTAGTCATAATAAATAGGCACACTCACTGTATATATATATATATATATGTGTGTGTGTGTGTGTGTGTAGTTTTTAGGCTTATTCCCTTGGCTCAGATGTAGTCAGTCAGAACAACTTTCGGTAAATGACTATTCACTAATATGAACAAACACATTTAATCATGGACAAAATTATAAACATATGATTAACACATAATAACTAATGAACGTCAACAACGTAACACGTCTGTTCCTAGCTGCGTCTTCAGCCCGTTGGTTTCTGTACTTTTCTACCAGAGGGCCTTTCACAAACACAGTTAGCTAGTTTAGTTAGTTCTTAGAAAAAGTTCAATAAAACAAGACTCCATATATATATTTATATAATATATGTAGGACGGCGTCTAGGGGTAATTAATTTTATGGAAATAATGAAAGATTGTTTAAACTAAACATTTTATTTACTACTAAACACATAAAAAAAATACACATCACGCTATTTACAAGAAGGTAAAATAAAGTTTGATTACAGAGCATGGTTCACCTGTGAACTGTGAGATGGGGACTCCGACCATCCTAGTTTGTTTATCGATTCGATAAAACGCGAAGAGGGGCGAAGAAAAAATAACGTTACCTCACTCGGCCATTGCACGCGGGAGTCTGCTAGCAAAAACTGTTCTCTCTGAAAATGTGACGTCACGTTCGGACCGAACTCTACTATTGGACGCTTTTAAACCGTATGGAATGAAATTCGTTTAGATCGGGGTCACCACCTCTCACAAATAAAATGTACTTCCTACAAGTTCGGCCATCCTGGAATCACTGACCTCAGTGATCTGACTTTACATAAAACAATTGGCTTAAAACATCAAAATTTCGAAACACTTTTGATATGAGAGATAACCATACAATTCGTGTAAATGAAATGCGATGAAGAATTACAATAAACAGTAATAAAATAAAACACAGTAAACAATTATGAAATAAAAATATAATTGAAAGAAAAACGTTTAATCTTTCATCCTGGTGAGTAAGTTTTCATTAAATCGGCGGACGAGGAGGTCAATCTAGGACCCTCGTGGTTACCTACTTTCTCTAACTCGTATCTATCTCTAGGCTTTACTTTGATAACTCTATACGGTCCTAAAAATTTAGGTCTCAGCTTCAGGCCTGTTCCAAATTGTGTTCTCTGGATAACTACTAAATCTTCCTGCGGATACTCAGGAGCCTTCTTGCGTTTCTTATCGTAAGTTCTTTTATTCTCTGCCTGGATCTTCTGAATGTTTCCTTTAGCATCTCGTCGTAATTGGTTTCTTTGCTCGTGCAATTCTTCCACCATCTCTTCCATCAACAAATTTTTTAGGTGAAGGTCCTCCTTATTTCTCATAGTAACGCCAGTTAATAGTTCAAATGGAGACCATTTAGTACTTCGGTTGGAGGTGCTGTTGAGAATTCTTTGCAGTGGGTCTACGAACTTGTATCACTTGGCAGGATCGGCGATTGAGATCTTGGACAAAACAGGGATGAGAGTTCGGTGGATTCTCTCCACTTGACCGTTTCCTCGCGGTACGCCAGTGGTGATCTGCAGATGTTGGATCTTCTCCTCAGGACAATAGTCACTAAACGCTTTGGAGGTGAAAGCAGAGCCTCGATCTGTTATTATTCTTTGGGGATTGCCGAAAGTCTTTTGTTGCAATTTTAATTTATCTAGGGCATCTTCTGCGGTGGTAGATCTTACAGGATAAAGCCACGTGAACTTAGTGAAAGCATCAACTATTGAAAGGATATGTTGGTACCTTTTGCTGGTAGAGGGCATAGGACCAAGAAAATCTACGTGATAGGTGCTTAACGGCACATCCTCTTTCGGAATAGGGTTTAGGAAACCTTCTTTTTTCCCGCTCTTTCTGTTGGTTAAAATACACGGCACACAGTTAACGATCACGTTTTGCACTTGTCTGCTTAAGTTAGGTATGAAAAATTCTCGCTTAACGATTTCTTCTGTTTTTGCAGCTGAAAAGTGTCCTTTCTCATGAGCAAGTTTGATTAGTTCAGTTTGCATATCTCTTGGCGCTACTATCAATTCGCGGCCATCTACGTATTTGTATAATATTTCGTTTTTAATGTCCGAAGTAGTGTTAGTTCCAATCAGTGATTTAAAATTTTTAGTGTTTTCGTCTCCTTGCTGTGCTCTTTTCAACCTTGCGGTGAGAGTATCGCTCGTAATTATGGCAACGGGGTATCTGCTTAACCTTTAGAATACGGCGGTACAGCATATGTACAGCAAAAAAGTTTGGCCTTCCTTACGGCTGCGGTACAGCATATGTACCAGACCTTTCGTCCCCTTCCTGAGCGGAAGGAAATCACCAGGAGGTGAGAAAGTAATCGAGAGTTATTAGCATTTCCTGTCCTCGCGACGATTCTTGGCGAAATACGCGGCGCTGATTTACTGTCTGGCGAGTATTTGGAATGTTTCTGTTTTAGACACACATATAATCGACGGATAACATTTATAGTCATATAAATACTCACTGAAACATAGCCAATCACTTGAACGATCTCAGGGGGGGGGGGGTCGAGGAGCACTGACTTTTAGATTTATAATGTATTTATACGTGTGTTTACGTATTATTACGTGTTGTGGCTTTTTATCTATAAATTTAATATATTCCCTTTGCTCACCCCTCCCCCCCCCCCCCGCAGAAAATATTGAAATGACGAGCCTGAATAAAACTTTTAATATTTGTCATCTTTTGGTATTAATTTTAAAAAGAGTTATTCTGTCGCGCTCAGAGCTCTGCCGCCCTGAGTTATAATCCAATTAGCAGCTCGATGCGCTGGAGGTAACATACTATGCTTATAATTCTTCCTTTCTTGGTTTTCTAATAAAAACCACATGTACACTACGCGTGTCGAAGTCGTAATAATAAGAGTCCACCCCATCATGTCATACATCCCGGTAAGTGCATTCAACTAAAAATACAGCAGTGAAGCAAAAGATAAAGATAAACCATCGGTAGTGAAGGGAAATTAAGTACAATAGCTGCACATTGGGTCTTGCTTTTGTTAACAAAGGACCTCCCCCCGGAGCCATCAGCAGACAGGGGTTTTTTAGAAGTACAACAGATAGTTTGAAGCGAATTCTGTTTATCTTCGGTGAATGACCACTTTCCAGTTACTATGCGAGTAAATCAACAAGTCATTGTGGTGAAAATAGAATAAAAGAAAAATTGTCTATTCATACCTGCAATTTTTAAGTGAATTAGGATAAAGTAAATCCGTTATGAGGATATCAGTTTCAGCAATAATAATGAGGAGATACTTTACTTCCTTGTTCAGTTCGTGAAACCGCTGAAAACGCTGCGAATTACAGAATTCGTGTACTAATAATATACTTAAAATGTTTTACTTGTTTATTGAAGTTGTTGATAATGTTTTGCAGATATTTAATATAATATATACTGTTATCATGACTTCGCACCTGAGATGTTTGTCGAAAACTAGGCAAATTACGTACAAGTCCCGAAAGAAAGCAAATCAAAAATCACAGAGCGGAAAAATCGCAAAATAATAATAATAATATATATATTGATGCTCTAAAACAATGAAAGGTCACTACTATTCAACTATATGAAACATCACTTTTTATTGTTAATTTTAACTCTAATTTGGGCAAAAATTTTGATTGCCTTTTGTTGCTTAGCAAAATTTTTTAGACAAACATAGGGAAACTCCCCTTAGACTTCAATAATAAGCTGTAATTTAAATGAGGAAGAAAAAAAGCTGCATGTTTCCAAATTATTATTATTATTTTGATTTCTTCCTTTTTTACTTTTTTACGGAAATTAACTTTAGAAATCATATAATTACTTCGAATTGGCGATTGGGAGCAAAAAAATAGCAACTGGTAAACAAAAGTTTATATTTTGGCAAACCTTCTAATGAAGTCAATCACACTCAAAGGAGGTATAATGGGAGTTAAGGACCCCCGTGGTTACACCGAGGGGAAAAATATTCCGTAGTTTTGCCGTTGTATGAGAGAATTTCGGGAGCTCGAGCGCCGTAACCTAAAGGTTAAAGCGTCCACATGTTGCATTCTCTGGCCGGATCGATGCTCAATTTCGTAATCATAATTTTCCAACAGTAGTGCCCATCTCGCTATGCGAGTAACTAAATCTTTTTTGTCCATAGTTTTTTGAAAAGCTGAACAGTCCGTTATGATTTTAAAATGCTGCCCCAGAAGGTAGATTCGAAATTTCTTTAAAGCGGTGACAACAGCAAGAACTTCCAGTTCATAACTACTATATTTCTCCTCGGCTGGAGTAGTGTTCTGTGACATGTATTGAATAGGGTGTAATTTTCCGTCATCCGCTTCCTGGAGCAAAACAGCGCCATATCCTAGTTGGCTTGCGTCATGTGTAGTTCGGTCCTTCTCCCTTGCTGAAAAATACTTAAAACGGGACTTTCAGTTAATAGTTTCTTGAGCCTTTCAAATGCTTCAATTTGGGCTTGTTCGAATACAAATGGATGATCTTTCCTTGTTAGATCACTCAGGGGTTTCGCTATTTTCGAGTACGCTGGAATAAATTTACGAAAGTAGCCGGTCAGTCCTAAAAAGCTCTGGACCTGCTTGACTGTTGTTGGCACTGGGAACTTCTTGACGGCTATCGTCTTCGCAACTGACGGGCGTATTGTACCATTTTCGATGACGTGACCCAAAAATTCTACTTTCGTCCTTAGGAATCGACATTTCTCAAACTTCATTTCTAAGCCATACTTCGAGGCAACTTCAAACACTTTCTTGAGTTTTTCCAAACTTTCTTCTTCATCTTTTGCCGGAATTATCAAATCGTCCATATAAATGACTACTATACCTTTTCGCATTAGTTCTCGAAAAATACTGTACACATATCTTTGAAATACGCTGGGGCTAGTGCTTAGGCCGAAAGGTACTTTATTAAATTCGAATTGTCCATCTGGAACAACGAAGGAGGTGAGATGTTTGCAATCTTCATTGACATCGACATGGAAAAATCCATTTCTCAAATCTAACGTAGTATACACCTTGGCTTCTTGGAGTTTATCTATCACGTCTTCTATCAACGGCAATGGAAAACGATCCTTGACTAGTTTCCAATTTAATTTTCTGTAGTCTACACACAATCTAGTGGTGCCATCTTTTTTCTTGACTAGTACAATTGGACTCGCATATTCGGATGAGCTTGGTCTTATGATTCCCTGTTCAAGCCATTCGTCGATTTGTTTGTTGACTGCTTGGTTTTCGGTAAATGATAAGCGTCGTGCAGGCTGGTAAACTGGAATGTTGTCTTTCAAAATAATCCTCATGGACATGCTTGTCGTTTCTGTCTTATTTGGCTCATAGTTGGAGATCAACTCAAACAGTTCTTTTCTAATTCGTGGATCGCTAACATGTTTGACTTCTATTTCTTCTTCGATTTTCGCTTCGTATACTTGCGTGTGCATGAACCAAATTTTGTCTTCATGTTTGCGGAACTGAACACTTTCTTTGTCGAAAAATACGGAGGCTTGTTCCAAAATATCTGATCCGATTACTGCCTGAAATTCTAAACACGGTGTAGGTACGATGTGCCACGTGAGAGAATATTCTTCTCCATCCAATTCAATTTTCCGTTGGAATGATCCTTTCGTTTTGACTTCGTACTTCCCTAACCCAGACAACACTACTATGTCTTTCGAGAGTTCTGAGGGTTTGATTATTCCATCGCACATATCTTCACGAATGAGCGTCGCTGAACTGCCAGTATCGATGAGAGCTTCAAAATTCTTATTACCCATGGTTATTTTCATTGTTTTAACTTTTTTTTGAGAAATTCGTGAGCAGATTTGAACCGGAGAGCTTGAAGATTTGTTAGTATTTGGGTTTTTAGGTCGCTTTCTACAATCTACGGCATAATGACCTGGTCCTTTGCAGTAGCTTTAGATTAGTTGCTTATTTCTTCCGACGTAAGGAGTTGCGTTCGGTTGAAAGTATCTTTTATCATTGAAATTGTTCCCAATTTGGAAATTTTCAGGTCTTCGAGAATAAGTATCGTTAGATCCTCTGGCTTCATATTTTACTTTCGCGAATGAGTTGGATGACTTCGGTTTTAGTGTTCTTCGGACATCTTCATATTCTTCAAATTTTTTAGCCAGTTCGGCAGGTGAGTTAATAGTAGACCAATCGTCTAGAAAATGTTGCTGAAACTCGTAAGGCGCTTTCTTCTTAATTTGGTCGGCAATAATTAACTCTCGCAGTTGATCGAAGGTTGCTATTTTCAAACCGGAAATCCATCCGTCGAAATACGTCTGCAGTTCGTGGTGAAAATCTTGCCATGTCCGCTCATCCGATTTTTGGTGAGATACAAATAGTTGACGAAGTTTTTCCGGAGATAATTTAAATCTTTTCAATAGTAAATTCTTGACGTGGTCGTAATCATTACATTTATCCGCTGGTTCTCTTGCGATCAGATGAGCAACGTCAATAGGTATCAACCCTATCAGTTTTTGTACCCAGTCTTTCTTTGGCAAAAACTGCGTGTCGTTCAAATAAGGTAAGGTTCAAGTTGATGTCATCCTTCATATTAAACTTATGGAAAGTTTCGTGGATCAATTTATTCGGCGCTTGGACGTTTTCGGCGTTATTCATCGTATTGACACTCTGTTGAGCCTGTATTCGTAATTTCTCGAGTTCGTGTTCTCGTTCTTCTCGTTTCTGTTCAATACCTCTATTTTCTGCTTCTCGGCGTAATTTCTCTTCTTTTTCTTCTGCTTCTCGGCGTACGCGTTCCTCAACTACGCTATCGAACAGTATTTTGACATCTTCCTTTACGTAATTTGGGCTTTTCACAATCAGCTCTTTTATCTGAATTTTAGTTGAACCCTCTTCGATACTTAAATCTAACTCTGCGGCGAGTTCTATTAGATCTTCCTTTTTCTTCGAGAGTAGAAATGCCATTTCGTAGAAAAAATTAATTAGCGGTAACTCGGAGAACAAATTTAATTTAAAACTCGGTGAAATATTTCTTCAAAACTTATTTTCAACGTAAAAAATTTATCTAATTACACCTGAAAAGTCCGCTTACTCAGACAAGAAGAAAGATAAAACGTGAACAATAAAAATGTAAGAAATTGCATTTGGGGGAATAAAAATAAGTAAATGTTAAGAACTTCTGAAATTCGAAAATGATACTAAAAATATTTATAAGCAAATACCCTTAAAACCAGAACAAAACATATATCTTCTTTTTTAGTTGCGAAAAAAAAAATATTTGAACTCATGTTTTCACACAAAATGCAAAAAATCTTCTTTTATCAGTATCCAAACTCTATTTTCGATAAAAGCGAAAAAATAAAATAAACAAAAAGGGGGGAAAGAAAAAAAACACATTCGTTAAATTCTTTCTACTGCACTGTAGCGACAGCTGCAAAAAACATTCTGAGAAGAAGCAAAAAGAAACTTTTAAATTTTTTTTTTTTTTTCAATCTTTTTCTTGTACAACTGTCTACCGTAAAAACCTGTTAATTGATCAGAAAAACGTTAAATATTTAAATATAGACAATTCTTAATTTATAAACACGAAAAGATAAGTATTTAAATAAAATTCTGACACATATATTTCGTACAACATAAATTATCGGAGAACTGTTCTTTGGCGTTGACGTCCTTGGACCAAGTAATAACGAAATAAAACTAACCTCCTGGCGATGGCGATTCGTTGAAGCTACACGAAGTGGACCAGGCTGAAAAAATGCTGGACTGACGATAATTATGCTGGATCATAAAATGGCGAAGCTGTGGACTTCTCTTTTTTTCTTATATACATATACTTTCGTTCGCTGAAACTTTCGCTGTGCTGATTGTTGCCGGACCCGTTCTTGACAAATTTCTATGAACTGTGAACTTAAAAAATACGTTAGCAAAAATACGTTGTTCTGTAAGTGAAAACCGAAAAGAGGTGAACCGCAACGGAAAAAATGCTCTTCGTTAAAAATAAAAATTTTAAAACCGAAAACGGAAATAAAGGTAATGTTGTTCCAAGGCAAATGTCCAATGTACGGGAACAGGTTTTAATCCGGGACGAGGCCCCAATTTGTAGGACGGCGTCTAGGGGTAATTAATTTTATGGAAATAATGAAAGATTGTTTAAACTAAACATTTTATTTACTACTAAACACATAAAAAAAATACACATCACGCTATTTACAAGAAGGTAAAATAAAGTTTGATTACAGAGCATGGTTCACCTGTGAACTGTGAGATGGGGACTCCGACCATCCTAGTTTGTTTATCGATTCGATAAAACGCGAAGAGGGGCGAAGAAAAAATAACGTTACATCACTCGGCCATTGCACGCGGGAGTCTGCTAGCAAAAACTGTTCTCTCTGAAAATGTGACGTCACGTCCGGACCGAACTCTACTATTGGACGCTTTTAAACCGTATGGAATGAAATTCGTTGAGATCGGGGTCACCACCTCTCACAAATAAAAGGTACTTCCTACATATATATGTATATATATATATATATTTATATATATATACTAGTGGTACCCGCGCGGCGTTGCCGGTGCTGAACTGTGAAAACGTTGCCTACGTCGCTGTCCTTGTAAGAGTATAAAAACCGTCGCCTGCAGCGATGTCCTTGATACGAATGTAAAAAAACGTCGCCTGAAGCGCTGTTCCAGCTATAAGAATATAAAAAAGTGGAGCTGTCCTTGCTAGAAGTATAAAAATCGCCTGCGACATAAAGCCTATAGCGTTCGAAAGACTTCGTCTGTCTATTTGTCAAAAAAAGAAAAAGGAAACATTAGACATTGTTAACGCTTGAAAAAGTAATATATCATGTAAAAGGATCAGTTAAGAAAACTTGGGAACAATTTCGTCAGTAGGGTCTGATTTGACACCAAAGGGTACTTAAAACTGCCAAATTGTAGCACGGCATCATTTGTTGCGTATTTTTCATCTAGAATGAGTCTTGGCGATGATCTTAAATTGATTCCGCTGAAAACTAAACTGATTTCTCTATTTTTCAAAATAAGTTTTAAATTGAAATCATGCTAACATTATTCTCCCGGAGTTGAGGAAACTGCTAATTATTATTTTGGGGTCAAGGTAGGCCTTAAGAAATCGAACTAAAAAGCCGTTCTTATTGACTAAGAATAAATATCATCTAGTACAGAAAAATCAGCGCTTTCGATCGATATATTACATTAATATGTGCAAGGTTTTTTTTTACCCCCATATTGGGGAATTTATGTGGAAATTTGCATAAAATTGGAATAAAAAAAGAACTACCTGTACGATTTTTTTTCTAACGTGTCTATAAACCTTCCTGGTGAACCACTCTGTCTATTAATGAAAACCGCATTGAAATCCGCTCCGTAGTTTAAAAGATACTGGTCCGCCAGTGCGTTGGGGGGGGGGGGGGAGTGCAATATAGGCGCAGCAAAAATCATTGAAAAATTAAAAAATTAATTAAGAAAAACTAATTAGCTTTAGATTAGTTGCTTATTTCTCATTGAGTCACAGCTTCCATTTTTGCAGCGATGAGTTTCTCAGGTTGTTAACATTAACCGTGCCGAATGCGTTCCGGATCGGTGAAACAGCCTAGGATTCTATAGCGAACAGACAGACAGATGGACACACAGACACTGCTCTTTTATATATATAGATATAATAACTATATTTAGTAGGAAATCTTGAGAAAAATAATAACGATTGAAGTTTCAGCATTTGAGCAATTTGCACATAACGCATGATGAAAACAACCTATGAAATATTTACTATAAATGAAATATACAATTTTTTTTTAATAAAAATTAGTATAACAGGAATAATACATGCTACTTTAAAAATCAAGGAACGCTAAGAGAAAATTCCCTACAGTCCCTAAATATCTCTATTAAATGACAGTGTAATTGTTGAGAAGATGGACAGCATGCTTTCCAAAACCACAAAAAAGTCATACAGAAGAAAATCAAAATGTTAAATATATATATATAATATATATATATATATATAACGGAAGAACGTGGATAGAGATACAGGAGAAATTCTGAATCCAATATGAATGCCAAAACAGTTACTGCGAAAGAAATTCTGTAATGAACACTATTAGAGGTTTGTTAGTGTAGTTAAACGTGTATCAATGTAGATCAGAGAAAAATGGGAAGTAGGCAGGGGTGAATGCCAAATTTTGCATAATATCCATTATCCAATAATAGAGTAAAAATATCTATTAAAAAGCCTTTATATGGGATAAATCTTTGCGACCATTCTTTTCTGAAGTTATTGAGGAACAAACTTTTGATTATTAATTTACTTAGTGTTATTTTTAACGAACAGTATTGTTCAATGGGCATGACGGTATTTTTTTCGCTGAAAAAACCGCTTCCATGACATTCAGCAGAATTCCCTGACATAAATTCGTTTGAAAGAAGTTGGGCAGGAGTCTTCTGTCCGCAGAAGATTTGTTAATAAGTGACTAAATGTTTACTTAATTGTAGAATATCTGCATAATTTTAGCGAAATAAAACTAAGCAGTCATTAAGTAGGATGAATCTGTAAAAAAACAGGTGAAACATCAAATGCAACATTTTTTAATAGAAAAGGTTGAAATTAATCAAATGTTGCTATTTTTTCCCTCCCAAAAATCTGTGATCCCCTTCACCCATATAACTTGGAGAGGATTCGCCTCTTCTCTTATACATTTGAATTTTTGTCCCTGACAGGGTAGGATCATTCGAAATTAGAAAAGTCAGTATCGCTTAGTGTAGTTCAGTAATTGCAAACCTATGATATGCTGACCAGGCGTTTTTAAATCCAGCGATGAAGACAAAAAAACTGAATTGAAGCAAATGTCTATTTTCCATATTCTGAGTTTATCACATCCCATTGTGAAAAAAAATGTTTTTTTAGTCATTTTTTCCTAAAGGTATATTTTTAAAAACTGAAAAAATATAAATAAAAATTTGAACATACAAAAGAAAAAGAAATGAAAGGATTTTCAATTTATTACTGCATTCCATAGGCAAAGTTCAATTTTCCACAGCAATATAATAATATGACACACTCTAATATATAAAAATTTCTATGGCAGAAAGCTCCTCATCTATATACGAGTATAGAAGAACCTCTGTTAACCGGCTTAATTGGAACCGATTGTAAGCCTCTTAAGTAAAAATACGGTTAAAGCGATGGAAAGAAAAAAATGGGAAATATATTATGCAATTTAAAAGAGAGGGTAGAGGTGTGATGATTTATTGCGTTTTAGTACAGTTACTTTGAGAGTTGCTTACCAGATATCAAGCGCTTGGCAAGGCTGAATTGACTGATCCACTGGTCCTGAGATTTACCAATAGCCACACTTGATTTCATAGGACCCGTAAGCGAATTCCCAGAACACCATCCCTTTCTCGGACATCTGAATGTCGCTTTTGTCCGGGGGATAAGGATTCCACGGGAAAATTCCCTCGAGCACCACAGCACCTTTTCTTCCATACAACTAGCGCTCTAAAAGCTATTGTTGTATTTTGAAAATATGGGCCGAATAAAGCGAAGGTCGGTTAATCCGGAACCGGTTAAGAGAGGTTCTACTGCATATGTGAAACAGGACCTTGGTGTGTATGACGTCGCTAATCTCGAAAACTATCCTTTGGATTTCGCTGAAACGTTCACATTTTGTCTATATTTTAGCACGAAGCAGATTTAGAGATCCGTTAGAAAAAAAAACCGAAGTAACTTTTTATTCCAATTTTACGCACAATTTTTACATAAATTCCCCAATAGGGGAGTTTAAAAAATCTTGTGCATATAAATATAACATATTGATCGAAAGTACTGATTTTTCTACACAAGATGGATTTTTTTTCGAAGTTTCTAAGTCAATAAGAACGCGAGTTATAAGCGTTTTAGTTCGATTTCTTAAGGCATACCTTGACCCAAACCAAGGGCGGATCTAGAAAATCTTCAAGGGGGGGGGGGGCGATTTTGGAAATCTCAGGGTTCAATGTAAGGATGGATGGAGGAGATTCTTCATTCCTTTTCAACAGTCCCTCGCCTCCCCCCCCCCTTTTTTTCAAACAGCAGGAACAACAAAAACAATGCTAGTGTAGTGCTATTTAAAATTTTACTAGCACATTTTTTCAATGCATATACGTTTATTCAAAGCCCTTATAAAAGGAACACAAGCTGACGTTTTTTTTGCTTTCGCAAATCTGTCTATAATTTTTTCAACGTCCAATGTAATATCTTTATGCATATGCAATAACGCTAATTCAGTGAGTCTATCATCACTCATTCTGCTTCTTAGCCAAGTTTTAACCGATTTAGGATTTCCTTCAAGCTTTCTCAAGAAAAATGTAGGCTTGTAAATACATTTTCTAAACTTGAGTTGATATGTCTAAATTACAAAATAGTAGCAATTATTAGTAATATATTTTCTAAAATTTTCAAAATGTAATACTAAATATGTACTAAAAGAACCATCAACGAGTATGTGCAATTTATATAAACATCTGTAATTATGAACGTTCAATGAAATGTTTCAGACTCCAGGTTTTAGCGTAAATGCTGCAGGAATTTACACCACGTGCTAAGGGTTGGCTAGCTGTCACCAGTTTGATAGGTAGAAGAAAAGAGCAGGGAATCTCTTTCCCATTACTCCGAGGATTAGCAACTCAGCAATACTTAAGGACAAAGGAACAGGGGGAAAGCATAGAACTTGAAGGGCGTTTAGGCTGGGATTCCAAGAACATAAAAAAAATGGCTGGTCCCGGGGCACAAAGAGTAAAAACTCACTTAGGAGTGTCGTTGTAGTATCCACTTGAATCAGTTCAAGGGGGAAGGGGGGGCGATCGCCCCATCGCCCCCCCCCCCCCCCTTGGGCTGTCGAGGACATGAACTGCAAAGTGTAGCATAAATATCCGTCAAGGTTAGTCTGTGTAGCCGGGAATGTGTCTTTTATGAACTGGCATTCAGGTTGGCCCTGAATTTGGTGAAATAACACAGAAATATCCCTAAATGTGAAGAAGCCACTGAAGGCAACTAACGAGCGGATGAAGCGAGCAGGGGCTTTGACCCTGCTCGCTTCATCCGCTCGTCAGCCGCAACGCCAGGGTCAAAGCCCCTGGCGTTGCGAACAGGTTCAAACTTTACCTGCTGAAGATAAGGTACCAACCACATATCCTCCAGAGACTGTCTATGTGTCCGAGGTAATGTACTAGCACCGTATCATTGGTATTCTGGGAAAGCCTATCATCCTTCGAGAGCTTTACATTCCGGATATTAGAACAGTATGATTATGAATCTATGCCTAGAAACAATGTGAATAGTGAATCCATGCCTAATCAACCGTCTGTATATCTGGACATTTGGGTATTTAATGAAATTCAAAGAAGGACTGTAGAGCGAAGTGAGCAATAGGCGGAGCCCCCTAATTCAGTATAATATGTTTTAATGGCTTCAAAAAACATTTTTGTCACTGAACTGGAAACAAAATTTAAGACCTCCTTTCTACAGTATATTTTTATGACCCCCCCCCCTCCCCTTCAAAACATACCTGATTTTTCCTAAACCCTCAAAATACCTTCCGTCCCCCTCCCCTAGCGATAATAAAGGACCATTCCCAAAAAAAGATCCTTCTTCAAGTGTCACTCCAGTTTAATGTGGAGTAGAGCTGACCACAGCTTATAACTGTAACCGTTTTGTACATTTGTTTACTCGCGGTCGGTGCTGTTAGCCAAAATCTCTTGTGTTGGTTATAATTTGTGCAATGTAAATGATTTCATAAAAGAACTTTTATGTGATGGTCAAATTTCTTGGTGTGCTAAATTACAAGTTTTCAATTCTGCTATTTTACCGTTTTTAAGGTATAGTAAAAAGCTTAGATTCTACTTCGTAAACGTTTAGTGCTAGAACTATATCGCTCGTGGGCAATAGTGGCACAGCTCAAAAAACACGCATTTTGGATTAAGAACAGATGTAATATGAAAATACATTCTTTTCAGCAGCAATACTAGCAGACTAAAGCATTTCTTATTCATTTTTCTTAGCAATGAAAACTTTAAACCCACTTATCTGAAAACATGATTTTTTGAGTTGTGTCACTATTGCAACCCATGAGCGATATGTTTCATATGAGTTGTGTTTAGTCAAAAGTTAGAAATGCGCTTCAAGATGTGTCATTCTTTACTGATTATTTACTGAATAGCCGTTCATATTTTATAAACGGTAAAAATCCTAGGAGAGCCCACCCCGTTTCAAAACCGCCAATTTGGCGTCAAACGCTCAAAACGATGCAAGCAGGGTTACGATCAAATCAGGATTACCAAGATGGTGTACTCATCGCCAACGGGGTGGGCTCTCCTAAGATCCAACCTCCTGATCAAACCTTGCTAGTATCTAAATTTAAAAAAGCATTAAAGGCATATTTTAAACTTATGTGGGTGTGATACCCTTATGTGATTCCTGTGGCATATTCGCTTTTTATTGAAATTGACTGTAATGATTTTTTTTATAATTTTCTGTAAAATTAAATTATATTTTCTTATCAAAAGTTTATGATTCAAACTAAGGTACTTAATATCCAATAATTGTTGCTACATTATTGGTAATATTTATGGGAGATTATTGGATTATTGCATTGTTTTCATGAGTAAAAATAACACTCTTTAGGTGAATTGGCCCATCAAAATGTGTCACCAATTTTAGGAGGAATATTGTTATGACACAAATTTGCATAAATGTGTTTCAAAGTTGCAGAACCTTTTCATCAATCTATTAAGTTGTGATCATTGTGAATTACTCATATCCCAAAAAAGTTATGGCTATCCTGATCAAGCAATTAAAATTAACAATAACAGTTACAAGATAAACAGGGTTGAATTATTATCATCCAATACTAATATTTTCCATCACCGTGCTATAGAATACAAAAGTAAAAGGTATTCAAATTGAAGCATGAAGTTAATTTAAATGTTCAGGGGATGACTTTTTAGGGGGGGGGGGGTGATCAAACACTTGGGGGCAGCATAGTAGTAGATTTCTGTAACTGAAAGTATTTTCTTGTATTTTGAGAGAAACTTTATTTACCTATCAGATGAAAAATATACAAAGTATGCTGTTCATTTGAAATACATTTGTTGATTATTTAAATTTTTCAAAAAAGAAAAATATGAAAAACAATTAAAAAATCAAATTTTAGCTTACTTGAAGTTTGAAAAATATCTATTGTTGATTGCTTAAAAGAGGCATTAATTAATTTAGACTCCCTTTTTTCATTGTCATAAAACAATCTGTAGTCCTCATAATCCGCACCTCTTTGCTCCAATGTCATTCGTATAATTTTAAACAAAGCATTAATTTAGCAATCAAAGGACGTTGTTCCATCTCCTTCGTACCAGTCACTACCCCCCCCCCCCCCCCCCACCCTAGCGAGGCCGAAGAGCGTCTCTCATTGTTTGTCCCAGCCTCTTGCCTTTTGCCATGTTGAGCACTCTCCATGTTTAAAAAAAAATAATAATTTTAGGGAAAGAATGCTAAGAAAAGTAAAAGATGGGGTTTGTACATGGTTGGGGGAAATGGTTAGTTGGTTATATATGTTTGATTCAAAAATCTGGCAGTTTTTTAATGTTAATTCTGAATTTCGTTCCGTTTCTGACAATTTAATTCACTAACACTGCTGATTCAATTAGCTGGCGCTCACTGTGTTATATATTGGGCTCTCAATAGTGGTGTTCAAGATTGTATGGCAGTTTTTGTAATCTTAACTTCTTCACTTGGCCTCCTATCTTTTTGTGATTGTAGTTTTATGATATCTGCTTCTGAAGTGTTTTTAACGTATTCTTCACTTAAAATGACCTGTTGTTCTTTTTCTACTAGATGGCATATCATGAAAATCTCCGAGCTATCCCTTTAGCATCAGATTCAGAAGAAGATGGTGAAATTGAAAAAGAAACCTCTGCCCAAAAAGAAGAATCTGCTAATGAAGATAGGTATGTTTTTTCATGCAGTAATTTTAAAGGCAGTTTAAACATTGGCATGTTTTACCATTGATTACTGAATTGAAAATTTATTTTTTACAGGCCTATAGAAATTTACTCATATTCTAACAGATAGATTCATGTTTTTGTTTTCTTAGTGTTTCTATAAATTGTGAAGTTATCAATCACCTTGGAAAATTGAGGAAAAAGAAAAAGCTTGAAAATACAAATGTGTAGCAGAAAGAATCCTTCTCTTTATTCATATCTAATTCAGATCTTAATTTTCATATTGATAGGGGTAATGCTAGGATACAGAGGAGATGGTATCCATCTTTTTATATCATGAAAGTTTTCACAAGTAATAAGTACGCGCCATATTAATCCAGTGTATTATAATTGGATAGTTAATGTGCTCGTTAAAAGAAATTATCTTTATCTGATTGGTGTCTAATAAGAAGTGTGTAAAGTGCCAATAAAATATCTGTATTTAGGTCATGTTGATTAAAAGTAATTTTATTTAATTTGATTTGGTTACAAAATATCTCTCTTTTTGAAAAATCAACCTTTGATTGTGGAGGCAAAAGAATTTGAAAATCTATCCTCTATTTCACTGGCATGTTAACCGCTTGCATGATTATCCTGAGTTATCTCGGGTTTGCATATATTGCAGTTAATTATTATCCTGAGAAAACTCAGGCAAAGCAGAACTTAATTTCAACTCAAAACCTACATATTTTGTTTTGTTACAATTCCTTGTATTCAATAGTAAAATTTAAAAGTGATAAGTTTTTGCAACATTTTACAAAAAAAAAAAAAAAATCTAAGGGAAGCGGTTAATATTATGTTTATAAATGAACTGAAGAACGTGAACAGCATTAAAAATTTGAGAATAAAATTATTTTGTTTTCTACTAGCGAAAGCTCAAAGGAAGATAATGATGACTCCTTAGATATTAAACCACCACAGGCGAATTTGAAGTCCAGAGAAAGTGGTCATCGTCATGAAGATAAGAAGAAGAGTAGGCACTCAAGAAAACATGAATGTAAGTTAAAATTTACAATCCGGTTTTAGCAGAATGTGAAGAAATGATTCATTCCACAATATTCATTACTCCGTTTGTAACATTTCTCACCAAAATTTTTGGATTTTTTTTTACCAAAAATAATAACGAAAAGTTAGCCAAGTAGTTTTACCACTAAGTGATAAGAAAAACCCTTTAGCCACACTAATATTAAATTCCTATGTAATAGGACAAATAGATTTTTAATAAAAAAATACCGGAAAATATGTTACTTACGTACATCTTTAAATCAGTAATACATATCTAATTTTTTTCCCTTGTAACTAAGTACTTTTTTACTTCTCTCTAAATTTGAAACTTTTTGCAATGTAATTTTGTTTATAGATTCTTCTAAAAAAATTAATGTTTTTCTAAAAAAAATTTATAAATTTATTTTTAGTTAAGCTAATTATCCATGATACTCTCAAGACATTTGATGAAAAACATCAAAATTAATAAAAACTTATATTAATCTTAAATTCGTTTTTTTTTTTTTTTTTTATTAAAAATATTTTTTTATTTAAATATTTTTAAAGCAAAGTATTTGTGAACTTTATGTTGCAAAAGAATATATGTATATTAGATTGTATGACCTTAACATAATGTCTAGCAATTATTTATTTATTTATTGGAAAATTATTTTTGTAAGATGTGTGATCAAATACTGTGGAAAAGCCCAAATGGTTAATGAACAAAACAATGCTTATTGCAGAAATCGCAAAAATATTACATACTAATATTATAAGGACAAAATTTTTCAATTCAAAAAAGTTTGAAGTTTTTATTTATTTATTTACTTGTTTTATGCAGCAAGAAGACGAGAACACCACAGAACACATGAGCGAAGCTCCAGGCGAGAAGGCAGGTCTTCCCGGCAGGCTGAATCAAGTCGGAAGGGAAATAGAGAGATTGAAAATCGCACTGTTCGTTACAGGGATGAACCAGTTAACAGGGAGAAGGAACGAGAGTTTCGTAAAGGCATCGAAACAGGTGTTGTGAGGGATGTCAGGGACATCCGAGTCAAGAAGGACCTCCGAGAGAGCAGGGAGAGGATAGTAGAAGCAAAAAGCAAAGAGGAAAGGCATTTGTAAGCAGAAAGTTGCTCGTTTTTTTTTTTTTTTTTTTGTTCTTTTTAAATTAACTATATTTTGCCGAGGAAAACTATGTTCGACATAAACTAAGATTGTTGCATCTGAATGAACTGAAAATTATTGTTTCTCAATATCATGGAGATTGTGTTGTTTTTGAGTGCAATTATAATTTTTGGAAATTAATGCTCCTGTTCTGAAATAATTACTTTAAAAAATTTTATTCTGATTTTCATACTGGCATTTATTATCTTCAAGTGAGCTGGATTTCTCGTGTGCTTAATGCCTTCAAAATTTTGAACTGGCTACTTTCAGTTGGGCAACCCTTAACTGTATATGGCAATGAGAATTATGTTGATAACTAATAGCTGCAAAAGGGGACTGTATTTATTGCATTATTTATTTTGTGATTTTCATAACATTCTTTATGAATGAAAACAGTTCTTATCTATGCACAAAGTTTATTCATACTGTACATAAATATTTAACAGTATTCATTGTGAAATGTGAGGGAGATCAGTTCTTGCTCTCGTAATCTGCATAGCCAAGTAGCCACAAACAGAATATGAACCTAATGTGAAATGCCGCCCGTGGATGTCGGAAGTTGCACATGTGGTTAAATATTGAACTCTAAGCTCATTTTTGCTTTATTAACTTTTCTATTATGAGGAGGGTACATTGCTTGGGGGTAACCTAGATAAATCCAAAAACGTTTCTCTACTTTAACGTGTAGCAACAATTGTTTGTCTTTTGTTCTTCTTTTCTTTTGCTTTTGATTAGCATTGAACTATATTTGCAAAAGATTTTTTATCATTTAAATTAAAGGTTTTTTTCTGTTACAAAAGTTGTTAAGAAGAAATTATAAGATTTCCAAAACAAAAAAAAAATCAAGGACTTTGAGTTCATTAAAGCAAACTCATTTGGAACTACAGTCAACTCTCCGAAATCCACACAGCTTGGGACCAAGGGTTGTGTGGATTTTAGAATTTTGTGGATTTTGTGCCATTGATCTGTGTACGCATTTTGTGAGCTTATAATGTGGCATTCACCTTTTTACTTATTACTTTAAAAATGTTTTGATAAGCTACTATATATAAAAGCATGAATATTATCTAAAAGAGATTGATAGAAAAGAAGGAGAATTTATATAAAAATTAGATACAATATATATATATGTGTGTAAACTTTAAATGAAGTTTTTTTATTCAACTACTTTGTAAAGATGCAGATCGGTGGTCGCCACTTGCCAACTGGCTACCAAAAAGTTTTAAATGGTGACCAAAAATTTCATTGTCGATCGCCAAGTTGGCGACCAAAATTGTCTCCATTAATTAGATCAAGCAGAAAGAACATTTGCACCATTAAATCGATGCAAATGCAAAATTTATACAAAAAAATAGCTTAATATTTTTGCTGAATTTGTGTACTAATGAAAAAATAATAAGAAATATCGCAAACCGTAAACAGATGCAAAAAGATTGATGTCCAATTACAGCAAAACGCTAATATTGCTCATGACATGTGGCTATCAAAAAACATAAAAATAAGCTAAAAGTACATTGTTTTTAACGTATAAAAGGCAGATGTGAGCTATTGTGAACATTTTAAGATTAAAAAAATGCTTTTATCTTGGAAAATTTAAGAAATTTCTAATTTTTTAACCGAGTTTTTAAACTTAGTTTCGCTGTTTAAATCGGAAATCGTACGCGGATTTTAGACACTCATGGATTTTGGGACCATGGATTTGAGAGAGTTGACTGTACCTGATAAAGAAAATGGCCAAAGTTTTAAACAGCCTATATTTCTGAAAATTAGATCTTTTTAAAATTTATGTGCACTTAAAAATGAAAAAGAAAGCAGCATAGCTCAAGAAATTCAATGCATCGAGGGACTTATAGAATGAGTTTCAGTATAGAAACAGGTCAAGCAGAATTTAATCACAGTATTGACAAAATTTTGAACGGACTACCAAAGACAATAGCTTACTTTGACGATATTGTAGTTTATGGGATTACAAAAACTCTCTTCTCACAGAAATTCTCTTTTCTGCAAAAACATCAGATTCCTTACAAAAAGAAGTGAACAGCGGATTCACCCTAAATAACTTATGCCAACATCCGCTAGTGAACACTAGGAATTATGGGAGTTTTAGCACACCCTATGCTTTAATGTATAATACAGTGAAGTGTTATATATAATACAGTGAGTTATATAGCCAAAACATATACAGTAATGATTTGACCTGAAAGCCATGCATATAACTTTGTTTTAATTTCTTGAAAAAAAGCCACCATGAATGCCAAATTTTTATATATATATTTATATACTTTTTTCATTATTATTTTCTGTGATTCATAGAACCCCTTTTGTAAAAGACATGGTCTTAGATGAATTTATGGATTCCTCTTTTATAAATTTCTTTTCTCCTCATTCAGTGATGGAATTGAAGAGAACATGGCATATTGGAGGAAGAAACGACTTCAGTTTATTGAAAGACAAAGAGAGCAAGACAGAGGACAGCCAGACCGAAATTTTTCCCGAAGAGAAGGTAAATGATTGCGAAATGAAATTTCCATTATGCCTTCTTTTTTCATCTCGGCAAAAAATTAGTTCAATGACATTTTTGACATTTTTCTTTTTTGAGTGTAGAGGAAGATCATTTCTGTCTCAAATGTTTGATAGCAACATACTAACATTCAGTTTAATTGTTGCAAAAGGTTTTGGTTAAAAAGTTTCTTTTTAACAATCATTTTCCCATACTGTTTGTTCTGTAACATATGATAAAGTAACAATGTGTGATATTGTTTAAGAACTTGACTTAGTATTGACCATCCCCAAGTTTGTTTTGATGAGTTTTGATGTGCCGTCTGTGGTCTGTGTCTTTGTAACACTTGCGTACGTTGTATTTTTTTCCCCTTTGCAAATTCTGTTCAGTTACTGTTGTGTTTTATTTTAAGATTTCTCAGGCCAATAAAAATAACAAATTCCTTTTATCCTGAAAATGCCATTCTCTATATTTACTATGCTATGTAGGTGTAGGGAAACAAAAGTGAACTAAAAATTTATTTAAATAATAATGAAAGTTAGAAATATTACTTTTAATGTACGTATGTGATACACGCACCCATTTCTTTTAGTTCTTAAAAAAATGTATTATATCTAGTGTAAAACAAGGAAGTCATGTCCATGTGGTGCACTCGTCAACTATTTAATATGTAAGTAGCTGTGGTCCTCTAGCGTTGCACAGGCTACCTCAATTGCGTCATTTCTCAGATGGAGAATTTGTTTTTCTTCTTCATTACACTTCCAAAAAATATCTAAGAGTTGACTTGGAAAACATCATCTGCTCTTCAACTTTATCGGGAGTAATATTTAATCTCTTTGGTTAAACATGCTTTCAAACTCGGAACTGCTTACACAGTTCCTTCGAATTGCTTCGTAAGTTCGAGCTCACTTCGCTCGCTCGTTAAACTATTTTTGCAGACGAAACATTTAATGCTACTGCGATACCTCAAAATTCACGTACATTAATTTATTGGAGGGCAAATACAGAGATGCCTGAAAATGCTAGAAATGTTGATTAGGATTTGTTATAATGGCAACTAATTTCATCTGTTAAAACAGCAACTATGCTGTTGAAATGCCAACAATGCAAATAAAATAAAAGGGTTTTAAAACCTTAGAAAATGTATGTTTTAATTAAAATCCCTCAGGGACGAGAATAGGCAAAATGATTTCCTTGGAAATTTTTGAATTTTTTTAATACCTCACTCAACTATTTATCTCCAGTTGTTCGTGAGGAGATTGCACAGCATGGATGTTTGTTTACTCTCAGATTTTAACATATAAGATTTGTAAAAATATGTGAAACTAATTTGACTTTGTCGTGCTGAATTCAGCAGCAAATAATTGTAGATCATAACTTTTTTATGTCTTTTCTGGCCAGTCTCACTACCACAACTCTGGCTACGCTATCTGTTTTTAAATGGTGGAATTACTATGAAAGTTGTCTGATGAAGTTTCGGAATGCAATACAATTGACGTTTAATGAAAATATATTTATAATAGCTGTCATCCCTTAAAACAAGATATATACTAAAATCACTCTTAGCAGCCAAAAAAATCAAGCGTGCGAAAAAGGAAAAATAGAGGAAATGTTGGCCTCTAAGTTGACTACTGGTGCTCTTTTGGAGAAGTATGCCCTTTTGAAACTCCCCATTTCTGCAGCCTTTTCATTCTAAAGTCAGTACTACTTGGGTACTTCTTATACAATAATTATTTTCCAGATTTATCTTTTGTGAAACCATTTTTAAATTTTGAGCACATAAAATGTGATGCTTTTCAGAAATTCCTATTACATAGATCTTTATACTAATGTATGATATTTGTCGCGAATTAAATTTAAGAAGTTCATGCATTTTTATTACAAAAAAGAAAATGAATTGTTTCAAAAGAGATTGCTGAGTATTTAATGTTTCCCTTGTAGCAGAGAATCAGGCATCTGGTAGAGATCTGCGTGAGAAGCTTCGTGAGAAAGAGAGGCTTCAACAGGAAAAGGAAAGACGCTTGGAAAGATTTCGAAGCCCCTCCAAAGATCATGAAGCAAGTGCTCCACCTTCAGAAGAAAAGAAAAGCAAAAGTCTCCATATAACTCCTGGTAAGCAATATTTTCACTATAGTGCATCATTATTTACCTTTTTTTTTTTTTTTTGAGATTTTTTTTTTAAATGATGCATTTGTTTATCAATCACTTTATCTTGTCAATTTACAAAATTGCTATTAAAAGATTTTTGTACAATCATTATCTCCTTTTGTCAAAGGTTTGCATGTTGGTCAATATGAGGTGTTATTAACCCTTAAATGCTGCATCATAGCTTTTCTGCAAACCACATTTACCTGCAAAAATAATCCATTTATGCAGTAAAAGATTTTGAAGTGTTATAATTGTATTCTCTCATTTTACTTGAGTACAAAGTAATGTGGCATAAGAAATACGGTACAAGGAGCTGTTGCTGATCAAATGTGATCAACCAAAAAACGACCAAATTGTGACCAGACAAACAAATAGAATAATAAATGACGAGGTCTTACCTTCAATTTGACACTAATTTCATTTTTTAATTCATGGGTAAAAACTTATTTCTGCAGACAACAAACATATGCTTTCTATATATTTGTTGAATAATGTGATTACAGAAATACAGCATAAATGGCATACTTTCACCGAAAAATGATGTTCAATCTGCTCAACAAAAAAACCCCACCAAGTTATGACCAGTCAGACTGATAGAATAAGAAACTACAAGTTCTTGCCTTTAAGTTGTCACTAACTTCTTTCTTTAACTTATGGCTATAAATCTGAATGTTTGTGTTGAATAATCTAATATAATAAAATTTATGGTGCAAAAAGCCTATTTTCGTGAGTAAAAGTGATTAGCCAGACGTACCCACCAAAGTTTGACCTAGAAGATTAATCTATATAAATATAAAAGACACTGTATGTATATATGTATGTTTCTATCTATGTATCTCTCTATCTATATGTTCCTTATGCAAATCCAGTTTTAAGTTCAATCTTCATGAAATTTGGCACAGGAGTATTTTGGCACCCGGCGCAAGTCATAGGTTAAAAAAGTTTTCAATAGTTAAAGAAGTTCCACACTATTTGAATTTTAATTTTAAAACTAAAAAAGTTAGTAGCTTTTGTTATACAGAGAAATTAACTTATCATTTGTCAAAGAAATTAATGTAACATCAAGTTTGTTCAAAACAAATCTGCCTATTTGGTATGATGAATAATAAAAGGTTCAACAACTTTATTAGTAAAGTCTAATGTTATTGTTTTTTTAACTATTTAGAATTGTAAAATGTTAAAATTAAAAAATGGGATCCAATTGTCCTTAGTTGCTACCAAATACAGGGTGCGTAGCGGTTTTTAAAAGTGCTTAATAGTGCATGTTTTTGCTTTTGATTTTAAAAGCTTTTAAAAGTGCTTATTTTTCATCCATGTTTGTAAGAAGTGCTTACTTCCTTTTATGCAAAGATATATTTTTTCGTTCTACCGCCGAATGTCGCCATGAATTGCACGAGAAGCAAAGAAGGGTGGCTTCCGCTTACTATTCTAAACTGGTTTTCCCAACCTTTCTCTAAATGAGGAAGGAAGGGAAGAAACATGCTTGTGTTGCGTAAGGATTGCTTTACCGTAAAATACCGAATAAGCGCCCTCCTGAATTTTCACGGAATTATCAGAGGAGGCGCTAAAACGGTATAAGTGAAGAAAAATACCAAATAAGTGCTCCTTTCCCGAATAGTACAAGAAAAGTAGCCTCAGCAATGCCGCGGACGTGCTATAGCGCATCAAATGCGCAAAAATCGGAGGTGGGGACGCAAAAAATAAATTTTAAAAATTACTCGTAACCCAAGGCGTGTAATTTTTTATCGCAGAAAAAAATAAAGTTAAATCTATAGAAAATTGATACGCAAAAAAATTTTTGCATGTCCATATTTCAAGCTTTTTTTAGATGAAGAGCGAGTAAGGAAACGGCGCCAGCGCCATCTCACATTTACGCCCGTTTCCTTTCCTGAACTTCCCTTTTGCAGCGGCTCTGAACAGAATTGACTGAATTGAAATACTGTCCATGTAATCAATATTGCGAAAAATTCGCGAATCTGACATTGGGCCAAGAATTAATCATTTGATTTTTGGCTTTTAAATATTGGATTTTGGTTTTAATTCTTCGTCAAATTGTTATTGAATCAATTGTTAATTGCATTGAAAAACATTTCTTGCCATAAAAAGTTTATTTTTCATTTGTATCTTTAAAACCATGATATGCTATTTTTTGCGTAGGGACCCGCTTTTTGGAAAAGGACTTATCAGGGAAGTTTTATCTTCTGTAAATTATCAGGGGATATTCAAAATCAGGGAAATATCCCCCAAATATCAGGGAAAATCATCGTTTTCAATATCCAAACCGGCAAGCGTCCGAGCTTCGTTTTGCGGAATTTCCTTTCATTGCGCGCGGTCAGCTCGAATGCCGATTTCCCATTGGTTGAAAGCGTCCTTTCTCCGATTAAACAACAAAAAAATTCGCTTTTTTTGTCTATGAGTTAAGATGAAATTGCAGTTTTGTGTAAAAAGACGCGTTAATGCTTCTGAGAATCCGCCATTTTTGGTCCTCTTCCAAAATTCGGTCTAACACCGCTCTCCAGTGTGTCGAATTTGGGGCTTGGTACCGTGCATGAGATTGCTGTGGCGCAACAAGAAGGGAGCCCATGACCCTCTCTCTACCCCCCCCCCCCCTCCAAGTGATGATGTGTAATTTTTTCAAAAATATAGCAGGGAGAGCTTTGTTCTTTGTTTAGTTTGCAATTCCCAATGAACTTTTAAATACTTTGGCATTTGGTTTGGGAACTGATAATGGAAGGCATGAGCTTCTCTTGGTCAGCGGAATGAGAACCCAAATTTTTCCCGGGGGGGGGGGGGGGGCGCTTATTCGGTATTTTCACAGAAAGAAAATTGAAGGAAATCACGGGGGGGGGGGGGGGATGTAATTGCATCTTCATTTTCATTTTCTTTTTTTTTTGCTGTTATGTTGTAATATAAATTTTATATTATTTATATAAAGAAGTTTTAGCAATTTGGGGGTGGGGGATGTAATCTGCATAGCAAAAATTATCTTTTTTTAGTGCTTAATATATATTTTTTTTTGAGTGCTTAAAAAGTGCTTATTTTTCATTGAAAGAATTTGCTACGCACCCTGAAATAAACCTTTTTTTTTTTTTTTTTCAATTCTAATAACCCCTTTAAAAGTTATTTGAGGTGGGGAGAATGACAAACATGTTATCCATCGTTTCTGACTATGGACAGTTTTCTGTTTTTCTCTACATGATTGTTCCTAAAATAATTCTTTGAACTGGAAGAAAATTAGACTTATACTTTTTGGAAGTTTGAAACAAACTGATCTTTACCAGCAGACTGACATGGGTGCTTTCTGATATGATTGTAAATCTGACGGCATTATATTTTTTTATATTTTAATGATGAAAGGGGGTAATGAACTTAGGATGGAATGTTCTGCATTTTAGAACCCTTCATTGATGAAGAACCAATGGAATATGAAGATAAGGAGGTAGAAATTGATGAAGAAAGTGATGTACAGAGTGATGATAAAGATGATACTGAAAGTGAATCAGACAGCAGTGACAGTGATACAGAAGGTAAGTGTCTTCAATATTTTTATGTTTCGAAAAATTTTAGGAGGATTATATTGTAGGCGTAGGCAATATTCTCCGTCAGAGATCCATTCCGACTTATGGAGATAAATAGGATGTCTCTCACATGAATTTTTGTAAAAAACCTGAGGTTTTGTTTGAGAACAAGAACCAAGGCAAATGTTTAACAAAATTACTTGAGAATCTACGGGAAAAAAATTTTAATAGTGGCACAATAGTATGTTGAAAACTCAGAAACATTTTCAAAGGGGTTTCTAAAGGGAAAAGAAACAGTGACCCGGAGACTAGGAGGAAGGGGAGATGAGAAATCTCACAACCATCAATAATGAAGGGCTGCAGCCAATATCCGTAGTTATTGAAGAGATCACAGAGAGTCTCAAGAGTTGTGTAGCTCTAGTGTCTACTCACAAAATCACATTGAGACTTTATAACTTTACATATTTATTAAATTTAATTAATACATTTGACATTATATTGAAAATATAATCAGCAGGGCTGGATTATAAGACCCTTAGATGACCTAAGCAGTAAAACGTTTTGGCGCCCCCATACATTTGCATATTCAAAATTTAGACAACAAAATATTTAAAAGCTAGAGGAAATTCTTATACAAAATCGCAAATCAAACTTGAAACAAAACTAACATTAATTGCTTCCAGATTAATTACATTTGGAATTGAATAACTCTGGTACTAATTTTCCTGATAAAGTCTCTGATTAAATCCTCCTGATCAATTCTGGCTCAGAATGGCCAAAAAATTATGTACGTTTGTAGTGTCATTTAACAAAAATATTTCTCACTTGCAAAAATATTTTGTCAAATATTTTTTTATTTGCATGTTTCAAACATGCAAATAAAAACAAAATAGGCATGCACTTTATTTTTCAGGGTAAACATGATGAGATAAGACAATGTTTTGTGTAAGCACAGCTTATTCATTTTACCCTAAAATTTGAAGATTCTTACAAATTAAATCAATTTTGCAATTTAAATGTACAATAAAATTTTTTCCTGGGGTGCCTTAAGCACGTGCTTATTTTTCGTACAGGCTAATCCAACACTGTTAATCAGGATGCTTCAATGTCAGATTTTGTAGTTTTATGCATGATAGATTAACATTTAAATCTGATATAAGTTGTTAAAATGATGAATAAATTTTCAAATGCACTAAACCAGTTTTCCAACCTTTATCATGTCATATTTCTCCTAAGCCTTTGTAAAACTTTTCTGTTAACCCACCTATTTAAAAACGTTCGTTTAAGTAACTTAAATGATAGATTCCAGGAAGAAGTCATTAAGGATTGTAGGGAAAACGTAGTAAGTTAGTTTTCAAAATATATTGGAAAATTAATTTTTCATATAGTCAATTAATAGTAATTATTGATTGTTATATATTATTATATTTACTGAATTCCTTGTGCGTGATATTGTATTGGGTTCCGATTTTGTTAACTTCAATCTCAAGTCTACCCATTGCGTTATGTCAAACATTATTTATGTTGCACATTTGAAAAATGAGCCAATCCAAGATGGAATATCAAGTTTTTTCAAACCAGAAAATATTTCTTTAACATCAGCCAGTAGAATATTCATGTGATTGACAATTACAAGTGTGGGAGCATCAGTTTCTCTACATTTTAGAGCCAATAAAACTTTTCAAAAATTTTCTTGCAATTATATTTCTGGTGTAATCTAATAAATGTAATGAAACCAAATAATTTCACATTTGCACTAACAAGAGTTAGTGAAGCTGTTTATTTAATGTATTGAACTCACGAATAGTTAATTCCATCTGTGTTGTTGTTGATTCAATGTGGGTTTCAGATCTTTTAACTGAAACAAGCTCATGTATGCACCACATGACTTCCTTGTACTACACTAATTATATAATATACCTTTTTAGAACTAAAAACTATGGGAGTGTGTATCATATACGCACGTTAAAGGTTATATTTCTTTGCTTCATTATTTTTTTTTAAATTCTTGTTCACTTTTATTTTCCTACACCTATATAGTATAGTAAATATAACGAATGGCATTTTCAGTATTAAGGAATTTGTCATTTCTATTGGTCTGAGAAAACTTAAAATAAAACACAACAGTAACTGAATGAAATCTGCAAAGGAAAACAGCAAAAAAAAAAAACCCTAAGCATACCTTAAGGTGAGGCATGAAGAGCATTTTAAACACTTAAACCAACTAGCTTGTTGAGAAACAATAGAGGAAAGACAATTTCACAGGATCCAAATTTGTGCAAATGCTTTACTATGAAAGTTTTAATTTGGCGAAATATTCACAAAAAATTGTCCCCAAATGGGCCCAATTTACTTAACTTTGGAGTTGGTTTGAGTAATGCGCCTAAGTAGCTATCTTGATATGGAAAAAGACTGTACATTTTTCTTTTAATTTGCATGTGGAAAACATATATTCCTTATTTTAGAGCTTTGACGTAGTTTGTGCGAGTCATTTTATCTGCAATTCGCTTGTGATTTTAATTACAACAGCATTGATCTGTTGAACATTGAAAAACATGCTGAACAAAAATACACTGTTTTTCTCGTGGAAATATTTTAAATTAAATTTTAGAAATGCATTCATATTTCTCGCATTTTCTTCCTTATATGCTAAAGGATTCTCTTAATGTGTTTTTTAACACTACATTTAAACATCTGGATTTTAGTGACTGTCTATGAACTTATAAGCTAACTGAAGATGTAGATCTCCTGCTACAGTAATACCAACTAATTGTTTTTAAAATTAAATGAGGAATTCAAAATTTTAGTGTGTGTAAAACTTTGCTCACACAAGCCTAACATGCTTCAAGTTATTTATTATTGTTATGTATTATTTTGTTTAAAACTTAACCTTTCATTTTTCTTTAAGAACTTGAACAAATGGCAAAAAGAAGGCATTTAATTTTCAGCAATGCAAGATAATTTTTTGCCACACTTGTATTTTGATTGTAACACGAACAATCAACCAACTTATGTTCTCTGCTTACATTTAATTAAACAAGCAGACCATGAAATGTTCCTCTGAATCATACGTTTTATGTGCAAGTCCTTGACGTAATCGCTAAAACATTATGAATACCTAAAACAAAAACTATTTGTACTCCACAATTGTCGTTAAATGGCACCTTTTCAGAATTATTGATATTTAGAGCTTATGATTCTCTATGCATGGACATTTTTCTAATTATTATTAACATCAAGTTATTTTTTCTTATCAATCATTGATAACGTAACCTAGAAAATATAGAGATTGCAAAAAATAAAGTTTTTTGTCTATGTTAAAAGGGACTCGAGCTGATCAACAGATGTTTTTGTGCGCATAGAGGGTGTGGAACGTAATCCTTTAACAATTACTTGTGGTATTTCCAATAAGAGCCTCAGAAGAATTAATGAATGGTAGACCCAAGTTTGTATTTATGTAAAAGTTCATGCTTTGATTTGAAGTAAATATCTGCTGAGTATCCCATTCTTCACCAACTGACACCAAAACGTCTCTTGAAACATTATATACAAAAAGGGAATGTTGCATACTATAGAAGCAAGGAAATCCAGCAGAAGTACTTTATGTGAATAGGCAAGGTGTTTGTGTTCGCTTCTATTGAACTGCACAGAGCAAGCAATTGTTCTCTTTAGCTTAGATTCGTTCTTGGACACTTCCATTATTTAACTACGTTTTTGACTGGAAATTCTCAATTTTTCCTCTTGAGTCTAGAGGATTAAATTTCTAAGACCATTTGCATTTTTCACTGGCTTTAGTTGAATGGTGTTTATTATGCTTTTATACTGTAGTGTATTAAGTTTTTGTAAAAGGTTCCCCCTCCCTCCCCGTATGCATCAAATCTTCTGAACTATTTTACAAACCGAGCTTGCTTTACTTTTTTTTTTTTTATTATTTGTTTTTTCTCATTTTGAAATGTCTAATGACAAATATCGTTGACCATTGTCATGTAAAAACGGTAAAATAAAATCTGAGCTTATGTGCACCAAAAATCTAGGCAGCTGATCTAGTTTGCTACTAAACATGTTTTGCCGCAGAGGACTCTCCGAAGAAGAAATACGAAAGTTAATGCAAGAATTAGACAACGAAAATTATGCTGATAGCGAGTCAGAGTGTGAAGAAGTGGATGTAGCTGGAACGCAATCGGAGTTAATCGAAGAAAATGAAGAAGTTCCGATCATTGCGGCAGAAAATCCAGTTTTAATACATAAAGCGGAGAACTTAGAACAATGGGATGATCCAAAAGGCACCGATTCACCAAATAAATTGCCTTTTATTTCCCACGTGGGTTTAGTGAGTGCAGAGACATTACGAGAAGAAAAAGATTATTTCAATCTGATATTTACCAATGAATTTATTGACTTTTCGTGTTAAGAGACTAACAGGTACGCTTATCAGAACTTACAGCCAACAAATTTAGGTAAAAGAAAGCATGTTTCAGAATGGAGGCCTTGCACTGTGGAAGAATTGCGAAGATTTCTCGCATTGACCTTATTAATGGGACATATTGACAAGGATTATATTTCCAAGTATTTGTCAAAAGATGAGCTCATAGAAACCCCTATTTTCGGCAAAAGCATGTCACGCAACAGATATTTACAAATATTAATATTTTTACACTTTTCCAATAATGAGAAAACTCCAAATCGTGAAGATCCGAACTACGACAGGCTCTGGAAAGTACGTGAAGTTTTTGAACTCATAACTTTGTGCTTTAAGAGACTGTATGATCCCACCGAAGAACTGTCAATTGATGAAGTAATTGAATTTTAAAGGAAGTGTCATTTTCAAACAATATATTCCAAAGAAGCACAAAAGATGGGGAATCAAAATTTATAAAGTGTGCGATAAAGTCGGCTACACCGACCATATGCAAGTCTATACAGGAAATCCTTCCCACTCATCAATACCGTACTGTGGTTTCAAACATGGGCGATCATTTTAGGAATAAAGGGTACAAGCTCTTTATGGACAATTTCTTTTCTTCTCCAATGTTTTTTTCCGATCTATTGATAAATTACCGCATTAATAATTGTGGAACAATAAAATCAAATCGAAAATACTTTCCTAAAGATCTGACGAAACCGAAACTAAAAGAAGGGGAAATTAAAATTAAATATAATACATCAGTACTTACAGCTTTATGCTGGAAAGACAAAAGAGACGTTTACATGCTCAGTAATATGCATTATCCTAACGAGCAAACGAATGAAGATAGCAGAAGACCTATTGTGGTTCACGAGTATAATCAGCATATGGGATACGTTGATTTAAGTGACAAAATGGCAGATTCTTATACATTTGGATGAAGAAAATTTTTTTCCATCTTACGGGCCTTACAGTGGTTAACTGCCATTACTTGTTTAAATTAAATTTTCCAAAAAGTGCACATAAAATGTTTCGAAATAACCTTATATGACAACTTCTGGTAATAACAACAAATAATACAGCGTCAAGTCCTTCAAGCAGCAATATATTAAGTCCAACACTTCTTAGGAAGACTCTTTTCGGAAGAAATTCCGATGATGGACATTGACCTCAAGCAATTAAAAATCGACGAAGATGTGTAGTGTGTGTGAAAAAAATGTACAAAGACGTTCAACTATTATATGTAAGAAATGTAATGTTGCTCTGTGTGTAGACATTAATTGCTTCGAGATCCATCACGAAAATTCAACGGATTCCTAATAATATTTTTGTGATGTATACAATTAGATGTAAATGAGCGTTTCCCCCTTTAATGCATAAATATAAATATATATATAATGTTTCTGAGCGAAGATAAAATTAACATATTGAATTATGTTGTAAAAACAACGTCTGCATTAAATTTATATTTAAATATTATGCATATTCTATATATATTTGTACTTAAATTTCATACAACAAAAATTATAAACAAATATTTTGATAAGGAACTGAGAATATAGAACAGAAAATCAATGTAATTTAATGGCACAACTAAGAAAGGAAATTGTGGGGGCGTGCTTCAGGATTACCTGGAACGTCTTCAATAGTACATAAAATTGTAAGCTCTTTGAACTAATCTTACGAATCCCCTTTACAGGATTACTTTCTTCTCTAAAGTTGAAATTTCATGAAGAAAGTCCATTTAATCCCGAAACGTGTGCCTGCATTTTTTTGTTTAACAATATGTGTAATTCCGCTGAACGTTCATAATTGATGTTGCACTTTTTTCAATATATTTGACCCCCTCTTTGACACATGTAACGCTATATTACATTAGCATAAAATAAGTTTAATTTGCTGATTTTAAATGTTTGTATAGAAATCAAAATGTACGATGTCACACTTCTTGTTATCCCCTCCCCTCTCCTTGTCACAAACTGTCACACTTTCTTGAACCCCCCCCCCCCCCCCTCCGACATCATTTTTATGAATGACCCCTTATTAGAATATAATTTAGGATTGCAGAGAATATTCAATGGCTTTATTAAGCTACTAGCGCTACCCGCACGGCTATGCCTGTGTTAAAAAATAAAAAGACCAGTCGGTTCGCCATTGTGTGTATAGTGGTGTTGTTGTTGTGCCTATACAAACAGTGCTAGTGCAAGATTATAGTCCTCCAAAAGTCTTGGTAACAAGATCTGCAAGTTCTGGAGCCCGAAGGCTATGGAGGATTTCGATTGGAGGTGCTCCAAGTTGAAAGAGGGAGCCGATAATGGGCTGGCAATCAAAAACATGTTCTGGAGTTAGTTGCGAATGAGGACTGGACAGTACTTGCAGATGCGATAGGATTTTATATTGGTTCGTGAGATCTTCATGCCTTTGAAATGTCCAGGCATGTCCTTCATGTAAAAATGTCGATGAGTAGATCTTCAACTTGAGAGCCCTTCTGATCTAGAGTAGGACTTCCCCACGAGGGACTTTTGGCATTGAAATCTCCAAGCATAATTTTTGTATCATACGTTGTGTTCACAAGATCATGTAGAAGGTCGATATTGATTTCCGTGGTAGTCTATAGTGGTAACTCTTTTGTGTGTAAATTATGTTATTTTATTAAAAATTATTGCATTCCACATAATTAAAAACTATCTGCCCATGGCAATGAATCAGCGATCCTACACATTTAAGCATTTTTTTTTTTTTTTTTTTTTACAAATCACGTACAGTAAAAAGGGAAAAAAAAAGAAAGAAACGGAAAAAAAATATTAAAAAAAAATGCATTTTGTTTGTTTAGTTCAAGTACCCACACAGAAAAGACGATTGTAATCCATTAGAATAGTTTTAATTAATAAATTTTTAGTATACAGTCAAACCCCGTTAACGCAAACTCCCTTAACGCGAAATTTCGCTTAACGCAAAAGGAATGCCATTCCCCGTCAGATAATCTAAGAACTAGTGCTAAATTAATCGTTTAAGACAAAATTGATTTGAACGGAATCCCGATTAAGACGAAAAACAAATTTTTTCAGTTGAAAAAAAATTAAAAGACAGGTGAAAAACATCCTTTTAGCATGAAATTTCCATCGAGCTTTGGAAGTTTGGACGTTTTGTTGCAATTCAATTTCATGAATTCTATGAAAATAGCGAAACAGTTGAAATGCCTGCAGTTCATTCATGCTAATCCTCTTTCTGACAGACGCTGTACAAGCGTGTTGATGCGGATCAGTGACAGGAATGAATTGACAAGGTGTACCGATGCTTGAATTCAGTATTCAATAGCACCGGACATAATTAGAGAAGAGCAACTAAAAGTTAATTATCTGAGATTATTTATTCATTTTTATATGATCATTTAAATTCCACAATCTAGGCTGTTATCCTACAGATATCTAACATTACACAATTGATTCATCAAATGAGCTTTCAAAACGCCAGAGAAACTTACCCGCAGTCCAGCCGGGGGGGAGAGAGGGTCACACCACACCAACGTGCATCGCTGGTCAGTCAAGGTCTGTGGCTCCGTGCTTTTCTCGCCCCTTCTGGGTTCGGGGTTGCCGGCTGTTAATAGGCCGGGAGAATTGGGTGCAAGATTCATGTCAAATCGCCCTAGTGGCTATCGCCACGTGACATCCCTCCCCCCATCAAAAAACAACGTAATCTAAACACATAGGCTGGCTGCAGGATAAGTGTGAAAAAGGAAAAATTAGATATACATAAATGTGACGAAAAGTTCTATGCAAGAAAAGTTCATCAAGCACGAAAAGTTCATCAAGCTCGAAAAGTTCATGAAAATAAAACAGGACATCGACGAAGAAGCTTGCGTCGAATTAGATAGTCTTGAAATGAAGTGTTTGGACGACGCTCGGATACCTCCTGGACAGCGCTCCCGGGGATTGCAGAAGAAGAATCTTGGGACTACGCTCGAATACCTTCTGGACAGCACTCCCGGGAAATGCAGATGAGCAGTGTCGCTGTGTGTCTCCAGATGACCTCCTCCAAAGGGCTCATAGATCCAAATGCTCCAGATTTCAGATACGACGTCCCTAGGAACAAGACACAGAAAGCAGTATCCACTCTCTCTCTCTTTTTTTTTTTTATACACTGGCTCACTTTCAAAAATATTTCGCGATTTTCTGAAAAGTGTTCGTTTTTGCTCTAAGTTTTTCTTAACTGTTGCTTTAATACTGAGTTATCATTAAATTTTGCACTTTTTTATTTCTTGTAGTTTTTTATATTTATTGCTGGTTTAAATGAGCTCTAACTTTCACGCGATACAGTACATTTGTGAAATTGAAAATCCGCGTTTCTCGCATTTTTCCCGATAGTCTGATCTTTTACTACAATTTAATGGGTAGAGAATATAAAATCATATCAAAATTTGACAGATTTCTTTTCTTGTATTGTTTAATTAAAGAGGTTAAAATAACATCGGGAAAAGTCTAGATGTTTCTTTGCTTTGCCTCTAATGTAAGCCTACTCCAACTTCATTTTTTGCGCTAAATTTTGCGACTTATAGGCAAGTATATACAATAATAAAAATGCTATAAATGAGCAAAATGCTAATTAAAAGTTCCAGAGCAAATTATATTTGCTCTGGTGCTACTTACAAAATTTTTTGAAAGAGGACCCAAAATCCAGAAAATTCCGAAACCCAGAAAGATTGCGTCCCGGTTTTGAGGTCCCATACTGCATTCATTGACTAAAACAGAGCGACGAAATTTTGTAGCTCTCAGAAACTAACAGCAGCAGGCAAAGCTTTGAAAGCGGAAAAACCTTTCAGCCGAGCTCGAATAGGCAAATAACATGTGTACTAATTCACTCGAGAAAAAATAAAATAAATAAAATATAAATAGTAATAATTAGTTAGAATTAAAAAAAATTGCTATAAAGGATAATATTTATTTAAAAACCCCTTTGCAGTATGGAGAATGGTCCCGTAAAATGCATGTCAAAATAGTAAATAAAAAAAAAACAGCTATGGTACGCCTGTGAGCCGCAGGAAATATTTAATTCGTTTTAGAGAAAAAGAATAATTAAAACCAAAAAAAAAAATTTTTTTTAATCGGCTGCTCCTCAAAATGCTAAATTACCGTGAAAAAAATAATTTCGATCTACAGAGAAAAACGCTTATATCTTCTTTTCCAGTTAATTTAGAGCAGCGGTCGGCAACCTAAATTGACCGAAGATCAACTTTTCAAGTTCGGAGACCACCAAGATCGACTCGGAGAACGGGGGGGGGGGGGGTATACACTATTAATAGGGCATTGTTGGGATTGCGATTGTCTTCCAATTGTAGGTTAATTCTTATCATAACAAGTTTTGATGCTTATAAAATACTTACTGTAAAATTTCTCAAATAATGTTATGTTAACAGTTAACTCGCATCAAAACAATATTTCAGATACTAATATATTATTTCCTTTAAATTTTGTAAAAAAAAAACGTTAGTTTTTGTTTTGGTTTGTTTTTTAAATAAAACACACATGTGAAATGCCGTTACATTCTTCAATTAACTCTCACCGAGAGCATAGTTAATGTGACGACTGACATTCCATATTATTGCCAAGTTTTCTTAGGTCCAGTGAACGGTCTGACAAATTAAAAAACTTTTTCTGAAAGGGGGGGGGGATTAATTTGCCTTCTAATTCAAAAGTCCTTTGATTTTTTTTTTTTTTTAAACTATAAACTGTCGCGATCGACGGGTTGCCGACCACTGATTTAGAGACTTCGAATTTTAGCACGAAGAACAAAACTCTTTCTGGGACAGTTTTTTACCCGCTTTTCAACCGTATCAAGCTCAAAAGGATGTGATAATTCCTTCCTATAGAAAACGACTATTTTAGGAAATTTTCGGCTATAAATTGGAATAAAAAAGGACAAATTCGAATTTCAGAAAAAACTCTCCGAGGTGCACACCCCCATGTTCCAAACTAATTTTGTGCCAAATTTCATGAAAATCCGCCGGACGGACTGGGCTCTACGCCGGACACAGACAGACAGACACACACACACACACACATACTTGCTGCTTTATTATTAGTAGAGATGATACCATGTCCCTAATATATTAAAGTTATAAAACGAATTAGTAAACTTTTTTTTTTAGTTTCATATAGCGAAACAGTTGTTAGTTTTCATATGGAAAAAGAGGAACTTATATAAAATTGCGTTATCAGTTAATTTAAGTACTATTTCTATAATTGTATTTCTGCATATTATTATTACAAAGGCATTATCTGATAAACTTAAAACTTGAAATTGATAATTCAACCAAATTTATTATTCTAGAAAACAGCGTAGTAAAAGTAGTAAGATTCTAAAGTATCAGTAAAAATCGTTTTAAATGACAGAAAATACAGAGTGTTTTCAAAGATAGACAAGATAATAGTAATAATTAAAATACACAGCTTTCTAAAAGAGTAAATTATTCTTTATCGATACTTTAGATTAATTTATAAGAACAGTATCAAAAAAACTCTTGAAGGCCATGGATAGTCATATCAATACTAAAGCAATTTAAATAATGCGTTTTACCATTGTACTAAATAACAGGATTATTATTTTGAATTACAGAATTTCTCAAATAGTAGGAGAATTAGATAGAACCGTATTTTACGACATAAGTAACAAGTTCACTTTTTGCCCGTAGAAATAGCCTCAAAACAAGAGGTGCATCTGACATTTGAAACTGAGTGTAAAATGTCCAAGTGTTTGATTTAAAATTTCTACCCATTAACTGGTTTGTCCGTACAGCGTACGGGCATTGATATTTCCGCCTTTCTTGTTTTGATTTGACCGTATTATTAATAGATTGAAAGAGACTCATTCAGAGACATTTGTGTTTCAAAGTTATAAAATAGAAAAATGCATAAATTCATTAATTATGAAATTTTTAAAAAATATGCTTTTTTAGGAACACTGGTGGTAAAAAAATTGACCAGTTAAGGGGTTAAATGGTCAGTTCAGTATTATGAATTAATAGTTATGTTCCTTCTATCGTTGTAATCTAATCATAAATGTGTTAAGTGTTATTTTTCAGGAAAGCTGCCTAAAATTAAAGTGCTTATTATAGTAAGCACCTCAAGTTTAAGCAATGTTTTTATTATAACAGCTACTAAAATACGGCAAGAAGTTGATTAATATTGTGAAGTTTTTCCTACGTGAAAATGCATTAAATTTATTCTAAAGTTGTGATAACGATATTTATCTTGCTTTAAAAAGTAATTTTGTGCAGTTCTTGTTATAGAACTTTGGTACGAATAAAAATATTTCTATATCATTGACAAAGCGATAAGTGGCCAAAGTTTTGTCATCCTAAGGGATCATTCATAAATGATGTCACGCTTCGAAGGGTGGGTTCGTAAAATTGTGACAAAGTGTTACAAGGGGAGGGGAGGGGATAACAAGAAGTGTGACATCATGCATTATGCTATGCACCATAGCGTGACATGTGACAAAGGGAGGGAAGGGGTCAAATATATATGAAAAAAGCGTGACATCATTTATGAATGGCCCCTAATGCAACCCTTCACTGAAGAATTGACAGCGGTCAGATTTTCACAGAGTGTGGTGTCGGTTCGCCCCTTTTGAAGTATCCCGCTCGGGGGTGGGATGGAAACGAGACATTTCAGCCATAGGGAGACTAGGAAGTACTTTGCATCATAGCCGTTGTGTAAAGGTTAAGTGGAAATACCGATTAACCGCCCCCCAACCATCTCGGATTGTCATTGTAATTATAAAGAAGGAATAGAATTAATAATTAGCAAAAATCGCAAAAACGAACCTTTTTTTGCAGAAATCGCGATTGAAGAAACTGACAATTCTCAAACATGAGTCATTTATGATCTTGAATTTATTCACTAAATTATTATTTTCAATATTTTCAAAATATTAATTCCAACTTTGATGTATTTAAGCAACGTTACTTTCTGTATTTAAAGCAACGCATTTTCAAAATGACGCGAAGCATCGTCATTGGGGTGCGTATGCCGTATAGCCGTGCAAGAATCTTCAATTCACAAGTTACAATAACAATATCCGATTTGAAATGAAGATGACAAAAAAAAAAAAAAAAAGAGCAAAAATAATTTCTTTGTAGCAAATTCAAGTAATTAAAAGATGAAGGATGCGGCAGGGAAGGCGGGAAGGGAAAGGAATCATTGGAATGGATCTTTCGCTCCTCTCTTGTCGCTTTTCAGCTAATGTTATTTTTTCTTGCTATTGTTTATATTTGGAATCTATCAATTTATTACTGATAGGGAAGCGTGTGAAAGGCAGTTAAACGCAGAGGGGTGCATTTAGCAAGATCAAAATTTGTTCGCCACTTTTCTCTTTTTTTTTTTTTTTTTTGAGGATCTTTCGGAACAAATTTTTGTTACAGGGACGAATAGATGAGCCTTCGCTGCACTTTCAATGTATCGGGGAGGGTGGGATGCATAATTGGGGCAATTGTACAGTTCGCCCACGGAATTGTTATTTGAACGCTTCTGCGCATGGCAGAAAAAAATGAATCCATTCGAGTTTTAGGGAAGTTCGTTTTGCAGGTTCGTTTTTTTGTACGCGAATCACAATGTTTGCTTCTATGTTTGTTGAAAGCAACTAAATTTATAAACTGGCTTATAGAATGAGTTCGGAAGCAATCAAGTATGCTAAACGAACTAGAACGAGAACAACGGCTCAGTCGTTATTTATCAGCAGTTCCTCCTTTGAGCATGAATGATTTCTTTGCACTGTGCCAGGCAGATCGCTTTGGTTGATGGTAGAGCAGTAAACTTATACCGTTTAAGCCCCCTTCCCTTATTTTCGCGATTTTCGTCAAAATTTAATGGGGCAGGCGGCGCATATTTGGTACATTACGCATATATATATACATCCCCCCAATCATGAATTAATATTTATTGCTGTTTAAGATTTAAATTGAAAAAAAAATGTATATGTACATACACAATATTACCTAAGTAAAAATTTGAGGATCGAAACGTAACATTTACTAAACTGAATAAAATTAGTATAAAACAATAAGGGCCCCTGTTGTGTCAGACTATCAAGTTTGCTATGTACAATACTGTAGCTTCATTATTTATTTGGGGGGTGCCCTTACAAACATACAAGTATTCCAGATTCTTATTTTAATAATAATCTACTTATGTATATTTCATGAATTTAGAAGAATCATTGGTAGCACAGTAAAATTAAATATTTTTAAAATACAGAAATAATGGAACAAGTACTGTTACACAGATTTGTCAGTCAATGAAAAGCAAAGGAAACAAAATAGTTTTTTTAATCATAAAGAATTATTCATTCACTTCCCATTATTGCAACCCTCGCGCCAGCAGGCGCAAGTCAAAAGTTAATGTTGGTTTTTAGAGAATTTTTAAATTACATTTAAATAAAAATTAACTAAGATATGCCAACGAAAATTTAGAGTGGACCTTTTGGCCTTTCCGAGAAGAATACATGACAAATATTTGTATAAAAAAATGAACATTTATTAAACAAATGACAACATGTTAAACGACCTCATAATGTTAAAATACCGATATGTAAAAGAGTCAACATTGAAAAATAGAGATAAAATATTCACCACGTCCTTGAATAAATTCACAATAAAGTCACCGGTGTCCAAGATAAAAAACTAAGTGCCCAAGGTTTCTTTGCTTCTTTCGATTCTGTTAAAGGTGAGCGGAAGAAAAACCAAATTTGGCATCAATTAGACATCCTGATGATATCCTTCGGTGAAATCCTTTCGGGACAGGAACTGGTGGCTCATATGCGTTGACAAAAAAATATCGGCAATTTTAACAATCCCCTTGGTCAATATTCAACCAAGTAAAATAACATTTCATTTAAAACATTTGTAAAGATTAACACACGTCTGCAGAGAGGAATTAACCTCAAATGAAAAAAAACAACGGCTTCAACTGAAGCCCAACACGATGTGCAATCACATCGGAGACGTGAGAGGTCGGGGAAGTTGAATGAGAGTAAGCACTGATGCCAGCTGCCGCCTGCCTTATATACGAGTTGCGATCCCCACGCAAGCACGTACGTCACATGTAATTTGCATGGGGAATACGCAACTCAACATCCGGCCGTAAATGGAAATTCTCCTTTCTTCTTTCGGCTTCGGCAGCAAACTGGTAAAAGTAAGACATCTCAACAACATCAATTCGCTTTGCGTGACAAGGCAGAGATGTCCGATGGGAAAACGTGCAGGCAGTGAATAGGTACAAAAGGTGAGCTTTTGATTTCTCCAAGAATTTATATTTAGTTCAACAAATTCCCCCCTCTTGGAGACAATCAAATGCTAGTACACTATGAAAATACAATGTAAAATACACAATAAATATAAATATAAAAATTTAAACAGTATTTACAAAATTATCTTTAAAAATTATCCTGCACAAACTTTCCAACCTATTTCGCGATAACGGTTTTGTAAAAATATCCGCGGGGTTTAAATCAGTTCTAACAAATTCAAGTGAAAAAACGTTTTGATCAATAAGATTCCTGATAAAGTGATAACGAATATCTATGTGTCTAGTTCTACAGTTTTCAATTGGAGAATTTGAAAAATCTATTGCTGCTGTATTATCACAATGAGCGGTTGAGCTTTTAAAGTTAAAACCTTCAACTCCTAATTCCGTTATTTCGTTGAGGATTCGTTTTAACCAAACAATTTCTTTTACGGTTTCACCTAAAGAAACGTATTCAGCTTCCATTGTGGATAATACTACGCATTTCTGCTTAAACGTTCTCCAAACAACAGGAACTTTATCTATAAAAATGATAGACCCACCCATAGATACTCTATCCTCGCGGTTAGCCGCAAAATCAGAATCTGAATAACCTTGGATTACTATTTCATTGATAAAACTTAAATTTAACTTATATTTGCTAGTATATTTTAGATAACCCAAGAGTCGCAGTAAAAATTTCCAATGTTTGATCCCTGGGTTGGCTTGGAATTGAGAAAAAATATTCACTGCGTAAGAAATGTCTGGACGAGTTTTTCCAGCAATGTATGAAAGACACCCCAATAAATTTCGATACGGCAATTTCTCCATTTCTCGAATTTGAAAATCGTTTTTAGGACAATCGTCCTTCGAGAAAGTTGTGCCTTTAGCAATCGGAAGTGTAGACATTGGAAAATTAAACTCTGAGAACATTTCACATACCTTACTTATATAGGAATTTTGATGAATAAAAATTTCATTATTTTCCTCTAAAAATTCAATTCCTAAAAGTTTTCTAGTTTTTCCAAGCTCTTTAATATCATAGACTGATTTAATTTCCTCAATTACATTTTTAATTAAAAACCGGTTCTTAGCAAATATTAAAATATCATCCACATAAATTAAAAGAAAAATTTCGCCCTTTCTTGAATACACGCAGTTGCACCCTTCTAATTTCTGAAAATTGAAGTTTTTAAGAACGCCATCTATTTCCAAAAACCAGTTCCTTCCAGATTGGTGCAACCCGTAGAGCGATTTCTTAAGTTTACATACATAATTTGGATGATCTTTACTAATAAAACCTTCAGGTTGGCGCATGAAAATTTCTTCCTTTAAATCAGCATAAAGATAAGCATTTTTAACATCAATTTGAAAGTGGCACCATTTTAAAAACGAGACAAAAATTGCGAAAAAGACCCTTACTAGCGTAAAATCCACGACAGGGCTAAAAACTTCGGAGTAAGAATCACCATAAATTTGTCTGTTACCCATCGCTACAAGCCTAGCTTTAAATCGGACAATTTCATTATTTTCGTTTCTTTTCAGGTCGTATACCCATCTATTTCCAAGTATGGATTTCTTTTCTGGTGGGGGCACTAATTCCCAAACTTCACGATCCTGAATGACTTTGAATTCTTCCGACATCGCTAGCTCCCAGTCATTTTGTTGTGGGGATTTTAAACATTGCTTGTACGAATTCGGAATATACACTTCAGCCATGCTGGCTTCTGGTATTTCCTCATTTTCGCTTTCTTCAGACACTCCGGGACTCTGGTTCCCCCCATCCCCCGGAACTTCTCCAGTTGTCGGATTCTTAGGGCTGAAATTAAATAAGTCGGGTTTAAACTATTTTATTTTCATTGCAGTATTTTCTTACATCATTTCGAGACCTCAGACGAATTTTCTTTTTCCCCGCAATCGAGTAGTAAATATCAGTCCTGGTCCCAGTTTGTCTTTTAACTGCTTCCCTTATCCATTTAATTTTTTCACATGGGGTCCCCTGAATGTTTTCCTCTATTTGCTTATCTATTTCAATTTCGCTTAAAGGTTTTACAAAATTAAAATTTTTATCCCCCTTTTCTACATTTTCAGATTCCCCCCATTTTAAATTTTCACGGAAATCCACATTTATTGTCTCAATTACTTTTTTAGAATTTGGATCCCAAATACGATATCCACGCGTTTGGATGGCGTAACCAACCATGATCCCTTTCTTTGCCCGCATGTCTAGCTTTTTTAATTTAGGTTTTGGAATTCCGTAGTATGCGATACTGCCAAAAACCCTTAAGTGTTTTACCGACGGCTTTCGGCCGCAAAACCTTTCAAAAGGAGTTTTTCTTTCCGTTTTTAAAACGGTCCTGTTCCTTACGTAATTAAAACATAGGGCAGCTTCAGCCCAGAATTCCTGTCCTAAATTTGAAGCCTGTAACATTGCACGAACGCCATTCATTAGGGTCAGATTATAACGTTCAGCCACCCCATTTTGCTGTGGAGTATACGTGTTTGTACGTTCAATTTTTATTCCTTGCCCTTTTAAAAATTTAACAAACTTTTCGTTTGTAAATTCGGTCCCGTTATCGGATCTGACCGCTAAAATCTTTTTGCCTAGGAATCTTTCTGACCTTCTTTGAAAATTTACAAAAAAATCGAACGCTTGATCTTTTGACTTTAGGAAATAAACGTAAGATTTACGCGAAAAATCATCGATTATTGAAAAAATGTACCGTTTTCCCCCCAAAGATTCTTTTTGAAGTGGACCCATAATATCCATATGGAGCAGCTGTAGGGCTTCTTTCGACCTTATTTCAGGTAAAGATTTAAAAGAACATTTTCTTTTCTTTCCTAATTTACAGGGCTCACAATCGGGCCTATTACCTTGTTTTATATCTAGTCCATATACGCAGTCCGATTTATGGGTACTTAAAATAGAGTCCACATTAATGTGGCCAAAACGGCAGTGCCACAATCCTAAATCTAATTTTACATTATTAACATTAGAATAATTTACTTTGGGAGAAAAAACTGTATTTGCATTTTCACAATTCAAATAAACATTTGGCTTGACATAATAAAGTTTCTTGATTAAATTTGCAGTGAACAATTTGACATTTTCATTATTAAAAACACAGATTTTTCCAGGGTACCACCTCAATTTAAAACCGTGCTTATCTATACATGAACCAGACAGCAAATTGCGTCGCAGTGCTGGAGCATAGAAAACATCATTTAAAGTAATAGTCACCATTTTATTATCCGATTCAATTTGAAAAATTACTTTACCAATGCCTTCAACTTTACTTTTAATACCGCCCACAGCGACTTCCATTTGGGTATTTTGTACCGTTCGCATTTCCGAAAACAAATTTTTATCTCGGCAAAAATGCGCGGTGCTCCCTGTATCTAGAAGCCATTCCCCGTTTTCATTCTTGGAGCTCGTGCTGTGAGCTGAAATTTCAGTATTTTCATTTACCGAGCAAAACATGCCCGCTTGAGGGCTTTCTTTAGATTTTCCCGAATTGGAATTTTGACCCCTATAGGATTTGTTTTTGCTCCAGCACTGCGAAGCAATGTGTCCTCGCTTTTTACAAAAATTACAAAATTTCTTTGAAAAATTTCCCTTATTCACTGCCTGGGGTAATTTTGAGAAAACATTCATAGCAGCTGTTTTATCATGTGCATCCAAATCAGTTGATAGATATTTTATACGGCCTTCTTCGGCCAACAATTCATCTTTAACATTTAAAAAGGTGAACTTTTTATCATTCCATCTATAGATGGATTGCACAATGCTATTAAAATTTGGAGGCATATATCTTATTAATTGAAAAGTTCTAATTTTTTCCTCCATGACGTACCCGTTTTCTACAAGCTGCTTGTAAATTCCCCCTAATTTAGCCGCGAACATTCCTACCGATTCCCCATCGGACATTCTGCAAGAAAAATATGCTTCCCACAACGCGGCAAACCTGGCCAAGGACGGGGGCTCAAAATTTAACTTGAGAGCACTCCAAGCGTCAAAGGGGTCTTCTAGATCATCAATTAGTCTTTTTAAATCAGTTTCTAAATTGAGATAAATTACGGCTAAAGCTTGGCCACAACGCTTATTATCCAACGCACTTACGGGCGCTTCAGCTTTAGCATGGGTTATTTCCCAAAGGTCGCGCTCCATCAAGATCATTTTTATGTCCTTGGACCAAGTAGCCCAGTTATGGGAATTTAACTTTTCTATATGCCTATAGTCCCTGTCCATTCTGGACAAACATTAAAGTCAAAAATTCTCTCGGAAAAAAGGCCACGTACTCTGCTACCACTTGTTGGTTTTTAGAGAATTTTTAAATTACATTTAAATAAAAATTAACTAAGATATGCCAACGAAAATTTAGAGTGGACCTTTTGGCCTTTCCGAGAAGAATACATGACAAATATTTGTATAAAAAAATGAACATTTATTAAACAAATGACAACATGTTAAACGACCTCATAATGTTAAAATACCGATATGTAAAAGAGTCAACATTGAAAAATAGAGATAAAATATTCACCACGTCCTTGAATAAATTCACAATAAAGTCACCGGTGTCCAAGATAAAAAACTAAGTGCCCAAGGTTTCTTTGCTTCTTTCGATTCTGTTAAAGGTGAGCGGAAGAAAAACCAAATTTGGCATCAATTAGACATCCTGATGATATCCTTCGGTGAAATCCTTTCGGGACAGGAACTGGTGGCTCATATGCGTTGACAAAAAAATATCGGCAATTTTAACAATCCCCTTGGTCAATATTCAACCAAGTAAAATAACATTTCATTTAAAACATTTGTAAAGATTAACACACGTCTGCAGAGAGGAATTAACCTCAAATGAAAAAAAACAACGGCTTCAACTGAAGCCCAACACGATGTGCAATCACATCGGAGACGTGAGAGGTCGGGGAAGTTGAATGAGAGTAAGCACTGATGCCAGCTGCCGCCTGCCTTATATACGAGTTGCGATCCCCACGCAAGCACGTACGTCACATGTAATTTGCATGGGGAATACGCAACTCAACATCCGGCCGTAAATGGAAATTCTCCTTTCTTCTTTCGGCTTCGGCAGCAAACTGGTAAAAGTAAGACATCTCAACAACATCAATTCGCTTTGCGTGACAAGGCAGAGATGTCCGATGGGAAAACGTGCAGGCAGTGAATAGGTACAAAAGGTGAGCTTTTGATTTCTCCAAGAATTTATATTTAGTTCAACAGTTAAGAATCCACACGCCACGCGAATAATGTCTCGAAAGAAGGAACCAACACACAAAGAAGCGCCGAACCAACGTTTTCATCGGCTAGCAAACGCTGACAGCACATGCATATATGTTCTCCCCACAAGTCAGGGAAAAAAAAGAGAAAAAACAATCACCTACGAAGAGTCGCGTATCATCGCTTAGGACGTCATCATCAGTCATGATGTCATCGAAAATCACGACGTAATCACCAACTGCGAAAGATGCAGTAGTATGAAATCGAATATCTTGATGTAATAATTCACTTTAAAATCACTATAGAATAAAAAATCTACACCATGAATTTTACAAAGATTTAATTCTCCAACATTTTCTATGGTCTATGCCAGCGTTTCCCAACCGGTGGTTCGAGTACCCCCAGAGGTTCACGTGGTGTTGTGCAAAAATGATTTTTTTACATAAATTATTTTCTCGAAAAAGCGTAAAAGTTGTGGACTAACATAGGAAGCATAAGTACAAAATTTGAATGTACTAATTTCTGCCGCAACATAATATCAAAATTTGAATCTTAAAGTGGCATCGAAAGTTATTCATTACTTTATTTTAACCTTTTGAACGCACGTTTCTCTTTCTTTTTCCTCGCGAGCGAGAAGAAAAAGTCGGAAATATGAAATTTTACTACATTGAAAAATTTTGCATTCTGTCGCCTAATTTTTCATATACAGACCAGACCTCAAAGTGGAACCGGAATATATTTATTAATTGATTTAAAATTTTGTACTCGCATTTATCGCACTTTATTCATGGTTCGTACGGTCTTTAAAGTCCTTAGAAAGTCCTTAATGTTCATTTTCATTTTTAAGGCCTTAAGAAGTCCTTAAATAGTCCTTATTTTTTATTCCAAGTGCTTTTTTTTTTTTTTTTTTGGTAAACTAAGAAGGAACCCATGCGCTCTATTTGTTTCGCTATGTTTTGTATTCTTCACAAAAATGAAATTTCTTTCATTTCAACTACATAAGGGGAATTGAAAGCTCCGAATGTAGCGAATTCTGACGCTGCAATCAAAAGCCAATTTGGGGATTTTTTGTTTTGGTTTCCATTCCCTGTTTTGGTTTTCCCCACACACACCCTTGTTTCCCTATTCTCACCCTCAACCTTTCTTTCCTCTGGCCTCTGGGGGCGATCTTCATTATCTCCCTCCGCCAGCGTACAATTGATTCGCAGCCGGTCATTTAGGAATCTTCAGAAAGGTAACATCTGGTTCTGATTCTTTGTTAAAATGTTTCAAAGGAAATATGTGTCTTATTACAAGAGGCAAAACGTAGTGGTGCCTAGTTAGCTTGTTCGTTTGCGATGTTAGTTGCTTTAAATGTTTTTCAATTATCTTTATTATAAACTTCAATTTAAATTAATGTCTGAAATTCTTAAAAATTCCACTCCCACCCCTTAATGTAGATGTAGAACATTATTCTCAACCGGTTCATATTAACTTTAGTAAGGAAAAAAAAAACTCGCTGTAGTACATCATGGGATGAAATGAATATGCATTTTTATTAATTCAATTAACGTATGCGTTAAGCAGATGTGCTTGAATAAATTTTATTGCAATGAATTTCTGCAAGTTTCTGTTTAAAGAAATTGTGATATTTAATTTATTAAATTACAAACAAACGAAAATCGTATTCATTAAATGTTTGGAAATTTAGTTTAATAAATTTCAACTGAACGAAATTGCAACTTGCTGTGTCAACTGAACGACTGCGCCATTGGCATTTTTAGGAAGGGGGGGGGGGATTCTTTTTGAGGCGAAGGTGTGCCATCGCACTTAGGGGGATGTCTTTTATGGACATAATCATTTTTTTTTAGCATTCATTTATCTTTTTTACTTCTGCTTTATGCATTTGCTTGTTGGTGTGGGACATTAAGTGCAAATTTGACCTTACACTGACGGACAGAGTTCATGCATAGAAAGTGATTTTTCATAGTAGTGATTAACATACTATACGCGGCTTTCGGACAGACCCAAAACGGTGGATTGACAGGACCAAAAATGGCGGACTTACATAAACATCATCGCATTTTTACTACAAATTTCAGCGCTTTCTCAACTGGTAAATAAATAATTAACTCTATTTTTTTAATTTTTTTGAAAAGTTATAAGTAAATTGATGTGTTATATATTTTGGCAAAAAGAAAAGGTTCAAGGATTTTGATAAAATGCTTCAAACTGCAACACCCAATTCAGTTAAAAGTAACTTGTACCCACCCACATGGCAGCTCCCAATTTGCTATTTCCTGCAATTGTATGAAAAAGAAAATCGAGCTACATCTAAAAAAAAAAAAAAATTTAAATATTAGTAAGAGAAGTCGAATCAAAACACAAGCATTTGTACAAAATGCAATGGTGACCAGTAACTGGGCACCATTTAAGACCACAGAAAAATAAATCACACATGTTCCCTCATTTTGCTTTTAAAAAAGAGAAAAGAAAAAGGAATAAAAGTTGAAAAACGGACTTTTAAGTACTCAAGGGGAATATTTTTTATGATAAACAAAAATCGGGAATTTTCGAAAAAGAGCCGAATTTCGGGATTTCAAATTTGGGATTCGATACTACAGGCAACGCTCTTTATAACGACCACACATTATAAAGACCATTCCATTATAACGACCAGTGGTAAAAGTCCCAAATGTATCCCTACGAACTCTATGTTAATTTGCTTTCGATGTAAAGACCTTTCTGAATCGTCTAATCCAATACAGCGACCATACGAAGTGTCATGTCAACTCAGAAGTTCTGCTTCCAGATGTGTGAATGTAATATTTTTCCTATACTTTCTACTTTAAAATCTGTTAATAGTTTGTAAAATATTTTGCACTGATATTTTTTTTAAATTCCAATGATTAAAAATAATTTCAGTATTTAGTTGGATTTTTTTTTAAATTGCCAATTTTAATGGAACTACTGAATGTGCATGATGTATGTATATTTTTTAAAGAAAATTCTATCTCTTATAGCGACCACTCGGTATAAAGACCTTTTTCTGTGGGACGCATATGGTCGTTATATCGAGCGCCGACTGTATTTATTAAATTTAGTTTCAAAGTAAATAAATATTTTTTGCATGAAAATTGTTACTAAATGATCTACATTCTAAACAATTATCAATAAAGCAAGTGGGAGCAGCTCTTAACAAGTAATCAGTAAATAAATATTGCTTTTGAAACTTTTTTTTAATTTAAGGGGCGGGAGGGGGGGGGGGTTAATACTTCAAAGATACATATTGTTGACATCTAGCTCAATAAAAGAGATACATTTAACTAATATGTAGGCAAAAAAAAAACAAAAACTTTCAGCGTTTTTTGCGTTTGACCAATCGCATGTATGATTATCGCTCTATCGCTAGCTGATCTTTCGCTAAACAGTTTGTTCTCCCATTGTTTTTTTTTTTAAATCAAATAAAAAATATATATCTAAAAAATTCATTTGTTTTAAAGTACTATTTTAATATTTAGTAAATTTTTATCAAGCAATTTGGCTTCGCGATCGTTCACTGGGGTTTTGTTGTGTGGGAGCAGAGGCCCCTATACTAAATACCCTCCGATAGCGCTTTAAATCCATACAAATTTTGGCCGCAACTTTTTATATAGAGGGCGCTAGTTCCCTACTTATAATACTGCTTTTATAAGTAGATACATATGGCAAAGATTAATGAACTGAGTGTTTAAATTGCATAAACTATTTAATTTTAAACATATCAGCAAACAAAATCTTCCAAAAAGCCGATTTTGACTTGTTATTTAATGAATTTATTGAAGACAGTGCAATACGTTATTCTTAAGTTCTCATATAAAATATTTTTCTAGTGATTCAAATTATAAAATATTGGAATCCTTATTTTTTCACTTTGCAGGTTATTATATCAAAAAAGTTAATAATCTTCTCTTGGAATTAGTTCTTTAATTCATACTATATAATCTTTTAGGTAAAAATTTACTTTCGGGTGCTCCTTCGCAAAATTGGCGATTTTTGTTTGGCGCCATTCCTGTTTGCAGTTTTGCAACACCGCTAAGCTTGGCGATCAACCGCGACCAGAACTTGGAGAAAATCAATGGCAATAGGCTGCCATTTAGGTACATTTGAGAATGTGTAGTAAATTTAAATTGAACTAATTACCGTTTCGGTGTAGAAGCGGGTACCCCTTAGTTTGGCGTTATATTTTGGCGATAATATTTTATTTCTGGTTAGGCAGCGGACATCTTACTAATCACATCTTGGCGTCAAAAAAAATCGCCAAAACATTAAGTGGTACCACCCGATTGCAAACTTTTATCCTAATTACTGAAAAATTGAAATTCTTAACGTACTTTTATTCTTGAATAAAAGCATTTATGACATATCCACTCTAAAATAGGAAATAGTAGCACTGTTTCCATCAATTAAATTAGCCAAGAAATAAAGAGTGGTATAAAGTTAAAATGTTAATTTGAATCTGTACAACCTCATATGTTTGAATTTTGTATAAACAATTGAGAAACATGAACGTTTCTAATATACGGAAACGAAACATGATCTGTGATATCGAAAATAAAGCATGTAAAAGAATAAAACGGCAGCGATTTGAAAATAATAAACATTAAAGTTTCGTAAAACACATTGGAGTAAAAAAAAATAATAATTACCTTGTCTAGACAAAGCTGTTATCCACTTTGTTCGTAGTCCTTCGTCGGAAGGGAATTCATGAAAACTTATTTTTTCAGATTTTTAATCTGAAGAGCAATACGGCACAACGAAATGCACCATAATTTTGATTAACTAGTTTCTTAAAAGAAATTTAAAGTTGAAAAAACAGGTTATCTGCGCCACTTAGCGGAGAACTTTTCACGGCTGTTTTTTCCCTCATATCGGAAGGCATTTAGTATAGGGGGCTCTGGTGGGAGATGATGGATATTTGCTGTGTTATAATCAAAATTTGTATCTCGTGAAATTTCTTAATTTACAGTAAATTGAAGGAATCGACCTCTTCTTAAACCTATACACCATAGTTGCCAAATGCTTCGTTTTCCCCTAGTTTTTGTTGGTTTTTTTTTTTTTTTTTTTTTGTGAACTTCGAAAATTTGATTTTTTGCAAAATGATCCGATTTTTCAAGCTGATGTACAAGTAGTTTTATCTAAAGGGATTGTACTACAAAACAAGAACATTTTTGAAGAAACTTTTTAAAAAGACATGTATTAATTTACATGAATTTTCATAACTTGCAACGCGAAAATGTAAATGCCTATTTTTCGGAAACTTGCTAACATCTAGCACGTGCTTCGCCGAAAATTGCACACAACTTTTGAGACTTCTATCTTTTTGCATCCTGTAAATATGTCAATTCTTTAAAAAGTTGACAGTTGTTTTAGTATTTGCAGCCTGTCTGCTTGTTTTATTTTTTACTTAAAAGTATTGTTCAATTTTTTGAAACTTTATTTTAGTTAAATTTTGGTAGTTACTATTTTAGGGTAATTGACAAAGTTTTAAGCTAATGAGCTCCATTTTTTATTTGTATGTTGTTTCCAAAATAAAATATTTTTCTCAAGTTGAAAAAGTTTTTTCAGAGTTTTTGTAAGCTCTTCTAAATAATTTTTAAAAATTATTAGAGTAAAGTTAAGTAAAATGAAAAAATTCTAAATTAAACACAAATTCTCAAGACAAAGTGCAGCGTTTTCTTTAACATTTTTTTTTTTTTTAATTTAAATTGTTTTTCATTTAACTTGTAATTTATAGCATTAACTATTTTTGATAATTTTTCACTTGCTTATATATGATTAATACTTGTGCTGTGTGCTTCTTATTACTAGCTCCAATAATTATTTAACTCCCTGACTGTATTGGACATTAGAAAAGCAACAAGACAAAGAGAACTCCATAAAAGTGTTTGTGCTGTGTTCCTAATAAAAATGCGATGTTAAATCAATTTCCTCTTTCAATAATGCTTCCTTTTGAAATAAACATAAGTTTGTATATTGCGAAAAATTTTTGAGGACTTTAAAATTTTTTGTAGGTTCTTAAATAGTCCTTAGAAAGTCCTCATTTTTGGTTTTGCCAAAAGCGTGCGAACCCTGTCATTTCTAACTTCGGAATTTTATATATTTCAACCCGAAAATGGAACCGAGCGATATGCATTGATTGATTCAAAAATTTATACGTATATTTCTCATACCGTTCCGTAACTTTTTCGCAATATCGGGAAAATAATTTTTAACGATATTTTTGGCGAATGTTTACTGGTCAAGTAACAATTAAAAAAGAACAAATAATAAAAAGAATTTTCTGTGTATTTCTTTAAACTTAGATGTTTTGCATTTATATTTTTATTTCTTGTTATGAACTATTGTGCAATATGGAAAATAAATGTGCTAACAAATTTTATATTTTTGTTACACGTTACTAACGACTACAGAAGGGGGATCGCCATTTTCTTTCGGATCTTGTTGGACGGAGTTCGCAAGAGAGAAAAGGTTGGGAACCAATGGTCTATGCTATGCTAAAGAATAGTAATATTTTTCGATTTAGCGTTTAACATCGTACACATTCACTTTTTTGCCTACTTTCCCTTGTAAAACAGTAAAAAATGAATAAATAAACCATGAAGGAAGGTTTAATGTATCGTAAAAATATTACTAAAAAAGGGGGTAAAAAATAAATAAAATGAGCATTGAAGATTTATTTTTCACCAAAAAAAAACTGCAGACGATTGTACAATATTTTTAATACAAATAATTTATTGCAATGTATCCCCCCCCCCCTTTTGGCAACGATAAAAAAAATTAAATACTTTTTTCTTATAAAGTAGCTTAAAGTGCTTAAAACTAGGTAACTTTGTAAAGTAGTAGAGTGAGTATTGTAATAATCGTTCTTTCTTTGTTTTACTTAATATTATCTTTTTACTTATCCAGATTCGAAATTTTAAATTGGGCAAATTTCTGTTTTAGTTCACAATTCAGTGTTGTTTTGCTTATGATTGTATACTTGGAATATTGGGGGAAAAGTACTCAGTTTTCTTTTTACACAAGAGACATATTTTGTTTTGAGAAAATTGCTTATAATTGGTTAAAGATGTAATTTACAGCCTTAATTCTTCGATAATTGAGAGAGATTTACAGAAAAGTAGAAGATTCTTTTAATTCTGACAACATCATATATAATATTTTGAAATAAGTTTAGTCTTATTTTAGTTGTTCTTTTTTGCTTTATTTCACATTTGCATGAAAAGTAGGAACTTATTATTTTAGTGCATTGGCAAACTAGGAGCAGTCTTTTTACATCTGCTTTTATTTTATTCTTTTTCATATTATTTTCAAAACTTTTGAACCTTTTTTTTTTTTTTTTCAAGGGATTTTTTAAAATAAAATTGACTAAGTGATATGGGCAAAGCATACTACCCTCATCTTTTCATAATTTTCACTAATGCCAATCAAGTAGAATCTCCTTTGCCTCATGTTTTAATATTGTAGGGTGAAATGCATAATAATAGAACTCATGAATGTATTTTCCCAGGCTCATTTACTGCTGCTTTATTTTAGCCAATTTTTAAATTTTAGGAATCTTCAAAATAGGCCTCTTGCACATTGTTTCTCCGAAAATATGGTTTTATGTGCTTTCAATAGCATTGTTTAGCGCTAATACAATGAATTCCAAAAATAAAAAAAAAACACTTGATTTAAATCAACAAACCTTGCTGGTGGGCGCCCCTGAAGTAACAAAAGGCAAAAACATTGATTATTTGTGAAAAGGTTAAACTTTTAGTGTTTTACTATGGTATAATCTTGTTCACTCGTGATTGAACAAAGTACAAAAAAATATTCTTCTAACTAATTTGAATATCTTGTGCAAAGTATATCTATTGTAATTCAGCGAGAGAAAAATTTCTACCTTATACAGTTAGCATATTACTTCATACTTAGTAGAAGCTCGTATTTTTTGTAGCAAATATTTAGTTCACAAGTTGGTATTAATTTCAGATTCCAGTCATTCCAAAATGGATGAAGATGAAGGTCCTGCTCAAGAATCATCAGGTACTTTTTAATTTTTAGAACCATCTTAATTTGTTATGTTGTTTAAATTATTTAATTTCAATTTGTGATTGAATGGTCAACTACACTCTCAGAAAAATTTCTTTATACACTACATCATTCCTCATTTTTCAACAAATAATTTCCGTACCCCTTGAGAACATCATTTTCCCCCAATTCTACCCGATGGCAGAAAGGCACGAACTTTTTCCGTTTACTCTCTGCATGCATGCGTATTCAACAATCTCGGCCTGCGCCGGAAAACATGAAGTTGGGAAGTCAAAACAATGTGTTTAAACTAGTTGCATTCTGCCAAACCGTAACCGTATACTAGCCCACGAGGATGACAAGAGGACAGAAACAAAAATATGGGGGTAAGGAACTTATTTCAGATTTTGATTTCGGTAATTTCTCAAAATTCGAAAATATGTCAACTTTTCAAGTTTTTAACTAATGATTGAAAGAAAAAAAGTCTTAAGATATTCTATTCACCTTCTGTTTATTCGGAAAATGAAACACGATTACCATTGTTGATTATTTTCTAAAAGATTAAACCGAAGTCGAGGGTTGACGATGCTATAATATTTAAGTTTTATGAAAATCTGTTTTACAATGCTTTAAAAAGTTTGTTTTCTTAGGTTTTTCAATGATTAATATCTGATCTCCCTGCAAATTTCGATAAAGGCTCTACATCTTTTATGTGTTGGAAATAACTTCAAAAATAAAATTAAAAAAAAGCGCTTTTGCTCATTCGCAGAATAAACAAAATTGCTTTACATCTCAAGAACAAGCATTTTCAATGTCTGCTAGCATGTACGGGGTGACCATACTCCTCGAGTTTCGGGGACCGTCTCCAAATTTCCTTTTTTTTTTTTTTTTTGCTCTATTTCCCCCAAAAATAGAATTAATACTTGGGGACGCGAAAAGTGCCCAAATTTCTAGATTTGCATCTTTTTGTACCCAAATTCGCAAAATATACGAGTACTTTTGCATAATTCTGCTGGAGTTTTGCACTACATTTCATGTGTCACATTTTTTTAATTGTATTAGCTTGAATAAGGGCGTTTAAATATTTTATAAATATTTTTATCTTGTAGCAAAAAAAACATGAAGGAATCACTATAAGTGAACTGTCTGTTTAGTTGCTGCCATAAAGCAGTGGGGATGTGGCTCAGGGGAGCATACGGATTTTTTTTGCTAAAGAGTCGAAGCTATATTAGGAGATTTTTCATAATTGAAGTTTGAAAAATATTAAAAGAAAATTAACTTCATTGATTTTATTTTCTTTAGTATTGCAATTTCAAATAAGCAAGGTAACTGAAGAAATGTGTTCTTTTAATGTGTATAATATGCATTTTGCAGAGTAATAGTAGTAATATTTTTTAAATTACGGTTATATATATTGGTTTTGTCATGTTCCCAAATGCATTCCTGAAAATATTTCCAAGTGTCCCCAAATTCATGTTTAGAAATATGGTTACCCTAACATGGGTCATTATTTTCTTCTTTATGTGTCAGGGGTGCCCCCTCCCTACAAGGGAGCAGCACCCCTTAAATTTCTTGGAAACCCCACCCCCCTCCCAAAAAAAAAATCAATGGCTTAGTCCCCCTCCCCATGTAAATGTGTAAATATATAATATTACAAAATAAAAAAATGTACTATGTTGAAAATGATTATTATGGAAACTAGAGGATTTGTATGCTGGTCAAAAGATATTATGAAAGTGTCACCATGAAAGAATACATAGTGGTTTGTGTACTTTCAAATAACTAACATGTGTTTCTGAATACTCATTCTTGTGTAAAATTTGGTTTGTTCATTCATTATGCTGCATAAAATTTGGCGAAATATACCGCATTTGTTCTCGTGTGTTGTGCCGAGTATTTAGTATATTTGCTGTGGGTGTAGCCAGAAAAAAGAATTGGGGGAGGGGGGGGGGGTAAGGAAACTGTTTCAGGACAAACCTTATAGCCAGACTCTAAAGGAAATTATTGAAAGTTTAAATTTTGAAGTTCTTTTTTTGACAATTTTAAGTAATTAATATTTGTTTAATAACTAAATAAATAATTCATAATATGACAATTCATTTGTTGGGCTATTTCCATTGCTATGTGAGAACCACATGCACTATTAATTTTATTTTGACTGTCCAGAACTTTTTCAGCTGTTTTAGTAAATTCCAATTTTAATATTGATAATTAAGTTCATGCATGGAGGAATGATTTATAATTAATGTATAGCAAATGGGACGTTTGGCATGATTTGCAATAAATATCCTTCGAGGTGCCTACAGACACTGGAAATATAAAGGGTTTTTTGTTTTTTTTTACATACGGGAAATACTGGAATTCTCATCGAGATACTGGAAAAGTATAAAAAGATTACTTTTGAAAGAAATATGTCAGCATGATGTAAACTCAAAGGTCCAGTTATGTGCAGTGTACAACAATGTTGCATTTCTTAAAGTCAGGAAGCCGTACATTTAGGGGTTCAGGGGGGGGGGGATTTCCTGAATCCCTTAATGGCGGGCCTGATCTCCAGATCGATGGACACCCTGTACTTGCATGATCCAGGTTGAAATAAATAGCATGTCCTGATACTCTTTGGCATGGCATTGATCATAATGGAAAAGTATCTGTTTTTATGGATTTGTTTTTAAATGAAGTCTAATCAAGGATCCTTCCATTTTTCTTGTTGCCTTATTTAGTAAACTACTTTTATTTAAATGTATTTTATGTTTCAAGGGGGCGATATCTATTCTTAGGAAGGCTGTGTGGTCTTTTTGGATGGAAGAGCATCTATACATACTAATAATGTTTTCTGCATTAGCTATCCTCTTTGCAACATTATTTGTCTCCAACATTGAATTTCAAACAGAGGCATGTGTTCCAATGGAATTTATGCAGCAGTATGTTTACATTGTGTTCTCTTGTATGTGTAACTTAGTTACTTTAATTAGTCAACTATTAAGTTAGAGCATGTTTGTATGGGAAATAAGTATTGGCAATAAACTTCCGAAAAACACTGGGGAAATAAACACCATATATTCAAAATTTGGCCAAAAAAAATGAAAAAAAAATGTTTTGTAGCTTAAGCATTTTTTTCTCTAGCTAAATTCTAAGCCAAGCTATTGATTCTAGTCCTTCATTGTCAACATCTTTTATGAAATGGATCTTTAAGCATTGAGTATGAGCTCATAGTGCATCCTCATTATTGTAAGCCGTAATGCTAAATTTACCATCTATTTCTTCAGAATCATCTTTGTTCACATATTCAGTATTCAAATAATTGTCAGTATATAAGTACTGGAGACCATAATCCTCCAACGATTTTCTTCAAGTATAGGAATATCAAGGAGGGCCAGGTCCACACAGTAAGAGGTAGAGAGGCTGGGCTGGCAGACTTGTTGTACGCATTACAATCCAGCAGACCTATCGGCGCAAAAATATGCCCACCGTCGTCGACCGACAGCCACCAGCTCCCAGCTTCGGCACGCCTAAAGCTACGGCTAACAGGTTTGGGTGTCTGGTGGAGAAAAGTATATAAGTACTGTTGAATATCAACAGAATTGGAAAAAGTTAAATCAATTAAAACCAATCAATCAATTAAACTCTTAGTTTTACTTATTAATATGAGGCCAGATTTAATAGAAACCATTATTGAATAGGAACAAATGCCTTGATGTGTCCATTAGTCAGAAATTTTCATTCATAGAAAGTGTTTACTATGAGAGAATGTCTTGGGGATGTTTGACTGAATTGTCAAGTAGAGTCAAACCTTGCTATAATGAATCTGGGATTTAGTGAACTCTTGGTTATGGTGAACCTTTTCAGTGGTCCCAAAAAAACACAACCACATTCTAAGAATTAATCGCATAATTGGATATAGTGAACTGTAATGTAGATCCACCGATGGTTCACTATAATGGGATTCTACTGTATTTAGATTTTAGCAAAATATGTTTGTTCATGAAATATGAAAACAAAATTGTTTTCTGTTATTGTGTCATTCATGAGGAGAGTAATTGCATTAAAAATAGATTTAATATTTTAATAATAATTGGAAGATGATCCAATAATAATTATATTTATTAAAAATCGTTATTTTTTAACACATTGATATTTTAAAGCGTTCAATATTTTTTCTGAAAATATCCTATATTTTCTACATTTGTCACTTCTATCCCTAATGTTGCTTTACTTTTGGTTACCGTAGTTTTAGTCATTATACTTTTAGACATATCATCTATCAAAAAGTTCTCTGACATGGTGGTTCTCAATAATTAAACTTTTGGTCAAAAACACCAGCATAAAAGGAAATTTGGCTTCATTCAGGATTAAATTTTTGACCATAGTGAGTTTTGCATTTTTTGGTGTGAGGGGGATGGGGATAGTGAGAAAGATTCTTTGTTATTGTTAGTCATATGTCCTATTAAAATTACTATTTTGATTATAAAATATGAGAAGCATTATCTCCCACAACCCAGTTGAAAAGGAGCAGCATGTTGCTGGTTAGGAAATTGCTTAATTTGGGTTTTAAGGGCACTTTAATGTTTGTTAATAGTCACTTTGTGGGGTAAGCCATTTTAATGTAATACTAAAAAAAGCAAACATGTTTTATTTAAAGTTTGAGAAGAGGGTGAGAACTAACTCATAAACCAAAAGGCAGACTGTGACACCCTTCCCAGGTTATGTTCTTTGTTGTCTTGTCATAATTTTACTTTTCTCTCTCGTTTTCTAGTGTCTTTGCAGAAATATACCCTGAGAGAGGAACTAAGAGTCCTAAGAACAAAAATAATGTGTTGAAAAAGGTTTTAAGTAATAAATTAATGTGCTTCGAAAATCCATTTCATCTATCAGTTTCTTGAAAATGTCCAATAAAACTTTGTAAATATGTAAAATAAAACTTTGTTTTTTGTTTAATTATTCTGTTGTGGTTACTTTACTGCTATTGACTGTACTCTGTCATTTTATTGCTATACTATATATGTATGTGCCATATACAGATATGAAACTCCTGGAGGGAAAAAAAAGGAATTCTTTTTACTAAATTTTAACCTTTTTAGCAATGCATTACATACTTGCCAAGTCTACTATTGATTCCCGTTTTTTGCGTCTATCTCCCGATCTTATATTAAATCGTATTTTTCTCCCGTTTTTAGTAATTTTTGCTTTTAAAATAAATAAACAGAATAAAGCTTCATTTTTGCTCAATAGATGGCGCGTGTGATCGTAGTTACTCGCTGATGTTAAAAACAGACATGTTATTTTTCCCGTATTTTGACGAAATTACGTATTTTTGTTAATTTTGAAAAGTCGAAATTTCGGGTGTGGGAAAGTTCGTAGTTTTAAAAGACTATTTTTTCCTTTTGTCAAAATTTTGAAGTATAGCATGTGTACATACTTGTTTTACAAAACAGTTTCAAATTAGCAGTAAAATTTCCGCATTTTGTTTTTTATTGCTATTAAGGGGTCAGTCCCGATTTTTTTTTTTTTTTGAAATCCGATTGCATCCGCTTCAGTAAAGCTCCCTCGTTTACTATCTGATTCTCTCTCTTAGATATCAATAACTTATGGTTTTCTATTATTTTTAATATTTTTTTACGATTCAGCCTCTGTTGTAGAGGATTTGCAATCTCGTCATTTTGCCACACTCGGTCGAAATATCAATGAAAAATGTTAGCCCTTTTTTAAAATTTCGGTGATCACGTTAGTTAATTATAACTATTAATTTTGCATCCTTGTTAATAATCTTGTTTAGAAAATATGTTTTTGAATGGAATTTAAAATGTATTCTTTTTTTCCCCACAGTCTGGTGTTAGGATTTTTCCCCCTTTTATTTACTCATTATATATTGTTGCAAAATAAATTTAAAAAAATTCTTCCTATTTTCATTCAATATATAATTTAAAAGTGGGTAATTTTTTTAAACTATTTTTTTAGAAAAATTTGTTAAGTGCACACCAGACGTGGTCGTGATATTTTTCAATTGTTGTGGTGTAGATGTAAGCTAGTATTTGGGAGAACTGGTTTTTTATAATCTAACTAATGTAATGCTGGGGATTTTGTGTATTCCGCAAAGTGATGCATTTTAAGAAAAGTGAAACATTGATCATAAAAAATCATTTTGCTAGAAAATGTTTTGATCAAACAGTCGATGATAAATTTTTATTAAATACTGCTGTAATAAACGTAAAAAAAAATTGAATATTTGTAAGTCAGTTTAATTGTTCATTGTTTTGGGGGGGGGGGGGGGGGAGTCATTGGAAAAATCTCCTGTCTTTTCCCTCCAAGGTTGGCAAGTATGACATTATTTGCTGATGCAGAGTTATAAGAGTTAATTAATTATTTACATTGCATTGTTAATTTTGTAGAATGTAATGCATGAAAAAAAGTCGAATTTTCCAGCACAAAATTTTGTGCTCACCATTTAAAAGTGGGCATCTTGTTACTCTAACCGGCATTTTTCTGAAAAAAATTGTTGTAAAATAAGTTATCAGATTGATTATCTTTTATGATACCAGAGAAGTTTAGAAAACTAAATTTGGAAAAACCCTCCAAAGTGTATAAAATGCCCATTTTCAGATGGTGAAAATAGAATTTCGATGTGCATTAAGTGATGAAGAATTTGAATTCCAAGTTTCTCCATGGATTAACATGGAATTTTTCAATTTAGGAAAGTAACTGAAGAAGTATGAATGAAACACCTTTTTTCAATCTGTACAAAAAATTCCTTTTTAAAGAGATAAAAAAGATACTTATGCTTTTTCAAGTAACTGAAAAAGTCCCTCATTTAAGAAAAACAAACTTAACGGACATTTCTTCAAAAACCAGAAATTTTCTGTCACGTAATAGAAACCAACGTAACGCACGATTCTTCAAATAACGAAAAAATTTCCCCGGGTAGCACAGAAAAAATATAGGACAGTTTCGTCAATTGGCGGATAGTTACCCTCCTAGAACGGAGAAAAATGTAGAAGAAAGTTCCTCCAATTGACAGGAGCGAAAAATAAAACAGATATTCTTCAAATAACGGAAATTTACCAGCAGCACTGCTGCCAGTAGTATTTCCGTGAACTAAGGAAAAAAATTCTGAGAGTGTAGAAGCAAAACGTGGTAATCACAAAAGGTTCTTCAAGTGTATCCATTAAAAACACTTTTCTCTCATTTTTCTTGTTCTGAACTAACAATATTAGTGTTTTCCCCCTTCATTCCTCTTATATTGTGACTACATTTTTTTAATTGAATCTCTCCCTCTATGTTTCCCTGCAAAGCCCTGAACAATATGTTGCCTTCATGATACAAGTTTCAAGAACTATGATATAAGAATACTAAAAGTTAAAGTTAAGAATAGTAAAGTTAAAAAGAATTAGTTTTTTAAATTATTTCTCATGAAAAAATTTGTTTAAAGGATATTACCAGGTTCTTAAAAATAAGGCATCGTTTAAAAAACTGCTAGGCTTCTCGAAAAAATTAACAGTACTTATCGATTAAATGCCCTACCTTATTTTGCTCGCCAAACATTGACAAATGAATTATAAACAAAGAAATAAGTTTTTATTCGACAACATAAAGTACTTGTAACCATGAAATTCAAGTTGGTGACATTTCTAAAACTGTTACCAAGGTAGGGTGTAATAACCCTACGCTCTACCTTGTCGGATTATGCACCAAAATTAAAGTTTTTTTCAAAGTAACATGACTTTCTCTTTTATTGATTTGTTTAGTACAGTGGTCGCCAAACTGTCGGAAAATTTTGCCAATGTTCGCATTGAATAGCTCGTAGCTCAGAAAGAAACTGAAAAACATTTTTTGGTATGAATATAAAGGAAAAGTTTATAACTTCCATATAGTAGGGGAGACCACGGTTAGTTGGCACAGTTTGGCGCTTTAAAATTTTTCTAATTTTTTGGTTTGAAGATATTTGAAATGTAAAAATTGGGTAATATAGGCACACATTTTGGATACAAGTCGCACATACAATTGATTTAATATATTGTTTTCACTTTCTGTGAAAAATGTTTTTCCTTGTCCAGTCAAACTATGCCAACCTACCCCGGTATCGGGGTTAGTTGGCATACGTAGTGGGGTAAGTTGGCATAAGATGAAGCATGCATTTCTACTCGTCTATAAGTTAGGTGCAGTTAGAAAGAATGTTAATGGGCTCGAAATTGAACATTGCATGTGTAAAAAAAAAAAAACAACACATTTTTATACACACAAGAAGTATATTTACAAAAATGTACAAAGCATAAGAAGTCAATATCAAATCATCCAGGTAAGTCACATGGCAACTGAATAAAGTGCTGGGTCACTGCTTATCATAATGGGTGGTTCAATTTTTTTGATGATTTATATTAGATTTGTACCAGATTATGCCCATGTTTTCAGACCAACACCAGTTTCCCTTACATTTCTCCATTGTAGACACTTTGAATTCGCCATTCCCAAGTTCCGTAATTTTTTCAGGGTGAACCCTGCAAATGTATTTCACAGCTACATAGTCCCCATAATGAGACCCCTAACATCAGTCCTATGACTCTGAGTCATTACGACCTTTTTCTCGTTTGAGTTGCTGACACCAACTTCACTCTGCAAAGGCAAAATTCCTTCTTCCTCATCATTACCACTGCTCGAACTCAATCCAAGTCCACCCAAAATATTCTGACTATCTGCATATTCAATCTATAAATCCTCCTCCTCATCAGTTAAGGTAACTGCACATTTCATTTTCTTTACCTTTTTTGCCGGTTTAGTATTTTTTAATCCTGATGGTCTAGACTTTTTTTGTGTTCACTTTGGATTTTCTTTCTTCTTTCTTCTTCTGTTCATCTTCCAGCAGCTCTTTTTCAGGTGTATTTGGCAAGATTGCAGAGTATATTTTTTGCGGCCACGGTTGGATCTTACTACTTGTGGCCCTGCTTTGGGGCTTCACCGCGTTAATATCCGTTGAGCCGTTATTGAGTTATGACTGAAAAGAGAACACCTTTCGTATTTATAATAGATATAAATGATAATAATTTATTATTATAAAGTAGCCTATGCCTAACTAAAATTAGGTCGGTACGAATGTTGGCAGAATAAACATGGCGACAAAAACAAGTGTTCATGAACTGCAGTAGAAATGGACTTATAACCTCTTAGCTAAATGCCCTAAGATACTAAAAACTTGTGAATGTTATCTCTGTATGACTACACTACTGTACAAAACGACAAATGCTGAATAATCAAAATTTTACTTACTGATATGGAAATCACGTTTTCAATCCTTCCTCTCAAGGCAATGGCTGGATCCAACTGGTGTTCTCATGCAAGAAGGACGTTTCAATGACGATCAGGTGACAGGCTCAGTGGCGTACTGAATCAGCCGTGGAATTTTTAAAATCACAATACCAACTAACCCTTGTCTCCCCTTGCCTGCTTGTGTTTTTTTTTTTTTTTTGTCATATCATTTAATAATTGAGCTTCTCACTCTTTTTGTCCTGTTTTTTTTTTCTTCTTTTCTTTGACGAGGGGGGGGGGGGAGTAACTCGCAAGATAATTTAAGAATGGTAGTTGCTCAGTGTCCTCAAAAGTTTGCGGACCACTTGTTTTGTGGCTTGCAAAGTTTTAATTTATGTTGTGAGATAATATTTATGACATCACATTTTGAAAACTTAATACTTCTGTGATTCTTAAATGCTTGAGGCATGATTTTTGTATCACAGGTGCAGAAGAAGAGGAAGAACCAACTCCTTCATTTGAGAAAAAGGTAGAGGATACTCCAAAACCTGCTTCCCCTCCAAAAACGGCTCCTGCCCCAGAAACGGCCCCTAAGCTCCCTCCCTACCTGCCGGCGATCCAGGGCTGTCGTAGCGTAGAAGAGTTTCACTGCCTCAACCGTATTGAAGAGGGGACATATGGAGTTGTCTACAGAGCTAGGGATAAAAGAACAGGTGAGTGAGCTTCATTTTTTTTTCTTTTAAAAATGTTCCTTTGATTGATCAATTCTAGAACATGCGCTGCAATATTAATATAATGCCTGTATTATTAATTAATTAAAAAAACCATTAGCCATTATAAGTACAGGTGAGTCTGTGAATCTGTGTTAAAGTTTATTAACCTGAAGAATGATTAAAATCTTAAGCTCAAATTCTTAGACAGTTATTTCCAGAAAGTACTAGTCTGATTGTGTAAACAGTTTCAAAAAGTCATAAAGAGTCATTCCATTTCAAATCAGGCAGGCAGGTCTGAAACTTGTCACATGACCCTCACAGATTTTTTTGAAAAACCTACAGTAGTTACAACTACGGGACATATAAAATATCCCAAAAGAATTTTTCAAAAAAAAATTAATTTCTCTAATTACAGGCGTTTAAAATTTGGGACAAAGTTGTCCGTTTTCAGAAAATCAGCAAAACACGCACTTTTAATATGGCCACTGTTTCAAAAGTTTTTAACCGATTCGAATGATTTTTTTTCTATAAATAATAAAGGGATGGTATTTTATTTAGACACTAATCTTAAAAATTTAGTTGGCTTCATTGATAAATGAAAAAAAGTGTTTCTGAAGTGAAAAAATAGTGTTTGTTCCGACTTCATGATTCTTTTTTCTTATGAAAGAAATTAATTTTTGGCAAAACAGAGGTAGAGATCTAAAGTGCTGTTATGGAAGTTTTGTATCAAATTTTATTGTAAGCCTGAGATGCATATCCTCTCAGAATTTAAATTTTGAAAAGTACGATTTTTGAAGTGTGATTACTCAAAAAAGCCATAGATTCAAACTCATTCTTATTTAATCACTTTAATATAATATTTAATCAATATTTATTAAGAAATATACTGTATTGTTACACAATTACTACAGATAAATTGTACTTAACCTTCTTAGAACTTAAATAGCTCCTAGCACAAAGCGTAGCTACTGGGATTTAATGCATGTTATTCTGTTCAATCCAATTACTAGTTTCAAACTCACACGCTTTATATCAAATACCAAGCAACAGCAAATGTAAAATTTATTGTAGGAATACAATCAAAACATTATTGGCTATCCTACAATACTGCTGAATAGTAAAAATCCCTGAAATAGTAATGCTTACATGGGATGCACGAGCAAACAAGAAGTGGAAAACAGTTAGAAAACTAACAGCCTCTTAAACAAATACTTAATTCAATGCATGATTTCTAAATAGGAAAATTTATTGAAAGTGTGAATGAGAATTATTGAATGGGGCAAATCAAGAATGTATCACCGATGGTTTAGGGACACTATCGAATAATTTGTACACAGATAATATAGAACAAATATTTCAATAGCCAGAATATAATACCATAAGAAATATAACACCATCTGAACCCTCCTAGTCTTTGCATTTTTTTGGTAATAACGGGTAGAAGATGATTTAAGAACGTGATTCTACTTATTTTGCTTTAAGTACATAATTTTATATGCGTTTAAAACTAGTAATTGGATTGAACACAATAACATGTATTAAATCACAGTAGCTACGCTTTGTGCTAGGAGCTATTTAAGTTCTAAGAAGGTTAAGTACAATTTATCTGTAGTAACTGTGTAACAATACAGTATATTTCTTAATAAATATTGATTAAATATTATATTAAAGTGATTAAATAAGAATGAGTTTGAATCTATAGCTTTTTTGAGAAATGCACAAAAGGCCATTTTTGAAAAATCATATAAAATATATGGGGCAAAAATACACAATATAATTGATAGCAGCTCATTAAGCAATTTAAGGGCAACAAATGAGCAGATTTTCAGATTTTTAAAAAATGGCTTTTTTGAGTAATCACACTTCAAAAATCGTAATTTTCAAAATTTAAAAACAGAGAGGATATGCATTTCAGGCTTACAATAAAATTTGATACAAAACTTCCATAACAGCACTTTAGATCTCTACCTCTGTTTTGTCAAAAATTAATTTCTTTCATAAGAAAAAAAAATCATGAAGTCGGAACAAACACTATTTTTTCACTTCAGAAACACTTTTTTTTCTTTATCAATGAAGCCAACTAAATTTTTAAAATTAGTGTCTAAATAAAATACCATCCCTTCATTATTTATAGAAAAAAAATCATTCGAATCAGTTAGAAACTTTTGAAACATTGGCCATTTTAAAAGTGCATGTTTTGCTGATTTTCTGAAAACGGACAACTTTGTCCCAAATTTTAAATGTCTGTAATTGGAGAAATAAAATTTTTTTTGAAAAATCCTTTTGGGATATTTTATATGTCCCGTAGTTGTAACTACTGTAATTTTTTCAAAAAAATCGGTGAGGGTCATGTGACACCCTCTGCCTGATCTGAAATGGAATGGCTCATAAGGTTTTCATTAAGGTTGGTAGGTAATTATTGGCTTCCCAATTAAAGGTTTTGTCATATCAATAATTAACTTTTTAAAGAAGTACTAAAATTAAGTTTTCCAAAAGCTATATTCATAAGCACAAGTATATTGCAAACAAGGCACCATTTGCATATGTAATTTCTATTTCCTTCACTTTTGTTGATAATTGCAATAATTTTGATTAATTATTTTCTTGCTCTTAAAAAAATGTTTGACTTAAATTGTATATTTATGTAATCATCTTTTACTGTGTTGAAACCTAATTTTTATGGTTCCTAAATTTTTTTCTATTTCAATCCTTGAAAGGTCATAATTCTTGCATTGGTGTAGTATTCTTGCATTGTGAGTAGTATGTATTGTGAGTATGAATCTTGGAAAAATTTAAGTCAGAATACTTGATAGAAAATATATTAGTATGATGTTATGAGTTCACCTGTGTAATATATTTCTGTATCTATAGATGAAATTGTGGCTTTGAAACGATTAAAGATGGAGAAGGAAAAGGAAGGTTTCCCCATCACCTCCCTTCGAGAAATTAATACGCTGCTAAAAGCTCAGCACCCCAATATTGTGACTGTTCGGGTAAGTGCATGTTGATCTATTTTGTATTGTAAAATAAAGTTGTTTTTATTTTTTTTCTTCCTTTTTTTGATGCAATTATCAGGATGGCCGCTGAACCTAAAAAAAGTTCTTACCTGAAATGAATTTTACAGCTAATAATTTCCGTAACTTTGAACTTTGTTTTTGCAATACTCACAATTTAACAATGAATACCTATCCAGAAAATGTATACAATGTTATAAAAACTTATTTTTCCTGACTTTCATCGGCCTTATATGTGCATTATTTCATCTTTATTGGGATACACAACAACTTTAACCCTCCTGAGCATTGAGAGCTTTCAAATATTAAACACTTTGAGAGTAAATAAAAAAATCTTCCAATGGTTCTAAACTATCTGCTTTGATATAAGAAAAGGAATTGAAATAATATTATTTATGCTTACTTACGACACCCATGTGACCTAAACATCTGGAAAAGTCGGTACTTACGGAAGAACCCCGACGCCCATTTTTCGTCAAATGAAGCCAAGAGCACCAAACAAGACAATTTTTTGCCAAAAAGGGGGAAAAAAAGTTCCTCACACACGTGAATTTTTGTAACCTTGAGAAACATTTTAGTTATAACTCTCGATTACTCTGCTGTACCGTAAAATACCAAATAAGCATCCTCCTAAATTTTGCCGATACTCGCGAAAATATGGGAAGGGGGATGCTGAAACGGTACAAGTGAAAAAAAACGTACTGATTATATGCCCCCTCCCCTAGATTAATTGAAAGTAGGTAAAGGACAGTAAAGGCTCATCTATCACTCATTTTTGTAAATAGAATTCATTCCGATCGATCATCAAAAAAAAATGTGGGCAACAAATGAACAAATTTCTGTCACGCTAAATGCACAGCTCTGCATTTAACCTCCTTTCACATGATTTTATCTTTAATAATAAAAAAATAGTTTATGAACATCAGAGGCGTAGCTAGGGTTTTCAGCGCCCGGGGACAACTGAAGATTTTGCGCCCCTAAAGGGAAATTTTAAATCTTTTATTTTTCCTAAATGATAAATGGTTCTAAAAAGTAGCCCTTTTAACTTTCATTTTTATTAGCGACCATTCACTTCTAAGGGAAAATGGGACACTTTGGCTTCGCAAAATTATTTGTCTGATTCCCCCACGTACTCCTGTGCTACATTGGTCATTCCCGATATGGTTTGCGGTGTCCCACTTTTTGGTTGAACATATTCAAACCTCTTCAGTTCAAATAATTTTCTTTTCGCATTTAAAAATAAAGTAAATTGATGAGAAGTCAGAACACAGTGGAATTAAGAAGATCAAGATTCACAAAGACAACATCTTTATTACACGACCGCACATGACAGAAGAAGCAAGACAGAGAGCAAAACGAAACATTAATAAAAGAGGGTTCGCCAGACTTGGCGAGCGATCGCTCATTTGGGGAATGTTTGCGAATATACTTCACACATGCCCCCCTATTCGCAAAAATCTACAAAAATACAATTTACAAATTTTAAAAGATTTGATTTTAACAATGCTTTCGTAAACATATCAGCTATATTGAGCTTGGAAGGCACATACGTAATAACTACTGAATTTTTCTGAATTAAATCTCTTATGTAAAAATATCTGATGTCTATATGCTTGGTTCTGTTATTGACAATTACATTTTTCGAAAAAGCAATAGCAGCTTGGTTATCACAAAGAACTCTAGGAATAATATTTGAAAAATTTAGAAATTTACATTCATTCATTATATTTGCTAAATAATGTACTTCTGTGACTGCCATATCTAGAGCAACAAATTCTGCTTCCATAGTACTTTTGGCAATGCATTTCTGGGTTGCAGATCTCCATCCCAAATAAACTTCTCCAATACACCATATGTAGCCTGAAATGGACCTTCTACAATCCACAGATGAAGCCCATGAGGCATCAGAATATATAGTTAAATCACATGAAGTGGCTTTAGATACATCAATAGCATAATTTTTAGTACATCCAATATATTTTAAAATTCTCAAAAGTAAGTTATAATGGTGAGCATTAGGTTTAGAAGAAAATTGAGCTACATATATTACAGAAAATAAAATGTCCGGTCTTGTGCGATTAGCTAAAAATAACAAAGACCCTAACAATTCTCTGAAAGGATACATATCCATGCATTCGTTTGTTTCAGAAAAAGTATGGTTAAGATTAGGATCTAAAGGAGTATACACTTTAACATTCAAATCAATATTAAATTTTTGTAACAATTTTTCAATATACATTATTTGACTCATGTATGTTTTCCCATTACACTTTTGAAATTGAACTCCCAAAATGTTAGAAATCTCACCTAAATTAGTAATATCATAATGTACACATAATGATAAAAATACACTTTGAAAAACTTCTTCATCTTTCGCAAAAACAACAAAATCATCAACATATAAAAGAATAACACATTTATCATCAAAATAAAATATGCAAGGATTAAACTGAGATTGAGTAAAATTTAAAGTTTTTAAAGTCTTAGCTAAATGTTCATACCAACTACGACCACTCTGTTTAAGACCATATAAAGCCTTTTTCAGTTTCAAAACTTTATTTTCTTCAACATATTCATGACCTTCTGGAATCTCCATATATATATCCTCACTTAAAATTCCATATAAATAAGCGCATTTCACATCAAGATGCCTATTTTGCCAACCATTCAAAACTACTAATAACACATAAAACAGTTTGATTATTTCAAAATCTATAACAGGTGAAAATGTCAATTCATAATCCTTCATATATCTTTGTTGATGTCCATGAGCAACTAAACGTGCTTTAAATTTTTTAATTATCCCATCTGGGTCAGTTTTAATTGAAAAAACCCATCTACTTGTTATGATTTTCTCAGCTTTATTACGCGGGACTAACTCCCAAACATCCCGTTTTGCAATGGTATCTAACTCTTCTTTTATTGCTTCGATCCAATTATCGCAATTAGGAGACAAAATTGCTTCGTGGTGTGTATCTGGGATCTCAACATTAAGGGCCATAATCTCCGATTCTATATCGTTATCAGACACTTCACTGTTTATCTCATTATCCAACGGCTTAAAGTTGAAGTGGTCTAAATTTACGCTTATATTTTGTCTATTTGCTAACTTCTTAACATTGTTTAATGATCGGCATTTAATACCATCTGGGCTATAATAATAAACATCAGTCCTAATCCCTGTTCTGCGTTTTATCTCCTCTCTCTTCCATCCCATAGATTCTGCAGACGTTGGCCGTGACCTACTTTCGTACGGAAATCCCTCCTCATAACTTTCAATCTGAGCCTAATCTTTTACGGACGGGCTCTGTGGTTGAGACCGTTGAGACGCGCTTGTTTGCGTAATCGGCGGATCTGTTTTGGTTTCACTTCTCGGAGAGCACGTGGAGAGGTTACCAGACCTACTGCCGCTCGGTGGGTTGCTAGAATCTGAAGATTCATGAAAGTCGCCAAACTCCCAGTCCAATACATTACGATCAACAAATTTATTTTTCGATCCGTCCATTCCCAAAACTGATTCATCAAATTTTACGTGTTTTAATTCAATAATCTTATTCCTTTCAGGATCATAAACTCGGTATCCCTTTGTGTATGTAGTGTATCCTACAAAAATTGCTTTATGCGCGACAGGTTCTAATTTATTTCGATATACTTTCGGTAAATGATAAAAACACAAACGTCCAAAAATGCGGAAATAAAAGATATTAGGTTTCCTCCCATACCACTTTTCATAAGGTGTCGTTAATTTGTCAGTCGAATGGGGCAATCTATTTCTTACATGTGCATAACATTGTAATGCTTCTGCCCAAAAATTAGGCTTTAATTTGGATGCTAATAACAAAGTCCGTACAGCATTCATGGAATCACCATTAATTTTTTCAGCTACTCCATTCATTTCTGGGGATGCCACATTTGTTCTTTGGTGTTTAATTCCTAATTTAGAAAAATATGTTCCAAGTTCCTCATTACAAAATTCGAGTCCATTATCTGTTCTTATATTTTTAACTTTACAATTTAGCTGTCGTTCAGAACGTGCAATAAATTCTTTCAAACTATGAATAGCATCATTTTTATTTTTCAATGGAAAAATCGCTAACAACCTAGTATAATCATCCACTATTCCTAAGAAATATTTATTTCCTCCCAAACTAGCAACAGGAGCTGGCCCCCAAAGATCAGCATGCAATAATTCAAGAGGTTCTTTAGAAACAATATTTTTTAACCTTTTAAACGGACCTCTTTTAAGTTTACCTTGTATACATTCATGACAATTTACTTTTTCATTTTGAACATCATCTACACCTAACACCGTTTTCGTCGTAATCATTCGATATACGGCCCCTACATTAATATGAGCGCAACGTTCATGCCATAATCTAAGCGATTTCGGATTCATTTCTACGCTAACATTTGCTTCTAGATTCGCTTTCATACCTTGAATAGGATAGACAGAATTGCGATTTGTCGTTTTTAAGAACAACTTCCCGTTTGGATCATAAATACTTAAATAACCATTTTTACCGACAAAAGACCATCCTGCTTTCTCTACTTTAATCCCAAACTTATCAAGTTTTTACTAATTTTAGGTATATAATAAACATCAATTAACTTTATTTCAACAACTTTATTTTCGCCTTTCAACACCATTTCGATATTTCCTATCCCTTTAGCCGATAAATATCCTTTTCCCTGCTTTACCTTTTTATCTGTTTCCCTAAACGTTGTAAACAAATTCTTATCATGACAAAAATGATTGGTAGCTCCCGAATCAAAAATAAACGTTACCTTATCCGAATCTTCGTTAGAAATTTGCATACACCATGCACTTGATAAATTAGGCTTATAAATAGGATTACCTGTAGGTTTTCCTCTTCCACGAGATTGATATGCTGTTCCACGATTACCCGAAAAATTATTTCGTTTTCGATTTAAATGGGGACAAAAATGAATTACGTGACCTTCGCGACCACACGAAAAGCACTTAATATTTGAAGAATAGGCATTTTGATTGTGACTTGTGCTTGCTGTATTTTTTAAATTTACACTAGAAGAAAAAGCACCAGAAATATTTTCGTTTACGCGATCCATGTTCTGTATTCTACCGTCCTCGGCTAACAAAGCTTGGCTTACGCGTTCGGAGGTGAATTCAGAATCTTGTAATTGATATAGCTGTTGAACTATCAAATTATATTTATCCGGTAAATTCGAGATCATTTTATAGGCCAAGTGTTTATCGTCCAGTTTACATTTCACATTGTTTAATTGTCTCACAAGATCTTGAAGTCGTGCTAAATAAATTGCGAGGGATTCATCACTTTTCATCTTGGCAGCAAAAAATTCGGTAAACAATCTTCCGATTAGCGCTTTAGATGACAGTTCAAAATTTTCTTGTAATATTTTCCACGCTGTCAAGGGATCTTTCTCATTTGCTATAAGACGTTTGATGGAAGCATCTAAGGCTCTGTAAATGGTTGATATCGCTTTGTCTTTTCTTCTATTATAATCGTTAATTTCATTTGGTTTTGCAGACTCATCGGGTGCAACTTCCGTTCCCGAAACGAAACCGAACAAACCGCGGTCTCTGAGGAGCATTTCAACGTCTAACTTCCATTCGTGAAAATTATTCGCGCCAGATAACTTCGGAAAATCTAAAACAGTTTGCGCTTCATCCATCATGAAAAATAAAATTTGCCGATATAAAAACGAACAATTGATCTTCAGTTACTTAAAAAAAACCACAATCTTCACACATTCTGCGTAATAACTGGGCTCCATAACCATGAGAAGTCAGAACACAGTGGAATTAAGAAGATCAAGATTCACAAAGACAACATCTTTATTACACGGCGGCACATGACAGAAGAAGCAAGACAGAGAGCAAAACGAAACATTAATAAAAGAGGGTTCGCCAGACTTGGCGAGCGATCGCTCATTTGGGGAATGTTTGCGAATATACTTCACAATTGACATTAATTTGGTGCCCCTTGACGCTGCGCCTGGGGACAGCTGTCCCTCCTTGCCCCCATTTAGCTACGCCTCTGATGAACATAAAAAATAGCAAGAGAAGATAACGTCAGCTGAAGTCGCCAAGGCAGGTGAAAAAGATTCGTCCTGATGATTTATCAACTTTTCCTGGCTCATCCTTCATTTTTTAATTACTTGAATTTGCCACACATTTTTTTTAAACCTTTTTTTTTTTGTCATCTTTATCTTAGATGGGAAAAGGGGAAGGGCGCTTGTACGGTAAATTCGCTAACCTTTTGGCGAATTTTTTCTGTCGACGGAATTTCCCGTAAGTACCAAAAATTCATTTAAGTTTTCCTTGATCAGCCAGGACAGGGATAAAGTTTTTCTTTTTGTAGTTTCATCTACTTACCATTTTGATACTGGACCTCATATCTTTGCAAATCAATAAAGCTAAGTTGGCTTGAAGTGTGCCTTCTGCGTTGTAATATTTGCTAGCATTTCTGCTATTCATAATCAGTTGATGTAACCAAGATGGAGTAAAATCAAAAGTAATTTTAACCAGAACTGTCGAGTTGACTTTTATTTTTGAGGATTTTTTTTTTCTATTATAGATGCATTTAATAAGACGATAAATTTGTACTTTATACTTTATTTGATTGCCCTCTTCTCATTTGTACTAATGATTTTATTCATCATCATGCCTAATTCATTGAAATATAGATTCTTTTGATTATAACTTTGCTTTTACTTAATAGGAAATTGTCGTTGGGAGCAACATGGACAAAATTTACATAGTTATGGATTATGTTGAGCATGACTTGAAAAGTTTAATGGAAACAATGAAGCAGCCGTTTTTAGTTGGTAGGTTATATTTAATCCTAGAGATTCAGTACTTGTTATAGAGTTTCAAAGAAACGACAGCCAAGTGTTTATTTTATCTTTTACTTAAAACAAATTAACTTTGAAAGTTACGAGTCTATTAGGATGAAACAGCACATTGAATAATTGAAGTTATTTCACTTATTTCTTATCTTAAATGAAGATGGTTTTATTTATTTTTTATTTATTTATTTTATTCATTTGTTGAATGTTATTTGAACAGCAAAGGTTGTTCCCCATAAAATATTTTGGCAGGTATTAGATATTTTTTTATTAAAAGTTAGATGCAATTTTATTTTCCTATACTTTTTTTTAAGTGATCGATTCCTCTTCACTATATCAGTTGTGAAAGGTTCTTATTTTAAAATTTTACCATTATGCATGCACATAATACCTTAAGAACAAAAACTAATATGCTTACCGCAAACTGGACTTTGTATAAATCCTAGTCCTTGTCCTCGCAGACTGAAAACTCGGGAAGGTTTCCTGCAAGTTGTCTAAGGGGCGATAGACTGGCTTCCGTTTTTGACTCGATTTGATCCATTATGACCACCTACTAACCCTTTGGAAGCTATGAAGGCTCTGTCTTGTTGAATCTTTTGAGCCATGCTTCAAAGACTCTACTGCAGCTTTGTTCAGTCTAGGTATGGAAACTGCGCATAATCGTCCTCCCGACGCTTGGCTGCATATCTATACAGATGGCTCTAAACTTGAGAAAAATTGCTGCAGGAGCCGGAATTTTCTCAGAGTATTTTTTACTTTGGAATCGATAAGACCGCTTTTGATGGAGAGGCTGAGGGGATTTGGGTTGTCTTGGCCCACCTAAATGTTTTCCCTTCACTATCTGAACATTTTGTCATTTTTTTTTCAAACTCTCAGGCTGCAATATTGGCAATTGTCAACGGTTGCCAAGCTCCTGTCTCCTTTTCTGTTGTGCAATGTAGAGATCCCTACTAAGAGAATTACATGAAAAACATAAAATGGTAGTTTTGCAGTGGATCCCTTACCACTGTGGTATCCTCGGAAATGAAAGGGCAGACGAGCTGGACAGAAAAAGGATGCCACATTATTCAAGTTTTAAATGGCCAGGTTGGTTATAATTTGTATCATCAAAGATTCATCGGACTTTTAAGAACAAGCAACTGTCACAATTAAAGGAAAGAACAAGAGATAAATGTTGGAGGGATAACATCTATTACCTCCCAGACTACCCCAAATGCAGAGCCGTAGCTGCCTTTCATCTAGCTACGATGCATGACTGTCTATATGCGCACCTTTACAGGTTAAAAATAGTTCAGAATCTTGCCTGCACCCTCTCCTGCAATGGTGCGGAGATGAATGCTGAACATCTCCTCAACTGTTCGGCTCTCTTTTTTTTTTCTTTCATATCACGATTCCTTTTTTCTAGTTTTCTTCCAAATTTTCATTTTTACTCCTGCTTAATAATATTTTTTAGAAAACTTAAAAGGTTTGCATGTATGGCTGAGACCCCGCTTCTACAAAAATTATAAGGATGCTTACTGCTGAAGTTCCATATGTTCTGGAACCCAGCGAAGTCTCTTCAGTTACAGATGAATGTGTATTACTTGAAACCCTAGATTTCAATTTTAGTTGAGATAGAAATGACGATGATGCAATAATTGATGATGAAGAAGACAAGTGTTCCAGGGATAAAAAATCATCACCTTATTTGCGATTAGATCATTACTGGCACAAAATTTTCAGTATAAAGGATGCATTTGGGAATCTTAAATTTTCAACTTTAAGCAAACTTATCAAAGCATTACTTTTACTTGCTCTTAGCAATGCAGAATGTGAGTGAGGTTTGGATGTCAATAAAAACATACTAGAGAATCGCTCTACTTCAAGCGTAGAAAGTGTCTCAGTTGCTTGATCCAAATAAAGTCTTGCATTTAAAGATAGAAAAAAAATTTTTTGATAAAGTAACAATCGCTGCAATAAAATACCAAGAAGGAAAATAAATTTCATCAAATGTACTTAAAAGAAAAATTGAGGAGGAAGAAAATAGGTTTGACGCTTGGAAAACCTAACCCAGCAAATTCAGTCTTCTCAGTCTATATTAAACAAAGCTATGATAGCAAAAGTGCTTGAAACAAATGACATGACAGAAATATGAAGTGGGAAAGTTTTATTTAAAGTAGCAAATGTCAATATGGAAAAGTATATCAAGCTGTTAGAAAACAGCAGATAGCTTCAGTTTTCATCTGCTACCAGAAAAGCCAAAAAGCATGACTTTGTTTGCCTGTTTATATTACTGTAGTGTTTTTTTAATTAATAATCTTCTATTAGCATATTAAATTAGAATAATGTACTATAAATAAAGTCACTTATTTTATTTGCTGTTTTAATTTAAATTAAGAATGATCTGTAGGGGTATGATTTACGTTTAGTATACATTAGAGGTAAAAATAACTCTGGAATGGTGTCAAAACCTCTAAACAACACTTGTTTGTTACTTCCTTGTTTGCTATATATAACTTCTCTTTAAAAGAAAGATAGGGAAGATTTTTGTCGTAAAGTTTTCAAAACAAAAGTGAGTGTATAATATTAACATTTATTAAAATATTTTTGGTGTAATTTCCTAACAAGTTTCAGTAGGCTGTATCGCACCCTAAAATCTTTTTACCATCTGATTTTTGTTTGCATCATTTCTTTAAAAGTATTAATTGTTGTCACATTTTCGCTAAATGAGGAAGAAAGTGTGCACTGCTCCTGAGAGAGATGGGGCCCATAAATAAGCTTTCCCGCCATAGCTAGGCAAATGAAAACAAAATACATTTGTAATGGTAAATGTATTACTTTACGTAAAATTTACTAAATGAAATAGTATGTTGAACAAAAACACCTCAGGAACGAAAGTTTCTGTTCTTTTTTCCCAACTGCAGTGATTGTGGAAAAAGTAGAATTAAATCCCATCAGCTGTTTTAGGTGTAATATGTTAGTGCTTCTTGCCAGGGCCGGCCGGAGGGCGGGGCGAGGGGTGCAGCGGCCCGGGGCCCCGCACTTCTTCTCGGCCCCGCTCAAAATCTTAAAAACATAAAAAAAGAGAGAGAGAGAATTTTATTTATAGAATTTCAGCCTTTCAAGTTTTTCTATATGGTTAGATACTAGATCAGATTTTAGATCAATAAATTTTTGGAGTATGTCTTGATTCTATTGGCAGTAATTGAATGTTTTAAAATAGGAATAGAAATCTCACTTCCATTCGTTGTGTTACAAGACCAATCTTAAGCCGATTGGACCGATTGCTCCCGATAGGAGGGCGCCACGCTTCAGGCTTCATTATAAGGAAGCAATATTTAATAACAGAGTTACCAAACCAAAGGTATTCTTTTTAAATGCTAACTAATTGCGCGATTTATAAGAGGGAAAAGCAAAAAAAATACAGAAACCGGATTTCAGAAGTCACTAGAAAATGCTAGCACAAAAAAACTGAAAGTTATACCAGAATTTAAAAAACGGGGTGTAGCTTAGAAAACCAGACAATTTATGCATGAAGGAACTGATGACGAATCTTTGTCTTCTGAAGATAATTTTCGAATTAAGTTTTTCGTAGTATTAATCGACAATGTTATGACATTTTGTGAGAAGAGATTTGAAATTTTTCATGGGGGGGGGGGGGGGATGGCTCTTGAAAAAACATTAGGCTTTCTATATAATTCAAATAATATCAAGAATTTATCAGAGGTAGAGCTTAAAAATTGTTGTCATATTGCAGGTCAGGCTTTAAAAGATGATATTGAGAGTGAACTTGACGAACTTGTTTTGATAGTTTGCCGTCAAATTTTGCCAGACAACTATTCAATATTGGAAACAGCCCTTTCCTAAAATGAAAATAATTTGTCGCATATTTGTGGAAATTTTTTCTCTGCAATTAGAGAAATTTTAAAGCAGCCAATACCCATAGCAACGTCTGAGAGACCTTTTTCAAGGTTAAAATTAATAAAAATTATTTACGATCTACGTTGGGCCAAGAAAAATTGACATCTTTGGCAATCTTTTCGATTGAATCAGAATTTGTAAAGAAGCTAAATTTTGATAAGGTTATAATGAGTTTGCTTTTAGGCATTCAAGAAAGTAAATCAAATTTAGTAAAGGCATCTAAATGCAGCTTTTAAGTTTTTTTTTTTTTAATTATCATTATTCATTAACCTGTAAATAATACATTTTCCTTATGGAACGTGAATGCTTGTAATCAAATATGTTAAGATGTATGTAAAATATTTAACATAAACCAAAATGGCTATACAAGATATAAATCGAAATTTTTAAAAAAAATAACTAAATATTTTTTGTGGCTGCTAACTACTTTTCCATTAGAACTTTTTAACCTCGTTTAGACCGCGACCCCATATATATATATATATACATATATAGGCCCCGCAAATAATTCCACCCTGGGCCCTGCTTTTGGTTGGGCCGGCCCTGTTTCTTGCAGCAACGTTGGTATGCTGCATAAGGCATTGTAGTAAGATGCATCAACATTATTATTCATGGATCCCCACTGCACATGTTCTTCTAGATTTTTTCTTTTTTTACATTCTATAGATGTTTTAAATTTCCCTGAAAAGTAAAGTGTATGAAACAAATTTCAAAAGTGGAAAGCAAAACTAATTTTTAATCTCGTTTGCCTCATTTTTAAGTAAAAAATGAAATATCATTATTGTGCAGTACAAAGGGGTGGTTCCCTCGCCACTTCGTGCTTCATGTTTCGTGGCTTCAGTGCTTCGCGGGTTTTTCCAAAATATTCATCAGAAAATAAAAATGAGAAAATACAACCATATCAGCAGCCACATTGCGGAAAGGAGCGTTGTTTCATGTTGATGCGAGAGAGACAAGGATAACTGCATGGTCAAGCAAAGCGATGAGTTGACTCAGAGTACATACCACGGGCTCTCAAAAGCTCCCACCAACACAAGACTCTTCGCCTCTCTCAAAAAGCAAGATTGAATAATGTTTATTACTGTACTATAAGGTTTTGTAATTAACCTTATTAATTAGCACCGACACGTTTAAGTAAATAAGTAAACTGTTGTAATTTTTGTCTTAAATGTGTAAAGTATAAATACTGTTCACACATTTAAAACATTCGTGTACCCGCATACACGAAAAATCCTATTGGCAAATTCTACTTCTCGGTAGGTTCTGGTCCCCAGTAACTGCGAAAAACGAGGGATCACTGTACTTTGTACTTAGGTTATAAAAAGACTCGACATCTTTTGCCCCACCATTTTTGGTTAAGCTGGCCTAGCACAAAGAAACTCTATTTATTGTTCTTGGATATACATCCTTAAGTGGGATCGGAACCACTGAAGACATGGTCAGAGAAAGTGCTATACTGATTAATAATATCCATGCCTTAGCCATGGTTCGAGGCTGAACATTCAGCCAGAAGCCTTCGACTTTAGCAACTGGATAGCATTATTTTTGAGAAAAAGTTTCAGTTTTAATAGTGTATTGCAAAAAGCCTCATGCTTTTCTCTCACTTTAATCACTCATCTTTCTGTTATTATTGCAGGTGAAGTAAAGACATTAATGATGCAGCTTCTGTGTGCTGTTGCACATCTGCATGACAACTGGATTCTTCATAGGGACCTCAAGACATCGAATCTGTTATTGAGTCATAAAGGTATTCTTAAGGTATGTGATATTCTCTAACATGCTTTTTGATACTGTATCAGTTTGATATAAGACTGCGAATTACGTGTGTAAATGTTGTATTGAAATTAGTGAAATGCTGTTGTAGTCTTTTATTTATTTTCCCCCTTCTTTTTGATAAAGAGTGATATTTATTGAACTAAGCAGAGGACTCACTTTTTCTCCTCCTGAGCACCAAAATGCTGTATTAATATGTAATTTTGCAGAATACGTGATCTGTTACTAAAATAAAAAATATATTCATCCATTGGGGGAAAAAATGATTTTAAAGTGATATATTTTTTTAGGATGAGTTATCTTCTTTTAGTTACCAAAATAACACAAAAGCCTTTTTATGAGACATCAAACTATTTGTTTTGTAAGGTGGCTCAATTGTGTCTGGGAATAGAATCATACTGATCATACTATATATTTCCAAGTATAAGCCAAGAGTGCATTATCCCTTCAAAAATGTACCAAAAATTCAAAACTCGTATAAGCCGAGATAAAAATTTAAAGGAAAAAAAAAATTACAGCTCAAAGAGAGTCGCCAAACGGGGCGAAACATTCGCCAAGCAGGTAACCTAGGTCAAGTATTTTCCAATCAAGACGTGTGAAAGTGAGAAGCTTGGCGGCAACGGCGCTAGATTGATCTCTGGTAACCCTGTCTGAGGCGAATGCCGACCGCGGAGTGAGTGAGCGAGCACCGAGCACATGTTCCCGGCCTATTCATTCGTTTTCATTGCTTTTTGCCCCTGCGTTTGCTTAGTTTGTTTTACTTTTTTTATTATTTTTATTCAGTTATTTTTCTACATTTATATTAGAAGGATGAGCGGGAATAGAAAGGCATACACAGATAGTCGCGAGCGTATTTTAGTCAGGAGCAAATTCGCTATTTTGTTTCGGCGATGATTTCACAAAATCCAGCCGTAAAATATATGCATATTCTTTTAAATAAAACTCTACTTATTTTAAGCTAATTATTTCCTTTATGTAGGAGACATAAATTACAAATTAGAGCTCTACATTAGTCGATATTTCGCGATATATAGACCGACTTTTTTTTTTAGATTATGAACCCGTATATAAGCCGACCTCCCCGATTTATCTTTCAAAAAAGTTCCAAAAATTCTCGGCTTATACACGGAAATAATACGGTATATGTTTAATGAAATATTTTTAAATTCCTCATGGGGATATCTGGATAGTTCAAAGAGAGAGCAGAGTTGTGGAGGTGGGCTGTAAACTCTAAGATAGATCAAAGGCGTTCAAGGGACTGGAATGACCACTTAAGATATGTGACCCTGTTTTCATGTTCTTCAAACCATTCTAAACTGGTCTTGTCATATGGATTATATCACTATCAATTAGGAGTAACCCCCACTGCCAACAAAATGCCATGCCATCTGTTTCTTCAAATGGAAAGTATTTTTGTGTGTGCTAAAAAAGTAGTTTTGATCTTATATTAAATGTTTGTTATGATGATTTATGTTCAAATAGTTATCAAAATAATGCAGATAACTTTTTAAACATGACTTTGGGTCATTTTGGCATGTATCTAGAAATAGAATTGTATGAATCATTTATGTTGTTCAATGAAATACAGTCAAGCCTCTATTTAACGAACCTCTATTTTGCGAATTTCTCCATTTTACGAATTTTTTCCTTGCCGCAAGAATATTTAAGGTTTTCCATGCAAAAAAACCTCTAAATAACAAAGTGCATTCTCCATCTAATGAACTTTTTTCGGTAATCAAAAAAGTTTTTCCACTCTTATTTTTCAAGTATTTCTTTCTTTAAACACCTTTTCTGAAGCTTGTTGGAATACAACTTGTTTTTCCCAGAAAATATACCAGGAAGGTGAATAAAATTGCCATTCTGTTCATTTCGCATGCTTCAGAAGGGGGTGGGTCTCCCGTCAATCTGCAACCCTTTCAAGGAATTTGTTGTCTATCTCTGTGAACTTTAATAGTCCTTGAACTTCTGGTAAATATTTTTGCTCTGTTCACTTCATCCTTGGCTTATAAAAAGGGCCACACGAAAGTGTTTAAACATCAAAGAACAAATGTTGATTTCTTGATGAAGTTGTCAAAGATGTGAAGAAAGAAGACATTGCTTCTAAATTTGTTATTTCACCAAACAATTTATCAACCATATTAAAAAATCGCAATAGGATAGAGAATAATTCATCAAATTAATTTTCTTCGAGACGTTTAAAAACATGTGTCTATGAAGATGTGGATGTTTTGAATTGGATATGCACAATGAGAGAAAAGAATTTCTGTGTGTGGAATGACCTTTCATAATGGAGAAAGCACTTAAACTAGGTCATGAAGAATTTTAGGGAAACATGGTTGGCTTGAAAAATTTAAAAGAAGACACGGGATTGTATCTTAAGTTATATCTCGAGAAAATAAAGAGTGGATGATAACGTTAGTAAAAACTAAGAAAACAGGTACATTGAGAAAAATTCTGGAGCAGGACAAGCCAGGAAATATTTTTAATGCGGACAAAAGTGTCCCATTTGTCCAATGCTTACCACAAAAGACATTAGCATTTAACATAAGAATATTTTTAAAGCATTGAAAAGTTGCGAAACATAATACGAAGGAATACACTTTTATAACGAATTCTTTCAAAAACTAAAATGAACAGCATAGGAATGTATCAATTTAATAATTTTATGTACACTATGTCTTAAAATAAATATAAACATTTATTTTTAGCATAGTGAATAAGTTTAATTCTATATTAAAGTGATTATTTTTTATTTTTTATCTTTTCCTAAGTGGCTATAATTATTATAACATGATATGTAAAGCATTCATTAGTTTAAAATGAGTTTTTATATAGCCAAAATGTTATAAAAAATGCAAATCTCTAACGAATTTTTCCATTTAATGAACTTTTTCACTGGATTTTGCGACTTCGTTAAATAGAGATCCAACTGTATTTTTAAATTCTTCACGAAGATATCAAGTAAGTTAAAAGATAAAGCATAGTTGTAGAGATAGACAAGTTTTGTTTCCATGTTAGGTCCTAGTATTTCACTAATTGATGTCAAGAGACTGGAATGCACAATAAACATGTACAACTCCCCCCCCCCCCCCCCCCATTTTCTTTAAGTTATTTTTAAGCTGGTTTAGCCATTTGGATCAGAGCAGTCTCCTGAAAACATAGTCTTCTGCAGGAAACAATGTTTGTTAATGTGCATATATGTAGCTTCCATTGCTGATTTTAATTTTTATGTAATCAGTTCTGCATCAAAGGTTTGTTTGCGACTTTGCTTTTTCCAATAATCACTTCTGTAATGAATGAAGATTTGTTTGTAAGTCTAAATATTTTAGATACTTAGACTTTTTTTTAAAGTTTGCCAAGCTTTTTTTACCATATGTGCTACAAATTAAACTAGCTGCTACAAATTGTGGTTTTCACTGCTACTAATCAAAAACATTTCAAAAATATTAATTTATTCTCTATCAGGTGATACAGTTTTTCATTTTATTTCCTTATTTTTCCTTCCTTCAGTTAAAACCATTTAGAGCAAATGGAGAAAATGTCAGTTAAAAAGTTTTGCTTTCTGTGGTATACATTTTTTCAATTTCATTCCCATTACAGGAAAAAAAATTCTATTCAAATGTCTATTTTACTTATTTGTTCCTTTAGGTTGGAGATTTTGGGCTGGCAAGGGAGTATGGCTCCCCTCTTAAGCCTTACACTCCTATTGTTGTCACTCTGTGGTACCGAGCACCAGAGTTATTGCTTGGAACAAAGGTAGGAATTTTAGGCTGCAAACCAGTTTTGAAAATTGGTTTTCAAATGTTTTTTGAGTATATATGTCATAACTATTTGTGTTAGCTTTAAAATTTTGTTTTCATTTATATTTTTATATATATATTTATATGTGCATGTGTGTGTACGGGGGCGGTCTGGCCATCGATTCTGAGTGTTTTTAGAAAGCTCAAGGGGGTTTGTTAAACCTTATACATTACTTAAATTAATAGTTAAACAAAACAAAAAAAAAAAATCTATGTAATTTTTTGACTTTCAACATATATTTTTTTAAAAACACACTTTTAAGAGTACATGAAATGTGGCTCGAAATGTCAGTTTTTGTGAATAAATATATCATGACTACTGGAAAGAGTTAACAGCGGAATGCTGTTCATTCAAATCTAGACAGGGTTCGTATGCTCCTGCAATACTCCTACATTTAGGAAATTTCGTTGAAAGGCACTTCAAACTACTGTTTTTTTATTTTAAAACTGCATAATCTTTATGACAGTTATTCAATCTGCCAATTTTTATGCTTGCACCAGACATGTGATTTTTCCGTATTTTCGGTAATTTTGGAAATTGAGAATTTCGTTTCCGCGAAAATACTTAATTTTGGAAGGCCCTCCCTTTTTTTCTATGAAAGCTTTTGAAAGTAGCCTGCCAACATACATACCGACCAATGTTTACAAATTACGAGGAAAATTTATGCATTTCGTCCGTTTTTTGAGCTTTGAAGGGTTGGTCCCGTTTTTTTTTTGCTTTTCGAAATCCGATTGCATTGGCTTTGGTAAAACTTCCTAGTTCACATTTACTATCCGATTCTGAATCTGGGACATCAATAACTGAGCTTTCCATTATTTTTATCTTTATTAAGTTTCAGTTTCTGTAGTAAGGAACTTGCACAGACGTATTTTTGCCACTCCCACTTGAAAATTCTGCCAAAAATATGAGGCATTTTTCAAAAGGTAAAGTTAGAGATATAAAAATGTCTAAGGTTTTTATTAGTGCCTCTTCCTGATCTTAGAAGTTTCTTAATCAAGTAGTTCAATATTATACATATAGCTAACTAAAAGTGCTGTGTGTTTAAATCACAAGTATGTTTATACTGTGTATTAATAATCTTGTTCTTCTCATATAATGCTTTGGTACTTTACAATCCTTTTTTTTTTAGTTCACTAGATTTTTTATTTCACTCATTACTCATTAATATTTTTAATAGTTTGTCGATATGAAATAGCTATTTCAGTTTAAAAAGTTAATGATTGTAAACCTGTTTATTTCTTTAAAGAATGGAATTAGTTTTTATAGAATGCTCTGAATTCAGACTCTATACCTATAAATATAAGTTCCAAAGAATTAAGGACTTCTGAACTTTTTTTTGGTTAGACATTAAGCCCCAATTACTCTTATATTAAAGTGTAAAGTAATGACTTTCCTTTGCATTGTACTTGATAATTCTATTGCATAGTAGTTTATGTTTGTAATGTAAGGTTTTTTGTTCAGCTTATAACATTCTGTTATGATGCCATTATATTTCGGATTTTTTTCCTTTGAGTCACATGTTTGTTACACATTGTCGCCAAAACGGCAATTTCTTGCCGAAATCTTTCGAGAAAATTTCAAAGATCACAATTACATTGTCTCCTGAGAAATATTATATTGGATAAAAATGGTGGTTTCCAGCCCAAGGTTGAAATTGCGAACATTCCATTCATCATATTTTTTTGTTTGCAATTGGAGCACATTTCTGATATCATCAAATATTTTTTTTTTTTTTTTTTTTAGGCCAACCTCAGTAAATTTTGTGTCGGGGTAGGTATATTTTAAAGTATTTTACTACTTGCTTTTTTAAAATAAAATACTGATTTTCAATATTTTTTCTTACTTAAATATCCAAATATTTTTCATTATAAAATGGCAGTAGAAAGGAAATTCAGAAGTCTTGTGCAATGTATATTAGGGAATAATTTTTTTAATGTTTGATCCTTATTTCGTAGTTCATATTAAATATTTTAAATAAAATTTTCATGTAACAAGTATATAAATGTGTAATAAGATAAATACCAAAAAATAAAAATTTCGACTTGGTAAAGGTACTCCTGCAAAATCATATTTTTCCTTCTACAAAACTCCTACATTTTAATTTCCAATACTGAGTACGAACCCTGCAAGATCTATCTGTTAACTGGCTATATTGACTGTACTGATCTATCGGTTAATAATTAACTTATTTCATATTTTTGTACTATGTTCAGTTTAATTTGGTATTTCAGCAATATTCGACTCCGATTGATTTATGGTCTGTTGGTTGTATATTTGGAGAGCTGCTGACCATGAAGCCCTTGTTTCCTGGAAAATCTGAGATTGACCAACTGAACAGGATCTTCAAAGTAAGTACTTCTTATGAAATGTAATTTTATTGGTTTTTTTTTTTTTTTTGAATTCAAAATTTTATTTTATGCAATTATTTTGTTGAAATACTCATCTTTTTTAAATTCTACTGCCTCTCCCCCCCCCCCCCCCCGATACTTTTTTTAAAGATGAAACATTCTACATGTCTGCTGCAAACACGAAAACAACTACTTTTTTTGCAACGATTTCTCTACTTGTAGCATGGGGCACTATGATTTTGGATAAATATTTTAACCAGATATTTGAAAAAATATTTGTTGTAGCTACTTGTGTCGGTTTTTATTAAATTTTATTTATTCGTAGTTTTTCAATATATATATGTATGTGTTTATGTATCAAAGGTTTGTTCAAATAAAAAGGAAAGAAATTACTGTAACCACATAAATGTTAACATATTTGCCTTCAAAGTTATTTGCCTATGCCACTGTGGGAGAATGTAGTGAGACATCTAGGCATGTGACTGGAGTCTTCAGTGTGGCTCAGAGCATGCACAACGGTTTGCATGCACAGAGGCTCTCATAAAGAGCCGTCCGCACGCTTGTGAGGGTAAAATGGCATTCACATTGCAACATACGACAAATGAGGAGCATTAAGGCATTATCCGATTTTTGAGAGAGGAAGGTGTTAAACCAGCCACTATTCATCGCCTGATGGTGATCATATATGGGGAAGACTGTGTCCGAAAAGTCAGTTAGAAAATGGAAGACCCTTTTTTGTGCAGGCCATGAGTGTTTGGTTGGTGACCTAAAACCAGGTCAGACAAACACAGTCGTCACGGCTGATCTCTCACCTGGTCAGAAGTGATTGGCGTGTCACATTGGAAATGTTAGTGGTGAAGGTGAATGTCAGCGTTGGAACTGTGTGGATAATATATACTCTGATTTAAATGATATTTGCAAGAAAATATTTTGATTGTTAATGAAGCAGTTCTCTAAAATGTCATTTATTCTTTAATTTAATTAAACGCATCTCATTTGATTTTAAAATATTCCACCAAAATTTTATTTCAAATTCCAATTTGAAAAAACATTACACACAAGCTCTGCATTTTAATTCTTGAATTTAAAAAATGAATTTGATCACATCGAAGTACAAAAGCTTGGATTTATATATGCGGTATAACCAGTGCATTTCACAAATTATAGCATTGCATAGATCATTACACATATCGGTTGATAATTGAAACATATTAACACATTATAACAAATTTAAAACACATGTAGTTTAAATTAAAAATTCTGCAACTTATTAATATTTATTATCATTCAGAAATAAATATGCTACACAATAAAAAGTAATTCCATTATAATGTAGCTTAAATACTTTTGTCTTTACTTGCTCCATGGTTGGTTAGCTGCAATCACAAAGGCAATTAAGTAGTACCCTGTGTGTATTATTATCAAATTATTAATTTCATACATTTAAACTTGAGGGCAGAAACTTTTTTTTATTTTTAAAATTTACTGTTTTTACTTCTTAAATGTTGTGTAGTTTATGAAGAATTTATAGATTATCTAATTAATTTCCTGACAAAAAAATATTTAATTTGGCACCAAAATGTTATGTCCATCCTCATTATAAGTTCACACTTCAGTGATAGGAAAGTTCTAAATATTTGCCTAAGCTGTTTGTACTTTAAAAAAAAAATGGCGGAATGAGCATGTCCAATTCATTTCTGTTTGTTTCCTACACAAATTGAGAGCACACAATTTGTCATTGTATTCGATGCTGCTCAGTTCATCATGGATAATTTAAATTTTTGTTCTAGTTATTTAATTTTTTTTTTTTGCATGTCATTGTTTCCTTGGTTATATTGATTAACATAACTTTAGTGCATGTAATTATTTCCTTTTGCTGTTATTTTCTTGATTATGTTTTTATCTATTGACTTTGTTTATTTTCATGAGTTATTTTGTTACAAAAAATGATTCTTCATCAAGAATATGTGATTTTAATACATTCATTTTTGAGTGAATTTTACCCATAAATCTCATTATAATAAACTTTTGATCGCTAATTTTTATTAGTCATCATTGTTAGTGCAAACATTAAATTAAAAATTGATTTATGATTCTTTTTCTCAGGATCTTGGTACTCCAAGTGAAAAAATCTGGCCCGGTTACAGCGAATTGCCTTTGGTGAAAAAAGTAACCTTCACAGAATACCCTTACAATAATTTGAGGAGCCGCTTTGGCCACAATTTCACAGATCTAGGATTTGATCTTTTGAATAGGTATGTGCCTTGAAACAGTATATTACTGGCAGCTATAATTCATTGATATAGTTATTTCCATTTGAGATTATCGTGAAAAGCTTTACATCTTAGGACTAGAAATATAACCAGTTCATGCATAATTTGTTTTTAATTATAACAAAAAAATTCCTTATCTTTGAATATTATTTTTATTCTTAGAAAATAATAGCATAATAAAAAAATTGGCATAGTTATATGAATAAGAGATAGATTCTTTCATCTCTCTTATTTTCATTTATATTTCATGCATGGTATAAAATATAAACAAAACATATTAAAAGATATTGCACAGCTACAAGAAGTTTTGAAGAACAGATATTTTATTCTTTTTTGTATTGATTTAATTTTAATAACCTGTTTAGGTATGCATCAGTTACGTGCCCCTTAATGCCAAAATTGCTTTATGTAGAAAAACTACTCCAAATTCTATCATACTGCGATATCACATCTGTTTGATAAGTGATTCTATTTTTATTTATTTATACATACAGTAGAACCTCTCTTAACTGACTTCGGATCAACCGGCCTTTGCTTTATCCTGCCCATATTTGATAAATACAAAAATAGCTTTTAGAGCACTAATTATATGGGAGAAACAGATGCTGCGGTATTTGAACTTCCTTATCTCCTGGGACAAAAGCGACATTCCAATGCTGGAAAGAGGGGGTGGGGTCTGGGAATTTGTGTGCGGGTCCAATGAAATCAAGTGTGGCTATTGGCTAATCTCAGGTTCAGTGGGTTGGTCAATTCAGCCTTGCCCAAGCACTTGATAACTGCTATATAACTCTCAAAGTAACTATTAAAATGCAATAAATCATCAGACCGCCACCCTCTCTTTTAAATTGCATAATATATCTCCCATTTTTTGCTATCTCCCGCTTTAACCTTATTTTTACTTAATTGGCTTACCATCGGTCCCAATTAAGCCGGCTAACAGAGGTTCCACTGTATATTGATATTTTATGCACTCCTACATATTGTTTTGCAACTTTGTATCAAACCATTATTATATGTCACTCACATTATCCTTTCTTTTAATGGTTAAATAATTCAAACTTAAAAGACCACTTCTAAAATTAGATTTACCTTCTTTTATTAATAAGAATTAATGAAACCATTCTCTTGCATCTCTTTATCTCCAGATTCCTGACATATAACCCAACTAGAAGAATCACTGCAGAGGAGGCACGTAAGCATGAATTCTTCAACGAGAAACCAAAGCCTATTTCTCCTTCAATGTTCCCCACTTGGCCGGCTAAGAGTGAGCAAATGCACCGGAAGCAAGTGCATAGCCCTAAGCCGCCTTCTGGTGGAAAACAGTATGCCAGGCAAATGGTAAGTCAGATTGATGTTGGAAATTCCTTTGCAGTTAAATTATGCCAGCACCTTCCATTTGATTTTTAAAAAAAAGTCATTTCTAAAATGTAGACACAGTAAGAAAATTCTTACTATTTATGGATAAAATAATGGATATCTTAATACAGTGAAGCCTCTCAGGAGTGACCAGCCACCATTCTGAGAAAAATCAGTCATTAAGAGGTCTCTGAGAGAAGCATCAACATCAGTTTTATTTTTAAACTTAAAATTTTACTAATTATTATTAATAAAAAAACACTTTAAAGCTTTTATAATTTTTAATCGGAATAAATTATGTAAATATACTTGGGGAGGGGGGGAGGTTATAGTTTAAAAAATGATATTTTTCTAAACTATATGGGCAACCCTGCATATGAAAGAAAATTTTATTTCCTATAAAATAATATAAATATACATTATTAAGAAACATCATTATAGTTGATATTTTAAATTCAAAACTATCAATCCAGTTTTTTCAAAACTATTAATATTTTGAATTCCAGTTCCTATTTATTCCGACACATTTAGATGACAGTTTTATGATTTACTTCTTAAATATACATTAATACAATTAAATATGTACTACTTATTCACATGAAATCGAAAACTAGTTGATATGAATGAATTATGAAAATGTACCTTGTAAATAAACAATGTAAGAGTTTTGAACATGCTACTTTGAATTCAATCTTCAAACTTTTTACTTGATTTTTTTTTTCTTTATTATTCACTCTGCTGACAACAGCAAGATGACATTTTAAAAACGAATGACAAATGTTAGATTGATGTTCTAGCTATTACATGTACTAGCTATTAACATGTACTAGCTATTCCCATGAAATTGAAAGCTATTTGATGTTAATTAATAGTTTTATACACTACGAATTGATAGCTTAAAATATGCTGTTTAAGATTCAGACAAGAAGTTCCGTATAGAATTGTGCAAGCCTACTTTCCCATGTACACCAACTTCAAATTTATAATCTAGATATATTTCTTTCTCTTTCAGCTTTAGTTCTTAATTACTTCAAATATACCTTTTTCAACAGTTAATACAGATTCATTTACTCATTCATGCATTTATTCACTCATTTATTAATTCAGAAGTATCCTTAGAAATCTAGATCAAAATGTTTCATGGGAAAATAGGCTCATTTAATTCTGGATAAACTTCCTATCTGTACATATTCTACGGCCTAACATCTTTCCGATAAAGTTTGTTCCAAGCAAATCAGTCTGTTAGATCAGAATTAAAATTTCCCACCTAAGCACTGATGTTAAACTTTTTTGTTCCAATCAACAAACATTTCAAGCCGCGAGCTCTTTTATGTAATTTGCTTTACATTTCCCGAATAGCGCTAATGTTAAAATTTTTTGTTCAAAATTGGACAAAAAATTGTTCAAATCAAAAAGTAAAATATAGAAACGAGATATCCTCCCCGAGATCTTTCAAATGAAAAATAATTTAAATTTTCGAAATGGACAATTCCCCCAAAATTTATTGGGGCAGACAGACCAACAGACATTTTCCCCATCTCAAAACCCTACTTTCAATTATTTTATTTTTCAATCTTTATTTAATTACTTCACTAATTTTTGACTTTCCTTTTTTTATACGATACATGAAGCTTTCTTTCATACTTCATTTTTTATTTTTCACTTTTATGGGAAAATAGGCTAAAAAGATCAGATGCCCTTTTAAAACTAGACAGTACCCAAAAAAATCAGAAATATATATTTAAAACAAAAAAAAATCTTGTTTTTTTTTATGGTACATATAGTTAATAATCGATATTTTTCGCTTTGTCAGTCAAACAAATTCACAGTTGAGAGAGCAGTGAGCAGAACAGCATTATCAATATTATCCAAAAACATAATATGTTGAATTAAGTATATATATATATATCATACATTCAATGATATCAAGAGTAACAGGGGTTTAATGCATTTTATAAGTTGAGAAATAATGTATCACAAAATTGGAATCTTAAGAGCCTTAATGTTGAATTTATGCAATTGTTATCTTTAAAGACATTTTTCTCAGACTTTTGTTTTTGTTGATGCAAGTGATTTCTAAACCTTAGGACTTTTTTTCTGTCCAAGATATAGTTTTGAGATTTTTTTTTTTTTTTTTTTGGTAGTTGTGTTCTGATATGTGTAAAACAAAAGTTAGTATAGAGTTGAGTCAGACAGTTATAGTTCTTTTTTAATTAATTTCAAAGTAGGTTATTAAGAGATTTTTTTTTTTTTTTTTTTTAATGTGCAAAAAGAATTAATAAAATTCAACGAAGAATAATGATTTTTTTTTCTATTGAAGAAAACCAGGCTTCTCCTTTGAACTGGCTAATCATGAGAAGTGTCATTCCTATATTTTTTTAATTTTATTTCAATAAATGTACTTTCTCTGAATATGTATTTGGAGTTCTACCAAAGTATTATGGTCAATTTTTTATGAAAACCAATCATTTTTGGCAGTTTTAGTGATAATATTCTGTAAAATTGCAGGGTGAAGCGGATGATGAAGGTCTGATGGCAGCTGCTGGATTTCACATGGCCGGTGCACAAGAGGGACATTCAGCAAAAGGGCCGGGTTTTAGCCTCAAATTCTGATTCAATATAATGAGCCTGTGATTTGCAGTGAGCATTATATGTACAGCATTTTTTCTGTTTTTCATATAGCCAAATCATTATGGCTTCCAAGTTCATTTTTTAATAAAAAGAATAATTTATTTTAAAGAAAATTTTTTTGAGTTTCATAAGCTGAAAATACTACGCTGTTCGATTTGTTAAAAAAGTGGCTTTTTAATTACATTGTAACGTTGAATTCACATCCAAGACTGACATATAACAAAAGGATCTGTTACCAGTTTTTGAAGATTTACGTAATCATTTTCTTCATCAGTATCAGAAGATGAGTCTACAATCGAGTTGTTCTATTCATTTACGAATGATTATAATACATTCTCCCTCATTAATAAAGTCCTAATTGTAGCAAATGTTTGGTTTCGCTTTGAGAAAAAAACAAACTCTGCTATTCTAGCCAATTAGATATGAGGAGGTTATGATCAGTCATCACTCAGCTTCCTGTTGTGTTTTTTGTAAGCCCGGCATGACAAAATTTCTTGTACTAGAGTTGGTTACCATCCTCCAAGATTTCTTGAGTAAAACAACACTATAAAGCAACCATATCAAAAGTTGCTTTGAACAATTCATTATATTTTTAAAATACGACTTTTCTGTAATTTTGTGAAAAAGTGTAGTTTAAGGTATATGTATGTACATGTTTTTATGCAAAATTAGGCCCCCATTGGGGAGGGGGGATTACTTTGAAACATGGTTCTAAGTGGCGACCAACAGTGTCAAAGTGGCAACTAACTTTTGGGTTTACTCGCCACTGGCCACCATCAAATTTTTTTTAGTCTCAAGCATTAATGTTTGGTGAGGGAGGATTACTTTAACCTAAAGATATATAAGAAATTCTCAATAATAATCTTTTGCAGAATATTCTCTTCAATATTACTTGTAGTAGAGAAGAAAAAGAGCAGCAAGTGTTCTTGTAAAACTAAAACAAAAAATGTAACTGATATAGTAATTTACAATGTTAGTTTAATTCTTACATATAAAACATTTTATTCCAAGGGTGAAATGCTTCCACCATCAGGCAGATTTTGTCTCCTTTTTTTGGGGGGGGGGAGGGCGTTTCAAAATTGTCCACTTATTCTTTGTCATTTTCATTTGAAAATAGTCATGTTTTTATTTGCTTAAAAGAGAGTTTAATGATATTGATATTCAACATTTTGGTGGCTAACATTTCACCTGACATCAGTATTAGTTCAGTGAAGATGATTGTGAGCTTATTAAAAATACTTTGGAACATTTTTAAAAAATTACCAATTATACAGTCAAATGTTATAATGTTACTCATAGTGGCTGTGCAAAAGTTATTTTTAAACCAATAAGAGAAATAATACACCAACTTTAAGTCCCGGATATGCTCACTTTAAAAGTACTCTTTAAAGCAAGCTAAAAACTTGAAAACAGAATTAGTGTGATATTTTATCAACTCTTTTACATTTTTTAATTAAGCTTATTGCAATTATTAACTACAAAACACATGAAATAAAAATTTATACATGATGGTTTTAGAAGAACTAGACTATTTTCCATCATTTAAAATACTCATTTATGCAGGACTGTCTTTGCCTTGGCTTAAATGTTTACATTATTCTTTTTAAATTGCTAACAATTAAAATATTATTCATCAGATGCTACTGGAAGGCACAAACATGTAACATAGTTTATTGCTTTGAAGGCATCCAACTGAATAATAAACATTTTATTACTTATGTTTTTTGTTAAAATTTTACTTTCATACAAAGAGTGCCGAAAAAAGTAGGATAGCGTCATAAAAATTTTAAATAAACTATTTAATACAATTTAAATACTATGCAAATTAAATGTAAAATCAAACTGTGAGAATGCACTCTAAAATTATTGAGTTTAAAAATGCTAAAGAAGTAAACCAAGAGATAAAAAACCTGAAAAATATATGCTTTTGAGATATAGAATTCACTTCATAATACTTAGTAACTAGAAGATTATCCGAGCATTTCTTTTGAGGAACACAAAATCTAAACTTTTGATCCTATTGTATAAATTTCTTTGCTTGATACACCTACACATTTGTTAGGCAGTGTTGACTGAAGCTATCTTTTATCAATACTAAACAAGAAGTTCCGTCTAGAGCTATACGAGCCTACTTTCCCGTATGCACCGAATTCAAATTTATAATCTAGCTATCTCTCTCTCTGTCTTTCTCGTTTAGCTTTAGTTCTTACTTACTTCAAATGTACCTATTTCAACGGCTAATACATATTCATTCAATCATTCATTTACTAAGTCATCCATGTATTTATTCACTCATTTATTCATTCATTCTTTTGCTTATTCATTTAATCATTCATTAATTCAAAAATATTCTTGAAAATCCCTATCAAAAAATTTCATAGGAAAATAGGCTCGTTAGTTCTGGATGAACTTTCTATTTGTACATGTTCTACGTCATAAGAGCTTTCCGATAAAGTTTGTTCCAAGCAAATCGGTCCGTTAGATCGGGAATTATATAGGATTGAAATTTCCCCGTAGGCGGTATGTCTTTTTTTTTTTTGAACTGTTCAAAAATGAACAAAAATTGTTCAAATCAATATTTCACGCCAAGAACTTCTTCCATTGAGCTTGTTCATGGGAACTTGGATCTTGTACCCAGAGTTTACATAATTTGTTTCATTTTCACCCATAGGCGCTAATGTTAAAATTTTTTGAACTGTTCAAAATTGGACAAAAAGATGTTCAAATCAAAAAGTAACATATGGAAATGAGATGTCCTCGCCGAGATCTTTCGAATGCAAAAAGAATTTTTCCAATCGGACAGTTGGTTCAAAAGTTATTAGGGGGGGACAGACCGACCGACTCACTTTTTCCCCATCTCAAAACCCTACTTTCAAATTTTTTATTTTTCAATCTTTATTTAATTACTTAACTTATTTTTGACTTTTCTTGATTTCTAACGATATTTTCACGATACATTAAGCCTTCTTTCATGCTTTATTATTATTTTTTTTACTTTTATGGGAAAGTAGGCTAAAAACAGTAAATATGCTTGAAAATTTATTCAATGAACATTAAATCACATCGCAAATTTACCTAACAACTCAGCAAAAGCAATCCTTTTCTTTTTTGAAGCATATTTTTTTTTTTTTGGAGTCAAGAAAAAGCTAAGGTTACAATAAAACCACAGCAATATTAATTAGCACTTTTAAGCATATTTTTGAAAATTAGAAGAAAATTCAAAGTAAGAAAATTAACTGAACTACATGGCTTAAAAAAATATTTGTATGTTCTGTCCATAGCCCCCTTAACTAGATGCCTAGCGATTTGCGGGGAAAGTTGGCCGCGGATTTTAGTTACCTTTTTCCCCACTAGGAACGCTACTTATCTGCTATAACAAACCGCGCTCTTTCCATTAGTTTGAAGGGTGGAAAATTGGTTTTCCATTGCTATTTCTTCTTTTTTTCCCTAATAATTTGATTCTTTGGGTTATAAACGGTCGTTTTCAGTACCAATGTAACTTAAAGAAAGATGGCCATTTTGGCATTTTGCACATCAAATTCAGTAAAAGAAAAAAAAAAGTTTCAATCGGACATTAGTTTGCGTGAAAAATGGATCTCCGCTATATCAAGACAAGGGAATAGTTATTATTATTATTATTATTACTATGTGTGTGTCTTTCATAACGTCTATTTGGCAAAAAATTAAAAAAAAAAATTAATAACAATATGGTGCAAAACTATTTTTATATAAATATACATTATTTATTATGTTGTCCAATCTTTACTGTAGCTTGTCCTTGGAATACGGTTGATTATATATTATGATGAATTTTATATTATGCAAATATTAATTAAATTGAACTTATTGATTTTTTATTAAAAAAATTTAACTAGTTATGCGAAGACATGTATGAATCAATAAGAATAATGAAAGTTAGTAAGGAAAGAAATACAAATTATTATTCATGCATAGAATCAAATTCTAATCATATTTCAAGAACATATTTAATTCTATGGATGAATTAATGAGAATAATTTGGAAGTAATATTTGTCCTATTCTTCATGACTAAAATATCACTTCAGGATAATGCATAATAAATTGTAATTATTCACATATTTAAACATTATAATTTTATTTATGTATATATGGTGGAGTTCTAGTTAAGTATAGTGGATCTTTGCGTTGGATTGGAAAAGGGAACTCCACCTAGCATATTGCAAAAAACTAGGATTCGATCACTTCCCTGCACTTACCATTTTTTTGTGTGCGTGCCATAGAAAAAGAGCAGACCCCATGTGGGGCTAGAATCACCAGCTAAAAAAAACAATGCTGCAAGGGAACGAGGAATAAATGCATACCTGGAAAATCAGGAAAGATCACACGGATATTATGGTGAATACAAACATTACATTTATTGTCTACGTAAAAGGGAAGGCCGGAGATCAGGTCATAGCGCGTAACTCAAGTTACAAGAGCTCATTCTGGGGCGTCCCCCATCGGATTAAAATAAGATAGCTACGTAAGTATACATTAGTGCTCTTCACACTTCATGGCACTATGTGGATCAGGTTGACGACCAGCATCACGTCTTGAAGAAAAAAGGTTGCTACTCAATCAAAAATACATAAAGACGCGTCTTGCGTCCGAGCGAAAGCTGTTCTCAGCTACCCATGCTCCTTTCGAACTTCCTGCACGGGCGCCGCAAAGAGTCGGGTTGCCAACTTTTCCTGTGACTGGGCCAATCGCCAGGCGCGAATCCGCTTTCTATTGCCGGGGAGCAAGGCGCAACACTTCATCGCCCTAGGAGTGTTCTTCTTCTGTTTCTGTCATGTGACAGCGGAGAGGCAAATTCAACACAGCTATGTCGAGCATCACGACAGCATAATTCTTATTTATTTATAATTTTAGTTATAGAAACCAAAAGGACTTTTTTTCTTTTGGGGGGGGGGGTGTGGATAGAGCAGATTCTATGATAAGATTAAATTTGATTCTATTATAAAAATAAAAACTTGACTGTTATGCAAAATTTTTATAACTTGCCTAAATGAAGAATTTGGTTCCAAGTTTCCTAAAAGTTTTAGTCAAGAGCTGGATTTTTATTTGTTTCCATTTGTTTCCTTACATCGGTAAAAATGCCTGTTGAAATTATGTGTATTATATTCTTTAATTATGAATTGCATAAGTAATTATTCTTTCTTTTTTTGCTGCTTTATCTATTTATTTTTTCTAAACATTTTTTAATGTTTGCAATAGCACTTTCGATTGTAACAAAATCAATATTTCGTAAGTTCGATTTTGATTTAAAATATGAAGGTATTTGAAGTAGTATTTCGTACTCGAAATTTGACGTATTGTCTGTGGTACAGGTTGGTTGAGTACGCGAGTGTTCTCGACTTTTGCAGCTGGTCGTATAGAAAAAAATGCTAAAAATATATATTTTAAATGGAAAAGCTTAAAATTTCTTTTTTTAACACCCCCCCCCCCTTCTTTATATATATATATATTCCATTAAACTCGAAAATAATACTAATGACAAAGTTAAAAATAAGTGATGACATGCAATTTTAGGTGCAGAAATTACAGAAATAATTTTTTTTTTTTTTTTTTTTTTTTTTTTTTTTTGGTAGTTGAATGAAAGTGGTGCAGGTTTTTATTACATAGCTATTAAAGGATGTTGCTGCAAGCACGTTTGAAAATTTAAAAAAAAAAACCCAAAAAAAACAATTGTTTTTTAAGCGAAGTTTCATTTTTCAGACTAAAAGATTTAAATCATTACTTTAAAGAAAATTCTGTTCATTTGTGTAAAAAAAAATTTCTTTTAAAATATCTACAATTAAGAGAAATCTACTTTAATAAAATAAAAGTTGCAAGTTGATGCTCCGTTAGAATGCTCCTAGACTAACGGGATATCAAAAATTAATAATATCATTTAATTTCCCACTGTTTTACTGCACCATAACGTAAGAGCGAAAACAATGTAATTATTGAGTCATACGATTAAATATGAAAAAAAAATATCAAATGATTTTTTTAAAAGAACAATTTTTACCGCTTTTTATCGCAAGTTACCAAGCGTTTACAAGTAAAACACCGTTTTCCAATAGCAAATAGGTAGTGCCCTCTAGGGGTGTTTTCGTTGTCAGCCGGAGAAAATTGTTGCCGGTAGGGTAATGGGTTTCGCTGCATTTCGGAAGGTATCTAGTTAGGGGGCTATGGTTTTGTCAAATTTCAGAATGCCAAATTACACCTTTGAAGTTCGGAAAAATAGCACTAGGGTCTCGACGTCCACTAAGATGTTGATAGGATCTTTCAAAACCACTTTAACATGAATTAATGATACTTATTATCAACTGTGTTTAAACAGACCTTATAAAATAAAAGTTAATCAATATTTATATTACTTAAGTTTATTCTAAGGGGTGTTGCTTAATCCAAAAAATTAACTAATCTTAAAAGGATCTGGTCCAAATCATTTTGGATTTTCAGAAATTCACTACATATAACATTGTTGGTATGACAATGGACCCAAAAAAAAGAAAAAACTCACAAGGGGGTTAACAACAGGTAGAAAATACAAAGAAATTCAGAGGCATATGTGCCAATAAGTATTCTACATAATCATTAAATCTATTTAGAAATTTTTTTGAATGTAGGACAGAGGCAGGTTGTTCAACCTGCCTTGGAGAAATCGAATCCCGAACTATTGAGCTACTTCTCGACATCTGTAAAAGAACCTTGTTCCTAGTGATGGGCATAATCGAGTGATCATAATCGAGAACTTGATTATTCAGGGCAACTCGAGAACTCGATTCAGACGACCATCTCGAGAACCGATTGAACATCTCAGAACTTTGTTGAACTCCTCGAGAACTCGGTTGGTTTACTTCTCGGAAGATGAGAATCGAATGAATGTCTCGAATGATTTTCTTCTGGGGTAATACATTTGGATGATTTATAGTCACGTGATTGCGAAAAGGGTTATTGTGTGAGTAGGTAACAAAGGCGGATAGTTGCTTATTTAAGAGGAACTCATTGCTATAAACAAATTTAGAGGACGGGAAGCACTCCCGTCCTTTCGAAAGCAATGCATTTTTTAAAAAATTGACATGTTTATTTGATTTGCACCTCCCGTTTTTTTATCTTCGCAGAATTGCTTTATATCTAGGTGTGGTTACATATCTCTTTACATTGAATAGTTTATGGAATTGAAGTGCTAGAGAAAAGGGGTTTCACTGGGGAGTCTTTGAGGATAATTTAAAATCCTCAAAATATATCTTAAAGCTATCGCTGGTGACATTAGGGGAATGGGTTCGTACAATTTCTCCGAAAGTCTTAGAAATTTAGACGCCAAAATCGCAGTTTTGTGTTGCATTTTGCAGATGTTGTAAAGAAGGGACCCCCCTCCCCCCCCGAGAACGTTACTTTAGGCTATTTTTCCTGGGAAAAGAGGGGAAGTAAAAATAAAAAATTTCTGGAATTCAATATTTAAAAAATAGAAATTGAGACTATTTTTATCATGTTAACAAAATGAAAAGTGACAGAAATTTTTCAAAATTGAAATCCTGAAAACACAATTTTGGGTGGTGCTATTAGGGTTAAGGGGAGATTTTCATGGGGCCTTACTTTGAAACTGGCAAACGTTTTAAACTCTTTGGTGTCGTTTGGGGGGGAGGGGCGCAATTCTAGAATTGTTTTGAAATTTAAGTGATAAATTCGCAGGTTAATGCTGTATTTATAGAGATGTTTGGGAAAGCTGATATTCGGGATTATCTGCGAAAATGTGCGTTATTTTAGTATATTTTTGGTGATGGGAAGCGGTTGAGGAGTTTAGGGGACTTCCGGACTTCTCCCGCAAACTGCAGGAAACGGAATGTTAAGCTGTTTTTGATGCGGGGGGGGGGGGGGGGGGTCTCAAAATTTTTCGAAATTTAAGTTTTAAAAAAAAAAAAAAAAAAAAAAAAAAAAAAAAAAAAAAAAAAAAAAAAAAAAAAAAAAAAAAAAAAAAAAAAAAAAAAAAAAAAAAAAAAAAAAAAAAAAAAAAAAAAAAAAAAAAAAAAAAAAAAAAAAAAAAAAAAAAAAAAAAAAAAAAAAAAAAAAAAAAAAAAAAAAAAAAAAAAAAAAAAAAAAAAAAAAAAAAAAAAAAAAAAAAAAAAAAAAAAAAAAAAAAAAAAAAAAAAAAAAAAAAAAAAAAAAAAAAAAAAAAAAAAAAAAAAAAAAAAAAAAAAAAAAAAAAAAAAAAAAAAAAAAAAAAAAAAAAAAAAAAAAAAAAAAAAAAAAAAAAAAAAAAAAAAAAAAAAAAAAAAAAAAAAAAAAAAAAAAAAAAAAAAAAAAAAAAAAAAAAAAAAAAAAAAAAAAAAAAAAAAAAAAAAAAAAAAAAAAAAAAAAAAAAGAAAATATACTTTTGAATGAAATCCTCTGCTTCATGATCATTCAAAATAATTTCAGTTTATTCAAATCGTAAGTGAAAAAAAGACTTTTTTGTCGTTACCACGAGATACATAAAACTGAGAATAATATGCTAATATCACGTTGGGGCATAAAAGATTTCCTCGGATATGCACAAATATTATATAGACAAGGGAAGGAACGTGGAACATGAATTTTGCATTGCATCACAAACTACACCATGCAAAAATATTTTCGGACCATCCGATGCTTCACGAACGCTGTATACTTATTTTTATCATGCTTTAGAGCTGAGTGAAAGTAAAAGAATTTTCAATTATTTCAGCGGTTGGCGTACATCCCGTGATATTCGAGGAATTCTTTTCCGGGGAACACGCAATTCTGTCGAAAGGAATTCGAAATCAGTGGGCGGCAAAAACTGTTCTGAAGATATGTTTTAAATAACAATGTATTCCTAAAGTTCCGGTGCGTCTTTACTTCCGTGATGCTGCATTACGTGATGTACAAGACATGAATAGAAAGTTATGCCATTCTGACAGAAAATTGAGCGGTATGCAGTCTTTTTATGGTTTGAAATATATAATTCAATTAATGTTACCTTGCAAAATTTATTTTTTACTATTTTCTGGTTTGTACTTTAAAGAAGTAAAAATTTTCTATATTTTTTACAATCCATGATGATTTTACTGCATTTAATTTAGCACACGAACGTAATTATTAATGCTTCAAAATTTGTTGGAATATTTATTATTGAACCCCTAACGCTTTAATCAATTTTTATATTTAGAAGTCAGTTTTAATTATGCTTGGAAAATTGAATATTAGCCCAGAAATCACTGGAATTATGCATATTACAAAACGATGCGAAATTTTACTAAAAGGAAGATAAGAAAACTTCATGCATTTTTACTCCATTACGAGAATTACATTGACATCGTTCATTGTATCTTTGTTTAACAACAAAAAAGTTCACACCTGACCATTTTGTCTTACGTAATTTCTGAATAAATGTTTAATTGGATTTAGTTGGAAATGAGCTTGAGAATAGTTACAATTCTATCACTTTAGCGTATCTAACAAATATCATGTGAAAAACTTCTAAACATTTTACCAATGCGTCTGTATATTTATTTTTTTTTTTTTTAGTTTCTCCATTAGCTCTGCTGTAGTAGAATTTAAAATGTAGAAATACAAGATTATCGATATTGTTAAAGCTTTTTTCCCTTTTCTGTGTTAAAAAACTTTTGCACAAAACAAATCTCCCCCCCCCCCCCAGAGATACTATAAACTATCATTTTGTCACGTATTACCTAATTTGGTTAAAAAGGTGTTTATTCGGAACATTTTCTTTGTGCGTGTCATATTATGTAAATGGTACTGGCATTGGTTAGTTTTAGAAATATTAGGTTCAAAATTCAATTTTCTATTTGTCGTCCATTCCAAACCGCCATCCTATAGCCTTCTGCGAAACACATGCATGAAAAATCAAAAACAAATTTCGTAGAATTAGAGCGTAATTTGAAGTGAAGGAAGTCAAAAAAAAAAAAAACAAATGTCAGAAAAGCGCATTTTTTACACAGATAGCATACGAATCTCTTTAAACGCTTTTCGGTTCGTTTCAACGTGGAAGAAAACATAAGCTTCTTGAGAACAAAATTATGGAGTTGAACGTATGTATTTGCTTATTTTCATGGTTGCTGTAGCCAGATAACAAGTCAATGAATCTTGAAGTTGTTTATAATAACGTAATTGTTAGTTTTATACTTACTCAGTTTTACTGATGTTCTAAACGTAAAGGTATTTACAACAGTACGCAGTAAAATATGTAAAAACACTCATATTCGTTAATGGGATTGATTGCCTTAAGATCACCTTAAGTTGATTTAGCCGTTCCAAGAAAAGGCCACCTGTAAACCTTAATTAAATAGTCGTTATATAACTAGTTTAAATGTTGATGAGAACCAGTCATACAAAGCAAATCAATTAAAAACTTAAATAATTTAGCATGCACAAAATTTAAGAATATAGAAATGGTGCTTTTGATGCAGGTGGTGTGCACAGCGCATAACAAACATAATACTATAAATTTGGGCGACGTCTAAATTGAGCGTTATAATGGTTTCAGCTCAAGAAAAAGTGAACAATAGGGGAAAAAATGTATTCGAAATATTTTCATTCGATAATAAAAGCACGTTCTCTTAAATTGGATTAACTTTGTTAACTAAAGTGCTTTTTGTAAAGGTATGTTTTAATACGATATTTTTCAAAGCTGGGGAATCTTTGATTTTTAAATTAAATTATCTAATGAACAGCATAAATTATTTATCATTCGTCATTGCATATGAAAAATCGTTTAAAAAATCTTACTTTTCAGTTTTTCTTTCTTGTGAGTTTTTCAGGTGAGGGTAAAATCGTTTGTTTATGAAAAGCATTCCTTTTTTTATTTAAGCCGAAATATTATAACTTTGAAAATAATAATGTTGCGGCATTTCCTCCTGAGTGTTAGACTAGTTAATTCGACGTACAGACAATTCGACGTATATATATATATATATATATATATATATATATATATAACTGTGTAGTGCATAAAACTGAGCAGAGTGCCTGCAAAAACATTGTAGGTGTAGGAAGCCCTTGTGTCGATCTTCATACATATTTCCAGTAGCATCCAACCATTCATCAAACAAGGGAGCTATCTATAGCAGAAATGAGTTGCATTTGTCTTTGTCTGGCCAGGTGGAAATGGGCTAGCGAGAAAGTCAAAACATAGACATTCATCTTCAGTAACATTCGTTTCCTTACTATTGGAATTCATGAAATACAGAATCAAAGTCACCGAGTTTATCATGGACATTAGACTGTCCATTTATCATTTTAAAGGAAAAATTTCTCAATTCTGATTTGATATCAAACTGTATTCATCTTTGGCATTGAATTATTTACGAACTTCTTGTATACTATGTAGTGCATTCGTGTAAGAAAATCATAGGAGAAGTGAAAAATGTGTGTACCAACCAGTATACGTTGAAAGGAATGGTGACTGAGTTTATGAAATTTATTCAAAAATAACATTTTTTTGTTAGAAGAATCAACAAAACTGTTTTGTTTTGTTTTTGTTTAAATAATTAAAAATACTGCTTTAAACACAGGGATTTCACAATCACTTGCTTTTTTAAAATCATGTTTTTTAAACAAGTTTCGCTTTTTAAAAAAATATTTCATAACGAAGGCTCGATGTATTGAAAAATATCTCTAAAAAACGAAAAGTAAAAAATAAATAAAGTAATTAAAGAAATATCTAAATAAACAATAGAAGTATGGCCATGAAAAGGAGAAATAAGGAAGTGAGAAGCAAAGGGAGGTAAGTGACCAAAAAAACGATTAAGAGCAAAACGCGTTCAAAGTTTGGATCTTGTGGGACCTTTAATGGTATTTTTTTTCTAAAGTATGTAGTTGCGGAGCACCTGTTAGAGATATCACTAAAATCTCTTGCCACAATATAGAATAGTGCTTTCACTATCATTTGCCCTGGTTACCTAAGAAACTTCAAATTTGTCACTTAACCCCCTTTTCTTCTAAGTGCCTCAAATATGTGCATCTTTCCTCCAAACAGCTACTGAGTGAATTATTTTTAAATCAATTAAAAAAACATTTTCATTAATTTATTTATTTTAGTGTTTAAAAGCCGTCGGCGAGAGCGATCACACCCAAAAGAACCTTAATGCTATATTTCGTTAACTTTTTTATGTAAACAATTTCTTAGCTTAATTTTGAACAGTTGAAAAAAAATGCAGAAATTTAGAAAAAATTATAGCATTTTGTTCAAATTATTTCAATAATTATAAATTTGTAAAACAGGGAAATTTTTAACCGCAACACTTTTATATTCCAAAAATTAAATGCTTGCCCCTGAAGGCACCAAGAAGTCTTTATATAAGTCATTTCAAAGTGCAAATAGTTAACTTAATATTAATGCCTTGGATGAGTTAAGCAATTGATTTAAATAGATAACATCCAACGAATTTTTATATCATCTGTCATAGTGTGATATACTATGATGGAATTTCGAATGACATTTCCTGACATGGAAAACAATATTTTTTCCCAAACATATTGCATATTATTATTTAAATATTGCATATTAAAGTTCCTTTTTCCCCTCTTTCCTTAAATAGCATAATGCAAGAGCTATGGATGTATTTAATTTGAGCTGCAACAATCAATGAACGACAATTTTAACATCTGTTTCATTGAATTCGATATTTAAGCACATTTAACAAAAACTGATATACGTACTAGCATTCGAAACTGCAGTTAGTTTTGTTTTAAAACACCAGGTTTCTCCCTACTGATTGCCATCGAAACGTTGGACACTGCAAATAGCCAGTTGAAGACTGGAACCATCACGCACCGCTAAGTACGATGAACAGAATACGATGTTGCACATCACCCAGAGGTTGTCTGAGTTTTTTCAGACATTTAGTTATGAACGAGGTACTGTAATGATAGGCTCTGTGTCGTCTTAAACAAATGAAATTTCACTGCGACACATGTTTATCATTACTTGCCCAGTTTTTGATAACTTTTTAAATTAAAAGATAATTTGCTTTCCTTATGAAATGAATTATGTCTTCCTTTTTAGTTTCCTGGTAAATTATGAAAAATCCTCATTCATTTATGTTGTTTCTAATGCCACTTGGGCATCAAATTCCCCTTGACTAGTGACTAATGAACAATCTGAAATTCAACAACAATGTATGTTTGTGTAATTAAAGAAGCAGCAATACATTACATTTGGGCAGTTAAAGCCTTGTCTTTTCATTACATTTTATGTAAAATCTGCATTTTTTTTTCCTTTTTATCTTTCTTTTTTTTGAAGTAATTTATATTTTGTGTTCTAAATAGTCGAAGGGATAGAAAAATCTGAGGTTATATTTGATTCGCGACTGAAAAGTTTGTAAAAGATGCAAATACAAATGTGAGAACCAACCAGCATCATGCTTTGGGACCAGCTAGGCTGGTCCTAGTCAATTTACCAATCATCAATGAGCATCAAGAGCAATCTTTTTACCCCACTGCAAGTAAAAAACCCCATCCGGTAAACTATTCCAACTGCCTAGAACTCTACTGAAGTAGTGGTTTTTCCCAATTAAAGTGGTTCCCCCGGGATCGAACCGGGGACCTTCTGCGTGTAAAGCAGACGTGATAACCACTACACGAAATCATAAAGAAGTAAAACTGAAAAACAATTATACACGTAAAGAAAGCTCAAATGAACATTAAGATGCAGACATATGTTTCGGGAGTGCTTGGAATCCCCTTTTCAATGCAGTAGTGGAGCTTCTAGATGCAAACTAAGTCAACAAAAAGTGTCTCCCAATGCGCAAAAAATATGACAAATGATAAAAGAATGCTTTACAAGAGTGATTCGTATGCATTAGCAAATAGCAAAAATTACTTCTATCATAGGTTTTAATGAAAACACTCATTCAACATGGCATTCATATATTTTACTTTCTTTTATATTTTTTTAATGAAAGAAAGCATTTAAAGACTTTTTTTTGGGGGAATTTTCCCATGTTCATTTTCGTAGAACGGAAGTCGGATAAAAAGTTCTTGCTCTCAATTCCGTGAGATTTATTGTCGTATGAATTATTCAAGAACTAAATTCCGCATTTCCATCTGCTTGAAAATTCCTTCGTTCCTTTAGAAATGACTAACGAATGAAATTGTATAATTTTTGTGACATTCCTAAATACCGTTAGTGAGAAAATCACGCATTGTCGCTATGTAAATTCAGCAATTTGAATTTTATTGTTTTGAATTGATGTGATGACTTGACTACTAGGGTGGGTTGTTTTTCCTATAAAATTGAATCCGGTGATATATTATATTAATCAACAAATAAATTATCATAGGATTCAATGTTTGGTATAATAATGATAGTATATGCAGGACCCCTCCCCCTTATTATGTTTCTATCGCGCCTAATGAGGCAATTTCGCATTACCAGCTTGTAAAAACTTTATTCACGTTTAATGATTAGTACTCCTGTTAGCTGTATATAAAACAGTAAGGTCAATGTGCCTAGATGAGACCTATTTTTCCGTAAGTTTGTCTCATTCAGGAGAGAATTTAGGCATATTGAAGCGCAAGGAAAAAAATGATCATAAGTGTTTATTCTTTCGGTGTTGAACCAAGTTTTTTGAAACAATTGCGATCTTTTGAACTGAAAAAAAAAAAAAAAATTGTTATTTATACGCGTTCTTAGTATAGGTGTCACTTGGGGGGGGGGGGGGGGTAATTTGTAGTGCCCCTGCCCCCAAAAAAGCTTTATTGTGGTATGTAAATGTTTAGTTTTGTAGTTTATGTTATTTTCAAACAGTGCAAAAAGAAAATAAAAAACCTTGAAAAATTATATTTTATATATTTGGTCCAAAATTCAATAAACTCTATTTATTTACAGTCATACGTTGAGATGACGTCAGTGAAATATTATAAATTTAAGCATATGTGTTTTTCAAAAACTCTTTTACTCATTTTGGGTCACCCCAACACCCCCTAACGGGAGTGTCAGTCGGGCGAGCAGCCCCCCCTCCCCCCTTTTCTTACCGTAGTGAATTTTTATAACATATTTAGTGCAGTTTGACCAAATCAAAATGAGACACCTAAAGTGACTGAATGCGACAATAAGTTAACGTTTTATGCATCACAGTAAATCTACTTATTATTGATTTGTATAGTTATCGGATTTTGAAATATCAATAATAGTACATTATAATGAAATAATGTGACATTCATATTTAAAATGGTTAGTTTAGTGTTATTATTATTATTATTTGACTTAATGGATATTGTCAGTTCTCATTGACACATTTAATGTGTCGACTCAGCGAATGTTGTGGGAATATTTTTTGTAATGGGAAGCCCTTATAAAAACACTTCAATGTAATGAAAATATTTGCATTTTAGAAGTTATAATTGCAAAAAAAAATACGGAAAATTTTCTTCTAATGAGAACGTACTATATAAATACGAATATAAAATGTTCAGTATGCAACTATATGGCAAAAAGGGGCAGAAACTTTCAAAGGAAAGGAAAATTTCAAAGGGAAAGACAAAAAACAAAACTAGAAGCGAAGGATTATTTAATAAAATTTTTGTAGAGCAGCAGAACAAGGGAAGATTTCTTGTGAGATGCTGGCAGGAAACTGGTACGAAAAACAAAGTTTTTAATCGTAGCCATGACTGCTAGAACTGTAGAGTTTGAAACATCTATCAACTTTGAATATGAAGTTTTCGGTGAGCGATAAAACTACGCAACCCTGTTCTTTTTTTAAAAAATAAAAAATTATAGCCAGTATTTCATTTTCTTAATGGAGGGCGTGATGTGTCTTTCCCGCAAAGTGTACGTTTTATGAAACGAATTTTATACCACCACGAAGAGTGCTCAGTTGATGTATTTTTACACTTATTTCTTTTGTTTAAAGAATCATTAGATTTTTTTAATAGTAAACTGCGTTAATAAACGAGCTTTGTGCACCTAGAAGCTCCACAAATGTATTGAAAAAGGTATTCCAAGCAATCGCGAAACATACATCTGCATTTTAATGCTCATTTGTGTTTTCTTAATGTGAAAATCTTTTTACAGTTAATTGCGTGTTTTATAAAGTTAAAATTTTAAACTGACACACCAGACACAGTAGATGGACTTGTTTATGCATTCTGATTTTAAAACCTTTTAGATTTAAATTTTGGGATAATTGCGTAACGTCAAATTAAGAAATCATATGTTGAATAACAACTGACAGTTTAGACGCTATTTTTAACGCGTATTATTAATTTGAATACAGTAAGTAGAAGGAATAATCATTCTAATATCAACTCCGAACCGAAGTTTGATGTACTCTCTTGACATTTTGCGGGCGCATCGATATGTTTAGAAGTAAAGAACCGCATTTAAACACCCTTATCAGTCGCACACAGCTGTGAATTTCCCAACGACCTATTTTATTTTTCCTAATTTTAAATTCTGAGCAAATCTTTCCGATGACAAGCATTTGATTGATGATGTCGAGCTTTTCTCCCAGGGACTATTAGAGAGTTTTAGTTCCCCGGCTATTAGTAGTGTTAAAAGTAAAGATTGGTAAAGTTGCTTCTGCGTGGAAAAGTATCTTTCAAGTACGTTGTGTTTGTCGTACAAAGTTAAAAAAAATCACTACTTTCATTACTAATGTACACTAAAGTAGAGTTAGAACATTGCACTATTACTGCTATTATAGACTTCCAGCTTGAATCATACAAATATAATTTTTTTAAATAATCCCGAGTGTGATGCGTAATAAAGTTTAAAAAACTCAAGTTCAAAAAATTAAAACTTTCCAGATATTGATTTGCCATAAATGCTTTGGAAGAATATATGTTATAAACTTTCTACTATCTGTTGTTTTCTTTTTCAAGGCATTAACTTTATTAAGGTTTCTTCTAAATCATATTGACGTTTTTTCTACAAGTTGATGAATATTTCTATCATAAGGCATGCACTCTATAAATAGTGAAATCACTGTGGTACGCCAAAATTGTGAGTTTAATTGTTATTTCGAGCACCTACTAAGTAAATGCCTGGAAAGATTTCGTTTGTCAGATGACTTCAATAAATTGACAAAGAACGTTTTGTTTGCAACGCACATTAATTTCTCCCCGAATGTTCATCCGGAAAGAAATAGTTGCTATTTGAATGTACCTGGAGATTAAAAAAAATGCATTATTTGCTACACATTTCGGATATACATGTAATTAAAGCCCGTTCAACACCGGGTACATCAGCTATTGTATTATGTATTTTATTTTTAAAGAAATTTAAATTTACAGACATATTTGGGAGACATATTTCTTGCGCCTTGTCATGCAGATTCTGTATTGCAATTTTTAAAATTATGTCCCCGGTTTTGAATCAAAATAGTTTAGTATTGTAATAATTGACCATTTTCGTTCGCTCGTGCATCATCATCTCTTGGCCATATCGTGCATTTCAGTGGTTTTTCGAGGAAGGAAATTTTTGTCACGGAATGAAACGATATGGTCCCACGAACTAAATGTAAGATTCAGCGGGCACAGATTGATTCTAATTTGTAGTTAAAATAGTGACAGAACTCATGAGAGTTATACGATTGAAATAATGAGATGAACAAATTAACCTTGACGGAAGAGTTCGCAAAAACGCAACTTTCTATCGTCCACATTTTCAAAGCTGCAGCTAAGAAAAAGAGTGAGAAATGTTCAGTCTTTCTCAGACGTGGATATAGGGTTCTTCTGAGAATGAGGAATTTCTTCATGATTCACATATGTCCAGAAAATTTTGTTCCTAACAGGCAAAAGAGTGTTTCGCTATTCTAAGAATCTTGAGTGATATTTAACTATCAGGGAGGGGCAATTACCCTAGTTGCCAGCTCCTGTATCGACACCCAGCGGCGGATGGACTATGTGGCTATTCGGGCAAATCCCAGACAGGACGGTGAAAAAAAAAACTATCTGTTTTATTTTTTACAAAATAAATGGCTGTTACGATGGCAACCTATGGTCAAAACTCACAGGGGCCACAGGAGAATGCCAACGGTGGGAAAATCCCCAAGACCCCAAGGTCTGGTCATTGACCCCGGGATGGGGAGGGGGTTGCCAAAACCTTCTAAAAAGGCATTCCTTTCTTCATGTCAGTCGCTGCACTTTTTGTTAGGCTTCTTATGTCTTAATGAATATATATATTTATAAAAGTTGAATTCTTGATTTTTTTAAAGGCTTCTAAAACTCAGTGATTATTTTTCTTTTTAACATAATCACCTGACAGGATTTTCTGATGAAACGAAATCAAAACATTTTTAAGTATTTAAAACATTCATTTGCTTGCAATGTTTGTAGAATACTCTCTTTTACAAGAAATCAAAAGGAAATATTTTATCATTCATTCTATACTCACAACAAACATCATTTGAAATTCAAAGCATGATCTTCGACTTTGTTTTCATAGCACAATGTCCGCATTTTTTTCTTTTATTTTGATTTATTGTAGAGCAAAGCATTCCCTTGCGTGATTTTTTTCCTGAATATAGCGAAATACATTTTTTTCGTTTATTCCTTAAAAGATAACAACTGACATATGCAAAATCCGTTCAAGATTTTATTTTAGTTTGAAATTCTTAAATTTTTATCAGCATATGAAATATTATCTTTTCTGTGGCGTCGCCGTACATTATTTTATCATTACGCCAGATTCTTCGCTTTTGTTTAGTTATTGTTTTAGCAGAGCTTAGTAAAAAACCCTAATTATTAACTTCGAGAAGTATGTTTTCAGTTACTTGTTTCCATATTTGAACAACTGATTTCATATTAGCCTTTCTATCTTCAGAGACATACTATTTAGGGCATACAAAAAACTATTTTCAAAATTCATACGTCTGTGCCTGAAAATATATAATATTTTCAGTTCAGCTCTTAATTTCTTATTAATGACGTAAGAATTTGCTTACGTTTCGTATGGTTGATGGATATTAACCTATTGAAGTTAACAAACCACATCTATTCTAATTTGGTGTTTAGTTGAAATCGTACGCTCACTCACGGCTTTCTTGTTGTGTATTAATTAGTTTTTACACTGTTAAAATGCTCCATTTTAGTTTTAAACCGACTAGAATTATTCGAGCCTACTTCCCCTCATACACCAACTTCAAATTTATATACCAGTCTAGCTCTCATTATCTTTCTTAATTATTTAGCTTTAGGTCTTGATTGCTTCAAATATACATTTTCAACGATTAATACATATGTATGAAAATACCGAAAAGAGAAAAACGAATCAACTAAAGGTCCGAAATTAGGTTCAACTAAAGGTTTGTTTAGCCTGGTTGCACTTGGTATCTGTACATGATACAAGTCATACGATCCTTTCGATAAACTTTATTCAAAGCAAATATGTCTGTTAGGTCAGAATTTATATAGGATTGAAATTTCCCCATAGGCGCTAATGTAAATTTTTTTGAACTGTTCAAAATTGAACGAAAATCGTTCAAATAAAAAAATTTTCCCATCGAGAGCTCCTTCGAAAAAGCTTGTTGAAAGAACTTGGATTTTACGCCTAGGATTTATGTTATTTGTTTTACATTTCCCCAGTAACATTAATGTTAAAATTTTTTGTTTTGAAATGTTCAAAACTGAGCGAAAAATTGTGCAATCAAAGAATAAAATATGGAAATTAGATGTCAACTACGAAATCTTTCCAATGCAAAAAAAGAAGAAAAATCTGCCGAAACGGACAATTCTCTCAAATGTTGGGGGGGGGGGGGGGGAGGGCAGACTGGTAGACAGACACACATTTTTACCCGTTTTAAAACCCTCCCTCCAGAATACTTTTCAATATTTATTTAATTCCTTCGAAAATTCCTTAGAAGTTTTAAGTTTTCTTTATTTTGAACGATATTTTTTGCGATACATTTCGCCTTGTTTCATTCTTTTTAAAAACAAACTTTTACAGGAAAGTAGGATAATAATTATTTTCAGTAACTCCTGACAATTTGTGCTCTATTATGAAAGAGTTCTTATGGATTATTCATTTTGCCTTTCTTAATGGAATATTTTACTCTTTGTAAAAGTCTTTTGTTTCAAGAAAATTTCGTTTTATATACTAATTTTGCCTTACAAATCTTACTTACAGAGTAGCCTTCGTCTGATGAATATATTTCTCCTCTTATTTCATCTCCCTCTTCTCCAAAATTTACTTAAAAAAATTCTTTCGTTTCTCTTTACTGCTTAATATTATGCACAAAAGCATTTCACATAGGCTGTCGTGCGTTTTTAAAAAAGCTTAAAAAATTTTTGAAAGTAAAAACATATAAAAATCCACACACATAATATAAATATATACATATATATATATATATATATATATATATATATAGACAAGAAACAAAATTTCTCGGTACACTTGAAAAAAAATTAAAAAATAATAACAATTTTGTAAGTATTGAATTTAAGAATAAAAACACGACCCAAGAGATGAAAGATCTTTCAGCGAAATCCTTTCAAAATTCGTTCTTCACAGCAAGGTGCTTATTAATAGGAAATCAATTTTTCTTTGAAGGACATTTTTTCATGTGAAAGTGGCTTGAAAGAAACTTTGCCCTAAGCTGTCTATGCTTTTACTCCCTAATATTCCATGTCAAGGAGTGAATTTGTTTTTTCTATTTTTTTTTCTCATAGCTAATCTGGGTAGTGAAGAAGATAAAAAAGTAAAATTAAAATATATTTTATTATATTTAGATTAAAAGCATTCAGATTCAATTTAAGTTATTTAAATAAAAGAAACTATATGAAATAGGAAAACTGTACTCTTTTTTGAAGGTTTTATGTGTTAAATAAAGATTAAATAAAGATTTGCCAACTTACTGTGTTAGATTTTATCGGCAATTTTTACCCGAAAATGTGCTTTACAAATAGGTGCTTTAACAATTTAATATCCAACCTAAAAAAATAAATAACTTTCATTTGTACTGTTTCACCTCAGTATGAACATTAGGGTGGATCGAAAAACAGTAATGTTTTTTGTTCGAAACGCTGTACCGCGGAAAACTTGCCTCTGGGGTAGTAAGTAACATGAAAATTACAAAACAGATTTTTATTGAACCCCTAGCTAGCGCATTGTACTTAAAATTTCGATTTTTTTCGAAAATCAAGTCATTTTGCAAGTTTTTTTGCAGAAGTCAGCCATTAATATTTTAAACTGCTATAGTAAAAATCATTAATTAAAAGGGTTGAAAAGCACAATAAAAAAATTAAAACCGTCAAAATCATTCAATTTGCGGTAGCGCAAAAGACTCAAAAATCGGTAAATTATTGCATTTAAGGTAAACACTAACACCTTGTGTGAAAGGCATAGTCAAGCATGCTGTGTTACGAGTTAATAGCCCATTTCTTATTTTTTTACTTTACACTTCTATTCATTGTAATACAACAACGTTTAACAACCGGTCATTCGCGAACCCCAAGTGGTGCGCGTGGTTCACGAAAATAATATTGCAATGTTTTAATTGCTAACGTACAAGAAAAAAACTAAATAATAAATTTACAAACGTGTTAGGACGGAGTGTAAAAATGATTTTTTTTAAAATAAATTGTTTTCTTAACAATGCAAAAAAGTTGTGGACTGGTATAGGAAGCAGGCGTACAAAATTTGAAATGTACCTATTTCTACTATTGTCTGAATTCGAAAACTTGAATCAAAGTGGTATCGGAAGAAATTCCTTGATTAATTTAAAATTTGGAACGTATGTTTCTCCTGCCATTTCCCACTTTTTCCTTGCGGACGCTTTCTTCGCGTTAGCGAGATATTATTTTCGTGAACCTCCTTCCGATACCACGCGAACCACTGGGGGTTCGCGTGGTATCGGAAGGGTCAGCCATCCTGGTCAGCCATTGAAATATTAATGGTCAGCCATTAAAATATTAATGGCTGACTTCTGCGAAAAAACTTGAAAAATGACTTGATTTTCAAAAAAAAATCGAAATTTTAAGTACAATGCGCTAGCTAGGGGTTCAATAAAAATCTGTTTTTAATTTGCATGTTACTTACCTACCCCAAAGGCAAGTTTTCCGCGGTATATAGCGTTTCGAACAAAAAACATAACTTTTTTTTGACATACCCTAATGAACATTTGAGAATATTTATGCTAGAACTTTTCTCTTGTTCTCTTCTTTCCCCTTTCTTTTATGCTAGAACTTTTCTTTCTTTTTGAATTTCTAAATTCTGTAAACTGAAAATAAATATGTAAGTATTTTATGCGAAAAAATTACATTGTCTGTACAAAGACTTACCATGTGAAGAATCAACACCAGGTTTGATGCATTTATTTCTCCGTAAATGGAGCACAAAGCACAAACTTTGTGTTTTAAAATATTAATACAAATATTTTTCTTATTTATTCTTTTAGTGCCTTCTGGTAGGTTTCTGAATTGATTTCAAAAGATGGATCGCTCAAATCTTTCTCTAATTATTTCTGTAATTCCAGACTACATACACTGATGGAAAAAAAAATCCCAACACCAAAAAGGAGTTGTGCTAGCGAAACGAAATTTGGCAGGCGTGTTTATACATCTGAAAGATAACGTCGATTCAAATTTTGCGCTTGGCGCATCAGTGTGACGCTAGTAGCGACACACGGAAGATGCAAATCAGGTTTGCTTTAAATACGCGCTGTAGCGTTCCTGAGCGTTGTTTAGCGTCGAGATTTGACGTAGTGAGTTGATGTTAGTCCACAATGCCTTTAAGAAGACGACGTAGCCATTATTTACAGCTCACTGAGTTTGAACGAGGTCGTGTAATAGGCCTACGAGAAGGTGGGTTGCTTTCCGCGAAATTGCAGAAAGGCTTGGTAGGAATGCATCCACTGTGCATGAATGTTGGCAGCAGTGGTCAAGGGAAGGCACTGCCTCAAGAAGACCGGGTTCCGGGCGGCCACGTGGCACTACAGAGAGGGAAGACCGCCGCGTTCGGCGTATGGCCGTAGCGAATCGTACTGCGTCAGCAGCAGAAATTCGAGCAGCAGTTGACACCACAGTGACACAACGAACGGTTACCAATCGGTTACTTCAAGGACAGTTCCGAGCCAGACGTCCTGTAGCGTGCACTCCACTAATGCCAAACCACTGCCGTTTGCGAAGTCAGTGGTGTCAGGCTAGAGCTCATTGTGGGACGGAGTATAGATCTGTTGTGTTTTCTGATGAAAGCCAGTTCTGCCTTGGTGCCAGTGATGGCCGTGTGTTGGTTAGGAGGAAGCCAGGTGAGCGGCTGCAGCCATCCTGTCTGCGGCCTAGACACACTGGACCTACACCTGGAGTTATGGTCTGGGGAGCAATTTTTTATGGCAGCAGAAGCACTCTCGTGGTTATCCCACGCACCCTGACAGCAAATGTGTACGTCAGTCTGGTGATTCAACCTGTTGTTTTGCCTTTCATGTGTAGCGTTCCAGGAGGTGTTTTCCAACAGGATAACGCTCGACCTCATACTGCTGTTGTAACCCAACGTGCTCTACAGGGTGTCGACATGTTGCCTTGACCTGCCAGATCACCAGATCTGTCTCCAATTGAGCACGTATGGGACATCATTGGACGACAACTCCAGCGTCATCCACAACCAGCATTAACCGTCCCTATATTGATCTACCAAGTGCAACCGGCATGGAACTCCATCCCACAAACGTACATTCAGCACTTGTATGATTCAATGCATGCACGTTTGTATGCTTGCATTCAAAACTCTGGCGGTTACACCGGTTATTAAGGTACCTGTATTTCACTTCTGCAATGGCTGTTCTCGGGCTTAAATTAACCTGTGATCTTGAAATTGTAATCAATTACGTACGTTACCTATATAAATGTATTGCTGAAATTTCATTACTCTACAATAATTATTCCTTGGTGTTGGGTTTTTTTTCCATCAGTGTAAATACCATTATTTTAATTTGTCTACGAGCATTTCGACTTGTTGAAACGTGCCCTTTTAACAACATGGTAGCTGCATGGTAATTGTTTTCAAAATTAAAATTTAATGCTATAAAGTTCTTTAATTGCTATGACGTTCTTCTTTATAAAAACACACTTAAAAAATATAACCTAAGCATTTTCTTTTCTTTTTTATTCTTTTTCGAATTTTTCATTACCACCTCCTCTAAAAAAATGTATTTCGAATCCTTTTTCTAATAATTACAATGTTTGTAAACAGTTTGTTACGCATATATGGAGTTCTATTACGTACTATTCGGGAAGGGAAACAACTATGATGTTTGCTATCGATTTGTGAAAGAATATGTAATTGAGGCGGCGAATGCTTACCTATTTTTAATCAGTAATTTGTGTTGAAATAATTTTAAATGATGTTTTTAGGACAGTATTAAAATTGTTTTACCCTATCACTGCGTCCTATCGAAGCATAGCCACTAGGGGTGCTGTAATTTGCAATATTAATGTGGTTTAATTATTTTTAAGTTTAGTTCTGCATCTCTTCAATTACCATTTGAATGCAATCAATGCTTATTCCAATGTTTTCTTAATCAATATTTAATTTTTTGTGCCACGAATCCTTGTTTTCCTACATACACTTCTGTTTTTGACTACCAGTTGAAAGTGCTGGATTCTTTATGGTAAACAGTTGACCGACCTCAGTCCTTCGTGTAATCAAATATTTGTATCTCCATTTAGTTATATATATTTATTAATGAATCCCATCATACTTATATATCTTACATTATAATTGTTTTAAACTTTTTGAACGTCTTGCAATATTATTTCTTTTTTTTTTACCGTGTCCATGGACAATTAAATGGCTTTGTGTGTCTTTAAAACTGCAACAGCCAGTTCCAAGGCATCTGTGCTGTAGAAAACCTCTCGAAGTTCTAAAGCCAGTGGCACCATACCTAGTTTCAAAATACATGGGGTAAGGGCTGGGCACTCGAGAATGAGATCCGAGGTAAGCTGGACAACGGTGCAGTTCTTGCAGGGAATATAAGTTCTCGTTTTGTCGGGAAAAATTTTCATCCCTTTATAGTGATTTGTTCTCAGTCTTGTAATAGTTGATTTAGGATTCTGGGGCAGTCAAAGTCAGTGATAAGAGGTTTCTTGAAGGAATGTGGCAGAAGTCTGTGTTTTGCAACTGCATTTGCAACATTAATGTTGCAAACATATGTGAGATAAAATTAAAAATATGTCGTCGTTTCAAATCATTAATTAAATAATGTAATAGCGTTTTCTCCATATACGTAACCTTCCTTTTTTCCTATCTGTGACTATCCATATTTGCCTTGTGATCTGTATCAATTTGTCACACTTTTTGAAAGCACTGTTTCGCTCAAAATTAACTTCACATTAAGTTAAGTTTCATGTTAAAATTAACTGATAACTCTTAAATATAAATAGTAAGAGGATGTATCAGATATATTTCTACACATTCCTAACTATACTGCTAAGAAGTGAAGACATGTCAAAAGGTTTACTTTTAGCAATGAGCATCTTAATAACTATTTATTTCACGTCTGTTTAATGGTTAAAAATTTTATATTGATAGAAATTGATATTTCCATTATTTGTTCTTATTAAGCAAATTAGAAAGTACTATGTAAAAATCGAAAGTCTAGTACTCATTTTTACATGAAGAAGAAATGTTTCAAGAAGAGATTGAAATAATAGCTTCATGGTAGAAAGATAGAAAATAGGGCGTTCATAAACGTCATATTTTTGTTTTTTTAGTAAAGGCAACACACAGTAATTCAACTTCAAGACATAGTCAATCCAAAGTTTTATTTTTTTAAAATTTCTAATTGGCTGCTGTTGGATTCTGCCAAATGCAGAGCTAGTACGTTCCCCAGAGATTGGTACCATCTCTTTCAGCGGTATCACAATCAGTGTGGTACCATCACCGCATGATAATTTTTTACGTCCACTTTCTCCACCTCGATTGATGCGAAATTGCGCTAGGAATTTAATTTAACCGAGAGCATCCAAGTCAAATGTATACTCAAGGGATCTTTTACATGTCGCATAATCATACGACATGGGCGCAAACGATTTTCTGCATCTTGAAAATGAACCGACACTGCCAGGAACAATCCTCTGACCTGGGGAATACGAGACTCGCGTATTACATTGATGCCACTGTGCCGGCACCTAAGCGGAGCTTAAAAGATCTTTTTTCAACGGAAAAGTAGTACATTCTTTGAACATAGCACTATTATTTTGATTTGCGGGGCAACTGAAAAGTAATTAGGATACACCAAACCCCTGTTCACTACACGTAAGGGAAGCTTGTCTTCCGCTCATCAATATGAATTATTCAACAACATATTTATTTCATCATTTACAGGAGTTAAGGTCATTAAATTTTATTTTCAGTTTTAAATACTCAACTTGAACATAAAACTCAATATTTTTTGAATACTGAGAATAAATTGAGGTGTTAGGATCTTTCTGGTACTTATTCTTCTGAATCAATGTTATGTATCTCCTTTTATGAAAAAAAAAATTTACGCGCAACCTCTATGTAAGTAAATATATTATGCTTTTTGTCTCGCACCTCCTGCTACATGTTAATTTCCTGAAACACATAGAAGGCATGGAACTAAATAATAACAGAAAACAATATTTCAAAATCTACAATAGAAAAAATTCATCGAAATCAATGTTTCTAGACACTAATCTCAAAACTCATGTTTTTTTCCTGCAACAAATTACTTCGTTATAAAAATATTTCTCAGTAGCTATAATACACTATTGTTTTATACATGTGAGTTAACTTTGGTAAAGTATGTTTCTGAAGCATCATTTCTTACTGCCTGAAGGGAAACGATGTTTTTTTATCGTTAATGAAATTTGATAATTAAATTGTTCAGATTCACAAAACTTGCAAGTTTATGTGACATGTTATACGTAATGAGTTTACAAAAACAAAATGTGAAGAATTTGATGACGGATTTTTAAAATGTTTTTTATTCAACTTAAAAAAAATCATTAATAATGATAATAATAATAATGTGAAGCGGATTATTCAAAACCTTACCTTTAAGCGTCGATTTCTTATGCAAACAACTTGTCAATTAAGTTTAGCTTGAGGCTATTTGCGTCATTAGTTTTAACGCATCACCAATAATATTGCTCTAATTATGAATTTCATTATTGTATTTTTTAATTTTATAAAATAGAATAAAAGAAAAACTGTAAGCAAAGTTTTAAAAAATATTCTTTTCCATGTGTTTCTTTCTCCTTTTTCACGTGTGAACCTGTTTTTATTCAAGGCTTAATTTTTTTGTTAAAAACATTTGAGCCTCAGAGACACAACAAATGTTCACACACACACACACACACACACAAATCAATTTTGATATAGAAGGAATAGGAACTTTTGTTGTAGAGCAAGTAATTCATTTTAATGTATAGTTTTGCCAGCAAACGAAGAATATACCTGGCAGAGTTCCAAGAATAATCTATTAATGTTCAAGGGGGAAACTGCTGGTATAATGAATATGCCGTATACTTTTCTCGATTAACATCATTAGCATATATTATTTTTTTCCAGCTGATGTTATATGCCAATTTATACAGTTGGTTGCTTTTCAACATTCTGACATTCTGTTTCTCGTACTAATAAACGCGTCTGCATAAAGAACTTCCCTAATACTCGAATGGATTCCTCCTTTTTTGGCATGCACAGAAGCAACCACGTTTGAAAACTGCACTTTCGGATTATACATTAAAACCCTGCTAAAACGCTGGTATCGGGGGACATGTTTGGCACTCGCGTTAACATAACCGCGGTATGGTGAAACTATACTGCGGAACCATATTCACGAAATAAGACTTGCTTTTGTTGCATCATTTTTACCTTTATCAATTACTCGTAACTTTCTTCCCCCCTAAAGTATATTTTTTCTTTTCTTCTTTGCTGCCATTTGATTCACTGTCATTGCTGTGCAAGAAGCACACATCTCAGCTGCGCAATCAGGCTATCGAGCGATAGGTTATAAACCAACAGTGTTCCCAGAAAAAAAGATGCTTAAAAATATCTTTATGTTATCAACAGGGGATTGTGAAGGGGGAGAAGTCTTAGGAAAAAATTAGATTTAGAAGGGGAGTCTGGAATAGTGACATTTGTGTAGCTACAAAACTCGCCAGTATTCAGTAAAGTAACGTAGTAACATATCACTAGTATATTGGTTTCAATGTTTAAGTGAGTTTTGTTTTAGCTCTACAGAAAAATGTGGCTTTTGCCTTATGTCGCTTTTGCATTTGTGTCGATATTTTTGGATTTTTATTATTTTAACAAATGCAATTATTTTTGTGAAAAAAAACTTTTTATTACATTTTTATCTTAAAGAGAAAAAAACATGGAAATTGCATTAGGAGCGGAAAAAAGCATTTTCAACAGCTACAATAAATGCAAAAATTTCCCATGAGATTTTGCAGCTAGAGAAACGTTGCCTTAAGTTTATAAAACTTGTTACTAGAAAATTGTTTCTTGGATATCGTATCTGAGATAATTACTCCAGAGAATTTTTGAAAAGAATGTTTAGAAGGAATTGACTTTTTTGTGAAACTTGATCAAAAAAGAGAGCAACGTAATTTAACTATGTGGAAAAAAAAACTTTGCATCTTCATTTAGTTTAACGCTTTTTTTTTTTTTTTGATCTCGTTCTTTTTAGTAATTATTTAAAGAAAATTTATTAAGAAATTAAAAGTTCCTATAAATGAGAAGCTAATTGAATTCAACTCACCGAAAATGTAAATAAAAAAAATTATTTTACCATTTTTTGAATGAAAACGACAAATTTAATGCTTGAAAGGGTCTTTAAAAATAATATGTTTACATAAAGTATAAATTAGTACTACTATTTATTTATCATTAAAATTATATTGCGGTACACTTGAAATTTTAGTTTCACGTGCTCACATGCTTTCAGAAAGAAAGAAATCATTCTATTGTTTGCAAAAAAGAAAAAAAAGTGTTTTTGCTTTGGGGTCGTTACATAACGAGTCACTTGATCCATTGTCATTATTTGAAATATTTTCTCAAAATCTAAACGCCGTTAAGTGCTCATACTGCTTCAGTTACGTAACTGTAAATCGTTATCATTATTTTTTTATCGACACCAACTTGCGTAATAAGTTTTCAACTTGTTTACGTTTAAAACAATATTTTAAACTAATTCTAATTTTTGACATATCGTTTTCAGAAACTATTCGATCAGTTACGGTTTCATTAACAACCTATTATGATTTTAACCAGTACTGATAAAATATAATTACCGTTGAAACATCAATAGGTTTTTAAGCAGATGTTGAGTGCTATGGAGAGGAGTAGTGATATCTTACCGAAGAGTTAGCTTGCGATCTTCACCATGGAAATCCAGTAATTTAACCACGTTGTGGATTTAAAAAAAAAAAAGAAAGAAAAAAAAACCTTTACTGGCCAGGACTAAAGTTGGATTACATGCATTTTCGTCTTAAACTATAACGCACTTCTTCTATTTTATAGTTTTACTATTTTTAACTATTCTCTTCTGTTATTTTAATTTTCAGTATTTTATTTTTATATTTTATTTTCATTTAAACGATTCCCCCTTTAACATTTTCACTTAAACGATTTATTTGTGACCTTTCCATTTGTACCGATGAAAATAAATAAATAAATAAATAAAAAGAAAAATAAAACCCGAAGAAACATGATAAATAAATAAATAAATGGTTTTAGAAAAACCAAAGAAACAAAATCGAACTCCAATTTTTGTTTGCAAAAATATTTAATTTGCCAAAATCAAATTCAAAGTATTTTTTTGTGCCGAATTGCCACAATATAGCTTATCCATTTTATAAAATATAGAGCTTTCATATATTTTAATGTCTCCCTTTCCAATTTACATAGAATTTTTTTTTTAATTATAAAATAAATCATTTCATGTAAACGCATTGTATACCTAAGAAAATTAAACTCATGTAGCGTTACATTCATAGTTAAATCCAAAAAGCAACGAATTTATTTCGAAGTGGTTGTTAAATATATTGAAATTTAAGAAAGAAACGCAGTCATATTTAGTTAAATATCAACAAGAGTCTTTAAACTTTAAATTACATTCCTTATTTAAATACTCTAAGTTTATAATTTCATATCTTATTAACTAGCGTATAGTTGCGAGTATTTCGTTTCGAATCATAGCACAAAAACCAAACTTTTTTTCGCCTGTTTAAATAGAAATGAGTTTCGATTTAATCAAAGGTTTTCTCATCTTACCCATTTAATAATACCATTAACAATTAAGTATTTTATTTGATGTTGCTTTAAACACATTGCAAAGTTTCTATTAATAGGAAGGGTATTTTAAAGTGACAAATAATGTTTAGATGTGCAATGCAGAAATTATGTCCTAGATTTTTAACTTATTAACTGGTTATTGTTCAACAATCGTTGAAAACACATCCTGATACACTTTTTGAAAAAGAGTGTAAGAAAAATTTCGTCTCTAGCTTATGACAGTATACTTTTAACGAAGAAACACTTTAAAAACAAAGTTGTAGTTTTGTGTAGAGAAAACTTTGTTGTTGTTTCTAATACCACGCGGGTATCCAAGCTTTCCTTCGCAGAGCGACAACAAATTAAGGCAGTAAGGAGCACCTTCCGTTTATTCCTGATATTTAAAATAGTTTTGAAACCATTCTCACTTTCTGAAAAGAATTATAAACGAGTTTAGACCACAAGGCCCTTTTGTCTGCTCCGTGTTTAAAATTTGCATTTTTAAGTCTCTTAAAAATTCAGTTTATGCAATTTTCTCAGCTTCTTTAGCTGGTGTAACAGGTTAAAAAACTAAAATTGTTTTCCTCAGTATAAGTAAATTTATATGTATAAGTTACTTAATTTCGGCAAAAAAGTAACATATACACATTTAAATAGCCAAACATGTAATTTTAGAAAAAGATCTTTACGCTGCACATCTACGTTCTAAAGCAATTTCGATACTAAACTATCTTAAAACTTGTCTACGGTATTTTGACCTAAAATGAAATACAGTCAGACATATATACCCTCGACATTTTTTAAACGATAATGATACTATCAATAATACGTTAAGAAGAAAAATAAAACATGTTTAATATCATTCAATATTTCAAAAAAAAAAAAAAAAAAATACAAAGATAGCTTTTTATCTGTTAAAAAGAAAAAAAAAGTTAAATGCTTAGAAAAAAGAGCATTAGTACTTGTTCTAGTCCTTTTTTGTATCATTTAACGTAAAGAAAAAATATTTTTCGTATTTACTTCAGAAGTATAAAAGGGAAAAAGAAAAAAAAAACCCTAAAACACATCAGTTTTTACCCGAAAACATCTAAAACCCTCTGGGCGTAAGAGATTTCGTTTACTAACTGTCATAAAGAATAGCAGATAAACTTGTGTAACAAACTGTTAGATACTTAAAACCTTACATTTGCTAAAAATGTTTCTACTTAAGCTACAACTTTCAACGGACCATTAACGTTTAATGATATATTTACTGTGAACTGGATTTTTGAGGCATTTTGGGCTTAATAAGGCAATTTCATCAGCAAGGCTTTATTTTTTTTAGTGAAAGTATTAAACAACTGCGAAATAGTTATTGCGATTATAATTGATGTTAGTTAAATTTTTTCAGCATGCCCTAAATAAAAAAAGAATAATCAAATATTCGAAATATATATACTTCATGTAGTTTTCAATGGTGCTAAAAAGAAAAAAACAAACAAACAAACAAACTCGCACTACACTATGAAAAACTCTAGTGCAGCCTTTCACCAAAAACATGGTGAAAATGGTAAAATTTAGCTGCAACCAAATATTTGATAAAAGTTTAACCATTATAATGGTGAAAATTCACCATAAATGGGAAACAGGGAACCATTATAGTGGTTCAACTTCTATCCAAAATGTTGGTTGCAGCTAAATTTTACCATTTTCACCATGTTTTTGGTGAAAGGTTGAACTAGAATTTTTTACAGTGTATTTTAGTATTCTCAACATTTAGACAGCAATTTCCTTTTGGCTTGGACCAGCTGCTTTATATGTGTAAATACATACACACACACATATATATGTATATATATATGTGTGTGTGTGTGTGTGTATTTATGCATATTCAGCAGCTGGTGCAATCCAAACATATATACATATACATATAACATAACTTATATATAAGTGGCTTATTCTGTCTGTCTGTCCGCTATAGAATCTCAGGACGTTTTACCGATCGGGACCACATTCGGCGCGGTTAATGTTTACGACCCGAGAAACGCATCGCTGCAAAAATGAAAGTTGTGACTCAATTAGTTTTTTTTTTTAATTAACTTTTCAAAATTTTTCAATGATTTTTTTGACCCGCTTTATTTTATTTTTGAATTGTTGCCGTCGTTTCCAACAGTATAATTACAGTTGCCGTGTGAACAATCAAATCAATGCAGTTGCCATTGTTATTGTAACAAATATACTAATAATAATCGAAACGCTCCTGTAGCATATTGAGTGAGGCTTCGCTACATTTGCAATTTCCGTTAAAATTTAATGTGTACGCGAATTTAATTTAATCCTTCCTTCCTTTTTAATTTATTTATCGTCCCCTGCGCTTTTTTTATTTTTCTTATTAGGGTGGCAGCGCTCTTTTTGCCCAGTGTCGTTAAAACTTTTGTTTTGAAAAGTTTAATAATATTTTCAATAAGTTCTTTAGATGGTAAATATATATTTTTCACTAACAATTTTAATTGTATAGTAAATAAACTTATAGCAGTGTGGGGCAGTAAGCAAATGAGCGTCCTCGCCGCCTGACCTGGGTAATTCAGTTTGAATTAGAAGACACTTTTGCACAAATCATTTTAATTACAATTTATAATATCTAGAGCAACGGTAATTTCGTATGACCGCCGGGCTTACTAGTTTAATGTATACGCGAATTTAATTTAATCCTTTCTTTCTTTTAAATTTATTTAATTATCGTCTGCGCTTTGGTAAAACCCTAGGAGAGCCCACCCCGTTTCAAAACCGCCAATTTGGCGTCCACCTCGCAAAACGATAAAACAGGTTTACGATCAAATCAGGATTACCAAGGTGGTATCGCCAACCGCGACAACGGGGTGGGCTCTCCTAATAAGATCCAACCAGAAATCTATAGTAGTGGGGGGGGGGGGGCAGTAAGCAAAGGGGCGTCCTCGCTGCCCGACTTGGGTTTTGAATTAGCAGTTTGAATTAGCAGACACCTTTCAACAAATCATTTTATTTACAATTTATATTATTTAAAACAGCGGTCGTTTCGTATGACCGCTGGGCTTACTAGTATATATACATATGTGTTTGTGTGTTGCAGTTTATGCATATTATAGTATAAAGGTTTCCTGAGAAAATATCCTTATGCCCCGAAAATGTTAAGAATACGGGAATTCAATGCGAAACTTAAATAGCTTTCATTTTTATTTAGATCAGATTTTTTCTAGAATCCACCGTGCCTGAGACATAAATCGAAACACATAAAAGGGTCTCTCGCCTACTCCCACCTTGAGTTCACCTCCGAGGAGCGGGTATGTTTGCCTACTAACTGCTTAAGTCGCGAGGTCAAAACTTCTCGCACATTCTCATGCCCTCTACAACACTCTTGATTGCACTATGTAGATTAATTCTTGTTTTGATTTTTATTAAGACCATACTTGGTATAATTTATATATATATATATGTATAGTAATTTTAATAAATCCACCTTGCGATCTCAAAACTTTACATTGTGCTGTAAAATGTGCCTTATAAAATTCGTTTCGCAGCATATTTGTAACTGTCCAACATGTAATATTTGGTGTTGCTTTAAAACAGCACTTAAATACAGGATTACTCAAAAAGTTACATCGTATTTTTTTTGAGGCAGTATATTTTATGTAGTGCTGTAAAATTGATACACTTAAAAAATAGTTAAATATTATTTGAGTCCTATTAAGATTTTGAATAATATTAAATAACCGTTTTTTCACCATTCTTTGGAACTTCTTTATTGATGATCTGTCCCCGTTGAAATTGTCCTATCACCAAAAATGCCAAATGGGAAATGTTCCAGAAATAGAAAATTAAGCGTTATTATGCTCTACCGCATGACATACCTCCAGAGAATTGGGCTCGGGAAGTTAGTTTCCTTCTTGTCGCTAGAGGATTTAGAGCTGACATGAAAGACTGAAGCAAATCCTTGACAAAATCGCAAGAGATATTGTAGCTGACTTAGAGATTTAACTTTGCGGGATTTTTAGATAAGTGGTGACATTTTAGTTTTATCTGTTCCCTTTGAATTTGATGTTTAAAATACTGAATTTTTAATAAGCACATTTTGAAATGTTACTAGAGTACAGAGCTGTAACAGCCATATAATTGTATCTTTAATTTTAATTTTTGCATTTGTTTCATACAAGTGAGATATTAAGCTCTTCTTTCACGAAATATATCTTGTTTAATTAAGGTTGCAAATAAGCTTTTGCGAAAATTCTATGTTAATTATCAGTTTTTTTTAATGTGTAAAGATGAAAGATACAACAACTCCTATTCAAACGTAATTAATTAAAACATTTTGAGCATTATAAATAACGCTAGTGTTTTCTTTTTTAGGACACTAATTATTTTGTGCAGTTAACTGCTTTAACTACTACAACATACTTGATAGTGATGTTTTGGACTTGAAAAATTAGGCATGAAAAGTGTACTATCCGAAATAGAAAGTAAAAAAAATGAAACAGTTACTATAAATGTAAAAATTCTACATTAGGTATTTTCAGCATAAGAAACATTCTTTTAAATAATTCACAAACTGTATCTAGAAAAATGTAACACATCAGAGTTAATTACTCTAGGGATATTTCGAATAGAATTGGTATTTGGCTAAATTTTAATGCAAAAAAAAAAAAAAAAACATGTGCTCCAATATTTCGCATCTTCCCTTTGTTTCTTCCGTTTTTCAAAAACATTCCTGAGCGTCACTGTGATTATTATAGAAACACTAACTTGCAAACATTAAATCCTTAATGAAGAAAAAATAATAATCGAAATAAAAACATTAGAAACATAAACTAAATACTGAACCCATTTTCTGATGATATAATGCGGTAAAATTAGGAAGGATTTTATAGTACGTAATCACAAAAGTTTAAAAACGAAAATGAATTATAATTCCAGTAAATAGCTTGAGACTTCCGAAGGCAGCTGTGGTATTTTTATAGATATTTTTTCATCTTCTGTTTGCGTTAAAATATAGTATTTAGCAGAAAAACTGCTGAAATAAAGATATAGTTTAGTTTAACATAAATAAATCCTTATGTACAACAAATAATAAAAGTCGTACGATCTAACAAATGAAAAAAAAAAATACTAATACACGTTTTTCGTACTTTACCGGAATGGGTATACGTAGGTTTGAATATCCATGCGCCCTCCAAAGGGATAAGCTTTCGAAATGTCATGAGTAGCGTGCATTTTAAGCGATTCAGAGCGGGAATTTTTGAAATTCAAAAATTGTTCAAAGGGTTATTTTAGTTATTTTACAGCTACATATATTATAATAATGTCGGCAGGGTGGCGTAGTGGTAAGGCACTGGCTTCGTACGGCCGAGTTCGCAGGATCAAACCTGGCCCAAGTCGGTAGATTTTCAGGATGGAAAAAAATCGTTAGCGCCCATGTCGTATGGTTACGCGGCACGCTAAAGATCCCTTGAGTATCTGTCTGGCTTCTATACTCTCTGCTAAATGAAATTCCTAGTTCAGTTTCGCATCGTTTAGAGGTCAGGTACCGCCATCTAGGGGAAAATGAGCGTCAAAACTCTCAAGTGGTAATGGGATCCCATTACCACTTGAGAGTTTTGACGCCGCTAGTGGTGCTACTTGAAAGAAAGGATGTAGATATCCGGGGAATGTATTAGGTTTGCAAAGATTAGTAACCATACGCAGCTCCGTTAGGAAGGAGAAAAAAAAGAAAGATTATAATAATCGATCAAAAAATAAAAATATCAGGTAAAATATGCAAACTAGTTAAAAATAGAAAAATAATTTTTGCTAATGAATGAAAATTTGAATTTAACATGCAAACAAACAAACAAAACAACATTAGAGCATGTACTGGACCTTCTTTTTCATGTCATTTACTTCACCGTGATCAATCGATTATTTTTCTTTTTACTTCTGAAGAAGCAGAAAAAAAAGAGTGAAAAACTAACCAAAGCAGTTTATTTTCAAAAACATCTAAAATCCTCGGAGGACAATACATTTCGCTTACTAACCGTCCTAAAAATAGCAGATAAACGTGTGTAACAACTTGGCGGATACCTAAATCTTAACATTTTTCCAGAGGTGTCCTACTTGTGGAAGAAGTTTTTATTTGATAAAAGCGACTTGCTTTAATGTGAATGGGAATTTTGAGGAATTTTCTATTTCATAAATCTAATTTCCCCTAGCTGCAATTATTTTCTTTCTCAGCGAAAGTAAACAACCGCTTTTTACATAAATTGTTGAAATTATTAATTTTATAGTTATCTTTCTAGACTTAATTGGTCTCATACTAAAAACTATCATATGTTCAAATTACAGTGTTAATGTGATATCAATTAACAATTTTTTATAAAGCACAAAGTTAATAGTTTTACATTTTAAAATCGTGTACAAACATGTGATAAAAATTCTTAAAAGTTACGGTTTCATGATTTTCTTTGTCTTTAGAAAAATTAATTTTTTTTTTTATTATTCTCTTGAAGAGCTTGCAGGGTTGGAAATTTTTTAAATCAAAAACGTTTTTTTGGTTTAAACCAGGTTTTTTTGGTTTAAACCGGGTTTTTTGGGTTTAAATAGCATTTGTAGGAAAAACACTTTGACTTTTAGAAAATCATGGAGATTTTAGATCCTTAATGGTAAATAAATGTTATTGATAGTTAATTTATTGAAAATTAATTAAGTAATTATAAGTTAAAACCTTAAATTTTAATTACCTTATATAGGTGCAACACTTTAGTCGTCAACTTATAGAGGGTGGAGGTTTTTTTTTTTTTTTCTTATTTCTTACGCTATGCGTTTATTCGTTTGCGACTAATTAAAATATAACATCATGTATTAATGTTACTTTAAAATTAGTAATTAGCTATTTTTAACAATTATCTAAAATACCATTAGATACATTTAATCTGAATTACTTACAATGTATCGTATACAACTTTAAAATTAAAGCACTTAGTTAAAGATGAATGTGTTAGTTTACTTATTTGACTGTAAAGATTCCCTAAAAATACTTAACTTTTCGCAATGACTAGATCAATTAGAAGAAAAAGAAGAAACTTATTTAAAGAACAAAAGAGTGAGGCTCATAGTAGTTTTCTAGAATAGTTAACTTACACAGTGGTTTAGGCAAACTTTATAATGATGTTTCATCCATCCAGACAAATACTGGTCTAACATTATAGCATAAAAAATATTATCCTGGAGAACTTATATAAGTTTTTTTTTTATCTTTGCAAAAATAGATAAATAAATATAGTAATAATTAGGTAGCCAACTTACAAAGGATTTTTTATAATACTCCCACCCAAATTTGGTACTTACGTGGTCAATATAGACAGGTGGTCCAATTACAAAGATTTTCCTAAATTAAATAATATAGGGCTAATTCCGTTCCTGACCAAAAGTGGTCAACTTAGACAGGTGGCCAACTTACAACGGTGGTCAACTTTACAGGTTTTACTGTATTAACACGTTATAATACTATACTTATACAGGCCTTTCAGCACATTATTAAAGAAATAATTATTTTGCAGATTGAGTTTTAACAAAAGCATATTTTACAAAATCAATAAAAAATAAGCAAAAATGAAAGATACATTAAAAATAATGTGTGTTGATTTACAGTATCAGTAATATCAACAAATGATTACACCATAACACTTACACAAATCAGCAACATTGGCTTAGAAATTATCACTATTATTTTTATTTTAATTTTAAATACACTTTTTCCCGATTAAAGAATAAATATATTTTTAAAAAGAAGAGAATAATTTAGGAAAAGAAAAATTTGCACTGATTAAAAAAAAAAGTTTGTTACTTTACAAATTCAGTAATTCATGATTTATCTAATGCTGTGCTTGCAATTTCTGCTCAAATTGGATTTTGCAATTTTTTATAATGCGAAAAATAAATGAAAAAAGATTTGGTTTCTTAAAAAAATTGTTATCTGTAACATACATTTGCAAATTGGTTATTATGAAGTTATTTTATTATTTCTAATATATATTCTTTAACACCAGTTCTTGCAATTGCAATATTTTAATTTTTATAATGACTGAGAAAAGTTTTTCTCAAATTAGTTTTTTCAGAGCTAATTTTAAAAAACCCAAATAGTCTGACATAGGTAGTCTGTAGATAGGAGATGAGAAAAATTAGCACTGATAAAAAAAAACTTTGTTAATTTTCAAATTCATTAATTATTCAGTGCTGTGCTTGTAATTTCTGCATAAATTGGATTTTGCAATTTTTAATGATGTGCAAAATTAATGAAAAAAGATTTGGTTTAAACCAAGTGGTTTTTTTAAAAAAAAACCATTTGGTTTAAACCAAACAACCCTGAGAGCTTGTGAACTATAGCATTGTTTTGTCGGTGAACTATGAAATCGGTGGGTTTTTTTCCATGAAATGTATAATACAGAAAAGCTTTCATTACTATAGTGCAATCTGGTGATCTTCTGCTTCATTTTAACTTTTTTTATCTAGCGGTTTTTATTGATTCCGTATTTTAATCAAGTAATTTATTTTCTAACATTTATACAATTTTTGTATTGTCTATTTGGCGTCATTTGGACAGTACTCAGTTATTTCTTTCTATCAGTTTAAGTTTCACACGTCAGCATTGGTTCAGTACTGAACATTTTCTAACTTAAATGTGCATGCTTATTTGCCTTTGGAAATAATGCCGTTCTTTCTTCCGTTTTTCTCCGAATTTTATAAAAGCGTTTTTCATTGAATTTTCAGGAAATGTTTTGACGATTTTGCAAGTGGGATTTTTAGCAACTGATGTCCTTATTTTGATGGGGAGTTTAAGATGAACTGTTGGTAATTTTAGGAACAGCACCTCTTAAAGGTCTGTATAGTCTGATGGGTATTTTTGGTAGCTGACGTCTTTTTTTCCAATGGAGATTTTTTGTTAAAAATGTCCTTAATCTATTAGGGATGTTTAAGAATAGTTGTCTTTATTCAAATGGGGGGCTTTAGGAATGTCTTCATTATTGTTGCAAAAATATTCAGGGACCGTTGTTCTTCATCTGATGGGCATTTTTTTAGATAATGCTTCTCTTATTTTCATGGGAATTTTTAGATGTAGTGCTGTCTATATTGTAATTGTGATTTTTATGGACTCTTGATATCATTTTGGAACAATTATTCTGATGCATATGTCAATTTTAGTTACTGTTGCCTTACTCTGATGGCAATTTTTATGAACTGTTTTTGTCATTTTAATGTGTATTTTTTGGTCGGAAAGGAATATTTCGAGGTTGTTTTTTTTTTATGCAATCATGACTTTATTGAGTTTTACGGTTTAAATGGGATTTTTTAGGACTGATGCCCATCTTCTAATTGGATTTTTTTAAGAAAAAAATCCCTTATATATTTACAACAGAATGCTGGACATGTGTCATTTGGCCCGCGAATGATGCGATATTATCCCGCGCAACTGCGGGCATGTCAGCTCGTAGATAATAATTCATTCATTATAAACTTCGGTCGTTGTTCGTTGAGATTTTGATATAGACTGAATAGGGATTTAAGATGCATAAAGAAATTGTGAGGTTTGTAAATTTTTAAATTCTTCTCATTCTAAGAGCTTTAAAAGTAAGTTTTATTTATTATTATTATTTTTTAATTATTATTTCTAATGCGTTGTTGTTGGCTCTGCCAATAGCAGACTTCGTGCGTTTCACAAAGATTTGTTTCATTTCTTTCAGCTGCTCCACAATGCCTGTGGTACGATCTCCGCATGAGAGTTTCGACGTCCAGTTTCTCCACCTGACAGGGCGAGTACCCGGCCTCTGTTGATGTGGAATTACACTAGGAATTTAATTTAGTTGAGAGCATCCAAGCCAAATGTACACTCAAAGGGATTTTTACAAGCCGCATAATCATACGATATGGGCGCAGATGATTTTTTGCATCTTGGGATTCCACCAACGCTGTCAGGCTCGATCTCGTGACTTGGGGCCTGCAAGTCTCGCGCCTTACCACGACGCCACCGAGCCGGCGTTAAAAGTAAGTTTTACGTAATTAAAATTTTAATTTGCTTTAACATTAAAAAACTATTTGACTCGTATAAAATAATAAAAATAACTAAATCAGACTTTGTTAAGGAAAAAAATCATTAATTAATCCCTCTTTACTTAAACTCTTAAATTAAAAGCCTATGCGGATAAGTCTTATATATATATATATATTAGAAGGACCATGCCAACGGACTAGATGTTCGACTGTATTTCACTCTTATTTTTTCAGACACATTACGAGAGATAAATATTCTAAGACATAAAATGTTTACCTCTTACTTAATGTTACAAATAGTTAGTTTATGCTTTAATTTTAAAGTTAAATTAAATTATCTTTCATACATGCAAAAAAATACGCTTTTAGGCTTCTTTTTCTAGAAACCTGCTTCTGATTTTTTTCCAAGTTTCCCAAGAATACATCTGTACAGTACGCGTTGCTAAATTTGTATTAAGAAAGACATTATTTCTACAGAGTTTTTCTCTTATCTAGTGTTTTCGACTTTCTTTGCAGCCAAAGAAGTGTTTTTAATTTTATCTGATTTGATCCGATATTTCTTTCTTATCAAAGGAAGAAATGTTTCCCCTTGGGATATTTTTTCTCGTTTGATGATATCACAATAAAGTGTCAAGGCAAATACGTCGGCAGAGAAATTGATTTCAGCTAATCGAGTTTCTATCGCTCTTTTCTCCAGGCAAACTTAGTGTACAACTAAGGAATTTCTCTTCCTGAAGATAAAGAGTCTAAACTGAAACTTTTTTACAAATATGATTTTTTCCCTTTTAACATACAATGGTAAAGAAAATGAAAAGGTATTTAAAGATATAAATGATTAGCTAGCTTTTGAAAATTTAATCAGTAAATTAAAAAAAAGAGAAAACAAAATTAACGCTCTGAATTATACTAACGGATAGAGGACATGTTTTATTAGACTAACAAGACCTATGAGTAATTAACATGATAATTGGTGTACACTCTTTTATGTTGTGCTAACCTCTTCAAGTTATTGTAAAATATTTCTTAATATATATCTATATTTTAATCATATATTTCAGTTCTTGCATTAATGCATTTATAATTTTCATGTGCTTTTAAAAATCATCTCTCTATCAAAATATTGTTTTGCAGCGTTTTAGATTTTTTGCATCCTTCACAGACACCTGTTGAGAATTTCCAGTGCGAGGTTTCTCGAATAACAAAAAACTAGGTGTCATGATAGTGTTATTATAAATCAGTGTAGATATGAAAATAAGCTAATATTACAAAAATGTATCACTGATTTGGTAATGCATGTATCCTTAGTTCCAAAACAGCAGGCCAACAGTGTGTCCCAAAATACGTATAAATAATATTATAAATTTAAGTTAAAAAAAAAACCACTACTACAAAATTTAAATCTTTTTTTTTTTTTTTTTGTGCTTTAATGTAATATTAATTAACGCCTAAAAAGGTAATTTTCGAAAATATATTTCTCAAAAAATGAAAAGAACCATTATGAGTCCACCAGGGGAAATGTTTTTGGTGATTACAATTTAGAGAGAGCAAAAATTAAAAAATGTATAGCATATACGAAAAAAAAACCCCCATTATTATTATTATTCATAAGAATATCACGTTACTTGAAGAAAAACAATTAACTTTCATTCTGGTAAACCTATGAGGAAACTCGGGAATTTAAACTTTGATCTTATAATTTGTTTGCAAAGCTGAAGGGTGCGTCTAATAAGTAACTCTGTAACATTGAATATACTGTAAATATTATTTATTTGCCTTAGATAACTGAAAGTTTCTATTCGAAATACTTAGTACAATTCATAAGCATAAAAATAACATTTTCTACGTATCCATTTTTTATTAATTTTAGTTCATTATAATTTTTAATTAGAAATGTGTTCGTAATTATCGCGGATTCCTATCACTTGAAACTTAGTTGAGTTTTATATTGAAAAATCAATTTTGCATTAATGACATATCCCTGCTCAGTTTATCTAACGAAATAACGTTTAGATATTAAACAAAATTATAATATCTTTGCTTTTTTTTCTGCGGCAAATAAATCATTATTTCTTGGTGCGCTTTCGTTTTGTATTCTGTTTAATGAACAAAATATGAAATATAACCTCGATTCAACGACTGTCTGTGAACTGTTCAATGCCATCGTTAGGTCAAGGATTTGTGGAAACCGTTAAATAGAAGTTGTTAAAAATCTTATTTCATTTGAAATAATGTCTACAGTTATTGAAATCCAGTATAAAACATGATTAACAATTAATATGATGATGAATCAGAAAACAATGGAAACATTTTTCGATCTCTCTTTGTGTTGAATGAGTTTTTTATGAGCTTTGGGCACAGTCGTTAGTTGGATTTTTGTTAAAGATTACATGTCGTTTGCTTTAGTCAATTCTTGCTTTTGCCCGAAAACCTCTCTGCAGAATGTGCAAAGTAACAATCATAAAATAGGTTTTCGGTGCTAGTGTTGGAGCAATAAAAGTAAATTTAATGCGACACATTTTTATTGAAAAATGTATGCTAGCTTTAATTGTAACAACCTATAAAACAAGCAATATAAATATTTGCTCGTTTAATGCATCTTAATTTAATGTTACCTATTTCTGTTCCTTTTATTCATCTACTTTCCAACCTTTCGTCATTTTCATCTTAACACTATTTAGCTGTTTAAATATCACCTGAGCATTAATTTCGACAATAAGTTGTGATTTTAATACTATTATTATCCTTTCTTATTTTGGAAAACTGACGTCAGTTTTTAAAAATAAAAGCAGCTGGAGTTCTGTTCTCCACGGAAATTTATTACTATTAAAAATAAATAAACTAGAATTTGTACAGTTTAATTACCGTTGGTAGCCATAGCTAACACAAACCATTGTACATTTCTAAAAGTAGACGCTGTATTATTAAAATACTGTTTCAACTCTGCAATATAATTAAATATTACATCGAAATAAGTTAACTAGACTCCTAAGGATATGGAATAAACTAGTTGAAATATAGATGTTATGGATCGGAATTTCTAATCTTTAACTGTTTTTCATGTATGAAGAAATACAACTGAATGTCCGATACAACAGAATTTCAGAGGACAAAACTGTAAATTTGCTAAACATTGTTCAAAATATGCCCTCCGAAGACATAACAGCATATAAAGAAAAACAGCTTTTATCACTCCCAAGTGTGGGCAAAAATAACAGTTGAGTCAAACTGTCATATGTTATTGTGAAATCTGGCCAACAAATATCAGATGATTGCAGTCGATATGACGCAAATGTAGAATTCAACTCACATCTGTGAGTTCCTGTAACAGCAATTAATAAAAAAAATGAGATGCAGAAACAATAAGTTTGGCGAAAAACAGAAATTTGGAAAAGGGAAGCAAAAGTCATTTTTAGCCTACTTTCCCGTAAAAGTAAAAAAATAATAATAATAAATCATGAAAGAAGGCTTAATGTATCATGAAAATATCGTTAGAAATCAAGAAAAGTCAAAAATAAGTTAAGTAATTAAATAAAGATTGAAAAATAAAAAAATTGGAAGTAGGGTTTTGAGATGGAGGAAAAGTGTGTCTGTCGGTCTGTCGGTCTGTCCCTCCTAATAACTTTTGAACGAATTGTCCGATTCGAAAAATTCTTTTTGCATTCGAAATATCTCGGCGAGGACATCTGATTTCTATATTTTACTTTTTGATTTGAACAATTTTTTGTTCAATTTTGAACAGTTCAAAAATTTTTAACATTAGCGCCTATGGGTGAAAATGAAGCAAATTATGTAAACTCTGGGTACAAGATCTAAGTTCCCATGAACAAGCTCACTGGAAGAAGTTCTTGGTGTGAGATATTGATTTGAACAATTTTTGTTCATTTTTGAACAGTTCAAAAAAAATTAACATACCGCCTACGGGGAAATTTCAATCGTATATACTTCCTGATCAAACGGACCGATTTGCTTGGAACAAACTTTATCGGAAAGCTCTTATGACGTAGAACATGTACAAATAGAAAGTTCATCCAGAACTAACGAGCCTATTTTCCTATGAAATTTTTTGATCACGATTTTCAAGAATATTTTTGAATTAATGTATGATTAAATGAATAAGCAAAAAATTGAATGAATAAATGAGTGAATAAATACATGAATGACTTAATAAATGAATGATTGAATGAATATGTGTTAACCGTTGAAAACGGTATATTTGAAGCAATTAAGAACTAAAGCTAAACGAGAAAGACAGAGAGAGAGATAGCTAGATTATAAATTTGAATTTGCTGTATACGGGAAAGTAGGCTCGTATAGTTCTAGACGGAACTTCTTGTTAATATTTTAAATACCGCTTCATTGGAGTCTCTGTATATTATATCAGATTAGCCAATTAAATACAACCACATGAAGAAGACGTCATATTTAAAGCCGATAATTACTGAATTGGAGAACAGGAAAATATCATTATTTCTGTTCAGGCCCATAGATCTTACTATTATTGAACCTCTATAGTCTATGCGATTAAAGGAATTCACAGTCAATTTCCACCGTCACCTTAATTCCTTGAAATCATGTTTTATCAAAATCCTTTAAACTATAAGCTAGGTTCGTACACCTATTTTTTTTCTTATAATCTTTTATATTATTTCAGAAACAGAAAAAATACTTTACGTTTTATGAATAACTAGCGGTACCCGCACGGCTATGCCCGTGTTAAAAAATGAAAAGATCAGTCAGTTTGCCATTGTGTATATAGTGATAACTTTTTTAGGTGCAAATTATGTTACTTTATTAAAATGTATAACATTCTTATTATTAAAATTAGCTGTTCACGGCAATCAACCAGAGATCCTACACATTTAATCCTTTTTTTTACAAAACACACACAATAAAAAAGGGAATAGGAAAGGAAGAAACGAAACAAAACAAAAAAGAAAATATTTGAAAGAAAACGCATTTTGTTTGTTTAGTTCAAGTACCCACCAAAAAAGGACGATTATAATAAATTAGAATAGTTTTAATCAATAAATTTTTAGTATAATTATTTTTTATCTATTATTTATTGACATTAAAGCCGGGTACAGACGCTACGTTTTGTACAACCTTTTGTCTGCGCAGTCTTAAGACTGAATGAAAACGTTGCAGCTTTTTATGGCGTCTACATGGTGCAGAGATATTTGTATATTTCACTCAGTTTTGTGCAATATCGTCATGAAGGAGGTACTACTCTGGTCAATTTTGGCATGGTGTCATGTTAAAAAAAAGACTGGAACGTCTCAGAAGTACCCGGAGTTTAAAGTGGTCAAACGATTACATAACATAAATAGCTTTTTGTTGCCTGTTCTGGTGGTTCGACAACTGCAGTCTCTTTATTTTCATCCATGGTATTCCTAGACTGCCTTGGTGTCTCCTGATCATTTAGGAGATGTAACAAATCAAAATACCAGAGACATGGCTTGTAGATTTCGTCTCCCGCTCCAGATCGAATCGATTTATTAACTTTTGCCATTTCTTTACGGTAAACACTTCTCAAAGAATTAATTATTTACAACTGTTTCTCTGTTTGCATCAATTTCTTCGAATTTTTTCACTAAACTCTCATAAGCCTCCCCTTTTATTCCTGTCAATATACTCCTTGGATTTGACACGCCAAATGCATGGGAAACGTTCGCATAATGCAATAAATTCTGTGAGAAACTCCCGAGAACATCGCCGAAAGTCGGCCTTTGTCGCATGACGAATTGAATTGAGAAACAAATGAATCTGAAAAGGGTGCTACCGTCTACATGTGCCAATTTGTCTGCACAGTTCAAAGACATCTAGTCAAGTTATCGCTGCAACTGTACAGTCTTCGCACCGGACTCAAAACTGCGCACTTTTCCAATCTACACGCAACGTTTTATCTGTAATATGTAGGAACTGCGCAGACAAAAGGTTGTGCAGAACGTAGCATCTGGACCCGGCTTAAAACAGAAAAAACGAAATTTTGTAGCTTGCAGAAACAAACAGCAGCAAGCAAAGCTTTGAAAGCGGAATAAACCTTTCATCCGAGCTGAAATAGGAAAATAACATATGTGCTAATTCACTGGCGAAAAAATAAAAACAAATGAAAGCATAAATAGTAATAATAAGCTGGAACAACAAAAAACGCTATAAAGGATAACATTTCTGTTAAAAACCGCTGTGCAGTATGGAAAATGGTCCCGTAAAATACATGTCAAAATAAGGAAATCAAAATAAAGCTATCAATTACCTGTGAGCCACAGGAAATAAATTTTAATTCGTTTTAAAAAAATAATAATCAAAATCCAAAAAATTAAATAAATTAAAAATCGGCTGCTCCTCAAAATGCTAAAATGCGAAAGCAATAAATTTTAATTCGTTAAAAGAAAAAAGGATTAATAGTCAGTCGGCATGTTAACAATTAAAATTAAAGTAAATTACCGTGAAAAAATAATTTCGAACTGCAGAGAAAAATGCTTATAACTTCTTTTGCAGTTAATTTAGAGGCTTCGAATTTTAGCACGAAGAACAAAACTGTTTCTGGAACAGTTTGTAATGCGCTTTTCAACGGTATCAAGCTCGAAGCGATGCGATAATTCCTTCCCATAGAAAATGACTATTTTATGAAACTTTCGGCTATAAAATGGAATAAAAGAAGAACAAATTCGAATTTCAGAAAAAACTCTCTGAGGTGCACACCCCCATGTTCCAAACTAATTTCGTGCCAAATTTCATGAAAATCCGCTGGACGGTCTGGTCTCTACGCCGGACACAGACACACAGACACACAGACACACAAACACACACACACACACACACACATACTTGCTGCTTTATTATTAGTAGAGAAGACTTTCTTTTCAAACGTGGTATTTCTATGATTTTGATGATCATGAAGAACTTTTCAATGCAAAGCCTTACGTATTTACTTTTCTACAATGCAATGTTCAACTTCGTTAGCATTATTAAATAATTGCGTATGTTTGCATGGTAAAGCTTATTTATTCATCATCCCTTTTGTTTTATTTGGAATTTAATTAACCTTGGGGGACATCTCTTCGTACTGATGATAAGTGCGTTACTTTCAATACATAATGAAATGATATTCCAATTTTATGGCTTTCTTAATTGCTCCAAAGTCTTTTGAAACTTTAATAATAAATTTGCTTCAAAGAATTTTATTATGTAAAGTATGGAATGCCTTTCAGAATCTGTACATTAAAAGAGCATATTAAACATACTTGTGGCGAACAAGGCAATTTTGTTGTAAATTTTTATTAACATAATTCGTGTGAGTATTTGATACATTTACTGTGACGATATTATTATACGTGATAAGGGCATTTCAGTAACTTGCTAATATAGATATACATTTTTAAAACTTATTTTGGTAAGTACCTTTGATGTTAAAAAAAAGCTATTTTTTTTCACACTAACTTTTCTAAAGCACTTTCTGAAGATAAAAAAAGGTATCTAAGCTTTAAGATATAGGGGCTCACTATTTCAAGTGAAGAAACTGAACGTCAAACTTATCATGTGGCAATAGTTCCACACTAATTTTGGTTCCGCTGAAAGAGTTTATATCAATCTCTCGGAACGCACTAGGTGTGAAATGGTTAAGAAGCAAAATATATACTCAGCCTATTAGGAAAAAAAAAGTTTTTTGATCATCGTGTAATGCACTTAATTCTGAAGTCATTTACGTTATTTTTAATCATTAGGATTCATCCGCACTTTCAATTCTCAACTGGTTTCATGCACTAGATTCGACATTAAATTGTGTACCTTATATATGAATAGTTAAAGTAATAGACTATATTGTCTACATGCAAATAGTATGTTTTATAAGTCTTTACAATCGTTTTTGATGCATAAAAAATTTGTTTTCTTTACCTTATCCACAACTCGTATCCGGGATAAATTGCTATTTTTACTATTGAAAGAAAACTTGGTACTGAATTCTGTAAAAGTGCAAGTGACCTTGTTAGTATGCCAAAGGTTAAATAATACAGTGCAAGCACAATAGCTAATTAACTTAAATACCCCCTTTCCGCAGTCAGCCAAAAAACTTAGATCCGGAACTAGTGTCCTTATCATATCGGTTCGAAGTAAATACAATTTACTGTGTTGTTTATCATTCTGCGTACGGTATTTTAAGAAAACAATAAAATTATTTGTATCACGGTAAAATTTTCATTGCCTAGTGAGCAGTCATTTAGGTATGAAGTCATCAGTAACATTTATCTGCAAAGCATTTTCCTTTTGTATGTCTTTTCAAAATATTAAACGTATTGGTAAATTCCGAAACCTATTAGCACGGAAACAGTGCTCCATTATCTCCCAACTCAATAAAAAGTTTCTACCATTAGTACCTTAATCCACACGCAAGTTAATTTGTTTCTATCTCAATTTCTTTAATGGAGAAAATAAGATGATTGTAAAATACCAGAAAATACCTTTTAAAATATTGTTGTTTCATTAATGTGTTTCTTTAGAAATTGCCCTATTATTCAAGGAAGAGAATACCAGTTTAAAAATATCTATGTTTAGAAGAGAACAAAAAAATACATTAAGCAAAATTGCTTTGTGATGATTTATGTATATCGTAATGTTGAGATATCCATAGCTTAATATTAATTCATTTACGGAGTTAATAGGTATTGCAACGGCGTTTAAGGCACAAAGAAGACCGTAATATTAGATGGAACTTCTTGTTTTTTTTTAAATCTGAAATTTTATTGCAAGAGTAGTACGTAATGAAACATTTCCATTTTAGGAAGTACACGTAAGCCCTTCCACAGCACCCTGATCTTGATCATAACATAAGTCACAAGATTTATATACCAATGTATGAAAGATTGGGAAACATTAAAGCACTCAATTAGTGCGATATTATATTATCTTTCGTTGCCTGCTTTTAAATATAAATCGATGTCAAGCGACAAATATTGAAACGATGTTTTTCGTCTCCGTTTCCTTTTATGTAAAGTTAAAAATTGATAATTATTTCTGAATGTTTGTACGATAATAATTATCAAAGCAAATAGTTTAATAAGTTTAAACGTTAGTAAATTGTCTTACTTATTCTTACTTTATCTCTGCGTCGTTTTCGTACTTTATCTCTGCGATATTTTAAAAACATTTACTTTTCAGCTCTTCTCTTAGAAGAGTAATTTAAACATTTCTAATTAAAACGATGAATATCATTTATATTGCCAATATTTCATTCACAAAGCTTGGTAATTAGTGCACACATATGTGTGTGCCTCGCCGTAAATTAAATATTAAAAGAGTCCTGCAAGCATCAGATCAAAGTGGTAATAATTCTTTAAGACCATGGCAATTAAACATTTATGTTCTGACAAATAAACTAGAAGTAAAGGAAAGCATTAAGATGCATTTCTAATTTGCTGAAGATATTTCTAAATGTCAGTGCGAAATGAAACTTTAATAGAAGCGCAAAATACCAAATCCGTCATTAATTGAAAAATTATAACTTTATAAATTATGTTGATAATTCTCATATTCTGTCGTTAACATGAATTTAAATGATACAACTTTTAAAGTTAGGGAAATGTTGTTTGCTTAATCGAACATTTTTTTAGCTAATGAAAATAATTTTAATATTTTAGATTTTAAAGCAGTATTTACTTATGTATATCACCGTAGACTTTTTAAATTGTGATATAAATAAGTATGATAGGTTAGTATGATATGTGTAAGATGGTATATAAGTAATAACTTGGAAAACGAAGAAAACGTATTGCCACTGGATCTCTTAAAAGTGACGAAGATGATATACTGCGTCATTGTGACAGTATTAGTTTGGGCATTATCGCCTGAACCTGTGGCTAGTTCGTTTTGCTACTCAGGCGCATTCAACTTCTAAAATAGCATTTTGTTTTATGTGATGAATACTTTTTATACTGGTATGTTAGTGTAATAATAACCTCGATCCAAAAAAGATCTCTGAAAGCAAAAAAAAGTGCTTTATTATTTTAAGAACTGTTTTATTTAAATAATATCATTGTAAAATCGACAGTCTATTTGTAAATACATATGACTTTTAATGGGGGGGTTCCCTTTTTTTCAATTCAGATGCGCCTTACAGGAGTCGTCATAGGCTGACTGGTACTTAAATATATTATATTACGCAGTTTGTACTAATTCAACTGTTTAGTTTATGCTATGTGCGTTCATTTATTTAATATTTTTATTACTATTATTATTATTACTATTATTATTATTATTAGTTGTTGTTGTATTGCTTACCCGGGCAATTTATGATTATTTTTTTCTTTTTTGATAAATAAGGTGAATCTTACATTATGAACATTAATACGAATAAATTGAACTATTCCCTTTTAAACGCTTATTTACGGTTTGTATTAAAATTGAAATCGATGTAAACGACATTTTAATGCAAAAAAAAAAAAAAAAAATAAATAAAATAAAAAAACGAATATATGCCAAGCTCACATTAATATATCTTTTAAAATGTTCTTTTTATTTATTAATGATATTTTTACAAAAATTAGACCTTCTTCCCTTATTGTTATCATTTTTTAATTTGCATTTCACCATAAAGTAGTAGTAGTTTTTAAAAAAGAACAATAACATTAAAAAAACCCAAATAACATTCAATTTAAAAACCAGCTTTAATTGACCAAGATCTATTTATTATCAGAATGTTATACTTGTATGAAACGTGAATAAAATAATAGCCAAAATCATTTTGAAGATTCTGAAAAATCCGCAACGTGAACGTGCAGATGTCTTGTAATAATAACGATTACTTTGAAAATACATAATTTTATTCATAATTAGAGTTGTATTGAAATATAAAAGCTTGAAATTTCAAGTTTAAAAGCAATCACGGATGATAAATGATGAGTATCTATTAGCATCCATTAGACTCACAGAAAGCAACGATGGTGCAGTAAGAAATGGAAAGAAGCTAGTAATGTTTTTAAAGGCATTCATATACAAAAGGATTTTTTTTTATGATGATTTCAAATGCCGAACATTAGCGCTTATGCCATTTGTTCCCGTTTATTTTTTTCTTTTTCAGTATCGCTAAGTTAAAGGCTGATGCAGTATGTAGTTCTTATTTTCTTAAATTTCAGTTTTCTTCTATTTTCTGAATTTTAATGCACTAGGAAAATAGTAAAATAGTGAGTTATAATGCAGTTTTTAAGCATCAATGCAGTTTTTAAGCAACAAAAATATGCCGTAAAAGAGTAACTTACAATGTTATTGTTTAAATCATAATAGAATCAAATCCTATCAAATTAAAGCAAAAAAACAAATATTCGAAACTTTTAGAAACAAATTTTTAGTGCTTTTGCGCAATATTAAATGAATAAGGAACGCGATGTTACAGATTTTATTGGTCTTAATTCTTGAGCTATTGATTTTGGAAACGCAAAATTACAGCCATTTGACACCACTTCCATATTGCAAAGCTATACTTTTAAACACGAAACGCTCTAATTGGTAATAATCTCCTCTGTTTCCTTTTCACACTGCAACATGATTACTGAAATGTTTTGATTTTTGTCTTTTCTTTCAAAAATAAATGAAAATATAAAAAAATAGAATAATAATTTAAAAAACACTTTTTCTACAAAAAAATGAACTATTTTATGTTAAAAAATCTACAAAGCTCCAGTTTATTTTTTGACCCAGAAATATTTTTTTGGTGATATGAGTATGAGCGTGCGGTAATTCATAATAAGGAATGAATTAATTAAAAGTATTTATTATTGTACTATTAAAGAGTTCATGAAATGGGAAAATGTGTTGTAGCCTGGTTTTCCATATTAAATCAGGGTTTTAAATTCGTAAGGTTATTTTCCATTACTACTACTATATATTTTTTCATTATGATAGAAATAAAATGAGAATGCAATCTTATCAAATTCTATATCAGGCAAAAAAGAATTGAAAATGCTTTTTTGACACTACCCTTTTTTATTCTGATTTTTTCTGTCAAAACGAAAAATTATGTAGCAGTAGGAGTAAACTAGGGGAAAAAGGAAAAATAATAAAGATAACCCACTTTGAACTTAACCTACCTTATAAGTTATGCGTGTATTCTTCACAAACCTGAAGTGCAACTTCCGTCAAAATAATAGCATCTGTTTAGGTATCCTTTGATTGTCCTTTTGATTCTGACTGAAAGTGTTTGGGAATGAAAAGCTTGTAATGAGAAGATTAATAGTTTATCTGAATAATAATTGATGCTGTACAAATGTATTCTGGTTGATATCTTAGAAAGAGTGAACATGCGTGCAGTATTAAGGAAATAGTACTATTTATTATATTCATAGTTTTTAGTTAGTATTGTTAATGGAGTGCGATAATGTGCATTGAAAAAGAAGTTCCATATAATTCCGAAGCGCGTATCCGTTTATTAATTTTGTTTATGGCTTACTCATTCCCTTTCACTTACTTAATGTATCGCACAAAGGTATGTTTTGCTTATATTAAATTATTAACTAAATACTATCGTTTCAAAAGTTTTTCATAATTGCTTAATTATTTAATTTGACCTTAAACCAGATTGTGATGCTTTCAACTGACCGTGAGCGTTACATCTACGTTAACAATAATTAATTTCCCTACGAAATAGTTTCCATAAGGAATGTACAAATTTTTGATTCATTTTTTTCTTTTCTTTTATTTTTTTAAAATCTGATTTGAAAGTCATGAATTTAGAATGATTCTACTTATTTTTCACCAAGTAGGTTTTTATATAGCGACGAAAGTAACTGATGCGTTAAAGAAACTTTTTTCCAAATCTAGCGTGTAAATTTAGTTGAGAGGAAGTGGCAATGGCACAGGTTTCTGTAACAAAGTTGCTCATAATTACCTGGGAACAAAAATGTTATGCACGACGACCGACATTTTCCGTTCTCTCAAAGTCAGCAGTGCCGAACAAATTAAGTCAACGCCTCTCTTGTTTTTTGAGTTTCAAAACTCTTTAAACTTTTAGCACTTTTAAAGGTTGTGTCGCTGGATTTTATGGCCGCGGTTACTTTGAATTATTTTAGGAAAAGAATTAATTTTTGCATGAGCTCTTTTGCAATCAAACATAGCAGAAAATGTTTAAAATATTGTTAATGGAAAGGAATATAAAGTAACTCATTTTTAAATCTTTTTTTTTTGTTTGAAATGGTAATAAATTGTGCAAAATCATTGCAAAACTTTTTTTAAGGGATAAATACCGTTTTCTTAAAAAAGAGTACTTATGATTTCCAATAAATTGTTGTTTTTTACACAAATTATGTGTTGATAATTGCAAGATCTTGGGGATACAGAAGTTTAGTTTATGAAACGCATATCAGCTGATCAATGGCTTCAATGTAAGTGCACGTGAACGCGATGTAAGGAATAGTATAGGTTGGAGTTTGTTAGTCAGGAATAGTATTGAATCATTCTCTGTAATTGTTTATACGAATTTTCCAAGCAAAAAAAAAAATTGGATTTTTGAGACCAATGCATAATCTAGACCCTAAGTCAAACTGTCACATAAAAAAGGTATTTACTAAAAGGTATTACTTTAATCAAAATTGCATGACACGCGTAACGCCTAGATACCGGTTTAATGTTCAAACATTTAAAACCGCGTTATATTTAACTTTAACGTTACGGATAGTAAGCAGTAGAAAATGTTTAATGTCTTTCATGAGTAATGAATATTATTGAAAATTGAAAGCTTGTGTGACTTTACGTTTATTCTCAATACATTATTATTTCTAGAAAAACCCAAAGGGATGAGTGATGATTAGACAATCATAATTACTGATTGGAAGATGACAGTACTCGAAAAAATTAACTACATCATTACCAGGTCAGAATTTATTCAGCATCTTACAATTATACAAAATTTTACTTTCATGAAATGTCAGATAAACGCCTATGTTCAAAAGTTATAGTAGTTATAAAAAAATAACAATATAACAATTATGAAAGTTGTTTTTGCTTAGCAAATATTATTGCAAAATATTTTTTAATAAATGTAACCACATGCAACTAGAAACTAGGAAGCGTTTAAAAAAAAGGCTAACCAATATCTACTGCAGCAGTATTTTCTATTTTAAAACATCACATTTCTTTTGATTTATCTAATTTTGCGTATGTTCAATTTAAATAAACAATTTCTTTAAAAAAAAAAAGGGAAAAAATTTTTTTTGTAAATTATTTCATAAACTAATGTTAAAACTTTTGTGTTATATTTTCGTAGATATTGTATTTTATTCAAATTATACGAAGGATTTAACGACACATTAGGAATGTGTCATTAAGCTAAACTTTCCATGAGGGAGTGGAGAAATAATTGCCCGTTTAAAGAGCGATTAGCAATAGTCTGTCTGCAATTACAATGCTAATATATGAATACAACACCAGAAAATGACATAAAATTAAATCTAATCTGCACTGCTAACGTAACCCTACGTATAGGTGATTCCAGTGAAGTCAAACGACATAAAAAGGAAATGTAACCGGCAGAGTTTTTGTAATCCTACAAAAATAGAAGATTTTCAAATGAAGTGAATAAAGCAGTGGGAAAGCTGTGAAGGCATGAGGAAAACTTTAGATCTGCACACACGACTGGGGGAAGCTTTGTCATGTTGTTTGCAATAAAACCTCAAGTCAACTGCAGCGCACTTGGTGCAATTAAAATCCAAAATTATGTAACTAGGTCCTGCATATTTGCGATTTTTAAATTATACGATGTCGCCTATGTCATAGAACCTTCCAGGACATACATACATTCAACACTAGAATAGAATGATATCTCAGATCAAATTAACTTTCCAATTTTAGGGTATTGTTGCTGTAAATGTATAACTAGAAGATATCGGCAAACGTTTTTCTTCAGACTACATTTGTTTATGAAGCAGTAATGGCACACTTCTTTTCTTGATTATTTTTACCAGGTGAACTTTTCTACGCTCATATTTTCGTGTCAAAAACGAATTAAAAAACCGCAATATCTATTTAAATGTTATACTGAAACGCACAAAAAAAGTCTCTATTTTCTGATTTCTAAACATTCAGACTCGAGAAATATCCTGGAATTTATCTTTTGGTTTCTGCAATATTAACTCCGAGTCTTCCTATCTAGTGTAATGTGAAAACTTCAATTTGATCGCGTGAAAAAACCTATTTATCTTCCTTGCCTACTGAATATCATTTGCACAAGCGTTAAGGTGGAATAACAAAAGCGAAAAAGGGTGTATTCAGCCATATATCATGCAGCGCTGCTGTAACAAATGATGCTGAACCGAAAAAAATAGCTGAAATGGAGGTTATAACGTGAAGCGAAAAGAAAATGACGCTACTTGGTGTAACTTCCTAAAAGTGAATTTCAACACCATATATCTATTCTTTTCTATCGTTATTTATTTTTTCTTTAATGAGTGTTTAAAAAAATTTTTTTTGACTAATACATCGTTTGATTTTTGAGCATCCCAAAATTAGAATAGAATTTGAGGTGTTACTTATCACGGTCATTGAAAGAAACATTAAGTTAAACCACACACCACACATTACTGCATAAATTTTTCTTTTACAGTATTTTTCTGCTTTTACAGTACTGTTTATATATATGAGATTTTATCTATTTACTGAAGTGCTGCTTTCACCGACCCTATTGCACTGCTTTTTATACATGTTACATTTAAATACGTTATACATGAAACTATTTTTTTTTTGTTTACGAACATCCTTTTTATTGCACTTAGTGCTGTTAAAGCGATACATTAATTACTTTTCTCTTAAAAATTATATTATTTTGATTATTAACAAATTATAAAACCTTGTTGCTATAAACAAAAAACTTTTTCTTTTAAGTAATGTATTCTTACAGCCAATCTGGAGGCAGAAAACAATATATTTTTCGCATTTTTTTTTTAATATAACGTAAATAACATCCTTTGGCACTTTTTTCTTACTGTATCCAATAAAAATCGGATACAGTAAGATTTTTTTCTCCATCATAGGTCAATGCCCACTTTACAAGTACAGCAGCAACTTCAGATTATATATATACTTTTAGATTCCATACATAATATCGTTAAATAAATCCTACCATTTAATTTTATGTTTATTTTTCATAAATTATGAAGCCAACGTTTCATCAGGTTTACTAACAGGGTAATGAAATTGAAGGTTATAAGTGCGCCCAGAAATCTTCCCGCATCTGCCATTTTCTGGCCTATCGTATTTTTAGATGACATCGAGTGCAAGCCCTCGGGAGCAAATGGGGTTCCGGGAGAGCTCGACTAACCGCAAATTTATGAAAGCAAAAAAAAAAAAAATTACAGGTCATTGGAAAACACAAAAAAGTCATAATGCGCGTGGTGCGGAATACGAAAGATTGCATAGTGTCTGTAAATCAACATCAGATAACAAAAATTGTTACACTACAAGTATTAGTATCATTGAGCTATTGCGCACAACCAAAGCCGCACCACACTATAACAATAAAAGCTCAATATAACTGGATATAAATTGATAGGGTAATACACAGATGAGAAATAAAGTACACAAAGTTTAAGCCATGCTACAGATGTCCACAATACTGCAATTTGATGCCTGGATGCGCATTAAGAGAGTAGAACACAGTAGAGAAACAGTATACAAAATTTGATATCTTGTTTTGAAGAATACAAAGTTAAAAAAAAAAATGAAACAAAGCTTGATCTGATATTATGATGTCTGAGTATACATAGAGTAATACACAGTAGAGAAACGAAGTATACAAAATTAAGCCATGCTGAAGTTCCCCAACTGCATAGTGCAGCCTACTACAAGAGATTACAAAGTAACCGTAGTACATCTGACGTCTACATTACCACAATATGATGTCTGGGTATGCATAGACAAAGTTATACTCCGTGATGAAACAAGGTATACAGAATGTAAGCCATGTATATAACGATGTAAATAATGCACCCCAAATTTATTTGAGCATGTTCAATGTTACACTGCTGAAGCATATTTGTATATTTCCAACGACGACTATACATTATATTTGGTATTGCCTCAAAAAATGATATATTCAACTTAAACTGTAAATAGTGAAGGACGCATTTTGTTAGCTCATAATAAAAGGATAGACATCTCACAAAAAGCCCCCAGGAGACAATTTTGACTTTATTTGGCTCTGGAAAAAAGCATTCGGGTAAAGGAATTTCAGTATAGGATAAAATATATTTTAAGGCACGGTAGTGTTCTGCAAAAGATTGCAAGATTCTCCAGGGTAACATTAAAGTGAAGAATCACACCAGAAAGCCAGTCCTAATCTTCGATGACATTTCGACCGACAAAGGTCTCTGAGTGCTCGTAAAACTAGGGAAGCAAGAAACGTAGAAAGCACTAAAAATGCTCTCATCTTTGATCCGAATGTAAGGATTATTTGGAGCGAGTTTTTGATACTGTACGGTGCATGTAACAACTGCAATTGAAATTGGATTATTATTTTTAATTGTCATTGCATTTAAAAAATTAAATTCCATTACATTGAAAATAAAGAAATAGAAAGAGAAAAAACGTTGTCCACTGGTAAGATTTATTTCTCACCTACGCTGTAAAAAATATCTTTTAAAATACAGAAAGGAAACAGCACTCTTAGAAATTTCATCATGAAATTACGGTTAAATAACCTGCAGCAGTCTGTCCATCTAATTCACCGTTAAATTTCCTGTTTGGAACATTTTTCTATCTTTTCGGGACCTAAACCATTTCCAATCAGCTTGGTTAAGAAGCCATAAATACAAAAGTTTACGGTTTTATAACCATTTAAAAATGGATTTTAAAACTAAATTTTTACCGTTTTTGAACCATTTAAAGGCGTAGAAACCGTGAACGAAGCGCGCGGGAATCGAACCCCGGGTGTATGGTATACCAACCTTGCGCTCTAGTCATTCGGCCAACTACACCACGCAAAGCGGCCGTTTATTTATCAATAAATCTTCTTTTCTTAGAGGCAAACTGCATTTTAATTGAGATTTCAGTTTTTGATTAGATCTAAAATTATTTTTGGTCTAAATTTACTGTATATTGACGAAAATAATTTTATTTGCTGCAAAAAGTAAAATACAAACAAGCTTCAGTAGCTCAAATTATGGGTTCGCTCATTCGCAAACAGTTCGGGAATCCGATGTCTCCAATTTTTGATTTACGCGTGTATGTCTTTCTATTTAGTAACCACTGCTTAAGCCTCCTTTTTCTTCTTCGTTTTTTATATATACATGCAGATTTGATCTGATAAATCTTTATTTAATTTTAACAGCAACGTACGACCGGTAAGGTTTCGCAACCAAGATGGACCCTCGATTGTTATTGTGCGCTTTTAAATTATGGTTAGTTAAACGTTCTTTAGGATAAACAGAGGATAAACGATTTTCTTCACTATCAGCGATTTGAGTACCATCTTTATAATGGTTATTCAACTGTTGTAATTAAATATGGTGAAGTAACAATCAAATAAATGGTTATTTTACTATTTTCTTACGGAAACAGTGTGGGTATTTCTGTTGTCTTATGAGGAACTTGTTGAAAACCAAAGGATCAAGCTTCGTGGTAAAAATACTGTTTTCTCCAACTTTGTACAAATATAACAATAATAATACAAATATAACTTCCTAATATAATTTCAAATGCTGACTACTAACATCCAGTAAGGCAAAGAATAGCAAACGCACTACTAAAGGAAATGCATTTTAGAATTTGACATATAGAGATTTCGCTATGCATACAAATTAATGCATTCAGTTTTTTAATCATAAGAAAAGATATCTTGGACAAATGGACTGACGCAGGAGAAAATTTTGAAAGAAATTTACTCAAAACTTGTAGTAAAGGCCTAACTGGCTCCTTCTGACTTCTTAGAAATTCTGAATCCTTCTAGTATTAATTAATTTAAATGATTTAAATTTTCTCTATTTGTAAAATTGTTATCCAATGTGTAAAGATCCTTTCCATTTTGATGTATCGCGTCTTGAGAAATGCAAATCAGAAATAGGAACCTTTAATTCTGAACCAATTAAGCTATAGGGTAAATGTGGAATAGTTGACAACTTTTTGAAATGGGCGATTATCATAGAGAAGATGATAATTTAAAAATCTTTAACTTTTGTGATGGTTGGTGTACTTATTCATGAACAAAATAATTTGCCTAATTTTATGCTGTTTGTATTATTTATAGTTAATTACAAGTAAAATAAATAACCTTATGAATGAGATGCCTACTATGTGAGTTAGATGCCGCTATGGTATTTTGCTTTGTGGGATAGTTGCCCTAAGGAATTAATGAAAGAATATTATGATTTTCTTAACTTTATTTAATATTTGCTAAATAATACAATCAACTGAACTTAAGTATTTTGTATTAATTATAATAATCATAGAAATAAAATTTCACGTTAAATTAAATCACAAATGAGCATTAAAACGCAGACATATGTTTCGGGATTGCTTGGAATCCCTTTTTCAATGCGACAGGGAGCTTCTAGATGCAAAACATCCAAATAATTATCACAAATTCTGATTGAGCAGTGCCTTACCCAAAATATTAACTATATCTTTTTGTTTCACATATAATGTTTTTTTATTTTTTATATCTATTTTTTATTCATAAGTTTTTTTACGCAATTTTAATTTTTTGATTTTTTTTTTTTTTGACGTAGTTTTAAACGCTTACATTGATTACAATAATCGCCGTACATTGTGCAGGTTTCGTGCATCCAAATTCTACACATGATGCACTGAATCAAGTCCACCTTCGATTTTGTCGTTTCAAAATCTTCGAAACATTCCAACACATTCAGTTGTCTCACTCTGAGAAGAGTCTGACTCATTTGAAAGTGTTTCGTCGTTTTCATTGGAAATTTTACCAATTTTTGTTGTAGTCTGAACATTGCGAACAGGACGCTGAATTGTATTTTGAGTATTCACACTTTTATTTCTATTTCTTCCTGTAAACTACTGTTTCTTAGATATTTGTTCTTTTGCCTTTTTCTTAATATTATGATTCATTTTCTATTAATAGAGAATCATCAGAATCACAAGTCTCCTCTGAAGCTGATCTCGACCGTTTTTTAGTCAATTTTTCGGCACAAGTACAGAGAAAGAGATCTTAAATTACGTAAGTACTCGCTAAAAAACATAGCATCAAGATTTCTTATAATCTGTCGCTAAATACTTTCAAACTTATAAGGAAATGAATTTTTGATCGGTATTTTCAAGAATATTTTTGAATTAATGAATGATTAAATGAATAAGTGAAAGAATGAATGAACAAATGAGTGAATAAATGTTAAAAAAATAAATGACTGAATAAATGAGCGAATGAATGAAAAAATAAGTAAATACGTTAATAAATACATGAGTTAGTGAATGAATGTCTGAATAAATGAAGTAATGAATGAGTGAATGAATGTGTATTAATTCTTGAAAAATGTTTATTTGAAGCAATTAAGAACTAAAGCTGAACGAGAAAGAGAGAGAGAGAGAAAGCTAGATTGTTAATTTGAAGTTTGTGCATAACGGGAAATTAGGCTCTTATAGTTCTAGACGATACTTCTTGTTTTTTTTTTTTTTGTTTTTTTTTAAAGGTTGAATGGTTGAACTGGAATTTCTTACATTATAGTATTAATGCATTGGGGCACATCGGCTGAGTGGGAGCCTTACATGCTAGCCACTGGTTCAGGATTTGATTCTAGGGGTGAGCAGGCTCTACTCAGCCCTTCATCAGTGGAGCCGATAAAATGAAGTCCAAGCATGCTTAGGAACTAAACACTGGGGGTTCCACGTCAGGCCGACCACTTGACCGGAACATCACTTCTGCACCCCAGGCCCCTCGGCCTCGAAAGCTGATATTGCCACAGTAGGCCTAGTCCCCCAATGGGCTGTCGCGTCACTGAGTTTAGTTTTTTTTTACTTGAGTATTAATGCATTATATAGTAGTTTTGTACATTAAATTATTGAAAAGACCTTATGCACTACTTCAAGAATGACTGTTCTATATAGTTTTTTTCCTGTCATTTTAAAATCTATACCAAAAAAAAATTCCACACTTTCTCAAGCAATGGTTATGTTGAAGCAGTGTGTTGAATATCATTTCGGCTGTATGAAAACACTCTAATTCATTTAAAACTGTTCGGTACATTCAGGAACCTTTAAAAACAATCTCTGTACATAGGCACATAAAGTGTTTATCCTTTAAGTACTCTCATTTTTTACTTGAAACCTGAATTAAAATGTTTGTGTAAGGTTAAAATAAATGACTTGTAAAATTAAATGGCAAATTTTGTTATATTTCTGCTAATTTTCATCCGAAGCATGTCCTATTTCTAACGCTATTCAGAACAGCTACATTTAATTACCTAAAGCATTGAAATAGTTTAAGAAACCGGGAAGACATTCCCTTTGGCATTAATTTGAGTTAATTCAATTACACCAAAAATATAAAAAATAACTTATGTTTTCCTAAGTCAAACTCATACTGTTAATAAATGAAGTGACAGCTTTATTTAATTTGCATACAGTTACCCCTTAATGTGAATTATAATTAAAACTTCTACTCATGCTTATAAATATACCAGAAATCTAATTATTTTCTTTTACATCGCATTAAATATAAATTGTGCCCGGTGATATTTTTCAACACATGGGCAATTTTACTCCTCTAAATGGCAGAACTTTTAGTAGAAAATCCAAAGACGTTAATTGTGAGTCTGTTGAATACTTTAATTAAATTACTAGTCGTTTAATTTTATACCTGATGAAAATTTCAGCAACTTTTAGCTGCAGAATGCATAAGAGTTTTGATCATAAATTTGAAATGAAAAATGCATCTAAATTTTCAAAACTTCTTATAGGGTGAGAAATTGTTTTGGTAGATTTATACATTAAGCTGTAGACATCGAAATATTGGTATTTGATTGTATGTAAACTTAACATAATATGACCTAAAATAATTAATTAAAAAATATTTGAAATTGACATTGTAATAAAAAAAAATACCTCAGTCAAAAATAGGGCTTCAAAAGTGCAGAAGATTTTTTTTTTGGATAAAATCAAAGCATTATCGTAACTGGTAGAAATTGAGCCTTTCATTTTTTGAAGAAATGTCAACGATTTAACAAAGATTATGGACGTAACAGAACATGAAGTGTTATAAAGTGAGATTTATTTATTTATTTTTGTTGTTCTGGTCTTTTTTGTTCTTTGAATGCAAAGTTTACTATTGGGCTTGCAATTAAAAGTGCATTTCTGAAATAAGAAAAAAATAATGTTTTAAAAAAAATGTATCTTACTTTCAAAACTCTTAGAAACTCGATCGATTCAAAATATATCTCAAAATTTAAAATATATTGAACTAAACTGCTCAATTGCTATTTTATGTTAAACGCAGAAAAAAACTCAAAACAGGTAACTAAAGGCCAATGGTAAAAATATACCTTAGTAAATATTTAGAGCTGAATATAGGTAGGCAAAAAGAAACGAACATAATGAAATTAAAACGTTACTGATACTCTGGGCGTTAACACATATTTCATTTCGTACTATAAATCATGAAATACTGCGTAATTTATTCTTTTATTTCAGGTGTTTGAGTCATAAAAATGAAATATTGAAATATTTAAACGGATGTAGATCTTTCCCATGAAATATAAGAGTTTTAACAAATATATATATTACAACTTTTATAAATCAATTGCTACGGTATTCTATTACTTTAAAAGCAAATATACAATTTGTTAAGTAATAGTTTTCTAGAGCTGCATAGTTTTGCCATACGTGACGATTATTATTATCGAGGTGAAATATTTCTTTCAAAGAAAATGACCGGAGTCGCGTGCAACAAAAATCAAACTGAAATTACAGTGTTGTGAAGTATGAAATGCAAAGTATACTGCACCGCACACGCATGTGTACAAGAAATCCTACGAGTATTTTGAAACAGAAAATGTTCATAACTTCTAGACGCAAGTAACAATTTTGGTTGTTGCTTACAGTTTGTGCGTCAAAGCGTTGATATCCTCTTTCTTTTTTTACAAAAAAAGAGTCTAAGTAGTCCATTCCGTTACTTGTTGTTCCGCAAACCTAGCAATAATTAATTGAGCATATTGTAGCTTTCTGATTTTCTATAATCTTACCCTACTTTTGTATGTTTTAAATTGTTTGCGTGTTAACCTAATGGACTGTAAATATTGAATTCTATACTTAGAAAGACGGTAGGGGCTAGAATGGCATTTTTCTCTCTCTTAAATGTCTAGTAAATAAAGAGTTTGACGTTGACTTCCTAATATAATTTCAAATGCTGCCTACTAACATCCGGTAAGGCAAAGAATAGCAAACGCACTACTAAAGGAAATGCATTTTAGAATTTGACATATAGAGATTTCGCTATGCATACAAAATAATGCATTCAGTTTTTTAATCATAAGAAAAGATATCTTGGACAAATGGACTGACGCAGGAGAAAATTTTGAAAGAAATTTACTCAAAACTTGTAGTAAAGGCCTAACTGGCTCCTTCTGACTTCTTAGAAATTCTGAATCCTTCTAGTATTAATTAATTTAAATGATTTAAATTTTCTCTAATTTTTAAAATTGTTATCCAATGTGTAAAGATCCTTTCCATTTTGATGTATCGCGTCTTGAGAAATGCAAATCAGAAATAGGAACCTTTAATTCTGAACCAATTAAGCTATAGGGTAAATGTGGGATAGTTGACAACTTTTTGAAATGGGCGATTATCATAGAGAAGATGATAATTTAAAAATCTTTAACTTTTGTGATGGTTGGTGTACTTATTCATGAGCAAAATAATTTGCCTAATTTTATGCTGTTTGTATTATTTATAGTTAATTACAAGTAAAATAAATAACCTTATGAATGAGGATAGATGCCTACTATGTGAGTTAGATGCCGCTATGGTATTTTGCCTTGTGGGATAGTTGCCCTAAGGAATTAATGAAAGAATATTATGATTTTCTTAACTTTATTTAACATTTGCTAAATAATACAATCAACTGAACTTAAATATTTTGTATTAATTATAATAATCATAGAAATAAAATTTCACGTTAAATTAAATCACAAATGAGCATTAAAACGCAGACATATGTTTCGGGATTGCTTGGAATCCCTTTTTCAATGCGACAGGGAGCTTCTAGATGCAAAACATCCAAATAATTATCACAAATTCTGATTGAGCAGTGCCTTGCCCAAAATATTAACTATATCTTTTTGTTTCACATATAATGTTTTTTTTATTTTTTATATCTTTTTTTTATTCATAAGTTTTTTTACGCAATTTTAATTTTTTGATTTTTTTTTTTTGACGTAGTTTTAAACGCTTACATTGATTACAATAATCGCCGTACATTGTGCAGGTTTCGTGCATCCAAATTCTACACATGATGCACTGAATCAAGTCCACCTTCGATTTTGTCGTTTCAAAATCTTCGAAACATTCCAACACATTCAGTTGTCTCACTCTGAGAAGAGTCTGACTCATTTGAAAGTGTTTCGTCGTTTTCATTGGAAATTTTACCAATTTTTGTTGTAGTCTGAACATTGCGAACAGGACGCTGAATTGTATTTTGAGTATTCACACTTTTATTTTGATTTCTTCCTGTAAACTACTGTTTCTTAGATATTTGTTCTTTTGCCTTTTTCTTAATATTATGATTCATTTTCTATTAATAGAGAATCATCAGAATCACAAGTCTCATCTGAAGCTGATCTCGACCGTTTTTTAGTCAATTTTTTGGCTTGTTTGCTGCTACATGGTTTGTTAGGAGTAGCTTTACCGTTATTTTTCTTAGCAGCAATGTTCTCCTTGGAAGTCAGAACTGTAGCAGACCGTTTTCCTCTTTTGTGACTGGTACCGGAATTTTTGGTACAGGAGAACATTCTTGCAAATACTTGCAAGGCATCTCCTTCTGTATTCCTGCACTAGGCTGCTGAGAAAGAAAAGATGGAGAATTGGGAAGATCCCATCAATTGGGAGATGATCCCGACAATGGAGTGACACCAAATTTGGCGTCAACTTAGCAATAATTCAAAGAGTGGTTTGCCAATTTCTGACATTAGTTTGGAAAAACAGAGGACACTTTGTACAGAAAGAAATATGCAGCCTTATGAATTGCTTGATAAATGAATAAAAATAAAACAAAAAAATGTATAAAATAGAATAAGGTAAACACATCACAGCACTTTAAATTTATTTATTGATACAGAAAAAGCTTATGAATCAAGTTCAATTGCGAGGGAAGCAACGAATTACAGTAATAATACGAATCCTTGTTAGACAATTTTGTGGCTACATAATTGCATTTAGATATCTCGTACATGAGTATTGATTTTATAGCATTTCTTATTATTACCAAATTTCAATGCAACACTGCATTTCTTTCACGTAAGCAAATAGCTCATTTAACGTGCCAATGAAATAGCACGTTATTCTTTAAGAATTGCACATTATTTCAACTCTTTATTTCATTCACTATTTAGGTAAAGAAAACCTGTCATGAACTAGTTTTAGTATTGATCCTAGTAAGTAATGAGTCCAGACATTTTTCGACAAACCTGGAATCGATAAAGAAAGGCATGTATTGATTTGCGATTAAATTGAAAAAAAACATTTCCATAATCTCATGTGTTTTTATTTTAATGTTCTTGAAACACGATGTTATCGGTTAAATCAACAATGTTTGAATAGATATGTTGCATTTTACTGTACATGTAATGCTCAAATTTAAAGTCAGTTTTTCCTCCACTTCCCTTTTCGATCTTTTCTTTTCCTAATGTATATGTCTTTTTTACTTATTCAGCTTTGTACAACGTAAAAAGTATTATCTGTTAAAAAACTACATTAAAACTATTTTTAGCGTAATCGGAAGAATTCCAAATGTACTTTTTCATAAGTACAATGTTTTTGAAAACTGGGATTTACTTTTGCGCATGCTTCGGGAAATGAGTTGTCAGGAATAATAAGGAGATGCTAGAAAAGCAGGCGAGATAACGTCTAAGTTAATTGTGCTTATACTAGATAATTTTTTCAGACACATAAATAACAAAATTCTTCATAAGTAAACACTTTAAAAACACTAAACGAAAAGAAATTCCTTTCCAAGTTCTTTCGCAAAAATAACAACTTTTGCTGAGCAATGTTTAGGAGGACATCAGTAATTTTGTAAAACACTATTCTATTTCTTTTATTCCCATTACAAGCTAAACGAGGTATAACTAAAGTTTCACCCCCACTTTAACTTTAGCGTTCTATCACAACTGACACATCCGGGAGATAATTTAAAAAAGAATTTCTACCAATAGTGCAATTTAAGCATAGGTGTACTTTATTATTCACAATCGATATTGATTACTTTAAAGAAGGGACGAAAAATATTCTGTTCATTTTGCTACCCTTTAGCAAGCCCTCGAATATAATAGATCTTTAATTTTCTAAAACTAATAGATCTTTACTCTTTTACCATGTGTTGATCTAACTCAGTCATCTATCAAAAGCATTTTTCCTAAAAAATTAAATCAAAAACTGTCAGGTAATCTTATTTTTGTTATGTAAAATTATGATTTAATATAACTCAAAAAATAATGCTATTTAAACAGGGTGATAAAGTCTTGATCATAAAAGTAAAAATACAGGAAAGTATTTTAATTATCTCTTTAATTAACGACTACAAGGAGCAGGAGCATTTTAGCAAATTAAATAATGATTCCGAAAATGTGGAGCATTTACAGTTTAGAATAATCACAGTGCTCGCCCATTTTTCGTTGAATCTGATTTGAATACAAAATAGGTAAAGCATATTTTTAAAAAAATATATTTAATTTCAACGAAAAACCTTTTACTTTGTAGATAATCAATAATTCGTTATCCCGCTTTTGAAATTTTTTTCCAATACCTCATTATCTTATTTTCTCTAGACCACTCAATACTGCTCTCCCTCGTAAACAGTTCTCTCTCTTTATATATATATATATATATATATATCATTTCGTCACTTGAAATATTGAATTTTATTTCGAAAGTAATTCGACATTTTAAGCAAAATATAATCAGTAAATGAAGGAAAGAAAAATGTTTTCGTTTTAATTCCAAAGAAAATTTTCTTATCTTTCCTCTTACTTCACTTTTTAGTTGGGGAAAATGGGAAAGCAATTTAGCGAATAGATTGCATTCGTTAAAAACGCTAGAATTTTTATACAATGAAGAAATTTAAGTAAGGAATCTCGTGTATATTTTCTCTTTTTAGAAAACATTCCTTCATCATAATTGAAAATAAAATAGGAGAAAAAATTTCGCAAGCTCAGTGATTAACGCAACGCTGACATGAAACGAAATATAAAAAAAAAATGTTTAAAATTCAATAACTTTTCATTAATGAAAGACTTTAAAAACAGATGCATTTAGTTTTAGTCTTTCCTTTCATACGCAAATTGTTTTTGCCAAAAATCAGGTTATTAGATACGGATTTTTTTTTCCTATAATTTAAATGCTCTGAACTCACCAGAAAGAGTTTGGTGTTAGCAGTATTAGTATCAGTAAAACAAAAAAATATTGTTATTGAATGCGTTGTAGTCCAAACCGAGGATTAATGCAACCAAAGTTAATTGTCGTTCCATTAAAAGCACAAATTTATGAACTTTAAAAAAAGGAAATAACATAGATAAGTTTATAAAAAATTCAACGTAAAGCTAGTTTTTATAGTGTTCTGTAAAAAAAAATCTGTAAAACGACAGAAAGGAAACTGAGAGTTTCTTTAAATTTACGAATAAATTGTTTTAAATCAAATAAGTTTCTTAATAACATGATCTCCAATAAAGTTCTTGTTTATCTACACTCTGTACAATTACAGAGAAATGTATGTTAAGTTACGTCAAAGTGGACATTGGGAGATCTGTGACTACCAGTTTAAAAATTGTAAACAAATGCGTAATAAGACTTGAGATATGCGACTACCAGTTTTAAAAAAATAACGAAACATCCATTATTTATTGTTGGCAGGCGGTTTAATTCCAACTGAACCAGCCTCGGCGGCCAGTTCCCAACTTCGGAGGTCTCCTTAACCGAGCGGCCTAAGACATAGCAAGGACTCAATTGAACTCACCTTCGACTTTGTGTACCAGAAGTAGTAATTCATCTTTCTCCAGATGATGCTCCTGCTGCGGTACATTATCTGTTGCTATAAAATAAAGAATGTTCTCTGTTTTTATTTCAATTTTGAAGACTTTGTGGTTAGATCCCTGTTTTTGGTTCTCTGTAACTTACGTCAGACTCCGGATAAATGATTTCCAGGAGATTTACATGTATTTTCGGACAAAATGTTTTTACACTGTACGAATAAGAGCTAAGAGATAATTTGCTTTATTTTCTGTAAAAATAAAGATAGATTTTGAAAGAGGTGAGAATAATGTTAATTTCTTAAAAAGTTATAAGTAAACATTTTCAGAAGTCCCCAAACCAAGACAGAATAATATTAATGTTTTTGAAGTTCAATGGACTTATAAAATAATTCATAATACTGATGTCATTCATAATTACACAGCGTATAATAATGCAATAATCAGTAATGTGTAATGCACATTATGACAAAATGACTAACTGATTTTCTAGTTTCACTTTGTACTTTGGTTCTATCTGATTCCCTATTGTAGTAAACGCCAATCATACTTGTGGGACCTGTTAATCAGTTTAGCATAGGTTATCATTTAGTTATCAAGCAAAGAGCTTTGTACAGGAATTAGGAAGTCACTTCTAATATCCATATCAAAAGGGATAAAGCTTCCTGTTCAGGTAAACGTCGTTGACGTGAGTAGATCAAGCAATGATGAATTAATGACAATATTCGTAATTTTCTCTTGAAAAAATTGTTTCATATGATTAACCGTTACTACATGCGTAGTATAAAGTATTAGATGATTTTATTTATGATTACATTAAAAAAATATTTTAGTTGGTTATTAAGTAATGCGTTTGCTTAAATTAATTTCTAATATATTTTTTACATAAATATTGGATATATATGAGATAAGACAAAAATTTTGTCACTGTAGTTTTCTAGTTTTCGCAAAAAAATTCAACTTTATGGTGAACAAAACGTACAAAAAGCAAGGCCAGATATCATAAAATTATAACAGCCTAATGGTATTTATTGGAAAAAATTTAATCCCCCTCCTCCCCAAGAAAAAAAACCGAGTCGATGCTTCTCATTCCCAAATATTCAGTTAAAAGTCGCGGAACGTAACTCTTCATCGTTTCTAAGTCTGTATTGAACACAAGAGCATAAATATTTTGTTACTTTTCGGTATCAGAGCTTATTTTCCTGTGCTTCAAGTATATTTAAGATGTTCCCATAATTTTAAAGGACACCTTCCTTATCTACTTAACATCAATATAATCGTTAGGTATATTGTGGATTGGTAGTTTACAGATCAGAAGATAGTGCCACCGTTCAGAAAAAGATAACGCTTTATAAAAAAGCTTTTATTTATACTCTCGCTATCTCGAAATCAAGGGGAAGAATAATAACACGAAGAAAGAGATATAAAAGAAACTTGAATAATCAAAAATCCAATAAAAGTTATTTATAATAGAGAGTGAGTACCAACGTGCACAAAATAAACACTCACATTTTGTTTAAAATGCAAATTTTTGGTCTGCATTACGTTTTCGTATGCCTCAACTAATTTCGAAACATGAAACAGTTTGAAATTATTCAATCCTTCTGTTTAGTTGATATTCAGTAAAAGGTCTGCATCATATTCCTAACCGTCTTTAGGCTGTCTTAGAAAAGTTATATGTTGCGGTCCTGTAGAACATCAAATATGGCAATTGAGTTTTGAAGTTGTAAGAGGACATTTTTGAAAGTCTCAGTTTTGATGGACTTATAATAATAACGAACGGCGAAAAGTAATTTGAGTGAAAAAAATATTTCGGGCTCTCGGGCATGAGAAATAAAACAGTTTAAAAAGTTAAAATTGCATTAAAAAGTAATAAAAGTACGGGAAAAACTTTTTTCTTCTTTTTTTAGACCATCAAAAATTTCAAGCTATTTAAGTCCCAGCTGTCGGAAGTGGACTGTTCTAAATTCTCACATCACAAATATTTTTTTTGCAATATTTATTTGTGTTGAGTTGAACTTAATTGATATCTTTAAGCTATCAATCTATGGACGTTTTTTTTTCAATCCTTGTTCATATTTGACATTTAAAGTTTTTTTTTAAATTACTGATGCAAAGATACATGTAAAGTATATATTTCCTTTCCAGTTGGGCAGTAAACAATTGTTTAGCAGATACTCAGTGACTAATTAAGTCCCAATTCGTCTGATTTACTTTATTAATTTTGAACAGAAACACGCACTTCTAAAAATTAAAAATCAACGTAAAATTAAACACAAGATTTGCAAAAATTGCAGACGCGTGTTTCGAGCTTATAAGGAACCCCTTTTATTCAAATTTTTGCCTCGTAGCATAAAGGTTTAAATTTTATTTCACTTACCTCTAGTCATTAATCAAATAGATTGACGTGTTGTTTCCAATTTATTTTAATCGCATGTTCAACAACATCTGGAAAATGAACTCTTTAACGTGTTTCGTTCGGGTACGTAGACCGAGCGTTTCCACTTTCAATTTGAGTTCGTTCGTTGTTGCTCATCATAACTTTCTTGTTTGATATCTAATATAATTAACAACCGGTTTGGAGCGGATTGAAGTGGAACTGATCTGTCGACACCTGCCTCTTGTCAAAAGGTGAAAGCGCATATTCTGATTTAATATGAGAATTAATGGAATATCCTTATAGTATAAAGGGCATATATTATTCAAATAAATAACAAATAAGCATTGTAACAATGCAAATAAATGATAAAATAGTGTATTTTTAGGAACCAATTTTTAGTAGAATACATCCTTTAATTATTCGGTTCTCTTTGAGCCTTAGTATCAAAGGATGCTTATTACGTCGCACACTTTTTTAAAGCTAAAGCTTATCATTTGCTTTGCACAACAAACCATCATTTTCTTGCTAGTCAGTTCATAATAAGTAATTATTTATACACATCATCAGTTACTATTGCGGAAAAATACTATATAAAATTCGTAATAATGATTACAAATACAAAAGCGACAATCAACAGCAGGTACAGGGCTCAGATATGATAGTCCTAGTCAATTTAACAGTCCCCAATGAACATCAAGGGCTTTTCTAAGAGTGTTTACCGCACCGCAAGTAACAGTCGCTTCCGGTGAAATATGCCAACTGCCTTACAACCCTATTGAAGTACTAGTAATTTTTCCTTGATTTCAAGTTTAGCCAGAGATTTGGAGGGCTTAAAACAATGCAATTATAGAACGTACACATTTTCTCTGAATGCAAATGTTTCATTTATTTATTTACCTATTTTGTCCTTAATTTTATAAAATTTTAAATGTGATTTCATAATGTTTTTGAGCTTTTTAATTCGTCATTTTTATGACCTACGGGCTCAGTTAAAATACTATATTTTATTTCACTCTTTCTTGACACCTTTAAACTTTGATACAAAAACTGTATTACATACACTCTGTTTCAAAAACTATATATAAATACATAAGTTTAAAAAAAAATTATTAAATATTAGAAAGGTATTATCAAAACTTGAATATTTAGGTTGCAAATGATATTTTCTCGTATGAAAGTAAGAACACACATGTAAGGTGTGTGTCTTTTTTTGTCACTTTAAGTTGTAAAATAACATGTGACAAGTATTATATTTTATCATAGATCACATTGCATTATACTTTTAGATTATTTAAAATGAATTCAAAATAGGTAATTTTATAACATTCTCTCTCTCTCTCTGAATATATATATATATATATATATATAATAGATATACACGTTTTGAAATTCTACTTGATGAAAGAAATAAAGAAAACATGGGTAAACAAGTCTAAAATAATTAAATAATCTTTTGTCTTGCAAATTGAATGTATTTTATTAGAAAAATCTGATGGGAAAGTGAAATCTGGTTAATAACTTTCATTTCCTTTAAGCTTTCTCTTGAAACACATTTTTCTTCTTGCAGGCTCTTTTGATGTAGCGTGAGTTTAAAGATTTAGAAGTTTGACTTTCAAAGAATGGCAACAAAGGCAATTAAAATCACGCAATATCTTTCAAAGATAAATTACATTTTTTCCCACCATCAAGTAGTTGCGTATAAGAAGGATTGAACACGGTTTCATTTCTATCCGATTGTAGTAAGTAGTATTTACTCTCGTGCGCTAGTTTAAAGAATTTAACTTTTTTTTTCCTCTTGTCATTTAGTTTTCTTTAAAATAGCTTTCTTTATGCGATAAACAAACAAAACTTGTAAAAAAAAATATGTTTCTTCGCAATCTAATTTTGTTTAAAAATTTATTTTTAATGTATACAAGAAAAAAATTTGGAGCGATATTTTTTTAAAGCACGAAAGTAAAAAGAAAGGACAAAGTTTCGTGTGGCTCTTTGTAATACAGCAGTGCAAGTGCAGGTACTAAAAAAAATTATTGTTCGAAGTTAGGTTACGGGAAAATAAAATCAATTTTGCGGTTGAAAGGACAATTTGAAGAAGAAAAATACAATTTTCAAGAACTCAGTATTGATATTTAATTATAAGAGATTAAAAACAGTTTTCTTTTTTTCTAATAAAAATTACGATGGATTTAAATTTAAGTTCAGCATTTTCTCGTATGCCATGTTAGCCTTGCACTTGATATAATACACTTTATCAACAGTTATTTCTCTCTCTCTCTCTCTTCATTTATTTATTTATTTTTTTTACATTTTTAGAAACGTCGAAACGTAATTTTATTAATTTATTTACTCATTTTTTTCCTCAGTCTAACGTGAGCAAAGATAACTGGAGCCGTAACGCTCCAGTGTACGGTATTGGTTTTCAAGAAAAAAAAAACCTTTAACATAAAATATGTTTTAATGTTTAGTTTATTTTTGGATACATTTTAATTTTGGCATAAGGAGTTCATTGTTTTTTCATTTCTTTATACATCCTTTCGCTGACAGCTCAGTAAACTCTCGTGAAAAAAAAAATAACGAGCAATTTCTCATTCGCACTGATAGTACTTGAAATTTCACGAGTGCAGCTCTGAACATATGTAAAAAAATATAGTAATCTCTTTAATCTATAAAAATACAAACTTTTCACAGGAAAGTCTTTAAGTCATAAAAAGTAATTAAAAAGGTAAGTGCTGTTAAAAAAAGGAAATAAAAAATTACGCAGCATTAAATATGATAATATTCTCGACAAATTTTTAAAATCATGCAAATATTTTTTAAAAATACCTTGCAGTACTTTTGAACTAATAACAAATGTTTGTGATATCCTTAATTGAGACTGTTTTCAAAAGAATCTTTTTTCAGAACTCTGTATTTTGTTTCTTAAGCATTAGTTTTAATTATATTTTAATTATTCTTTCTCAAAGAAATCCGTTGAATCTTTCCTGTGAGTCTGAAGAAAATAAACAGTTTTTCCGTTTTTCCTAAGGGATTACGAAGTACAAAGAGAACGTTAAGGAGTTTCTTTTACTTTAATTTAATTTATTTCAGAAAATAGTACTGTGTAGTTGCAGGGACGACTAGTTTTAGGCAGGTTTCAAATTCAAAGTGAATGCAAATATATTTCGAGTAATAATGCATGACTTTTTCTTTTTGCGTTTCAGTAACGTTTTTCAACTGCAAACATGAGTAAACTCTCATTAAAATACGATAAACTAATTAGTTTTCAAATTATATTTGTATTGCACGAATGTTTGGTATGATAATAATACACTTTATCTTTATTTTAGTTTTTTTATCTAGACATAAAAAAAGAGTTTTCAACTAGATCCTGTCCTTAATTATGCCGGTCAAAAATAAATCATAAAAATCATTAAATGAAGCTTAAAATGCAGCAAAATTATTTCTTAATACAAAAATTAATCAGAAAATTAGGCAATTCCAAAAATGTTTTTAAATATAATTTGGAAGAATGGTTATGAGATGAAGGAAATGTCCTCCTATCTGTCTTTCTGTCGGTCGGGCATGACTATCGTCGGTCGTCAGTACTATCCAGTAAAACTGTCGTTGCTACATCGGTTGGTTTACTAACCAGGGAGTGTAAGTATTTTAAATGTTTTTCTTCCCATTCCAAGGAAGTTTTATATTATATTTTTGTTCCTTTTACACCTTCCATTTAGTATCTGTTGTTGCAATTTAAAATGTACCACAGCAACAAAAACAATAAGTGTTCTTAATATTAAATTTCTTTTCTCTGTATTTACCTCCCTTTGTAGGCTCTGAACACTTGAGATCTGTTTGTACCAATTTAAAAATTGTACACAAATGCATTATAAACTGTTGGCGTAAGTTTTATTTTCAGCTCTAGTGAGGTAGCTACTCGTCCTAAGCCCTAAGACCTCTTTGGCCAAGCGGTCTAAGGGACGTGAAACACAACAGCGTAGACTCAAGTTTTGAACTCACCTTTTACTTTGTGTACCATAAACAGTGATTCAGCGTACTCTCAGATGGCGCTACTGCTGCAACACAGTATCTGTTGCTGCAACTCAACAGAGTGCTCCTTTTTTTTTTGCTTTCCTTTACAAGAATGGCTTCCTGTTTTTAATTTTACTTCGGACTCTGGATAAATGATTTCCAAGAAATTCACATGGGCAAAACTTGTTTACATTGTATCAGTAAAATATTTTTCTGATTCTATGACCACCTCGTACTGAGTGTATAAATCAATATTTTTGAGAATTATCAGCAACCTGCACTGTTAGAAATTTCATCATGGAGTTACGGTTAAATAGCCGGCAGCGGTCTGTCCATCTAATTAACCGTAAATTTACGGTTTGGAACATTTTTGTATCTTTACGGGTTCTAAACCGTTTCCAATCAGCTTGGTTAAAAAGCCGTAAATACAAAAGTTTACGGTTTCATAACCATTTAGTAGCGCTTATGATAAAACATCGCAGGCTATGGTAATAACCTATACGCAAAGAATGTTCGAATCGTAGAATCCAATCACAGCTATTATATTGCGGAAGACAAGGTGTGAGGACACGGGGGAGCAGGAGGTCTGCCGGAGACGGGGATCGAGTCCCGGACCCCACACGGTGGAAAGCCAGTACTTCCATGCTTTGCCAAGAGTTACCTGCTGGATGTCCAAGATTTTTAGTTTTTTTTTATTCTGAGAAAGATAAAAATTCAATGTCAAAAATAATTAAATGAGATATGTTTCCACAACCAGTTTTTATGACTATTACTAACTTCATCTTCTTTTCATTCCCCTCCCCCCTTCAGATAAAAAAGGAACTATACAATATTATGCAATGGAATTCTAATCTTCATACTACTTCGATCCACAACCAAGATGGACGCCCGATTCTTATTGACTACGAGAGCTAGGGGGCGCTCGTAAATTACGGTTAATTAAACGTTCTTTAGGAAAAATTGAGCATAAACGATTTTTTTCACAATCAGTGGTTTGAGTACCATCTTTTTAATGTTATTCGACTGTTGTAATTAATATGGTAAAATAACAATAAAATAAATTGTTGTTTTATTATTTTTTTACGAAAATTTTTAATAGTGTGGTTCACAAGTTTTGCTACTTTTTGTTTGTAGTACTTAATATCACACAAAATCTTTAAGTGAAAATTTTGTTTCCAAAGCTTTTGGTTAAAAACCTTCAGGTTAAAGATCTTAATTAATGCTTTCATTAAAAATATCCGAGCTTTAAAAAAAACTAGTAATAGTGTATGTTTATGTGGGCAATTTTAGAGTGAAAACTTAATCAGCTTCGGATGTTAATGTTCAATAAATAAAATAAAATATTTATTTGAGTAAATTCTTTATTAAAAAGGATTAAATAATTTTATTTTACAATAAAAAGAGAAGTAATTGGAAGGGATATGTAGCGCAAAACGACATATCTTAATAAAGTTTGGAATAGTATGAGAACGTTTATGTACGGTATTATTGTCTGAAAATTTTCATAATTCGAAACACAGTTCTACAGCAGTAAATTCTTAAGAAAATTTATTTAAAACCTATGCTACGCTACGGAATTTTCACATAGAACATTAAGAAAATTTTGATGTCAATCATTTTGAGTAATTAGACAAGAAAAATAATAATACGTATGTCAAAGTCAATATAATAATTTCAGCACAAATTAAGTTTTTTAATCTTGAAAAAGGCAAATATTTTTATAACTATAAAAACAGTACACTTAATAATATAAGTCAATTTTCTTCTCATAATAAAAATAAATATGCAAGAAAAAAAACGAATCTTTTACATTTATTTGTATATTAGCCCAATCTCGATTTATCTTCAAGAAAGACCGAAATAACTTATTTAAGAGGTCAGTTCTGTTCTATAAATTTAATCATGTAACCAAGATCATACGATCGGTAGACTTTCTTGTGTAATGTTGACAAGAAAAAACTACACATCCGACAGAAATCACTCAACCAATAACGAGTTAATAAAGTTCCTGCTACACCAAATTGTGGCATTTTCTGAGAATTAAGTATGTAAATACAATAAAACTTATTGCCTCACTCTTTGTGACCAATCTGAAATATACTAGCATATGAAATACGCTAGCGTACTGAAATATACTAGCATACTGGAATATACTAGCATACTGAAATATACTTTTCTCCACCAGACCGCTACCTGTTAGCCGAGGCCTTAGGATTGCTTACGCAAAGGGAGAGGTAGTGGGGTCTACGGATTTTACATGCACATATCCCCAAGTACACATGGTGGTCTTCAGTGGGTATCGAACGCACGACCTTCCAGGTGGAAGTCCGACGTGCTAACCACTAGGCTACCACGGCCCATACTGAAATATACTAGCATACTGAAATATACTAGCAATCTGAAATATACTACCATACTGAAATATACTAGCATACTGAAATGTACTAACATATGAAATATACTAGCAGACTGAAATATACTAACATATGAAATATACTACAAGGTTCACACTGGGGAAAAATACAAGGTGGGATTTCCCACCTTAACCAAAATTTTAAGTGGGATTTTTAAAATTTAAGTGGGGAACTTAATTTTTTGTTTTTGTCTTTAAAAATATTACTAAATTGTCCGATCATGATCCAATACAAACTATGTAATAAAAGATGATTATCTAAGCTATGCCCAGCAAAGAAAGAATAGACATCAACAAGGTTCACACAAAACGGATCCTTCACAAAATTCGCGATCGCAAAAATGGGTGCTTTATAAAATGTTAAGCATGGAAAAGATCCTCTGGTATTTTGTCTATTTAATCAAAATTCTTTGATGTACGATTTTTACAAAAAAAAAAAAAAAATCTTAAAAATTAGTTTAATATTTCCTCTATTTTTTCTGATCATATGTCATTTTATCTATTGATGTTTTTCAATGAAATCAGCATATTTTAGAAACCAGCATTCTTTTGTAACCTTGTGACCAAGGAAGATTCCCTTTTCCACTCCTTTTTTTGATTTTGTCCTCTGTGAATAGAATGACTGAAGATAAGTCTGCATTCACAAAGGGCTCAAATTGTTCAATAATCCCAAGGAATGAAGAAGTTATCAATCTTTCCCCCATGTTATTATATATGATAAATAGGGTTTCTAGATTCTTCTTTATATTATTGAGGATAAGATGGCAGTTGAAAATTAACATACTCCATTAAGTTTGTATTGATATTATCAGTTTAGGATAGTAGTTTCGTTTTGCGATGTTTTGAAAGCGTGTCCTCTAGTTGCGGGAACAGCGCGCAAACGAACTTTTTTTGAGTGGGATTTCAAAAAATACTGCGCGAATCGCGCGATCGCGCGGCCTAGCGCGAACCCTGTACTAGCATACTGAAATAGACTAACATATGAAATATACTAGAAGACTGAAATATACTAACATATGAAATATACTAGCATACTAAAACATACTAACATATGAAATATACTAGCATACTGAAATATACTAACATATGAAATATACTAGCATACTGAAATATTCTAGCATTATGTTTCCTTTAGAAGAAACAAACAAAGAAAGATTAATAGTTATCAGAAAAAAATGCATTAACAAACATTTTTTTCCTCTTCTGAAACTTAACATCGCCAGCGAAAAGAACAAAAAGAAAAGAATACAAATAAATGAACTGCAAACGAAACTTAACAAAACTTAAAAGGTACATAAAATATTGTTCTTCAGAAGAAAAAAAAATATTCCGAAGGAAAAAAAAATGCTATGAAAAGCGGCATGATATTCGAACGATATGCTTCAGAAATTCTAAAGAGAACCAAACGGTAGAAATAATTTTTGAACAAGTTTTCCAGCATATCATGAAAGTCCCAGATTTCGGTTTAGAATGCGTTATTTCGTTTTCAAAATTTTATATTCTAACGTTATGGTTGAGTTCATTTATTTGGGGTAAAAATATTTTTCCCCGAACCATAGTTTGAAGCAGTATCATATAATATAAGATGGCTTGAAAAGAAATAGAAAAGGAAAACAACACTTTTCTTAAAGGGATATAGATGTGCGATAAAACTTTGTGAACTGCTTTAGTTAAAAAATGTCGATAAAATATGTATTTTTTTTTTATTTCTTTTTCTCCAGAAACAGTTTGGAGGAGATTTTTTAGCGGATCAAAAATAATCAGCCGTGTAACAGTCAACCGTATAAACCACAATGTAACAGTTTTTCCCCTACACTGTAAAAAAAAATATGCCTGAAAATACATTAGAAAATCCTGCAAATCATTTATTACCATAATTTGATACAAAATTACAGATACTTAAAAACAGGAAATTGCAAAATCTTTAAAAAAGGAAATTTCAGAGAATGAGAAACACAGAACGTTATGTAAATTCATTACAACAGATAATGCGCCACAGTACTGGCGCCGTCTGAGAGTACGCTGAATTACTATTGTAAGACGATTGTAATGACATTACGAATGTAAGATCAATTTATCCCCCGCCACTCGGCTAATGACGCTTCCGTTGTCGGAAGGGCTGCCCGCCTTTAACTAGCTGGTTGTTGCTTACTAGAACTGAAGTTAAGTTATACAATAACAATATATACAGTGTGTTAAGGAAGTTTTAAGCATGGTTTATAAAATAAAATGAAAACTAATAATTATGTTTTTGAAAGTATTTTTATTCAAAATAAGCTCCTTCGGCTTCAATACATTTGTTGTTACGGTTTAACTGTTTGTATAATATCAGTATCATCAAAGTAAAGAACATGAATTTCCATCTAGAACTATACGAGCCTACTTTCCCGTATACACCCAACTTCAAATTAATAATCTAGCTATCTCTCTCTTTCTCGTTCAGCTTTAGTTCTTAATTGCTTCAAACATACCTTTTACAAAGTTTAATACACATTCATTCACTCATTCATGTATGTATTCACTCATTCACTTTTTTTTTTAATCATTTATTCACTTATTTGTTCATTCATTCTTTTACTTATTCCTTTATTCAAAAATATTCTTTAAAACACCCATCAAAAAATTTCATAGGAAAATAGGCTCGTTCAGTCCTTGTTGAACTTTGTATCTGTACATGTTCTACAGCGTAATATCTTTCCGATAAAGTTTGGTGTAAGCAAATCAGCAAATCCGTCGGTTAGATCAGGATTTAAATTTCCCCGTAGGCGCTGATGTTAATTTTTTTTGAAGTGTTCAAAAATGAACAAAAATTGTTCAACTCAATATTTCACGCCGAGAACTTCTTCCAATAAGAGTTTATATAATTTGCCTATAGGCGCTAATGTTAAAATTTTTTGAACTGTTCAAAAAATTGAACAAAAAATTTTGAAATCAAAAAGTAAAATATAGAGATGAGATTCGCCGATATCTTACGAATGCAAAGAGAATTTTCCGAACTGTACCATTTGTTCAAAACTTATTAGGGGGGGCAGACAGACCGACCAACACACTTTTTTCCCATCTCAAAGCCCTACTTTCATTTTTTTATTTTTCAATCTTTATTTAATACTTAACTTATTTTTTACTTTTCTTGATTTCTAACGATATTTTCAAGTTAAATTTCATATTTTATTATTATTACTGTTTTTTACTTTTACGGAAAAGTAGGCTAAAAAAATAGTAAACAAATGAGCTGAGGTTTTGACAGCGGATCAGATGATATTTAATGAGTTTCCCCCGAATGCTTGATAACACAGACAGCGCCATCGAATGCTTTAGATCCAGCTGTAGTCTTAAAAATTCTTTTTTACACTGTGTACAAACAGCTTTGACGCGAGCTGTGGTGCAATGGTGAGCTGGAACAGGCATTCGAATCGCTGTTACACCCCTGTAACAAATGTATTGAAGCCGATGGAGCTTATTTTGAATAAAAATACTTTAAAAAATAAAATTACTAGTTTTTATTTTATTTTATAAACCTACTCTTAAGAATTCGTTGCCACACTGTGTGTAACGCATTTGATATTTTTTTAACTTCTACTGACAGATCTCAAGTGTTTATTTAGGCATTTGTTTTCAACTTTTAAACTGTTAGTCACAGATCTCAGGTGCTTATTGGCGAAAAAATCGAAATATTGCCGAAATGCGGTGATAATCAATCTGGTTTTGGGAAAAATCTCCAGAATATCACTAAAATTACCAACATCTAAAACGTTTTTCAAAAAGAAACCAGAAGTTCCGTCTAGAAGTATACGAGCCTACTTTCCCGTATATTACTTCAAATATACCTTTTTAAACGAATAATACATATTAATTCACTCACTCATTCGTTTATTTATTCATTCATTAACTCATGCATGTATTTATTCATCCATTCACTCATTTATTTATTTTATCATTTATTCACTCATTTATTCATTCATTCATTCATTCTTTTACTATCTCATTCATTCATTCATTTATTCTTTCACTCATTCATTCATTCATTATTTCATTCATTCCTTCATTCATTCATTTATTCACGAGAAATATCCTTAAAAATCACGATCAGAAAAATTCATAGGAAAATAGGCTCGTTCAGTTCTTGATGAACTTCGTATCTGTATATGTTTGTTCCTAGCAAATCCGACGGTTAGCTCAGGATTTATATGAGATTGAAATTTCCAGTAGGCGCTAATGATAATTTGGTACCTTTCCATTATCGCGGCGCAAATCTCGCCAAGCAGACGTTTTGGGGACAACACACGAAATTGTTTAATAGCGGCGATATTCTTTTTGGCGTTGGCTGCATAATTATTGGCGAATTTATCGCCTGCGTCGAGATAATGGGAAAATGACGCTAAATTTTCCTAAAACTGTTAATGAGCAAAAATTGTTAAAATCAATATTTTACGCCAAAAGCTTCTTCCAGAAAGCTTGCTCATAGGAATTTGGATGTTGTGCCCAATTTTGACATAATTTGCTTCATTTTTGCCCATAGGCGCTAATGTTAAAACGTTTTGAACTGTTCAAAATTGAACAAAAAATTGTTTAAATCAAGAAGTAAAATATAGAAATAAGATGTCCTTGCGGAGACCTTTCGAATGCAAAAAGAATTTTTAGAATCGGACAATTCGTTCAAAAGGGTTTAGGGGACACAGACAGACCGACCGACACACGTTTTCCCCATCTCAAAACCCTGCTTTCAAATGTTTTATTTTTCAATATTTATTTAATTATTTAACTCATTTTTGACTTTTCTTGATTTCTAACGATATTTTCACGATACATTAAGCCTGCTTTTATGCTTTATTATTATTATTTTTTTTTTTTTGCAGGGAAGTAGGCTAAAAATAGTAAGAAATGGATTACGATTGTAAAAAAATGGCTAAATTGAGTAAGAAAGCACAAAAAAAAAATCGCAAATATTGATATAGATATAAATACATATAACTATCCTATATACATATAAAAAATTACTAACTTATAATTAATTCGAAAATAGTTCAATCTTGCTTGAAAATTATTTAAAAAATGAAATCGTACAGCCACACAATGGCTATCAATCATTTTTGTTTTGCAGAATTTTTTTTTCCATACATTCAGGAATATCCGGGAGCAGTAGCTAAAAGAGTGTGTGTGTGGGGGGGGGGGGGGATTTATTCTTGAGTGGAACTCTTACTTAAGTTGTCCATCAATTCAACCGAAACCGAGGCGGTTTCATCCAAACTATAGTGTCGAGGTATTGAATTGTCTATCAATGCGATACTGTTAAGAAAATGTTAAAAATAACTCCTTTCCACTTTAAACTATTCAGGCTTGAAAACTTGGAGTTTAGAATACCGTTGTTCAGAATCTAAAAGCAGAACGTGAGATACCTCGGAGACACTTTTTCCTTCTTTAAAAGAGAAATTTCCTTCTATAGGAATGGCACATTTCGTGAAAGATACCTGCGATATATCGGAAAGGTTTTTGTGTAAGTATAGATAATTCTGAACAAAAAATGATCAGAGCTGCCCAAAGACGAAAATTCTTTTGTAAAAATGATAAGAGTAAATAAGTGAATAAAATCTTAAAGTTCTAAAACCATCTCGAGTGATCATAAAAGGCATCCTAAAAACGCTACCATGCAGGTCATAATTACATCTTCACATTATATAACGCATGAAAAAACATTGTGTTTCTCATAGCATGTCTTTTTTCTTTTCTTTCTTTCTCTTTTTTTAAATAAAAATTAAACAGATAAATTCCTTGTTTTTTTTTTAAAAAAATAAACGCCTAAGTACTGTAAAGAGTTAAAAATTAAGAATCCTTAAAGAAACACTAATAAAGCATAATTATAATATTTTCACTAAATCTTTAGACACATTTTCAAATAAAGAAAAAGTAAATTTAAAAAATTTTATTGCATAAATACTCAAGCTTCGAATTCTTCTTTAGAAACTAATTAATACGCAATAATCCAAATACGATACTATTAAGATCAAATAATCCTCTAACACTTTCTTAGTCAAAAATATAAAAAATGGCAAGGTTAAGGTTAAGAAAATAAGTTCAATATTCCGACACAAGGAAAAATTAAGGCTGATAATTAAAAGTTTTTTTGTGCTACACGGTTTTAACTGGAATACCAATTTCGGATTTTGCATTATTTTGTTTGGAACTTCAGTACTGAACAACTCGCTGTGCTGCAATTTTCTTTGCATGGATGATTGGTCAATGTTAATATGTAATTCTATTTCTTGAGGCAATATTTTCATGGAATGACTTAAAGTTGTCTTGCAATATTTTATATGATATCAGCCATACGTTATAAGATCAGCGTTGTTAAAGGACTATATTGTAAAATCTTTGAATAAGCATATTTTGAATGACAGATCAAGAAACTCAATTTTTTATTTAGAAACTTCCACCACTAAGCAGTCAAAGTAGGATAAAGTGGTAGGGAATGTGAACAAATGAAAAAAATTATCGTTTCTTATTTAGTCCAGTTTTTTAGATAAAATAAAAACATTTCGATTACGGCAGCTGCTACTTTTATATAATAAATAACTTGTACTTACACTTTTATTTAATAAATATAAAAACATCAGCAATGAGTTTCCCATACTCGGATTACTTGCAGCATAAAGTGGGGTTACGATTTGAGAGAAAAGTGTTACAAATCACAAATGAACTCGGCATGACTCTTAGAAAATTAACGTATATACATCTCTCAGAACTCATATTTGTCCTTAGGTCATTACACGCATAACAAAAATATTATGAATTCTTCTTAACTACATTTGGGTCGACGTTACAACATTTCTAATGTCTAGCCGCGCACGAGATACCCGACGAGAAAATGTACTGGTCAATCTTAAAAACAACTTCTCTAAAACATATGGCTAAAATCCAAGTTTGTATGCATGCTTGGTTGGCATGGTTAATGAATAATTGTCAGAAATTGTAAATACGAAGAGCTGCAGTGAATAAAAACAATATGGAAGGCATATCTTAGTTTCCATCTTGTCCATGTAAGGACGTTTGACACTAATAACAACTTTACAGCGGGGTTGCGACGTGATAAGGCGGCCTCTACGCTAAGGTGAAATTTGGAAATGATCGAAAATGTTCTTTATTCTTCAAAGTAAACTTAAGAGTTTAAAACCATCTTAAACATAATGAAGTAACATTCAATTATGATTGTCAAAGCACGTATGAAAAATTTTTGGGCCCATAGACCCATATGCATGACCGTTTCACGTTCGAGAATTTTCTCTAAACAGTGCAAAATATTTTGGTCAGCTGAGCATAGATGTTTTGTAATAAATACTGAACAGTGCTGAGCACTTGTGTGAATGCGTAATGTTGCGGTTTTTAAGCCATCGATGCCACAACGCCGTTTAATTTTGTTTAGCATTTCTGCCCCCCGGAAATGCAGCTCCCAGAATAACGCCTTCTGTATTGTTCGTCCACACTGATCACTTTGATCGGGCAGTCAGTTCTCACTCACACACCTAAAATTTACACGTGGACGAAGTCGTGGGTAACAGCTAGTGTATACAAAATGTTCTGATTTTTTCTTTCTTTCTTTTTTTTTTCGTATTTTACAAGCAAATATCAAATTGTTTTCAATAGTAAAAACACACTGCACCAGCTTCTATTTGAATTGTCTGGTGCTAAATGATCCCTCAATTATATTTATACTTTCCTTAACACTGTTTACACAACGAAGTCTAAAGCAATCTGCTGTAGTTCATTATTATTCAGGATATTTGGCCTCCGGCTACAAACCCTGACTTATCATCATTTTAAATATTACCGCATCGTATGCGTTTAAATCTCGCGTTCATGAGAGTTAATCATGAGTGATCGTCGTAGTCGTAACTTTTCGTCACAAGGTCTGGCAGAAATCCCACGACCATGTGAATCGATTCATAATATTTCAGTTGAGCTGTAGGAGCGAATTGTACGTATCAATCAAATCTAAAATCTTTGATCAGTTATGCTTTGGCATTTATCATATGTCCGTTACTTTGATGAATATTTAGAGTTCAATGCACCTACAAGTACTTTCAGAAATAGATTGAAATTCTTTAAATATTTTCTAATTGTTTTTATTATGAAAATCAATTCCAGTGAGGTTGGGGAATGTGGGGCAAAGTGAAATGGTGAAATATTTATTCTGTTAGCAGGGCTACCAATTTAATAACATTTTAATTATGTTACACAACATGTAGTTGATTCCAGTAAAAACAGGTAACTCTAAAGATCAAGCTATATGATAAAACAGTTCTACCATGAACCAAAGAGAGTTGGCTGGCAAAGTTCCAAGAAGAATTCATTCATATTCAAGGGACTAACTGCTGATATAAAGAATGTGCCTCTATCTTGTCGTTCTAGCTCCTTTACCATACTTTATTTCTTCCGAACTGATGCTACATGTCAGTTTATAAATCTAGTGAGTTTCAACAAACAGAGAAGCAAACATTCCGATTCTCGTACTAACACACCTGCAAAACAAACTTCGCTTAAACTGCAATGGATTCGTTCTTTTTTGCCATGCTCAGAAGTGTTCAACTATCAAAATTTCGTGGTCGAACTGTATAAGCGATTTCCAAAACTTGATACTCATGTTGCAATATTTTGTGTTAAGTCAAAATTATTTTTGTTGTTATATAATGATAAAATTCCTATTACTACGGTTAATATTTTAAATATTAATTAAGACCTACTTCAGTGCAATGTAAATTTATTTTATGTTAGTCTTATTTTGATTTCAGATGTAAAGTTTGTTACGCGCATACAGGGCAAAGTCAAATACATATTTAATTTCACTATGTCTGTACGTCAGTCATCAGATTAAAGCTGTTCTTAATTTATTCATTCATTCAATTATTAATTCATATAGTTGTTTATTCATTAAATATATTTTTCTTCCGTCAATTTAACTATTCATTAAATTTTTTTTTCCATTAATTAGTTCCTTTATTCATTCGATCGTCTTATCAATCATTTATTAATTTAGTTATTTGAGTTCAATAAACAGCACTTGTAAGCCAATGTGCTCGTAAATATAAATCAGTACATTTTATTTGAACTACCATGAGATGATATACGAACGCAAAGTGTTAATTATCCCATAAAAATCTGTTTCACTATGAAAAGATTTACATGTTTCACTTTGCCCCATACATGCTACAAAGTGATAATTTTTCACTTTTACTTTAACGTGCACATTTGCTGCCTGAAATTAAAAATAATAGTTAAATGCAAGTTATGTTATAAAATTCATAGTTCTCTCTTTAGCTACTGTTTTTTTTTAAATAAATTTTCAATTTGTTCAGTTTTAAAACTGTAATTTTTCTTAACTATTTCTCTTTGCCCCACATTCCCCTACGTTTATTATCGCCTGAAATTGCTTGTATCATTAAAGCTTGTGTCATAAAATCTGGAATAAGCTTTTTTTTTTTTTAAATTTCCAACGAAATAAGATGATTAAAATTACTTTTACCAAGATTGGCAAAAACAATTTTGTAATAACTTCACAAGTTATCGAATATCTTTCAATTCTAGATGAGGAAGGGGATATTCAATTGCTTTTTTTAAAGAAATGTAAAATAATAAAATTGCAGTTATGGACTTTGAGAAATAACCGAATTTTAAAGTTAATGATTAGAAAGTACAAATACTTAAAAAAACGTGTTTTTACAAGTATGCAATACTTATTTATGATTTACAAATCATCGATAAAAATTGATGGTTTATGTTTGAAATTTTGTAATTGCTTATATATGTTAACAAGTAGAAAACTTTTACCCAAAATGAAAATAATAGCATTTTACGAGCTACATTTATCCTGATACATTGACACATTTCATGTATCTCTAGCTTAGATAAAAATTGCATAACAGAATGTTTTGATTTTTTCCAGTAATGTTCCTACAAAGAATGAAACAAATTAAATATTTTAAAAAAAAAAAAAAAAAAAAAAACAGAAACGGAGATATACTCTAAGAAGTAACATTTTTTCCTACTAAATGACAACTGCAATATCAAAAAATCATACGTTCTTGTGGAACAGTAAAACGCATTCATTAAAAATACTTTTTCTATTAAATATGTTTATTTAGAAATGCAGCTTGTAGAATTACCAATTTTTCTTTTTTTAGTGTGCAGCCAACGGTACGTGACAATTTATGATTATGCGGGCGCAATATTTTATATTCGTTCTTTCATGAAACTTAATGAAATTTACTACGTTTATTCTAATTAAGCAAACTTGATCCCTTTTTCCGAAATAACGTTAGCAGTTAGCAGAAAAGTTGCTATACATAGAAAAAAGGCAAATTAATCCTCCCTATTTAGATTTCTTACAAAACTTTCAAATACGTTTTAACAATATTTTCCTCGTCATCCAATTTGCTCAACGATGTTATCACATTTTTAATATTCTTTCTTTAACAATTTAAAGTTATTGCTTACAATTTGTTTTAGAACTGTATTAAATAATAAATTGTGATATTTTAAAATCTCTTTCTTAAATAAAAAAAATATATTGCCGCTTTGATGATTTGTGTCGCTACTGGTAATGTTTTATCGACGTTTTTATCTAGTCTCTAATTGAGCAATGAGCATAATTAAAAAAAAAATCCGCCGAACTTCGTACGTTAAAGCATATAAATAATTATTCTTAAAGCAAAAAATAAGTAAGTGAAAAATGAAAGATTAAAGAAACATATAATGTTCTTCCTTAACGTACACTGTTAGAAATTCCATCATGAAATAACGGTTAAATAGCCGGGAGCAGTCTGTTCATCTAATTAACTGTTAAATTTACGGTTTCTAACATTTTTGTATCTTTACGGGTTCTAAACCATTCCCAATCAGCTCGGTTAAAAAGCCGTAAATACAGAAGTTTACGGTTTCATACCCATTTTATGATAACATACTGCAGGCTACTGTAATTAACTATATGCGTAGAATTTTCGAGACGCAGAAAACATTCACAGCTATTATATTGTGGCGGACGACGAGGTGCGAGGACACGGTGGAGCAGGAAGTTTCCCGTAGAAGAGGATAGAACCCCGGACCTCCACGGTTTAAAGCCAGTACTTCCATGCTTAGCCATGAGATACCTACTGGATGTCAAAGATTTTGAGAAGTTTTTTTTCAGGGAAAGATAAAAATACAATATCAAAAATTAATTAAATAAGATATGTTTTCACAACCAGCTTTTATGACTATTACTAATTTCATATTCTCTCCATCTCTCCCCCACCCCCCTTCAGATAAAAAAACGATCTATACAGTATTATGTAATGGACTTCACACCCTCTTCGATCCACAACCAAGATGGACGCCCCATTCTTATTGACAACGAGACCTAGTGGCGCTTGTAAACTACGGTTAGTTAAACGTTCTTTAGGAGAAACAGAGAATAAACGATTTTTTTAATGGTTATTCTACTTTTGTAATTAAATATGGTAAAATAACAATAAAATAAATTGTTATAATTATATTTTTTTACGAACATTTTTAACAGTGTAAGAGGATACTGTTCAGGTTTCAAGGTTTAAAGCTATATGTTCAAAGTATTTTCTATAGCCTATTTTTTTTCTTATTAGTATGATAACTAATTTTCGGTGACAGAGAATAGTTTTTGAGTATACCACAGTACTTTCCTGTACACATATAAGTAAGTAAATAATGCATGTATATATGTATAGCATTTATTAAATACATAATCGTGATTGTTGAGACCGTTTTAACTGGAACATTTCGAGCTTTTTGCAAGGTGCAAATAATATTTCATGTAATTCTGAAATCTTCAATGCACTTAAATTGTTTTTCAATATTTGTTCAGTAGAAATATTCTGATTATTTACATAATTTTGTTTTATCACCTAAGTTTTAAAAATTTTTGTATTACTGATAGTTATTTCTCTGAAAAAATTATAAGTTCATACTTTGATGTATTAAGTCTGATTTTTTTACTGGTATAAAACAGCATACAGAAAAATACAGGATGTGTTCATATAATAATGATGATAAATTGATGCAGTCGGTACACATTATTTGAATTCTTTAAAGTTGTCTCTTTGGGTGTCGATGCATCGTTGCCAGCGCGACTCGTATGCTGTAAAAGCTTCCTGGAAGTCATCTGACGTAACTTCCTTTATATTTTTTATGGACTTTGTGACAACCTGTTGAATGGGGTTAACATCTCAAAAAGGTGACCTTTCAGATTTCTTTTGATTGTTGGGCGACGGAAAAAATCTCCTGGGCTCACATCTTGGCTGTGTGCTGTTGCAGCAAGGTTGTAATCCCTATCTTTGTCAGGTAGGTGTGACACGAAATAGGCGAGGGTGACTGCCGCTGTCAGTGGTCCGAAATTTCCAGTCATTTTCGTTTGATTGATCTGTAAATTAACCCTGAACTTATTTGTAGATGTAACGCTTTCAGCCGTAACAAGAACTCAAAAACAGCTTTTAAGCCATTGCTGATTCTCACTGCTTTAGCTCCGACGCGTCTGCCGAACGATGTGCTGCGTTGCTTAGAACTCTTGTCAAGTTTATTAAGTCCTCATGCGAGTATCAATGTTCCAAGAGCGCGTGACAACACGATAGGTCAAATTGACAACTCGTGTGTTTTAGTGTTATTTTCTTTCGCTTGTCAGGAATGTGTACTTTGTTTGGTACTACATTTATAAGACCGTCGAAGTTAATAAAAGTTGTTTTTTGATGACACGTTACTGGTCTTATTGGATGTTTTGCATTTACTCATGCCAACGAAATGTCGAAATGTGTATAAGTTTTTGACTAGTAAAGTTTCATTAAGTCATGTTTTTCATTTTTTTTTTTTTTTTTTTGTTTTGTTAGATGTATCAGTCTCAAATATCTTAACTGACTATATATTTTTAAGGATAGAGTATTATGGTTGTACGTTACTCTTGTCTTAAGTATGAGGAATCAGAAGGAACAACTCATTATTTTTGTTGAATGTTATTCAGTTAGAAAAGTGTTCTTTTAGTTTTTGATTTTATTAAATGTTACTCAGTTAGAAAAGTTTTCTTTTAGCTTTTTATTTTATTCAATGCTATTTAGTCTGAAAAGTTTTTCTTTTAGTTTTGATTTTATTGAATGCTATTGAGCTAGGAAAATACTAAAATGTATCAAGTTCTTATTTAGAAAGTTATTTTCCAACAATTACTTGTGTGCACACATATTAAATAAGCAAACTATTCTGTCTCGCTTGCCTTAATTTCTTAATTTCCAAATTTATGTAGTAAATAAAACAGTGAGGGCCGTGGTAGCCTAGTGGTTAGCACGTCGGACTTTCACCTGGAAGGTCGCGCGTTCGATACCCACTTAAGACCACCATGTATACTTGGGGATATGTGCATGTAAAATCCGTAGACCCCACTACCTCTCCCCGTGCGTAAGCAATCCTAAGGCCTCGGCTAACAGGTAGGGGGCTGGTGGAGAAAAGTAAATAAAACAGTTCAAATATATACATTGCACTACGTCAGCAAACATAATTTCAAAGACGTTTATAAGGCTGGAAAAATAGCTATTTTATGCTAAAACGAATAATAATCATATCTATTGTAAATTTAATCCAAACAAATGTCCGTTTTTTGAAAATTTTAAAAATGTCATTGTATCATTAACGTTCTGCTTTTTTACGTCACTGTGTTTTAAAAATCTTTACGTGGTTTTACTGAACATCATGGAAACTGAAAACAAGTCAGAGCTACTAAGATTTATTACCAATGACTTATTTTCTTGTCAAGAGCTCATAAATCGATATTTCTTTCCTTTCTTTGTGCTTCTAAATTGCGATTTCCCCAAAAGGATTTATCACGACGAAAGGGAAAAAATGAGAGGAAACTAATAATTTAATTTTTTTTTCAATAGTTGTAAATACTTTCTTTAGAGAAAAAACTGATTGCTGTCCTCAAATATAAGGACATATTTTTGGGAAAATAGCTTTGTTTTCTTCTATATAACATCTTTGTATAGCATCTTTTTTTTTTTTTTTTAAATTGAAATTAATTGTTTATTTTCTATGCTATTATTACGGCGATGAATATAAATGAACATTATTTGATAGACCAATATCTGTTCTTTATGTAGATGTAAAAAAAAACTAGTGCATTACTGCTCTATTTGAAATATACACTCACAAGCGCGTCTGATTAGTGATTATAACAAAGTGTTTTGTATCATTGTATTGTAATGTGTTGCTTTTTTCAACATTCCAGATAAAAAATATTTAATACGGACACTGAACATAGTAACAATTTTTACCGCTATTAATTTTTGTTTTATACGCTAACATCTTTCACGTCATTTTTTAAATCAAAGTTACTTTAAAATATCGAATAAGATAGGATAGCACATTGGTGTTAATAAATTATTCGTTATTTGAATAGTTTGTTCCTATATAATGTTTCATTAAATAAATCAAAAGCGATCTCTCTTACGATTATTTTTATTAAAACGCTAGATATATTGTTACGTAGTTTTTCAAGAATAATCAGCCAATCTCAACTCGAGAATTTATTATTAACTGAACATCGACAAATTTAAATACTAGCTGAATAATTACACCTTTTCAGACGGTCACTCCAAGGTACACACCGCTAAGAACTAACTTTAAAACGCTGTTATACACTTATTGTTTTATATCATGCGCTTGGGCAGTTCTGCTGGAATCGCGTATTTCCGCCGTTGGAATGAGCGACTCGCATCCGGTCAGGAAAGAACCAGGAATAAATAACATCTCTAACACTTTGAGAGAAAATCCTGCTACTTCCCCGGCCGGGATTCGAACGCGGGACGCCTGGGTGAGATCCAAGAATCCTAACCACTAGACCACATGGGAATGTAATTAATTACATTACAATATATAAAATTTCAGATGTAAACGGATTTAAAACGTTCCGCCATATATATATATATATATATATATATATACAGATATATATATATATATATATATATATATACAGATATATAGATATAGATATATAGATATGGCTACATAGATAGATAGATAGATACATATAAGGAGTGACTTGAGAAGTTTAAAATACATTTATGTGCGCACTTCCATCGTGGTATAGAGATAGTTTTCCCTTCTCCCACACATTACTTTTTTAAAAATGTTTTTTAAAAAAACGGGATATAAGTCGAAAGAAACAGTTTATCGACGCATAACTAACAGATACATTTGAATCACTGACGCATAAAAAGATAAATTACTTTAATTTTTCTATATACTTCTTTGGGTGTTTCAAAAATAATCCTTTAACTGAGAGATGCATAAAAGATATGACGTAAAGGGAAGTCTTATTAGTTGTAAATATGTGAACAAAAAGTAACTGGAGTTGCAAGAAGCGGTTTGCTTTTTAAGTTATTTTAAACACATTTGCACTGCAGAAAATGTTTGCATGAAATTACATGACGATGTCCTGGAAATCATTTATCCGAAATCTGACGTAAAATTACAGAAACTTAAGAACAAGAGACTACAAAATCTTTTAAAAAAATGCTTTTTCAGAGAATGGAAAACAGATAATATTCTGTAAATTTATTGCAACAGAAAATGTGCCGCAGTAGTGGTACCATCGGTGAATTCCCGAAATTACTTCTTCTCATAGACAAGGTTGAAGTTGAGCCCACACCGTTTGGCCAATGATGCTTCCGGAGTTTAAATTTAAATTATGCGCCAAAACAATGTATCATAAATTTTTGACACTCTTCAAACTGGTAGTCACAGATCTCAAATTTTACGTAATGTAACAGATCGTTCTCTGTAGCTGTACATAATGCTGAAAAACAAGAATTTTACTAGGAAACTGTTATGAAGAAAGTTGATTATTTGGTTTAAAACAAGTTTTTCGTAAGTGTGAAGACACACTCAGTTTCCCTCCCGTATTTTTTCAGAAAATTTTTAGAGTGTGGTTATATATTTTTAGAAAATTCAAATTAATATCTTCAATTTTAAATATATGAAAATATCAGCGCTCTTTCAATCAAAATGACGAAACTATTTTAAGCTCTTGCAATGTGCTAAAATTATAGAAAAATGTCAACATTCATTAGAATAATTAAACACATTATTATCAAGCATTTACAGCTCTGTGCCTTTGTTTCTAAATCTTTTGACAACATTTTTTATATCAAGAATGGCGCCCAGCATTTAATTATTTGTCAAACATTTTAAAGCCTTTGACTTAATGAATAGGATTACGGTGCTATAGTGACACTTATAAAATGAAATGTTTTAAAAGCTTTTTCTAATTTCAATTACAAGTGTAAGCATTTCTAAAATGTTTTTCAAATTATGAAGTGAGTAATGATTTCTAAGTATAAAAGAAAAAATATTCACTCTTATTTCGTTACGTTTTGAGTTGATTTCTAATTAAAGCCTTTAACATTTTGTGTACGTTAAACGTTTTCGCTTTGTTTGGATATTTATTTGCATGTGCTATTCCTTTTTACGCTCTAACATTCATAACAATAGAAACATTTGAATTAATATTTTTTTTTTTTTTTTGCTTTTTTCAAACAATTACACATCAATATGCTTTTGGCAATTAAACACGAAATCCGCATGCCTATAAAACTTTTATTACTGAAACTCAAATAACTCATGTGTGCAAAACCAACATTTTTAATTAGAGATGCAAAAAATACCATCTTTAGTATAAGATATTTTTGATATGTAATAAGGGGTGGGATATAATGTCCCCATATTAATAAGATGTTGCCGGACATCATTTTAAATAAGCTTCTGGGATGTTCAGAAACGAACGGATTCCTACTTAAGTCAACCTGCTAGAAGGCATCCGAGCCATTCCATTTCAGATCAGGCAGAGGGTGTCACATGAACCTCACCAATTTGTTTGAAATATTACAGTAGTTACAACTAAGGTACATATAAAATATCCCAAAAGGATTTTGTAAAAAAAAAATACCGTTTTCAGAACTATTTAAGTTCTAAGAAGGTTAAGTACAATTTATCTGTAGTAATTGTGTAACAATACAGTATATTTCTTAATAAATATTGATTCAATATTATATTAAAATGATTAAATAAGAACTAGTTTGAATTTCTGGCTTTTTTGAGAAACGCACAAAAGGCCATTTTTGAAAAATCATATAAAATATCTGGGGCAAAAATACACAATATAATTGATAGCAGCTCATTAAGCACTTTAAGGGCAACAAATGAGCAGATTTTCATATTTTTAAAAAATGGCTTTTTTGAGTAATTACACTTCAAAAATCGTAATTTTTTAACATTTTCAAATTTCAAAATTTAAATTCTGAGAGGATATGCATCTCATACTTACAATAAAATTTAATACAAAACTTCCATAACAGCACTTTAGATCTTCACCTGTGTTTTGCCAAAAATAAATTCCTTTCATAAGAAAAAAAAATCATGAAGTCGGAACAAACACTATTTTTTCACTTCAGAAACACTTTTTTTTTTCTTTATCAATAAAGCCAACTAAATTTTTAAAATTAGTGTCTAAATAAAATACCATCCCTTCATTATTTATAGAAAAAAACCATTCGATTCGGTTAAAAACTTTTGAAACAGTGGCCCTTTTAGAAGTGAGTGTTTTGCTGATTTTCTGAAAACAGCCAACTTTGTCCCAAATTTTAAACGTCTGTAACTAGAGAAATATTTTTTTTTTTGCAAAATCCTTTTGGGACATTTTATATGTCCCTTAGTTGTAACTACTGTAATTTTTTCAAAAAAATCTGTGAGGGTCATGTGACAAGTTTCAGACCTGCCTGCCTGATTTGAAATGGAATGACTCATCCTTATTTCAATGCAGCGTCTCGTGAGCTATTGTTGTCGAGATCAAACACAGTAGCAAATTTCTATCCACAACCTAACTGAGATTTATTTGCAAACATATCCAGCATAGGTAATGGACATAGAAAAAATCCTTTATGGTAATAATTAAACAACTGATTGAAGCTTACTTTTCGATCGTTTTCAATTATAAAAATATTCTATTATTATGTTTTTGTTGTACATATTTTTAAAATATAAAGGGAATCATAACACATATTACATTTTAAAATATTGAAATGCATTGTCTGAAGGTTTAATAGTCTGTAGAAGATAGTTGGCAACCAACTGCGGAAATGTAGTTTCATTGTTTTACCGAAATTTTGCTTTATCATGTGTTTACAAACCTTTAGCTGAAAAATAAAAAGCATTTCTTTTTAACACATTTCTTCGATTTTTTATTGTTATTGTTTATAATTTTTAAAAACAATAACAATATTTTTTAACGTTATTCATAATATTATTTATTTATATTTTTTTTTTTTTTGTATTGTTGGATTTTTGATTGCATTTATTTTCTAAAGTTGTTTCTGCTATATATGCAATAGCTTCATTGAGAATTATGGGCGACGCACGCACGTAGTTTTTAGACTCTCTTATAATATTTTTATCAATAAAAACATAACTTAATAAAATCATAAATTAATTGACACACTTTGGCAAATACTTGCAGATTACCAGGTGATTAATTTATGCTTTGTGATCCATACTGCTCAACAATATACATACTAAGGAAGGACTCAAAAAAAAGCGTAAACAAAGTGAAAGTAAAAATTATTTTTATATTTCAAACCTACATTTAATAAAACGTACCGTGCGTTTGTAATATCGGTTTCAAAATTAGTTTTCAGTAAATCATAGGCATTTAAAAAAAATCATAGACAATTCAATGTCTCAAATCGATTCAAATACTGCTGAAATTTTACCACATTCAGATACGTAAAAACAACTATTGTATCGGCAAATAAATTAACCAAATGTTATCCAGATTTCTTCTACCAATGAAACTACAAATTCGATTACAATATTTCGAGGAAATGCCATCGACGGTGCCGTCAAATGGCTTAAAGAAGTTGACAGAATTGCAACATGGCGCACTGGTCCGACAATCTGAAATTTACCAAAATGCTATTTCTCGCCTCGCTGTATCTGCAAAAGATTTGCAATTAACTGGAGGCAATCGTAATCATGGAAAACTGCCTTCGCTTCACGATTTAAAAAGCGCATCACCATGCAAGAATTTTTGGATCACCAGAGTGATCATGAGTTGTAGCACAATGCAAGCGCAGTCGATTATATTTATGCAAAATATAGTCTTCTTGAAAAGACACCTTTTACTACTCCACAAGCTGATCGTATTTTAATAATCATTGGTGACATCACAGACGAAAAATGACAAGATTGCTTTATGTACACGAAATTCGAATACTGTCAAACAACTTATTCATAGGGCAGTGGTGCTTGATGCAATTTGAAATGCCTCTCCAATCAATTTTTTGTATATACAGTCAACATAAACCAATCATATCATGAGCAGCGTCGAAAATTTAATCCTACAATAGACGACGGTCAAGATAATTACTTGCAGGCGATTTGATCAAAAAGGCCATACCTCATTTATGTGCAGTTTACCGCACCCTCAGAGAAAGTTGACCGTAGCTGAATCACGAAAATTATCCCGTTCCGTTCAAGAATCCAACATCCAAACAAACATTTCGCTCCCCGGTCTACTGGATACACGCACAATAATAATGCACCAGGAATAATGCACCAAGTAATAATGCACCAAGAAGCGCCATCAGTTGAAATCGTGCAGATTTATAAGATAACACTAAGAGAAGTTTAGCAACTGCAACATTTATACACCTTCATCTGATAGTGGTAATTATTCTAGGAACTGGCATTACGACTCATACGATTAGGCGAGCATTAATACCCTGCTACTATGAACTATAATACTCAAGTTCAAGCTCTATATCTGTGTGCAATCCGTGTGTAGACATTTGCGTTACTGAACATTCGTGCATTCTTATTGATTCTGTTATTCACCCATGGACTGCGATGGACAGTTCCAAGTTGTTGACCATGGTTAGTTGTAGATCTATTGGCTGAATTTATTTAAATATCAGTGTAAGAAAAATTGATCATCTGATGACCAAAGTTGGAATATGCTCCCAACTACAAATTCCGCTCATTTTGGGATTCGACTGGCAATAAAAAGTGCAAGCTATGTGCACTTATCACCCAAATGGTTCATTATGCATTACTACACCATCTGCCCTCTATCTATACGAATATATTCCCTCATCTAAATCTGGCATTAAGTTCATCAAGTCCAGTTAACTATGAGTATCGGCATTAGAAAATGTTTTTTGTCAACAAAACCGCTCCTCCTCAAGCTAAAATTATTCCTAATTCTGGAGGACTTTCTGCTACACAACAAGCTTAACGGGACGCTGTAATTATACAATTTTCAGACGTTTACCCTTCTGATAATGATAATACTGGATTATATCCATATACATGATTCAAAATCGAATTGCAACCTGACAAGCCCATTATATGTAGTCCTTATCGGCTTTTTTCTTTGTTAAATTTTATTTTATTATATTTTATTTAATGACGATGGACCTTTTTAAATGAAAAATATTTATTTTCTAATTTAAGTAGTAAAAGTAAAGGTTTTGGAATATTTGAATTATATTTATTAGTTAATCTCTAAATTGCGTAATATTTGGCACAAATATTTGTTTAAAATATATTTGGCAAAAACATTCATGTCTAGTGATTCAATTTAAGAGAAATACAAATCTAAGTAATTTGTTTATTTCCAAACTCAAACAGGAAAAATGCTTCAAGTAAATACAAACAAAAGGAATGTCAAAAGATAAATATGCAAACCGCAAATTGCGAGCATTTTATTCTTTCTTTTTGTAAGGAATTTGACGCGTAATTTGTAACGTTAAAAACAAAATCAATTACTTTTTTTTCTGTGACCAAATCGAATTTATTTTCTTGAACGCAACCGAATATACATATTTTTCGTTTTGTCTATTTTTGAAATATGCTGCTTGTTTGCTAAGATAATGTTTTTTAAAACGTATTTCACAAAACATTATAATATTATTATTATACTTACATTATACAGATTTAACGCAAGTGATTGTTTTGAAAAGGCTATATTTTCAGAAGTATTACAGGTACACGCATGGAATATGTATGAAAAGAACAACAATAGCAACAAGTTTATGCCCTCTCTACAAATGTTTGCTATGTGCCTCTTTGGTGACACGACACACGTCCAGGCGACATCGTCGAGATTATTCCATACATTTCTAGCATAATCTTGCCCATTGTCTGCACTCCAGCACTGAAACGTTCTTTGAGTTTGACCAAGGATTGCGGTAGTGAGAGTACATAAACAGGTTCCTTAGTTGGTTACGCAATCCTTTAATGAAATTATTATTTTAAACTTTCTAATGGCTGCTTTTCGCTTCTGCTAATTGCAGACCTCGTGCGTTCCCGAGAGACTGGAACCACCTCTTTCAGCGGCACCACAATGAGTGTGGTAACATCGCCGCATGATAATTTTGACGTCCAGTTTCTCCATCTGAAAGGGCCCGACTCTGTTAATGCGAAATTGCGCTAGGAGTTTAATTTATCCGAGAGTATCCTAGTCAAATGTATATTCAAGGGATCTTTTACATGTCGCATGGGCGCAGAGGATTTTCTGCCTCTTGAAAATCCACCGACACTGCCAGGCTCGATCCTTTGACCTGGGGCGTACAAGTCCCGCACCTTAACACGACGCCACCATGCCGGTAATCAAATTATAAATTTATTGTTTTCATACAACATGCAATAACTTCAAATTTCGAAGCAAAATAGGGCAAAACTTAGCCTTTAACATATTGAAAGCTCAGTATTTTTTTAAAACTTAAACTTTCTATGACCCCATTTGATCATCCGAAGGTAAAACAATATCTTATAAAGGATCAACATTTTAACATATTTCATAGAATTAATCTACTATGAGTCTATTTTATTCATAATCTTACGCATGAAGTTATCCTACTTCAAACAATTCGCTTTTTATCATAAATAATTTATAAACAAGTCTCATTTTTTCGACCATCAAGTCTTTATCAAGTGAGGATCGATTGTGGAAGATGCTTTTATTAGTAGTAAAGAAACGTACCTCTAATTTTCCATTTATATGGTGATTGCCTTTGATTAGGATTTAAGAAATTGGCTTCTTATGTATCATTTGCGAAGAGAGTGATACCAAAGCTAAAATAGAAGTTATTTTATCTTTAAATTGATTGAAGGACCCACGTAAATTTGATCTCGCAAAAGAGTAAAAGTAAAAACAGATGATTTATCTAAAAGCTCTTAATGCCATTATGTAATTAATAATTATGTTGAGAATACATCTTAAAATATCATAATTTATAATTATGGTTTTGCGGTGTTTGTACGAAAACTCCTTTTAAAGATGTAAAAAACATGTTCTAGAGCTATTATTAATGCGGCATGAGATCTGCATTATGATTAATTAAGTCATTTAATTTCCTTTTTTTTTCTCGATAATGAATCAATAGGACTTCATCTGCAGTACTTCTTTACTTTCGCAAAAATGCACAATAAAATACAAATTTTTAAAGGTGTTCTTGAAATGTAACTTATTTGCTAAAATCATTTGTACTTACTTTCACAAACTGTCACATGTCTTGAACTTCTATTTTCTAGGATTATTTTATGAAACTTTTCTGTGTGAAGTTTTTTTACCAACAAATATTTTAAACTAGTTTGTATTTCCTGCCTCCAAATTCCTAAAGTTACGTAACATAATGGTATATTGAGACAATAGGGGGGGGGGGGCTCATATGTCTTTAACAATAATGAGGGAAATGTGTGCATCATTGAAAAAAAAAATATTTAAATTATGACAGATGAGTGTATATTGTTGCTCTAGAAGTCATAGAGAATGCATTGGATATAATTCTGTAAGGTATTCTATCCCACAGGATATTTACGAATTTATATATGGCTTTTTGAAGGCCTATTTGCTTATTAAATAAGGACTTTTGAAGATTGGTTCATCCTTTTCTAAATCATAGCAGACATAGGTTTATGCTCTTGTTAGACATCATAGTTGTCTTTGCCCTGAAAATCAAAAAGGTTTTATGGCCTTTTCATCACTAAGCTATTCCCCCTTGTACTGGAAAAGATATTTTTTTTGCCCTCGAAGCACGTTTGCTATTAATTTTTCTATTTGGGTATTTTTAGCGTTGTACTTTGTTATGAACGTATTTCAAAAAAGTAAGTATATTATTTTAAATATATTTCCTGTTCTTAAAACTTAAAGTTGAAATTAATTATGTGGAGGACAATCTATGTTTTTAAAAAGAACACAAAATAAAGAAAATAATCTCTCAATCAAAATTCTAAACTGCATTTTTAAGAAAGTTTGTGTCGGTGAAGTATGTTTTATGCAACATATGTATTTTTTAGTTTTTAGGATGTCAGACAAAATTACTTTTGCAGCAGGTTTTCCAGGCAGTTTTCGGTAAGTTTACGAAATTGACTTTACTGAAAATTTGCATTTTTAGTGACAGTTCTCATATGAAATAAACAATAAGAAGCACTCCACACGAATGTTTGGTTTATCGAAAGAAAATACGATGACAGCAATTTCTACTTCAAGCGCTCTCGGGGGGATATGAGTGCTCAGATTGCTGCGAAGGATAGCAAAGTGAAATATTAAAAGAAAATACTAATAGTTTTTTTTAATTTACGTTATGTAGGAAAGCAAAATAAATAAAAACATATTATATTTTCGTAAAAGTAACAGGGCAAAACTAACTTAAATAAAGGTTCCAACACTTTATACTAGAAGAAAAAAATGTACATGCTAGTCATATTAAAACGGTTTTTCCATATTTCGAACTATAATGACTCTCAATAAAGACCGCGAGTAACAAGATTTTAACTATAGAATCTTGAAATATATTTTTGCGTTGGTGTCATGCTTTTCCTAGATTTCGTAGAAAATGAATAAACACATTTCATCTTCCGGCATGGTTATGCTTCAAAGTTGATGATTTTGGGGTTTAGTCAAGTAGTTCTTAGCAGAATTATACGTTAATTTGACTAAGACGGAGTCAATTGATAAAGACACTTTTTTATAGCATTGACAAAGAGTTCATTGTGTAGACGTGCCGATTAACGGAATTTTGGACGATAACACTGTTTTACAGTGGTTCGCTAACAACAACCAAATGATTATTTTTATCATAGATTCAAATTGTTATTCAAATACCTGCAAGTAAAAAAGTTCCACCACGTCACATTTTTGTGTAACAAAAATTGGAGCTTTCTGCTATTTTTCATGATTTTTGTGTCGCATGTGGCAACCCTGTGCTTCTGGTACCCTACAATCTCTCCGTATCTAGTTATTTCTGGCATCCCATTATGTAAACCTTCCTTGTTGAATATAGTTGTGGGTTTTTGTGTTAAAATTCATGTTGAAAATGGCAAATTTTGAGCGTAGACATTGCAAAACTAAGTCAGATAAGTTTTGTTACATTTGTGGACGGTTTATTTTGAAATCTCAAAGTAGAAAATGTGAATATGGCTTTTTTCTTATACTTCGGGAGCCAAGTTGGTGAGCAAGATGAAAATTGGGCTCTTCACGTGTGTTGCGTAAGTTGCAATGTGGTTCTTGGTGAGTGGATGAAAGGCAAAAACAGCTCTTTACCCTTTGCTGTCCCAATGGTGTGGCGAGAACCTTCAAATCTTTTTGATGATTGTTACTTTTGTCTTACAAACATAGAAAGATATTCCAAAAAGCAAATACATAAAATTGTGTATCCGAATATCCCATCTGCACTTAGACAGTTCCTCATGACAAGCACTAAATGGCACCAACTGCACAATTGAATTGAAAAGATATTGAAATTCAAGAGAGGTCAGTGACATTGAAGACACATACTGAAACAGATGTTGTTGAAGGCACTTGTAACCCAAAAAGGGAACTCCATTTTATTCGTCGAAATGAATTGAATGATCTAGTTCGCAAACCAATAGCCCATTTAGCGTCGATGAAAGAAACGTATGCTAATGTGGTGACTATTCTAACTGCATTCAAGTATAAACAGTTCAATTGGCGAATTTGTGGAGACGTAATGGTCTTAGCTATATTAATGAGTCTTAAGAGCAGCTTTACTGACTATTGTTGTTTTTTATATTTGTGGGGTGCTCGAGCAACAGCACAGTATTTCGTAAAAAAGGAATGACCACCCAGAACATCTCTTCACCTTGGAACTAGTAATGTTAAATACAATCCTCTTATTGAAAGGGAAGAAATTCTGCTCCCTTCACGTCACATTAAATTAGGACTGATGAAAAGCCTTGCGAAGGCCTTGGACAAAGAAGAAGGATAAGGATTTAAATTTTTAATAGAAATGTTTCTACAATTGAGTGAAGCAAAACTTAATGATGTTTTTATTAGACCTAAAATTAGACAAGTGATTTGCGACCCTGCTTTCGAAAGAAAGCTTAATCAAAAAGAGTTAGCAGCTTAGAAATTGTTTGTGAAGGTGGTGAAAGGGTTTTTAGTAAATAAGAAAGATAAAATTTTAAAAACCTAATTGAAGATCTTCTTAAGTCCTTCCAAGCCATGGGATGTGGGATGTCACTCAAAATTCCCATTCTACATTCACATTCGAATTTTGTCCCCCCAAAAAATCTTGCTGAACATAGCGATGAACAAGAGGAAAGATTTTACAAGGACATTAAGATTATGGAAACCCTCTAGCAATGTCATTGGGAACCAGCAGTGATGGGTGACTGCTGCAGGTTTATAAAGAGAAAAGATTTAACGTCACATAAGAAAAACAAGAAGTTCCGTCTAGAACTATACGAGCCTACTTTCCCGTATACACCGAATTCAAATTTATAATCTAGCTATATCTCTTTCTCTGTCTTTCTCGTTTAGCTTTAGTTCTTAATTGCTTCAAATATACCTCTTTCAACGGTTAATACATATTCATTCAATCATTCATTTATTAAGTCATTCATGTATTTATTCACTCATTTATTCATTCATTCTTTTGCTTATTCATTTAATCATTCATTAATTCAAAAATATCCTTGAAAATCCCGATCAAAAAATTTCATAGGAAAATAGGCTCGTTAGTTCTGGATGTACTTTCTATTTGTACATGTTCTACATCATAAGAGCTTTCCGATAAAGTTTGTTCCAAGCAAATCGGGCCGTTAGATCAGGAATTATATAGGATTGACATTTCCCCGTAGGTGGTATGTTAATTTTTTTTTGAACTGTTCAAAAATGAACAAAAATTGTTCAAATCAATATTTCACACCAAGCGCTTCCTCCAGTAAGCTTGTTCATTGGAACTTGTAACCAGAGTTACATAATTTGCTTCATTTTCGCCCATAGGCACTAATGTTAAAATTTTTTGAACTGTTCAAAATTGAACAAAAAATTGTTCAAACCAAAAAGTAAAACACGGAAATGAGATGTCCTCGCCAAGATCCTTTGAATGCAAAAAGAATTTTTCGGATCGGACAATTCGTTCAAAAGTTATTAAAGGGGGACAGACCGACAGACCGACAGACACACTTTTTCCCCATCTCAAAACCCTACTTTCAAATTTTTTATTTTTCAATCTTTATTTAATTACTTAACTTATTTTAAACTTTTCTTGATTTCTAACGATATTTTCTCGATACATTAAGCCTTCTTGCATACTTTATTATTATTTTTTTTACTTTTACGGGAAAGTAGGCTAAAAAGGATAACATGTCATCGCATTTATTAAAGTTTGATAGTTTTATGTTTTATTTAGTCTAAAATATGTATACTTTCTCAACTGAAATAGAATTCCATGATGAATTAAGGAGATTATTATGATAAAAATTGTGATTTAAATGCAATTTTGAGTTTCTTCTCGTACTATATGATAGTCATTTAAAAAACTGTTACAGCTTTTTTACAATTATATTCGAATTCTACGCTCCAAAATTAGTTGAAAATAGCTAATTTTTTTTTTGTTAGAGAAAAAAAGTTTTTTTTTTTTTTTTTGTCGACTAGTGAATATGCATGCTGGAACTTCAGCGGTTTTTAAGAACTTAATGGAGAAATTCCATGAATAGTCAAGACAACATTCATTATTGACAACAAATAGTCACCGTGATCTTGATTTGTCCCTACTTATTGCCAGATCGTCCTAGAATGGAATTACCTTTATTGAAACGATATCTTATCTGCATGTTATTTTACGGAATTCCAACCCTCCACAAATCATTTACTACACTAGTGCCCTATAATATAAATTTCAATCAATCCTTATCTGTTTGCCTAAATTTTATCAATAATACTTTTTTCAATAATGCTTTAAAATAATACTTATAAATAACACAGTTACGAAGAACACAAAAGTTAAGAACACAAAAAAGCTATCTATACACTCTTGCACCAATAATCGAATAAAATTCTCTTCTTGCGCCTTTTATGCTGTTTTGAGCTCTCCGCCACGTTATACCGCACAGATGCATCTATTGGTTGTTGTTGTTGTATCCTTGCGCGCAGCGAGGAAGATTGGGTGCGCTGCTCCTGAGTCTAACGGGGCCCTTATAGGCAGGAGTCCGACTTCCGCCCCTTTATATGTGGTCTCTTAATTATTTGAACTAGCTCCCAGATGAGAGACCGTCACCTGGGGTTGCCCCCCCCCCCAGAGGTATCGTTTCACTTGGAGGACATTGGAGCCACGACCTATTTAACGTGCACCAGCTCCCTTTAGTGTACACGGCCTCACAGGAACCAGCCGCTAGAGGTTGTCACCCTCCCAAGCACTGACCTAAGTCCATGTTGCTTCACTTTCGGTGTTCTACGGGAACCGAGCTTCTGCCGACTGGTCCACTGCGGGACGCATCTATTGGTGGCCCCAGTATTAGTAAAATCTTTAGTATTGCGCTTAAGAAAACCAAGTTTTTTTATAAGCTTTTGACACAATTTTATTAATATGGATTGAAAAATTAAGTTTGACATCAAAAGTAACGCCCAAATCCTTAACAGTGTCAGATCGAAGTAAGGGAAGATTATTAATCCTATAAGGATATTTCGGAACGCCAGAAGTACGAGAATAACTGAGAACACAATACTTCTTAATGATAACACATAATTTGTTGTATAAACACCACTGATAAAAATTGTAAAGGTCATTTTGAAGAAGAGCAGCATCATAAAGAGTACGAATTTGTTTAAAGAGTTCTAAATCATCAGTCAAAAAAAACTATGATCTGAAAGTAATAGAATTGAAGTCAAATCCTTAATAAATAGAATAAAAATCAAAGGACCCAGATTTGAACTCTTAGGTTCACTTGAAGATTTAGTAAAATTATTGAAAATAGCACTATTATAGTAACAATAGAACTTTCTGTTACTTAAATATGAATAATAAATCCAATCAGTAAGATTAATATAAAAACTCAAAGCAATAAGTTTTATAATTATATATATATATATATATATATATATATATATATTATATATATATGTATATGTATACAGAGAGAGAGAGAGGAGGGGGAAAGGGAGATAAATATAGATATATATACTCCAGCCCCCTTTACTAGATATCTTTTTCGTCTCAAAGCTAATTGGTTTGTTGTTCTTTACAAAAAAAAAAACCCTACGCTTTGAAATATATTTTTTAGCACTAAAGAATCATGAAAAAGCGTTTTCTATTTAAAACAATAAGAATTTAGGGGGGAAAGAAAATTTTTTTCATAATTAAAAGCAATTTTTTCCCTCTTAAAAGGCATATGTTTTGAAAAGGCATATGCTAATTTAGGATAAGAGGAAGCGTAGTGGAAACATTTTAATTGAACTGCTCTGTGCAAGACCATACGCATTTGTTATTGTAGTTTTTTTCTTTTTCTCATTTCGGTTTTATTTTGTTACATTTACGTTTCGTGTTGATTTTTTTCTTTCCTTTTTAAGCCGATTTTTCTCTGGAAAAAAGGAAAAATAAATATCTTTTTGTCAAGAATTTTAAGTTATACTACCATGCAGCGATGTAATATTTACAATATTTAATTGAAGCCGCATTAAAAGTGCTATTGCATACGCATCACGTTTACAAATATTTAAATAACATCAAAGAAACTTAAAAGTTTAGTCACATCTGTTTTTCTTTAACGAAGAACGACTGCATTTATATATATAAATTTTTTTTTATTCTTATACATTCAAAACTTCATTTATAAATACTTAATATCAAATGAAAAAATCATTTTGTTTTTATTGCTAAAGACTGTTCTGCATTTATGTCCGGTTTTTTGCGAAGGGAGTGGACAAATTATAACTTTAACTTAACGTCAAAAAATCTATACTTATATGTATATATATATACACGGGACTCTTCAAAAAAGAAAAAATAATTAATAAATATATACATTGAAGTGTCATAGAAAATGATTTTTGAGTTGTACAAGGTTTTGAGATGAACGCTGAAAAAGTTACAAGACAGCAGTTGATGGTTCATAATTCATACCTGAATGACGTGGCCTTTATGCACGTCACAAATTATTAGATTATTCCATGAATGTTGAATTAAACTCGTACTCGTGTAAGTGTTAACCTTAACCTTACTCAAGTATTATTCTCAGTATTTATCTTTGAACTGCTGCAACATCCAGTGTTACTTAATTGCCAGCTTCCGCGTCCCAAAAGTCACACATACGTCCAGCAGTTTAACCCAGACACCCTATCTTAGAAATGAGAAAATATACTTTTTCAATTTTTGTGGTAATTTCGACTCAGAAACGAGCAAGCGCTGTTCCCAGTATGTACCGATGCCTAATTAGAAAGTATAGTTTCAGAAAAGGCAATTATTATCTTATTTTTACTGCAATAAATAAAAAATGTTATGGAGCAACTTTGCGTTTATAATTGATATATGGTTTTTTTTAACGATTACTTCTTGTATCAAAGCAATAGTATTTGTGTCAAAATTAAAGACCCATTTAACGCGCGAGACGTTAGAAAGACTCAGGAATGTGAGTAATATGTTTGTCTCTTCAGAGCAGAAATACAAGATCAATAATTTGTCGGATTCGGATAGGACTCTGTAAGAAAAGAAAACATAATGAACGAGTGGATATTTAACGCTCTTCTGGATTGAACTAAGAAGAAATTTTGCACGGAATCACTTTAACACTCGCAGCCGGTGGTACGTTTGGAAGCTACATACTCAAACTATCCCTCTGACCGCTCGATGCTCAAAGATTCTTGGTGTCCGTGGCAAGAGCTTTCGCTTGCAGTTAGGAAACTCTGAGTTCGATTTGACGACGGTCCACTGTTCTCAACGACGACGTATCTTTTCTTCTCACATTTTTATTTTTAGTGATGTCTCAAAAATGAGGTTGTAAAGGATCATTTTTGAGAAAAAGGATAAGAGAGGGGGAAAGGGATTAAAAAAGGAGCTCAGTTTTTCAAAGCTAAACCATTTCTCGGAGCTTTTCCGAGAACGAGACCTTCTTGTAAATAAGCCATTTTATCCTAATAACAGGAATTTTGATTTAACAGTGCAGCACTTTGCAGGCTTAACTAGCAGTGCACAAAGTGCCCGTATGGATTTTTGGGGGACCTAGGGTTTTAAGTGTACTCCAAATCACTAGGACATGATCAGAGGAAGGGCAATATCTATTGAATAGCCGTGTCCTCGTTAGGATTCAAGCCCGGGGCCCCCGGCGCGGAAAGAAGCGTGCTCTACCACCTATGCCGTTTGAAGCGGCCCTTATTGAAGTTTTTTGCACTTATGTGATCTCTCTCACTTTTATTCGGTCACACGGACCCGAGGCAAAAGCGCGCATAAATGAAAAGCTCGCCAAAGTGGAAAACCACAAAAGGGAGCTAAGAGCAAACATCAGTTCAGTGTAGACAGTAATTGTTAAGTAATATTATGCATAGTTATAGTGAAAAATTTGACAAGAGACGTACGTAGCGTCAAAGAAGCTAAACTTTCTCGCCATTGTTCAACTGTGCCTTCATTCACACTCGCCCTTTCCCCGGCAAGGACACGAGTCGCCAAGTCATGTCGTTTTTTTGAATTTTCATAGTCGTTTTTTGAATATCCATTCATGTGAAGCAGTAAAGTTGTCCATCTCAAAAACTCTTTGACAGTTGTGCTGCCTTCTGACTTAGGAGCTCAACAGTAGTAGGGATGTTCATGGCATGAGCTTCTTTGAACCATAGTAACAAACTCTCTCAGACTTTTCGAACTTTCCAACTTACATTCAACTTTTTTTTCCGACTGGATTTCACTCTTTATTAGCCATAATTATTGCCTCTCGATTTTTTAAAATGCCCCTCAATGTCGATTCAGGGACATATTTTTGATATGCTAGGATATCGTTCGAATTTTTGGATAACAGCCATTTTAAACGATAGGGACAAGCGGACAAGTACGTTCTTTTTGCCATTTTAAAAAGCAACAAACTTCAACACTAAAGAGTATTTCGTTAGTAATCAGTGTCACGTGTTGCGTACTGTACTCTAATTGGACGGAGCACAAAGCAACTTTTGCTGACTTCAATCTCACGTACCCCCGTACCCCCGCGTTTAATAATCTCTATACGTTAAGGGGAATGTTTTCTTGGAATCTTAACAATAGGGGAAAGAGGAGAGAACGAATTTCTAGAAGCAAAACAAACAGGGTGAATTACTTGTGATAAGAAACGCCTGACTTGAGGAAGTTAGATTTTTGAACTGAAAAATGTTTTCAACATGCATAAATGAGAGCTGCTTTTTTAGCACGGCATATAAATGAATAAGAGTTATCATTGTTTCCTATATCGCTAGCCGGGACCATAGGAAAGAGCGCATAAATGAAAAACGCGCATAAGCGAGAGCGCGTATAAGTGAGAGACCACTTTTACTTTGTTGAGTAGCTGTTCTACTGCACCTGTTGAAGAAGTATAACATTATTTTCTTTGAGTCAACTCGTACACATACACACACATATATATATATGTACCTATATATATTATTTATTTTGAAACATTTTATTCAAGGGCGCATATATATATATATATATATATATATATATATATATATATTATTTATTTTGAAACATTTTATTCAAGGGCGTTATGAAAATATAATAACTCAACGTATATTTTAACCAAAGCTTAGTCCCAGACGCATATAGCGTATTAGTATGGTACTCCTTGAAATACCTCTGTTCATATTTGTGAGAATAGCACGTGTATTATCACAAAGAAATGTGGGGTTTACTTAGAAAAAAATAGCAAAACGTCTAAAGTGGGTAATTATTCAAGGCAATACAGTGTATAATGCACACACAATAAAAGATAATTATTTAAAGAACTAAAACCATTATTATGAACTTTAAACGCAGCGTAATTATATGTCTAATTTCTGTTTTCTATTTGTTTATAAACATGTTCGTTAAGAAATAACCTGTCGACACAGTTCAGCTGCTATTTGTTACCAACTCTGTTTATCTCTTTCGTTTCAATGAACATAGTGGAATTGATGCACAGCTTACAGACAAGTCTTCTTTGCTCTTTCTCCTTGTTAGGGTTAAGTGCATTAAATGTCTCCAGAGACCTTTATACGAAATCCTTGTTGCCGAAGATAATCTAAAGTAGCCAAAGAAAATATCTACTGAGTCCCATTCATCTAAAGTTGGCTGACATTACTGTAATATTTTTTTCTCTCTAAATAACAATAATAATAATAATACTGTATTTGATAACATCATTTCAACTCACATTACGTTCTGTTAAATACACTGTTAAAATATTATGTAAAAAGATACAAAGGAAATCGAGAGATTCTTTAAATTTAAGAAGATATTCTTTATAATCAAAAAATCAAGTTCCTTGATAAAAGTTTCTCAATAAAACTCTTTTTTTTTTTTTTGCTCTCTGCACAATTATAGAGAGATCTGTGAAATTATATAACAATGGACACTTGAAATTGGTGACTTCCAGTTTAAAATTTGTAAACAAATGTCTAATAAGACACTTGAGATTTGTTACTACCGTTATAAAAAATGTCAAGAATTGCATTACATATTTTTTGAGTATGGTTTATTTCCAGCTGTAGTGAGCAGACTTCAGCCCTCGTCGGTCAGTCCTGAGAGTTCTTTGGACCATGGCTGCCTGCGATCCTATAGCGGCTGGCCAGACGCGGCGCCAGAACAAAGAATAAGCGTTCAAACGATAGTTATTTTTCTCCTCACTGGTGCACTGCAAGCATGTACTAGTTCTGCATGGAAATACATTATGAAAGCATTGTTTTTGTCGGGTTTGCAGCATGCATCATGAAGATTTCTTTTTGGTAAATTTTTAGTTTATGCGTTACTGATCGGAATTATGTCTCCCGATGTTTAATTGTGTCTAACATATATATATTTATTTTAAAGAAATTTTTCATCGTAAATGAAATAAAAACGACAGAAAGCAATGGAGTGTTTTTTCTAAGCATTAAATTAGTGAATGCATACATTTTATAATTTTAGGGATTTACTAAATTCACGTTTGGTTTATATGCATATATTTTAATTGTTTTTTCACTCCATGTCACCTATTCAATTACTCTACAAATAGAAATCGTAAATTTGATGCTTTAGATGATATTTTTAACCAGTGAGGGCTGACATTTGCATTTTCCAATGTCTCGAACTTTACTGGTTTTATTTATTTATGCATTGGTTTTATTTATTTGTACTTCAGATTATTAATAAGGAGATAAACGTCATTATAGCCCAAACTTCAGAGAACATATTTCGGGACAAGAGGAATCCTTTTTGAATAGAGTTGTATGCATCTGGATGCAAGTAATTCGAGTGATTTACACTCACTTGGATTACTTACAATTTTTAGGTCAAATCTTTACGCATTGATAAAGGGGTTCCTTTTAATTCCAAAACATGTGTATTAAGTAATTTTTGCAACTTGCGCTATAAGAACGTTGGTCCGCTCATTAATTTTTTTCCACTCAAAAGTAAACTTTGAACTTCATATTATGTCTAGATTATGCTTTTAAATATATTTTTTTTTTGTTCTGAGAAGTTTAAATTTTTTATGCTTGTATAGAATGATAAAGAAAAAGTGAAATGAGTGAGAGAGAATCTATATTATAAATCTAGAAATTTACCTTTTTAAAATTAAACTCGCGCTACATGAACAGGGGTTACAATTGAAATATCTAAAAGGAAGGGAGGTTTCCCTCTAAGATTAGTTGTTGATTCTCCACGCGTTCATAAGTACCCTCAATTTTTACACCATTGAGTCTTAAAACATAGAAAAGTAAATGAACTATCTAAGGGACCGTTCATATGTCACGTTCTTTTCCGATATATTTGACCCCCTCCCCCCCCTTTGTCACAAAATGTCACAATTCAACGGACCCCCTTCCCCTCTTTGTCACATGTCACGCTATGTTGTATAAGCCTGATGTCACACTTCTTGTTACCCCCTCCCCTCCCCTTGTCTCACTTCGTCACAATTTCACAACCCCCCCCCTCGAAACGTGACATCATTTATGAATGACCCCTAAAGCGTATTTCTGATTTCTAATTTAAAAGTGGGGAAAATTAATTTAAAAAAGGATTTGGGGAAAATTAATTTAAAAAAGGATTTAAGGAAAATCAGGTTACTGAAAATCAGAGAATCCGAAAGCTTTTGGTGGCTTTCATCGAAGAAATGCCGGTTGCTAAGTCTTGGTAATAAAAATTGAGAATATTCAGTGTAGTCCAGAAAGAAAGAAAAAAGAGTTGGGAAGGGGGAGGCTTACAGGTAAGAGCATAGGCTATTGTAATGAAATAGTGGTGGGGGAGGGGGCTTTTGAAAAGTGGAGGGACGATAGTGTAAAATAAAAAAGTAGGCTGACGGTCCCCCCCCCCCCCCCTTCGACTGAGAATACTCATTGCTTTTTGCTGTCAAGGAGTATGTCATCTAAATAAAAATGTGTAAAGGGAAATTTAAAGAAAAATTGCTCTTCTCCAGGGGTGTCCACGAGGAAAGTTCATGGCGTAAACTGCGCCATTTAATTTTTTAATGAAATTTTTGACACCACCTGGACAGGGGGGCATGCTTTCATCGAGTTTTAGCCCTTTTGGGGGGCTGTCTTTTTTGAAGGACTTAGTATCTATTAGTATGCACCATCTTGCTTACGGGGTTGGCACCCATGTATTGTCAGTTACAAGTTTAAAAAATAATCTTGATAACTCTGAACTGCATATAATGAAGCGTTTTAAGTAATTATTTTTAATTTCTCATTTATTGTACTTAATTGTAATATTTGAAAATATTTCCCCTTGATTGTTTATTTTATTGAAACGTTTTCTTTTACAAAGGCCTAATCTTTGACCTTTCTTACTTAATATTTTAAGATTTTATTCTAAATATTTAACTAGTGTAATTGCTTTAGATGAGAACATCAAACAAAAAAAAAAGTCGCCACTCTTATATGATAATCCATCTGTTGAAGTTAACTGAAGTCAGTTACACTATACAATGCAATATTAGTTATTAGTATTATGCTATTAGTCTGTCAATAACAATAAAAAATTGTTGCATTAATCATTTACTTAATTACATAATTGTTCAACTAATCTTTATTTGTTAAATCACTTCACAACCTAACTGTTCCAGTTTCTTGAAATAATTAAATTTACAATAAATGGAATTGAAATAATTCAATTAACACATATATTTAAAATAACTTTTTTTAATCATAACCTATGTCATTTTTCTTTTACCTGCTGTTATTTAGTAGTATTAACATGAATGTATTGAAAATTGCTTAATTATAAAGTAACTAATAACCATTTAAAAAATATTCAATACGGCTTTCAAAAACCTGCTAGCCAATTTATTTGGGCTACACAATATGAGAGGATAAATGTATTTCATAAAATTATGCGCAATTATTGTCGTTCAAAATAAAAATAAATCTGAAGGCATAATATGGTCAGCCAATTGCTAAGAAAATTTTCTCTGTGTTCATTATATATAAAAGTATACGTATGTAAGAAAAGTTGTATCTTAACGAGCAGTTTCAGAGTCTGCATGTGTTACTACCAAAAAAACGATCTTTTTATTTTTTCCTCTGTATTAAAAACGTTTCAATGGCAAATACATAACCCTGCAACGTATTTTGATAGTTACTTTTGTCCTCAACACTTAAATGTTTATCTGTCTTGAAATTCTAGCCTTTAACGCGATGATATTGCTATGGTTAGAACTTTAAATCCTCGCTTTTAAGTACATGATAACAGCGCCAATTGACTGAAGTGGCAGAAAATGTAAGTTCTGCTTGCACGCACTTTTTCGCCCGTTTGGACAGCCGCTATACGATCGCAGGCAGCCATGTTTGGACGAGCGACCCAAGGCACAGACCTTCCACTTTAAATAACAGAATAGTAACTCCTCTTTTGTACAGATGGCGCCACTACTGAAGCACGATATCTGTTGCTATCAATTTTCAGAATGTTCTTTGTTTTTGGTTCTCTGCCGTTTTCTTTTTTAAAGACTTTGTAATTTCATGTTTTAATTCTCTGTTATTTTAGATGAGGCTCCATCTAAATGATTTCCATATATTTTCGCCAAAAAATTTTTACATTGTAATTACTTGGGAAAACGGGTTTTCTAACGGGTCTACTTTTCATTGTATTGTAAATAGGTTCAATTTTTGAATCAAGTCATTATATCTGTAATTTATGGAGATTTATTACAACACCTATTAAGGTATAATTTGTACTGCACATAGATAGCTACTGCATCTTGAGAGGTTTGTTAGAAATATGTGACTAATACATTCTTCGAAAAGGAAATGCAAATTTGCAATGTAATTTTTAACATTTCCCAATAAAACAACTTTGCAAATTTAATGAGTTTTATATTTCTTTTATGTCTGCCTAATAAATTGGCTTAAAGTAAAATTCTTATTCCGAGAAGGTTTTGTACTACTTAACAAAAGGCTTCTTTACACACCTGAAACATTTGATCTCCACAGATTTCACTTTATACAAAATAAGAGGCACTCTGCTCTTATGGTCATGAAAATAACAAGTCATTAATTACGGAATGTGAACTAGATTTATGTCAGAAATGCCTATAAAAATAGATTGAAAAGACGACACTAGCAGCGTGCAGAATTTTTGATCCCATTGAAAGGATCGGCGTCAAATGCTAATCAGTACCATTCACTTGTGGGGTCTATGTGTGGACCGAATTTCACTTGAGTTCATGTATTACGTTTTGAGTTAGAGCGCAGTCAAAATGGTTTCAGCACTCCTTAAAAAGTGTAAATCCTTGATAATTCTAAAATTTTCACTAATTCTTTTTAATGAATTTTGAATATAGGAGAAAGGAAACACACAGTAGGAGAAAGGAACGTGTTTTAATGTTTTAATAAGAAAAACGTCAAATTTGTCAGAAACCACGTCTGTTTGTTTGAAATTAAAAAAATAACAGAAAAATTCAAACTGACAGTTAAACTTAATCTTAGGGATTGAACAGATATTTGGAAATTCTGAAATTGTAACGTGCAGCATCAAATTGGCACTCAAACTTTCCTCCAAATCGTAGTCATTTTACCCCCAATTCCCCGCCTCTTTAAACATATTCTTCCAACACATTTCGCAATATAAGAGAAAGTGGGAAATTTCTCCAACGGCATCCTAAGTTCTAACAATGTCTCGTATATTCCTTTCTTAGAATATTTTGTGTTGTATGCGCTGTGATATCACTACGAAGAGTCTTCTGCAATATATCAGCAACGAGGCAAGACAATTCAATTTTGAATTTAGAAGAAAAGTTCGAAAGAATGCTGATCCACCTCCCAGTTCTATATTACCTATCTATAGCTGTTGAACGTGAGGCGGGTGCAAACCTTCAAAGGAACATAATTTTTCGGCTTTTCTTTGATTTCTTTGGAAATACAGCAAGCTTAAATTTTCACTTTTTAATGTATCAGTATATTTTGAATATGTACTTCTGTTTTTTTCCCTCGATATTTTACTTTAGTTTGTTAATAAACTTCTACGCTTCATTTCTAACATTAAACCCGTCTTTTACAGATTATAGAAGACCCAAATCAAGCGCCCACATTAGTAACCATTCCAAACTTGGCGACTTTTACGATATTATGATCATTAATATTTTGTTTTCGTACAACCTTAGTTCATACCGGCATTGTGACTTTTCCTTATGTTTCGTAACATAAGGAAAAGTCACAATGCCGGTATGAACAAAGGGCGGCTTTTACAATTTTACGCTCGTAATAATTTTTACGATTTTTTATTTATTTATTTATTTATTTTTTTGCAATTTTTTTTTTATTTTGACGACTTTTGTGAATTGGTTTCGTCTCCTCATATAAATTTTTGACTAACAATTAAAATAGCATACAATTGCATGTTTAGTAAATAGCGCAGAAACGGCACAACGAACATTTGTCATTGTGTAATTGAACTTGAAAAAATAATAAATATACATATTAGAGAATTTAAAGTTATTTATGGTAGTATTTTTTTTCTTTGGCAATGCATTTTAAATCCTTCTTTATTACACTATGCATTTGAAAAAAAAAAAAAAAAAAACATAATTCTACTAAAAATCTTCTTACCCATGTTCAAATCCCTCTTCTTCCGTCAAATCATCTCCAGAAGTTTTAACTATGTGTACAAAAGCCAATTTCACCCTCGAATATTATTTTTTAATTTTTTAAAGCCACATAGTGAAAAAATTCTTAGTAATAACAATTGATTAACATCATATTTTTATATACACTAAGTGATCACTTCTACGTAACTTCTTTTTATCTCAGTGATAAGTATATTAACGTTTACTGAATTCGTCAGGATCAAAACGTCTACCTTAATGGGCCCTTAAGACCTTCTAATGGATATGCACTTAACGGAATTGTTGAAGAGATTTCTGCTGATTTCGGTCAGAGCAGAGCTAAATTAATTAAAGATTGATCTATAAAAAAAGATAGGGTTGGACAATTAAAAAATACATGAGCTGCTATTTTCATTTGAAATTTTTTTGAAGAAAACATTGCTTTCCAGAGCAGTTTTATCGTTCTTTAGTGTGTGAAAATTTATGAACAGCTGAAATCGGAAACGGTTGGGATTGGAACCACATAAGGAATTTTATGCCCCAAATAACATGTTTAGCACATTTAATGTAAAAACCATTTTACTGTGTTGTGTGTATTCTTTATTAATGTTTATACAATTTGTTGTATTACTATAACGTATACTTAAAATTAAATAGCAAATATAACGATTTCGGAAAATTAAAAATGAATAAATAATTAAATTAATAACGGTTTTTATTTTTTAATAACCTTTTTCATACAGCCTTTGTGTAGAAAAGACCAATTAGCACACACCAATGAGTAGCCAATGTAGCTACTATATACAGTATACTAGTCTGTCCAAAGTATTTTTGCCTGATACGTTAACTATGTTCACATCATTTTGCTTTACAATCAAAAATATTAAAATGTAGAACATGTTTATCTTGGTAAACTCATTACAATGATTTTGAAAATCTATCATGAAGAACAAAAGATTATTTTTCTCTTCCGTTTTCTTATCCTGCTTTTTTTCCATGCATTTTAACGTTTTAATAAAAAATGATATCTTTCTTCATTTTTTCGTTTTGTACATAAGTAAAGTAGGTTCAAATTCCAATTTTAATTTTTATGTCATATTATCTAGCTTAGGATTTATGTCCCTAACAAACTTGCACATATTTGCAATCCTGTACTAAAAGCTTTCGGCAATCTGCATTGCTATGAAAAAGAAAAATCTGATTTACGGTACTTTCAATTTTTTACCGAGCCAAGATTAGATCGTGTTTCTTCAAAATTTTCAGTTTGGAAAAAGTAGTAAATAGTTCCAAAAATATTTCTTCTAGTCTAAGGAAACTAATTTAAAGACTCAAGAGCAAATTTACTTGAACACCCGTTGAACCCTTAATTAATGAACTTATGAAATTTCAGTTCAACTTGTAAACACAAAAGCTTTTTTTTCGGAGAAAAAAACTAAAAAAAATGTTAATGAATGCAAAGTTGTGGCTTGTTTTTAAAGTATAGAGAAAATTCACTAGATTACTGTTATCACTGTATAGAAGAAATGTTGTGTATTCTTGTAAAGTTCAAAAAATCATAGTTTGATGCAAAAAGAAAAATTTCTTGCCATATGCTCAAAGACGTTAAAATACTGTGTAAATTTTAGGATTAAGTAAAAAAAAAAATCCGTTTTCTGTAATTATGTCTGTGTATCATTCTGTACCATTTTGCACTCTGTCTAAACCTCAGCATTTTGGTTATACTGCTTATTTCACCTGCAAAACTCCTCAAAATATCGTATGTTATATGCTAATGGAGAATATTTTAAAGTAACATTTCTTAGCGCAACTATTTTTACGCATTTTCTTGGGGGCATACGGAAAATATACTAAACGCAATTTAGATCTCATGCAGAACCAGCATTTACCTGTCATAAGCTTTAACGTGCGATAAAATACATATTTATCTTATTTTCAAACCGATACAACCTTATTCTTTTACTCAATCACTAATGCATTTCTCAGAGAAGACACAAATAATGTTGTTAGCCCCTGCAAACAATCATATTCAATAATAATAACAATCCTAATAACAATATCATTACAATTCAGAGGACAATTTAGCTTCTCCCAATTAGTTTGCAAAGCATAATACAAATACAAATTAAAAACTGACGACCAGCAACAGGCACAGGGCCCAGCTAGACTGGTCCAAGTCAATTTCACAACCTCCAATGAACATAAAGAGCTTTCTTAAATGTTTTTACCTCACTGCAATTAAAAGTCACTTCCCGTGAACTATTCCAACTGCCTACAACCCTATGAAGTAGTTATTTTTCCTTATTTCAAGATGAGCCTGAGATTTGCAAAACTTAAAGCAATGTCCTACCTTCAGTACATAACTGCAGTCCATCAACCATTTCCCTTTCTTATCAATTGAAGCAACTGAATCATGTTACCTCTAACTCTCCTTTGCTCTAGACTAAACATATTGAGAATTATGAGTCAAACCTCATAACCTGTCTGAAAGACCAGTTATGAACGTTAGTAGCCCTCCTTTGAATCCTTTCCAATAAGATTCTGGATGTAACCAGTAGTGTCCTTCTTTAGATAAGAATACTACTGGGTACATCCATGGTACTTTGCAATCGGTTTTGTTTACTTGCGTGCTTCAATACGTTTGCTGTCAATTAATTTTTGTATACGACTTACACATAAACATTTTTTTAACTGGATGAATTGCTGGAAGTACGCATCTTTAATTGAAAGTAACAGTAATGTAACCATAAACATGTAATTTTTCATAAAGCACGACTGGCAAAAACATTAAATTGAAAAGAACTGAGACAGTTCAATAAAAATGTAACAGAAGCTTTCTATGAAATGGAGTTCAGCTACAACAATAACTCAAGTAGCACTAACTCATCTTTAAATTGTGATTTCTGAAATGAAGGCTATTTATTATATTCTCATATTAGAAAAAAATATATCATTTTTTTTTTCTGTTGCTTCAATAGTTGTTAGTTAAATGCATAAACCTGAAATTTATTTCTTGTTAACTCTATACTTTTTTCTTTCAATCCCTTATTTCTTACTACCCAAATTTTTCACATTACAATTTGTTTGTTATCTTTTTGAATGCACAAAAAGTTACTCTTAAACAAACATAAATTATCACAACTAGTTAACGTTTGTTTTAAGGTTATGTTTAACTATTGAAATGAATTACATGCTAAGAAAGATTGCAAGCATAAAAATTGTATACCATAATATTTGTTATAATTACCTTTATTATGTAACTATTTCTGTTTTCTTAAAAAAACGGAAACTATGTGCTAATAATAACCATTTAATTCGACCCTTCAGAACGCTGCAAAAATTCAAATTTTGAAAAACAAACAATATACTTCCTCATATCTATCGAAAAAATGTAACTGTTCTTATAAATTTTTGAAATTCAGTTTAAAAAACAACAGAAACATAACAACTAAAACACTATACGAATTTCCAGAATGTCAAAAAAAAAAAGAAATAATATAACTTTAACGTCCGCTTTTGTAGAAGTATTGAACTAACTCTGCATAATATTTCGGTATTGGAAAAGGTAGTTTTAAGAAATAAAGAAATATGAATTCTACTGTTGAAAAATTCTAATTGTTTCTGACGGAATGAATAATGGTAGGAAAATCTCTAAATGTTACAAATATTTTTAAAAAATAAATAAATAAAACATGGTGAATCTAGTATGTATGCTAATGTAAAGACAAAAAGATTAGTTTCACCAGCAGTAGACTTTTTGTTATTGAAAGTAACGATTACATTTTAAAATAATCTAAACGGTAAAGCTAATTCGTTTCTGCGTATATTTTTAAAAATAATTTTTTTTTCTTTCTTTCTTCATCTATTTAACGAAGAAATAGAAGATAAGCTGTGAAGTATGAATAACATAATTTTGTATTATTTATTTCAATGGCGCATGAAATGCATGTAAAATAGTCATCGTATGTTTTAGTAATAATGTACTCGAGGATTTTTTGTACAATTATGTTAAGGTGCTTTCAGATTTAAAGAAAGTTTTGAAGCTGGCTTAGCCTTTCACACTTTTGAAAACGAATATAACAAGGTTGTGAAAATGAAACGCTATGTTTTCCCATTGACAAAAGTGATAGCTCCTTTTCATAAAGGAGGCAACAATTTTTGCCAACGAAAGTACACTTGATCAGCAAAGAATGGGTTGTCTTGAAAATAATCTCAATAATGTGTTATTCTTTTTACGTATTCTTTCCCCATCAGCATTTTGACCCTTCCACGTGCTTAAAAAATGTAATGCATATTATACATATTTTTTGAATATAGAATACAGTAGAAGCATAACTTCTTGTTTTTCCGTAACATCCACCAGATTACTGTAAAAAAGTAGGTACTTCATATGTGTGTATATATATATATATATATATATATATATGTGTGTGTGTGTGTGCGTGTGCGTGTGTCTGTGTGTGTACTCCCTCCCTAAAAGTATCACGTGCTTGCAAACTGCCCCAAAATATTGCTTTTCCAAAACATTTATTTAACATAGATGCATTCATATAAACAATACAATAAAACTTTCTGCCTTTATAAAGTAGGAGTCCTCATGTTTCTGATAATCGATGTTATACTGTACCGCTTAGGATAAATACCACCTTCTTTCGACGATATTTAGCTCCACGAAGTTGAAAGATGTGTTAAAAAATGTGCTATTGACAGTAAACTACTCTACACTCTACTATCAATTTTCTAGCAGTACTCTACTTCTTTTTCTTCTTTTTTTCTAGTCATTAGGAACTCTATACATTAACATTTTCCAAACAACAATTCAGAGAACATTTTATTCTATGAGGTTTTTTTTAAATAAGTGTTCATTAAATTTTAAAGGATGCAATGATTCAATCTGTAACAAATTTTACTTTAAATTCGTGTAATGTTTGCTTGTTTCAAATACTGACAAGTGAGTGTAGTGGCTAAAATGAAATATTTTTAATTTTCTTCAATGCATTAACAACAGAGTATGAGGGAGCAATGGATAACTTGCTTATTGCGCAGGGAAAGTAATTCATAAATGATGTCACGCTTCGAGGGGAAGGGGGGGGGAGGCTCGTGAAATTGTGACAAAGTAACAAGGGGAGGGGATGGAGGTAACAAGAAGTGTGACATTATGCTCATGCAACATAGCGTGACATGTGACAAAGGGGGTAGGGGGTCTGTTGAAGGTGCCTTTTTGTGACAGGGAGGAGGGGGTCAAATATATGGAAAAAAAAACGTCAAATCATTTATAGACAGTCCCTAAGGTAAAATATCCTGCTGAAGAGCTAAAAATTTTAAGCATCGCCTGTACAGTTTAGCGGATAGCGTATGCAGCGTTTCTATGTTATCTTCCAGGAACGTTACCTTATACTTATCTTTTCAAACAGTAATTTTTCATCAAAGCCTTTAAAGGCAGCTAAATTGGAATTTTATGAAACTAATTTTTGTTTTACCTTGCGTTATTTTTCCTCTTGATATATGCTTCCGTATACATCACTTAAATATTCTTTTCAACCATCTCTAAAGTTCGGGGGGTGGGCGAAACGTCCGTTCAAAAAATAGTATATTGAATATTTTTGAAAAGTTCTTACAATGGAAGAACACCACCTCGGTAGGATTAATGTTATTCTCGTAGATAGGGAGACTTGTGCAAAATTCTCACCTACGGGAAATGCATATCCTTCTTTCAGGAATAAACATAAAAACCTTCTGCAATGACAAAAAATTCACAGTTGCATCTGACTGAATGAAAAGTAAAGAGAATCTCCAAAATGCGATATGGAATCGGAAAATAAACTTAGGCGGATGTATTATGTATGAGAATGTACCGGATAAAAGATTCATTTCACGAGTTGTAAATCTTAAATCTTTCTTTCACATTGGGAATTGCATTTTAGACTGGCAAGTGGTGCAAGGCATGGTAATATCTTAGCAATATTTTGGCCTGAAAGCCTTCTTTATTTCGCGTGAATATAAAAACAAGTAAGTTTAATATGGTTTATATATAAATGCATTTTAGCATGAAACATAAGGATGTAATTTTTCGTGCTTTTTATTTCATCAAGAAAGTGTTAGCTTAAATACTTTTTTTAATGTTTTTTTTTGTTTGTTTCTGATATAACTCAAGGAATTCACTCGATTTGGCAAGAGTTGTTGCAATGGTGTTATTTCTCAGACGAGGAGAAAAATTTAATCAGAACATGAGATGAAATATAAAACTACAAAATGTACCGAAAAACAAATAAGATCCTGAAAAATGTTAAAAACTGCTTTAAATGCTAAATATTATTTTTTTAGTCAAATTACAGAAGTCACGTATGTAGAGCCCTCGCACAGTCTACATAACCCCAGCTTGCACAAACACCACACAATAACCATTATTTCCCACGAACATGTGTGGACTAACGTGTCCCATCGTCACTGTCTGTATTGCTTCCACCAAGCTCGTAAAAATCGATGTCTGAATAATCTGAGGAAATAGAAACATTGTCCTCATCGCTAATTGCAAACTCACTAATTATACTTCTTATCTATTGAATCATAACAAAATAAATACCCTTACCACCTTACATTATTGTGACACATGAAAAACAACTTTGTAAACACCGCTTTAAAGTTTCAATCTCCCCTGCCTCATCATAACCTCACGTTAGTTCTCCTTCTAACATCTTTTGTTACTGCTACACAGCTTATGCTCCTACCACTTGGTTTCAGTAGAGAGCCTTTATACGAGAGAGACGTCAACTCCGTATCGTACGCTGATTGGCCAAAGAAGAAAACCGTCCAGAAAACGAAGAACTTGGACTTCTTTCCGTAGGAATAACATTGCGCGCAAAATGTCGTCTTAGAAAAGAAAGGATTCCTCTTAAAATCGAGGAAGTCATACAATTTGGTTTTTAGTTTTATATTCTTTGATGTGTTCTTTAACCACATTTCGCCTTAAAAAGATGTAATTTTGCACAGTAATTATGAAAGATCGTTTTGATGTACTAGGCCTGTGTTCATTGTCTCGTTTTTTGCATCCTAAACTATGTTTTTTTGACTTTACTGGTTAATCAATGTATTTTAGGATGTGCATTATTATAATAACTTACTTTTCCTTAAATTCAGTGTAGTTTTTTGTATGCTAATATTATTTTTGATGCTGTATTCTCCGATACATGACAGAAGCATGCTTTGGCGACATTTGATGTTAAACGCTCGCCATACAGGTTACTATACTCAATGCTAAAAAGCTTGAAGTCGATTGAGTTGGCCCACCCCACGGAAGCAAATTCGGAAATTAAAAGTTTCTACAATATGCACCCGCTTTGCACCCAAGTTTAACGTTTTGCACCCTTAACCGAAAAATGTCATAAGCGATTTAATTCGGGGGGGGGGGGGGGGACTAAAGTTTAAGTTAGATTTGATTATTATTGTTAAATATTACAGTCTGGTTAATAACCTTGTTTTTAAAATATTTTTTTTTCCTTTTTTTGCATGTACATAATTTAAAATGTATTAAAATTTTAGATCATCTTTAGTATTAAGGGTTTTTTTTTTTCCTTTCAAGTAATCATTGTATATTGTTGAAAAATAAATAAATAACAGTTCTTTCTATTTCCATTCAATATATAATTAAAACACATGTGAAAAAATTAGGAATTGTTTTTTAAATACCATAAAACAATCATTAACTTCGACAAAAAAAAAATCACCCAACGATTTTAATTATAAACCTCTTCTTAATTTTAGAGTTTCACAAGTCTAGTAGTGTAGTTCAAAATTATATGCATATATACAAATAAAAAATCAACCATTGTGTGTTTAAATCACAAGTATGATTATTGTGTATTCTTAATTTTGTTCTTCTCATAATTTTTTTATTAATCCAGTGTCAAACTTATCTTGTCCTTTAAGTATTGCTCTTCGTATAATACTTTGGTACATTGCTTTTTTATATTTTTTTATCTTCACACCTTATTTATTAATAGTTAATGCTCTGGCACATGTTCATTTCTTCAAAACATGCAATGAATTTTTATACATTGCTCTGCATTCAGACTTTTTGTATCAATATAAGTTCTGAAGAATGCAATGTAGGACTTCCACACTTTTTTTTTGTTAGACATTAAGCTCCAATTAATGAATTATATTAAAGTAATGACTTGACTTTGCTTAATATTTAAGGCATAATAATTTATGTTTGTAATATAAGGTTTTTAATAAACTTTTATAACATTGTCGTGATTTTTCAGTAATTTTCCCCCAGTGAGTCACATGTCTGTACTGTTTTCGGTTACTTACCTAGGCATTTGGGCTACTTAAACATCAGTTAAGCTTGTTTCCATTGATTAATTACTTAACACTGTTCCTACATCAAAATGATTTATAAAATTTTCATTAGAAATAAAAACTATAGGTATTTCTTAGCCTGCATCATCTTTCTACAAACACACATAGTTCTGCGCTGGTTTAAGGAGCAAAATGTCTAGAGTAACAGTATCCACTCTTTAAATTATGATATAGCAAAAGAAAAGTAAGTATTAAAACAAGAAAACTTTATTGTAATTAATTGTACTTTCTACTATTCTAACATGAAACTTTTTTTAAGTGTATTTTTATTACGTGTAAATATATTTTGCATGTATTACTTGATTGGGACCCATAACTTAAGCAGGTTAAGTTTGCATCAAATACTACTATGTTAAATATATTTAGATTGAAGAAAAGTATGATTTAAAATTAAAAAATCCTATACTAAATTATATTAAAACCAAATAATACATAAGCAGCATAAGTGAGCATTAACGAGACTTCCTTTTTTATAACTGGTCCTAACTGAACTGTTCCCGCCAAGCGAGCGATACTTGGGCCAAATGCGGACGACGTGGCCAAAGCGAGTTGGACGGTTTTTGCTGCGCTAAAGTATGCGCAGACACCCATCTGAAGCTCTTGACGTCTCTCTCCCAGTATAAAGGCTCTCTAGGTTTCAGAATTTACTCATTTGGATGTTTTGCATCTAGAAGCTCCTTGTTGCATTGAAAAAGGGATTCCAAGCAATCCCGAAACATATGTCTACATTTTATTGCTCATTTGTGCTTTAAATTAACTTGAAATTATATTTTTATTACAATTACACTGCTTTAGACAAGAAGTCCACTTTTGGCGCACTTTATGTATAGGTTGAGTTTAAAGCTATCCAACTTTCTCAAAAAGAATAAAAAATGTAACGTCTCAAAAAAAAAAAAAAAGTGGACTGTATATTTATTTTGCAGTTTTAAAACATTGTACGTAATGAAAGAAAAATTAACTAATCTCTTCTTGCAGTCACTAAAGTCCATTTGTTTTAGATATGAAGAGGCACAAGAGCGCAATATGTTTAAGTCCCGTTGTTTTAGTCATCATAAGGCACAAGAGCGCAATATCTTAAAATCCACTTGTTTTAGACATCATGAAGGAAAATAGCGCTATATCTTAAAATCCATTTGTTTTAGATAGCATAAAACACAAGAGCACCATAGCTTAATTACTTATTTATTTTGTTTTTTTTTAAATTTACAAAAGATATTCTTCGTGTGAAAATATAGCCTATCATACTAATTATGTTTCAATGCACTAGTTCATACGTAAACGATATTACTTTACATTAAAACATTAAGGAATAATTAGATATATTACTTAAAATATGATTAGGAGATTGTAAAACACACGCGGCGCGGGGCGCGCGCCTGAATTAATCTACTACTATACGAGAGACTTCTTCGTAGTATAACGAGAAACAACTGAAAGGAAACATTTTTCATTTGTGTTTAATACGTTCTGTTTTATATTTGTGGGAAAAGTTTAGGCTTTAATTTACTAGTTCTTTTCTTGGTCGGTTCAGAAATAATTAGAAACATATTCCTTAACAGTTTGTAGTCAATTATCGAATGAATTGTACTTGCGAATTTTTAACGCTGAATTCCAGCTTCCACTTATATGCGAATTTTTTCTAAAAAATGTCCGCTTGCCTGTAGCTAAAAATCTTGTGTTAATGTACATATAAGTCAAAAGCTTTTACAAAGCGCTCTTCAAGTAATATTAAAATAGCGCAAACTAAAGATGAGGCAACCATTAACTGTCACCAAAACATATAGTTCCGCTCATCGGTTTCTTGATTCAATATAGTAAATACAGCAAAATGCAGCTAAGTTAATGGTGGAAAGTATCATTTTTTTCTGAAATAGAATCGTCTAATCGATTTTCAATAATTACTACAAAGCATGCCAAAGCTTAAGCATTTGATAGAATAAAATGCTACATAAGTTGATTTTAGGAAATTTACTAACGAGAAAATAATGTATTGGTTTTTAATAGTGCTTAAACTGCAAAGAATATATTATTGCTTTTGATTATTAATTATGAAACTTCTTTCAAAATTTATATTATTATTATAAAAAATAAAAATGTATAGGATTTTAAGATATGAAATGGAAATAAAGATCTTTTTCAACTTACAAAGCGCCTTACGTGTTCAAAATATTTTTAATTTCTTATTATTTTTATTATATATATATATACATATATACATATATATGTGTGTGTGTGTGTGTGTGTGTGTGTGTGTCTGTGTGTGACACGATGTTTAATTTTATTTTTATACAAAACACTACTCTAAATTTTCATCTGTTTCAAATAACATATAAAAATAACCATACATAATTTTTTCGTCGATAAATTCTTATCATAAAAAAAACCTTACAACTGGAAACGAAGTTTACTTTTTCATTATGTTAACCTTAAGAATGCCAATGAAATTACTATCATCGATAGATGTAGTTTAGACTTACCTCCACAGAGATATTGCAGCTAATAACTTTATCACGCGTCTGAAAGTCACGTTGCTGTGATGAATGGTGTGTTCTATTTGTGAGCCAGCTGATCCTATTATATTCTAATTCTGAATGAGAAGGCCTCTTTCATGTTCATTGTCAACTTCTCCATTTCAAGTAACAAATGGCAAACGGCACAGATTTTGCATAGTCATTACCGAGTCCTATTTCCTAATGAGTTTAACCAAATTGCTCAAAGCCTTCAATGTTCTCATGCGCAATAACATTTGTCTGCATTACTTGTTTACAAGAACAAAGGAAGGACTTATCATACTATGCGCAAGCTCGCATAAATCATGACTCAAATCGGCGTTTGTGAACACTCAGTTTTCAGGAATAGGAAATATAAACATACATTAATTTGATTCTCACTTAACTTTGATTAATGTATTATGTTAGAATTTGAGCCTGTTAGTGGAGTCACGAATTTTTCCGCATGAGTTAGAAGCAAAGGTTGGTGTTTTAACCGTGTTTGATGCTACTTTAAAACATTCTTGTGGGTACATCATGTATCTTAAAAGTTCTCGCAAGACGGGAGACATATTGGTTTCCACGTATTGAAAGCATTGAACAATCCAATCCAAGAAAAAGACCTTGTTTCTTGTTTTGAAGTATCTGTAATTTTACGTCAGATTCCGGATAAGGGATTTCGAGGAGATTATCATGTACTTACGGCCAAAAAAAATTTTTTTACGGTGTAGGATGGGTGCAGCGCCCTTCAAAAAGTATGAATACGTCAAAATACGAAAATTTAAAACTTATGATGATTAATTTATAATTCTATATGTTTTTTACAATTTCTATATGTCATACAATTTCAGAGAAAAACGTATGACGTCAAGTTACCCTTTGGATTTTTAAGTTACTTAGAACTTAAAATGTCTTCTTTTTATTTAAGATGAAGTAGGGTAATTCAGAGTGTGGCATATTTAGACACAGGCTTAAAAATCTTTAAAAAAAAAAAAAAAATTACAAAAAAAAAAAAAAAAAAGAGAGAGAATCAAATGTAAAGTTTTTGTATTTACCAAACCTTTGCATTTCATTTAAGTGCTTAAGTTACTTTCGTTTGACCTTTTTAATTAATCAATTTTATCGCTTTTCATTACCGTAACCAATTATCATATATTGAGGCCAGTGTACTCACTTACCCCAAGTGCCGGGGTAAAGTGAGTATAAACACAAAATGCAAACTCTTGAAATGTAGAACACAACCAAAAGCATGTAAAGTAATTTTCATGCAAATTAAACAACTTGTTAGAACATATTTACTTAGATTGAAAGTAGAACTTTATCATTTTGCGTATTTGGTAGAAGTAATTTACGAGTAAAACGTCAGTTGAAATTTTTTCTTTCCTTGGTTTAGTTGAAATTTGGGATCAAAAAGTTCTGAATATCCATTTGATAAGCATTTTTTCAACTCTTTAGAAGAATTTCTAATTCTACATGAAAATAAAATTTTATTTTTCTATTATACTTATTATATTTTTCTGAAATGTGTACTTGTAGTGACATCATTTGTAAATTGCAAATATGTCTTTTTCTTTTTTCTTTTTAAAAAGGTTCTTCAACTTCTCATGTGAATGAACATACATTTTCATATAAACACTAAAGAACTAAATATCAATTTTCTGACATACTGTCACATATCTTTTTGCCAGTTATAGTACAAAAAATATCATGCTGTGGTCATCACGAAACTTCCACCACATTCTTCATAGGAATAATCTGTTTGGAACTATCGCCTCTTCGCTAAATCAATCTAGAATGATTTCAGTTTGATTATATGTAGTGTTTCTAATTTCTCAATCTGATTAAAATTAATCTGATTAATTTACTCTGGGAAAAATCAATATAATTAATTTAATCTTGACTGAAGCAATCGGAACTCAATTAAAGTTTTTTCCCAAAACTAAACAAGTTAGTTAAACTAACTTTATTCGTCTTTAGTTTAAAATAAATGTGAACTAAAATTAAGTCCGTTTACTTTAGTAGATTAAAATTTTTCTGGTGTAATGCCCAATAATTAGAAAATGTATGCACATATTTGTGAAGACAAGAAACTGCAATATATGAATGCTAAATGACATGATTCATTTTATTTTTCCACGTACTTACTTGTATTTAACCTATTATTTTTTGGGAGAAAGATTAAATTCAAGCCTGAAAATGCATCATTTTAAAAATTAAAAATAAAAGTATATTATTTGTGTTAAATAGTTATCAAATTAAAAAACATATGTTTAATGGCATCAAATATTTCTTTAGCTATTTAGGCGGATAACAAAATACTAATTTACATATTTAATAAAACCAATCTCCTATTTGCATTTTTTTCTTTTTTAAAAAATATTTTATCACTACTGTGATAAGATTACAGACGATGTCTGCCAAAATGCCGTTTTAATCAAATAACTGGAAACTAGACTCAAAACAGTATGTAAACAACATAAATTCACATGAGACCTTAAGTAAATTACAACAAAGCAATTTCCTCATGTTTTCTTTAACTAAAGCAGAGAACCATCTGCATCTGTTAATGCGATTTTTCTTAGCTAAAAGCAATAATCGTGCCAAAAGTTTGCCTAATACAAATCAAGTCAAACTAATGGCGCCTTATAATTGAGCGGAATCCAATGATGTTGTTTCACGCGTTAAATGTCAATACCTAATTGTCATGTTTTAATGAATGTTTCAAATAACATATATAGCTTTTGAATTAACGATGTATAACATTATTTAAACTTTTAAAATGTGTACATTAGAGATTGAACAGAGATTAGTGTCCCCATGCGTTTTGCAAGCAGCTTAAATTCTTGTGATAAAATAATTATCTGTCATTTAAAGCTGTTACTTTCCACACAACAGTATGAAGAAAAAAATACATAGTTAAAAATTTTATGTCAACCTTTTGTCCTATGTTTTCCTTTGAATATTTTGATAATGTAATATTTTCCTAGCAACGAACGTTTATATTTACTGAAATTTATCTCTTTGTTTAATTACCTAGCCATTAGATTCTTTATAATTTGGAAATATTTTATCTGCGTATATCACAATCCACCACAATCCAGTGCCCCTCAGATAGAGTCATTTGTTTTTTAACTGTGAGTATACTTGTTTTAGCATAACTCTACAAAATTTAGCGCTTTCAGCTAACATTAAACAAAATGTTTCAGTTTTGGTTATTTTAGTTTACGCCACCGGTCTTTGCACGCCCAGTGGTGTAATTGTTTGACACTGATGCCTTATGCCCAATATTGCAGGCTCAAAGAAGACCGTACCAAAGACGGTAGGCTTTCCAGATGCAGAAAATCGGCAGCGTCCGTCCATTTCATATGATTATACGAAAGGACGGACGCTGTTTATACGAAATGTTAATAGTATATTGAATGTGAGGCCGTGGTAGCCTATTAGGTTAGGAAGTTGGACTTCCACCTGGAAGGTCGCGTGTTCGACACCCGCTGTAGACCTATCATATACACTTGGGAGTACGTACATGTAAAACACGTGGACCCCACTACCCCCCCTACCTCGCCCCCCCCCCCCGATGCAGGGCATCTTTAAGGCCTTGTGCTAACAGGGAAGGAGGTTGGAGGAGACAAGTATGATGAATATCTATATATCTTGAATAACAGCCGCTAAATTATTTTCCGAATGCAAATATTGCATCGCTAGAAGCCAGGTGTCCCCCGCTGTTGGGGAAAACTGGGAGTCAAAATGTTCATGTGGTGATAAAGCCCCACCCATAGTGGTTTTGCAGAAAGGGTTGGTTACTGATGCCTGTGCAATGCACTGCATATGCAATAGGCGGTAAGCCATTAGGTAGCGCCATTAGAAAGAAAAAAAAAAGTTTAAAGCCTGTTGCATTTGACCCAAAACTGTCCAAATGTTTTTTTTTTTTTTTTAAAGGAGTAACATAACCTAAAAAAATAACCAAAATATGTATCGTTTTAACTGTATTTTTTAAAACATTAAACTATGTTAAACACACTGAAAAAAATGCTTCACTCTATTTTCAATATTTGAAAACTTGCGAGTGATTTTATATCTTGCTATGGTGTGAAAAATTATGATACGGATCCCAGTTTTTGCATCTGACATACTTATTTATGTGTTTTTGAACCGATAAATAGTTTTTGGTGTAAAAAATGATAGAAAATATTTTAAAATATAAGTGCATTATATCATGGTAGGAAATTTTAGAGCGCAGTACTACAGTATTTCATTCGTCTATATCAGTTTTAAATAGTTGGAAAACTGAAAACTAAAAAAAACTAATTACTTGTTTATTTATTTTAGTTTTCACTTCGTGCATTAGCATCCTCAATGATTGATTGTTGCTCTATAAGGTACGAAGTCTAGACTATTTAGATACACCGTTATTTGAATGATTTATTCTGTCTATTTTTCAAATTATTGCCTACATAAAATGTATTATTCTTGAAGTCAAGGCGCATGAAAAATTCATGCTTAACGTCTTATAGGGAAAGATGATCAATTAACTAAAATATGCATTTCCTAAAAATGCTATCATTTCAGCTAGTTTCTGCGCAGTTCTTGTCACTGCAATATTCTAAGTAAAATCTTACTTTTCTAAAATGTATTCTTGAAGTCATTTCTAAAAAAATTACTATTTTTTTAATGTTTGACGTTTTTAATATTTACAGTTTTTAGAAATAAAAACATCCCGAACAATATTCACAGATTTCTTTACGACATTAGTTTGTTTAATCTAAGAGCCCTCAGTAGCTTAAAAAGGTCTCATTAAATAAGAAAAATGGTGAAAGAAAGCATCTTGAAAATGTATATTATTTTTTTCAAGTTTAATTGCAGTCTCATTTTCTTAAGTGCATACTCATCTGTCCATGTCATCATCAATCAATGCATATTTTGGAAAGGAAACAAATTATTATATCAAATTTTTCTTAAGCTTAAAATTAAATAAAGGAAACATTTTGAAAATTAAAGTTATGGATATCACGTTTCTTTCTTTTGATAGTATGTCATGCTAATATTTTTTCTCGGTTCTGAGTTTTGCACCAAAATTCAATTGTTTTATACTTTCCCTATTGAATTAATAAATATTAAAATATGAAATTAATGTTTTTGCTGTTGTCTTTTATTAACATATACATAAATTCAGTTACCTCGTCAGTTAACAGTAAGCTTTTTTTCTCTACTTTTTCATCAACACTTTTCTTGTAGCCACAGAAAAAAAACTGCTTCAAGACTAATGTATGCTAAACATATTTATTTTTTCGTAAAATATATCTATCTATGGAGTAAGAAAAATAAACATCAATATATAAAAATTGTCTCATTTCATATTTTCCCCTACTGGCAGAAGTTAATTGACGCCTCCTTTCATACTTCGAAAGTACGTTTCTGTGCAGGAGTCTGGATCTAATAAAACCATTTTACTCTTTTAAACCATGAAGGTTTCTAGAGGTTCTTCTGCACACTCCTTCACATTTATTTTCATGAGATGTGTATGATAAAGATTTTAAAACTTCTTTCTTTCACTAATTGTTGAGGCAGTGTTTAACTTTCTGTTGTAGCTGTAAGAGAAGGTTCCAATTACTATTGTCAGTAGATGGAAAATGACAGTTCTGCATCAGCAGGCGGTGGCGGTGGGGTGCAAGTGCAAGGGGGCGTGGTTCCACTGCCTGCCGAGTAGGGTTGAGTAGTAGGGTTCCTGATGCTGACGTCGTTACCTTTTACGAGGGTTTTTGAGTGGAGTTGAGTTGTTTTCTCCGGAGTTTAGTTTTTCGAAGTGGCAACACTGATTTAGTTTCGGTTTTGATTAAATTTATATTTTAGGGAATGGCAATGGCTCTAACGTATGTTGTGGTTTCCATGACAACGTTTTTTTACGAAGAGCCTCCTAGTGGTGAAAAACAGGAATAATTATTTTTCGGACTTAGTCGTTTTCCGAAGTTATTTTTAATTTCCAACTTAGGTTTTTCGCGAATGGTAACATTAATTTATTTTTTTAATTTCAAGAATTGAAAAGCTCATGCTGTCATCCAGTGAGAGAAATTATTTTTAGACATAGAATATTGTATTTAATTACATATTCTTTCAGATATTCGGAGTTGTATACCCCAGACCTTAATGTTGTAAAACTCATTCGATCAGGTCGCGATTGCTATGTTTTTTTTTCCCCCGCGTTTGTATCAGACTTGACTGATGTGTTCTAGCGAGAATTAATTATTTACATCAGAATTAGATTTCACAATTTTTAATCAACACATTTAATTTTAAAATCAACTCAATAAAATGTAATTAACAACTATCTCTTAATTTTGAACATATTTTTTCTCCCTAAAATGTGAAAGACAGGATTAATTGTGAACCAATCAAATAGCTTCTTGAGAAAGTTTAGACTTAATGTGAACCAATCAAATCAATCCTCGGAATTTACAAAATTTAAGTCAAAGTTAATTACAGAAATGTTTAAGACTTAGAATTTTTTTTTTCCTGAAGTATCAAAGACAGAATTAAATGAGAACCAATCAAATAGCTTATTGAAAAAGTGTGGACTTAATATGAACCAATCAAATCAATTCTCGTAATTTACTAAATTTAAGTCAATTAAAAGTTTTATTGAAATGTTTGAGACATAGAAAATGAGCATCAGTAGGTTTACACATGCTAATTTAACAATAATTTTACAAAAAGCGGTGATTTCTTCTATACTTAAACAGAGGTTCACATCCATTTTACTGTTTTCTATCAATTTAAATCAATGAATTTATATCAACTAAGGCTATATTTACATTAGATAATCATCGTTTAATCAATATTTTACCACTAGTTTTTTTTTTCAAAGTTTAAGAGTTTGCATGAAATAATGGAAGTTAGGTTATGTTCACCAACTTGGTTTTACATAGAATTAACATTTAACGAACATTTCATCTATTCAAAGAGTTATTTATTTATTTATTTATTTATTGGTTTTAATTTATATTTTTCGTACACATTTCAACGTTTCAAACGAATACAATCTCAGAGATTATTGTAGTCATATACATCATGATTAAAGAATCTTTAAAAATAGTCAAAACATATTGCTAAATTTCTAACTACGAAGCAGCTCAACAACCCGATTGATGTACAATACGTTTAACGAACATTTCAATTATTCAAAAGAGTTTTAAAACTTTGTCTTTAACATTTAATGAATTTTTCATATATTCAAAGAGTTATTTATTTTCAAAACTCAGTCTCTAGCATTATTTTTAGGATGAACACAGAATAATACAACCAAGAAAAATATTTAACAAAATTATTTGCAACGCCATTTTCACACGTTGAAAAAGTTTATTACTTAAGCACGAAGAAACTTTAAAACTATTCACACCGGAAATTTCATGCGTTGAAAAAGTCTCTTACTTACATACAAACTTAGAATCTTTGAAACTAAGATCGCAGGAATACAACTTAACTTAAATACGGTAATGCTTAAAATCATAGCTACATAAACTACAGAAAATAAAAAAAGTTAGAAATATTATACTCAAAGACATAAAAAAAAAACACACACAAGACATATCATCTGCAGAAACTACTAACATTAAAAATAACAATTAGTAGAACTTGGAAGAATGAATGCTAAAAAAGCCTCTTAGAAATAGCGGTCAATTTTAGCACTTACTCCACCGAGTTTCTACTATGCGAAGCAATCGTTGTGAATTTTCGATTATCCCACACACGAACATAAACCAACTATGCAAAATCTAGCAGTGCACTTAGTGAATGAACACAGAGAGAATACACTTAAAATAATATCATTCACGCATTGAAAATCGAAGAAGTTTTTATACAACATAGCACATATTTTTACTTATTTAAACTTACAAGAAACTAATTTTAACAGAGTACAATCTAAGAAGTAAAACTACTTTAAAGTCGAAATACAAATTATATAAAACATCATATACTTACAGAGAAGGGAAAGTATGCGTCATCCTCGGGCAAACCGCAACGTAGAAATGACTCTTCAGGCTCTTATCAGCTCAGGAAGATAAGGTAGCAATAGCTCATCGGCCACCCCAATCGAGAACTGATTCATGCCAGGTTTATCTTTCACAAGGACACAGCCAGTAGCTTTCGATGTTGATTTCTCCAATCTTTAAAAATATTTCATACACACAACTACATACATATGTATAAATTAAATAATTTTACGGAGACCTATGTATTTAACTCACCAAACTCAGACAGTTTTCATTAAACGCACATTTTTTCCTAGGTAGAATCCTTCAATTCATTACTTCCGAGTGAAGAATTTCTTACCTTTCGTATTATAATCAAGCCATTCAATACATTAAACGAACATTTCATCTACTCAAAGACTTTCAAAACTTACTCTTCAACATTTAACGAACGTTTCATCTATTCAAGAAGTTATTTATTTTCAAAAACTCAATCTTTAACATATTTTTTTACGATTCACGCAGAACTTATGATTCACAAAGATTTTATGATATACAACCGAGAAAAATATTTAACAAATCTATTTCCAACACGAGTTTCATACATTGCAAAGGTTTATTACCAAAGTTCGAAGAAAACTTTAAAGCTTTTTATGCTGCAAATTTCATGTTTTGAAAAAGTCTATTACTCACATGTAAACTTGGAATCTTTACATTATTCATACCATTAATATTATAATCAAGAATATAACACATTAAGCGGACATTTCATCTATTCAAAGACTTTCAAAACTTACTTTTAAACATTTAACGAACGTTTCATATATTCAATGAGTTATTTATTTTCAAAGCTCAGTGTTTAACACAATTTTTAAGATTTTCACAGAGTAATACAACCGATAAAAATATTTAAGAAAACTATTTCCAATACGAGTTTCATACATTGAAAAGGTTTATTACTAAAGTACAAAGAAAACTTTCAAACTATTTACGTTACAAATTTCGTGTTTTGAAAAAGTCTATTACTAACATACAAACTTGAAATCTTTACTTTGAAACTAAGATTGCAAACAACTTTATACAGAGTTCAAGTTAATATAGAATTGGTTAAAATCGTAGCAACATAAAGTACAAAATATAAAAAACGTTAGAAACGTTATACTCAAAGACTTGCATTACTAACTGAAATAAAGAAACATAGCTTTCAACTACTACTACCAATGCAAAACTTATATTAACCTGCTTTAAAACTCCATAAGAAAAGTAAAAGTACTGCGCACAAAACATCAAAACTTAAAGTCATCTAGTAAAACTTAGAACGAATAATGTAAAACTACGAAAATTTTCAAAAATAAAAGTTTTATGCACTTGCAAAATGTAAAAAGTACTGTGTACGAATGTTAAACCTTTTTACTAAAACATGGAATGAAGATGTAAAAATATTAAGTATAATATCTTCAAGCAACACTAAAATGTAAAAGTATTTCTAAGAGGCTTTTTTAGCATTCATTCTTCCAAGTTCTACTAATTGTTATTTTTAATGTTAGTAGTTTCTGCAGATGATATGTCTTGTGTGTGTTTTTTTTATGTCTTTGAGTATAATATTTCTAATTTTTTTTTATTTTCTGTAGTTTATGTAGCTATGATTTTAAGCATTACCGTATTTAAGTTAAGTTGTATTCCTGCGATCTTAGTTTCAAAGATTCTAAGTTTGTATGTAAGTAAGAGACTTTTTCAACGCATGAAATTTGCGGTGTGAATAGTTTTAAAGTTTCATTGTGCTTAAGTAATAAACTTTTTCAACGTGTGAAAATGGCGTTGCAAATAATTTTGTTAAATATTTTTCTTGGTTGTATTATTCTGTGTTCATCCTAAAAATAATGCTAGAGACTGAGTTTTGAAAATAAATAACTCTTTGAATATATGAAAAATTCATTAAATGTTAAAGACAAAGTTTTAAAACTCTTTTGAATAATTGAAATGTTCGTTAAACGTATTGTACATCAATCGGGTTGTTGAGCTGCTTCGTAGTTAGAAATTTAGCAATATGCTTTTGACTATTTTTAAAGATTCTTTAATCATGATGTATATGACTACAATAATCTCTGAGATTGTATTCGTTTGAAACGTTGAAATGTGTACGAAAAATATAAATTAAAAACAAAAAATAAATAAATAAATAAATAAATAAATAACTCTTTGAATAGATGAAATGTTCGTTAAATGTTAATTCTATGTAAAATCAAGTTGGTGAACATAACCTAACTTCCATTATTTCATGCAAACTCTTAAACTTTGAAAAAAAAACTAGTGGTAAAATATTGTTTAAACGATGATTATCTAATGTAAATATAGCCTTAGTTGATATAAATTCATTGATTTAAATTGATAGAAAACAGTAAAATGGATGTGAACCTCTGTTTAAGTATAGAAGAAATCACCGCCTTTTGTAAAATTATTGTTAAATTAGCATGTGTAAACCTACTGATGCTCATTTTCTAAGTCTCAAACATTTCAATAAAACTTTTAATTGACTTAAATTTAGTAAATTACGAGAATTGATTTGATTGGTTCATATTAAGTCCACACTTTTTCAATAAGCTATTTGATTGGTTCTCATTTAATTCTGTCTTTGATACTTCAGGAAAAAAAAAATTCTAAGTCTTAAACATTTCTGTAATTAACTTTGACTTAAATTTTGTAAATTCCGAGGATTGATTTGATTGGTTCACATTAAGTCTAAACTTTCTCAAGAAGCTATTTGATTGGTTCACAATTAATCCTGTCTTTCACATTTTAGGGAGAAAAAATATGTTCAAAATTAAGAGATAGTTGTTAATTACATTTTATTGAGTTGATTTTAAAATTAAATGTGTTGATTAAAAACTGTGAAATCTAATTCTGATGTAAATAATTAATTCTCGCTTGAACACATCAGTCAAGTCTGATACAAACGCGGGGAAAAAAAAACATAGCAATCGCGACCTGATCGAATGAGTTTTACAACATTAAGGTCTGGGGTATACAAATCCGAATATCTGAAAGAAGATGTAATTAAATACAATATTCTATGTCTAAAAATAATTTCTCTCACTGGATGACAGCATGAGCGTTTCAACTCTTGAAATTAAAAAAATAAATTAATGTTACCATTCGCGAAAAACCTAAGTTGGAAATTAAAAATAACTTCGGAAAACGACTAAGTCCGAAAAATAATTATTCCTGTTTTTCACCACTAGGAGGCTCTTCGTAAAAAAACGTTGTCATGGAAACCACAACATACGTTAGAGCCATTGCCATTCCCTAAAATATAAATTTACTCAAAACCGAAACTAAATCGGTGTTGCCACTTCGAAAAACTAAACTCCGGAGAAAACAACTCAACTCCACCCAAAAACCCTCGTAAAAGGTAACGACGTCAGCATCAGGAACCCTACTACTCAACCCTATTCGGCAGGCAGTGGAACCACGCCCCCTTGCAATTGCACTCCACCGCCACCGCCTGCTGATGCAGAACTGTCATTTTCCATCTGCTATTGTCGTTTACTAACTAGTATGCTCCATGTAGTCATATGACTCAAAATAAGCTATAATGTCGAAAAAACATCAGTACATAATAGATATGTACTGACGTAACTTCAGCTTAACTGGATATGTGTAATGTTTGAGAAATTAATGTTCTGCATAAAACTCATCCTACCCTAGCAAGTGAGACACTTTAATTCTAAGATTTTACAGTGAACCGAGGGGTGCACTGTAAAATCTCTCTTTGGGTTTCAAAATTTTAAATTCTTAAACTAATATATCACATTTAACGACTAAAATTTATGATTTCTAGATCATTATTGTAGAAAGTTGAAAGGACTTTTTTCCTCTTTATTTAATTGGTGTGCATGAATGATTAAAATGATTTCAATAATCTCAAAAGTAATGAGAATGGAAAGCTTTTATCTTGCGTTAATGCATTCCAGCGAAATAACTCAATTCCTTGCAATTTAGTTTAATTATATTGCGAAGAGCGCCAGCACATGCCATACGAAACGAAACGAAAAAACAGTGCCATTTTAAATGAGATGATTTCCACTTGTCTACGCCATTATGCGTTACAGTTCACTGCATTCAAATTGCTGTCAGCACTTCTGGACGCATCAGTGGACAAGATCGTGAAAATAAATGGATTTTCGAGTTTCAGACAAAGCTAAAAATCTTTAATTATGCGTAAACTTCTTGTGAATGATTTCAGAACTGATTACTTCCTTCTAACTGGAAAATATATTCGATACATAAAAAGAGGAAAAATCTGAAAGATAATTATCTGTTATTTTGTCGTTCATAATCATCTTCAGTATTGTATTTAATGACATATTTAGTTGCGTAATTGCGTTGTTTATCTTATTGTAAAAGACATTCATCTTCAAAAAATATATATATTTCAGATAAAATCATTAAAGACTTTTTCTCCTTAAGATGTGTAATCTTTAATCAAAAAATACTCGAGCTTTGGGCATATATAGGCGAAATGTAATGATTAATTTCAGAGCAATTAAGCAAACGCTTAACACTTTATTTATTGAAACCTTTACTCATCTGCGGCTATTAATAATATGTTGTCTAAATAAATTTGGTTATTAATTTTAATTGTATATTAGTGATTCAGGAAGAGCCTAAGTGTTAAGTGTGGTTCTTTCTTACGATATTAGAAACTACTAAATTTAGGTTCTTTTTTTGTTACTACATTATATTAAGGTATCATTCAAAACATTTAGTAGTATATTCTGTTTTAGTACATATACAAAACATAATTCCAGTCATCAGTTGGTATTACTTCAATTTCTTTCTGATCTTGATTTCGTAGTGGCATTCATATATAATTGTATTTTTAAGAAAATAAAATGTTTAAACGTGTAATACTATTAAGTGACATGGATTCTTTTTTATTAATATATTCGATACCGATTTCTAAAGAAAATATAAATTACATAATAAAGCTAATTCTTGATTCATGCGCACATAATACTTTCATGTCTCTTGAAATACAGTTGATTGAATCATCAATTTGCAATAAAAATTGCCTGAACGACATTCGAAGTCACATGAAACCCTTTCTACAGTTCAAGAAATTTGTATGCGTCTAAAATAAGACCGCTCACATTTATTGTCGTGGCTTATGTTCCAGTTATTTTGAACTCATACCAAGCACACTTTAGCTATATTATTTAAAAGAACATTGACAGATTACAAAAATGTAGCCAGTTGAAGAGATTGTCATCAATAGTGGAAATGCTTCTAATCGTGCTCAAAAGTTCATTAAACTAAAAACCAAATAGTCTTATAATAACTCAATAGAAGTAAAATCTATTTTATACGAGGTGTGATTGGAAAGTTTTAAGAATGGGCTTGGTAATTTCACAATGTCGGTATTTACATACTACTGTGATGAATTTCCTTCAAAATAGTCCCCTTCTGACTGAACACACCGACTCCAACTGTGTTTCCACTTTTGGAAAAATTTCTGGAAAAATTTTGCTCGACTGTGTTAAGGACGCTCGCCGGATTTGCCTGGATGTCTTCAATATAGTCAAATCGCTTCCCTTTCAGTGAAATTAAACTTTTCAGTTTATTAAACTGAAAATTTCCCTGTCGAGTCAAATCGCCTCTCTTTCAGTGAAATTTTCAGTTTAGGAAACAGGTAGGAGTCCGCATGGGTTATATCAGGGGAATAGGGCGGTTGTGGAAGCACAGGAATGTTATATTTGGTCAAAAATTCTTCTACATGTTTCCTAAACTAAAATTTTCACTGAAAGGGAAGCGATTTGACTCTATTGAAGACATCCAGGCGAATCCGGCGAGCGTCCTTCACACACTTGAGAAAAAAAAAATCCAGTAATGTTTCCAAAAGTGGAAACACCGTTGGAGTCGGTGTGTTCAGACAGAAGGGAACTATTTTAAAGAAGATGCATCAGAGTAGCATGTAAGTACCGCCATTGTGAAATTACAAGCCCATTCTTAAAACTTCCCAATCACACCTCGTAGATATATATAAATTAGACTTCTTTTCAAGATACCATCTGTATTAAGAAGATATTAAGCGTGATCTCCAAAGTGTTAAAATCTATAACGGTTTTTGAGTCTCCTCTTAAGAGCCTCTTACTCATGAGCTTTCATGCCATAGTATTAGTATTATGCCCGCATCTGGGGTATAATTTTCAAAATGATACAATATGTACACAAACTATAGCTAAAGAATAAATCAGGAAAATATTTCCAAAGATCAAGTTGAAGTAAACAGTCACGTAGGTTCTAATGATTTTATCATGAATTGCATATTATCCCATCGCATTACTTCGATGGAAATCTTGCACAAACCCATTCAGCCAAAAGAAGCATAACTACAAAAATCTTACATACATGATGTTTGGGAAAAGGACATAGCTTTAAAAAATCGAAATTCCGAGAAACAGTTAAAGAACTGTAATTTAGAAGAAATAAGGATATGTTCTTTAAACTTGTATCTAATTTTGGACCAAAATGTAGCGATTTTTTGAGCTATTAAATGCTCTAGGATGATTATGGTGAAAACATATTATAAAGAAAGTTTACATACGTTAGAATAGCACCTTCAGATGTGAAGCCAATATCCTATGTCAAAATTCCAATGATGGTAAATGCACGAAATACTTGAAATTCTACACATAATGTTAAATATTTTTATTGTCAAAAAATAGAGTTGCATTTTCAATGATTTTTAAGATACAAATTAAGTAACTGTGTCTATTTTTGCAGAAGTCATTCAGTGAAATTAAATAAGATAAAATGCCGAATATTGAATTTTTAGTAGGTACCAGAGCAGAACAGTGTGTGTAAAACAAGAAATATATGATTTTCAAAAAACTATTATTTTACACAAATAAGTATGCTTCTATTCTTACTTCAATGTAGAAATAAGTGTGTAAACTTGAGATGATAAATAACTGTAAAATAAAACAAATATAAAAAAAAAAACTTTTAACAGCCAAATGAAAATAAATCAATAAAAAAATTGTAAATACATAGAAAAAAAAAGCGTGAAGTAACATTGTATTAAATGTTTCCGTATGGGCGGTAAACATGCGATTTTCCTTAATTGTATTTCTATGGCAAATCCCATGACGTCTGACACGATAAATGTCATACTATGAAAAACAATCAATAAATACCCGCCTTAACCGAAGAATTTTTATTGTTGATTCTAAACTTCAGATAGACAATTTATTTCAAGCATCATTGTTACGAACAACCATCTGCATATTGCACTCACTTAATGTTTCGAAAATAGTAAATCTCCAGAACAATCTCGCATCTAAGGCCGTCGTTCCATTTCAAAAATGGATTGGAGAATAAAAATGTAGCCCTAACAATCGCGCATTTTAACTTTAAAGTATGATTTATTATGCGACATTCTACATTTTATAGGAGATCAAAATTTATATTTCCGTTTGAAAGAAGGAATTGCTCTGCCCCCCCCCCCCCACCGCGGCATTTCATCTGTTTCTTGTCCGCCACAGAACGTTTTCCTTGATACGTCTTCATCCAGCACCATTACTCCTATCATTTCACAACTGAACCTTTTGTGACCCTTGAGTGATAAATAAATGGCTTCTTTGCTTGCCATTCCAATTTCGTATCTATTCACAGAATAATTTTTACTTTCTTTTTCTGATAATTTTTACTAATTGCAAAATCTTCTTTTTTCTTTTCATTTAAGAAACATTAAATTGATTGTAATATATGAAGTATCTTAAGTTATTTCATGGTGCAATTTAATCGAAACCAAGATTATAAATATACCCCACCCTCAAAGAAAAAAAATATATTGATTGCACTAAAGCCGATTAACCAGAAAAAGAAATTATCTGGAAGAAGCAATTATAAGAAAATTCTCGATACAATTAAATGAAAATAAAGTAAAATTATATTTTCAGAATATTGGTATTATGTATGCAATTCACGATATTGGACCTACTTTAAAAACAGTCACATAGTAAATATCCGCGGTGAAAGAGATTACCCGAGCTTTAAAAGAGCGACTTTTCGTAAAGATCAAATTTGTTTAACGTTGATTCAAAAGATTTTTATTTTTTAAGTCAAAATCTGATCAAACCATGAAACAATGTTGAAACATTGCATCAAACAAATATTGCGTAACGAATGTATGAATTCCTATATTAATGGAAATAAAGGTTTAATTTTTAAAATAGGTAAGGTAAGAATATTATATTTTATAAAGGCCTTATTCAGTGCTGCCGTGCATGTTTGAACAAAAGAGTAGAGTTTAAGTTGTGTATGTGAACATTTGGTTTAGAATATTTCTTTGGTTTTTGTCTCCTGACAAATTTTCTCTACATTACACGAAACTTGTAAATGTATCGCGTATAAATTTAAATTATCCAAAATCATCAAATTTCAAAAATATATTTTAATACCATGAAACTAGAAGGTAGTTTTTTTCATTAATTCGAATTAAAATTTAGAAAAAGAGAAATACTAATTCAGCAGTACAATCTTACAGTTATTATCCACTGCATTGGAAACATAAACAAAGCTTTTTTTTTAAATTATTAAAGTAAAAAAATACTTTCGAGTCTTTAAAAAGTTTTTCCAAACAAATATTAGGTTTTTTATCTTGATTACGAAATAAAGTAAGTCCCGAGATAAAACAAGACGGAACCAGTAATTTCATACATGGACTTACTTTTACACATCCTTTTAACGATGAGAACTTTGCAAACATGAGATAAGGTTTAAAATATGTAAATGAGAGTAAAAGTGCCGAGTTACCCGAGCAAAAGAAAACTGAACTTTTTAAGTGAATTATGTGACTTATTTTGGGGCATTACCATGCGAGGTAAGCCGAGATCGTTGGGAATATTACAGAATAACGTCGTTGTAAAAGTGTTTAACTATACTGTTTACGCTCTAGTAAAAATGACATTTACATAAACGCATTTTCTTAAGAATTTTGCTTTAGATATACTGAAGATTTAGGTTTCTTAACGTGTCGTATAATTTCATTTTTTATAAAAAAAATAATACATGAATATTTTTGAACAATTATGCTAATTATACAAGTTATTACTATTCGGGTGGTTTATACTAGCTCCTACCCTTCGGAAGGATATCTCAATCTAGACCAACTTTCGAATTTCCAAACATCTTATTGCCTGTAGTGTTTCGTTAGTGGTCAAACAAAAATGTAAGGATTAACACTTCTCTCCTGCTCTCCAACCCTTTTTTCAATTTTTAAGTTTAATGAAAAATGCCTTAATTTGCTAAAACTAGACAAGTGCTCTAAATTTCATAAAATATTTGAAATCAAAACATGCATTTTTTTTTCTTTAGGTAATCTGTATTAAAGTTCTATTGGACATTCAAAAACAATATTGGATAGATTATGTATATGTGTGCGCGTGTTTCTTTGTGTGTGTGAGTATGTTTAGGTGTCTTTATTTATGTTTTTAACGTGAGAAAGGACATCCTAATCATGATCTGGGCACTATAAAACTCTAGAATTATTATATATCTAATCACGTTCAGATGAACGAATGCGCTCCTTAATGGCCAAAAAGAACTTAACGATGTAAGAGAACAATATATGTTTATGATGCCCAATTGTTATTCATACTCTTTACAATGGCATAATTCTTCAATTCGCTGAAAGTGCACAGCTATTTTAAATTAAACAAAGCTAAATTTCATTTGTATTTAACTGGCATTAAAGTATCATTAGTCTCGCCAGTTCAAGAACAATAATATTTATGTACTAGTATTTTTTATTTGCTTATCACTATTGAAAACTTTCGAAACTTTAATCAAAATATTATTAAAAGTATTGGTCCAAACTTTGAAGAGGACTGTTGGAAGCCAGTGCCGAATTTTTTAAAAAACAGAGTATTCAGCTGCTTAGGGTGGGAAATTTTAATTTATAACCGTTTTTTATTGCGTTTGAAAACAAAACAACAGTATTTTTTATCGTATATGGCAATCTATTTCTCTTTAATAAATAATATCTATTTGAAACTACCCCATGAAAATAAGTAATATTTTAAACTGAATTACTTAATAACATTCCATATACAGTATCCATTCTTGTGGTAATAACCACCAATTACTATAAATAAATATAATAATATTGAAGGGCAGCATTTCTGCAAAAATCAAACTTTCTTCTATGTCTAAACTACATAGAAAGTGGCAATGGATCAACAGCAGACGGCTATTTTGATCCAAGACGGTTGATGCTTCGTTATGCGGGCCCCACCCCACGCAACAGAGGTTATTGCTTTAACACTGTTTCACATGATTGAAAAAAACATGATACATTTCTCGTAATCATGACACTCAATTGTTTCCGCAGAAAGGAAAACTGGTCTGGTTTAAGGACGATTGTTACGTCTATTCTAAAAAAACAAGTAAACTTAAAAGTAAGGCGATATAATTTCTGAGATTTTCACTTATAATTTAGGACTTTCCTTGAATATTGTATTTTAGGATAATTACATACTATTATTAACATTTTATACAAAATCAAGCATTGCAATATATTATACTACAAAATACGCAAAATAACGTGTGTGTGTGTCTGTCGATCGCCTCCTGGCGAGATGGAGCGGTCCAGAAGTACGAATTTTTGGTTTCAGGTATCTTGGGTCAGGTCCTCGTGCACCTCGAAGCGCTTTTCCCAAAATTCGAATTTGTTCTTTTTTTATTCCAATTTTAAGAAAAACTGTTGATTTTATGTTTATCTCATCGAAGAAACATCCCACGTTTTCGATTTTTGCAGCATATAAATGACCGTAAAAAACTGCAGAAGATGATCTCTTTCTGAAGTTCGTAGAACAAAGAGAACACGCGCAATATTCATTTAAAGTAGTTTTCGAAATTTAAAACGCAACTTACCTCTGAATTTATCTGCTGAATTTGCGTGTTTTCGCCAAAATAAATACTACTTTTGTCGCCAACTAGGTGATTTTTGTTAACGTAAGTCTATATAAATAAATCCGAAAGTTTGTGTGTGTGTGTCTGTCGATCGTTTCCTGGCGAGATGGAGCAGTCCAGAAGTACGAAATTTTGGTTACAGGTACATTGGGTCAGGTCCTCGTGCACTTCGAAGCGTTTTTCCCAAAATTCGAATTTGTTCTTTTTTTATTCCAATTTTAAGAAAAACTGTTGATTTTGGGTTTATCTCATCGAAGAAACATCCCATGTTTTCGATTTTTGCAGCATATAAATGACCGTAAAAAACTGCAGAAGATGATCTCTTTCTGAAGTTCGTAAAACAAATAGAACACGCGCAATTTTCATTTAAAGTAGTTTTCGAAATTTAAAACGGGACTTACCTCTGAATTTATCTGCTCAACTTGCGCGTTTTCGCCAAAATAAATACTACTTTTGTCGCCAACTAGATGATTTTTGTTAATGAAAGATTGAAAAAATGCTGTTTTATCTTTATTCATGCCATTTTATGAGCGAAACAAATTCTAAAAATTCATTTCCTTTTTTAGCATACTGCAGACGATTTTTAATTACTTCTTGAGATTGATTCTTCTTTTCTTTTTGGCGATTTAGTATTATGGTACCAAGTTATTTAGTATTATGGTAAGTTCGACAAGTTCATCAACATATTATGTCTTATGGTAGAGTTTCTGTTTTATCAACGAAACAAATTCTAAAAATTCATTTCATTTCTATGCATATTTTGTGCATTATAAAATGCAGACGATTTTCAATTACTTTATCTTGAGGTTGATTTTTCTTTCCATATTTTACTCAAGTGATTTATTTTATAAAACATTTACTTAATTTTTTTACTGTCTATTTGGCACTATTTGGGAAGAATTTAGTTATTTCTTTCAATCAACTTAAATTTTACACGTCAGGACTGATTCAGTACTGAAAATTTTCTAACTTAAATATGCATTTCTTTTGGAAATAATGCTTTCCTTTCTTTCGTTTTTATCCGAATTTTATGAAAGTCCTATTTAATTGAATTTTCAGGAAATCCTTTGACGATTTTGCAAGCGGGATTTATACGAACTGTTCTTATTTTGATGGATAATTTAAGATGGACTGGGTTGGTAATTTTAGGAACAGTAGCTTTTGAAGGTCAGTATTCTAATGGGTATTTTTAGTCACTGACGTCTTTATTCAAATGATTTTTTGAGACTAATGTAATTATTCTATAAGAGATGTCTAAGAATAGTTATCTTTATTGAAATGGGGGCTTTAAAGAATTTTTTTTCTTTATTGCAGCAGAAATATTCAGGGACAGTTATTCTTCATCTGATGGACAGTTTTAAACAGAATACAGCTCTTATTCTGATGGGAATTTTTAGATGTATTGTGGTAGATATTGTAATTACGATTTTTATGAACTCGTGATATCATTTTCGCACAATTATCTCGCTGCATGCGCGCATTTTAATTACTGTTGCAATTACTCTAATGGCAATTTTTATGAACTGTTGTTGGCATTTTAATTTAAATTTTTATGGATTGTTATTTTTGGTCTAAAAGGAATTTTCTAGGCTGTTCGTTTAAATGCAATCGTGTTTTTTAAGGATTTTTGCTGTTTAAATAAGGTTTTTAAGGCCTGTTGCCGATCTCCTACTTGGATTTTTTCAGAACATTTTTTTTTTTAGCATACCTGTACTTACAACAGAATTTTGGACATGCGTCACTTAGCCTGCGAATGATGCAATTTTATCCCGCGCAAAGCCGGGCATGTCAGCTAGCTTCATAATAATAGTATTTTAAATTTCAAAGTCTAGAAATTTGGCATTATGTTTTCTGGCATCTTAAGAGAATTTTCGCCAAATTTGGATACATATTTCTTTTGCCAGTTACACTATACAATTTTAAGAGTCTTGTATTACCGTTCTGTTTGTGAAAGAAAAATTACACGATTATTTCCATTTACAGTAAAGGTAAAGTTGTCCAGAGCGCTTTCCAGTTAGGAAAAATGTTGGACACTAAAACTATTAAAATAATTTCGCAATATTTGTGCGCTTATTTATTTAAAAAATATATTTTGTATTTTTACCACAAAGTTAATCGTTTTCATTTTGTAAATAAAAGAAATTAACTTATCTACCGACGAATAAATAATTAATTTTTAGATTCTAGTAAATTTTCTTTATCTTAATTTATGTTTCTTCCTTTAAAAAAAATAATTATTCAAGCAACGGGTAATTGATTATCATTATCCCCCTCGTCGAACAACCAAGAACATCATAAACGAGACAATATCATCTATTTCATATGTAAAAATGATTTAACTTTGTGCAAGTAAACAATAATAAAAATATAATTACACGTTAATTTAAAGCACAAATGAGCAATGAAATGCAGACATATGTTTCGGGATTGCTTGGAATCCCTTTTTCAATGCGACAGGGAGCTTCTATTCCTTTTTTGTGTCTATTTTTCTCCTTCCCCCCTCCCCTCCCCCTCCTTTACATGTGTACTTCGTTTTGCATTTTGTTTTGGTATTTTCTGTTCTTATTTTTATTTCAATTTTATTCTTTGTATTTTATTTTATTATTTTTGCAATTTTCATGTATTCTCACATTTTTATGCATGCTGTCGTCTTTTTTGCTTTATTTTTATTGATATTTCTTTTTACTTCCTGTACTTTCAATTGGATTCGTTTGTTGCTCTCTTATTGGTGTCTTCCGGCTACTTCTACTTCCACTTCACGCTGCCTTTATTCTCATTGGTTTACAGATAATTCTTAGGCTATATAAGCTTTGTTTTTGCTGTTTTGTCTGCTTCATTTGGATGTTTTGCATCTAGAAGCTCCCTGTCGCATTGAAAAAGGGATTCCAAGCAATCCCGAAACATATGTCTGCATTTTATTGCTCATTTGTGCTTTAAATTAACGTGTAATTATATTTTTATTATTATTTCATATGTGTTTGGAGGCCGCTAAAGGAATAAAATCTAAAGCACTAACAGGTAATGTGGGAAATCCAGCTCATAATGATACTCCTTGGGCACCATCACCTGTGGAGCAAACCAACACAAGCGATGACTTGTGTAAGTATGTTTCACAGCAACATACGTTGTTGTTAGACTTGTCGTGGAATCATGTTTCTGTTATTTAAGCACTAATATAATTCAAAGACACTGGATCCGAGAATATATGGAAGGTTCTGCAGATGGTGTGGGTGACGTTTTGAAACAGACTGCTTACAAAGTACCAGACAAGAAATATGGACATTGTGATAAAAATAAATAAATAAATGAAAAACTGAACGTCTTGTTTCTTGGGACCGCAAAGAAAACATATTTGTTTTCTCTGAACGAAATGTTCACCAAAATTATCCTTTCTAACATGTATATCCAAAAACTCTTTAGGGGAAATATCCTTCATTTTATTTTATTTTATTCATTTTTAAACATGGTCTCTGTTGAAGAAAAATTAGTAATTTATAAAAATCGGTAAACGGAACTAGGGATAAAATTTCAAATAGCTTTCAAATTAGATACGCCTTGAAGAATTTTATATGCACTAAGCAATGCTAATTAATAAATAAGAAAAATATATTTTTTCAAAAACATTTAAAGCTAAACGATCCTCACGTAACTGAACACAAATTTTAATGTGACCATACAAATTAGTAGCATTCGCCATGATCTAAATAAAATAGTAACAACAATAATATTTTCAATTATTCTTGCTAAAAACAGAAGGGAAAAATAGAAAAGCAAGAGAGAAACAAAGGAAGTATCAAAATACTGACACCCAAATGCTTTGTCATTAATCAAAAACATATCACAGAAACTACCGCTCGGGTCACGGATTTTGACGCAAGGCTATTATGACGAAGATAGCGTGGAAAGAGAATATTGAAAAAGAAATCTAGGTAAAAAATGGTGGCGAGAGATTGAAATGCTTTCGAAATAAAAATATTTTTATTGCAAACATAACCGTGAAACATGTTACAATAAATCATATTTATGACCCAGGACACTTATAAATTTTTGTATCAGCAGAAATTGGAAATTTGCATTGAGCACTGGAATAATTCCAAAATAGTACATTTACTTCAAGGATTGCGAGGATCACGTACACCTCATTTATTATTAGTTTAAGCGTCATTAGAGATCGTGAGAAAAATAACTTTGGCTCACTCCGATACTGTAAGCTAAATAAATTGTTCATCCTTCAACTGAAAATGTATTAAGCTAAAATCCATTTTCGATAATGTAGCAAAAAAAAAAAAAAGATAAATATTATAAATTAATTAATGACTGCATTTAAAAAAAATTGCTTGCTACACAATGTGATAAATTTTTGTATACTAGCACAAATTTTATAATATTAGTATCGCAACTCCTCAAACTCAATATAGATTTTCCTAAGCTACAATGTAACTGAGATGCTGAATGCAGCTTGAGTAGTGAATAAATTTGCGGTTCTAAACATGGGGAAGAGATAAGAACTATTTTTTTTGTGCTTTCAATTGTAAATGAAAATTAGAATTTCTCATTCGAATGCAATATTTTGTTTTAGCACTTTGATCAGCAATGCTGTTGCAGATTCGTCTTAAATTCTTTTTGAAGTGTGTATGTGCATGTGCATACATATACATACCAAAGGGAAAATACAGTAATGTTAATGAACAAATTAACGAGGTATCTTAGCTACATGTAATTTCATACTATGCCTTAGCATGCATTTCAAAAGCATTCTATGTAACGTTTTAATAATTTTTGTTTTTATCTCAGTATAATTTATTTGAGGCAGCAGTAATTTGCCTCGTTAGACGTACTTTTTTTTTTTTTTAAAAAGCAAATCCTTCTGCGAAGTTATTTTTCTCATTAGAAACGAAAAGTATTTTTTTCTTTGCTTCTGACTTGTCGTAAACCCTCCTCCAGTTGCATCAAAAATATATTCGATCGAATCATTATTTCTCTTCTACTCTAATGACCTTTCTGTATTTCAGATTATTTGAGGATATTTTGATTAATAAGTAAAAACATAAATAAATTAATTTAATTAAAATATAAATAAAAAGTGGCATTAATGTGTTTTTTGAGTACACTCAGTCATTCATTAGTAAAAAAAGTTGTACAATCTCACCAAATAGTTTCCAGATCGAATTAGTTATGTACAAAGTCGTTGTGTTTTCACCGTTATTTATAGATGACTTCAGTTACAACCACTCGTTGATGTTTAGATCAGACAAATACATTTCAAAACTATTTCCTAAATATCGATTCTGACTTTCTACCCACTTATTCCAGAGATCCTACAGATTATCATAATTTTGCTGGCGATTCAAGTTGTGCGAGTTGGTGTGAGTATTCATGAAATTAGTTTTATATTCGTTCAACACAGTGTGCTTTCATGGTGTTTCTTGTAAAATCTTTTGTAACAAGTGCATATTCATGAGTGACAAGGGATTTAAACGTAATACTACCAGCGCCAGAAATTTCTTCATTTAATCAAAAAATAAATATATAAATATAATTAATAACAATCATATTTGCATTAAGAATGAAAATTTAGATAAAATCATCTCTATAAATATCTGTATAAAAAATGATTCAATCAATCTAAGTCTAACTTTCGGCACTGTTAAGTGTACGAAATGTACTCTTCGGTTGTTGAACTTTTTTCTATTTCTGTAAACCCAAATCTTAAAATTGACAAAATTTCTGTAATTTTTCGAAACTTCTCTTATAAAAATTTTTTTTAGCTTTGTTGGTTTTTTAGATTAAAATGTTGGAATATCTCCCGTAAACACTAATGTTATCTTTTTTTATCGCTAAAGAGCAATTCTTCAAAAGGCAAATAAAAAAATCATTTTTAGTACCCGTTATAGTATGTCAGTTATTTCCGATATATTGTGTTCCAAGCAAATCCGTCTGTTTGGTCAGGATTTATTTAAAACTAGCTGTACCCGACCACGCTTTGCTGTGGCTCATTCTGGTTCGATGGAAGAGCAAGAAAAAGCACATATTTCTAATATGTTTCATTTCACAATGCTTGCTGTTTCATTGTCTGAAAATATAGATTTTTTGATTTACCCATTCCAGAACACGCAATATATAATTGTACACATGAGAAGATCTAAACTACTCAATTTGATTGATTGGTCTTGAGCTTTATGTTTTTTCACAATACTTGCGGGCATTTTTTTTTTTGTTCCATTGTCTGTGAAAATTTTGATATTGTCTGGCTCGGCACATTGAAAAATTCCAGATAAGACTTATCCAAACAGAAGAAACACAAACACAAAAATTTTAAATCAAAAATTTGCCGTTCAAAATAAATTATCTGTGTTTTGAAGTTCCCTTAATCGTCAAGTTCAAAAGTATTTAAAAAATACTTCAACACAAACAGAAAAACACAAAGTTTTAACATCAGGATGAAAATAGCTAAATGAAACTGTTCACATTCAAAATAAAAATCACAAAAATCTTTGTTTTAAAGTTCATTTAATCTTCGAGTGCAAAAATACTAACAAATACATGAATACAAACAGAAAAAACACAAAATTTTAGAATAAAATGAAAATAGCTAAATTAAACTGTTGCTATTCAAAATAAGTAATATTTCTTTAAAAGTTCTCCTTAATCGTCGAGTGCAAAAATACTTCAACACAAACAGAAAAAAATATTAAATCAAAATGAAAATAGCTGTACCCTGCCAATTGTTGCTGTGGCTCATTCTCCTCAATAAAACATTAAAAAACGAAATAATTAAATCAAACTTGAAATAAATTAAAAGTGATATATAAGAACACGTGTTCTGATAAAATTTCAAAGCAATTGGTGAAGTACTTACGGAGATTTGAGGTTATAAACCAAGGCTGAACTTGATCGTAACCGTAAACTGGTTCATGTTCAGCCTTGTATGAACAAACGAACACTTACATTTTTATTTATATAGCTTATATTACCCGGAGTTGAGGAAACTGCTAATTATTATTTTTGGATCAAGGTAAGCCTTAAGAAGAACTAAAAAGCTTATAACTGGCGTTCTTTTTGCCTTAGAAACTTCGAACAAGTTCCATCTTGTGCAGAAAAATCAGCGCTTTCCATCGATATATTACATTAATATGTGCAAGGTTTTTTCACCCCCATAATGTGAAATTTATGTGGAAATTTGCTAAAAATTTTAATAAAAAAGGAACTACATGTCGGATTTTTTTTCTAACGGGTCTGTAAACCATCCTGTTGAATCACTCTGTGTACTAGCAAAATTTCAAAGCAATCGGTGAAGTACTTTTGGAGATTTGCGGCTATGCACAAACGAACACTTACATTTTTATTTATTTAGATAATCGAATTTATCGGGAGGCGTAATGTCAATGTTTTTTAATTATTCAAAATTTAAGAAAAGAAAGAAAAAATGTCCAAACAACAATATTATTGTTAGTTAAAGTATATATATATGTGTATGGGAATCATAGTCTGCGACTGATTTAATCGAGAAGTCTATATTTCTAAATTAAAACATAAGTGTTTTCAGTTTTCCGCTTATCTGAGAGTAAGCATCAATTTTACTTAAAAAGTTTTTAAGATGTGATGTAAAGGGAAAACAGCACTCAAAAATGTCAAAAAAAAACGATTTTTTTTTGGCTTCAAAAATGTTCCTTGAAAGTTTCAGAAAAATTGAAGCATTATTTATTGATTTATCATTGATTTTATTACAATGCGATTTGCCACTGGTGCGATTTGCCACTTTTTCATTCCGAGACAGAAACTGTGCTGAATATAAGCCACATATTTATTTTTGAAAATAAAGCAAGCGAGAAGAAGCAATTTCCTCGTGACTGTAACTGAAAAAAATATATTTCCTTACTTGAAATTTTGATAAAGATATTGCAAGCGGGAAGCTTAAAATTCTGTTTTCTCTCGCTTTGTTTTTTGTGCATTTCATCTCAATTAAAATGCAAAGGCTTTTCAAAATTTGCATCTATGGTGTCGACTTTTTCCCACATGTTCCTGAAGCTATACATAACATATTTCTGCATTACTTTTATGATAACTAAAGTAATTAAAAAAAAAATCTTTTTGCATTTTTGAATTTTCGTCCTTTTTTCTGCATTACTTCAGTTTTTTTCCTTAAAAAGAAGTTTTCTTCTCTTTTAAAAAATTTAATGCATAAAAATTTCGCTTTTTGAGTAAAGAATCAATAAAAAAACTTTGAGACGTTACGCCACATTTTGAAAAAGAAGATGTATTTTAAAAATTGCTGTTTTTTTTAATTAAATTTTTCAAATAATATTATAAAAATCCATTTTTTAAAATTTTAAATTCCTATGAAGTTAACAGCGTGACATGAGCCAAAAAATCTGAATAAAAACACCATCGAATAACCATAAGAAAAAATTGCCTTATGGTGCCGACTCCCCTTAAAAAGTTTTAGTAACCAGTCATTAAGTCTCCTTTAGGAAGGTGTAACTGATCTTTACATTGAAATATCTAGAACATAAATAATAATCGTATACCGATCATGGTGATTTATCTGAATTAGTTAATCCAATTTTCCATCACGATGTACTTTGCATTAAGGTCCATCATAATTTTTGCATCATAGCGTCATCAATCTCCACGATATATTCATTAATCATTTCCTAATTACCCCAAATAGAGAAAGATGCACAGATAGAGAGATGATTTCTCTTAGAATTGCAAGGTAATAATAATCGTCCGCTCCAAGTTACGTGGCGTAACTATTTCACTCCTTGATGGAAAATGATGAATCACCAGAGAAGGGTTCTTCATTTGGTTCCTGAAATGATGCAATTAAGTCATGATAGCTATAAGATGCAAAGAAAATAAAGTATGCGTACTTCTTTAAAAAATTCTCCTTTAAATTAATGTAAGAATAACATTGAGTTTTTACTTGCTGGCTTTTAAAGTGCTTTCTGATTAGCATCGTCTTAGTGTTTAGCAAATTAGGAATGTGTTTGCCTTAATAGATATTCTGTCTGAAAAAATATTTCGGCTCAGAATTTAAAAGGTGAATTTCCTTGTACATGTGGCTTCTTTCTCGCCAGAAATTTAATTAATTTAAACATTACTTAAAATCATGGCAATTCTTCTTTCTTTTCTGGTAGCCAAAGTTATGGCTACATGAGTTTTTATGCGTGAAGCGTCGAAAGTTTGAGACAGACGCAAAAAGATTTTAATTCTTTATTATTTACATATTTATTACGCGTTGGACAGCTAAATACTTTGAAAATTAAATTCATTGAAAAGTTATATTTTTCTTTCTTTATTTACTTTTCTTCTCCTTTTTTTTTTTTTTTCTTTTCCCAAAATGAAATTTTTAGCTTAAGAAATTATGACCGACACATAAAACTAATATTACGCTACACATTCCCAGCTACGAAACAAGCAATATACTCGCAACACATTGTAACAATATAAAAATAACATAATAAAACGATTTTCTTTCTCTTTATTATGTTATTTTTATATTGCTTTTCTAGTGGTTTTTTTCTTTTTTAGTGTGCATCACAAAAACTTTACAATATATACACTGTTTACATTTAGCGCATGAGCCCAAATTTCAACTACACCCCTCAAAAACGTGTATACTTGTCTATAACAACTAATGTATATACATATATACAGGCTCTCTGGTTGGCTTCTACGGGTTACTTCACTAACGACTCACCATAAAGATATAAAAAATGACTATATTAACACTTAACTATTTTCAAAAACTATTTACAGAACAAACTTCAAATAAGAACATCAACACCATTCAAGCACCGCAGCGCTTACACGTCCACACAAGACGGAGTCTTACTCAGAACTACTCGCTTTCGTTGCTTTCCGCCTGATGGCGCTGCAGCGCCATCGCACTCTACATATACATTTTAACTTTTCACCCCGATACTTAAACAAATTGCGACATAAAGAATTGCAATAAAATAGTTAATTTTACAAGCTGATTGGTACATGTAGAATTTTAATAAAATGCAATAAAATAAAATATAGTAGATGTATCGTGTAAACATTTGGGGAAAAAATAATCTTACATATAATTAGTTTTGCTTTTTAAAATCGGTATAAAACTCCTCACTAATTTCCGAAAGATGAAAACAATTGGCCATTTTACTTGAGAAAAAAATTGAAATGAAATGAAATGTACATTTCCCAAACAAATGTTCTTCAAATCAGTTGATCATCTTCTATTCCTTTTGCTTCTTTAAAAAGACGCCTTCCTTCAAACAAAGTCCTTAACAATGATTAAGATGCATCTCGGTCTAAAAGATAAAATTATCCTGTCGTCAGTTAAACACAGTCCTGCTTGATTCTTTCAGAGACGAAAGTTCTAAAGAAATAAAAGTGGTTTATTATTCTGGAAGAATCACGCTCCAAAGTGGGAGAAGGCGTCTTTGTTATGGTAAAAGTTTTGCGCTGCGTTAAAACTAACAAAATGTTTGGCATAATTGCTTTTGAGAAGAAATATGTTGGGGCAAAAATGATTTGTATGGATTAGTTGAGTAAATATAATTATGTATGACAATTTTCAAAAGATTTCACGGCTCAAAGTTTGATTCAAAACATTATGTATCTTTCTTTTCTACAATAACTCTTACGTTTTAAATACAATGAAATTTTATCTGAACACGTTGCAGCTCTGAGCAGTAAGAAAGAAGTTACCAAACATATACATACTTGAATATTCTCTATATCTGAGAAATACACGAACTTCTGCGTTTTATTATTATTATTATTATTATTATTATTATTATTATTATTATTATCAGGACAACATGAATTATCACCATTGATATTTAAAACATACAAACTACATGTATATTTCATGATATAACAAGAAGTTCCGTCTAGAATTATACGAGCCGACTTTCCCGTATACACCAAATTCAAATTTATAATCTAGCTAATTCTTTCTATCTCTTTTTCATATAGCTTTATTTTTAAATTACGTCAAGTATACCTTTTTCAACGGATAGTACATATCACACTCACTCATTCACTTTTTCTGTTATTCAGTCATTCATTTATTCATTCATTCATTTACTCACTCATGTATTTAATCACTCATTTATTTATTTTTGCATGCATTCACGCATTTATTTACTTTATCATTTTTTCACTCATTTATTCATTCATTCATTCTTTCACTAATTTATTTTATCATTCATTCATTCTTTCACCCTTTATTTTATTCATTCATTCATTCTTTCCCTCATTCATTTATTTATTTATTCATTGAGAAATATCCTTAAAAATTTCATGGGAAAATAGGCTCGTTCACTTTTTGTTGAACTTCGCATCTGTAAATGTTCTACATCGTAACATGTTTCCGATAAAGTTTGTTGCAGGCAAATCCGTCGGTTAGATCAGGATTTATATGGGATTGAAATTTCCCCGTGGGCGCTAATCTTATATTTTTTTTCTGTTCAAAAATGAACAAAAACTGTTCAAAACAATGTCAATTGCAATCAATTGTTCAAATGTACAACCAATTGTTCAAATCTTCTCTATACTCAAGAAATACGAACTTCTGAGTCTAGGAAAGGGTGCCTATCCAGCATTAGTATTATACTGGTAATTTTTACCCGTACTTAGCCTTCAACTCATATAACAGAATGCAAAAAATAAATCCATCCTTTTATGTTAACTTGGTTATTTTAACCAAAAATATATAACAGTTATGTTTGGGAACAAATAAACACAATTCTCCTACTCCCACAGATCATTTAAATCTCATAGTTACTCCTTTAATAAGACAAATGTAATATACAGTGGGACGGGCGGATAAGGATTTGTTTTTATACAATGAATTTTGTTAGTTATTATGTCATTGCACGAAAAGAGAAATGATGTTTCAAATATGTTGGTCATTATGTATCGTCGTCAGTAAAAACGAAGGTATCCGCCTACGTTTAAAACTTCATTTTCCCTCGAAATATCACTTTTTAAAAACCTTTGCTGTAGTAAAATATAACATTTTTGGATTTCAAATATGCTCTTTTTTTATCTCTGAGTCATTTTAAATGAAAGTTACAGCAGTTTAAACTATAGTGCCACCTATCAAAATACACTGCTACTTCCCACTTTAACTGTGTTTTTCTCAGAACTGTGTTTTCGATTAAAACAAATACTTCAAAGATGATTTCTTTAAAAGTTCTTAACATATTTGAATGAAATTCAGCAGGAATGTTTTGCATAGTATTTACTAGGGAATGACGTGTAATTTTCTGATTTGAATAAATTTTACTGTTTTTGTGCTCATATTTAGCTTTAAAAGTAATTAAAATATATCAAAAATTCAATGAACATAGTTCCACAGCAACATAATTTTTTACTGGATGTAAATAAAGCTAAGATTGTAAGATATTCCCTAGTCTAGTGTATAAGAAACGCGAATCATACAAAAAAATTTAAAAACTGGAGCATTTAAAAAATGCTAAATTTTACTAAAGCTTTTTTCAAATTTTGTAAAAATTTATTTTTGCATTTGTTTTTAAAGTGTATTTTCAATTATTATGATGTTAATTAAATCTAAAAATATTAAGACTTAAAATATTTTCGATCATTTAAAAACAATGTTCTTCGAACGTATTTATTTTTATCTGTTTTATTAATTACTATATATTAATTATTGTTATTATTATTACTATTACTATTAATTTTCAGGGCAACAAAAACTTGTGCACAATTTTAAAAGCTGCAAATCAATGCATCCGCCGTTATAACGTGTTTGTTAACTCATGCAATAAAGTATCTTGTAAACAGATATACAATAACGTTAAAATGCAAGGTCGTCGAAATGGGTGTCACGAGAAAAAACGTGGAATTGTAAAATGGCTAAAGAAGTTTTAATATGAGTCAGTTTATAGTAACGCTTCCCAACCGGTGGTATGCGAACCCCCAGGGGTTCCCGCGGTGCAGAAAATGGGGTAAACGAAAAAAATCTTGCAATGGTGGAATTTTTTATCGCTTAGCGTAAAAGAAAAAATGAAATAATAAATTTACATACGTCTTAGGAAGGAGAACAAAAATTATTTTTTTTATTAAATTGGGTTCCGGATAATGCAGAAAAGTAGTGAACTCGCACAGGAAGCACACATGCAAAATTTGAAATGCACTTATTTTAATTTATGCCGGATTCATAATTTGGATCACAATCAAATTTATTATTTCGGTACCAATTTGGATCACAAATCGGTAACGGAAGATATTTTTTTATTTATTTTAAATTTTAGAACATATTTTTCTCCTACCCTTTCCCGCTTTTTCCTTGCAAGCGAAAGGAACGAATCTTAAATATGAAGATTTACTACACAAGTGTTTTTTATTGTACAGACCCTAGAGTTGAACCAAAGATTCATCAATTTTAACTTTGGACTCACATTTATCACACTTTATTCCAAATTTTCTGCATTATCGCAATATCGCAATTCGAAATTTCAAAATATGTACATTTTAATTTTGCTTTAAATTTCGAAAATGTTTTCGAATTTTGTATATTTTAACTGGAAAGTGGAACTTATCGGGAAAGTAATCTTTAATTTTTTTTTTTTTTTGGAATAACTGCTATAATAATAATTCAAAAGAACAAATAATAAAAAAGTAAAAATAAAAAAATTGTTTGTAACTGTATTTTAATTTTTAGTTAAACTTAGGTGTTTTACAATAGTTATCTCTTTTTTTCTTGTTATGAAGTATTGCACAACACGGAAAATAAATATGTTTTAAATTTTATAGTTTTGGCATATCTTACTAACGAGAAAGGGGTTCGCTATTTTCTTTCGGATTTTAGAACTGGTTCGCAAAAAAAAAGGGTTAGGAAACACTGTTTTTTAGCACTCCTGTAGGATGTAGTCTAATTCAATAGGAATCCCCCCGCCCCCCCAAAAAGAATAAAACAGCTTTGTGTTTCTTGTATCATTTGTACTAGTTATCTCTAAATTTGCATAGTTGCTAATGACACAATGACGCCTTTTTCTTTTTGTGGTCGCAATCGACAAATAAATAAAAAAATGACTTAATAACCATTTGTTTAGGTGTAAGAGATAATAAAATATGTTGCTAAATTCCTACATATTATCGAAGATACAGAATGAAATAATTTACTACACTGTAAAAAATTCTAGTTGAACCTTTCACCAAACAAGGGATGAACTTTAGCTGCAACTAACATTTGGTACTAACTTGAACCATTATAATGGTGTAGTTTCACCTTATTTCACCATGAATGTGAATCTAAGAATCATTATAATGGTTCAACTTAAGTACCAAACGTTAGTTCGACTAAATCTCCCCATTGTTTCATTTTTTTTTTTTTTGGTGAAAAGTTGAACTAGAATTTCTTAGTGTTTATTATTTGTTTTCAATTTCTTATGCTGTTCGTATTCAATTTCTGTTCTTTAAGCTATAAAAATTTTAAATTACTTTAAGTAATTCAACAAATCTCCTGAACGTCAGTTACGCAAGCAGACAAACATCATATCTAATCTTCAAGAAATTACATTTCTATAAACTCTCTGGGTAAACTTTCATGAAGAAACGTCTGCGTAAGAAAATTAAGTAATCCTAAGTTCCGGGCAACCAACACCTGACACCAAAAAAGACTGAAATTGCTGCGTCTAAACTTATTTATTTTGGCGATTTCTTTAGCTTATCTCAAAAGGAAAAGGAATCTTTTCTAAACTCAAGAGATACATCGACGTTACTTAGTTTTTGATTCTGGAAGTGTAATATCCTGGGGAGTTATTTAATATGTTTTCCTCCTCGTGGTAAAAGTAAGTTTAAACTTCAGTACGAGAAACGTAAAACGGCAAGAATATGAAATTAACTTTTAGCTCCCAAAGCTGTTTCTTGGTGAATTTCTTTTCGCAAACATAAATTAAAGTAAATAATCTTACTATACGATGCATTTAATAGGAAAAACAACTATTTCGTCATTTAAATAAGCATTAATGTATTCATTTTTGTCGGAAGTGATATTTCTGGTGATATTACTTCTGATTTTCGCATTTAAAGCATATTTTAACCTTTATTTTTTCGAAATTTATTTTGAAAACTTTAGGAAATACATGCTAAAACCTTTTTCTAGGAATCCTCCTCTTTCAAAATTACCTTTCACAAGGTTTAACTTGTTTATGAAATGAGGTAGGCCTATTTCGTGCTCTAGACGAAGAAACAACACCATATTCTGAGAAGTGCAAGAAAAAAGGAAGTTATGAGCAAAAGGTTATATTATACTTCACGTCTTATTTTGTGTTTTTTCCAGAAAGATGAGCTAATACATTGGACTATCGTTTATACGACGCCGAAGGGACTATCGAAAAGCGGCGAATAAACGATAACATCGTATAATCGGTTTACCTTTCTGGCTGAATCCAAAAACTGGGATCCCACTAAATCGTTGTATAAATGTAAACGTCCTATGAACGATACCCCACTGCATTATAATTGAATATAATTGCTATTCATTAACACCATTATTCTTGAAATTTTTTTAAAAATAAATATAGTCAACTTTTGGTGGTAATTTAAATATTTGCAATATTGGGAAACTTTCTTCCGGTCGTTATTATAATAATATCTTTTCATTTCATCAGTTTTCTGACTTAAAATTAAAAACACCTATGGGGTCAAAACACCTCCATCTTAATTTCAACCCTTTTAATAATGTATGGAATTCCTTACAAAATAACATCTGAAAAAACATATATTATGTTAATAGCAGCTCATATTGTACTAAAATAGAAAAAGGAGAAAATAAACTCCTGGTGCATGCTTTTATAAGTTATTTCATTACAACGTATCTTTCTTGAAAATTATTGCTACATATTTTTGTTTTCAATATTTTTTCAGTATTGTTTTACTAGTAAACTCATTTAAAAACAATATCTATTTTTACAAAATTTTAAATAACACTTATAAAAATAAGTTACCGTAAGAAAAACTGAGCTTCATCAATGAAATGCTTGCATATGTTTTAACTGGTAAGTTATGCTTTAACTATCCGAAAATATATCTAAACATTTTGTGTCTAAATGTTGGAAAGTTATCCAGATTATTTATGCGTATAGCTGTTAGTATTTTTTTAAAGGAATTTTTAAGTATTAGTAAATATTCAAACTTGGTTTAAATGCATAGCAATGCGCTTTTCAAACAATTCTTAATCTACGAATAAAAAATAATATTTAAAACGTAAAAAAAACACTCAAAATACAGATTAATATACATGGAGAAAGCTTCGAAACCATTTTTAGGAGCTTAAGATTATGATATGGATATTTCTGCAGAGAAATATACTTCACACGAATATTAATGAAATTTGAGGATTATGTAATGTTGTTTGACATTAAATGCTCAATTGACAGCTGAAAATCATAATTGTTACTAACGCGATATAGTGTTCCAAACATGTTTAATCGATCATCAAAATTTGAAGACCAATTCTAAATTGAAATGCCAGATAATAAATTTAATTATGAATAAGTCAATCACCACTGAATAATACATAATTTTGTAAATCATTCAGGGCTCAAAATGAATCCTTTATTGAAATATTTAGTAATTATATAATACGCGCAAATCAGAAGACATGTTTATCTCAAATCATATTATTAATATTAATATTTTTGAAGTGGACTTGAATACATCCGTTTTCTCCACGTGCATTAAGTAAGTTTTATGGAAAATATAAAACATAAAATATTATTTTGTCATCAGAGAAATAATTTCCTGATAGGTCCCGAAATTCTTGCATTTGTCAGCTAAATTTGAAAGTTTTGTGTACAGTTATGTTAAAGGCAAATGAAGCTTTGTTTTTGTAAGGCCATCAAGATACACTATAAAAAATATCTACATTTTCTTTGTTTTTAATATTACCATGTTACTATTGTTTATAAAATTGCCTACTATCGCTAATGTATGTGGTTCATCCATGAAGGTTGATATTAACAATATCACATTATGGGCTGAAATTACTGGATATGCTTCTTTAAATTTCTGAAAAGAATTATTTAAAATTCCTTTCTTTACATTCAAAAAAGAAAGAAAGAACAAGAACGAAAGAAATAAAGAGAACGAAAGAAAAAAAGAAAAGGAGCATGAAAAAAAAAACCATTTAAGGGAATGTGTTTTATTTAAATCAAGGTTTCAGTGGCTTAGTTGGTTTAGTTTCATAAATGCCAAACATTTAAATTTTTAAGTAAACAATTTTCATATTTTACCGTCATATTTCTGTACATAACAAATAGGCTCTGAAAAAAGCACACAACAAACAAAGAAACGCAAAACAAAACATTAGGTAAACTGTTCATTTCAAGAAAAATGCCACACGCACAAAGTCCAAGAAATTTTTTAAAAAAAAATACATCATCGTGCTATTGAATGGTATCGAGCACAACTAAAACGCATTAAATACCACTTATAACATATACTTATTCAGTAGTTACTTACGTGAAACTCTTGTATAAAATATAAGTTCATATCTGGCCCTAAAAAGTGCATTGTGTACTCTAGCCGCTTGCGCATCTAGTGTAAAAATACTTTCTCACGTTTCCCTATTTTAAATAAGTACTAAATAAAAATACGTTTAAGCCGGGTTTCAATGAATTTATTTATTGCACAATATATTAGTGTAAATATATAAAAGAATACATAACTTATTCTGTGAAGCAAAACTTTAAGTACACACAGACAAAATAAAGAAATGATTAAGAAAACTATTTTAATTTCAATTGAAAAATAAATGATGTCGGAAATGTTGAAACCGTAAAAAGCGTACTTATCTGTAAGACTCATTTATAAAAAATTGATGACATTTTAATCTGTCAACACAATTCACTCTTTTGCAGTAAAATGCTGGTTCATTCCATACGGGTATATAAGGGACTTTAAAAAAGGATGAATTTATTCTTCCAGTTTCCCTTTCAAAGGCTGATAAATACACAAAGTTCAAAGTGAAATACTTTAGTTAAAAAAATACCGAAATGGAAAGCAATTAGTAAAAATTCAATTTTCACTCTAGTGGAAATTTAATTTTAGCGGAAGAAGTGAAAAATGAGTTTTTTATTAAGCAAAACTTTATCCTTTTTTTTCCGCATTAGCACAAGACAAATTGCCAAATTTAACTGCGAAATTCTCTGGAAGTATTTTTGCTGGATTTAATGTTTCTAACAGTCGAGCGCAGAAAAGCTTTTAAGCAGTTTAGTGCAATTCATTTACATTTTATATTTGGGAATGAAGGATTTTTCTTAGGCTTAATATTGTTTAACAAAGAAACATAGATGCAATATATTTGAGGAAATTTTGATTTTTTTTTAATCTTTTTTATATGTACGCGCTTAACATTGAGAAGCAAACATTTCATTATTTATCAAGGACTCAAAGACTAGTTAAGGTACAAAACGACACATAAACCACATGATCACGAAGTAATATTTCGAAGCACATAATTTTATTTCACATGGTGTCACTGATATGACTAATCAGCGTTCTGAAATACAACTCCCACTTTAAAACGTTGAATGTGATTCGTGTCTTTAAGTAAATTACATAATGCAAGTTATACAAACAAGGGAAACCTACTTTTTTAAGGAAAAAAGAGGCATAACATGGACTTATAAATGTAATGAGTGTATTACTGTATCTACCAAAATCTGTTTTTATGATAAAATGTTTGCACAAGCGAATCATGAGAATAAGAATGATACAGATCACAATGAACAAAGTATTTCAAAGAGGTAGCATGCGCAAGACCTGGACCGTCTTTTGAAATTTTTACAAGAGAAAGGGCACAAATGGGATACACTTAGAATAAACTTAGCGTTAAAAATCACACACAAATTCATAAATAGATTGTATTTTTCAAGCCAAGGGGTGGGTCTTTGTTCCCTCCTGACCTACCACTTAAATAGCGGGTCTGTAGAAAAGCCCAAAAGTGGAGTGGTGAATTGTGTAACTCTTATTTTTTCCTAACTAATACAAAAATTAATGAATAACTAAAATAAAACAAATTTAATGCATGTTTAAATGACAAACAAGCTATTTTTCCCTAATGAAAACCATGAGCGCATTAGAAAGATGTGTTCCAAAATTATTGATGATGCATTTATAATTTAAGAGCGATGAAAATTAAACCTAAAATATTTCGAAAGATGAATTTTCGAAAGTATATGCGAATTTTTTCTTTAAGAACATTAAATGTATTTCAAGGTTACGGCTAACTTCTGCTACGCAATAAGGGTCTTATGTTTTCTACTTCGATTAACTTTACTTGCACGCGAGAAAGTTTATTTCGGCCATTAGAAGCGTTAAAAACGTAGATGAATTAAACATAGTGTGTAGATGCATTAAATATACTTTCCGCTATTGAAATATTACTTACTGCACCACAAATATTCTCATTAATATAGATTTACAGGTGCATTGTTGTAATAAAATATTAGGATGGCTAAATATGAATTTATTTTACCTGAACATATTGTCTTTGGTTTCACTTGATTTTCTTGAAATAAAAACCTATATACGTAGGTACTACTTACCTTTCCGTAACAAATGCATATTACTCAGGTTAAGGAATCTGAAAGAAACTTAGTGTTAAAATTCTAGCGATATCTTTTCTAAAGGTACTAACTAAAAATATTTTATTAGTATTTTTGTCTTATTCGAAGCCGATTAAAGGAGTCTACCTTTATTATGCCTGTATTCGTATTCTAATTATGAAAAGCCGCAGCATGAAATTACTTTTGCAAGAAAGAAAATAGTTTTCTCCTTCTGAAATATATTTTTCTAGCAGAAAGAGAAACGTAATTAAGAAATATGAAGTATTTTTTCTGACTTAAGTATGTATATCGTACAACAAAGCTTTATGGTGCATGCATAAGGACTTTTAAACTTTTAGATAAAGAAAAATAGTAAGATGGATATTTCAAATTAAAAGCTGTCATGGATGGTTATCCGTTTAGAAATAATTTTTCGTGAAGCATCTTTTCATTGTTTTTCGGTCGCGATGGGGATATTATAAGCTCCACTATTTTTTCATTATTTTCATTAGTGAAATTAAAAAGTAGACTTAAAATTATCCAAAGGGTGTTCTGTTAACTTTTTTTTTATAATTTTTTCACCATTGTTACTATAAATTATTTCCCAACGCTAGAATTTAGCGATATCACACAAGAAACAGGATTATTCCTCGTAAAGTGACTGTTCATTTTTTTTTTTTCAGTTGGAAAAATGCATTTCTAAGTCAATGTAAAAGAAACAAATTTAAAGCAGATGTATGTAAAAAATTCCAACCTTTTAAAAGTAAACTATTTCTACGCATGTTTTTACAAATTATTCACTAATTCTTCTGAAAGGGATCGCAAAAAATACTTCAGTATGACTACTAATAAAACTGTGCAGAAATGTTGTTCTTTATTTAAAAAGGGCGAATAAAAAATAAATAAAAATAAGAGAGAGCGAAAAAAAAAACATTCCATGAATTTTTAGTCATTGCTTTTAACATGTTGGTTACCACCGCTTTCACTAGGAAGCATATGATAGTGTCATTAAGTCTGCCAGAGCTCTAGTAAATTTATAAGTAAAACAATTTATCCGCACTTTGTCACTATCATAAATATTCAACACCTATATATATATATATATATATATATATATATATATATATGCATGTAAAACGAATTTATTTATTAATTCTCTCAGTACAAATATTAAATTAGAAAGTTATTCTCACGATCATGTAATATGATAAATTGTGTTTCGTAATGCAATCAAAACTCTTTAAATTTTCGAAATTGTTTTCTCATATTCATTCATTTGTCAAAAATAAATAAATGAAAATACTAAATTTTTAATAACTTAATACTAAATTTTTACTGAAGAATCTGGGAAATGTCTACCACTCATAACAGGCATGCTTTTTTACGCGAAAGAAAAGAATTTTCAGTGTTTCTAAATTGAATGATATACTAATTTGGCTGATGTACTATAGTGAAGCGTATAAATCAAAATTTCCCTTTCAAGTAATGCAATTAATCTTCACATTAGCATGGAAACTAATCAATCATACCACAACGACTGTCATTTGGAAATGATTATAGTTTAATTCATCTTCAAAGCTAGTCTGAAGACTTATTTCCACCGTTAAGGAAGATGGATTCCCTTTACTCTTCACTTACCAGTGAAAGGAAATAGGACTTAATACATATAAGCATTTAATTTCGTCTTCCATCTAAAATTTGAAGACCTATTAGAATTGAAACTATTACAACTGAATATACATACTGGATTTGAATTGGAAACTACCGTAACATCTAATCATGTTTTATAAATACATAGAACGTCGTTTGTAATATCAAATAAAAAACACATTTACTGTGAAACTAATTTGACAGTTGAAAGAGTTTAAATTGCCATAAAGTCTTATTCTTATCATCACTACAACATCGAACTAATAAAACGGATTGCGTGAAACGAAAAAAAAAGCGTTCAAAAAATATTGAACTGAAATGAACAAGTTGAAATTGCAACAAGACATTCTTTGTATTTTTACTACAACATTGAACTAATCAAACGAAGTGAGTAAAACAAAGATAAAGAGCAAGTTGAAAGTATGAAATCAATTTTTCCAAATTCACTCTTATGATACATAACAACTTATTTCTCAAAGCTCTTATCTGAACAAAATATGCAATTCAGAGCATTGATACTAACATTTCAACGAGCATTTCTTCTAACACATAAATGAAAACATCTTAGCTTCTTTCTGCTGATTTTGTTCAATATATGTGTTGTTTTTTTTTTTTGTCATACTTGTATGTTTTATAATCATTTTTAGAACTTAAGTCATTCGAAGCAAATTGATGGTTTGTTTCGTATTACTCATACTTTAGATATCAAAAAAAAAAAAAAAAAAAAGCTTTCAAATGGTACACATACATAATTTTCGAAATCTTATAAATTTTCTTTTAACTAATGAAGTTAAGTTTGTAAACACAAAGCGCTCGAAAAAATAAATATAACTTAATACAAAATTCTAATTTCTTGAGCAGCAGAAATACATTTTGCGTATTATGAAATAAACTACCAAGTTCATTTTTCTCCATTACATTGTAGATATATTTATTTCCATTTATTCAATATCAAGGTTGAGCAGCATTTCGACGCGTGTTTACCCTTTTAAATAGCGTTTTTAAAACGAAAACATAAACACAAGTGCGCTTAAGAAATCTTGTATTCCATTCCTCTCTCAAGAAAAAAAACCAACTTCTTATATAACAATTTGCCTAAATAAGAAAGATATAATTTGCAAAACGTCACTTATTTTCACGAAATACACTTTGAGGAAATTAATGTTGCAGTTAACCTTGTTTCTCGATAACACATTGCTGTAATGCAGTAGCACAATTCGGCTTTAATCATGCATCTACCTACAGGTACAGCTTTAAAGGAGTGCAATCAGAGCTAAGTAAAGATTGAAAAAAAAAAAGGTTTTAATCTTTTTCCCGAAATTAAAACAATACTAAATGAAAACCCACAATCTTTTTTTAAAAAAAACAGGATATTTTCCCTCTTTGACAAAACTATTAGTCATATCGTGTCAAGTCTGGTCTGTGTATGGATGAAAAAATATTAATTTGAAGTTACTTTCCTCCTCTATAAAAAAAATCGATTGTCTTATTCTGTGTTTAATTAATTGATCGCCTGCATTTAAATTTGCATATTTTTTATTAAAGGGATAAAGGAAATACCAATCAGTTGATTGAATGGGTAGGCAGTAGTTTTCTTTCGGTTTATATCATTAATGACTTTTAGATTTTCATTGAAGTTTTAAAAGTTCCAATCAAAATGGAAAAATTTTAAACGGAAACTTATTTTTAACTTATCAAACCCTTTGTTTTTCCTTAGTTATTGCAAAATTTTGATAAATATTTCATGCAATGTTGCGCCCTGTTCGTATTAAAAGCAACGTAACTTGTTCATCATTGCTATACTTCATTTTAACTACGAATCAAAACATTCTTAAGCTATCAAGCTAATCTGAACGAACTTTCCCCCTTTTTTTTGAAAAATGAGGGGGAAAACGCAAAAAGGTTGTTTAGATTTCCGGATAAAAACAGGTTTTTGTTCTAAAATAGTGATCAAGAATTATGCTTGGAAGTATTTTTAATTCCTTCCAATGCAAAATACTACTATCTTTTTGTACCTTGCCGGAGGATCCTTTGCATTTTTCACATATGTTTTTTTTTATTCTGTATTATATTTAGAAACGTAAATTCTCAAGGAATACTATCCTGCTGTTGTAACTGTTCAGCTTTCAATGAATCTTATATTTAAAGCTTAAGTACACCTAACTTGAAAAATTTAATTTTGAAATAACTAGATTATTTAACGTTTTTTTTTATTGTGAGTTTGTTACACCATTCGTCAAGGCCACGCATCTGTATATAACACATTAATTGTAGGAAAGCATTAACAATCTATAAACGGGATGTTAGGTTTCGTTCACTGTTCTCTTTTAAAATCGTAAAACCATGAAGGAGCAGCACCTTTTAAATTGGCTGTTGTTTACCTTCGTACTTCAATGCCTTCAGAACTAATAAAAGTTTTCATACATAATCGTAATATTACTTTAAACTGTATCATCTATTGGCATCAGCATGTTTAATTTCGTGTGCAATGTATGGATTTTTGATCTTAGTTTAAGTATTTTTTGTACGTAACCTATTTGTTTTACACACAAATTAACTGTGTATGCTTTTTGGTATCCTGTTTGCATACTCCCTAATGTGAATTATCAAAATTCTTATTATACATCCATTTGAATGATATGTATGAGTTTAGAAGGGGAGTGATGGAGCCCTTTCTCATAAGCTATGGCAACAATATCTTATTATCTGCATTGAGTAAGTTTTTCTGTAAAACATGGTAATTGTAATAAACTTGGTTTTCTTCATACACTTGTAAAAACAAAAAATAGCACTTAGAAAACGACTCAAACACTGATATGCAACTGCATGCACTTAGAAAACAAAAAATACAAAAACAAATAAAATAAAAATTCGCGTTTTCTTTTCTTACTAAGAATTATAATTCAGTGCAATTAATAATTCTTTAAGGAAAAAACCCATTTATTTATTTACCTGGCTAGTTTTCGTAGCCAGGCTAAATTTAATAAGAAAATATAAAACTGAATATTGAGCTTAAGCAAAATATTCTGCATTTTGTCTTTAGATTTGATTTATTGTTTAAATCTTTTTTAACAACATCTAAAGTATTATGGACTTTTCTTATTTCATAAAGTACTTTAACAAATTTTCACTTTAAAATAAACTTTACAATACTTCCTTTTAAACAGCAACTATTTCACGGTTGTCTGAACTCAATATATTTCTCCATAAACGCTTAAGGCTGTTTTTCCTAACTACTACGCAGAAACATTGAGAGTTGGGCGAAACTTAAATTTAATAATACACCGTATCTTGAACTTAATCGTCTTACATAAAAGATATAAACATTAAATTACTTATTTGTTTAAAGTTTAAACACCTTGCTTCTACTCATACTTTTCGGATTAAATGAGGCTCTAAATATATTCGCTTTCAGAGCATAAAATAATACTTTTGCTTTCTTACAAAGCGATTCATTTTTCGTTCATACATTTCAAATAGGATTTTGAGGCACTTATTTGAGGGAAATTTACTTAGTAGAAGTCTGAGTTTATTTTATGAGAATTATACATACGAAATGCGTTCGTATTTTCTATTGCAGCCGCAAATCCTCTTTATACAATTGGGTCCTTGTTATATGCTATCCAAATAATATTTTGAAATAAACAAGAAGGCTAGAAGTCTTAATACAATAGAAACAAAACTCAAAAAAAAAAAAAAAAAAAAGTTGTTTACTTTGCGTATACATCTGTTATGTTTGCTACGAGAAAAATGTGCATAGGCAAAACTCAAAATATGAATAACTGAAAATATAAGTTGTGGTTAATTCAATATGTCTTTTATCATATCTGTCACAATGCTTTGTTTAACTAAAAGAACTACACAGTACAATAACTCAATAAATTCTGGTGTGCTTACACATCTTCATGCCTATTTTAAAAAATAGTAGAATTTTAGACTAAACAATACATATTTTGAGTTATTATGAAAAAACATACCATAGCAGGAATTACCCGTGTGGTAGCCGGGACAGCATAGCGGCAACATAGTTATGTGTGTTGTAAGATGAGACTAAAATAGCATTATCCGTGCCGGGTGACGTTAGTCTTACTTTGTTGGGGGACCATAACCCTTCGTCTATTTTCTTTAAGAATAGGGATATCAAGGAGGGCAAGGTCCACACAGTAAGAGGTAGGTAGGCTGGGCTGGCGGGGTTGTTGTACGCATAGCAGTCCAGTAGACCTATCTCGGCGCAAAAATGGGCCCACAGTAGTCGACCGACGGCCACCAGCTCCCAGCTTCGGGGCACCTAAGGCCTCGGCTAAGAGGTGTACGGATGTCTGGTGAAGAAAAGTCTTACTTTGTTGTATGACTGTGGCTCCGAGATGGTAAAGCAGGTAGGCAACGCTCGCTAGTCCGGCCCCTAGGGCCGGTTCTAGCACGTCAAGTGCAGAGAGTTTGTGGGAGAAACGATGGAGGACAGCGCTGCTGTCGCACCCCCACGCATGGGGGTAGTCTATGATGGCCATCGATGCTACGTACAGTATGACAGTAGTTAGCATTAAGTACCATAGCAGGAATGGTCCGTGCTGATGGGGGCCTCCTCGTGCTGCGGACTGGGCCACGCTAAATCCTCACCGATCTGCGGATGTTAGTCTTTCTTTGTAGAGAGACTACGGCACCGGGACAGTAAAGTAGGTAGGCAACGCTTGCCAGTCCGGTCCCGGTTCTGGTTAATAAGTGAATGATAGTTTTTGGAAGGAACGAAAAGACGAGCGCTGCATTCCGTATCTCTCTGGGTAGTTCGTGAAGGCCCTTGATGCTACATACGGTCGGACTTATCGTTAGTTACCATGACAGGCATGACATTAAATGGACACGTGTGTCACAACACGTTTTTACATAATGATTCGAATTACTTATATTTTAAAATTCGGCATGAAGATGTGTAACTCTACGTAAAATGTCTGTTTTCCCATGCCCGTCTAAAACGAAACTAACCTTACGCTTTTCACACCGTTTCAAGTTTTCCAGAAATCTAATGCAGGGATCTCCAACCTACGGCTCACGAACAGATTTTGCATGGCAGGGAAAATATTATATATTTCTTTTTAAGTATTTTTACCGTTAACTAAGCCCAGAAAATCTCAAAAACTACCCCTGAGTGTTCAATTGAAGGAAAATCAATTAAAGAAAGAGGGCATGGGGGAGGGACCAGCACTAACCAGACCATCTGAACTAAAATATTAGTGTATTGCAGCCACGCCTAACCTCTGAAAATGTATAATGTGGCCCTTGCGTAAAAAAAGATTGAAGTCCAGTAGTCTAATAGATACAAATATTTTCATTGACATAGATAATATGCTTGGAAAACCTTGACCTTTTCCACTTTTCTACATTTGATTTTATCTTTCTTTGAAAATATTCCTTTATTCTTCCTCTTATACTTTTATTTCCCAACTTTAGAGATATAACACTATCTAGCTTCGGCGAAGAACTCATCACATTTTTCTCTTTTAATCTTTCAGAAGGGATATTATTTGAGAGGTTGAATGATTCCACGTGACGATACGATACGATCAGAAATAGCCACTTAATCTCTTTTAGTATCGATATTACTTTCGATAAAAGATTTCCCTTGTTCTTCTGCATCCATCGATATTGCTGAAAAATACAAGAACATTTTAAGTTCAGTGACCGTTATATGTTTTCTGAAGATCAGAAATAGAAAGATAGAGCCCTTAAGAGACTTATTTTTAAAAAAAGTTTTATTTATTTTATGCTTTTTATTGTGAAAAAAAAATTAAATTGTTAAAAAGTTAGTTTTGTAAGATGAAAATAAAAACAAATGGCAGCAAAGAAAATATTTAAACACTTATTTGACATTTTCACGCTTAAATTGGAAAGACAGAATGAATTGCTATGTTAGAATGTTAATCTTTGACCCTGTGCACTTCGTTGTTGCCATCTGCAAACTGTTTAGATTTTACTTTTAAAATAATATCATCATAGTGGTAATAACGAATATTTTACTATGAAATGGACAAATCACAATTTAAAAAAAAACGATTAAAAAACATTTCAATTGGTTTACTTATTCCAAAGTTATGGATGAAAAAAAATAAAGAAATGACGATATTTCCGCCCGTAAATATTTTTTGAATTATCGAATACTAGCGGTAGCCGCAACGGCGTTGCCCGTGCAAAGTTGAAACAGCGGCGCCTGCGGCGCAACTTGTTTTTTCCCCCAAGCAAGACACCGAAGGCGACCTCTGAAGTCGCTTCTGAGCCGATAAAAAACTTATTTCAGCCAGTCTTTTTCCACAAATGTATATCTACTTTGACTTAGGTATAAAATTATTTCAATCTATCACTCACTAATAACCTATATTTATTGATTTATATTTGTATCATGTGACATATTTATCTTTATTACATCATCAAAACTTTTACATAGGTTTTTTTTTACTCTCAGTCTGATAGATATAGCAAGCAGTACATTCTTTCTGAGTCTGAATTCAAAAATATAAATGTTATTTCATAAATATTTATTTCAACCAATAAAAAGAATAAATTGGGGCAAAAAGTAAAAAATAAGTATATATTAGTAGTTTTATACATAAACATACATTCTGAAATCAAATCATAAAAATGAATTGATATAATTTTAAAAATGGAATTTTAACTGCTACAAATTAAAGTAAGCTAAATGGAGAATTGATAAATTGATCAGACAATGCCATTTAGTAAAGATCATCTGAAAAATCTCACAGTTTCTGATCACCCTTAGCCTATTAAAGAAAAACAAAAGTTCCGCTGAAGAAATGCTGGACTGTATATGTAGACAGTTTGAAGAAATTAAAAAAAAAACCGTGAAGGCTTGATGTGAAGTATGTTGATAGTGAAAATTGTATGGAATGCACTGTTGTAGCTAGCATCAGTGACACCCAGGGCGGGTAGTGATAGGTGTCACCCCGTGGAAAAGATTACCACCTCCAAGAAAAAAATCATGTAAGCATAGAGTATGAGTTTTAAGGAAATATAATATTTTTTTTTTTTTAAATTGCAGATTGAAAAATAAAAACACCATTTGTATAATGAGCCTCATAATATTTAAAGTACATGTTGGTGGCAGCTGTTAGAATTATCGGTTAAAAAAACATTGAAAATATATTGTTTTAAGAAAACTTTAAAAAATTGTTTTAAGCTTTTAAAGGTTCTATTTTTTTTCTCCGTCCTGGCTGGGTGTCCCACCTAAAGTCAAATAGGCATTTCTTTGGTAGCGGTGGATTCACAGCTACGAAGCCTTCACATTTCTTTGGTAGCGATATTGGAATATCCTGTGTAAAAGATTAAAACTAAAAATTTTCCTACAGACACTGTTCGCTCTCCGCTTGATAATAGAATAGCCCCATATAATACAAAAAAGATCTTTTTATCTAAGATACCTTGAAACTACTTTTTGAAGATGAACAAATTTCTCAACATGTGTACTTTAGCAGCGGCATCAAGCTATTTCTTGTTTCGTGCTGGCAATCTACTTTCTTCCATTATTTTTCAAGCAAGTGAACGTTAACGCATTAAAAATTCTCATTAGATCTCAAAAAATGAAGAAAGGTTAACCAATATACTAAAGTATTAAATTTCCCTCCACAATCAAATACAACACTTAACTGCATAATACTGATTGTAACCATTGATATTTGTATGGCAAAGCGGATTTACAGTCCAGTCAAGGGGGCGGTGGTTGAAAATCGTGCCTCTTGCCCCCTCCAAATGAAATGGTTTTCAATATTGCAGTAGCAAAAACACAATTTTGGGTTATCTTTAGTTATGTAATAGGAAGAAAGATGGCAACAGCTCTTCCATAGAAGTTTTTCGAAATTGAAATTCGAAAAACTCAATTTTACACTATGTTTGGTAAGATTAGGGGAAGGGAAAGGGTGCTCTTCTTCGAAAGTAAGTTGAAATCGAAGTTCTAAAATTACTTGCATAGGCTGTCATTCGAGGGGTTTAGCGGAAGGTGGACGGTATTAGCTCTTTTCCTGTATTTCTTACAAATTGAAATACTAAAAGCATATACTTATTTAAGGTAGGTATATTATCGACATAAGGGGAAGGTTCAAACTGCCAGAAAATTTTTGCCATTGAGATTTGAAGATCAGTTTTTTAGTCTATTTCTAGGAGACAGGAGAATGATCAAAAAGTCTCCACCCAAAATTTTTTGAAATTGAGGCTCTTAAGAAAAAATTTTACTCTAACTTTGGTGACGGAAGAGAGGACAGTTTGGTCATTTCCAAAAGAAATTTTTAAATTCGAAATCTTCAACACATAACTTTAGGCCATCTTAAGAACATTAGGAGATTCAGCGGCTCTCTGCGCAACATTTTATGAAATTTGCAAAAAGAAGAGATGTTCGGGTTCCATTCTAAAATCGTTTTCGTAACTAAAGTTGGATTTACACTTCCTTTGGTGACATTAAGGGAAGGAAAAGCGATTTGGAAGCTTTTATTCAAGTCCTAAAACACTTTTGAGCAATGTTTGGGGGCATTAAGAGAAGAGGGAGGAGTTGTGAGCTTTCCAGAAAACTTTTTGACGTGAAAGTTCCAGAAATTTAATTTCAGGCTACCTTTGGTCACATTAAGAGGGGTCATGATCCCCGTTTTGATTCATGCTTAGGCTTCACACTTAAGCTTGCCCCTCTATATTTGGCATTGTTCAATGAATCGAAGGAGACTTCCCGGTTTCTTCAAATTCTCCAGTTTCTAATCAAGTGGAAATATTTAGAACTAATAATGAATATGTAAGTAATCATAAAATATTAAGCAAACATTTGAAGTTAACATAATTAAAATGTCTAAATACCAACAACTATTTTTTAAATGATTTATTTAAAAACAACATACTTATATTATATTTGAATAAAAGTCTTTCTTGTGAATATTTAATATTTAAATACAGAAATACATATTAATGACAATATTTTTAATCGCTATTCTCAACAAAATACATAAAATAGGGGCACAGAATATTTTATACTTGCTCCGGACCCGTTTACATGTGACCGACAGTGCTTTCAAAAAGATAAATAAATGCTTGACCAATGCAGTTAACATGAAATTGTGGTAATAATGCACTTTTTAGGAATCAAAGCAAAATTGATAAATAATTGCTAAAAATAAGGATTAAACTGCAAATTTTAACACTGCATCATCTGTGTAAACACACAATGTTGTTACACTACAAATATACAGCTTTTCATTGTTTTGAAAATTGAGGATCTTTCCTTTCAAATAAGTTGTAAGCTGATTTTATGCACTTTCCCAATAGAAAGCAAATTAACAGAAAAAAAAAAAAAAACGCCAAAAGGAAAAAAGAATATTATTATTGCAAGGAATAAAGCATGGATTCCTAGAAGTCCTTCTAGAAAAACAAAAGCGTACAACAAAAATAACACAAAATGAATATGAAACTTAAATTATTTTTCTGTATAAAAAAGGTAAATTTAAAAGAAAAAATTCTGATAGAAAAAAATATTGAATATTTCAATAAATGATCCAAATCCAGCAGCATTTGAAAAAAAAACAATTATTCCAATACATGGAGCATCAAATTTTAACAGGATTATTCGTAATAAGGCAAACATCTAGAATGAAAAAATAAATCGGCAGACATTGAATCGTTACGAAACAACCAGAGACCCCAATGCTGTTTACATTCATCTGTGGGATTTCTAAAATTATCTTCATTATTTTGTAAACCATTTATTTAAAAACAACGTACTTATATTATTTTAAATGTGGGCATCATATGAGGGACCCCCCCCCCCCCCATAACGTCACTGAAGCAGTGCCCTGTCAAAAGAAAAAATAAATTCTTCACCACTCGAGTGAAAGTTGTTTGCCACTTGTTTTTTGTAATGAATGATTATTATTTTTATGAACAGCTCAGATGAATTAAACTGGTTGGTCGAGTCACTTAATTGAGTAATAATGGTTGAATTCGATATAAATTGCTTAAGCAGGCCCAAGAACATTCTAGGTTCAACACAATAAAGAGCGGAAGCGATTGACACTTCTGTATAATAAAAGGCAAATTTAAAAAATAATACTAAAAGAAAAGAATATAGAACATATCAGTCAATGACAAAAATTCATTAAAATGCATAAATACCAACTATATTTTAAATTCTTTATTTAAAAACAACGTACTAATTTTATTTTGAATGTGTGTATCCACGGGAGGTTGCAAATTAAAAAAATATCGAACATTTCAATAAATGATCAAAATCTAGCAGCGACATTCTAAAAAAGGAAATCAAATTTCTCACCTTTCCAGTAAACCATGAACCATGGTTGATTTTTAGCGGAAAAAAAAATCGGAGCTTCACACAAAATTATCGGAAAAAATATGCGCCAAAAATTTAAAATATAAAACTATATACTTAGGTTAACAATTCCCCCTTCTCCCTCAAGACAACAGTACATACGCATATATATAAAGCTCAAAAATAATCTTTCAAGTAATTGAATGAAAGGTCTATTTATATTAATGTCAGAAATTCTTTTTTTTTCTGAAAAAAATTTTTTGTAACTCAAACATTGCATTCATCGGATTACCGAACTGTTTGCAAATGAACGAACCCATAATTGGAGCTTCTGAAGCTTGTTTGTGTTTAATTTTTGCAGGAAATAAAATGATTTTCTCCAATATGCTATAATTTTAGGCCAACACGATTAGCGATCAACGAAGAGCAATAAAATTAAACCTAAGTAAACATTATCATAAACTACACGATTAGCGATAAAGAACAACCATGAATTGAAAAAAAATTAAACTTAAGTAAACATTATCATAAACAACACGATTAGCGATAAAGAACAATCATAAATTGAAAGAACAGCTGAAACTAAAAAAGAACAAATCAAATTAATGGAAATACATAAAAATAAAATAAATCTAATGGAAATACATAGAAATAAATTTCAAGCAAGGATATACTGAAATCAATCTCATCATCGAATATGCCGGTATCTGACGAAAGCAACAACGATTGCTATAGATACCTTCACTTCAATTCGCTATGAAGAACTCGCGTGAAGTAACGAAAATGGCTGGAGGATGCTGAAGGTTTAAATTTTAATTGTCAAATTTAAAGAATATAGAACGAATTTCAAAAAAACAGCTTCGAGGAGACCACCGAGATATAATAGAATTTTGTGGCAGTTTTCGTAATCGCACGTTGCGTAGATTTTTCTGTAGAGCGTATAGCCACAAGGGCGTTGCCAACTCGAAAGTTCATCAAACTTTCATTTTATATATATAGATGGTCAAACCAAAGTACAGGGCAAACGAAAGACTTTTCTCCATCAGGCTCCTACCTGTTAGCCGAGGTCTTAGTATTGCTTACGCACGGGGCGAGGTAGTGGGGTCCACGAATTTTACATGCACATACCCCCTAGGGTACATGGTGGGTCTTCAGCCAATATCGAACGCGCGTCCTTCCTGGTGGAAGTCCGACGCTCTGACCACTAGGCTTCCACGGCCTGCCCCCGGGAGACTACCTTTGTTCTATTTAAAAAAGAATAATCAGAATTGGTTTATCCAGTGAGATGTCATCGATGAACAAACAAACAAAAAACACACATACGGTATAATTTGGTAACCTCCTACTTTGTGAAGTCGGTTAAGAATACTGTCAACCTGCTTTTGTACGATTTTTTTCCATAAGATTTTTTTAATGCGATTTTCTTTTTTTGAGTTATTTGTTTTGTGAGACCTTTCGTTTTTATGCCGGTATATGAATGAATACTGTCGTATCGACTTTGTGCGATAGCTATTTTACTTAATTGTTATTCCTCTCTTCCCTGCAAATGCTCTCTGTCCTTGAATATTCTGCTTGTCTCTCTTTCGCAAACTGTTTTTTTTTTTCATCTCATGCTGAGCTGAGTGAATCATCACGCCGAAATCAGCATAACGAAGGCGCTTTCCACCTTCGGGGTCATTCGGATGCCTCCGTGGGTGGCTATGCCCCATGTATTTGCTGTTCGGGTGACATCGACTATCTTCGGAGGCCAATTGGTCTTCAAGTGACGTAGCTAAGAATAGCTACGGGGCCAACTTCCTAGGAAAGGGGTTTTTTTTAAGTGCTCGGGAGAGAATTCACTTATCCACGTGGAACTGGTGGAACGAGGCAGCAGCGCGGGGTAAGAGTGGACTAAACACATGAGTATATTTTTTTCGTAATTTTTAGTTTTTTTTGTAACATGGCTTCTTTTAATGTATTTAATTATTTTTGACAGCAAAAGTATTGGTCGGACGCGGTGAAGATTAAAAATGGAATGATCCCAATTGTACCTTTATTCGTAGTAATCATGGGGCATATTTACTTTTAAAACGAGCCATTGTCTCCCAATTACTCATTGGTATAATTTGAGTCCTTTTTTTTTGTATGTGACTGAATGAATTTTTTTGATGCATTTGATTTTAGCCACAAAATAAATTTGATAAATTATTAACTTGCAGAATTATTACTCTTGATCATTTCTGAATGTTGTTCATTTTCAAAATACGATCACTACCCACAAAAGTGGTGGTGGACCTGGGTTGCTTGTTTAATGGTAGAATCAATATTTTGTTACATTACTAGAAATCCTTTAAAAGTCACCACCACAAATACCAACGATGTTGGTATTACTATAACACCGTTGTAATGTTTTCTATCGGTGTACATATGTATATTGATACGGTGTATGTACTTAGTGCCTCAACCAATTTCAATGTATTAAGTGAATAAAAGTTTAGCTCTGACTAGTTGAGCTCCGATACCAAAGGATTAAATTATTTCAATTGATAAAAAAGGGTCAAGGAGAACAGATTCACCTTGAAAATAGCACAGTTCATATAACAATTCTGAAAGGAATTTGACATTCTCACATAAAGCTTCAACCATGTATACCTGGCTATATCAAGACGTTTACAAGAAGACCGTCGGCATCGTCGCAAAAATTTATCACCTTCTTCATGGTAACAAAAACTAAATCAACTCTAATTTCTTCAGGTGACTAAGGTGATTTTGAACCAGTTCACATCAAGAAGATGCACGTTTTGAACTACGGCGCGGTAGTATTAAATTATCTGATCTTTGAAAATAACTCGAAGTTTAATGTGAGAATTACAATATTTTGGAAATGTTTCAACAATAATTCAATTATTTAGGGCGTTTGCATTTGTGTTTAGAGATCTCTCTCGTTATTTCGTAAACATTTGACACATTTTTGGCAGACCACCTCTTTTTTGCGGTTCTTATCCACCACATAAAAAAGGGCGTGCTGTAGCGATGTGATTAGCTAATGCTTTTTAGCTGATTAAGAAATTTCATAATCTATTGTGGTTCCTATATACTGCATGAAAGCAGGTTTGACTGTATCAGCAATTTGATTATCAATATTTAATGTTTTTACTTGTTATTTCGTCAATCAGTTTTAAGGTATAATATGCGTTGCTTAAGTTATTTATTTTCGCAAGTAATAACATAAGAGTCAAAAAGAAAAAACAAATATGTTATGGAATAAAATTAATTGACTACATGATTGCTTCAAGTAATATAAAGAAGGTTTTTTATGAAACATATCAATACACTGCTAAAACTACACTCAACGTGTTATATTTAATCATATTTGCGACACATTCAAATGACAAAATTCAACTATGTGCCTTTTTATTGAAATAAACGACCGGTTTCTAAAATGTTTAACCCTCTAATGCCCAAGTTTTTTTATCGTCGTCCACCTCGTGTCGGAGTTGGAAATTAGAAATTTAATTAAACATTTCTTTCATTGTCTTACGTGGTGGTTAATAGTTTGGTAGAAATTTTTAGTGTTATTGTTGTTCAATCATTTCTCTAAATTATTTAAATTTGACTTAACCCTCTAATGCCCAAGTTTTGTTGTCGTCGTCCGCCTTGAGGCGGAGTTGGGAATTAGAGGGTTAAATATTGTTGCAAATTTCTACGGAGTATGTTGCACTTCTAAAATATTCCAATAAAAGTACGCAATTTTGCACGGAAAGTTGCTTTTACTTTTCGAAACAATAATAATAATAATAAAAAGCTTTCGTTCTTTAATGTAAGAGAACAAACACACATAATGATGTATTAAGACTATTTAATAACTTATTTGCTTTGATAAAGCAGTTTTTTTTTTTTTTTTGCAAAGCAGAAAAATACATATTTATAATTAAAGTAATTGAGTAAATTTGCAAAGGGAATATTTCAAACATTTGCTGACATAACGTTATTTGAAACATACTTTGAAAAACTTAACTTTTGTCCGAGGAAATTGCTACTCTGAATTTGTACTGAGCTAGACTGTAAATAAAGTCCATTATCTTTTATGTGAAAAGTTTCTCAGTAAAGTTTTACGTATAGTTTTTTCTTGTTTCAATATCAAACTCTTAAGTGAATTGCTATTTGTTAAATGTTCGCTTCAGATCTGAAGTTAGGGCTCTTAAACGTAAAGTTTTCACGTATTCAGAAGCGGTCAATAATATTGTGAAATTAAAACGATACATCAATAACTAATGAAACGACATAAAATTGCTTTAATTTGGAAACAAATGAATGCCATTACTTTAAAAGTGCTTGTAAGAATTAATGTAATTTCAAAAATGTTTTCATTTACATGTTTACTTTTATACTTAAAAATTAAATAAACACATAAAATGTTATAAGCACCGTTAACATCGTGAGATAATATCCAATTATCGCTGTGAAAGTATGTAATTATTTTTGAATGTATTTACCCATTATATAAGTAATTTCATTTCAGAGAAATTTCTCTGAACAATGTAAGATTTTAGTCCGTTGCAAATTTTCTTGTAATAAAGTAGCTGAGAAAATGTTTATCAATTAAAGGTACATTAAAATTATTTTTTCAAATACATGTGACATAAAATATAACTCGAAAGTTTAAAGATGTTGCTAAAAAAGCTGTTTTTCAAATCCTACTATTCAATCAATAGTGAAAAATGAATTCTAATTAAACATGATTATATGAAAATATTTTAAGAATATTCTTTGGCAACTGAAATGTTAACAAAACTTTCAGTCTTGTTCTTAAGGTCAATTTGTATGTTTTTTAGAACAGTTTTGGGCACTGAAATGTGTTTGCGAACACTTCTCCGTGTTTTGGAGCAAAAAAGTGTAAACATCACAATTAATTGTTAGAATACCTCTTTTTACCTCCAGAAAAACCTTAAAAACGCATTTTCAAAAATGTTTTATTAATCTTTAAACTTCTTAGGTATTACTTTATTTTTCAACTTGCTTATTTGCTTGTGAGGGGATATTATTGTTACTACATTTTAGGAGAATTTTCTAGAATATTCTTCCATACATTATTACCGAGAATTACACCAGTTTACTTGTTCATTGAATATACCGAAATCATCTTTAAGCATTGACGGAGGAAGCAAATGATCGTGTGAAATGTGAATGTATACGAAGGAAGAGTAGAAATACCTTGTAACATAGAACGTGATGTCCGAACATACATAACCTCACATTTAAATTCAATGTAAAAAAATCGTGGTAGCAAAAAACTTATACTAAAACTTTTTATTTTTTCATTTGACGTACCAGCGAGTATTGATGATTGCAGGAAGAGTTCTAAAAGCAACTGCCTCACAAAATGACATTAGGCAACCCAAGAAAACTTTCATTATAAAGTTCATAAGAATTTCACATTTTGTTACCACCATTTTAACGGCAAATACTTAAGATCTTCAATTTATATTTATCTACTCTGAAATTATGCTTTAAGTTATATTTTGCAAGCATTGTGGATTTTTTTCAATAACGCTATACTTAATCCCAAAATATACCTATTATCTGTGACAAAAATGATTTTTTTAAATGGTGCAAATAATAAGAAAAAGAACAATTATTTTGTTTTCAATCAGATAATAGTCTAACTTAAAACTAAAGAAACATCATTATAATAGTAACAAAACGAAATTTTACCTTATTTTTGTCATTTCCGAAGTAAAAACTAACTCGTTTACCTTTGTACAGAAAACAATAACAAACAGAACAACATTTAAGAAGAAAATGCATTCATGTATTTTAGAAGTACACAGAATTCGTTAATTAATGCATAAAATCGTGATCTTGGTAACTAATCCATGTATTGACAACGGAGTACCTTGAAACCTTCAAAGGTAGGTATGTAATATTTATTTGCAAACTTCCGAATCAAAAAGTGGTTTTGCTCCTTATTCAATAAGTAGTGTTAATAGTATGATTTAACTTGCAAATAATGTAAAGGTGTTTGAGGGTAAGAACACATTTAACGAAAATGTACGACATTAAGACAGAAAACTTCTATCACAAGTTTTCCTTCCTTTTGAAATTGCAATACATAGGACAAACATAAATTCCTAAATGAGCAAAGATGTTCAAGCCAATCTGAGGTTAAAAAAAGTCTTTTCACGCTTGTTTTCAAATTTTACGCTTTCTTGTTTTAGTTCTCCTCAGATACTAAAATTTGAATAATAATTCAAACGAGAGGATGCAGAAGATGCTTCCAGCTAAAACTTTCGCTAGAACTTAAATTGAGGTTTGACTGTAATGTGAAATATTTCGTACTTAGCCACGCTACACGCATGCGAATGAGGAAAATTAACATTCAACTTAAGAATATGTGTTTTCACCAGATAAGGAATTAGGAAGCGTTTGTCGAAATGAAAACTATATTTTCTTTCCCACTTCGTAAAGTGCTCTTGCGTTACATTTATGATTATTGTAGACTTTTATTTATTTTTTTTTTCAAGTACAGCTTAATATTTCAAACTTTAGACGTTAGCAAGAGGCTATTAATTTTTCAATGTATGTGGAAAAAATGTCAAAATCAATATAAAATAACTTCCTATTTTCAAATTTTAAAATAATATTTAATGTATATGTTAGTCCATCGTATTTTCCAATCTGAACTGACCGTATTCTTCAGATAAAAATTAAGTAATAAATAAAAATAATAATAAAAAGAGTTATGGGAACGTAGTTATAGGATCTGCTAAACGGTGATTATGCCAAATAATTAAATCAACAAAGTCCTAGAATGGAAAGGTCAAAGCAAAAGACTGCAATATTTTATATGAGTACTTAGAGACAGACAAATTATAGACGTATCAATTAAGCTTTTGCATATAGTATCTTACTTGCTCTGAGAGCAAAAATAATCCTGAGAAAAAGCTTAAAGTGTTAGTATCGTATGATTCATGGTTTAGTCAGCTCATGATAGTAAATTATTATTAACATTACTATTATTTATTATTACTATTATTTATTATTCATTTTTTTAATTTAGACTTTCAGACACCAAAATCTAAAAACAGAAACAATAATGTACGTACATTAAAACGCATACTTCCAACATCGAGCAATGAGGACATACATGGATTTAAGCCTTTTTTATCGGTTGATCATGGCAATCTCCCTACATTTTTCTGTTTCTGGGTTACCAGCTTTTGTTTCTGTGGGACTCCAGATTTGTTTCTTCATCATAGACACCGATGTCAGTGTTTGGTCACGATAATTACAACAACATTTCAAAGATGTTTGAAAGGAACAAATGCTCAAAAAGCGGAATAAGATAGTCCTGAAATAAAAGCACTTTTGCTTGAAAGGTTAAAATAATTTTAATAAGGATTAGATGAAAAAGTCTTCCAACTGCTCCAGTTATTTTATATTTTTTCTAGTTCCATGCTGGTTCAACACGTACACATCCATCTTTTTAGACTGCATTCCCACAAAAGAAAGCGGAAAATTGAAGAGGGCCCAATGTATCATAAAAACGTTAACACCAAAATTAATTAATTAGAGAAATATTGAAAAATGGGAAATTAAACACTAGTTTTGAGAGGGGGGGGGGGGGTCCGTTGGTCTCTCCCCTCCCACCACTCCCACATTTGAGAAAATTATTGAAGCCTTTTTTTTTAAATACTTCAAAAGACCTTGGCGAGGTTTTTTGAATTTTACTGAATTGAATTCCAATATTGTATTTTTTATATGAATTTTTTTCGTCTAATTCTAAATAATTCAATAAAATTTAAGATAAGCGCCTTCGGGGAAATTTGAAGCGCGCATAAATCTTGACATAAAAATCGACATTCCTTCAAACAAACTACTATTGACATAGATACAACTATTGACATAGAAGAAGCACAAAAAAATATATTTTTATTTGGTTCTTTTAAGAATATATTTTAAATACTTCAAAAGATTTATAACATTTGCGCCTACGAGTAGAAACTCAAACTTTTTTACCAAAAAAAAAAAAAAAAAACTAATAACAGAAACGATATTTTGTAAGACAAAAAAATCAAAGGGCGTACTCGAATTTTAAACAAAAAAACAGAATTAATGAGATGCATTTCTCCTTATTTTTGACACTGAAAAATCTAGAGATTGATTGATTGAATTTTTAATTCAATCGAGGTGATATCAAACCGCTTAAATTTTCGCTCAAGCTCTGCCGAAAATTATCTTTCTTTTTTCTTTATTGACCATTTTAGCACATTCTGAACAATCGTCAAGGGCAGACTACATTGAACAGGTTTTTAGAGAAAGGGGCCCAAGATTCTTTTAGTGCAAAAAGACACTAAAAAGAAAGAGCAGCAGAAAGGAAGAAAACACCTGAAGGGATGCTACCTGATGTTTTTATGGAAGGTGACTCCACTTCCAAACAGTAACATCAACATTTCTCTTCCTCCTCTCAACATTCCACCTATGCCATCACCCCACCCCAGTACAAGCAAAGTGCAGTTAAATTTTTATTTACGTATAATTTCATGTACAGTACTGTATATTTGTTTTTAATAGGTTTAAATATGCAACCATCTGCGGATCTGGAACGGATTAATAAAATTGACATTGTTGTCGTGTCCAATTCACATTGTATCTTATGTGAAAAAATAATTCGTTCCTCGTACAAATCGACATTCGAACGGCCTTCTGGAGAGAGTTGTGTTGTTCCATTGTACTTGAAATAAATTAGAACAGGTTAAACGCAAATGAGAGAGGTACAGGTGGTTTTACTAATACGATAGTTTTACAATTTAGATGGGAGACCGGAAAGTAGGTTCATTTAATTGTGAACGAACGTCTTTTTCAACACTCATGAATTACCAGTAAAGGTAACATAAAAGGTATATAAAAGCATAAGTAAACGGTTTTTTTGTATGTATATTATATATAATTATACATACAAGAAAACCGTTTACTTATGCTCTGATATACCTTTTATGTTACCTTTATAGGTAATATATATATATACATATTGTTTTAAAATAATCCCCCCCCCCCTACTTTACGTATGGTAATTTATCCATAATTTAACCTAGAAACTACAACACTCCAGTTTCTTGAGGAGAATGATTCAAATGTTTCTTGAAGAAAATATATTAATATATCATTTAAGAAAGTATTTCAGATTGTATTTTCAAATTTTGCAAATAAACTCTATTAATCTTTCATTCTAAATTTTAAAAAAAATCATATTTGTTTCATCGAACTGTTAAAAAAATATTGCATTCGTAAAAATATTATATGGACATATTTTTTTCAAAATAATAAATTAACTTAGTGCACTAGTAAACTGCGAAAATTTTGATCACAGATTTTTTTCAGTTGATCAAAGTTCTATTAAGTAGTTAAAGTAAAAGTTTAAAAATGGGTAATGTCGAAATCTTTTTCTCAGCTATATTTTTAAAGTAAATCTTTTAATGACAGTTGACAAAACGTGTCATTTAGGTACAAAGCTCTTTTTCAGAGGAATGATGAAGATATGTCACAAAATACGCAATAACTAGTAATTTCCATTCCATTTAAAGCAATTTTTATAAATTAGAAACTTGCGTATGTAAATTCCATCATTATCATTTTTTAGTATTTTTTTAAATAAAATAATAGGCAAAAAATTAATCCAGTAACAATTCACATTAAAATATCTAATATATATATATTTCTAATTAAAGTATAATAGTATAAATTATTAACACACTTGGATACCTTAAATAAAAGCAATAAATCTAAATTTTAGAATTTCGCTGATTGCAATGCGCTATATATTTGGAAAAGTAGTTTGCTCCGGATTTATAAATTTATTTTATGGTTACTTATGAAGGTATGTCTCAAACAAGCAGCTTTAAATATTATAGTCAGACTAAATCCAAAAATGTACTTTATCTTGAAATGAGAAATCTCGGATCTCCGAAAGACAATAGCGTTCTGTCGGCCACATTCTCAGCATACAATTTGAATAAAATCATAAATGAACGTGGCGAATGAGGTAATGGCACGCATGAGAATGTTCCATTTCTTAAAACATTCTTAGAAGTCCTTGCTGCGGTTTCCGTGGAACTTTAAGGGAGTCTGGAATGCTCTCGCAATCTTCATTAATATTCATGCAAGAGAAGCGATGGCTGTACATTAGAAAGGCTCGTTTACTTTTTAAAGCAAAAGAGAGTGCGTCAGCTAACTAACGAAAGATCTTTGCTAACATAAATCAATGTATGGGAGAAAATGCTGTAGATTGAATTTATTATTTTTGACTTTAATGTTATTGTATTGAGTTGAAACAATATTCCCAATAATAATAATTGCTGTTGATTGATATTTATTATTATTAGCTCATATACCTAGCACCGGAATATGCATATGTTAAAGTTTAAGGTTCAAAATTGAAATTTTAAAATTAAAATTGTAGGTGTATTTTCTATCTCTTTTTAGAATTTTGATTAACTAAACTTGATTATTTTTTAGAAACTCTTACGTTTGAAAACCTTTTTCTAGTGAGAAAAACTGCACATCTTCGTGTTCCTAAGATGCTTAACATTTCGCGTCAACACGAAAACAGCTAAGGTATAGTCCAAAAACAAACATATAAATGAAAAAATAAGGTTCTCTTGACCCTGATTGAAAGTGAGAGAACTTGAGAAAATTATTGTAAATGTGTCAACTTGACAGCAAATATCTCATAAAAAAGAAATTACTTATGCAATAAACAATTCTGGGCTTTGAAACTAAATTGCTCAGTTTCACTGACATTGAATATAGGGGTCATTCATAAATGATGTCACGCTTCGAGGGGGGTAAAGGGTTCATGAAAGTGTGACAGTTTGTGACAAGGAGAGGGGAGGGGTAACAAGAAGCGTGACATCGTACATTTTGATTTCTATAAAAGCATTTAAAATCAGCAAATAAACCTATTTTATGCTAATGTAGTATAGCGTGACATGTGAAAAGGGGGGGAAGGGGTCTGTTGAAGTGTGACACTTTGTGACAAAGGGGGGAGGGGGTCAGATATATTGAAAAAAGGTGTGACATCATTTATGAACGGTCCCACATGTAAGATGTGATTGATGCATGTGTACTAAGTTAATGAAGTCAATAGCATCATCATAATGACAGATTAAATAAATATGTAAGGTAAGATTTGTGAACAAAATTAAAAGGTAAATTGAAACAACCCAAAATAAGCGCACATTTTACGAAGGACAGCAGAGACGTGTTTCGAGGCTGCGAGAAACATATTCACTAGTTTTTGAATGGAACAAAATGAGCTTCTAGACGAAAAACAGATGCGGGCTTCAGTTAGATGTTTTTTATCTAGAAGCTCATTCTATTGCATTTAAAAACTAATGAATGTGTTTCTCGCAACCTCGAAACGCGTCTCTGCTGTCTTTGGAAACATTTGTTGGTATATTAAGCTGCTTCAATTTGCTTTTTGAATATTTAAGGTTTTATTTATGCACTCATTTACCCAAACACAGCGTATTTATGACACTTGAAAGATTTATTTAAACTTCAACAAAGGAAGAAATGTGGCTGGAAGTGACAGAACGGGAAACAAATTTGAAAATTTGAATGTACAACGGAAAAAAAAACTTAATGAAAAACAAAATGAAATACATGCCCTAAACTCGATCCTAACATTTAAGATTTAGGCTTCTGGAAACTAACGGAAAACATTTTAAAAAATCATCTTACCATAGATTATGCTAACTAATTTTGAGTGAAAATTTGTAGCCTGAAATACTTGAAGGTCTAACTTGTAGAGTTCTTGGGTAACTAATTGTATTTTTCATAGGTTTTAAAATAAATACACTTTAAAGCTAAAATGATAAAGTTTCTCTAAAAGGTTTTTTAAAACTATAAACAACTAACATAATCACAAAAATAAATTTAATAAATACTACGGCTTAGTCCTGTACAGTTTATCAAACTATATCTTCAGTTTTTCAAACTGTTGTTACTAAAAAAAATTTCAGAAATGTCAATCCGTACTTCTGTCATTTTTGCCGTCATGTGTATTTATTGTAAATAGGAATCTTACGCATTAAAACTACGTGGTTATGCAAAATGAAATCTTAACTATGTATTTAGAAAGCATCAATGGAATCTAAAGGGTAATTTTTCTTTGCTCATTTGCAAATAAGTGATGTGTTGGTGTCACAGAAGACACCACTAGAGAAATAATTTTTGAAATGATGATAACGTAAGTTTATAAATAAAATATTAAGTAAAACAACGGAATGATTGTAGGAAATTATTTGTTTCTTCTTTTGTGATTGATAAAAGGAATAAAAATAGATAAAATAATAATAATAATCAATAAATAAATAAATAAAGAAAAATAAACGTAAGCTTTTATATTTTTCATTTTAAAATAACGGTAAAATAATTTTTAGTGTTCTATAGGAACAGAAAATCAACTACGGTTTTACTCAAATTACATATTTAGATTTCAAATAGCGCTGATAATAAACATGATTGACGACGCTATTTAATTTTAGCTATTTATTTATTCAATTCAAAATATCAAATGAAATGACACGACACTATTTCTTTGGGTCCAGTAAAGCTCTTATGAATATTTCGACTTTAGGTAAAGAAATGAACACATATTTAAATACATTGAATACATAGACTTTCTTATTACTTCGAAAAAGGCTTTAGATTGATTAGAAAGTAATTTATCTTGCTTTACGAGTTTTCTTTGATAAGGAGGAAATCTTATTGATTCAGTCATTTTTCTCCTAGAAAAATCTGCATTTGATTTAAGTTTTGTACGCATTTATCAAAAAGTGTATATCAATGAAGTTAAACAAAAACCAATAATCTTATTTCCTGGGTAATTTAACAGGTTGAAATAGATAGTTATTATGCATAAATGTAATAACCTTTTTTTACACGTAAAATCAAAAAAAAAAAAAAAAATGTGTGTTTGAAAACAAAATATAGATCCGTAATAAATTTCATGCATAAAACGTGTGAAATATTATGCGTTGCAACACATAAAAACATTTTTGGGCAAATTTTTCAAGGTCATGTTAACGTGATTCATTTAAGTTGTACGTTAACGTAAACAAATTGAAGTAAATAAATACATGAACAAAATAAAACAAACAAATAAAAGATATCTTTTCTTGTGTTTTATTTCTGTTTATAATAAACCGATCATCTTGATCACGTACATTTGGCTAAACAGGCCAAGCACGAATGAATCAACAGTCCTCAGAGAAGCTACATTTTAAAGTGGTAGCTGAACAACTAAATGTCTTGTTCACTCAGCCAATTTGTTTGTTAGTTTGTTAACGACCATTTTAGGTCACATAAATATTCGAGTTTATTTGCTATTCTCAAGGATGTGCCTCAAACTCTCGTCTAATATGACAGACAGAACAAGAATGTAGGGGCCTCAGTGGCTGAGCTGCCTAATCGACTGGTTCCAGTGCGCGGAGTGAAAGAGGCGTGGGTTCGATTCCCATTTTCCCCTGGGTGTATTTCCTTCTTTGTATAGTAAATATGTTGTACTGTCTTGTTGTTTGTTTGTGACCATTTCAAGTCACATACATATTCGAGTTTATTTGCTGTTCTCAAGGATATGCCTCGAACTCTCGCCCAATATGACAGATAGAACAAGACATCTCAACAGATTTTAATATAACCGATGCCTCTTCACTGCGCGCAGGCTGGTACCGGAACCAGTCGACTAGACCGCTCAACCACGGAGGCCCCACTCAGCCAATTTAAAACTTAAAACTGTAGATCCAAGGTTTTCTCAAACAATCAGAACGCTCAGATTTTGGCGGTTCCAGTGTTTGACAGACGTTCGCATAGGTAGGTGAATAAGGATGTGGGACTCCCTCAGGGAATCTACATCTTAAAGTGGTATCTGAACAACTAAAACATGATCAGACCAAGTGCAATACCTATCTGTAACAAACGCAGTCTTATCTGTAACGAAAACATATTAATTTGTTTCTCCACATATTTTACCATAATACTGAAATTTCTCAGTTACTATAATGCTGTGCCAAGGCTGAACTTGATCCAGTTAGTTAACTAAGGCCGTGGTAGCCTAGTGGTTAGCGCGTCGGACTTCCCCCTAGGAAGGTCTCGTGTTCGATACCCGCTGAAGACTCACCATGTACATTTGGGGATACGTGCATGTAAAATCCGTGGACCCCACTACCTCGCCCCGTGCGCAAGCAATCCTAAGGCCTCGGCTAACAGGTAGGGGTCTGGTGGAGAAGAGTTAGTTAACTGTTATTGATCAGGCTACCTCATTTCGCCATAAATGATGGTACAAATATAGATGTCGGCACTCAGCGCCATCTATTCAACTGTGAGGCTTATTTCTAACAGATAAGAATCAGATTATTGATTTGGCGTAATTGATTTGACAAAAAAGATTTAACCATCGCCAGCTAGCGCTTGTTTTAGTAGTAATTATAACTTAAAAGGTTCAGTTAAAAATTTGAGAAATTTTAATGTTGTCTATTATTAATTTTAAACCAATTCCAGATAAGTACTCAAATTCATTTATTACTATATTGCTTATTTCTGTAAATATATACAATTCATTAAACATTTAAACTTTATGCTTAGTAAATGCGATATGCAAATTTAATCTATTTGTAATATTGAATAAATAGCATTTATCATAGCTTTTGCTGCCTCAGGCAAAATTTGCTATACACACATTTTTTGAAGCATTCAAAGTTACATTTAATCGATCTTAAGTTAAGAGTTTACTGAGTAATTTGCTATTTTTTTAATGAAAAACATGTGGCTGGAAAAGGTGAATAAAGCACAACTATTTTATTCTAAGCATCTATTTCTGCACAAAAGAAATAATAAAATGCATACAAATGTATTAAAAACACACACATATTGTCTATAAATCAAAAGTCGAATATCATTAAATTTTATTTATTTCAGAGTTAAGAATGTAATTACTACAGAAAAACGAATAACCTTCGGTATTTTTCCGTTTTGGGGGGTGCTGGCGATGGTTATTTTATTATTTTTATATATTATTATTATTATTATTATTATTATTTTTTTTTTTTTTTTTTGAAAAATAAATTTGTATTGTGTCCGATGTTGTTTTTGGGGAAAATATTTAAACATCGACAGGAATTTCAAAACAGAGACAGGACGACTTTCCACTAAAAATATCCATCTGAACGTTTCCAGGAAACCAGGAAACTACATCGTATTAGCAAAATAAAGAAGCTTTAAAATGATGTGAACAAACTTTTCTGGGTCAGGAACTAGCGCCACTAGCGGCGGAAAAGGTGTGACGTCGGTTCTTTTGATGTTTCCAGAAATGAAACAGCCTGATCCGTAAAAGTTAACTAACTGGATCAAGTTCAGCCTTGGCTGTGCTAAACCACTATTAGGTTATTCTCGCTAGTGTCACGCTTGGGGCCTCAGTGGCTGAGCGGTCAAATCGACTGGCTCCGGTGCCTCCCTGCGCGGAGAGAAAGAGGCGTGGGTTCGATTCCCACTTTTGCCCTGGGTATATTTCCGTCTTTGTATATTAAAACCTGTTGTGCTGTCTTGTTATATCTGTCATATTAGACGAGAGTTTGGGGCATATCCTTGAGAATAGCAAATAAACTCGAATATTTATGTGACCTGAAATGGTTGTAAAGAAAGAAAGTCACGCTTAACTGTACCTTCAACCATTAGATGGTTTATGCAGTACTTTGACGGAATTGCAACTGGAGGATCCTGTTATGTGTACATGTGGAAGGGAAAGTTGCTTTCAGTATTTTTTGGCTGCAAGTTTTAATTATTCTTCCGAGTTTGTACAAGTTTTGTAAGAAAAAGCATTAGTAATTTCATAAAGTATATTTTTAATTACATTGTTTTTGGAGATATTTGATGTCCATATGATCTTCGAATTGGAGGGCTCCACTGATTTTATAGAACTCTCATGAATTGTAACTTTTAATTGATGTGATGGAAAATATCACGAACGATAAATGTAATTTCCACCAAATGGTAAGCTTTTTTATTTATTCATTTTTTTAACTATGAATGTTCTGCTTTTTGGTATTCAATTTTGTTCCCAAATTTGAACATTCTTGATGAACTTCCGAGGAAGACGATGTATCCAGCACAATCGCGTATCTATATGGACCGAATAAAACACCATTGTTAGAGGTCGTATATTTGAGTCTTTTTATCGTAGAATTTTGTACAATAATGATTGTTGATCTGATTTGATGATGTTATAACTTATCATTATTTTTTTATTATTATTGCAAAAGCAGTGACCTTTTTAACTACACAATTTATTTTTCCAAAATAGAAGCTGGTTAGCAGTAAATTTTAATTTTTAAATACTTGGCTAAATATAAACTTAGCTGAGTGAAGATTGGAGTGACAAGTGTTGAGGCATGTAAAAAGGAATTAAAACTTGTAAAACTACTTTCTGATTTAATTGATTACATTTTCCATCTGTATGCCACCAATAGCCATGATTTACAGCAAACAAATAGCACAAATTCCGAAGACCTCGCTGAAAAGTGTCAAGACCTTAATGCTTCCGCAGCTCTTGAATCGCAGTTTTAGATAAATGATTGGTCTTAGGTTATTTACGTAAATTTTGTCTTTAATATTGCCCCACAAAAATGAATCACAATAAGTAAAATCAAGAGAAAAGAACCGATAAGCCATTCGCATTCTGGTGGCCTACGGGCAACCGATGGTCAAAATGCGCCGTGCAGGGTGCTCTTTCAGGATTTCAAATACTCTATCAGGCGTATGGGGTTCAATATTTTCTGGCGTGCTCAAAGAAAAGCCCTCCGACTACTGTCATCACAAACATTACCAGGTCTGTAAAACTTCAGAACTTAGTTTTTGATACGTATCACACTTAGATCGTTTTTCTGCAGTTTATACACTGTCAGAAATTGAGTCGCAATCTGGATGTTAATTCTCGAATAGTAGGCTTTGTCAATTGATATACGCTCAGAAACGGGAAATTCCGGTATTTGAACTGAAAAATAAATAACAAAAGCAATAATTGAGCTTGTTAAAATAAAATAAAAGAAAAATAAGTCCTAAAGTGGACTGCCTTTATCCACGAAGTTTAATCTTGCAAACAGTTAAAAAAATATTAGTTATTTCACCCCCCCCCCCCCACACAACTCAGTAATTTTTACCCTGTACTTATGTTACTATCAATCATCCGAAGTTACATGCATCTGTTTCAGGTATCTAATATGCGTACTTTATTTGATTTCACATGAGTAAGTTATTTTCACATAAACTCATTAGTAAAATTCCAATTTGAAAAACGAAAATGCTTAATTGAGAAATGACATATAAACTATACAAAAACTGTATGCTCATCATTAAGTAGTTATCAAACCTTTCGTAAACCTGAGCACCTGATTCTTTATCATAATCAAGAACATCCCTACGTTTGCCACAGTTCGAATGCAGGCTTCTCCACGTAGGAATCATTTATCTACTCCACCAACTAAGCCACTGTGTGGCTAATTTTTTTAGACCTTTTTTCTTATATTTAAAAAAAATTATCTCATACACTTGTCAGCTTTTACACTAGCCTAATAACACTGGAAAGTTTTCCTTTTCATTAAACAATAACAATAAAATGAAAAATAGTGCACTATATTTTCGGACAGCCATTTTCAAATACACACTAAATACACGGGAATTTTGGTCAGTAAAAAATGCAATTCAAGGAAAGGCACTATATGTGCATATATACATGTTATGATCAAGCATAAAATTTTATACAACGACTGATACGATCATATTGTATAGATAATAATTAATTTGTAAGCTTGTTATGATTTCCTACATTGGAAAAAAAAAACAAACGTATTGGTGTAAGTTCGGATAACTGCAAAAAATTTAAAGAAACGCAGTAAAACCTATATTTCGAAATTAACTAAAACTTATGGTAAACTCGTTCAGAATCATACATGGAAGTTTTAATTCACTTCCCAAAAAAAACTGTAACTATTTAAGCGAAACGTTAAGAACTATTAAATGATTAGATAAACACCATTGTTCCATTAAGGGCAAGGTCTGCAGTAGCAGAACTTTGCTCTATACATATGACATCAATGTTTGCCTTTCTGCCATTAACTTTATGGATCATAATAGATTTGAATTCATTCTCTGATCTGCCCTTACGACGTATATGCATTATGGATATTCATTTGCAGCAAATGCGATTTGTGTCTCCGGCGTTTTACAATGGAACGTGGCAATTCAATAAAATGAATTCAAAAAGTGAAACGTCATGAAAATTGGAAGATAAGGAAATTTTATAACATTAAAAGTTAAATATTGTAATTCTTAATATTTGGTATGATGGGCACCTGGAGAAAACCAGCGATAGTAATATACATACTTGCAAAGATAAACTTGAATACGTGTTTCGTACACTGTCAAAAAAAAAACAATTCAACGTTGCACCATAAATATGGTGAAAGCTGAAGGGCTGCTGATGATTGAACCAAAATCATGGTTCAAGCAGAAGTGCGAAATCTAAAGTTACGCCTTTAACCATAATTTCGGTTCAACCTTGAACCAAAAAGACGAACCCGGCACCCGGCCGGAAACAGAGAGCCGCCATCTTGTCAAGCTGTGACTTGAAGCATTTATTTTTCACAACAGTAAAAGGTAAGTAAACTTCGATGTATATATCGAATTTTTTGCTTGATATTTCTTGTTTTCTGTGTTTTTATCTCTTAATACGCACAAAATAGGTTGTAAAGCCTATTTCAAAAATGCTATTATCATATACCGATTCTGACACCTTTAGCGTTAAATTGACTAATTAACTGTATTCAAAATTTTAAACCAGTGTATATTTATTTAATTTTGCTTCAATATTAAAGTATTTTTTTTACCTGATTTATCATTCACCCCCATATATTTTACTTTTGGTTCCCCTGATCTACATTTAAAGTTGTAACGTTGACTTGTTTACATTTTAAAAATTGCATCTATTATCGTGAATTTTACTCTAAACCCTTTTCTACGGCGATACCTTTCTAGCTCCACCTCTTAATTTTTATTTAATTGCCAATTGCTATCTTTTTAAATTTATTAAACTTATTTGCTGTTTGACCCATTTTGCACAATTTTTACCCGTAATTTTTATTAAAGGCGTAGCCGGTGGAGAGGGGAGGGGGCGAAGGTTCGAACCCATCTCCACTCCCAAAATGTTTTGAAGTTTCACATGCCATAAATGACAATTTGAATATTCTGATAAGAAAAGCTCATTTGTATTAAATTCAGTTCTTATGTTTATTTCCGATCCCGTTGCCGAAGGGGTGAAAATTTCTAAAATTTTGCATGCTATAAATGAAAATTTGAAAATTAGTGAGTAAAAGATAGTCTGATAAGGAAACACTCATTTATATAAATGTAGTTGGTTGAATTTTGCTTTCAAGGCCACAGCCAGGAAGTAGGGGGGGGGGGGTAATCCCACCTGCCCTAAATTTTTTACATGCTCTGAAGGATAATTTGAAAATCAAAAACATTCTGATAAAAAAAACACTTTCATCAACTTGACCTCCCCCCCCCCCCGAAAACCAATACAGGTTGTGGCTTGGATTTGTAATGATTCTTTCTTCCTTATCATTCAAACTAACTATTCCACCAAGAGCAGGTAGAACCAGTTTTGTATTCAAAACATGTCTACTATAGGAATTTTTTGAGAAATTGGGTCAATTTTGCGTGATTTTCGAAATAGCAGTTTCGTTTCCTTTAAAGTTAAATTAACTTTTTTCCAAAATTTTCAACCTGTTCAAAATTTCCGACCCTGACTACTGTTGTATTTTCAAAATCTTCATTTTACAGAATTTTCACCCTTAATTCCTTCTAAAATTTCGTCCCAATCATTCTAACAAAATTTAAAAAATGAACCTATTTCAGTAATAGAGTTTAAGAAACTATAGAAAAAGTTGCAATCGGATATTTCAGATCTCCAAATGCAAAATAGATGTTTTATCAACAAAAACGGTGCATTGCACTACACGGTTGATGTCAACAGAACATTGAATAGATGGCATACAAATCAGATACGCTGTATTGTCAGTTCTTTTGTATCTTTACAGGGTAACGTCTTAGACTCATCTGGGCGGTCTTAGCCTGAAGTGCCACGAACTACTGCACGTTTTTGCCTTGTAGTAACATCTGTGCCGGAACCCCCCAATAACTTTTAATTATTGTTATTTGTGCATTTCATGGTTTTTCAATTTCACTTCTAGAGATGTTTTCAGTCATCTGTGTATGCATATAAATAAATTTAATATTTTTGATGCTAAAGAGTGTTGAAATATATTTTTTAAAAAGTTACATAATTCAGAAATTTAAAATGTTCGCTATCAATTAATTACACTTATAAGCAAAATTTCAAACGCCATTTTTGTTAAAACTATCTGTTGACGAACATAAAAAAGTGTACATATATTTGCAAAGGCCTTCCTTATGGGAGGGGGCTTAAAATTTTAACAGTGACTTACATTGCAATTTTGAAGAATATAACAAAGTAACATAGTTACTTAAAAAATACAATTAGTTTCTGATACAGTGCATTGGGATGTTCATATATATAAATATATAAATAAATACATTTATATATATGGAACATTGAATCAATTATTGAAACGCATGAATCTGTTCTTAGAATTAAATTAAATAATTAGCAAAAACTTGTTAAACTTACGTATTAAAAAACAGAAAATTCGCTTTGAAAATTAAAATTGGGAATAAGCTTGTTTCCTGTCTTACGCTTGAACATAATAAAATTATTTATGTTAAAAGTCACCATTGCAACATAAAATGGTGCAGTTCAAACTTCACGTTCATGCTGCAACTCTGAGCTATGACAGTGGTTAGTACAAAGTCCATCGTTATGGTTCAGAGTTGAACCAAGACACCAGTTAAAATAAAATCTATGGTCAAGGTTCAAGGTTGAACCATAATACTGGTTACAAAAAAATTTGATATTATGGTTCAAAGTTGAACCGTAATACTAGTTAGAAAAAACTCCGTAAAATAATGGTTCAAAGTTGAACCGTAATACTGGTTAGAAAAAAATCCGTAATCATGGTTCAGTGCTGAACCACATTCATGGTGAAACTAGTAAACCATCATAATGGTTCAAATTCGTACAAACTGTTGGTTGCAGCTGTATTTCACCACCTTTTAGTGAAAGGCTGAACCAGAATTTTTACAGTGTAGTTACAAGAAATGCCTTCAGTACAGAGACAGAAATCCGTAAAGATATATTTTATTCATATATTCTACTTCTTTCGTTTGAACGAATTAAATGTAGATCCGAAACAATTTCAGTATGCAATTTTCACTGTTAATTTTTATTTTCTATTACGTTAAGGAAACTATCATCAGTAAAAGTGTAGTTTAATTGTTTTATTAGGTACAATAATAGGAGTATGTCTTCCCCTATCTCATATCATCTATGTATAATTTTGCAGCGTGTGCATTGTATACTACATGAAAATCATCGTTTTTCATTTTGTAGAGCATCGTTATACTAACGGCAATTGTCTTGCTATATAACCAGTAATAACCTTGGAAGTTTAACTACTCTCAAGTGAATTTTTATTGTAAACATGATCCATTATACAAAGATCCAGAAAAACAGGAACTTTATTTGGCTTAACTGTTGTTGTGGCATTGACGTTATAAGGGAGTTCAACATAGAAAACAGTAAATTTTTAAACGTAATTACGTACTTTTTGAAGGAATTTAATTAAATCAGAAATTTTTGTCATACTCCGTACCCTAACTTGACATAGTTCATCAATATAAAGTAGGGGAAATCCTTGTACCTTGGGCCGGAATTTTTCCAAATGCCATAGTTGACATAAACATGGTGATATATAAAATCTGAAAATACTGTCATATTCGTCATGCTAGTCTCTTGTTTTTGAAATCAAAAATCAATTTTTAAATATTAGTTTAAGCATATTGTATTGAAAAAATGCAAATGGAACAAGGTACAATCCACAATTGTACTAATTGTACCTTGGGTCACAATTTGTAGAAACGGATAACTTCTAAAATAAATGGTGAGGCGCAATAATCAAAGCTTGAAATACATTGAGGATGAGTTTTAATCTTTAATAATAACAAAGTTATATTTAAGGATATAAAACATTACAAAAATATATTAAATTAAACGGAAAAAAATATTATAATCGAAGATGTTATTAAAGTACATCAACCGGAAAAAGAAACTGTAAAAGTTATTCCACCTCTTCTTCCAATCTCATGATTTGGCAGAACAACAACAATATCCCTATCCTGAACTTCATTCTCATCACTCTCTTGAGGCCATACAAAATGTGAAGTTAATGTGAAGAAATGTGAAGAAATATTTTGTTAATGAATTCTCCTCTTCTTTAGAAAAACTTGCCATGTAGAACAATTATTCTTATAAATAAAATCATCTTCAGACTTGTTGTGGGCGTCAATGTGTCTTTGAAGGGTGGTGCGAGACACAGAACACTGCTTGGCTGCTGTCCTAACTGAGATTCCATCTGTCACAACTAATTTCACAGCAAAGGACAACTAATCTTCTGAAACTCTAGGTCTTTTCGTACCAATCTTGCTTCTGGGCATCTAAGATTAACAAAAAACCATTATGTGCATTTTCATGATCATATGGACAATGAAAGTATTGTACCTTGAGCCGGCCCAAGGTACAATTAATATTTGTGACCCAAGGTACAAGGAAGGGGTTTTTCATTTCTAAGTTAAGTTTTCTAAGTAACCCAAAGCTATTAAAATGAAAATCTGTGATAATTATAAGCTTAATTTAACAAGGAATACGATGTTGCTGACTATTTAAAGACTATATACATACCTTGATTATAAAAAAAATAAATGTAACTTGAAGTAAATTTTCAACCGAATGCATGGAACTAACAACATGAAATAATACTGAAGCAGAGTGACAAATAACCCTCAAAGTCACTTGTGAACTGCCCAGTCAATGTTGGCAATTGAATTGTGGGACAAACAGATTTTTCCCATGTATCTATTTCTAGATATGACTAGTGGCCCGAGGTACACGCATTTCTCCTATGTATTATAAAGAGTTGTATTCATACCGCAATGAGCGACTCGTTTTTTTTTAATTCATAAGAAACACCGATTTACTTGTTTTCCTTTATTTAATTTATTAACAGTAAGGATCATTCTCTTTTAACCCAGGTCGTCATTTATAGATTGATTCCTTGGTGCAATGGATAAAACTCTCCGTCACATCAAATCATTAAAAAATTTCAAACTCAAACTAGTTAGTGAAGTAATCCTTGTTTCAGCAATATCCGTGTTTACTTATATTTCATGTCAGCTTCCCTCTTGAGTTTTATTTAAACAATAGTTTTTAAATGACCAGACCTTTTCGCTCATATAATTTTACACCATGCTTGGGGTTTTAAAGTTTTCAGCTTCAAGCTCTGATATTCTCTTAAACGCAGAAAGCAATTCTCTAATTCTCAAATAAACCGCAGCGGTTAAATTCCGATTACTTCAACTGTAAAGGAAATCTCAAGTTATTGTCATGATATTTCTCGGAATGAAAGGAAGTTCTCAGAAACTATTCCCTTATCTTTTGTTCAAATGCTGATTGTCTACGAATAATGCAGACAACGGGGTAGACGAAAGTAAATGATTTACTTGGAGCCTCAAGGAATATTTTGTCATGTTTCGTTGCATATATTTATTAGACCATCACTGTAACTTTACAGGATTTTCCTTTTATTATCAGGAGATTTAGTAAAATAAGTACGGCACGTTCAAATATTTATAAAAACTCGAAAACAGTAAATTCGAACTTCTGACCTTCTTACTGTTTTTTCAATGTATTTTAAATAGCAAAAATTGTTATACCGTTATCGATGTTTGTTGCAAGGGCACAGCACCATATCTTACACTGATTTAATATTGTTTTCGAATTTTTTGTGCAGTTATTAACAACAAACACATTTACATTGAAATACAATTTATATTAGCTAAATATTTATTATTATAACTAAGTATACTTATTAATTATAGTTAGTATCATACTATTATGTTGTTTAAAAACGACGATCCATAAGGAGTTCATTGTCCGCACTGCGATCCATTTTGTACTAATTTAACGTATTTTACACAATAGTAAATTGTCGTACAGTAACAGAAAAAAATCATTTTCTTATGAAATGAGTATACTAGACGTAATTAAAAAACCTCGTTACACCCCGTTCTTTACCTATTGATGATTTTGTTTGCATGAAGTAGTTGTACTGTATAATTTATGTGTATTAAAGCATGCTTTACTGTAATACTAGAGAAAGCACCTTGAAGCATTGCATTTACCTGTGGTTTCTTTATTTTCTCTCTTTAGTGAATAGTGTTGGAATGCAATGCGTTAAACAGCAATAAGTATAGTGATACAGTATGATATGTAATAGTTGAAACACGCAAGGTAATGCTAATCCACTCACAGACATGAAAATAAATTAGGACGATATTTATTTCGTATCATGAACACATATTGTTTACGAGTTTAATCCGATTGTTATGAAAAACAACAAATGCATGTAGCTTTTAGTAAAGCGGCTATAATCTATATTTAACATTGTTATATCGGTATTCCCCACAACAGCATAATAACATAACTTTGATCTGTACTAACAATGTTAGTAAATATTGCTGATATTCGACTGATACTCGTGGAAATATATGTTGGGTGTAGTCTCTTCCGTTATCCAAGAATCAATCAGTGTTTCAAGACGAACACAGGTTTATTGACGAAGACAGGACACTTAAAACATTTACAGGAACACATAGAAACAGATAAACATTTTGTTCGCGTCAAGGTGGTTGAAAATAGTTCTAAAGTTAAGGGTTACTTCTAAGTGGAAAGCTTCACGTCTATATCACTTTCTCGTCTCTCACCTCTCTCTCTGGCGTTCTTCCTGTGAGGGCGCTTGTGGTCAGATTGTAGAAAAGGGTTGAGGTGTTTCCCTGCTTCACACTAGACCATCTTGAGGACTCTTGGGCCTCTAAGACCCGTGGAAAATAAAACAATCGTCTAAATCTGTAAAGAAATAAAAAGAAACAGGAAAAAAAAAAAACAATACAAAATTCTGGGTGAAAACTGTTCGTCAAAAAGTAAGTTCTAGCATAAGAGCGTCAACATGTAAATCAGGATCAAAAGCGAAGTCCAAGTTCTGTCCAAGTCGTCATTGTGTATCAGTCATTAAGTTGGTTGTCGCCATCAGGTGGGGAAAAGTGATGAGAGATCAGTCCAAGGCTTCATATGGTCAGCAGCGGTTGATGTAGCATTGGGTCTGGCATATTGACCTAATTTTTGCACAGCATAGCGATGATTTGCTTTAACGCTGGTAACTTTGTAGGGACCATAAAATTTGGGGTACAGTTTGGAACCTGGAGAGAATTGAGTCGTTTGAATAGCCCCGATGTCGCCTTGTTTGTAAGTAGTTGGTTTCTTGCGACGTTTGTTGTACGAAATTTGAGAACGCGTTCGGTGATCCAGAATATTTCGTTTGGCAGTTTCGCGAGTTTATGTTTGTCTTGCATGATAATGTTTAAATTTTCTTCTTCGAGTAGCTGCTTAAGTCGTATATCTTCTTTATTTTTCATTTTAATGCCGATCATTAACTCGAACGGGGTAAAGGACAGGTATTAAAGTTCCATGGATGCGTTCGACTTGACCGTTGCCTCGGGGTATACCCGTGGTGATCACTACATAGTTAATATTCTAGTTCTTGCAATATTCTGCGAAATCAGTGGATTGAAAAGATGAACCACAATCTGATATAATTCTGGATGAATTTCCGAATGTAATGCTCTGAAGTTGGAGCTTTTCAATTGCAGCGCGGGAAGTCGTTGATTTGACGGGATACAACCATGTAAACTTGGTAAATGCGTCCACTACACTAAAAATATATTGATATTGTTTGTTGGAAAGCAGCGCTGTCAGACACGATTCTAAATTTTGTTCCTAGAAGATAATTTCGAAATTTTTTTACTGCTTCAATAACGGCAAGTTCTTCAAGTTCGTAGCTGGAATATTTAGATTGTTGAAGGGAAGTCTTTCTACTCATATACTGTATAGGATGCCATTGGTCGTCCTCATCGGATTTTTGTAATAGGACTGCACCAAATCCAAAAGAACTTGCATCCGTGTGTAATTCGTGAGGGGAATTTCTATTAAAAATATGTAAAACTGGTTGATTCGAAAGAGAATTTTTGAGAGCAAGAAAAGCTTGATGTTGTTCAGGGCCAAAATGGAAAGATGCGTCTTTTCTGAGCATGTCACTTAAAGGTCGTGCAATAAGTGAGTAATTCTTTATGAATTTTCAAAAATATCCTGTTAAGCCCAGAAAACTTTGAACTTGTTCGAGCGTCTTCGGTAAAGGAAAATTTTGAACTGCAAGGGTTTTCGGCGGCGAAGGTTTGATAGTACTGTTTTCAATAACATATCCAAGAAATTCAATACGACGCTGTAAAAATTATCATTTTTTGAGATTCAGAATTGAACCAAAGTCTGAAGCAACTTGAAGTACGCGTTTCAATTTCTGAAGACCTTCTACTTCGTCTTGGGACGGGATTATTAGATCGCCATGTAAATAATAATGCCATTTTCACGAATAAGATCGCGAAACACTGTGGAAACAAATCTTTGGAAAACACTAGGGATGTTGGAAAGACCAAAGGGGGCTTTCAAAAACTCATACTGGCCTTCTGGTGTGACAAACAACGTGCATTTCGTACAATTTGGATTCATAGAAACATGAAGAAAAAAAACATTCTTCAAATCAAAGGAGCTAAACACTTTGGCTTGTTGCAATTGATCTAAAGCATCATCAATGAGCTGTAGGGGAAATTTGTCTCTAATTATTTTTTTGTTGAGACGTCTATAATCTACGCAAAGTATGTATGAGATATTTTTCTTCTTGCATAACACAATGGGGGAAGCATAATCAGAACAACTGTTTTTAATTATTCCGTCGTCTAACCATTCTTGTATTTGTTTCTGCACTATTTTTTGTTCTGCGAGTGGCAATCCTCGAGGTCGTTGAGCTACTGGGATCTCATCCGTCAGAATTAGTCATTTGTAAATCAGTTTGCTTAGTACCGCGAGGCTTGTAATTATTTATCAGAGTTGACAACTGTGTTTTGAGGGATGGGTCTAAAATGTGACTTAAGTCGTAGGATGTCGTCTCGATGGAATTGGCCAAATGTGAGAAAAGAATTTCGGAATTTATAACATTTGCGTTTTTACTCATTGTCGAATGTTTGTGGTCATCTGTGCGAGGTATACTGCAATCTTGATCAGCGTTGTGGGTTGATGAACTTGTCACGATTAAAGTATTAGTCTTCGTCAACGATACTACACCATGGGAAATTTGCAAATCACCTTGTGAAAAAACATCAGCACCAACCAACATCGGAAATTTTTACAATTTCCGATGTTGGTATTCCGATGTTGGTTGTATTATTCGAAACAACACAAATATCAGTATTAAATTCAAAACCATCGATAAAAATAGACGCTGAAAATGAACCCAACGGTGTTACCGTATTATTTCCTAAACCATGTAACTGAATATTTAACTCATCTAAGAAACAGTTAGGAGCAATTTTACAAAAAAACTCTTCGTTTAAAAGTGTTTTGTTCGACGCAGTGTCGATAACAGCAGAAATTGGAATATTGTTGACTGTTACAGTCTTGGTAAACAAACTAGTAGAATTTTGCGGATGTCCAATTGTAACATGAGATTGTACTTTCTTTTATGGACAATTAGCCGCTTTATGAGAGCCAAATTGTTTACATGCAAAACATTTCATTCCTTTACCTTTATGAGGACAAAAACGAGATTCGTGGTTATTTCGTTCACCGCAGTTAAAACATAATTTTTCCGTTTCCTTGGGGGAGCGAAAAGCATTAGTATTACTGGAATTGTGAAATCTTGGTTCAGTAAATTTATTCTCAATAGTTTTTTCCTCAGTAAAATTTTTACAGTGATCTCTAGAAAAATTGCTATTTGGATGGCTATTAGGTCACAAAGCACGATGAAAATTATTTTCTGATTTAACATCCTTAGAATAAAGCTTCTCGAAAGAACGTAACTTCTTTTTAAATTCGGAAAGATCGGTACATCCATACAAAATTAATTTAGCTTGAGAGTCGGGCAAACCTTCAATACAATATTCAATTAACGATTCATCATCAATATGACTTTGACTAGCTAACGCACGCATAGCGATGAAGTATTCTGTCACAGTTTCATTTTGCCTAAGTTTCCGGGAATTAAGAAGCTTATGAACATCAACGGATGAAATTTTTGTGCCAAATTCAGTAATAAGGTGCTCTTTAAGATTTCAAAACATGTATCATTTTTCAAAGATAATACAAAAATACGCGCTGGATCAACTAATAATTTTTTTGTAATCAAAATTTTAGGTACGTCTGTAGTAAAACCAAAAGTTGAAAATAATTCTTCCAAGTCAGAGATAAAGTTTTGTATAGAATATGAATCCCTTCCTGAAAAGGTACGAGCTAAATCGCATACTTCTCTCCAAATGAGCCAAATGGAATTATCGTTTCCTAATGAAACGTTGTGAACACTGGATAATTCACAATTTGTTTTTGTTTTCTCTCGAAGTTCGACAGCGGAATAAGAATTCTGGGTCACTAGATTTTTTTCTTCTCTGGCACTATGCTCGTCAAGAGGTGGGGAGGAAACGAAATGTTGGCGCGGAGGTTTCGTAGCGTCGTTCAAGGTCACGTGTTCAGACAGAACGAAAGGAATACTATGGGTTTTGGTTTCATTGGTATCGTCATCAGAAGAAAAAATGTCAATAGTACTTTGATATGATTTTAAATCAGAAAGAGATTCAAAAATTCTGTCACATAAAACTTCTTGCGAACCGGAACAGTCGATATACAGTAAATTGCACACAGAGATAAAGTCAGCTAAGGAAAATAATTCTAAAAGCTTTTGTTTACGCTTTTCAATATCGAAATCATCGGGGAAGGAAGTAAATTGTCTTAGTCTTCTACGTGTTGATCGGTCAAATGGATGATCAGATACAATTTCACTTAACAATTTAACACTTTTGGCACTTCCACATTTGAGGGATTTTGCAATGGAAGGTATGTCATTTAGCGATATTTTCGCCATACTACAAATATATAAAGGAATGGACTCACCCGAGTTGAAGAGTCGTGGGGAGTACTAATTAATCCTGGGTAGACCACTGAGCTAAATAAGAGAAATCTGGAGTGAGGACTCCCCATGCTTCAACAAGGCAGCTTGCGAGCCGACGCGCATGAATACAGTGCTCGAGCCATCAAGGCAAAACATCGCTGACTTCCCATTGTGGAAGCATTGGCTCGTATGGTGTATTGTTACAAATTTCGGTTTAATTTATCATAGTTTATCAAAATATTTTATTTTCGTCATTTAGCAATATGTCTGCATCCTGTTGTGCAAAGGGATATAAAAATAAATTCGCGAAACTTAAAAGAAAACGGTGTTAAATCTCATTTTGATGGCAAATTGGCTATTTAAACTTTAAATGCCTTGTTCTCGTATTCTATCTTTGAATGGCCTTTTTCACAGAAATTTAATTACTATGCCCATAATGTACACAAAATTGTTTTTTGGATGAATAAAGTTTACCTTAAATAATAATATTACAACTTAATTACATTGCCGAAAAACTTTTCCTTTTAGCTTTATAGCCTAAATATTTCTCCTGTTTTCTCGACAGTCAAACCTTATTACGTAATATTTTATTAAGAGTGAAAATATCAGTTATACAAATAGTTAAATCATGTACCTTTTTTGCTTTTATCTTAATTTGCTAGTTAATGGAAATTTCAATAATAATTTTGATGTTTTTGAATTAACTTTTCATTTAAGTAACATTTTGATTTTTGCGTGTGTTAATTTTTATTTTGTCAAAATGTGGCTGTTTTTTAAAAAACATTTATTTTATTATTATTTATTATTTTATTACTAAATTAATATCTACACTCAAAGATTTTTAATGAGTTCATAAAGCTTTGAATTGCAGCACTTTTCCCCTGTAAATATACTGATCAGCTGAAATTTTTATTTGTGCATGATTTAAAAAATCATGATAAATATTATTATGATCATGTTTTTTTGTTACTAAATTAACATCTGCACTCAAAGAGTTTTAATGTGCTTATAAAACTTTGAATTACAGCACACACTTTTTCCCAGCAGATGCACTGATCAGCTATATTTTTAATTTGTGCATGGTTAAAAAAATAAGTTGTATTTCTTTATTATTCTTATTTACATTTAATATCCATAGATGAAATGTTCCATTAGTGAGAAATATTTAACTTGGTCATAGGCAAGCAAACTTGTAAAATATAAAATTTGCAAATGCTTATACATTTCAGATTCATCTCAAAATGACATGCTCCATTCCAGTTATTTGCAAACTTTTTTAAATAAAAATGTTATCCTATATCTCCAAAGAATGACTTCTTTCTTCTTATTTTGAGTGCTTCTTCTTTTTAATTGTATTATGTTTAAGTGCAATATCGAAGTGTAAGAACTCTAAAAACGCATTTATCGTTTTTGGGAATAAAAGTCGCTATATTGATGCTGTTCGAAGCTGCTCACTGAAACTCCTTATGAGATTTCTAATTTAACTGTGTAAAGTATTTATTCATCAGTAGTCAAGGAGAGTAAACCAATTAATCAGGGTGTCTTCCTGTCTAAATAAACATTTTTTAAAAGTGCCATAGTCGCACACTCCCATATAGCCTTCAAAGATAATAAAAAGTGTCGCATAATGTTTTTTATCGTGAAAAAATGTATGAATAATTGTTCTAAAATGCTATGAGAAATTTTAAATTATTATATGTCAGGCATTAGAATAAATTTTTTTAGAAAAATCGGAAAAGAATTAAGAGCTCGTGAGCTCTTTAAAGTTAGCCGTTTTATCATTGCGCGAATTGGTAGTTTGCGCGTTTTGCCTTGATGGCTGAAAAGGGTGTGAAGCGGTTCGACCGCCCAGTCCTCGCTCCAGGTTTCTCTTATTTAGCTCAGTGGGGTAGACACACTTCTGCCACCATGTTGGGTGTAGTCCCTTCCGTTATTCAAGAATCAATCAGTGTTTTAAGACGAACACAGGTTTATTGACGAAGACAGGACCCTTAAAACATTTACAGGAACACATAGAAACAGATAAACATTTTGTTCGCGTCAAGGTGGTTGAAAATAGTTCTAAAGTTAAGGGTTACTTCTAAGTGGAAAGCTGCACGTCTATATCGCTTTCTCGTCTCTCACCTCTCTCTCTGGCGCTCTTCCTGTGAAGGCGCTCGTGGTCAGATTGTAGAGAAGGGTTGAGGTGCTTCCCTGCTCCACATATATGTACATAGAATTAGGTAAAATGAACTGAAATATATAAAACAAAACTGGCAACCAATCGAATTCATACTCATTAGCTATCAGAGTTAAACAAAAGTTTTCAATTTTTCGTGACTAACCACATATATTGGTTATACAGACATGAAACTGTGTCCGAAAACCAGTAATTGGAAATATTACGAAAAATAAAGTGTAAAAAATGATATGAAAACAGCATAGAATACCAGGAAACGCATACAATAGATGAAATGTAGAACAAAAAAAAAAACAACTACCAAAATAAAATAAAGGCACCGTTTCTTACATTTCAAATGCAAGTAAATAAAATAGAATTAAAAAATTACATTTTAAAAGGTTGCTTTAAACCGTTAAGGCCTATTTTTTTAATGCTAAACAAACAACATGTAGACAAAGCTTTCAGTGATGCCTGAAATCTTAAAATGGTACTTGGTTGAGAAAAATGGATAATACATAGTTTCCACGAACCAGCACGAGCGTTCGTTTCCTGCATTTATTACATACGGCAAACCGGGAAAATTAAGTTTTTCTTCATTTCTAAATCGCACGATGGTGTAAGTTAGAGCTTAAAGGGTTAAGAGGTTCTGTAAAAGAAAGGAAACTAGTAGAAAGGTAGGTCACCCAAAGATTTTAGACTGTTGCTTTTGGTATGTTATAAAGGAAAAAGTGAAAGTTACAGCGAATAAACTTGTAAACTGAAATTAATAAAGTAGAAGTTAATGAAGTTTGAGGCATATTCATAATTAGATAAAATTGAAGATAGTTTATTTAAATTATTTTTTAAAGTTTCTTTTATTTCTTCAAATTTTATAAATCCTCAAAAGTTGGATAACAATGTCTTTGAGTTTAGAATGAGTTGAGAACTTTGAGTTAGTCAGTGTATGAGTTTGTACACCTTGTTGAAGTTTTACCTTTTATCAATACAATTTTCAGATCTTCAATATGACGTAATTAGTAATATGGTGAAAGTACGAAAAACCTATTTTTCAAGAAAGAAATTCGCTTTTTTTAAACATAATTACTTAAAAGAGCAAAAACGGAAATTTGTAAAATTTAGTAAATTTAAAAATTGTTCCATAATTTGCTTTTCGTAATTCATCCTTCTCTTCCAAAACCAAAATGAAAATTAAAAGCAGGACATTTCCTTTTATTTCCGCGTTTTCATCGAGGCCGGAAGGTCTTACAGTATTGTTTCATTACTACTGGCATGTTAACATGTAGCATAAACAAAAAGCATGTTTCTTTAACACGAACTTTCAAATATAAATGTATAAACAACCCATTTAGAAGACACTTTTGCATTCTCATTTATTCAATACTTATATTTCCTTTTTTTTTTCAATGCATGTTCATTCAGTTTTGTATCAAAAATTCTGTTGCATATTTTCGTAACTTGGATATCAATGACGAATTCTGTTCGGTCGACATAAATTAACGTTTATATAAGATTACATTATCGTTTATGTACATTATTTAGTTTATGCTTACTCTTTAGTTTTGAGTTGCCATGAATATTGCGTTATCTTCATTAAACGTACACCTTTCATTTAGTATTAATAAATTAATTAGTCGATACATTGGGAGGTACTGATACGTTTAAGTTTTCTAAGTAAATTGTGTCAGTGTAAATGTTATTTTTTAATTATGGCAGAGTGTATTTTGTTTTTCGTTTCGATAAATTAATCAAATTTGTAACTATTTTTCAATATACATATGCTCTCCTTATAGAGCTGTCGCTCCTCTTATGGAATCACCCTAGAGGTTCTTGAGAACCACCTGTGTACATAGTCTTCTGTGTATAAGACAGGGAGAAGGGGACGACAAGGATGGTGCATTTACACTAAGGGAAACAACTACGGATGACATCAACGACTGGTATTTTTTAACGTAAAAATGACTTTCACCTACAGGACTGTTATTCGTTGAACATATAAATCAGGGCAACTTGATAGCTACAGCAACTGTCTATTACAAGAGACTTAAAACGTCTCAGTTTCCCTCAAGTTTGAAAATTTTTACCCTGAGAGGGAAATATTATCTTAATCCCGACAAACAATTTTCCTTATTCTCATGTAAATTGCCATTGTTAGGTTCTCATTACTTCAACTTCCTGGGAAACCTCAATTTAATGACATGACATTCTTCAAAGTAAAGAGTCCATCCCTTTATCTAGTCTGCTCATTTCATTTACACTTTCATTCAAATGCTGATTGCATGCGAAGAATGCGAGATAGCAAAGCATTTAGTTCTTGACAAAATTGAATAATTTATTTTGAGTCTCAGAAAATGTTAAGAGCTAGATATTTATTTTAACTGCTACTTGTGAGCGATGCATATGCGACTTTCGTGTTATTCTCTGATTTTAGAATTGAGTGACTATAAAAATTATGAATACAATGCATGAAAATGATAAGAGGCGATGCATTTAAACATTTCTAAGAATAATGTAACAACGCATTCATATTCTTCGAATTTTTCTTCTTGCTTTTATAAGAAGATTTAAAACGGAAATAATTTTATTTCAAGCGAAATTTCCCGACATAGTTTCCCCCTATATTAATTAGTAGCTTCGAAATGTTAAACAGATGTAAGAGTGCCATTTTTTTCTGTGATAGCTATTTTATATTGTACATGCAACTATTTCGAATAAAAAAAACACTACGATTTAAACAGTTAATTTGTTTTATTATCATTACACCTGTTATTTCCCAACCAATACGGTCACCAATCATGCAATAATTAGATAAAAATGAAAATCAACATCATTTAAAATAAAGAACGAAATTGTGCTGTAGAATTGCGTAAAACTTTGGGGCATAAGATAAGGGAAACGTGCATGTAAGTGACTGCTGCTCATTGAAAGTCTTCCAATGGCGGAGATAAAATGATTTTACACTGAAAAATATTTCATTGCAGCCTTGTGTTAATTCTGTTATAGAAATGTAGCTCAACATATATATATATACACACATACATATATATTATTTCAATGCATCACTGTGTAGTGAAACTAATGTCTATATTACAAACTGATCTAGATTACTACATAGGTTCTTAAACGTAATTATTTAAAAATAAATATATATATACGATATGGCGAGCAATAACTTCCTAGTCTGAACTACAGGGTCATCCGGAGAACACGGTTGAGTTAAACAGAGAATGTCAATTTACTTTTTAAAATTTGTGCTTTTAGAGTAAGAGCTATTTTCACGCAACTATTTCTTAATCTTGACAAAAAAAAATTCGTATTACTCGACAATGAAGGGCAAGTTAAAACGTACAATTTCGTGCTGAATATTCATTTTTTTCCCATATTTAATGTATGAATGTACTGTAGATAAAGCTTTTCAGAAATTCCCAAAGGAAAAAATCGCAAGATGACAAGTCTAGGGATTTAGCGGGCACGAGATGGCCCCCATGGTTGGATATGAGTCCTTCATTCAAATGTTTTCTGAATGCAGTCATGTGCGTTTTGTAAGAGAGAACAGATTCATTTTTATTCAAAATTTGTCGTAAGAATGTATCTTTAGAGTTCGGTGCGGATGCAAGACTCATTGCAGAACATTGTGGGCTATGTTACTCGATTTTTTTCGATATTTTCCTCTGTTTGTACAGGCTATATTATTCCTCTATGTTTTTGACTATATTATTCCTCCTATGCCTTTAGTTTAATGTCAAACCAGTTTGTTAAAAAAATGTTAAACATAACATAGCCATTTCGGATCGATAAGTTTAAAGAAATTGCAATTGTTACATGACTGTTTTATGCAGCATGCGCGTTCCGGACCACTGCATTATCTGTTCCAAATAGAACTTCATTAAATTTTAGGCAATAATTCAAAACGTTAAAGCCACCTCGTGAACAGAAAACGAAATGTTGTAATTTTACAATTTCCTGCTTCGCTGCCGGAGCAGACCCTGTATGTGCACTTTAGAAATGTCATGCAATGAAAAAATGTAGAATGATATTCCCGCTAATGTCCATAACTATCTCTGTTAATGTCTTATAATAATTTAAGCGTTATGAGTATACGTTAACGTTCACCAAACGCTGCATATTCATTGTTTTCAAAATATTAAAAATATTACCATGTCTCGATAAACTTTGATCTTGTCTTCATGATCTTTTATTTAATTTTCAAGATAATTTCCTTTTACTATCAATGTGCTACCGAAAGCGAGTAGTTTTATTGTTAACACTCAATAATGAAATTCCATACTGTCAGTAAAAAAATGAATTGCCAATAAAATGAAATTACATTTGACAATGTGTAAGCGTACAGAACGAAAAAATCAACTATGGACTTATGCATGTTAAACATAATTTATACCTTGATGTCAAAGAAATGCTGTGTTTCTTTGTAAGCATTACTATGACCTACGCACTCAGTCATATAAGCATGGATTTAAAAAAAAAACTAAAATATAAATCATGGATATTTCATAGATTATTTTTCAGTATCAACTAAGTATTTTGGAATAGTAATATAGCTAATATTTTTTTTGAAATTTTCACATTATTTCACAATGGTTCAGTTGAGTTTCTACACTGTTTTTCCAGGGTAAAAAATGTAAATCTTCTTGAAAAAAAAACAGCAATGGGTGAAATACAATCTATATTAAACGTAACTTATCTTCAGCAACTGGACATTTATAACTGCATTAGTTCTCAGACATGAATTTAAATCACATTATTTCACTACTTATTATTAAAGTAGATCTGCGCTGGTATCTTGCTTGCTGAACGGAGAATATCTGTATCATTATAGCGTTAATAAAACTTCCTGGTATATGCAATAATCATATTTTAACCATTAAGGAAATGAAAATTATGCATTTGAAAAGGAGAATGCATTAGCACGCCTAAGGCTTAAGGGTATAAACATGATTAAATTTGTATGTGCAGCTTATGTGCGGGAAAATAAGTTACTGGGGTTTTCTCATTAATGGTAACCATGATATTTATTTTATAAGCTTGTTTAAAGGAGAATTTTTAAAGCGCTTTTGCTTTCTTTCATGTTTTGAACCAAATATGTTATGCATTCATCTAATGCAATTTTTATTAAAATGCTATTAAGTTCTCATTTCTGCAATTAGAAAAATCACAGTTAACGAAACAAAATACTTTTATAACGCTAAAAACAAACAAGTTGTACGTGCATTTGACTCATGAAAACAGGATAACGCGGAAAGTCAAGTTTGTCCCGTGTTGCTTTCTCTTTTTCCTGTTGAGCATTTTTGGAAACAAACTGCCTTCTAATGTTGGCTTCATCTTATTTTCGTATTGAATGGGAGAAAACTTGGAAAAAACGAACAGGCACCTTGATGAGTGTCACAACAAAAACCTCTTATACCACCATAAAAAAGATATAGTGGTGGCTCAGTACAGTAACTCCTCAATATGCTAAATGCATACTTGCTAATATAGAAATACATGAACCTTTCATTATACTACATCTACGAGTAACAGTCTAATACTGAATTTCGTGTGTCGAAGTTTCACATCTACCACCTATAAAGCACTACAATTGAGTTTCTTCCTTCATGTTCCTGTATACTAATTCAGATTTTAAGAGATTTACTTGTCCCAGAAGTTTGTATACGATTTTTGAAGTGAAAACTTCTTTAGGCGCGTTTAACAATTTTTGTGGGTGCTGAATTAAACTGAGTCGTCACGCTCGGCTATGTAACGCTCATTCTAGTGAAGTCGACTCGAGTCGACTAAGCGTGAGAGGAACAGTCAGCAGAGCAAGAGAGAAAGATAGTCGAAGCGTCACACAGTGGTTCCAAAAACCCAAAAAGCTGGCCATAATACGAGAACGGTATGAATGTAGCTGAAAGTAAGTATTCGGGGGATTTCGGGGTCGCTGATCATGAATCCGAAGTCAAAATTTGAAATAAAAACACTATGGTGGATTTTACAGTGGGGGCCAAATCCCAAGAAGCTGACCAAAAGTCGAAAACGTTATGAATATTTCTGAAAGTTAGTACTCGGGGGTTTTCGGGGACGCTGATCATGAATCCGAAGTCAAAATCTATATATATAAAATGAAAGTTTGATGAACTTTCGAGTTGGCAACGCCCTTGTGGCTATACGCTCAACAGCAAAATCTACGCAAAGTACGATTACGAAAAGTGGCACAAAATTCTATCATATCTTGGTGGTTTGCACTTCGAAGCTGTTTTTTTGAAATTCGTTCAATATTCTTTAAATTCAACAATTTAAATATTAATACTCCAGCATTTTTTTTACTTCACACGAGTTCTTGAAAGTGAATTAAAGTGAAGTGAGTTTCAGAAATTCCGCGGACGAATGTAAACAATAATGGCGCCGGCCTTGCATGTAACAAAAATCAGACTGTTTCAGAAAGTCTTTTCAGATTTGATTGATTATTTCAATGAAATTTATTTTTTAAAAGATGCAATCCATTAAAAATTGCAGTTACAATTACATCAGTAGCAAATAATAGCCCTGCATGGGTGATTCTGATCCGACATTTCCGAAAAACATTGAGCACCTGTTCCGAAAGTTAAAAAAAAAAAAAATCCAAAATTTTTAAAATTTACTTATCTTAAGGTTTCTTTGACAATTAATATCTGTGTTCTTCTTTTTACCTATTTTGTACTACTTTAAAATACTTTCAATACAATAATTCTTTCCAGAAAAAAAAGACTTCTGGTATATAAGACCTTTCATTTAATTTCTTGAAGGATTATTTTTGAGCTTATATATATATATATATATATATTATATATATATATTTGCGTATATACTGTGTGTTGAGGAAGGGGGAGGGGGTTGTTAACCTATATAGTTTTTCATTTTAAATTGATGGTGCATACTTTTTCTGAAAAATTAGTGTGAAGTTCGGAACATTTTTTTCCGCTTTGAATCCCCCATGGTTATTGGAGAGGTGGAAAATTTGATTTTCTTTTTTAGAATGTTGTTGGGCCTGCTTAAACAATATATATCGATTTCAAGCATTATTATTCAATTAAGAGGCTCGCCCAACCAGTTTAATTCAACTGGGATGAAAAATTTTAATAAACTTATTAGTAACATAGTATCTACTCAGAAAAATAATATTCATTAATTACCAAAAACAAGTAGCGAACAACTTTCACTGGAGCGGTGAAGAATTCAATTTTTCTTTTGAAAATGTTGACAGGGCACTGCTGCAGTGCCGGATTAATGGGGGGGGGGGGGTTGCAACCTTCCGAGATACACACATTCACAATAGAATAAGTACGTTGTTTTTAAATAAAGAAATTTAAAAATAGTTGAGGTATTTATGCATTTTAACGAATGTAAACATGGTTTTGTACTGATTCGAACTCGCCGATTTAATTTATTCATCCTAAGCATTTGCCTTTTTTCGAATATGCTTTTTGTATTTCAATTTGTAAGAAATACAGGAAGAGAGCTGAGGCCGTCCACCTTCCGCTAAACGCATCGAACGACAGCCTATACAAGTAATTTTAGAACTTCGATTTCAGCTAATTTCGAGGAAGATCCCCTTTTCCCCTCCCCTAATCTTACCAAAAATAGTGTAAAATTAAGTTTTTCGAATTTCAATTTAAAAAAACTTCTATGGAAGAGCTGTTGCCATCTTTCTTCCTATTACATAACTAAGGATAACCCAAAATTGTGTTTTTGCTACTGCAATATTGAAAACCATTTCATTTGGAGGGGGCAAGAGGCACGATTTTCAACCACCGCCCCCTTGACTGGACTGTAAATCCGCTTTGCCATACAAATATCAATGGTTACAATCAGTATTATGCAGTTAAGTGTTGTATTTGATTGTGGAGGGAAATTTAATACTTTAGTATATTGGTTGACACAATTAATAACACAATAGTAAATACCAAAAAAATCTTGAAATAATTCAGTCGACAGTTTTTATCTTTCTTTATTTTTTGAGATCTAATGAGAATTTTTAATGCGTTAACATCCACTTGCTTTGAAAAATAATGGAAGAAAGTAGGTTGCCAGCATAAAACAAGAAATAACTTGATGCCGCAGCTAAAGTACACATGTTGAGAAATTTGTTCATCTTCAAAGAGTCGTTTCAAGGTATGTTAGATAAAAAGATATTTTTTGCATTATATGAGGCTATTTTATTATCAAGCAGAGAGTGTACAGTGTCTATGGGAAAATTTTTAGTTTTAATCTTATACTCAGGATATTCCATTATCCGTTACCAAAGAAATGTCCCTTTGACTTCAGAGGTGACACGCAGTCAGGACGGAGAAAAAAAAAGAACCTTTAAAAGCTCCATAGAATAAAACAAATACTTTAAATTGGATATTTTTTTTCTCTTTTGAACTGAGCAAAGTGTTTCCTTAAAAAAATATATTCGCAATGTTTTTTAACCGCTAATCATAACCGTTATCGTCAACAAATACTTTAAATATTTTGAGGCTCATGATACAAACGGTGTTTTTATTTTTCAGCGATTTTAAATATATATATATATATATATATATATATTATATTTCATTAAAACTCCTACTTCATGCTTACATGATTTTTTTCTTGGAGGGGATAATCTTTTCCACAGGTGACACCTATCACTACCCACCCCGGGTATCGCCCATGCTAGCTACAACACTGCATTCCATACAATTTTCACTATCAACATACTTCACATCAAGCCTCCACTGATGTTTTTTTATTTCATTAAGCTGCCTTCATATACATAGTCCAGCATCTCTTCGCCACAGCTTTCGCTTTTTTTGAATAGGCTAAGGAAATCAGTAACTGTTAGATTTTTCAGATGAACTTTACTAAATGGCTTTGCCTGATCAATGTATCAATTCTCCATTCAGCCTACTTTAATTTGTAGCAGTTAAAATTTCATATTTAAAATTGTATCAATTCATTTCTCTGATTTGATTTTAAAATGTATGTTTATGTGTAAAACTACTAATACACTTAATTTTTTATTTTTTCGTATCACAATTTACCCTTTTTATTGGTTGAAATAAACATTTATGAAATAACATTTATATTTTTGAATTCAGACTCAGAAAGAGTGTACTACTATCTATCAGAGTCAGAGTAAAAAAAAAAAAAAGCTATGTAAAAGTTTTGATGATGTAATAAAGATACATATGCCACATGATACAAATATAGATCAATAAATATAGGTTATTAGTGATAGATTGAAATAATTTTATACCTAAATCAAAGTAGATATACATTTGTGCAGAAAGACTGGCTGAAATAAGTTTTTTATCGGCTCAGAAGTGACTTAGGAAGTCGCTTTCGGTGTCTTGCTTGGGTGAAAAAACACGTTGCGCCGCTATTTTAACTTTGCACGGGCAACGCCGTTGTGGGTACCGCTAGTTTGAAATAAAAACAAAATTGCGTATTTTACAGTGGGGCTAAATCTCAAGAAGCTTTTAATATCGAAAAAATGTCCTCTCTCTCGTCAAGCCACATGCTTCATGTTTATTAGCGACAGATTCTAAAATTGGAAAATATAATATCTATAATCTTTATAGATGGATAATCCCATATTCAACCTTGTTACCATTATTTATTCAGAAATATTATTTTAGAAGAAAAGCGAATATTCATAAGGGAATTACGTATGAGACACCGAGAGAAAAATATTGTTGAGACATCAAAACAGTTGCTATTGCTATTTTCCACTTTGAATCCCAATTACTATACGAATTTGGCAATGACTACTATATTTTTCTCTCGGTGCAGAACTCGATACAATGAAAACAGCAGACAAATTCAAGAAAAACCAAATAATTAGGCTTCGTTAATGTACGAAATTCAGAAAACTATGTTTTACATTACAAGAACTCGCACCAATGACACAGGGGCAGCTAGAGGCAGCCAGTTTAAATTGTTTCCATTCAATAATAGTTCCATCTACAACATGCAACCGTTCAAGTTGCAGAACTCTGAAGAACTTATAAACTTTCCTCTACATGTTTAAAATTATATGTTGTAATCTTACGTCCGATTTCGTACAAATAATTCGTTCATTGTTATCGCATAAACTATTATTATCAATTTTGTATTACATAATTATTCTCTACTTACTTGCAGCTGCTGATTCCATTTTAAAAAACACAAATTGGTTGATTTTTAGAGATTTGTGGTCTTCTTGAATATAGCGTTGAAATATTTGCTTATTGCACGACGCGTCTAGCTCGATTGAGGGTACACTTTCAACTGTCTTACAGAAGTAGGTATAAGGGATAGGGCGCGCTGGAATACCGAATTCGACCTACGGACCCTTACCCAACCTAACCCACGACTCGAAATAACCGGAACGTAAACTTTGTTTCGAATTTTGGCCAGCGTTTTGGGATTTGCCCCCACTGTGCGTCACTGCTATACTCGCTCGGCAGAATTCGACTCCTATACTCAATCCGAACTAACCCGAATAAACGTTACATGAGAGAGCATGACGCATCAGCCGCGTTCAGTATCGACGTGAAAGCAGTGTGCGCCGTACCAATAATCACATTTTATTTTAAATATTTTTAAAAAATAATTTATTAATTTTTCTTGAACGTAATTTAATATTATACACGCTTGTACATTTGTGAATGTGACAGAATTTGTTGTGTATATATATATGTTACGGCCAAAGCCCGAAGTCCGGCCACTTCGCGAATTGGTCGGCCATTTCGCACTTTGGCCGAGAGGTATGGCCAAAGTGCGATGTAAAATTGAAACAATCAGTGAATATTCTACTTTGGCCGGCCATTTCGCGAAATGGCCACGATGTTCCGGCCAAAACGCAATGTGCTCATTCAAGAATGAGGAAATGTCACAAAAACTCAGCTTGTTGTAGTAAGTGATTACGGTGATTTATAACTCATATTTCAATTAAAGGAAAAGAGGTAAATTTTTTATATTGACCATTTTTTAATATCTTTTGTATTTCTAATAACTTTTACTTTACAGAAAAATATTGTAGTGGTATGTTTTTCCACATACCGGGTGGTACGGTGGGACCACAATTTTTTAATATTTGTTTTATTAAGAAGTTAATTTGCTAATATTGCCCCTTTTGTTTTCTTTTTTAATTTTTAAAAATATAAATCTTCTAATTTAAAAATATAAAAAAATAGACAAGTTTTCAAATTAAAATTTAAACAATTTAATTTTTCCTTTGTCTCAAATGGCCCCACATCCCACCACAGTTAGCTGCGGGTACCGCAGCTAGTAATTTTTAAAGAATAAATTTATGGTTATACAGAGCCTTCCAACTTCGGTTCATCCTCCCATGCCACTTCGCGATCTGGCCGGCCAATTCCCGAAATCGAGAGAAGATCGGACATTAACCAGCCATCCTATGCCACTTCGCGATCTGACAGGACAATTCCCGAAATCAAGCCAGCCAATTTACAGCGTTCTTAGCCATGTCGCGATTTGGCCGGCCAATTCGCGAAGTGGCCGAATTCGGGATTTGGCCGTAACATATATAAGACATCCATCGTCATAAGAAATAGTGTGTGTTTAAGATCACAAGATAGACACTTGTAGCTTAGTCTTGTACGCTTAGTCAGGTATATTCTGGCATTTCTTAAATGATATATTTCTGTAATGAATTATTTAGAAACTTATCAAAGTATATGATTCGTCGAAAAAAGTAAAAAATTCAATGTGTCTATTTGACGTATGATGTGATGGAACTTTACTCTATAGTAGAATCAGCTAGTATTTGGCGTCCCTCTTTGCCTCTCTCTCACACTAATTTCGTTATTTTCGTTTCGTTCACACGCTCCTCTCTTCACACTAATAATTTCGCCTTATTGAAGTAGGGGAATAATGGGCGTTCTGCGCCAGCAGGCGCAACGCGCAATGCCCTCAGGCGTGGGCATGGCCGATCCGCCTCCCAATACCCCCAGGCGTGCCCTCAGGCGTTAGTCGAGTATAGTTGAGTTGTATGCCCTCAGGCGTTTTTAAAGTAGAGTTGAGTTGTTTTTCAAAAGTTTATAGTTTTGGAATGGCAACACTGTTTAATTTAGGTTTTAACCCTATTATTCCGCCTCCTAGCGGCAAATAGTGGAACTACTATAGCACTGTTTCAATACTGCGAAAACCGTTAAAAAGTTTATAGTTTTGGAATGGCAACACTTTTTAGTCTCAGTTTAAGACTTAATGTAAAACCGATTGTGACGCCATCTACGAGAAGAAAATAGAACTATTATTGAACTTAGAATAATGTTCAATGTTTTAGAATTCGAGCATTAAATATTAACAAAAAATTAATTATAATGTATAATGAATTAAATTTAATCTTGATAATTACATCCTATTATGTATTTATTTATGTTTTCGACTTAGAAAGATAGTCCCATCCAAGTATCACCTATTATATACTTTCTTTCTATATAAAATTGCTTTCAAAATTACTTTCAATAGGTGGGACTCGAACTCCAAACTTTCTAACACAAAAAAACATCCATGATCTTAATTAGCAGCGCGCTTTGCTGATTAACCCATGAATGTTTTCAACTTTACACGTTAGAATTTGTTTCTAACAGAATGCAAACATCTGAGAATGTATCCATTCAGGGTACATTTGACGAAAGTTATAATTCCTGCAGCATTGTAAGACATGAACAAACTTGTATTGCGCTAAAAGATTGAAATCATAGTGCAGGTGTTTTTTTATGGCTTTAGGTCCTTTGTGACGATCGGACAGAAAAGAAAAGGTCCCCTCTCCACCCCTATAGGCATACTTTCTCTTTCTACATTGAATGAAGTGATTGACAAAGATCGCTTTCCTTTTCACATACAAAGCATCTCCATTGTACTTAATTTTTAACTGTAGATAATGGATACATTACTTGATGGTGGTGAATATCGGCTTAATGAAAACAAAAATACGCTAATGAGAGATGATTTTTACTCGCAAAAAACATGTTTGATAGTGTTTTCTTCTATTAGCCCCAACCTTTTTTTCATTGCTGCAGAAGCTACTAGTAGGATTCATTCTGTAAAACAATAGAGAATGTAAGATTTTACTAAATAAAAATGTTTGAACTTGCAAAACAAAATTATTTTCTACTTGCAAAATTTTAGAACTTCGCATGAAAATTTAAAAAAAAAAGTACTTATTCAAACGGTTGAAACTTGGAACTAAAATTTCAACACTGAATCATCAAAAATCCGAAACAAATTAAGCTGTGGAATAAAGATTCGAGACTTAAAAAGTAAATGTAAACTCACTAAAAGAGATTTGAAAATCTGAAAAGAGAAATAAAATAATAACTTCACTAGAAACACTGAAATAGAATCGTAAAACTTGAAAAATTTAAATCACAAAACTTAAATCTATTGCAAAGAGCTTTATGTGAAACGTAAAAGTGCTAAGAGCAAAATGCTAAAACTGAGGAAACTTAGAAATACATGGAACAAATCATTTAAAACTATAAACTTTAAAAACTTAAACTCATTCAGAAAAGAACGGAAATGCAAAATTACAAAATAAAAGTGTTACGCTCTTGCAAAATATTAAAAGTTAACGCAAAAAAATGCAAGAAAGTACAAAACACCAAAAGTTAAGAGTAGTATAAAAAACTGTTACTTAGATTCATCTAAAACATAACTAGGAAAAAGTAAAAGTAATGTATACAAATTGAAAAAACTTATATTCACCTATTTAACATATCAAAATAGCAAGTACAAGATGTTAAAACACAACGAAAATGTAAAAGTATGAAACGTAAAATTACAAAACCTAAATTCATCTGGTAAAAGTTCCTCAAAAAAGGTAAAAGCACTAAGAGTGAAAACTACAAAACAGCATGAAAGCTAGAAATAAAAAATATACAACATCAGAACTTAAATTCATCCTGAAAAACTTAGAAGAACAAATGTAAAAGTTCGGAAATTTTCAAAACAAAAGTATGATGCACTTGCAAAATGTTAAAACTTAGTGAAAAAACGTAAAAAGTACTAATGTTACAAAATGTTAAAATTTAGATTTATCTACTAAAACAGTGAATGAAGATGTAAAATTACTAAGAGTAATATATTAAAACAACACGAAAACGTAAAAGTACTAAGTACAAAACGTAAAAAAAAAATTCATTTATCTGCTATAACTTAGACTGAAGTCGTAAAATTACTAAATACAAAGTGTTAAAACATCATAAAAATGTAAAAATATCAAGTATAAAGCAGCAAAACATAGATTTGTCTGTAGAAATCTTGATCAAAAAAATGTAAAAGTTCAAACAACAAAATCCTAAAACTCTGAAAAATTGAAAACATGCAGTACAAAAACAGCAAAACCTGTAAAATTGCTAAGTATAAGGCTGCAAAACTTAAATTTTTCCAGAAAAACTTAGAACGAAGTTGTAAAAATACGGAACTTTTCAAAATAAAAGTGTTATGCACTTACAAAATGTTAAAACTTAGAATGAAAATGTAATTGAATCAAATGTACTAAGTATGAAATAGTAAAGTAACATGAAATGTAAAAGTACTAAGTATATAGCGTAGTCATCAAGTGAAACTTTGTACAAAAATGTCAAACTTAAGTACGAAACTTAAAAAACTTAGATCTGTCTGCAGAAATCTTGATCAAAAAACGTAAAAATTCAAACAACAAAATCCTAAAACTCTGAAAAAAGTAAAAACACGCAGTACAAAAACAGCAAAACATAGATTTGTCTATTGAAATCTTGATCAAAAATGTAAAAGTTCTAACATCAAAATCTTAAAACTCTGAAAAATTAAAAACATGCAGTACAAAACATCAAAACATGTACAAATGCTAAGTATAAAGCTGCAATACAAATGCTAAGCATAAAACGTAAATTCTCCAGAAAAACTTAGAACGAAAAATGTAAAAGTACGAAACTTTTCAAAACAAAAGTGTGATGCACTTGAAAAACATTAAAACTTAATGCGAAAATGTAAAAAGTACTACGCACAAAATGCTAAAATTTAGACTTATCTACTAAAACAGTGGATGGAGATGTAAAATTACTAAGTAAAATATATTAAAGCAGCAAGAAAATGTTAAAGTACTAAGTACAAAAACGTAAATAAATTGATTTATCTACTAAAACATAGACTGAAGTTGTAAAATTACTAACTGTTAAAACATCATAAAATTTGAAAATAGCAAGTATAAACCAACAAAACATAGATCTGTCCACTGAAATCTTGATCAAAAATGAAAAAGTTCTAACAACAAAATCCTAAAACTGATAAATTAAAAACACTCAGTACAAAACGACAAAACATGTAAAAATGGTAAGTAGAAAGCTGCAAAACTTAAACTCAATCAGAAAAACTTAGAACGATGATGTAAAAGCGCGAAACTTTTCAAAATAAAAGTGTTTTACACTCGCAAAATGTTAAAAACTTACTGCAGAAATCTTAAGAATTACTACGTACAAAATGTTAAAACTCTGATTTATCTACTATAGCAACGCGAAAATGTAAAAGTACTAAGTATGTAACGTATTCATTAAGTGAAATTTTGTACGAAAATGTAATCGTTTATGAACGAAACTTAAAAAACTTAGATTTATCTAAAAAAAAATCGCAACTAAAGTCGTAAATGTATGAAATGTAAACTTTCCAAAAATGCAAACATCAAAACTTAGATGTATCTAATATAATTTAGGACGAGTAAAAGTGTCAAACTTAATAAAAGTACTAAGTAAAAAACAAAAACAAGAAAAACTAATATTCATCTACTAAAACACAGAAAAACTTAGAACGAAAAGGTAACAGAAAATTTTCAAAATAAATGTGTTATGCACTTGCAAAATGTTAAAACTTAAATTTATCTACTAAAAATCAGAACAAAGCTGTAAAAATACTAAGTATAATACATTGTAGCAACACAAAAATTTAAGAGTACTAAATACAAAACGTAAAAAAAAGTTAGAGTTATCCAACTAAAACTTAGACTGAAGTCGTAAAATTACCAAGTGCGAAATGTTCAAGCATCATAAAAATGACTAAATAACAAGTATAATGTATCAAAAACATAGATTTCTCCATTGAAATCTTTTAAAATAATGTAAAAGTTCTAAGGACAAAAATGCTAAAGAAGTGAAAAAACGAAGAATACGCAGTGCCACACAGCAAAGCATGTACTAACTATAAAACTTCTAATCTTGAATTCATCCAAGGGAGAAAAAAAACTTAGAAAAAAAAATATGTAAATTCAAACGAAAATTTTCAGAAATAAAACTGTTATCCACTTGCAAAGTGTTAAAACTTAATGCAAAAATATAAAAAGTACTATGTATGAATGTTAAAACTTAGATTTATCAACGAAAACACGGAATGAAGATGTAAAAATATTAAGTATAATATATTAAAGCAACACTAAAATGTAAAAGCACTATGTACAAAGCATCAAAACTTAGATTCATCTAGTAAAACTTGGTACAAAAATGTAAAAGTACTAAGCATAGAACCTCAAATATACATTTATTTAGTAAAAAACAGAACGAAACTGTTAAAGTACTAAAGCCAACGCATCAAACAAGGATTAATCTATTAAAACAGTATAAAAGCACTACATACAAACTGCAAAAACTCTTAGAACTAAAATTTAAAAATGTAACAAATCATAAAATTTTAAAACTTAACTTCATCCAGAAAAACTTAGAACGGAAATATAAAATTACTGAAGTTTACAAAACAAAAGGGATAGGTATTTGCAAATTGTTAAAAGCAAAAACGTAAAAAGTACGAAACATCAAAACTTGGAGTAGTATAATAACAAAACTGCAACTTCGATTCATCAAATAGGACTTAACTCTAAAATTGTGAAAGAAATGTGAAAACTGATATTCACCTTTTAAAATGTAAAAATATTAAGTACACGATGTTAAAACAGAACAAAAATGTAAAGCTACGAAATGTAAAACTCCAAAAAGTTAAATTCCTCTACTAAAAAAATGGTTTGAAAAGTAAAAGTACTACGTACATCAACTAAAAACAGCATAAAAATTTAAAAATAGCAAGTACAGCACGTTAAAACAGCACGAAAATCTAAAAGTACTAAGTATAATGCATCAAAACTTACGTTGATCCAGAAAAGCTTGAAACGAAAGATGTAAAAGTACGGACATTTTCAAAATAAAGGTGATATGCATTTGCAAAATGTTAAAACTTAATGTAAAAACGTAAAAAGTACCATATACAAAATGTTAACACTTAGATTTATCTACTAAAACCTAGAATGAAGATATAAAAATTCTAAGTATAATATACTAAAGAAACACAAAATTATAAAAGTGCAAAATACTAGAACTATCTATTAAAACTTCAAAACATAGATTCAGCATCAAAATATATAATCTGTTTGCAAAAACCTTAATCAGAAATGTAAGAGTTCGAAGAACAAAGTGCTAAAACTTAAAAAAGTAAAAAAACGCAGTACAAAACAATAAAGAATGAAAGAGTACCAACTATAAAGCTTTAAAACCTAATTTCATCCAGAAAAATTTAGAACAAAAATGTAAAGCTACGGAAATTTTCAAAATAAAAGTTTTATGCACTTGCAAAACTTAAATTCATCTACTAAAAATTCGGTTAAAAAAGTAAAAGTACTACTAAGAACAAAAAACTAAAAACAGCATGAAAATCTAAAAGTACTAAGTACAAAACATCAAAACTTAAATTGATCCAGAAAAACTTAGAATAAAAACGTAATTGTACAGTTATTATAAAAATAAGAGTATTATGCATTAGCAAAGCGCTGAAACGTAAGGCAAAAATGTGTAGAATGAAGATGTAAAAATACCAAGTATAATATATTAAAGCCACACAAAAATGTAAAAGTACTAAATACAAAACGTAAAAAATGAAGATTTATCTACTAAAACTTAGACTGATCCCACAAAACTACTGAGTACGAAATGTTTAAAAACCATGAAAATTTATAAATAACATGTATAAAGCTTCAAAACATAAATTTATCTACTGAAATCTTGATCAAAAATGATAATGTTCTGAGAACAAAATTATTAAATCTGGGAAAAATTGAAAATACGTAGTACAACACAATAAAGCAGGTAAAAAAAAAGCTTAAATCAGAACTGCTTTAATCTTAAAGTCACAATTGGACTTATTCTTCTCGAGAACAGAGCTGTTAACCGACAATGAAGGAACCCTAACCGAACACTGGTTCCCCAACTACATATTTTCCCGGCTGTGAACACTTTTCTGTCGAGGAAAATTTATAGTTGGGGAACCAGTGCTTGGTTAGGGCTCTCTTCATTGTCGGTTAACAGCCACTTCTCTGCTCGCTACTACTCTACTCTACTATTTAAAAAGATTTCAATGGAGAAATTTATGTTTTTGATGCATTATACTTGTTATTTAGTCATTTTTATGATGCTTGAACATTTCGCACTTGGTAATTTTACGACTTCAGTCTAAGTTTTAGTTGGATAACTCTAACTTTTTTTTACGTTTTGTATTTAGTACTCTTAAATTTTTGTGTTGCTACAATGTATTATACTTAGTATTTTTACAGCTTTGTTCTGATTTTTAGTAGATAAATTTAAGTTTTAACATTTTGCAAGTGCATAACACATTTATTTTGAAAATTTTCTGTTACCTTTTCGTTCTAAGTTTTTCTGTGTTTTAGTAGATGAATATTAGTTTTTTTTTGTTTTTGTTTTTTACTTAGTACTTTTATTAAGTTTGACACTTTTACTCGTCCTAAATTTTATTAGATACATCTAAGTATTGATGTTTGCATTTTTGGAAAGTTTACATTTCATACATTTACGACTTTAGTTGCGATTTTTTTTTAGATAAATCTAAGTTTTTTAAGTTTCGTTCATAAACGATTACATTTTCGTACAAAATTTCACTTAATGAATACGTTACATACTTAGTACTTTTACATTTTCGCGTTGCTATAGTAGATAAATCAGAGTTTTAACATTTTGTACGTAGTAATTCTTAAGATTTCTGCAGTAAGTTTTTAACATTTTGCGAGTGTAAAACACTTTTATTTTGAAAAGTTTCGCGCTTTTACATCATCGTTCTAAGTTTTTCTGATTGAGTTTAAGTTTTGCAGCTTTCTACTTACCATTTTTACATGTTTTGTCGTTTTGTACTGAGTGTTTTTAATTTATCAGTTTTAGGATTTTGTTGTTAGAACTTTTTCATTTTTGATCAAGATTTCAGTGGACAGATCTATGTTTTGTTGGTTTATACTTGCTATTTTCAAATTTTATGATGTTTTAACAGTTAGTAATTTTACAACTTCAGTCTATGTTTTAGTAGATAAATCAATTTATTTACGTTTTTGTACTTAGTACTTTAACATTTTCTTGCTGCTTTAATATATTTTACTTAGTAATTTTACATCTCCATCCACTGTTTTAGTAGATAAGTCTAAATTTTAGCATTTTGTGCGTAGTACTTTTTACATTTTCGCATTAAGTTTTAATGTTTTTCAAGTGCATCACACTTTTGTTTTGAAAAGTTTCGTACTTTTACATTTTTCGTTCTAAGTTTTTCTGGAGAATTTACGTTTTATGCTTAGCATTTGTATTGCAGCTTTATACTTAGCATTTGTACATGTTTTGATGTTTTGTACTGCATGTTTTTAATTTTTCAGAGTTTTAAGATTTTGATGTTAGAACTTTTACATTTTTGATCAAGATTTCAATAGACAAATCTATGTTTTGCTGTTTTTGTACTGCGTGTTTTTACTTTTTTCAGAGTTTTAAGATTTTGTTGTTTGAATTTTTACGTTTTTTGATCAAGATTTCTGCAGACAGATCTAAGTTTTTTAAGTTTCGTACTTAAGTTTGACATTTTTGTACAAAGTTTCACTTGATGACTACGCTATATACTTAGTACTTTTACATTTCATGTTACTTTACTATTTCATACTTAGTACATTTGATTCAATTACATTTTCATTCTAAGTTTTAACATTTTGTAAGTGCATAACACTTTTATTTTGAAAAGTTCCGTATTTTTACAACTTCGTTCTAAGTTTTTCTGGAAAAATTTAAGTTTTGCAGCCTTATACTTAGCAATTTTACAGGTTTTGCTGTTTTTGTACTGCATGTTTTCAATTTTTCAGAGTTTTAGGATTTTGTTGTTTGAACTTTTACATTTTTTGATCAAGATTTCTGCAGACAGATCTAAGTTTTTTAAGTTTCGTACTTAAGTTTACATTTTTATGGTGTTTTAACACTTTGTATTTAGTAATTTTACGACTTCAGTCTAAGTTATAGCAGATAAATGAATTTTTTTTTTACGTTTTGTACTTAGTACTTTTACGTTTTCGGGTTGTTTTAATATATTACTCTTAGTAATTTTACATCTTCATTCACTGTTTTAGTAGATAAATCTAAATTTTAACATTTTGTAACATTAGTACTTTTTACGTTTTTTCACTAAGTTTTAACATTTTGCAAGTGCATCATACTTTTGTTTTGAAAATTTCCGAACTTTTACATTTGTTCTTCTAAGTTTTTCAGGATGAATTTAAGTTCTGATGTTGTATATTTTTTATTTCTAGCTTTCATGCTGTTTTGTAGTTTTCACTCTTAGCGCTTTTACATTTTTTACGGTACTTTTACCAGATGAATTTAGGTTTTGTAATTTTACGTTTCATACTTTTACATTTTCGTTGTGTTTTAACATCTTGTACTTGCTATTTTGATATGTTAAATAGGTGAATATAAGTTTTTTCAATTTGTATATATTACTTTTACTTTTTCCTAGTTATGTTTTAGATGAATCTAAGTAACAGTTTTTTATACTACTCTTAACTTTTGGTGTTTTGTACTTTCTTGCATTTTTTTGCGTTAAGTTTTAATATTTTGCAAGAGCGTAACACTTTTGTTTTGTAATTTTGCATTTCCGTTCTTTTCTGAATGAGTTTAAGTTTTTAAAGTTTATAGTTTTAAATGATTTGTTCCATGTATTTCTAAGTTTCCTCAGTTTTAGCATTTTGCTCTTAGCACTTTTACGTTTCACATAAAGCTCTTTGCAATAGATTTAAGTTTTGTGATTTAAATTTTTCAAGTTTTACGATTCTATTTCAGTGTTTCTAGTGAAGTTATTATTCTATTTCTCTTTTCAGATTTTCAAATCTCTTTTAGTGAGTTTACATTTACTTTTTAAGTCTCGAATCTTTATTCCACAGCTTAATTTGTTTCGGATTTTTGATGATTCAGTGTTGAAATTTTAGTTCCAAGTTTCAACCGTTTGAATAAGTACTTTTTTTTTTAAATTTTCATGCGAAGTTCTAAAATTTTGCAAGTAGAAAATAATAATTTTGTTTTGCAAGTTCAAACATTTTTATTTAGTAAAATCTTACATTCTCTATTGTTTTACAGAATGAATCCCACTAGTAGCTTCTGCAGCAATGAAAAAAAGGTTGGGGCTAATACAAGAAAACACTATCAAACATGTTTTTTGCGAGTAAAAATCATCTCTCATTAGCGTATTTTTGTTTTCATTAAGCCGATATTCACCACCATCAAGTAATGTATCCATTATCTACAGTTAAAAATTAAGTACAATGGAGATGCTTTGTATGTGAAAAGGAAAGCGATCTTTGTCAATCACTTCATTCAATGTAGAAAGAGAAAGTATGCCTATAGGGGTGGAGAGGGGACCTTTTCTTTTCTGTCCGATCGTCACAAAGGACCTAAAGCCATAAAAAAACACCTGCACTATGATTTCAATCTTTTAGCGCAATACAAGTTTGTTCATGTCTTACAATGCTGCAGGAATTATAACTTTCGTCAAATGTACCCTGAATGGATACATTCTCAGATGTTTGCATTCTGTTAGAAACAAATTCTAACGTGTAAAGTTGAAAACATTCATGGGTTAATCAGCAAAGCGCGCTGCTAATTAAGATCATGGATGTTTTTTTGTGTTAGAAAGTTTGGAGTTCGAGTCCCACTTATTGAAAGTAATTTTGAAAGCAATTTTATATAGAAAGAAAGTATATAATAGGTGATACTTGGATGGGACTATCTTTCTAAGTCGAAAACATAAATAAATACATAATAGGATGTAATTATCAAGATTAAATTTAATTCATTATACATTATAATTAATTTTTTGTTAATATTTAATGCTCGAATTCTAAAACATAGAACTATTATTGAACTTAGAATAATTTTCAATTTTCTTCTCGTAGATGGCGTCACAATCGGTTTTACATTAAGTCTTAAACTGAGACTAAAAAGTGTTGCCATTCCAAAACTATAAACTTTTTAACGGTTTTCGCAGTATTGAAACAGTGCTATAGTAGTTCCACTATTTGCCGCTAGGAGGCAGAATAATAGGGTTAAAACCTAAATTAAACAGTGTTGCCATTCCAAAACTATAAACTTTTGAAAAACAACTCAACTCTACTTTAAAAAAGCCTGAGGGCATACAACTCAACTCCACTCGAAAAACGCCTGGGGGCAAAAACAACTCAACTCCACTCGAAAAATGCCTGAGGGCATACAACTCAACTCCACTCGACTAACGCCTGAGGGCACGCCTGGGGGTATTGGGAGGCGGATCGGCCACGCCCACGCCTGAGGGCATTGCGCGTTGCGCCTGCTGGCGCAGAACGCCATTATTCCCCTACTTATTGAAGTTTTCACTTCTGTCGTTCTGTCTTAAGAACACACAGTTTTTTTTTTTTTTTTTCAGTTTCCCTGAACCTATCACAATACAACTAGAACATTGGCTACCTTTTACATAAAGCTGCAATGTAGAATATTTTGTTCGAAGCATGCAGTAAGCCCGTATTGGAATGGCTATAAATTCTAATGCATTTTAGACTTGGAAATATATGTATTAGTTGGAATTTTAATAGATCTATATATATATACATATATGTTCAGAATAAAGTACTTTTATCAATGAATTAACTAAATTCAAAAATATTTTTCATCTACAGACAGTGAATATTAAGTCTAATATATTGCTTTCAGAAGAAAATATGAATTTCTTGGCGATATTATTCTAATACAATTTAAATAGAATCATAAATGAAGTCGGTGAATGAGCTAATGGCACGAATGAATATTTTCTGTATCTTTACGCTCTTGAAATACTCGTTGCGTTATCGGTGAAAACTTTAAGAGGTTGTAGAATGTTTTTTCAATCTTCATTAATATTTATGCAATAAGTAAACCGTGTTGGTCACGCATTAGAAAGTCTTGTTTGATTTTAATACAAAATAGCATGTTTCTTTAGCAGAAACGACGAAACATCAATAAAGCTTCGTATCATGACTAATTATGATAGCTAATAAATATTTTTTATTCTTAAAAAAGCAAAACTAACAGTTACTTTAGAAAAAATGTTCCTGTTTAATATTAATCATTAGCTTTTATTAGAGTGCAAAAAGTAATAAAAAAATAATAGTATGTTCGAGTGTTGACATTTGTGGTTAGTAACGAAGCCAATGTTAAATATATAAAGGTATTGAATGATTTTTTTTATTTACTTTTTTCTCCAGAAGCTAGAATTATTTTTAACAGCAGTAGCATCACGACAAGAGCGGAAAATGGCATCTGCGACGAGTGACGACATTTTTTCGTACGCTACTACACCCAAAAATTTAAATTAATGTCATAATTTTAAACGCATCATGTTTCCTCCTCCTTTTTCCCCGAAAACTTTACAGGGTTTCTGCAGATAAATTAGTAGATAGTTGACCATATTCTTTTATTGACGTTCTTTGCTGTTCTTTTCTTTTCCTTTTAAAGCTTACATTTTAGTAGTTCATGAGGTTTTATCCGCCATTTATCATTGAAAACGATAAGCCTAAAGACGTAAGCATACATTTTAATATGCTGATTATTTCGACTTCAAATGGATTTCACAAACTCTTTAGAATGATCAAAAAGTAATTTATCTTGCTTTACGAGTTTTCTTGAATAGCGATATAATCTCATTGATTTAAATTTTTCTTCTGGAAAATATTTCTATTTAAATTGAATTTTAGTTGCATTTATCAAACAGGGCAGTATAGAACAAGTAAAAAAATCTGATTTTTTTGTGTTCAAAATGTGTTTAGAATAGTAAAGAATTAACAAATATTATTTTGAAAATGATTGAACTGAAGTGATCTTAGTAAGTAACAACAATACTGAAGGCGTAGCAGTTTCAACTGTAATCTTGTATACAGAGATGCCTGCGGGGGGGGGGGGGGTCATGGCGCAGGATGCGCCATTGAAAATGAGGGTGGGGTTTGCTTTATGAACTTTTAAAGAGGATTGATAGACTTTTCGGACGATTTGGTTGGGTCGACGTTTTTGGGTTGTTTATTACTTTTTCAGAGGGTGCGTTATCACTGAGGACCGGGTGGGTACCCCTGTTATATATAGCTTCCTAATATGAATAATTGAAAAAATATAAATCTTTGCCCAATTTGGCAGTTACTTGTACTGGTCAAAAATTCGACACGAAGAAAAAAAGCAGAAATTAAAAATAATAATATCAAGAATGTTGATCGCAAGCTCAAAGCATGGCTCACAAAAGCAATGAAACGTGTCTTAACTGTTAATAAGGAACAAGAACTTTTATTAATAAATATGAAATTATCAAAATTGGAACAAAAAGAAAAACTAAGCACTTTTAGTAATTTAGAAGCAACCAGTTTTCATTTGTGATCAACTAAGGATAAAAATTGATTGCCTCTAAGACGCTAGATTTTAAATTCTGTATGTTTGTGCGTTATTTTTCTCACTTTCCTTTTTCTTTCCTTTCGAATTCTAATTTCGTGATGCTTTTTAGCCTACTTTCCCGTAAAAGTAAAAAAAAAATAATAATAAAGCATGAAAGAAGGCTTAATGTATCGTGAAAATATCGTTAAAAATCAAGAAAAGTCAAAAATAAGTGAAGTAATTAAATAAAGATTGAAAAATAAAAAATTTGAAAGTAGGGTATTGAGATGGGGAAAAAGTGTGTCTGTCGGTCTGTCGATCTGTCTGTCTGTCTGTCGGTCTGTCTGTCTGTCCCCCCCTAATAACTTTTGAACGAATTGTCCGATTGGAAACATTCTTTTTGCATTCGAAAGATCTCGGCGAGGACATCTCATTTCTATATTTTACTTTTTGATTTGAACAATTTTTTGTTCAATTTTGAACAGTTCAAAAAATTTTAACATTAGCGCCTATGGACAAAGTTGAAGCAAATTCTGTAAACTCTGGGCACAAGAGCCAAGTTCCTATTGCAAGCTTATTGAAAGGAGTTCTCGGCGTGAAATATTGATTTGAACAGTTTTTGTTCATTTTTGAACAGTTCAAAAAATTAACACAGGGCTTACGGGGAAATTTCAACCCTATATAAATCCTGATCTAACGGACCGATTTGCTTGGAACAAACTTTATTGGAAAGCTCTTATAACGTAGAACATGTAGAATAGAAAGTTTATCCAGAACTTACGAGCCTATTTTGCTATGAAATTTTTTGATCGGGATTTTCAAGGATATTTCTCAGTGACTCAATGAGTGAAATAATGAATGAATGAATAAATGAAAGAGTGAAAGAATAAATCAATGAATAAATGAATGAGGAAAAGAATGAATGAATAAATTATTGAATAAATGAAAATATAAATAAATGAGTGAATAAATACATAAATGCGTAAATGAATGAATAAACACTTGAATGAGGTAACGAATGAATGAATAAATGCATGGCTGAATAAATGAAAGAATGAATGAGTGAGTGAATGAATATGTATTATCCGTTGAAAAAGGTATATTTTCAATAATTAGAACTAAAGATAAATAAGAAAGAGAGAGAAAGAGATAGCTAGATTATAAATTTGAATTTGGTGTATACGGGAAAGTAGGCTCGTATAGTTCTAGACGGAACTTCTTGTTTTTCAATAGAAAGTAGGATTTTGTGTTCATTCAAAGATCCCGATATCTAAATGAAACTCGATTAAGAAATATTGATAATTATTTTAGAATGCAGAAAAAACTTCCAGGCCAAGACTTCGATCATTTTATGTTATAGTGTTATACTGTTTTTATTTTCTTTTTATATGAAATATTTAACGTTTGTATCAAATTTTTTCAATGATTAGCTCAAATTAATCAAATTTTATCAGTTATTATAAATGAGTAAGACCCGAATTTAAATATTGTACAATTTACGTGTTTTTCAATATAAAGTATGATAGTTGTATTTATTCCTTAACAATGTTCAACACACTTACTTTCAGAAAACATTAGACAGTATAAATGATTAGATAAATAACTTTGTCCCATTAATGACTAATTTCTTGGTATCAGAACATTGCATTCTGGCATCAATGTTTGCTTCCCTACCATTAGCTTTATGGGGCATAATGGATTTGGGAACATTCTTTGATCAGTCCTTATCAGATGTTTGGATTTCAGATATTCGGTAGCAGCAAATACAATTTCCATCTGCGGCGTACCACGATGATAGGGATAAATTCAATAAAATGAAATTGAATTTAGAGATTCCCTTTACCAAGAAACAAGTGAGTGATATCACAGTATTTATAACATCAAAGAATGATCCGCTTGCTAATTATCTAAGAAATATTTTACACTTATCACGAAGCAAATTACGAGATTTATTTTTAAGACAGAATTACATATTACAATATGTATTGAAAAAAAGACTTCATATTTACTAGAGAACTTAAGCTTTATTTGAAATTTACTTTTTCGCAAATGTGATTATTCTTTAATATTTTTGAGAGAAAAAATAACGATTCGACGTCAGTTATGATGCGAATCACTCAGCACCATTGCGTGACTGACCATTTACGATGTTGTTCTTACATTAGTGTTTAAGTTTTCAATACTTTAAACTGGTTGTTACACTTTAGGTTACACACATGCCTAATAATCTGTGATAAAAATATTTTTCACTTAGCGCAGAAGATACAGAAGAATAGAGGTAGTCAAAGTTACAAAGCAATGAAGGAAGAAATTATATTCATAATGCAGAAATTTAGAAACACAACTGTGGAGACAAATCGGGGAAAACTAGCTGCCGTAAGCAATACTAATAGTCTTGGTAATAGTCCTGAAAATAAGAAAAACTACATTAACGACTTTATTTGAGCTCTAATTTTATCAGTCTTCCAATCGTTTCACTATCGTCTGGACCTTAGGCTCTATCTCAAAGGCAAAAAAAAAACCACGTTTTCGATGTTTGCAAATTTTGGGTACATTTTGGTTATACTAGCTAGAACGATTTTCCAGCTGCACTTTAATAGTGAACATAAAAAATTTTGCAAATAATTTAGTTTCTTGAAACTGCGATCTAAAATTTCTCTAGTTGTCGAGTCGTTTCCTCAAATTATCTCCCATCTTTAGTTTTATTGCGTTCGTTTTGTGTTATTGAAAATTTGCCGTGAACAAGATTCTTTGCTCATAAAACATTGTCGAATTATGCAGGCTCGTTTTAATTTTGATATCTCTTTCTCACCGTTTCCGTTTGTAGTTTCGCTTGCAGTCGATAAAAAGGACAAAGAAAAAAAATCGTTCTATAAAAGGAACATGTGCATTTAAACTAGTGAAATAGCACTTTTAAACGTGTCACTCGAAACTTTAAACTTTTTTAAAAGATTCGTTTTCGAAGGTAACCGGGCAACGACAAATAATAATGCTAGAAGTAATCGCCAAAACGTAGTCTGTTATCATACCCTTATCGCTATATGCTTTTGCTCAGCAGAAAAAAATTGATTTAAATGAATTTTAAGCAATTTCAACTTTGTTCTTTAAACATTAAAAACTGTTTAAAAACGTTAAAGTAATTAACAACTGGATAACATAAGGAAAATAATTATCTGTATATTAGAAAAGTGAAAAGCTGGAAAACTAGCTAATGCATTGTAAGCAATTTTATCATATTATAGTAACTTTTGATCCTAAATTAGAAAATGAATAATCATAAATGGCAATTAGATGGCCGTTAAGAAACTCCCAGGATAGTTATATTACAAAGCATTTCATATCAAACAGCCACAAACTCGATCATTAATCGCTGTATACGAAAATTAGACGACAATGGAAATACTTCCAGCTCTTAATAATTCGTTAATAAAGGAATTGCTAATTAACCCAGTGTATATTGCAAGTCCTAGCGCCATACTTTGGCTGAACGCGCATTGCTTCGGATATAGTTAGTAATTTGTTGAATTACATTAAAAAGTGAAAATAATGACTAAACCTGCATTTGAACAGAAGACATTTGAATGGGTATCCGATGTCTTTACACTACTGATCTTCCCAAAGCTTGAAACATGATATTTTCCCCCTTTTTCATGGAAGCCATTCATTTTCCTTTAACATGAACATACTTTTGCTCCGTAGTCAATTTGATTTTACTTGTGGTTTAGGGCGCAACTGACTCACAGTGAAGAAAGAAAGATTAATTAAAGTACTTTTGTTTGAAAATGAGCGCATGAGCTATCAAGTACAAGTATACATGTATCATAATGCTTGTGTTTTTTAAAATTGATATGAAACTTATTTACTCGGAGCTATTCACGATTGTAAAATGCTAAAAATAAGTACATTTTCCTATTTTTAAGTACAGTAGAGCCTCGGTTATCCGAGCCCCGACTAACCGAGTTCCGGGTTAACCGAGGTACAGTTGCCCTTGGAAAAAAAATTTGGCAGCCGAGTTCCGTTGAAAAAAAAAGAATATATATATATATATATATATATTAGATATTTCTATGTATCTATCGTAATTTTTTCATTTCATAATATGTACATTAAATGCCTTTTTTTACATATTTGACGACATTTTCATTCATTTCAACCCATGTTTTCCTCTCGATTTGGGCAGAGTCCGTGTTATCCGAGTTTTCGATTATCCGAGGTACCCTCGGTTCACATTACATCGGATATCGAGCAGCGTACTACCTAAAAGGCGTTTTTTCAGCTAAAATATATGTAGTTCGTTGCATTTATATAAAACTTTTTAACTTTTTCATTCATAAATTGCCTGTTTTCTCGAGCTTTCCCATATTGAGACAATTCATCTCTCAGAAATATACGTTATAATTATAAGGGAAGTATCTGGATGAGGTCGATAAAAGTGATAAAATTTTCTTTCTTCAAGTACAACTTTATACGTGGCCTACTCATAAAACATTTGAGTTTTATAACTAATTACACTGATCAACACTTGTTTTGCGCCAAGGATGAATTTCAGTTTTTCTGAAGTGCTTTTGTACGAGAAATCCATATCTGCTATCAAAATTATTCTATCACGTATAGTTTTCTAATTCGGAAGTAAATGTGTTATTTTTACTTTTTTCTGTACTTTTCCGATCATGCAGCGTCGTTTTTATTGAGAGAAAGTACACAAAAGAACTTGAATGTCAACCGTTAAATCAGTGGTTATTTTATTTAGCTGGAAAAAACTAAGTAAAGTGTCACAAGCAGCCCCAGAAGACCCCCGAACGGAAGTGCGTATCAAATTACTGCACTGGGTGCTGTCTCGGTAGGAATTTCGCTAGAATTGGGATGCCAGAATATGTCAAAATCGATCCTTTTACGGTAAATAGAGAATTACTTGATTTTTTGGTGGAAATGCTTCTAATGTAAAAATTACAATGCCCTTAAAAAAGGAGGGGGGGGGGGGAGAGAATCTAAGACTTTCTTGACTGATCTTATAAGTATTTTCCAAGCTGAATTCGAAAATGAAAACCATTTTCCTTATTACTTAAGATTTTGCTTGTAAGGTACTGCAATAATTTAGGGTAAATTTTATTAATATAAACTATTACAGCACCTTGCACGGAAAATCATTACGTGATAGAGAAAAATGGTTTCCATTTTCGAGTTCAGCATGAAAAATACTTCGAAGATCAGTTAACAAAGTCTTTGGGGCGGAACATTTTGTTTTTTGCAGACCAGTGTTATTTTTATAATATTGAATAGCTTTACTAATGTATCACACTTGATTGCAAAATGCATAGAACTATCCTCCTTATAATAAATTACATTAACAAGCTAACTTTTTACACTTTTAAGAATTAATTTTACTTCATGCACCTTTTTTAAAAAGTTTTAGAATTATCACTTTGAAAGGGAAAGCTCCATCTAATCTTAGATCCAACAAACCGTTTTCCTAATTCTCATATAAATGGCCGCGGTTAATTCCCCATTACTTCAACTTTCTAGGCAACCTCAATTTAATGGCACGAAATTCTTCAAATTGAATGGAAGCGCTCTGAGAGAGACCCTGTCATTGTCTCGCCTGCAAGCATTACTTTACACTTTTATTTAAATGCTGATTGCCTGAAAAGAATGCAGACAGGAAAATATTTAATTCGGGACAAAAGTAAATACTCTATTTCAAATCTCACAAAACGTGTTAGCATATTTTACGTTATGTCTTTATTTGTATTGCTGACTAAATTTTTGACGATACATACACGAATTTTTTCATCTTTTGTAGAACTACAAAACAGTTCACACATTTATGTCAGTCACAATTGTTTTTTCTTTCCATGCATTCCAGATAATATTAAACGAGCCCTCTCCGTTTCCCCTCCCGCACCATTGCAAATGGAATTGCCACAAGCGAAACGTTTAAAAGAAAATGCAAAAAGAAAATTCAACCAAGGATGTTTTGCATCTAGAAGCTCCCTGTCGCATTGAAAAAGGGATTCCAAGCAATCCCGAAACATATGTCTGCATTTTATTGCTCATTTGTGCTTTAAATTAACGTGTAATTTTATTATTATTGTTTACTTGCACAAAGTTAAATTATTTTTAAAAAGAAAATCGTTTAAATAAAAAAATTGAAAAAAAAAAAAAAAAAATATGAAAATGTAGGAAGATATTAATGTAAATGGAAGGTTAGAATACAATAGTTTAAATTAAAATTACGGCTCTGTTTCGTAGGACCAAAAGTACATGTAATTCAATTTTTCCCCTTGTCATTAGGCGTCATTTGGCAAAGCAAGTATAGAACAATATTTGCGTCGAGGACATCGACGAAAACAAGCCTTTGCGATCTCAAATCGCACTCAGATCTGCTAACGTATAACAGTTTTAAAAAATGTAGGAACATTGGGTCTCGAAACAAAGAAAACAATAAGCCGTCTCCTTACTTCCTTTAACGGAGAGTTATGCAACAAATTCCGCACTAAAAAGTGAACTTATATTGAAAAATTGAATTATGTAACAATGCTAAATGTGATTTAATAAGAAAATAAATAAATATGTAAATTTTAGTATATATACTATCTGTAAAAAAATGGGAGAAAAGCCGATTCGCTATAGTAGTTTAAGATAATTTAAAAATTGTGTTGCATGAACAAATCCAACAACATAACAAATAAGTGTTTCCTTCTATTCTTTTCTTCCTTTTCGTCTTCTTTTTACAAAATTGTATCGTTATATAAGGATTTATAAGATGTGTTTTTCTATCCCACACTTGTAAAAAAGAGAAAATAAACATATCAGAAGCTACCATAAGTCTTTGTAAAGTAAAAGCTACGGTCTGGATTTTTTATATTAGGTGCGTATAAAGTTGTTTTATATCCTATACAATTAAAGAAAAATGATAATTGGAAATATATAACTGGTAAAACAATTTTGCTCTTTTTTAGGTAATTTACATATTTTCTAATAGAAATCTCAAACAATTTAATTCTCTTTGAATTATTAATACTTAGAAAATAACCTTATTAAGCATTTCACTTTTACACGAATTCAGACATAACTGTAATTTAACTTCAACAAACTAAGACCAAGTACTCTGATGTTGCAAAATAGATAACGTCTTCATCTATCGGCAAATACTCTGTTACTCCAAAACACATAACTCCTACGCCAAGTTCTTCCGAAATACTGGAAACAAATGAAAAATTACGGCATTTAACACTTAAATTCTGAAGATAAGGAGACAAAACCTTTTAATTTTGTGTAATTATTATTGTGTGTTAAACGTTTCTAAAGCTTATATCAATTCCCAATTTTAAGAATGATGTTCTGTCTACCATTACAAAACCATTACCACCACTTTGCCATTTAAAAAATACCCCAGAAGCACCATAGAGTAAAATAATTTTAATAAAACAGTTAAGTAAAAAGAATATCTTTATTTACCATTTATTGTAAAATAATGCAGAATAATTTTCTACGAATTTAATACTAACCTTGACAGTTAAATTACGATAACTCTTAAATAACGTTTCTATTCAGTCTGTTGTATCTTGTAACAAAAAAATGTAGCTTCTCCACTGTATATAACGTACTATAAAAGAAAATTCCAGCTATTAATCTAGAAAATCTTTCAGCCTTGAAATTTGCATAACAATCAAAACTATTCTCCTAAATTCTTCAAAATTCGTAGTTGTAACTACCGATGAAAGTAATTAACATTCTACCACTTATTAAAATATCCAATTTTACAAGACAATGGTTAAATTTAATGCTTTTGAGAAATGGATTTTTTTCCTATATGATTAAGATGTGTTAAACAGTTAATGATCAGTTGAAGGAATAATATAATCAAAATTTAAGACTTCTATACGTTATAAATAATAAAGTTCAAGTTGCGGATCGCTTTTAAATAAGAATATTTAAATCTAAAGATTTTCAATATTAAACCAGCGCTTTATTTTTTAATTTTTTTTTTACATTTGAATTTTATACAAAACACAGTTAAATTAGAGAATATAATCAGGCATCAATACGCAGTATTTAACTTTAACCTTAACTAAATGAAAATATGCAACTAAGTTTTAAAAAAATAATTAATTAATACCATTAAATTCTTTAAATTTCCGTAAGATTTATTGAATATACATGAGAAAAATATAATAACTTTTCAAGGTTCAATACGTTTGCCAATGTAGCAAATTTTTGTCTGCAGATACGCTTACAAAAGTAATTGTTTTGCTTTGAGAACAAAATTGGTCATAAAAGTTCAATTAAACTGTAATTGTGAGTATTTTTGCACTTAAAAAAATAATTTATTGTTTTTTAATGATGTTTATTTTATTTTTAATGCGTCTGCATATTGGCTCATCTTCATTTGCAGAATCATTTCTCATGGACTCTTACCAAATCAGGCTATCCCCGGGTGCCTCTCATGTCGCACGACTGTCGGCGAATACAATTTCCCCATAAAAAGTTGTACATACTATTTCCTCAATAGAGGGAAGCACATGAAGTTCTGACAATACGATTCGCCCTAGGATTTGCACTTTACTTTAGCGGAGAGTATCCCAACCAAATGGAAAGGACATCTATAATCTTCTACATAATGATACGACATGGGTATTGTCGATTTTCTGCATAGAGTCCACTCCTTTGGCTTTTGTTGATAATATAAACGGAAGTAATGTAATTTCAAAAACACATTCTCTCTCTCTATCTCTCTCAATTTTCAGTATAGATAAGAAATATGACTGTTAAACAAAATTCAAGGAATAAAATTGGAATGCTGTTATTTGTGTGTGACAGTGATTAGCAGCCACAAAAGAGCTTCTGCGATATAAGGTGCTAAGTTCTGGTTTAAAAGAAAACATAAATAAAACATAATCTGCAAGAAACTCTCATAAAACATTTTTTTTATCCATTCACGTTTGATGATATGATTAAATATGATGCATTTTAAATAGATTTTTTAATAAACTGTGTCAAAGTCTGTGTTTTTAATAAACTATGTTCCTAGCAAAAGTTTATAAAAGTTCATGAATATATTTTTTTCACGGTTATTATTTTTTCGGTAAATTATTTCAAAAAATTTATATATATAACACTAAGTATGCACAGGTGCTTTTAGCAACACTTTTTTTAACATTATGTGTACTGAATGAAATCGAATATCATTACATTTGTCTTAATGTTTCTTTCATGACGGTAGATGTTTCACTTTTATCACCTTAACACCCAATCCAGTACGCATTTTTAACACTTAATATTTTGCTATATCTTGCCAAGAAGAACAAAAGCACTGGAAAAGTATGTGTTGAGAAGAAAAATTCTCTACACTATGCACAACACAATAAATCTCATAATTCATGGGTAGATTATCGACCCTACCTTGGAGACGGTTTTTGTATAATGTAATATGCAATTCAAATATAATAAAACTTCGTGTTAGTTGAATTTTAACAAGCTTGCTTTATTTATATTTCCTTTGGCGTTGTTTGTCGAGCAAAAAAAAAGGTAGGGCGTATAACCGATAAGTACTAATTAATGTTTTCATGCATAAATGCTTTGACATTGGCCTAAATTTATCCACGTATTTACTGTAGCTTTTGTTCTATGATGCATTCTTTTTCTCCCAAGAGAATACCCTCAGTCCTTCCATCACCGTGTGAAGATATATAGCTAAATTACGGGGGTGAGAAACATACTGGTGTAAGTCAAGCGATTAGTATTTTGAGAAAAACGGCATTTCGCATAACGGTTTTAATGTTACGGTATTGAATAAAAGAAAATTTATGGTGGCATATGTTAGTACAATTTTGAAGCATTCTTTAGTTTACTGTAAGCAACGCTAGATGTTATGAAAATTTGAATTAAATGCATTTCCAAAAAAAAAAGACACTCACACTAGTATGTTTCAAGTCCCTTCCAATCATTATAAAATACACGCCTCAATAGTATTTTTTAGTTGTAATTTTCAATAATAACTTCGATTAACCATTATTGAATTTAAACTTCAATTTTTATAGTTTGGTTTTGCTGTTTTATAAATTTAATTTCGTTTAATATGTATACTTTTAGGCATCCTGTTTGATTTTCATTTAGTTTATTTTTTAGAAATTTATTATGTCTAGATATAATACTTTTCATTATATCAGCCCATGTAAGCATCAACAAAATAAGATACAGTAAAACCCCGTTAAAACGCGGGCGTCGGGGGACATGTCTGGTACCCGCGTTATAACATAACCGCGGTATAGTGAAACTATACAGCGGAACCATGTTCATGAAATAATACTATTTTTTGTCGAATCATTTTTAACTTTATTAATTACTCGTAACTTTTATTCCCCGTATAGTATATTTTTTATCTTTTCTTCTTTGCTGTCATTTTATTCACTGCAATTGTTGTGCAAGAAGTACACATCTCAGCTACGCAATCAGTCTATTAAGCAATAGGTTATAAACCAAATGTGTTCCGAAAAAAAAGGTGCTTAAAAATCTCTTTATGTTTTCAACATGAGATTGTGAAGGGAGAGAGGTCTTAAGCAAAAATTGGTTTTGGAAGGGGAGGAACGCACTTCTAACTGCGGAATATGTTTACTTTTCGGGAATGCTAAAGAATCTGGAATACAAAGATTGATAGCGCTGTAAAAGAAGTTACACACGCATAACTAGACTTCTGAAAATGGAATAGTTAAGCATTGAACTGGACAGTCCCTGACAGATTGAGCTTCGCCCATGTCAAGAGAAACAAGTCAGCGCGATTGCACCCGATTTTGAAATCAAGCTAATGTATTTTCTAGATTGAAAGACAGAAAAAACATGAAAAAGTGTACATCACGCCTATCACAGTAGGGCTTTATCCTCTTAGTGTGTCTGGTGGGGGGAATGGGTGTGCTTTGGCTAGAATATTTCTGTGCTCGGATTGGCTTTATTTACAATGGTAAATAAGAATCGCCTTTAAATGGCAATGATAAAGGGTGGTTTAACCGTCGGGGGACATGATAGTCACCGCGGTATATCCGATTCCGCGGTATAACGGGGTTTTTCTGCATTGGATATTGAAAAATAGTTCACTATCGCTTTCCTTTGGATATTAGTTCACTAACTCAAAGAAAAACGATCATTAATGCTGAAACTTCATATGAAAAATGTTTTCAAACCGGTTTGTTTGCGTGTTTTGGAATACTATTTTAAAAGAAAATAAAAGTCTTCTAAATACTACGCTAAAGGTCGGGTTAAGTTAATATTCCCTAAAGAAAAAAAAAAAAAAAAAAAACAGAAAAATTTTCAATTGCAGAAAAAGTCACGTAACGTATACGTATATAGAACTATAAGAAATAGTTTCAAATTTATTTATTTCTTTTAAAAGAATAACTGATCTCTCGCTCAGAAAAATGTTACATTATGTGCTCATTAGTATAAATATCAAGGTAATAATAACATGCTTTTTCAAATCATAGTGACAAATTGGAATATTTAATAGAATGCTTTTCTGGCATTATCGAAATTTTCGGTGGGGGGGGGGGAGCAGACAACAGCACAGAATATACATAGGTATTAGGTACCTTATTTTTCTTTGACATTTTCTTTCAGGAAATTGAACTAGATACCCCTTCTCAATCACCAAATTCTGTATTGGTGAAAACGTTTCGTCCTTCACAACTTGTTAAGAGCCGTTTAGAAACCTGTGGTATACGTAAGCACTTCTTCAAAGCCAAAATATCTCAAAAGAGGACATTTCGTACACTAAACTCTTTTTTTTTTTTTCCCTTAACAGTGTCAGGAACATGTGATGTGGATTTAATCCTTTGAGCTAAAGGAGGAAGATTCCTTTATTTCTCCACTTCCTATCAACATCGTTTTTCGAGCCGATGTTTCGAGAGCCTTAAACGGATAAAAAGTAAACAGTCAATGCTTTCATTGCATACTTGACTGTAACGAATAGAAAATATTTAAAGAGTACAAATCTTACAATTTGCCGGTGTGAAATACGAATATAGTTGTTGATCACAGAAACGAACAGGTATGCTTGGGATTGAAGGTGAACAGCGTGGTTTGAAGGTTAATTATTTTTTATTGAAAAAAAAGTTTTTTTTTTTTTTGTTAGACTTTAAAAGTGACATATTTTTAGAGCTTGGGTAGGGGGTGCGTGTGATGAAATATTCAGTCTTGCGACTTTTTTTTTTAACTTGTGAACCAAAATCTTATTTTACATAATTATCGTATAATTTATTTAATACTAGGCTATATTTGTTTCATATTTCCTCTTTATTCAGCTATCAGATTAATCACCCCAAAAATATTATTTCCACAAAGTTACTTCTTCCAAAGCAATAATAATTATACAAAGAAGTATAAATCCTAATTGAAATTTAATATAAATCAATAGTTAAAAAAAGAATGTATTTGGGCCGAAGACAAATAGACAAGGTCATTTGACGATGCAATATCATACTGAAGTTGCTGCTGTACTATCAAAACACCAATTCTGAATGACATCCCCATATTTTTACATCTATACCATTAAGAACATAAAGAATATACTCCTTTGCAACTTAAAATATCTTTTATCTCTCCAAAATATCCGATAATAACCTTTTTCTTCACTTTGTTGCAAGCAATACTATTTCTGTTTTTTATGATGGTTCAACCGCTGCGTCAAATAGGCAGCTTTAACATCTATTTTGTGTTTACAAACGAGAGTGTGTGTGTAGGTGTGTGTGTGTGCAAACAAATCAAGGAATTCTTCAAATGCATACCTTCTTTTACCGGTAGTAAAGATTGGGAAAATCACACTGTCAGGAAAAGTTTACATTGTAAGTGCGACGGAGGATTTTTCAAAGTCTATTTAAGAACTAAAATGTCTCCAAATGTTTTTTTTTTGTTTAATACCAGAAAAATTGAAAAATTTACACAAATTTAGGTGCACTTTTCTAAAAGTATCATTCCGGTCACCGTGACAAAAATTATACATTAAGTTAGTATTGCTTAGATTGACACAAGTTTATATCTATTAAAAAAGAATACCGGATGTGTATTTTTTTATTTTCACCAGGAAGTATGCACACGAATAAAGAAACCAAGAGTAGGCTCCCAGGGTATTTAAAAAAACTCAGTCGCGCCAGCCCTTTTGGGGGCCATGGCCTACTGTGCCCATTCCAGTTTTCGAGGGCCCTGGGGTGCAGAAGCAGAAGTTCCGGTCAAGCGGTCGGCTTGACGCGGAACCCCCAGTGTTTAGTTACCAAGCATGCTTGCACTCTCAGAAACGCATGCTCAAATCTCACGAAACTTTCGTCATATTTGACGAAATGGCTTCGTAAAAAATGCTCCGAGTAAACCTTTCGTCACATTGCCGAAATTTCTATAGTAATTTTTTAAAGTCACGTGATCTCGCGAGGAAAGTTTCGTTATAAATGACGAAATTTGCTTGACGATAGAAAAGTCCTCAAAAGTGATGATTCTATTTCTGAGAGTGTGGACCTCATTTTATCGACCCCACTGCAGGAATGAAAGTGGACCCTGCCCAGCCCGAGAATCAAACCCGGGACCTGTGGAATGGTAGCATGGAAGGCTACCACTCAGCCACTGGGTTTCCCATACCCTAATATTTTCTTCGTTCCTTTCAATACTGAATAATATGCAAAATGATTCGTTAAAACAATCACTAGATCAACTAGTTACGGATCAGTAGGTAGGCGTCTAATATCTATAATATTCCTAATTCTCAGTTATGCATAAATATTTTTTGAACAATACATGTAGCATGGCAAATGCTTAATAATATCTTATTGCTTGCACAGTTTTATATCAAACCTATAATTAAGTAAAAAGAAAAACTGAGGATTTTTTAGCTGCTAAGCATCTCCTAACCACAACTCTGTCACTATTCTTTAAAGAAAATGCAGTCATGTATTAAAACGTGAAATAGCTAGTCAAAAATAAGATTAAGTCCGCGTTTTACAGATAAGTGCTAACGGTATGTACCGTCCGTCCTACTATCTTCTCAGAATCAATAGAAGACTTCCATTATCTATTTGAAAAAATCGAAAACATAGCTGAAGGGAAAAGGCAAGAGAATCAATATATCAATTTTAGCAGTGTAGTAATGGAAAACGACATCACGTTGGTATGATCCTCTAGTGCTATAAAGCGTTCAGGTTTTTGTTCTATTAAGTGCCACTTCAGAATCGGTTTTTCTCAGATTTACCAAAAAGGCTTTCAGTTTGGTTCGAAAAAAATCCATGCGTTAATATAATTTAATTCTTTGGTTTATACAAAATGCCTTCACTTTTATGCATTCAAAATTAGCTTAGAACCCCGTATTGTACAATATCATTAAAAATAACAAAATATTAATATGCAAATTATGTATGTGTGTCTCAATAGATAATGTGTATGCAAGAACGTATAAAGGATCTAAAAAATAATTCGTTACTGCTGTTTGATAAGCGCCAACATCAAACTTTAGCTTTCATTAAGTGTCATTTTTCAGAAATGTAAGATATTTCGCTCTAAATGTTTCGTCGTTTTGTGTGACGAAACTGTATATGCGGTAAGCTTTAACTATCTGCTTGCTTTTAAGAAAGTTCAATTGAAATTACTATTTTCCTTCAATTTCAACTGGTTTACGATCTTTTCACCTGCCGATTCGGACCTCCGATCTGCAGATCGGAGGTCGGAAGTTTTCTTCATCCATTTAGAAGGTTCAGATCGGTGGTTCGAGTATCTGTCGGAGGTTAGACTCGATTGGTAAACTATGTCATTAGACAATTGAAAAATGGTGATTTTGCTTGGGACAAATGAATCTTGCGGGAAATTCAGGGAGCGTTTGAAGATGAGTTGGAGATATTTCTAAAGGAAGAGTCATACAAAACGTAGGAAAACATGCTACTTATTTCACTCAAAATCAATTAAACTATGGCTCAAAACCATGAGAATGTTACAAAAGCATGAAAATCAATTGCCATACGATTGACGGGCAGGATAAGCGGTAAGGAGTTTCTCACTTGTAAACAGCTACTTAAAATGCAAATATTAATGAATGAAAATCTAGTTATATGCATTTAACGGGGTCATCTGGTTATGCTGTAAAATGATTTGTTAAGTAAGGCAGTAAGTGAGCAAAGGGATGTAAGTGACCAGATACGATTCCCATAAAAACGCGTTCAAAGTTTGGATGTTATGGAACCTTTAATGATATTTTTTTATAAATTATGTTGAGGAGCAGCACCTGTTAGGGTTAGCCCTAACATCCCTTGTCACCATATAGAATAGTGCTTTCCCTTTGCACTATTTATCTCCAAATGATCAATTTTGTCACTTACACCCGCTTTGCTTCTCAGTGCCTCAACTGGGAATCGCTCCCGACTAAAAACGAAGTGCTTCAGCCAAGCTTGAATAAGAGACTGCTGGAATATAACAGAGACACAACAAATTGATGTTGCACGCTACCAAATGTCGCTGTGACAGTCAACTACTTGAAAATATTTAAATTGGTTTTTCCTGCGCCACCCTTCGTATTATCTATAAGAGATATATTTAAAAAGCTATATTATTAACTTAAGATGAGTTCGTAGAAATATAGTCATTTGGTTCACATATTTGTTTAACACTTTCAATGTCGAAAAATATGCCCAGAAAATTTGAAATTTCAGAAAATAAGGTTTTTGTAATATCCTGAATTATTTTTGTTGTTTCAAAACAGCCCAGATATTTGTAGTTATCATTTGAGATGTAGGGAAAAAATAAAAAACGTAAGTTTTCTACGTTATACGTTTTATCGTTGAACTTCATATGAGATATCCTTTTAAAAGTGCTCTTTTGAAGTTGTTTTAAAACTGTTGTGCATTATTATAGCTCATTTAAAAGTGTAAAAGTAATCAAAACAACACGGCATTCTCAATCTTATTCTATCCACGTATTTCCATTGCAGCCCACCCTTAAGTGCTTCAAACTTTTTCACTTTACTTGAAAGAGATCCTTCGATAATATGAAAATGGTACTTGTTCATGGACTTTAGGAAGTTTTGAAATACGCAAGATCATTTTAAGCTGGCTAAACATGTTCGGTAAAAGATACCTTGGAGTATTGAGTACTGAATTTCTTCTTTTCAATTTAAAGGTTTGTTTTCCTTGCGCGAATTTCATTGTCTTAAAAAACTCGAGAACTAGATTGAGTGTTTATACGTTTGGTTTTGAGATGCTCTTAAAATCAGGAAAAATGATTTTAATGAGAAAACATTGCTTCATAGTTTTTAATAAATAATAAAAAAATTCGTAAATAATAAATTTCGGCTTTTCACTAACATTTTAAACAAAAGGGCTTTGTATAGCATGTAGTTTAAGTTATTTTTGTTGCTTTTTTAAGCAATAGATCTCTTAATACCTCTTTTGCTTTCGCTACGTTTATTAAAGAGAATTTGGTCAAAAGTAACTTGGGCAGTTAAATCATTTGTCGAAATATAGCCCGCAATATTGTCAGGGTGGACATAGAAATACAGACTTTTAAACATTGATCAGCAATTTTATGGGCTTATTTGAGAAATGCAAGTGAGAAAGCGTTAAAAATGTGTTTTTCATTTAAAACAATTTTTCCTGTTTTCTTTCTTTCTTTAAATCCTTTAATAAGTGCCTGTATATAATCAAATATTTTTCAGAATTATTATAGTGTTCCTACCTATAGTTTAAAGTTAATACCATAATTTCTTGAGAGGTTAAGTTAAAAAGAAGGATATATGAGGTCAGTTGTAACAACCGTGAAAGGGACATTTGTAACATTATCCCATAGTGAAAAATCTGTACTATGGCTCTAATAAGATTATCAAATATATAATATGAAAAATTATATACATATGTAATATTATATATATAGTGCGCGGATATATAAGTGCTATAACATTCAAGTGCTATATTGTGTAAGTGCCCAAATTGCCGTAAATGATTGCAAAATGTGTGTTAGATTTTGTTATTTTCTTTTTTTGATAATGTGAAATGTAATTTTATAAACTTCTCTCGTATCGATATGTGGGGTACGTATGAATATTTAATTCACTAAGTATAATTTGATTACTGTGTGGGTTCTCAAAAAGTAAAATTATAGAAATATACATTTATATACGGTGAAACTTCTGTAAAGCGACCATTTCTTGTTCTGGTGAAAATCGGTCTTTAAGGACGGTGGTCTTTTAATGAAAGTTGAACAGAAATAATATGGTTAGAGTGCGTATTGACTTGAGCAGTGCTCAACCTGAGCCGCGGAAATCTGCTTACTCAAATGGGTGCTCGCATGCTCATTACAAATACGATAATGCGTAGATTCATAAATAAATAATTGAATATATATATATATATATATATAATAAAATTTCGTACACATTTTTTATAATGTTACAATTGCCCCTAACGTTTGTTACAACTAACCGTATACGGGATCAATTTTAATTTTTCCTCACTAACTTTAAAAGCTTATACGAGATAAATTCGCTCGAGCCATTATGAAATGGAAAACTAAGCAGGAAGGTTTAGACTTTTTTCATTGCAAAATTTGGCAATTTTATGTCAAAAGTTGCTTACTTTGTTTACTTTTGACTACAAGATGTATTCAAACAGAGAGCAACTCCCAGAAAAATGTTTGCTCTTATGTTTTTTTTTTCTTTCTAATGGGGCTGCAGTATTGGTCCTCAACCACTGCAGACCTAGTGCGTTCCCAGAGATTGGTACCAACTCTTTCAGTGGCACCACAATGGGTGTGGTATCATTGCCGCAATTTTTTGACGCTTAGTTTCCCCTAGATGGAGCACCTGGGCGCTACTTGATGCAAACTGCACTAGGAATTTTAATTTAGCAGTATCCATGCCAAACGGATACTCAAGGGATCGATTAACATGCTGCATAATCATACGACATGGACGCAGACGATTTTCTGCATCTTGAAAATCCACCGACTTGGGCCAGGTTTGAACCTGCGATCTTGGGCATACGAGAGCTGTGTCTTACCACTACGCCACCCTGTCGACTGTTTGCTCTTATGTTGGCGTGTTTAAAAGTAAATGACATTGAAAAAAAATTACAGTGTTAAGCTAAAAAGAGAAACTTAGTAGGTTAATGATTCGCTTTACATTTGAGCTGCGTGTATTATCGATATCATTGAGTTGTGGTAGTGATCAATTATTTTATTATGATGAATTTGTCAATATTAACTGTTTTGTCGTTAATTTTAATCTTTCTTCTTGGTTTATATAAGTAGCCTGAAAAATTCCAACCAGCATAAAGCTCAGACATTTTCAAAAGCTATATTTACAGCTCTACAGCTATTTGTTTGAGGTATGTATAAGGAGATATCGGGGATGGTTGGCGAAGTGTATGATATTTATTTGCTTAATTAAGAGCAACGGTTTTTGAAATATTTTCAAAAGATTCTTTAAGATACTTCCATCTCTGTTCCAATAATTTAAAACTACATGAAATTCACGTATCCTGCCAAGCCTCTGTGTCATTTTGACTACTTCATTCGTATAAATTGGCTTGACTTGTAATCTTAAAAGCCAAATAAATTACCATGCATATACAAACCACAAAACTTATTGCGCTATTAGTATTAATCTACACGCAAATGCATGAACTTTCTAACAGTTTATTTTCAAGTATATATATAATTCATAAATAACGTCGTATTAAAAATACGATGCTGTTTCAAAAGAAAAGTTTGCCGTGTTCTTGACAACATTCAAATAATGCACATTCTTTAAGCCGAATGTTTCTTTTCAGCAGAACCTTAAAAGTGTTTTCGAGAAAAACAACCTCAAGAAAGGATTTTGAAATGTTTCTCCGTAATGGAAAAACGTAGAAGAGGAGAAATAACCTTCGGAAATGGGACAAGTTTGGACTTTCTAAGACTTTAAATAATTTCTTCCAACAGTAGTCGTTACTGAATGGAAGACATGTGAAAGCAAACCATGTTCCACTCTTTTTGGTCTATTTTTAAGTGTACCGCAAGGTTAGATATTTTTATCATAAAGTATTTTCATCATATATTTTAGCTTTATTTATGATGAAAGTGTTTTAGTAAAATGGGTTCGAATAAATGGTTTTTGAGTTGAATGAGCAGGATAGAAGGAAATGATTATGGAAATTTTGAACCTAATTTTACGGTAAAGAATACTCAGATATACAAATGTATACATTCTAAAATATCCTGTACAATTTACGGTTTTAAGCTGGTAGCTGGGTTGGTTGTGCAAAACCGTAAAAGTTACGAAGCAAATCCATAGTGGCAACTGTTTTTTAGCATACGAATTTTTTTTTCTCGAATGGTAAAAAACAGTTGCGACTACGGATTTACTTCGTAAAATTTACGCTTTTGCACGATCAACTCAGCAGTCAGTTTAAAACCATAAATTTTACCGTTTTTTTTTAGTGTATGAAAACTGTGCAAGTTTGTTTCTAGTAATTTCAACATGACTTCCTTTAAGTAGTTTATACAGTTACATGTAATTTTATATGGCATATATTTATTCACTTTATTTTATATATACTTCTTAAACATTTGACCATCAATTAAACACTTTGAAAAGATGAAAATACATGTTGCGAAACCAATTGTATATAAACTACTTAGCATGCATGTCAAGTTTTAAACAAAATCGGCCTTTACAGTTTGTGCGTACTAATTAAAAGCTAATTTAAACAAAAATTTCTACTGTCCCAAATAGTTATAGATTAGTACAAATTTGTTGATGCTAACTAAATTGCACTACGAGCTTGGGCTCTGTTTTTGCGAATTTCGCACTATGAATTTCATCTTGCCGATAGTATCCAAACCAAATAGATACTCGAAGGAATTTTAACATGCCGCATAGCCATACATAATGGGCAGTTTCTGTTTTCAGGGTCTTGAAAATCCACCGACTTCAGCCCGTTTTGAATCCACAAACTTAGACATAAAAAGTCAGTGTCCAACCACTACGCAACCGAGCCGGCTCTAGGTAAAAAATGGTTTTTTCCCCCTTTGAAGACTGCACTTCTAAATGTACGCAATCTCCTCTACTTTATTCACAGCCAATTTTAAACATCAGAAAGTAAATTTTAATCTTGAAAAGGACATAAAAGGGGATGGAGATGCAAACAGTACTAAAATGTTATTACAAGGTACAACCCAAACTTTTAAGAAAGCATCAAAATTAAGTGTAACGATGAACATCATTATATGCGATCAAAGGAAAGGATATGTATCCATCCATCATTTCTTAATAACATTTTGTGAGAAAATCCCAAACAGCTTTCTATATAATTGAAGTATAAGTATTTACGATCCGGAATCATTCCGGAATAAGCATCGAATAATGTTCTTTTCCCAAGATCCTAATGCGCTTCGTGAGGGATCAAGATCTGTCAATACTAATGTTTTCTCTTCACGCCCGAAAAAGCCATGTTGTGGACAGGATCCATAATGGGATTCCATATTGATCTCAACTCATCTTCCGAAGCAAATGATAATAACGGAATGCAATCTTATAGCTTTAAGCACGGAAGGATGTATTTACGGATGGATCTCGTTTTGTTTCCTTTTTTCTCGTGTGCCTTTAATATCGTGAACTGGAGAAAAATGGCTTAGGAGATAAATATATGGTTCAAGTGATTGCGAGGCGATATGTAACAATTGATTCAAAATACACTAAATCATTTCTACATAAGTTTGGAATAGTGTAAGTTATTAAGAACCAACGTGACATACGTAAGAAGTTATAAAATTCAAGATTAAAAGAAAAATACTTAGAAAAAAAAAAGCACAAAAAATATTATGTTTATAACATTGTTACAAACTTCGACGTTAAAAACGTTCGTGCAGAAGCAATGAAGTCAAATTCCGCAAATGCGAACACCGATAGTTTTTTATTTATCAGGCTGCTTCGGATACAAATTATTTCAAGCGATTCTTTTCACCAGGTAAAACAATTATTAAAGAAAAACCGTACTTTTTAACAAAATGAACGTCATTCTTCATTCCATAAGCGATGCGAAGTTTTATCTGCAATCGTTAAGCAGGATAATTTGTTAATCGGATTATTAATGATATATTCAATTTACTTTAAGAAATCTTTTTGCTACCTCGTATAAGCGCACACACGCTAGAAAACCAGAATGTAGGACTAAATGACGGCAAAAGTTCCTCCCATGATTAAATGAAATACATAAAACAATCTAAAAAAACCGTTTTGTACATATTCTATGCAAAAAGTTCTTTTTAACCCCTTAACGTATGTGCCCGTGCCTGACGCGGGCGAAAATTACCGGAAAATTTGCTTGTATCTCGCGTTATTTTATTTATAATGCCCGTCTCAGATCCGTTTGCATTTATGTTTGATAATAATTTTTTTATACAACTAATATCCCACCCCCCGCTCTCTAGTCAGCCCCTACAACTGAAATTGCCAAAAACACTTTATAATGTACCTATATATTCATTTTCTAACAACAAAAAACAAAAACTTAATCATTTTTTACCGGTTTTTCCAAACCACCCGTGCTTCAAGGGGTTAATAAAGTCCATGATCTATTTAGGAGGATTTTTTTCTCACTGCTTCTAATGTTAAATTTTGTAAACTGCTCAAAACTAAACAAAAATATTTGAAATCAAAAGATAAAACATAGTACTGAAATATCCTCACGAAGACAAAAAAAAAACCCTGAAGAGGGGAAGAAAAAGACAATTAGCCACCATTTTATAAACTATTTTAAATTTTCATACTTTTCAATTACTTAATTACACTGCAGCCACTTCTTGTTTTCAAGAATTAGTTTACGAAACATTGAACGTTCTATCACGTTCTTCATTATTCTCTTTTTGCTTTTACGGAAATACTACTGAAGTATACTGAAGTCAACGTAGATAAATACAAGAAGTTCCGTCTAGAACTATACGAGCCTACTTTCCCGTATACACCAAATTCAAATTTATAATCTAGCTATCTCTCTCTCTTTCTCATTTATCTTTAGTTCTTAATTATTTCAAATATACCTTTTTCAACGGATAATGCATATTCATTCAATCACTCATTTATTCAGTCATTCATGTATTTATTCACTCAGTTATTAATTCATTCTTTTGTTTATTCGTTTAATCATTCATTAATTCAAAAATATTCTTGAAAATCTCGATCAAAAATTTCATAGTAAAATAGGCTCGTTAGTTCTGGATGAACTTTCTATCTGTACATGTTCTACGTCATAAGAGCTTTCCGATAAAGTTTGTGCCAAGCAAATCGGTCCGTTAGATCAGGATTTATATAGGATTGAAGTTTCCCAATAGGCAATATGTTTTTTTTTTTTTTTTTTGAACTGTTCAAAAATGAACAAAAATTGTTCAAATCAATATTTCACTCCAAGAACTTCTTCCAGTGAGCTTGTTCATTGGAACTTGGATCTTGTACCCAGAGTTTACATAATTTGCTTCATTTTCGCCCGTAGGCGCTAATGTTAAAAATTTTTGAACTGTTCAAAATTGAACAAAAATTGTTCAAATCAAAAAGTAAAATATAGAAATGAGATGTCCTCACCGAGATCTTTCGAATGCAAAAAGAATTTTTCCAATCGGACAATTCGTTCAAAAGTTATTAGGGGGGGGGGGGCAGACCGACAGACACACTTTTTCCCCATCTCAATACCCTACTTTCAAATTTTTAATTTTTCAATCTTTATTTAATTACTTAACTTATTTTTGACTTTTCTTGATTTCTAACGATATTTTCAAGATACATTAAGCCTTCTTTCATGCTTTATTATTTTACTTTTACGGGAAAGTAGGCTAAAAAATGGCACTTTACAATGAATTTCAGTAGTACGGATGTTTTTTATGCATAAAAAATTGTAATTAACGTATTATAACTTAAATGTATTGTAGCGTATTTTAACTATAAGTGATAATTTGTTAAGCATATGTATTTGAAAAAAAAAATCAGGAATAACTTTTTATCTTGTTGGTGAAAGCATCAAAATTCTGTCAGGTCAACATGGGCTAAGACACAATGCAATGTGGTATCAAAATTATTAAACTACATTTTTTAATACATATTTAATAGAATTATTTTAAATACTTCTGTTATGCATTTTTAATTTTGATGTCTTTTACTCGTACATCAATATTTTTTGTAATATTATTAACTTTAACACGATGCAATTATTTATAGCAATTTCTGCTATACGACAGTTTGAAATATGTCTTCTTTAGTATATATCTGCTATTATAAAATTAACTATATTAACATATTGAGTTCGTTGTGAAGGTTTTTTTTTTCCTTTACTTTTTTTTGAATATTTCGCTGCATTTTGGTTTTGCAAGCCGCAAATCTTTTTTTCAGAATCTATAAAATTGTCTTTAAATACCAATGTATCATTATTTGACATATGCTGTTACTTCGGAAGTTAATTAGCATTTAAAGTTTTTACGCCCATGTAAAGATAAATGTAAATATACATACAAACGTTCTTTAAAGCAAAATATACGGCGTTGCTTTAGAAATAGAACTATCCATCTTTCCCCAAACTCACACGCGTTACACGGATTCATCTTTCACATTGACTTTCATTTACCACATAAAAGTGCTTCACTTCTTAAATAAAACTCATTTTGTTTTCAATCTTCCTTTTGGATAAAAGTAAATCGATTGTGTTTCTACAACGTACAGCTGAAATTGAAAATGTGTTATTGGAAGGAAAACCAAATATGTGTGGGTAATCAGCACTCCCTGGGATTACGATATCAGGTTAGTATACTGGTTGTTATCAAGGTACTCAGGAAATATATTTATTTCTAGCCTTACGTATTTTACTTTTACTTTTCCTTTTTATATCCGAGTATCATCAGTTTCTAATGATTGTTTTCTTTGTTCATCATAGAAATATGAGTAACCTTTCGCTTTTCACTTTTTCCTTTCAGAAGTACATGTTTATAACGCGTTAGTTTAAGGCAGTTTTTTTAAGGGCGGATCTTAACTAATTCCGTTTTATTTATTTGGCAAAAGAACTGGTCAACATAATATTTTGTTGTGATACGTTGACCTGGGTCCAGTTTAATTGTTAACAAAATATATGCAAAACTAGAATTAGTTATAGTTGGATGTTGCCCACCATTTTAGTTCAAGAAGTATCTTGTTGATATTTTAATTATTTTTGTCCAAACTAAATTCCATTTTTATCTGCGAGGGACTTTCCACTACATTACAGGTCTCTAAGACATTTCTGCGTTTATTATGTGATTTAACCTTTGTTTGAAGGTCTGTTTTTCTTCTTTGCTAATATATTGAAACCACTCAGGAAACGTTGATGTGAAAATGTTTTTTTGAAGTAACGGCGTTGTTGTTCAAATCAAAAAGAAAATAAGGAAATTAAATGCCTCGCCAAGATCTTTCGAATGCAAAAAAAAATTTTTTGAATCGGACAATTCGTTCAAAAGTTTTTAGGGGGATATACAGAGAGACCGACAGACACACATTTTCCCCATCTCAAAACGTTACTTTCAAAATTTTCCCTTTTCAATCTTTATTTTATTACTTCACTTCTTTTTGAATTTTCCTTGTTTTTAACGATATTTTTATGCTACATTAAACCTTTTTTCATGGTTTATTATTATTCTTTAGCTTTTACGGGAAAGTAGGCTAAAACGGTACTTTTGAATTTTACCGGCGTAGGCGACTAAGTCGTCAGTAATAATGCAACCAACACCAAAAGGAATGACGCCGCTGGTAACCTTTTGCGTGAGCTGTCGCGAAAGGTCTGCTTAGATTTGCACCGGGACAGTGGAAAAGTACCACTAAAACACACACAAATAGACAGGAAAGTGGTTTTATGGCAGTGATACGACGTACATACTAATTTGTTACATATATTTAAAATGTGATGATGGGAGAAAAATGCACAATTGACGTACATATAGTTTATAAAAGTTCACCGTTAAAAGGGTGGCACTGAAATCAGCCCACCCCTCCACTCCGTTGTGATGCTAATGATATATCCAATCACACATGCACTTACTATTTTTTTATGGATTATGTAAAGACATCAAAAATGATAAGAATAATATTAAAAATAAAGAAAAAATGATCTTCGAAAACGCATAAATCTTCGGACAAAAGAGAGTATTTCTGTTTAAAATAAAATTTCTGTAAATAAATCCTTTCAAAACCCTTAAATTTTTGAGTTCTTACTAAAAGCAGCAGGAAATGACAGAAGGAAAGGGGATTTTCTCTAATGGTACCTGTGGGATTTAAACCAGTAAAGACAAAAAAAATGAAATAAAACTTATTAAGCTTTCTTGCTCCTGGTTCTATTTTATTCAAACTTCACAGATTTTATAATGGTACAATAAGAATAAATATAAACATAAGAACAGGTAATATGTTGCCAAAAATATGGCGAAAAACAACAAGAAATAACGGACTATGGAACTAAATTATCTTTATTTTAAAAACCATTCATGTTTAATACTTTACTTAAACAGAACATATTTCCAATAAAAGAAAAAGAATGGGTGTCACGCTATTAAAAATATATGCAAATGTGTATGTTTAATACAGTTATAAAAAAAAAAAAAAAAAAAAAAAAAAAAAAAAAAAAAAAAACAGCATAGGTGAGTAATCAGCTGAAAATGATTTGCTACGTCAGTCGCATACTACACAGGCTCAAAGCGAACCCTAATTTCTAGAAAAAATCAACTATTTTTAAATGCATTGCAAAGAGTAAAAAATGAGTAATTAACAAAATGCATGAGTAACTAAAATCTTATTTGCAAATATATATAATTAAAACTTGGATATAAACCTGTATGCTTTTTTAGTAAAAATAAGCCAGATGAAAAAATTAAACTGAAAATAATTCGGAAATTCAAAATTAAAGGTAATGTTAAGTGCCTATTTAATAGCACTTTCTGTGATGAAGGAAAAAAAGCGAATACTTTTACATTGTTGTCTACTCTTTTACAATCCTATATGATTAATTATGCAAGAAGTTTTATTTTTTCCCAACCTTTGGGAACAAACAAGAAGATAATTAACAAAAAAGTTAATCCCTTATGTTATCAAAAGAAGCAAATCCTTGCTTCTTTTTCCGAATGAAAAATGGGTTTTATACCCATACGGCTTTTTTCTTTAAAATATTCGAAGACAAATTTGCACTCATAAAGCAAGAGTGAGCAAAATAAAACCTTAATAAAATAGTTGATACTGGAGATCTTTAGAAATCATGAGCTGTAAGTAATACAAGTAGCATATATATATATATATATATATATATATATATGCAGTCGCACTTGGTCATTGCGAGCCAGGATTTAACGAAGACCATTGTTTAAGGAGGGAATAAAGATACATAATTATTTCAACGCTAAAAATCCTTTTCGTAAAAACCTGATCATTTTTCGGTATAAGATAATGTTTTTTTTCTTTTTTTTAAAACTCCGTTAAAATTTTTAGGAAAAATTTGAAATATAACGATAAATTGATAACGATAACAGTAATGTTGATATTTTCAGAAAGTCTGGGCTCTCCTTGTATACAGTTTTGGCGCTGACAGATGCAAAACACACTTATTATTAATTTTTATTTCTTATTTTTTTAAGCTGCGCTGATACGTTATTCTCTTTTCTTTGTCCAGTAAATGATAAAAAAAAAAAAGTATCCTGTTATTTTTATTAAATTTGTTTTTTTTTTTTCTTTTTTTTTTTTTTTTTTTTTTTTGCAATGAGATTTGAATGTTAACCCGATTATTACAATCACAACTATTTAACGAGGGAATTGCCTCCTTTCCTTCACCATCGTTATAGCAGAGTTCGACTGCATATATGTATAATGTACTTGCCATAAGCTCAGTACAACTAAAATTTAATTAAATTTGGAGACAAAAACAGATATAATGTTTTAATGAAACATTGTATTGAACATTAAGGGGAAACTTGATTTTAAATTTTTACTTCTGAAATATGTTTTTACATTTTTGTATCATATGAAGTTTTAAAAACGAATAAATAAGACATATTTAAGTAGAAATGTTACTGAAAATTCAGGTTTTTACCCCATCTTATATTTTTATAACATGCACATATGAAAGCAGATGAGTATAGAGATAAAATCCTTCCTGAAGTTATTTCGATATAAAACGTCGTCCTTATTTTTCTTAAACTAAAAAGGCGCTTTTAACATTTTGGCCCGTTCGATCAACAAAAACCATTTATCACATTTCCGCTACATTTAACCGAGCGTACTTAAAGAAAGTATTAACAGAGTTCAGTTTTATTTGAAGCAGAAGGCTATTTCTAAAGTTTTTTTTTCCCTAAAACCTCGTGGTGTGGAAATATTTTGATTAGTTTCGACCTAACAGGGTTTTGTCCGTGAAAAAAAATAATAACTTCATTCTATTGATTTCACTAACAAAACCTCATCTAGAATTATTCTCGGTTATTTTTAAAATTCAGACTAATAACCTATGTTAACAAAAAAAAAAAAAACGCGCAAAAATTGTGAAAATACGAAAGAATGATAACACATCGCTTTTCAAAATATTTTTTAAATATTATGCTTAGCATGATTTTTATGAAATACATTTAAGTATATATGTTTTCAACTGATACAATAGTCTGCTTCGAATACACACACACATAATACGATCAGTCTACTTTTTTTTTTCTTCTGATTGCATTTTAATCAAACGCAGTGTTAATGTTTGTCGTGGTTTTTAAGTTCATTATTTTGAGTACTAGAGAAGTAACATCAGCCATGTTTTAAAACTTATAACTAATTTTATCACCATGTTGTTGAAACCACACCTTTTTGATGCCTTTAAATGTTTTGTAATAGTGATTTTTCCTACCCAGCTCATCCAGTGTTCTGACTTTTAAAAAAAATCTGCAATGATTATATTATATATTCTTAAAATGCATCACAATGCACCCATGCTTACGCAAAATACGTAATAACACTGATGAAACTAAATATAACATATAAATGATTCTGTTGGCATCGACAAAGTAGTTCAAAGTCAGTTGAATTTACAAAAAAGTGTAAAGAGATGAAACAATAATTAAGCTATTTCATTTCGACATAATTCCGTTGATGTGTTGTTCTATTAATGAATGAACTTTTTCGTTGGAATGAATCTGATTTTAAAAATTTAGAAAAACCTTGAATCAAATAATAATTACAATTAAAAGTTAATCTAAGGAAACAATCCGGCATTATGCAATACCTTTCTAATAAATGCCATGACCGTCAGTAAAATGTACGGCTTAGTCATAAAACTAAGGGAGCATAAATAATCGACTTTCACTTCCAAAATCAGCGAAAAGTTTCAAAAATAAACAGGTGTACTGACTTTATGTTTGGATAAAATTAAAGGGAATAAAGTCTCGGTGGTTTTGAGTTCTATGTTGTTGGAGTAAATTAATATTCATTACGCGGAAATTATCTGCAGGAAGCTCCTCCAATACGAAGTTAACTGTGTTCGTAGAGATTCAGATATTTAGGTAAAATTTAATTAGTGCATCGTGGTCATTTGATGGAGCGAAAAATAATTAGCATGAACAACATGGAGATATTGTGCTCTTCACTAATTAAACTTATAAAGATATCTTACTGGTATAATATATTTGCAGTGTGAAATAAAACTGAAAGTAAAAGTATACGTAAGGAACAAGTCAGTTGAATTAGATATAAAAAATATCAATTTTTTTTTATTTTCAAAAAATATTTTTGTAAACATTTTTCGGTTTAAAAAGTCCTTTAGAAAGGTCCAATTTTTAAAAATCTAATTCTTAATAACATATGTTACATAGATCTTTTGAAAAAGATAATATCCGTGTAATGTTACCAAAGGATGTTGAAAGTATCGCCTACTGTTTTCAAAGCTGGTTATAGTTTGACTACGAATTTCTGACCCTTGGTCGATTCTGCGCATGACAGAAATGGTCGAATCCATTTGTGTCTTAGGCAGTTCCTTTTGCAGCTGCGTTTTTTAGCACGCAAAACATAATGTGTGCTTCTGCTTTTGTTGAAAGTTTTTACAGTGGCATATTACATCAGTTCGAAAGAAGTCAAGCATGCTAAACCCCCTTAAATATGAATGGATTCTTCTTGGCACTCTGCCAGTTAAATTTTGGGGGTTTTTTTTTTTTTTTTTCGGTAAAACTGTGATTTCATGAAAACAGACATGACAAAACACAGTTTGTTTTGTTTCTGGCAATAGATATTAATATAACTAAATACACTTAGGTTTGCTTACACATCTTTATTTCTATTTTAGAAATAGTGGGAACATTTTAGTCTAAGAAATAAAATTTGGGACTATTTTTGTAAAAAGATGTTTTGGAAATAATCTCTAATTTTTATCACGTCTGTCATCATGTTTTTATATAATTCTTGAAAATATTTATTCCTTAGACTAAAATACAAATACTTTTTTTTAAAGAATAGACATTCATATGTGTAAGTGCAAAAAAATTATTTGGTTATTTTATTATTTAGTACAAGAGATGAAACGAAAAACTTGTGAAATAAACTAGCCATGTTATTTTTATGGGACTCATTTTAACTTAAGGTATACGTACAAACTTGATTATTTTAATTTAAATTTTGATTTTAAAAATATAATATTTCTACAGTTGATCAGTGGTGTGTGTTTAGTCACTTTTTTTTGGGGGGGGGGGGAGTCGCATTGAATTAAATATTATAATTAAGATTTAATGACCTTCACTTTTGCACTTTTTGAAACATAAATGTAATTTGTTTAGACATACAGTTATAGTTGGAAATTACAGCTAATATCTTATTCATGTATTGTGCCTCAAATCAAGATTGTGGAGAGTATAGTTTTTTTATACAAATATTTCTTACTACTAATGGAAAAAGAAGCATGATTTTTCTGAAATTTTAACTTTTAAAATGTGTTCAAAGTTTATTTCTTCATTAAAATCTCTGACTGAAGCAGAACACATCCACCATATTATGTAGATTTTAGTGGTACAAAAATAAATTGTGATCGACTAATTCATTGTTGAGTTACCTGTTTGAAGTTAAGTTTTTCATAGCTGAAACATGATTATTCAGAAACTGACTTCAAGTTTAAGGAAACGCAGATTTTTACTTAGTAGTATCTCGAGAAAAATATTAGTTACTAATATCTAGCACTATATTCCGAATGTTCTCAACATCTTGGTATCGTATGAAAGGGAAAAGATTGGAGATCAGTTTGAAGTAATACATTGTTTTTCGATATTTTGGTCGACTTTTTTCGATTTCCAGTGTTTATGTAGAACTTAAGAAAATTTTAAAAAACTAAATAATAATAATAATAAAACAAAGATGCTGCATTAGTTTTCAATCCGCATTAAGTAATATAAGATATATTTGCTTTTTGAAATTATTATTTACGTTTTTCCGTAATTATTACTTAATGGCATATCACAAAACGCAATATTATATAATGCATTGCTTTAAGATTTTAATTTATATGGCATATTAAATGAAAATCTTCAAAGTTTGTTTTCGACATCATTGTTTTCGACATTTCATTGAAAATTCTTTAATGTGTGGAAGAATTATGAGACTTTTCGTACTATTTACTAATTAGGCGTAAAGAATTTTTAGCAATGTATGTTTTGTTAAATTTCTTTCTTGTGAAATTTTTGTTCCATAATAAAAGTAATAAAAGTTAATGCTAAATAAAATTGCCACACGCAATGGAAGAAATTAATCGGAAATTAGGAAATTACGTCGTAAATTAGAGTCATTAATCACCACGATATATTTGTATATCTTGCTTATAAGCATATTTTTGTGATCCTATTCGAAAATATATTTCCTAAAGTAATATCCATCCCAAACTTCAAACGACCACCACTGTTATTAGAAAGGTTTTACCTTTTTTTTTTTTTTTTTGAGAACTTCAAAATTACCCTCCTCATTCCTTCCTATTTTTAAGGACTTTGCAGAAATTTTATAAAAACTTTATTTTTATAAAAGTATAGTTTATGAAAAATGAATTAAACCAAAAACGTACTGAGCATGAGCTATGTATGTTAATAAGGAAAAAAAAGCTAAAAGCGTTATAAAAGTAAGTTTGAACGTATAAAATGTGACGAGTATTTAATGCCTGTTGTAAAAGAAAAAATGTCAAAAATAGCATACATATAAAATTGAAAGTGTTGTAGAAACACTAGTTCTGCTATCTAGATTGTTTTTTAAATACACAACCAAAGTTTAATTTACACAACTACAAAAAGTCTCATTAAGCTTTCGTAATATTCATCTAAAATATTGAGTTGCTTTCAGAATCTTGTTTGAATTATTGTAATTATATTAATTGTTACATAACACGTTCCTTATAAAATATTACGAAATTAAAGAAGGAACAAAAATTTTTTTAAAGAGGTTTAAAATACATTTTTAAGCAGATTATCATTGTCATATACACATTTTACTAGCAAAATCCTAATATATCAGAGGCACATGAATATAACTTTTGATTAGATAGTATTTGAGGAGCTATACATTATTATGTTTCGCATTTGATTAAATTTTAATTAGAGTAATATTTATTACTTTTCGTTAAACTGTAAGGAGTTATTCATTGGAACGTATTGTAGTTAGAGAGGCTTCAATATATTTACATAAATTTTAATTAGTTCAACGTAGTCATTTGTTTGGGAGAAAATTAATTTTCGGGACTTGGAAGGTACATCGTTAGTTTGCCAATTAATATTTATATCATATTTTCTCATAGTTTCATGGTTTTGTATATGCATTATCGACGAAACGGGGATAAGAAAGGTATTCAAGAACATAAAATGTAATTAAAGATACAAAAATTAATAAACTGTAGATTAAGTTCATAAATTAAATCATGCGTTTACATACATTGTCCTTATTAAGTATTTTTATATCTCAATAAATTGCAACTATTATTGTTTAGATCATGTTCTGCAATTTAAAACAGATGACATTGCAAATTGCAAATCCTTATATAAAGTACCTTCATTGTTTTATATAACGGTTCGGATCTTTTAAAATCAAAATCCATTTATTGAAATAACTTTACAAATAGAGACGTGGAAAATAAATGTCTTAATTTATTTTAAAAAAATATCAGAAAATTACGTAAGATTTCTTTTTCAGAAAAAAGGTAATTTATGAAACTTTACGGGGTATTTAAAACACATCAAGTAAAAGGAGTGGTAAATTTTTTGGACTGTATTTAATACAGTAACTATGCTTTAGGTGTTATACTTATGAAATACATAAGAAACAGTCAGGGAAAATTGAGACTATACTAAGAAGCATGCCCCCTTCTCACTCGGCAATCCCCGGAACAACAAGCAGCTCAATTCAGATCGTTTTGCGATTCATCCAAATGCTATACTCTTGCATACTCGAGCTCGCTCACAAAAATGCTACTTACTTGTAGTCTAGCCAGGGTTCGCCAAACGTTTGAGAGCACTGAGCAACCGTATCGTTTTCAAATTCTCCAACGAGCTACCCTCCTTGCCCCCCTTAAGAAACGGCAAGACAAAAACAGTAAGAAATTCAACTATCTGTTATTAACTTTCGCTTGTTTTATGATACGAGGCTTAACTGCGGATCTCACCAGCAAGTTTTCCACTTCTAAAGAAGACCTGTTGCAAAGAAAACATATGTACAGAGTTTGGTTCATTGGTTGTAATTGCAAAACGTGATGATCCAATTATAGGAAAAACTTAAGCAACAAGTGATAAGAAGTATTTTTAAAATTCTTTATAATAAAATAATGAATTTCTATGAAATTGATTAAAACATTCTCGGAAAGTTAAAATTAATTGTTGCGGTTAAAATTAAAAACAAAAGTATATTCCTAAAATCGACACATGCCTCATAAAATGTAGGTTTTCCATTAATAATGAGTGCGGATGTGAAGAAAAAAATGCTTTAAAAACATTGCTATAAAATATAAATAGTTAATAATTTTATAATTTTTTTGCCTACACAAATTACTGGTGACATTGAGCAGCAAAATTCAATGATATTAAATTTTTCAAATTAATGACTGGTAAAATTTTGAAGTTAATTCTTAAAGAAATAAACATATTGTGGCAGCATGTTTCTTAATAATTACTAATAGACTTCGAACGAGTTTCATTAGAATGAGCGTAGCAGGGTGCTCGATCGTAAAATTAACGCTCGTAAATATTTACCTTTGAGTTTTAACATTCCTTAAACAAATTTGAAAATAAACAGGTTTTCTGAAATCATGCTTAGATCTAGCAAGCATATGATTCTGTTGCTTTAAAACATATCTTATTTAAGCCTATTAACATTCATTGAGTGAGTAATATCTATAGAAATATTCATTATGCGAAATATTCCTAATGAATACATAAAATATTTTAAAATGTAAGGAAGTTGAATAGAGCTTGCTAGTCAGGAAGACTCACTGATGCCTCACTAATAAAAAATCTGATACATATATTTTGTAAACAACTATACGGTCTGTATATATTAAAAAAAAATAGGTGTTGTTGTGTGTGTATTGCTTGTCGGTCAGTTGGTTGGCGCTGGATTAAAATATCAGGAATTCTAAAATTTTGGTTACCTCGGATTAGGTCATGATGGTTCTTGAAGATACTTTTGTTACTATTTTTTTTCTTTTGGGTTTAACTTGACTTGATTATTTTTCAAACATCTAATCAAAGGGATTTAGATATTAACTGATTTCTGCGACTTTTTTAGGAGAATATCGGCAAGTCGTGGCACCATCCTTTATCGACTCTTAAAAGCCAATGCAAAGAAGTACCGTTATTGAAATTCTCTCAAATTATATATGCTACGATATAAGTGAAGTGGTCTAGTCAATCAGCACGGTTGAGAAGCATATTTATTTACGAAATTGTCACCTTTTGTATTTGTTTTTAAGGTACTTCTCTTCAGGAACGATTGTTAGGAAGTCCAAAATTATAGTCCATTTATCTTTTAAAAGTTCTTATAATGCATTGTAAAATGTAAAACATGTTAGTTTTTCTTTTGTATGTCTTACATATCCAGGGTGAGTACTAAGTAATAATTTACGGTTTCAATGTAAAAAAAATAGCATCTGGGATAAACTTGGTACTGTAATCGTAATCGATAGTATAAATGATTATCTTACGGTCAATTAAGGGAATAAATAATTACTTGCTTGCAATATGGATATATGTTTATTATTATTCACAAGTGTGACTTGGTGGAACTGACTAAAATGGTGGAATTGAAAAATTCGTTTTGCTACTATACCGATATCGAGAAGTTGTCAAGCAGAAATGACTGAACAAGATATTTTTTTACTTTGATTTTTATAAACAACTTAAACAAACTAACTGCGACTTTTGGTGTGTTTTTTTTCCCGTTTGAAACTCAAAACCATACACACTACTGCACATGCACGTCATTTTTCTAGCAGAACAAGTGACAGGATCCGGAACACATCACGTTAGTGTACGCCTTCTATGCATCACTGTAATAGATTTTCATTATTCTTTTTTTGCAGTAATGTTGGTTTTATCATTCAATGCAGCATTTCTTTTTTGAATTTTTAAAAAATGTTTTTAAAGGATGTTAGTAATGCTAGTTTTAAAACGAGGAAAACATTACAAGCATAAAATAGCACATTTGTGTACTGCTGCATTTAAAAACAATGAATTTGAGAAGTGTAAAATAGTTGAGTTATTTTTAACCAAGAGGTAAAATAATATATATATATATGTATATATATATATATGTATATATATATATATGTATATATATATATATATATATGTATATGTATATATGTATATATATATATATACACGGCAACAAAATTTGTTTTTGCTGCCTAGGATTTTAGAACTGATTTTAAATATATTTGGGTTGCTGAATCTAAATATGAAAGAAGTTTTTCTCTAGCAGCTCTATATTTTAGAAGATGAAGTCACTTATCTATCAATGATTTTAATTCAATACTTTCAAGCATGAATGTTGTAAAATGTATACAATGATTGGTTACTGTATATTTTCTCTATATTCAGACTTTTTTTATAACAATTGAATTAAAATTAATATTTATGAATAAATGGTTATTTTATAAATACATATATTGAAATAATTCAATTGTTATAAAAGACGACTAACACTGTAGCAAAGATTACTAATTGGATGACATTTTTAGTAAGTAGGATTTCATCCTTCTTATTAATTGCCGTTTTATTGACAGCTCAAAGGGAAGTTTGTAATATGTTCTTCTATGCAATGGGAAAAAATATGGTTCAATACCAATGGATCACATAACGGCAATGAAAGAAGAATATGACACCATAATTTTGGTTTCGTAGAACATCAATGAACATCAATGGGGGATTTGTGTAGACTTAAAAATGGTAGACTTTCCCCTTGAGCAGCAAATATCATTGCTTCTTGTGCCTCTGGGATAGCAGAGACAAAACACATCGTTGGGTAAGAAAATAGTGGCCTAAGAGAGAAAACATGTACATTAGGGAGTGGATCAAAACATGAAGGTGCTCTATATATACAGAAACGTAGACCGTATTCTTGATAATTTAGGAGACACTAGTGAGAAACAAGGGGAAAGATTTCACCAATATATTTAAAATTATGGTGGGCTGCTATCAAATACGAAATGAAACCCACATAATTGTAGGCTATTGCTGGACTTTAAAACGAGTTTGCTGAAAAATACATTTAAAACTGTCATGGAGAAGTTTCCGAAGTATACAGTAAGTAGTTGGTTTAATTGATGACATTTTAATCTTCCTTTATGTATAATAATATTTGTATAATATGATAAAAATTGCGTGTTTAGTTTTTTTGTTTAATCTAAATAAAATAATGTAATGTATAGTTCCTAACGTGTTATATCTTAGCATTTTGAGCTGCCAGACAAAAAATAATGCCATATTTGAATTCAGGGCATCAAATTCATTCAAAATTAGCTCTAAAACCTTGGCCCCAGAATCAGTTCACTTATGTAATTGATTGCAATATGTATGCTGAAAGGACTGAACATTTATATGAATATTAATAGACGTCGTTTAACATTTACAAGCATTTTAAGATCTTGAACGATAGATTTAAGATGACGTTTTCCCGTGATTGTTATGTATCGTTATTTGAAGGGGCCGTTCAATTGAATATTCTAGGCGATGCATTTATACCCATTATCATGTCGTATTTAAATCGTTACTGTCCTTTTTATTTTAAAAGAATATGTCTAGCGTGTAAGTTGCATATACCATTTTAATAGCAAATTATGTAACTTTTCAGAAAAGTCAACGAATGTAGAAACCAACATCAAAATCGTTAAATGCTGAATTTCATTTGAATATTTAAATATGACAATGGTATTAAACGCACGATGATAAAATTCAGGTTTTCTTTGATGTTGAAGAAATTGCATTTTACATAAACTGTCATGTTTAAATACTCATTTAAATTATTTCCTCTGTAATTGCAAGTATTTTGTGAAACTACGTTTTAAAGATTCCGTTAACATATTTTTACGCTTTTGCGTGCTCGAAAATCCTGCCCATGAATACATAAATGATGGGAATTATTGAACTGAAAGCGCTAACAATTTTGTAAGGTTTACGAGATTTTGAGTTAGGTTAATAAAATAGGGTTTTTTTTAATTTTCTTTTTTCTTCTGTTTCTATTCTTACAATGAATAATAAAGACCTGACTGAATCATTTGGAGAAGTTTAAAAAGGAAATTTAAATGCATACAGATTTGCAATTTCAATCGGAATAAGTATCTAAGAATGTAAATAAGAAGTTCCTTATACTTCAATACCTTTACTCAATAAATGAACACTGTAGACATATATCGAACGGTCCTTCGAAATATTTTTTTTTCTGCTAATGCATCCCGGATATAATTATTTTTCATTAAAATACTTACAAAGTACTTATTTGAAACTAGTAAGTAGTTTTGTAATATTACTTAAAAACAACTGATTTAATTGCAGATTTTCCAGGATTAAAATCCTGCTTAAAGTTAAAATTTGAGAACATTTGAGGCACATGCGAAAGGTAAACCACGCATGCTTTAGTCTGCTTTGACCAATCGGCTGTAGAAAGGAAAAGTTGCCGGGGACCTTCCCACTCGCTGTGGTAGCTTTTCGTACAAAGATTATATTTTGTTGGGTACACAACTTAGGTTGCAGTTCTTTCCTTTCTTTTTCTTTAACGTACAGCTATTAAGGTATTTCTCACGTGACTTATTTGCGAACCATCGATTCTTCCCACTTGCAGTGCTTAGTAGTGAGGTATTAATAGAGGTTTTGTTTTGAGTTTTTATGAAAAGTATATGTGAGTAAAAAATGTCAAAACTGGTAATTCCAACATGTAAATACGCATATATATATATATATATATAGAAAATCACGTAACGCTATTTTATAAAGTCTTGACTGCATTTGAACTTTGGAAGCGTGGACGTTGTTTAGTCTAACGTCCCAAAATAGAAAAAGATTATAGGGACAGTTGCAGTAATTGTAAACTCTTTTTCAATGTTTTAACTTTTGTCCCTTCCCTTATCCTTGAATGAATGGAGCGATAAAATTGTGAGCATTGTACCAAATACTGATCTTCTCGTGAGTAAATGTGTACAAAAATTTTGACTTTATGACTATTTGTTAGCGAATGAACACGTGTTTACATTTACCCCATAGCCTCTGTGATAAATGGATGATTCTCACGAAATGCGACAGTTTCATGTCTTTGCTTAAAAAATATAATGCAATAGAATAAAATGAAATATTTTTGAAAATTTATATTAATAGCGTTATTATTAGCATTTTAAAATGATTTTACGCTGGTTTTAAAAGTTGTGTATTTTACCGAATTAAGTTAAATTACAAAATATCATTTTCCTAGCATGTCAAAAACAATGTTTGCAATAATTACTAGCTTCAATAGTCACTATACATTTTTCTCTGCCTAATTTTTTAAAAATCTTAACTCATAAAAACAACTTCTTGGGAGCTTAAGAAGTTCCGGGGCAATGGACTTCAATCTGCGGCCAGCGGGCCGCATGTGGTCCGCTGAGTTTTTTTTCCCTATATGACGATCGCTGATCTGGGAGAGAGTTCAAAATCACGAGGCTCCTCTGAGTCAAGTGTATTTCATTCTGGTGGAGATCATTAATAATCGGTAGGAGCTTTCTTAATTCCTGGTCGCTTTGCAAGGGGTGATTGGATTTCCAAGTGGCACTAGAAACAACAACAACAACATTTATGTAAAATGGACACAATTTAAATTTACATCAAAAAATAATATAGCCAGCCTTCGAAAAGATTGAAAATAAAATAAATTTAAGTGTTTATCCCTAGAATACTAAATATCTGGATTTATTAACCAGGTTATTGGTTATTTTAAACACCTAACTTGCACATGAAAAATAGCAGGGAGGATTAAATTCTTCTAAAAAGCTAAGTGTTTTTAGCAACATTACATACGAAACTAAAAATGGTTGAAACCACTTACATTGCTTTTGTAGATGAGCTGGAGAGGAAAATGTAAGAACACTAAATTTTGTTAAACAACTTTTGTCGCTGTGTCATTTTGAAACAATAGTGACGCATCTACAGTTTTTTCTAAACTTACGATACTCTTTCAATGTCTTCTCTATGCTGCAAATTTATCACTCACGAGAAGTTAAGTTTTCAAATCCGTCGCAAGTGTAGTTATGAAGCTTGTTTACATTTACCCCAACTGACCCTACTGTTGCCTCAATATTGAAAATAAAAAGGGAGAAACAAAATTAACCAAGATAAACAAACACTGCCTGGACAGCATTCAAACGGTGAAATTTATTGGTTTAGATGTGAAATTTATTGGTTTAGATGGATATAACAGATTTTCAAACTGTAAATGCAGTAAAAATGGATTTAATTGACGTTTGCATCTGGAAACGTGGGGATTTAAAAGATTTTGAAATGGATGCTAGGGTAGGGTAAACAAATGGAAGTTTTTAGCATCAACTTCAGATGGCTGCCAAAAGCTGTCTTTGGTGATAGTTGGCTATTGTGCAAAATTTGGTAAATACTCGTTAACATATTAAGGTTACTCTTCCTTCAAAGCTTTGCCTTTGTTTCTCACTTGAATTTTATGGTTAGGCAAAGCTTTGACAGAAGCGTCACTTGAAGATGTTAACGAATATTTCTCAAATTTTGAAATATAAAAAATAATGCTTCTAACAAACTTGATTTTAGCTATTTTACTGCTATACATTCAGAAAATGATAAATAATACCTAAAAAAATTTGGTGATTTGTTTTAACATTTGGAAGGAGAAGTTGCTACAAAAGGCATCGCTTCTCGAAATTTGTAGTGTCGCGACTCCATTGATAGCTGAAAATAACTAAAAAGCCTTGCGACTTCTTGGTGCAATAATTTACTTGGGCAATATTGAGTTCTGTAGCACCTGATTAAAATGTAACATAGTTCTCTTAATAAAATGATATCTCTTAACTTTCCGTCCAACAGTGACCCTTCGTATGCTTGAGCACGGCTCATAACCTCCAGGTTCAAGAGCGACGATATGAGGTATGAAATTGGAAACGATGCATAATCACGAACTGTTTTGTAATGCTTCATAACACGCGTTCTTTTCTTACAGTATGAGTTACGTGCAGCAGGGTATGTTGATGTGGCGAAAGTTATTTGCTACACTTGTAAACATGGCAATTTATGAAAGCAGAAAGATAAGAACCATTTTAAATCTACAATTTTTTCCCCATCGTTGTTCAATAAATATTTAAATCGATGATACAAAAATGAATACGTAAGGTTCGCATTGTACTTGTGACAAGAAAATTGGGTACTTTGACTCAAGCAGGATATATTCTTTTACTACATCAGAACTTAAACAATGAAATATACTATGTTAGATTACGGAAGCGCAGTATGAATATTATTCATCTGATACAATACAAATGGTATCCGTCTTGTATATTGCTGGCCGATCTTGCATTTTCTAGAAACCTTAGAGGTCTGCAAGCTCGCTGTCCTTAAGTGTAAGCTTACTTCTTGAACTCACCGTTCTGTTGAATTGTGCAATGTTTTCTTATTCCGTAATATAATAAAATATTATACCCCCTAGGTAATACAGTGGGGGTAACCAGTGGGGGGGGACCCTAAAGTAATACATTGGGGTAAAAAGGTAAAAGGAAAGTCTTTTTTAATAGAAAATCGATTAAAAATTGTTTTAAGTATAAAAAGAAAATGTTTCAAATATAAGTTTATTTTTAACTATAAAAAGAAAACCGATTTTAAATGCAATCTGATTGTCAAGTTATATATAAAATGTCAACTTTTGTGGATAAAGTTGGCACATTCAGCCGGCACAGTGAGCCGGATTTTCTTTTAAATAAAACTCGGTAAATTAGTATTTAGTTAGAACAAGTTCTGCTGATTTAAAAAAAAATGACGTATTAAAGTATTGAGATGTAATATTGAAATGATGTTAGTCTAATTTTCTTACGGGGATGTATCGGCATACGGCAACCTTTTGATCAAACTTTTGAATCATTTTTCGAAGTCAGCTGGCTCAATTTCAGCTCCTGTGTGTAGCAAGTCTGCGTTTGGTTGGAAGAAGTGATATTTTCCCCTCCCTTTTATATATATATATATATATATATATTATATATGTATAAATAATTTTCGTCTAGGCAAAAAATATTTAAGGAAAACTTTCGCATGGCTCCAAACTGCAATGTGTGAGAAGGCATAATAAGGCCAACATTTCCCTAAACCAAACAATAAAAAAACTGGCTCGTATTCAATTCTGATGGAGTGCTATTGTTTAAAAAAATCACTGCATATATATATATAATGTGTGTGTGTGGGAATTTTCCCAATTAACTAATATAAATTTATGAAACTATATACCATGCGTGCGGACTATTACTTTGCTATACGCTGTGACGCGGCAGTGCGAAAGCTGATTTATGGGATTAAGACGATGAGAGGCAACGAGGAACAATGTATGATGACGATGGTGTTTGATGTTTATGTTTTACTTATTAAAAGTTCAATGTATTACAAATGCCCCTAAACTAGATCTGAGACCACACACACACACACACACATATATACGCTATTACTAAATATGTATCACAAACATGTTTATTTTGTCATTCACATGCTACATAAAAATACAAGTGCAGGAATGCAATAAAATTCAGATAGTTAAGCTGCCCGGAAGTCATATTTTAATTATGTACCCTTTGAAGTATTTTCCTAATTTTTAGAGCTACATTTTCTTTTTAATTTTTTATTGATTGTTTTTTTATTTAAAATATCTGGTAAAGTCCGGAACTTCGAGATTTCCTTATGTTTTATCATGTTTTTAAATTCTAAAATTCTGAATGATGTATAGATAAATGACACCATACAAATGAAAAAATAGTTTGGCGGTCAAATTACTAGTTATTAATTTAAAGAAGTTGGCTTAATATTTTTTTTTTTTTTTTTGCAAATACGTTTGTTTTATCTGAATAAAATTATATTTGGCAGAGATTAACCTCATGTTTTTATTCCATTATTCATCTGATAATTTAACTTCTGATGTTTTCCTTTCTATTTTTATTTTTTTATTTGATCAGGACAAATACTCATAAGGACATACCGCAAAAACCCTATTATTTCTTAAATTATTTCCTAAACGGTCTCCAGATTTTCACAAGAATCTGGAGTAAACAATTCAACCCATGCAGATTGTTCTCAAGATAAGTTGATTTTCACTTCACAGCTCACGGAGCGATTTCAGTCATTCGTTCCGCTTTATTAAAGCACTTTTCTCACATCAGTAAGACGCATGCTTCGAGCTGTTTATGAAGCGCATTTTCATTCTAATCTACCAGCGCTTTATCGAACTATTTAATTCTGAAAGTAATTGAAATTAAAATCAAGGTTTAAGTTATGGATTTAATTTTAAAAAAACAATACATAAAGGAGTAATTTTTCTCCAAAATGCAATTTTGTTGCAATTGTTAGAAGGTCGTCATAAATCTAATCATTGTTTTTATTTTAAAGTATTTTTAGAATTTTCAATTTTAAAGAATGACTAAAATTTAATTTTAGGAAATTTACTGCAGAAATGAAGAAACATTTTTCCTTCTACTTTGCCAGTTGATAATGTTAAAATATAGGTTAGAAATTTTTAATTTTGTTTAGTATCATTTTCGAATTATATTACATTATTCGCCCAGTGAACAAAAGTTAAACATTGCTTAAAATTGGCAATTTCCAATTAATATTGAATCTTCTTTGAAGCTGCAAAAATTATGTACTATATGTCCACTATTTTTCGTTCAAATAATACACATTCTTTAAAGTAAAATAACGCAGATTTTGATATGTGTGTTTTGGACTCGATAAAACTTCGAGATCGATAAATGTTCTTGATAATGTCAAAATTGTCAATAATTGGAATAATGCATAAGCTTCGCTCCAACATCCTCATTTGTCAAGAACCTGGATATATTCGGAGGTATTTTTCTCCCCTTTGTTCATTTTTTGATACATATTTTAAATTTTCGTATTTTATATGAACTATTTTAGATGAATAGAGATGTAGAGGGAAAACTGTGTTCTGTTAGATTACTTAAAATATTAAATATTATTTTATCCAAGTGCAAAGCAATAGGTATAAAAGGAAAATATAAAAATAGACTTTAGTACCAAACAACAGTTTGCCCGCATTCATATTTATCTATGCAGTGATAAACTACGTCTTTGCATTCGACGACTCCTAGGAAACCCCCGAGATGTTTTTGTAGGGCCCCATACAACCATTTATAAATGTCTTACCCTAGATCCCGTGGGTTAGGTACTAAGTTATTAAATGCCAATCCATTATTTGTATCAAAAGAAATTGTATGAAATATTGACTAGTACCATGCGACCTAAATAAAATGACATTAGACAGTAATATTTAATGTTTTTATGCGTTATATATGACGTCAGTTTTAGTAATAACAGCATTTTTAATTTTTATAAGCCAATTTTTTCTTAATTATTTGCGTAATTGCCATAGTGTTTTAGTGAAAAAAACGGTTTATTTGCCATATCCTTTATAAAACTTTTATTAGGAAACAGCGTACATTTCAGTAAAAATAACCAAACAAAATCTAAATTTCACAGATAAAGGAAATAATAAGGAATGGGGGTATAATTTCAGCAGAAAATAACTATTTAATCAAAAACATGTACCTGACATTTTTGATCGAGCTTTTGTTTTCCATCTAAAATTAAGAGAATACTTTGTGGAAATAATTTTACATATGAATTTAAAATTATGCTTCATCATATAGCAAAAATTGAGAACATTTGTTTTCATTTCATTTGTGTGTTTTCACTTGTAACTTTTAATTATTGCCTTAACAAAATAATAGTTAATGAACATTATACCAAGACATAAACATAAATTCCTTGTTTTCTCATTACATGTGAGTTTTTCTGCATAAAACATTAATTAATTCCCACTTGTTACATAATATAAAGCCCTATCCAGCTATTGAATGCAAGAAAATTACAGCACAAAAATATATGACACATAAAATCGGCACAAAATTAAGCACTTATTCCTTATCTGAGCTTATTTTTTTGGAAATCTTTAGTAAACATCTTTACATTAATGTGTGAACGCAATGATTAATGACATTTTCTCTTCTCACCAAAAACGTCAGGGTCAATTCTTTCGCCGCCTTTACTCCATTTTGGCCAAGATAAACTATTTGTCAAAATGGAGAACCAACTGGAATTGACGTTTTTAAAAATGTTCAGTATTTTGAGTATATTTTCGTACAGATGAATAGCGAGAGATATGTACTAACGTAGGTTAGTCTAGAGTTATAAAGTCTCCAAAAAGACTTTCTACAAGTCTATTTTATTATTTTTTTACTACTCTACATTTCTTACAAATTATGTTTTACACTTTTTTCTTCAATTTTTATTTATAGCTTCTTTGACAAAAACAGAACCTTTTAAAATTGTATGAGCTTTTTTAATGCTAAAAATAGTTTCCCTGTGCTAGTCGTTTCGTAGATAACCGAGTTTAGCAGTGGACGCTGGCACAATTTTAGTAGCTTTTAAAAATGACCAAACTAAATACATAAAAAAAAACTTTTATTTTTGTAAAATTTGTTTTATTTTTGTACGATAATTTTAGTTTTAATTATTACATCTGAATTTTATTTAAATATTCATAAATATTTAATTTTTTTTCGTAACGCCTATTGTTATCTTTTTTATTCTGCTAAACAAAAAAAAAAAAAAGAAACATGGGAATAAGATCCTCTGAAGACGTGACATTTGTAGCAGCATGTGTTGGAATCATAGGACAATTTTCTCAAACGTTATGAGGGAGCATTGATTTTTTGTTTTAATTTAAAAAATCTTCTCATCTGAAAAAATAAAATAAAAAAACTAGCACGAAATAAGATGCGGCGCAAATTGGGGTTGCTAGACAGTTTAAGAAAATCTGCCGTAAAATATATTGCCACATTTTTAGTATTTTGATTCAGGACTTATTTAAACACCCCAAGTGTAATTCTTCAAATAGTACCATCCCGTGAATTCAGTTTGACTCTTAGAAGAACAAATGCGTACAAACATAACCTCATCTATACTTTTGTAATTGCACACATAATAAAGATCTTCTGAAGGGGTCTACGCTACGATATTATGTTGCAATGTCAGCCGCGCTCAGTCACCCGATTAAGTAGGAAGAAATGTACTGCTCAACTCTTTCAAAATTATTGAATAACGTGTAAATTATTGCACATTTATACGTTACTAAATGGTCATAAATTATAAATACAAGGAGTTGTAGTTAAAATAATAATAATAATGATAATAATAGTATTATTATTATAAATACAAGGAGTTGTAGTTAAAATAATAATAATAATGATAATAATAGTATTATGAAAAATACACTTCTTAATTGACACAGAGAACGTTACACACAAAAAACAACAGCCAAAGCGACTTAGCTCATTAGCTTGACAATATGTTTGGGTCAAACATACCAGTTCCAGTACCAAACTCTGCCAGTATCCACGTGTTTTGAGGTAGTTTATTTATGTACTTCTATAATTACGTAAAAGTACATCAATACATTGCCGAGCTTACGATTATGATGTAGCAAGTACAACAATCATTAATATTTTAATTAATATTCAGTCTTCATTGTGAAATCAGAATTCTTGTTATTGGGACAAAATGGCTTATTTTCAAAAACATTACGTTCTCGAAATAGTTCCGAGTCAAAATGACTTAAATTTGAAAAACTGATATATAATTTTTTAAGTAAACCCCTTTCTAAAAATGCCTTATCCCTTTTCTCAAAAATGATCCCGCACGATCTCATTTTTGAGACACCACGAAAAAAAAACAGATGTGCCCTCATATTTGAGGTAGCATACTACCAGAAATAACACAGACGTGCGTAGCAAGAGCACGTCGACGTCGAGAACGGTGGGCCGCTGGGAAATCGAACTTGGGTTGTCTGCATGGTAAGTCAACAGTCTATTCACTGAGCCAGGAGGACATCACCCGGTCAGCGGGAAACGTGGAGAAACGTTCAAATTATGAGTGACTAGTATGAATACTTGAATGCCAAATTTCAGCATAATTCAATCCATATTATTTCTTCATAGTCAAATCCAGGTTAATTCTTCATTGTCCAATAAAGCGTTAATTATCCAATAGTCGATTATGTTTTCTCATTTTGCTGCGTCCAATCCGAATCGGACGAATTAATCAGTCCGTATGTCTACTCCGAAAAAACGAACAGACTGTTCTGAATGTTGAATCCTTCTTACGTCTCATGCGACAAATAATTCCTTATTTTTGATACAAATACTATTGTTTTGAAGAGGTAATCGTAAAAAAAAAAAAAATAAGTAAAATATGAACATAAAGTTGATATATAAATTTCAGATTTAATGCAGTAAAAATAAAATAAAATTTTTCCTTTCTTTAACTATAATTTTTACGTACGCGTCAGTACTTAAAACTGAGAACAGCTCTTGCTCATTTTTAAGTCAAACTAACTTTTAAAAAATAAGAATGTATATTTTCTCATTTTTAAGCACATCATTTTCAGTGTTTGTTCAGTCGCGAAAACTAAGACAAATAAACTTAGAAAAACATGCTAATCAGGCAATATCACTATTGATTTTATTAATATTAGGTACTAATTATCAATATTTGTCATTTTTTTAATGAACCCAAATAAACGTAATACATATAGTTACTAATTTTCTTTTATGATAATTCACTTTGAAGCATAATTATTATTCAATGAAATATTAGAAACGTTTGTTTCTAATATTTCCCAGTACCCAGATAAACGATAATACAAATAGGTACTGATTTTCTTTTATGATTTTTCACTTTAAAGCATAATTAATATTCAATGAAATATTAGAAACGATTGTTTCTAATATTTCCCAGAACCCAGATAAACGCTAATACACATAGTTACTGATTTTCTTTTATTATTATTCACTTTAAAGCATGATTAATATTCAATTAATTATAAGAAACGTTTATTTCTAATATTTTCCAGCACCCGGATAAATGGTAAAACACATAACTACTATTTTTTTTATGATTATTCACTTTAAGGCATAATTAATATTCAATGAAATATTAGAAACGATTTTTCTAATGTTTCTTAGTACCCAGATAAACGATAATACACATAATTGTTATTGATTTTCGTTTATGATTACTCACTTTAGAGCATTATTAATATTCAATAAATTATTAGAAACGTTTGTTTAGTTTATGCAACATTTATAACGCAATACAAATCCTTATTAAGATTTTGAAAATGCAGTGTGCTCTTTACTCTTTGAATGAAAAAAAAGGGGTCACCATGTGCGGTCATTAGTAAAATCTGTCTTTTTAGAAACGCGTACCTTTATCTTAAATTTCTATAACTACATATACCGGTGTAGCAGCAAATACGTGTGATCGATACGTCCGTCCTGAAAAGGAAATCAATGATCGAGAAAATGGGCCAATGCACCATTCCTTTTATTTTTATCTGTATCGCATCCTTATTGTTGGATTCTGCTGATCGGTTTTACTACCGGATGACTTGAAGACAGTAACATCGTGACATTGTGTGAAATGTCTTCTTTCACCGCTGCTGACTTTAATGAAAGCAATCCAACTCATTAAAGATTCTGTCAAAAAAAAAAAAAAACTTGCAGGATAAGCACGTATATTCAGTCTTGTAGGTAATTAGAAAACAGTAGAATAAAAATAAATAAATTTATAAATAGATTTTGCAATATAATTATATATTTACCTACATACTGTTTTAAAATTAATGTAGCAGATTGAAGTAACAAACTGTAATGCTGAATTAATGCTCAAAAATGGGCAACATTGTTTATAATATGGATTAAAGATAACTGTTAGAAGAATCTGTAAAAATAGAAACTGGAATTTAAACACTACTTTATTTTATCATTTAATTAAATTTTATAGTATTTTATTTATTTGTATATTCATTTATTTATTAAAATATTAAGCTACAAAATAAATGTGATGGTGGTTTATGATTAATCTTGAAAGATAACTGCTTTTCAAATTGCTGTTAAACGAGATCGCATGAATGTATTTAAAGCAAATATTTCTTTAAATTAGTATAAAAATATTACCAGGGGTCAAAATTTAAATGCTTGGATTTTAAGTAAATATGAAGTTGTTAGTAATTGTTGTTGTTTAAAAGAACAGTTTAAAATGTATTGCAGTTATTAAATAATTTATTATTATATCAATTTGTGATAAATACACACACAGACACACAAACGTATATATATATATATGTGTGTGTGCGCGTGAATGTATGTATACAGAGATGGGACGCACTGAAGCGAAGAAAAGAATTGGATTGGTCCCTTCAACCCCTCACCCTAGGAGACCAGGTATCTATTAGATTTTTAACTATCTAGAATCAGCAAAAGTGTGTAACTGTATGTATACATAGAGAGAGAGACAGAAAGAGAGCGGATCAGCTTTTTAAATGAGTTCTTGTTTTCAATATAGCTTTTGAGAGTTAATCCCTTATCTATTGCTTCTGTGGTTTTTAAATGTACCATAAAAGCTTTTACATTACTAAGAAAAAGTTCACTAATAATGAATGTAGATTGATTGAGTGCCTATCTGTGATTTAATTTTAAGGGTGTTATTAGGAAAGATAGTAAAATCAATAACCAGCCAAAGAATTAGTGCACAGTAAGGAGAGAAAAAATCTAATGCTAAAATGAAAGTGCACTCATAATAATCTCAAAAACTGCATTCTGAACGCTTGCATAATTACCATCATTTCGCTACAAAGCATTTATTCGTCGGCATTGAACATTAAATGTGACTTGGTAATTGGCATTACCACGAGAATTAGTTTTCAAGATCATTAGCGCCAGCAAAAGTGCTATTTGGGCTTAGGACAACGCTATTAAGAGAAAATTTGACCTTCTGAATGGTGTCGCAAAAAAAAAAAAAAAAGAGAGCAGGTGCAAGGAGAATTACTCTTTTCTTTTTCTTTTATTCCACTCTGAAGAAAATTCTTTCAAGAATAGTTTTATTTTTGCGATAGGAATAATCTCAGGAAAAATGGCTCTCTTCTAAGTCTTGCCTTTATCGCAGTGAAAATCTTGAACATTATAAGTAAAGTGGCTGAATGAATGCAAAAAAAAAAAACAAACTACGGTCTCATATTTTTCTTTATGAAATAGATGTAATTACCATACTTAAGTACCACTTTCTGTACTATTGCAGAAGAATCTTAATTGTAGTAAATTTAAGTAAAGGAAAATGAAAAAACAGCCCGATATACAGGTATTACTATTATGCTCTTCAAAGTCTGCGAAATAGTTCTGCAACATCGTTGTTGATTTAAGTTGTCATTTTAATATTGCTTACTTTAAGTACTTATTCCCTTTCTAATTGTTGAACTAACTCACGTTAACTCCAACCTTAATTTCGGGTTGAAATTCTTAAAAAAAAAAAAAAAATATATATATAAGGAAATTGAAATGTTTGACTCCATTCTCGGTTTGTAAATAAGGAAAGTTCTTATTTTTATTTTCACTTCCGGAATGAGGAACTACCGTTATTTACTGAGGGTTTTTCATGCATTACATTGCAACATTGAACGTGATTAAATATCATTGCGTGCTTGCTTAATATTCTGATCATCATGAATAAACATCACGTTCTTTTAATCGCATTTAAACAGATGGAAAGCTTCGTGCATGCATAAGATCACGTTCATGATAACATGATCTTTTAAAAAGTGATTGTCGTAACAGAAAGATGGGGGGTTACAATGTAGTAGGCATTTTTACGACCAGCGGCGACAGTCCGTCTGGACCAACAATAGCTGAAGAGATTTTCTCAACAAAGGCCCATTGGAGGGATAAGATAAATATAAATTTTATAACTCAAGATGGCGGAGGAGGCAACAACACCGTGAGAACACCAGAAGCTAAACGCTCTGATTGCGTGGATCTTCGTACCGCCCCACAGATAAACTCGCCAGCCAACGGCCGACGGGAAGCGCCCTGGTTGGGAGAAATTTAAGAAACGATGGGAGGCCAATTGAGTCTGAATTGGTCAAGACCTCCCATCAAATCAGCAAGGGGCTTTTGGTGAGTTAAAACCAAAAACATCATCATAGAACACCAGAGTTACATAAGAACTACATCAGAGCATCATCAGATCTGGACAGAGGTGATCAGTTTTTCCCTGAAACCACTTCATCTTCCAAGGCAGAGATGGGCCCCTTCTGTACAATTTTTGATTGACAACATCTGCCGTCTATAAAATAGGCGCGGCAGGCCTCTTCTGCAAGCAGGACTATGATGATCACCATTCGCTTCCGGACGAGGAAGGATCGCCCACCGACACATATGGACTAAAATTCACAACAAGTGCTGCCCGTTGGATCCGGACATGGTTCGTTCCCTGCACATTTCATTTTCCTTTTTAATAGTAGTCTCATGGGCCTAAGTTAATATCTATATAAGTGAATAAATTAATCTAGTTAACCAAAAGAATTTGTGTTTTATTGTCTATGCCACTTTGCGTATCACGCGCCCTGATGTCGTGAACCTGGCTGCGACAGTGATGCTAAGTAAGGTTGTAATAAGACGCTTGACGTAGACTGCAGAACATCTGTCACATTAATGGGTCGCCAGAGACTTGAATGTTTATATATGGTTTAAAATTGTTGCGTTAATGTATTTACAGTAAAAACTCGTGTCGAAACAACTTATTGTTATTTCCTGAATCAACTCAATACGGATATCCGATACTATTTACTTCAAACTAATCATTGTCAAAAGTTTCAGTTTCTTGCACAAGTGGTTTTAGTCCGAAAAAATTGTAAATACAATTCGAAACAAATTATAACATAAAATAATGTATTTTCTGTGTTAGAAAAATAGAAATGCCTTTTAAATTGTACTCATATATATATATATATATATTTTAATGTTATTCTTTAAATAATCAACTGGAGAATAATATTACTAAAATAAAAATAAAAAAATTTTCTGGATTGTTTCGTGTGTCTGTCGACAAATGCGATTGATTTGGAACTGATTTCTGGATGGGAAATGAAAAAGATCAGTTGTCAGATGAGATGACGCATTCGATGCACTCAAATCGGAATCATCTTTCTTTATAGCCTGAAATATTTGAAAGACCTCTCTCCCTCCATCTTCTCTTCTTAAAGTATATAAAGTATTCGTTAAGTGTTGTTCTTATGTTGATGGTTAAGTATGTAAGTGAGTTTGAAACGTTTTTGAAAGTTAAAGGGGATTAAACATGTACCAAGCTTGTTTGTAGTATTTTATGCCATGCAGCATAATTGCAACGTGTTGTCAGTATGTCACTCTCAACTTTTGCCATTAAAGATATTTTTGTGACACAGCATCTTTGCAAATATGTAAGACGAATAATGCCAGTGTTATTTTTGGCGAAACGTAAACTGATATTTTAAGGTAGAAATTATATATACATATAAATTTGAAATATATTTCTATTTATTGTTTTTACCTCAATATCTAATCTGTTAGGAAGGCAAATATTTAGAAGCTTTATTCTCAGTAACTTATATATTGTTTCCTACATTTACGAACCTCGAATGTCGTAGTAAATTTGCTTATACATGCCTATTGTAAAATTTATCTTACATATTTCACAAAAAATTGCAGTCAATAAAGCCTTCAGATATGCTGATACTAAATATGTTTATATCTTTAATTTACATTTGTGCAGGAGCACACATGTCAGGATGACTTATTATTGAGAAAAAATATCCCCTAATTGTTATTCCCAGTTCTTCTATATGACTACACTTTTCGTGCCATTATTTACAGATATTTAAACAACGAAAAATCCAATGAAGTATTAAATTGTTAAATCTTATTATAATAATATTATAACTCATCATGTCCAGACTTTGAACGTAATCTAAAACTGATAACATAAACTAAGTATGGTAAGTAAACACAAAAATGTCAGCCACGATTATTTTTTAGCTAATAAATTGCAAAAGTTAAAAAAAAAAAAAAAAGAACGCTTTAGAACATTATAAATGTTGCAGCGAGAACTATATGGAAATGTAAGATAGAAATAACACAATGTTATGTTTTTTGTTTTTTTAATCGCATGGGTAGTAGTTATAATATTGCATCTTATATTGTTCCTCTACCAATTTCATCAAAAATACATTATATCTGAGAGATAAATTGCTATTACGTAATGTGAATTTACTCTCACCCATTATTTAATGTAAATACAAGTACTCGACCGCTCTAGGTTAATTTCAAATTTAATTCACCTTTACCAAACATGCCAGGGCATACACTCATTTAAGCAATTTTACATCTTTTCAACATAAGTGAGCAATCAGGTTGTTTTCCCATATATTATTACTAGCGGTGCCCGCACGGGGTTGCCCGGGCTGAATTTTAAAAACGTCGCCTACGACGCTGTCCTTGCTAATATAGAAAAAATCGCCTGCAGCATAAAGCCTGCAGTGTTTAAAAAACATCGTGTGTCTATTTGTCAAAAAAAAAAAATCAGACATTGTCAACGCTTGAAAAAGTAATATAACATGTAGAAGGACCAATTAAGAAAATTTAGGAACAATTCCATGAATACGTTCAGATTTGTCACCAGAGGGTAGTTAAAACTGCCAAATTGTAGCACGGCGTCATTTGTTGTGTTAATTTTCATCTGGAATGAGTCTTGGTGATGATCTTAGATTGATTGCAAGAATGAAATTGCAATATCATATTAATTTTATTTTCCAGACATGGTGAACTGTTGTATCGCTAACCGAAAGATAAATTTAATTATGAAATGAATCTTCGCTAGCGGTACCATAGAGATTAAATCGTTTGTGATAATATTTATAATTAAATGATACTGTAAACCATACCTAAAAAACGCATGCTCAATTTTATTAGTATTCTTTATCGCCGGTTTTTCACCAACGCCTAATCAAAAAAGTCAAATTGTATCCTGTCGTCATTCGCCACGTTATTTGAAATCTAGAATAAAGTATACGTCCGTAAACTTTTCGAGGCAATATTTATTTAAATGCTATTGCTAAATCAAGGAAATCGTAAAATCGGGGAGACGGAACTCTTATCAAGTTTAATCTCGAATTTAAAACATATTGCTAATTTGAGAAAAACGTTAAATGGAAAGTATGCTTTATTATTGTTAAAAATTTATAAAGCTGAACTATTTTGAAAATTAGTTTTATATTGAAATTAAGCTAACACTATTCACCCGGAGTTGAGGAAACTGCTAATTATTATTTTTAGGTCAAGGTAAGCCTTAAGAAATCGAACTAAAATCCTTATAACTGGTGTTCTTAATGACTTAGAAACTTCGAACAAATTTCATCTTGTACAAAAAAATCAACGCCTTCGATTGATATATTATATTAATATGTAATATAATGTATCAATCGAAGATACCCATAGGGGAATTTATGGGGAAATTTGCGTAAAAGTGGAATAAAAAAAGAACTACCAGTCGGATTTTTTTCTAACGGGTCTATTATTCGTCCTCTAAAATCACTCTGTCTATTGATGAAAACCGCATTCAAATCCGTTGCGTAGTTTAAAAAATCTCAGCGTACAGACACGGGAAGCGGCTTTGTTTTATACTCTTTTTAGATAAGTACAGTTTTGTTAAAAGATTTAGTTGACTTAGTCGGAATACAAAAGATCATTATGTTTTTTCATGCTAATCATAATATAAGTAAATGAGTTGGACGATCTTAGCGTAATTCGAATGTAGAAATGACGTAATTAAAATTGACGGCTACAGGCTGGTATATTTTCATTATGAATTACTTAACTATCTTTTCACTTTTTTTTTTTTTTTTTTTTGAGCTCAAGATTCAAAAATGTATTTTTTTTATATTTTCCTGTAGGAGTTACTAAAAGACCCAAAGAACTTTTTTTAAGACCAGACAGCTGGTAATTGAAATCCGCTAACACAATACCTATCATTTATTTATTTACTAGCTGTTGCGCACGGCTTTGCACGAGTTTAAATGCAACATGTAAGTCAGAAGAGAGGAACAAATAATAAAATAAATACCTTAACATATTTTATTCATTTTTGTCAGGATCTTTTAACAACAAAAACAACTTTTCGTTTACGTCAAATAAAGAAAAATATAAATTATGGAGCAAAATAATATGAAAAAAAATTGGTTTTGAAATTCGAACGAAGAACATATTCATTATTCATTATAAGTAGTGGTAATAACACGTATCCTTGAAGTTTCAATTTTCATTTCAAACTTCAAATATATTTTGTATTTTGATATTTTGCTATTTTAATATTTTAATTTTAAAAAAATGCTTAGGCCTATTTAATTAATACTATTCGTAATATGTCTCATTTTTCTATTACATTTATGAGTCTTAAAACTATTTCCATAATGAGCTTATAAGTCATGGTAACACTTTAAATTATTTTACGAACTGTGACTTTTTCAGACAATAATTTGTTTGTGAAAATTTATTAAATAAATTGAATAAAATAATTAGTCTAGTGTAGCCTCATTATGCAAAGATCTTGATCAAGAATGACATGTTGAATTCAAAACTGTATGATCGAAATCAGAAAAAAAATATTTTTAGAACCAACACCCATATCTTAGGTTCATAATTTTGCCCCATTGATAAAACCTCCATGTAGATTTTTGCTAAGCTTGAAAACATTAAAAACATCTTCGTTTTCGCTGTAAACTTTTTTTTTAATTTTCCCAAAAGGGGCCCACCCCCTCTACCTTGAATCAATTTAATTTTTATATTCTTGTACTGTTCAAAACTGTGAAGTGTTTTAATTTATGCAGTAGAATTATCATATTGTACAAAACAAAACAAAGTAAATTGATAGTGTATGTGCAAGATTTCATTTATCTTGCGCATTCAAAATGCGGCCTTTACTATAATCTTTTGATGTGTTTCAAAGAATTCTGTTTCCATATGAATGCGTTAAAAATCATAAATCTTTCTTCCCTACAGCATTGTCACGTTCGAATGTATAGTGGCAGACATTGACAAATAGATGTCTCAAGCAATGGAAATGCTTCTTTTCTTGTTAGACCACATTTTTTGAGATGGACATTTTTTTATGTCAATAACCGCTTAACTCAGCATAACTGGCAGAACTTTTAAAAGTAGGGAAAACGTTACAGTTACGGACATTTAAAATTGCTAAGGGTAAAAAATTGCCAGCTGGTCATTGAATTCAGTATAACAGAAAATTGTTTAACAATTTAAATATTGGTTGTTGTGACTGGACCTTCATGAGTTTTAAATGCTATGTCATTCCGAAGAGAAGAACAAATAATAAAATAAGTATCTTAACTTTTATTATGTTTCCTAGAAGTAGACGGATTAGGATATTTTGTGAAATGTAGCTTTATTTTATTTTAATCCCTGCGACGTGAGTTAAAACCATCATGATTAAACAAAAAATTATACCGTAAACCTAGGTGAGCTTTTCAATGTTGGATCAGTGAAGCATAAACCGAAACGAAAATTAATTTTGAAATTTGTCATTAAGATTTTTTTTCCCTTATGTGTTAAACTTAAATGATGTAACTGTATATCCTTTAAAAGACATATTTTTCTTTGAGAAACTTCTGGGTTTTACTTTTGTTTTAGGATTTATTAATATTGTCCTAATTACATATATTAGAAAACTGTCATTGATTTCAAAATTAAGTTGCTGAAAAAATAATTCATTTAATTTATTCCCAAAATTTAACTAAAGAATAAAAATGCACACGTGTTTAGAAGCGCCAAATGCAAAAGCTTATTATATTACTTTCACAATCACCATTTCATTCTACCTTAAATGGATTTCTTCTATAATTTCAGAAGGTAAGATTTTTTTTCCTTTTTTACTCAGAGAGTCAGATCAAGTGTCAAAAGAAGCGAGTGATCTGATATACTAAAGCTGGGTTCGTTTCCCTTCCAATCTTTCCAAGGTGAAGAAAAGATAATCCTTACTTTCCTTTTTTTTTGCGGACTATCTAATGTATCCTTCTACAGTTGCATCGATATCAACAGAATTGATAATATGATTTTTTTTTTGGATGGAAATAGCAGAGAAGCAAATATTTATAATGAATTACATAGATAGTGTTAGTTATTTAGCACAGTTTTAGTTTTACGTACAATATATAAATCATGGAAATGTAAATTTTCTTTAGATGTTTTTAAACATAAATTTTCATTTTATTTTTTGCAGAAACAGTTAAACGTACTGCAAATCTAATTAAATAAAGAGTAGCTTAAGTTATAATTTAATAGTTTAATCGTTTAGGGGACAACGTCTCTCAACCTCGAAGTCGCAAATCCCAGAGAGCCAGAGTTCAGGTATTACGGATTTGATAAAAATGGTAAGAAAACTTATCAAATAAAGTATCTTAAATAGCGATCAAGTATGACACAATTCGGTATTATTTTAATGAAACATTGTAGCAAGATGATCGCAAGGATATATGTATAATTTTTCAGCTTAAATCGCAGAAAAATGTGCAAAGAAAAAAAAGACGAAATATTATGAAATGATGATTTTGAGGTACAAGATTAAACAAGAAGTTTCGTCTAGAACTATACGAGCCTACTTTCCCGTATACACCCAACTTCAAATTTATAATATAGCTATCACTTTCTCTCTCTTTCACATTTAGCTTTAGTTCTTAATTACTTCAAATATACTTTTTTCAACGGATAATACATATTCATTCACTCAGTCATTCATTCTTTCATTTATTTAGTCAATCGTTTACTCATTCATGTAGTTATCACTCGTTTATTTATTTTTTCATTCATTCACTCATTTAATTACTTTATCATGTATTCACTCATTTATTCATTCATTCGTTCTTTCACTCATTCATTTATTCATTCATTAATTCTTTCACTCTTTCATCGATTCAATCATTCATTCTTTCACTCATTCATTTATTTATTATTGAGAAATGCCCTTAAAAATCCCGATCAAAAATTTCATAGGAAAACAGGCTTGTTCAGTTCTTGTTGAACTTCGTATCAGTACGTATTTGGTACCTTTTCATTATCAAGGTGCAAATCTTGCCGAGCAAAATTTTTGGCGACGGAACACAAAAAAGGATAACAACGACGATATTCCGTTTGGCGTTAGTTGCATCATTATTGGCGACTTTATCGCCTGCGCCGGAATAATAGAAAAATGCCGCAATCTTTTTAGCCTACTTTCCCGTAAAAGTAAAAAAAATAATAATAAAGCATGAAAGAAGGCTTAATGGTATCGTGAAAATATCGTTAGAAATCAAGAAAAGTCAAAAATAAGTTAAGTAATTAAATAAAGATTGAAAAATAAAAAATTTGAAAGTAGGGTTTTGAGATGGGGAAAAAGTGTGTCGGTCGGTCTGTCTGTTTCTCGGTCTGTTGGTCTGTCGGTCTGTCCCCCCTCCCCCCTAATAACTTTTGAACGAATTGTCCGATTGGAAAAATTCTTTTGCATTCGAAAGATCTCGGTGAGCACATCTCATTTCCATATTTTACTTTTTGATTTGAACAATTTTTTGTTCAATTTTGAAGAGTTCAAAAAATGTTAACATTAGCGCCTATGGGTGAATATGAAGCAAATTATGTAAACCCTGGGTACAACATCCAAGTTTCCATTAACAAGCTCACTGGAATATGTTCTTGGCGTGAAATATTAATTTGAACAATTTTTGTTCATTTTTGAACAGTTCAAAAAAAATTAACGTACCGCCTACGGGGAAATTTCAATCCTATATAATTCCTGATCTAACGGACCGATTTGCTTGGAACAAACTTTATCGGAAAGCTCTTATGACGTAGAACATGGACAAATAGAATGTTCATCCAGAACTAACGAGCCTATTTTCCTATGAAATTTTTTGATCGGGATTTTCAAGAATATTTTTGAATTAATGAATGATTAAATAAATAAGCAAAAGAATGAATGAATAAATGAGTGAATAAATACATGAATGACTTAATAAATGAATGAGTGAATAAATATGTATTAACCGTTGAGAAAGGTATATTTGAAGCAATTAAGAACTAAAGCTAAACGAGAAAGACAGCTAAATTATAAATTTGAATTCGATGTATACTGGAAAGTAGGCTCGTATAGTTCTAGACGGAACTTCTTGTTTTAGACTACTTTCCCGTAAAAGTTAAAAAAAATAATAAAGCATGAAAGAAGGCTTAATGGTTTAGTAAAAACATCGTTAAAAATAAAGAAAAGTTTAAAAAAAGTGAAATAATTAAATAAAGATTGAAAAATAAAAAATTTGAAAGTAGGATTTTGAGATGGGGAAAATGTGTCTGTCGGTCTGTCGGTCTGTCTGACGGTCTGTCGGTCTGCCCCCCCCCCCCTAATAACTTTTGAACGAATTGTCCGATTGGAAAAATTCTTTTTGCATTCGAAAGATCTCGGCGAATTGAACAATTTTTTGTTCAGTTTTGAACAGTTCAAAAAATTTTAACATTAGCGCCTATGGACAAAATTGAAGCAAATTATGTAAACTATGGGCACAAGACCCAAGTTCCTATTGCAAGCTTATTGAAAGGAGTTCTCGGCGTGAAATATTGTTTTGAACAGTTTTTGTTCATTTTTGAACAGTTCAAAAAAAAAAAAATTGCGGCATTTTTCCATTATTCCGGCGCAGGCGATAAAGTCGCCAATAATGATGCAACTAACGCCAAACGGAATATCGTCGTTGTTATCCTTTTGTGTGTTCCGTCGCCAAAAATTTTGCTCGGCGAGATTTGCGCCTTGATAATGAAAAGGTACCGAATTAACATTAGCGCATACGGGAAATTTCAATCCCATACAAATCCTGATCTAAACGACGGATTGGCTCGCAACAAACTTTATCAGAAAGATATTACGCTGTAGAACGTGTACTGATACGAAGTTCAACAAGAACTGAACAAGCCTGTTTTCCTATGAAATTTTTGATCGGGATTTTTAAGAGCATTTCTCAATAAATAAATAAATGAATGAATGAATGAGTGAAAGAATGAATGATATAATCGATGAAAGAGTGAAAGAATTAATGAATGAATAAATGAATGAGAGAAAGAACGAATGAATGAATAAATGAGTGAATACATGATAAAGTAATTAAATGAGTGAATGAATGAAAAAATAAATAAACGAGTGATAACTACATGAATGAGTAAACGATTGACTGAATAAATGAAAGAATGAATGACTGAGTAAATGAGTATGTATTATCCGTTGAAAAAAGTATATTTGAAGTAATTAAGAACTAAATCTAAATATGAAAGAGAGAGAAAGTGATAGCTATATTATAAATTTGAAGTTGGGTGTATACGGGAAAGTAGGCTCGTATAGTTCTAGACGGAACTTCTTGTTTTTTTTTGAACTGTTAAAAAATGAACAAAAACTGTTCAAATCAATATTTCACGCCGAGAACTCCTTTCAATAAGCTTGCAATAGGAACTTGGGTCTTGTGCCCAGAGTTTACATAATTTGCTTCAATTTTGTCCATAGGCGCTAATGTTAAAATTTTTTGACCTGTTCAAAATTGAACAAAAAATTGTTCAAATGCAAAAAGAATTTTTCCAATCGGACAATTCGTTCAAAAGTTATTAGAGCGGGACAGACCGACAAACACACATTTTCCCCATCACAAAACCCTACTTTCAAATTATTTTTTTTTTCAATCTTTATTTAATTACTTCACTTTGTTTTGACTTTTCTTTATTTTTAACGATATTTTTACGATACATTAAGCTTTTTTTCATGCTTTATTTATTTATTTTTTTTCTTTTACGGGAAAGTAGGCTAAAAATATAATAGCAACATCTGGTACACACAATTTTGTTTCCGTTTCATTTATAACGCTTAAGGCTAATTCGAATTCTTTTGTAATTCTTTCAAGTTTTGTAATGCATGGTAATTATTATTAATGAAGGAAAGAAAGAAACACTTCTAATTATTTAGTAATCAGTGTGTCGCAGCCCAGTAATGTGTCAGTCGATATCGATTCTTCAATCAATCTTTGAATACATAGTTGCATAAATAACAAAATTACAATAAATAAGAAATTTTGGTTTAACTCTTCAATTTCTTGCAACATAGATTATCCGCATTAGAATTAGTCGAAACGACATATTATACTACATTAATGAAATATTTCTAATGCAGTAATAATAACCGTATATGCATTTAAACTATATTTTTTGCAAACATATCTTAAAGGATTGCTTCCATTCTCTATGGAATATGTTACTTAATTCTGACGCATGTTAAATTTTACACTTAAAAAATTATATAGATAAAATTTTAAAAATATGTGTTTCAATAAACCCACATTAGACTTGGGAACAGCAAATTACAGCTAAACAACATATTTTTAATTAAAAAATACATAGTGGAAATGTGTGCATTTTAAGTGCAAGAAGTCTTTGAAAGCGACTTACAATGTTGAAATCATCAAGTAACACAGGGCCTGATATTGCTTCTCATTACTTTTTTACCAAAAATACTAAAGGTTTCGCTAAATACAATCATGTGTACTAGACACTTTGAATAGTATCAAACGGTATGTTCATTAAGGGTTACAAATAGGTATATCTCTAATTTGAATTTTTTTACACCAAGAAGGCGGCATCATATCCATAAACAGTTACAAAAGCATAAAGGTCTCGGTAACTCGCAGAAGTAGCTTTCGTAAAAAATATTGAAGCGGAAACATAATTTTCCCCGCTCGGAAATTCCTCCCAGACTGAAGCTTTTAGTAAATTCGTAAACATATTAAACTTTTCACCATTTTCTTCCCATTCCGCTCTGAATATTTTTCACTGAAAGTCTTCGAGGTTTGCGAGGGAGAGAACATGTGTGTTCCGTTTTTTCTTCCTTTTCCAGTTTATCTCTTTTGCCAAGTTCTCTTTTCCATTACAGCAAAATGATTTTTGGTTTCATTTCCTGCTGCTCTTGAGGCGTTCAATTTCGAGGAAATGTTAGAATCGGAAAGAAACACTTATGTCTCCTTATTTTTCTCTTCATTTAAAGGAAAAAAATGCACACAGCACTTTTAGTTTCAGTTTTTCATTTTAAGACTCAATTTTCCCAATCATATCAAAAACGCAACAAAGTATTCGTTTTGAAACTTCGCAAATATGTCTTATTATTTTTACTTAAAACTTTATAATTCTCATTTTCACTGAATAACTTCCTACAAATATTTTTTTTTTTCAAAAATATGCCAAAAGCACATCATCTCCTCAGGATATATATTTCAGCGCCTCCGGCCTGACTCTTGAACGGGCGAGTCGAATTTGAGCGTGTTGTCCCAAATCTTAGTACGCCCTTTCTTTAGCTGCAGCTGCAATAAACTTGCTTAAGCAGACTTGTTAAAATAACACATATATTTGAATATATAATGTATATCGCACTCCCAAAAGGGTCTCCAGTCAAACGTAATTTTAGAATTATGTTTCAATTCAGAATCGTCTGAACTTGAATAACAGTTTGGATTATGTAATCTTGTGTTTAAAAAAATAAATAAAATATAAGAACATTGATTCCATGAAATCCTGCAATTCTTATTGCTCCTTGTGCACTTTTATCCCATTTCTTGTGACTTTGATATCACGTGGCTAATATTACTTTTTAATCAATTCTACAAATATATGGAATTAACATGGACTTGCTTTTCATTTCAGTACCAGTACTTACTAAAATTATATCAACTTAAAAGTAATGCAAAGAAAGGAGGAACGTTTTTAAATGCTGAAATTAAAAATACTAACCCAAATGAAAACGAATTAAGGGATAACGCCACAAATGTACAGAAACATAACTCTACCATAGTGTAACTTTGTAAGAAAAGGATAAAACGTGTTGAATCCGTATTTTTTAGAAAAAGGGGTAATGATTTCTATTTCATCTTCATTTGATTAAGTACTGTTTCCAAATAATATGATGCAAAATTTTGTTATAAGTAGGCGAACAGGTGCACATCATGTCTATTTTCCAAAACCGGTCAAATGCCGCTGGTTTCAGATTGTCGTCAATTATTTTATCTGCACAGTATTTACTGATTTTTAAGCATTTAAATCCTACATTTTTCCAGGAATACTTGACAGAAACAATAAAAAGTAGTTTATTAAGCCTTCTAATTGTTGCTCCACCACCAATGTTATTTTTAACTGTTAATTATACTCGTTTTATTATTTTTTTTATTTAGTTATTTTGCTGTTTTAAAATTGTAATTCGCCCAAGGGTGCAATGACTTGGAAAATATTTGGAAACTCTGATCTAAATGGAGTAATAGTAGTCCCTACAAATACATGCGCCTCAAATCCTATTTCGTTTAGCATAGAATATTTTTGTATTTTCTTAACTGATACAGAGTTTAGTAAAATAAATTCAGTTTAATCGATTTGAACGGTTTTTCTTTAAAACAGATGCAACACAAATTAATGAAAAGGAAATAAAAACACTAAACAGGAATTTTCTACATAAGTTGTATAATCAAATTATCCCATGTATACGTAAGAGGTTTCTAGACAATAGGCCTTAATGGAATAGAAATTTCTCGCGTGATTTTGTCCCCCAAAACCTCCTCCGTTACAATTTCCCTAATACGTAGCCTAAACTTAGATAACATTTTGATTCGCCAGAGCAGTAAAGAAAGAAATTTCCAATAACAAAGGTATTGTTTGAGAAATTTCTGGAAAACTGCCAAAATCGTATAATAATGGGTAATAAGCGACTATATCCGAAAATTTAAAGTCAAAAGAAAAAAGCCAATTAAAGCAGCTAAAATAGTCTTTATAATAAATTGTAAAATCTTTTACCGTTGCTGATTTGAAAATTTTTCATACTTGAAAAAAAAATTGTGCTGATCAATAGCCAAAAGGGTTGCTTTAAGAAAATAACAGACCACATACTGTTGTCAAGAGGTTTATTGAATCTCTATATTACAGGATGAATTTTTACCGTAAACAACTGGTATACATCATATCCACACGCACATGACCTTTTGAAGTAAAGTTTTTGTGATATACACATAGCACTATTACAAAAACTTTACGTCAAAAGTTCACACATATATATGTGTGTGTGTGTGTGCATGTGTAGTTTCACTCTATGGAAAATTTGATTTAGTTCTGGTAACGACTTCTGATTTTAAATAAATCATAACAGTAAATGTTCAAGTAACACTTGATTGTCAAGAACATATAATGTACTGTATATAGTAACGAGAGTATACATTACATTCTATGTCTGTCTTCTGACAACCAAAACCTTTTCGTTTCAAAACAATTTTAATAGGAAATAGGAACAACAAAAGAGCACACATTCGAAGTTTAAAAATAATAATTTATTATCAGCTGAAAACATCTATACACTAACAAACTGAAAGTGATGAAATGAAAATTGTCAAACAGACTATATAGTCCTTATATACAAACAAACTCTATACATCTCACATAGAAAGGTATCTTTCTGTTTGTCCGTTTTCCCAAAAAGAAATGCACCATTTTTGTAAATAGAAAGATGGGAATCATGCTGTGAAAGGCCTATACAGCCTGTCCTGAAGCATGGCAGTCGGATTTCGTCGTGATTTTTTGGTTCTTCAGGAAGTAGAAAAATAGTGTTCTGAAAAACAGAATATCTTTTTTATATTGGAACAAGAGGAAGCACCTTTTTTCCTAGCTTAAATGGCAACAAAATTAGATGTGATATTTGTTACTTTTCAGATATTTTTGGTTACAATATCTAAACACTGTTTTCTTTTAACTATGGAAAAATTAACAAACTCTACAATAGAAACACGTTTTATGCTGTTAAGACTATTAATTTAATACTTTTTAATGAATTATGGAATTTATCTTTGATTTAAAAAAAATGATCTGAAGTAATGTTATGTTTCGATGAAGAATTAATCTACAGAAGAAATCACATTGCTTACGAAAATTTCAACTAAAAATATACAATAGTTTTTTTTTTTTTTTTGCTATTCTGAATTCAATGCCGCTTTAGGGGCTGCATGCCATTTTTCAATGTATAAAATTCTACCTATGGATAAAAATAAATCTTAACAGAATTACAGTCTTTTTTAAACAGTTACGTAAAGCTTACGTATTATCAGGGATAATATAGTTCTTATCTCATGAAAACAATTAAATGTTTGTTTCTTTGGCTTCATGGACCTCGACCTGTAAACTAGGATGTTGAAAACAGTGATGGTCCCGTTTCAATATTTTTTGCTCTAATGGTCTGATTTTACTCATTTTTTTTATTTAGGCTGATTTCGACAATCTGAATTCAATTCTGTCTTTATCACTTTGGCACTCCATTTAAGTTTTTGAAGTTAGTGTTTATTTCAACATGTATAAGGTCGCGATTGTATTTTAATTATTTGGAATAAAAATATTTGTAGATTTCAATCAACACCTTTCTTTTTTTACCTAAAGCGCATGATGACTGAGTAACTAGAAGTGTTTCGTTTTTCCTTTCAACCAAATATACTAGCACTATTTTAGTTTAGTCTCTACAAATATGTATGCTTCTTAATTAATGATTTGAAAATCTATAATATTTTAAATCTGTTACAATAGAGATTATCTTTTGTTGTTGCTTTTCCATTAGTTTAGGCTAATAAAGGAAAATATGTATTAAAATTCTAGAGTTTTAATTTAACTGTAACTGTCATATTTCAACAATACAGTATTGCTACTTCGAAATATGGTCGTCATACACTTTTATTTAAAGGCGGATTATTTTGTGCATCGGAGAACTCCAGTCTGTTAGAAATAAAACATTTATTTTGCATTTTCAATCAAAGAAATATAGAAATTTTCGAGATACTACTAAGAAAACATTACTTTGGTTTCTAAATTAAAAAAAAAATAAGAAGCATGATTTTTCCAAATATGTTCAGAGAAAGAATTTTACTCACTCAATGTTTTATTTTGAAGAGTGTTGTTGAACAGATATACAGGTCGATCTAACAACTATGAAGGATATTTAGGCACTTGGTGAGGGGATGAGTTGAGGCAACGAATTTCATTTCTCGTTGCCGAACGAAAATACCTGTAAAAATAAATTACAAACAATTTAATCAAAAGTAAGAATTTCTGTTTTCACACTTAAATCGGAACATTTCATCGACACATTTTATGTTTTTAACACGACTGTGATCTTTTTTATATGCATACAATTGTAAAGAAATACAAAACTGTTAATTGTTTAAAAATAGCAGTAATTTGTTAATAGTGGAAATTAAGAGTTGCGGTTTATGTACTGACGTAACTTGATTGATACCAATTTTTGCTGATTTACCGTTTTTGGTTAGCTGTGTGCAATTTCAGCTTAGAATGGTTGTTGTGTTGCTCACACAATCCTTTCAACGTTTCTTCTATTTCACTCTGTCCTCTCCGTACGTCGCATTGCACCCGCCTCCGCGTTTGATGAGCTCCCAACTTGTTAGTTTCTAAAACGTGTTCCGGGTTTTGGCAACAGCGTTGGTGTTTACACGTGCGAGAGTCCTCACTCAGGTGCGGACGTCCCCGTGAACCCTGCCCCCTTGAGTTTGATACCATAGAAACCTTGGAGTTCCCATAGGAAATATGCAGCTAAATATAATCGACCTTATGTGCAGAACACCTGACCGTTTGAATATGAAGCAATTAACAATGAAGCTCTAAATATTTTGAAAAAATGAATTTTTGCCTACATCCGATCTTATTATTTACCACCACTACACGCGGCTACAATATTCGAACCTAACATCTCAACGATTATTTTAACATTTAGGAAAGACGGAGTGAAATAGAAAAAACGGGGAAAGGGTTGTGTGAGCAACACAACAATGGCCATACGTGATGTTTTAGACCGGCATGGTGGCGAAATGGTAAGGCAATGGCCTCGTACGCAGACGTTCGCAGGAACAAACCTCGCCCAAGTCGAAGGATTTTCAAGATGCAAAAAGTCGTCAGGGCCTATGTCGTATGATTATGCGGTATGTTAAAGATCCCTTGAGTAAGTGTCTGTTTGGCTTGGATACTTTCGGCTAAATTAAATTCCTAGTGCAGTTTCGCATCACTTAGAGCTTAGGGGTCGCCATCTAGGAGGAAACTGAGCGGCGAAAATCTCATGTGGTAACGGTACCCGCCGATAGTGGTGCTACTTGTAAAAATGAAGGCCGGTTTAAGATGAATGCACTAGGTCTGCAAAAGATTAGTGACCATACGCAGCTTCATTGGAAAGATTTATCGAAGACAGTACAGAGGCCCTACTTTCAGATTCATCGCTGAATATGCGATTATCTTCTTAATAAACGAAGGCTAGTTGTCCTTTTTTATTTCTTTTACATTAGATTTCGCTTCACCCAAAGTTGCCACAAACAATATATTTACGCACGAAAAAAAAAAAAAAAAAGAAAAAGATTTTTTCCTTTTTATCAGAGGAGACCCTTTTTTTTTAATATGAAGTTTTACCATCACTTTAAAGATGGAGTTGTAAAAGTTATATGCTTCCATAAAGTATAATTCTTGGAGCCCTATTTCCACTCATCCCAGGGACGATCACAAATATGCGTTTGATTTTGAAATATTGATAATAAAAAGGTTGATAAAGACGATGCTAACATTTAAAGCCACACATTTAAAGAACAATGCTACAAAAAAATATAATATATATATATATATATATATATATATATGTATGTATTGTTTAAACAGTTGCTTTTCTTTAATATTAAACTAAATTGTTGTGAAATTCTCTCAGAACAGTAATGGGGACCATCTCACACGGTCATATTTACACAAAAGTGTTAAAAAACTAGCTCGTAGTAAAATGTTTACTAAAATTATTAGAGAGAGCATGTGACTGTCACTCTGGTACCAAACCATCAAGGAGACGTTTGCGAATAGTTAATTCGTTTAAAATTATTTTCCATAATTTGGGCTTGGCAGCAATGCCCAAAATGTTCATCTTATATTTATTAGAGATTAAATCAAATATTTACTTATTACTATCGTTTTATAGTTTTCAGAGCGTCGAAACAATTGATATGCTAGTGTTATAAAATAGTTGGGGGGGGAGGGGGTTATGAATTTATTGAGCAAATAGTGCGCATGTGATTATTTGATTTAACAACGCATCGCGAAATGTATTTTTTGATTGAAGAATATAGTAAAAAAAAATCATTCATTTAATAATACAGTAAGAAAAGTATTCATTAACCTATTCTAAAGCGATGAAAAATAGGCTTCCCACCAAATTCCTCAAGTTATAGATGTTTATTGCAAGCGATTTTACCCTTTCTGATTGGTAGAATCTTGCAAGACTTTGGGACGTGTATTTACTACCACATTCATCAATATTCAAATATTAAAACTACCCACCCTTTCGAAGGGGTGTGTGTTAATCTTACTTAATGTTCTGTATGAATTTCTTTTTTGAAACCACCAATCAAAATCCGAAAAATATTTTTTTAATGTTCCGATACTACAAAAATGGCCCTTCTTTTTGTAGTATCGGAATATTATTGTTAATTGAATAATAATTTACATAAAACGCAGATGGTATTTTGTACTGCTCATTTTTAATGTTCACTCATTACACAAACAATACACTTAATTAGGTTCAATTTCAGTAACATATTATTGTAAAAATTAAAACATATTGATCTTTAATTTTTACCGAGCTTTTTTCATTCATTTTAAATTTTAACTATTTAAATATACTAAATAAAAATAAGTTTAACATTAAACATTATAAGAAAAGAGAAAGTTTTCTCTTTTCTAAAAACCTTTGCATCTCAAAAGTATTATTTTCAATTAACATCAAATTCCCCCGCATTTTTCGATGCTAAAATCGAAATCCTTTTGAAGAAGAGAAAAAATCTAATCGGGTTTAGATTGCTAGAAGAGACATCGAAAATTCCAGAAGAGGAAAAATATCTTCACATCTCCATCTCTATTTAAATCTGGAGGATCTGCAATGTGATGGTAGTGGCAGGGAAAAGAAATTCCATCTCGTTCCTAATGAAATATTGGGCGTCGCTTGATCCTGACATTTATATTTATCTCGAAATGCAGGAATCTCATAAAATTATTTTTTCGCCGGATATCTCTTCGATCGGCATTCATAGTGCACGCCAGCATGTCTGACAATATTTCTGGTTTATTTTTTCCCGTCTTTTCCGATTTCTTCTATTTTACTTTGATTGTTGTTTTTCGATTCGTCCGGTAAAATTGAATACTATGCAGGTTGTATTTTCCCCCGGTAAAAAATGACATGTTTTCGGTAAAATTTAGCAGACATATTCGAAAATTAAATGAATGAATAAATAAATAAAATATAAGCCTCTTGCACTTGTATGCTACTTTGAGTTTTCTGCACTAACTACACTAATTCTAACACCACTTTAAACGGGTTCATATTTAGTCCAAATCGATTTATATACTGACTCTCATTTAAATCCGTGACCTTCAATGTCGTGCTGTTTGGTAGTTAGTAAAATGCTAATGTATTTTGAATATTTCAGCTCATTTAGGTATTTTAATTTACACAACCAATAACATCTCACCTTCTTTTATGGGGCCACCATTCGACAGCGAGTCTTAAAGTATCTTAGATCACGTTTCCGAGGAATACTTATAGGAGTCCTCGTCAATTCGGAGCACCATGATTGGGTGCAGCTTCATCACCGCTGCCCCGTCAAGATCTGAAAATGAAAACCCGGCATTTTACATGTTCCATACATCATAAATTCTTCTGCACAAACACTGCGAATTTCACAAAAGAACTTTTTTAATTTACTTAATACGTACGCACATGTGTCTGTTTAATTGTTCATAAAAATAAGTTTCACGAATTAAAGAAGAGATTCATTTTATCACCGCAGCAAAAGCATTTATCTATATATAAATCATGCATTTATATAAAACTATGTATTTATATAAAATATATATGTTTGTATGCGATTTCCAGAAGACCCTATGGCATCTGATCTTGAAATTTGCTAAAACTTGATTTGGACCCTAAGAGGTTTTACTTCGAAACGCTTATTTAAATACGAAAATTAGTTTTTTAAATTATTTTTAAGCTTAATTTACACATAAATTACGCGACTAAAATATCGTACTTCTAAACATCATATATCATTCAAAAGACCTAGGTTTTTTTACATAAAGTGAAGTTGGTTTCAAATTTCTAAACTAATTAGAAAAGGAGTTACAAGCCTTTGTAATTTGGTAAAATTCCTAGGCTCAGTCCAATTAATCTTATTCAGTTGTAATGATTCGGCGGGCTCTCTTTTCTACATTCTACATCATTAAGGAATCGTTGTTTGCACATTATGGTAGACAATGTTGTAAGAGGAATAGTAATGTTAATTAGAAATTTTTGTATCTATGCTAGCGGGAATTTTTAGAAACCGTTGCCATTATTTTCGATAACCTTTCGCCCAAATATTATTTATTTTGACTTTGATCTTACATTTAGGCCTTTTTCTTTCAAGCTTTTCGCAAGAAGAGTCATTGCGGGAATACGTCTTCTACGTTCATCACGAGCAAAGACTTTTATCGCTGGCAACACCGTGCAGGATTTTAAAATTTGAATTTAATAAACAAAAACGCATTGTTCATTTGAAAAGGGAAAACCCTTAGCACTCAACTTTCATAACGATTAACGAAACTAAATCCAAAAAGCAACACAGATTGATTAACTACGAAATTAAGCAATACTTATTTGTATATGCTCAAAGGATTGTCAAACCAAAAATGACAATCATAAATGCTTTGTTTACAACATGTCTCGACTTGCCACACCAACCGTTGCCATAGCAACCCGGTAGATAGGACTTCGAAGAATTTTAAAAATAGAATTTTAAATTAATAAGACAGATAAGACTTCAAAGAATGCAGTGTTACATCTGAGAGTAATTGAAACCCATTAGAAATTGCTCCATTTCAGTTGCGTTTGCACTTTAACTATGATACTTTGACAACTAGGAATTGAATGTTCAAGTCTGAATTTAATTTTAAGGACTTTTGCACGTAAGTTTGAGTTGTCCTTTTTTGCCATTCTTCATTTATTTATTTATTTTTTCGACATAATTATTACGGTACTTGCAGTCAATGTTACGTTCAGCCTTCGCCAGAGTACAGCTGCACTCAAAGGATAAGTTAGAACAAACCATCATGTGCAGATTTTAATCTTAATTCTCATTGGATTGACCTATAGTTATTAATATCAGAAAGAACAATTTTCATTGGACGTCACAATTTATCTGAACGTCCCAGGTAATATATGCGCATGCTCAAGTAAGCTCACGCGCATGCTTTAGTAACTATGTTTAGAGCATGTGCACTAGGGTGGGCCGAAAAAACCTCTTTTTTTATTTCGAAGTTGTAATAGCGCGGAAAACTTGCGAATTATATAGAAAAGAAAAATTTAAAAAAAAATATCAAAATCGGTTGACTTCTTCCGGTCGCGCATAGGCCCTAAAGTTTGACAAAATATGAAAAAAATCTCATTTTCACTATATTTTTTAAAATTTTTGAATTAGATGTTTTCGTAATGTAATAGTTTGTAACGTCTTCAAATAGAGCTTAAAAACAATGTGTTTTAATTTGGTTTAGATAAGTTGATATCTTCCGGTCGCGCACAAGCCCCAAAAATAGCCAAAATATTGAAAATTTTACATTTTTACGAGTTTTTTTTACTATCTTTAATATACTTCATTTTAACGTACTAGTTACAGCATTTTTAGTTTTGAACATAAGAAAATTGTATTTCATTATGGTGTGAATAAATTAAGAACTTCCTGTCGCACAATGACCCCAATGCTATACGAGAATAGTACCCAAAAAAGTGTCTGTCAAATTCCTGCGCCCTCTCCCCCAGTTACGGGATCTACAAGTCGCTAGTTACACGACTGAGATGCAGAATAGGGTGGGCCGAAAAAACTTTTTTTTTTTTAATTTCGAAGTTGTACTAGCGCGGAAAACTTGCGAATTATATAGAAAAGAAAAAAATTAAAAAAATATCAAAATCGGTTGACATCTTCCGGTCGCGCATTGGCCCTAAAATTTGACAAAATATGAAAAAACCTCATTTTTGCGATTTTTTTTAAAAAATTTTTGAATTACATGTTTTCGTAATGTAATAGTTTGTAAAGTCTTTAAATAGAGCTTAAAAACGTTGTTTTAATTTGGTTTAGACCAGTTGATTTCTTCCGGTCGCGCATAAGCCCCAAAATTTGCCAAAATATTGAACATTTCACATTTTTACGCATTTTTGGTACTTGATAAATTGTTATTATTTAAATGCAATAGCCGTAGCATTTTTTTCACACGAACTGATTATAATGAGGCATAAAAAAAGCTGACAGATGTTTGTTTACTGTTCTTTAAATGTACTCAAATTTTTAACTTTGAAAACAAATTCTTGTTGCTATTATTATTTTTTTTTTTTTCACAAAATTTGAGATTTCTTTGACTGCGTTTGTAACATTAAATGCCCTGTATTTCCAATAATCCTTATTTTTTAAATACTTTTCACTTGAAATTTAACACTCATATTTACCATACAAAAATTTACATTCATAATAATCATTTAATTGAACTGTAAAAAGTAATTGCACGTAATTAAAGCACAAATGAGCATTAAAATGCATTAATTACATTCGATTACTTTTTACAGTTTCATTGTGCACAATGTTCCTTTATTATTTTAAACATTTAATTGTTGAATGTTGAAATAGATAAATAATTTTTATAATTGATTTTGGTATCAACAGGATACCCTCCTAAAAGCGATTGCATACTCTTCCCATCCCGCATACACAAAGAAAGCTATGGAGCCCCAAGAACAATGGCCGCTTAAAAGCTAAGAGAACACCTGAAAACAATTCCCTACAAATTTCAATATCCCAGTTCAAAAGTTGAGACAGGGGTAAATATGTAGTATATTACTTAAAATATTTTTTTTTTTAAATCTTGAATTAGAAACTAAAAGCAAAATAGAAAACTGGATTTAATGGTTGATTTCATCAACGCTATAAACTCATGGTGGCAGGTATCAATTAAAAATTTGTAGCTCAAGGTTGAAAACTAAATCTGAATGTCATATTTTTGTTAAATGTTATTCAAATTACTCAAATTTTTCATTTAAAAATAAATTCTTTGTTCTACTGAATTGCGTTTTTGACCAAATTTGATTTTCTTTGTACTGTGATGTTGAACAGCCTTCATTTCTAACAATATTAATTAATAAGTAATTCTTGTTTGAAATTTAACAGATATTTTTGACATTACTGTGATGCTTTATGTAGTGATTGGTTCTGCATGTCAGTCGAGTAACTAGCGACTTGCAGATCCCGTAACTGGGGGGAGGGCGCAGGAATTTGAGAGACACTTTTTTGGGTACTGTTCTCGTATAGAACTGGGGTCATTGTGCGAACGGAAGTTCTTAATTTATTCACACTATAATGAAATACAATTTTTTTATGTTCAAAACTAAAAATGCTGTAACTAGTACGTTAAAATGAAGTATAGTAAAGATATTTAAAAAAAACTCGTAAAAATGTGAAATTTTCAATATTTTGGCTATTTTTGGCTGTATCCATATTAAAGCTGTATCAAAAATCAATTGAATTTCAGAAGTCAACTGTTTCATTTAAAATGTAAGCTTTTGAACATATATATATATATATACAGTATACACTCATGTCCAAAATTATGCTTACATGCATAAATTCACGGATTTCTCAGAGACTATGACTTATAATTTAATGAATTTTCGTGGAATGATACATAACATTATGACACATAAATGCAAAAGAAAAAAATTGAAGATCACCTCATATGATATAAAATTGTAGCATGAAACAATAAAAATGGTAATAAAGTGTGGCAAAGAGAGTTAAGAAAAAAAGGAATGATTCAGAAAAAGAATTAAGTCTTACGAATTTAATATGGAATATGATCTCCCCTGACTTGTACACACACATCACAACGTGTTTTAAGGCTGGAAATAACGTTGTTAATCACAGTTTGGGGAATTAGACTCCACTCTTCCAGCAATTCCGTCTTCAGAGCATTTACATCTCTAGGAGGAGGATGTTACGTGCAATGGCTCTTCCAAGGTAGTCCCATAAGTTCTCCATCGGGTTAAGGTCAGTAGAGTTTGGTGGCCAAGGTATTCGCTTAATGTCTTCACTTTCAAGGAATTCATCAACGAGGTTTTCTCGATGTGGACGGGCATTATCATCCATAAATAAAAAGTCAGGTCCATATGCACCCCTGAAAAGTCTTACATAAGGATCTAAGACCTCATCCCGATATATCTGGCCTGTCACAGATCCGCTGCTGAACACGTGTAGGGGCGTACGTCCATCGATCATTATTCCACCCCATACCATCACACCTCCACTACCGAAACGGTCACGTTCCACAATGTTCGAGGGATCATTTCGTGTTCCTGAATCCCTCCAGATGTAAACACGTTTAAAATCACCAGTTAAACTAAACCGCGACTCATCAGTAAAGAGAACATGGGACCCTTGATGTTCAGTCCAGTTTTGATGTTCTTTACACCAATTAAAGCGATCCCTCTTTTTCTGTGAAGACAGTAAAACACATACCCTTGGCTTTCTGGCATAAAGGCCTTTTTCATTAAGCCTTCTGTATATTGTTTGCCGTGATGCAACAGTTCCAGTGGCGGCTTCAAGCTCTGAACTTAACTGGCGAACAGTAGCCTTTCTGTTACGACGGGCAGTCAATGCCAGATACCGATCTTCAGAAGCAGTTGTCATTCGTTCCCGACCTTGTCTAGGCCTCCTTACAACAGTTCCATCATTTTGAAACTGTTTCCATAGCTTAGAGACTGTCTGTCTTGAAATATTCAGACATGTGGCTGTTTCCGTGATTGACTGCTCTGCTTCTAAACGGCCGATAATTCGCCACTTTACAGATTCTTCCAAATGATACTTCGAAGCCATAACAAACCGCTTTGAGTCCCTACACACTGAAATCAAACGCTATGTTGCAGAAATTCACTCAAATATTCAGTTTGCGCAAAGCGCTTGATTCACCCTTGGATGACGTAACGCCTAGATTTGAATATCACAAACCGTTTGATTACTTTTGATTGGATAATGCTAATTAGGCTTGGTTTTCCCACATTTCCTGCAAATACGGATCACATTGGTTGGATATTTCATTGAATATCATCATTTTTGGGTATGTAAGGATAATTTTGGACATGAGTGTATATATATGGCGAAAGCTTGCTGATTAACAATAGAAAAACTCACCTCCTAAGGATCTGATGGAAGTTTTTTCATGATATACACTTAGGCAAGAGCCAGTAGACCCCGAAGGCGTGGAATTGAACCGTGGGCTCTCAGGGCTGTCCGACTGAGGAGACGTACATGGCTCTCCAGATTCCTATAAGAAATACGTTATCAATACGCTGACATTACGTGCTAGTGCTTACTTTCAAAGAAGAAAAATGTACTTCATGATAAATTTCCGTTTTTTTTTTTTTTTTTTTTTTTTTCAAAATTTGAATCTTGTTGTTTACAATATATGAGCATCGTTAGCAGTGAAGAAGGGGAAAAAAGATGTGCATGTTGTAAAATTGATCAAAACGATAGAAATCCAGTTGCAGCTGTGCAATCAATCACGATGAGACAACATTTGACTTAACGATGTGTTCCTTTTTTATATCATAACTTCTGTCACCTCCTTTTCTTGTTTCCTGTTTTTGTATTTAAAAAAATCTATGAGCAATACTGTCACTAGCAAACTATGCATAAACTATGTACAACAATGCTTACAAGAAACATTACGAGTATTTGAAAACGTGTTGATGATTTTTTTTATTTTTATTTTGCGGAATAAAAGTTGCTTCGATTATTCCAGGCTTATTTTATACTGCGCAAAGCAGTTGCGAACCTCTATTTGCTACACAAATTGTTATCAATTATCATGTGTAAAATATATTGCATTGAACAAGAAATATTGCCCCCCATATGAAAGGTGTTTTTAGCATGATAAGAGGTGATCCGTGTAATTTGCTTTTCACCTCTACCCCCTGTTGGAAGTTTTTATGTCATCCATAGATAATATTACAAAACGCATTTTCTATAAAAAATAATGAAAATGCACATTATGTTCAAAGTTTTTCAATTGCTTCAAAATAAGATAGTCAACTTAGCTTATACAAATCAAAAGCAAGCGTTATGAAATACGTTAACTGCGTCAACTAAAAACGAATGATTGCGTTTATTAATTTGCTTCGGTTAACCCCAAAATTCTTCTTCGCGGTTAACCGAATGTTTACGTTTGGTGATTCTGCGAAATGAATGTGTGAATTCTTTCTTAAATCAATTATTTTGTTAAACTATATCACTCTGGTCTTCACCCTTCGGCATTGCTTATGATTTTAAAGCTCTAAATTAAAATTCACTGCAATCCCTTTTTATTTTCAACTACACATAACATTTTATTCTAAACAGAAAAGCAAAATAATTAATAATGTGTTTGTATTAGAACTTATTTTATGTAGTTAACCAAATGTTTATGAAACATTTGTTATTTATATTACAATGCATCGAAATAAACATTCATGATATTGCCAATAGCAGAAATTCTAAAGCATTCCCTTAAAAGATACCACTTGGACTTTTTACATTTGAACAAAATACATTTGCCGCACCATTTTCTGCCTCGATTTCTCTTAATTTAGCTTTTACTTATGCTGCCATGGAAAAGTCTCGCGGATAAATGTCTTTTACTTCATTAATGCCAGCCCCATTTAGATTATTGCGGTAGCAGCTTGTTCCCAAGAGGTCGATATGCTGAAATATACAACCTCAAGAAACATAAGCAACCGCGAGCAATAAAGAAGTATTCCTTATCTCGCTTCGGGTAACAACCGAGCCTAATTTCATTATTTGATATTCCGTTGTTTACAAATCAGCCTTTACCTGTTTAAATGACAAAGATGAAGTTATTTCTTTTTATGCATTAGATATTTTACTTATTCTCTGCCTTTTTATCTTATTTTATTCCCGTTTCCCATTAAAAATGGAACTGTTACCTTATGTACGTGTTAGCTATGGTACATAGTGAATAAATATACTTTGTCTTGAAAATATAGAACGTGTCTGTGCTTTTCGGTATTGTATTTAATTGAAATTTCATTACGAACAACCGTAAAAGTTTTAAAAGAGTTGCATTAATGCAGGAAGATATTATTTTATGGAGCGAAAAAGTCGCAAATCTTGTTTGCAATTATAACTCTAACAATTTAAAATTTAAAAGCAGATTCATCAAGGGAATATAAGGTAACTATATTATGTAGTACAATTTCATTGCGAATTCGTAGCGTATGAACTTATTGTCTGCAAAATTTACAGCCAGTGAGAATACGGATTTATAATGGTTTAATAACTTAAATTAAAATTATAGATTCATTATTATCATAAAATAGTACAATTTTGAAGAATAATATTGTTTGAATTGAAAAAAATATAAATAATTTTCATCTAGAAACATCCTTTCTGCTAGGGACAGCTCTTTTTTACAATAAAGGTGAACTATTTTTTATTTATTTATTTATTTTTTTGATTCAGCTAAGGATCAGTATAACATTAGATTTAGGTATAAATACCATCATTAGGTTATCTTATATTTTTTCAACAAATTCTGAAAATTTCGAGGGTGCATGTTATGCCATTCCATTAAAAGGTCCTGAGGAACAAAAGCCAAAGGTTTTAAAATATTTAAACTGTGTTTTTAAAAGTTTATAAACTAAATATTTTAGACATAAAAAGTTGCTACAATTGTGATCCACAGGGCTACAAAACATTAAGTCCAGGCGCATAATCTCTTCAAAAAGTTACTCTGTTCATTAAACATTTAAATTACTTACTAATGCACATCTGCTAAAAGTAAAAAATGTAATCTATGCCAGTTTTTTATAGAGCAAAAAAGTTTTAAATATGATCAACTGCACATACTTTAGTTTAACTGAAAAAGTGCATACTTAATGATAGGAGTACATTATAAAATTTAAAAATTTTCAACCTGTGTAAAACACATTGCTGGGATAATCTGAAAATTCTTGAAAAGTTGGGGAATAAATATAGAAGTTCTACGATCTTTCGTAACGTGAACAAATTACTTAAATACGTTATTTGTTAATTACAACAATACTACTTGAGAGAACAGAATTACAGTCAAACCTCGTTAACGCGAAGTCGAGGGGGACGCCAAAATTTTTCGCGTTAACCGAATTTCATGTTAACCGATGGTTGCAGGATTTTGAATTTAGTAAAAATGTTTGTTTCTTATGATACAGAAAATATAGGAATCAAAAGTATATTTATAACAAAAATGCACATACACACGTACACATACGAATTTATATTTATACTTCGATTAGGAAATTTATGTGAAATTTACTAAACTAGCAGTAAAAACAAATATCAGAATGGAAGAGTAAGTTTTATTTACCTGTGTTTTTTCAACTGAAAATTTTTTTTTTCGTCTTAAGCGGGATTTCGTTCAAATCAATTTCGTCTTAAACGATCAATTTAGCACTAGTTCTTAGATTATCTGACGGGGAATGGCATTCATTTCGCGTTAAGAGAGTTCGCGTTAACGGGGTTTGACTGTATATATGAAAAGGGATAACTATTAAAAAAATATTTATTTAATGCCCCCATTCCCCTTTTTATGGCTTAATGTGAGCAAAATGATCACTTGGAAAAAAATACAACACACAATTATTATTATTGTTCATTTTGATGGGTGATAAAATTCTAATCGTACAGAACTTATCCACATTATGTTACGTTAACATACAAATAATGTTGTATTTACCAATGTATCCCCTAAAAAAATCGATCAAATGAAATTAACACATTCCAAGAGCTCTTGAATACGATTGAACCCATGATTGACAACAAATAGCAACTTCAACGTAAAATTCATATATTTTCTTCCCATACATCATATTTTATCCGTCGTAATTGATTTCAAGTGCAATACAAATGCTTTTATTTCAACTGTCGTAATTATTTGCATGTACAAAACAAAAAACTTCGTTAAACGAAAACACACACACACAACACCAAATACATACAATTTTTTTCGTTAAAAAATGTCTTAGATTTAAATTGAAAATCAAACTGCAAATACATACACACATTCACATGAGTTTCTTACTTTAGATGTGGTCAGACAAAGGCATTTTTCGTTCCTCAATATGTCTGGGCAGTCGCCTTTCGACTGATCTAAGCTCTGTGGTATTTCTTCAATAAAAGTATCTTTTATTGCGCTGCCTGTTAATCAACAAAACAATCAAAATCAAGCTCGACCTTTAATGATTAATAACATATAATCAGTTAGTTCATAGTAATTCTACTTGTTAAGACTAAAAATTCAGTGGCACCAGTAACATAATTCTTTAATGTGCATCCACTTTTTATGCTTACCGTCAGTAATTAAAAAAAAAATAGAACGGTGTAAATGAACAACAAAGTGAAATAAATTAATAAATTGCTAAATGCAATTCTATTATCTGTAGGTCAACAAGAAGTTCATTAAGAATTAAACAAGCCTTTCTCCGTCAAAACAATTTCCTCTTGCAAAAATACAAAAGAAATTATGTTTTGTAAAAAAAAATAATATTTTCTCAAAGGGTTAGGTATTATGTATTAGACTTGAATCAATCCAGTCATTATGTTTTTTTCTTTATACCTATTGGTTTAGTTACTTTTTAATAAGAACACTTTAAATCCGAGCTCATTTCTTCTTAATATGGACGCATAAAAACGTGGGAGAAATATATTTTAGAACTGAAATACAACAATTTTAATGCGCATCGACTCTCGCATACAATTATGAAGTAAAACGTATTTATTTATTTTTAATTAAATTATAGTTTACTCATAAGGTACACATTCCTAAAATTTTAGATTTGTCTATGCATAATTAGTTTGTCCATTTAGAGGAATAAAAAATATAAACGTGAACATAAAAACGTGGGAGAAATATATATCAGAACTGAAAAACAACAATTTAATGCGCATCGACTCTAGCGTACAATTATGAAGTAAAACATTTATTTATTTTTAAATTAAATTATGGTTAAATCACAAGGTATACACCCTAAAACTAGGGATTTGTCTATGCATAGTTAAATTATTCATTTAGGGAAACAAAAAATATAAAAAAAGTTATTACAGAACAACAAGAATAACGAAATTAAAAGGACAATCATAAACTGAACACTAGGTTTGTAAGTATAAAAACACTTATTAAGTATATTTGTGCAGATAATGTTTTGCGTAAGAGAAAATTATAGCCGTTGTTTGCTTTTTGATTAGTACCAAATTTGAATAATACACGAGAGAATCAAATGATTTCTGTAATTTATTGCCCTAGAGTCAGAATTAGAGTCCGGTTTCATATATGAAAAATCAGCCATCTTTTCTATCCCAATCTCTCATTTAATGCACCTGCTGCGGAATATTCAATAAGACCTCACCTTCCTTTCTCGTCGGAAACGCCGAAATTGGAAGAGGAACTACCACATCTACCCCAGAAGTCTCCCCACCACATCCCACAAAAATCACGTCATTCTTGGAACTTTCGGAAAAGAAATTCCATATCCAGCTGTTTGGAGATATTTCTCTCAAGATGAGACAGAAATTTAAATCAGAAAAGAAATCTGGATACGTTTCATTTAGGAATGTTTCGTGTTGCTCGCTGTTTTATTGGGTCATGGCTGTATGGAGGTCCAGTAGTTTTACGAGAAGCAGTAAAATCACAGAGGTCCCTGATGCATGTTGCTTTCAAACTTTTGTTCCAGAAAAAACTTTGATTAAATAATATATTTAATAAGGTATAATTATCTTAAATGAGATAAATTCCAAAATCATGAAACTTACTACCTTAAAATTCTTTTAAAAGCTACAAATAAGTATCCCTGAGTCTCTAGTAATAGAATATTTCATCCTAATAGAAGCTTAAAAATAAAAAAAAATAGCAATAATAATTAAATGATAATAATAAAAACGTCTTTGCACGACTGCACTTTTTTCACCTTATGTTTTCCTGTAGGCACTTAGATGCCATACTTTTGTATATTTAAAATTATCCTGGTTTAGTCTATCTGTTTGATGTTGACCGATTTGGCTAGTTAAAGGGTTGTTAAGTATTTTAGTTTCCCTCCCCAATGCTAGCTTCAGTAACTTGCTCGTGTTTTTTGTTCTTTTTTACTTACACAACGAAATTTCTAACTTCTTCTATTTTAACAGTTTCTTAATTTTTGGATGTAAATCACCCAATTACAACATATATTTTGAATTATTCTTGGTTAAACAGTAAAGGACTTCAGTTATGGTACTGGCAACCAAATCGAAACACTTTACTTAGATCTTTGCCCCGTCGTAGCCTTTCATGGCCCCTTTATTTCCGATGGGCACTTTCATTATTTTCAGTAACAAAACCAGACCATAACACATTAACAGTGTGGCAGTGTATTGCAGGTCAGATATTTTCAACTGTTTTACCACTGAAAGAATCTTTAAAAGGTTTTTTCTTTTTTGTTAACACCTACAGTTCTACTGTCAACCAAAGCCTGTAAGAGTGCCAAGAAGAATTCATTACAAGGGTAGAACTACTGGTATAAGAAATGTACCTCATTCTAGTTCGTTTAGCGTACTTGATTTCTTTCGATATCATGCTATATCCCAGTTTATAAATTTAGTAGCTTTCAACAAACATAGAAGCAAAACAATATGATTCACGCACGAAATAAACGCACTTGCAAAACGACCTTCCCTAAAACTCGAATGGATTCGTTCTTTTTTGCCATGCGCAGAAGAGTCCAACTAACAAAATTTCGTGGTCGAACTGTAACAGTCGCGATATTTACATTTTGAGAAATAAGTTATTAAAAATACCTAATGAAACACAAAAAAAAAAAAAAATCAAGTTCAACTCAAACTGCTGAGACACTTTACATATAAATAAGCTCCACTATTCACAGTTTTAAGAAATGCTGTTGTATTACATCAACTATACTTAAGAATTAGTAACAAAAGATACTCACTGAGTGTTTTGCTGTCGTGAACTTTTTCATTGCTTGATATTTGCCGAGATCTTAGTTTATCTATTTTATATGTGTCTTCTATCGTAAAAACGGAATGACCCTGGAACAAAAAAGGTAATAAATACACCTATTATCTACCGTAAATATAATTATGGCATTTTATTCAGTACTCTATAACGCATTTATAGTGTCTTTATTGGAATAACAAGAAATATTTTGTTTCATCTTCAAAGATTTAAAAAATGTTCTGTGTTGTTATATTAGTCTTGCTTGTGAATTTGAAATAAATGATGCTATGCTTTCATCTAACTAATAAATGTATAATAAGACATTCTTGAGAATAATGAAAATGAAATGAAATGAAATTTCACTATGTTTAATAAATGTTTTATACGTTAACATATGTACTTATAACAATTGTAGTAATTAACAACTGTATCGAAAGTTTTTAATCTAATACCAAATAACTATTAATTAATTAATCTCACACTAAATAAACTATTAATGACTTACTTTTATGCCGTTAAATAATAAATCATAAGAGGAAATATAAAAGAAGCAAAAAAAAAAAGTTAAAAACACAATAACCTAAAAAGCAAAAAAACTGACTTATTTGTGCACAAAATAGTCTTAAAATATGTATTGAGTGTACATATCCACAAGTAATTAAAAAATTTTGTAAGACAAATATGGCTATTCGTTTCCATGTAAGCTGGATAAAAATAGCATATTTCATATCGTAACAAAAATTAACGAGTAAACAAAAGTATCATATTTCCTACCAGAAATTTTCGATTATAATGAACTTTATTATTTAAATAACAAATATTTAATGTGTAGCATCACCTACAAGGAGCATCTCTTTTTTTAATGCTATCAAAAATGTATTTCATATGCAGCGCATACTTGAGAAAATGCAATAATACTAACACATTTCAATGACTGAAATTGTTCGTGAAATCTGCCCACTTCTTCCGGTAAATCCTAAACAATAGAGTTAGCCTGTCAATATTCATTAAGCTTCAACATTACGTAAGAGCTTTAGGAGAACACATCTGTTAAACTCTCATCTTGTTAGCAGTGAATGGACGCATTCCTTAGCAATGAGTGGGCAACTCAAAATTCAATTATGCATTTGGTAAACTAAATAACATTTAATGCTCGCAACCTTACTGTATGTTATTATATAATTACATTTCAGTTATTACCATTTGGTACAATTATTTTCCATATATTTATTACAATGAATTGCTGTAAATAAGCTTACGGAATTTAGCAATTTTAAACAAAAGAAAAATTCCAAAATTATATTATTGTTGAAGGAAGGCACGCCGTAAACAAATATCGTAACTGGTTCGATACAAATAAAAACTCTTCAATAGACATACGCGTACATTTGAAGTGTTCTGTAAAATGTAAAATGCCGGATCACTAGCAAACAGTTATTGAGGCTCTACAACCGGGGGGGGGGGGGGCAGTTAAATCAAAATGAGTATGATGTGTTGGAAATTAGTACGCTATGTTTTCCAAGAATTTAAAATTGGTTACAACACCTTTTCTTTAACAGGATAAATGGTTCAAGTTTTTCTCTTCAATTTAACATCATACGGAAAATTATTGCTGAGAGGGCGCAGGACGTTTGTTGGGGAAAATAAATTTGTTTTCTTTTTTTATGAAAGTCATCAACATAAGTACCATGGAGTTTTATAAGTATACATATTTTTTACTCAAATTTAGTTACAAGCAAAATAAATATTGATCTTGTACGATTGGAAGGACACTAACTTAATTATCGTCCTTTGAAAACCGCTTTTACATGTGTAATGAAATTTGAAAGCTTAACTAATTTTTAATGCATCAATTATAAATTATTGTCCAATGATTCGAAATAGTTTAAATTAAACAAAACTCAAGTTTTATCAGATAAAACTAATTTACGTTGGATAATTTGTGTGTGAGAAGAGATTTTTTTTATTCGACAATTAAAATTTAACTAAAACAAATAACATACGCATGCATAATACTTCAAGCAAATGTATAAGTTTATAATCCCCGTTAAATTGTAAAGCTCTGGTCCCGTATTATATTTCGTTTAAAGCTGGAATTAACTTATGTCTGAAAAGGAAACAATGCTTAAAGTATTTGCTCGTAATTACCGCTTGTGCTGCAATTTATACTTCCCAGTGCATTGAAGAGCAGGGGAAAAAATACTGAAACTTCATTGTGTTAGTAGAGTGCACAAACATTAGTAAATGAACTTACTTAGCAAAACGTGACTTAAGTGATAATGACCTGGAGGCGTTTTTACTTACATTAATGGATTTTGAGCTAGCTCTTTTCGCTTGCGAAAATTCATTTTACGTTTGTTTTTGCTTTTGTTTGACAATTTAATTTATTTATTGAGAAATGGTAATTAAAAGCTACTTAAAAGCTATACAAACCTGTTTTTAAAGTATTCATCATTTTATTAATACAGGGAAAAAATTTATGTTCGCAGCAGAATTATTGAGTTTCAGTAAGTAGGCAAAACATTTTGCCTGTGTAAAAATACAAAATAAATGAATAAAATAATGAATAACATCTTAAGTTTTTTTTCCGATTTTTTTAACATGAATATTAAACACACATACGCACCTAACTGAATGCATGTGTGTGTGTAGTTCTCGCCAGGATGTTGCATGCCCCAATCTCCACTTAAATTATATAAAATATTACATAAAAAGTAATTTAAAAAAAAAAACTATTATTAAAAGAGATTTATTTTAGTTTTATATTGTTAACCCTTAAAGTGCTTTTAACCGTTATTTCAAGTATTTTGTTTAATTTAATATAAACGAAAGATACACCGAGAGTTTCACAAATTCGATATTGATACACGGGAAAGTAGCCTCGTTTACTTATTTATTTTCTTTAAGTTCCTTCTTCAAGACTAATTTTCTACGCTTTTGTCTTCTAGCAGTCATTTCTCTTCTAGAAAAACAACGATTTCATCGCTTCATTCCTAATAACGTTATGAAAATGTCCGACGTGATAAATATATTGCCTCAAAAAAAAAAAAAAAAAAAAATCAAGAAAGAAAAACACTGAAGCTCTGCACTCAACAAAGTTCAAGAAAGAATATTAGTTCAGTTTTTTCTGAATGGGTTTATTTTTAATTTTATTTCCTGTGGCGAGAAACGTCAATAGTGCTATTGTTTCTAATGCCACTTGGTTTATAACGAAGGGCATAAAAAGTAAAAACAGAAAGAAGAAAAAGCCATCTTGAAGAATAAGAACAAACCTAGGAGAACTAAACTTTGTATTTGATGGACATTTTAGATTTAAAACTGCATTTGTCTGTATCAAAATCGAAATCTAAACAGGAAATGGGGAAATCCTACTTAAACATTAAAAAAAAAAAATCCAACATTGACTTAAACCTTACACATGTATCAGTAAAGGAGATAAAAGTACACAATTACTTGTCTCAGACCCTTTATCTTCCTATTCTTCGAGAAAAGCGGGTTTTTTTCACTACATAAATGAGCACTGGGGAAATGTATATCCTAACAACATTCGATATCTTTCGCTGGAAGATCCCACGTGACAATACTCAAATAATGTATTTTGTCAGATCCAGGACCAGACAAAACCTATTCAGAAGAAATTGTTTCTGGAAGGAAGAAGCTGCAGAGGGAATCAATTACTCATAGAGGATAAATGATATTTATGGGATTTATACTCCATGTACATACTCCATGTTTTGATTAAATTAATTATATTCATTTTTTTGTATTTTAACACCATATGTTTGTTAATAAAAATGTATTATTATTTATTATGTTCCTTATTTTATTGGGAAAAACTGACTGAAAAAATGAGTGTTAAATACCAGATAAGATCTTCGTCCACGTATAGACAAGACTACTCCTTCATATACTTACATCAGATTTGTATTATTAGTAACTTCTCTGTCTCTTTTTTAGTTTAGATTCTAAATGAAATATCTTCTTTAAAATAACCTTTTTTGAGGGATCTTTCGACGATCTAAGCCTTCTTTATTATATATATATATATATATATATAAAGGTGGTCATTATTTCTATGAGGTTTTTTTTTCTTCTGAATTTAACTAGCGATTATCGGCGCCTCCTAGTTTTATGACACTATCAGAACAAATAATGTATGTACAATTTGAGTTATTAGATGAATAATAAATATTACGAGCCCCTGGGACGTTGAAATTCAACCTGCTAGGAAACTTTCCACAAGTCTTTAAGGTTTTTTTATGCACAACTGACAATTCTCCTTATTATTTTTTTACAATTAAATAACACCAAAATATATTAGCTATAGAAGAAAATAAAACGTTATTGCCTATATAGATAAAAATAAACCAACTGGCCAACGCCTTATCTTGGGTTTTTTTTTTTAAACTTCTGTTCCTATTCTACTGTGAAGCTTTAGCGAATGTTAACTTTACTTTTGTTATTATTATTATGATTATTTTTTTTTATTTTCTTGAACTTATGCCGGTAAGTAGAACATTAAAATAATGTCAATACTAGAATAGCATTAACAGCTTAATATATTAAAATTAATTAATGTAAATCATTTAATCGCGTTTTTTTCTTGTTAAGTACACACACATAAACATAGATAACTGAAGTTTTGCAATCGATGTTTTTCATATTAATTGTTAGTAGAGGTTTGGAGTTGGATTTTATAATCTATGGACATCGTTTGATTCTCAAGCTTAAATCAAATATTCTCATTATGGTATCTAATTCTAAAAACATATATATAGCATAGTACAGGTAATAGCATAACAAATTGAGCCTATATTGTAAAGGTAAAGTTGTAACATTTAGTGGAAATATAAAATTTATATTCCTTGTTGAATATGAAATTAACAATTGTTTCAATACATTATAATCAGTTCTAAGGCATTTATTCCTTTCTGCGCAAAATGCCGTTCTCGTAGACAGCATATATAAATGAGTATTCTTCCAGAGGGAACATTCGTATCTCGTAGGAAATATGAGATCCATTCGTCTGTAAGAAAGTAATGAATTCTGCCACGTGTATTTCTAGACAAAACCTATTTGCGAGGAGTTCTGCGAGGTACAAAAAGAATTGGACAACTTCGCCCAAATGTTCCATGATTTATGCGACATATTCTTTTGTGTAATGTCATTCTCGTCACTCTGCAATAACTTTTAGTAGTACACTATATGGAGATGGATTATGTTTAAAATGTTATTATAAACTTCAATATATTTTGAAATTTTGAAGCCATTACTATGGGCTTATCTTTATTTTATTACACTAAAACCCATACATGCCCCAATAAAGTGCATTCATTTTGCTGTACAGGAATTAAGCGTAAACAGTGTGGTAGACTTATTTGAATCGGCAAGTAGAAAAGAAAATAACGGGCACAGTTCAATAATAGTGTATAACTATAAGCGCAAGGAAATGCATTTATTCAGAGTGATAATCATGCCTTTGTAATCAACAGACACATAGTTTTGCCTCTTTAATAATTTCAAAAATTTAAAAAATAATGTTTATAGATTTTCTATTAAAACTTTCTCTTAAAGCACCACTGTTCCCGTTTTGGAAAGAATTACTTCTGATTTTTTTTCAAAGCACCTACTACAAATAATATTAAAAGGCTAATTTTACCTTAAACCTCTACGTGTATAATAACTTCTGTATTCTTTTTAAATAGTAAAAAAACCATTATGTGTCAAGTTTCAGTCGCCCTCAAAAGAGATAATTCCTAATTCTATGTTAAAAGTTAAAAAAACTCAGTACCACTGACGCATGTAGTTGGAATTGGCCCTTAAAAGTTATTTTTTTCGAAAAGGAAAAACCGCACTTTTTAAATGTAAAATGAAATATTTAAAACCTATAATGCTATTTTTTTGCTTTAACTGAACAAGCAATGATTGTACGACTCTGAAAAAGATTTCCAAGTACTTACCTTGAAGTCATGCATAGGCATGTGTGGCTTTTCTGATGAACACAGCAGAATGGATTTGACATCAGCGGACAACAAAAGTTTATTGCAAACATCATCTGCTGTTAGGTTACTGATGTCGATATGTCGTGTCTGTTGCGACCCTGAAAAGTATAATTTAATTTTTAAAAATTTTCCAAATAATAGTGTGCCATAAATTGCACCCCTCCTCCCCGAATGAAAACACATTTATTTGTCTAACAGAAAAGGAATTGTTTTCCAAAAACGCAATTCCTGTGGTTCCTGATAAAAATCTCTACATTTAAATGCAAAATAAACTGTTGTGATAAAAATGGGGAAAGTATAGATCTATAAATTGATTTTGAAAAATGGTCAGAAACGTGAATTCTTCTGGAAAAACTGGCTGCTTTAAAGCGTACATCCACGACTTGATGCATCGCTGAAAAGATGCACAGATGCACGATAATGAATATCTATAAATGTGGTGAAACCATTAGTTTTATCTGCTGAATTCGGAAACGAAAAAAAAAAGTTAAAAAACTTCCCGAACGAAAAGATATACCAGTGTCTGAAGCAAGTAAAGTTTTTGCACATTAAAGATTCAGAATCACCGATAAATATCCATTACAGGTTTATTTATGAGACGGAATCCTATTTGCTTCTGAAAGATTCATGGCTTAAAAGCTTTTTATGTAGTTGCGACACTTTAAAAACTGAAATAAATCAGACAGCCTACAACAATGTAACAAAAGCATGTCAAGAAGTTAACTCATTTTAGATATTATAAAGCATAAATGGATTTTCAGATGTGGGTATTTTAAATAACGATTCCCAGGTGTAGCATATATTTTTCGTTAAAGAGAAGCTTGTTTTACAGCAGATGCAAATCCAGATGAAAATATTTAAATTATTTCTGAAGATTTTATTTCAAGAAAAAAAAAGGAAAAAAAAAACTGTCTCATAGTTTTCTTTCAAGACGAATGATTGAATCTGCTAATTTTTGGGTCATTAAGGAGCAGTAAAAAAATAAAAAGATCATAATATATTAACTCATTTAATTATGCCGCCTAAAATATAACTAAGTAATCAAGATATTTGTTAAACGTATTTACAGATAACTTTTGCATTATTTTCTTTTCTTTTTTTTTTTTTTTGAACACGTTGGCTGGAAAAAAATAAAATAAAAAAACACGAAAAAAAAAAAACTCAGTATGCCCCGATTTACCCCATAATTGATTTTTTAAATATTTTGTCCATATTAAGTTCCGTCTAGGATATCTTACGTAAGTAGAAATTGTTAATATTGCAGCTGACAGTACGAATGTTGCAATTTATTTCCTTAACCCCTTGAAGCACGAGTTTTTTTCGGGAAAAAACTGGTAAAAAATGATAGTTTGTTTTGACAGAAAATGAACATATAGGTATAGTATAAATTGTTTTTAACAATTTCAGTTGTGGGACGACTAGAGAGCGGGGTGGGGGGGGGGGGGTAAAAGTTTGATAAAAAAATATTATACAAACAAAAGTGCAAAAAGATCTAAGTCGGGCATTAGAAATAGAAAAACGCTAGATACATCGCCCGTGTGAGACTCGGACATGTGCCAATTTGTCGGTAAATTTCGCCCGTGTCAGATACGGGCAAATGCGTTAAGGGGTTAAAGAACAAATGGGCAAAAACTATGCGCATACAAATGTTTCACTGGTAAAAGAAACACGTTTATAAATGTATATAATACGAGCTTTTGTTGTGTATACCTTCTTGATTTAAAATTTATAAATACATTTTTCTGTTGGCACATTTTACAAGCCTTTAAAAAGAAATACTAGACTATAAATGTATGCTAAATATCCGGTTACAATTCTAGATCATTAACCACACACAAACATATTTTGCCACTGGCCATACCTTGTTTCCTTCTGTCAGTATTTGCTCATAAAATGCTCACAGTTTCAATCAAAGACAGTTTTTTTTTCATTGCGCTATTCAATATTTTAAGCATTTTATTACACTGTAAAGAAGTTTTGCCCGAAAATAAATGAGAATCTCGTGGAAATCATTTATCTGGGGTCTGAAGTAAAATTACATAGAGCTAAAAACAGGGAGCTTCGAAGTCTTTACAATAGGAAATTACAAAGAATAAAAAATAGAGAACATTATTTAAATTGATAGCAAAAGACAGTGTTCTGCAACAGTGGCAACGTAGGCTGAATTACTATATCTGGTGTACAAAGTCGAAGGGAAGTTCAAAGCTTGAGACGACGCTATTTTCATTCTTGTGCCTTTGTCCGTTCGGCCCAAGTTCCTTCTGACTTGGGAGGACTGACGGCAGCAGATGACTTAAGATGCTTACTTTTTTTTTCTATTATGGCTGTGTATAGTCACTAACCTTTGCGGACCCAAGGGACCAAGCATGGCCCCAGAAATCGGCATCCATGCCTTCAAGCAGCACCATTATCGGCGGATGCCATTACCACTTTCATAATAATGATGCTCAATTGCCCCCTAGATGGTGGCACCTGAGCTCGAAATGATTCGAAACTGCACAAGGAATTTAATTTATCCGAGAGTATCCAAGCCAAACGGATACCCAAGGGATCGTTAATATGCCGCATACTCATCGGTGCTGACGATTTTCTGCGTCTTAAAAATCCACCGACTTTTGCCAGGTTTGGTCCTGCGAACTTGGGCGTACGAGGCCAGTGCCTTACCACTACGACACCTTGCGGGCGAGAATGATTAATAGAGCTGGAAAAAACCGTACGCTAACAATAAATAATGCATGCCTTGGCAAAGTTTTAATTTCATAGTTACAGATCGCAAGTGTTCAATATTACGAAATTGGCCATATCTTCCTATGTATGTGTACAGAGTGCGGAAAACAAGAATTATATTGAGAGACTTGATCATTTGATTTGAAACAAGTTCTTCGTAAATTTATAGTTATTCATTTCTGTATTTTTGCAGACATATTTGTTCAAAGATTTTCTTTTCACCATGCTTTAATTAAACTTTGATCGTGCTGTAAAAATCATAACTCACAAGCTATTTCACGAAAGTCCAAAGTTTATAGGATATAACCTTCCCTCCCACACGCTTATCTAAAAGTCACAAACAGATGCCACGGCGACTATTTTCGCACATCTTTCAACTGTGGTAAATTTGTATAATGAAGATCTATTATCGAACCTTCAACACTTGCATCGTTGCGAGATTTTAAATTCAAATTGAAAATGTAACAGGAACTAAACTTCGCATTTGTACTATTTGATTTCTTACTCATGGGTTTCTTAAAATTTAGAATTTTCGGATGGGAATATTCAAATCAACAAACGTTATTGCTTCTGCAATTCTCCCCTTGGCTAGACTTCTGATGTTACATCTTTTTTTTGACATCATTCTCATGATGAAACTATTATTGTTTGCGAAATAGGTATTTTGTGAGATTACAAATTTTATTTTTCGGGGGATGTTGTAGAAATTAATGTTAGTCCCTTACTTTAAATAACGTTCGAGAATGTATGATAAAAGCATGATACATTACAGACTGAATACACTGCCGCGATACTTTAACGATGAGAATAATTAGTGTGACAAGTGCGGAACAATTCAATTCATTGAATTTCGATTCGCAGTTATGATTGACCTAAAGTGGAAAGTTGGTCAACGACTTTGTAGAGAAAAGTCAGCGCAGCTCATCTATGTAAGCAGTTAGCTTTAGTCCAAACAGAAAAATATGGTCACTGACAAAACTTAACATTAAAAACTGCGAGTAAAACTTTAAATTGTTTAAAATTTATGAATGACATTTATTCTTCATTGCAAGAGGTTTATTTATTGGACCGCAAGATGAGAGAACTGAGATCCTTTCTCCATTAGTATTTCTAAAGTGATATCTCAACACCAGTTTATTGAAGCGCAGAACGCAACGAAATACATTAAGTGGTTTTAAACTTTTCTCCAAACAAATGAATAATAATTTCAACTTTCATTACAGTCGAAAAAGATTCCTTTTTTCGCTTAAGCGTTTTTTTCCCTCTCTTTTTTCAAAAAAAAAATCTACTTAAAGAGAGCGCAATGCTGAAAGATAAGGTGTGTCCAAAGTAATAAGAACTTAATTCCAGTACTATCAACGATAAATAGTCCTAACAAAGGAATGATGGAAGTTAATCTTCTTACTGAAACAGCGAAACAGAGAATATAATGATGGTGGCAGGTAATTACGTTAAATAGAAGTTCGTAGATGTTTTTGGTAAAATTTATTGGTTATGATAAATATACTGATTTCGCAAAATAAATGATTATGAATAATGTTCTTTTTGTAATGATTAAACTTTGTGCAAAGTAATAGAAATAAAATTTCACGTTAAATTAAAGCACAAATGAGCATTAAAACGCAGACATATGTTTCGGGATCGCTTGGAATCCCTTTTTCAATGCGACAGGGAGCTTCTAGATGCAAAACATCCAAATGAAGCAGACAGAACAACAAAAACAAAGCTTATATAGCCTAAGAATTAACTGTAAACCAATGAGAATAAAGGCAGTGTGAAGTGGAAGTAGAAGTAGTATTAAAGGCACCAATAAGAGAGTAACAAACGAATGTAGTTGGAAGTACAGAAAGTAAAAAGGAATATCAATAAAAACAAAGAAAAAGACAACAGCGTGCATAAAAATGTGAAAATACATGAAAATTGCAAAAAAATAAAATAAAATACAAAGAATAAAATGGAAATAAAATAAGTACAGAAAATACCAAAACAAAAAGCAAAACAAAGTACACATGCCAAAAGAGGGGGAGGGGGGGGAGAGAAAAAAAAAAAAAAAAAAAGGAAAACTAACAAGAAAACCAAGAAAGAACTTTAATAAGACTCCTTTAATTTGTTGTTCTTTCTTGGTTTTGTTGTTAGTTTTCCTTTTTTTTTTTTTTTTTCTCTCCCCCCCTCCCCCTCTTTTGGCATGTGTACTTTGTTTTGCTTTTTGTTTTGGTATTTTCTGTACTTATTTTATTTCCATTTTATTCTTTGTATTTTATTTTATTTTTTTGCAATTTTCATGTATTTTCACATTTTTATGCACGCTGTTGTCTTTTTCTTTGTTTTTATTGATATTCCTTTTTACTTTCTGTACTTCCAACTACATTCGTTTGTTACTCTCTTATTGGTGCCTTTAATACTACTTCTACTTCCACTTCACACTGCCTTTATTCTCATTGGTTTACAGTTAATTCTTAGGCTATATAAGCTTTGTTTTTGTTGTTCTGTCTGCTTCATTTGGATGTTTTGCATCTAGAAGCTCCCTGTCGCATTGAAAAAGGGATTCCAAGCGATCCCGAAACATATGTCTGCGTTTTAATGCTCATTTGTGCTTTAATTTAACGTGAAATTTTATTTCTAATGTTCTTTTTGTTCTATTAGAAATCAATTACTTACACATTTTACACATTTACAAAAATCGAGAGAAAAAACAATATTAAAATGTACCACAGTTTTACTAAACTTTTGCGCCGCTTGAAGAATAAAAAGATGATTGCACAAGATTTAAATTTTACTGACACGTTACTAACACCGCAGTTGAGCCCCTAAAAAGAGTCAGGCAACTGCACGAAAGAGGTTTTTTCTCGTTGCTTATGGCACTTATTATTTTTGGAGCGTTCTTCATCGTTCACATTAACAGTTTTGAAGCTATTTTCTTAAAAATGTTAATAATTCGCTCAAATACATTCTTTTACCGCATATATTTTCCCTCCTTTTTATACTCTTAATAATTTTTAAAAATAAATGCATTACATTGATAGAGCTAACATTGAAGGTATTAAATTTTTCATTATTGAATAAGATCGCATTTAATGAATAGTACATTCGAGAAAAGTTTTCATTTTGAAATCAAATGAAAATATAATGTGCAGGTGTAGAAAAAAACTCTCTCAATGTAGGGAAGTTAATGGAATGTAATCTGATACCCGTCGTTGGTAATACATAATGTTTATCACAGCGATAAGCTTAGTCCCATAAATAAGAACATGTTTATCGAATCAGAACATTATTGAAATCTAGAAGAGGGAGTAGTAAAAAGTTTTGCTTCGTAAAATTCTATTCACTGCATGGAAACATAAATTCCTTCAGCCTATAAAGTGTCCAATATGGCAGTAATAAATCAAAAGAAGGAGACTAAGCTTTATTAGGGGAAGTATTTTTATGGAATTTATTTTTACTTTCTGTATGTAGTGGCACAAATTCTTTTATTTATTCTTTCTCCCAGCCAGAGAAAAATGTCTGTACTCAACAGGTTGTAAATGTTGCACAAATTTAGATAATAAAGAAGCCTCGAGGGCTACATGCGGCCCGTTGGCAGCCAGTTGAAAATCCCTGAGCTAAGGGGAAAATATTACTGAAAAATATATCGCTTAGTAAAACTGCCTACCTTACTGAAACTGGCTGAACTACAAGAAACCAAAAATAAAACTAGAAAACGAACTACAGACATTGAGATATTGGATAATAAATAAAGATGATTTTACAAACTGTAAAACAACTTATAATAGTCAAAAATGAAAGACAAATGTATTATTCAAGTCTACTCGCTGATGAAAAATAGTTAAACGTTGCATAGAAGTGTTGTAGCCTAATTTTTTGGTGAACTTGAACAATACCTGCAGGAAAATACCACACACGTCGCGAGTTGCTATCAAGTTGCTCCAGACATCCTCTTATGGCTAGGTGCTTCAACAGGTCATCTAAATCCTTATATGTTAGCAATATTGTTTAAAATAACTTCGAACTGCTGAGAAGAGATTTCTACCAACTCGTACTCCTATGGATTTGTGGACTTTTCTGCAGAAATCATGGTGTAAATTTATTTCAATACACCTTCAGACAGTGATTTATGCCACGCTCATGCTATAGTACTTAGGTGTGCTAATGGGGACTCTACGCGATGTTTACACAGACATACCAGTTTTTTTTTTTAGGCGAGTATATATGGGATGGTACTCACATATACAGCATCCTTACACTTCCAGAAGTGTTGCAATTGCCCCTTCTTCTCTCACCTGAAATGACGTTCCTGGTGTGAACGTTCTCTTCTTTAAGTCAAACACTACGCAATTTTTTTCTTCTTTTTTTCCATACGGTATTTACTTCAAAAATCGTCCTTATTAGTAACAGATTAGTGCTTTGTCTTTAAGATTAAAATTGTGTAATTTTTTCCGAAAATAGTTTGCTTTTTTTTCTAACGTCTGGCGCAAGGAAATAAGAAAAAAAAAACAACACAAAACAAGAACTGAAAAGAGACACTAACAGTGAACAGAATTGAAAAGTTAAAATAATAACCGCTCTACAGTTACATCTTTCCTATATTTGGAAGCATCAGTTGTCCATGGAGAGCTCCATAGACATGTAAGAGATGCTTGTCGATAGGTTCGGTTTTGGCACACAACGGGCAAGATTTTTAAATTCATTTCGAAGAGAGAAATATTTTATTTGAGCATAAAAACCATAGAGTTATTAACCTGTTAGAACTCGTGCCGTGAACAAAATACTCACCAAAAGAAAAAATATATATCTGGTATTCTACTTTATAGATGACGGTGCTGCTCTGTCTGGCTCACCTTGTCCTTCTCTTGCTGTCATGATATGTTTTGCAATCATTAAATCTTTGTGTGACTGTCTCCGGGGGCGTTTGCTGGTCTGAGTAGACAAATGTGTGTGTTTTTCTCACTGTGCGAGTTGTGGGGAAACAGTTCTTTTATGATAGTAAGTGTTTTGTTTTTTTTTTTTTTCATTTAGCGAGTGCTTGTATGATTTACCGAAAAATGTATTTTTTTATCTTGTTTCATTAAATATTAAAGCAAGTATGTACCTAAACGGACTAAAATAAATAAAATTAATTACATAGCACAGTTATTGAATTATTTAAATTTCTTAGTACTGAAAAATTGTTTTTATTTTCGAGAATGACTTCACGAGAAAAGTTGCTGGTTCAAATGGCTCTGGATAAAAATGCTTTTTATAAAATTTATAAAATAGACTTACATAGTTTGCGAAAAACAATTTTTTTTTCTTAGTTTTCATCAGGAACATTCTGTACCCCACAAATAAAAGTGCCTAATTTGCTTCACATAATATTCCATGACAACAGTACACCTAAACGATATATTTTGAACAGTATTATTATTTTTGGTAAATTTTGGTGTTTAGAACAAATGAAAACGTGTTATAGTTAAAAATATTTCAGTTACTCTCATTTTTTTAAAAGGAAATAGGTGGTGTAAGAAAATATTTCTCACGCGAGATCTCAGGTTACTCCTTTTAACTCGAGTTCTGAAAGATTAAAAAAATTAGGGCATATAAATGAAATGATGTTCCTTGGGAAAATGAATTCAAAAAGAATTATATCTTACTTTCTGGAGTAGTTCTGTTTGATCTCTTCCTTACGCTGCAAATGAAAAGAACGCAACACAGTAATACAGCTACAATGCCTCCAGCTGCAGCAATCACCCACCAGAGCTTCATTCTATGTATTCGTCCAGGAACACCGCCGTCTCGAGAAGATATAGAAGTAGTGGCTACATCTGGTGTGACACCTATTAAAAAAAAATAGTAAACATGCGAATAATATACATTTTCAGCGTATCAAAACTGAGGGGATCATGGACTTTAAAAATGAACTCTTTTCTTTTGCGGATAAAAACCTTTTTGTGTCAAGATACTTTATGTACCAAGTTTCAGTAAAAAATGCTTAAAATTTGTTGATAAATTAATTAAAATTAATTTTTAATTGCACGTAATTGAAAATGTCCCTTGCTTTACATTTTTTTTTTTAATTTTCGATTTTTAATCATAAAGAAGGTCTTGAATATGTGTTACTTATATGGTTTTAAAAAATTAAGTTTAGACAGGTTAAATGAAAAAAATATATAAATTTTCATAATAAAATATCAAAACACAGGACAACAATATAAATAAAATTTGCAATTGAAACTTTGAGTCATGAATCCAATTTATGTAACATTTGTTCTAAGCTTTAGTTGTGACTAAAAAATCGAAAAGTTGAAAATTAAAAAGAAGAAAATTGTAACGGAAGGAACTTTCATTACGTGAAATTAAAAAAGGATTTTAATTAATGTCTCAGTAAATATGCAACATTTTAAAATGAAACTTGGTACATAATTTATCTTATATAGTTGTATAGATGTCACAGAAAAAATCGGCTTTTATCATGAAAAATGAAAAAAATCATTTTTAAGGTTTAATGCCATTTTAATGTGCAATTAACAAGTAAAAACTTTTGAAAGCTTATTCTAAGGCCAAATAGTAAATGCAATTTGATGAAGTGCACTTCTTGCAATTCTTTCTTCAGTTTGATGTATCCAATTTATTTCGGTATTTAGTTGTTAACCATAGCCGAAAATCCGACCTCACAAAGATATGAAGCAGTAAAGTAGAGGAGGAATTTCACGACTTCATCGAACGGGCAAGGGTAATAACTATCAGCATACCCCCTGTGAACCAGAATTTCTTTAACTGTTTCGATTGAAACTATTTTTCAGTGGCGTAACTTCCGATAAATCAATGAGTTTTTCACTTGCTTCTGTTCACATGCTAGTTGGTAAGTCGTTTTGAAATGGGTTACAAATCCAACTCAACGAATCAAACTTTTTCATCTCTTCCCCAAAATTGTCGTCAAACTTATTTATTAACAGTGATAAACGACTGGAAATTCCAGACAGTACGTTCATCTTAGGCTGCACTTGGCGAGGCCCACTCAATATTTGGTCGCGACCCATAGTTTGGGAAATACTGCCTTAACGCGTTTGCTCGTATAAGATCGCCACACGGGCGATCTTGAATATCGCGTTATTTTATTTCTAATGCCCGTCTGAGATCCGTTTACACTTTGTTTGTATAATATCTTTTTATATAACTTTTACCCCCTCCCTCTCTAGTCACCTCCTACAACTGAAATAGCCAAAAACAATGTATACTATACCTATATATTAATTTTCTGTCAAAAAAACCTCGATCATTTTTTACCAGTTTTTTTTGAAGAAAAAAAAAACTCGTGCTTCAACGGGTTAAATAAATAATTTATTTTTTACACTTTAGCGCAATTTTTAAAGTCGAGTATATTTTTTTACAAAAATTATTTTACTCTTTTTAAGGTAAATACATTTTTTATATAAATAAGTTTTTTTTAAAAAAAAGTCCATATCAAAGGGCAAACCTTCTTTGAGTGAATGGCACTAAAAAGTAATCCTTCGCATGATAAATTACGTTCTGAAGTCGATTTTTAAAGGTCACTAGAGCAAGCAAACTGATTGGATTTAATTTTTTGCTGCAGTCAAACTCTTGTTATAATTGCATTTAATTTTACAGCCTAATGGCAACAAACTCTTTTAACAATGAGTTTTATATTTATTAATATTTTTTCCTACAAAGAAATATCAAGCCAAGCCAATCCTATTACAATAAAAAATACTGTATTTTTACCTATACCGTTTTATTTCTAAAAAGAACAAATGGTGGTCAAATTGATGTGCGGTACTTGAGTTAGACGACCTTCTATCGATTAAAGAAAAAATCATCAAAAACGGTGATTTAGTCAAAAGTTATGGATAAAAAAAAAAAAAAAAATGACTACATTTCCGCCCATATTTTTATTTCTAATTATCGAATATGGTCAAACGAAGGTACGGGGCAATGGGAAACTACAGTCAATCGATTAAAAAAACATCATGAAAATAATTTCATCCGGTGATAAGTAATGGGAGGAGAAACAAGCACGCGAAAAAAAAGACATACATACAGTACGAATGTATAACCTCCGCCTTTGTGAAGTTGGTTAAAAATAGGAAATGTAGTCGTACATTTTGAGTAACGTAGAAGTTTCTCGGACACAAAAAGAAATTTAAAAAAAAATATATGGATCTTATAATTGTTAATCGATAGTTTTATATTTACAGTTCTTCTGAAATTTCAGTAAATCTAAATAAAAATTAGTGATATCTACTTAAATTGTAAGATTAATAATTATAACAGTATATTTTAAAAGATTAATGAATTGTATTTTGAAAAGTTATTACAATAAACTAATCTTCTTAGAGAGTAACTTCTTTAATTTATTTTCTACGTTTTGTTATGCAAAAGTAATATCGCTTACTCCCCAAACTGTTCAACTAAACTTATTCATTAACGATCTAATTTTTCAGCAAACTATGACATCCGGAGGCAACAATTTTCGGCATCTTAATTTATCTCAATTCTACAATCTGTAAAAACAAATTAAAGCTCACAGAACAAACATTCCACGGATTCACTTGCAATATGCAATATAATGACGTTTACTAGAAGAACGATTCTTTAAAGAAATCGATTTTCCACTATCGGAAAACAGATTTTAGAACATCCCCAAAAAGACTCTTACTGTAACGAAGGTGGAGGATCAGAGTTTAATTGCTTAGGATGAAACAGATGTTTCTGCTGGGTAATAGATTGAATAATGTTTCCGAGGTGCATGAGAGTATCTAATGAAAGCTAATGAACCTGCAGCGATTTATTGCAATTAGGTGAAAATTGAAGTTGCTTGTTGGGATTTAGGGCTTTATAGCTCAAACAGTTAGACAGCAATTTCTTTGTGCCCTTGGTTTAGTGCATGGTCATTATGAAGTCTAGATTAAAATGCTAAACTGTAAATCAAAATAAATGCATTAAAATGCTGGTATTTATTGCACTTCCCAGTACCAATATATTTTAATTTGTTAATACGTTTCTAACAAAGTTACCTCAATTTTATTAACCAGTAAATCTCAAACGAAAAGTCTGTTATTTGTGCTTTGGTAGCAAAAAAAAGAAAATCGAATTTATTAACTTGCTATTATATTGTCACCTGCTATAGTTTACCGAGGTCTTCCTCAGGGTGAAAATATTTATTTAGATTCACCTAGAAGGGAAATTTGAAGTTTCTGTGAAAGCAAAAAAAAAAAAAAACAATGTTATATTGATATAGGTTGATTTGTCTGTATGTTTAAAGGAAAATAATGTTTATTATAATTTATATAAATTCTTGACATGACTACTAAATTCCACGCAGAGTCCACAAATAATGCTCTGACTATCGTTATTAATCTAAATCAGTAATTCTGTATATTGCCTAATTGTTCGCATATCCCTAAAATATTAAAATATAGTAACTTATGAAGAGTAAAACTAAGCCATTTATTAAGATAAAAACGAACGGTAATATGAGATATAACTATAAACAGAAGTTAAAGTTTTCTTTACGTAGTTTGTTACAAAATGCAACGTTACAGTTTTCCCAATTACCGATATAAAATTTGTCTCGTAATTCCTTATACCGTTAAAAATATAGTAACTAGACAAAATAATAAAAACAATTAGTTTATGTTAGTTTTTGACAGATTACACATTTTTCAATTTAATCAGTAACTTCTTGCTCAATGCACTTTATTAACACAAGTAAATTAGTGTCATTTTTGAGATTCGAACTTGCAGAAAATTCCTAGTTATAAATCAACAGCAGTAATACACGTGAAACGGTCATCTCTTTGTTGAATACACACTCCACAGTATTTATGGAAGCTTAAGTACACAAAATTACACAAAATATTTAAATCTAACATTTAACAACAACATCTAGAGCAGTCATTGCAATGCCAGAAACCTCCCTCCCATTGTAACTGACCCAAAATGCCTCTCGCAGTGAAAAAGACCGCAGTAAATTAACAAAATATGAAAAAAAAAAAAAAAAAGAAAGAAAAAAGTGAAAAAGACAGAGGATACATCTCATTCAATGAACCAGGCACTCTGTCTCATTTGAAGATTTAAAAAAATAAGATTCAAATTCTTTTTTAAGTTGGAAAACTATTGCTGTGGATTTTCGCTCTGTTGTCAAGTTGAGCAGCTATTTTTTAACAAACAGAAACTTGGCTACATTCATAGAATGATTGATATAACAAAAGCATAAAACTATTTATCGTCAGAATAAGGTGTGAGAAGATTACCTTATTACGCTCCTTGCATTTTTTTTAAAACTTTAAGTACACTTAATGAAGAAAAACAGAAAAGAAAAAAAAAGAAAAGAAAAATACACAAAATTTTTGACGAACATGAGTTTTTAGCCAGTATAATTTAACATAAACAATTTTCTGGGATAATGGCTGTTGAGAGGTAAGAGCTTAATTGCTAGGGACGGGGCAGATGTTTCCACTTGGTACTGAATTGAGTAATGTTTTCGGAGAGCATGAGAGTCTCTAATGAAAACTAATGAACCGCTGGTTATTTATTGTAATTAAGTGAAAATTAAACTTGGCAGACGAATTGAAGCCCTTATTTTCTCGAACAGAGCTTATGTATTTTACATCAAAATGATACTTTTTCCTGGCTATTTACTACAAGACTGTTTAAAAAAGCTTTAGCATTATTATTTCATTCCAATAAAAATGATGATGAACAAGTGTCTAATGTTTTCAAAATAAGCTGAACGTTTTTTAATTGCTGTATTTCTAACAATGTTTTTTTTTCTATATATTTACTTTTCCCTTCTTAATTGTTTAATTTTGATTTATTTCCTTACGTTGAAAAAAAGTACTTTGGTTGCTAGAGCGTTTAAATTCGTCGTAGATTTTCCTTCGTTTATTTTATTAAAAAGATGAAAAATTCTCATACCCCTCGCAGTATAACGTAAGGTAGGGAAACAGACGCACCTGGTACACAAAATAAATAAACTGAAACAAAAATTAAAACAAAGACGATTTTAGAGACAGCAAGACTTCCAAAACACTAAACAAAATCGGAAAAAAACAGGGGGCCAACAAATACATAATAAAATTTCTCTTTCAATATTGTTTCAGAACGCGTATGCAAACTGCAATTCTAATAATATGTTATACGTAACCTAGAAGCTCTAAGTTCATATAGTATGCAGTGACAAATAAATAATTAAAATTTCCATGGCCAGTTAAAATTCCAGTTAATCTAACAGTTAAGCTGGAAAGTACGTACACTTTAAACCCTTCTTGTGTTTTTATGCATATTTTCATGTGTCATCCTCTTTTATTTCATTTTATTTTATTTCAGTAATAAAACATGTCAAAGAAACTTTCTGATATAAAACGGAAAGTGGAGTTACTAGGGCATTCACAGGTTACTGGAAAACAAACCAACCTTATAACCAAAAAAAAAAAAAAAACATGCGTGAAATCTATCCTTGTTGTGAGTTCGTCACAGATGAGAGATACATTGTTAAAATCTTCTTCGACAACCTTGCAAATGCCTATAATGGTTTGAAATCCCAGTGTCAAGATACAAGAAAAAACACATTAAGCAATGGGAGAATATCCTATATCACTGCCAGGGTACTTCAGCAGAAGCATAAGGGCCTACCTCTACTGTACATCGAATACATATCCTCTTATCTTAGTACGGGCAAATGAACATGTCATTCAACAGAAAATGAGCCTATTTGCCAAAACTGGCAAAATATAAGATTCCCGTAAGCGGAAATTTATGCCGAATGCTATTTAAATAGATTGAAGCAATACAAGAATATAAGGAAAGTAGAATCTGAAAAACGCTCATCAATGTGGAGAAACAATCATTCACTAAGAGAAACAAGAAGTTCCGTCTATAACTATTCCGAGCCTACTTTCCCTTATACACCAACTTCAAATTTATAATATCTTTCTCATTTAGCTTTAGTTCTTAATTACTACAAATATAGTTTTCAACGGTTAACACATACACATTCCCTCATTCATTTATTCACTCATTTATTCATTCACTCTTTCACTCATTCATTAATTTATTCAATCATTCGGAAATATCCTTTAAAATCCGGATCAAAACGTTTCGTGGGAAAATAGGCTCGTTTAGATCTGGATGAACTTCCTATCTGTTCATGTTCTGCGTCATAAGAGCTTTCCGATTATGTTTGTTCCAAGAAAATCCGTCTGTTAGATCAGGATTTATATAGGATTGCAAATTCCCCGTAGTCGCTACTGCTAATTTTTTTGAACTGTTCAAAATTGAACATAAATTGTTCAAATCAAAAGTTATTGCAAGCCGAGAGCTCTTTTAATAAGCTTGTCTGTAGGAACCTGGGTCCTATGTACAGGGTTTATTTAATTTGCTCTATAATTATCTAATAGCGCTAAAGTTCTAATCGGACAATTCCTTCCAGTTATTAGGGGGGACAGACAGACCGACATACACACATTTTCTCCACCTCGAAACCTTACTTTCATTTTTTTTTCTCAAGTTTTATTTAATTACTTCATTTATTTTTGACTTTGTTTTTAGCTATATTTTTATGTTACATTAAGCCTTTTTTCATACTTTAATTCCTTTTTTTTTTTACTTTACCGGTAAAGTTGGCATACAAAGCGACCCCTAAGATATTTGCCTTTAAATTTCGATGAACAAGGCAAAACAATAACGAAAAAAATGTCTACATATGAAGATACTAGAACTACTATTATAATATAAAGTATTATCTGCTACAACGTACCCCAGTCAGTGTAACAACATGCCCCATTGTTGGGCAAGTTGTTGAAAAATGCATGAATATACATAACTGTTCAGATTAAATTACCGTTATATAATCCTCTTTTTTAAATAGCCAAGGAATCTATATAAATTACAGAACACATGTTAAAGCATGTTTTTTAAGTAGTTACCTCTAGTAAAACTGTTAACTATTTTTGTAACAACTAACCCCGGTCTCCTCTATATCTCTTCAACGGTTAATACATTTAATATTGAAACATTTCCTTTTTAGCCTACTTTCACGTAAAAAGTTTTTAAAAAAAGAAGAAGAAAATATGAAAGAAGGCTTACTGTATCGTGATAATATCGTTAAAAATAAAAAAGTCAAAAATAAGTAAAGTGGTTAAATAAAGATTGAAAAATAAGAAATCAGAAAAGGGTTTTGATATGGAGAAAATGTGTGTCTGGTCGATCAGTCAGGCTGTCTGCCCCCTCCCTCTCATAACTTTTGAAGAACTAATCCGATTCGAAAGATTTTTTTTTTTGAATTCGAATTATTTCCGCTAAGCCTACACCTCATTTCCAGTTTCCAACTCCCACCTATTTATCGCCCCCTTCCTATTCCCGTCCCTTCAACAATTTTTCCATAAAAGAAAATAAATAAATAAACAGCATGTTATACGAGTATAAACCAAAACGAATTCACTCGATTGAGCATTATATTTCAGTATTTTTTTTATTTAACTATCAATATTTTCATCAACAATTTTTCGAACGCAGAAAGGAGTTGAACGCGTTAGTGCAACCAGTTGGTTCAACGTTTTTAATACAGTATCGCTAACTTTTTAAAGTGACGTCTTTGCTTGCTGACCTGTATATCAACAGAAGAAGATAATCCTACGTTGCCGCATAGGCGGCAGATTAGGTGAACTCTGCGTTCTGAGTTATGCGTTGGAACACTGCAAGATCTGGCAGTATGTGATAATAGTAAAAAAAAAAAAAAACAAATTTGCTACATAGCACAGTGATAGCTTTAAAGCTGCATACATGCTGTCACTTACCGAACACAATAGAACTTGAAATCTTACTAAATATCTTTGCGGACTCCCTAGTTGCTTTACGTTGTAAGCGCAGAAACCGACGGTGCAATTCACTCATGTTCTCTTCAGCGTCATTTCGGTCATTTCTCTGTATACATCCTTAGTTTTACTTGGCTAAGGTTGCATTAAGGTACGGTAAAATTAAGCAACATCCTTTGTATCCAGCAAGTTTTTTTTTTTGCGTGTGCAACATACATACCCTTAAAGTTTTTCAGTGTATTAAATATTACAGCTATTTATATCATTGCTAGCTAGAAATCTCGATATAATGATAATTTTACTGTAGCATATGAGAAAAAACGATTCCTGGATATTATTAAGCTGAAAAACGTAAGAAAAATGCATTTTGAAGATATAAAAAAGAGGCACTAAATATAAAAATCAAAAGATGCACAGAATGCAGTGTTTGCAAAGACAAGGAAAAAGACAATGATTCTATGATATGAATACAATGTAAGAAGCTCAAAAATCGTCGTTTTAATACAGCTCAATATTAAAAGTAGAGATTGAAACAATTATGAACAAAATTTTAGTTTTATTACGTCCTTAAAAACTAAATATTTTAAGCATTTTATAGACCAGTAAATCCTTTAAACCTGCATATTATAAGGAGATAAAAGAATAGAGCTGAATTGCTTTACTGTGAAAATTCGTCTCTAATGAATGCCACAGTTTCGTTGTTGTTTCTAGTGTCTCTGAAGTTTTCGTAATTAGTTAAAAAGAGCATTTAAAGAGTCTTTCTCATATTTTAACCAAATCTCTTTCGCAATTAGCCCACGAAAGTAGAAAATTTCGCAGTTTAAGATCACTTTAAAACATTAAAAAGACTCTCAACAATAATTCACCCAATTGTTATCGTGACGGAGTTAGTAATTTAATATTTAATGAAAAATTATCCAATTTTCTTCATACTAATTTCAAGAGAACTTAATTGCAATTGTAGCACAGAATATTAAAATTAAGAACAACTTATTGTATTGTTTAAATATTAATGAGACAAGGACTATACATGCAGTCTCAAATTGCCGTCTTTTAATTATGGTGACTAAACAGCACAAAATTACTTTGAGTGGAATAAAAAGGAAATATTGTACCATGAAACGATAATAACCAGATGAAAGTAATTTGAATTCAAATAGTTTTATTAAAAGGTATTTCGTTTCAATGCTAAGTGTTTCTAAAATATTAAATGTTTTAATTTAATGTCCTCAATCAACTAACCTGTTTGTTCCATATTAACCAAATATTAAAAAATATCTGAATATTTCGTTAAGCACTAATGTTCTTTTTTTTTCTTTCTTAGCAAAACTCTTGTTAACCCCTTAACGCATTCGCCCGTGTCTGACACGGACGAAAGTTACCGGAAAGTTTGCCCATGCCCTTGTGCGTTATTTTATTTCTGATATCCCTCTGAGACCCGTTTACACTTTGTTGGTATAATATATTTTGTCTATGTAACTTTTACCCCACCCCCAAGCTCCCTAGTCACCCCCACAACCTGATATTGCAAAGAATAGCTGACACTATACTAGTTTTTCAGAAAAAAGAACTCGTGCTTTAAGGGGTTAAACAATAACGTATTTCTTTCATTATAAAATTGTCTACTTTTCAAAGCATGCTTTTTAAAAATAGACAATGTACTTTTCTATTTAAATTTTATCAATGGAACCTTAACATAATTTTACCATTGCATAGAATTACAACACCCTTTCTACAGTTTGATAACTTTCCTTTGATAATTAATACCATTGCACGCTTTTAAGCAAGTAAGAAACACAAATTTTAATTTAAAGTTCCACATTTTATCTTTTGCTATAGCTCTTAAAAACTTCCGTCCTCAGAAAGGCTTTGAATTTTTGGGCGCGAGAATTTAATTCATTTGTAAACCTCGCAACCTAAAGTCATGCGATCTCAATTAATGAAGACTGAATGCAGAGGATTTTCAGTTTCATCCCATTAATTACAAACGATGAATCCCCCAGCCAAAATCATGATTTAGAGATCCTCTCTCACTTCAAATCTCTCGTTGCTTCATTCGAAGATAAATCTTTCCTTGTCAATTCGATTTCAAAGTTGCCATGAATTGGGAATTTAAACATATTAATGGATAGGGAAGTTCAGTCATTGATTTCGTTTTTGAGAAAATATTCGCTCTTTGAGTACAATCTTAATTTTGGGAAGGTTCGTATAGTTCCAGTTTAAAGAATTATTGTAATGCCTTATGCAGCCCGCTTGTGATTTTGTTTCTGTTCTTGTAATATTTTCTATATAAGTTTTGACTATCTTTTTGTAACTGGCAGAGTGGAATTATTACAACAATGCGGTGGCTGCCTATTAAACAATTTATAAGCATGCACATGCTTCCTAGTAACCTTAAAACCCCTATTCTTATTACTTCTTTCATAATTTTGAGCTCATTAATCTTTGACTGTTTATTCTACCTTTTTCAACTGTTTAAAAGTTTGCTGTTGCCTGACATTACCAGAAAAGAAAGAGCTTTGAATAGTGCTTGCACTTTTAGTTTTAAGAACATTGCATTTTATTATCCCTATTTGCTTTTTTTAGTCATAAATATTTAGCAACTTTTGGTATCTTACACAACCGTATCAATAATTAAAATAACCTTTAGGTGCTTCAAGCTATAGAAAGTTAAAAGTTTCATATGAGAATAAATGTAGTAAACTGAAAAGTCTGCTGAAATTTAATACTCCTAAACGTATTTAATTGTTCAATAAACCATGTAATACTACTCAATGCAATAAAAACTGATAATTATACACTTATATAAATGTTTTGATGATTTCAGAAAATAATCTTTACAATTTCTTATTAATATAAAACAAAGAGGACTTCAAAGCTGATCAGCCTCTTGACTCTTTGCAACGATCCTTTCTCCTTTGAGAAGGTTCTCAATTAGCGGCCGTAATTAATGAATATATCAACAGAACTTACTGAGAACGAGTTCATCAAAAGGGATTTTCAAATGCTTTAAAACTTATTAATGCACGAGTTGTAATATAAACTTGGATTTCAAAATAAAAGTCAATAATGAAGTGATTTCTAAAGAATTACTAACCCTTAAAAATTAAATTATAGCTGTGTTATAAATAAATTCCACTTGTACCCAGTTATAAAATTAAAATGCTTCGTAATTCATAATCAATGAACAATGCAATCAGCTATTCAAAATACAGTTTAAAATTGAATTTGACACATACACAGCTTTTCTTATTAATAAGCATAAAAGTTTTTTTTTATATTTATGTCTACAAACATGGAAAAATATTTACAATTTTAATATCTTTTTGTCAAGCCTTTTTGATTACTTTACTGATTGTTTGTAAAAAACAAAACGACAACTTTTCATGCTATGGATATGTGGCATAATGGGTGTCAATTTCCGTTTTAAAGTTGATCGTAGCTTTTGAAACAAAATCAGGTTCATCGATCCCTGAAGAGTTTCCCCCGATTTAATTTTACAATTAAGTAACATTTCTTTACTTCCTTCGTACATAATTTTACTAAAATCACACTGCTTTATATCTTCGTATTACAACAAGACGGTGGCTGCTTATTAAACAATTTATAAGCATGCACATGCTTCCTGGTAACCTTAAAACCCCTATTCTTATTATTTCTTTCAAAATTTTGAGCTCATTAATCTTTGACTGTTTATTCTACCTTTTTCAACTGTTTAAAAGTTTGCTGTTGCCTGACATTACCAGAAAAGAAAGAGCTTTGAATAATGCTTGCACTTTTAGTTGTAAGCCATTTAAAAATTACTTAATTAAATGTTACTACTTGACTTCCTTATACTTAACAACACCTAGATTTTTTTTAAATTTAGTCATCTTTTTGCCTTTCTTTATCCGTATAATTATACATTGAAGTTATAAACTGTAATTTGCAGGCAAACGTTTCTAAGCAAATAATGAAACGATAATGTAATGAAACTAATGCCCTTCCAATTTTATGCACTAGCGCAGAATTAAACTACAAATCAATGCTTACTAAATAGAACACTTCCCACACAAGAACTCATACGAAGCATTAACTTCCGAAATGAAATATTTCCTGAATTCTTTGTTCAAATGACAAATGGTACATGGTGTCGTCCGTAGCTCAGGAGAAAATAATAATCACTATTAACGCGGCTTGCTTCAGAACAATTCCGAAGGTGGATGTGACATGTAACAAAACAAAACTTTCGTGCGCCTTTAATTATCCTTTGTAGCTAAAGCGACTATCATCCAGATATAAATGTTTCTTATTTCTCAAATGTTGCAGAAACGCATCTCTCCAGTGCTGAAGTCGGTGTCAACATTTTGGATTGCATCCAAAACATCGCAAAATACGTTATTTGACGCTCAGTGAAAGAAGGGGCATTCTTTGAATTCTGAAATGTACACGGAAAGTTGTGTAATTTAATTTCACGGTTGTAATTAACAGAACATTTGATGTACACGATTGAAATAATGTAAGTCAATTTGGCAACGCCTTGTGCCTTTAATTATCTTATATATTTATATACCGGGTGAGCTTAAAATAACATGACGGTGCTAAAAATCTTTGTAGCACGTACTGTACTGGACGAGATGTCAAAAAGAAAAATGTATGCACAGCGGAATTTTCGGTTTTGATTTACAAAAGAAAAAGTAAAATACCAAAAGGGGCCACAATAGCAAATTTTGGTGGTTGAATCGAAAGTTGAATTACAAATAAATACCTTTATTCTGAATTAAAACAGTAAATAGCATTTTTACTAGTAATAAAAATGACATGAATTGTTATTTGCGAATGCGACTAACTTAGTGGAATTGAAACAACCGTTACGATACCATCATGATATCGGAAAGTTCCCAACCATGTCGACATGCCAGAAAAAAGGACAGAATAAAGCACTGGTTAGAAAATAAATTGTGCGAGAAACATGCAAATCAATCGGTATGAAACAAACATGAACATTTCAGGGAGTCTTTGGTGATTTCTTTTATTTTAAAGTTGATGTGCGCATGCATCGCCATCACTTTGAATTAAATTACCATTTCATTCATCAGTTATACAGGCTGCCCCAAAACGACCGCGTAAACTCTGAACAGCTAGATTCCTTGTTGGGAGTACATAAAAACTGCCCAAAGAAGCGTTCCTGTACGATCCATAGTATACGAGAAAAATACAAAAAAAAAAAACTTGACGTCACTGCCGGTGCAAGAAAAAACACTGTATTGGACATATCAACAACAGTATTTGCATATTTGTCCAGACGATAATGTTCGCTTTAAATGGTAATTATGCTATTTGAAAGGTTAAAATTGAACAATTCTAAATTGAAGAAGGTTTATATAATCTAGTTTTCGAGAAAAACCTGAAATGGATTAAAAATGATAGAAACGATAGGGTCTTAATTTGCCTGATTATTAGCGATCATAAATTGTACATGTTCTGCATTCCAAATCAAGTAAAGAAACTCTCGAACATTAAAAATAACTACATGATCGTAATATTCTTCGATTTCAGTACGTTTTCACAAGCGAGATATTATCATGAACTTTAGAACTGTTTCAATATGCTACTTGCCTTCATTAATTACGAGAAAAGGAAATACGGCGATGTAGTATTCAATTACCTTGTGTAGAAATTAAAGTGTCCACACATCAACATCGAAAAGACGGATGTATGTAATTTCAGGCAAATCATGGCAGTTAATAAGGTATTGCGTACAGAAGACATCTAAAGCATAAAATCATGTCACCAAAACATTTGTACTGTGCAAAGTATGTTAAGGATCTCTTCAAGAGTATAATTACAAGTTTTAATATCCATTCCATCTATCATCAAGTCCGATATGCAATTAAAATGCAATTTTCTAAAGGAAGAAACAAATTGCTTTTGGATGTAAAATAATTTGCCTAAAATACTACAGGACTAGAAACTCTGTAGCATTTACATAACAGTTTGAAATTATGTTCTGAAAGTTTAATTAAATGCCACATAAATTTCAGCTGTCTGCTGTTACAAGTACAGCTGTTTAAGTTACAAATATGACACGTATGTGTCTTTGCAATGCACGGTTTTGTTGTTTCACAATTTAATTTATTAATTGTGCAACGGCATAACATAAGCTAAATAAAATAAATCCTAATCATATGATATTTTGCATAAGATACGTTTAAAAGGAAGTAAATGAGTAATTTGTTTAAATGAGTAAAAGCCAAAAATTTTGCATTAGGGCCACGTTACATAAAAAAATCAAGAGCCTAAACTCTTGTCATCACAACACTCTCATCATACCAGACCCGTTAAAGATATTATCAAAGGTAGTATTGCCGATTTTATTGTTCATTCGAAAAAATATATTCTATACAAATTAAATGACCTTGCATGGTATACTACCATCGCTCCTTGTAGGAATTGCGCAGAACCGTTGAAATTAAAAAAGTTTTGCTTTAAGTCGGATTTTAAACCGGGTTTATTTTATAGTATGAATCCTTAAACTGCTCAAAAGTCGGCGTTCCAATTATCTCCGTAACTCTACAGGAAAATGCATTGCAAAACTAAAAAAAAAAAGAAAAAAAAAATAGTCTACGAGAAGTTGGCATGGTGACGCAATGGTAAAGTGCAGTTGTTATTATTTTTAAAAAATGCTATATTATATCAAAGAGTTAATTTTCAACAGGCAAGGGAAAAAACTGTACAACATGCTCTAAAGACTTAATTGTCTGTATTTTTACATTTGGTACTCCCAAATTAAGTAAATGTTTGAGGCATATGCAAAGGAAGCCAGTGGATCTAGCTACAGAGCTTGTATATAGCCTGTGTGCGTGTCAAACTTGGGTTTTTGTATTGTGCGTTGGTTTTTGTCCAGTCGGGTTTCGTCCCGTTCGTTGTTGTTGAGTTTCGTGTAATGAAGCTGTAAATAAACAGTGTTAGTTTCAAAATTGCGCGTTTTTCTTTAGAGTATAAGGACAGGACCTCACAAACGCTTTGAGTGTGGTCTTAACAATAAGGCCGACATTGAAAAAAAGTGATGTTGAACCAAAATATGGTACCAATTTGCTAGCTACAAAGGGTGGTACTTAACTTACTACATTTTCAGGCTTGCGTATGTTGCTCCAAAATACAGTAAAATTAAGCAATACCCCTGGTAGCCAGCAAACTAGCAACATTTTAATGCTTTGCATTGAACTATTCTCATAACGTTATTTCTAAAAATTTAATATTTTTGTTCCAAACATACATAATAAGTTTTAAAACATATATAAATATTATTTATTAAAATGCGCATAAATAATTAGTTAAAATCAAGATTCAAACTTGAAGTGGCTAAATTTGTCAAACTCATGGGAAATGTCATAGCTATTAAGGGGACTTGGCAACTTTCAAATCCAGAAAATGGCTGAAAATAACGATTTTTCAATTTTTTGCTTAAAATGTGGTTTGACTCTCCTAGTATATCTGAGCGAAGTTTTGAAGCGATACAACCAATATAAATGTAGTTAAGAACGCAGAGAACTCAAATATTTCTGATGTTTTACTAGGATTTTGTAACTGCGTTTTCTCGGTTTGTATGTTTCCGCCATATTGTAGTACTTAAAATGCTAAAACTTCTACATATATTCATGTAGCAACTTGAAATTTTTTGTGTGTGCTCGATATGATGCGCTTGATAAAATTAGGGATGAAATTTGCTATATATTTTCAAAAAAAAAATTTAAAAATGAAAATGTAACAAAAGTCGCTTCCTTTTCTGTGTTCTACCATCGATGTAACTTTAAATTTTTTTTTCTCAAAAACTAATTAATTAATAGCAAAACCCATCCCTAAAATTGTAAAACATACTATAATAAGTACTTTAAAAAAATTTGGTAAAAAAAAAAAAAGAGTCAAGAAATGAAAAAGAAGAAGGAAATTTAAAATTGTTAAATAATTTAACAAAAATTAAATTTTAAAATTTTCTGTTAGTTGAATTTTGATTTTTCATGTGAAGATCATTTTGTTGAACAATAGCACATCATAACATACAAATGAAATAGGTAAAAGTTCTTAAATTTAAAAAAATGTCAAAAGGTGCCAAGTCCCCTTAAAGCGATGAAAAAAAGTGAAACTCTTAACTTCTCATGATGAAAGAAAATGATGAAGTTGAATTCAGAATCAGATCATAAGAAACATCTCTGATCTTATTCCGAGTAAACGCGTACCAACAATTGCCATTCTAAACTTTTACTAACTCTAAGAGAGATATTAAGTAGTCTCACAAAAGTAGCCACTGTTATAACAAATTGTGATTTCTCTGAATTCTTATGAAAGATATATTCTATACGAGCATGAACCTTTCGGTAGTGATGCTTATTAATAACCCACTTTGATGAAGACGCAAGGTGGTAAATGACGCCATCTAGAGGTGTCAGGAGAACCATTTCAGCCAATGAATGGTTCTTATGAAAGTCTCTTACCTCCATAGCAAATGGACAGCAAAAGACCTTACAGAAACTTATACTCTGTTCTTCAAGTATCTCATTATCTTAAGTGAGGTTTTTTGCTGATATTGATTTCTTTCTCATAAAAATGGTCAAGAGTGAATAAACCGAGCCATATAACAGGCATGAAAAATGGGTACTTTCCAGACATTATTTGCTTTTTGCTTTAGAAGGTGCTGCGAAATATAAAAGAAAATATATAGTATGTGATGATATTTCCATTTTCAAAATTACCCCGTCCTAGCTGTGTTGAGTCACTTGCGTGTAAAAAGTTTAGTGGATTTTGTTTTCAGTACAAGATATAATTCGGAAATTTAAAATACTTATTTTAATAATCTGTTCTATATTACACTGTTAAGTACTACCGCTAATTCCTAAAATGTTGCTAAATCACCATAGAATTTTTTTCAGCAAAAAACTGCTTAAAGATCCCTTGTATTTCATTAATTAAAACAACATTAAAAACATATTTGTATTCGTTTATTCTCAAAAATATAGGTTTTGAGAACTTTCACTCATAAACTAACAGAAAATTTATCCGAATTTTAAAACGTTTTGGTGTTCTTAATATGTTTGAGGCCACATGCCCAACTTTAAGAAATAGTCAACAGTTTTTTCCTTCCACTGTAATAGTTGTTATGCATTAGTTTCACCCAAATTAATGTACAGATTGAAAATTGTTTAAAATTAAGAAAAAGAGACTGCAAGAAAGCCATTTACTATATTATTTATGCCTGGCAGACATAAATATAATCTCACAGTATTAGAAGCTGTTACATTGTTTGAGTTAATTACTTTGAGTCGATAACTGAGAAAAAAAGGGCTGAAAATATTACTCCGAAATTCAAATATTTCTTAAGTCATATATCTCTTGGTTCTCTTTCCCTCACACTCAAAAAAAGATAATATAAAACATACAATTTAATATAAAATATTTAATTGTTTAAAATTGACAATCTAAAACATCCTTAAAGCAGAATTTTGTATGATTATAAAGGAGTTTAAAGAAACAGTTTTCTACCCTGTTTAAAAAGACGGTAGAGTAATATCGACAATCTAAAATATTTTTCCAATTTATTATGATATACCTTAACCACTTGTTAATAAAAAATCCACTCACTTGCTTATGAGTCATTGTCGCTGCTCTAAGTGTTTACCATACAACATTATGACGTAAATATTCTCGAGCATTTGCAGAAGAATCCTGACGATTCATTCGAAACACATTAACTAGGTCGGATTTATCATCAACTGTTGTTAGAAGTTTGAAGATTCCAAGTCTTTGTCTACGATGTCTGAGCTTAAACATCCTTCCCACTCATGAAATAAATCACTGCTTGAGCATACAAAGCCTAATCACAAAATCAATGGACACGCTTTTGGAAATCAGCGGTTTTCTGTAAAACGGTGGCTGGACGTCATTCGTCTTATGTCATTGGGCCTGTCTTCCTAAAGAATACTTTAAATCGCTGCTACCAGATAAGCCTTTTCATTTCATGGGCTTTGATTTCTTCGGAAGAGATACGATGGGAAAGACAATCAAATTAATAGAGAGATAAATGGCAATGGCAAATGATTAAAGAGAAGAGACAGTCCTATTACTTTATTTTTGCGAACTAAATTATTTTTTGACTTTAAAATATGGTATCTGGTATGAGTAAATGGTATCTTAATGATAATTTGACAATTTAAAATGGTTTTTGTTTTTTTCACCTCAAAAAAAGTATGAGTATATTAAAAATATAAAATTAATAATCTTTACAAATGTAAAAACGGAAATTATTTTAAGAAGGTAAATGATAAGGATTTTCAAAACAAATGAAACAAATAAAAAATATTACAAACATAAATAGATAGAATAAAAAAAATTACATAGAAATATATAATTCTCAACATGGTATTTGAGGCATTATATGGTATTTTGCTATGCGACATGATATTCCTTGTTATTTTGAAGACATTAAAATATAAAACAAAACGTATCCCTGTTGTCCTTGTCGTGTCCTCGCGAGCGGCGAGGAACAATGGGTACGCTGCTCCTGAGTATCAAGGGGCCCTTGTAGGCAGGAGTCCGATTTCCGCTCTTTGAAAGGTCTCTTAATTTTTGAACCAGCTCCCAGATGAGAGACCAATACACCACCACCTATGATTGGCACCCCCAGAGGTATCGTTTCACTTGGAGGACATTGGAGCCACGACGTATTTAACTTGCACCAGCTCCCTTTAGAGTGCATGAACCGCAGCAACCAGCCGCGAGAGGTTGTCACCCTCCCAAACACTGAGCTCAGTCAATGTTGCTTCACTTTCGGTGTTCTGCAGGAACCGAGCTTCTACCGACTGGTCCACTGCGCGACAAACGTATCCCTAAAAACTTATATATTCCACATTGGTTGGAATATTCTAATTCATGTCCTACCAGGGTTAAATGAACTTGATGTTTAATCACTTTGTTTATTTTTTTATGTCATTATTATTTTGGAAGGTTAAAAATAAATTACTTTCTATTAGGTCAATCTAGGACTAATAGAGAATAATTTACTTTTAGAATTGTGGTACAGCAAACTATCAACACACATCTCATATTTCCAGATTAAAAAACAAAAATATTTTAAAGAAGAGGTAAATACATAAATTTTGAATAAAAGAATCAAACATTTGAGTGAAATAAAAAAAAAACACACAAACAACATAATAATATCTGGGAGAAATAATGATCATATGATCAAAGCTGATGAAAATTAAGTGAATGACATTCAGAGAATCGTAAAATGACGTACGCAGGAAAAGTCGTCATTGTTAATTTTCTACAATTAGTCTTATAAATGATCTTACAAATGAATTAATCTAACAAATGAATATGTATAACATTTTGTAAAAAAGAAAAAGCATGCTATTTTTGAGGCACGCAAAAGCATTCTTCCTAGAAAAAAGAGCTTTGAATAATTTAAATATCGTAATTGTTAGAGCAATATTGTGAAATTTTATGATACATGTCTTTTTCGTTCAATAACTAGCTCACAAGGCAATCTTTTTTCTTCTTTTTTTTTTTGGCAATCAGATTGAAGAGCGTCTTTGTTGAAGTATGCCTCGGTTTTATAAAATTTCTTGATACAGCAGTTGGTTCCGTTGTGATTTGTTAGCTTCAGTACTGTTTTTAAGTTAATAACATCGATAACATAATAGACAACATTGAATCACCTCAGAATCAGAACTTAGCAAACCACCAATACCCGTCAACATGTAGAGGGAAATCAGACATGAGCTGGAAACAGCCTCCTGTTAACTACTAGCGCTTACGTTGAGGAAAAAAAAGGCAGTTCGTGCTTCAAACGATTTCGCAATTTAAAAAATCTGATAATTGCATTTTAAAAGCATTTTTATTTTTAAAAACGAATCCATTATTCCTTGATTCATTTATGTTTTGACTTTTGTAAAAAAGCAAGTGAAACATCCAATACGGAAGTGAAACATCCATCCTAAATATTTTTAGAAACAAACTTTTTAAAGTAATTTTTAAAAAGTAAAACATACCCATACCGACAAATAAAACTACGGTGCATTTCCTTTTTACATTCTTCAAGAACTTCGTTACAATCTCCAAGTAGCACAATATACTCGGCCCAAAAGAAGTAAATTTATCTCCTTCTCTCTCTCTCTCTCTCCATCCTCTGTCTACCCAGTTAAATTTAGTAAACGAACCGTGGATCAGTTTTATCGTTTTTCTTATTTTGGAGAGCTGCGGTAAGAGGTTTAGAAAAGACAAGTAAAAGCATTCTTTATGATTACTTTATTTCAAAATACATAAAATCTCTCATATCAAAAAAGAAGTAATTTCTGCAGGCCAACAAGCACGATTCTTTAAATGCAGAAGGAAAAAGTTTTATTCACGCTACCCTGTAGCGGTTAACTTTTGTCCATGGTACGTTGAGTGAAACTGAAATATTTTATCTCTTTCTGTCTCGGAGCCTTGCAAACGCATTCGAGTAAAAATTATATGCACATTATATTCCGAACCCAGCTTTAAGTATTTTCCTCATTTAAAGGTTATAGAGTTCAAAATAAGATATCGTAAAGAAGAGAAATCGTTAGTATAAAATAGAGTTGTCCCAGATATTCTGGAAATATACGCACACAAATGTTATACTGTCCTTTACTCATTTTTAGGGGGGGTGCGTTGTAAGGTAATTTTAAAATGCAGTTAATGTAATATATAACTTAATTGTTCTAGAAACTGTTTGCTCAATACACGCCCCTCAGTAGTACCGATAGTGGAGCAACAAGCGAAATGTATTCTTTTAAGTACTTAATGTTTATGGATAATTCTTGTATTTTTATGCAGCATTTTTTTCTCCTTGCGAAGAAACTCTGAAGCACAATTTTTTATTTATATTTTAATTTTTTTAACGCAGTTAAACATAGCGAAAACAATTAAAGTGCCAAGTCAAATTGGTATGAGTTTATTGTTCTATTCTTTTATTGAGTTTATTGTTCTATTTTCATTTCTTCTACATTTATTGTTCTACATTGTCTTTTTTTTTTGTTATTTGTATTATTATTATGAATTCGAGTTTCAAATTGAAATTCAATATTTTGTTCGCAATATACCAGATATATATATCGTCTAAATTATTGTTCTGTCTTGCAACTAAATGCAACTATTTTTTAGCAATTTCGCTATTTTTATTTTGTTTCAAATTTAATTTTCTTTTATTTAAAAATCACTCATAGCTTTTTCGTAAAAGTAAAAGAACCACCAACCTGGACAAATTTATCGACACAAGACTTCATTCACCTCATCGTATCGTTCCTATTCGAACTAGCTAAATGCCAGAAATTTCAAATCACCGAAACTTATCAAAATGTTATAGCGTAGAAATTTTAAAGAAAAGAGGGTTTTAGTTCATACAGAACGCTTCAACACATTTCCGCTGACTCCTTTCGATAAATCCCGATCACCCGAGTTTAGCTACAGTCCAATGGGCATACATTTGAAAATAATACATGTTTGAGAAGAGGAATTTGGAGCGCGTTAAAGCAAAGAGAGAAACATTCAGACATATATCTCAGTTTACGGGATAAGTGCATAAAAGGTTCAATGTTATAGTTAATGGAAAAATCAGTTGTCGGGTTGTGTAGTTACACTTTAGGCTTTAGGCAAATAAATGTATTATTTTACATATATTTAAATTTTAGGTCTGTGAATTGTAAAGCAAAACACAATTTAAAATTTCTTGCATACGATTATACATAGAGTTGGAAATGGTCGAAATTATTTCTACGAACATTTTAATACTCATTTAACATTAATCATCAAAAACAAAAAAAAAAAAATGAAGAAAAAAGAGAAAAATACAAAGTTCATGGACTTGTTTCATAACTGTAATGAACTGTAAGGAGTTGTATTGAAAGTAATGAAAAAATATTGCTAGAAATAGAGACACATAAGATAATATATTTAAATTTCTTTAAATATTTTATTTCATTTACTGCCATATTATATCCATAATCAGTTAAGTTACAGTTCTGACCACATGCGTGGTATTCTTTTCGCGCATATTTTCAATTTCAATGAAAGAGGAATCCTTAGCCGAAATTTCACTTTTCTCCACGCATTAAACTTGATTAACAGAGCTTTAATTGATGAACACATTTTACGTTGAGAAATATAGCTTCCGGGTAGACTGAAGCTATTTGGTCATATGGGCACGTGAGCAAGTCGCAATATTTGACAAAAAAAAAATAGGGTGCACGCAGTGGCGGATCCAGAGACTCGATTTAGGAGGGGCGATTCCAGGCCGATCACATAGGGGAGTGAGGAGGAACTTGAGAAATATAATATATTTATAACTACGTGTATACTTTTCATTGTTTTTCAGGGAAAATGCATTGATTCTATTCGTACTCATTCGACACACGTGCTCAAACCTGTTCGAGCATAGAAGTTATTTATTTTTAAAATCCATTCTTCATTGACGGTTTAATTGTGTTTCACAAACAAAGAAAATACATTTCTTCACATTTTCCTATTTAAATTAATACTTCTTTACCATGCTGTTCATAAAATATAAACTATCATTCAGGTATGGCATTCTATCTCCATGTCTTATCGGAGCAACTTATTGATAAAGTAAGCAATTCAGATTGAATTTATAAAACAAAAGTTACTAAAAGGATGACAAAATGATTACAAGAGTTAAAATACTGTAAAATACGTCACAATGCGCTTTTGAATGAAACAATAAGAACTTTTGAGTACTGACAGAAACAGTTACGTAATAATTGAGCAATTTATGTATTCTAAGCAATTCATTAAAGAGTAACGGCAGCAGTTCATATCAGCCGGAGTTTAATCCTTCGATGGAACTATAATGCAGTGATTAATATATGTTTTGTAGTCATGAAACTAGCACAGCAGAACGTGCACAATTATTTGATAACATAGCACCATGGAGCAGAAAGCAAATTATAATCAAACTGGATATAAGAGCACTTGTAACAAAACTGAGGTACATGAATTGTACATGAGCATTCCATATTGTTATTGCAAATGGCTACATATTAGAACCCCACAAAATGCTTCTAGACACAGTCAAGCGCATAGATGTTCTCAGGTAAGGGAGTTGGCAAATCACTGCACACGATTGATACTACTTTAGATTAAAGCACCCTCAAAATCAGATTTAGTAAATTGTTATTGCGTAAACCAATTATAACAGATGAATAAATACGACATAAATCTAAATAAACATAAGATTGAATGGGCATACAATATTGCATTTCTAAGGCTACAGGGCTAATTATCAATTTTCTGACAAAACTTAGGAACCAAATATCATTGGAACATTGAATACTGCATTAATTTTTTAGCTATAAATAGTATTTTTTAACTGTAAATAAATAAATAAAACGAATCAATTAAAAAACATATTTACTGAGTTGATAGTAAGTTATCTTAAGCTCATAACACATATTCTTAGTTTATTAGGAAAAAATCACTTTTTGTCATTTCTGTTGTTATATTCATCTTTTATAAAAAGAAAGTTTTGACTATCAGAGGTTAAATACTTGTACTGCTGTTCTAAACACAAATCTCGCATGCGCAACTAAGCTGAAACTGAGATATTGACGATTAAAATTTTTCTCCTCCATGATTTGATTCCGATACCCCTTTTTAGATTTTCTTTAAAACATTTCCTAGTCACATATGACCAAAAACATTGTATTTAGGTAAATTAAGTGACAAACCATATTTTCCCAATAACTCAATTTCACCAAAAAAGTGCAGACGACTTTTGTGTTTATCGCGTATACATCTGATGGACAAAATTACTTTACTATTAAACAAATTAAAAATTTCTTATTTTGCTTAAGAGTAAAACGTTTAAAAGAAAACAAACAAACAAATAGCGTGTTATTTTCCCTCCCTATTATCAATGCTTCCTAGTTCTCTTGATCATTGAGTCACAAATGTTTTTGAGCTCAATGACTTTTGAAACCCCAAGAAGTCAAAGTTATATGAACTTTGAGTTTATGTGCCTTAAGACATCATATTTTTCTATGCATTTTTGAGCGTTAAAGGACAGTTATCATTTGCTTCTAAAAAAGTTTAATGTATCAAGTACGGTAACGAAAAAAATACATCAGTTAGAAAAAAAAAACTGTAGCGTCTATACTAGTGTTCGGCAGTAATTAACTAGAAGTAGTTAACTACTAGTTAACTAGTAGTTAACTACTAGTTGTAACTACTTTTGTTTTGAACTAGTTAACTACTAGTTAAACTACTTTTTTCCCAACTACTAGTTACAACTACTTTCAAAATTCCAACTACTTTCGAAAAAAAAAATTGAATCTATTTTTTAAACATTAAATTATTTAAATTTTTAGCTTATGAATATTACTCACACAAATGTATTTTTTATATTATGTTATATAATGAAAAAGTACTCATAAAAAATCATAATGTTTATTGCAGCATTTTCCCAAATTAGAAAAAGGTTTTTAATATATAGTCAATGAATAGCATCCGCACCAGCACATGCACAATGAAGTTTCATTTAAAGGCTAAATCTTCATTTTGGGAAAGCTTTACTTCTACTCCAGTACCATGCATGCGTTTGGGATACCATAAAACACAAAAAGAAAGAAAAAATACTGATATTTAGGATTACTTTTAGAAGAAAATGCTGATTTTTATGATTTTATTTTCAGAAAAGAAATACTGATTTTTAAGATTTTTTTAAAGAAAAAACTGATTTTTATGATTCTTTTTTAGACAAAATATTAATTTTTATGATTAAAAAAATTATATCAGCTTCTTCCAAATTATTAAAATATAGATATTTTTATTATAAATTTTAATATATTCTGGGTTCAAGTAATACATTAGAATTTTAATACACTATATGGTCGCCTTAATGCATATGGTCCTCTAGGGAAAGATGGAATAGCTTCGTTAAGGTGTCAAAAAATGGCATTTTATCAGAGAACATTAAGTTTTTTGAAATGCTGACTACAGCAAATGCATCAACCGCACCTTTGGAAAGGACTTTTTCTACATTTGGAATAGTGCACTCAAAATTAAGAAAGTTATTGGGGGTTGATAAGGCATCAAAACTAGTATTCTTACTGAAACATCTAAAACGAGGCCATATCCAGAGGGGGGTGGGGTCGACGGGCCAGCCCTCCCCCCTCCCGAAAAAAATTTCTGGCTACGGCCTTGATCTAAATAGTAAAATTGATTAAACTCTAGTAAACATTTTATGTGATACTTGCCATATCTATTTATATATTCAAGAAATGATAAAACATTTAGTCTAGAAACATAAGCTTTCTTTTTCTGTTTCTTGTTGTTCTCTGTTTATTAACCATACATTTTGTATAAATATAATAAATTAATAATTAATTTTGAATTAGTAATAAATAATTATTTCAACTGAAATATCTTAAAATTCTTTGAAGACATATATAATCAACTGAATTTGTTACTGTATTTGTGTGCGCAAACATATTTTGCTTAAAAAAATCCAAAAAAATTGATTTAAATAAAATTGATTAAAAATAGTACTTTTTGTACTATTTAAAAAAAAATAATAATAAATAAATAACCAACCCTGCCTTGACCACAATTTAAAAGAATATAATCTAAATTCCAAAGCACGTGCATTACAAAGATATTTTGTAAATGAATGGGGGTTAGGCAGCGGAAGAATTTTAAATTGATATTAAGGATAAACCCCTTCATTTTACAACAACTACTGAGAAATTTTTACTTCTTAAAAACATAAATTATTAACTTTATTAAACAAATGCATATTAAAATAAAAGTTTAAATTTAGAGAAAAAGGTTTTGTCTTTATTCATATTCTCTTTATATATTAATCGTTTAGTGGAAATATTTATGTTCAGTGGAATTATTTGGAAATATTCAATCTTTGAATGTCTTACAGAAATTTCTTTAAAATTGTTTTAATGATTAAAAATAATATTAGGATTAAATATTTAAGAACCAGCCTAAAAATCGAAATTCAAATGAATTATACTTAACGAAAACAGTTAACTACTAGTTACAACTAGTCTCAGAAAAAAGTAGTTAACTACGAGTTGCAACTACTTTCGTTTAGAGTAGTTAGTAGTTGGTAGTTAACTACTTTTTGACGAGTAGTTGCCGAACACTAGTCTGTACTAGTGTGAATGATAAATGTGGTTCCTTTATTAAAATATTTAGACTCGTCACATCGTTAACGTCATAATAAATCCTTACCTTTATCGTTTAATATAATATCCGCGGAATCATATCCCAGGACGTTCTTGGCAGTACACGTATATATTCCGTAATCCGCTTCATTAACATCTCTCACTATTAATACGGATGTCCACTGGATTTCATCTTGATTAGAAATAGACGTCCCATATTTATCCACTGAGCGAATTGTCGTGCCATTGAAATACCATGTGACTGTGACATTAGGACTGCCATCTGCAGTGCATCTAAGCCTGCCCAATCCGTCAGCCATTTCTCCGCCACTTTGGAAAATGATAGGTTTGTCTGTGGAGAAAGACATGAAGATAATGTAATTGTCAGTACAAGAAACTACATTCAATATGGTTAAAAAACTGACACATATTTTAAATAAGTCCGTTTTGATCGCGCTGAATTACTGTGAATCGGGGGTTTTATAGCATAGATATAATTTCGGAGAAAAAATAACATACACAGTAGGGTGGGCCAAAAGTGTGTTTTTCCAAGTCGTAGCTCGATGGAAAAATTGTGAATTGAGGGGGAATGAATCGTTCCAAATGTCGGCAAGTTTTAGATCACATGTGTGACCAGAAGAAACAAACCGATTTTATTTATATTTTACCTCGCTTTAGTCTCCCCATTTCACCATTATTCCATTTTAAATCCCAATGTAGCAACATTAGGATTTAAAAAAAATGGTTGCATTTTTTTGGTCCACCCTAATTTCAATCACGCTACATTACTGTAAATCAGGGTTTTATTACGTGAGAATAATTTATGATTTCTATAAACGTTCACAAGCTTTTCGTTGTTCAAGCCTGCTTCGTAATTTAGACTAACACATCTAAATGAAACAGAAAAAAAAAAGATTTTATCTATCAAAATTAGGATAGATAAAATCTTTTGTAATGATTAATCAATTACAAATATAAATTAGCAACAGTGACACGTGGTGTAATAGTAATTAGACCCATGATTTTGAACCGACTTCTAAAACTATGTTTAAAAGTCACATCGATGTTTTTTAAAGATTTAATTTATTTTTTACTTTTTAGCGCAATTTATAGTTGTTCTGCTTTGAAGTCGGTTCTATTTTTTTTCTCAAAAATTATTTTATTTTATTCTTTTTAGTGCAAATATTTTTTTCAATAAATACTTTATTTTTCAAAAAATCCATATCAGAGGGCAAACCTTCTTTGAATGAATGGCTCTAAAAACTAATCATTTGTATGATAATTCTCATTCAGAAGTCGATTTAAGCAAACAAACTGATTGGATGTAATTTTTGCTTTAGAGAAGCCTTCAGTCAAACTGTTGCTACAATTTCTTTTAATAATACAGCTCAATGGCAACAAACTCTTTTTATTTAACAATGACTTTTATATTTATTAATAGTTTTCCCCAACAAAGAAAAATCAAGCCAAGCCTTTCCAATTAAAATAAAAAATACTTAATTTTCATCCGTAACGTTTTTCCTGAAAAACAAATGTAGTCAAATTGATGTGCGATATTTGAGTTAGGCGGCCCTTTATCTACTAAAGAAAAAGTCATCAAAATTGGTTCATTAATTCAAAAGTTATGGATGAAAAACGAAAACAATGATGCTATTTATGCCCATAACTTTTTTCTAATTATCGAATATGGTCAAACGAAGGTACAAGACCTATGGAAAACCACCCCCGATCGATTAAAAAAAAATCATGAAAATCAGTTCATCCGGTGAGAAGTTATGAGTGGACAAACAAACAAAAAAAAAGGGGGGACATACATACAATATGAATGTATAACCTCCTTCCTTTGTAAAGTCGGTTAAAAAAAAACTCCTATAGACGCAGAATATATTCAATAAATGTTTGTAACTGACAAATTACCCTCTAAAAAGTTTTACAATCGTGTAACACACGCAACCTATTTAATTAACAATATTTTGAACATGAAAAATAAGATTCAATTTTCAACATATGTGTTGATTGAACTTATTCTTAAGAAGTTAGTACTAAATACTACTTTTAGTTCGTAATTAGGAGGTGCTAAGTTAATGTCTATTTTTTTTTAATATTACAGTTGGTCATATAACAGAGTTGAGTTTATAACACAAAGTTTATTTTTTCCCACATCATGATTTACTAAGTGTTAAGAATAAAAAAGGAAAATAAAAAAGAAACTGTTAGATTATTTTTAGTTAGGTTTAGTTAGTGGATCAAAAAAATGTAAGCCTTACCTATAGCGTAGCAATTAAGCTATCAAAATGAAATAGATTATATTTACAGAAAAAGACGTTTAGCATCCGTTAGTCACTGCATGTTCAAACCTATTGTATGAAATATTTTTTCTCAACGTGTAATGCCAAAAGAGGTTTGAAAATGAGAAATATTTTACATGCTTCATGAGTTTCGCTTTAGAAATACACACAGTACGCCAGAAATTGTTAAAATTTATAGAGTATACATTTTTAAAGACATTTTCGAAAAGAAAATACGTGAAATAGGCGTCAAAGTGAAACCTCCAACGCAAGGCCTTCAATTGCAAAAGACAACCTAAATTTCGACATATCTCAAGCTGTTATTATTCTTTGATCGACTAAAAACTCTGCGGAATATAATGAACTTTCATATTTCAAATTCATTCTAGAACAAATATAGTATTGCTATAATCGGTAATTTGAATTAATGTGTATTCTTTTTCACAGAATGTTCCGTAGTCAGAATAATCTTGTAAGAATATGTAAATGAAAAATGTAAACCAGAAAATCATGAACTATTTTAACTTACATAGCACATTCAACATCACAGAAAGTACAGAGGGTCCTCCAATGCCATTGTCAGCCCAACATTCTATTAGTCCTCTAAGCTCCCTAGTTACATTTCTTATCCGCAAAACTGATTTAGTTCTGTTTAGTGAATGGGTGTCAATTGTTTGGGATCTCGCTGGAGCCCCCTTCACTCGCCACGAGACCATATCCTTCTTTACCGGACGTGCAGAAACCCAACATTCCACAGTAGCTTCTGAACCTTCAAACACAGGCCCAGAGGGCGACGCAATACTGACTGTTTCTACAGTAGCTCCATCTAGAAAAAGATTCAAGTATTTTGCTTTAAAAGAGGAAAACTCTAACGGTGTATATACAACATTACAGAAAGCTTAAAAATTATTTTGCGAAAAAAGAGAGATAAGCACGTTTTAACAATTTCATTAAGTACGAAAGTAGCAGTATACAAATTAAAATACATCACTTATATTATAATTGTATTACTTGATCACTTTTGCTAAGTACTGTGAGCTCGGGAAACACGCGTTTAATTTCAAATGAAGTAGTTTTCCTCATTGACATATGTGAATTAAAACCACAACGTTCAATTTTTGCAGAACTTTCTTCTGATCCATTGCAATTGAGCGTTCACTCTGAAATTCTCTCAAAACACAATATCCTTCATGAATTCAACCGACTCTTAACAGTATTAAATGGGGTACAGCAACATGTGTAATGTAGGTCAAATGTTCTCCACTTCCTACTCCTCCTGCATAAATTGAAAAACAAAAATAAGTTGGGGAAAAAACTATATTATCTTTATTTTTAAAAATAGTTATCACGGTGAACTGTCTTCCTGTTATCTTACTAACTAATAATTAAACTTTTATTTAAAATGTACAAAAGCAAACCCATATATTTAACAAGAAGTTCCGTCTAGAACTACACGAACCTACTTTCTCGTATCAACCAACAAATATACCAACAACAAATATATAATCTAGCTATATATATCTGTTTCTCCCTTAGAATTAATTTTTTATTACTACAAAGATACCTTTTTCAACGTTAATACATATTGATTAACTCAATTATTCAGTCATTAAATATGCTTAAAAATCCAGATCAAAACGTTTCACGGGTAAATAGGCTCGCTTAGTTCTGAATGAACTTCGTATCTGTACATGTTCTACGTTATATGCTTCTTCCGATGAAATTTGTTCCAAGAAAACCCGTCTGTTAGATCACGATTTTTTCAAATTTCCCCGTAGATGATAATGGCTAAATTTTTTGAACGGTTCAAAATGAGCAAAAACTGTTCAAATCAAAAAATATTTCCCGCCTAGTGCTTTTTCCAATAAGATTGTTTGAAGAAACGTGGATCTCATGCCAAGAGTTTACATAATTTGCTTCATTTTTCCCAATAGGTTCTAAAGTTAAGATTTTTTGATCTGTTTAAAATTGAACGAAAAATTGTTCAAATCCAAAAATAAAGTATTTAAATGAGATGTCCTAGCTGATTATATTTAGAATGCAAAGAAACAATAATCTTTTGAATATCGGCCAACTCCTTTAAAGGTTTTTCCGGGGGGGGGGGGGAGAAACAGGCCGAGAGACACATATGTTCTTCATCTCAAATCCTACCTTTTTCCTTTTTTAAAAATCTTTATTTAATTACTTAACGTTTTCTAATTGTCAACGATACTTTTACGATACATAGAGCCTTCTTTCATATTTTCCTCCCGTTTTTTAAAAACTTTTTATGGGAAAGTAGGCTTAAAGATACTTAAAATATGCAATAACACGTTTCCAGTATGTTATGTATTATTTGCATCTTAGGGATATGCATAACATTTTCAAATTAGCATGGATCCAGTGGCATTACAAGAGCATACCACCCGTAAACAAGCTGTCCAATCGGGGCTCAGACCCGAAGTAAATTAACGCTGTAGCCACAATCACGTCAACATAGGCTGCGTCGTTTGGATTGCTGTTGAACTTCCCCGAACTTGAGTTTTCTCTTCTAATTGTTTTCTTTCTTTCTTTTTTGTTTCAAATAAATATTAACGCTTAATATTTTTTAAACTAAAACCCCTGCTCTTACTATCAAACGAGCACATTTTTCCACCATAAATTGTCATTTATAATTCTTCTTAGAACCCTTTTACTGTGTAAAATATATTAAAGCTTTCACATATTTTAGTAAAATCCAAGTACAATTGTATAGGACCCATAGTTGTACCTTTTGATGTATCAATTTAAACCTCCTTACATTTCTGAAATGCGACAAAGTTAACTATAAGTGTAACGTATAAATGATTTTATATAAAGACATGCTTCCTACTAAGAACGAAACATTTAATTATAAATTAATTTTGAAAATAAGATTATAGCAAAAAAAAATACTGGACATATTTGAAGAAAGCAGATGCATTCTTTTACTTATAAATTCATCATTTCCATAAACACAAATTTCTTCATCAAGACACATATTGAAAATAAGTCATTACTTGTAACGATAATCGCAATTTTGATAAAGCATCTTCAGCCTAAATGCCCTTCCCTCTTTTATGGCAAAAACGAGCGCCACACTTTTCACGAGAACTGTCTGCTAAATGCTTAAGGACTTGAACCAAAATGTTATTAGAGTGCTTCGAGGACATTTATGGTTCATAAAAATTTGCAGCTGCTCTTAAACGCAGCGAGGATTCAGTGGAGGAAGAACGAAAGCAATTATGTCTTTATCTGCTACTTTGAGAACAGGAAAAGTTTTCTTGATGGAAAGATAAAGCTGAAACGGAGAGATACCCCAGCGAAAATGATGAATGAAAAAAGTTTGCTTCCTTTGATATTTTCACTTTTGAAATAAGCGTGCATTACGTAAATGCATATTTTTCATTACTTTCATTTGATAACAAATTCAAGAACTTATCATTTCTTTATAATTTTTGACAAGAATGAGAATTTTCCTTCGGATTTATTTTTAATAATAAACAGGCATCTAATCTTTCAGAAGTTATGTGGTATTTAGGCCTTAAAGTAATTTTCTTTTCTCAGATAAATTTTCTTAAATTTTTTCAAAAAAAAGCAAAGCAAATTTTCTCTTAAAAAATCACCAGGATTTGGAAGTATATACTATTGTACAATATTATAAACTGCTTTAAAATCAGTTACAAGAAAAATATTTCCTAATCGTTTAACTTCTATGCGTGAAAAAAAAAAACACTTTCTAAAGAATAAATGTTAATATATAACTTGGGGAATGTGGGACAAAGTCAAATTGTGGGTCAAGTGAAATAGTAAAATATTTACTCGGTTTGAGGGTCACTTGTTTAATAACATTTTAACTATGTTACATAGTATAAAGTTGATTAAAGTCAAAAAAATGTTACTCTAAAAATCAAGCCGTATGATAATACCAGCCATTTTCAAAATTTGATACTCATGTTACAATATTTTATCTTAAGTCAAGCATTTTTTTTTTTTTTTTTTTTTGCTATTATGATAAAATGCCTATTACTAACACTTTGAATATTAATTAAGACCTGCCAATGTCCAGTGCAGTGTTAATATAAGTTGTGTTCGGCTTGGTTTGATTTCTAATGTTTAGAACAATTTGTCATGTGCATAAGGGGCAAAGTGAAATACGTATTTACTTTCATTTTTTCCCTACACCAGTCATCAGATAAATAAAGTTGTCGTTCTATTACACAGGTCTGCGATGAAAAAATTGTAGCATATTTAACTAGTGGGTTTAACAGTATTTCTTGTGCTGATTACGAAAAAAATAGTGAAAAAATTCCATCACCCCTAGATAAGTCAGAAATTTCAACTGAAGTTTTCTTATTTTCAGGGGTTTTCAGGTTCAGTATGCGTACGATTTTTCAATATTATAGCCTACATAAGTGGTAAATTTAGTCTGAATTATGGAGCTTTCATGGTGAACAGGTAACTAAACAATGTGAGTATGTTATTTGCAAAAAAAAAATATTCTATTTATTTGAATAAGACAATGAATCTAAACTGGGAAAATCCAGTTTCTACTGGAACAAGACATGTCTCAGTCTGTCTGATTAATCCGCAATCCTACTGTCTGCTAGACGTCGGCGTCGTGAGGAATGTAGTGAGCCGTGACCTTGAATGCAGTCAGTGACTCTGTGGAGCTAGCCACTGTGGTGTACATATCAAACAGTTTTGTGCTATTTAGAAGAAATGGCTACCAGAAGATGTGTCAACTCTCCTAACTGTTTCTGTTATATTTGTGGGCCTTATACCATCAAGAAGCAGCAAAGGAACATTTCTAATTTTGTTCAGAAGGTGTATTTTGCATACTTTGGTGTTAAATTAGGGGACCAAGATAAATCTTGGGCTCCCCATATAGTGTGTTCTGTGTGTGTTGAAGAACTGAGACAATGGTTTCAAGGTAAGAAGAAATCATTTCGTTTTGGAGTACCCATGATTTGGAGAGAGCCTAAAAATCACAGTGATGACTGTTATTTTTGTTCTTGTTCAGTGCAAGGTTTCAATTCAAAAAACAGGAAGGACATTTCATGCACAACCAACATACGTTCGGCTATTCGCCCTGTTTCTCATGGACCTGACTTGCCTATTCCTTCACCTCCAGGCACCCTGGATAATATTTTAGAAGATTTAGACCAAATGTCACATAGTAGCAGCGATGATGAGGACAGCTACGATCCAGGTACCAATGACCCTAAACTTTTCTCTCAACCAGACTTGAACGATTTAGTACGAGATATGGGCCTCCCAAAGGATTCAGCGGAAGTTTTAGGGTCTAAACTAAAAGAAAGACATATGTTAGCCTCCGGTGTTTCATTTTCATGGTACCAATTTAGAGAAAAGGAATTTGTCCCCTTTTTTACATAAGAGGGTGACCTAGTTTTCTGCAACAATGTACCTGGGATCATGGAAATGTTCAAAATCACGTATGAACCAGAGGAATGGAGACTTTTCATCGATTCATCAAAAAGGAGTTTGAAAGCTGTACTTCTTCACAATGGTAACCGATATGCTTCTGTGCCTGTTGGACACTCGGTCCATTTGAAAGAATGCTACGAAAATCTTGAGTTTGTTCTCAATAAGCTTGGCTACTCTGACCATAAATGGACTATTTGTGGGGATTTGAAAGTTATTTCCATGTTACTAGGTCAACAAAGTGGTTACACAAAGTTTCCATGTTTCCTCTGTGAATGGGATAGCCGTGACAGGAACCATCACTATGTCAAGCAGTACTGGCCAATCAGAAAGGTTCTTATTCCTGGAGTTAAAAATGTTGAAAGACAAAGTTTAGTGGATCCTAAAAAGATCTTACTTTCACCACTTCATATCAAATTGGGGCTAATGAAACAGTTTGTGAAAGCATTACCCAAAGAAGGAGAGTGTTTCAAGTATCTTTGTGAACAGTTTCCTGGTCTATCCGATGCTAAGCTGAAAGAGGGAGTCTTTGTTGGGCCTGACATCAGAAAACTTTTAAAAGATGAAAGCTTTATCACTAAAATGGAAATGAAAGAAAAAAATGCCTGGAATTCATTTAAACATGTTGTAACAAGCTTTCTTGGAAACAAAAAATACCCAAATTACAAAACTTTGGTTGCTGAATTGTTAGAAAACTACAAAATGTTGGGCTGCAACATGAGTGTCAAAGCTCATTTCCTTCACTCACATCTGGACTACTTTCCAGAAAATCTTGGGGCTGTAAGTGAGGAACAAGGAGAACATTTCCATCAAGATATGAAAGAAATGGAGCGCAGATACCAAGGTCGATGGAATGTCAACATGAGAGCAGACTGCTGCTGGATGTTAAAAAGGGAAAATTCACAAGAACATAGCCGAAAAAGTACCAAAAGAAGCTTTGATGGAAAAAGAAAACGTTATTACAAAGACTTATAATATCTTTGCAACACATGTCCATCACTATTGTGCTCATTTTAGCTAGGTATCGTTGTTTTTTTTTTGCTTTTATTTCATGTTAAAATAATAAAAACAAATCCGAAATTTTCCGGTATTTGAACTTTTTCCAAAAACTTCAACTTTATTTTGTAGGCAAGCCTTACGTGATAGAAAAAAACCAATGTGTTTTTTGAAATCGGCGCAAAAAACTGCATAAAGATCAGTTAACTAAATCCAAAAAATTTTTAAAAAAGTTTTTTTGCAGACCTGTGTTATTAATCATTTCAATTATAAACTTATTTAATAAGTAGATTTTTCATTCTTTCATGTAATTAATCCTTTAGTTTTCTTACACTCCTTACTCCCTTATTCATTCGCTCATTTTATCAATCATTCAGTCATTTAGTATTAGCGTTAAGCAAAAAGTATTTATAAGCCCTTGTATTCGTAAATATAAATCATTACATGGTATTTGAACTACGATAAGGCTACATACGAATGCAAAGAGTTAATTACCCTATAGACAACTATTTAATTCGGAAAATATTTCAATTTTTTACTTTGCCCCACAACATGGTGCAAAATAATAGTTTTCCAATTTTACCTTTAACGTACTAATTTATTGCCTAAAATGAAAAACGATTTTTAAGTGCATTTTATACTATAAAATACATAGTTTTTCTCTTTAGGTACTGTTATTTTCAAAATAAATTTCCAATTTCTTCATTATGAAAAATGTAATTTATCTTAACTATTTCATTTTGCCCCAAGTTCCCCTACTAACCTTAGATTAAGTTCCTATTTTGCCTTAAATTCTTCGGTTCATTAGAGAATATTAAACGTTATAGGTATGAGATAATAAATAAAATAAAATATGTAAGTTGTTATTATGCTGCATCCGTCAAAAAAAATTATTATTGACAATAGAATATCTGGCGCATTTTAGAGTTTCTCGTCAATCTATTACAAGTCTAGGCTAGAAACCACATTTTCAAACTTCCAATTAATCCAACACGTATCGAAATTTATAGGTAAATTAGGCCTTTCTCTTAAATTAGAAACTGCTCTAGATATTGATGACTACCGATAAAATCGGTTAATTGGCTGTCAAGTACAAGGACAGCAAAGCGATACCCAGAATAAATATCTTCTCCGCTTTCATTACGCTCGCTGCCAGTTACTTTCACTTCATGTTTCGTAATTAAAATATACATACCCATCTCAGCAGCTACATTAAATTTTAAATAGATTTGGGTTCAAAGATTAGGTTCGACAGGATTTTGTTGATTTTTCGTATTGCAAACTGAAGAACTTTTCAATTTAAAGATGACAAATGTCACACCATTTTCTTATAGTTTACATTACAATTACAGTTACAATACAATTCATTTACATTTTCCAGTATAAAAAATGTAAATAAATTGTATTTAATATTTATCTTTTGGGTCTGAAGAGCTGAAGTCTGGAATCGCAAGATGTATGTTGTTTTTTAATAAAACGTTCGTAATTAATTCATTAAAATAATTCCTTGTTTTCAAACCGTTATTGTTATCATTATTTGATTTTATTAATGTAAGTAAGAGGAAATACTGTAAATAATTTTCACCAATTTACTTCCAAAATCTTATGTAAGTATAACTTACTTAAGAACAAGAGATAACAAGTATAATTAATATAACAAATTCAAGAAAAATAAGATACAAAACACACAGTATTCAAATACTAATTCCTGTTAGAGATAAATTCAATGTCAGTTGCAATCCATTCCCCAATATAAACAATGTAATCGTTCTTAATCAGCGTCGTGTATTGTTAATATTTGTAAACTAAACAGAAGGAGCGTAGAATTCGTGGAATTAAGGTGAAAAATTATTCTTTTGTTAATTTTTAACAAGTGTCTGTTTTGTCTCGTAGTGTTATCGTTTTAATAAACTCTTAAAGTTATTCTGTGTACTCTACTCTGCTATGGAAGACAAACATGATCATGCTAACAATTTCAACTTCATTTAATTTTAAAATAAATAAAATAGAATAACTAAAATAATACTATCGCACGTGTTTAAAATATACAGTTTGTTTAACATTATTTTTGAAAAACCGAAGATTAAAAAAGAAAAGGAAAAAAAACACAAGACACTTTATTGATGCATATGAGTGATTCTACAGAAAACCTGCATTTTAAGTCACAAAACAATGAAATGAAAATTATTATTAACATTGCTTATTTTTTTATTCAACATGTAAAAATACAATGTTTTCTGAGCTATAATTGAAAAATTTTAGAAATTAGAAAAAATAAATAGTAAAAAAAATCTATCCACAGAAGGTGATATGTCACTTCTGTAGACTGTCACAAGCCAGAGTTGTACTATTTCAATAGTTGTAGCTGATGTATTATACCACATACGTAGATTAAGTATGTGCATTTTCATTACAAAATGTATGAATTTAACATCACATACGAATTGTTTGCCCTATTTATTGTCACATTGAATATTTTTCAAAAAGAAAGCTTGTCACAAGGCCACATTGCATCACTTCTGTGGACATTTTAAAACATTAAAAAAAAACAACTCTCTAGATGGCGGTACTTATCCTTTCGTAGTGGCAAATAAAAGAAGAAGCAGCCATGTTGGAAATGCAAGCAAGTTGCTTTGAATAAGTTTGAAATCTTTTGGGTAAGAATTTGGTATTTATGTTCATTCTTAATCTGTTCTCCTTATGTCATCACCTCTGTGACCTTTTTTAAAGTGACAATTTAAAATTATATTTTTTATTCAACGTGCCATATTAAACAAAATATGATGTTCTAAATGTTATAAATTGCACAAACTCATAGAATTAACAGTAATATAATTATTCAATAAATCAGAAAGTTTCGTCACTTCTGTGGACATCACTTCGTGGACATCCCTTCTGTCTCAGAAAATTTACGCCATGATTCTTCAGCTATATGTATTCATCTGAAACCAATTTTTCAAGAACTTGCACTAGAAACACTACAGATACTAAGTGATGGGCCAAGCACTTAATATCGAAATAAAAAAATGATTTATCTCTTGAGAGCATTCATTGCAAAAGAAACAGGAGCAAGTACATGTGTTTGGCATTTCTCAGAAACTAGTCATGGCAAGGAGGTGCCTGATGGTGGTTGAGGAACACTAAAAAGAACTGCGGATAATATTATTGCACATGGTTATGATATTACTGGACAAGATGAGTTTGTTTCTCTGCTAAAAACGAGATGCCCTGGTATTAAAGTGATTGATATCACTAAAGATGCTGATGTAGAAATGAAGAAAATTGATGAGATTTAAAAAATAATAAATATCGTAACATTTAAAGGTACAATGAAAATACAACATTACTTGGTCAAAGAAAAACAAGCACTTTCTAGATGCAAGACGTCTGAGATGTCTGTATAACGTGCAAACCTGAAGAAAAGTGTGTTCATTTCTCAAATTCCTGTTAATTTTGATGATGACCATAACAGCTCCAATTTAGATGAACTTGAAGCATTGGAAAATATATATGAGATTGTCTGCTTTGAAGGAAAGAAAAATTTTAAGAAGCATTATATAGGAGTTGTTACAGAAGAGCATCAGACTGAGTGCAAAGTGAACTTTTTAAGGAGATCTGGAAATAAAGTTTTTTCTTTTCCTCAACAGGTTGATGAAGAAATAGTTGATAGGAAAAACGTAATTAATATTTTTAAGTTTCCAACCAGGAACAGAAGAAGTTGTTATATATTTGAGGATGATTTAACACCATTACCAAAGTTAGAATAAATTTCCGTAGTTAGTAGTGTAACTTAGTCTGTTACAAAATTTGTTTTGTCTATATTTTTTATTTTATTTACACTTTCTTTTTTTGTCATAGAACAACTGGATTACTGGTATTATGTCAATAAATTTTGTGTGATTATTAAATACCACTTTTTTTTTTTTTTTTTTTTGCATAAACTCGCTGTCTTTTTGTTTTTTTCCCATCAGAAATTGTACGTTTTCAGCGATATCACTTCTGTGGACTGCTAAATTCTTCTTATTTTTTTTGTCAAAACGGAGTTGATCTGTGCGACAGATGTTATGGTTATATACATATCATAAGCCAACCTTCAGATTTTTTTGAAGAATTTTTCTTGATTTTTTTTAATTTGAAAATTTATGTAGTCAAATTGCAGGTTTTCTGTAGAATGACCCATATCTGAGAGATACCTCTAAAACTGACGCATACGCAAAAGTTAAATAGTATTAATTTTTATGTTTTTATGCTTTGATTTTTTAAAAAGCGGCATACAATTGAGAGAGATGCGGAACAAAAGAAGGAAAGGAGATGCAACACTTAAGTAATATATTACTTGGTTTTCCATGAAACTAGATCAAAACTAAAATGCGGGTTGATACTGCAAAAACCATCGGGTAAAAATCAACAAAAATTTAATATCCTGAATGCTATGTTGCGTTATGCTTCAAGATTAAGTATGTTACTTTTAATCACAAACTCTCATATACAAGTTTCAAGTCAGATTTCTATCTGAAGTTGAATGTTTTCTGCAATCGAAAAAGTACTCATTTACTGTTTTATTCAAATTAAGTCAAAAAATGAATAAAATATTAACGTCAGGAAGTATTAATCTTAGAAAATCCTTCTTAATATTAGAATAAGGTTTACGTCATGCAAAGTAATAAAAGAGAATGGTTCCGTGGAAAGACAACTTTTAATGGGTACACACCCAAAATTAATCGTGTCGTTGTTCTTAACGAAACTGATATGCAAGAGAAAATCTATACAACTAAAGCAGAGGTGGGAGTGTGTTTCAGTGTTGCAAGTAAATTGCCCCAAATAAAATAAAGAAAGGCAATTTTCTACCTCTTTTTATTAAAAAAAGTACGGGTATATTTCGGTGCGTATTTACTTATTGTATGTCGTAATATTGTTTGCAACGTAGCTATGTTAAATATTTTAAGTTAAAAGATTTACAGTAATGCTCTAAAAGTAGCCTTTTACAGCAAGAAAAAATTTTAGCCAACAATGACAGAACCCGTAAAGGGATATGTCTTCTTTATTTTTTTATTTTTTAAAAAAACTACATATTTTTCTTTTTTAATGTATAAAAGTTTTGTTTCCGTACATAAAGATCGCTTGCTATAAAACTTTTAGCATGACATAGTTTAGTATTGCTTCTGAGAAGTTGTTCCTTAAATTCATCAATAAGACTTTTGGAGTTTGATAAATTAAAATACAAAAGGAATGAGTGACATGCAGCGTCTTATTGTAATAGTTTAATGATTTTATATCGAAAAGTGCTTTCACCTATGAAAAGGGTTTTTCTATAAGGGCGGGTAAATGTTGAAATAGAATAAAACAAGATCTGTGTGAGTTATTAACGAAAGTCCTTTTTTCATTGAAAGACCCATGTATGCCATTATGTATGGAATATAGCATCATTCCATATATAGCAATCTTCCATACGTAGCATTTGGAATATGACCCCAATTTTTGCCGAAAGATCATCTTTAGCATTCTTGGTTCATTATTGAATGAACAAGTATGTTAACAAGTAAAAATTGCCGTGTGGGACGACACCAATCCACATGAGGTTCCCCAGGTGGCAATACATCCACGAAAAGTTGTTGTTTGGTACAGATTTTAGGTCGGCGAAGCCATATTTGAAAACGTCGTTGGCGATGCCATTATCATCAATGTCGAGAGCTACAGAATGATTCCCAAACTGAACGATATGGACGTCGATGACAGGTGGCTCCAACAGAAAGAAACTGATGAACTGGTGGTTCCATCACAACGTGCTACACAGCGGCGTCACAATGCGCATTTTGCTTGAACGATTTGAGAGTTTGGTGTCTCTCGCAGAGTTGGCAGACACCAAGATCGCGCTATTTGACCCTGCTAGATATTTTTTTTTTTTTGGGGTGGTTCACTGAAGTCACATTTTTATACAAATAAACCGCAATCGATGGATGCCCTCAAAATCAACATAACTTACGCCATTGCTCCAATTCGGCCGGGCCTATGCTTCAGAGTCATTGAAAGTTGAACCACTGGGATTCGCGCCAGCCTGAATAGCAGCAGCGGACTTTTAAACGATGTTACACTTCATAAAAAATGGTATATGTCATACAAATGACACAAATGGTCCTTCCAAATAAAAAGAGAGTTTCGTTAATACCTCGTACAGAGCTTGTTTTATTCAATTTCAACATATCCGGCTCTTATTGAAAGACATCGCCACCTATCTTTTTGCCCACCCTGTGGAAAGAATAATTGACTATTTTTATCTTCCTGAATAACGGCAAGATATTAATTGTAGAAATTAATCTCACTGATATCTATTGAAGCAGCTAAATTACAGGTAGCTTTTTATTTATTTATTTTTTTAATTTTTGAAAATAAACAAAAAAAAAGCATAGTAATCAAACGACACAGATGAAAAATGCACGTTTGTTGAGATTTTAGGAAATGAAATGCATGAGAGTCGGAGGAAAATATAAATAAATAATTTTGATTGAAATATGAAAGTTTCGTTTCCTTTAATTTGAAAGGGCCCTAATTTGAAAATAACGATTTAAGTAAAATACATTTTTTAGATTGCTTTATATGGTATAATATAAAAATAATTTTAAATATTTTTTTCACTTGAGCTGTTAGTTAAGTACTTTAATCATTTATTTATTTAATTAAGTATTTTTTTATTTTTTAGTATACACCGGTCATCATTTAAAAAAGAAGAAGAAAAAAGTACAATTTTCGTCGACATCGTAAATTTTTGCCAACATTGCCACTGTAGCACAATAAATTTACGTTTTTAGACACTTTAAAATGAACATTAAAAATACCTAAAGCGATTTTAATTTATTGAGTCTTTAAGAACATTTTAATTTGAGGTACATAGCTGTTCTTTTAGTTGAACGCCAAGCTGCTTTTTGTTGACTAACAAAATTTAAATAAACAAACAACAAGCTTTTAAACTACAACTTTGAATCTGTTTTAATCTGATAATACAATTTATTTCTAAAAACATGGTACATGTAAGAAAATGAAGAAAAAAAAGAAAAATAAGGGAATATTTCATTCTAAAGGTGGTTGGAAATCAAGAAGTAAAACTAATGTACATATTGCAAACCAAAATAGATATTTCAAGAAAGAAGAATACAACTCACACCCTTATTTAAACCCAAATTTCATGGTGACTATCAATCGTTATCAGGAAATCATCAACCTATAGTTCGTTTTCTTTGTTTCGATCATCATTTACGCAAATAGAATTCACAAACACCTGTGCTATTCCCCTTAAATCGGGATACAAAATGAACAAAGATATTCCATCCATTCATTTATCCACCTATTAAGAAGATTGCCACTCAGGAGAGAGGCCCCATTATTTATTCTTTTTCATTCTTACACTCTCTGAATTATGGTTTCTTACTCCCCAACGTAAACTGTCTTAAGAAGAAGTTATTTATCTCTTCCTGTCAAGAAAATTATTCCCAACATTGGGAAGGCAATGAAGAGTTGAAAGTTTGAAAGACATTTTATTACCCATTTTGTATAAGAGAAATTTTCACTTGCAACATGTACTTAATCTGTATACTTAATTTCTAAAGTTAAATATTTCATCTTACTTTTTTTAATGATCGTTACAATGTAATATTTTTCTCTTATGTCAAAATGCAGTTTTTTACCGAGATTATTTCACTTAATGAAGATCATATATGTATATATATATATAGGCTTGTCATATTTTTGGTTAGTGAAACCGGGACACATTAATATGGGATGGGCATACCGGGGAGTGGAAAACACCCCAGCAGCGGAGGGAAATTAAAAAACAATTAAAAGCAAAATGGTGAGTTTTACGCCTTTTTTTTGCCTCGCAAGTAACAGGAATGGGGAATCTGGAACCTTAAATTGTTAGTCTACCCTCTTAGATTAAATTGTTAGTCTATTTTGTTAGTCTTTTAAAAATAAAAAAGGAATTTGTGCTACTTAATTTACTTAAAAAGATTTTTTTTTCCTTTTTAATGAGAATTTTTCTGGTCTACCATCTAGAAAGAAGTGTTAATAAAATAAAGTTTAAAATACTTCATGAACTTGTTTAATTGAACAATTAATCTTATAACTAAGTCTTATTTTTTTAAATTACAATTTTTGTCTACAAAAACCATTTCAAAAAAACATTTTTGTTAAACTAAAAAAAAAAAAAAAAACAATTCATAAGTTAACAATGTTATTCTTTGTTTCCAACCCACTCATATTTTCGACTTGAATGTACTTTTCTCAAGATGTCTTTGTTAAGCTTGACTTTTTCATAAAAGCCAGAGCAAAGAAAACGCCAAAGTTAATTTTACATACAATCAATGCTCTTGCAGTGGACTCCTTCATTAATGCTCTGTCATCTTAAATATTCTTAATGTCTTTATAAAAGATTCTTAAAAACATAAATTCATTACTTTTTACATCATACACCGTTTCCGGGACATTGATAAAACTGGGCGGGACACCGGGACAAGAGCAAAATACTGGGACTGTCCCGGTCAAACAGGGACGTATGGCAAGCCTATATATATACGCTTATTGTTATTATCAACTTAATACATATACTCTGAGATAAGATTTTGTGCCATAAAGTACAATTTATGTGTTTTAAAGGATTAAACGGCATATGAAGTTTGCCGAAATGCGTTTGTGTTGAATATGACTAAATAATTTTAGAAGAACAGTAAATTTGTGACTTTAAACTAAATTTGAAATAACGATCATTCCTATTTAAACCTTCGGAAGTTGTGTGTATGTCATTTGTAGTTATGCATTAGACTATTTCCTTCTTAATGTAAAACGCACTAGAGCGAGACTTAAAAAAAAAACTCTTAAATTTTAGGTTTTCATTTATTTATTTATTTTTTGAACTTACTTTTCTATAATATATAGCTACTTCAGCAGATTTTTTTTTTTTTTTGTAAAAAGTCACGCAGTAAGTAAAAAATAATAATAAGTAGCAGCGAGTAATTTAATAATTTTCGTTTAAGTCTCAAAAGCTGTGATTTGACCGCTCTGGTGGGTTTAGTATTCAAATCGTCATGAAATTTCTCCCATACATCTTCCATCTTTTAGCATGAAACGGCAACTGTATGGCAGTTTAAAACGCTCGTAATGGAAACATATTTTTTTCTCTCTTTTTTACATTAATTATAAAACCAAATTAATTATGGCTTCCATTTAGTAAACCCTTCATACTGCCTAAAATATTGCGGTAAATAGAAATAAATACTAGCTTTATAACAATACCTCTGACATCTTTAGCGCACCTTGATTTTAATAGATACACTATAAGCGTTACAATAAATGCAAGGATAGATTGTTCTCATACCAACAAAAGAATATCTTAAAAGATATGTTGCTGATTCGATTACATATAATAAAGAGTTTCTCAAAACTGTATAAACTTCGAATAACATTGAACTTCAATTGACGCTACATTTTATTGATATTAAATGAATCTACACTCATTGTGCATTAAAAAACCAAAGTTAAACTAAAACCATAAATACGAAATCTTAATTTAGCAATTTTCGATATTCCTCCCTACATCCTGATAACTTCCGATTAAAGGTAGCACTTAAATTAAACAGCAAACCTCCATGACCCATCTGCAAAATATATTGAAAAGCGTGTTTTATATAGTGAGCATGTTGCCAATACTTTTAATTGAATCCTTATTTCCTTCGAAGCCGACTTTATTGGCAAGGATTGTAATCAGTGAAGGAAATATATATACAGTGGACGGATAGGGTTTTAATAACCCTGAGTTTTGGCAATGAATTGCTGGATTTTATCGGCAGTCCCTCATACGAAAATGTAATACATGAAATAAACTTAACGATAGGGAAGATACTTTGCGTGTAATTTCCTACGGAGGCCGGTTTAATTAAAATTTTGAAAATTATCTACAGATTTCAATTTTCCATGAGGGGTTGTATATGAAATACAATTAATTAAAAATAGAGAAGCAAAGTGACTACGTAAATGTATTTCGCGGACTGAATACACTGTACATCTTCTAGTTCTGATACAATTATTATTATTATTTCATTAGTTTATTTTTCTATAATAATCGGAAAACAAAGAAAAACCATATTTTCACCTTGTGAATGAAAAAAAAAGTTAGAGATGAACAGTATGTACCACACACACACAATTTACAAAATATATCACATAGATATTTTCACATGTTTTTTTCACTTTTAAGTAGGTTTCTCGTAAGCTCGAAACTCATGTATAGTATATTTTGTATTTTGGGCTTTATAATGGTAGTATTTTACAAAAAAATTATAAAAGCACGTAGTTCCCTTTCTTTGTAAAAAATCAACCCAAAATAATGTAAAAGGCAAAATATATAAAAATATGAATTCAGTGAATTTTCAAAAATAAAAATTAAATTACAATATGATGAGTTGTTTTTTGTTTTGTTTGTCTTACCTATTTTTAAAGAACTTATCTCAGTACAGGCAAATATTTTGTCTGAAAAATCTCTACATCTTGTATGGACGTTCTACCTTTTCTTTTTCAAAAGTTGTTAATTTTTAAATAGTTTAAAAAAAATATTTTCAAACGCGGACATATTTAATAGTTTGTGTCTTCTAACCTAATAACTGCATTTGCTTCGGAAAACTTCATCGAACAGAACTTTTGTCGTAAAACATGTGCACAAAACTGAAATCCATTTTTTCTTCAGTTTTACCTTATTTTATCATTATTTTTTTATTTATTATTATTATTTATTTTTAAATTTTAAAGGAGAACTAGCGTTGCAAAAATATTTCAATTATCGTCTTGGTCAAACCTGAACATCAAAATAGCCTTAATGACAGAAAAAAATTGCATTAAAGTATTTTCTTTACAATAGCAAATAGTGTTAGTAGGGAATAAAGATCACTAGTTGTGGATAAACAAATGTGTTTGTTAAATATGGAGATGGGTATTACGGTTACTATTTCCTTTAACTGAATGTTATTGATCCTCAAAATTTTGACTTATTTTGAGGTCACATACTTTTAAAGCAATTTCAATATTTTGTTTCTAGCAAAAGTAAAAAAATGGCGTTCGATCCACAATTAGTATCCCTGTACTAGCTCAAGATCAATCCAATGCAAAAAAAAACCATTTACAAGTAGATATCAAGGATCGCGTGAACAAATTGCGAATTTGTTCATGTAATAACTTACAAACTTGAAACTTTTCTCCACCAGACCCCTACCTGTTAGCCGAGGTCTTAGGATTGCTTACGCACGGGGAGAGGTAGTGGGGTCTACGGATTTTACATGCACATATCCCCAAGTATACATGGTGGTCTTCAGTGGGTATCGAACGCGCGACCTTCCAGGTGGAAGTCCGACGTGCTAACCACTAGGCTACCACGGCCCAACAAACTTGAAACTAGGTACATAGGCCGTTTGAAAGGCCAGGAGTTGCACCTGAAACTGCTTTTTTATTATTATTTTATTCGGTTTAAAAATTTTTAACTATGAGTAGTTTTAAATACGATATTTTCTTCTATTACGAAGTACGGCATATGGGCCCAACACATGCGCAGAATGCCTGAACTTTCCAGTTAAACTATTATAAAAGGCTTTAATTTAAAATAAATGACATTATATATCTGTGTGTGGTTATGTGAGGGGGAGGGATGGTATTGGAAAATAACCCTCTCCGAAATTCCAATGTTTAAAAGAAGCTATTTATAAAAGTAATTAATAAAACGGTCCCAAGCAATGTCACTTTCCTGAAAAAAATCCTGCATACGCAAGTGTGAGTGAGCAATATCCTGGGGGAATGGGATACAAATGGGTGGAAAACATCAAGACACCATGTGGAATTGCTATTATACAGCACAAACTAAGTAAAATAGTTTTCTTAAAAATGAAATATTTTGATATTGTTTTAATATTAATACAGCAAGTGGAAATGACGGTTGATTAAATCAACCTTATTACCACAACATGCTTGCTCTATCAAGCATTTATTTTTACATAAAACACACCTTTTCTGGCATGTGAGATACTGATTTTTATAATATTATTTTTTTGAGTAAATCAAGCAATACACTGGGCATATTTTATAAAATAGATTGCATCATCAGAAGTTGTAATTATTCCATAAATTAAAGTTGATTTAATAGTACAGATATTAATGTTCCTAGAACATTTGTGATGCAATTCAACATATTTAAAAAAATAACTTTTTAAAAAGTTATGTATTATTACAATTACAGTACTTTAATTAATACTAGTTTAATGACTATAGCCCCATCTTTCGCTTCGTTAATATTTACCTAAACGTAGTTCTGTAGTAATATAACCATCTTCGCTTGATTTCGAGGAATTTTCATCAACCATGAGACAAATTAGATGGAATACTTTATTGACCCAACTAGCAAAATGTGATTTAATGGAGGTCTCGATTGTTTTAGCTTGAGGAAACAGTAATTAAAATTATGTACGCCACAATATTCCTTACATAAAATATTACAGTGGCTTCATTTGACAATATACAGGAAATACAATTGAGTTCGCTTGTTTAGGTAAACAAAAGTACCAAATTAACTAGTTTTCCATACAGTTCTTTATCCTTAATTTTATTAAAAAGACAATATTTAAGACTCCTTCTCTAATTTCTCTCTTATCGGTTTTCAATTTAACTTTTAAATTTGAGATGCCGGTAAAAATAAGTTGAAGTAATTTTTCAAATGGATTTCCTAGAATATAAGAACAGTTATTCCTGAACAATCTAACATTAAATAATGAAAAAAAAGTATTTTATCATGTTAGACACATTTTCAGGCATTAAAAGAAAATTTCATAAAAATATTGACTTTTACGTATTTAATACACTACTTCCCTTCATTACCTACTCTTAAACTTTTCTTGGTTTCTCAACATAGTAATTCATGCTTTTTTTAAAGCAATGTATGGTTACGGACGATTTTAATTTGATCAACTGATACATTTAGCTTTTCTTCCACAAAAAATCTCGAAAGTTATATAATTTTTTATACGGAGACCTTATGAAACAGAGATGACCAGTGTTGGGAAATCTAATTTTTATTTCTGTTGAAAATTTAATTATAGTTAACTGTGAACTGTATACACATTTCAAGCAGTCAAAGACACGTATAAGAGAGTTACAACCTGATTAATCATGGTGGTGGGTTGATCATTGTTGTTGATTTAGAAATGTGTAAATCTGTTTAAAATGTAGTATCCAGTAAAGTTTATGTAAATGCTTTATTTTACTTTCTTCTATATCTAATATATAGAAGAAAGTATTGGATTCGTGGAAATTTTCGAATTTCAAAGGATTTACTATTTTTGAGGAGTGCTAAACCCATTTTCACCATTTTCGGAAAATGTCTGGTTTCGGGGGGAAAAAAAGACTAGATGTAGTCTTTTTATTGTGGGAGCTGTTACTCATTAAGTATTGCACATAATCGAACGAATTTTGATGCACGCATGAGCCCTGAGGAGAACTGGTGCTGATTCATTTTGGGCGCAAATCTATTTGAAGGGGACTGGGCAATCGAACTTTTTCCTCGATTAGCGTGAGTAGAGTAGTTCTCAAGAAGTGATGAAAGAATTCAAACAAAACGTGTTATAAAAGTGGGCCTCGATAGGAACAGATGCTAGTTACATTTTGGTGCAAGGGGCCTCTAAAGGGGTGGATCAATCGAACTTTTAAAAACCTATTTTGAGCGCTGTAACTGAAGACGTAATGCATGGAGTAAATGAAATTCGGTACACATATACATCCTGATAGGAAGTGGTGTTAATTAAATTCTGGCACCATTCCGTCCAAGGGGGTTGGAGCAATCAAACGTATTTTTCGCTAAGCGTATATCTGAAGAATCCCTTAATTCAAACAAAATTTCAAGTGCTTCTCAATAAGAGCAGGTGTTAATTTTATTCTGGCGCCAATCGCCCTAAGAGAGCAGATACTCTGTTTTGTATTGTAGTGTCATCAATTTACCTACACGTTAACAAATAAAGTTCTTATCAATGTTTTTAGCATGTTGAGGCTTTGCTGGTAGAATAAACTATTTATTTCGTTTATCATATTTAAAATCGTATATTTTTTTCCAATAAGGATTTGTATCATAATAGGGATGTTTGGCGAGTAATAATATTCATATGAAGTATATAGAAGGAAATTCCGTGATGGGTACATCATACTAGTTTATCTGCTCATTCATATAAAATGAACATAAAGTATAAAGAAAATTTGTATGTGTAATATTTTATCATAAGCTGACGTCTTAAAGTTGAAGAATCGACTACACAAAAGTTGTTTAACTATGCGGTAAAATTCAGCTAAATATTCTTAACATGCTACAAGAAAACAATGAATAATCTTAATAAATCGTACGCTAGTTGATAATCTTAGCAAATCAAACGATTTTTGAGTTAATTTAGCATCATCCATTGAAATGCGCTTTAATTTATTTTATTTTTGTATTTAGGCATGAATGATATATTTTAAGAAACGATGCCAATAATGAAACGGAGGTTGTGCAAAGATGGATCCTCATAGGAACGAAGTACTGCTGACTGCGTTTTGAGGATATGAGCCCAAGATGGATGGAAAAGTCTTACAATTTCTAGTTAAGCTAGATCGCAAGAAGTAATGCCAAGAATTAAACGGAAGTTCGCATATGGATGCATCCCAATAAGAACTGGTTATGTTTAAATTTTAACTTGCTTGTGTAATTGGACTTTTTCCACGTTCAGCGTAATCTGCGGGGCAAAAAATAGTGCGACGATTCCTAAAAAAAAAATTTATAATCATAAATATCTCACATAGATAGGTTCTAATATTGTCTAGTTTTTAGTGCCAACCGCTGAAAAATTGGGGGGTTGGGGAAGTTTAACTTTTGATTATTTTGAAAACAGAGAAGATTTTAATGAAATATGTGTGAGAAACTTCTGTGATGGTCACAAAATACTAGTTTTATGTGTAATAAAATAAGTTATTGATTCATAAATCGTTTCGGTTATTTGCGTAAATATATATCATTTGTAAAATAACTGCTTTTCTTTCCGATTTATTATTGATAGTTTTCATATTTCATTACTTAGGTAAAACTATGAGACGTTTAAAAAGAAAGTCTTCTGTATCTGGATTATATAAAACAACTTTTTCCGAAACTCATTGTTTAAAACATTTTAATAAGTCCGAAGTCATTGATAGATAACGCAAGCATCAATTTGTAATAAGTATGATTCAAAAAGTAAATCGTTAAATGTTAAACTAAATGTATATATGCATGTATGCATCGATGTGTTATAGTGATACTTATAAGAAAATGTTTCGTAATGTCATTTCCCTCATAGTTAAGCTAAACTTCGCAACGCTTGCTTAAATGCGTTTCAAGTCTTATGACTTGCTCATAAATTACGCTAGTTACTTTCTTGAATCAAGCTGGCAAATGTTATTGGAATGCACGGGCGTTTATATTAGTCTGCGAACATATTACCTGCAGTTATGGTTGAGTCAATACTGCTTCAGTAAGTTACTGCACCGCGCGGGAATTAATATATTTATTTAATAATCTTAAGCCTTGAAACATGTTGAGACATTTTATCGGCAAACATTCATACTAAAGTGTAGGATATATTAATATATTCCGGGCGATATTCAGAGCTTTTCCCAAAATATAGAATACTAACAGCTTGAAAACATGTCATTAAAATTTGTGAATGATTGTTTGTTTCCATTAAGATACTTTTATTTTTACTGATAATTTAAATATTTAATGTTAAAAACTGGCTCCAAAAAAAGACATGTTATAAATTACCGAACCTATTATCTCCAACTAAAATTCAAATAGCGCATAAAAATAAAAGTTATTTGTTAGTTTTTGATTTTTTTTCTTCTCCTCAGAATTTACGCGAAACTAACTCAGAATTTACGCCTATACAAACGGTTTGTTTTTTATAATGATTTTCCCTATTGTTTAATCTATTTCTGGTAAGAGTAAAAAATTGGGAGGTTACTGGATAAAACTTTCAAAAATATTTTAAACCTAAAATACAAATAAATGTACAGTAGATCCGCGCACAGACTAAACGAGTTCCGGGGTGACCGAGGTACATTAGTGCATAAAAAAGCGCCTTTAGAGCGGGGCATTTTTTTGGTTGCCCCGGCCCGGATCGTTCAATGACGTCTACTGTGTCGGATAACTGCAAGAATTTTGGTGGATCTAAAAGGAACAAATAAATTCATAAATTGTTTGAAGAAGAACTTCACATGAAAACAGTTTTAAAATATGACCCTGCATTTTTGTGCAGCGTTTTTAAGTACGTTTAAATCACATTTTGTACCTATCTTAATGATTTTAAAGATATGAAAAAAGTCAGTCCTCTACAGCCTAAACGCTATTATAATCTCCACTTGACTACCAGAAGCAATGACTTTAGTGTGCTAAAAAATCTTACTGAGAATTTGGTTGTTCTTGTGTAGTTTTACTACATTTTACGTTGTACAAATTTACGTTGTTCACGAAAAAGGAAATTTTTAACTGCAAATCAGAAAAACTAAGCATAACAAGGTTTTTCGGAAAAATAACGTATTAAAAATGGCACTAAATTAAATCACGTTCCTCCAAATTAAAAATTCTTAGCAAATGCAAACCAGTTTGATTCTAATATAAACGACAAGATCTTGCTGAAAATTATATTTGAAGTCATAGAAAACAATTTTAATAGTTATAAACCATTGAAGGATGTCAGTTTGAACATCGCTGCCTTAAATAAGATGGCGCCCTCATTGACTGATGGCAGTTGCTTTTTCATTTTGCTAGTAAACAGTTTATTTTATCTGTACTGATTGTATTTGTTACGTGATGAGTGCTAAACGCGTATAAACTGTTGTGTCTGTGGAAACTAAATTACAAGCCATTAACAGACTGGATAAAGGAGAGACATTTAAAAGAGTGGCTTCAGATTTAGGGTGAGAGAATCATCATTTCATACTATGTGCAGTAAATGCCTTTTTTCAGATCTTTCACGATTCTTTCATTTTATCCTTTTAACCACGTTAATCTCTCGATTTATGCAGAGTCCGTGTTTTAAGAGTTTTCGATTATCTGAGGTACCCTCGGTCAACTTTACCTCGGATAACCGAGGTTCTACTGTACTAAATTTGAACTTTGATTGTAAAATTGAAATAGCACACAATATTATCATATTATCGGTATGTCATCTATTCACATGCGTATAACATTTACGCTGCATGGTTCATTATTTCACCAGACAGGAAATTAAATATGGTAACCTTTGTAAATGTTTTACAAATGTTGAACAAATATTCATCTGAAGCAGGCATGTAAAAAATACATAATCATATTCAAAACAACTCATGTTGGGCACTGATGGTAATAACACTAAATATATGTTCCTTGACATTCGGTCCCCCTAAATAGGGTACATAGAGATTTCTGCACACAAAATTCTTGCTTCAGCAAAAAATGTAAGACGGCTGTTAGGAACATCGAATGTTATTTTGAAATTTCAGTTAATCAGTACCACTTAAGGCTAATGAAAAACTGATGGTTGGTAATGACGCAAAAGGTCAGGAACAAATGAAAATTGACGCAGAAATGTTTTTTAAATTATAGGCAATAATCAAACATAAAACAAACTTGATTTTGTACTTGAATACATGAAGCATAACAAAAACGTTTTTTCAAGGTTCATGTCAGTTTTCATGGTGTGCATGTAAACTGAGAACCCAAATCCGGAACAGTGGGTGGCAGTGCCGTTTCAGTACATTTATTAAGCCTCCACATGAATATATATTATTCAGCTTTCTTAAACGTTTGCTATTTTGTTCTTTAGAAAATGACAATAAACTATTTTCGGAGACTGCTGTGGATATTGCGCAGCAAATCGCACATTTCTACGTGCGCTGCAAATCTACGTAAATTACTCAGAGAGATACAGACAATACTGAATGTAATGGGTCACTTACAGAGAACGTTGAGTGTTGTAGCTCCTTTAGTATGTCCTTCTTCATTCTCAGCGATACATACATACGTCCTGGCGTCTTCCCTGGAGGCATTACGGATGTGTAATAATGGTCCAGAAGAAAATACCCGTCCAGCTTCCCCAATGATGTCCCCATCCATGGTTCGCCACTCATACAAAATCATTTCCGGGTAAGCGACGGCCGTTCTGTTTATGATCGTAGAGGATCGTTCAATGACTTCTACTGTGTCGGATAACTGCAAGAATTTTGGTGGATCTAAAAGGAACAAATAAATTCATAAATTGTTTGAAGAAGAACTTCACATGAAAACAGTTTAAAAATATGACCCTGCATTTTTGTGTAGCGTTTTTAAGTTCGTTTAAATCACATTTTGTACCTATCTTACTGATTTTAAAGATATGAAAAAAGTCAGTCCTCTACAGCCTAAACGCTATTATAATCTCCACTTGACTACCAGAAGCAATGACTTTAGTGTGCTAAAAAATCTTACTGAGAATTTGGTTGTTCTTGTGTAGTTTTACTACATTTTCAATTTTATAATTCGTAAATCAAAAGAAAAGCAAGGTTAAAGAAAAATAAATATATATATTCACAAATTACTTTTAAAACTCAATTTTAACATTACAAAGAAACATTATAAACAGATTTATTTAGTGTCTGTTTTTCCTAAATAGATTTAATAACCAAATGGTATGGACGATAATAAAACAGAAGCAAATACACTGATAAAAAATTAATAAATGACCATAGTGCATAATATTTAAGTCATAATAAACTATGTATTCGAAACATATCCACGAATAACTTTTTTCTTCTTTTTTTTAACCTGAAAGTTTATTTGCTGTATGATTTTTTTCTAGAGAAAATGTATGGAAATAGTATGTATCGAATCCACATACAAATATCGAGTGATCCAAGAATGTTTCATTAAATGTTTTATTTTCTTAAGCGCACAAAACATTGCTCATTATTAAGTTTTATCATTGAAACACACATGGAATTGCTACGAAACTCCGATGTTAGGAAAGCAACATGGAACTTAAAAATACATTTGAAAGAAAAATGATTAGAAAACATATTTTGTATTTCCTTCCTTACCAAATATTAATCAGTTCCTAAAACTAAGAATGTAAATATACATATCGATAATCTTTGGCAATACCAGTTACATTTATACGACTTAAATATTGGAATTAACAAAATAAAAAAAGGTGTTGGATTTATAGAGCAGTTAATGTCCTTATATGTTTAACATTTAAGGATGCTTAAGATTCTGTCTTTTTGTCTATTTTCTACCGCAATGTTGCAAAAATACTTTAAAGCTATTTTTCATGTCAAATGTCTGAATATAAAATAATTTTTTAAAAAAATAATCTATTGAAAGCTCTTCTTTTCTAAATGGACTCAACTTGAATCATTTTATTCCATTTTGATCCAGCGTTTAATGGAACACCGCAATAGTTATTTATCATCCCTATAAATAAATCCCACTCTTTTGTGCAAACTGCCATTAACAATTCTCGAAGCATGAAGGAATTCAAAAGCCTAAAGAGAAAGGTACTTTATGACGTAAGCATTGTATTTAATGCTTAAGGATTAGTTATTATATTTACAATGAGGGAAATCATCATACCGCAAATCTTTGGTATTGAGCCTTGAGTAAATCCTGGATTGATACGGGTTTAGTCAACTGTTACGGGGGAATGAGAGGAAAGTTGAAGAAAATAAGAATGAAACCCTGAAGGAATATATTTTTATTCCATGCATTAAAAACAGAAATAGCTAAGGAATTCTGAGAGTGTATGTATCATGTTCCAACTCTGGAACATGAGCAAACAAGCGGTCCATTACTAAAAGGAAATTGCTTGCTTTGAAACGTCTCTTCAGTTCTTGACTTTAAAGCTATTTTCGGAAAAAACTTCAAATACTAAGACTTTACTGGAATTTCAAAGGAGGAAAATTATCTCTAAGAAAGCTTAACTTTTCGTAAATGTTAGTATTTGTTTCAATCCATTTTAAACCACTTCCTTTTTTCCTTTCGATTCTTTTTTTTTTTTTTTTTTTTCTTGCTTTATTAGGTAAATCGCTGCCAAAGATATATTTATTTTACAATTTTATCAAAACAATTTATATACAGCACTTGAGTTCCTTAGTTCGACACTCGAGTTTGACATACACTATGATATTGAACGCAAAAGACAGGTTTTCGCAAATGTCGTATTTCCTTTTTAACCTACTTTCCCGTAAAAGTAAAAATGAATAAAGTATGAAAGAATGCTTAAAAATATCGTTAAAAATAAGAAAAAGTCAAAACTATGTGAAGTAATTAAATAAAGATTGAAAAATTACAAAACTGAGAGGGGTGCTTCAGATTGGGTAGTAGGATTTTGAAATGGTCTATTGGTCTGTTTAACCCACCCGCCCCCCGTAATAACGTTTTATGGATTAGTGCGATTCCAAAGATTTTTTTTTTCTTTTTTGCGTTAAAAAGATCTCGTCGAGGGCATCTCATTTTGATAGTTTACTTTTCGGTTTGAACATTTTTTTGTTCAATTTTGAACAGCTCAAAAATCTTAATATTAGGGCCTTGGGGCCATAATGAAGCAAATTAGGTAAACTCTGGGCATGAGACCCAAGTTCCTATGATCAATCTTATCGGTAGAAGCTTTCGGTGGGAAAAAGCATTTTATTTGAACAATTTTTGCTGATTTTTGAACAAGTTCAAAAAATGAACGTAACATCTATGTGGAAATTTTATACAAATATAAATCCTGATCTAATAGACGGATTTTCTTAAAACAAACTTTATCGGAAAGATGTTATGACGTAGAACAAGTACAGAAGCGAAGTTCAATTAGAACTAAACGAGCTTGTTTTGCTGTGAAATGTTTTAATAGGGATTTTTAAGGCTATTTCTGGATGAATAAATGAATGAGTAAAAGAATGAATGAGTAAAACAATGAAAGAATAAATGAGTGAATAATGAAAAAAAATAATAAATTAGTGAACACATGAAAAAATAACTAATGAGTGAATAAATACATGAATGAGTAAATGAATGAATGAATGAGTAAATGAATGAATGAATGAGTAAATGAATGCATGAGAAAATGAGTGTTTGTATGAATAAATAAATAAATGAGAGAATGAATATGTATTAACCGTTGCAAAAAGGTGTATTTGAGTTAATTAAGGGATGTTACGACGTAGAACATGGACATATACTAAGTTCATTCAAAACTAAACGAGCTTATTTTCCCACGAAAGTTTTTTATCTGGATGTTTAAGGATATTTGCGAATGAATTAATAAAAAAAAATGAATGAATGAATGAATGAGCGAATGAATGAATGAATGAATGTGTGAGTGAATGAATGAATAAATGTGTGAGTGAATGAATGAATGTGTGAGTGAATGAATGAATAAATGTGTGAGTGAATGAATGAATGAATGGAAGAATACGTATAAACCATTTAAAAATGTATATTTGAAGTAAATGAGAAAGAGAGAGAGAAAAAAAAGATTATCAATTTAAACTTGTATGCGGGAAAGTAGCTTCGTATAGTTCTAGACGGAGCTTCTTATTATTCATAAGATCAAGTATAAGCCCAGTATCATTATTATCAGATGAATATAATTTACTCTGAAACAATGTACTGTAACTACATCAAAATGAATTAAGATCGTTTTTACTCGACATTAACTCTTGTTGGTATGCATATAAGCACTTAATTAAAATATTGAAATTATCTAAATGCTTTATTCATTATATTTAATAATTACTTTATGCGGAATTTAAAATGATAATCTGACTTTAGGTGAAAAAAATGATTAATGGTTACATAAGAAAGTACTACACTAAATTAACTATGAATGCAAATATTCGTTTTACATTGTTTTTTCATGTATGTAAAATGAAAATGGGAAAAGTATGGTCTGAATAAGTTCCTGAAAGTTTTAAAAAATAATAGCGTAACAGCGTAAGCTACGGAATTTTGATTTAATATGGACCTTGTTGAGGGGGGGGGATACAAACCAGTGAAAATGAAGAGTAATGACTTGTATAATTAAATTAGAGCTACTGAACAGACATGAGTCTATATGGTTGTCAACCTGTTTGAAATGCAAGGTTAAAAATATTGTTGATGTGGTTTGATAAACCTTGTGGGTATCTCATCTGCTGCAAAACAGTTTACTGTACTTTAAAATGTTACAATTAGAAGGAGAAAGTAACAGAAAAGGGAAATATTAAATAGAAGCAACGAGTTATGGTCCATTAAGAAATGTTTTAAAAAGAGAGTTGAAAAGGTTCATTTTAAAAGTTTTGTTTAAGTATTTGATGAACATTTACGCGGTAAATGATACCTTAATGACTTCTTCATAAGAGATACATTTAAGTATGCGAGGGAAACGTGACTTTATCTCAGTACATGTTGCTGTTCAGATATTTTAAACCAGATTTTGTAATTGATGGAAAATAAACATTCAAGGTGCACATTTTCATTGAGTTAATTAATTCAATATATTTCTACAATAGATTAATTTATATTACATCGCAAAGAATGTGAAAGATATATATTCTTAGCGCTAAACAAGCACCCACAGTAGGGTGGTTCGAAAAAAACTTTTTTTTAAATTTTAGATCGCTATAGTGCGCAAAAGTTGCCATTGGTATAGACATGAAAAAAGCACTAATTATTATTTCTTTATTAATTTATCTTCCGGTCGCGCAATGCCATCGAAATTAGCAAACATTTGTGAAAAACCTTAATTTTTCATATTTTTTTTAACCACGCCAGATGGTCTTAATTGCATTCCTATACCATGAATTAACTACTAAAAGGATGTAAAATCAATATATATGCACTTATTATACATTTGTTTCTTATCTTTTGGTAGAGCAACATAGTAAAATTAGTAGTTTTTTCAAAGTTTCAATGTTTGACCGTTTATTACATTTTAATCAGACGACTTTTAGAGATGCTATAGCATCTCTTCTTAATTCTATTAGAATAATATATTAAATAGTTTAATTCTATTAGAATAATATATTAAAAATACAAGCATATAAGATAAACTTTGATATTCAAGTGGAATTCGGTAGCGCAGTTTCGTCAAAAACAGCAGAATAGCTTACGTGAACAGAGGGGCGAGGCGTACATGACGCATGCCAGCGATGCGCTCGTAGCCGGTAGCAGCTATTATTGTTGTCTGACAATGTTTCCTTTCAGATAATTTAGAAATTTGCTAATAATAAATATTTGGTAACTTTTGCGTTTCAATATTCATTTGCTGGTGCAGCTCTTCGCTCATTTTGTTTTCAAAACGACCTAGAATTCACCACGGGGAGGTAGCTGCACTTCGAGTTCCAACCACACCCTATCCAACCAACTGTCCAAATAGGGTGTGTTATTTACAGTATGTACAAATTTATTTCGCTTTCTTTCTCTTTATGTTTCCTTTATCTATCGATATACCTCGAAATTCGGATTTGTGCGAAAAAGTCGGCAACGCTGAGCGTGACAGTAATGTGGTTCTAATATAGCCGTCTCTGGAACTGTGTCCACACACTTTACTTGAATTTTCGGTCACTAGCTTAACGCATCTTTTAACTGCCTGTGTATGGCATGGGAGAGCATCTATACTCATAATGTAGATGCTTACTCATAGATGTTTACTTATAGATGCTTACTCGTAGAGATAAGATACTTACTTATAGAGATAAGATACTTACTCATAGCGATAAGATGCTTACTCATAGAGATAAGATGCTTACTCATAGAGATAAGATGCTTACTCATAGAGATAAGATGCTTACTCATAGAGATAAGATGCTTACTCATAGAGATAAGATGCTAGATGAAGCCTGTTATGAATATAGATGTTTTACTTATAATGCAGATACTTTACTCATAATGTAAATGCTTTACTCATAATGTAGACGCCAACTCATAGAGATAAGATGCTTACTCATAACAGGCTTCCAGCCTGTTATGAGTATAGATGCTTTCCGATGCCACACACAGGCAGCTCAAAGATGCGTTAAGCTAGTGACCTAAGATTCAAGTAAAGTGTGTGGACACAGTTCCAGAGACGGCTATATTAGAACCACATTACTGTCACTCTCAGCAATGCCAACTTTTTCGCACAAATCTGAATTTCGATGTATATCGATAGAAAAAGGAACAATAAAGAGAGAAAGCGAAATAAATTTGTACATACTGTAAATAACACACCCTACATTGGATGGTTGGTTGGGTAGGGTGTGGGTGGAACTGAAAGGGGGTGAAGTGCAGCCAGCCCCATGGTGAGTTTTGGTCTTTTTGTAAACAAAACGAGCGAAGAGCTGCACCAGCAAATAAATATTGAAACACAAAAGTTACCAAATATTTATTCTTAAAAAATTTCAAAATTAACTGAAAGGAAACATTTTCAAACAACAAAATTCTCAGACAACGATAATGGCAACTACCGACTGCGTACGCCTCTCCTCTCTCTCCAGGTAGGCTACTCTGCTGTTTTTGACGAAGCTGCGCGACCGAATTCCACTTGAATATCAAAGTTTATCTTATATGCTTGTATTTTTAATATATTATTCTAACAGGATTAAACTATAGCATCTCCAAAAGTCGTCTGATTAAAATGTAATAAATGGTCAAACTTTGAAATTTTGAAGAAACTACTAATTTTACTCATTTTGTACTATGTTGCGCGACCAAAAGATAAGAAACAATTGTATAATAAGTGCATATATATTGATTTTAAATCCTTTTAGTAGTTAATTCGTGGTATAGGAACGCAATTAAGACCATCTGGTGTTGTTAAAAAAATTATGAAAAATTAAGGTTTTTGACTAATTTTTGCTTCGATGGCATTGCGCGACCGGAAGATAAATTAATAAAAAAATAATAATTAGTGCTTTTTTTCACGGCTATACTAATGGCAACTTTTGCGCACTATAGCAATCTGAAATTTAAAAAAAAGTTTTTTTTCGAATCACCCTAACCCACAGTATAGTGGTTAGAAATCTATTAAGAACCCGGACACTCCTTCACATCCCGTGATGAGTCTTTCTGCTGAAGTATCAGCCACATTTCATTCGATTGTGATGAAGGTGTGACGGGACGGCGCTTCAACGGGTACTTCCGATTTACGTAGAAAGTACACTTTGAATCTTAGCAAAAAAAAAAAAAAATGTGTTACTTCAAAAATGTTTCAGAAAAAATGTTTGAGAACACTTTTTTGCGCACGAAAAAAGTAAACTATAAGATTCGTGCAGCAAACACGTTCAATTGTTATGATGGAATTGGAGGTTTAAGCGTCAAACTCTTTATAATTCCCTCAAATAAAAAATACAAATAAAAATAATAGACTTGTCACCTACTTACGTTTGACTCGTAGGACAAATGTCTCTGTGACAGGAGTCTTGAACTCATCACTTTTCGCTTGGCAAACAAACTGGGAAGCGTCATCCGCTGCCGTGACAACGAAAGTAATTCGACTTCTGGTGGAGATGCCTCCATAGGAAGCACTAAGAGTTTCTTCACGGTGATCTCGAAGGAAGAGCCCGTCACGCTTCCAGGAGATGCGAGACATGGGATTGCTGCTGGATGAGGTGCATGTCAACGTTATCTGTAAAAAAAAAAGAATATTGTTTTCCCACTGAATTCAATAACAAACCATCAAATAGGATACCCATTTTTATTCTAGATGCATCATGAATTGAATCACCCAAGTGAAAAAAATATTTTTTCCTGTACTCAAATCGTAAAGTATTGTAATAAAAGCAATGTGATCAACCTTTAAAAGAACAAAATAGATTATTCAAACATCACCTAAAAACGAGGTGGTATTATAACTCAGTTTTTTTTTTTTTTTTTTGCAAAATATTAGTTTGTAATACAGAAAAATCAAATACACAGATACGTTTAAAAAGAAAATAGTTTTATTAGTAATAAAGCAATATTTTCTTCAATATGAGAACATAAATACTATTGAAAAGTTTTCCCAATTCTTAAACTTGAATAATAATTTCGTCCAATCCAAGAAGAGCATACTTCTCCCGCAATAAAATGCCATAGTATTAATTACCTGCACGTATCTCTCTAATTTCACATGTGTGTCAAAATATTTCAAACATGTCTTTTTAAAAGGAATCTTTAACTATTACAACCCGAATACAAAACGATTCATGTTCAAAACGAAAGGTATTAGACATTACGAAAACTATAAAATGCATTCTTATCGACTAGTATACGTTATATTTCATTCATTTCTGAAAGAATTTTATACTATTACTGCAACAGTTGCCTGCTCTGTTCTTTGAGAAAACCTATCTTTTAAGACTTTAAGTATTAATGTTTTATTGCGCGAAATTTAATACCAACTGCGTTTCTTACGGACGTATTATAAAGTGCAGTCTACTTTATATACCGAGTGGATTTTCCCCATGAGCAACGTTTACGTAAGCCGAGATCGGCTTCGAGAAATACTACTTGCAGAACACTGGATTGCCCTCATTACTTTAATTATATATATATAAATATTAAAAGGCTCTTTTGTTTTATCTTTCATATATCTCAAAACAACTAACAAAAAAAGAAAAAAAGACATGTTCCATATTTCATTCTTGTTTTTTTTTTTTTTCTATTTTCCTTAACTTTTTTTCCTTTGAACACAACATACACCTTTTGCAAATATCTAGCCGAATTATGTACCTTAGCCTTGATGGAAATAATTACACTGTGCAACAAATTTAAACTTTTTTTTTGTGAATTAGATGAAACTATGTGATTCTATATAAACAAAAGGTGTTTAATTCAAATATCCAAACCAAAATGGTCCATCACGTACCATTTTTGCTTTAGACCCACTTCTCATATTTATACAATTTGGTTATAGAAGAGTGTAACTGAGGCTTACTTATTGAAAACACAAACACAAAAAATATTTTTTTTGGCCGTTTTATCTTGTGGGCATCTGTTGGTGTGCCCTGATAATAGATTAGCAATATTCAATTCGTATACTTCCATTCTATCGACCGCTGAAACGCTTGTAAAGCACAGATATCCTGATGAGATCTTTCCCCATTCTCATCATTAATTACGCCTAGGTTTTGAGGAAAGAAGTCCGTATGGGAGTCCAAGTAGTGTAGTTTTAATGAAATATAGCAACCTAATAATACAAAAGCGTTTTATCATGTAAATGACAAGATTTTCGTAATTTTCAGCTTTTTCATTTCCAATTAAACGTGAGCACACCGATTTAATGGCCATCCAGGCAGAATTTTCTTCTTCTCACTGTTTGTTTTCATACTCTTTATCATGAAAGGACTTCCTTAAGTTGTGGGCCAATAAAAATCCTTTCTCTTAGTTTTGCCTCACTTAATTTTTAAAATTTTTTCCAGAAATACAAGAAAGTCACTTCTCTGTCCAGAGCTTTTACAAATATTTCGATAAACCGAGTTTAATATACAATTGTGGGGAAAATGCACATTGTAGATTTACAAGTGGCTAATTTGATATGCTTTTGCCACTCAAAATTTTGAAATTTCCTTTGTGTTTGCAGAATATGCTACATGAATGAATAGGAAAACAATACTTAGATGGGCACCTATAAACAAGCGCCACTCTGCTAAATTGTGCTCATGTCCTAATGCTTGAAACACAACATTCACATCACAGCAGCATACTATTTTTTCTTTCTCCGCAAAATAGTCTACAAAATGTTTTTGTCGTCTTGTTCTCAGCCAAAAATACATAAGAAACAGACATTTTCATCCAAAGGACATTTTTCGTGTTGCACAGTGTTATTTGAACTTAGTCAATGTGAATATATTACTCGTTAATATTAAAAAATAAAATCTCTCAGTTAAACGATTCTTCCTAAATTGAATACTGAAAATATTTGGAAAAATGTAAAAGAAAAAAGAGCAAAAATGAAAATAAGTAAGTCAAGAAGATGGAAGAAAACAACATTATTATTGCAGTTCAAAAAATTGAAAAGTCATGTATACATTAAAAAAAAAGGTTTTTTTTTTTCCTTCAGAATATAAAATCTTGCAGAAGCATAGTTTCCAACAAAATCTGAAAAACTTTTCATATTATTGGAAAACTTTCGAAAACAGTCCTTTATCATTATTATCAGCTGAGTGTCATTTGCGTTAGAATAATGAAGAAATATGGAAACTCAAAATGATGTATTCTTCCATAAATCCTTCCAAAGGATTTCTCTAAAATGATGCATGGTACAGAAAGTTTAAGAAAAGTAAAATTAAGATATTGTATGCCAGCAGAAACAAGAAAACGACTATCCCTCTTCATAGTTTATTCGTTTTACTAAGATGTTTCTGAAAATAAAATCTCTAATATTCATGAGCATTTTTGTTAAAAGGTGTATATCGTAAATCTACATTTTCAGCACACATATTTTCTTAAGTTTAGTTTTTGAAATAACATTTAAATTACGCTAATATGAATAATACATCAAGCGCTCTTGACACATTTATTTTAATTGGACATAAAACTAGATTTTCTGTAACACCCGCTCTTTGTCTCACGTTATTTGTACCAATTATTTACTTATAAAACTTTTTATCTACACTTCTAGAGTTGTTATAATTTTTTAAAAATTACAAAAAAAAAAAAAAAACACTATCTGCCGACACTATATTAAATTACATAATACACACAAACTTTATAGTCTCCAAACACTATAAAATTGCCCATCGTCTTGGGATCACCTTAACCTCTATTATGACAAATAATAGGAATTAGAATCAGCTGGTTTAAATGTTTTAATAGTTTTAGATAAAAGCAAAAGACAACCAACAAACTATCGTTCTGCGTTCTTACTACAATGAAAAATAAATAAATATTTCTCTGGTAACATATACTATTATTTTGAGGCCATCGGTTTTAATTGGGAAAAGTAGCAAAATTTATGTTGAACTCAGCCAAAGTAATTTTTACTTCGAACCGAAATAATAATCTGAATGATCTGAAACTTTATAAATATTAGTAAGTAATAAAAATTAGCGACATACAAATGTCTGCTTTTCGTTCAAAAAATAATTGTAATAATATTAAATAATAATACTTTTATGCGTAATTTATAAACAACATTCATCGTCTGTCAATTTTGAAATTAGCAATATAGCCATGATTTACTATAATAATCACTAACAGGTTTAAGAAACAACAAAATAACTATAATAATCCATAAAACTTTTTAAAAAGAAGATTGCAGAAAAAAACAAATAGAAGTAATGTTGGAAAATTCAATTGCAAAAAATAGAACATAACTTTAATTAACTAAAATTTATTAGTCACTCCAAGCTGGCTAATTCTAGGGAGGAAAATAATAGAAAACTTAGTTTTGGCCACCCTCTGACTATTATAACAACGATACTTAACTTACATCCAAATTTACGTTGTTCACGAAAAAGGAAATTTTTAACTGCAAATCAGAAAAACTAAGCATAACAAGGTTTTTCGGAAAAATAACGTATTAAAAATGGCACCAAATTAAGTATTCTTAGCAAATGCAAACCAGTTTGATTCTAATATAAACGACAAGATCTTGCTGAAAATTATATTTGAAGTCATAGAAAACAATTTTAATAGTTATAAACCATTGAAGGATGTCAGTTTGAACATCGCTGCCTTAAATAAGAGCGAAATGTTTATATTTTTACCTTACATGCTTTCAGAGACAACATAATAAGGATCTTGGATGTCGACTTTTAGTGTTAAATTAATTGAAATTTCAAACAAGAAAAAACAAGCTTAACAATCGGTGAATTAAGTTAAAACTTCAAACAAAACAATATTTTAATGGAAACTGTTTTTGTATTCAGTATTCTCTGCTGAAGCATTTCTGTTGTTACAAAGGCTTACAGTATAGATATACATGTATGTAAGTGTCATTTTAAAAAAAAGGGGTAAAGCATTTAATAAAAATGCTCCTAGATTAAGATTGCAAATTCAGACTTGATAATTCAGAGATGGAATGTAATGCCTTTCAGAGTATCTGTGTATAAAGTTCCATGATTGCATGTACATTAGATTTGATTCAAACAATAGATTACAACATTTATGGGCAACTAAAACGATATTAGCAGTTACCTACTGACGAAATATACACTTAAATGTCCTTTAGCATTTAAGCAGTTTAGAAAATCAAATTTATGGACAATTTTATCTAACTACCACAGCTTTTAAAAAATTTTGAACAAAGCGCATAGTTTTAAAACACGACTTGTCTGTTTTTTCAGTACTTCTATTAAAATCACATTTTTGATACTTTTCTCCACCAGACCCCTACCTGTTAGCCGAGGCCTTAGGATTGCTTACGCACGGGGAGAGGTAGTGGGGTCTACGGATTTTACATGCACATATCCCCAAGTATACATGGTGGTCTTCAGTGGGTATCGAACGCGCAACCTTCCAGGTGGAAGTCCGACGTGCTAACCACTAGGCTACCACGGCCCCCACATTTTTGATACTGTGTATAATATCACAATAATAACAAATCATTTTAATTAATCCTCTGTTAATTACCTTATTCTCTGTCGTTTTAATAATAAACACTTTTAGGGCTGAAAAATCATCCAAAAAACCATTCTATTCAAAATAAAGTACAGTTATAAAAATGTACTCCATTCAACACGTAATTATTCTTCAAACAATTTTCAAAGCCATTATCCAACCCCAATACTTTATAAAGGACATTAATTTTTTCACAAAAGTTAAAAATAAATAGAGTAATTTGCAATATGGTCTTCTCTTCTTGAATTAGCGTTTATCTTTTATATTTGCTTCAATTAATGAGTCTCCCCCTCTTTTTTAAGTTTTTAATTAACACGGACAAGTAAATGAAAAAAAACGACAACACGATGGAAAAAAAATCACTTCGAACCCTTCCCGACATTAAAAAGGCCGTCTGATAACCCCTTAAAGAGCAAATTTAAAAAAAGAAATAAAAACTGCTACACGTAGTGAACTTGTAATTTAAGTCTGGGGCACAGTTAACCGATTTCTGGTCTTTAATAGCTCTTCAGCAGCAAAGATAATTATTGAAGTCCAGTGCAAATTATGCTAGCGCTGCTCGCAAATTACAAATCTTTAATAGCTCTAAATGTTAGTCGGGCGTTTTTCAACGGCAAATGTCGTTTATCGAACCGTTTTGGAAGAGTAAAACACATCTAATCATGGGTGAACAGACGCTGAAAATGATGTTACGCACACACATAAATTATGTAATATAACTTAAAATAGCATATATATATATGTAAATATATGATGAAAGGACGTAAACCAACAAATCACTGAAGTAAATAAATCAATAACTGCCAAAATGCTCTAAAAACGCCCTTCTTCAGATAAAGAAGGGATGGTTATTTTTTCTTGCTTATTTAATTGGTTTATATATATATATATATATATATATATATACTATTCAAAGATAGACTAATAATTTCTAAGTGTGGTAAAAAGTTTCAATATGTTGTTCGAAAACTATCAATACTAGATAAAAATAAGTGCAAAAAATAGTTTTATGAAAAACGCCCGTCCCTCCCTATTATCCCCTACGTATCTATGTAATTAATTACTAATAAGGTTTGTTTCTCCGACTTATGTATCTCTCTATGTATATATACCTCTTCTTTCCTTCAAGGAACAATAGACATTGCCCCCCCTTCCACACAAAACTGCTAATAATAAGTACTAATGGTACTAATAGTTCGCAGAGTAATTATGGTTTTTTAGTTGCATTTCTCAGTTAACTTAGTTCAACAATTACAAATAATGTTATAATTTTTAGTAATATTCCTAAATATTTTTTTATTTAGTTTGCAGAAAACAAAATACTTTAACATTCATGGTTTTCAATTACTAGATCAATTACTAATCTCGAAGTTGAGAATTTATACTGAACAGAGAAAAATTAAGATCTTGTTCGAAATTTGCAACACAGATCTTAAATCCGAATTCATTAAATTTGCTTATTTCCTTATTCTTCTTTTCACAGCTTGAATAAATAAATAATTATACACAATGAAGTCTGTTTATGTTGACCACTTGTGGCGCAGGACTTTAGTTGTCAACTTAGACAGATGATCAACTTTACAGGTTTTACTGTACATATATATATATATATATATATATATATATATATATATATATTGGGAATATCTGTGTGAAAAAATACTGGCATTAAATATTTTTATACATAAATTGGGTGTTTCCCTGCCACAGTAAGTTCTGTGTCGAAAAGGAGAAACGTCTTTCCTTTAATTATATCTAAAAAAGTAACTGTAATTTTCCCATTTTCTCATTGATAGTAACAGAAGGTAACCACTGACATCAAGCTTAAAATAGTAAATATAAGATTTTCTTCTACGGAATCATAAACTGCTACTTTCAAATATTAATTGAAAAGGGAAATAAAGTGTAAATAAAGGTAAGTTTCGCATATTATGCAGCATTAAGAGTCAGTTCAATATTGGATCATTTAAAGATACGGTTGGGGATTTATAGGCACCATAAACAAGACATGTGATTTGCATGTATCGAAATATCACCTTTGATAAACATTAGAGCTGATGTGTCGTTAGTGCTGCATTACTTTATGCGATGTGACTTGATTTTGAAAATCGAAACTTCTTTACCAAACTAATGCGGGTCTTTTTTAAGATAAATATTAACAGCGAAATAAAATGTCCACACATATGAAAAATAAAAAAATATTAACAAAAGACAAATGCAGTTCTACATTAAAAATAAAAACAAATTATTCGTTCCCTCATTGACCTCAATAGTACAAATATATCAAAAAAGCAAATCATAAACGTACACCAAAGCAAAATTCAGGCGATTTTTGCACTGTTACCCCCCAAACATTCCTACTACATACACAAAATATTAAAAATATATATTGCATTTTCAGAAGCAAGCCGTTTTCTTTACTCTGCTAGTTATTCCATCGCCAACCTATCTCTGCATCTTTTCTAGTCGTTTAATAAAGTGCGATGGCATCCCCCGTTCGCAGAAATCGAAAGCCTGCTCTTTGTGCGGATCCAGATTTGCCTATTGATCAAACACTCTCCCTCAGACAGAAAATGCCGACAGTAATTGGCAAAAGGCCAGCTTTTGTGCTGAAAGCAAACCCTTGTTGGTCATGTTCGGTCAATGGATGAGGAAGCTTCTCTTTGAGATGCATCATCGAGAGGTTTTTTTCCTAACAAAGATATTCGTGATATGGTCCACAAAATTTTCAAATGTTTTAGTGATTTAATAAAGCCTGAGGGAATAACCTATCATATATAAAGGGAATAAATATAGCCATAAACCTTATTGCAATCATTCTTTTAGGTTTTAATCTCAAAGAAATAAAAATAACATTCATGGAACTTACTTTACTCACTGTTTTGTATAGTTGCAAATATAATTCAATCAATTATTAGTTAATGGACAGATGAAGTTCTAATAAATGCTTAATAAATTAAATCATAAATTAATATTAAGGGGATGACTAGATTTTTATGAATTCTAATTACAGGTGTCAAGTGTCGACGTATAAGTGAAACTTTCATAGCTTAACCCGCAAAAAGAAAATGAACAAAAAAGTATTTTTACTAAAGAAAAAAATTTAAATAAGGCAATACTTGTCTTTCAAAATATTAATAACTAATAAAGTAAAGCAAATTCAAAAAAAAAATAAGTAACTACTACGAAACATTTTTCAGAACTACTTCACATTAAATGGAACTACTTTAGTACTTAATCAAGTTTGATTAGTCATCAAAGTTACTCCAAGGTTACTGCCATCCTCAAGAATGGCAAGCAGCACAGAGCTTTCGCTTAGTTTAATTCGCTGAGCAAGAGTCTCACAGCAAAAAAAGGTACAAGCTCAAACATGCTTGACAAGCATTACTTGTGGGGGGAGGATAGTCATAAGAAAAATAAGAAAATTTAGATTGTGTAAAGTGCAAAATGTTTTTTTAAAATCATGTCATGCATTTACAAATAATTATAGCAACCATACTGTGTGTGATTTTCCTTAATGAACCTCAGTTTTTGCATTGCAGCCCTGAATGCCAAAATCAACAGTTTTCCCTATAAACCAAATTTGTTGAGGGAAATGTAACACATTTTACATCCATAAGGTGTAATTATATTTGCAGCTGCTTCCACTTATTATTAAAAATGTTTCATTACTTCCTACACTGAATCAACTTCGAAAACCTTAATTTTAATAAAAAATATGCATACAGACTGTGAAGGCATTTATATTTAAAATGCATACTGTATTTAAATGTTTCGCAAAATTGATTTGCATGGAGGAAAGCTATCCTTTAACAATTGATGGTAATTGAACGGGAGGTAATATACTAGAAAGGAACGAAATAAGGAAAAAATATAACATGCATCCATTTAACTAAATTGACTTCTACTTGTACATTTTAGCGTGATAAGCAATACTTTAAATATTATGTCCTTTTGAGAAAATAAATTGTTTTAATGTTTAATTTTCTAAGTGCAGAATTTCGAGTCGAAAGGCAATTTTGACTCTCCTGGCAGATTAATATAATTTCGATACGTGGAAATTCTTGCTGGATAGTTCCATTTTATTAGCATAAAAATAGTACTGTAGCTGGTTGTAGCCAATTCTATTTACATCAAAATATTTTAAACTCTTATTTTGAAAAATTAAAAACATATCCATTTTGTGACTATGTGTTCGTATGCCAGAGTAACAAACATTTTTCTCGTCTCAAAACCATACTTTCAAATTTTCTATTGTTTCATATTTATTTAATTCCTTTACTTATTTTTGACTTTAATTTTTAATGACATTTTTAGGATACAATAAGACTTCTTGCGCACTTTTTTAATAACTTTTATGGGAAAATAGGCTAAAAAAGAAAAGAAGAACCGGTTTATGGAATGGGGGGATCGTATTCTCAAACTCTGTTTGTCCTCCTTTTTAAAAGCAACGTATGAGGAAATCGTCTACTGTAGGCGAATATTTTTTTTCTTCTACGGAGCTTCGCGGGAACAAAAGTCATTATTACAGTTCCTTTTGCAATTCATTTTTATACTTTATTTTTACCTTTTCAAGTTCTTTGCTTGCTTAGTGTAGCTTTTTCTATTGGAAAACTTTGAGCTAGAATCATCCTAAACAAGATACGAAACAATTTGGCATCCTACACACAAGTAGGACGTGTAAGTGTCCTTTTTACATAGATACATATTGTTCTGGAGTATTTAAAATATTGAACTGGTAAAAAAAAACATTGCGTTTGTTTTAGGAATTTCTTATTTGTGGCATTGCAAGGACTATACTAGATTTTTTTTTTTTTTTTTTTTCCATTTTCAAATGCATGATTTTTTTTTTTAATATAATTATTTTTCATACCAAAAATCTATTTGAACAAAAATTAAATTGAAGCACTTTCAAACAAAAGTTGAATAAAGCAATTTCTATGTCTACGCATGTGTAGTTTGGAGTTTAGATCTGCCTAGGTTAAACCACTCGAAATGTACATACGCTGCAGTTAGATACATTAGAAACATTTGCTATCAAAGCATTCAGAGGTCCATTGCTACCTACAAGGGGTCCAAATCAACGAAATGAAAAATTGAGGGATTATGAGATGAAATTAGGGGTCCGTGAGACTGAATCTTCCTTATCACCAAATTTTAGACATGACGCATCTAACACAAATTTTGTCCCACGTAATAATCATATAAATGTAATAATTATATATTCGTAAAATATATTTCACAAATTATGCAAGTAGGAACCCATTCCCTTTGTATTTGTAACTAGTAAAATCTTTCACTTTCAATGCTAGTAGAAGGGCCGTAGCTTGGGTGATCTCGCCATTAAAAGTTGATGGATGAAAACAAAATGTATGATAGAAAAAATAATTCTTAACATTTTTTAAAAATTACATTTCATAAGTTTCACATGACATTTTAAGGCATTTCTTCTCTATCTCTCAACGTTTTAATACTGTTTGGGAAACACTTTACCCTCAGTTTTACTGTTTCAGTAAGACTGAGTACTTTCAAATATAAAAGTTGCACTAATTGAACACTTTAGCATGACAACAGTTACGATTTTACGGTTCACGAAAAACCTAAAATAAGGGGTCAACGGAATAAAAAAGTTTGAATAAACAGTGATGCTAAATTATAAGCTTAAACTAAATTTCTGTACACCTTGTACCTGTTTATCTATTGCATATCTCTTTTTCTTTATTCATTAAGAATGTATTGTAAATTTGCATAAATATTATCTCATTTCTAATTATGTGGTACATTTCTGGAATTTATATTGCATATTCATGAAATGTACCACGTAATTAAAATGAGAACAAACTTTTGCGAGGTCCATGAACGCAACATAGCCTTGGTATCGCACTCAACGCGACCATCCGAAATGCGCACTCTCTACTGTAAACAATGTCGGCCAGATACACTTAATCCGTTTCTAAAGCCTAGTTACAATTCGGATTACGGAATGAATGCATGGTCCTCAGCAAAACTGATGCAGCGAAGGAGTTTAGCTAGCTGTAATGGTGCTGATATATTGCGATGAATGCTTCAACTCTCTGCACGGAATTAGTACTTAAACTGAAATGACAAATTAAAATGATAATTGAGAAAGTCCTTTTGCAGTACATCCTTGGAAAATACCGTGAGATAAAATGATTTACATAAGAATTTTTCTAAAACATTTGTCCATTAGGGTATGTGTCACAAGATGCTTAATTAGTGCCTTCGCTGCAGTTCTCCCTTCATGTGCAAGTTAGTACGTGATTTTTATATTTATTGTAGTACAATGCATAATTCATATATACATCTAAAAAAGTTGTTAATTTCAAAGAAAATGATCATTTAGATAAGAGAATATTTTTTTAAAACATCCAAAAAAAAAACACATACACACAATTTACTGCTGTATGTTGTTTGTATATTTTGCTCAAACTCGATACTTTAAAATATATATTTATGTAAACTGAAAGTACATGTATTTGAAAGTATCTAACATTTATGAGTTTCGATCTAGCAGCACATTTTCCATAGCAATATGATTTTTCCAATCTACCTAGAGAGGATATATTCTTTTATCGTTCTTGATGTTTTTAAAAAAGTATAAACTAAATAAATAAACGTCAACATTTGAAATTAAATATGCAGTCATTAATTAAGTTTTTTTACTGACTTAGCTTCTAAATACTTCACAATACTATTGCACAAAATATTTTGTTTTTCAAATGTTAATAAGAAATAAAGAAACTCTACACTTCTAGGCGTATTTTTCAAATAAGTAAGTATTACTTATAGGAAATGAACTATGCATTTAAATCCGAAAAAAAATTAACTGCTGCAATTCCAATGTAAAGAATATGTCTTTCACAGTACGCCCATAGATTGCAGAAAATAACTGAGCCAGATACATTGCATTCTACAACTCCAGTGGAAATTTCCAATTACCATCCTCATGCTATTCACCATATCAGTCATCGAAAAGTTTGAAGTACATAACTGTGATTTCAAACAATTGTTATGTATAACACTCGTTTCTCGTTCATAAACTGTATTTGAAAAAGTACGATTAAATTGGAAAATTTCAATCAATCTTGGCTGAAATGCTACAAAGCTAGAGCTAACACAAAAGCACTTTATATACTGCAAATAACTAATTCCGATAGTTATTCTGCTTTGGTATAAAAGTAAATAACTTCGAATATATTTTATAATAGGTAACAGACTTGATAATCAGACTTCGAGCGCAGCTGTTCATTAAAAATGCATGTAGGTATAATGTTAACATCAAGAAAAATTAACATCTATTGAAATATACATAAAGTTAAAACTTTTTACGTTTACAGTCAATTTATGCATACATAATAAATCGAAAATCTTTCAAATAAACAGCTTTATCAAGACCGAAAAATAGTTTGAGTTTCTCTCATGTGCTTATTTTTTTTACATAATTTATATTAAAGACCGTTTAAATATAGAAAATAAGACACTGCAATTTAAAGTACTTACATTATCGCCAACTCTTGGTTCTTCTGGTTGAAGTGTAATGTTTACCGTGGCTGGAGGAACTGTGAAATAAAGAAAAAATGAATGAGAAGGTATTAGTTAACCTCAACTGTTCAACAAATGATGCCTTTGTCTGAGGCAGCAATAAAGTTTGTTAAGAACTAGGAAAACAAGCGCACATTTTGCAATTAACATCACGCTGTGTTTCTCACATTATCTATCATACTAAAATTAGCCTATTTTGGTCATCGCGGAATTTTCTTTTAAATCCTTCATACGAATCCTACTACTCGCCAAATATCCCTATTATGATACAAATCCTTATTTAAAAAAAATGAACAATAATAAATTTCATAAAAAGAAAGATTTTAAACCAAGAAAAACTTATTAAAAGTTTTGTGCTACCAGCGAAGCCTCGAAATGCTAAATATATTGATAATAATTTTATTTTTTAGCGTGTCTAGGTGAAATGACAACAATACAATACAAAAAGTGTTTGCTGACTTGGCGTGATTGGTGCCAGAATATAATTACTAACTAACAATTTTGTTTGAATTCATAGATGCTTGAGACATACGCTTAGCTAGAAAAATGTTTCATTACTCCACCCCCTTGGAGCATACGGTGCCAAAATTTAATCAACACCATTTTCTAGGAGGATGTATATATGTGTATCGAATTTTGAACTCCATGGATTACGTTTGGAGATACAGCGCCCGCAAAATGTTTTTAAAAAGTTTGGTTGAAATACACCCTTTAGAGCAAATGACGACAGAATGTTTTCAGCATCTGTTCATATTAAGGACCACTTGTAGACCAAAATTGTTCATACTCTCCTATTACTTCTTGAGGTATAGCATTCTCGCTAATCGGGAAAAGCGTTCGATTGCTCCGCCTTCTTCGAATGGATTCGCGCCAAACACTAATCAGCCTCATTTTCCATCAGGGTCCATGTATGTACCGAATTTCGTTAGATTCTATGCATTCCTTTTTGAGTTACAGCGGCCATAAAATAAATAAATAAAAATACGCATACAGACACAGCCATACATTTTTCAAAAATGGTCAATATGGGTCACAGCACACCTCAAAGTGGGTAAATCCGTCAAAATCCGAAATTCAAAACTTTTCACGAATCCAATACTTTCCTATATTTTAGATACCGTCAAGTGCGCCAACTTTGTGCCACAACGTCCTTTTAGACGCTAGGACTGCCTAACGGCTGTTGAGGTGTAAATAGAGCTTCGAAAAAATTTTAAGAGTTGTAAAAAAATTTTCGAAGCTCTATTTACATCTTGGCATCCCGTTGGTAGCATTAGTGTCTGAAAAGATGCTGTGGCACAAAGCTGACTTGTTCGCACAAAGTTGCCGCACTTGATGGTATAGAAGACAGAAAAGTTAAAATAATTTCTGCGAAGAAAATTGAGCAGTCCTCAAATTAAAATTGCATTTAAAAGTAAAAAATATTTAAACAACATTGATACTACTACTTCTAAACATAATTTTTGAATTAGGCGCAAAAGTACCATTACACCATATGGTTATTTTATATTGGAACTGTTGTATAAATTCAGTGTCTTCTTTATATTTGCAATCGATTCATGATTACGAAAGATGTTATCCATCATAACTTAGCACCGACTTTAAAAAATATGTTTAAAGTAGTAGTATCGATGAATTTATTTTTACATTTTAGCGCTATTTAGCTATTTTTATTTTTATTTTGAAGTTTGCTCTATTTTTCTAAAAAAAAATAAAAAAAATAAAAAATATATAAAAAAAATATTTTGTGTTCACATTTCTTAGATGAATACTCTGTTTTTTTTTTCAACATATCAAAGAGCATTTGCACTTCGAATGAGTGGCCCTAAACACTCAAAACCATTTGTTCATACAGAGGATCAGTTTTTAGTTCCAATCATTCCGTTTCGAAGTTTATTTCAAAAAGTCTAATTTACCTTTAATTGTGTGTGAGAAAGAATTTAGTTTTTGTTTCTTAGAAGCCTTTACTCAAACTTTTATAATAACTGCTTTTAAAATTGCTGCTCAGTGGCAAAAAAGCTCTTTTTGGAAATAGTTTTATATTACTAATAATTTACTCAACAAATAAATATCGAGCCAAGCCTCTCAATTAAAAGAAAAATGCTTTATTTTCACACATAAATTATTTCTAGAGACTAGTTGTAGTCAAATCGATGTACGATATTTACGTTAGACGACCCTCTATCGATTAAAAACAAAATCATTAAAATCGGTTATTTTAGTCAAAAGTTATGAATGAAAAAACAAAAACAAACTGCTACATTTCTGCAATATTTTTTTATAATTATCGAATATAGCAAAACAAAGGTACTGGACCCATGGGAGACTACCCTTGATAGAGTTGAAAAATATTTATCAAAATCGACTATGGAAGTAAAAAACAACAAACCACGTTGCTTTAAAAAGTGTGACTAACATATTTTTCGCTCCATTTAACGACAAAATAGAGGAAAAGGTTATGTTATAAAATCAAAACTTTGAGGAAATTATAATCAAATTTTGTTCATTAGATCTGTTACCTCCAATTTCTCAGTATAACTTCTTCATACAATCAATATCGTTTTCAAGTATTGATAATTTAAAAGCAGGATAAAAATATGTAAAAAAAAAAAATCTTTTAAGAACATGTTACATAACGCCTTCTTTCACATAATCATGCAGCTAAATATAAAAAATCATCTTCTTTTTTTTCATAAAAAAGTGTAGGAAGGAAATTTTCTAATTTACAGAATGGGAAAAATGGAATTATCTCAAGTACTTTCTGCAATTACACGAAATCTTTCTTGCTACATTGGACATCGTTTAGAAAGTACAAAAAAGATTCTAAGTGCATTGAGAACATTCGGCAAAGCCATCTAGATCCGTTAAGGGATGCTGCCAACGATCGATGGAATTACCAAACGCCATCATGAATGTAATCTACACGTGATCAGGGATTTAAGAAGCCCTTAAAACTATCCCCAACATTTCACCTATGTAGCTACAAGCAAAGCTTAATTTTTCTAACACTTCACATTTTGTACAATGCTTTCCCAAACATCTTCATAATGCAACAGCTGAATGGACTTGTTTCTTTTTTATGCTAACGACTGTATGTAAAATGCTTTAATGCTTTATATATATATATATATATTTTGTATTATAACCACTATTTTTATCAATTAAAAGTGTCAAAAGGGGAAATCTTTATTATACAAAGGCGGCTTATTTCTTACTTCAAGAGAATATCCAAAATTAGATATTGCCAGTGTTACATTGAACAACTGCGTTTAAATTATTTTTTTCACATGAACAATTGTCTGCCACTGTAAAGAACCGCTTTAAAATAAAAATAACTAAGTCAGCGATTCTCAACCTTTCAGTATTCGCGGCCCTATCATATTTTCTATCATAATGTTCATCGCCCCCCCCCCTTACTATAAAATGTATACAACAATAATGTATATGAGTATTGATTCTGTTTTTAAATTATTTTTAACTAACTGCCAAAACAAGAGTAAAAACAAGTAATTTTAGTAACAAAATTAATTTAGTAATGAATCGCTATTTGAATTTTGGGCAGGAGTAGAGGATGATTTTTCTGCACTAAAAACAAGGGCATTTCGAATTCTATTACCATTTTCAACATCCTCAACAGCTTTTGTGAAACTGGATTTTCCGCTGTGGCTTCTTTGAAGACAAACTATAGATCTCGGCTAAATATAGAAACAACTGAGGGTGGCAATTTCTAATATTAAGCCTTCCTTCGAAAAACTTAGCTTTGAAAGACAGACCCAAGGAAGTTACTAATAATTATTAAATTTGTTTATAATTTAGTATGTTTTGATTAAGAAAGTTTTAATTTACTAATTTGTTTTACTTTAATAGGTTGTTAAATGTGTCGAAATGTGTTTCGTTTTCTATGTGTTTGCGTGCTTTTTCCTGTCAGTCAGTTAATCAATTTTCTAAAGTAATGTTTTCTCTTGGATATTCTCGCGCCCCCCTTCTCGTGTGCTCGCTCCCCACATGTTGAGAATCGCTGAACTAAGTAGTATTATTAACTGGTATTAATTTTTAATCTTTGCCAACTGATGAATGTGTAATCAATAAAAATGTATTTTCCCATTATTACCAAATTATGTATTTCAGTTATTTCTAGCACGTATCGTATAATATCGTCTTTGTGCGCCGCAATAAAATTACTTTCTTTTTTATATTTTGAATTATACATTTTTCTAGGTAAGTGAACATGAATTATTATTAGTTTTTTTTTTTTTTTTTTTTTTTGAGGGAAGGAGAAAGAACATTTAGTCCCGGTGTACACTCCCCGGTGTACACAAGTTTAGCAACGCAAGGAAGTCTTCAAATATTTTTCTCAGCATAGATAAACTGTGCTTTGCTTACATAATGTTAATGTGTTTTTAAAATATCAGCAAAAGATTTCCCTTGATCAGCACTGAGCGAATAAACTGCTCTGAATATTTACATTGAATACTTACATGAGGAAGAAATTATTTATTTCTTTTACCTCATCGCAACTCGTCTTCGTCTGCGTGGAAGCATAAGCCCCAAAACAAATTTATATATCAGAATAGATATTTTCTATAATAGTTTATATTTCATTTTGGGAATAATATGTCTGAAAATCTTTCTTTCAAAGGAACCTTACTTGCACTTATTTAAATTTTCATTACACATGCCCGTTAAAGTTGTAGCCTTGGCAGCATTGCTAATCAGAGTAACTTGCATTTTATAGTCGCCGGATTATTGATATGGCATAGGTAATTGTGCCGTCAATTCTTTGAAACCTAGGGCTGAATTTTTTTCTTTATTTTCTGGCTCCTATCATAACTTCTATATATCATTGAAGCATAGATTCGAATATATTCAAACTTTTTCTGCTTTTATAAAAACTATCTAAGCTAACGCTAACTAGTAAATATCATTTTTGACCATATTCTCAGTCAGAGAAAATAAGAAATATGACATAGTCCGACTGGAGAATTCGAATTAATAATCACGGAATACACAGAAGGTAGCGAAAGGAATCGCATTTTTGCGAGAAGAAAAAATAGTCAGTATTTTTCCATTTCAAATTAAACGGAATTTCGGGCTTCTGAGGCCTAAATTTTTGAACGAATTCTGAGAGTAAATTTTTGAATGTGTACTATAATTCTACTGTCCAAAAAGGATTTTTCTCTCTTTTTATTAACATCAGAGCTTTAGTATCAGTAGATATAAAATTGTCTCGATGATTTTGTTTTATGTCATATAAAATGAAACGTCCGGTAAATTAATGTTTAATAAAATGTATTCTTCGGTGCCAAAACTCATATGAAAACCATAACTAGTAAAAAAAATAGAAAAAAAAGTAATATTACTAAACATTTTTTTCGTAGCATTTTCTTCTGAAGAAATTTCTTAATTCCTTTCAGTAAATTAAAGAATGTAACTTTTTTTTTATAGTCTAATAGAGAAAAAACTTCTTGCCTTTTTCTATTATTTTTGAATGGTATTGCCTTTAAAAAAACTTCTCATCCAAGATTCTCAAAATTACTTTTGAGAACTTGTTTACTAAAATTCACTTACATTACTGTGATTAATATTTTTTGCGGTTTCCCGGACAAAGGATTTGTTATCCTTCTTTCTGATATCCGTAAAAAGCACTGAAAAAAGGAAGTACTGGAAATATTTAGTTTCGAAAAACTTCTTTAAAACTACTGTCGTCTCAGCTACTAAAACGGTTCAAATAATAGAGTAAAACTAAAAATATTACTAGAGAAGAAAGTTTTGTACAAAACAGTTATGTCTGAAAACTCACAGGAAAAAAAAAAAAGAAATCGCGAAATCAATACCAGCAAAGCATGGTTACTTGGGCTTTTTTCTGTACGTATTGCGAGTATTTATTTCTTAGGGGGGATGCAGTTGTCAGTAAACGTCAGTTGCAATTCTTTCAACTAAAAAACACCTTATAAAATTTTCTGTATTAAAAAATTAAAGCATATTTCGTAAGTATACCACTAGTTTTCACATTATAATAACGTAACGCACGAGTAACGAAGTGCGAGTAAGGTATTAAAAACTCTATTACTGGGAAGGAGAGATAAAAATTTAAAAAACTTCTTCTAACCCCTCTGGAGCGGCGTCATGAGGGGCTGATTGTTTTGAAAATATCCCTCATGGTAACAGTTCTTAAACATTTTCGAGTTTAAAGCGTCTGACAATGCTTATGATTTTTAAAATACAGAAGATTTCTTTTCACGCAGCAAATGGACAAAATTATTCCACCTTTTTTTTTCTAGATAAAACAGTGGGAAAATATTCCAAAATTGAAAATATCAAAATATATGCATTTTTTTAAATATAACAGTGGAAAGCCTACTTTTGGAAATCTTTAACTCATGTAAAAATTGGTAAATAAATTACTGAATGTAGGAGCTTGAAAATACTTTTAATTTCAGAAATAGACTATTTCAAATAGAATCCGATTTATTTTCATCATCAAAATTGAGCTTTAAAACTGTGGCAAAGATTGGAGTACCGACGATACATTTTTATGATGAAATAACTAAAGAAATAGTGCCCTATTGAATACAGATACATTCATTCCTAAAAATAAGAACAATGTATTCTTATAACCTTTAATGGAGCAGCTTCAGCAAAAAAAAAAAAATAATAATAATCCTTTGAGAATAGATGGCATTATTTGATAAAATAATACAACTATTCTAAATTTTTTTGATTAAACAAAATAAAGACTTAATAACTTAACATTCTTTATTAACGAAATATATGCAGTTGCCCTCATGAGAAAAGAATAATGCAACATTGTTATTAGAGAATTTTCGAGAAAAGTCGGCTACATTTGAAATTGGAAAAATAATAATAATAAAAAATAATAGGACGATAACTGATTTTAAAATAGTAAAAATAATGTTTTAATTTTCAAGATAAATACAAAAAACAGAGATTTATGGCATTAAGAATACTTTTAAATAAGTAAAACTAGTGGAAATAACAGCAATAACAACATCAAAAAATAAATAATAATACATCATAGATGTTTGGAGGAAAAGGTAAAATCACAACGATTCAATGTGTTTCTCATGCGAAAAATACTACTTAATTCCCACTTGTCAGAAAGGATGAAAATAAAATTTTGTGAATTCGTCTGTTTTCACGAGAGACGAATTTATAACTCTTGTTTTGGAATAAAATAAAATTTACGACTTTTTTCTGCGTACTAGTAACTATAATAAGTATGCATGAGTGAGAAGTTTTGCTAATTCGTATTAAAACATGCTTAATTTTAACAAAAGGAGAAATGCTAATAAAAACAATTTATTTAAGCATTTACAAGAGAAAAAAACTAGTATTAAAAAAAGAAGGAAAACATATGTATCGACTAACAGATAAAGACAAACAAACAGCTGCTTCAGTATTTATTAATGTATATTGTAAATACAACATCTTCTAATATCATCGAACACAAACTGAAGATTTTTATTTAGGTGTCCAGACTCATCCTATGAAGATTTTTAAAAAATCAATTCTCTAAGCAATTTTATACATTAACGTATGACTGTCTATGAATGTATGTAAAATTAAAATCGCTCTGATTGATTTCAGTTAATTTCTCAAGACTTAGCGTTCACTATTCTTAGCTTCGACCACCTCTCAAGGGGCACATGATGCGTACAAGAAGAATGATAAAAAAAAACCTTTGTGCTAAAATATCCGTGCAAGAAAAACAACGTATATAAAGCACAAATTGTCAAAACAATAAAGAAAGTAGCTATTTCGAGGCTGTCTATGGAGCCTCTTCATTAGTGCATGAAATTTGTGAGTGAACCTTTCATTCACAACTTTTTTGTTGTGTGTTGAGCACTTTTCTTTTTTTTCATACACTGATGAAGAGGCTCTATTATAGCCTCGAAATAGCTATTTGCTTTATTGATTTGACAATTTGTGCTTTATATACGTTGTTTTTTCCTTGCGCTCGCACATATGTATTTTTAAAGGTAAACTTGTTAATAGGAACACGGTTGTAAATCTTTCAAAATTTCCTTTGAATAGTAATGAAATCAATGCTCTGAAATGTAATAACAATTTTGCTTTGGCTAAAAAGCCTTCTTTTTCTGAACTTATTGCTCCGGTTGAAAAAGCTTTCAAATTTAGTGCCTTAACTTCCACTCAAAAAGAGTCGGTTCGGCATCTTATTGCTTCCAATGTTGATTTCAATTCAAAAGTTCCTAATACTGGTTTTACCCATTCTGTGAAACGATGTGTCAATAATTTAGTTTCCAATTCTGATTTGGTCATTACCAAAGCAGACAAGGGTGGTCAGATTGTTGTTCTTAATAAATCATCTTATGTTGAAAAAACTGATGACTTAATTGCTTCTGGTCCTTATTCTGAAATATATAAAGATCCTAGTGACAAAGAGTTAAAAGCTATTTCTTCTGCTGTTAAGTCTGTTCATTCTATTCCTTTGATTGCTAAACGGTCTGTGATTCCTTCTGTTGCTAATTGTGCACGTTTTTATGCTTTACCAAAGGTACACAAGGCAGGTATTCCTTTCAGACCAATTGTTTCCAATATTGGCACTGCTTCATATAAACTTTCCAAGTATTTAGTTTCTGTGTTTTCTCCACTTAGAAGTCAGAATGTTTTCACTGTTAAAAATTCCACCGATTTTGTTAAGAAACTTCATAACTTCGTTCCGAATAATTCAGTTATGGCCTCTTTTGATGTTAATTCTTTGTTTACTAATGTTCCTGTTGATGGCGCTTTGACTTGCCTCAGGAAAAGGCTTTCTGAATTCCATTTTACTTCTGTGGAAATTGAGGAATTAGTTTTCCTTACTCGTGTGTGCTTGCAACAGAGCACTTTTGTATTTAATGGTAAATTCTATGCTATGGTAGATGGCCTGGCTATGGGAAGTCCTCTTAGTCCTATTTTAAGTGATTTCTATATGCATTATTTTGAGGAAAAACTGTTCCAGAAATTGCAATTTCAATTTTATGTTCGTTATGTGGATGATTGTTTTGTCCTAACGGACAGTAACTTGTTAGGTATTGATGATGCTCTTTCTATTATGAACTCCATTGATCCTAATATCCAGTTTTCTTGTGAGAAAGAACTTAATAGTAGCCTCGGGTTTCTTGATGTCTTTATTTCTAAGAGTGAGTCTGGTTTCACTACTTCTGTCTATCGTAAACCTTTTGCTGTTTCTTTACCTCCTCACAGACTGTCGTCTCATCCTCCCAACCAAAAATATTCGGCTTTTAATGCTCTGGTCCATCGTGCTATTAATATTTGCTCTTCTCCTGAGCTTCTCAAGATTGAACTCAACTATCTGAAAGCTGTAGCTGTTGATAGAGGATTTTCTCACTCTTTAATTGATTCTATTCATAACAAACTTTCTAAGAAAACTTCTGGTCCCAATAATGTGGTTTCTAGAAAGAATTTGGTTGTGTTACCATTCTTTCATTCTGTCAGTTTCCGTATTGCTAAAATCCTAAAAAGGTTTCAATTTCAAGTCGTTTTTGCTCCTAGTAACAAACTTTCCTTCTCTTCTCTTAAGGATCCTGTCGATCAACTTAACACTTGGGGTATTTACCAAATTAGTTGCCGTTGCGGCCTTTCTTACATTGGGCAGACAAAACGTGCTCTGAAAATTCGCTTAAATGAGCATAAAGGTTATGTACGAAAGCAAGAGTTAAATAAGTCTAGCATTGCTCAACATTGTTGGAATTCCAACCACTCTTTTGATTTCAATTCTGGTAAAATTATTCAAAAATGTTCTTCCCCTTTAGAGCTTGACTTTTGGGAAGCTTATCATATTAACAGGAATAGTTCTAATTTGGTTAATGATTCTTCCTCAACTCCTTATTTTTCACAGGTCTGGCATAAATTTCTTTAATTTGTTGTTCTTTCTAGGTTTTCTTGTTGTTTTCCTTTTTTGTCTATTTTTCTCCTTCCTCCCCTCCCCCTCCTTTACATGTGTACTTTGTTTTGCATTTTGTTTTGGTTTCTGTACTTATTTTTATTTCAATTTTATTCTTTGTATTTTATTTTATTATTTTTGCAATTTTTATGCATGCTGTCGTCTTTTTTGCTTTATTTTTATTGATATTCCTTTTTACTTCCTGTACTTTCAACTGGATTCGTTTGTTGCTCTCTTATTGTTGTCTTCCTGCTACTTCTACTTCCACTTCACGCTGCCTTTATTCTCATTGGTTTACAGATAATTCTTAGGCTATATAAGCTTTGTTTTTGTTGTTCTGTCTGCTTCATTTGGATGTTTTGCATCTAGAAGCTCCTTGTCGCATTGAAAAAGGGATTCCAAGCAATCCCGAAACATATGTCTGCATTTTATTGCTCATTTGTGCTTTAAATTAACGTGTAATTTTATTATTATTGTTTTCCTGTCTTAACATTTGTTCATATGCTTGAGCAAATTTTCAAGTAAACACACAAGCATATTCAAACCATTTTATCATATTTAAACTTTATGTGGCCTACTTTTAGTTCATAAGTTTTGCGAGCATTATGCAGTTCACCTCTGATGATTACATTTAATAATTTTTCCAACGCCTCTAATTAAGATTTCACACGCAGAGAAAATGGTGTAGAGTAAAAATGATCAAACCTATGTATTTGATACTTGCAGATAAGGAGTAAAAATAAAGAAGACGCATCGACACCACCCCCAATTTCTGTAGGTATTTATTCTTCCGGATATAAATGGAAAAAGACACCATCTCAGTATGGATGGAAAAATAAGACGAGACTGGGAAAGGTAAACGCCAAATCAATATCGCCACCGAATAGTCCCGGAAAATAAAGTTTCAGACGTGATAGGAGTGTTTAATGCGTGAGGATGCAACAATGGACATTGGACTCCAGTTCCCGGAAGGTATTTTATGTTTCTTCTTGAGACTATCAAGATTCATGATAAAAGTTTTCCACGTTCAGGTTGGGAAAGAAATGCCTCGTGTAGGAAATGAAGATTTTCTTTCGAGATTAGTGAGAATCGTTTTTTGTTGAGATCACATAAACAGATCATGTTTAAGACCATATTTAGAATAGTAATTTACTTTTTCATAATATAACAGTTTGAAAAATCAATTTGCTATGAAACGAAAAAAATAATTAGTACAAATCAAACCTATATATATTTCTAAAATTTTGCATCGTTGACGTTAAATTTCAAATTCCGAAAGAAAGGAAAATTAAAAACAAATTTAAACAGTTAAACAGTTAGCGCCGCTATCACACGCGATAGCCATTGCCCTTTTTCTACAATAAAAATCATGACATTTGCTTTAAAAAAACTGGTTTTTCCCAAAGATTAAACTCTGCCACTGGTTATAAAAATCAGAACTCAAGAAACATCAATAGAATTTAAAAACTATATTATTCATATGCGTACGCAAATGATGTTCTAAAGCAACATTGATTATGCTAGACTAATGGTAACCGGAATTAATTTCATACTTCCTATATTATGTTACGTACTTTTTCTTGTTAAAAATTATTTAATAAGGGATATTATGAAATGGAGCTGATAGTAAATTGGGGAATAAGAATAGGCTGCATCGTTGGTACTAAGTTATATGATTTTTAGTAGCTGGATTAAGTATTATCGTTATAATTGATGCTTCTTTTTTTCCTTTTGCCACAATCAATAATATTCAACTTAGTGTGCTTCTTGCGACTATCACGACCCTCGTCGAGGTATCTAATAAGGATAGCCGACGACAATGTATAGTTTTCCTAGATTATGAGCTTCCACTTCTATCTTGACCACCAGTTTCGTGTTCAATCTGACAGTAAATTTCTGCCATGGGTGCGATAAATTTCTAATGAATTACTTAAATTATCTCAATCGAACTAAGCGTCTTAATTATAGTTCTTTATTGTACTGTTTATATCCATAACAATCTACATGTTTGTATATAATTATTAAGAAAAGAAAGTACACTAAATTAACGAAATAAGTGTCATAAACTTGCAGATATTTAGAGGTGAATTTAAATGGTTTTTAAACATTCTCTTGAATGGGGATGTGGAATATGAGTTTGTAACACAGAATGCGGACTTCTTCAGTTTTTTAAAAGGTCTTACCTATTATTCACAAGTCGCACTGAAAAATCAGTACTACTAATACATTTATATACAGGTAGCATTTTTTGTTTCATCCGGGAAACATAAATTACATAAATACGTTAAATCTGTATACTTTTGTTTATGGTACAATATATAATACATTTATGGTACTTTTTTAATTTTCCTGTTAACAAATATTGTAACAAATAGCCCTTGAGATTATGTTCGTGCGGCGTTTTGCCCTACTACCAGATTTTAATGTGGCGTTTCAGGCCAAAAAGGATCTCCCATCTCTACTCTAAAGCTTAAATTTGAAAACTTTTCCGTTTCTTTTCTTCCTTTCTTCTTTTTTTTTGAAATAAATTAAATACAGTTTAATAAATTTATTTGCGAAAAAGATAAAACCATTTGTAGTAGTTCTTATATCGATAGAACCATTTTAGATAAACTAATATGGAACCAATTTAGTTCATCTACCCTAAAAAAAAATCCTATTATTTGCCAACGAAAAGGTCAAGGTAATAAATAATGCCAATTGTAATAAACATCTTAACTATTTTACAGCAGTTTTAATGAAAAAGACATTATCTATGATTTAATCAAAACATCGAATTACATGAAAATACTTACATTTCACAGTTAATCGGACAAATGCAGTTAATGGTTTCTTGAGAGCAGAATTGCTGGCTTCACATCGGTAAAAAGACCCATTATCATCCAATTGGACCCGGATAACAAGTTCACTGGACACTCCGCTGCCGGATGTCAGAACTGGAGTGCTTATCTGAAAAGAAAAAGAAATGCGCTTAATAAGAAGAGGAAAACAAATCCGGCGGATGAAATGTTGAGAAGCTGCATGCGGTATCGTTACACAGTATCTAGAAGAGAAGTATTTTTATTTTCCTAAATAAAGTATGCGTCCTTTTTCCCCCCGAAATAGGAAAAAATTAAGGAAAGAAATTTTGGATAAAATAACGCACAAATGAAATTGTAAATTCGTTGTAAGCGTGCTAAAGACACTATTCCTATAACTAAAAGAAAGGAAATTTAAAAAAGCGACACAATAATGTGTAAAAAAAAAACTGATGTTGAATTAAAAATCAATAATCGCAACATCATGAAACCTCTCCTACGAGGGCAAAATAATTAAAATACCGATAAGGTCAATAACCCATTATCGAAAACTCAATGCATTAAAATTTACTGCTGCTTTTGACTATCAACAGCGACCTAAAAAAAGATAAAGACATTCAAATTAGACAGCTGAATTTTTTGGGCACACAAACGGAGAAACATACCGATACTATTACTAGATTGGTTCTTAATTTGGTTTATTTCTATTGTATATAAAAAAAAAAATTTCTCCTTTGAGAGTAACTGATAAAAATACAAATGCAAAAGTGACGACCAGCAACAGGCTCAGGGCCCAGCTAGGATGCCCTTAGTCAATTTAGCAGTCCCAAATGAACGACTCATGATTATACTGCTAATCATGATACGACTCATGATTATACTGCTAATCATGATACGACTCATGATTATACTTTATAGCAACATAGCTATCACAGCTTTCCATGATGCACTGTTTCTGGTTGAATAAATAGTAGGGCCGATTAACTTAATCAATTTTCCTCAAAATAACCCGGGGATGCATTATTTTGGGGGGATGCATTTTCGTGTAAGTCTTAGTTTGTAATTGATTTGAAACTATATAAGTAATAATCATATGAATACTTATAAAATAATTATTCTGAAACAGGCTATACATATAAATGGATAATGCATTTCGTTATGTATAATCCTATGCTAGCTATAAATATAACAAAAATAGTTTTTATAAAAAAATAGAACCGACTTCAAATTATAAATTGCGCTAAAAAGTGAAAAATAAATTAATTTTTTAAACAACATCGATGTGACTTTTAAACATAGTTTTAGAAGTCGGTGCAAAATTAGGATAGATGAAATCTTTTGTAATCATGAATCCAATTACAAATATATATATTTTCCCAGATTTAGCAACAGTTCCAATATGAAGTAGCAAATAGTGTAATGGTAATTAGACTCATAATTTCGGTTCTATTTTTTTATAAAAACTATTTTATGTTATTCTTTTTAGTGTAAATACATTTTCTATATAAATATTCTATTTTTTAAAAAAAATACATATCAAAGAGCAAACCTTCTTTGAATAAATGTCACTGAAAACTAATCATTTGTATGAAAAATTCCGTTTTGAAGTCGATTTTAGGAAACAAACTGATTGGATTTAATTTTTGCCTCAGAGAACTCTTCAGTCAAACTCTTGCTGTAATTGCTTTTAGTATTATAGCACAATGGCAACAAAGACTTTTCAAACAATGACTTTTATATTTTTTAATAGTTTTCCCAACAAAGAAAAATCTAGCATTTCCAATGAAAATAAAAAATACTTATTTTTCACCCGTAAAGTTTTTTCTAAAAAACAAATGTAGTCAAATGGATTTGCAATATTTGAGTTATCTAGCCCTCTGTCTATTAAAGAAAAAGTCATCAAAATCGGTTCCTTTAGTCAAAAGTTATGAAGGAAAACCCATTAAAATGACCCTATTTCTGCCCATTACTTTTTTTTCTAATTATCGAATATGGTCAAACGAAGGTACGGGACCTACGGGAAACCACCCTCGATCGATTTTTAAAAAATCATGAAAATCGGTTCATCCGGTGAGAAGTTATGAGTGGACAAAAAAAAAAAACGACATACATACAATATGAATGTATAACCTCCTGCCTTTGTGAAATCGGTTAAAAATAGTGACTCTTTAGATAGTTTTATTAGACGCATAAATTAGTCTGTTGTAGCCGTCATGGGATTTTCTTCTATATCCTTCATATGGAAATCAGTATTCGCCAAGTACCCCTATTATCATATTATTGTTAAAATCCTTATTGAAAAAAATAATAAATTAATTGTCTAAAAATAATCATTTCAAACCAAGATAAACCAATTAAAAGGTTTGTGCTTCCAGCAAAGCCTGCAAATGTCCAAAAGTATTGATAAGAGTTTTATTTGTTAACGTGTAAGTGAAATGGAAACAATAGAATACATAACAAAGTCTCTGCTCCATTGCGGCGATTGGCACAAAAATAAAATTCACACCTTTTCCTATTGAGATTCACTTGAAATTTTGTTCGAATTGGTGGATTACTCAGATATGCGCTTAGTTAGAAAACCGTTCGATTGCTCCAACCCCTTTGAACCGAATAGAGACAAAATTTAATGGGCACCACTTCATATCAGGAGGCATATGTGTATTGAATTTTGCTTAAGGGGGGAAATGCGGTGTAAAACGGCGTATTAAGAGCAATTTTCATGATTTTTTTAACGTATAAAGAATAAATATATTTTATTGGAATTTTGAGGTTATTTTATAGATATATTGAAGAACATTTACTGAAGTTTTCAAACATTTTTCTTGCAAAATCCCGGAGATATCGGCTGCTGCACACTGTAAGTCGCCTCCCGGGTAGGCAGTTTGAGTACATCCTGCAGGTCACAATTTTTAATCTACTTTTTTTATAAGTGTCTCTTCTAGTTGAGCTAAAATCATCACAAAAATTGAAAATTCTCTTTTTCTTTAGAATGGAAAGATTAAGTACGATTTTTAACCTTTTTTTTTTTTTTTTTGTTCTTTTTTTACAATAAAAAAATAAAAATAAAGATATGTTTATGATTCCAGTTCAACTAAAGCGTGTATATCTAAGGAAAATGTGTGCTAAATTTGATAAGGATTGATCAAAAACTCTGCGAGCTAGAGTGTACGCAAATTCGAAAAAAGTAGTTTCGCGAAAAACGCGTTTGAAAAAAAGAGTGGTATTGAGGGTAAATTTAAGGCAGTAATTAATCATTTTTTTAATACTTATAAATACTAATACTTATAGAAATTTCTATCCGAGGTCTCAATTGTTAAAAGAAATAAAAGGACATCTGCTAACGTTCTCCAATATAATTCAGGTCATTCATGAGGGACTTACCTGCTCAACTGCTCCAAAAGGGGCGCTCGCTCAAATGCTTATAACTTTCAAACGACTTGGAATTTTGCTTTCAAATTTTCAGGGTATATTATTGAATAGTTGTAAAATCGATTTATGAAGAATTTTTTTTTTTTTACATTTTTTGAGATCTTTACACGTATTTCCCCCCTTAAAATCCTTGTATTACGTCTTGAGTTACAGCACTCACACCTTTTTTTCTTCTAAAAGTTTACTGTCTCTTTAGAGAAAATAACCCCAAAATGTAATCAGCATGTGTTCCTATTATGGACCACTTATATACCAAATTGTTTTCCAATTCTTCCATTATTTCTGGAGGTATAACATTCACGCTAATCGAAAAAATTTTCGATTGCTCCACCCACCCCCCGAATGTATTTACGCCAAAAATCAATCAGAACCAATTCTCTTTCAGTATATACAGATGCACCGAATTTCGTTTGATTCCATTCAATACTTTATGAGTTACTGCTGCCACATAAAAGGCCACATACAGACAGAGACAGACATTTTCCAAAACTGGTCAAAATGGGTTCAGCAGACCTCAAGACATGTAAATCCGTCGAAATTCGAAAATGTTCACGAATTCAATACTTTCTTCTATACATTGGATATAGAAGAAAGTAAAAATGAAATAATTATTGTGAATTCATCAACCTTTGGTACAGGAGCAAATGAGCAGTACATTTAAAAAGATTTTTAAGTGCATTAAATTATCAATGCACTAAAAAAAATCAAGAATAATAATATTTTATTGTAAATCGCAGTTCAGCTATCAATCATATAATTTTCTAAAGATCCGAGGTCTCGGATGTTTTTTTCAGCCTACTTTCCCGTAAAAGTAATATATATATATATATATATATATATATATAAGAAGGCTGAATGTATCATAAAAATATCGTTAAAACTGAAGAAAAGTCAAAAATAAGTGAAGTAATTAAAAAATATGCTGGAAAATTTAAAAAAAAAACTGAAAGTTTGAGAATGGGGAAAATGTGTGATTCCCCCCCCCCCCCCCCTCTAGCAACCTTTGAGGAAATTGTCTGAATTTATTTGTTTTCTGGTCTATTGTTTGTTTGCATTCGAAATATCTTGGAGAAGTCATCTCATTTCACTTTTTATTTCTTCATTTGAACAATTTTTTGTTTAATTTTGAGCAGTTCAACAAATTTTACCATTAGCCCATATGGGAAAATACGAACTATAGTGCCTTCGGTGAAAATTCAATCGTATGTAAATCTTGATCTAAGAGACGGATTTGCTTGGAACATACTTTATCTGAAGGATCTTATGACGTGTAACATATTTAGATAGATCAAAGTTGATACAGAACTAAACCAATCTTGTTTTCCATAAATCTTTCAGATCTGGATTAGGGATATTTCTAAATGAATAATTGAATAAATGAATGAGTGAAAAAATAATGAATAAAGGTGAAAACCTTGGATAATTAAATAAGCCAGTTATTTCTCATATGCTATTATTAAGGATGCAGCTATTATTAAGGAATGAGGAAGACCTTCATCGAAGGTTACCCTAAAAAGATTCATTGAAACGTTTTATAGAAGGCATATCTAGACACACGGCAGTATATCCGCCAAGTTCAGAAAGTCAGCCAAATTCCGAAACGGCGACATCAACCAGTGTGTATATTTACCCGAACCATTTCGAGCTACTTTTGACTCCTTCATTACTCAAAAACTATTAGACCAACATACTTGGATTTCTTTACGTCTAATAGAGATCCCCTTAACCCCTAGATATCAAATTTCATTGATGTATCTCTTATGGTTATGGAATTATTAAGGTCTGAAAAGTGTCATTTTCATCTCTCACTCACTCATTCAAAACCTAACCTACTTCTAGGGGACTTAAAAACTTGAAACTTGGTATCAAGGTAGACAATTTGGCATTTATAAAGGAAAAAATCCGAAACTTCAAAAAATTACTGTATCTTCGAAGCTAATAGCATACTCATAAGTAGCATCATACCTAACGACTTCAAACAGCAGCCATATTTCTCTGCCGTAAACATAAACAATATTCTCTCGAGCTTGAAGGAAAATAATTGATGCATTTAAATTCACTTTCCGCTTTAATTTTTCGCTTCAAGGCTAAACTCAAGCTCAATACAAAAAATCCAGTGTAGTAGTTATACAGAACTTTTCAACGTTTTAAATAAAAGATTAATTAAGTAAAGATGGATTTACGGACTTAATTAAGGAGAAACGTAAGGAAACGAAACAAATCTTAAATAATTAATAGCGACTATTTAGCTTGGCTTAATTTAGTATAACTTATCGTCAATATAAAAACACACATTTTAGCTTTTCAAAAATTAATGATATCCCAACAAAACATAAATTTGAAAAAAGGGCCCAGTTCGATAGAACAAAAATAGCCTTTGGTGATGTCTGCGATAAAAGAATTGATATCTAACGGGTGCCAAGTTCCATAGCAGATCCTTTGATTATGGCTGTAAGAGTGTACAATGTTCTTTAATTTATTTAAAAACATTTTTTATCGGATTCCTAACTTGGCAAGCTTTAATTAAGATGAGTTACGTTCAAGAAGACGATAAGAAGTCAATTAGAAATTAACTGTAATAGCATACCACAGGATTATACTAACTATTAAAAATTGTTAATTGAATGAGTTAACTTTTTTTAATGTAATTTACCTTAGCGCTTGCCAAGTTAGGAATCCGATAAAAATTTTTTTAAAATAAATTAAAGAACATTGTACACTCTTACAGCCATGATCAAACTATCTGCTATGGAACTTGGCACCCGTTAGATATCAATTCTTTTATCGCTGACACCAACTACTCCGAAGGCCGTTTTTGTTCTATCGAACTTGGCCCTTTTTTCACATTAATGTTTTGTTGAGATTTCCTTTTTCCCAGTACAAGTATTTTAAATTTGTAAAATTTGCTGCAAATAAAGAACTATCTAACTGTTACATTCAACACTAATAGTGCATCTCCTTTTTGGCCTACTTATTCCTCACATTAAATTATTTTAGATTCTTTTATTTATGCTTTGCCAAATACTTATCGTATGTGCAAATTTAAATTACGTAAGAAGTAACAAAAACAATTAAAATACAAAGAAAAAAACTAAAAATAATAATAGTAACGCATGTGATTGTTGTCAAAAATTTACTTGCTACACATTATGCGACTAATGTCTGGTTGAACTTTTTTTTCTGTAATGCAGAAGTTATTGAAAAGGCGTTAGCTTCAAAGTGTGATTTATTGCTCATTAATTTTCAATGTTGGGCGGAAGAAGACGTAATGCTTCATTGGCCAACAAACGATGCAGAAACAAAGCTAAGACTTAGGACATCGAAAAGACTTTTCAAACTCTACTTTTCAGAACGCGACGTGTAATTATTTTTACGGTTTTTTGATGACTCGCATGCCTGCATTTAATTTGAGTTTAAATGCAGGTGTCCCACCCTTTTTATTACACGAAAATGAGAAATTGTGTCTATAAGTAATAGGAGTTTGAAGGACTCGGAGAAAGTTATGATTATTCTAAATAATTTTAGTTAGATCACGTAAGAATTAAACATTATATTTTAGTAGATTTAAATAAATTACTTTGCGCTTACCGATTAATTTAACAAAGCATAATTTTACCTTTTTGCGAACCAGATCATATACATTACGAAGGTAGTTGTTTAGTGCGGTAGAAATACACAAAAAGAAAAAATATTACGTTTCGTATTCAAAAAGTATGAACGATGCATCTGAATGCATTTATGGCTTCTATGTTAGACATACAATATCATTTTTAACTTATATCATATTTTACATCAAAGCAAAATTAATTCTAAGAAAATTAAATCATTTAGCAAATTATGTTTCCTTCCATAGTTAATATATTTTTACGGTGAAAAGTAAACTGATATTTTTAATTACTGGAAATGAACTTGAAACGTATAAATAACTTCTTAAAAATATAAAAATAATTTAAAAAACACTTCTTAAAATATTTTAGGTAATTAAAAGATTTTCATCCATTTATTTGAGTAATTGAATTACAACATGCTTTTAGGAAAAAGTAATGTAGTTGTTTAATACAAATAATTCACTTTATTCATTATATTCTGCATAAAATAATTGTTTAAAGTTGCGGACTTCTATTAAATTAGGTATAGTTTGAAACAAATTTTTTTCTTATGGGAAAGTGTTAATTTTTGCTTATCAGAAATTCTCAATATGAGAAAATTTCAGAAAGCATGTACGTTACAGTAAAACTTATTTTAGTTTCATCTTGTTAAAAATCCTCCTCAGAACTGAAATGCAGTGACTTTAACAACTTGGGAAAAAATCAGCATCACTTCGCTTCGTGTCAGTTCTTCATATTATATCCATATATTAGTTTATTTTGCGTTATAGATCACCTTTTTAATTGGTTAGTAGGTAAATTGATTTTAATATATTAAGTTCAATAATTATCTTAAAGCCTTTTAGCAAAGGTGGAATTATTATTGCATGTTGGTTTTGTTTGATCACTCGTAATCAGCTAGTGGGTAATTAGAAAGCTACATCATTCTCACGGCACCAGTACCTAGTATTCCAGTGTGTAATAACAAAGTTAACAAAAACAAAAATATAAAAAACAGATAAGTTTACGTTTATACAGGACGTACTCTAACGTGCAGTTTCTCATAGATTCACATTTAAATAAGGTGCTGCCAGAAGTAATTGTCACATACATGTATGAGTACAAAAATAAAATGTGAAATTTATTGTTCTCTAAGAACTGTTGAAACTGCCTACAAAATCAAAAAGTTAAATTTAATCACAAGAACTGTACTTGGTTTTAGCAAATCATTACTTCAGTGAAAGTTAATCAAATATGTTATTCCTTAACTTTAACATTTTGCAATAAATATTAGCAGAAGTGCATAAACGCCGAAATAATTCAGTAATATCGTCTTGCATGCTTAAAGTTTCGTTAGCAGCACAAGAGAACACTGCCTACCTCTCCAGCTATTTTGGAAGGAACGCAGCTTTCAAATCGAGAGTCGTCAAAGTGATTTAAGTGAACATGACTTCCAGCAAATTAGCACTTGAGCATACCATCTGCATCCATTAGCTTAACTTCAAATGCACATGTTTGAGAGAAAAGGAAACGCCTTCAAATTTAATAAAATATTTCTAATGTTTGGACAGTAATAGTTTTGAGAAACTCCGCGCGTATGTTATTTGAAGAAAGTATCTCCACCCACAAAGAATCTTGTGTCTGAAGAATAGAAAGTAACTTTAACTTATGATATTCGTAAATAAAACTAATTCAGTTCCTTTTGTTTAACACACTAAATGTTTCAGAAAATTGACAAACGAAACGTGTCTGCTTGGCGGTTCATTATTTAGTTTCGCCAAACTAGTGAAAGAGCAAAATATCAGTTCTTCGTAGAGAAAATAAAATTAAAAATGTGAAGGAGATTTAAAGGTCCAGCGTTTTAAAAGTGACGCAAAATTAAGTACAGCGGTAGTAAATAATTTATTCGTAAACAAAACAACTGTGTAAAACACTTATGGTTTTTCTTTAAAACAGTGGCGTCACTACTGATCCGCAAATCCCGCGACTGCAGGGAGGTACAATTGCACAGGAGGTTAACGGGCGATCGTCCACTTTACATTATGGGGTCATTTCTAATGATGTTTCAGTGTTTTCAATATATTTGACCCCTTGCTCCCATTTGTCAAAAAATAGCACACTTCAGCATACCATCTACCCCTCCCCCCCTTGTCACACTATATTACATAAGCATATGCATTGCAGTTCTGAAACCCCCAGACTATTGTAGATTACATTTCCAGTTGTATCTATCTATATATACATAAATGAATATATGTCTGCCCTTTATGCATTACTACAAAATTCATCCGATCGCCTTGAAACTTTGGGCATTTCTCGAGTACACTCCTGCAAAGGTTTCTGAAAAAAAAAATCCTACAGGTAGTTCTTTTTTTATTCCAATTTTACGCAATTGTACACATAAATTCCCCAATATGGGGGTGACAAAACCTTGCACATATAAATGTAATGTATCGATCGAAAGCGCTATTTTTTCTGCACAAGATGATATTTGTTCTAAGTCAATTAACGCCAGTTATAAGCTTTTTAGTGCGATTTCTTAAGGCTTACCTTGATCCAAAAATAATAATTAGCAGTTTCCTCAACTCCGGGTGAATAGTGTTAGCTTAATTTCAATAAAAAACTTATTTTTCAAAATAGAGAGACATCAGTTTAGTTATCAACGGAAAAACAATAATAAAGCATACCTTCGATTTGACGTTTTTCTTAAATTAGCAATAGGTTTTAAATTTGAGATTGAACTTGATAAAAGTATTGTCTCCCCGATTTAACGATTTCCTTGATTTATCAATAGCATTTAAATAAATATTGCCAGAAAAGGAACACGTATGGTTTAAACTAGATTTCAAATAATGTGACGAATATGACAGGGTACAATTTTACTTTTTTAATTAGTCATTGGGGATAAATCGGAACACACTAATGAAATTTTTCAGACGTTTTTAAGGTACGGTTAGAATTCAGCACGAGCAGCGCCATGCAGGTACCGCTAGTAAATAATAAAATTAAATTGAAAATTTGCACATTTAATATTTTTACAGTTTAATTATTTCTAATTTTTAGATGCAAAAGTTTAGTAGTGTAATTGCAATATTATATATCTTATCAGTTTAAAGATTTTAAAAGCAGATTCAAAGGACAACAAGTTGAATTTGTAATTTTTGCCTTTTAAAAGTTGAAGCTAACTGTTCGAACAATTAATGTGTTAAACAAAAGGACCTTAAGTTTGCTTTTCCTTTTAACCTGAATGGCACCACAGATAAACTAAGAATGATTTGTTGGTTTTACATGAAATTACCCTAAAAGAAATCTTGAGCTTACAATTAGTAGAATAGGCTGCATAAAGCAAAGGAAATTCGTAATACAAAATTATCAAAAAATGGTGATTAAAAATAAAAAAGCAAACCGATTGATGCCTTAAAAAATTGTATGTAATGGTAAAGAAAGGTAGAGTAATAAACTCGGAACTTCAAGTAACGGTCATACATCTCTGAGGCTTTTTAAACTCACTTAAAACTCAAACCACGACTGAGTGATTTCAGAAAATCTGGGTACAAAGTTCCCGGAATTTCAACACCTTTCCCACAAGTTATTTATTACTTAGCCATTACATTTCCATAACTTAAACATCTCCTGCAGTTACGTGAGTAGCTGAGTTAAAAGAGGTGTGAATTGTAATCTAAAGCAGAAATTCAACTCTCTTTGAGAAGAAGTCTTTAAAATACTCACCTGAAGCGTTAAAGTAATCATTTTTTCACGCTTAAGCTGTTTGTTATGAGTTTTGAGAGTGTGAGGACGAATACAAATTTTAGGGAGAGAATAAAGTAAATATAATTTATTTTAAATGAATACCATTACCATAATCAGATAAAATAAATGAGTATATAAAATAAGAAATGCGTCCTTGTATGAGAGCGAGTTTGTGTGAAAACTGCTACTTTTTTTCACACAATATGAATTTTTTATTTAAGAATAATTTTTAAAAATCATATCTATTTAAGGCGAAGGTGGACCTTACTTTTTGAAAACATGGCAGGAAAACCGATTTTTTTCCCACGACTTTTTTCATTGTAGATAAGTTGTTTTTCATTGTGAAAAAGGAAGATTGTATTTATGCATAAATGTGATTTAATTTTATGGGTTAAACTTTGAAAGTGGGCGTGATTTGTGCACGTGTGGCAATTAAAAATGCAGTTTTCTCGAAACTGTTGTTCTGCTTACGGAAATTCCAAAATGTTCTTTGTTGCTTAATTTTTCTTCAATAAGGCTAAAAATTAGTGATGTTCCGTTTTAAGGCCCTGTATGTACCCTCCTGTATGAAGTGAAGAAATGTTGTCTATAACGCCCTCTTGCTAGGAGCGCCACGTTCAGCCAGTTGTCGTTCGAATGGCACGGACCTATTGTGAGCCTGTTCGCCGTAACCTTCGTTTTCTTCAGTATAGTATGTTCAGCATCGACTTGAAATAAAGAATCAACCACCAGTCTATTCACTCTCATTTGAACCAGCGCACATGAACTCGACGGAACAGAAAATTTGATGGTGATTTAATAGTTTTTGCATAGTTAAACAAATTCGGCATTCATTATGTGATTAGAATATATTAAGTAATTTAAAAATATTAAAAATGGTGCAAAAATGCGAAATTTTGCGAAAAAAATTAGTCGTAACTAACAAAAAAAAAACTATATTTGACTAGTTTACCAACAGATCGTAAATGAATGCTTAAATCTGTTTATAAAGTTCCATTCCTTCTAAATAGACTAATTTCACCCAAAACAATTAAAAATTGTAGTGCAAGGAACATTTTGAAATTTAATTAAAAATATGTTAAATTTTTAAAAATTTAAAATAACATTTTTATTTATTATTATTTTTTTAATATTCGGGAAATTTATTGAGTGATTTGTAAGTACAGAAAATGTCAGAGTATTACATTAAAAAAAAAAAAAAGTTTGTTTTGAAAGTCCACCGTCGCCCTAAAAATAGATAAACTAATAATAATAGTAATTAAGAAATAAATAAAATCAACGAGTAATATATTCTTTGACTAGTTCACGGAAATAAATTATCAAAGAAGAAATGCATTATATTTTTTTTTTCTCTTGATCCAACATGCCTTTGATCATATTTCATTTTAGTTGATTACCAATTCAGAAGACCAGAAATGTAAGGGTATGATGGGGATAGCAGGGTTAGTACATACAAACCAAATACCGCAGTCGGACTTTGGTATTATTGAGTATGAGGAGAAAACATCTTCTAGCATGACTTATTACAGATCAAATCAACTGGTGTTTTTCCCTTTATTTTTTTCTTTATTATTTTGTTTTATTGTTTATTTATTTGTTTTTTCATTTATTATTTTCTTTTATTCCATTTATTTTCCTTTTAATTTTATTTATTTATTTATTTTAGATTTTGAGATTTCTCAGTCCGAGAAGCATCGATACTACGCCACAAAAAGCCGGGTCAGTATCATGTTATTTTTTTCTTTAAAAATTAATTGATTTAATTAGAGGCAACGTAATAATATCTTAATGACTAAACAAACGACATAAAAATGATCTACCAGATCACCACCAGATGACTTACTATATTTCAATCAGTCCTTTCGTCTGCCTTTCGTTCTTGCTGTATATAAGATACTGAAAAAGGGTTTTGTCAAAACAAGGGAAGTGATTATATGCACCAAAAATAGGAAATATTGTCAACAGAAATTAACATTATACTCCCCTCTCAGCAGCATAAAAGGGTAAAAATATATATTGACAATAGTTAAATTAAAGCGAGGTAACGCAATCATATCTTGGAAAATAAAAAAACAATTCACTCGTCTCATAAAAAGAGTCATAGAAGATATTCAAAACGGTGCTCAAAGAGGGCTTAATTTACACTGACCAATTAAATTCCTGATGGAGTCAGAATGGATTCCATAAATAAAAATTATTCCTTTTGGTGCGTAAATCTACTAAAAATATCTTAATCAATTCAAACATAAACACTAGAGTATATTTTCTAAAATTTCGCAACTAAGATCTCGCGGTAAAGGTATTTCAATCAGTAAATTCGTTCAAATAAAGAAATTTAATTACATTAGCAGTAATAGACAATAATAGTGTTTTTTAGTTCTTAAAGATCAATTAAAACATAAAATTTTATGCTTCAAACTCTTGATTACCTTTCTCTCAAAAGAAATATTTATTTTTCTTTTCTATTTTGTAATTTGAGCTAAGCGAAACAGTACTCCGCTCTACGGCTTTTATCAAGTAGTACGGTTATCGGTCTAGTGCTTACGAGACGGAGCATCCTCACATGAAATGCAATATCAAGTTTAATTTTGTTAATTGCTAGAGTTAGCTCTGCACGGAGAGCTTTAGAGTAATTTCCTCTCAAACTTTTGGTTACCGAGCTGTGCTCTCACCACAACTTCCTTGAAATACAAACTCGGAAATGAAACGGATTAGTAAAACTATAACGAATGGAAAGAAATTTAAACACAGGTCTCCACCCGCCTTCATTTTTGCCCATGGTCTTTAAAATTCTTTGACACTTTATTCTATTCAACATATTTTAAGAAATGTCTATGAAAAGTCTAATAAAATTATCTATGCTAGTTATACATATAAAGATATATGCATATTTTTTAACAAGTAAGTTACATTATATTTTGCGTATTTATACGTATATATTATGCATAAGAAATCATATTTTTTTTATCCACATAACCTATTTATTGTCTTTGAAATAACATACAAAAACATAAGTTAAATATCTCTGAACATATGGTTAAGCAGACTAAACGATGTGATGTATGAAACCTTTTATCGAGGCTGCTTCCTTCTATGAAAATTCCCAGCTAGAAAAAGTGTACACTTTTTTTGCACAACAGTATACATTTTACACAAGTTTTACACAAAAAGTGAATAATTTTTGAATACTACAAAAAGTATACATTTTTTGAGCAAATTTTGTGTACTTTTTATGAACACCAAAAAGTGCATAATCTGCGTTTATAAAAACTTTGCACATTTTTTGCACAAAATATTTGTAACATTATATTTGTTTGCGAAAATTGCGCATTTTTTTAAATCTTACCTATAAAACAAGTCTGATTCAATTCTTCAAAAACTTTTTTTCCAAACTGATGGTTTTTTTCTTTGTACCACATAATTAACTACTACTTGGTTTATTATGCATATACATTCATCAGGGTATGAGAAAATCTCTAAATTTTTACATAAACTCATGCTCTAACATGAACTAAATTGCTCATGAGAATTTTTATAACCGAATGAAAAAAAAATTAATTTACTTTTGCATGTTATTCAGGGCTCAATCAAGGCTTCAAAAATAGTACACATTTTGTGCATTCAATACTTATAATTGTATGTGTTTGCAAAAATTGTATCTGTGAAATGCCCAAAAAAGTCTACTTGTCAATTCAATACAAAAAAATAATAATAATTTTTATTAATATTTTCCCATTGATGCTCATTAAGACTATGAGAAGATCGAATTTCACACCAAAAAAAAAGTAGTTTTTCTTAATTGATAACATACATTATTACATTTTTATGTTACATTCGGATAATTCAATCGCTTATGACAATGAAAAAACAAATGTAAGTAGTCATCTCGTTAGCACATTAATATCTAATAAATGTCTTCAATGATGTAGATTATATTGAAATAATGCATTTTAAATTTGAACTTTTTTAATCGAGATTTTTTAATGCTGTCTAAAATGTATATTATGCTTAAATCGAGAGAAAAAAAAAGAAAGAAAGAAAAAAGATATGATCGAATAACTGCATTAAAAATATATTCTTTTGTTTGAATTATGTGATTTTATATCATTTTGTCCAATAATCATTAAATTGTCAGATGGTCCACTATCAGTAACGTAATAAAACTTTAGACAAATCTCATATCATTATCTGTTTCTTTAGATACTTTGTTGAATGTCACTGAACAACAAAAACTATTTCATTTACAACAACTATCATAGCCTAGATTTCTTCATCTTCAGCTCCCTAGTGCAACTAATACACGATAATTAGGGTTGCAAGTTTGTCGCGGAAAAAAGAGCGCAAAATTCGCGGGACATTCGCGTAAATTTCGCGAAATGTCTGCAAGAACACAAATATAACAAATTATAGCAGATCAATAATTAAAGTTATTCTTCATCCTAAAATACAAAATAGAAGGATTATTAACTTCAATAAAAGCATTTAAATATTTGTATTGACTAGGATCAAAAACTCAGCATAGATTAAAAATTTTTTAGGCAAGTTGGCAAAATCTGTTTATTGTTACTGCTTTCAAAAAAATAATTTTGAATTTTTTCTTGGCACAAGTTTAGAGCCTTTTTAGACTTTGAGTGTTCAGATTTTTTCCTTGGTTTCTGAATTTTTTTAAAAACCAAACATTACGCGAGTGAATAATTACAAAAAATAAAATAAGGAAACTTCGCGGAATTTACCCTAGTAGCACATGATATCGTGGCGTCGTCTATAGAACATCGACCTATATCGTTTCATCTGCTCGATATCGTACGTCGTTCAAACAATATGGACCGTCATCGCTGTATATCACCGAAATGATATTTTATATAGTAGCTTAAATTAGCTTTATTTAATTGTTTTACGGACTATTTTATGCATAAAAGTGACAAAACTTTAAAAATACAACACTAAAATTTCTTTTTGAAATTGTCAAAATTTTATCAAGCTTTCTTATTGTATAAACGAGATTGTCAGAAGCTCTGACAATAACGGAAATTTTATATCACAAAAACGATAACGCGCTATATAGCATTATGTCGTCACTTTATATCACAAAAACAATAACGCACTATATAGCATGATGTCATAAAAACGATGTTTTTTACACGGTTTTCGACCATTTTTGCTGCATAAATTATCTTCAAACTTTGCACACAAGCTTATCTTCGATGACAATACAATACTCTATCCATTTTATAATTTATTATAACCTTAATTAGGAAAAAAATTAATAATTTCGGCTCTGAGGAAATTATCAGAATTGTTATTTGTCGAACGGCAACATTGGTAGGAATGCTGTCTTTGTTGTCATAAATTGCACATCGCTATATTCAACAGGAAATCATATTTCTTATATTGCATGCTTTTAATACCTTTTTGCCGATTGTATTGTATAAATCGTTCTGGCTAAAATCATATTAATTATGAAACAGATAATTGTTTATGCGTGTTTGGACGTGGTTTTTTATTGTGGTGGACCGCGTAATAAGCATGTCATGTATTGTTCAATTCATGTTTCAAACGTTGTGATGAGTACATAAAATCATATGATACTTTTGTTCTAATTTTACAGTTAATGAGGAAAGAAAAAAAATCAACTACCGGAAAACATGAGTGGTAAAAAGGAAAGAAAATGGAATTGAGGGTAAAAAATAAAGATATTTTAATGATCATAGCTAAAAAATGTAAGAAGTGTTTTTGAGGGGTCAGAAGAAGGATTAAATATGTTTTTTTACTATTAGTAAGATAAAGTCCTGAGGGTGTTAATTGTTAATAAGTAAAAAAAAAGGAGATAACTACTGTTTTTATTTTTTTAGCTAACTCATGACAACCTATTTTTAATTACAGGTAGCTGGGTGGGAGATCATTTTAAACCGTGGACACCAGCAATTCCCACTGAAAACGGCGGGAGATTTAATCATTTTTTTTCTTCTTTTCAGAGAGGTTACTCAAAAGATAGGGACAGGTCAAATACCTATACCCAATATGGAAGGCGTAGCCTAGTGCATGTTTATGCAGTAGTTAAATTCATGCCGTAATTCATCTATGCAGTGGTTAAGTTAAATTAATTTATGTATGCATTACTAACCCCATTTTTTACAGGGAACCACAACCTTTCAATGATACTCCTTAAGATAGGGGTATCTAGGAGGGCCAGGTCCACACAGCAAGAGGAAGTTAGGCTGGGCTGGCGGAGTTGTACGCATAAAGCCCAGCAAACCTATCTCAGACCTATAGGAGCCTTCGTCGGACTTCACTTACCCGTGCCCGCGGAAAGGCAGCCCTAAAGCCTCGAGCTAACAGTGTGGAGGATGTGAAGTAGAGAAGTAGGCTGATGTTTTAGTTGGTCGCCAGAAACTGAGCTTCAAAAAAAGTGGGTTACCTTGTTTTAAATGTGGGAACCTCTAGCATAGAACACTGACATTGCTCATTTTGTAATTTCTTTCAATATTGAAAAATGGTTTAATATTCAGCAGATTATCCGTCTGTTAAGCGAGATAAATACAGAGAAACCTTTCCGAGCGTCCACCTGTGAATAGCGGTCACCCCTCCTAACGGCCGCTTTTTCGTTCCACGGAATTTTTGGCCTGTAGGTTTAGTGTTAAAGTAACCCTTAGCAACGGCCGCCCAACCCTCTTTGAACGGGCTCCGAGTGGGTTCGTCCATCACATTGTTGCAAAAAAATATGCTCACTCCCTTCTTAAATTTATTAATTAATTTTTGTATTCGTGATTTTACAAATAAATTTTTGTGCCTTTGAGACGCTAATTCCGCCTCTGACGAGGAATTTTCCCACATGTTTTGTGATAGTGAGCAAGCTAAACTTTCAACTTAACAGACTTGGGGAAAAAATAGACAAAGTCATTGGAACTTCTGACGCAATGGAAAACAAATCAACTGGAGATTTACTTTTTAAACTGAAAACGAGCTTGAAAACATTATTGTTTCCAATAAATGTAAAAACTTCTATAATTCTATAATGTTTTGTAAATGTAAAAACTTTCTTAAATAAAGATATAAATATCTCTTTAGATAAATCTCAAAATGCATTTTAAGTTACAAATATGTGTAAGACTTGTTTATTATTTCATATTACATAAAACTGCCTTATTAATTGTTAACTCTCTCGAGAGCCACCCACTTTGAGCGGCCAAATTTTCGCGGAACGTCAGGGTGGCCTCTCGGAGAGGTTTCACTGTAGCAAAAAACTAATTTGAAATTAATAGTTAATTAATAGGTTAATAGTTAATGGGTAGCAATTGTTTTTAGTTGGCATATTCGTTACTTCAGTTATTTTTTATCGGTTCAATTTTATATTATTAAGTCATTTCCGCAGTTTCTGTCGGTTATTGGCCCTCATTTGGCTAATTTTAAAGAGTCATAACCATACCGCTTTGACAGAAACTTACCACCCCACCTGTAGGGAAAATAAATTAGTATTATTTTTCTAAATTGTTATTTCTTACATTTTCGCATGTATGTTTTCTTTCTTTCTTTTCTTCTTTTTTTTTTTTTTTTGCATCAGGTTTATATTTTTAAGGTATTTTATTTCGCATAATTGCAACGAATTTGGCTTATTTTTCCTAATGTTTTGTTTCGATTTAAAATTTTTAATTTTCAGCTGATTATTAAGACGGATAGCTGCCATACGGAGGAAGATCATGTTATGTAAATTAAATTCTTGTAAATTTATTTTTAGAAAAGTAAAATTATTTTAATAAAATTTATGTATATTCTTTATATGTATTCCTTCTTTATGAGTAATTAAAGTGTATATTACAAAAACATTTTAAGTAAAAAATTCTGAGCATGAATTTAAATCCTTAGTAAAGGTCCCTTTTGTTGCATTAATTAGAGAAATAATGTATTCACAAGCAGGGTTCGAAATTAGCTGTTGTTAGTTGTATTTTGCAGCTAAAAAATTTGTTTTGATGACCGGGACTTCACATCCAGTCGTCACTTTTGATACCTAACCTTTCTGGAAACTTTTAGTTTGACGACCCATACCGTCATTTTTTAAAATGTATTTATTTGTCTTTTAAATATGATGTTACTTTATACAATTACATTTTTCTGAGCAAATTTCATCTCATCTTCGGTATTTTGAGTTTTTGCGATACCTGTAAAGATTACGGTATCTTCTTGACTTTTGAATTTTGAATTTTTACTCATTTGTAAGTAATTTAGTAGAATGACCAACTTCCCAACAGTTACTAACAGAAATTGATATTCGAACATTTTCCTCTCTAACTTATCAATAATTTTCTCATTAAAGTCGTGATGTTTTGCGATATTTTTTCGAACAGTTGCACCACTGTCTTAATAGTTATCAGTTGATATATCTGCATAAGCAATTTGAATTATTTAACGACGACACCTAGCAGGACATTTTTGGCAGCTAAAACAAATAAGTTAGGTGCCAGTGGCACCTAACTTTTACATCCTAATTTCGAGCCCTGTTCACAAGTCTAAATGTTTTACTATAATAATTAACAAAAAAAAAAAATCCTTCCATTAAAACTGTAAAAGGCTAAACATCAGTTTTGTAAATATCATGAAAATGTAGTATTTAATGGAGTAATTCATTAGCATTTTAATGAAAATTAATGCAGCAATTTAAAGGTGTAATGCAGGCTGAATAACAGACAAATCTTAACACAGAATGAACAAGCAAGTTTTTTAGATGCAAGATTTTTTCCTTTTTAATCAAGGTGAGGGAGCATTTCTCTTGTCCCATTTTGGGACAAGTGAAATGTTCCCTCACCTTGACTTTAAAATTATGTCTGTTTTTTTTTTCTCCATATATGTGTGGAATATATACATTTTGAACTGAGAGGTTTAAATTAGAATTTCATATAACCAAAAATTTTGATGAGAATTTCAGGTGTTTTTATGACACACTTGAAGACTTGTTAAATTAAATAGGAAATTTGTAAATGTACTCAAATTGTACTGTTTAATGAAGTATATCAGTATTCTAATGTGAACACTTCACTTTGAAGGTTTGATGATACATGATGAAAAAGAAAGACTCGACACAAACACAATAATTGAATAATTGGATTTAAATCAAGATTTGAAATGATTTTACAATTTTCATGACTGGATACTGGTATAAAACTATAAAAGTTGAAATTTCAGATAAAGCTAATTTCTTATTTAATAGTGTTGGAAGTTGCTGTTTAACTATGAATTTTGGTTAGAATTTCAGGTACAATTTTTTCAATATACTGAAAGACTTTATGCATATAAAAGTGGTTTTAGTATCGCCTGATATAAGTTTTCAGGAGCTTCATATACATACAGGTTTTATTGTATTTTCTTAAAAGAAAGTCATTTGTTTTTATTCAACATTCAAACTATTGAAAGTCAATATTACATTATAGTAAAAAAATTATAAACCATTATAATGGTTTAGAATTTTTTATTATAAACCATTTAATGCTTTAGAATTTATTATAAACCATTTAATGGTTTAGAATTTTTTATCTGTCAATGGTTTTGAGAAAATGTTGAATAAATTTGTTTTCAGTTAGGAAAACATTAGATCTAGTACGAAGCTTCTGAATGAAAGGCCGATATCGCGTGATGTCGTTCAATAACCTAAAATGACGTAAGGGGACAGTTTTCAATGGCACACCGATGACGTGAGGTGATATAGAAGAATATAATAGTTTTCAGTTTTCTTACAGAGAAATGTCGTTAACAATATCAAATGATGACGTATAAGTGATATAGAGAGATATCAGAAGTATAGTTTTTCAAATGACGACATATATCGTTTACGATGTCGACGCAATGTCAAAAAAACGACATGGGTCGATCTAAAAAAATCTGTCGGTTTTGACGCAGTTTTGATATTGCGATCTGATATCGACGCGATATCAGATTTCTCATTTTTACGATATCGTTGAAGGATATGTGCTAGTAGGGTTAAGAAAAAGCTTTAAACATCGCGAAAATCATCGCAAGAATTCGCGGCGCGACAAACTTGCAACCATAACGATAATCCACCTCTGTAAATACATAACATAGCATAACTTCTTCCCCAAGTAGCAGACTCTGTGGCGCAGTGGTTCGAGCGATGGATTGGTAAAGGAAAGGTCGTCAGTTCTAACCCCAGCTCCTTTCTCATTCATTCATACGCTAGGGAAGGTAACTCAGACGACCCATACATGACGCCACAAAATTTTACTATGCATGATTGCTGTGCACTTTTTATGCACAATTCAGTTTGCAATTTTTTATGCACAATTTAATTTACAGATTTTATGCACAATCAGAGGTGCCAAATACGCTCACATTTTGTGCACTTTTTTTTTTTTGCACTTTTTCTGCAAACTTTTTCTAGCTGGGTTATATTCTAGAAATTGCAGTATACTCATTTTAAAATCGTGGATTTGTAATACAACAAGGAATACTGTTTTCACCACATAGATCCACTGTGCAGCAGTCGGAAACGCTTGGCGCTGCTAGGGTTAGGATTTTTGTAAATAAACGACGTGTTTCCAACCGGAAAATAAAAGAATTAAATGACCTTTTTCCGCTGCGTATAGGAGCTTTAACTTTAAATAGTACATAGATTGGTGATTTAAACACGTTATGTTCTTAAGTTTCGTAGGAAAAGTTATTCGGATAATGTTTAACCGTTATTCACACTATTATCAATTACATATCACGCTTACCATTGTCGTGTTTGGGGATTTTGATAGCATGCTGTAATAAGCAAATTAATTTTTTATTCGCAAAAAATAGACTACTTGAATTTACGTTCACCGTAAATTTGAAATTGAACGCGGAAAATTAGATACTCATAAAAATCCTCAACATTTTAAACAGCAATTAAAGAGCATGGAACCACTTTTGAACGCTTTGATACAGGCAGCGATAATAATGTATTTTGTGTACAATGCTATTTTTATTTGACTATTAGTTTTGCTTTCATTCGAGACGAACTAAATTAGAGAATATAAAAACGTAAGCCAACTAGTTTTGATTGAGTGATATGTTAAATGTTTTATAATTTATTCCTATGCAGTTTGAGCGTTAATTTCAAAAATAACGTTCATTTTTCTTTTTTTTTTTTTTAATTTATTTTTAACATTATTTTTTTTTCGCTCATTATATCTAAACAAATGATGAGTCCATTTCTATCTAATTAAAGTCATTAGCCTTAAGTTTACTTTTATTTCATTTATTTAAGTATTTACTTATGTTTGTGAAATTTAAAATTACTAGTTAAAATAAGTTTTTATAATGTATATTATGCTTTCAAAACCCAATCTTCTTCGTCACTTACCCTTACTGACGAAGCATGCAAGATATTTCTAATTTTGCTTCGCGAGGAGAAATTTCTTCAGATCATAGATTGAGCAATCCAAACAAACTTTGACACAGGGCATTAAACTGAAAGCATTTCATGTGTCTTGTCATAAATGGTAGGTGAAAATAGGAGTGGTTTCTTTAGACATGACATAACTCAAAAAAAGTAATTAAATACTTTTAAAAAATTACTTAAAAATGAATTTAAACTAGTTGTGCCACAATATTAGTTAGCAAGATCAATGAATCCTCTCCTCCAACAGGCCCTTCTCCTGTTTATAAATACTAACGTGTAGTATAAGTCAAACACAAGTACAAGAAAGTTGTCTCATTTGTAGTCTACAACAAAGTCGCAATTTTTCGATGTTTAGCAGTTTTGACATTTAAAATTTTTAAAATTCTGAGATGCTGGGCGGGAAAGGGGTTAAATCACATTTAGCTATAATTAAAATCAAACACAGATATATGCCATCTATATTCTATGAATGATGTCACAATTGCTCTAATAATAAATGCGAGATCTTATGATCTTTATACCTGTTGAACAAAAATTATATTAACTTTTAAAACTGATAAATTAAACTAACAATATTCATTTTCAATTAAGACCCTAATCATACTTTAATAATTATTTGTATGCCAGATAAACCGAGTATTTGGATTTACTATTTTAAGGTTTAAATTATGATTGATTTATTGATTGATTTATTTAATTATTTATTTTAATTTCATTTTTATCTTCGTGTTATTATTGGTCTCTTTTTGCTCCCATTTGAATATTTTGTTTTTACTTTCATATTATTTTTGTTTTTATATACATATTAGGTAGGAGCTAAAAAGATTTTTCTTTGGTATCGCATTCTCATAGCTTGGAAAATTTGTAGCATGCGGTAAAATTAATTTATGAAAATCTTTTACTCCTATTAATTTATATCTTTTGCATCTTCAAGGGTTTCAATCCCTCCACAAAATTGACTGATCGAGATCACTTCTCACGCTAATGCATTATATTACATTTATTATTAGAGCGTAATAATACATATGCTTTTTTTTTTAATAGAAAATATGTTCAACAAATGCATCTTTAGTGAGTTCAAACACCTCGGGGAGGCAAAAAATATCAATAAATCGGGATAAAATGTGATACATTATTGAAAGATACATCTTTTCAGTACTATTAAACTGTGGTAGCAGAAAAAAACCGTTTTATTAACAAACCGTATTATATATATATATATATATACTTAAGCGGTGAAAAACAGAAGCTAATAGCTATTAACGTCATAGAAGTGGGCAAATATGGCGAATAATTGTCTTTGTAAACGACGTGCGGAGATTAAATCTCCTGAAATAGCTGTGGTTTTGAATGAGTGTGATGAGTCCTGATAGCTATTATCTGGTTTAAAATAAAATTAAACGTCATGAAATATCTTCGAAGAGAATTATATCTTTCCTTCGAGAATATGAAATTTTCTATCCAGTAAGTTATTGCGCCAATCACTTCTATTGTGCCTTTCATTTCACAGAAGGAGAAAAGATGTAATTAAGTTACTCGAGAAGTAATTATTATCACGACACTTTATGATTGCATATTTCAAATTTTATTTGTACTTTTTTATGCATGACCGTGAGGACTATTGTTTGGTAAAGTATTTTAGGTTTGAAAATTGTACTTTTTTGTAGTTTTTAAAAAGTAAAGTTAATCACACCCTTTCGTTTATTTTATTTTCAAGCTGAGGCAGTTAAGAAAAAATACTTAAATGAAAGTATAGCCATTCAAAAAATAATACGCAGAGGCTTATAATGATCGCACTCTTGATATAGTTTAAATTTTACATTTTTAGTTTAGTTTTAGAATGTTTTATTCGAACATAAATTAGACTATTTGTTCGCAAAGCAGTGCATATGCCTTCCAAGGGGCTGGAGGTAGGGATTTTTTTAATTGAAGCAAGTTAAAATTAAGCTATTAGCTGTTTCGACTTGAGTGATGTGTTGCTTGCATTAACTGTTTTTCAACTTATTGATCTAATTTTCTTACTTACCTCTTTTTATCTCGTACGTATAATTATATGCACGTGATAATCCTAATTTTACAGTCAAAATGTCTAATTTTAATTCTACTGCAGAAATATGCATAATGTGTGATTAATAATATAATAATACTTGTAGTATTTCTTTTTATGAAAACATTCCTAGTTAGGATACGAAGTACGCCGTATGCATTCCCAGATTTTACAGCAATTGTTTCGTTCAAAATGACGTGGTCTAATGAATAAGTGATATACGAATTTCAGTTTAAAAAAAATATCTATGATCAAACCGATTTTAACAACTGTTACACAAATTAAATGAGAAGTTTTAACTTTTAGAGCGCCGATGTGTTAGTATTTTTTTTTTTTTTGGTTCAAGAAAGAAGTAGATGTATAAAATTGCAATTGAAATTCTAAAAGACATGTGACATTGCGTCTAATTTTGTGTTTTTGCATGTACTTTATTTTCTAAATGTTTTTTGGGGGTATTTTACAGTGAATCGTTGAAAAATATAACGAGTGTAAAATAGTTGCCAAATAAAGAGAAATAATAGTATCATAGCTAAAATCATTCCTTCTCCTAAACTATTTTCACTTAGTAGGAAACATTTCATATTAAAATTTATATAAATAAAACGTCAAAAAATGTATGCAATATGTAATTTCTTTAAAGTGAAAAAAAATATTTTTTTATAAAGTTAGACGAAATTCTAGCAAAAAAGAAACACTATTTTTCAATAGGCGAAGTTTAAAGAAATGACATCATGCTCTAATGCCTAGTGTATGTGTAGGAGGTAAAAAAGTTAGATAATTTACGAAAAGTTTGAACACTGTACCTGGATAATTCTTGAGGTCACGGATTTATGAGACATATCATTTTTTTTTTCTTGCTTTCAACCAACTGCCGAAGCTGTTTTTTTAGCTTCAAAAACTCCGTTTTCTATTTTACTACTGAAGCAAGAGACATTTTTATGACTTTCCCTGCTTTCTATTTCATCTCGAGTTCGTGGTTCTTAGATGGGGAAGGAGTCTCAGATTCTTCCTCAAACACTACGTTTGAAGATTTTTCTTCCTTCCCAGAAAGGTAAAATATTCATTTTTCAGCCAAAGTAGACATTTGTTTCAGGAACGGGAAATTTAAGATGACACCAAAGGGAGAGGTACTCCTTTATTATCGGCATTTTTCAATAGATATTACTGCGTGAATTTTTCAGTAGAAACATTTTTGCTCTAATATTTCTGCTTTGTTTTTTTTAATTTACTATCGATAAAAACGTGCATATTGATCGGAAAACAGAAAATGACTCACAATCTGAATCAAGATGATATTAGCTTAAAAAATTTCAAAGTAATGCTAGAAAAGTTAATTTGCATTTTTATGTATATCTAGACGATTATGATCCGTGCGTGTCAGTATGCCAGTCCGTCCGGACAAGGGGATGCAAATGTTTGACACAAGTTTCCATCAGAAACAGGTTTTAACCATGTATCATATAAATCTGTACCTTTACAAACAGTTAAAAGAGCCTTGTAGCATGCCAATTTTTCTCCACTACGTAAACTTGGAAAAGTATTTGTTAACGCTTCAGAACTCGCGCCGTGAGAAAAATACTCACACCAAGAAGAAGAAAAAAGTATAAATGACATTCTAGTTTATAAGGCGAAAGTGCTGTTTCGTCTACTTTATCCTAGCAAACTTCTATTGCTGTCCAGATGTGTTTTGAGATCACTGAGTCTTTGTCTGACTGTCACTGGGGAGGGGGGGGGGGCGCGTTTGTTAGTTGGAGTAGCCAAGTGTGAGCGTTTTTCTCATCGTGCGAGTTCTAGTGAAACTTTTGGTTTTTTTTTTAATGTGAATGTTTTCTCATCACGCAAGTGCGCTTGTGATTTAACTTTTTTTTCTTTCATCAAATATTAAACCAGGTATGTATTAAATGGATTAAAACTAATGAATAAATTAATTACAAGGGTATAGTTATTGAGGTTTTTCTTTGTACTGAAATTTCTTTTTGAAAAATTGTTTTTATTTTCGAGGATGACTTCACGAGGAATGTTGTTGGTTGAAATGACTCCGGCTAAAAACATTTCTTATAAAACGTATAAAAGAAACACACATAGTTTGTAAAACCAAATTTTTCTTTAATATCATTATTTTGGGGAGCAACATTTGGCGCTTAGACTAAAAAAAAATACTTTTCAGTAAAATTAATTTATTCATTATCCTAAAAAAAATAGGTGGTGTGAGAAAAACTCTCACGCGCGAGTTCTCAGGTTACTCATTTTGACGCGAGTTCTGAAGGGTTAATTACCCAGTCTGACCAGCATTCAAAATCCCGTGAGGCGGACCAAATAAAACGTGTAGATCAAAGATTATTTCATGCATAAAATCGTTTATAATTTAATTACGAAAAAACATCAAGGTAAAATTAAAGACAAAATGTGCAAAAATAAAAAGCACGTGTTTCGAGGTTAAAAAAAAGTACCCCTTTTTTAATGCAAAAGAGTGAATTTTTAGTTTAAAACATCAAACTGAATTTAGATGTTTTTCGCTTGGATGTTTCGCACATTTTGTGGTTAATTTTACGTTGATTTTTGTTTTTACTTTATAGTACAAAGGTTTACATTTTATTTAATAACTTCCTTGTTGTGACTTTTAGCTTGTGTGACTAATCCAACAATTCTGGCTCTCATTTTCACAATGTTTCTTTTCCCAGAGTCTTTTAAGAGTTCTTATTCAATCTGGACATGGTCAGTTGTTTGAGGAGGGGTTTTGATTGTATGAATACTGATTATAACTTTTGAATATCTTTACTAATATGTACATGTCAAACGGATATTGCGTCCCGCAGTGGACCAGTCGGTAGAAGCTCGGTTCCGTAGAACACCGAAAGTGAAGCAACATCAACTTAGGTCAGTGTTTGTTAGGGTGACAACCTCTCACGGCTGGTTCCTGTGAGGCCGTGTACGCTAAAAGGAGCTGGTGCACGTTAAATAGGTCGTGGCTCTAATGTCCTCCAAGTGAAACGATACCTCTGGGAAAATTGCCCCCAATCACGGTACGACTGCCCTTCTCAGTTTTACCTTATAGGTACCGTGATCGGGGTACTATTATCTTTATTTAAAACAAACAAAAGTACAATCTGAACATAAAACAAACAATTTTGGAGAGCACATTATTTCCGAACAAACTTGACACTAAAGTGCGATATATAAGATGAGCATACAATTAGGATTAAGCAGTATATAGAAATAATAATGTAGTGTAGTCATTAAGAAACATATATACAGCATCAGATAAATTACTGACAAAAACAAAACACACTTGGCATAGGCAGACAAGGAGAGGCATAGGTGCAGAGGTGGTTTAGTTGTAATTGATAAATTACACGTTAGGAAAGAGTTGGACAAAAGGTATTTACCTCTGGGGGTGCCAACCCCAGGTGACGGTCTCTCATCTGGGAGCTGGTCCAAAAAATTAAGAGACCACATATAAAGGGGCGGAAGTCGGACTCCTGCATAAAAGGGCCCCGTTAGACTCAGGAGCAGCGCACCCATTCTTCCTCGCTTCGCGCGAGGATACAACAAGAACAACAAACGGATAATGAAGATAGTTGCTAATTGTAAAGCACATAAAGATATTGATCTTCATCATCTTAAACGTTATACGATCAAGGTAAAGAAGATAAAGATCAACTTCAGTACTTAATCTTAGGTCTTAATCTTGATCCTATTTAAGTAGATTGTGTCTGATAACATATCTTCTAATGAATTTTCCAGAAGGAATTCCATATTTTACACTGTACTACGCAGGATATACGTATCTATTGATCAGTTTCCTCTAGAATGTTTCTCATGTATTATCTCTACTTTAGCTTGTAACAGTTTTTACTTTAGTTCCTTGACTTTTTTTAAACTAAAAGTAAACTGAAGGTTTTTGGGAATCTAAAAGTTAGGTGTTCAGATTTGGTTTTCCGTAAACTTGTTTTTCTTCTCCTCAACATAATTTAATGAAAAAATTTACCTGTTACAAATTATTCCAGACTAGACGTTTCAATGAGAAGCATAAAATTAATTGTCTCATTTAGGACCATCATTGTTCCAGTTAGGAACATCAATTGAATTAAACTGTCGTAACTAAGACAGAAAGGACCAGAATGTAATGATTACGCCTTTTTTTAGTTAAAAATTTAATTTTTTAAAGAACACTTAGTTAACCACTTAACGCATTTGCCCCTGTCTCACACGGGCGATCTTGTATCTCGCGTTGTTTTATTTTTGATGCCCATCTGAGATCCGTTTGCACTTTCTTTGTCTAATAATGTCTTTATATTGCCGCTTAAATATGCTTCTGTCAAGGCGCCTGTGGCGCAGTGGTATCGCATTGGCGTTCCACCGAGACGACTTCGGTTCTAATCCGGGCGTTACCAGTGCAAGGATTAAATTTAATTTAATTATGTTTCTGTTTCTCTTAGGTCTAGAAAATACTAGAATCTTCTTTAGTTTACTGGAAATGTGTTCCAGAACATTCTGTCAGTATATAAAAGAGCAGGTAGCTCAGATTGTAAGGGACTTCGCGGCTTTGTCAACTAAGTGTTGAGCTATTAATAAACAGCCTTGTGTTCCTGTTATCCGAGTCTGTTTCCTGTTCTACCATCATACACCTGACAATATAACTTTTACCACACCCCTCGCGTCCCGCAGTGGACCAGTCGGTAGAAGCTCGGTTCCCACAGAACACCGAAAGTGAAGCAGCATCGACTTAGGTCAGTGTTTGGGAGGGTGATAACCTCTCGCGTGAGGCCGTGTACGCTAAAGGGAGCTGGTGCACGTTAAATAGATCGTGGCTCCAATGTTCTCCAAGTGAAACGATACCTCTGGGGGTGCCAACCCCAGGTGACGGTCTCTCAGCTGGGAGCTGGTTCAAAAAATTAAGAGACCACATATAAAGGGGCGGAAGTCGGACTCCTGCCTATAAGGGCCCCGTTAGACTCATGAGCAGCGCATCCAGTCTTCCTCGCTTCACGCGAGAATACGACAACAACAACCACACCCCTCGCTCTCAAGTAACCTCTTGCAACTGAAATTGCCAAAAACAATTAATACTATAAACTATACCTATATATTGATTTTCTGTCAAAAATAACTCGATCATTTTTAACCCGTTTTCCGAAAAAAACTCGTGCTTCAAGGGGTGAAACATCAAAAGCATAAGCATATGCAGTCTTCTCTTCTTAACACGCCGGTATGCCCCTAATCTGTTCAAATAATCTGAAAATGTGACAAACTTTCGTCTTATTCACGTACGTACCTTGTATACGTCATATCGTTACTTTTTATAACTAGGTTTATAACTAAACCAACTAAGTCCAAAAATTGTTTTTTCTTTTTAGTTCAACAAACTAAGTACTTGAAGTTAAGTTTATATCCATTCTAATTTACTTTTCTACTTCATTACAACTAGGAAATGTTACATATGTAGCGTACGTACTTTGTTAGAATTGTTAAGGATTTCCTAAAATCACGTGTTCAGTTTATTTCTCGTATCCCTGAATTATTTTAGACGGTGTTATAAAAGCGACAAATTAAAGATAGATTCACATTAAAATATAACTTAGAATATTGATAGTTTTTAGTAAAATTTTCACAATAGTTAAGTTTACATTTTTGTGAGTTTTTAAAGAGGTTCTGAATTTAAGCATTTTCTCGGAAAAATAAATTTATTTCTTATTACCAGTTTGCTTTCAATTTTACGCTGAAAAGCATTACTCTTGTTTATATATTTCCTTCGTGAAATCAAATAAAACGTGTAAGGAAACTTTAAAAACTAGAGCGATACGCCAAACGAAAGATAGGAGGCGTTGGATGTTTCTAGAGCTCTAGATTTATGGTACGGTTTCATGCTTTATTATTTTATACCAACTAAGAAAATTGTTTTTCTGCAAATAAAGAAACTCCTTCTCTTCTTCGATCGCATTTGAGAGAAAAAGTCAGTTTTATAACTTTTCCCTTTCTCTGGTCATCCTTTGATTCCTGTTTCATGGATTCTAAGGTTTCCGGCTGCGAGTGCTATTATCATTTCTCAGAGAGATAAAAATTGTGGAAGATATTTTATCGAGTGAAAATCCTATACATAAATTTGTCAGATTTTGCTGTTTTTTAAGGAATTCATTTTACTAATACAAAATTTATTTAATAAATTAAGATTCTTATGATGCCGTTTTCGTGAAAAAAAGTTTTTATATAAATGCATATATATATATTATATATATATATATATATATTAAATTTTGAAAAATACTTTGATTATTTTTATATTTGAAAGATTAGAATACATTTCATGTAAGTATAGCTGAATACTGATATGAGAGATTTTAAAAACAACCAAGGTATGCCGTTTTTATGAAGGCACTCATAAAGCGAAAGCCATTACGAAGGCAGGTATATTGATATGAAAAATATATCAATATACACTCACGTTTTAAATTGATATATTTTTTTCATTTTAAAAAAACAGTGCACGGTGTTTTTTGATAACAAAAAATCTGCCATCTTCAAAATTTCTTCGAAAATCTGAGCAATTCCCGTGTCACCAGGCGTGGAATTTACAACACGCTCTCCAATATACGATGAAGGGGTTCAACATAGTTGACCATGTATTGGAAATCTACATCTACGCAGACTACGAAGAAAGTCTACGTCTGGCATTTACAGTTAATATTATTCGTGCCGATAAGCTCTTGAGTTCCTTCTCCTCTTTATGAAGTTGTAGCCAAGTATTGCCCTTTTGAATTCTAAAGATGCGTTAAATCTTCAAATTTCGTATGCCAGGTAATTTAAGCTTCTTTATGAAAAATGTGTGTGTGGTTCCCTCTCACGGTAAACTGATTTTCACTTTGGTAATAGAAACCACTTTTCTTCACTCTTTCTCAATCTTTCATTCTTTCTGATGCGATGACCATTACACTGCCCGTTTTTTTTTTCACCGTTGTCCACAGTTTTAGCATTATATATGCATCTATATCTTAGTATGCTTAGTAATTAGGTTACTAGCTAGTTACTGTACTGTCACGCGGATCAAATGCATTTCCATTTCAACTATTCAAAATTTGTACATACAAAGTTTGTACATACACAGTGTTGCGTCGGTTTATGTTAATGGTGTCATTTTTGCGGCTCCACTTCGAACTTAATAAAAGCAATTTCAATGCCTTTGGTCAAATAAGGTTCTACAGTTGAAACACAAGACTTATTTTCGAAGATGTCTCAGTACATAAATAAGCAATATAATTGGAATTCAGGAAAAAAATATCCTCATTACTACATAAGTGCAATCAATGAAAAATTTTTAAAGCGGCGTTTCAGGAACGGTATTACGAAAAACAGAAAAAACTAAAAGTCATAAAAACAGATTGTCTCGTATTGTGTATTATGGATTCCTGGGTAAGTATTGTTTTTGCGTGTTTTATTTCTCTTGTTATTTATTATAATATTTTTTATACCCTGCCCTCCCAAAGAAAAACATTTTAAGAACTAAGAATTATTATTGAAGAGTATCAATAAATGACCATCATTCGAACATTTTCTGTAAACATAAATATATTTAACACAACAATCCATATGTTTTAAAATATCAAAATTAATCTTTAAAAAATTGCGCTCATATTTTTAATAGAGCATCTTTTTTTTTTTTTTTACTGTTTCACCTTTTACCTTACTAACAAAATAAACTTCAAAATTCTTTTCTAGATTTTCTTATCAAAGGTTTCGGGAGGTGGCGAACGTTACTCGAGTAAAACAAAATATCCTGGAACTTGTTTTCATTTTTTTAAACTCACTTCACATATATTTTCCATTTACGTGAAATAATGAAAAGCACGCTATGCAATCGTTAAGACGATTACTAAAGAACTCCAATTTTTTTCATCACCTCAATGCTAAAAGTTTGTAATTAAACGCTGAAAGGAAATTAATTATTTTCGGCTCGGTTAATTATAAAAAAATACTGTTCTTTGAAATCAAGGAATTTAACATTTTGAAACTAATGGTGCTTTTTATCATGAAGGCTTGATGAGAGAGTTATTTTTCTTAAATTCCAAATTCTAGGAAGGATTTAATTGAAATACTTCTTCTTTGCCTTTACAAAAATACAGCGCTATTTTTTAACGTAAAACCTTTTCTTTTTCTCGTTTTCTCTGAAATTCAGAAGAGTGTAATATATAACATAGAACTACAAGAAAAGAAACAGTATCACTGTTTATTTAGAAAAATCAATATTCCTACTATTAGTGGCTCCCGAATTTAACACATATGGATAAATTTTATATATGTTTTCCACCATAATTGAAAACTGCTGCGTAGCGTATATATTCTGTAAAAGTGGGCGGGGCTACACGATAATAGCATCCAATCAGAATGCCTCCAGTGTTTTGTATATCGCGTTAAACCCTCCAATTTTACGAGAATGGGTTCTCATAATCGTTTAGACCAGAGGTCGCCAAACAGACGATCGAGAGCTACTAGTAGCTCGCAGGGAAATTTTCGGTAGATCGCAGTTGCGCTGGCTGGAACTCTCTCAATTTCTTATGGATTTGTCATATTTCGTCCATATTCGCATTAAGTAATCAGTACCTCTAAAAAATCGTGTTGCCATTGTGAACATAAAGGTATATGAAAAGGCGATAACGGTGAGAGCACAGTAGCCATCTCGCGCGGTTTGGCACACATATAAGGTTGACATGTGTCCACTAGGTGAGCGGAAAGTCTGCTCATATAGTGGACAGCTGTCAAATTTTCACATCAAATTCCACTATCTCTTTGAGAAAATTATTTCCTACCTTAAGCTTTGGTTTTTACTTCCTATCCCCTTGGGGCGGTTCGTAATTGATGTCACAATTTTTTTCAATACATTTGACCCCTACCCCCTTTCGTCGCAAAATGTCACTTCTACGCACCCCTACCCACCCCCTTGCAGTGGAGGTTCTACAAAGATGGGAGTGATCGCCTCTCCCAACAAATGATAACCAATGTAGATGCAATAGGAGCAATAGCCCCTAAACAAATAAAATAAAAAAATAATGAACAATAAAAAATCCCCCAAAACAAAGAAAACCGATCCTTACTTAAAATCTACTCATTAACGCTAACTTCATCGTTCCACAAAAGGGAGATGGACATTTATTAAATAGTGTGATTGAAATATCAGTAAGCAGCTTTAGTTTTGTGATATCAAGGCAGATGTTTACAAAGTTGAATCTTGATGCAAAAAAGAAAAAAATCAACTGATTATCATCACATAACATATCATATTCTTACATTTTTTAATTTTTTGCTCTTAGACCCCTGACCTCTGGTCCCTTCTTTGTAATGATTTAAGCTAGTTTTCCAATTTCTTTATCTTGATGCTTCTCATATTAATATGAGTATTTTCATTAAACTTTTATTTTGTGAATTAAACCTGAATTGCTACTTTATCAGTAATTTGTCTAATACGACAGGGAAATAGGATTTCGTATCGGAATAGGGGAGACTGGGTACGTTTGAAACAAAGGACGGTTGAAACAGGGTTGATATCTCCTGCGCAGTGGGGTGATGAGTGCAAGATGAACGAGCCTGAAAGCAAGTCTGAACACGAGGTTCATTGTTGCGTCGATCTCAGTCAAAAAAGTTTTTTTATAAGAGGCCCTATTGTGTTTTGATAAGCAAAAGTAAGTACTATTTTTGTTCAAAGATTTTCGTAATTATTATGGCTTTTATTAAAGTAAGAGTATTGAGCACTTTTTTCCATTTGAAGTGAAGCTTGTTGAATATGTTAACGTCTTTAGTTTTGATATAAAATTATTGTAACCATTCATAAAAATGGTTTTGTACTGAATGGTAGGGATGGGGACGGTTGAACCATTTTATGTGGGTACTGTTGAAACAATATATTTATTTCAATTTTGCGTTTTCTAGATACCGAGGCTTCGTATAAGAAAGACTTTGAGAGGGCAGGTTAATTTATGTTTGTTCAAAGTCCAAGAGAAGCAAACAGAGGTCGGAAAACCAGGAAGTCGACAATTTACACAGATACACCACAGAAGGAAGAGATAAGAAAGATGCGTGAAGACAAATTAAAGCGTGCAAAAGCTAAGCAACTTAAAAAAGATTCGATGGCGGTAACGGTAAAAGAAAAACCACAAATAGGAAGTAGACACAACATAAATCAACATGAAAGGAAGAGGAGTGCTTTTGCCTTGTTTGTATGTAGCAGTATTCAGAGCGCAGATCTGGGGAAAAATGGAAACAGTGCACAAATTGTAAACTGTGGGCTCCTAAGGAGTGCACGGAAGGTGGTTTTAGTTATGTTTGTCACAATTGACTCTGATTTATTCGAAAACCAAAACTTATAATTAGATATTTAATTTTAGTTCATTTTCCGATTATTTTTCTAGTCAAAGTGCCATGAGTTAAGTTTTTGTTCACTTTTTGTTTTTGAAAATGTTCCTTTATTTGATTTTTATGATTGTTTAATAGTTTTAATGAGGTAGTTAATAAATAAAACATGTTAAAATATTAAATTTCGTATTTTTGGCATATGTTTCAGCGGACCATCATCACTGTTTCAACCGCCCCTGGTATGGGGACGATTGAAACAAATCAGTTTTTTTTTTAAATTTCATCTTATACTAAAAATGAAACATCGCAAAATTGAACTATTCTGCCCATTATTATACAGAATCGCGCTCTTGTATTTATCATATCCCCTTCATTACTAAGTTTATTAGCGGCTATTCTATGGACGATATAAGCTAAATCGTTTCAACCGTACCCAGTCTCCCCTAATATTTATTTTTCATTCCATTGGGAAACAAACATTAAAATAAAGGGGGAAACAATGAAATTTATTTTCTTTATTTGTAAATACCAATTAAACCGATGAAAAATGGATTTTGAAAGTAAATAACTTGTATGCTCAAACACCTTCGAGTATGTGTGAAATGAGCACGAATAGAATCACCCACGCCTGTCATTTCGCATTTTTCTGGTGAAGTGGGGCAAATAGTATTATAAACTTGATGCATATTGCATTTAAAAAACAATATATATGAATGACAGGCATAGGCTCTCTCCCCTACCAAATCGGGAAGTGATCAAGAATTGTTGAGTTTCCAGACAGTCTCAAGCGAATTCTCAGTCTCAACGTTTCTCGAAGGTTGCAAGTCGCATTGAAATTGATATCCAGGTGGAATTGTTTTCAAACAAGTAGTACTATCACCGGTACGCTCTCGCAAGACCGCCTATTAGTGACGACACCTGCTCACGTTCGCTAATTGACATTATGTTACGTATGACAAAAGCAGACAATGGCTACATAGAGTCCTCAAGAACTTGTTGCTGCATGTGGAAAATAAATAAACTTTGGGCAAACAGTATACAGACGCTTTGCCCAGTGAGGGTATTTTAAAGCCGTCAACAATCAAGCAAGAAAAACGGATTTTCTTCTGAAACCGAATCTGAAGACCAAGCATGAATTATGTTTGGATGACGTTTACTTGAGTGATCAAATTTTCTAATCTGTGCAGTTTCGAAACCTAACCATCAATTTTCAAACCTAAAAATATTATTTGTTACTAAGCAATAGAAGACTCACATAATGGTGAAGAGAAATGTTAATTGAAAAAAAAAAAAGAAAAGTTTTTTTTTTCTCCGGAATATAATTAATTAACCCTTATTCATCAAAGAAACTTGTTTTTATTTGCTTTTTTCTTTTTTTTTTGTATGTCACTATTTTCGAGACAATCAAAATTTTAGGACGACTTACCTCCCTATCACCTTTGAACCATCGCAGAGTAGCTGCGGGGTTGCCTCCCACAGAGACGCAATTAAAACGCTGGATATCTCCCACTCTGAGAGGAGTCCCTGCATCGTATCCTAAGATCGTTGGTGGCTTAGGAGCGTCTGGAAAGACGGTGAAAACAGTCATTGGGGCAGATGCAGAAGCTAGAACAAGTATTTTGCAAACAAAAATACAACTCAGCTCAAGATGTTAAAATTCTACTTTGAATGTGTTAAATACATAAATAGGAAGCCTAAGATGACCAATGAAGAAATTAAGTCGTTTGAAAAGATAAGGGGGAGGGAGAATTTTACTATTCTTATTTTTAACGTATAAAAATTTTACAGATTAAAAGACTTATTTATACCTTGTAATTTCTTTTGGAGTTTACGTAATTGGCTCTAATGGAGTATTTTGACCCTCAAATTTAAGAAGTTAAATGATGCTGTACTTTATTTTTCCGTGCGTATGAAAAAACAGAACACACATACGATTTCTAGTTACATAATTTTATTTTAATTATTTCAATTAAATTTATGGAATACTTTTAGGGCTTTTTATCGAAGCAAAAAATAAAATAAAATAAATGAATAAATAAAAGAGTAATAATATAAATATTAATCAAATAAAAAGCTGGAGTTAACATTAAGTACAGTCCGTCTATTGCGTAATATCATTTGTTTCATATTTAGCAACCCATCAAGTTCATAATGCATAAAAAAAGCTTCATCACCATAAATAAACGTTTTTTCGTTTAGCGTACTCGACTACCTCTCCAGATAGATGAAAGAGTGAAGAAACCGGGCAAGAACCTTTCCTAAAACCTGAGGCAAAGACATATACTTACAAACAACGCGCAGTTTGTGAGTGGCTGACGCAGTTCCAGGAACGTGTGCATTTTTTGCTTCACAAGCGAACGTTTTCGTATCAGGTTCCTGAAAGTAAAAGAAATGACATTCAGTTGCAAATAAAGGAAACGCAATTTGCTACAGAAAAATTCATTTTATTATGTGTTTAATATTGTGACAATATGCATAACGAAAACACATTACTTTTTTAGACTTGACATTTCAATTTCATTCATAACTCATTATTATTTAACTTATACGTCATTTTTTGCTCATTATTACAAAATTTCGTTTCGAAATTCTGCATCAGATTTTCAATTAGAAAAAGTTTATCAACTCAAAACTATATTGATGTAAGTATATGCATTACGATTCTTTTGTAAAATCATAGTGACTTCGTATTAATCGTATTTTGTCGATCCGTTTTTTTTACTGAATTTTGTATAAGAAAAAAACGCGTACGATTAATTCTCAATAATTATTGTACTACAAAAGAATTCATTGTACATATATATGTATATATAAACACGTATGAACCAGTGAAGAATAGTGCTGTCGTAAGAAATTTATCTCATACAAAATGTAATACAAAGTAGAATGATCTTTGTTTTTTTTTTTTTTTTTTTTTTTGAATGTTACAATTATATGGTTGTATATGATAAAATTGCATTTTTTATATCAATAAAAAATTTATTCTTCCTATAATATTTTATTAAAAATTGTAGGCAAAATATATAGGATTTTAGTAGTTAATGAATCTCATTTGTTTCAGCGTCGTTTATTAATAACAAGCAATCCTAAAGAAGGATTATATTCTGTTCCCGCGTTGAGACTTTTACGATTCCCCAACTCGATTGTTACTTTAATTGTTAAAGAAATATCCAGTTTTTCATTGACTTTGTTCATCCAATTTGTCTTGATATTTTTTTATGATCAGGATTTTGCAAAACCCATATGTGCAGTTTATTGATGAGCCCGAACTACTCAAAGTGTGAGCTATTTTTTGAGACATATCTCGGTTGCAACCAAATTATTTTTATATGTGAGAATTCCCGAAAATATATATATTCAACTACTGTATCTGATAGATAAGAAAAGAGTTTGGAGGGAAAGAGTTGAAAAAGCAACTGACAATATCAAAAAAAAAGTTCTACCATTACCCCCGAAAAAGTTAGTTTGTTTCTGAGACAACACTCCCAAAAAACTTATTCCCAAGACGTTTGAAGAAATCTGACTGTGAAAAATGTCTCGAGACATAGAAGAACAGGACCTCCCTAAAAAGAGTTCCGACAAAAAAGCCAATTTAAGAGTTGGAGAGAATTCGTCTCCAAATAATTAAGGCCTCATAAGTGTTAATAAATATACTTGAAGATTTAGTTATTTTTCATCCTTTATAATTCAAAGTTTTAAATACGGTGCGCATTTTTAATGCCAGAAACTCTTGTTTTAACAATAAGTAATATTAACTGCACAGGTCATAAAGTCAAAGGTGCAAAAGCACATTTCACATGTTGGATAAAATGGCATTATGCAAACGATCAGTCATAAAACTATTATTAGTAACATTTCCATTTTGATGCACTATTCACTTTGAATCTTCACCTAAAAAAATAACCTTTGTTTGTTGATTGTATATTATGCACACCTGGTTCGTACAAGTTCCTTATTGATAAAATGATGTCAGTAAGAAAAGGGATTGTTATTTACAGCGCTCTAAATGACTTAAATCTAGTACAGAAAGTATGTTTTAGTTTCATGATAAATATTTAGAAATGAAAAACAAGCGAATCAGGAAATGGTTGTAGATAGGGCTCGACCGATGGCATTTTTTGGCCGATGGGCCGATGCCGATTGTTGGCCGATTGTTCCGAGATCGGCCGATTGCCGATTATTCTCCTCTTCCGATGCCGATGGCCGATGGAAAAAAAAGTCGCTTTAAACCATTAAAACGTGTAGAATGCTTGTCAAAAATGTCATTTAAATCACTTACTATTTATTTTTATGTTTATAAAGCGCATAAATGCATTACTCAAGCATCGTAAAACTGTTTGGGGGAAGTTTACATAATAATTAAAACTGAAAGAATCACTCGCGATTCTAGTAAAGTAATTAAACTATTAATTACTTTAAAAAAAATAAAAGAAGGTTAAAAAAAATAAAAAATGCTATATCAGAGGTTTTTCAATTCATTTTTCTTATCTTTGCAAAAAAAAAAACTGAACAACTATTGGATGGGCTCGGGTCTAATTCCCTTTCCTTCAACATTTTCTCTTTATAACACCTGCACTGAAAATGCCAAGTGCAGCTGCCTTTATTTTCTTATTTTTTTTCATGGAGAGGAATGCAGATGCTATGACAAAGACTAACAAATAATGTGGATTTGTATTTTTAACAAAACTATTAACCCCCTCCTCTCAGATTTTTTTCATGATCCGCCCCCCTCCCCCCCACGCTTTTAAACAAGAAGAGGGAATGATTACATGTTTATTTTTCATTTAAAAAGTTATTTTAAGCTCTTTTTCTGAAATAAAAATAAAATATTTTAAAAAAATTCTGGTAGTATTATCCCTTGGATAGTATATCCTTTGTTAATAACCAAGAAATACTGAATATTGCTTTAAAAACATAGAGGTGAGATTTTTTTGTCATTACAAATGAATGCTGGGTCTTAAGAAGTAAATTTTTCTTTCTTGTGAATTGAAAAATGCACTGAAGTACTTGACATGTTCTTTATATTTTCATGAGCACAATGAAAGGAAAGGTCACCGAAATAAACCAATATTTTGAACACCAGCAGTTTTCTGTTGACAAATAATCTTCTGAAAACACGTGATCGTTTATAAAAATTAAGATGTATTTTGAAAAAAAAAAAAAATTTTTATATATGTTGACAATTTTTGAAATTAATGAAATTGTAGCATTTTTATTAAGGTATTGTTCGACCCTGTATCCCAAACTCGTTTTTAAAGAATTAAATTTTTGAAAATTGCAAGTCGAAGTTGGACACATAAAATTTCGATCAATAAACATCTATACTGAAAAATTTATTCATATTTTTCATTAATATGTTCTATGTTGTACAAGAAATATTCTAAACTGAAAGCAGATGCAACGAGATTGTTGTACAATAGCAAAAAAACTGTCAACTGTCTAACACGTGGCATCAAAGAAGCCAAAACAATGCGCTAAAAAACGAAGTACTAACGGGGAAAAATTAAAATAATTATCGTATAAAAAATGTTAAGATGTATTTTGAAAAAAAAAATATATGCATTGATCAATCTTTGAAAATAAAGAAATTTTAGCATTTTTATTAAGATGTTATTAAATCCTGTCGCGCGAACTCGCACTTTGAGAATTCAATTTTTAAAAATTGCAAGTCGAACTTGGACACATAAAATTTCGATCAATAAAAAAAACTAGAATTTTTTTTCTTATTTTTGACCAATCTTTTCTATGTTGTAAACTAAAAATGAAATAATGAGAACAACCGCACACTAAAAGCAGATGCAACAAGATTGCTGCACAATTGCAGAAAAACTGTAACACGTGGGATCGAAAAAGCAAAAAAAAAAAAAAAAAAAACGCAAAGAGAAAAAAGTTTACAGTGGTAAAAATTAAAATTATGATCGCACTTTGATTGAGTTGACTTTTTATTGTTTACAATTTCGGGGAAAAAAGAAACATGACAAACTAGAAACAGATGGTATAATATTATTGCACAATGACATCTAATGCATAGGTATAACCAGGGGGGTTGGGGGTTCAACCCCCCCCCCCCCATTGGGTATTTACTTATTTAGGCACATTTAGGCACACAAAAAAATTTCTGGCTACGGCCTTGAAAAGCACATATTTTTTTTTTCCTAAGAAAATTAAACACGTATTCATATGATTTTATTTCCTCTTTCTCTGAAGGGTTGAGATCATGACCATAGTATGCAGCTCATAATAAAGAGGACTTTTCATCTGGATATAATCAATACCCTTATCACCTTGGGGGGGGGGGGGGGTTACAGCGAAAGGTGGCTTCAATCACCGTACCACACACAGACAAACAGAGATCCTTTCAATCACTCCAAAGGGTTTTCTTTAATTCTTGATGTCTTTTTTACCCAAAGACAGCAATTTGGGAATACAATCGCACAAGTAATAAGTTTCGTTTGAAATATTCTCTACTGTGATGGAGTTGTGTTTTCTGATAAGCCGGTGTTGTAGGTGCTGGGGTCTGAAAATGAAGGACCCCTAGCCAACAATTGTCCTAATGGGTTAAACCCTCAAGCCAGGAAGGATGCTCACCAAGAAACAAAAAGAGCAGTTTGTATTTATTTATGACCTTCCTGTCCAAACACCCCTTTTGGTAAAATCTTTTTTGTAGATGAGCCGATTGGAAAACTGATGAACTGTATATCTTTAGAGACAAGTATTTATAGCTAGTAAATTTTCAACTCTTTTACACTTTTTATTGGTGTTCAGTCTGTACATTTTTAGAGTGACCCCCCCCCCCCTTTCACCAACCCTAGTTACGCCTAGGATCTAATGCACTAAGTCATTATTAAAAGAAAAATGGACAAAAATGAGGCAACTAGCCTAGTGCGAAAAACAAATAGCACTCATAAGACGCTTCTACGACTTTTACTTTAACATATTCTATTTCGCGAGCATTCTGCTCAAAGAGAACTATTTTAATAATGAAGATTTTCGGGCAGCGATCGCTTAAACTAGTTTCCCGAATTTTTTATCAAATACTTTGTGAAATGACATTATTTGTATGTGTTTTTTTTAAACTTATGTGCTGCCTGTTATTGTATGGAAATTGAAATTGAGCTATGGAGAAAAAAAGAAAGTGAAAGACAGAATGTTTTCTGGAAAGTTGTCCCTGCGAAAAACATCGGCCTTGCATAGGCTTTTAGATGTTTTTTAAGGCCGATGGGCCGATATTTTTCTAAAGTTAACATCTGCCGCCGATGCCGATGGCCGATGGCAACTTTGTTGAACAATCGGCGCCGATGCATCGGTCGAGCCTTAGTTGTAGAGATGGGCATCATTGATGCAATATATAGCTTCTTCTCTAAATGATGAAAGGACAGAAAAAAGATTATTTTTCGATATATGTGTAGCAATTTCGTTCCAGCTAGTGTAATAGGCCACCACTGTTCCCCATTCATTTATTTTTGAATCCCTTTAACAGATTAGATTTCTGAAAAATGTAGGGCAACAACAACGAAGCAATCGATCTTTGGAGATAAAGGAAAGAACATTCAGTGAATTTCTTGAATTTGAAAGTATCCGCGGGGGAACACTTTCAAAGGAGGTTTCAAAGTGATACATTTTGATTCCTGTTGGAAAGGAAATGGCCAAAACTTTTACCAGAGGTATTTGCGCTCCATTGATCTTTCACTTGTCAGACATTAATGGATTTCCATGGTTTAAGGCGTCGCATACTTTTTTTGAAGAAGTTAACTATAATATATGTTCTAGATAAAGGTAGGTTCAAATAACATACATAGCCCTCTGTACCTAGATATTATTAAATATACTTTTTAATATATTTTACACTTGCAAAAGCACAAAAAAATCAAATTTCAAAACATAATGTGTAGTCAAAACGAAATATGTAAACATTTTAAAAGATTCTTTTTCCAGTTGTCTGACATTAAAAATTCCCTCGGAATAAGACAATGCATGCATTTTCGAATACCTTAAATAAACTATATATTCTAGATAAAGGTAGATTTAACAAAATGCAGCATTGCTTAACGGGATGTTACTGTGTTTACAGATTTTGTGATAGTTTTCTCATTTACTTGTTTTAACATTTTTAGTGATTTCTGCAAGTTTTCACACTTTTATTAACATTTGAATAACGTCGCTTCAAATTCTTTAGGAAACCACAGAGCATCCTAAAAAATAGTTGTGCAGCAACAACATTTTATTTAGAAGAAATAGCTATACAACAACATATTTTCAGCTATGGATAGAACTCGAAATATTTTTCTCACTGTCTCTTTTTCGATTCACGACACACCATAAGAACTGTTCAATTAAAAATGTCATCTTCCGAAAAAGGAGGGGACACAAGTGCCAGGTGCTGCTTAGTACAACACCTAGCTTCTAAACTTTGTATGCAAAATGTTGTGCGTGTTATGGAATGTAATGTTTTTTTTTTTCTTTGAAGTGTTTTTACATCACAAAATCGTTTGCACACTAAGTACTAAAAATAGACCGACCATATCATTTTTTTTTATGATTGAACTCTTCTTTTATCATATTTTTGTGCTGCCGCTTATGATTATTTAAAAGAGTTGCTACGTAGTTCGATCAATAATTGAATTGCGTTTGGGTATCGGATTTTGTCTCTATGAACCACGCCACCTACTGCGCTTTTCTTCTAGGGAGAAGTCACTTTCAATAAATCATTCGTTATGTGGTCCTATCTATCTAAAATAAAAGAAAACAGTCTGAAGACAGAACTTTTTGAGTTGCTGTACCCATAACTGTAACATTTGTGCAGTTAATCTATTTTTTTACTAAAATTTTGTAGCTTTACGGATCTTTCTTGGAACGCCTTGCACAACTTATTTCGGGTTGACTTAAATCGTAAGAAATCAAACGTAATGGAGAATTTCCACTACTGTCAAAGAAAGTCATTAGTTGTGTTTGGTTCTCCTAAAACTAGATAGAAATGTAAAATAATTGTCATTTTCCCCTGAAACACCGCTTTATACTAGATAGAAAACACACTCAAAATAATCGATGTTGAAGGTCTCATACACAATATTTAAAAAACATGTTTGTAATTATGAAAAGAAAGTTTGTAATTACAAATTTGCTATTATTAGCAAAATTTTCAATGTTTGTAAATAATGTAATTAGCGTGTCTTGAAGTTACCATTGTACTTTTAAACCTTTTTTCCCTTTTCTAATGGGGCTGCTTATGGTCACTAACCATTGCAGACCTAGTGCATTCCCCGGAAATGCCATTCTTTCAAGTAGCCCCACTGTCGACGGATGCCATTACCAATTTGACTATTTTTGACGCTCAGTTGGCGGCACCTGAGCTCTAATTGATGCAAACTGCACTAGGAATTTAGTATTATCCTAGAGTATCCACGCTAAACGGATACTCAAGGGATCTTTAATATGCCGCATACGACATGGGCGCTGTTGATTTTCTGCATCTAGAAAATCCACCGACTTGGGTCAGGTTTGATATTGCGGAATTGGACGTTCGAGGCCTACGCCTTTCCATTACGCCACCCTGCAAACATAATTTTGATCCTAGTAGGATATATTACAACCCAATTAATTCTTAACTTAACACATTTTTCTGAGAGTATCCAGTATATCTTTCACATTGTGTTGGTGCATAGTTATTTGAGCGTCTGTTGTTTTAAATACATTAAACATCTGATGCATGTAAACCTCATATAAGGTGACATAAATTTTTGTTTCAATTTTTTATGCAGATTCGTTTTTGTGCTGCAATTTTCATGTCATCCTCATCTGGAGACTCCAAACAGTTCTTGGAAACCTTCCATAGGGTATTCAGGATAGTCAAAAGATTAAGATCTCTTTAGAAGTCCATGGAGGATTCAAGAAAGAAGAGAATCTTGGTTTTCAATAAAATTCTGTTTATTTATTTTGAAGTGTGTATTACATTTCTGGGACGTTTGGTATTATGTTATAGCTTCTTATTCCTTATAAATTGAGTTTGAATATTCAGTGTTTCCATGTTTATTATTATATTGAATAAATATGACAAAAAAGCATAAAACGTCTTCATGCAAGGATTTTGAATATACAGGACAAACATTTCCAAAATAAATTAGTACACTACAATCCTGAGATACTAAATTGGTTTGTAGCATATGAATTTTCTTTATATAACACAAATAAATAAATGCATGCATGAGAGGGTTAAGGCTATTTGTGAAGAGTAAAAGTTAATCAAATTTAGCATCCTGCACAGCAATTCAAAGGCAGAGGCGAAGCTATGTGTGGGCAAGGAGGGACAGCTGTCTCCGGGCGCAGCGTCAAGGGGCGCCAAATTAATGTTAATCAATTGTATTTTTAAATGTGAAAAGAAAACTATTTGAACTGAAGAGGCGTGCATATGTTCGACAAAAAAGTGGGAGCACTGCAAATAATATCGGGAATGACCAATGTAGCACAGAAGCGCGTGGGAACTCAGACAAATAATTTTGCGAAGCCAAAGTGTCCCACTTTTTTCCTTAGAAGCGAATGGTCGCTAATAAAAATGAAAGTTAAAAGGGCTGCTTTTTAGAGCTTTTTATCATTTAGGAAGCATAAAAGTTTTTAAAATTCCGTTTAGGGGCGCCCCTAGGCCCCCAGGGGCACAGGAGGCGCAAAATCTTCAGTGGTCCCCGGGCGCTGAAAACCCTAGCTACGCCTCTGTTCAAAGGTTTCTTTTTCTTCGAAAAGAAATATAACGGAAGAAATAAAATTGTTGCATCAACATTTTCGAGAGAGAAAAATAGTGTTTGAATATACTCTTAATTTCTGTAAAAAGAGAAGTCATGAATTATGGAACAAAAATAGAAACATTCTCTGAAGACTTAACAGTGAATGGTCATATTGCCAGATTTACGTTAAAAATGTTAAATGTAAAATACGTTATTTCTTAGAGGAAATAAAAAGAAGAGTCGCATATGATTTTGTTTCGACACAAATGAATTATTTGATTTCAAAACACTACAGAAGTCCAAAGAAAACTTCCTGATACATCCATGACTGGTTATACCATAACTGCGCCAACAAACTTCGAAAATTCGAAAACAAAAACAGGAAAAAGAATTGATCTTGGGAGAAGAAAAGCGAAGAATCGGAATTTCATGATTTCTGCGATCAACCGGACGACCTCTAAGACGACGGTTGAGCCTCATGTATATTGATTACTGTTGAAAAGGAAATGGCCAAAGGTTTCAGCAGGTGATAGATGTGCGCGAATGTCATTTTATCCCCACGTTATATGAATTTCATTCTTTTTATTTTCAAGGATAAAGCCTAAGTAAATGTTTTAAAGCTATTAATGCTCCTTAAAGAATCAAAGAATCGCATGTCAGTAGTATGCTGGAAAACTCTAAATTATTTTTTATGTGTAACTGAAAAATTCACATTACTAATCTATATAAATAAAACCGAAAGTTTGTGTGTGTATGTATTTGTCTGTCGATCGCCTCCTGGCGACATGGAACAGTCCAGAAGTACGAAATTTTATTTACAGGTACCTTGGGTCAGCTCCTCGTGCAACTCGAAGCGTTTTTACTAAAATTCGAATTTGTTCTTTTTTTATTCCAATTTTAAGCAAAACTGTTGATTTTGGGATTATCTCATCGAAGAAACATCCCACGTATCTAGACACACGGCAGTGTGTCCGCCAAGTTCAGAAAGTCAGCCAAATTCAGAAACGGCGACACCGGCCAATGTGTATATTTACCCGAACCATTTCGAGCTACTTTTGACCCCATCATTACGCAAAAACTATTAAACCTACATACTTGAACTTTTGTACCTCTAATAGAAGTCTCCTTAACCCCTAGAATCTCAAATTTCATTGAGGTCTTTCTTATGGTTATGGAATTATTAAGGTCCGAAAAGTGTCATTTTTATCACTGACTCACTGACTCAGTCATCAAAAACCTAACCCACTTCTAAGTGACTTAGAAACTCGAAACTTGGTATCAAGGTAGACAATTTGGCGTATATAAAGGAACATATCCGAAAATTCAAATTACATTATCTTCGAAGTTACTACCATACTCATAAGTAGCATCGTACCAACAAACTTCAAACGGTAGCCATATTTTTCTGCCGTTAACATAAACAATATACTCTCTCGCGCTAGAAGGAAAATAATTAATGCATTGAATTTCCCTTTCCGCTTTAATTTTTTCGCCTTAAGGCTAAATACAAGCTGAGTGCAAAGAATTCCATTGATAGTAGTTATACAGAACTTTTCAACGTTTAAAAAAAAAGATTAATTAAGTAAAGATGGATTTCCGGACTTATTACGGAGAAATGTAAACAAACGAAAAAAATCTTAAATAATTAATAGCAACTATTTAGCTTGGTTTAATTTAGTATAACTTATCGTCAATATAAAAACACAAATTTTACCTTTTAAAAAATAATGATATCCCAACAAAACAGAAATGTGAACGAGAAGTTCCGTCTAGAACTATACGAGCCTACTTTCCCGTATACACCCAGTTCAAATTTATAATCTAGCTATCTCTCTCTCTCTGTCTTTCTCGTTTAGTTTTAGTTCTTAATTGCTTCAAATATACCTTTTTCAACGGTTACTAGATATTCATTCAATCATTCATTTATTAAGTCATTCATGTATTTAGTCACTCATTTATTCATTCTTTTGCTTATTCATTTAATCATTCATTCATTCAAAAATATTCTTGAAAATACCGATACAAAAAAATTCATAGGAAAATAGGCTCCTTAGTTCTGGGTGTACTTTCTATTTGTACATGTTCTACGTCATAAGAGCATTCCGATAAAGTTTGTTCCAAGCAAATCGGTCCGTTAGATCAGGAATTATATAGGATTGAAATTTCCCCGTAGGCGGTATGTTAATTTTTTTTGAAGTGTTCAAAAATGAACAAAAATTGTTCAAATCAATATTTCACGCCAAGAACTTCTTCCAGTAAGCTTGCTCATAAGAATTTGGATGCTGTGCCCAAAGTTTACATAATTTGCTTCATTTTCACCCTTCGGCGATAATGTTAAAATGTTTTGAACTGTTCAAAATTGAACAAAAAGGTGTTCAAATAAAAAAGTAAAATATGAAAATGAGATGTCGTCGGCGAGATCTTTCGAATGCAAAAAGAATTTTTCGAATCGGACAATTCGTTCAAAAGTTATTAGGGGGGACAGACCGACCAACAGACAGACAGACCGACAGTATTTTTCAATCTTTATTTAATTACTTAACTTATTTTTGACTTTTCTTGATTTTTAACGATATTTTCACGATACATTAAGCCTTCTTTCATGCTTTATTATTATTTTTTTTTACTTTTACGGGAAAGTAGGCTAAAAAGGGCCAAGTTCTATAGAACAAAAACGGCCTTCGGAATAGTCGGTGTCAGCGATAAAATAATTGATATCTAACGGGTGCCAAGTTCTATAGCAGATCCCTTAATCATAGCTGTAAGAGTACAATGTTCTTTAATTATTTACCAGCATTTGTTTATCGGAGTCCTAACTTGCCAAGTTTTAATTAAGATTAGTTACGTTCAAGAAGACGATAAGAAGACAATTAGAAATTAACTATAATAGCTTGCTACATGGTTTTACTAACTATTAAAAATTTCTAATTGAAGAAGTTAAATTTTTTGAATGGCAATTTTCCTTAATTAAGACTTGTCAAGTTAGGAATCTGATAAAAAAAAATGCTTTTAAATAAATTAAAGAACATTGTACTCTCACAGCTGTGATTAAGGGATCTGCTATGGAACTTGGCACTCGTTAGATATAAATTTTTTTATCGCTGACACCGACTATTCCGAAGGCCGTTTTTGTTCTATCGAACTTGGCCCTTTTTTAACCGACTTCACAAAGGAAGGAGGTTATACATTCATAGTGTATGTATGTCGGTTTTTTTTTTTTTTGTTTGTTTGTCCACTCGTAACTTCGCATCGGATGAACCGATTTTCATGATTTTTTTTTTCAATCGATCAATGGTGGTTTCCCATAGGTCCCGTACCTTCGTTTGACCATATTCGATAAATAGAACAAAAGTAATGGGCAGAAATGTAGTATGTTTTTTGTTTTTTCATTCATAACTTTTGACTAAATGAACAGATTTTGACGATTTTTTCTTTAATCGATGGAGGGTCGTCTGCCTCAAATATTGCAAATCCATTTGACTACATTTGTTCTTTTAAAAAAGACGTTACGGGGGGAAAATAAGTATTTTTTTATTTTAATTGGAAAAGCTTGGCTTCATTTTTCTTTGTTGGGAAAGTTAATAATAAATATAAAAGTCATTGTTAAAAAAGTGTTTGTTGCCATTGGGCTATAATATTAAAAGCAATTACAGCAAGGGTTTGACAAAAGGCTCCTCTGGGGCAAAAATTAATCCAATCAGTTTGTTTGCTAAAATTGACTTCAAAACGGAATTTATTATACAAATGATTAGTTTTTAGTGCCATTCAATCAAAGAAGGTTTGCAGTTTAATATGGATTTTTTTAAAATAGAATATTTATATAAAAAATGGATTTGCACTTAAAAGAATAAAATAAAATATTTTTTATAAAAAATAGAACCGACTTCAAATTATAAATTGCTCTGAAAAGTGAAAAATAAATTCATTGTTTAAAACAACATCGATGTCACTTTTAAACATAGTTTTAGAAGTCGGTGCAAAATTATGAGTCTAATTACCATTACACCATTTGTTACTTCATATTGGGACTGTTGCTAATTCGGCGAAAATATATATATACATTTATAATTGATTCATGATTACAAAAGATTTTATCTATCCTAATTTTGTACCAATTTCTAAAACTATGTTTAAAAGTCACATCGATGTTGTTTTATACAATTAATTTATTTTTCACTTTTCAGAGCAATTTATAATTTGAAGTCGGTTCTATTTTTTATAAAAATTATTTTATTCACATTATGTTTTGTTGGGTTATATAAGATACAATATGTGTGCGTGTGTAGTTATATACTTTTTCTCTTCATCTAAACTTCCGAAATTCTGTATTAAAAAAATGAAAAGAAAAAATCCCCCTTCAAAAAGTATGATGTCACAACTTAATCCATGATCCCTCCCTACCCCACCGCTGATTGATAATGGTAAAACGAAGGCACCGCTGCTTGATAATGTATCAGTTGGCGGCTTTGTTGGTCAATATTGGCGAGCTAAGATCACTAGCAGGAACCTAAACATCATTTTCACCAAGTGGAGTTAATAAATGTGTGCAATGAACGACTCAAATGTCACTTTATTTCATGTACTAGCGGTACCGGCACAGCTATGCCCGTGTTAAAAAATGAAAAAAAAACCAGTTGGTTCTCCATTGTGTACAGAGTGGTAACTTTTTTATGCGTAAAACTAAACTCAGTGGCGTAATAACGCTTTTGAAAGTCATGGCTTACTGTGGCATATGTAAGTTATGTTAATTTATTAAAATGTATAGCATTTCACATATTTAAAAATTATCCGCCCACGGCAATCAACCAGCGATCCTACACGTTTGAGCATTTTTTTGTACAAAACACACACAATAAAAAAGGACAAAAAAAAAAAAAAAAAAAAAAGAAAGAAACGAAAAAGAAAAAAATATTGAAGAGAAAACGTATTTTGCTTGTTTAGTTCAAGTACCCACACAAAAAGGACGATTATAATCCATTAGAATAGTTTTAATTAATACATTTTTAGTAAAATTCGTTTTTCTCTATTATTCATTGGCAAGAACAGAAAGACGAAATTTTGCAGCTTGCAGAAACTAAGAGCAGTAAGAAAAGCTTTGAAAGCAGAAAAACCTTTCATCTGAGCCCAAATATGCAAATAACATGTTTGCTAATTCACTGGGGAAAAAATTAAATAAATAAATATATAAATAGTAATAATAAGTTGGAACAACAAAAATTGCAATAAAGTATAACATTTCTTTAATAATGCAAGATAAAAAATATTTTAAGTTATAGATAAAAAAATCTTTAAATCTTCCGCTGCGTCGCAATTTCTTTTTTCGCCATGATTTGAGTATTTTAAAATTCAAAACATCGCTGCATTATACAAACAATTCTAAGCAAAGCTATCGTTGCCATTCGACAAATAATAACTCTGATATTTTCCCCAGAGCCAAAATTATTATTTTTTTCGAATTAACGATCTCTACTAATAATAAAGCAGCAAGTATGTCTGTGTATGTGTCTTTCTGTCTGTCTGTCTGTGTCCGGCGTAGGACCAAGACCGTTTGGCGGATTTTCATGAAATTTGGCACGAAATTAGTTTGGAACATGGGGGTGTGCACCTCGGAGAGTTTTTTTCTGAAATTCGAATTTGTTCTTTTTTAATTTCAATTTATAGCCGAAGAAAATAGTGCTTTTCTATCGGAAGAAATTGTCGCATCCTTTCGAGCTTGGTACCATTGCAAAGCGCGTGAAAATCTACTTCAGGAACAGTTTTTCGCTATGTGCTAAAATGCGAAGCCTCTAAACCAGGAAAGAAGTTATAAGAGTTTTTCTCTGTAGTTCGAAATTATTTTTCACGGTAATTAACTTTGATTTTATTTGAATTGTTACCATGACGACTGGATTATAATCATTTTCTTTTTTAACGAATTAAAATTTATTTCTTGCGGTTTTTATCATTCTGAGGAACAGCCGATTTTTAATTTTTTTATTTCTTTTCTTTTTTGAATTTTGAATATATTCTTTTTTTTAACGATTTAAAATACTTCATAGGGGTTTTTTAAGAATAGTCATTCCATTTCAAATCAGGCAGACAGGTCTAAAACTTGTCACACGACCCTCACAGATTTTTTTGAAAAAATTACAGTAGTTACAACTAAGGGACATATAAAATATCCCAAAAGTATTTTGCAAACAAAAATTTATTTCTCTAGTTAGACTTTTAAAATTTGGGACAAAGTTGGAGGTTTTCAGAAAATCAGCAAAACACTCACTTTTAAAATGGCAACTGTTTCAAAAGTTTTTCACCGAACTTTTGAAAGTGAAAAAATGTGAAGTGAAAAAATCGTTTTTTACCGAATTTATGATTTTTTTTCTATGAAAAATTTTTTTTTCTGGCCAAACAGAGATGGCAATCTAAAGTGCTGTTATGGAAGTTTTGTATCAAATTTTATTATAAGCCGGAGATGCATATCCCCTCAGAATTTAAAGTTTGAAATTTGAAAATGTTCAAAAATTACGATTTTTGAAGTGTGATTACTCAAAAAAGCCATTTTTTAAAAATCTGAAAATCTGCTTATTTGTTGCCCTTAAAGTGCTTAATGAGCTGCTATCAATTATATTGTGTATTTTTGCCCCAGATATTTTATATGATTTTTCAAAAATGGCCTTTTGTGCGTTTCTCAAAAAAGCCAGAAATTCAAACTCCTTCTTATTTAATCACTTTAATAAAAGATTTAAGATTATTTATTAAGAAATATACTATATTGTTACACAATTACTACAGATAAATTTTACTTAATCTTCTTAGAAGTTAAATAACTCCTTGCACAAAGTTTAGCTACTGTGATTTAATGCATGTTATTCTGTTCAATCCAATTACTAGTTTTAAACTCCTACACTTTACATCAAATATGTTACAGCACTGATATACATAGTTTTAAATACATATAAAGTTATGTACTTAAAGCAAAATAAGTAGAGTCAAGTTCTTGAATCATCTTCTATTCGTTATTACCAAAAAATTGCAAAGACTAGGAGGGTTCAGATGGGGGGGCTCTTACTTTCAGCACTACTTTATATTGGACTAGTTCCACCCTCCACCCGGATTCTTCTAGCCATTGAAATATTTGTTCTAGATTATCTGTATACAAATTATTCGATAGTGTCCCTAAGCCATCGGTGATACATTCGTAATTTGCCCCATTCAATAATTTTCATTCACACGTTCAATAAATTTTCCTATTTAGAAATCATGCATTGAGTTATATTTGTTTAAGAGGCTGTTAGTTTTTTCTAACTGCTTCCCATTTCTTGTATGCTCGTGCGTTCCATGTAAGCATTACTATTTTATTGATTTTTACTATTCAGCAGTATTTTAGGATAGCCAATAATGTTTTCCTACAATAAATTTTACATTTGCTGTTGCATGGTATTTGATGTAAAGCGTGTGAGTTTGAAACTAGTAATTGGATTGAACAGAATAACATGCATTAAATCACAGTAGCCTCGTTTTGTGCAAGGAGCTTATTAAGTTCTAAGAAGGTTAAGTACAATTTATCTGCAGTAATTGTGTAACAATATAGTATATTTCTTAATAAATATTGATTAAAGGGTACATTAAAGTGATTAAATAAGAACGAGTTTGAATTTCTGGTTTTTTTTTTGAGAAACGCACAAAAGGTCATTTTTTAAAAATCATATAAAATATCTGGGGCAAAAATACACAATATAATTGATAGCAGCTCATTAAGCACTTTAAGGGCAACAAACAAGCAGATTTTCAGATTTTTAAAAAATGGCTTTTTTGAGTAATCACACTTCAAAAATCGTAATTTTTGAACATTTTCAAATTTCAAATTCTGAGGGGATATGCATCTCCGGCTTATAATAAAATTTGATACAAAACTTCCATAACAGCACTTTTGCTTGCCTCCTCTGTTTTGTCAAAAATAAATTTCTTTCATAAGAAAACAAAATCATAAAGTCGGTAAAAATACGATTTTTTTCACTTCAAAAACACTTTTTTTTCTTTATCAATGTGAAGCCAAATATATTTTTAAAAATTAATCTCTAAATAAAATACCATCCCTTCATTATTTATAGAAAAAAATTAATCGAATCGGTTAAAAACTTTTGAAACAGTAGCCATTTTAAAAGTGAGTGTTTTGCTGATTTTCTGAAAACAGCCAACTTTGTTCCAAATTTCAAAAGTCTGTAACTATAGAAATAAATTTTTGTTTGCAAAATCCTTTTGGGATATTTTATATGTCCCTTACTTGTAATTACTGTAATATTTTCAAAAAAATCTGTGAGGTTCATGTGACACCCTCTGCCTGATCTGAAATGGAAATGGCTCAGAAATGTTATCCTTTATAGCGATTTTTGTTATGACTATTTATATATTTATTTATTATCCTTTTTGTGTGGGTACTTGAACTAAACAAACAAAATGCGTTTTCTCTTAATATTTTCGTTTTGTTTCGTTTCTTTCATTTCTATTTTCCTTTTTTAATGTGTGTGTTTTGTAAAAAAAAAAAATGCCTAAATGTGTAGGATCGCTGGTTCAGTGCCGTGGGTGGGTAATTTTTAATTATGTGGAATTCTATACATTTAAATAAAATAATATAAATTTCGTATTAAAATGTTACCACTATATACACAATGGCGAACCGACTGGTCTTTCATTTTTTAACACGGGCATAGCCGTGCGGGTACCGCTAGTAAATTATAAAATAGATGGAATATTGTATTGTCATCGGAAGATAAGCTTGTGTGCAAAGTTTGAGGATATTTTATGCAGTAATAGTGGTCGAAAACCGCGTTACAAACTTCCGTGACAAATCAAGTTGAATAAAACCGTGTAATAATAAAAAACCCATGTGCAGTATTTTAATTCGTTTAAAAAAAAGAATAATCAGAATTTTTAAAAAAGGAAATAAATAAGGTAAAATTCGGCTGCTCCTCAAAATGATAAAAACCGCGAGAAATAAATTTTAATTCGTTAAAAAAAATTACGAATTAATTTGAAAATTGAATTAAATAAAAGGATCATAAGCCAGTCAGCATGGTAACAATTCAAATAAAATTAAAGTTAATTACCGTGAAAAAATAATTTCGAACTACAGAGAAAAATGCTTGTAACTTCTTTTCTAGTTAATTAAGAGGCTTCAAATTTTAGCACCTAGAGCAAAATTCAGTCTGGGGAAGTTTTTTATGCGCTTCTCAATGATATCAAGCTCGAAACAATGCAATAATTTCTTCCCATAGAAAAAGACCATTTTGTGCAGTTTTCGGCAATAAATTGAAATAAAAAGAGAACAAACTCACCGAGGTGCACACTCCCAGTTCCAAACTAATTTCGTGCTAAATTTCATGAAAACCCGCCGAACGGTCCCGACCCTACACCATTCACAGACAGACAGACTGATAGACAGACATACTTACTGCTTTATTATTAGTAGAGATATGTATATGCCATCTCTAAGGAGCAATGATTAATTGATTTCCTTTTTGCACAGAAATGTAGCTCTACAAAATAAATCCTATACGAAGCTTTGAGACAGTCAGAGTCTTATGGATCTCAGTGTCTTTATTCAGCTTATGCATACATAGGAAAGCAATCAATTTTTAATTCGTAAAACGATCCCTTAACTATCAGTACCGATTTGCCAAACAATTAAACACCTACTAATTGTAACTAGGGGCATTCTTGAAAATATTAGAAAACAAAATTAGTCAGAAAGTACCATTTTTGTATGGCAGCCTTTTTCAAAAAGAGAGACAGCTTTTAAGGTGGTTTATTCAAAAACTTATAGAGCTATTTGTTTAGATAAAAAAGTTAAGGACGCTACTGTAAAATGGCAAACCATCTTCTCTCTAGTAATACAGATAATATTCATTCGAAACTATTACTGTTTAATGAATTAATAAAACATTGCATTTTTGAGGCTGTTAAGCGTGAAAGCGATGAATTTACCTGCCTGGAGAGTGTGATGGTGAGGTTAGAAGTGGTTATCCATCCATCTGTTGTGGAACGTACGGCTTCTTCACCAGCTAAGATTGGTGTACCCTCAACGATCCACGAAAGATCCGACCTGGGATTACTGACGTCTGTCTCACACATCAACGTCACCGTCTCACCACGAGGAGCCTCTTTTGGACCAATAATCCACAGCTTATTGGACAGATCTGTCAAAATATTTAGAAAGTCAGTTATATCACGTGGTGTTTAAAAATTTTGAAGACAGGGTCACGCCGGATCTGTAATAGACTCAATAGACAAACCCGAAGATAAACGGACTGGTCACCAAAAAAATTGAAATGTAAGTAAGAGTTTTCTGCTTAAATGATAACGGGTGCAATTGTAGGAAAAGCAAATTTAACAAAAATTTAAAAAATATGTTCTAGATAATAACATTAACATGGCATTTACTACTTTATTATGTATTCGGACATTATCTGGCATTAGAAGGGCTTCTTTTACTTGTAACATGAAAATGTTTATCAGTTGCTATTACAAATTGGTTTACTTCCTTTATGTGTTCTCTGTAAACTTAATTTTAATTATTCTCAACTTCCATGCAATTATACTTTTAAAATTTAATGCTAATAAGACTAATTTCTAAAGGTCTCGGCTAACAACTTTTGTACAAATTCTGCGAAGCATAAAATAAAACACGGTTGAAAAAGAGGGTATAATTCTATGTTCTAAAATGTATTTTCTCAGAAAATGTATTGAATAATGAGCAATCTAGTACTTTTTTTTCAAACACATAAGGGTAGATATTTATGTTTTAACTGTAGAATGCTTTTCCAAAAAAAAAAGAAGGCCATTAAAAATAAGTACATGTATTAGTAGTTAAAAATTAAGTACATGTATTAGTGTCTTAAATAATAATCTAGCACATGACAAAAACTGTTTAACAGTTGATGCATTGCTAAAAAATATATATATACTACCGTCAAGGGGTGACTTTGTCACAGCCGGGGTAAATTTTCGCACTTTTCAAATGCCAGTTTGTATAATTTCTGACAAAATTGAGCTAATAACCGTAAGGAGTAAAAGTTTTATTCAATGCACAACTAGCAGCCTTTTGCAGTGAAATTGACAAGGCTTAGAAATAATGCGAACTAACCTTTGAAAAGTGGGAAAATTCCTGTCAGATATGGCAAATAGATTCTTATTTTTGCTGGAAAAAAAAAGGAAAAAAAAAAAAGAAATAAAGAAACAGTTAATAATAATTTAACTTTGCGTGTAAACTGTAATAGAAATAAAATTTCACGTTAATTTAAAGCACAAATGAGCATTAAAAAGCAGACATATGTTTCGGGATTCCAAGCAATCCCGAAACATATGTCTACGTTTTAATGCTCATTTGTGCTTTAAATTAACGTGAAATTTTATTTCTATTAAAGAAACAGTTACTAACAATAAAATCAGCAGCAATTGACTTACAGCTTACCACTCGTTCATCGATAGCCTTGTAAATTTCATGCTTAACGGGTGTGTACTGTTTAATTTATGTATTCTACCGTTATCTTCAACACATGTTTCTGTCAAGAAATAATTTATGCCCTTTTTTCTCATAAATTCAATTTGTGAACGGGCATTTTTTTTTGTCAAAAACCACTTTTAATATGTATCTTTATCAATCAGGTATTATTTTATTTCCTACAGCACAATATGCCAGTTAATATTGTATCAGCTTCAGCTATACCAAAATTTATCGTCAAAATGTATTAAAAGAAACTCAGTATCCTTAAATTTATTTGACAGTATATATAGTTTTTCCCTCTACTGACATGAATGGCACTCATGAATTGAAGCAAAGCATATATATATATATATACATATATATTATATGTAGTGCGTTTGATTTGATAATATGACAATATACATTTTTTAGAGGCAGCTATTTATTTGTACTGAGATAAATTTCTCTTGAATTAAGGATAAAAATTTTCTCAAAAAGTCATTTAAACCGATGGACTCAAAAGGAAGCATTTATAATTAAAATTTCACAAACGACTTCTCCTAAAGCCAAGAAGCTTCCATTTGAAACTTTTTCTCGTTTTAAAAGTAAATCTTTAATTAAAATGCAGCTTTAACACAAAACTGAGGGGGAAAATGTAATAATACTAAATAAATATCAAATCTTAAAGTCAAAGGTAATTATGTAGAGAAACGTACTTTCTGAAGCATAAATTCGATAACGGTACTCTCTAAATATCTGTTAATGAGGCCAATACCTTCCGCAAAATATTTTGACAACCTAATTTGAAAACAAATCATTGAAAGTATTTATTTTAATTAAAACATGTATTTAGAAGCAAAAATATTTATTTTGAAAACTTCCTAATTTATGCGCAGTTGATTTCGTGGCTTTGCAGCTTTTACGACAGTACATTATATGTTTTTACTGGGTATCAAACCATAGTTGAAAGAAGATTTTATAATAATAATATCATGAATAAAAATCTAAAAGTAGGGAGTATATGAATATTATTATGGTTACAATTTCATGTTTATTAAACTTCTTAGTTATATACATTATCACAAATACATATTTAGGTACCTTTTTGATTATGTGTAACTTTGTACTAGTAAACGGATAAAAAATGTAATTTGCACATGAGAGGCATTCGCTCGTTCGTTGTATTTTTAAATAGAAGAAAAAGTGTTTGTTACACTAATTTGTTGAAAACAATTTTCTTCAACACATTTACTAGGTAAAAAGTTCAAACTATTTGAAATTACCAGGCAATGAATTGCAATTTTATAATATTTACCAATAAATATTTGCTTTTTACTACATTAATAACTTTTGAGGGAATTGCCCGATTCAAAAGATTTCCTTTTTAATTTGAAAGATCTGGACAGCGACATCCTATTTCCGTATTATATATTTTTGTTTGACAAATTTTTCTTCAATTTTGAACAGTTCAAAAAGTTTTAACATTAGCGCCTAGGGGCAAAAGTGAAGCAACTTATATAAAATCTGGGTATGAAATCCAAACTCATATGCGCAAGCTCATTAGAATAAGCTCTCGGCGTGAACTATTTTTTAATTTGATGAATTTTTGTTCATTTTTTAACAGTTCAAAAGAATTAACATAGTAGTACCTACGGGGATATATCAACCCTATATAAATACTGATCTAATTGACGGATTTGCTCGGAACAAACTTTATCGCATAGATGTTATGACGTAGAATATGTACAGATACGAAGTTCAAACAGAACTAAACAAGCCTATTTTCCTATGAAATTTTTTGATCGGGATTTTTAAGGATATTTCTGAATGAATGAATGAATAAATGATTGGCAGAAAGAAGGAATGCATAAATGAGGGAATAAATACATGAATGAGTAAATGAAGGAATGAATAAATGAATGAATTAATGGAAGAATAAATAAATAAATGAAGTAATGAATGAATGAGTGAGTGAATGAATATGTATTAACCGTTGAAAAAGGTATATTTGAGAACAAAAGTTAAATGAGAAACAGACAGAAAGGGAAAGACATAATTATAAATTTGAAGTTGGTATATATACGGGAAAATAGGCTCGTATAGCTCTAGACGGGGTTTTTTTTTTTTTTTTTCACAGAATCTATTTTTATAAAAACGGCAAGACATACCAAACGAAGTACTTTGCATTGAACGGAAGCGCACTCAATAGCGATAAATGGAAATTTGAGTTTAGCCTATGTAACAAAAGCACAATGTGACATGTGGTTTCAATTCGGGTTTTAAATGGAAGAAAGTTCGGGTATTTTGCTCCGCCCCACGACGAGCCCAGCAAATGTTGATCCTTGAAGAGTTCCTTCTACGCCAAGACAAAATTCGCACCGCCGATGTTTCAGCGGATTTATTTTGATTTAGTTAGCAGATCAGTGGCGGCACGTAGGTCATTCAAACTCAGCTTCAGAAAACAAGTTTCGAAAATGAAAAATGCAGGGACGAGGTAACTTACATGTTAAAATTCATTTCACAAGTTTAAGGAAAACAATGCATCTAAAAAAAGTTATCACAGGTTTAAAAAAATGGAAACAGTTCTTTTCCTTATAATGGAAAGTAATAAAACCACGATATTGCTTGCCTTTATGTCTTTGAACCATGATCACAGTACAGTGATGTACAATTTTTGTTTATTAAACCCAATAGTATGTCTTTTTCCACTCTTGTTCCTTTATGATTTCTTTCTTTCGTTCATTCTTTAAGGCGAAAAAATTCACAACATTCTCATTGAATTTAGTTACTTATCTTATCAATGTTATGCGTCATTTTTCAATTGATAGAATATCTAGAAAGCTTCTTAAAAACATTTTTACGACTTCTATACATGGAGACTGAAACTAAAAAGTAAGGCAACATATCCCTACAGCACTGGAAGCATCAACCGAATTTCTTTTTCATGCATAAAACTAATTTTGTCTTTGTTTTTTGCGCAATTCAGAGGTTTTCAAGCTCTTTTTAGTCGTTCGCACGTGTGATTGAAAAATGTAAGAGCTTTTGCAACCGACGTACGTTAGCTACGAATTTGTGTATGACAAAAAGGGTGGCGTAAGGGACAAAAATTCATCCTGGAAATTAACAAAATAGTGGAGGTGTATATAATTTTGTAATAAATTTATTCTTTCGTTTTCCTTGGGAATTTACGTTCTCATGTGCACATATAGGCGACCCGCCACTGAACCAGATTTTTCCAAGTTAAGTATATTTAACGTATAGGAACTTCAAATGTATGTCTGAGCCACATTATTTCTTTACTTTTTAACAAAGTTTCCAAATGTATGCCCTTTTAATCTCAAAATTAGAGAGAACTATTTCTCAAGGCGGAGTACCACATTTTTTACCTTTCACTGACGAGTCAAGTAAAGGTAAACACGGTCTTTATAGTTGCTTACAATTAATGTAATAGTTACTTACTTTAAAAAATATAAAACTAAAAGATAAAGTTTAAAATTGCAGTGAAAATATATACGTGCAGAAGTCACAACCCAAAAAATGGATTAAGCATTATGTATATAAGAAAATAAAAATTTTAAAATTGTGGCATTTCATAATTTTGTATGAACAGGAGTTCTTAATTACATCATGAAAAATATAATTGTTAATAATATATGTTCTCATATTTCTTTCTCTTTAATACCTTTAAAAGCTCTTTTATTTGTAAAAAAACTATTTTACGTGTCTTTCTTTATGAATAAATGTAAAGCGTAAACGAATATTAAGCGAACTTGTTTTTATCATATTCCTTTTTTTAAGTTCTAGTTAATAAAAACATTTACAGAGGCTCTTATAAAAGAAAGTTTCTAAACTATTTATAAAAATATGCGCTGGAACAAAAAGACAGAAAAATCTAAAATTTTATTCTTCCCACATTTTTGCTATCAGATACACTTAACGCCATGGAATTTAAATTATCCCAAAGAACCCTTTTTTTACCCTCCTAAATTGTGAAAGACTGCACTGTGCCTTCAAAACAATTAACTTCACATTCTGTAATTGCTCCCGTTGGTTGGTAGACATTAATTATTATCTAATCCATCACATTGCGCATCTCCTTAATTGAGCTTATTTTTTCAAAGCCGTGGGGAAAAATTCCATCCGTAATGAATGTTTCATTTTATTTTTCACACCATGAAGAATGCAACGCTTAAACAACGAAATAAGTTAGAATTAATAGCGAAATAAATTCTAAAAAAACCCTACATAATGCGTTTTTTTTTACTGTTCTGATGAAATTAATCAAATTGTATACCTCATTATGAATTCTAGTTTCTTCTTTTCGCCTGTAAAATCTCACTAAATAAATCAAGATGTGTATTTTAGAATATCAAATCTGAATCTAAAAAATCTGATCTTCATGAATAAATAGAGTCACACTAAATCTTAGAAAAAAATATATTTTATATTGCAAAAGCTCTATCTAGTATTTTTATAGTTAGCGAAAGTTATTTATTTACTTATTTGTTTATTTGGTAATGAGTAGATACATTTAAACTAATCAACAGAAAAAATAAATGACATTATCTTGATCTTTAAAAAGATGATAAACGAGTGCCTTTATCACTGTATAATCTTTAATTGATAAATTAAAACTGTAAATAAATATTTTTTATGCATTTATTAGTTAGAGTCCACAATCCCTTTCCCTAATTTTTCGATTTTTGGTACATAAAGAAACAAAATGGCAATATTCAAAATAATAGGGGAATAGCAATTCTAGGAGTCCCTTAAGGAAAAACATTTGCAATTTTTTATCAATCTGAAATAAGCTAAAACTTATCAGCGATAATATAAGAAAGAGTACTAATATGTAAAGCATATAACAAAATATTTTGAATGAATGAATTTTTAAATTCATTCATTTTTAAAACTATATTTCGAAACCAACAAAATTTTGCTGGTAGTATTGGCCATATCGAAAAACCCCAGGCCATTATGTGCAATTAAGTATTTTTGGATAACAAAGCGTTTAAGGTTTTATTACACAAGTATTTGACATACCTTTACTTGAGCTATAAATTCACCTTAGATATTTTGAACTGGTCCAAAAGTAAAATGATCAATGTTTGCTCAAGTTCGTGTTACCATAAGGCATTCTATTTTCTGAAGATTTTTAACTGTGTCTGCTACTGTATTTATTAAATTAATTCAGATTCCTTCTCTTACGATAGCTCTTACTTTCTATTTCGCTCATATGTCTGTCTTGTACTTAGGTTTTCAAACTGTATTTGTTTCCATCGTACTCTCTTAGCAGATTTTCCCCTCATGCCTTTCCTTTACTCAACATGTTTTTAACCGTGGCTGATGTTACTATTTCACTGTTTTCTGCTCTTTTTTACCATTCTGTTTTTGCTGCAAAAGGGCAAAGAAGACTTTCTTTAAAATTCTTCCAAGACTGGAATTATTCAAACGGTCCATACTACACGAATATGGCAGGGCCCTAATATTGCACGAATGATGTTGAACAAAAAAAAAAAAAAAAGGTAGCAAAAAATACCAGTAAGAGAAAGGTATATACAACGCTCTTATGATAAATTACTTTAAACTGTACATCAGTACCGGGTTTACAATTATATCCTTAATTGTAGACATATTAGAGAGTGATAAAATTTACACAAGACAACGACTTGTGTGATCTCTAACAAAAAATGATATTAACTGGGGAACAACATAAAAATGCTTAACTAGTTGAAATGCTACTCTTAAACACTGCGCTTCACCAAAATCGAATAATACCAAATGATAATATTTTTAAAACTTTCCAAGATATGTATAATGATTACTTATAATAAAGTAAAAGTTAAAATTTGGCATTGAAAATTCGTTCAGAATATTTAAATTAACAATGTATGTGAAATTAATAACTTCAATTACGCTCTTTTAAGTACGTGCTTTACATTTTTGATAAACTGTTATTATAACAGACACAGAAATTTTTGTCTACAATTACTACAGTTTAATATGAATAAAAGAAGAATAATTTCAAAGGCAATTTTGCAATTCGATAATAATAGTTATTTTGCTTGAACGTGATGTGCATGCATTGAAACTTTAATTTGAAACTTTAATTTAATAATTAAATTAAAGTTCAATTAAAGTTTAAAATTTTAGTAACATTAATGACATTTCTTTACGCAATTACTCGTGATCACAGAACTCCTGAAAGAATAGTGGCACAACTTAAAGGGTAACGATTTTGAATATTTAGAAAACCTTAATTTGCGAATCTTGTTTTAAAAATATTGTAAACGCAACTAAACCAAAAACACATTTTTAAAAAAAATCTTTTTATCTGCCAGCAAATAAAATAGTGTTTAAAGATGCTAAACAATAATTAAAAATATTTATGTTGAAAGATAAATAAATAACAAAATGAAGAATTATTTTTCTATGAAATCAAGTTTGAAGTAGGTAATTTTGATTCAATTTTGAGAAATAAATCGTTATTAATTGCTTCAAATGTTAGTGTGTGCCACCTAACAATTCGAAAACGAATTTATGCGTTGTCCCCATATACTTTGCTTTTTCGTACAATTTTGTCTGTGTGTCCATTTTAGGATGATTCAATTAGAGGGGTTTTTTTTCTGCCTTTTTTTCGTAATGTTGTAACCATTAGAGGATAAGCCTGTACAGGTTTCGTGTTAATCCAATTCCTATATTTGTCCTACTATTCTAAATAACATTAATTTAACTTTTAACATAATGTTTAAAGTTGTCGCATAAATGAGACAAAAACTCATGGAGTAAGTAAGACATGCTTTTCTTTGTGAGCAGTACCTCTCTCAAATGGCGATATTTCCAAGAACGACGATATGGAAGATGCCCTGAGTATTGTCCGGCCAGCATTCAGGGCAAAGCATTCCAGAAGAACGATGCATATTTTAATTTTTAAATCATTGAAAAAAGCCTTAAAATTCAGCAATGTAACGGCCCAAATATTGAGGTTGTTTGATAGATTAATTCATCTTTGACTTTTCTGGGCAGTTTTTAATTTTGCAAATGGTAGTTCGGTTTTGACCTTAATTTTGGTTTAAAGTAGTTTCTATTTTTCTCCCAAAAACTTTTTCCACATTATGCGCACAGTTTACCTAATGTCTTATGTTCGTATGCAAAAGCTCAATCTTACCTATCAACCGACCAAGAAAATTAATCAAATATTTAATACTAAGATTAACAGTTATATCAGAAATTAAGATGTCACTTAAAACAAGTTTTCTATGTGCAGCAGAAATAACATTACGATGTGCTTAAATTATCATATTTCCAAATGAATAGCATAACGTTTTTAACTCGTAAATTTACGTTGGTTTTAATCAGTTTCATATTAACTCTGATTCTCCAACAAGGACAACATTAATTTCGTTTAAGTGATAGAGTACAACAACTAGAACAAGCATATGACAGGGTTAAATTTTAATTAAAGAATTTATTTCCTTCCATTAGGAAGATTTGTGTACACCAGAATATCTTGTAGATTGAAAAAGGAAAACAAAAATAAATTTAATTAAAGTGTCTGAAACTTTCTCTTGCGTTAAAATAAGGAGACCATGGTTGCGTCCGCAATTTCCTGACCCAACTTTGCCTTAAATAAAACAATCCTCAGATCGTGAAAATAAATTGCTGGATCAATTTCTGGGAGCAAGATTCATTAAGAAGATTTCTTTGTGGATTCTTTCAACAGTGCTTCTTCTTTGAAGCATGGAAAAATCCACAAAAGAGAAGAGAAATATTTCTCTGTTTGGTGATATTGAATGTGGTGCGTTGATTAATTTCTAAATGAGGTCAAATTTAGACATGTGGGAGTGTATGTGTTCATTTCTGAGCACTAAAAAAGTAAAGGAATATTCTTTCCCCATACGAAAAGATGCAAAAGATTAACTCGAAGCAATTTCATGTTTAATAAGAAGAAAAAAAACAGCAATGGGAATACCATATACCTCAAATTTAAGTTTTATTAATTTTAGTTTTATTCATTTTTTTTTTCTCTAATTAGACTAGAAAATATCACAAAAAGTTGACGCTCTTATTTTCTCCTGATTTTTTATTTAGTTAGAGTGATTCTATTTAATATGTGTATCCTTTTATATAGTAAATACCCAGAAATGATGTTATATTTATCTAGACGGAAAGTGTTTATAAATATTTACTGACATCTACCCTAATATTGAGTTTTACAACAGCTCCGGTTCTCCTCGGACGACATTCTTTGGTGTCCACACATATTAAAAAGGAATTTCAAAATTTCAGAGATTAAAATACGAAGCTGCACTTACATCTGCATTGAGTACACTCTTTAAAACACTTGTTGCACTCCGACGAAAGATATAGCGTTAGGTTTTTTGATTGAATCATGTAGGAAACATAGCAACAGCTTGAAATTCTTCATAGTATTTGATAAGACTATGGTGACGTTTAGTAACTTAAACGTCGCTGAAACATTTTACAGTATAGGGGAGCACGGGCCAACATGAGGCGCGGGGCAAGTTGAAGTATTAATTTGATTAGCCAAGGCTGACCTTGATCCAGTTGATTGTTTAACTTTTATCAGGCAGTTTCATTTCTCCATAAATGAAGGGACAAAAATAGGCTATTCAACGCTGAGACTACTTTCTAACAGATAAGGATCAGATTATTGATTTGACGTATTTTATTTGACGAAAAACAAAATTATCCACCTCCAGACAGCGCTTGTATCAGTAGTAATTACGACTAAAAAAGTTCAGTTGAAAAATTCAGAAATTCCAATGGAGTTTTAAGACCCTAAGAATGTGTTTTTGTTCTTCGTATATGAGGTCTCTATCGTTCCAATTGATTCACATTTTATAGGCTATCAAATAGAATTGACTACAACTTATTAAAATGACAGGTAGTAAACCTCTGCTGCATGGGGCAAGATGACAAGCTTGTCACTGCGGCAAGATCACGAATTGGTCATATCCCTAGTTCGTAACATAGCAAACCATTATTTTGAACTATGCAAGCTGAACTTTGCAATGCACTTACCCAATTAAATCGATACAATAATCGCCTTCTACTTTATTTACCATGTGTTTGTAGTTCGATAACGTTATTGCATCACAGCCAAATCAGCCAGTCAGCGATAAACATATGTTTCAGCTTCTAGCGTTGCTCTTTTTAAAGCAGTTGCATTAAGAAACGTAGTCAAAGGATTCCAAGCTACATTGATTAAACCATTAAATACAGTTTTATTTGGAAACGAAGATTTTGACCCAGCAAAAGTTGCTGAAAGATAAACTGGACCATCGAAACCTCAATTTCAAGGTATAGATAGTAAGAATTTAAAGCTAGATGTACAAGCTCAATCGGAGCTTCAGGAAAATCCTTCTACTAGTGCCGATGTTTTTGGAGCCCTTGCTGTGACAATTGATAAAATAAAACAAATTCATCCTCAGCCCCATTAAAATCGAACTAATTATCTGTCAATTTATCGAATTCATCCTCCACCAAAAGCCACTAGATCATCTCGAAAGTGAGCAAATAATATGATCACTGTCTCTAGAAACACAAGTTGACCTGTCCAAATGACATTATTAGAAACTCGAGAAACCACAGTGGAATAACATAGAAAAAGGGGAAAAGGAGCTACTTACGTTGTGAAATTCAGGGGGAAATTTGTGAAGTATATGAACTCGATTTCGGTTGTTTCTAATAGAAGTAACAAAGAAACATGACTGTTTTGTCCCGCATGCAATGAACTAGACACTGATGCACCGTAAACAAATTGACTGCAAGGATTCTATAATTAATGGTGTCATGAAGCCTGTTCAAACAATTTAGGTGGAATGTTTGTAATCATTGTTAAAAAGAATCAATTGCTATATTTTTGTATTATGTATTACATATATATTGTAATTATGTGTAATAAATGCTCCGTTATTACTGTTGAAATGACAAGTTAACGAGTCACCTAGATACAGGGAGGTTATAACTAAAGTAATCCTCTTAAGACCTACGTAGAGTTTTCTTTAATTGACATATGGAGGGCTCAGAATACAAGTGAACCAAGTGCATAAAAAGTTTCTTAGTGCTACAGAGGTTTAAAGTTAAAATTTTATAATAAAATTGCCTCTTAATTTTTTTTAAATGATAAATTAAGTTTTAAAAAATCAAAGAGAGACTTGGTTCATTATTGTACTGAGCGTTTAAATAGTCAATGCCTGCTATTGCACTGTTAACTCGAAAATGACAAAAAGTGGACTTGATTCACTTGCATTCTGAACCCTCCATATGTCAATTAAATTATTTTTGTGCACTTTATGGACCATTGGGAATGCAATATATACAATAAAAATATAATAGTTCAATTTTTCAATTGGTTCAATTGGAATATGGAGCAGAAAAACGGATCAAAACTTTGTTTCATTCTTAAAATTCTAGTATCTAAAACTATACAAAATTTTAAATTGCGCTTACAGAAGGAAAGGAATCGACCATGCAGCATTTAAATAAATTATGTGAAAGTAAGTATAATTCCCTTAAGTAACATTCTTTCAGAGAAAAACATAACTTTTCATTTTATATTCCTTCTAGAAATATTTTTTAAAAAATCGTTTACTACCCACTCTTTGAGAAAATTTTAAAATTTTGCATTGAAATTTAAATTCATTTACGGATCACATTTGTTCTAGAAGAGAATTAGCTGTCAGACAACTCATTTAAATATCCATATAAAATGTATAAGAAAGTTTTATTACTTACAACGAATCAATTTAGAAAAACATGTTGAAATAATATATGCACGAACATAATGAAAGAAATGCTTCTTTGTGAAATAATGAATGCATTTCAGAACAAAACTTTCCTTTAAATCCCCGGGCAGCAAAATGTGTTTTGTAATTCCATTTGCTTTATTATAATCTCTCAGAAATTAGAAATTATAATTTGTTACGCCGTTTCGTGAAATGTAATGGTAAAAAATACTAGAGAATCGATCCTAAAAAGATTCACATCAGATAATGTAAAAAACATTTGAAAAGTTTCCCTTCTAGCAATTGAAGCATATACTTTTATTAGCGCACTTGACTAAAATCATAGCTTGTTATTATTGGGCTGTAAGCTACTTGTAATACAAATTAAAAATTCCATTTTACAATTAACCTTACCATACATTTTAAAAAGAAGTTTTGGTTTATGACACTGGGAAATGTGTGTCAGTATGTATGTGTGTCTGTCCTTTCTAGCAATGCATTTTGAAATAATCTGATGAAGCATTTATTTTTTCTATTGGAGCGAGATCTTCGACAAAAACTAAAAACACTGATGGTATATTGCACCCAAAAATGGTGAAAATTTTAATGCTCATAATTTGCATTATACTGTCATGTTTTGTACACAAAACTGTACATGTTCTGCATACAATAGTTGCAGTTCCGTGTGTTTGCAAAAATTGTGTAATTTTTAAAATGCACAAAAAAATGTCTAATTCATTCAGTACCAAAAAACTTCATTCACTATTATTATTATTTTTTCCTTTCGAATTTTATTCGAATAATTAGTTACTATTTAATATATTATATATATATATAACACTCTGATAACATTTTCTTGACCTTAATATCTAACGCATTCAAATCCTTGGGGCCATCGGTGGGGGGGGGGGGGGATGCCAAGTAACTGCAAACTAGATACAAAAACGTCACATAATTTAAAGATAATATCATTTCGTCTAATAAACATTAAATGTCAGAGAATCCATCATCAGTAATGTAATATATCTTTAGGCAAGTTTCTTTTTTTTAAATCTTTATAATATTGGTACTTTTACATTATCCAGGCGCAAATCTCGCCAAGCAGACGTTTTGGCGACAGCGCACGCAAAAGGTTCCCAGCGTTTGCGTGGGTTGCATCATTATTGGCGACTTTATCGCCTGCGCCGGGATAATGGAAAAATACTTATATGTTTTCTTCAGATACTTTGTTGCATGTTTCTGAACAATAAAATATACCTCATTTTCAACAATTATTGTGTCTCAAATTTTTGAACATGTATTCGTCCTTAATACCATTAACGCAAGATCAAATTGTTGAAATGAACAACATAACTTTCCTTCCGATCAGCAGTCGTCTGTGGCATGTGGTATACTTATCGCCTTCAATATCAGCTCAAAACTCGTTCCCCGTTTTCTTTCTCTCATTCACTGACACACTAAAACAGCTGACTCAGATGACCCACAGATGGCGCTAATAATTTTTGCATTGCGATGCATAAAACTGCTATGCAATTTTTATGCACAACCAAGTATGCCAAATACGCTTAGATTGTGTGCCTTTTTTTTTTTCTTTTTTTGCAAACTTTTTCTAGCTGGGAGTTTGCGCATGGGTGTAGAAACTTTACACCAAATTTTTGTCCAGCGTTTGATGAGATTTTTCACTGAAAAAACTCAGTATCACGATTTGTTTTATCAGAAAGATACATGAATTTCGAACCATTTTAAAATTCGTGACGGTAATCCCTGGAAAAAACTTATACTTTTAGGAGTAATTTATACTTTTCCCGTTATCACCTTGGATTTCATTTAATTTTTTTAGTTGTCACAAGAGTAATGATGCACAGTTAACTCTATTTCAACTTCAAATTAAACACGTAGCACTTCTTAAAATTAAGAGCTTGGTTCGCTTTTATAGTGTCGTTTTACACCATGCGACAGATTCGTTATTCATCAGCATGACCAGAGACTTAATGTAAAATATTTATCTACAGGGGAATGTTTACCCCCACTTCAGAGAATTTAAAACCACTTCATTATTATTGCCCCTGTTATACGTAACAATCACGTGAAATACAGCCTATTTTAAACAGGGGAGTTAAGCTCTGTCTGGAACACAATTTCTAAATAATCAAGAGCGGGTTATACGTTTTTTAGGAATTCAAAAGCTGGGTACTTACAATAAACACTGAGCTTTATGGAGGCAATTAACGGCTCTTTCGTGGCAGAGTTGGAGGCGTGGCAGTGGTACGCCCCAATGTTGTCGGCAGCGCTTACCACAAAGGTGAGATTATTAGCAGTTGCCCGCTCGCCGTCCGTTAAGTAGTGGGTGGCATCAATCTGGGCGTTGCCCCTGTACCAGATGAGGGCGGGCAGGGGATTGCCTCCTTCAGATATGCACATCAACGTCAGGGCCTCGCCCGCTTTTACCACCGTGCCCTCCTCGTAGCCCTCGATACGAGGGGGACCAGGAGGATCTGTGGGAGAGAACAAAGGATACGAACATTAGTTAATTCATTGGTTAAGAATATTTTTCTTGTGTTGTTGATGAATGGAACTATTTTCAAGTTAAAAGCTGCTCTATCTTCCTCTCTCTCTCGCTCTCCCAGTAATACTTAAAGACACGAATAATTTAAATTACTGTTAAAAAAAGTCTAGAACCCAAATAGAAAAAAAATTGCATGATGTTGTTGAAATCTTTTGAAATTCTGATTTGCATGTGCATTTCTATTACAAGATTTCTTTGGCCGTTCTGAGTTTCCGCATAATGTCTAACATTATAGGTTATTTTCAATTAAAATTAACGCCTCAGGATCGAAAGCAATTTTCCTTTGTAAAATAAACAGCTGCAGTTTCTTAAAAATATATAAATAAAAAAAATTAGTTTTTGTTATAACGATTAATACATTCTAAAGGAAGATATTAAATTAAATACATTGTCACTCTTCGGCTATTTATTTAAATAAATCTATATTACTGAAATTGTAGAGGAAAAATACCAAAACCGACATATCAGTGCTTTTCGACTCTAATGTGCTCCACTCTGCCGAAGAGAATAGGAACATTTTCCTTTTTGTGCTGTAGCTAAAATTAGGATACTAGCAACCGGTTCCCAGTTTGCATTGGTGTGTAAAAAGGAAAGGTTGGTTTTAAATCACAGAACAATACTATTTTCACAAGCTTATTTTTGTAAGAAACCAGAGGTAAGAACTTCTTTACTTCACTACTCTATTTTGTTGTTGATATATTGATTTTTTTAAGTCACTACAGCGATTCTACCAATTACTAATGGTTTCAAGTGAAACAACTGTAGGAGTATAGGTATTATGTTCTATAAACCGGCACATCTGATGGTGATTTCCTACCAAAGGCTACAAATACAATATTCCTGTCTTTTCTCACCTACGCAAGCGCAGAAAGTATTTTTGCCTTGAAAAATATGATCTGCGTTTGCGCAGATGAGAAAAGAAGTTGTCTTTGTCGCCTTTGATGTGAAAGCATCCTAAGAATAACATAGGAAAGGAATATGTTCAATGCACCTCTTGTGAAGATTGGACACATGCAGAATCTGTTCGCGTTGATAATAAAATTTATGCTTGATTATTGTAAGTTGAACAAGTTTAATTAAGGTAAATTATCTTTTTTTCATGAACATTGCCTTTGTCATAAATCTCATTGTCCTTATGACAGTCCTGTAGTCTTGTATCTCAGAAATGTACCTTTTGAAACATAAAAGTAACTGTTGACAAACAGTTTGATGTGATTATGAGTTATTAAACAGGGGGTTTTGGTGTCTGGCTCTGAATCTTTAGATAATTTTATTACTAGCTCGGTTTTGGGGTATCATTTCTCACAATATACATTTGTAAATGTCTAATCTAAACAAATGTACATTTACCAATACAACAACATTACATACGACATTTTTTTTCATAAAATTGACATATATTTTTGCAAAAAACACACTCTAACTTACATACCTGCATAAACTTATTGATTTCGGACTTCAGATTTCTTTTAGAGCTAAAATAATAAGTGATATGCCGAATTTGGTACTTCTCCTCTACCTAATTTTAATTTTATCCAAATTGTATTGCACTGTTAGAAGTGTTCAAAAATGCTAAATTGAGCTTTATGAGGGAAGCGAAAAGCTTTGTGCTTTAGCTGTAATACACAAAAATAACCACTATTGCTTTTTCAAAATGCATTTAATATTTAATTGAACATTATTTAACTCAACCAAATGCCAATTTATTTCTGGGTTAATTTCGGTTGGGTTGAGGAAAAAGTTCTTTGAAAAGTACATATGAAATCAAAATTATGCGATAGTATTGAAGAAATGGAATCAGGTTTTAAATGTGTAATGTAGTTCATATTTTTTTACCCTAACAATCCCCAATATTAGACAATATTTTGTTTAAGTATTCAGAAAACATTATTTTACTGCACTCCCAATCGTTGAATCATGGATTTCTTTAATGGAAATTTTCAGTTTTACTTAATCTACACATCTTCCTTCTCGGTTTTCCTTAAATTTCTTATCCTGAAAATTCCACGAGTTTAAAAAATCACGCAAAGTATTTTACATACGCCGTGCCTTTGCGCTAAAAAATATTTCCTCCGTTATGGGTAATGCAAAATATCCCATTATTCCGGTAGACATGCGACGACACGTATGTTTGTAATCTCTCAGCGTGCATGTGACTGATGACGAAACAAACACAAGTTGGCACATTGATTGATGACGATGGAGTTTTTTAAGCTTCTCAAAATGGGGATATCTCTGTACAGAAAGAGATTTTGCATATTTAAGATGAGTTATGCTGTTTACTTTTATATGAGAAATGAGGAAACTCGAGAAAAGGAAATAAATGGAAAATTGTAAGCTTTGTGAAACTTCAAGTGATTATTTTAATGTTAAATCATAGTTTTGCTTTTATGCGTTCAAGGTTTGGAAAAGATATTATAGTGAATTATGATTGTAATGCTATATTTGTATTTTAATTGTAACATTTTTCACTTTTTTTAGGCAACATATCAGCAGAAGTTGAAACGGTATTTCAAGACAATGTTGGGAACGAGTTTACTGCATAATAATACGAGAATAAACGTCACTGATTTTGCGAACTTGAAATTTTATTCATTCTCTTTAGTCCAAAAAGAATTTTTATATTTATCTTTACCTACTTAGTTTAATAGAAAAATATATTTCTAGTCGATTTCAGGGAGTAGGTAAAGTGTGTTCTAAGGTGCCCCGGGACGACGCATCGTGGAGTCTTTTTAAAGCATATTAATGATTTATGTCAGCGGTTCCCAAACAGTGTCTCTCCAGGTGGTACGCGTACAGGTCAGAAAATGAAGCGAAAGACTGGCTAGGAAGCATTGCATTGCTTTCTGTTCTGATGGGGCGAGGGCAATTACATGGAAACACGGAGGAGTTTTTCCCAAAATGAAATATATTTTATATACGAGTAATTTCATATATTTTATTTTATATACAGCTTTATTTTAAAAAACGCTTCTCTTTATCTTAATAATTATGAAAAATTGTATAATTTATATTACCTAGTCTCCCTAGTATTTTTCTATGATCTATTAGAATTATATTGTATATAATAAAGCTATATTCGTTGTGGTACGCAAATGGCTTGCAAGACAAATGGTGGTACGCGGAAAAAAATTGGGAACCTCTGATTTATATGATTGTTATAAGAAAAAAATGTGCTCCGTGCTCTAAATAATTTTAATAGATTGTATTATTTATTTTTTATTTTAGGTTAGTTAATTTTTTACATGCTAAAAAAATCAAATGTTTATTAAAAAAAATCAAAGCAGTAGAGCATAAAAAAATTATTTGCTCCAGCTCCCGTAAGTTTCGAACAAAATCTCATTGCTTCACCCTTTTGTTCCACGCTCCGCTCCAGATCACTTCTAAAAACACGAAACTACATATAAGGCAGTGAGAAGCAAGGGGATGTAAGTGACCAAAAAACGATTCCGAGAAAAACGCGTTCAAGGTTTACATCTTAGGGAGACTTAATGCTATTTTTCCTAAATCATGTTGGTGGAAGCACCTGTCAGGCAACCCCTAACATTTCTTGCCACAACATAGAACAGTGATTTACCTATCATAAGCACTATTTATCTCCAAATTTTCAATTTTGTCACTTGTCCCCCTTTGCTTCTAGGTGCCTCATATGTAACTCTTTAAATCAATTAAGATAGTTAATGTCATAGAAAATTTAGTTTAATGACGACACAGATTTTTTTACATTACACAAATCAAACATATTTAAATATTAATAGAAGATTACATAGTTTACAATACTGGAGAGCCATTTCGATGCGACTCTCCTTTTCTCAAACTTAGCTACCTCTACCGTGACTGATTTCACTACAGTTCTCCTTTCATACGGGTTGACAAAATATCTGAAGATATTCTGCCAAGAATGGCAACAGCGCCATCTATTCATTAGGCAAGAATGACTAAATAGGGAAGGTAGTTATTGTTGCTGATACACAGGTTATATTATAATTGAGTCTTCGTTCAACCTTAATTAGGATTTTAAGTAATTAATTAATGTAACGGTTTTTGCCGTATTTCACATTAAGCAACTGCTAAATTAGTGACTAAACATCTGTGACTCAGTGACCAAGAAAACTAACAAGTAAAAGAACGCACCTCTCCGCAGATCCTACCAGTCAGCCATCATTTGTTTGCCTGGCCACACGAAATAACAGTACATTTTTTGTCTGCATCTAGCAAGAAGCTTGACCTCCCAAGAAACCTGTTGAAAATACGCCCTCCCCCGCGCACACACACAAATAAGTGTAAAGATCAAAATATATTATTAATATCCAAAGATATTATGACTTTACGAAAAATGGTATTATACAAACTCATGCTCAGTCTAAAAACGAACCAATGAATTACTCTCACAATGTTGTCTTATTTGAAGCTATTAATGGGACGTGAACATTTTCAAGTCGACTTTTAGTCTTCAGTTTTGCTACTGAATCAAGTCCATTTCTCAGTTTTTTCAATAGAAATAAGCTAAACATATTTGACGCATTATGTATTTAAAAACAGAGTTTTTTCAAGTTATACTTACTAAGCATGAAAACTTACTTTACATGAAGGAATAAAATATTCCTCCGAAAAGTTTTAGTTCCATGTTTAAAGTCTTAGCTAATCAGGAATTACCTCTTCCTTGGATAAGTACAATTCATTATGTAACGTTTCGTTGCTTCTCATGATACTTTAAATATTTCAGTTCTCTCCGCAACGAAATGGAGTGATACTAATGATTTTACCAAAATGGGGAATAAAAGCAATCCTTTACAATGATCATCACGTATTTCAATAATTTCCCAAACCTAATAAAAAATCCAGAAACCGTTCTATGTATCCATCAGTTCATATAAATCCCCAGATAGTTACCCATGAATCGCTTTTTAATTTCCTTTGATCCCGTTTTACAAATGATCGCTTGAAGTTTCTGTAAATATCTCTTCCGAAATACCAGTCATTATTTTAGAATTCTGTCGGAGTTCATGTTCCTTGAAATAATGGATCGTATCACGACGAAAATTATATTTTGTTGCTGCTGTTGACGTGCCTAGAATAGCGAATTCGCGTTTTATTGAATCATCAAGTCACCAAATGAAGAAACAAGTCGCATATGTGCCCACCTGTACACATCCTTCGCTGTGTCTGATGTCTCCAAAAATAGAAAATGAAGTCTTCGTTATCTACAGATGTTGGAAACGAGCTCGTGAGAGGAATAGATATTTTTTGTCTCAGGTATAAACTATATCAATGTATTTGGTAATAGTAATTACGTATATGTGTTTAAATGTGTTAGATAGATCGGTTTTATTATTTACTTAAATAAAAAAAGGAAAAAAGAAAAGGAGGAATGATGCAACTAAAGGGCTTGGCGAGATACTGTAGATCACAATTTTCAGTCTGAAAAAGTATTTTGCTCATCTTTCTTTATGTGCTTACAAATATTTAATTAGATTTTTTAATGTAAATTTGTAAAAAAGGAAAGTTTCCTTTTAATAGTTTATACGAAGACATATTTTAATTTAAAATTATTGCACACGCTGACAAAAGGTACAAATATTTGTCACATTTGAAAATTTCCTAATTTAAAAAAAATATTCCTTGTAATCCCGAAAAAAAAATGCTTCATTTTTAAGTTATAATTTTCTTGAAAATGTTCTACTTAGGATTTTTATTTAAGAACTATGACTTTTTGGATATTATACTTTTATTTAGTAAAATTCAGACCAAGAATAATGAATGATACAGAGATACAAAAATATATACTGCACCAAATACACAAAAAAGGAATTTGGAATTGCTATGAAGATTCAGTGGAAGCAACAATATGCATCGTATCAACGTGCGCAAATGAGTTGACGTTTATATTTATATTTGTGTCGTATGACCCAGGGCACGTATTTTGAACCCCCTCCCCCCCCCCCTTACTGGACGACTCGGTTCGACGGTTGCTGATAGTCGGTTGTACCTTACGGACAACGAAGTGCACACTCCAGGTTTATCTAACCACTACAATTGTTTAATTACGAGGATAATCCTCTCAAAACTCTCGTATGTTTTTAAATATACAAAGAGGCGTTTATTTTCTACAGTAGTTGCCTTATTTTAACGATTGAGAAATATTTTCCTTTTCTACATAACCGCCATTTCGGCCGATGTAGTTCTGTAGATGAATCGGCAAGGTGGCGCAGGACGCATACGCCCTAGTTCATAGGATCGAGACTGACAGTGTCTGTGAATTTTCAAGATTCAGAAAATCGTCGGCGAATATGCGGCATGTAAAAGACTAATTCAGTAGACATTTTGCTTGGATAAATTATATTCCTAGTGCAATTTTGCATAGTGTCCCCTTCAGGTGTAGAAACCAGACCTCAAATTTCTCATGCGGCAAAGATGCCGGACAGCAATTCAGAACCGGATCAAGTGGCACACTCATTGCGGTGCCACTGAAAGAGTTGGTACCAAGCTTTGGGAACGCACTAGGTCTGCAATGGTTAATAACCAATATACGCAGCCCATTAGAATATTTTTTGAATGTAGACTCTGTTGGAGTTTTACAATGCCCATGTCATACTAGCTCTCTGCCGTGTTCTTCAAGCATTGTTTAGTCTCATCGTTCACATCGTTGTCGGAGCAGAATCTCCGTCCAGGCAAATAGCCCTTTAACTTCAGAAACAGGTATAGTCACTCGGTGCCAAGTCCGGACTGCATGGTGGGTGAGTGATGTTGTTAAAACCAAACTTCTGTAGGAGATCGACGGTTTGACGGGTCACTTGAGGGTGGGCGTTGTCGTGCAGAATGCTTACGTTTTTGCTCAACATTCCTTTTCTGCCATTCTGAATTACCCTTCTGAATTCAGAGATTCAACATCTCCTGATGGGCACGGCATTGAGCTGGTATGACATGGCCATTGTAAAACTATCACAACGTCCACAAAAATGCATCTTCCGAAATGGCGATTATGTAGAAAAATAAAGCATTCTTCAATCTTAAAAAAAGATGCAACTACTATAGAAAATAAACAGTTCTTTGTATATTTGAAAATGTGAGGGATACCTTACTTTTGGGGTTGCCCTTTCTAATAACGTTTCTGATTTGGTTATGGGGGCATTGTATTGATTACATGTGATTCGGATGTGTTGTATTTTTGAAATACTATTTCTTGTCTGTACATATGAAACTAACATTATGAACATCGAAGTAGTACTTCATTTTTGAAGTTTTTCGAACTACAGGTAGAATTGTTTTTTTAGCAAAACAGATATACGATAGCGATTAGAATCAGGAGTTTTTGTTACTTGTGTTGGAGTTATTTATGACATAAAAGCTCACTCTTTAAGGTCAGACGCAACAAGTAATGGGCACAAATACGTAATTAGGTATTTCCCCCCCCCCCTTTACCTAATAAAGTCACGTTAGGTTTTAAAAAAAAAAGGAAAAGAAACAAAATTATTAAAAGAACTAAAACAAAATTACACTCGAATAAGAGTATATATTGGTTTAAAATGCTAGTCTGAAATGTTTACAACAATATGTCACCTAAATTAGAGTGTGAAATTCATGAGAGTGTTAAAATATGTTTGTGAGATTTAAGATGAGCTCTTTCAAATGGTAGAAATTTCTGGAAAAGAGCTGCTACAAAGTTCCTCGTTGAATAAGATTAAAGTAAAGAAATGTTCTTTCTTTAATAGACGCGTCGGGTAATGAGTGTAAAATTAACGTTGCAACTTTTATTCTATTCATATCAAAACTGCTTAGAAATAATTACATTACTTTGAGAAGCAGTGCTTACGTTAATTTAATTAAAAACATAAATAATAAAAATTCAATTACGTATTGATAAATGGATAAAACACAGTCAAAGCTTCACAAAAAGCAATATTAGTTGTGTTGCCAATGGCAATTTGACAATATCTCAGCAGTGAACTTTACTTGTATAATAAATTATTTTTTTATTACGAAAATCAAATCTCTCCAATGATGGAGAACATTTTCCTTTTATTTAGAACTAAAAGTAGAATGATAGTTGCAATGTTCGTTTTGATTTCAAATTTAGCAGAAACGCGAAATCCTTCTCAATAACCACGTACCGAGAGAAATCATTTCCATGTTTGACATAATAAGTTTTCGCAAAAGTTCAGAAAATTAAAAACAAAATACTCGCTCAAAACACAATCTATTAAAAATGTGCCATGTATTTTTTCTTCTTTTTTTCCATTAATTCATTTTTTTATTTTGTTTTTACTTATTTTGTTACATAATTATTACGTTGCGACAAAAAGCAGCATGCGTTTTAGTTAGTTTATTACATGACTTACGCAAGACGCTAAGCGTCACTTCAGTTTTCATCCGGTGAGTTAAGGCTTTGTGGTAGGCCTCACAGGCGAACTTTGCACCATCGTCCGATACCATGGGGCGAAGGTGCAAGTAACTGGTTGAAATGAAACGACTTTTGTCTTTTCTTTCTTCATTCTGGACGGAATCTGGAAAGAAGAAAATATAACATATCAGGAGGGGAGTAATGTTCATTTAACATGTTAATGTCTTAGGAACGAACTGTAATAATTAATTATAAGAATAAGTAAATAAATAAAATAACTAGATAAATGGATACCATATTTCCATTAAAGTTAAAATTAATTTTCTGCGAGTACTAACATGTAATCTTAGTGTAACTATTCTTTGTTTTCATGTCAAAAGAAAAAAAAATATTCGTAATTTTACAAAAACATTGAAAACAGTTTGATACCTATTTGTACGAATTTGTTTACTTATACATGTCCCAGCACGCTAATCCTATAATAACAAGGAGCTCAGTCTAGAACTATACAAATATATACGTCCCCGTACACGCCAACATCAATCGTATTATCTAGCTGTCTCTCTCTCTTTCTCATTTAGCTTTAGTTCTTAATTACTCTATATGTACCTTTTTCAATGGTTAATACATAATTATTCCTTTACTCATTTATTTGTTAATTCTTAACTCATGTATTCATTGATTTATTCACTCATTCATTAATTCATTCAGAAATGTCCTTAAAAATTCAGATCAAACTATTTCATCGAGAAATAGACTCGTTTAGTTCAGGAGGAACTTTGTATCTGTACATGTTCTATCTCATAAGAGCTTTCAAAAATGGTTTGTTCTAAGCAAATCCTTCTGTTAGATCAGGATTTATATAGGATGGAAATGTCCCCATAGGAGCTAATGATATTTTTTTCGAACTGTTCAAAATCAATTAAAAATTGTTCAAATCAAAAACTATTTCAAGCCGAGATTTCCTTTAGCAAGTTGTCTGAAGGAACTTTTGTCTTTTGTACAATGTTTATGTAATTTGCTTTACATTTCCCCAATAGCGCTAATGTTAAAATTTAGTTATAATTTTTTGAACTGCTCTAAATTGAACAAAAAATTTTCACATCAAAAAAATAAACTATCGAAATTAGATGTCCTCGCCGAAATCTTTCGAATGCAAGAAAAGATCTTTCGAAACGGACAATTCCCTCAATAGTTTATGCGGGGGAGGGGGACAGACAGACACATTTTCCCACCTCAAAACCCTACTTTCAAATTTTATATTTTGCAGTCTTTATTTAAGTACTTCCCATAGTTTCGGTTTTTTTAAAAATATTTTTAACTATATTTTAACGATACATAAAGCTTTTATTCTTACTTAAGAAGGCTAAAAAAACAAATGGATATGTTTACGTTCTAAGACTGGTCTTTAAAAAGGTGCAGTTGATAATGGGAATCTTATGGTAATTTATTTTCTTTCTAACTATATGTTGATACTGCTTCAGTTGAGTTTCTAGAACAATTTCTCTTGCAATCACTCGGTACGCTCCATATACAGATATCTTACATATAAGCGGCTTATTCTGTCTGTCGATCTGTCTGTCTGTCCGCTACAGAATCCTAAGCCGTTTTACCGATCGGGACCACATTCGGCACGGTTAATGTTTACGACCCGAGAAACTCATCGCTGCAAAAATGAAAGTTGTGACTCAATTAGTTTTTTTTTAATTATTTTTTAAAAAAATTTTCAATGATTATTTGACCCGTTTTATTTTATTTTTGCATCGCTCTCTCTCCCTCTCTCTGCCGTCGTTTCCAACCATATAATTACAGTTGCCATGAGAACAAACAAATCAATGCAGTTGCCATTGTTGTAAAAAATGTAACAAATATACTAATAATGATCAAAACGTTTCTCTAGCATATTGAGTGAAGTTTCGCTGTATTTGCAATCTTCGTTAAAAATTAATGTATACGCGATGTAAATTTAATCTTGTCTTTCTTTTTAGTTTATTTATTTATGGTCTGTGCTTTTTTTTCTTATTAGAGTGGCAGCGCTCTTTTTCTCCAGTTTCGTTAAAACTTTTGTTTTGAAAAGCATAATAAAATTTTCAATAAGTTCCGTCGATGATAAATATATATTTTTCACAAACAATTTGATTATATAGTAAATAGAAATATACTAGTGTGGGCAGTAAGCAAAGTGGCGTCCTTGTCGCCTGACCTGGGTAATTCAGTTTGAATTAGCAGACACCTTTACACAAATCATTTTAATTGCAATTTATAATATCTAGAACAGCGGTCATTTCTTATGACCGCCGGGCTTACCAGTTTAAAATATGTCATTTTTGTAGCAATTAATAACTTTAAGTTGAGTATGCAACATTTGTCGGTAACTAAACTAGCATATATATCTTGTATTATGTGTAACATTTTATGCATCTATATTCAAACTTTTAAATGTGTTGCGTAGTTAAATAATAAATACGTTTAAGATACTTTAGTTTAATCTCTTATGCGAAATATTATGACATTGTGGTTTTTGACTGACCCTTGAATTGTTATATATTGCTACATGGTTTACTATATTTCAAAGGCAAGACAACAACATAGAAGTAAACTTAGATCCACATTTCTTTTACAGTCAGGCTTTTTTTTTTTTTTTTTGACTGTAATAAGAAAACGGAAACAGATATAAAGTATGATTTCCTTGATTATTTTTCTACAAGTTATCGTAAGAGTTTTGTAATAAATATTTTATTCAAACAGCAAAATAAAAATATGTTATAAAACATACAGAAGTTTCAATCAAAAATAAAATAAATCTTATAAGCATTAAACTAACAATAGTTAAATATAATTCTTCTTTAGTTTTTATTGATATCTACGAAAATGGCTTTCTTGCTAGATCAAAGATTAGGAGTACTTTTCTGAAAAAGCAACAAAACAATTAAGATTACATACAATTGCTTACTGAGAAAAGAAATGCATACTTGAAATTCCTATTTCCCATTACGACAAAGAAACGAAATTTCGCCATTCTCTTACTCATTTTAAATTTCATCGCCTTGTTTCATGGTGACATTTATTTGAAATAAAGTGACAAAATTATGCGAGAGAACTTTCGAAAAATTATTACGCACAGTATAATTTATTCAAGACATGTCCCTCAAGGATACGGATTTTTCTTATATTTTTTCATAACCATCCAGTGCTCTCGTATTTAAATTCTTAAAGCAATTTCATTCAAAACTGTCAGCTCGCTCAAATGTTTTATTCTGCTTCGTAAAATGTTCGAACATCTTTAAAAGTTTAAAAAGAAAAAAAAGAAAATCTTATTCTTTTCTTCTTAACTTTTGAATGATTGAATATTTTAAGATATTTTTTAGACGGCTGTATGGAACTTTTTTATACAAAGATATAGCTTTATTTTATTAGTTTGGTATAATTTACAAATAACAATATGCTTCGTTGTAAATGCATTTGCTACATCCATTCCAAATTTTAATCAACTATTATTTCACAGTATATTAAACATATTTTCTCATTTTAAAATTTCTTCAATATATATTTTTCCTTCCACGGATTTTTTTCCCCCAAAATATCAGTACATGGAATATTCGGAATTTTTTAATTGTAATACAATTAATTTAATAATCCTATTTTATATACTACTAGCGGTACCCGCACGGCGCTGCTCGTGCTGAATTTTAACTGTACCTAAAAAACGTAAGCACAATTTCATCAGTGTGTTCCGATTTATCCCCAATGACTAATTAAGAAAGTCGAATTTTAGCGTGTCATATTCGCCACGTTATTTGAAATCTAGTATAACATATAAGTATTCCTTTTCTGGCGATATTTATTTAAATGCTATTGCTAAATCAAGAAAATCGTTACATCGGGGGGACAATACTTTTATAAAGTTCAATCTCGAATTTAAAACCTATTGCCAATTTTAGAAAAACGTTAAATCGAAGGTATGCTTTATTATTGTTTTTCCCTTGATAACTAAACTGATGTCTCTCTATTTTGAAAAATAAGTTTTATATTGAAATTAAGCTAACAATATTCACCCGGAGTTGAGGAAACTGCTAATTATTACTTTTGGATCAAGGTAAGCCTTAAGAACTCGCACTTAAAAGCTAATAACCTGCGTTCTTATTGACTTAAAAATTAGAGCTTTCGATTGATATGTTACATTAATATGTGCAAGGTTTCTTTCACCCCCATATAGGGGAATTTATGTGGACAATTGCGTAAAATTGGAATAAAAAAGAACTAACTGTTGGATTTTTTTTTCAGAGACCTTCGCAGGAGGAGACAACTTCCCAAAGTTTCATGGCGATCTGATGAATTGTGTAGTAATGCATACAGGACAGACACACATACATTCATTTATATATATATAGAGGAAATTTTGTGAACTGCGATTAAAAAGTGTCAGAGATTGAAAAGGAAATGTTTACTTTTAATTTTTCACAACCGTTGAAAAAAATTAAGTTTAAATTAGAGAAATATTTTTTTAATAGAAACAACATACCTTTTGAAAATTTAGAGGACCATAGCAGTTCTTAACTTTATGTATAAATTTTAAAGAAATTAAAAAAAAGGGAAAGAACTAAATTAAAAGTCAATGAGAAAGAAGGGTTCTCTTAACTTCAAACGAATCAGAAAGAAGAAAAGTGGTTAAATGACCACAAAAAAAAAAAAAAAAAAGGACAAAGTTTGAATCATGTGGGAGGAAAAAAAACATGGTTATAGTTGTACTAAACCTCGCTTCTTTCTAAATCTTTGTTTCGCACCATTTTTATAATTACAAGTTTTATATCCTTGAAATTGATAGTTCCATTATTTATTCTTGCCGTGACTAAATATAATATGATAATATTTTATAGCTAAATTGTTACTCTAGTAAATATAACTAAATTGATACTCTAGTAAATATAACTAAATTGTTACTCTAGTAAATATAACTAAATTGTTACTCTAGTAAATATAACTAAATTGATACTCTAGTAAATATAACTAAATTGTTACTCTAGTAAATATAACTAAATTGTTACTCTAGTAAATATAACTAAATTGTTACTCTAGTAAATATAACTAAATTGTTACCCTAGTAAATATAACTAAATTGTTACTCTAGTAAATATAACTAAATTGTTACTCTAGTAAATATAACTAAATTGTTACTCTAGTAAATATAACTAAATTGTTACCCTAGTAAATATAACTAAATTGTTACTCTTGTAAATATAACTAAGTTGTTACTATAGTAAATCATCAATAAACTAAAAAAGAAAAAGTTTCGAGAAAATTTGACATTCTCTCTTCCTGGTTAGAAAGTGATGTTTTTTTTTTTATCACGTCAGAAAAGTAACTCATAACATTTCCAGAACATAGCCGTGAATCCTTTACACACGAAATGTAATATCACTAGCACAAAAGAGACGTGCCGATATCATGGAGCATAATATTGAGTGGAAGGCAAAATTAGAGAGGAACCGAAAAATAATTGCGATACCAGATGGCTGAACCAATCCTTTCTTCATGATAAAGAAACGTGCAATGGCATATTTTGCTGTCATTTCAAAATATACGCGCACTCTTATTAGGATGCAAATTAACCTTCATAATTTGTGATTTTGTTACCTTTCCTTCTTTCCTCTTCAGAAGTTAAATTTCGATAGTTAGTTTTACTTTTCTGACTCAAAGGTAATTACAGCTTAGGTTCAGTTAAAGAAAATTATAAATCACTAGTCGTATTGTATTTGGTTTGCCGAAACAGCATTCAAAGATATATATTATGAGTACACATTAAGCACCTGATTTTGTCTGAATATATGCAATTCGCAGACTTGAACTTATATAAATATAATTTAATCGTTCTTTTTAAACAGCAATTTCTTAAAGGTAAATGAATTTCTAGAAATGAGTTTCTGTATATATAAAAATATAATGATGGTTTCGCCGGAACCAATGAAATCATAATGGCTAATAACAGCAGCCCATCAGAAACGAGATCGAATCAGCTCTGCAAACTTTTAAAGTTTAACCATGGCCTATCATGACAATTGTCGTGATTGTTATGGTTTTCTTTTATTTGATTTCTTTAAACTACTCTTTCAGTTAAATTTTTAGAATGGCAACATTTTTTCGAATATTTCAATAACTGAGGCTCCTGGCACGTTTTTTCATACATTCTTATTTAACATTTTCTTTCCCTAAGGAAAACACTATTTCTTTAAGCTACAAAGTGATTTAGTTTTCACCAAATATGAATAAGTCTTCACACACATCTTAATATACGCAATAAATTTTCGAGTACCTAACTTCTTCCTGTCGTCGCCAATACTCTTACTGCATAAAAAATCGAACGATGGTTTCGCATCTTAAATGGATTTAAATATACGCCTCTAATTTTAAAGTATCGGTAATATATTAACAGTGACATATTCGCAATCTTGCCAAACTTCTGACACTGCGTAAAATCTATGTTCATGATGTTACAAGATATATTTTTGAATCATAATAGTCGTGTGCAATATGGAACTGTATTCCTGACAAAGAACCGAATTTTTCCATAAAGCTTCTCGAAATAGTTTAGTTTGTGGTGAGCGAGCGAAACGAGCTTGAACTCGAGAAGCAATCCGAAAGAGCTGCGTAAGAAGTTCTGGGGGTTGGCGAGTGATAGCGAGCTGGGGAAGAGCCCCCTAGTTATAATAAATTTTTAAACAAGTCCATGCATTCATGTTTTTCAACTTCATACGTTTAAGTCGGAAACATTTAACTTGCCACATTAGCTACCACGAATAAGTATTCAAATAATAATGATATTTATTTCGTCACCGACACGCACGTAAAAATATATATCTGTGTGAATCGAATATTTTATTCTCATTAAAATGTATTATCTTATTACTAAACAAGCTATTCGATCAAGTATGTTAGGACACACGTGCATTGTTTCACAACATATTTTACACTTACCGAGCAAAATAACGAGAGAAAACATACGACTCCATTCATTTCGAAGAACTTGACCTCAACAGTTAAGACAGAGTTGTCTTTTCTTCCACTTTGAAGAAGATCTTCCTTGGAATATTTTACTTTAGCCGTCTTTGTTCATTATGTTATTTTGTATTACACGTGGTTCCTAAAGCAGAAGTCAGTTTTCTTACGTCTACTGCATTTTACTTTAATATCGCCCAAGAACAAGTTTGATCTTCTTTCTAAAAATTCTCAGCTCTGACCAGCTGCTGATTCGAAGCTTATACATACGGACGTTTAGAAAGTTCCCTTAATCTTCATTTATGTTCTCCATTTTCTGACGCAACGCAGACCAATAATTATTTCTGTTCTTGAAAAATAGTTTGCGTCTAGTCTTTTCTTTCTTTTTTTCTCTCCAGTGCTAAGATTAAAATAGTTATTTATGATGCTATGTCGCTACGGATTAAAAGAGATCTGAGCATATGATGCTGAGTTTGCGTTCACTTTAATCATTCGAGAGCTCTAGTTAATATCCTATTTTCGTTTCAAAAAGTGAACTTATCTAGTTAACGTTTTTTGAATAACTGAGAAAAGAGTACATATAGATTACTTTTATATGCTGTGTTATTAAATTGATATGAAAAGACTTAACATTTTGATTACAAACTCGTTTCCGTCAAAATAAAGCTGATTAGATGTCTCTATGAGTACATTTACGACAACATAAATACATTTTAGAATTTATTTTTCACAAATACTACTTCATCAAGTCTGTTATGAGAGTGTGATATATTATTTTATTATGGTTATATAGTAAGTTTAAAATCACTTTTTACTCGAATAACATTTTTTGTGCTTTTAGTCACGCATAGGATATCAGTTAGTTTCAAAGCGTTATGGACTGTAAATAACCAATAATAATAATAATAAATAAGTAAATAAATATATAAATAAAATAACTGTAGATCCAAATGCTTTATTTCCATAAAAGTTAAAATTATTGTACAGTATAATAGGAAAAGACAAAACAGGTAGTACCATTTTCTCCTCGGATTGTCCAACCGATTTCCTTACTTTTTTATTGCGTGATTTTATTTAACTTGACTTGTGGCGGAATTCTGTAAGGCGGTTTTCGACAACTATTACTGCATAAATTATCTTCAAATTTTGCACACAAGCTTATCTTCGACGACAATACAATAATCCATCCATTTTATAATTTATTATAACGTTAATTAGGAAAAAAATTAATAATTTTGTCTCTGAGGAAATTATCAGCATTATCATTTGCCGTTTGGCAACAATAGTTTTGTTTGGATAATGCAACGATGTTTTGAATTTAAATAAAACCATGTAACTTAAAACATTTTTGGCGATTTAATATTATAAAATTATTTAGTAGCTATTGATGAGTTTTAGTGTTATAGATAAGGAAATTTCGGAAAGAGTATTTTTTCCCCTCCTACTTTCGATGAAGATTGGAAGCCCTTTTTTAGAAGTCTTTATTCGTCCCACTTCCATACTACTTCTTACATCTACAATCTACTATATTTATACAAATTCAATGCATTTTTTACTATTTATAATTCAAAGGAGAAAAAATGTATTCTATTAAATGAATATGAAAGAAAAATAGTAATAGTTTTAAGGTGTCAGTAAATCCATTTCCGAAAAATAAGTGGGCGTCGAGGGACATGTCTGGCACCCACGTTATAACATAACCGCGGTATAGGGAAACTATACCACGGAACTATATTCACTAAGTAATACTCGCTTTTGTTGCATCATTTTTAACTTTATCAATGACTCGTAACTTTTCTCCCCCCTCCCTTATAGTATATATTTTTTCTTTTCATCTTTGTGGCCATTTTATTCGCTATAATTGATGTGCAAGAAGCACACATCTCAGCTGCGCAATCAGTCTATCGAGCGATAGGTTATAAGCCAACTGTGCTCCAAGAAAAAAAGGTGCTTAAAAAATCTTTATGTTATCAACATGATATTGTGAAGGGCAAAGGGGCTTTAAGAAAATATTAGATTTGGAAGGGGACGAACGCACTTCTCACTGGAAATATATTTTCTTTTCAGGAATGCTAAAGAATCTAGAATACAAAGGTTGATAGCACTATAAAAGAAGTTACACATTAATAACTAGACTTTGTGAAACTTGAATAATTACGCGTTGAACTGAACAGTCCCTGACAGATTGAGCTCTACCCATGGCAAAAGAAACAAGTCAGGGAGATTGCACCCGATTTTGAAATCGAGCTATACGTTTTAGGTTGAAAGACAGAAAAATCATGAAAAAGGTGTACAGCACGCCTATCACAGTTGAGCTTTATCTGTTAGTGTGTCTGGGGGGGGGGGGCTCTTTGGCTAGAATATTTGTGTGCTTGGGCTGGCCTTATTTACAATGGTAAATAAGGAATCACCTTTAAATGGAAATGATGGTTTAGACGTCGGACGACATGATAGTCACCGCGGTACACTGAGGCGCGGTATAACGGGGTTTTACTGTATACGATAAGTCAGTCAGATAGTTTGTCCAACACAATATCAAGCAAAGTAAAATACGATTTGAAGCTGTCCCTAATATAATATAACGTGAGATAATAAGTGCGGTGGCGCGTTTTTTTGCTCCGAATCAAAGTTTCGCAAGTTTGTTGATTTGCATCCGCGTTTGGAACTCGATTAAAATAAAAGTGAGTGCTTGTGTTTCTGAATAATAATAGGGCAGTACGAATTTTTTTATTTATATTTTCTTTACCGGGAGGAGGAGTGCAGAAAAATCAAATTTATGTATAAATATGTGTTACAAATCCATTAAATTACATAACTAACTCAGTGGTTAATCAGTCGCACTAAGGAGATATTATCGCTAATTGAAACATTTAAGAAAAACAAACTATTGTCAAACAGAAAAACTAAAATATCTAAGTTGTTCAAACGTTCCATGCTGAACTTGAAAAATTTAATTAATTAAGGTCGAATTTCGACCGCTGGACGAACTCTAGTATCGTATAATCTGAATTCCTACTTGCCCTCGAATATGACTCGTATCATTATTATATTGATGTACTATTTTGTAAAAGAGAATATGTGTTGTTATTATTATTGCGTTTAATGCGTGACTAATAAAAATGCCGCCAAAATAAAAGCATAAATAAAAAGAAACTGCTTAAATGAGCAAAAAAAGTTACTGTTTGAACATGTTGAGGTGGTAGCGCCAACCGGCACGGAAAAATAATTTGATAGAGCAATACTAAACACTCAGTTAAAATCCGCATTTTTTTAAGAAATTGCGAATGATATGTGGGATTATACGGTATAAATATTTTATCTTTTAATTTTGTCTCCTTAGTTGTACTGCGGAACATAGTTTCATAATTGTACAGAAAAATTTTGCTAAACAAAATAAATTAAGTCCAAAGCAAAAAAAAAAAGGGAAACAGTAGAAGAATTAACCATAAGATTGAATCACTGTTTGTGTTTCAGTCTTGACCAACATCAAGGCGGAAACATAACTACATTCATTTCTACCGGAGGTAATGCAGGTTATCTTACGCAATCAAACCTTTAGGTTCTTTCTAGAAAACAACGTGTTGTATTATGATGTAATTTCTACTTTATGATCAGATATAAACAAATATTTTATCTTATAAAAGCTTTTTTACTACAAAAAAGACTTTATTTGCTATCTGAGATACAACATGTATATAAATATATATAAGATATCATAGAACTAAATAACAATATAACTGTTATATTTCTTTGTTATATTAATGAACTTTAATTAAGCATGTAGAAACCAGGTAATCATACTAATAGGAATTCCAAGTTGTTAATCGTGGCATTGGCAGTGAAGGAAAAAAAAAGCTTCAATTATTACAACCACAGCATCCACCTATTCAAAATCAAATTTGTGTGCTCTAGTGATGTTCAGTAAACAGAGATATTCCTTTTGCGAACAATGAACTAGTTAAGCGTTTATGATGTACACTATACATTTTTTTCCAAAAAATAAAACGTAATTATGTTACTTGCCGGGTCTTGCGAATAATCTGCTAATTTGTCCGGTTAGTATTTTGAACTTCCAGAATAACGTTCTGCTTTCATTACAAATTTGCCTCACTGTATCCAGAACCAACTAATTTGATAATTCAAGAATTGTACTTAACATGGGAGCATTAAATATTACTTTTAGACCACTTCTAGAACCTTACCTTTTGGCACCTGCGTATTATCTCTGAACCACTTCAATTGAGCTGGGGGTTTACTACCAACTGCCTGACACACCAGACGAACGGATGTGTTTTCTTTTACTTCTACCGTTGAATCTTGGCCTAATCCATTAACGGATATATATTCTGGAGGAACTGCAAGAAAAAATTATTATTTATTAAATAATGTATGATTTTCAGTGGAAATTATTTTCATTGTATTAGGTGAAACAATTTTTTAAAATTAAAACACTTTCGATCATATAAACAAAATCTTCCTCCAGACGACGTTTGTTATCTGGCAAATGTTTTCACAAAACTATCAATCCCATTAAAATTGAAAAATTTTAAATTTTAATTACTTCAGATAAATGCAAATTTTATTTGCATTTTTTGTTAAATTATGTAACAAGTATTTATGTAAAGTATTACAAGTAGTTATGTAACAGATTTTATCTTAATTACTTGCACAAACAGTTAAAAATTAAAATTTAATAGAAATCCAACAACCACATAAAATGTTACAAACTATCAAAATAGTCTAGCATTTTTCGAAGAAGAATCACTTCAATGAGTACATATTTTACGTGATAGTTTCGCTTATGAGATTTGTTTTGAGGTAAGATCTTCTTAATAGTTTGAAAGTAGAGCATGGAAATCGTGATACGTTTAATATTTAACCACACTGAGCAGTAACCTAGGAAATGGGCTGGTGCATTAGAATTTATTTGAAAATGCATATAAGGGTAATGATGCAAGTGTCAAGATTTTTCAAAATATAAAAGGAATCTTCCAGGAAAAGTATTTGAATGAAGCAATTGAAAAGCTTATTTTTTAGAGGGGTTAAGGGGGAAAAATGTGAATCAGATCATGGAAGAAGGCTTAATGTCTCCTAAAACTTTCGTTTAAAACACAAACATCGCTTAAGTTAAAGACTCGGAATATTTTTTTTTTTAAAGTAACTGAATGTATGGTTATAAGAACGTAAGAAGTAAATTCGAATTCATAATGAAAAAGTAGTAATATCAGGACTGCAATAGAAAAAGTAAACAAGGCAAGATCACTGGCGTAACGATCAGTTGTGTAAAATTGTTGGTGCATAGAACAAAATATTTCATTACAAGTACATGCGGTTTTAACATTGTTTGGAAATAGACAAAGTTAAACGCTTTTTGCACTACCTTCTACAATTAGGAAATTCAATTCTGCCATGTTTCTACACAAATACGCGTACTAATTGTTAACAAAAGCCACGAATAGTGGTCTTGAACGATTCCATTCGACAAAGGGGTGATGCAGTGCAATGAAGAATTTACGAAGTTAAGGAACACATTTGCTCTTTTTTACCCAGATGTTGGTTTATGCCATTTTGTTTTATGCTATTTCCAACTTATGTCATTTACTTAACTATTGCATATAAATTTTATGAATGTTTTTTTGGGGAAATGAAAAGACAGAGACATTCACACTATCTTTCTATTTCCCTATATATATACTATATATGTGCAATACCTTAAACCTAAACTTTTTACTCCTTCTTCTTGGGTAAGTTTAAAGTAAATCAACTTTACATTTCCATCTTAAAATATTAAACAAAATAGCAAGTAATCTATCTAATAACTCATGAGAAAATGAAGGGCCGTTTTAATAAAATCGTTTATTAGATACCGGTAAATCATAAGACACTTATTTTCCCAGGTAAAATACATGTCTTCGAGCGGTGCGTTTACTGAAAACCATTCATTATACTTATTAACGAAGCTTTTAAATTTGCTATTTTCAAGAAGAGTAATTCACCTACCTGAATGCTTTCCAGTACACAGCCTTTGCACAGTAGACATTACTCTTCAACAAAAACAAGACACGAATTTAATTACATTCAGTCTTAACGGCGTGCCGTTTGGGAATTTCGTTCCCCCCTCCTCCGAGCAATAAATTTTGTATAATCACCTCCATTTCCTGTACTGGCTTTCATCTTTCTTTAATTTCATTAGCTAATAAATCAATCTTCGGGGCAAAATTGCTTCGCGAGGCATGTTTGCTTTCTGAAAAATGCCTGGGGAGATTTGATTCCGCTTTTATGGATTCTTCTTCATTGCTAATAAAGAGGTTATGTGTGGACGGCCGCGGATTTTTCAGCCTTAGTGAACATCGCCGATTTTGGAACGAAGTGCATTAGAATAAATTTATACTTAAGCGAGTTTTTTTTCAGAAGACAATTGTAAAACTGTATTAAAACTGTTTTGAAAAACTTAAGGTAATCTAAAATGACATTTCTTTTCTTTTCTTTTACTTAATTTCATTTATTTTTTTGATTTAGTGGTATTCTGATTAGATTTGGAAATAAAAATTAAAATCTTGAAAGAATGAATAACAAATGTATTTTTTTATATATATATATATATTTTTTTTTTTTTCAAATTTGCTATAAAATCTTTTAGGTATGAACCAATACATTTTGAAAGCATTTTCTGATAAAAAAAAAGAATAGAAGAAAGGTTACACTAGTTTACCTAGGAAGATAGGTTACCTAGACACATACGTTTCTCGTCTGCGTACATGGAATTTAAAAGTTGGCAAACACGATCTTAAGCTTTGACAGAAGGCAGAGGGTTCACGAAACACAGAAGAACGTGCTATCAGTAGAAAAATACAATTAGGCACATTTTTTACTGCTTTCGATGATGAGTAGTGTGGAACAAGTGCCATTAGTATCACTAAGTTAACATGCAAAATCGGAAGTTGGTAGGATAATCCATCATTTGTCGCAATTGCATTGAATTTACATAAATTTTTATGCTCTGGAATAATATGTTCATAAACTTATAGTTCTTTAAAATATAGTGGAGAAAAACTAATTTTATTGTAAGACCAATGTTTACGCATCGGAGATCAAGATTAAGCTGCATGAAACAATCTTTTAAAAGTTTTCCAGCTGAGTTTAAGAATTACTTACTTAAAATTCTGAGTTGTGCTTCTGCTCTGATGGGAGTGTGATTCAGTGCTGGTCCAACCTAGAAAATTATAACATACTAAGCATTTCAAAAGGCACATAAAATTTAATTATGTAAAAGTTAGAAAAGTATTAAATTAGAATGCAGAGCTAAAGTGAATCATGTTCGGAAGAAGTAAGAAATATAAAACGCTGTTATTAAGTTTATTCTAAAAAAAAGTAAACACTTTCTTTTTATTTTTTGAGAACGAGGTTTGTTTAGGAATCGATTTTTTTTTGTCGTTTAACAGATTTTTATATTCTACAGCAATGATATTCAAGTTCTTAAATTTTGACTGAGACTTTCTTTCCGTAAATTCTTTGCCAGGAGAGCTTTTTCCAAAAGAGTCTTGTTACTCAAATGTGTTAATGTCTTTTAATTGCGACTAAAATATCCCACTAATTTAGTGAAATATCTGGGCTTCTTGCCTCTTGACTCTCAAGTAGGGATGTAACGAATAGTGATTTGGCCGAATACCGAATATTCGGCCACTTCTCCCAGGCCGAAGCCGAATATTCGGCCATTTCTTCTACGCCGAATAGGCCGAAGCCGAATATTCGGCCAATGTCTTACCGAATATTCGGCGGCCGAATATTAAAATTTCTAGAAAATCGTAGTAATAGAAAGTATTTGACAAATTCAAAATTATTGACAAAGTCAAACACTAATTACACACAATCTATGATAAATTATTTAATTCTGCTTGTTAAGAATTTAAAACTATTTAAAATTAATCTGTTTTCTCTATTGTTTTGAATGTAATAAAACTAAGAATTTCACCCGCAGGTGCAATAGAAATGACATTTTTTATGGTAGTAAGCATTCGCATTATTTTTCTAATTATTTAATTCAAATGAAGGAACTACTATTGCTTAGTGAACTTTTACCTTGCTCAAAATTTGTTTATGAAGATAATTTAGAAGTTATAAAAGTTAGTACTTTTATTTTATGGGATTTTTTTCATGCCTGTCTTTAAACGATCTATTAAAATTTAATATGGTAAAGCTAGGATAGATTGCGCGGTCGGAGAGTTTGCGCACATGCGAGTTCGGGGGGAAGAAGTAGGGTGCACGCGCACTAACGCCATGCATTTGTACAACGGCAATAGTGGGATGTCCACTTGAAAGTGCAAGTTGATTGATATGAACGTCTGTGATTAAGCATCGATATTCTATATTGTTTTCACAAGGTAAGTGCTTGAATTTTCATAATGCGTTCTTTGAATTTCTATAGAGTAGCAGTAATACAAAATATTCTAAACTTAAGCGATTTTTCGTAAGCTACTAAGCTAGACTAACAGTGGGAAGGCCAGCATTTCTTCCTAGAAGCCGCCATATTTAAGTAAAAGTCCGCGCAATCTGTCCTACCGAAATAGGATAGTTTGCGCGTCTTGTACTTAGGAGAGATTGCGTGTTTCTCCCTTTAGTTTTCATGCTATTAGAGATTGCGCATTATATTATTACCCATGGCTTGCTGGTAATGCAGCATAAATTGCAAATTACTTGTGAAATGTATGAATCGATTAAATTCGCTGCGTTAATGGATTAAAAGGGGCGTTCTGAATTTTTACTAAAACATAAAATGGAAAATACTTATGCCCTCTCAACACATTTTTAAGACTTAAATATTTTAAAACTTTAAATGGATTTTTGAAGTCATTTCTTTACATAAAAAATTCACGGGTGTCTCTTTAGCAGGCATTACTCAAATATTTTGATTATAATTCTATATCGAGAGGATAAAGTTGTCGTGACTTTATAATTTGTGTTTTCAAGGGACTGGTTTTTTATACCGTATAAATCGTTGAAAACAAGTTCGTGTGATTTTATTTCTTACTAGCTGACATGCCCGGCGTTGCGCGGGTAATATTGCATCATTCGCAGGCCAAGTGACGCATGTCCAAAATGCTGTTAAAAATATATAAGGTAAAATTTTCGCAAAAATATCCAAGTAACAGATTTGCAACAGTCCTTAAGAATCCTATTTAAATAGTAAAAGTCATTAAAAATTACTATTGCATTGAAAAGAACATCATAGAAATGTTCCTTTGAGAACAAAAAACACAGTTCATAAAAATCCACATTAAAATGCCAGTTCATAAAAATTGCTATTAGAGTAAGGGCAACAGTAACAAAAATGCATATATGCAGCGGGATGATTGTGCAAAAATGATATCAAGAGTCCGTGAAAATCGCGGTTGCAATATAGACAGCATCACATCTAAAAATTTCCATCAGAATAAGAGCAGTATTATCTTTAAAAAAAGTCCATCAGATGAAAGACAACGAACCCTGAATATTTCTGCTACAATAAGAAAACATTCCTTAAAGCCTCCCATTTGAATAAAGACAACTATTCCAAAACATCGCTAACAGAATAAGGACATTAGCCCATTATACATTAGAAGACATTACATAGGACATTAGTCCTTACATCCCCATGAGAATAAAGACGTTTAGTGCCTAAAAGTACCCATTAAACTACAGATCTTTAAGAGCTGCTGTTCCTAAAACTACCAACCGACCCCTTTAAATTCCCTATCAAAATAAGGACAACAGTTCCTAAAAATCCCACTTGCAAAATCGTCAAAACATTTCCTGAAAATTCAATTAAATATAGCAGTTTTATAAAATTTGGATAAAAACGGAAGAAAGAAAAGCATTATTTTCAAAGGCAAATGTACATTTAAATTAGAAAATATTTTGTACTGAACCAATGCTGACGTGTTAAAGTAAGGTTGATAGAAAGAAATAACTAAATTATGTCCAAATGACGCCAAATAGACAGTAAAAAAATTAAATAAATGTTACAAAATAAATAACTTGAGTAAAATATGAAATCAATAAAAACCGCTACGTTAAAAATTAAAATGAAGCAGAAGATTGCCAAATTGATTGCACTGCAGTAATGTAAGCTTAACGCAAATGCGCCATGATCCTATAGTGTAAATCACGTATTGAATTTAAATGAGAACAATATTACTAGTAAGGATTATTGGCGCGGTTTGGAAATAACAAAATAGTATACTGAGAACAATTTACTGGATGGTGGGCGAAAAAAAAAGAATCAACACTTGACGAAATTTTAAATTTCATGAAAAATAAATCCCGATACAGAAAACATTCCAACCTAGCTTTTATCCAAGAAATAAATATAAATAGCCAAAAAGAAAGAAAATCATCCTGAAGATAAAGTAATTAAAAATCGTCTGCTGGTAATAATCCACAAATTCTGAAAAAAAAAAAAAAAATTAAATGTATTTTAAAAATTTGTTTCGCTCGTAAAACGACATGAATAAGGATAAAATAGCATTTTTTCAATCTTACGGTAACAGAAATCATCTAGTTGGCGACAAAAGTACTATTTATTTTGGCGAAATCACGCAAATTGGACAAATGAATTCAGAGGTAAGCCTCGTTTTAAAGTTCGAAAACTACTTTAAATGAATATTGCGCGTGTTCTATTTGTTATACGAACTTCAGAAAGAGATCATCTTGTGCAGTTTTTTACGGGCATTCATACGCTGCAAAAATCTAAAACGTGGGACGTTTTTCCGATGAGATAAACTCAAAATCAACAGTTTGCTTAAAATTGGAATAAAAAAAGAACAAATTCGAATTTTAGGAAAAACGCTTCGAGGTGCACGAGGACCTGGCCCAAGGTACCTGTAACCAAAATTTTATACTTCTGGCCCGTTCCATCTCGCCAGGACGCGATCGACAGACAGACACACGACACACACACACACACACACAAACTTTCGGTTTTATTTATATAGATGAAGATTTAAGTTATGAAATATGCGTTCCGGAACTAAATGTGCTAGTAAAGTAATTTGTGAACAAATTTCTTTTCTTTGACGAAAATTTTGCTAATAAATTAATAATATGCTAGTTTTATACAAATATTCTTATAAATAAGCTATTTTTCCAAACAGTTTAATGCCGTCAAAATTAAAAGGAAAACAAAGTACAACATGAATGTTACTGACCGGCACATATATTCGAGAGAAAAATTAAGAAAGAAGCAGCTATAAAAAAGAAGCGAACGTCTGAAGATAAGACGCTTCCAGAAAAAGTGGGAACCAAAAACTTGCAGGAAAGAAAACAAAAAAAGTGTTTGAATTATGAAACATCTTCGTCATCAGCCACTTCAGAAGAAATAATGTCAAAATACTGAATCTCTGGGACCATGTCAGACAGGACAACGAGGATGAGTGCACTGGAACTGTACCAGGTGATGGTTGCCTGAAACTGTACCAGGAGACAACTTCGACCAGTGACATTTGCCTACCGTTCCTTTTTAGGGACAGTCTGAAAAGTACGTCTGAAACACCCCAAAAAAAAAGCATTTCAACAAAAAATGTTTTAATGTATTCCTAACCTTATAATAACCCGTTAGGAATACATTAAAACAATTTTTTGTTGAAATGCTCATTTTTGGGTGCTTCAGACGTACTTTTCAGACTGTGCCTAAAAAGGGACGGTAAGGATTAATGGGTTAAGTGTGCTATTTGTAGCAGATGGTTGCACTACTTTCAACAATAAGTATACCGATAGTGGACGACGAAAACTTTGGTTAAAAACAAAAGACATTGAAACAGAAAATGAATAAGATTAATTATAATTTAAACCTTCTGTTCTTCTTTATTTTGTTTCTTTAATTAAAACACTGTTTTTTCCGATTCTGTAATTATTGAGTTCAAATATTTATTCCTATTAAAGTTGTTTGTGTTTATACAAACCCTACAACAACATAGTTTTAGTGTAAATATTATTGCTAACAATTTAATTGCAGTTTTTATGAATGGCAATCTCTCCTACCCACGCAATCACACCTACCCTGTAAGGACTGATTGCGCAAATTAGTCTTCTTGGTTTTTTTACAGCTGTTGCATTAAATTAAAGCAAAACAACGAAATATCAATGGAAATGCATAAAAAACAAATGAAGTCACAGTTATTCATCAATAATTTAACAAAAAAGTCATACTTCGATTTTTTAAAATTATTTTTCCAATTGTGCGCAGACTCTCCTAGCTTTACCTTACACTTAACTGGAACATATTTTTATTTTCAAAAACCCTACTAACTTATGCTGTCTAAATATTCATGATATATTCCAGGCTTTTCACATTTCTCTTTTACCCAATATTCATAATAAATCAGTTTACCCAAACAAAGTCTGATCTCTACTTTATTAATAATAACAAAATTAATTTTTCATATATCATAATTAACTCTTGTCAGCTTTGGGAGCAAATGCTAAATATAAAATACAATATTACAAATTTAAAATCTGTTTTTGCTCAGTCAAGCCTAAAACTAGGTTTAAAAAAATAGTTTTTTTTCGAAATTTATTTTTTTTAAACTATAAACTAATGTATTATTTTTCAATAATTATAATACAATTTTAAATGTTTAAAATCTACTAATTTCTTAATACATTTCTACTGCAGCAGAATTATTCGGCCGAATAGTTTATCAATATTCGGCCAGGCCGAATATTGACCTTACTCAGTATTTGGCCAGGCCGAATATTCGGCTGGGTGATGAAATGATTATTCGGACAGCCGAATATTCAGTCAAAGGGCCGAATAGGCCGAACACCGAATAGTGGTAGAATTTTCGTTACATCCCTACTCTCAAGGCAGCTCTAATGCGACAAGCATGTCAGAAAACATGATAGAAAGGTCTTATAAATTTTATAACAACGGGATATTCTTCAATAGTATTATTGTGTCTACAATAGTATTATTGAATGGTAAATTCTTTCGAACAATAAATCTGAAATGGACCATTTAAATTATGAGGAATTAGGCAGAATGTAAAAAAAACGACTTGTTTACACTGTATATTATTTTTCAATGCTTTTAAGTTGCGGCAGTATGAAATAGTTATATTGTTGGCTGATGGGAAAAAATTTTGGTTGCAGCTGGTACAGGAGTTTTTCTTTCTTAATTGAATTGACAAGTTGTGTTTCAAACCCGTGAATAGCCTGGTGCAACAGCTAGTCGATATGCAAAACAAGATGGTCTGTAAAGATGCATGTGCGCGCATGTATATCTGTATGCCCCTATGCCAACCTACAATTTACGTCAGATCTTCATCAAATTTAGAATGAAGCTTCAATTTCAGTTTTCAAGCAAAAAAACAAAAAATTTTATTTACTGAAATTTGCGTACTAAGTCAGCTCTTTACCACTATGTCACCGGGCACCGGTGCATATGCAGTGTAAAGTGCCGTTGTTAGAGAAAGTCAGCAACACCGTTAAAGAGCGAATTTTTTATGAGGTATATTAGTTTAGTTTAAATTTTATAATGCGATTTGTGTGAAATAGATTTCTGTACGAGTCTCGTGGGAGAAGCGGGTAAGGTTTTTCTTCTCTTTATCATTTGTCTCTTTTTGGGATGACATGTCACATTTAAAACCCGTACAAAGCCGGGAGTTACAGACAAATAGCTTGTAAAACCATAAAATTCAAGAAGCCCCACACGATCCGTATCCCAGCATTTCACCATAGTGCAGTGCTTCCCAAAGTGTGAGCCGCGTACCCCCAGGAGTACAGAAAGAGCTTCTTGGGGGTACGCGGAGCATCAGGTGAGATCATTGGGTAACCCTCTCTGTTTTAAATTGCTTCAACTTATCATTACAATGCAACGAAACTTCATTGTTTCCCATTCAAGATAATGTGAACACTACCATGACAAAATTAAATGTGCAGCAAAATACAGTTGGTATTGGAAATGTTGATTTATTTCCCTGCCTTCTGAGTTTGTAACAAGTTTGGCTCGATGCTGATACTCAGGAATGTTTTTTTTTTCTCTTTTCTATCTAATGGGGCTGCGTATGGTCAATACTCAGGAATGTATAACACAGCATTTAGAGAATTTTCAAGTGTGTCCAAAAAACTATTAACTAAGCTAATTATTAGCTAAGCTAAGGTATTAATTCGTTACATTAATGCAACATTCGTGGCCGAAGGTATATCATATGCGGATGGAATTAATGTCAGCTGGATTCTTGGAAAATAAGCACAATAGGATGCATAACGTCATCATTATATTTGCAAAGTGTACGAATTTGCAAACATAATGAAACAAACTTGAATTTGCAAACAAAATTCATCCTTCTCCTTGATTAAAATGATTGCTATACATGAAAAAAACTTATTTATTTTGCTTATATATTTTAGTATGAATTAATTATATATTTCGTTTATTATTTTATTCATGCAATTTGTATTTTTACAAGGGTTACTCCACATTAGGAAAATTATAGAAGGGGTATACAGATGATGAAAGTTTGAAGTTTGGGAAACTCTGCCATAGTGGATCTGAAAAAAAATGACAGTACACGCAGTAACAAAAGGAGGTATCTGATGAACTTCAGAATGCTGTAATGTGCGTATTGTTACTACATTTTATTCACACATTCCTTAAGTTATGCACAGATATCGAAAATTTAAGACTGTACCTATAACTTTCTGTTTCAAATGGAATAAATCTTCTCAACATTTATATTTTTTTCTGGAATGACGTGACTTGTACTGATAACTTTCAGTTTGAAATGACCTCTCAAAAGTTATATTTTTCCGGAATGGTAAGTCTTATGTTCAATCAACGAAGTAAAAATGAAAACTCATTTATGAAGCGCAACAATGCTAATGTTGAGTGCTAAAATAAACAACAAATAACATTCCCCGAAGGAAAATTTGCAAACATTGTTAATTGTATTGTCTTTACTATTAGTAATAGACACACTACATATTTCCCACTTAAAGTAACAATTGGATTTCTGGTACCCAATGTTTCTTATTTATGGTAAGACTGAAGGTACAAAAGAAGTTTAAGTAAGATAGTTCAGCTATTTTTAAAATGCATCCAAAACCAATATCTTTAGGGACTAAATATACTTACGCAAACACACTTATCATGATCTACAATTACTTCGAAAATGTTTATGTGTTTTGATTGCATTCTTATGTAAAATTAAGAAAAAAATATCTAAACTTTCATATATTAGAAATCTCAAGCGTGCACCCCACATATGGGGAATGCAGCTTTTGTAAAGTTGCAGTAAACATCATTTCCTTTGATGGGAAAAAAGGGAATGATACCTTAGATTTAAGAAATTGTTTCAGTTATAAAATATATCTCCTCACTATGTCATTTTGTCATTTAATTCCGTAGATGAAAAAACAACAAGACACAACGCTATACCTTAAAAGCAATTTCAAAAATCCAATTAGGTTCTCAATGCGTTTTAGCATTTATTACGTAGTATAGTAAAGCTATTTATATTGCTATCAGAAATGATCGTTAAAAATATAGAACACATCTCTCATGAAAAATATTTCTGATTTTGTTTCTGCATTAAGAGATGAAGCGTTGTTTTAGAGCAATTTGTTTCTTCGGTTGCGAAACACGATTTGATTTATTAGTTTAAGGAAGCAATTTGATGAGATTGGGTTTGTAGCAATCGTATTCCCTAAGTGACAAAGCAAAACAAATGATTCAGTTTGAACGATGGATAAGTTTTGGGTATCAAACGCAATTAAGACGTTTCCTGGATATTGAAATGCACTGATAACGCTACAGGAGTTGGAAAAAAGGGAGAGACATCTTAGTATAAGCTATTTAGTTAGATGTTTACATGTTTTGTTACATTGTGCTACGCATAAAGGGAATTTGAGCACTTTACCAAATATTTACAAAAACTGAATTTTAATATTTTCTTTTTTTCTTTTTTTTGAGATTTTTAGAGGATGGAGAGTGCTGACTTACTATACAAAAGCAACTGACCGACAAATAAGTATCACTGCATATTAAAATAAAATTTGGCAAAAAAAAAAAAAAAAACTAAAGTGTAGCAAAAACATTTTTATCTAGGTTTCGTCCAAGAAATTAATGCATAAAAATACACTACACTAAAAAAAATTGTCAGAAATATACACGAGAATCTTTTGGAACTATTTAATAATAATTAAAAATTGCACGAGCTTATCACAATAAACAACAGCAATTGTTATATCTGTTTCCTTTTTCTTCTTTGTTTAAAAGTTAATGGTATGGTACAACCAAGTGACTTAGTGATTTTGAAAAATAATAAGTGATCCCAGAACAAAATATTTACAATGTGTGCTTAATTTTGTTTTTACGTTTATACACTTATGCGAAGTCACCTAAGCCATGGTTTATCAGCCATTTATTTGCCTCTGTATCGCTGTTAAAAGGAAATTGCACAGCATATTATTAAAAACTTCAAACACTGAAAATAATCTTGTGCAGTTGTATTACATAAAATTGAATTTTTTTTATGTACACGGTTATTGCATACGGATTTTTAACGTACATCAGCGAGCAAGCTTTTCAACACTTATATTGAAATTTTGCCTAAAAATCTGTAGTTTAAATTTAGAATTCGTGTAAATTATTGGAACAAAAACTGATTTGGAAATTATCAAAATTCACTGATTTTTTGTTCAAAAACATATTTTGAATATTCAAGCACCCTGAGATTTTCTTTTTAATTCTTTAAACTAAATAATTTTAATCACTCCTTTTTAGTAATAAACGTTGCTTTATACATTTCTCTGTTATCACAATTGGAAAATTTTGCCATTAATCTTCAACAAACGATTTCAACAAAATAAGAATCAACTTAAATACTTTAAGAAAAGAAGGCTTAGTGACATCATTAAAGCTTTGGATTGAACTCATTTCTTCATTCAAAAAAAAAAAAAAAACTTTTCTTATGCCTCACGATCTTTGTAATTACTTCTTCTAACGCTTTCAACTCTTATATTGAATGGAAATTCAAATACGCGGAATAATGCCTAGGAATTTAGGAACTTATATTAATTGCTTCGTTAAAGTACATTTTAAGAGACTTTAAAGTGAGGCACATTTATCCAAAGAAACAATTTTCCAGTTTTAATGCAGATAGTCTTCATTTTTTAAGAGACGTTTTTTACAAATTATGTGATAACAATATATGCGTTTAAAATGAGCTGAAAATACTGTTTGCTGCAATGGAAGACGAAACAAAAATTGCAAATATTTGAGGCATTAATTATGTGTGTGTAAATAGTCTCTTTGAATAGATATCAATTGTTTCTGTAGTTGAACAAAACTATCCTTTGCAATTTTTTTAGTTTTATTTATTCATCTTCTTTTACTTTTAGTGATTTATATATTGTTTTTTGTCGGTTCTTATAAGAACATATATAATTTTTAGTTTAATATGTATCGTAAAGACTTTTTTTCTAGTTTAATTACACTGAGAAAAATCTAAAAATACAGAAAGGAAACTGTGTGCGTCAGTAAAGTTTCGTCAGAACTTGTGTAAAACTCAACGACCGAGTTTCATGATCACAGATTCTTTATAAAATCTATGTTTTTCCGCAAAGAAACAACTACAGAAAAGACGTAAATACTCGTTTAAAAGCCACGAATCTAGTTTCTGGGTTGTAAGAGTTTGTAGTGGTGCGAGTCAGTCCTTCAAATAGCCCTCTTTGCTCCTGCCCAGGGGGCGCGCCTTTTGGGAAAGCGGTAAAGAATGCGGCTACCACCAAAACGATCTTGGTTCGACTCCCAGCGCTTCACAGCCACTCTCGCACCGTTACAAGTTCTTCGAAAAGCTGAACACTTTCAACCTGTGGTTACCGGTTTAAGAATTGTAAACAAATGCATTATATATTGTTGGCCTACTTTCCTATGTAGATAGAAGCCTAGACCTATGCAGCCTTTTTTCCCCAATTCGTGCGGCATTTTTGGCCGAGTGGTCTAAGGCAGAGGAATTATTACACCTTGGGGCTCAAGTTCTGAACTCATCACCTTCGAGTTTGGGAACCAGAAATAGTGATTCAGCGTATGTACAGGTGACGCTGCTACTGTGGCACAGTATTTTTTTAACTATCAGAAATGTTAGTTTTAGAGGTATTTTATTTCTGGTTATTGACTGCATTCTGTTGCCGTCAGTTTACAGTTTTATTCACTGTAATTTCCTTTTTCTAAGACTTTGTAGCTTCTTACTTTAAATTATCTGTAGTTTAACGTCAGACTGAGGACAAATGATTCCCAGTAAATTCTCGTGTATTTCCAAGGAACTTTTTTTTTTGGTGTATATTAAATAGTTACTTAAATGATTTATTTTAACGCAAAAAGGTTTAAGCTATTTAGGGTTCAATACGGTTTTTTGCTTAAATTATTCGTTTCTTTGCCGAAGTTTTCTGAAAATATTTAATTCATTCAAATTCTTCGTTTGTAAAGGAATGCAATATTTGCTTTAGATCTATTGTGTATTTACTTAAGTAAATATTCATTGTTTGTAATTAATGTTTAAAAGTCACATCGATGTTGTTTAAAGAATAATTTTATTTTCACTTTTTAGCGCAATTTATGATTTGAAGTCGGTTCTATTTGTTTATAAAAAATATTTTATTTTATTCTTTTTAGTGTAAATAAATTTTTTATATAAGTGCTCTAATTTTAAGAAATCTATATCAAATTGCAAACCTTCTTTGAATTAATTTCACTAAAAAAGCTAATCATTTTTATGATAAATTCCGTTATGAAATCGATTTTAGCAAACAAACTGATTGGATTTAATTTTTCCCTCAGAGAAACCTTTAGTCAAACTCTTGATGTAATTGCTTTTAATATTAAAGCACAATGACAACAAACACTTTTTAACAAGACTTTTATATTTATTAATAGTTTTCCCAGCAGAGAAAAATCAAGCCAAGCCTTTCCAATTAAAATAAAAAAATACTTATTTTTTATCCATAACGTTTTTTCTAAAAAAACAAACAAATGTAGTCAAATTTTTTTGCAATATTTGAGTTAGAAAACTCTCTATCGATTAAAGTAAAAGTCATCAAAATCAGTTCGTTTAGTCAAAAGTTATGGAGGAAAAAACAAAAAAGTACTACATTTCCACCCAGAACTTTTTTTCTAACTATCGAATATGGTCAAACGAAGGTACGGGACCTATGGGAAACCACCCTGGATCGATCAAAAAAAAATCATGAAAATCGGTTCATCCGGCGAGAAGTTATGAGTGGACAAACAAACAAACAAAAAAAACGACATACATGCAGTATGAATGTATAACCTCCTTCCTTTGGGAAGTCGGTTAATAAATAAAGAAATACAGTAAAATGTTTACATCAAAAATATTTAAGCAAACAGGCAAACATTTTTAAAGAAGTAATGCATATATTATTTATGAATATTTCCTAAGTTGATAGCATATTTTTAATTTTTATGTAAATGAACGTCTTTTTAAGAAAATGTATCCGTTTTTCTACAAAACTAATTGATTGAATGTTCGCATTTATATTTATTTAACTAGCAGACATTATGAATATTGCAAATTGTATTTCTAAGTTCTACTGTTGACTGATTTTTAAATGAAATCTTTATTAAAATAAATTATTATTTATTTTAATACGGAAAATACTAACACGTTTTCTCTATTATGGAATTTATTACTTTGGTTAATGTATACATACTTTTATTTAGTTAATTTACTCTTCTCTATTGCATCTTAAGTTTTATTAAATATTAAATTAAAGTATCAAAATTCATGCATTGTATATAGTGCCATATGAAGGATTACTCGGAATTTTATTTATGGGTCATAAAGTTTCTGCTGGTTTTTAAAATTTAATATTTAAGATATTTTACTTTCTTATTAAAGAAATGTGCTATTTGTACTAACTAGTAAAGGCAAATATAGAAATCTAATTTAGAATAGAATCGCATTAAAAGATTCTGCTTTACCAGGAAAAGGTTTCAGCAATACTGGCATTAATTTTCACTTTAGTTTTTACAAAAATTGTTTATTAAAAGGATTCCACAAGTGGTAAACAAAGTACAAGTGAGTAAAGCGTCCCGAATTAAAAAGCGCGAATGAACTCCTTACGATTTATAAAAAAACATTTTTTCTATTATTAAAATTCGTAATATTTATTTATTTAATATGGTTTTAATGAATTTGTCTGTTTAGATATATGTAGTTCGTTGTTTAATTTAGACACACAGGCATACATTATTTACATTCCTTGGATACGTATTTATTTGTTTTGTTTCTACTCGCATTAATTTAAGTGTATTATTTTAGCTTTATTCTAGGGATGACTTTTTTATACCTTTGACTTATTTACTTAATATGACATATCTTCAAACTCTTGATGTAAATTCGTTAGGTTGTTTCAGAAATTTCCGGTATATATATATGTATTTATATTTTACTTGAAGTTGAAAATCAGAACGAAGTATTGTAGTTTTAATTTATAATGTATGTTGATTGACAGTTTTTTATTTATTTCGTTGTGCAACCTTCTTTTATTGAGCCTTCTTTTAGTTTTAAAGCCTTTCTTATCTTGTAGAATTTTCTTTGCTTAAATAAATTCCTGGATTTAACAACTGGGCTTTACACCGCAACTCGGTTGTTGCTTCATCTCAAAACAGGAGGTTGTTTATCACGTGACGAACTTATTTGAAAAGAGAGAAATTTCTGCGGAAGGTTGCTAAGCTTTGTCTTTTAGGTTATGCGCTAGCTTTAAGCTGTTTATTCTTGTACCTCACATGCCAATGAAATGACACCTTGTAAGTATATAAATAAAAATAATCTCTATTGAAATTTTAAATGAAGTTAGTTCAGTGAATTCTCGTCATTTATTTCTCAGCATTGGAATATTTGTGTAATTCATGACTAGCAAATCGTGAAGCTCTTGATTCGTATTATTGTAAATTTTTATAGGCACTCAAATATAATGAAAACATTTCTCTTTCTCAGTGGTTATCATTGACAACTAAATCTATTACGAAAGGTTTGCAACAATAAGGCCCGAAACAGAATTATATTCATTATTAAGGCTTTGTAGACACATGCATATGTGTCTACTTATAATTCATATTAGGTCTTAGAATTTTGTTGAAAACAAAAATTTTTAAAGCCTTTTTTGTAAATATTTCTGCATGTTTAAAAAAATACAAAATAAATAAATGAAATAAGACAAAATAATAAATAAATAAATAACAACTTACGAAATTTTTCTAAAAATTCACTTTTGAAACTTCACAACAAATGCAAGTTCTTCCCTTCTTTGCTTGATTCGGAAGAACAAACTATAAATAAGAAGCTTAAAAAACTTCCTAAAATCTCGCAGAAAGCTAAAAAAATGCACTTTATTAGATTACTTAGCTTTTACAAGTGCATCACATCTATGTATCTTCCTTAGATGTTCAAAGCATTGCTCTGGAGGAGGTCACATAATAAATTCAATTTCTCGTTCAAACAAATATTTGGCATCCGAAAGAAATGTACCTGCTTCTTATTTTAGAGTATCTTCTGCGAGCGAGATTCTTTATCTTTGTGTAAAACTTCCCGAAAAAATATACCTATGCTAAAAGGTCAACTGATTTGAGAAGTAAAATATTTTCTCCGGAAAAAATCCATTTCATAAAGTAAGATTACTTTCTTGTTTTTTTTTTCCTTTAATGCTTCGCTGCCTGGTCGTACTGATATAATGAAACGCAATGGCGAGATGTTATTTCAAAATGAAATGGTGGTTTCACGAGGAAGTCATGGAAATGGAAATTTAGCACTTTTCTTAAAAAGCATAAAAATAAAATGTTGAGAAGAGAAGAGTTTTTACATTTGTTTTACTTTTAAATGATATTTTTAACCAGAAATATGTTTTAATGTTTACAGCGATAAGAGGAATAGGAGTGGGGAGCAATGTTTTAAAAAGTGTTTAATGAATTTAACGAAGCTGAACTTTTTCTTTTCCTCAGCCAGTCTGTACATTTTTCTATTAATCAAAGTTTTATTTAATGAATTTGCTTTATTTCAAAAATGTTTCTTTTATGAAAATTTTTTATTTCATATAATATAATAAAAATATATTCATCTTGCCTTTTTTTTTCACAAAATGATGTTTTGATGAATAAATTAAAAAATAAAAAAAAACTTTACACTTAATATATTTTAATAAACTTAGAAAATTAATACTTTAAAGACAAGTTTAAGCAAAACCTCTCATCTCTGTCAGCAGAGCACCGTTTATAAGGCGCCGAAGGAACTACTGAAAAACATCGTATGAACGATATCGTCGTATAATCAGTTTATCCTTCTGACTAGGTCCAAGAATTGGGGCCACACTAGAGCGTCGTATAAATGCAAACGTTGTATAAGCGATACCTCCTACTGAGCATCTTTGCGCAGTATGAATATTAAAATATGTATTCAACAGTAGAGGACACAGTGTATAAATAAAAAGGTTAATGCACGAACTAAAATCGTCATTGCAGCGTTTCAAAGTTGTTATCTACATTGTTCTTAAGTTTACATCATTACAGTATGCCATATACTATTGCATATACTATTACTGATCTTCACACTAAGTCTTATGTGGTAAACTACGCAAAGTAGTCCTGCTTCATCTGCATTTAAACATTTGTTTCAAAACTCATTTTTCTGTCAAAATTCGCAGTTTCATTAATCCAGTCTTCATGTAACAATTTCTAACGTTTTTTTACGTCATAATGAGGGACCCATTCATGTAAAGTAGGGTGGAACGAAAAAAATTAATTTTTGATTTTTAGTTCTTAATAGCACGGAAAAGTTGCCTTTTGGTATAGATAAGGTAAATTTAAAATATGAAAAATATTGGAGTATTCCTTGAGGTGCCGCAAAGACGTTAAAATGTCTTAAAATTGGAATTTTTACTACATTTTGAAGTTTTTTTTACGAAAAAATTATTTTTTTATTTTTGATTTGTAATAGCGTGGAATTTGCCTTATGGTATAGATAAGCAAAATTAAAAATATGAAAAATGTTGGAGTACATTTTGAGGCGCTGCAAAGACGCTAAAAGAAGCTAAAGTTTTATGAAAACACAGTTTTTATAGCTTTTTCAAAGATTTTTACAAGTTTCGATTCAGTTTTATAAAATCATTATAATATGAATAGAATGATAAAAACACCTTTAGTATTGCATTGGCATGGTATTCAAGAGCCTTAGTAATCGCCGGACTTCGAGTTGGGGGTGGGCTAGGGGAGGGGGGAGATTTGTCTACATGTGGTGGCAAGCTCTGTACCTTTCCCAAATTCAGCCGAGTTGGCATTTGCACTCCGCCTATTCAGTAACAGATTAACGCAATTTTTTGTTAGTTTGTTTATTTTATTGAGTAAAAATGGCTCGGTCTAAATTAGTCAAGACAAATGCTAGAATGTCCTATTTTTTGGGGGGAAATTTAGTGATTTGCTCGAAGTGAAACTGCTTGTAAAACGCATCTGTTATGAAGCGCTCCGGTTGGACATGCTTCATAGTTCCTTCAGAGAAAAATCCTACGGTATGTGAAATATGTGACTTTAGTTCCCAAAATTGAACAAATAAGATCAAGAGCTTCTTTTCCCATTGTTTTTAGCAAAAAAAAAAATACAAAGGATAAATCTTAGCATGCTAAGTTGAAGTATTTATTACGGTCTAATAGTAGAAGTTGGTCCGATAAGTTTGATTGCAACGTCACAAAATTTAGAGGAGATGCTGAACGTTTATTTGATACTGTTGCGTGTAAGTGTGTAAACTTTAATACTTGTATTTGTATAAACGAGAAAAAAAATACTAATTATGAAATAAGAGTTGCTAAAGGATCAAAGCTCTGAGGGGGAAAGGGTTATAATGTAATATTGATATATTAAAAACTAGCGCTTCAAGGAAGAAACAAACAAGCAAGAAAAGAATAAAGAGTAATATTAGTGCATCAAAAAATACTAGTGTATTAAAAACGGTTACTGGAGACAATGTACCAGACCCTTCAAAATTGTAACTAGAGAAATACACTTTTAGATGCAGCTATATAGCTAGTGCTGCTTTACAGGACATGGGTGTAACTACAGAAGAAGACAAAACGAATGTAATACACAGGATGGAAATTAGAAGAGCAAAATCAACATATCAAAGATATATCATTAATGACCATAGCTATAATCAGATAACCTAAAGTAGAGGATTGTTTTTTTTTTCCTCAAAGGTAAAAAAGACGTAACATCGTTCAAAAAAAGAAAGGAAGTAAGTTGTAGAAAAAAGTTATTTCAGAAGAATACATTTCACTAATAGAGGAACGAAACTCCAAGTTTTTAGGCCACGTAACACCAAAATCTTGCACCGGAAAAGACATAGCAGATATTATACTGGTATTTCTTGACGATAGAGAAATCAACAAATAGTTTTTGAACTTCAGTGATGGAACCGTTACAAACACTGCACATAATAATAGTGTTTCTTCTTTCATGGAAAAGAAAATATAAATACATTTACAATGATTAACATGTTTGTTCCTCTGCAATTAGCTACCATTGCGACATGCTTTTTGTCATGAAGATGGTAAAGCTAAGCAACCAAAGGAGTCACACACAAGCAGTGGGAAGAGCTGTGAAACTGGTGTCCGAATCTGCTCAAAAGAACTACAGTTCAATCGCAAGAGCAGTTACAAAAAGCCAAAACTGACTCACGTGTGAATATGCAAGTTAAACAAAAAGAGTTTAATGGAGCAATGAAATAGAAGCAAACATTTTGCATCTGTAATACAGAGTAACAGAAGTAACCAATACAAAATATTTTATTATTATTATTATCTGTAAATAATAAATTGTTCCCAATTATAATACCTTATATACGTATTTAAAACAATTTCTTGTAACGTTCAGTGTACGAAAAATTCATAAAAAATATTTTACCAAAAGTTAAAAATTAATTTTTCTTTTTTTTTACAAACATGCCAATGCAATACTAAAGGTGTTTTTATCATTATATTCACATTATAAAACTTCTTTAAAACTTAATCGAAACTTGTAAAAATGTTTGGAAAAGCTATAAAATCTGTGTTTTCATTAGACTTTGGCTACTTTTAGCGTCTTTGCGGCGCCTCAAAATGTACTCCAACATTTTTCATATTTTTAATTTTTCTTATCTATATATAAGGCAACTATTCCACGCTATTACAAATCAAAAATAAAATAATAATTTTTTCGTAAAAAAATTTCAAAATGTAGAAAAAATTTCAATTTTAAGGAACTTGAACGTCTTTGCGGCACCTCAAGGCTTACTCCAATATTTTTCATATTTTAAATTTATCTTATCTATACCAAAAGGCAACTTTTCCGTGCTATTACGAACTGAAAATCAAAAGTTGATTTTTTCCGTTCCACCCTAATGTGTCTGACAAACGGGGTTATTGAACCAGTCGATCAACACTTACACGTGCATCGTGTAGTGTGTCTTTTCTTAGCAGCAACGTTTTCAAGCGCTTCATCCTTTCAACTCAAGACGTTTTTCAAAAATGATTGCATTTAAAGGGAATGTGAATTTAACAATAAGCTCCAAACTAATATTTGGAAATAGATTTATATATTTTTTTTTTTATATTTTATGTTCGTTAATAATCTCTCTTTTTTTTTTTTTTTTTTTTTTTTTTTTTTTTTTTAATTTCACTTTAGGAAAGCCAATCCGTTTTAATTTAAGTCTTTAACGCCGGCTTTATTGCCTTCTTTTTAAAAACTTCCAGCGCTGATTAAGCATATTTGAAGAACATACCATCATCAAAATAAAAACAAATAAATAAAACAGTAGAAGTCTTACGTTACTGCTCTCATACGTCCGGCGAGCATTAAACAGACCTACACCATTTCACGAAAAAAAGGGCAATTTTCCCTTTTGCTCATCAATTAGGCAGCTATAACACATTCGTTCACGAGACTGTACTTTAGAATACTACTGTCCTGACATACATAAGATATAACTTTTAACACTTTAAGTTAGTTATATAGTATCATTTCTTTGACTTGATGTATATGCACATTTCTGATAAATGAAAAATTAGAAGCATTCCTCCGATTATTAGAAAGTGAATTTTAACAATTTATTCAAGGCACAATAAACTCGTAATTAATTTTTATACGTACAAAATTCAATCGCATGTCCGGTTATCAAAACTTGCAGAATATTTTCAAAATCAACGCGCTACTAATGAAACGCTACAATTGAAACCCGTCCCCCAATTCCTCTTTAGAGTACATTCGGATTACTGTAACATTTTCAATGTAACATTATAAATAAATTTTTCCCACTTAAAACAATAAATATAATGTAATTAAAAATGGAAACAAATATTGGTGGTGTACACAATATGTATGGGGCACTTGCTTTGAACTACTACATTCAAATGGATATCCGCCATTTTTTCATGTAACTCGGCAGTGATATAATCATTAAAATGGTCGAGTTACATACTTTTAAAGTAAAAAAAATAATGATAATAACACATGATTAATAATCATACTCGGCAAATGAAGTTTGGGCTTCTTTAAGTTTGAAATAGTCCGTTATTGTTTTTTTCTTCTGAGGAATTCTGCTTGCGTCGGATTACGAGACAGGCGGATTAGAGGGTTATTAATAAATATATATATATATACACACACAGTCCGTCCCACAGAAAAGTTGACTGATGTGAAATAAAATACAAGACGTTGGTTTTTAAAGTATACATGTCTTTTTTTTAATTCAAAATAGTCACCTTGTGAGTCAATACATAACTGGAAACGTTGGGAAAATTGTTCAAAACAATTCTAATACTCAGCAATTAGAATTGCCATCAGCACCGTTGTTGTAAATTTCTGGATATCGGGAATCGTGTGAAAATGCTGTCCTTTCATCGTCATTTTTAGTTCGGGGAATAGCCAGAAGGCGCACGAGGCCAAATCTGGCGAATAAATAGGGTGGTCAAGCACAACGATACCTTTTTCAGCCAAGAAATGACAGCAGATCCTCTTTTTGATAAATATTCAGTCACAACATAATGCGATGCACAGTTGTTTTAGGAATTCCACTGAGCTCCTATATTAACCTGGTAGATGCACAACGATCATTTCGACGAATTTCATCCACTTTTTTAATATCTTCTTCGACTCAAACTGTCACTGATGTTCCTGAGCGTGGTTCGTCTCTAATGCTCTCTCTGTTATCATGAAATCTCGCAAACCACTTAAAAACGTTTTTACGGCTCATTGCTTTACTACCATAAACACAATGCATTTTTTTAAAAGTTTATATGGCACTCTTACCCAGTTTGAAACAAAATTTAATGTTTGCACGTAGCTCCATAGCTCTTTTCACGAACCCAGGGTGACAACATACTGTTACAGATTTGTTTACTGCATGCAGTTTTTAATACCAGAGCTCTGCATCAGATCTCAGGTGGGAGTAACGGTTCCGAGAATATAAAATCAGTCAACTTTTCCGTGGGACGGAGTGTGTGTATATAGATATATATATATAGTAAAACATCGTTATATCGAATGATAGAACGAGTTATCCGTTATACTGAACATGCTATAGCAACGAAATGTTTCTCCGGTCCCTTTGAGTTATGGTACTATGATACTGCTTAATTTATCAATTTAGTATTTTAAATTTTTTTTCCTGACATTAAAATATTTTTCCTAAATAGAAATTAGTGGAAATTCTTACCTGGCACTGAAACTCCCCTTCGTCTTGAAAATTAACCTCCTTAATATGAAGATTATAAATTCCTTCTTCTTCTTTAACATCCATTGAGTATCTCGGATATCCCGGTATTTTAGGATCAAAACCTGTAGTAGGAAAAGAAAAAGAAGGACGTAAGTGGAAGCGTTCGGTTTGGTTGGTTATGTAATTGGTAAACTCTTGCCCTTAAATACCCAGTGGCTTAGCTGGTATATACATTTTCTGTTTTACCAAAACGCATATATCATCTGTTCACTTACATTTAATTTTAAATAAATAAAATAATCTCAAATCCAATTTTGGGTGGGGGGAGGGGAGGTGAATCGAGTGTGAGGGAAGCAACGAATTTTATTTATTCTTCTTGACTTGGAAATATATATTCTACTTTTTTTTTGTCATTACATGGTACAATTGAAGTTTTACTTTATATAACCTAATTTGTTAATAAAACATCCTTTTCCCCACCAGACCCCTACCTGTTAGCCGAGGCCTTAGGATTGCTTGCGCTCGGGGCGAGGTAGTGGAGTTCACTGATTTTACATGCACGTATACCCGAGTGTACATGGTGGGTTTTCAGTGGGTATCGAGCACGCGACCTTCCAGGTGTAAGTCCCGATGTGCTAACCCCTAGGCTACCACGGCCTCTAATAAAACATAGTGTAAAATTAAAAAATTCAAACACAGTAGAATTTGAATCTTGAAAGGCTCTTAAAAAATTTTCAAATTTAGTGCATACACCAAATGAATTATTTTCTTCTATTTCTAGACCTCCGTCTTTTATTTATTTGTGTATTTATTTTTCAAAAATAGTGATAGAAATTGAAGTAAGTGACCAAACAGCCCATTAGTAATAAGTGACATGTTTTACCTTTGTACATAATTTGTATATTTTTACAATGTTGTGACATCATAACCTAGCTTAAAAAAATAACTAAATATTATAACTAACAAGATCTTTCCCGTGAATCAATGCACAAAAAATTCAATGAAGGCACACACTTTGTAAAACGGCGTTCTAAACCTTCACAGTTACTACAGCTTCACTAAGTTGGAAGAATTTGTTGCGTGTAGTACATAGCTCCGTATTCAGTGATGGGATTTTTGAAATAGGTATTGTCTTTCGTGCTTAGAATTGTTTTAATTTCTTCAAGCACAAGTCATAGATTGACTATTTCATTCAATTTATTAAAAACAATTGCCGGGAATAGTAATCTTGCAGTTGCAAAATAAGATAATTATTCATTAACTAAAAACAACACAACAAAAGAACGCTGTAAACAAAGAAAGTATAAGAATTTTGTTTACAGAAATATGATTTATATGCTATATCTTATGAAGTGTGTGCTTATTTTAGTGCAAAGGTTTACATTTATCAAGGATGTGGAGCGGAGAGCAGAGAAGGAACGCGGAGCAGTATAGGAAGAAGATTATGTTGGAAACTGAAGCGGAGCCGGATCAAGGAAATTTATTGTGCTTGACTGAGTGAATAAATCAATGAATAATTGAGTGAGTGAATAATTAAATGAATGAGTGAATTGATAAGTATTAACCATTGAAAAAGGTATATTTGAAGCAATTAAGAACTAAGCTAAATGAGAAACTGAGAGAGAGACAGCAACACTGTTAGAAATTTCATCATGAAATTACGGTTAAATAGCCGGCAGCAGTCTGTCCATCTAATTAACAGTTAAATTTACGGTTTGGGAACCTTTTTGTATCTTTACGGGTTCTAAACCATTTCTAATTAGCTTGGTTAAAAAGCCGTAAATACACAAGTTTACGGTTTCATAACCATTTAGTAGCACTTACGATAAAATACTGCAGGCTATGGTAATTAACTTATATGCGTAGAATCTTCGAGGCGTGGAAACCATTCATAGCTATTATATTGTGGCGGACGACGAGGTGCGAGGACACGGTGGAGCAGGAGGTCTGCCGGGGACGGGGATAGAACCGAGGACCTCCACGATGGAAAAGCCTACGATGGAGGGTACCCACGATGGAGGTACCTCCTGGATGTCCAAGATTTTGAGAAGTTTTTTTTTTTTATTCTGAGAAAGATAAAAATGCAATATAAAAAAATAATTGAATGGGATATGTTTCCACAACCAGTTTTTATGACTGTTACTAACTTCATCTTCTCCCCCCCCCCCCTCCTTCGTATAAAAAAGGAACTACACAATATTATGCGATGGACTTCACACTTCTTCGATCCACAACCAAGATTGACGCCCGATTCTTATTAACTACGAGATCTAAGTGGCGCTCGTAAATTACGGTTAATTAAACATTCTTTAGGAGAAACAGACAATAAACGAAATTTTTCACAATCAGCGGTTTGAGTACCATATTTTTCATGGTTATTCTACTGTTGTATTTAAATATGGTAAAATAACAATCAAATAAATTGTTATATTACTATTTTTTTACGAAAATTTTTAACAGTGAAGATTATAAATTTGATGCTGATGTATACGGGAAAGTAGGCGCGTATATCTCTGAACGGAATCTATTGTTAAATTTCGTTTCACATATAAAAGAGAAATCAACTAGAAAAAGGGAGATACATAACATAATCTATAAAAATTATTCAGAGCAGGGAGCGGAGCTGAAGTGGAGCAGGAGCTAGTGTTTCGAAGTCCAAACGGAGCAACTCAAAACAGTGAATTCTCCAGATCCCTGGTATAAATGGATTCTCGACACGATTTTTTTTTCTTTTCCCATATCAAAAGTAGGTACGATAGATGCTTACAGTATTTTACTTCGACCTAATTACATTTTTACGAAATTTTGAAAGTTCAAGAAAGATCATCCAGCAAAAAGGTTTACTAGAATCTAGTTTCTTAAATAAGAATCTCAGGAAAATAACATCACATGGTTCTCAGAAATATGAATGCAAACGAAGTGAACTTTGAGTTAGCGTACAATGTTTTCATGGAAATTCAAAGAATGAAATTTTCTTAATTTCCCTATTAAAGAAAACCAATAGATAAACAGCATTTCAAATGATTTGAAGTCAGACAGATTGGAAGTCAATTATATTTTACAAATAAATACTTTTCACATTCATTAACTAAACAAATCATTATAAAGTGAGAAAAAAAATGTTTTCATTTTTGAAACATTTAAATATTTAATGTAGACTACAAATTTTGTCACATAGTCTAATTCAAAATGTATGTCATAAGTCGCAAACTTCGTCACATAGTCTAATTCAAAATGTATGTCATAAGTCGCAAACTTCGTCACATAGTCTAATTTAAAATGTATGTCATAAGTCGCAAACTTCGTCATAGTCTAGTTCAAAATGTATGTCATAAGTCACAAACAACGTGTATGTATCTAGGTAGGTAAGATCGAAATAATTGAATAAGAAAAAAGCAACACAGAGCATTACTTTCAAGTAATTATTAAAAAATTTGAATATTTAAAAATACAATTGCCTTGTAAGGAAAAATATCTTACTTTAAAATAAATAATACTTACTTAAACTTTTTCTCAAATAGATTGATTTCCTGCTTTTGTGATACAGATAATCTCGAATAATACCAGGGCAAGAAGATAAGAAGTTTAAAGTTTATTGAAAAAGATTTTCGGATAATATACAATAGTTAAGCCTTTGATAGTCAAGTTAGGTCAAAAAAGCGCTCTTTTATCTTGCATCATCTCAGTAGTTTAAAGGTAATTCGTTAAAATTCTGGTGTAATCGGTCTTTGTGTTAAAGAGGTATGCAAATAAACTGAAAAAGCTCATTAAACGAGTGAATGTATTCTCTTTGTGTCCACTTGAAGACAATAACAGCATAGACCAGGCTTAGTGATTTGAATTAAATGAAAAAGCTCTCTTCTTAATCACATTGGATAAAAAGACGATTTTCTTTTAGATTTGCACGAACATAAAAATTAAGCACGGCACAAACAAATAATTCTTAAAAAGCTACCCTTATTGAAAATCAGCTGTGCTAACATACTATTTCTCTCTGTACGTATATGACTTAGCACTTTTTTCCCTTGTTTTTTAGTAAAGAACATGTTCCAAGGAAAATGTTATTATTAAATTAAATAACTGATAAAAACAACGTTATCAAAGGAAAAAAAAAATGTTAAATGAGTGTAGTCCGTAAGTATATAACTCTTTAGTTACTGGGGAAAAACAACAATAACTATATATATATATATTCCAGAAACTTTGGAACATGTATATGTAATTTTAATTACAACTTTGGCCTCATTGCGTTGATTAAAAAAAATAATGTTAAATGTGTTATGGTAAGTGTTTTTGAATATTTCTAAAATATCACAGTTGATTACGACTATCATCCTTCTGGGAAGAAATAAAGCATAGTGAAAGTAAAATGTATCGTCTTGTAAGTATGTAATATCGGTTCATGGTGTCAATTGTCACCTTCCGAATAATCTACTAGAAGTATCTTCCGGTCAAGGGTCCACCCCTCTTCCAGACCCCTATCCCTCATCACCTTTTCACCATCGTCCATCTAAGTCTTTCTTGGTCTTCCTTGTTTCCTTCTTTGATTTGTTTTATAATTAAAAGCGATTTTCATTGTTCATTCTTTTATCATGACCAGGAGCTCGACCGTCGTACCCGTTGAGATAGGACGTGCTCTATCATCGCTCCGCTTGTTAAGCCTGCAGATCCGGTTATCCGGTTCAATCTGCATCAAGTGTAATATTTTCGGAAAGCTCTTGCCGAGACCTATCCGGGAAGTCCTGGTTGGTTAAGTTATGACCAGGGGTTCGTAACTTGTGTTATTGTTAATTTCTGAATGTTTCGATTCCAACTTTAACATTGTGTTTACAATTATTATACCATCGCCTCGCTTGTCAAGTCTGCAGATCCGGTAATCCGGTTCAATCCGCATCAAGTGTAATATTTTTGGAAAGCCCTTGCCGAGATCTACCAGGGGAATCCTGGTTGGTTAAGTTATGAACAGGGGTTCGTAATATATGTTATTGTTAGTTTTTGAATGTTTCGATTCCAACTTTAACATTGTGTTTACATTTATTATAACATTGTGAAATTTTGTCAAGCTGTAATTATTTTTGAGTTTAAGATAGAAATTGGTATCATATATTGAATGATAGAGTTATTTTTGGTGTTTCGAAATATGTATTGCATATTAACGGATGGTTGTTAGTTAAGAGGGTTTTTTTTTTTTTTTGAAAATTGTAATTGTTTTATTATTGTAGTTTTGGGACGCCTCGGGTAGACGGTGCTTTCGAGTCATCTATAGTTTGCCCGCGAAAAGTATTACTATGGTGTACTTTGGTGCCCTCTGAGAGGACTCAATAATTTCAAAATCATTTAAGCATTTAAGTGTGACCCAGCATTGTAATCAGCAGGAGATTTCACGTGGGCCAGGTGATGTCAGTTTTTTTTTTTTTTTTGATGAATTGATTACAGTTGAAGATATTTGCTTAATTAGTTAAAGTTAATTAATTAATTTTTTTTTTATTTTTTTTAAATTTGGTTTTAGAGGGGGTTGTGAGTACTCTTTGTACTCGCATTAAAGTAAGGATTAGGAATTTTAAATTTTGTGGGTTCTAAATTAATTAGGTTAAGAATGAGAAGCCTAACTGGTGTTAAAATCATGAGTTGTGACGTCACTGAAAATTAAATTTAGGATTTACCCCATGTTGTAGGTGCTTATTTTAATCAGGGTAAAATCTCCTACCAGTACAGTGCCGTCAGATTTTGGATAACTTGACTAGTTCTCCTGATGTTTGGATTTTTGTGGAATTTTGTTGGAATTTTTTTTTTTTTTTTGAAATAATGTAAAAAGGCAAAAAGTAGGACATTTGGTGAATTTTGAGTAGCGGGCCATTAGGGCCCATAAATTATTTGTTCATTTTGTTTTAAATATTTATTTACTGTGTTCCCGAGCAAACATGAGTGCGAAAAAGTCGAAGAACGCTAGGAACACTCATAAAATTGTTTTAAACAGGATAACTTCTACTCCGCAGACTCTCGCGGGAAAACTTCTCGTACGTAGAGACTCTCCCTCTCCCACTGCGCTAAATACTTTTACTTCTCAGTCCCATCCGTCAAATGTGGACTTGATTTCAAGTAGTAGGGAGTCCAACGTCAAAACTGTTGGCCCGGTAAAACGCTTCTTTCATAGCTCCAGTCAGCCTGCCCTGGACTACGTGTCCGTAGTCAACACAACAGAGGAGATCTTTGGGTTCCTAAGAACACTCGTTGAATCTAAAGATCCTAATCAGCGCGTTTTTTTTAAGTCGGGGATGAGGAGCGAGTTAATCAAGGTGTTGGATATCCTGCAGGATAAATTTTCTCGCACGTCGTCTTCACCCCACTCTGCTAACACTCAGGCTCCAGTTTTAAGAGCCTCCAGCCAAGATCAGAGTACTCAGATGGAGGCAGAGGACTCCCCTCATCTTCCCTCCAAGAGTTACCTGCGATGTTGGTGTCCAGGCCGACTCCCTGGAACGGGATTTCCCACCTCTCGTCGGCACAGGCCGGGTTTTCCAAGAGTTGGTCCAGGAAACGGAGTTGGAGCATGATAACCGTCTCCCCGCTGTTCCTACATTTGCTCAAGCTTTGCGCAGTGAAAGCACAGTACTAATTTACCCTCGCAAGGATACACCAAACGTAACCTCCGGGGATCTCAAAAAGGTACTCAAACATAATTACGACCCAACGCGGGACGGTATTAAGGTTTCTAGAGTTCGCTATGTGGGAAAGGGAGGTCTGGCCGTGGACGTCCCCTCGGTTGAGGATTCAGAGTCTCTCAGAGCCCACCTGGAAGATCATCCCAAGTTGGGGGCCATGATCCGCACCAGGGTGGCAAGGAAAAAATTGCCTCGTGTCATTGTCCATAATGTCGACCCGAATGTACAATGGTCGACTGTAGTCACTGCCTTTGAGACCCAATTTGGCATGGTAGAGGAGAAGGACTTCAGTTTCAAATTTAAACTGAGTGGCAAGGCCTCAAATGTTAGCCTGGTGATTGAATGTTCCCCTCCCGCCTTTCATAAAATTATGTCCTCTCCGCGTGTGAACTTCCTTTGGGATGTTCACACGGTCAAGTAGTTAATGGGAGTCCGTCTCTGCAACAAGTGCCAAATGTTCGGGCACACAGCGGCGAACTGCACAGAAAAAACTCACTATTGCGCATTCTGTACCGAATCTCACCACGGCCAAAAATGCAAGGCCGAGTCTCCAACCTGTACTAATTGTTTGACTCATAATTCCAAATATGGTTCTAACTTCCCTGTGGATCACCCCTCCTTTGCCTCTAAGTGTATTTGTTATCAGCAACTTGTTAATACTTTGAAACGTAATATCAATTATGGCTAATAATATGGATATAATCGATTTTAATTCTGTTGATTCTTTTGTTTTGCGTTCATCCTCTGACAATATATGTAATGTAAATTTGTGTATTTCCGATTTTAATACTGCTGCTCCACCCACTTACTGTAAGTCGACGGCCCCGGCACTTAGTCTTCTCCAAATTAATTTGCAGCGCGGTAGAGCACCAACTTCACATGTTTCTGTAGTTGCTAACAGGGACAAAGTACATGTAATCTTGGATTAGGAGCCATACCTGATGCACGGTCAGGTCTCTTGTATTCCTTCTGGCTGGAGCCGTTTTCTGTCGGGCAGTGGTCGTGCAGCTCTGTTTTTTCCCTCTGGTGTGATTTGTCCTTATTCAACGTACCAGGCACATGACTTCGTCGCAGCAAAAATCATGGTCAAGGACGGCCCTCTCGTATTAATTTCGGCATACGCTTCCCCCCTTGAGCCCCTGGAACCTCTTTTGTCGGAACTGAACACTTTCCTTCTGGCGCTTTCCTCTGCGCCTGTGATCCTCGCGGGCGACTTTAATGCTCATTCCCGCAGTTGGGGATACAGGAAAAATGAGGAAAGGGGAGAGAGTCTTCTTGATTTTATTGCTTTACATAACCTAATGGTTTTAAATTCACAAAATTTTCCCCCGACTTTCGAGACGTCCCATGCTAAGGGCTGGCCCGACTTGACCCTGGCGAGATTTTTGCCTGTGCCGGTGTCTTGGTCGGTCTCTGAAGAGATCTCACTCAGTGATCACAAGTTCATTAAAATTGTTTTAGACGCTCCGTTTTCACATTCGCGTTTCTTAAGATATAAGACAAAATATAATGCAGATAAATTTAAAAAGTTAATATCAAATAAGATTTATCCTTTTGTTGCATTGTTAAATTCTGTTAAAACTAGGGAAGGCCTGGACAGGCTGTACACCGGCCTCACTGAAAATTTACAGGGCTGCGCGGATCAAACTTTTAAGGAAAAATTTTTCGCACCACATTCCCCGTCCACCTGGTGGAATGACTCTCTAACTATTCATAAGAAGAGGGTCTACGCTGCTCGTAAAAGATTTCAACGATGTGCGGACCCTCTACTTAAGCCAGCCTACAAAACGGCGTACAGTAATGCCCTGGCCATCTTCAAGAAACTAGTGAGATCAACAAAGAGAGCGGCCTGGCAACGTTTCTGCACAAACTGCTCGGAGTCCTTTGGCAAACCGTATGCGTATCTTTTGGCAAAGTCTTTACTCCCGCAGCAATCAGGGAGCGTTTTCCTTCCTCAACCCCAGAGGAGACTTTTTGTAAATCTGTTCTAAATCATTTTTATCCTGCTCCTACTGTTACCCCTAAGTCACTTCAACCAGAAATCAACACAGCGAGGGTATCCGCACCTTTTACGCAGCCCGAGGTTGACAGGGCGGTCCGCCTCCTCCCACGCAAGAAGGCCCCGGGTCGTGACGGCTTGGACGGAGTTATTTGGTCGACTTTCCCTGATTTCCTTTGTACCTTATTCAATTTATGTTTACAGCTTGCCTATTTCCCTCCAGCATTTAAGGAAGGTGTTCTCATTTTATTTTTAAAGAATGGTAAGGACCCTTCGAGCTTTGCCTCCTACAGGCCTATAGTCCTTCTCCCCACAATCTCAAAGATTCTTGAAAAACTAATGTTTTTTCGTCTTCAGAGCCACTTATCCCTTAATAACCTACATCATCCACTGCAGTTTGGCTTCGTACCTCGCCGCTCGACCGAGCACGCCCTTCTTCACTTCTACAATAACCTATTGCAAGGTATCAGCTCTGAATCCCTAATGGCGGCAGTGTCGGTTGACATTGTGTCGGCTTTCGACAATCTCCCTTGGGTAAAAATTCTACAGTATAAGTCTTCGTGTAATTTCGACCCGGCTGTCTTGAACCTTTTTGCCAGTTTCTTATCCGAACGCACAGTTTATGCTCAAACCTCCTCCGGCTGCGTTTGGACATCACAGTGGAAGGGTTGCCCGCAGGGTTCCTGTAGTGGTCCGGAGCTATGGAACTTGGTGGCAGCATCGCTCCTTTCCATTGACTGGCCCGGACACACTAAAATACAGGCCTTCGCGGACGACTTTCTTCTGCTAATTCATGGCCGCACGAACCAACTGCTGGAGGCTAATGGTCGCTTTTCTCTTTCTTTACTGGATGCTTGGTTGAGAGAGCACGACCTCGAGGCCTCGGGCAGCAAGTCAAGGGTATTGGTTTTCAAGGTACCGCGGGACCTGGTGCGACCACCATACTTACGCATCGGTGATTTATCAATTAAACGAAGCCCTACTTTAAAATATTTGGGCGTGGTATTTAACCAATTTTTGACTTGGGATGCACACATTGATTACATAAGGAATAAAGCAATTTTCATTCAAAGTGGTCTCCAGCCTCTCGTGGGGGGTAACTGGGGCTTGAAAATTCGCCAACGGGTTCTCATCTATAAACAGGTCTTTGAGACGTCTCTCCTTTATGCGTCTGGACTGTGGGGACGCACTCTTACAGTCCGCCAGACTAAAAAGGTTCTCACTCTCCAACGCAGAGCACTGCTCTCAGTAACCGGGGCGTACGCAACGTGCCCCCACTCAGCACTATACATTGTGGCGGGAGTGCCCCCTATAGACCTGACGATAAGGGAGAAGATCTGGCTCACCCAGTTCTATGTAGAGAGGAGGACCATCGTTTTAGATGGGGTAACATTCGATCCCTCTTTGTATGAACACGCGGCACCAAAATGGTTTCAGCTTTCGTGGGTGCAAATTTCTGACTATCCTTGCAGTGTTGACCGTGACCCCCCCATCTTTATCATTTAATCGTTTTTATACCGACGGATCCAAAACGCCCGTCGGCGTGGCTTCGGCGGTGGTTCAGTACAAAGGACACCGTGCAGTGGGGAGTGTGCAATGAGGCATGCTGTTGGTAATTCACTTTTTCAGGCGGAACTTTTTGCTATTAAGTCAGCGGCGAACCTGTCGCTCACAATTCCATCCTCTAACGTTCAATTTTTTTCAGACAGTCAGGCTGCTATCCTTTCTATCAAAGACCCACTTCAGCGCAGTCTTCTAGTAAATTCAGTACAAAGCATGCTAATTTCGAATCCTAGAATTTCAATTCACTGGGTCAAGGGTCATTCAGGGAATGTGGGAAATGACAAAGCTGACCAATTAGCTCGTACGGCAGCTGAGGATCCCGCATTTTTACCCTACACGGCCCTTCCCCTTCCTAAATCCAATTTCATATAACAAACTAGAGCCAAAACTAGAGAGGATTAGCAGTACCACTTAAACGAGGCGGATACTGGTCGCCGGGTTTTTGAATTCTTTCCAATCGTTCGTTTTTCTCCAAGGGTCAGCCAACGTTTTGAAACAATCCTGGTTTCTGCCCATGGCCCTTTCCCGAGCTATCTTCATCGCTTTGCTCTTTCTGATTCTCCTTATTGCTCCTGTGAAGCGATGGGTACACCTGACCACTATGTTTTTCATTGCCCTTTAACCAGTAAGTATCATATTCGGGCTAGCAGCGAAATTTCACCCATTCAAGCTATTCGTAACGCGTTCCAACATCCCCATGCACGCTCCCTCCTTGCTTCTTTGTTTTTGCATTTATCAAGCGAGGGTCATCTATTTCAGGGAACTTAGTGTTTGCCTAAGTTTTGGCTATTATCTTCCTTTGTTTTTGTGTATATTTTTGAGTGTACCATTTCACATTGTTTTGATATTGTATGATTGATTTTGGTACTTTTTTATAGTGTTGCACGGTTTCTCATTGTTGTCTCATGTCATATAGCGCTTAATGCATACTCTTAAGTTTTGCATTCTACTGTGTTTTAGTGTTTTACAATAACCTGTATTTATTTATTTATTTTTTTTTTTAATGGTTTTCATAAATTTGCGGTTGGTCGAGCTCTCCCGGAACCCCATTTGCTCCCGAGGGCTTGCACTCGGGGGCATCTAAAAATACGATAGGCCAGAAAATGGCAGGTGCGGGGGGTTTCTGGGCGCACTGTCACTATCATGACCATACCAGGTTAATTGTTTTTTTTTTTTTGAAGATCATCCAATATGGTTCATCATTTCTTGGATTCTTTTATTTAATGGTTCATCTTAATGGGAAAAATTGTCTCGAATAAATGTAAATGAATGTTCCATAAGTAATTATAGTAAATAAGCATATTTACTTCATTTTAATGATTTAAAGCCTATATTAAACATACTTTACTCTTTCAGCATCTTTGAACTTTCTTTACAAACTATTTTCGCCTTTCCCTTTGTAGCTTGAAACAAAGGATAACTGGATACCTCCACGTATTTCTCGGTTCACTAGAAACCGAAATCCAATTAGGACGTAATGTTTAAAGCAAACACTGAAAGTTAAATCATTAAAATGTAAAGGTTCTCATCAGTATATCTGTAAAAGTTTTCCTCCATGTTTGAGTACTGCGTCAACATTACAGATTCAATTTAGGTTGAGCATTAAATCTAATATTGCAAAACTATTTTGAAAACTATTTTGAAAATTTCATTTGATGTTACTTTTTTAACCCAGTTTTTAGAGTAATTATTTCTGCCCCTGTTTTTATGATAGTTTTCGCACATAGAAACCATAATTGCAATGACCAAATTATTTTTAACGTACAAGAAACTCATATGCATTGCAAATACCTCCATTATTTACAGTACATAAAACACAAAAAGCTAATGTTCTCAATTTTTCTCAGTACGAAAATAAGCTACACATTTCCAATAAGCTATATTAAGTGTTCCAGTAATGCTTTATACCATATACGAATCTGACGCTTCCAAAATATCCAGTTATAAACTGATTGATTATGCATTTTCTTTACATTGTACATGAATTATATATAAACTTACATTAATGAAACAATAGCAAAACGTAAGAAAAATATTTGAAGTTTTAATATGAATTACGAAAAAAACCCGATGTTTTAAAAATTATTACAACATGAAATATGTTTATAAGTATAAACCAGTGGTACACAACCTGTTGCCCGCAGGCCGTGAATGTAGGTAAGAAACTTGGGAGTCTAAGCTGTGCTATAGACTTATTTTTGGGAAGACACACACTAAAAGAACACTATTATAACTTTTCGAAAAAGAATGCAAGTTAATTTGGGCCTAAAAAGACCGTTTCTTCGACGAATTCAGCAACATTATCGATAAACTCATTAATTTTTATGTTCTGGCACGAACGTAAAAAAAAGTTTGAGTACAACTAGAATTAATTCATGAGACCCCATTTTTCACAATTACCTAGAATGTGTGACACGGCATAAATTCTACCAAGTTTTCAACACCTTTAGTAACAGTTGTTTCCATGCCGATAATACTACATTTCCTAAATCACTCCTAATTTGGGTTAGCGCCCATCATGAAAAATTTTACAAAATGTTTGATAACTTGAATGTGACAAATGACGAATCAATTGCTCCGTACTTTTTGCTGAGTACATTTTTTTGCTCTCTTCATGAACTACTCAGCCTGCTACAGAATCATCGAAACATCAGACAAAATAGTGATCCTATACCTTCTAGTCCTAATTGGTAGCCTTCTACTTTCTCTCATGACGAAAGTTATGTTTTAATAGTACTGTTTTATTATCCTGGGAATAAACAACGCAGACCATCACGGAAGTTCCATTAAAAATTTTCGCTGAGTATATTTCTGTTGTTTTCCCTTCTTAATGTCATGCCTACAGGATATAAGACCACATGACTTTATGTAATACCATTTTTTATCGATAACTAAACCTCACTCCCTTGTCCATTGTACATTTTCCTGCCTTGGAACCCTAATTTTGTTGTTTTGTAAGATCAAAGCCTCAAGTGGGATTAAAAGTCAGACAATGATAAGTTTTCAGTTTAATCATTGGGAATGTCAAGATAAGGTAAACAAGACACTACAAGATTATTAATAATCTCAATACTGAAAGAAGATTACAAATAAGAGTATACATCAGCTTAATCCTAGATCCGACTAACTGTTGTGTACAACAGTTCCTGACCTGATTTCCCATTGAGATAAGCTTTTTTTTTTTGACTATCTATTTATTTCCCTTTTCCTTTTAAGAACAAAAATGCACTACTTCTTTGTATTTTAATTTTTTAAGATATAAAAAACTTAGTACGCATACCAAGCTTTTGAAATGCTCTTACATCCTATATACATTTTACGTGCAGAGAATTATTTCTAATCTTACTCATCATCATGGCAGAAATTGATTTTAGTTGTGTGACACACTACGTCTTCAAAATCGACGTATTTCCATTCATTTACGCTTTTGTAGAAATAGCTTACAAAATAAAGATATTACCAATACTATTTTAAGAAAATAGCTTACAAGAAAGAGTCAAACAAGATGGAATTCTCAAAATAAGTCCTTATTTTTCATTGAAAAGTCATTTAGGATTTTTCGTCCATTTTGAAGTCAAATTGTCCTTAAAGAAAGGTAAATATGTAGAAAGATTTTTGTAAGGAAGCTTTCTATAAAGCCGTAAAAGGGAAAAAGCAATTTTGTTAAATTTCCAACTCGTATTTTGTAGCGGATTTGTGGAGGATTTAATGTAGCTATGTCCCTTTTAAATGTATTTTGCTACGGTCCTTTGACATTTTCGTTTAAATATATAATATATTTCTGTTTTATATTACCTTATTTAAAATGACAGTAAAAAAAATGGTGTATATTTTAAGTGATGTAAGGGTTTGTCTTGATTTGTCGTTGAATTAAGGAAATATTTTATTTTATTTTTTTAAGTTAGAAATGTGTTGTATTTATTGGCACATGGAAATTTTTAAGGGCAACTAGTACAAAAAGATAATTTTTAGAATATTGCTTAAAATTTTTAAACAATGCATAACGTGCCCATAAGAACGATTTCAGAAAGAGAGTAAAAAAAGCGTCTATCCAATAGAATGTAGTTGATTTGTTTCAGATGAAAACATCTGTATGATAACAAAACAAAAAAATGCTTCAAAAAGTACAACAGCAATCAACATGAAGCTAAGAGAAATTATCCCTATGAAGGAAACAATTAAGCCTTTAGATTGCATAGTTTCCCAGATAGCATGCTTACTTGCAACAAGTTTGATTTTTCCATGATATGCTTTTGTTACGACAAATTAGACGAAACAAATGTGTAGCAAAGCTGTTGCAAGGTTGACAACTTGAGCAATCACTTCCTTGCAACACAATTTTGCTGCAAAAGTGTGGCAAGTCTGTCATTCAACGCATGCGCAGGCCATGGAGTGGAAGTTTGGCGGTAAAGAATGCGAATGTTGCATCTGGCAACACCCACCACCCACTACCATGTGCTAAAAAGAAAGAAAACGGCGTGATCGTGCATCTAAACAATTCTTCTTCGGAGTTTTATTTCCTGATCGGATTAAGATGTGAGTATGTTTTCTTATTTGTTGGGTACTTAATTTGTTGAGATTTAATTTTAGCATGGGGTAATATTTTAAGAACGATACATTTTTGTACTTCTAAAATGCTGGCAGTGAAAGATTTAAGGGTTGACTAGTATGTACTGTATTATTAGTGATATAGCTATTTATTCATTTAAGTAATTTACTATCGTGTTATTTCACTAGTAGATGTTCGATTTTTCCTCAAACACGAATTTTTTATTTAAAAAAATATTCTGATGATTTTAGATTTCATTACCTCGTATTTATAGATGCATTTTTAATTTTCTCTTTGTGTCGTTATTTTTTAGTTTTCAAATTTTGTCTGTTGCATTTATTTAATAAAAACTTCCATTTTTTCGAGATTGAATTTCTTTATTTTGTAAAATATTTAGATAATTATAGAGGTTGCATTTTTTATTTTGTGTTTGTTAATGTTTTTTTTTTTTTAAATCTTCTCTTGAATATTAATTTCGTTTATTAAATTAATTTTGAAACTGAATCGATTGACTCTGTATTTGTTTTTTCTTTTTTAATTCGCTTTTTAATTTTTGCTATTGTATCACTTTTGTGAAATTTAGATGCATTTTTTGTTGCAATTCTTGAATTTTATTTTTATATTGATATGTCTTTATTTAATTTGCGTGTTTAAATTACTTCTTTTTAATTTGATGTTTTTAGATTTACTTTTCTCGTACTAAGATGCAATTTTAATTTTTAAGATTCCAAGAAAAATCTTTAATTTTGCTTTATAATTTAATTAGGGTTTTTTAAAAAAATTCGTTATCATTTATCTGATATATAGTATCATATTTAATTTTGTTGCTGTGGTACTTTCTTGAATATTATCTATTGATATGTGTTTAGTTTTTAGGGTACTTAATTTAGGGATTTCTGTTTAATGTTTTCAAGAAATAAGGTTCCTTTTTTATCATTAAATTTTGTTTGTTGCTATTAGGACTTCTTGAGTTTTATCTATTGATATTCCCATTGATTTTGAGGGCTGTTCATTAATGATGTCACTCTTTTCCCCATATATTTGACCCCCCTCCCCCCTTTGTCACATATCAAGGCAGATTTTACTTCTCTATTAACTATTTTGTTTTTAGTTAAATCAAATTACAGAGACCTTTCTGTAAGAAAAATTTGTTCAGTAGATCACAAAACCAAACTGGATTCTATACTTAATCAAATCTTCATCTGTTTTTTCATTGTTATTATATATATATCTAGAAGTGAATCGGTTTTTAAATTCTTTTTATTGAAGATGACTATTCCTTACTTTCACCACTTCGATTCACATTGTTATTGTTTTTATAGTTACATGAAAACACAAGTGCAATTTGTGATGAAGAAGAAAAATTAATTATGTTTTTTGAAAATTCTGACCAGATTGTTAAAAAATAAGCAAAATAGAGTTGTTTTGTGATGGCGAAAGAGCTGTAAGAATGTAAAAACAAAATTTTCTTTTTTATCTGATCAGGTTATCATTTTTGCTATGTGTATTTAATTGTGCGACTGAAACATTTAATATCACCTGTGGATTGAGCTATGAATTTGGAAAAAAAAAATTAATCAACCATTTTAATTATCAGTTGATAAAGTTGTCTCCGAGAGAGGGTAGATTTCTTGCCAAGGAACTAAATCAAAAGCTTTAGCAACCATATGGTTCACCAGCAACACCTTGCAGATTTAGAACTATCCACTACCTGAACCGTTAATTTTAATAATTTAATGAATTTTATTTTAAAATTGATAGCTATAAAAGTCTCAAATATAAATAAAAGCTCAATTTTAAATAAAAAACAGTTAAAACATTATGTTATAATAATCCATTTTTTAATATAATTAATGTTAAGGGGTACATTGATTTTTTTTTTTTTTTTTTTTTTTTTTTAAGCTTTATTAAAGTTTTCTTGTCAAGATGGAGGCAAATGAAATGCTGAAGGGATGACCTTGATTATCTGAGCTTTACACCTGAAGTGGCAAGAGCCCAACAAAAAAGACTGAAAAATTCCTGCCTTGCAACAGAAGCTTTCAAAATTGATTTTTTGTAAGTATGCTTTTCCTGGTAAAAACTTTTAAAAAATGAAATAAATATAGGAATATGGACAGGGGGTTTAACTGTTGAATTTTGTCTGGAATATTATTTAACTGTCTAAAAAGATTAAGGGATTCATAGAGGAGAGGGTCTTCATATTGCATGTTACTTTGTTTTTCCCTCTTCTATTTTCGAGTACCTCTGAACCAATTTGATGCATTTTTTTTAAATATGTTTCTCTTGCAGCATAATTTATATTTGCATTTTCTTATTGAAATTTATTCATCCTCATTGACTTGTATATTTTTATTAATTGTCTTGAGAAACTATTTAAGAATGGTTTAGCATTTAAGTTGCCTTTTTTAAGGTCATGTACAGAGAACAATTTTTTCTAGAAGAAAACTTTAATAAATAATAAGAACTGTTAAACTTAGGGCTTAAAAATGTACTAATGCAAAAAAAAAAAAAAAAAAAAAAAAAAAAAAAAAAAAAAAAAAAAAAAAAAAAAAAAAAAAAAAAAAAAAAAAAAAAAAAAAAAAAAAAAAAAAAAAAAAAAAAAAAAAAAAAAAAAAAAAAAAAAAAAAAAAAAAAAAAAAAAAAAAAAAAAAAAAAAAAAAAAAAAAAAAAAAAAAAAAAAAAAAAAAAAAAAAAAAAAAAAAAAAAAAAAAAAAAAAAAAAAAAAAAAAAAAAAAAAAAAAAAAAAAAAAAAAAAAAAAAAAAAAAAAAAAAAAAAAAAAAAAAAAAAAAAAAAAAAAAAAAAAAAAAAAAAAAAAAAAAAAAAAAAAAAAAAAAAAAAAAAAAAAAAAAAAAAAAAAAAAAAAAAAAAAAAAAAAAAAAAAAAAAAAAAAAAAAAAAAAAAAAAAAAAAAAAAAAAAAAAAAAAACAGTACCACTGGAAACGAGGCGGATACTGGTCGCCGGGTTTTTGAATTCTTTCCAATCGTTCGTTTTTCTCCAAGGGTCAGCCAACGTTTTGAAACAATCCTGGTTTCTGGCCATGGCCCTTTCCCGAGCTATCTTCATCGCTTTGCTCTTTCTGATTCTCCTTATTGCTCCTGTGAAGCGATGGGTACACCTGACCACTATGTTTTTCATTGCCCTTTAACCAGTAAGTATCATATTCGGGCTAGCAGCCAAATTTCACCCATTCAAGCTATTCGTAACGCGTTCCAACATCCCCATGCACGCTCCCTCCTTGCTTCTTTGTTTTTGCATTTATCAAGCGAGGGTCATCTATTTCAGGGAACTTAGTGTTTGCCTAAGTTTTGGCTATTATCTTCCTTTGTTTTTGTGTATATTTTTGAGTGTACCATTTCACATTGTTTTGATATTGTATGATTGATTTTGGTACTTTTTTATAGTGTTGCACGGTTTCTCATTGTTGTCTCATGTCATATAGCGCTTAATGCATACTCTTAAGTTTTGCATTCTACTGTGTTTTAGTGTTTTACAATAACCTGTATTTTTTATGTTTTTTTTTTAATGGTTTTCATAAATTTGCGGTTGGTCGAGCTCTCCCGGAACCCCATTTGCTCCCGAGGGCTTGCACTCGGGGGCATCTAAAAATACGATAGGCCAGAAAATGGCAGGTGCGGGGGGTTTCTGGGCGCACTGTCACTATCATGACCATACCAGGTTAATTGTTTTTTTTTTTTTGAAGATCATCCAATATGGTTCATCATTTCTTGGATTCTTTTATTTAATGGTTCATCTTAATGGGAAAAATTGTCTCGAATAAATGTAAATGAATGTTCCATAAGTAATTATAGTAAATAAGCATATTTACTTCATTTTAATGATTTAAAGCCTATATTAAACATACTTTACTCTTTCAGCATCTTTGAACTTTCTTTACAAACTATTTTCGCCTTTCCCTTTGTAGCTTGAAACAAAGGATAACTGGATACCTCCACGTATTTCTCGGTTCACTAGAAACCGAAATCCAATTAGGACGTAATGTTTAAAGCAAACACTGAAAGTTAAATCATTAAAATGTAAAGGTTCTCATCAGTATATCTGTAAAAGTTTTCCTCCATGTTTGAGTACTGCGTCAACATTACAGATTCAATTTAGGTTGAGCATTAAATCCAATATTGCAAAACTATTTTGAAAACTATTTTGAAAATTTCATTTGATGTTCCTTTTTTAACCCAGTTTTTAGAGTAATTATTTCTGCCCCTGTTTTTATGATAGTTTTCGCACATAGAAACCATAATTGCAATGACCAAATTATTTTTAACGTACAAGAAACTCATATGCATTGCAAATACCTCCATTATTTACAGTACATAAAACACAAAAAGCTAATGTTCTCAATTTTTCTCAGTACGAAAATAAGCTACACATTTCCAATAAGCTATATTAAGTGTTCCAGTAATGCTTTATACCATATACGAATCTGACGCTTCCAAAATATCCAGTTATAAACTGATTGATTATGCATTTTCTTTACATTGTACATGAATTATATATAAACTTACATTAATGAAACAATAGCAAAACGTAAGAAAAATATTTGAAGTTTTAATATGAATTACGAAAAAAACCCGATGTTTTAAAAATTATTACAACATGAAATATGTTTATAAGTATAAACCAGTGGTACACAACCTGTTGCCCGCAGGCCGTGAATGTAGGTAAGAAACTTGGGAGTCTAAGCTGTGCTATAGACTTATTTTTGGGAAGACACACACTAAAAGAACACTATTATAACTTTTCGAAAAAGAATGCAAGTTAATTTGGGCCTAAAAAGACCGTTTCTTCGACGAATTCAGCAACATTATCGATAAACTCATTAATTTTTATGTTCTGGCACGAACGTAAAAAAAAGTTTGAGTACAACTAGAATTAATTCATGAGACCCCATTTTTCACAATTACCTAGAATGTGTGACACGGCATAAATTCTACCAAGTTTTCAACACCTTTAGTAACAGTTGTTTCCATGCCGATAATACTACATTTCCTAAATCACTCCTAATTTGGGTTAGCGCCCATCATGAAAAATTTTACAAAATGTTTGATAACTTGAATGTGACAAATGACGAATCAATTGCTCCGTACTTTTTGCTGAGTACATTTTTTTGCTCTCTTCATGAACTACTCAGCCTGCTACAGAATCATCGAAACATCAGACAAAATAGTGATCCTATACCTTCTAGTCCTAATTGGTAGCCTTCTACTTTCTCTCATGACGAAAGTTATGTTTTAATAGTACTGTTTTATTATCCTGGGAATAAACAACGCAGACCATCACGGAAGTTCCATTAAAAATTTTCGCTGAGTATATTTCTGTTGTTTTCCCTTCTTAATGTCATGCCTACAGGATATAAGACCACATGACTTTATGTAATACCATTTTTTATCGATAACTAAACCTCACTCCCTTGTCCATTGTACATTTTCCTGCCTTGGAACCCTAATTTTGTTGTTTTGTAAGATCAAAGCCTCAAGTGGGATTAAAAGTCAGACAATGATAAGTTTTCAGTTTAATCATTGGGAATGTCAAGATAAGGTAAACAAGACACTACAAGATTATTAATAATCTCAATACTGAAAGAAGATTACAAATAAGAGCATACATCAGCTTAATCCTAGATCCGACTAACTGTTGTGTACAACAGTTCCTGACCTGATTTCCCATTGAGATAAGCTTTTTTTTTTTTTTTGACTATCTATTTATTTCCCTTTTCCTTTTAAGAACAAAAATGCACTACTTCTTTGTATTTTAATTTTTTAAGATATAAAAAACTTAGTATGCATACCAAGCTTTTGAAATGCTCTTACATCCTATATACATTTTACGTGCAGAGAATTATTTCTAATCTTACTCATCATCATGGCAGAAATTGTGTGACACACTACGTCTTCAAAATCGACGTATTTCCATTCATTTACGCTTTTGTAGAAATAGCTTATAAAATAAAGATATTACCAATACTATTTTAAGAAAATAGCTTACAAGAAAGAGTCAAACAAGATGGAATTCTCAAAATAAGTCCTTATTTTTCATTGAAAAGTCATTTAGGATTTTTCGTCCATTTTGAAGTCAAATTGTCCTTAAAGAAAGGTAAATATGTAGAAAGATTTTTGTAAGGAAGCTTTCTATAAAGCCGTAAAAGGGAAAAAGCAATTTTGTTAAATTTCCAACTCGTATTTTGTAGCGGATTTGTGGAGGATTTAATGTAGCTATGTCCCTTTTAAATGTATTTTGCTACGGTCCTTTGACATTTTCGTTTAAATATATAATATATTTCTGTTTTATATTACCTTATTTAAAATGACAGTAAAAAAAATGGTGTATATTTTAAGTGATGTAAGGGTTTGTCTTGATTTGTCGTTGAATTAAGGAAATATTTTATTTTATTTTTTTAAGTTAGAAATGTGTTGTATTTATTGGCACATGGAAATTTTTAAGGGCAACTAGTACAAAAAGATAATTTTTAGAATATTGCTTAAAATTTTTAAACAATGCATAACGTGCCCATAAGAACGATTTCAGAAAGAGAGTAAAAAAAAGCGTCTATCCAATAGAATGTAGTTGATTTGTTTCAGATGAAAACATCTGTATGATAACAAAACAAAAAAATGCTTCAAAAAGTACAACAGCAATCAACATGAAGCTAAGAGAAATTATCCCTATGAAGGAAACAATTAAGCCTTTAGATTGCATAGTTTCCTGCTGAAGCATTATCTGACTTGCGACATCATCAGCGAACACTGAGCTGAAATCCCTTCCTTCAATTTTCCTAAAATCCAACTGCATTTGAATCAATATATTACCTGTAATATCGGCTGATCTTTAGACTTAATTAGGCACACGTAATTCAGATAATCCATGGTAAGTTAAACAATTCCGTCCATTATCACAAATTTGAAGGTTTAATAACATGTAAGAAAAACGTGTCTTGAAAATTATTCTGATGCCTTGTTAAAACGCTTCTGGGAAAAATAAAATCAATTCAATAATTCATTCTAACAGGGTAAAATTAACAAGTAGTAAAATATATGTTAATAGGTGATCAAATAGTTTACGATGATAATGTTGTTTCTAATGCCACTTGGGTATCCAAGCTCCATTTTCAGTATGATCAGGTATTGGAGCGTATTTTGGAATTACAACTAATTCCTTTTCCAATGCAAGAATGCAAAGACACAGCAAAAGTCCCGCCAAATAGAAAAATCCTGCCTCAACACAATAACCCTGCGCTAAAGACAAAAAGTCAAACAAGTGGCGCCATCTACCAACTATGCAAGCAACCAAACACGACAAAAGTAAAATTGCGATTCTTTGCTTCCCTTGATCACCTTTTTGAAAGAGGAGTTCCTCGTAATTCCGAAACACGTGTTTGCATTTTGTGCTAAAATTACGTTGTTTTTTATCTTATTTTATTTGTAGCACAAGAAGTAAATTGTTTTGCTCGTAATTACTTCAAATACATTTTTGTTTAAATGTTCCGTCTCATTTTCTATCAACAGGTCTAAATAAAATCATGTTATCCCACATTAATAAAGATTGTACCTTGTAAATATAACATTATGGATGATTTATTAAAATAGTTTTTTTTCTGTAAAATTTATAGAAGTTTTACGGAAAACATCGGTTTATAACAGCGTAAACTGCTTTGTATCAGTGCATTCATCGACACAATTCAGCAGAATCTGCCTCAGGTGGCCGGATATCGATTGAATACACAAAGAAAGTTTCCTTCTTTGGTCTTAGCTAATAAGACCAGTTAGAAAGACAGACACTTGACTAGTGAGAAAGACCATTGTTTGCTCTGACTTTCTTCGCACCTTAAGTGTTGTTTCTTTATGTTCTTTCGTGTATATTCTTTCTCTCGGAAATGGCGAAGGGAAGTGGGTTAAAAGCTCTTGCTGACTACATTGTGCTAATAAAACAAATAATCTTAGTTACTTAATCGATGTGCAGATTAGATGATTGGATGAGTCTCGCCTAAACGAATATTTGTGAAATCATATTTACGTGCATAACAATACTTGCAATTTAATCTTATAAATGCACTATCGTGTCATATAAGATCGGGAGTGTTTCTGTAAAGGCACTAAGCATTTTAAGAAATGTTCTTATATAATATCTAATATATTCTTCTACAATGCTAACAGCAAAGAGTCATAGTACTGTTCATAATATAAAACCTATTTTTCATTCATTTTTTAACAAAAAAGCACGTTTAATGTTGAATGAAATGTTTTTTGAAGTTTTTGAAAGAAACTTCACTTTTAGCAATTTGTCTTGTCACTTGCTCCATGACATCTTTTAAAGCTAAAATTATTTTAATTTCTTCTTTCTGAATTTGAACAGAGGTGCAATAATATTTTTCTAAGAGAATACAGTTTAGGTTATAATAAAATAAAAGCGTAAAATTCCAAAATATACAAAATATCTTTAAATTCAAAAATTTCTAACGGTAAACCCTTTTAAGTATAAATGTAAAGAAACACATTTAAAAAATGTGTATATTACAGATTTACTCAACATTCACTTATTTTTTCAAGAGGCAAAAAGATTTTCAATTATATGCATTTGCTTCAGATGATAACGCTGCAATTAAAATAAAAAGTCTCAAAATTTTTTAAAAGTATTACAAAATAGAGCGTTTTTTGTCATTTGAGACTACGTTATCAGTTTTAAAACATGTATTTGGAATATTATTTTTCAATAAAGTCTTAAATTTAGATTTCAATAAAGTGTCAGTGTAGTTCAATCGTTACATCATTTTGAATTTGCCAGACAGCATTGCAGACAATTTGTTTGAGCTAAAGCGTTTATTTCATACCCCATACCTGATGTTATGATTCTTCTTTTGATTAGACAGGAGCTCTTCATGAAATAATGTTTTTAGTTTTCACAAGTTTTAAAATTAAAATTCAGACAAAACTGTAATAAAACTACAAATCCATTTTTGAGGCTACTTATTTTTATTTCGAATGTCAAGCCTCTAAAATTTACTGAAAAATTGACAGAGCTAACAACTAAAGTAAAAGTTGCAGAAAAAAAATTTAAAAGCAAATTGAATAACAAAAAGCAATGAGCTTAGTTTACTGCTAAGATTTATTTTTTTGCTAGAAAATGTTTCGAAACATAAATCAAGGTAAAAAGTAAACAGGAAATCCGAAAACGAAAGAAAATATCGATCGAAGCAGTAAAATGGACTTAGGTAACAGACAAATATTTTGTCCACTCAGTTTTGTCTTTCTTTGTTCTCATAGAAGCTTCTTCATTGAAACTTCAAAGAATACCAATAAGAATTAGCGAGCTGTACAGAAAAGATTCTGCCATAATATCTAACGGATTTTTCCTATTCGCTAGCAGTCCTTTTTGAGCCTAATAATAGTTTTTCTTTAGGACGGAAAAATAAGTTTTGTTAGCAATCTTTGTTACTAAGAAAAGAATATATCTTTCCATTCTTTTAATATATATATATATATACAGCGTGTGTTCGCAAAAAGTACGTTGCGTAAGAAATTTACTGTACTTTTTTTTACATCGAATAGCAGTATCATTATTTGAAAATTTGTTAGTTAAAAGTGCAACAATTGTTGGTTTGTTAATTGGTACAATATTAAATTAACAAACAAATAAATTAACGTACTTGTTAATTGGTCAAATTACCTAACAAAATTTTTTAAATATGTTTTTATCTTAATTGTTTAAAATTATACGTTGACTATAAAACTATAAAGAATTAAAACATTTCAAACATCTTTTTGCGTTACTTCAGAGGTTACAGCTGTCCTGTTTTTGGGAAAATGGCAGAACACACCGTCTGAAATATCGTTTTTAGAATTAAATTGCGCCTTGACTGGTTATGCAAGTGTATCCCTACTAGTAAACAATTTGTGGTTACTGCCTTTCATAGTTGCACTTACGTTTGTGTGAGCTCATTGCTTGCGCTTGAGCCTAAATGTCATTTTTTACTCTCACTCTTCCTAGAGTAGCATGACCGTGAAGAGAATTACTGCTATCACACTCTATCTATGTCCCAATATTGAAGCGCTAAGTAACACTGTACTTACCTCAGCGATTCTCAACCTGTGGGGCGCGCCCAATAGAGGGTCGCGAGATTATCCAAGAGAAAATATTACTTTAAAAAAATTGATTAACTGACTGAAAGGGAAGCACACATACACATAGAAAACATAATACATTTCGACATATTTGACAACTTATTAAAGTAAAACAAATTACTAAATCAAAACTTTCTCAATCAAAACCTACTAAATTAAAAACAAATTTAATAATTAGTGAATTCCTTGCAAAGCAAAGCTTTTCGTGGGAAGGCTTAATATTAGAAATAGCCACTCTCAGTTGTTTCTATACTTAACTGAGATCTATAGTTTGTCTTCAAAGAAGCCACAGCAGAAAATCCAGTTTCACAAAAGTAGGATGCTGAAAATGGTAATAGAAAGCGAAATGCCCTTGTTTTTAGAGCAGAAAAATCATTCTCTACTGCCCAAAATTCAAATAGTGTTTTTTTGCAAAATTAATTTTATTCCTAAATTACTCGCTTTTACTCTTGTTTTGGCAGTTAGTTAAAAATAATTCAAAAACAGAATCCAAAGTACTCAACACACATTATTGTTGTATACATTTTATTGTAAATGGGGGGGGGGGCGATGATAATTATGATCGAGAACTGGGCCGCGAATACTGAAAGGTTGCGAAACGCTGACTTACCTATAACATGTAAAACTAAAACAACTCTTATGAGGGCATAAACAAGTTATTTTGCAATACATACCGAGCAACAACATAAATTCAGGTGTTGTCACAAACTCAACAATTGTTTTTAAATGCTACCAAATACAAAAATAAAAGTCATGCAAGTCCATGAATTCCTGACAGCAATAAAAATAAAACAACTGACAAAAAAAAGAAAACTTCTGTCAACAATAAAATGAAAACTGCTTGCAACAATTAAAAAAAAAAACTGCTGGCAACGATAAAAAGAAACAATGTTCTCCTCATTCAGACGTAAACAATGAAGTCCATTGAACAATATTACATTTAGATTGAGCTTTAAATTTAGCAACATTTCTCAAAAAAAACAAAAGAAACTTCCAAATATAAGAAGGATGCAAAGTGAATTCAAATTTTCAACTATAAAATTGGAAGAGCTAACTTTTAAAGAAACTTAACTCAGCTGTTTTAACATTGATAGCTGTGTAAGGTCTTGCGCGTGTTTTCCAGTTGAAACATTTAGAAATGCAACAGTATTTTTAAATTCAAATACATTATAATCAACTTTGTTTAGGATTGTTTTCCCTTTTACCCATTTATTACATCAATTATGACTTTCATTCAAAAAAAAAAAAAAAAAAAAAGCTTACATCATAATCCCTTTGAGAGAGAAAAAAGACAGAAAAGTACATAAGATGTGTAAGAGCACAGCAAGTATTGTGCCATCATTATATATTCCAGAGGGATCTTTTATGCTTAAGACGAATAATGCCACTACAACATTCTCTTTTTATATTGATCGCAAACAAGGAGCTTAAAATGTCATGAAAATATATGCAGTGCAGATAATCCATCCGCTTTCCTCGTGAACATTTTTCGCCGCGTCTTTTTAGGACGAAACAGCTTTCTCGCTACTTATTTTCTCTTCTTTGGGACGCACAATTGAATTTTTCTCACCATCGATAAAAATGAGAAAAGAACCGGCATCTATGTAAGAGGGTATTGATTTTAGTAGTTAAATTATGAATACTTTTCACGGTGCGCGTTTCTTTTTTAGGGAGTAAAAAGCTTTTGGAAGAACGCTATAAAAAGGTGATGAAACCGTTCACTTTTATGAAAAAGAAAACTCATTTTTTAAAAAATTGGAAATTTGAGAAAAGGTTTTGAAATTAAAAGAAGAAACAAAAAATTTTTTTTAAAAAAAGCAAAGAAGAAAAGTACATGAATCGGAGGAATATCTTATAAGAATAACATTGAAATCATGGTTGCTAAAAGATAATTAAATGAAAAATTAACGTGATTAGAGAAAATGTTCAAACAAATCTAAAGCATTTTACAATAACCAGAGGTCATTCTCGTCCGTGCAAGGAACATATTTTTAAACAGGACAACTGCTAAGGTACATTTGAGAAAAGATTGAGAACACAATAAGAAAATGAGAAGGGGAAAATAGTTAAATTATGTAAAGTACATGTATGCAGAAAATTTTAGTTTTAAGTTGAACTAAACCAGTTATTAGACCACCCAAACCAGGAAATCAGAAGGGAAAATAGAAAATAGGGGAAGAAAGCACGCAATACTTGTAGACGTCTGAAATATGATCTATTTACAGATCTAAAATTCGGCTATTTCAAATGAGACCAGCGTTGCGGGGTTTCGCGTCATTCTCTCATTTCGCGTCGCGGAGAAAAGAAGCGAGGTCACGTAACACATGTGCACCATTTTTGTCTCTGCTAAATATAGGAAAAAACGTACTTAAAATATCCAGTGGAATAAGACTAAGATGACTTAAAAGTTCTTGTTAAGGTAAAGATAACAATTCTTAAATATATGTATTAGACAGGGGATAGCAGTTTAGATTAACGATAACTAAAAAATGCAATATATTATTAAGCATAAATGCATAAATATGCATTCTCTGTTTCCTACGCAGCCAAGGTACACACAGTCATATACTGTTGCGTTATAAAAGTTCCTTCAATGAAAATATTATGGAAAATTAAGATAATAAAATTCAAATGTTTTTCTCTTATTTTAAACTATGAAATCTTAATACTATTGACAACTCCCCACCCCACCCCCAAAAAATGAGCAACAAATGTTTAGGTTTAGAATCATCACCTAATTACTACACTTGCAACCATATCACAAAATGTTCAAGTTAATGCGTCAGAAACATAAATTGTTACGCACATAAGAAAGATTTATTTACTTTTATACTTTGCGCAGATCCTTAACTTTCAGAAAAAAAGTACTTTAAAATAGATACTGTACCACACTGTTCATGTAAGAATACCAGGAATAAAAGCACAAAACTAAATCTTTATTTTAAAACAAAGCGAAAAGTCTTCATAGAAAAGCCATTTATCATCTTTTCGTTTCATCTACTATATGCTGTACCATTCGAAAACATCAAAAAGATGCCCCAATTACGGAATACCTTTTTGTGCCCTCAAAAGCAGCTGGTAACAAGGCTATTTTGGAGCGGATGAAAGGAAACATTTTAAACTTGGACTGTCGTGCTTCAAATAATGTTCAAAAAATGAAAGAGTTGCTTTTTTTACTTTAAACGGAAGATACACGAGTTTTGCTCATGCCAAAATTAGACATTCAGTTTTTGTAGATTTTAATAAATATCTACAAGTGCATTGCGTATGGTAAATTTATCGTGCTATTATACCATTAGAAAAACATTTGTTTTCTTTATAATGAGGCTGCGTATGGTCACTAACCTTTGCAGACCTAGTGCATTCCCCGGAAACCGGCATTCAGTTTTTCAAGAACCACTGCTATCGGTATCAAATGGATGTCATTACCACTTGAAACTTTTAACGCTCAGTTCCCCCTAGATGGAGGGGGGGGGACCTGAGCTCTAGATGACGGGAAACTGCACTAAGAATTTAATTTAGCCGAGAGTATCCAAGCCCAACTGATAGTCAAGGGATCTTCAACATGCCGCGAAAATCCACTAACTTGGGCCAGGTTTGATCCTGCGATGTTGGGCGTACGAGGCCAGTGCCTTACCACTACACCACCCTGCCGGTCCATTAGATAGACAAAATTTCCTTGTAGAACTATGGAAGCTTAATTTTGTCCCATGTACCAACATCTAATTTGTAAATCTAGCTATCTATCTCTCTTTTACTTAAGTTACTTCTAATATATTTGTTATATGTCTTATGAAAACTGTTGTGAGTGAACTTTTATTACCTTTCTAAAGAAAATTCACACCGCAGGTACGTGGCTCATGTTACTTAGTCATCCGAAAATAGAAATAACTGATATAAAGTTCATAGCAGCCATCGCAATTGATTCATCCCTTTAGTGGCTTTACTTTTAATACTTGCTTAAAATCAGATACGTAATACTGTAATAGAAATAAAATTTCACGTTAATTTAAAGCATAAATGAGCATTAAAACGCAGACATATGTTTCGGGATTGCTTGGAAATTATTATTATTATTGTTATTAAATACGTAATAGTTTACAAACAATTAACTTTGCAGAATTTAACTCGTCGATTAAGCTCAATTATTAATTGAGAATTATTATAAGTACGGAGTAAAACATACATAACTTGAAAAGTTAATAATTTTAAAAGTTAGTGATTTGATGTAATTATGAGTTTGTTTTTCAATAACTGAGTTGAATTAAGTAAATTTAAAGTAGTTTTTAATAGTAATCCTTTTTTGAATTTTAATTCGTGTTTTTGCAGTACGTTTTAGGTATTATATTTACGTCGAACAAAACAATACAAAGTTAAAAAAAATCACATTTCTTGTCTGGTCACAATTATTTTCCTCCCTATTGTAAATTAAATCCAATTACATGCACAACCCTTAACTTTCAACGAAATAATTCTAAAAGATAACACTCTACACAAAACGCCATCTTACTTAGAATAATTTCCGGCTTAAAGCCGGATACATTTTAAAAAAATCGTACAATCTTATTAAATTAAAAATGCTTGTCTGATGTGAAAAAAATATATTAAGCATGAAATGCATTCTTTACTGTAAATAGATTTTGAAATCCTTTTGAAAAGGGCTCAACATAAAATAAATTCGTTTGTATTAAGAAATAAATATTCTCGCATAGCAATAACCAGCGGGCATAAAAAACAGGAAAAGCTTTTAACTTTTGACATTCGGTGCGTTAGTTTTTTCCTAATGAAATGGAGAAATATTGTTGCAGAATAATAGCTTTTATTATTAGCTAAAAAGGTTTCTTTGTGTTGTGATGAGGGAGCTTTTTAACAGCCTGTTTTTAAACTTAAAATTTGACAGATGCAGAGATTTTATTTTTTGAGTAAATAATGTATTGTTGTAAGGATGGCACTAAAATGAATAAAGCTAAACATAGATGTCAGTAAAAATTTTCTTTAAATGGGAAATTTCTTTCATCTTCATATTTAAAGTTGTTTAGAATGACAGCATGGTTTTTGTTTGTTTTGCAACAAGTAACAAGTATTAGTTGAAAGCTACATTTTATGAATGTATTTCGCAACACAACTTTGTGCATGCGAATGTTATTCAGAAACTTGCATTGTTACAAAAATACGTTTCTTAATCATTAGGCATGTTAAAATTCAAGAAATTTAACTGTCAAAGAATATCTGATTTTTAAAAAAAATCATTTTTATTTTAAAGCAACTATTTGAACCAATATGTGTTCATCTGAGTCCTAAACACAGCGTTCTCAACCTGCTGTTTGTATCAATTTTAAATTCAGATTAGTTTATATAATACTTAGTCAATAATTTGAATTTTATTTGAAAATAATAACGACGAACGTAGCGAATTCAGATCCAAGAGTGTAGTAAAAGCTACGGCTCTGAAACTTTTTTTACAGAAAAGATTTCTGCACTTCGAAGATCATGTATGATATCAAAAATAGAAACAATAAGAAATGGAACAAATCAGGGAAATGATATAAATGAGAATACCATATTCAATGGTTTTCAAAGAAAACTAGTAATATAATATAGTCATGTTACAAAAATGAGTGATGAAAGAGTATTTAAAGTTGCATTTAATTATAACGTAAAGCGAAACGCTAAACGATGAAGCCCACAAAAGAAATGGATGTACCACATTAAAAAAGCAATGAGGGATAAAAGAACTGGAATAACTAAAGATTCTTCGCAGGGCGACAGATGACACCATGAACCGGGTTTGTGCCCATTTATAATTCGTAATTTACAATGTACGACTATAATTCTTTTGTTTGAATTTGCTGGTAACAATTAATTAATTTTACTTGCCTGTCTTATTTGCGTTTCATTTGACATTTCAGTCTGTATTTTCAATTAAGCAGACGTGCGCCATCTTACTACATAAGTATAAGTAAGTTTTCTCTTACTTTAAGAGTATGTTGAGTATAAACTAAAGAAGCTGCGAACGGCTGGGCATTTCTTGCTTAATACATGCGCTTTCAAGGTGCAATTAAATTTTGTTCAAAAGCTTGAGAAAAAATAATTAAAAATCAATAATTAAAAACCGCGCCAACTAGCCCTGGACTCCCTTACTCTTGACATGCAAGCATTAATTTTATTTTTGCACAAGTAAATAATGTATTAAAAGAGATCAAATCCATATCTAATGCGATTGTTAAGAAGCAAACACAACAAAATATAATTCTATACACTCAAAATAATTTCTTTAGCATAAAAAGAACATTGTACATATTTACTTTTCAAAATATTTTATACCTTATGCAAAGGAACAATAGTAATTTCTACCAAATTCCTCATTTAACATCCATTGTTAGATCTTTTGAGATTCTTTTTTCTCCCTTGAAGTCTACACAATATTTTCTAAATATTACATTTTCTAATAGTGATAATTTTCGTTCTATTTTCGCTTTAATGTCGGATAACAAAAAAAAAAAAAAATACCGTTGATAATAATGCATGTTATCTGCATTGTTCAAAAGCGCCCAGCTGTAACGACAGCGCCATGTTTTCTGTCAGATAGCTCACGGAAAACGTTTTTATAGCAGATTTTACTGTTTCGACGACGATAGAGGCCAAATATTCGCATTAAATACAAAAGATCGAGCCAGATGGCGAATTCTCAAACCAAGATGATATTTTTGCATTCTGAAAGGCAACACTTGTTTGTCATAATCATAAAAATGTATTGCTCTTGGCAAAAGGAATCTTCAACATAAAACTGGTAGCGAAAAGCTTTTTTGCCTTCGTTTTGTCGCATAGGTTCATGCTTTTCACATTGTTATTCCTTCCCCATTTTTAGCTTCGTTTTCGTTTGTTGTCGTAATAATATTCATTATATTCAGTATTGTTTGCATTATCTTTAGATGTAAATTTTTCCTGAAAGGAAACTTCAGCATTTCACAATGTCCTGGAATATGTTAAGACATTATTTATCAAGCAGCCAGCAATCATAGTAATACAGATTATGCGTGTGTTCTCAAAAAGAAACTGATGAATATTTCCACAAATAGGTTTTTTTGAAAGTCAGCGAGTTTACTGAAAATCCAAAGAAGCAGACACTCATGTACTTACATTGTCGTATTAGGATATAAATTCATTTTAAGTTCTAATCAAATTAGTAAAACCATATAATTAGGAACAACTTACTTGTAATTAGTAAATAAACTAATTAGTAACAACTTACTTGGTCCGTTCTGTAAATATCAGTAAGGGTACTTTCACACCAAAGCCGACAAAGACAACATTCCTGTCTTTTCTCATCTGCGCAAGCGCAGAGCATATTTTCCCCTTCAAAAATATTCTCTGCGGATGCGCAGATGAGAAAGACAGGAATATTGTCTTTGTTGCCATTGGTTTGAAAGCAACCTAAATAACTCTAAATAAAAAGCAATGAATTGTTACTTTTTTGAGAAAGTTCAGTGCTTTACGTTTTTAATATCATGTCATACAAAAAATATGATTTCATTATTATTTACAAATTTATTTAGCAAATTTAATGAAACAAAAAAAAAACTTTCATCGATTTGTGCATACAACCAGATATTTAAAAATCTAATAAAACCTTTTTATTCTCAATTTACGGCAGCAAAATATCCCCCCTGTGTCGTTAGTCTTTCTTTTTTTAATTATAAGAACAATGAGTTTTATAACCTTACAGGGCTAAAACCTCATATTTTATAAAAGCAAAATACGTATAGCTCAATTTAAAAATAAACAGTTACCTGTTTCGCTAAACATACGGATATTATCACTATTTATCGGCATTTCCTCGGGATACTATAAAACAGACAGCAATGTCATTACCAAAGGACTTACAACATGTCAATTTCTTTCAGTAACAATCCATTACCATACGGCCTGCCCACGAATTAAACCATCGAGGCATTATTTTCTTGCTTAATGAATTTCTTAGGAAAATAAACCTGCAATTCCTAACGTTTTCCCGAACATGTTTTTCCAATTAAAAAAAAAACATTTGGATTATTTGTTACTGCTTATAAAAATGCGAAACTCTTTCCTACAATTGGATCGTTGATTTTGTTGATGGCAATGATTCTGTGCCGAAATTAGTTAAATACACAATATACTGACACGCAACGAATATTTTTATGTGGCATTAGTGTTGCTACGAGCTAGGTGCTGCGAATAGACCTAAAATCGAAACGAATCAATCATACTTAAACTTGCATAAATTAACATCGGATAAATTGGTGAGACCACAACAGGAGATATTTTTTGAACTTCAATTTCAGCTTGAAAAAACTCAGAAATATCGTACATGTTTTTCATAACTCTGATAAGCTGTAAGACGAAAAAGTAGAAGAAAAAAACGCATTCAGTTAAGGCTTACTAGCTACCAGTAAGGACATTTTATAATAAAAATCGTGTAAGAGATCAAACATTTTCATTATTTCTTTTTATAAAGCTACTACCAGTTTAAAAATATTATATGATATAACGACATGTGTTGTGGTAAAGGATTTAGTTCTTTAAAAAATACTTGCTTTGCTAATCTTGTTTCAATTAGCATAATGTAAAACAATATAAAATATAAATATTGTTTTCAAGTGTATTTATTATCATTGTGTGTGACCATGTTGTATCTGCTAACGTATAACTCGAAATTACTTCAAAAAAAAGAGTAACGATTATACATAAAAGTTTTAGAACAGGAAGTATAAACACGCCCGTATATGAAAATAATCTAGATGTATCCATTTGAACAATTCTCAGAGAACAAAAATATAATGCAAAAGTGAAATGGCAATGTAGTATATGTTTTCTGTAGTATCACACGAGACTTCATAATAAATGTAACGCATAAAACGAATGAAAAACATTTATGTAAATTTTGACAGAATTTTATCTCATGCATTAAATAACAAACCCGATAATAAAAAAATGTACTTCTGAAATGACATACAGCATTAGGTTTACATTTTTTGCATAACATGTGATGCCATTCCATGTATCAAAAAAAAAAAAAAAAATCACTAAATATGCGTCATCTAATAGGGCCAACGGAATGAATTTTATGCCCGGAAATAGCAGATACTTCATTTTATTTCCGTAATAAACATTTCTGGTAATAGAGTGCTCTTTCAACAAAGTATAAAAATATGAACCAAAGTATCTTCGGGTTTATTTATACAATTTCCGAGGATTTGAGGGAAGACATTTACCTCAACGATATGGCAGAGTATTACCCCTCATTTATATGGAAGAGGATAATGTTACCTTATTGTAAATGTCCCGCAGCTTATGCGTTAGGATTTTTATGGAATAGAGAATGCAATTGACTCCTCCTTAGCACCATTCAAATGATGTCGTTCATCTTTTAGACTGCTTTCGTGCACGTGATTAAAATATGTTTCATATTTTATGTAGTATGCGTGTATTGAATTAATTATTCTATGTTTCTTAAAAAATATGCTATTAGAAGATGAATTAAATTGCATCAGGGTGACCATAAAATGTTTGCAATCGATAAAAATCACTCAGTTGACATTTGTAGTCTCAACCTTATACTGTTTGGAGCATTGAATTGATAAAATCAAATAACATCCTTGATGATAGTTGATTTTCCCTTTTGGAGAGCTGTCTGATTCATCCTTTATAAATCCAGTCTCCAAAATGTAGCAATAATTTCCAGGAAAGCAAAAATAATGGCGAGATCAGATTAGTTAAGAGTGACACGAAGCTTGTAGCATTAAGCTCCACCGCTTTTTTTGCATATGGAACTTTTAAAATTTAGTTAAAAAGTCAGTAAGTGGTTTTCTCAATCTGGCGTTAATGAATTTAGAGTTTAGTAATTGTCTTAACCACATGTAACACTCAAAAGTAGGTATATTTTTATTTGATGGGTCAAAAGTCCTCCCTATTAAAAAATTATTATTCCGAAGCACAATATACGGTAAAGTTAAATTATTACAAACTTATACAATCGAATTATTTTTGAAGAATTAGACAAATTATTTGTAATTTATGATGTCGTTTATTTTATTTAGAATACGTTATTTATAAAAGCAGTTTTGCGATGCAAATACCTTCAGAGCAAACTAGCTATGTTTCGAAAACTAGTTATAAAGTATCCAGCATTTATTGCTTTGAATAATAAACCATCAACTAAAAAGCTAATTATTCACTTCTATGTAAATAAGTAAAGTTAAAACAATAGAGTAAAGTTAAAACAAGTAGTAAAGTTGAAACAATAGATATTACTCAATACAGGAATGGGTAATATCTTGGTTTTATTTATGTAATGAAAACAGTCATGATAACGCATAGGTAAATTCCATCAAAATATCATGCGTATTCATATTTTGGCATCAGCTTTTGGCTAGAAATTTCTGTTTCGTAAATAATTTCATATGAAAAGTTATATTGCGGGGGAGAAAAAAGAAAGGTTTTTGCAAGTGAAGCCTAATTTTATTTTAACATGTACTAAAATCAAAAAAGTAAATAAATGAATGAATTATCATATGAATAATATTTAATTTATAATAAAAATATCGATTGCTTTAAAATACAAAACAGCAATAAAAAATTGCTCATCCGATTATTTTTCTCATAGACTAAAATCATCTGGAAATCATTCCTGAATTTGAAACAAATGTTATTTACATTTTTTTAAACATAAATCACTTGATTTTTCATCGTAATTTGAAAAAAAATCTGATTCCGTTGACTTAAGGTTGATTTAGAAAAGGAAAGTTTCCGAATTATATCTCAAAGACTTTCGTGATGGTCATTTTATTTCACCATAAATAATTTATGAGGCACCGAATAAAACATTTCGTATTTTTCTTTTAGACTGCATTTTTATTATGCATTCTTTATACACAATTCCGTGTCGCTGATCTAGAAAGGAAAACGGGAAATTTTAATAAAATTTAGATTAGTAAACGTATCCCTCAGTATACATTAGAATTAAATTTGCATTCCTACTTCCGACCGAAGCTTAGCAGAGAAAGCTGGCAAAGGTCCAAACAAGATAGCATTTGTAAAAGTTCCTTATTCTTTAAAAGTTACTTCTTCTGCTGTAGTTATTAATAATCGAGTCTTCCTGTAGTTTCCTTTGTCAAAACGAGCTATTAATATGCAGGAAATTCAATCGGAGAAATGACATATTCATCATGCTTCTTTTGAGAGAAATTCCCAAGCTATAAAGAATAATACTTGCGGAAGAATTTTGTTATAAATTTGATTTTAGAAAAAAATATATTGCCCGTAGGAACTTAAGATTAGGAAATACATATTTTTGTCAGTACTAAGCATAAATTTCATAAGCTATTTTAAAATTTACTTCCTTAAAAAAAGGGAAATGGTTGCTTTTCTAAGAAAAGCGTATTTCTTGTTGGAGGGCATGCCTCAAATGCCAAAAAAAATTATTTATTACGCTAACATTCAAGTAACAATAAATTCTAGTACCAAAACTAAGTTTTACAATGCATATTTTTAAATAAAAAATGGCGATACGATGTTAAAATATAAAAGTTTCAGAAATAACAATCGCATATCTTTCCGACTTCCGCATAAAGTGCATATTAGCGTGGTCCTTATTTTTTTTGAAGTTTTAAACGTTCAACCTCTTATCCTGTAAATTTGTTCCATTATGCCACAAAATGATTCTAATAAAATTTTAACACCAGCAAACAATATTTAGAGGTAGCTCAAACAGGATAACTTCTCATAACTGAACGAGACCTTGTGATTTTTTGGATTTTTAAACAAGATAAAAAACTACGGTTTGCATTTTTGTTTAATTTCTTTGGTTATATTAAAGAGTCACTCCTACGTGAATAAGTAAAAAAATAAACATTTGTAAATTGCATAGCTATAATCAACTAGTTTTCCAAAAAAACAGACAGCATTCAAGTCAAGCAAGGAGGGGGTGGAGGAACAACAAAGGAAAAAAAAAAGAAACTTTTCAATTCTCAGTTATTTATATAGGCCAGAAAAGGACTAGAGGGGTACTATATTGACAGTAACTGCTTTTTTATGTACTATATATTAGTGTCAACAAAATATTATTTCTTTTCTTTCTAAGCCATGAGCTTTCATTTCGCATATTGACGAATTAAGGAAAATCGATTATTGGCGTAATTATGTGCAGACTACATCTGATAGCGACCGTTATCTAACAAATATTTCCTCGCGAGCTAGTTGTAGCTGACGATTTACGGTTTGGTGACCGCTGGTCTTAGCCGTTTTGCTCAGACCTGCTGCTTGCATTAAACCTGCTGCTTGGGGTTAGTTACTAGCCTATGTGTGGAGCACATAGTGTAGTACACACAAGCTAGCCCTTAACATACATTAGGCGGCATGCCATTACCAGGTAATAATAATATTAAAAAAGAACACACAAATATTTTGAAATTGGTTATTTGTTTCCTCAGCTTTATCCATTGTCATTCTTATTGTTACCTCTGCTTCCCCCCCCCCCTCGACCCCGACGAAGTGGCTCAAAGTTTAAGATTTATCCAATTCATCAAACTCTATTGTTTTAATAATCATTTGCATCAACAGTCTTTTTGAGGTTTCAAAGCTTTACTTATCCTTTACAAAATATATTAAAAGTATGCTCATTGCACTGCCTCAAAATCATGCAGCATCTATTGCATAGATACAGCATAAGAGTCATATAAATATTTTATTTAGTATAAAACAATTAGATATAATGCAGTTGTGATTTAGAAGTGTAACAAAAGCAATATTTACAATTTTATTTATTCATTTTTTGCATGTCAAAATAAATATAGCATAATAAATACAGAACAATAACTCTCAGATTCTATTCGGGCCACCTTTAATGTGTCACTTCAATGAGCAAAAACGTTCCCCCATGGTTTAGACCAGTTGTCCCCAAACCGTAAATTGCCAGCTACAAATAGCTCCTGAAGCAATCTTTGATAGATAGCAGTCGTACTCAGGTGGTTAGTCTGCACATAATTACACCAACAACTGTTAGTTGATTTTCCACATTTCACCAATATTCTCATTGAAAACTCATGGCTCGGAAAGAAAATAAAGAATCTTTTCTTGACGTAAATGTATTGCACATGAACAGGCAGTAACTGCCATTATAGTAGTCCATTCGTGTTTTTCTGGCATTTATAAATAACTGAGAATTGAAAAGTTTCTTGATTTTTTTTGTTCATTTTTTTTTTTTTTTTTTTTGGCCACTTTTCTTTCTTTTCCGCGATGAAGGGGGGGGGGGGAGGATTGCTTACAGCAAAATTTGATAAAGGTACGGTTGGTCAGTGGCTCCTTAAGATCACCGATTTAGACATTTGCCACCTATGATGTAAACTTGAATACAGTATGTTTTATAAGGAGAACTACTTGATTAAAGCTATGAAATTCACAACAAATGTTTAATTTTTAGTTATTTACATAGAAGTGAATTTGTAATATAATTAAATGAATTAAATATAATTTTGGAAATAATAATTTTTATCTTGCTTAAGAATTTAAAAAAGCTCGTGGAATTTTACTCTCTTTGAGCTTACCCTAAATATTTTTTGCTGGTGCTCAAATTTTATCATAATCGTTTTTCGGTATAACGTAAAAAAATTAGAGGGTAAGCGGTTGGAAAGTTAGAAATTTGAAAAATAAGTAATTTCTAAATATTTCATGATAAAAGAAAATGTTTCATCATTTTACAAAAGTGTTTTATTTATAGTTATACTAGTTTTACCAGCAGTGCAATACAGAAGATATGATAAATTGTTTGATCACCAGAAACTGCACAACGCGGATGTACATTAGTATACAACGTCTTACCATAAGATCATTTAATAGGTTAAAACAGTAAAATAATAAAATAAAAACCTAAAGAAATAGCACAGTAGTTATCATACTAAAGTAAGAATTTTAACTTCAAAAACAACTTTGCTTTTTTTATTATTATTAATGTAGTTTTCTTCGTTGGCTTGCGAACTTTAAGATTTTATATCGAGATGAGTTTTATCTAGTTATTTATTTATTTCATTTTTTCTCAGCTGCAATGAAAAGAGTTTGTCACCTTGCAACGGCTGCATCAAGTACATTAGCAAGTTTCAAGAAATAAACTGATGTTATATGTAGAGTTTAAATTTTCAATGGCTTGTTTAACTGCATATTAGTGGATATTTAGAGAAAAAATTGGGGCATCCATAAATTTGAGCGACTATTTACATTCATTGCACATATATATACAGAGAAACAGGAAGAGAGTTTTCTCGGAAAATGCGAGACTCAGAAGGGATACCATAAGTATGCAAAGTTACAATAATCGCCAAAGACTATGCTGTCGCAAACCACGCTTACTAACATGAAATTCTCAAACATTCTTACAAAGGGTGGGGCTGCGATAAAAATAAAGAAAAAACTGAAGCGGCGATATTAAATAGTAATATCGTCTACTTGAAAGCGCTAATACAACTGAAAATTGGCATACGACAGTTCTTCCAGGCAGCCCACTACTTTCCCAAGCAATTAACGTCTGACACAGCGAACCGACTATGAACAAGGGCAGCACTCAACTTTTAGTCCCTTTCTTTTGCAACATTGACACTATAATTCAGAATAATTAAAGCATCAGTAGAAACCGCGACCCCACTTACTGGATGAACTTCGCTTAAACAGAGAAGCACCCAGCGACAGATGAAAGAAAAGTACTGTAGGTTGATCGTCATTGTCGTATTTCATGGTTGGTTCGTCGTGCCAGACGTCAACTGCGATGTCAGATAGAGTGCTCTGCATGAAAACTCTCGTATGCAAACGCACCAAGTGCAATATTGCTGTCAAATAGATGATTTATCATACTACGTATTTTGTACATTTTCTTCTAAACAATTAGGTAATCTTGCTACTTATTATTTCTTTATTTTCTGATCGGTTTCACACCCTTTATAAATAAAGGGCTATTCAAAAAAAAGGATAAGATTTCAAACATTTATCTCCTCTAAACTAAGAAATATAAGAAATATATAAACACAATTCCAACGTTCCTGGAAAAATAAAATTCTCATTTATTTTCTATTTTAGACATTCAATATGAGCACCATATGTTACACGACAAGTTTCAAAACATTCAACATCACACAAATGCTTTCTCCTGTTGTGGTACCATTTTGGGTTTACTACAGATACAGATAATCAACATGACAAGCAAAATCGCCAATGCCTCTCTGATTTGAATTTCAACTGGACTGTTCAAGTTTTAAACTTTTGTCTGTCCATTAACGTCGGAATGATGGTTCTACCTTTGGTATTTTTTAAGAAATAAAGGCACGTTTGAAATCTGACCCTTCTTTCTGAATAGCACCGTATTTTTGCGACCATTATCTATGCAATTTTTTTTCTTTGGATGCATACTACAATCTGTTTCACCTTGTGTCATCTTTACGAAAACATCTTCTATATGAATACGTATTAATAGTTAGAAGATTAGAGATCACATATATAGAAGGTTGCTTAACAATAATTTAGCAAACATTGGCAAATATCCTAATTACGGACTTTTTTCTTCAACCGTAACTATCAAAAATAAAACTTCACACCAAAGAAACTTTTGAATTAAAAAAAAAAATATTTCTAAAATTATCGCTCATTAATATCAATGAGTAAAAATAGAGCCTATTCTGCCTACTAATTAACTATTTTATTTAAATTGCGGTCTCAAAAAGAATGGGAAATATAGCAGAGCTCAAAATAATAACAGCAAAAGAAAGTTTTAATTAATTTTGTGAGATAGGCATTTTTTTTCGAGCGCAATTATTCATGGTAGATGAGGTAAATGCATAATTAAGCGCGCTAGTTGGAAATTCTTGAAATTAAGAATGAAAGAAGAATTAATGTTAAACATGGAAAAAATACGCGGGGAAATTACGGACCTAGAATTAGTCATGGCATAGTTGAATGCACCATTTTTAATTATGATAAGTAACCTTTCAAAGTGCGAAACATTCTGTACAAATATTGGGGTGATGAAAGAATTTATAAAAAGAGAGAAATAATAAGTTTTTATTAATAGTGCCTCTCCTTGATTCACAAGTTTGAATGTGATGGAAGTCGATGATAATTAACATTTTGAACAACGAAAAAAGTTTCGATGCAAAGCATGCTAATTAGCTGTTAACTTATACCACTTGTAATTTGACAGTACGACTTCATTGTACTATAATTTCACTCTGCCACATAAACTAATAATCCTTGTATAAACATATCTCTTCTCAATAGCCTGTGAAAACCTCTACATTCTACTTGAGATTAACAGACGAGAAGAAAAAAACTGCTTAAGAGAAAAAAAAAAAAAAGAGTCCTTGGACCTGATAATTCTGAAATGTTGAACTACCCGTGAAATTCAACCTAAGACCATTGCATTTCTACAAAAACTACACGTGAATATTTCAATGATAATTTTTAATATGACAACCATGTGTCTTCAAAAAATTGTTCATAGTACTTTGAATGAAAATTTTATTAAAAATTCAGCAACATTTTCTTATATTAGCTTGGTTATAAGAAAGGGGAAAATATCTCACGTTCGGAGCAATGGTTACTAGAAGTGAGTGACTAATATGAATGATAAAGTTGGATCACTAGTGCTATCAGCCCAATAGAAGCTTTGTTGTCTTACAACCTCAACCTCTTTTGCATCATACGAGATTTCTTCTATAATTTCACGGTGTTACTTATGCTATCATTATCCATTAATATTTTTGTCTTTTACTCAATAACATCGGTTCGGTCTCCCTGGAACTTTTTCTCAGCCCTTCATCATGTTCAGAAATTACTAAGGCACCATTAACTACTGAAAATTATTTGATATGAGGCTTTAGGGTAGCCGTTTGAGGAGTAAATATATCAGTTTTTCTTTAAATTGCTATGCAAAATATGCTAACATTTTTTTCAGAAGATTTACACTCAAAAATCCCTGCTCCAATGTGAGTTTCGCATCGTCGTTTCTAATTAAATATGTTAATTTGTGATTTACACACGATGTACTTATATAAAATGTCAGAAAAATATATCTAGAAAATTCGAATCTTGGACAGCTCAACGAATTCAAGAATTTCTAGAGAAATAATAAACGTTATAGTTATTTTTTTTTTTGTTATACTGCTAATGACTAATTGAAGTTAGTTATATGTTATTTCATGTAGAAATAAAAATACGTATTTAAAATGAAACACGCAGTTAGGTAACAGCAATTTAATTGTATCAAACAATGGGCTATAAATTACTTACTTTACAATTGGTTTTTATCTAAGATGATATTTGTTCTTCCTTTATAGCACTGTGTAAACGTTTAGAGGTCGAGTTATGAAGCGGATTTTGTATTCAATTATGCTTGATAATGTACACGTATGGATGGATCCCTTCAAAGTAATTAACATAAAATGTTCAACAAAAAACATTTTTAAATGGATTTTTGATATGTGCCCAAGTGGGAACGTTGGCATTTGTTGAGTATTTTTCTTATAGTATAATACAATTTTATGAGAAGCAAACGAACAAAAAACCATTTAATTAAAAAATTGAAACTATTCGACATTTTGATAAAATTTTACAATAAAGTAGTTAACTATTCTACTTTTTACAGGTTTTGTTTCGCCGTAAAATGAGAGAAACCTGCTTTATGTCTTGTTTGTCACGTCCAACACACACATTGTGGCAACTTTTTTGAGAAATTGCACAGCTTCCATGTGATGTAGCTATAAGAAATTTACTATCGGATCTTCTAAGCTCAACTGCACTACGCACTTTTGTCCAGATTGAAATAATCTAATATCAGGTTGAGGTTATTGCATTCTAAACCTCACTATAACATATTGCATAGTTATGTCCTTAGAAAATTCTATATGTAGAACCCAATAAGATCTTTCCTCCCTGACTGAACTTTTACAACAAATATGTCCATACATTTTCCCAGTAAAAAGTGACATTTTTCTTTACCATGTTCAAAATTCGGGAAATTTCGTGAGAGGTTCCAAAAGAAATTTTATTTAAGGCAGGGATTCAATTGAAACGCTTTTCGATCATTTTGCCGTTTTTGATCGAACGATTCGATCAAAATCATGCAATTCCGATTCAAGTGAAACGCGGCGATCATTTTTAACCACGTGACCAACACGATTGCTTTCATTCGATCATTTTCACGATTCGATTGATTTTCTTTCAGTAATGGCGGCCATTTTGGCGATCAGAGGTCGCAGCATGCAAAGAGTTCCATGATATCTGCAAATCCGAAGCAATCCATAAAATTTGGGCGAACGAGAATTTTTTCCCAAAAATAATCGCTTAGATAAGAGAGACATTTCTACTTTTGTGCGATAAGCTGGAAGGAAAACTGGCTCACAAAAAACGTCAGGTTATCTATCCGGTAGAGTTAAGTTACCGGAAGTTTTTTTCATTTTTATTAATGTATAAGAGCAGAACAAGCTAATGTAATGAATAAATATGTGTAAAGAACTAAATAAATAAAGCTGTAACTTAATGATTATCAATCAATTTAATAAAATCTAAACGATCGAACTTCAAGGGACTATTTTTTAACTGTAATGCAATTAAGTAATAATTTTGGAAAGTGCTTTTAAAAGTTCAGTACTTTTGTTGACAGGAAAAAAGAAAAAGAATGCGAATTTTTCATTGAAAAAACATAAAGTCATTAAATTGTCTGCAGGCTTCTTTTTCTTTCTTCGCCATGTTTTTATAGCCTATATGTTTTTTGAATTAAATAATTCTAAATGTGTGATAAAGTTATTTCCTAGCCTGCTGCTATTCGCCATTTTTAAAAAAGCTTACTATTGGGATTAAATATAAAATAGAATTGAACGAATTTACCGAGTAAAGAAAGGAATTGAATCTCCTCTATAAAGATACAATTCAGTAAGAATACGAATTGTTACCTTTAAAATATTCGCTACATATTATAATCAACAGTATCGAGGAAAATTTCCAGAGTGACGATGGCACTTGTCGATGTTCTGCCAGAATACGATCGCCCCCCTCCCCCTCATTAGGTCACTAGACTTAAATTATTAACAACCGAGACTGTATTAACAATCAGCAGAAAACAACACAGGGAACAGCTTAGCAAAACAAACGGATCAAACCAAAACAATAAACAGAACACCAACAGATAATGTTACAGTTAAAATAGCTTAGCTTTCTCATTCAATTTTGTCATTGGTTCAGCTTAAAGTTTTGGTCATGTGACGAGACGCCGAGCGAGGAAAGCCTTCGATGGCAACCCTACGCGTTTTGATCGAAGTCCAGGAAACAAGATGAATGGCAAAATTCGATCAGTTTGAAAACGATTGAATTCGAGTTGAAATTTTGATCATTTTGGATTTGAGCGAACGCGTTTCACTTGAATCTACCCCTAAATTAAAAATGCTTGCTCTAAAATATATAGAAGCTATGCTCTGTCACCAAATATAAATAAAAATATTTTTAAAAAATGTATCATTTGTTAATTTTTTCTTAAATTTACATGCAAATGAGCGGACTTATAGGGTTCATTGACTACTTTTGCGTCAAATCTCATTTCTAAACGTATATTCGAACATTCCCCGTACATACACAAACACCCAAAAGGGATTTTCTTCAATAACAAAAGGAAATATTTGCTTAAAATGAATTAAAAAATAAAGTCTCACAGACTGTAAATAAGACAAAAAAGAGAAAAATATATCATATTACTCAAACAAAATGTTTTCATTTTTCAACCATGTATAGGATCTACGTTTGAAGTGCTTCAAAATTTCCGGAAAATCAATTGGACGTGTTTTCTTTGCAAACAAACTTTCATAAAAGAACCAAAGAGCGTCAGAGAGAGAACCCTCAAGAAGGTAAACAATTTCTTTCAAAAGCACATACTGACAAAATTCGTTTAGAAGAGAACAGTAGAGATTTAATCTTCTCGAATTAAATATTTCCTTCTTGAAATTTCACTTATTTTGCTATCATTGCGTAGGTCTTCCCTTTTTTTTTTATGCGAGTCTACGTTTTTTTTTTTTTATTTATTTATTTAATTATATATATTTTACATTAGTTGTTTATTTATTCATTTAACTTAAGAATACGTGTAACACAAAAGCATGTAAATTGTGAGTATACACAACACTCTTGTTTCTTACTCTTCTTTTAAAGTATGTGTTTTTTTTTTCAATCTATAATCAAAAAATTAATATACATAGTATATATATTATCCCTTTAAAAAAAACTCCAAGGGGGTATGTAAAGGGAGCAGGGGAATAGGGTCAGTAGAGTTCAACCACGAAGTTCTGACACTTGGACGCTTCTACGCATGGCAGAAGAGGACGAATGCGTCCGAGTTTCAGGGAAATTCGTTTGGCAGGTGCCTTTATTAGCATACGAATCAGAATGCTTGCTTCTCTGTTTGTTGAAAGCAACTAACTTTATAAACTGGCATATAGCATCAGTTCGGAAATCCAGTATGCTAAACGAACTAAAACGAAAACAGAAACGGCACATTCTTTATACAAGCAGTTTTCCCTTGAGCATGAATAGATTCTTCTTGACACTCTGCTAGTCAGAACTATTTTTTATGGTAGAATTTGCACAGAGCATTGAAGCAACGAGATCTTTTCTCGAAACTAGAGTGGAGTAGCAGCAAAGAAATTGATCGGTTTCCGCTGCTCGTTTTTTCTTTTTTCAAACTCTTTATAAATGTTGCTACAGAATGATTTTCCAGAGCTATTACAAGGCAACTAGAAACACTTATGCCGAAAAACCCACTATAAAAGGGAGCACTATTATGTAAAATATTTCCAAAAAATATACATATTAAAACTAGGGCATTCAGGTGTAACCACTCTTAGAATATCTGTACCTAATATTTTTGATCTGAGTGCCATAGCTTCTTCTCACATTTGTTTTTAACTAAAGAAGAATAACCAAGCAGCATCCCGTTTCACACACAAATTACTTTACTAAACAGCTGCAAGAGGTTTCACCGTATACAAACTGTCTTAATTGTGTATGCTAGTTGCCATAGACAAAGGACACCTGAAGGCGTAGTATGCGGCATGTTCATTCTTGCAAAACCTCTACTGTTGGTTAGCATGGGTAAAATATTGATAACATTTCGCCTCCATTTTGGGAACACCATTGAAATAGTTCAGTGCTGATTAGATTGCCCTAATTTGGCTATAAAATACCGTTCTTTATTTCATTGAAAAGGCTTGACTGAACTCTTACGTGTTACACTCCAATGACGATGAAACTGATATCCATAATCTTTGAGATTCTTAGTCTCAGTGTTCAGAACATCTTATGCATCAGTGCTATTAAATAATAAAAGTTTAGAATAAATTAAAGACACATTAAATAAAATCCCTGGCGATAATTCACGCAGACACATTGATAAAATTCACAGACATAAAAAATACTGATGAAATTAATTACGTAATTGTATTTTGCACCGATCTTTTATACATCTTATGCATGAGCTTTTTCCCCCTCAGTCATCACTGTTACTATAGTAAGAATACATCTCAAAAATTGACAGTGTCTTCAAGTCAATATTCTTTTTTAAAATTATGAAAAAAAATGATAATAAGGTACATTTCCCAGTATTTAATGAAACATTTTGTTAAATTCAAACATCACCTCCGATCACAGAAAACGTTGTTAAAACCGGATTTTTTTATATTCTCCTTAACGAATTTCACTAGAAAAAACTAAGATAATTGCTTTTGCTCGCAAAAAGGGAAAACAATCGCCAAAAGAATTTCAAGCGGAATCTGATAAAGATTGAAAAAGACTATAGAATTCCAGCCACATGACTGCTAGTTTTAAAATTCAGAGGATTGATAAAATGTTCCAAACATTTCAAGGCATTTAATTCCCAGAAGTATTGATCTCTGATGAAAGAAAATCAGTTTTTTCATAGAACTAAAAAGAATCCTAATTTTCCAATTTTTATTCAATTTTCTGGTCGAAATAAGTAAGTTATAGAATTCACTGAGGAAAATTTTTCTTTAAAATTTTCTTCTTGATTTTGTTTTATACAAAAGAATATTCTTTATAAAAATAAAACAACTAGTTTTCTGACTCAGGCGCGGATATAGGGGGCACAATAGGGGCCAATTGCAATCCCCCCCTTAAATCAAATATGTTTTAAGATTATATTCATATAATAACGAACTAAACTTTATAATTTTCCCCCTTTGGAGCAAATTTTTAAGGGAGATAAGTGAATTTACAAAGAAAGTCCCGCCCCCGTCTCAGCAAAATCTTACATCCGAGGCTATATTGATGTCATGGATGTAGAAGGTCGGTATTGACTTGAAACAATAATAAAACTAGGAAACACATTCCATTGATTTTACAATTCAGATTTATATTGCTGTTCTCATTTTTCACTTCTATATTTTAACCGTGTCCAGTCCTTGAAGGTAATACCTAAGTGGCGTAAGAACGACAGCTCTATTAACTAGGAGGTAGTACAGTTGTTACATATCGAAACAAAGGGCTGTAAGTAACAAAAATTAAGATGAGAAGATAGCTAGAGTAAAAATAACCACGGAAAACCAAGTAAAGGAAAACACCAAGCTGTATTTGCACAAGATATTCCTGATAAGTTCTGCTATGTAGCAGGATTTAGAAGGATGACAAAAATAAAGTTCCTTTATGATTCGAACTTTGAACTCATTTTACTCAAAATTTTTCTTTTATAGTATAGTTACGGAACAACTCGACACTCCAAGGGGAAAAAAATCAATAACTGATTAACATCTGAGGATTCAATCATATATTTTTCCAGAAAAAAATTAATCGTATATGATTATCACATAAAAAAAAGTGTTTTGACTTGAAAACATCGTAAATGATATAAATATAATAAAAAATATTAAACTCACTTATTCCTTAAATGCGATCATTATTTTTTCGATATAAATAGGAACAACATTTTAACTCTTTCAACATCATTGCATACACGTACATTCTGACAACATGGCAGCCTACTGTTATCCATCTTACTTCCATCAGCATATCACCACCACATTGCGCAATAGTACAGAATGTGACGCCATTTCAAAAAATGACTACATGGACATCATAACGCTACTGCTGTACATAATTCTGACATAAATCTTGAGCTCAAATATATATGATCCCTGTTCTAAAACTATTCTCGAAAACACTAATCACAGCTAACAATGTTAGGTGTTCATTTGGCTCAATGTTATTTATATATATAAATATATGTGTTACATTTCGACTTGCTAAGACAGCAATAAATAGACTTATTCGTATTTGGGGCCTGTAAGAAAAAAATAAACTTATGAATGTAAACATTTTCTATAATGTATGTGATGGACACACAATCATCATACATAATGCAGTTGGAAGGGATCGAGTGAAAACTTCCAAATATATTGGGAATATTTTGGCTGAACATTGCTACAAAGAAACTGCCCTTCTATGTATTTTCAGCGAAAAACCTACTTTAATAAAATATAGATTATCATACGGTTTTCTTTAGCAAATATTTAAATAATATTTGCCTTAAGAGCAAAAGTCAAAGTACATGTCTTATCGCTCCCTTGGCATGAATCCAAGTAAGATAAGAAGTTACAAAACATACAATTCGCGGAGAAGAAAATCATTGCTATAGCTTTGTATAAATTAGAAACTGTTTATTTGACTTTTTTCGAATTAAAGAGAATCAAGATTGTGTGAAAGTGGTAGTAAAACGGTTTTTGGTAGTATTTATTTGCATCATTATGGGAAACAGATGCAGTAGGCTAATAAATTGTTTTAATTTAATATCTGTCATAAATTTCTAAAATATAACGTGCTAACTGACTTTTTTTTGGGGAGCGAAGTAGAAAAAGAACTGAACTGTCTAGGAAATTGTGCTTCTGTCAACTGCGCAGAACTATCTTCAAAATGCTTTTCGTAAACTTTAAATAATATTTAATCTGTTTCAATCATCATATATTTCATTTTTCATTTTTCGCTCATTATACTAAAGAGACCGCCTTTTAGAATTTATTTTAATTAAATTTGTTATTTGTTTTGTTTGTATTAGAATATCTGAAGCTATTTTTTCAATTTTAAAAAATTTATCTATTATTTCGTATAGCCTTTTAGACCTTTTAGATTTCTAAGGTGCATTATATATTTGTGTGTAGATAGATGCGTGTGTGAGTGTGTGTCTAGCGTTTTTAAAAAAAAAAAAAAAATTAACTCTTGAGGCGCAAGGAAAAAAATGCCTGATGAACATAGTTCTTTTCAAAGTAAGGATAAAGACTAAATTATTAGTTTAATCTAAACTACTTATTTATTTTTTGCTGAAAAATTTGTATGATACATTTGCTGGTAGTCTTATAAGTAAAATATTGATACCACTCAACAAGCCAAACTTACATTTATAGAATTTACGATGCTAATGGTACGAAAATATGGAGGTCGGGCTGCACATTTACTATTTTATGCAATTACTCTTAATTTTGGATGGCTTACTTTCAAGTTATGTGTAAATAAGCATATTTTTAGCACTAAGCATATAAGCATAATAAGCACATTTTTGCCCTTAAAATGACACGCAATAAAAGAAAGAGCTTGTGTTTGTGTAGCGTCTCGAAGAAACGGTGAGGTTTAGAAACAGGAAATTTGGTGTACAGGTGAAGCTTTTGCCTTTGCCGTATTTGGCCACCGTGAAACCAATTTTTGATAACTTGTGTTTTTAATAGTTGTTAATTATTATATTCATTTTTTTAAAGTGCTGCCATCAACCTGAAATATGTGGACCTTTTTTTTTTTTTTTTGTATCTTTCAACAATGTTTTAAAATGTCCTTCAGGAATTGCGTCAGCAACCGTTGAAATTTGTGTTATGTGTGCCAAAGCCGTCCCTACCAGCGCGTTAGTTCCCTATAAAATCTTAATTGTTTTTTTTTAATCGTCAAAAAAAAGAAGCCTAATGAACATATTTTGCTTATATCAAAACATTCTATGAATTTAATAAATTATTCAATTCTAAAATGCAGAGTTTAGGATTTAAGTTTATCTGTTACATTTGCTGCCCGGAAGTCAACAAAAAGGCACACGCCCCAGGGAGCAACATAGAAAAAAAGTATACTTTTAAGTTACATTTTGCTTAAAAGTCTAAAAAATTGTAAATCTGATGGTGTTTTATTTTAAACACAAGAGTAGAAGATGATTACGTTGTCAACTCTTAAATTAGCATATTTTTTTCTTACTAGAAGCACCCCCACCCGGCTGCCTGCAACAATTTTCATCGTAAATAATGTGCTAAAGAGAAAAAAATCATAAAACATCAAGAACCAAATTCCACCTCGGTCTGAATAAAAGCATTTCTTCTACTTTTAATTACTGACTAAAATAAAAAGCAATATACTATTATTTCATTTTGATAAAACTTGTAATTAAAGATAGAAAAGTATCAAAATCATTCGCAATAATAAATAATAATGATGATAATAATAATAGTGACTAATAAACCTAATACATTCTTTTATTAAGCATTTACCTAAAATTTTAAAGTTAAGCTAGAATAGAGGATACTTACAAAATTAAATAGTAATTCATGAAAAGAGGTTCTCAAGTAAAGGTATTGTAATGATAAATACTAATGATGATGATAATGATTCATAAACCTAATGCATATTTTATTAAGCATTTACCTCATATTTTATCATTAAGCGATAATAGAGGACACTTACAAAATTAAAAAGGAAGTCGTTAAAAGAAGACTTCAAGTAAACGCATGATTAACATTTTAATTGCTAGAAGTTAAAAGGACACAGCAACTCAAAAAAGAAGAAGAAATAAAACCAAAAAGGGGTGGGGGAGAAATTTTGCCCCGAGAACTGCGCAGCGAACAACTAGTTAAAAGAACGTCAGTATAATCAAAACCAAAACAACGTTAACATATGCCCTTAATATTCAATATGTAAAAATTATGACATTAAAATAATCTGTAGACTTTCATTATTTTTTAACACTTTATGTGTTTACAAAAACTGAAACTTTAGTGTTTAACCACTGCCGCAGTAATTTACGATATAATCACAATTTTCCTTCAAAGAAATGATTTCCTCTAGATGGCAGACAAATAATTTTGAATTAAAAACGTCATTAAGATGAATTGGACGTCATTAAGACGAAAATGAGCATCAAAAAGCTTTGACAAAAAGTTCAACCATTCCTTCATCTTTTATTCGAACTAGCACGATAGAAATGAAAGAGCCGTTGGTCAGGGTCTTTCATTCGATTTCCGGTACCACTGAATGTGTTGGAAGATGTTTATGTATTTGGTTTCCCGACAGAGAAGGGAATTGGAATTCGATTCACTAAAAAAGATCCACAAGGATCATAAAAAGGCCAGACACAAGGAAAACGCTTCGGGAGAAAGCGGTATATTTCAGTGAAGTGGTTATTGGATTTTATGGTAAAGTTAATTGCGGTCATGAAGAATTTATTTAGAATTAAGTGGCTTCAGAATGGAAAAAAATCAACAACAATTTAAAGGAACACTGTTAGAAATTTCATCATGAAATTACCGTTAAATAGCCGATAGCAGTCTGTCCATCTAATTCACCGCTAAATTTACGGTTTGGAACATTTTTGTATCTTTACGGTACTTAAACCATTTCCAATCAGCTAGGTTAAAAAGTCGTAAATACAAAAGTTTACGGTTTCATAACCATTTATAAGTAGCATGGTTTCAAAGTTAAATGTACGTTTTTACGGTTTTTCAACCATTTCGAGGCGTAGAAAACGTAAACGAAGCTCGCGGGAATCGAACCCCGGGTGTATGGTGTACCAGCCTTGCGCTCTAACCATTCGGTCATCTACACAACTCAAAGCGGCCGTTTATTTATCAATAAATCTTCTTTTCCAAGTGGCGAGCTGTATTAAAATTGAGATTTCAGTTTTTTAAGGGATCCAAAGTCATTTTTGGTCTAACTTTACTGTATGTTGACGAAAATCACTTTATTTACTGCAAAAATTAAAATAAAAACAGCTTCAGCAGCTTTTTGATTCGCTCATTTGCAAACAGTTCGGGAATCCGATGTCTCCAATTTTTGATTTACGTGTGTATGTGTTTCTATTTAGTAACCACTGCTAAAGCCACTTTTTTTTTTATTGTGCGGTGCGGTGGTGCAGATATTCCGTGAAAGCTTTCACAATTGTTCACATATCCAAATAGATGAGCTACAAACGGCTGCGATCCACATGGCTCGCTCGTGAATAACCGGCTTTATCTTCAATGACTTGTTCGTTCACTTGCTCGTTCCACACCCAAAATGGGCGCACGATTCTTATTGACTACTAGGTGGCGCTTGTAAATTATGGTCAGTTAAACGTTCTTTAGGAGAAACAGAGTATAAACGATTTTTTTCACAATCAGTGGTTTGAGCACCATTTTTTTAATTGTTAATCGAATGTTGTAATTAAATATGGTAAAATAACAATCAAATGAATGGTTATATTACTATTTTCTTAACCTTACTGTTACGTTACTTTTCTTAACCTTACTTACTTTGAACTTACTGTAAGTGCAAAGGTTCATGATGCATGATGCATTTAGATTACTAAGTGCTTCTTTTCATAAAATAAATCTTTCTTTTTCTTTTCTGGTATTTACAGTCCGCAAAAAAAAAAAAAAAAAAAAAGGCTTGGTGTTTCTCAATACCAGACAGTTATTGTTTTATTTTAAAAAATAATGTAATTTACTTACTGTTTTTTAAATTATATTAATTAAAATTAACTCTTATTCTGTCTTAATTGTAGCAATAAATTTTATTTGCAGCAAGTTTATTTGTAGTACAACAGCACAAAATGCAGTGCTATGCAAAAGTATTTCATTGTATACATCTGATGTTTAATTTTACTACTTAATAAAATATATTCTACAGTAAAAACTATTAAACTATAAGCAGAATTAATGTCAGCGGTCACACAATCCAAAATGGGAAAAAAAAAAAATCAAAATAAAAAAGAAAGAAGAAATAATAAAAAAAATTTCCCCAACGTGGAGGCACTTGTTTGTCGGCATTCGCCCTTTTCAAAGCCACGGCTATTGCTGGCCATTTGTGAAGGGTCAGCTGATAGGTGATCTGCATTAACCTTAACAAACTGCAGTCGGATGGCACCAGAGGGCGCCACCGCAACCACGCCACCTTAATTTTTTGATCTAAGAGTGAAGGGAAGGAAAAATCTCCACCCTCTGCTACCCTCGGAACTGCCTGCGGGACTTTATGGTCCACGGATTTTACATGCACGTATCCCCAAGTGTACATGGTGAGTCTTCAGCGACTCTGGTATTGTCGTGTCGAACTTTGGTTCGCAACAACATTCTTCAGTAATTCTTTCCTTTCCCCGTTTTCAAATTCCATTCTTTTATTTTCAAAGCCATCCCGTGTATCTTCGTACTTGGCACAAGCATCTGACCCAGGCAAGGTCATTCTTGCAATATGTTGTTTATGCTCTAGTACACCTGAAAAGTAATTTCGAACACCTGTTCGGTATGTTCCTATTTTGGCGTTGTTTTCGCTGTTTTCCCCTTATTTGTGTTTCACTTTATTTGTGCTCCAGGTTCCCCTCTTTCAGTTCTCGTCGCACTTTCCGCGCCTGGTTCTGCTATGCTGTTTTGACGATTCTCCGTTCAGTTACAACCCTATTTGGCGTTCGTCTGTTCGAGTGCACGTGTGCCCGCGTTTTGAAGTTGAGACCAGACTTAGACATACATTGTTCAGAGAGACGAGATTTTTTTCACATTTTTTTCAGAGAGACTGGACTGTCCCTCTTTGGTCGAATGACCACGTTGTTTTTTTTAGGATGTGACCTACGGGTCCATCCTTAATACGCTTTTCCCCTTCTGCCACCTGAAGACTTCGTGAGCGTGAGTACACACAAATCATGTCTTTAATATAATGAATATCATATGCTATTTGTACTAACCGCTATTTCGGCCTAGTTGTGTTATTTTTGAAAATGCAACAGATAAATGTTTAATACATTGTTTAATAATTCATTTGACGGCGTCTCGCCACACTCTTAATGTTGTGTAAACTGCATTTGATGATTTGGTTAAATAAAACCTAATTTTGTTTATTTAAATCTGTTGTTATCCTTTTCACCAAATCAACAACTCCCTTTTATCATATTTCCACCCCAACCAATATTAAAGTTTTTCAAATGTTTTAAGTACAACAATTGGTACCGTGACCAGTAGTATTGTAGCGGTTGTAATTCACGTTGCAATCGTTATCGTACTCTTACCTGGTTAATTAATTTTTGTTTTTGCATCTAAATTCGTTGTATTCAAAATGTTTTTTACGTACTCACGTCTTCAACGTCGTTCTTTCAGGTAGGTAACTAGGGTTTTTTTTATTTTTATTTTTTTTGTAAAATTTTTCCCCATTTGTATATATAACAATTTTATGCATTTTTCAATATATCATCTATTGCGTGATCTTAATTTATTGTCGTAGCGTATCTGAATCATCCAGTTTGTTTGTCAAAAAGAAATCAAAATATATTTAAGAAATAAATATTTTCATCGTTAGTTGTTGCGAATGCAACGCTACGTTTTGTTGAATTTCATCTGCAATCTCGATCGCTCGGAAATACCCAACACTCCTGTAATGAATTTGAGCTAAGCAGTTGTAACAAAATCATGAACCGAAAGCTTCCCCTAGTGTGCATCATTGCTTTTCTTATATGTTCTCTCCAATCCGTTTAGCGGATGTGACGTCATTACGAAAAGAAAGTAAACTTTTCCTCTGTTACATACCCGGCTGTTCCGGAAGTTAATATTTTCATGAGAATCTCTTGTTTACTTGCTGAACTTGCATCTGTCTTCGTAAAAAGCGTAGATATTTTTTTAATACCTGTGTGTGCTACCATCAGTTAAATTTTTGTTTCACACTTCAGTTGAGTAAACTCGACAAAATCTTTCACATTGTTGTTGGACTGTACTGTCACAATAAGTGCGTATCATTTAATAATTCCCCTCCTAGGCTAGATGATGTCTAAGGACTCGGACCAAGTTCTTTGGCGCGAACACTTGCAGTGGGAAAATTCTTTCCTGGTCAGTTAGTCTTGGACCATTGCTACTGTTTTCTTGCTAGTAATATGTAGGAGATGTTGTTTGAATGAGAGTCTCTTTGCGTGAGACATAAATGTTCTCGACAATTTCCGAAATGTTCTTTCATAAGCGATCGTACGCACCCTAATGTATTTTTGTATCATGCAAACTCAGATAATTGTCTCCAGATTTGTATTTTTCAGATTCAGCAGTAAGAGTTTATTTAAAATATGATGTGTGATGTAGCTTGTACTCAACAGACGCTGATATATCTTGTTGTATCACAGGTTTTTATGTTTTAAAACATTTTATTATTTTGAATATATTATCTGTTGAAATGTTTTTATGTGTTCATACAGTATTTTTAAAAAAATCCTTGTATGCTTAACATAGGTAATATGCAGCGTAGACTGCAAAAGTAATGATTCTGTACAACATTTTAAGCTTGCGTTAATATATTTCATCAAAGTGTTCAATAGCTAGCTTGTCGACAAATCATACTTCACTTAGGCAAAATTTGTTTCTTCGTTCAAAATGTTTTTACATATTGTCTTCATGACGCAGTCAACTTGTATTTCGATCACTAAATTACGTTTTTAGGGTACATTTTTGCACACAATAACGATGAATTCACTATGTATATATATTCCTTCTGGTTTTTGTACAAAGTTTACTATATTTCAAGTATTATAAATACTTTTTTTTTTCATCATTCATATAGTCTCACATGTGAAGTGCAGAATGATCAAATTGAAAGTTTAGCATAATCATCTTCTGTTCACCGGATGTATGCCAGGTCTCCTTTTTTAAAAAGTTTTTCTCAGCACCATGTCACGTATGTAGAGTTCCTTTTTTTGAGCCACGTTTTGCCAACTCTGATTTGTAAATATCAACTCATTGATTATTTTCGTTACTGATTTATCAGATAGAATGTTTGGATAAATGAATTAGTTTGTCGACACTAATTAGATCATCAACCTACATACTTCTGTAAAAAGTAATTTTATCACTCGTGATGTCAACAAAGTTAAAACCGTTTGTAAGTTTTTTTAAAAAGTTTTCACAATTTCAAGTCAGATCATGAAATTATTTTATAATGTAATCATGTATGTCAAGTGGTAAAATGAAATTGCATATTTTGTCAGGGAGTTGTGTTGTTGTTTTGTAATTGAATTGTTGAATATGGACAGAGGTTTCATTAGAATGTAGTCACATAAGATATGGATGTATATTAAGTATATTTGGTAAAATAGTTTATGACACAAGCGTTTGTATAGTAAGGGATGTAGAGGTAAATACATCAAATAGCTATTGCTTTTATATTTATTCTTGAGCATCAAACCGTACCTTCTGTCACATCTTGATAATTGTCCTCTGTCTTAAACCAAAATAATATACTGATTAAGAAAGGTTAATGATTTTAAGTTATTTGATATATGTGGAAAAATGCTTTTGTGACATAATCGTTTGTATTGTAAGGGACGTAGAGTAAAACAAACCAAAATAGCCATTGCTATCATGTTTATACTTGAGCGTCAAACCATACCTTCTTTCGCGCCTAATTGTCACCAAACATGAAGTACAACAAATATATATATCAATTAAGTTGTTTGTGTAGTCAGTGCTATTATGTATATGTAGTAAAAATGTCAATGAACATAGTCTACAATAACACATTGATTTTTAGAAAAAAAGTAACACTTGGGATGTTTGTGATGTTAATACGCATTTTCTGTTATTGCGTCAAATGATTTATTGCTTCAATGTGACTCGATTCAATTTGTCTTAATTCATGTACTTCTGACTTTGTTTTTGTTTACAAAATCTATGCATAATTTCGTCATGATTACCAGTTATATTATTACATGAAGTCATGAAATTTTTGTTCAGTGTATAAGTCATTTATAATGCTGACTAGTTTATGATTGAAAATAGTCAACTCAATACTTATTTCAGTCAAATATTTTTACATCATGATCTGTTTTTTTTTTTAGTATGTATCAATGAATAGCGTATTAAGTTTTTTTGCTCCATGGTAGTAATGTATGATTGGATTGGGTTACCAAACTCTATTGGTTTTATTTATCATGTGTATATTGTTTATTTTGGTTACCTTACCCTAATTGTTCTAATGTAAATAAACGCAAGATTATTCTGGTTAACTGATCATCTATGCAAAGCTCATGTGTATACTCAAAACCATGGTTCCACAGTAAGATATTTTTTTTAGTCAAAGGAAAGTAACTAATGTTTTGCCATTCATGTGGTGATGATCATTGAAAATAATATGTTGTGTTAGAGAAGCAGAACAAAAATGTTTTCACATCAAGAGTTTGTACCAAGAATTTATATTTTTTCCCTATAGGATAATTTTGTCATCACGAAAAGATTTGTACCAATAAGCAATTTAAAAATCCCATATTAATACTTTTAAGATTTTTTTCCTTCAAGTTAAGTCTCGTAGCAATTGTAGAGTTCTATGAAGTTATTGTGTAAAGTTATGGCATATGTGTTCCGTCAGCGTGTACTCACGATCTCACTTATTTCCGCAGCCAGTCCTCCTGGTATTCACCTTGGTTCCCGTATTGTCCACATGTCTCCATCCTCCGCCTGTTTCGTTATTAGGTATCTGTTTTGCATTTCCCTACTTAAGGCCATGTAACCTGATTGCAGCAGTTTGTTAATTTTTTTTGTTCTCCCCATCCATCAAATTTTTTTTTTTTCAAAAAAAAAAAAAACATTGTATCTAAGAAGGGAAATGTCGTGTCGAACTTTGGTTCGCAACGACATTCTTCAGTAATTCTTTCCTTTCCCCGTTTTCAAATTCCATTCTTTCATTTCAAAGCCATCCCGTGTATCTTCGTACTTGGCACAAGCTTCTGACCTACAGGCAAGGTCATTCTTACAATATGTTGTTTATGCTCTAGTACACCTGAAAAGTAATTTCGAACACCTGTTCGGTATGTTCCTATTTTGGCGTTGTTTTCGCTGTTTTCCCCTTATTTGTGTTTCACTTTATTTGCTACAGGTTCCCCTCGTTCAGTTCTCGTCGCACTTTCCGCGCCTGGTTCTGCTATGCTGTTTTGACGATTCTCCGTTCAGTTACAACCCTATTTGGCGTTCGTCTGTTCGAGTGCACGTGTGCCCGCGTTTTGAAGTTGAGACCAGACTTAGACATACATTGTTCAGAGAGACGAGATTTTTTTCACATGTTTTTCAGAGAGACTGGACTGTCCCTCTTTGGTCGAATGACCACGTTGTTTTTTTTTAGGATGTGACCTACGGGTCCATCCTTAATACGCTTTTCCCCTTCTGCCACCTGAGGACTTCGTGAGCGTGAGTACACACAAATCCTGTCTTTAATATCCTGAATATCATATGCTATTTGTACTAACCGCTATTTCGGCCTAGTTGTGTTATTTTTGAAAATGCAACAGATAAATGTTTAATACATTGTTTAATAATTCATTTGACGGCGTCTCGCCACACTCTTAATGTTGTGTAAACTGCATTTGATGATTTGGTTAAATAAAACCTAATTTTGTTTATTTAAATCTGTTGTTATCCTTTTCACCAAATCAACAACTCCCTTTTATCATATTTCCACCCCAACCAATATTAAAGTTTTTCAAATGTTTTAAGTACAACAGGTATCAAACCCGAGATCCTCCGATCCGAAGCTCGGCAGCCTAACTACACTAGACTACCACGGCTGAAATAATAAATATAGGAGAAATAAAAGGTAATAGAGGGTGTTGAGCAATGCAAAAAAAAAAAAAAACATTGCCTACGCCATAAACAAAGTTATAGCATAAATTCAGTTTAAAAAAATATTTATGTCAGCTAGAATTCTATTTCAACGGACGCATAAAAGAAGCTTCAAGTGATTCAACAGCACGTGTTGAGATTTCCCTATTTAAATCAATGCTTCTGGCAGAGGAAAACAAATATTGAAGAAATGTAGAAGTCGAAAAAGCGAAGAGTTCTTTTTTTTAAAAGACCAAATATTTCAGTTCCGCTCTTCAAATCAAAGTGTAAATATTTTATTAGAAGGAAAAATCTCTCTTAAGGAATAAAGTTATTTTTCTAATAAATTCCAATTACGATCATTAACGTTTAAGATGAAAAAGGTTTTCATCTCTACATAAAAATATAATGCTGTACTATTTCTTTTTAAATATTTTACACTTTGTAAACATTTGAGAGAAGTATTCATTAATGAGTGGGGTACCCTTTTCGATTGCAATTATAAGGGGGTAGTTTTTATGATAATTAAACATATTAGTATTAATTTTTCAAATCATCATCTCAAAGGAGAGAATTTTAAAAGGCACATAAGAGGAAAATGAAAAATGTTATGAAATTCGGAAGTTTTAATTTTTATTGCTGTTCAATGCATAAGCTAAACCATTTCCACTCTAAATCTTATTAAGAATGAAAAAAAAAAAAAAAACTTAATAGCGAGAAATATCAATACTGATGTTATCTACATTTATTTATTTATTTTTAATTTTGCTGAAAAAAATGCTTGTTTTAGAAAACATATTTTGTATTACGTACAAAATTAATTTAACTTTGCGTACTTTGCAATGTGTTTAAAAATAACGGCAGTTTATTAAACATGCATTTAAGGTGCATTATAAGAAATTTTATATTTTCCGCATTAACACTTAGGATGTACAGTTATATTTCAATTTACAGTTTCTTTTGGGTATTAAAGGACAATAAGTGGCTTAAGTTTTATGCCGATTTTTACGTATTCTTCTATAAAAAAAAACATCAGGGTTGACAAATTTCCTAAATGTACTGAATAATTTGAATTTAACAAAAAAATCTGCACATACTCTTTGATTTTCTATGCCGAAACCTTCCCTGAATTTGCGCATGCGTTCATCAGAATAGAGATGAGAGGAGAAACAAAAATACCGTGCTAAAGATTCAATTCGGAAATGGACATTATGAAACATTGAAACATAATGTACATCATGAAAAATAACAAAATACGCGCTTATAATACAACTTCCGTGAGCGCCCATCTCAGAGCACCACCCCTCTTCTGGAATGAACTGTTCCTAAGTTGTACTATTTACAAAAAGTAATGGTGCAAAATTACTCGTCTGTCTTGTGATTTACGTGAGTGTATATAAAATCAAACAAATTGGATGTACAACACTTTTTTGTTTAAAAGTTAAGTTTACCGATTGTTTAATATAAATTTAAATTTATCTCAAGCATCAAAAGCAATGGAAATCAACTAGTTATTGTGCGAATTTAATCAACGTCACTCGTTTCACTGTCGCTATTTATTTATCATTATTCCCTCAAACAAGGACAATTCAGCTGTTCATAGAAATTAAAATGACGATGACGCCTCAGTCGTACACAACAGTCATCAAGAATGTCAATCACTATAGGGTCAGTTGGGGTTATCGTAAACATAATTTCAAAGTTTTAACTCTATATCCTTCCCTCCCCTTGAATAGACTGAGAAATAAAACTGTGAGCATTGCAGACAGTACTATACTACTTGTGGGTAAATGCGCACAAAAATTTTGACTTTATGAATATTAACGAATAAACTCGTGTTCGCCCCCTGGATCATTAAAATCGCCAGAAATTGCAACTGTAACAAGAAATGTACGCACATGAGAAGGATTTATTTTCTCAATATTCTTGTTATAACCGGTAACGCTGGGCACTTTTACAGTAAAATTTAAATGACTAACGTACATTTAAAATTTGCCACTATTTGTAGAAATTCCTCTTTTTCCAAAAAGGAAGTTTATTCAAGACCAGAATATTCAGATCGAAAATTTCATTTTGTGCTGTTTTTGCAAAGATTTTCTTTCCATTTAACATAACTCTTTCTATATACCCTTTCTCCCTCCTACCTTCTTTAATATGATACAACACTTTCTTCATCACAAAATACCTTAAGTTGTTTTAAAGCAGATGTACTCCAAAATATTTTTTTGTTAAACGATAAATACAAATTTTCAATATAAATCTATATTTTCTTTTGTGTCTTATTTTTGGAGAAAAATAAATCAAACTAAGAGCATTTATCTTTAAAAATAAAATTCATGTAATGCAACTGCTAACATTTTCTTTTTTAACGATGTTTTCACATAATCTATCAAGCAATAGAAGTTTTTGCAGACCATTGAACTAATATATATATATATTTTAAATTGCCTATGTAAAGCAAGTATTTGCAATAAAACTGTGTGCATACATTTTTGCAGGCAGAGTGCAAAACAAAGTAGGCTTAAGTTATTTTATGAATAGTTGCAGCACAAGTACGTTTCGGGTGCATGACATAAAAATCGTTTTCCTCCCACATTTTTATCTGTATATTTTGCGATTGTTTATTCATTATTTTAAACTTTGGTGCATCAAGTCACCACAAATAAACTTACTTAAAAAAAAGTTAAAAAGATGTTAGCAAGAATATTTCCTCATTTAACTACCAAGAATTCGATTGTTGGCAATTGAAAATTAGATAGACCAGTTAAAATGAATTACTACATACCCCCAAAATTAAACGGCAGTGCAAGTTACAGTAAAATGGTACAACATTATATGTGAAATCACTAGCGACAGTATCCTGTGTTTAAATGCTAGTTTCAAATAATACCGAGCAATAATACATTTTTAACGTATTCAAAACTTTAGCTATTATAGTGCAGCGTCCATATTGTTACGGGTTCGTCATACTTTACACAGATGACTCACCCCTTGAATATACAGGGCAAATTATTTACATGTTATTTACAGTGTGTACAGATTTTCATCACACAAACATGTCTCACATAGTTCACACCGTAAAACCAACCAATCTCGTATTTAATTCACAAATACGAATAGAATCGAGTGCAAAGCTTATTACAGAGCAATGGCTCACTAACAGGTACTCGCCAAATGACTAAAACTAAACTGAACTTTTTAACTTTTCGCCAGAGCTCCTTTTATAACATCGCTGATCACGAGACATGAAGATTGCAGAAAATTCTAGAAAAAACTAGAATTATCTATAACGATCTGAAAGTAGCCAAACTTGGCGAGAAACAACTTCGGTACCCCTAATTTCGTAACAATATGTAGAGTCAAACTATTCATTAGATTTATAACGTCATTATGTGTAACGTATTCGCAAACGTAGAGTCTTACTCTTTCGTTTCGGTATGAAAATTACCTTCGAAGAAGAAGCAGATCATTGCACTGCATTAAATTAACATAATTTTATAACGCGAAAGTTACTTGATATCACTTTTCCAAAAACGAACATTTCCTTTTATTGCTCCTTAACATTTTGCTCTTTTCTAGAAATGTATTTTGTTATCGATTTAGTTTAATAATTTTTAACATCTCGTGATCACGAAAATACATAAAGCTATTAAATAAAGTAGGGAATTCTGCGAGCTGAATTGTTTCAAATGTAAAGCAAAATTCGTGCAAAAGGGCCATTTCAAAGGTTAAGAAAATAAATAAACATTTATTTAAAAAATGTTTGAATCGCAGTCCTTTGCATTCCATTTAAATATGATTTTTACTCTTAAACTAAGCATTAATTTTGCTGTCAATTTTAAATAAAAGATTTATCTCTAACAATTCCTTCAGCTCGTTCATGTCTTTCATGATTTTATACTTTTTTAAAACATGCGAATGCATATTACACTAAAAAATAAAGGTTATTTATGTTTGATAGGTTTTTATTATCAGTGGAATATAATTGCTTTTTTTTTACAGAACCATACAGTTCCAAATTACACAAATTTAACCTAGAGGAACGCTGATGTAAATGTAATTGTATAAAATTGATGATTTCTTTTATTTTTGTGATTTCCGAAAACATGGAATTATAAGAATGTGAGAATAATAATATCCAATAAAAGCACATAGTATCTAAAAAAAATTCTGACGCGTATTTCGGGGGTGCAAGGACTCTCAATGCAAAATAGCGTAAGTTTGTGTATGTAACGTCATTCAACAGAAGCTTGAAAACCCGAAATACGTGTCTGTAATTTGTGCTTTTGTTTGCAATTACGCAGTTGTTTCTCCTATTTTGTGCATTAAGCTTCTTTTTGATTGTTTGTTTGATTGTTTGATTATTTCTCGCACAAAAGGTAAACTGGTTACTTTAATACTAAAATGTGAATGATTACCAATAAAGGAAGTATAATGGCTTGAAGAAGACATTTCATTCAAAACCAATACTTTTATTGAAAATGGTTGCATGTTAAATGAAAAGACGAAGTAATTTTTAAAACAGCAGCTAATTCCACTTATAAAATATACATATTTTGAATATATATGCAAAATTAATTTTTATAAGATCAAGAAATGCCATTACAATCCAATTTTTAATTTTTTTTTTAAATTATTTAAATGTAAAATAATTTTGAACTCAAACGCGTTGTATAAATGTATAAAATTAATATTTACATTCGTAGAAAAACCAAGTTGTCTACCCTCAAACATTCTATGGGAAGGGACACACCCGTAACAAAAAACTACTGTTTTCCTTTTTTTTTCAGAACTCTTCAGTAAACATGTCATTTGATAGAATTTAAGCAATACCATAAACTTTATTAACGCAATTTTTTGTTTAAAAAGTGCATTACTAGTACATACGATTTACAAGTAGTTTATAATTTCCGAGGTTTAAAAATTCATCATCTTTAATTGTAACATTTTATCAAAGTTACACAAAATAAAATGTTGACTCATAAATAAGAGAAAATATTCGAGATAATAAAGACGTAATCTAAAGAAAGGTTTTATCATCAAATTTCGAAATTTTAAGCTTCGCTCTAGTGCAGTTTAATAATCTTAAAGATATTTTATTTACCAAAGGGGCGCGGTAACATGCACTTAATCCTCCCAAAGGGCAACGCAAGCGATCTTCCCATTAAATTTTGCAAGACCAATATTTCGTTATTCTACTTGAGTCTCTTGGAAAATCAACAAATGCTGTTTTCATTGCAAATACGGCAGAGGAAGGTAAAGGAACTAGTTCCGGACCGGCGGAATATAAGTAATTCGTTTTAGGCGCCCGTGTGGCTAGTTCGGGTTTCTGCTAATATTTGACTTGCGGAGGAAGACATGTTTGATTTTGGCTATCTGCTATTTCCGATTATTTTGCTACTTTAAAAGTTTTCTATTTCCAAGTTACCGTTTACAGATTTCCTGCGGAAAAAATATTGTTTTCTTTTCGGGAAATTAAAACTCGTGTTCTGTTTATTATTTAGTTAGACGAAAATGTGTACACATTCGTATTACCCGGATGCAAATTAATAGAAATTCCAATTTCATTTTCATGAGAAATTCTCAATTTGTGAAGAAGTTACGTTATAATCTTTTATTGTAACGGACTCTTTTAAATAAAATGTGCTCGTTTATAAAGGTAAATAACATTTGAAAGATTATTACTCGTTTATAAATTATTTGTCATCAAAACATGCTGAAAGCTGAAATTTGGTTATAGTATGCCCAATATATCAGTTTTTACAACATAAATATCATTTGAATTTAAATAGGTATGTTGCTTTCATTGTCATAAAATAATAATTTTAAAAAAAGGAACTCAGCAAAAAAAAAAAGCACACTTTAAAAAATACTTAAAAAAAAAGAGTTCCAGAAATTACGTGGATTATAACCGCAACGATTAAACTTCTTAAAATTACTGAAAATCAAGTTAAAACGCAAATCGGTCAAATTCAGTTGAGCGCCTAATACTTACTTGAAGTATCAATGGCTTTAGCTAGCGGAGCTAGCTGAAGCCATTGATGATAGGACAGCGACTTTTAAAATACGCTCTATTAGCAGCCTCATTCAGCAACCGTTTTGACTGGTAGTCGGACAAAGTTTTCACGGTCGAGAGTACAAAACCGTATTCTCCATGACGAGAAGAGAGCAATTTAATGGCGCGAACTACTTGTCAGAAGGCTTTGACCATAGAAATCGAAGGGTCAGCCGCTGTCTAAACCTACAGCGCGAGCGCAGTCAGTGAACGTCATAGTAGTTAGTATACCACATTAGAGGTTACCACATTAATTCAACACAACATTTGAATCTCACCTTCTGAAATTTTCTCGAAATTTGGCACAGGTGTCCTATTGATACAAACTAGGAAACATATGAAATTTTACCCGGATATGTGTATTTATTCTTTGTTTACAGATACGTAAATTCCGTAAAAAAAGTAGAAAAAAACAGAGAGTGAAAACTGTTTGAATTTCTTTAAATTATTTCCTAATAAAGATAGAGACATGAAGTAGGTCTCATTTTTCGAAATTTTTCTGTTCTTTCCTATCATATGCTATATTAAATAGTTTATGTTATGAATTTTTTTTTTCAAATTCCAGTTAAAGATTTATACATTTAAGTCAAACATATCTCAAATTAATTCAGTACTGTCCAATGCCAGAGGGTAAAATTAAAATTTGTAGCAATAGCAGCTTCCTTGCTAAAAAATAAATAAAAACTGAAGCTCCATTTGCATTAACTTAACTCTATACTCAGGTGAACTAATACCTCAAGACAAACATTGATATTTTCATGAAAGTAAGCATGGACATGAGTGTATACATATTCCCCACACTGTCTAAAGTAAATCCAACAATTTAGTAACAAGATTTGTTTGACATTTCAAACTCAAGAGAGCTTCAATTGCTAGCCTTTGATTACCTTCAAGTGGATGGAATCTAAAAGAAAATTAGATTCTTTCTTCAATTATAGATTGCGCTAAAACAACTTCAAATTATAGATTGCGCTAAAAAGTGAAAAATAAATTAATTCTTTAAACAACATTGATGTGACTTTCAAACATAGATTTAGAAGTCGGTGAAAAATTATGAGCCTAATTACCATTACAACATGCGCTACTTCATATTGGAACTGTTGCCAATTCTGGGCCATTTATATTTGTAATTGATTCATGATTACAAAAGATTTCATCTATCCTAATTTTTCACCGACTTCTAAAACTATGTTTAAAAGTCACATCGATGTTGTTTAAAGAATTAATTTATTTTGCACTTTTCAGCTCAATCTATAATTTGAAGTCGGTTCTATTTTTTTATAAAAATTTTTATTTTATTTATTCTTTTTCGTGTAAATGCATTTTCCATATAAATACTCTATTTTTAAAAAGATCCATATCAAAGGGCAAACCCTCTTTGAATGAATTGCACTAGAAACTAATCATTTGTATGAAAACCTCCGTTTTGAAGTCGATTTTGGGAAAAAAACTGATTGGATTTAATTTTTGCCTCAGAGAAGCCTTCAGTCAGACTTTTGCTGTAATTGCTTTTAATATTATAGCACAATGGCAACAAACATTTTTAAACAATGACTTTTATATTTATTAATAGTTTTTGCAACAAAGAAAAATCAAACAAAGCCTTTCCAATTAAAATTAAAAATACTTATTTTTTCCCCGCAACGTTTATTCTAAAAAACAAAAGTAGCCAGATTAATGCACGATATTTAAGTTAGACGACCCCCTATCGATTGAAGAAAAAATCGTCAAAATCGATTTATTTAGTCAAAAGTTATGGATGAAAAAGCAAAAAACATACTACATTTCTGCACATGACTTTTGTTCTATTTATCGAATATGGTCAAACGAAGGTACGGGACCTATGGGAAATCACCCTTGATCGATTGGAAAAAAAATCATGAAATTCGGTTCATCCAGTGCGAAGTTATGAGTGGACAAAAAAAAAAAAAAAAAACGACATACATACAATATGAATGTATAACCTCCTTCCTTTGTGAAGTCGATTAATAATAGCAATTTTTTTTTAATATATGGAGTTGAAATATATTGTTATAAGTAACAATATACAGCACAATAATAATAATAATAACAATATAAAACTTCGTAAACCTGGGTTTTCACGAAGATTTTAAAGTGATGGGAGAGTGGACCTTTTTTTCCACAGTGGGAGAGGGTTTTGCGATGGCGTAAAAGGCTTTGTAAAGAAACTAGGATATAGTGCTAGTTTGTAAATACCTTATGAAAGCCAAATCGAATCCCCATTACAACTGCTTGAGGGATCAGTAAAATACATACATAACCAATCAATTCTTTGCATATTCAACCCAAGACGACTAAGTTTAATCAGATCTTGAGAAATAGCTTTGGCGAAGCACTAACTATTAAAGTAATGCAGAAATTCCATGAATTCGTTTCTACAAGTACGTCAAAAGTCTTGGTTAAAACCTTGCCTATAGTGCAAGAACACTGTGAAAAGGAAGTGGCGAAATCCCTAGTCAACTCTACTTGGGAAACATGTTAAGCTCCCTAAGTGCTGTTAAAGCAAATTGATGTCTCGGATATCGGAAAAAATAAGTTAATTTAGGGTGTCTAAGTAAATAACATTTATAAACTACCGTTACAGAGCTTTCTCTTTTAACTTCGACATGTTACTAACAACTGCTTCTGTATGATTCACCAGGCCGCATTCACGTTTGACGTGGCTTAAGATAAACGGAGGGCTTTGTCCTAAATAAGAAGTGAGAAAATACGTACTAGAACTGCTAGCTTTCGCATAAAAATTTGGTATTCTGATATGTGTGAGCAAATAAATTAGTTCATAGAACTCCTTCGCACTCCACTTTTTTGCTATCCGGCCTGCCTTTCCGCCGCATTAGGCCGGATTCTCGGGAGTCTACTGTATTTAGTGCCTTAGAGTACAAACAAAGAATATCGTATAAAAGCAAAGAATATAACTTCTTTCGAAACTTCTAAGGATAATTAGTAATCCGACAATTACATATTGATAACAAAGTAACTTCTTAGTCATCTTAATGGCGGTCATACGTACCTGAAAAGGCTCATCTCTTAACAATTAAATAAGAGTAAAAGGCGGCGATTCATTTCACATGTGGTAGAAATATCATTCAGACTCAGACTATAGAAAACTTTTTTTTTTTGTAAGTCGGATTCACGAAGTAAACGTATATTCTCAGCACATGCACCATTAAAAATCAAGAATATCTCGAAACGCTAACTATTAAACGTTTCCTTTGTAATAAAGGCTCTAACACCAGGAAATTGAATAAAATAAAAGCATTTACGACAATCTAATTTCCTTCAGTTTCGAAAATCTAGTTAATCAATGGAACACGATTATGCTATCATAAAACGAAGCCGCCATTTTTGCCATTTTGTTTCACCAGTTCGTTGCTGTGAAGCGTTCTAACTCTTGAATCACATGAAAAGCAAAAAATATTTGCTTTATTTTGTAGTGTTTGAAAGGAAAAACATAAAATACTATTAGATCGTGATTTTCTTGTCTTTAGCAATTTCTATTTTTTCTATTTTCTTTTTCAGAAACATACGGTTCGGAGATTGATTTCATCAAATTGAAAAAGTTCGGATTGATTTTGTTGCGTCTTTAAATTTTTCATAGGTCTAGTACTTAGAACAAGCAGTATAAGAAAAAAAAATACATTCTTAGTATTATGAATGCAATAATATGCGTTGAACTGAAAAAGATACATGCCTATATATCATTTAAGTTTCTTTTTTTTTTTTTTTTTTTTTTTGAAACACAAATCCGTATGAGCCGATTATATTTTGCAAATAAGAATCTGCTTATAACTGATATTACTATTTATTTACATTCATCAATTCATCATGGACCATGGTAAGCGCAAAACCATAGTACGATTTCTGCGTCAAAAAACTAATGCAAATAAAATCCTTTTTTTAAACTTTTTACTTTTATTTCAACTCTTGCTTTTTAATTGGACGAAAATTTATTGTTAGCTTACCCAATAGGAATCCATCTTTGCTCCATTGTACGTCTCCTTCCCTATTTCCGACGTGACATTGGAATTCCACATCATCGCCTTCTTTACTTTCCTGGTCCGTTGGCCGAACTTTAAAATATTGGTTTTCACAATATACAGCTGAAAAAAAGCAAAGATTAGTTATATATATTTTAAAAATATTAAATAACTACTAGTCATTGTTTGTTACAGTATTTTTATTCCGGTTATGAATTTCCAGTTATTCATAACCGGAGTATCGGGCTAAATGGCGCGGACGATGTTTTCCTTTTCATTCTAACGCTTGCCCCTACTTTGGCTAAGGCCACATTTTCTGGAGTGATATTGCTTCAAGAGAAGTCAGGTGCAAAAGCAAGACCCAGTATCGCAAGAAATAAAAATAACGTTGAGAATAAAATACCGTTTTCATGTAATATAATTTGATTTTATGTATGCAAACGTTTCAAAAAATATGCAATAACCATGATGTTACTGATAATCAAAAGCACCAACTGGCGCCGCAACGTATGCGCCCAATAACCTTGTTCAGATAACAAAGTATTTAACACTAACGCCTTCCATGTAGGTGATGCAGAAAATAAATAGTCAGAATAATGACAAAGGTTCGTGCGACATAAAATTATTTTACAAATCATACCTCCTGCATATACGCTAGAAGTTCTTTCATCGTTTAAGATACGAAAAGAAAAACAAAAAAAAAAAAAGAGAGAGAAACTGTATGGTGGGTTTTTAAACTAGTAATTATTACGAACAATTAAGTCGAAACTCTAAGACACATGTATCTTAAGCCTTAAGGGTTTTAAAGTTCTACAAACAATGATTGTTTGAATATTTCCTGGAGTCAAAGAACGCTACTTTACGTAGAACGCTACTTTTAAGCTATTTGTATTTTAGAACTCGTGGTTTATTCTGGGGTAATATTTCCCTCAAATAATTCTGAAACCTTCTGTTACTAATTATCATATGTGCCTAATTATCATTAACGCATAGGCTATCCCCTTCAATGATGATGAATTTCCAATTACCGCCTCGAGCATGACCGTTTCGTGTGTTTGAGTAATGTGATAGTTCACTAACTATTCCTTACGCAAATTGCACAATCATATTATTGCAAATTGGTTCCGCTATTTCATGATATACTATGCCCATAGAAATTCGACTCTAATTACCGTGCTTCCTTTGTATGGGGAAGCTAGCTCCATCAATAGATATTTGATATGGAACATCTGGAAACTATCAGTTCGCAAAGTGCCTACAATCTCATGTTCGAAATTTTTAAAATGCAGTATTGTGATTATTTGTTCGGCAAGACAAAATCTTATTTAAAATGAATGCTTAGAATATATAGAAATGATGATTTCGTTGCTGATTTGAAATATTGGAGTTTAAGAAATATTTTCAGTAAAACAAACATGACATCTTGTAGTTTGAAGATATCGAAATTTTAAACTCGACCCACGCGGAAACCGGCAAAAATAACCTTCAATTACAAACGTAGTTCATATAGTTCACGAAGCATTAACGTAAGGCAATGCAAAAACCATTAATCGGAACAATGGTAAAAGGCTACGGTTACGTAATTGGTTCGTAACCGTAAGAAGGCTACGGTTACATTCCATCAATTAGATAAAGTATCTTGCATTATGAAAGTCATTGCATTTTAGATATTTCAATTACAAAGTTCATAAAAATAGTGATGCCACATTCAGGAAATCACATTATTGATATTAGATTTAAGACTAGTTAGCTTAGAATGAGAAAAAATGAAAAGTTTTGAAAACCCTTAACATTTTAAAGGATATCGATTTTAATTAAAAGGTAATCGTTCCTACTGCAGCAGTAAAATATGTCGTGCTTCAACTAAAACCATCAGTGCATAGTTTACTATAAAATAGGAAGTTTATTAAACTCTGCAGTTTAAATTTATATCGCATAAACTTGAAAACAAACTGAAAAGCCTGTGAATAGAATATTGAACTGACAAGTTTAATTCCCTGCAGAATGTTTTAATAAAAAGGTTTTTTTTTTCACTGTAAATTTTTTTTTTTCTAAATAAATGGTTCTTTTTATTTTTTATCACTCTACAAATATGCTAAAAACATATTTGAAAAGGACAGAACTAAGATCACATTTTTTCTGTGGATATAATATATCAACGTGTTATACATACTTACATAGATATATACTTGCATAGGAAAGAGAAAAAGCAATATCAGAACAATAGTTTTAAAAAATGCTTTTTAAATAATAGCAGAATTTTGCAATTGTATTAATGTATAAATTTGATTTAAAGTAATGTATTAAGAAGAATATGATTTAAGAAATCCATTTTTTGTCAAGCGCAGTTTCTGAATAACTTTTACATATTAAATAACACTAAAGTTGCACTTGTTCCTGTGTTTAATCTTCAGTTTTTCAAATTCATAATCGTCATAAATATATACAAAATCTTCAAATGAAATTGTTGGAGGAATGTCCCACCCTTAGCATCTAACTTAAATAAAGAAAATTAATAAACGGAAAAAATCCTACTATGTAGTTCAATTTAGGTTTCGCATGCGTTAAATTAAAGTTTATAACCCTGGTTGTCAAAGATGCTTTTATAGCCTATTTTCCAGTACAAGTTTAAAAAAAACAAGTATGGAAGAAAACTTAATGTATCGTAAAAAAGTCGTTAAAACAAAGAAAATTAAAAATTGTCTTCTGTCTGTCTCTGTTTTTTTTCGATGTATTTTTTAGAAACAAAATGTCCCTTCTACGTAAAAGAGTAAACTATTAGCAAATAGAAAGACTATCAATTTAATTCTCTCAAACTCTTAGGAGTTTTATACTTTACTAAATTTCAGCTATAATTGATCTCTCTCCCTTTTAAATTGGAGAATTATAATTGACTTTTTTTCTTAATATACACGAAGAAGCAATAGCAAAAAATCCTCCCAATGTAAAATTTAAAATGTCAATAATAATACTGGTATTAATAATTTAAAAAATGGAAACCAAAGAGATGTATATCATATTACTTTGCAAAGACACATAGTTTTAACATTAAATTTAGTTTGAGAAGTAAGATAAATGTTTTGTAGAAACAAAAAGTAAAATGTCCTGTTGCAAATTTTACTTTTTTGTATACAAATGATTACAAATGATTTTATATGCAAATGATTGCACCTAATAATCAATTGTATACTAAATTAAATTGCTTATAACTGATTTCCTTAATGGAAAAAAAAACTCAATCAATCAATCATATCTTCGTCAGTGCTAATATTGACTCTAGGTACTATAAATTTACGAAAAAAGTACTTACATTTTTATTAATAACTTTTTTCGTAGTTCTTGGAGGGGGAACAAATTAGTGCTAAACAATAATTTTTGGCGTTAGTGGCTTTTATTAGAAAAGAGAAGAAGGTATAATTTTCTTGATAATTTCTAAATTGTTAAAAAGATAAATTGATTGTTAAAAAATGCATTCAAATACAAAAAGGCCATTTCTGCGCATGTACTACGTCAGCAGTTCTTCACGAGAACATTCGCTCGAGGAAATCCCTCCGCTAGATCAGAGTTTATTTATCATTCAAATTTCTTCTTCAAATTTAGAGTTTTTTAAAAATTTTTACAGTTAATGTGTGTGAAAAATTGTTCAAATAAAAATAAAACGTATATATAAATACTTAACATTCATATAATTTACAACTGCCCAACTATTATTTAAACAGTTTTGCATTATTCTATAATCATGATCGTAATTACTGAAAGTAAGCAATATGAAAACTTTTAAATAATTAAGAAATTGGAAACTAATGTAAATAATTTTTAGTATTGCAGAAATGTACATGTCATAGAACTTTATTGAAATAATTAAAAATCACCGTTAAAAAAAATAAGTTGTAAAAACTTTCATAAACATCAGTTTAGAAGATTTTTAAAAAAATTATAAACAAATTACTAAAAATTTACTCACGGTAGGCTATGACATATTTAATGAGGCACCATGTTATTAATTTCTCGTTTATGAACTTTTAAAAACACGTTTGGATATGCTAATTAAAAACACTAGCAGCACTATCACGATTATTATAAAAACTTGATGCTGAAAGATGAATAAACATGTTTCCGTAAAAGAATAACATGAAAAAATGTTTAATTTTTGACACAAATTTTGGTCATCAAGCACATTGTTTTTGTACTAGCTGGAATATAAAACGTTGAAGTGAAATTAATTAGATTACCTTTTAAAGTGATCTACGAAGTGCTACAAGAAGATCAAAATATTTGCGTTTATGACGAAAGCCCGAATTAAGTTGAAGTGATTAGATGTTCCCGCATCTTTTAACACTCAACGAATATAATTATTTTTAATAAGTTACGATAAAGATTCGAAAGGGAAATGTAAATTAAGTGGAAAAGAATTACATGCGACGTTTTAGGAAAAAGTAAAAATATTAATAATAAACTCGGGTAAAACGACTAAGATTAATTAGAATATTATTACTTACCAAAAATGTCCATGCTTGGATAAAATGATAGCAATAAATTAAAAAACCTTCATTTAAATATTCCGTGAAAGTAGAAAAAGGAAACTGTTGCATGTAGTCGTGACATAATTTGTCGCGCGTAAATGACAGAAAAGAAAAACTAAGTATATAGAAAAACGTATTAGGCTGGAAGCCGGTTTATTAATGTGATAACTGGCAATATTTTTTGCTTGGGAACATTTCATATCTTCATTTTAAGAAGAAATATCACTTCAAGAAGTATTTTTTATCGAAAGCATTTCACTTGCGTGAGTTTATTTATACAAGTTTTATAACTATACATCATTTTTCGAGCTATTACTTCTGAAAGTTACAAGAAATATATAAAACCTAGTTTATGGGGGGGGGGGATGTCAATTTCAGGAGTTACTGTTATTAAGTGCGGGTTTTCTCCCCTTCAAATAACTCATATCATTTTTCTATAAGCTCCGTTTCTGTGAAATTATTATTCATATAAATATACGTATGTGCAACATAAGTATGGTTCGATAGCGAAATTTTGGCATTTAGACGCTTCTGCGCATGGCAGAAAAGATCGAATCTATTCGAATTTCAGGGAGTCCGTTTATTTAGTACGGGAATCTAAATGTTTTCTTCGATGTTTGTTGAAAGCAACTAATTTTATAAACTGGCATTTAGCATCAGTTCGGGTAAAATCAAGTATTTTAAATGAACTAGAACGAGAACAAAAACGGCACATTTCTTATACCAGCAGTTCCCCCCTTGAACGTAAATGGATTCGTCTTGGCACTCTGCCAGGCATATTGCTTTAGTTGATGGTAGAACTCTACCATTATCTTTTAAACTTTACAAATAAATGTAGATTTTTTTTTTTTTTTAGATTCTTCGAACTCTATCTCTCCTTAAGAAATAAAATTTTCAACATTAAAGCCATCTCTTCATGGTAATTTTGACATCGTAAATAAAAAAAAGACTTCACAAGAGGGAATAAGTATGCAACATATTAGAGAAACAAGCATGTGTCGCTGTGTACGTCTAGGTTTTCGATAAGTTTTGGGAACATTAAACAGCTTACTAGGAAATGCTTTCAATGTGTATGATAACTCTTTTGGAAAAACACTGTCTTGTTTGCATTGGATCATTCATACTTGTATTTACCGAATGTAGGCAAGAAAACAGAGCTTTAAATAGGTACGCAAAGGATGTTTAGTTCATGTATTGCAGGGAAAATGTTTACCTAGACTGATAAAAGCCCCAGTTTAGCTAATGTCTGTTAATGAACCAAATTTGCTGGGGAAATCTTCAAAGAAAACCTAAAGAAAGTTCTTGCGATAAATGAAAATACAAAATCTTCCTGATCCAAAAGTATTCTCAGATAGCCATTAATTATCTGTGATTTTAAGTAAACTTCTTATAAATTGCACGAAAATAATATTTTGTAATTAAAGAAATTATAAGATAACTTGTTTTACATTAAAAAAATGCATATTTTACAAGCAGGGAATTATGTCTGATGTATGCTTTTTTTTTAGTACTTGTTAAATTTTGCCTCGAAAGTTTGAAATTATATCAAAAATAACATTTACTTATATGTATGACATCTGATCTTTTTGTTACATTGAATCACTCTAAATGGTTTAATGTGACGCCATTGATATTTTTATTTTACACTGAGATATTGGTTTAAAAATATTTTAAATGTATGCTTTTATGAAACACATATTAACTCTGTAGTTTTAGCTGCCATGTTCAAGAAACAACTGCTCCCTTCCTGCCCTAAAATACTATTTAAAGAATATCAAAATTACGGGAACGGTTTTGTTAGTGCCACTTCGTACACCACTTTTTATAAGATTTTTTAAATTCTTAATATTATTTAATTCAATTTAATTCTAAATCGAAAGAAAATAGAAAACCTTGCGAAATCAGAATTTCGTATTTGAAACACTCTAAATATATATGGTTTTCTTTAACATAAGCTTAAAATCAAGAACTGTTTGGCAAAAACAAAAATAACCCAAATAAGATCTTTCAAATGATTTTTTTAATTTATTTTCTTCTTTCGGTCAATATTTGCTCAGAAGTAATTTGGGGAAATAAGCTCTGATGAGACTTACCGAGATACCCTTCAGCTAATGATCTTTTTAACTTTTAACTATTATATTACTTTAAAAGGATTATTGAAATCATTATTTATATTTTTCCACGATTAGTATTTTCCCATGAAGAAAATTCTACTGCCCAGCATTTTTGGACTTATGATCATTGTTTTGAATTTTCTTCTGCCAGAATTATCAGAATACGCTCTTCGGAATATGACCTTGATTTTTAGGAGGCTTATCTCATTTGGAAAAAATCTCATTCTTTAGTAAATGATTTTTTGAGTACTCCATATTTTCCCGACATTTGGAAATGATTTTTGTAGTTTTTCTTTCCTTTCCTGTTTGTTTTCCGCCTTTTTTTTCTTGGTCTCTGCACCCGTTTTGTTCCTGGCCTCTGATTGGTCAATATCTAATCCGACACCATTTGGTGTAAATACCGACTGCCTTTCTGATCCTTGCCTGTTGACTCACAGCTTTCTAGTTGTATGCTGACCGTTTCTTTTCTGCACTGATGAAGAGGCTCCATTGTAGCTTCGAAATAGCTATTTGCGATACTTTTTATTCTGAATTTCTGCATTTTTACGTTGTTTTACCTTTGTACTTAAATTCTCTCAAAAGTTATTATTGGGGGGGGGGGGGGGACAGACAGACACACATTTTCCTCATCTCAAAACACTACTTTCAAATTTTGTATTAGTCATTCTTTATTTGATTACTTGTCTTTATTTTTAACGATATTTTTACGATACATTAAGTCTTTTTTCATTTTTAACTTTTAGGAAAAACAGGGTGTTGGATAATTAAAGGAAACAATTGGAAAAAATGCATAGTAAGTTAACTTCAACATGTTAGATAATTAATACCAAGTCCTACGGTTTATATCGCTCTACGGCTTATATTTTTAAAAAATGTACCTTTTTAATAAACAATTATTCTCGAATTATAACCGAATTGATGAAATGTGAGTAATTTTTACTTGCAAGGCAATCAAAATACAGTTGGAGCTGTCAAGGAAATGTTCTAAGTAAGTTAGTGTACTGTATCATATATTCCCCTTTCCCAAGAAGGAAAAAGATCCTTTGAACACCTCTCATTAGATAAAAGTACAGTCTTGCATTTTTAGCACAAAACAACATGATGTTTATATAGTTACAAACACTAAAATGTTTTTTTTTTTGTTTTTAATGCTTAAGAAACGATATTCAATATTTTTTTATTAAAAAATATAAACAGAAAAATGTTTTCGTTTTAATTAACGTGAAAAAAAAACATTTGTTATCATTTGCAGATTTAATTTCAAAATTACTTTCTAGCTTACAATACGATATTTTAATGAAAGAGAATAATTACTGTGTAATACGTTTTATGCATATACATTTTTTTGTTTTTCTTTTTAAACTAAGTCATTAATTAGTAATCTTATTCAACATTTCCTGATAAATACAAACTAAAAATAAATACTGCTACAACAATGCGATAATGCTATGATAACTGTAAAAAAATTAATTACTTTTCGGACGTGTTTGTTGTTGCCCAAAAACTAATTAAATTGTCACTCGAAATGAAAGACAGGAAATGCACTTGACAGATGCACGTGCTTATATATAATCTGAAAACAAAATGCAAAGAATAAATTAATTAAAAATTACGGATACATGACAAGAAGGCTTGTTGAATGAAAATGAAGTTTTAGATTTTATACTCGAGCGACTTTTTTACCCTTGCATCACAAACGACAGATTCAGGTTAAGCATTTGAAGCATGCCTTGGCGAAATTTGCTTTTAGAAGATGAAGGGAAAAAACGATACTTTTATCTTGAATAAGATGCATTTAGATAAAAAAGGAAAATAAAGCTGATCTTTTCCTAAACACACCAGTTGATCATATCTTACTCATTGTCTCTTAAACCTAATGCCTCCATTCTGCACATAATTTTTAAAATAAAACAGATGGATTTTTTAAAAAATGATTGATTAGTTTACTAATTAGGAGATTGGGTACACTTTGTAAATGAATAATACATAGCAACCTTAGAGTTAATAGGACAATCCGTTACACAGGTGGAGTTTAAAATCAGACGTGTAACGTCTGTGAACCATGACTGCCTCAAGTTTACAACGAAAAATACGAGGAATCATTTGTTCCCTGATCCCCCATTATACTATTGGGGCAATGAATAAGCTTTAAACCTACTTTGCATAGAAAAGAGATTCTTTTATTTGATCAAGGGAAAGAACTACCGAATATTTTAAGCATCAAATTTACGACATTGCTTTGAGAAAAGGAAACCTGAGGAAAGAGAAAGGTTATGCACACAAAATCTAAACTTTATTTCTGGGTGGCAACATTGCTCTTACAACGAACTCGCATTGTCAAGTGCATTTCCTTTTTATCTTCTGATAAGAACTTTACAATATTTTACGGATCAAATTTACTACGGGGAGACATTGCCTGTTGTGGCACGTTGATGCCACAACAGGCAGTGTCTGACGGACGGCACGAGTGCCTGACGGCACAAGAAAACAAAATGCCTGTTGTTCACATGTTGCCATAACGCTTAATCCACTTTTGCAATTGTAAAATTTTTACTTATAATTTACTTTAATTTTTATATTTTATAATGTGACTAACCCTCGTGTATTTTAATACAAAGTATGGAGTTTCTAAGACTAAATGTTTTATTTAAAAATATTTTGTTCACGTTGCGGGTGTGACAATAATGTCACGCCCATAACATGCATAAATTCTTATTTTTTTTTCCTTAAAAAACTTTTTTCTGGTTACGTCCATCATTGGGGGACAGTATTGAATAATGCTGCACCATCTACACAGGGAAGGCAAGATTACACACCCAAAAGGTAAAAGGAAAAGTAGTTATTTAATTCATTAAGGTAGTTTGTTATAAATATTGTTGGACAATGTCTCGCACAATCGCAGACCTACTTTTAATTATCAAAATGAAAAGTTCATTATCAGTAATATTACGTACGAAAACAGGAAATGTTGAGTATGGTGCTAAAATTCATTTTTTGGAGTAAAAACGATTTTTAATGTAATAATCGCATTTAATTCAATCATTTTAAACATCATGAAAAAAATGTTTATAAAAAAACAATTTTATAAAAATTTAAATATCTTTGAAACACTGAAAATTATACAACTACAAAACCTTTCTAACACTTGCATTTTTTTGTGTGGAGTAATATTTTATTATTTTATAAATATTTCAGAGATATCCGACTTCTTTTTTCTTTTTTACGTGTGTATGTAGGTAGGTGCCTTGGACGTAAATACACCACTCGATATAGATTAACACGTTGAGGACGCCGTGTGCCACAGGTGGCTCACATGCGAATAGTTTATCTGGCGGTGTGTACCACTGGTGGCTCACACACGAAGAGCTAACCTGGTGGCCTGTACCACTGGTAGCTTATATCAGCTATAGTCTTATAACACAGTTTTGTTGCATGAAAAAAACTTCATGCGGTAAAAATAACTTGTTTACCGCAAAATTGAAAAGCTCAATGTGTTAAGGTCTTCGGGAATTTTCAATCTGCAGCGAACGGGAAAGATTCACATGTAGTAATAGCACAGTACAAATAATAATAATAACTAATGACATTATCAGGGTTGAAACAAACCCGGATTTTCAGAAAAATCACAACCCAGTGGTTTTTTTAGGTTTTAGTGAGGTTTTTTCGTGTTTAATTGATTTATTTGAGGTTTTATCGGCAATTATTTGGTTTTTCAAAATTTAGAGTACAATTGAAAGGAAATTTTAATGCTTTATATCTGTACATGTAAATGAAAATGGATATAGTATAACCAGTAAAAAGTTTAAACTTAATGCTGGAAAAATAATTTAGATTTGTGTGTTTTATTAAAGGTAGGAATATATTCACTTGAGACAGTTGTACAGAATCTGATAGTAAATTTGGGATAGAGAGGGATTCGTCATTTTTAAGAGCCTCAGACTGTGAAAAGCAATTAAAATTTAAAATAATGATGGGCTTAGTTTTATACGTGATTGCAAAAAACAAATTATACTAAAGTATTTAGACTAAATGTTGAAATTGTAAACAAAGAGTCATTTTTTTAAATTGTTTTTTTTTTTTTTTTGGGCGAGAAAAAAACTATTACTTTTCATTTTTTTCTTCTGATTTTTATTGTAATATAGTTTATACAGTCGTTTTCAATTTTAGCTCATACTACGTAATTAAAAAAGTAGAATGTTTCTGACCATGCTTTAGTTATGTTACTTTTTTATTAATTTGCAAGCAAGTAACATAGAATGACGAAAAAGATTATTCTTTTAATTTATTTAAGGTTTTTTTGGTTTTTTATTTTGTAATTTTATGATTTAATATATTGAGCTATTACATTTTTCTAAATAGGCTGATCAAATAGTGCCCTTAAGGCAGCGATTCTCAACCTGTGGGACGCGGTCCCCTAGGGGGGCGCGAGAATATCCAAAAAAGAATGATTAACTGACTGAAAGGAAAGCCCACATACACATGGAAAACAAAATACATTTCGACATATATAATAACTTACTAAAGTAAAATAAATTGCTAAATTGAAACTTTCTCAATCAAAACATTCTAAATGAAAAACAAATTTAATAATTGCTAGTGGCTTCTTCGGACCTGTTTTTCAAAGCAAGGTTTCTCGAAGGAAGGCGTAATATTAGAAATAGCCACTCTCAGTTGTTTCTACAATATATTTAGCCGAGATCTTTAGTTTGTCTTCAAAGAAGCCACTGCAGAAAACCCTGTTTTACAAAAGTAGGATGTTGAAAATTGAAATAGAAGGCGAAATGCCCTTGCTTTTAATGCAGAAAAGTCATCCTTTACTCCTGCCCAAAATTCAAATAGTGATTTATTATTAAATTAATTTTATCACGAAATTACTAGATTTTACTCATGTTTTGGCAGTTAGTTAAAGAAACTTCACAAACAGAATCAGTACTCTATATACATTATTGTTGCATACATTCTTTGGTAAGGGGCGCGCGATGAATATTATGATAGAAAATTGTACCACGAATACTGAAAGGTTGAGAAACGCTGCCTTAAGGAAAAATGGCAAAGTTAAGTGAATTCCAAACCATTACCTCAACTTATAGGAAGAAGTTCGATATCTATCAATAATAGCCGGCTTTTGAGCCAGGCCATGGCACATTAGTTATTGATGAAGTATGTTGAACAAGTGTAAAGAAAATTTACTACGAATGCAGCACAATAAATGTGAATCCCTCCTTAACGGTCTGTCCCCTTTTCTATCTCTCTCTACACAACTATTCTTATTTTAATTTTTCGAAACCGATTATTGGCATTGGGCAACATTTTGAATTAGTTTCATATAATGCATAGGACTTTCTTACTTCTCAAAATAGTCAAAGCCCCTCAATGTCTACTTTTTGAGTTGCTTTTAAAATCGAGCTCTCATATCGTGAGACATTCTTCTTTTTTTTTTTTTTTTTTGGGTTTTTTGGGGTTTTTTTTTCAAAAGTCAGATGCGAATTAAACGAGTGTGGACTTGGTGCTGGCCAGGAGCCAAGATATCATAATGGGTCCTTTCCTTATTTCAAATCGCCCCCCCCCCCCTCCATTCTTTTATTGTAGAGCTTTCTATAGAATAGCCTCGCGACAGATTATATGCCATGCAATTCGTACGATATAGTTCAACTAAGGTCAATGCAATTTTTCAATTCAGTGAATTAAATCTTGAAAATTCCTTAGAGCTTTTTAAAAATTTTAAGCACGAGTGCCCACCCCCTCTGAGTGACTACGCACACCCCTAAAAAGCTACAAAGCCTCCCAAAATTCATGTCCATCGCAAATCAGCTAAAACCTCCTAAAAACACCCTCTCAATGAAATTTTCAATAGCGTAATCTGCTGCCTGAAACCCCCGACTGGCACCCGTTTTAAGGAGTGCCTTTCTTAATCGCTAAGAGGCCTTCAAACTTCTTAATCAACACCTGTTAGAAGTGATGATTATGCTTTAAGGAAATAACTATACTTTTATTCGATAGGAGTAATTGAGGATCATCTAATAATTAAAAAAACCCGTTAATATATATAGAGAGAGATAAATAGATAGATAACGTTTGGTTTAAATCAATATTTTTATGAGTTTACCTAAGTCAAGCAGAAGTTTGTGTAAGAATTTCGAAGATAACTCCCTTGTGCATACATTATACATCCTGTTAGATATAAAGCAATATTTTTAATAGTTTTATTAGGGTAAAACCGTTTTAATTAATTATTTTGAAAAACACACCCGGATATTTTCGGGTTGGGCAAAATCGAGTCAACCCTGACATTTGTACAGTGATCACTAATCCTCTTAAGAAAATTTTTAAAATATCAAAATTTCAAAATTTTCTGCTTTTTCAAAATTTAGTGGATTTTAAGATTTTTTTTTTTTTAATTTCTAAACCAACTATTCAATTATTATGTATGTGCTTGTTTATTCCAATTTGACAAACCCATAAAAACGCAAACGTACTGTGTTTCTGATTTAACAAGAAAAAAATGATTTTGTCAGCTCTAGCTCTAAGTCCTCATTTCTTTTGTTTTTACTTTCTAGGATTTAGATGCCAACATTTTATCCCGCGCCAAGGGAGTGAGGGGAAATGTGTCAAAGATTATCTTTGATGTCCATTGACCTGGATTATGCTTGGAGTATATCTAAGGCTCAATCAAATGCAAGAAAAGACTGAAAGGAGAAGAAATGTTAATACTTACAATCCTGGTTTAGTAACAGACTCCTAAAGTTGTCCATTAGTTTTCGGTACAAAAATATGTAGTCAGGAGAAATGTAGTGTTAGTAAACTAAAACGCATAGAATTAAACCAGTTGTCACCGTGCAATGCATTTAAAATATTTTTTTTTTTTTTTTTTTTTGGGGGGGGGGGGGGGGTAATCGAACCGAATTCAAAAACTGGGCTAATGAGTAAGAAAATAATCTCATTCGTTAAACAACATAGATCCGACTTTTAAACATATATTTAGAAGTCGGCACAAAATTATGACAGTCTAATTTAAATTACACCAAGTAATACTTCATATTTTAATTGCTGCAAGCTATGTCAACACCACCGAAAGACAAGGCACGAGGTCTCAAGCGTAATCTTATGGTGGCGTCATCACAAGTAGGTAAACGCTAACAGCCAATAACGGCACTTTGAAATATTGTATTATTGTATTCAAGCCAAAATTATTTTAATCGCCAAATATTTATTGTCAATATCAAAAATGGCAACAATTCCTTTTTCTTAATTATTTTTAACTATTTAGTAAGCAAGCTGATTCGTGAATATAAGGATACTGTTGAAGCGATTAATGTACTCCAATGCATTATTTCACTCTTTATGTGTGTAATTAAAGCTGCGTAACCAGCAACTACTTCATAATTTACTCGAAAAATTACCATTCATGTGTTGCATTCCTGGATGCAAGTTCAGTTACAGCTTAAATGAAAAGGTATCTCTTTTTAAGTTTTCAAGTGAACCATCACGGTTGGATAGATGGTTGAAATTAATTACAAGGAAAGACTTCAAACCAACAAAATCGTTTAAAGTAAGTCAGATTTTATTTTTATTCACGTGATGCACTGAATATTTTACATACAATTCCGCTTAATGCCCCTGCAATTATTTGCAGGGGCATTAAGCGGTGCGTCGTCAATACTAACATTAGCGATAGTATGTAAATACGAAATACACGAAATATTCACTACAAAACATAGGGAAAAAATTGAATCATTCATTTACTGCAGAATTAACTTTGCAAGCATAGGATATTTTGCGTGTTTCTATGTTTGTTATTATGGCGCATGAGACAAGACGGTACACCATAATGTAAGATAACTTAGAAGTCATGATACATATTCTTTTAAACAACATAATTTAAGAATACGAAATGGCGAATAAAAAAATGCGTTCCATAAAATTATTTCAAATAATTAAATTTACTAATATGATTAATCCTACTTCCAAACTGAATAATTGGCATAAGAAAAACAATAGTATTTTCATGTAACGGCATGGCTAAAGATTTAACACCTTATGTCTGGGATAAACCGTCAATATTGAATGAAAAAAAAAGAATAAAAAACAGTAGTGACCTTAAAATATTTTTTCAATAACAAAAATTATAAACGCGCCAATGAAAGAAAGTCACCAAGTTTATATTTGCGATAAAAAGTGCAAAAGATTCTTGGTAACAAAAAGTAGTTAGAAATTGGCAAGAAAAATATGTTATGAATTAAACTTTCCTTATTATTGAATATGCATGCACCACTGAATGTTCTAAGTCATGTGTAAGTTGACATAATTTAACAACTTGCTCAAAATTTTTAAAAAAGAAAAAAAAAACGTAAATTTTTGCGTTGTTTCTAAACTAAAATGCTGTCGGTCACTTTTCGAGGGAAAAAAGGAGGGCTTTCGTATATGCTTTCCAAAATGTTTTCGAATTTTAATAGATAAGTAAAAATCAAGTTCGTGTTAACGATAATTTGCTGAGACTTTCTCAGAGAATTAATTTAAATGAGTTTAACTGTAGGGTACAGAAGTTTCTTTCTGAATTTTTCTGAACTACTTATTTTTACTTTTTTGTAAAACATTTGTGAATGACAGTCATTTATTCCAAATTAAAATAAATTTTAATAGTTGGAGAACTAAATGGTAAGCATAATTTGAAGTGTTAGAGCACAGTCTAAGAAAACTATGATTACTGTATTTTATTTTAGTATCTTGTTTGTGCTCGAATCATTCAATTTCATTTTTTCATATAGCAAAAATACGCTAGTCTGTGCTTTGTTTGTTTAATTTAGGGGAGGGGGATGACAATTTCATTTGAAAAAATGAAAGAAGAAATTTATATGCAAACATAAAAACAGTAAAAAATATAATTAAAATATTTTTCACAGGTGTGTGAATTACACTTTTCTACTAATTATGTGCTCAGAAAATAGATAGTAAAAATATTACCCTTTATATGATTCTTAACAATGAGTGTTTAGAACATGACGAATGTTTGTATTAACACACAATAGAATTAGTTTCATAGTTTATGGTTAACACCGCAACGAATTTTTCGTTGCGGTGTTCTTTTTTAAAGAACTAATGCAAAGAACGTTCTTTTTTAAAGAACTAATGTATAGAAAAAAATGATTTCAAAACTCCTACTAAGAAACGAAAATTACAGTCCTTAACAAATTCTAAGTCCAATGCATAATTTGTGCTGAAGATGTACGTTTTTGAAAAAAAAATTGATGGTGCATTCATATTTTAAAATGTTCTAATGATTTAAAGCATATTTATATTTTAACAACATTTTTAACATGCTTTTTTCCAGCAAAAGTGATTCATTAAACTAAATAAAAGATTTTGAAATATTTGAAATATCATTATTAAATAAAAAGGGGAAAAATTAATTAGAAAGCTTATATTTAAAATTTTCACTCAAAGTACATTTTAAAAATAGTTTTCAAATGTTTCATAAAGGGGTTTTTAAAACAAGTTTTAAAACTGCAAAAAATATACTTCATATACTTTTCGAAACTATTAAAAGTTTTTTAAAGCATCATTCTACTCATATAATTATTGATTATGAAGAAGATTATCAATTACAGTAACAAATTATTTATTTAACGACCATTTACTCGTTGAAGAGTTTTCTTTTAAAAGCAAAATGGTAATTTGTGATTTGATTAATATATTTTCTTTTCTACCTGTTTTCTTGAATCCTTGATTTATATTTCTACGTACATAAGTCTATAATCAATTCAATGGTTTCAAGTTTTTTTTATTGTTCTTCTCTCTCTTTCGTCATACCAATAATAACGATTAAATGACAATATATGTTAGATGTTAAGGGTTTTCCGAATACATTTAAAACAAATTTAAAAAAACAATAAATTTTAGGTGTTGGTGCATATTTACGTCAATCGAAACACTGAATAATATATTTTTTTTTTCAATAAGTTCTTGGTTTCAAACATATACTTAGTTCATGCAATTTAATAGTAATTGGTCGAAACATGGCACTTCACTGCTTTAAGTAATATTAATAACTCTTTATGTGAGCAAATTTAAATATTAAGACAAATATTGTTAATCAGTTGCACCACTGATTTCGTTATCATTGTAATGAAATAAACGTGTAATTTTCTCAATGACTCAGAGTAAACAATTTACAAGATAGATTAAAATGTTTCATTGCTACAAAATTACTACGCAGCAGATGAACTTTAATACCAATGTGATAAACAAATAACTTTATAGCGTTAAGAGACGTCTGCAAGTTTCGACATTAGCAATATTTCAGAAAGATAGCACTTCGGTAACAAATTAATGAAACAAAACGCTACCTCTGGAGCGTAAAAAATAATTCATATAAAGTTTTTATGACAAGTTTAATAATATGGGCTAAACTAAATCCCGCTATGAAATATATTAATTAGAAGACCGAAAATTCCATCATCGCTTTACGATTTGCGTAACAGATAAAACTTGTTCTCATTAAATATTGATCACCTCTATCCTCCATATAATGAGGCATTAGACGGGCACAGATTAATTACCATGTTTTTGCGTCGTAAACGCTATTTTTCTGTCTGCGATGCACGGAAATTCTAAGTCAGAACTCGCAACGTAACAAATACTCCAAATATATTTTACCTCGTGTCGTAAATTTTTAATACAACCCCGGCTGCTGATAAAATAAATAAGCCCCCACGTAATTATTAACTTGACGGGTGTCATTAGGGTGGTGTGATAATGTTTCGAAGTTTAAGTTATATGTCTTTTCGTTGAGGTTGTAGTACTTTTTCTTGAAAATTGAAACATCGTAATGGCGGTTAGCAGCGAAATATAATTTTGTTATATAGTACGGACGGAAATTATTTTTTTTTTTTTTTTGCACCTCTTTCAATTTTCTTTGCCTGTTGGCAAATTGAGTCATAAAAGTGTTTTATGAGCTCTTTCTTCATAAAAAGAAATTACAAAAACAAACATGTATGGTTATTATATTTTCACAATTTTTATTATTAAGTATTTTACATAATTATAAGTTTTTATCTTAAATTAAAAGTCACAGAAGGTATTTCATATGTATGTTCTCTTTTTATGGGACTACAGTTCAGATGAAATTAAAAACAATCTAAATGCATAATCCGACGTACTGAGGTACATCAAGGGTAAACCCGGGAGAGTATGCACACAATTCCACAAAATAATAAAAGAACACTTTATTTTTTTATAGCGGTTTTGATTGATTCCTTATTTTACTCAAGTGATTCATTTTATAACATTTATTTAATTTTTGTACTATCTATCTGACGCCGTTTGGACAGCATTTAGTTATTTCTTTCTATCAACTTAAATTTCACACGTCAGTATTTGTTCAGTACTGAACATTTTCTAACTTAAATGTGCATGTTTATTTGCCTTTGGAAACAATGTTCTTCTTTCTTCCTTTTTCAGCCGCGTTTTATACAAGTTATATTTTGTTGAATTTTCAGAAAATATTTTGACGATTTTATGAAGCGGGATTTTTAGGAACTGGTGTCCTTATTCCGATGGGGATTTTAAGATGGACTGTTGGTAACTTTTGGAACAGCAGCTGTTAAAGTCTTTAGTCTGACGGATATTTTTAGTCAGTGACGTATCTTTTCTAATGGAGATTTTTGGGACGATTAACCTTATTCTATTAGGGATGTTTAGGAATAGTTTTCTTTATTCAAATGGGGGGGGGGGGGCTTTAAGCCGTCAATAAGCGATTTGAAGAATTACGCTGAAAATGTAGGTTTCGGAATAAAATGTTGAACAAATGAAAATGAATTCGTTCTTTACATTATAAGTAATAATGTATTCAATTGAAAATGGCAAAAATAGAGGTGCAAAATTAAAGGTATTGACCAACCCCTTTTAATGCAGTGGGCCACCGATTTACAAGCAGATAAAGCTAATTCTCATGGGAATTTTGATCTTGAACAAAAAATTTCCAATCAACATCTCAAAAAATCGCCATTAAGCCGAAAATGTTGCGTCTACGACTAATGTTGATTGGAATTCTCCAGTTTTGCCCTTTTCCTCTAAGAAACTCATGACATATACATAAGAAATAGATGTATCGCCATTTATGCAATTTTTGGATACTTTTTTTTTTTTTTTTGGCGTTCAGACAAACAGATTTGTAAATATATTCCGGTAATTTAAGGGCTAAGGAATGTTTTCTTTACTCTATCAGAAATATTCAGGGACCGTTGTTCTTCATCGGATAGATATTTTTTAAGGAGAATACTGCTCTTATTCTGACTGGAATTTTTAGATGTAGTGTTCTCTATATTGAAATTAGGATTTTTCAACGAACTCTTGAAGTTATTTTGGAATTACTGTCCTGATGAATATGTGTATTTTAGTTACTGTTGCTCTGACTCTAATCACGATTTTTATGAACTATTGTTTTCATTTTAATGTGGATTACTTTGGACTGTTATTTTTAGTCTAAAAGGAATTTCAAGAGGCTGCTGTTTTTATTGTAATCGTGATTTTTGAGGCGTTTTACCGTTTAAATAGGATTTTTTTAGTTACGGTTGAACATTTTCAACTGGGATTTTTTAACTAAGTTTTTCTTTACATATTCACAACAGAGTTTTGGACACGTGTCACTTGGCCTGGGAATGATGCAATGTTATCCCGCACAAAGCTGGGCATGTCAGCTAGTGAATAATAAAAACATCAAAACCAAGATTAATACTAAAAGGTTCTGGTACTCTGAGTAATGTTTTAGTTGATTCTTGCCGAAAATTGTTCTTAATGAGTAGGTAATTATAGGAAAAAAGAAATCAATTTAACTTTTATTTAGATTTTTAATTACATCAAAAACGAAAATGAAGTTGTATTCTTGACGCATTTTAATCCTGTATGCATTTACGTTGAACTAGAAAAAATATATATTGACATTACATTGTAGTTTCGAATAAACCCACATCCTGAGGTGAATTTATGCATATGAGTAATGATTTCCGATATTTCCAGTACGCAAAGTTGAGGTTCGACATAAAAAGTAACTTCGTTTTTCGAAAATATTCAGTAATATATGATTTAGGAATAAAACTTTCCTGCATTGATTATTTTTGTACGATAATGGAGCTGAGTTTTTCCAGGCATTCCGCGAAGAAATCTTATAAAAAAGATCGTTATTAATGGAAACTTGTCCACATATAATTTTAGGTACGATGTGCATTAAAGAAATGAAATTCCGAAGCTAAAATATGCATTGGGTTTAATAAGCTTGTAGTTTTATATCGAGATTTAAAACAACTATAACATTTTCTTCAAAAAATTTTTTTTAATACTGCATTAGTAATAATAATAGCATAATAAATATATTGATCATATAATTTCTATGCCTATTTTCCCTTTTAGTCTAGCATGTAAAGTATTAGCTAATGGAAATGAAATATAAGATGACGTTAAAAAAAATTTTTTTGCAGCAACATGCAGAAGAAAATTATCTTTATTCAATGTCTACGTGCCTATATTGATAGTAATTTAAAAGTGACAAGCACAAAACTACAGTTGGGTATGGCGAACGTGATCATTGTAGACTTTCGAAATTAAAGGATATTGTTGTAATTTACCTTTCGTACTGTAGGAAACTATTGGAAACATGATTAAAATAAACAAAACTAATGTTAGGAGGAGGGGGGGGGGGCGAACATAAACTTTGGCCTTGAACTATGTTGCGGTAATGTCTGTAAATAATGTCTGTGTCATTCGGTAATGTCTGTAAGTGTGAGGATACTAATGATCCCCGTGGAAGAAAAAAAAAGTTGTAAACAGTTATCTGCGCCAATTTCAATGGTTTCGTTTAATTACGTACTAAAGAAAAAAATGTGCAGTTAGTACACCCTTAATGATGTTGATATTGATATTTGGAACTAACTAGTCAAAAAAAGCACGAAGAAAAGAAACTGAATGTTCACTAATGAAATATTTTACGCTAAGAAATGGAGGAATTAATTACTTTGTTTTAATGGGTATCTCAATTTATATTCAATAGCCGAAATGAAATATTTTTTCAATGGAATGCTGAAAAACAGAAGATAAAAACTTTTACTGACCCTGTACAGAAAAATTTCAGCTTGTTTTAAGTTTGTTATTTTATTTTACACACATTCAGTTTTATTGCAAATGTTTGAATAAATACTTAAGACCTGAAAACAAAATTGTGGAATATCGATTGATAACTGCCCAGTAGACAAATATGTTTTAACGTACATTTGTTAAAGTCGGCACTTGGTCATTTACATTCCAATCGCATAGCAAGCTTTCACAACTTATTTCGTTCTTGTCAAAAACCTCTACCCTGCACATAACGATTCACAATTTATCTCTGGCCGAGAACAAGTTATGTCTACTGGAAGTTTTTTTTTTTACTGCCAAATTGATTTTAAGCAACGGTTTTGACTTAACAAATGCTTCAGGACATGGTCGAGGAAATTCAATCAGTGGGACTTGGAACATTCTTCAAAAATATGACGTATGTTCAAAAATTACTCTTCCAAGCTATTCTCCTTGGTTAAGTTCTCATTGAAAGGACTTGTAAGAGTAATGAATCCTCCTTGCTGCTCTGGGTTGGGGTTGTCATGGGAAAAATTTCAAAGATAGATAGCTTCACTTGAGGTTTTCGCGTTTTTCACTCCTGCTTTTAAACCATAAAATTTTTGAAAGTAAGCTTCATTACTGTGCTCATTTTAAAGAGAAGTTCAGTTTTAAGTAAAAAAAGACATGACGGGTATAGGGTTATTAATGATTCGTTGGAGCAGATAGTTTGTGTTAACACAATCTAAAACTAATTTAAAGACAAAGAATTTTAACAGAGAAAGTCGTGTGGGATATTTTAGAAACTTTGCTACATTCTTCATTAATAAAAGCAAATATTATCAAAAAGAATTTCTGCAAAAGTTTCAAAGAAAAAAACCCACAGTTCATACAGTTCAGAGAAATGTTGCCATATCAATGTGATTTTTCTTACTTAAACTCTTACTAGATAATGTTGTGCGTAAAAGTAACTTTCAAAAACTGACGGAACGGCACAACTAATTGTAACTTAAATAGAATGTTTTGAGGTCAAATAGTTTAATAGAAGCGTAATAACATTTTTAGAAATCAAATGTTGATTTAAAAGTACAAATAAAACAAATTATAATTTTGTCATTAGTACCAAAATACCAGTTCTTATTACAATAATCTAAATCCCGTACGAGTTCTTTGTAACACATTTTAAATACGTTATTTTTTTACAAGAAATGAAAATTCTACTTTATTGCTAAACTATGTTCTCAATTGGAAAAATATCTTGATTTATATTCCATGATAAAGATTCATCATTAAATAATGCAACAATTATTAGTTTATACAATTATACAACAATTGTTAATTTTAAAGAAATATAAAAAATGTAGCGCATTTATTTCAAATTGTTGAGATGTACGCAAAATAATCCCACCTTTATGTAGCATTGTACTTGCATAACATACCTGAAACTTAGAACATTATCCATCTTCTATCTATGCATATATATGTTACGGCCAAAGCCCGAATTCGGCACTTCGCGAATTGGCCGGCCAAATCGCGAAATGGCTAAGAACGCTGTAAATTGGCTGGCCAATGTCCGATCTAATCTTGATTTCGTTAATTGGCCGGTCAGATCGCGAAGTGGCATGGGAGGATCAGCCAAAGTTGGAAGAAAAAATCATTGGCACGTATTATTGGCTCTGTATAACCATAACTTCATTCTTTAAAAATTACAAGGTGCGGTACCCGCAGCTAATTGCGGTGGGATGTGGCCATTTGAACAATGTAAAACATTAATTTTTTTTAATTTTAATTTAAACACTTGTTTATTTTTTAATATTTTTTAATTAGAAGATTTATATTTCTTAATTAAAAAAGAAAACAAAAGGGGCAATATTAGCAAATTAACTTTTTAATGAAACAAATATTAAAAAATTGTGGTCCCACCGTACCACCCCCGGTATGTGAAAAAACATACCACTACAATTTTTTTTCTATAAAGTAAAAGTTATTAGAAATACAAAAGATATTAAAAAAACAGTAAAATGGTCAACATAAAAAAATTTACCTCTTTTCCTTTAATTAAAAAATGAATTATAAATCACCGTAATCACTTATTACAACAAGCTGAACTTTTGTGATATTTCGAATTACATAAAAGTTTGTTGCTTCTGCATTTACAGCGGTTTGTTGTTGCACACTTAGTCGCCTACCGGGCATTCTTGAATGAGCACATCGCATTTTGGCCGGAACATCGTGGCCACTTCGCGAAATGGCCGGCCAAAGTAAAATATTCACTGTTTGTTTCAATTACATCACAATTTGGCCATACCACTCGGCCAAAGTGCGAAATGGCCGGCCAATTCCCGAAGTGGCCGGACTTCGGGCTTTTGCCGCGTAACATATACATATAATAAAAGAAAGAGTTTATGTGTGAGTTTGTTTGTGCTACTCCCCGGGAACGCGGTAAGGCCTAGAAAGATGGAATTTTGCATACAAGGCGTAGTTTTTGCCGACGTTGCCCCTTCACAGCCCCCGATGTCTCATAAATTAATTTGTAAAAACAATATTTCATGTTTCATGTGATTTTTTCAGAAGTTTTTACCCCAAAATAGTTTTTTTCTAGTGTATTACAACAATGCTTTCAAATCCTTAAAGGTTGTGTGCTGCAACAATGTGTTCATTTCAACTTTTAATACTTTTTTTTCATAGAAAACTCTTCGAATAAAATTCAAATATTGTTAAAGAAATAATTACTTTAGCTAAAACAACCATAAAATTATATTGCAATATGAAGAGTTGGTGTGTTTGCTACTGCCAATATTTATTATTCAAAGTAAATAAATAAAGTGATGTTTATATTAGTCACCAATTTCATATATCAAGTCTAATTATTGTTTTAGTATTATGAGCTTATTTAAAATTTAATAAGCTAAATTTGTAATCATCCCTTTCAAAAACGTAAACAATTTTTGAAGATTTTCCAATGGCTCCTATTTTTGACTTTTTTAAAAAAGTTACTGTTTTAAGTATCTAAGTTGAATATATATTTGTTTTCACACATTTTCTTCAGTTGCTCCAAGTGCGTCACTTTGTTTTAAGAGCCAAAAAAATAAAAAAATGGGGAAAGCAAAAAAAAAAAAAAAATCTTTATAAAACTGTTAAAGAAAATATTCAGATTTCAAGATGTAATATAACTCTAGAAGATTGGAAGTTCAGTCAATTTTAATCTTTGACATGATCTCGAGAAAAGCCGTCAACAATAATTTAGAGACGAGAGCATCCAAAACGTGTCTCTGCGTCGTTGTCGAAGCTTAAACACTTAATCTTGAAATTCAAACTGCCAAAACAAAGAAGACTCTTGAATGGATGCTATTCAGCTTTGAAAGTCGCTAATAAGAAGGATGTTGTATTCGACTTTTCTGGAGGATTTCTTTTCATCCTTAGTATGACCTCCTTTTCTACTCCGTCTAGAAAGAAGGGGTTGGGGGAAAATTACGAAACATTTGAATAATTATTGAATATTTCAACCGCCAGATGTTTTTCTTTTTTGTTCAGCTAACTTTCATCGTTTTATAATATTTAGTACTAATCAAACAAAAGATAATTGTGCCAGGTTGGAAAGAGATTCACACATTAAAGCTCAAGGAAATAGAGACAATAAAGTTTATTATCTAAACTGTTTCTACTGACAATGAAGTTATTGTAATTAATAAGAATACCAATGCAGAAAACAAATTGCAAAGGATGTTGCAAAGCACGAATTTCTGAGTTAAAAAGTACCCCTTTTTCCAACTTGAAAAAGGTTTTATGAAGACAATAAAGTTTTTATTATGATTGCTGCCCCGGAAGGCGAAAATCTTTTTTCATTGAAAAACGTAATTTGTTGTAGCTACAAAACACGGGTATGAATTCGAAGAGAATATTTAAACATGTATAAATATATTTCTACCATTTTCTTTTCTGATAAACAACCGAGAAAAACAAAAGTTTTTCCTATTAAACCTCATTTTTGTTTTGAATGTCTGCAGTCGATAATGCATGCATGTTAAGAAAAACTGAACTGTCGTCATGATTTAAACATATATATTGTCTTATATGATCTAAACTAGTAACTTCGAACACCAGACAGATTGACAAACAAAATGTCAGTTCTGATTTAAGAGCTTTACCGTATTTTAAAGACTTCTAAATTTATTTTCTGATTACGAACCTTTGAAACAAACTAGCAGAAATTTTTAAACCATATAAGAAGTACATAATAATTTAACATTTATTGAACAAGAAAGTCTGTACGTTTTATCCGCCACCCTCCCCCAATCTCCACATTTACTTGATTGTGAACTATGCTTAATATTAAACCAGAGAAGATATTTTTAAACTACAAAAAAATGGTATTTTTATTAGAAAATTACAAGATGATTATCAGGTTTGAATAATAACAGTTAAACTCATGGGTAACCGCGTTTCGGTTTTTCTTAAAACCGAAACGCAAATTATAAAAATAAAATAACAAAGACCCATTGATTAAAAAGTAAATGAAAACTATCCTAGTTTATAAGAATGTATTTTAGTTAGAAAACTAAGTAATCAACGCATAATTTAAAAACAAAAATCTTTAACTCGCTCCCGTCTTCCCTTTAACTCCTCTCGCTCCTGTCGTCCCTTTAACTCCTCTCGCTCCCGTCAAAATCACGGGCTGGAGTGATCAAAAGTAGCGCACCAAACATTAAAAAAAATTCACTCCTCAATCCCGAAAAATTATTTTTTTTTTCTTCTCTTAAATACTAGATGATAGTATCAAACAATTTATAGTATAATTAGAGATTAAGCATTCTTCAAATGTTTTTCTTGAAAAGAATAGGATCTTTTATTATTGTTCTTTTGAAAATTATGCGCCAGTTAAGGGGTTAAACTAATTTTAAATAATTAAAAACTTAAATCTTATGCAAAATAATATAAAAATATTGGAAACTTTAAGAAATTCTTAAAAAATAAGGAAAGCATAATATAAAATTATGCTTTCGAAGATTTAAAACTTTTCGTTAAAGTATATTCTAACTTTTAGTACCCTACCGAACAGGACAATATCGATTGCATGTAGAATTCTCCGGTTCCCTCTTCTTCATACAATTTTCAGAGCGGATCATGAAATATTCATCAACAAGGGTATTAATGAAAGGACATTTGTTTGCTTTTGTTGAAAATTCTTTGTAAAGAAAGACAGTTTTCACTTTCAGGGGAATGTCACTTCGGTAGCTTTGTTCATTTTTGGGATGTATACGATGTGCAAAGTACGTCTTGAAAGTTTTAGCTTGAAAGAACATTTATTTTTTCTTCAAACTCTTTTAATGGTATGCGCTTTTATAAAGAAAAGAGCGGAATGGAACTCTGAGCTCTAAACTATAAGAAATTGCTACACGTTATATTGCGTTTCAGCAAACAAGTTTGACTACTATAGTAATAATTGTAGGTTTATTATTATTATTATTAGTAGTAGTAGTAGTACGTTATGTCTTTGCTATTTTGAGTATAATTCGACTGTAGTTCATGTAGTTGAATAAAAATATATTTCTGAAGAAGTACAGAAGTGTAACTGCAGTAGTCATCGTAATATACAGTGAGTCTTAATGTTGGGAAAACTACTAACACACCGTTAACAAATCTGCCCAAAGGAAAACGTATAACTACAGTGTGTGGATTAGTCGCTCATACGCTCTTAAAAATATTCTAAACGGGTACATGTCGATGCCTGAAACCCGTTGAATGGAAAAGGGCAAGCGAGTATAATACACTCAAATCAGTTGATTATAATTGAAAAATAATGTGAGAAAACCCGATTTTTAAGCATATATTAATTGATAAAAATAATTTAACTTCGTGCAAGTAAACAATAATAATAAAATTACACGTTAATTTAAAGCACAATTTGTGCTTTAAATTAACGTGTAATTTTATTATTATTATATATTAATTGGTTTGAAGAAAGAAGCTTTTAAGCATTTTACAATTATGAGCATTTTTTTTTAACAGTACTTTTTTTTTTTTTTTTTGTAAACAGAGCAGAATTATGCTTTTGTAAGCTCATACACAATTTATTTGCCTGATTTCGGCTAATAACAGTCGTTTTTTCTTTCAGTTATTTCTGATGTAGTACTTTTCACTGTTGAGCACTTGTGGGAGGAACTCCTTTAGAAAGTATTCTAAAGGTAACTTGCCCGTAGTTCGTCGTTAAAGGGAAACCATAAAACTTTGTATGTCTCTACAACACGACAGGTGGAGAATGTGTCATAAATACTTTTCTGTCATTTCTTATACAAAGGGAATCAAGACTTTTGGCTCTAAAAATTGTAAGTTACTATTAACCAAGAAACTCGTCTATTATTACTTTTTTCAGTTACTAAGTTGTAATTTTGTAAGTGCAACAAATTTATTATGAGGATTTAGTAATTAAGTTAAGAAAAAAATTAATTTAAAACAATAGGCTTACACCGAAAGATATAAAGACACAAGAACAAATTAGCTCATTAACAACCGCTTTTTTCTCTTTCAAAAAATCCACGGGGAAAACGTCTTATCTAAGAAAATTCAAGCATAAAAGAAACAAACGCATTACTCTTACAAAGAAGATATTATACTCTTCAAAAATCTATTATTCATTTTACACAGAGCAGAAATATTTACTGTGAAGTTTTCCAGTGTGTGAACATTTTGAAGAAGCATCTTGTTTTTCAGAGCAAAATAGAATTTTTAATTGCGTTATTATTTTTGAGAGAATAATGAAAAAATCTTGAGGAAAAATATTTTCTAAAAATTAAAAAAAAAAAACATGTTAAGTAAAATTAATGCTTTATTCTTCAGTGATGAAAATACGAACTCATAATGAAAAATAGTTATTAAGGTGTCCTTCATAAATGATGACACGCTTCGAGGGGGGTTCATGAAAGTGTGACAGTTTGTGACAAGGGGGGAGGGGGTAACAAGAAGTGTGACATCGTACTTGATTTCTATAAAAACATTTAAAAAGAGAAAATTAAACCTATTTTATGCTAATGTAATATAGCGTGACATGTGACAGAGGGGGAGGGGCATGATGAAGTGTGACACTTTGTGACAGAGGGGGGAGGGACGTCAAATATATTGAAAAAAAGTGTGACATCATTAATGAACGGTCCCTAATATACCTTCCATTTTATTAATTTATTCATTTACTTAGCTGTATCTTGCGTTATGTACTTATTTATTATTAAATGTCTTTTATTTTGTTTTTATTACTTTCTTGATTCACTTCTTGATTCTTAAACAGCGCTTCCAGTTTGAGTAGTAATTCGTTTTTAGATCAATAAGAAATATTTTCAAAACAAAAGGAGCCCATGTTATTCACATGTGTGTATATATACATATATATATATATATACGTATATGTATATATATCATCATAACTTGAAAAGGTATGAATTTTGAGTTAATACTGTAAGGGTTATTGCAATGATGATTGCATTCTTTTTGCCTTTTATTAACCCTAAAATCATACTTTTTGAGTCTATATGATATTTTTGCAGAAAATGATCGATATTTTAGTCTAGATCTAGAAGATACTAAGATAACTCTTGGGGGGAATATGCTTCCCCTAAGCAGGATTGTTTGTATCTGATTTACTTTAAACGATTATGATAAGTTTTTTTTTTTTCATCAATATATTCAGTATCTGCTCTGGTACCACCTAATAATTTCAAGACCTAAGCTTCAGTATTTCTCAGTCTGCAGATTAAAAAAAAGAAAAAGTACAAAATCAACAATATAATCATACCCCACGGTTGCGAGTATTGTGCCAGATTTTTGGGGCCATAATGCATTGAAACCTGCCGCATCGTGGGAACTACCGACTGAACGTACTTAAAACTTTGTCATAATAATTCTTGGAATCATAACTATTTCTTATACGGTAGTAGATGTCAATTTAAATTGAATAAAATTTATTTGTAATTGTGTACCTACCGTAAACACAATTTAAAACGTTATCTGTCGTATTTGGACCGATGCGTTACTCTAAAAGGATCTGACGTTTTAACCCAAATCTATGCGTGGCACATTTTTCCAAAGAGGCAATAAATATGACGATTTCAGACATCCCATTTGATGTAAAAACATGTACAGTCTTTTTTACGCGTATTCCTTAGGAACGTATTTATCGTGTAAAAAACTGAATCAGGAGAGCGCATTAACCAATCATAATTAGCTTCTAGCATAACAAACGCGTAGAGGTTTTCCTTACATTAAACGCTATAGGTATTTTTTCTCATTTAATTGAAAGAAAAACAGCTATTGAAACTAAAAAAAATAGGCAAGAGAAAAAGAAAAAACAATCTTTATATTTTTAAACGCTTAGTGCAAGTCATTTTCTAAGCATTCACTAATTTTTTTTTTATTCATTTATTTCTTTTTTTATTAGGGAATGATCCGCAAAAAATATTTTATGAAACCAAGTTCTAAGGGGGGGGGGGGGGAATGGGCTAGATAAACGATTTGAGTGTTTTTTGCTCAGAAGAAAACAAAAAACATGAACGTTGAAGGAGGAAAAAGACAAAGGTAAAATGAATTGATTTAAATGTGATAATTTTTTTATAAGTATATTTTTTTTCCGTTGTTATCCTGCACTTGTTTTTAACAAAGAATAAATTTAGGGTAATTCTAGAATAGATAGCCATAGAGGAGAGATTGCCAGTCTTAATATTTCCCAAAACTTCGTATAGGTGGCACCAGGAGCTTCGTTCTTAGGAAGTAGTTGTAAACGTGCGCTGATGGCAACAAGCCGCGTTGTCTTAGGATTATAAAAAGTAAGTGAATTTTAATGTTTTTAATATGGAGTCACTGAATATTTTGATTGACGTTGGTAAATAAGCGTTTTTTTTATACATGTGTTATATTTTGGTGATATATTCGGCCATTTTTACATATATACAGTCCAAACTTCGATGCAAACCGTAAACTAACAATTTAAAATGGCGTCCTGATGCTTTATGGTCGGTGGCTATCTCTCCTTTAAATTTGGGATAGATGGCCATATAAACTTAAGAAGAGATGGCCACTTAACATCGATATTTTAAGTACCATACGGATGGATTTTGTTCGTTTAAAACAAGTATTGCCTACATACCTACTTTTTGTGTTTTATATTTCCGATTTTTAAGAATGTTACATGCATTTGAGCAAAATAAGAGAAAAATCCTCCAAAAACCATAAATTTAGGAATTATCTAATTAATTTTTTGGTTAGATTTTTAATTGGATTTCCTTACATTAAAAGTGTTGCCAGACAATTACAAAAATCCCTAAATTTGGGGATCTTTGTCGATTTTCCTCGTTTTTACAGATGCTCCTCCAATGGGTATCCCTGTTAATTTATGTAATTAATGTGAAGTTAATAATAGGACTTACTGATACTATTATTTTTTTAGTTTACAAGATGCCGAATAAATATGTGAGAAAACCCGACTCAAGTAGAGGTATGTGGACTCAAAGTGATTTGTCTAGTGCAATGGACGCTGTTAAATCTGGAACTTATTCAGTAAAAAGAGCTTCTGAAATCTTTCACATTCCACGAAAGACTTTAGAACGTCGTTTGAAAAACAATAATGTCGATAAGGATAGAATGGGTCCTGGTGCAATGTTTGGAAAGGAAAATGAAGATAGATTAGTACAGCACATCAAACTAATGCAGAAACAATGTTTCCCGTTTACTCGCGATGATGTTAGAATTCTAGCTTTTGAATTTGCTAAAAAATTGATTTAAAGCATCGATTTAATCCTGCCACAGAAAAAACTGGCTATGTTTGGCTGGATCTATTTCTCAACCGTCATCCTGAAATAACCGCAGGAAAGCTGAAGGCATGTCGATTGCACGAAGTAAAGCCATGAATCGTGAGGAAGTAGAAGCCTACTTCAAATTACTAAAAACCACTTTGGAAGAAAACAAGTTATTTAATAAACCTTCTAACATCTTCAACATTGATGAGTCCGGTTTGCAGTTGAACAACCGACCTGGCTCGGTTTTAGCCGAAAAGGGGACTAAAGCAGTTACTACGATAACTTCTTCAGAAAAAGGCGAAACCATCAGTATCATTGCTTGTTGTAATGCAGAGGGGTTCTTTCTACCACCAGCTTGTGTGATGAAGGGCAAAAACAAAAAAATTGAATTTGAGGATGAGATGCCACCTGGATCAGTTGTTTATATGTCTCAGAAGTCTGCGTAAGTTAACAGTTCAATATTTTTGCAGTGGCTGAAAGATCATTTTGTTCCTCGCAAGCCAAGTGGTACACTTTACTAATACTTGATGGTCACACCTCCCACACTACTTCAATTGAAATGCTGACATATGCGGATTCACAAGATATTGTACTTTTGTCTTTACCCCCTCATACGACACATTATCTTCAACCTTTGGACAGAGCCGTTTTTAAATCTGTGAAAAGTAATTTTTACAACGCGTGTAGAATTTGGCTGAGAACACATCCTGGACGTCGCGTTACAAGACTTTAATTTGGGGAACTGCTTAATGTATCTTGGGGAAAATCAGCTACACCAGAAAATGCCATTTCAGGTTTCAAAGCAACATGGATTTACCCTTACAATCCGAATGTTTGTCCTGATTATGCATTTCTAAACTTAACAGACACCCAAAGCAATCCGTATTATAACGACGCTATTTCAACAAGCGAAACGCAGGATAGTCATGTTCAAGCCAATTTGGAAACATTAGCAGCTCAATTAAATAAAGAGACTGACACTGAAATAGTACAATTTGAGCCCAAACAAAGTACATCCAAAGCAAATGATGTACACTCTGAGCCCAGTACATCCAAAATTAATGACTTAAGTTTTGAGCAGCAAGCAAACGCACCAAAAAAGGCCAATCTAGAGACACCAACAAAATTTTTATGTGACATTGCACCAATTCCTGATATAACGACTACAAAAATTGTTAGAAAACGTGCCAAACAAGTGACATCACAAGTGACATTCTGACATCACCAGAAAACATCGCAAATCTTCAGAAAATATCATCAGAAAAACAGAAAAAATTGGAAAAATGTAAACCGCCGAAAAAGTGTAAAGTTATCGCGAAAAAGTCTAAAGTTATTTCCAAGAAACGACCAAAACGGGACATTTCCAGCAGTGAAGACGATGAAATAGATTTTTCTGGTACTACTACTGATTCCGGGGAAATAGAATTTGATGAAGATCGTTGTATCGGCTGTGGTGAAGAATACAATACCACGACTAAAAAGGATGATTGGGTCAAATGCATGAAGTGGTTTCACGAAACATGTTCAACATTTCAGGAACTTTGTCAAAAATGTGGTAAAATTTTATTACAATTTAAGGTTTGAAACTTACCTACTTTACATTTTGCTTCATTTAATTTTCCTATTCATCAATTTTCTATTGATATTGTATCTTTACATTAACCCCTCAAGCAATAAGGACGAGTGAACGCATCCCAAACAATCCGTCTCCAAGCGATATAGACGAGATAACTTGTTTACAAAACTTCACAGCTCAGCGAGGTTTTGTACTCGAGTTATCGCCTAAAGACGGACCGTCCGAAAAGAGCCAACTCGTCCTCATCGCTTAAAGGGGTTTAAAAAAAAAATTACGGTTAAACTTACAAAATATTTCATTCTTTCCCATTTAAGTACATATTTCTTTATTATACCTTAGATGGCCATCTATACTAGATCCTAGATGGCCATCTCTACTAGAACAGGAGGAGAGATGGCCACTTGTCATGTTTCTTAAAAGCCACATTTTTCGTGCTTTGTTCTAAATATTTAAGTACATTTTACCCAAAATATGTTGAACATATATGTGAAAATTTAAAATATGCATAAACATATCATATATTTACATTTTGAAAGTTTTTATTTCAATTCTAAAAAACTATGGCCATCTATCCTAGACTTACCCTATAAAGAAGAGAAATGAATAAAATATGAAAGCAAGAACATATTTCCTTTTTTTTCTTCATGATGTAGTGGTAAATACTTAAATTGATATGCATGAGACCTGGTACAGTTTTAATTTTGCTATTACAATATTAACAGCAACTGTCTTTAATGCATTTTCTTTTAAATTAAAAAATCACATAAGGGTACATGGGGTCTTTAAAACCGACTTTTTTATGTATGAGAGAATAAATCTGAAAATTACAGTATTCATGTATATTAAAAACACATACAATTTTTCAAATTCTGGAAAAATATTTTGAATGGTTCTTGAAATAACTGAATTTTAAACTTAAAAAATTGCCAAATTTTAAAATTTTCCACGTGCAATTGCTTTGCTCACAGATTTACCAAGCTTTTTCCTTACACTCATTTGACGCATAAAAACAAATGTTACTAAAAATAATCTTAATGGTAGTTCTTAAATCTTTAAAAAAAATAAAATACAATATTTGGTCTTTTTTTTTTTTGAAAAAGAAAATGAAAAATTCATTTACAATATTATGTTTGCCTTATAATATATAATATTAAAAAATATATTAACATTTGCTTTCATGCGTCAAATGAGTGTAAGGAAAAGTTTGGTGAATCTGTAAGCAAACCGATTGCGCATGAAACATTTTTTAATTTGGCAATTTTTCGGCGTTAAAACGTTTTAAAGTTCAATTATCTCTAGAACCATTCAAAATATTTTTACAAAAATATGCAAATTGTATGTGCTTACAACAGAATGTGACAAAATTTCCACATCAATTCACTCATAATTAAAAAAGTAAGTCTTGAAAAGTAAGTCCCTGTACCCATAAATCGAAACACCGACTTGGGTGTGTATTTTAAAGAGCCCACCAAGCTCCTTAAAAGAAAATGACTAAGGAAATCATTTTCAGTAAATAGTTTTGTTCTACATCCATTATTAATAATGTTAAATTGAATTGAATCAAATGTTTCAGTTGAGTTACTGAACTGTATAAGAAATAACACAAAATAATAAATAAACAAAAAAAACCTGTTATGATGAAAAATACAATAGTTGAAAGCTAGGTTAAGAAGGCGCAACATTTGCAAATGATTGCATATGTTTCGGGGTTAAGGGCAAAAAAAGAAAGGGGGTAATGGGAAGCGAAGTTTTTGTTTGTAGCGTCACAACATACGTATCATTTGCAAAGTTTGCTTTTTTAGCAGAGTATCATTTGCACTTTGCTTTTTTAATGGTAAAACTGTTTTTATTATTTATATGAACTTTATTTTTGGTGAAAAAATTAACTCTAGGCAAAGTTGTACAGTTCGCATAAAACTGGCGATATTTAGTTAAATTACAAACTTAATAAATAAACAGATATATAAAATAAACTGGTAATGTGCTAAAATTATATTTCTAAGGAGGTGCTATCTACGTGGCAGAGAATTTGTTAAGTGGTGAAGAAGAGCCGTAGATGTCGGCAATTGGGATCATATTTTATGCCAAATAACCTTATTCAACTGCCATTACAACTGCAGTTGAAAGAACAGACATCACATCCGTTATCAGAAAATTACATCTGTACACTTCAATGCATAGTGGTTTAATTCTAAAACCCCACACTATTAAACCTAAAATAGCAGCTCTGATGCGTTTAAGTTACGAAATATGGACATATATTCGTAATGCAGCTAATCAATATTATTTAAAACTGCTTGTCTTCAATTGGAAGGGTCCATATGGGCAATGATGAAGTGCTCCTAATTAAGATCACCATGTCTCTTTGTACTGAAAGTAACATTCATTAATTTTAAATTTTACTGATATCTTTTATCACCAACAAAACCATCGTTAGATTACATCAGGGAAAGACACTGTATTTTAGTTATTGTAATTACTACAGTTGGCATACTGTTTAAGTTTGTACTGTGGCCTTCCTAGTACATATGTCACCCGGGGTGATGTATAGTGATGTGTCCACCACGCACACAAAAAGTTGTGCAAACTTGTAGTTTTGTAGTTTTATTTTTAGTAGTACAAAAAAAATGTTCCAAATAAATTCCATTCTATTATTTGTAACTGACAAATAACTAATTATTTTAAGTCATGCATTGAAAGAGCATTAGTAAAATTGTATAATTCTAACAGTGTATGAATTTTCAAAATCTGTCTCATTTTCGATTCCCCCCCCCCCCCCCAACATCTCCCAAAAGGATGTCAACGGGGGCCGGACCGCCCCCTTCCCGTTCTCCCCTAGGGACGCAATATACTGGTTTATATAATTCCTCAATGAAGGACATACAATTGGCATATCTCTGAAGCTTATATAATTCCTCAATGAAGGATAAAAATAATCACTTTTTTTTCAGTGTTTATTGTTAATTGCAAAAAAAATCTAAACAGTTTTGTATGAGCAAGGACCGTTCAAGACCAAGGACCAAATCATTTTGACTGGGAGCCATTCCGAGAACATGATGTTCATGAAATAAGTCTTTATTCTATAAGCAACCATTCGGATTTAACAATAACCCGTGTAATAAAATGTAAGCAACAACTGTATAAGGAAAAGTCGAACAAGTTCTCATTGAGGGAAAATGAAGTGAACGTGGCTATTATTTACCGAAACAATATCAATTCTTACCATTAGTAACTAGAAGAATTTTGCTCGACATTATTTCAAGCAATGAGAATATTATCGTTGAAAACTATAAAATCTAAGTAAAGCATAACTATTACATGGAAAAAAAACTGGGTCAGTAAAAACTATGTTCTCATGATTCAATAAATTTCAATTAAGATTTTTACCAACGCATTCTTAACATTTAAACAATATTGTTTTTATAAATACAAGAATAAACTAAAATAATAATAAGAAAACATCGACACTACAATACGCAAGAAAATCATCCACAATGTTCAGTACCACAGTTAAGATGCAATAGCTAAAATAAAATGCAGTAAACGTAGTTTAAAAACAATTTGTTTTTTGCCGAAACTTAAGAGTGTCAGGAAATATTAATGGATATAATTAATGGAAAAATTACATTAATGGATATAAAATTTCTTTCCTTTTTTGGTAATCTTTGCTTAAAGAGATAAAAAATTATAAAATAAAATAATAGTATTTAAGTAAATTAATATTTAGTACCAAATTAAAATATTTGAGGCTCAATTTTCAAGCTTTTGTAATTATTCCCGCAGACGTTAGTTCACAATACAAGTTGGAATCAATATGGAAAAGCTAAGTAGAAGGTACGATAAAAGATATCAGCAATTACGTTTTTTTTTTTTTTTTTGAAACGTACATTTTTTTACCAAGTCTATTTTATAAATTTTTGTTTTCCCGTCTATAATTATTTTTTTTTCATTAGAGACGCACCAGAAAATATTTCCGTATCGATGTTAGTTCCAACCACATAAGCATATTTGTCTTAATATTTGTTCAAAGGTACACTGTTAACTTTAAGAAGTCCTCTTATAAGAGAACATATATTTCATTAGTATTATTGGCTTTGAAAATTCCGAGCTGAAGTTTACTAAAATGTCTTTAATGGCGCTAAATCAAATCTCTTCTCTCTTTTTTTATTTTTCTTGCATTACTTCTTTAGTTAAGCCCTTAGCAAGCTCTTTGGGGATTAGGGTTGTTGTCTTTAAAGAACAATAAAACCAATTTGAAACATTTATATCAATGCCAAATTTATATTAACGCTAACATTCAACTATGTTCTTGTTTTTTCGATTTTTTCCCCACACCATACTTATAAAGCAATTTCAGATACTTAAAAATATTACTTTGGATATAAAAACTAAAGTATTCCTAATTAGCATTATCTAATCAAAAGTGATAAAATGGTTTATGACATGTAAATCAATCCGTGACTTTATCTACGGTGATTCAATCGGTTTACGCAAAGGGAATATCTGGATGAATTTCCGAAATCAAGGGTAGGATCTCATAGTAACCGATAGAAGCAGCTTGATATGTCTAAGAGGCATCATTAAAATTTAAAAAAAAAGGAGTGAAGTGGCAAATATATCTCGTTTTGAAGCAAAGCGGCAGATCACGAAAACATAGATGCGTCAATATGTCTACGCTATTATGGAAACAAAGACCCTAGCGTTGATGTAGGAATTTTTCCACAAAGCGATACATAATTAAATAATATATTATTTTATTTCAACATTGACAACATATGGCAATTACTTCCAGAGTTCCGGACGAGTTCGTACTATTCGGTAGTTAATTTCAGGCGTTACATCCTAAAATAGTCTCAGATCTAAATTCTGGAGCGAAATGAAGCCTTATTTTAAACCAGGACACTTATTTTGAACAAGGAAGTTAAGTTTATACGTTCATACTGTAGAATTAATTTAATATATATAGGGCCATTTCACAGTATTTTCTAAAAATGTAGAGTCCGCAACATAACACTTTTTTTGTTATAACTATGTAATTTACAGTTTAATTATCACTAAATTTTATTTTCAAATTTTATTTCATTTATGTGCTCAACACAGTATTTGAAAATAAAATTTCGTAATAATTAAACTGTAAATTACGTAGTTATAACCAAAAAGGTGTCATGTTGCGGACTCTTCTACGTTTGGACAAAATACTGTGAAATGGCCCTATATATATATATATATATATTTAGTAATATTTAATAACACTCTTGAGCCAAAAGGAGCCGAGAGAATATCTGTTGGAATAACTTTAACTTTTCAAATTGCGAATATGAAAAAGTGCTAATACTATACAGCCATTAGTATGTATTTTAAATTACGTTTATATAAGGTTTATATGATCATATTCTTGTGAAAATTTGTGAAAGAAAATAGATCTTTGATTTTAAAAAAATAAAATAAATTAAAAAATTTAAAGCAGGAGTCTTTGTAATAGCTTTGCAACTGGAATAAAATAGAAGTAAAGACTAATTTAATAATATAACACAAAAAATGTTGTGTATAAGATTAAGAATAAATACATTTTTAATAACGTACATTTTACAATGTATTTAAATATATATTTATGTACTTGAGCAGGTAATTTTCGTACGAATAATTACTGTAACAGAATGGAATCTAAAATGTTTCTCATTTTCGACCAATTTGCACCAGCGGCAGAATTAAACTGTTGTCTTAACTGGAATAAAAGTTCGGAAATTATTATGACAGGAATCCGCTACTAAATGTCCAATCTAACTGAAATCTACGCAAAAGTTACATCATTAAGTAAAACAAGCCTTTTCTCGGCAGACCAATTAAGCTTGTTTTGAAAATCTTGGTTGAACATTATGCTGAGGGTATGCTTAAGTTAAAGCATTGTTTAAAGCCTCCTCCACCCCAGGAATTCCATTCGATTCGTGGTTTCCCGGGAATTAAGCAGCTGGGATTCCGTTTCGCGCAATTTGACGCTAATCTCACTAAAACTTTTATCTCTGGTAGAAATCTCTTTTGAGTCCTGACGGTCAATATTACGGTCTTTTGTTCACATCAATTTTGTCAGAATTACTATCTTATTATTCTTACATACTTTTAACTTATTACCCTGTTTCTTACGATACACAGACATGCTATGTTTGTGCGAAGATTATAAGAATATTACAAACGAATGAAAAAAGTAAGAAAATATATAAAGGGATTTAAATAAACAATTAAAGCGAAAATTCAATAATTTTCCCTTTTATTTGATTACTTTTTCTAGCGTTTCTTTTTCCTGTACAAAGTTTCTCTGTTTCCATTTTCATTGGTTTCATTTTTCCTTTTTTTTCGAAAGGTTTTATTTACCACCGATGAACTGAATAGATGTACTTCCAACGCTAAGTGTTTAATAGGCTTGAATATACTGCTTATTTGCGTACTAGAACATTTAAGGGATCAATAAGTTGAAGAAAAAATGTTTTTTCTTCACTCTATAGTAAAAATAGCCATAATTTATATATATATATGTAGGGTCTTTGTTTCTTCTAGGGGCTTCTTCAATAACTGCTCACAATGGAAGATATAAAATGACTTTTTTTAAACTCATCTATTTACAAATCACTATTTACAAAAAACTTCAACCGAGATCATCACCACACTCAAGCACACGCAGCGCTTGCACGTCCACTCAAGACATATTCTCTTGCTAAAACTGCTTGCTGCAGTTACTTTCCGCCTGATGGCGCTGCCGTCGATGTCTCCTCGCACCCTACATTATATATATATATATATATATATATATATATAGAGAGAGAGAGAGAGAGAGTTTAAGTTAAGATTGCGCAAGTGCGCGGGAAATTAACCCATTTTCGGCCAATGGTGCGTATACGCACCATTTCAAGAAATATTTTTTTATTGACACTGTGACGTATATTTTTCATAAATTTTACTTTTCTACTATTTTTAAAGGTTCTGAAGACAAATAAAAAATATTAGCTACTTAATTAGAGCAAGCTCTTTATGTTGAGAAATTTTCCAAAAACGCTAATTTTTCAACTCGATACGATCATTGACAAATTTTACTTTTTGAAAATGCATAACTTATCTATTTGAGTTTCATCACATGTTTTTATAATGGCCTTAAGTGGCAGGTTCTGTAAAAATAAATAAAAATAAAATAAATATCATTAAAAAACTTTAAATTTTTTATTTAAATTTAATGGTGCGTTAACGCACCATTGGCCGAAAGCATGAACAAAAAGCAAAAAATTGAAAACCCTTGTTTTTATGCAAATTTTAGCATTTTATGCCATATTTTGGCAGGCAATCACCAGAAATGTTTATAAAGAGGAAGCCAGTAAGGTTTGGATTCAAACTTTGGTGTTCGTGCTCATCTGACGGATACCTTTACCAATTCATACCTTACAGAGGTGCTGAGACTAACAGTGATTTACAAAATATGTTATTAGGAACATGTGTTGTTTCGAAATTAGCATGCTTCCGAGACCTGAAATGCACAAAATGTGTTTTGATAACTTTTTCTCTTCTTACGCTTTATTCGACATTTTAAAATAAAAAGTTCTTTTTTTATTTGGCACAGCTCTCATAATCGCATATCTGGTTGTATATTGGATGAGTCCAAAAATATGAAAAAAAAAAAAAAAAAACATCGTGGTTCCTACGATTTTGCATTCAACAAAGATGCAGAAACATGTGCAATCAGATGAAACGACAATGCTGTGGTAACTTGTTACTAATAATGCGACTATTTTGCGTCTTATAAATACCAAACGATACAGTCGCAAAGAATGTTATGATTTCCCAACCGAACTTTATTACGGATTACTATGAACATATGGGAGGTGTTGACCTTCATGACAATGACACAGCATAAACATTCAAGGTAAAAATTTTGGTGGCCATTATTTACAAATATCATTGATAGCGTTGTAGTCAATCTGCATAGAATTTCTACTAACACAAAAAGGGCACTCATGGACCAGATCTCATATAGCAATTGCCCTATTAAAATCTGAATGCAAGAACAATCTATCTGATGAAAATAAACTACAAATAACTCATCCTAATAAAGGGCGTCCATCATCCGCAACTCTACCGAAAGAAATACGGACTGATAGTCGGCCATACCATAAGTGAACATGAAGAAAAAGCCCGTAGACAATGTAAGGTGTGTAAAACCACATGATTTATCTGTGCCTCGAATGCCGAGTACATTTGCGTCCAAAATGTTTTGAAAGTTTTCATAAAAAATATAACATTTCATTATTATACAATTAACCATGGTCCTCAAAATTCCATTTCCAGTTTCAACTTTTTGTTCATTGATTCGGCCAATGGTACGTATATGCACCATTTCATTTCGCAAATAAAATATATTATTTTTCATGCATGAAATTTTTTTTGTGTCTTAATGGATGTAATTTAAGCATATTTTAATAAAAATAATACCATATTTTATAAAATTTCTATGCTCGGCCGGAAATGGGTTAAGCACTGAACAATAGGAGGTCAAATTCTGCAAAAACCACCCGTTTGTAGTGATCATCAACGTCATCGATTTAAAGAAGAATTGTTAATCACTCAATGAAGCTTGTTCAAACGAAGTACCAAAGAAAGCATCAATTTGTTGCAGAATTATCTTTGCGCTGCTATTGATTAAATGTATGCAATCGCAGTTTAATCAGTCCGTAGCTTTAATATCCATCAAATAGGACCAAATTTCAGTGAAATGTTATGCAACTTAATAGCAAAATAGCTGTTATGTAGTGTAGGGAGTTGCAATATCAAAAACGCCTTTTTTTCTAGGAATTAGTATTAGTTGAAATAGTTTCACGAATGCAAAAAAAGAATTGCATTCTTTCTAAAATTTCTAATAAAAATACTTGGGATGTAATTTTCTATTTTTCAATATTTTGCATTATACAGGTAAAATATATTCAGCAGAGTATTCTCCTAAGCAACTTTCTCCTGGCTAGAACCGCAAACCCAAGAAATTATGGTAATTCTATGCACATTCTAAGCATCCGGATTATTTAGAATCTACCGACAACTTTTCGAATTCGTACGTGAATTGTTGAGCGAAATGCCATTTCCACCTTTAATGTCTAAAATAGCTTCAGTTGCAAAAGCAGTATTGTTTAGAGCATCATCTACATTGAAACTTTTTCACGTATTAAACATTTTATTGGACGCCGAAGGATTTCAGACATTGTATCATCTAGATACATTAAAACAATACTCGCATGTGTTTACAAGTTTAATAAGATATTTTCATTCCTGAATAAAGGAATGACATCAGAAAAGCTGAGTGATTCGGAAGAAACATCTCATTAACCAAGTGTGTTCACCTTAAAACTGAAACCGAGGTAAAGCGTTCAGTTGATCATGCACATTTGAAAGAACGGTATTTATATTAAAACAAATTAGAAAATGAAACTATAATTCAATTCGCGATAAACAGCGTTTGTTATTCCGCATGGAAGAATTTCTACCAATTTAAATAGTTGTATTAATAATGGTTATGTTCATCCAAGAGCCTCATTGCCACGCTTATCCATTGCTGTAGTGTTTATTTCCTAAAGATTTCTAACTTTTGACATATCAGTCTATGTTTCATTACAATAACATTTAAACAAATGTGCACACTTTTGCGCAGAGTTCGAAATTAGGATGTAAAAGTTAGGCGTCATTGGCACTAAGCTTTTTTGCTTTAGTTGCCAAAAACTATCTGCTATTCGTAATTTTAAAATATTTCAAATTGCTTGGGCAGAGATAACAGCTGGTAACTATGAAGACATTTGTGCAATAGATATTAAGAAATATCGCAAAACAGCACAACCTTATTGAGAAAGTTATTGATAAGCAAGAGAAAAGTGTTCAAAAATCAATTTTTATTAGTAACTTTTGAGAAGTTGGTAGTTTTACTTGAGTTTATAAATCAATTTAAACGTCTACTTTAATCGGTGCCTAATAAAATCGAGTTGATTGGCTTAACTATTTTATTAAGTGTTATTTACAGTCAAGTGTTACTTCAATAGTAAGTAAAAATTCACAATTCCAAATTTGAAGGTTAAGAAGTTACGATAGTTTTTATACGTGTGGTAAAACTCAAAATACAGAAAATTAGATGAAATACGTATGTAAAAATACAACTGTATAACGTTGTGCTAGATTTAAAAATAAATAAATGAAAAATGACGATTAGGGGAAAAATTGTGGTTGTCAAACTAAAAGTTTTTTGAAAGGTTATGCGTCAAAAAATGACGACTGAAGGTGAAATTACGGTCGTCAAACGGGAATTTTTAATTTGCAAAATACGACTAACGACCGCTAATTTTAAACCCTGCTTTTGCGTCAGTTTTAAAAAGATTTGGTCAGAGTAATGTAAAAACCTACTTTTAGGCACGTAGAAATAAATATTCCCGCCATAAACCCAAATTGGACCACTAAAATAGTACCCTAAAAGTAAACATTCTTTGATGCACATGTTTATTTAAGGAAAAAAAGGTACACTGATTTATTGTAAGGAATCAAAACGATGGCTTATGACTTTATGCTGAGCGTTATTTCAGCATCATATCTCGTCGTGGAGAAAAATCCCTAGTTAGTGGTATATCTCAGTTTGAATAGCACGTCTATGTTCAGAAAATGGACGTGCAACTGCGAGAGATGCATATAATGGAGATGAAAAATAAGCAAAAGATTATTATGTAATTTAGAGTTGATCTGACAAGTAAGCGTTCTCTCCTAAAAATCGGCGATCTGAATGGTTTGAAACTGCACCACCCGAGTAGTATAAATGTGCAATTTTAGCGGCAGACGTCAAACGGTATAGAAGTTATGAGAGGTTTTAGGTAAAAATGTAGTCCTAAATCGTGAGGCCAAGTATTGACGTAAAGTGAACCTTCAAGTCTTGTTGCTATGCCAGGTTCGCTACGGCCTCCGAAATGTCAGTAATATACTACCTAAAGAATGCTTTATATGGCAGGGGAAGTGAACGTCGCTATAAAGTACGTTTTTGGCCAAACGCGCTCTCATGCCGCTCTGAAACAAAATTTTTTGTTTCATGATTTTAAGCATTCTTAGCTTTCTACTCTTTTAATAATGTCTTTTGGTGTCTAGTAACTTAAATATGCTTGCTTGGAAAGGTTAAATAGAGTAGAAATTGCCTCATATCTGGCAAATACATTTTCCCGCAAGGTAGACTACATTTTTACCTAAAAACCTTCATAACTTTTATACCGTTTGATGTATGCCGGTAAAATTTAAAATTTAGAATATTCAGATTGTGTAGTTTAAAACCATAAATACCATGTTCAGATCTTCGATTGTTGGGAGCGATTTGCTTACAGGTTGACGCAAGGGAGAGGATCAAGCGCTGGACTCCAGCTTTAGTTTGGCCTTGTAGAAAAATTGGGAGCAGGGCGAAAAGGCATAAATTTCCAGAGAGGAGTACATAGCAAATAGGGATCTTTTACTTCGATTCAATGATAGATTAAAATTTTCCACTTTTTTTTTTGAGCTATTATATATTATAGAATTTTAAAATGGTGCAGAGATTTTACTGTTGTAAGTTTTAGTCTGTTAAAATAGCATTGCAGATACGGCATGTGTGAAAGTTTTGACAATGATAAAATTTTCTAATCTTTCCTGTTATTTACAGACTTCGGAATTTTTAAAGAAAAAAAACATATGTGTATATATCAATATAATAACACTGGATTTCTGAAAAATTTTAATAAATAAATCATATTAGTATGATTTTTTTATTCAGAAGATGATCAATGAAATTGAAGAATAGCAAAAAGGCGAAGATTGATTTTTAAATGGTTGACGCATCACTCCCAACATGGAAACTTTACTCTTTTAAGATAATAGATTGAATATATTTGTATATTATGAGACTTACGAAAAGTCGTACCCATTGTCTTATTGTCGCTGTCATTTTGTCATTTTTGCCTCGAGTAATATAATAAAGCGAAGAATTAATTGTACAAGGCTGCAAACAGCTCTCTTTTTTTTTTTTTTTTTTTGAAAATGGGATTTTGGTAATTAGCTTGGATGCTCAAGTTCAGATTCATATGAAAAACAAACATCAAACTTCATGCAAAAATAACTATTGTTTTCTAAATACACACGGATGATTTATATCTAATTCTTGGCAGTGGTATTCGTGGTACAAAATATTTGGTGAGGACTTTAGTAGGGATTTTGCCTCATATAAAATCAAAACTTCAAAGATATATGTACTAAATGCGCAATTTTTTAAATGTTATTAGCATTTAATAGCATTCAACAATCTCTGAAAAATTCCAAACTACATGAATTATTTTAGCGTGTGTAATGAAATTCTTTAGAAACTCTCATCAGATTAATGACGGTGATAATGCAACAAAAGATTCTTGTTCATCTTTCAGTTGCCGTCCAAGAATCCCCAATGAATAGGAAGCACTCATGAAAAATGGATCCCGATTTATCATTTCCTGCTTTTGAACTAAAAGCCTGATATACATTTCTTGAAGAAACGTGTATGACAAAAATGAAAGAAAAATACTTTTAGCAGGTGAAACTGAATGATTTTTCTCTTGAAGAAAATTATTTTCTTACGCATAGAAGAAGTATCAGCAATAAAGTTTGTAAAACTTTACAATTCTTCCTCGGCAGTTTTCAATTTTTGATGTGTGTAGTCACGAGCTCCTCTGCACAATCCCGTTTATTTTACATGACTTTGATGCTTGTGGATATTTAATTTTTAGTTAGGGGTTAACGTCAATATCTCAAAACATCTCGTGACATGGCAAAACTGTGACATAGCGTAAACAAGCTATAGTAACAAAATGTAAATTTTTGTTACTTAATAAAAGCTTGCTCGCATCGTAATATGTAACAACGTCATGTATGTAATATATTTCCAGATTTATCAAATAAATATATTTTATCAAAATACAATACATCTGCACATGTTCATGCCTCTGCAAAAATAACATTATAGCTATGTCTAGAATTTGTCTTTTAGATAGACATGCGTACATTGTTATTATTTTTTTATTGTTATTATTATTATTATTATTGTTATAATCCATGTCGATTCAGGCAGGGGTGTAACCTTCATATTCTCAGAAAGTTTTGAATTCAGCATATGTTCAAATGCGAGTATGACAAAGTGATTTAACTTTTAATGTCGGAGTAAAAATTGCCTAGCAGTAAGACGGGGACGCTATTTATAAGTTACGTAGACCCACTGATGCATGCTGAAATTTTTCGTTGATGTCGCTCTTGGGGTGGGTGCACCTTAAAAGGGTGCTATAGCTTTAAAAAAGAGAAACATGCGTCATAATACAAAGGAGAAATAATTGAAAAATACTTTAAATATTAAAATACGTTCGAGCTATAGGTATAGAAGAACATTTTATATTTTGAACCAATCTCGGTAATAGCTGTCAGCATAAAACTATAAAGAAAGAAAAATTAAATCCATTACTTTAATTCTACTTATAACATGTGAAAAACATCTTTGGAAGTACATGTTTTTAATCATTGCACGCTTTATTAGAAGAGAATTCCAATATTTGTTAAATATATAATTTGAAATTTAAGACTTTTTTCTCCTCTTTTATGCTTAAAATTCATTGTTAATAGTATTTATAGTAGCAAAAAAGAAATAAAATACTCTTCACAAGATAAATAAAACTGAAGTATTATCGTTTTTATTTCAAATTTAAACATAGCTTTTTCTTAGAAACGAGCTTTACGTTTAAAAACGCAAGGTATTCAAAGAGGTTCACAAAATTCTTTGATATATCTCTACATGAAAGCTAAAATCCATTAAACCTCATTTCTTTCTATCTCTCTAAGGTTTAAGTGAGTAACTAAGACGCTGCATTTTAAGACTTTTTAAGGTACTGCATCAAGGTAAAACAAAATGAGAAAAACATTTTATAGATAAATCTTTATGCAAATATTTTTCTCGTAAAGGGAATAGATGAGTATATTTAAAACGTTTTTGTTTTTCAGAAAACATTCATTACCATCTCGAATGCATGCGACTTTTTAATAATATCTTCATAATTCAGAGATGAAGTTATCAAAATAAAGTAATGCATTTTTAATGGACAGGTGTTCACCACTGACTGCTTCGGAGGCACTGTTGCAAAAAAAATACGTAACATTTTATGAGCTTAATAAGCACATTATTTCGCATGTAATTTGAGATATTGATCTCATTAAAATTTACACAACCTATCTTTGTCTTTAAATTGTCATAGCAATGATATCAAACTTTATACAAACAAATTAGAATAGCACGTCTGATTATGCTTGTGTTTGTAGATGTGCATGTTCCGTACATAAATCTACATTATGCGACGGATCTTTACCAAATTCGGCATGCACATGCTTTGGTACTCAAAATGTCGTAGGGAAGAGGAGTTTCTAAACTACTTTTAAAAAAACTCTAAACAGTTCAAACTTTGGTTTAAAACCGAAACAGAGATAAAAATTATTGTCTACAAAAGAATTTCCGTAATGTTTCGAATGTTGCACACTTTTAAAGCAGACGAAAAACTGAAAAAGTTGAAATTAGATCAAAGTCTGTACGATGATTAGGACACTTGAAACAATTCCTTATAAGGAAATAGCATCAAAGGCTCAACTATGAGCGTTTTTTTTCCCCTTAAATCTTGCATTGTAGCAGACCCCGATTATTAGCAATGTAAAATCTTTCTTGACAACAAACCACTGCACGTTCTAGACATTATGTACCAGTTTATCTCATTCATTATTTATCTAGTGTTGTGATGGAAATGGTGATGCATCGTATTTGTTGGCAAAATAATATCGGTCCGATGTGATGCGGAGTAATGTGGACTTATACAAGGCGGATAAAGTTACCCCGTTCAGAATTAGGTAGATTTTGTTAAAATACAAATATGGAGTTCTAACTTGGTTTACGACCATTTCAGGTCACATAAATATTCGAGTTTATTTGCTATTCTCAAGGATATGCCTCAAACTCTTCGTCTAATATGACAGATAGAACAAGACAGCACAACAGATTTTAATATACAAAGAGGGAAATACACCCAGGGGAAAGTGGGAATCGAACTCACGCCTCTTTCGCTCCGCGCAGGGAGGCACCGGAACCAGTCGCATAGACCGCTCAGCCACTGAGGCCCCAGAATTGCAATTGATAGAGAAGCCAGAAACCCTCACCTATTCTATTCTATTCTATATGCTTCTAGCATCATATTAAGAAGTCTGCGTATGATGCGCCTTGCCTCTGTTGGATCTCCTAATTTTGAATCTGATTGCAGATGAGAGACCGTCACCTAGGTTGGCAGAGTCCGAGAGCTATCGTTTCACTACGAAGACATTGGGCAACGACGGATTTTACGTGCAACTAGCTCCCATTAACGTACGGAAGAAAAATTTGAAAAAACAAAATAATGGCTCGAACTTTTATCTCCAGGTGAGGGTCCTTCAGTTCACAAAAAACACCGAAAGGGAAGCAACATTGACCGAGTCAGTGCTTGGGAGGAGGACCACCTCTCGTGACTAATTCACTACAGGACCGTGTACGTTAATGGGAGCTAGTTGCACGTAAAATCCGTCGTTGCCCAATGTCTTCGTAGTGAAACGATAGCTCTCGGACTCTGCCAACCTAGGTGACGGTCTCTCATCTGCAAACAGATTCAAAATTAGGAGATCCAACAGAGGCAAGGCGCATCATACGCAGACTTCTTAATATGATGCTAGAAGCATATAGAATAGAATAGAATAGGTGAGGGTTTCTGGCTTCTCTATCAATTGCAATTCTGGGGCCTCAGTGGCTGAGCGGTCTATTCGACTGGTTCCGGTGCCTCCCTGCGCGGAGTGAAAGAGGCGTGAGTTCGATTCCCACTTTCCCCTGGGTGTATTTCCCTCTTTGTATATTAAAATCTGTTGTGCTGTCTTGTTCTATCTGTCATATTAGACGAAGAGTTTGAGGCATATCCTTGAGAATAGCAAATAAACTCGAATATTTATGTGACCTGAAATGGTCGTAAACAAACAATTGCAATTCTCATAGCCAAGATTCTGCAACTGATCCTGCGTTTGTAAAACACGATAAAACACGCTTCGAACATGCGACTGAAGCAAGAGGAATTCCCATTGAACCAATTCTGTGATCAAAACAAGTTTTTTGGTTTCAGTGTGGCTTGTTTTTTATGAACATGTTGAACATCCCTTGGCAGAAAAGATTGTGATTCATTGAACATTTATTTGAAAACATTTACTAATTGAGTCTTATTTTTTAAATTGCGTCTTAGTTGTCATTAGATTTTTAATAGAATTTATTATATTGTTTTCTGCATAATTATAAAATTTAAAGGAATACATGACCGCGATATTTGCCCATGCACGTGTCTAGATCGTCAGAACTTCCACATTAGCCATTCAGAGATTTCAAACCAGGAAGCTACATACGGCCGTTAGAGCTTTTGTGGGTGTCCCAATCCCCGCCAGTTAAAAAAGTAAAACAAAACAAAATCTGCAAACCTTTTTTTTTTTTTTTGAGGTACATTCTGCAAAAGTACTTTCTCCTATGTTTCAAGCAACTACATATTCGATTAGCCCTAAAAAATTATTTGCTTATAATGGATAGCAACTTTCATTAATTTTTATTTTGTTATTCGTGGTCTTTTATTTATCGTGGGACCTTTAAAAAGAAAAATGTTTTGTTCGTTTGATTAACATAACCCCCCTTTTTTATTTTTTCCCCTCTTAATTGGCACTTTAAATCCGTAAAATTGGTTAAACTTTAAATCTGTACAGAACTAAACACATATGCTATTACATAAGAAATTACAAAATGTCTGTTTATGAACATTATTTCAGTACAGCAGGTTTTTGTTCGCTGACCATTGCTCGGAATAGTCGGGTAGAGCGAAAACGTTTTTTCCTTTACAATTCACATTGCCTGATTTTTTTAACGTAAAAGAAATCACATTTCAGCGTAAATTATTGCTATCTTGTGATTCGAAATCTGAAATAAATATTTATACTGATTTTTTTTAAATGTTACTTAATATATATACCATTTATTGGATGTGTTCGCCCAAGCACAAATAAATAAAGATGTTTTCCTTACCTTTCGTGCTTTGTTATATATTTACACTGCAATATTTATATTGTTTCTTTTCAAATCAGGAAAATATTTCGATTCAATACTGTATATATGAAATAAAATGTCTGAAATATTTTTTTTCTATTAGAAAACTAATAAAACCGACGCTAAATTACAATTCAAATTATAAAAAGAAAACATGCATTCCACTTTACATTTGATTAAATTCGTCATCAATATTTACTCCTTCATTTATCCATGAAATACTATGTGGGAGTCGGAGGTTGTTTGTTGAAAGTATTAACGATACATTAAAGTAACTCTTTTATAAAATTTAATAAAGACAAAAGTATATTTACATAATTACAAAAAAGGAAAGGTTATGAAACAGAGCAGCGATAACTGACGCGCTAAGTATATCGAAAAGAAAACTAGTTAAAAATAAACACGAGCGAGCAAGCTCTTGAAAAACTTTCAATTTCCATCAGGTGGAGTTGTAATGTTGCTGCATACTCCCCTCCCAGTGTCAGCGATATCTCACTGGAAAATGCACGTGCCGTCCTGAACGTGTCGTTCTTGGTTTCACATTTATTGTAGGTTGAATAACTGGTGGTTGTAAAGCATGTGGTGAGATGTGAGGTGCAGAAACGTTTGGTTGAGAATCGGGTTTGGTAGATAAAGGATACTGCAAAAGTTTAGATGATTCTGGTAATGGAGCTAGTTTTTTCTCATCTCATATGTAGGCTGGTTTAACACGATCAGCTGATACTATGGTGTTTTGCCATTGATGTGCAGATGGAAAATCTTATCTGTTCTACGGGCGACTAAAAAGGGTCCATCGTAAGGTGGTTGCAAAGGCTGTCTTACCATATCACGACGTACGAAGACATGAGTAGTCGTTACCAGGTCGGGATGTAAAAAAATCTTCCTTACCCCATGCCGCTTGGGGGGTACAGGACGAAGAGCTTGTATGTGGGATCATAATTTGTGAACAAAATGGGCTGTATCTATAGGTTATTGGTTGCTATTGAGAAACTAACCAGCAAAGCGCCTCCAATGGCCTAATCGGAAGCATCGACATGAATAACCAATGGGGCTGTCTGTGAAGGAGGAGCAAGAAGCGTAGCATCAGCGAGAGCTTGTTTACACTGTTGAAATGCCTCGATAGCTTCGGGAGACTAGGCGATTTTCCGTGAGTCTTTCTTTTTATTGGATCCTTTCAAAACGTTGTGTAAATGAACTGCTTATCAGCTGCATGAGGAAATAAAAATTCAAGAGGCCTAAGAATTTCCGTAGAGAAGCTACAGTTGCTGTTTGTTGATAGTCCAACATTGTTTGCATCTTGTCGGGAATTGGACAAATACCCTGCGAGGTTATGATATGCCCAAGAAAAATAAGCTCTTGTCCACCAAATGCACATTTGGATACGTTCACTTTTAATCCATAAAGGTTAAGGCGCTGAAATATTTCACGTAAATATTCCTTATGCTCTTCTTCTGAATCCGAATAACACAGTATGTCATCTAAGTAGACATAGCAGAAGGGAAGGCCTCTTAGAACTTCGTGCATGAAGCGCAAGAATGATTGAGCTGCATTCATAAGGACAAAACAAAGTCACTTGTATTCGAATAAACCCTTCCAGATCAGAAGGTTGCGTGTTCAGATCACGTCCGGGTCACTAGAATTAGCAGTCGAAGGTTGTTTGTTGAAAGTATTAAGGATACATTAAAGTAACTGTTTAATAAAATTTAATAAAGACAAAAGTATATTTACATATTTACAACAAGAAGTTCCGTCTAGAACTATACTAGCCTACTTTCCCGTATACACCAGATTCAAATTTATAATCTAGCTATCTCTTTCTCTCTTTTTCTCATTTAATTATAGTTCTTAATTACTTCAAATATACCTTTTTCAACGGATAATACATATTCATTCACTCACTCATTCACTCTTTCCTTTATTCAGTCATTCGTTTATTCATTCATTTATTAACTCATTCATGTATTTATTTATTTATTCACTCATTTATTAATTCATTCATTATTTTACTCTTTCATCTATTTATTCATTCATTCTTTCACTCCTCATTCATTTATTTATTCATTGAGAAATATCCTTAAAAATCCGGATCAAAAAAATTCATAGTAAAATAGTCTCGTTCAGTTCTTGTTGAACTTCGTATCTGTACATGTTCTACAGCATAATATCTTTCCGATAAAGTTTGTGGCAAGCAAATCCGTCGGATCAGGGTTTATATAAGATTGAAACTTCCCTTAGGTGCTAATGTTAATTTGGTACCTTTCCATTATCACGGCGCAAATTTCGCCAAGCAAACTTTTTGGCGACAGGGCACGAAAAAGGTTACCAGCACCGATATTCCGTTTGGCGTTGGCTGCATCATTATTGGTGAATTTATCGCCTGCGTCGAGATAAAAAAAAAAAATAGCGTCATTTTTCCATTAACTGTTCAAAAATGAACCCAAATTGTTCAAATCAATATTTTACGCCGAAAATTTCTTCCAGCAAGCTTGCTTATAAGAAATTGAATGTTGTGCCCAAAGTTTACATAATTTGCTTCATTTTTGGCCATAGGCACTGTTAAATTTTTTTGAACCGTTCAAAATTGAAAAGAAAATTTTCAAAACTCAAAAAGTAATATGGAAATGTGATGTTCTCGCCGAGACCTTTCGAACGCAAAAAGAATTTTTCGAATCGAACAATTCGTTCAAAAGTTATTGGGGAGGGGGGCAGACAGACAGACACACTTTTTCCCCCATCTCAAAACCCTACTTTCAAATTTTTATTTTTCATTCTTTATTTAATTTTGACTTTTCTTGATTTCTAACGATATTTTCACGATAAATTAAGCCTTCATAAATGCCTTATTTTTGTTTTTTTTTACTTTTACGGGGATGTAGGCTAAAAAAGAAAAGTTTATGAAACAGAGCATCGATAACTGACGCGCTAAGTATATCGAAAAGAAAACTATTGAAAAATTAAACAAGAACGAGCAAGCTCTTGAGAAACTTTCATTCCATCAGGTGGAGTTGTAATGTTGCTGCAACTACAATATTTTTCGAAAAGTGAAGAACCTAATTTCATCTCCTTTATTTTGGTTATTTACTGCGCGATAATCTTTTAAATTCAAATAACTTTGTAAATTTTAATGAGTACTGAAACTTAGTTGCTATTTAGTTTTAAAATTACCTTTCATTTCCTTTTGCAAAACACCTAATTCCGTTCAAATCTTTACAAAATGCCCATCAGCAAACAAAGACAGTCTTTCCAAGACGGATCAATTAAGATAATGCAGGTAATCACCGTTCAGTGTTTTGGGAGGCTTTGTTTTAACTAAACAATGTCAGAAACTTAGATTTTCTGCAATATTTTTCCTTTCCTTGCATGTTTGGAATCCTGCCAGGTGTTATATTCATGCGCTTCTATGAGTTTTGACATGAATTTTCTTTCCTTCTTTTGAAACAGTATTTCCTTGAAACGGTTTTTCAGTGTATTGATCAAACCTAAGAAACAAAAAACTTTGCCTTGCTTTCAACTAACTTTTTTTAGCAGTTGTAATCGTTTAATGACTAGAAATTAAACATCCTTATCACTAACTATATCTGTTTCTGCTATACATCCTTCTTAATGTAAGTTCAAGTAATTTTCTCTTTTGAAAAAATAGCTTGTATTTTCCCAAAATACAAGCTTATACAAAATTACAAGTATACAAATTACAAGTATACAAATATTTAATTTTACAATTCAAAATACAAATTCTGTAATTGTATTTCTTGAAAACGAATTTTGTTACTATATCATTCTAGTCATATCGGCTGCTCATTGTTATTAATAAGGTTTCAAGAAATATTTCATTATTGTTTTATTCAAACTAAACTTATACAATAACTTTTTCGAAATGTACCCTTTAAATAAACATTTAGGCTCTCTTATGCATTAACTTTACTTTCAAAAAATAAAGTGTTTACCAGTGAAGTATTTGCATGAAATTTTACATTTCGTTCTCAATTTTAATGAAATAGTAACATCTCTTTTTGTAACTAAGGTGTTTTTTTTTTTTTTAACTTTAATTGCGATAACAAAATCAAAATAAGAAATTATAGATCTTGTTGCATCATTTTTATCACTAAAATAGTTATATCTCTTCGACAAAAATAATGTCTCACTTTCTCTATGAAACCCACATACGCATGTTTTGAATTTTCACTATAAAATATTGACTTTTTTATACTACACAATCAATATGAAGTATTTCTTTTATGAATTATTTTTCTTTCTTGTATTTGGGCTACTTCTTTAGCAATTGAACATCGTCACTGCATACCATTTTACTTCAACTTTACTGCTAGCATTGCTTAATAACATATTTCATCCCTATCTCGAAGAAGAAATTATCTGTAACACAAAAAATAAGCTGAGAATTAATAATCGTATTAATTTGGACACCTTACGAACTCCATTATTAAATAAAACTGTCACATTAATTTATTAGTAACTTCAGGAAGTACTGTTTTTAACAATAATGGCAGTTACCAAAACATTGAAAAGGCTCCTTAAGCGAAATAAAATCTTTCTTGGAAAAATACGCAGTTCACCTAAAAATAATAAAAACAAACAGCAAAGTCTATTATCTTCTTGATTTATTTTTAAGTTCCGCACGTGCCTATTATACCCGGCAATAGCCTTCAACTTTTATCAAGCTGAGATACATTATTTACAAACGAAAGAGTTATAGCGGAGCACTTTCCATGCTCTCCAAGAAAAAAGAAGCACTGCCCAAACTTTTAACTGGTGAATAATGGAAACAAACGCTCGCTACTGGAGGTATCTAATGGCTAGTTTTTATCGCCTAGTTACAACCCGGTAGGAAAACAAGCGTAAAAATTGGCCAAGTTGAGTAGAGTTTAGTTCTTCTTCTAGGTCAGCTTCTTCTTCTAGCGTGCATTTCTTGCTAAATAAAAGATATCAATGGAAGCAAAACACTTTGAATTGCTTCGGGCTAAAAATTTACCTTTTTATGTGTGGGAGTTAAGGATATTTTTATAGCAATGGAATTTTCTACAAAAAGTAGCCTATTGGACAACGAGTTTTATGCGTTTTTAAAGCTGAAAGAATACCAAATTTTAAACCAGAAATGTGTTTAAACATGAAACAGGAAATGTGGAAGGCAAGGTACTAAAGTTTCCTTCTTTTTGGAAGTGTGTTTATGAGTTGATGATTTTCTTATCTTAAAAACTTTCATTCTGGTAAAATTCACAAAATATATTCGCGAGGAAATAGCGCAAAAATACACGTCTATTATCAGAAAAATCTATTTTATTTAATATACTCGCTCTATTTCTAACATTAATAGACATCATAGAAACGATTAAAGAAGCAAACATCATTAATCTTCTGTTATTGAAACCTTCAACTAAAACGAAAAAAGAAGCATCATTACTTCAAATGATTTTTTTTTTTTTTTGCCGAAAACAAATATGAAAGTACGGTTTCTTTAAAAAAGAAGTTTTTATTTTATAGAAAAAATATATTGAGTTTTAAAGTCATTATTGTTATTATTCATGAATTGATTTTTAGACACATAAAAACGTTGCTTGATTTAACAGTAAAATATGAAAAGTCCGCATCCGTCCCCCGTAAAAGGAAAAAAAAGTATTGTAAGCATTACAAAAATGAATAGTTCGCCTAGAACTAAAAGAAGCAAATTTCACGTTTACTAACACAGAATTAGTAAAACTCGTGCCAAATTACTTGAAATGTATTTTTTAATTGTCAGCATACTTTATATTTATTATAAAAATAATAAATTATGGATTAATTAAGCAAAATACATCTCATTTAATCATAAACAAAGATACAACCACCTCATAATCAATTTTTTTGGATCTTTTGCTTCTTCAAGTATAGCAGTCATGCTTAACGAAAGAAACGTTCGATTCCGATGTCTTGTTGCAGCATTTGGAACCAAAAGCAAATCAAGATGCGCTTTCCTTCAGTATTATCTGCATTCTAATAGTTCTTTGAATACTTGTAATACTGTTCTTGATACAGCAGTTACGCTTCGCGAGAAAAAAAATCGATTTGCTCCACACCCCTTGGAGCGATTAGCGCCAATAACTAATCAGACACTTTTCCCATCAAGGTCCCTGTATGCATCGGATTTTGTTGAATTCCTTCTATTACTTTGTTGTTTAAAGCGTCGAAGGTATAGCACCCCTGTATTGTACATTAGACCAATTGTCAGCGTTTTATTGAAACAAAAGAAAAAAAAAAGATTTTAGTGGAGAAAACATGTCTAGATAAGATCTGAAAAAAAGTATACGAGTTCTAGCTAACATACATAATTTTGTTCTTTTTCCACCACAAATAAGACAAATCAAAATTCCAAAATATAAGCGAATCACACGTTGCCCTAACAATGTATTTCAGGCAAATAAATGGTCCAAAAAGCGAGTTTTAAATTGAAAACATAGTCTGCATCGACAGTCGTGTTTACGCTTTAGTGATAAGTAAAGTGATAATTTCTAAAGATATTATATCATCACTTTTTAAGTACTATAACTTTTTTTTTCTTGACTCTTGAATATGGATATGGTTTCACTCTCGAAGTAGCTTGCCGAATTTCTAGGAATTGCGGCTTTCAACGAAAAACTGCATTCTTAGCAACTATGTAAACTCCAGGAGAGAGATAACTCCAACTATTCTATATCACAACTTGCCATTTCTGAAATTCTATTGTGAATGTATAATTAAAATATAAACAGATCATCAAAATGACGTGTCCCGCCTGTAGTCACAGTTCTCTTTCACACTAATATTTTACCTCTACAAACGTAATGTTCGGAAAAGATCGCGGTCCTTTTTTAAATCGAAAGCTATGCAGGTTTTATGCTTCTGGAATAAAATATTTTACTATTCAGAGTTCTTTGGTGTCAGCTTTTATTCCTTCAAAGGAAGAAATCAATGCGGAATGCTTGCATCGGTAGTTGTTTTGAAAGGATTTTGGTTTTTGTTATTGATGCGTTCAGAGACATACTTTCACTTCTCTGAATCGTAAATTGAGACAAAAATTATTAATTATCGGTTCATTTTCTTCAGTTGCTTGTAACCGTGTCCTTCATTGATATGTAATTCCTTATTTAAAAGGATTGTCTGAGAGTTTTTTTAAGTGGAATGAAAGTTTTCACATAGTAACCGTGATATTGGTTCAGGAAACAAATATTGTTGTTCTAATACCATCACAGCAAATTCCATATTATAAGATTTATATATTTTGTTCAATCATTAAATAAAAACCCCTAGTTTTTGACGACTCGGCTTTTCATTCATTAAGTGAATTTACAGGCTTTAATAATTAATTAAACTTTCGAAATTACATGTTATTGCAATGTAATAACATGCGGCAAATTTTAACCCCTTGCCTTAAAAAATGCAGACCTATATCTTATGGTTTGAATTTATGTGTATATGAATAGCACTTAAAACGTTATGGAGGATTTTATGTCACGCTAGGTGCCAGTGACTCTTCAATTGTAATTTTTGAAGTTGTGAACTTTTTTTTTTTTTTTCACTGTAGGAAATTCAAGGAAAAAAAATGGCGTAATGTTTATAATGCAATTTTAATTGGATGGTGGTTCTTTTTTAAAGAAAAAACAGTTTTAAAGGAGATCATTTTCTCAAGGATTTTCTTTTTCTTTTTTTTTTTTTTTTTGTGGTTGCATGTTAGTTGAATTTCTAAGGCCTATTTTTCTCACTAACACATACATTAAAAAATAATTTTTTGTATCGGTATTTTGTATTTAGCAATATTATGTATTGGATAAGCATTTCACAAATTTTTGAAATTTTTAAAGCATGTTATATAAAACTTATGGTAGAAAGTTTCTGATTTTTCACATAAATGTAAGTACATTGAAAAATAATTAGTGGTTCTTAAAAATTCAAAAATAAGTTTCGAGGAAAAAAAAATATGTAGAACGATTGCCTTAACGTTTACCCGAAACGCTGGCTAAATCGCTTGCTCTAGTGCAGCTGTTTATGAATTTCAAACGTGCTTTCCATTTTCAATATATTGGGGATTGCGGGGCAAAAGTAAAAGGTAAAATCTTTAATCTGTTTGCAAGGCTACCTCTTTAATAACACTTTAGTTATGCTACATAGCGTGATTTTGATTCCATTCAATAAATAAATAATTCTGCAGATCAAACTATATGATAATACATGTTATTTTTATGAAATTTTATGCTTATGTTGCAATATTTTGCGATGTTCTTTTTTTTTTTTTTGCTATTATAAAACAATAAAATTCCTGGCATTAATATTTTAAATATTAGTTAAGAGCCCCTGATGTACAGCGCAGTGTTGTTTTTTTTTTATGTTAGGCTTATTTTGATTACAAATATTTAGTAGAATTTGTCATGTACATAAGGGGCAAAGTGAAATACACATTTAACACGTAAATGGTAATTTTCATCAGTGAGGACGGATATGGCTTAGTTTTTTAACGTTAGGTGGCATAATTGTAGGTTTGAAGGCTTCTCCTTCGAGTTATGCTTCAGTTGGTTCATAACCTTAAATATGTTTGTTTGCTGTCTACGACAACTTTCAAATGTTTTTAAAATTAATTAGTTTGAAAGTAATAAAAAAACCTTTGTCTCATAGATGGATATTACTGGGAGTGTGAGTTGGAGAGATATTACCACGGTTAAGTTCCCTTTGTCACCCTACATCAGTCATCAGGAAACTAAATTTGTGGTTCATTTATTCATTCATTCAATTATAATTCATTAATTAATTTTTTTATTAAGATAGTTTTTCACTATTCCATTTAATTAATCATTTATTATTTTACCCTCATTAATCCCTTTATTCATTCGCTTGTTTTATCAATCATTCATTTAGTTATTCACGCTAAACAAAAATAAGTATAAGACTTCGTACTCGTAAATATGAATCATTACATGTTATTTGGGCTACCATAAGGCGACATAAGAATGTAAAGGGTTAATTATACCACATAAAATCATTTCATGAGGAAAAATATTTCAATTTTTCACTTTGCCACATATAGTGAAAAATGATAATTTTCCACTTTTACTTTAGTGTACAAATTCACAACTAAAAAATAATATTTGAAGGCATGTGCTACTATAAAATTGATAGTTCTCTCTTTATAGCTGTTATTTTCAAAATAAATTTCCAATTTGCTCATTTTGAAAAATGTAACTTATCTTAACTATTTTATTTTGCCCCACATTCCCATATACATATCGTCGCCTCAGAGCAACAGTAGGATGTGAGTAAAACCAGAATTTCCTGTAAAATTGATTTTTAAAATTTGCTGTTTTTTCAATTATAAATATCTAAGGCTGTAGTTCAGGGATTTTACTGAAATTTTGGGAACTTCCCCTAACTTTTGATTACATATTCAGTGGTGTTATGAAAAATTTAATTGCTTTTATAGGAAAATGATTTAGATGTCTTACTGTTGCTCTGAGGCGACGATATACATACTATATATTTTGTTTTAAGCAGTTTGTACTTTGAGAACGTGGGTGTGATATTTATGAGCATAGTTAACTTTTTCCTTGCACTTATATGTAAGGTACGTTTTTACTAATATTTTAATTTTCATTGTTATCCACCTTTTCAAAACATATGCTTGTCACTGTTCGTAACACGTTATTGTAAAAAACTCTCTTGGTTTAAGTTTTTTAATGCCACTGTTATTTAACTAGTTATACAAATATATTTTTTCAGTAAAAAAAAAATTGCATAATAAAGAGCGACAGTTATATTCTTTTCAGATAGGGGAAGAAGAGTACATATATGACATAGGTCAAGGTGTATATATATCATATATGTAATTTTTCTTTCTTGCCCTCTATTTCTCTCATGCAGCATTTGTTTCAAATGTAAATTCACGGAAATTACGCAAAACGCTAAACTTCAGCAATTTTTTTAATATTTTAATCCGTGAAAATTACAGTTCATTTAAAAATGTTGAATACAATAATGCTACAAGACAACATACTGTAAATGTTTTCGTTCAGGAACAAATTAAAAAAAAATCACAATCGTTAAACTGAACCGTTTACGAAAATTGTAACCCCGAAAACGATTTTTTTTCAAAACGAATCATTCTGATATACAAGTACGAAAACTTATGTTTTCATTATTTTTAAAACGTTTTGTTAAACCTTTCGTGGCATATTTAAAACAACGAGTTCTCTAAATGGCGCGAAATAGTAAAGTACTACTAGGTATTAGACTGTAAAGAAAAACTAATCTATAGAATATATTTCAGAATGGCCGACTTGAAATGAATAAGTTGCAGGAAAAATTTTACGATTGCCCCAATTTCAAGACATTTATATTAATAAGTTTGAGTTCCCTTTATAAAGTCTAGTGCCATATGTATATTTATATAGATGTAGGTGTGTGTTTACATCTCTTTGAAAAATAGTATTATTCACCCACACAAATAGTACATGCATACAGAGAGTACCTTGTGTGGAAAAGCTGATCTACGTAGCCTTTCAAAAGTCCGCTCACTTTCAGACCCATGCTGCACATATGCAAATTCTGATAAGAACACATTACAGTGTTTTCTTTTGTTTTTAAAATCATTTGTGACGGTTATTTTGTGGACAGAGGTGACCACCTAATTTGGACACATATACGCGTTCAAATAATTTGCAGCTTGTAATTTATTTCTGTCAGTAAAACGTTCCGGAATTACGTTTTATAAGCCGCTTAAAGTTGTTTCCTTGTACACGATTTCATACTTATACATCGACATATAAATCACTTATTTAGTAAAGTAAATGTAAAGGTTAAATACACCTATTAAATACTGATCGACAACAAACTGTCTGGTCTTTTAAACAGTAACTAAAAACAGACTTTTGAGCAGCAAGTACAGTGTTGCGCAGCTGAACTATACATCATATTTTTCATTCTAAATGAGTTGATGTAAATCTTAATAGACAATTGTATTTTCTTTCAATTTCTCTGTTCATAAGTAAGATAGTAGGTTAAGGTTTTAACAAATTCCAGAAATTATGAGCTAGCCCATATCGCTCGTAGGAAATTAATGTAAGACAAAATATTTTCCCAAAATATTCCTAGGAAGGATACTTTTTTACTATTTACTGCAAGGCTGTTTGGAATTCGTATCCTATATACTTAGAAAGCAGCAGTTCAAAATGCTGCAAGAAGTTTCAACACCTAGAAATAGTGTTTGTGATTCTTGATCTCTTTTTAGCCACTAAATTATTTTGTAACAGAACGCTGTTAAATGCGGTTCTTACTGCTGTAAACCACTTTATTCCTGATTTAAGAACACATTGAATTGCAAACCAACATAAAGGCAAGGTTATAAATACAGCGGTAACCAATAATTAATGAAATTGACTGGAAATTTTTGGTTCAGTATTCGGTTAAGAAAAATTTAAAATTGGAATTAATGCTCAAAGATTATTGTTCAACATTACCAGCGTGTAGACAATATGTGAAACTTGAAAGATTATCAAAAAAAAAAAAAACGCAAGGGTTTTTTTCATCTATGCGTCGATTACAATAAGAAGTAAAAACTAAAACAAATATAAGTTTTAAGCTCATTTTCAAAACTATTCAATTCTTCCACTACATTGCTATCTATGATTCGGAATATTCGTCAATATACAGGTTGGGACTAAGAGTATAACAATTTTCAATAATCGCATTTCGTCACAATATACATGTTAAATTGAATCCACTTGTATAAAAAATAAAAATGTATTATTTTTCTTACCTCTGTAAGCCGTGCTTAGCACGGCAAAAATGAACAACCAGCTTTCTTGCATTTTAAATGCTGTCAACTCCGATTTCCATTGCAAAATAAATCTCAAATGAAACGTCGTGTATCACTGAATGGAATATTGCAGAATTATATCATAATGCCATATTCGCAACTGACTTACAGTAATTTATCACATAGCAAACGTTCCAATTCCGCACAATTCGCAATCTTTACATCAACACCCCATGCTTTTCGTGCAACCAAGTATTTATTTTGATAAAATTCAGTTTAAAATATTTTTTGAGTATATCTCTGCTTCAAGGTAACTTGAACCCGCTGTGTCATTCACTTTTTTTGCTTTTCTTTTCAGTATGAAAAATAATTGAAATTTTCAAACATCGAATTTAAACCGCGACGATCCTTCAAGATCAAGATCTCCTTTTCAACTGCGAGGAGCAGGATTATCGTCTGCGCGAAAGGTCCTTTCTACAGTCATGTGATCGCGGAGGGATGCGCGCGGAGTTCGCTTTTCTGTTTCGATCGTTTATGGAGGAGGAGTTCTTTTGCTTGCTTGGGATGGTCACTAGTGTCATTAAAGATGATGAAAGAAAAGTCAAGAAATTTGTCGAATGAGATTGGTTATTGCTTTCTAATCAAGAAAGCAACTTTGTCTGAAACCATACGTAATTTGTAGTAAATCCATAAAAAAATAAATGTTAATAAATACCTGAAAACTAAACAAAAACAGAATTAGCCTCTAAACTGCATATTTGACGACAATCATAGCATTTCAAATTTCAAAACCAAATGAGACTTATTAATCTTTTTTCAGCTTCAGCGACTTGTTTTTTAATCTTTTAAAGGTAACTTTAAGTAAAAAAGTATATTACAGTGGAATGAGCTAAAATACCTGTACTATTAACAACATTAAATCAAACCAGTTATTGCATATCTTCCTGTAATGAACCGATTTAAATCATGGCATTATAGCGTTGATAACGTACTAATAATAATAAATATATTTGATAAAATAAATTTTCCCGTCAATTTATTGATATTTTTAGAAAACATGCATCATTTTGATTAAAAAGAAAAGTGGTATCTTTACTCGTTTTATTTTACCTTTCTATCTTACTTCTAGTGCAACAGGGCCTTAACTTTAAAAAAAATAGTGAAAATGGCAAAAATATCCAAACTGAGGGTGTTTTATTGAGTTGTACTGCGCTTGCTAAGGTGATGTCTTTCTTTGCATTACTATTTAGGTCAATGGAGATAGCTCAAATAAGATATGAAACGGAGTTATGAGATTATTCAAAAAATATTGCACAAAATTGAACATGTATTTAGCAAGTATATTATATACACAAGATTTCAACAATACTAAACGTTGTACAATATGCGTCTAATAATGTAACTAATTACTCTATAGTAATGTCTCACTGTGTTAAATTTTGCTTTATAATGAACCATATATTTTTTCACCTCTTACAGATTTTGTGTTGGTGACCTTAATTTTGGAAGCATGTACAATAATTAAACTAATCAAGCTACCGAAACTAATGATAACAATAATAAAAGCTAGAATAAGCAGAAGGATTATGATGATGTTGATTTCTGAATAATTCATAAAAACTGAAGGCTATTACTAAAATGCATGTGTTTTAAAGTAACAAGAAAAAACTTAATCATTGACAGACGAAAAATGATACAATTATGAATTTATTACGACTGTTAATCGATAAAATGTTAGGTTTAGTTTTGTTTAAAAATGCTGGTAGGGACATAGTATTGTTTACAACATATTTAATACATTATATCCAGAGTACGACAAAAATGCGAAAATTTTAGGAGCCAAGGAAATTTTTTTGGAGCCAGCTATAATGTTTTCATTTGCTCCAAACATATCGCATTTTAAGTGATGCTTATTTACATCACCAAACAACGTAATGAAAAGCATTGCAGATAGATAAGCAAAAAATGTTTAAGGGGGGATTACGGGTGAAATCTACTTTATTTTCTACTTAGAGTTATTATTGTGCCATAAGTATTTTTTAAGCATTTAATTCTCAAATTCTGCTGTGAAATACTTTATTTTCTACTAATTTATTTTTTCATTAATTTGTCAATTTTCTATTTAAAGTTATCATTTTGAAAAAAAAGTCTGCGATTTCAGAAAAAACAAAATCCAAAAATTGCGTTATTTTGTAAAAAGAATGAAGTTCGGAGATAAATTCAAGTTTTTGCGATGTTTAATGGGAAAATAACAGGTTAAAAAAACATCTCCCACTAGGTTTTGATCGTTATTTTAAAAAATAATTTCGGAGAAAATAGTACCACTTTGGCGATGTTTGCATCGGGAATGTATCCCCGGGGTTTGGCGCGGAACAAAAATCCAAAATGGCGCCAACGCAAAGTTATGCATAAGTTTCCCCCTGACATCATTTATGAACGCTCCCCAAACGAGAGAAGTCGCGTATTCGCTGGCTGCTTTACGTTTTACGCGCTGAAGCCTATGAACACTTTACGAATCTTCCTTGCATATCTTACGTCTTGATGGTGTGTACTTGGATCGCATGATCCAATACAGCCCATATTGTTTGAGAAGGTAATTAAATGAGCGATTATCGGCGATGCCGCTTGGCGATTGAATATGAACAACGCTACATGATGAAGGGGGAAAAAAGCAAACATCCGCTTCGTATCTGCGCCATGGAATATTTTCCCATCTGAAAAACTAATCTCCAAGGCAGTTTTTTAGTCGCCCGGGCTACCTGGCGCCCGGGATTTGTCGGACCCTGATTGTATCTAAGTTCTACCGTATTCTCAATTCAGAGAGATTCGTTGGTGATGGTGGATCAAAAATGTACTAGGGCATAAGTTACACAAAAACCTTGAATCTAACAACATAAATAATTGATCAATATTTAAGAATCATGAGTCGTGAAGCAGGATATTGAATCAACTTTTTACTATTTACTCTGCAGACCATTTCAGGTAACATACAGTCTCGAGTTTATTTACTTTTCTCAACGGATATGCCCTCAAACTCTCGTCCAATATGAGAGATAGAACAAGACAATACGATAGAATATTACAATACAAAGGGGGAAATTACAAGAAGACACACAGGGCACAGGATGGGAATCAAACCCATCACCTCTTCACTGCGCGCAGGCAGGCAGGCAGTGGAAACTGGCACTAAGACCGCTCGGCCACTGAGGCCCCTTTGGAAACAACTTACTTTCGTTCTATTACCGTAGCTGAAATCGCCAGATTGCATAAAAATTGCTCCCTTCAAACACTTTAATGCAGTTTTTAAGCTGGCTAATTGCTTCTACAATGCATTTCATTCGTGTAGGACAAATATCCAGGAATCTATGTCGTGTTTTTTGTCCAATGAAAGGACATTGTCAGGAAACTTGACAATTTGCATTATGGACAACATGTTGAAATCAACTATTTAAAAATATTAAATATTTTCTATAAATTTAGGAAAGTTCGTCTATTAAAATCAAAATAATTTCTAACTTAATATAAAAACTTAAAAATAATTATATAGAAGAAACATGATTCAACAAGTATTCAAAAGGAAGCGAACTTTCTTTAAGTCTGTAATTTGCCATACTAAGTTTTTTTAATGTTAATATCAACCGCATTTTTCCTTTGTGCATTTCAGAAAAAAAAAATCTGACTAGTTAAAAAAAACGAACTTTAAAAATTCCACAGCAAGAGACACAAGTTAAAAAGATGTCGCTCGTTAATTATTGTAGAATCAAAATTTTCGTGGAAAACCGCCATTAATTCTTCTATTAATCTTAATACGAAGATTGTAAAATAGTAGCATATTCACTAATCATATTATTCTTCCTGATATTAAAAATGAAAAAAGAAAGTAAGAAAAAACAGTTCATCACAATAATTAATAAAGACATGTGCTTTCTAAAACTATAAATTTAATGACTTCTGGTGTTTTTTAATGAATTTAATTTTGAACCAAAGAAATTAATTGTTAGAATTTTTAAAAGAACAAAATTTTCTGCATTGATTATTCGAATACGTTTTCTAATAAGAATGTGGAAAAAAGGCTTTTCAAACTTTTAGTTGTTAATGTCGTTTTTTTTTCCCTTTTGGTTTAGAAAAACTGTTAGAGCTTAATTTATTTTTTTCTTGCACTTCCCTCTTCTCTCCGGCGAAGGAGCTAATTAGAGGAACTTGCCGACTGTTAGTGGCAATCACTCAATTCTTGGCATCCATTCGTTGAAACTGTAACCGTAATTAAGTGAAGTTTGAATGCACAAAAATCGATGAGGAACGAGACGTCTTATTTAATTCGTCTGGAAACTGGAGGAAAAAAACTAAACTTCCAAAATAATGGATGAATAAGAATTACTTTTTTTAGCTAGTACTTTAACCATTTGAACGTACTACGTACTATTTACTTGAGCGTTAATTCTTAGAAAGGTTTAAAGACGTAAACAGAATTTGATAATAAAAAAGTAGTTTTCTCATCAGCAATTAAAAACAATCTAGTCCTTTAATTTTTAGACTTCAGGTCTTATCGCAAACACTGCAAATTTTATCCTTCCTTTTTGTGTGATTTCAGACAGTTAGCGAGTTAAACGAAATAATATTGGATATTTAAACTTTCAATATTCAATATTATCTCGCTTTGCATTTAAAGTTGACCATTAAACTCAATGTCAAAGTACTTACTTTCGCTCAATCCAATAACAAATTCTTCAGTAAAAAATTCCCAAATAAAGGTTAATTCCAGAATTTATTCCGAAAAAAAAAAACGTTTTTACGGAATTGAAATGTACTGGTATAACCAAAGAAGCAATCTACTTAAAACTTACACTGCACCGTTGTTTTAGTTTTTTAGGAGTCCTAATTTTTAAAATGCATTTAATAGAATGTAGTATAATACTTTAAAAACAACATAAAATTAATCGAAAAATATACATATTGAAGTAGTTAACTTGGTTAGCAACGAAATGCACGTGGCAGATGGATACACACGGTCGATTCTTATTTAATGTTATAATGTAAGTAATGATATCATATTACATATAAAAAAAACTGGAAATCGTTATAAAGACGTCGCTTTCTTTTCTTTAATATCATCATATTTCGATTTATTTTTTCACATCCTCACTGCAAGAACTAAAATACATTATGCAACCAAGAGTAAAAAGTGTTTGCTGAACTTCAAGCAAGCCTATCAGATTGATTGCACACAATTAAGGTAGTTGACGAAATCCTTTTATCAATGGTAACGTTCTGTTCGATTACTAGGCTACTGCTGATTTGCTTTGGTTGACGACGCATCCATAGTTAGTTGTTCGCGATGTTTGGTTGTTGAAGAGTAATGCTGGATGCTGTGTCGCACTCTAATTACGAACTGTATTTCAGTGTTAGAAACTAGAAACTAGTTAAGAGGACCTGTATTTCACTGAGTTGATATCTCAGAGAAAAAGTATTGTAGTGAATTATTTGGCAAATAAATACATTTAGTTGATTTGGTTCTTTATTATACTTAGATAATTAAGTTGGTGTTTCGTTTCAGAATTCCTTCAGAATTTGAAGACTGACACTGTGTTTGAGTGTTTATTCATCGATTTATTTATTTTCTTAGCATTTTTTTTAGAAAACCCGGGGACTAAAGCTACACTGTATTTCTCATCTAAAAGCAATTTTATTCCCAGACAGTTCTGTGTTTTAGTTCGTGTTGCAAGTTCTTATAAACTAATGCTGTTTTAAACATTTTTCTTTCGGGATCGGAGTGTTTGTTTTTGGAAGCATGCTTCAATTTTAACTGCTTCAAGTTTAATTTTTGTTCAAGCTAGAATTTTCCGACATTTTGAAAAATTTATCGAATCCTGTCAGAAGGCGTACATTGCACGAGACTTCCTTAAAGTGAAAAATTTACAGTATTAAAAGAAATCTGAATTGAAGAAGTATTTTAAGGAAATGTAAAGATAAACAGACAAAAAGTATTAACGGTAAGTTCTTAAAATTAGTATTTTATTTATCTCAGATAGTATTATGTAATACTACATATGTGAGATTCCCAACCGATTCACGCTACGTTGGAAATCTCAAACTTAGAAAATATGTTTAACTCAAACTGAATTACCAAGTATGACATCGCATATATACATATATACCGGAAATAAAGAAAACGTAATAGAAATGAATTTCAGTCATCGCACTTTGACGTTACTTTTTTATTTTCGGACTTGTAACTCTTAACAAGACGTTTACTGAAGAAAGTCCGAATATTCTTTGAAGGAGAGAAATAAAAATTTTCTTTCCCATAATGTCCCCCATCTTGGGGGAAAAAAAAATTTATTCAAGCAGGTTTGCCGCTCGGTGGCATAGTTGATAAAACCGATCTAGTCCGCACAGAGATTCGCATTCCAGTTGTGTATTACTAAACTGCGTAACACTTTCGCCTATCATGTCACAGTGGTTCGGATTACAGTAAGAGTTGCAGGTGCTCTAGATAACCCCTTTGTGTTCAGCCTATTTAGCCACACATAAATGATAAAATTTTTGGTCATTTGGGTTACAGCCAATCAATTAATAATCCTAATGTTTATTATAACCATTTTTTAAATCTTTAAACTCAATTTTGATATATTTAAAACTTAATTTTGCGCAAGTAAAGAAATGTAAAACTAAATTAAGTGCCGAGAAATCAGCATTGTTAGTTATACAATAGATTTTCACGTGTTACTTTGAGATGGGGAGATAAAACGTCTCTTTCCAGCTCTACTGTTAATAAAAAATAACCGCATCGGAACTAAATATGCAAATTAATAACTAATAATGAAAGAGGAAATAACTATCTTCCGCTCGTTATTATTAAACAGCATGCACACACGAACCACAACTATAGCAATTGTCTTTGTACACATACCTCAAAACAATTATTAATCTAATACTGTTTAAGGCTACGGAAAATGACTATTATTGAAATAAGCTTTTTTCTGCTGAGTCATATTCCACATAAATTCAACACATCAGTTACTTTAACACGTAAAATGGCGAACCAGCTGCCCGTCAAGGGAAATGCATTTTATGAAGTGGTATTATTGATAAAATCCCCAGCTCAGATTTTCTCGAAATCTACTATTGGTACAACTAAGAAAAATATAAAATGTTACCCGGATGTGTGTACTTGTTCTTTATTTACAGGTGCATAAATTTCGTAAAAGAGGAGTAAAAAACAACGAATGGCAGTTGTTTGAATTCCCTTACTTCTTTCCTGATTGAGACAGATACAAGAATTAGGTCTCATTTTACAGCATTTTTTATATTATCTCCAGTGATGTGCTGCACTCTATAGTTTATGGCATTTAATATGTTTTCAAAATCTAATTAAAAATTTAACTTCAATTTTTTTTTCCAAAGTACATAAACAAAATTTTTCAAATTAACTCTATGAGTACTTATTATTGTCCTATGTCACAGGTTAAAATTCAAATTTGGGACAGTAATGGCAACATTGTTACAAAAAATAAATAACTAAAGCTCCATTTCGATTTATTTAACTCTATATTCAGATAAACAGTCTCTTCAGCACTAATATTGACATTTTCATGACAGTAAACATGGACACCGAGTTACTTTCACACACATATACACATTCCCCAATGTCTGAAGCAGAATCAACTGTTAAGTAATAATATATGTTTGAAACATCAAATGCAATGAAGCTTCATTTGCTTGCCACATATTACTTTCAAGTGGATGGTATCTAAAATAGTTATTGATTACCTTTTTTAAATGCCTAACATTAAAATATGGTGTTATAAGTTACAATATATTATCTACAGCAGCAACAACAATAATGATAATAATGATAGTAATAATAACAATAATAATAATAATAATAACAATAACAATAATAATAATAATAATAATAATAAAAGTAATAATAAAAATTAATAATAATAATAATAATAATAATAATAATAATAATAATAATAATAATAAAATAATAAAATAATAATAAATAATAATAATAATAATAATAATAATAATAATAATAAAATAATAATAAAAATAAAAAATAATAATAATAATAATAATAATAATAATAATAATAATAATAAAAGTAATAATAAATAATAATAATAATAATAATAATAATAATAATAATAATAATAATAATAATAATAATAATAATAATAATAATAATAAAAAAAAATAATAATAATAATATAATAATAATAATAATAATAATAATAATGATGATATGATGATGATGATGATGATGATGATAATGATAATAACAATAAAATAATAATGATACAACTGTTTGAGGGATCAGTAAAATACATAACCAATCTAGTCTTTACATATTCAATCCAAGAGTACAAAGGCGAATCAGAAAGGTTCTAGAAAAATTAGTTTAATGAAGCACTGACCATTAAAAGATCAAAGAAAGAATTCATTCCTAAAAGTACGTCAAAACTCTTGGAAAAGGAAGTGCCGAGATCTCCCAGACAACGCTACTTGACAAACATGTTCAGCTCCCTAAGTGTTGTTCAAGCAAATTGGTGTCTCGGATATCAGAAAAATAAGTTAATTCAGGGTTTCTACAGGTCAGGAAAGTCCAAAAAGGCCGAGAAATTGGAAATCAGTCACGATAGTAACGAAAAAGTCACTAAAATTATAAATAGGTCACGAACATTGTTCTTCCAACAGAGCCGGTCCCTTCAAAAATGCTTTAGTTTTTAAATATCCGGAATCCAATCCGGCAACTGAAAAAAATATCCGGTTACCTGTCAGGTCAAATTTGATTTTTCAATTTTCATTAATTAACACGTTTTCAAAATATATGTGAATTAAAAACTTATTACCTGTTTGGAAGCTGTGGGATTTTTTAAAATATTGATAGAATGTACAAGTTTCAAACATCAGATACGGATATCCGGTACGTATACGCACATACAAAGGGCCCTCGATATCCGATATCCAGCAGAATCAATATCCGGTCTACCACCGAACAGTCACGAAAAGGTCAAAAAAAGACACGAAAAGTCACTTTTGAAAAGTTGTAGATTACACTCAGTAATTCTTCAACTTCCTTTCAGCATTCGCAAAGCTGATGTTCTGTAGAAGAATCAATGGTGTAAGATGCTCTCAAGCACGTTTCTCTAATGTGAAATATAAATATTAAATGCATTTTTTAATTTAAAAATGTTTAGTGATCATTTTACACCTCCCATCGACTTGAAAGTAATGTGTGGCAAACAAATAAAGCTCTATCGAATTTTAAATGTGAAACAGATCTTATTACTTAATAATAAGTTTTGCTTTGGAATATTTATACACGTACTTTCACAAGAATGTGAATATTAGCGTTGAGGTAATATTTACTTGAATAGAGAGTCAAATTAGTATGCACAAAGCTTCAGTTTTTCTCTTTTTTTTACCGTATATCCCTCACCGTACCAAATTTTAATTTTAACTGTGACATAGGACAATATTAAGTACTCATAGAATTAATTTGTAAAATTGTAATTAGGTACTTCGCGAAAAAAATTAATTTTAATTTTTAATCAGGATTTGAAAAAATGTTTTATACTATAAACTATATAGTGTAACATATCATTGGAAGGAACAAAAATAAATGCTGTAAAATAAATATTATTTCTGGTCTCTATCTCAATTAGGAAAGAGCCGAGAGCAATTAAAACAACTACCGCTCACTGTTTTTTTCCCCTTTTTAACGAAATTGTCACCCCTGTAAATAAAGAAAGAATTCACATATTTGGGTAAAATATCATATTTTTCCAATTTGCACCAAGAGTACACCTGTACCAAGATTCGAGAATATCTGAGATGGTGAGGTTCAAAATTGCCTTTTTGTGTTTAATTGACATAGAATGACAGTGCTTCATAAGTATTTTAAATGCAAACAACAGGCACTTAACTTATTAATTAGATTTAAGTATTAATTATTACCTGCAAGCGCATATTTGTTGTCGCGGAAACTGTTATTTATCTTCTATTGTATAACTAAGGAAGGACAAATATAATTACGTATTTATAAATTCAGTGGGTATTTTCACTACACTATTATCGCTTGAAACAGCGCCTAAAACGAGTTGTGAGATCTTGCTTTAGATCAAAATAAGTTAAAATCAAATCGTATTCTGAAATAACTCCGAATATTTTAATCTGGCATGAACTTCTATAACCTTGCAATTCTAAAAAGGAAACTAAAACAACATTAAGTTTTACAATTCAGTGATAATTGCAACTTTAAATTAAATATTTACCAGATTAGGTTTATTTCTTTTTTAAATTTACACTTATGATTACTTAAAGCCCTTATTTCATGTACGTAAATTTAAGCATAATTCAAAAATGAAAGATATACTCTGCTAACTAATTAAACTGACGAGAATAGAGAAATTAATTTCACACTTGAATAATTTTCAATGCTAGAAAAATGAGCATTAAATCCTTATTTAAGTTCACGCTGAAGGAACACGTACGTATACTTGAAATTACTTCTAAAATATATAAACACTGAGAAGAATATTTATGTCCCAAAATTTTTGTTTTTAGGAACTGTACTGCGAGGATTCTTTGAAAAGTAGGGACAAAATTAAAATTACAAATAACACATTCGTTGAATAAATTTCAGTTAGTTTTTTCAGTGAATAAAATAATTCGGGCTATAAATATAGTAACACTTTGAAACTCTAGTAAGCAATTATTTTACATTAAAATGGATATACGCTACCGCTCAAATAAATTAAAATTAATAGTCATCGTTTCCACATGGAAATACTTGTTTAAAAACGTAATTAAAAGGGAAACGTACACTTATAGTTACAATAAAAATTGCTTATGTGTTTACATTTTTGTGAAGACTAAGCATGCTTGGAAACTAAACACTGAGGGTTCCGCGTCCGGCTGACCACTTGACCGGAACTTCTGCTTGTGCACCCCAGGGCCCTCGGTCTCGAAAACTGGGATGGGCACAGTAGGCCATGGCCCCTAAAAGGGCTGGCGAGCCACTGAGGTTACCAGGTGATTACTTGATTTTTTCGCTATTTCTTTTTTAAAAAAGGAATAGACGAATTTCCTGAACCTTTATTACTTTTTTAGTTTATTTTTTTATTTTTACCTCGCAGTTTTTCCCCCTTTATCATCCTTTAAAAGCCTTTTCACCGACTTCATAAAGGATTGAGGTTATACATTCATACTGTACTTTACATCTATTAATAAATAATGATAAGGTTTTTTTTGTGGGGGTTACGGTGTACGTACCAAAACTTACCTTTATCGAAATTATTTTCATTGAATTTTACTAATTCTTGAATTAGGTCTGGAAATAGCGAATGATGACTGCATACGTTCGCTCGTTCCAATAGCTTCTGGTTGCAGAATTACTATTTTAATTTTTGTATTTATTTATATTTTCAATATTTATTCAGTGTTTTTTATCAGGTAGATAAATTTAATTATAAAATATATTAATTTTTATGTGGTCAAATTATAATTTCACTAGCGGTACCCGCACGGTTATGCTCATCTTAAAAAAGGAAAAGACCAGTCGGTTCGCCATTATATATATTGGTAATTTTTTGTGTGTAAATGATGTTAGTTTTATTAAAATGTAGAGCATTCCACATAATTAAAAATTAGCCGGCTATGGCAATCAATCAGCAACACTACACATTTCAGCAACTTTTTTTACAAAGCACACACAGTAAGGAAAGAGAAAAAAAGAAAGAAACGAAAAAGAAAATATTAAAGAAGAAAAACGCATTTTGTTTGTTTAGTTCAAGTATCCGCACAAAAAGGACGATTATAATTCATTAGAATAGTTTAAATTAACGAATTTTAGTATAACTATTTTTTATCTATTATTCATTGACAGTAAAACAGAAAGATGCAATTTTGTAGCTTGCAGAAACTAACAGCAGCAAGAAAAACTTTGAAAGAGGAAAAAACTTTTCACCCAAACTCAAATAGGCAAACAATATATACGTGCTAATTCACTGAAGAGAAAAAAATAAAATAAAGAGGAATAGAAATAATAATTTGGAATAGCACAAATTGCTATAAGAGATAACATTTCTTTAAAAAAAAAAAACCTGTACAGTATGAAGAATGGTCCCGCAAAATACATGTCAAAATAAGGAAATCAAAATAAAGCTATAGATCGCCTGTGAGCTTCAGGAAATATATTTTAATCATTAAAAAAAAAAAAGGAATCAAGAGCGAAAAAAAGAAAAAAAAGGTAAAATAATAATCGGCTGCGCCTCGAAACATTGTGAAGATAATTTTATTTAAGAAATATAAATGTAGACAGAATGGCAACAATTAAAATAAAATAAAGAGCAAGCGCTTTGTCAGTAGTCTGGAGAAAATAAAATCAAAGTTAATTACAGTGAAAAAATAATTTCGAACTACAGAGAAAACGTTTATAACTTGTTTTCTAATACATTTAGAGGTTTCAAATTTTAGCACAGAGAGCAAAACTCTCTCCAGGTCAGTTTTTTATTGGTTTTTCAATGGTATCAAGATCGAAAGGTTGCGATAATTTTTTCCGATTGAAATGGATCATGGTATGCAATTTACTGCTATAAATTGGAATAAAAAGAGAACGAATTCGAATTTCAGAAAAAAATCTTTGAGGTGCACACCCCCATGATCCAAACTAATTTCATGCCGAATTTCATCAAAATCCGCCAAACGTCCTTGGCCCTACGTCGGACACAGACAGACATACTTGCTGCTTCACTATTAGTAGGAACATTTACTTTGGAATAAAAAGAGAACGAATTCGAATTTCAGAAAAAATCTTCGAGGTGCACACCCCCATGTTCCAAACTAATTTCATGCCGAATTTCATCAAAATCCGCCAAACGACCTTGGCCCTACGTCGGACACAGACAGACATACTTGCTGCCTCACTATTAGTAGAGACGGACAAGACTCATTATTTATTGTAGTACATTTCAATTGTTGACAACTAAATTTGGAAGCATCGGCAGGATGATTATGTTTGGTTCTACTTAACGAATCAACGTCTGAGGGATTAACAGAAAAGAAAATCATTCGAACTTAAATAGTTTGACTTTGATTATATTCTAAAAACAACAATATGCGTTGGATTTTATTTAATGTGTTAAATACAAATCTTGCACGCAAAAATCCAGTGGAGGAAACAAAAACAAAATAGAATTCAAAAAAAATATTACAACAAGCAAGTCCGTCTATAACTATACAGGCCTACTTTCCCGCAGACACCAACATCAAATTTATAAGCAAACTATATCTTTATCTTTCTCATATAGCTTTAGTGTTTAATTACTTCAAATATACTTTCTCAACGATCAATGCAAATTGATTCATCAATTCTCATTTATTAATTCACTTACTCATGTGTTTACTCATTCATTCACTCATTTATTCGTTCATTCTTTCACTCATTCATATATTCAATCAGAAATATCCTTAAAAATGGAGATCAAAACAGTTCATGGGAAAATAGGCTTGTTTAGTTCTTGATTAACTTTGTCTCTGTGCATGTTCTACGTCATAAACTCCTTAATCCGATACAATTTGTTCCAAGCAAATCCTTCCTTTAGATAAAGAATTATAGGAGATAAATTTACTCGTATACGATATTGTTTTCTTTTCTTTTTTTAACTGTTCAAAATTGAACAAAATTTGTTCAAATCAAAAAATACTTCACGTCGAGAGCTCCTCCAAATGAGCTTGTTCAAAAGAACTTAAATCTTTTGCATAGAATTTATGTACTTTGCTTCATATTTCACCATAGGCGTTAATGTTAGGATTTGAAAAGTTCAAAATTGAACATAACATTGCTAAATCAGAAAATAAAAGATGAAAAGATGTCCTCACCGAAATCTTTCGATTTGGACAATTTCCTCAAAAGTTAATAGGGGGTGGGACGACAGACCGACCAACAAACTTCTCAAAACCCTTACAAATTGTTACTGTTTCAATCTTTATTTAATTACTTCACTTATTTTCGACTTTTCTTTAGTTTTACGATACATTAAACCTTTATGCATCCTATTTTATTACTTTACTGGAAAGTTGGCTAAAAATAAAACTTTTGAAATATTTAATATGATAAATATTTCAAAAGTTTCTTTTTATAGGAAAAGTGGAAAGAAAAAAAAATAACTCTTTCAAATATTCATGTTCTCTAGTAAATTACAGCATTCATTTGTAGCTCATTTGCATTTTCGTAGTACTTCTTTAAAAAAAGAAAACATTAAGCAGTATTAAAAAATATATATTAATAAGCCAAGAAAGCATTTAATTAATCGTTACTAAATGCAGTAAAAAAAAAGATTCCTTTATAACTAAAAGTTTTGTAATTCTCACTTCCTTTGTAATATATTCTTCTAGTTCACATTAAAATACCACATTAATTATAGCTGGGGGTTCATTATCTGGTCTTTTGTTTTCTTTCGTGATTTCTTGCGGAAACAAATATTTTTAATGAAATGCATCGGTTAGTATTATTCAACCAACAATAAAGGGAAATGGAAATGAAATTATAAAGCTCAAACATGAGTTTGTTTAAAGAAAAGCTTTATGAAAACAAATAGTAAGCACTATCGTATGCATTTCTTTAAAAAAAACTATTTCTGTGCTGAAAAATTTATATTACTTTGTAAACATTCATATTTCGACTTAGACATTTTTTAACTTACTTATTGCTTAAAAAATAATAAAAGAACTTCGTGCACAAGTAAACTGTAAAAAATAATTGCACGTAATTAAAGCACAAATTGTGCTTTAGTTACGTACAATTAATTTTTACAGTATACTTATTGATTTCCAGAAATATTTTGAAGCCTATTTTCCTGATCCGAACACACAAATTTAATAATTAATTATAAGAAAATTCTACTTTTCTTTAAAAAATTTAAACCACACTCTTACTAACCACTTGCGCTCGAAACAAATCACCGACGCGGGTACCAGAACGGTCCAGTGTAACTCGCTGAGAGGCGTCACACAGTGTTCGACGCCTTAGAGAAATCGGAAAAAGATTTTTATCTTGTTAACTAATTTATTTTCAACCTACTGCTTTTAATAGTTTTTGAAGGGAATATAGAGCGTCGATTGTAAAAAATTATACATGCAAAGTGCCGATGTGCCACGCACGGCATTTTTGCTTCTGTGACATTCGCATGACGGCGTACATACTACGTCGTTGGAAATCCTGTGACATATGCATTACGATATGCGTGGCACGTCTTTCCAGCGTAAGAGGTTAAGTAGGATATTTCTTAACAAACGAACTTTGAACATTATAAAGTGATTAATTCTAAATTATTCATACACATATACATCTAGCTTATATGTTTATGGACAATTGCTTACCTTTTTTTTCAGAAAATTATCAAAACCCTCATATTCATAGACAGTCCTTACTTCCTAAAACATAAATAAATAAATTTATGTTTCATTATTTTGTAAAAATCTTATGCTTATTTTTGAGCATGAGACATCTTTTTTATAAGTTGTTACATTCTATGAGACATTTATGTTTTTGCTTTTGTGTATCCGATTGGACGTTTTGCAGAAAAGTAGGCTCATAATAAGTATATAGAATCAATCTGTAGTGAATTTCGACTACAGACATTCCTATCAAGTATTTTTACTGTTCAAAAATGCCTGAAAGCTATTTTTCTTTTTCCCGCTCTTATATTTTACGTTTTAATCTTTTCTGCTATAATTTGTATAAAAGAAATCCACCTGCTGGATCAGAGTTGAAAATGATTCAAATATTTTTATAGAGACTTTTTAAACTTTCTTCTTTTTAAACGTAATTGTAATAAACTCTTCGAAACATTTCTCAAACGTAAACAGAAAATAAACTCCGTTGACTAAGTTGTCAGCGAGACTTAGTTGTCCTGGAAGAACTGTATTTAAGATATCAATTTTTAATGATATAGAATTTGTGTTATTGTTGTTTCTGTTGTTTAAGAGTAGTTTTTACGAAATTTAAGCCTACATCTATGCTTTTATTTTTATATTGTTATGCGCATAGTTATTTTTTCTGCATTTACTTTCATGGTCGATATTTTTTTTTTCTTATGGCTAAGAAAAATAATGCGCAACAAAAGTTTATTACGGAAGGTAGAAATATATTTAAAAATAATGAAATGCTGCAACGTTTTTAAAGCAATTAAAACATGTAAAAAATATTGCTGTAAAACTTAGGTATTCAAAACTTATGAAGTAATAGGAAAAAAAAAAAAAAGTTTGTTCTAAAACCGTAAAAGTTTTCAATTAATAAAAAAATGTATATTTTTATGATAAAGAAAATGTAATAACGATGTTTAAAACATCATTAATGTTTTCAAGAAAAAGAGCATATCATTTTGAAAATATTTTTCCTTCTTAAATTGAAAATGAAAAGTGCAGCGCTTTCGCTAATACATTAAAGTAATTAAATACATTTCAGTGGACGTTTTTGTTCATGCAAAAGAAATGTTGGTAATACAAGACGTAATTCATTAATCTAATAGGGATGATTTTTTTTTATTTTTGTAAATCCTTCACTTTTACGTAAAAACAATTTTAAAGTAACGTGGAATTTAAAAATTGAAAACTGTGTATAATCTGTATGCAAAAGTAAAAATTTTTAAATCATTATGGTTATAAATTATGAAAAGGATTTCATTAAAAATGTTATTAAAAATTACTAATACGATTAAGTTATTTAAAAAAGTATTTTCCTTTAAGTTTCATATGAACTAAAATGTCGTTTTAGTACAGTGGCGGACGTAGTGTCGTTTAGTACAATGCCGTTTTAGTACAAAGGCAGACGAACGGCGGGACGCCGTTCGTCCGCCTTTCTACTCGTACAACTCGTCATTCGTCCAACTTGTTCAAGTAAAATTCAACTCATCATTCGTACGCTTGCCCTGCGATTCGGACGGCTCCAGAGATCAGGGTTGCCAGTTTGTCTCTTTTATGAGAAATTATGCTCTTTTTGAACTCGTCTGGAAATTATTTGTTTGGCGTTTTGGATTTTTTTAAAAATTGTAATACTTTTTTAGGTTTTACTGACGATTTTAACTTTCTAGGGGGGGGGGGGGAGCAAGAGGAAGTGGTTGAAGAACTTTCTTCTTCAGAGGAAGCAAGAAGTAAGGAAAGCATTTCCTTTGCAAAGATTAAATAGCTGTGTTACCACTGAGAGAAAACACAGAGAGTGGTGGTAGGTAAATATCATCCTAACACTGCTGTGGTCAACAGGAGAATCAACTTGTTCGACGACAATGTTATTGACCAGTTTAGAAAAATTCTGAAAAATCGTCAAAGGCAGACAACATTGGACAGAGAAAGAAACCCAAGATTGTTTTACTGCAAAAAGACGAAACAGAAAAAACAGCAGAAGGGGAGAAAACACCTGAAGGGATAAAAAAAATTTAACTTTGTGCAAGAAAACAATAATAATAAAATTACACGTTAATTTAAAGCACAAATGAGCAAAACAATGCAGACATATGTTTCGGGATTGCTTGGAATCCCTTTTCATTTGGATGTTTTGCATCTAGAAGCTCCCTGTCGCATTGAAAAAGGGATTCCAAGCAATCCCGAAACATATACCTGAAGGGATGTTAGATGATGTTTTAATGGAAGGTTATTCGTCTTCCAAACAGTAACATCAATGTTTCTCTTCCTCCTTACAATATTCCACTTATGCCATCAGCTAACCTCCGAACCAGTAAAGTGTAGTTCACTTTTTATTTATGTATAATTTCATGTAAAGTTCTTTACATTTGATGTTCATAGATTTAAATAAGTAACCATCTGTGGGTCTGGAACGGATTAATCCAATTTACATTGTATTTTATATGAAAAATTTATTCGCCAATCATACAAATCGCTATTCGAACTGCCTCCTAGAACGAATTTTGTACGAATAGCGAGATTCTACTGTACTTGCATATTATTTTTCCGATCTGAAAGATAGAATAACATTAATACCTAAAACTAAGAATAATAAATAACTCAACGTCGAAAAAGTAAGTGAGCTAATTTTAGGTTCACAGTTCGAAATAAGGCTCCATGCATTAAAAACACGTTTATGTAATAGGAAATCCTGTATGCATGTTGAAAAAAAGTAGATTATTGAAAATAGTTTCTATGGCTCGAATGCATTTTTCCTCCAAACGAGGGGGCTGTGTTAGGTGTAGGGGCTTCAGTTGATTACACAACGCCCAAGAATAATATAAAATTTAAAATACACTTGATTTTTAATTACTTAAACAAAGAATATACATCTATATTTTAAGGACAAATATAATCAGAGCGCAACGGCTGATTATATACTGCGTGTGTATGTGTGTAAACTCTAGACAAAGACCGCCAGGGAGCTCACATCTTGACTGATTGCATTCGGACATATGAGGGAGTGCGACAGAATATGGTTAGTTGTACTTGGTGAAAAGTAATGAACAGAGAGGTTTGGAAATAGTTCTTTGTGAGCTAAGTGTATTGAATTCAGTTGATATAAGTTGAGTACATAGAAGTCTGACATAAACAAATAGTAACGCAATATAAAAACCTTTTATTTTAATATGCCCTACGTATATATAAAGTTTTAAAATCAAAAATACCCGTTTACAATGTCATAACAATATGAACATGCTTTCAAAACGTTTCCTATAACCCCCTAAGTAATAAACTAAACTGACTTTTACTTTCACGCTATTTTCATTAATGGTATTAAGATTCTTAATACCGTTTGCTTTCATCCACCACAAGGCTGGCTAAGAGTTTGTATTAGTAAAGTACATAAACTCCCAATTGATATGGCATTATGGTAAGGATAGTATTTAATGAGTCATTTTAACTAGGCTTGACACATTTTGAATTAATTGAATTATGTACCTCATGTTTGAAACTTTAACAATGTATTTATTTTGTTGCATGACTTTTCAAACTGGAAGTAATGCGCATCTGATCAATTTATGTAAATGAAGTCAAATCGAAGCAGTTAGCAAAATGGAAAACAAAGGAAACTCACCATAAATCAGTAACTCTTAATGTCTGATGCGGAGGACTTATGCTTATTTTTCGTCTCATAATTTCCATGTTCAATTCTGAAGGAACACATAATCTAGTTCGTGATGGGGAAATTAATTTGGAAAGTGGCCCGTTTTTGACAATATGTGCTGTCTCGAGTATTGCAAAAAAAAAAAAGATTGATGCATGTTCGAATTCCCGTTAGAATTAGGAAACTGTTTTTAAATAACATCAGCGGTCCCGCTAAGAATCTCTATCAGAATAAGGAATACAAGCTCTAAAAAGTTCTAACAGAACAAAAGTTAGAATTCTGGAATAACATTTACCGACCATTTAAAATTCCTAATTAGTATAAGACTACACTTTAAATCGTTTTTAGAATGAAGAAGACTTCTGAAATAACGTCTTCCAACAGTGTTTCCAAGAACCATATCAATATAAGGGTAACTGCACCAAAAAAAAAAAAAATCCTTTTTAAATATGAACAAAAGTCTTTAATATTCTTAGCATGAGTAAAGACAATGCTCCCAATGATGCTTTGTTCATATTGCGAGCTTCATCCATGGAAACTTCGACACATAGAAAGCAATTGAAAGTATTGTAGATAATTGGTCATCAAGGGTTGGTAGAGATGGGTAATGAAGGATTTTTGGCATACTTGCTTTAAAAACACTACAACAAAATAATATAAAAATTTACTGAAAATGAAATTTAGGTTAGTTTTGTCACGATTTTCTGTAGATACTAAGGCAATGATCCAGGAACTTTTTTCAAGACGGACTTCCACCTGGAAGGTCGCGCGTTCGATACCCACTGAAGACCACCATGTATACTTGGGGATATGTGCATGTAAAATCCGTAGACCCCACTACCTCTCCCCGTGCGTAAGCAATCCTAAGGCCTCGGCTAACAGGTAGGGGTCTGGTGGAGAAAAGTACAAGACAAACATCGAATAAAGTATAGAACAGGAATTTTTTTAGGCATCTTAAACATGCATTTTTTTATGCATATTTTTTTACTTGTGATTCCTGAAACAAATTTACGCTAAGGGGAAATATAAAAGTCATTTTCAGTGACTACAAAATACATAAGAATCAATTATCAAAACCAAAAACCCAGAAGCATCGCATATTTATGTAATATGTACTCTTGACGTCATTGAGGTTAAAGAAAAGAAGTTCCACTTGAAGAAAAATCTCATCCAGCAACAGAAATATTTTGTATTAGAATCGTCCAAGCATAATTATTGCTCTCATAAAAACAAGTATTCTTTCAGAAGTACTGAACTTGTTGTAAAAAAGAAGCACACACATTTGATCCAATAAAGGAAAATGTGAAAAAAGAAACAAGAGGGCTGTCTTTATTTTCTAACAATGAATAGATTTCCTAGTTACTTTCAAATGGAAAAAAAGGGAACTGTTCAGTTTTTCTGAAAGTACATTTATCATCTACTCATTCAAAGCGCATTAATTTACCTTCTTTTTTCCAGTGCAAGCACTGCCTTTAATGTCAGTTTCTGTATTTTATTGCATCTAAAAGAACACTGCAGGAGCCTCAATGCAAAGCTGCATATTTAACAAATTAGCTTGTTGTCAAAAGGGGTATAAATTTTTCATGATTGAAGGCAGAAACGATCCCTCTTATTTATGCTGTTTACTTCGTTTATTCGTTTTGTTATTGGGGAAAGTATTTTGAGCTTGTGTTTTCATGCAAAAAAAATACGTTTTCCATTTATTATTTTTTCCCACAAAATTGTCAACTGAATAATATTGAAAGCAGTTATTACTTTACTTCTTAATTTTGACCATGACATAATCACTGAAAGAAAAAATAAATCATGTTTTGAAAGGAATTTGCAAATTTTTATTCATTTGTCACTTGCAACGCAATAAAATGCAGAATTTCTCATATCTTCTTATGGTGAGACATGCTGTAGAAACCTAATTTTATTATTGTAGGAAAATCAAAATTAATTTTTGTGGAAAATTGGTGAGTTCCTAATTTCTACCCAACTAATGCGAAATACAATGCTTCTATGCAATTCATTGAAATGCATTTTTAATTTTAACGTTATTAGTTTGCAATGCTATGTAAATTCAAAATTTTTTTGAAAATGCTAGAATAGTAAGAACAACAAAACACTTCATTAACTGCAGGCTCTTAGATTTTTGTCTTTATCGATGGGATTGCGGATGTGAATGTTTTGATTCAACAGGAGACGTGCGCTGCAAACTTGTTATATTTTTGACATGCATGCGTTCTACTTTGACTAGTGTTACTAGTGATGCTTATCATAGGCACGCTTTATATTAACAACAGATGTCTACAGCTTTTTGAACATCGAACACGCGCTGCAGTTACCAGTATGTGCAAATTCAGGCCGTGGTAGCCTAGTGGTTAGAGAGTCGGACTTCCACCTGGAAGGTCGCGTGTTCGATCCCCGCTGAAGACCCACCATGTACACTTGGGGATACGTGCATATAAAATCAGTGGACCTCACTACATCGCCCCGTGCGCAAGCAATCCTAAGGCCTTGGCTAACAGGTAGGGGTCTGGTAGAGAACAGTATGGGCAGATTCAGGCCTTGGCAGCCTCGTGGTTAGAAGGACGGACTTTTCCATTCCTAGTGCTAGCAGGGAAGGAGGTTGGAGGAGAAAAGTAGGTGCAGATTCGATCAGGTTCGTGTGGAAAATGACAACATTCAAAACTGCAAAAGAACAAAAATTGAGCATATGCTGAATGTGTTTGACAACGGATCTTTTGGGATGAAAATAAGGTTGTCATCACTGCTTGTATAACCATAAAAACTTGTGCAACGACACTGACTATTTGTGTAATGAATAATTTGACAAATAACAAACATAACTAAATCATCAAGACATATATATTTTTCTTTTACAAAAATATTTCTAAGAAATGCCTTATTTCTCTTTTATTCAACAACCAATATTTTATAGTTATGTAGTAAACAAAACCGTTTCTTTTGAACGAAAAAAAAACTTCAAACAACAGAAACAAACACTCGTTGTTTTTTCGCTCTTTTAATCCACGTATTTGTGTCGCAAAATGATAGATTTTGTGTTCAAAATCCTCTAACGTCACGCAAGAATGACAGAGGAAATCCTACTATACGGAAGACAAATGGAACTCTGAAGCAGACAAAAGGAATGTCTATGTAACTTGGGGATATTGTACCACTTTATGAACACACCCTTTAGTGAGTATTATACAAAGCACTTTTTTTGCTGTGAAAACATCCTTGAGAGGTTTTTTTTTTTTTCAAAGTATTTTAATATGGAAAAATAACGTATTCAGCTAAGAAAGTAATAATTTGATTTTAAGGGTTTCTGACGTCAATTTTAGTTCGCAAGACAAAAAAAAGTTCAGCTCGTTTTGCATTTTGCCAAAACGAAAGAAGAAGAAGAAAACACATAGGAAACATATAAACGGTGTCCTAAAATGAGCTTATATTTTTTTAAATTAAATATTACAAGAAAAAAATATATTATTTAACAAATAAGGCACATGGAGGCAAAGGAGTGTAAGCGACAAAAAGGAGAATTTAGAGATAACTAGCGCATGCTGTGGGCGAAACACCAATTTGTTCTGTGACAAGAGATGTTAGTGGTAGACAGAATTAGAAACACTTCTAAATGCAAAATCTATATGATTCGTTCCTCAAAACTATTATAACTATTATTTTGCTACAATACTTTGAGCCATTCCATAGAAAAAGAGACTTTCGTCTCCCACACTGACTGTTGTATTTCATTTAAACAATTATCTTTTAAAAAAACAGACAATAGTGAAAATTTTTTGTGGTTTAAGAAATATATTTCTTACCCCGGGGTTTTTTTTTTTTTTTTGATCGGGGATAGATTTTTCCTCGATTATCCACTTTGTTTCTCACTACATCAATTGTTTATTTTTTATTAAATTAGGGACATACAAATTATGTGCTATAATCTGAAAGATAAATTTCTTAGCCTCGATTCCATATGCTTATTCTCCTGACGAATTTTCCTCATATTTCGGTAATATGTGGTATTTATGCTCCAATTTTATGCACATTTTAATTTTTTATCACCAAACGTCAAAGAGAACAGTTCAAGAGTTTTAACTCACATCGCTTTGGTAACAAATTTATATCTCTGTATCCAATTTGGCAGAAATTTACATAAATAAATTAATAAACCAGCGTAGGGCACATAATTTCAAAAAACATTGCATGTGCGTGTTTTGGAGTTACAGGGAACCCACTTTTTAATGCAGAAAATTTTTTGGGCTTCACCATAGAAAAAAAAGAGAAATGAAACCATCGGTATTTATGTGACGAGAATGTTAAGCCAATGGTATAAAACGATAATAATTTATCAATTGAAAGCATTTAAAACATTTTTCGTAAAATCCAAATCTAGCACAATTGTTAAGAATAAAATTATCCAAATTATCAAAACTAAGCAAAAAGGAACAATCAGCAGTGTTTTGCTACTTAGCGTCGAAAATTGGAAATTTTTTTAGCACAAGTTTTGAACTTCATGCAAACGGAAAAATGTGTAGGTGCTTTTTTTTTTCTTTTTTTCTACTGTTTGTGCTTTATTACATTGGTGTTATCATTTATTTTTTCATCGCAAATGTAATCGATTTCTTTATTTATGCTTTTTCGTGACTTTTAAGTGATATTTTTTAACTCTACGAGTTGTTCGATTGTATTATTTTCAAAATACGTCCTCAATGTATAGTAACGACGGAATATAAAAAAAATCTACTCCAGTAGTAGCACGAAAAAAAGGATGCAAATCCGGATTATGAGTTCCTTATTTTTTGGAAAAAAATTAGCTTGATAAATAATTTCTTAGAGTTAATTATTTTCTAAACAATTCTCTGAAGCCAAGCGGTTCTCAAAAAACGCGTTATTTAGCTACACGATTTGTCAGCAATAGAATTGTTTACTACAAATTAGGATTAACTGATTAGCATGTAGCAAGCTTTATGTCACACTATCTATACATATAACTCTCTTACGTCAAACAAAAAAACGGGCTGAGGTTCCAATCGCTCTTTGGCTGAAGATTGAGTGTTTTACTTCTACACATGTTGAATATGGTAAGCGAGCATAGTGAGTCTGGAAAGGGAAGTGATCTTATTGGTATTTAAAGTTCCAAGCTTTGACGAGGAACAGGGAGTACGGGGTGGTTGGCGCTTAGAGGAAAACAATACTTTTGAGTATCCAGCGCGTGTTGATAGGTATTAACTTTAATCAGTTGCTCATATTCTAATCTCGTTCATCGATTAAATTTAGAAAGTGTCTAACTCACGAGAAATATATTTATCGTTAATAAATGAGTTTTTCCAAAAGCGTTCATCTGATTCAATCATCAGATACTTCGATAGCAGAAATTGTACACTATAAATTTAAATGATAGCTTGATTTAAAGGATATTTTCCTTTTATCAAAAATCCAATGCATAAACAAGTATTTGAAAGTTTTAGAAGATCTCGCTTAACTTCGGATACTTAGAAACATGATAATTTTAGCTACGGATGAAAAAAAAGGTGTTTAAGTATTTTCTTGAATTCGTTCAACTCATTATTCTCTTAGTCAATTTGAAATAGTTTTAAAATGTTTTCGCTTGTAATTAGGAAAAGCTTTTAAAACATTTTTGTTTGTTTAAAGTAGTGCGAAATAGAAAAGATTCATTAATACTGGAGGGAAAAACTAAGCGAGCAAGATAAAGAATAACTTGTGAACTATTCCTGTTATGTTCAACGTTACAAATTGCGTGTCAGAACTCGGAAAACATCCGGTAGTTGCAGCAGTTCGAGTTTTGTATTAGAATGTTAAATTTAATGCACAAATTATTAGAATTGTGTTTTCTTTGACTGCTGCCATTTCTAAAAGCCTGAATGCGTTTTCAGAAGTATTTCAAAGAAAAAACAGTTAAGTGACCTTTTTTCCTCTGTTTATCAACTAATCGTCTTACTTTTTTGTATTTAGTAGCTATTGATGAGTTTTATCGTTATCAATTAAAACATTTTGGAAAACGTTTTTATTTTTTCTTATCTACTTTCGACCTAGATTCAAACCCTTTTTTAGAAGTCTTTATTCGTAATATTTTCATGCTATCCTTACATCTACAATCTACAATATTTGTACAATACGCAATACATTTTTACTATTCATCATTTAATGAAGGAGAAACGTGAAGGACAAAGCAGAAGCGAGAACGTTATCTATTAAGTGAATGTCAAATCAAAATAATACTAATCTTAAGGCGATAGTTAATCCAATTCCAATATATATATATATATATATGATAGTAAAACGTCCAGTACTATCAAAGGAAAGTGCCATACAATTTGAAGCTAACCATGTCTAAGGTAAAGGGAGGAAATAAGGGCGGTGGAGCGTGATTTTGCTCCGAATTAACGTTTTGTAAGTTCGTTAATTTGCATTAACGTGTTGAACGATTAATTAAATTGCAAATGAGCGTTTGTATTTCAAATTTCTTTAAAGGCGAAGGATAAAATGTGTATCTTACATGTCTTACAAATGCATTAAGTTAAATAAATAACTCAATGAAAAATCACTCCCCCTGCGGAGAGATTATCACTAGTTGAAATATTTAAACAAAACAAACTGTTATTAAACAGAAAAACAAAAATGTCTAAAAGTCGTTTGAGCGTTCGAGGCTGAACTTGAAAAAGTTACCGAATAACGATCGAGTTTCGACCGCAGGGAGAATATTTAAAATAAATAGATTGAATAAATGCTGGGTAGTTTAACTGTAGTATGTAATTTAATTTAATTTTTTAAATATTTTTTTGACAAAAGATGAAGAATATGGTTTTTCCCTCTTGATAATGTATCGCGAAAAAAAAGACAAGTTATCACATTCAGAAGATGAAAGAAAATGTAATCTAGTGTTATCATATTACCCATTAGTGCAGAAATAGGCTTACAAAAGAGCGGCTACCGAGATTTGTCAAATATGCTAAACAGTAAGAATAACATTGTATTTACAATAGAAACTATAAAAAAGTGCAATGCAAGAGGCTTGATATAGATTAAATTTTTCATTTATAGTCATACAAGATTCACCCTTTTCATCCAACAGGATTTTTTTATATTTTTCTAATAATAAAAGTTACTTTTCAATCTTTTATTTTAAGCTCTGGTTAGAGCCATATGGACATTAGACTTCGATATGTTTAATAAATCGTTTCCAACAATATTATCGTCCATTTTCTTTTCAGTGCTGGGCAGTTTAAGCTCACTACTGGAGCATTTCATTAAAAAAAAGATCCAAAAGTGGGCCACCTATTTAAATGAGGTATTCATTAGTATCTGACTAAATTATAAACAATTGATTTAGAAACATTTTTAACGTAAATGAAAAACAATTAATTAGAAACAATTTTAATGTAAATTTTGAAAATAGTGAATATTAAGCTGGGATAACCGTGATAATTGTAGTAATAAAGCTTTGTACTTCAGACCATACAGTATGCATTTTCCAGTCAATTTTATGAATATATATTAGATAATGAACAATTTTTGAGATTGAGTAAGATTGTTATATATATAAACATGAATGTTAAATTCCTGAAATATTCACGAAATACATATGATTATTATTTTTTTGACTGTTTGCAGTTTTTTTTCCAATTAAAAAAAAGTTTTGTTCAGAGGGAGGCCAGCCTACTTTCCGATATACCAGCACCTATTTTGAAACAGGAGCTATTACTCTCTCACTCACTTACTTTTCCTTTATCTTTCACTTAGCCTAAGTTCCAAATTTCTTAAGAATTGTTTTTTAATAGCACAAAAGAAAAAAATTTAAAAAATATCTTTTACTTTTAAAAAATTTTTGAAAAAAAAATATTTTAGTATGAAGAAAAAAATAATATTGAACTCATTCTTACGAACTATAAGGCCGCTCAGTTCGGCAAATTCCAACTAGTAAACTATTTTTAATAGAAAAGTTCTAAAATTCTACTCTTATTGAAAAGTGTGGAGAAAAAACAAAATAAAAACAAAATGTAGGACAGATTTTCAATCAAACTTCGTCTCAAAATAAATAAATAAATAAATAAATAAATAAAACTGATTGGATAAACAGAAAATTAATTACTAGCAGTGTTTGTACTATACGTTATAAAAGCTTTTTAATTTTACGCATCATATATTAAAACGCAATGTATTCATTAACTGAACGCATATGAACTGAAATTGTCTTCGTTGTTTGTTGCGTGAAAACGTTTTAATTACGTTTTAAGGAAATTGCACTGAACAATAAAAGAAATAGGAAGGTAATTTACAGACAACTCGAAATTAATTAAGAGGTTAAAAAAATGAAGTAAATATTCTTTTCAACTTTTTATAGACTGTCACCATTCATCATTCTCAAAATAGATTGACGCATCATCATTAAGTGGCTAAAAGGGTGGAAAATCAGCATGGGCACTGTCTGTTACATCGTTAGGAAGTTTTGTTAAGACTGCTGATAAGTAGCAAACTCTTGTCATTTAAAGAAAATTAATCATGCCTAGCATGAGAAGATTTCAGACGCGAAATAAAGCGCTAAAGCGAACATTCGAGAAATTTAAGTTCCTTGAGATTATTTGAGATGCGCGATATGTAAGGGTCTTTATTCCATTTATTTATAAAAATCTATCAGTCAGTGGCGTAGCTAGCAAGGGTGACACCCGGGGCTGTTATTGATGGTGTCACCCCATGGAAAAGATTAAACAAAAAAAATAATGTAAGCGCGAACTATGCATTATTGGGATGCAATACATTAAAAAAAATCATCACAACTTTGAAACAGAAAAAAAGGGGGGAGGGGAGAATATCATTCTTATCATCGGCGTCATAATATTTAAAGTATTTCTTGACGGCAATGCCGTGTTTAGCAGTGAAAAGACACTTCGAAGGAAACATTTTTCCAAGTTGAAAATAGAAAGAAATTGATAGAAAAAATTATTCAATTGGAAGAATTTGCTTTGTTCAATGAAGCTTTCAAGGGTTCTATTTTTCTTTCGTCGTGGCTGGGTACATGAATCAAGTATGACGCACCTTAATATTTCATGCCAATGAAAAACGAACTTTGTCTATGAGAACAAAACAGGCGATTATTGTTGTCTGTCGCAACAATGCTTCAAAAATGCAACAATGCTGTAAAATGCAACAATTTTGAAATGAATTTGAGTAAGCAATCGCTGAAATCGTGTTGAGTGCGCTGTTGGCTTAAAGCTAAAACTGTGTCCGCAAGGCGGCACTAGCCGCAGGCTTGCGTTAACAACCACCGAAAACATTTTGTGTGCCCCGAAGGTACCACGAAACGCCGGCTAGTTAGGAAATAAAAGAAAGCCAAGCATTGAAAAGTATACCTATTTTCATCGTTGATAGATAGCGCCTGACTTTTTGTTCTTGGAAGGTTTATTTACTTTTTGCAGGATGCTTCTCTTTGGTGGGACTTTTCCATTTGGCGGGACTTTTGTTGGGATACCGCTTCCCTTAGTCCCTTCTTCCTTGCGCTGAAGAAAGGTAATTCCGATACACATGTCTGACTTTTGTACTGTAATTTTGTGCTTCACCAAGTTGCCATTTTTTCCTTACTTTATTATTTTAAAGTGCTTCTGTGAAAAATTTATTATAACGCTTTCATTACCTGCTTCTATATAATCTTTTGATATTCTGATCTGCTTGTGTACTTCAGTAATTATGCAGAACAGAGAAGTCTCCTGTCCTAGGAGCAATGAATGATGCTAGAAGTCTTATTAAAATTTATCTGTTATAGAATGTGTATTTCTCTAAACGTATTTTTAAAAATATTTTAGTTTGAAACTATTTTGAATAGCTTCAAAGGAATCGAGAAATTTACTACAACAGAAATACCGAATTTTTATAATGGTGCTTATAGTTTTGTATGGTGTTACCTTAGCACGTGTCATACGTATTAGATGATATTACTGAAGAACATCCAATCCGTCAGATATTCTACGCTAAATTCTCCTTACACTGTCACGTGAACAGTCGGAAGGGAAAACGAAATACTCCTTCGTATTTAAGCACTATTTGCTCTAGCGACATGTAATATTACAATTTTTAAGGTGTCGTCTTCATATTAAAATGTGCATCATCTTTCAAATTTCGAATGGCAACCTCCCTTTTTTATGACATATTTGTATTCCGCATCCAAGTTTAACCTTGTATACCAATTATTGTGTAATTTCGTTCACCGGTTGTTTCACAATTAGGTTAAGAATAATTTTTTTTACCTTTTTGCATGCAATTTCTGAACTACTTTGGGTATAGACAAGATTTTTTAAGGGGGGAAATACGCGTAAAGGTGTCAAAAAATTAAAAAAAAATCCTCATAAATCGATTCTACAACTATTCAATAATATACCCTGAAAATTTCAAAGCAAAATTCCAAGTCGTTTAAAAGTTATAAGCATTTGAGCGAGCGCCCCTTTTGGAGCAGTTGAGTAATCCCTCATGAATGATCTGAAGGGTATTAGAGAACTTTAGTCCTGTTATTTTTTTTAACAATTGAGACCTCGGATAGAAATTTCTGTAAGTACTAGTATCTATAAGTATAAAAAAATTGATTCATTACTGCCTTAAATTTACCTTCACTTCCTCTCTTTTTTTCATACGCGTTTTTCTAGAAACTACTTTTTTCAAATTTGCGTACACTTTACCTTGCAGAGTTTTTGATCAATCCTTATCAAATTTTCTTTATATATACACATTTTAGTTGAACTAGAATCATAAACATATCTTTATTTTTACTTTTTTTGTTGTAAAAAAAGAACAAAAAAAAATGGTTAAAAATCCTTCTTAATTTTCCCATTCTAAAACAAAATAGAAATTTTCAATTTTTGTGGTGATTTTAAGTTCAACTAGAAGAGACACTTTTAAAAAAAGTAGATTTTTGAAAAAATTGATTTCAGATAAAAATTGCGACCTCCAGGATGTAGGCAAACTGCCGACCCGGGGGGCAACTTACAGTGTGCAGTAGCCGATATCTCAGGGATTTTTCAAGAAAAATGTTTGAAAATTTCAGTAAATGTTCTTCAATATGTTTATAAAATAACATAAGAATCTCAATAAAGTATATTTATTCTTTATACGTTACAAAATTCATGAAAATTGCTCTTAATACGGCGTTTTACACGTATCCCCCCCACCCCCCTTAAATAAGAATATGAGCTAACCAACAATAAAAACGTGATTTTCAAGGTCGAAGATACTAATTTAAGTACATTTTATGCATTAAGAAATTAATTTTTAAAAGAAAAAAAGGATGGGAAACCGTATTATACTTTGATGAAAAATCAACCTAGAAGAAATGTTACAACGGAATCCGCAATTTTAGCTCAAAATATGCAGTAGTTTTTATGCTACACATAAGATTAATTTCACCGACTTTTAGGGGAGCGTACAGCTTTGCAAATTGAAATGACGAGAATTGCAAGATAAAGTAGAAAACATTTGTCCACAAATCAAAATCTGAAACACCATCTGAAAGCACAAAAAAATTTGTAAAAAATCGCAAACACGTGTTTCGAGGTCAGAAAGAACGCAAACGAAGCCATCAGCTGGACGTTTTTCATCGAGTAGATCACTTCTTTCAAGAATACGTTATTTATATTAATAATCTGAAGAAAAAAAAATGTTGTTGCCTTTGTGCTTCAGGAAGAACATTTTTTTAGAAAACTGTACATTAAAAGCCAGGCCGCTGTGTTCGATTTCCGAATTTAAGCACTACAATCCAGGTGACATGTTCTGTATTCATCACAACAGCGTAGAAAATTTGCACGCTCAAATTTTTCAACGCAACATACAAGTAAAATCTCGTCGTCTATCTAATTTGACAGTAGCTGGATTATTTAACATGGCGCATCACTGAAATTCTTAAAGGAAAAATTATTCCGTTGTTTGAATCTTGGAAAAGTATCCCGAAAATATCAGAAATTTTCAGATCAACTCCTTCAACGATTTCAAAATAGGTTGAAAGGTAATATATTGCTTTTATTTTAGTTCACTGATTTTTATGAATAAATTACTTAGAAAGAACGTTTGGACGTCTTTTCCACTGTCTCAAGGTCAAAGATGGGAGACACCAGTCGTCAGAGTAGCAGTAGTCGCCCCCCCCCCCCAGTTTAAGTCAAAATTCCGCAAGGAAATTCATTGCTGTGGCAAATGCGAGTCTATCATTCCGATAAACAAAGTGTTAATTTATATGTAAACTCACATAAAGTCATTATTTATTTTGATTTGGTTTTTAAGCAGTATAAATATTTAAGCTTGATTTTGCTCCTTTTAAGTATAGATTTCGGATCGCAATTACAGAAATACACTGAAAGAAGCGAGACTTCAAAGTCAGGCCGTGGCTCCGAGCCGGCCTTAACACATTCTCAAAAGCAACAGAGGTTGCAGTTTGCTCAAAAAAGGGGGTATAACACTTTGACTGACGAGAATGGTGTTAGTTCTTTAGTACTGCTAGAAGGGTCATAACTTTAGTAATTCTAATGAAACGTGAAACGTAGGGAAAAGGAAAGAAAACGTAAATTGAATGCAAAAGGAAAAAACGCTAAATTTGAAAAACCCAGGAAGAAAAATATTGGGATTTTTAGCATCAAACAAAGGTAAAGAGAATATGTTCTTTATAATCCTATGCATTATTAGGCAGCAAAGGTTCTCTCTGATCATGATTATTTTTTTGGTCTATTAGACCAGCGTTTCCCAACCGGTGGTTCGCGAATCCCCAATGGTTCGCGCGGTGCAGAAAAGGGGGTCGCGAAAATAACATTTGCCATGGCGGAATTTTTTATCGCTAACGTAAAAGAAAACAAGAAGTAATAAATTTACATACGTAATTGTATAGTACAAAAATGATTTTTTTAAAAGTAAATTGGGTTTTCCAGATAATGCAGAAAAGTAGGGGAGTGGTATAGGAAGCATACACACAAAATTTGAAATGCACTTATTTCTACTATTGCTTGATTTTTAAAGTTTGGATCACAAATTGGTGCCGAAAGATATTTATTGACTCATTTTAAATTTTAGAACGTATGTTTCTTCTACCCTTTCCCACTTTTCAAGCGCGATGAACGAGCCGGAAATATGAAAATTTACTACATAAAATGTAAATTTTTGCATTATTTTAGGCAAATTTATCATTATAAAGACCCTAAAATGGAACCAGAAGGTATTTATTCATTAATTTAAATTTGGACTCACATTTATCACAGTTTATTCCAACTTTTCTGCATTATCGCAATGAGAAATTTAAAAATATATGAATTTTAATTTTTTTTTAAATTTACGAAACTTTACAGAATTTTGTATATTTCAACTGGAAAGTGGAACCTATTAGGAGAATAGTCTTTAATTTTTTTTTAGGAATACATATATTTACTGCCCTGATAATTATTGAAAAATAAATAATAATAGGGCCATTCCATGAAAACAGGTACATGGGTGGTCAATTTTAAAATTATATTTATGTGGATAATTTTGGTATGTATTAAAAGATAAAATGTCAAATTTTATGTTTTGAGTAAGAAATCAAAGTTTATCATTACTGGATTGGTAACACTGGTTGATTTGGGCTAGCAAGTTCATTGAGTTTTCGACCGAATTTTGCAAGATTGTTTTGGATAAAAGAAATCAACTGAAACTCCTGATGTCAACTTTATAGGTAAGTCTAAAAATTAGTTATTTTATTTTATTAAGCTTTAAGATCTAAGGGGGTATCTCAATAGCTATACTAGCACCCACAAAGAGCTTATTTCTAGTGTCCTGCACGTGACGAAAAAGATGAATATTTTCATTAAGGTTAAAAATGGAACGCATTTATTTTGTGCAAATGACATTTCTAAAGCAGATTAATGTAGTACACATATCCTATGCTAGTTCTTGCTTTTAAAGTTATTTTTACTTGTAAAAAAATCCAAAAAGAAAACTGTCCCCCACGTGACGCATTACATGTAGGAAACACAACTCCAATTTCTTAATGTTGATAAGAATGTTTTTTTTAACATAGCTTGAATTCTTTAATGGTTTTTTGTTTTAAAATTGTGTTACTCTAAAGAAATAAATTATACATTTTCTCATATTTATGATAGCTTTTGCTAAATTATGTATTTAAGGGAGCATACATTTCTAAAATTTTATATTTTCATTACAGAATGCCCTATCATTTCAAGGGTCATTTATGTTTCAGAACAGATTACTCAAATCTTATCCAAAGACAAATAAGAATAAGCTAGTTAAAAATATTTATAATAAAGCAACTACATTTTTGATCGATGAGTTGTTTGAAAGAGCATTATTTTTTATTTTTTCAATATTTGATACAACATCGTAACAACATAGCTTAAATATTATGAGATTTATTTTAGAAAGTCTATTTGTAATTAGAGCTGAACTATATTTCCCTTTTATGACTTTTTGCACAACAACTTTAAATAATATTTTAACTTTTTAACATTAATAAAACTTGTTTTTTATTGAACAGAAATGGATAATGGGAGGACCTAAATCAAGCGCTGAAAGAATGAAAAAAGTGAGAGGAAAAAAAGGTCCACATTTCCAGAAGGAAGAAAATAAAAAGACAAATGAACTGAATAAAGGAGGAAAGACTATATGACTAAAGCCGAAAAAAAGAAACAAAAGCTCTAATACTACAAGTGGCCAGAGCACCCTTATAGAATTCACTATCTCTTTAAAGATGTTTTAAGAAAGATATCAGCTCCCGCTTTATCTAAAAGCAGAAATTGTTTAAAATTTTGAAAAAATATTAAAACTGTTTTTTCATTTAGTCTAATTCTAACTAAAATTTCATATATTTCTCGGAATGATCAGTTTGCGCAAATATTCTATTAAAATTAATGCTTTGCGTTTTAAAGTGTATAATCAATGCATTGTTTGGTGTTTTCATTTAATTTCCAACATTCTGAAAACATGTATTACATGAGCATTTGCAAAATGTCCCGCACGTGACAACTGTGTCCCGCACGTTACGCGATACATTATAATTTTTTCAACTATTAAAATTATTATTTCCCAAAACTTTAGATATGTTTTATTTACATTGGAGCCTTGGCTTTCAATTCCTATATTTTGTTTTGTCACTGCATGATTAGTAGAGCAGAAATTCTATCTGATTCGTAAAGAAAATTAAGAGAGGTTGACTTTAAGTGTCCCGCACGTGACACATGAAGATTAAGTTTATTTTAAACTATAAAAAGGATTTCTGAAAGATAAGTACATGTCAAAAGCATCTTTGCACCATAAGTAAAGATTAAAAAATGCAATTACTTAAACTTGTTTAAAATCTTCTGCTCTATGACAAAATTTTGGTAAAACTATTGAGTTCATTTGTCCCGCACGTGACGGTGGAATGGCCCAATAATAAAAAATTGTAGCTGTGTTTTAGTTTTATTTAAACTTACATGTTTTACAATAATCATGTTTTCGTTTCTTGTTATGAAGTATTGTACAATAAATGTGCTAGCAAATTTTATAGTCTTGTCACCCCTTTCTGAAGGGTATTCCCCATTTTCTTTCGGATCTTAGAAGGGGTTCGCAAGGGAAAGAAAGGTTAGGAAACACTGTATTAGACCAATGTATATTGAACATGAAATTATATTTTAAAACGCTAAAATTGTATAAATCAAAATAATAGAAACATTTCAATTTTGTTCTACATGGAATCAAAAAACAAGCAATATATGTGTGAAAATGTTTTATTATTTATTGATTTCCGTTAAATTATTTTAGTAGCTATACAATAGGTAATTTAATTTGATGAATTTGTGAAGGAAAAGTTTTTTTTTTCTACAATACAAAGATTGATGAATGATTGAAACGTTACGCACTTGGGTAACGTATTTTTGAAAATAACTAAAAAGCTACATTTAAGGAGTTTCTGTAAATTTAATTCGACTTTACTTTAAATTCTCAACTCTAGTTGAATCAATCACAGTCGAACACGTGTTTTAAATAGGGATGTAACGAATAGTGATTTGGCCGAATAGCCGAATACCGAATATTCGGCCATTTCTTCCAGGCCGAAGCCGAATATTCCATCCTTTCTTCTAGGCCGAATAGGCCGAAGCCGAATATTCGGCGGCCGAATATTAAAATTTCTAGAAAATCGTTGTAATATAAAGTATTTGTCAAATTTCAAATTATTCACAAAGTCAAACACCAACTACACACAATCTATGATGTATGATTTAATTCTGTTTGTTAAGAATTTAGAACTATTTAAAATTAATCTATTTTCACTATTTTTTGAATGTAATAAAACTAAGAATTTCACCCACAAGCAGAATATAAATGACTGGTTTTACGGTAGTAAGCATTAGCATTATTTTACTAATTATTTAATTGCAATGAAAGAAATACTAGTGCTTAGTGAACTTTTACCTTGCTCAAAACTGTTTTATGAAGACATTTGAAAAGTTAATATTTTTATTTTATGGGTTTTTTTACATACCTATTTTTAAAAGATCTATTAAAACTTAATGCACTTAACTGGGATATGTTTTTATTTTCAAAAACCCCAATAACTTATGCGATCTAAATATTTGTGATATATTCCGGGCTTTTCACATTTCTCTCTAACCCAATATTCACAATAAATCAGTCTACCGAAACTAAGTCTGGCTTCCACTTTGTTAATAATAACAAAATGAATTCATCATATTCTCCATTATAATTAACTATTGGCAGCTTTTGGGAGCAAATGCCAAATATAAAATACAATATTACAACTTTAAAATGTGTTTTTGCTCAGTCAAGCCTAAAACAAGATTAAAAAAAAGTAGTTTATTCTAAATTATTTTTATTTATTAAAACTATAGTGGACTAATGTATTCTTTTGCAATAATTATAATACAATTTTAAATGTTTAAAATATACTAATTTCTTTATTTTTTTACTCTTTTACTGCAGCAAAACTATTCGGCCGAATAGTCCATCAATATTCGGCCAGGCCGAATTTTATCTTATTCAGTATTCGGCCAGGCCGAATATTCGGCTGGGTGATGAAATGACTATTCGGCCAGGCCGAATAGGCCGAATACCGAATAGTGGCCGAATATTCGTTACATCCCTAGTTTTAAATCGTTCCAAACAATTTGTAAAATATCGTTTCATTATCTCGAGAACTGAAAGTTCTTCCTGTCGAGTACCGTTACACGCGATTAAAACATATTCCTTGTCGTTTAATGGAGATCCTGAATGTTCTGTCCTACGTATCAAGGACGTGATGGATGACTCAAGTAAATGACAATATATCTAGCAAACCAGCCGCCGGCATGTGTGGACAGAGCTCTTTAGGGAAAATCATTACAAGACGAACTGGAAGACAAGCTCCGGATCTTGTTTATCCTTCGGCAAAAGTTTGAAGCTCTTGTCTTGAAAATTAATTTAAACATTAAATTTACATTCACTAAAATTGCTCACGAAAGAGAATAATTTGTAATATGTATATGTCTTCTGATAAATATGTATACTTCTATTTCCAAGATTTAATTACTGTTTTTTTTTTAATTTTTTATTTAGCTGCACACATTAACATTAAATAATACACCGAATTTAATTGCATGTTTCTTCTTTTCAAAAATTCGTCAATTACTCTTTCACACAAATTAAAGAAGACACTCATTCTCTATTGTATGTAATTTAAACAATATTATGCACAAATAAAATTTACAACATAAATTTTGTATTGAAAACGAATATAAGGAAATTTATACATAAATAATGTCAGATGAGAGTAAATATTTCAGCGAATTTTTTTTTTTTTTTTTTTTTGTAATATTAAATCAGTACGTGCGTCCCATTGGTTGCCCGTAAGAAATCGAGGCGTTGCTGTAGTTCATTATGCATTAGGGAGAGCCAAAATGTATAGGAAAGCAAATTACAAAATTACTTTTTCGGCGGGTAAGTTTAGCTTTTAGCATATTATCATAGTTTATCAAGTTGAAATCCATTTTTATCTTCCAGTACCCAGACGCCTAAAACTAGTTTAAATTAGTAATTGTCTGAAAGTTTCTAATACGATTTTTTATTATTATTTTGTTGCATAAAGGGAACGTTTGTGTGGTAATTATAGTAGTTAACTTATGTTTTAAAACTGAAATGTCGTCAAATCTTCTGGTACCCCAAATTCACCAGAACATGTAAGAAATTCAAGAATACATGGAAATTCAAATATAGTAAATTAGTATAAAATTTTCTTGAACCTGGCATAGTATTTAAACCTTCCGTTGTCTCCTGTAAGACTCGGTTCTTAAACCCATTTTTAGCATATTTTCCCGTAAAAATAAAAAATATATATTTCTAAATTTGAATTTTATATAAATCCTAACAAAACAGGCAGATTTGCTTGGCAAACACTTAATCTGAAAGACCTTATGACTAAAAATATGCAAATAAGCTTAAACCGCACTAAACTAGGTTACTTCCCATGTAACATTTTATATGTATTTTCAATGGAGGTTGGTGAATGAATGAATGTGTCAGTGAGTACATAAATGAAATGAATGAGTCAGTGAGTACATAAATGACTGAATGAGTTAATATATGATTGAATAAAAGAAGTAATGAATGAGTTATAGTTATTTAATAAAAACTTATTATTTCGTGTACTTAACACTGTTGTTGCTCTACATCAGTTATCGCGAACCCGTCGACCTAAGCTTTTGATAGCTCTCGGGGAAATTTCTGTTAGATCGCTGTCGCGTCTCAGGGTGCTTAGTGTGCACATTATTACACCAACGATTGTTAGTTGATCTTTCAGTTTGAAAGCATTTACCGTGGATCAGAAGTAAACTATATATATATATATATATATTGAAATATAGATGTAAATGAAAAGAAAATGAAAGTTCCGGGACATGTAAACTAACATTAACGAAAGAGTATAAATTGCTAATACAAAAATTAAAAGTCATAAAATAAGAAACAAAAACAAATAACTCTCCTCATCAGTGGGCGGGGAGCATAACGTATTTAAAAGAAACCAAGAAAAATAGTCCTACAGGTTTCGGAATGCGTCGCAGAAATGGCATGTAAAAGGAAGTATTGTAAATAAATTGAAGCGACGAAGTTGCGATAAATTGAAAAATGTGGTGAATAACATAAAAAGGAAACTTTGACGGAAATAACGCAAAAGGCTTTGACACAAAAATTACAAAATTAGACGGACGTGAAACATGCCACCAATACGACGCACCCGCCCATACCTGCAGGACGCTTGGCAGAGTTATTTGTTTTTGTTTCTTATTTTATGACTTTTAATTTTTGTATTAGCAATTTATACGTTTCGTCGAGTTATTTGTTTTTGTTTCTAATTTTATGACTTTTAATTTTTGTATTAGCAATTTATACGTTTCGTTAGAGTTATTTGTTTTTGTTTCTTATTTTATGACTTTTAATTTTTGTATTAGCAATTTATACGTTTCGTTAATGTTAGTTTACATGTCCCGGAACTTTCATTTTCTTTTCATTTACATCTATATTTCAATATATTAAAGTTCGTTGCATAGTGCTACATTTGCGCCTGGCACTAACTTTGACAATTTCATTTACTTAACAACTTGATACACCTATATATATATATATATATTAGAGTTTTTCATTTTTCCGAGAGCCTCTCGGGGATGAAAAGATATATATTCAAAATTTTAAGATTATTGGATAACATTTAGAGGTTGCACACACTTCTCACACTTGTTAACAAATAGGGAAATTCCTCTTATTAAACTGCTTTGTATTAACCGATTTCTCGTGAATTTCTTTATTCTTTTGCAGATTTGATTTGACAAAGGTAATAAAAATAAAAACTTGAAAAAAAGTCACTTAGCAACTGAATAGTTGTCAACGAAAATCTGAAGGAATGAGACGAGTTGCCCATTTTGTTATCCTCATATCGTAGGGTGAGTACTGAAACTAGATAACTGCTATTCCGCTGTTTCGAGGGAAACTAAACTCAAATAATTGTTTTTTCATGATTTTTGGTGACTGTAAGGACGATCTTGATTACATGTCATTTTACAACCATAGTAACATTTAATCAAATCTTCACATTCTCCAAAAATCGTTAAAAAACATTAATTCGAGTTTTTTTTTTTTTTTTGAAACAGCTGAATTGAAGTTACCTTGTTGTAATACTCAGCCCACGATATATGTTCTCTTTTGACACAAGATACTTGTAAGCCGATGGGCCCCAAAGAATGATCCGGATATGCTATAGCTTTTAAGCACTTACCCAGATTCAGATCATCTCACATTTGCTAAGAAGCACCTTTGGTATCTGTCAGAAACAAACGGAGGATTGCCTTTGTTAGAAAAGTGAATTAGATTTCTTATAAGTCGGAGGAGTATTGCACACCTGCATAAATCCTCTGACATATAAGACATCTAAATATATAACGAAAAATTTAGAAACAAAGCCTGCATAAAAAAGAGGAAATAAAACTATTATAGAGTAAGAAATTAGTTTTTACACCTGGGACCACTTCGTTACTAATAAAACAAAGACGTTTTAGGAACTTTTAGGATCCACGAACAGGCAGGAATGCTGCAGTGATTCTGTAAGAAACCATGTGAACACTTTTAAGTTGCTCAAGTGATACACCAGAAAGAGAAATTGCTCCGATAAGAAAGTTTAACGAATCAGTCAGGGAAGAACATCAGAAATAATTCTTGTTGAGGGTGTTGAATATCACAGAATATCACACGCAAGAAATTTACTATATGCGCAAAAAGTATTGGTAAAAAATAATTAATTTAACACATGTTTGCAAATCATACCAACTATTAATCCAAGGGTATCGTTTTAATATTTTAAGTTTGTGATTTCTAGTTTTCCCACAAAAAAAAATAATAATTAATATCGAAACATCGCATTTTCTGCCTACTTTTACAAAAGTGATCAAAGTGTGCAATTTCTAAATATTATCCGACCTTCTTGAAATTTGAGATTCTTTTGTTTTATTTGTGTATTACGTCGTGTTTTTGTTTTAGTCTGCAAAAATTTTGCATTATATTTTTCACCATACAAAATGAAACACCTTATATATAAGAGGGTAGAGGGAGGGCGGAATAGCTCACAATACCATTCCAAAATGGTGCAGTTGCTCAGCTGCTTTATACTTTTGGCGACCACTGCTCTACATGATGTAATGCAAATGTGCCAGTCTCTCTGATACGTAAGTGTAAAGAAATCATTATGACTTGTTGATATTTGTGAGAATTTACCTTTTTGTTGAACTTAACCTTTTAATCAGCAAGTTTTAATGAGTCATTGATAGATAAACTCTCCGTCAAAAATGCCTCGAAGAGAATGACCATTTTATTCGTTAATTTTAACTAAACGAAGAATCATACTCTTAGAAACTGGTAAAATCCAATTTCATACAAAAATAGACGATTATAATGAAAGATAAAACCAATTCTTTTCTTCCTTCCTAAATTACTTTTTATTCTCTAGAGCCTGATAAAGTCATTTTTTGTTTTTTCTTTTTGTAAACAATACAGTTAAGGAGCGATAAAGAAAGAAAGAAAACTATCAATCTATAAACACTGACAGGAAAATAAGTTGCGTGTAATGAATCTCTTTATCTTCTTGATTGGCTTTCAGTTTAAAAGATATTTAAAGAAACCACTGAACGAATTTTAAAAAAATAATGATACGGATACAGATAAGTTCCCAGATTGATTCTTAACTTATAAAATGTGCTAAGTGACTAAAGTAGCGAAGAATTTTCTTTAAGATTATTTCATTTCAAAATTCACATAACGACTCTCCTTTGATATTTTTTACAAGTATACGTTTTAGTAAAAAAAAAAAGGTTGCGTAATTTAGCACGTATTTCTGTAAGTTTATTAAAAAATGCTAATGCTCTTCAGGACATGAAATTAATTTTTCGAATTTATAGATGCATATATGTACATTTAACAGACATGCGAAATTTTGTTTGTATGTAACCAATATTACATTGTTTAACATGTTAAATATTAATATTCTTAACAGCCAATAAACACTCATTAAATCCATTTTGGTTTGAAATCGAATCCAATTGATTGGGTTTATCCTTCCGTGACAATTATGAAAATAACTTTTGAGAATATCACACCGCTGTTCCTTGCTATTGTATTTGCTGTTCATAGTTCATTTGGATGACTTGATGCCACATTTATTAACGTTAATAAATTAATAAAAATTCATGAGCATGGGTTCGTTAGCCGTACGCTTCTACGTTAAAAATAAATAGTAGTTGTGTCGTTGCTTATTTATTTATTTTTCTTAGAATTTCAATTGAATTTAAATTTCCTTTTACTAACGAGTAGATGACCTTTGCGAAGTGAAGACAGAAGCCGGTAGTTTCCACTTCATACTAGGATAATAACTCTATGAATTAACCCACCTTATTCCGACCATTACTTTCTCACTCAATAACAGATAAAAGTCAAAACTGAACGAGATATACGTACGATTTGTTAACACGATTTACGTCTTTGTAAATCGGAAATACAATTTGACATGTGTATATATATACAGTAAAACCTCCAATGTGGACGACCTCCCTACATTGACCACCTCTCTATGTTGACAGCAATTTTATAGTTTGAATGGTCACAATGCATTTTCAATGGAGATTTACCTCTGTGTTGACCACCCCCATAAGTTGTATGTTGACCACTTTTTAGTAGGTTATTTGAAATAAATATGCATAATTTACTCTCCGTAACTTGACCACTGATGTTTTCTTTAATTTACCTTTATTAAGTGCTAAATTTTTTCTTAAAAAATACTAAAAAAGTTTAACAAATTTTCTCTAATATTGTACAAAACTTTTTCTAGAAATTCCCTAAGTTGACCACCTCCGTATGTTGACCACTTAGTTGCAGTTCCTTAGGCGGTCAACTTATGGAGGTTCTACTGTATATTAGAAAACAAACTTTGGAACCACGCTGGTGAGTGAGTACCTTGCACAAACTGTCATTCATATTTAAAAAATTTAAAAAAGGGTAAAGAATCCTTGCTCCGTTAAAATAAGTAAGTAAGAAATAAATAAATGAATGAAAATAATAATAATAAGAAACATATAATGAAACAACACCTATTTTATATTCAATTTTCTTTAAAACACAAACGCGAAAGGGCCTCATAATGATTTTATGGAGCCCTAATAGTTGCACTAGTGGCCATTAAAATTGCAACTCCATGAAGGAATGATCAGACGAACATCAAAATCACACGTTAGAAAGAGGAGATTGGTATATGCAAATGATTCGTATTTCAGCGCATTTTAAATTGCGCCGGAGAGAGAAACGACGTTTAAGGCACTGCATAACAGAAAAGTTTTGAAGTCGTTGTTTAATTCAGAAACCGCTTTGAAAGTTCGAAGTTCACTTGAATCTCGTGTTATGCTTCGAATAATAAGAAGAAATTCGTACCAGCAAGTATTGGAATCCGATAGAGGCAGGTTCGTTGCCTATCAAAAGTGTGGATAGCGTTCCGTGATATTGGCCGCCACTCTGGTCAAACTCCAACCACTATCAAGCGAATACAGAATCAATAGGTTGCTGAGGATCATACTGAATAGCATGCAGCATCGTTACCCCCTCGAATGACTAACGGCCGAGGGGTTAGACATTTTGTGAGGTCGGCCTGCAACCACATCACGAACCGTTTGACAGGAAATAGGTATGTTTGCAACACGCCGAGTAACCACCCAAACGGTGCGACGATGGATGCAGCTTGGACTGTCGGATCCGCGATAAAGCAGCATAAAGAGGCGACTGTGGTGCGTCGAGCGACAAAGCTGGATACAAGAGAGGCACAATGTCGTCTTTCCAGACGAGTACCGATTCTGTGTTCAATATTCTGATGATAGTATTCCTGTCTGGATTTCCGAAGAGACCTCTCTTCGCTTGCTTGCATTCCATTAGATACCGGCATAGGAACCTTTCACCTGGTGTTATAGTTTGGGTAGCCATTGGCTACTTGACAAGCACACTCTAGTTCACATCAACAGTAATTTGAACGCATTTCGATACATTTCTTATATCTTACGTCCAGGGATTATGCCCTACCTCTGAGGCCTGTCAAACACCTTCTTCCAGCAAGATAATGCAAGACCACATGTTGAACGTCGTGATCTGACATTCTTTGAAACACGGGATTTTCGATTGTTGCCTCCAGATGTGTCACCCATTGAAACCATCTGGTCAAGGGTTGCTGAGAGACTACCCCGCCAACTTCTCAACAGCTAATATGGCTGGTGAAGTGTGGCATACATTTGAAGCAGCAAGAAATGCGTTGCCCGTTTCAGTCATAAAGGCTCAGTTTGACGCCTTGCCTTGGGAAGGGTCGTTTTAGCTGCCATGGATGGCAGCTGTTTCTGCTAATTTCACGCACCTGCAGAGCCTCAAACTGCTTACAAATGTAATTACTTTGTCTTCCTGCAATGCTGTTTACGCCCAATAAATATCTTTGTAACAATAAAAATCTTTTGCATTTTCTTCCCTTCATGGTATTGCAATTTTCATTGCCAGCACTGAAGTAATTCGAGGAAAATGTCAAACAAAATCAGCAACTAGTCAAAAGAATGTCTTAGTGGAAAAGTTCAGTTATAGAGTGAAATATAAACCTATCTATGCTTATGTACCCAGCCGCGCTGAGTGTTTCATCATTTAAAATGTAAAAAACAATTGCACGTAGTTGAAGCACAAATGAGCATGAAAGTGAAAACATAATTTTCTGGATTGCTTGGAATCATCATTTGTTAAAAGCAAGAAGGGTTGTTATTTGAACAGAAAAACACTTTGTACCTTCTCATTGTTAATTCTCTTTTGAAAAGACGTTTTCCATAATATGTTTATTGAAGACTTATGTTTCGCTAGTAATTGCTGTGAAAAAATAGTAATGTGTTGCACTATGAAAACGGGCTTCCATGTTACAAACACTGTCAATGTCTGTTTTAGAAGCATCAATATTTTTAAATCATTACGTTGTTTCACACTAAACACATATTGTACTCAAACTATTATTAGTAGTATTATTAGTACTCATCTGTAGAATAATGTGCAATAATTAAAATATTCATTTGTTAAAATAAAAGTAAGTAGTATAATTAATGCCTTTAAAAAAGATCTGGAAACAACAAACCGTTTATAAGTAGTGTGAGAAGTAAGCCTTTTATTCTGACGCTGCTCGTGCTCAGTATCACGCGGTTAGGTTTTGCAGAAGTAGTTCTCTCGTAGGCTACAACAGTGCTTCATGTAAGAGTTTGTTCAATTTTAAATACGGGTATTGTGCCAACATCACGTCTTGCAGTTTTAATTTAAAAATCATGCTTCTAGTTGAATCAAATAGTGTAGAGAATTAATGCGTCTTTAATAAACGTATGTCCTAACTATTTATCCTTAAAATAAAACTCATGACATTTAAGTTTAAAAATAAATAAATAAGTAATAAACACACAAATAATAAATAAAAAGATAAGACCAAAGTAAACTGCTCCAAATTACGACTATTAAACATAATTTTTATTTTCTAACAAAATGTTAAAGGTAATTTTGTTCCTACTCTTAAAAATATTCAGATGTAAAAGTTAAAAGAATTAAAATGCAGTCTTTAAATATATTTAATTGCAATAGTTAGTCTACAGATTTTTTTCCCACTTGACCACCATTGAATGATTAGCAGCGAAATTCGCTTCACCTGCTTTTTCAATAAATTAAACTACGATTTGTATTTTGGAATCTTATTTAGAAAACCTGTAACGGGACACGATTATTTTTGGCCCAAATAATTTCTGAAGGAAAGTGTTCCCGCGAGAGAAACATTTGAATTTAGAATTTCATTTACTTTTTGTTCCTAATTGATTTCCATGGACTAGAGTAATTTTTCCTCTGAGAGCCATTTTTCAACATGTCTCTTGTGTTCTTAGCTATCGCAATTAAATGCTATACTTTCAAAACAAAACACGTGTTATTCACTGTTAAAAATTTCCGTGAAAAGTAGTAAAATAATAATTTATTTTATTGTTATTTTACCATATTTAATTACAACAGTCGAATAACCATTAAAAAGATGGAACTCAAACCGCTGATAGTGAAAAAAATCGTTTATTCTCTGTTTCTCCTAAAGAACGTTTAATTAACCGTAATTTACGAGCGCCACCTAGGTCTCGTAGTCAATAAAAATCGGGCGTCCATCTTGGTTGTGGATCGAAAAAGTGAGAAGATTAGAAATCCATCGCATAACATTGTCTAGTTTTTATCTGAAGGGGGGGGAAATGAAGAAAAGATGAAGTTAGTAATAGTCATAAAAACTGGTTGTGGAAACATATCCCATTTAGTTATTTTTTGATGTTGCATTTTCATCTTTCTCAGAATTAAAAAAAATTCTCAAAACTTTGGGCATCCAGTAGGTACCTCTTGGCAAGGCATGTAAGTGCTGGCTTTCGTGGTTCTATCCCCGTCTACGGCCAATAGTATGTTATCATAAGTGCTACTAAATGGTTATGAAACCGAAGACTTTTGTCTTTACGGCTTTCTAACCAAGCTGATTGGAAACGGTTTAGAACCCGTAATGATACAAAATGTTCCAAACCGTAAATTTAACGGTGAATTAGATGGACAGACTGCTGCCGGCTATTTAACTGTAATTTCATGATGAAATTTCTAACAGTGCTCAGCGTTTGTTGTTGATGGATAGAGGAGCTCCAGTTTAACAAGTGTCGCACACAATTGTAAACAATGAAATGCACTTTTTGATAGTTGCATGCTAGTAATTTGACACGTAAGGAATATAGAATAGAAGTAATTCTATTTATAACTAAAAAGATCAACATTCCAGCATGTCAGCATTGAATTTGTAGCATGAGCATAGTCACTCCAGACTTCAGTTCTGACTAATGTCATATGTTGCTGTTCATCGATTAAGCCATTTTTCTCAAAAGAAAATACTGTACTTAACGAAAGAAGAAAACTACTAGTTATAGGCCAAAATAATTCCTTTTATCTAGTCTTTCTTTTATTGAGCTTGAAGCTGTTTTACATGAAGAACTTTTATGAAAAATTTGAGGTTGCTGCAATATTCTTATTAAAAAGCTGAACGTTGGGCATTAGGAGTAAATTTTGTTCGTGCAAGAATAAGCACATATGCTTCGGTATTCATTTTCATTTTCGATTTTAAATAAAGTTTTAGTTAAATTTTATTGACTTGTGAATTCCTGGATTTTGAGACTCAAACGGATTAAAAAAATAATAAAGCATTTTAGTCACAATGTCCTATAACTTCTATTTTACACCATGTAAAAAAGGCAGGCTTAAATGCTGTTAAAATCATCTACACAACGTTTACCAAGACTCACATTTTCTCAATGTTTTTCATGGCAGAAATAGTGCCCAAGAAGAGTGCCTAAAAACAATGAACTGAATGCTGAAATATACATGCTATAAAAAGTAAAGAGATAATCTTAACGTTATTAAAATGAAAATGTCATTAAATAAGTTTATTGGAAACAAAAATATGCCTTTAACATAATATCATGTTTGCAAGAGAAATATTTTCTCCATTTCATTTTTATCAGATTTTAAATTCAATTATTAGTCTGTACCTTACTTTCATTACAAAAAAAATGGGAATATATATTTATCCTAATCAGTAAAAAGGGTCCAAATGATGGAATAAAGTTTCGATATTCTCATAGGGATACGAAAAGAAAGAATTGAATAATTAATTATATTGGGTTTTTATCTTGCTTTTAATTGAACTGCAAATGAATCGTTTTTCTTCAATTGGATAGCAATAACTTCATTACTGAAGGAACCAATGAAAAAATCCTTTTATTTTCCTTTTGAATTGCAAAGAATTGTAATGAAGTACGCACAGTTTTCCCACATGGTATTTTTTTCTCGTTTTTAATTATGTTTTGTACCTGGTATTTATTTCAAGCAGAATACATTTATGAAATGAATTTACTTTCAAATATAAAGGGAAAATAATCCAGAATCATGTATGTAAAGTTGCATTTTAGTACGCACACAGGTCATGTATGACAACAACTACTTGTTACTTTAACTTATCTTGATTTCAGAATTGTTCTTTATACAGTAACGCATTTACTTATTGACATTTTGCATGAGTATTTTTGCGTCTATCGGATTTTTTACTTTTAAATCGATGTTTTTCTCTATTCATATGTTAATTAATTTAAGTGTTAATAATATTCAGCTCATCAGCGTAGTATTATGTAGCAAGTATGTAAATATACGTATATACTGGATTTATACATTAAAGGGGGATAAGTCTATATATTTATATATATATATATAATATATAAAAATATAATATAATAAATATATATATATATATAATATATATATATGTAATATAAAATATATATGTAAATAAATAAATATATATATATATAAAAGATTTCTAGCCCCGAGTTTGTTTCCAGTTAACCAGTAGCCAATGAGGCTTTCTTTGGATGTCAGTAAGCGTCACTGGGCAAACCTGTATATATTAACTCTGTAAGTGTATTCGATTATAAGTGTTATCTTGGTGGGGCTAACTGTCGTCTCGACAGTTCACATTTCTGTTTAAAGTAGTGTGTCTTCACTAATGAAATGGTTTCCTGTAACCTCTACACACTTTCATGGAATAAAGTTTGCATGTTCGTCAGTCATTATATTGTTATTAATATATTCAGGGCACCGATGGAGGGGGCGAGAGCGAACGGAACAGGCTAACAAGGCATCGGATTCTCAGTATCCGACCGACTTTTAAACATCCGGTATAAGATCCAGTCAACTGCGTCAAATATTCGGTTATAGGCCTGTATTATTTGATTCTTAAAGTTAAAAAAAGAAAAAGGAAAAAATACACTATTCGTATTTTTTTTTTTATTCTTCTTTAAAGTTCTTACTATAATAATTCTTTGGTTAAAATGTCTTACGACTCATAATAGTATATACATAAAGGTGTATAAATACTTATACACACACACACATATATATATATAAATATATATGCATAAAAGTGCGTAACATACATGTCTTTTTAAACCTTTTTTAAATAACTAAAACTTTTTCAAATTTTTAAAAACGTTATTTCCTTATAAAGGCTGCAGCTGTGTTTGTTAACATCCTACGTAATCACATAATGTAGTCAAGCTTTCAAAATAACAATAACATGTAATCAACTGAATTGCAAATGTTCTATTTAAAACAGTTTTTAAAGGCTTCATACGAAATATCAGAAAATCATTCTTTGAAAGATTTTGTTTGAATTGTAAATACTAAACAATAAAGTATCTGATGCTTTACACCAGCCTAAAGTCTATGTTCAAATTAGGTGAAGCAAGTGTTCGCGACTGAAAGAGAACAAAGAAGACAGCGGATAAACAATGGAGGTCCAGACGGCATACGAGTATTGCTTCACTCTCAATTATACTTGCAAATCTCGTTCCATGATATATGAAGTTGAGGAGGAAGGTTCAACATTCGGGAGAAGGAGCATAATGACTTACTAAGAAAGGCTTCGTCTTTCACGTTGTTAGCGTAAGCAATTGGGTTAGGCGAAAATATTTCATAAAACTATATTTAACTGTAATTGTAATTATGTGGTAACGACAAGATTCAAGGAGTTTTCAGTTCAGCGAAATTCATAGCTCAACATACTCATAACAAAAAGAACTTTTAAAGAAAAAAAGTGTTATGTGCTAATTCATCAGCAGTATATCAAATGCTTTATAGCGTTTTCGGCAAATCTGCTAGCTTTGCTCCTAGCCAAGTGAATGAATTTAATGTATGCAAAATCAGTAATTGTTCCACTAACGGAAATGACTCTACTGAAAATCTAGATGAATTTGCTAAAACATCGTGATGATTACAAACTAATAATTACAAAGTAATATATTACTTTGTAATATATTACTTTGTAATAATTACAAACACCTACCTACACACACAAAAAGAAAAGTGTTTTGAACAAATGGTTGAAGAAAGAATAAGATAACTTTGACACAACAAATGAAAATGCAAGAAAAATCTCTTTGGTGCTGATTGCTTAAAATACTACCCTAGAAAATAGTTAGAGTCGAAATGGTCATTTGAAAAAGCAAGATTCTTTAAATTGAGAAAAAGAGTATCAAAATCATATTACAAGATTGGAAAAACGTCTTTCTTGTTTTAATTTTTAAAAATGCTTATTTATTTTTTAAGCACGTTTTTTATGTTTACTATTCATTAAACCTATTTTTCCCTGCATTTAAATGTATGAACAGCGTTCAATAAATTGTGGGAATAATTTTTAAATTATGCCGTACGAATACTAACATTTATCAAAATTGTGCGGTATGGATGCAGAAATTTACTAAAAGTATGAGAATATTTAATAGATATACTAAAATATGGCTAAAAGGGAAAACAACACACATTGTGAAACAAAAATCCACATTAGACTATTGTATTCATTTTTTTTCTTGTCTTGGTCGCAATCAGCAAGTATACCAAAAAAAAAAAATAATAATATCCTAAGTTAATATATAGTCATGTTCATCGCAGTGATTACCAAACATTATTAAAGTACGGTTACATAAGTCAAAAAGATGAAAATTTCTTTCAACTTTGCCCTTTTTTAACCAAATTTTTGACCGTGCGTATCATAATTCAGCTTTTTCGATGTCTACAGAATTGCGTAAAACTGTGAGTAGTTTTTTCACTTTTCGAGTAAGTCCTGATTAAGTATGGACTTAAACTCTTTTGAAAATTATTGGTATTCAACATACTCAACTTTTGGTATTTGATCACCAATTCTTGGAACACTTTTAGTAAACACTATATTGTGTTCCATATTCAGGTTTACCATTTGGTCTGCGTCTCGAATAGCTTTCACAATGTTCAAAACAGGTTGACATAACTAGGGTTCTCGTTTTGTGGAGACGTCTAGCTGTAGACGATAACAGATTTTAAATATCGCTATCGGTTTGTAAAATATTTCTTGTTAAATTTACTTATGAATTTCTATACTGTAAAAATAAATTAAATAAACTACGAATTTATTCGAGAATAATTAATCTTACATTTCAACTGCTACTTAGATTGCAGATTGAATACTATTCCCGCATATCGATATAGGAACTGCATCCTATACTCCTTTGTATAGTCCTTCAAACTTAGTCAGTAAACTGTTTCTATTTCCTTCAGGATAAATGTATATAAACGTCCAACACGAATTGCACTATATAATTTTTAAATAACTTAAACAAGAAATTTAGTTTAAAATTGATGTATTGTTGTCAGTAGAAACTATTTTGTAAATTTATCATTCCTTTTTAAAAAAAATGCCATTTAGCACAAAATGTTTTTAAAAAATGCAGGAAACTGGAGATTATACTTACATTGGTACGGGTGTCACATTGTCCTTTTTTTTTGGCATACTTCATACGGCCCTATTTTGGAAGTAATTCAAAAGAAATTACTTTTTATTTCCTTAAATTCTCTATTCGCCATTTCAAAAATGTTTTCAAAAAATAAATAAATAAATGAAAGGAATAATAAGTTCCAAAGCTTGTTATACGTACAACATTTTACCCATTTACGTTTTAACGCATTATTTTCATAGACGTTTTAACCCATCATTTTCATAACGCATTATTTTCATAGTAATTGTCAATCATATTTCTTGCAAGGTAATACAAAATTAAAGACCGACTAAAAATAAATTTTTTTTAATGTATTTTAACGACAATATTAGTTTATCGTACAATTACCCAGGGTTCTGGAAAAAATAGGCTTAATGTCATTTCCCAGAATAAGAAAAAAAAAAGTGGAAAATAAACAGCTGTAAGCGTAGTAAAATATTTTATTTGGGAAATATTTCAACCAATAATGGCACAACTATTAATAATAATGCATTGGTCCACCTCTGATCCTGATTCTAATCTTTTTTTCGGTTTTACATTGACTTGTAGAGATGATGGATGCCCCTGAAAGGAACATCAGCTTACTATTCACTTTCTGATAGGCAAGCTGTTAAATCGGTGCGATTCGTTAACGGTCATCGACGTTTCCCCATCAGAGCACAAGAGTGTTTTTATTGAGAAGAAATGGCTATCGTGTCGGGTGAAAGAAGTGTTGGACAAAGAAAAGCGCAATCAGTAGTACAACTGAGAGTTATCCAGTTGGAATACAATCTCATAAGTCCTCAAAATGAAGGGGAACGCAACAAGACGAAAAATCTTGTGAACGTACCGGTAGACTGCCAAGTGTGTCTCTGTTGATCAACGACTACCCGAATATCAAGCGGAATGTTACCCCATACTATAGATCCCGGCTATCAAGTTCTGGAGAACACGGCATTTCGGTGAATATGTGCCTCTATCCAGCTCGTCTCCAGCCACAGAATATAGAAAATTTTTTTTTCTTATGGGGCTGCGTAGGGTTACTAACCTTTGCAGACTTAGTGCATTCCCCGGAAATTGGCATCCATTCTTTCAAGTAGCACCACTGTCAATGGATGCCATTACCACTAAGAGAATTTTGGCGCTCAGTTTCCCATATGGCGGTATCCAAACGAAATGTTTACTCAAGGGATCTTTTACATGCCGCATAATCATACGACATGGGCGCAGACGATTTTCTGCATCTTGAAAATCCACCGACACTGCCAGGCTAGATCCTATGACCTGGGATGCACGAGTCCCGCTCCGTACCACGACGCCAAGATGCCGGCATATAGAAAAAAGATAAATAGAAGCAAAAAGAAGTTACGAATTTCTGTAACAGCATCGTTGACCTTGACAAACTGATATATGAAGTGCTTCGAGTGTCTGATTTTCGTTATATATGTGATTTTATTTTCAATGCAAAAGCTAACTGTTTTCTCATTACATATATAACACTTGATAAACGCTTCTGGTGTATCTTTAAAATTAAAAACTTTACTTTCGATTAAAAATGTAAAATAAAGATTTGACTGAAAATTTAACACATGAGATATCTTTATGTACACGATAAAAAAAATCTTCCGCCACATCAGCTTTATAAGAAAGGTTATACTCATATAAATGTTTCTTCTTGACGAACGCATTCATCTTTACACAGTCAGATGCCTCAGGAATGAAATCTGTACTATCCTGAAATATTCCTACACACTATCCCCCTCATTAATATTATCTCGTAATCGACAACAATCATCATACATCCAGATTACTCTGAGTCCCTGATGGCAGAAAACAGATCAGATACTTTGTCTCTTACCATTGATTGAGATGCCTCAATCTAATCTAGACTAATTTCATACTAGAATGCATTAATATTATCAATAATATTAAGTGTATTCCATGAAACAAATGTAAAATAAATGATAAATGAGCAATTTCAGTAATTTTAAGTAATAGTAGAAACATATTTATGCTGATTGTTATGTTTTTTCAAGAAATTTTAAGTAATACTACTAATAAATATTTTTTCGAGAGAAACAAACAATAAAAAATTTAAAAACAAACAATATAAAATTTAAGTTAACTCATCACGGCGTTTTCACAATAGATCAAACACTGACGCTGTTTTAGACAAAGAAACCAAGTTTTTAATGTAACGTAAGATTGTATTATTAGTGACGTATATTTAATATTCTTTCGTCTCGATCTGTAATCATTTCCTTGGTTTAACAAATTCTTTAATATTTACATAAATGAATAACGATATTCAAATATTTTACTAAAATTGGCTAGCAGTTTTTAAATACTTTTTTTTCGCTTTGAGGAGAAGCATAGGTAGATTAAAATTACTCTTCATTAGTTAGCATATTTTGTATATCTGTTTTATGATGAAATTACAACTTAGTTTAGCTGGCTCTATTAATGGCTCAGTAGTACCTGTTTATTAAGCACATTGCACACATATCGAATAATAAAAGCAATGAATTTTCATTATAGATGTTGAACGAAATTTTGCTTAGATCTTTTATTTTAAACAACCTAAGATGTTAAGTAGTATTGTTAATATAAAAAAGCCTGTCATTACTTTTTCTACGTGTAACCTGAAACATTTAATAATTTACAGTGCATAAATTATTCAGAACTATAAGAAAAATACTTTCATGTAAAAATAATGATTCTTTCTCGTTATCTTCCTAACTCTGAGGTGTTCAATAAGAGCTTTGAAAAATAAAAGAGCATATGTTAACAATTTATATAAACAACGAAGAACAAAGAGTTGCACGCCACATTGATTCGCACATAACTGTAAATGGAAATGTGCAAATTAAACAATGAAAGAGCTGAGAATTAACAAAATTTTAAGTCGAACAAACTCATTTAATAAAATCATAAAAACTGAGAAAAATAAAAGGTTGATAGATGCAATCATCCTTTCTACAAAACCCTAACGTGCTTTATAACAGCTAATTATATTACCTGGTGCTATTTTTTTAGTTTATTTTCTATAACAATACAAATAGTGATTTCTAAAACTTAAGCTCCAAAATTTGAGCCAATGGATTAAATGGCCTTTGACTTTGGTTTTCTATGATAACGCGTCTAAGTTAGTTCGATTAATGTGCTTTGAACTGTATAACTAACGTAGAGTGCCGTCGGTATTCTACTGCAACCGATTAAAACCCTAAGAAATCTGCTAGACTATTTTACTGAATACGGCAGAAATCAGTGAACTGAAGTGCTAGCTGTAGTAATCTGACTAGAACTATTTATTATTGTATAAGAAAATTTGTTGCATAAATTTCTAATATATTCTTCTTAGTATTAAGATAATTATAATATTTCTGTGATTTTTCATATTTGAATTTTTTGCGTCCCCAAGGAGAAGGTTACAATGAAAGACATTTCACAATTGGAAAGTTTTTTTCATATTTACTTTAACAGAAAACGAAAAATTTACAGAATTTTTTTATGACGCATTAAAAAAGATATATATATATATATATAAATATATATATATATATATATATATATATATATATATATACATATATGCGTGTGTGTGTGCGCTTATTTATTTATTTTATTCATTTATTTTTAATTTAATTTTTTTTTCTTTAATTGTTAATTATTTTATACATACACATTTTTGTTTTCTTATTTACTTATATTTTTAATGTAATGGCTCCTTTCCCCATGGAGTATTTTTTGCATCTAATTCACTGAAAAGCAGAAGAACAAATCTTAAACGAAAGCTTTTAATAATATAATAATGAAAAGGAAATTGAAAATAGTAACATTTAATTGGAATATAATAATGTAAATGAAATTGAAGATAATAACAATGCATTGGAATATAATAATGAAAACGAAATTGAAGATAGTAACAATGCCTGGAAGATTGATAAAACACACTTTAAAATACAATGTTGTTTCATCCATGTATTCCTTGTTTATAAGAACAAGTTTAGGACAAAGTGCTCCAATTTACTTTTGTATTTAGCATAAGATAAAATAACGACTCTTCAGTAGCCGATACTCGATACCATCTCTACACGGAAACTCATCATTGTTTACTTAAAAACATAACACTCGCTGAGAGAAAATTGATTGCGCTTTAGCCGTCTCTCCATCGTCTTTTGTCAGAGTGATCCGTCTTCTATGGTGAAGATGACGAAAGCTGGAAAAGTTTCTCTTTACCTTCATCTATCCATCAAGTAGTCTGTCTTCCCAAAGCCTGCATAATCCCATTTTTCTAGGAAAGACGTATGATAGCTCAGAAAGAGATAAAAGGATATCCATCGCGTATTTCAAAATGATACAACATAATTTATGTTAAACGATTGTCTGTTGACGGGTCATTGTCAAAAAATGTTACAACTGCTGTCCTTCAAGTTCACTTTGATGTAGATTTTTTTCGATCCTCATTACAATATTTTTATTTATCCTGTTAAAAAGAGCATATTCTTAAGATATGGTTTCATTAGTTTCAAAATTGAAAACATTAAAACTCAAAAAAACTTTTGATTTGCTAGTTTAACTTTTAAACTTTTATTTAAATTTCTTTTTATTTAATTTTTTTTAATGAGAGGTAAAAGAGTGGACATTTTTCTCATTTTTAAACAACGATAACTTAAATTTACTTTCCTACCATTCAAAAATGGTACATATTTTAATAAAGTTCATTAATATCAATAGTTTTGCAACTGAAAGTAATTAAAATGTGTAGAGAAAAGGATTTTTTTTCAAAGTGTTGCATGTTGGAATTATAAAAACTTTTGAAAATGACCTTGACTCATGTATTCCTTGAAGAGAAATCGGTCAAAATTTTCTGGTGTTTTACATAAAATCAGCGATTCGACCTGTAGGGCGTCGGGTGTTTTGTCCCCCCCCCCCCTTTACACACACACACCAGGCAGACGCGGTAATTCTACTAAAGGGCGCGAGTATATTGTAAAGAGTATTAAAAAATCTGACTATTTTACTGAAAAAAGCCAAAACAAAAGTTAGTCTGACATAATAAAAGGTAACACACATTTAAAATGGTATGATAAACATGTAAGAGGAATCGTATTAGTACTGGTAAATGTATCAAATAATTACCTTATGAATGCCAAATTAAAAACAAGTTTGGTTTTGGCAGAGAATAGATATTGAAAAAACTAATAGTGTACGAAATGCTCTTGTTTTTAGTGTGCTGCGACCCCTACTTAAAGTTACTGCTGATATATTTCTCAACATACAACATTTATTTCCCGAGACAAATACACATATAAATTGAAGGAAATATTTACAAAAAATCATGAGGCGAAACGACATGCAACCTTCTGATAGTAAGGCTATGTGGAGACTGTTTCTCAGGGGTTCTCACCCTCTGTGGTGTTGTCGTTGGTCCTCTCTTACTGTGCAGTTCTTAGTGTTCGAACACGTGCACATGCCGTGATTCTGTAAGTGTCTTCCATTTCGGATATATTTTGTATAATTCCAACTGGTTGCCAGTGCAAGTGAAAAAAACTCATCATCCACCCTCACTCAAAAATCAAACAGAAATCTATTACAAAATGGTTTATTGATTTTTCAACTTACCGTGAAATCTATGCAGATTCATTTCACCAGTGAAGATAACCCCCTTGGTACTATTTTAACATTAATACACAGTTACTTCAGCCGTGTAAGTTTTCGACAAGTTCATCCATGCTTGCAAATAATTCTACGGTTTTGTTATAAGTTCCTGCTTTGCAATATCTGTTTTAGCTGTATAAAAATGGCAAATATTACAAGCACGGCTGATTTTAGTTACATTGATTAGAAAAAAAAATGTTCTTTTACCATCATTATAACATCTGAAAATCGAACATAAGCGACCGAATATCTTTATTTCTATGCACTCCGCTTTTGAAAAATTTGCCACGACATTACTTGAAATGCCTGATGCTATATTCATCTTCAGATATGTCTCCAATTAAACGGACAACAGTATCAAAATATCACTTGGTAGAAAAAGGAACTGCGGACCTGTAAAGTTGTCCCCTGTCTAAAAGGATCCCTTTTGCAAAACTCTTTGCCGTTCCTTCAAGTTCTGTTCCTTAAGCAATGATTGGAGAGAATATCATATATGGTGACCTTTTGCTTACAGGGAGCAATTTTGTCGGCCTTGAGGGTGGTCAGGTTAGACAGGTTCCCTGTATTAAAACACAAAAATTCATCTATCATTGCCAGCTTAGCGTGGTAGGCCCTATAACCGATAAGTGGAACCAAAATTTCCTTTAGATTTTAGAAATCGAAAAATATTAGTCCGATACATGCCTAAGAATTCTCACAAATCTTCTAAATATAATTTCAACAAACTGTCTTTCTTAGTTATGTCGCGACTCCAATTAATCTCCGTAGACCTTAACCATGATTCAACAGGAGAAATTAAAGATTTGAATTTGATTCAGGGCTGAAGGGCATACCTTAATACTGCTGGGAATTATGCAGAGGAAATAATTTATTCGAGTATCACTCGATTATTAATTTCACCTTCATGAATATTTAAAAAGATTACGAAACGGTGGCTGATATTTAGTCGCTTCACATTATTTGTTCTGAATATCATAGAAAGCAGTTTTGGGAACAGTTGAAAATTGTAAATTAGAAAACTGTATCACATTAAATTGAATAAATATAAATTCGATTCATTAGTTATTTTTGAAAATGATTTATAATTAGAACACTATTCTATATATACATAAAATGAATATTCATACAAAATACAATACCCTTTAAATGAGTGGTTCCCAAGTTTTTTTCCCTTGCGACCCCTTCGATGGCCTTTAGTAACGCGTAAAGAAACTATAAAATTTGCTAGCACATTTATTTTTCAAGTGTCACAACAGTTCATTACAAGAAATGAAAACACAATTGTAGAACACTCTAAATTCAAATAAAATCTAAAACAATATCTACAAGTAAATGAATATATTTTTTTATTTATTACTTTTTTTATTGTTTGTTCTTTTTGAATAATTAATAGAGCAGGAAACACATCAATTCGTCATTATTACACTAACTATTTTTAATAATTATTTCCCCGATAGTGTGAAAAGTTGTAGAATGCCATGAGAAATATAAGTAAAATTTTGAATCAATTAATAAATATCTTTCGATTTCACTTCCGGATTGAAATATACAAAAATCGCAAAATCTGAGGAAAGATTTACAGAAATATAATTAAAATTCTCATATTTTCAAACTTCTCATTGCTATACCGCAGAAAAGTTTGAATAAAGTAATAGAAAAGGTAAGTACGAAATTTTATTTCAATTATCTTCCGATTTGTCGTAAGAAAGTCATGTTATATATCCATAGATCTAATTTCTGGCTTGTCAATTATTTTTTAATTTAATGTCTACTGTAATTAGACTAAAAAGTTACAGCCATTTGTTAGGACATTACTACTTCTACTTTGTTCAAAAGTTTTTGATATGAATAATAAAAATAAATGATTATTCAATAAATTTGTCACGTGCTAAAAGTTCTTCATCAATTAAATCTCGATGGATTTTCCTACCTAACAAAATGCGATTGAATAAACTAGGATTTCTTAATGCTTTAATTCAGTTTCAAAATGTTCATGTTCGAACTTGAATAGAGACTATTTTTGAAATTTTGAAACTGAAAGAAATAATAAGAAGAACTTCAAGCGTGGAGAAATTTAAGTGAACTTGCTTAACATGTTTTAAAATTATGTTACAAAACAAAGAAAGTAATGTTATGATCGGGGTGAAAGCATCTCTGTAGGGCTATCGATCTAACTTACTGTCTGCGTTTTTAATTTTTGAGGGAATGGACCAACTTAAACAATAATTTTTTGTTACCTTTGGCCAAAGGTTCAAAAAGAAATGAATTAAAACTTGATATTATGCTTTACGGAAAAATTGAATGTCATATAAGCAATGTTAGTTGCTTCAAACGAATGTAAATGTATTTCGACATGGAAAATGTATGCAAAAATGGATTTTATTATTTTAAAGGTATTGTTTCAGCAATAAAAAATTAATAATAATAACGGTATTGTATCTTACAAAATAAATTGAACTTTTTTTTTTCATTTAGAAATTCACTAACACTAAACATTAATTGCAGATTTAGTCCAAAAAAAACGATAAATGACCATTCATTATGAATATAGTTTTTGGTATCAAGATACAGAAACAAAAAAAAGTGTTTAGAACTTCATGTTAATCACGTAATTTCAAGGTAATTATTTTGAGATGAAATTAGCAACCCTAAGTGTGAAGTACGACAATGTATGCACACCAGTTTCTTGAAATTTTAATTTTTGTTTTATTAACTAACACGCTATAGCTTGCAATAAGATTCAATATAGTTATTATCACAAAAAATTTCTTTAGCTCTTTTAAAAGGGTCGAAAATTTTCACATATAATAAATTAGTTATAACATAGTCTGATCATAGTTAGTTATAACATAGTATCCAAAGTCTGATAAAACAAAACCTTGTAAGTACCTGATATAGTACAGAGATTTTAGGAAGTAACAGGTGTGCTTTTATTAAACTAGTGACAACTTTTCAAAAAAAAGTTATGGAAAATAATTATGAATAACATATTTAGGACGGTTTCAACTAAACAATTTTAATAAGACTACAAATAAAAATATATTATGAGGTCTGCAACTCACAAAGTAACTAAAGCTTTATATGCTACCTCGTTCATATTGCCGCATTTTCAAACACCAGCATGTCAACCGGTGGCTGTGAGGTAGCGACGCTGCCTTCGGAGCTCTAGGTCCCTAGTTCTATACCCGCTGGTCGCGGGCTGCGTTTCTTCATTCAATTTAATTTAATTCTATTTCTAACAATTTCCAGAATGTTCCAATTTATCTAAATTTAATTGACTTGAATAGTTCTAGAATGTTCTGTTTGTATATATAAGTTGCTGCTCTCCGGTTGGAAAGTTAAAGTTGTGTACGATCCAGTGGATCGAACGATATTGAGTGTTGTCCAATAAATTACGTTTGGTCCCTTTGAGTTTCTGCGTGACAATATGTATAGCATTATTTTGTTCAAGAATCAAAAGATTGACATAAAAAAGTGGTATATAATCTAAAAGAGATGTAAATCATTTTTCAAATATGTTCACTGTTTAAAAGTAGTATTCGTGGCAAAATCGCTACACTCTACTGGAAATCATTTATCCAGAGTCCAACACAAAATTACAGATACTTAAAAACAAAAAACTACAAAGTCTTTAAAAAAGGAAATTGCAGAGAATGAAAAACAGAGAGCATTCTGTAAATTGCTTGCAACAGATAATGTGCCACAGTATTGGCGCCATCTATGAAGGCGCTGAATTACTATTTCTGGTTCGCAAAGTCGAATGTGAATTCAGTTGCATGAGCCCACGCCTATCGGCTAATGACGCCTCTGGAGCTGGAAAGATTGGCCGGCCAGGGCTAGCAGATTGCAGTTGAAGTTCATGTTTAAGCCGACAATTATATTGAATTTTTGACCATTTTTAATTTGGCAGTCACAAATCTCAAGCATTTAATTTTAAATTTGTTTACAACTTTTAAACTGGTAGTCACAGATCTCAAGTGTTCAATTCTACGAAACTTAACAAATAATTCTCTGTAGTATCACAGAGTTCGGAAAACATAAATTTTATTGAGAATCTTATGTACAAGAAATTTGATTATTTGCTTTAAAACAAGTTATTCGTTAAATTTAAAGAAACACTCATTTTTCCTTCTGTACTTTTACAGAATTTTGTGTAACAAAAATACAAATTACCAAGCACCGCATTAGCAGCACGTCTGTAGAAAATGCTATGCATCCTTTTAATGATTTTCCGAGGATTCAATTCAAAAGCATCATCACATAAAATTAAAAATACATAAATTTTCTGCATTTGATTAGTTTCTAAGCTATTCGTACATAATAAATTTAAACGTTATCTTAATAATTTCCTCATACCAAATCTAAGCATAAATTCTCATTTGTCGACAAGGGAGCGCGGCTAGACACTTTAGTTCCGCATCAGTTTGTTTCAATCCGGATGTTAATTACAGTAAATGTCAAGCAAGAAAGCTTCGTCCCGTGAAACCACCTTTCTCAGAATTATGATTGGTAATAACGCATAGGTTCAAAGTTAAATGGAGAAGCTTCGTGGAGACATCCGACAGTTATTTATGAAGCGTATGAAAGAGTTTATTTGCTAAATCATGTTAAACATAAGCTGAAATTGGAAACAAGCCGTCTATTTTCGTGGAATGATGATGTGATGGCTTAGCCTTTGCGTTTTGTTTGATAAGCGAAAATGTCAGGAGATGTTATGACGATAAAAATTAGAGCATACACAGCAGTTATTTTTATACAGAGCAATATTTTAACGTGAGGGTAAACAATCATATTTTATTCATTTATTTATTTAACTAATATATTAATTGTTCTACTTCTCTACTCTTTATTTTGAGATTGTTTCGTTTTTAATCAAATAGGTATCAAACCTGACATAGTTCTTTATTTTATTTAATATTTTCCGATGAATTTACAACCATAATAAACAATTTAGATCGTAATAAAATTTGGTTTCCTTTGTAAGTATATATATATATATATTTTAGGCTCTTTGTTTGGGTCTAGGGGTAACTTCAATAATGACTCACCATGAAAAATGTAAAAACTACTCTATTTACACTTTCCTATGTACAAATCACTATTTACAGAAACAAAAAAAACTTCTACTGCGAGCATCACCACACTCAAGCAAACACAGCGCTTGTACATCCACTCAGAACGGAGTCTCACACGAAACTACTCGCTTTCGTTGCTTTCCGTCTGATGGCGCTGCTGTAAATGTCTCCTCGCACTCTACATATATACATATATAAGTTTACGTTTACAGAAAATTGAAGATAAATAAACGTAACTTGCCAATCGCTGGAACAAAGTAAAAATAGGCAAATGTTATGTAAATATGTGTGAGTTCTTGGTTATATTTTTCTCTTTTTCTTTTTCTTCCCTTAAAATACAAAAATTCTACATTTTTCGTTTTACAAAATCAATAAACCCCTTTTCTCTTGTCGCTGCTTTTCTAAAATAGTTGGAGTGCAGTACATGAAAAGTTAAATTATATGATTTTTAAAGCATGTAGATAACATCTACATAAATCAAAGCATATGTATTAAAGAGTTACGGCATAAAATTGACACTGAATTTTTATGGGAAGTGCGTTTTTACGTGTTACTCATTTTTTACCTACTTTCCTGTAGACATAAAAAACAGAGCAGGAAAGAAGGTTTATTGAAGCTTAAAAATATTATTAAAGAGGAAATAAAATCTTAAGTGAATTAAGTAATTAAATAAATACTGAAAAAGAACAATTGAAAGTAGGGTTTTGAGATGGGAAAAATGTGTCTGTAGGTCTGTCGATTCGTCGGTCTGTCTGTCAATCGGGCTTTCTGCCCCCTTTCTCATTTCCATACTTTAGTTTTTGATTTAAACAATTACTTGCTTAATTTTGAACAGTTCAAAAAACTTAATATTAGAGGAGTAATTTGAATCCTACTTAAATTCTGATCTATTAGATCGCGATTTATGTAAGATGGATCTGCTGGAACCAACTTTATTGCAGGGAGCTTATGACGTAAAACGTGTACGGACGAAACGTTCATCCACAACTAAACGAACTAACCTTCTAATGAAACTTATTGATTTAGATTTTTTGAGGATAGTTTTGAATAAATGAGCGAATCAATGAATAAATGAATGAATGATTGGATAAACCAATGAATTAATTAATAGGTGAATGTATGAAGAAAAACAAATGCGTGAAGGAGTCAGTGACAGAAAAAACAAAATTAAATAACAATTAAATAAGAAAAGAAAAGATGTTAAAACAAACTTCACCGAAAAGAGCATATGCCGTAGATTATGCCGCTCGTTCATCTACAACTAATCGAAGCTACTTTATCATGAAACATTTTGATTTATATTTTAAGGCTATTTCTGAATAAAGTGAAAAAATGGATGAATTAAGACGAAATTAACGAATAAATGACTAAATATGAACTATAAATGAATCAGGAACTTGAACATTGATGAAAGTTCACGCTGGTCATGTCACTGGTTTAATTAAATCAAAATTAAGAGCAATCAAAGCGCTTTAGTTTTCACATAGAATAATGATCGGCAAACGATATTTTAATGCAAATTATTATTAAGAGGATTTTTTATGCTTAACTTTTAATATTACCATTTCATTTTTCTTTTTGACAGTGACTATTTTTTTTTTTTTTGAATTACACTATTGAGACTACTATTATGACTACTATTAACACTATTTAGACTAACACTATAAGAGGTAATGTTTTTATTTTTATTAAAACATGCTTATATTTTAATATTAGGTGCATCAACATTTAAAAAAAGTGTTTTTGAAAATCTGAAAGAATAAAGAATTTCAGCCAAACGAGTAAAAGAGAAGATGGCTTCCTTTACAAATGATATGTTGGCACACGAGAAAGTAGTCTCGTATAGTTCTAGACAGTACTTCATGTTACATGTTTTATTAGCAAGTTAAAAAGAGTTCTTAGAATTTTAAAATAAAAATATTTTCTGTCTTTTCTGCAAATTCTTAACAGTACTGCCGCTTCATAAGTAAATATATGTTGGCAGGGATCCGTAACAGTTACTTTTTGCCGTTACTCCACCCCGGCTCAGCTCCGACTTCTAAATACTTGTTCCGGTGCCCCTCCATCACTGCTACGTGCTCCGAAGAGTTTTAATAGGAACTGAATTATTTATTGCTTTTGTTTAGAGTTAAATTATATTAGCAGCTATATATGGAAGCAGCAAGAAGCAAAGTGATGTAGTGACAAAAGTAACATTTTGTGTAAAACTCGTCCAAAGTTCAGATCATATACAAAATTTTAGAACCTTTTCATATGAACATTTTTTTTTTGGCATTTGGGTCCTATATGTAACTATTAGTTTAAATGTGTAGTTTAAAGTGAGTCCGATGTTTAAATAGGGATCAGGGTGTTTTTAAAAAATTCCTACGTCCTTTACTCCCAATTGGGCAACTTACATCCCTTTGCTACTAAATGAGTACACTGTTAGAAATTTCATCATGAAATTACAGTTAAATAACCGGCAGCAGTCTGTCCATCTAATTCACCGTTAAACTTACGGTTTGGAACATTTTTCTATCTTTACGGGACCAAAACCATTTCCAACCAGCTTGGTTAAAAAGCCGTAAATACAAAAGTTTGCGGTTTGATAACCATTTAAAAATGGTTTCAAAACAAAATTTTTACCGTTTTGTAACCATTTCGAGGCGTAGAAACAGTAAACGAAGCGTGCGGGATTTGAACCCGGATGTATGGTATACCAATCTTGCGCTCTAGTCATTCGGCCATCTACACCACGTAAAGCGGCCGTTTTTTTTATCAATAAATCTTCTTTTGCAACAGGCAAACTGCCTTAAAATTGAGATTTCAGTTTTTGATTGCATCCAAAGTCATTTTTGGTCTAAATTTACTGTATATTGATGAAAATCATTTAAATTTGCTGCAAAAATTAAAATACAAACAAGCTTTAGCAGCTCTAATTATGGGTTCGCTCATTCGCAAACAGTTCGGGAATCCGACGTCTCCAATTTTTGATTTACGTGTGTATGTCTTTCTATTTAGTAACCACTGCTTAAGCCACTTTTTTTTTTTTTTTTTAAAACACATGCAGAATTGAAGTGATAAATCTTTATTTATATTTTAACAACAACGTACGACCGGTAAGGTTTCGCAACTAAGATGGACGCCCGATTCTTATTGAGCGCTTAAAAATTACGGTTAGTTAAACGTTCTTTGGGATAAACAGAGAATAAAAGATTTTTTTCGCAATCAACGGTTTGAGTACCATCGTTTTAATGGTTATTCTACTGTTGTAATTAAATTAATTAAATATGGTAAAATAACAATCAAATAAATGGTTATTTTACTATTTCCTTAAGGAAATTTTTAACAGTGTAGCCTGTTTGGTTCATTTTCATCATTTACTGAGTACTAAAAGCTACTTTCTTACCATAAAAGTTCGTTCAAAAGTGCAACATGCCAATAATTCGAATTTAAAATAGAATAAAAGGGGTTGCAAAAAATATAAGATTTAAACTTTTATAGTTCGATTCGCTAATTGTGTTCGGGTCGCTTCTGACTCCAGTATTACTCCGTCATGTGCTGAGGTAGATTCAAATCTATTTGATATTTCCTGTCAATATAGGATCTGCGAATCGCAGCAGGCAAAGAAGTATTTTTTTCACACATTTAAAATAATTTCATTTAAAAACAATATGTACGCTTTTACAAATTTGCAAACTGCAAAAACAAAATATGGCAAAAATAAATGTCTGCAGACGCTTAAAATACTTTTTTTTTTTTGCTAAATTCATTCTTTTTCTTTTTCCCTCCTGCATTACGCATTTAAACTAAATGAAATATGTAACACATTTTTGTCAAGCAGCAAACTAATGTAAGAACACTTGCATTCCTTCGCCACAAAGCTGAATGAAACTTTCATTTAGTAGTTTTTCTAAAACATGCTGTACAGCAGTACCTGTCAGTGTACCACTAATATATCTCTGCCACAAAACAGATGGGTGTTTCCTTTACCATTTGCACTAGTTATCTCGAAATTTTCATTTTTGTCACTTATACCCCTTTGTTTCTAAGTGATGCCAATATGTAATAAATGTAAAGTTATTTATGCAATTTAGTTATCAATAAATATAAAGGTTTTTATGCACTCTGTTGCTAAAATATATATATACCAAAAACAACGTAAAGAAAAGGAACGAAAAAAACGTTTATTAAGTGTTAAGTTTTTGAGTACAATGCAAAAAAAATGAAGCAGTGGAGCAGAACAAATTTCTTCTGTTCGAGTTACGAGCTAAAGTTCTTTGCTCCATAATTCTACGCTCCGATCCCTATTCCTGGTATTTTATAGTAAAACATTCACGTTAAAAAACACATTACGGGACCATCCGTATATGATGTCGAGCTTTTTTCCCATATATTTAAACCCCCTCCCTCCCTTTGTCACAAAATGTCACACTTGAGCATACTTGTTTCGTTTTTGTCACTTGCCCCGCAATGTTGCATAAGCATGTTATCTCACTTCTTGCTACCCCCTCTCCTCCCTTGTCACAATTTGTCACAATTTCATGAGCTCCCCCTCCCTTGAAGCGTGACATCATTTATGAATGATCGCTACAAACTTCTGATTAACACATTAAAGGCGGGAGTCGTAGTACTACAATTTATCTCGACTGCGGCTTAAAGGCGGGAGTCGTAGTAATACGATTTAGCTCGACTGTACCTTAAAGGCGGGAGTCGCATTAGTACAGTTTGCAACCACATCGCACAATCCATGCGCCACTTTATATTTGTACTTAGTATGTTTTGTAGTTTGAAGCTGTTCAAATTCTACTTAAATAAACTTTTTTAAGTCTAAATTTTTTTATGATCACACAAAATATCGCCCGCTCTAGGCCGAAAAACGAGGCGGGGCGGCCGCCGCGCTACCTAGCATACTTTCGTCGAGATCGCCCGCCGTTAATGTGTTAATATTGCATGCATTTCGGAGCATAAACCACAATATCATTAATCGTAACGCAATGCAATAGAAAAAAATCGAATTGTTTGCTTCATTTTTTTCTTTGATTGAGTTATCTCATACATAGCCATGGAAAGAATTTTTTTGGCAAGAACGTGAAACAAAGAAATCAAAACATTCATGAAAGTACGTTAATGCGACGAGCATCCATCAAAGATTTTGTAATCAAAATCCCTCAAACTCCCCAAAATGCGTCCCGTTTGCTCAACTCGTTCCATTCCATACTACGGCAGCGAATCGATCTGGGGGAGGATGGGATTTGCGCAAGGTCCTCGAGGCGACGAGCACTCCTTCGATGATCACTCACGATTAGCCCTAATGAACACTGGGTTTAAATAGCTACGGTGCGGTCATGCTTCAAGCGTTGATAAATTGCAGCTTCCAGCTCCAGCTAGAAATTTAAATACCTTGAACAATATTGGACTAAAGCACATCATTTGCTTTAGTCGAGTATATTTCGACTACAGAAGTCCCTACTTCACCCATAATGACTCATTTTGATGACGTCGGAACATTTATTGTAGATTAGAAGTGTATTGAACGTTTTTCAAAAAAGAAGAAAGTCTAGAGCAAAGGAGAGTTAGAGGGGACATGATTCAGTTGCTTAAATACCTTAAAATGGGAAAGGTTGGTGAGCTGCAGTTATGTGCTGAAGGTAGAACCAAAGGTCATTGTTTTAAGCTTTTCAAATCTCAGGCTAATCTTGAAATAAGGGAAAATTACTACTTTAATAGGATTGCAGGCAGTTGAAATAGTTTACCGGAAGCGACTGTTACTTGCAGCGGGGTAAAAACTTTCAAGAAAGCTCTTGATGTTCATTGGGGTCTGTTAAATCGACTAGGACCAGCCCAGCTGGGAACTGTATCTGTTGTTGGTCGTCACTTTTGTATTGGTATTTGTATAAGATAACTTGGACCGCACAAGCAGCAGAAGCTATGAATGCAGGAATAATTAACATAATTAATCGTGAAACTTCGGAACAAATTAAAATGAAATGCTGAAAAGCAAAGAAGAGTTGAACGCAAAAGTACAGTTTGAATTCCAACGAAACTAAGCAGGTTGGAACATAATTTAATGCAATTTTGAGCACCTAATGATATGTAAAATGAAAAAAAAAACATCAAAATTAAAAGGGACAATAATAAAGATAGAAATCAAAGTCCAAAATTATCAGAAGCACTTCAAAACAATCAGAAGCACGTTAAAATTGAACAAGAATACAAAACCAAATTAAAACAGTAAGACAACTGAATTAAAAGGCAGAAATGAATAGTAAACTTACAAAATTAACAGAAAAATTGAAACTTCTATAAAATAAACAATAATAAATGGTGAATAAACCGATGAATTACTAAACCGTACGCATAACTTGTGTGGAAAAAAAAAGAATCGAACCCGAATGATCAACCAAATTAAGCCTATTTCTCAAAATACAGAAAGTTTAACAGAGATCAATGTCTTCAGAAAAAAAAAAAAAAAAAACTTTTTTTTTTTAATAATTTTATTTTAATTGAAGCCAAAAAAGAAAAAAATGGTACCACAACGTTGAACAACACTCGATTTTATAAATACCAAAAGCTCATATGATGAATGGTATATTCTATTACAATGAATATACTTCAGATGACTTTATTTAATTTGAAGAAAAAGTTACTTTTATTCTTAAAACTAAAATACCACAGAGCTAATAAATGCTGCGTGTGAAAAATAAAATGTGTCCAACGAAAAGAAAGTTCAAAACAATTGATTCAGTCTTTTTTGCGTACGTAAATATTTAAATACAATTAAAAAACTGGAACTAAACAAGAATTTATACCTTCTTTTGTGTACAAAAAAAATAAAAGAAACCCATCTAATATCTAAAACCCTTATTAATTTAATAATACCTCAGAAAAAAATTTGCATTAAATCTTAAACAAACACGTTCATTGAAAATACGAATTAATTAGAGGATCACTATGATTACCCTATTTAAACTAAACTCGAATCAACACTGTTAAACAGAAATTATTTCAAGTGTAGTAATAAAATGAATCGTAATAATAAGTCGTGTGTTAAGTAGTAATTTTCCTAAAATGAACTTCTGCTGCAATTCACGCTTTTCCATTAGCGGAAATTGCAAATGAATAAGAAATTATCCCCATTTACTTTACAAGGAATGAAATAAAGCAATAAATCTTCAGTAGCTGACACTCGGTGCCCCCTGTACACGGAAACTCATCAATGTTTACTTAAAAACATAACACTCGCTCAGACATAATTGATTGCCCCCAAGCCGTCTCCAACGCATTTCATCTGAGTGATCCGTCTTCTATGGTGAAAATAAGGAAAGCTGGAAAAGTTTCCCCTTCTCCCTTATTCATCCATCAAGTATTTCGTCTTCCCGAATCCTGCATAATCCCGGTTTCCCCGGTAAGACGTAGGACAGTTGAAAAGGTTATGATGAAAGAGAGATGAAAGGATATTTATGGCCAAACTGTAAAGTGATACTACATAATGTGTGATAAATGATTATCAATTGACCCTTCTATTTCTGTAAGAATAACTTGACAACTATTTTCTAGCGCTAAAAATTGACTCCATTTTCTACTGTGTCGTCAACGAGGCATAGAGAACATAGATATATTTTTAAAACGTTACGAAGTATTTTGTTTAAAGTTTATTTTGTGTTGTTAATGTTATTAAATCTTAGTCGTATGTATTTCCCATGTAAAAAATACAAAATAAAATTGTTTCATGGCTCTCCAATTTTTTAAAGTGAGTTTCTCATTTAAAAACGTGATGTTTGGTCGTTAAAAAACTAATCGCTTTCGCAGCATGTAGGGAAGGTCGTAGTACTTGTAATTGTTTACAATCTGAAGAAAACATCATTCTAAGTGAAATGAATTTAGTCACATATACAAGAAGTTTAACCAGTTATCTTTCTTCTTTCTTTTTTTTTCTTTTAAACGATAAACATTACTTTAGTGAAATATAGCATATATCTGTCAAATTATGTTAAAGTGTGTCTAAATCTTTAGAAAAAAATGTACAGAGTTCTAAAGGATGCGTCAACTGTCAAAAGTTTTGCTTTTCTCAGATATATTTTCCTAAAAAAATATAAACTAGTAAATAGCGTAGAAAATAAAAACAAATCCTGTCAAATTTCCTCAGCTGTGAAATTTCAAGGACAAAAATTACATATTTTACAAATCACGCCCCGATTTCAATTGTTTTTCCCTGCTGGATTCAACAGTAGGTAGAATGCATTTAAACGTTATTGACGACTACAATGGATGTCCAGATACCGCTGAAAATTATGCATCAGAAATAATTTATTCTGGGATTACTCTATTATTAATTTCACCTTCATGAATATTTAAAAAGATTACGAAGCGGCGGTTGATATTAATCAGCTTCACATGCATTTCTGAATGGCAGAGAAAACAATTTTGGAAACAGTTCAAAATTGTTAATTAGAAAACGGTATCATATTTATTTAAATAAACAATAGATGATTATCGTTAAAAATATTTATGTTTGGATTATTTTTGGAAAAGGTTTGAATGTGACAATAAGTCAAATAAGGTATCTTTGAGACTTAATTTCAGTAGCGTAATGAATGAACAAAATAAATGTTCAAGATAAATAAGAATGTGTTGTGAAATACAAAGTAACAGGAAACAGCTTGAGTCAAATTATACCATAGGAGCCCACACTTGTTTCTTAACAAATAATGTTTTCTGTGTTTACCCTGTAGTAAGTGCATATAATTTTCATTCAAAGTGAAGGATTAACGTAAATGAAATGCCAGTAGTCTAAAAAACTGCACCAAATAGCTCTTTCAAGGCTGTGTTTTAGACATACTTCAGGTTATTGCATACTTTTTGGCTACTTTTTTATCAATGCAAAAAAAAACACAAATTAATTTAAATAATTTTTCCACTTTTTTACACCGTTAACACTTTAATTTTCATCGGAAACGTCTTGGTCTACCATAAAATGCCATTGCCCAGATAATCAATACTTTAACTGCTATTTTAGCCATATTACGTCTAATTTTTACTTATATCACAAAAGTATGTACAATATTATTTTATTACTGATTTCCAGACTTACCTGCCATTTCATTTAAGTCACATAATTAAAAGCTGATGATTTCAGGGGCGCAACCAGGCAGGGCTTTTAGCTCCTCCTAGAACCCCCTGGATTTCAACTTTATTGCCAATGATGGAATGTCAATGTCTATAATATAGCTCTATATAATACATATATATAGGTGTGTGTGAGTGTTGTGTAAGGAATTTTCCGATATTTTTGCTTTTGTTCTTTTCTTACTGATATGTTTTCCATCTTCCTTTTCAGTATGCCTACTTTTCAATATGCTAGTACTGTTAAAGAAAATAAAGGAAGTACTGTTTTACCTGTACCTGTTTAATCAATAATAATTCACAAACACTATACAGATTTCAAAACATAAATTGAAAGTAAACTACTATGACATTAGAACAAAATTACAGAGCAAAAACCCAGATTGTTGATTTTAACAATAAATTTTGATTCTTAAATTAACTACACACTGAATCATTTCACTATTAAATATCATTAAAATACTTAATGTTTAAAATACTATACATTAAATACTTTACTAAAACTTTTATATAACAACTTCCTATGATAATATAAGTTCATTGTGATTTATGCCTCACAAAATGTCCTGATATGCAGCTATTCTGAATCAAAGATCGCATTCTAAACCAAGTTTTAAGAGTATTATTCAACAGAATTGTAGCGAACGCGTATTGAAACTGCTGATAATGCAATAAATCTGCCCAAAATTTAATGAAACCCTTGACAATATTTGATGCATTGTGCGGCAGTTAATGATTCAGTATTAAAGAGCGTCATAGAAGCGTTCTGGATGTCTCACGAAATGATATTTATGGATGCGCTGACTATGAGTTGACAGTTTAAGCTGACGTTATCACTTTCGCGTTTCAGGTGTGCGTACAAAATCAAGTTTTAGTGAAATTTAAAATCAGTGAAATTAATTTAATATTTCCTTTAAAACATTATTTGTGGTGTTCGTATGCAATCATCTAACATATCAGAAAATATAAATTTAAGAAATAGATTGCTGTGAAAAAACTAGAGATGGGACACTTGTTTGTTTGAACGTCGAGAATAAGATTTCAAAACAAGCACCAAACATACCCTTAAATACTCCCGAGGAAGCAAAATAGTAAAATGAACAAAACTTTAAAGATTAAAAAAACAAATTAAATGAATGAAAAACAAGAGCATCACTTTGTTGAGTAGTTAGCAAAAGCTGAAGGTGGTTCACTAGGAACGTACTTATAGGTTCGTCTGGATATAGTACGCATACAGGCACTTTCGTTCAGAAAAACAGATAAATAACTAAATAGCCCAACAAAATTTTATAAACACCCAAAAAAGACAATCAGCTTTTCAGTGTTACAGGATTCAAAGAAAGGATTTACCTGAAATCTAAAACAGGAAAAAAGAGAGGACATTGCCTGTGCAAAAAGTGCTAGGCAAGTCAGTCTTTAATGCGTAGTTACGTCAAGTTTCTCCATGCAAAACACCTGGTCCCACGGATGGACGAGGAACCTCCGGCGGATTACAAAGTCCATTATATGAAAATGTTTCCGTTATTGTACCCATTGCAAATTGTATCCGAAACCACAGTCCATTATTGAAAACATTGAAAACATATTTATATGTCTTTCTAATAGAAACACTTACATAATTCCAAGGGAAAAGAAACAAAAATTCTGTAGCTTCTTAAATTCCCATATAGCATTGCTGAAATAACATGTTTCAAAACAGAAAATGTGAGATTTTTTTATACTATCTTTCGGTTCTGATTTGTGGTTTCCTTTTAGGTTTCAGTTCCTTTTGAAATTCTTGATGCATGGTTTTCAAGTACCGATGCTAGAATCCAATAAATTTTTTAAACATATCTTGGAAAGGCGAAAAAACTACACGGTATTAGTCGAACTTTACCCGACATGTTATTTAATTTTGTCCAACTGAAAACTTTCGCATACGAATGGAAATATCTGCTTCGAACCACGGCTTCATTTTTCCTATTGAAACTATTAATGAGTTTTAAGTTCACATCCATAAAACTGGTAAACCAAGATTTCAATGGTGTCTGTATCCAATTAAATTTAAATCCGGAATCGATTTTCTAAATGATATGAAAGTATTTTTAATCAAACTTAAATCAGGAACGAACGCTTTTAATTTTTGTGTTTTAACTGAGTGCGATACAAATCTTCAATCAAATACATTTCCATCAATTATTTTTTCTTTAATAACGGAAAATTTTACACGCTTCATTTTTTTTACAAAGTCGCTCTGATTTCCAGGTGAGAAAATATTTTAAGTTACATTCGTTTTACTTCTTAGAATTTTGAGATAAACTAAGCCGTCTTAAAATAAAATAGAATATCCTTTAAAAACGTTTAATCTCATTTTTTCCACTTAACTTTCTTGTAACTAAGTAGTTACTTGTATTTAACATTTTAATTTCCTTTTAATAGTAAAAATAGTTTCCTGTGTACTTTTTCACATTTTAAATTTGGGTTTTCGTGCAAGAGTAATGTCTGAATTACCATGCGCCTTAGGTAACCCCCCACAAGCTCTTTTCAATTGCATTTTTAAAATACGAACAAAGAAAAGTACACTTCTGTGTGTAAAATGTGTTATACAGCAGCGTGCAAAAGTTTTCGGGCCCCCCTTAGTTTTCCATTGAGTTGATAAAATTTTTTATTCCTCCACTCGTTCATTGTCCGAAATGTATGAGAAAGTTAGAATATACAAAGAAACATCAAATATTACATTGGTTCATAGCATATTCTACGTGTACTACGTAAAATGACTTTTGTCGGTGTGCAAAAATATTGCGCCACTACTCGCCGGGGCTCTGTACTCCCGGTTTGTTTACATTTTAGGCTAGCTGGTTTCAAAACATGCTACACAAAGGAAAATTAGTCTTCCTGGGGCGACGATGCCGAAACACACGAATATTCAGGTTCGTGAAATCGTGGAGAAACTTTCTTCAGAAGGAAACAGTTCACGTTTCATTGCAAGGGCTTTATCTGCCGGTAAAAGTACTGTTTATTTCTAAGTATAAAACAACAAACTAACCGTGTGATCAAAAACGGAACGGTGGGTCACGAAAAACTTTGAGTCGTGTCCACAAAATTATAAAAAGAAAATGTGTTGTCGATCCTCGAAAAAGCGCAGCAGATATTTCAAGAGAATTACGAAGTGAAAATCTACCCGATGTTAGCCAGAGTAGTGTCTCGACGTCTGAAGGCTGTAAATATCATTGGACGGATTGGCGTCAAGAAACCATTAATTAGCAAAAAGAATAAGAAGGCTAGGTTGGACTTTGCGAAAAAATATGAGCCCTGAACGGCATCGGGTTGGCGGAAAGTGCTATTTTCTGATGAATTGAAATGTCAATTGTTTGGAAGTGATGGTGGTAAATACGTAAGACCTCCAACAAGTATCAGATATAAAGCAAGGTATCAAACTCCAACTGTTAAACACGGTGGTGGGAACATCAAAGTTTGGGGAGCATTTTTTGCTGATGGCGTTGGTCCGCTGGTGAAAATTCACGGCAATATGGACGCTGCAATATACACGAACATTCTGCTAGACCATATTTCTTCCATTTGCAACGGAAAATTTGCCTCGTGGGTGGATTTTTTAACAAGATAACCATTTAAAACAAACGTTGCGTCTTGTGAAAAATTTTCTTCAGAGTCAAAAAGTCCGCCTTCTAGCCTGGCCATCGGAGTCACCGGACTTAAATCCCATTGAACACGTGTGGCAAGACCTCAAGGTTCGTGTTGGAACGAAACATCACTCCAACAAGCCGGAATTGTGGAATCATTTGCGACAAGAGTGGGAGAAATTGCCAAAAGAACGAATCTCACGTTTAATCGACACAATGTCTCGTCGGTGTGCTGCAGTCATTACTGCTAAGGGCATGGCAACAAAGTATTAAGTCGAGTGAAGGAGCACAAGACATTTAACCCCAATTCTCCTGTATTCTTTTTGAAGGTAGTATGTGTCCCGATACTTTTGTACAGTCATTAATAAAGAAATGTTGAACAAATAATTATTTGAAAGTAATATCAATTTATATAACTCATTCTTTTCAAATATAAGTGAATATCTGCTATAATCGATCGTTTATATTTCTTTCACCATCGTATTTATGTGCAATATGTATGAAAAATAGGATGGCCCGAAACTTTTGCACGCCACTGTATGTACGTTGTAAAATTTAACAGCAAAAAATTACTTACACCAGAAAATTATAAACAAATTAAGACTTAGTAATAAAAGCTTTAATCACTATAAAGTTTAACTATTAAAAAATGTTCCTGTACTTGGAGCACTCATCCTAAAAACACTTTATAATCAGTCGCACTCACATACTTGTTTTATCATAATAGTATTTCGTTTATCATAATATTTAACTGTAATTCATTTTTCTTAGAGATTCTATTAGTTAATTGCCTTTAAATAACTATGACAGTGAAATATTCGGTAGTGTTGTATCCAAATATAGATACCTTTTATTGCTATAGCCCTCAGTAAAAATTTACTTAAGTTCGTATAGAACTGAACGAAACTGCTTTCGTTTACCAACATAAGCATTTTACACACACAACCACCACCCACACACACATACATATATATATATATATATATATATACATAGATAGATAGAGAGAGAGAGAGAGAAAGAGAGAGATAGCGGGAGAGAGGGAGTCAGATATACAAGAGTTTATGTAAAAAAGAATATTATTACCTGTTGTATTTAAGGTTGTCAAATTTAATTTCTCAAACAGTTAGAAGTCATGAAGTCCTGTATGTCCAAATTTTTTACCTGGAAAATTTAAAAATCACACATATTGCATCAATTTGTTAGCGCATAAACGTGGTATAGTAACATAAACAGTGGAACCTCGCTATTCGTACACAATCCGCTCCAGGAGGCAGTTCGAATGACGATTTGTACGAATGGCGAATTATTTTTTTCACATAAGATACAATGTAAATTGGATTATTCCGTTCCAGACCCACAGATGGTTGCTTATTTAAGCCTATGAAAAACAAATGTACAGTACTGTTTATGAAATTATAGATAAATAAAAATTTAACTGCACTTTGCTTGTACTGAGGTGAGCTGATGGCGTAAGTGGAATGTTGAGAGGAGGAAGAGAAATGGTTGGAAGAGGAGTCCCCTTCCATAAAAACATCAGGTAACATCCCTTCAGGTGTTTTCTCCCTTTCAGCTTTTCTTTCTTTTTTCTGTCTTTTTTCACTAGAAGAATCTTTGGTTTCTTTCTCTAAAAAGCTGTCAAATGTTATCTGCCTTTGACTATTGTTCGGATTTTTTCTAAAATGGTCAATTACATTGTCGTTGAACAAGTTAATGCTGTTGACCACAGCAGTGTTGGGATGCCATTTTCCACCACTCTTTGTGTTTTCTCACAGGTGTAACACAGCTCTTTAATTTTTGCAAAGGAAATGCGATCCTTACGAATTTCCTCCTCTGAAGAAGAAAGTTTCAACCACTTCCTCTTGATACCTCCTTAGAAAGTTAACATTGTCAGTAAAACCTCAAAAAGTCTTAAAATTTAAAAAAAGAATCCAAAACGCCAAGCAAATTATTTCCAGACGAGGTCAAAATGAGCATAATTTATCGACTTTAAAAAAAAGCCAAACTGGCAACCCAGAAGGCCCCTGGCGCAGTACGAATCGCGGGACAAATTATGAATGGTGAGTTGAATTTTACTTGAACAAGTTGGACGAATAGCGAGGCGGACGAATGGCGGGGTTCCACTGTATAACTTAAATTCCATAGCAATTTTTGCTTGAATTAAGATATGAATACGTAAAAAATTAAGAACACTTTTTATACATTGCTTTACAATCGCGGTTGCTTTCTGGAAAAATAATGAGATTAAAACTAAGGAAGCAAATTGTTTGACTTTTTACAGGCAAACAAAAGATTTGTAGCAAAAAACCGTTTAGTTTTACGCGCGAAGCGTCAGAACGATTCAAAATTGGGAGTAGCCTCTTCGTTTCTTGGGAGCAGGAATAATAAGGGATATAATTCGTCAGATTCGGATCGGATGCAACAAAAGAAGAAAACAGAATGAACGATTGGATAACTAATGCTCTTTTCGATTGTAGTATGAAGAAATTTGGTACAGAAGTATTAAGTACCCGCACCTGGTACGTTTAAGGCTATATAATCCAACTTTCCCGCTGATCGCTCGATGTCCTCCTGACTTTGTGGAGAGAGCGTTGGCGAGCCTCGCAGATCACCCGAGTTCGATTCCCGAGCTGTCCAATGTTCTCGGCGACGATGTAGTCTTGCCTCGCACATTTTTGATAGTGTGGTACTTCAGATATGAGGAGACATATGCTTTTTTTTTAAGTGGTGTCTCAAAAATGAGATCGTGGGGTTCATTTTTGAGAAAAGGAATAAAAAAGTGGGAAAAGGGATAAGAGATTTTTATAAAAGGTTTACTTAAAAAATAAGAACTCATTTTTCAAATCTAAGTCATTTCGACTCGGAGCTATTCTGAGAACTTGATGTACTTGAAAATAAGCCATTTTATGCCAAACACAATAATTCTGATTTCACAGTGCTGTAAAAAATAAAAAAAATTAAATTTCAAGAACTTAGAAATTGAATCAGAACACCCTAGTCAATAAATCAATTACCTTCGTTGATTTAAGACTTGCGGACAAATCCATTTTCTTTTAATTCTTGTTTTTTTTCCTTAGGAATAAAAGTTCAACAGAAACACTAAATTTAGTTTTGTGATGCAAAAATATTATTTCTCTCGCAGGAACTAATATTAAAATTGGACAAATTTTTCAAAAATATGCTTGACGTAAACAAATGGACTTGTTTTCTTTCTTTTGTAGTCTTTCAGATTTAAAGGTTCTTTCCGATAAAGGTTATTTGATTTAAATCAGTCAACATAGATAAGGATTTACATATCAATTAAATTTTCGCTTAGAGCTTAATAAGAAGTTTTTGAACTGATTAAAATTAGGCAAAAATTGTTGTCAAGTTATAAAGCAAGAGAAGAAGTTGTCCTGGCGTAGATCATATATTTCCCTTTCCCGTAACTTTACCTTCCAACTTTTCCATTTGTAAATATACATTGAATTATTTTAGCTTATTATTTCCAACATGATTTTCTTTTTAGCTATTTCCATGAGATATCAAGCCTGTTGTTCATGCGTTTATTTATTTTTAAAAACCTTTATTGTGTAAGTGGGTCAAAAATCGTCAAGCACCACAGCGTGGGTAATAACGAATAGTGAAAAAACAATTTCAGAAATTCTCAGCTACATTTTTCGTTCAGTAAAATAATTGTTCATGATAAACAAGAAGTTCCGTCTAGAACTATACGAGCCTACTTTCCCGTATACACCAGCTTCAAATTTATATTCTAGCTATCTCTCTCTCTCTCTTTCTCGTTTAGCTTAAGTTCTTAATTGCTTCAGATATGCCTTTTTCAACGGTTAATACGTATTCATTCAATCATTCATTAGGCATTCATGTATTTATTCACTCAGTTATTAATTCATTCTTTTGCTTATTGATTTAATCATACATTAATTCAAAAATATTCTTGAAAATCTCGAACAAAATATTTCATAGGAAAATAGGCTCGTTAGTTCTGGATGAACTTCTTATCTGTACGTGTTCTACGTCATAAGAGTTTTCCGATAAAGTTTGTTCCAAGCAAATCGGTCCGTTAGATCAGGATTTATATAGGATTGAAATTTCCCCGTAGGCGGTATGTTAATTTTTTTTTGAACTGTTCAAAAATGAACGAAAATTGTTCAAATCAATATTTCACGCCAAGAACTTCCAGTGAGCTTGTTCATTGGAACTTGGATCTTTTACATAGTTTACACAATTTGCTTCATTTTCGCCCATAGGCGCTAATGTTAAAAATTTTTGAACTGCTCAAAACTGAACAAGAAATTGTTAATATGGAAATGAGATGTCCTCGCCGAGATCTTTTGAATGCAAAAAGAATTTTTCGAATCGGACCATTCGTTCAAAAGTTATTGGGGGGGGGGACAGACCGACAGACACACTTTTTCCGAATCTCAATACCCCACTTTCAAATTTTTTATTTTTCAATCTTTATTTAATTACTTAACTTATTTTTGACTTTTCTTGATTTGTAACGATATTTTCAAGATACATTAAGCCTTCTTTCATGCTTTATTGTTATTTTTTTTACTTTTACGGGAAAGTAGGCTAAATAAAAGGAAGGGGGATTCAATTTTTTTACAGTGATTTTTTTTTTTCTTTTAATTAAAAGAAAGTCATACAAGTTTTCCTGAAAAATTATCATTTAATGAAAATTTCAAAACAGAAGATTACAATTTGCTTTTTATATAGGTTATCGTAAAATTATTGTCGCCTATATTTTTAAGAAAACAAATCACATTTTTATCGAAAGTATGACATTTTATCATTAGCGTTATAAAACTTTCATCATTGTTTTTTTAATGAATCTCTCAACTGTAACTGTTTTGATAGACCATTGAATTAACTAGATAGGATTAAACTGCAAAGAACAACATTAAATATTAAAAGATTGTGATGCAACAGAAAATCCATTTGCTTAGAAGGTCATTACAATATCACTCTTAATACGATCAACGTTTTGATTCATACACATTCGGTAAATACTGTTGTTCCAGTTAAGAGGCTTATCAGCCTTAATAAGCACTTCAGGATAATCCCAATAGTGCTTAGTTATTGTTTTTGCTGCCTTTACAACTTTAGGTGTAAACTTTTCATTATTATCAAATATGCATTGTGATTGCCTTAGTAAGATTCATTTCTGAATTATATGAAAACGGAAAGGACTTCCTGAATTAAGTATTGCACTGGGTGGCGCAGAATTCGCCCATGGCTTCGAATAGTGAACAACTTTTTTCCCTTCAAAATTCTCGCCTCAAAATAGCTCCTCTAGTACAAGTGGCAAGTATTCAAAACCGATTATTTTCTCAGGTGAGGTATTTGAACATTTTAACCATAATTTTACCTTTTTAATTAATCATCTTTTTTAACTCGCATTCCCCTGAGCTAAACAAAAAAGAGTTATATTCTAATTCTTTATGACTTTTACCAGTCATTTTTCATTAACCCAGTCACCAAGACAAAGACTCCTTCCTAGGCTTCACATTAATTAACTGCATATTTCACATGTTATTTATTTTTTAAATCAGAGACGCCTTTTCTGAGGAACTCCTGCACTTATCAACTTTTGTGTTGTTTTTAATTCACATATTCATTTTTCACCCATTATTTACCATTCTTGATTTTCCGTTTATTTTTTTATTTCATAGTATATTCAGCTATGATGTTAAAAGTTCAAAATTTATATGACATACCTTGAAAATAGAACACAACAGCAGTAATGTATATCAAAATCGCCATAGAGGGTAGTACTTATTTATCCTTCTTCATTTTATTATATTCTTAGAAGAAAAATCCAACAGAAACGAAACTTTGTTTCCGCTCGAGTTACTGCCTCGGGAGAAAAGATTTCGCTTCTAATGAGTTCGTTTGAGCATGGAAAACATCAAAAAGTGTCAGTAAAGTTATGTTACATTTTCCGAAGTTATTAAAATCTATTGAATATTACGCTCTCCAAAGAATTACCTTTTGTTTCTATTATTATACTTTAACTTGCTTCATTAAAAGTAACAAATTGTTCGCTAAAAATCGATTTCATACGTTACGAAAAACAATGTTTTGTATTTTGTTAGTTTAGCCTCCGGAAAACAATTCTGCACAAACTAATTCACTCCGTGGAGTCTCAGTAATTTTAAGAAAAACCAAAGAAAACAAATTTAGTAAACATAGAATATATTTTTTAAAAAATTTTATGTAACTAAAAAATACGTACATTAAAAGAAATTTTAAAAGGAGAAATTTGTTCATACACTATCCAACCAATGCAATGAAACAAATAGTACCGAAGTTCACTACTGAACTTGGAATAGAATTGGAATATTTATGTGAGAGTTTAATGCGAAATTTTAACGAAGCAAACTTCGTAACGATTTCACATAAAAAGGCGACACTTATATTGAAACTTGTATTTGTAGAGATAAAAGAAAAGGATTCAAAGCATCAGCAAAAATTAAAGAAACATGGTGTATTACGTTTAATTCTGAGCTACGAGAAAATTAAATCTATTAACACATTTCTATCGTACACACGGTTGTCTCTAGAAGTGATTTTGAACAAATTAAAAGAGCTTAAAAAAGAATGAATATAAGTTTTACATAACTTACCACAAAAACACGATGAAATAGTGAAAAAAAAATAGCTCACTTATAACGATAATTTCAAAATTTTAATTGAGCGAGGAGGCTAACATTTACCATTAAGTGTGAAAAAATCTAGAAGAAACCTCCGATTGCGGAACTCTTTGGACAACATTTTTTTATAACATTAATGCACTTTTTGGTGGAGTGAAAATATTTTTCAAAATTATATACTTCATTTAGTTATTTTTAATTACAAATGTGCCCTTTAAAAAAAATACTAACGCGTCTTCCACTTTAGAAAAAAAAACTGTCCCATTTTTTTTTACTTTTTCTCAAAGTGTCACACGATTACATTAAATGGGGACATTTGGCAGCTGGCAAATTAACCCCATTTTCTGGTGCAAAATGACGCAAATGTTTTTCCTGTGTAAAAAATAAGCTATTATATGCAATTTGTACTTTTAGACTAGTTGGATGGTGGAACATTATTTCCCATGTAGAGGCGGCTCATTGTACCCTATGTCCAAGCACGACAAATAATGCTGAAATTATGTATTAATATTAACTAAGCAAGTAATCTTTGGGGCTTTAAAATAGTAGTATCTTACCGTTTTAAAATATTTAGCACTTATATGTATTCGCTCAGTGTTCATGAAATTTTAAGAACATCAAGAATGAGAAATTACTTTGAACAGCTCAAAAAAAATCTTCACACAATGGCTATTTTAGGACTTTCTATGTCGTTGTTTATTAAAAATGTTAAAAACTAATATTACGCTACCGTCTATGAATTAAAAGACGGTATATATTAATTTAAGCGTGAGGGGTCCACTGTGCCTTTTCTCCTCCTACATCTTATCGGGTACCTCTAATCATTACCGCTAATCACTTAGTTCGATTGTTTCTCATTTCAAAGTATTTTTTGAAGCCTTACAATGATTTTGAAATTCCCACATGAGGTGGCAGTTTTTGTGAAGGGAAATTGTTTGGTTCCCTTCGATCAAAACGAATTGCCGTAATATTAGCAAATGGGCACTTATGATGGATATTTTTGACAATTATTCGTATCATTTTTAAAATTATAATTATGCAAAGATTGCTTTTATTGTATTACTATTTTTGCAACAATACATTGTTTTCGCTTCATGACAACTGCTGCAATTAAATGAATATATCTCAACTTAGAGTATGCACAAAACATATGCATTTGAAATGTACTCTATGTTTAAATGAAATAAATACATTCAACTGTGCCGTTCTTGATTCGAAAAATAAAATATTTACGGTATGAATAAATAACGTAATTTATAAAAAGCATCTCTCCTGTTAGTTACTAATTCTGCAGTTATTTCAGTTTCCTTTAACTATTTTGCAATGTTTTTTTTCTTTCTCGTTTTTGAAAACAACGTCTTGGCATTTCTGCCAATTGCTTTGAAGTTAATGGTATTGTATTAATTAATAAAATATATTTCTAAAAATTATCCATCTAAATTGAAAGCGAATTTGAAAATGTCTGAAATGTTAATAGGGGGAAGGTGGTAATATGGACCACTTTTTAAATTTTAACAAAATTTAGAACTCGAAATGTAGTTATTGTATTAAAAACTGTCAGTAACATTCATATATGATTCTGTTACATAAATTCAACTTGATTTTTTTAAATAAACATTATAAACTTTATAAGACAAATAATCAAAATGCTTTGTGCTAAAATGCGAGTACAAAGATAATATTCAATTCACTATTGAAAGGGAAGTTGATAGTTCTCGTTTATTTTGAGCGTTTTAATTAGTACAAGTAATGACGATTTTATGACTTCAGTGTTTCGCAAGCTTTTTGCTGTTACACTACCTCCTCACAAATGTTCTTCTCACTCTCCACACCAAAAGTTAGCCTCTTTTAAGGCTCTTGTTTTAAGTGTTTTGAATATATGTTCATCGTCTAACTCTTTGTATACTGAGCTTTCTTATGTTAAAGCTGTGGCTTTGGATCGTGTCTATTCTCCTACGGTCGTTGATTATATTTATAACAGGTCAATTAAGCCTTCTCACTGTGGTAATGCTTCTAAGTGCAAGTCTGTTTATACTATTATTTTACCTTTTTATCCAAAAATCAGTTTTAAAATTGCTAAAATATTGAAGAAGTTTGGTTTTGATACTGCATTTTCTCCTGTAAATAAAATAAAATGTACAAATTTGAAGCATCCCATTGATTCTCACAGCAACTGGGGTATTAATAGTATTTCTTAATAGTTCTATAGTCTTTCTTACAAAGGTCAGACTAAACGTGCCTGGAAGCACGGTCTGAAAGAGCATGCAAATTATGTTAAACGTAGAAAAATTGCGCGTTCTTCTATTGCTCAGCATTGTTGGACTTTTGATCATTGTTTTGAATTTTCTTCTGCTAGAATTAGCAGAAAATGCTCTTCGGTCTATGCCCTTGATTTTTGGGAAGCTTATCACATTTGGTGAAATTCTCATTCCTTAGTAAATGATTTTCCCAGTAATCCATATTTTCCCGACATTTGGAAACGATTTTTATAATTTTTCTTTTCTTTCCTGTTCGTTTCCCGCCATTTCCTTTCTGGTCTCTGCTCCCGCCTTTTTCCTGGCCTCTGATTGGTCATTCTCTAATCCGAAACATTTGGTATAAATACCGGTTGTCTTTCTGGTTCTTGAATGTTCACTCACAGCTTTCTAGTTGTTTGTTGAGCACTTCTTTTCTGCACTGATGAAAATGCTCCATTGTAATTTCGAAATAGCTCTTTGCAATACTTTTTATTCTGAATTTGTGCTTTTCTACGTTGCTTTATCTTTGTAATCACATTATAAACTTTAGAATAAATACAACTATTTATGGTATTCTACAATATATGAGTGTTCGAGATTGGGGTTGTAATATGAAACATTTGATAAAAGTTAAACGCAAATTCGTTATTCATGTACTTTTGAACATTTAAGTTCATAAAATTCTACAAACAATATGCCACGGATAAAAGCCGTTGATCTTAACAGATTCGTAAAGTTTGACCTTGAGATGTGTGTACTGCCATGGCAAAAGAACACCTTAGTATAAGGACCGGTTGGCAATTTATTTTGGTTTGCGACGAAAGATGGCGCGAAAAGTGTGATAAGTCCAGAACTTACCAAATATATAAAAAACTAAAGTTCCACGCATCAAACACAAAACAACTAATTGTAATTACATCCAAAAATTTCCTCTCCAACCAAAAATGTCGCTAACAGGCTCCTACACTAAAGTTGTACCCATGAAGTGAATATAGGTACATGCAATATGCACTTCCTTGCTAGATTGTTCACCATAACGATTCCTGCCTTCATCATGTTATTACTTAAACTTGTCACAATAAGTCTTGCACCATTTCATAGACCTTCTGATACATTCAAATTACGCGAAGGATTTTTAAAACTTTTTTTCAATGGGTTTCCGAGGCAAATCAAAATTTAAATGTTGCCTCTCAATGTATTGCAATCTTAATTGAAGTAAAATATCTATATCGAATGACGTTTGTTTATTGTTAGAAGTACCTCAATTGCGTTATTAAAAAAATGTTTTTTTTTGTGTAAAATAGCTTTTTTTCGGGGAAGACACCTACATAGGTAAACTTAAAAACAAAACCTGACCTAAATACCACACTCGATCCAAATCGGTAGAGTCGTTTTCGAGAACTCAATAATATATATATATGTAATATGGAGAAGTCCTTTGTCTCCTTTGTCTGGCTTTTTCCATATTAAACTTGACAACTCAGGGTTGTCTCACTCATAAATTTCTCTAACGCGTTACCATATATGGTCCTGCCTAAGCTCAAGTTGGTTTCCCTCATTAATTCCCTCCAGACTATTTTTTTCCCCGTAGACTTAGGCCAGCCCCTGTCTACGGCATTAAAGCCAATAATATATTTTATTTTCCATATGGCCCTCCTATTTAAACCACGTGCTATCACGTGGTGTAGGGAATGTTGTCTGCAGTCTAAGAGATTTTCCCCCATATAAATACGACTGCCCGAACGAAAATCGGGGTTCTTGCTTCTTGAAACGTGCTGATGACTTCATGTCCTTCGTTCCAACAATATTAATGTTATGATATGTGTGTGTTAAAGTTTACCAATAAAGAATTGCAACGAAACCCTGTGCCTCGTCTTACATGGGTTTTAGCGGCCACAGCTGTAGAAGATAGAACGGGACAGCCGTTCTTACAAGCCGGTAGGATTTATGTTCCTATCCGGGCTCCTGCAGGAAAAAAAAACAATCGAAGAAAAGCAATACTAAATCTGAAATGTGCCGCGACGTCGTAGCAGCGTGGATCATCTTTCTAGACGGTTCAATGAACCGATGTGCGCTCCTTTTCCGAGTGGGGAGAAGCTCGCCCCCGTTGTGGCTTTTAGAAGCGAAGAGTGTTTGCGTTCTGCGGAGTGATTAAACGAAAGGGTCGTTATCTGTGGTGTTTTAGAATTGAAATTATTTTCATGTGCTGAAGTGAATGTTGATAGAGTAATTTTTAATGTGTTATTCCAAAATGGTATTATTTCGAATTTTCTTCATAAATATCTTATAATTATATGAATATCTTTTTCTCCCGTTGGGTTTTTTTTACATGATATTGCTTTAGAATTTATTATGATATAAATTGATCATGTGCTTTGGAAGAATAAGTTCTTTATTTGATGATATATTAATTATCGGTTTAAATTTTTAAAAGGGATCTTGTCAGCACGGTTTTTTTTTTACATTAAGATGTTTGAAATAGTAAATTCATCAATGTGCTGTGTAATTGAAATTATGGTATATTTTTTGCAGTATTATGAATAGTTCTGTATATATTTTAGATGTTATGCATTTGTTTACGCGGAATATTTTTGTTGTTAAAGTGGGAAGGTAAAAAAGGAAAAATGTCAAAAATTTGTGTGTTATTAGAATTATGTTATTACGTAGTGGTAAAATGAGCAAGACCATTGAAAATGAAAAAAATTCTGACTTAAGAGTCTTCCCACAAAGAAAATTCAAACATGGATGGAGATAACTTAAACCGTAAGGATGCGGAAACTCAAGCAGAGGCAACTGCCGATTTAAGCTTAATAAAAATGGATTCAGAATGTCAAACGATTAGTGATAAAATAAAAGAGATAAGTTTGGCAGATGGCTCTTCTACTTCAAAAATTGAAATAAAAGACAAAAATTCGGGTAGCTCACCTGAAATTTTATTATTTGAACCAGAGTTAGGGATAAATTTTTCAGCATGGTTAGCTCACTTTAACCAGCAAACGGCTCAGAACAATTTAAATGATAATTGGAAATTAAAAAATTTTCAGAAGTTTATTCGCGGGTCAGCCTTAAAGCTCTACATCAATCAATGCCTTTGCTGTAATTCCTTTCATGAAATCATTCAAATTTTTGAAGAACATTACTTTACTCCAGCAAGTAGTTTTCTTGATTTTCAAAATTTAAGATTTTCTGGAAATCCGAGAGAGTTATACTCCTATTTTACGGAAAAAGTAGAAATGGGAAGAAAAATAAAACTTAGTAATCAACATATCCTTGAGGGGCTTTCAGTGGGGCTACCTGCCCAAGTTAGGGCATTTTTGGTAATAAAAGAGCCAGAAACTCCCACCGAATGGCTTCAGGTAGTTTCAAAATTAATAAATGAAGTTCCACATGAATAATGTGATATAAGTCATTCACTTTTGAACTGCAACAGAATAATCCAACTGTAATTAAACTGAACTGTATATACAATTTTGTAAATATCGTTTTAGTAAGAGTATAATAATCTGATGAAAATGTTCAGTAATTTTTGTAACTGTATAGTATTTCATTCAAAATGTGTATATAAAATTTAATACATAAATTTATGTGGGGAAAAAGGCTGCAGATAATTCACTTCTTCAATATTTAAAGTAATAGAACTTTTGGGGAGGGGGGATGTAATATGGAGAAGTCCTTTGTCTCCTTTGTCTGGCTTTTTCCATATTAAACTTGACAACTCAGGGTTGTCTCACTCATAAATTTCTCTAACGCGTTACCATATATGGTCATGCCTAAGCTCAAGTTGGTTTCCCTCATTAATTCCCTCCAGACTATTTTTTTCCCCGTAGACTTAGGCCAGCCCCTGTCTACGGCATTAAAGCCAATAATATATTTTATTTTCCATATGGCCCTCCTATTTAAACCACGTGCTATCACGTGGTGTAGGGAATGTTGTCTGCAGTCTAAGAGATTTTCCCCCATATAAATACGACTGCCCGAACGAAAATCGGGGTTCTTGCTTCTTGAAACGTGCTGATGACTTCATGTCCTTCGTTCCAACAATATTAATGTTATGATATTTGTGTGTTAAAGTTTACCAATAAAGAATTGCAACGAAACCCTGTGCCTCGTCTTACATGGGTTTTAGCGGCCACAGCTGTAGAAGATAGAACGGGACAGCCGTTCTTACATATATATATATATATATATACAAGAATTGCTCGTTTGAATATATAAGATATTGTTGTTAAGTTAAGTGTGTATTTCGTGAATAGTCATTACCAACCGTATAAACCATTTGAAAAGTTTTCGATTTATATACTCCTTATTCCATGATGCATATTTAAAAAACTCTCGGCAACGGACTTATTTTCACGCAAAATGGTCTTTAAAGAGAATTCTATATCAGACAGTACCTTTGGAATTTCTCGAATAAATTAGCATATTTCGCAAAACTTGCCATGATTAATTTTAAAAAAAGGAAAGAAGAGCGACAAACTCAGCATTTCTGTTCCTTAGATTAGAAATTGCATTTACGTTCCTTATTAAGTACTTTATTCCACGCAATTAGAGCTTTCAACGTTGCTCTTTTTTTAGAAGAGTTTTGTCACGACAAGTAGAGTATAATTGTATTTGGAATCTTTTCTCTGCGTGATTTACAATAGCGATGAAAGAAATTATAACATCTGCATTATAACTCTGCAAAAGACATGATGTGGAAACACGTCGATAGTATTTTTATACGAACTAAATCCGAGAACATCAGAAAATATTTGTCACAACTTGAACATTTTGTACTAATAATTGTAGTGTGTCTAATAGATAGTGTATTGCTCTTTTCTTCGTAAACAGTCACTAATATACTACATACATCGTTAAAAGTTTATGATAAACTTAAAACAATTCTTATTACTCTTATTACTAATATCAATTCTAATTTTCTAATTATATCTACAGAGATCTCATAAACGCCACAAATTACAAAGTTATTGTTAAATCTTACGTGCGAAAATATTATGCACTGTCTTTCTTTTTGTTCATTTTGTTTTTAGTATACTAACCTACTTTGGCAAAATTAGCCAAAGTAGGTTAGTATACTACTTTGCCAAAAATTTTTAACCTACTTTAAAAATTTTTGGCAAAGTAGTATACCTACTTTGCCAAAAGTAGGTATACTACTACCTACTTTTGGCAAAGGCCAAAGTAGGTAGTTTTAACTTTTAACCTACTTTGCCAAAAAGTAAAGAAAACAAATAGGTATGGGAAAAGGCGTAACGTAAAAATATCATTAAAAATAAAGAAAAGTTAAATAAAAAATAAGTGAAGTAATTCAAGAAAGAATGAAAAATTAAAAAATTCAAAGTAGGGTTTTGAGATGGGGAAAATGTGTTTCTGACGGTCTGTTTGTCCTCCCTAATAACTTTCGAACGAATTGATGTTGGTGTATATTTGAAAGTAGGCTCTTATAATTTTAGATGGAACTTATGGTTAATTTTATTTTCATTGCATTTGTTTTTAAACTAAAAATTAACTTAAAATATAAATATATCTGTATGCTAGATCAGTGGTAAAAATATCTTTAAAAATCCTATATGCCCTCTTTTAGGCATAAATGTAATGGCGTATAAATCCTAATCCTCGATTATACAAATTTTAATTCAGTAAAATATTAATTCGTCTTGGAAATGTTTTATCAGCATGCTTCTGTGTTCCTATTAATGTTATTCATTTGAGAGACAATATTTTTTTGAATGTTTAATTCGTGACCATGTTATAACAATTTAACTTAATTAAACTCTGACGTATTATCACAAAATTTAAATGACATCTCAAATTAATACTAGTGGGTTCTCCCTGTCATCATACCCTCCTGCAAACACCCATGATGCATGTTTTACTCTCTCGTTCGATAATAAATTACTCTGTTCAGAACATTTTTATTAAGTAGCCCGCACGTAAAAAGCTTCCTAAGTTATCTTTAGCATACGTTTCCTTCTGCAATAATAACAGCTGTATAAATCATATCGCTGAAAAATGAAAACTAAAAGGCAACGATTTAATTTTCTTAACTGAAAATCCATAGAAATCCTGCGATCTGATTTATTATTTCGGTTAAAGTAGGTCAATTAAGCTTGACAGTTTATTCCCCGAAGGGAAAACAAAGTATATCCCTTATTTCAATTTAACAACGTGACCCGTCTGAGAAAATGTTTTTTTCGATACATCACTCTTGTTTTGAGGCTTTCCTCGAAGTTGGTCTGAAAGTCAACTTTTTCTAATTAAGGAATTGGTAATTTTGATACACAACATATTTTTTAGTTATAATTCTGGCGAAAATAGAAATGAGAAAGTCTTTTTCACTACACTCTCAGAAAAATTCGTCTTTATACACTACATTATTCCTCATTTTTCAACAAATAATTTCCGTACCTCTTGAGAACGAACTTTTTCCGTTTATTCTCTGCACGCATGCGTATTCAATAATCTCAGCTACACAATCAAAAGTCGACAAGAGGGGCCTCAGTGGCTGAGCGGTCAAATCGACTGGCTCCGGTGCCTCCCTGCGCGGAGAGAAAGAGGCGTGGGTTCGATTCCCACCTTTGCCCTGGGTGTATTTCCTTCTTTGTATATTAAAATCTGTTGTGCTGTCTTCTTCTATCTGTCATATTGGACGAGAGTTTGAGGCATATCCTTGAGAATAGCAAATAAACTCGAATATTTATGTGACCTGAAATGGTCGTAAACAAATAAACAAACAAGTCGACAAGACAGCGAGTTTAGCCTAACCAGTTTCATTCCGCCAAACATAAATGCAGGTACGAATAAGTTCTTATTTCAGATTTTGGTTTCAGTAATTTCTCGAAAATATGTGTCAACTCTTAAAGTTTTTAACAAATTATTGAGAGAAAAAATGTCTTAAGATATTCACATATTCACCTTGTGTTTATTTTCCAGATGAAACACGATTGCCATGGTTGCTTATTTTCTAAAAGATGAAATCGAAGTCTAATGTTTTACAATGCTATAAAAAGTTCGTTTTCTTAAGCTTTCAATAAGTAATATGGTCTCCCTGCAAATTTCTATAAGAACCCTACACCTTTTATACAAAATTCCCACGGTCCTTGAAAATCCTTGAATTTCCTTTAAACCACTCGGGGACCCCAAAAATCCTTGAAAACGACCGTAGGGTAATTGAAAAGTCTTAGATTTTTCGGAAAAGTCAACCTCGTAAAAGTAAGTAAAAATTTCCACGCAAAGATCGGCTAGCAAAATTCCAATCCCCTTTAAAAAAACAAAAGTGATTCTTGAACTCTTTTAGTGTGGTGATTCTTGAACTCTTTTAGTGTGGTGATTCCTGACTTCCGAGTGCATTTCTTCAGAGCTCAAAAGCTTGCTAAATTTTCGTACAGGTTGGCCGGAGTCTGAGTTTAAACGGTTCTGCTAGTGTGACCGAACCGATGATTATGTTTTGAACTGGTTCCTATCATCAATACTTGTGTTTTCATTTACGGTCTAAAATGCCGGGAAAATGCGTGTTTAGCCCAGCGTGGGTTGAAAAAGATCGTTATAAGGTTTGACTTGTTTCTGAATGACTGTTTAAGTTTACAAATCGTTTGTTTATTATTTGTTTATCGCAACAATCACGAAAAAGAAATTGAACCTGCAAGTTAAACTTTCATTTTTAAGTTCTGTAGCTTTTTTTTCTTTTAAAACACACATGTGCTAAACAATAAACATCAAAATAGGTCCCATGAACATTTTCATTTGGGTCCTTGAAAGTCCTTGAATTTTTTGCGATAAATGAGTGAATATATCATCTATTAGTCCTCTGACATGGTGATTCTCAATAATTAAACTATTGTCAAAATCACCAGCATAGAACGAAAATTTGACTTTATTCAGAATAAATAAAAATTGAACTTCTGGAAAAAAGGAATTTTTTAAATCAAATTTTAAAAAACCTTTAAAATACATTATTTGCAGATGTAGCGTTATAAGAGGTTTTTTCATTGCAATTTGTTAATTTTCTAGAAAGTAATGAATGAAAAAAAAAGTCGAATTTTCCATCACAAAAGGCACCTTTAAAAATTTTATTTTCACCATTTGAAAGTGGGCATCTTATTACTCTAAATGGCATTTTTCTGAAAACATTTTTTAAAGTTTGCAGAAATAAGTTGTCAGGATTTATTATATTTTATGATACTAGAGAAGTTTAGAAAACTAAATTTAGAAATCACCTCCAAAGTATAAAATGCCCACTCTCTGATGGTGAAAATAGAATTTTGATGTGCATTAAGCAATGAAGATTTTGAAATCTAAGTTTCTCCATGTATTAATATGGAGTTTTTCAATTTGAGAAAGTCACTGAAGAAGTATAAATGAAACGCCTTTTTTCAATCTGCAGAAAAAACCTCTTTAACCCCTTAAAGCACGAGTTTTTTTTCTGAGAAACTAGTATAATGTAAATTATTCTTTGCAATTTCTGGTTGGTGGGGGTGATTAGGGAGCGGGGGTGGATAAGGTAAAAGCTAAATACAGAAAAAATATTATACAAAGTGTGAACGGATCTCTGACGGGCATTTGAAATAAAATAACGCACGGACATGGGCAAATTTTCCTGGATATGTCCCTCATTTAAGAGAAACAAACTTAACGGACATTTCTTCAAATAACGAAAAATTTTCATCATGGAACAGAAGGCAACCTAACGCAAGTTTCTTCAAATAGCGAAAAATTTCCATCATGCAACAGAAATAAACATAACGCACGTTTCTTCAAATAACGTGAAATTTCTGTCATGTAACGGAAATAAACATAACGCATGTTTCTTCAAATAACCCGGGAAAAATTTCCCTCGGATGACGGAGAAAAAATATAGGAAAGTTTCTTCAATTGACGGACATTTCCCCTTCTAGAACAGAAAAAATTGTAGAAGGAAGTTCCTTCAATTGACATGAGAAAGAAAAAACGGATGTTCTTCAAAGAACGGAAATTTACCAGCAGTACTGCTGCCAGTAATATTTCCGTGAATTGAAGAAAAAAATTCCGAGAGTGCAAGCAATGAAAAATAGTATTTACATTAATAATATATAAGGTCGTAGTCGTAACAAAGTAGCTGTAAGAATAGTGCTTATAGTAGTGGTATAGACTAGTGATGTTTTTCATGCGTGTATAGTTACGCAATTTCAAATTAGAACCATCATTAACACTTCTCATGTTTTACAAGAAATTAAACTTCATTTTAAAAGTTAAGTTTAATTCGTTTAAAATATATTACTGCGGAAAGTTAAAGTACCTCTTTTATGTAGCAGATATTTATGTGAAGGAAAACGTCATGTGGTCGCAAAGGCGTTGGCAACAAAGTTTACTTTGCTTCATTGGGTTATTTCCTAATGAAAGGATTTCATTGTAAGTCCAAAGAGCGTGTAATTAATATTCAGTGAAAAATTTCAGCAAAAAAGATATTTGCATTTACCCAAAACACAGCAATCGAGATTTGCAAGCAATCATGCAGCAAAAGCGAAATCCGATAAAATTGCAATTGTCATGAATTGCAGATAACTTGAAATTTGATTAGTTTCCACTTTGTTTTTCGACTTTTTGGGGATTACGGTTGTGGTCCTTGATAAGTATAAACTCATTTGAAGCACATTTCTCCAGTGCACTACGAGTAAACATAAATCTTCAAAAGAGGCAAACTAATGTTATAAGAACAGCTGTCGCTTCGTGCCGTGCATTGTTTGTCATGCAATAGTAAACTACAAATAAAAAATTGTAGGAACTACAGTACGCCTAAACTATATCAACTTCAGGTTCAGCATACGGTAAAAAAGAACACCGACGAGTCTTATCTTTAATGGTCCATTTTTCCATTTATTCTTAAAAAATTTTTAAATTCATAATAAAGGGTTTTTAACACGCTTTAATGTGACAGACATTTAGATTTTTGCATGCTGAAATAAACTCATTAGGAGTAAATCTTTTCTCCCGAAGAAATTATTGAAGCAGCAACTTAATTCTTTCAGTCAAGCAAAGTCTCGCTGAAGTAATAAGAATTTATCGTTACGCTTAACCCATAATAAACTGATTTATTCCCTAAGCAAATTCACCACGCCTTAGTGAACAAAGTGTAAATTGAGACAAATTTCAGTTCTTAATTAAAATAATAGTTTAAATATATTTTAATTACGGAACAAAATTTCCTGCCGTCTACTCTTGATGCACTAATTGCCGAGAATATTACATAAACTACAAAACCAAAAAAAAAAAAGCTTTGTAAATCACAAACATGTTGATATTGCAAATAGTATATAAATGAAATTGTCTGACGAATGCATGTCACTGCAGTGAACTTTAAAGCAGAGAATAGAAATAAATGACATAAATTTAAATGTTAAAGAAATGAATAGAGAGAGAGGTATGTTTGTTCAAAGACGGAAATTGTACGAACACAAATTAACATTTCGGCAAGAAAAAATTTTGTTTTCTGTTTTTAATGTTCGATATTTTTACAAGTGGAACTCAAATAAAACATAAATAAAAATATGCATGCCATAATGTGCTTTCTGTTTCTTATTATCTTTCTCTAACTACCGTAAAATTATACAGTACATTACATGAGAAATGTTTATGTGTTAGTGTTATTTACTATATTTTTGAGCTGCATAGGAATGATATAAAGTGCACTGAAGCGCAGAAGGAAAATACTTATAGTTCAGTGATTTAAAATTGCAGTTATTTAAGCTTTAAATTTTAAAATTATATTACTCGGAGTCATACTTATTTAAGGATTAAGGACAACTGTGGCCAATTTCAGGCGAACGGACATTTAAGATTCAGAATATTTAGGCAAAAACTACTATTTTCTAACATGGGTCTTATAGTTTCTTATATAAATATATAGTTTCTTATAGTTAATATGAGTTTTGAAATGAAATTAGGCTTAATGGAGCAAATCGACCTGTTCCGTGCGTACGTATACTTTTGCAGTGTGCAAGTCTGAGAAAGCACTGCTTCCTCATTATTTCCAAATTTGCTTTACACAATGCCGGAGGCTGAACTAAGTTCCATATTTAAAAAATCATATAGTAGTCAATTACATTTAATATACAAAATTACATGTTTTGCACAAAAATAATATATGATAAGAGATGATGGATTGGTTTTGTTTTTATACTTATTCATAATTCTAACAATACACCTCCTTCTCACCCATTAACAGTTAAAGTACAGTTCATTTTTCCTAGAGAAATTTATTACAGAGTTTTTGTTTCTAGTTTCTACGAAAGAGAATTTCTAAGACCATAACTAGCAGTGTACGTTTTTTTTTTCCTCTCAACTGAACAGATTACACCAACAATGGTCAAAAACATGAATTAAATCCGCTGTTTTTATGTGAAAAGAAGTTTTGGTTATATATGATATTTTCGAAAATGCATTAAATCTATAATCAAATGAAATTCGTCCTTTTAAAATAAGACAAGATATCAAAACTTTATGTCATTGTCTGTTTGAGGTAGTTATTAGCACAAAACTTACACTTGCTCCAATGTGCTAATAATTCTGGACACTTAATAATCTGCATGAATGGTAAGTTTTGAATAAAGTTTAAGCATTTCACTTGTCAAAAAGTTAACGACATTCTAAGTTACTTAGGAAGAGAACTATTGTCTTAAACCTCTATTACTCAACGACACCGAATTATTTGCGTTTTTTGAATACGAGATTTTAAAAAAACATAAAAAAATACACGTAATTCATGTATTTTAAAAATTACCTATAAAGAAAATTGCAAAAACAGCGTCCAAAAATTCTATGAAATTTACTCCCGACTTAAGGTAATTTTAAGTAGCACATTAGCTATGTATCTGAAATTATATTTTCTGTAACACCCGGGCCTTCGATATCACTTCATATAAACCACACTCAGTAGCTAGTGTGCTACTCCTGATTCTTTAGAAACAACATTGCAGGTACACTATCACAAAATACGGTTTCGCAACAAAAAATGCTGGCGTGTTCAAAAAGCACGTAGAGGTATTTTAATCTTTTCACTGTGCAATTTGTGATAAACGTCATGTGTAATCGATACCAATGTGCACTATTTTTATAGATTTTTTACAAATAAGAAATAGCTTGTAGTTCATGAGAAAACACGAGTGAAATTAACATGAAAAACAACATTAAGAAGTAATTGTATTTTAATGAGAAAAGAAATATCACATTCCTCTCTATTTACACCTTTTCAAAACATTCTAATAAATATTTATCAAGAAATAAATGCAGTCTGATTATTGACACACTTGAAAAAATTTGTGAAAATAAATTATACATTATATCTAGTCTTGTGTTCATCAACAAAAAAATAACTTATTTGATAATGCTCACTTATCTGTAAAATGTTTAATCTTAAGCTTTCAGAAGCAATGATTTGCATAATGGTTAAGACATTTTAATACTTTCTCAGAAGCAAAAGAAGATTCTGTGATTTAATATTTTTTAGAAAAATTGTTACTCATTAAACTGTTTTACGTTCTGTTAAACATTCTTCTCGTTAAAATTTCTACGAGTATTGATCACAAGCTTTGTTTTTTACTTTGCTTTACTTATTTAATAATAATTACATTCGTATTTATGCTGTTAAATTAAATTAGCAAGTAATTTTCTGGTTCAAGTCATAACAGGCTCATGAGCCTGATTTGAATTGCTAAATTGTTTATTAGTAATTAACACTATACTTTTATAAGTGAACATATTTTTACGAATAGTTATTTTCATAACTAACTATTGTAAAGCAATATAGTAAGTGAGCGAACTCCTATTACGTTTATTTTAACATTGTAGCAAAATAAAATTCCAATTAGTTGTTTTTATATATGTTTGTTCTATATAACCTTATAAATAATGGCTAAATTTAAGCACAATTTATACCATAGAAAAAAATTCATAGTTATTTAAGGAACGGAAAGGTAGCCTACTATATAATAGTTCATTAATATGCTTTAACCAGGGATGCGGAGTCGGAGGGCAGAATGGCCAACTCCGGTGTCCTTTGCCTGACGGATATGTACCGGTATCCGGCTCTGATGTATGACGCCTATAAATTCTATGCATATTTTTAAACGTTCCGAAGTTTCAAAATAAACTGTAAGCTTTTAATTTACATATATTTTCAAAACCTGCGTTTCAATTAAATTTTATCTTTTTTTCTAAATCAGATTTGGCGGGTCGGATCATCAAATCTATAGTGCAGTGGCCGGATGGGTACCTGATGCTTAAAACTCGGGCCGCATATCGAATATCCGGTGGATTTTAGGGAGGAAGAACGGGACCAATCCAGAAGGCATCAGATACTCGGTATCAGACCGCATTTTAAGTATCCGGAACCAGATCGGAACACTGAATGAAGGTTAGGTTATCCGGCATATCAAATTATTATTTTTTTTAATTACTTAAGATTTTTGAACACCATATGTAAATTACTAACTTATTACGCAGTTGGAAGCTGTGGGATGTTTAAGACCATGGACAGAATTTACAAGTTTCAAACATCACAGCCGGATATCCCATACAGGTCCGTCATAAAAGGGACATCGGATTTCTAGCATCCGGAAAAATCAGTATCCCGTGCATCCCTAGTCGTTAAGTCCGTCCCTCTCCTCAAAGCGAAATCCTGGGTGCAGTACTGTAATGGGTGATTCTCAGTGAGAAAGTACTGTCACTCTAATACTATATTTCAAAATTAAAAATATAAATTTATTAATGTCATATTTTTAATATGTTTAAATGATTTTACAGTGGTATTGACATTTTGTATTTTAAAATGAAGTTTGATTTCAAGATGTCATTTTCCTTACAGGCATGATCATCAACGATGTTTGGAATAATTGCTAGTTTCCAAACCTAATATACATTTGTTGCATCGATTGTTAAACGATGAAAAATACTTCTAAAATGCATCCACAATGCATGATTTCAAAAACATTTTTTTTTTAAATTGATAAAGGCGACAGTGTTAAATATTTCAGCTTAAACTTTAAAATTATTATTGGAACTGTGGATATTTCTCGTGTAAATATGCAGTGAGTAGAGTATTTATAAATGGGTATTTACCCAAGTATTTACCCCTGACCTTGGAAAATACACAACATCAGGGAAGTTTCAGTTGTCAGTCATTTTAAAAGTATTTGACCATGGATTGTCCGCTGCACTGTACTTCTGAGATACCATAAATATCTTTAATTTATACAAATAAACTTGCAATCAAACATATAACCACAGTAGAAATATTTCTTTGAAAAGATAACTACCCAGATGAAGAGCAGTAATTTTTCCTTGTGCAGAGCTACATTAAAAAAATAATGCAACAAGATTTGTAAAACTGAATAAATATTGAAAATCAAGCTAGCAAACTTTTTTTTTTTTTTACCTATCAGTGATTTGTAACTGTGATATGAAAATGCTAATGCACTAGTTTTTATTAAAAAAACATAGAACACTACAAGACATCACAACTAAATATGTGTCAGGGAAAGAATTATGCGGCATTCAGGGAATGAACTATGCATCATCAAAATACAGGAAAAGCGCGAACACTTAAGTTTTGTGTGATGAAAGTTCCATAAAGTAAATTACTTAAAATTCGATTAAATATTTGAATTTTAAAAAATATATCTCTTACAAAATTATCAAATGTGATCTTTAATAATGGGTAATAAATGCTTGTTTAAAGAGGTCACTTTTAATATGAATATCAATTTATATTTACTACTGTTATTTATCTATTTTTCTTTTTCATTGGTGCTAGTTTTCCAAACACAGAACAAAACTAAGGAAAATAATGTTTATAATTGCGAACTAAAATGTGAATTTGATAAAATGATTTGAATAATAATTAACATGTTCAGTAGCATGAATTTGTCTTTTCAACAAATAACAAATCCACTAATAACTGTCAAGCAGTTAAAACTTATTTGTTTCTTAAATGTAACCGTTGAAAACTAAAAAGAAAAACACAATCATTGAATTTTGAATTAAACTCATAAATACCCAGTTTTTCTTGCCTGGAATAAATTTTTGGTATTTACCCTAAATTATAAATACCCGAGTATTTTGAATCTATAATTGAAACACCATTTTGTCAGAAAAAAAATTGAAAAATAAAACCCGTATTTGGGGTCGGTGTCGACAAGTTTTAAAGAGACTCTAAATCCTTTGCTCCAAAATCAGCCCAACTCCACAGCCCTGGTTTAAACTCGTAAATCATATGCAGACATTTTACCCTAACCTAATGCTGCAAATAATAATCATAATTTAATATTAACAACCTACTAGACTTTGTAATGTGCCTATGCATGATAAAACACCCTTTCTAAGGCAACGTTAGCCTAACAGATAAAAGCTTTGCTGTGTTAAACGTCACACTTACTTTGCATATGCCTCAGACACTTACATCAACGAGTTCAGGACAATGACAACACTTTGATTTCATCAGCAGGAAGTTATAAATATTTAGCACACGTATAATCACATTAAGTGCAAAGTCTGAGAATGTGGTTTGAATTTCAAAAGTTGTAATTCAATATTTCCTAAACGTAATCTTGCATAATATTATCAATAGAATGTAAATTTATGTGGGTATGCTTTAACGTAAAATATTCTTTTTATTAACATAATGTTTGAAAATGTACTAATATTGTAAAGAACTGATTTTACATTAGAATACACTTAAGGTAATTTTAAAAAAATAATTCTAATAATTTTATAGTACTACTACCAAACATTGATAACAATATATTGTTAGCAATGTGTGGTAGTGTATTCCTTCAATTTAACAATTTGCAATTTTTTTTTTTTTTTTTTTTTGTTATTGAACAGCCCCTGTTTATTCCTTTGTTTATTTCTAAGTAAGAATTTCGCGAAAAACTATGTTGTATTGTAGAAAAATTATAAAATAGTATGTTAAAATGCACTTACGAATTAATTTTAATTTTAAATCTATATTGAAAGTTAAAATCGAAATTATCGTCTATATAACAGTGCACTGTTCAATTCAATTTATAGAATTAGAGCAGAAACACCTATACGATGCATTTCAAAGAAAACGGATCAATAAATTTTTTCAGATAGTTCCTTTTTTATTCAATCGTACAGCTGATTATAGCTTGTATAATAAGACAATCGGATAAATAAATTTATAATGTTTTCAACTTTGGCAATTATAAACATATCAGGAAAAGAAGCAAAAGAAAAACATATGTGACATTACCACATAAAATCATGTTACAGCATAATATATATATATTACATGTTATAATATCATTTGTATTAATAATACGTACCACTAATAATTAAACAGTTTGAAAATTCATAAAATAGGGAGATATATCTATATTTGAATACATTGTGCAGGAAACTCTATCTTGTATGAAGAGGAATGTTTTTTTCCTTCTTCTTTCCTTTTTAATGAAAAAAAAGTTATGAATACTTTTTTAATGAAAAATATTTTTGGCGGGTAGAAGGAAAATCGCAGGAAAACATTAGAGATCCTTTATACAGGGCCCCTAGGAAACATGGCTAATACACAAATTTTATCGAAGAGAATTAATAATTTATAAATCTGAGAGGGGGAGGGGGGAGGCTAAAGAAGTAGTTAAACTTTTTTTCTGGTCGAGAGCACTGCACAATAGCACACTAGTGCATGACAATACACTAGTGTAAAAGATGTCTAGAAAACATACGTGTATGCAAATCGGATTCTTATAGTAAGCAGATATGACTCACCAAAACACGAAAGAGAAAACTGGTGGAAAGAGTGACTAGGATTTGTCCTTTCTTTCGCAACTATATATACATATATATATGTATATGCAGAGTGCGAGGAGACCTCGACTGCAGCGCCATCAGGCGGAAAGCAACGAAAATGAGTAGTTTTGAGTAAGACTCCGTCCTGTGTGGACGTGTAATCGCTGCGGTGCTTGGATGGTGTTGATGTTCTTATTTGAAGTTTGTTCTGTAAATAGTTTTTGTAAATAGTTAAGCGTTAATATAGTCATTTTTTATATATTTATGGTGAGTGGTGAGTCATTATTGAAGCAACCCCTAGACACAAGCAAAGAGCCTATATATATATATATATATATATATAAGAATAACTAAGACGCTGTCCTTTAAATTAAGAATATTTACAGATTCGGGGGCGGGGGGCGGAATAAATATTATTAAACTCATGTTTGTGAAAATTGCAACACCATGAAGGAATCGTCATAATTGAATGAAATTTAATACACAGTTGAGTGGTAGTGTACAAATAAATGATTAAATTTTCAAAGCAAACAAACAACAACAAGAGATCGGAATCAGTATTTTATGTAGCCACCACGCGCCGCAACAAGGGCTGCTACACGACGTGGCATGGAGTCAAACAAATTTTGAATGTCTGCCTGAGGAAGAGCCTTCCATATTGTTTGTATGCGTACCCAAAGTTCGTCTACAGAAGCAACAGGACGAGGATCACGAGCGAGACGCCGACCAACGAAATCCCACGCATGTTCAATTGGCGACATAACCGTGGAATACGCAGGCCAAGGAAGAAGCTGTACCTGCTTCGTTCCAAAGAAGGATTGAACAGTCCTAGCAATATGAGGGCGGGCATTGTCCTGTTGAAATACAGCGCCTGACAAGCTTTGAAGGAAGGGAACAGCTTGGGGCTGTAGAACTTCACTGATGTACCGGTTGCTGTTCAGATTGCCCACAATTCGTACCAATTGAGATCGTCCATGATAGGCTATGGCGCCCCAGACCATAACTCCGGGGTTTCGTCCACTGTGGCGTTCGATAATGCACTCCGGAAGTTGGCGTTTACCGGCATAGCGTCTGACATGAATGCGGCCATCATGGTACCACAAATTAAAGCGGGATTCGTCAGAAAACACGACATGCTGCCAATCAGCAGCCAGTCTCTATGCTGATTGGCCCATTGTAGCCGCAGGCGGCGATGGTTTAGCGTGAGGGGGATCCTGTATAAAGGAGTCCTTGCGCGCAGTCCACGCTGCAGCAGACGTCTACGAATTGATACAGCACACAATGAAACTCCTGTAGCTATTGACCACTGTGCTGCCAATTGTCTAGAGGAAGCTGTACGTTCCGTCCGCGCCATGCGGGCCAGGTGTCTATCCTCGCGAGTTGACGTCACATTTCGGGGGTCCACTCCCGGATTTCCGAGTTGTCCGGTCCTCGTCCGTCCACTGCTTCCAAACACGCATCACTGTGCTGCTGTTACGCTGCACACGAGCGGCTACTGCACGATACGACAATCCAGCTTCACGAAGGCCGATGATTCTCCCCCGTTTAAACTCTGTAAGCTGTTCAAATCTCGCTCTCTTTCGTCGAAGAGGCATAAGTAAAGATTGAGCTAACGTTTACCACTAGCAGATAACCACCGATAACCATACACGCCTCGCTACAGCCATCTATTTATTCGGATCCATCCGCCGTTCAGAGGGCGCTGCTCAGCATACGCATGCGCTACGGATTTGAAATTCTAATCATTTGTATATCATGCGCTACTTTGTATTTCCTGAAAATTTCAGCTCACTCACGTAAGTCCTTCATGGTGTTGAAATTTTCACAAACATGAGTTCAGATACAAATCTTTAATACAATTTTCTCTTTACTTCCTACAATTATATTGAGTAAATATGACATATTTATTAAAAGTAATTTTTAAAGGAATTTGAATAAAATTATTTTGCTGCGAATCGCATTCATGGCATATTGGAAGTATTTATTTCATACAGTAGATTCACACATTTCAGGTACTGAGATTAAAACATAGTTTAGGGAAAAGGAAATTTATTTTCCTCGGACAACATGATAAATGAGGGATCAATTTCCATTGCAAGATAAAGCGGCCTAGGAGATACGTATGTGATATTGCAAATGAGATACTGCTTAGGAATTGCGATGTGAATTTGAAAATAAAAGAAAGAGATAGAGAGGAAGAAAAAACACTCAAAAGTGAAAAATCACTCTAGATTATTTCATTCCTTGCAATGAGTTCTTAATACCCTTTATTTTGGATAAGTGGAATCATGCCAGATATATTCTGATATCATGATTTTGTATGAAATACAAAATCAAACAAGCGCTGCATAATATGATGGATTGTTGGAGAAGAGATTTACAGCGTGACAATTTATTTATGGACCCTTTATCTAATAATGTACTATATATATATATATACATATATATATATATATTAGCTGTACCCGGCCACGCGTTGCTGTGGCTCAGTCTGGTTCGATGGAACAGCAAGAAAAAGCATATGTTTCTAATATGTTTCATTTGACAATGCTTGTTGTTTCATTGTCTGAAAATATAGATTGTCTGCTTTACCCATTCCAGAACACGTAATATATAATTGTACACATGAGAAACTGCTCAATTTGATTGATTGGTCTAGAGCTTTATGTTTTTTCACAATGCTTGAGGGCATTTTTTTTTTTTTTTTTTTTGTTCCATTGTCTGCGACGATTTTGATATGGTCTGGCTCGGCACATTGAAAAATTCCAACATAAGCCTTATCCAAACAGAAGAGACACAAACACAAAAATTCTAAATTAAAAAATTGCCGTTCAAAATAAATAATCAGTATTTTAAAGTTCCCTTAATCGTTAAGTTCAAAAATGTTTAAAAAATACTTCAATACAAACAGAAAAAACACAAAATTTTAACATCAGAATGAAAATAGCTAAACGAACTGTTAATATTCAAAATAAGTAATCTTTGTTTTAAAGTTCCATTTAATCTTCGAGTGCAGAAATACTTCAATACAAACAGAAAAAATTATTAAATCAAAATGAAAATAGCTGTACCCTGCCAATAGTTGCAGTGGCTCATTATCCGTATTAAGACATTACAAAACGAAATAATTCAATCAAAGTTGAAATAAATTAAAAGTGATATATAAAAACACATGTTCTCATAAAACTTCAAAGCAATCGGTGAAGTACTTACGGAGATTTGAGGTTATGAACCAAGGCTGAACTTGATCGTAACCGTAAACTGGATCAAGTTCAGCCTTGTATGAACAAACGAACACTTACATTTTTATTTATATAGCTTATATTACCCGGAGTTGAGGAAACTGCTAATTATTATTTTTGGAGCAAAGTAAGCCTTAAGAAATCGAATTTAAAAGCTTATAACTGATGTTCTTATTGACTTAGAAACTTCGAACAAATTCCATCTTGTGTAGAAAAATCAGCGCTTTCGATCGATGTATTATATTATATGCGAAATGTTTTTTTTCGCTCCCATATTGGAGAATTAATGTGGAATTTTGCGTAAAATTGGAATAAAAAAAGGAACTTCATGTCGGATTTTTTTCTAACGTTTCTATAAACGTTCCTATTGAATCACTCTGTCTATTGATGAAAATCGCATTAAAATCCGTAAAGTACTTTCGGAGACTTGAGGTTATGAATAAAAAAACACTTACATTTTTATTTATATAGCTTATATTGCCCGGAGTTGAGGAAACTGCTAATTATTATTTTTGGATTAAGGTAAGCCTTAAGAAATCGAACTAAAAAGCTTATAACTGGCGTTCTTTTTGACTTAGAATCTTCGAACAAATTCCACCTTGTGCAGAAAAATCAGCACTTCAGATCGAAATATTGCATTAATATGTGCAAGGTTTTTTCATCCCCATAATGTTAAATTTATGTAGAAATTTGCTTAAAATTGGAATAAAAAAGGAACTACTTGCCGGATTTTTTTTTCTAACGGGTCTATAAACCATCCTCTTGAATCATTCTGTCTACTGGAAAAATTTCAAAGCAATCGGTGAATTACTTTCGGAGATTTGCGGCTATGCACAGACGAACACTTACATTTTTATTTATATAGATAAATATGGAAGAAGATGGCAAGGGCAATGTGTTTTTATAGCCACATCATCAGAACAAGTCTCAGACTATTTCAGAACCGAAACGAAAATTGTCAGATATCTTGGAAACACATATAAATGTAAAAATCAATTAAATATTAAAATAAATAAATGAAAGAATTAATAAAAAAATACAGAACCTGAATGAGGAGAAAAAATAAACCAGTTAAAAAATCGGAAATAGAGAAAAAATGAAAGAAAAGAACAGAACATTACAAAACGTGTGAAATTTGTCAACAAAACAAAAGGATTTAAAGTTGAGCCATTAACCAAATAGACCCACTCCTCAAAATACGATAAACTTCGCAAAGATCTAGGTTCAAGCAGACAGAACATGTGTTGATCATTGTACAAGAGCTGAAATTAAAGTATTGGCTGCAATCTCAACAATATTGTCTGATATTACAATTTTTTAAATGCTATTTTGTCCTTCCTAACCTTAGATTATCCACATATCTTGATTGATTCCATTTATTTTGGACCTCGAAGAAATCTCAAAGAAAAATGTTTCCAGTAGGACTTTTTCAATAATAATTTGGTTGTTTCACTATTATATTCTTTTGATAATTCTCAAGTCACTTCAACTTTGAAGTGTTTTATGTCGTTATGCATTTTCAACATTAAGAAGCAGTTAAAGACATCATTAATTACATAAATCTCTATGTATTTACAAAATTCACTTTTACATGTTACATGAATTAAGTGAACTATAAAAATGTGCTTGAGCCATTCGACTTCAGACCAGAAAGAGGGTGTCACATAACCCTCACAGATTTTTTTTTACATAATTACCGTAGTTACAACTAAGGAACATATAAAATAACCCAAAAGGGTTTTGTAAAAAAAAAAACCCTAGTTACAGACTTTTAAAATTTGTAACAAAATTGGCCGTTTTCAGAAAATCAGCAAGACTCTCAGTTTTAAAATGGCCACAGTTTCAAAAGTTTTAAACCGATTTGAATATTTTTTTCCATAAATAATTAAGGGATGGTATTTTATTTAGATATTAATTTTAAAAATCTAGCTGGTTTAATTGATAAAGAAAAAAGAGTGTTTTTGTCGTGAAAAAAATGCATTTTCACCGATATTAGGATTTTTTTTTCTTATGAAAAAATTTATTTAAAAAAACAGAGGTGGCAATCTAAAGTGCTGCTATGGAAGTTTTGTATCAAATTTTATTGTAAGCCCGAGATGCATATCACCACAGAATTTAATGTTTGCAATTTGAAAATGTTCAAAAATTACAATTTTTGAAGTGTGATTACTCGAAAAAGCAATTTTTTAAAAATCTGAAAATCTGCTGATTTGATCCCTTGCTTAATGAGCTGCTATCAATTATATTGTGTATTTTTGCCCAGAGATTTTATATAATTTTTCAAAAATGGCCTTTTGTGCGTTTCTCAAAAAAAGTCTCTCTTAGCTTTCTTACTGCGTCTTCTTTGCCTATGCTACTTTCTGACAAAACTGTATACTGCATAGTATTCCCCATGTACATTTGATTATGTTATGTATTTTCATCATTAAGTACTTGCTTTTGTTATCTACCTTCATTACAGTGCTGCATATTTGCTGTATGCAAAATCATGCACTAAAATACATTACTTGCTGTGATACTTGGCAGACGCCAAAGTAACTCTATCAGAGCGCAATATTATGTTGCTGCATATAGTTTGATTCAACGCTAGAGGACTCGACAAGACGGTTTGGTTGCTTCCATTCTTAGAAAGTAGCTGTTTTTTATTGTAAGTTATAACAATGCAAATGTATTTTTTTCTTTTTTGCATGTGTGTGCTCTAGTTAAACTTATTACACAAACATTTTAATCTACTATCTCTGTACTTTCTATAGCATTTTTGATTTAAGTGATATTGTTGAAGTCAGTTTTCGCAAGAAAGTTAGTTAAATATACTAGAATTTTGACGATAATATAATTTCGTATCTTTCAAGCGTTCCATTAGGCAAATTTTACCCTGGTAGGCTTTTTTCTTTCAATTTAAGGAGTGGTTATTTTCCTCTTTTTAAAAGCATTTAATTATTCAGGAAACAGTCAATAAATTAACGTGATACTGAAAGATATTTGATTAGATAAGGTCAACACTTTCAAACACAAATACATTATTACGACAAATAAAACAAGCCCAGCGCTTATGCTAAAGGTTTAGTATGTGTCTCAATAAATACAAAACAACTCCCACTCGTAGTAATGTAATTATATAAAACACGTAAAAGAATGACATTCTCTAAGTAATAACTAAATATTTATTAAACTGCGTAATGTTCATCTACTTCAAAAGAATATTCTTTTAGAAAAACAGCAGCTGCTTAATAAAGCAACATCGTTTTTGGAATTTAGCCAAAGAAACATACATCAGCTATCTATTGCACCTTTTCGACTATGATGTATTTCTTGCATTTAACAGTATTAGTTGCTCTGAAGAAAATTAATTCATATTCTCTTATAAGCTTATTTGTTGAAACTTTAATTTATATGCCTTTGCTTTGGCACAAATGTGTCGTGGGGAGATTTCCGTTTTGCTATTATAATGGAGGTTTATGTAGTATATCTGATATTTGTTCCTGATATGACAGCTGTATTTGCATGGTTCTGTTTCATCGTACAAAGTGGCAACAATCAGCATATTCACTATAATGCAACAGCAGAAATATATATACTTCTAAAACGTAGCCTAAATGAATGGCGCTAAGAAAAGGGAAGTTGTTATTGGTCTTAGACACATTAAAAAGAGAAGGTTGCCTTTTTATAAACATGCAATTTATGACTAAGAAAATAGTATCCTTTTTGAGACACATTGCTTGGAGAGTATTTAGAAATACTGGAGAATATCCATATTAAAGAAATGCAAACGAAAGCATTCGCGTTCTATATCTAAATACATTATCTCACAGTAATATTATTAGTTACTTACACTAAGAGCACAATTTTTATTTTACTAGCAAACTTAAAACGACTGCCACTGAGATTAGACTGATAATAAGATTAGATTTTTATTTGAGTTTTCGGTGACACCTAATGGTCACAAAATGCTGAAAAAAGTTGTTGGATGGTTATGACGCAGAATTCCAGAACAATTTAAACTATGACTATTTCAGGAATATTATTTTTTAGTTTCAGTCAAAGAAACACTGTTTTCCGAATTTAAATGCATAAAACATTATAAAACTCATTTTTTAAAGATCATTTCTAGCTTTTAATGTTTAGGTAGCGTATGAAAGTCGCAAATTCTGATTGGGGACTCTCATATTGAGATTAATACCTCACTAATACAGCGGTGTTAGGTGGTCATTTTCCCTTCGCCTCGTTTCCCTTGCATCGTTCCCCCGTGCGACGGCAACCTTGGAGTCTGACCCCCTTGTGTTCCGGAGGGGTGTAGATCCTTCGAGAAGCGAACTTTCTGGAAGGAGGAGAAAGTGATAAAGCGGGGATGTTCAGAGAAAGATGGGGAAGAGCTTGCGTCGCCGGCGGAGAGAAGGTAGCGGTCATCTTCTGTTTTCGGGGAGTTCCCGAGTTCGAATTTCTCAGTGTGGATTATTCAATTTTTAGTCCGGTGTCTCGACTGCAAGGAGGATTCCCTGGAGAATAACAATTAAGGAAAACACACCACCACAAGTCCAGTAGAATTTACGGATATCGAATGAGATGTAAATGCTGCTGAAAAATTAAAGTTTCTCTGACTCCCGAGGATATCACCATCGATGTACTTCGTGTTGCAGAAAATTCTACTGAATCCAAAGTTCCGCAGTAGCTAATGATCTGGACTTTTAAAGTCATCAATGAACATTTTTGTCAATGAACTGTTTAGTTTCGCATCTCTGACCACCCAGCCCGTTGTATCAGGATGAGGAACAAGAACTGTGTCTGATAGAGCAGTGTGTGTGATCGTTCAAAGATCAAAATAACATTTAATTTGTCAACTTATGTGTCGTCAATTGGGTGAGTGACATCTTCATTTTCCCTATTGCACGCTAACATCGGCCGAGATACTGTGAAGCGCATTCCTTTATTTGAGGATCGTTCCTGGGGAAATTGAGAATAGTTATTTCGTTTACTATTTTCATATTTTTATACATCCGGCCTTCTCAATATAACAGGGACAATGAATTGTAATAACATTTCTATCTATTTTAGACTGACTCTACATGAATAGGTGTAATATAGAGCTCTGTTAAATGCTTGGTCATTTGTTCAAAAAGTTTTTAAAAAGCAAGAAAGAAAAATTAAAAAGAGTTTTCTGATGTTTGCTGCGGCGGGAGATAGCAACACATTTCTAGATAAAAGGTCCACATGAACATAACCAGGTATTATTTTCAGTTTTGATTGAACTCTTGAATTGCAATCTTTTATTTCCTGATTATAATTTACAGAAATGTTTTCCACTACATTCTGATACTACTTTTTTTCATAAATTGAGGTGGTAAAACAGAGAAAAACGTGATTTTTGATTTTTTTTTTTTTTTTAACTAACTTTATTCTCTCAAGATATAAAACTATAAATTTATTTCGTTTAAACCTTATAAACATTCATTTTTGAATTTTATTCTGAAAAGTATCGAAAGATGTGGCAAATACCTAAGAAGAGAAAAACGTGAATCCAAACAAACGTAAAAATGATCTTATATGTATGCAGTTTTTTCCCTTATGCTTTAAGAAATTTATAAAACAAATAACATTATATTTGAACTTGATACCAAAAGAAATTTCTTTATAAGATGTTTCTTTTATTGTTTTTAGTTCCATACGAAATCAAGAAATATGAGCAAAGTAAATTTTTGTAATGCATATTTTTTTCGTGTTACTAGCATTTCAACATGTTGCGTTTTGCAATACGTAGCTTTAGTATTATTATTTATTGAAAATATTTCAACGGAAATATGTTAGTATATGTATTCAAAAGAGTATTAATTTGAAGAGGAAACAATATTCCTTACGGAACACATTACATTATTCATTTAGTTAACAATTATGCTTATTAAGCGAAATATTTTTTTCTTTGTCATAAAATTTCGAAGTATGATAAGAAATTGTTTCGTAAGATAAGTATTTTTTCACAAAAGTAGGTGTCAAATATAACAAACTGCGTTTAATTATTAGTATGAGTTTTATTCCTTCAGATATGTAATTTACGTCGAATATATAAGTTCCCGTGCTTTTCATGAATAATGAAGAAAAAAAATCTATATATACGTATATATGTATATATATATATATATATATATATATATATAAGACGTATTTAAATGCATACATCAAAATATTCCCTGTAGTTTAAAACACGTTACGTAAGTATTTTTTTAACGGTCTCCATATATATTGATTCTTACCCATTGCAGATCTAGCGCATTCCCAGACACCACAATGAGTGTGGTACTTTTGAGGTTCAGTTTCTTAACCTGAAAGGGTCAACACCCGGATTCTGATGATGCGAAATTGCACTAGGATTTTAATTTAGCCGAGAGTATCCAAGCCAAATGTCTACTCAAGGGAACTGTATAATCATACGACACAGGGGCAAACGATTTTCTCCATCTTAAAAATCCACCGACACTACCAGTCTCGGTCGAAGAAACTAGGGCGTACGAGTCCCGCCCCTTACCACGACGCCACCATGACAGCACGTCACAAAAGTATCAGAAGTGAAAATGATTAGGTAAATTCGACACATATAACACCATTTTTTAGAACAATATATGTGAACATATAATTAATACACCTGCGTCTAAAGCCTTTTATGATAAAAGGATTGGCACTTTAAAGCATAGATGACTTATTACGACAAATAAAATAAAACAACTCTGAAGGTTAAGCAAGGTTTAGTATCAATAAAAACCAAAAACTCTCATTCATAGTAATGTAATTATATAAACCCGTGGAGGGAAGAATTACACTCTTTAAGTAATTACTAAAAGATTTATTCTACTGCACAATGTTCATCGACTTCAAAAGAATATTCGAGGAGAAAAACTGCAGCTGTTTAATAAAACAACATCATTTTTGGAATTTAGCCAAAGAAACATACATCAGTTCTTTAATGCACATTTTAGATTACGATATACATCTTGCATTTAGTGGTATTAGTTGTTCAGAAGAAAATTAACTCAAATTCTCTTATAAGTTTAATTGTTGAAACTGTATTAGTGACGAGATATCAAAAATTGTAGAGAACGTTAAACCAAATTTTGAGAATATATAAATGGGAAAAATCTGTGCAAGTCTTTTTATTGAGTTTGAAATTACTTTTAAAACTAAGAAATGCCATTTGGTAACAACTAAATCTCAGTTATTTCGAATTTTGTTTCAAATACGTTTAGCTTGTACACCTAATTTTATTCAGATAATAAATTTTCCAGATTCTTAAGATATGCTATGGAATTCATTTAAAAGATTGCCCATAACAAATAGAATCATAAAAAATATTCATATGATGTACTGAAACAAGAATAAGATCCTACAAAAACAGATAGAAAATGTAACGCAACAGTTATTCCGATTAGAACTTTCAATGAGTTGGTAGTTTTAAATGTATACGGTTAAAAATAGAAATTTAAGCTACATAACATGTATTACACTTTCTACAGAAAGAAATTAGCTCATCATAATAATCCTTAATTGTAATTTTTTTCACTTTAAATGTATGCAATATACGTACTAATAGAAGTCTCTTGCTTTAGGACTCATCTCTTATAAATAAATCTAATTGCGTAAGAGTCTCTTCAAAACGCTTATCAAGATTTATGCAGAGTTTAAGTTTGATTTGATTTAATTGTTCAATTTTGTTTTGCCAATAAAATCCTGCATTGACCCTTAGAAATAGAAGTTACAAATTGTAAATTTGATGCTTTTTTTCGTTGGGTTATATTACTTCCACCTAGTATTAGAAGAAAAATGTTTTCAAGTATTACAATATAATTACATTTGGCACTAATACGACATTATATTAATTTAATTTAGTGAAAAAATAATAATCATGCATTAGTTTTTTAACCGAAAGTTATAAAATGTGTAATTTGCAAAGGATTATTGATAAAATAAATAATTAATGAACATTGAAAAAAGGTAAAGCTATTGCAATTTTTCTTCTAAATTAAGAAAATGAATAAACATTATTTGACAGTTAAACTAACACCACGATTTACTTCTGTGTCATTTTATTTCCAAGAATCATCTGCCAAAAGTCATTCCTGGAATTTGAAGTTAATCCGGCGTCTATTAGGCGTTATATGAACAAAACTTACAATCAATCTGCGAGAATGATTTTCGGAAAGTGGCAGTTATCTTAGGAGCAATGGCAGAAGTTTATATTCGTAGCAATCGGAGACGCATTATAAATGCCATAGTCATAAAAAAAAAGAAAAGAAAGAATTGGCACCTAGGAATATATGCGTCTTAACTCTATTTCTTAATGAAACAAAAAACGAGTACCTATGTTATAATATCACTCTTTATAAGAAGTTGTTTTCTAATGTAACAGAAGTTTCCATCCGTTTAATTCATTCTGTTTTCATAAAAGAAATAGTGTGTCAGAAGAATAATTATGTATTTTAAAAATTTATTTTTAATGGGCTGCATATATATTGGTTTTTAACAATTGCAGACCTAGTACGCTCCAGAGATTGGTACCAACCCTTTCAGCGGCACCAACATGTGGTGCCATCGCCGCGTGGGTTTTTGACGTCCAGTTTCTTCACCTGAATCGGTGAGCACCCGGATCAGTCGATGCGAAATTCCACTAGGAATTTAATTTAGCCGGGGGGTATCTCTACTCAATTGATCTTTTAACATACCGCATAATCATACATGAGCGCAGACAATTTTCTGTATCTTGAAAATCCACCAACATTGCCAGGTTCGATCCTCTGAACTGGTGCATACGAAGCCTGCGCCTTACCGCGACGCTACCGTGCCGGCCTTAAAATCAACATTAAGAGCATAAAATAGCAATAAACATTGCAGATACATGTTTTGACGTTTCCAAGGTACACTTTTCAATGTAAAAGATGTAAGCTTATGGATAAAAATATTTTCAAAAAGACAATGCATGAAATTATATTTTTGTCCGTTGCACTATTAACTACTCAAGATCTCAAATTCGAGTAGCCCCGCTAAAGACATGTACATAATAAAGTTTTACTGAATGAAAATAAAATCCCAGTACAAGGAAGAAATCGGGCTAGAAGAATGACATTTTTGCAAAACGATATAAACATCAGAAGTAACAAGTAACATAGTTATTGTTGGTTAGATGAGTTCAGATTTAAATTAGTTAAAACTTAAATTTTTCCTTTTATCTGATTATTTCAGTACGTGGTGCTAAGTCAATGAATGCTTCACAATGTCATTTCACTAGCTCCATTCCGCAGCAAAATTGCTGTTTTTGCTGTCGCCTTTAAAAAGTTCTATTGGTTAAGAATGTGAAGTTCTTATTGAGTAGATCCTATTCTGAATCTGTGGTTTAAAATTGAAGTTTATCTCATGAACAATGTTTTATAGAGGAAAATTAGAAAGAAATGGAATTATATTTATTAATACTGAACTTATTTTAAGTATACATGTTTGCTTATATAACCTACAATAAAAACATATAGTAGGTAACGTTCAGAGATATGAGGGTTTTAGCAAGAGGTGTTGAACTTCTAGAAATTAAAAATAATTCATGTAAATAATGAGTAAAGTCTGGCATATAAACGGGGTATACAAACTTGGGAATGACGTAAATAAGTTTCCTAATTTATAGCGTATAACATGTTGTATGAAATTACAAATTTTTACAAAGTACCTTATCAATTGCTCGTTAAATTTTAAATGTGATAAATAAATACAATGCTGTTCTACCGCTACGTTTACAAAAAATAACATTATAGGATTTACGTAGTTTTATTTTGATTTTCAAGAATGTATTTTATTTTCTTCCATCTTTTGCATTAAATATGATTCACTGAGAGTTTGCATAAAGTAGTTCTACAGTAATTTGCTCTTAGAAAACCATTTTTAAAGCTGTTGGAAACTAAAAGCTATTTCAAAATTGAAAAAGAAAAAAAGTAAGAATGAATGAAAGAAAATGGACGTCCTCTGATGTAATGAGTTAGGAGCGTGGAAAATTTCACGGCACGTAAATGAAAAAGCTGTTTCTACATTAATTATGACAAACTCTTTGGACCAGAAATTCAACTAGCTTAATTTTTCATTAACTAAACTCGCAAGTTTCTTTTTAAAAAAGCCCTTTTAATTCATGCGTTTGTTAATCTCGTGTTCAAATTTCAGTGAAGTCCGTATTTAGTTGAAAACATCAATAAATAAAAACACACGCAAGAGAATGCGAAGAATACAGACAGAGTAGAGAGAGTAAAAGGGAGTCTTCAGGTTTCTAGTTCATTACTTCGAACCTTCCAACTTGATCATAACACCTTTAACCTTTCATGCGTAACGTCCATGAGCTCACATCTTACAGTTCATATAACATTTGGTCTTTCATTCCAAATAATGTAAAGCACAACTTGTCGTTGAACGGCGTCGTAAACTATAAATATTCAACTGAAAGTAATAATTTTTTTTTTTCAGAGCATAAAAACTGTAATTTTTCAATGTATGTTTTCGATAATGCATGCGTAATGTAAGGATGAGTCACGGGAAACGGACGTTTGTGGAACATAGCGTACTCAGCTTTTAGAGAGAGTAGGACGGTGCGGGGAGAGGGCATTAAACTCCTCCTTAGTTGGTATTTCGTGACCATCATGCCCTTATGAACTCGAGAGCACCCTGGACTTTTGGCTTTTGTCGGGTTTGATGTAAAAAAACGTCGAGTCCAGGTTATCACCGACTCGGCATCACATCTCGGATACCACAACTGCATTATGGGTACTAAATGGCAACTAGGGGAGTTGAATTCCACCTAGCACACCTTTCTACTCACTCTAGAAGCCGAATATGCTATGTTTCTAAACATCCGTTCCACATGACTCACCCTGTAGTCGCTTTTCATTCCACGTGCAGTATTTCACCATCACCGTTTAGTAGAGGATCGAACATTGAACAACTTCATTACGTTTGATATTGTGCATATAGCCTAAATGAAGCGGTAAGATATTTTTACACGGGAAAAAAACCTGAAAGGAATTTGGAAAAGATTTACAGGAAAATCAGAAACATTATATATCTTGCTTTCACCTTTTAAAAGACGTGGCACCTGTTGTGCTACTCCAGACTTCTTTCATGCTACGCATTTTAGAAATGTTAAATATTCAAAAAGGGAAAATTTGGGAGGATTGAACAAGGGACGTGAAAGCGTAGGATGTTTTTAAACATATTTATCCGTTATTTTCTTGGAGTCGGTAAGAATTATTTTTACTTGGCGTTAAAATGAGATAATATTGTTAGTAATTTCAATACACGCATCAAACATATCATTACAGTATTTAATAATCCAGTGATGATACACTGAAATATTTTCTGAGCATAAATCACAATTTTTAAAATGTTGAAACTAGTGTGTAACATATTTATGTCACAATTTTCTTCTTTAAAATCGCAGTTTTTTGCATATCAATCACATTAGTTTCAAGCATGCAGTTAATGAAGATTTGATTACAACAGAAATTATAGCATTTTTTTTTTCATTGATTTACACCGTAAATTTTTTTCCCAGCTGCACATAACACTAAAATGACATCATTTGTGTCTAAAACATGCCCTGAACATATTTTTCCCTAAACCTATAGAATTTCCATGCATTATCAGCCATTAATTCATCGGCATGAGTCATAAAACTCATGGTTAAAATTAATAAAACTTGCATTAACTTCCTTATAATTCTTTAATAGCCGTTTGCGTTAAACATTCTACCTAAATGAGTTTGCTGGTAATGCAGTGAAAACGACGTTTCCCACTTACTGTAAATAAAATCCAACCCTTAAAATATATTCAACTTCTCGTAATATATTGCTGTTATTTGATCATTAAGGAGCCTTTCAGTTATCTGAGACTTGAAAAAGGAAACGTTATCAGGACGAAAACGTTTCTGAAAGGACAATGTTTTAAAGTAAGAGATGAGTATATTATGACTAGTTTTATGCTCTTCTTTTGTGAAGCCGAAAGGAATGTTATCAAGAATCGTGGCGAGTAAAACTAATGAACGTTTAGTATTAAATTGTATGTCTTTGGTTTATTGTTGTTACTGTAACGCGCAGAGATATTCAACGTTATATGAAAAATAAAAGTACTCTGGGGCAATGTTCAAAGATATGTTCGTTTGCAGACTGATTTTGTTTAAACTACTGTTAGAAATTTCATCATGAAATTTCGGTTAAATAACCGGCAGCAGTCTGTCCATCTAATTCACTGTTAAATTTACGGTTTGGAACATTTTTCTATCTTTAAGGACCTAAACGATTTCCAATCAGCTTGGTTAAAAAGCCGTAAATGCAAAAGTTTTCGGTTTTATAACCATTTAAAAATGGTTTCAAAACAAAATTTTTACCGTTTTTGAAACATTTCGAGGCGTAGAATCTTCGAGGCGTAGAAACCGTAAACGAAGACTACGGGAATCGAACCCGGGTGTTGGTATACCAACCTTGCGCTCTAGTCATTCAGCTATCTACACCACGTAAAGCGGCCAATTATTTATCTATAAATCTTCTTTTCCAACAGGCAAACTGCCTTAAAATTGAGATTTCAGTTTTTTATTGGGTCCAAAGTCATTTTTGGTCTAAATTTACTGTATATTGACGAAAATCATTTTATTTGCTGCAAAAATTGAAATACAAACAAGCTTCAGCAGCTCAAATGATGGATTCGCTCATTCGCAAACAGTTCGTTAATCCGATGTCTCCAATTTTTGATTTACGTGTGTATTTGTTTCAATTTAGTAACCACTGCTTAAGCCACTTTTTTTTTCTTCTTTTTTTATATACACATGTAGATTTGAAGTGATAAATCTTTATTCATATTTTAACAACAACGTACGACCGGTAAGGTTTCGCAACCAAGATGGACGCCCGATTCTTATTGAGCGCTTGAAAATTACCGTTAGTTAAACGTTCTTTAGGATAAACAGAGAATAAACGATTTTTTCACAATCGGTTTGAGTACCATTTTTTTAATGGTTATTCAACTGTTGTAATTAAATATGGTAAAATAACAATCAAATAAATGGTTATTTTACTGTTTTCTTACGGAAATTTTTAACAGTGTAGCAGTTATTTCACCTAACTTATAGCTAAAATCTGAAACATAATCAAGAGGTATAGTGTATAGACTATATCAAACACTCAATTAATGATGTAACGAATATTCGACCACTATTCGGTATACGGCCTATTCGGCCCTTAGCCCGAATATTCGGCCTGGCCGAATAGTCATTTCATCACCCAGCCGAATATGGCCGAATACTGGGTATGGTCAAATTCGGCCTGGCCGAATATTGATGGACTATTCGGCCGAATAATTCTGCTGCAGTAAAAAAGTAAAAAAATAAAGAAATTAGTAGATTTTAAACATTTAAAATTGTATTATAGTTATTGCAAAAGAATACATTAGTCCACTATAGTTTTAAGATATAAAAATAATTTAGAATAAACTACTTTTTTTTAATCTTGTTTTAGGCTTGACTGAGCAAAAACACTTATTAAAGTTGTAATATTGTATTTTATATTTAGCATTTGCTCCCCAAAAGCTGCCAATAGTTAATTATAATGGAGAATATGGTAAATTCATTTTGTTATTATTAACAAAGTGGAAGCCAGACTTTGTTTATGTAGACTGATTTATTGTGAATATATTGTTAGAGAGAAATGTGAAAAACCCAGAATATATCATGAATTTTAGATAGCATGTTATTGGGGTTTTTGAAAATAAAAACATATTCCAGTTAAGTGCATTAAGTTTTAATAGATCTTTTAAAAGTAGGTATGTAAAAAACCCCATAAAATTAAAATATTAACTTTTATAACTTTTAAAATTTTTTCATAAGCAAGGTAAAAGTTCACTAAGCACTAATATTTCTTTGATTGCAGTTAAATAATTTGTAAAATAATGCTAATGCTTACTACCGTAAAACCTGTCATTTCTATTTTGCTTGTGGGTGAAATTCTTAGTTTCATTACATTCAAAACAATAGTGAAAATAGATTAATTTTAAATAGTTCTAAGTTCTTAACAAACAGAATTAAATCATACATCATAGATTCTGTGCAATTGGTGTTTGACTTTGTGAATAATTTTAAATTTGACAAATACTTTCTATTACAACGATTTTCTAGAAATTTTAATATTCGGCCGGCGAATATCCGGTATTCGACCTAGCCAAATATTCGGCTTCGGCCTAGAAGAAATTACCGAATATTCGGCTTCGGCCTGGAAGAAATGGCCGAATATTCGGTATTCGGCTATTCGGCCAAATTACTATTCGTTACATCCCTACACTCAATTTGGTTATATAGTGTAGAGTACCTGAATATTTCAATTAAAACATATTTTTAATCCAAAATACATTATTATAGTTAGAACTAATTTTAAAAACAGTCATTGAAATATCAACAACAAGCAGAAGGTTTTGTGAAGACCATCGTTATTAAAAATACTTTAAAGTTATATTTCTATGTATAAGTTTATTGAAAAGAAGTTTAACATTTAATCATCGAATTGATGACCCTTCATGTTGGATTACATTTTTTACGCAAAATCATTTTTCTAAAGATAATTTAAAAAATAAATGCTAAGGAATTTGGAAGTAATCCTTTAAGAAAAAAATAATGAAGTTCTGTTTTTAAAAAATATGACTGTGTTAGGCTTATTTGCCTTGCCTTCGTATTAAAAAGGCAAAAGACAGATAATTTATCCAAATTATAAAACAGTATAAAATAAAATAATAATACTGGTAAAACACATCTTTTAAAAAATAACGGGGTAAATTAAAATATTTTACGAAAAATATTTTCATGATAACTGATGTATTGTAAATACTTTTATGGTGTGGGGAAAAAATTCTGCAAATACAAACGAATATCACACATTTTTTCTGGAAGTAATTTAGTATGTTTTGAATGATAAAATGTTTTTTTAGCAATAAAATATGAATTAAAATTAATGAAAGCATTTTTTATAATACCGAAATGAAATTTAGATGAAAAATAACGGTAATACTTTGCGACAGCAGCACTCCTCTGAAATATTAATCGATATTTGTCATATTTTACATATTAACTAGCTATCCTTTTGGAAAATACTGGAAATTAATCTGAAAAACTTTCAATGTTTGGCTATACTGTAATCTGAAACACTATTATAACAAAGGTAAACTTTTCCCTAAAATATTTTTTCATCATTTAATTCTTCAGAAACGAACAACAGCTCAAACAAACTGCAAAATTTTGATCAATCTAAAAGCGAAAAAAATATTTTTATTGTGCTTAAATAACGTAGTATGTTCTCTTTCGATAATGCCTGAAAAAAATTAAATGCAGGTATACGTAGTGCACACGATACATTCCAGCAATGTAATAAAATAATAGGCATGTTATGCAAACAAAGTAATTAAAATACGTTTTTAAACGTATGTTGAGAAAAATAGTTATTGTCATATAATAAATTATATAACTAACAGTATTGTCTAACAACTAAATCAATTTATTTACTCACAATTTTAAATAGCAATATTCTCACCTTAAAAATGTGTTCTGAAAATGAAATTCTTATTTAGTCGTTGTTTAAAATATTAGTTTCAAATGTTGATTTACAAATCAGATCCTGGATAATTTTCTAAATTTAATGGAAGCATTCAATTTAAAACGGGATTGAATTTTAAATCAAGATTTCTTTTGCAGCACTCTCTGAAGTTCTACATTATTTTGAAATGTCTATTGCCAACTTAATTTCTTTCGAAGTGAATTTACAAATTTTCTAAAATTATGCAGGAATGTTTGGAAAAAAAATCAATTGACTACTAAGGAATAAAGTTTCGTCGAAGTTAATCCTATCTGATTAATCATGCAGCCCAAGATGCTGAAATTTAAAACTTTATCAATAACAATATTTTTTTTCAAAGCAATATTACGTGAATCTAAACCCAGATTTTTTCTCTCAAATGTATGAAATTCATTTCCGAGTTCGAAATAGTTAGCTTTACAGTTCGACCACGGAATTTTGACATTTGGACTCTTTTGCGCATGGCAGAAAAGAATGAAACCATTCGAGTTTTAGGGAAGTTCGTTTAGCAGGTGCGTTTATTTAGTACGCGAATGAGAATGTCTGCTTCTCTGTTTGTAGAAAGCAACTAAATTTATAAACTGGCATTTAGCATCAGGTCGCAAGAAATGAAGTATGCTAAACGAACTAGAACGAGAACAAAAATGGCACCTTCCTTATACCAGCAGTTCTTTCCTTGTACATGAATGGATTCTTCTTGGCACTCTGCCAGGCAAATCGCTTGGTTGATGGTACAATTTTTATGTGAGTAAATGTTGTAAAATTAAATACTATTCGACACAAACATTCCTTATAGGAGTATTTCTTATTATTTCAGTGTTGGTCCCTGCTTTTTATTTAACAATTCATGGGTCGCCCCCTCCCTTATACAATATTTTCATTTAACTATTTCACTTTGTCCCTCATCCCTCTACTAAATGCCATATAAATTGTAAAGAGACAAAAATAACCTATGAGTACAAACTTTTCGCATGTAGATAAATTGCGGTGACTTAACAGTGTGTAAAATGTTTTACCCAAGTCTAATCTATGATTTTACCGTCTTGAGAGTAAATTTCGATTTATCTGCTAAAATTAGTTGGTGCTCCAGACACTGTTAAAGCTCAATGTTTCGAAACCAAGATATTATTTTTTTTAACAACATAATAGAAGCAGTATATTATGTTTCTAATGAAGAGTTTAACGTGAACAGCCACATAAAATAGAAAAAGAAACACATGACACAACAGATATAAAAATGTATTTTTTATCCTGTATTGCATTAATTTTAAAGCATTTCAAAATGCTAATGCCTAAGTCAGCGATTCTCAACCTGTGGGGCGCGAGCTCACGAGACGGGGGGCGCGAGAATATCCGAGAGAAAACATTTCTTTAAAAAGATGATTAGCGGACTGAAAGGAAAGCACACATAAACATTGAAAACAAAATACATTTCGACATATTTAACAACTTATTAAAGTAAAACAAAATACTAAATTAAAACTTTATTAATCAAAACATACTAAATTAAAAACAAATTTAATAATTATTAGTAACTTCCTTGGGCCTGTCTTTCAAAGCAAAGTTTTTCGAAGGAAGGCTGAATATTAGAAATAGCAACCCTAAGTTAGCCGAGATCTATAGTTTGTCTTCAAAGAAGCCACAGCAGAAAATCTAATTTTACAAAAAATGTGGAGGATGTTGAAAACGGTTATAGAATGCGAAATGGCCTTTGTTTTTAGTAAAGAAAAATCATCCTTTACTCCTGCCCAAAATTCAAATAGTTATTTATTACTAAATGAATTTCATTGCTAAAATTACCTGTTTTTACTCCCGTTTTGGCAGTTAGTTAAAAATAATTCAAAAACAGAATCAGTACTCATAAACATTATTGTTACCATTATGGCGCGATGAAATTTATGATAGAAAATTGGGCCGCAAATACTGAAATGTTGAGAAACGCTGGCCTACGTACTGCACGGTTCTTAATAGAAAACAATAAACACCATTCAGATTTAACAAATACAACAGCATAATATAAAGAACAAAAGTAGCAACAATGCTTAAATTTATCAAGTATGTCATTTAATTTAACTCATTTTGAATTGCCAACGCTAACTATCAGTTTTTTAATGAATTTAGGATAGCTGGGAAAATTGGACATGTTGAGAGATTTTCTACCGAAGATGATTTGGATAAGAACAATGTGATTTGCAAAGGCGGAAACAATTTGTAGATCAAATGTTGTTCCGCATTGTTGCTCATCTGCTTACATTAACGTGTTTCTGGGCAAAATAGCTTTTTTTTTTTTTATTTTGAACGTACAACCTCTGACTCAAAGCTACGTTTTAGTAGTAATTAAAAAAAACCCTTATTTACTAAGAGTAATACTTCTTATTAAAAGAGCATAGTTTATTATGTAATTATAAATATTTTAACATTACTAATATTATAATGCAGAAAAGACAATTACTCTTTTCTTTTCTTATCGTATATCATTGTTCTTTATAATGTTTTGCTTTACTTTACCATAAAGTACTTAGTTGAAAAATATGTCATCAGTTTTTGTCAGTGTAAAGATAATTCTTTATGTAACAGAGGGAAAATGTATAACAATCGTTTCCTCAAAGAGGTACCCTCAATTTTACTGAAACTTCTACAATTTTTCGATGACAATTCCTGATTTTCTGCTGGAAGAGATCTTTGAGACTGGAAATGTAGAAATCTCATTTTGAAAATGTAAACATTTTAGTGTTACTGATATTATATTCCAAAATAGACTATAATTCTTGTCTTTTTTTATCGTATGAAATTGCTCTTTATATTGCTTTGTCTTACTTTGCATTAAAGTATTAATACGAAAAATGTGTCATTAATTTTTATCAGTATAAAGACAATGTCCTGTATGTAACAGAGGAAAACTTTATAACAATACTTTTCCCAAGAAGGTGCGTTCGATTTTACCGAGAGTTGTATAGATTTTTAAAGAAAATTCCTGATTTTCTGCTTGAAAGAGATCTTTGAGACCGGAAATGTAGCAATATTTTGAACTTATACACATTTTGGCATTCATGATATTTTATTTCGGAAAAGACTATGGTCTTTATGGCTACCACTCATCCACTTCGCTTCAATCTATATATATTATTTCTATAGCCTGTTTTTCTGTCAGTCCGCCCTGTCTTCCTTATTCCTTTATCAAATTCTATGATTTACCACTCAGTTTAAAGCTTATAGGGCCGGCTAATAACGAAAAATAGACCCACGGTCTAAAAATGTACCGCTTCTCTTAAAATCTGAGATTTAAAATCATCTAAAAAGAGGTCCTTTATTGGATGCCAAATTGGTGTTGTGTATGCTGGTGCCATCTGTTATCAAGTAAACAAACAAGAACTTTCTGGTTTTATTCTGTAGAAAATTGGACAGTTTCAGCTGCGTCCATGTGTTAAACTTATTCAATCGTTAGGCTCTACGCATTCATTTGTATTATGAATGTGTAGAGCCTAACCAACCAACAGTAACTATATTTTAAGCAATGGAACTCTTTAGTTATTGTATTTTAATGCTATGTATTCTAATAATAAAAATAATTATCAGTATTATTGTGATTATTTTACTATTTTGAATATCTAAACCATAGTGGCGAAAAATTGTAAGAGCTATTTGTATTAATGTGTTCAAATACATGTCTTCTTTTGCACCAACACCCGTTTACTTTTTTTCTATTCTTCTTCATAATGTCCTTTCTCCCAAATTAGTGCGGAATTCCACACAGGTCGACTAGTCTTGTGAAATTGTTCTTTATAATGTTTTGTTTTACTTTACAATAATGTATTAATGGGGGGGGGGGGAAATGCCATCAATTTCTGTCAGCATAAAGATAACGTCCTTTATGTAACCCAGGAAATATTTATAATAATAAATTCCTCAAAGAGGGGAGTTCGGTTTTTACTGAAACTTGTATACCTTTTCCAGGACAATTCCTGATTTTCTGCTTGAAAGAGATCTTTGGGACCGGAAATGTAGAAATCTCATTTTGTGATGTGGTATCTTCTCCTACACACTCTTTTAGCCGTTTACTGAATCGCCTGCAGAGGAAGAGAGATAGAAATTCGATTAGTCGAAATCCATTTTACTGTTGACTTATTTGCCTTTATACTTCATTGCGGTATCATCAAAGAAAAGAAATAACTCCAGGGGGGATGTTGAAATTTTTTGCGAAGAATGCCGTCTAAATCGGATTCGACTAATTGAAAACACTTTTGTGGCTCTTACGTCTGACAAAATTTTAACAGAGATAACTTGAGGCGAAAAGTTATAAAACTTTGTTTTTAATGAGGTTAAAACGTTGAGGATATTAACTCCACGTGACTCCATTGGATTGCACTCAAAAACTGCTTACTGTTAATCTAGGAAACGGGTGTTTTTTTCTTTTTTTGCATTTAATGATGGAGATACCGAAAGTATTGAAGGCTTGTTGCATGTAAAACATACATGAAAGAAAGAAAAAATGTATTGGGAAAGAACATAATATTTCAAAATATGAATTGAACCGGAAATTCGCTCGAATCATTACATATTTTAAAATGAAATAGTCACCAACTAAATGTATTGCTATAATCGATGAAACAAATGTTTATATGATCCTTCGACCAGTAACTTTTACAACAAATAATAATGGTTTTACAGGTTTAGAGAGATATATTTTTGTAATAAAAAATCCGTCAGTGTTAGTTGTGCGCTGTCACATACTTTTAAAAATTAGACAAGTGGAGAATTTTTGTATTTACAGGAAAGTGTACAACTTGTTCAAAACTAATGTGATTTATTGACGAGTGAGCGATTGGCCTTGGAAATGGCGTGATATGATTCATAGGTCATAGAATGAAAAGTATATCACCCATATATTGCTGTAATGTAACGTACATTATTCAGAAAGACTATTAAAGTTTTCAAACATTATCTACAAAGTGTCACAGTGTAATTTTTTAATGTACTATTAAGGTAAAACTTTAAATGGAATTGCACAACACATATTTCATTTGAATAAAAAGAACTATTTTCAAGTCAAAAATGCAACGCAAAGAAGGCGTTGCATTTTAAAGCTAATTTTTAAGTAGTCATCTGCCATTTCTGTAAGCGTATTTAAGTCAATTCTTGCGCAAAATTTATGATTATTTAAGCTAAGGCATAAAATAAAGCCTTAATACAATACTATGCAACGAGATATTTTGTTTCTTTTGTGACTGAAAACTGCCGAAGAAGTTGCCTTTAGTAATAATCAGGTTTTTTTTTCCCTTGTAAGACTGCTTCAAAATTAATTAACATATATCTTGTTTCTTACCTTGCAGAAAATAAATTTCTAAAAGAAATATAATCCAGTTTGAATGGTCGTTAATTCTGGGATTAATTATTAAGCCGTTTGCTAGTAAAATCATACATATTTAAGAAGAATCGCATTTTTCAAATATTTGGATACTTTATAGTTGGATTTACTGTATTTCAGACGATCTTTGATAATTAGTTTTAAGCATAAATGTTACACAAATGAAGATTTTTCTTTAAATAGTAAATAAAAAGAATAATATTTTGTACCATTTTGAATGAGTTCTTTTAAATTTTATTCTTTTTTGGCAGTTTGTTGTTAAGGTAACTTATTGTGATAAAACTTATAAGTAATATATTTTAGAAGCATCACGTGTGTTATAAAAATAACAGACCTAGTTGACGATCAATGCAGTAACTTTATCCTGTCATTACAAAGTTGTTCTTAAACTTTGTTCTAAAACTTGCTTAAAATAAAGCCAAGTCTATTTTTTAAAACAAGGAATAAGTAATTGAAACTGCAACTAAAAAAAATAAATTAACTATTAAATTATGTGCTCAGAAGAACGAAATAAATAAGATAAAAAAGCTATGTACAGGATATTCTTCAACTGGTTGGAAAATTTCGGGAGAGCGGTACTCTTTAGACAACATAATGCATGTAACAATGGAATTCAGGTTTGCAGGCCACTTAGAAAGTCAAGCTAAAGAAGTTCTGCAATTTTCTACATTTCAGTTACAAAAGTCAAAAGTAAAAGTGAAATCGCAATCATGTAAATGAGTTTTTTTTTTCTTTTCGAAAAATGCAATAGAAATGATAGGCAAACTGAGTCCTAAAAGATTTTATTTTGTGGGCCAGTAAGAAATGCGGACATGAAGTTTATAAAAATATAAGAAATTTCATCGCACACACCACAAGTTAAAGTTGAGAACCAACACAACAGACCAGAAGCAAGTTTCGAAATTCGACAAGCGCTGTCGAATGGTATATTTCCTCAAGAACTAGCAAAATGGAATACAGGAGAAACATCTTACTTTAGTTGGTTAACAGCAGCGAACAAATTTTATTTTAGTACTCTTGAAAAACACAATATTTAAATATGTAGTCATATGAAGTTAAATCCCAAAATAAAACTTTCTTAGAAAGATGGATCGATTCATTTGTGAGAAATAAGTAAATGTTCTAGGTATATACATGGAAAAACAGTGCAGAGATACCAATTGAATTGCTATGAGGACTAGTTTTGTGCCGCTCATTAAAACATAGATTTGGCAAGGACAGTTGTTTTCTGTAAACATGTGTGAAAGCTTTTTAAAGGAGATAATTGTAGCTAGATCATAGTCCAATAAAAATGTTAGGAATGTTTAGAGCTCACTTGTTCGTTCAGTTGTTTGTCTGCATTGCCATTGAAACTCGGTGTAATACTTGAAGAGGTGGTCTTATAACTAACTTGATGTGACATCCTTTTTGACCAGTTCATCAACATTTTCATTCCCCGAGATACCGTGGTGAAATGAAATAAATTGCAAAACAACCACTTTATATTATCTGTTTGGATTCGCACATCACACTTCATTTTGCATAATTTCATTTGCGCATGTGCGTCTTTTCAGTTATATATAGCTCGCCGCCAGGTGCGGTTCAATTTCCAATTCCAATTCAATTGTTTGCTTAGACTTTCGCCGCACGGTCGTGCAAAAAATAAAGACCTTATTTTGAAAGCTGAGTTATGTTTGATTCAAGAAGTTAAAGCCACCTCGTTCCTGACAAAAGTCGATCCCTTAAGCTGGGAAAACATTGGAGGTTCCACCGAGATTTTCGTCGTGGTTTTCATCTGATCAGAAGTAAGAAATTTCTTTTACTTTTACAATGGAAGCCGCAGAATTCATCAGACTGCGTGGCTACGAAAAAGCGGCTCTGACCCGTATTGAAACCTTTCTAACCACCTCCAGCTCTGATACGAATTCAGTCAACATTAACAATCGACTTGTCAGGTTAGAAGAAATATTTGCTAAATTACTTGAGTACGACGCTGTTATACCCTCAGATCAATCTGAAATTGAAGAGCTTGAAAATCGTTATTTCGTCGCAAAAGCGGGTCTTCAAGAATTATTGAAGTCAACATCACGTGTTGATCAAATTGATCCAAATCCCAGTTTTCTAAACGCAAGCTTTGGAAAGACTTCAGATTTTCGATTGCCTAGATTGAACATACCTGTTTTCAATGGTGATTACACTCAATGGCTTAATTTTAAAGATTTGTATCAAGGTATTGTTCACAATAACAATGCGTTATCTAATATCCAAAAGTTTCAATACTTAATAGGATTATTAGGTGAAGGTCCCAAATCAAGAATCCAACACATTCCCGTAACAAACGCTAGTTATGAGGAAGCTTGGACGAAACTCCTCAATCGTTACAATAACAAAAAACAGATCGCTAATACTCTGTTAGCTACGTTTTTCGCGCAAAACGCGATTACTCAAGCTGATGATTGTAACTTGAGGTCTCTTGTTGACACTTCCGAGCAAGTTGTCAGAGGTTTAAAATGCGTTGATGAAAAGGCTACTAAACCGGATATTTGGATAATTTATATGCTTTTAAACAAAGTTGATCCTGAAACTCGCCGTTTATGGTCAGATAGAAAAGATGAGACTGATTTTCCGTCATTTGATAATTTCATACAATTTTTAAATGATAGAGCATCAGCATTGGAAAATTCAAAAATTGACTTCTCAAGTCAAAAGGACACAAAAGTAAACGCAAATCGTGCTTGTTATTCAAAATGTCCAAAATGTAAGGATTTTCATTACTTGACTAAATGTTTCAAGTTTTAAAAATTTGAATCCTGCATCTCGCAAGATGTTTGTGATTAAAAGAAATCTTTGTTTGAATTGTTTTTCAGTTGTTAAGTTCTGTACTTCACAATTTATATGTAGATTTTGTAATCTCGAGCACAATTCTTTTACATGAGGAAAATCTAGGTTCGAATTGTGCGAAAACGGATCAACAACGGAAGTTCGACCCTAAATCATCAAACCTTAGCCAATGTGAAATTGCGGTAAATCCCAATCAATTAAATAAAGCTTTGCTTCCAACAGCCGTAGCTTTAGTTAAAGATGATAGCAGTAAGTTTGTTAATATTCGCATTCTTCTTGATTCGGGATCCCAGGCTTGTTTCTTATCTGAATCATTTGCTAAGAAAAATAATCTTAATTATGATTCAAAGGCTAAAATAAGTGTTCGTCATTTCGTCCACCACACCAACTACCACTCTAGATAATATGGATTTATGCATCTACTCAAGGCATAATAAAGATGTTAAATTCGTGTTAAAAGCATTTATTTTAAAGTCATCGATTGCCCCTGAACCTTTGTACAAAATTACGACTCAAGATCGTAAGCTATTATTAGGGCTACAACTAGCTGACAGTGATATTTCACAAACAAGTGAAATTGATTTAATCATTGGAGCCGATAAGTTTTTTTCGGCAATTCTCCCAGGTCAAGTGCTGCGCGACACTGGAAAGCCAATAGCTCAAAATATCCGTTTAGGCTGGGTTATAACGGGGAATCAAAAAACAAATCAGTTAGCTAGTCTTACGCTTGCAAATTTAAATCTCAATGACTTTCTAAAAACATTTTGGGAAATTAAATCAGTTCCCATTGCTAACGCATTGGAACTAACACCAGAAGAAAAATTTTGTGAGGAACATTTTGTATCAAATTATAAAATTTACTCTGATGGAAAATTTGAAGTCGAACTACCCATTCTCCAAACTGAAAGTAAATTGGGTTTAGAATTGAACTCTATCAGTGATATTTTTTGCTTTACGCCTCATCTTAACGTTGATTCTCCAATCACAAAAAGAAAGATATTATCAAACGCGTCTCAAATTTTTGATCCTTTGGATTTGATAAGTCCGTGTGTAATTTGGATTAAAATATTTTTATCAAAAATTATGGTTAGTTAAAAGCGATTGGGACGATGTTTTATTTGAAAAGTTAGTCACTGAATGGATGGAGTTTCAAAACAATTTTAACTTAATTAAAACCTTACAAATTCCCCGATGTGTAAGCATTTCCAAGGTTAAAATGTCATTACACTGCTTTTGTGACGCTTCGGAGCAAGCTTACGCGGCTGTAATATCTTGTAAGCAAATCTTACCAAATGAAGAATCTGTAAACCTATTAGTTTCTAAAACCAAGGTCGCACCTATTAAACAAGTTTCGATCCCTCGGCTTGAGTTATTAGGTGCAACTCTACTCGCCTCGCTCTTGCAAGCAATTTTAAATTGTCTCTAGATAAGCATGCAAGATGCTGAGATATATGCGTGGACTGATTCCAAAATAGTACTAGAATGGCTCTCGTCACACCCAAGGCGTTGGAAAACTTTCATCGCAAATAGAAAATCCAAAATATTAAACTCCCTACCCTCCAATTATTGGTATTTTGTCCCATCTAAAGAAAATCCCGCGGACATAGCTTCAAGAGGTATCAATCCTCAAAATTTAGGAAGTAGTAAGCTATGGTGGCATGGACCAAATTTTCTTACTCTGGATTCAAATCATTGGCCACTTGAAAACCCTACACTTCAAGATGACCCCAATGTTTTACTTGAATAAAGAAACGACCCTATTTTTGCTAACTCTTGTGTAGTTAATTCTACATTAGATGATATGTTTGAGAAGCATTCATCACTGGGAAAAATCATCCGTATATTAGCTTATTGTCGGCGCTTCATACTAAAATGCAAATCAAGAGCTATTTCAGCAACCTCGAGCTTTTCTACTCATTTATCCCTATCTGAGACCAAGGAAGTCAAATTTATTTTGTTCCGTTATGTTCAACAAATTCATTTTCCTAAAGAATTGGACAATCTGCAATCTAACAAGACTTTTTCTCCCCGAAGCAAAATTATTTCTTTGCATCCTTTCTCGGACGACCAGAGTGTCTTACGTGTGGGAGGGCGAATAAAACAATCGGATTTGCCCTACAACTCAAAACATCTAATTATTCTACCCGAAAAGCACAAGATCAGTACAATGATCATTCAAGATGCACACACGCATTTTTTTTTTTTTTTTTATGCGATGACATCAAGTCTATCTACCTCTCTAAAGGCAATTTGCAAGAAGTAATTAAAAAACTTGAGCTATTCTGAACTCGAGCTTTATTTCCAGCATAAGGGTACTTTCACACCAAAAGTCAAAGAAAATTTTCCTGTCCTTTCTCATCTACGCAAGCGCAGAGTATATTGATGAAGGCAAAGATATGCTCTGCGATAAGAAAACACACTTAAATTTTCTTTGTCGCCTTTGGTGTGAAAGCCACCTAAATGCGAAATTTCGAAGTTACTTTTTATTTTAAGTTTTCTTATATTCCCGAGTTAAATTACTACGGTCAAAAAAATTCAACTGCCTACAAATATTAATTGAATTTCTATTCCTACCGAAAGGACTTCAGAACTGTTGTTAGCAGCAGCAGTGATGTTCTTTCCTCAAGGTAAAAGCCTAACGGCAACATGAAAAGGTAATTTTGAAACAACAGAAGAGAAAGAAAACAAATTTTTATGAATTGAAATCTGAACCGTGTTTCATTATTTTTTAAAACGGCCTTAATAATTAATCTTTGAATTAATAACCATTCCGTTCTGAATTTTATTTCTTCAAAAAGTCATTTTTCATTCGCTTAATAACAAGAGTTGCGTATGTTAATTAATTTTGAAATAATCCTACATGTAATAAATTGAAGTTGTTGTCTATTACGAAAAAGTCCTCAATGATTTACCTTGCTCCCATTTTTCAATTAAAAAAAAGTAGAAAATTTTCACGCAGTTATGCTGCAGAATTAACAAGCTTAAGTATTTTCTTCTAAATGAAAATGAATAATGGCGATTGAGTTTGACAAGTACGCAGATAGGGCAGTCAAAGACTTAAGAATTACCTTTTTAATCCTGTTTATTGAAAAGCATTTTTCTTATTAATATTTTTAAAAAACATTTTCTCAAGATATCCAAAGTAATGTATAACCATAAAATGCAATTTTACTCAAATGTCATTAAAGTTTTTTTGAAGAAAGTCCAAATATCACACTTTGGGCAGTTCAAACACTGATTATCTAGACATATTTTATCAAGCCATTTTTAATTTGCAGTCAAACCAGTTTGTTAAACTAATGTGCATTAACAAGTAAATAATTGTATGATTGACATTAAAAGCTTCATTTTTTGAAATATTATGGAGAGCAGCATAAGACTGGGAATAAAAACAATTTTAAAATAATTAATTTATTACATAATAAAAAAACTAGATTCTTTTTTAATATTAATTTTACTGAAAAAATGTGAATTCCCTCTCTCTATTCGTTAAAACGTTTGTTTTTAATGAAGCTAGGCAGAGTATGTTGTTGAGTACAAACCAGTTTTACGTCAATTCGTCAAAAATACTAATATGTGTTCTATCATATGTGTTCTGTCTGTTTTTATTCAGTGTGCAATCTGAGTTCTGTCTTTGCATTCAATATGAAGTTTTTGTCCTGTCTTTATCTAATCGATATTCCTTTAGGTAAGTGTTTTTTTTTTAACACTTTTCTGTTTTAATTTACTATTGCTAGAACTCCCCATGTGTTTTACAAATCTGAAATGAGTTCAGCTATTAATGCCAGTTTTTTGCATTGATAGCTGAATATTTATTTCCTATGACCGTAAAAACTCTTTACTTGAGTCATCTCGTTACATATGCCCACAACAGAAATGCCAGTTGTGTTTTCTTCCTTTATATTTGTTTTTTTTTTTTACGAAGGCACCAAATTCCTTTGGACACAAATGACTTGAGTGTGTATAAAAATACTCTATCAAAGGCTACTTCAGAAACTTCCTGGTACAAATAGCGTTAAAAGTTAACGGTTTGTGAAAATTCTAGCTAAGTGGAAGCGTTTTTAGTAAATGTCAAAATTACAGCACCTAACATTTTCTTGCAAGATGCTTTTGTTCCTCTTTATGACGGTTGGAAAACGTAAAAATAATTCGCCCGGAGGGTTTCAAGAATTTTGAAACATACTGTGACCATTTTGTGTCGTTCTAAAATATATATGGAACAGTAAATAAAAAAAGTCTAAGGCTATGTGCAAGTCCTAATGTCCCTACGTTTAAGGACATTAAACTGAGTTTTTTTTTAACACACCAGACAGAAAAAGTTCTATTTCTTTCTTTGAAAGCTATTTCTGAACTTTGAAAGTAATGGTTGCAATTTGATTGTTCTTCTTGGGAATAGAATTTCGTACCAAAAAATTGATATTTAAGCATACTTTAGATAATAAAAATGCAGGTATATTTAACTAAATGTGAGTTTACTGAATTAATAAAGCATTTTTCTATAAATGCAATTCAATAACTATAGTTAAAATTATATTTACAAATACACTTTCGAAAAGTACTTTCTGTCTGAAGCTAAGAGCTCGGTGCTGGATATATTTTTCAAAAAGTAGTTTCAGAAAATTATAAATAAATAAAAAAAAAAAATTTTCAAGTATACAAATAACTGAAATTGTAGAGATTCGAAGAAAAATTAATTATTATATTTGTGGATAGAATTTCGCACTAAAAAATTGATGTTTAAGCATACTTTAGGTAATAATAATAAAAGTATATTTACCTAAATGTGAGTTTACTGAATTATTAAAGAGTTTTTTCGTAAATGCAATTCAATAAATATAGTTTAAATTACATTTACAAATACACTTTCGAAAAGTAGTTTCTGCGTGAAGCTAAGAAATTGGTGCTGGACATATTTTTCGAAAAGTAATTTTTAAAACAATTACAAATAAATAAAAAAAATTTTTCAAGTATACAAAGGACTGAAATAGTAAAATGCTAAGAACAATTAACTAAAAAAATTCAATTTTTTTTTTTGGAAAAACGAAAAGATTATATTAATTGGACACAATTTTAAAATGTATACAAAAGTGATTCTAGAAAAATTAAGTGCTACTTACAGCTATAGAACTCAAGAAAATTCCAATTAGAAGAAAACTTATAATTCAAAGTCATTGAAAATGATACTGAATAATCGAAAACACTAAAAAATTTTAAATTTTCTTTTTTGTATGAACCAATAAAAATAAAAAAATAAATTTTTACAAATAACATTTGTATTTTAACAAGCGCAAATTATATTCCTCAACGTACAAATACAAATTTTCATTCAATACTCAATGTTCAATAAATCCAACCGAAGTTAATAGAACCATCTTTGATAGCTTTTTGTTTTCAATCTATTGAGGGGGATGTTCTAATGTTCCGATTACTTTTCGTTCGCTGTTTTCAAACTGGAAGATTTTTTTTCACCCCGTAATTGTCTGGAAAGGAGAAGTAATGAAGCTCAACTTCCAATGAACGAATTGTTTCCTTTATTTCTCAGAAACGAACTTCAAAAAAAAAATAATAAACTGTAAAGTATTGAATATCTTGGAAGTACTTTTGCCAGAAGACGTAAAAAAAGATTGTAATAATATTTATTTACATATTTAATTATAACTTTATAGTTTTAATAATTCTTAATTCATTTGGTGTTATAGTAGTTTTGTTTCCATTTGCAACAAAGTTTGACCCATTTTCTAAAAGTGATAAGTCGTCAATAATAGGTCGCCAATAGTAGACAATTTTCAATTTAAACAAAAGAGGTAGTGTGAAAAGATACCCAGCATTATAAGCTAACAAATGATGTTGACGGATGATGGAAAACGTGCAATGATTTTGAAAAATCAAGTTAAATTTCAATATAGCTATGGGGACACTGACAGTTCGTTTTGTTGTAAAATGTCTTTAGCATTGACTTCTGTGTGTGTATGTTTGCATGAAGTTTAAACCAGCGCGAAATGTATAAGTGAATTTTTATTTTAACAATGAAGTTTAAATTTAAAAATTTTTTTTAACTATATTTTATGAATGATTTAGTAGTAAAGAAATCCTTCTGCACTGTAAAAAATTCTAGTTCAACCTTTTACCAAAAAAGGTGGATACAAATAGTGAAGTTTCGCTGCAACCAGCATTTGGTACTAAGTTGAACCATTATAATGGAATCATTATTCAACTTTAGTACCAAATATGAGTTGCAGCTAAATTTCACCCTTTTTTTTTTCCTTTTTTGGTGAAAGGTTGAACTAGAACTTTTTAGTACGATAAAAATTAATGAATTGAGCAAAAATAACCATTCTTGTTGCCTTACTTCCTCAAAATTAGTGTATCTACGCGTTTACAACAATTAATTTTGTTGTTCATAAGTTAGAAGTATTTGGTGTAGCTAATTGAATTAGATACAATTTATTTTACCGGATTCCTTTAAATAAGTTAATTTCCTAAACAATTCTGAATACCTTAAAGGCAAATTACAAGCTTGAATCGAAAAGAAAAGTCAAAATTAAGCATCTGAAATTAATCGAAACTTTCGGAAGTTCTCCAAAAGACAAGTTAAAGTGAACTGAAGTGTGTTAGCTACTTAACGCATTTCAATTATATTGTATGAAAGTGAACAGGCTCAAAAAGCGTCTGTACTGTTACGGTCTAATATAGATTTAAACCACAACTGAGATGAAAACACTAGTCAAGAAGCAGTAAACGTGCTAATTTTAGCAATTTTAATTTAAGATTCATTAATTGCTTACATTCATGCATATGTATGTATGTACTTTGTAAGAACTTAATGTCATTTTCCGATACAAAGTTAAAATATTGGCATCATTAAAGGAAATATTTATATTCATAATACAGACTGAAATTTGACTGAAAACTACAAAGACTCCATATAAAGCAATATATATAAATATATATAGTTACTTTTTTGTCGTTTTCCATTGTGGGTTTTTAATACTTTATTTTAAAAAAATAACTGTGCGAGAGTGAGTTATGAAAAAGAGTAAAGGCAAAAGCTCATGACTCCTTAAAATAAAAGTTAATATTTTTTTTAACTTCAACAACTAGGTGTAATTTTTGAAATTTTTTCAGTTTTCTTTTTCTATTTTTTTAAATGACAACATAAAACCCTTTTGCTATGAATAAAGAATGTGATGTAATTACTTTGGTTTTGGAGAAAGCAACCTCTGAAATAAACATCAACAGATATTCAATCAGAGAGTGTGTAGCTGGTGCTCAACCATACTATAATACAGTAAAACGTAGCTCGACACGCGGATAACTCGACTACCTCGGTAAGTCGACATTTCTCTCCCCTAATGGTTGGCCCAATGCTAATTTCAATGGGAGAAAAACTCTAACTTGACACATAATTTCCAGAAATCCCTCTAAGTCGACCTCTATTTTGTATTCTTACTAAAATATTTTTCCGGTATTTTTTCACGGTGTACAATTTTGTGAATTTTACAGTGATTTTTCTTCTCCAATAAAGCAATTATTATCTGTAAAGTGTTCTTGGAAGGTTCCACTATTTCCTTTGGACCCTGGATTTTTCCTCACGAGGTATTCTGATTGGATGTACTATGTTTATATATTTATTTATTTGTAATGTATAACTTTTCGAAATAATAATAGATAGATAGATAATAAACGGTTATAATTTTATTCACTGGAATTGGTTTTTAGAACTTGAATGGTAAGTAAATAAAATTGCAGACCAATGTTAGCAATTGAAATTACGTAACCTCGTAACTTGACACCCACTTATCTCGACACGTTTTCGTGTTTCCTCGGTGTGTCGAGTTATCGAAGTCTCACTGTAGTACGTATGAGTGTACATTAGTGTATATGTAAGTAAAGGCTGTTGTGCCCACTCCTCTTCCGCAAGTCAACTGGTGATGAGTACCACAACAGATCACGCCTATAATACCCCCCCCCCCATATATACTATACTCCCGACACCCACTATAATCTATATATATATGTGTGTGTGTGTGTGTGTACATATATATATACACGCTTCAAAATTTGAACATAAAGAGAGATGTTTTCAAAACGTGGAGACGCCTACAAAGAAACTAGAAGATAGAATCGTCATTTTTGTTTGTTTACTTTTGTCATAATGCTTTATTTAATGTTGAATTATTCATTAAAATTTGTATTGAAATGCTGTTTTCAAGATGGCTTAACCCTTTAACGCATTTGCCCGGGTCTGATACGGGCAAAAGTTACCGGAAAATTTGCCCATACCCATGCGTTATTTTGTTCCTAATGCCCGTCTGAGATCCGTTTACACTTTGTCTGTATAATATTTTTTCCTATGTAACTTTTACCCCACCCCCCGCTCTCTAGTCCCCCACCACAACCAGAAATTGCAAAGGATAACTTACACTATACTTTTCTCCACCACACCCCTACCTGTTAGCCGAGGCCTTAGGATTGCTTACGCACGGGGAGAGGTAGTGGGGTCTACGGATTTTACATGCACATATCCCCAAGTATACCTGGTGGTCTTCAGTGGGCATCGAACGCGCGACCTTTCAGGTGGAAGTCCGACGTGCTAACCACTGGGCTACCACGGCCCTAACTTACACTATACTAGTTTATCCGGAAAAACTCGTGCTTTAAAGGGTTAAATGTCAAAACAAAGATTCGCTTATGCACTTTTTAGAAGCTTTAGCTTCACACAAGAAAAAAAATGAAGCAAGTCAGGAAAAACCCAAAGTGAATGATAAAGCTGAAAATGTCAGAAGTTATAAAGCAACACCCAGCTAAATTGAAACAAATTGCTCCCTCCATTTTTCAAATTTGAAAAATCATAGTTCTTCAAATTAAAAATCGATGTTTACTCTCTTAGAGGAAGGAAGAAAGAGATTTCAGAAAACTTCAATTATTTAGATTGTTTAAAAATAGCTTAAAATTAACTGCACTCCGTTATATTGCACTAAAAATGTTATCAAAATTCTATGTGTGTTCTAAAATGGAATCTTTTACTGAGAGTAAATTTTCATTGGTACACTTTGTTTTTAATTATTTAAAATTATCTATTTTAAGTTACATAACTATGTTTCGATAAATTTGGTAATTTTAATGATTTTAATTGACAACATGTGTCTTTGCTTTACAAAGTTAAATACTTTTAAACTGCGCGAAAAGAAATATCATACATCTCTATTTTTAAAATAGAGTTTAAAAATAAATTTCAATGACAAAGTAAACTAATTCTGTTATTTCAAATATTGTGCATTCGATAAAATTATGACAAAAATTAATATGAATAAAGACAAACAATTCAAGGAGGATTTTTTTTTAAACGTGTTTTAATTGGCATCTCCCAATTACATTATCTGCAACTGCTCAGAAAAGGCGTAATAAAACAGTTTATAATTTCAAGAAAAAAAAATCAAGAACGTCTTATTTCGTTCTAATATGACTGAGTAATGGTCATTAACATTTGCAGACCTAGTCTATTCTCCTGATACCGGCATTTGACGCCTTGTTTCTTCACTGGGAGGTGAAGCACCTGGACTCTGACGATAGGAAACTACAAAAAGAATTTAATTTAGCCGAGAGTACTCAAGGGATTTTTAACATGCCGCACAATCATACAACACGGGGACCTATGATTTTCTATTCACCGAGACGGGCAGGTTCGAGCCTGGGAACTTGGGCGTACGAAACCCGCTCCTTACCACGACGCAACCATGCCGGAAATTTTAAGAACATTGAGAGATAGCTGCTTTAAAACCAAAGCGATCGTTAATTTTAGAACAATATGAGAACAACCAGACAGGATTGCATTCCCACGTCCATTTATACAGACCATCCTGAAGTATTTCACTAGGTATTGAAATAATTAATTTGTTAATACACGAATTCATTAATTAGAGTTATTGCTTTCAGCGATATTTTTATGAGATGTAATCCTTCTTTTCTGCTTTTATCTAGTTTTGTCCTTTTTTTTCATTGAATTCTTGCTGAAACACAAGTAACCATATTGGAAGATTCTTTATTAGATTTTTTTTCTATCACTTTTAACCATTTTTTATGGTACTGAAGAAAATCGTTTGGTAAAAAATGCACTGATTTTTGTCTAAAGACTTCAGATTGCTATTTCTTTTTTAAAAAGGCACTTATTCTTTTGAATTGTATTTAAGAACATAAAACATTATTTTTTGTCACCTTATTTTTATGTTTAAAATTCTAAATATGAGTCACGAGTCTTCAAGTTAATAACGAAAAAAGAAAAAAAACGTATTTTGATATTCATGAATGCAACAAAGAAAATTGAAAAAGCTTAAGGGCAGTTTATTATCGAGAGACGTTTTTCAAGATTTTAAAAGAAATTAATTTCACATTTTAAACAAATGTTTTTTTAAGGAAAATATTTAAAAAATCCCATTTGTAAAGACTTTTCTTTTAATGTAAAGATTAAACTTAAAATCGCTAATAATGTTTTATTTCACTTTTCTTTTAATGGATTTTTTTTTTCTATAAATATACTATTTTTTCCCCCTTTTATGAATCTATTCCATAATTTAAATTTTGTACAAAAAAACCTTTCTGCGAAGATAAAGAAAAATGAATCAACTAACTCTTCGCAAAAGTTTGCGAAGAAAAAAAGAAGAAAAGCAAACACAATGTGACGTTTGAATAATTATGAACCAAATAAAATAAAAAAAGCAAGTTTAAACTTCATCAAAAAATGAAAATAATGCAGTCAAAACAATACTATAAGCCCGAAGTATGTCTTCTGTGTAAGTAATTCCTCTTTTTTCTTTTAGAAGAAAATATTACCTAAATTTATTAGACTATAATTTTGAGGGGAAAGTCACAAGAAAACAAAAAAATCCACATTAAATAAAAACTTCTTTTAATTACATATACACAAACACCTATTCTAATTTGATTAGAGACAGCTGCAAAATATTACTTTTAACTGTCCATTATGTTGCTCTACAAGTATTACAACGTAAAAAAAAACCTGCATGTTTTTAATAACTGTAAATGTAAGGTATTTTGCAGGGTTGCTGTGATGGTATGAATTTTCCATTTCCTGTCGTGAAAAGGTTGAAAATTAACGGTAGAACCAGAGAAATATGATGAAGTAATCTTGGAGGATACTTTTCCATATTTTCATAAGTCGTTTTAAAATTACTGATTAATGTTTTGTAAACGGCATTGGGAAATATATGATTAAAAAAAGCATGTTTATACACAGCAAAACTCCTGTATATCGACATTAGCGCGGCAAAAATAAGTCCGTTTCAATTCAGGCAGGTAAAAATAAAATCTTACCTTCATAGTCTCAGAAGTTTTTGAATTTCACATACGTTAAAATATAGAACTATGTGAGTATCAGGTATGTTTTTGTTTTGCTCAAAAAAAATTCCTGGCCGGAGATACAGGCAGCCAAAGATGGCGCCTCCGGCGCAATTTTTCACTTCCGATTTTCGACAAAAACTTTCAAGTGCTCTATTTAATGAACGGTGCAAGATATTTTGATGCGGTTTTTTTATTTGAAAGATAACTATATTCTGTTTAAGATAAAAGGCTAAATTTTAAAATATCTATTTAACTTTTTTTGCTGCAGCCTTTTGAATTTTTTTAAAAGAATCTTTTTTATTTTTTTTCTCAAAAAAGCCAATTTCAAAATGTTTTAGTTTTTTACTTTTGGTTAATACCATTAAGTACTTAATTCCCTGAAAAGGAGAGCTTCCACTCTTGCGTTTAACGGTTTTTACAAGCAATTTAAGATTTTGCCATATATTTCATCAGTTTTGTTAACAACATAGTCATATATTGGTCTCATTAAGTCAAAATTATATTAATTTAATTTTCTTAATAAATATTAGAAACATATCCCCTCGTCCCACAAAAGAAATTTACCAGTAGAAAAACAGATAGACATACATTGCCCAATCTTATTGCCCGCTACTTTAAAATATATATTGATTTAATTTATTTATTTTTTAAATATCATTTTCTCATTTTTTCCTAGCTAGAGTTCAAATCTATTAGTTGTTAATTTTAATATATATGTTATTCAGTAAAACATAGCTTTTTATATTTGATTATCTTGCTACTGATGTTAAGAGAAAAAAAATGAGGAATACTAGTAGTGGGGGGGGGGGGAGGGATCAATTTAGGATTCAATCACTTTGCATTTTTCTTTCTTTTCTTTCATAAGGAACTTAGCAAAAACAAAGCACATGCACGAAACACCACTAATTGCTCTATCTATAACTTACAACATAATTTTTGGAAATGGTACGTTTTGGAACATGTCCATATATTGAAAGCTTTAATATGTTCTTGGTTGTAAAATATTAGTGTTTTTTCTTTTTTTTTCTTTCCCTATTTTTCTTTTTTGAAAAGATATTTCTAATATTTATCAGGCTGTACATAATTTAAAGCAGATGATTTTTTTCAAAAAAAAAAATCATTGATTTACCTCAATAGTTCTAACAAAAAGCAAATCAAACAAAATGTTACAGAATTTATTACTAATTTCAGTTAGCATTATGAGTTTTGAGGTATGGGGACAATAAACATCTTCTCAGTTCAAAACAAGAAAAAAAAAGAAAAAAATTCATTAATTATGTTGTCCTCATAGCAACGAAATGGCATTCATCTTATCTTCACAGCTACAATGGAATTTAATATATCGTTCCATAAACAGTTACATAAGCAATTGGCTAATTTTTATGCAGGTATTTAAAGAAGGAAATAGAAATTTAATAGCGAAATAAATATCAAAATATTTTCAATGGGGAAATGGAACAGAATGTTGAGAATCTGCCTAATCAATTAAAACCAATATTAACTGATTTAAATAGTTTTAAGAACATAACTAAATTAGCCGAAGCTGTTACAAGTATTCAAAAAAGCTAGAAAATAACCTAAATCAGCAAGATAAAGTAACTATACAATACTTTTTTTTAAAAATATGAACATGCATTGACACCTTTCTTTCCTTTTTTTTTTGTTAGCAATCTCTAACCCCAAAATATAAAATAAGTGATTTAAGAGCCAATTAAATTTGGTTAAAAAAACACTGAACTATGAAGTATGGCTTGAAGTTCATAATTTGTGCACTTCCTTTTTGTGGAATTCAATTTGAAAAAGAAATTGCAGTCTGTGTCAACATTTGAGTGTGGGAAATTGTAACTGCTGTAAAATAAATCATGGGTAATAAACAACTAAAAATAATTCAGGTGCTCATTTCAGCAGCAGTTGAACTAAAGTTTTCTACATTTGCATTTGTTCACAACAAGCTCAAAAAAATAACCTTGGGGTAGAAAAGACTGCCAAACTTGTTTTCTTTTTCAAATTACTTGATGGCAAATGTATGTGTTATATAAAAATAAATTTAATTATTAATCAATTTGTGATTATGAATAAATGATATACATAAATAATTTTAATGGTTGTTATACATCTATTTACGTTACTTGCTAACAACCTGGCAAATGTGCAGTAATTAATTTTTCTTACACATGCGTATTGGGTTGAAAATACAGTGTATTGCATTATTTTTCTAAATTTTTAGCATAAATATACACTTTTCAATGTAAAATTCTTATTTTGACTTAAATAAATATAATACTCATTGCATTTTACTTAGAATGTCAATCTTAAGTTAGGTTTATGGTTATAATAAGCAATCTGGTTTTAAATTTAAAAAAAAAAACTTTAATTAAAAAAAAAGTCATGATTTTTTCGCTATAATATAACTGTTTAAGAATTAATTGTCATGTCAAAGAAAATTAAATTAATATAATTTTGACTTAATGAGACCAATATATGACTATGTTGTTAACAAAACTGATGAAATATATGGCAAAATCTTAAATTGCTTGTAAAAACCGTTAAACGCAAAAGTGGAAGCTCTCCTTTTCAGGGAATATAGTACTTAATGGTATTAACCAACAGTAAAAAAATAAAACATTTTGAGATTGGCTTTTTTGAGAAAAAAAATAAAAAAGATTTTTAAAAAAAATTTCAAAAGACTGCAGCAAAAAAATTTAAATAGATATTTTAAAATTTAGCGTTTTATCTTAAACAGAATATAGTTATCTTTCAAAAAAAAAACCGCATCAAAATATCTTGCACCGTTCAGGAAATAGAGCACTTGAAAGTTTTTGTCGAAAATCGCAAGTGAAAAATTGCGCCGAAGGCGCCATCTTTGGCAGCCTGTATCTCAGGCCATGAAATTTTTTTGAGCAAAACAAAAACATACCTGTAACTCACATAGTTCTATATTTTAACATATGTGAAATTCAAAAACTTCTGAGACTATGAAGGTACCCCCCCTGCCTGAATCGACACGGATTGTACCGTTCGTAATTATGTGTTCACAAAAGATTTTTTTTTTTTTTGGGGGGGGGGGGGTTGCTTTGCTGGCGGGGAATTAAAAACTGTCCTCCTAAGAAGGGTGCCCACATTTGAACGGTGTCCATTAGGATGAGCTTTACTGTTTTTATATGTAAATATATATATATTTATATAAATGTATATATGTGTGTGTGTGTGGAATACTGTTTTGTATAGAAGAATTAATTTCTGATAATCTGATAATGTACAACCGGAGAAATTCCTCATTTGAAGCAAATAGTTTGAACTCTTAATTGAATTGCATTTGTAAATTCTACAAATAATAATGTGTAATTCCCTTCTAAATAAAGAAAAATAAAAACTAGCGAATATGCAAATACCACTCGCCAAAAAGAGAAAGTCAATTGAAAACTGAATTAATGAAATAATATAAGATTATCTAAATATAATACATATCTAAATATAATACATATATATATCATAAGCAAAAATTTAGAAACATGCAACATAAACTTAGAAAACATTATACGTACTGAGCTATTTTTTGTATCACAACTTAATGTCATTAAGTTTATAGCATCTTCGCGTGGAAACTTTCGACACCATCAATCAAAAATGCGTAGTACAGAAGTTTTGCTCAGAATTTTAAGTCAGGAAAAGAAAATACACTAATGGAAAAAAAAATCCCAACACCAAGAAGGAGTTGTGCTAGCGAAACGAAATTCGGCAGGCGTGTTTATACATCTGGAAGATGACGTTGATTCGAATTTTGCGCTCGGCGTATCAGTGTGACGCTAGTAGCGACACACGGAAGATGCAAATCAGGTTTGCTTTAAATACGCGCTGTAACGTTCCTAAGCGTTGTTTAGCGTCGAGATTTGGTGTAGTGAGTTAATGTTAGTCCACAATGCCTTTGAGAAGACGACGAAGCCATTATCAACAGCTCACTGAGTTTGAACGAGGTCGTGTAATAGGCCTACGAGAAGGTGGGTTTTCTTTCCGCGAGATTGCAGAAAGGCTTGGCAGGAATGCATCCACTGTGCATGAATGTTGGCAGCAGTGGTCAAGGAAAGGCACTGCCTCAAGAAGACCGGGTTCCGGGCTGCCACGTGGCACTACTGAGAGGGAAGACCACAGTGTTCGGCGTATGGCCGTAGCGAGTCATACTGCGTCTGCAGCAGAAATTCGAGCAGCAGTTGGCACCACAGTGACACAACGAACTGTTACAAATCGGTTACTTCAAGGACAGCTCCGAGTCAGGCGTCCTGTAGCGTGCATTTCACTAACGCCAAACCACTGCCGTTTGCGACGTCAGTGGTGTCAGGCTAGAGCTCATTGGAGGACGGAGTGGAGATCTGTTGTGTTTTCTGATGAAAGCCGGTTCTGCCTTGATGCCAGTGATGGCCGTGTGTTGGTTAGGAGGAGGCCAGGTAAGCGGCTGCAGCCATCCTGTCTGCGGCCTAGACACACTGGACCTACACCTGGAGTTATGGTCTGGGGAGCAATTTCTTATGGCAGCAGAAGTACTCTCGTGGTTATCCCACGCACCCTGACAGCAAATGTGTACGTCAGTCTGGTGATTCAACCTGTTGTTCTGCCTTTCATGAGTAGCATTCCAGGAGGTGTTTTCCAACAGGATAACGCTCGACCTCATACTGCTGTTGTAACCCGCGTGCTCTACAGGGTGTCGATATGTTGCCTTGGCCTGCCAGATCACCAGATCTGTCTCCAATTGAGCACGTATGGGACATCATTGGACAACAATTCCAGCGTCATCCACAACCAGCATTAACCGTCCCTGTATTGATCGACCAAGTGCAACAGGCATGGAACTCCATCCCACAAACAACATCCAGCACCTGTATGATTCGATGCATGCACGTCTGTATGCTTGCATTCAAAATTCTGGCGGTTACACCGGTTATTAATGTACCTGTATTTCACTTCTGCAATGGCTCTTCTCGGGCTTAAATTAACCTGTGATCTTGAAATTGTAATCAATTACGTACGTTACCTATATAAATGTATTGCTGAAATTTCATTACTCTACAATAATTATTTCTTGGTGTTGGGATTTTTTTTCCATCAGTGTAGTAAGAGGACTCGACAGCTGCATCAGATTGATAAAAATATTCAAATGATGCTCGTTCACCTGAAACGGCTAGCTGGGAATTCGTTCAAATATTGTTTACAGCCTATTATGAGTGTAAAAGTATTCTTTTTTATAAGTAGTTATTTAGTAATTTTGATAAAAAGCCAAAAAAAAAAAACGTAATTTGATTAAAAACTTTGAGTGGAATAATGCTGGGATGATCGAAAAAAGTAAAATTTTAATTAATTTAGCGAAAATTTCAAAACCGTGAGATATTTTCTACGCAAACAATGAAATTGAAAAAATTTGGTTAAAAAAACCTCCGGAAATAAATAAATAATCAAATACAAAAATACTATGCATCTTCATGAAGTTAATTAACCGAAAATATTACTTTTTGTGACAGTGAAGTCTGTTTTGGCAAGGTTCTTGGTGTTTTGTAAAGTTACAAGAAAGAAAAAAAACAGCTGCTTCTGTAACCGTCTATTTATCCGATAAAATTAAGAAATATTTCGTGGTTCACCGTTAAATTAACTCTTGGTTTTTTTTCACCAATACCTTTAAAGGCACAGGGATTTTATCTGAATTCTTTAAGCTGTTAGCACAAACATTTTTATTGTAGTAAAATACGATCAATATGATATCATCAATCAAAATTTATCAACCGTATTTTAAACCAGTAAGAAAAATGTCTTTAAAAGAAATTCATTTTCAACAATTATTACTAGAATAGTTAAATAATGGATTTCTCTCTTGCAGAAAATGCCACAAGCGTTCGTTAAACATTCAATCAATCAGATTTTAGGCTTACAGCACGTGTTTTTAAAAATAAACAAATTAAACCATAAAAAGTTCCCTCTCTCTCTCTCTCTCTCTCTCTCTCTCCTCAATCTCTGAATCTATCTATCTATCTATCTATCTATCATATCATATATATATATATATATATATATGTGTGTGTGTGTGTATAGTACTAACTAAGTTGCATTTATTTCCAAAATTGCGTCAGTAATCACTGATGAAGTTATTAAAAACTATTGCGATATATTCAAAACATATGGAATCACGATTGAAGTATTTCATCTTTTAAGTCAGAATCATTATTTTGGAAAAACTATTATAGAAAACTTCTTACCAGAACACATCACCAATGCCTATATTTGCTTTCAATATATATATATATATATAATGTTTAACATAGCATAATATAACAAATTCAATTAAATTGAAAATAAGAAACAAAAATGAGCTTCAACGGATGTTTAAACTAATAAAATAATAATACGGTTTTATATGTAACAATAAACTTTCACTACAAATATATTTTCTTCATATATTCATGAAATTATAGTAGCTAAATAATGTAGCTATGTAATGCTTATAAATACATTTTGTAGCTGTACTGATAAATTTAAAATGAAACACAGCAGGACCATATTTCCAGATCAAAGAATTTTCTCAGCGAAGAGCGAAGTCTTCGTTGATACAGCATAAAATCTTCGAAGCACTGCAGAGTAAATTTTTCTTCACTCTGAAATTTAAAAATACATTTCTAAGCCCAGCATTTTGAGAACATCAGCTCTAAATGTTTATTAAGATTTGTGATTTAAAATATATCAGGTTATGATACAAGAAATACTAAACTGTTTTTGTAGTTACCACATAAATTGATGAAAACAAGGTAAAATGAATTAATGCGTACAATTAATGGTTTTTATGCTAAAAATAATTATTAAATATGGAAGGGTGGTAATGAATAAGGAAATTTGATTGAGTCGCTGCACTGGTTTAAAAACGTTTACTTCAAGAAAAACTTCCTTTTGGCGCTAATAGAATAATCCAGCAACCCCCCCCCCCTTTTTTTTTTGTTTTCTTTTTCTAAAACTACGATTAATAAGTAACCATGTATTATTATATAAATAGTCTGATAGGCATGTACATTTTGTTTATTTTCCTAGTTTTAAAAGCATACAATTGTTGAATTTCATACTCTATTGCAATTAAATTGAAATTTTCGGGAGGGTGGGGCAAAATGACGAGTGTCATTTATCGGAACACGAAATAGGAAACTATTGATGAACAAACGGTCGAATCATGCAGCGAAGAAAAATGATCGAGTTTTGTAAAAGAGGATACAATCGGATTTCGAAATGCGGGGACTGGCTGAAAGACAGCTAAAATCTGCAAATATTAGCAAGTATGTATCAAGAACCCGTAGACAAATAACGTCAAAATAAACTCATAAAAAGAGCAGAATAACGAGCAGTTCAATTTCAGTGCTCTAATGACGTTGAGGTGTAAATGTAAAATGCATGCTTATAGTTTTTGTTGCATTTTTTTCTAACCTTGTTAGATTTAAACGATTTTTACTTCCTTGTACGAAGTACAGGAAGTATTGTAACCAGGAAAATATTCGCATTCAAATTTCATCCAAAATTGCCTTTTAATCACAAATTAATCAGTTTGGACAGTGTTTTCACAATGTCCGTACTTATCTACATACGCACGTGCGTATGGACCACTAAATATTGATTGTGGCCATCCCTGAGTCTGTTTTGACGTGCCGTCTGTATGTGCGTATCTCGCATAACTCAAAAACAGTTAGTCGTAGAAGGTTGAAATTTCTTATGTAGAACCTGTACAGGATCTAGTTGCGCACCTCTAGTTTTGGTTGTAATCGGATGTTCACAAGAGGTGTGTTATGTGGTTTTGTGTCAATTGGATGCAAATTTATAGTCGGTTTTCCACAGAGAAATATTTACCTAAGGACATTACCCCAAACCAAGACGCCCATTTGGTGAAAACTTGCTAATATTTCGCCAAATTTGGCCCCAAAATAGTGAAGCCATAAATCGCCAAATCCGTCGGTTTGGCGATTTATGCGATGTTTGGAGACTTTCCCGTAGACCTCCCATGTTAACGCCTTTGCAAAAATAATTAGGATCTTATAAAAGTCTTTCCTCCATTGGTTTCTAACAAACAAGTGGGTTTAAATGTTTAAAATGCTCTTTACACCTCAACCTAAGGCAAGCTTCCAGTTTTTTTTCCTTTGCAGATTCCGGCGAGTTTCTGTTGCGTTTTAATTTCAGATTTCTCGGGCCAATAAAAATAATAAATTACATTAATCCTGGAAATACCGTTATCTATATTTACTATACTGTATGGGTACAGGGGAATAAAAGTGAACTAAAAATTTATTTAAAAAATAATGAAGCTAAGAAATATAAGTTTTAGCGTGCGTGTATAATACACGCACTCACTTTTTTTAGTTCTTAAAAAGATGTATTATATGTAGCGTAGTACAAGGAAGTCATGTGGTGGACACATCAGCTCGTTTGCATTAGTAATCGTGAAATTATTTATTTAAAATATGCTTTTATTTAAACTCATTTCAGATCTTATTATAAAAACGTCCTTTCGATATTCTAATGCGTTTGCAAACCCTATTTGTGCATTTTCTCAACATAGTACGTATTAGGACATTAATCAATTCAGGGTGAAAACCAATCTTTCACGTTGCCTTTGATTACAATAACTGTCTTTTGCCTGCCAGAACTTTAAGAAAACTTTGGCAAGGGAACTTTTTTGCTTGGAAAGAAAGGATTTATTTCCCTTTAGATAGAATGCAAAAGCTTTCCCATTCAAAATCACTCTGTGTTTCTTAACATCGTTATCTAGTCTGAGAAAACTCCAAAACATTTTAAGCATAGAGAAATATACTGTGAAAGCTTCAAGAAAAGAAAAGGTTGGAATTTCCTTTTCGTTCCGACACAACAATGACAAAATTTAGCTGCAACCAACATTTGGTACAAAGTTGAAACATTACAATGGTGTAGTTTCAACTAGTTTTACCCTTGTTGCGGCATTAAAAGATCTAATCAACATAAAATAAATTTACCACTGAAATCATTACGAAACAGACATGTCTGCAGAAATGCGCTAGAAAAAAGAAGAGACAAAAAGGATTCATTACACTATAAAGAACAGCATTTTGTCTGGGTTTGCTGCATGTCGGCTTTTCAAAATATGTAACACTTCAATTTCTTATTCAGCAAGAAGTTTGGGGTATAGCTACACAAAAATAAAATTTAAAAAATAAATGATTTAAAACTTAACATGTAACCAATTTATAATGTAGCAATTTCAAATACACTGAAATTCAAAAATGAATTATAACTTATAGTAGATAACTCAGTTTCATTGTAAAAAAATTCTAGTTCAATCCTTCACCAAAAAAATGGTAACAATGGCGAAATTTAGCTGCAACCAACATTTGGTACAAAGTTGAAACATTACAATGATGTAGTTTCAACTAGTTTTACCATGAATGTGAAACTAGGAAGCATTATCAATTTTAGTACCAAATTTCGGTGGCAGCTAAATCTCACCATTTGTTGGGTGAAACTTGAACTAGAATTTTTTACACTGTACTTTCAGCTTTTTTAAAATAGAGTTATTAAGATCAGTTAAATTTTACTGAAATAAATCATTCGCTTTTAGTAAGTAGGTCACATTGTTTTAAGTACAATAAGTAAAAACATGCTTTGATTTTCTTTCGGCATAAATAACGGTTACTTTTTTTTTTTGAAACACGATATGACAGCAACATATATAACTGTTTCATTCCTTTTTGTTATGCATTGTATTAAAATAGTAGCATTTTGCTTCTGACGTTTTGTTAAGTAACTTAAAAACTTAATGCAGATTTGGACTGAATCTGAAAGTTACGCAACGTTTTTCGACTTTTTGAATAAATAAAAACGCAATGCTTCCGAATATTTGGAATCTCAAAACGAGCTTGCAGAATATTCTTTTTCCTTTAAATTCTATAACCATTAGTAAAACATGTTTTTTCCAATGTTAACAGTTGATGCTCTTAAGAATTGAATTTTTACGTCCTCAATGTATTTACTAGTTTGATTAAATGGCAAGATCTGGTATTATTTTAGCCCATTATATTGAACTCCAACCATTTTATTTCTTGTTATATATAAAGCTAGAAAAGTATGCGAAATTATTATACACTTGAAATAATGAAAAAATAATGGATGCATTTACTGTATTGAGCTAAAAGATTATAATGAAGGGACTTTCATATATATTTAAAATTTACATATATTCAGAATTTTTTGACATGACTTAGATACCTATGTTGCGTAATTTTTTTAATTTTTTTTTTATACAAACACAATTTTTATGCACGTCAGAAAACCAGTAACGGCTTCATTCAAAATTGATTTCCATTTATCTCCTCCACTTGTTTTTTTCACCCCTCTTTTGTCTATTTTCTTGTTCTTTCATTTTTTTTTTCAATGGAATTATATGAACTATTTTCTAGAAGAAGATTTTAAATTTAACTATTTCATTTTGAATGCATTATTTGCGACTTTATTGCCAATATATGAATGATATTTTAATAATGTCCTGGTAAAATGCATACTTGTTTTTTTAGTGTGCCTTCATATTTGTTCCAATAAAAATAATTTGGAAGAAATTTTATGAAATAAAGTATTTTCTCGGATATTGTTTTCCCCAGCAAATCCCGTCTCGGAAAACTACTACGTGGGCAAATTTATTCAAAACAAAATATCTCTTCAATTTTCAGAAACATTAATTCATTGTATTTAATCCTGCCGAAATGTTTGTGTTCTACTTTTCATCTGTTTTTAAATAAAAATTAAAAACACGTTTAATAACAAAACTAAGACTACTAGATTACAACTATTGTGCATAAAACCGTTGAATTCATTGCATGCAAAACAATAGGCACATGCATAAAATTATTAAAACCCAAATGGTCTGGATGCATATTGTATTAAACGTAATGACCCTCACCGTAGATGTGGTTAGAATAAAAAGAATGTCCTACAAACTATCCGAAAAAAATGTTTTTGAAATGCCAATACCATGAGGAATATTTTAATAATACTACCCACTATGAAAATTTCACTTTCGAATGTTATTTCATACTCCATACTATCACTACAACAACAAAAAAGAATTTTACATTCGGATGACTTCTTAAATGAGAATATGAAAAATATCGACCTTTTAGTTATGTATATTCCATTTATTTCTTTATATAATCGAAGCCATATTGATCAGCAGAAAATATAGCTTCAAGAGTTCAGAGACAACAAATGCTAGTAAACGTACATTTTATTCCACGCAGGCGAAAAAACCTCAAATCTAAACATATTTCAACCTAAAAAATAGTAAAAATACTATTTTCAGACAATTTCAGGTCATATTCCTTCAACTTCTTCAGTACATGATATTTAAAATTGAAATTTCTCATATTTTTGCTGCACATAAAACCGCAGTTAAAAAATAAATAAATGCTGCCAGTTATCAGAAAGTAATAATTAGAATATGTTACACATTATTAAATATTTCTTCGTCTTACTTACCGGATCTATTTATTTTTATATTTAAAAAGAACTTTTTAATACATCTACTTCCATTAATTTATTCAATTTGCTTTTTTAGGCAACGCCATCTCGTATTCTTCTTTTGCGAACGATTTTTTTTTCTTTTACTTTTCACGACAAAATTCAAAGAAATTGTACCAAATGACCATAATTATGCAATAATGTAATGCAATTTACTCCAATCCATTTTAATACGTGAATTGTGGAACTCCATTGGTTGATGTAAATGGATGGGGGCGGGGCAGTATAAAATGCTGATATATTGTTTTCTCAAAACTCACACAGGTTAATTTCAAGGAAATGAAGTAAACTAACAATCGCAATTTTTCTCATTTAGTACTGTGGGAAACTGAAGGCAACTATTCAATTTTCACATAAAATTCGATTATTTTTACCATTGTTTAAATTAGCGAGAATTTGCTTCAAGTACTTTTTTTAAAAATTTGAGAATAAAAATTTCCATTCATACTATTTAAATGAGGAGTTAAATTTTAAATTTAATTACGAACTCTTTCAGAAAGGTAACGTTCAACTTTTTACTTTATGACGTATTATGTAATTTTTTCATGGTACACTCGTAGGCGTAGATTTTTCTTCACTTACTCAGTTAAAAATTTTAGTTTGAAATATATATGCACTTAGAGCATTTAACTCCATATAAATTGTGAAAATGTTTAAAATAGGCAGTCTTCATTTATTAATTTAGGTGTGTTCTCAAAATTAATATTCTTGTACTCTTGATTATACTGTCTTCTTTGTTAATTTCTGGGTATGTGTTCCCTTATTTTCAACGAGGAAAATTTTAATTACATCACCAAGCTTTGGAAATTACTTTCACTTGGTTAAACAGCACAGCATTATTCCTCTACAAGTCATCATAACAGAGTAAAGTGAAATACCTAATAGCCACTTCTAAGAGATTGAATAACTGTACGGAAAATTACAAAGAAATGCTGAAAACTATAATTTAGGTTAAACAATTAATGACGTTCCTTAAAAATATATAAATTCATTGAAATTTTGAAAAATCGTAGCAGAACTTTCTGCTGCAAACTGGCTACTGCTTCACAATCAAACAACAGTTGTTGGTAATTTCATATAATGCAAAATATTTTAAAGAATTGAATGAAATACTAGAAATCGGTGTTTAGTTGTAAATAGACAAAGGGGGAAACCATGCAATCTCGCTATGTGTTTGAATCGTTGTCATTATCCTGTTAACCGTAAGTTTCAAGTACCTTTAGAGAACGTTAATAAATGTTTTTATTTTTAAATATTTTGCAATGTTTCGTGTTAATACCCCAACATTTAATAACATTCGTGTAAATATGCTTCAAAAAAGAAATATGTAAATAAATAAACAAATAAAATCTACACATATGAACGTTTTATCGCTTAAAAAGTATTAGTTGTGTATTACTTGCATTTAGTTGCTTTGTAATATCCAATCATCGTTTTTGAAGCTTCACATACAATTTCACATCAACACGTTGCTCTTCCAAAAATACTTTAAAGACTGGTTTCAACCTATGTTTCGCTCAGAAAATGACAGAAATGAGAAATTTTTACTTTCGGTCTATAAGGTTTCCATAAAAGTTCCTTTAAGATGTTCTGTGAGAGAAAGTGCTTTTATTTATGAAAGGCATTTTGGAAAATGGCATACATAAATAATTTTCAGCTCGTTAAGTACATTTTCTCTTTGTGTGTTGAAATTTTTAATTAGGCACATAATCTTGTTGTATTTTTTTTCCTTCTTCCCAATATTAAACAAACTACTTTTATTTCGTTTTAAACTAATTGTTCACATTGTCGTCAAAGATTTTAAAAGTAAATTTTCCCTTAGCCTAAAATATATTTTAATAAAGCTCATATTTTATATTTTTTAAAAAATAACTCCATGTTTCAATTGGGAAGAATGATCCCCCAAGTTTCATATTTCCAACTGACCCACTCTTTTAAATTTTTTAAAAAAGTTGATGCATAATAAAATATACAAACGCAAATTTTAAAACAAATCATTAAGGACTAAAACTGTTGTTTAATTTCGAATTTTCGGTAAGTATCACATGTTTTACCTAAATGAATAAATAAATTACATCAATTCAATGAGAAAATACTAAGTTTGGCAACAGATGTCACAATTCCTCGATAAATACCAAGAAACACTGGTGAAAGACAGCTCTTCACCACTCTTAGTTCAATCACTTTCAGAAATAAAATTTTTTTCAACAAGAACAGGAGTCACAAAACTACCAAAAATTCACACGCTTGTAGTCGCTTCAAGACAAGTTATTATAATTCAAATTTGACCTGGAGTCGGAGTTATTCTCCCTCTGTCGTGTGATGCCCTAGATTCTTATCATTTGTCCTTCAAAAAAGTGTCCTGTTAATCTTATCATTTGTCTTTTAAAACATGTCGTGTAATGACCTAAATTTTTATCATTTGTCCTAAAATTTCCTACAATTTATGTAATTTACTTCATAGAAGGAAATCCATTTGTCCTTCAAGTGTTGTACAATGACGTACAATTGTAGGAATTGTAAGACAAATGCGACCCCTGGATGTGACTAACTTAACAACACAAGTTCAGCATAAAAAGCTACTTCTTATTGTTATCGAGGAAAAAAGAAAAGTTCATTTAGTTAAGTTATTATAATAATAGCTAGAGTTGTGGGAATACTTTATCTTTAAACGCAAAGCATATTAGTAAAACTTTTTGTAGAGAAATATGTCATTTGCAACGCATTTTGGATCTGGAAAATATAATATAGTTACTGAATATTTTCTGTTTCGAAACGAGCTGAAAACTGTTTAATGCTGATAATTTATTGCATTCTTTACATAAGCCAACTGAGCAGCTCAATATAATTTACTAACCCATTAAAGCCGCTTTCAACACGCTGGGGAGAAAAAAAGCTAAGTACTATAATTAACTCTCTCGTCACTTTAATGCAAGTTTAACGTTGGGAGCATTATAGTAGCAGAAAAAGATTTAAAAAGTTCTTTAACTGCATCCAGTTAACTTAAGTTTATGCTGAGCTTCACTTAGCCAGTTAGACCACACATGATATAAATAATATTTTATAAATACTAATTTACAGCTTACGTTTTGAATTAAATTATTAGTTTCAGCAGGGAAACAGTTTAGTTTAAGGCAAGAAAATGGACGAAGTACATTTTCATTTCCGGTTTTGAATACTATATTTCGGAAGTAGCAAACACACAGTTTAGATTAATTATTTCTGTCTCCTGTTTATCTGCATTCTTGCAAATTGTAAAATTATATTTTTAGTGTATTATATCTGTTGTATTATATTATTTCATATATATATGTGTGTGTGTGTTATGTTTAAAAAAGTACTGTCATTTTGTTCCTATTGAAACACCTATATATATATATATATATATATATATATATATATATATAAATGATCACACAAACATACCTTTTATAACATTGCGGAGTTTTAAAACTGAAAGTAATATGTTAACACTGCAATTGTATTGCACAAAAATACCTTTTTGAGATATTTAAATATTGACAAGAACACCAAACATGAATTTTAAATCAAAAGTATTCACCGAAAGGAATGCATTGCTCCCGTGTAATGTCCACTACACATGGAGCGTTTATTTTTATCATGCTCATACGCGATACGCGAGAAAAGGAAAAGAATTTTCAATTATCTCAGCGGTTCAGCATTCTTCAATATGTTTCATATTTTCTTGGTTTGGAACACGCATTTTAAAGGAAGAATCCGGAGCCGGTGGGGAGAAAGAAATTCTTTAAAATGTATATGCTTTAAATGACAACGTATTCTTAAGTTACCGAATACTTTTCTAGTCCCTTTTCAAGGATTTGTGATGCATTACGTGATATCTGGAATTAAAAAGTCATGGGCAGCTTTAATATGAAACGAAGGATTAAGTTGTCTTTGTAGATCATGATGTAGAGGAAATTTGATATTACAATGTGTGCTGATTACGTAAATGAACTGCTACTACGAGTAATTTTTGTGAAGTCCCCTTTAACTAAGCATAAATTAATTTGCTTCAAAATATTCATAAATTGTTATTAAAATGTATTTAAAAATTAAAAGTAAAGTCATGTTTCTTAAACTATATTTGTACCTATATATATTTTGTACCTTTTTTTGATTAAAAAATTTGAAACGCAATTGTTTTTTACTTTCTGTTTTACTACCTACATATAGTTATTAGTTTTATTATTTAAAAAAAAACGTAATGTTGTGTTTAAAGTTAATGTCTAAAAAAAACTTTTTTTTAGTTTTAGTTAACAGCCAAATGATTTATTTTTATTGCTATTTATTTCCCGTTTAAAACATTTTATCCCCTAGAAAACTTCTTAAGCTGGTTTTACATATATATGCAAGCAATATAGTTTATTCCAATAATAAGGAAATATGTTAATGGTATATTTGAAGCTATGTTAAATTTAAGTTTTCTATCATCTGATCAGTAAAATAATATTAATGCTGCTTGAAAATTACTTGTTAGGTATCTGTAAATGTCCACAAATATGCATTGCAATTTTCCTTTATAGTAAGGCTTTATCATAAAAAAAATAGTGTTTCTTTGAAATGCCACAGATGAAATACTAATATGTCCACAAAGATGTATTGCAATTTTCCTTTATAGTAAGGCTTTATCATAAAAAATAGTGTTTCTTTAAAATGCCACAGATGAAATACTAATATGAATTTACGCAGTGCCTAACACATTAAGAACTAAAAATATATTCTCTTAAAAAAAAAAAAAAAAAAAAAAAAAAAAAAAAAAAAAAAAAAAAAAAAAAAAAAAAAAAAAAAAAAAAAAAAAAAAAAAAAAAAAAAAAAAAAAAAAAAAAAAAAAAAAAAAAAAAAAAAAAAAAAAAAAAAAAAAAAAAAAAAAAAAAAAAAAAAAAAAAAAAAAAAAAAAAAAAAAAAAAAAAAAAAAAAAAAAAAAAAAAAAAAAAAAAAAAAAAAAAAAAAAAAAAAAAAAAAAAAAAAAAAAAAAAAAAAAAAAAAAAAAAAAAAAAAAAAAAAAAAAAAAAAAAAAAAAAAAAAAAAAAAAAAAAAAAAAAAAAAAAAAAAAAAAAAAAAAAAAAAAAAAAAAAAAAAAAAAAAAAAAAAAAAAAAAAAAAAAAAAAAAAAAAAAAAAAAAAAAAAAAAAAAAAAAAAAAAAAAAAAAAAAAAAAAAAAAAAAAAAAAAAAAAAATAACATAATTTACACATAACAAAGTTACCGCTATGTACACAATGGCAAACCGACAGACCTTTTCATTTTTTAACACGGGCATAGCCGTGCGGGTACCACTAGCTAATAATAAAGCAGCAAGTATGTATGTCTGTGTGTCTGTGTCCGACGTTGGGTCAATACCGTTTGACGGATTTTCCTGAAATTTGGCACGAAATTAGTTTGGAACTGGGGATGTGAACCTCGAAGAGTTTTTTCCTCAGATTCAAATTTCTTCTTTTTATTCCAATTTACAGCCGAAAATTACATAAAATGGTCTTTTTCTATAGGAAGAAACTGTCGCATCGTTACGAGATTGATACCATTGAAAAGCGCATAAAAAAAACTACTCCGGAAAGAGTTACGCTCTACATGCTAAAATTTTATGCCTCTAAATTAACTACAAAAGAAGTTAAAAGCGTTTTTATCTGTAGTTTGAAATAATTTTTTGCAGTAATTAACTTGGATTTTATTTGAATTCTTACCATGCCGACAAAAGGATTATGATCCTTTTTTTTTTAACGAATTAAAATTTATTTTTTGCGGTTTTTAGCATTTTGAGGAGCAGCCAGTTTTTAATTAATTTATTTACTGGTTTGGATTTTGATTATTCTTTTTTTTAAACGAGTTAAAATTTATTTACTGCGGCTCACAGGCGATCGATAGCTTTATTTTTATTTAGTTGTTTTGACATGCATTTTCCGAGACCATTCTCCATACTACACAGGTTTTTTTTAAGCAAATGTAATACTTTATAGCAAGTTTTGTTATTCCAACTTATTATTACGATTTATATTTTTATTTATTTTATTTTATTTTTTCTCCAGTGAATTAGCATACATGTTATTTGCCTATTTGAGCTCGGATGAAAGGTTTTTCCGCTTTCAAAGCTTTTTCTCCTACTGTTAGTTTCTGCAAGCTACAAAATTTCGTCTTTCGGTTTTACTGTTAATGAATAATAGACAAAAACTAATTATACTAAAAATTTATTAATTAAAAATACTAATGGATTATAATCGTCCTTTTTGCGTGGGCACTTGAACTAAACAAACAAAATGCGTTTTCTCTTAAATATTTTCTTTTTCGTTTTGTTTCGTTTCTTTCATTTTTATTTTCCTTTTTTATTGTGTGTGTTTTGTAAAAAAAAGTGCTTAAATGTGTAGGATCACTGGTTCATTGCCGTGGGTGGGTAATTTTTAATTATGTGGAATGCTATAAATTTTAATAAAATAACCTAATTTTCGCATAAAAAAGTTACCACTATATACACAATGGTGAACTGACTGGCCTTTTCATTTTTTTAACACGGGCATAGCTGTGCGGGTACCGCTAGTACAGAATAAATACGCATTTGCATTCCGAATGAGGCGAAAAATAGAAATATCTGCAACAGGCATCCAGTTCTTTAAGAACTAGAATGAACTAAAGAATGAAAAACTATAAAAATAATGCAAAAAAAAAACATTAAATGTTTATGAAAAATTCCTTTCTGCAGAAACTCTTTTCTTAATGTAAATCAATACCCAATCTTTTCTTCAAGGTATTTTGTTTTTTGACATGTGTTTATGATATAACCACTCATAACTTCTTAGTAGTACTTATTATCCATAAAACTAAGATATACAATATCTGAGTAGCCTCTTGCAGTGTTACCAAAAAGATTTATTTTCAAAGGAAATAAATATGAGCATAACTAACATAATACAACAAAAACAACGTAATCAGTTTATTGCTTCCATGAGAAGTTATCTTCAACAAGTAAATGAGAATACTGAATAAAAGATATTTCTTCTGTAATTCAAGTCATTTTTGACGAAATGACTTTCGCAATAAGCTTTCATGACAAATAAAAGTAATTTCTTTTATTTTTTAAAAAATATTCACTCATTTTTAAGAAAATTACCAATTTAGCATCTCACAAACTTAAATCATATTCGCTCAGCGTTGTTGACAGTAATTGAGTGGATCTTTAATATTGCATATTTTCTTTTTACAAATTTCCTAGCAATGGCTGAGAAAATTTTCAAATAACAAGAAATTTACATACTCTAAACTACGTAAAATACGATAATTTTAGGACTAATAATCAACGTGTTTGTTTTTTCTTTTTTTTTCGAAATATGAAAACAAGTAACGTTTGTAGGATGTATACATATGAAACGGATGAAGTTTGTCTGAAGCACAAAACTGCAATTCAAGTTATAGTTATATTGCACATCTATTTCCAAAGTACTTCACTTATAATCTTTAAATAGTGCACTTGTTCTGGATATGAAAAGCATGTAAATAAATGTATTGCTGTAATTTGGCTGTTTTACATATTTCTATAAATAAATAAGCATGTATAGTAAGTAATTTTTAACGCGCTATTTTAATGATGATTTCATTTATTTAGTTATTTATTTATTTCGAGAGTTTGTATGTTTATTTTATGGGTCGTAAATGCTTAAAAATCATTTAATAATACTTTAAATTGAACGTTGGTTTCCGGGAAGAGATAGAAATGTGAAGTTAACATTCTTAAAATATGTAATTAACAGCAGATGTAGCACATTGTAACACTTGTTTAGCACCAATTGATCAAAAGAATCCAATTATATGTTAATGTCGTTAGATTAGAACATTCTAAATTTGCTACATCAGACGTTCCACATAATAAGCATTATCAGTTCGATTAGCTAGTTTCTACTTCACATTTATGGCGAAATATAAATTTAACAGACTAAATGGATATAGCATACTGTACTTTCCCCGAAATTTTGTGCAAACTTAAGCTTAGAGAGTTGCATTAAAACTGCAAGATGAATTCTGAGATATAATTTAGTTCAGATAAGACTCTTCTGCTCTTAAATTATTTTTTAGAAAAACTGAAAATCAATGTTTTAATAATTAAAACAGAATTTTTTTGCCTTAATGCACAGTTGCGTAGTTATACCCGATCTGAAATAAAGAACTTGCTTTAAGAAGTAATTACATTGCAATTTATTTTAAGTATTAAGTAACGTATTATATAGAAACAGAAAAGTGAAATTAAAATAAAATATTATATAAATTCTATAGATTTACATATTCTCATGCTCGTACAGATGATAAAATCTAAGTCTGTACAGATTTATTTTCAGTCATAAGCAATTATAATGAGATTCGATCCCTTTAAAAAAAATTCTAAAAGCATGTTTTTATTCTTCTAAAATATTGCCATTATATCATGTACATCCATACAAAACATTTCATGTTTCATAGAAATCAATGTCCTAGCATTTCTTTAATGCACTGAATGTTTTATGCAGATGTTTATGAAGAGTAAAACAGAGTTCCTAAGCAGTATTCATTATTGGTAGAAACGGAGATTTACGTCAAATAGTGTAGTTATTGAATAAAATTTACGTTTTTAAAGAAAATAAATATCTACCAATAATTGAGTATTTACTTCCTGAAAGAATTTAGCTTGACTACTAAAGGAGACCGTTCAATTTGATTGGGTTTTTTCGGGGATTCAATTCTGAAATGGCGAGATTCGTTCTCAAATGAGCTTATAAGCTGCAAAAACTTCTTTTGAAATATTTTTGTGCATTTTCTTTACTAAAATTGCCCTCAAAAGCATTAGCTTTAAACATTTATGTGAGGAAATAAACGTTGCGCAGCACGAACTTCGCAAAGCAGACACATGTCATGTTTCGGTGTTGATAGGAACATTTTTCTTTTCTGTTTTTTTTCCCTTTTTGTTTGACTCATTTTACTGAATTAAACGCATTGACGGATATAGTAATGCCGTTTACTGATTTTCCCTAGACAAACTTCGTCTAGTAATAAATTATTTAATAGCTTTTCCACTAAGTAAACGTCTTTGAAAACGTTTGTTTTGACTTCAATTTTGAAATTCTTTCTGACAGGAAAGCTGCTGTAAAACCGTTCCCTTGAAATGATATCAGCAATAGGTGTATTCAGAACGCCTGTTCCTCCTCCCCCCTCCCCTTTTTTTCATATGGTAATAATACGTTTTAGTACAATTTAGAAAACCTTGGAGGCAACTTTAACGAAAGGTTCAGTAAAATGCGCCTCAATTTGTAACGAACGAGGAGAAATATAAAAGTCGAGAATATAACTGGGCTAAATATTAAAAAATAAAACAGTTACAATTGCAAAATTAAATAATTGTACAAATGTACAATTATTTTTCCTTGTAAAAAGTATTTGCTGCATTTACTGCTCCGAAATGACATGCAAAGAATTAATTTAACTAAGCATTTGAGGATGAAATAAGAAAAAAAAATCAGGTAAATGTTTAATTTCTTAAACATGGTGATTCATAAATTATATACTTTCATGTAAAGATGAATTAAAATCCAATGCATATTATTTATGAAACATAAGAGAGACTGAGATTTTATTGAACGTAGGATCAAACATTTCTTTTTCAGCTTTATTTTTTTTTTTTTTTTTTTGCGACTATTAACAATTTGGATCTGCCATTTTAAACAACAAACAGAAGTTTAACTCCATAAAGATTAGTTATCTAATCATTCCAAGGAACAAGGCTTTATTATATATATATATATATATATATATATATATATATATATATATATATTATGGGTGTGTTTGTGATGTATGAATTCAATGGTAGTCCATAACTGAGCCCCTTAAAGTTAGACGGGGTTATAGCAGTCAAAAAGCCGAATGTATATAAACACCACTCCAAGTTCTTTTTGAACTTTCGCTTTATTGTGATGAATTACTTAGGATATTATAGACCAAGGTTTATGCGGAACAGGCCACCCTAAGTTCTTTTAGCGAATGGATTTCGTGCTTACCCGCTCTTCAGAGCTTGACATTACCTTATTCTTCAATATTGACAACTTATTGTTCAATATTGACAACCCGTTTCATGGGCGTCCCCTTTTGACGTTTCTATTTGTGATTGAACTTTGTATGAATAAGTTCGGCCTTTTAGCAACACTGCTGACTTCAAGCACTTATTTTATGTATTTCACATGTATACCCAAGAATCCGCGGTACGATTTCATCTTATCCGCGCCAGCCGTATGCTCTCGTAACTTAAATCGAATATATACTATCTCGTGGGAACGTACGTCATTAACTGGAGATTTCTAACTATGATTTTCATCTTGCAAATACTTGTATCTTCTCTAGAAATGTAAACAATCGCATTTGAAAATCTCTGATAATTATTTCAATTCAAGTTACCAATGTAAAAATTATTATATATACATCAGGATATGTCAGTGTGGCGTAGTGGTAAGGCGCAGGTCTCGTCCGCCCAAGATCGCAGGTTCAAACCTGGCCCAAAGTCGGTGGATTTTTAAGATGCAGAAAATCGTCTGCGCACATGTCGTATTTTTATGCTGCATGTTAAAGACCCCTTGAGAATCCGTTTGGCTTGGATACTCTCGGCTAAATTAAATTCCTAGTGCAATCTGCACCAATGAGAGCTCAGGGGCCGCCATCTAGAGGAAACTGAGCCTCCAAATTCTCAGTAGTATTCGCATTCACCGACAGTGGTACTACTTGAAAAAATGGATGCCAATTACCAGGGAATACACTAGGTCTGCAAAGGTGAGTGACCATACGCAGCCCCATTAGATGAATATATATATATATATATATTATATACACCAGGATATAATTTTTTTGAAAAGTAACAATGTAAATTTGAGGATTGTCACCCGATTTAGGGTATTTATTAAGGGGCATATCTTTAATCAACTAGCCGTCTTCTGGAATGAGCTCCTGTGCCGTATCAATCCAATTATTGATGCTTATTTTCGTTTTTTCTGGCATCACAAAAGTATTAAAAATTTTATTTATTAACGGAATACATAAACGAAGTAATCTGCATTCATTGCCAGTTAATAATGTAAGTTTATATTCTCAGTAAAGAGAAAATTTTTTACTTGTTTCTTGGATAGTGCAAAATATGGATAAAAGTTTCAACTCGTCCTTGGGTTGCGAAATTCTTTCAATCTTAAATATGTTTTTTAAATAAGCAGTAATTAAAATGAGAAAGCAAGCAGAACTTAAAATGTGCGTTTTTCAAAAATAATTATACACTTTTAAAATGAAAAATATATTAAGAGCTGTCGAAAGCAACATCAGCTTTGTCAAATGTATACGTTTCTAGAATAAAAATTTAATTACAACAAATTTTATGTGGTAAGAAAATGATTTCACAGAAAGGCAAAACAGCCACGGGCTTCCAAATCCGTTCAGTCACCAATGCACCCGGCATACTGTATTTGCTAAAATTCATTTGGGTACTGAGTTTAAGCCAAAAACCAAAATTACTTAACAACAAAGAGATATTAGGGTGGAGCGAAAGAATCAAAGTTTGTATAATTGAAACATAATAACACGAAAAAGTTGTTACTTGTATAGTAAATAAACTCACATAATATTGCGCCTATTTGATTAATATATTTTACCGCCGCAAAAAGGGTGAATTTCGGTATAAATATGCTTTTCCAACAAAAGAATTAAGCTCTTCAGACATAAGGATTCGTTTTGAAATAGAACATGAATAGCTAGAAGAAACAGTCTGGTAGAAAGCTTTCGTATATGAAATAGGAATTCGTAGACTATGAAATAGGATAGGATAGAATATGAGAAATTGTTTTTTAAAACAGTTCAAGACACACCACCTTTCCCTAAAATAAATTTTTTAAGATAAAGTAAAGATATACCTAGTTTACAATTGATCGAAATCATAAGTGCGGGTTATAAAAACAAATCTTTTTTGAAGATACCTATTAGCACGGGAAAAAAAATTTAATTCTTTTATAAAACCTTTAAAATTATTTTCTTCATAAAAAATTTTGAAACACCTTTTAAACGTTGAACATTTTAAAATTTTAACACTCAAAACAATTTAATAAAAGGTTTTTGGACACCTCATTTTAAAGACAGTAAATGTAATTATTTTAAGTTACTTTATTTAACTGCAATTTCAAAAGCCATTCCTATACATAATACATCTTTACATTATTCTGTGTTGAACTAAATATGTTTTTTTTTCAAACAGGCAAATATACGCTTAATTTTTTGAAGACTTCTCTTTGTATGTTTATCGAGGAACATTTATCTGGAAAGAAAAAAAAAATAAAACTTCAGCGAAGGTTAGATGTAATATCCGGTGCAACATTAGTTCCTCAAATTCGGTCGTATAAGTTAAGCCTTATTTACTTTGAGGCGGCTTCGTCCAGTAGTTTTACTACTGCTTGGTTATGATCCTTAAAAGCTGGCTTGCTTAGAAACTGCTTTAGTGCCACGCTTTTTTTTTTATTATTATTATTATTATTATTGAAAAAGCTTTATTCTGTAGCTTGGTTATCCTCAGTATTTTATTCTTACACGATAAACTGCAAATGCCAAAAGACCTTTAGAAATAAATGTCATGCTCTTAGCTGTTAAAACTGTAGGAAATTAGGAAGTCACCATAGACTATATTTTAAAAAACTTTACATTGAAGGGGTTTTTTTTAATTACATAATGCGTGATGGATAATTTGACTATAAAATTTGACTTTTGCTTGGCTTGTGGAGTAAAACAGTTGATATAGGAGCTTTCAAGTGTTTAAAATGATGAAAAAGTTCTTAATTTTAAGGTTGAAATTATTGTAAACTTATGCTGTAGTTAGTACCGGCTAGGTGGTGTACTGATGTATTGAAGCAGCAGAAAATTTGCGAGTAGATAATGTTCTGTAATAAAAGTACAAAAATTTTGTTATTGAAGGAATCATTTTTAAATGGTTACAAGATGGTTCTTAGAAGAAAAATGGTCTTAGAATGGTTCTTAGAAGAAAAATACCATGAGATAACTAATATTATTCACACCTTACAGCCTGTATAAATCAAAAGATATTAAACTGATAATATTAACAGCCCAGACGGGGGGAGGGTAATTCTCAGTACAAAATGAACTCGATGCAGAATTGTGAAAGTTTTAATCTTTATTTTACTGTATTAAACAATAAAAAGCTTTATATAAAAAATAATCAGCGGCAGTGCAGTATAAACTTTTTTTGGGGGGGGGAAATGAAATAAACAGATCAACATGAGCATGAACAGAACCGTGTATGGTATCAGTTCGTTTGGTTCAGTTCTTTTATTAATTAAATAATTGATTGTCTTTAATATTTTATGATTCTTATTTTTACTTTTACCGTGCTTCTCTTTGTTTGAATTAGTTTTGCATGGAATAGCCATACTTTCAAGCTTTTCTTGTTCCAAGTGCGTAAACAATAGCTTAGTACATCCTGTATATCTGGAAAATGCGACAAAATCAAGAAAATCGGATTATTCCACTGAGTTCAGCCCGCCTAAATTGGTTAAGTACACACCTTTACTAACCAAGTGCATAAAAAGCGAAAACAAAAAGAAAAATAAATTTGGATTGGAGTCAACCTTAGAGAGCGTTTTTACCAATCGTTTTTTTTTTTTTTTTTTTTTTTTTTGCACAAAAATTTCGAGTCTGGTCGATGATTCATCAGAATCATTGGATAATTCTGTACAAAGAATCCTAGCTGCTTGTTTGAAAATTGTATTTTTGAATTACTTACTTTGAATGATATATATACAGAAATTGCAATGAAATTAATGCAAGTAAAAAAGATATATTTTAAATATGCAAAGAAAAGGCTTTATTTGACATTAAAATCAAACTCTTAAAAGTAGATTCAATCCCGCGGTAACGGCCCCGCACAATCACGAAACTCCGCGGGATGGAAAGACTCCAATACTAAATCCGTTGATAGCTGTTTCATCAACTTAGCGCAAATTGAATCAGTCTAGATGTCTAAGTAAAGATAATTTTAGTTTTTGTTATAATTCGACATTTACTTTTCCAATTCTTTTCCACAGTTAAAATTGATACAATCTCACTGCATGAAAAATATGAAAAATAAATACCAAAAACGCTTTTTTTCAGATATTTCAGATAATTTTACACTTAGATACTGTAAATCACTGCATATTCAACTGTTGTAACTTACCTTAGAACTTAAATACTGTAACTTACATTATTATAACTTATATAACTTGTTAAAAATATTTATTTTTCCTAGCTATATGAAAATAACCCTTCTTTTTTCGCTCTTTGTTTCAATGTAACTACAATCAAAAGTCAAAAGCTTTAAAGCTCTTGTATACCTCAAAAGATAAAAATATTTGAAATTAACTCTGTATATTTTGACAGAGCTTTAGTAATGCAGTTTTTTTTTTTCCTTGAGAATTTTCTTAAAATTAATCCTAAATATAAATCAAGATTTAAAAAGTGAGTTCTATCGGATAATTTTTAATACATTTATGTTCATTGAGATTTATATTACCGGTTGAAAGGTGTTATCAGAAGACAGTTTTATGCAATATCTTTAACATTTCATCGAGAAACGGATTTAGTTTTCAGTCTATTTTTACAAATATGTATAAATCTTTCAATGATTGTGATTACAACTGCGAAAACTCAAATACTATAGCTTGAACTGTTTTCAATATGAAATGTATTTTAACTATTTGTGAACAATTATTCCTTTCTCTAAGTCAAGTTTGAACGTCGCTATCTTCTGTTAACTAAAATTCAAAAGTTTCAAAGCACTCTTATCAAAAGTTCCTGGAGCAAAATATTCGAAAAAGACGCTTTATTCTATTCAAAATGTTTCAAATGTCTTTCGAAAATGTCGGGATAAAATTGATTCTTTGATTTATTCATAGTGAATGTAGATGTTTTAAAATTCTTATCATTGAAAGGGATGAAATTTTACTTTAGTTCAAATAAATACGAATTTGTATGATTACTGCTTTGCAAATGTTAGTGAAGCAGTTGCTATCGCACTTAAAGTAAAATTCAATGATAAGGAATTGTGTATAAAATGTCTAGTAAACCGGTATTTATATGCAATAAAATTTACAACAAGTATTTGTACAATAAATATAATTTTAATATATTTATTATTTCATTGATAGAAAATCAAGGAATAAATTTTACAAGTAAATCTCCGACAGTTATTTTTTGACGTCAACACTCTGGTTTGTGTAAAACACAGGTGTATCTGTATTTTTAAAAACTGATAATAATGCCTATGGTGTCTGATATGATAGTTTTAAAAAATATTCAAATGGAATAGAAGTTTATATTAAAGGATCAAATATCGACAAGTTATCCCAATATTTTAAAACAAGTCACATTTTGGGAGGAATAAGCTATAAAATTAATTTAGTTCTTCAGTGAATGAAATAGTTTTCATATTTAAAGGAAATAAACCACTGTTTTTTGCCTTTTTAAAATGATTTCTATAAAATAAACAAAATAAATAAATAAAACTTGCAATGAAAATCTGAAGAAATGTAGTTGTTTGAAAGCACAAAGTTTCTTAAAATTTTAGATCTAAAATTGTGATAATAAAAAAATCCAAAACAATCTCAATTCAATGTGTGATAATTTGTTTGTAAATCAATAAAAATAAGAAACTGACAAAGTGGAGTTATTAATACGCGTTTGGTTATGCTCATGATTTAATTACATATGATTAATTTATGTGAAAGTCAGCAAAGCATCGATTGTTTTAAGCAATGATTTTTGGGAAAAAATTGATGTTTTTTAAAAGAACACATTTTTTTTTTTTTCTTTTTTCTTTTTTTTTTTGAGCAGGCGATGAACATGCCAAAGAAAACATGAGTACTTTTTGTGCTTCCGTTTATCACAGGACGCTATTTGGATCATTCTTGAATGTAATTGCTTTTCTTCTTTCTCTTTAAAAACATATTTATGTTACTTATTACACACCATGCATAAAACTGAGAAAGCATAATATTTCATTGCATAATTTATTTCTAATGTTTCTCATCACATTAAATAACAAAGAACCTTTTCCGTCCAAGAGAAGTGGAAGATGGTCAATATTGTCAAACAGAGACATTAAAAAGCCCCTTCAGTAAATGTTATCGCAAAAGCATAGCTTTTACTACCAATAACTCTGATATTGATAAAAATATTTTACATGGAATTTTGAACGCTTTGCTTTTTGTCATTTTCCATTTCTCGATCTCAAAAACAATAAACTACGGCAAGATAAAACTTGGTAAAAGCGACGTTGATTATAGGAAAGATAGTGTTTTTATCTGAAAGTGAAGATGATGGGGGAAATAACGTAAAAGATAAGGCCTCAAAATCCCAATATCATCAGAATGAAGAGAATCAAACTATTTTTAGAAGAGTATTAGATTCCGAAATGTCACACATGCAAATCATTTTTCCGAAAAAATAACAATTGCATGCAACAGTAAAATTTTATGTGTTTCTTAAACATTGCATTTACTGTTTTCTTCGTATTCGGATAAAAAGCTTACAGTTTTATGAAAACCTCCACGTCAAAAAGAATTAAAATATTTACAACTTCTGTTACAAAGTCTTTTTTTTTTTCGGTTCAAGGAAACTAAGTAGTAAAAATACAAAATCGAAATAGATCATCCCATTATTGCTGTTATCTTTATTATTTAATACTGATAAAATAGCCAAACCATCTAATTTAGTTATTCGGGATCCGTCAATTTTATAGAATTAAAGTCGCCTTAGGTTACCTAAAATAAACAGACTATCTAATTTAGTTATCCAGGAGTCATGAATTTTACGAAATTAAAGTCACCGTAAAGTTTTTTATACTTCCTGCTTTTATTTTTCTTTCTCATTACTGTTACTGTAATTATTGTTATGTGTCTTCTATCAATTAGGTGTTTTTATTACCAATGCTTTAAAGAGTCATATATGACTAGATCCATGCGTGACTCGCCACACAAGAGAAAATTGTTATGGCTTTTTAAAAATTCTACAGCAATATAACTAGTTTAAATCTAATTTACATTGTACTATTGTACTAAGATAACTATTTTATGCTAGTTAAAGTAAACCTAATTCATGTTATCCTGTGAATGACTGCTGCAATACCACTTGCACTACATTGAAAAGAGAATTTATTTTGTACCATGTTTAGATAGATATGCGAATATTTTTCTTAAGATATTTTTTCCTAAGTGTTTTTGGAGAATGAAGGCAACATTTTTAAAAGGGAATTTTTTAATTTAAAAATGAAAAATTACATTGATATCAATTTGTTAATTGATAACAATACACCAAATAAAAACAGCGTTTAAAGCACAAAATAGCAATAAAAAATTTTCATTGACCTGTTTTAAGGTTACAAGAGACGCTTTTTTAATGCAACAAAAGATGTGATCATATCAAATAAAGGCATCTAAGAAAAGTTCACTTTTACAAGCTTTTCTGGTGTTTTTTCGAAGTTTTTCAAGTTTTCCTGTGGTATACTTTTGCATTAAATTAGCCTTACGTATACTATAGGAGAGAAAACTTTACGGTGAAAGCTTGCACAGAATTTTCCGTAACACTTACCGAACTAATTTTTGAATATGACAATTGTTATGTTATGACTAACAATGATATTTATTTTTAAAAAATAAAAAATAATAATGACCACAAGAACAAACCTATAGTAAAGTGTAAAGTAATACTTTCCTCACAAATAGTGAAAATGGTATTAATACTACGTGATAACAAGATTCAGCAATTGTCTATTTGTACATTATAATGAGGACAATATGAACGCTTGTTCAATCTATTTAGCATGATGTTTGAAAGTACTAATTTCTATTTCTGCTTTTTCTCACTGACAGCATCACATTACGACTGTTGTGTAAAATTTGTTGAATTTACCTAATTTCTCTGAAAACACTGTTGCCCGTTAACTAAAATAAACTTTCACTCACAGATACTTCTTAAATTTAATTATGCAATAAATGAAAGTTTTATTTGTCTAATACATTATAGTAATTAAATTATGTGCAAGTTAAAGTATCCGGGATCTTATTTTGCAAAGAAAATCCCCAAAAAAATAAATAATTGGTGCCCATTAATTTACTTTGTATTTTATAAATACATCCATTAGTGAATTAAATTCGATTTTCATCTGAGAGCGAGAAACAATATGCATAGTTTGCACTTTTCTGCTGCTAATGATTTAATGAAATTTCATTTCCTGCTGTTAAGGTACATAGTAAAGTAAAAACAAGTAAATTGAAACAAAAGATCCTAAAATGAATGCAAACAATTTGCTAATACTTATTTGTACTATATTAAACTCGTTAGTTGTTTTTAAAATAAAATAAACTTGTATTTTTTGCATAATTTTATTGGTGGGCATAAAAATGGAGCGGAAAACATTAAGTTTATTGCAGACAAAAACCTTACATTTTCTCTTTCATCTTTCTAAAAACAAAATTAATTCCTTGTAGCTTAGATAAACACTGAGGGAATACAATAAACAAAAACAATCTAAATATGATATTGTATTGATGTACTTGTTTCTCCACCCTTGTTAATTGTAAGAATATTTTAACTTAACTCACTTTACAGAATTTGTTTCACCGCCTGGTGTCCTTAAATATGTGAGCGAGAATTGAAACCATCTTTATCAGAAAAACATTTTACTTGTTATTACGGGAGTTCTCTCGGCTGCACGAGCTTTAAACAATTTCTAGTTTATGAATGTTTTCTCTGCTTTAAAACAATGTAAAACGTTTGATTTTTAAAAAAATAAAATGAGAAGAAATCTTTAAAGTTCTGAAAATTTAAATAATAATTTTTGAAAGAATCTAATTTTAATTGAAATCTTATCTGCATTGCTTTCTAGAAGATATATGAATTTCGTGCAAAACCTTGTTTGAATCCTTTAAAGAGTGGTTTTTGGCAATATTTAGCAAACACACAGGCATGCGTGCTCATAGACAGATTTTGAACAGAAACTGAGCGTATACTTAAGCGGTTATCACACGACAGGAATTTTCAAGCAAACGTTACTTCCACCTCGTTCTATCGGCAACCTCGAACGCAAATTTTCGATTCGGAGTTTCCTACAGGTTTGCACCCGGTTTCTCGGATGGTTGCTGATATCGGGCTACCATTTTCTAATCTGTATCCTCGTGTTGGGCAGTTGTTTACAGTTTTTATACTTGATATTTCGTTCAAGCAAGTAGGTTTCTGCATTCAGGGACACTCCCGTGCAAGGTCACTGCAGGTTACTCTGACCTCCCAAAAATTGTTCTTATTCCGCAAATTCTGACAGACCATGGTAAATTGGACCATTTGGTATAACAATAGTTTTTCATTTTTGACTGACAACTATATATTTGTCAATAGCATTTGCAATTGCAAGGCATCAAATTTTAATTTATGTGTATAATGATCACTTATTCTCAATAGGATCATGTTTAATTAAGTTTGATCTTCGCGATTCGGTGAGATACGAAGTTTCAGTCGGGAAATTAAAAATCACCCTCCCGTTCCAAAAATATAAGTTTGAGGCTGCTCTGCCTGCTTAAATATTTCAGAAAATTGTGATCACAAATTTTTGTTACGTTATAATGCAATACATTCAGATGAAATCTGAAAAAGTTTTTTTAAAACGTTATACATGTTTTTCGAATTTTAGTATCAAATTATACGTTATGAGTTTATTCATAACAATATCTTTAATTTTATTGGAAAAGTTTTCAAGCAATGGCGTTCCTAGCATAAGTGTCACCGGGGGGGGGGCGATAATTTTTGGTGTCCCCCCCCCCAAAAAAAGAAGAAGAAAAAGAAAGAAACGTTGTTGTGTTGTATAAACTTGTAGTTTGTATTATTTTCAGAGGTGCATAGAAAAACACTTTAGGAATTTCATTTTATTTATTTGGGATAACTTTCACTAAACTACATTTATTTTCAGTTATGATACCTTAAAATAGCACCCTTAAAATTGTATAGTTCAAGTTCATATACAGGGTGGGGCAAAAGGTATGAACCGGTTTTGATCGGCTGGCTCTCGGCCTGTGGTGTTGGTGGGGGAAAGGGAAGGGTCTCATTGTGGCAGTGGGAGAGTCCAGTTTTCAGTAGCAACCATGGTTGGGAAGGGAGAGTATCGTGGGTTTGCTGTTATGACTTTTTTTGAAAATGGCCGTTCTGTTATCGCCACTTCCACCTGTGTGGAGCTGTTAATAAACATAATTTTCGTTATTGGGCTAATGAAAACAAAAGGGAAATTCACCAGAGGCCACTTCACTCCCCTAAAGTGACTGTATGGCGTGCAGTATCCCAATTTGAGATTATTAGTGCTTTCTTTTTCGAGTATAATGGGCGAACCTGTTGGAAGAGTTTTTTGAACCTGAGCTGGAAGAATTGAGTGCATCAACTAATCTGGGAGACATCTGGTTCCAACAGGACGGGTCTACATCCCACACAGCTAGGATTTCAATGGCGAGATTGAGGCAAGGGCTCCCCCAGCGCCTCGTCTTTGTGAGGGGTGACGTGGAGTGGCCTGCGCGCTTGCCAGATTTGAGGACTTGTGACTTTTTGCTTTGGAGGTACATAAAGGAAAAAGGTTTTAAGGTATCCGTACACCTTCGAGACCAAATTTTTGAAATTTCTTGAATTTTAAATTAAAAGTTACATTTTTTATTCATACATGATCGAAAACTTATGTATTACTCAATAAATTCCCTTTTCGTCTATTTGAGGGAACTTTTTTGGGGAAAAATAGGCGAAATATAGGGAAAATGCCACTGTATCGCAAAACGAGGTAAGTCAATAACAAATGCATTTATTAACATTCTGTAAATTTTAGATCAATGTTAATAGTCTTCTCTAGGGAATAGACTACACTCATGATAATAATCCCTTTATTTATAAAGCTGTAGTGGTTGCAGTACCTATACACATGCGAAATCCCAGAAAATATGTGAAATTTAGCATATAAGCACCTGAAAATTGGAAATTATTGAACTTACAAACATGTATATAGTCTATTCCCTAAAAAACATTATCTAGAATTAATCTGCAAAATTTCAAGGTCTTTGAAACGTATGTTTTTGAGATATCGTGTTTTGCGGTAGATGAAATAGCAGAAAAATCAATTTCGAGCAAATGCAGAAAATAACTTTTAATTAGAATTATTACTGCAAAAACAGTAAAAAGTAAAAAAAAAAAAGTTTACTTGATTTATGAAGTTCAGACTTTTAATGAATAATTGGTTTTAATTTATTTTTTAATCGTTTCAGCATGTATTTTTTAGCAGACTATAAAATAAACAAGCCTAAAACTGCACTTCCGGTACTTAAACCTGTACTTCCGGTCATGAAAGTTGATGTCATTCCACATTTAAAATAGCTGTAACGTCACTTCCAAGTACGATAGAAACAAAATTAAAACTGTTTTAGAAAGCTAAAAGTTTAAAGTTTTGTATTAGAGCAAAATTGAAAAATCGATATTCTAGTCAAAAATCACGTTTTAAAGGTGTACGGATACCTTAAACATCGTCCACATACCCTGGAAGAACTTAAGGACGTAGTCAGAGAGGAAGTTACGGAAATACCCTTCGAAATGTGCAGAAGAACGGTTGAAAACTTCAGAATTCGCCTTCGAGAATGCATCGCGCCTGACGGCCGCCATCTATGTGATATCATCTTTAAAACTTAACGTAAAAAACCAGATTATGTACTGAATTAAACAATATGAACATTATTTCTGAAAGTTTAATGGTTTTTGTTTTACATTCCTTTAAAACCGGTTCGTACCTTTTGCCCCACCCTGTATTTTTCTAAAACTCTATATATCATTTTGGGTGTCGCCCGGGTTGGCCCGGCCCCTCCACCGTCCCCCGTAGTGACCCTATTGATTATGCAATATAATTTGGTAAAATACTATTATTTGGTATTCTGTGTCTCCTCTAATATCAAGCTAAATAATAGTTTGTTTTTTTTTCATTGTGACTCTAACTTCATTTAAAGTTGTATAAAAAGTTGTGTACATAAGCAGAGAGAAGCGCCAAGGACGGAAATTTTTGGGACGTGTGCACAACTTACTGAATATGAAACTTCGAATTCTAACGAATCATAAAATAGGACTGCAGTTTAAATTTAATTAAAATAATATAAGAGGAATTAGTTAAAAAATCATCAAAAATGGAAAATAACAAATGATGCCTAGACTATTATTGCTGACCACTCTTTTGAATGGTTGTCCATGATATATAAATGAAGAAAAAACAATATACTGTCATACTGTCTCTTAAGTTATGACCGGAAACGCACTTGCATTTTGGTAGCGATTTCATCACAGGACAGTCTTTGCAATGTCCTGCACTAGTAAAGTAGCGACTTTACATCTTACAAATGTTTTTCCGGCAAGATTTCGCAAATATAAACCAAAAAAATCTGATTTCGATATCTCACTCTCGTTTTAACATTGATCCTTCCATCGCCACTCTTAAAATCCTTCACCGCCATGTTTACTGGAAAGTTGATTTGACGTCATGAAATCCCAGCTCCATAATTGGTCCTGTCTTGATTTGCCTTAAATTAAAGGTTCTAGAAGTAATTTTTTTCCTGCACAGATAACGAATTGCTTCTAATTCGAGCAACCGTGAATTGATATAGCACACGAGCATTTTGAGGAAACTATGGGGAAAATTGGTAGAAAAACCAGTTTCCGATAGAGTAGACGATTCCTATTAAGGTTGCGTTTGCCTGTAATTCCTGTCGTGTGATAACCGCTTTACCGTATTGATTTTTGTGCAAGACTAAAAGTATCTAGTTTATATGCAATCACAAAAGTTACAATTAACAAGAAGTTCCGTCTAGAACTATACGAGCCTACTTTCCCGTATAGAGCAGCTTCAAATTTATATTCTAGCTATCTCTCTCTCTCTTTCTCGTTTAGCTTAAGTTCTTAATTGCTTCAAATATGCCTTTTTCAACGGTTAATACGTATTCATTCAATCATTCATTAGTCATTCATGTATTTATTCACTCAGTTATTAATTTATTCTTTTGCTTATTGATTTAATCGTACATTAATTCAAAAATATTCTCGAAAATCTCGAACAAAATATTTCATAGGAAAATAGGCTTGTTAGTTCTGGATGAACTTCTTATCTGTACGTGTTCTACGTCATAAGAGCTTTCCGATAAAGTTTGTTCCAAGCAAATCGGTCCGTTAGATCAGGATTTATATAGGATTGAAATTTCCCCGTAATCGCTATGTTAATTTTGTTTGAACTGTTCAAAAATGAACGAAAATTGTTCAAATCAATATTTTACGCCAAGAACTTCCAATAAGCTTGTTCATTGGAACTTGGATCTTTTACCCAGAGTTTACACAATTTGCTTCATTTTCGCCCATAGGCGCTAATGTTAAAAATTTTTGAACTGCTCAAAACTGAACAAAAAATTGCTAATATGGAAATGAGATGTCCTCGCCGAGATCTTTTGAATGCAAAAAGAATTTTTCGAATCGGACGATTCCTTCAAAAGTTATTAGTGGGGGACGGACCGACAGACAGACCGATAGACACACTTTTTTCGAATCTCAATACCCCACTTTCAATTTTTTTATTTTTCAATCTTTATTTAATGACTTAACGTTTTTTTGACTTCTCTTGATTTGTAACGATATTTTCAAGATACATTAAGCCTTCTTTCATGCTTTATTATTATTATTTTTTACTTTTACGGGAAAGTAGGTTAAAAAACAGGAACAATATGAAGAATGGTTGAGATAATCGACTTTGGACTTCGAAATCAATTTGGATTGTAGATAAAATGTGAGAAATAAATAAATGAAATGCCACATGCGCTGACATAGCCTCAACACCCCCCCCCCCCCGCCCTCAAATATATATATATATATATATATATATATATATGTAAGAACGGCTGTCCCGTTCTATCTTCTACAGCTGTGGCCGCTAAAACCCATGTAAGACGAGGCACAGGGTTTCGTTGCAATTCTTTATTGGTAAACTTTAACACACAAATATCATAACATTAATATTGTTGGAACGAAGGACATGAAGTCATCAGCACGTTTCAAGAAGCAAGAACCCCGATTTTCGTTCGGGCAGTCGTATTTATATGGGGGAAAATCTCTTAGACTGCAGACAACATTCCCTACACCACGTGATAGCACGTGGTTTAAATAGGAGGGCCATATGGAAAATAAAATATATTATTGGCTTTAATGCCGTAGACAGGGGCTGGCCTAAGTCTACGGGGAAAAAAATAGTCTGGAGGGAATTAATGAGGGAAACCAACTTGAGCTTAGGCATGACCATTTTTTTTTATGGTAACGCGTTAGAGAAATTTATGAGTGAGACAACCCTGAGTTGTCAAGTTTAATATGGAAAAAGCCAGACAAAAGGAGACAAAGGACTTCTCCATATCACAGCCTGACAAAGGATACAAAGGATTTTTCCATATTACATATATATAAATTATTTTCTTCTTAGCGACATTTTTTTTGCGTCGAAAATTAGCATACTAGCATTTTGTGAGCGAGCCCGGAGTGTGACAAAATATCATTTCGTTTAAATTCCCCGAAAAAAAAGATAAGGTGTTGTAGTTTTTCCCCGGGCGGTTTATATTATTTTGCAATTAAGATAAGGTTAGTTAACTGACCGAAATGTGAAAAGTTCAGAGAAGTGCGAAGAAAAATTCATCCCTTGCGTACACGCCAATATTTTTGGAAAGAAAAAAGTTCTTGAAAACGTCGATTTTTTTCCTCTTTAATAAAAATAGAGTGAGACAAATTTGTTGTTTCTGTATTAAGATAAAATCTTTGACTTCCGTTTTGAAAAGAAAGTAATTTTTTTTTTTTCATTTTGATATAGGTACTGCATTAGAAAACTACACGGTTTTTCTTTTCAATTTGATATACCTCATTAGTAAAGCGCTGGTTTTTTCCTTCTTCTTCCTTTTTAGAATGTGGTATGAAGTCTTAATGCAAAAAAGTGTTTAACCTTCTCGATGTTGTAAAATATTTTTCTAATTAAGCATTTAGACAAAATTCCTAGTATTAAACTTAAAAAAAACGAAAAAAACAATAGGAAACATCTGAGCTTATAATCTGAAACTAAAAAACTTTTTCCATTTTCTGAAAAAAAAATCTATGATGGAAATATTTTTTTAATTAAATAATGCAGCAGAAACTCCGAAAGTATTCTCAAAAATTTAAAAACAGTGGTCAATGGCTAAAAGTATTTTCTAAAGTTCAAAAAAAGCCCTATGACGGCTAAGAAACTTCCTTATGAAGTAACAAATTATCAGGCGTCTGAAAAATACCATCATCGAATATCGTACATTGATCACCGAAAAACAGTTCTAGAAAATGCAAAAATATACAGCAATTTCTGAAACTACAATGCCTACCTTCTGAAAACATTTTTTAAAATCAGAGTCATTATTTGACGTCCGAAACTAGCCTAGAAATTACAAAATATAACCAAACAAAAAAATGGTCGAAAACTCGTCTGTAATGATAAGACAAGTATAAGAGATTCACACTTTTAATAAAAATAGTTTTACTCGGCGAACATTTCAAACTGAATAAAAATGTTGTTTTATTTTGGTTATTTGTTTATTGGGTGTTAAATAATTTTAAAAGTACCAGTACATTAAAAAAGGAGTAAGCATTTCGAAAATATTCTCTGCAATTGGAAAGCGCTACCTGTATTCTAAAAATATATTCTGAATTTTAGACCCCGGTCTGACGTTCAAAATTCTTCTATAGCTCATTAAAGTATTTTCGAACTGCTGAAGCTGTCTATTCTATTGAATTTAAAACATAGAAAAGAAAATTTTACTGTGAATGATAAGAACAATTACACGTAACAAACAAATAAAACATTTCTTTTTTTATTCATTAAAATTTTTGTAATTAAACATCTATAAATGCTGGGAATGCGAACAGCCGTAGTATTTCGTAAAGTATTAGCTGCAACTGCAAAACGTACTCTAAATTAAATCTCAAAATAGCTTCTGAATTTTAAATCTGTAAAATACTCTTATATTTTGAAAACTTAATTAAAAATATCGTTTGAAAGGAACTGAAACATACAAACCATTATCTCTCTGTGAATCATATGAAAAATATTTTACTCTCTGAAAAACAACTAACGGATTGAAAATTGTTTCATTTTGTTTATTCGTTTTTGTATAATTAAAATTTTATAATACACATATTTCTAAATAAAAATGTTTTGTGTTTGAAGAAAAACAAGTAAATAACAAGATATTTGCGGAACTTCAGTACAAAATCTATTTTTTCCCTCATATTGCCTTTAAAGACGAAAGTAGAAAAATGCTTCTCGTTTCCTTAAAAAGAAAAAAGGAAAAAGGGGGGGGAGGGAACTCTCGGATATTCAAAATACTGAGTGCAGGGGAAAATATTTGAAAAATACAATTTATTTATTATTTGTAATTGAAGAAAAAATAATAATTGTTTATTTCTAAACAGTTATCAGTTGGATTAATCTGTTATCTAAAACAGAGAGAAATTCCTCTGTTTTAAACAATCAGCTAGGTGAAAGTTTAATTTTTATTTAGAAAACTCAAAAATATTTGCTCTTTTTAAACAATGAGATGGATCAAAGAGCTAAATTTATTTCGAAACTTTAATGCAATCGCAAGATTAATGTACTACATTTTTGGTGGTGAATGTGTTTCTTTAATGTAAATTCGAAAGAGCATTGAATGAAAACACTCCCTAGAGTGAGAAATGTGTTTATAAAACTATTTTCTAAAAATTAACAGAGCATCATTTTTTCAAAAATTGTTTCATCGACTCCGGGTTAAAATATCCCCTACCGTTCACATTTTATTCTAAAAAACATCCAAAAATCTGTAAAAGTTATAATATAAATCAATAAAAAAGAGACAATAGGATCTTTCAACCTTGGATATTAAAAAACATTAAAAAGTACAAAAAAATTTCTTAGTTCATTGCATCTTCACAAACTATGCATAAATGTTTTCAATTGCTTTTGTCCCTGGTACAAGTAAGATGTTTCAGAGTATAGAGAAATTGGGATGTAAAAATAAATAAACAAACACCCCTTAGTGGTAAGGTGAAAATGTTGTACCTACAACTAAGCAATTCCTGTGCAAATTTTTAAGTCCCAGAGATTATATCTTTTGCTCTGGCAAAAGATGTGACATTTCGAAAATTTTGTAAAAAACTGTCGTAATAGAAGTATGGGGGTGAGAGTCCGTCTGGACTGACAATGGCGAAAGCTATGGCGAATGCAATAGTTTATTTGTGATATAAAAACTATATTTTATGACCCTGCAATGCTACGGAGGCGGAAACACCGTGAGAAGACGATAGCACCACGAGCAAGATTGCGTGAATAATCGCAACGTCCACTCATACAATCGCCAGCCCACTACCGCTGAAGGATGTCATGGTTGGAGGAGAACGATGAATAAAGAGGGGGAGTAAATTGATCCTGAATTGGCCAAATGCCTCTCCACAAATCGAGGAAGAGCTTTGGTTGAACAAAACCAAAAGTCTCTTGGAAAATAGATCTTAAGTTTTGAAGTGGAGAGAATCCTAAGAAATTGATGAGAATCTATCTTTAAACGTTGGAGATGAACTTTATTTTCTGCCATATGTAAAGTAAGCGCAGCAGGCTTCTACGGTTAATTATTCTGATGCTGTTTCCAGTCGTGGAATCCCATGCAGTGTGGTACCCAGAAGTCTTAATGATGATGATAAGCCAGATCGTAGACTAAGACAGAATAAACGACGGAGATGCGGACCCCCAAAGCCATCGCAATCATGAATTAAATCATGAAAATTGGAGTAAATACCCAGCTGGATCCAGAGGCTTATGGCTCGTTCCCTACACATTTGTTTTCCTTCTTTTATATTATTGTTTCAGTTGGAGTTTTACTAGTCTCATAGTATCAAATGAATCAATTGTTTATCTTTTGTAAAGAATTTTATCTATTAATTTTTATTGAATAAATTAACCTAGTTTACTTGAAATACTTGGTTATTTTTTGGCACCTAAAACTCCGTTTGCGGTTCACAACCCTTACGAATTCACGCGCCTTTATGTCGCAAACCTTCGCTGCGACAAAAATACCAAAAAATAATTATTATTCTCTTTTTTACCAAATAATTGCTGTGCTTTAGTCACATTGAAGAAAATATTCATAGTTAAATTAGCGATTAATTGAAAAATCAGTTTCTTTTAAAAAACGTAGTACTTGTAATTCCACAAAACTTTTTTTTTTTTTGTGATTTTATGAAACTTCAGGCACCTAGCTTACTTATTGAGGTAATGTACTTATTAAGGTAATTCGTGTTATTAATCTTACGAAAAAACGAAACTTCCATTTTTTAAAGCAATTTCATAAAGTAACAAAAACACATATTTTTTACTTCCCTTAGAAATCTATTTTTCGCGGATGAAAGTGGAAAAAAAATTTGTAACATTCGAGTTCCTGTCAAATACGCCAAACTCAGGACGTGTTCGTGACAAATGGTCTTCGTACTTTTTTGTTTGAAAGAAACAGTGGGAATCTCTCTTCCAAAAACAAAATGTAAAAATTCGACGTTTTTTATTTTTTACCATATCTCTCTCTCTCTCTCTCTCTTTCTACAAAATATTTTTAAAACATTTTAGTTTAGTAATTTTTCTACAAGTGTTAATATTTCCAACATTTTCGTAAACTATTTGACTATTTGTTTGTGCTTAATATACGTTGTTTATTCATTAGAGAACAAAAAAGTTTGTCATCCTTTTACATACACGTTTAATTAAATGAAAATGGCGTGATTCTTCATACAAGACTCATCAAAAAATATATTACAATTATCGGTAATTAGAAAGTAAAAAAACTATTGGAGTAAAGTAAATTAAAAGAAACATACTAAAATGCTTCATCAGGACAAGCATCTGTCATTAGGTAAATAAGGATCGATCGCCATGCAAAAGTCGTAGTAAAAGGAAAAACCAATAACGTTTATCAATATGAATAGAAACTGGTAGTTTTCGCCTCTAATTATCTGTCATTTCGCAACCTTTAGAAAGGATCATTAAAAGACATATAGTTAAGAAAATGAGTTATAGAAAATAGCTTACAATGTTTGTTTTTTGGAGTATAGTTAACGAATTAGCTTTCACTAATATTTCTTATGTTTCTGGAAGATTTTGATAATTCGATTTGTTATATTTATTTGTATTATTACATATTCACCACTGAACTAAACAATTTCATACATCAAGTTGTGGTTTAATTAAACACTGAATATAAATATATATATATATATATATAAATTTTCCTCCTCCATATCCAGTTTTCCTACTTCCATATTATATATATAGGAAGACAGATTTGAAAAAAATAAACGGAAAAATAAACACTTATCACCTAAATATACGCAAAGCACAAATAATTTAAGTAAAGCAATATATAACATAAATGTAGTAAAATGTTTTTGAAAGGTTTACAAATCAATATATATAATTTTTAAAGTTTGAAAATGAGACAAGGACTCGTCAGTTTTGGTCTGTCTCAAAAATCAACGATGCAGAGCACCTCACATATTTCAATTAAAAATTGTATTTCAATTTTTATTTTTTATGCTCGTTTTGATGATTTTCTGGCCTATATTGCTGTCGGCTGTAGTGTGTTTTTGCTTGGGATTTGTGAGGCGTTCTGCGTCGCCCATTCTTTGAGACAAACTAACACTAAAAAGTCCTTGACTCATTCTCAAACTTAAAAAAATAAAAAAATAAAATTTAATTTACAAACCTTTCAAAAATATTTTACTTCATTTATGTTTTATGTATATATATATTATATATATATATATATGGATGGGGAAGAATTGATACCCAAACGTCATATGAATACATTAACGGATCATCAAACTTGAATCAATAGAGTATTCCATAAGCCATCCTGAAACTTAGAATAAAAAATATCCTTCAATTCACCAGTTTCTTTTTCTTTCAGGAATAAAATCATTATTATCCTTTCATGTAAGATAATTTTATGAAGTCATTCTTAATTCGGAGGCTCGCTTAAAAAAGAGAAAAAATGAATGTATTTTAATGGATCAACTTGCCGGTATTTTTTTAAGGAAATCCTGTTTTTATAAGATATAAGGAAATAGCACGAAATAAGATTAATGGAGTTCTTATATGTCTCAGAAATACATTTAATTAATTTCTGCAAGTTTCTTCGCATTTTTGTTTGTTTTAGTTTTGCTCTTATGTGTACCTTTTCTAAAATATACAAATAAAAGAGGACATACAGAAAATACCCATTTTTTACTTATTTTATTATCTGATAAAATTTATAAGATGAGAAAAAGTATGATTTTATTGCTTCATCTGAGATAAGTATAAGACAAAAAAAATAAATTTATGGAATAATACTTATTGTGTTTTAGCGATTGTATTGAAACTTAGTTGTATAAAAATTCTCACTGCGGTATCTTTATAAAATGCATTAAAAGGATCATTTCAAAACCAGTTTGAACTGTAATTTGTTAATTACTTTAAATAAGTCTATAAAAAGAAACCCTACCTCAAAAACAAATATATATATATATACGAATATTTCAAACGCATCTTCCTTATTGCAAGGTCAGATTTTAAACTCCATTAAACTTGAATTCGAAAATATATTTACAATTTCTTTAAAACATTATAGATACAATAACAGACAAGAATTAAAACAAAAACAAAACTTTTATTCACGCAAAATTTTTTAGACTACTCTAAAGTAACTTTTTTTTTTATGTACAAAAATGAAAACTTTTTATAAAAACAACTGTTACTATTTGGCAGTGAAATAGGGCGTACCAAACACTCTTATAAACTTAATGAAGCCAGAGTAGATGTTAAAGTGAGTTTGAATGAATGCTTGAAATTAGTTGTTTGTGCCACACAAAAATTGTAATTAATATAATTTTTGACAGACACAAATTATAGCATTAAAACTAAAATATTCCATGTGCTGAAACGAGTTACATTCAAGTGTAACATAAAAAAAAATTCAATGCCCAAGACTAAAGAATCTACTTCATTACTCGTAAGTCGTGTAAATCGTATCGTCGTGTTTTGGAATTGATTTTTAAGTATAAAATTTATTTTTACGTAGATTATTATTTTTTTTTATTCCAATGAAGCTTTAAAGTATTAAAGTTTGTTTCTGTTCCATAAATTTTATTTTGTTCCTTATAAGAACATATAAGTTTACTTTTAATGAATGGGATTTACAGAGCATAATTAACTAGACTTATAGCCCTAATAGAACAGTGGCATTACAGTTAGAAATTTTCAGAAAGCGTTTTCTTGTGACCTGAACATTCAGCTTTGTGGGAGATTTTTTAAAATTACCTAGGATGCCTTGTATAAGGACAGTACGAATTTTAGTGCAAAGAGGGAAAGTGGCCGCTGTCTCCCCAACATGGGGAGATCACGGACACCAAGCGGGGAGACTCAGGACGCATGGGAAAGTAAAGATCAGTCTTTCAAGAAGTTAACACTCAAGTTACTTCTAGATAAACAATGAAAGCTGGGTATATACAATAAAAGAATACGACCAATGACATAAGAATTAAATCTATATATATAACAAGAAGTTCCGTCTAGAACTATACGAGCCTACTTTCCCGTATACACCAAATTCAAATTTATAATCTAGCTATCTCTTTCTCTCTCTTTCTTATTTATCTTTAGTTCTAATTATTGAAAATATACCTTTTTCAACGGATAATACATATTCATTCACTCACTCATTCATTCTTTCATTTATTCAGCCATGCATTTATTCATTCATTCGTTACCTCATTCAAGTGTTTATTCATTCATTTACGCATTCATGTATTTATTCACTCATTTATTTATATTTTCATTTATTCAATAATTAATTCATTCATTCTTTTCCTCATTCATTTATTCATTGATTTAGTCTTTCACTCTTTCATTTATTCATTCATTCATTATTTCACTCATTGAGTCACTGAGAAATATCCTTGAAAATCCCGATCAAAAAATTTCATAGCAAAATAGGCTCGTAAGTTCTGGATAAACTTTCTATTTCTACATGTTCTACGTTATAAGAGCTTTCCGATAAAGTTTGTTCCAAGCAAATCGGTAAGTTAGATCAGGATTTATGTAGGGTTGAAATTTCCCCGTAAGCTCTGTGTTAATTTTTTGAACTGTTCAAAAATGAACAAAATCTGTTCAAATCAATATTTCACGCCGAGAACTCCTTTCAATAAGCTTTCAATAGGAACTTGGCTCTTGTGTCCAGAGTTTACAGAATTTGCTTCAATTTTGTCCATAGGCGCTAATGTTAAAATTTTTTGAACTGTTCAAAATTGAACAAAAAATTGTTCAAATCAAAAAGTAAAATATAGAAATGAGATGTCCTCGCCGAGATCTTTCGAATGCAAAAAGAATTTTTCCAATCGGACAATTCGTTCAAAAGTTATTAGGGGGGGACAGACCGACAGACAGACAGGCAGACCGACAGACCGACAGACAGACAGACCGACAGACCGACAGACACATTTTTCCCCATCTCAATACCCTACTTTCAAATTTTTTATTTTTCAATCTTTATTTAATTACTTCACTTATTTTTGACTTTTCTTGATTTTTAACGATATTTTCACGATACATTAAGCCTTCTTTCATGCTTTATTATTATTTTTTTTTACTTTTACGGGAAAGTAGGCTAAAAATGAATGTGTCCTTTATGCATTACTACACCATTCATCCGATCGCATTGAAACTTTGGGAAGTTGTTGAGTACACTCCTACGAAGGTTTCTGAAAAAAAATCCTACAGGTTGCTCTTTTTTTATTCCAATTTTAAGCAATTGTCCACATAAATTCCCCAATATGGGGGTGAAAAAAACTTTGCTCATATTAATGTAATGTATCGATCGAAAATATATTTCGATATAATTTTTTTAAAAATATATATCGATATAAATTTTTCTGCTCAAGATGACATTTGTTCTCAGTTTCTAAGTCAATAAGAACGCCAGTTATAAGCTTTTTAGTGCGATTTCTTAAGGCTTACCTTAATCCAAAAATAATAATTAGCAATTTCCTCAACTCCGGGGTTAGCTTAATTTCAATGTAAAACTTATTTTTCAAAATAGAGAGCCATCAGTTTCAACAAACTGATAAACAATAATAAAGCATAAATTCGATTTAATGTTTTTCTCAAATTAGCAATATTTTTTTAAATTCGAGATTGTACTTGATAAAAGTATTGTCTCCCTGATTTAACGATTTCCTTGATTTAGCAATAGCATTTAATTAAATATCGCCAGAAAAGGAATACGTATGGTTTATTCTAGATTTCAGATAACGTGGCGAATATGACACGCTACAATTTGACTTTTTTAATTAGTCATTGGCGATAAATCTGAACACACACTAATCAAATTGTGCTTACGTTTTTTAGGTACGGTTAAAATTCAGCACGAGCAGCGCCGTGCGGGTACCGCTAGTGTTTAATAAAGCGTTTTAAGTAACAATGAGCAGTAATTCACGAAATATATTTACATTAATCGGGTACGGTGAACATTTGACGAGTTTTGCTGACTTGTTGAGGAGGTTCAAGGTGCCCTAAAACTGAGGACAATTCATAAAAAATGAACGTCATCACGAACGGGGCACTTCCACAATAAACAGTTTTTTTATCATATCTTTAACCTCCAGTGCGTCATCTAGCACATTTAGTTACCCCCGGGAAGACGTTGCCGTCATATTTAACTGCGACATATTCTCCTACCAATTTTTTGAATTGGCACTTCTTTTTGATGTTCTTCGTCTCCTGAATATTCCGAAATGTCAAGATCAGATGATGCAGAGGGCATGTCAATGTCGCTATCCGAGCTTGTCGTGTCACAGTTGGGTCTCATTTTTTTAACTCTTGCTTTTTTTTTTTTTGAAAGTCAGTGTACGTTTCGGTTTCGGTGCTAGCTCCAGTTCCCTTTCTTCCTTGGATTCAGCATACGTGAAACGTACAAACAGGATACAAGGGGAGACTCTGGACAAATATCCTCCCCAAGCAACATTCTTGAAGAAAATGTGATCTGACACAAGCAGTGTGTACGTGACGCCAGTTTAAACACATATAAATAATAGGTTAAGTACCCTACTCTCATGATAAATAAGAAAAAAAAAAGATGACTTCCCAATTTACTTAATGAAAACTTAGCTACTTAACACAAAATTTTAGATCAGACTATGCCAAATCACTTTTTTTCGCTTCACTGCCGTATTTTGACTTGAAAGTCAGGATTTTGACGGGCAGCCACTTGCACATGACAATAATAGCAGAATACTACTGACATAACAGAATTATTTTTGCACGGGAAAACCTATAGGTTAGGGGGAAAACGGTCTGTCCGTAGTCTCCCCTACTCTTCATCTTGGTGGGAGAATAATAGATGATGCCAATACAATAGCTCTTCTTACCTACGCACAGAAACTGCCGTTAGAAAAATGTTTGCAGAATAAGTCAGCAGAGGTTAGTTCTGTTTTATTAATGTTGACATTATTATACATATTATGAACATATTTCTTTCTCAGTGTACTGGCGAGAAAATTGCATATAGGTATGGGAATGACTATTATTTGAGTTTCTTTTATGTTTTATTATAACTGTAATCGCTATTATCGTTTAAATTTTATTTAATTTTAACACGCTAAAAATTCTGGTTCTACCTCTGCCCCAAAAATGGTGAAATTTAGCTGCAAACAACATTTGGTACTAAGTTGAACTATTATAATAGTGATACTAGTTTCACCATGAATATGAAACTAGTATGTCATGATTCAACTTTGAAACAATAATTACGTTTTTTTTAAAGCAGTTTAATAAAATTTTTAAAATAGGCTTTGCCACATATTTTGTGCGTATTAAGACTTAAAACTTACAGAAAACAAGAATTATACAACAAAAAATTATATATTCATCAAAATTTACTCACCTCTTACTTTTATGAAAAATAAATGTTACAGCTGACAATATGGTAGCTTTATGTTTCCGGCCGGGTGTTGGGTTCGTCTTCTTGGTTCAAGGTTGAACAAAAATTATGGTTGAAGGCGTAGTTTTAGCTTTCGAATTCATGCTAGAAGCATGATATTAGTCAATCTTTAGCAGCCATTTAGCTTTCACCATATTTATTTGGCGAAAGTGAACTGTTTTCTTTTTTTACTGTGTATCAAAGATAACATTCATGCTTCTTCTGAGGTATTTAAACGCAATCCTCAGACACAATTATGAGAAATCGATGTTAGAGCATCAACAAAATCTTCCAGTGCAAAAAAAGTAATTGTGGAAAAAAACACAATTCATTAGCTACTATCCAATAACATGAGTTAAAGAAATGAACATTAAACTCATGAGTTAAAGAAAATGAGTTAGTGACTTTCACTAACTCATTTTCTTTACTTTATGTATTTTAATGATCATTTCTGTTACGATGTAACAGATAATCAGAGGCTAAATTTGCCAATTTTTATATGAAGTTGAAAGAAAGGTTAAAAAATTTTCTTTTTACTATTTCAGCTTTTGATGAGAATCGATTTTTTCTCACTTAAATGACCGATGCTTGTCCTCATGAAGCAGTTTACACTTTTACATATGAAAATCACCTTTTTGTAGAAATTTCTTATGTGTCAAAAATGCCAATAATTATACTGTAAACCCCCTCTATAGCGGACACCCGAGGGACAAAACATTTGTCGTCATTGCGGGTGTCCCCAAAAGAGGGTTTCTTTAGGCTTTGCTGGAGGGAAATTAAAAGATGTCCACCTAGAAGGAATATCCGCATTTGAGGGTTATCACTGGAATTATATTTCTTAATGACTCTCCCATGATGAAGTTTGCCTTTTCATTTATTATTATAATTTTTTTAATCATTAACGTATACAAAACTGGTTTGTTATGGCCGTCACGGAACTTTCTTCTATATCATTCCGCCAAATATTCCTAGTATCCTTATTGAACCCCCCCCCCCCCCAAATCGCAGGAAAAATAGTTTATACCAGGACTAATAAAAAGGTTTGCGCTACCAGTAAAGCCTCAAAATACCGAAATTATTTATAAGAATTTTATTTGTTAACGTGTAGGTGAAATTGCAACAAAACAAAGTCTTCGCTCCCGTGACGCGATTTCGTTCAATTCCACGCATTGCTTTTTGAGCTCTAGCTGCCACAAAAAAAGAAAAATACAGACAGACATTTTTCAAAAATGGTCAAAATGGATACAGCATACCGCAAAACGCGCAAATCCCTCAAAATTCGAAACATTTCCCTAATCCAATACTTTCTTCTATATATTGGACATAGAAGATAGTAAAAAATTAAAGTTTAAATGATATAATGTGTTTTAATGATAAAATAAGTTTTAATGATATGTGAACAAAATGAATAATCAATGCATGTGAAGAGTAAATCCTCAGAAAATTACAGCACACAAATAGCTGTTTCCAACTTCTAAAGGAGCATCTTATCAGTGTGAAAATGCTCAACACACAGCAACAAGGTTGCAAAGTTGTGAGTGAACGTCAGCATTAGTAAAAATACAGCAGTTTTTATTTATTTCAATAATAGTGAGCTAGATGGGTAGCTCAACTTTATTAAAATAAAATTATGTAATGTCCTCTGGACATAAATCATATAACAGCGTATCTTGATCGCTATAATGAAATAGGTTTTCGCCTGAAACTTCAGCTTCAAAAATCATTCATTTTGTAGAGAGAAAAAAGTTTGATGTGCTCCAGTTCTTTTCCTAGATGAAAAGTATTTTTTTCCTCTAAATGTTATTGAATTTACCTAATGAGCGATATATGAAACTAAATTACAATTGTGTGAAATTCAGACTATACATTTAAATAATTCTTTTCGCAAAAAAAAAAATTAACTTAAATTATGTTGAAATAAAATAACAAAGCAGCAAAAACCTAATATTTCCCCCTAATTTACATTTAAAGGGAAAAAACTTTATTATTCTCTTTTTGTTGCCAAAACGTTTATTTTGTTTGCAGAATTAATTAGAACACCATCCTGGAAGTTATTTAGTCCTAATTAACGAAAATGGATAATCCCTTTAGATACACCAAGAAATCCCCTTACTGTTTGTGATAAATTGTTTATATTTTGTGGGGTTTTTTTTCCTTTTAAGGGAAAAAAAGGGGAAAAAATTCCATTAACTTCAGTTAGCTTTGAAAAAAAATAGGTTTTTTTTTTTTTTAATTACAAATTTAACTGAGCTCAGTTCTTATTTACTATTGACGTTCGGCGTTTTGTGCTCTGTTCTTCCATATTATGAATTAAATTAATTTCTAAGGCTATTGAGTCTGATTTTCTGGAGTCATGCAACTGACGCTATGATTATCTATAAAAAGTGAAGGAAAAAAAACAGGCCAGTGGTTAGGTACACGGAAAACATGTGAAGAAATTACTCAAAATGAATGTTGGCTTTCATAACAACAATATAAACTAGACTGTTATGGCCATCACGGAACTTACTATATCCTTCATATGAGTATTACTATTTGCCAAATATCCCTATTATGATACAAATCCTTTTTTAAAAAAGATAAATAAAAAAATTGCATAAAAAGATTGATTTTAATCCAAGATAATCTAATTGAAAGGTTTGTGTTACCAGCGAAGCTTCAAAATTCTTAAGAATTTTATTTTTTAACATGTAGATGAAATGGCAACAATGCATTACAAAACAAAGGCTCTGCCCCCTTAGCGCAATTGGCGCCAGAATATAATTGTTTGTATTGCTAGATTCTTGAAATGTACGCATAGCGAAAAAAACGTTCGATTACTCCACCCCCTTTGTAGCGAATAACACCGAAATGTAATCAGCACCTGATCTTATTGAGGTCCATTTGTATACCAAATTTTGCTTCGAATTCTTGGATTACTTCTTGAGATATAGCACTTACTCTATTCGAGAAAAATGTGCGATAGCTCTACTCCTCAAAATGGATTCACGCCAAAAACTAATCAACACCAGTTCACATCAGGATCCATGTGTTCACTAAATTTCGTTTGATTCCATGCATTATTATTTGAGTTACAGCGGCTACAAAAAAAAAAAAGAAAGAAAGACCAGATACTGATACACGGACCTATATTTTCTTTAAAATGGTCAAAATGGGTTCCGCTCATTTCAAAACGTGTAAATCCGTCGAAATTCGAAAATTTTTACGAATACCATACTTTTTCTATATATTGGATTTTGAATAAAGTAAAAATCTGACCACATTCCTTTCTTTCACTCATACAAGTGATTAAAGGTGGAATTCTAAGGGAAACTCGTCAAATATAGCCAAACTGACACGGGTTTGGTATCGCAATTTCAGCTCTAAGTTTGGTTACATATTGCCATATCGGACAAGATATTTTCAAGTTTTCGCAAAATGGTTGCCAAATTACTTAACTGTAAAGATGGGTTAAGTGATGCCTTGGGGAAAATATATTGATACTAAACACGACATGAAATTAGCTTTTGATTTGCTAGAATAAATAAATAAAAGACTATAACTACTTCTTTTGGAGCAACCGATTGCAACCCAAAAGAGAGGCGCTTAATTAGTCGCTGCAGAGATCCTACGCGCAAAATTTCAACATTTTACGGCTAATCGTTTTTGACTTATTATGCCTGACACATATGCATATATATACACACGTACATATATATCCACATACGCACATACATAAGTCTCGGTGAAACTCAGTGAACAAAACTTACTTGGGGATTTTCAAAATGGATATATCAGTACGTATGAACGGTCATAGTGAAAAACATAGTCGAAATTTATTCAACGAAATTTGATTAAAAGGAAATTTCGGCTGGAATGTGATTTTTTTTCATGAATGCAGTACTTTCTTTATTTCATTCAAAGACATAATAAGGGTTGCCACTCGGCGAAACGTCCCCACCGAGCTCCGAATGGTAAGACCACCCAAATTTAAGGCTAATAAGCGCTTTCCGCATTTGCACAAGCACCACAAGGGTGAAAACACGACTCTAAGCTCAAAACAGTAATTTTACTCGGATGACACCACGTGGCGTCCCCACAAGTCAGCCATCTCTCTTCAATAAGCGATTTCACGTCGTATATCATCTCTATTAATCATCCAATCAAGTCCGCTCTTTTTTTTTCTACGCTAACAGACGTTTATAGCAATGTTGAGAGTTTGTTGATTTACTTATTTATTTCTAGGGTTAAGTACCTGTGTAAGGTAGGTACCTGTACACAGATAGGTTTAAAACAGCTCTGTCTTATGGTAGGGGTGGTAAATAGCGAGGGGGTGGCTTATATTAAGAGATAGAAAGACAGAAAAATTGACAGGCAGTGTGTATTCCTTCTCAACCGGCCAAATCAAGAGCAGTTACAAACCGGTTTAGAAAAAATCTTGTAAAACTAGAAAAATATGAGGAAAAAAATAAATATAAAAAGTGGGTTTTTTTTGTTTTTTTTTTGGCAGTTAGTGTTATAATAAAGGAAGGTACGAAAATAAAAAGTATTTATTTATAAGTATATTTTTGACATTGATCTGAAAAATTTAATACCTTCCACAGATAAATATTCTCTATACATTCATAACAAAATTATACTTTCTTTCTGGTCGTTATAGATTTTTGTTTTGTAATTAAAAAATTCTGTGCTTAGATATTTGCCTCAACTTTGTTCATAATATTTTTCCTCCGTTTAAATGTGGCATTAATTTCTAGCTTATTCAGAATTTAGAAACGTCTTTTAATTTATGTCTGGTAAATTATTTTTTCCGCATTGAACTTTTAAAGAGATTATTATAAACTTACTTTTTTGTATTTTTTTCGTACTGTATTTGTATTTGGCGAAATATATTTCCCATAAAAAAAATTTCGGAATTATTAAAGATTTCCTCTTTTTTTCTTGTGGATACCATAAATTCTACTTTCAAATAAATTTTAAGCACACTTTTCATTTAACTAAAGTAGATAAAAAGAAATATTGGATAAAAGCTAAAAATAAATTAAACTTCTTTTTTCTTTGAATAGCACATAAGTTATGGCTTTGAAAATATTTTGAGGTGTTGTGCGCGATATGTGGTAGAATAAATTAGCATAATGGATTCCTTACCTTTTATCTTTAAACTATTTGGAATAAATCCAGACATAAAATGCGTTATGATGCTTTTCATACTTAGTTCCCAAAACAAAATTACTGTAAAAAAATTTTAAAATATTTTTAAAACTGTTTTTAGAAATTCAAGAAATATTTTATAGATTTAAATACATTGAGTATTATTTATTATAATCCCTGTATTTTAAGAATTGGAAAACAGGCTAACATTGTCTGTAAAGCATATAATGTTTATTGTTTCTTATTTTTTAAAAGAAATGTTTCACTACTGTTTTTTTCTTATTATTATTATTATCATTATATATATTATATATTATAATAAGGTCATTTTCAAAACAACTTAAAGCAAATGAAAGTGACTTTTTAAAAAAAGACTAGTTCAAGATTAGTATATAAGTACAATCTAATGCAACGTATGCATTTAAGAAAGAACACTCATAATCTTCCGTCGTATTAAAGAGGGGTTTTTTTCCTTTTTTTTCAGGGGACCTTCTATTTGCAGTACAAATTATCCATTTATCAAACCTCCGGAATATTTTCTAAATCAGCTAAAAAATCAATTTTATCAAAACAAAGTTTTAACATTAAAAGAATAAGTACGTTTAATCTTTTCCCCTCCTTTCATGCCAAGATATGCCCCAAATAAAATCGAATGCACCTGGAGCATTTTGTTATTTTTGTAATATCAAATAATGTTTAATTTAAATAAATAACAATTTTTAAAAATGTAATGCCTGGACTTAAGATTTATTTCTGGCATTATAATATTGGCTTTGTACTACAAGAAAACTGTTTCAGTATAATTTCATTCCTGATAAATTTTCATAAACGTTCATGATTTTTGTTTAATTACAAATTTTTGTTTAGTTACTGCTATTTGGCACACCGTCTTAAAAATAGTATATTTTTATTTTCGTTTTACCCTATTTTTTTTAGTACAAAGAAGAAATGTATTTTAGATAACTTTCCTCATAAACAGGGCAAAATTATATAATAACCAAGCTCATAATAAACATGTGGTCTGTCATTTGCATTAAATTCACTAAAATAAGTCACATCTGAAGCATGCTATGGTATGAAAAGCTTGATATTGCATCAAGAAAGTCACTTCAAATATTTTCAAATATTGCTACGTTGCGCAGAATGAATTTGTGCCAACAAAAATTTGACATTTTATTTGCTAACTACAATGGATTTGCTCGGAGGTTTCTGATTGTAAGTTGTATTCTTGAAGCTCTTTCTCGCAATTCCTTTCAAATCTCTAAAAATTGAAAGCTACTTTTATTTATAAAGAACACGTTACATTTGAATTAAAATAAAAATCCGCTCTTAAGAAAATTGTATATTTTTTCCCCTTAAAATAGTACAATTTAATTTCTAATCATTATTTGTTTTAGTAACAAAGTATGTATAATAGGGAACGCTACATGGGGGGGGGGGGAGCTTGGAAATTTTCGATCGGCATAGGGCAGAAAAATTGCAGTTGCGTTTCAAATGAACACATGTAAAATGTTAATGCATTACATTAATATTAAGATGCGTCCCAAACCATTTAAAATAAGGTTAAGTGTCCTAAAGCTGACACCCAAAAGCAGTTCTTAAAGCTGACACCCTCAAAAATAAAAAACATTTAAAGTATTACCAATTTAAAGAGATTTAAGAACTGAAACGATACCATTCAAAAAGAAAGAAAATCTCATTTAAAATTATTTTAGGGAATTGGTAATACTTTAAATGTTTTTTTTATTCGAGGGTGTCAACTTTAGGAACTGTTTTTTTTTTTTTTTTGTGTGTGTGCGTGTGTGTGTGTGTGTGTCAGATTTAAGGCACTTTACCTTATTCATCTGAAAAGGTATCTGATCTGATTCAAATATTCTTTTTTATATATTGACATAACAATAGAAATTACTCATTATTAGTTCCCTTAAAGAACATCAAACATCTCAATCCGAATAAAACTGATAATATTAAGACTCAGAAAAATGGTTTCTGATTTCATTAAAAGTTTTAGCTACATGTAGTTAATTTGTCCATTACAAAGCGCCTTTACCATTACTGCATTTGAATTTACATAGAAAATTCATCTTAACACGGATAGACAGTAGAAATATAAACATTTAAAAAAAGTAATAAATATTTTGTTTCCAATGATGTGATATTTTCCGAAGAGCATTTGTTTTCTTTGTAATGTTATAAAACCCGTGCTAGGGGGTAGGGGGAAAAGAGAGATTTTTGTCTTAGGAGAAAAAGCAGTTTATAGCTGAGAACTTTTCGACTAAAGATCCTTACGATTTGAACTTGTTTTTTCTGTTTGGAATTCCTAGTGGGAAACGTGTCAAGATACGTTACGTTTTTCCTGAATAGCATTAAAGGCTTTCTGAACAAGAAACGACAAGATCACCATTCTTATTACTTTTTAGGTACAAGCAAGATGGGAATGTTTCGTCAGAAAATAAAAGAAATCGGTTAGAAATACTTCTTATGGTGAATTTTTGTTCCTCATCGCAGCTGTAAAATAGCCTTTTTTCTTTTCAAAAGATCAGTAGACTTTAAGCCTAGATCTAGCTGTACAAACAACGACGAGGTAGATAGAACTAATTTTGGAACACAAAAAAAAAAATACAAAACCTTCCTTTAATTTCAAATGCGGCATTTTTTTTCTTTTAAGCATTCACGAAGGGCAGTTCAATTGAATCAAACCTGATTTCGTTCGCACTTATCTGTTCATGTCAGTATTTTGATTTTCTGAACTTAATTGGAGCTAAAAGTCGTTTTTAACATTGACAGCATATACTTGTCTATAAAGCCATGTGATTGCTGAATTTTAGAAACGTTTTACAAAATAGATCCCTTTAGAAGTTGTCAGTCACTTCATTTGACCGGGTAATCCTTGACATATGACTTCAATTATAAAATCTTTAATGATTTCCTTAACGACAGTCAATTCCATTCAGTAAATAACAAAGTAGCAATATAGTAGAAAATTTCGTTCAGATGCAGGTCTGTTCGTTCAAGTCCATCATACCATGTGACGAATCGTAGATTTGGTACACGTACCGATTATCAAACTGCAGTGATAACCAAACAGCTGTTTTTTTTTTTTTTTTTAAAAACTTTTTAAAGGGGTTTTTCGTTAATTTTATGCACTTCTCGACTTCCGAACATGTACTTTTTCTACAATTTTTCTTAATGACAAAATTTATCGATTAACGCCTGGCGAGTTTGAAAATGTTAATAATACTCGATACACATACAATATTTACATTTCCTTAGCAAAAAATTCATTCATAAAATTAAGCACCTAGGGTTTTTTTCATTATTGACATTATTATTTCAATTAAAGAAACTGATTTTTTACAACGAAAATATATGCTTAAAAACTAAAATTCTATGTTAGATCATCAGAAAAAGCACAGCTACAAAGTACTTAAAAAATAGAGGGTTACTTTTTAAAGAAATCTTCAATACACTGTTTATTTTACTACTCTCTCATTTAAAATTCTGTTTTTTCTATGTCACATAAATAAATGAAAAAAAAAACACCCTTCCTTCTACTTGAAAATGAATTTAAAAATTTCGTAAGAAATGTATCTAAGATATTTATCAAGAAACCACAAAATGAAACTCGGAAACTTGAACCAAATATCGGAAGCGGCTTTGCTACTTCGGCTTCCATCAAACGGGTAAAACTTTATTTACTTTGAGGTGGTATCGATCAGTAATTTTACTACGGCTAGAATATGACCCTTTTGAAACTAAAGATTCCATGCCTTGTAAAAACTATTTTAGCACTGCATTTTCTTTTAATTCTGTAAAAGCTTTACTCTGTTTTCTGTTTACTCCAGTATTTTTTCATAAAAAAACTTCAACCCCAACACCAGATAAGTTTCACGCTTTTGTATTTTGTATTTTATGATCTAACTTAAGTGCTAAAGAAAGCGCTTTTAGAAAAACGCTAGAATAAATTTAGATAGGATTAAACTCAAGAAACCTAAGATGAAATATATGACATAAGGATATATTTTTGAAGTTCGTCTAACGGGCGTTGATGAAAAAAATTAACATAACGACTTCTTTCTTTTTACTTGAAAATATGCAATGCTCTTCCACGGCTGAAAGAAATTGCTTAAAATAGGATGGAAGTATGAAAGATCAATAAGTATTAATTGATACTTATTGATCTTTAAGCATTCAATATAGTATTGAGCAATAAGTTGTAAAATAAGCATTACAAAATTTCCTTGTTAAAATATATTGCTGATGTATAAATTAATTACAGTTTTAGAAGACCTAAATGCTATTTACCTATTCATATTATTTATTTATTTATTTATTTGTAATATCAAGGAAATGAAAATCAGTTAAAAATTGCTGAATAAGGAAATCCATTATTAAAATAAATACTGTTTTAATAATAAATTGCATTATTGTACAATGTTTAACAGACTTCCAAAGGGAGGATTGTTATCAATTCATACCGTATGCATGTATGTTTTTTTTTTTTTTTGTCTATCGAAAATTTCTCATTGGAGGAACCGATTTTGATAGTTCCTTTTTTAATCGATAGAGAGTGGTCTCCCATAGGTACCGTACCTTTGTTTGACTATTTCTAATTGTAAGAAAAAACGTTATGGGCCCTTTTTTTTTTTTTTTTTTTTTCATCCATAACTTTTGACTAATTGAACCGATTTGAATGATTTTCTTTTAATCAATAGAGGGTCGTCTAACTTAAATATCGTACATCGATTTGTACAGTTGTTCTTTAGAAAGAACGTTATAGGTGGAAAATAAGTATTTTTTTTGGAAGGGATTGGCTTGATATTTCTTTGTTGAGTAAATGAGTAAACTATTAATAAATATAAAACTCTTTGTTAAAAATCGTTTGATGCCATTGTGCAGTAATATTAAAAGCAATTAAAATAAGAGTTTGAATGAAGGTTTCTCTGAAACAAAAATTAAGTTATTTCAGTTAATAAGTTAAATTAAACTTGTAAATATCAACTTCAAAACGGAATACAAATTATATGATACAAATGACTAGTTTTTAGTGACAATCATTCAAAGTGGCTGTGCCCTTTCATTTTATTTTTAATTTTAAGTAGAGGAATTATATGAAAAATGTATTTACGCTAAATGGAACAAAATAAAATAACTTTTGGGAGGAAAATGGAACTGACTTCAAATTAAAAATTGCGCTGAAAGGTAAAAAATAAATTCATTCTTGAAACAACATTGATACGACTTTTAAACATAGTTTTGGTGCAAAAAATGTCGGTGCAAAATTATGGTAGGTAAAATCTTTTGCAATCATGAATCAATTACAAATATTAATGGTCAGGAATATGCAACAGTTTTAATGTGAAGTAACACATCGTGTAACGGTACTTAGACAGTCATAATTTTGCGCCGACTTCTAAAATTATGTTTAATAGTCGTATCGATGTTGTATAAAGAATGAATTCATTTTTTAGTTTAAGAGCAAATTTTTAACTTGAAGTCGGTACTATTTTTTCCCACAATTTGTTTTTTTTTATGTTTTATAAATTTTCAATACAGTTATTTGGATTTAGTTTTGATGATTGTAGGATGTTGATAAATGTATGATAATATTTGCAAAAATTTATATTGCCTTGATCTCGATGTAATAAAAAATAATTTCACTTTAAAAATGCACAAATAAGCATTAAAATGCAGACATATGTTTCGGGATTGTTTTTTTCAATGAGAAAGGGAGTTGGATGTTTTGCATCTAGAAGCTCCCTGTCGTATTGAAAAAGGGATTCCAAGCAATCCCGAAACATATATCTGCATTTTAATGCTTATTTGTGCTTTCTTAACGTGAAATTATTTTTTATTACAGTTTACTTGCACAAAGTTAAACTATTATTATATTGATCTTGATGTTTTTCACTTATAGTTTTACATACACAAAAATCAATATTTGTAAAATAATAAAGCTTAGATGTAGCAGAAAACCGCTTTGTGAAACATTTTTTATGTGCATATGTTTCAGGAAGAATGGCGACTTTTAGCTGCCTTTTTTTCCCAGTAAAACTTTTTTTAACGTGTTTTCCTTGTTTACAAATAAATCTCCTGACAAAGAGTTTCTCAGTCACTCACCCTTGACTCTTTTAATTGGCCAAATGTTTTTTTTTTTTTTTATTCACTCACATTCAAGGCTCGTATTCTTTATTACTAACGAGAAAATGATAAACAACATGTAAGCTATAATTTATAATTTAGAGCAAAAACTGCCAGAATTTCCAAGTATTTTTTTTTAAGTAAAGTAATTTTCAAAAGAATGCAAATTGCATGTTTAGAAAATGAAGGTAAAACCTGGTGAGATTTCTCGGTCGTAGAGAGGGCGCACTTGATTTTTTAGGGGAAGTGGAGTTGTGAGTGTGGCCGTGACTTCAACTAGTTGTACGGCCATTACAGCACAGTGTCTACTTGAATTCAGAAGTTATTTTTCTGAAAATGTATGACACAACGTCGTTCATATTGTTTGCTTTCCAAGCGTAAAGGTTTTTATTTTCATTACTCTTCCTCTGGTTTTTATCGCGATGCGAGTACTGCACAAACGCTTCTTCTACTATTTTGGCCTTTTACTTGCAGTTATTATTGTTATAATCTACTTGTTATCGAAAGCCATTTCCCATGCATTAAACCACCCAAGTGCTCAATCTCACCTGCCCTATAAGGAGAGAAGCGAAAAATAGGTGTATCAGTGTTTTGTTCCAGCTGTCGCTTTAATTTATAGCGTAACGACAAAATAATGAAGGAAATGCACACAGAAGAAATGTGGTCCATAATATTTATTTAACATTTGACAGAAAATTAACGTTTTTATTATTTTTATCATGTTTTCCCATTGTGCACCAACTCTACCGGCTTTACCTTATAGTGTAAGTACAACGGATGGATAATTATCGTGCAACAGCTGGGGCAAATGTGGATACTGTAGGGTTTTAAAATTTTCAAATCTCGAGGTTTTTCTTTCTTCTTGTTACGCCTAATGGTTCAAATTCTTCTTTTGAATTTGTCGCATTTTTTACATATTACTTAGTCTACTTATTAAAAATAAAATAATTTTTGAGAAAAAAATAGAACCGACTTCAAAGCAGAACAACTATAAATTGCGCTAAAAAGTAAAAAATAAATTAATTCTTTAAAAACAATCGATGTGACTTTTAAACATAGTTTTAGAAGTCGGTGCAAAATTAGGATAGATAAAATCTTTTGTAATGATTAATCAATTACAAATATAAATTAGCATCAGGGAACTAGCAACAGTGCCAAGATGAAGTCACACATGGTGTCATGGTAATTAGACCCATAATTTTGCACCGACTTCCAAAACTATGTTTAAAAGTCACATCAATGTTTTTTAAAGAATTAATTTATTTTTTACTTTTTAGCGCAATTTATAGTTGTTCTGCTTTGAAGTCGGTTCTATTTTGTTCTCAAAAATTATTTTATTTTATGCTTTTTAGTGCAAATATGTTTTCAATAAATACTGTTTTTTTTCAAAAAATCCATATCAAAGGGCGAACCTTCTTTGAATGAATGGCTCTAAAAACTAATCATTTGTATGATAATTCCCGTTTAGAAGTCGATTTTAGCAAGCAAACTGATTGGATGTATTTTTTGCTTTAGGGGAGCCTTCAGTCAAACTGTTGCTGCAATTGCTTTTAATAATACAGCTCAATGACAACAAACTCTTTTTATTTAACAATGACTTTTATGTATATTAATAGTTTTCCCCAACAAAGAAAAATCAAGCCAAGCCTTTCCGATTAAAATTAAAAAATACTTAACTTTCACCCGTAACGTTTTTTCTAAAAAACAAATGTAGTCAAATGGATGTGCGATATTTGAGTTAGACGGCCCTTTATCTATTAAGGAAAAAGTCATCAAAATCGGTTCATTTAGTCAAAAGTTATGGATGAAAAACCCAAAAAATGACCCTATTTATGTCCATAACTTTTTTTCTAATTATTGAATATGGTCAAACGAAGGTACGGGACCTATGGGAAACCACCCCCGATCGATTTTTAAAAAAATCATGAAAATCGGTTCATCCGGTGAGAAGTTATGAGTGGACAAACAAACAAAAAAAAACGACATACATACAATATGAATGTATAACCTCCTTCCTTTTGTGAAGTCGGTTAATAAATATTTTTTGTATTGATTTAATCTTAATATCATTGTTGCATACAAAAACTGCTGCCTTAACCCTTTTCATTTGTCACGTCGAGTCATATTGACCCAGGTAGTTGTTTGTAAGAGATGTTAGATAATTTATTACTTCTTTGAATTTCATGTAATTTCTTTTCTTTTCTTACATTTCTTACATACTATTTCTTACATGTTACATATTCTTACATTATACTGAAATTAAAACACAATGTTTTACATTTTTTTATACCCAATTTACTAAATTTTTAATTCGGGTCTACATGACCCGACGTGACGACTTGTGTGATGTCTTGATAGGTGACAGCTCAGGGGTTAAAGAGCGTTTCAATCTTATTTCCGATCAAATCAGCTGCTTCATTTTAAACTAAAAGGTCATTTTATGTACATTTTTTGATAAATTACAGTTTTAGGTTTTGAAACTAAATTGAAAAGTCTTCATAAGTTTCAAAAACATCAACATTTTTTTTTTTATTTAGTGTCAATTTCATCATAAACATACACCAGAAATATTAAAAAGTTAATCTTCGCAAAATATCTGAAAATTCAACCTTTTAAAAATAAATATGTTACCTTTTCCATCTTTTATCCATTGAACTATCGTTTCGCAATAGTCTTTTTGTATTTCTGTGAGAAAGTATTAAAATACGAATTTGAAACGCGTTGAAAAGCTTTCAATGGAATTCAAAGTTAAAAATTCCAAGAATTTTTATATACTGTGTGTGATATATATATATATATATATATATATATATAAGAATTTGCAGATTCTTACTAAAATCCGATAACTGAAAAATCTGTTGCTCAGAGATTTGTAAATCATTGCATTAAAAAAAGTTCGCACAGCTAACTTTGAGTTTCTTCATCTTTTTCTTCTTCTTTTTCTTGTTATTTTTTGTTATGTTTTAATGCATAAATTGGCAACAAGATATATATTCAGATTAAATGTTAAATATTTTTCCACCCGAAACATTTGAATTAGACTTCCTTTCGTTTTAAATTTTCCTAATGAACTGATGAATGATTATAATAGTAAGTTAAATTAGCTACTGATTTCTGCTAACACCAAGTCTTTTCCCGACGATGTGCAGATATTAATCATAAATAAAGAATGGAAGTATAGACCTTTTTCAAATCCTAAGAGCATAATGATTTTTTCCTTTGAATTTCATTCTTTTATACACTCCGATTTCAGGGATATTTTGTACAAACATAGCAGTTCTTGGGGTAAAAACGACTTTTCACTTTTTGCATAATACAGTGTTTAAAGATATCAGACGGAATTTTATGAAGCAAAAATCACTTATTCATATTTTAAAATTCTGCAGAAGAACATTTTTTCTCTACACATTGTGATTTTTGGATTTAGGCATGATACGGAGTATATGACATGATAAAGCGAAATATCATTTGTCTACATGTACGACTAGCTGCACCTTTTCTGAAACATGACTTTTGAAACAAAATATTACGTGCTGTATCAAGCACTCAGAGTTTTTGCTCAGTTTGTCGCATTACACATTCGAAAAGCTCTTCACAGACCGTTCCCTATTTCAAAAGAAATGGTAATGCTTGTTTTGAAGTTACTGCGCACATTTTTCAGTCTTTTGAAAGTTCGATTTTCAGTACCTTCTCAAGTTTGAACAAATGTTGCATTCTTTTGCAAACTTAGCTTGAAGAATGGCAAATTTTAAATTTAAATTGCATATAACGTATTGACTTTCAAAGAGGTATACAAAATCTGGAAAATATATAAATGCGAGTTTTGTGTGTATCAGTAGTTGCTAACGCGCTTTACCTATCAGATTTTGTACGGGAACTATGATTAACAAACAGTAAGGAAGGTAAGTCGGAGGAATTTCCTAAATTGGGAGAAGGGTTTCTTGCCCTATAGTAGTAGTTCTATGTTTAGTTTTTATTATCTCGCACTCTGTGGAAAAACAACTCTTGTTACTTTAGACAATTATCGTTGGTTTTCAAATGAAACTAAATCTGTTACTGAAGATATCGTTCTGATTCCACATTAGATTATCCGCAGGGCTTTGGCGAACTTTCGACACTGGCTGCCGCCCTTTCAGAGATAAAATTTTCAGAATTTAAATCCTAATGATTTTTTTTTTTTCGCTTATTAGCTTATTAACACGTTGAATGCTGACTGCCATCGCTATTTGCAGTTTATGGACATCTTAACGATAATTTAAGTTAATCACATCATATTGTTCAAAAAATCTTATTAAGCAAAAAGTTGCAAACTTTCTACAAATATATTGCAAAATGGAAATAAGTCGGCAAAAACGAGACAATTTTCAGTTTGGTCTTCCAGAAAGTTCACCTATTAAGAGTTATCTCGTAGGTTGGCAGCCAACGTGTTAAAAAAAATCAGAAAGATTATTGTCGTTCCTGTATCAACATTAGATTAGATTTTATTAGCCTTTAAAACCAAAACAGAAAATCCATTTTTCCACATGGATTTTAACAGCGCTCTCTAATTGCTCAACGCATCTTTTAGACAAATTGTCATTTAAGAACTGTTTAGGTTAAAGTTAGTGTCACTGGATCAGTTATTTGAACTTGAGATCTTTTATTATAAAGTAGGAATTACTAATTTTTATGTTCTTTTTGAGTTTTCTTTATTTTTTTTATTAATCAAAAATATAGCCATTCTAAAGACAGGCTTTTTTTTTAAATGAGAACTTTCCCCATTTTTCTTCATTGTAGAAGCTTGTCTTAAATGTTATTTCCTATCATGATGTAAAGTGATTTTCCCAAAGTTCACAGAAGAAAGAAAGTGTACTTAGTAATTAATACAGTAAAAATTTGCATTCGTATCTGCCTGTGAGTCCGAGACTAAATTTTAACTAATAACAGAAAAATGTAAGATATTTCCTTTTGATTTTAAATCTTTGTGTTTTAACTTTTATCTTTGTGATGTCTTTCTTTGCTCGAATAGTGGGAGTTGGATGGATTAAGTTGAAAATTGCCTTTTGAAACAACAACATTTGTTTAATTAAAATTTTTCGTCTGACGGCGAGCACAAATCTCAATAAATTCGATTTATTACCCTCTAAACACCCTCCTATTACAAATAATATGCAATAAAAGGTCTAAACATAGCAATAATTGAGGTAATGAGCGAACAAAAGCAAACAGGGGCCTAGTGTCTAAAAACTGGTAGTTAATCGTTTACGTTATATTCGCTTTATTATCCGTTTTTCGATTTTTTTTTTTTTTAATTCTGTTACTTCGACACACTGACTATCATTTACTATGTAGGGGGCTACATGTGCTAAGCGAACCGAATGGGGAAGGGGTGAGCGAGAGAGAGGGCTGAATTTGTCTCCCCACCCCCCTATAAGCATTTTTATTTCCAAAAGTTTAATCTTATTATCCTTTTCTTTAGTTAAAAACATAAATTCACTGATACGCCAACGCCCTATATAAATACATTCTTCATATTAAGATGACACTGTTCTCAGACTATAATAATTGTTTATAAATGAAAACTTACTAAATTTTGTCATTGAATAAATACAAAAACTAAACTACTAAACTATTTTTTACCAAACCACTTTCATTCCCGCATATTTAACTCGTAGCTTTTTAATACTAAGTAAACTTCCAATCTACCAGAAACTATCTCATGCGGTTTAAAATAATCGACAGCCAGCAATCTCTGCAAAATTGCTCCTTAAACCTGATCGCCACACTTTTAAAAATTGGTGGAAAGTGGCATTTGGGGGTACGCATAAGTTCACAGTAATTACCTTTAATTACATATCCGTTTTACTTAGTTCTTCACCAGAGGCAGTTAGTGTAGAGGGAAAAAATAACTTACCCAGAAGATAAAATCCTCAAATATAGAATTTCTAATGACTGGGTTGGAGTGAAAATGATTATCCAATGCAGCACATTTTTATTTTCAAGTTTCGAAAATTGCATGGCTTATCTTAAACTTTCTCGCAGATCACGTGTAAATTGAAGTTTCATTTAATTTTCGTTCATTATTTATTTGGAAGCATTTTTCGAAACGGTGGGTATATTATAACATCATTAAGTTAGAATAACTACAAAAACTCGCTATTTACTTTATTTTTCAGCAGCCAGGAGTAATCAATTGTAAGTCATTAGGATTTTGGAATAACTCATAAAAGTGCATTATCTCCATTGAGGCGATTAAAGTAAGTAAATTGATCAATGATTTGTTTGTTGTAGTGCTTGTAATTAGGTAATGATACTTTTTTAGACCTTACGTTCAGTTTTGATAACACGACAGTTAACGCAAATATTTAAGTTATAAATTGCTGTCATGAAAAATATTAAAAGATAAGACGTTTCTTACTCGCACGAAAGCTTCGTAAACAAGTAACTTGGATAACTTAAAATACAAGGAACAAAATCTCTCGTGATCAAATTCCATTATGAAAAACATCTCTTCTCCTTGTATGGTCTTATAAATCTCATATAAAAATGTATAGTCCGTGGGCCGAAGTCTCAAAAAGAGCTTAAAATTAATTTTCGTTCCGATTCTTGAGGGGCAATTTTATTCTGCCAAAATAAAGCATAATATTGGCTGGTAAATGTAAATTCATAAAGTTCTCCAAAATATGATTGTCCATTAATTCACATTAACCAAAGTTATGAGGAACTATTTCATTTTCACGTTAGCGCATGGATATCCGAAAAAGATAGCACTGTGACGTCACTAAAAAAGAAATTAACCAATCAGAGCAACAGGAGCGCCCCGCTGTTTATGTTTTAGTAGCGCGTTCACTGTCTGATTCTTTGGAGTTATACAATTCTTTTTGCTTTCACGCTGTTTTTTTTTTTTTTTTTTTTTTTTTTTTTTTAATGTTAACGCTTTTAAAAAATTGTCACTTGCAGTTTTAATGTAAGGGGGTATGTTAGTTCATTGACAGTAATTTTTGAGTTGTTCATGCGACTTCAATGATTTATTTAAATAATTTTTATTTAAACTTTTAATTCTGTAGGGGAAAAATAATAAAATCCCCTTCATAAAAAATGTCAATCGATTTTTTTAACAATTACTACGTCGCTGCAAATATTCTTCCTTTTAAAAAAATCTGGGGATATTCTACATCATTCCAGACAAATATGCATCAAGGACGTAGCCAGAATTTTTTTTTTTTTTGGGGGGGGGGGTGGAGGCTGACTTTGAAACACTTATGTTGAGTAAAGTTTTAGGGAGGAATATATGCTACATTGCGAAAAATTTCCGGATTTCGGGGGGAGGCCCGAAATCCGGACAACACAATCTCGGCACGTGCCCCCCCCCCCTCCCCTCTGGATACGGCCTTGATATGCATTAAAGGGGGACACAATCTCAGGGCACAAATCGGCTTTTTCACTTTTTATCTCTTCAGAAACCGCTATGACCCGTTTATAAAAATTTTGGGTTTTAAGAGTTAATATAAGCAGTAGTCATACGGGGGAATTCCTGGTCACGCCTTTTTTAGTTTTATAAACTGGTATAACAAAGTAACTGCTAACTGAAATATGACAAACGCTCCTTAACCCTACACCGTGCAATTTTTCGTTTCTTTGTAAAGAAAAAAGAAAGAAAAATTGTGTTTGTATGTGCTAGTTATAAGTAGAAAAAATAGTAAAAAAAATTTTATTAAATTCGGAAGAATAGAATCCGAGGAAATTTGACATGTTTTTTTAAAAACAACACCGAGCATTTAGGGGTAACATTAATAATTTTTTATATAATCATTTGAATAAATGAAACAAAATTAATAATAAATAGGTATGCATTATAATCATAAAATAGCAATAAAATAGTAAAATTTATTAAAATAATTTATTTTATTATTATTTATAAATTGAAAAAATACATCAAAGTAAAAATTTGCCCATGTAACTATTAATTATTAGTTACATGTGCAAATTTTTTACTTTAATTACCAATAAAGTTTAATAATTTCACTAAAAGGTTTCAAACAAGAAACCTAACTCTGTAGGGGGGTTTGATGCAATAATGTTAATTTCTTCTTTGGTTGAGAGTCAATTGATTTTAAAACAAAATTCCTAAAAAATAATTTAGTCAACCACTTTACACTAATTTGTTATATAATTACAAGAATAATCTTCCAAAAGATACCAAATAAAGTGAAATAGAACAATCAGAGACACCTGTTCTTGTTTACACTGCAAATAAATCAGGAGCATAAGAAGTACCCCCGAATGCGCGGTGTTGTTTTAAAATAACAAGTAAAAAAGGCGCCTTAACATGTATTTTTCACGAAAATTTTCGGACAACTTATATTTAATTTATTTTAACACTATGTAAGCAATTAAAGACTATTTTTCAAAAAAATGTTGCTTAAAATTTGTAAAAAAAAATTAAGAATTAGTTGTTTTTTGTACAAAATCAACATGTGTTACGATTTGTGAAAAAAGATGAAGCTTAAGCCCAGTTTACGAGATCTAGGGGAAACTGTATTAACTAATACGATCTTACATACAAAACGAAAGAATACACCACTTGTTAGAAATAATACAAAACAAGAGCTTAATGAACGAAAATTAGAGATGTTGTTTCAAAAAAAACTATTCTATTTCATGTTGGAAGAAAAGATTTCTTTCTCGCCTTGATAAGTGAATTAGTGGTATCAGAAATAAAGTTCAAGGACATGAACAATAATAAACTTTGCTTTGATACCACATGTGTCAAACGTAAAGCTGTAAATAGTGCCTTAAATAAGATGGGAAAACCCCTACCCATTTCAATGCCAAATGCGTGTATATTTATGTGTCTAAAAAAAAAACTCTCTCTTGCTAACATATTTCCGTTTAACAATTTAGTGTAAAATTTAGCTCACAATGTAAAAGATGCAATATTTTATTCAATAACGGAATGGGTACTTAAATGGAAGACAACAAGGACTGAGGAAACTATGAGGTAAGTCCTCTGATGCGTACCCACTATTTAAATTACTGCTGAATTAGAAATGTACAATACAAATATAACACAGAAAGCAAGCGCTCCATACGCACGTAGAATACCAATATAACACATGTGCTAATAATATATAATATATCTTTCTATTATTTTATTGTGCACGATGTAAAAAAAATATAGATTTTCAGAAATTTTGGAGGGAAAAATATGTTACTTACTACTACAAAAACATTTTGAAAACAGATCGTCTCCAAAAATTATACCTTTTTTAAAGATCCATACCAGTGCTATATTTAAAACAAAATAATTCTCGTTGATGCTGTTTCATATTACAAATAGCCTATGCTTTTGAATCCAGTGCATATATTTTGTCTATATTTAAATACATTGGTCGCAAGAATTGATTACAAGAGCCTTTTTTAAAATGAAGTTTAAAATAGAATGATAGCAAGGGTCGAAACCTTGTTTACAAACAATGATGTCAGCGACTGATGTTACAGTCGGCGTGATTGGTTAACTTCGCGGAGCAAAAAATAATTCGATGATTTCATTGGAGCAGAGTATGAATACATCAAAAAAAAGAGTGCAAAAGGAAATTAACTTATGGCCAAGTATTTTTTGGAGAACTTAATAAAATTAGAATTACTAGAACATTTTAAATAGTTTCCTTCAAAGAAAAAATTGCCCACAGAGCATCGGAACGAACTTGAACGATAAATGCATTGGGCCCACGGACTAGTATGCGGTTTTACTTGTCTAGGAAAAAATGTAAACATTCCTTAAAACTGAAGTGAGGAAAAAACGAAAGCTATACAGAAATCGGACAAACTTAGGTTTTTCAGCATCTAGAAGGGTAAAAAAGCATAACGGTAAAAATGTATAAATGCTAGAAGTCATAATAAAAACAAAAATATACATTAATGTTTGTATGTGTGTTTTATAAAGTTGTATGTTAGGGAGAAAGGAGGTTAAATTCTTATATTCATAAGCCAAACACAAAAAAATGTTAGATTGAAACCAAAATACTGAAGTCAACTAACACTTATTCTTTATGTAGCACTTCTCTGGGGCAAAAAAAAGTTGTCAAGGTCTTTTATGCGCAACAAGATATGAAAGAAACAGTCTTACAATTAATGACAAATTCAAATTCTGATACTGAACAACCCAGTCTTGCTAGTCCCAGTCTTAAATTTTAAAACAAAATAGTAATGAATGCTTCCTTTAGCAAGATGCTTTGAGCTTGTCAAAGCTGAAATGTGCAGTGTTATAATGAAGCATCAAGCCCCCACTATTCCTGTAGTTTTCATGCATAGATGCTTTAAAAAAATGTTTTTAATACAAAATTCTTGGAACAATTTGCTATCCTTACTATGAAGAATCATGTTTCTTAAACTTTGGAATAGGGACATTAAAGAATACTTTTGAATTCAATGGAGAATAATGGTACATGCGTTATACATGTGAGATGATAGAGTTTGTAACTAAGCACGCTCAAATAATGATGCAATTATGTTCGATGTTCAGGCGGATTAGATCATAAAAAGGCACTTCATGGTAACCGCATTTAAATTGCTGTTCATATTTTGTAGTATTCATTATGACTCTTTAAGCTGGAATCTTAAGCCATGATTAGTTCTTACTTAAGCCTAACTTGCTTTTATAGTCCTATAGTCTGTGTAATTAGAATCGGCACGTCAAGGTCACACAACTTTCGCACTCTCCTACCTTTTTCCCTTCTGGTCGTCATGGTTTTCGTGCTATAAACTTTTTCCACACGTCGGTTTTGCGAACATGATAAGGTAGTTTGTTATTTTAGTTATAATAATAATAGAAGGATTCAAATCAGATTTATTTCTCAATGGCAAAAATATATTGCGTAAGATAAAGTATTCTAATATTTTGAACCAATCTAAATTTTATTCTAATATTTTGATGTGTTTCAGAAAGCTATAGTATACCTAATTTATTAAACTTTATATCTTGTAAATGTTAAAATCTTATCTAAACGTTCTAGATTTAATTTATAAGATATTTAATTGCATTTACTTAGCATCAAAAATAAATAAATGAAAAATAAATTATTTCTTTTTACTTTTTCTCAATTATGGGATCATTCATAAATGATGTCACGCTTCGACGGAGGAGGGGGGCTCGTGAAATTGTGACAAAGTGTGACAAGGGGAGGGGGTAACAAGAAGTGTGAGATCCTGCATTATGCAACACAGCGTGACGCGTGACAAAGAGGGAGAGGGGGGATCCGCTGAAGTGTGACGTATTGTGACAAAGGGGGGGAGGGGGGTCAAATATATGGGGAAAAAGCGTGATCTCATTTATGAACGGCCCCTATTCTACTATTTTGAATCGGAGGTATAGTAATGGAATTGCCTTAACTGCAGTACACATGGCGCTGTTATCTTTCTCGCAGTTTCCATGGTGACGAAGCATTAAACACGTCCTTGACGCGCCTATTCTAAAGAGACTATAGTACAAACGTATCTTCTGTTTTCCTCTCCATATTTTTTAAATATAGACACATTTAAGGGGTCGCTGGCTATTTTAGTGCTAACGCATTGCCGGTTCAGAAATATTGAGAAATTATAAACTATGAAAAACATACAAAAAAACTCTTATATAATCGAACCTGGTATTTATTTGAAAAGTTTGTAATTAATAATCATTTGAGGGAATTCGATTGTTTAAGAACCAAGACAAATCTTGGGCCCAATGAATGGATATATTATCTTTCATTATCATAAATATTGAGTAAATGTCTTAAACATCCTTGTAATACACTCTTTACACCATTATTAGACAAAAACTTGTCCATGAGCTAAGAAATGAAGAAAATCGGCTTTCTCTACAGCACCTAATTCGTTTTTAATATTCTGTTTTAAGAATGGTAACTCTGGGCTCTAATGTGGTTTTAACGAGAAACTTGTTTGGAAAGCGTTTTCTGAAACAAGGGTGAAAGCTCACCCATGTCCCCTAAATGCGGCTTAATGAGAAAATTATTGCCTTTAACCATAATAATATGAAAAGGATTTATATCATTTTGCACTAATATTGTCTGGAATTTTGTGCAATCAGTTTTTAAGAGCAGTTTCCAGTTACCAGAGATGTTAACACATTTTCAGATCACATTTTACCGTGAATTAGATAACGTTTTAACAACTCTTGTAGTGGCAGTAGCTGTTCGTTTTTAAAACTGATATGAAACATAGAGACATTTGAGACATGCGTTTTAAAGAAAATGAGGATAAAAACTGTTAGTGTTTGGGATAATAATTTTAGGAACTTCAAAAATAATAAAATTACTTGCAGTTCCGGGTTGTAGCGAGTTATAGCGAATACGGGCGGTTGCCTGTTAGTGATAGATACTGTTTTGTGCTAACAATAAATTAAGATTTTTTGCTAAAAGAAAAAATAAAATTGTTCCTTTAACCATTATTTTCTGGGAAGATCAGAATCTAACATAACTTGATAAAAACCGTTGTAACTCGTGTTTTAACTAATTTAGACGTTCAGGACAAATTTCATCTTATACAGAAAATTTAGCACTTTTGATTGGTATTAAAACTGTAAGTATGCAAGCATATTTCTAGCTTCCAATTAGTAAATTTAGGTAAAAAGTTTGTTTAAAATGAAAAAATGAACAAATTTGAATTTTCAAAACAGAGAGGAAAACAAACTCTACGAGATTCATCCAGACCTTATCCAAGGTACCTGTAACAAGAATTTCGAAATTCGAGACCTTTTTATAGAAGGCAGTAGGCTACTGACGTACCTACAAACATAAAATTATTTTATTGATATGGATAAAAAAAATGATTTTTTTTTTATTTTTAACCGACTTCCAAAAAAAGGACGGTTATCAATTCGTACCGTATGTATGATTTTTGCTTGTTTGTTTGCTAATCCATAACTTCTCACCGAATGAACCGATTTTGATGATTATTTTTTTAAATCTATTGACGGCGATTTCCCATAGGTCCCGTACCTTTCCTTAACCATATTCGTTAATTAAAAGCGTGATACTAAGTAAACATTATAATATAGTTAGAGTAAAAATTAACCGATTTTTTTGTTTGTTAATCCATAACTTTTGACATTTTTTTTTTTTCCTTTTTAATACTTTTCAGAAGAAAACGTCTTATTGCGACGACATGAATTTATAGACGAAACAGATAAGGAAAAATATTAAAAACATAGCAGCATTTGTAGCGCGCAAATAAAATACGAACCTGCTGTTTATATTCAAATAGCCTTAATAGCTGACACGAGAACGTCTTGGATGTCAGCCAATGGGATTTCATCGATATTTATGGTGTGATAGTATGCCCATTGCCATTCTGATCTAGAAAATCTAAAGGGTTGTGTTTCTTTTCCACATTTCAATATATTTTACTGACAGTGTTATCTAAAAATATGTTTGGACATATAGAAAAAATTTTACACCAACGGGAAATAAAATGCATATAAATGCGTTTGTAGCATTAGAAAAGACTCAAAAAAAAAATGTCAACTAAGCCTGGAAATTGAGGGGTTTTTAAAATTCTTAACTTTTGGAATTTCCTTAGTATGCGTGCATTTCCGCTTAGATGATGATTTTTGTTTCTTATTTCACTTTGTTCCTTCATTTTTTCTTTCAAACATAGTATAAATCTTATTTATAAAGATTATATTGCAAATAAAGATCTGAATTTGCATATATATTTTCTACATTCGAAGAGTCCATCAATGCAAAATCTCTGCCTTTTTCCTTCAAATAAGATTTTTGAAAAGCAAAGGCATTTCATGATCTTATCTTCACTTTTGAATTATAATAGAGATATGTTTTGCATTTTTTTCTCACTATTTCAGTACAAAAATTTAAATAAAGAGCCCAACCGACTGAAATTTCCATTTTTGGTACAAAATATATTTTGACCTACAATTATAAGACAAATATAAGGGCGCATAATGACTTGATATCATAAGAACTCTAGTTACATTTCATGCATACCCATTTTCTTCTTTCGTTCACATAGACAGCTTGCAGATTAGAATAAACTACCCGGGGGGTCTACATAGGGCAACTTTGGTAGCTAATGTTGCAGAGCAAGACACAAAAAAAGAAAAATGCCTCTTGAAATTAATTTGCTGAGTAGTTTTCGCAAACTTAGGAAATTAATATTTTTTGCTTGGATTCATAGTCGATTGATGTTTGGATATTTTTTGTTCTAATCGTGCTGTTTACTCCAAAATGTATCTGCAGGGGTTTTTTTCTTTCATTTAGTTTTGAAATAAAATCTCAGCATTTTTAAATCAAGCGATTAGATCCATTGAAAGTGCAGTCAACCAATCAAGTCTAACGGTTTAATTCTAGTCCCTTTCTTTAAACGGAATCCTTCAAATTATAGACCGAAAAGATTTCCCCAGATTGCATAAATCCTCCCATGAATTGTTCTCAATGTGGAATACGTTTCTACCTATACTATCCAAAGACGAAACCCCCCTCCTGACATTGTAAAACTTAAAGGGTTCTTTCAGTTTCTAAATCTCTGAAATTTCATCACACCTTTAAAACCAAGAGCAATTCCCCGAATAAGTCGGCCGATTCCGGAGTTCAACGATTGGTTCAATTCCAGTGGGTAACACAAATTATAAATGACGCTTGTTCTCAAAAGAAATAAACTTTAGGATTAAACTGCTAAATATCTTTCAGGAAGTGGCATACACAGCATAGTACGTTTTTCATGCACTGATTTTAATCAGGTTGAATTGTTTCTTATTTTAATTTATAGTTCATAATTTAAATGCTTTATAATTAATTTTTGTATGTCAGAACATTTAATGAAACCTCTGATTCCCAAGTGTTTTTATTCATAAATTAGACATTTAGAAACAAAGGGGTGTTGGTGTCAAAGATGAAAATTTGGAGATATATAGTGCAAAGGATAGGAGAGATAGGTCTTTGTTAAAAAAAATTGTAACAAACACCTATCTGTTTTGAGCGCCGATCGAGGCAACAAATGGATTCTGGATCGAAGCCCATCGGCAACTTTACTTCGTCACACTATCAAACATCAAAATTCTCCAAAATCGAATTATTCAGCGTCGACACGTTTCTTCCTGCGATTTTTCAAAGCGTTAACCTTTTAACTACCGGAATATATTCACAAATCTGTTTGTCTGAACGCCAAAAAAAAGCATCCAAAAATTGCATAAATGGCGATACATCTACTATTTCTTATGTATATGTCATGAGTTTCTTACATGAGAAAGGCAAAACTGGAGAGTTCCAATTAACATTGGTCGTAGACGCCCCATTTTCGACCTATGGCGATTTTTTGAGATAAAAACGCTTTCGCCATAGCAAATTTGGTTGTTGACTAACCAATAATGAATGCTCTTGCTTTCCGATCGACGGCACACTGTATCAAAAGGAGATGGTCAATACCCCCTTCTGCACCTCTGATTTTACCATTTTCAATTGAATAAATTATTACTTATAAGGTAAAGAACGAATTCATTTCCATTTGTTCAACTTTTTATTCCGAAACCTACCTTTTTAGCATAAATCATCAAATCGCTTATTGACGTTACCCGTACCACAAGAAAGTTTCGCCAAATCGTCTATTGTCGTTACCCGTCGTTAAAGGGTTAAAAATGCTCCCGGATAGTCATATTAAGGAATATTCTGGAAGGCACGCGTACGAGCTTCTTAACTCCATGGCAGGCAGCCAATGGTTCTCATTACGCGGAAATGCTCTAAAGGTAAAAACGAAAGGTGAATCGAGTGAGGATAGTCATTGCCTCCAATTGGAAGCGGCATTAGAGAATACACCAAGACACTCCTGCTTTCTGGTGGCCAATTGGCCAATTACTTGAGCAAAAACCCGTATCACAAAAAAGTCGTCCAACCTCCCTACAGTTCGAACTTGGCAGCAGCTGACTTTTTGTTGTTCCCCAGAGTAAAAACTGACTTGAAAGGAAAGCACTGTGATAAGACCCTAGACCTAGACGCTTCAAAGGGGACACGCGTGCTCCTCCGAAATCCGATCAGGAACACGAAAACGTCGCTAGACGAAGTGTGTCGTCACTCAAGGATAGTTTTTTTTTTCCAGGATTTTTTATGTTTTATAGCGATTTTTTAAATAAAACTCTTTTTTCTAGATTTTTGCTGATACTTTTTCATTTTCATGTTTTAATGTTTCTATGTGTTATAAGTAAGAAAAGTTTCACTGAATTTCGTCTGCAGCAGTTAAAAAATAAATTAGATTTTTAAAAATTATCAGAAAGGGAGACGCCCGAACTTCTTATAGTACTATCAATTCTTGTATTCCAATGTTTAAAAAAATGTGTAACGTGATTTTTTAGAAAATTATGTTCGTTTTTTAAAATAAAGACTTTCTACTTTCCTTATACGCTATTAATTCATTGAAACCAATTAACTTGGAAAATAAACTCCCATTATATCTGACATCTTTCTCTCAGTTGCAAAATAAAAATAAACATATAAGCAAATAAAAGAAGTTCTTCCATTAAAATTGCTAGAAAAAATTTCTAATTTTTCAATAACAAATCAAGTGGTTTCAAATAAAAAAAAGCATTTTTTTACTAAAAGTTTTTAAAACAATAAATTATTTTTTTCTTACTAACATAACTAAATAAAAAAACAAATAGTTTGCGAATTAAATTACCTCTTGACCTTTAATTAAATAATGCGTGCTTTTAGGAAGTATATTTAATCAAATGCACATAACAATTTTATTCCTCACGTTAAAACTTACTCCATCATAAAAACATTCATTAATTTAAAATATTAATTAAGGTCATGCTGTTAAATTTGTTATTCATAATCGTTCTATTTTCTAATTATTTAAAAATTAATCTTATTTCTCTTCCTTATTACATAAAATATTTTTTCAATACTTCATTATATGAAGAGGAAAAAAAACATTTCTTAATTTCAATATTTTTCGGAGTAAGTTGTAAAATTAATAATTACACAAGGGTTAATTGAAATGAGATAATGCCTCGTTTAGCTCCAAAAGAAAAATATTTTTCTAAGACATGTTTATAAAAAATTCTAACAAACATACGTATGATATAAGCGGAAAAGGGGAAAAACATTGTTAGTCGATTACTAAAAAGCAAATTAAATGCTTGACAAACACTTTTAAAAGGTTATTTTAGCTACCCTTTCTGTATTTGTTTATTTTATTTAGAGCATGATTTTTTTAAATGGTGTATAAGGCCTTTCGTAATGGGTAGAAAAAACTACCTATAGATAAATGGATAAAATGATAAAAAGTCATAATTACTTGCTTCAAAAAAAGATTTACATAATACAAATGTGCATTTCGTGATCGTTCACTGACATACGTAGTAAAGTACAAGGCTTCCGCCGCATATGATCGGGTTCAAATACTACAGTCCCTATATCAGATGGATAGCTAAATGAAAGGTGCAGCCTGGGCCTGATGGTATTGGTCAGCATAGCCTATATTTAGAGCATGTCCTAGTGTTTCGATCCACTTTAAAAATTTTATCACCTCACTATTTTCACGGGCTTTTTGTGTTCTGTCTGTTTAGGCAAATATAAGAGCACAAGATGCTCAGTTGTTAGCTGTTTTTCCCTCTTTCCCCTTTTTTTTTTTTTTTTTTGCTCTTAAATATGTTTTACGCAGTGTAGTAGGTGAAGCTTTTACTACTTGGTTTTATTTCAACGACTAGCCGGCAGGGTGGCATAGCGGTACGCCACTGACCTCCAACGCCCAAGTTCGCAGGATCAAACCTGGCCGAAGTCGGTGGATTTTCAAGAGGGAAAAAATCGTCAGCGTCTATGACGTATGATTATACGGCTTGGTAAAGATCCCTTGAGTATCTGTTTGGCTTGGATACTCTCGGCTACATTAAACTCCTAGTACAGCTTCGCATCACTTAGAGCTCAGATGCCCCATCTACGACGAAACTAAGAGTCAAAATTCTGAAGTGGTAATCGCATCGGCGATAGTGGTGCTACTTGAAAGAATGGATGCCGGTTTCCGGGGAATCCACTAGGTCTGCAAAAGTTAGTGACCATAGCAGCCCTATTGGAAAGGAAATAAAAATTCAACGACTTGCTTTTCTGCCCCCCCCCCTATCCCCCCCTCCCATCTTAAGTAAAAAAGGCGTCCCCTCCCCTTACCACCTAAACAAGAATAATGAAACTACTTACCTTAATATTTAGAATGCAAAGAGAAATCATGCCTGCATTTGTATTAATTATAAGCACTTTTGCTTGCCTTACGCGATCTCATCTATTATGCATTTTTTAGTGAATTAAATTCATAAATACGGAGTTACTCATAGCAATTTTAGAAGAAAAACACTTATTTTAGAAATAAAGAGGCTTCAATTTAATTAAATTACACCATTTAGGAAACAAAATTCGGAGAAATCTTTGCTCAAGTTTCGTAATTCAATTTACCAACACATCACGCTAGGCAAGGAGAAAGACGACATTTCGTGTCAAAGCAGCAAGTTAAGGTGTAATTGATCATTTCTTTTAATAAAGTGAAAATTAAGTTTGACAGAGAGCTGAGAATGATATTTTTTGTTTTTGATACATTTTAAATAGTGTACTAGTAGTAGTTGAAGGATTGTTTACCCAACGTTATTAGCAATTTGAAATCTTCATTAAAGAGTACGTTTTAAGTTTTTTCAATTCTTACTATTAGTTCACACCCTCCCTATATCTCGTTCAAATCTTGCAATTCAATATTCAGTCACTTTCAGATGTCCAAATTCTTTGAAATTTTTTACACACAACAAGAGCCGATGACAATGCAACCTGGCGGTCTGCAGTTTTTTTAATTCAATTTTGTTCTTTTAATCCAATTTTGAGCGAAATTTTCGCACAAATTCCCAATATGGGAGGGAAAACCCCTTGCGCATATTTGCATTATATGTCAATCGAAAGGTTTTACTTTTCTTCACACGATGGAACTATTTCGATGTTGATAAGTTGAAATTAATTAGAACACGAGCTATAATTTTTTTTATTTAGATTCTTTAAGGCTTTCCTTAGCCCAAACAATTATTCAACACTCTCTCAACTTCAAAGCTTGACAGCTGTATGAATAAAATTATCTTTGTCATTCGTGGGTATTTTTCTAAGGCTTTCCTCAGCCCAATGCCCTAATTTGCGCTTTTTTCTTTCTTGGACGAAGTAAACGAAGTATTCTATTCGAGAAACTTTTTTTTCCTGATAAAGCGACAATTTGTTTAGCTGAAAGGTAGGTAAAACCGACTTTTGTAAACCTTTCATTTAGCTGACAAGTTTTTGACCTAAGTAGGAATTGACTTAATCTTTTTTTATATTACTTGTTTTTCGTATTGTATCATTTATATGAATATGTAACTCACGTGTTAATCAAACCTGATTCTCGTTAACACCAGATAAATTAAAACATTTTCTTAAAATTTTTAAATGGGATCCAATCAAAAACTGAAATCTCAATTTTAAGGCTGTTTGCCTATTGGAAAAGAAGATTTATTGATAATACCGGCTTTACGTGATGACGGTGGCCGAGTGGATAGAGAGTAAGACTTGTACATCACGCATTCGGGGTTCGAGGCCTGCAAGCTTCGTTTACGGTTTCTACTCCTCGAAGATTCTACGATTCGAAATGGTTATAAAACCGTAAATTTTTGTATTTACGGCTTTTTAACCAAGTTAATTGGAAATGGTTAAGTCCCGTAAAGATATAAAAATGTTCCAAACCGTAAATTTAACGGTGAATTAGATGGACAGACTGATGCCGGTCATTTAACCGTAATTTCATGATGAAATTTCTAACAGTGTGCTGTTTTATTATCATCATTAGGCAAACTAGAGCTAGTTTTAGCTGAGAGGAAAATCTTACTTAATTTCTGTATTTAGGGAGGAATTGTCTGATAACCATAGATGGGATTATTTTTCTTTTCTCTTCCCCTCCCCTCTGGGTTGATTTTATAAATTTATGATATTAAATTCAATGATATAATCTTCAAAAGTAATTCGTTCGGCCTATCGCAACGCAACGTCAAAAACAACATGCTATCATTTTTAACCATGCCATATTATATTTCATACTAGTATTTAAGAACCTTTACCCATTCAATCTGAGTTACTGAAAATCAACATATACTGTAATTACTATAATTTCGAAAACATTAATTAGATTCCAATAATCATGAGTCTAAAACTGTGTTAGCATCTCCAGTAACAACGACTACTGTTCATAAAAATTGATTGCACAAGATTCCAGGAAATATTAGCGCTAAAAGGTAGAAATTCCTCCCATGTTATTGTGTTGAAGGCAATAATTTTCTCATTAGGCCACATTTATGGGAAATAGTGGGCTACCACCCTTGTTTCAGCAAATGGTTCCAAAATAAGACTCTCGTTAAAACTACATTAAAGGCCCAAGTCATAATTCCTAAATCTAAATATTAAAAACGAATTACGTACACTTAAGATGATAGATTTTCTGTGCATCTTAACTGAATACGTGTGTTTTATTAATAAAAAGTTAATCGAGCTTTTTGCAAGGATCGTTAAGATTTTTTATTTATTTATTAATTTATTTAATGGAAACAAAGAAGAGTTTTAAATATTTTCCCATTGACAGGCTTTCTATTTTTTCTTAACATTTGAGATCTGGACTTTAAAGCTCCGTCTCTTGGTTTTTTTTTTTTTTTTTTTTTTTCGTCTCTTGGGTTTTTTCTTTAAGTTCCATCACTAATTAATTAATAATTAAAAATAAGTTTGAAGGGTCCAAAATAAGGTTTTTTACATTATAGTTTTTGGATTTTTCAAGTTTGTTAAAGCCTTATAACTTTATTTAAATGCTTCTTAAATATAATGACCAACAGAGGGCGCAACGACAGTGTAGTTTTACAAGTTTAAAAACAAAAGCAAGACAGAGACGATGGAATGGAATGTGTAGACGAGGTACGAGACGAATGTAAAATAATCTGATGTAATATTTTTATGTTGTGATGTCTTTGAATTAAAATAATGAAAAGATGCCTGTCCCTGCTTCTCCTTGTGCTGCCATTTCTGAAGTTAATTTAAATTAAACAGTTCACGCAATCTCCCTCAGTTACATTAGTTAAAAGCTCTAACAAGTTATATGTAAGTTTTATTTTTATTTAAGGAGGGCGATTACTAACACCTAACCAGCGTTTTAATGGTTTTAAGAGAAGTGAATTATACGAAAGTCTTAGGTATAATATTTCTTCTTTTTGTAGTTTTACAATCATACCTCAAAATTGCTGTGAAATATGTCAACGGGTTTCGTAATACGCGAGAATTTTCTTAATTTCACCCGTACACTTTTTTAAAAAATTACTTTACTTAACCTTTCTTCGTTTCAAAGCAAGCTATTACCCTTCATGAGTAATATCCAAATCCCAATGCTTTGCAACTAATTTCTCAACTCTGAAATTAAGATTTAGAAAATTTGTTTTTGTAGAATTTGTAATTTAATGACGATACAATATTTCCAGTTTCCAATAATTCCTCCAAGTTTACAATCAGAAAAAAATTAACGAAACTTCAATTTTTACCACTAATATAATTTATTCATCATTAATGTTAAGATTAATATAAGCCGTTAAAGTTTCGGGTCATAAAATTAAAAATTTTCCGCATTTAATAATTAATTTCATTCCCCAACCCAGTAATTAGAAATTTTGTGTTTGAAAGTTGTGTGATCTTCTGAGTAACGTGTTTTTCTCCGTCCAATATGGACTGTTTCCTTGCGTTTTAAATAAAAGGGAAAGGTAATTAAACGAAATTATTAGGAAACCAAACGCTCACTTTTCGAGGTTATTTTCTACTAATTTTCAAAGGTAAAACAATCAGTTTTGAGGAGCAATTTTCAGCGATTGCTGAATGTCGATAATTTGTTTCGCCTCAGTGCAATAGTTGTTCGATTTGAAAAATCTCTTGAATGTTAAAAGCTACACGTTTATTTTGTGGTAATGAAAGTCATTAAAAAAAATTATCGTGATTTAAACTCGCATAATTCAATATAATTGGGATCATGTGCATAAAAAATCAAGACCCATAGGAGTAAACTTTTTGTTTTGTTAATAAATAAAATGGAATACATACAGATGAATATAATGTTATCAGTTGAACAACGTACGAGCCCTTAGTTGCCGTTTCTGCATGAGCGCCCTTCACACACGCCACTTGGTTCGCTTTGTCTTCTGGCGGCAGTATCACGGTTTGCATAACATCAAGACGCTGTTAAAAACATCTTATAATTTTTCATAATCCGACAATGATTCATCGTCTACATACGTTAAATTTATAAAATTATTAGCTTTAACCCCTAGTAAATTACAAGTAATTAGTATTTCGGCTTGGAATCTTTTTGGAACTTTTCCAATGCAGTAAAAAACAAATGCATTGCTTCAGCTCCCTCAGGGACACCGGAATTGGTTAATGGTTTGATGCTTTTTAATAAGCTCTCAACACTAATCTGAACGGTTGTTTTCCCCCTTCGACAAGCCATGATTGTTCCGTTTGACATCCTTCACGGATAGAGCCGACTAATTTTTTCAATCTCTAATCTAGCCTGTTTATTCTGTTTATTCACTGCGTTATCAATACGATCCTCCACGATCGATTTGACGAGGAAAAATCTTGATTTCTTTAAAACACATCTGAATTTTCAATTAAGCTTTAAGTTTGAGTAATTTTAGTATTGTCTGGAACAATTTCCCCCAACTGTGAAGGTGTACCAGAGACCAGGGGCGCAACCAGACACTTAAAATGGGAACGGGGGTTCGGTCCGGCCTCATTTGACATATATATTTAAACAGGGATCTCACCCTCCTCGGAGTGAAGGCGCACAACCATGCAGAATGTATCAACAGTCAGCCAATAAAACGCACATAAATCTGCTGATTTCATTTTACATATCAAGGTCAAATGCAAACGATTTTTGATCCGCGGAGGAGAATCCATCACCCTTTGCCTTCCAGCTTACCAGTATTTCAACCAAGATAACTGAATAATTTCCTTTGTAATTTCCATTGGTAACTTATAATCAAGGATTTAGTTTTCATTTGTTTTTGAACACGGCTTCTTCATTAGTTTTCATTCTTATTTGTTTAGAACAGGAGTGTTATGCTCCTACTGCCCCACCCTTTGTTCTCATTTGTTGAAGGGCGGGCGAAAGCCCTAATCTCCCATACCCTGGGGATTCACCACTTCCTGGGACCCCCATTTTATGAGTGTAAGGGATCATTCATAAATGATGTCACGTTTCGAGGGGGGGAGGGGGTTCGGGAAATTGTGACAAAGTGTGACAAGGGGAGGGGAGGGGGTAACAAGAAGTGTGACATCATGCACTATGCAACATAGCGTGACGCGTGACAAAGGGGGGTCCGCTGAAGTGTGGTAGATTGTGACAAAGGGGGGGAGGGGGGTCAAATATATGGGAAAAATGCGTGACGTCATTTATGAACGGCCCCTAACCTGAACTTCCTAGCATACTGGTACCCCCACTAGCACAATCGAACCCCCATTTCTAAAGCTCTGCGCACGCATGTGTGAATAAATCAGTCCTCTATAAAGCAGTGTGTATTAATTTCGCTTTTATACGTATCTCATATTTGCCAACTTTATTTATAATTCTTGTTAATAAACGGAATGTGTAGGACGAGACGAATTTTTTTAACAATTAGCTATTTGCAAATTTATTCCTTTTTGAACGAACATCCGGAATCGACTCAGTAAAATGAACAAAGTATAAAAATACTTCTTAATCTTTTATTTTATGCAACACTCAGAATATAAACTATTTCTAAAAAACACCTGGGGCAGTTTGTCACAAGAGCAAATGAGCCGAAGAGGTTTAAGAAGAGTTTATGATTCAACCAACCGATTAGCTAGCAAAGAAGAAATATTCTCCTCCATTACTAGCATCATTTGTGCTAATACTGCCTGATTTATTTTCCGAGCTTCTTTGAGGATGACCTGAGAAAGATATAGTTTTATGATACTTATCAGATTTTCTTGTAAAGAATCGTTTTTCGTTTAGATAAAATAAAAAATACGCCATGAAGAAGCTTCTTCTTATAAGTAGAAAATAGAAAGAGGAAAGACAGAAACTGAAGTAAGGAAAAAATTGACTTTAAAAAGAAAAAGTATTCTGTTTTTCCTTTTTTCTTATTTTTCTGAGTTACTAGATTAATTTTTACTTGGTTTGAGTAAGAAACCTTAACGAAATTTCTTGTTATTTCATGAATTTAATGCTTTTAAATTTCGTAAATTATTTAGTCTTTATTGATGAAAACTATTTTTAGTCTTCTATGTTTACATCATCTTATTCAGAAATGTTAAAATTCAGTTCCAATATGTCCCCAATAAATTTAAATTAATCATGTTAATTAATTTTACTTTTACAGAAAAACCTTTCTTTCAATTTGTTAAACTGCCTTGAGTTTGGCTTCTGACAGTTTTCCCACTTTCTCACAATGTTCTTCTCGTGAGTCAAGTAACAAGGTTTTCCTCCAATTGGTTCTCCTTTTATTTTCCATACGAGTTCAAAATTGAACTTGAATCTTCTCCTCAGCCGAAAGGGAATATCTTCAAGGAATGAAGAGAGGGGAGCAAAAAGTGCATGGAGTTTCGACTTCGTGCAGCTGACTGTAGTCACGGGTGAAGTAGAAACTTTCTGGCACACATTTTTGACAGTAGTTCCAGAGTAACTTTCTGCTACAAAACGGTCAGTGTGAAGGCTGCACTTGCACTCCCCTATCAAAGTTCTATACTTTTTTTACAAAAGGCAGTTGAAATAGGATCATAGTCACGGGTAAGGCAGGAATTTTCAGGAAGACATTTTTGGCAGTAGTTCTACCGTGACCTTCTGCTACAAAACGGTCAGCGTGAAGGTTTCACTTGCACTCCCCTGTCCAAGTTCTAGACTTTCTTCATAAAAGGCACTTGAGAATAGGATCATAAGTCGCTAGTCCCATAGACTGCTCTGAAAAGGTATGTTATTCATTTTTTGTATGTATTTTTTAAATTTCAGAATAATGTAATGGGAATTTCTCGGTTCTTTATCACCGACGCAAGAACAAATCATCACTTAACTTGTACTATATGTTACAGAAAGTCAGTAAATTACAGATCAAAGAAAAGTTGACAGTTGCAAAAAACATTAAAACAATGTTAAAGTTGTGTGTGACAATCTGATGTTTAAAGATCAATATATTAATAGAGTGAAATAAGAAAAACCGCAACGTAACTGAACGGAAAATTTCAGCGCAAAATGTAGACACTTGTTTCGGAATTATCAAGGGAAATTTTATTTTCAATGCAAGAAAGAAGTAAGTAAGGGAAGCAAAGACACAGCAAAAGTTCCGCCAAAGAGAAAAATTTTATCCTATTTCATTTGCAGCACTAAAGATAAACTTTTTCGCTAATGAATAGTTTTGTTTCTAACTACATTAAACAAATAACCACATAAAATTAGTAAATTGAGATGATGTAGACGACGTTCTGTTTAGATATGTATCAAACGTTCTACAGAATTTAAAATATATATATTTGAGACGGTGCGTCGATGTGTCTCGAATTAAAATCTGGGAACGAAAATCATATGTACAGTTACAGTTATGTTTATAACTCAAGCGCATCTGTTCCTGCACCTCAAAAAATTCTTTCGTAATTTTAATGACTAAACTCCGAGTAATTCAAATTGACTGGGAAACGTGTTCTTTAATTAATTGTCAAAATATGATATCAAAAATTATTTATTTACATTTTATTTATTTACTTTTTTGTCTGGGTGAATTAAAATGTGAATAGTGCTTGCTTTAATATTCCTCAGTTTCCATTTCAAGAATTTATTTTGCTATCTGGAAGTAAACAAAAATAACTTTCAAAATATTGACCTTATCTAAGCCACTGCAACAAGATAAAGATATTCCAGTCCGCCAAGAAAATGTAAGGTTCTAACTCAGATCATCTTGTGCAATAAATGTTTGCTTAACGCAAAGAAAATTGTATTAACGTGTCAAACCAAAAAAACGTCCTTTAACGTAAAAGAAATATTGGCGACGAAAAGATATATTTTCAAAAGTTAATGACTTTTTTTAGCCGGTTTCCTCACAGTGTAAATATTTGCTCAATTTCTGCAATCAAAAACCTTACGGAAAAACACGCAAATAAAAAAAATCAATTGTTGGGACATTAGTTTAACTCTGCAAGTAACACAGCTGCGTAAGCAAAGCTCTCAATGCATAAAGGGTTTTTTTCTTCAAGAAAAAACAAGAAGAACGACAACATTATTTTAAACTAAATAATTTGTAGACTGAAGCAGCATTTTTCGAAAGTAAAGTTTGAAGTTTTTCAAAACCCTTTCTTCATTTTTGCAATCAAAATATATCCTACTTCGAATTTTCCTGTTATCCATTTTGGAAAGTGAGATTCAATTATATCTTTTATCCATTAGGATCTTTCATTCAAGCAAAATCCAAAAGCTCTTCTATTATTCTTTCGTTATAGGATCACTATGTTAATCTAATTATGTAAAAATGATAAAACAGAAATAAACAGTTAATACTTAACTTTTTTTCCAAGTGTAATGAAATTCAATATTTTCCGCCATGATAAACAAATATTTTGTATTCTATATTATGTTTTCTGTGCCGAAAAATTTAGGCGCTTTAATCAAAGAAATAAATGTTGAGCGCACACAAAGAAAAAAAGACAACTAAAAGCATAATTTACAAAAGGTACACAAATATGTAGATTTAAGTTAACAAATGTTGTCCTTAACCAGAACTGACATTTAACATGCAGTGTAAAGGAAAAGATACCTTTAAAGCCAATACAAATGGCGCTCATTAAGATAAAATTCGTTTATGACAATTTAACAGCGGAAAAGGTACCTAAATAGGCAGTTTTAGTTTAAAAAATGACGCAAAGTACATAAGTTGCCATTATTTAAATATAAAATGCAGCCAAATTAGGAAAACGTTACGAAAAGCACCATTTGTATTATAGTGCATTTATGTACCTGATCCTACTAACAATCAACTCACGCGTTGAATTAAATCAGAATAATTTTATAAATAAGGAATTTTGGCGCGGTTTCGAAAAATTACGAAACTTTAGACAATGCATTAAGGTAAATGACCCGGTAGTGGACACTTTTTTTCTCCACCAGACCCCTACCTGTTAGCCGAGGCCTTAGGATTGCTTACGCGCGGGGAGAGGTAGTGGGGTCTACGGATTTTACATGCACATATCCCCAAGTATACATGGTGGTCTTCGGCGGGTATCGAACGCGCGACCTGCCAGGTGGAAGTCCGACGTGCTAACCACTAGGCTACCACGGCCACGGTAGTGGACACTGCTGTAGTAGTGGACACTTAGATCTTTAAGCTCCTAAAATTGGCGAATGTAACTTTAAACTTGCATGAAATTATCATAACCTATAGCGAACGATTCCTAGTACTGGTTAATAGAACTAAAGTTGGCGTGGAGCATCTATGCAAGTACATGGATCATAATATTTAATAGCTGCCTCCACAACGGTCACATTTGCTGTTCTTTACTAAAGCCGATCAATATGAAGGTTAGGGATTTGGGGAAAATATATGGGAAAAAGCATGACATCATTTATGAATGGTCCCTTAGTCATTTTTTAAATTATTTCTCCAAGTTAACAGCATAAAATAGATGACATTAATTTCTATCCACTACTAATGCAAATACTTGTCTTATAAGTGTCCACTATAGATATAAATTAAGCGTTTAATAAATTTGACGTAAAAATCCTAATTTTTCATCAAATGACATTTTATAGGTAATTAATTTTTAGAGAAATAGTTGGCGATTAAGCCAAATATGCAAATATTGATGTACGTTCATTGAAAAAATTTTGCCACGTTAAACAGTACGAAAATTTTCTTAACTGTGTCCACTACCGGGTCATTTACCTTAAATACAATTAACTGCATGAGAAAAAAAAAAAAGTTATCTCCTCTTGGCAAGAATATGTTTGCCATTTAATCCGAAAATAATTTTCATTAGTTTTACTTTAGCAGAAAACATCCTTTTGGCGACAAAAGTGCTCTTTATTTTAGCAAAAGTAGGCAGTTTGAACAGAAAAATTAAAGGTAAGCCTCGTTTTCGAATTTGAAAACTGCTTAAAACGACTATTACGCGTGCTCTAATTGTTTTACAAATTTTGCAAAGAGACAATTTCGTGAAGTTTTTTTACGGGCAATTAATGTGCTGCAAAATCGAAAAGGTGTGACGTTTTCCCCGTTAGACTCGGTGGCAGCGCACCCATTCTTCCTCGTTTCTCACGTGAACACGAAACCAGCCATATATACATAGTTGACGCCTGATTTTACGAACACTTTGGGACCACGAACAATGTTTGTAAAATCGCGGGTTCATAAAATCGGGTGCTAACTGTGTACCTATACATACATATAACATTAAAAAACAAATAACTCTTTAAATTCCTTTTTAAATTCAGGGTCGATTTTAAAACACAAAAAGTAAAGTTACCTGCAGACAATTGTAGGCATTATATATACGTTCCCTTAAGCCGGTCCCTTTTTCTCACGGCGGGAAAGAAATTACGTAACGTGAGTTCCAGGTGGTTTTTGCAGAGATCATCCAATAGAAAAAGGCGTACGGCGTCATGTGACTGAAGCTTCGACAAATTATTTAAAGCAATTTCGCAGGAATTTCTGGGGATTCATGACATGTAAATACTGTAAATAGACTGATGTTTTGTGTTCATCTTTTTATTTTGGAATGCGTATTTACCATGTTGACGCTGCAAATAAACAACTGATTGATAGATTTTCTTCACGACTGCTTGATATGATTGTTGCATAGACACATTCAACTAATATAATGTGCTGATGTAAACCGTTCTATTACATATATATATATATATGTATAGTATTTCACTTTCAATATACTATACATATGTATTTCAATATATGTATAGTATATTGAAAGTGAAATAGTTATGCTACGAGGTTTCCTCTTCGTAGGAGCATACTTAGTTGTATTGCAGCGCAATAATCCATAATAATTATAATATTTTTTTGTAATAGAAATCGAAGTAACATAGAAATATATATATATATATACAATCTATTTCTGCTAGCTACAACGGCTTATTAATATATTTACGTTTTATTAAGCTTACGTCTGTCCTTTCTGTTAAGCCAAATGCTGACCTTTCACAGCGATTCAATATCGTTTAGGAGAGGTACAGAAATCAAAACTAATCCAAAGATAAATCCATAAAATGCCTTTCTGTCAAATTTGATCAATCTGATGTGAAAAATAGGATTAAAAGCTTAAGCAGGTGGATATTTCAGCTTCTATTTTCTGCAGATATTTTATGTTTGTTCTCAGATAATTATTAGTTAAGAGTTCGATTGGTATAGAGAGTGGCTTATATTTTCGGAAGATTGTTTTGAAACACATAATGGAAGAACTTATTTTTAAATTACTGTCAACAATATTTTTTTTATTGGGAATGCACTATAGATGAAAGTCTTTTATAAAAATTAAAGTAAAAAGATATTTGTAAGGCTTTGCGCTGCAAACCACAATTTTCTTAGGAAAAAAATCTTTCGTTTCTATTTCAAAATTTTATTAATAGCCCTGAAATGTAATAATTTTTAACAGTTTCAGGTTTCCTTTCGGAAAGTATTTCTGGAAAAAAAAAGTAAAATAAATGTTTTATCTCGTGAAAATGCGGTTTGGCAATGGGTGAAATTAATAAAATTCCTCCAATAAAACGTTACATGAAGTTTAAAAAAAAACTCTCAGGTTAAAACTATTTTTATTCATCGTATTATTTCACAAGCAAAAAGCATCTTTATCTATTATGCAAATTTCCTTCTCTAATAAAATATACGTATATCAATATGTCTATGCAACAAAATTCAGCACTTAACTGAGAATCAGTTTTTTATCTCTTTAAAGTAAACCGCCCCTTTTTTTTTAAGCAAAAGACAGAGGAAACTTTAGTTCTACCATTAGCCAAAGCAAGCCGGCTGGCAGAGTGCCAAGAACAATCCATTCATGTTCAAGGGATGAACTGCTGGTACAAAGAATGTGCCTCTATCTTCTCGTTCTAGTTCCTTTTGCATACTTTATTTCATCTGAACTGATGCTATATTCCAGTTTATAAACTTAGTTACTTTCAACAAACAGAGAAGCAAACATTCTGATCGCGTACTAAATAAACGCACCTGCAAATCAAACTTCCCCAGAACTCGAACAGGTTCGTTCTTTTCTGCCATGCGAAGAAGCGTCCAACTATCAAAACTCCGTGGTCGCACTGTACACAGGTGAACGGAATGAATTCCAAGAAGTTAGAGGGAACTCGAAATGACTTTACTCCATTAAATGTATATAATTCGTCCTGACCGGTTAGATAGCACAGCGTATTAATGCAATTACGAAACCCTAAATACCCAAATACCAAAAAAAAATTGCAAATTGAAAGTAATGGGTTTTTATTAATTATACCTTTTCTTTCATAAATGTGGATGGCAATTAAGATGGAAAAATTACGTTTCATATTTCAATGATACTGTTCCTCTGAGCACCTATCCCCTATCCCCATCCAACATCAACCTATCCCACTGTGTTTCTAAGAAGTATTTTTAATTTGAGAGTTTATTGATAACACTGAAACTCATCTATAGTTACTAAATTTCAAAAAAAGTAAGAAAGTCGGTTGACTAACGGAGGAGAATTGATTTGACAACCACGATAGAAGAAACAAAAACGCATTCAGCTACCCTGTAAAGTGAAATATTACAGTAAATATTTTCCACAATATACACATTTCTGATTCCAGAGTTTTTGAAATTATGGGAAAAATATTAAAATGTCTATCTCGCTGTGCCCCTTTTCCCACTGTACACGCCTTTGCCCTGCATACAATGAAATGCATTCACGTGCAAGAAGGTTCTTAAAGGTACAGCAGCTGTTAAATCTTTATTATAATGAGGAAAAAATTGTCCAAAATAGTGTTCGTCATGCATCGAATTTTCCATGAACATTTTTTATGTAAAAATATTTTTAAAGATAACATTTCCAAAATCTCAGCACACAAATTTCAAAAATATATATTCCATACGTTATAGTACATTCTAAGTTTCTTAAAACATATTTCAATTTATTCGTTACTTTCCTGAAAGAACGCTTTTTTTTTTTTTTGGCACTTAACTTTGATCATAAAATGTTATATTTTTTGCATGAAATTTATTCATCGTTGGTAGTTTATAGTGAGGAAGGGAAACAAATATTGGAGTAAACAAAAAACAGACCAAAGCTTTTACAAAATTCGAAAAAAAATACGGTGTGTTAAAATAATCTTGACAATGCATGGAATCTTAAGCTTTAAAAAAGTCATATTCAAGCCGTAGTAAAATAACGGGTCGATGCCACCCCAAACAAAATAAACCGGCACGATGGAAATTAAAGCAGCAAAGCTGCTTCTGATATTAGGTTGAGGTTTCCGGTTTCTTATTTTACGGATTCTGGATCAAGATCTTATAAAATTCTTGAGAAATTTCTTTTTTCATATTAAAGTTAGAAACAAGTTTTATGTTATATACCCAGCAATGTAAAAATAATGAAATATTAGGTGAGGAACATTTTGTATAGCAATTTCTGTAAAAGTGCAATGTAACAGTTAAGTGTTTTGTATGTGTTTTTTCTACTGATCTCACAGTAATCTGTTTTATCGCTATGTTTCTAGGAATGTTGTGTAAAGATTTAATTTTTAAGCACACAGTTTAGTTTTAAAAAAGGAAATTTATTTGGTTAGATGATTTTTTCATTTAATTCTATACTGCTGAAGCTTGTTGTCTAAAACCTTTAAAGATTTAGTATGTGCAATTTCATTTTCAATATGAATCCAAAAATCATTTATTTTACCTCAAAGTTTTTTTTTTTTCATCGTATTTTAAATTTTTTTTGTATCACACTTTGCTACTTGTCTTTGTTACGTCACTAATATTATCATACAAAATCAAAGTTAAATCAATTAATGGTTTTCTAGAATCAAATAACAGGAAATATCACAAAGTTCTCATTAATCACGGGAAAGTATATTCTATATACTCCCAAATAGTATGCATAAATCGTCACTCCATTGTATGATTATTGTAACATACACGAGTCCAGGTATGACATGGAGGTTACGAATTAGCCTTCATTAAATTTAAACAGAAACTAAAATTAGCACCAACTTCATCCAATCTAGCTAAGGATAGGAAAGAGCTGATGGAAGCAATCGATTATAGATTTGTGGCTATCATTAATCAAATGGTTGACTGCGAAGACAAAAGACATGTTGATTGCTTATGTAAAAGGTTACTAGTGAATAAATAAACCTATTTAAAGTTTTTTATTATTTCTGTGTTCGTTTTGTGAGCTGTTCCATACATTGTGGGATGTTGGAAACATAAGGCTAAGTATTTATTTATCAAAAAATCAGGTAGTAATAAAAAAAGAAATTTCCAGATCAAAAATATATGATCATTTTATGAGAAAAATAGTCAGAGTGTTTTTACAACCAGAGAAATCTTCCGTATGCGTTTCGCTAAAAGTATTTTTCAATATTTTTACACTGCGCAAAGCAACTCGGAACCCTATATAGCTACCTCACATGTGAAGAAAGATTGACATATTGTTGCGTAAAATTAATATTGCTTAGACGTATTTGACAAACGTTAAGATTTCTTGATGATGCAAAAAATAAACAAAATTACATGTTAAAACCAAATTTTCCCTTAATATATTCATAATCGCCCAAATATTCATAATCGCCACTAATATTTCCGTGAAATGTTCTGCTATGTGAGTAAACTATCTGCAAAGCAAAATAATTCTTGACAAATTTCCTCATTCTAATTATGCAAAATAATTAATGCGCAGCTGCTAGTCGTGACTGATAGTGAAAACAACGTAGCATAGTTAAATCTATTCCTTTTGTGGTGACTGTCAAATATAGTTAGCATAAATTTACAGTGTCAGTTGCAAACGCAAGTTTTGGAGTCACGAGCAACTTCTTATTCAGTGAGTTTTGGAACACCACAACAATCGTTTAATGGTAAAATTTCAAACAGTATTTAAGGACGCCATCTGTAACATTTCTATGTCTTAAGTATCCAAATTACCTAGCAGCGTTATTATTAAATCGTTCTAATAGTGTTCCAAATTATGTGTGAGACTTATATGAATTGTATATCGCATCCATTTAGTAGGATTACTTGAATATTGATGTTACTAATTCCTCTTGCATCAATTTGTGACGCTCCAAGCACCTAACCATTTTAACTAACAGGTGAAGCCAATTGTGCTCGAGCTGGTAAATTACAGCGACCAAATTTTGCCTCATCATGATTTTCGCACAATTAGGAATGGCGCCGCGTAAAGCGATAATTCCAGTTTAAGACAGCACACAGAAGATTGCCTGATGGCATTTGTGTAATAGATTGTGGGACATTTCCTGACGCTCGAAAATTTCCATTAATGAGGATTTCTACGACGGTGGCTATCTAGAACGATAAACGCGGGATTCTGTCCCAAGTGATGCTTAGAGCAACCGTTATGACAGAAAAAGGGAAAGAAAGACTTCTAAAAAATATGGATCATATTTTTGTAGCTGTTGTCTCTGCTATTGGATAAACTTATTTTTTCCTTCAGAATGATGAAAAATTTCAAAAGGTTACGAATTCAGAAAAAGTTATACTTCAAGAGAATTTGGGCTACTTTTTTTCTAATAGCGTTTTTTATTTAAAATGAAAGCTTTCATTGCTGTATAATACTTTCATTTCTTTTTTGTAGGATTTTTTTGTACCCATTCACTTTTGCTACTAAAACGATTCATGCAGAAAAGAAAGAAGATTCTTAGAAATTTGTGACTTTTCCTGTTTTTTCCCCTTAAATATTATAGGCGTTTGATAATATTGGTATTATGGACATTATTAAATTTGACTGGTAAAATATACTCTAACAAAAAAGGCTTTAGTACTATAGGAACTAACACGAAATTAATAATACTTCCATCAATAACAAATAACCAATTTAATAAACGAAATAACAGCACTCCGTGCTCCACAACAGCACGTCTTGCCGATGTCGATTACATCACATCACTCGACATTCGGCGATCCCCGGAACAGAGTGCGGTTACAGTTTACAGTCTGAAAGAGAAATGAACATGGGATTTGGTTACGATGAGAATGGCGTCCCACAGTACTGTACACAAAAAAAATTTCCCACGAAAATATTTTTCGTTTCTCTTTTTTCATCTTTGTGTTTTAAATTGTGTTTTAACAAAATTTCAACACATTTTTAAATTTTTTGACGTAGAAGAAGTAAAGTTAAAATAAATTAAGCTTTGTTTCTCCGCAAAAGATCAGTTATGAGATTGGAAGACATTTCTGATGTTTTTCCGTCCAAAACGTGCTCAGAGGAATTAGCGTAATGACTTTTTCATTTTTACCATTCAAAAGACAGAAATTTCATTGGAATAGCTTCAGAAGTTATATAGGCAGAGTAATATATTTAACCTTTGGCTTCCATAAAATAACCCACTTTTTACTTTTATTAAATAAAAATATTTCACATTAAAAACATAGTTTAGCCATCAGTATGTTTGTCATTAAAACAACATTAAAAACCGCCATTGTTTGTTCGTTTGTTTTTAATGCTATTATATATTTAAAAAGAAGGTTTTATTACATAGCGGCCGTTCATAAATGACGTCACGCTTTTTTCTCATATATTTGACCCCCCTCCCCCCCTTTGTCACAAGATGTCACACTTCAGCGGACCCCCCTCCACCCTTTGTCACGCGTCATGCTATGTTGCATAATGCACGATGTCACACTTCTTGTTACCCCCTCCCCTCCCCTTGTCACACTTTGTCACAATTTCACGAACCCCCCTCCCCGCCTCGAAGCGTGACATCATTTATGAATGATCCCATATGAGCATTTACTTAAGTAATTTCAAACTTCACGCTGAAGCAAAATAATTCCGATATTTTATGTACACATAATACGCTGAATTTGAGAATAAACTACTTTTCAAAAAATTACCGTCCTGATAAAACTAAATAAGAGACTTTTATATATACAGGGTGTAACAGTACAGCGTTTACAAACTTTGAGGGGGGATAGTAGAGATGAAGAAAAAATTATAAAACAGGAAACCATGGGGCACAAACGTCTACTGTAGGAGCTAGGGGGCCAATAAAGCTTAAGGTCCAAAATTTCAAACAATGATAAAAAACGAAAAATAGGTCGATTTGTTTGAGGTTTTAGCTAAAATCATTCCTTATATCATGGTTTTCTTCAATAAAAATTTTAAAGGTAACGTTCAAAAAATGTCGATATAGGGCGCTTTAGAATTTAGAGTAACGAACAACTACTTTTTACCGTTGTTTTTTATATGGAGTTAAAATTATTCTAAAGTTTAGACTTTAACTAAAATTTTAAGCCCAAAATCGAAAACATTGGGATCGGGTAACTAGCGAAAATTGAACTGTGAACACGGTTCGTGTTCGTGTCCTTCCTTTCTTGTGTTTTGTGTCGTCACTACCGCGGCAGGAAAGCATTTCCGACCATGCTATGTCATTTTGAAGGAAATAATTACCAAGGGACGTACCTGTATGTAAAGGTACGTAACCTGTACGGAAGGTACGTAATAATTACCAAGAGCGTGTATGATCTTTAGCGGGTGACTAGCAACACTTGAGGTTAAGTAACAAAACTTTAATGCAACAATAAACATGACTAGAAACAAATTAAACATAACTGGAAATAACATAACGTATAAAACAAGTCAACTATCGGAAAACATTTGGTGCAGTCGCGTACGAGCGAGCGAGTGCAAACGCGTGCAAGCGAGCAAGTGCAACCGCGTGCAAGTGGGAAGGAATCGACATCAACAACCGTGACTTCACTTCACTCTTCCCGTTGGTCGAGTTGAGCAGCCTACCGCTGCATACTCCCCCTCCAGTGACAACGATATCGATCGGGGAAGTGAACTTTTCTGCCATATCGTGTCACTGGCACTGAAGGCTGCGATGGTGGTGGCACAGTCTCAAGTTGTACTGGTGGTGACGGCTGCACAACCATATCCTCGGGTAAGGACAACACAAATGCTGGCTTGACACGATCAATGGAAACTGTGATATTTTTGCCATTTGCATCCAACGTGAACACCTTGTCTGTCCTGCTGATGACCCTAAATGGGCCATCGTAGGGTTGCTGAAGTGGACGTCTAACCATGTCCCTGCGAAGAAAGACATGTGAGGAAGTGGCTAAATTTTTGTGGATGAATATGGGGCGCTTTCCATGTTGCTTAGGCGCCAACGGTCGAAGTGCCTGCATATGCGCTTTTAGTTTAGTGACAAAATCGATTGTGTCAGATACTGGCTTCGTCGGGTTAAAGAACTCTCCTGGTAGCCTGGGAGAAGTTCCAAACACCATTTCGGCAGGGGTACACTTTATATCCTCTTTCAGTGCAGCTCGCAGACCCAATAAAAGCAAAGGGAGCACTTCCGTCCAACGCTCTGTAGCATAGCACTTGAGGGCACTTTTCAGGGGACGGTGAAACTCCTCAATTAACCCATTGCATTGTGGGTGGTAGGCAGTTGTACGGGTCTTGTGCACACCTAACAGCCTGGCAAGCTCTTTGAATAGGGACGCCTCAAACTGACGACCCTGATCTGTTGTTACAGTGGAGGGAACACCGTAACGGGATACCCAACATGTAAAAAAACCTTCAGCAACTGCAGTGGCGGTTATCTCCTTCAAAGGTTGAGCCTCTGGCCACCGGGAAAATCTGTCGATCATTGTCAGACAATGCGTGAAACCATTTGATGGTGGAAGTGGTCCAATGATGTCTAGATGTACATGATCAAAGCGGCCGAAAGGTTCTTGGAAGGATGCTAATAAAACTGTCTGGATGTGCGTAGGCATACGTTGTATCCACAAGCTCTGCAGAAAATCATCTTTAAGTTGACCTCCGGAAAGTTCCCTCATTTTCCGAAGAAGCTGGCTGGGCCGTTCATCTCCGAGTTGCAAATCGATTAACAATTTTTTAATTTTTTTCTGCTCCGAGTCCTCGAACTCAGCAATAAGCCGGTCACACAAAGCCTTGTATTTTTCACTAGCTGGAGGATTAAGCACAATGTCCGATACGTGGGATAAAGTTTCCGCATCGATGTTCGAAACAAGGGCTGAATATTTTGTATCATCGCTCACTATGCCGCTGAACGCGAAAGAATTGTCACACTGAGCGAGCCATAAGCGTACGTTAGCTTTCCAAAATGCAGGGAGCCGCAAAGCAACACGTGCGACTTCAGTCTTTTGCATGCCATCCTCATTCGGCATTTTTCTGCTTTGTAGCGAGCAGCACACAGGAAACAATGTTCAGTTCGGCGGGAGAATAAAAAATGCACAGCAAATGTCACTAACCTCTTGCAGTAAACTCAAGCGGAAAACGGGCGAAATTTCCGACGTGTAACAGAAGGAGTTCATTTCAGAAAAGTATTTCAATTGTCCGGGACACCAGATGTAACGGTGCGAGAGTGGCTGTGAAGCGCCGGGAGTCGAACCAAGATCTTTTTGGTGGTAGCCGCATTCTTTACCGCTGTCCCAAAAGGCGCGCCCCTTTTGGGCAAAATCTTTTGGGGCTTGCGGTTTGCCCTACACGCAAACCGCAACAAAATGCATAAGTTTGCTCAATGCTTGCGGTAGTTTAAAATCCCCCCCCCCCCCCCCGTTCACAGCTCAATTTTCGCTAGTTACTCGATCCCAATGTTTTTGATTTTGGGCTTAAAATTTAAGTTAAAGTCTAAACTTTAGAATAATTTTAACTCCATACAAAAAACAACGGTAAAAAGTAGTTGTTCGTTACTCTAAAGCGCCCTCTATCGACATTTTTTGAACGTTACATTTTAAAAAAATTTTGAAGAAAATCGTGATATAAAGAATGATTTTAGCGAAAGCCGCAAACGAATCGACCGATTTTTCCGTTTTTTTATCATTGTTTGAAATTTTGGACCTTAAACTTTAATGGCCCCTAGCTCCTACAGAAGACGTTTGTGCACCATGGTTTCCTATTTTATAATGTTTGTCTTCATCTCTACTATCACCCCTCAAAGTTTGTAAACGCTGTACTGTTACACCCTGCATATATATAGTTAGCAGTTTAATAGCATTTACTTATAGCCTTTGAAGAATTATTAATAATTTTTAATTTATTAGATCCAGAAACATTCTTCTCAGTAGTAATATGCTTAATTAGCTTGTATGATCCCATAGACATATAATATGTTATTCCTTTATTCGGTTAGGCAAATACATTCATTCTAACATAAATGTATAGGTTTCTTTCCTTATTACTATGGGTTCGGCACAGAAAACTATCGATTTTAGACTATTCATAGAATTCGTTTTCAATTCCAACCAAATCTTGAGATTCGAAGATGTTGAATTTGCAGAGGGGACATCATTTCCCTCGTAGTGTTTACAAAAGCGTTTCAGTATTTATTTTTTCGATTGATTTTTCAAAATAGTTGCATTCAAAGTAGAGGAAAGTCAAGTAAGATGGCGAGCTAAAGCTTTGCCGATTTTTCCCGATCGTAATATGCCCGACAAGACTCATCTTTTGGGCAAAATATTTTAATAACTCTTAACTAATTCAATAAACATATACGGTATTCTCTACTTAGTGTCAACGAAGTTAGTGTTCTCTTTCATTTATTGTTATCAAAATAATCCAGTAAGAGCAAGTCATTGGATGTTTTTTAAGTTATCGCTTTTTATTATTATTATTACTTTGGTTAATGTTACCAATATTCAGATAAACGAGTTTAGGAGGGAAACGTTTTCAAGGCAATCTATTCTCCGAAAAAAAAGAATTAAAAATTAAAATTCATAACTTAATTTCTTACAGACATATGCCATATGCAAATATTACTTTATGAGTCGTAAATGGCACCACAGAAAAAGAAGGGGGAAAACGGTCTATAAAACTGAATCGGGATTTTTCAGTGACAGATGGCCATAGAATTGGTGTAAAAGAATTCGTCAATTTAGCCTTCACCCAACTCCCCATTTTGCAAAACATCATTTTTGTCTCAAAAAACCCATTAAAAGATCTCTACTATTCCGAAAAATAATAAAATTATATGTCGTTTGTCGTGTTTTGATCCAAAAATTACCCAGAGTGTCTCATGCACAATTGAAAAACACTTTTTTCGTGAAAGTTATCCCTTACTAAGAGGAGGCTAAAAGATTACACCGGAAGTTCCCGAAAACACACAAGTGAAGGAAAAAACATAAAAATTTAAAAATTACTACGAAGGCTCACTCATCAGAGAAGAACCTCTAGAAGTCTAGCAGCAAAATATCTTGTTTCTAGGAATCCATTTAGGAAGAACCCAAAATTTTGATAACAGTGGTTATTTTTAATTTTTTTTATACAGGTAGAGGAAATAATATCTGATGAAACACTCAGCATTGTCTTCTATCATTAAAGGGGTCATTCATAATTGATGTCACGCTTCGAGGGAGGGATGGGGGTTCTAGAAATTGTGACAGTTTGTGACAAGGGGGAGGGAGGGGGTATCAAGAAGTGTGATATAACCCATTTTGGTTAAAGTAAAAGTATTTAACATCAGCAAATTATTATTTTTTCATTTTAAAATTTGTTTTGTATTATTGATTTTATATCGATAACATCGATGCTGATTAGGATTTAAATTATCTTCTAGATAGAGGTTAAAAGGAAATCTTGGGTGTTTAGATTTTTAAGACAAAGTAGCGCGTTTCATTTCTACTGACTTCGAACAATCTTAAGAGAAAAAATATCAAAATAAAGCAGCTGAACCCAAAATAAGCATCCTCTCAACTTTGGTTTCCTTTCATAACTATTTTGATAAAATCCACACGTATGAACAAAAGTAATCGAGACAGTACAATAACACCTAATTCTGTTTTTGCACGAACATTTTTACACGAATTGACTCAATACCAATTTAAAGTAAATAGTATTATTTCATTCATTTTTTTAAGCAAGTTGTTTTGATATAACACAAGCTGTCGAATTCAACTTCAAACTTTTCTTTTGCCTAAATTCTATGATAAAAAGAAAATATTTATGGCGTAGTAGACATCCTTGCTTTTTTCCCTTGTGCATTACAACTACCACATTCGACGAGGTTGCGTAACAGTTAAAAGCAGGGCTCGATAAATACTGAGCCCCGACTATAGATATTCAGTGCTGGCGCCAAACACAAGGATTATTCTGCAATTCTTTTAAATGAACTGTCATCACTTGGATGATCTACTTGGTTAGTTGGGGGTATCACTTTGGAAGCTGTTTACTGATGCCTGTTTTCTAAATGGATTCATTTAGATATCAAAATGTGCGAAGGGGGAGGGGTATATTCCGCTATCACCCCCCTTCCCCCTCTCAACACTCACTTGGGAGCTGGCTCCTTACTCTTTTACCTGTTGCCTAGATTTTTAGAGAATTTGTCTATTTTTGAGCTCGTGTGGATTTCGAGAAGCTTGCTTTTTGTTTAGTCTAGAAAAAATGTTATTGTTGGATTTGATTCCCCAAGATAGTCTGGTGTTCTTTGTCTAATGGCTGTTGAAATACATGCTGGGGCTGGCCTGTATGTGAGTTGGCACTTGCACAAGCAGAGACTATTCTTTCGAGAGCTAATTGCTAGACTAAAATGTTGTACCTATGTTATATACAATACATAACATTATATATATTATAAATTCATATGAAGAATGAAATGAGAAGGTAGTTCAGTTATCAAAAGTCATTTCGAGGCGGGGTTTTCTTATTTTGAAATTTAATCCCTTAAGAGTACTTTGTGTACATAAAATAAGGATAACGTTTTTAGAGCAAACTAGATCAAGCTCTAAAATTCCATTGTTTTCAATTGTTCTTTTGTATTAATAGTTTTTTACTATTATATTATATGCTAATTGTTTTTATTGTAAACCTTAATTTTATTTTACACAAATTAAATAGACAAATAATTATTATTGTTATGCTCATAAATGTCATAAAAGTTCAAAAATAAAATTGTAAATGTGATCTGTAACGTAGTGCTTTGTTTATAAACTGCAAGGGTATATGCTTACTTAATATAGCGTGACATGTGACAAAGGGGGGGGGAGGGGGTATGCTGAAGTGTGACACTTTGTGACAAAGGGGGGAGGGGGGTCAAATATATTGAAAAAAAGTGTGACATCATTTATGAACGACCCCAAATATGACTGAAAAGTTGAAATTTAAATTCACAAGCGCGAATACTCAAACGCACAATATAGTGCTATTTCAGGAAAGTATCCATTTGAAATTTTTATTATACAATATGGCTGAGTGAAATATGTTACCTTTTTTATTGGAAAAAGTGTTATAATGAAGTCTTCTGCACAAAATGATGCAGAAAATTCCTTTATGCGATGTAAAAAATTGTTATTTGTACGAAGTTTACCTTTCGTTTGTTGTATAACTTTTTAAGGCTTCTACGCATGGGGGCTCTAACACATTTTTCGCCCTTTCCCAATGGAGATGGAATTGGAAAACTCTCTTTTCTCTCACTCTCCTTCTCTTCTAAATTATTGATATTGATTTTATTACTGTGAGTCTATAAGGTACTATATTTAAAAATTCTAAAGTTTCAAAAGGCTAAATATAAGTATTTGTTATTAGTTTAAAGGGCTTGTGTGCAAATGTTGCAAACCTGAGTTTAGTCTGTTAGTTTAGTAATGGTGAGATTAGTAACAGCTTGTACTTGTATGTGTAAAGAGAAAGTAAACTTAAGTTTTCTTTTTGCTTTAAACCAAATATATCTAAACCGTTCTCGAAAAATATTCAATGTTTAATTATTTCAATCAAAAATTCACTAGAAACAACTACTTTCTGATGCGTGCATAGAAAGAAATAGCACTTTTAAAATTACAATCCATTTTTAAAAGCAACTTTCTCTTTGCATGAAAAGCTTGCTAGTGAATCGAGAAATCCCTTTCAAATGTTTTCAGTTTGCAACATCGCATTAATGCATTTGTGACAACACAAATTCGACATTTTATTTGCGAACTAAAACGGATTCGCTCTAAAACTTTTTGACTGTAAATTGCATTCTTGAAGTTCCTTCTCTCAATTCCTATCAAACCTTTAAGCTGAAAGCTATTTTATTTATCACATAGATATTACGTTTGTACGGAAAACAGAAATCTTCTTTTGAGAGACATGTTAGGATTTGTTTTGTTTTTTCAAAAGGAAAAAATATTACTTTACATATTTAAACCTTATTTTATTTAATTCCATAACATAATATACATAGTTTTTACAAAAAACCTAAAGAAATTCGATTTCATATACTATTATAATGGTTTTATTATTTCTGTTATGAGTAGAAAAAACCCTATCATTTTATCATTTAAACTACTTATTTTACCTCTAGCTTTTTCTTCCGAAAACATTTGCAGATTCTGATTGAAATTTAAAATTAGTATGATTAGAAAAACTGGAATAATCATAAAAATAAAGATACAACATAAACGGAAAATTATTAACTCTATACCTCTCGGTGGACAAGTGGTGATTGCCCCTGACACCTACCCTACGAAAAATGCAGCAGGCAGATGTTACAAAGTAAAAAAAGAATTTTAAAAATCACTAGTAGTTTTTTTCTTGTGGTATTTGTTGTGTTTCATTTCTGTATTTTTCATTTGGTATCTATGAGTAACGAATATGCCCAATTCCCCTTTCTTCACGTCAGATCCCTACCTTAAACTCTTTTCAAAAATGGAAATGTTTTAAGGAACAACATATTTTATATTAAAAAGTGGGTTGACTGGAATTTAAAAAAAAAAAATTGTGTATACCATGAAGTCGACTCTTTAAAATCAAACAACTTTCCCTTACAAAATCAGAAAAACAAAACTATTTTTTATTGCATTTTGTTCACACTTTTAAAATCTCTTTCAAGTACTTCTGGTACGGAGACATTTTGCCTCCGTCGCAATAGAACTCCGTCGCCTCGTGTTATCAAACCGCAATGACGTACTCCGATAGCGCAGTCGACAAATAACGGTCATTTGAGTGGAAGTCACTTTAAATGACTCAAAAAAACGCTACTTAGTCCATACGAAGGTGTGGATATTAAGTTACGTAGAACCAATGAAGCATACTGAAAGGTTTGGTCACAATTACTTGTCGCTGTTACGTTTGGTGAGAATGCACCCATAGACTAGATTATCTAAAAGCAAAGTTTCTGCAAATAGTGTTTTTTGAAATTAAGGTGACGAAGTGTGAAGTTGTTTGATACATAGTAATCACAAAACGCTCTCATTTATGCAAAAAATAGTGACTCATTTTTGTAAATATTTGTTCAGAAAAAACTCCTTTACTTAACACTTTAAATACATTTTTACGTAAAACTTCTTGTCCACAAGCACAATAATCAAATAATTAAATTCGAATGACGTTACTTATTACTTTATAAATTAAACTATTCTACGCCAGAGTTCACTGATTGTACTATAGTGTACAGTCAATACAATTTTACCCTTGCATTATTCATAGCGTCACTTTATGAGACTCATTTTATGAGAGACTTACAAACAAATATCACTAACAAAAACCAGTTCATCTTACAACTAATAAAATTAAACGTGATTTCTTTTTAGATTAAAACAGACAGAAGTATTTACAACAGTGACGTTAATTTCATCCCTAAAATAATATTTTGACTTTTTCCCACCAAATCAAATTAACTGTGCTATATTTCCTTTTCATTTGGAGGCATCTCATATTATTTTGAACGGATTACATTAGTCTGATTTCCTTGTTATTAGATACCGCCATTTATGTTCTGGTTTTTGTTCCCTTTCAAATAATTTGATTAAAACAGATCTGGGAAAAATATCTTATCTCCGACATGTTAGGATGCAATTTATTTTCAATTACATAGAAACTGGAGAAAATAAAGCACTACACAAAAAAAAAACATAACGTAAAATTTATGTGGTAAAATTTAATAAAGGTAGTAAGTTATAATGGTTTCTTCAATCAAACAGTTTGCAGATATTGTTTTTTATTCTATTCGTACAAACATTTTTTAAATTCTTTTGTGTTTTAATGTAGAGTTGTTAGACTACTGGAATGTGAAATTAATGAACTGATAAAATATTTGTGCATCTTTTATCAATAGCTGCACTTCAATTTAAATAAATAAACAACTTAACCCTAAATTGAAAAATATTTTTTTTTTAATGTAATTCATTCATTTATTGGCAATTTATGTTTTATTTGTCTTTAAGATCCATTTTAATCACATTTCAGTGCAAAAGAATTTCTCGTTGCTATATTTTATAGAATTTCATATTTCCGTGGGATATCCCTTTTTAGCATTCATGTACTATGGTTAAGGTTTAACTTTTTTATTTATAAGCTCACGTGAAATAGAAACTCAAGGCATCTTTGTCAATTCCTTAAAACTTCACTCTAAAGAATGATAATAGTCTACCTAACTGTCAATGCACGGACTGTTACGCCCCCCCCCCCTATACACATCACCCTGATTAATCGTATTTTCTTCTCTCCGGATTGCCTTTGGTCACAGGTAGTCCAGATAAGCGAGGTTGTACAGCATTTAAAAATTGTAGTTTTAATTATTTTTCTATGTATTTTAAATTTTAAATACTTAAGAAGTTCCAACCAATATACAAAGATATTTAACAGTGAAAAATGTCACATGCTATCACCACATCATGGAACAAAAGCAAAAGCGTCGAATTGGCCCAAAAGTACATGAATCCTTATTGTGTTTATCATAAAAAAATAATTAAAAATTAATGAAAAAGCCTTTTAAAAATTGGGGTGGATATATAATTCTTCTTCAGATTCTCAGTTATAAGCTATAAATTCAAAAATAGGGGGGATATATTTTTGTTTTTCGCTGCATCAACTTCTATGCCTGTACATTATATATTCCTTCGTCGTCAGAGAAGTGTTTTATTTTTATGTTATTTATTTATATTATTTTTCAAGATTCGTTCTGTAGCATTCCCTTTACTTGTTTTGTGAAGCAAAAAACAAGACTTTTTTTTTAATAATAATTGGTCAGAAAATACATTCTCAAAATACTTCTGCTTCGGAAATGGAAGGCTTTTTAAACAATTTGTGGATTTAACATTTGGGACACCACGATTAAAGAATGAAATCGCTACACTCAATATCAGATAATGCATTACACATTAAAGCACATTTCTTAAAAAGCTACTTGAATTTAAAAAAACGCCGAATCGGCTTCCATAGAATCACTTCCCCAATAGTTCAGAATATGAAATATCATACATTGTAGGAAACATTAGATTTTGCAAAATTATTTTGAATCAAATTTCCTGTGCAATATTCTTGAAAACATCTCAATTTTAAATTTTCGCTTAAAATCAACTCGAGATTCTTGGCAGTAACCACTTCAGATAATGCCGAAATGGGAAGGATTATAGAAAATCAATTAATGATTTTTGGAGGGGGCAGCAAATGATGCTGCGTTTCATTAACGTGCATGTACTTTCATTTGAAATATTGAAGCCTTCCATGCCTGTACGCAATATTATTTCTTCGTAGCCTAAGAAGTGTTTTATTTTTAGATAATTTCGTTATGTTATTTTTCCAGATTCATTACTTAGCATTTCCTTTACTTGTTTTGTTTACTACAGAGTAATTCATCCTAAATTATCCTTATTGATTTTGTTAAGATAAAAAGTCTGCCGATTTATGCCTGCTATTTTTCAAAAATCATGCAAACAGATAACTTTGTTAAGAGTTTTCAATAAAGAAGAAGTGCATTATTTAAGGGTTTGTAGAAAAGCGAATATGTCTACACTGTTAAACTGTTGTTAATAGCGTGTATGAATACATTTTTTTTTTATCATTTTTAACCTTCTTTCCGTAAAAATTTAAAATATGAAAGAAGGTTTAATGTATCGTAAAAATATCGGTAAAAAACGTAATTATAATATAAATAATTAATTAAATAAGTACAGTAGAGTTCCAAAAACTCGACACTCGATAAACCGACTGTTTGGATGACTCGCAAGACCCTGGCAGGGTGAAAACACCTCTTACTTAAAATACGTAATTTGTCTTTGTTTTAGTGTATTTGGGCAATTTATTCGCCGTTGTCTTAACATAAGCACTTAAAGGTAAATTTTGGATTTTAATATATATATATCCGGAATTAACAAGAAGTTAACCTTGGATCTTCTTTCCTGTATACTAGCATCAAATTTTCAAATCTGTCTCTCCTTATTTCTTTAGTTGAGAATAAGTTTCAAAATATTTTAAATGTAATTTTTCAAGAGTCATTCTCTAAACTGTGGAATAAGTCAGAAAACTGAAAAAAAATCTTTTAAGCTAAATTTTTATACTTTGATTTTTTTAATATTTGTAAAGAAGATCCCTGAAATTTCGTAGTTGCCACATGCCTCTCGTTTACTGTTTGTATAAATAAGTGTACGTGAGAGTCTAGTTGTCTACTGAACCACCAAAATCGCTCCAGCGAAAGGAATGCTGGGAAGGCCTAATAATACAGTAGTAATAAAAAACCTTTCTTGTACTTTCACCCATCGTTGCTAGGAGAAGCCAACTCCGGCGATAGGTGCGGAAGAAAATAGAGATATATTTTAATTTCAATAAAATGAATATTTGACATCATCATTATTATCATTCTTTAGGCATGCTAGTTTGTAATGTGGAATCTTATCCGAAACCATACACTTGGAAATGATGTGAAAAAGGTTTTAAAGATCATTGGAAAAAGAGGAACACAATTTACTAACAATTTTTAATCGTTTTTTTTCACTCTTTTTTTTAATTTTTATTTTCTTTTCTTCTTAAACCAAACGGAATCTTTCTCATTAAATTCTCACATGAATCCCACATTTTTATATAAAACTATAAATCTCCTAGCATAAAATATAAGCCAAACATAAATGTAACGAACCGATACTTTAAAAATGTGTTAGTAAAATCTTTCTTAAATTGATCTTTAATATTTTCAAACTTCAATAAAACTGATGAAAAAAAAGTTACTTTTAAAAAAATGTAAAGTTTTAACGAAAAAAATATGAACAAGCTATAATAAAAACTAAATTCATTTATCAACACAGATAAAAAGATTATACTTTTTTTACATTAATTAGGATAAGCCGCCTTCTAAGGTAGTTACTAAATAATTCCTTAAACAAAGTAGACGATTCGCAAAATTATTAAAAAAGTATAATGAGAACGTTTTTGTTTTGTTTAAAGTAAATCAAGGGCAAAAAATTCATTCTTTTTACGCTACATTAAAATCTTGTGTATTGACATTCCCTTGAAGATATTTCAGATTTCTAGAGACCAGAAATTTTAAAGCGGAACATCTTGTGTGTATTATTATAATAGTATACTTTTATTTTTATGGTAAACAAAGATCGCATGCATCGTAATATTTTGCAGAAAATATTAGAAACCAGTTTCTAGAACTCAAAAATGATTCCATGAATATTAAGAAAAATTATTTGCCAAGATTTTGGGAAAAGGAGTAATTGATGCGTGTACTCCTAAATAAGAACATATTGTGAGTTCTTGAGGAAAAAAAAACCTCAACTGTTCAACATCAATTGAAATAACCTTATAACTTGCTGAACCTAGAAAAAACTCGAACCCAGGCAACATTTTCTAACATGTAAAAAAAAACATGAAACTTTCTCAAAGCAATTCTTATGTAACAATAAAAACCGATTATTTGTTCGTGTATTTAAAAGAAACTGCATTTTGATTTTCGTGGGAAAAGAAAACGATGTTAACATTAATGCATGTAATCACTCAGTCATTGAGACATTATATAATTATATATACAGGGTGTCCCCGAATGCCGCGTAAAAACTTGGAGTGGAGGTAGAGGACATCGTGAGGAGGCATAATTACATAGGAAAGCATGACCTAACGAGAGAAAGAGACACAAAGACAGTAACGCCACAGCACAGAATGTAGTGTAAAACGCTTTATTAAACAAAAAACCAATAATAAATAAAAAGTATGATATCAAAGCATCAGAGGAGGTCTTCGAAATTGCGGCCATTGGCATGTATGCACACACGTTCGAAAACTCCGGGCATTTCACGGATCGTAGCAACAGCGATGGATATCCGTGCGACCAGTCCGTTTCAGAAATGACATGTGTGTCGTACACGAGGCTTTTCATGGCACCCCAGAGAAAAAAAATCCAGAGGCGATAACTCTGGGGATCTGGGAGGCCAAGCGACGGGATCACCACGCCCAATCCACCTGTTTGGAAATGTCCGGTCTAAATGCTCGCGTACACATCTTCTATAATGACATGGCGCCCCATTCCTGTTGAAACCACATGCGATGCCGAATAGGTGCGAGGACATCGGTAAGCAGTTCTGGAAGTACCTCCTGTAGAAAGACGAGATACCTGTGAGAGTCCAGTCGAGGCGGTAAGATGTATGGGCCGAGTAAACCGTCACCCACGATACCCGCCCACACATTCACAGTAAAGCGTTGTTGCATCTCTCGTGGTCGGGTGCTATGGTGGTTACTTAAAACCCATATGTGCGCGTTGTGCATATTGAACACACCTTCACGTGAAAAGGTTGCTTCATCACAGAACAACACGGAACTGGCAAAGTGCATGTCTGCCGCACTTTGGTTAACAAACCACTCTGCAAACGTCTCACGTTATGGTGATCATCTGGCTGTAATAACTGCACTTTCTGTACATGAAAAGGATGCAAGGCTTCGCCCTGCAGTACACGATGGACAGTTGCTCGAGATCTTCCGGTTGCAGCGGTAAGTGCCTGTACACTGGTACCGGGATTTCGGTCCACAGCATGCAACACACCTTCTTCGAATATGGGTGTTTGCGGCCGTCCAGTACCTTCAATCGTAGCTCTGAAGGATCCACGTTCTGCCAGGTTTTGATGCACCCAAGCAAACGTTGGATGATTCGGTTGCCGCCTCGTTGGATACCTTTCCCCATACAACCGAATAGCAGCACGTCCATTTCCGTCAGCTAGGCCGTAGATAAAATGGATATACGCCAACTCTGCGTTCGTAAAACGATCCATGTTCATTGCACGCTGTCCGTGTCTGAAATGAAGAAACCGCACTTTACGAACTTGCAAGCTCGTGTAGAGCGCCATCTATCGCTTTCCGCCCAAGCTGTCCTATGTAATTATGGTACCTCACGATGTGCTCTACCTCCCCTCCAAGTTTGTACACGGCATTCGAAGACACCCGTATATATATATACTCGTATATATATATATATTCTGAATTTTCAGTATTCATTTAATTCCGAGAGAACTTTTAGAAACGTTTAGATTTTATTCTGGGAACTACTTAAATGACCCTATTCCAATCACCAGACTTGTAAAATATGATTCAATATTTTTGACTATCATGATAAGTTGAAGACTTGAAAATCGTTTGATGAACATATTTAACTTGAAATAAGTAATAGTTCTAAACAAAACAAAAAAGTCCTTTTCTTTTATCCCTAATATAACAACCGTAAAGCATGAAAGTTAAAGTTAATCATTATATAATTCGGTACCCTGTTTAAAAAAAGGTTATTTTATCGATTTAATTTTTGTGGCATTCTTTTTAAATTTTCCTTATAATGTTAGCAACAAAATTCCAACTTTTTCCTATCTTAGAATAATTATACAGGACGAAAAATAATGGTACAAGAAAGAAAAAAGCGTGTTCTGCAAGGTGTCACTTATTTCCGTTTAATGTTCAAGAAGCACAAACAAATAAAAGTAAGAATAAGCAACGATGATAGAAAATAGTACGATAAAACAATTAAACGTTTTTTCCCAGGAACAGAAGAATTCTATTAATTTTATTTTTCCACAATTTTCTTTTATCCTCCATCAACATATGCCCTTAAAAGATAATAGGAAAACTTTCTTTTGCGTGTAAACAAAAACTACTAGTCATTCAATTTTTTCCTTTGTTTACAAGGGTTCTTTTGAATTAAAACAAATAATTCCAGTTTACAAGACAAAAAAACGACTTAGAAACCGGAAAAAATAATCTTCTTTAAAGCAGAACTACAAAGTTAATCTTGAGCCGTCAACAATTAATATGCATTTTCACTTCATAAAAAGTGAAGCTTATTTATGATGAAACAAGGATTCATTGTAATTAATGATGTATGACTAGTTTTAGAACCCTATTTAAATAGAAGACAAAAATGGTGGCTGGTTCGTTCACTGAGCACAAACTTAAGATATTGCTACATCAGGAGATTCTTCCTCAATCCTCAAATGTTTATTTTAAGAAGCAGTATTTCTGTCTATTTCCATGCAAAAATATACCAGAGGAAACTTTCGGAGAACTTCATAAAATTTTCAGATATTCAATATATCTGTCGAATAAGTCTTCTTTCATAAGCTCACATTGTTTTCACATTAAAAACAGCGATCCTGTACCCTCAAGATGTGTCTATGCAGTTTTTGATTGCTATTCTGTTTTTTAAATGTTGTTTTTACTATGCGCAACATTTTAGGTTAAAAAAAATCGTATGTAGGTTTAATTTTTCTAATTTTATAATAAAAATGCCACTTTAAAGTTGTACTTTTATCTTTAAAAAAAATTGCAAAAATTTTAAAGTAGTAATACCAAAGTAAAAGAACCAATATTTATTTAAAAATGTGAGCTATAGAACGAATAACACAGTTCGCCGTGATAAGTGCGAAATACAATGAAAAATATGAGTCACACTCAGCCTGTAGTGTGAATCACATAAATAATTATTTTCTCCAATGTTAAAATAGAAACTGTATTATTAATTATTTCAACTTGATCCAAGGTTTGATTATTCAAGTATCGTAATTACATTTCAAGGTTTTCTTAAACATGTGCAAAATGAAATGTGCATATCTAAAGATAGCATCCTTTTCAATGCAGTGCAAGTCACATTTGTGTTTCAGAACGAATTCGTGGAACAACATTAATCAAGTTGATAATAACTAGTGTGAAATAGTCATCTAATTACTAAAGTATGATGTAAAGAATTTAATTAGTTAAAATCAGTTATACTTCAAATATTTGAATGCCACAATAGTTTTCACTGCTAGCGAGAGTAACGAATGCAACTAGTCTTCTACAAATTTTAAAAGAAATCGACTCTTACTCAATCTTCATTACTTCTAAATAAAGTTAGTCGTATCGCTACGTGACTGTTTTTAAAATTCAATTTTCCGTGAATAAGGGCAAAATTTTTCAGTTTTACATCATCCAAAAGCCCCCGAAATCTAAATGCATAACGTTATGGAAATTTATTCTCTTCGAGCACACACATGTCATATATATTCTTTTATATGATTCAGTCCTCGTCTTTTGGAATTTCTCTGCGTGTTTCACACTTTTTCCGATTCCATGGCGACACAGAATTGGATTTTCACAAACAACGAAAACATAAACACCTACAACCCAAGATATGGATGATTCACTTTTCGGATAGTGGAGGAAAAAAACAGTGAATATTTTCCAGCCTTTTATAGAAATGGTCTGAAAAGATATTGAAAACGTTTGAGGAATTTCCGTCCTTTATATGCTAGGAGAAGATATAAGCAAAATATCTTGAAAGTCATTTAAGCGTAAGGATATTGCATACTTTTGAGACGCAAATAAAAATAAACTGGTCTCGGTAGATAAATTGTTTAGAATATTAAATTATTTATGTTTTCTTATAAGTATATATTTGCTATAAAAAATATGAAAATAAGAATAGTTATTATAACAATAAATTAATAAGCTAAATTAAATACATAAAAATATGAAAATAGAATAAATTTGAGCCTTTGGTGGAGCTAAATGTAGTATTTACACCAGTTTCTACACTTAAGGGAAATAGGGTGAAATAGGGTTAAGTGAAATAACCCATACCACGTGAATTTGTCTAACGCGAAGGGAAATCGGGTAAATATAATCAGGTCTTACTTTACACAAATTTATATGTTCTTCGTATTATTCAGGGATGTCTCGACACGGGAAATCTTGACATGTTTAAGAGAACCCCTTACAAGCGTGGTTTGAACCACTTGATCCGAATAACCTAAGAGTATAGTGCATCGTTGCGGATCGAAACGCTTGAAAATTTAGGCATTAAGGAATAAAATAAGTATTAAAAGTCTGGCAGGAAAGTTCTTCTTAGTTTACCAAGCACGGGTGATTCTGATCCGAAACTTCCGAAAATTTTAGAGAACCTGCTACAAAAATTATACGAAAATCAGCTTTTCGAAAATTTTTCAATTCTTTTACTTTTAAGATTTTTTTGAATAATATCTGCTATTTTCTTTCTTTGTACAGACGAGGAAAAAATTTAGCACTTACTTACAATAATATATTTCTTTAACAATTCTTAATGGAATACGACAGAAATTTCACTTAATCTCTTGATTTTTGAGCTTATTTATGTATACTTGTGTATTGTATGAGAGGATGAGGGGATTCACCCAATTATATAAAATATATTTTAAATTCGTGGTGCATATTTTTACGAAAATTTTGTGAGAAGTTCAGTTTTTTTTTGGGGGGGGGGGGGGAGGGATTACCCAAAAATGCCCTACAATGCTTCAAGTGTGTCATTGTCAGTAATAATGATAATAAAGGCTGATGACTTTATTTTTTAGCGATTTCCAAGTGACTGATCAGACATTCAGGGACATGGATGTTTACGTTTTTTATAAAATCCACCGTTCTTAACTTTACCTCCTTTACAGGCACCTACGGGACTTAGGTGCCTGTCAAAAGCTCCCGTAATTAAGAGAGAAGTGGACACTTGGCTTATACTTTTGCATTAATACGATTTATGGTGCTTTAAACCCAGGTTTTGGGCGGAAGAAAGGAGTCGCATAAAAAAGCACCAAAAAAATGAAATTTTCACACGTATCTATTAAATACATTATTTGAAACAGATCAATATTTATATGCATGTATATAAAACCACTATTAAAATCGTACAAAAAATTCATCAAAAAGAACTCATAAAAATAGATTTGAGACTATATGAAGATTTGAGACTTTTAATAATAGATTTGAGACTTTTTTAAAATAATCATTCCCTTCATTAAAGAGCTATCGGGTTTTTATACAAAGCAATTCTCATAATGCTTGCGTTCATCTTGAGACTTTATTTGGTTTTTATGTGAAGTCTAACAGCAATAAATGAAACGTTATTAAATCATCAACTAGAGAAAAGTGCAAACGCTAAGGTATTCAGCGAACAGCATTTTCACATAAACGTACCATTGCATTTGAGAAAAATCCGTTAAAGAAAAGATTCGTTTATATTTTCTGCCGGACATTTGCAAATCCGGGGGCAAAGCGGGATTTTATGCTTAGTTCTTACAAACAGCAATGTCGTTCGAAAGGCTAATGTCTTTCATGTTTTATGCGATTTTGTAAGACACCACAAAATAACTAATTCAAATCGTGTTTCAAAATGTTGACTAAGATGTATCGCTATTGTTTGAAACCTTTTTAAAAATAATGTATATTTTGTTGTTCAAGTTAACAACTTGTCGAACCTTCAATCAACTTATATACAGTCAAACAGGGTAACTTTGCAGCACTCCATATTTTTTAGAATATTTGACTTGAAATGAAACTGAACACGTTCAGTGCTACTCTTCTGGCAAAGTTTTAAAATAACTTTTCTTCTCTTTATTTCAGTAAAAAGTTTAGCAACTGTACACAGCTAATTATATAATTCAGTAAATATAAAGTTACAGCTTGGAAGCTATTTTGGAATGCTGATTAAAAGTTGTTAAAACTTATCATTCTTTTAAAGTAAGTGACATTATACAAATTTACCAAGCATTTTATCTCCTAAATATTCTAAATATTGTGAATTTTTTAGTATATATGTGATTCTCTATTCAGTAATATTTAGTAAAATGTCAAACAAGTAAGACATTGCAATTTTATTCCATTCTCAGGGTAACTTTGAGTCGGCGGAAAGTTAGCCTGAGATTTGTTGTTTACTGATTATAGATATATTCTACATAAAACTAAAATTTTATTTCTACTTTCTATGCATGTAACAAAAGTTTGCAAATAACACCATTAGAATATATATAATATGTTTATCTAGTTTGATTATAAAAACATATAATTAAATTGTAAAGAAGCATATACATAACTAGACATTCTATTAAATTTAAGTAATAGGATTTGTGATACTCAGGTGTATACTGAGAATATGTGAAAAGTTGCTGTAAGCATGTAGTGTGCATATGAATGAATAGTTGAGTGATATTCAAATTAAACGTATAGAATAGAATATAGCTCTTCTCAAAGTGCCTAATATTACTTTGGCTTTCTTATAGTTTTTGCTTACAAATTACATACTATCATTAAATTGCTGATGAATATGTATGAATAAAGATCTTCGAATGATATTTTTAAAATGTGAGAATTGATTATTATGGCATTATTTTTTTCAAGGTATCATTTTGATGACCACCAATAATGATTTGTCGAACAGAAAGATAACAAAACAAAGTCTCCAAAAGATATTACTCCAGCAGGTAATAGAAAGGTTTTATGAGCTCCAACCCTCTGCTAAATGCAAAAGTACTCGGCTAAAAGTGTCAAATTTTAATGAAAATTTTTAAATAGTTGTATTAATTAATATACTTGTGTGAATATGCTTACTTAAATAATTGAAAATTGTTTTCTTCAACTTTATTTTTCCTAAATAAATTTGCAATGGGGATTTTTGTCCTAAACATGTTGATGTTTTCCTTCTACTCTTTTTTTTTTCATGTAACATTTCTTGCAATATCATAAATTATAGAAAACTTGTAATGTTGTGGACTAAAAACGGCGAGTTTTTAAGTATTAAAAAAATTATAGTTCAGTGTTGCATAACTATAATTCTCTTATTAAAGTAGTGTATTTCATATAATTTTTTCTGATGCGGTTCGAAGTTACCCTGAGTGTCATGGTAACTTTAAACCAGGTTAATAATTCATTGTAGATGGTGTTTGTAATTATTATTTCTTAGTTTTGAAAGCTACAATATACTTTGGGAGTTTTCCTTAAATTTTATGCGAATAATAACAATAACATTATTAAAATATTAGTGGGACGAGTAAAAATCGAGTAATGAAGGTGCAAAGTTGACTGTAGTGCATTTGAATAATTTATCTTCCTTGTTTTTGTAAAAAGTTTAAAAAGTAGGTGTTTCTTCTTTGAATCTATCTTCTACCTTAATAAAAAAATCTACTCCAAATTTTGAATATCCAAGGATTTTTTCCCCCAACTGTCCGTCTCCATTATTTGTCACTTGCTCAATTTTCTATTGCAATATATTAATTTTGAAATGTTTCTTTCCTCATGCAGGTTGGTTCGTGATTTTTTTGCACAGTGCTTAATTATCTAAAAATGGATATTATATCTTCAAAGCTAAAATAATGAGGATTTGAAAGATTTATGTGTCAGTTTCCCCCAGAAAATAATATATCCAGTAACTGCGAGTGAAATTAGCCTTTTGAAGTTAGATACTTCAGAGTGGATAAATTTCAAATTTTAACTATTGCATTTCTTACTTTCCCTTTCATAACATTTTATTTATATTTCTTAAGCATATTAATTTATTTCTTAAGCATTGTTAACGCTACCAGAAAGAGTACTACTACTGAATTTAGCACCATAACGACCTGCCCGTCATAAATAATATTTGTAGTTGAAATTCAATGTGTAATGTAATGTTGAAGCTTTATGTTTTCTAACGTTACCATATTTTGTGTTTACTTTTTGCTTTTACTTAACTTTGCCATATTTTGTGATTTACTTTCTATTTCTTAACTTTACCACATTTTATTACTATTATTTGAAATCGACAGATAGCAATTATAAACTTGTGTTGGCTTTATATATCTCCCCCTCCCAATGTGGATAGTATAAAGTATAAGAACATTAAGACAAACCTACTTTTGTGTGATAGGTACGGATTGCATAAAAGAAATAGCTCAAAAAACAAAAACTGTTCAGAAACTGGAAAAGTTATTTTTACAACACATTAAAAAAAAATCAAGCATTAAAAGTGGACAGCTTAAAAATTGCATAGTAAATGTCAAGAATTTGTGAAAGGGCGAGAAAGTGATTTCCAAGCAAACTAAATAATAGAGTACAGACAAAAGCATTTCTACATTTGTTGCTGTTGGTGAGTTCCCGCATGAAGTGAGGAAGAGAGGGTGCACTGCTCCTAATTTATGGGGGCCCTTATTCGGGGCCCCAATAAATTAGGAGTCTGAGCCTTTTTTTGAACCAGATAAGAGACTGTCACTTGGACCTCCAGAAGTATCGGTTCACTTGAGTGTACACATTCCCAGAGCAACCAGCTGTGAGAGGTGTCACCCTCCTAAACACTAACTTGGTCAATGTTGTTTCACTTTTAGTGTTCAGCTTGAACAAAGCTATTATGACAAAGCTGGAACAAGCTGGTCCTTTGCAGGATATTTTTACATTTAATTTTTCATTTTAAACATTTAATAATTTTAAAACGCACAAAATACAACTCTGCTCGTCATATTTCAAAAGGTGCATCTTCTGGTGAACTGGTTCGAAATCGCTTTAGATTCTTGAAGATATCATTGTTGTTTTATGTGCTTGTAGTGTTTTACTTAACTTTATCTATAAATTTCCGAATGTTTTTAAATAAGTTTTTCTGAAAAGTTTTGAAGCTTTTTTTCATGATTTTTATCTTTATTCTTTTATAGGTAATGAAATAGATGAAGAAGCTACGGACTAGAAGCTCTGCAATATGGGGTGACTAGGGGGTATGATAAAGGGGGACATTTTGTGACAAGGGGGGAAGGGGGTCAAATATATTGAAAAAAGTGTGTCATCAATGAATGTTTGCTTAAAAAGTCCTTATTTTTTTGTTTTCCCAAAAGAGAATGAACCCTGCAATAATACATTGCTTGAAAAAAATGAAAGAATCATTACATTTTGAAAAAATATTAATTTCATTAGGAGTATTAATTTCCATTAGCAGCTGTAGCTAATGCATTAGCAGAGTTGCAAAACACTCGGGTTTTTTTCAAATAAGAAGTATCTATAATTACTAAACTTTTTTATAATTATCCTCTGCAAATTCTTTTAAATTGTAAGAAAATATAATTTAATTGCTGTCAATAATTTGAAATTTATGAAAAGTACTTTTTAAATACAATCTTCTATTTTTTTAAAAATTAGAATTTATTATTTTTGCTGCCTAGTGTGATTGAATCCAACTTTTTTACAATCACCACTCAGTGACAGAATTAAAATATTATTATTTCTACCATATGTTATGCTTTAGTTAATTTTGTATAATGTGAGGTATAACCTATCAAAAAAACAAGTAATGTTTTATTTCATATTTAAATAGGGTGTGGGGGATACTTTCAGATTACAATTTTAATGCCACAAAATACAAGGAGTTGGGAAACTTCTCTTAAAACTTTAACATTATTCCTTAGATTTTTCAGCCTACCATAATTACATTTTATAAAAATTTCTGATAATCTGAGTGTGATGATTAATCACATAGTCCAGTTCTGTTACTATGTTACGTAAATATTCTTGAATTTTTAAATTGTAATTAATATTGTATTTTGTAGCTACACTATATAACGAATTTCACGCATCAGGTGGTGTTGTAAGTTATATTGAGATTCAGTTTGATATAGGTTCTTTTGCATAATTAATTTAGTAACGATAACATATTCAAAATAACCTGCTTTGATTATAATGTGTATAAATAATGTGTATTATAATGTGTATTTGTAATCTATAAATCATGTCAAAATATGGGAAGAAGACCTCATATATTATATCCTTGTTCTATGGTAAAAGTTTCAGATTTGTAATTTATTTTATAGGGTTGGCATGTTTTTGAATATTAGTTAATTTTTTGTATGTACGGTTTTTTTTTTTAAAAGTCCTGTGACCCTGAAGAATTTACTTACCGTAAAATACCGAACAAGCGCTTCCTCCCCCCCCCCCTTCCGTTTTCCGTGAATTACATTTAGGAGAAAATACCGATTATCCGCCCCCCAACTTCGATTGTGATTGAAATCATACCGTAGGAACAGGAAGTGGACCATTCTCGAATATGAGTACGAAAATTGCTCAATAACGGTCTTACATTAATTCACTACATTTTATTTTTATTATTTTCAAAACATTAATTCCAACTTTCATGCTGTGTTTAAAAGAACGCATTTTCAAAATGGCGCGAACCATCATCCTTAGGGTGCGTATAGTAGCGCAAGAATTTTCAGTTTTGCAAGTTAGCATAACAATATCCGATCTAAAATGAAGATGCCAGAAAAAAATTAAAAAAATAATTCTTTGTGCATATTTAAGTAACTAAAAAATCAAGCACGCTTCAGTCAAGGGGAATGAATAGTAATGATTAAACTTTGTGCAAAGTAATAGAAATAAAATTTCACGTTAAATTAAAGCGTTATTTTGCGTTTTAATGCTCATTTGTGCTTTAATTTAACGTGAAATTTTATTTCTAAGGGGAATGAATGTTTTGCACCTGCTTCGGTCGCTTCAGCTGGTGTTATCTTTTCTTGCTATTGTTTATAATTATAATCTATTATTGCAGAATAAAACATGTGAATCGAGGTTAAATACAGAGCTGTGCATTCAGCGCGATCGAAATTTGGTTGCCACTTATTTTTTTTTCTTTCTTTTTATTTTTGAGGGGGGGGGGGAATCGATCGGAAAGAATTTTGTCTAAACAAATAAGTAATAGATGAGTCTTTGCTGTGGTACTGCTTTTAATGAATCATGAATGGGTGCGACGTATAATCGGTACGTTATTTCGCTTGTACCGTTTAAGCGCCCGCTCCCGTTTTTTCGCAAAATTTAGGGGGGGGGGAGGTTATTCGGTATTTTACGGTAATTATGAACATGCTTTTCCCTTAATATATGGTTTGAATACCTCTCTTTTAATTTTCAACGGGATTTTTGTGCTCTATACATGTTCCTATCAATTAAGTGCTCATACCATAATTTTCAGTTTTTCTGTAATGCTCCATATGAGCTAGAAAAATTTTTACCAACATAATAAAAGTCAAATTTTATTATTATTGCTGGTGTTTTTTCTTTTAAATGTGTTATGGTGTTTGAAAACCCTTAAAAAGCAATTCTTCATGTGACAAAGTCATTCATACATACATATAACCCACTCAATGAAACTAAGTTTTTAAAATTAATGGAATAACTTTCTGAATGAATTAGTAAACAGAACTTAGACAAATTGATAGTTCATTGCTTGCAGGATTATGAGAGGAAAAATATTTAAGAAAAAAATTTAATTGCTTTTATCTGTCAACAAAATGCTTAATTTAGAAGGAATACTAACTTTTTAAATTTTTTGAAAGTAGGAATGTTAAAATAAAATTGTGTAAGAAATTTCTGTTACAATTGACCTAAAATAAGAAATTTAAACGTATATAATATGACATGCTGGTATGATAGAAAATTTTCTCCTTTAGAACATTTATTTAAAATGAATGATACATATTTCAGCAATTAATGCCGCAACTTAAAAAATCGAAAATTTTCAATGTAATTATTTGAAGCCCCAAATTACTAGAAATATCAAATTGCCCTCTTAAAAATAAATTCAAGATTTTGTTTAAGGTTCCATGACGTGCTCAAAATGACGAAATTTAATTAAAACGAAATTTATCATGATAATTAACGAATCAAAATGACGAAATTTTTTTCAATTTTAATGAAATGTAAAGACTCGTTAAAACGGAATCGAAATGACGAAAATTTGATTTTGACGAAATGTATTTCATCAAATAGATGACGAAACAAGTGACTAAAATTTCGTTGTTTTTGACAAAATGTGTTTTATCAAATAGATGACGAAACAAGCAACTAAAATTTCGTTGTTTTTGACAAAACGTATATGACGAAATATTTTTTTGTTTTTGACGAAATTTATTTCGTTAAATGTATGACGAAACAAATTTCGCCAATTTGACGAAATGTTTAATCGGAGCATTTTTCACGAAGTCATTTCGTCAAATACGACGAAAGTTTCGTGAAATTTGAGCATGCGTTTCTGAGAGTGTTGAATCCTTCTTAATTGCAGCTTACAACGAATATATTTACACTGACTCCAAGCAGAAGAAAACGACAATATATCAAGGAACAAGTCTGCAATAATTAATTCAGAAAGCAAGTTCCACGACTTTCTTTTTTCTTCCTCGTATTTAATATATTTCTGTGAGAGGAAAAGGTAGTTCAACTACACATACTTTTGAAGGTTTTTTTCGAAACCTACGTTCTTTTATTTTCCAAATTGAAAAATATACGTTGATTTTTTTTTTTTTTTTTTTGCAAACTGTATTTATTGCACATTTTATCAGCATGCGTGTTAAACGTTTAAAGTTTTACTCCTTCTTAAAAAATTCCATCAGTCCAATAACTAACTTGTCCTTATCTTTATCGCGGTATTGGAGTTTTCTGGTCTTATCTTTTATGTCCTTGCAGAATTTTTACTTCGACACAAAAAGTACTGTCTTCCTTGTAATCATTGTCGCTTTTTCCCTTTTTAGCCTACTTTCCCGTAAAAGTAAAAAAAAATAATAATAAAGCATGAAAGAAGGCTTAATGTATCGTGAAAATATCGTTAAAAATCAAGAAAAGTCAAAAATAAGTGAAGTAATTAAATAAAGATTGAAAAATAAAAAATTTGAAAGTAGGGTATTGAGATGGGGAAAAAGTGTGTCTGTCTGTCTGTCGGTCTGTCTGTCGGTCTGTCGGTCTGTCGGTCTGTCCCCCCCTAATAACTTTTGAACGAATTGTCCGATTGGAAAAATTCTTTTTGCATTCGAAAGATCTCGGCGAGGACATCTCATTTCCATATTTTACTTTTTGATTTGAACAATTTTTTGTTCAATTTTGAACAGTTCAAAAAATTTTAACATTAGCGCCTATGGACAAAATTGAAGCAAATTCTGTAAACTCTGGGCACAAGAGCCAAGTTCCTATTGAAAGCTTATTGAAAGGAGTTCTCGGCGTGAAATATCGATTTGAACAGTTTTTGTTCATTTTTGAACAGTTCAAAAAATTAACACAGAGCTTACGGGGAAATTTCAACCCTATATAAATCCTGATCTAACGGACCGATTTGCTTGGAACAAACTTTATCGGAAAGCTCTTATAACGTAGAACATGTAGAAATAGAAAGTTTATCCAGAACTTACGAGCCTATTTTGCTATGAAATTTTTTGATCGGAATTTTCAAGGATATTTCTCAGTGACTCAATGAGTGAAATAATGAATGAATGAATAAATGAAAGAGTGAAAGAATAAATCAATGAATAAATGAATGAGGAAAAGAATGAATGAATAAATTATTGAATAAATGAAAATATAAATAAATGAGTGAATAAATACATGAATGCGTAAATGAATGAATAAACACTTGAATGAGGTAACGAATGAATGAATAAATGCATGGCTGAATAAATGAAAGAATGAATGAGTGAGTGAATGAATATGTATTATCCGTTGAAAAAGGTATATTTTCAATAATTAGAACTAAAGATAAATAAGAAAGAGAGAGAAAGAGATAGCTAGATTATAAATTTGAATTTGGTGTATACGGGAAAGTAGGCTCGTATAGTTCTAGACGGAACTTCTTGTTTTATCTTGCTATATTTCATTGTTTCTAAAGATCAAGAATTGCAAAGTGGCAGACAGCGACGCGCTTCAAGATCGCCGGTAAATTTTTTTTTACTGTCGATACTAGAACATATACTATATTGATGATGGAAGCTACCAATGGCTCTGGAATGACGTATACGCGAGTGGCTTTCAGTCTTTGTTTGGTCTTATTGATCAATTTCAATGCCACTGGATGAAGATGATACTATGTCATTTAATGTGAAAACTAAAAGAAGTGGAAACGTTGGAAATAAAATCTTCAAAGCAATATTTTCCCGTTTCTTTTCTTTAGCTTTGTGAAAGGTTTTCCAATGAGTAATATCAAGACATTAAAATTAGCCTTTTAAGGCTAGTATAAGCTCATCTAAAGGCTTTCTGTCATAAATCGGATGGAAAACTATCATTTGATACAAGCTGGTTATTACGTCCTTACTTAAAATAAGGAGGTTAAAATTTATGCTGATAGTTAATTTCATCCTTTCACATTTGCAAATATATTTTTAGCTTATTTATTTATTTATTTATTTACTGGTTTATTTTTTTATTCGCCCTCCCTTTTTTTCCACTTCTATTCACAAAGAAGGGTAAGTATTTATTTTCAACTATAAGTAAGGTTCCTAATTTATCACGTGATAAAATAAAAAAAATGTCGTGTAGAAAATAGACGAAGTACGTAAATTTGGAAAAGCTCACAATTATTTCTTTTTGTGTAACAAACCATCAAATTTGAATTAATTTAAGACAACTTTAGCTTCAATTTTAGGGGAATCTCATAAAGTAAAAATCTTTATACAATTCTTAACTTTGAATAAAATTAAGGGGACTTGGTACCCTTTACGTGGCGAAAATCGACAAAAATATCGATTTTCCAATTTTTTGCTTAAATTATAGTTTACTATCCCTAGTATATTCTGGTGTAGTTTCGTAAAGATCCGAGTATTATAAATATAGTTAAAAGCGATTTTATTGCATCACTGTCCCTTTAAATGACACGCCCACTTCGCTGTTTGCATTGCAGTTGCAGTTGAATACCTATTTTTTTTTAATATATCACCGCCAGGAAGAAGCTCAGCGTTCTTCTTCGTATGGGACGCAAAATGCAAATGAAAGTTACACAATATGATTTGGGCAAAGTGTCCTAAAGAAACATTTGCATATAAAAAACGTGTAAAACGTTGTGTAACGGAAGGTGTGTGTGAATACAATAAAGGATCCTTACGCAACATAAAAGAAGTTCAAAAAGGTTTGGGTGTAAGCCTGAGAAAGTGCTTTGTGAATCTCGGTGTAGTGCTCAATTCTCGGAGAAAAATGTTTGGACACAGACGACGAAGTGCAAAGTTCCAACTTGCACGAAAATTAGTAAGAAAAGCTATTTTAAAACTAGATATGTTACATAAAAAGAAGGAAGGTGTAACATATGGTGCAGGATGCTTTTAAAATTAAAATCGGGTCTAAATATTGCTTGTTGTGGAAAATAACCACATGTACACATATAAAGGAGTGTTTTTAGATAATAAATATGTTTTAAATAATAATTTTTTATGATATATGCATCATTACAGTAAATTATAGTTATTCGTTTTCTTATTAAAATAATTTAATTATGCTTTATCTAGTAAAAAAGTAATTCATGTTTGTTTATTAAAAATTGACATTTTACTCGATTTCTGGATCAGTGCTGTGCAACTAAGGTTTTGAATAAAAGCTATTATTCAGAGTAAAGAAAGCCAAATTTAATAAAAAATATGTAGAATATTAAATAAAAATGAATGATAAGTAATATAAAATGCTATTTGAAGTGAAAAAGCAGGTTTAAAATATTTATATTTGAAGTTGAAATGTTAAAAGTGATTTTTCTCAGTTTGTGTTTTTTCAATGAGTTAGCATGTTCGAAGTGATAAAACATTTTTGTATATGTTTCATTTGACTCAAATTTTTTCCTGGTTGTTCCTTATGATATGTTTGATAAAACTAAGTATCGGATTTACAATAAAGTGAAAAGTTTTTTTTTTTACACATGAAAATGTAAAATAAATTGATTTTTTACTGTAATTTTACACGTATCTGAACATTTTATTTTTTTTCTCCTAAACTAAGTAACTTATGGTAAATCCGATACTTAAAATTATAGAGAACACTGCTAAGAAAAGTTATAAGAAAAATTAGCTCAAAACGTTCAAAATTGTACGAGAAGATACATTTTAAAATTTGCTTGAATTTTTTAAAAAAAATTAAATTTTTCAAAATTTACCATAGGTATTGAACAATTTCTTCATACAATCATTTTCATTTATTAAGTCCTTTATTATTATGCCAAAAATGTATCATAAAATGCTTAAATTAAAAAAAATGTTCAAATTGTACCAAGTCCTCTTAAAATGATAATTATAATAATGCTTATTAAATTTTAAATATTGAACCGAGTTTCTTTCAAAAAAAATTATCACTTCATAGAATTCCTTTTTTAAAAAAAGCGGAACAAAATGTGAATAAAAAATGGTATTGCATAAAAAGGGCATAAATTTAAGAAAAAAACTTAAAGGAAAAAACAATTTCACAACTTAAAAATTTTGTTTCTTCTGCACCTTACAATTTTCTAGCATTGTTTACTTTTTTTATGTGGTACACAAAAATATTCCAAAGAATTAAATTTCCCTACTGCTTGAACATAAGAGATTTTGAAAACTCGCAATGCGTATGTGCAAATTATGGTTAAAGTACTAGGCTCTTATATTCTAAGATCAAAGTATATTATAAGATCTTATAATCTAATTGTGTATGTGCAAATTATGGCCTTCTGGGATGAAACACAAGAATTGGAGGGTAAAGTAAAATCATTAGGTAATTAATCGTAGCTGGTTCAATGTTTCCGTAGAGGAAAACAACAATTTACTTTTGTAAGAGCAGTGGAAGCTCCTGTTCTTTGAAAGGTCAAGATGTGATAGTTAGGGGAAATGGTTCACAGGTTGTGGCAGTAATTCAAAAAGCACTAAGTATTCAATAACGCTCAAGAAAAAAGGTCCATAAATTATTTTTTTGAATTGTCACATTATTTAGTCATTGGTAATTTTTCATGTTTATAAAATATGCATTGCTTTGAAAAGAAAAAAGAACAGAACCGTCAAAATAATAATTTTGAAAGAGTATATGTTCTCATAAATGTTTCAAAACTCGCAAAGAAAGTTTCGTTACAAATGGGTTTTTTCTATTCACATCATTAGTTTTTTTTAACCAATCCCGTTACAGCACTTCTTATAAGGACGCTGATGCAGCTTACCGCTTGATGAACGTGTCACATTTATGCTCTTTTTTTTTCTACCTTAGAAAAGTATATTGTGTTGCCAAATGTAGCTCAAAGTACATTAACACTAGATTTACCAGGCCGTTTTTGACCATTTCCAAACTTTTATTTTACACCAAGTGGCTACTAATTATAATAAAATGTTCAGTCACATTAACTTGCCCTACTTACCGTGTATTAGGAAAATCCAATGCAATTGAAAGTTGCCCTATAATTAGCAACAAATTATGCAAAAATGGAAGCTTCGAAACAGGCAAAATGACTGGTTTGGTACATCTAGTGTTAAGCTTTTATAAGCTCCACCTTTTCAAATTCTGGGAAAGCATATCGTAACAATATTAATTATTTTTGAGTTTACCTAAAGGAGAAGCTATGAAAACTGTATCGTTTTCATATTCGCGATAGTATTTGTATACGTATTTTAAGATTAATTCTTACATTGATGCTGTTCTTTGAATAGTTATTTCAATACAAGTAGTTATTTTCTCAAGAAGTGGGTCTCTCATTGTGTATTATTGTTGTGAACACCTAAACTCTCCCGTGCTGCTCAGAGCACGCAGAGTCTCTGTTGGGAAATCTGTAATTTAACAAAGAAGCATGCACCAGTTATTTGCTGATTGATATTGCTTATCTCATATAAAGTTTATTCCCTTGCACAATTGCGTCGGGACATTGCTTTGTCACAACCAGTTTCACTTGGAAAATAATTAAGAATGTGGATCATTTACTTAATCTGCTTTCAAAGTAAAGTGTAATTTCGTGAGAAAAATCCTGGGAATAGGAAAAGAGAAAATGCACTAAATGTTTAATCGTAAGAACATATTTATCTTAATAAACAGTAATCTTCAGAAATTAGTCAATGTCTTCAATTCATATCCCTAGACGCAATGCCCCGTGAGACGAATGGATATATTTGATTAGGATAAAGTTATGAAAATGCTACAAAAATCTATTTTCTTCACAAAGTTAATGGGAAAAATAAACTTTAGTGTTATAGGGTCATTCCACAGAAAGTGGTCCTATGTGACTCAAAATTCGAAGTTGTCGCAATATTGAAAATTAAACATATTTGGAATCTAAAAAATGTGTATTTTCCAAAAATGGTGATTTTTTTTTTCAAAAAATATTAAAAAATATTTCTTAAAATATGTGGAACATACTGATATTTTTCATTTATTGCATTTTTTGCTAATGTGTATTTTCATGGGCTTCTGAGTATATAAAATATCACTGAACAATTATCATTAAACAATTATTACTACTATATATCACTGTATAAACACTTAATCTTTCATATAAAATTTTGAAATTTTCCCTACCTACATTTTTTTTCTTATTAAAAGTTGCTTAATGAAGGCAAGATAATTACTGTGTAACACACGTAACAAAATTATACATTTTTTGTTATAATAAGCTTAATAAAATAGATTTTTTTTTAAAACTTTATTTTATAAAACAAGATAACGAGTATATTTCAGAGGAAAACTTTAAAATTTTTAATCATCATGAATTTTTTTTCAATAATTAATTTTATCAAAAGGTAACACACGCAACAAAATATTACTTGTGTTACCGTTGCGTGTGTTTTACCGATGTATTGTGTCACAGTTTGTTATAAAAATTTTCAAAATGCACTCAAATGATAATTTTATATTGAACTTATTGAAATTTAAAAATTTGGTTGCTTAAATAGTTATAGAACTAACTCAACGTCCCGCAGTGGACCAGGCAGTAGAAGCTCGGTTCCCGTTGAACACCGAAAGTGAAGCAATATTGACTGAGGTCAGTGTTTGGGAGGGTGACAACTTCTCGTGGCTGGTTGCTGTGGTGTCCGTGTACACTAAAGGGAGCTGGTGCACGTTAAAAGGTCGTGGCTCCAATGCCCTCCAAGTGAAACGATACCTCTGGGGTGCCAATCCCAGGTGACGGTCTCTCATCTGGGAGCTGGTTCAAAAATTAAGAGACCTTTCAAAAAGGGGCGGAAATCGGACTCCTGCCTATAAGATCCGTTAGACTCAGGAGCAGCGTAACCATTCTTCCTTGTCACGTGCGAGGACTCGACAACAACAACTAACTCAACACCCATCTTCATTCATATGACTTAAAGAAATTTCTTATTCTAGAAAATCAATTATTATAATTCTTAGTGTAAAATTTAAATAAAATACGCTATGGTTCGTACAGTGAAAACTTTGTTTACTTGCATTAGCAGTGCCAAATCATTAGTTGGAAGCTAAGTGCTAAGTTAAGGCGATAGCAGCATTGTTGTACAAAGTTCAGAAGACTTAGAAAAATTAGCCAATCAATTAATGCCTGCTACAACTATTTCGCGTATAAGTGATGATAAAATCACTGAATTTATTAAAACATTCAATCCACGGGAAAATGTAAGTGTTATCCACGGCATAAAATCTATGCATGTGATACAGGTATCTCCTGATCAAGTTGCAAAACTATGGCCCACAAACAATCCATTTTTGCTAGAATTTCCTCTTGATATTCTAGATTGCCGGCCAACTAATATTGAAGTTCCAAGTAATTGTCAGCAGTGCTCAACTAAAATATACTTCAGATTATAACAACTGTTGTGTAATTGTCAAGCTAGAAACGACGAAGTAGGCGTCTCAACAATTCACTCTGTTTTACTCTCTAAACCAAGGAAAAGCAGGGGTAAATTCTTCCTTCCAACTGTAAGCTGCTTCATATGTTAAAATAAATTACTATTTTATGTCAATTACAAATAACTATCTTTTAGTGAAACATTTGGGAATTTTTTCTTGAAAAATTCAGAAGGTGTAACACACGTAACGTTCTGGTAACACACGTAACGCGCCTATTTCTCCAATTTTAAAATATTTCTTAAAAGAATAAAATTTCTAAAAAATTACTAAAAACATATTTGATAAACTATCATTCCATGAAGAAAAAAAATTTTAATCCTACTCATACATACATCACAGAAATAAATTTGTATATTCAATGTTTTGAATATGTTGGATTATAAAGGGTAACACACGTAGCGAAATTTCAGAATTTTTTTTAACAAACAGCCGAACAATAAATATCTTCGATTTTTTTTTTTTTTTTTTTGCATACTTATAACACATGTACTTTTATTAGCGAAAATTAAAAAACCTAAAAAATACCCAACAAGTTTGTTAGCAAGCGCATTAAAGTTGAAAAATGCCGTGTAAATGTAACACACGTAACAAAAGAATCGCCCTATACTAAGTGGATTCAGAATAAGCTCGGCTATTGCAATAATATGCATAATCATCAGAGTTTATCGAGTTCAGAAGAAAACGTCGAAAATATAAGCAAATATTCAGAATAAAATATTTTGATATTGGAGAATAAGCATTTCGAAGGGAACTTCTCTTTTCTTCGAAAACACTTTATAATCAAAAGAATGTTAATATTTCTTTTACAACGTATTGGAAAATGCTGCTTGGCGCACAAACAACATTAGAAAGTTTTTCCTGGGTTACAAGTGGGTGTAATCATTAAAATAATACATTGGCGTTTGTAGATTTTTAAGCTAAATTTCTGACATTTCTTTGTTTTATTAAATAATTGCAGTTATTATGTCACGAGATTTAAAGCTATGGAAGATATATGGTCACTGTGAGTACTTTAAAGTTATTTTGTGTAAATGTGCATAAGAGTTCCGCTTAGGAAACCTTAAGAAAGGAAAATATAAAGTCGTTTCAGTGGAACGAAACATGAAAAAAAAATCAGATCATAAAAAAAATTAAACCTCTTGTTAATATTTTGAGCAAAACTCAAGAATAGGATGCCTGTGTCATATTAGATATATATTAGTACTATATTTTTGTATGAAATTCGAAAAGTTTCATGAAAGTAGATTGTTTAGCCAAGCAAGAGTTTCCCCTCATTCAGAACTTGCGTATTAAACTAGGTTAATTTCAAGGGAAAAGTAGGGAAAGTAGGCTCGTTTAGTTATGGACGAATTGTTTCTCACCTATTCTTAAATTTTCGTTTCTAGAAAATAAATTTATTTTCAATTATGTTAATAACAGCAAGGACGTATCCATAAAATTGCATTTGCTCACGGAAATACATGGATAGAAAGTATAATATATATTTTTCTTTCATTCAGTTTACTAATTGGTTCTGAAAAAATATATTAGGCAAAAATAGCACTATACAAATATTAAACGTTTGATAGGACATTAGCAATATTAAAAGAGCGAGCACGCTAGTAAATGCAGTGCTTCAAGCTGTAACTAAATACAGTAATTTTCCACATGATTTCCAAAAAAAAAATAGGTCCTCCTCCAAAAAATTTCAAGAACAAAAAAAATTTGTCAAACCTTTATTACGTTAGGCTTTCCACTTTAAGTATGTTTTTATAATGAGTTAGTACATACGGGGCATCCCAAAAGATACATTTCAGAACTAAAGTTTTGATGAAATAAATAGCAACGTGGAGAAATGAATCTAAGTCAATCGTGACCCATATAAGGTAAAAATTAAAAACCAGTGTTTTCCTTATATTTGCAATCCGTTCCAATAATTTAGAATAAGCAGCAAAATTTCACTCCACCGTCAAAACTTATTTTTGTAGTTAAATTAAAGGCTTTTTATTTTGGCATGATGATCAAAACTCCTTCTGGGGCAGCTCTTGTGGGCTTTCCAATGGTACCAAACTCGAAACGACACGGTATTTTTCTTCGTACAGAAAAGGCCACGCATACACAGTCTCTTTTTTATATAAATTTCATTTTCACGTGTTCCAAATAATGTATATACCAAGTTTTATCAAAATCCGGTAAGTAAAAATGTTTCCTAGAGCTGTTTCAATAGGGTTACTTTAACTATACCCACCCTGTATTTCCTGTTGGATTGGAACGGTCTAAGTTTCATCCTCTATAACAATTTCCAGTTTATCCAAGGCCATTTAGTTTCTTCAAAAAAAGAAAAAAATTGTTTTTTAAACGAGCGCGTAAATTAAAAATATAAATCTTTGAAGTCAGTATGTAAGATATTAATTGTATTTTATTATCAAAACTAACTACTTAACTGTTTGGAAAACAAATGCTTTTCGATCTATGTCTATTTTCAATGCAACTATCTTCTCTCGAATAAAACTGAAAAATTTTTAAACAGAATTTTGTCAATATTTCTTGTACCAAAAGCGTTATAGAAAAGAGCTTTATTCCATTGAAAATGTTACAAATGTCTCTCGAAAATGTCGGAATAAAATTGATTCTTTGATTTATTCATAGAGAAGGGGAGATGTTTGAAAATATTTATCACTGAGAAGAGACAAATTTGACTTCAGATTGGCTAAGTACGAATAGGTTCGATTACTGTTATGCAAACGTTTTTGAAAGCTTGTAAAAAAGTTTAAAAAAAAGGTAAACTACTTGAGAAATACCTTGAAAAAATATATTGTAAATTTAAACTACATATTAATTACTTAGATGTAGTTTAACTTATGCACATTTTGTGAAGATTCATATTTAAGAAAAGTCAAATAAATAAGATATATTTAATTTCTTTTTCCCCATTTTTTTTTTCATCTCTATGAAAAGGTCTCGACATGATAATAGTTCTTTAGTGAAAAACAGAAGGATAAAATTAACGTTCGAATAAAACGGAAAATAATAATTAAAAAGAAAAAGAGTGAGAGGTGAGATATTATCGTAGTTTGGTTAACAAATAATGATACCTTAAAATTAAAAGAGACTAAAATATAAATTTCATATTTTAAATCATTTCATACATCAAATTTTGAAGGTGACATTTGTATGATATGAAAATAATATTGCAAATCTTAGATGGAACGATTAACAAATAAGGCACCTAGAAGCAAAGGGGTGTAAGTGACAAAATTGAAAATTTTGAGATAACTCAGGCAAATGGTAGGGAAAGCACCATTCTATATTGTGGCAAGAGATGTTAATAATAGCTGTAACAGGTGCTCCGACCCAATGTGATTTAGAAAAAGAAACATTAAAGGGCGCAAAAGATAAAAGCTTTAAACGTGCTTTACTCAGAACTGGATGATCACTTACATCCCTTTGCTTCTCACTGCCTCAAATAGAGTCTTTTGAAAGCAGAAATGATAGACTTTCTCAGATTCTTAAATTTAAAAAATACATTGATCAAAATCTAAGAAGGAATATTGTGCATTTTTAAAGGAATCTGGAATGCAATGCAAGTTCAGTGCTCAAAACAAACAGCAACAAAGTTTAAGTGTTGAAAGTGCTACTTAGTTTTAAGTGCAACAGTCAAAAGAATATCTTCAAGATTGAAGAACGTCAGCACTTTTGACTTATAGTATTTGTAATCTTTCAAGTTTTCAATGAAATTTTTAGTTCTTACTTTACTTGCTTCTATTTCTTAGATCAATTTCTCGCTTATGTAACACTAAAACTGAATTACTGGAAAATCAGAAATTGTAAAAACCTATCTTTTTTGTAGTTGTACTCTTTTTTTATTTTTTTCTCTTTCTTTATTTGAATACAGTAAAAAGGCTTTTATGTAAAATTGAAACAAATTACGACGGCTCAACTTCAGAAGAAGAAGTTTGCGCTTTAAGCAAAACTTAAAAATAAAAGTTTGAATAATCCATCTTCCCTGCCACCTTTGTTTTTAATAAGGAAGACATATGAAAATATTATTAAGTTACCCAAATAATTATGACGAATTAATTAATAATATTTCATGTTACGATGTACCTAAGTAACTCAGACAAGGTCCTAATGCCACCAACATAAGGAAAATATTATACGGAACGTCGTCAAACTGGCTTAATTTTCTCCTAATTTAAATTAACGACCCATTAATCATTACCTCCCTCTTCGTAACAAGCTATTACATTTTGATTCTCAAAAATACCTTACCAAATTAAATTAAGGAAAATTAGTTACGCTACATTATCAAAATCAAACTTGGATATTAATGTCGAATATCTTTTAAAAATCACCTTACAAGCCCAGAAATAAAACGAAGTTTTAATTGTTTTAGGATGTTAAAGCTAATACTCCATTCCATGTAATGGCTTTTCGGGGAACATTTTTCGTTTGGAAAGAATATGTCTTTATATATTTTTCTCTAGAATGTTTTTTGTTGCTCCTTATTCCTTTATCAAATTCCATGATTTGCCCCTCAGTTTAAAGCTTATCGTGCCGGCTTAATGACGAAAAATAGACACATGGGCTAAAAGTGCACCGCTTCTCTTAAATTTGAAATTTAAAATCATTTGAGAAGAGGTCCTATAATGGGTGCCAAATTGGTGTTGTGTATGTTGGTTAATTAATTATACCTTTTATTTGATCTATATGTATTATTTCTCTAACCTGTTTTTTTTTTTTTTTTTTTTTTTTTTTTTTCACTCCGAGAGATTTTTTTTATTCCTTTATCAAATTCCACGATTTACCCCTCATTTTAAAGCTTATCCTTCCGGCTAATGACGAAAAATAGACTCACGGTCTAAAAATGTACCGCTTCTCTGAAATTTGACTCTTAAAATCATCTACGAAGAGGACCTATAATGGATGCCAAATTGGTGTTGTGTATGCTGGCGCCCTCTGGTATCAAGTAAACAAACAAGAAACTCTTCTGTTTTTATTGTGTAGCAAATTGGACAGTTTTAGCTGCGTCTATGTATTAAACTTATGCAATCGTTAGGCTCCACACATTCATTTGTATTATGAATGAGTAGAGCCCCTAACCAACCAACAGTAACTATATTTTAAGTAAAGGAACTTTTCCGTTAGTATATTTTAATGCAATGAATACTACCAATAAAAACAATTAACATTATTATTGTGATTATTTTATTATTTTGAATATCTAAATAATAGTGAGAGAAAAAATTGTAACAGCTGTTTGTACTGATGTGTGTGACTCACATGTCTTCTTTTATACAAACACCCTTACTTTTTTCTATTCTTCATAATGTCTTTTCTCCCGAATTAGTATTCCGCACGGGTAGACTAGTATATATAAAGAGTCGTATGTATAATTCAGTTCTCCTGCTTGTTTTGCTTACCCTTTCAGAAAAGAAACCCGATTCTGTTTAAAACTTTACCTATTCAAAAATATTTTATATCCTACAGTAACCGTTGTTAGCAGATTTATCAGTAATTTTATGTTACAACCGACCGGGTATTTATATTTAAGACCTTAACCCTTTATCTCCTGACGGTACTTATAAGTACCATTCTCTACAAATTCCATTCAGCAACCCATTTTTACCAATATTCTGATGGTACTTTGCTGGGACAGTCTTGAAATTCCCCCAAGAGGGGGGAATTTCAAGACTTTTTAAGGGGGGCAAAAATTTTTTCAGGATACATATCAGCAAGGGTTCTATAAAGAGTACTTTAGCGAGGAAAGGAGCAGAGTTTTGAAACCGATGCTGTGTTTTGGACTTCCATTTTGTTCAGATTGCTCCCTTTCTCAAAGTTTCGCTCCAGAAAAGTAGTAAAACTCAAGAATAAAGTCACTAATTTTTTTAATGCGTTAGTTAAGAACTTAAAAAGCTGTTTAACGAAATATTTTGATTAAAAAGTGTATGTAATTAATTTCGCAGGGTAAATAATCTGTGGCACTTATTAGCTGTAATGAAATAAATACTTATAGACTGGGCATTTTATTTATGTAAATCCCTTAATTTTCAGTGTAAATACCCAGACAAACTATTCCTGTAAAAAAAATTACCACAGATCATAATGCAGTAGATAAAGGGTTAATGTGTAACTTTCAGAAAGCGGAATTGTGAGTTTTCCAATGAAAAAACTTTGCTTAAAGATATTCCAGAAAATCAGTAAGATGCTCCCGAACGTTATTTATGATTATGTAAATTGCCACGCAGTTCCAAAAGATGTATCGAATTGAAAGTAAATTCGCGAAATAAGAATAACTAGTTCAATAAACAAGAACTCCTTTGTCAGCTTTCAATCGTTAAAAACTAAAACCAAGTCAATTTTACCGATTTATACAACATCCCTTGTGCCTGTTACTTGAGTACTAATATAGCAGGCACAAAACAAATTGGTACTTATAGGTTATATGCTCTACATTGGCATCTACTTTAGAAATGTCACCAACATGCTGTTTAAAGCTAATAAAATCTCATGCTGTTTAAATGTAATAACATTGCTTTGTTGATGTTATATTTGGCGAACAAAAAATGTAGGACATGTAACCGATAAGCACCAAAGTATGTAATGGTGACTACACGCGCTCCAACATGTTTGACAAGCATGGTTGCACAAATGTGTTTCGGCAAGCGTATGCATATGCGCGATGTTTGCACAAACATTTTATGCTTACGCAAACGTCGCGCTTGTGCAAAATCCTCCTGTATACGCTTGTACAATGTTTGCGCAAATATGCTTGTCAAACATGTAAGAGCATATGTAGTCACCCGAAGACATAAAAGATTGTAGCCTCAAAAAAGTGTCAGATAGGTAAATGTATAATATTTAATTTCTGCGGATATGCATTAGGGTCAGTTGGGGTAGTTGTAAATGCTTTTTCAATGTTTTAACTTTTGACCCTTTCCTACCTCTTGAATGAACTAAGAGATAAAATTGTGAGCATTGAAGCCTATACTGCACTTCTTGTGAGTAAATGCGTACAAAAATTTTCACGTTATGACTATTTCTTAGCAAATGAGCTCGTGTTTACATTTACCCCAGTGTGTTTACATTTACCCCAGAGGCTCTGGGGTAGTTGTAAACAGAGATTTATGTTCGAATGAGGTTGATGCAAATAGAAAACTGTTTCATAGACAGTCTGCTTGGAAGCTTAAGAAGTTCCAGAGCAATGGACCTGAATCTGCGACCAATGGGCCGCATGTGGTCCTCTGAGTTATTTTTGATTTCGCTATCATTTAATGAGAAATATGTTGCAATAAATCAAGTAATGCGGGGAATTTATGTAGAATGTGTCGCTCAGTAGATCAGTCGGTTAAGCTGGAATCCCACAAAGCACCGAAAGTGAAACAACTTGCCGTGGTCAATGCTTGGGAGGGTGACAACCTCTCGTAACTGATTACTCTGGGACCGACTACGCTAATGGGCGCTGTTCACGTAAAATCCGTCGTGGCTTCAAATATCTTCGAAGTTAGAAATAATACCTGCTTGGGGGCCAACCTAGGTGACAATCTCTCATCTGGGATCTGGTGCAAAATCATAAGGCCCCCTCTGAGCCAATTCTAGCTGAGCTCATTAATAATCGGTAAGAGCTTCCTTAATCCCTGGTCGCCCTGCATGGGGTGCTTTGGTTTTCAAGTGACATAGACACAAAAGTGTAATTCACATCAGAATATAATATTTATTGTCGTTTTAAAAGATTGGAAATAAGATAAATTTAAGTGTTTAACATTACCTCAGAATACGAAATATATGGGGTAATTGTAAACACCTAACTACCACATGAAAAATAACAGGGAGGATGAATTTCGCAATTAAATGTTTTTAGTAACATTATGACAAATAAAAATGGTTGCAACCTCTTACTTTGCTTTTGTAGATAAGCTGGAGACGAAAATATAAGATCACTACATTTTGTTAAATAACTTTTTTCATTGTGTCATTTTCAAACAGTGGTGACGACTCCACAGTTGTTTCGAAAAACAAAACTGTTTCAATGTCTTCTCTATGTTGCCAATTCATCACGCACCAGAAGTTAAGTTTCCAAAACCACCACAAGTGTAGTTATAAGGTTTGTTTACATTTATCCCATGTTTACAATTACCTCAACTGATCCTATAACACAAGCTAACTCCCGAAGAACTCATCAAGACTTTTACAAAATGAAAATCTGTTCATAGTCGACAAAAATAAACATATGAACAAAATGCAGACAAATCTAACTGCAAAAGACAGCTGCAATTCTAGATAAAGCAAATATTTAAGTGAAATATATAAATCTAAGTCAATAGTGAAATTTACACTGTGACCGTTTAGAAACCAAAAAAAGTGTATTTTCAAAATAATGCTCTTTTTTTTTTTTTTTTTTTTTTTTGTTAGCTGTTCGCCGATAGAGAAAAAAATCGACATCGATTTTTTCCATCGAATTAAAAAACAGCATTCTAAAATATGTATTTCCCTAAATTCTTAAGATTCACATCATAATTAAGATTCCATCCAAATCCAAAAAATGTTTTCAATATTTTTATTATTCTGGAAAATGCGTAAAAATAAACCTATTTTAGTTCATAATTTAAAGAAGTATTTGCTAATTATTGCGTTAAAAAAATTGCTATTTTATTTTTACTCTATAATACTCTTGAATGATAATTAAAAGAGGTAATTGCAGAAGAAGGTTAATTAAAAATTATTGCTGCATGCATTTAAATTAAAAACTTCTTTCATATGTTAATTAATATTTCGAACAAACAAACACATCTGCTACTAAGAAAACAGTGCGGTATTTAATGACAAGTAAATTTGTTTCACAATACATTTACCTGCTTAGTAACGGAAGTTTAATTATGAAAATAGCTTGATATTTTATTTTCGAAATCAATTTTTTTTTTTTTTTGATATTCTTTAGAAGAAACATTAATACTGTGTACGTTTTTATAAGTAATATTTGCAGGAAATTTTTCGTTTTGAGAAATAATAAAGCCCTAATTAGGTTGTTATCTACAAACTTTAACCACCGCAAAATTCAGGAAAAACAAAAAAAAAAAAAACTTTTCTCAAAAGGGAAAAGATGTTTTGTCAAATAAGTTTTTAAATAAGAGCAGTTTCTGGAATGTTATCCCTTAGAACGTGGCGTGTCCTTTAAAACAGGTAATCACTTATGACGTCACAAGTGAACTACCACTTTCCCCAGTGTGTAGCAATCTCTGGATATCCTTTTCTGGTACTTTAATTTTTCTTTCAAATGATTTTAATGCAAGCGTGCGCGTTTCTACGAAGAAGACAAAGTGATTTTTTCGAGTAGTACACGTATAATGAATACTTTCCGCAGCTGCGATATAAGAACAATTTCTTATCTTCCTTAAGAAGAATTATCTCTAAAGCAATTTTATTTTTTCTTTTAATTTATGTTTCTTGACATTTTTCCTGTTGTTCAATTAAATAACGTCTTTCCTCTTTCCCTGATACTAATCCTACTATATATTTCATTTCGAATATATTTAGCCCTCCAGGGCTCCTCATATTTTGGTTACATTAAAGGTCCATGGGGGGGGATTTTTGACCCCATGCGTTCCTTCAATTACTTAATTAAAACTGCATATTCCATGTTTTGAATTTACACACGATTTAATAATAAACAGAAAAAAATAAATACTCAGTCAAAGTAAAATCTAGTTTGTGTATGAAAAATATGGTAACAAAATAACGGGAAATTCATTTGCAATTGTTATAAACCTGAAACAAATTATTTTTTCAAGTGTATTTGAAACGCATATAACATTTTCTTCTTGCATTTTCTATCCAGTTGTCTCGTGTATAAAAAACTTAAATTTAAGATAAATAAAATAAAAACAAAATCATAGTATTATTTTACATAAAAAACCAAAAGAATATAAGTCACAAGATGAAATTAAAAACAAATGGTTAGTCAACAAGATATATCGAACTGAAATCGCGTTTGTGCATATGTAACATCTAGGAAACCACGATAATTAAATCAGAGGCATTTCTGTTAAAACTGCCACTAGTACGTTATAACGATAAATTTTCTTTACGTAAACACAAGAAAAAAAAAATTCCAATCATATATTGTCTTGTTAAAACGTGTTTCTAGTTATTTTGAATCTTAATCATTTGCTTCATTAATTTCTACTTGCATATGAGAGTGTCAAACACATTGGATGTCCGTCCATTTCGTAGGACAATTTAATTAATTCCTAAAAAAAGAAACGAGGTGGAAAAGAGTAAGATTTTTCCACGCAAGTTTAGGCTCTTTTCAGCCCCTTTTATTAGTCAACAAATTTCTCAAAAAGTTTTTTATTTTCAGTTAGAAGACAGTTTAATCTTCTGCAGTCTAAAAGCAATGTGTCGGCGAATTTATTCGTGAATCAACAAGCATTAAACAACATGTAACAAAAGTTTCTTTTCTGAATTCTAAATTATTAAACCATCATTTCCTGATGTAACAAAAAGTAAAACGTTTACCATCATCATTTTCCTGATTAAATTTTTAAGAAAACTAAATTATTGTTTTTATTTAAGCACATTTTCAGAGTCTTTTTTGAGAAACTTTTCTGTTCTGTAGTTTTAGGCTTTGAAAATTGCTCTCATAATAAATAATAAGAATAAAGTAATTACATTTAACAGAAGAAATGACGTGATTCACTAATAGATGTATAGAAATATAACGTAATTAAAATGCATTTAAATATTATTTAATTCATTTTAATTATTATTTTTTTCATTTTTGAAAGTAATAATTGTATATACATGCGAGCTGTGTGTGGGTTTTTTTCCTTTTTTTTTTTTTTTTTGAAATAATTTTTCCCTTCTGAAAATATAACCGGACATTACAGATATTATGACAAAGTAGATCAATTCAAACGAAAGCAATTAAAATCCCTTCATTAATCATATATATATATATATAAATATATACTACGGTAATAAATGTGTTTTACTTTTTGAATGGTTATGTTCGCCAACTTTGTCAAAGATTTCGGAATTAATATGGTTAACGTTACTTAAAAACAGTGACTGATATAAATAGATAGTTTTGTCAAGACAAATTTACACAGTTAAATCTAAGTTCTTCAACTAAAACTGAAGTTAACAGTTCTTTAAGTAAAACTGAAGAGTGTTGATTTTTTTCTATAAAAAATTAAAAATTTAAATTGATATTGGTAGCTTACCGCATCCTAAAGCCTAGTCGTTTAAGTGTTTAATGCAAAACTAATTGTTTAATTCTCAAAAATACAGTCTAAGGAATTCCCACTTTATTATATGAGCTAAAATTTCTCTTCTGCTCCAAAAAGTGGTATCTAATATATTCAATTAGGATAATAACAGACGCTACATATTATTAATTGCTCAAACAAAAGAGTTGCTAAAGAGTTCTCAAATGAATAATTATAATGTTCTTAAGTAATTCCTCAAGAGGAAAATTAATTTTTATCTTTTTGTGCAATTCTGTTAAGTAGCCGGAATAAGACTTTTTTTAATCGTTGTCCTAAGACTTTCCATTGGGATAAGGGTTTTTTTTTCAAAGCAAAATGTAAGAAGCTAAATAATATTTAAAAGCAAATACGTTCATTGATGAACGTTCTATATATTTAGAATTGAAATTTATTATCATTTCCCTTTTTATTGTGTTGAACCTGAAGTTCAAATAGGGAATGTTCTGTTAATTGTATTTCCTTTTATACGTCACACGAAACGTACCATGAAAAATATGAAAGGTAAACGTAGGAAAATTACCATGTAATGTGTGAACAAAAATACGAAACTAGAAGCGATGCAAAACAGAAATGAACATGTACATTAGGGTTGAGGGAAATTTCTTTTCTTCGTATTTTTGATCGGCAAGGGGCAAAAAATATGCAATTGAGGTCCAAATGAACGTGTACAAAATTTTATTCAGTTTGGATAAAGTTAACATGCGCCCCAGGCCCACTGAAGCTTAAGGGAGACATAATGTATTGTTTTGTTCTCGTAGGCGCTTAATATAGAGAACTTCGCATTATATTCTGTGTGTTATTTTGTAAAGCATAAAACAAGTCAGTGTTTAAATCATCCAAATACAGTGCAGCTCCTTTATAACGACACCGATTTAACGACACATCGGCTATAACGCCAATACATTAGCGGTCCCAACAGGTCCTTATTGAAAATATCGCTATATAACCTCGCTCTTAATCTCATAGTTTAAATGAAAACCTAATTTTTTTTTCCGTGATTTCATTTTTGATTTCGTAATTTTTCCATTAAAACTCAAAAAGCTCAAGTTAAAAGAAATTAATAAGCGCTCTACAATTGTCAAATCAGTATATTTAGTTTGTCCATAACCTTTAACATGTACTACCCTTGATTCGTTCCCTACATACACCTCAACAAATTTAAATCAATAAATCTTACTGTTCACACATAAAGATATTCGTGTGCATGTAAAACTGGTAGCAACATTTGGAAAATCAGTGATGAAACAAGACTAATGATCGCAATAAAATTCGCAGGGAGAAACACAAATGCAGAACTAGTGGCAAAAGGAAATAATAAAAAATCAATCAAACAATACGTCATGCTATTCTTTTTTTATGTAATAAAAGATAATATAATAGAACTTAAGTTAAAAATGAGACAATAATAAATAAATACTATAGCACAGTTGTACTACAGAAACAGTACACATTTGTTTAAGAACCAGGCACTAGATACTTTGGCAGACAACCTTTAGAACTGGAGAATTTCGTTTTATTAAAACTGCTCTGAAATCAGTCACTTTCACACAAATTCAATAAGTCTCTGGAATGATTTTTTACTTTCGGATGTGAAGGAACAAGTAATAATAATTGCACATAGGGTGGTGCTGTTCGTTTGTTGAAGATAGATCTTGGACGGCTACTGCGGTGGTTAATTTGCTTGCTGCATATTAATGAATACCACAAAGAGTAGACATCTCACAGAAAATTGGAGGCAAAACGTAAGGCTCAAAAGCACTAACAAGTGAAGATGGCAAAACACTACATAAATGTTAAGAACTTCCGTCGAACCAATTAAAAAATATGCTGTGGAGCATTTTTTTACTGTTACTGCAAGTAGAATCCTCTGGTTGTATGTATGAACCACCTATGATCAAAAACTCCACATAATATATTCATAATCAGATTAATTCATCTGCAGATAAAGTCCAAACTATTTCCGAAGTTCCCTCGTCACACGCAAAGAGCAAAAGGGTGTTTTCACCTTATAACTGAGACTTCAGAATATAGGTGTGGTGAAAAACCGACATGGATTCCATCTTGCTAAGCTTTTATCTAGAAATAAATATGACTAAATTCAAGGTAAAGAGTGAATACGAACTAGAATTTGCGCTCTTTCCGATTGTGTGTCTATACTTTCACGTTCATGATTTGCTTTTAATTAGAATTTCCAGGAAGCATTTACTTTTAAGTCATAATATTTTCAGTTTACTTGGTATCAAGATAATTTTTGCTATTCTTTAAGTGATATAATAAGTGATTTGTAGTGTTATCATTTCAATGAATTTTTATCGCCAAGAAGTATAAAAAATTCTGTACTTTAACTGAAGATGCATATTTCACTCTAAGAATTGAAAAATGAATATTTCAAGTGACTTGGGCCGCATCTTACTGCGCTTATAATGCATTGCAATTTTGCATTTGTTCATTTGAACCACAGCTGCAACTTTTCTGCCCTCTGCTGATCTAAAATTCCTAAACTTTTTTTTTCTCTATGGCGTTCACTCCATCCTAATATACATCTGTGAGAAACCCGGCTTCTTATACGCCTGAGGACGAAGATTTCTTCCAAAATGTGCGTTGATCAAGAACTTGAAAGTTTTAACTGAAAAAGCAGATTAGCTTTAATTTCTGCACAATTGCATACCTTATTTTCTTCTTGTGTGGCCTATTTTACTAATGCTCTATATGATTTTTAATGGTTTTTTTCTTATTTTTCCTATTCTTTACTTATACTTTCTTTACAAAAGTTATTAAAAAAACTACATATACATTTTTTAGCTTTTGTTTTGTTACAGTACTCAATATTTTTTATTATTCTTATTCTATGTATTTATTGCTATGTGTATGTACAAATTGTTTATGTGCCCTTATTTAACAAAATTAGATTTAGCGAAATAAATAGGGCATTGCAACTACCACAAAGGAAAATAGTAACTGGGATATCATACGCTGGCTCTAGTAAGTGTACTCTCTCACACCATACGAACGTCTAGCAAAAACACTGTAAATTCACAAAACTAATTTTGAACTTATTCAGGGATTTTTTGCACTTCAGACTTAGATAAGTACTCGTTTTGTTACTTCAGAAATACTTGTTTAACGTGTGAAGCCCCATCTGTAAATTGTTTTCATGAATAAAATATATCTAATTTTTTACATCCAATGAATTTGCAATATTCCTATATGGTGTAATGTTCAACAATTTGACTCAATGCCAGATTGCTAAATCTTTATGGGAAATGAATTTAGATGCACATAAATAAAGAATAGTAGACTCTAATCATTAGTGCTTTAAAAGATGTTGATATTTTCAAATGGAAGAAAGCGCAAGTTGAAAAACTTCTCAGTCATTATTACTTTACTGTATGTAATTTATAATGCATAGAAATCTAAATAAATTATGCCCATTCGGAATTATACTTAATGGGATGGAAACCAAATCAGAATGACGAGCTGAGGAAGTTTGCTAGGTAAATTTTAAATTAAAAATAGCAATTTGATAAAGTGAAATAAATTTGAAAATTTATTTATCTATCAGTAGATAGATAACAATTTATTCTGACAATGAAATAATGATTCAAAGATTTTTAAAACAGATTCTACTGAAAAATGATGTAAAAAACAAATGAACTGTTAAGACAAAATGGATAGGTTAATACATTATTCTTGATTTTTGATAAATTTTGAAAATAAGAACAGTAAAAATTTAAGTTGAGCATGTTTGATTTAAAAAAAAAAAAGAAAATTAAAATATCGTTTAAACGAGCAATTAAAAATGAAAACACGTACAAAAAAAGACAACCCGCTCTTCTTTTTAAAAAATGCGAGTTTGCTTTCGTCTATTGTATAAAGAACATATTTTGCAACTAACAAGCAGATACCCACATTATAATTATATAGCGTTATAACTTTCTTATACACCATTCAAAAAAATTGTCATTAAAAATACTTTAACAATTTAAAATCTAATGCTTAAAATGTGGTTCAGCTGAAGCTTAAATAAAAGCATATCTATTTTTTAAGATGCAAACAAAAACAATTGTTTTAAAGGATAAATACTAGAAAGTAATTTTTTGTTCAAGACTATTAAATTTTTCCCTCAAATCACGTTTTTTATTGTGAATTTTTTGAGCTTCAATTATTTTTAAAGTCAAAAACAATTCGTAAAAAAAGGTTTCAGTGTTTCATCCAACATAATTATCAAAAGATTTTCTTAATCAAATAATTAGTTGTTTTTAAAATTATAGGACATTTTTCAATACGTTTTTCTTTCTAATTAAAAGTTTTCATATTATTAATTACCTGTTAAGTGAGTTAAGATATGGTCATCATTTTTAAAAGTATCTACTTCTGGTTTTGTTCTCTGTGGTGCTTATCGTATTGTAAGTTTTAGCTTATTAAAAACAAAGATTCTTTTTGTGTGCATTAAGACATCATAAAAGTGACTATCTTGTATTTTTTGTGCTAGCTTTACACTCAAAAAAGAATTTTTTTTTTAAACTGAAGTAATCTGATCCTTTTCCCCTCAGAAAAAAAAAAGTTATGTTGTATAGACTTGCAGTGTATATTATTTGTAGTAATACAAAAAAAAAATCTTAAATTCCATTTTATTTTTTTGGCGGTACTTTCAGTTAACTACATTTATTTTCAGCTATAAGTTGAAATAGAATACCCCCCCCCCCCCTCCTGTAGTTACACTACAGTCTTACTGTTTGTAATCTGAGGAAAAAGGTCATTCCGGAGATTTTGAAAAGATATGAATTAAACTCCAATTCATCTTTCTCTGACTATTTCGTTTTAAAACTTTTTTTTATTTGTATTGTGTTTCGTAATCAAATCAAATGGACTTTTCGTTACTTTTAACTAGCAAATAAGCTTTTTAATTTTACTACGGAAATAATTAAATGAGCCTAATTAGATAATCATTCTTTCTATAAGGTCTTGACAAATTGAACTATTTTTTTTTTCTTTATCATCCAATCTGAATTTGAATAATATGTTGCAGCATAAGAGCAATAACGACTGAAATTACTACTTACTGTTTTACATGAAATATAAGGGATTAATGATCGGTTTAGTAATTTCTCTGAGCTATGCTGTTGATGATCGTTATGCGGCAAAAGTTTTCCATTGTCCTTTTATTTTACTCATTTGAAAAATTTATTGTGAGATCACTGATTTTTGTTCATTAGTTCCATTTTCTCCTTTATGCTTTTATAATTTTACTAATATTTAGCCGTAACTTTTAAATTGCCATTTTTTTTTTATTACTATTTATTTCATTTTATTTTGACGATGAAAAAAAAACATGTACCTAAGAAACATTTAAAAGCATGAGAAACTTAAAATCTCTGCCAAAATAAAATACATTTCATAAATGTTATAAAACTCATTGCTTAAATTAATTTGCTCGGCGGGATTAATGTATACTGTTTCCTTGTTTTAATGGAACACAGCGAACAATAAAAGTTTTCGACTCCCCTCTTTTCGAGATCTTGATGATTTCCGGAAAAATGTTCGCAGAAGGAACACAAAGAACAGACAAAGAACTAATTGTTAAGACGCTAAGAAAGTCAACGCCAGTAATAGTTTGGGTGGATTCAAGCGTCAGACTGTCTAACTGGGCTTATTAGCTGAGATGAAGTTTCTGTTCTGAACCGATATGTTTCATTCTTGAGGCTAACAGTTTATAAGTTTTGATAGAATCGTATGTAATATTTTCAGATACCAGAATGCTTCACCTTTTCTTAAAAATACCGTTCACGAATGTTCGCTTAAGCTTAGGAGTTAGAAAAGAAATGTGGCTGCGTCATCTGTTTGCTTTATATCAAATTATGACAAGGAGTGTTGATAAAAATTATATGTGTTTTTAGTTTACGTTTATTTATCTGCGGATTAAGTCCAAATTGTATTTCCGAAGTTCCCTCGTCACACGCAAAGAACAAAAGGGTGTTTTTTTTCCTTATAACTGAAACTTCAGGATATAGTTGTGGTGAAAACCAGACATGGATTCCTTCTTGCCAAGCTTTTATCTAGAAGTATTCCTTCTTGCCAAGCTTTTATCTAGAAGTAAATATGACTAAATTCAAGATAAAGAGTAAGTATGAACTAGAATTTAAGCTCTTTCAGTTTGTGTGTCTGTATTTTCACGTTCATGGCTTTCTTTTACAGTTTTCAGGAAATTTACTTTTAAGTCATATATTTTCAGTTTTCTTGGAATCAAGATAATTTTATCTATTCTTTCAGTGATATAATAAATGATTCTTACTGTTACCATTTCAATCAATTTTTTTACCGCCAAGAAGCATAAAAAAATGCTTTACCTTAAATGAAGCAGCATATTTCACTTTAAGAATTTAATGATGAATATTTCAAGTGGCTTGGGCCGCATCTTAATGATAATATAAGGCATTGTAATTTTGCATTTGTTCATTTGAACCACAACTGCAACTTTTCTGCCCCCTGCTGATCCAAAATTCTTAAACTTTTTTTTTCTCCTATAGCGTTCACCCATCCTAATGTACATCCCTTTTACACATGAGAGGACGAACAAATTTTTTAAAAATGAGCGTTTATCATAAACTTAGAAGCTTAACTGGAAAAGCCTGAATTTCTGCACAATTGCATACATTATTTTCTTCTTGTAGCCTATTTTACTAATGCTCTTTACCAATTTTAATTATATTGGTTTTTATAAAAGTAAACTAAAAACACAACTTTCTTTAAAACCAGCCAATCCTCTATTTTTTATCCCAAGACTTATTTTGTTTTTATCAAGCTACAAAAAAATGATTAAATCCTAAATCCCTGTAATATTAAAAGGATTTTTAACAAATATACTGTTTGTTAAATAAAATATGAGTAATAAATTCACTTCAAAATAACCTTTTGTTCAATATTTCTTTAACAATCACAATTAACTCGTGAAATGACACGTACTTTAAATGAAATTAAAAGAATATTAAATACGAAAATATACATTATGCAGATTACTTTGCACACTGTAAAAAACATAAAACGTATCTTATTGCTAAGCTGCGAAGGTGAAGAGTGGGAAAATAACAAGTACATTGGGAAAATGCTGTAAATAGTAAAATACATTTTTTTTTTTTAATTTACCGACTTTGGCTAATGTGCTTTAATAATCTAAGTGAAATATTTTTATAAGGTATACTTAATGCATTACTAAATACAAATTAAAACATCTTAATAAGATTTCAATGCTTTTAAATACTTTTAAAAATATTTTAAGACTATTATTATAGAATCTTTATTTTATAAGAGTGTTACATGTATTTCAAATCATAACAAAAGTCTTTCCGCTGTTTCAGTCACAAGTTGCATTTGTGTACAAACTGAAAACTCTTACGAGAACTAGAGAGCTTTACAAAGACTTTTCCACTTTAAAGGTTTATTTTAAACATTACCTTGTAATTGGATTCTGGTTTCCAGTGAACAGAACGCAATTTAGTGGAACTTGTTGCATTTTGTTTGAAGACACAAAGAATTCTACAAAAATTGCTTTCCTGCTAAAGTTTAGAATTGCGCTAAACATGTGGAACTGCATTTTTTAAAATTAATTACTCCTAAACGGTTATAAAATTTTTAAAACATGCAAAGTTAAAGTATAAAATGAAATAACAAAAGAAACTGTAAAGGTAATTTTCAGGAAACTTCAGTGAAATGTAATTAAAAGACAACAATTATCATAAAATTTAAAGATAATAACTTATATTCTGTTTCTTTAAGAAAAACTTTACTTTTCTATCTAAAAAACATTTGCAAAAAATAGGCAAAAGTTGAAAACTATGTTCGTGAAGTGAATATTTTCTCCTGCATTTACTTCAATTTAATTAATATAGTGATTTTTAACTTTTTTGTCGGAAAACAAAGTAAAGAAACACTATATTGCAGTCATAAACAGGAAGCTCCGTCTAGAACTATACGAGCCTACTGTCCCGTATACACCCAACTTCAAATTTATAATCTAGTTATCTCTCAGGGTGGTTCACGTTACACCAACAAAGTTCTTTTATTTTTTGCAATTTTCATGTATTTTCACATTTTTATGCACGCTGTTGTCTTTTTTGCTTTGTTTTTATTGATATTCCTTTTTATTTCCTGTACTTCCAACTGCATTCGTTTGTTGCTCTCTTATTGGTGCCTTTCCTACTACTTCTACTTCCTCTTCACACTGCCTTTATTCTCATTGGTTTACAATTAATTCTTAGGCTATATAAGCTTTGTCTTTGTTGTTCTGTCTGCTTCATTTGGATGTTTTGCATCTAGAGGCTCCCTGTCGCATTGAAAAAGGGATTCCAAGCAATCCCGAAACATATGTCTGCGTTTTAATGCTCATTTGTGCTTTAATTTAACGTGAAATTTTATTTCTAATTCAGCATACTCGCAGATGGCACCAATACCTTTTTTAACGATTAATACATATTCATTCACTCATTAATTCATTCATTCAGTCATTCACACACTCATTTATGTATTTATTCACTCGTTTACTTGTTTTTTCATTCATTCGCTCATTTATTCACTCATTTATTTTTCTATCATATATTCACTTAGTTATTCATTCATTCTTTCACTTATTCATTTAATCATTCATTAATTCAAAAATATTCTTGAAAATCCTGATCAAAAAATTTCATAGGAAAATAGGCTCGGTCAGTTCTTCTATCTGTACATGTAGAGCGTTATAAGAGCTTTCAGATAAAGTTTTTTCCAAGCAAATCGGTCCGTTAGATAAGGATTTATATAGGATTGAAATTTCCCCGTAGGCGCTATGTTAATTTTTTTTTAACTGTTCAAAAATGAACAAAAAATTTTTCAAAGCAAAAAGTAAAATATGGAAATGAGATGTCGTCGCCGATATCTTTCGAATGAAAAAAAAAATTTCAAATCTGACAATTCGTTCAAAAGTTATAAGGGGGGACCGACAGACCGACCGACACACTTTTTTCCCCCATCTCAAAACCCCACTTTCAATTTTTTTTATTCTTCAATCTTTATTTAATTACTTAACTTAGTTTTGACTTTTCTTGATTTCTAACGATATTTTCACGATACATTAAGTTTTCTTTAATGCTTTATTACTTTTTTAACTTTTACGGGAAAGTCGGCTAAAAAGAATTATGTTCTTACAATAAAGTTACGAAAATATAATTAGAATTTCGAAAATCTAGCTGGCTCTTTATAGGTCACTACTTTTTCGACGATTTTTATGTTTAAGTAGTGGAATAGGAGAACAAACGGCTGCTTACTGATGGCCAATTAGCCGAAATCCACGCTGCGTCAAGAAGCTTTTTGATAATCGCTTTTTTCAGTTGCTCCAAGTTCGTACGTTTCACACCTACCTAAACTAAGGCCAAATCCTTTGAAAATAATTTAACCATGAATTAATGCAGACTTAAGAAGCATGAAATAAAATTTTAATCAATGACAAAATGTCCTTGTACTACAAAAGCTTAGTTGCAAGTTTCGTGTTGCTTCATGTGAATAAAAAAAAAAGAAATTTAATTATAGCTCCCACGTAAACACGAGGCTACGTGTGCAATTTTCCGACTCAATTATGTTTCAAACAAAAGCCAATCTCAATTATAAAAACAAATTTTGGATCAGTTTATTTCTAGAGGTAAGATTTGTCGAGACTATCTTTTGTAGATTGTTTCATGGAAAATAATTTAAATGTGAACATTCTACTATAAAAACATTTCTTTCATACTTAAAGACAAATTGAGATGCCTAAAAATTAGTTTGCCTGGTTTGCAAAACTATGGTCGCAAACTTTATGCATTAAAGGAAACATGCAGAATTTCTTTCCTTCAGAAAAATTGCATTAACACAAAGAGTAAAACCACTCCCTGAACACCGGTTTTTCAGGAAATAATTTTCAGATTTACTGGTGTTTTTGGGAAATGCACCAATTGCTAGTACTAGAGCATGTTAATTTAGATTTCTTACTCTTTTTGGACATTTTATGAAGGATATAACAAACTCTCCCGTCTTTACTATATTCACGTGTTATTCAAATTCATACAAGTCATACAGTCAACCTTCGGTATTTATGCGTTTTAGGCAAGGGCAAAAAGTCAGTTCCACAATGTAAGAATTTCCTGCTATATTGTGCAGCAAAAGCGTCAAAATTAAAATTCTTGTGCAAGAAAATTTAATATTTCGAAACATCACATGACGGAACAAAACAAATTTATATTTAAGGCCAATTTTAAGAGTTCAAATAATTTCCTGTACTATCGAGTTTTTTTTTTTTTTTTAATCTCTAAAGAAAAAGTATAGAGTTAAGCATTAAAACACCCTACGATATTTTTTAATACGCTTGTGCAAAGGTCCATATTTCGTAAATTTTTATTTAAATATGTATTGTATATATATACAAAGTGGGGGAAAAGTAATGCCCCGGTTTTGACGGGGTAAAAAAAAAACTAATACAATTTGAGACTTGAAACGTTTTATTTTGATCTGTATATAATCCTATTTTTTTACATAAAGATTTGAATACCCTTTCAGCAAGATGGCGGCCTTCAGCACCAATACACTGATGCAGTCAATTTCTGAAGTTTTGGGAAACTTTTCTGCCCATTTCAAGGGGATGGCGGATATTTCCTCGATAATTCGGTCCTTCAGCTCTTCTAAAGTATAGGGGTGATGTTTCTAAACTTTTTCCTTCAAATAACCCCACAAAAAAAATTAGAGACCGTAACATTACGCGGGATAGTTTTTGTTTGCGCAATTTTTTGTATTGTCACCCATTTTTTTCACTCCAAATTTACGAAATATTTGCCAATTTTTTGGCACCTAGCCAACACAAAAGGTGCTAAAGTCATTGTGCCTGAATGAGATGCAACCTTTTATGTGCATTCGATTATATGTAAGGTATATCTTCGCATAAAAGAAGGAAAAAGAAATAATAGTATTTATTCTTTTAATGCGAAAATTTTGTCTTGAGAAAATAGAGTTTCTTCAGATCGATGTCTGATTTAGGAGGTTTGATAAAGAATAGTTTTTACTGCAACAAGGTCACCTACAAAAAAAAAAAAAAGACAAAGAGAGAGAGAGAAACGAAAAACGCTTTAACACGATGAAAGGTTTTGTGAGTTCTTCCTTATATGCATGTTTCATAGATTATACTTTTACTAATCTTGCAAAAGTTTTTTTTTTAAAATTCACTTTTATGTCTTTTTACGTTTTATCTTTAAACTAATAATTTGAAAAAAATACCTTAAACTACACTCTCAGAAACGCATACTCAAATCTCACGAAACTTTCGTCGTATTTGACGAAATGGCTTTGGGGAAAATGCTCCGAGTAAACCTTCCGTCAAATTGGCAAAATTTGTGCAGTAACTTTTTTAAGTCGCGTGATCGCGTGAGGGAAGAATCGTTGTAAATGACGAAATTTTCTTGACGATTGAAGAATCCTCGAAAGTGAAAGCTCCATTTCTGAGAGTATACGCTTCGGAGCAATGCAAAATAAACTAAAAAATTTAAGAGCAGAAAATTCGAAGTTGTCTACTGGGAGATTTATCGAGACCTGCACCAAAGTATTGTGCTTCCGTAATTTCAGCAAAAAGTTGATGAAATTGAACGTCAGATGCGTTACTATACATACAATAATCTCAAAAACAAAAATAATAAGACTTCAAAGTTTGTAGTATGTGTGGGCCGTTTAAGGCTAGATAGTTTAGAGTAATACAAGTTGTAAACAATTTGCAAACATGTTGAAAGAACTCCACAATCTATATTAAAGCTATTGCAGATATTTTAGATAAATTTGTGTTACAGTTTTGCTTTTTAAATATTTTCTTTGCTTGCAATACTAATGGAGTAATCAATTTATATTACACATTTTTATTGCTAAGTTGTGGAGCGAATTTGAGAAATCGATTCAGTATATCGTTAAAGTTCTCGTTGTCGACAAACTGGTAAGTAGTCTCCAAGTTTTTACTACAACGCTATGCAGTGAATTTATAGTATTGCCAATGTTAGTGATGGCGGCATACAAAAATATCGTCAGCAGATGAGACATAAAACAAAATTCCATCCATAAAATGCATGACAGTTTTAAAATAAATTAAACCTGAACTTACTCTGGGATATTTTAATGGGTTGAAGTTTAATTGGAATCCATTTCGGTCATCTATCCAACAGTGATGGCACTTGGAAACTTAAATGCAGAGAACCTATCGTTTGATACATAATTGGAATTAAGTTCAATGCAACAACATGAAAGCATGCTTCTGAAGATTTGAGTCAGAAAGCAAATACTGTATATGCAGCATACGAAACATATGAAGTACAGTAGAGCCTTGATTATCCGAGCTAATGTGGACCGAGGGTACCTCGGATAATCGAAAACTCGGATAACACGGACTCTGTCCAAATCGAGAGGGAAACACGGGATGAAATGAATGAAAATGTCGACAAAGATGTAAAAAAAAAGGCATTTACTGTACATATTATGAAATGAAAAAATGACGTTACATACTTACAAATACCTTATTTTATATGTGCACATCGGTAGAGTACATGTTCCAGTTAAAGTTGTCTCTTGAAGAAGTTTAATAGTCTATGTATATATTGTTTTCTGTTTAACGGAACTCGCTCGCTTCTTTGCTGCCGTTTTACGAAGTAGTTGTATCCGTAAAAGGTCTGTTGAAATTGTCTCTGGCTGTTGTTCTAGGTCTGTATATCACCAGAAAATTATTGGATGACTGACGTCAGTCAGTGACAAGGGCAAATATACCTCGGTTAACCCGGAACTCGGTTATTCGGGGCTCGGATAACCGAGGCTCTACTGTATACGAAACATATGATGTATGAAATAATTTCTTGGGTAGTAATAAAAATTTCAGCAATATTATAATATTGAAATAACCGCTTCATTACTATACAGCTTCAAAGAATTAAGAAAAAAGCATTGTTGCCAATTTTGATACTGACAATAAATATTTGGCGATTAAAATAATTTTGATTTGAATACAGTAATAGCGGTTTTATTACTTGCTGCATATCCGCACGTTTTCCTTCTTTCCACATTTTGTTTCTTTCATCCCTGAACAGACAGAAACACTTTCTCTTTCTTATTAGCAAAGCTTCATGTCAATTTTCCTAAAATATTATTTGACAAAAATATTTTGGAAAAATAATTAAGAAAAGACAAACGCGTTTACAAGACTATTCAAAAGAAAATAATTTCTTTTTTAGATTTCTAAACTCTAATGACCCTCCAGTATTCCGAAGGAATGTTCCTCAGGAAAATACGAATCCAATGCATCGTCTGTAGGTTGAGCATTTGGCTCGTAATTGCCGTTGAAGGGAAATGCGAATGAGCAGCTTTTAAGCTGGAAACGCTATTCCAAATTAGAAGCATTTCGTGGAGAATACTTTGAATAAACTTGTGCTTCTTCCGGAATATCCCAATTAGAGAAATATTTTCGGAACGACCCCGCATTTGGTAGTTTCTTGCTATTTCAGAGAAAAAGAAAATTCAGATGGGGAAATATCTAATTATTTGCTAAATAGGCAAGCCATTAGTGTGATGCTTACTTATTTCTCAACAAAAATATTTTTCAAAATTTACAATTCAAATTCTTATAATCGATGCCAGAAATTGTTCCTTTTTCAGTTAATGCTTTACTATTTCTTATGTAGAATTTTATAAAAGGAATTGCGGGGAAAAAGCTAAGTATTTTGAAATTTTAAGATTTGTTCTCAATCTGACTGAATTAAATTGTCGCTGAACCCAACATTTTATGTCATGGTTATTTAGTTTTTTTTTTTTTTTTTTCAATGCTGCAAAGAATATGCCAATTTTTTAAAGTGATGGTATTTCGCTATAGCGTCACTTTGGTGCATTAGTGGGGCGGTCCGACTCGGGCGTCATCCTTTCGGGGGTGACGCCCGAAATTTATTTGAGAGTCCTTGAAAATTATATGTACATCAGTTGTGCTTTTTTTTTTTTTTTTTTTTTAAATATATTTTACATTAGATTTGCCAGACCAGTCATTTTGACTGTTTCGAAGCTTCGATTTTGCATATTTTGTTACTAATTAATAGTGCAAATTTCAACTGCATTGGCTTCTCCTAATACACGAAAGTAGGACAAGTTAATCTGATAGAAAGTTTTATTATAATTAGTAGCAACTTGGTGTAAAATGAAAGTTTAGAAATGGTTGAAATCGGCCTGGTAAATCTAGAGTTAATTTATAAGTACGCACATCATACTTCTGCTTAAAAAGTCTTTTTTTATAATTATCTATTTTTTATTTATTTATTTTATTTTGTTATATATATTCACTTTTATTTGTTATATAATCCGTTCAGAATGTAACATTGCTTTCGATAGAGCCAAAATGTCTGAAGACAGGATCTCATAACTAGAGATGTAACGAATATTCGGCAACTATTCGGTATTCGGCCCTTTGGCCGAATAGTCATTTCATGACCCAGCCGAATATTCGGCCTGGCCGAATACTCAGTAAGATCAAATTCGGTAGAATAGTTCTGTTTAGAAATGTAAAGAAATTAGTAGATTTTAAACATTTAATTTGTATTGTAGTTAATGCAAAAGATTACATAGTATATAGTTTTAATAAATAAAAAAACTTTAGAAAAACAACTACTTTTTTAAACATTTTTTTTTTCATGTTTATCTTTACAAAAACAGGTTTTAAAGATATAATACTGTATTTTTTTATACGTAGCATTTGCTCCCAAAAGCTGGCAATAGTTAATTGATGGAGAATACTTTTATTTTGTTATTATATTAGCAAAGTGGACGTCAGACTTTGTTTGGGTAGACTGATTTACTGTGAATATTGAGTAAGAGAAAAATGTGAAAAGTCAAGAACAGATCATGAATATTAAGGTAGCATAAGTTATTGGGATTTTTGAAAATATATTTCAGTTAAATGCGTTAAATTTTAATAGATCTTTTTTAAATAGGTATGCAAAAAAACCCATAAAATACAAATATTAACTTTTCTAACTTTTAAAATAGCTGCATGAAACTGTTTTGAGCAAGGTAAATGTTCACTAAGCAATAGTATTTCTTTATCTTGAATTAAATAATTAGTAAAATAATACTAATGCTTACAGTAAAATCCTGTCGTTTTTATCCCACTTGTGGATGAAATTCTCAGTTTTACTGCATTAAAAAAAGAAAAACAGAAAATACATTAATTTTAGATACTGTTGCTTAGTGAACTTTTACCTTGCTCAAAATAGTTTTAGATTCTTAACAAACAGAATTAAATCCCACATCATAGATTAATGTGTGGAATTGGTGTTATATTTTGTGAATACTTTTAAATTTGACAAATACTTTCTATTGTAACGATTTTCTAGAAATTTTAATATTGGGCCGCCTAATATTCGGTATTCGGCCCAGAAGAAACGGCCGGATATTCGGCTTCGGCCAAATCACAATTAGTTACATCCCCACTCATAATTGCTTGGAGCCACTTCGGATTTATGAGGCCCCGTGTGTGTGTGTGTGTGCGCGCGCGCACGTGTGACGAACCTTTTATTTTACACCAGCTGACATGCCCGGCGATGCGCAGGATAACATTGCATCATTCCCAGGCCAAAATTGAATTCAGTTTCGGAAAAAAATTCCGGAGAGAGCCCGTCCTTCTTTATTCCCCATTGTTATCAAAGATAACTAAAATTACGTTTTTAGGACTTCAGTTTCAAAAAATACTTCTGGGAGATAACTGCCGTTCTTCCTCTCCCTCTCCTTAAAGTCACCAAGGAATTCCGTCTGAAGCTTAGAAAATTTTCCAGGAGAAAGCAAGTAAATCCGACATCCTCCCCCCTCCCCAGAAATTGAGGTAAAATGACCATAATATCGGAGATGAACCATTGCATGTCATGTATCTTGGACAATTTTTACACAAAATACGTTCATAAACTATACTGGTCCTGCTTTAAGGCCTTCTAGCAAAACATTAATTTAAACTTCTGTTACGCAAATTTAAAAAATGGAATTTCTTAAGATTTTTTCCATTGGAAGTTTTTTCAATAGAGGGTGGTCGACACCACACATTTCGCTCTGGGTGCCACTCGGCCTGGAAAGGACACTGTATATAGAGATTCATCGAAATTTAATGCGCATGCCTCAAAGTACCGTAATTACTCTTAAAGTATGAATATGCATCTTTCTACCCATCGTCATATCTTTACGAATAAATGAATAAATGCTTCACTGAATATTGAAAAATAAAAATAGATTGTACTTCAGGTTTTGATTAAGCTGATTACACACGAAGGAAAGAAATGGCAACTTCCTAACTAAGGAAGTCCTAATAAACAAATTTTTGGCTTTTGGTGCATAGCATTTTGACTGTTCTGAAAATGCTGTAGCGTACCATCCAAAGTATAGAATATTTCACTCTGGTCATCGGACGTGTTTTGGCAAAACGCTAAAGCACTGGATTCATGGTGGTCCCAGGGTCCAAACCCACGGTCAAGGGATCTCAAGTCTCCTCCGCCACCGATGCCGGACAACCTCCTGCTCACTTTCGGACGCCAAGTGAAATTGTTGCTACTATTATTATTTATCTTCTCTTATGATTTAAAAAGAGAGTTAAGAAACACACAACAAATCCGAAGAAAATATTAAAAAATTAATCCATTTAACTAAATAAATATTTTTTGAGTAATGGAAATGTAAGCATTTAGAAACGCCGAGAATAACTTAGTTCACATACTATTCTTCAAACAAATATTTTGTTATTCTACCAAATCATTTGCTTTTGTCTTCATACTTTTTTTGGAAACAATTTTCAGCAATCTTTTAAAAACTGCGTAAGTAAAATAAATACTCTTATAATTAAACAAAATGCTAACTTTTTTTATAAGTGACAAAGTATTTTTTTGAGGATAGTTTGTTTTTTTAACATTACGTTCTAATTTTAAAATAATGACGTATAATGCTCGTTCAAATAAGAAATTCGTCAAAATTGAAAAAAGTATGTGATACTGTAGTCTTGTAGTAATGAATTAGTAATCAACATACAGTATACGCTACTTGTGAAACATCGCTTCTCCGCTCCAAGACGCAACTTAAACAAAATAAACAGCACTTTTAAACCAGCTGAAAAATAAGAAAGCATCCATATAAACAAAGGGGAAAAAATGCTTCAAATACATTAGGAAGTTTATTCCCGGAGAAACAAATTACGGATTTTAAAAACAGGGGAAAAAACAAATGGTTCAATGAATATTTACTTCAAAGTACGCTTTATATAAAGAAAACAATGACTAAAAGTAAAGTTCAGTGCGTGGTAATTATACTCCACTTTTATGTAGGCCATAATTTTCTTTAAATAAGGTTTTTCCTAAGGATGCGTTTTTTCCATTCTTATTTCCTGATTTTCTTTTCTAAATTATAGCATTCATAATTTTTGGTGTTTTTCTTTTGAGTAAAAACATTTGAAAGTAAAAAGATAAGAGCAGCATAATTTTATTGTAGTGAAAGTAAATAAACGTGATTAACTATGAACGATTATAAATAAATAACGTGCTAGTAAAAATTGCGTTAATAATGAATAACTGAAACGTTACTGGTCTCTTTAACATGAAAGTTTCTTGAATAAACTTCTACAAGAATGACTTTCATAAAAATCGTTGATATTTTATATTCATGAAAGCACTATGTTGAAGAAAAAAGTAGCAGCGCTGTAAAAACTACATGTATAGTTTTTGTTCAAACAATGTAATTTCGCATAGAGTCCTAAAAAAATGTTCATAATGTATTGTATTAAAAAATAAAGCTCATTTTTTAAAACTTCCGGTTATTTTTGACTTAGGAAATCTTTTGCAGTTCTAAATACTACTAAAAATCAGCCATTACCTCTCGGACCGTCATCTCAAACTTCTAACTCAACATTTTCAACTTATGTAGCAACACATTTACGAACAACGCAGAAATTTCTAGATCCATTTGCAATCACGTAATTTTATGTTACGTCGTAAATGCTGTTTTAAGCAGATATTTTAGCTAATCACAAGTACTAATGCTTGCAGTGCGAAAAGGCCCTGATGTAGGGAATTTTGAATACAATTTAGTCTACAAGATTAAGAAATTTGGATTCTGACAATCGTTCTGCTGATTCAGAATCACGTGATCTTAATTGCTACCCCTGCTTGCAAGGATATTAAGTTGATTTTTTGATAACTTTTTGGAGGTCTAGAATATTTTGTTAATATTTACCTTTCTGTGTTTGATGTGATAGTGTGAATACATGTGAGATTTTACTTTAAGATACCAGAGAAAAAGTAGCAAATAGCAAACTCCATAAGTATTAAAATTAAATATGTATCTTTAAAATTTGTCATTTCAAACGAGCGAGATCGCAGAAACAACTGAGCTGAAAAGGATCGCTTTAAAAATATGTTTTGAAAATATGAATTGTTATCAATAGCATTGTATGCTGACATATCTTTTATTGCTATTTAAGTTCAATTATTCTGAAGATATACGCAGTGATTTATTTTCGTGAAACCATTCAGAGTATTTGCAATAAATAAAGAAAATGAAAGTAAAGTGAAAAACATAACTTACAAAAGTCTTCAAAATGGACCAGTTAGGAAAAATATTTTGCACTAAATGGATTATTAGGAAAATATGCGATTCAGTTATTAAAATAATTCAAGTTCCTATCCTAATACAGGTTGTTTCATTTCGTTTTCCTTCGTTGCTTGCAGTAAATGTTTTTTCTTTCCATTTTAATAAAACATTCGTTTTCTTATTTTTATTGCCTTTCTTATTTTTAAATATTTTTATATAACTTAAAAATTTTAGTAGTTTTCTGTGAAGGAACTCTACGTTCATTCTAAGAAAATTATGTTAACTTAACCAATCATTAGTCAATTTTTTTTCTAAATGCAGACAAGTAAACGAAAAATGTTGATTAATTTTTTTAAAAAAAAGCAAAGGTTCAAAAGCCAGATGTGCTAAGAAAAAGCAGACGTGTACAAAATGTCTATGCATTATTAAATTCGGGAAAAAAATAATAGACAAAATAAGTAACGCGTTTCAGTTTTTAACTGTAACAAGATGCTTGTTACATCTCGCGTATTTAGTTATTTTAACCGAATACTTTGGTTATTTGCTTAGACCTTGGTGACAAGCCTTTGCATTTTTATTCACGGTTCTTTCGGATTAACCGCTAGGCGTAACCACGGCTTGTTACCTCTTTTTTAATTGCCTACGTGATCAAAAATTTTATACCATTTTATTCTTTCGAAACACCATTTCAAATTATTTTTTTAATTAGTTTTTTTACCCCATAGTTACCCTTTAACAACTGTTTAGTTTCCACTTGGTTCCGTCGCTTTTCGACTTTACAAATTCAAATAATTTTAAATACACGACGGGAACTATTTACTCTCGCGGAGTAATCTTCCCCTTTCGCGCCTTGCAAGTGTGCTATCGCTGACGAATTCTGCTTTTCCCTGGCAGTACGACTGGTAGCTGGTGTACGTGTATGACGCGAACCCGGGGTTGGGGGCTTTTCGCCTCTTCTCCGGGTAAGCAACCGTTCTGCCATCAAGTTTTATTTTAAAGTGCTTTTTAAGTTAACCAGTCCAACAATTATTATAGATTTGTGTATCACCATGTCATCAATGTGCTTTTGATCACCTGTTGAGAACTTCATTTTGATTGCTTACGGAAACATCAAAAACTGCAGAGGCGATGTTTGCCTTTTAACAAGTTTTTTTTTTTAAATGTCAATGTGAGTTCGGCATTATCCTTCATTTAATCAAGCTATATTCTGGAGCCGACGGGCTACCATCACATCGATCTGCAATTTAAAAAATTGGAAGTATGCGGAGAGAGCAGCTACAGAAGAAATCGGTGCTTACAGATAAACCGTTGGGAAGCACGCCAGCTAACGGTTCTAAAAAAAACGTTATATAAATCGCCATCCCGTTTCAGAACACGTATTCATCAACTCATCTTCCACAGAAACTTGCAAAAAATGATTTGATTTAATTTCTTCAAAAGTGACTTTCAGAATTTTTTTCATCTTAATAAGAAATTTTTTAAATACAGTGTGCAAGAACTTGAACCTGAAACTAGATGATGAGCTGTGTTTTTTTTCTACCGATGACTCCGCCTAACAACCAATGTGAATGCGTTTCGTACTAATGATTTTTGTATATATATATATATATATATATATATATATATATATATCCCAGATGCAATATTTTCAGTTATACATGTTTTGATGATTTACTGAAGTAAAAAATATGAGTAGTTGGTATACCAATTTAATTAATCTTCTACTATGCCTAATATGTAAAATAAAATTATTTATTCAGAGTTACATCATAGCGTTGATATTATTTGATAATTGTCTGATCTTATATTTGGAATAGTTTGATTGAATTATCTGCCATTCTAACTTATGATATATAAGTACCAGTTTGGCATAAATGCTCTAACACATTTTATATCTTAACACAACGCAATATTTTTTAGTAAACTAACCACTATACACCACCATATTAACTTTAATTATTCTCTAACTATAACAAATCGGGATGAAAAAACGTGTATTTGGTTGTCTTTAATTTTTAAAAAAACATGCAAACTCATAATTCATAATTCGCTGTGATTAATTTAATAATCTGGGATTCTAAATGATTTGATCCCATTTTTCTCTGAAGATTTTTAATTGATTTTGATTTTTTTAGAACGTAATTTTTAGATTTAACAGTTCATTTCATGACCATTAAAGGTAATCCTTAATGAATCAAAGCAGCTTAAAAGAAAGGAGGGAGAATGTGGTCTACGTTCACATTTTCAAACAAAAACACTACTCAAGTGCAGTCTTTTTTTTTTTATTTTTTTTTTTTTCTTTTTCCGAATATTTCAAATGGAAAATGCTTTTCATATTAAAATGCATATGTATTAAACCTTCGGACAAAGGTAATAGGATTAAAACCTCTTGCTAAAATTTTTAATTGATTGATTTTTTTTATTATTATTATTTCTCAGTTTTATTATTTTAAGATATTTTTTTACAACATAAATCCATTGATAAAACTATTTTTCTGTATCCAAGTTTTCAACAGAATTTCCAGTAACGATCAGTTTCAGTTATGGCACCTTTCATGGACAATCATAACTGAACATACTATATAAATATAGTATTACTCATAATTATTTTCAAAAAAGGCGAAATATAGAGTTTTCTTTAAGATTTAATTTAAACATTACGTGCGCAAGGGCGTCATGTACAGGCAGGACCGTCACGAGGTAAATTCGGTTGGGGGTTGTTGGGGTTGATTTTGCTGACTTAGTCCTAGCATTTTGCCGACTATATAAATGTGGGAATCCTACGAACCCAACATCCCATAATCCCCATCACATCCTATGCAACTGTCCCGTAATCCTATGATGACGTCACAACGCGACGCATCGGCAGAACGGACGGGAGACGAAAGATAGATAGACGTGCGCGGAAAACGTCCGCTTAAATTTTTGTATGTCCGTCCAGTCCTTTATGTTGTAATGTCCTATGTGTTCGTGATTTAATAAATGTTATTAACTGTTCTTGGAGGTGACATTCATCCCCCCTCCACACAACACACACACACACACCCCACCCCACCCCCCCCACACACACACCCACTCCCCCCCACACACACACACCCACACACACATATATATATATATGTGTGTGTGTGTGTGTGTGTGAAAGCAAATTTCTGTAACGCACGACAACACAAATGTTCATTCTTTCTTTTTCCTTTCAATGCTTTACACACATAAATATAAATATTTGTGTATATATGCACTTATCTTTTTTACTCTATGATTTTGTAGATCTGGAATCAGTTCCAAAAGTTTTTGCCGAGTGAACAAAATCACCGGCCATGACTTCGAAACGACATGTTACTCAAAGCCCCAAAAAAGTAAGAAATTGAAATTTTTGTAAGTATGTTGACCCTTTTCATTTATTTATTTATTTATTTATTTTTTTTTTTTTTTTTTGTAGCAAACTTTAAAATTTGGAAGTACTAAACGTGCCGACTCCAGTGGATTTTGCCGACTGGGGGAGAGGGGGGAGACCACCACTCACCTCTCCGTTAGCGACGACCCTGTGTACAGGTTGCATAATTCAGATATGCACAGGTAGTTAAAAGATATGGTTAAGATACATTATATAAATGTCGGACTCTACCTACGTCGCATAGTGGGGAATTTTTCCAATTTAGCTGGCCAAAAGTCGATTTTTCAAAATGCAATTCAGATGATAAAGATGTAAGTATTTTAAAAGGTAAATAGTTGAATGTTTAAGAAACAGTTATAATTGTTTTCGCTGTGCAATCTAACGAGTGCTAGGCAGGTTAAAAGTTGCCTGTCGCAGTAATTTGAACATTTATACTTTCAACTTCGATTTTGAGGATACTCCTTTGAATTTATTTATTTTTTATTTAAAACTTTAACTTACATCATAGAACTACTGTTTGACAAAGGTCAGGTAAAATTATTTATTTAAAAGATATGATAGGGCCACATAATATGCGCCATATATTTTTAGAATTTTTTATGTTAATTTCAAAATTCTATAAAGAATAAGTTACATTTGTCGGTGAAACCACATCATGTCTTTTACACGAATTAAAAGATTAAGATGTGTAGTTAATATTTTTGTGATTTATAGCTGCTACTAACTGCTATTCGGAAAGAATTCGTTCAGACGCAGATCAATGTATTTCTGTAAATGACAACATTTTCCTATCATTCAAAATTTTTTCTACAATAGCTAAATTGTAAATATTTCCACAAACTATCGTCTGCAGACATAAAAGCTAAATTTTTTAACTATCTGACTAATTATATTTTTAGTGCATATCGTCTGCCAATGTCTGAAATGTCTCATTATTACTTTCATAAGTTCTAAATTTTAAAATGCTGAATGCCTTCTTTGTGAAAAATGTTAAATCGTTTACATTTAGACTCTTATAATCATTGTTCTATAAATACGTAGTTGAATTATGGATTACGAAAGACCCGGTAAATACATTTATATTTCGCTTGAATACGTTCTTGTTGGAATTATGTTTATGTATATATATATTTAAGGTTTCATACAGCAAATGAAATGTACAGTATATATTTTTGAAATTTTGTCAATTTATTGTCAAGAAATTATTTTTAAATAAGATTAAAGTAAGTGTCCCTCTTTTACTCCTTTTTCTTATTATCAGAAAATTACCTATCTCACTATAAATTAAATAACTAAAGTCTATGAATAATAAATATCTCATTTCAATTAATTGTTTTGATTTAATTTGTGACAGCGTAAACTAAAAATTTCACTTTTTGAAAAAAAAAGTAAGGTGCAAAGTACTTTGTAAAGGTTGAATTTTTTTGATAAAATATCAATATTGTGTAATTTGATTTCGATTTCAGAACTTTGAAGGGCTCGTAAAAAAATACATAAAAACTCATATATCTCCGAAATTTTTAAAGAAATTTCAACTTAAGGTAATAATTTTTAATGTTTGATTTAGATTATATTGCTAGAAACTTCTAATTTTTTTCCCCTTACCACTAACTTTGTACAAAAAAAATCTAGTAATTCAATCGACGAACATTTTGAATTACAAAAAAGTACATTTTTTTGTTGATGTATGCGAAAAAAGCACAAGAGTTGCGAGCTATGACACTGTATTATAAGATAAATATTTATTCTTGGATAAAATACAATGCGAACCACAAAAATATTCCTGAAATAATCACTCATATTTTATTGGATTTAAAGTTAGTATAACATGTTGCAATGATTTTCACGTACCCTGTTATAGTAAAAATAAACATTTTCTTCAGAAAATTATTATAAAAGCATAATAATATGATAAAATAATGAAATATAAACTTTTTACCAAATTTGGAAAAAATAGCTTTGGCCGGCTAAATTCACCAATTTCCCCACTGTGCGTCGATCCTCGAATGCATTGTTAAATATTTTGTTGCAATGTAATTCAACACTATAACTGAAACAATAAACCAAAACGTTTCTTCAATGTACATGAAAATCTTGTATAATGTCACATCTTACACCATTTTTGGAAACTTTTTAAGCAGCCTTTTGTAAAAAAAGAAAGAGTCTCAAAACTGGCATTTAATTAAACATCTCAGACAAAAAAATCATCTGAATTCCGTACGCCGATAACAGTAGTGCGTGGTGCTTGTTAAATAGTTCATAAAATATTCATGGGCAATGTTCGTTATGTGAAACAAAATTGATTATTTTTAATGAAGACTTTAAAGACTTCTAACACAATTCATTATATTAAGTATTTTTTTAATAAAAATCAAGATTGATATATTGTATTACTACAAGCAGCAACTTTATATAAAATGGACAATAGAAATAGGAAACACAACTTTCATGAACGGTAGTAGTGAATAAGAAAATATATGAAAATACATTTTTTTAATAATACCAACAACAAATAATAATATATTCCCATTTCTTAAAGCAGCCATACCATTTTAATAACGAAAAACGTATTATTTCAGAATAGTAATTTCCTTGAAATTATTCCAAAAGAAAGCTTTTGTTTGTAGCTTATAAGCTTATCGGAAAACATATTTTGAAAAACATAAATCGAATTACATTTTTTTTTTTTCAAATCAAACCGCTTACTTTCCAGAACAAAGTTCTCTGAAAGAAAAGATATTACGTGTTGAAATGAATATTGTTTTTGCTAAATATTTATTTTATTTGAAAGTTTAAATCTTTTAAGTAAGATTACAATTTCAGATGCATATCTTAATTTTATCGATAATATATACTGAAGTTATGATTTTCGCATCATAACCATCTGGCATAAGACGTTATACGCATTGAGAAAATGATGGGATATTGATTTCCATTGAAAATATTAGATTTTAAAGTATTATATAAAGAAATTTGCGATATAAAGGTAATATTCTCGAATAATAGAAATAAGCTTAAGGTATTGTTTTAAAAAATATTGAAGTATCCGTTCATCAAAACTCCTTCTGCTTCTTACTTTCTTTTTTGCCAAATGGAACGTCAGCGTATCTTTCTATGCATATTTCATACTTAAATGAATAAACATATTAGATGGTAGCATGTAACGTAAAAATATGGTAATATTCTCTAGATTATCAGAATGATATTTGAAATGTTTTGAAGTTACAATACTTCTTCTAAAGTGAAAAAATACTTTATATTATAGATATTTTTATTTATCTAGAGATAATATCAATAAAATTTGAAATGAATGAAGAATTGAAAACTTGTAATGAATAAAGAATAAAAGATTTCTCCATTTTTGTTAAACGAATGAAAATTGCTGAAATTTTATTACTAAAATGTTTCTTAGAGAAAAATTTATTTTGTATTCAAATTAATGAAAATAACTGGATTACTGTAAAATGTGAAACTTCTAATTTTTTTATTACAGAATAACTTCGGAGCTGAATCCAACACAAATTCAAATTTGAATTAATAATACAGGGTGGGGTAAAAGTAATGACCCGGATTTGACTGGGTATAAGAAAAGCTAATACAATTTGAGACTTGAAACTTTTTTTATTTTGATCTGTACATAATCCCATTTCTTACATTAAGTTTTTGACAGAACTCCTTGTTACGCTACCTGTTGCTAAATATCCGAAATACTTGTTTTAAAGCAAATTTCAAAAGAAGCTTTAGCTCCCTAACAAAATATTCACTCTCGATGGCTTAAAAAATGCGCGTCTGCTAGCGCGATACCTGAAGGCAATTTAATGTTGCTAATATTTAACTTCTGAGCAGGTGTTAAATCAGTAATTCTAGGTACTACTGAAAAAAATTCGATATATGTCTCAAATTCACGATCTTTACAAGAAATTTACTGTATTAACTAAATTTACCACAGTTACTTCCGAACCATTTAATTTCCCAACGGAAACATTAACGTTTGCTCATGAAGCACTATCGAGATGCTCTACAACGCTTAAATTCCTGATGAACACTTTTGACGTAAATAAAAACAGTACTGAAAAGGACATCTTTTTTTTTTTTTTTTTTTTTTTTTTTTTTTTTTTTTTTTTTGCTAAACTAAATTCAGAATTACTTTCTCTGGTCCCGGTTTTACGACAGCAGCACGTTCATTTGATACCGACTCCCGGATGGGGGACGAAGTGGGAAATTCATTTAAATTATCATGATTATTTGTTCCCGAAGATTGAGAAAACTGTTTTGAGTGTCTCCGATTTATGCTTAAGGGAATGATGTTTTTGTCAACATTCATTGCATCTTGCTTTCGAAGCCCAGACAACTTCTTTATGTGAAGAATTGAAACAATTTAAGCTTAAATTTTTCGATTTCCAAAGGTCAAAAACTTCATTTTCAAAACGATTGGCACTCGAACAACGAATGATTTGACTCGCAAAGTATACAGTAATTTGAAGCACTTTTCACAATAAAGGCTTTAAGTTTTCAGGAGGGAAAGAAGTTCCTTCAGCAATTATTCGCAGTGTTCAATAATTTGGGTTTTGTATCAACGCAAGAAGCTTTTAAATTTTCTATAGTGTTTAATGTCTTTTTTCTAAGAAGTTTACGAAATTATACAAAGTAGGCACTTCATGTAAATCAACAGTTAATTGAAATTGCCTTTGAGATTATTTATCTAGCATTGAACATATTAAATTTAACAACAAATATCGACAAAGTTATTGCGTCCAAATTTTAACGCTTTCAAAGAAAGAATATTTTTCTGAAAAGTATCAATAAGCATATAAAGCTCTGTAGGGTTTTATTTTGCTATCGGTTGATTGTGGTATAATTTTAACGCACTTATTGTTTCCGACATTTGTTTCCTTCCAGTGGCAACAGGCAACTAAAAATATCTGTCTTTCGTTTGAAAATCCGTTTTAAGAACGGCTCCTCTTTTGTATAAATATGTAGTGTAATTTTGTGTATTAAAGCCTTACTTTAGGTATGAGAGTAATTTTCATTACAATTTAATGCACAAAAATTAAGGATATCATCTCTAACTGGAATTCCTCTTAAGTAATGGAAAAATACTTGAAACCAGATAGACTGGATTTAGATCCTACTAGCTCGACAGCGGATAAGCAATGGATACACTGGAGAAAGACTTTTGATAATTTCTTAAGCCATATAAAGGATGTTTCCGACTGATAAGCAGCAACTTCTTACAAATTATGTCTCTTCGAATGTATTTCAGTACATAGCATGTTGTAAGGATTTTGAAGAAGCAATCGATACCTTGAATTCCCTGTACGTGAAGCCTAAAAATGTTATTTACGCCAGACATCGCTTGGCGACAAGGAGCCAATTCACTGGAGAATCTGTTGATCAATATATCTCTGTTTTGAAACAACTAAGCAAAGATTGCAATTTCGAAGCTGTAACTGCTGATCAAAACCAAAACGATTATATCAGAGATTCATTCATCAGAGGATTAAATGACAGCCAAATTCGCCAAAGATTACTAGAAAACATATCTCTATCTCTCGACAGCGCTTACAATCGGGCTCGTTCTTTAGAGTTGGCGAAACTACAGTCCGCGAATTACTCTGGTGTATCAGAATATTCTGACTCTTTTAAACAAACTTGTCAGTCCACTTCTTTTGATAGTACTACAGCTCAAATCAGTGATAAGAATAATAAAGCCTCAGACGCTTCTTCATCAACAGTTGCTTCCATATCAAAAAAAGGCGATTGCTACTTTTGTGGTGGTCATCGCCACTCAAGAAACTTATGTCCTGCCAGGAATGCCGTTTGCAAATTATGCATTAAACGGGGACATTTTCAACGCGTTTGCCTTTCTAGAGATACTCCAGCGAAAAGAAATACAGTTGCTTCTACTGACTGTATCACATCAGTTTCTGCTGCATCTCTTTATTGTCTTCGGAAATCTATAATTCAAGTAGAAGTGAATGGTGTCAGTGCAAATGCATTAATTGATACTGGGAGCTCCTTGAGTTTTATTGATCATACCTTCGGGAAAAATTGTAACATTACGATCTTACCATACCATGGGAAAATTACTATTGCAAATTCTTCCTTATCTTCGGAAGTAGTTGGTCAGTGCAAGGTGAATATTAAAATGCAAGGTTATGTTTACGATAATGTTTCTCTATTAATAATGAAAAATCTTTGCTCAGATGTTTTAATTGGACATGATGTATTACAGTATCATTCTGCAATTGAAGTTACATTCAGTGGCTCACAACCACCTCTTAATATTTGCAATTTAACTGTTGCAAAAGTTATGCCTGTTTCTATCTTTGCAAACCTATCTCAAAATTGCACTCCTATTGCAGCAAAATCTAGACGGCATTCTAACACTGATAACTGCTTCATGGAGTTAGAAATAAGAAGACTTCTATGTGAAGGCATCATAGAGCCTAGTAACTCTCCATGGCGTGAGCAAGCTTTCGTTGTCAAAGGAAGAAATGAAAACGAAAGAATGGTGATAGATTACTCTCAAACTATAAATAAGTTCACCTTCTTAGATGCTTATCTACTTCCGAGAATAGATGAAATAATTTCTAAGGTTTCGAAATTTGAAGTATTTAGGGTCATAGATTTAAAAAGCGCATATCACCAAATACCAATTTTGGAATCAGAGAAACCGTATACTTCTTTCGAAGCCTGTGGACAGCTTTATCAATTTAATCGCGTTCCATTCGGTGTCACAAATGGTGTGGCTTGTTTCCAAAGGGTTATAGACCGAATAATTCATGAAGAGAAGCTCACTGGTGTTTTCCCATACTTAGATGATGTCACTGTTTGTGGGAAGAGTCAAGAAGATCACGACGGAAACCTAGAAAAATTCTTATCTGCCATTAAGATATATAATTTAACGCTAAACAAAGAAAAATGCTCATTTTCCGTTAGAACTATCAATCTGCTCGGTTATATTATTTCGGACAAAACTATTAGGCCTGATCCTACTCGTTTACAACCACTCATTGATTTACCTATTCCTGAAGATACAACTTCCTTACAAAGAGCTTTAGGAATGTTCTCATATTACAGCAAATGGCTACCTAGATTTTCCGAGAGAATACGGCCTTTACTGCGGAAGAAAGCTTTTCTTCTATCAGAAGAAGCGATCTCAACTTTTCACTCTTTGAAAACAGAGTTGATCAATACATCTATGGCTGCTATCGAAGATGGAGTTGATTTCACTGTCGAAACAGATGCGTCCCAATTTGCGATTGCTGCAACTCTAAGCCAGTCAGGTAGACCTGTAGTCTTCTTTTCGCGCACTCTTAATAAATCAGAACAACGGCATTCCTCGATCGAAAAGAAGCATACGCAATAGTTGAATCACTTCGGCATTGGCGCCATTATTTAATTGGAAGGCATTTTAAGATAGTCACTGATCAGCGCTCTGTTTCTTTTATGTTCGATCAACAACACACTGCTAAAATCAAAAATTAAAAGATCCTTCGATGGCGTTTAGAACTCTCTTGCTACAAATTTGGTATCATTTATAGACCAGGTAAACAAAATGCATTTGCCGACACTTTTTCTAGAATAAGTGCATGTATGGACCATGCAACTGACCTTAAGTCCTTGCATAACGCTCTTTGCCACCCCGGTGTGACTAGAATGAATCACTGGGTACGGGCGAAAAACTTACCGTTTTCAGTAGAGGATGTTAAAAGGGTAATCAATTCTTGTCCAATTTGCGCAGAGTTAAAACCTCGTTTTCACAAAAATGAAGGAAAATTAATTAAAGCAACTACACCTTTTGAAAGATTGAACTTAGACTTTAACGGACCTTTACCTAAATGAAACAGAAACCAATACCTCTTGACGATTGTGGATGAATATTCTCGTTTCCCTTTTGCTTTTCCTTGCTCAGATCTGTCTTCTACTACTGTAATAAAAAACTTGAAATATTTATTCAGTATTTTTGGAATCCCTTCTTATGTGCATACAGACAGAGGTGCTTCGTTTATGTCTCAAGAACTGAGAGCTTTCTTAAATTCCAAAGATGTAGCAACTAGCAGAACAACTCCCTACAATCCTCAAGGAAACGGCCAAGTTTAAAGATATAACGGCATTATATGGAAGACCATAACTCTATCGCTTCGGTCAAATAATATGAAAACCGACCAGTGGGAGGAAATTCTACATGTTGCTCTGCATTCCATTCGCTCTCTCCTTCGTACCTCAACCAATGTAACTCCTCATGAACGTATGTCCAACCATCCAAGACGAACTGAAAACGGAAGATCTATGCCGACTTGGTTCATGGAGAAAGGTCCAGTCCTAATGAAAAATAATTTTCGAACGAGTAAGTTTGATCCACTCGTGCAGGAGGTCCAACTCATAGAATCTGATCCGGACTACGCCCATATTCGCTTTCAGGATGGACGTGAGTCTACTGTATCAACTAGAAGGTTAGCTCCTCGTGAGGAATTACCAGCAGAAGATAATAACGTCACAATAGAGGAAGAAAATTCGCCTGCAGAGGCCTCTGACCTCTCTCTTCCTAATCCTGAAGCGTTTGATTCTCAGACAATCGAGTGTCAAACTCGGCCTTCCCGTCCAGTCCGTTCCAAAAAAAACCAGCTTACTTATCAGACTATTATGTTACAGATTTTTAGAGGGGAGTGACTGTGGTATAATTTTAACGCACTTATTGTTTCCGACATTTATTTCCTTCCAGTGGCAACAGGCAACTAAAAATATCTGTCTTTCGTTTGAAAATCCGTTTTAAGAACGGCTCCTCTTTTGTAGAAATATATGTAGTGTAATTTTGTGTATTAAAGCCTTACTTTAGGTATGAGAGTAATTTTCATTTCAAATAATTATATTTTGCATATAACTATCAACAATAAGTTTTGGATATTCATAACGAAGCGTTAAAGCAACGATTCAGAATTATCATCCAGTGACTGCATTTGTTTTGCCAAGGCTGAACTTGATCCAGTTAGTTAACTTACAGTTAACTAACTGGATCAAGTTCAGCCTTGGTTAAGCAAGCGAACGTTAGTTTCACCCGACTCATTACCTTTTTCAATTTCAATTAATTTGTAAAGAAAATGTTTTGGCACTAACCTCAAATTCTTGAATTTCTCCGCTCATTTTCGCTAATATTTCTTCAACTTCTTTAAATTCGGTTTCAGCTGTTATTTCAAAATATTCTTGCTTGATACTTTCAAATTTGATTTTGTCTTCTAACGAATCTAAAACTGCGCTAAGCTCAAATTCACTTAAAGCTTTCTAAAGCTTTTGACGAGAGTTTAGTTAACCGGCCTTGAATATTGTCGCGTTTCCTATTCAACGAACTTCGACTTGTTGTAGTTCAAACTGAGTCCGGATCGCACGGTAAAAAATTTCGTGTCTTTCCATAAAGAAAAACTTTATTTGAAATGTATCGAAGCTTTACGTTTTATTCAACGACTAATTCAAGCATCATGCGGATTTCCCCCGCTACACAAATCAACATAACTTAAGCAACGAGGAAACAAGTGTTTTTATTAACAAAAAGCTACTCACAGAATATTTTTAAGTTAACTGAAATCCTTTGCGACTGCTGGCGCCCTTAACCAACGGAAACTCGCCAATCTAAAGTACTGGCGTGAACATACGACAAACAGATGAACCGTTCGATCAATTTAGTTGATTATTTTATAGCTATATTTATGGTCCCGTTCCTATAGGAGTTCCTATAGTTAACTTCTAGTTACTACACTATGTGACTAGAATTATGGCAGACTAGAGCTCAAAGAAGCGAGAAACAAGTATATAGTGTGCTCTTCAAAGTAACGCAGTTTTCCCTTTTTACATCAACGGTACTTAGTGCTTATGAGAAATAACTAACGAAGCAACAATTAATGTAAATTACAATTAATTTTTTCTAACATTATTTACTAATATCGAAAAACATTAATTTAAAATATTTTCATTAAGTAACCGTAATTATATCATTATTTACGATGAGAGGAGATTAACTGCAATACAAACTACGAATAAAAGTATAGTGTTGATATATTTATCGTTTTTGTCTCTATGAACGTGGACAATTATATCACAAATCATCATAAAAAAGTTAATTTTAATTTAATTATTATGTACTGAGATACATTATCAAAGCGTGTATCTAATGTAAACTAATACATTGCCATAAAAGCCGTTTTAGTTTATCATTTATTAATTTAAATTTGTTATGAAAACTTTTCAAAAATAACATTTATGTCGTCTGCATTGGAGCTTCTTGGCTGATTTATTAAGTTCATTACTATAAAATTCCAGGCATATGTTATATTAGTTTTCCCAAGAGAAAACTTTAATTACATTACCAAGTTTTGGAAATTACTACCACTTGGTAAGATGGCAGATTTAATCCTCGCATCAATCTTCATTAAAGAGAAAAGTGAAATCTTTAATTGCCTTTCTTAAAGGTGGGATAAATATGAGCAAAATAATTAAGGAGAAGAATCCGAACACAATAATTGGATAAAAACAATTAATAAAGTTTACCTTTCTTGAAAAAAAGGAAATTAATTAATAGAAGTTTTTTAAAAAATTATTAAATAAAATCACAGCATAAATGTTATGTTGGTACTCGAATGTGCTCCATCAAATTATTGGACAACTCATGGGTAATCTAATGTAGCTTAAAATATTATTCACAATCCTTTAAAATCAGCAAATTGTATGTGTGTTTGCTGATAAATAAATTTATAAAATGTTTATTGAGAAATATCACTCTATCGTTTATTTTGAAAACTTTGTAAATGTTCCGTCAGCATTTAACACGATTAATGCATTTAAGTTTTCAGAATGATGATAAATTGTATATACAGTAAAATTTTTATTTAAACATGTTTTTTTTTTAATTTTAGCTTTTTAAAAAGGTGTGTGTGTGTGTGTTCATTCATATAAGCATATTTACTTTTTTTTATTGCTTGAAGTGTTTTTTTTAACAAAGTCTGATTATATGTCATTTCACAAAGTATTTTAGATAAACAAATTCTTCTCAACTTCTTTACACAAACAGTAGCATTTAGTTCTTGTATCTTAAGTTCACAGCATTTTTGTAATTCGATCAATACTAATTGGACAATACTTTATTTTGATCGAAGTGACTAAACTGAATTATTTTTGCGAATTTGTTCTTGAAATTTGTTCGAAGCTTACTAAATAACGTTTAAAAAAAAGAAAATTGACAAGCGAATTTTTTTCCGCACTAAACTAAACGTTATCTATATTTATGAGCTTAAAGCGTTGTATCAACGGCAGGAATTTTTATTGATTATGGATCTTTCATGTCTTACATTTGTTTGTGTATTCATTAATAAAACGTTTAGAGAATTTGATTGGCAAAAGTGTAGTTAATTACTATGCTACCCTGATTAACAAAATCACAGCATTGTACATTGATTATCGAAATGACAACCCATGAAAGCAATAGTTGACATTGTCAGAAGTGATTTGCTTATTTTGAAACCAATAGAAAATGAGATTAAACAAAACGTTTGTTCAAATTAAACGAGCCTACGTACATGTGCACCAACGTCAAATTTGTAAAGCTAGCAGAATATATAAAGTCTACAACCGTTTTGTACCAATCAATAAATCAATAAATAAATGATAATTTTTAATCGTTGCCCAAAAAAAGAATAAGAAATAAAAATTATGAAGTAAAATACTTTGCCTCACCTTATGGGAAAAAGTGGTCATATATACATCCTGAAAGAAGGCATCATAAAATTGCTTTAATGATTTTTTTCTTCCCATAATGTAATGCAAAGTGTTCTTTAATAATGTCACGTAAAATCTTGTCCAAAAAATGTAAAGTGTATGAAAAAAATCTTTTGTTTATTATCCACCAAAGTTGAAAACTTCTATTTTATGACTACTTTACTCCACTATGCCATACAGATGTATTGATACGCAATTAGTGACTTTGCCTTTCAACCAAACAAGTGTATACTAAGCAGTATCATTTTCAGATAAGCTTGAACATTATCTTGCGTGGTCTGCACAAATGCAACATTGCATTATATCAGAGATACTTTTATACACGTTTTACTTTAACTCTTGAAAAATGTTGTGCTTGGTTTTTTTCAAATTACTCAAAACAGAAATTGCTTCTTAATTAAAATGCGTTAAAGTTTCACTTATCAAGAATTTCTATTACGTTGATCCTGTTTTTATGATGCATTAGAGAGAAACCACACTGTGAAATTGTGAAATGTCATTACTCCTGAATTATGTTTAGAACTAGACTCAAAAATTTTTAGAAAATCATTACCTGAGTGCTAAAAAATCGGAATATTTAGAGAAAGAATTTTTGAAGTTTATTGATCTGATAACTACCTTAATAATTTAAAAAATAAAATAATTTTCTCTCAAAGACTCCCTTTTACAGGCGAAAAGTTGCAATTCTTCCCCTTAGTAATGCCGCAGGCATTCAAAGTAACCATTATTCCCTTTTTACCGCTAGAGGCCGCAAACTTGCATTATCGCACAACTGTGTCATCAGCCTTTTATTAACTTTGGCGTCGTGCTTTTAGGGAAATATTGAATTCGTTCACGAAAAAGTGGATAATAGAAAATCGATTTGCAATTTGTTCTAACGAATCATTTATTATTTTTAATCTGCATTTTTATGTCCCAAGGACATATTGTTGTTCTTATAAATACCACATTTTGTGACCGAATAGCTTGCATCACATGTACCAAACATACTTTTGTTAACAATCGCAAATACCAAACGTTTTTAGATATATTTAGTTTCATTTATGTGCAAAAAATATTCAGACTAAAATTTGAAAATAAAGCCGTTACCTATGAAAAAAATAAAATAAAATAATACTTTTATAAGTTTTTTCAACGGTTGTAGGTAGATGTATTATTTTTTACATAAAAGTGGAAATTGATGCTGTTTCGCACTGCTGAAAATTATGCAAAAAATTGTTTATTTACAATTTTATTAATGATAAATAATTTCTTTTCAACGGAAATTAAAACATATATAGCACAAAACTTTATGTACGTTTCGGGCAAATCCAAAACAAAATTGAAGCAAATTTTCTTTGACTGCGTGAGACTATAAGGAATTTAGCGCGCTTTTAGCACATATTTCGGCTTTCATATACCACTAAGCAGACATGTTTGTGCTATATTTGTACTACAAAACAAAATTTGTATAAGTATAGGTATCAGTGGGGAAATCTTTGAATATCACATTTATAAAAATAGCATTTAGCGATTTAATTATCTCCGGAACAACTTTTTCCCATCCCTGTTGTAAAAATATTAATGCCTCCCCAAGTTTCTTTAACAGTTTTCCCTGGTTGCTGCAGAATACGAAATAAAAACGGCATTATTTTATATTTTTTCAAACAATGCAATTATGAAGAAACAGAAAACTGCTTTATCATGAACGAATATTTAATCGCAAACTATTCAATTCGTTTTCTAAAATATGATTTCATTTTATGACTGTTTCATACATATGAAATTAAAATTCATTTTCATCAAGTGTCAATGGATTCAGTTTCAAGCATCATTGAATTTATGAAATGGTTAGTTAGTTATTGAATTAGCTGGAGTACCGGCCAGATGATGTTAATTTAAATCCATAGGGGTCATTATTCATTAATGACAGGACGCCCATGCTGCCCCATGTAAGTGTCATGCATTGTTTAGGAGGAGAATCATCATTCAAGATGATTAACGCATCTCCATCGTTTGCTTGCTTTGTGCTTAAGATAATTAGTGAAACACCAAGAAAGTACTAAAAGAGAATTTTTCAACTTGGTTTGTTTACGAGGAGATATGATTTATACCTTTTTACTTTTTTCTGATATTTTTTGCTGTCTCAAAGCTATCAAAGGATTCATTAATTTAACCGAAACACTTAAAGCACTAAGTGCATGCATGTATTTTGCAAGAATTAAGCCTTTTTACTCGTAATGTAATACACAAAATAAATAGTATGAAGAAAATACAAAATAAAATTACGCAACTTGTATTACAAGACGTAGCACTTGCATTATTTTGCAGTTAATCCAATTTTATTTAACAAAAATCCCTGGGAGTGTTCTTTCGGTAAATTATGAAAATTAACACTTTATGAGTTTTATAAGTAATTCAAAGAGGTGGTAGTGCAACAAATACCCGATTCCTGTACCAGTTTCCAACTTAGGTAAGCTATTTTTCTCAGAAAAAATTTCGATTTTTACTAATTATGTGTAGAACAAATTTCTAAAGATATAAACATTCACATGAGTTTTAATTAATTTTTTATATCAGCCCTTTTTTTTAACTATTCATACAAATGATCGTATTACCAATTACAGTTATAAGTTGAATTAAACTGAATATAGTGTGGCTTTTACGCTAAAAAACATGCAAAAATCTTTTCTGGCAGCTCTTGCAAGCCTTTATTTATTGGGAATGATTAATGATGAACTCTCCAAGATTTCTCTAAATTATGAAGATTGATATTGAATTTCAGAAATCTGGATTTGAAAATGTTTCGCATTCTGTTACGAAATGAATCGCTTTGTATTTGACAGCATATTTTTCAAAAATACAATGAATCAAAACCAGTTGATGCATTATTTCCTCCATGTAATTAGTTTAAGATTCGCTCAATCACTTTGGCATAAATGTATTTATAAAAACGATATGAAGTCGCTTTACTCGCTTTCTGAAGTATATAAAAAAAACCTTTTTTCAGTGAGTAAGACTGAAAACATTTTGTGTTTTTGCCAGTTTCCAAAAAAAATTTAATTTTAGTTTTTTCTCTCTCTCTTTTTGTACAATCTTTTGAGCAAGAATTGCATTTCTTTGAAAGTTTTTGCACAAAAGTAATGATTTGTTTTGTGTAAATCCATAAAAGAATAATCTGAAGGTAGTGTTCAAGTCACGGGACCTTCGTAACTTTAAGATACGAGAGCAAATAAATTTAATTCCCATAATTTATATTTTCTCTCAATGAATTCTTATTCTGTTCAAGACAGTAAGGGACATAATCTACAAAAGCAGTTCGTTTAAGTATCCATAAATTATCCTTTTTCAATTTTTTTTTTTTTTTTCTAATGGGGCTGAGTATGGTCACTAACCATTGCAGACCTAGTGCATTCCCCGGAAATCGGCATCCATTCTTTGAAATAGCACCACTGTCAGCGGATGTCATAACCACTTTGAGAATTTTGACGCAGTTTTCCTCTAGATGGCGGCACCTGAGCTCTAATTGATGCAAATTGAACTAATAATTTAATTTAGCCAAGAGTATCCATTGTAATGTATATTTAAAGGATCTTTTACATGCCGCATAATCATACGACATGGGCGCAGACGATTTTCTGCATCTTGAAAATCCGCCGACACTGCCAGACTTGATCCTATGACCGGGGGCATACTAGTCCCGCTCCTTACCACAACGGCGTTCTTTTATTTTTCTTATATTCAAATCTAGATAATATTATTTTGAACAACTTGAATGCTAGCTGGTGCGTGTAGCACTAAACAAAGAGAAATCAAACTTGTTTTCAGCAATTTCAACAAAGTAACAATTGATTTAAGGAAACGAATTGTTATTTGACGATGTAGTCGATGGAAGGCAATACCAACTACATGAATTTTGAAGGTATATAGAAGGAATTTTCTTCAAAAAAATCTATGGCTTATGTCGAAATGTGCTTCGGTAAAAAATCAAATATTTCTTACAATAGTTAGAAATTTACTTTTTAAGGTTTATTCAGTTATGAAACTTTTCTTCAGCAACTTAAAACGCATTATTGCATCATGCATTATTCAAGAAATGTAATTCGTTATTCCAACCTGATTGATACATAAAAAGGAACTCATTACTTAGATGACATAAATAACATCGTAAAAACACTTAGATTCTTTTAAAGGCTCAATCCAAGAAATAAAATACAACTCCAATTCTTTTCGCTTACATGGAATTCAGCAGTTAAACCAAATACCTTACTTGAAAGTAGTATTTTTCATAAGAAATTAGTGTTCCACGATTATTAAAGTTAGGCATAACCTAGGGCTACTGAATAGGAGAGACTTCAGAGCCCCTTTGTCCGTTACGTGTCACATTGATGATCGGCTTCACAATTCGAAAACTACAGCTCAACTCTTGTTGCATTGGTTCCTTAAGCTATATTGCTACTCATCAGATATGCACCCCTTGAACTATGTTTATAATAATAATATATTGCTGAAAATATCGCATTTCGCTTTATAAGGAATAGAACGTAATAAGCATTCAACACGTAACACTTATATGGTGTGCTTCGATGTCTAATGCAACAAAAATAATAAGGTTTGACTGTCCTGTTATCCTACTTTTTTCCAATAACAGACATTTCAGACATATTCCACATCCGAACACTACCTATTTTTGAAAAGTACTTTGCAGCATAACGCTCATATTATTTCAGTATACTTCTGTAAAAAATTAGGAGAGAAATAAAAATTAATACTACTCAGACTAAATGCGACACAAATTATGTATTTTAAGAATGCTTCAATTGAATATCATTTGTAACTATCGGGAGATACATTTTAACGCATACATTTTAATTAGTATTTGAACAAAAATTTACTAATTTTTTGACCTATCTTACATTACTTTTAACTAAAAAATTATTCAAATTGTTCAGAAATGTACGTAAACCGTAATCAGGGATATTAACGTATGCTTTTTCCTTGGCTTTCAATTGCGCAAATTAGCTCAATATAAACCAATATTTCAGTTAATTTATTTTCAATGCAAAGCAAACCTAAGAAAAAATTTTGGAGCAATGAATAGTGTGTAAGAGTTTTTAATCTATTCGTTAAAACAAAAGGAATTTTCTTGAGAACAGTTTGAGATCGGTGATGCTAAGAAAATGTTCCTTTAAAACTGGGAAAAATCTCCTATAGCTAAAATTTTACGATTTTCTAGAACATTGGCTGTTTTATCATGATCCTTTACAAGTGAAGAAATTTTTTTACCTTTTCCACAAATCTAAGTAGATATTTTCGCGAAAAGGTCCTTTATCCCCTAGCATAAGTGTAGCGCATGATCGCATTTCTATAAAACAACCAAATTTGTTAACTATTGCTCCATCCGGCTAGGAACATTTGCAATCAGTGCTCTCAAGTCACAAAATAAACAGTTAATCTCTAAGTTTGTAAATCACGAAGATATATTTCACTTTCACAGCCATTCAAAGCGTGAGGCTGACTCTTAACTGCTATAAATTTCCTTCTTATTACTTCCCAATATTGATATTTCTCATAATCATTTATTGCCAAGTATTTATAATTGTTAAAATGTTCGCGCACGTCGAGTGTCAAATGTATCAAAGACGGCTAAAGAGAAATGGTTACATTCTGACTTTGAAGTATAATATTTGGCAAAATCAAAGTATTAAAAATGGGTAAAGAGATCTCCCAAATTTAAAAGACCCCGAACAATTCCCGATTTGCTGAAATTGGAACTGCAAACAGATCTGAAAATATTAAACGTAAACTTCACATGATATGAAACCCTAACCATTGACGTCTTTTACAATGAATAATAACGCAAATATGGGAATAGATCTTAATGATCAACATAAAGTCCATAAAAGCAGCTAATTAGTTTGTTAGTTTTAACATAAATTGCTTAGTCAAAACCAACTGCAAGAGGGATTTAATACTCTCTTGTGGTACTTCATGGCGCATCAAGCGATAGAAAAGGATCTGATTATTCTTATCATATGCCATGCAGCTGCATATTTTCTTTGCAGACGATTTTTTCCTACACTACGAAAAGAGTTAAAAAATCTCATTCCGAAGACAAGTTTTGATTAATGATGTCGAACATTTTTCTTTGTTGCAAAAAATGTGTGATCCACGGAGCTAGTTAGAATCTGAAATCCAGTTCAGCAAACATTAAAATAAAAATTTAAAAAATTATATGATACATGATTCTATACCAATCCTCGAAATAGTAGTTAAAAAGGTGACAAAAAATGTTAACGACTTTTTCCTATATAGGTAATAAGATACCAAAACATTGTGATAAAATTCTCAGAAATAAGTCTTTTATTTATACGTATGTGTATTTATATGTAATTTTTAAAAATTCTCTCTTTTAGGGTTGATAAGTAATCAATGTTTAGAAATTTTCAAAAAGTCACTTTTTATTAATTTTTTTTTTTTTTTTTGTTTAACTTTTCTTTTAAATACTATAATTTCCATGCTATGGAGTCTAAAGAGCTGAGTAATTTAACTCATTGAAAAGGTAAGTGCATGACATTTAGGTTGATATGCAAAGTGTTTTTATTCCGTTGCATTTGACAGATTTTCATTCTTTCCAACGAACATAAAGGAAATCTGGAGAGGGTTTCGAGTTGCTAAACCAAAATGAAGCGTAAAGACAGGCAAGTCACCAGTGATAAAGATTTTAGGCAATGGTAGCCTAGTGGTTAAGATGTCGGACTTCCACTTGGAAGGTAGCATGTTCGATGCCCGCTGAAGACCCACCATGTACAGTTGGGGATACGTGCATCCCCAACCCCACTACCTCGGGACCCCACTACCTCGCCCCCGAACGCTGGGCATTCCTAAGGCCTAGTGCTAACAGGGAAGGAGGTTGGTTGGAGGAGAAAAGTGAGAAGGGCTTCAACTGAAATCGATTTCGCCATCTCTCCCCCTTTGAAGAAGATTCTACAACTAGCAAAGATTGTCTGCTGTAAGATATCAGATCAAAATGAAAACTAATATTCTATGGCATCATGGTATGATCAGATTTCTCGAATGAAGATAGTTTTGAAATTTTAAATTCTTTCCGAAAATATCAAACTTATCTCTATGATTAAAGTTATAATATTTTCCCTCATAGTAAAGCTATTTTATGCAATGATGAGTAATATTTATGCAAGGGCGCTGTATGCCCGTGCTTGCTGCGCCTTCGGTATCTGAATTCATTCTTCGCATTTGGTGTCAAAATTGGTAACCATTTGGCGACACCTTTATGATAGCTCGCCAATCTCTATGTCCATCTACACAGATTGACTCGAGCTAATTTTAACGGTGTACTTTGAGACTCATATCTCCGCCAAATCATGGATGTCAGCCCATAAATGACCCGGATCCCAGGAAAGACTACTGGTGGAGGCATATTCTAATAATGTAGATTTTAATTGATATCCCCAAGAGATAAAGCTCTTAAGGGTGAGATTGGGCACAATGGTCTTCCCAGAATATCTTTAGTACGACGGTATCTGCCTCGAACCTTGACACACCGTCAGATCGGAGAAGATGTGGTCACAAACGGACGCGCAAAAATGTTAATTACATACATATTAATAGAACAATTACTATAGAGCATTACACTATTTAATTTAAATTGCTTAGCTTTAATTTTTGAAGCGTAATTCTTTTAGTATCGAAACCATTTATGTATTGTTTAAAGAAATTCGTAAAGAGTCTCAGAACAAAACGAACAAATCTTTGAGTTAAAGTATGTAATACGTTCGCATATAAAAAATTTATTTTTCATTTGAATAGTTATAGATCGGAACATGGAAATGAAAATTTTCGGGATCCTAAGAAAAATTCAAACAATAAACAAATAATGCAAAAAGCGTCTAGTACAACGTATGCGGTAATGCTTTTATAAAATACAAAAATTGAAGTGAAAACATAAAACCATTCAAGTTAAAACAATCAAAACTTATAAAACTGTTTTAAGGCTGTTTACTTGGTAAATTGTGTAAATGAAACAATCTCATTTATTTACTTTTTCTTGAATTGTTAACGTTGTAAATATGAAGAATCTCTGCTTTAAACTTCTTCTGGAGAAAACAATTATGTGAGTAGTAGTCTCCTGACATCAAGGTTAACGTGGAGGCATTTTTTAGCAATTTTATTTTTTCAATTGCGAAATTCAAATAACTTTTTGAAACTTATTTAATACTATAGTTTGTTTCAACAAATTTATTTACTTACTGTCAGTAGTTTAAATTTTCTCAAATTATCTTGAAACCTAAATCCAAAACAAAATGCTGTCGAGTGAAATAAATTTTCTTTAAAAGTTTATTTTTATCTAACCCTATTTATCTGCACTGCGTAAAATTTTACAACTTTTTGCTCACATTTGAAACTAAGTTCTTTCATTTTTGATCACAATTGAGGTTTTTCAAAATTATTTTTAGCGCAAACAATGGGCGATATTTACAGGCAATTAGCTTTGAAGAGTAAAAGAGAAAACACAAATGTCCAAGTTTAATAAAAACACAGAAAGCATGCTTCAAGTTTATGATACAGTTTCTTTTCAATATACCAAAAACTGCAAAAAAAATTTCTCAGTTTTTAACCCTCAAAATTAAGTAATGTGTTGTCTTTAAATTTCAGTTTTCTATTACAATTTCGTCTTACTTTAAAACCACAAAAGTATTTTCATTTAAACAAACCTGGCATGGACTTGCATTCTTTGAAAAGTAGTACTTTTCCCTGGGGTATTTTCTCTTTAATGATATCACAGAGAAGTACCGAAGAAAACAAACCACCAGTGGGAAATGGGTTTCTTCTAAGTGAATTTCCATCACTCTCCCTCTGCCGCATTTTCCGTAGAAAGCTAAGAGTGTCTGCAAGAAGATTCCAGATCGAAATGGGATTTCTACATATCCATATCCAATGATTTATTTATTTTAACAGAAAATCTTTAAAGGACTGCTCTTAGGAAATTTAGCAAATTCCACAATTCTTAAAATTATCTTCTTGATGAAAGTTCTGTCCTGAATCGTTTCTGTTGCCTAAAACAAGATAACTTTAGAAAAATGAAGCTATTGCATAACTATTTTATTTTTCTTTCCACAGGTTGCATTCTTCAGGGTTTTGTAACATTCGCATAAAAAGCTTAAATAGAAGTGGCATAAAAATATCTTAATTTTTGATGACATGTTACAGTTTCAGTGGGAACAGAGTTAATGAGTGACTTAACTCAACTACAATACAGGGTGAGTCACGGGAAACGAACGTTTTTGACAGGTACCATACTCGGCTTGTAGAGGGAGTAGGAAAGCGGCATTCAACTTCCCTTCAGTTTCCATTTAGTTCATCGTGCCGGTGTGGACTCGAGAACATTGCGTATTTGCTTATGACACGTATGTATAAAACGGTGAGTCAGTGATAAAAGTCTAAGGCATTTACCAAACGAAAGCAAAAATTCTGCATTGGTCGTCATGGGGATGTCCACAGCCACAATACCCTTCTTAGGTGGGTTAATGTACTGCAAACGATTGGTTCTTTAATGAAAAGGTAACCACCTATTCTTGCCAAAACCGCCAGAACACCAGAGAATGTGGATCGCACACTGACTCACGTACGTGTCATAATACACGGTGTTCTCGAGTCCAGAACGGCATGATAGGTACTAAAAGGAAACCCAAGGGGAGTTGAATGACACTGCTGGAAGCTCTCTACTCCCTCCCCAAGCCGAGTATGGTACATTCCGAAAACATAAGTCTCCCGTGATTCACACTTATTACCGAAGGAACAAAACTTGGAAGGAACAAATGAAATCCTGATAACCCATTTCGCGCCTAATCCTATCGTCAGAAAAAAGTAAAGTGTATTTCAAATATGTAAAAAGTTGTAATTCTAAAAAGCACCTTCGAAGGCACTGAAAAAATTTTAGTATAAAAAGGAAAAGCTAAATTGAGCTTTCTTCCCCGCCAAAATGGTGACAATTGCGCTACAATTTTCGAAAAAAAAAGATCGAGGCTTTTCCTGATGCAGTGAGCAACCTGCCGGAAATAATCATTTTTCATAATCCTAATAATTTATCAGCCAAGTTTTTGTTTCTTCTTTATTATATCTAAGTATACGAGCACATATAATATGCATCACTTTATATTGAAGCATATCAATGAAGCACATCGAAGCATTAACTGTCTTTTCTAGATGCATATGGAATAAAAGAGAAAATAGATGAAAGGAAAGTTCATGTGGATGGTATGCAGGAATTGCAGTTAAACGTTTATTACTTCTCAACTCAAGAGTGCAAAAAAAAAAGAGTTTAAAAATAACTTTAAAAGAGCAAATGATAAAAGTTTCTGGCCAGGTACTGCGTTTTTTAAATCTCCTTCATGTTTTATTCATCGAAGAATATTACGTTTAACGATGCTCCATTTCATTATTTGTAACAACAAAAAATAACAGGAATTTGTCCGCTTTTTTTTATTTCTAGCTGTACTTCATAAATTTAATTGACTACAGAGAATTATAATTCTATTGAATACTCTATTCCTTTAATTGACTACAAAGAAGCTCATAAGGACAAGATTTGAAAGTTTTACGATTTTTAATATGTACTCAGATTTTCATGATTTATGTGATAATAAACTATTCTTTTTTTATGCTGCATCAATAAATCTTAAATAGTCATTTTTACGATCAAAATAAGTACTGATTTTATTATCTCATAAAACAACAAACGATATATCACGAAAATTAATGCAGTTTACTATCTAAATTTTGTTACAGATAAGCAATAAATATTTACCCGCCATTAAATCAGTCATATGCTCTGAGTTTCTAGTATAGTATGGCATTCTAGTCTTCAGTTTTATTTTAAGAATATTTTAGAACAGATTTGACATAAGTTTTTAAAAAATAGAAGATGCTTTGCTTTGACTAGCAGTTGGAACCTTCTCAAAAAATACAAAAAACAAAATTGAATAATTAAATATCACTTGTTTGCGTTGGTTAGTGGTTTTGTTTTGGCAGTCGAATGAGTGCAAAGTTTTATCCTATTGCTGTTGTTGTTGTTATTATTATTTTTGTTGGTTTTTTTTTTTTTTTTTGGCTGTTTGTCAGTTTTATTATTGTTATTGTTCTTGTATATCTGCCTGGTTTTTTATTACTATCATTTTGTATGCAATGGGATAAGACTGATTAATTTGCAATAAATGTATTTTACAATAGTTTTTGTTGTATCTTTTAGGTGGTTGAGTGGCATATTTATATATATATGATGAAACAGTTATTATAACACAAACACATTTATTACTGCACACTTATCACACAATATATAATTAATATTTTTGATTTAGATAGATTTTGATATACATGTTAAATTGGAATCTAACATTTCTTTTAGAACGTTCATACGAACGATGCGTAGTTGATGAGAGTCGCTCGATTGTCAACAGTTTCTAGCCATTGCCATTTAGACTTTTATAATCATCATAGTTGAAAATATAATAGTTTTAATTTAAAAATTTTCATGATAATGATATTCTTCGTATTCTGAGCGATGTTTGTTGGCTCCTGAAACTTTTGGCTGACATTAAACATGAAGAGTTGTGTTATTTTCCTGGGAGGGTAGTAAAAATAAAATATAAGTTCAAGATAAATTTATTTGAAAATGAGACACAAAGGAATATTTTATGCTACTAAATCTTACTGTAATATATCCGCCTTTGCTTAAACCACACACAGGATTAGTATTTGGAAACGTTATTAATTTGTTTTGTATATGACTACCAAAGTTAAATGTAAAACTATTTTTTTTTTCCGTAAATAAATGAAAATTATATTAAATTGGAATATCATCTTTAAAAAGTTTTTCACTGAGGAATTTTTAAAAAGCATTGTTTTTCTTTGTAAAAGTTATATGTTCCTGCAAATTAATAAAAGTGTAGTTAGTGTACTTTTATTCTTAGAAAACATATAATTTGAAAAAGGATCTTTTTTTCGAATTTTTCTAGAAGTTGATAATAGTTTCAATTTAATTCACTTTTAAATTGCAATACTTTTATCAGTCGCTATTAACATTATTCTCTGTTAACTAAGGTATTTCAACATATGTTCTTAACAAAAACTACTTTAAACAAACAATTGTTTACAATATGCATCAGCAAAGTGATTAAGAAAAATGATGAAAACTTTATTTTTAAGAACGTATTAATTTAACCTTTGAAACATTGGCTTGAATTTAAATAAGCATATTTATTGTTCATAAAATATAGCTCCATTTTTAAATTAAACTCCTCAAGAAAACTCATTTTTTTAGTGTCTTTTGGTGTTCTTTCATTCATTACTTCAGTACTGCATAAATAAACTTCAATTAAAATCAGTAAATGCACAATTTGAAACAATGAAATTGATAATAATTAACCGACATTTTCAAATTTCTATTACATAAATTTTGAAGCACTGAGGAAGCACAAACAAAATCTTATATCACGATTTTATTTTATGACTTTTCAAACTTTTTTTGTACACATTATGCATAATATAGAAGAAAGATTAAGCTAAACGTAAGAAGTAAAATACATTTTAACATGTTCATACCTTTTGAACTATTAAAATTATCTTGAACAATGTTTTTTTTAATAAGATAATATCCCACAACTTCTAAAATATAGATATGCACATATTTAACTAGTGTGCGATTACTTTGTTTTAATATCATGTTTATGTGTCAAATTAACCGCTGTGATGTTCTGCTTTGTGGTTAACTGATCTGTATCGGGGCTGATAGCAATTGTCAGATAACTCTGGAAAACAAAAGCGAAAAATGAAAGAAAAGTCTACAAAAATATATTCAAATACTCTGTAAGGCTATAATTTACTTTTAAAAATTATATATGTTATATATATATCATGTTTTGTAAACAAAGATTTCATAAAATAGCTCTTACGATAGATATATTTTCATTAGAGGTCATGGGTTACAGTTATGCACAGAAGATAGAACCAGAGGTCATTGTTTTAAGCTCCTCAAATCTCAGGCTAATCTTGAAATTAAGAAAAATACTACTCAATAAGCGGGGTTATAAGCAGTTGGAATAGTTTACCGGAAGCAACTGTTACTTGCTGCGGGGAAACTGCTGCTTGCTGGGCACTCTGCCTGCTGCTGGTCGTCACTTTTGTATTTGTATTTGTTTGACGCGTTGGATATAAGTTTTTGAAAGAAAAGTAGGGAATTAACGAACACTCAAGTCCACAGGTTAATATTGTTAATAAAGAAATTTTTCAATAAATTAGCAAATAAATAAGAGTATAAAGAAATAAATGAAAAAATTAATAAATTTTAATGAACTTACAATACATATGAGAAAATAAATAAATATTGCTTACATAAACTTGGTTTTGTGTGTCACAAAAAACTATGTTGTACAGCACTAAATATTTTACATACACCTGCTTAAAAGGAAACAATTTTTATGCAATGGAGCCACGCGTTCTGGATCCTCTACAGTGGGTTCCTCTCAACGAGGAATATATATTTTCAATCGATGTTCTTGTTTTAACTTCCCAATTCTGGTTTTAAATTTTATCCGACTTTAGAGCCACGAAAGTGCTAACATTTAATTAAATCTCATGTACGCTTGCGTTCTTTTCGGAGTATGTAACTTTCCCTGAGGATATTTTCTCTTCTTTCATGATATCTCAATAAAGTGCAAAAGCAAATAAGTCGCCAGTGAAATATATTTCTGCTAATCGAATTTCCATCTCTCTCGTTCTTCAGTCCATTCTGTAAACAACTAAGAGTGTCTGCAAGAAGATTTCGAATCAAAATGAGATTTCTACATTTCCGACTTCAATGATTTCTATAGGAGGAGCTCTTGAATAGAGACCGCCTTTAGAAATTCAAACCTATTCCTAAGAATAAAATTTTTAAATAAACTTTATTTAAAAGAAAGTGATATTTGTGCATTAAACAACCGATTGCTTATTTGTAATAAAGTAATGTAGGAGGACATAAGACAGTCATAAGAACTAAATCATTTTATGTTGTACAGTACTGACAAATACAAGTCATAGTAAATGTAATGAACAAGTATTTTTTTGGTAAAACAGCACTGATCTATACAATATAACTGAAGAGACATCTCCGTAGAACTTACATTTAAAAAAGTGAGATTTTTTTTTCCCTGTACGTGTTTCCCTCTATTCTTCCTTTTCGTATTCTTGGCCTCTGATTGGTCTTCTACCTTCCTTGTTCTTGTTTCTTATTGGTTATTCTATAGTCCGACCCATTTGGTATAAATACTGCTTTCCCCTGTTGTTGTCCGTTCACTCACAACTTTATTGTTGTGTATTGAGAACTTTTCTTTTCTTTCATGCACTGATGAAAGGCACCATTGCAGCCTCAAAATAGCTATTTATTTTATTGATTTGACAATTTGTGCTTTATATACGTTGTTTTTTTCTTGTACTCATATTTTATCACAAAGCTTTTTTGATCATTATTCTTGTAATTCACAAGAGTGTTCGGTCCGACGAAAAGACAATTCACCCCAAGAAACCAAAACCAAAACTACTTTTCCCCATGATATTGTGTTTTGTGAGACTTCAACGGTAAAGATCAATTTCATTCTGTTGTAAATTAATTATGGTGACATCTTATGTTGCATGTAGTTACTGAAGCCGTTTAACACATGGCAACGCGTTACAATTTCTGAAGTAGGAGATTTTACAGAACTTAATTAATGATATTTATTGTTCTTTCACACTCGCTCAAAAATTGCAATTTGAATTGTGAATGAATTTGGTTCAAAATGTATAATGAAACATGCAGTGCCGTCTAGAATTATGGGAGCCTACATTCCCATATCACCAATATCAAATTGATAATCAAGCCATCTCTCTTTCATTTAAGTTTAATTCTTAATTAATTTAAATACACATTTTTCAACGGCTTATAAATATTCATTCATTCATTCATTCATTCAAATTCATTCACTCACTCATTTATTCATTCAGAAATATCCTCAGAATTCCATACCAAAAAGTTTCGTAGGAAAATAGGTTCGCTTAGTTCTAGATGAACTTCGTATCTGTATGTGTTCTACGTCATACAATCTTTCTTCTAAAGTTTGTTTCAAGTAAGTCCGTCTGTTAGATCAGGATTTATACAAGATTGAAATTTCCCCGTAGGCGCTACGTTATTTTTTTTTTTTTTTGAACTGGACGAAACATGAGCGATGACTGAAACAAATAAAGATATGCTGGCTGTTTTTGAAAGAAAAGTACTCTGTAGCTTTTTAGGAGGTTCGAAATGTAATGACACCTGTAAAAGAAGAACAATTTCAGAGATCTGTAAGAAATGCAAGGAGCCAGACATTATAAAATTCATTTTTACCCAAAAATTAAAATGGGCAGGTCACATGAGTAGAATGAATGACGACAGAATCATCGAGAAGATCTTCGAGGCCAAACCACCAGGAGCACGAAAAAAAGGGAGACCAAGGATTCGGTGGATCGACTGCCTTGAAGCAGATTTAAAAGTTCCTAAAATTAAAAATTGGAAGAGTCTATCCAAGAAGCGGGCAACCTGGAACTCTATTCTGAAAAAGGCCCTGTGGCCCACCCTGGGCTTGCGCGCCAATGAAGAAGAAAAAAAATTTTCCCGTAGGCGCTAATGTTGCTAATTTTTTTGCACTGCTCAAAAATGAAAAGTATTGCTCAAATAAAAAAATATTTCACGCCAAGAGCTCCTACCAATACACTTGTTCATAAGAACTTGGATCTTATGCCTAGGGTTTACATAATTTGCTTCATGTTTGCCCATAGGTGCTAATGTTAAGGTTTATTGAACTGTTCACAATTGACTGAAAAATTGTTCAAATCAAAAAGTAAAATACAGAAATGAGATATCCTTGCCTAGATCTTTTGAATGCAGAAAAATCTTTCAAATCGAACAATTCCTACAAAAGTTATTAGGGGGAGATAGACTGAGAGACACAGATTTTCCCCATCTCTAAACTATAGTTTGAATTTTTTTATTATTCAATATTTATTTAATTACTTAACTTATTTTTGTCTTTTTCTTTTTTTAACGATATTTTTTAAGATACATTAAGCCTTCTTTCCTTCTTTTTCCCTGTTTTAGCCTACTTTCCCGTAAAAGTAACTTATTAGTACTACTTCTTGATAAGGGGAACAATTTTGTAGACATTTTTCTGTAGCATCAACTAAAGGTTTCCATTAGAGAGTGTTAGTAGGATTTGAATCTTTCATGTTGTTTTCTGTAATACTCGAGGGTGTTCAATTATAATGCCATCGGCTCACAAAACAATATTGTTTTACTTACTACAAAAATACCTTCATGAGATTTAGCTGAATATAAAATGATTAATTGCTTTTTTTTTTATTAATTTATCAAAAATTGGGCTCCGTGGTGCACAAATATGGCAAAAACTACACGGCAATACCAAATTTCATCTTTCTAGACCCTTCCGTTTTCTCGAGACGCTAACCGCGAACAAACAAACACATATCTTTTTATATATATATATATATATATATATATATATATATATATATATAGACATGCATATACATGCATGTCTGCAATGTATACATGTGATATAATGTGTTGTGTGTGTACATGTGTAAATTATATTATGAAGTAAACCTCTTTCTAAGTATTTCCAAATAATAACGCATTGAAAGACAAATAAATTTAATACGCAGACAAGCATACAGGCACACACAAGTTTCTAGAATGTCGTTCTTGGGGTTAGAATATCTTTTTTTACTACCTCCGAGACATTTATAATTGTGCAATTTATGTTTTGGCAAAAGATTGGCATGTGGCTGATGCTGTTCTTTATTCCAAGGAGACTCTTGAGATTGTTCTCAATGCTCCTCCGAATTGCGAAGAATTCGCGGTCATATTTTAATATTCATACTATTTCACTCATGAGTGTTGTTTTTTAGGAAAACAATTTATATTGTTCTTGAATACTTTTGAAACATCTGCATTTGATGCCTAGTTATATATTACATAAGTGACCATATATACATTTTTAATGTAACATAATGCTTAAATAGGAAAGAGTAACAAAAATGAATTAAATTATTGACAAACAAGTCGCAACCCCCTGTCTTAAGTATATCTCCTACTTTGTTAAAAATCAAAATAAAAGCATTTACGGTGAAAAAAAATGATGTAACCCATCATCTGTTACTAATCATCCGCTTTTTACAAGACCTACCCTAACTGACGAATATTATACCTGTACATGTAGGCAGTGAAGTAAAAACAGAGGCAATCATCGCAAATGGTTTTCAAAATCACTTTCTGAAATGTATTTGAAATAAAATTATTGTTACAAAAAGCACTGTGAAAATAAAATTAAGGCTCCACACCCCCTGCTGCTTTCCCCCCTCGCAGTAAAATCCTAATATAGTGAGCAAATTGGTTTAGAAGAGTAGCATTATCCATATTGTAGTAATTTAAGAAAACATTGTCAACATGAAAATTTTATATTTGTAATGTATATTTTTGAAAAAAGAAAATTTACCTTCGCTGCAAAACCTCAACTATTTAGCCTTTATTTTCGGCTTTTTTTCCATCCCCCCCCCCCCCCCCGTCAACGTATATTTGTAGGATAAATGGATAAATGGGAAGATTCAAAATTCAAACTTCATCATACGTCCCATTGCAAAGCTCATTTCCCTGTAATTTTTAACTACAAGTAAAATCTCATCTTCAATTTAAAATCTGTATACATAATTTATAAGATACTGCAGAACTTTGCTAGATGAATTGCAAAAAAAAAAAAAAGTAATAATAAGCTCTCAACTTTCCCTTAGAAAATAAGAAAAAATCTTTGAGGAAACTTCTTGTAATTAATTATTCAAAATGTATGCCTGCAATGTATCACCTTTAATGATTGAACTTTTTTTCCTCTAGTTCATTTCATTGCGGGTTTGTTAAGATATAAAATTTCACAGTAGTTTTAAGATAGATTTCATTATTTTAACACTAATGTTCCTGCTATATAAATATTGAATTTTTTAAGGTTCAGTTGACTATTTGGCTAACTTGTAAATTACAAAACAAATTTTGAAGACCAATCATTATTTACCGATACAACATTGAACAAATATGAAAATGAATCGTTTTATAACACGTATGTTCGAATATAAAAATTTATTATCTAATTTTACAGTACTTTTTATCGCTTTTAATGTCAAAGTCATTAAGAGTTTTCAGAAAGACAAGCTAAATTTTATAAATATTTATAGATAAATTGTATAGCACTTATGTGTGAAATTCCGAAGTTCGTTCCACAATTAGAAACAAAAAAGAAATAAACGACATCTCAACCCTTCCAAAGTTTCTGTCGCTCTCAATGATTTCTTAGCTTACATGGCTGGTCATCCGTTGAAACACGAAAAAGGCATTAAGTGGAGCTTTTCTTTTAACCAATCAACGCAATTTGGGATTAAACATGTATAAGTTTATCCGTTTGTTTTTATGCATGAGCATTTTTTCATGTTTGGTTCTATCTGAAACAGTCGGGACCATTCTAATCAATTCTTTTCGTTTTCAGCAGTGTAGAAATGGACGTCAAATAAAAGTATCAATCAATCAGTTAACTAAAATGGCAGTAAATAAGTTTGAAAAAAAATAAACACGAGGGGTTTTTTTTTACATTAACTTTTGATATTTGTTCCTGTATTAATAAGTTAATCATTAACATTAAGTATTAAAAATTCGTGAATATTAAATAAAGTCCTGCAAGCGCACAGTTCAGAAAACGATTGAATGAAAAAATAAAGAGTTTCAATAATATATTAGCTTAAAATCAGCAGTGATAATAAATAAGCGTAAAAGCAGTATTGATAATAAATAAGCGTAAAAGCAGTATTGGATGAAGATCTCCTCATAAAAATGGTTACAATCTGTTGAATTCTTCTTTGAAGCTTCCTCATGTTTTCGTCTTATCGTTTCTTAGAAAGTCGTAGATCAGCTGTAAGAACCATTGATCTCCTTGTATATTTAACCCACTTTTCAACATTCTTCTACAAGGAAGAATCCAAAAGTTGGGAGATGATAGTCACCAAAGTAAAATCTTTTGAAAATCATTTTACTATCCTCTTCCCTCCGTGTTGGGATATCTTCTCCTGTCGTAATCGTAGAATCCCCGGATGCTTTCTGTAGCATTTCTAAAGTCTATGGAGGTGTTTTATCCAAACGCGCAAAACGTTTAGCGTTACAATGTTGTTCTTGAAAAGACATGCTTCTAACGTCGCAGAAGAACTTTGACTAGCTTTGAACAAAATCGTCCGCTTGCGAAAATTCAATCGCATGATATGGGCGAAACCATCTAAACATGGAGGGTAAAGACAACAGAATGCATTTCAAACGATTTTCCTTGCACTACATGCTTTAGTTGTCATTGATAATTGTCTGCCCCGAACTGCTGTACCCTACCTCGTACATGTATTCCGGATATTTACCTTTGTAACAACCCTAGAATAATTTCTTTGTGGAAAGAAATCAGCAATAATCAATGTATGCTGCACACACTCAACGCACAGTCATAGACTGACTTCTCTTGTTTTAAAAGAATTTTAAGAAATCAGACGAAGATATTTTGATTTTAGTTTAACTTGTGACTACGAAAATGAAAATAGTTTCCCAGTTATATTTTGTTTCTTAGACGACTATTCAATATTGTGCTTACGACGACGCAGCATATATATATATATATATATATATACACTTATGAATAAAGATCACTTATATCAAACACAAGAACAATGTCACAACATTGTAACATTTGTACAGCCTTAAATGAGCAGATGCATAAAATATCCGTACAAGACATAGTGAAGGGAGGGACTATGAAACACGAGATTAATTTCCTATCAGGTGGGAATCCTAAACAAACATACCGCGTTTCTTAGGTAAAGTGTATGAAATACATGTATGTATAATTTATTGCTTTCAGCAAGCAATTTTAAGAAGAGAGTTGGTCATAAAACTTTTATAACTTTTCTCTCCTTTTTATTATGTTTTGTTTCGAATTCATTTGAGTAAGAATGAGCAGTATAGCAAAATTTTCAAGTAAAAAAAGGAATACCCATTACATACCGATTAACATTAAAGAAATTTTAAACGTGTCTTTCGTGGCTTCTGCATAAACGTTAGAAATAGTGTCTTTTAAGTATCTTCAAGGAATTTCATTAGGACTGAATTTGAAATTACTTTGAACATTGAACCTTTCCAATATACCTGCATATCTTCATGATTTACGTGTCACTAAATTACTTTTAACTTTGTTGCCTCAACAAAATCTAAGTAACCATTTTTACGATGAAATAAATACAGATTAATGGTCCCATGAAACGACAGTTAATAAAGAAAACATTGGTTTTCTACTTGTTGGATTATTGATGGTATAAGCAATAAATATGTACTACTTAATGCTATTAATACTTCAGTTTGCTTAGTTTTGATTAGATTAAAAATGAAGCCTATAGTTTCATATTACAAATCTGAAATTGTATAAGTAAACTACAATAAAATCGATAACTAATTTCAGAAATTTCATCCTTAGATCAGATAAAAATGTTTAAACAACATAATTGGAATAGGACTTAATTTTACAGAGTGGTTATAATTAAAGTTATTCTGTTCAGATATATGTAGAGTTCGTTCTAATAGACGGATAACATTTATAAACTTGGTGTATAAAATTTATACGGTCCATGGAGGGGGAAAATTGGCAATATATAAACAATAGTCATTTACCACCAGGTTGAAAACTTTTTGCTTCTTTATCAATGGAGGCAATTCAAGCAACGTCATTGGTCACGTGGCACCGATGAAAGCAATGTAAACAAAGGAAGGATCGAGCTCGACAAATCTATTTAAAAACTAGGCCTAAATAAAGTTCTTCTACATTAGGGGAAAGTGGGGCTAAACCGTACTTGCAAGGCTAAACCGTACACCCATTTTTTTGGCCTAGATTTCAAGCTAGACGATCCCGTCTACTGCTGCAGTCTAGCAGCATATCGCGCAAGTTTACAGTACAGATATCGTTTCGCTATGCGTATGAGTATCAGTGTCTCAGTAAAAAAAAAAACCTGTTTTTACTCTTTTCCCTCTAATTTTCGTCCAGTACTAAATAAAAGGTAAGTGAAGAGTCTTTTCTTGTATGCTAGTAGCTGTAAGATCATAATAAACTACTTCTCTTAAGCTCTCTTTTGGTTGTTAGCGATGATTGGTTAAGTGATAGAATTTAAGGTTATTTTAATATATTGCCACCAGGTACAGATTGGGTCTAAATCGTACAGAAGTGTACGGTTTAGCCCCTAACTGTACGATATAGCCCCAAATGGTTTGCTATGGCAGCATACCTACATCGATTGTAACTTACGAGGAAAGTAGGCCTACTAAAAATGTTAAAGCTTTATATATCTTCCTAACAAGTCCAAAAACAAGAAAGTAACTTCTAGACAACAACATTCAGTAATTTTAAACAAAGCCCCCAAATAAAGCACAACTGGAAGAGTCAGCTAAAGTAAAAGAGCTGAAAGAAAAAATTCTACAACTGTAGGGAAAGATAAAAGCTGAAAAGGTAGGGCAGAAAAATTCAAAACAGGTGAACATGGGACTCAAAAGTAAAACCAAAGCGAAGCCTAAACCCAAGAAAACAATTTCTAAAACAACAGTACCTGCAAAATCTAAAAGCAGGGGAAACATCAAATTTGATGATTCATCATCAGAAGACGAACTTCCTGACGATTCTTTCGAAGACGATTATTTAGATGATGTGGACCCAATGAAGTCATTTCTTAATAAAATGTTCACAAGAGAAGCTTCAGGCTCCAAGGATGTTTGCGTTTTGTGCGGTGATTTCGGCAAGGACAAAGAGCTGTGGTACAAGGGCTGCTCATGTTCACTGTGGATCCGTTCAGTTTGCAGTGCTGCGGAGTCTTCAGACAACTACATTTGTGATTTATGTACAACGCTTAACGTGTGACCTTTTTTCTGCTCTCTTTTAGGTTTGTAATGAAATCTTAGAACTTTTTTACTAAAGTTAACCTGATTTTTTTTGGATTGTAATTTGTTCTAAAATTTTACAATTGTAATACACAGTTTCTTAGTTACTACCTTTATAAGTAATAAAAAGTTTTTGTACAGTAATCTATTGCATTACAATTATTACTTACCTAAACAGATTATTTTTAAACCGTACGGCATAGCCCCTTCTACTGTACGGTATAGCCCCAACCCCCGGGGCTATTTCGTACAAGGTAACTTTTTTTTAATCAACAATTTTTATATGTAACAAGAAGTTCCGTCTAGAACTATACGAGCCTACTTTCCCGTATACACCAAATTCAAATTTATAATCTAGCTATCTCTTTCTCTCTCTTTCTTATTTATCTTTAGTTTTAATTATTGAAAATATACCTTTTTCAACGGATAATACATATTCATTCACTCACTCATTCATTCTTTCATTTATTCAGCCATGCATTCATTCATTCGTTACCTCATTCAAGTGTTTATTCATTCATTTACGCATTCATGTATTTATTCATTCATTTATTTATATTTTCATTTATTCAATAATTTATTCATTCATTCTTTTCCTCATTCATTTATTCATTGATTTATTCTTTCACTCTTTCATTTATTCATTCATTCATTATTTCACTTATTGAGTCACTGAGAAATATCCTTGAAAATCCCGATCAAAAAATTTAATAGCAAAATAGGCTTGTAAGTTCTGGATAAACTTTCTATTTCTACATGTTCTACGTTATAAGAGCTTTCCGATAAAGTTTGTTCCAAGCAAATCGGTCCGTTAGATCAGGATTTATATAGGGTTGAAATTTCCCCGTAAGCTCTGTGTTAATTTTTTGAGCTGTTCAAATCAATATTTCACGCCGAGAACTCCTTTCAATAAGCTTGCAATAGGAACTTGCCTCTTGTGCCCAGAGTTTACAGAATTTGCTTCAATTTTGTCCATAGGCGCTAATGTTAAAATTTTTTTAACTGTTCAAAATTGAACAAAAAATTGTTCAAATCAAAAAGTAAAATATAGAAATGAGATGTCCTCGCCGAGATCTTTCGAATGCAAAAAGAATTTTTCCAATCGAACAATTCGTTCAAAAGTTATTAGGGGGGGACAGACCGACAGACAGACAGACCGACAGACACACTTTTTCCCCATCTCAATACCCTACTTTCAAATTTTTTATTTTTCAATCTTTATTTAATTACTTCACTTATTTTTGACTTTTCTTGATTTTTAACGATATTTTCACGATACATTAAGCCTTCTTTCATGCTTTATTATTATTTTTTTTTTACTTTTACGGGAAAGTAGGCTAAAAAGTAGAATAGTTCCAAAATGTTTATGTATGATCAGTAGCCGAATAATCAAGTTATATATTGCTTTTGTACATATAACTTTTACTTTGTAATTTGCTATGTATCGACGAATCTCCCTTATGTGTACGGTATAGCCCCGCTCTCCCCTACATAAAAATAACACTAAATACAACACTTAACTATTGTAATAATTAATACATTTCTTTTATGGTTAAATTAAATGTAAATACTTTGTTATAATCAGAAAAAGCTGTGAAAATAGTCTAATTGGTTTTAAGATAAATAAATTTTGCCTAGTGAACTCCACGTAGAACTCAATTGAAAATCTTAGTAAACAAAGAGCGGATATCACGTGACAACGATGATCGCTCATGAGTCCCTCTAGCGGTGAATTGACTCCATTGCAATTCTCATTGCAAATTTTCTGTGAGCAATAGAGAAACCCATCGCGCTACTGTTGAACACCCTATAACACTCTGATCATGTGATCGAAGAAAATCGAAATTCGGTAAAATGATCGAAGTTTTAGTTTGAAAAAAAAATATTAAAAAAGCTCCAAACTGACTCTCGATTATCCAAGCTTATAAATGTTCGGATATACATGGAAATCGAGCTATTCCACGGTATTCCTGAATTTTAAAATTAACCTATTTGTGCCGTGATTCATGGGCGTAAAATTGACCTTGGAACCGTCCAATCCCTTGAAATAAAAAAGGTTTACTTCATTAGCCATCCACTCATACTCCCCAGATACAACCCTATCCCTAATTTGAAGAATAGATGCATCACAAAAAATTGTTATTCAGCGTTCCCAGGCAGGTTATTTCACTCTCTGTTCTAAGACAGATGCACAGCCCCATTTGAAAGAAAGTCATTCTGTGTTATATTTTGCTATATACATATTTTGTTATGTGAGACTATTTTCACATTTATTTATCAAATTAATGTCTTAATTTTTAAGTATCCTTTGTGTGAAATATCAATTTGAACAAGTCCATAATGTAGAATGTATTTTCATTTCTGTCATCAAACTATTCTTGATAATATTACTACACGAATAACTTTATCCATTACGATTCTTGTTAAAAAGGGGTTGCTTAAGAATTCTTTTGAATAAAAGAATATTAACTAATTATTGCGAGCGAATTTCTCATTTTAAAGCATCGTCCTTCCACAAATGTTTTCGTCTTGATAACGTTTTCTTTTTCCAGTTTCCGATATCTTACTTAATGGTAAAACAACAACAATATATCGCTTGAATTACAACCATGCCTTTTTGGTGTCAAGTTTTATTTATTGAAAGTAAGAAAAGTCATTTTACGTACATTATCAATGAACTCATTAAGGTATAAAGCTGAATGCAAATGGCTATTAAGGGATTATAAGGAAGTCAAAGCCTGTTTTATTAGTTTTCATCACGAGTTTTATGACTCATGTAGAAGAATTAAAAGGCTTGATAAAGATAGAAGCTCTTTATGTTTACAAGAATGAGTAATAAAGCAAAAGTGCGGATTTTAAATATGAATGAGGTTACATTACTCTTGTCAAAATTTAAGAAAAATAACTGCTATTTGTGCACAAACCAACCAATACAAATCGCAATCACAGGCATTAATTAGTTTTGTTTTGAGCTAATGTTTAAGTACCCTGCTGAGTCATTCCACTTTAAGACTTTTGTCAAAAGCTAAACAAATAATTAGATTTAAACATGGTAACCAACTTTCGTTTTCATAAAAGATTGTAGAAAATATTTTACCACATATTTGAAATAAAAGAACTTCTTTCGTGGAAATGAAGCTTTTTCCCCTGGTGGCAACGTTTTATTATTATTATTATTGAAACCTCATGATCTATACTCTATACTATGCATGCCCAATAACCTTGAATATGTTTCGTCCGATACTTTACTTGCTAGAAGGCTCTGAACACCTCACGTTATTTTATAACCATCCTGTATATTTGTCAAAATGAATTGCCCTGTGAGACACGAAGTGTCGAGATTCTACTATAGTAGAGAGTACCATGTGTGCTGCTTCCTCACAATACTTTCAAACCATCCTGTATTTTTTCAAAATGAATTGTCCTGTGAGACACGAAGTGCCGAGATTCTACTACAGTACCGTGTATACTGCTTCCTCACAATACTTTAAAACCATCCTGTATATTTGTCAAAATGAATTGTCCTGTGAGAGATGAAGTGCCGAGATTTTACTGTACTGGAGGACCATGTGTACTGCGTCCTCACAATACTTTAAAACCATCCTGTATATTTGTCAAAATGAATTGTCCTGTGAGACACGAAGTGCCGAGATTCTACTGTACTGGAGGACCATGTGTACTGCGTCCTCACAATACTTTAAAACCATCCTGTATATTTGTCAAAATGAATTGTCCTGTGAGACACGAAGTGCCGAGATTCTACTGTACTGGAGGACCATGTGTACTGCGTCCTTACAATACTTTAAAACCATCCTGTATATTTGTCAAAATGAATTGTCCTGTGAGACACGAAGTACCGGGATTCTATTGTACTGGAGGTTACCGTATGTGCTTCCTCCTCATGATACTTTATAATTATGTGCATCCCAAGCTCCCGAAAAAAGTATAATACTTTCCTAAAACCATCTAATAGCTTGAATAAAAAATCATTTTGCTAATGTATCTCATATTAGAAGAAGTAATTTCAAAAAATAATACTCTCAAAAACAAAGTATTTTAAATTACACGCATACAGGAAATTTAAGAGATGAAGTGCAAAATTTTGTGAATGAAACGAGAAAACTACAGTATACGCTCGAGTATCCGGCCTAATGTGGCGGAAGGGCAAACCGGATAACAAAAAGCAGCATAGGGCGGACTTCCACGAATTCATTTCTTTGCCCTCCTAATACCAGAAGGCAAAGTTTTTATACAAAAATCTACTGTTATAATACGTATTTTCTCACTTCTTATTTAGTACAAAACATCCACTTAATACAAAATTACGAAGAATGAATGGGCCACGGCACTAAGTCAGATCGTACGGAGAAAAAAAACCAGGCCGGATAATACGGCGGGCGGATAGTCGGGGGTCTACTGTAATTGAAACTAGATCTATTACATCGTGATTGTAAAAGAATCAGAAAGCAGCTTAGAGACAGAGCCTGATCACTAAAAGGCGATTGTCTTTACATTTCTTATCAATAGAAGCAATATAAAATTATTGAGCTGTTGAAAAATGATTTACGAACTGCCGCAACTGCTTGATACATTTTCCATTTGGAAGATTTAGACGCTGAATAAATATGTGTGTTATAAACAAATTTATTCAAGAAATAAATGTAAAGAAAGTCAAAATTAGTAATTACACCCTTCTTTCAGCTTCATATTTTACTCTTTCTTTCTAATTTGAAACAAAGTTTATTTAGTCAATACAATTAATTAAACCATAAAGAGACGAAAATTGTTTTAAAAAATAATAACACTCATTTGAAAAAGTCAAAAATGCATTCAATACCTTATTCAATCTCAGTCATTTTAGGTTTAGTAATTACAAACCATAAATCACGGCAAGAGCACAGACTTTTATTCTAAATGTTCTGTCTTTTTTTTTTTTTTTTTCTTTTTATTGGTGAGGTACAAAAGCGCTTATATCAAGACCTTTTACAAAATAGGAAGTAAATAACTGGTTTTATGTTTCGACATTTTGCCTAACAATGCAATGTAAGCTTTAGAATCATTCGTTATTGTCTGCAACAATCGCTTACAATTGATAATATCTACGCATTGTTTAACAATGTGTAAAATTATCAATTGTTCACGACTACAAAAAAATTTATTTGATAGAATACAACAACGCTTCAAAAATGCTCCGCTGCATAAATCTTTTCCGAAATATGTAAATCTATTTTTTAAAAAAATTATGAATTTATCAATAGCTACACTAATTGTAATGTCCTTCTACCTTTACCAGTGTATGCATTTGGAAATAAATCTTAATAATAAGCAGGGATCAGAAGAAAAGAAGGTAAAAGTTATTTGTAGACCAGCTAATGAAATTGTCCATGAAGCCAAAAATCAGACTGTACTATGGAAGGGCAAAAAATTTGGAATTAAAGATCAAGAGAAGATAATGGAAACATCAGACGGTCGAGCGTTCGTCCCAGAAATAAAAATCAATTCAACAGATAACTATAAGTGTTATTTGATGACGAATAAGTTAACCAAATGGAAGCAGTTGAGAAGGCGAGAAGTTTTAAGTGCAACGACAAGCGATCTTGCAAGTGAAGGTAAAAATGTTTCGATGGTCATTAATTTGTGGGCTATAGTAGACAGCGTGCAAAAGATGGTAACCTGTCAGGGATGGATCCAGCATTTTTTAATAGGGCCCGTTTTTTTGTGAATTTTAAAGAGATTTTTGTAAAAAATCAAATGATTTTGTGAAAATTTAAACTTATTGTGATGAAATATTTTATTATTATTTGCCACTTTTATGATAAATAATGGTGTGAAAAGTACGATTTGGAAGCTTGTAATTTTGTGAAGGGTACGTTTTGATAGATTTGAATTTCGCGAATCAGAGCGTTTGCCTCTCTGTTTTTTAAAAACAACAAAATTCATAAACTGGCATTTCTCATCAGCTCGGAGGAAGTAAAGTATGCTAAAGGAACTAGAACGAGAATATTGAAGCACATTCTTTATACCAGCAGTTCCTCCTTTGAACATGAATAGAATCTTCTTGGCACTCTGCCAGGCATAGTTCTTCGTTTGCCGGTAGGACTGTACATCAGAGAGCCTTTTCAAACACGTTTTATCTTTCCCCTGTTGTTTTTTCTCCTAAGCTTTTCGTAACTTGCAGAGTAAAAGGTTAGAACTTTCAAAAATATTAAATAATTAAGATATGACAAAATGAAATATGAATAAACAAGAAAAAAAATCAATTTAAAAACTACTGATAAAGTGATAAATTCTCAAAGCTAAATCATGAAGATAATGGAGCAACACAGAAAATAAAGCCACAAGAGCGAGTACATGACATATACGCATTAAACACTAATGTAAAATATTTAAATTCATCAAATGAAAAATTGAAAATTATAACTTGATATACATTATTCAACAAAAATATTGATTAACGAATTGAAAAATCGAATGATTCTCAGCTTGTATTGAAGTACATCCTTTAATTTTTCTAATGTAATGTAATTATTTTTCCAGCTTCTATTCCAGTCGAAAATGGAATATGCCGTCCCGGATATAGAATAGATCAAGACAGATGCTGTAAGTTTTAATTTGTTTATTTTTTCATCACTTTACGAAGTTGGAAAACCGAGAGCTCCATTTTCATTTCAGCTTTCAGCTTCAAATTCATATCTCCAGTGACCGTGATAAAGTTCAAGTTTTTAAAAGTTTATTATATTGTTTGTTTTTCAGTTCCTTGCTTTCCCGGTAGTTACACGAGTGGTCAAGAGGCAGAATGTTACTTATGTCCCAAAGATTTTTATATGACGAAAGCAGCTGCGGACTCTTGTTGGCCTTGTCCAGAGGGGAAAAAAACGATTGAACCTGGAGCCGATTCTGAAGATTCTTGTGTCTGTAAGAATTATTTATTTGCAACAATTTTAAAGTTACTAAGTGATAAATATGAGGCAAATACGTTACCAAAGCCCTTTTAGCAAACTTATTGTCATAAGATATTATTGCACTTTGCACTGAAAAAAAATTCCTGTAAAAGTGCAGAAGGGAAACTGAGTATTTCTTTAAATTTACGAAGAACTGGTTTTAAATAAGATAATGAAGTTTTTTAATCACAGTTTCTCAATAAAATTCTTGTTTTTCAGCATATTGTAAAACTACAGAGAAAGATTTGCGAAGTTACGTAAAACTGAACACTTGAGTGCTATGACTACTAGTTTAAAAGTTGTAATTAAATGCGGAAATGGACGCTTGAGATCTGTGACTACCGTTGTGAACACTGTCAAAAATGCATTATATATTGTTGGCGGTTAATTGAACTTCAGCTCTAGTAACCTGCTAGCCCTCGGCGGCCGGCCTTCCCGAATCTGGAGGCATTATGTAACAAGCTGCTTAACGCACAGGAATCTGAAAAGCGTGCGCTTAACTGAGCTCACCCCTGAGCACCACCTCTGTCTTTGTGAACCAGAAAGAATAATTCAGCGTACTCTCAGATTATGCCACTACTGATGAACAATATCTGTTGCAATCAATTTACAGAACGCTCTCTGTATTTTTCGCAAATTTCCTTTTTTAAAGACTTTGTAGTTTCTTGTTTTTTAAGTCTTTGTCATTTTACGCCAGACTCCGCATAAAGGATTTCCAGGAGCTTCTCATGTATTTTCAAGAAAAAAAATTTTACAGTGTGCACAAAATTTTGCTGTGGAAAGGCTTATATCCATCCGCTGATGCAGCAGCGCCTAGAATAATAACAAAATAGCCATGAATATTAATCAACATAAATTAAGTATCAAAACAGCAATGAGTAACCACTTGTCTGCAAAAACCGCAGGTCGAGAACCTCTTCGCGGCTACCCTTGTAATAATAGACCAGCTATTCTACATTACATTCATATTCTAAAGCTTAGTTCTTTAATAACTGAGCTTGTTTTAAAAATTCGCAGAAAAAGAAGCGAAACAACAATAATAATAAAACGAAAATGTAAAAACATTAAAGCAAAATTATCTATATTATTCGTAGTCTTTGGATTCATTGTAATTTATGCTTGTATATATGTGTGTGTGCGTGTGCGTACGTGTGGCGAAGACAACTTCAATTATGTATGAGAAATTAGATAAATGTTTGCTTTTTTTAATTGTTCTGTGTTTCTTTCCGCTAGATCTTGATGCAGAAGGTCGACCAGTTAAAACGTCACAGACAACGCAATGGATTGTTATAGCAATTTGCATAACTATATTTTTAATTGGCGTTTGGTAAGATAAACCAACTATCTCATGCAAAGTTTTATAACCTATTTAAACAATATATTTTTTATCGTAATATATTTTCCAAACGTAAAATTATTATTAATTAAATGTTTAATAAAGAGATAGATAAACAGATATGAAATAGCTTGACAAATAATGGAAGTGATGCATTTCATTTTCCTTGCTATCGGTGCTCTAGAATTTTTGATATTGACTAAAAGCAACAACTATTAGTTTGAGTAAAAGATGTTGATGATTCTTTAATTCTCTAAAATTGAAGGCAGGAACTGAAACTTTAAATTTGACAGAAAATTTAGTGAAACGCTCAAGTGCTTTGATGTGAAGAAGCTTCATGGCTTTCAAAATGATGTAATGTAAATCAATTGAATTTAAATTTATGCTATAAGATTAAGAGACATTTGTAAATGCATTAAAGTAATCTTCAGTTAATATATTAGTGCGAAAGCACTAATATTTTAGGACTAGTTCACCAATTTTTGATTAGTTATGAAGCGAATGTGCAGTTATTTGTATAAGATAATTAATTTTAAAGTTATCTTTTGCAGGACTGTTATCGCATCCCTTTTGTGGCGTTACTGTAGGAAGAGAGATAGAGTTTTTCGCCGCAAAACAAAAATTGTTTACCCCAAAACAAGTAGAGTAAGTATATTTTATATTATGATACCTTAATGAGCAGATTATTCAATACTCTTTAGACTTTAAAGTATAATCTGAAAACTTTGTAATATTTTCAAAACTTCATCAGCTCTTTCTATTTAATGAATGAGTTCTTTAATGTCTCATTTTAAAAGTACGATGTGCTCTTACGTGTTAATGATAACGTTTTCCAATTTCAAAAAATTTAACTAGAAATTTATAAATATGACATTTATTATCACCTCATTATGAGTGCCGAATTGAATCATTTAATTTTCACTTAAAAATATGTTTGTGAAGTTAATTACAATGCGGATATATGCATTTTCTGTCTGTATCATAATTTTCATCACATTCAATGGATTCTTTCTTTGTGTTGCATTTTATATACCACGCAGTGAATGAAAAAAAAATGTGCTTCAAAACAATTAGCTACCACTAAAATTTTGAAATTAGATCGATATAAACTAGACTGGTAGGATAATTTTGTTATTTGCTGCTAATTATAAAATATTGCTGAAGAAAAATGAAATTACAAATGAAGAAATTTTTTTTTATTATTATTTGAAGGCTGGAAGTGGAGTCAGCAAACCTCTGTTGGGAAAATTTAGTAAAGACAACGACGGCATTAAAAATGCCGGTATTCATACTCGTGCTAGCATTCAAGATCATATTTACGAAGAGATTGGTGAAGAACCAATTAAACCGTTTGAAGAACCGATATATGAAGAGATTGATGAACGTTTTTATGATCATGTCCCACCAGAACTGGTAGTTTTCTTTGAAATTTAAATATATTTTTTGACGAATTCACTTTTTTCGACATTTATAAAGAATATCACACAAAAGTCGGCGATTTTTTTAAAACATTTGGATGATTCAGTAGTACTTAATTTTTAGGTTCACTAACTTATCAATTTGAACAATGTGACTGCTTAAATAATTCGACTGAAAATCCTAAACACTGCTAGTGTCAGGAGGTAATTGTAAACGTTTTTTCAATGTTTTAAATTTTGATCCTTCCCTACCTCTTAAATGAAATCAGATTTGAAATTGTGAGCATTGTAGCCAATACCCTTGCCCTTTGGGAGCGAATGTGTGCAAAAAAATTTTGACTTTATGACTATTTGTTAGAAATTCAACTCCTGTTTATATGTTATTACCCCAGACTCTCTGTGATAATTGTAAACAGGGGTTTATTATCCCATGAGGTTGATGCAAATAGAAACCGAGCATACGCAGTCTCCTTGTAAGCTTAAAAACTTCTGGAGCAGTGGTTCTCAATCTACGGCCCACAGGCTGCATGTAGTCCTCTGAATCACTTTTGAGTCAGCTGAAATAGTTTAATGAGAAATACCATGCAAAAATCAAGTAATGCGGTAAATTGAAGTAAAATGTATCCCGCAGTGAATCAGTCGGTTAAGCTCGGTTCCCACAGAACACCGAAAGTGAAGCAGCACTGACCGTGGCCAATGCTTGGGATGATGACTACCTCTCGCTACTGATAGCTCGGAGACCGTATACGCTAATGGGAGCCGGTGTACGTAAAATCCGTCATGGCTCCAAATGTCTTTCAAGTTTGAAATAATACCTCTGTAATAACCAAGTGACGGTCTCTCATCCGATATTTGCTTCGAAATTAGGGGACCTCTTAGAGCCAAATCAAGTTTCCACCGCAGCGGAGCTTATTAATAAACGAAGGCGCTTTCTATGCCTGCCGTAATTTCTGTTTGCCTTGCAAGGGGAGTTTGTATTTCCAAGTGGCATTTGCAACAACTACAACATTTATGTAAAATGGACACAAAAGTGTAATTTTCATCAAGATATAATATTTTATCTTCCCAAAAGATTGGAAGTACAAGATTTAACTGTTTACCCTAGAGTACAAAATTTTTGGGGTAGTTGTAAACACCTAATTTGCGCATGAAAAATGAGAGGCAGGATGAAATTCATAACTAAAATTTTTTTCAACATTCCATATGACAAATAAAAACGGTAGAAACTGTTTATTAGGCGTTTGTAGAAGTGCTGGAGATGAAAATGTAAGATTACTACATTTTGTGGAACGACTTTTTTCAACGTGTCATTTTCAAGCAGTGGTGACGCCTCCAAAGTTGTTTGGAAACATACTGAACTCTTTCAATGTCTTCCCTATGTTTCCAATGCATCACTTACCAGCAGTTAAGTTTTCAAAACCACCACAAGCATAGTTAGGAAGCTTGTTTACAATTACCCCAACTGACCCTACATAAGATCTGAAAGGTTCATAAAATTTCGTTTCGAAAGTCATTTAATTTCAATGTAAAGTAAAAGTCTCACCTGAGCTACCTTTTGATTTTTCACATAATAACTTGAAGAGACGATCGCATTTGGCATTAGTTTTTATATTATTGACACATTATTGATTTATAAATAAATTTAATACCTCAGTCTTTATAGAGTATGCTTGTTTAGCTGCGAAACTTTTTACAATAATGGAACTTAATTCCTTTAATACAGGGTGTTTTTTTAGAAACAAAGAACTTGAAAAGGAAATAAAACACAAAATATCTTTGATATTCATGTAATTTGCTTTGTTTAAAGGATAATTTTATGGCATTAATGTTTGAATGTGGTGTCGGCATGTGGCCACTGTGGCTGGTGCGTACATATCGTAAACTGGAGGTCCAGTTTCTACTCACTTTTCGCAGTAGATCTGGCTGAATGTTGGTAATAATGGGCCGAATGATGGCTTCCAAGGGCTGCATTGTTCCTGGTTTATCAGTGTTGGCAAGGGACTTCACATATCCCCAGAGGAAATAATCCAAGGGCTTCAAATCTCAAGAACGAGATGGCCAGTTAACGGGTTCATTTCAGGATAACATGTGACGAAAGAATAATATCATCCTCTCAAAAAATAATGTGCTCTCAAAAATATCCTCTCAAAAAATAATATCCAAAGAATAACATCCTCCTCTTTTTTGCACAAAAAGAGGATGACCTCGTTTTGTGAAAAAAACCACTGCATGCTCAAATTGACTCAAATCATAAAGTATTCCTTGAAAAGTGTGATGCTCAATAGTGAGAATAACAAATATTAACAAAGAACGCTGAAAGCGTTCCCCTGTAGTCTGTATGCCACAAGAAAAGATCGTGCCGAAATGTCTGTGCTTGTCTGTTACTATGGCAATAAGGTGTGTCACTTTTTCCAAGGAAAGTTCAAAAAACGGGAATATCGTCTTTTGAACATTCTTTGACAAAATGCAATACACCTCATTAACATGGTATAGACAGGCCCAGACATTTCGGCACGAGCTTTTCTTGTGGCAGACAGACTATACACAGCTACATCGTTTGAAAACATCCAACCAGGAATCCAATCCATGTTCTACCAAAAAAGAAAAGACTCCACCTAATCAGATGACAAACTCACAAAGTTACACACGAAAAAGAGCAAGAATTAATTCCCGAACAGTGTAATACAGCGGCACCTAGTGGCCTGTACTCGAATATTAAAAAATTTAATCATGTGGCATAGTAATATAAACAATAAGCAAAAGTGTTAAATTGGCTAAAACTATGTAGCAAATAATAAGTGTAATTAAAACATGTGGGATGTTTACGTAACCACAATGATCGCCAAACTTTTGGAGCCGCTGATCAACCGTCCTGTTTTCGAATTCTACTGTGAGATACTCCTACTACTGACGCTTGTAATAATCAACTTTGTATTTGTTTTCATCTTTCATTATTGAGTAACTTTGAGCGGCATTTATATGTTGGTTCAACTAATATATTTTCTTTTAACTTTCGAAAAAATTGAGTGAGAACTTTATACATGAAATGTCTGTTATTCAGTTAAGTTAAAAGATTTCTAATTTTTGCAATACACAATATGAAAAAATACCTTTTTTATTAAATAGCACAGTGAAATACTAAGAAACAAGATGCACAACTGCTTTTGAAATATTTTGCAATCAATGCAAGAATTTTAAAACGTAGTAAATTATTTTTTGACTAATAGTACACCTTTAAAATTGAGCTTGGTATCCAATTTTAGGTAGAGAGTAGCTCTTATGAAGAGCCAATACGACTCCATGAGCCACGACAGAGTTACAAGGCTTCCAAGTATAACGTCTATGAGAAAGCACCCAGGATTACCTCCAATGAATCTCACATATATGAAGAAATACCCACCAATGTTTCGAACAAAAATCACATTTACGATGAAGTTCCAAGATCTACTTCAAAAAGAAGCCATTTATACGATACGGTTTCTAGAATTACGTCAAACAACAATCACATTTATGACGAAGTTCCCAGAATTACATCAAATAGGAATCACATTTATGATGAGGTTCCCAGAGTTACATCAAATGACAAACACATCTATCACGACGTTGCCTCAAATAACGGCCAAATACATGCTGAAGTTCCAGTGGTAGCCTCAAACATCAAGCGAAAAGATAATAACGGCCAAAGAAATAACAATAATGAAACGATTTGTGAGAATTACAATAGTGCTTCTGTTAAAAATAACAGTCTTGGTTTTGAACTTGATGTCACTAAAATGAATAACAAGTCGAGAAATTCAAATCTTAAAGAGTTAACCAAATTCGATAGTACGCCTGTGAGAAAAGAAAAGGAAAAAGAAAGACAATCAAAAAACCACCGAAGCTTTTTGAATTTCAGGGATAAAAAAGATAATTCGGAAATACGTGAAAGCTTATCTAAACCATCTGCAAAGGATCAACTGAAATCAATAGAAAAAAGTATGCGGCCGTCACGTCAAAGTAGTTTCAATCGCCTGTCGTCAAAGTTATCTCATCTCTTAAAGAAAAACAAAGAAGGTTCACAATATGTTCAAAAACATGCAAATGTCTCTCAAAAATTGTTAGATGCTTCTAAGCGCTCAGCAAGTAAAAAGCATAAATCGGATGAAACATTTAAAACTAATGACAAATCAAGAATTTCTTCTGATTCATCAATGAATTCTAAAAAATCAACTGATTCATCAGAAGGTGTATTATCATTTCATCAGAAATATCCTTCTAATTTAGCGCACAACTCCAAAGCATCCACGTTCAAACATGATGAAATGAATAACTTAAAACAACAACAGTCCAAATCATCAACGAAGTTTGTTCACACATCATCAAGTAAACAAAAGAAATCTTTAGAAGAAAGCCAAGAGCCACTCAAAATATCATTGAATCCTCAAGTTATATCTGAAAACAGATTTTCTCACGACATAGACAGAGATTCTGCAAAATCTGAATCTGATAATTCTTCGCAATCGACGTCGACTGAAGAAAATGGAAATCGAGATTCTGCAAATAACCCTGAGATATGTAAGTGATGTGAATAAATATTTATGTATACATAATTATTATTGTTATTATTAATAATTTACCTTAACAGAGAGAGAGAGTGCACAGACAGGAGATTTATAAGGGAAAATGTTAACTCTGCAAGAAATTAAATTAAAAGTTAGAAAAAATATTCATAAAACAATTCCACTGAATTGTTAAAATTAATTAACCCTAGATGATATTTTTTGTATTTTAATCAATAAATAACAAGTTTTTAAAAAAAGACAAAAAAAATAATCTGCACATCTCTTACACTGATAGAAATTTCATCATGAAATTACGGTTAAATGACCGGCAGCAGTCTGTCCATCTAATTCAACCGTTAAATTTACGGTTTGGAACATTTTTCTATCGTTACGGGAGCTAACCATTTCCAATCAGCTTGGTTAAAAAGCCGTAAATACAAAAGTTTACGGTTTTATAACCGTTTAAAAATGGTTTCAAAACAAAATTTTTACCGTTTTTGAACCATTTAGAGGCGTAGAATCATCGAAGCGTAGAAACCGTAAACGAAGCTTGCGGGAATTGAACCCGGGTGTATTTCACACCAGCCTTGCTCTCTAACCATTCGGCCATCTGCACCACACAAAGCGGTCGTTTATTTATGAATAAATCTTTCCTCTCAACAAGAAAACTGCATTAAAATTGAGATTTCAGTTTTTGATTAGATGCAAAGCCATCTTTGGTCTAAATTTACAGTATATTGAAGAAAATCATTTTATTTTCTGCAAAAATTAAAATACAAACAAGCTTCAGCAGCTCAAATTATGGGTTCGCTCATTCGCAAACAGTTCGGGAATTCGATGTCTCCAATTTTTTATTTACGTGTGTATGTCTTTCTATTTAGTAAACACTGCTTAAGCCACTTTCTTTTTCTTCTTTTTTTATAAACACATGCAGATTTGAACTGATAAATCTTTATTCATATTTTAACAACAACGTACGACTGGTAAGGTTTCACAACCAAGATGGACGCCCGATTCTTATTGAGCGCTTGAAAATTACGGTTAGTTAAACGTTCTTTAAGATAAACAGAGAATAAACATTTTTTTTCACAATCAGCGATTTGAGTACCATCTTTTTAATGGTTATTCAACTGTTGTAATTAAATACGGTAAAATAACAATCACATAAATGGTTATTTTACTATTTTCTTACGGAAATTTTTAACAGTGTATTTAATACTAGAAACGTGATGAAAGATTTGCACTTTGTATTTTGCCAGACACCTTTCTTTCAGTAATTTACATTAATCGTACAAAAAAATGCATGTCATTTTGACATTGTTTTCGTGTTTTCTGGTTGAAATGGATACTATTCCCTCTACCCCACTTCTCATAACATTCTTTTATTTCACAATTTTTGTGTACACTAAAATATTTCCGTCAAAATACAGGAACAAAACTGAGTATTTCTGCTAAGATACGTAAGAATTTGTGTGAAATCGATCAAGTTTCTTAATGACAGTTTCTCAATAAAATTCTTGTTTTCCCGCCCTATGTACAACTACAGAGAAAGATCTGTTAATTTAAGTAAGTACTCGATAAAAAGTCAGGGTAGCAAAGTTGAAGAAAATTCTAAATACTTGAGATTTTGTTACCAGTTTAAAAAATGTAAGCAAATATATTACATTTCGTTAGCGTACGGTTAATTTAAAATCCATCGAGAAGCCTCTGCAGTCTGTCCTTCCATTTCCGAAGGCATCTTTGGCAGAGCGGACTATTAGGCACCGGAGCAACAGCGTGGTCTGAAGTTCTGAACCCACCTCTGTGTACCAAAAAGTGATTCAGCTCTTATATACATATAGTATATATATATGAACCTTCGATGATTCCATTAAGTTTTAGGTATTTTATTTTTGTTAATTTACTGAGTCTTGGTTACTCTACTGCTGTCAGTTTAAAGAGCATTCTCTGTTTTTTTATTTCCAATAATTTCCTTCTTCTAAGACTTCGTAGTTTCTTTTTTTCAATTCTCTGCAATTTTACACTAGACACCGAATGAATGATGTCTAGTAGATTCTCATGCATTTTCGTGCATATTTTTCCCAGTGAAGACAACTAATGCAACATATAAAATTACATCACTCATACATCACTCATCAATATACATCACTCATAACATTAAAATTTTGGATTCGATCCCGTAACCCTGGCCTTAAAGACAGAGCTATGTCATCAGGCGCTTTACGTGTGTTAGGTTATTTTAAAAGAATAATATATGTTGGAAATGTAAAATAATATGTTCTTTAATTTTTTTCACTTGATTGATTTTTATGAATTAAATAACATTGCATTGTATTTACTCAATGTATTTTACAGATACTATGCAACAAATATTTCATTCTCAAATGGAACCTTTCGAAGTGGAAGAAGATTTATCAGGACCAGACAAAACATCATCTTGTAACAAAGTAATACCCAGTTTCAGTATTATTGCGGATAGTAGTGAGAGACCGAATTCGGAAAACAAAGTACATGGAGAAAGACTTTCTTTCAGATAGTCAAAAGCATTCAAGTGTTTAAGAAGACAATTCTGATATAAATCAGACCATAAAACAGCTCTTTTCAGATGAAGAACTTTTCAAATTAGCTGATAAAGCTTATGAAGAATTTCTGTGATTTCTCAAGCTTGCAAGTAAAACTGCTGAACTCTGCTTTTGTGCATTTGAGATCAAAGGACCAAGGAATATTTGAAGAAAAGAAGGTGTGATGTCGATTAAATAAGAATAATTAACATTAATTTCATCCCTGATTTTTAAAAAAATGATTTTTCATTTTACAAAAAAAAAGTCTTTTTTTATGCGCATCGTTAATAAAGTCTTGTTATAAGTAATGGTATGTATTTCAAAAATATGTAGCTCATAACATTTCAATATATATTGTTATGGGTTCGTCGTACTTTAAACAGATGACTAACTCCTTGAACATACAGAACAATTTATTTACTATAGTTATTTACACTATTTACAGATTTAAGCACACAAAAATATCTCACGAAGTACAAACATCACCGTAAAACCACGGTAATCTCGTATTTACTTCACAAATACGAATGAAATCGAGCACGAAGCTTACAGCACAATGGCTCAGACTGACATGCACTCGCCAACAGACTAAAACTGAACTGAGATTTTTTCAACTGCTCGCCAGAATTCCTTATGTAGCATCTCGAATCACGTGTCATGATTATTCCAGAAAATTCTAGCAAAAACATTAGAATTATCTAACGTGATCGGAAAGTCGCCAAGCTTGGCGAGAAACAACATCTGTACCCCTAATTTCATGTACTTGCATTATCAAAGTTTCCTAACGTAGTCGTTAAAAAAATCATCCACAGATAGGAACTTTTTCATTAATGAGAGACAACTAGCGGTTTTAAAAAATACTATAAAATGCATTACCTGATTTATTACATGTCATATTTCAACAAATTCCTGTTGCTATAAAAATTTCCTTTTTCTATAAACTTCAAGAAACATCAGTAAATTAATTAGTTCCACTGCCTTTGTTTTTCTACAAGTGGAGCTCGTTCTTTATCTTCTTTCTTTAGATAATTCAGATCTAATTAAATGCGCTTATTAAAATGGAATAACATGTAACACATTTTGATACAACTTTATAAGAAAACATTCTTCCTTTGGCGTCAGCAGTATCTGTCGAGACAGAGTAGTCAAAGCTGTTACAATAACGTGTAATTAAATTCCTCGGGCAACACAATCACCGACACGGGAAACTCCTTCCACTAATTATAAGTAGTTTTACGACTTCACATTGTTTCTGAGATTAATCATTAGAGATGTGTTTTTTCAGACTTGAACACTGAAAAGGCGTTAAACACAATTAGCATTACGCTACATGCAAGAGCAGTGTTTTAAGTAATAGTGATTGATAATGTCACATTAAAGATGGAGTAGTTTTAAAATGTGGGATATACAGAAATATATAGGAATTTTTCTTTTGTTACATAAAAGTACTATATTCGTCCACTGGAGTTCGAACGATATGAAAGTTGCTTTTACATTCAGTCGCTACTGTAACAGATGTATGAGAAGCAGATTTTGAAACATGACATCGAAATACAATAAAGCCCATCTTTCCTACTAACACAATTTCTCAAGATCTGTTTGGTCATGGCTGCCTGCGATCCTATAGCTGCTGTCCAGACGCGGAGCCAGAACAAAGGAATAAGCGTTCAAACGACAGTTATCTTTTTCCTCACTGGTGCGCTGCAAGCATGTACTAGATTTGTATGGAAATACATTACGAAAGCATTGTTTTTGCCTGGTTTGTAGCATGCATCATGAAGATTTTTTTTTGGTAAATTTTTAGTTCATGCATTACTGATCGGAAATATGTCTCCCGATGTTTAATTGTGTCTAACATATATATATGTATTTTAAAGAAGTTTTTCATCGTAAATGAAATAAAAACGAAAGAAAGCAATAGAGTGTTTTTTCTAAGCATTAAATTAGTGATTTCATACATTTTATAATTTTAGGGATTTATTAATTTCACGTTTGGTTTTGTATGCATATATTTTAATCGTTTTTTTACTTCATGTCACCTATTCAATTACTCTACAAATAGAAATTGTGAGTTTGATGCTTTAGATGATATTTCTAATCAGTGAGGACTGACATTTGCATTTTCCCCATATGTCTCGAACTTTACTGGTTTTATTTATTTATTTATTTGTACATCATATTATTAATAAGAAAACTAAAAAACTTCAAAATTTGGTACATTAGGAGAAAAATTTGTTGTCAGCTATCAGGATTAATTTTAAAACTTCATCATAATATTTTCCAAAAATATTCTATAAAATAAATTTTAGAATGATGAAATTCTTGATTTACCTGAAAAAGTTACGTACAGAAGAGATAAAAAAGCACAGAATTTAGTTCACGCAGCATGTAGTTACAAATAAAATAATACAAATTATTTTATTGATAAAAATTATCCCTGCTGTCGCGGGATGTAGAAGGCGTGCATGCTGCAAGTTTTTCTGTGTCTGATAGTATGTCAGTATCAGACTCACTATCACTTTCCAGTTCCTTTAAAATCTCAAAACTATCATCATTATCTGAGAACGAATCATTCACTAATTGGGTGTATTCCTCTTTTTTTAAATATAGTTTTCTCTTTGCCGTTCTAATAACAAAGCATTTGCAGCGCTAACCGATTCCGAATAGAAATGAAGACAAGGAAGCAAACCACTGAATATCTTTATATCGGCAAAAAAGGAAATAAAAGTATATGGAATGATTCGAACCATTTGCATGTGTTAATATCATCTGATCCAGTTAAAGCGCCAGCTTGTTTATTTTCATTACTCATTGCCCCCGCTGCTCTGTCATAAATCCTTCCTTTCTTCCCGAACCAAGAAAAAAAGATTTAAAAAAATGCTATGGAAATGAAGGTCAACGTTCTCCAGGCTCATCATGACGCGTTTTCTTTTGCAAGGCCTAATCTTTGACTATTCTTACTTAATATTTTAGGATTTTGTTCTAAATATTTAACTAGTGTAATTGCTTTAGATGAGATCAGCAAAAAAAGTCGCCACTCTTAAATGATAATCCATCTGATGAAGTTAACTGAAGTCAGCCACACTATACAATTCAATACTAGTTATTAGTATTATGCTATTAGTCTATTAATAACAGTCTAACTGTTCCACTTTCCTAAAGTAATTAAATTTACAATAAATGGAATTGAAATAATTCAATTAACACATATATTTAAAATAACTTTATCATAAATATAATAAAGTAACTAATAACCATTTGAAGACTATTCAATACGGCTTTCAAAAACCTGCTAGCCAACTTATTTGAGCTACACAGTATGAGAGTATAAATGTATTTCATAAAATTATGCGCAATTACTGTCGTTGAAAATAAAAATAAATCTGAAAGCATAATATGATCAGCCAATTGCGAAGAAAATTTTCTCTGTGTTCATTATATATAAAAATATACGTATGTAAGAAAAGTAGTATCTTAACGAGCAGCTTCAAAGTCTGCATGTGTTACTACCAAAGAAAACGATATTTTTATTATTTCCTCTGTATTAAAAACGTTTTAATGGCAAACACACAACCCTGCAACTTATTTTGATAGTTACTTTTGCCCTCAACACTTAAATGTTTATCTGTCGTGAAATTCAAGCCTTTATACGCGGTGATATTGCTATGGTTAGCCCTTTAAATCATCGCTTTTAAGTACATGCAATTGAGTGAAGTGGCAGAAAATGTAAGTTCTGCTTGCACGCACTTTTTCGCCCGTTTGGACAGCCGCTATAAGATCGCAGGCAGCCATGGTTTGGTGAACTGTCCACAATGCACATCGTTACCAGAGACTAAAGATAAAGCTAGACTCAGATTTAGGGTTACATTTAAGCTCGAAACATGCAAGGAATTTCTGACTACATTTCAGCCAAATAGTACTTCAACGATGGTGTTTACCGCAAGTTTAGTTAAACGCATTTTCCACCACTCAGTTTGATTTTACCCTTTCAGTCGCAATAATGCATTTGCAATCATCATAATCTTTTTGTTCGACAGCTAAATCTGCCTCTAACAGAGCATCGACATCATTAAATTCTTCCCACGCCGGCAGGGTGTCGCAGTGGTAAGGCGCGGGCATCGTACGTTCAGGTACGCAGGATCAAACCTGGCCCAAGTCGCTGGATTTTCAAGATTCAGAAAATCGACAGCGCCCATGTCGCATGATTTTGCGGCATGTTAAAGATCCCTTGAGTAACGTTTGGCGTGGATAATCTCTGCTATATTGAATTCCAACTGCAGTTTGCATCAGTTAGAGTTCAGGTGCCGCCGTCTAGGGGGAAACTCAGCGTTAAAAAAAATTGCGGCAATGGTACCACACTTTTTTCCACCAGACACCCATACACTTTTTAGCCGAAGCCTTAGGCGTATGGTACCACACTCATTGTGGTGCCGCTGAAAGAGTTGGTTCCAATCTCTGGGAACGCACTAGGTCTGCACTGGTTAAGAACCAATACTACGCTGCCCATTAAAATTTTTTTAAAAATTCCCATTTCCCTACAATAAGAGGATAAATTATCGTTTTTATATCTATTGAAAAATTTCATTTTTTGAACTTCCTTTTCTTCAGCCAAAATCCTTCAAAATAAAAATTAATTTTAACGTAATTTAAAGGAAGAATACAGTTTAACTCTTGTTGCATTTTAAAGATGTTAAAAAAAATTATTTGAGCCGTTTTTGATACATATTTACCTTTAAAATTCAGCCTTTTATGCCCTCTGAAACATCATGATTTCTCTTAGCATCATGGGAAAATAAGATGAACACGGCTCAACTAGATTCGATGACTATTTTACTATTTACATTTATTTGAGGAGCACATTGATTTTTTTTCCCCTTTTTATTTTACAATTTTAAAATAAGAGTAACATTATTAATGTGTCGTAAAGGTAAGCTAAATTCTATCAGCCTATATTCGTGGACGGTTTGTTCATGAACGGAGAATAATCAGCCACTGAATTAGTTGGTTTCGATGAAGGCATTGATGAAAATATTGCAGAAAAATGACGACAATTGAGATACTATTTGTGATAAATCAGTTGGATAATTATTTATATGTTGTAAACACGTTCCACAAGCTTTGGATAACTTATGAAATAAAAAGTCCCTATTTACCTCAATGAATGTATTTCTAGCTATCCTATTTTATAAATATCTATCGATGTGGTACCCAATGCTAACTGCGCAGATACTGTGTGTAGCATCAATGGCCTTCATAGACTACCCCGAAGGGCACGGAACGCAGCGCTCCTTCCTTCGAACCTTCTAAAAACTCTCAGACACTTAACAACCAGAACCGGCCATAGGGACCGGACTGGAGAGTGTTGCCTAGCTGCTTTACTGTCTCCGTGCCGCAATTTCTCTACAGAGAGCCTAACATCCGCCGGAAGCAGATTGGTGGGGATTTAGCGTTACCCAGACCGCACCACGAGGCGGCCCCCACCATTACGGCCCTATTTTTCTGGTATATTTTACTCACTTATTGTAGTGCATCGGCTCCCAATAATTCCAAACAGCCTCAAGGCATATTTAATTTTTGTGCTACCTAAACTGCAGTGGTTCCAGTTGGAATCATATTGAATTTTGATTTAAAAAAAACTGATTTTCTTTTAAAACTTTTATCTTAGGTTCAAAATGAATGTGTTTCATGAATTTTAGAACATTAATAACACTCTTGGGACTGAAAGGGATAGAATTTATATTGTATTTCTGATTTGTAGTTCTAATTATTAGATTATGCTTTGTCCTTTAAATCGATTTATAACAGTAGGCAAGTTTAAACATAGTGACTTTTTCTGCAGCCTTACTTAGCTATTACATTGCTATTCTATTTTTACATTTCTTTATTTATTTATTTTTAATAAGGTCTTATGGGCGCGTGTGTGTATGTGTGTCTTATAAGTTTCCACTTACTCTACCTTTACTCATAATAATCAAGAAATATTAAGAACAAATTGTGCCTTCATTCTGTAAGTTTAAGAAAAGTGCAGGTTTAGTTACTTATTTAAAATATAACACATCAAATTATATTTTAAAGAATCTGCAAAAAAATCTTTTTGAATAACTTAAGTTCAATAACACACACAAAAAAAAAAAAAACGAAAGGATTTTATATTCAGAAAAGACAAATGCAAAAAAGCGACTGTTAATTCCAAACATTTATTTTGAATAATCCAAGTAGAAACATTCCACTTTGATAAAAATCAGAGAAAAATTTTTAAATGCAACACTTTTTACTAAAAGAGGAAATCACAGGATGCTTTTTGTGTCTTAGAACTTATTAGAACGTCTGAAACATTATGCGCTTCATTGCTTCCGATAGCTTTAGATTAAAAATTTTACGAATGAGCAAGCACTTTCGACTAAGTGCGTTTTCTTGTTTATGAATGCAAGACTTGGGACGAAAATATAGTTAGTATATTTTCTTCTAGTCTTTGCAAATGGGCCGTCAGCCAGATTTCATATATTGCTGTGTAAATATTCATTGGAATTACTTCTCAAAAACCCATTGGAGACAAATGTGTTACTTTATTTCATACCAAAGTCAGAGATTTTCGGTATTGTTGCTTTTAATGCGTACATTTTTCTACTGTGCCTCATAAACAATTCTGTAATCGTAATAATAATTTTACACCACTGTTACCACTACCGAATATAAAGGCGTTAATTTCATTTTTGTACGTTGCATTAAAAAACATTTTTAAAACGGCTCTGTAATTTCCAAAAATATCAGATGCTCTAATTTTATAATTATCCTTGTAGTATCGATTTTAAAGGTTTAACTTGTAAATTAGGTATGTCGAAAATAAAAAGTTTTCAATATGGTATGCTCCCTGTATTTCGTGCCGACTACCATTCCGCATTCAAAGCGTATAGTCAAACGGAGTAAAGTGGTCATGCAGCAAATAAAAAACTGTACCTTTAAAATAAATAAAGGAATTGCTGGGAGTAATGTTTTTATTTTAGCTTTTGATAATTAAGAACTAAATTTTTCATTCAAAATTATCTTAATGGCAACTCTTTAGGTGAAGAAAACAGTCAAGTTGCTTGTTTATACAACTTTTTTTTTTTTTTTTTGAAATTGAAACGGCGCTAGTTGCTTCTCTCTGCAATTTTGCTTTAAAAATATTGGCAAATTGACGGTGCAGAAAATTTTACACAGATCTCAAATACACTTCCTCACAAACAGTGAAGCTAGATTAAGTTTATGTATTATTTTACAGTAGTTTAAATAAGATTGGGTGAAGTGCACTGTTAGAAATTTCATCATGAAATTACGGTTAAATAACCGGCAGCAGTCTGTCCACCTAATTCACCGTTAAATTTACGGTTTGGAACATTTTTCTATCTTTACGGGACTTAGACCATTTTCAATCAGCTTGGTTAAAAAGCCGTAAATACAAAAGATTACGGTTTTATAACCATTTAAAAATGGTTTCAAAACAAAATTTTTACCGTTTTTGAACCATTTCGACGCGTAGAATCATCGAAGCGTAGAAACCGTAAACGAAGCTTGCGGGAATCGAACCCGGGTGTATTTTACACCAGCCTTGCTCTCTAACCATTCGGCCATCTGCACCACACAAAGCGGTCGTTTATTTATGAATAAATCTTTCCTCTCAACAAGAAAACTGCATTAAAATTGAGATTTCAGTTTTTGATTAGATGCAAAGCCATCTTTGGTCTAAATTTACTGTATATTGAAAAAAATCATTTTATTTGCTGCAAAAATTAAAATACAAACAAGCTTCAGCAGCTCAAATTATGGGTTCGCTCGTTCGCAAACAGTTCGGGGAATCCGATGTCTCCAATTTTTTATTTACGTGTGTATGTGTTTCTATTTAGTAACCACTGCTTGAGCCACTTTTTTTTTTCTTCTTTTTTATATACACATGCAGATTTGAACTGATAAATCTTTATTCATATTTTAACAACAACGTACGACCGGTAACGTTTCGCAACCAAGATGAACGCCCGTTTCTTATTGAGCGCTTGAAAATTACGGTTAATTAAACGTTTTTTTAGGATAAACAGAGAAAAAACGATTTTTTTCACTATCAGCGGTTTGAGTACCACCTTTTTAATGATCATTCAACTGTTGTAATTAAATATGGTAAAATAACAATCAAATAAAGGGTTATTTTACTATTTTTTTACGGAAATTTTTAACAGTGTGGTTATAGAATTAAGCTTAACATGCACCGCTGTTCTAAAATTACTTCTAGAATTGTTCTAGAATTATTTATGAGGTTGAATAGGACTTAACTTGCATAGGAAGTCAAGGGGAGCTCAGCTTCTATATTTTTTTTCAGTTTTATGCGAGTTTTTAACTATTAGATGGTATTCAGGCTATTTACGCATGAAAATTAATTTAGAAGACTATGGGGGCCCGGACTTCTTCTGACCACTGGACAGATGTTTACTTAAATATTAATTTCACAAATACTGTATTATTTTTAACAAATAACTTTTAAGTGAACAGGTTTAAGCACAACTGAGCTCAAATGCAATGAGGATTTAAATTACTATAACATAGTTTTCATAAAATGGTACGTTTAGCATTTACGAATTCTTAGAAGCACTTTTAATGAAATAATTTTCAAGCTATTTTACTGGTATAATTCATTTCTAAATATTCTTATTATAAATATTATTAAACTATGAATGCTTAGAACTAGCAGTACTTCATCTTTGTTTTAAGACCTATGCAACAGTTGAAGTTACGAAGATGAGGCCAACTCTTGACTACAGAGGGCATTAATAAATTCAATTGAGTGAGATAAAGTAATTTTCTATCTAAATGAACCTTTGTAGAGTATTTCGAAACATTATGGTTATTAATAATACGTTCATATGTCTTTTTTTATCAGTTATGACTACTTTGTACTCGCTTTACCCACCCCCCACCCCCCATGGGGTAAAGTAGTAATAAATACATTCCAAAAAGAAGGCGTCATAAAAGTATTTTATTCAATTTTTTTCTTCCTCAAATTTAATGCATTGTGTTTTGTAATAATGTAATGCAAAATATCAAGCTAAAAATCTGAAAGTTTGGAGCAAATTCTTATATTTATTGTCGACGAAAGTTGAAAAGCGAGGAATTTATGACCACTTTACCTCACCTGACCCTACTAATCCCAGCTTTCAGACATAATTACGTTAACTAAGAGTTTGAATGAATTGTTTGACTGTAAATGAAATCTTTGTGCTGCTTAACTCATTTCTGTTGATTTGAGGAGATTAGCAAATTTTAATTTTGTTATATTGCGGAAATATTACAATTGTGGTTTGCGTTCAACGTATATAAATCCAACTTTCGCCCTTACCCAAGCGACATCTTTTGGCCAAGCAGTTTAAGGCACTGTATTACATCACGGTGGTCTCAGGTTCTAAACCCATCATTACGAGATAGCACAACTTCTCCTCTGTCTTCAATGCCGTATACCCGCCGCAAATTGGTGAGTCGGTATTGGACAATACATCCTTCCAGAAATAGTGATTCAGCGGATGGATGAATAGCGTGACGACTACACAACGATGTGATGAATAGCGTGACGAACGCGTGACTGCAGCACAGGTTTTATTTATTATTATTATTATTTATTGGTAATCAAACAGAATCTCGAGTATTTTTTTCTCTTAATTTACATAGCATTAAGTCTTCCTTCTCTGTACATCCACAATCTTGCATTTAAAAAAAAGTCTGTGTTCTCACAAAAACTTTGTCGTTTATTCTCCGTATATTTTCTCTTTTTATCTATCGGTAGGTTGTCAATTTTGTATTATTTTTGGGTTTTATTTGTATATTTTCTGGGGTGTTTTCCTGTATGTTATCTGGGTTTTTTTTTATTTTCTGTAATGTCCTCTTTTTAAGTTTCTGTAGTTTCGTGTTTTGGATTCTCGGTGATTTAGCTTCAGACTCCGGATAAATTATTTCCAATACACTTCGTGTATTTTCGATGAGAAATTTTTTTCCAGTGCAGGACGCATAAAACTGAAAATGGCAATCTGGGGCAGGTAGCGCGTTCGCATTATCTGCCGCATCACAAGTTGTTGTTTTTTTAAAACGTCTGCATGCATAAGATTAATGAAAAAAATCAGTGTTGGTATACCGGAAAGCTTAAGCTATTTTGAGATTTATTTTATGTCCGAAAATCTACGTCAGTCGACGGGAAAGTAGGCTTCTTTAATTGTGGACGGAATTTCTTGTTTAATTCATATTATATTCCTAATAATTAGCACATCAAAAGTAAGCTATATACAAAACTTGGTTTCCTAATTAAAAGTTAATTAAAACATAATTTTAATTAAAAAATAAAATTTGTCCCAGTTTACACTTCATTCATTAACGTGTAGAGAATTTGTCAAGGAAATAAATCAGTTTATTATGGCTTTAGCGTAACAGAAAATTCTTATTATTTTAACGGAGTTTCGCTTGACTGACAGAATTACGTTACCGCTTCAGTAAATACTTTGCAGAAAAGATTTGTTCTTAATGAGTGTATCTGAGCATGTAAAAATCAAAATGTCTGTCGCATTACAGCAGGAGAAAAAGGTCTTTGTTAGGCACCGTAATCATTTTAGAAATGAGATGGAAACAGATTATTTTAATATTCCTTATACATACGAGTTATGAATCGTACTTTTCTTTTTTTATTTAATTTTATGTATTTTGTGCTTATACTAGTAATTGCTATCTGCGTTGCAATTTTAAACGTAATTAAAAATATAAAAATTGTTTACTTATATTATGCTACATTGGTAAATCTAATTTTATTTCAAATACTCTGCACATCTGAAATTACGCGTTTGGTGAACAAGTCATTTTTTATATAAAATAACTTATTAACAAATCAATTGTTATTTATCAAATTTTCAATAAACTGGAAACACGTTATTTTGGAAGCATAGGAAAGAGAAGGGAAATAGAAAGGCAGCGTTTGAAAGCGACCAGGAATTAAGCCGTAAGGAACGCCTTCCGTTTATAGATGAGCACCACAACAGTGAACGTACGACTTGGCTCATTATGTAATTGGCAGACACCAGATGGAGCCGCCACAAATAGGCCACCTTCCTTTTTTGACCTAAGAGTGAAGGGAAGGGAAACTTTCCTCCCACCGGTACCCTCGGAACCATGGAGGTAGTATCGAGGGGAGATGACACGGCGGCTAACATCAGAGGGATCGGGGTTACCATTTCCTGCCATGTTTCGCTCTTTCGCATCGGCACAAACAAACCGTGTGCTTAACGCTTTTCTACGAGAATTTTTCAAATTTTCATTGCCTATATCTTATTCCGATTTCATGCAATCTTCCAAATAACGCGAAAAACAATTACACCATACTATTGACAAGTTCTCATTTAAAAACGGTTAACATTAGGTGCAATTTCATTATAGAAAATGCTGGTTTTTGTAACGCATTTTTCGATGCTCTGAGCACTTGCCCTTCGATAATTTTGCCGGTTTTCTCATGTATTGTATTAATATTAAACTTTTTATACATTCTTATTCAGAGTTTGCGCTTCCATGTCTTCTCAAGCATTTTTTAAAAAGTTTTAATAAAGATCTTAAATGCTTTATTAATATATGTAGACACACACACACATATATATCTTATATATATATATTATTTATTTACTTACATACACATTTGATCTGATATTTATGGTTATACAAGCAATGATATTGCATTGTAATAGAAAGCTCATTAATGTAAATATTTCAAAGAGGACATTTAATTGTTGCGTAGCATTTTATTTAAAATAAAGAACATTGTATTTCAAGAAATAAGTAGTTTTAAAAAATATTTGCAGAATTATGCATAAAAACTAGCGTCTATAATTCAAAGTATAATTTTAGGAATATTATTTTTAAAAGATAAAATTAAAATTGATATTTTTGAAATAATAATTTCTTTATTTCTGTTCAAAAACAGTGAAATGATTTAAATAATGACAAGCATTTGCTTAGTGATGTGACAAATAATTCTTGGAATTAAAAATTAAAATAATCTATTGGTACAAAAGTTAATATTCATAACAATAAAAAGAGTTTCACACGGGGAGTAAGATCTTTAAAAAATTTCATTACAAAGAAAAATGCTCATGAGGGATTTAAATTTCTGAATGACTGAACACAAATGGGTAGGCTCACTAAATTTGAAGCATTTACTGGAAAACTAGGAACTGTGATAATTCATAAACTCTGTGTGATTTATAAATTTTGGGGAGTTAGTGTATAAGAATGTAAATTTTAACATCATTGAAACCCAAAGTTGATGAGGGAGAGGCACCCCCCTCCCCCTCCCCCATTTTTTTGTATTCAACGTCAAATTTTAAGACAGTAATATGTAGATATTAAATAACAAGATTTGGAAAAATCTTTGGAAAAATCACACTAAGAAAAAAATTCTGGTTGTACTACTAATTAAAACAATCAATCTCAGTGACAAAGAGCATATGAAATTAGAAAGGCAGATAGAAAGGAAACTGTTATATTTAACAGTGCCGGGTCTCGGGGGGGAGGCACCCGGGCCCTTGCCCCGGGCGGCACTTCTGGGCAGCAAATTCATTTGTGATGAAAAAAAAAAAAAAAAAAGGAAGAAGAAAGAAAAGACCATAAAATAAAAAAAAAAGAAAAATATATTTAATTAAGAAAATTTAACTTTTGGAAAGAGAAAATTAAAATCCTAGTTCAGCGCTCCGATTTGATCATTGATCGGCTATTTTGCTAACGATTAAAACCGATTAATAGAATTATTTATTTGTATAAACTATCGGAAACTAAAATTGAGTTATACTGAATATGTTGCGTTGTTGATCAGTCGGCAATCTAATTTAAAAAAGAAATAAAATTAAATAAAATATTTTTTATAAAAAAACAGAACCGACTTCAAATTAAAAATTGCGCTAAAAAGTAAAAAATAAATTCATTCTTTAGACAACATCGATGTGACTTTTAAACATAGTTTTAGAAGTCAATGCAAAATCAGGATAGATAAAATCTTTTGTAATCATGAATCAATTACTAATATCTATATTTTCTCAGAATTAGCAACAGTTTTAATATCAAGTAGCAAATGGTATAATGGTAATTAAACTCATCATTTTGCACAGACTTCTAAAACTATGTTTAAAAGTCACATCGATGTTGTCTAAAGAATGAATTTATTTTTTACTTTTTAGCGCAATTTTTAATTTGAAGTCGGTTCTGTTTTTTTATAAAAATTATTTTATTTTATTCTTTTTAGTGTAAATACATTTTTTATATAATTACTCTATTTAAAAAAAATCCATATCAAAGGGCAAAACTTCTTTGAATGAATGGCACTAAAACTAATCATTTGTATGATAAATTCCCCTTTGAAGTCGATTTTAGCAAACAAACTGACTGGATTAATTTTCGCCTTCAGTTAAACTCTTGCTGGAATTTCTTTTAATATTATAGCCCATGACAACAAACATGTTTTCAACAATGACTTTTATATTTATTAATAGATTTCCCAACAAAGAAAAATCAAGTCAAGCCTTTCCAATTAAAATAAAAAATACTTATTTTTCACCCGTAACGTTTTTTCTAAAAAACAAATGTTAGTCAAATTGATTTGCAATATTTGAGTTAGACGACCCTCTATCGATTAAAGAAAAAATCATCAAAATCGGTTCATTTAGTCAAAAGTTATGGATGAAAAAACAAAAAAAGTACTACATTTTTGCCAATTACTTTTGTTCTATTTATCGAATATGGTCAAACGGACTATGGGAAACTATGGGAAATCACCCTCGATCGATTGAAAAAAGAATCATTAAAATCGCTTCATCCGGTGCGAAGTTATGAGTGGACAAAAAAAAAAAAAAAAAAAAAAAAAAACGACATACATACACTATGAATGTATAACCTCCTTCCTGTGTGAAGTCGGATAAAAAGTAAAGTTTTTTTCCTCTTCTGATAATGAAATATAAATCATGCTATGCTAGCAATATATTAATAGTTTTTCATTTACAAACTTTCAAAGCATCCTTTTGGGAAGGGGCGGAGCGGTGGGGGAGAGCTTGTGATAGTGAAATATCAATCATGTCATGCTCAAACAATACAGAAGTTCTTCTTTTGCAAATTTTCAAAGCATTCTTTTGGGAACGGGGGGGGGGAAGCTTGTAAGAGTCATTTGAGAAGGCAGACATGGCTCTTTGATACGGGCGTTAGTTGGAGGGGGGGGGGGGGTCTTTCTCCTGCATTTAAACAAAAATGCTAATTTCGTTCTGCATTTTGATGAATATTTTCGTGAGTAAAAGAGTTTTTAAAAAGTTTTTGTATGCCTTTTTTTTCCCTAATATATTTTTGCCGTCCCAAATGCGCCTTAAGGCCTCAAGATGCACCAGTTTGCATATAAATTTTCCCGAGAGAGAAACCCCTGGACTGTCAGAATTTCATATCTCCAGTTAAGGGGGCCTTTCATATGGCTCTACCCCCTCCCCATGTTGAGCTGAAAGGACCCTGCCTGGGAACATTAACGAAAGTTTCATGGATTTATCAATGGCCCCCCAAATAAAAAATCCTTAAAAAAAAGGTCAGTACATAACGGTGATGTAAAATATGACCAATAATTAGATGGAGGGGAGCAGCATATTTAAGTTTGGGTCGCCACGGAAAACTCCGGCACTGATATTCTATCGTATGTGGAGTTAGCATTACAGACAATCTTACTTTCTCACAAGATTAAAGAACATTGCTATTCATATTACAATTAATATACATGCGTATATTTTTTACTTTTTAAATATGAGTTACTTATCTAATTTCATTAAAATTATAAAAATGTTTTCCACATCACCCAAGCGGTACGGCTTATAGAAGCATTACCCCTTTTGCAAAATGCAAGGCGGGTATCCCCAGGAGGTATATATTCCTTCTATATTAAGTTAAAATAATGATTAGATGTAGTTTTTCCAAACATTTTATTGCGTACTGCTATATGTACAGAAGTAATTTAAAATGAGTGGCAGCTCTAGAAAAGTTTAAACGAAATTAATTGGCTGATTTCAAATTTGGAAAAACAGTCAGGGGATATGTCTCGGAAGTGCAACTATAGCATTATAAAAACAACAGACATAAAAAGACAACAGAATCAATAAAAGCTACGAGAACGAGCACGAAAATAGCGGTCAGTTCAGCAGCTTTGGTCTCTGATCGGCACTTGGATCGGCCCTGCCACGCCCCCCTATCGGCACAAACAGAGCTCGGTAGGGTTGCTATTTGGCAGGACGTCACGTGGTACGATGTCATTCCCCTAGATAATAGCTCCATGTTCTGGACATAAAATGGACATCCGAAGGACGTTTTGTGCTGTCTGGGTGTACAGAAGTAATTTCCAATGAGTGGCAGCTCTGGAAAAGTTTAAACGAAATGAATTGGTTGATTTCAAATTTGGAAAAACAGTCAAGGGATATATATCTCGGAAACACACCTATAGCATTATAAAAACAAAAGACATAAAAAGACAACAGAATCAATAAAAGCTACGAGAACGAGCACGAAAATAACGGTCAGTTCAGCAGAAGCTTTGGTCTCCGATCGGCACTTGCATCGGCCCTGCCACGCCCCCCTATCGGCACAAACAGAGCTCGGTAGGGTTGCTATTTGGCAGGACGTCACGTGGTACGATGTCATCTCCCCTAGATAATAGCTCCATGTTCTGGACATAAAATGGACATCCGAAGGACGTTTTGTGCTGTCTGGGTCTACAGAAGTGATTTCCAATGAGTGGCAGCTCTGGAAAAGTTTAAACGAAATGAATTGGTTGATTTCAAATTTGGAAAAACAGTCAGGGGATATATATCTCGGAAACGCAACTATAGCATTATAAAAACAAAAGACATAAAAAGACAACAGAATCAATAAAAGCTACGAGAACGAGCACGAAAATAACGGTCAGTTCAGCAGAAGCTTTGGTCTCCGATGGGCCCTGCCACGCCCCCCTATCGGCACAAACAGAGCTGGGCAGGGTTGCTATTTGGCAGGACGTCACGTGGTACGATGTCATCTCCCCTAGATAATAGCTCCATGCTCGGAACGGCCTCGGGACTTCAGGTTTCGTGGACTTAACTTGCACGTATCCCCAAGGGATCATTCATAAATGATGTCACACTTTGACGGGGGAGGGGGGTTCATGAAATTGTGACAAAGTGTGACGAGGGGGGAGGGGGGTTCATGAAATTGTGACAAAGTGTGACAAGGGGAGGGAAGGGGGTTACAAGAAGTGTGACATCATGCATTATGCAGCATGGCGGGACATGCGACAAAGGGGGACGGGGGGTCCGCTGGAGTGTGACACATTGTGACAAAGGGGGGAGGGGGTCAAATATATGGGAAAAAAGCGTGACATCATTTATGAACGGCCCCCAAGTGTACATGGTGGGTCTTCAGCGGGGTCGGTATCGACACCTAATCTTCCGGTTGGAAGCCCGACATCCTAACCACTAGGCTACCACAGCTCTCTGTCCATCGTAAATATTACTAATTAACTATAAAGATCTAAACTATGTACTTTATTTATTTTTATACCATCAGTTATATTTTCGCGAACAAAAGAAACAGCTTATATGTACTGTTGTAATACGTACTTTCATAAACTTATTCTACTAGTATTGTTGAAATCTGTCTGGACTAGAAATTTGATTCATATCCCTTACACTTAATGATCAAAATGAAACATTTCTCAAGCTATCACAAATATCTTACTTTTTGCAACCAAAGAAACCGTTTTTATTGTGATATTAAAAGAATTTCTGTTGGTATGCGGAAATGGGTTGGGTGTGAAGTGTGAAAATTGATCTGGAAAAAATACAGTTCAAAGAATTTGCCAGTGTTGTATTAAAGCAACACAGGCATTCAAAAATACAACTTCAATATTTTATTCTGCGTTCATTCATGTTACTGTTTTTTTTTTTTTTTTTTTTTGTTAACTTTTGCGAATTTAATCAAAATCAAATATAAACAGAATCTGTATTGTCAATCTCACAGCGAAATCTTTTGTTGAGAAATCAATTAAGGTAAAGTTGTCGTTTATTCTCCCCCTCCCCCTATACTTATCTTACTTTCCCTGTGCTTAATATTCATCGTCTTCTCTGATAACTCTTTTGCGAAGAGATAACACTACCTTCTTTTCTCAAACATTGATCTCTCTCTTTAATGTAAAACGAAATCAATAGTTGAAAAAAATAACCTTTTGTGTGTGTGTTTGAATTTAATGCGAAGTTTTCTTAGCATTCTTTGCATGTCCGTTTAATAAAAGAAACAAAACGAAAAACAGAATATTGCTTTTTTTTCGGGTCTAATTTATTATATACAAAAAGACAACGAAACAAGTTCATCATTTGGTGGACAGGAGCGCAATAACTGCCCCCGAATTTGAGAAACCTAATGAACTTATAGATAGATTAGATAGAAAGATATAGCACATTAGGTGGTAGTACATCACAGTTTTTGCAATTGAATCGTTTATTTTGAAAAGGTAACATCTCCGTTTTGAAAAAGAAAGAACTCTCAGTATAAGTTTATTAATTTATATGGCGTAATTAATCAAAAATCGTTTTAATTTACCAATATTGCTTTGCTATTACCTACTAAAATAAAACAGTAAAATATCAGATCCGTAAAGTTTTCTAACTTTGCATAAGTCATTTTTTTTTATATCTCTTGAAAAAAATTTTGCTTTTAAGAGTACTTACCTTTTCGAAATAAACGATTCAATTATGTTGTCCATGCTGCGATGTGTGACTGTGCATTTTGTTATTTCTCATGCAATAGAGAAGAATTTTATACTTTGAACCAATTTTAACTTTTTTTGTGCAGAGTGCAATAATTAAAATAATAAGGAAATTTTGTGAGAAAACATATCATACTTTTCTGTAAATTCTTTGTGAACAAACGCTGCCATGCACATCAAAAAAAATGCATTTTTTTTAAAAAATTTTTTAAAAATTGCTTTTAGACCCTTGACCTCTGGGCCCCTCATTTGTAATATTGGGTGTTTTGTTTTCTGATGTCTTTATTTTGGTGTGTTTTTCATTTATTCCCTCAATACCTTACTACTGCAGAATACACAGGGTTTCCACAGTAGAAGTCGACCTTAAAATTAACTCCGAGCATCAAAGAAATGAAATGTCGATTTAACCCATGAAGTTCTACAGGAATTATCAGTTATCACCGAGTTGACAATGGAATTGGCTCATCATTTCTTTCCTTCTTTCTTTTTGAGCTGTATGCTCTATGATTTGATCAGGCTTGCGAGCTATGAGCGTCTTGCCTAGGCTCATCATTTTTGGTCATTTCCGTTTTACGTAGAAATTTTACCTTCAGCGTGCCAAAAAAGAAGTATAACTTCAAAAAGTAAATTACGCTTTACGTAGCTCACTTAAGGGACATATTTGGAATCATTTTTGAATATTAAAAATTTCAAATAGGTTATGGATATCCAATACCCGAACTTTTTTTTTTTTACGACCATTGGAGTTTATTTGCCATACTCAAGGATATGCCTCAAACTCTCGTCTAGTATGACAGATAGAACAAGACAGTACAACAGAATTACAATACAAAGAATGAAATACACCCAGGGGAAAGTGGTAATCGAACCCACGCCTCCAGTCGGGAAACCAGTCGTTCAGACCACTCGTACCACTCGTACACCGAACAACGATCGTTGCACTACTGTAACTGTAACTCTTCGTTAATATTGTAAAATTGTAAACAATGTGTTAACGAAGAAAAAACTTTTGGCGTATATACTTCTTTTTTAGATTGTTTTCGAGGTATTTGTAACGATTATAATGTTATATTTAACTTTGTATGATCAGCATTACCAATTGAAATCTGACTGTTTGTTTGATAGTCATAAATGCATACCATCCAAAGGACTATAATTATTGATATTTGTTTTATAGTTTTAAGAAATATTATAAAGCAGAGATGCACAAACTTTTTTGGGTGAAGGGCCAAAAAATTACAAAGTATCAGGTTGGGGGCCAAAGTAACGTAATGTTTTATTCATAAAAATACAGGGTGTATTTCAGTTTTTATTTAGAAGTAGTATGTAAAAATTACATGTATTAATAATTACTGTACTCTGGAACAGATTATTAAATAAAAGTTTTAAAAAAATAATGTAAATGAATTCAAACAAAATGAGGTATAAGATTTCTAAACAATTAATTGCACAACATTTATATATGGAAGTGATTGGTCAAATGGCAAAAAAGAGGAATACTAAAACCTTTTACTAAAATGTGTGCAAATTATGAAAATGAAACAAATGGAAAATAAAAAGGTAATTTAAGCTTATAAAAACACAGCATTATTGTCTAAATTATAACTTTCTTTATAATTTAGATAATTTTTCTTTGACATTTTAAATGTAAAATTTAAAATATATATTAAGAGTTGAAATGAGAAATTAATTAAAAGTGCAAATATAAATACAGAAGAAATAAACACACATATATATTAAATAGCAAAATCCAAATGCTATGAGGCTGTACATCTCGTTAAACCCTTGCGATTTAGAATTACTACTAGTCAATTTGGCAAGTAGAATTGTTCTTTTAATTAACCATTTACAAAATCTTACTAGTTAAATTGGCATAGTAATATTAAATTTATACATTGCTACATAGACAATAAAAAAAAGTTAAACTGATTCCTTTATCAAACATCAACATACAATTATTTTGTTCCATGGCATATAATTAAATTTAAATCCTTTAATCGCTAGTTTTCCTGCAGATTAGAAATTGATCTTTGTGAATTAATGTAAAAAATTGTTATTTATTTATTCATTTCCTAACTATATATCAACAATAAAATTTTTAAATTTTGATAAATTACACTTTATAAAGTAATATATCATTCATTACTACTTGTCAATTTAACTAGTAGAATTGTTTTTTTAACTAACCATTTACAAAATCTTATTCGTTAAATTGGCATAGTAAAACAGTACAGAACCTCTTATCCAGGAACCAGAAAAAAAACTTTTTGTGAATTTCCCGCCATTTTTGAAAAGTTCGCTTTTTTTTTTTTTTTTTGCCCATTTAGTAAAAATACGATTTTTTAAAAATACGAATTTTTCCATTACAAGTAACATGTTCAATAAGTCGAACAATTTAGTCTAAAAACGATGTTTTTTTAGGGGAGGGGGTCGTCAATTTGCGGATGAAAATTAGAAAGAAAAAGCTAACAAATACTTGAGAAAAATCAGACCTTTTCTCTATTCTGTTTCAATAAATAAACATGAAAGAAATAAGTAATTAGATTCTTATACATTTATTTAATTGTCTCGTCAGTGTTCGAAGACGAATTGCAACAAAAGTCGGACTATACGAAAGTTTGGAAAATTTCTAGTACAGCAGATTTGCGAATTTTCCGCAATAGCTGATCGTGTGAAAATTAAACCTCGTTTATTTTTGTTTTATATATTTTTCTATTTATTTAAGAGCTGCAATAAGGTAATAAGAATTTAAAATTGATATTAAGGCAACAAAAATTGCAACTGTGAAAATGAATTCTTTATTAAAATCGAGTTCACAAAAGCGAAGTCGTTTTACACAAGTATGAAATTTGCGTGTTTCTGCATGTAAACATGCTTCTTACATTTTGTTTTCCTCCTTTTTGAAATCATTTATTGCTGTAAAAATGATTGATGATCAGATTTTACGAAATTAATAATTTGATAAACAAGATGTCCGATCGGGAAAGCATCCAAATGGTACTACACCCGAACGATGACAAAGAGCAAGATAGCGAAAAAGACGAAAATAATGACATTTTGCCTGCTATGTCGAATGAGTGTTGCTTTGAATTAACTAAAGAAATTATAGAAGGAATGGGACAAAATTCTTTTATAGACGAAATAACACACATAATGGCTGTTCGAAAAATCCAACAATCGAATTTTCAACCATTGCTCTGAAACTTTACATATAGCTCAGAACCAGATGACAATGCAATATTCTACCACTTGTATCATGATTTGATTAGTTTCTGAAGTATTTCCAATAAAATAAAATTAAATATGGCAATTAGTTCCGAAAATTGCGACCAAAATTCAGTAGCGGCACTGCGATTGTATTTTTTTTACTACGATTTTTCGTAAGCTTTTTTTTTTACAATTATTTTTTCTTTCGTATTTTTTAAAATTTTATTATATTTATTCTTTTTTATCAACTATATTAGCAGGCCAACTCAAAAGGCTCGGCGGGCCACTTTTGGCCGCGGGCCATTGTTTGTGCATCCCTGTTATAAAGAAAGACTTGACGAAAACGTTGCCGATGAGGTTTGAATATTCATATCTTCTAAAAAGAAATAAATATTAAACCTTCATCGGCAGCCTTGAATGCATCTTTATAACTACTTCATTATATACTTACTTCACTGTCTAATTTTCTATTTCGGAAAAATCATATATTTCAACTGAAATAAACTTTCATCATTACATAATGCTTTAAAAGGCCTCACTTTTTTTTTAATGCAAACATAACTATGTCCAATTCGCACAAAACATCCCAAGCTTATTGTGGTTTGTTTAAGTTAACAGGTGAAAGATCATTTCACTTGTTAAGGTTTCAAAGTATTTATTAGCGTACTAATTCTTTAAATTCTGCCATGTAGCTGTCTTTCCTGCACAATGAATCACAAAATTATCCTTCAATTAAGAAAGTGACAAAATTTGAATTGTTCAAAAACAGATGGATTTAAAAATTTTATGAGGTTTATATGAGAGAGCAATTTCAATAATATATATTAATGTAAATAATGAAGCTTCACATTCGTAGTCAGATCAACCACGAAATGGAATTTTAAGATTTACCATCTCAGATCTTGAGGAAACCTGATGTACTTCTTTCCTTAAATAAGCAATTCCGTATTTTTTTCACTTTTCTTTCTATCTCGATGTGTTTTCATTTACAACCTTTTGAAATTTTGCAATTTTTGTCATTTTCACAAACCCCAAGTGAGCTGTAGTTGTTTATAAAAAATTTTACAAAAGTGTTAAGAATTTCAAGAAAATATAATAAAAGTCTTAATTTACTTGAAGTAGTTTTAAAAAATTAGAAATTTTAAAAAATTTCCATCAAGAAAAGGCATTGTCAAAATTTTGACAATGCCTATGTTGAATTTTCAACATAGGTTCAGATTTAACATCAAGATTTCTTTTATAAACCTTATCATGAATATACTGTACTCTAACTAAATTCATGGGACTTTTAGGGCTTCTGTTCCTCTCTTTTCATTTAAAAAAACAAGGTGAAGGTGATAGTGCAGATGAAAATAATTCTAAAAGTTATTATTTTGTCATGAAAATAAAAAATAGTGACACTTTGAGAAAATCATATAAAAACGTATGACTATAAATGTGACATAAAATAGGGCTGCCACAAGTTCAAACATGAGGTTGTGCATTGATGGGCAACATGTATTTACTAGCTATTTTAATGTCAAGCAGTAAACAAGAAGTTCCGTCTAGAACTATACGAGCCTACTTTCCCGTATACACCAAATTCAAATTTATAATCTAGCTATCTCTTTCTCTCTCTTTCTTATTTATCTTTAGTTTTAATTATTGAAAATATACCTTTTTCAACGGATAATACATATTCATTCACTCACTCATTCATTCTTTCATTTATTCAGCCATGCATTCATTCATTCGTTACCTCATTCAAGTGTTTATTCATTCATTTACGCATTCATGTATTTATTCATTCATTTATTTATATTTTCATTTATTCAATAATTTATTCATTCATTCTTTTCCTCATTCATTTATTCATTGATTTATTCTTTCACTCTTTCATTTATTCATTCATTCATTATTTCACTTATTGAGTCACTGAGAAATATCCTTGAAAATCCCGATCAAAAAATTTAATAGCAAAATAGGCTTGTAAGTTCTGGATAAACTTTCTATTTCTACATGTTCTACGTTATAAGAGCTTTCCGATAAAGTTTGTTCCAAGCAAATCGGTCCGTTAGATCAGGATTTATATAGGGTTGAAATTTCCCCGTAAGCTCTGTGTTAATTTTTTGAGCTGTTCAAATCAATATTTCACGCCGAGAACTCCTTTCAATAAGCTTGCAATAGGAACTTGGCTCTTGTGCCTAGAGTTTACAGAATTTGCTTCAATTTTGTCCATAGGCGCTAATGTTAAAATTTTTTGAACTGTTCAAAATTGAACAAAAAATTGTTCAAATCAAAAAGTAAAATATAGAAATGAGATGTCCTTGCCGAGATCTTTCGAATGCAAAAAGAATTTTTCCAATCGGACTATTCGTTCAAAAGTTATTAGGGGGGGACAGACAGACAGACCGACAGACACACTTTTTCCCCAGCTCAATACCCTACTTTCAAGTTTTTTATTTTTCAATCTTTATTTAATTTCTTCGCTTATTTTTGACTTTTCTTGATTTTTAACGATATTTTCACGATACATTAAGCCTTCTTTCATGCTTTATTATTATTTTTTTTTACTTTTACGGGAAAGTAGGCTAAAAACAGGACATAAAATTTTGGGGGGATAAAAAATGAGAGATGCCTGTCTGAATATAATTATTGGCTATGGCTTTGATACTTCTTAGTGATTATTGAGAGGAGAGTTAATCAGTTGAATGTAAAAATATGCTGTTCACAGAGTAAACTTTTTTATTGATAAAGAGCTGAATAAATCTAAGAATAGCAACCATGAATCAAAGACATGTCACTTTTTTTAAAAATCCCAAGAAAATTATCTAAATAAGAAATGATTAGATGATTAATCAATCCTTCAAATAATTTTTATATTTTTATACACTTGTAGGCAAAATTAGAACAAGCACTCAATGGTGTAATCTTCAAAGTGAAATGTGGGGTTGACTTTCATAGTATGCAAACATCAAGTAGGGGGATGGCTTTAAAACACAGGTGGAATGAAACTTGAATTCAATAAAAAAGTGGGCAGACTCCGTCCCCTAGTATCCCCCCTGACTACACCGCTGGTTTGTAAAAGCTAATTCCATTACTGATGATAAATTATGTTTTTACGTTTTTTTATAGATGGGAGTAACTGGTCTGTGGTCAATCCTCAGTGAGCTTTGCAATAGAGAGCCACTTATGTATTTATCAGGAAAGAGAGTTGCCATTGATTTAAGTGGATGGGTTGTCCAAGCAACTATGTGTAAATCCTTGAGTGCTTCCAAAAACCCACATTTAAGGTAAATAATATTTAAAGTATGAAATTTAAGATTTGGTTTTATAAAAAAATTAATTGATTTATAATTTAGGGGTTTTTTATCTATTTATTTTATATCCTGGTACTCACCAAAATTTGTCTATTTGTTTTATAACCTTTGAAAATGAATAGTTTTACCAATTTGTCTTTTTGAATAGAAAAATGATCAGGTACATTTGCCCCTTTTTGTATGTAAAGCTGTTTTTTCGTGATTACTGCTCTACCTTATTTGAGGACTAATCCTATTAAAGGGTTAAATGCAATCATGAATTAGTAAAAGAATCATGAAAATTTTTCATGATAGGTTATTAAATAGAGAATCAGATCTATCCCGTCATGTTTAGTCTTGGTACTTAAATTCCTATGCAAATGTAAGGTGGGGGTGACAAAACTCATGGGACCCGCATTGACTCTTGTTGGCCCTGTGCCATAGTGTGAATATTCCTGTAATTACTGTCTCACATTTTTACGTAAGTTTTCTGGCTCATCAGAACGTGCCTTAAGATGATTTTTGTAAGCGTACTTCTTATATCATATTTAGCTGTCCACATCAATTAAAGATAAAAAACAAAATTTTCTTTGATTTGGGAAAAACCAAACTGCTGTTCTCAGTCTGAATTTTTAACCACTATAGTTGTTCCGATGCTGTTCAGTATCACTCTTTGAATTTTGTGCTACAAATCTTTTCATCAAAATAATTTCGTATGCACAAAAATTCTTTTGTCATATCCCGCCCCTCCCCAGATTCCCCTGTATAAAAAAAATAGTGTCTTTACTTGAGCACTAATTCTACATTTATGTATGTGATTTTGTTAGCATTTTGTATAATTTCAGTCTAGGAACTGGTAAATGTTGGGTTATATTTTAAACACTGATTTATCAAATTTCTACATTGTTTGTTCTAGAAATCTTTTCTTTCGTGTGTCTTCCTTACTACAAACTGGCGTTTGTCCTGTCTTTGTGATTGAAGGTAAACCTCCTGCTTTGAAAGAAGTTACTTTTAAGAAAAGAAATTATGCAGAACACCGAGATACTAAAAGTGGTATATCAAGATCAAATTTTGACCGAATTCTAAAACAAGTAAGTATTAGCAGTAGCGCCACTACAGGGTACCCCAGGTGACAACCTTTGGGGGTGACACTCAAAATGGATTTGAGAGTTTGAAAAATATATGTGCATCAAGTATATATTTTTTCACAATGTATTTTGAATATACGTAATTTAATAGTATGCCCACAACCTGCTTTTCTACCAAGACAGCTTCTTTTTTTTTGCGTGTTCAAAATCAAACGCATTTTTTTAGATAGAGGCACAATGTCTGAAGATATAGTTTAATAACTGCTTTTCCCTTCTGGCACCATTTTAGATATGTATAATTGTAAGGCGTCGTGTGTTGCAAAACCTTTTATTTTTCATTTGCAGCAAGAAAAAGGATTGTAAAATAGTAAGCGTAATGGAGTTTATTTTAAAGATCTAATTTTAAGATTAATCTACCATAACAGCTGTACTTAAACATTAGGTAGAAAGGAATTATTTTAATTGTATTCCACTGTGTATGCAGTGCATTGGGAAGTGCGAAATTTGGTAATCCATTCAATATTTTAAATCCTCCTTTTTTAAAGCAATTTCACTATTTTTTTATTTAAATAGGGGGATTATTTTTCAACTTAGTATAATTTCTAAATATATTTTTGAGAAGAAAGATCATTAGCCAAGCTGCAGTCCCATATAATTTCGCTATTTGGAAAAATATCATTACGAGAACAAATTGGTGATAGGAAAAATCGTAACAAAGCATTTGAATTTAGGTTTTTACTTTTAAAACTCTATAATTTGTTTCATTATTTCATCTTGTTGAGGGCAATGACCCTCCTTTACCAAAAAATATGTAAAATTTTGGTTTATAAGACATCAATTTCCGAAAACTTTTAGGGGATCAATTCCAATTACCCCCCCCCCCCCCCCCCTCCGCTAATGTCGTCAAAAGCTTTTATTTTAAAAAATTTTGAGGGAATGTCCACAGAATCCTCTATGCTCCAATTTCACCAGAGATGCTTCAAATAATTGCCAGGTGAGAAATGCCAATCTCCCCGCCCCCTTCCCCGCTCCCCTAGCGTAACTAAAAATAGTCTAGAATTGACTTCAGTTCCATAAAAAATATCCAGAGGGAACTTGGATCTTTCTACAATAATGTAACCAGAGAGAGCCTAACATTGCATTTTTGGGATGTCAAATTCAAAAATCTGTGGGGAACCACTGCAAGTATTATAAAAAAAAAGATACCCTGAAAACTGTTTTATGGATTTCATTATAACAAAAAAATGCAGGGAGAATCCTTGAACCTCTTCCTCTGAATATCACCAAATATGGTCTCTAAATGCGTTTTTAGGACTTTAATGTTAAAAATCTTACAGAAGAGGACCAATGCCTCCCCCTCCCTCCTTCTTTAATTTGAATTAAATATTTAGTAAAATAATGCTGAGGCTTATATTAAGATATGTCATGTCTATTCCACTTGTGGGTGAAATTATCAGTTTTAAGCTAAATTCATATCAACCGCAATTTTTGTGTTCTGAGAAAATGGGTGCTTAAAAATCTCATTAAGTTATCGACATGGGATTATGAAGGGAGAGAGATTCTAAGAAAAAAAGTAGATTTGCGTGAAAGGGGAGGAACGCACGTTTCAAAGAAACAATGTTTTAAGCCTTTATACACTCACTCGGCCCAGGGAATATGTTTACTTTTCAAGAATTTTAAAGGATATGGATTATAAAGGTAGATAACGCTATGAAAGAAGTCATACAGGTATGATTAAATTTCTGAAAACGGAAGGGAGTGACGCATTGAACTCAAGAAATTTCTGGACAGTTTGAGATCTGTAATGTCAAGACAGGTGTGCATCTGACCTCATAACAGGGCTTTATATCTTGCTGGGTGCGGGGGGGAGAGCTCTTTGTCTAGAGTATTTGTTTACTACTCCAAAGGTACTTTTGTGGCTGGATTTCTTTACAATGGTAACTAAAGGAATCCCTTTTAAATGGCAATTATATAAGGTGGTTTAAACGACAGGGGACATGATAGTAACCACATTATATTCGATTCTGCAGTATACTGAGGCGCGGTATTATGGGGTACTGTATTATTATTATTATTAATTTATTTTTATTATTATTATTATGTAGATACCATTTCTATGTGAATAATTTTTTTACATATATTTATCATCTCAAAGCTAAAATTAAAAAATTAATATTCCAATTACTTTTTTCTATACAGATATAATGAAATAATATCAATCTCTTTTATTATTATTATTTTATTTTTTTTTTAGTGTCAAGACCTGCTTGATTGCTTGGGCGTACCTTGTATTAAAAGTTCAGGAGAAGCAGAAGCATTGTGTGCATTTTTATACTTGAATGGTGTATGTTTATTGTTCTTATATTAGTAGAATTGAAGAGTAGGTGCATGCTGGCACATTTTAGTTTGTTTTCTTCTGCATTTCTGGTATCCGGAAGTAAACAAACTTCCATTTTGCTGTCACGTTTTGATTAGAACTTTCTGATATGCAAAATGGAGACATTTACTTACTTTCTATTGTAATTCAGTACATAATACAATATTAATTTCAAAATTATACAAATGTACTAAAAATTTACAATTATAGCGTGGAAACTGTCATATTTTATATCCAAAAGGAAGCAACATTTTTTAAATGCTGTATTTCATAAAAAATTTGGCATATTCGTTCATTTTTCTTATGTATATTTTGCTTTCAATTACCTTATCTAAACTAAGTCTGTACTTTATAATGCACAAACATAACTAATAATTTTGCCTATTTTAACAGTGCAATAGATAATTTCTGAATGATGACATATAAATGTTTTTAAAAAAGATTTGAAATACAAAAAAATGTGTACTATATAAATAAAACAGCAACAACAACCAATATGGAATCCACACTCACTGGTGGAAATTAGACAAATTTGTCAATTTAATACCGATCATGGGAAGTAAGGCTCGACCGATGCATCGGCGCCGATTGTTCAACAAAGTTGCCATCGGCCATCGGCATCGGCGGCAGATGTTAACTTTAGAAAAACATCGGCCCATCGGCCGTAAAAAACATCTAAAAGCCGATGCAAGGCCGATGTTTTTCGCAGTGACAACTTTTCAGAAAACATTCTGTCTTTCACTTTCTTTTTTTCTCCATAGCTCAATTTTTATTTCCATACAATAACAAGCAGCACATAAATTTTAAAAAAAACACAAAAATAATGTCATTTTATAAAGTATTTGATAAAAAATTCGGAAAACTATTTTAAGCGATCGCTGCCCGAAAATCTTCATTATTAAAATAGTTCTCTTTGAGCAGAATGCTCGTGAAATAGAATATGTTTAAGTAAAAGTCATAGAGGCGTCTTATGAGTGCTATTTGTTTTTCGCACTAGGTTAGTTGCCTCATTTTTGTCCGTTTTTCTTTTAATAATGACTTAGTGCATTAGATGTCATTGTGCAATAATATTATACCATCTGCTTTTAGTTTGTCATGTTTCTTATTATTCCGAAATTGTAAACAATAAAAAGTCAACTCAATCAAAGTACGATAATAATTTTATTTTTTACCAGCGTAAACATTTTTTCTTTGCGGTTTTTTTTTTTTTTCTTTGCTTCATCGATCCCACGTGTTACAGTTTTTCTGCAATTGTGCAGCAATCTCGTTGCATCTGCTTTTAGTGTGCGGTTGTTCTCATTATTTCATTTTTAGTTTACAACATTGATTAGTCAAAATAAGAAACACAAGATTGGTCAAAAATAAGAAACACTTTCCAGTATAAATATTTATTGATCAAAATTTTATGTGTCCAAGTTCGACTTGCAATTTTTAAAAATTGAATTCTCAAAATGCGAGTTCGCGCAACAGGATTTAATAACATCTTAATAAAAATGCTAAAATTTCTTTATTTTCAAAAATTGATCAATGCATTTTTTTTTCAAAATACATATTAACATTTTTTATACGATAATTATATTAATTTTTCCCCGTGTATGCTTCGTTTTTTTAGCGTTTTTTTTTTTTTTTTTTTGGCTTTTTTGATGCCACGTGTTAGACAGTTGACAGTTTTTCTGCTATTGTACAACAATCTCGTTGCATTTGCTTTCAGTTTAGAATATTTCTTGTACAACATAGAACATATTGATAAAAAATATGAATCAATTTTCCAGTATAAATGTTTATTGATCGAAATTTTATGTGTCCAAGTTCGACCTGCTATTCTCAAATATTAAATTCTTAAAAAACAAGTTTGCGCGACAGGGTGCACTAATACCTTAATAAAAATGCTACAATTTCCTTAATTTCAAAAATTGTTAACGTATATAAATATATATATATATTTTTTCAAAATGCATCTTAATTTTTATAAACGATCACGTGCTTTCAGAAGATTATTTGTCGGCATTGTGCTCATGAAAATATAAAGAACATGTCAAGTATTTCAGTGTAATTTTCAACTCACAAGAAAAAGAAAATCTAATAAGATTAGTTCTTAAGACTCAGCATTCATTTGTAATAACAAAAAAATCTCACATCTATGTTTTTAAAGCAATATTCAGTATTTCTTGGTTATGAACAAAGGATATACTATACAAGGAATAATACTGCGAGCGAATTTTTTTAATATTTTATTTTTATTTCAGAAAAAGAGCTTAAAATAACTTTTTTAATGAAAAATAAACATGTAATCGTTCCCGCTTTTCTTTTAAAAAAGGGGGGGGGGGGTATCCTGAAAAAATCTGAGAGAAGGGGGTTGACAGTTTCGTTAAAAATACAAACCCACATTATTTGTTAGCCTGTGTCGTAACATCTGCATTCCTCTCCATGAAAAAAATAAGAAAATAAAGGCAGCTGCACTTCGCATTTGCAATGCATTTGTTATAAAGAGAAAATGTTGAAGGAATAGGAATTAGACCCGAGCCGATTCAGTAGTTGTTGAGTATTTTTTTTTTTTGCAAAGATAAGAAAATTCTCTCATATAGCATTTTTTAATTTTTTTAACCTCCAAATAGTTTAATTACTTTACTAGAATCGCGAGTGATTCTTTCAGTTTTAATTATAATGTAAACTTAACCCAAACAATTTTACGGTGCTTGAATAATGCATTTATGCTTTTATAAACACGAAAATAAATAGTAAATGATTTAAATGACATTTTTGACAAGCATTCTACACGTTTTAATGGTTTAAAGCGACTTTTTTTTCCATCGGCCGATGGCCGATGGAAGAGGAGAATAATCGGCAATCGGCATCGTCCCATCGGCCAAAAAATGCCATCGGTCGAGCCCTAATGGGAAGTGCCAAATTTTCTGTGGAAAATAAACGTTTTCATTTGCTGCTTTTTAGAGATTAATTATGCAGAATCTGATATTTGTCTACTGATGAAACAAATGCTAGTAATAAGAGTTACATTGCATTTGTTTCAAAAATTAAAAAATAGCAGTTAAAAATATTGATACTTATAAACAGAAATTAATGTATTTAATTTATTCTGCATTTTGTTTGAAATAGAACTTGAGCTTTCACTGAAATGTTATTAAGCAAAAAAAATGCACTTTAAACTTTCATAATTTTAATTTATAATAAGGCTATTCCTTGTGTATTTTATCATCTCTTGTATTTCATATTTTGTGCATGTAGTAATACATAAAAAAATTCAAATTTCAAATGATGTAGTAAATGTTGTCAAATGTGTGTTTCTTACATTATAACTAGTTGATCCGATTTTGTTTGAAATAAATTCGCTGTTTATTGTATTGTTCATTTCAATAAAATATACATTACTCTGATTATATAGTACAATTGTGGATTATAGTTAAAAGTGGATAACTAGTCTAAAATTGAATCCAGAGTTCATGCTAAAAGCAAAAAACTGACATATGTACTAGACAAGAGTAAAAAGCTAAAGAAAATTGCCTTGCTTGCTGTTGAAAACTTTTTCCATGTTGTCATCTCTGTATAAAATAGTATATTTTATGCAAAATACCAAAATAATTTCTATTGTAATTCAGTACATGAAATGATACAGATTATTGAAAATAAAAATGCTAAAACTGTGCAGTCATACTGCACAAAAACTCTACTTTTATCATTCTATACAAAAATAGTGAAATTTTTAAAACACAAGATTTCATACCCTTCACTTAGTAAAATGCGTAATTTACTGTCATTGTTGGAAAAAACTTGGAAAAAAGTAAAATATATATGTATCTCTCTGTTAACGCTTCTCTATTAAATGCAACTGGTTCATAAATACATAATGAGTAGTGCTACAGCAATCATTTTTGAACATTTTTTTGCCTTCACAACTAAATAATTTATTATTATTGTTATTATTATTAATTTATTTATTTATTTCTTTTATTCAGATTGTAGATGGTGTAATAACTGAAGATAATGATGCTTTTCTGTATGGTGCAGATGTTATTTTTCGAGATTATACCATAGATCCAAAAGTAAATTATTTAAAATGAATTTTCTGTCAAAAAGATCACATACCTTAACATCTTCATTAGAACTTCCAACTATATTTGGCGAGTCTGATTATTTTATTGAACATTTTATTTAGGAATTCTAAAATGAGGCCTTAAAGTATTCAATAATAATAATCATTTTTAATCTTCCAAAAAGTGTTTGAATTTAAAAAACGAATTTATCATTTTATCAACCTTATTTTTTATTAATTAAGTGCATAACATTGTGTGTCATAAAACCTTTTGTGTAAACTTTTTAGATGCAAAGCAGTATCAAAAAAGGTTACGCTTTACAATCTAAATCTTCTAATCATTCATTTTCATATTTTCTAAAGTGCTATGTGATCTAACTGAATTGATGTTCTTATTTATGAAATACTTTTTTTTTTTTTTGTAATTATTGTTATTATTTTTGTAGATGATTTCGTGTGGTATTTAATTGGGAACCTAATACTGCTACTGTACATGATACACATATGTTCTTCTAATTACAAAAATCTTTGGTTGCATTTCTTATTAGAAATTTCTGTGGTCAAAAAAAAAAAAAAAACAGCTTCTAGACTCAATGTGTATCTATGTGTCGTTTGCTCTTTCAATACAATTAACCTGTGAGGGGAAATGTAATAAATCTCAAAGTCAAAACATAATATGTTAAAGTACTAATATATCATTTTATGACTTTTGTAAATGAATTTCTGAAATAAAAACAATCATGTAACTGCAATCACTATTTTATTGGAAAATGTATTTTACGTTTTCCTTTTTTTCCAGTTTACAAAATTTTGTTATAATTTATTTGAATTATTTAAACTTTTGTTGTCATTTATTTGAATTTATTATTTCTTATATATGTTTTATATATTTTTTTATAGGATGCGCATGTGAATGTATATAATTTGCAGTCTGATAAGAACAGATTGCATCTCGATCGAAAAAAACTAGTTGCCTTATCATTACTTTTGGGCTGTGATTATTCAAATGGTGTTCCAGGAGTAGGAAAGGAAGCAGTTCTGAAATTTCTTTTAGAATTAAATGGTGCAGATATCTTGCAAAGGTACTTATAAATAAAATTATTTTATGAGGTTTTTTTGTGTTGATGCTTATAAGTTATTTATTGTATTGACAATTGTGTTAAGATATTGCCCATTACTAAGGATTTTAAAAAGATGATGACACCAACCAAAATTACAACTGAGGCAAGCATTTTATTTTTAAGGCAACATGAGCTCTGCATCAGAGTTTGAGATGTTCTCTAAACAATGAAAAGCGTAACAAAATTCATGATTTCATATTTTAACAAAAATAATAATTTCATTGCTTTTGGTTTATAACAAACTGATTTATCTGTTAAATTTCTCTTCCCAATAACTTTATTTATTCTCATGAATCCAATTTTAATGGGGGAAAAAAGGATTTTTATAAATTTTTTGATAAGATTTATTTACTTATGATTTAAAGTTGTTATATGATTTTAAAGTTTTTATTTTTCAAACTTTGCATACGAGTCTGAAAAGATGCTATCCTCTGTATGATGAAAATCACAACATAACATTTGATATCATACTTAAAGGCTTTTCAACAATCAATAATATACTTATTTAAATCTTTGACCCCTCAAAATTGAAACATGAACCAAGTTAACCAGGTTAACTTAGGGGGAATACCTAGTTAACCAGGGGAAATAAGGCTCAAGATTAAAATTAACTGATTGTTAAATCATGTATTAATTATAATTAATGTTACATGATCTCAACTAATTCAAAGTTTTGAGTGCCATTCCTTCTACATAAAAATGGAATAAATATTAGTGCAATACATATTTTGTCCTGGGAAAAATATTTCTTTGGCACATCAAGGTTTCAAGTTATTAGCACATATGTCCCAACTTTGTTGAATTATACATTATCATTTTTAGTTACTTGTATAAAAAAGAGTGTTTTATTTGTGTATTTTCAACCCATTTTATATTTCAATAAAATTCAATATTAAACAAAATGTATGAAAAAAATCTTTGATGCCAAAACTTTAATATCTGCAGACTGATGTAGCTGTATTTAATTTTCACCTTTTTTTAATGATGATATTTTTTAAATATATATAAGTATATTTTTGTTCAATTCATATCCAATAATTATTTCTTAGATTTCAGGATTGGAAGACATTAGATGAAACAGAACTTTTCCCAGGATATCTTGGAAAAAAAGTGAAAAAGCTTAGTCACTGTAATCGCTGTGATCATCTTGGTAATATTTTCTTCCTTGAAATTATAAGCTTTTTTTTTTTTGTAAAGTAGTTTTAATGCTAATCTGTGTTTTTTTCTCTCTCCCCCGTATTAATGCACTTCTATTCTTTCAAGTTAAGTATATATAGACTTCGTGTAAGAAGAAAAATTAATATGGGGACAGATCTACTTAGCATATTTTTATGAATTACCACTTCAAGGCTTATATATATATCTATATAACAGAAATGTAGTAAAATATTTTTTAAAGGTTTACAAATCAAAAAAAAAAAAAAAATTAAAGGTTTGAGAATGAGACAAGGACTTATCAGTGTTGGTTTGTCATCAGTGTTGGTTTATCCCCTTTCAAGATAAATTTCTTTCCTACCTCATACTTAACGCAAATAACAAATTTTGATAACTTTCACTTCTTTTTTTCTCAACAAGTGAAAGGGTAAAAAAGGAAAATTATCATGTGGGAGTTGGAGGTTGTTTGTCGAAAGTATTAGCAATACATTAAAGTAACTTTTTTATATAAATTTAATATAGACCAAAATATATTTACATATGTGCAAGATGAAACCCGACAAAGCAGAGCATCAATAACTGATGCTCTAAGAAGTAAAAAAGGAACTTTATTTGAAGTAAATCACAAGCATGCAAGCTCTTGAGAAATTTTGATTTCTTACATCAGGTGGAGTTGTACTATGCTGCAATCATTATAACAAGATTTGTTCTCTTCTTCACTAATAACTCAGTAAAACTGCTGTATTTCATTATTTTAGTCTTTTTCATGTCAAGTTATGTATTTTTAGAATGTGTTTTAAATAATTTTAACTAATGTAATGAAAGTGGCAACACACTATAGCCATCCAAAACATTGTTTTAGTAGCTCTTTGAGTACCAACCAGCTTCATTTAAATTGCTGCAAAACTGTTCTTCATTATGATTTACTATACTATGTGAAAAAAATATTTAAACTGAGAAAATTATTTAAAATCGCAGTTTAAATATTTTTATCATTAAAATTAAGTGAAAAGAGCTTAATGATATGTTAATTTTTTTTTTGATTTAATAGTTTTGTGGTTTATTATTGTCTAGTTTTATTTTATTTTCAGGATCCTCATCTGTACATAAAAAGAATGGATGTGAAGCATGCAATAGCACAATAACTTGCTACTTAAATTCTGATGCAACCTGTACCTGTCCTTGGCACATCAATAATCAAATAAGCTTGAAACAAAAAGCAGAATTGAAAATATACAATGCCGTGAAAGAAATCAGTGATTTTCCTAATTCCGAAGTAATGTTTCTCCCTTGTAGTGTGTATATGTATTTAATACATATAATGTACACTGCTGATATATGTATACATAATGTATACATATATCAGCAGTGAGGTGTGCCATTTTGTATTAATCATTCCTAATCTTAGAACTGACACACATTGCTCCCACTGAATTAAATGTTTTTCTTTTCCATCAAAAGTTCTTCTTTTTAAAAAAAAAAAAAGCTTGGAAACAACTTATACTTAATTTTATCATATTTATTCTTCACAGCTATATGAGAGTGTTGTAGTCAACAACCTCTAACTTGTTTTATTTATTATAGGCAGAGGCATAGCTAGGGGGGGGGGGGCAAGGAGGGACAGCTGTCCCTGGGCGCAGCGTCAAGAGGCGCAAATTTAAGGTTAATTTATTTTATTTTTAAATGCAAAAAGAAAATTATTTGAACTGAAGAGGTGTGAATATGTTCAACAAAAAAGTGGGAGCACCGCAAATCATATCGGGAATGACCAGTGTAGCACAGGAGTGTGTGGGAAATCAGACAAATAATTTTGGGAAGCCAAAGTGTCCCATTTTTCCCTTACAAGTGAATGGTCGCTAATAAAAATGAAAGTTAAAAGGGCTTCTTTGAGAGCTATTTCTCATTTAGGAAGCATAAAAGCTTAAAATTCCCTTTAGGGGCGCCTCTAGGCCCCCAGGGGCACGAGGGGGTGCGCAAAATCTTCAGTTGTTCCCGGGCGCTGAAAACCCTAGCTACGCCTCTGATTATAGGGGTGCCTCATAAATGATGTGATACTTCTTTTTCGATACATTTGACCCCTCCCCCCTCCCACCCTTTCCCCCCAAAATGTCACATTTCAACTACCCCCTTACTAAATTACAAGCATATGTACTTGCAGTTCGGAAACAAAGCACTATGTTATAGATTATATTTCCAATTTTACTTTTGAACTTTAACTTTGTGTTTTAGAGACATTATGAACATAACAATAATAATGATTCTATGTGTACTTAATTTGTATAAAATGAGATTAAAGTTTGCAACAAAAAACATAATTAGTGTATAATAGTAAAAAATATTAATGTAAAATAGCAATAAAAATCAATAGTATTTTAGAACTTGATATAGTTTGTTAAATAAACCTTACCTTTATTTTATGAATACAAAATACTCTTAAAGAAATTGAATGTGAAAATTTTAAATAACTTGTTTTAAAATCAGGTTAGATAGCTGAACTGCCTTCTCATTTCATTCTTCACGTATCATAATATAAAAATATTCAATCTGCTGATTTTAAATGTTTTTATTTTCACCAAAACGTTTGATGTCACACACGATGCTACCTCCTCACCTCTCTTTGTCACAAACTCACAATCTCCATAACTGCTACCCTTGAAGCATGACATCATTTTTGAACAATATACCTGTTTTAACTCCTAACAAGCTACATAAATTCAAACTACTCTTCTTAATTTTCCTGCAAGAATTTTTTTTCTAAATTTAATCCATTCACACAAATATACTTTCTGCACCCATTTTTTAAAAAAATCTTAAGACATTTTTATTATTTTAATGCTATTGTATGTTTCTTTATCCAGGGTTTTGTATTTAATAATATTTTATTCTATAAAATTCTGCATTGTTTTTGCCATATATTTTACATTACTCTCTTGCTCGGTAGTAGATCATGAATAAAAAAATTAATTACTTAATGGTAATTTTCATTGTCTTGCCACTGATATATGTATATTTATATGTTATAAGATTCTTTTCAGTTAGCAGGAAGATTGATAAATGAATGAATACTCTTTTAGGTGATTAATGAATATCTTAATTATTCGGATCAAATTCCAGATTCGGAAGCATTGTTATGGAAATGTCCAAACTTGCACATTTTTCAGGTAAATTAAAATTTTAGTTTTATTAATTCTATTTTTATTTAAAGTATATAGTGTTTTTGTACATTGATTGTTACACTCTTTGAAACATTGTGTCTGTTTTCTTTTAATGTTTTTATGACTACTTAATTTTTATGACTGTTAAATAACTCACTAAAAGTTATCTTAGAAAATTTAGTGTTGCAGCTTTCTTATTACCTCTTGCAAAGCTGGGCTGTTTTGCCAATTTTCCTAACCCTGCATAGAAGTACATTTTTAAATTAGAGCTTTCTTATTACAAATGGAGGTTTTACTAATTGCATGCAAACTATTGTATTCTACATAGAATCAGAAACTTTACTTGTAATCATTTTCTAATAGGATTTAGAGAAGCAAAACATGTTCAAATTCATAGAATATTATGCATGTTTTACTTTTTTTTAGAAACGGCATAGCTATCAAATTTGTTTAAACAGTATTTTTAAGGCCTTTAAAATGAGATGTAATAACTAGAATATAATAAATGGAGACTGAATTGTATTAATCAACGAATGATATCATACAGAAAATATATCTTAACTTAGATGCTAATAAAATCTATTACATATTTTAAGGAAAAAGCTTTCAATTATTTGGGATGGACTGTCGAAAATAGTTTAGGTAAATGTTTACCGTTAATCACATCCTGGCAACTGTACAGCTTGCGTCACAATATAGTTAGCAACCAGATGCTTTTTGAACCTGTCAAGTAAGTGTCCTGTTGAATAAAATCATTTAATTAAGATTGTTTTTTCACTTTAAGTATGTTGTTTATTTCAAGAACATGGCATCACTATTAGCCTTTTTTACCCTGCTTATCTTTTTTATGTGATTAGTATTAGTCTGCTCCTTCCAAATAATGTTTTGAATCTTTCTTCTTTTTTTTTTTACTTTTATTTTAGAAAAAGGGTCTGAAAGATATAATATAATGAATATAATCTGTAATGAAGTTTTTAATAATTTGAATCTGTTTAACAATTGACATACTTTTGAATAATACTGAACTAAACTCTTTGTTTCATTGTTACATATTTTTATAGTTCAACTTTCTAAGAAGTGTTAATAAAACTTTTTTTTTTTTTTGCAAAATATATATATTTATACACATAACTATAAAAACTATCTAAAAGTACTCTTTTCTATAATGCATCATATATATCATTTTATGTACTGTAGCAGATAAATACTATTTATATGTAACTTTATTTTGCAAACCAGTTACATGGTTCAAATATTAATTACACACCTTAAAGGTTTCTGAAATGTTGAATTTAAAATTTTCCAAATTTTCTTAGGATTATCAAAGAAAAGATTGTGAGAGGGGAAGATTGCTTGGAAATTTTATGGCAGTTAAAAGGTATGCAAGCATATTGTATGCCACATGTTCTTAGCTTTAAGTCTACTGACTATTTGATCTTTTTGTATCTTTTCATATAAATTACTTTTTCTTTTTTTCCCCTTCTGCTGATCTTCCTGTTAGATGCTGAAAATAATACTGATCTTCCGTTTGAAAATCTGTGCACTGTCGAATATTTGAAGCTATTTTCTCCAGCTTATCCAGATATTACAAAAAGCTTTTTTGAGGACAAAATTAGTGAGTACATTTATGGACTTTGCCCCTTTAAGTAAATTACTGTAGATAATTATGTTTCATAAATGTACACATCCAGAAGTTGTGATATAAGTTAAATTACTTTTATGCTTTCACTGTACATAATTTTTGAAATACTTGCAATTCCGATATATTCTTGATGATAAATTTATGAAATGTTGTGAAAAATTGTCTAAATTATGAATTTGAAAAAGTCAAAAAAAAAAGGTTCAAGAAGTTTTTATCCCTCTTTGTATTTAAATATGGATTTCTCATTGCTTATCATAGACTTTCTGTTGCATTTATGGAGAAAAAATCTTTTCGGTTTGAGATTACTTTAAACAGGAATATTCAGCAAATTATTAGAGTAGAAACTTGTTTACACATAATTAAATTACTTTTAATAGGGATATTTGAGTTGTGAACTTCAGTTCACTCTCAAATCTGGATCAAAAATGAAATGAAATAATTTTATGATCCTGTGATTTAATAACATCTTATTGATTATTTCTTACAGGAATGTTTAAAAGGAAATGTATTGGATGAAATTATTTCCTTTAATATTTGTTTATTTTTGATAAAGAGAGCATATTAATGTTGTTAAAGCATACCCCACCCCCTCCCTACTTCCATCTGTGAAATTTCATCAAATAAGCAACTTCTTTTTAAAAGAAAACTTTTTATTTAAGTCACGCACAAAAAGGAAGGGTCCTGTGATTACACCATCCAAGGATGACCGAGAAGCGCGTTTTTAGGACTCAAAAATTTTCTGGGAATAATCCGTGAATTCCCGTCCCTTCCTTTAGAGTCCTTTATTATAGCCTAAAAATGCGTTTTTAAGCCTTTAGTTTCAAAAAATTTTCTGAAGGAGGGCCGGGAGAATCCCCCCGGACAATTACCCTCTAACTCTTCTAAAAGATAAACTAACATTGCATTTTCAACTTATACTTTGAAAAATTTCTGTGGGAGAGTTTCCAGCTCCCCCCCCCCCCCCCCAACCCCCGTCAAAAAAAAAGATTGAACTTTGCTACTTTATAAATTGTAACATACATTTTATCATCTTCTCTTTGAAGCAAAAAATCGCATATTAAGCTTCCCAGCATTAAACTTATTTTATGTTTTATAAATTTATCATATTTCTATGTGCACACACACATATATATATATTATCTAATTAAAACTTCATGGAGAATATTGAACAAAAAAAAATGGGTAAGCACTCAGTTTTAAGCCAGTTCTTTGCCCTGCATCCTAAAAACCAAAGATCCGGCACTTGTGAGCAATATTTATGTTAAGACTCGAAATAGTTTTAACAAAAAGTTCCGTCTAGAATTACACGAGCTTACTTTCCGGTATACATCAAAATAACTAAAGATATAAGAATTTTAAAAAGTGCCTGAATCCCATATTTTTAGGAAAATACTTAAAAGTTAATTATAGGTATACTGCAAATTAGTTTATTTTTATAGTTTGTTTCTTTCAAATTCTGTGCAATTAAAAACAATATTTTAATGTGTCATATATTTTATATGTTGCATTATTAAAATACACATAATTTTAAGCATACAGATGATTTGATAAAATACTTTTTGATATATTTAAAATGTTTTAAAAGAAATGATGAGTGAAACACGTTTGTGATTTATTGTTTTGAGGTTGTACTATATAAAAAGTAAATAAATATGTAACATAATTGAAAGCAAATCACAGCTGGAACTGCAAATATCTGGTGGAACATGTATAGAGTTGAACTGCGATATCTGGTCTGGATATCTGTATCCAGTAGAAAAAGTGCAGGATACTCGTATCCGTTTGCTGTAAAATCACTATTCGGTTAAATCCTAGTTGCAATGCATTCTAAATCAATATCAACAATCACTAGAATCTTGAATCATGCACCTATATACAGAAATATCAGCAACGGGCTCTTGGCTCAGTTAAGCTAGACCTAGTTAATCTATAAATTCCCAATAAACATTAAGAGCCCTCTTTCACCCCAATGCAAGTAACATTTTCTTACGACATTCAGATTTTCCCAATCCATCAAACCTCTAAAATTTTCATCTGCTACAGGGTTTTCTTAATTTGGAAAATTACATTGCAGCTATTGAAAAAATGAAATTGCAAATATCAGAAATGACTTCCTTTTTCCCAACCATTTTATTATTTTTTTAATTCATAAATTTACCTGTTATCTTGATAATTTAAGGATGCAATTAAAGTGTCCTACATGGTAGTTATGTTAGCAGACTGACATGACCTAAAATATCTAAAATTAAATACACAAAATAATGATTCAATCTACGCTTAGCCTTTTTACTACCTCGTAAGAATTATTCAATTATTCATAATTACTTGGAAACTAGCAACAGCAACTATACTGAAAATAGTTATGAATTATCACATGTTTTATGATCATCACTGATAAAAATTTAGTAGTTTGTAATTAACATTTAACTTAGTCACACCCTTTATATTTTTATCAATGAAATATATATTGTAAAATATAAGCCTAATGTTATTTATAAGCTATAGTACTTGTTAAAAAATCAAAATATCAAAGTAAATACATTTTTATAAATGTCCTACCCAGTGAGCATTTGCCCGGCCGACGTCAATACACACTTGTTAAAATAAGAATTGGAAATAGGGAAAACAGGTAAATATTTTAAGCAACAATTATCACTTAATCACTGTGTTGATTCAAACCCTACTTGACTCAAACCCTACTTCATAGCCATTTATATTTTGGAGAATTTTAAATTTATTTTTCTTTTTTCTCCCATTAATGTTCCTGTTGGTTCTATAATAATATTGATTTATTTTTTTAAATCTTAATATTTTGATATTTTTAGAAGAAAAAGAAGCTAAAACTAAAGCTAAAGTTGAACGACTAGAGAAAAGAAAACGAACAATGAAAGAAGCTAAAGATTCTAGAAAGGTAATGCAAAGAACTCCACTTGTGCCTAGTATCATTTTAAAAACAAATATTATTAACTCTTCCTCACTTAGGCCCAATTCTCCTTCATCAAAATCATTTGATAGTTTTACAAATGTTCCTCTCTCTGTCAGAGTTATTGCATTGTCGGAAAAGATGTCCCAAAAACATATAAAAGAAATTAAAATGACTAATGAAGTTGCTGAAAATTCAGGTAAAATACATGTAGGATCTTCTAAAATGGAACAAAAGAACTTGCAGATTACAAGGAATGATTTCTCAAAAAGTCGTGATTCCTTTTCAAAGATTACACCACAGAATTGTATTATTGCAGATTCATTTCAAAATAATTTTTGTCTTCAATTCAATGACTCTGATGATAGCTTTAATATAATTCTTAATCAAAATAAAGAGCTGTTCCCCTCGAGGAGTAAAAGAAATCTTAGTTCTGACCAAAAATGCAATGATGTGCCTGATAAAATGCTTCCTGGAATGATTACAAACTTAAAGTTTCGTGATTCAGAAAACATTTCCAGTAAGTTCGACAGTGAAACTGAACAAAACTTGCTTTCAGAACCAGGTTCTCTTAGTTTTAAGCCTTATAAAAGGCAAACTAATGTTGATGATGGTAGTTCATTGTGTCTCAGTCATGATGATCAAGTTATTAATGATGAAAATCATGATTTAAATAGTCAATGCATAAAAAATGACTTTCTGACTCTGGCAGTAAACGACACTGAAGCATTTAACGAAGAATCCAAAAATGAAGAAATATTTTTTCAATGTAGTAGAACTAATGACAGCAGTATTGACAATTTGATGCTCCAAGTTCATGAGTCATGTTTAATTGAAAAACCTAGTTCTATACTTGTTAACAATGGAAGCTTACATATGAATAATTTTTCTCCAGAAATTTCTGACTTAGAATTTAGAATAACTGAAATGCAAATAAGAAATAATTGTTTAGCAGCTAATAATCTTAAACCTTATGATGAATCATGTGTAAGCCCTGAAGTGTTGTATGTTTTAAACCAATCGAATCTCTTTTGCAAAACTCCAAGATCTTTTATTAGTAGTACACCAAACATAAGATTAGAAAGATGGAAATCAAGAAACATTTCCACATGTTTTGAAAGGTCCAAACTATTTGACACTACAAAACTTGCATTATATTCACCAGTAATATTTGATTCAAGAAGTGATAGCTCATTGAATAAAGAAGTATAACCAAAAACAAATGATTTGAATGTTGTACTATGTATAATTTTTAAAATTAAGTGTATATATTGTTGTAAATAATAAAATATAAATTGTTACATTGATGGCATGAAAAAAATGGCAAATAAAATTTAAACGTGATGAAAATATATTTCTACAACAAACTGGTCAATATAGCATATGCACATTTATAAATAAACTACTTATGTCTGAAATAAAAATCATCCTGCATGCACAATTTTATGAAATGGATAAAAATGTGTATGCACATTTGTATGGGAATTTTATACTTTAATTTTTACTGTTCTTGTAAGTTACATTAGGCTGTGAATGATTGGCTTATAAAGTACTGGTAATGTCATAAAGGGTATAAGATTTTGGAAATTTCATAGTGAAAGCAACAATTTTAGATGTTTTGAGCATGATATTACAGTCGAACCTGGTGTTATCACATTCTCTAGACCAGCATTTCCCAAAGTGTGTTCCACGGAACCCTAGGGCTCCCCGGAAAATTTATGGCAATTTATTGTTATGTAAAACTATGTTCAGAAAATGTTTTGCAATGAAATTTACACCTGAAAGGGGAAGTTAATTCCCTTTGCGAAAATAAAAATAAATTTGAAGGAAGCAAAATAAGAAGAAAAAAACTGTTCAGAGAATTTTTGACTTAGTCAATTAATTTAAAATCATGTAAAAAATGTAAATATACTCATTGCTCTGTTTTAGACCACTCTGAAACTCTAATGGGGCAGGTCAAAAACTATATGTCGTTTGGTCATTTGATGATAAAAGGTTGACAATTATGTTCAATTATATTTACTAATAGTAAAAAAGGGAAATTAATTTGTGTTGTAATACTTTTGACATGATCCACAAAAGGACTCGAAGAGTATGGTTTAGTAAACATTCCTTTTTCTTTCTACGTGGGTTGCGTACTGGTCATTAACCTCTGCAGACGTACTGCATTCGCTGGAAACTGAAATCCGTTCTTTCAAATTGCACCACAATCGGCAGATGCCACAGCCACGAGAGTTTTGACATCTTAGTTTCTTCACTGGAAGGTGAAGCACTTACGATGCAAAACTGCACTAGGAATTTAATTTAGTCAAGAGTATCCAAGCAAAATAGATGCTCTTTATGTGCAGGCGATTTTCTGCATCTTGAAAATTCACCAATGTAGTAGGGTTTGAACCCACGACCCGGGGTGTACGAATCCCGCTCCTTACACAATGCCACCGTGCCAGCTATGTTTCGTAAACAACAAACAGTGTTTTGATGATGGAATTGGAAGAAAAATGTTTTTACAGCCAAATTCATCTTGTGCATAATGGTTCAGTTTGAACTTTGTGTGGAAGTCATGTCTCAGTTGTTTCCTGTTTATGATTTTTACACTTAAAAATTAAATGTTTCTGCTGGACAACTCAACATTCAACTTTTAAATAAACACTTTAATGACTTTGCTCAAACAGTGCATTAGTTTTCAGGTTTTCCACTTTCAATCCAATATAAAGAAAATCGGAGCATTCTTTAACAATAATTTCATCAAAATTGTACAGAGTCAATTGGGGAAATAAAACTGGCCCAGCAGAAGGCTCAATTTGGACCAGAAATGGTGTACAAAATTTGATTTTATCGATGAAACACAGTATATTTCCTTTTACTAATTGTAATTTATTAATTAGAAAAGTCAATGCTTGTTATTAGGTGTAATGGAAACATTAATTTTAAATATTTAATTGTTTGTATAGATAAAACATGGCTCATGTATCTTTCACCCTTTTTAAAACTATTAATTTTAAATCAAGATTCCAACATTATTTTGTTAAAACTGCAGTTTCTAATGTATATGAAAATTATTAAAATACTAGGATAACTTTCATTTAACGTTATTGAGCCTTAACTTTTGATGTTCAGTGTAATAACTTGAAGTAGTTGAAATCATAAATACTAAAAAGCTCTCAATGATGAATAGTATAAATCACTAATAAGATTTTAGGGAGATGAAACCTACTACCTTTACAGTCATTACTAACAATACAGTGGCAGGTGAAATATACAAAAATTGTTCTTTTCAATTACCAAAGTGTCTTTCATTGACAACCTGATAAGTTAAAAATAAGTTTCAAAGGTATTTCAGAAGGATAACAAATGGTCACAATTTTTAGCTTTTCAGTTGACTTCAAAGTCCAAGGGAACTACTCTTCATTTTCGGAAAGCAGACCTATCAAAGTCGCGCGGTTCCACTTCAAAAAGGGCCGATAGGTTCGTTGATGGGCACAAGAGTGCACTTCATAGTTTTTTTTTTTTTCTTCCTCGATGTTATTTTTAATTTCCTATTTGCAGTCTGTTTTGTTTAATGCGTGTCAAAATGTCTCTGTTTATTTCTCACATTATTCAAGTAAAAAATAAAGTTTTTAGGAATGTTTTCATGAAATGTTTTAAAATTCTGTGATAAAAAACAGAAAATTAACTCTCAGCGGCGCAACCAAAACGGCTTTAGCAGAGATTTTGAGTTGCTCTGCTCCATGCTCCGAATAATTTTAGTAGATTATCTTGTTTATCACTTTTTTAAAGGTAATTTGTTTTCTTTTATTTTAAGTAAACTGAAGAAGAAAATAAGGAGCAGTGGAGCATAACAAATTTCCTTGCACCGGCTATGCTCCAGTTTTGAGCTAAATTTCGTTGTTACACTGCTCCGCACACCTCTTCCACACTCCGCTTTAGACCTCTGTTGCTTTATTTCGGAGTGGGGAGGGGGGAGGACTGTACATACTTTTTCCATGTGGAAATTTCTCTTGTAGGGTGTGGGGAGGCGAAAGAAGAGAGAAAATAGTGTAATTTTCTGAGTAATATTCTGCAGCCCTCTTGAAAACTCTGATATTTTTAAGGATTTGAAATCAGCCCCCCCCCCCCCCCCCTGCCTACACTATTTAATGCTTTCGTGATTGGAATAACTTTGTTTTTCCCAAGGTGGCGTACATAACTTCTCTTGAGCAGGGTCGGGAGTGACCACGGCGGTGCAAATTGCTCCTTCAGATCTTTTTTATTTGTAAGACTTTATTTCTTGCATGAACTGAATTTCTGACCCTCTTTTTTTAGTTAATTAATTTTATTATCTGACAAACATTCAAAAAATAAATTTTAAAAATCAAGCAGTGGAGCACAATAAACTTCTTCGCTCCTGCTCCTCTCCAGTATAAGATTATGCTTAGGTACAAGTAATTTACAAGAAAAAGAAACAATCATTTTGCTGGATAGATTATTTCTTTATCAATAAATATATAATGTTTTATATGCACTATGTTGCAAAAAAAAAAAAAAAATACTCACTCAAAAAAAAAAAAAAAAATTCTTTATTTTTAACTTTGTGAATGCAGTTCAAAAAAAATCAGAGCAGTGGAGCTTCACAAATTTCTGTGCTCCGGCTCCATTCCAATTTTGAGCAAAATATTGTTCCACAGTTTTGTGCTCCTGCTCCACTTTAGATTCCTGATTATTATTATTTTGCGCAATTTTTCTTATAATTTTACCTGGAAAATTTAAGAGAAAAAAAAACATTTTTTTCTGATGTTTTCATAAGATATTTTATTTTACATCGTAGAACAAAATAACTATTGTATAAATGTTTGAAGTTCAAAAGATGAAAGAAAAAAAATAAAACATCCACACAAACCCACACCCATACCGCTGAATCAATCCTAAAAGAAAAAAAAAGAAAGTGAAAATAAAACCAAAAAAAAAACACTCATCGTAATGTCTCGTATCAGCCTATCACCCCTATTTTGATCAAATCAGAGCAGACCTGACACATGCCCAAATTCTTTCATGGCTCTAAAAAATTACGAACAGTAAATGGCATATTTTTTCCGGGGTGGAGGGGCAAGGAGGAGCTAGGTAACCTTGAAGGGAGCTTTCCAAATTAGATTTTTACAATACTAAAATTTTCAATTCAAAAGAAGCATTTTTAAATTTATTTCCTGTGTTGAGGGGCCTTTAAATAAGCCTTGTTCAGATCGTTAAATTTGATTTTCAATATGAATACTAATAAGGTGTTCCTTAAAGTAAATGTATCGTTAAGGGTTCCGCAGTTAAAAAAGTTTGGGAACCGCTGCTGTAGACTGTCTACAAATATCATCATATCATCATAAGCGAAGTGACATCTTAACCCATATTGCTTCAAAGGAAATAATTAAACAATATCACATACAGGGTTGCCAACTGCTCTGCATTTAGTGAAGTTCGTTATTTTAATGTTATAATGAGAGAGATGTGGACAGAGGAAATTAAAGTTGTTTATACTCAAAGTATGACTTGGTTTTTATAAATGTTTTATTAATCAAAAAATATCATTTTATGTAAGTGTTGTAGATGATTATCAAAATATAAACTTTTGTCAATCTTGATTTTTTAAATTTAATTAATTAGCAAATTTTGAAAACACATGTAAATTCCAAATTTATTTTGTATTTCTGTGGGTAAAAAATGCATAGAATTTACAGGTTTGAAGTACAAAGCCGGGTACTCGATACGGACTGTCACACAATGATCGCCGGATACCCGATATGCGGAAAAATCAATATTCTGACAAGAATATGGGACATTTTTAGTGTGATATCTGTAGCAACAGAGTCATTCCATTTGAAATCAGGCAGGCAGGTCTGAAACTTGTCACATGACCCTCACCGATTTTTTTGAAAAAATTACAGTAGTTACAACTAAGGGACATATAAAATATCTCAAGAGGATTTTGCAAAAAAAAATTTATTTCTCTAGTTACAGACGCTTAAAATTTGGGGCAAAGTTGGCCGTTTTCAGAAAACTAGCAAAACACTCACTTTTAAAATGGCCACTGTTTCAAAAGTTTTTAACCGATTCGAATGATTTTTTTTTCTATAAGTAATGAAGGGATGGTATTTTATTTAGACACTAATTTTAAAAATTAGTTGGCTTCTTTGATAAAGAAAAAAAAGTGTTTCTGAAGTGAAAAAATAGTGTTTGTTCCGACTTCATGATTTTTTTTTCTTATGAAAGAAATTTATTTTTGACAAAACAGAGGTGGCGATCTAAAGTGCTGTTATGGAAGTTTTGTATCAAATTTTATTGTAAGCCTGAGATGCATATCCTCCCAGAATTTAAATTTTGAAATTTGAAAATGTTCAAAAATTACGATTTTTGAAGTGTGATTACTCAAAAAAGCCATTTTTTAAAAATCTTAAAATCTGCTCATTTGTTGCACTTAAAGTGCTTAATGAGCTGCTATCAATTATATTGTGTATTTTTGCCCCAGATATTTTATATGAATTTTCAAAACTGGCCTTTTGTGCGTTTCTCAAAAAAGCCAGAAATTCAAACTCGTTCTTATTTAATCACTTTAATATAATATTTAATCAATATTTATTAAGAAATATACTGTATTGTTACACAATTACTACAGATAAATTGTACTTAACCTTCTTAGAACTTAAATAGCTCCTAGCACAAAGCACTGTGATTTAATGCATGTTATTCTGTTCAATCCAATTACTAGTTTCAAACTCACACGCTTTATATCAAATACCAAGCAACAGCAAATCTAAAATTTATTGTAGGAATACAATCAAAACATTATTGGCTATCCTACAATACTGCTAAATAGTAAAAATCCCTAAAATAGTAATGCTTACATGGGACGCACGAGCAAACAAGAAGTGGAAAACAGTTAGAAAACTAACAGCCTCTTAAACAAATATAACTCAATGCATGATTTCTAAATAGGAAAATTTATTGAAAGTGTGAATGAGAATTATTGAATGGGGCAAATTAAGAATATCACCGATGGTTTAGGGACACTATCGAATAATTTGTACACAGATAATCTAGAACAAATATTTCAATAGCCAGAATATAATACCACAAGAAATATAACACCATCTGAACCCTCCTAGTCTTTGCATTTTTTTGGTAATAACGAGTAGAAGGTGATTCAAGAACTTGATTCTACTTATTTTGCTTTAAGTACATAATTTCATATGCGTTTAAAACTATGTATATCAGTGCTGTAACATATTTGATGTCAAGTGTGCTAGTTTAAATCTAGTAATTGGATTGAACACAATAACATGCATTAAATCACAGTAGCTACGCTTTGTGCTAGGAGCTATTTAAGTTCTAAGAAAGTGAAGTACAATTTATCTGATGTATATTGTGTAACAATACAGTATATTTCTTAATAAATATTGATTAAATATTATATTAAAGTGATTAAATAAGAACGAGTTTGAATTTCTGGCTTTTTTGAGAAACACACAAAAGGCCATTTTTGAAAAATCATAAAATATCTGGGGCAAAAATACACAATATAATTGATAGCATCTCATTAAGCACTTTAAGGGCAACAAATGAGCAGATTTTCAGCTTTTTAAAAAATGGCTTTTTTGAGTAATCACTCTTCAAAAATCGTAATTTTTGAACATTTTCAAATTTCAAAATTTAAATTCTGGGAGGATATGCATCTCAGGCTTACAATAAAATTTGATACAAAACTTGCATAACAGCACTTTAGATCGCCGCCTCTGTTTTGTCAAAAATAAATTTCTTTCATAAGAAAAAAAAATCATGAAGTCGGAACAAACACTATTTTTTTACTTCAGAAACACTTTTTTTTCTTTATCAATGAAGCCAACTAAATTTTTAAAATTAGTGTCTAAATAAAATACCATCCCTTCATTATTCATAGAAAAAAATCATTCGAATCGGTTAAAAACTTTTGAAACAGTGGCCATTTTAAAAGTGAGTGTTTTGGTAGTTTTCTGAAAACGGCCAACTTTGCCCCAAATTTTAAACGTCTGTAACTAGAGAAATAAATTTTTTTTTGCAAAATCCTTTTGGGATATTTTATATGTCCCTTAGTTGTAAGTGCTGTAATTTTTTCAAAAAAATCGGTAAGGGTCATGTGACACCCTCTGCCTGATCTGAAATGGAATGGCTCAACAGACTGTTGCTGTTGCAATCAGTGTGAATCCACCATGACATATATTTTATCAAACACTAATGATTAACAGAAACTGACAAATACAGATATTACTTATATTAGCCTTAAACTGGTAAATTTTAGCTTAAAATTGTTGTAATTTTAATAGTTTTCTGAGCAACACATCAGGAACATAAAGCAATAGAAAAAATGGTATTTATGTGAAAGTTGCCATTGCAGTTTTTACTTCTGATAGTCATTTAAATAAACATGTACTTATCATTCGCATATAAAAATTATGCTATCACTCCAAGCTTTGTACTGATTTAAACATCAACTTATTTCTAGAGAACTATATCAACTCAAGACAATGGTAATAAAAGTTGTCTGAATGATGTTCCATGCAAATATAATCATGGAAAAATGTATTCCTTAAGAAGCAGAGTAATGTACGAAAACTATTGCATCTTTTAAAGTAAATGTCTAAAATGTTTAGTTCAAATCTTTTGAATAAATTAATTTGATAAAATTGGATCTAAATCAATCTTTTAGGAATTGAAGTTTTCTAAATTGTCTGAAATCACTCCAAAAATTGGTCATTTTGTTTTGCTAAATGATGCATTTGGTACCAAATTTAATCTATATGTTATGAGTGTTTACTTTAAATTATATTGATGTAATATATTCTTGTTTGTTTTATTTTGATACACGAAATATTGTTAAATTGATATTAAATGTAAAATGTCATTTAGCTTTCATTTTTGGTTTTTTTTATTACTATTGGCTTTAAATAAAGCATTTTTTTTTGTTAAGAATTGTTGCAAAGTTCTTTTGAATAATTACAAAAAACTGGAGGTAGTTAAGTAACTTTGTATGACTTATGTTGGAGAGGGTGCTGAAACAAAACTGAACACAAGAACTCTCTCTCTCTCTGAATTAACAATGTGTGAAAAACTAATATGTTGGTAATTTGGAGAGTGCAAGCGACATTGTTGTCAGTTTTTGTCGTTGGATCTACCTTGCTGCGTTGCCGCACACTCTACCGATGAAAGTTACATTTGATGCAACAAAACCACAGTAAAATCTTTTAATGGCAATAATAATAATAATAAAAACAGAAATAGAGTGAATTTATACAACGTAAGATAAGTTTAATACTGAGAAGTTCTTTATGCATTGTTTTAGCTTTAAAGGAAAGATAGATACCAAAAGTTACTATTACAAAAAATGCAATTCTAACATAGGTAATATTAGGGGACGAACGGTGAAGGCTCCCCCCCCCCCCCTCTGAAATTTAGATTTAAAACCACAGTTTTCACATTAGGTTAATTGGGTTTGGAGATTCTCCATGGTACCTTTCGACACAATGAAATTCCAGAAACGCAGTTTCAGGTATCTTTTTGGATGTTACTTCCGGCGACACTACACTGCAAATTTTTTGAAATCGACATACGAATAATGTAATTTAGGCTTGCTTTGGTTCTATTAGGCTAAAGAGGCGTCCAAGTGTGCTCGCAAATATATCTATGAAACTGAACTTAATTTTATGCAATCTTGGGTAACCTTAGGGAAAAGAGTAGACCCTGGTAACTTTCATCAGAAAATTTTTGGGAACTTAGAGCTGTCTTTGGTGAGGTTAAAAGATGGCAGATTTCGCGGCCTTTATTCAAAATTTTTTAAAAACATTTTCGACTATCTTTGATGCTGTTAGCAGGGGGAGAGGTCGGGTGTTATACTCTCGAAATGTTCCAAAATTGAAGTCTTAAAAACCGCAAATTTGAGCTATTTATGGTAATTTTAATGAAGAGCATTGAGCCTCTCTTGAATCTGCACTTGGCCACCAAACTTGAATCCACTACAACTCAGAAAATGCCATCCAGGGCGCAAGCCCTGGCTTGTCTTCTCCACCATATCCAGCACTGCATTTAAACAAATAAAAATGTAGTAGTTAAAATTTTGTCAGATTTTAGTACGTTAAATTTTTTTGTTCTCACTCAAAAAATGTCAGTATTATAGAAAATTCGTTACACCAGCCAGGCTGTTTTTAATTTCTAAATTAAAAAAATGCAACAGCATGAATATAAAGTTTAACAGAACTTACATTCATACATAAATAGTGTGAAATTCAATCTAATTTGTGAAAACACATCGAAAAAGAGATGTAAAGGAGCTGATTTTAACACAATTCAACTGTATTTAACAAGGTATAATAATGAAACCCATTATAAATTTTAAACAGTAAAACCAAAAATTTAAATGCTCCATTACGACTTTTTATCAATTTCTTTGTAAAATAATATTTTTCCAAGTTACTGAAACTATGGGACTTAAGCTCGGCTAATGATCTTTCTTTACAAAAATAATTTTAGAAATTATGCAAATCTGCAAAATAATCTGCTAATGAAAAAAAAATTTAAACATTTGTAAAATTAATTTAAAAATGAGGAATAGAAATATTGAATGGTTTACCAAACTTTGCACTTTCCAATGCACACAGAAGTATTGGAAATGAATACAATCGAAAATTAATCATTTCTAACTGATGTTAAAGTACAGTTGGTAAAATTAGATTTTCAAAATGAGCTGCATTACTCTTCTTTTCTATCCGTTTTCTAGCTCAAACTGGAAAAAAAAGGTTAGCCCGAAATATGCACACACACGTCTCAAAAATACTATACACATTTGGAATGGTGCCAAAGAGAAAAGCAGTTACAATGTCTTCAGAAAATCTGACTCTATCTAAAAGAAGGCATTTCATTTTGAACGCAAAAAAAAGAGAAGGTGCTTTTTAGACAGAAAAGTACGATGTGAGCGTACTAGTAGATTACGTTTATTCAAATTTACATTGCAAAAAGGATACAATTGACACATATATATTTTTCGAACTCAATTTTATTTTGCGCCGGACTTCGCCCCCTCCCCCTAGTGACGCTACTGCTATAAAGTTTGACCACAGACTTTTTATAGTTGGAACGCTTCTGCACATGTCAGAAAAGAACGAATCTATTCTAGTTTTAGGGAACTTTGTTTCGCTGCATTTATTTAGTACGTGAATTAGAATGTTTGCTTCACTTTGTTGAAAGCAACTAAATTTAAAAACTGGCATATAGCATCAGTTCGGAAGAAATCAAGTATTCTAAACGAACTAGAACAAAAACAAAAATGGCACTTTTCATATACTATCAGTTCTTCCCTTCAACACGAATGAATTCTCGGCACTCTCAGACAGCTTTCTGTGATGGCGGTAGAACTGCAAGTCGGTAGTCTCAGAAATGTTATACACTACCAGATAAATAGCATTCATAATCAATTTTTCAACACTTGAAAAAAATCGCAGTGTGATTAATGCTACACAAAAAAAATATTTTGATGGAAAAAAGAAATTATCTTGGACTGAAAGAGCATGTAGAAGAAGCTCTTTAAAAATAGTTAATATTCAGAGGGTTGTGAAGTTAATATGATGATAAAGTAGGAAAAAAAATCAGACATCTAAATTTGTCTGAAATTATTTCATACTCTCTTATAAAGGGTTAAATTATCAAATAAATTGAGCATAAATTTCTTGCTGTATTTGAAATTTTCATAACTCTAATTTCTATTCTTCCCTTCATATGATGCATGTAATATTTTTTCAAATTATGATTTGAGGCCAAGCTCATGGTACTAATTTGTTTGTAGATGACAGATTACTTTAATCCAGTGCAGGAGAGCTTCATTAAAGAAATGGCATCATTCGATATATCACCATTAAATTCAAAGATATTGACTGACGAGTCTGATGATGTCTACCCCGAGGGAAAAAAAACTAAATGTGATGGCTCAACAGAGTTGAACATTTTGTTATAGCCCAAAATTTCCTGTTCATCTGTATAAAAGTTTTTATTCTTTTATATTAATCACTTTTTATATTTGTTGATCAAATTTTAAAAATGATAATCGGTCAAAAATCATTATTATCAAGTTTTAAGACATAAACCCTGATATTACCATATATATCAACAGATGTTTATATTTGCGTTAGTTTTAACTTTAATAATTAAATATTTTAAAACATATTTTCACATTTTTACATTAAATGCTGCATTATTTTACAAAATATCTGTATCACATGACTGGTTCATGTACTCAAGATTGCTGAGAGTGTTAAGTTAATCAATAAAATTATTGAAAGAATAACATAGTTATGTGTCCCTAATTTCTGAAATTTTGTATGTAGTAGGGCCCATTTATAATGAGCTCACATTAACAAGATTTTGGATACAACAAGGAAAATAGTCTTGTTTGATACAATGTTATAAGCATTGGGAAAAACTCTATGATCCTGAATATCAACCAAAGTAGATTTGTTAAGTTGTGATGTGGATCAAGATGGATGGTTGGGATATGGAATGGTACAAGGTCTAAAGGCTCTTTTTTGAAGTTTATTTTGGGATGTTTCCTATATTAGTCATACAGAAATTGAATAATAATTTTCCCCTAAATTGTACCCTCAAAAGTAGGAATGCAAGTAGTATTCAGGATTATTCAATACCCTTTTAGCGATGATTTTTTTTTTTTTTTTTAATTTTTTCCCAGATTTTCCAAGGAAAATAGTTCTAAATCATATAATGCTCATAGAAATAATGAAAAATAACCTGAAAAAATGTACAGTATTCCTAAGCATTCTTTAAAGTAAACTAACAAGAGGTGCAGTTATCAGAGGCCAGCCATATTATCTTTTCTATGGGAAGTATATAGGAGAAAATCAAGGAATTCCGACGTGATGGTAGAGAAAGATATGGTTTCAAAAAGTACCACTTATGTTTAAGATGTAATTTGCAACTGCAAATGCAGTTATAGAAAGCAGTTGATTCTCATGATGCTTCAGAGAAAAAAATATGATTAAAAACTTTAAATTTCTATGATTGAAGCTATACCATATTTTACACACTATAAGATAAGCCTAAATTTTCTCTCTTTTCGTATATCTTTTCAATTTTTACAGCAATATTTTAGATGTAATACATGTTATGTTTTAACCCGACAGTATTCGTTAAGCTGCTTTACTTAAGAAGTATGCTCATAAGCTGTGATATTTTCCAAGAAACATGCCTAAATACTATTTAAATACAAAGACTTTTGCTACAAGCATTTATTATATTTATAAGAATTTAAAATTAAAAAAAAAAGATATGTGTTAATAAGTAAAAAAAAATTATTTACCATGTATTTTCTTCAGGTCACATTGCAAGCATTCAACTAAAAATTACAAAAACAAATATTATCAAACAGTCGGCTATTTTGTGCTTTTTAAGTTACTGTACGTTATTATCATGATAATCTATTTTACAATAACTCTCCTGCTAAAACTCATATTTGATTTCAACTGATTGTTTGATGAACAATAAGTTTTTACAAATAAAGCACATGAGAACAGCATTTTCCATAATTCAATCAGGTTGGGCGCATATTAACGGGTCACGCCAGAGGAAATTCAGGTCCTTTTTCGGACTCTTCACAAAATTCAATCAATCAAAATGGACCCTTCACAAAATTCCAATCAATCAAAATGGACCCTTCACAAAATTCCAATCAATCAAAATGGACCCTTCACAAAATTCCAATCATCAAAACGGACCCTTCACAAAATTCCAATCAATCATAACGGCCTCTTCACAACATTAAAAGCTACCAAATTGCACTTTTTACAAAATTATCTATTAAACAAACGGCAAAAAATTATAAAGAATTTTATCACAATATTTAAATTTTGAATTTTCAAAATTATTCGATTCTTCACAAAAATCTTTTTGTAAAAAATCAAATAGATCAATCAATCGAGATAACAATAAATCATTCAAGATAACAATAAATTGCCTCATTCTCACGCTTATGATTTATTTTCGGTTATTTTACTAGAAAAGCCACTGAATGACATGTATTATTTAAACAATAAACATGATCTTGAAAAAATAATGCACAACTTAAAGGTTTATGAAAATATTTATATACAAAATTTACAATTTGTAGTTCCTTTTAACATTTTATGGTAATTTTTTAACGCCCTTCGACCGCCAATCTAAAAGATCATCTTCTGCAAGTTCATCGTCAGTATTATCCGAGTTATCATCATCTTCATTTTTGGAAGGTGCTTTTGATTTTACTTCATCAGCTAATGATTGCAAGTTCTTTACTCTTTCCCACTGATGTCTGAAAAGAAGCATAGTCAGAAAAAAAAACATTAATTTACATTTTTTTAATAATCTGTAAATTATATAATTGCATTGTAACCAGTAGAAAATAAGAGTTGAAGCTGATTGAAATACTTAAAAATACCCTCATAATTCATACACTTCCTCTGAGTTGAAGCATAGAAATTGTGTCGAGCAACTAATATTATTACGTTTCCTTAAATTAACTTCTTTTTTTACAAAACAGCCAGGGGTGTACTGGGGCCAGGGCGCACCGGGGCGACGCCCCAGCACTTTTTTTCAAGGCAGGGCGCCGCCCCGGTTAATCAAAATATCCCTCCCATTTTTTTTTTTTTTTTTTTTTACCGTTGTGTGTATGTAAAAAAAACCCCCCCCCCCCCCCCGAAAAAAAAAAGTTTTAGACAAGTTTAGAGATTCAGATCACTTCCAACTTTTTATTATAACTAAATTGTAATTCTCATTTCATCCCATTTGTCCCGCTTTGCTTCAATAAAAATGAAAAAATGTGGCCATTTTAAAGGAGTTGGAACAATGCAAGAAATAAATAACAGCAGACGATGAAAAGATGTTAGGCGCGAAATAAAGTCGCCGGCGCTTTGGCGCACATTAATGGTTGTTTCGTTTACAGACACGTGTATTTTCATCAATCACCCCCACGTGGAAATGAATTCGGCTGTTCCGACGGCGGAGAAAAGTGCCAGCTCGTGAGAAACACACAATACAAAGGTAGCATTCTGGGAAAGATAAGGATTGAAAAAAGAGCTATTTTTTTTTTTTTTTTGTATTCGGCAATTCGGAAGGCCAAATCGTTGGTCGTGCTCACGCTATGCTAGTCCGTGGTCGTGCTCATACTGTGATCTAGAGAGAAACAGTTTTTCATCGGAAACAAGAAAGCTGATTAGGTAAGTCTTTTTTTCTTACGTTTAATGATGAAGAGAACTGCAGAAAAAAAAATCACAAGTTTTTTTTCATCGATTCCATCAAAAATTCCGAGAGTAGACGATGAGGCTTCGACATCATCTACCAAAATATGTGAAGAAACAGAAAAGACGAATATACCTATTCCGCCGATGTCAGAACCCAACGAAAATGACCCTACTAATGAACTGTTAACTGTCGAAAAAGCAGAGAATAAGGAATCAACTGGTATTTGGAAAGTTTGGTCTGAAAGCCAATGGTTGGAACGGAAGCAGAAACACGCATGGCTAATAACAAAAAATGGTTTTTTAGGATGCAACTATTGTTCTGAAGTACAGACATTAGGCTCGTATAAAAGCCAAGGTATCTCATTAAGTCCAGAATGGATTAATTGCTTAGTCATTTTTAATGGTTCTGACAGAAATCAAAAACTTAAATCATTGCGAACTAAAATTTCAGCTCATCAGTTATCAACAGCTCATAAAACTGCTTTCAAAATTCTAGAGGAGGCCAAAAAAACAAGATTGGAAAAACTCAATATTAAACAGAAGGAATCTTTTATTGAAAAAACTGAGAAGCTTTTATACACGGCTTATTACACTGTAAAAAGTAACAGGCCCTTTTCAGATTACGAGAGGTTGATAGAGCTGCAAATGAAAAATGGAGTAGATTTAGGAATTACGTTACATTCTCGTAAAAGTGGTTCTGAAATAATAATGCACATAGCCAAAGAATTTAGAAAAAAGTTAACAGCTAATTTAATTGAGGAAGACAAAAAATTTTCAGTTTTAATTGATGAGTCAACTACATTAGGTAAAGAATCAGCTCTAATTATTTATATTCAAACGTGCCTCAAAGAAAAAGAAGAGCTTATATTTCTTGACTTAATATCTTTAAATACGCAATCTGCACCAGTTATTTTAGAAGCACTCTTTGATTGTTTTTCGTCATATGGCCTCAATGAGGAATTTTTACAAAAAAACTTGATTTGTTTTACTTCTGATGGTGCTAGTACAATGTTGGGCAAAAATTCAGGCGTTTCCAAATTGTTAAAAGACAGATTACAAAATCCGGACATTATTATCTGGCACTGCTTAAATCACCGTTTAGAACTGGCCATTGATGACAGTATCAGTGATATAAATGCTGTTAATCATTTCAAATCTTTCATGGACACTTTATATGCTTTATATAGTCAATCTCCAAAAAATTCAAATGAATTAAAGAGTATAGCCGCAGATTTGGGGATACAGTTAACCAAAATTGGTAGATTATTAGATGTTCGTTGGGTTTCTAGTAGTTTTCGGACAGTAAAATCAGTTTGGAATACATATACTGCGTTAGTGAAACATTTTAAAGAAGCCGCTAATGACAGCTCTAGGAAAAGTACAGATCGCAATAAGTACAGAGGCCTGTTTGAAAGAATGGAATCTATTGAATTTATAAAAGACTTGGCCCTGATTTATGACGTTTTAGAAGAATTATCCGCTCTGTCTTTGCAACTCCAGGAAAGATTTTGTACTATCGTCAGAGCCGATACATTAATCAAAAGAACAATTAGAGTTATAGGAAGTATGAGAGATAAACCTGGATCTAAGGAGCAAGAATGTATTAGATCTGCAGAAAAGATGAATTTTAAAGGGATAGATCTGAGTAGAAATAGAAAGATTGTTTCTATAAATAGAGAGCAGTTTATTGCTAGCATCAGAAACAATTTGGAAAGTCGTTGTTTTGGGTTGACTGCTTCTAAAAGGTCGAGAAATAATGATGAATTTGAGAAGGAGAAGTCCAGATACAATGTGATGCTGAAAGAATTTGCAATTCTAAATCCTGACACCTGGGCCGAAGATGATGATCAAGCAATGTCAAGATACGGAGAAGAAGAAATAAGAAATATGTGCACTCGTTATAAAATTGGTGATGAGCGTTTAGTGATCAGCGGCTTCAGAGATTTTTTCGAATCAGGCGGAAAAACTATTCCAAAATATCTTGCACCTCTCATGGATATATTAAAAATAATTCCTTGCAGTAATAGTGAATGTGAGCGAGGTTTTAGTGCCATGAATTTAATCATCACTTCATTGCGCGCAAAACTTTTAATAAAACACGTCTCCTCAACCATGTTTATTAAACTTAATGGCCCTCCACTGAAACAATGGGACGCAATTCCATATGTAAAAACGTGGTTGCTTCGACATAGAAATGCTGAGGATAATCAGTCTCGACACGTAAATCACGAGTGTCCTACAATTAGTCAAGAAAAAGCGGAACTGTGGTCGTTGTTCTAAATAAATTGTTTTTTTTTCCTCCTGTATCGTTGTTGTAAATAGATAAATTCCACAGACAGACAGACACACACAGAAAGAAAGACAGACACTTGCTTTTAATATAGATTACAATACGTTTTCTAAAGGAAGAAAAATTGGCAACGCCCCCTTATTTAAATTTTTTTTTTCGCCTGGCTTTTTTTTTTTTATAGCGCCCTGGCACTTTTTTTTTTAGGAGTACACCCCTGAAAACAGCAAGCAGTTCAAGGGAAAGAAATAATATAGAAAAAAAAAAGATTCAATTATTAAATTAAAACGTATATTTTTCAATATTAAACAGTAACCAACTAAGGAAATTAAATTTAGATAATAATAATAAAATTACACGTTAATTTAAAGCACAAATGAGCAAAAAAATGCAGACATATGTTTCGGGATTGCTTGGAATCCCTTTTTCAATGCGACAGGGAGCTTCTAGATGCAAAACATCCAAATGAAGCAGACAGAACAAGAAAAACAAAGCTTATATAGCCTAAGAATTATCTGTAAACCAATGAGAATAAAGGCAGCGTGAAGTGGAAGTAGCAGGAAGTAAAAAGGAATAACAATAAAAATAAAGCAAAAAAGACGACAGCATGCATAAAAATTGCAAAAATAATAAAATAAAATACAAAGAATAAAATTGAAATAAAAATAAGTACAGAAACTACCAAAACAAAATGCAAAACAAAGTACACATGTAAAGGAGGGGGAGGGGAGGGAGGGGGGAAGGAGAAAAATAGACACAAAAAAGGAAAACAACAAGAAAACCTAGAAAGAACAACAAATTAAAGAAATTTATGCCAGACCTGTGAAAAATAAGGAGTTGAAGAAGAATCATTAACCAAATTAGAACTATTCCTGTTAATATGATAAGCTTCCCAAAAGTCAAGCTCTAAAGGGGAAGAACATTTTTGAATAATTTTCCCAGAATTGAAGTCAAAAGAGTGGTTGGAATTCCAACAATGTTGAGCAATGCTAGACTTATTTAACTCTTGCTTTCGTACATAACCTTTATGCTCATTTAAGCGAATTTTCAGAGCACGTTTTGTCTGCCCAATGTAAGAAAGGCCGCAACGGCAACTAATTTGGTAAATACCCCAAGTGTTAAGTTGATCGACAGGATCCTTAAGAGAAGAGAAGGAAAGTTTGTTACTAGGAGCAAAAACGACTTGAAATTGAAACCTTTTTAGGATTTTAGCAATACGGAAACTGACAGAATGAAAGAATGGTAACACAACCAAATTCTTTCTAGAATCTGGTCCCAATAATGTAGTTTCTAGAAAGAATTTGGTTGTGTTACCATTCTTTCATTCTGTCAGTTTCCGTATTGCTAAAATCCTAAAAAGGTTTCAATTTCAAGTCGTTTTTGCTCCTAGTAACAAACTTTCCTTCTCTTCTCTTAAGGATCCTGTCGATCAACTTAACACTTGGGGTATTTACCAAATTAGTTGCCGTTGCGGCCTTTCTTACATTGGGCAGACAAAACGTGCTCTGAAAATTCGCTTAAATGAGCATAAAGGTTATGTACGAAAGCAAGAGTTAAATAAGTCTAGCATTGCTCAACATTGTTGGAATTCCAACCACTCTTTTGACTTCAATTCTGGGAAAATTATTCAAAAATGTTCTTCCCCTTTAGAGCTTGACTTTTGGGAAGCTTATCATATTAACAGGAATAGTTCTAATTTGGTTAATGATTCTTCTTCAACTCCTTATTTTTCACAGGTCTGGCATAAATTTCTTTAATTTGTTGTTCTTTCTAGGTTTTCTTGTTGTTTTCCTTTTTTGTGTCTATTTTTCTCCTTCCCCCCTCCCTCCCCTCCCCCTCCTTTACATGTGTACTTTGTTTTGCATTTTGTTTTGGTAGTTTCTGTACTTATTTTTATTTCAATTTTATTCTTTGTATTTTATTTTATTATTTTTGCAATTTTTATGCATGCTGTCGTCTTTTTTGCTTTATTTTTATTGTTATTCCTTTTTACTTCCTGTACTTTCAACTGGATTCGTTTGTTGCTCTCTTATTGGTGTCTTCCTGCTACTTCCACTTCACGCTGCCTTTATTCTCATTGGTTTACAGATAATTCTTAGGCTATATAAGCTTTGTTTTTCTTGTTCTGTCTGCTTCATTTGGATGTTTTGCATCTAGAAGCTCCCTGTCGCATTGAAAAAGGGATTCCAAGCAATCCCGAAACATATGTCTGCATTTTTTTGCTCATTTGTGCTTTAAATTAACGTGTAATTTTATTATTATTGTTTACTTGCACAAAGTTAAATTATTTTTAAATTTAGATACTCACATTTGTTCATCAATTTGCATAATATCTCTTTCTAATGTGCTTTCTTCCAAATCTTCTTCCATTATTGTTTTAGACACCTTTAAAAAAGCACAAAAGTATAGAAGAATTATTTACATCAAAATATTGAAAAACTTATCGGAAAAATATTCACAAAAATGGGTAAAATACTGTTTCACAATATGAGTACATATGCTCATATAACATGCATTAGAAATATATTTCTTTAGTTCAAACTTATCAATTTTTACTTCAAGATTTCAACCTGCAAAGGAAGTTGTGCATGCGATGTAACGCGCCATGCAGTAAGGTTTAAGTGGAATTTCAACATTATTTCTATACAAAATATGAAAAATAAAGTAATCTAACATATTAAACACAAAATTTAGCTTCAGTGAAAAAAATATCTACTAACTATTGTAAGTAAATGACTTATTAAGTGGGAAGACATCACTATATAGGAAACTCTACATATCTTCTAAGAAAAATGATAAAATCTTTGCATCCAGTTTATATGAAAATATGTCCAAACAAAAACAAAATACAGTAACCCCCTCATTATATCGCTCATTTGGATATATCGTGCTTTTTCTTTGTTGCCCAAAATTTTAAGTTTGAGAAAAAATTTCCCTAATTTTAATACTATAACAGCTATAAAGAAAACACTTACAAATTTCAAGAAAATTCATTCTTGGTGCCAAAAGTTTTAAACTGTAATAACACTATCTGGAAGGAATATTAAAACAGAACAAAAATACAATTCAAAGTATTTCAAGGTGATGAGAAGAACATTTAAGTACCTACACATCATCATTTTAAATAACTTCACTCCCAAATTTATCTATAGTATTTTTGTCATAATAAATGGCACTTCTACACACAAAATTAAAACAATCTTTTAGTTATTTATGACTCCAATATGTGACATTTCTTCAAAACAGTTCTGTTCTATTACTTTCATCTTATGTTTAAATTTTGATCTCATTATTGTGGCAATAGAGGTGTAATTTCAATTATGAAATTAAATAATATTTACACATAAATTACTCCAACTAATAATCTTAGTATGTTCTAAACATGTAAGATACATTACATTGGTTTCTTCAGCAATAGTCTTCTGAAATTTTTCCCATTCTTCTTCTATAGGGTCTTTGTATTCAACATTTCTAGCCTATAATAGTAGCAAAATTGTATCAATATAATTTAGAATATTAATAAAGATAATCATTTTTCAAATTCTAAGCACTGAATAGAATGATACAAAGAAAATAAATTAATACAATGAACAAAGCAAGAATTTTATGTAAATACTGTGGAATATATATTTTTCGGGAGTCGTTGACCAACATTTGTGCAATCAGTTTTTTTATTCACAACAGCTCACACATATACAGTATCTTTCACTCGGAATCATCAGGAGCGTGACGGTTCCAAATTATAGAAATTCCGAAAATTGTAGGAGGATAGATTCATATCAGTCACCAATACAGCTATCAAGTGTCGCACCAGAGGAAATTCAGATCCGTTTTCGGACCCTTCATAAAATTCCAATCAACCAAAACAGACCCTTCACAAAATTCCGAGCTACCAAAACTTGCTCTTTGCAGAATTATTTATTAAACAAGCAGCAAAAGATAAAATTTTATATTACTGTCTGTTTAAATTTTGAATTTCAGCAAAATTATTGGAATTTTCACAAAAAGCTATTTAAAATTCACATAAAACGGTACTCCGTTAAAAAATACTGGATTGACCCTTGGCTACATATGCGAATCAGCAGCATAATAATAGTAGTGAAATTTGAACTTAATAATTAAACTTAAAAAATAGTTAAAATTTAAAAAATATGATTCTTGTACACAATGCAATAAGATTGCTCAAAGAAAAGAAAACATCTATTTCTTTGCTTTCATGTAGAAATCAGTCCTACGTAATTATAAGGTATTGCTGCAATTGAAAGGAAAAAACCAAAATGAAGACAAAAAATTTAGTGTGATGGAGTAAAAAAATATTCCAGGAACGGCAGAAAAATATTCCGGATATTTTCGGAACACTACCACCCTTGTCCTCTTTATGTTTTATGATGTCATACACTTGCTTTCGCGATTCCATTTATGATTCTTTTCAACTTATTCATTGACAAAGGTTTATGAAAGTTTTATTATTATTATTATATTGTTGCTATTGTTTATATTCATAATCTATTTATTGATTATTATAGAAGAAATCATGTGAAAAGGGGTTAAATGCAGAGCTGTGCATTTAGCAAGATTGAAATTTGTTTGCTACTTTTTTTTTTTTGAGGATTGTTCGGATCGAATTTTGGTTACATGAATGAGTAATAGATGAGCCTTTACAGTGCTTTACCTAATTTCAATTAATTGGGGTGGGGGGGGGGTGAATAATCAGCACATTTTTTCATTTGCACCATTTAAACGTTCCCCTCCCGTATATTTATGATTTTCGGAAAAATTTAGGGAGGCACTTATTCAGTATTTTACGGTACACCATTGATTTCACTGTACAAGCAGAACCTAATACTATAAATTGTAAATGTATCTAATGCAAAGCTAATATTCAAAGAATGCTTGCTTTCTACAATTTTAACTGAAATTCACAAAAAAAAGTTATAATTCTCAGACATGATTAAACGTGAAGTCTACCTTGGCATCTAGCACTGGATCATCAAAAAATCCTTCGGGTAAGGTTTCTCCATTAGTAGTCAATGCTTTAGAACTTGATTTGCTTTCACTTGATATATCTTTGCTTGGTAATGTAGTTAAATTTGAAGGACCATCAAAAAAGTCTGTAAATGATAAGAGCAATTTTTAAACAAATCAAATGCTTCGTAAGATAAGTGCTTGACAAATTAATCAAAATTTACTAAAAAATATTTTACTTTTGAATAACAAAATATTAAAAGCTGCTAAAACTTGTCCAGTTTCAAGTTTCATTCTTTACAATATCTGAGGTAGACCTCAAGCAATTATGGAAGAAAACATAAGCACTATTTAGACCAGGGGTTCTCAACCTTTTTTGAGCTGTGGCCAACTAATGATCACCAAAATCCATCGTGGCCCCCTTGTGTACGTGTACACACAAAACCTATATGTTACTTTCAGAGCAAGCAACATTTTAATGTTGCTTACGCTGAAAAAATAAAGAACTCCTGAGGCAAACACCTCCCCCATCTTCTCATTATACAAATTTCAATTTTTTTGTCTTTAAATATTTATTTAAAGTAAAGCCTTGATTATCTAAAGTAATGTAGACCAAGGGTACCTTGGATAATCAAAAACTCAGATAAGATGAACTCTGTCCAAATCAAGAGGGAATCACGGGTAAACTGGTAAAATTAATGAAAGCATCGTCAGAGGTGAAAAAAGAAATTTACTGTACATATTATGAACTAAAAAAATGACGTTACATACATACAAATATGTAATTGTACATACATACAGACATGGAGTACATATTCCTGTTTGAAAAGATTTCTTGAAGAAGTTCATAAGAGCTTCTCTTTGACAGGGGGGGGGGGTGCCATTGGCCCGTCAAAAAATGGCTCACGCTAAAGGAACTTTTTTCATGGACTTATGAACCTCGGTCAAAAACAAACTCTGCTAGACAGGGCTTTTATAACCACGGCTATACTGTACTTATTTTATTGCGTATATTAAGCTTTTTTTCATGTTCTTATTTATTTGGTTTTTTTTCCCTAAAATACACTTACATTAAACACTAAAGAAAAGACCATACAGTTTTGAAATTAAAAACCTGTATTTTCAAAGTTCAAAATAAATTATTAAGAACAATCGAAATAGTTCAGTGATTGAATAGTGCATAATTGTAATGTTTTTGAACGAAACATCACTACTTAAAATACTCATTTTAATCTCCCCCCCCCCCCCATGAAAAAACAAATAATGCAATAAGCATTTTTGTAATAATAATTGCAAATCAATCCTTTGAACATTATTTATGAATACTTTTTTTAAGAATGCATTTCCCGAAATTCTAAAACAGATTAACGGAATTACTCTTTCAAAATGTGTTAAAGTATTTTTCTTTAAGAGGGAAATAGAAAGAAAGAAATAAAACACGAATGTGTATATTTTACCAATGGAAGTACAATGCTGTGTTGCTATGTGTTAATGATTTCTATTTATTTTTTTTAATTGGGATGCATTTTTACTTATTTTATTTCTTTATTTTGTCATTTATACACCTGTAAGACACTTGGTAAAAATAATACAGACTTTTTTCTTTATGAGTGAAAGATTTTACTAAATTGGAAAAATTCAGCTTTAGCCTCCTTCTCAAGATTTATGGCTCTCCTTTATTTCATTTTTTTTTTTCCATGGCTCCCTAGATTTTTTTAATTTATAAATTTTTCTAGAACTTGGAAATATACCTTTAGGTAGAACATTGGGCTGAACAGACATTCTATTCTCAGTTGTTGAACACGGCTCAGTCTCCTCTTCAGATGAAGATGAATATTCTTCAAGAAGAGCAGTACAGCCACCATCTTTTACTACCCTAAATTTAATATCAAAACATGCAAAAATAAATACAAATAAAATCATAGGGGGAATATATAAAGTACTTGTGGCGAGATCATCAAAAATTTCTTGACCTAAGAGGTCTCAAATGATTTGCAGAATTACATCATACGAGAATACACTTATTTATTCATGCATTTATCATATGATACAAACTTTCACAACTTTTATTCAACTAAACATACATGGATAAAAGTTTCTAAAAGTAACTTAGAAACCAACTAATTGAAATGAAACAATTTTCAATTCAGAAATTTAAATTTAACAATACAGAATTAACGTGAAAGGTCCCAATAAAATTATTTGATGTATTATAAAAACTATGTCTGGTTGCAGTTCATTGTCTAGTATGCAGTCAAGCATTGTTATGTTGCTTAAAATTGACAACTATAATTGTTTTCTTCAAAAGTAATTACAATTTTCTAAACTGCTTCAGTCAGGAAGAACATAGAAAGGTCTGTCATTTCAAATTTTTCCTTGGTGTGGGATGGAGGGCAAAAAGTACATACTCCTTATATATTATATATATGGGAAAAAAACATACGGTCTCACATCCTTGCTGTAAAAATAGACTGGGCAAGAGACTCCTGCTTGTGGAAGATTCAAAAAATTTAGGTGAAAACTCGAAAGTATGTGCATTTTCCTCACTTAAGTTAAGGAGTTAAAGATATTATTAGTAAAAAAAAACATTTCATGTGCAAGTTGTATGTAGATATTTTTTAACAATGATCAATTACGCATATCTTTAAAATAAAATTTTTATTTTAGTAAAAACAAAATTTTTCACCTTCAATATTTGCAATAACAATTCATTATGAAATGGGCAGAACTTAATGTAATTGTCCAAAACATAAGTAAAATATTTCTTTCTCAACTCTTTTTCTTGTTGAAATTTGTAGCTCATCCAAGCAAGGGATCTTTTGATTACTTTAAGGATGATAATCATGTTTCAAAATATTAACCTGTGCTTTTATGGTGCTAACTTTGAAAAGTTTTAAAATATTTTCTTAAGAAACTCCTTATTCTCAAAATATTTCTTAACATTGAAGAATTATTAGTTTGTCAGAGTAAACATGAAAACGCAGAAAATTTTTAATGAATAAAAGGGAGAAAAATATGTGCGAACAGGATATTAGGAAAATGTCTTGAAAAACAAGCTTCTCTCTTCAAAAGTAGCAGAGTTGGAACCATTCATGTTTCACATGTATGTATAACGTTTCACATGTGCAAAATAAAATTTTTATACTCACTCTTTCGTCTTGACTAATTCAACACCTGTAAAAGTATAACTAAAAGTTAAAAACTTTAAATTTAACCTTTCATTGTGACAATTTCAAAATTGTAATATTAAAATATGAAGGACAAAAGTGGGACTATAATATAAAAAGCACATAAGTTTATATCTGACAAAGTCTGAGTTACACTAGCAATAATAAATGCTAGTTTTCATGAAAGTTTCTAGTGGGAGAAAAATATATAAAATAAACTTTAACTATTTTCCGTAAAAAAATTGTTGGTAATTACGATAAGGAATGAAACTGGTTAAACATTACTGAGTATACATTCAAAATGATCAATTTTGCATTGGCAAAAATACAAAGTGAAACAGCACAATAATGTGATTGCCATAAAAAAAAGGATATACATGTTTCAAAGTCACAAGGAAATCTTACTTCAGAACATAGAAAAGCACCTATGTGACAAAAATCTGTTTCTTATATTTCTCCAGTTCCATGAGCGGAAGACGGGTGGGCTTCATTGAAACTACAATGCGTGCAATTTTCATTGCAATTTCTGTCTTATTACAATGTACTTTGTCAAACCATAATACAGTCAAACCTTGTTCTCACGACACCCGAATGACATGTCACGTCACTTTTTCCCCCGAACTCACAACATATAATTTTAATATTAAATAACTCCGCAAATTCACGACACTACTTTATTGTGCCACTCCGTTTATGAGAACCCTTCAAATTGTTAAAATGGGCTCGATTTAATTTTTTTAACTGAAATCTTTCAATAAAATAATGCAGATTTCACAAAAAGTTTATCCCAGAATTCCTGAAAATGGATTATTGACAAGTGTTATGAACCCATAGTCGAGAAAATTCCCAGCCCCCTTGAACCTAATAATCGCGAGACAGCAAGGGATGCACAGAAGGTTTGAAGAAGACAGGTGGAAAGATAAAGTCGCTCTGCAGGCTTACTTGAACTTCTCCGATGTATTAGATATTTGAAAGAATTTTGCAATTGGTCTACTCGGCAGTACTTCAGAAAAGGGATAAGGAGAAAGAATTTGTTTCTGAAATTCCAGATTTTAATTTCCAATTGGAAAGAGTTTAGAAAGGTGGTGCAGGGGAGAATCACTGTGGCTATTCAACTGCAGTTGAGGTTGAATGGTCGTTGTTGTTGTTGTCATCTCCTCACGCAAAGCGAGGAGGAATGGGTGCGCTGCTCCCGAGTCTAACGGGGCCCTCGTAGGCACTTCCGCACCTCCGAGAGGCCTCTTAATTTTTGAACCAGCTCCCAGATGAGAGACCGTCACCTGGGGTTGACAACCTCAAAGGTATCGTTTTACTTGGAGGACTTTGGAGTCACGACAGAGTTAATGTGCACCACTTCCCTTTAGCATACACAGTCCCAAAGCAACCAGCTGTGAGAGCTTGTCATCCTCCCAAACCACAGGCCTCAGTCAATATTGCCTCACTCTCGGTGTTCTGCGGGAACCGAGCTTTTACCGACCGGTCCGAATGGTCAGCAGGACAAATGGTCATTGTAAATGAGCTTTTAAAAATGAGTGCCATCATATTAAGCTTTTTTAGACTGGCAATTTGTTAGAAACCATCTTTCTTTGTCTGAAAAGCAGGAATTTGCTTTCACTGTCCAGTCAGATGGTGGTCAAAAGTAAAGGGGTTTTACAATTGGTTCCTTGCTAATACGGTGAATTACACTTAATGCACTGCAATATAAATCACCGTTTCAACTTGTTCCATTGAAAGTGAAAAAAGGATTGCAGTACACCAAATGCACGCATACTTGTGGGCACTTTCACTGTTTCACTAAAAGTAACCCTGATTCTTTCTAGTAACTCAGAAAGTAAAGTTGCAGATCTTTGATGTGATTTCCGCTTAACCCACTGGCGGTTTGGGCCTTCATGTCACGACAGATTTTTTTTAAGAAAGCAGGTTTTTCTAAAAAAACATCTTTGAGCCTCCTGATGATTCATCGAATGAGTCGGAAAATATTCTTGTTTGTTATCGTTTTAAGGAACTTTCAAACTGCAAGGAATGCATCCTGGAAGATTCCCATGCATATGTTGATGTGAACAATATTTTTTCCACATTAGCCAAAGCATCAATCGTCGAAATTGTTTCAGAGGTGCAAGAACGCGATCAAGCCATTGTTTTGTCCTCAGAAAGCGAAACAGAAACTGAAATGGAGGAGAAGCTTCCAAGTAAATCAGAAGTGTTGCATTGCATTGATGTTGTAGAAAAAGACCTTTTTCAATTGAAGAAGCTAAACAAAAAGATTTTGACTTTTTGCACAAAATACACAAAAAAAAGTTTGATTGTAAATTAAGAAGTAAGCAAACCCTAATTAAAGAATATTTTAGTGTGAAATAAAAAGTTATCTTTTCTTAATGTTTTTGCCTTGTCTTATATTTTTAAAAATGATGGTAATTGAATCTAATTAAAAATATCAAATGATTAATATAGCCCTTAAATGCATTATTACATTATATGTTCTCAAAATTATGCATTTTGAAGCAATTTTGGTTAAGACATCACTCTACTTATGACGACACTTTGTAGAGAGCCCACCTTGTTAACAAGGTTTGATTATAAAATATTGGTACATCTTTTAAAAGGCTTTTATAAAATAATTTATTTAGAACAGCCATCAAACATTTTTTGAACATATCTAAAATTACCAACTAGTACTATATTTTTAAATTCACCAACATTGTCCAAAACTCATTCATGTACTCAAAAACGTTCTAAGGAAATTTCAATAAAAATTGATACTACAATTTGAACAGAATTTAATAGAATCTGTAAGCAGCAATTATGTATCGAGGTATTGTATATTATTCAGTTTATGTATCGAGGAAAAAAGAATGCTTCTTAGGTCTCTTACTCATTCTTTCCTTTTTCTAAACAGTGTATAAAAGCTATATATCATGTTTGAAAATTTATCGGCATAATAACGTTTACAGATTAAAGCAGTGATGTAGTATTGGAAAAAAAGTAGGGGGGGGGGGACACTTATCCTTATGACGATAAGAATTCAAATCAAAAAGTGGGGGAAACTTATGCTAAAATATAAATGTGGTGGGATGCTTGTATTAAAATAAAAAGGTAGGGGGGCTTCGTCCCCCTGCGGACCCACTGGATGAAACTAAGTTTTAAATAAGTATACAAGAGTTTGAAAAAACATCAAATTTTCATTACTTTGATACAAAAGATTTTGCTACTTAGTTCAAAATAATTTTATGAGATGTGCTGTATATTCTTTACAATAATTTATAACATTTTTTTAATTATTTTCTTTCTTTAAATACAATTTTTTTTCCACCCCTAATAAAAAATAAAAACTTAGTGAGATAGTCTCACTCAGTTAAAATTAAGTGCATTTAACAGTTGCTTTAACCATAGGGGCAATTTTTGAGATTATTGGAAATTTTTTTGCACATAACATAAACATATATTTGTTTCAGTATATATCATAACATACATATTTTTATTTACTTTTTGGCCTTTTCACATTTTCTATTTGCTGCTCTGCAGCATGCCTTTTTCCAACTAGCAAGTCTTCCTTCAAATCCTTTGTTACATCTTTCTTGACATACTCAGGAACACCTTTCTTCTTCTTTAGTGCATTCTATTGTATATTGCCAAAGTAGCAAAATATTGAAACATTTCAATTACAATAAGTCATTAAAATAATTTTTAAAATGCTAACATGATTCATATACATGACAAAATTTTAAATAATTAAGGGGTACCCATCGGGGGGTCCTGGTGCTGGTGGCGCTATTGATATTTTGGGAGGGGGTTCATTTCAGAGGCTGAGGCGGGGCTTGGTCAACTGTTTGGCCAATTTGGAGGGGTATCTAGTTTTTAGAGAGGGGCACCACTGCTCTGAAAGGGGTTGGGCACCCCTGAAAAATTTTTTAAATCAGGCGGCCCTAATTAAAAAGTATTGAAATTGGAATGTGGATTAGATAATGCCAAAATAGTCTTTTCTTGGATTTTACTAGAACAGACGTGCCTGTTTACAATGAAATCAAAGATGAAAACTTTGTTATGACGGTAATTTTGTTACAAAATATAATGCATAGTATGTGGTAAAACAAGAGAGAATTGAAATTACTATGTAATAAAAGTTAATACATTATATACACTATAAAGGAGCACAACTGTAATTTGATATTGCAGGGCTCGGCGCACTTTGGAGTCTTTAAAATAGTGAAAAAAGTGACCACAGCTTTAAAAAAAGTGACCAAAATAGTGACCATTAAAATGTAAACTTGTGTGTGTGTGTTTTCATTTAAACTAAATATAACTTGAAAAATAGCAGTTTCGACATCTTTTGAAAACTAAACCTGAATAAATAGAGCTTTTACCCAACTTAAAAAAAAAAAAAAATTCATAGCTTATTCAAAAATACGAATTTTTATACCTGTAACTATCTTCATAAATACCTTTTTCAAAACCCATAAATGGCCAAGAGTGAGAGAGACAAAAGTTATTTCTTTTAATTAATTTCTTCCTCAAATTGTTACTTATTTAAAAATTAAATGAATATTTATTCAAATCAGCAGAAATTTCAAATTTTAATTTATGTTCAACATTGAATAAAAATTTTTTTTCGAATGCTCGTTTTAAAATATTTTTTATACTTGTTTAAAGATTAGAAAATTCTACTTGAAATAAAGCTAAATTTGATATTTTATCAAAATTATTCAGACTGAAATTATTGTGTTAATCTTCTGTACCATTGTAGGAAACAAACCGTTTGATTATTCGATACTGTTTTTGTAATTTCATGGTAGCAACAAAATCCAAGAAAAATTCCCTGATTGAGCTCCAAAAAATTTCCTGATTTGATAATTTTAGTTGTGATTTTATAATTTTAGTTACACGGTATAACTGTCATACATAATGACAGTATGAATGGCACAATCAGAAAAATTCTTTACAGGGGGGGGGATGCACTATTTTTTTTTCCTACCTGAACTTTGAGCAATTCCTTTTTTTTTTTGGGAGGGGGGAAGGGATGGAAATTTAAAAAAAAAAAAGAGGTCATAATGTAATTTTCTGAGCAATATATATAATATGCAACTGCTAAGAATTTTTCAGATCTAAAGTTTTTTTTCAAGAATTTAGATTTCCCCCTCCCCTGCATCATTATTTAATGATTTCTTGACAAGAATATAACTTTATTTTCTCAAAATTGCATATTGTCTTTTCGTTGAGAAATCCCATCCGAAAAATTTCTTTTGTGATTGTGACAGTTAGTTTGGGAGTGGGGGGGGGGGGATGAAAGAAAAGAGAAATTAATCTAATTTTCTGAGTGATATAATCTGCAACTGCTAAAAACTTTTAGTTTCTATTCTAATTTAAATATCGCTTAATTTTCTTAGGATTTGCTCTTCTCAAGTAAAAAAAAATAAAAACAATTAAAATTATCATTCTAGATGGGGGGGGAGAGGTCACGGGCCCTCTAAACCTCCCCTTCTGGTTGCACCACACTGCAATATCAAACCTTAACTTCGGCACACTCGGGGCCGGCGCCACGCCGAATTTCAAAATATGACCAAAATGGCGGACTTACAGGACCAAAAATGGCGGAAACACGGAAGCTTCAACCCTGGCACATGTATTTTTATGCAAAATTGCAATGTTTTCTTAACTCATAGACAGACAAAGTAACTTTTTTGGTTGCTCTGTCAGGGAAAGGGCAAAAAAGTGAAAATAGTGACCAATTTTTTAAAAAGTGACCAATGCAAAAAAAAGTGACTTTCAGTGAAAAAGTGACTCGCGCCGACCCCTGATATTGTGAACAGTGTAGGTTCGCTTGAAATTGGTGATGGAAAAAGAAATCCCCGGCTTTAATTGGTTTTGAAAAAAAAATTAGGTTTTTCTCCAACTTTTCCATGACTTTTGAAAGGGATATTGATTTCCTTGACTTGGTTTTCCAGTTGGTGGATAAATTCTGACCTCAGACAGTCTACTGCTGCAGTATTGCTACTTAGCAGAGATAAAGTAAATTACATGTGTAACTTTAGAACAATAGAACCTGGATAGATTTAAAACATTTTTTTTTTTTTGATGGGGGAGGGAAGGTTAGTAATCCTAATGGTTTTCAAGTGAACCCACTTTACAGTTTTGTCAATCGAATGAGTTTAATATCTATTGTTCTCAGAAAAAAGCAAAATAATAACGGGTTCTCTCTCTCTCTTTTTAATCATAAAATTATAGTGTACATTGTTTTAAAATAGATATAATATCGAGAAAACAATATATTTTTTGAATTAACTAAAATTTAACGCATTGTATCGTAAATAGCTTTTTGAATTTTCACAAGACTTTTTATGAGTGAGTAGATCTATATTATTTGTCTATAAAATTATGCAAAAAAAATTGTTAATGTTTTCAAATGTGTAATTTAATATCTATTAAATATGCTCATATATCAAATATTTCCTACTTTTTTCTTTTATTGAAAAATGGTCATTTTTGTCATAGTTTATCACATGTTGGAAAATGGCATTTCATTTGTTTGAAAACCCAGCATATCATAAACAAAAACTTATAAAACATTTGTAATTTTTTTAAAGAAACTTTCATATACATTTCTGATTTAAATAAAGAGCATTATAATTAATTACACACAAGAAAATAAACAGCAAAAAATAATAGACATTTACCTCTTTGTGAATTTTCCCAGCAATATGTGCAACCCAGAGGTTATTGCTTTTGACTTGGATGTTGCAAATGGTGCAAAAGAGTTGCCCAGCATTGTTATATATAGCAATGACATCAAGGGAATGATATTTTTAAAAATTAATATTTGTAATAAAAACACAATCTACAACATTTAATAGAAATTTATCCCTTTTCCATCCCACACACACACACAAATTTTTAAAATCAAGTTCAAAATTATGTCATCATGTACTAATTAATTAACTGATAAAAGATTTATAAATAAAATTAAAATAAGAAAGAGAAGATATTTCGACTTGTGAATAAAAATTTGAAAGAACAGAAATAAATAAGTACACTCAAATTAGCCCAAGAATAAGCATTTAAACTACAGCATAAATATTTAACTATATTTGATTTAACTATTTCCCAAAATCAAGAACTTATTTTAAAAGTCCTAGTTTTGACTTGATGAATGCTATACCAGGTTGAGTCAAAAGTTTTTTCGTATTTTCACCTACAAAAGAAATGCACAACAGTCACATAATGCCAAGGATTTATTACTCGAAGTAAATTCTATTATGAAGTACGGTTTTTTGCCATCTCTCGGCCAAAAGTTCAATTCCATGTTTGTATCATTCGGCCGGCTTCGATGCAAAGAACTCGCAACACCCCGTCTCAACATCAGTCACATTAGTGAACTGCCGTCCGGACAGAAAGTGAGCCAAGGACCGAAAAAGATGATAATCCGACTAAGCAAGGTCTGGGCTGTATGCAGGATGGGGCAACACTTCGACACCTTGCAGGTGTGCAAGTTTTTCCTTGGTCAATATGGCTGTGTGTGCTGGAACGTTGTCATGTTGTAAGAGTGCACCGTTGTCTGTTGACTAGTGCTGGATACCGAGCCTTCAGAACGTCATACACTTGTTCCAGTTGTTGACTATAGAGGTCAGCGTCCGCAGCACGGCCATGTGGAACAAACTCAAAGTGAACCACTCCCTCGAAATTCCACCAAACGCAAAAGCATGACCTTCTGTTCAAAGCGACCCCGTTTGACAACGGGTTTTGGGGGCTGACCGGGATGTTGCCACTGTTTTCCCATGTCTGGATTTCAGAAAAAGATCCATTTCTCATCTCCAGTTATGATTCTGCACCAAAATCGAAGATCTTGGGGGTTGGAAAGCAGTTCTTTGCAAACCTCCACTCGCTGTTTCTGCTGGGATGGAGTCAATTCATGAGGAACTTCTCGGCAGCGCCTATTCAGGAGCCCCAGTTGGTGGAGGTGTCGATTGATGGTACTTTGGGAAGGAACAAGTTCTGCTGATAATGCTCGGGTGCTGGAACTCGGCTGGTGTTGGATAGCTTCCAGCAGAACTTCGTTACCGACAACAGATGGCCGCCCAGATCTTGGTTTCTCTTGAAGGGTTGTATCACCTTCCTTGAAATGCTTAAACCAATTTTGAGCAGTGCGCTCACTCACAGAACCTGTCCCCCCTCAACATCATTAATTTCTTTCGCCGCTGTTCTTGCGCCGCTGTTCCGACCTTTTTTCCAGAGGAAACGCAAAATAACACGAATTGCTAGCTTATCATCTGCCATTTCAAGAGACTGCAAAGTCTACACAAGTGGGAGAAATCACAGCAACTGATAACGATTATCAAGGTCGAACTCCTTATTACCATTTTCGATCGTCTGCGCAGGAACTGTAATTTGCATATGTTACCCTTCAGGCCTTCCAATCAAGGCCAGGTAAAATACGAAAAAACTTTTGACTCAACCTGGTATTTCCCTGATTTCATAATATCCTTAATTTAACGACATCATTTACAGTCCATAGACAATTGTTAAATCAATGTTACACTGTATGCTTGCATATCCGCTTCATCTTCTTTCAATATGTTTGCTTTAGGTTCTCTTTCAATGTGCCTGAATTATAATTAGCCAACTGTTATCTGGTAATACATGGTGGCTATGAGTGCCCGTTTGAGGAGGAGGGCTCAAGCCCCCTATAAATTAGAAGTACTTAATTTTTAATGAACTTTAACATAAAATATAATAACAAAACCTTCGTTAAGCTATAAAATCATATAAAAAAATTTTTGTGATGCCAACATATATGTGGCCATCATAACACTTTCACCCCTCCCCCCCTACATTGGATATATAAATACTTTAAAAGTTTAAATAATCAGGGGGCGTCACAATTTTTTAATGAATGTTGCCAAAAGCCAGTTCTAGAGCATGTCTACCGTGAAATTCCAAATAAGCGTCTCTCTACATTTTCCAAAATTCACGAAAAATAAGAGAGGGGACATGTAATCTCTACAAGTGAAAAATAGTATATCAATTAAACATACCCTTCTTTTCTTAATAAGTAGAAGGCATTAACATTGTAAAAGCTCAACTAAATGGCACTTACGTAATTGGAAGCTCTTCCGTTAGTGCTTAATTTTGATTCCTGGAAAAAAAAAATGCTGGATAATTTTCAGATTGCTTTAAATACACAGCTCTGATTCTCCCTCTCATTACATGACTTTCTTTTCAAAATAAATGCATGAATCAATAAGAAATAAGCAATCACAAGAAACATCTTATTTGTGCAGCTACAACGATCTTGAAAGGAACGTGTAGAAGAACATCCGTTCTGCAATTTCTAACTCACTAGCTCGAAATGTTTTCTTTTTTAGGTGTCATATGAATAATGAATCCCCTTATTTTGATGCAAAGCAACCCTAAGGTGGGTTGCTTTGCATTAGATCTCTTTTTTTCAGTAACACATTCATTTCAGATCAAATATTTTCACTGGAACTTGTAAAATTGAAAAACCTTTCGACTTTAGAACCTAACTGTCTTCCGCCTTTTTGAATAGAGGTTGTTCTTAACGAGTATGAGAATTGGATGCAAATATTTTTTAAAAGAATGAAAATAAAATATTATGCACCAATTTAGGATCAAAAATGAATGTTTCTGTACAGTTATTTGTTTTTCGATTACGATTTTTGTAAAGAGTTCATTTTTCCCTTTGGGAATTTTGTTTATTGTGGCTACTTTTCCTTGTTATAGTTTCAATAACAATCCAAGTTGAGGGGTGCAGATATTCGGTATTTTACAGTGCATACTGTGAATGTCCGAAATCGGAAAACGTCGACAATCACCTGTGAATGTCGACATTTACCATCCATCAGACGCATGATTGTCGACATTTTTGATTTCGGACATTCACAGTAACATCATATTGATAGATAATTTAAGCATTGAAATACAAAAATTTTCTAAGCCCCCACCCTCTCAAATTGTTGTAATGAACCTAACTTATAAGTGAGATCCCACAGATTAAAGCAATCCAATACGTTCACTTCACATTCCAAATTTTTGCAGTGAATTCTTTACTGTAAAGGCCACTCATAATATGTTCTTAGCAAATCATACATGCCACTCATAATATGTTCTTAGCAAATCATACATGCCACTCATAATATGTTCTTAGCAAATGGTACATGCCACTCATAATATGTTTTCAGCAAATGGTACATGCCATTCATAATATGTTCTTAGCAAATGGTACATGCCACTCATAAGATGTTCTTAGCAAATGGTGAATTCAATTTCATGCTGGTGTACATCAACTTAGTTTCTTTTTGTAGGAACTTTGTAATATGTTTTGTATCAAACAGGGCTTACAATTCTGAAAGTATGTGATTATCATAAGATTAGTAGATTCTGGATTGAATCAAAAGAATGCCGACTTCATCCAAAAGACAAGGCAAGATGCCTCAATTTATGACTATCTTCATTAAAGATAGTTAGGCATTTATTGTGAGAAAGCATGTTTTTAGGAATTGTTATGTGTTCAGCATAGTTTAATAATATAGTAAAAAAGTAACACAAAAATAATAGCAAAAAATTAAATAAAGCATTTTTAAGCTAAATAAAATCATTAATAACTTGACAAATAATGATTAATTCTTCTATAAAAAACAAGGTGTGCAACCTAAAAATATCAAAATAGGCGAGTGCGTGTGTATATATATATATGTAGGATGCGAGTGCGAAGAGACATTGACAGCAGCGCCCTCTGGCGCTAGGGAGCGCAAGCAGTTTTTTTTAAGTAAGACTCCGTTCTGTGTGGACGTAAGCGCTGCGGTGCTCGGATGATGTTGTTGTTCGTAATTGAAGCTGTTCTGTATATAGTTTTGTAAATAGGAAAGTGTAAATATAGTCAGTTTTTTATATCGTTATGGTGAGTAATGATTTTAGAAACCCCTAGACACCCAAGACAAGAGTCTATATGTGGGGGCCCGGCCGGGATGGAGTGATTGCCGGTGGATTAATTTAGAAACTTCATTGTGATTATTTGAAGCAGACATCGGACTTAAACTGTGAGTACTTTGTTTCTAATTTTTGTGCATAATGTCTTTTCTTGGCAAAGCTCGTAAGGAAGACTTATTGAAACTAGTTTCGGAATTAGGTTTAAATATTCCTGAAAAGCCTACGATGTTAAAACTTAAAGCAGTAATCGTAGAGCGTGAAAATTTTGATGAAGAATTTACTAAAAATTTAATTGATACTATAATTGCGGAACGGATTGAAAAAAATGCGGAACAGGTTGCGGAACGCGAATTTGAATTGGAAAAGTTGAGAATAGAACATAATTCAAATCCTAAAAGTCAAGAAAGTAACATTTCCGAATCTATTTCTGTTGAGAGTAAAAGTAAAGATCTTGCGAAAATAATCAAGAGTTTCGATTCGACTTGTTCTACTAGTGATATTAGTACGTATTTGGAACTATTTGAACGACAAGCGACAAGAGTAAACATTGAAAAGAAAGATTTTGTGACACATTTGTTGGGATTACTTCCCCTGGATATCGCGCAAGTAATAGCAAGAGTGCAAAAGGAATTCGAAAATGATTATGATCATGTCAAAAATCTGTTACTAAAAAGATTTAAATTAACGCCGGAACAATTTCGACAAAAGTTTTTGTCTCATAATAAGGACAGCAATTCTACTTGGCGAGATTTCGCTTTTGAACTTAATCATTATTTTGAAGAATGGATTAACGGTTCAAACACAAATGACTTCGAAGACTTAAAAGAACTAATAGTTACGGACCAGTTGAAACGAAGAACACCACAAAATATCTGCGAACATTATTTGGATGATTGGCATAAATGGAACCGTATAGAAACAATAGTTAAGAAATTGGAAAATTACGAGGCCGCCAGGTATAATTTGCGAAAATATCCTGCCGTAAATGCGAAACCTAACTTTCCGGTGCAAGCACGACAAGCAACCGACAGTAATAAGCCGCCCAAAAACCGTTTTGAAAATACCGATAAAAAAGTTATCAGATGTTATTCGTGTAACGGCTACGGCCATAAGTCTTTTGCCTGTAAAAACAAAAAAGAAACTCCGACGTGTAGAAAGTGTGACAGGTCTGGTCATATAATGAGTGAATGTCCCTTTCCAGTCGTGAAAGAAACAATGGTTACCCGTGCGAAAAACAAGAGAAAATTTGAAATTAATGTAAATATAAATGGAAAGAACACTTCATCTTTGGTCGACACCGGAAGCGAAATTTGTTTGATTTCTTATAATTTTTATGCAAAAATTGGTTCTCCTAAAATGTGCTTCGATGAAACAAAAATAAGTGGCATAAACGCTGAAAATACATTTCCTATGGGCTATTTTTATTCTAATGTAAATATTGATAATTATGTGTTTTCAGCAAAATTTTATATGTTAAAAAATGTGTGTACAGATATGATTATTGGTGCAGATTTACTAGAGCAGTTAATTGTTAAGATAGATGAAAACGGAATTAAAATACTAGGTCAAACGAATCAGAAATATTCGAGCCTTTCAAACGCTTTGCAAAGCATCCCAGACAAAAACAAGGCGCCAATGAAAAAAGAAAAAAGCAGCTGTGAGAATCTTTTCCCCCCACCCTAATGACGGATAGCGAAGTTTGCTTACCTAAGATCACTGAAGAAAAAGATACAAGCGTTTCTATCGAGAAAGAAAAAAATAATTCGGAATCGGAAATAAATTTCATGGATAGTTTTTTGATTAACTTAGCAAATGCTGTGGGAGAAGTGGACTTTGACCTTGGCCACATTTCAGAGCGTCGCATTCGTAATGAAGTAGAAGTGTTGATAAATTGCTATAAACCGCTTAAAACAAAGGACACTAATCTGAAAATGAGGATGATGCGGATGCTAAGGTTAAGGGAAGAAATTATTAGAGAATCGTGTAGCGATTATTATTCCGGCATTATTTTGGCAAAAAAGAAAGACGGCACCCACCGCCTATGTGTTGATTACAGAAAATTAAATAAAAAGAGTTAGGGATCATTTCCCACTACCACTTATTGAGGATGTGTTAGACCGTCTCAGTGACGCAGAAGTTTTCACAACGCTCGATTTAAAGAATGGTTTTTTCCATGTTGACATTGATGAGAAGAGTAGAAAATATACATCCTTCGTTACCCATAATGGGCAGTATGAATTCTGCAAGGTTAGCTTCGGATTGGCTAATAGTCCTAGTGTTTTCCAGCGCTATATTTTCCAGGTGTTTAGAGAACTGCTGAATGACAATACCTTGGTCATTTATATGGACGACATTGTCATTCCTTCGCATGACGAGAAAGAAGGTTTAGAAAAATTAAAACGAGTGTTCAAAGTAGCGCCCGATTATGGACTCCAGTTCAATTTTAAGAAATGTCAATTTCTTAAACGAGAAATAGAATTCTTGGGATACGAAATAGGGAATGGCACAGTCCGACCATCCAGTTATAAAACAAGGGCTGTAGAGAAATTTCCGGAACCGAGAACTGTGAAGCAGGTTCAGAGTTTCCTCGGATTGACTGGTTATTTCAGGAAATTTATCCCTCAGTATGCATTGATAGCCAAACCATTGAGTGATCTTTTGAGGAAAGAATCTGGCTTTTCCTTTGGTGCACAACAGATCGAATCGTTTCAAAAATTAAAGAGTCTTCTATCAGAAAAACCAGTTTTACACATATTTAAGCAGGGTCAAGAACTAGAGTTGCACACAGACGCAAGTAGCCATGGTTTTGGCGCAGTTTTGTTGATAAAAGCGGATGATGGTCATCTCCATCCAGTACACTATTTCAGTAGGAAAACGACACCACAGCAAGAGAAGTACAGTAGCTATGAGTTGGAAGCGTTGGCGGTGATTGAAGCGTTAAAGAAATTTAGAAATTACCTTCTGGGTTCAAAATTTAAAATAGTAACAGATTGCGCCGCGTTTCAGAAAACCCTTCAAAAAAAGGACTTAACACCGAAAGTTGCCTGGTGGGTTATGTCTTTAGAAGAATTTCAATACGAAATTGTTCATAGATCTGGAACCCAGATGAAACACGTAGACGCGCTTAGCCGCAATACTGTTTTAGTGGTAACCCACTCTCAAGACGAAATAACATCTAAAATCGTTGCAGCTCAAGAGGAAGACGAATATGTAAAACTAATGAAAACATCGCTTCAGAAGGGAGAACGGGACGATTATCTGATCAAAAATAATGCATTGTATAAAGGTGAAAATGGTAGGGAACTGTTAGTGGTACCGGAAGTGATGTCAAATGAAATAATTAGGATGATTCACAGAAAAGGACATTTCGCTATTGCAAAAACAATGGATATGATTCAAGAGGAATTCTTTATTCCGCAATTGAGAAAGCACGTTGAGACTGTAATCTCTAACTGTGTAGAATTTATACTTGTAAGCAAAAAGTAGGGGAAGCAGGAAGGATTTCTCAATCCTATTCCAAAAAATGATAGTCCGTTGGATACGTACCATATTGACTTTATAGGCCCCCTACCCTCGACGAATAAAAATTACCAACATAGATTCACAGTTGTGGATTCATTCACAAAATTTACTTGGTTATACCCCGTTAAATCCACAACAACCCAAGCAGCCATAGACAAGTTAAGACTCCAGCAAAAGACCTTTGGTAACCCAGCAAGGATTATTTCTGACAGAGGCGGAGCATTTCAATCAAAAGAGTTTGAAGATTTTATAAAAGAAGAAAACATTAAACATATACTAATTACCTCCGGAGTTCCAAGGGGAAACGGACAGGTGGAACGAGTCCACCACACCATCATTCCAGTTTTGACCAAAATGTCTATACAGGAACCCGAGAAATGGTTCAAGAATGTTGATCGCCTACAGAGAATGATCAATAGTGTAACTTCGCGCAGCACTAAATGGACCCCTTTTGAGCTTCTAACGGGAGTAAAAATACGCAACAAAGAAGATATTGCTATTAAAGAGCTATTAGATGAATAAAATTAAAAACCACTTTGCGGAAAACCGAATGGCAATTAGGGATGAAGCCAAGCAAAATATCTTGAAGATTCAGGAAGAAAATCGTAAATACTACGACAGGAAAAGGAAAAAGGCGAATCAGTACAAGTCGGGAGACTTAGTTGCAATCAAGCGAACCCAGTTTGCGCCTGGGCTGAAACTGCACGCAGACTATTTGGGGCCGTACAGAGTGGACAATGCAAAAGGTAGGGACCAATATGAGGTTCAGAGAGTTGGCCAGCACGAAGGGCCAATTAAAACGTCAACAGCAGCCGACTTCATGAAGCCCTGGTCCCGCAACTTGGACTGAGCATCGACCAATAGACATTGACTTTTTTTTCATTTTTCCTGTGACTGTTTTATGTTGTTTTTTTTAATGCCTTTCCAGGTTTGTCTGAGGACAGCCAAAGTGTCAGCATGACCGAGCTGTAGGATGCGAGTGCGGAGAGACATTGACAGCAGCGCCCTCTGGCGATAGGGAGCGCAAGCAGTTTTTTTTAAGTAAGACTCCGTTCTGTGTTGACGTAAGCGCTGCGGTGCTCGGATGATGTTGTTGTTCGTAATTGAAGCTGTTCTGTATATAGTTTTGTAAATAGGAAAGTGTAAATATAGTCAGTTTTTTATATTGTTATGGTGAGTAATGATTTTAGAAACCCCTAGACACCCAAGACAAGAGTCTATATATATATATACAGATTGTCCCACGGTGGACCAGTCGATAGAAGCTCAGTTCCCCTACAACACCGAAAGTGAAGCAACATCGACGTAGGTCAGTGTTTGGGAGGGTAACAACCTCTCACGGCTGGTTCCTGTGGGCCGTGTACGCTAAAAGGAGCTGGTGCATGCTAAATAGGTCGTGGCTCCAAAGTCCTCCAAGTGAAATGATACCTCTGGGGTGCCCATCCCAGGTGAAGGTCTCTCATCTGGGAACTAGTTCAAAAATTAAGAGACCACAAAATTTGAGGTCAAGTCAGTCTTCAGCCCTCGAAGTTCCTCGCTCTAAAATGAAGCTGCATATCCTAAGCCAGTGGATTATTGATTTTATGGACCTCATAGTAGGTTTTCTTATGCCAAGAGAATTAGTAACAACAACATATATACAGACTATACTATACTATATATTCTTTCAAAGGATACTTGGCAAAAGGTGAATCCACCTTTTCTTTATTTTTTAAATTTTCCCTTCTCTCTTTCATCAATTTTCTCAAGTCATCTTGCTTTTGTTTCCCTGCTGCTGCCATCTCAACCAACTAATTAGATTTCAAAAGATAATGCCTTACAAACCAATTTCTACACTGTAAAGATCAGTATCCTTTGTCATCATACAAGCGACCTGTTAAAAGGAAAATGGCATTAAAAAAGATGATGAACAATGAACTCAACACACATGTTCAGTTTGTCATTTAACTTGGTCAGCCTTATATCAGTTCATGCATTTAAAGCATATTTCACCATAAGTTTCTCTAATTTAATGCATTATTATTTTATTCTAATTATAAATATGATACAAGCAATAAACTTAAAAATATTCTATCCAGTGTTGAAAAATATCATGATATTTATATTCATTTTTAAAAAATCAGATATTTATATGCATTGGTTATACATCAAGATGATTAGATATCAAATACTTTTACGCAAACAAGTAAAAAAATTTTATATAAATATCCAGGGGTGGATTAAACGTCCAGCAAACTTGGCATCCGCTAGGGGCACCGAAATCAAAAGGCTGCTTGTTTCAAATTTCTTTTTCTTTTCCATTGTTTCATTGTAAAGTTTTATAGGAAGGCCTTGCAACAAATTATATTCTATGCAAATTTTATAACATAGTTTAACAAAGGTCACAAAATGCCATTTTTTAAACTAATGAATTTAATCTTGAAAATTCCTGGAAGTTTTCAAAACATTTCAATCTTCAACTTCAAAAAATGCTATTCACTCAGGACAATGAGATAAGAGGACCCCATGGTTATTGTACTGCCAGGGGCCCCCAAACTTCTTAACCCGCACCTGTAAATATGAGAGATTTTACATGATAAAACATAACATAATTAAATGAGCTAATTATTAACTATAGTTGCACATAAGAATAAGTTTAAAATAAGTTAAGAATTAAAGTATAAATTAAGAAACTTAATAAAACAACTTAGGCGTCCTCAAATAAATATGCTTCACAACCAAAAAATTTTCTTTTTCCTACAATTTTGCTGTTTCAAAATTTCCATAGTTGCATTTACAAACACAATCTGGTATTTTTGTCCTGTGAATATTTTTCATTTAAAAGCTTTAAATAAAGGTGGGTACTTATCGGTTATACGCCTTACATTGGCGACGCTTTTAGAACTGTCGCCAATATGTGATTTGAATCTAATAAAATCTCGTGCCCTTCAAATATAATAACATTGCTTTGTTTATGTTTCATTTCGAGAGCAAAAAATTAAGGGCGAATAACCGAGAAGTACCTGAAGGTGAAAAAATGCAAAATATTTTTAAATTTAATTTACTAGACTTTTCTATTTTTGGAGGGTGAGGTACAGAGTTCTTGTAAACTGTACAACTTAATATTTAATTCTGAAACGTTGTGCGCATTATTGAGAATTAGATTTCACAGATCGGAGCTTTAAAGTTATTGCCTATTGTATGTGTGCATATATTATGTACATAAAATCAGAGTAGAAATCATAAACCACGTTTTAATAAGTAGATCGATCATGCATTTTGGCATAATATGGTACTTTTATGTACCTGAAATTCCCTAATTTATCAATCATGTACTTCCATTTCAAACAAATAACAGAAAAACTACGTACAAAAGTTCCATATGAACAATGTAAAAACTTCAGCGATATGAAGCATATAATAGACAATGATTTCTTTTTAAAAAATTTCCGACTACAACTATGTAAACAAATGCTATTACGGTTTCAGTTAATATTTGGATGCAAATGAAAAGGTATTACAGATTCCGTACAAACAAAAACAGAGGGCACTAAATAGTCAGGATGAATACGCAACTTGGGAGAAGAAAAGTTCTGCTCACGCCATTGAGATAAATGCACGCACATATAACATGAATTTTCTACACTGGCACGATAACGACAACGAACATGTGTCAACTGCACACTGCATTCATATTCCCCATTCTTTTTATTCTCTAGTACTACTGTATAACCAACCTAGCATATTTTATTTTTTTCTCATTAATGTTTTGATCTCTTTAATCTAATATTCAATAAAATACGAAAGAAACAAAATAAAAACAGGTTTGTATCTTTCGTCCGACAAGTTTGTAAATACAATCGGTACCTCATGCGATTATAACAGTTGGCAACGCTATATTATGATGCGCGTTTTTAATCGATAGGTTTGGTTCGTTTCCGATATTTATGATCTCGATTTTTATTAAAGACCATTTATTTTGATGGTCTATTAAGAAATTCTGATTAGATTTTCTATTAAGAAACTAATGTGCTCTTATTATCAACAATGAACATTTTTGTGAACATATTCAATTGTTTCAGCCATTTTCTTCGTCTCTAATCAATTCGATTTCAATTTCTCGATATTCATATATTGATAGCATTACGATAAATCTCAATTATATTGATATATTAAAGTGTTTTGATACGATGGCCTCTGAAACAGAGGTTGTATGGAAATGTGGGTCTTGCGATGAATGTTTTTATGATCTACAAATCTTAGCCAGTCATAAATGCATAGGGAGTGGCGGAACTGTTGCATTATCTGATAGTTGCATAAAACAGTTAGAAGTTCAGTCTTATGATGTTGGTGATTTAAGCAACTCAAATGACCATGTACAGGTCAGTGAAAAAAAACAAGTTATAAACAAATACACGTGCGTTGTCAAAAAGCTAAATCGCTAGTTAAAAATCTTAACATAAAATATCTTTTTCACCAAAAGCTATATTTTGCTTCTGTGAAACAAATTATAATTTTGACAATTGTTGGCGAACATTTATTTTCATATTTCGAGTTATAATTATGTAATATATTGTGAATTATATGAATGTTGTTTTTTTTTTTTTTTTTTTTTTTGAGAGACTTTATAACTGATAACGAGAAAATCAGACTTTTTGTTGAGACCTTTAAATTAGAAACAATCAAATAAGTTATGACACCTTTTTGTGAATGATAAACAACTTGAAACTAATGATAAAAAAAACATGATTTTACTGCTAGACCTACCCTACTACTGCTTTTTCTCATTAAAAAATATTTTAAGTATTTCATGTGTTTAATTTGTATATGATGCCTGTGTGACAGAAATACTTCTTTAATGCAGAAGCTAAAAATTATACTTAATGGGCCATTTCACAGTATTTTCTAAAAATGTAGAGTCCACAACATGACACTTTTTTTGTTATAACTAAATAATTTACAGTTTAATTATCACTAAATTTTATTTTCAAATAATGTGCTCTACACATTATTTGAAAAAACTGTAAATTACGTAGTTATTTATAACAAAAAAAGTTGTGTTGCGGACTCTACACGTTTGGACAAAATACTGTGAAATGGCCCTAATATTCTTAGATAATAGGGAACAATTAGTTCATTTGAAAATAATATATATATATTGAATTATGTATTGTTATATATTGTGAGTTCTGCACATAGTTATTGTTTTGGTTCATTTGTCGCCAACTAAAAAGGAGCGGTGTATGAATAAACATTCTATTCTTTATCTTCAAAAAATTATTTTAAAACATCATTCCTCTAAAAATTATTTAACAAATTTAGTCCCTGATACTATTCAGTAGACACAATTTTAAACCTTTGGTAAGTGATGACATTAGGGAACCCCTACAATTTTTTTTAATCTGAAGTCCTAAAAATGCAACTGTACAGTGAAGCCCCTCAATTCCGAACTAATTGGGCCTGTAGCCTGTTCGGATTAGCCGAGAAAAGGAACCCCTTCACTTCCTTCCCCAATTGAAGATAACTGATTTCAAGTGAAAGATTAAAGGATATTTTGTAAATTTCTGTTGCTATTTCATTGTTTTGAAAAGTGATTAAACTACAAAATTTTAATAACCTAATTTTACTGTTTTTCAATTCTGCATGACATAAGCATGTAGACACATTTACAGTTTGTTAGGTGTGCTAACTGTACTTCCTTGTTCATTTTTCAACAAATTATATAAAATAAGGTTATAGTAACAGGGTTCGCGCTAGGCCGCGCGATTCCCGCAATATTTTTTGAAATCCCACTCAAAAAAAAATTTCTTTTTAGGCTTAAACTTAAAAAATCCCTCTTAAAATTTTGGTCAAGGAGGAAAATCCCACCTTGTACTTTTCCCCAGTGTGAACCCTGTAGTAATTGTTTTATGACAAAATTAATAAGTTTCTCTTTTTTGAGGGTGTTTTTTTTAACTTAAATTTTTCAAGAAAAACTTGTTCGGATTTCCCAGGATTTCAAATTTGACTGTATATACCTTAACGACGCTAGAGGAGGTGTAATTTCAGCGATTCTTTTCTGACACGTTTTCAAAAACCAGTGTTAAAAATAATTTTAGGCTATCTTTGCGCTTTGCGTTTTCTCCCCAAGAAATGTTTTGATATTGAAATCCTAAGAATTTAGTTTTAGGCTCTTATGTGTTTGAAGAAGGGCACTCTACCCCAGAATTTTTTTGAGATTTTAAGAACATTTTAAGTTCTTTGGTGTCGTTAGTAGAAGAGATCTCTCCTGGAACTTTTTTGAAACTGAAATCTTTAGAAACGCAATTTTAGGTTATATTTTGTGATGTTAGGGAAAGAGTTGCACATGGTTCACTGTCCTTCCCAAAAGCCCCAAAAATATCATTAGCAGGGTTCGCTCGATTCCCGCAATTTTTTTTGAAATCCAACCCAAAAAAAAATTTGTTTGTGCTTAAATTTTAAAAATCCCACTTAAAATTTTGGTCAAGGTTTCAAATCCCACCTTGTATTTTTCCCCAGTGTGAACCCTGATTAGGGTTTAGGAGGCCAAGACTAAATCGGCAAAGTAAAGATTGAATTTAAACCTCAATGTCATAGCTCTTTAAAACTTACCAATGCAGCTTTCATTTCTTTTGGCTGGATAATGATGTTTCAATCAGTCTCAAGAATTTTTTTGAAATTAAAAAAGTTAAAAATACATTTGTGTTTTGGGAACATAACATACAGGGGTTTACGTACCATTTAAGAACAACCTGCTGAAAAACTTGTTTCCAAATTTTTCGTACTTCTAAGCAAAAAATACCTTTATACCTGAAAAGAACAAAGAGTCTTAAAATAAATATCTACTAAGTCGATTTCATCTTGGTTCACTGGAGAGATGCCTGAAAAAAAAAAACTGATTATAAATAGCCTTATAATGGCTCAACAATCTATTTCCATATTTTTGTAAATTTAACAGTTGACGTTATGATGTGCAGTATGGGGGGGGGGGGATAAATTTGTTTTTTGAGAAAATATCTTTTTATCAATTGAAAATCATAAAAATGTCATTTAACACTATCAATCTGCTCTGTTTATATTTATAGGATATTGGAAGTTTAAATATTATAGATGGCACTGATATTGCCGACTTACCTTATGCTAATGCATCATACCATAAACCTACAATAATATCAATAAAGAAGAATTCTGAATTCAAGAAACACCAAAAAGGGAAGAGAAGTATAGTTTGGACATATTTTACAGCATTAGATGACAAAAAAGCAATGTGTTGTGTAAGTATGCATAATATGATGTTTGTTAGCATTTATGATTATTAGCTAATAGTTTGTCTATAGCAAGGACTCAAAAAATTTAATGTACTGTTAGCATTTACTTCTAATAAGTAAAAGTGAAGCATCACTGTGCGTTGGCAATTTCCTGCTGTTTATTTCTTCCTTGGCAGCTTGGGTTATCACTAAGGTAACAACCCGTAAAATTACACATAACAACCATATTCCATCAAAGCTTTAGTGGATGCAAATACAGACCTTTAAATTTGTGCTATCCTTCTCCCCCCCGCCCCCCCCCCCCCTGGCAATGTTGAAACTTTTGCTCCAATTTGGAATGATTTTTGTTTGGTGATAAATTTTCTTTTTTGTGGTAACCCAGTTGGCATGATTTGTAACAACCCTTAGTGGATGATTGTGGGGAGAGAAGGTCTTTGTTTGCTTTTGTGAAATCTGAAGTGTGCTTTCAGAAAATGTTTTTTTTATATAAGTACAGTACAGAACCTCTTATCCGGCATGCTCGGGACCATTGCTATCCCGGATAACTGAATTTCCCGGTTTCTTGGATGGCTAAAACATGCCGATATTTGGAGGTTTATCGAACCCAAATTGCAATAACAAATGGTAATAATACTTCAAAATAAGTAGAAAATAGTTAAGAAATACAGTATGAGATCCCAAAATCCGGAACTTTTTGGGAAAAAAAAAACTTTTGTTTTTTGACGAAAAATCGGGAAATATTTTGCACCGTTTTTTCTTTTGGAAATAGGCATTTTAAAAAGAAGGAAAATAATATGTAATGAACAAGTTTATTGTTTAAGATCGAAAACGTGCAGTCTTCAAAAAAGTTATTTCGTGATTTTCTGAATAGAGTTCGTTTTTGCGATTAGAGTTTTTATTAATTGTTGCTTTAATTATGAGTTAATCTTAATATCATTAAATCTATTTTTTATTTCTTGTAGTTTTCATATTTTTTTATTTTTTTTTAGATGAGCTCAAATTTTCGCGCGATACAGAGCATAAGCGAAATTGAAATTTGGCGATTATCGCATTTTCCCAATAGTCTGATCTTTTCTGCTATTAAAAGTCTTTAATAAGTGGTTAGAGAACATTAAATTGGATCAGAACTTGACATAATTCTTTTCTCTTATTGTTTAATTGAAGAGGTTAAAAAAAGATCAGGAAAAGTGTCTAGATTTTTCAATGTTTTGCCTCAAATATAAGCAGACTTCTTCGTTTTTTGTGCTAAATTTCACGACTTATAGGAGAGTATATACGATAACTAAAAAATGCTATAAATGAAGAAAATGATAATAAAAACTTCCAGAGCAAATTATATGGACTCTGATGCTACTTGCAAAATTTTTTGAGTGAAGACTCAAAATCCGAAAAATTCTGAAATTTGGAAACATTACGGCCTTGAGCATTCTGGATTTGAGATCCCATACTGTACTTTTAAATTACAAAACATTGAAAGAAAAGAACTTTAAAAGATAAAAATCAATAACACAAGTCAAGACGGGAGGGCGGGGGAGGGGATTGAAAATGACATAAATGATTCAAATATATAAACATGCAGAAACACGCAAATTTCATACTTGTGTGCAACGACTTCGGTTTTGCGAACTCGATTTTAATAAAGAATTCATTTTCAGTCGCAATTTTTGTTGCCTTAATATCAATTTTAAATTCTTATTACCTTATTGCAGCTCTTAAATCAATCCAAAAAAAATTCTAAAACAAAAATAAACGAGCTGAAATAATTACGCAATCAGCTATTACGAAAATTCGCGAATCTGCGGTATTGGAAATTTTCCGAACTTTCATAATAGTCCTACTTTTATTGCAATTCTTCTTCAAATACTCACTAGACAATTAAATAAATGTATAAAAATCTAAATACATATTTCTTCCGTGTTTAATTATTGAAATAAAATAGAGAAAGCGTCGGAGGGTTTCTCAAGTTTCGTTGGAGAAATTTTTTTTTTAAATTTTCTTCTGCAAGTAAGTTTACACTAACTCCTCTAAAAAAACATTCTTTTTAGACTAAATTATTCGCCTTATAAACACTGAATATGTTGCTTGTAACGAAAGAATGCGTATTTTTATAGCTATTTTCAAAAAATTCGTATTTTTATTGAATGGGCAAAAAACCACGAACTTTTCAAAAATTCCCGTTTTTTTGGTTCCCGGATAAGAGGTTCTGTACTGTAGTATTTTTTTGTATTTAAAGTTGTAGGAAATCTTTCGTATTGCTGAAGAAAGAGAGTGAAGAGTTAAAATGCGCTAATCCAGTTTAATTGCTTTTATTATAGTGGCAGGAAAGCAATGATTATTTATGTTTTGTGAACGTGCCATTTTCGAAACGTGCTTTGAATGGATATCTACAATTTTTGGGTAAAAGGAATTGAGAGTAATTTTACAGGTTGAGAAGTGCATAAATTTGGTTAAGTGCCTAAAAGTAAGGAAAATTTAGTGTGCTTTGTCATACTAGCCTGTCACATTGGACTGTAATTTTGCAGCGATTTGGGATTAATATTGAAGAGCAAAATCAGTGTTAAAGTGAGTTCTTTGTTTTTCTAATTATTATTTGATGAGTCTGAGGTTTAAAAAAAAATATTTTTCAATTGTTCTAAAGTATTTGTTGTTGTAATTAGTGGTATTGCTAGTTTTATTAAAGTAAGCGTCCATTAGTTTAATGTAAAATATATTTATGAATTGATGAATGTTACAAGTTTTGTAATAAATTCTGGTATTTTGAAATTGGGATTGCTTCATTAAACATAGGCTTTGTGTTGCATTCTGCAATATTTTTACCATGGTTTTTATCGAATAATGCATTCTTTTATGTAATGACAATTAATTGCAATAGTCATTATTATGCGTAAAATGCATGTTCTTTTAACAAAGGGTTTTAGTTCTAGTTTTAGTGTATGTAATGTAAATATCTATATTTTTAGAGTTATTTTCTGACTGTTAATGAATTGCTGTTAAAAAATGCTATATGTGCTCTACATAGTAGTATTGCTATTTTGTGTAAAATATAATTTAATTTATGGTATTGTAGTGTTTCTTAGTGATTTTTATGTATATGATGTGACATTGTTGGTAATAAAAATTATCACCAAGAGTGATTTTCTCTATTTGAAGTTAGCTACATAGAAATGTCGTTATCCTGTTGTTGGTGATGGTTTTTTGGCGACAATGAAAAAGTCACCGGGGATATGACATTTGATTCTCGATTTACCTTATTTGTTCAATTTTTGATGCACATTTTACTTCTAAGGGCAGGAATCAGACCAAGCTTACACTTTATAATATGCGAGACAAATAACATAAATGTTAACTTCACAAAGTTTTTAACACCTTCGAAAACAGATGTACAATTTCTAACTTTTGCCTAAACATGCTTTTTTAGAAGATGTTATTTTTAGGCTTTGAATGAAAATATGCATATTTTTTTGTTAATATTAAATAATATATATACTTTATCTTGTCATCCTAAACTTTTGTTTTTATTTGTAATAAATGTGAGTTGTGAATTTGTACATTTCCACAACTTGATAAAAATGGGGCCCTGTCTGAAAAGTATAGACAGACCCTTGTTGAGATAAATGGAAATTAACTATCCTTTCAACTGGAGTACATAAATGAATGTTTAAACATGAGAAAAACAAATTAAAGTATTTACATTTTACCTAGAAAATGCAAGAAATACTCCAGCAAAACTTGTTATTATTTTCCTCTAAGCTTAAAAAAATCAGAAAAATAGTAATTTTTTTGTTTTGTTCTTTTGTTTGTCCTGTGCACCTTGCTCATCAAATTTTTTCCCCCTTATTTTATCATAAGATGTTTAAAGATTTCTTCCTGAAATAAACTTATAAAGGAAACTTATTTTTTTTCCAGATATGTCAAAAAGTCATATCATATTGTGGAACTCCCACAAATTTGGTATACCATCTCTCTCGGTATCATCCTCTTGAAGGAGATGTGGTCAAGAGCAAGCAAGCAAATAATATTAAGTACCAATATTTAACACATAAACTTCCTAAACCTTGCCTTTCAGATAAAAAGCGAGTAAGAAACCAGGCTATAAATGTAATTCCTCAGGTATCTCTTGAAAAAACTACGAATTTAACAATTTTGCCAAAGAAAATTAACGTAACTGACAAAATCATTGAAATGTTACTTGTAGACATGTTACCGGTAAGCACTTTAGAAGGAAGTGGCTTTCAAAAACTTATTACTGCTCTTGACCCAAATTATAAAATACCTTCTATTAAAGAATTTTTTATTGATCATATACCAAAAAAATATTATGCAGAGTATAAAAAAGTACAAAATGTATTAAAAGAAGCTGACAAAGTTCATGCTTCTGTTGAATTATGGAGTGGTTACAATGAGCAAAATTTTATTACAATATCATCTCATTTAGTGACTGAAGATTATCAATACCGGCACTTTATTTTGAATACTTTTTCTGTATCGGAAATGAATGCGGAACACTTGATGACGCACATTGTTACAAGTATCTCTCAGTGGGACCTGTCACTAGATGTCATGTGCATTGTTACTGACGGTAGTGAACTATTATCTAAAGCTTCAAAGCTGACTGGATGGACAAACATCAGTTGCTTTGCTCACATACTTGATGATATCATAAAGAGTGCACTTGCTTCTTCTCCTGAATTAATTACTCTTGTTGCTAAATGCAGGAATGTTGTTTCTTTTGTCAGAAACAATGATTCTGCAAAGCAACAGCTTCTTGAAGCTCAGATGCATGACAAAAACTTAAAAATGCAGCATGCCCAAAACCATGTCATGGACATCAATGCAGCAACAGATATAAAATATCCTTTAAAAGTAAAGAAAGATAATTCAAATGAATGGATCAGTACATTTTATATGTTGCAGAGAATATCAACACTAAAGAGTGTGCTTGTGAAAATTCTTTCTCACTTTTCATCATCCATAGAAATTTTGACAAAGAATGATTGGACTGCTATTGAAGAAACAATTGCTTTATTAAAAGCTTTTGAAGTTGTTATTCTTGAATTATGTAATGAACCTTACCAGTTTGCATCCAAGGTAATACCTGTTACCTTGGGGCTAAACTCGCTTATAAATAACTGCAACACTTTAACATTGAACAGTATAGAAAGAGTTAGGAAGGATATTTTAGCTGCACTTCGAAAGCAACTCGGTCAAGTTGAGCATAATTTGATGCTTGCCATGGCTACAGTTTTAGATCCCAGATTCAAAAACATTGCTTTCCAGTCCGAGATTGCTGTTGAGGCTGCTATTCAAGAGCTTACCGCAGAAGCTAACAAACAGACTTTCACAGGTTCCGTAATTGACAGCTCTGTTGCAAAAGACTCTGTGAAAGAAATGTCATCCTGTACGGATAGTTTGTGGGAGGGGTTTGAAAAAAAAGCAACCCCCAAAAAAGCACCCTCAAGGACTGATGATGTGATCAGCAATGAAATTAAACACTATCTAGAAGAACCATTGTTAGACCGAAAGAAGAATCCTTTCTTGTGGTGGAAAACTCAAGGGCAAACTCAGTTCCCTGTCCTTTCAAGAATTGCAAAACAAATTTTATGCATTCCTGCTACTTCAATTGCACCAGAAAGGGTTTTTCTTAAAAAAGGAAGACTATTTAATGAGAAGAGAAAATTAATAAAACCTAAGTATATTGATCAATTTATGTTTTTGAATCAGAATATTGATTAATAAGATTCCGGTAAATCTATATCTTAATATGCAAAATTGCATTTTCCATTGCATTGAAATTGAGGCCTTGCTCTTTTAATTTTAACTGCATTTACATGCAAATGCAGAACTCTCCTACCTTGCAAAACTATGCTTGTTAATTGTAGATCATTAAAAATTTCTTCATAAAGTTTTCTACAAGCATTACTCACAAAAAGAGAAATTTAAGTTGAAATCATATCAAATCAAATATCTCTCATATTCATCCTGTAATATACCCAGACCTGTTTCTTTGGGGGAGATGGGTGTCAGATTTTAAGATAAAAGTTGTTGTTTTTTGAAGTTGTATACCTAATTATAAAATGTATTGCTTGTAACAATTAAAAAAAAAAATATGTTGCAATATTGAAAACTACATAAGGAAGGAGCTCTCAAAACAAGTTTTTGTATACCTTAAATATAAAATTCAAGAACTAAAGTGTAAACTTAATTTTAAAAAAGGGGGATCAGGGAGATTACTAAGGGGAAGCAGATGGGACCTGTGCGCCATATTTGAGGGGCATTAAATTGACTAAGTGTTCTTATATAAGTATGGGTGCTTTTTTTTTTTTTTTTTTTTTTTGTGTGTGTGTGTATGCTCAGGAAGAAGAGGGGCGCTAAAGGCTGGTTTTGTCTTAGTTGGAAAATGACATAGTTACATCCCTAGGAGGAGGAGTTAATTTGCAATTATTGCCGATTATTTTTATTAATTTATTTATTTTTGTCTTCAAATAAAAATTTTTTTGCGGATTAGGGATTACTGTAATTACTAATTTGTAGATTGAGTTCAAGTAGTGGTGTCTGTTAACCCATTAATCGTCAATGTTCCCATTTTGCGAACATTACCTTCAGATTTTTTTTCAAAATACTTATTCCAAATATCATTATACTGTTAATTTTTCTTCAAACCTCTATGTTTGAGACAGCTCCTGTAATTTTTTTAAAAAGCTCGCTTGGTAATTAATATTTTTATAAAAATGTTAAAAACTCGAAATTTGGCTTTTTGAACACATTCAATACACATGCATTTTTTTCCTAATAATATAATAATGAAAATAAATTTTGCACCTTAATTTAGATTATAACTCTATTTTATAAAATATCACTGATCCAAAGTGAAAATTTAAGAAAAAAGGTTCGCAATCGACGAAAGAATAGCTTTGTCCCATTTTGGGAACATTGGCGCCTTCGTTAGTTTTCGAAGCGAGTCGGATTTCAGCATACATTCGGCGCTACACTCGCAAAACAGAACATGTGCAACTTCCGGTGACTAACTGTCTCAAGGTCAGTTATGTGTATCATCACAGAAGCAATGCGTGAAAATAGGCAACAAAATTGCCCTGTAAAAAATTATAAGGACATCAATAAAAAAGACCGACATTTGATTGGATTACTACAAAGTTGATCAGCATTGTGAAATGGAAAGACAACCAGGTTGTTTATTTAGCTACCAATATTGAACCAGTTGAAAAGATAGGTACAACAAAAAAGTGGAGTACAACAGAAACGAAAAAAATTATATATTGCAGCCTCATGTTGTTGCTGCCTTCAACAAATATATGGGAGGGGTCAATCTGCTTGATCGATTTTTCGAAAATCAGGGGCAAAAAATGGTGGTGGACATTTTTCTTACCAATACATGAAACATGGCAATTGTAGCTGCCTAGCGTATGCATAGAGAACGTGAGGGAAAGGTCTCTAAGTTGGAATTTCTGCGAGAAGTTTCGATTACATTGATGAAAAGAGATGATGAGCCAAAACATAAGGATCATTTTCGTCCTGGTCCTTCTGGGTCTGTATCCCAAAATGTATGCTTTGACAGGGTTAATCATTTCCCATAAAATGCAGGAAGACGAGCAAGGTGCAAAGCTTGTCTAAAAATCACTCACCTTCTTCGGATAAAATGTAGCGTAATGCTTCGTAAGAACTGTATAGCTTTCTTTCATTCAAAATAATAGTTTATAAAAAATGGATGTAACAATAAAAAAACAAAAAGGTGTACAAAACGTATACATTACAAACTTTTAAGTTAGATTTTATTGATTAATATCGTAAAAGCAGCTACTATTACGCAATAAACTTCAGAAATTCGAATGTCTAATACGAAATGCATTTGGAAACTTATACCCCCATTAGGTGCCAATGTTCCCATTTTGGGAACATGCTATAAATTTTAGTTATTTATTTTTTTTTTACAAATTCAAATGAAATAGGTATAGATACCATCTGTACATTGCAAAAAAACAATTACTTATTAAAAAACAACATGTAGCGGCGTTTAATGGGTTAAGGCCATCTTTGATTTAGCAGTCCAAAAGTATAAAATGCTAGACAAAAATTAAAACATTAACATAAATAAATACACCTTTTATACATGCAGTGAAGCTCCATTTATATGCTCTTTAAGGGTCTGAAAAAAAGATCACGTGTAAAAGAAAATCATATAAGTATGAACATTTTCATAATAACAAACAATAAAAATTCAAAGCTAAAATTAATTTCTTAACTTAATAATTTCTTATATAATAAAATTTAAAACAGACCAAAATGAAGAAATTAGAAAGCAAAACACTCAATCCTTTCAAATGAAAGACCCAAAGGTCAGGGGTCAAGAAGTAAAAATTTTAAAAATCTAAGAATTGATCATAATTTGCCGATTTCTTCTCCCTGTCGTTGAACGGTAAAATTTGTTCGAGGCAGATCTTTTTCTCCTATTGCTCTTCCCTTGGATCCAATTTTTCGGGAGGGGAGTGATTATCCACACCCCCCCCCCCCCCTCCTCCTGTTGATCTTCCACTGGCTGACATCTACTAGAGAAAAATCTGCCAAGGATATAGCAATTTTTTATCGTTCTCATAGAAACATCTTCTCAAGCTGTCGTTAAGTTTTTTTTTTAAACACTAGTTTCACTTTGATTACTGCTTTCCTCAATGATCTTACACTTATAAATTAGCATCTTTAACTTTCTATTGTGTGAGGTCATTGTGAACCTCTAGCAAACTACAATCTGGATAACAATAGCTGACAGTAGCAGAATGTGTACCCAGCTAGTTCTGAGGAATGCATAAAAACAACCGTTATTTATGAAAGGATGGTCACATTCTTCAGGGGTATAATTTTTATTTAACTGGGCAGGTTTTGATCAAGTTCACATGCCGGTCATGCCCTTTCTAAGACTGCACATTGCACAATGGGCAAGTTAAAATCTGAGATTGAACTGCTAATTTTCTCTCTTCTTGACCTGAACAAAAAATGTACAAGTAAAATTTTATTTCAGAAAAATGCCTCAATGACATTATTTAATATTAATATAGGAATGGTGTAGTAAGAATCATATTATTTATTGCTTTAATTTATTTAATTAATCTATACATATGTATGCAATAGCAGTTTAAAAAGTTGTTTATGGGCTATTTATTGATCAGTATATGTATAAAGTTTTATATGTAGATTTGCAAGAAAAAAAACTGAAAGAAGAACATCCTCATTCATTTGTTTTTAAGTTTTATAATGTATTTTCAAAAAAAATATCGGATCAGTAAAGCACAAGAAATTTCTCTGTTCCCGTTCTACTCCTGTTCTAAAAAAATCTTGTTGCTCTGCTCCGGATCCCTGTACAGTGGAAAAACAATAACAACCTTCATGTTTGAATATGCCACACTGTAATTATATTTTTACACAAGTAGTTTTAAATTTCCACATTAGTCAATAACAGAACAGAGCAATGAAGCAACAACTTTTTGTTTGGAGCAAGAGCAGAGCTGGTTCAGAAGAGTTCGTCGTACTCCACTGCTCCAAGTAAATAACAACAATTTCATCTGAAAACTTAATTGTTGATTAAAAACTTTTTATTGGTTATCCCCCAACATAAATAAAATTATTAAATAAATGAAAATAACTGGTAACCAATATGATTCTATGAAAACTATTCAGAGCATGGAGCAGAGTTGGAGCAAGTATTCAGAAGTCAGAACGATGAAACTCAAAAATTTGTTGCTCCAGTTCCCTGTTTGATAATGCTAAGAAATCTACTGATTTAATCGTCAATTCCATTAAAATAAAAATTCAAGAACTTTTTATTACACAAAAAAATTATTTTATACATATAATAAAATATTGCATAAAGTCTCCTTCCCACTTACGTTAATCATTTTATTGTTCTTCTAACAGCTCTTTTTCTCTGTAAACTAAGCTGTTGGATGTTAGTCCCAATAACTTCATTTTTATGGTAATACAGACATATTGTTTATTAAAGTAAATTGAAGCTTAGACTTTGATTTTATATGAAATAAATCAAACATTCTTTTCTCACACAAGGCCTTTTATAGTGATTGAGCTTAGCTTTGGAAATGCAGATTTAAATTTATGCATTAAGTAACAATGTCCTAATTGTTTTGTGTGTTTCTATGCATCAACAGTATCTTCATTTTTGCAAAAAAATGTTCATAACTTGAATTGGTTCTGTATGGAATGAAATCAACAAGTTTTGAGTAACTTATAATACAGCAAAATGTACATATTATGTAAATAAATATAATATTTTTGGTTGCATTAAGTGTTGTTCTTAAAAATTGTATGTGATGCTGTGGAATTACATTGAATTACCATGTAAGTAATTAGTAGTGATGGACATGATCAAGTGATCATAATCAAGAACTTGATTATTCAGATAGATAACTCAATAACTGATTCTAACGAACAACTCCAGATTTCGAACTCTTGAGTGGTTTACTTCTGAAGCAATATTAAGAATCGAATGAACTTCTCGAGATCCGGAGTCGTATACTTTTCGAGTAATATCAGAATCCAAGGAATGGTCGATTTCTCGAACTATTTCGGAATTGAATTGAGCCTCTCAAACACTTGAGTTCTCGAGTAATGCTCTCGAAACATTTTTTTCTCGATTGGTGCTCATGCATTACATGATTTTTTAGTCAAACATTGTCTGTGTGATTGCAAAAATGTCTGTATGTGAGTGGGTAACGACTACGGATCTAGTTTTTTATTTACTCATACTTTTTACTAAAATATGAGCATACAAATCTAGGGGACAGGGATGCTGGGGGGAAAACAATAAATATTTTAAATTTTATATGTATCCGTTACTGCAGGTACTCTTTTCTTTTTTTTTATTCAGTTTTAATTACTTCACCGCTGGCTACTTTTGTTTTTTGCTATTATTGTTTATTCATAAGTTACTTTACCCATTAGTATTATTGCTAATAATTTTTTTCTTAATGTTGTACTTACCCTCTCTAGTAGGTCCTTTTTTTAATCTACGTCTCATAAGCTTTTCCACAGGTGGCATTCAATTTTCAATTGCAGTTATTTTTTAAAGTTATTCATCTTATTAGTTTTGTTGCTAAATAACTTTTTCTTAATTTTGTTCCTAAAACCCCTCATGTAGGTACTCATTTCAACCTATGTCTCGTAAGCTTTCCCGCATGCGACATTAATTTAAATGCCATGACCGCTCCTCCCGTGGTATTATTATTTGTTTACAAGTTATTTCTATAATTACATATTTATACTAATTAGTTAAATTCTGAAATCACTCGAGAACTCAAGATGATCTCTCGACCCTCGAGCTCTCGAGGTATTCACTCGATTATCAAAACCAATTGATTATTGAAATCTCTTGATTATTCTCATCACTAGTAATTAGTGTTGGTGTAATTACATTATGCAGTAGAATCTCGCTACAACAAAGTCTCCCAATTTCTCCCTATAATGAAGTAGTTGTTTCCCTGTAACGAATTTTTTTCATGAGGGTTACCTTTTCAATTGTTGTCATTTTTGAGAAAAGCTGCTAATTTCTCTGTAGCCAATTTTCTTACGGGTACCACTTTCTGGATCCACTTGCATTGTTCCTTCCAGGGATAACATATCGCTGAGTGCTATGTGAAGAGTAAAGCAGGAGTGTGCTGAGTTTTTTACAGAGGGATCAACTAGAGCAGGGTTCGTACGGTCCTTAAAGGTCCTTAGAAAGTCCTTAATGTTCATTTTCATTTTTAAAGCCTTAAATAGTCCTTATTTTTTTATTCCAGGTGCTTTTTTTTTTTGTTAAAATAAGAAGGTAGCCATGCGCTTCATTTGTTTGCAATCTTTTGTATTCCTCACAAGAATCAAACTTCTTTCATTTCAACTATTTAATCGAACCTCAAATTTAGTTTGCTCGGGACCGGTACTATCGCGGCTTTCGGACAGACCCAAACTGGCGGATTGAGAGGACCAAAAATGGCGGATTGACATACCATCAACGCATTTTTACTTCAAATTGCTGTGCTTTGTCATTTATAAACGGTCCCTATGTTGTCAAGTTTCTGAAATTTTGATAATGTTTTCTGAATAACTGAAACCCAAAACGTGTGAAGGAAATTAAAGTTTTTGAAAAAATACCTATATTTTTGTGAGTATAAGTGCAATTTTTACGAAAATGCACAGAATAATTGTACACGGCAATTAAACTACTTTCTGAAATTTACAGCATATACCTAGCTTTTTATGATGCAGGATTACACAAACTTTTTAAATTCTTTTTCAATTTGTTGATGGTCTCCTAAATGATGCAAGTACGAATATTTTTACTGGAAAGTGAACATTGTAAATTAAAATAGGGTACCGTTCATAAATGATGTCACGCTTTTTCCCTACATATTTGACCCCCTCCCCCCTTTGTTACAAAATGTCACACTTCAACGGACCACCCCCCTTTGTCACATGTCACGCTATGTTGCATAAGCAGGGATGTCCCACTTGTTACCCCTTTCCCTCCCCTTGTCACAATTTCACGAAACCTCCTCGCCCTCGAAGCGTGACATCATTTATGAACAGGGCCGGATTAAGGATTTCGGGGCCCATAGGCATTAGAAGTGTTAGGGCCCCCTCACATTTGGATTTAATAATAATTATAATAATTAAAATATGATGTGTAATTATTTCATGACTATAATAACTGATCATATACAATGTTATTGGGAACCCTTTTTAAATAGTAAAATGAATTAAAATATAATTTTAATTCATTGAAATTCGCTATCATTAACACAGATCTTTAAAAAATAAGCAAATAATACTAAAATATGATAAAATATTTAATTTAAATAAAAATTTTGAAACATTCCACTAAAAATGAACATGACAAATTCTGTTCAAATGAATATAAAGTTATACTTAATAAAATGCCATAAGAGCATTTATAGCTAATTTGAGAAACAATTTAATGTTTCAAAAGCGTTTAACTCATCTTCAAAGTTTTACCGTTTAAAAATATCTTTCACTGTAAAAAATGTTTGCCCGAAAATACAAAAGAATATTCTGAAAATCGTTTATCCGTAGTCTGACGTAAAATTACAGAGAACTGAAAACAGGAAACTAAAAAGTCCTTAAAAAAGGTAATTACAGTGAATAAAAAACAAAAAACATTCTGTAAATTGGATAGCAACAAATAATGTGCAGCGGTGAGCGGTCACCATCTGTGAGTACGCTGAACTACTATTTCTGGAACGAACATAGTTGAAGGTGAGTTCAGTTGAGCTCACGCTGTTGTGATTCCTGTGTCTTAGGCCTCCCCCCCCCCCCCCCGTCCATCCCCCAATAATTGTTCATATTTCATTAACTATTATGCTTGGGCATTTTATGTTTTTGAGATTCTTTCACTTGGGTGTGACAAATAAATTCACAAAACTTTCGTTAGTAGTCCCACGGCATGGCCCTTTTAGCTCAACATTGGGGGTAGAGCCATATGAATCCCTTAACTTAAGATATGAAATTGCGATCGTTGAAGTTGGTCCGGGAGATTCTCCCTCGGGAAAATTTTGAAAACTAGATGCAAACTGGTGCATTTTGAGGCCTTAGAAGATGCATTTTGGGACTTCAAAAATTAGGGGTAAAGAAAGAAAACACAAAATTTTGAAAATTTAAACGTTTTTACTCATAATAATGCAGAACAAAATAGCATTTTTTAAAAAAAAATCCAGGTAGCAGTAGTACCCTACCGCCTCTTCCCAAGAGGATGCTTTGAAAATTCGTAAAAGAAAAACTATTATATTGTTTGAATATGGCACAATTTATGTTTCACTATCACAAGCTTTCACCCCCCCCCCTCCCCTTCCCAAAAGCATGCTTTAAAAATTCGTAAAAGAAAAACTACTGTACTGTTTGAGCATAGCATGATTTATACTTAACTTTTACAAGAGGAAAAAACCTTGCCTTTTTAAAGTTTAAATTTTTTAAAATTTGCAAAATTTTCCGTTTCCTAAAACTGCCTTCCTATAGGAGACGGCCAACTGATCAACGACGCAACATAAGCGCCCTTTACACATACGTTCTTAACCGCGCGACTGAACGTGGCGCATCTAGCCACGGTCAAGAACTCGAGTAAAACCGTGGCGTTCAAGAATGCGTTGCAAAATGCACCACATTCTTATCCGCACGTAAGAACGCGTTCAGATGCGGGGCATTGCATTGAAGCCGCCTACAGAAGCCACAGTAGAAGCCTCCCACTTTGATGCGTGGTTAAGAACGTGTATGCAAAATGCATCATTTCTTGGAGAGCGATCATGAGTAGGGTTGCAAGTTTGTCGCGGAAAAAAGAGCGCGAAATTCGCGGGACACTCGCGCAAATTTCGCGAAATGTTCGCAAGTACACAAATATAACAAAATATTGCAGATCAACAATGAAAGTTATTCTTCATCCTAAAATATAGGGATATTATTAAAATAGAAGGATTATTAACTTCGTTAAAAGCATTTAAATATTTGTATTGACTAGGATCAAAAACTCAGCATACATTAAAAAATTTTTAGGCTAGTTGGCAAAATCTGTTTATTGTTACTGCTTTCAAAAAAATAATTTGGAATTTTTTCTTGGCACAAGTTAGAGCCTTTTTAGACTTTGGGTGCTCAGATTTTATCCTTAATTTCTGAAATTTTTTAAAAATCGGACATTTTGCGAGTGAATAATTACCAAAAAAAGTGAAATAAATAAAGTAAGAAAAATTCGCGGAATTTAGGAAAAAGCTTTAAAAATCGCGAAAATCATCGCGGGAATTCGCGGCAAACTTGCAACCCTAATCATGAGCGCGCAAGAGTGTCATTCTTAACCGCGTTCTTGAGCGTCCTAAAATTGCATTTACACGCGCGCTCTTGACCGCGGATCTGAATGGCTCGCCGTCCGGACCGCGGTTAAGAACGTGTGTGTAAAGGCCGCTATATTCAGTACAACTCAATTTTAAAGTTTCCGACAGTTTTTACAAATAAATGTTTATACATTAATCGGTTTTAAATAATCGTTAGCAAAATAGCCGATCAATGATCAAGTCGGAGCCGCGAAATAGGATTTCCGTTCTCTCTTTTCAAAAGTTAAATTTTCTTCTTAATTAAATATTTTTTCTTTTTTTACTTCATTTTCTTTCTTCTTCTTTTTCTTTTTTTGTACGTCACTGTTGAATTTGCCGCCCCTCCCAAAAGTGCAGCCAGGGAATGCCCCCCCCCCCCCCCCCGAAAACATTTTTTTATAAAGAAATGTAACGAAATTTACACTAAGCAAAAAACATTCAAATATTCATATAAATAAATATAAAAATTAAATATCAATATCAAAATTCCTACAGAACTGAAGACCTTAGGAAAAAGAATCACCAATGAGAGTATATATATAAAGTTACCAAAAATTTTTTTTTAATTTTTTGGTAATAACGTTCGAGCCCTTAACTCATCAGAAAAACAAATTAACTTTAAGATAATTTCGAATTTTTTTTTACTGTTGATTCTTTAACTAAGCATACATGTTTAGATAAGAACTTGAAAAAAATTCAGAAACCAAATTTAAATAATAAATGTATAATTTTAGATTTAATTTTCTTGACTGAAAATTTCATAGTACTAGCTACTTCGCTTTATAAGTTGATTAATGATAATAACTGATTAATATTTTTATGATATATTATTTTACGTTTAAAAATGTTACAGAGTAATTGAATAATGTGTATAATAGTATTTTTATAGTCATTATCGCTAACTTATTTAATTTTTTATAATTATATTTGTAGCTAATAAAAAATTAAAACAACACAGTGGAGTAAAAAGTGCTTCTCCCTCATAAAATTCTTCATGATAAATTTTCACAAGAGTGTTTTTGTTTTTAGAGTACCTTGAAACCGAATTAATACGCAAGTATAGAAACATTATGTAGATATTAAGTTAATTTACTTTGAATGAAAGCGTAGCTAATTAAAAGATGTTTTAAGCTAATAAAACATTAAACCGTACAAATAATTTCACTGAATGCTCTAAAAATGACCGTTTTAATTCGAAATATTTTCATTAGGATTATAATTCCAGAACTACTTTGGCAAATGGACTTTCAGATTTAGATTATTTTTCCAGACTTAAAAGGCTTGATAGTATAAATATAGTCCCGTCATCTATAGTCTCGAGGAAAGGAGAGTCTGAGGGAACATGATTCAGTTGTTTAACTTTATTCAATTTTTGACGAACTATTTCGTGAAAATTTTACCGGAAGGCTGGACTAGAGGTCATTGTTTTCTTAATGGCTTGATTGTGTGACGAAAGTAATTTTATTCAAATATATATATTTTTTTTTTTTACACAATAGTTTTAAAAATTCTCTTCTGTTGTCAAGAAAATTGTTAGAAAGTACTTAATGGAACAATTAATTTAAACCTTATTGTAACAGTTAAAAGTGGGAAACAAAAGGAGCGTACCTTTTATCTGTTCTGTGTATAAAATGTTATTCTGTTATAAATTCCGCACTTGAAGGAGATTTCTTATTGAAAGCAGACGCAATGTCTTTCATCTTGGACTCTAGTCTTTCATCTGAGGTCTGATCTAAAGAACCATATCCTAGCTTAGGGGATCCAGTGAACGGACAGACAGAGGTAGTGTACACAACGCGAATACGGAGCCTTCTACTTTAAACAGCATGACTCTCTGTGTGGTCAGTTGGTCTTAGGCGCCGCTAATAACCCCTCTTAAAACTCACCAATAAGGAGCCATCCATCATTTTAAGGGGACACGGGACCTTTCAGATGAAATTTAAAAAAAAAAAAAAATTTTGCAGTAATTATTATTTTTTAATGTAATTTATATATTTTTAATAGAAATAATGAATGTCAATGTTCTTAAAATACATTTTGACCTAAATTTTGTCAAAACTATAGCAAAAAATGAAAAATCTGAAAAATACATAAAATGCCCCTCGCGTCTCAAATGTTAACCAAATCACTTAATAATTTACCTACAGGCATAACACAATAGGACAAAGACTTACAAGCATTAAATATTGTCTACCACTAACACATTTTGAGAAAAAAAAAATTCTTCATTTTCGATGATTTTTTTTTCAAAATTTTGCATTTCGGTACAATTAAACCAGTATAAAAAATTTTCTAATGAATATTTCAAAAAATCAATGCTTAAATATCTTCATAATGATCATATGAAGCATTAGAAAAAGTTTCAGGAAAATTACTAAAAAATTGAGACGCAAGGGGACAAAATAAGAAAGGAAAATACTAGAAAAAAGTTAACGGGGAAAAAAGCTTTTTTTGAGTAAAATAAACTCTTTCTTAAAGCTATGTGCATTTTAAAAAACAAATTATCTTCTAACTTGTTTTTGTAACAATATATACTATACTATTATCAGCAGAAATGAAATTCCTCATTTTTATAAGCAAAAAAGGTCTCATGTAGCGTATCAACACATGAATATGCATATTCATGGGCGCTATTCGCCAGAATTGTAACCACCCACTTTGATAAAGTAATACACTTACAACTTTTAGAAAATATTGAATACTTTACAGGACATATATACAATTCAGTATATATTACAAATTACCGTATATATTACAAATTTAGTACAAATTACCGAAAAAGCAAATTTGACAATAATATATGTATAAAATAATTGTATATGATAATAAATGAATCAAGAACCACCGACTTTGATAAAGTAGTACACTTTCAACTTATAGGAAATATTGAATACTTTGCGGAATATATATACAATTCAATAGAAGCAGTGCCCCGTTTTTCGCAATAAAAATTACCGAAAAAGCAAATTTGACGATAATGCATGCATAAAGTATTTTATTTATACACTCATGAAAATGTGATAAATATGCTATTATTGCATTTATGTACACAACATATAAATGAAAAAAATTTAAATTTCATTTCTTGTCATAATTTATGACAGTTTCCTACTAACAGTTTTTAAAATAATCCTGCACCATATGTTTTTCCTTCCACTTTTGCAAGTTTTTTATTTGCATTTGTTTTTGAGAATTTTTTTTCTTTGGCTGCCTTTTTATAAGTGGATGACTGCCGTCTTACACTTTGCTTGATCCTACGAGAATCAATTTTTTGAGCAACTTTTAACGAGGAAGTGTTGTTTTTTAACATTGTGGTTGCCACGCTGCCCATATTGAAATTACTGACTGCATTTGTTACTGCCATCTCTAAACGGCGTTTTGTAACAAACACCTCCTTTGAGCACAGCTGCCAGATCGCACTGTGCAAACTTTCGTTTGCATTTTGTGTTTGTCCTGATATACAGCGCTTGAGCAGTTCATCGCAGGCCAAACGTTGATACACAGGCAAAATTTGTGCGACAATTTTGTCATTCAGGGGGGCTTTCATTTTTGAATGACTGGGTGGTTTCTGCCCCAGAGCTTTGGCGCGGTTATAAAAGCACCAAGAGCTTTCACCTTGCGGGCACTTGATATGTTTTGGCTTGCTATCTGTGGAGGAACAATGATGCAATGAAGCAAAAATTGATGTTTTCATCTCATCCACATTTGGGGCATTATCAGTAATTGCTTTCCTATAGTAATTAGTAAGCCTCGTAATTAATGCATCTGTCAAGTGCCCTTTTCGCTTGCCCCCCAAGGTTTCGCCTTTTGCCCTGAACTCCTTGACTTTGTTACGAAGCGCTGTACCCAGTCGCTTCGCAACATGATTGACACATTCCTCTTTCTGGATTTCGTTACCATCATATACATTCAAGTCTTTCAAAAAAGAAAATGTCTTGGAGTCCCCATCCGAAAGCAGAACGGTGTATCTCATTTTACATTGTTCAATCGAACGGCTCCACAAAATACCCGCCGCATGCATCTCCATTGCGTTTGCGGAACCTTCATAGTTTTTTTCGCACATATTAGAGTTTTTATGAGCTTCAAACCAAATGTTAAATTCTGGTGAAGAAGCATCAAGCTCTTTTTTTGTGACTTCACACAAATGGCAATATTTAGACACAATTGTAAAATCCAAAACAATTCCTGTGAGTATGTCAATCACACAGCCAATGCCATACAATGAATTATGGCCACGTTTCTGCCAAGTTCCATCATATGAGACGCCAATGTTCATTATGCCTTGACTGTCTTCAAGACTTTCACTTAGCTTTTTATGTTCTTGACGAACCTTTTCCCTGCATTTTTGCAGAGCTTCAGCTTTAAATTTAGAGTTTTCATTTGACAAGCACAAAACATATTTGTCAAAGGTCTTGCGATCCATTGGATTGAGGCCCATATTTCCAGAAAACTTCTCTATGGCGGAATAGCCTTTACCCACACTAAGAAAAGCTGCGACAACATCTTTATTGATGAGAAATTTTTTTTCATTTTCTAAGCGTGGGCTGGAAAACGAACTGCTAAATTCTTTTTCACAGAATGCACAAAATATATTTAATTTGGCTGCAAATCCAAATTCTGTGGTCTTTTTCACATTTAGACCATGCTGATCACAATTTGTGCATTTCAGTTCTTTCATCAGCAGAGGCCACATTTCGTCAGCTATAATTGTACTGGTGGAAGATGAAGGCTCATCATGCTGAGTTGGTAACTCATCAGAAAATAGCTTTAATTTTTGTTCGCTCCTGGAATTATTTAGTTCACAAGCTGTACTGTTGGAAAGAGAATTGGATGGTTTATTCCATCTCATTCTAGCCCTTTCAGCAGCAAGTTTTCTTTTATTGGATGGACGTGACTTTGGCTTGTGCCATCTCGAATTTAGTGTGTCCATAGCTTTGTAGAAACAAAGCTTCAAAACAGAAAAAAAACAATAACAATAACTAAATAACTAGCAAAAAACAAAAAAAGACAACAATAATAAAAACAAAATATAACAATGTAACGAAAACAATCAACAAGTAAACGTATTTTATGCGAGTTCGAAAATTTTAGCAAACGGCGCGGAAAATCAACATAAACAAATGCGAAATGTCAACAAAGACAAAGTTACAGTTAGTGTTTCGATGCCAACCACGGTTAAAATGTAGAAATTAAAATATGTCTAATAATAATATTTAAAAATCCGACAAGAATGAAAAGTACACCTGACATCTGGAATGTAAACAAACTTGACAGCTGGCATAACGTCAAAAAGACCACGCCCACTTCTTTAAAATCTTTCATAAAATCGTTAAAAATCACCGTATCGAAAAAATTTCACCACCACGTGATAAAGAGATATCTTCTTCATATTTTTAAAGCAGAAAATTTTTTTCGAAAATTTGGCGATTTCATGGTCCCGTGTCCCCTTAAGAAAGGAAAGGGGGAAAAGAGCCCACGTGTTTTTTTTTTAAAAAGAAAGACGACAACTCACGCGCTACCCTACCGACACAGAAAATGCGATAGCACCTCAGAGACTTTCCGCACGCACCGCACAAAAGGCCTTTTTGGTTTTAATTTTAAATACTCTTCTAGACGACCAACAAGTCTCCGGGGACGGTGAAGTTATGCACTTTTTCACATGTCTCACTACAACATCATTAATGTTATATAATTTTAGCTTTTTAAAGAAAAATTATCAAAGGTAATATCGGTTATCCTATAAATATTATATACATGTATGTATGTATCCCCCTGAAATTTGTTAACTGGCATTGCTTAGACAAAAAATTGTAGTCATACATATTGGGGCAGGGGGAAGCTTTATATAAACATTTTCCTACCCTACTAACATTAGCTCTCCCCCACCTGCTGAAGTACCGTAATTATCTGTGTATAGCCCGCGGGCTATCTATGAAAAAAACTCATTTTTTTTTCCTACCTGCGGGCAATACAACGATGCGGGCTATACCCGGAACTTTTTTTTTTTAAAGTAAATAAATAAAAGACAACTACGGTTCAAAACATCAAAATCTATTCTCCCGCGAAAAAAACGTAGAGAAATAAATCGTAACTTTCGAGACGATGCTCCAATTTCACCCTTTTGCAGTCAGGTTTCAGGTTCAAAAATCCAATGATAAAAGCAAGTCTGTCGGTGATACCAGGGGGACTGACAAAAATTCTCCAGCCTTTGGACATTTCAGTAAACAAAAGCTTCAAATCTCATGTCCGACATCGATGGGAGAATTGGATGTCTAATGGACTGCACAGCTACACCAAATTCGGGAAAATGAAACGCGTTACATATGCCGAAATTGCTAGGTGGATTAAGGACTCTTGGGACGCGGTTTCAATTTCTACGATTAAAGCTGGATTTCAAAAAGCTGAAGTAACTGACGATCTCAGAAGTTATGAAGATCTTGAAGCCAGCAGTGAATCAGATATTGATGATCGAATTCCAATTCACAATTTGCCAGAGGACCTAATGGAAATTTTTAATTCTGATACAGAAGAATATGATTTCGATGGCCATGTATAAGCAAAATATGGTAAAATGAAAACTTGTTTTTAATCTTGTTATTGTGTAAATGTTAAAAGTATTTTGTAATTTAAAATTAATTACTTACACGAAATAATTCCCTATACCGTACATAGTGATTTGTTTATGTTTTAGTTTTGGGTGCGGGCTATAATACAACGATGCGGGCTATACACCGAACATGATTTTTTTAGAATGAATTTTTTTTCCTGCGGACTATACAACAATGCGGGCTATATACCGATAATTACGGTATTTTTCTGTTTTCGCCTATACGATAGATATTACTAATTAAGGCACTAAATATCAGATGCATAGTTAAAAAATCTGGATTAAAGAGAAATCTTTCCAAAAAGAATGCAAATCTATTCAGTCGACTCATTTTAAGTTGACCCCCAAATTCTTTAAGTGAATTTTTGGGAAAAAAATTAAATTTTTTAATCAAAATAAAAATTTCAGAGGCTTGAACGGTAGATTATTTTTTATGTTCTTTTAAGAGCTAAGTTCTTGAACATCGGCGAATTTCAGATGTACATTTGTTTCCCTTCTAGCCCGTATATCCCTTTTTTTGACTCATAAATTTTGTAAAATATGAGTTGACTTATGCCCGATTATATAAACGTTATCTAGACACGGTGTACGGTAATAGGCATTTCAGAGAAAGAAATCATATCGAACAAGTATTAAATATAACAAAATATTAAAATTCTTTTTTACCCAGCCTAAAAGACTTAATAAACAAAATAGTCAGTCGAATAATTAAATAGACAAATCAAATATATATTTAGGGATTCATTAAAGTAAAAGACATATAAGCTATTGTATAAAAACCACGACCACAAAAAATAAAAAGATTCGAATTTTTTAATTAAAAAACGTATATCAAACTCACTGCTTGCATTCCAAGTCCATACTAATGCCGTAGGGACCGTTCATAAATGATGTCACGCTTTTTTCCCACATGTTTGACCCCCCTCCCCCCCTTTGTCACAAAATGTCACACTTCAACGAACCCCCCTTCCCCCTTCGTCACATGTCACGCTATGTTGCATAAGCAGGGGTGTCACACTTCTTGTTACCCCCTCCCCTCTCCTTGGCGACAGTTTGTAACAAGGGGGAGGGGGTGACAAAAAAGTGTGATATCACACATTTTGGTGTCTATAAAAACATTTACAATCAACAAATTAAGTTTTCTCGATTTTCATAATTTGACTTTTAAAGCTTTATTAGTTTTACTTTGTATCGGAAACACCGATGGTGATTAAGCTTTAAATTTATTTCTAGTAAAAAGTTTAAAAGGGAATCTTTTTAGACATGTACCTTATAAGATAAAATAGCGTAGGTCATTTTTTTAGAATTTGAACAATCAATATATTTTGCTTTTAAATGATAGTAACCTTTTTTGTTGCAAACCTTAATCTCAATTTATACCAATTAAACCCACGCGTCATCACTATTATTGATATCCTTAAAAAATGCCATTAAAAGTTCAAAAATAAAATTAGAAATGTGATCTATGATGTAAGTGCTTTGTTTCTGAACTGCAACGATGCAAGTACAAACGCTTATGTAGGTAATATAATATAGCGTCACATGTGATTAAAGAGGGAAGGGGGTCAAATATATTGAGAAAAAGTGTGACGTTGTTTATGAACGGTCCCCTGGCTGTCCTTTTCCAGAGTGCTTGCCCCAAGTTACTGAGTCTGAGTGTAAAGCCAACATATATGGCATCTATTTCTGTTCCACTTAATTTAACTTTGTGAAACATTCCTATATCTTCTTTTTACTTTGGGATCATTCATAAATGATGTCACTCTTTGAGAGGAGAGGGGGTTCGTGAAATTGTGACAAAGTGTGAGAAGGGGAGGGGAGGGGTATTGAATGCTAACTACGGCCATAGTGACTGAACCTTTACGGTTATCTCAGACTACCCCCAATACGAGGGGGTGCGACCGCAGCGCTGTCCTCCTTCGCACTTCCCACAAACTCTCTGACAAACTGACAACCAGCACCGGCCATAAGGGCTGGGCTGGCAGAGCTTTGCCGACCTGCTTTACCGACCCGGGGCCATAGTCATGCTACAAAGCTAGCCTTACGTCACCCGAATCGGATAGTGCTATTTTAGTCGCCTCTTACGACACGCATAACTACGTCGGCGCTATTCTACGCCGGACATCGCACGGCGAGGGAGGAGAGGGGTAACAAGAAGTGTGACATCAGGCTTATGCAACATAGCGTGACCCGTAACAAAGGGGGGGGGGGGGTATGTTGAAGTGTGACATTTTGTAACAAAGGGGGGAGGAGGTCAAATATATGGGAGAAAACAGTGACATCATTTATGAACAATCCCTTTATAGATAATTTAGATTGTATAACATGCTTATGAGGTGCATGTGATTAGAAATCTTAATTTATGGAAAATAACTCTTCAAAGCACGGCCGTGGGAAAGGGCCCCTCCGAAACTTTCCCAAACTATACCCAAAAAATACTGCTTTATATATATATGTATAACTTATACACATAGGTATATATACAGGGGAAAAGTATTTATCAAGAAATGTGTTGGATCATGCCCCCCCCCCCCCCCCAAAAAAAAAAAAAAAACAGAAGTCTGGTTACAGTACTGCTTCAAAGAATATTCTAGGTTCTAAGGTTTCATATTCCGGACGGTTGTACATCTCTACTTTCGTTTCATCAAATATTTGTATTTTTTTTTTTTTTTTTTGTAAAATAAGGCCTTATAGCTTTATACAGTCCGTGGTGAGAACTATCTGCAAAAAAGTAAATAAAACTAACTAAATAAACAAATAAAAAGTCATTAACTTTTGAAGTTTCCTTACTCTTTCAATAGGAAAAAAAATTGGAAGGACAGCAATGGCATTTAAAAATATCATCTTAAAAAAAAACAGAAAATTTGTATTATTAAATTATTTTAAAACTACAAGGAATTTTCACTTTAGGGCCCCCAAATTTTGGTCTGACAATTTGAAATTTGAAAAACAAAATCGATTTTGCACTTTAGGGCCCCCCAGATTTTATTCAAACATTTTGTAATTTAAAAACAAAATCATTTTGCACGTTAGGGGCTTCCAAATGTTAGTCTGACTCTTTGACATCTGGAAAACAAATTAGTTTTGGCTCTTTGGTGGCCCCCAAATTTGGTGTGACTGGCAAGTTTTACAAAATCATACTGAATGTTATGTTTAAAAAATTTTTCTTGCGTGAGAGGCTTCCAAACATGACTTGTGCCTATAGTGATTCAAAATGTAAATCGGGCCCTGCCAATGGCACCGAATTTTGGAAACGATCTTAAAAGGAACAAATGCCGTTGATAATTTCTCCTGGACTTTTAAAAACTAGTCAATAAATAAACAAATAATTAAAAATAAAGTAGAAAACAAAAATATTTATAAACAAATAAATAATTAATTACCATAATTAAAGATATTTTGAATACATTTTTCAAATAACTACTTGGTGCATACCGAATGATAGTTCGGATATATAAATAAAAATATCAAAACTTCCTATGTTTTTAATATAGGAATAACTTAAGAACTGAAAAACCAAGAAATGCTTTAGATTTCACATTTTAAAAAGATACAATTTATTCCCCTTCATAAATTTAATTAAGAAACATAAAAGATTAATTTCCAAAACTAAGCCTTTTAACTCATTATCGTAACAATTAAAAGCGGAAATGAAAAGCAGCGTATCTTTTGTGTGCTCTGTGTAATTAATAATAAAAAGCATTGCATACTCAAGGTTATAGGCAGACAGAGATAGTTTAAAATCCCCAATACGGTGCGGCACCTTCTCATTTAAACAGCATGGCCATTTGTGTGTGGTCAATTGGTCTACCGTTAATAACCCCTGTTGACTGTCATCGAGGAGGGCCATGTTCATCAAGGGTAATAAAAGGGTATAAAACATCTGCAAATTTACCTACTGCACCAGAAAAAGCCCGAAACGAGTCCATCCATCATTTTTGGACAGGAAGGGAAGTAAATCAGGGGAAAAAAATACCCCACGTGTCTTTCTCTTTTTATATCACCAACTAGAATTTGTGTCTATTCTATGACCAGAGGCGTTTTCTTGAATAGTGAAAGAAAATGTTTCCGCAAAAAGGAACGGGAATGATCCTAAAATTGTTTGGGTAAAGAAAGTTTTTTTTTTTTTTTTTTTTTTTTTTTTTTGCATTTTACGTTTAGGACTTCTCGGGGCCCTTGAGGAACCACGGGGCCCCTAGGCAGTTGCCGACTTTGCCTATTTGGTAATCCGGCCCTGTTTATGAATGATATCTAGGACCAAGTAAGTAAAAAAACTATCATACTGAGTGTTAAAGCATGAAATTACGAAAAATTTGTGCTGCGTCTATTATTTTGAAGAACTCTTATGTTTAACTTTTGAATTTCCACAAAATTTGATTTCTCACAAAAAGGTTTTTTTAATTAAAAAAACAGCATCTTTTAAAACGTGCTGGATCGACTCCTGAACTACAGTGTGTTAAATCCAATTTTAATTAATTTTTTTAAGTAACTTTTGATATCTTCAATTTTTTATTCTTGTATGATGTGGAAAGTAGAAAAATACCCCCCCCCCCCAATATATATATATATATATATATATATATAAAATAGAGCAAACAGGGTGAGCCAGTTCATCCCAACCAAAAGCATATAAACAATAAGAAAAGGAATTGCTATTTCATTCGGCTCGGAGTATTTTAACAGGGGAATTTAGCATAGCAGATAACGTCATGTATGACACTCATCTTAACCTAAAAGCATTTATAAGAATGTAAAGCCTATTTTACATTTAGTCGCGCTTCTAATATTTGGTTTTCTCTATTTTGCATTACTTTTTATTAGTCGTGAACTATAATGAAATAAGACAAGATTGGAAAAATAAAAATAAACCGCACAGAGGCCCGTCTCGCATCACTTGGGGCCCAAGGCCCAGAAAGTTTTAAGGGCCGCATAAAAAAATTTAGTGTTGGAGACTCCCCGGTATCTGTTGGCAGTCGTTGAATAAATGATTCTTTGTTTAAGTATACATAGTCTTAAAAAACATGCAATAAAAAAATAACCTTATAGAAATTCTGGCGTAAGAGAGCAAATTAGTTTTAAATTTTTGATGCATTTAATGTTAAAGAAAAGTTAAATAATTCGTAAATAAATTAATACATTTGAAAATTTTGGGACCTCCCCCCCCCCCCCAAAAAAAAAAAAAAATTGGGGGCCCCAGGCCTGGGCACTAATGGCTTGTGTAGAAATCAGGCCTTGAGTAGGAAAGCCTTTTCTATCCCATACTTTCTTTTTAAAAATTTTGGCAAAGTAAACAATAACGTTCAAATTCAGACTCCATAAACACAAATAATGCAATTTAATTCATTTTAACATCTGTCAATTTTCCAATTTATCATGCAATGTAAAAATTTGCGGAAAACCCCTTATCATTTTTCTCCAATTTGAGAGCTTGCTAAATACGGCTCACTGTATGGCGTATATCTCTTTGAAAAATATCAATAGTCAACTAAAACTTTTACATAAGTTGCTCCATAGATCTCACTACCAAAATATTTAAAAAAATAATTAATCTCTTTCGCGCATGCGCAATCACATTTGTTTTAATAAAACTGCTCAAATCTCATCGATTATTTATTACATTTTCCCCACGTTTTGGTACTATACTTACTTTTTAGTTTGTCAAGTTGTCTGCAAGTTTCATGTAATTTGAGATGGAACTTAGCAAGTTATAAGGCAAAACACTTGCGAAAATTTTCAAATATTTAAAACAAATGCCCATATCTTCATGAATATTACTGCTATTCTGACGGAAGCGGGTGTAAACATTGCGTATATAATTTAAAATGTTTTGCGAAAGTTACAGGACATTTCGATCATTTTTTGATACAAGATGTTCAAAAGTGTTTTTTTTTTTTCCTTCTTTAATTTTTTGACCGCCCCCTAATTGCCCTAAGCCTGAATTTTGTTTCTTAAATGTGAGTTTAAGTATGTTCTTTCCATGGTGCAAAATACAGAACAACAAGTTTATTTTATTTCTCCAGAATTTTAAAAAATGTCTAAAATCCAGTGTCCAAATACTTTTTGGTAGATAGTGACATGCCCTGATCTAGAGTCTGGAAGAGGGACAGTTACCCTAACCTGCCCTATTGGTGAAAAATCATAAATTCAAATTGTCCTCAGTTCCCCTCCCTTTGACAAAATTGTGCCAATATCTTAAGTGGAAAATATTTAAATATTCTAATTCCACGACCAATCTTATTGTAAAAAAATTTCCAGTGTAGAATGTTCTGTTCTTCCAAGAATATTGGAATAAATGCTTGCAGCTTGACATAAGATCTTGTCCTTTTATGCTTAAGTGCAAAATTACTGGTAACATCATATTAAAACAGGATGCCCAAGATACAGGATGTCAGTCTCGTTTTTTCGCGGAACTTTTAATCTTCAGTATTCAGACTCTTAAACGAACGATGTGACTAAATAACTATGACATATCTTTTCTTCCATTCTTCCGGTATCAATCACGAAACAATCATCGTTTTTCTTTTGAAATTATTGGGATGTAAACTTCAAAAAAAATGGCTTTTGCTACCGAAAGCAGTTTGATGTGGAACTGGGAGAGTAGCAACTCGATGGAACTGAATTATTGCAGCTAAAACAGATGATGGCGCACTGCAGCTTTGTCCATTTTCCTCAGCTTTTTGGTATTCTTTTGTGCCTTTCTAATGTCCTGTAAGTGATATTTTTAAATTACAATATTTTCTAATTTTTCTTTACCTTTTTTTTTTTTTTTTTTGAGTGTGCAAATTTTTAATATTTTTTAATTTAGTATTAGGTACGACAGTTTTGTCAGCTTAGAATGTGCCTAGTTTTCTTAGCAACACATCTCATTAAAAAGCTTCAAATACGTATCGCGTAGTGCTTTTGGTTTAACTTAGAGTCCTTTCTAGTTTAATTATGTAATATGTTAGTTATTTCAATAAGATTTATATAGCAATATCTTGAATGTACCACACGTATAGTGTTCGGCAACTACTCGTCAAAAAGTAGTTAACTACCAACTACTAACTATTCTAAACAAAACTAGTTGCAACTAGTAGTTAACTACTTTTTTCTGAGACTAGTTGTAACTAGTAGTTAACTGTTCTCCAAAAGTAGTTAACTGCTTTTAAGTATAATTCATTTGAATTTGCATAATTATTGTAAAACCTTCAAAGATTGAATATTTCCAAATAATACTGAACAATTAATATATATGAATAGAATATGAATATAGACAAAATCTTTTCTCTAAATTTAAACTTTTATTTTAATATATGTATTTGTTAAATAAAGTTAATAATTTTTGTTTTTAAGAAATAGCAATTTTTCAAATTTTTTGTCGCCCAGCCTACATATTTTTGGGACAAGAATTCGTCCAGCATCAGAAAATAACCGCTCTACGGCAGCGCTACTTGGGAAAAAACAGTTATAAAACAAAGACCTTTTTTTGCCAGAAAAGTCACTAAAGCCAGAAAGTTGCTAAATACGGGGCAAAAAGTCGCTAAATTGTGAAAAAAAAATCCCCCAAATTTTAAACTTCGCATGTAATCTCTTCCCACCACATATATATATATATATATATATTTAAGGGAGCAACTTATATATGAATATATATATATTAAATTAAGATTATTGCTTTCATCAAAGGAGGGAGGAGATAAATAAATAAATAAAAAAATAGGCAATCTTTTTGTTTTGCTTTGGAAAGAGACTGGCAAAAAATATATGTTCAGTCTGGATTTCATGCTATCTGTTCTGCTAATTTGATTGTTTTGAAAAGTCACAAAAGGAAACGATTGTTAAGTTTCTATTTTTTTTTCTTTGTTTGTTTAGTTTGTTGTAAAATAAAGGGGTTTACCCTTAATATCAATTTAAAATTCCCCCTCTGCCCAACCCCCATTCATTAACAAAATATCTTTATAACGCGCATGCTTTAGATTGTATTCTTTCAAATTATGTTGAAGGCTTTTGTTTTATGGTATCCCAAACGCATGCATCGTGTTAGAATACAGGTAAAGCTTCCCCATAATGAAAATTTGGTCTGTAAATGAAACTTCATCGTGTACGGGTACGAGCTGGTGTAGGCGCCATTTATTGACTACTAGCTGACATGCCCGGCTTTGCGCGGAATAATATTGCATCATTCGCAGGCTAAGTGACGCATGTCCAAAATTCTGTTGTAAATATGTAAGGAAAAATTTTCTTTAAAAAATCATGTAGGAGATGGGCAACAGGCCTGAAAAACCTTATTTAAACAGTAAAAACATTTAAACGAACAGCATAGAAAAATTCCTTTTAGACCAAAAATAACAGTTCATAAAAATCTACATTAAAATGCCAACAACAGTTCAAAAAAATTGCCATTAAAGTAATTGCAACAGTAACTAAAATGCGCACATGCAGCGAGATAATTGTGCCAAAATGATATCGAGAGAACCATAAAAATCGTAATTACAATATCTACCACAATACATTTAAAAATTCCCATCAAAGTAAGATCTGTATTCTGTTTTAAAATGTCCATCAGATGAAGCACAACTGTCCCTGAATATGTCTGCTACAATAAAGAAAAAATCCTTAAATCCCCACATTTGAATAAAGACAACTATTCCTAAACATCCCTAATAGAATAAGGACATTAGTCTCAAAAAATCTCCATTAGAATAAAGACGTCAGTGACTAAAAATACCCATAAGAATACTGACCTTCAAGAGCTACTGTTCCTAAAATTACCAACAGTCCATCTTAAATTAACCATCAAAATAAGGACAGTTCCTATAAATCCCGATTGCAAAATCGTCAAAGGATTTCCTGAAAATTCAATTGAATAGCACTTTCATAAAATTCGGATAAAAACGAAAGAAAGGGAAGCATTTTTCCAAAGGCAAATGCTTATATAAGTTAGAAAATGTTTGGTACTGAACCAATCCTGACGCCTGAAATTTAAGTTGATAGAAAGAAATAACTAAATTCAGTCCAAACAGTGCCAAATAGACAGTAAAAAAATTAAGTAAATGTTTTATAAAATAAATCACTTGAGTAAAATATGGAAAGAAAAATCAACCTCAAGATAAAGTAATTGAAAATCGTCTGCACTTTATAATCCACAAAATATGCATAAAAATGAAACGAATTCTTAGAATTTGTTTCGCTGATAAAGCGGACAATCTACCATGAGAAATAATATGTTTCATGAAATTGTTCAACTGGTACCATGATACTAAATCGCCAAAAAACAAAGAATCAACCTCAAGGAGTAATTACAGATCGTCTGCAGTACGCTAAAAAATGCAATGAATTTTTAGAATTTGTTTCGCTCATAAAACGGCATGAATAACGATAAAACAGCATTTTTTCAATCTTGAGTTAACAAAAATCATCTAATTGGCGACAAAAGTAGTATTTATTTTGGCGAAAACACGCAAATTGAGCAGATAAATTCAGAGGTAAGCCCTGCTTTAAAGTTCGAAAACTACTTTAAATGAATATTGCGCGTGTTCTATTTGTTCTACGAACTTCAGAAGGAGATCATCTTGTGCAGTTTTTTACGGGCATCAATATGCTGCAAAAATCTAAAACGTGGGACGTTTCTTCGATGAGATATTCTTAAAATAAACAGTTTTGCTTAAAATTGGAATAAAAAAAGAACAAATTCGAATTTTAGGAAAAACGCTTCGAGGTGCACGAGGACCTGACCCAAGGTACCTGTAACCAAAATTTCGTACTTCTGGCCCGTTCCATCTCGCCAGGAGGCGATCGACAGACAGACACACACACACACACACACACAAACTTTTGGTTTTATTTATATAGATACTAGCTGACATGCCCGGCGTTGCGCGGGATAACATTGCATCATTCCAAATCCAAGTGACACATGTCCAAAATTCTGTTGTAATTATATAAGGAGAAATATAGTTTAAAAATTCCAGCAGAAGATGGGCAACAGTCCTTAAAAATCCCATTTAAACAGTAAAAATCCTTAAAAATCACGATAACATGAAAAAGCGCAGTCTCTAAAAATTTCTTTTATTGAACTAAAAGTAACAGTCCGTAAAAATCAACATTAAAATGCCAACAGCAGTTCATAAAAATTTCCATTTGAATAAGGGCAACAGTAACTAAAATGCTCATATGCATCAGGATAATCGTTCCAAAATGATATCAAGAATCCGTAAAAATCCCAATTACAAAAAAGACAACGCCACATCTAAAAACTTCCATCAGAATTAGAGCAGTATCCTCTTTTAAAATGCCCATCAGATGAAAAACAATGGCCCATGAATCTTTCTGCTACAATAAAGAAAACATTCCCTAAAGCCCTCCATTTGCGTAAAGACAACTATTCCTAAGCATCCCTAATATAATAAGGACATGAGTCCCAAAAAATCTCCATTCGAATAAAGATGTCAGTGACTAAAAATGCCCATTAGACTACAGAATTTTAAGACCTGCTGTTCCTAAAATTTCCAACAGTCTATTTGAAAATACCCATCAGAATAATTACACCAGTTCCTAAAAATAACGCTTGCAAAATCGTCAAAACATTTACTAAAATTCAATAAAATAGCACTTTTATAAAATTCGGCTAAAAACGGAAGAAAGAAAAGCATTATTTCCAAAGGCAAAGAAACATGCACATTTCAGTTGGAAAATGTTTAGTACTGCGCCAATACTGTTTGAAATATAAGTTGACAGAAAGTTGATAACTAAATTCTGTCCAAACGGTGGCGAATATGCAGTGCAAAAAATAAATAAATGCTATAAAATAAATCACCTGAGTAAAACATGGAATCAATTAAAACCGCTGCGTAAAAAAGTTAAAATAAAGTAGAAGTTCGCCAAATTGCACTATTGTAATAGAAGCGTAACGCAAATGCTCCAAGATCCTACAATGTAAATCACGTATTGAATTGAATGAGAACAATATTACTAATAAGGAATTTTGGCCTCGTTTGGAAAAGTTACGAAGCGTAAAATATCATAGCATATTGAGAACAAATACTGCACGGGGGAAAATAAATTATCACCTCTTGGCGAAATTTTAAATTTCATCAAAAATCAGCGATATCGGAAAGCCTTCCATCCTAGTAAATGTATGCAACTTTATCCAACCATCAATTTTTATTAGCTTTACTGTAACAGGAATAATCTATTTGGCAACAAAAGTACTTTTTATTTCGTCGAAAATACTCAACTTGAGCGAATAAATTCAGAGGTAATTTAAGAATCGTTTTAAAATTCGAAAACTACTTAAAATGAACATTGATGTGTGTCCTACTTGTTCTACGAATTTCAAAAAGACATCATCTTATGAAGTTATGCAGAAAAATTAGTTATGCATCTTATGCACAGGGGTGTACTCCTAAAAAAAAAAGTGCCAGGGCGCTATAAAAAAAAAAAGCCAGGCGAAAAAAAAAATTTAAATAAGCGGGCGTTGCCAATTTTTCTTCCCTTAGAAAACGTATTGTAATCTATATTAAAAGCAAGTGTCTGTCTTTCTTTCTGTGTGTGTCTGTCTGTCTGTGGAATTTATCTATTTACAACAACGATACAGGAGGAAAAAAAAACAATTTATTTAGAACAACGACCACAGTTCCGCTTTTTCTTGACTAATTGTAGGACACTCGTGATTTACGTGTCGAGACTGATTATCCTCAGCATTTCTATGTCGAAGCAACCACGTTTTTACATATGGAATTGCGTCCCATTGTTTCAGTGGAGGGCCATTAAGTTTAATAAACATGGTTGAGGAGACGTGTTTTATTAAAAGTTTTGCGCGCAATGAAGTGATGATTAAATTCATGGCACTAAAACCTCGCTCACATTCACTATTACTGCAAGGAATTATTTTTAATATATCCATGAGAGGTGCAAGATATTTTGGAATAGTTTTTCCGCCTGATTCGAAAAAATCTCTGAAGCCGCTGATCACTAAACGCTCATCACCAATTTTATAACGAGTGCACATATTTCTTATTTCTTCTTCTCCGTATCTTGACATTGCTTGATCATCATCTTCGGCCCAGGTGTCAGGATTTAGAATTGCAAATTCTTTCAGCATCACATTGTATCTGGACTTCTCCTTCTCAAATTCATCATTATTTCTCGACCTTTTAGAAGCAGTCAACCCAAAACAACGACTTTCCAAATTGTTTCTGATGCTAGCAATAAACTGCTCTCTATTTATAGAAACAATCTTTCTATTTCTACTCAGATCTATCCCTTTAAAATTCATCTTTTCTGCAGATCTAATACATTCTTGCTCCTTAGATCCAGGTTTATCTCTCATACTTCCTATAACTCTAATTGTTCTTTTGATTAATGTATCGGCTCTGACGATAGTACAAAATCTTTCCTGGAGTTGCAAAGACAGAGCGGATAATTCTTCTAAAACGTCATAAATCAGGGCCAAGTCTTTTATAAATTCAATAGATTCCATTCTTTCAAACAGGCCTCTGTACTTATTGCGATCTGTACTTTTCCTAGAGCTGTCATTAGCGGCTTCTTTAAAATGTTTCACTAACGCAGTATATGTATTCCAAACTGATTTTACTGTCCGAAAACTACTAGAAACCCAACGAACATCTAATAATCTACCAATTTTGGTTAACTGTATCCCCAAATCTGCGGCTATACTCTTTAATTCATTTGAATTTTTTGGAGATTGACTATATAAAGCATATAAAGTGTCCATGAAAGATTTGAAATGATTAACAGCATTTATATCACTGATACTGTCATCAATGGCCAGTTCTAAACGGTGATTTAAGCAGTGCCAGATAATAATGTCCGGATTTTGTAATCTGTCTTTTAACAATTTGGAAACGCCTGAATTTTTGCCCAACATTGTACTAGCACCATCAGAAGTAAAACAAATCAAGTTTTTTTGTAAAAATTCCTCATTGAGGCCATATGACGAAAAACAATCAAAGAGTGCTTCTAAAATAACTGGTGCAGATTGCGTATTTAAAGATATTAAGTCAAGAAATATAAGCTCTTCTTTTTCTTTGAGGCACGTTTGAATATAAATAATTAGAGCTGATTCTTTACCTAATGTAGTTGACTCATCAATTAAAACTGAAAATTTTTTGTCTTCCTCAATTAAATTAGCTGTTAACTTTTTTCTAAATTCTTTGGCTATGTGCATTATTATTTCAGAACCACTTTTACGAGAATGTAACGTAATCCCTAAATCTACTCCATTTTTCATTTGCAGCTCTATCAACCTCTCGTAATCTGAAAAGGGCCTGTTACTTTTTACAGTGTAATAAGCCGTGTATAAAAGCTTCTCAGTTTTTTCAATAAAAGATTCCTTCTGTTTAATATTGATTTTTTCCAATCTTGTTTTTTTGGCCCCCTCTAGAATTTTGAAAGCAGTTTTATGAGCTGTTGATAACTGATGAGCTGAAATTTTAGTCCGCAATGATTTAAGTTTTTGATTTCTGTCAGAACCATTAAAAATGACTAAGCAATTAATCCATTCTGGACTTAATGAGATACCTTGGCTTTTATACGAGCCTAATGTCTGTACTTCAGAACAATAGTTGCATCCTAAAAAACCATTTTTTGTTATTAGCCATGCGTGTTTCTGCTTCCGTTCCAACCATTGGCTTTCAGACCAAACTTTCCAAATACCAGTTGATTCCTTATTCTCTGCTTTTTCGACAGTTAACAGTTCATTAGTAGGGTCATTTTCGTTGGGTTCTGACATCGGCGGAATAGGTATATTCGTCTTTTCTGTTTCTTCACATATTTTGGTAGATGATGTCGAAGCCTCATCGTCTACTCTCGGAATTTTTGATGGAATCGATGAAAAAAAACTTGTGATTTTTTTTTTCTGCAGTTCTCTTCATCATTAAACGTAAGAAAAAAAGACTTACCTAATCAGCTTTCTTGTTTCCGATGAAAAACTGTTTCTCTCTAGATCACAGTATGAGCACGACCACGGACTAGCATAGCGTGAGCACGACCAACGATTTGGCCTTCCGAATTGCCGAATACAAAAAAAAAAAAAAATAGCTCTTTTTTCAATCCTTATCTTTCCCAGAATGCTACCTTTGTATTGTGTGTTTCTCACGAGCTGGCACTTTTCTCCGCCGTCGGAACAGCCGAATTCATTTCCACGTGGGGGTGATTGATGAAAATACACGTGTCTGTAAACGAAACAACCATTAATGTGCGCCAAAGCGCCGGCGACTTTATTTCGCGCCTAACATCTTTTCATCGTCTGCTGTTATTTATTTCTTGCATTGTTCCAACTCCTTTAAAATGGCCACATTTTTTCATTTTTATTGAAGCAAAGCGGGACAAATGGGATGAAATGAGAATTACAATTTAGTTATAATAAAAAGTTGGAAGTGATCTGAATCTCTAAACTTGTCTAAAATTTTTTTTTTTCGGGGGCGGGGGGGGGGGATTTTTTTTACATACACACAACGGTAAAAAAAAAAAAAAAAAGTGGGAGGGATATTTTGATTAACCGGGGCGGCGCCCTGCCTTGAAAAAAAGTGCTGGGGCGTCGCCCCGGTGCGCCCTGGCCCCAGTACACCCCTGCTTATGCAGAGAAATTTGAAACATAAAATAATGAATTAAAAACAATTGACTACGCGGGAAAAAAAAGTTATATTTTCTTGGCGAGAAAAGTATATGTTTGCAATTTAATCCGAAAGGAATTTTCATTAGTTTTGCTTCAGCAGAAATTTTCCTTTTGGCGACAAAAGTACTATTTATTTTGGCGAAAACACACAAATTGAGCAGATAAATTCAGAGGTAAGCCTTGCTTTAAAGTTCGAAAACTACTTTAAATGAATATTGCGCGTGTTCTATTTGTTCTACGAACTTCAGAAGGAGATCATCTTGTGCAGTTTTTTACGGGCATCAATATGCTGCAAAAATCTAAAACGTGGGACGTTTCTTCGATGAGATAAACCCAAAATCAACAGTTTTGCTTAAAATAGGAATAAAAAAAGAACAAATTCGAATTTTAGGAAAAACGCTTCAAGGTGCACGAGGACCTGACCCAAGGTACCCGTAACCAAAATTTCGTACTCCTAGACCGTTCCATCTCGCCAGGAGGCGATCGACAGACACACACACACACACACATACACAAACTTTTGGTTTTATTTATAAAGATTAAAAAGCTTTTCCTAACGAACGTAAATGCTGCAGTAAATATTATGATTTTTCTGAGTACTTTTACATTATATAACATAATAGAAAAAATAACTTTGTGTGAGTAATATTCCTAAGCGAAAAATTTAAATTATTTAATGTTTAAAAAATAGCTTTTTTTTTTCGAAAAATAGATTTATTTTTTTTTTTCTTTTTTCGAAAGTAGTTGGAATTTTAAAAGTAGTTGTAACTAGTAGTTGAGAAAAAAAGTAGTTTAACTAATAGTTAACTAGTTCAAAACAAAAGTAGTTACACCTAGTAGTTAACTACTGCCGAACACTACACACACATCATACAGAAAAAAATGCATTATTTATTAAGCATTCATGTAAAACATGTATATTTAATTGTTTGAATATTAGGATAGTGAAAATATCAAAAGCTCTTAAAGGTAAATTAAGCATAAAATTTATTTTCTTTCTTAGTCTGCAATCTCTATAGATCTCTGCACAACGTAAAAGACTAGTACAGACAAAGAGTCATTTTTTATTTAAAATAAAGTCCTAAAACCAATTTTCGCATAAAACGCTACCTTTTAAATTTGAACTGCACACTGAAGTTGCATTCGTATTTTATATATAAGCCGCTTAAGTGTCTGTTTGTCGCCGATAGCTTATTCCGAATTTCTTACTCCGAGAAAACTGCATCGTGCTTCCATCTGCACAATTGTTTCTATAATGAAAGCGACTTATAATCAAAACCTTTTTCTAGCATTTTGAGTGAGTCATCGCTAGATTTGTAATCTCCGTTAAAAATTAATATAAACGCGAATTTAATTTAATCCTTTTTTCTTTGTTTTAATTTTTTTATCGTCTGCGCTTTTTATATTATATTAAAGTGGCAGCGCTCTTTTTTCCAGTTTCGTTAAAACTATTATTTTGACGATGGTTATGTTGGATATAAATAGGCTTGCCATACGTCCCGGTTTGACCCGGACAGTCCCGGTATGTTGCTCTTGTTCCGGTGTCCCTCCCAGTTTTATCAATGTCCCGGAAACGGCTGTAAGATGTAAAAAGTAATGAATTTATGTTTTTAAGAATCTTTTATGAAGACATTAAGAATCTTTAAAGTGACAGAGCATTAATGAGGGAGTCGACTGCAAGAGCATTGATTGTATTTAAATAAACTTTGTCGTTTTCTTTTCTCTGATTTTTATGAAAAGTCAAGCTTAACAAAGTCATCTTGAAAAAAATACATTCAAGTCAGAAATATGAGTGGTTTGGAAACAAAGAATAACATTGTTAACTTATTAATTGCTTTTTTAGTTTGACAAAAATATTTTTTTGAAATGGTTTTTGTAGTTAGACTAAAGTTGTTTATAAAAAATGAGACTTAGCAATTAATTGTTCGATTAAACAATTTTATGAAGTGTTTTAAACTTTATTTTATTAACACTTCTTTCTAGATGGTAGACCAGAAACAATTCTCATTAAAAAGGAAAAAAATAATATTTTTAAGAAAATTAAGTAGCAAAAATTCCTTTTTATTTTCAAATGGTGGGTAAACTAACAATTTAGGGTTCCAGATTCCCCACACCTGTTACTTGCGAGGCTTAAAAAAAAAAAAAAAAAGTCTTAAAACTCACCATTTTGCTTATATATTTTTTTTAAATTTCCCCCGCTACTTAGGTTATTCCGTACCCCCCAGACCGCTTGGTATGTCCATCCCATATAAATGTGTCCCGGTTTCACTAACCAAAAATATAGCAAGCCTAGATATAAATAAATATTTTTCAAAAACAATTTGATTATATTGTAAATAATATTTTTATTTTACAGATTATTATAACTTAGACTTTTTTTTTTCGGTAAGAATATTTTTTCGAAACTATTATATGTTTATTATTTATTCATTAAACTCTACTGTTCTACCTGATAAATATCTCTTTAATTTGGTGTGCATTTCCGGTTACTGGGAGAATTGTATATTTATTAATATCTAGAACGGCGGTCATTTCGTATAACCGCCGGGCTTACTAGTTATATAATAAGCAGTTGAAGGTCAAAAAAGATCCATATGATTACAAAATAAAAAGGATAACTTCCATTAATCATTAATATTTTCCCAGTAAAAATGCGGAAATAATTTTATTGAACTGACTGAAAATGTTCATGTCTGAAATGCATAACGATGGCCTCTAGAATGATAACCACATAACTCAAAAAATGCAACTTTTACTGGAGAAGCAAAAAAAAAAGTACCAGTTACTTAGTTATTTAAATATTTAAAAGTATTGATAATTACTCAGAAGTTATAAATTTGTTATATTTCATAACAGAAGGAGTAAGTTTTTTTTTCTTCTCGACACTCAAGTATTGTGAGAAACGAGTTTATCCATCCAATAACGGTTAAAAAAATTTTTATCTTTTTTTTTTTGAGATGCGAGGTTTTTTTCTCGGCCATTGAAAGGCGTAGTAAAAAAATCTGCATATATCCAAAGATGTAATAAGGATAAAAGCAAGTAAAAACAATTTTAATTAAATTCTAATGTCATGCATACAATCGGCGCTTGCGCATGTTTGAAATCGTTCGGATGGGGACATTACATTTGGTTAACATATACATGCATACAGGGGGGGGGGGGTCATGGCGCATACTGTGCCGGGGGGTGTGGGGCGGGTCCCTGGACCCTCCCTCTGGATACGGCCTTGCTTTGAGAGCGCTCGATTGAATCTCGCACTGAAACATATGTGTGCTCAAAAAAAAAAAAAAAATACTAATGACCATAATTTCTTTCACAGGAATTTGTTTTTTATAGCAATAATAGACTAAGAGAAATAGTTGCATTATAAAGAAAAGTTCTTGAAAAATTTATAAATAAATAAATTAAAATCATTCTAATATTTATTATTATTATTATTTATTTTATAAGGGAATTACGTTCTCATTATTGTGAACAATGGGAGAAATTCGAGTTCAAAATCGTGACGTAGGTTTCAATTAAATGCTCATGCACGATTCTTGGCAAAATATAAATGATGTCGTCTTCATATATAAATTAAAATATATTTTATTCGCTATGTTTAGGTTCTGAAAATTGCAACTACGTTACAGTACTTGAGTACTAAATTAACATCGCAAATGGAAAATTTCACCATTAGTTTAAAAATATTATTAGCTACACCTTTTTTTATTTCCAGCTACAGAAGAATGAATTTTTTCAAAATTAATTTAAAGCAATTTTAGAACAACGATATCCTGATAAAAAAATTTAACCTATTTTTCATTGGAGCATAAAATAAACATAACATTTAAAAGCGATGGTATTTTATGTTCAGCGAGAAAGAAAAACTAGAATTTTCAGTTTTAAATGTAAAGAACTTTTAATTAAAAAAAAATCGGTACTACTTCACAAATTTTTATAACAATAAAATCTATACTTTTTTTCATGTTTATTAAAATTTGAAACCATACTTGAATTAACGGGATACATGTTTCAATAACAACGTATTTAAAATTTTTTTACGAATACAGTTTTTAAGAAATAAAAAGAAAATTTAAAAAAATATATTGAAATAATGAACTAGCAGCAACAACTAATTAGCTCTATAAAAGTGCATTGGTCCAAGCCCGATTGCCCCGTAGTATAATTAAGCATACAATCAATCTTATGAATTCCGTTTATTGTTGCTCTTTCTTTCTCTTCGTTTCCATCGTAAAATGTGCGCAAAAATATGCGGTACAGGAAGAAAAAACTGATAAAAAAGCTAAATGAGGAATCTTTGTCAGTTCCGTTTTCATAAATTACTCGTAACTTCATTAGGTAATTACGTTGCTTTTTGTTACCTTTTAATAAAGTAATAAGATTTCAGAGGAGAGATACCGGAACAAAGAAAATTTTTGATATTCCCCTCCCCCGTTTTCCCAGTGGCGCGACCGGGTTTTGAAAATCATAGAAAATGCTCGAGGTCAAAAATACTGTGAGGGGAACTAGAGGAGCGGAGGTTGAATTTCAAAAGAATTTAACCCTCATGGAAGTGCCTGATGGTGGTGTTTCATCTTTCTTTTTCTTTTACATAAGAAAAGCATGACGGAAAACATCAACTGTTAATATATAATGGGCCCTTTTTTTTTTTTTTTTTTTGAAATAAGGAATGAATTTAAACAAAAATCTTAACAAAAAGTAAAATTATATTTCAGTCGTTAAAATGGAACAGGGACCTTAACGTTATAGAAGCATAATGCAAAATGAGTACATAAAGCCAAATGAGCAGTTGCAGCAGATTTGTGTAGTAATTTGAATATACAAGAGAAAATAAATGTTTTGAGTTTCAAGACTTTCTCTGTCCCCGGAAGTAGTGTAGTGATCAAACACAGTCCTTACCTTGACTGCTCTTTTTAAAATCGGCAAATTAAATGTTTTTAAATTATAATTTATTTATTTTGTATTCCATTGACAACTTCATTTTGTATCCAGAACATTCATGCTGATTTAAGTTTAAATTAACTTCTAGTTAAAAGTTTAAATTTAAAAGGAAATATTGCCCGTTTACAGTTTTAAGATAATATAGCACGGTTCATTTTTACAGAATTCAAACAATTAATGTTTTTTACTGTTACATACGACTAATTATGCTTTTTTTTTCTTGTAAATCTCAATCTCATTTTATGAAAATTAAGTGCACATATAATCATTATAATTCTTAGTCTCACAAATCTAACGTCAAAAATAAAATTAGAAATGCGATTTATAACATAGTGCTTTGTTTCTAAACTGAAAGTACATATGCTTATGTAATATAGCGTGACATGTGACAAGGGGGGTGCATTCAGGTGTGACATTTTGTGACTGAGGGAGGAGAGGGGTCAAATATATTGTAAAAAGTGCCATTTATTTGGCCCAAAGCTAAATTTTGCGAAATATATTAAAGAAAAATCCAAGTTTTGACCTTTATATCTTTTCTTCTACTTATTACTATAGAGGGGAGGGGGTGTCCATCTATCCCACAAAGATGTTGGGGGTGAGGTTGAGCATATTTCAGCAACTCCGGATAGTCAGCCCCTGCTTCCCCAAACGGCCAAAAGAAATTTCCCTTAAAGTTTTCCGCTTATTTAATCTTAAAATGATTCTGAATCTGAGAAATTCCATCTTCAAACATGGTTGGAGCTTTTCACCCTGCCTACTAAATAAATGAATAAATATACTGTATAACGAATGATAATTTTTCTGTAAATGACCTTGTTTTAATGAATTTAAAGTAGATTAATTAATTTGTTTATTTACTCGTTTATTTTTTAGAACTGCTGCCGTTGCTTTTGGTGAAAATGAGGATAAAGAAGGTAAGATTTTTGTGTGATTTTGAAATAAACATTCAAAAGAGAAAACTTTTAACGTTTACTAAGATAATTAAAATGTGAAAGAAAACTTTTCCAAATACTTAATACGAACTCCCCCAATTGGCTGCTCGCCATCCATGATTATACACATTCCGTCACACAGAAAAAATGACATTTATTTATATTCGCAGAACCATTACTGCCATCTGAGATCTGATACAGGAATTAACTAGCTTGGAGTTTCTATTACCCGCCGTTTTATTAAAGGGAAGAGCGCTGGTATTACTGACTGCACGCAGTAAACAAAACTGCAACAGTATGTTGTGACCCTCGGTCGTGAAAAGAGCTATGAAGCAACGTGCAAACATTAAGTTTTGTTTCAAACTGGGTAAGAGTGCCACAGAAACTTTTGAAATTATGCAATGTGTTTATGGTAGTGAAACAATAAGCCATAAACACGTTTTTAAGTGGTTTGCGAGATTTCGTGATGGCAGTGAGAGCATTGAAGACGATTCACGCCCAGGAGCATCAGCAACAGGAAAATGTTCGAAATGTGGCTGAAATTCTTCGAAATGATCGTTGTACATCTACCAGGTTAATGTATAGGAGCTCACTGGAATTCCTGAAACAACTGCTGTGCATCGCAGTCTGTCGTGACTGAAAATTTGAGCAAAAGGAAGATCTGTTGTCATTTCTTGGCTGAAAAAAGATATCGCTGTGCTTGACCACCCTCCTTATTCGCCAGATTTGGCTCCGTGCGACTCCTAGCTATTTCCCAAACTAAAAATGACGATGAAAGTATTGCGTTTTAACACAATTCACGAAATCCAGAATTCTACAACAGCGGTCCTGCAGGCAATTCCAATTGTTGAGTATTAGAATTGTTTTGAAGAATTTTCCCAGCGTTTCCAGTTATGTATTGATTCACAAGGAGACTATTTCGAATAAAATAGGCATGTACACTATAAAAACCAACGTCTTGTATTTTATTTCACATCAGTCACCTTTTCTGTGGTAAGGACTGCTCACAATTTATCTGCATTTAGCCACTCTGATACATAGACTTCTAATCTACTTATCAGAAAGGAGTGTTCATATTTATATTACTGTGAAAAAATGTAAGAATATTTTAATGGAAGTATTGTTCAGTGATGTCAATACCGTCCAAATTACGATTCAGTTTTAAAAATCAAACTTTCGTTCGAGAGAGAAGTCTGTTTCTCTTTTCCGAATATCCTGCCCGATATAAATCTTGATATACCGTATAACTGGATTTTTATTTCAATGGTTAGATCAGAGATTCGGGATATTAAAACAATCCGGCAGGATACCGGCATCCGATGCTTTTTTAGGGGGATCCAAGAGTGCCCATCCGCCATCCCTCCAAGCTCAATGGCACAAATCCAGCCCAGTTCAATGATGAAATGACTTTTCCGGATAACCGATTTCCCTTGTCTGGCAGATCTATACGGGATCTGTAATGTTCGAAACCTTATTTTAAAGCACCCACAGTTAGCAAATTTGTAGTGAGTTTGTAATTTTAATAAGCAAATGGGACATGTCGGATAGCAAAATATTTTGTGATTATCGATATTTAATGGGGGGGGGGGGGCGGCACAGATCTTCCTCATGTAAAGAATCCCCCCCTAAAAAGATTTACACACGAACACATTTAACACACACATATGTATACTAACCTGCGGCTAGTGTAGGGTGACCATATTTCTGAGTGTCAATTTGGGGACATGTCCCCAGATCCAAGGACAATTTGGGGACTCTAGAAAAAAGTTTTGGGGACATAACAAACTAATACATATACTATTGTGAAAAATTAATCTCATAATAAATTTCAAAGGGTATCCAAGCATATTTTCTGCGTAATTCATGCATAGTTTCTTAGTTCATTGCCTGTTAGAAAGTAATAATAAGTCAATAATTTGATAAGTGCCCTAATAGTATCTAAAATTTCACAAAATACTATCTATATGCTTAAAATTGCAAATCTAGAAGCAATTTGGAGAGAAAAAATTGATTTTTTTTTTAATTTGGGGACTTTCTGCTTCCCCAAAGAGTTAAAGTGTTTTTGGGGGACAACGTATTAAAAATATAAAAACTTGGGGACTGTCCCAGAAATTCGAAGACGTTTGGTCACCCTAGGCTAGTGGCGCATTCTGCGCACAGAATTTTCCAAATGTCAAAAATTAAATGCAAATAAATAACTTCAAATTAAAAAAATGAAGATATTGCATTTTAGAGAATACACATTACTTAATGCATCATTTTTACTATAAAAAAAAAAAAAAAAAAATCGATGGTCTTTTCTGCAACCAAAAGTAGCTATTCAAGTAATAAAACAAAATGCGCTCATCTCAATAACAAACAAAACAAAATGCGCTCACAGTCCCCAAATTTGAATATTTTTAATGCTTTGTCCTCAAAAATACTTTTAACTCCTTAAGGAGGCAGAAAGTCCCCAAATTTAAAAATTGCTATTCTTTCTCTCCAAATTGCTTCTAGATTTGCAATTTTAAACTTTCATATAGTATTTTGTAAAATTTTATGTAATATTAGGGCAATTATCAAATTATTGACTTCGTGTTGCAATTTCTGACAGGCAATGCACTAAACATGCATAAATTATGCACAAAATATGCTTGGATACCTCCTTTGAAATTTATAATGAGATTAATTCTTCACAATAGAGGTGAATATGTTTCACAATTTGTTATGTCCCCCAAACTTTTTTATGTCATGCTGCAGATATTACTACAGTAATAATATTAAATAACTGTAGTTGCAACTGTTTCCATAGTAACCCGTTTTTTTTTTTTTTTTTGCTGTGTTGTTTTGACTAATAAAGCATGGAGTTGTGACGGCTTAAACTTAAAAGGGATTTGAAATCTGATTGAAATGGAGGGTTAAAGTAATAATTAAAGTATTAATTGAAGTAATTAATACTATAATGTTATCTTCTTTTTATGATGCTTGAAGGAAATCGCGAGTTTATTTTGAATTTCTTTATATTATGAGTGAAAATAAAATGATCCATTAAATATAGAATATTGAGTTATTGTTCGGTATTTTGTTTAAAGAAATAAGATATTATAACTAGGAAGAGGTTTCTGGAATTCTATTTTCTAAAATATATTGCACTTACTGAAAATGGTAAAAATCATTTGCACATGTATGCGTATGGTATTGTATAGTAATTTATAATGTATGATAGCTTTAAATGTACTGGAAAGTTTTAACAAATAAACTTTGTCAACGAAAAGGCTTATTTTTAAAAAAAACCTTCCTTTTTTTTTCTAATGACTTTAGTGAGTTAATTCAGTTATTGAAATATATTCCCTGTTTAATACTCTTTTAATCTGTATTATAATTCATTCTGTATGTATTGGGTGATTTTTTCCTTTTAAAATTGTTTTCTTAGTAAGTTATTCTTGTCACAGTATTCTGCTGTCATTTAAATCCTAGTGTTAAATGGTATGAAATGAAAGTTCTAATTCTTTATTTGATAGTAACAAATTTTCTACATTAGCTAAAATATGGTACCACATATCTGAAAATTTTATTAATAATAATAATCATAAATAAGTTAAGTTGATCAAGGCTTCATTAACTCATACTGGGATGTAGGGCCAGGTGCTGACTCAAAATCCAATACAATTGCAGTACCTAGAAAACTTTATGATGTATGTTGTGCATAAATACCAGAAGTTCAAAAAAAAATAAGTAACTAAATATGAAAGTAGTAATAGTATTTGATAAATAACAGCATCAAGTTATTAAATGAGTAATAGTATTTATTGTATCCGTTTACAATTTATGCTCCCGCCTAAAGTCACGTTAATGTGGTGAGAAAGGAGATCTTTTATTAATTATTGGACCCAAGCCCGTGGTCTTGAATCCATGGTAATCAGGCCCTGAAAGGGATATTATATTTTATGCTGTTAGTATTATCATTATTGTTAAACGTTTTGGTCGCTGCACTTTTTATACAATACATATTTTTAACTTATGTTTCTTCCAAGGATGCAAGTTGAAGTCTTAACCCTCATTTATCGGTCAAAGAGCCTACATTGGCGATGATTTTTTGAACTGTCCAAAACATGAATTTTGCATTTACAGGTTCTTTATGTTGCCAATAAATACATAGGTAATAGGTATACATTAAAAAATAGAATTTTTTTCTCTTATCTAGCTTAGCACTGTAGGACCTTTAAACCAAAAACTACCCACTTTTCTCGTTGTGTCATAGCTTAGTAGAGTATTAATTGAATTAATGGTTTAAGAGGCATGAGTCCAATTAATGAATGTTTTCTGAGGATTTATTAAAATATTTATTTCATTCATTATTGAATTAAATGCGACAGGTATTTATCGGTATATGCGCAAACTTCTTTTGCTGGCCAAACATCACCAAATTAAATGGTAATGAAACATTTTTGTTAGATTAAAATAGCACGCACTGATTTTCTTTCATTAAAATTTTTATTAATAGTCACGTGCCTTACATCTATGGCATTTTGTTTCCGTATCATATTTATTAAATTAAGCACAATAAAATGCTAGGAGGTACTGCCAGACACCATTTATATTAATATCTAAAGGAGTTAATGTGGAGGAGCATAGTTGGACCCGATAATTTTAAAGAAATTCTATCTGTTATAAGTCAATTATGGCCACCAGAAATTAAACTGCCTAAATAGATTTTGTTAAATATTATATATTTTTGTAATATTTCTTGTATTTTTATTAAATTAATCTTATGATATTTACCATTTTATTCTACAACATAAAGTATACTCGTAACTGTTAAATTCAGGTTGGCGACATTTCTAAAACCGTCGCCAAGGTAGGGCGTATTATAGGAAATGTCACGTTGATATTTATGTAGTTATGGTGAAATAATGCACAGGCATAGGTTGCGCTTAATAGTGACATAGGAACGATTATGTATAATATCAATTTCAAATATATAAACATACTGGACTCTATAAGCATGAATTCAATGTTAAGCACACAAATAATAACTATATACACAAATTGAGAAATTTGAAGTAAGGTAGTATAAATTTGAAAATAAATGATTAACTTGAAATAAACTTGTGTATTAAATTTGACAATAAATGGTTGAAACAATTATAGGAATAATCACTAAGTATTTACACTTGTAACCAATTTATCTGGAAAATGAACGCGTCTGCCTCACCTCGTTATTGTGTGCGGTGCACGCGACTCATGTAATGTGGCAGATTTTGCAGTGGTAACCTTTGGTGCATCAGAAAAGTTTTTCTGTATCTCATTAGGTATGATGTGCGCTGGTTTTAGACGGTCTATTGAAATCGTCGATTGTTTTCCGTTTATGCTTAATTTGAAGGTCTTTTGATTTCGATGAAGCACCTTATATGGTCCAGCATACGGTTTGTGACAATGGTTTTTGCACACGATCGATACGCAAAAATACATGAGTGCACGACATTAATGAAGGATGTACATAAATGTTTGGTTCACTATGCGGAACACTAGCAAAAGGATTGATCTGTCTCATTAGGTTCACAAGGTTTGCCACGAAAGGTTCGTTGCACACAACTTGTGTAGAATGGTCCACCATTTCACTTGGCAAACGTAAAGGTGTGCCATACAGAATTTCTGCACAAGAAGCGTTTACGTCTTCTTTGACGGCGGAACGGATACCTAAGAGCACAATTGGAAGCATTTCTGTCCACATTGTGTTCTCGTGTGCCTTGACAGCAGATTTTAGATGCCGGTGGAAGCGTGCAATAATGCCATTCGCGATTGGGTGGTAGGCTGTGGTTTTAATGCGATTAGTGCCAAGTAAGTTGCAAAATTCTTTATACAGATTAGACAACATTTGGGCTCCTCGATCTGTTGTTATAACGGTTGGGCAATCGAAGCGAGAAATCCAAGTGTCGAAAATGGCACGGCAGATGGTTGTTGTTTTTATATCAGGCAATGGTATTGCTTCAGGCCATCTAGAAAAGCGGTCTATCATGGTCAGGATGTATGTACTTCCGTTGCATGATGGAAGCGGGCCGACCAGGTCTAGATGCACTTGGGAAAATCTAGCATCAGGGAGCTCGAATGTTCCAAGCAGTGCCTTGGTGTGGCGTTGTACTTTTGATCTCTGGCACTGTTCGCAAGCTTGAACCCATGATTTGATTGTTCTCTTCATATGTGGCCAGACGTATCTGCTGCATATCAGCTTGGTTGTTGCAGCCACGCCAGGATGGGAAATATTGTGAAGGTGGTCGAAGATCTGCCTACGGAACTGTTCGGGTACAAAGGGCCGAGGAAAACCATTTGAAGTGTCACCGAGAAGACTTGTTCCCGTGGTGTGACATAGCTTCATCGATAATTTCAAAGAAGAACTCATATCATTCACATATTGCTGTACCTCTACATCGGATTTTTGTTTCTCGGCAAATTCCTCAAAATTTAGAAATTCAGATTTTGTAATTGAGTTTATTTCAATTCGAGACAATGCGTCTGCAACGACATTTTCACGACCATCCACGTGCCTGATATCAGTGGAATATTGAGAAATTAAATCTAAATGACGTAGTTGTCTGGGGGAACATTTGTCAGGGTTTTGTTTAAAGGCATAAATTAATGGTTTTTGATCAGTATATATGGGAAAATTACGTGTTTCTAGCATATGTTTAAATTTTCTAATGGTAGAATATATTGCAAATAATTCCCTATCATAAGTTGACTGTTTTTGTTGGCTTTTGTTGTGCTTCATTGAGAAAAAGGCTAATGGTTCCCAATTTCCTTTTGAATCTGCATGAGGCTACCTCCTACCGAAAAATCACTTGCATCTACCCATAAACCTAACTGAGCACCTGGGATGGGGTGCCTCAAAAGGGTTGCATTTTCAATGGCCAGTTTGGACTCTTGAAAAGATTTTTCAGCCTCTTCGTTCCATTGTAATTTTTCAGATTTTTTTTGAACCTTAGAACTGGCTTTCTTTGCATTTTTATTCCCTTCCAAAAATTTTACTAAGGGAGCCAATACTTGAGCAGCTTTAGGTATGCAACACCTATAAAAATTAAAAATTCCTATATACCTACAAAGCTGAGTTAATGATTGAGGCTGAGGAAAGTCGAGAATGCACTGAACTCGATCGGGTGGGGGTTTTATGCCATGTTCTGAAACTCGAAATCCCAAAAAATCAATCTCTGATTTCCCAAACGTACATTTTGAAGGTTGTATCGAAAGACCATATTCATTCAAACATTCAAATAGCATTCTTAAATGATTTAAATGCTCTGTCTCATTATGTGATGCAATTAATAAATCGTCCACAAACGCGTACACAAAAGGCAAATCTCTAGTCACCTCATCGATGAATCTTGAACTTGCATTTGTCAATCCGAATTGCATGACTGTGCTTTCGAACAATCCAAATGGGGTGACTATTGCACTTTTGTGCACGTGTAGTGGGTAGATGGGAATTTGATGATAAGCCTTTACGAGGTCAATGTGAGAAAAAAATTTTGTACCATGTAGTTCACCACTAAAATCCATGATGCATTTAACTGGGTACTTATCTTTTATCGTCTGGGAATTAAGAGATCGGTAGTCTCCTACAGGCAGCCACTCATTTGTATTCTTTTTGGGTACCATATGAACGGGAGATGCATAGTTACTTTTCTTTTCTCCACCAGACCCCTACCTGTTAGCCGAGGCCTTAGGATTGCGTACTGGAGGGTTTCATATGACCTAATCGGATCATATTTTCAAATTCCGCCTTAGCTATTTTCAACCGATCGGGTGCCAAACGGCGCGGTTTTGCTGTGACCTCTGGACCGACCGTTTTAATGTAATGAAAGGTCTTGTGTTTAACCGGTTGATCGGGGTTTGGTAATTTTGTAATATTTGGATATTCTTTCAAAAGATTGTGATAAACACTATCAGCAGTTATAGTTTTTACGGAATGGAGATCTGTGTGTTTCACCTGCCCTAAAATGGAAATATTTGTTTTGGTGTCCCTCAAACATTTTCTGCGCAAGTCAGGTACCAATTCAAAGTAATGGAGAAAATCTGCTCCAAGAATTGGTGTGCTGATATCCGCTACAAGGAAATTCCAAACAAATTCTCTTCTTAAATTCAAATTTAATGAAAGGCACTTTTGTCCGTAAACATTGATTTTTGAAGAGTTTGCCGCGAAAAGGGTTTGTTGGGGCGAGTTTCTTTTTATGAAATTGTTTGCTGGTAAAAGGCTTACATCGCTACCTGTATCAATGAGAAAGGAAATATTACTCTTTCTGTCTTTAATGAACAGGCGACGTGAAACCTTTGGCAAAGAATATGCCGCCATTACTCTTCGCTGGTTGCATTTCCCTGAAATGAGCAGGGCGCAACACATTTCTCAGGTTTGCATTTATCGCCGAATCGACGATGATACCAGCAAACCGAAGAATGGCGATTTCTAGAAGCGCTCTGTTTGCGGAAACTACGCCTATTACTACGACGGAAAGGCGATCGACCTCTATTGAAAGAAAGATCGTCTATTCTTTTATTTATACGTTCTATTTCTCTTAATATTTGGCTCTCGACAGAGTTAATGTTATTTTGTGAAACGGCAAAATTTTCTACAGGAGCTGGGTTCACCTCTGGAATTTTATCTGCGATTTCTGTGGCTTTATCTACATCAAGGTTTGTGACGGCAGCCAAAATTGATTGTACTGACGCTGGCAACCGCTGTAGGTACAACTCCTTCATGAGCTCTTTTGGTACCTTCAGATTCTCGGCATGACGCTGCATATCACGTAGTAGTTCTGAAGGCCTTCTATTCCCTAGGACTTCTCCAGACAGGAGTTGATGGATTTCCTGTTGGGAGGATTCTCCCAAACGAGTTATCAAAGCATCTTTTAATGTTTTATACGGGTCTTCCGCATCAGGTTTCATTAAAATATCCCTTACTAAGGATGCCACTTCAGGAGGCAAGTTGGCAACTACACAGTTATATTTTGTTATAGGCTCGGTAATAGCTTTAGGAGTTGCAAGCGCAAACGTGCTTTCGCACATTATAAACCATAAGGTAGGATCTGCCCTATTATAATTAGGAATTTTAACAGCACTGACATCAGCCATCGCAAATCTCTTTCGTGAAAATATATGCTTAGTTATTTTAATACTATATATATATATATATATATGTACACTTAATTACTCATTAATGCCCTTTCTCTATAATATGTAGAAAATTCAAATAAACATTTCCTTTATACATTTTAAACTACAATTTTCGAATGTAATGGGATTGAGGTACATCAATAAATGAATCTCTTACTTGGAAAGGCCAGACAAAAGGGAATCTCCATAGTAATGCACTGGTAGAGGCATCTGGTAGAGGCCCGTTTTTGGGAAGTCTGCTGAGATGTTTTCAATGGGTGCGGGGGAGTTTCGATCTGAGATGCCGCAGATAGATTTATTTGTTGCTCTTTTCTCGATGATATTTTTGGGCAATTGAAGAATTTGGAGGTTCAAACGTCCGGAATCGCCACTTATAGGAAATGTCACCGTTGATATTTATGTAGTTATGGTGAAATAATGCACAGGCATAGGTTGCGCTTAACCGAATTTTATTGCGACTTCCTCCTGCGAAGTCTAGGGTTCATCTCTTGATATTTTACACATAATATTTGTTATTTAGAGAACATGGCTCCATTATGTGGCGCCATCTACATTGGAGATCACCACTGTATAACTGATAAGTACTACAAACTTTTGCTACTACTCTAGCCTAAGTAGCACCATAATTTTATCTTAGATTGTGCCTTATTTCATTACTGAAATTACTTTATGATGGTGCAACCCTCCTCTGTAGGGAGAACACCATATATATATATATATATATATATATATATATATATTTATATATATATATTTGGGAGTAACTTTCGATGTAAACTCGCCTGTAAGCTGTTTATTAATGATATTGAGAAGAAGACTGAGAAGAGCATGTTTCTGCTGAAATGTCTTGCTGGTGTTAGATGGGGTTGTGCAACCTCAACTCTTCACGCAACTTATAAGGCATTTATTAAACACCTGTTATGACCTATTGTAATGCCCCCACTTATTACGGCCTTTCAAAAAAGTATTGAAAGACTGAAGTGATTACAAAATAAAGCTCTCCACCCACCTTATCGCAAAGGCTGTCAGGACTATTCTCATAGATGCATTACTTTTATACACTAATGCAGGGATGCACAAACTATGGCCCGCGGGCCAAAATTGGCCCGCCGAGCCTTTTGAATTGGCCCGCTAATGAAGTTGATAAAAAAGAATAATTATAATAAAATAAAAAAAAAATACGAAAGAAAAAATAATTGTAAAAAAAAGCTTACGAAAAATCGCAGTAAAAAAATACGATCGCAACGCCGCTACTGAATTTTGGTCGCAATTTTCGGAACTAATCGCCATATTTAATTTTATTTTATTGGAAATACTTCAGAAACTAATCAAATCATGATAAAAGTGGTAGAATATTGCATTGTCATCTGGTTCTGAGCTATATGTAAAGTTTCAGAACAATAGCTTATCGGGAATGGTCGCAAATTCGATTGCTGGATTTTTCGAACAGCCATTATGTGCGTGATTTCGTCTATAACAGAATTTTGTCCCATTCCTCCAATGATTTCTTTAGTTAATTCAAAGCAACGATCGTTAGACATAGCAGGCAAAATGTCATTATTTTCGTCTTCATCGCTATCTTGCTCTTTTTCATCGTTCGGGTGTAGCACCAATTGGATGCTTTCCGAATCGGACATCTTGTTTATCAAATTTAAAATCTGATCATCAATCATTTTTACAGTAATAAATGATTTCAAAAAGGAGGAAAACGAAATGTAAGAAGCATGTTTACATGCAGAAACTTGCAAATTTCATACTTGTGTAAAACAACTTCGCTTTTGCGAACTCGATTTTAATAAAGAATTCATTTTCACAGTTGCAATTTTTGTTGCCTTGATATCAATTTTAAATTCTTATTACCTTATTTCAGCTGTTAAATAAAAAAAAAAAGATATATAAAACAAAAATAAACGAGGTTTAATTTTCACACGATCAGCTATTGCGGAAAATTCGCGAATCTGCCGTATTAGAAATTTTCCGAACGTTGGTTAGTCCGACTTTTGTTGCAATTCGTCTTCGAATACTGACGAGACAATTAAATAAATGTATAAGAATCTAATTACTTATTTCTTTCATGTTTAACTATTGAAATAAAATAGAGAAAAGGTCTGATTTTCATCCCCAGTAAGTTGACGCCCCCTCCGCTAAAAAAACATCGTTTTTAGACTAAATCGTTCGACTTAAAAGACTGAATATGTTACTTGTAACGGAAAAATGCGTATTTTTAAAGGCATTTTAAAAAATTCGTATTTTTACAAAATGGGCAAAAAAAACGCGAACTTTTCAAAAATGGCGGGAAATTTACGAAAAAATTCCCGGTTTTCTGGTTCCCGGATAAGAGGTTCTGTACTGTATTACTATGCCAATTTAACTAATAAGATTTTGTAAATGGTTAGTTACAAAAACAATTCTACTAGCTAAATTGACTAGTAGTAATGAATGAATAAAAATTTATTAATTAAACATTAATTTTCAGAATTAATAATATCAATATGGATAATTATTTTACAATAAGTTAATAAATTTTATAAAGTGTAATTTATAATCAAAATTAAAAAATTTTATTGTTGATGTATATTTAGGAAAATTTTATTGTATTTAGGAAATGAATAAATAAATAACAATTTTTTACATTAATTCACAAAGGTCAATTTCTAATCTGCAGGAAAACTAGTGATTAAAAGATTAAAATTTAATTATATGCCATGGAACAAAATAATGATATGTTGATTTTTGATAAAGGAATCAGTTTAACTTTTTTTTTATTGTCCATGTAGCAATGTATAAATTTAATATTGCCAATTTAACTAATAAGATTTTGTAAATGGTTAGTTAAAAAACAATTCTACCAGCCAAATTGACTACTAGTAATTCTGAATCGCAAGGGTTTAACGTGATGTACAGGCTCGCAGCATTTGGATTTTGCTATTTAATATATGTGTGTTTATTTCTTCTATATTTATATTCGCACTTTTAATTAATTTCTCATTTTAACTCTTAATATATATTTTAAATTTTACATTATAAAATGTCAAAGAAAAATTATCTAAATTATAAAGAAAGTTAAAATTTAGAGAAAAATGCTGTGTTTTCCTAAGTTTAAATTACCTTTTTATTTCCCATTTGTTTTTCATAATTTGCACACATTTTTGTAAAAAAATTTTAGTATTCCTCATTTTTGATATTTGACCAATCACTTCACCTTAATTATATATACATGTAATTTGTACATATTACCTCTAAATAAAAACTGAAATACACCCTGTATTTTTATGAATAAAACATTACGTTACTTTGGCCCCCAACCTGATACTTTCTAATTTTTTGGCCCTTCATCCAAAAAAGTTTGTGCATCCCTGCACTAATGAAATTTGTATGAAATATGAAATTAAGAAATATGCTTTGAAGCTTGATCAAAAACTAATGTTTTCCATATCATGATCTATTGTTTTAATCTGGATTTAGCCTCCATAGACTGAAAACTCAGGACGGTTTCCTGCAAGGTGGCGTAAGAGAGATGGATGAGCTTCTTTCACCATTAAATATTTACTATTAACTATTACAACAAACTAGCTATTTACTATTAACTATGTAATTTTCAAATCTACTTCAGGAGGTATTTTCGGTAGAAAAATAAAGTTCATTATTCTACCTCAGATTAAGTGATGTTCAACTTAGTGAGACTCTACTGGGATAGTAGCAATGGTTTCAGTGTAATTTGATCCCTTTAATATCTTTTGAATTGCAATCATAAACTAGTGTAATAAGCTTATGTTTTGTATCTCGACTGTTGTTTACTTACGACAAAGTTGTAAATAAATTTTGCTTATCCATATATATAACTAAGATCTGCAGTTGCATAGCTACTTTATTTAAACTTAATTTTCCTTGCAATGGAGGGGGGGGGGGGGGATGAATGGAAATAATGTTGAATGTAATTAATGTTTTTTTTTCAAGAATAAGAAAAGTTTGTTCTTTTTTGAACTTTGTATGTTGTCATTTTTCTTATATAATGTTTTACTTAAATGTAAATAAAAGATATAAATTAATTTTATTATCAAATTTCTTACTTTTAGGACTTATACCAGTATTTGAAGATGAGTTCTCAATTCGTAAGTAACGTTGAAATTATTAAAAAATAAAAAAGGTTTTTTTATTTAAACTTATTTTTAGAAGTATTTTAACTAAATAACATATGAAAATTGCAATATCTTTGTCTTTATGTTTGTCTGCTAGGAAACTTTCCTTCAACTTCCTTTAAATGCATAATGTTATTTATTTAATAATTATAATTATTATTAATATTGCACAATGGAGAAGGTCCACAATCATGACTTTGTCAATAAAATCTTATTCTGCATAACTATAGAGAAACTTGATTATGTAAACCAGAAGTTGATATTTTCTTCAAACTTCTATCAAACTCCTTGGGAATCAAAATATTCTTTTTAGCTATTTTAATATTCATGTCTTAATTTGTAGCTTTGATTAACTCAATCTTATTGCAGTTAAATTAATGCAGGGCCGGTGCTAGCACAAATGGCGCCCTGTGCCAAAAAACTTTGTTCTGCCCCTACTATATATTATGAAGCAATAGAGATTAAAAATGATCGATATAAACTTTAATTTTACATATTTTAACGGTCAAAAAGCTGAAGGAAAACAATCGCTGATGAGAATGTACTAAATAAGGAAAAATTAAAAAAAGAGAGAAAAAGCAATAGATTGCGTTTTGCTTGTCATAAAATAGATAGGTTGGACTACCACTAACTTTGAAGTCCAAATGGGGCGGCTATTGAGTTGGAGAGTTAACCAACTGTACTGTTCAATTATAGTACAGTTTAATTCCTTAGAAAAGTGATTGCTAGAACATTCGGAAGTTGTGACTCTCTTAGTAGAAAGCCCATCCACCACGACAAGGTGGTACCACACCGGATGAGAAAAATTGGTTTTTAATTGTCCAGAGGCCAAAAACCACATAAAAAGAAAATTATCGGTTTTTAATTGTCCAGGGGCCAATAACCGCATAAAAAGCAACAGTAGCATCGGTTTTTAATTGTCCAGAGGCCAAAAATCACATAAAAAGCAAATTATCGGTTTTTAATTGTCCAGAGGCCAATAACCGCATAAAAAGCAACAGTCAAATTGTTTTTTGATTGCAAAAAACTGGGACCAAGCATAAACAGAGTGAAGAACAAAAGTTATTGTCTGCTTGAATGCTCTTTTTACAGAACAACTTTACGAGATTTCCTCCTGGAAAATTCGTCGATAATATCATCAACGTCCATTAAGTTGGATATGTCACTCTGGATAGTTAACAAGTCATGATAAGTCAAGTTTTGTTAATCTTTCTTGCGCCATATTTGATCTAAAATAATTTTTAATGGTTTTTAATTTAGAGAACAAATGCTCAGCAGTAGCAACAGAAACAGGGAGAGTCAGCAATATTCTCAATGCAGTAAATAAGTTAGGGTAATTTTCAATTCTGTTTTGATTTATATAATTCAGTAGAATTGGAGTAGAAACTGTTTTTGGAAGAGAATTAGTAATTACTGCAAGCTCATTACATAATCCAAGAGGATCAATATCCGGTAACAAATTTGGATCTGTTAGTGGATTATTTAAGTTTGCACAATAATTCTATACATTTGCTTCTGTTTCAGTGGTTAACTTGCAAATATCGTATAAAAATTCAGAAATTTCTGAATGTTGTTTGATTTGAAGAAATTGTTCTTTTACAGAATTAATTGCAACATCAACTAAATGATTAAAAAAAGATACTTCAAAATGCTTTAATGGATCATCAATTGTTGTGTCAATACTTTCGTAATCAAACTGCTTTTTCCTTTGTCTAATTACAGCATCCACATGACTATCCCATCTAGTACAACTGACGCTTTTTATGGTTAAAGAAGTAATGTGTTTCTTCAACACAGACCATCTTTGTGTGGAACTCAAAAAAATTTCTTATAGCTCTTGTATTATTGTAAAAAAGTTTATCATGTCACCTGAGGCGGATGCGGCATCGGTTCAGGCGAGATTTAGAGAGTGGCTTGGGCAGGGCACAAAAAATGCTCTCGGATTTTTGTCCAAAATTCTCTTTTCCACGCCAGAGTGAATGCTTTTCATGTTAGCGCCATTATCATAACCTTGTCCCCTCATATCTTTCAGCTTGAGTCCTAAATTTTCTAGTGGTTGCAATAATATATTTGATAAATCATACCCAGTTGTGGATTGTACTTCTAAGAAATTTATGAGGTATTCTTTGGGGACATAAGTATCATTATCGTTTGTCGACACAATTCTAACAATTAGTGACATCTATTCGGTTTTACTGATAACTGGAGTGCAATCCAGTATAATAGTATAATATTTCGCTTCTTTAAATTTTGTAAGAATTACATTTCGTACTTTTTGTCCTAATAGAATAATAAGTTCATTTTGGATGTTCTTGCTCAGATAACGTACACAGTTTCTCTTTAATACTGATTTTTGCAAATGCTCATTTGTAATTGTGTCAAATTTACCCAAAAGTTCCATAAGTTTCAAAAAATTTTTGTTTCATTTTTCAAATAATTTGTCAGATGATCCTCGCAAAGCAATCATTTGTGATGCACAAAATTGTATGACGGCTATGATTCTCTTCAAAATATTTCTCCAACGTTGACGTTCTAAATTAACATTTTTTCATGTTCCTTGTCAACAGTTTGAAGATTTTTTAATCTGTAGTCCGCTTCTGTCCATCTCTGGTAACACTCCATGTGACTTACTGATGTTTCATGATAAGTCAAATTTCTGGAAATGTTTTTCCAGTCTGAAACACCAAGAGAAATCCAATTTTTAGATTTGCTTTCGGAATTTGCGAATAGCTTGCAGCAGAAGCAAAAAAGTGCATCTGATTTAAAAGAATATAGCAGCCATTTTCTTCGGAGAACTTCACCATTTGGCATTATTCGCTCGTAAAATTTCTTAGAAAAATGTTGGCCATTGGCATCTTTTGGGAAACTTAAGTCTTCTATTTAGATTGGACCAGTTTCGATAATATATTTTCTTTCAGAAGAACTTATGTTAATCCAATCTACGGGATCTGATGAAATATTCGCCTGTAAATGCTCATTTTTCTGTGGTTGATTAGGCACTTGAAATGCAAAAATATCAGAAGTCTTATCTTGCTTTTGAGATTCGTTAGATATGACGCCATGTTCTATTTCAAATTCAGCCTCTGTTGGTTTGAAACACTAGGCAAAGATACGACACATTGACCTATTTTGGTTTAATTTTCTTTCGCTATTGAGCCACTGGACAATAAATATTTGTCTATTGAACTAGTAGCTTTTCTCGCTTGTACTTCTCGTTCTAATCTTAATTTTTTTAAGCACATCCAGATAATTTAGCTTTTTTCATTGCTTTTTTTAGTTTTGGTTCCTATTTTATCAATGCGAAAATAATATTAAAAATGTAACTTACATAACTTTTAGTTCTGAGATTCGAATTTGATCATTTTATCTCAGTTCTCAACACAACTGCATGGTTGAATTTTCATTCTCGCACTGATTTGCCTTTTCTATTTCATGCACTGATTGTTTCCTGTTTAGACCCTTTCCTCTGACCGGAGGCAAAAATACTCCATCAAACATAATTCTGCCAGTGCTTTATTACAGTTCCTAGAAAAAGCTTTAGTTAGATTACTCTCTGAATTTTTCCCAAGCAAACATCCCAAATATGAGACTTATAGATAAGAGGAATCTATACAAGAGGTTAAAACCTTTAAATTACTCTGTTAATCACCCATTTTTAAAATATCAAAAGCTTCTTGAGTGCTTGGTAACTCACTCTGTGCAGAGGGGGTCAATTGACACACTTGCCCCTTAAGGCCAAAAGAGTGTCATCAACCAGTGGTTCAACATGTGTGGCATCATTCACGGTCCGTTATTATCCTCAAGTCATCTATTTACTCACCATTCTCATCAATCTTTCTTTACCATTTTTATGATTGTCAGTTGTCGACTACACACAAGAAAAAGTGGCGACTGTCGGCATGAAACCAATTTGCATCTGTAGCTTTTATAAAGCGTGCCCTCCAGATACATTGAAGCCGCCTACTGTCCCTGTGGAGAAGAAAATGTGCAAAACAAGAACTAAAACCCAGTAAAGAATCTATCCTTTCAACAAAGGAAAGAAAGAAACGGAAACGTTTCAAGATATTCCTGATGTGTTTCTGTGTTTGATTTTATCAAAATTAAATGTGTAATATATGTTAATGCAAAATTGAAATTAGATGAAGTTTTGATGTATCACTGGTAAAACTAAATAGTTTAAATATTATTTAATTTTTTTGAGATAAAAACTATTGTTTGTTACTTGAATGAATGAATGAATGAATTGTTTAGGGGGTGGCTCTAAGGAGCACTAGCACTGCGACCACAGGTCTATTGTACTAACAACCCCAAGTTAATGGGTCTGAAACAGACCAGTGGCTGAGACAAATTTCAGCAATATGTTAGCAGGGAAATTGGGAAGTTCCCAGGGTTCGATATAGTGATAACCAAGATATTCAAACCGATGAGCAGAGAAATAATCACATTCACACAAAATATGTGTGGAGCTTTCCTCTACATCATGACATCCTCTACACATTGGGTCAGCAGTCGTGCCCATGATGTTAAGATGTCTCTTGAGACTGCAATGACCAGTTAGGAGACCAATGATCACCCTAATCTCATTTCTGTTGAGTTTCAGCAGTTCCTTAGATCTTAACCAAGGGTAATTTTGGTTAAGTTCTTTCGCCTGTCTTTGATTGTTGCTTTTAAGCCAGGCATTGTGAGCCTCTTTTAGGAGGACTTCCTTGATTGTTTTCCTTAATGCACTGTAATGCAGACCAAGGACAGGTTCTGGGCCAATGAAAGGAGTTTCTGTGCCCAATTTAGCCAGTTGGTCAGCCATTTCATTGCCAGAAATGCCACGGTGACCAGGCACCCAATAAAGAGTCACCTTATTCACCGCGGCCAATTCAGCAATAGTGTTATAGCAATCCCAAACGATATTTGAAGAGAAGCAGTGTTTTTGTAGTGCCAAGAGGGCAGCCTGGCTATCAGAGAAGATTTTGATGGTTTTGCCAGAGATGCATCTGTTTAGGCAGTTATTTGCGCAAGCCAGGATGGCCATCACTTCAGCCTGGTATACCGTTGCTAGTCTTCCCAAGGAAGAGTAGATTCTAATATTATTATTTGGGCAAAAGGCACCATAACCTGTGCCATGGGAAGTCTTAGATCCATCAGTGAACCATACTTCATTGGCGTGTCCAATAAGCTTAATAGGATTTTCCCAATCAGTTCTGGAAGGGAATACAACATTGTGTTTTGACTCAAAGTCAAAGCGTTTAAGCATCCAGTCCGAATTCATGGAAAGCGATGGGTGATCCATGATCAGTGTATTAAATTTATATAGGGATCTTTCAGAAGATAATTTCCATAGTTTTAGAAATTTTATTCTTTGGGAGCAAAGGATTGCTTCCATCTCTACCTGCTTATAAAGTGGTAGAATGCCTAGTAGTAACTCTAGGGTTTGAGAGGGGGTTGTCCTCATGGCACTAGTCATTGATATAGTTGCCATTCTTTGGAGACTAGTGAGCTCTTTCATTGTTGTCACACGGCAGGCTTTGTTCCACCATGCGATAGATCCATAAGTGATAATGGGGACAATTACTTTAGTATAGATCCAATGGACAATACTAGGTGAGAAGCCCCAATTGGGACCAATTGCACGTCTGCAGGCCCAGAATATTCTCTTTGCCTTGGTGGTGCTGTGTTCGACATGACTGTTCCAATTTAGGGTCTTGTCAAAAATAATACCAAGGTATTTAACCTCGTTAGAGTATGCAAGATTAGTATTAAAAAATTTTATACTTTGCACATTTTTGATTCTTTTTCTAGTAAAGAGTACAAGGTTTGTCTTGCCAGGATTAACAGTCAGGCTAGCTTCCTTGCACCAATTTTCAACCTTTTTGAGGGCAGATTTCATGAGGCTAATCACAGTATCCTGGAATTTTCCTCTTACCACTAAGGTTATGTCATCTGCATAACCAATACAGGTCACACCTGAGAGATTAATTTTATTTAAAATTTCATCAACAACAAGGCTCCATAAAAGAGGTGAGAGTACACCTCCCTGCGGGCAGCCTTTGCAGTTCGTAACAGCAAGTGTGTCTTCCAAAAGAGTTGCCTGTACTGATCTGGTAGATAGCAAGCAACCAATAAAGGAGCACACCAGATGATCGACTTTTTTCCTCATAAGAGCATTTAGAATAACTTGAGTGGGCACACGATCAAAGGCCCCTTCAATATCCAGGAAGGCAGCAAGTGCCAACTCTTTACCATTAACAGCTCCATCTAGAATTATGATTAATTCATAGAGAGCAGTGTCAGTTGATCTGCCAGGTTGATACGCATGTTGTTGCCTGGAGAGTGGGTTGGCCTTCAGCACTTCGTCTCTGATGTGCCTATCAATCAACTTCTCTAGGGTTTTGAGAAGAAAAGACATAAGGCTAATAGGCCTAAAGGCTTTCGCTTCATTGTAGTTGGGTTTACCCGGCTTAGGTATAAAAACAACCCTGCAGGTGCGCCAAGCGGTAGGAACATAACCATATACTAGACAGGACCTAAATATCCTGCTCAAGTAAGGTATAATGATGTCACTTCCTTTTTGGAGTAAGACAGGTATTATTCCATCTACTCCAGGAGTTTTAAAAGGCAAGAACGAGTTGATCGCCCAAGCAATTTTATCGCATGTTACGATTTTTTTAGCTAGGTGCCAGTCTGCCTTTCTGCCACGTGGGGTAAATTGAGGAGTGTCCATCTCCTCATCTGTTACAATAGTTGAGTCCGGGAGGTGAACCCTGAACATTACTTCTAGCGTACCTCGACCATCCTCAGTATAAGTTCCATCTTCTTTTTTGATGGAACCAAGTTGACAAAGCTTATCTCTTGATAAGATTTTTGTGAGCTTTGCAGCACTTGACAGGGTGTCAATTTGGCCACAGAAATCCCTCCAGGAATCCTGTCGACTTTTCTTAATGGCGTTATTATAACTAGTAAGAGCAGCTCTGTAGACTGACCACTCTCCCGTTTTTTTGGCTCTATTAAAGAGCTTTCTGCAGTTCTTACGAAGACCACTAAGATTTTTATTCCACCAAGAGACGCGTCTTGGTAAACTAGTGGTGACTGCTTTGCAGTTATTTTGATATGCTTGAAGTATGGATCGTTGCACGAAGTCAACGGCCATCTCAATGTCAATCAAAGAATTAAGTTTAAAAAGATTACCTCTGAGGAGAAGTCCTAAGTCTTCTCTGTAGGAATCCCAATTGGTGAATCTGGGATTCCTTTTGTCCTGCTGGGATGTTATTGCAGGACCTGTAAGTGTCATTTTGATTAGTTTGTGGTCAGATAAAATAATCTGATCGGACACGTGCCAATCATTAACACAAGCAGAGGTCCTGTCATTGCAAAAAGTAATGTCAATGACCTCACTTCTGCTACTTGTTACAAAAGTTGGCTTATTGCCAGAATTCAATATAGTTAGGTTATTACAAAGAATAAACTCTAGTAATTCCTCACCTCTTTTGTTGCAGTTACTGCTGCCCCAAATAACGTGGTGTGCATTTGCATCACAACCCACGATAAACCTCCAGCCATTTTTTGTGCATTTATGCACAAAATTTCTGGCGTGAGGCGCTAGAGGAGTTTCATCCTCATAGGGAAGATATGCCGACATTAGGCAAAAAATATCTTCATTATTGTGAATTAGCCGAACAGCAACGTTATCCCCATCCAGATAATCCACCATACAAAAAGCTTTTAGTTTTTTGCTAACTAAAATACAAGCTCTAGGTCTGCTACAAGAGCGATCGAAAAACAGGTTGCCGCAGTTACCTAAACCAAGAATTTTACCTCTGTTGGTCCAGGGTTCCTGCACTAAGGCAACATCTACTCTTCCTTCGGCCAGTTCTTTATTTAAGAGGGCAGAAGCCGACTGGCTGTGGTGCAGATTGATTTGTGCAATCTTAATAGCACAAGCCATAAACACAAGACACACAAGGTTACTCTGCAGACAGAGTTTCAACCTTGGGAGAGAGGCTACCCTTTAGGGTGCAATCAGAATCATCTTCAGACTCCATTAGACCTAGAAGATGAATTTGTGAGGAAAGTGAAATACTAGATTCATCAGAGGTACTAGCAATACTCCTAGGGGAGACACTAGGATCTGTATGAATAGGAGCACTTACTTTTTCGGAAGACGAAATTTCTGTCTTAGTCGTTTCTTCTGATTCAGTAGAAGGAAGAGACGAGGACTCCTCCATGGGGGTCTCTGTGACACTTGCAGGGTCTTCCACGGATGTTGTTGTGGTCCCTGTTGTGGCTTTGGCTGTTGCAACAGCTGTCTTGGGGGCTTGAGGGTCATGCAGGATCTTAACAAGTCCCTTGCCATAAGCTCCTGCATAAAGCCCCATATTGTTGTCCCTGATGTATTGGGCTGATTTTTGGTCAATCTCTATGATCCATTTTGCAATGGTATTAGAGATTGACCTGTCTCTTGCACGCCATTCAGATGTGTCGAGGCCCTCATTGCACAGACGAAGTCTGTTAAACAATTTGGACGACTCGACAATCTTTGTGTTGCGGGTCTTGAAGAGAATCTTCACAGGTTTTGGTAGCTGCGAAGCTGGCAATATTTCTATCCCCAGCTCGCGCCACTTATTCCCTGAGAAGAACTCTTTTAGCCAGATGGCAGTGGCTTCGTTAGCGCAGTTGATGATAAGGGCACCACCAGCCAATTCCGAAGAGTTGATCTGGGGGCCCTTACCCTCCTGCATTTCATCAATTGCATCGTTGATGTCACAAAAAATATCGTCGACATCTTTCTTTGCAAGTTTCTCCTCTGGATGAGATGTCTTGATGACTGCCATCTTCACTCCAGAGAGAGCCTGACTGTAAGATGGGCCAGAAGTTTTTTGCTTCTTGACAGCAGGCAATTTTGCAGAAGGTGAAGGAGTTTCGGGTTCTGACACCCTTACTCTCTTCGTGGCTTCAGGTTTTATATCTGCTAGGTCCTGATGTTGTGCGTCCCTAGCAGCCTTCATCAGCCTCTTCCTTTGTCTTTTGGACAGCTTCTGAATGTCCTCTCCGCCGGCTGCCGAAGCAGTACCAGCAGGAGAAGACGTTGATGGTTTGGAGATAGCTCCGGTCTCTTGGACCGTCGAGACGATACCTTCGAGAACCGGAGCATTGATTTCAGTCTTGTGAGCCACCGAAGTGGCACCAACAAGAACTGAAGAGGATGGTTTGTTGGCTTCAGATGAGGGGCCCTGTTTGGGCACCACAGCATCTGAAGCAGTAGGATTTTTAGGTGTCTTGCCACCGGGTTTTTTGAATTTTTTATGCTTCATAAAACGGTTAAGTTACTGAGGGTCTGAGATGTCACCACCTGCATGTACCCTCTCTACAGGTGGAAGGCTAAAAAATACAACGTGGGTCGCCACTCCACGAGGTGAACCGTTCGCAACAACCTTTGACCCCGGTTGCCATGTGCGACGCACACTCTCTTCGGCACGGTTCTAACACCTTGGATTTAGGTTGCCGTTCACCCACTCCAGCCGTCCTGTCCGGTGAGTCACAGGGCAAGCCCAGGACACCACTAGACATTCTGACACAGAGCGGGCTTATGCCATGGACATTTTGGCACCCTCCCCTTGTTTGTTACTTAAAAAGCTGCAGTCCGTATTTATGGCCAATGCGCCCCTAAGAACGACTCACCCTGAGGCGGGCGCCTCACTGCCTCAGCCTAGCGCCGGCCCTGAATTAATGCAAATGTTTTCAGCAGCATAGTGTAAATTTTGTTTAAAAAAAAAAGATCTAAAACCATTTTGCTGAAGCCGGCTCACTTTTTCTTTCTTCCTTGAAAACTGAACAATTCAGTTTGAACAAAACTGTTATTGGTAGATTACAATCTTGGTTTCTGCAAGGGATAGATTGGCTTTTGAGCACACATGTTCTTTTTTTTGAACCACAAGAAACTTTCCTTATTTTTCTTTCTTTCTTTTTTCTATGATGTTAATACTTTGTTAATTTTTTTATGTTTTTACTTCAGATATTTGTGAAGAACCTCCTCCACCACTAAATGGTGAATTGCTATGTGGGAAACATAAGAAGAAGCAGAATAAGTAAGAGCTTTTTGTAAACTTAACACTATGTTTTGATTAGCTATTCAGTTAATGAAACAAGATAAATATTTAAAAAAAATCCTAGCTACCTATGTGTCCGGGAGTACTTTACATTAATACACAAATTTAAAAATAAAAAAAAGTCTTTGAACTTTTATTTTATGTCTTAAAAAGACACACAACTTTTTCAAAAGCACTCTTTTAAAGCTTTTGAGTGTTATTTTATTTTCGTCCTGTACTTTTATTTGCTTGGTGAGTAACCTAATTTGTATGGATTAAGTTCCAAATTATCTTATGTATCAAATCTTTTGCTTAATGGAAATTTGTTCCTCATTGAGTGCAAATCTCATTGAGGTTTATCATTTATCAACCATCATCTGGATACCCAGTCAACATAAAGTTCACAAAGTAGTTATCAAGGGGATGGGCCAGCAAATACAAGCAGGGGGCAGAATCCCCTAGTCAAAATAAAATAATAAAAAAAGAAGAAAGAAAGAAGAAGAATTTTGACTTTGAAATAATTATATTTTTCATGCCTTTGAATGTTTCAATTTTAGTTTCTTCATTTTCAGCATTTTTTGGGGAGGGGGTGAAGGAGGCTAGAGATGTAGTTGCGACATGCCACCACACCATTGCTCCAACATTAAAGTAAAATGTATGGGTGAGGGGGCAGTTTACAATGTATCACTAGCATTGCATTTTTCTGAATGTGGTCCCTATAGACCAGGGGTCTCCAAACTTTCCAGCCTTAGGGCCATATTGATTACTCCAGTAAATTCCAAGGGCCAAAACCATATTATCATTAATTGTTGGAGGTGGTAAAAAGTTGAATCAGTCCACTAGTGGTGTAAAATAAGATTACTTTTTTGCCAGATGCCATTAGCGACGGGGAAGCTGATGTATTTTCTGTATCGTATGGGTATCCGTTATAATGGGGTACCCGCATCGTATCGCCATAGTAAACATTGATTACAAAAGTAATGAAATACACAAGTAATCATTGATTACTTTTTTCTTCAGTAATCGTTACTTCGGTTCCTAACGAGTACTCAAGTAACGAATGAGTATTTTTTTACATGAAAAAAAAAGTCCGAAAAAGTACGCCACGTTTAAAAAAGGCTGCAAATCGAACTAAAGTCCGCAAAACGGCAACACTGCATATTATTAATTTTCCTGTCATTATCTGTAATTTCTAGATTAGTCGTAGAGTACGAGCGAGCCATGAGGAGTAACGTGACAGGACATCTGGTGGACACAAGCAGAAATAGGTAGTACCTTCTATCCCTAACAGATGGCGCTAATAGCACTTACAGAATAATCTCGTTGGTTCGATAAAGTTCTGGTGTCTTCCACTCACTTCTAGATGGCAGTAAGTGAAATATATAAGAAGGCTAGTGGCGCAACCACAAGTCAGTTCCTATGACACTGCTGTGAAATAAAATAGTGCGTACCTCCTTAAAACGTGTTTGTGCGTGTTTAAGTTTAAGACATCTTTGTAACAATATTTTTATTTGAATTGTTGCTTTTGTGTGTGATTTAGTAGAATGGAAAAGAAGCGAAAAATTGATAGTGAATGCAGAAAATTCAAAGATCAGTGGAACATTCAGTATTTCGTAATTGAGTCCAGTAACAAGGCGCTATGTTTGATTTGCAATGAAAGCATAGCCGTTCTCAAAGAATATAACATTAAACGTCATTATGAAGCAAAACATTTTCAAAATTACTCAAAATATACAGGAAGTTTGCGGACAGAAAAATTCGAAGCTATGAAGCGCGGATTGAAATCGCAGAAATCTTTATTTACAAAACTCAAAACTGAACAAGAGGCTGCAACTCGTGCCAGCTTTCGTGTGGCTCTTGAAATTGCAAAACGTGGAAAACCATTCACCGATGGAGAAATGGTCAAAGAATGCATAATCGCAGTAGCCGAAGAAATGTGCCCTGAAAAGGTAAATTTATTAAAAACTGTCAGTATGTCAGCAAACACTGTGGCTCGAAGGGTAGAAGACATCGCTGAAAATATATCCTCTCAACTGTTCAACAAAAATGGACATGTTGAGTGGTTTTCTTTGGCCTTGGATGAGTCAACGGATGTGTCAGATACTGCTCAGGTGTTGATTTATATTCGAGGAGTAGATAAAAGCTATGAAGTGCATGAAGAACTTCTTGATATGTATAGTATTCATGGCACAACTACTGGTTCAGATATTTTTAAAGGAGTTGAAATGGCCATTAAGCAAAAGAACCTTCGATGGAAAAACTTGAAATGTATTACAACTGATGGAGGCAAAAACATGAGTGGGAAAGATAAAGGAGTGGTCGCTCTTGTGTCAAAGGCTGTAGAAAATGACGGTGGTTCAAAACCAATAGTCTTACATTGTATCATTCATCAACAGTCTTTGTGCGGAAAATGTTTCGATATGTCTGAAGTTCTGAAACCAGTCATATCAACTGTTAATTTTATCAGATCTTTTGGGCTGAATCACCGACAATTCGTACAATTTATTAAAGAGATTGGAGAAAATGACTTACCTTATCATACTGCCGTACGTTGGCTTAGTTGTGGGAAAGTCCTTCAGCGCTTTTTTGAACTTCGAGCAGTGATCGAATTTTTTTTGAATGAAAAGCATCGCCCTCTTACTGAATTGCAAAACAACGCATGGCTGTGGAAGTTAGCATTCTATGTTGATTTGACAAAACATGTGAACGAACTGAATTTGAGATTGCAAGGAGAAAACCAGCATCTTCCTGATTTATACAATAATATCAAATCATTCCGGAAGAAATTGATACTGTTTCAATCACAACTACGAAGTAAATGTTTTTCACATTTTAAAACATGTGAAATATTTAGCCACACCACTGAGACCGAGTTTCCTATCGATTTTGCAATCGAAACTTTGAGTGCTTTGAAAATAAATTTTGATACTCGTTTCTCGGACTTTGATGCCATTGCGAATCAAATTAAGATTTTTCAGAATCCTTTTGATACTGACATTGAAACCCTAGCCCCGGAACTTCAAATGGAAATGATTGATCTACAGTGCAGTGATATAATTAAGAACAAATATCAAAACTTATCTTTGTTGGAATTTTATAAGTGTCTTCCACTGACACAATTTGATAATTTGCATAAATTTGCTCGTGGGCTGTTTTCTGTTTTTGGTACTACTTATTTGTGTGAGAAGACCTTTTCCAAAATGAAGTACACAAAAAATGTTTACAGATCTAAATTAACTGATGAGCATCTTAAATCTCTTTTAATAATTGGTACAAGTAAAATTAGTCCACAACTACAAACTATTGTCAGTGGAAAATCTCAATTACATAAATCTCATTAGTATTTCATATGTCGTTATGCTTGTTATAAGTTTTCATTTAAAATGTATAAAATGTTAGTTGGATTCATTTCAATAATTTGTTAGTTAGTAAATAATAACCTACAACAATGTTATGAGTAGTTAGCCCATGACCATATCAATGTAGATGTCATATTAATAATTATTCAACATAAAAATAGATTACTTCAGTAAACTTAATTTAATTTGCTATAAAAAATAAATATGTTCTCTAGAAGGAGTTTTCTTTCAAGTATGCTAGCTCTCCGCGGGCCGGACAAAATCTGTCCGCGGGCCGGATGTGGCCCTCGGGCCGTAGTTTGGAGACCCCTGCTATAGAGACCCCAAGGGTTCTATTCCAACCCACAAAAGGCCCATGACATTGAAAGAAAATATTGGGGGTGCACGTAACTAGGGATTCATGAGCCTGGATCTCATTTAAACAAGTTATCATCAAATTTTAGCCATAATGCAGCTAACATTTTACAAAATGTTCTAAAGTAATTACAAGATACTGATCTATATAATATCATATAAAACAACTTGATTAGATGTATTTTATAAATTGTGTAAATAATCTTTCGTCTCTGTACCTAGTAAAAACTTCCATTTTTGACATCAGTAGCAAGGCCTAAGCATGGGGGGGGGGGGGACCTCCCCAGAAAATGTTAACCCATGAAAGTGATATTTTATGTGATTGAAAAAATAATTTCTTCAAAATAATTTTTAAAATAGTATTTTGAGTTAAATTTCACAATTTTTGCACTTCATTACAATACATTTTGAGGTAAATACTTGGGTAAAAAATTACCCTCAATTTCACTCTGTTTCAGAAATTTCAAATATAAAAACTAACTAATTTTAGAGTGTCTCTTAGGAAAGGGTCTGTGAGATACAAAAAAATGGCATGGGGATTACAGGGCAAAAAAGTGTATGGGAACCTATAAAATAAGCAATGAACATACTCAAGTAGTTCATCTACTGTTTCTTTCTATTTTTCCTTATTTGAATTTTCTTCTCTTAAAGTTTATAGTAACTATCAGAGTCGATAATTAACATACCTCAAAAGCTACAAAGAATAATAAGTGCTGCCCCTTAGAAGTTGCCATCCTGGGCACAGGCCCACATTGCTTGTACCTAAATCGGGCAATTTCCAGAATGTCTGGGCTTGATCCACAGCCATGGGAAGAAGTTGGGAAAGAACCTGTCAATACTTTCACACAATGTGGCAATGCATAATAATCCTAAGGCTTTTTCTAAGAAGTAGGGAGTTGTTGGAGAAAATGTTCTCTGGTTCTGGGCCGAGAAGTGTTACCATTGGGTCAAAGCACTGCAAAACGTTATTTTGTTGGGATCAGAACTTGAGTATTGATTTTCTTAATATCCCAAAGTCATTTTAGAGAGATGGAGCTAATTGATGTATCGAACATTTGATAATCCGTAATATGACGTAACTAAAAGGAACATTCATTGTTAATTAAGCATAAATTAGGCAGATATTGTAGCAAAATACTATTTTAGGCTTGAAGTCTAAGATTGCTTCAAAATCAATGAGTGTGCCACCTCTATCTTATGTTCCTGTAGATTGTGCTTGGTAAGTTAACTGCTTTTCTACAGATAAAATTTTGCAAGATAGTTTTGGAATTTCATTTTTATGTAAGATGGAGAACATGGCTAGTAACAGTCATGCAAAAGATAATTGTAGCTAACGAGAGGTGAAACTAGCAGTTTAATGGTGCTCCTGCAAATGTTTGAAGGGTCCTTTGCCAAAAAAGTGTTCAGTTTTTGGGCCCAGAAATTTGGGATCTTCTTGCATCATAGGTCCTATATATCACCACTAGTATTTCTACTTTTACATTTCACTATCCACATCCAATTGAAAGAAACAAAGTCTTTTAATCTTAAGATTCCTAAATGCAGCGAAGATTTTTAAATTAATATGTATAATTGTTATATTTTAAGTACAGCTTTCAGTTATTCTTCCAAAACAATGGGTGTAAATTTTTTTTTTACAGGTATGTGTGCAAAGCTCAGTGTGATGATGGATTTCAGTTCCCAAATGGAAAACAAAAAGAGCGACATATTTGTGATATGTCTTCTGGAAAATGGACACCAACATACATTTTTCCTGATTGCAATCGTGAGTGTTCCATTGATTCGTTGAAAAATTATGTTATTTCTGTAAAATATTCACTTCTTCAACAACAATGATGATGTTCTGTGTATGATTATGTTTACCGTATTTTGCAGACTATAAGATGTTGCGATATATAAGATGCACCTTAACATTTTTTCTGAAAAACTAACTTTTTTAGCATTTATCATTTGATTTAGATTGCTACAAAGTCAAATGTTTTTTTTTAGTTGACTTCTTTTTTCTTCAGTCTATTAGACCAAACTGACATAAATAATCCCAGTAAATTATCATGTGAACTTTATTCTTTTTCTTCCTATATTGAATGTCATTGTTGGCCATTTTTTAAGGTTGGCAGAAAATTTAAACCAAACAGTGGGCATTTTATTGGTTTCCAGTATAGGAAGCACTTGAACTTTGGCAGCAATTTCTTGAAGAAAAAGTGTCTTATAGTCTATACAATATGGTATACATTTGTTGCCCTGAGTTTCCTGTTACATAATCAATTTACTTTTTTACACATTAAAATGAAAATAAACATTGAGAAAGATAAAAAGTCAGGTATTAAATAAAAGTAAGAATATTTAATTAATAAAACCTCATTTTTGACATTATACTATCCTATATAATGCTTTGTTTTTTACTATTATATGCACTTTGTTTACTCAATGAAATTTCACTTTGTTCTTTAAAAATAGGTTTAAGAGCTATTATTCTAAAAACAATACCTTATATAGAAAATCAAACAAATTTCAGTTGCATAATGTTTTTTTTACAATAATTTAACAACAGAATTAAAAAATTGTGGGAAATATCTATGAAAATGTTTAAAATAATTTTAGAGTTTTTTCTGTTTATATCAGGAATTACAACAGTTTAGGAGTAGAAAGACAATTATCCCCCCTCCCCCGTTGGGAAGGTAATCTTTCATTGAGAATAGCATTTTTTATTAATTTTCCTTAAATACACTTCTGACTCTTATATATTTTACTGTATATATTTAATTTAAAAAATATTCACGATATTTGGATTTTTTTTCCAGAGTACTCTTTGTCATTCCCAAACATTTCATAAAATATTAGATTGTATTTAATATTGGTCTATTTCTGTGCTAAAGCAGATGCTACTCTAAAGAATCTCTTATGGTGAAAACAATCTTCAAACATCTTTGGCTTTGTTAAATCTCAGGCAGAGCACAATATATGTAAATTGTTTAATATATTCATAGAGAAATTTTCCTTTGCTTTGATTGTGGGTGAATAATTTTGAAGTAATTGCTTTCAATAGTGAAATTTCAAGATTTGTGTACTGCCTTGATCACAGGGCTCTAAAATACTTCTGAGTTTAAAGGCAAAAGAATAAATTTATAGCTTTTACCCTGATATTTTGAGGGGCTGACTGTTATAACTACTATTTCTGAATTTGAGCTGCACTAGAACTTTCTCTCGTTCAGACTAACATTCCAATCAGATACCATGGTGATCCAAGCTTTTTTATTTATATTTTCAACAGTTGATGGTCTTATATTTTTTTAAATGCCTCCTCATCCTTTTTGCATTTTGTAAATTCCTCAAGCAGCTTTAATATTTCCAAGGAATTCAGCCTTCCTTGTTAAATAAACAAAATAATTTTCTTTCTCCATGCAAAGCTTTTTTTTTACTTTACCGTTTGAAGGGAGAAGAAAGGAGGATGGGGAGGGCAATCTTGAAATTTGATCTTGAGCAAATCCTGAATTTATATTACTTGTTCCAAATTAAACTTCAAGTGATATTGTACCCTTAACATGAGATATATTAGTAGAGCATTTCAAATAAACAAAATGTAAGCAGAGCCCATTTAGATGAAAAAAAATACAAAAAATGAAAAATATGGATTTTTGCATTATGATCTTTTTCTATTAATAACCAGGAGGGTTTTTCATGACCCCCCAAGTGGAAAAAAAACTCGAGTAGTTTAGGGGTTATAAATGCAACTGGAGGGGTTGAACCCCCTGCCCCCAGGGGGATTATATTTCATGTTTTATTTAATGTACACCTATTCAAATTATCACATAAAATCATTACTTTCATCAAACTTAAGGAAGAGTGTAATGTAGCATATCAATGTTAATTTTTAAGGTGATTAAATTAAAATCTTTTATATTACATAAAAAATTTCACACATTTCATATTGCATGCTTACTGTGCAGTGTTAAGTTATGTATTAACCAAACTTAAGGAAAAGGGAATTTCCTAAATATTATTGCTTCATTTGATACAGTGACCATTTGATATAACAACCCAAACAGTGAAGTTCAAATGGGGTCGTTATATGTTGTTATTCTACACAATGCAAGCAATATCCTTAGATAAAAACATGACATTTATTTATATTTTAAATAATTAAATTATAAAACACAAAGACAGAAAACAAGCGAGCCAAAAAATTATCATTCACCTTGCTCACCATGTACAAGCTTATATCAATCAAAGAGGAATTGCAGTACTGCAGCCATACGTGACCTCACATAGGAAAACAAACAAATAGGCAAAAAAAAAAAAAAGTCATCTCCGATTTGCTTCCCTCATTTGCATAGGAAAATCATCACGGAACTCAATTCAAAATGTAACATTATAACACATTTGTGTGTTACTGATTCAGATTACCATGCATGCATGTCAAGTAAAGTGAAGTTCAGTTAGATATCTTGTTTTTTTCTAGCAATTTGCACCCCATCTTGTGAAAATGAAGGTGAATGTATTGAAGGAAACCAGTGTGTATGTACAGCTAAATATCGTGGTGATAGATGTCAGTTTGGTGAGTATTAAATTTTCCACATTGCTACTACATATTACCTACCCCGGTTACACCCGCGCTTGGAACGCCACTGTATATATATATATGTGTGTGTGTGTATGGATTTTCATCAATTTATTCATTGACACATTTATGTTAAAATCATTACCATATTTAGATATACTCATGTCTGTCTTCTAACTTTAAATTTTGGAAATTTTTTTTGCATATAACTCAAATTTCTCTACCACTTTTTTTAGTTTCTGATAAATTGTCCCAAATAAGCATAGGATTTGAATGTATGTACAATCGCGGTTCAAAATTAGTATGTAAAAGTTAAGGGTCATTTGCACCTAATTTTTTGTTTTAGTTGCCGAAAATGTTCTGATAACTGAAGACAGTTGTGCAATTGTCAAAACATCACAACCTTGCATGATAAAATTATCGCTAAGTAAGAGAAAAATGTTCAAAAATCAATTTTTATTAGTAACTTTTGAGAAGTTGGTAATTTTACTTACCATATATTTCCGAATATAAGCTGATCCGTGTATAAGCCGAGAGTGCATTATTCCTTCAAAAATTTACCAAAAATTCAAAACAGGTATATAAGTCGAGATAAAAGTTTGAAGAAAAAAAAATTACAGCTCAAAGAGAATTGCCAAAAGGAGCGAAACATTCGCCAAGCAGGTAACACAGATCAAGTATTTTCCAATCAAGACATGTGAAAGTGAGAAGCTTAGCGCCAACAGCGATAGATTGATCTCTGGTAACATTGTCTGAGGCGAGTGCCGACCGCCGAGTCAGCGAGAACATGTTCCGTTTTCCTATTCATTCATTGCTTTTTGCCCCTGCGTTTGCTTAGTTTGTTTTGCTTTTTTTATTGTTTTTATTCAGTTATTTTTCTACATTTATATTAGAAGGATGAGCGGGAATAGAAAGGCCCACACAGCTAGTCCCGAGCGTATTATAATCGGGAGAAAATTTCGCCATTTTGTTTCAGCGATGATTTCACAAAATCCAGCTGTAAAATATATGTATATTCTTTTAAACAAAACTACTTATTTTAAGCTAATTATTTCCTTTATGTAGGAGACATAAATTACATAATTAGAGCTCTATATTAGTCGATATTTCGCGATATATAGACCGACTTTTTTTTTCAGATTATCGGACCCGTTTATAAGCCGACTGTCCCCCCCCCCCCCCCCCCGATTTAGCTTTCAAAAAAGTTCCAAAAATTCTCGGCTTATACACGGAAATATACGGTAACTTTATGAATCAATATAAACATTTATTTTAATTGTGCCTAATAAAGTGAAATATGAGTTAATTGGCTTAACTATTTTTTCAAATGTTATTTACAGTCTAGTGTTACTTACAAAACTTCATTTGTAAGAAAAAATTTGAAGGTCAAGAAGTTACGATAGTCTTCATAGGTATCGTAAAAATTCAAAATACAGAAGATTAGATGAAGTATGTAGATATAAATACAATTGTACAACCTTATACTAGATTTTAAAAATGAATAAATTAACATAAAATGACAACTTTGGGAAGAATTGTGGTTGTCCAACTAAGAGTTTTATGAAAGGTTAGGCGTCAAAAATGACGACTTATCGCCACCAGACCCCTACTTGTTAGTCGAGGCCTTAGGATTGCTATCGCATGGCCTAACTAACGACCGCTAATTTCAAACCCTGTATACAATGCTGATAAAGAAGCAATATCACATTCTTAATAAATAAATTAATTTATGTTTTTATGATTATTCAGATTCTCAAACATAGAAACAATTGAAAAATTATATATACAGTTGAACTCGCTTAATACGAAATGCCAAAAAATCGCGAATTTGTTCGTATTAGCCATTATTCGAAACAACTGAGAAAAAGTAAAATTGTTTTAAAAAAAGAATTAGAAATGCATGCTTATATTTTAAAAATAATTACTACTATTTATAATAAAAAGTAAAATAAATAGTGAAAACAAATGATTTAATTTTACTAATATACACTTTTAAATCTTACTAGTACATTGAAAAATAGTGAACTTACCTTTTAAAATTTAAATATTATTGAAAGAATAGTTAATGGCTAGTTGCTTTTTAGGTACATTAAATTTTATCATACGCATATCTCGGCGCAAAATGCCTAGTGCCAATTGTGTATTGTTATTTTCTGGGCGCATCTCATAACAGTTCATTAAAGTACCTAAAGCTTCTTTAGCTTAGCTATAAGTTATTGTTACCCAGAAAGATGCAACCTATGATTCGAAATACGTACTTCAATGTTTACAATGACTCAAAATAACCAACTATTTCTTTTTAAAATAAATAAATTACTTGCAATCGAGAAAATTCTTTGTGAATAGGTCAGAAATTTTGTTCGTGTTAGCCGAAATTTGTATTTTAGCCTTCGTAATATGCATGAGATACTTAGTGTGATTAAATAGTAAACAAAACTTAATGAGCAAAAGGTTCGTTCTAGCCATGATTTCGTATTAAGAAAGTTCAACTGTATGTATATGTGTGTGTGTGCATGTAGATTTCTTTTTGACAGCCAAAATAAATAAATAAGAATTTTTTTTTTTTAGCTTTGGATCTTTGCGACCCTATTAAAGATTTACATGTATCAGCAGCCTGGTTTTGTAACCATACAAAGACAGAAACAATCTGTTCATTTGAATGTCCCCAAGGAACAAGATCCGAGTCTCACTCTGGAAATGTATACCATTGCAGCCTGGATGGTGCTTGGACACCTAGCTTTGCTCCCAAATGTGTTCCAAGTAAGTGGCGATTGTTTCAAATTCCCAAGTTATTTATTCTCGACTGAAGTGTATGAAATTTAAATTCTATTGTAAACCAATGTTTGATAGAAACTAACATTTTAATACTCTACAGCATTACTATTTTGTCACCTTTTTTTATTTTTGCTTAAAATCTTATGTTTTTATATTTTTAAAAATATCTTTGAATTTGAGAAACTTCAATAAATAATATCATCTGAACAAAACAAAAAAAAAAAAAACTCAATTGCATTACAACAGTTTCTTTTTTTTTCTCCAAATCTTAACACATTATAACTTATTATTTCTGTTAAAAAAATGTATACAATATTTAGCACAACCACTCATAAGTCTTTTCTTAAAGTAACTGTTGTAGATAAACTTCTGCGTATGGCATTGTGCATATCATCTGCATTGTGGTAACACAAGTCCACAGAAAGTAAATAAATGAAAATTTAATGCACCACTGCAGTGAATTGCAATCGGCAATTGGTTATTCATGATATAAACTGATTACACAATTTAAAAGTTACATAAAAAAACTTATTGTGGGTGTTGGGCACCTGTAAAATAATTTTCACTATTTTACATAACAATTTGAAAGTTTAAAATGATACTCCCAAAACTAGAGTTTTGGCTTACGAATCATTCATAAATTATGTCACGCTTCGAGGGAGGAGGGGGGTTCGTGAAATTGTGACAAGGGGAGGGGACGTGTAACAAGAAGTGTGACATCAGGCTTATGTAACACAGCGTGACATGTAACAAAAGGGGGGGGAGGGGTCAAATATATCGGAAAAAACGTGACATCATTTATGAACGGTCCCTTAGTGTCTTTTACCATGATTCTGGTGATATCTATGCCTTAAAATTACATCTTAACCTTTTCCAGGAAGTCACAGGAAAAACTGCTGAAATGACAAAAATTTATTGTGCATTTTAATAAACACAAATGGACATAAATTTGGTACTTTATGCTTATTTAAAAAAGAATGTAGTTTTATACCCTTGTTAATATGTTTTGATATATGCACCATTAATCGTTCGACAGACATCTACTCGCTAAAAATAATGAAATAACTTTGGGCAAATAAACTGTAATAAAAATTTTCACGTTAAGAAAGCACAAAGGAGCATTAAAATGCAGACATATGTTTCAGGATTTCTTGGATTCCCTTTTGGAATCCCTCTGCATTTTAATGTTCATTTGTGCTTTCGTAACATGAAAATTTTTATTACAATCTACTTGCTACTCAATCCCCTTGTTGTGTGAATCATCTGTGGAGTTACAGTTTTTGTTAAGTCTCTGATTTGATGTTTTAAGTACCTGATATCACTAATGTTTTCACTTCACACATTTGACAATATGTTCGCAATGTCTTAACGTCTCCCCAAAAGAAGTACAGAGGTATTGAACCATCTCACCTTTACCCCTTTTACTATGCTTTTAATTTGAATTGTTTCATCTATTGATTTAAGACTTTCTCATCTGGAACCTTTTCTCTATGATGTAACATATGCCATTTAAGTTGCATTGTTCCAATTGATTCAAATCTGCATAACACAATACAAATTGTTTCGTTGTGCGGTACACAATCCTTAACATTTGCTTTCTAACTGAAATAATAACTGAGATAGAGAAAACAGCTACTATGGTTCTAGTAAAAAATAGTCACACCATGTAGCGAACAAAGGAAAAACTTACCTTATTTCACTATGTTTCAATGAAAAGAATATTTCCCAACATTTAAAAAATTAATTTTTGATAATGTTGAAAATTCCTGGCATTCTTTTTCATTGGCCCTGTATTATTCTTTTCTTACATTGTCAGGTGTGTGATATGCAAAAAATTCAGCATCCATTTATGATTGATTGTAACATTTATGTATTGAATGTTTTATATTTTTAAAAATCATATTAATATCAAATATATAAATAGCTTTTAAGCGCATAGCATAATCAACGTGTTTAAATTTTCAGTTAATGTCATTCAAACTCCTGTTTTGCCTAATTCCATTAAATCATCTAGAGGTAAGTGAGATAGTTATTTTATATTAATAATTTTAAAAAATCTTTGAGTTTTATCTTTTGTATTTAACATTTACTATAAAATTATGAATTGAAACAAATTTCATAGTTATCAAACATTTAGAATGTATAAGGAAATTTTGTTAGTTGTTATTTTTTTTTTATTTTCCATCTACACTTTATTAAACGACTTATTAATATAAATAAATGATGAAAAATTCAGATTGCTAGTTAGAAACATTTTTGTTTGAATGACATTATGTTATTTTATATTCTCAAATTATTGATATTTTACAGTGCAAGCTCTAAAATCCGGACTGGTCGGAAATTAAGACCGTTCAGATTATGGATTTTTTAAATAACAATAATCATTTTTAAAAATGCCGATCTTTTTTTTTAAAAATAAATTTGTTTTTAAATCAAAATATTTTAAAGCTTTAGTAATTAAAATTGATTATTTTAGAGGTTTTCAGAGGTTGCTTTAAAGTAAAATGATACACCACCATAAGGAGGAGGGAAAACATTGAACAGCACTATTTTGCCAAAAACGTCATATTTTTTAAGCTTTTAAAGCTTAAGATTTTATTTTTTTTAGTTTTAAGTGTTTCAAATCATTCATATTTGGCTTTTACAAGCTGAAAACTTTGTATTTAGCTCATTTTTCTGTTTTTTCAATGCCACGTGTCATGCATAATATTAGAGTTTTGCACAATTTTTCAACATCTGCTTTTAGCTTACAATATTTGTTATTATTTTATTAAATTGTTTGAAATATTAAGCATATTGATCAAATATTTAATGCTATTTTTTGGCATAAATATGACTTTTTTATCTTGCTCATTGGTACATTGCATAATAATTCGCAGCATATAATAAGCCACTTCGTATTATCTGCCGGTTTTTGTTTCAACATTTCAAAATATGTTACCTGAGGATTATTGCCCAAAAAATATGGTGATTTTTGGTTAATAAACTTTTTAAAAAAGTTAATTGCTGTGGGGGGAAAAAGCTTGGAAAAAATTTGTCCGGTGCTTAGAGGTTTCCAAAGTTTGGAAATGCGGAGTTTCAAGGCTGTACTGTAAAACTTGAATTAGTATCTTATCTTCCTAGGTCAATTCAATGCAAAATCTTCAGGAAGCACCTGTTCCTTATGGGGCAATACACATGTACAAACGTTTGATGGTGGTATCTACAGTTTTGAAGGGAATTGCTCCTATCTTCTATCCAAGAATTGTGAGCAAAATACTTATGAAATACACATTCAGAATTTGGAGCTCTGTGTATCTGCACCATCTTGCAGAATAGCTTTGGTTATCTATATTGGTTCTTATCAGTATGTGCTGTCCAATGGTCTTGAAGGCCCATCTGTTCAGTTTGAATCAAAGATGCTGGCCATACCTACTGTAATTAATGGGCTTTTATTCCAAATGCTGTCTGACTATGTTACTGTGAAAAGTTCTCTGGGCTTTAGGTAAGTTATTAAGTTTCACCAATGCATGTATCTTTCACTTGCACTTCAAGAAATTTTGTAAAATTTATTACCATGAGTCTGCCATTTGATATGATTATCATATTTTTTAAGAACTTGTTTAACAAAATTTGTCATTCACTTTAAATGAATACATTTTTTTTTTCCAAAAAAATTATTTATACTAAAGTAGATTAAGTGCATTTTAACTGCTATCATTGAATTTATTTATCATTTCCACATTGGCAAATGTCTCAAGATTGATATATGTATGGTCCTTCTGAATGCTTATAACTTGGTAGTGTCACTACGGGGAGTGTGAAGGAGGCGGTCCAGGTGCCAGCCTTTAGGTGGGTGTGGGGGAGGGGGAACCCTAATGAGATAAAGAGTTTTTGAACAGTATATATACTTGATTTATGCAATTTTACTGGTGCTATTTCAACGTATAACTGAAAATAAATGTAATTTCTATTTTCACTATTATTTCTATTTTCTCAGTTGGCATATCTTTATTCATTAAGTTTGTGTGGTAGGATTAACTTAAAAAAGAAGAGAAAAAAATTTCATGATACTCTAGCATAGTACCAGAAAATTGCATTGTGAATCATATTACATATTAAAGTGCTTAAATTAATCTTAAGTTCACGAGATCCCACCTTCATAAGACAAATAGATAAAACAGTTAAATAAAGAAGTCTTAATGACTTCAATTTACTTATTTACAAACATGATTGAAGTATAATTAATTTAGAGGCGAAGAGTGTATGAATTTTACCATGGCACTCGAATGTTGGAGTCTCTCTCTGATCAGTTTCCTGTGTCTATGCATGTGATAATTATGCTATATGTGTGTGTCTACAATCTTGAGTAAGACTGTGAGAGAATTTTCTTGCAATTTACAAATGCAAAACTGGTCTGAGACTAAGAAAATAGTGGCCCACCATCTATTGAGAATAAATTTATAAATGTAGAAAAACAATATGGTGTCACATAAGGTAAATTGAAAAACTTATTTATATTTTCTGTAACTAAAATTTAATCTTAAATTTTGATTTTTTTTTGGGGGGGGGGGGGAGGACGCAATTTTTTAAAATCTTTTTGTTGTATAGTCTATTTAGTTAGTATATAACTTAAATGTTCATACAAATAAAAACATACTTGCAGAAAATGCATTATATAAGACAAATATATATAGACAAATTCATTCAGTGTCCAAAATGTGCATGGTGCTTTAACTTTAAAACTCAACTAAATGCTTTATTTTACAGCTTTTTTTTGATTTCGTCATGTCACAATGCATTATTTTTTAGACTGAAATGGAACATGAAAAATAGCATTTTCCTGAGCGTAAGCAATAATCTCAGAAACAAGACATGTGGACTCTGTGGAAAATTTGATGATTCTATCCTCAATGATCTAGAACTTCCAGATGGTACTATAACTGACAGTGTTGAAGGATTTGTAAATAGCTGGAATATGGAAAACTTGGGAGGTGAATATTAAGAACTTTCATTTAAAAGAAGCTTATGGAAAGTTCCTTATGTTTATAGCTTTTCAATTTGTTAGTGCTCATTGTAGGAATAAGTTTCTATTAATTACCAACGTCCTATTATGTTTTTACTGAAATACTGAAACAACTGAAAACTGATACTGAAAAACCTACTCTGAGCTATTTTTTTAAAGCTATTTTAGGTTTAACTGGTCTAGCTCAAACTTGATGAAGACAAAACTATCAAATTTCTGTAGCATTTTCCATGTATGTAGTAAATTTCTATATTTTTGTCTAAACTCCTTGTGAAGGTTTATTTATGTTTAAACTTTCCTGATTTTTTTTCTTGCATTTTTATGTCTGTATGTATAAAAAGAAGTTTACATTCACTCTATATGTGTACTCTCCAGACAAATCTCACACTTAAACCATGAAATGATATAGTACACAGGTAGACTTGAAGACATTTTAATGTAACTCCTTATGATCACATGAAAAAAAGGAAAGGGGGGGGGGGGTTGAGAAAAAGTGACCATCATGTAAAATAAAGGATTCCTATTCCATTGAAGTTTGCTTTGTTTGTCCAACATAGTTTTGCGACTTTTAAAAACTTTTCAAAAAAAAAAAAATTCTTCTTCAAACACTTTTAAGAATGAAAACCAAATTTCTTACATTTGATATTCTATCATTATTATATCTTTCAATCTCTTTTTTAATAATAATTGAAGAGCTGAGTGAAGAATTTCTTAAGCAAAACGTGACTAATCAACATTCTCAAACTTAAGGTGAATATCTTGCATGCATATTTGCCTAATTTGCTATTATGTAATTATGTTAAAAATTTTGATTGTTTTCATAATTAATTCCTAACTCTTGCTTTCTTGTTGTACATTTTCAGAAAAATGCTTGAATAAAGCTGTGGTAAAGGATTCATGCTCTATAAATAAAGAAAAGGCGAAGAAAGCTGATGAGCTTTGTGGTGTTATTTTCAATGAAAAATTCTTTAGTTGTCATCAGGTATAAAAATTTCTTGTGTTCAAATATTCATGTAAATTAAGTATCCTGAAATTGAAATAATGCTTTTTTTTTCCTTTATGAAACATTTTTGTTGTTCTTAAAAATTTGAAAATTAATAAAAACAAATGTTAACAAAATAAATTAATTGACAAGGATCATTTTTTTTAAAATTTTATTTAACTGTTTACTTATTTAGTTTTTGGAATTTTGCAGTGGTTATATCTTATTCATGTATGCTGAAAGTAAAAATTTTTAAGTAGTCAATATGGAGTTCTGAATTTATGTCACTTGTGTCTGAATAAAGTTTTCAATTTGTAATATTCTTGATATTTTTTTGTCTTTCTTTTTGTTTAATAAATTGGGTGGTTCTAATTAAAGTTACCCTGCTTAGGCAACATAGAGCTCATCCTAATGAATGAATGTCATTCAAACTTCGTACATAAGTTATATGGATCAAGGGGAAAAGAAGTTTGCTATAAGAAAATACCAGTTCAATTGTTTACCACCAGATGAGAAAGACATTATTTAGAGAAAAAAAACTTTATTCTATTATAGAAATTTGTCAATGTACATTCTATTTGCAGCAATTACAATTGCAGCAACTTAGTGATAACAATTACCATTGATAAACAAGCAAGAAGTCTTCACTTAGCAGCAAAATTTTTATCTATTGTCCTTTCCCCATAGTCCCAGTAATGTACATATGAAGTTTCAATGGCAAACGTCACTTAGAAACAAGCTCTACACAGGAACCCTGTATTTATGTGGGAACCGCAACCTTCTAAATCAGTGGTTCCCAACCTTTTTTTTTCTCGCGAACCCCTTTTAAGATCGGAAAAGAAGTAGAGAATCCCCTTTAGTCGTTTGTAATGTGAATTTTCCATGCAAAAGTCCGCAACAAGAAATAAAAATGTAATTGCAAAACATCTAGATTTGAATAAAAACTAAAATTACTTTTTGATTATTTGTACTTTTTGAATTATTAATAGAGTAGCAAACATATGTGTTCTCAAAAATTATGCTTAACAGTTATTGCAAAACAAAATTGTGGAATGGCATGAGAAATACAAAGTACAAAATTTTGAATCAATCAATAAATATCTTTCGGTTCCACTTTCAGGTGAAAATATACAAATTTCGAAAAAGTTGTGGACAGTTATAAAAATGTTAAATTTTACATAATTTTAAATTTTTTATCGCAACTATGCAGAATAGGTGGAATAAAATGTGATAAATGTGAGTACAATATTTAAAATTAATGAATAAATAATCTTCCGGTTTCACTTTAGAGTCTAATAATGAAAAGTAGCCGAAAATAATGAAAAATTTAACATTTTAGTAAATTTTTGTATTTTCGTCTTTTTTTCGAGGGAAAAAAGGGAAATGGTAGGAGAAAAATGCCTTCAAAATCTAAAATTAATCTATCTTTGATACCACTTTGAGATTTAAATTTTCGAAATTAAGTAACAGTAGAAATAGGTGCATCTCAAATATTGTATACATGCTTCCTATGCCAGTCCAAAACTTTTATTCATTATCGGGAAAACAATTTATTTAAAAAATAATTTTTACACTCCATCCTAATACGTATGTAAATTAATTGATTCGTTTTTTCTTTTATATTAGCAACTAAAAGTTCCGCCATTGCAATATTATTTCAGCGAACCCCCTTCCTACAGCCCGAGAACCCCTGGAGGTTCGCGAACCACCGGTTGGGAAACGCTGCTCTAAATGATACTCTTTAAGCATAGGGGTATCAAGGAGGGACAGGTTCACACAGCAAGAGTTACTTATGCTGGGCTGGCGCCCAAGCCTAACTAACTGCAGTCCTGAGAGTATAAAAGTAGATTTTAAAGAAAGCTCCCACCTTCCCCCAACTTTCTGTTATTTTTTAAATGAAGAACAATCTTAGTCAAAGGGAATGAAGAAATCAGTTCTGCAAAGGATGAGTTCAAAACATTTCTGGCTTTAATACATAAATAAATAACTAAACTAAAGTTCATTGTAACATTGTTTCATCTTTTGGAAAAGGCTCAAATTTTCAGAAAAATAATTTAAATATTTTGAGTTTTTTTGTTTATGAGGATTAGAGATGGGAATGGTCGGAAAAAAACCGGAAATTTTGGGGAAAAAAAACAGTTTTTTTCAGAAGGGGTTTATTTCTACCCGGAAAAATTGAAAATTTTGATATTTCTAGTATAAAATAATACATTCAGAAATTTATAATATTAACATTTTTTTTCTTTAAATATTTTATATTTTTAAATATTTTTTTCTTTAAATATTTTATATATTTAAATATAACATTACACAAAGTTTCCCTTTTGTACTAGAAAAAAGGACAGAGATATTTAATTTCAAAGCTTGGAATTCTTTCATTTTCTCGGACTTTATTAAGGGGTCGGTTTAAAAATCCGAATGCAGTACTCATTGAACAATGAATAGAATGAATACTTCATTGAAAATTTTTAACCAACCCCTTAATGGCAGACCAAAAAATCGTAAAAAAATCCCAAACATTGAAACTAAATATCTCTGATTATTTTTGTCATACAGAAGGGAAAAAATTTTGTGTTATGTTTGTTAGATATATGACTATAAAGACTGGGGGACTGTATAAAAAATTAGTTTCTGTAATTTTCACAAAATTGATTTCTTTTAAATTTAGAAATGCTATTATCATAAATGTTTACAATTTTTAAACATTTTTATAACTGGAAGTTTATGTTTGGGACCCACGGTTGCCGAGACAAAAGCCTCCTAAGGACTTTGATTTGCACCCTGTATATATTCATACATATAAATGCATGTAACAAACTTTGGGGAAGAAAACTAAGCAACTTTTAAAAAAATTTATTTGATAATTTACAAAAGTTACATATGCTAAAATCTACTTGCTTTATAATCATTACTTCTGTTCTGAGTTAATTACTTTTGCATTAAAAATAATGATAAATCAATAAAAAAAATGTTGCTTTAAAATTTATGATTAACTTGGGATTCAAATTTAATTTTATTTTTGTGATTAACATTAATCCGAATCAGTATCTGAATTTATTGAAGCAATGCTGCTGGAAGATGAACATTCACATTCCATTGCAAAATTGGACTTGGACTCTTCATTAAAAAATCCTAAATTCCAGCGAATAGCAACCAATTTTATGTGAACTAAATAGTATTTTAAGTTTTGCTTCAGCTTTAGAATTCTAAACGTAAACCAATACAAATACAGTTTTGGTTTGGGTTTAGATCAGAAAGCTTAACAGAAACTAATGTAGTTCTGGTTTGTATTTAGACTGGAAAATAAATTAAAACTAAATAAAATCTTTTTACAGACAAAAAAATTATATTGCAAGAATTTTTTTTTTTTCAAAACAAACTTTTAAACCATGAAAGATTTGATATTGACAATATTTATAATGACAGCAATATTTTCTTTCTTTGAATTGGCAGCATTTATCTAGTTAAAAGGAATGATGGTGTAAATGGATTATGGAATGTACATTACAATTAAATATTTCTTTCAAACTATAGTAATATTGTTACTTTTCTTTAAAAAAAAAAAAAAACTTTAATGGCAGTTTAAAATAGAAAATGTTATTGTAATGATTATACAAAAGGTCAGGATCAGTAAGGTTACAAAGATATAATGAAAAAAACATTTACACATTTTTGTTTTCAATAGAAACACCCCCGATCTGAAAAACTATTTAAGAGAACCACTTTCACTTGTAAAAAATCAATTTTTCCATTTTTTCCAATTTTTCCAGAAAAAACCCGGAAAAAAACTTTTTTTTTCCACCACCTCAAAATTTCCGGAAAATTTACATCCCTAATGAGGATACTGCTATATAAAGTTCAAAGGTAAAATAATATTGAATATAAATTTACTAATTAGCTCATAATTAGAAAAAAATTTACATACAATTTTGAGTTTTATCAAAAATTCTAAACAGTTTCTAAAAAAAGTATGCTTTAAATTTCTCTTTAAAAGTCATAAATATTTTGCATTGATTTCAGCTGATTGATGCAAATGTTTATTATGAAACTTGCAAAATGGATCATTGTGGTTGTACATTAGGGGAAAATTCCTGCTATTGTGACTCATTAGCTGAATACTTCAAAGAATGTATACGACTCGGAGGGAATATTGATAATGGCTGGAGGCATGAGTACCTGTGTCGTAAGTTTTCTATTGCCTTTGAATATTTAGGTTTTAAAAAAAATATCCATTCCAAAGGTGCATTTATGTTTCTATTATGGGTTGGCAGTCCATTATTTGTACTGTATTTTGAAATTTCATTCGTATCATTCCAAAAGAAGTTTAACTTCAGCAAGAAAATTTTTAACAAATATATTAATTTTTTAGAATTATATCAAAAGACATTTTACAGATTGCTTCTTATTCTCCCTGTAGCTTTGTCTTGTACTAATGGGATGATCTACAAAGATTGTGGTACATCTTGTCCAAGAACTTGCAAAGACACAGTATATGATTGTGAGGATGATCACTGTGTTGATGGTTGCCATTGCCCTGATGCAACTGTTTTACATGATGGACACTGTGTCAAGCAACAGAGCTGTCCCTGCTTTCATAACAATAAAGAGCATGCTTCAGGTTCAAGAATTCTTCAGGATTGCAATGCATGGTAAATATTTTTGCTTAGAAACTGCTTTAAAGTATTAAAGTCTGTCTGAAGCACCAATAACAAGTAGCAGAACTTTGGTTTTTTTACTGATTTAATTTTAAATTATTATGAACATTTTATGGAGGAAAAACTTAAAGAATTTAAAATCTATTATGACGTTAAAGGAATATATTGCATGCCTTTGGAATCCAATCAAATGTTTATAATATTAAGTGAACTTTTTATTTCCTGTTTATTTATTAACTTTTATATGAAAACAGTTGTTTCATTCAAATTTTGTACTTATGTGGTACTATAAGTATTATTTTTGTTATATTATTATTCAATAATTGATCTCTTTCAAAGACTTAAAAATAATTTAATTATTCTTAGTGAATGTGTTGCTGGCAAGTGGGAATGTACAAAAGAAGAATGTGAGGCCAAATGTTCATCCACTGGTGATCCTCATTACACCACTTTTGATGGTTTAAGTTATGAGTTCTTAGGTACTTGTTCTTATTTCTTAGTATTTTTGAACGAGTCATTCCACATCATACAGGAAACAGGACCATGTTCTGCTGAGGTTGAATCAGGTTCATATTGTACACAGTCAATAAAGATTGTATATGGCAGTGAGTCGATCTTGCTGAAACCCGGGATTCAGGTATTAAAATTTAGTCATTCAAAAAGTTGAAACAGTTCAGTATTGCTTTGAATTTAGTTCTGTATTATAAGTTTTCTAAACTTAACTAACCTTTGTAAAAAGTTTGAAGCTTTATCAAAATTTTTAAGCAAATCTTTATGTAACATAGCTTACAACTTACAGGTGTAATAACTCTTTTCATTGTTTTATAATTAACCAATTAATGCAGAAAGTTTTCACTTCTTCTCTTCTGTGATGGGACCATAATTTCTTTTTACTCATGAATGCATAAATTAATGCAGACAGTTAGACATTACACTTATGATGTCCCAATGAAGTAGTTTCATTATATCAACTTTTCTCTATCTAGCTGGTACAACTGTTACACTAACAAAAATTCCCTTTTTCGCCTACTTTCCCATAAAAGTAAAAAAAAAAAAATAATAATAAAGTGTTAAAGAAGGCTTAATGGTATCATGAAAATATCGTTAGAAATCAAGAAAAGTCAAAAATAAGTTAAGTAATTAAATAAAGATTGAAAAATAAAATATTTGAAAGTAGGGTTTTGAGATGAGGAAAAAGTGTGTTGGTCAGTCTGTCTGTCCCCCCCCCCCCCCTAATAACTTTCGAACAAATTGTTCGATTCGAAAAATTCTTTTTGCATTCGAAAGATCTTGGCCAGGACATTTCATTTCTACATTTTACTTTTTGATTTGAACAATTTTTTGTTAAATTTTGAGCAGTTCAAAAACTTTTTAACTTTAGCGCCTATGGGCGAAAATGAAGCAAATTATGTAAACTCTGAGTACAAGATCCAAGCTCCAATGAACAAGCTTACTGGAAGAAGCTGTTGGTGTGAAATATTAATTTAAACAATTTTTGTTCATTTTTGGACAGTTAAAAAAAAAAATTAACATAGCGCCTACGGGGAAATTTCAATCCTATATAAATCCTGATCTAACGGACCAATTTGCTTGGAACAAACTTTATCGGAAAGCTCTTATAACATGGAACATATACAAATAGAAAGTTCATCCAGAACTAATGAGCTTATTTTCCTATGAAATTTTTTGATTGGGATTTTCAAGAATATTTTTGAATGAATGAATGATTAAATGAGTAAGTGAAAGAATGGATGAACAAATGAGTGAATAAATGATAAAAAAGAAATAAACGAGTGAATAAATGAGCTAATGAATGAATACATGAATGACTGAATAAATGAATGAATAAATGAATTAATGAATGAATGAGTGAATGCATATGTATTAACTGTTGCAAAAGCTATATTTGAAGCACTTAAGAACTAAAGCTAAACAAGAAAGAGAGAGAGAGAGAGAGCTAGATTATAAATTTGAAGGTGGTATATACAGGAAAGTAGGCTCGTATAGCTCTAGACGGAGCTTCTTGTTATTTATTCATTTATTTTAACTATGCTAGCTGTATAAGTACAAGTAAGAGATCCAAAGATAATTTTTCTCCTTAGCATAATGACCTTGTTGATAAAAATTTTAATTTAAAAAATAATGTGACTGAAATCTGTGCATTAACTACTGTATTAGTGCATAAATATGTGCTGACAGTGAAAGTTAAGCTATTAGTGCCTTACTAATAATTTTAATGAATGCTATTGAGCTGCTAATAAAATTATTAGCATTATTATTATACCTATTTCCACTTCAAAACTGTAAGAATAAGAGTTTTTGCTCAACAACCAGTGTTTATATTGCAAATATTAATTAAATTCAGAAATTAGAACTTATCTCAAAAAAAAAAAAAAAAAAAAATCAGAAAGATTAAAACAAAAAACACCCACACCTTCAATGCTTTTTGCAATAATTCCTTAATTTATCATTTTTACCTTTATTGGTTAATTAATTAGTTTTTATAGTGCTACTTAAAAGGATCTCAAAACTAATTTGGAACTTTTTTTCTTTTCATTACTTTGTCTTTTCTCTTTTCATTTCTATTTTTAGAATAATGTAACTTTTTTAATTTCTTTTTAGGTCACCATCAATGAAAAAGATACAGATTTACCCATTATTGAAAATAAGTTTTCAGTTTTGATGCCAACTAATATATTTGTAAAGGTATTTAAGATTGGTTTTGTTTCAAAGCTTCACTCATTGTTGTATGTTTTAAACATAAAAACAATTGTAATGCATATGTTTAAACTTTTCATCCAGTTGTTAGAATCATTTTTTAAAAACATATGTAGTATGATTATACATTTTCCTTGTACCAAAATATTTTCAAAGTAAGCTTTTTTTTTTTTTTTTTGTCCTGTTCGAATAGTACCTATGCTATGATTGATGGAGGATGCAGGCATACATTTTTATTTTTACACAAGTGTCCCTACTTTTTTACTTTTACACAAGTGTCTTCCCTACTTTTTTACTTTTACACAAGTGTCCCCCTACTTATTAACTTTTACACAAGCATCCCTCCAACTTTTTAAAATTTTAACATAAGCAGCCTCCTATTTTTGATTTCAATAACTGCATATATGTAAGTGTCTCTCCACCTTTTTCCCTGGGATACACCACTGAGTAGTACAGAATGAAGGAAAAATCCCTGAAATGTTTAAATACCTTTGTGGAAACAGTTTATAAATTTGTGCTACTTGCATATTTTTTTCAAACAGAAACTGCAATTATTACCACACAGCTTGTCTCAGTCATTTAATTGTAACAATTAAAAACTTTATTTCAGTTTCCTAAAGCTTGTTTTTAAGTAATTAATCTTATATCTTATATAATCAATCATCATCATGCAAAGGCATTACTTTCCTTTTGAAGATTCAAAAATCCTGAAAAGCACTTACTTAATTTAAAAATAAACCTGAATTCAATCATGCAACTTATGTTTTCTTTTATATGAATGCAAATTGTGAAAACTAGTATTTTATTTGATGTGAGCAATCATGATTATTATCCTACAGTTAAGAATCCCAAATTTCGTTTTATAATATTATGTGTCTTGATTGCATACATTGTTAACATCAATCATGATATGTCTTCTGCATGAGTGGATTAATATTTTAATTGTTTTATGCTGCATAATTAATTTATTAAGTTCTTGTCTATTGTCTGATGATAGAAAATATTAGAAGACACAGGCTAGAAGTTGCAAAATAAAAAGTGTATTAATGTTGTATCTTGACGTGATTGTGATGTTTGGCACAATACAACAAATATAATTTATTACGAAAAGTGGGTTATTTATTATACATATTTACAAGACATTTAAGAAATGCTAACTACACCGGCGACGGCCGTTAATCGACTCTCAATTCTGTAGAACGAGATGTTGCTCGGCAAAACGTCGGGCTGTTGCCAACATCTTCCCCTTTTAAGTCATGACATAGTCCTTGAATCTTTCAGGACGTTTGATGGTTCTTTGTGGTCTGGTCCGCAAAGTTGTTGAAGTGTCGGGTGGAGTAACAAACTCACTCAATAGAGATTCATCTATTTCTGATCTCTCAGTTATGGAGTTGAACCATGTGTCCTGCTGCAGCGAGTCAGAGGCTCTGAACTCGTCAACAAATGGATTTGAATTAGGACATGGTGTTGTACTTGCTTCACACCGATAGCGTAGTTGGTTTGCATGAGAGCGAACGAGTCGTATTCTGTCATTCGACTCAAGAAACACATTGTAAAGGACATTCCCCTTACGTTCTGCTATTTTTCCTGGCTCCCATTTCCAGTTGTTATTTGAGTATACTTTAGCATAAACTAAATCACCTTCTTTGAAGAATCTATTTTCTGCGCCATGATGTTTATTAAACTGAAAATTTTGTTTTTCATTCATTTTGGCAGCTGTGTCGTCAGAAGGACGAATCAAGTCCAAAACTGTTCTCAGTTTTCTTCCAAGCATCAGTTCGGCAGGTGATTTATTTCCGATATATTTGTTTGGTGTGTACCGGTATGTGAATAGAAATGTATTAAGAGCAGCTTGTAGATCTCCCCCTTGCTGAATTTTCTTAATACCTCTTTTGAAAGTGTCTACAAAAATCTCTGCTTGACCGTTTGATTGAGGATGATGTGGAGGTATTCTATAGTGCTGTATACCATTTTTCTTGCAGAAATCATCAAAAAGATTACTTGTGAACTGAGTACCGTTGTCAGAAACTATAATTTTTGGCACTCCATATCTGGCACAAGTTTGCTCGATAAATTTCAATGTTGTAGATGCAGTGATTGTTTACGTAATGAAGATTTCAGGCCATTTGCTATTTGCATCTATGATGAGCAGGAAGTAATAACCATCTATTGGACCTGCGTAGTCGATATGAATTCTTTCAAATGGCTCTTTTGCTAATGGCCAAGAACGCAGTAATGTCTTGGTTGGTGATTTTCGAGAAGTTTGGCATGAATGACACGTTTTGACGTAAGTTTCAATGTCCTTGTCTATTGAAGGCCAGAAAACGTAACTTCTAGAATATGATTTCATGCGTTCCATTCCAGGATGTCCTTTGTGCAATTCTTTTAGAATTCTGCTTCGAAATTTATCTGGAATAATGACTCGTTCACCAAACATTAGGCATCCTTTCACAACTGATAGAGAATCTTTTCTGTTAAAATATGGTCGAATCTCTTCAGGAATTTGATTTTTATGTGATGGCCAACCATGGTCAAGAAACTCTATAACTTTTTGAGCGACTTCATCTTTCTTAATTTCTTCCTGGATAGATTTGTGTGTGATGTTGACTGAATTAACTGAATCTTCCAAAATTTGATTTACTGTTGTTTCCAGATGAACTGAGGCAATGACGATTTCCTCCTCTGGTTGGATTTTGGAATTAATCAGTCTTGATAATATATCTGCGTAACCAAAAGAATCAGTGGAAATATATTTAATTTTGAAATTGTAGGCCAATAAGATACAAGCCCATCTTTGAAGTCTATTTGCAGTATGAGCGGGAATACCTTTTGATGATCCAAAAATGCGTAACAGAGGCTGATGATCAGTTTCCAGAATAAACTCCCGACCATAGATCATTTTGTGGAATTTTGTTACGGCAAAAATTAATGCAAGTCCTTCTTTTTCTATTTGACTGTATTTTTGCTCTGTAGCTGACAAAGTTCGTGAAGCGTGAAAAACTGCTTTTCTTGAACCGTCTGGAAATTCGTGATGTATTACAGCTCCAATTCCAGTATTACATGCGTCAGCTGCTACAATGATTGGCAATTCTGGATTATAGTGAGTCAAAAGAAGATCACTTTGCAAAATTTTCTTGATGTCATCAAAAGCTTTGTCGCATTGCTTAGTCCATTTCCACTCAATATCTTTACGAAGAAGATTATCTAATGGTTGCCTGAGTTGCTGAAGTCTGTGTACAAATTTTCCATAATAATTTATAGCTCCCAATAAAGATCGTAACTCAGAAATGTTCTTTGGAACAGGCATTCTTTTAATAGCTTGAATTTTCTTTGGATTTGGAAGAAGTCCATTTCCATCTATTACGTGCCCTAAAAATTCAATTTGGGGTAAAAACAGTTGACATTTTTCAGGACGCACTACAAAACCGTAGTCCTCAAGCCTTGCAAAAAGTTCTTTTAAATGCCGTTTATGCTCAGAAACAGATTTGCTTGCGACCATGATATCATCAAGGTAAGCACTGGTGTTTTTAAGACCAGAAATCATGGCATCAATAATTTTCTGAAATTCTCCAGGTGCTGGTTTTACTCCAAAAGGCAATCTATTAAATTTATAAAGACCTTTATGAGTGTTTATGGTAAGCAATTTACCTGAATGTTCATCTACTTCAACTTGGAAATAGGCATCGGACAAATCTATCACACTGAAAATACAATTTCCAGCTAAGTTTGCAAAAATATCCTCTGGAACAGGTAACGGATGATTGTTCGATTCTAATGCATCATTCAGTCCTGTTGAGTAATCTGCACATATACGTAATTTTCCATTAGGCTTCTTGACTACTACGATAGGTGCTGCCCATGCTGAATAGTCAATTGGTGAAATTATTCCTAACTTTTCCAATCTATCTAACTCTTCTTCAATTTTTGGAAGTGCTGCATAAGACACTGGTCTCTTGTTTCTAAAAATTGGTTGAACATCATCTTTTAACTGTAGTGTTACCTTTGTTTTTGTACAACGACCTAATTCTGTCGAAAACACTGCAGGGAAATCCTTGACAAGTTGCGAATTAAAATTTTCGTCCGATACAGAGCAGACACTGCAACATATTGAAGACATCGGAACATCCCACAAGTTGAAAAGTTCTATCCATTGTATTCCAAATAAATTAAGATTTGGCACTTCTGTCACGAAACAAGTTCCAGTTTTTGTAGTATCGTTAATTGTAATTTCGCAGTCAAATTTATGAGTTAGTTTGACTGGATTACCAGATGCACTGTTGGCAGAAAATTTGGTTTTGTTCGCCATAGGTTTTCCTATTTGTTCCCATGTACTTTCAGAAATAATGGTGATGTCAGAAGCTGTGTCGAATTGTAATCTAACCAATTCATTATTTATTTTAACTGTAATGTATTTCCTTTTATCTTCGAAAGAAATTTTATTTACAGCAGAAAGGGCTTCAGTATTTGGCGAAAACGTCGTTATTTCCTTTTGCACCTGTCCAGTCGTAATCGCTTGAATAGTTGGCGAAAAATTCTTTATTTTCTTTTTCCCTCGTCTAGTCGGAATTGCTTGGCGACCGCTATTACAATATCCTTCTTTATGTCCTATTCTATGACATTTTTGGCATTCATGCTTCGAATAAGTACAGTTCTTTGCGAAATGCATTTCACCACAAAACCAACAAGGATATCTTGGCGACTTTAGTCCGCCGTTATCTTGCTTTGGCGATGACGCACCACGCTTGGCGTAATTCTTTCCAAACTTAAAATCAGACGATTTTACAGTGCGGGATTCTCCAAATTTTTCCTCGCCAAATTTTGCAAGTTTTTCATTTGAAACTTTGTTAATTGATGATTTTGCGGGGGTGAACTGTTGTATCATCGCTGCGTCTTCTTTTAATGAAGTGAAAGCTTGGCATTCTTCTACCAATTTACGAATGTCAATTGGCGATGTGGCAGATTGTTTATCCATTAATTGTAGCAATCTGGCACGAATTTCAAAATGTTTTGGCGCGTTAAGACCGCTGATAAAAATAAGACACTTGAATTGTTCTACATCGAGTTGATTATACTCAATATCTTCGCATTTTTTATTAACAATGCCTGCATATGTGGCGAAATCATCCCAGTCATTCTTTTTAATTTGAAGACAGTTAAATCTTTTATGAAATACTGACTGTTTGGGACTAAGAATAGATTTCAGCTGGCTAACTGTATCGTTAAATGACACATCTTTGAATTTCTTTGGAAGAATGTAATTGATATATTTATTGTAAGATGCTAGGTCTAACTTACGTAGAAGCAATCTTACCTTTGCGGCGTCATCCAATTTAGCTGCATCGGTAATGAAAGTTTCTTCATACCGTGTGTACCACTTATCGAACGACAGTCCACTTTCTGCGTCATAAACAAAATCACTGATTCCATTAGCCAAAGTTTCCATTAAAAACTCAATATTATCGGCTGCATTTGAAACTGCAGTTGTTGAGGAACTTTGACGATTGGTTTCTTCCAAAAGTTCAAGTCGTTTATTTGTTGAGATTACCAAAGCCGTCAGCTGCTGTAACAAATCTTCGGTTGTAGCCATTTCTTTCCGCTTGCTGATTCTTCGAGACTTTTAAATGTAAAAGATTCTTGAAAATCCTCGTCGCCACGTTGTTGTATCTTGACGTGATTGTGATGTTTGGCACAATACAACAAATATAATTTATTACGAAAAGTGGGTTATTTATTATACATATTTACAAGACATTTAAGAAATGCTAACTACACCGGCGACGGCCGTTAATCGACTCTCAATTCTGTAGAACGAGATGTTGCTCGGCAAAACGTCGGGCTGTTGCCAACAATTAACACTATCTTAATAATTGTTCTAATTAATTTACAGTTAGTTACAAAATAATGCATAATAATTAAATTGTTATCTTTTTTTTTTTTTTTCATTATTTCTCCAAACCTTTTGTTGTAATTTTTTTGGTTGAAAACATATTATAAAACTGCTAAGGGAAAGGATAAATATCTCGCACTGTTGGCATCCTGATCACTTCTTAAATTTAAAATATTTTTGAAAGCACCTAAAGATTTTGTGCACTTTTATTTACTTATAAATATGTTTTGTATACTTGCGCATAGCAATAAAATATTTCTTTGAAGGTAAATGTTGACAATGGCTTGTCATTATTGTGGGATGGCGAGAACAGAATTTATGTTTATGTTCCACCCGCCTTTTTTGGCCAAACTATGGGTTTGTGTGGTACTTTCAATCACATTCAAAATGATGACTTCTTGACTCCAGACAAAATTATCGAAGCAGATGTAGAGGCCTTTGCTTCCAAATGGCAAGCTAGTGATGTGTGCAGTAAGAGGTCACGCAGGTCAAGTAGATTACCTTGTGAATCACAACCACAGAAACTTGATGATGCTAAAATGCTTTGTTCTGCTATAAAACAAAATGTATTTAAAGGTGAGACAATTTCCTTTCTCTACTTTTTCTTTCCCCCTTTTAAGCTTACTTTCCCTTAAATTAAAAAAAAGGGAGAGAATAAAATATGAAAAAAAGCTTAATGTATTGTAAAAACATTGTTAAAAATAAAGAAAAGTAATTAAAAATTGAAAAATAAAAAAGTTGAAAGTAGGGTTTTGAAATGGGGAAAATGCATGTCTGACTCCCCCCCCCCCCCCCACTCCTAATAACTTTTGTCGTAATTGTTTGATTCAAATAAGCTTTTTTTGCATTTGAAAGATCTCGGCAAGTACATCTTGTTTCCATATTTTACTTTTTGATTTAAACAATTTTTTGCTCAATTTTGAACAGTTAAAAAAATTCAATGCCTATAGGCAAAAATGAAGCAAATTATATAAACTCTGAGCATAAGATCCAAGTTGCTATCAACAAGCTTATTGAAAGAAGCTCTTAGCATGAAATATTTTCTGGTTTGAACAATTTCTGTTAATTTTTGAACAAAACAAACTAACATAGTGCCTACTGGGAAATTTCAATCCTATATAAATCCTGATCTAGCAGACAGATATGCTTGGAGCAAAGTTTATCGGAAAGCTCTATTGACATAGAACATGTATAGATAGAAAGTGCGTCCAGAACTAACGAGCCTCTTTTCCTATGAAATTTTTTGGTTGGGATTTTTAAGAATATTTTTGAATGAATGAATGATTAAATGAATAAGTGAAAGAATGAATGAACAAATGAGTGAATAAATATTTTATAATATATAATTGAGTGAATAAATGAAAAAATATATAATTGAGTGAATAAATGAAAAAGTAAATGAATGAGTAAATGAATGAATGAATGAATGAGCGAATGAATATGTATTACCTGTTGAAAAGGTATATTTGAAGTAATTAAGAACTAAGCTAAATGAGAAAGAGCGATAGAGATAGCTATAGATTATAAATTTGAAGTTAGTGTGTACAGGAAAGTAGTCTTGTATAGTTCTAGACAGAACTTCTTGTTTGGTTGTTAGTTGAGACAATTTATAAATGTTCTAGAGACATGCTATTTTTCGGCAAAAATGTGAATTTCCATTTTTTTTTGGCCAAATTTTATTTTATTCCTAAAATTTTAGTGTAATACTTTATATAGTTTGGAGTAAATACTCATTTTGGACTTTGTTTTCATTTTGTCAAGTTGAATTTCAGATTTTTTCTCAGAAAGCTGTAGCATATCTGGTTCAGAATATTTTACCTAATGTACAGGTTTATAAATTGCGATTTGGACTTCAACCTATACTAATAAAAGTAATATATCTTTTAAAATATAACGCAGATATTTGTAATTTTAGATAGAGAAATTTAGCATGTCTTTGCCATTTGAACATAATGGGAATGGCATATTAGTGAAACATTGTGAACTAAGAAAGTAATTTTGAGTACAAGGAAAAACAATGTAAATGAAGCACAAATTGCCAAATCAATGTACTCTCAAGCATCGTGTGAAAGAACTTGAAAATTATGTTAAAAGTAAAGAACTTACGCAGTCTTCTATTGCTCAGCATTGTTGGACTTTTGATTATTGTTTTGAATTTCCTTCTGCTAGAATTATCAGTAAATGTTCTTTGGTCTATGGCCTTGGTTTTTGGGAAGCTTATTATAGTTGGAAAAATTCTCCTTCTTTAGTAAATGATTTTACCAGTACTCCTATACAGTTTTCTGATATTTGGAAATGTTTTTTTATAATTTTTCTTTCTTTTTTCACCTTCTATCTAGATATGTAATTGAAAGGCAGTTTATGTTTAGTATTATATGATGGAACATCACTATATTCATTTTCTATAGGAGTAACTATATTCATTTTCTATTTCCAGACTGTCATAAGGAATTAGATCCAGATATCTATCATAGAGCTTGTGTAAATGATTTATGCCATTGTGGTGATAACTTGAAGCAGTGTTTATGCCCAATTCTTGCAGATTACAGTATGTCTTGCACCAAGAAGGGTATTTTAGTTGATTGGATTCATGAAATACCAGCATGTAGTATGTATCTTATCAAGTTTTTTTGGCATTGTTTTACAAAATTTAAAGAACTCTTCTGTGATCATGTATGATATACTTTTAATTTTTGTTTATAAAAGTAATTTAATTGCATACATTAACTTTGACATATGTCTGAAATTGTGAGTGCTTCTTCCAGCACCATTAATTACTTTATTAAGCTGTTGTATTGACTATTATTAGATTGTTTAACCCACGAAACATTGATTTACTTGAAATAAAATGTAAAGCATTGTGCTACAAAGTAAATATTAAAAATCAATGTAAAATTAAGCACAAAATTTTCAAAAATTGCAGACACATGTTTGCAAATTTTCTGCTTAGCTTTGCATTGATTTTTAGTTTTTATTGATTTATATGCTAAACTATTGTGCAAGTTCTTTTTTGGCATTAAGCTGTCATGAAAGATACTTGATAATACTCTGCTTGATAATGCTCAAAATGGCATTGCCAGTGGGCCATAAAAATTAGCTCAGATACATCTTATTGTAGTTCAAGTCTAAAGTGTTGATTTAGAGGTGCCTTTCAGTACATGTTTCTTCCTATCTTTTTCTTTTTATTAAGAAATTGAATGTCCTGGTGGGCAAGTGTATCAAGAATGCAGCAATCCTTGTCAAAGCAGCTGTGCTGAAATAGCTTCAGATACTTTTTGCATCATGCAGTGCGTGCAAGGATGTGCTTGCCCAAATGGCATGACTCTGAGCAGTGAAGGATTTTGTATAGCAATTGATCAATGTCCTTGTATATACAAAGGCAAGGAATTTCCTCCAACCAGTACAACTGTTCAAGGTTCAAACATATGGTATGCATTGGTTGCATTTTTCATGCTTCAAAGTTTTTTTAAAAGTATTATTTTAATTCAATTACTAAACAGAATCTAATACATAATTATTGCAAGAGTAACAAGCAGTTCTTTCATAAAATGTACTTTGCTTAGCCTTGCCATTGAAATGCTTTTGAAACTACCTCAAAAGTTTATATGTTCAGCCTTAAAAAGGAAATAAAAATAAGTAAATCTACTCCTTTAAATTATGACTGTTATTATTGTTATTTTTCTTTTATCAGTGTGTTGTGTGTATTAGTTTGCTCAATTTAGCTGCTATGATGCTTCTCATTTAGAAAATTACAACTGTGTATAAGCACAATTAGATAAACAGCATTGTGATCATTTTCCCAAACAATGATTCTAATTAAAAACTTTATTATAAACCTTACTCAATACGTTAACAGTGAAGAAAAGTAGGAGATAATTAACAATAATTATTACTATTGTAAATTATATTTCTTTTGAATTCATCATATCAATGACTATGTATTTGTTATTGAGGATTCCAAAACCGAGTTTCATTTTCCCCCTCACATAAAGATTTTTCAGAAAATGCAAAACTCAAAATTTCTAAAATGTCAAAATATTGCATCTATAAACCTAAAATGTTCATTTCTTGTGATTCATTAGCTTCTTGTTGTATGCTATGAATTATTAGGTCTAAACAAGTGAACAAATAGCCTGAGGGAAAAGACGATGTCCTGTTTCATCCCTTTAATTTTTAATCAAAATTGTCAAGAAAACTAATCTAAATTTCTTTTCATCAGTGCATGTCATTAATTTATTTGAATAATTTTTATGAGATACGCCTTCAGAAACCACTTTCCCTCTTCATACATCCTTGATGAAGAAGTATATAAATATTTAGTTTTATGCTTTGTGTAAGATCTTATTTGGTTCAGTCTGTTTCTGACTTTTCCTTTTATGTGCTCTCTAAGAAGCTCATCTCAATGTAACACCCAGCAATAGTGAGCCATCATCCTAGTTACCCATTTTCCTTGATACCTCATTTCCATTTCTCTGATGTGCTGATTTATCTTATCCACCTCTCTGCTAATGGCAAATATTTATTTGGTTTTTCTTTCAATTTATATCATTTTGAGCTAAAATAATGAGCTTCTTTCGTTAAATCAAAACACGGCAGAAATTAATTACAGTAACAGAATTTTCCGTACCGCATTGAGGGTAAAAGAGAAAATTTAACCTACTGGAGCTTGTCATCTGCACCAGAACCAGAACATATACAGTTTTATTATCACTTTAACCAGAACTATTCAATCAGAAAACGAAGGAATTATGAAAATATTGATGTCTGGAGCATTTACAGTGCCCAAAACAGCATTTTGCATCCCTCTCTCCTCCAACCAGAAAAAAATTGAAATGACGAGTCTGCTATTTTTCTCAGAAAAAATATAAATTTATTTCATGTAATTTGTCTTTGTTAATTATAAGTCTAAATTAATAAGTTTTTTATTTTAATCAAAATAAGTAAGATTGCATGGAAAAAAAGAAGGAAGTATAGCAAAAAATGCTGGAGAAATTTCTAAAGTTCACTTAAAAAATTTCTAGCAACTAAAATAAATACATTTTGGCTGTTTGCCATTTGGCTATTTCAAATTCCTTGTAACAGATATTACATGCATGTTTTTATTTTTGATTTTCGTAATGTGTAATTTTCTCTCAGTAAATGTGAAAGTGCACGGTGGCAATGTCATGCGGCATCTTTACCTGAGATCATATCTCTAAATCCAGATCAGAGGGTAAACTCAAGTACTTTCATTCAATGTAATGCCGAAGAACATCTAGAATTCACAAACTGCCTGGAGCAGTGTCCAAGAACATGCCAGAATTCTCTTCTTCCTTTACATTGTGAGTTACAAGATTGCAGACCAGGATGTAGGTAATAATATCAAACATATAATAGGTGCTTCTTTTTAGCAATTATTTCATTAGTTTCCTTTGGCAATTAATGTGTAATATTAACTCTTTCTGATTTATATATTTGCCATAAGTGTTTGAAATTAAAAATAGTATTTATAAAAAGATATGCTAAGGTACTTAATTTATAAATAATTGATAAAAGGCAAGAAATAATTATGTTTTAATAGCTTTTTTTTTTGCAATAGATTTTTAATTAAATACAGTCAAGCCTGCTTAATGAAATAGCTAATTTGCCACAAAAAATTATTCTAATAAGCGGAATATTCCAAATTCTGTTATCGGGAATCATTGAAGCAATATATACTTTAGTTTGGTACACTGAATATTTTTTACGTTAAGTGGAATATTCTTTTAATCGTTAATCCATTAAACGGGTTCAACTGTAGTCAGTTCTTTAGAACACTTAATGCATAAAAAGTGTATGTAAAATATTGGATTTATGTTGTTGCAGTATGAAGTAGTATGCAAAACTCTCCATCTTCCATGTGTAAAGTTAACTTCTTTTTTATTGACTACATTTTGCTAGTGACATTTACATTTGGCATAATAAAAGGAGGGATAAGACTAAAATGTTTGCACCGACTAGAAATAAAAGAATAACACTTTAAATGTCCATCAAAAATTATAAATCACTGGGAGATTTAAGAAAAGTAAAAGTAGATCTACATTTAAGATAAACTATATTATTTTGATCCATTTTAGTTTGCATATTTGAAAACGTTTTTATATGAGTTTACTGTATTATGTGGAATGATCTGATCAATTTCTTAGTCCGAACCATCCCCAATTGAAATTCATTGACTTTAACAGTCTCACTGAATTATAATTTTTAAAAGTGTTTTTTTAGTTTCTGTGTATGAAAGGCTTTACTATACATATTAATTTATACAACTTTTTTTTTCTGTAAAGATGTTTAGATGGCTTCATTTTTGACACTGAGAAGAATGGATGTGTTCCTGAAGACCAGTGTAGTTGCATGCATGGTAATAAACAGTATCAGGAAGGAAGTGTTATTAAACAATCTTGTAATTTATGGTAAGATTTAAAACTAAAATATGCTAAAACAGCATAAAATTTATCAGTCATCATGCAGTAGTTTTATTTTTTTAAAAATGTTTAACATGTTTATAGTTAAAGGGAATTTCTGCTTTGAATTTTATCACTTGGAAAGTTCTACTATTTGAATCTTTCACATAAAATTCCACTAGCCTGCTTTGGTTGTGTGTTTTATGTTTTGATAATTGATTGATAAGCATTTTTACATTTAAAATACAGTGGAACCCCGCCATTCGTCCGCCTCTCTATTCGTACAACTTGTTCAAGTAAAGTTCAACTCGTCATTTGTACACTTGCCCCGCAATTCGGATGGCGCCAGGGACCAGGGTTGCCAGTTTTGCTTTTTTTAAGATAAAAAATCGAGAAATTATGCTTTTTTTTTTTGGACTCGTCTAGAAATAATTTGTTTGGCGTTTTGGATTTTTTAAAATTTTAATACTTTTTGAGATTTTACTGATAATTTTACCTTTTTAAGGGGAGCAGCAAGAGGAAGTGGTTGATTTCTTCAGAGGAGGAAAGTAGTAAGGAAAGCATTTCCTTTGAATAAATTAAAAAGCTATGTTACCACTGGGAAAAAACGCAGAGAGTGACGGGAAAATGGCATCTGATCACTGCTGTGGTCAACAGGAGTATCAACTTGTTCAACGACAATGTTATTGACCATTTTAGAAAAAATATGAAAAATCGTCAAAGGCAGACTACATTGGACAGGTTTTTAGAGAAAGAAACCCAAGATTCTTCTAGTACAAAAAGACAGAAAAAGAAAGAACAGCAGAAAGGGAGAAAACACCTGAAGGGATGTTACCTGATGTTTTTATGGAAAGTGACTCCTTTCCAACCTGTAATATCAACATTTCTCTTCCTCCTCTCAACATTCCACTTATTCCATCAGCTCACCTCAGTACCAGTAAAGTGCAAGTTAGATTTTTATTTATGTATAATCTCATGTACAGCACTGTACATTTGTTTTTCATACGTTTAAATAAGCAACCATCTGTGTGTCTGGAACAGTTTAATCCAATTTACATTGTATAATATGTGAAAAAATAATTCGTCATTTGTGAAAATCGCCTTTTGGAACAAATTGTGTAAGAATAGCAAGGCTCCACTGTACATAGAAATCACTTATCAAAAGTTAAAACACATGGCAGGCTTGTGTTATCTGTATTATTCTTGCTGAATTTGTTTCCTTTTAAGATATGTTCTTTTCATCCCTAGGTAATTTAAGTATTTACATTACATTAATAGCTCATAAAAGTTTTTAACTTTTAGCAGTGCAGACTGCAAAACACAACGACAATGTTCCAAAAGAGCATTTAGTCATTCATTCTTCTAACCTATTTATTCACAATAATTTTCATCTGTCATAACTCATGCTTTGTAGACTATAAGTAATTTTATTATTAAGAAGTTTTAAGTTTCATTAAAATTGATATTTTTAACTGATTGTATTTTTAAGAATTTACCTTTCTTATAAATTTAATATTATTTCTCTTTAATTTGTGTTCACCTTCATAGACATAACTACTGAATGCTGGTAACTGTTATAAATTATTTTGATTCTGTAATTACTATTAAATGCAGTATTTATATGTTTCTCCCTTTATTTTTTAAGTATTTACTTTAAAAGAGACAAAACTGAGGTAAATATAGAATAGGGAAGTTGTTACTTTGAAAAAAGCATTTGAAAAAAAAAATATTTAAAAAAATGTTCCTAAAATGAGCATTTTGTTATTGTTGCCCCTTTAATAAGGCACTTAAATTCATAAAAAATCATTCATAGAAAAAATCTCTCAAATACAATCTATTAAGCAAGTGCTTTTATAAATATTTCAAAATGAGTAAAAGCAACGTTAAAGGGCACAAATAAAAGATTAAAAATGTCAGACCAGTTTCAAGGGTAATCAGCCCCCTTCATCAATACCAAGATTAGAAGTGAAATGCCGGTTGGACATGAAGTTTACATACATAAGATGTATCTCAAACTAATTAGGTCTCAGCATTTGCTAAAACATGATTTATTGAGGAGTTATCGGAAAATGCAAATTTGAAACCGTTTAACAAAATGGAAGAAATAAGAGAGACAGCAAAAGACTCATTACAAATACCATTTAAGTTTTTATGAGCATGGTAGGCTTCCAGAAAATCCAACTCTCTAATAGTAGAAGGTCTGCAAATAATTGTAGCCTCAAAAAAATTTGAATTTGTGACCAGTTTCCCAACAATGTTTGACTTTTGATTGTTTGGTTATTTCCTGTTTCTTAACGTGATTTTTGTATTCCTTGAGCCTGAATTTTAACACCTGTTTTGTTTGCCCAGTATATCCAATGTTACTTTCACAGCTAATATGATAAATGCTCCAATAATCAAACGGTGGAACAAGACCCTTAAGTTTAGGAAAAGTGAGTTTGTTGAGAGGTTTAAAAATGATAGGGAAATTAAAGCCACCTTGGATACAGACAATTCTTGCAGAGACCTTTGGATAAAATGGTAAGACAATGAAATCCCAACAAAAACTGGATTTATTGTATGTTGTGGTGCAATTTTTGAGTTTATGGAAAGCAGTGTCACTGTTAATGTGAGAGTCACCTCTCTCAGTGGCAACACTTTTCAAAAAGGGGAGTTCATTATTAAGAAGAGCTGGGTTTGAACAAATGTTAATTGCACTATTGACAAATATATAAAAAGCTGTCATTTTGGCTTGAAAATGGTTAAAAAGAAAATAAAAGAAAGAAAGAAAATTGTTTTTTTTTTTTTTTTCTGTCGTGCATGGGCCCCAAATTTTTTCAGACTTTTGGAAGAATTCATTTCCCCTAATTCACTATTTTTCCGCCGAATTAAGACTTGAAAAAAAAATTTCCCCGCCCACCCTACTGTGTAGCAGCTGTACTTTTTTCCTTCGAAAATACCTGCACAATAAAAATGAATTTAAAGTGCTGTAGTGTAATTAAAACAGTTGTAAATTGAAGTGGACAAGAAAAAAATTCAAACTTTTTTTTTTTTAAATCCAATACTACATAAAAATTGGGAATTGGGGATATAGAAAAGGATTTGAAAAAAGAAAGTAAGAAAGAAAATTGGTTTATTTCTTTGCATCATGCTGTGCTCTAAAATCTGTTGACATTTGGGAGAATTCATTCAACCAAATTCTATTTTTCTGCCCAGTTAAGATTTGAAAAAAAAAAAAATTCTTCCCAGCCCAATGTGTATCATCTGTGTATGTTGTTTTTTCCTTCAAAAGCATACTTACGCAATAAAAACCGATTTAAAGTAACACAGCGTGATTGAAACTATGAAATAGGGTTTGCCGAAAAAAATGCAAACTTTTTTTTACTAATCATAATACAACAGAAAAGTTGTAAAGTGGGAGATTGAAAAGGGGGAATGGGTAAAAGAAATAAATAATGAAAAAAATTAAATAAATAAAATCTCTTTATATCTTCTTGTCGCTCATGTGCTTTAAAATTTGCCAACAATTGGGAAAACTCCCATTTTTACAATTCTTTTTTCAATTCTTAAATTATACTCTTAGTGAATGTTATAGCTATTGGTCAATTTCTTACATATTAGAAGCACAGATAATCATGTCTGAATATTATTTAAAAGCATCAACATTTGTCAGTGGCGCATTATTTCCAAATGTACTGAAATTTTGTTAAAAAAGTTGCAAATAAAGATAGAGCACCTTTCAAGCTAGAAACTTACTAACGACTTTCCAGTTACTTTTTTCTTTATTAAATACAAGTTTAAATGTTAAAAAAATCTATTTTAGGTCATTAATAAAATTAGTAATTAATAATAGCCATTCAACATAACTGTAAAATTTATTTTAACAGGCTGCAGAAATCTAACCAAGGTGTTGCCAAATTTACATCTAAATTAGAACTGATTTTGGGAATTATGCGAGAGAAATTAATACAAGATGTTCAAAAATAGTATTGATTAATATTGAATAGTATTGTACTTGTGCATTGTATTTGTGTTGAGTACTGTTTAGAGATTGAATTTTTTATTATGAGTGAATTTTTTTTTTCATTTTTCCTATCTTTTCAATTTGCACTTATGGGAATAATAGTTTGATTTCCCTCCAAAATTTGTTTTAAAATCAGTTTTCTTCTTTTTCAGTTTTTAAAAGTATTTATTCATTTCAAACATTTAAAAAAATATATCTTATTTAATATTTAACACTTGTTAGTTTTGTATTTTGTCAATGCTGCAATTAAATAATCTCAGAATGATTTTGTCTTAAAATCAGAATGTTAATTAGAATATAATATTTGTTTTATATTGGTTAGCTCTTGATTTGAAGAGAAATAAACCCTAGTGGATTATCATCAAATCGGTACATAGTTCAAGTATAAAACAAATGCTATTTATAAATTTTATTTCTTTAATTTATTAACATTTGGAATATTTTCTTTATTTGACAGCACTTGCAAATCAGGGTTATGGCAGTGTACAGAAAAGTTATGCCCAGGTGTCTGTACATCTTGGGGTGAATCTCATTTTAAGACATTTGATGGAAAAATTTTTGATTTCCACGGTAGTTGTGAATATATTGTTGTCAAAGGAAAGATCAGTGGAGCATCATTTATCTTAAGCGCTCAGAATGTTCCTTGTGGAACTAGTGGAACCACTTGCAGCAAATCCTTTATTATTGAATTGGGTCCTTCTAAAGTTGCCAGAGGGGATATTGATGAAACCATTGGTAAGAAAGTTATGAATGAGCATTATTATTCATGAAAATAAATGTTAATCAATTCATTAAGATTTTATATTTAGTGCCTGAAGTGTAGGGAAAAAATGTGTGTAAAATTAGAAGAATTTTTTAAAAATCAGAATAGTAATCTTTCAGCAAAGAAAATTTTATAAGCAATTTGGTGAAAAAAGAATGAATTTAATTGCTACCTGTAGGTCTATGCATAATTTCTAAAATTTCCATTTCTATCAGCATAATGATAAGATCTATAAACTATGCTTGTTTTTGTTTATTGTATCATTTTCAAATGGAAAAAAAAAAAAAAAAAAAATGAAAGGAACTTAATTCATGTAGAAAGTTTTCTTAAAATATTTTCTGACAAAGAATGCAGTTTTTGTTGTTATTATTATTATTATATTTTAATAATTTGCCTAATTTCCTATAAAGTTTAGCACTAAAGTCTTTTGTCATATTTTTCCAATTTTTGTAAATATTTTTAAAATGCTTACTAACTTGCTAATTTTAGGTGATGAAGAAAAGCTAATATTGTCTCTGGAAGAACCTGTTCCTAACATTGGTTATAACTCAAGATTTGTTGTTGTTGAAGCAGGATTATTTGTTTTAGTTTACACTGACATTGGAATTTCACTTCAGTGGGACAAGGGAACCCGTTTATACATAACATTGGATCCAAAATGGCGAGAAAGGGTATGCATATAATTTTGGCATATATATTGTATGTAATCTTATCTATGTGGCTATTTTTGTTTTCGCATTTATTTTATTGCAACAGAAATTAAAATTTTTACACTGAAATAGTCATTTGGCTTGGATGCTCTCGGCTAAATTAAATTCCTATTGCATATTGCATCAATGAGGCTCAGGTACCGCCATCTAGTGGTAACTGAACGTCAAAACTCTCTTGCGGGGAAGGTACCACACTCATTGTGGTGCCGCTGAAAGAGATGGTACCATTACTGGGGAACGCACTAGGTCTGCAATGGTTGTAGGACCCAACACCGCAGCCCCATTGGAAAGAAAAAAAACACTGAAATAGTAATTGAGGTAAAAGCTATATGTACTGAGAGGGAGAAATTTGTTTATAATGGTTCATCTCCGAAATGATACTTTTGATAGCCATAATGCTTTTTAATACATTAAGTTTCATCATATTTTAAATATTTGCCTCAAAATTACATGATTTTTTTTTTTGGCCACTAAGACATCAATCTGTATTTGGGATTTCAATAGTTTTACATCAAAAGTCTAGAAGTGCATATTCTGCATTTCTAGTTGGTTTTTATGTTTTTATTATGTCCAGAAATATGAAGTACTAAATATAATTCAGAGAAATCATACTAATGAAATAAAAGAAGACAAAATTGGAAGTGGCAGTGTATTGCCAGGTTTATGTCTAGTTAGTCATTCCTACACTACTTAAGTAAGTTTCTCAACCACTCCCATCCTGAGATACTGAATTACAGTATTGCTACTTCTTAAAAAGATTGCTGCCTTTGGTCTGCTTTTGGGAACCAAATGTTGCTGTCAAAAATATTATATTTGTGCTAAATCATAATTTTTATTGAAAAATCCTATAAGGCAAATATTTTGTGAAAACTTTATTCAAAGTTTATTTATTTCAAAGTTATAAGTCTTCAGTTTGCAGAAAAAAATATGTATATATGTGAGGTGTAGTCCTTATGAGGCAAGAACTACACCCATATTTTCAGACAAACACGGGTTTATTGAAGACAGGACACTTGAAATAATTACACAAAAACATAGATACAGATAAGAGTTATGGCCGCGTCAAGGCCGGTGAAATTACGTCTAAAAGTTAGGTTTACGTCCTAGTTGAAAAAAAAAGAATATTCATCGCAATCTGCACGTCTCTGCTCTGCTATCTCCGTGCGAGGGTGCACGTGATCTGGTTGTAGAGAGGGATTGAGTAGTTTCCCTCCTCCACATATATGAAGTTTCACTGCAATTTTAGGCCTTATTATATGCTTTTCTTCAACTCATTCTAATTATTATTCTCCACTTAGAACTTAATTTTGTCTTAATCTCTCCTTGAAGGGGGAAGGAGAGAGTAATGTATTATACTTCGTTCTTGTATCCATATCTGATATGCAGACAGGTCTGTGTGTAAGTTGTATTTCAGAATAGGAATTCTTAAGTTATTTCTATTAAAATTATATGAGTTGAAAGTAAATGTAGCAATTAAGCATATATAGATATTTCTGCCTTTATTTCATGAATAATATGGACTTATATATATATATTTTTAGGTCAAAGGTCTTTGTGGTAATTTCAATGATGATCAAACTGATGATTTTTTAACTCCTTCTGGAGGTATTCCAGAAACAAGGGCTTCAATTTTTGCTGACAGTTGGAAAATTCATGAGTATTGTCCACAACCCCAAACAATTGAAGATTCATGCAATCTGCATCCATTAAGAAAAAGCTGGGCACAGCAAAAGTGTGGCATTCTAAAGTCAGATATTTTTGGAAATTGTTGGCCTGAAGTTCCACTTGACCATTTTTATGAAAGGTCAGTATTGTTCAAGGGCATATTTAAGGGATGCTGAGGCGACCCATGACCCTCCTAAAATAAGTTAAATACTGTCTATTTTGAATAAAGATTTCAATATTTGGAAACTTCAATTTAGAAAGTTCTCTTAATGTTTGGCTTGAAATAAATTCCTATATATGCTCGTTATCTGATAGAATTATAGTAAATTATGTACAGTTATTCTTTTTCTTTTTTGCATGTATCGCATTCTACTATCTATCGCATTCTTATACAATAGATTGCAATATTTCTCCTTAAGCTACTTAACCACTCTTCTATGTTGTTAAACATGCACCTTTTCTGATAAAATATGTATTTGGGTGCTTTCACACCAAAGGCGACTAAAAAAACATATCTTTTCTCATATGCACAACCAAAGAGCATATTTTTGCCTTCAAAAATATGCTCTTATACAATAGAATGTAATATTTATCCTTGGGTTACTTCATCACTCTTTTCTATTGTTAAACATACAATTTTTCTGCTAAAGAGTGTATTACTTTATTAAGGTGCTTTCACACCAAAGGTGATAAAGACAAAAAAAAAAAAAAACTTGTCTTTTCTCATCCGTGCAACCACAGAGCATATTCTTGAAGGCAAAAATATGCTTTCTGCTCAGATGAGAAAAGACAAGTTTTTGTTTGTGTCCCTTTTGGTGTGAAAGCACCCTTACTCGCACCCTTACCTCTTGTTGCCTGTTACAATAATAATGATGAAAAAATATATCAGACCTATACATGTTAAACAGCATGAAACCTGGTCACAGAAAATCAACAATTAAATATTAAATTAAAAACTCACAGGCAAATTTTTACAACAACGAATTGTTGGAATTCATTCTCTCCAAAATCTTCATTTAATAATATATTAAGCTTAAGGCGTAGCTTAATCCTCCTTAGAAGAAATAAGGTGCTGGTCAATAATTCATGAATTGTTCTAGCATTACTGAACAAAATCTATCTAAAGCAGTTTTTTATCAACTTCAGAATGATGTAAATTTTTAGAAATTGGGAGGATTTTTTTTTATCACCGAAGCAAATCTGGAAATTGGAAGGAAAAAGACACTAATTCAATTTTTTGAATTGGACCTTTTCCATTACCTTTTTTTCCGGGGATAATTGAATCTTGTGCCAAATTTGATTCTAGTCCATCAATTACTGTGGCTTTGTTTATGTATAGGTAAGAATTATTTTTATCAATCTTTAATTTTTTTCTCCCAAGTTATATATGTGGAGTGTTTTTAAATAGTTATTGTGACTTTTAACAAGTACTAAACATTTTTCATAGAAGTAATTTAAATGCTAAGAAATATGTTAGCAAAAATATTTTTTGGTGGAAATGAAATTGACGCTATGCCTACTAGATATATTTTTGAGTTAAGCACTTTAGCATAGTTGCTTATGCCAGTTAGAACTGAAGTTGCATTCAGATGATCTACATAAATTCTATTCAAGGTTCTAATGCTGAGAACAAGGTTACATACAGGATTGTCAGTAACTGAACTATTGAAGCCTCCTGTTTTCAGTAGTTTTATTTAAACTCTGTACTAGGCACGTGGCGCATTTGATTAGAACCATAGGTGCCCAGCTTAAGTTATACTGAATCATGGGCATATAATTCTTGGTTGTAGTAGATTTGGAACATAAGGACCTTTAATATAACTAGAGTTTGTCCAGCAGTCGAAATTTAACCGTAATAATTAAATCTAGCATTGAAAACATTACGCTATTTACATAATTACATAAGTATTATTCATCAAATTTGGCAATTATAACGACAAGTTTATTTTGATCATCCTCACTTAAAGCAAACATATTGTGAATCATTGTCGCTGAAGGGCCAATTGCGCTCGTAAATGTAGCCGTTGTACTTCTGCCAATTTTGCACTAAGTTGCGTGGCAATTGAATAAAACTTAAATGTTTGCTTCCATACCATATTCTCACTTTTCATTTCATTATTTCAAAAAAGCCTTCACTCGAACTCTTATAGTTAATTCCTTTAATATTACTACTTAATAGCAATAAACTTTTTAACATTAAGTTTATATTTATGACCTAATAATATAGTCAACCAAGACATGTTGCCATCTGCTATGTGTAACAATATAACATTACAATTATGAAGGGCTGGCCTGATAAAAGAACACGGGGAAATAATTAACTAATAACAAACTCTCCAAAAATTTTTAATTGATATCACTAAAACTTGTCAATGGCTACTAAATAAAAAAAAATGTAAGAAAATTAGTTGACAAACAGAGGAGAAAATGGTTCTTAACTGTTTTGTCTTTGCCTATTTGTATGTACATGACCAACATATGGTAATGATTCTTTGAATAACTCTTGATTATATTAAAGCTATGTACATGCCTGTATATTATTGTGATATGTTCATGTAATGTACATAATATCATTATTGTCACATAATACATCTGTATATTTCTGATGAAATAAGTAACAAATTATGTATTTGTTGGCTTGTTTAGGTGTGTGTTTGATTCTTGTGCTTGTGATACTGGAGGAGATTGTGACTGTTTATGTACAGCTATTGCTGCATATGCTCATCAATGTAGTATGCATGGAGTCCACATCAAATGGAGGAGCCAAGAACTTTGCCGTAAGTTTTAACTTACTACAAAAATCATACTGTTGCTTTTGTTTTATGCTGTTAAGTGTAACTGCTTTTGTTTTACATTATATTAAAACAACTATTGATAAAACAATATTGATAATTAATGCGTACACATGACTCTATTTAACTTGAAATTTAATTCATATTCTGGGCATTGGAAACTTTTGTGAAGTACAAACATAAATGTGATACTTTCGTCAAGATTTTATTCTTTGTTAAAATAACAATAAAGTATTTAAGTCATCAAAATTTATTTTTGTGTTTTGCAGCCATCCAGTGCGAGGAATGTTCCGCCTATGATAGTTGTATTCCTTCTTGCCCTCCTAAGACATGTGAAAATGAGTTTCTGTATGCAAAGATTTCTGAAATTTGTTTGACTGGTTTCTGCATCGAAGGTTGCAAGCCTAAACCTTGCCCTCCTGGGCAAATCTATAACAATGGAAGGGAATACAAGTGTGTGCCTCAGACAGATTGTGTTGTCCCTTGTCTTGAAGTAAATGGCAGATTGTATAATGAAGGAGATAGGATTATGGATGCTGAAATAGTTGACACTTGCCAGTCATGGTATTAAAAAGTTTTTTAATTTAATTTTATTTATTTATTCATTTTGTTTTATTTACTTATTTTTTTTTCCAAATTATTTTAGATGGGGCTACTTTTGCCATGTCTTTCTCCGATAATAGTTTTAAAATTGTTTTGCGAGTCGGTTTTTGCCGCAAAAGTATTGTTTGTTTGCCTTAAATATGCCTAGACCAGCCCTGCTGATAAATGCTCCAGAAATGCCTCAGGTCATATATATATATATATATATATATATATATACTTAGGAAAACGGTCACATATGCAAAAGAAAAGTCACAGAAATGAAATGAATGATTTCTCTTTAAAACATGTATATAGGCTGAAATTATGAATAGAAGTTTCTTAATACTTTCTGAACTGATACTCGCATATGTTTTTAAAAAATCTTTAATTTTTAAGCATAAATACAAAATGCATCAAATCAAAGTAGCCAAAAGTAGATTAAAAGAAATGGTTAAAATGGGAAAACTTAGTTAAAAATTGACAAAAATAAATAAATAAACATGAAATAAGACAAGTAATTTTTTTAGTTTGTTGAATTGTTTTTGGATTTGTCTGGAAAAAAAAAGCAAATTTAACAAGATATTGCTTATAATTGCATCTAGCCACTGCCTCAAAGGATCCATAAGCTGTTCAGGAACTCCTTGTGCTAACATAGAAGCACCTCGTCCTTGCTTTCAGACTGGATGGACACCATGGATGAACACTCCATCTTTTATTGGAGGAGACTATGAAAAATTATCTGATCCCCTTCTTAAATCTGTGTATCAAGATTACTGTGGACTTGCTAATATGACCGACATTGACTGTCGAGTTGCCGATACTAAAATCCTGTTGCAAGAAACTGGACAAACAGCTACTTGCAAATTGCCTCTTGGATTGTCTTGCCATGATGATGAGCAGGATAGCAGCATCTGCAAGGATTATGAAATACGAGTATTTTGTGATTGTGGTGAGTGACAGTTTGTGTTGCATGTGATGATGTCACATTTAGCAGTTCTTTGGGAGGGGGGAGAAGAGGTTTCAATTGCCTTTTATCCCAAAATTTTATGAGGTGCACTTTTTCTCCTATCTTATAATTAATCTCTGTTTGTTTCCTTTCACCCTCTCTGTACACTTTTTAGGCCCAAGTTCTGGCTATGAATAAAGCTTTTTTTTTTAAATAGTTTTTTGTGTTCTGCTACTTAAGGTTACCTATTACAGAATTTTTTCAAAATTTATTAGTAATTTTTCATTACATTTTGTTTTATTTTATTTATTTATTTGTTTCCGCATTTAAACAAAAGTTCTTTACATTGTTTTAACAAGAAATTTATATAATGAGATATTTATTAAGGATATCCCCTATCATGTGAGGATTTTCAACTGAAAATGCAAGTCAGATTTTAAAGTTTTTCAGGTTGGTGATTTTTTTTCTTGAGTGGTTTTGTTTAAAACTGGCCTCAATTGTAATAACCTAGCTCAGTTTCAGACATCTTTAACCCTTGTTGGATATCTTTTATGATTTTATCCTGCTGCTTCAATTTGAATTATCTAAAAGTTTGTCAACTAAAACTACTCATAAAAAAATTACAACTGTACACACTTTTAAATTTTAATTAAAGGATGCACATAGCAAAGTGAATAATTAACTATGAAGTGAATAGTAATTGTAGAAGTAGTAAATAAAAATAAATAATATATTATCTGCAGTCATTTTAGCTTAATAAAGCATTTTTTTTTTGAACAAATGTTTAAAAAATTCTTCAAAGGTCTTTGCTGAATGTCAATGTAACATTACCAACCAAATTATTTTAAGATTTCCTATCTCTTCCTTCTCCCAAAAGTAGTAACGCAAAATGTTTCCCACCCTTGAAACTATTATAAAAAAATATAGAAATCTATAAGCCTTATTTTTGCATACAGAATTATCTACTACAGGAAATTTACTCAAAAGTAAAATAAATATCAGTTTTTAATTTTCTATTTGTTTTTTGGTCAATGCAGAAGAAGATATTTTATGTAATTAAACAAGAGCAAGGGTTTGTAATCTTTCTTTTTTCTTCTTGGTCTCAAAACAACCACTTCTCAAAGACTGATTGCAAAAAGTACTCCTCACTATAGTGGTAAAAGATAAACAATTTACAAAGCTATCAGCATATTTTCCCTCTGCATAAAAGCAGTAGTTCTCAAACGCTTATTAAATTTGTTCAATGCACCTCTTTCATATACTTTACTATGCAGTCAACATTTTATGGTAATTCACTTGTTTCACATAAATTTACTTGTACTTTCACAAAAAATGAAAGACTTTTTGAGAATGTATAAAAATACTACTAAGTTGTTCGAGCCGAAATGAAGTAATAAGCTTTTAATTTTTTCAATGAAAAATACTATTTCTAAAATGAATTAAAATGCTCATATAATCATTGCATAAGAATTATTTTTTATAAATATATTTAGGTCCTCAAATGCCAATTGGAACAACTCCGATCATTACAACCCCAGTGGCTCCAAAACTACCACCTCTATGTGAGCAAACAGGGTGGACTGATTGGATGACTGCAAGCCTGCCAAACGAGGAAGGTGAATCTGAAACTCTAGACAAGTTGAGAATGAAACATTCCTTTTGCTCAGGAAATGAAATTGAAAAAATTGAATGTCGTTCTGTTTCATCAGGGAAATATATTCCTGATGATGATCCAGATGTCATTTGTAATAAGAAATTAGGACTCTTGTGCAAGGGCTCAAAATGTGATGATTATGAACTGAGAGTATATTGCAATTGTGGAATGCAAGGTAATTTACTTGAATACTATATGGAAACTTATTTTTTGCTCTTATTTGTGACTTTTATATGTTTACTTGTGTCAGTCAGTTAGAATAAAAATGATACACTCAGTCAATATTAATTCCATTTGTTGTGAGTAAACAACCTGTGACCAAAGTTCAAGTTCTGGGGAAACAAGTTTGTGAAGTCAGTTTGCTAGCAATTTAACTTCTGGCTACATCTGCATATAAAAATGTTATGCAATACTATGTATATCTTTTTTTGGAGGGAGGGGGGACAAAATGTAAGAATACATTTAAAAAAAACAGAAGTTGAGAGTTTTATAAATCTTGCATTTCTGAACAGTTTGGCAGTTGTTGTTCCAGTCAAAACCCAACTAGCATGTCAATTCCATTTTTCATTACACAGATAAGATAGATTATATTCTGTCCTGAATGGATGAGTGCTAGAAATCCTGTGGACCACAAATTTACTCACCATGAATGATTGATAAAACCATGTGCTTCTATATGTTTTGCTCCTAGAGCACTATTACACACACATGATGTGAAGGTCAAGGTTTAGCAGCTCATTAGTTGCTGTCTCCAATTGCAGTTAGCAACACTATTTAAATTGTTCTTTTTTCTACTTCTTTTTTTTTTTTTTTTTCAAGTATGCATTGAAATTAACTTGTAGTGTAACTTCTCATTAATAAGCTCTTACTTAGTCAGGCTCATCATTTAGAAGGGTCAGGAGGGGGCCATTGCCCCCCACCCTGGTTTTGAGAATATAAAGTATTTTTATGAATGTGCATGTATTTTGCTATTTTTTTATGCAATATGTAAGTTGAACATATGCTTTGCCCCTCACAGGGGTGAGGGAAGAGAAATGGTCGACCTGTACTCTGTTATATGAATTAGAAAGTTTCTTTGAATTTAATGTGTTAAAATGAGAAATTATATTATGTGCATAACATTAATTTAAATAGGTTATTTAATACTATTTTATTACAAAGGAGGAAACACTTTGTAATGTCTTCAGGAGTACAAGTGTAATAAGAGGGAATGGATAAATATTTTGTACTATTTACATAAAAGGCACCTAGCTCTTTATGCTTGGTGTTTGAATTAACTGCTTGAGATATAAAAAAAAAATTTTTTTTTGGTTTTATTTTGCTTCTTAAAAGACTAAGAATTTGCTTCATAACAATTTTGTGAAACTTAACAATCCTTTTCCAGAAACATCACCTGCTCCAGTGTGTGTAACTGGTTGGACTGAGTATTTCAACACAGATCATCCCAATCATAGTGAGACCGGTGATGATGAGAGTTTAGAAAGAATTCGAGAAATGCACCAATTTTGTGTTGGAGGAATAATTGAAGATATTGAGTGCAAAACTAGAGATGAAAGTGGAAATCTCATTGATTACTCCAATCTAGACACATTTGGGCTAAAGTGTTCAAAAAATGTTGGTTTTGTTTGTAATAAATATGTTGTCTCCGGAGCGTGCAAAGATTTCATGGTTCGGTTCTACTGTAGGTGTGGTGAGTTTCGTTTTCTCTAGAAATTCAATATAATGCATAATTAACCAAAGAGATTATGAAGTAAGGTTTACCTTTTGTGAAAAATAAAGCAGCATTTAAAGCACTGAAAAACTGCATAGACATGTTTTTGGATTCATAGTCTCTCAATGCAAAATCATGGATCTTATTAATGAAATGCTTGTACTAAATCTCTTTCTATCCATAAGATCACATCTTTTTGAATTGAAAGAGGTGCTCCCTCTAACCCCAAAACACATGTATGTGATTTTAAACTTTTTTATCTTGCAAAGTGATTAGTTTATGCCTTCTGTTACTGTGTTCTTTAAAACTTTTTAACTTTTCTCAAAGAAGCATTATAGAATCGAAACTTGATTTAACATCACAAGATATACACCATCATTTTTTTCTTTTTAAATTGCTGCTCCACTGAGTTAAGAAGTGTACTAAAAAATATTATTACAGGCAAATTATTGTTGTAAACAGTTTCGGTATCCAATATTTATCTATATATATAAAATGAACTTTTGAGGTTGTGGCTGCGTGCTCTACAGCAAAATCTACACAACGTACGGTTACAAAAATTGGCACAAAATTCTATTATAGCCTGATGCTTTGCAAGACAAAGCCTTTTTTTTTTAATTCGGCCTAAAATTTTATTTAACAGTTAAAATATTAATCCCCCAGTATTTTCTTTACTTTGTTCGAATAATTTTAGAATTGAAGTGAAGATAGCTAGGATTTCAGCGCTCCGTGGTTGAATAATGTAAACGTAAACATGATTTGAGCCATGCATGAGGCGAGTGTGTTTCGCCGGCTGAAGATAGTTTTATTGTTATAAGCAGGGTATATTGTTTCTGCTGCAATCTATTAAAAGTTGCAATTACCAAAAGTTTACATCAGTAGCAAATAGGTGGCTGATTATGATTCGACATTTCCGAAACTTTTCGAGCACCTATTCCGAAAGTTGAAAGAAAAAAAAAACGGTTTTCCAAAAAAATTTTAATGTATTAATTTCAACTTTCTTTTACAATTAGTATCTGCTTTTTTTTTTACCTTCAGATAAGCAAAATATTTTGTACTACTTTCCACAAAAGTAACGAATTTGTAGGGGGGGGGGGGGGTTGCAATCTCCCATGATACACACATTCAAAATAAAATAAGTAAGTTGTTTTTAAATAAAGAATTTTAAAAATAGTTGAGGCATTTATGCATTTTACTTATGTAAATTTGTAATGTTTGCTTAATGTTTTGTGATAACTTAAATATTCATTATTATTTCTAAATATACTCACACTTGAATAAATGTGCAGTGTTCACATAATTTTCAAGAATTCGCCATTCATCATTTGTATTAAAAAAGGATAGCATTTACAACAATTTCAAGAAATCATCATTTATCAATATTTTGTCATATTATAAGTGAAAAGTTTTCATATCAACAGTGAAACCCTGATTTAACGTCCCGCCAATCTAAGTTTTCCAGCATTTTACATTTTTTTCATCAGGTCCCTGTTTTTCCGTATCCTAATTGATGTTAAAATATCCCAGATTCTAAGTTTGTTACGTAAATAACTTTCACTCGATTGATAGAGAATTTAATTTTGCTTTTGAACATGTTGATGGGAGCACTGCTTCAGTGACGAATTTGTAGGGGGTTTCAATCTCCAGAGGCGTAGCTAGGGTTTTCAGCGCCTGGGGACAACTGAAGACTTTGCGCCTCCCTGTGCCTTGGGTGCCTAGGGGCTCCCTAATGGGAATTTAAAAAAACTTTTATGCTTCCTAAATGATAAAATTCTAAAAAGCAGCCCTTTTAACTTTCATTTTTAGTAGAGGCCGTTCACTTCTAAGGGAAAAATGGGACACTTTGGCTTCGCAAAATTATTTGTCTGATTTCCTATGCACTCCTGTGCTACATTGGTCATTCCGGATATGATTTGTGGTGATCCCACTTTTTTGTCGAACATATTCACACCTATTCAGTTCAAATAATTTTCTTCTTGCATTTAAAAATAAAATTAAGTAAATTAACACTAATTTGGCACCCCTTGACGCTGTGCCCGGGGAAAGCTGTCCCTCCTTGCCCCCACCTAGCTATGCCTCTGACAATCTCCCATGATACTCACATTCAAAATAAAATAATTAAGTTGTTTTTAAATAAAAAGTTTTAAAAATAGTTGAGGCATTTATGCATTTTACTTATGTAAATTTGTAATGTTTGCTTAATATTTTGTGATTACTTTAATATCCATTATTATTTCTAAATATACTTGCACACTTGAATAAATGTGTAGTGTTCACATAATTTTCAAGAATTCGCCATTCATCATTTGTATTAAAAAAGGACAACATTTTCAAGAATTCATCATATTTATCATTATTCTATCATATTATAAGTGAAAAGTTTTCATATTTACAGTGAAACCCCGATTTAACGTCTCGCCAATCTAATTTTCCCGCATTTTACGTTTTTTTCATCAGGTCCCAGTTTTTCCGTATCCTAATTGATGTTAAAATATCCCAGATTCTAAGTTTATTACTTATTGAATTCTCCATATTTTATCTTTTCCCTTGAAAAATAAAAAAAGAAAAATTTTCTAAAATTAGAAATATTTTTCCTTTTGTGCTTTTTTTTAAAGCTTTAAGCACATTGTTAAAAGTTAATTATTACTCTCTCACAAAATAAATCACAATCGAGGATTGTTTTTGTTTTCAAGAAATTTCAAAAAGGGGCTATTTGAGTTTATCCAGGTGTGAGAAAGTTCGTTAGTTTCCAGTATGGAACTGGAGAAGTTCGTTCTTTTTGCCATTTTATAAACCAACAAAGCTCCAACACTTCGAGTCTAAAGACGATTTCATTAGCATGTCACTATTACATGCTATGTACTGTACTCTTATTGGACAGAACAGCTTACATATAGTGGACATTTTACAAATAGTGGAAAATATTTTCTTTCCCATAAGGACTAGGGAAAAAACTTGCAAAGCATTTCAATACTGGAAGATTCAGCATTCACTTTCAACTCCATGACTAAAAAACAATCCACTATTACAGATTATTTTCAACCTAAATTCCAGAATTCGTAATTAAATGCGTTAAAATGGTATATATTCAAAAATATAGATATTATACTTTTTCTAAGAGTTGAAATCTGCCATTCATCATTTGTAGCATAAAAGGATAACATTCCCAACCATTTCAAGAATTCATCATTCGTAACAAAATTCAAATTGTTAGTCTATCAGTTTCATTGAAAATGCCTCGCCTACCTATAAAAAAGTTGTTTACAGAGTTGAAATCAGAGCCAGAGAGAACTTTCACCACTGAATTAGCTGAGAAACAATACTAGATAAAAAAATACAACTTGAGCGTATTAAAAATATGTATGTTCGGCTTAGAACATCACCCCGATTGCCATTTTTGTGGCATTGAATGCTGTAAAAAAAAAAGCAATACTCCATGTTCTGCTCATAACTAAGCAAGTGTCCATTGCACTAACATTAGGAACTGTAGGTAGGATTCCATGATAAGAATAAAATTTTCCTTGCATTTTTAGTGTACTAATTTAGTAACAGATTCTTTTTCAGCTTTGAACCATAAAATTTCCCTTTTCTGCATTCACATTCACTTTCGAATTTACTTTTGTCAAGATATGTCTCTTAAGCGATGCATATCAGAAATTGACGTGATACTCCAAAAGCAAATTTATAGGCAGGATATTCCATTATCCGGTACTAAAGAAATGTCTTTGTATATTGGCGTAGCTAAGTGGGGGCGGACTGCCCTAGGTGTCACCCATTCAGGGGTGACAACCAGCCCCGATGGAGAAAAAAATGAACCTTTAAAAGCTCCCTAGAATAAAACAAATACTTAAAATGGGAGAAAAAAAATATCCAATTTAATTTTCTATTTTTGAGCAAAGTGTTTCCTTTAAAAAATATTCACAATGTTTTTAACCGCTAATCATAACCAGTGCCCTCAACAAATACTTTAAATATTATGAGGCTCATGATGCAAATGGTGTTCTTCTTTTCCAAAACTGCAATTTTTTTAACAAAAAATTATTATATTTCATTAAAACGCAGACTTCACAGATTACATGATTTTTTTTTTTTTGGATGGGGAAGGCGTAATCTTTTCCACTCTGTCACACCCATGCTAGCTACGCCACTGCATTCCATACAATTTTCACTATCAACATACTTCCCATATAGCTGTCACTGATTTTTTTTTATTTCATCAAATTGCTTACATATACATAGTCCAGCATCTCTTTGCCGCGGCTTTTGCTTTTCTTGAATAGGCTAAGGATGATCAGTAACTGTTAGATTTTTCAGATGATCTTTATTAAATGGCTTTGTCTGATCAATTTATCATTTCCCCATTTAGACTAATTTGTGGCAATTAAAACTTCATATTTACAATTATATTAATTCATTTCTCTGATTTGATTTCAAAATGTATGTTTATGTATAAAGCTACTAATACACTTATTTTTTAATTTTTGTATCACAATTTACTCTTTTTATTGGTTTAAATAAACATTTATGAAACAACAGTTATATTTTTGAATTCAGACTCAGAAAGAATGTACTGCTATCTATCAGAGTCAGAGTAAAAAAAAAAGCCAAGTAAAAGTTTTGATGATGTAATAAAGATAAATATGCCACATGATTCAAATATAGATCAATAAATATAGGTTATTAATGATAGAGTGAACAAAAATTACACCTAAGTCAAGGTAGATATATATTTGTAGAAAAATACAGGCTGAAATAAGTTTTTATCGGCTCAGAAGTGACTTAAGAGGTCGCCTTCGGTGACTTGCTTGGGACAAAAAACAAGTTGCGCCGTAGGCACCGCTATTTTAACATTGCACGGGCAGCGCCGTTGCGGGTACCGCTAGTATACTTATAATATGTACATCCAGTGTTTAAAGAAATAATTTTATCACATTTGTTAATTAATCATTCAAAAACTTGTCAGGAAATTTTATTTCATAATCTTTAAATTATTTAAAATCTTTTTTTTTAAATTTCAGTCAGAGAATTTTAGTTAAAAGTTTCAATGCATAAATATTCAGAAAATAGGTACTCATTATGAGAAATATCAGAATTTATTGCATATTGAAATTGTATGAAATGGGACTGTTACTGTTCAGCAAGAGTGGGCAGGGGGATATTAGGTTTGTTAACCCACTTGTTGATACAAATTGTAATTGCTTACACATGTTTTAAGCTCATGTAATAAGTTCAGATCACATTGGAAATATTTGGTATTGTAGATACAAATTCTTGCAGAACTCATTTTGGATCACTCATGTTCTAGTTTTTTGTTACCTCACATTCTGGACCACACAGTTCATTTTAAAACATTAGGAAATTGGGATATACAAGCTTTCTAAAGAAGTAATTTGGATTTATTATGTATTATTTATTCACTACAGTATGCTGATAGTATATTCTTCTAAAAGAATCAAAGCAAAAAAATTATTCATGTTCCCCTTTATGAAATTAATCAGAAAAACTATAAATCCTTTATGTAGAACCTGTGCTTATGACAACAGAAGTATCTGCTACTGAGACAGCACTTCCACCTACCACTGTTCTGCCTGTCCCAGTAGAGTGTGGCTGGACACCCTGGTTGAATATAGATAGTCCTGAAACACCTGCTGATGATGGGGATTTTGAAGATTTAACAAAAATACAAGTACGCATTTTACTTCCTTTGTCAGATAAAAATATTGAGAAGTAGCTGAATGCTCTACTATTAAAGATTTTCATATTTGGAAAAACATTAATTGAACGTTTTTTCCTTAGTAATAAAATAAGCAGTTTTCTAATTGAATACTATCGATTAAATATTGAAAAGTACTAAAAGGGCTTTCAACGAGGCCAGCTATTTTTGAAAATTATTTTTATTATTGCAGAATTCAAAAAACATTATAACCACCACTGGGTAAAAGGTAACATTTACCATGATCGTAGTTGACAGAGACTTTTATATTGTGAAAATGATGTGTGTGTGTATATATATATGTATATATTCAATTCACTTTACTTTAAAGCAATAATTATTTGTTTTTGTATATTTCACCTTAAAGATCTTCCTGTTAGGAATATTAAGAGTTATAGAAGAAGTAAGTAATGTGCTTCATTGTATTTTTAGAGTATATACAAGACTTGCGGAGGTAAAGATCTTATTGATATAGAATGCAGAATGTCCAGAACTTTACATTCTTATACAGAATCATTGCAAAACAATCTTGTTTGTGACACCGTACATGGCTTCCAATGCAGGAATGAGGATCAAGTTGGAAAATGTTATGATTATGAAATTCGTCTTCTATGTATGTATGAGTGGTGTTTGCCAGGTATGTGTTTTGTAAACATTACTCTGGAAACTTTAAGTATCTTTTTGTGATTTTGATGTAATTTTTTTAGTTTTCTAAACTAATTCGAAATTTAATTGTTCAAAAGATATTTTGTTTTTCTTGCTTATATTGGTATGAATTATTTATTTACTTTTTACAGTTACTACTAGTACTGTTCTTACAACAACTGTTTGGAAAACTACTGCAAGTAATAGTTCAGTTTGGTACTTTTCTATGCATATTTAAAAAATAACTTTTCTTTATTCAAAACAGTAATGTTTTTGCATTTCACTTTTTATGATAATATAATTTCAAGAAGTAAATTTTTCTCCTTAATGTAGAAATTATTTGAATTTTTCTTTCTTTTCTTTCCTTTTTTTCCTGTAGTGCTTAAAAAATAAAATTTATCAACATTCAATTTAATTGATTTAAGTCTTCATTGTTTTTATAAATATTTAATTTTGTGTCAACTATGTACTTAAATAAATTTAACATGTGATTCTAATAATAAGAGAAATTTGCAATGAATCTTGTAGTTTTCTTGCATTGAAGAAGGATTGGAGTTCCTTAAAGCTCTGAAACACATATATAATTTTATTGCAAAGTTGTACTTTTTTTACATTGTATTTAATAAGAAGCCTAGTGTTTTGTCTACATTTCTTTTTATAATATATTTCTTAGTTTTAATTCATGTTAATCGTGTTTATAACGTTAAACTCTCTTTTTAATCTTATTAGGAATAGATATAGTATCAACTCTGTATATATATATACATATATTGAGAAAAGGGTTTTTTTAGGTCCATGTCCAGAAGGTCAAATCTATGAAGAATGTGCATATTCCTGTGAGCAACTTTGCTCAACCTTTGCACAAGATCTATATTATCAATGTAAGAACAAATCATGCATCCCTGGATGTCGACCAATCACCGGCTGCTCCTTCCCGAACGTGTGGCGAGATTTTCACACATGCATTTCAAAAGAAGATTGCACTTGCATGCTCATTGAAGAAGATACGGTTACTGTTATAGCAGTATGCTCATTTAAAAATATATATTACTTGCCATTTGAATTTTTTTTAAACATGCATGATTGCTTTTGCCTTATATTATTTTAAAAGATCCTCGACAATACATAATTTTCAAAATGGTAATTTTTGCTTTATCTTAAATGCATATAAAAATGCTTTTCTAATGTTATGTGAAGGTGACAATGGTGCAACTGCTGTCAATAATTATGTGAACTTTGATATTTAGGTAAAATAATTATGCATAAAAAGTTTATTTAAATCTGAAGTTCCAACAAGTACGGATCGTTTACAGTCGCTATAGAAATAAGCAGAAATTTTCAGTTTGCGACAATTTGACAATTAACAAATTTTCTGCAGAAAATTAAGTATTTTTCCTTATTGATTTCAAGAAAGTAGTAATGCAGAAACTAAAATTTAATGACTAAAAGTAAGAAAGAGAATGAATAATGGAATTGTATCAGATTTCTTTAAAAATAAAAAAATAGCGATAAAAAAAAAAATGTCGATTGTTACAAAGTACTGAGTTTTTGAGGAAAATCTTCTGAATTCTTGTCTTAATAGGTTAGCTGGTACGTTCTATTAACATAGTACTATTCATTATTATCAATTAAAAATCTCAGATTTGAGTCCAGAGTTTATTACTGGCAAGAAACTAACCCTATCTACCTAAATATGGATAGAAGTAGCTTTTGCAAAGTTTCTATAATTTGGAAAACAAATTCCTGCACTTCTAATTATATTTTGGAAAAATGTCAGTGCGAGGCCTGAATTAAACTCATATAAAGGATTGAAATGATTTAAATCAAGCCATCCATTTCTTTTAATACATAACTTCATTAATATATATATATATATATATATATCTTTATATAGATATATTACTGTTAAAACATTTAAGCATGGTTATAATTGGAAAAAAAAATTACATTTAGCCTAAAGAAGTTGTAGTAAGAGATTGTGAAAAATGTCAATGTATTCATGATGATCTGATGTGCAATAAAATTCCTGGATGTGGGACAACATTACCACCTAAACCAAGACTTAATAAAGGTAAAATAACCATTCCATTTGTTAATAAGTGTGCATTATAACAATATAGAATCTTACTGAATATAGATTTCATTATCTTTAGAATAATTATCTTTCTAAATATTCTAATTTTAATGATACTTTTTAAGTATTTTAATTTTAGGAATACTTTCTATATTTGGCTTTTGTATTCACTCAATGTTTGGAGAGAAAAAATCATACATTATTTTAAATCCAGATTTGTAGAATGTATCCAGTTGCACATTGTTAATTTGAAAATAATATAGTAATTTATAAAATTTTAAAAATATTAGATATAGTTATATGTTTATATATCTTTATGTGTATGTATGATATTTACATCTGGCAAATGTCAAGAGTAATTATAAAAGCAACATTTTCCATTAGTTTTAAAATTCTTGTCTTTACATTAAGCCTGATAGGAAGATTTCTACTGAATTAACTCAATGCTTATTTGCAAGTACTCCTGCACTCTTATTCACAATACTCTCACACTTTGAGTCTACACTGTGCACATTACACACTTTTAGCAATACACACAAGTATGTATTATCTGTTTGTGGACTTTTACATGCAAATAGCATTAAAATAGCTTTTCTTATTATGCATTGTAAATTTTAAAAGCATGCTTTAAAAAGCAATGGCTGATGTAAAAATTTTCTCTCCCTGCTCCCGGATACATCCCTAGGTATACCAATTCTTGTACTTCTAGAGCAGTTCTATGTAATTTTCCTTTGAAAAGTTGTTTTTTTTTACTATTATTTTATAGTTATTAATATGAGTTACAGACAATGTAAAGGTACTCATTTACTTTGTAATTACTATGCAATCTTATAGATACTGTATTTTTAAAAAAGTTAATTTTATACCGCTGACATGATATAGCGCGTCAAATACGCAAAAATCGGTGGTGGGGATGTGAAAAAAAATTTTGCGGGTCCCCTGGGACATGTGATTCATCACGAGAGAAAAATAATTAATCAAGTAAAATATAGAAAAAATCAATTCACAAAATTATTTTTTGCTCATCTTTAACCCGCATTTTCCTTTCAGCTTTTTTTATATGAAGAGAGTAGGAAAACGGCACTAGCTCGCATTGTTGCCCGTTTCCTCCTCGGTACTTGGTACTTCTCCGTTGCAATGGCTTAGGTAAGGGATTTCTACTGAACAATTCGGAGGTTCAGTGACCAAAGCTGATGTTTAATAAGTTCGAAAATATGCATTTTTTAAAAAAAAATCTGGTATAGAAAGGTTTCATTTTCTCGATTGAGAATTTTCCTAAAGTCAGTGCTCGCAGCCGTCCTATTTTTCCTATATTTTGAGAAATTCCTCCAAAATTGTCCTATATTTGTCCTATATTTACAAAAGCTATAACATGTCCTATTTTTCTGACAATTGAATGCGCGATTTGGAAATGTAGCCCGAAAATTTCCAAAAAAAAAAGCTATGGATCGCGGCAAAAGATAAGCACTGACGATGAAAAAAAAAAAAAAAAAAACCCCACCTATTTTTGGCAGTAAGCCAAGCACGCTCAACAGAAGACTAATAACCATTTACTGCCAGATTTGGCAAGACATCCCCAATGTAGGCTACTTTTTTGAGCGAATCGACTGTTTGCGTAAGTATTATTTTTCTTATTTTTGAACTTCGTAAGCAAATATTCATAGATTCTTTTAAAATAACGTTCAAGAAGAACTACAGTTATACTATATATATTTATGTATTAAATAAAAGAAAAACATAGAGACAGAGAGTTGGATGCTTGCTTTCTGGAAAAGCTGGCAACCCTGCCCATCATTGCGACTTCCCCACGTGCGCGCGCTTCGTGCTCCGTTCCCTGAGTTATCTTGTTCGTATTTTGAAAGAGTATTGTTGAATTGCTTGTATGAATTTTGACCATTGAAAATAACTTTTATTTCACATAAAAAAATTGATGCATACTTGCCAAGTCTACTGTTTTAACGGGAGACTCCCGTTTTTTGCGTCTATCTCCCGATCTTCTGTTTAAACGTAATTTTACCCCGTTTTTAGTAATTTTCGCTTTTAAAATAAATAAGTAAAGCCTCATTTTTTCTCAATTGATGGCGCTTGTGATCGTAGTTACTTGCCCATGTTAGTAGCAGAAATGTGATTTTTCTTGTATTTTGGCGAAGTTCCGTATTTTTGGAAATTTTGAGAAGTCAAAATTTCGGTTCCGCGAAAATTCGTAATTTTGGTAGATTTTTTTTTTTTCTTTAATCACAAAATTTTGAAGCAGCATGCGTACATACTTGATTTGCAAAACTTTTACAAATTAGCAGTTAAATTTCCTCATTTTGCCAGTCCACTTTTTTTTTTTTAATCCGATAGCATCCGCTTCAGTAAAGCTTCCTAGTTCTTGTTTACTCTCTGATTCTATCTCTCAAACATCAATAACTTTTGGTTTACCATTAATTTTGATATTTTTTTAGATTCAGCCTCTTTAGTAGAGAATTTGCACTATACTAAATTGTTTAGCTTTAAATAAATTGTTTTTTTTTAAAATAAACTACACTCTACTATTGCTTTTTCATTTTGCCACACCCACTCGAAGTTGCAATGACAAATTTTAGTTCTTTTTATAAATTTTGTAAAATCAAATTAGTTAATTATAATTATTAATATTGCATCCTTATTAATAACCTTGTTTAAAAAATATTTTTTGCATGGAATTTCAAATGCATTCTTCCTCCCCACAGTCTTATGGTTAGTGTCACCCCCATCCCATGTGCTTTACTCCTTTTATGTTGCTGCAAAATAAATTGAAAAAATTACTTCCTATTTTCATTCAATATATAATTAAAAAATGGCTAAATTTTTCTTTTTTTTTACTATTTTAGAATAATTTGTTCCTTAAGTGTACACCAGACGTGGTCATAATACTTTGTTTCAATTGATGTAAGCTAGTATTTGGGAGAATTGTTTTTTTTTGGTTTTTTTTAAAATCTAACTAATGTAATGCTGGGGATTTTGTGCATTCGGCAAAGTAATGCGTTTTCTGTAAAGTGAAACCAAGTGTCATCCAATGCTGTCAAATGAAAATCTAGAGAACATATATTTATCATAAAAAAATATTTTGTTCAAGCATTCAAAGATAAATTTTTATCAAATACTGCTGTAATGAACATTAAAAAAAAAAAAATGTGTATGTCATTTTAGTTGTTCATTGTGTATGTGTGTGGGTGAAGGTTGGAGTCATTGGAATAATTTTTTTTTCTCTCCAAGGTTGGCAGGTATGCTTGCACATACGTGTATGTGTGTGCTGACATTTTAGAATTTTGTTTGTTTTCAATTGGTGAAATAAAAATATTTCATAGGGAAAAAAAAGTAAAATAAACCTTTTTCAACTGACATCTTCAGAGATATTTTTCCCCTCCTTAATTTTTAAGCAAAATAGTCTCCAAAATACAATTTATTATAAATAATGCGTATTTAATAATTTGAAAATTGGTAATGTACATTCATTCATGGGGACAAAATCTATAATGACTGAAAACACCAGTAATTTAGCATTATGTATGTAAAATCAAAACAAAGTAAGTTACTTATTTTCTACACATTTTATTTATTTATTTATTTATTTATTTTTGCTTTCAGCAGCAGGTAGCTAACTGTCTTTAACCTTTCTAGTAGGTTAAAGACACTGCTGTTTGTCTATCACTGCATTTCTCTGTCAATTTTTTATTTTTTTTATTTGAGTTTGCCATAAATATACTTAGAATGAATGCACTAAGTCTTACTTTAGTTTAATGGGCCTATTTTTATGCATTAAAGTAGTTTTAAAATTTTCCTATATTTTTAATGAAAATGTCCTAATTAATTTTTTGGCCTTGCTGCTGGCACTGTAAAGTGTTCATTTTTGCGATTACCATTTTTGCTTTGCTTCTATTTTGAATTAGAATAATAAACAAAATTTTGCTATTAAATTTGTGCCTTATTGCATTTACTATTTAGAGAAAGAGTTCATGTAATCAACATTGCAGAAAATTTGTATATCTGGCATTCGGCCAAAAATCGATCACTTGATTTTTAGCTTTTAAATGTGGGATATTGGTTTTAATTCTTGGTCGAATTGTTACGGAATTTGGTCGAATTGTTAATTGCATTGGCAAAAATTTCTTGTCAAATAAGGTTTATTTTTTATTTATATCTCAGGCATGGTGGAGTTTCACAAATACCGAAAAAATTTTTTGCTAAATTTTTTTTGCAAAGAAACTCCTGCGTTCCTTTTTTGCGTAATCTTTTTGCATCCTTTACGGGAATTATATTCTCTTCATTTCAATTATTTTTTAGGTTTAATTAAGAAGTAAACAAATAAATTTTCTTCTTATTTTTATCAAAATCTTACAGTATACTAGTTGCGTATAAGTCTATTCACATGTAAGCCGAACCCCCAACTTTCAGACAAAAAGACGGAATCCCTCGTGCAGGTCGACCTCCCTGCTTTCAGAGAAAAATCCTAAACCTTTTTACAGTGGATTTTTAGACACTTTTCAAAAAGAAAGGAAATAAAGTGTAATTACAATCGGAAATGTGTAGTTTCATTTTTTCGATTGCGATTTTTGTAAAGGGTTCGTTTTTGCAGTTATGTATTTTTGTTAATTGTTGCTTTTATTTTGAATTAATAAAAATAAGTTTCTGCGCTTTAATTTCTTGCAGTATTACGTTTGATTTATTTTTGTTAAAACCAGCTCCACTCGATCAATTACGTAAAATTCCCAAATCTGAATTTTGGCTTTTACTGCACTTTTTGCATAGGAGATAAAGAACACAAAAGACTGCAAGCAGTATTAGAACGAAAAATTATGCAAGATAATGAAGCAGTAAAAGCCATGATTGATGCAGGGAATAAAATGAAATATGCAAAAGAGATGTATTAAGTGCATGTAAATAATTTTACTAATGTTTCTTTGTCATTCTGATGATTATTTAGAAGTTATTGTATTATTTTTTTAATAATCTTCACATTTTATTAAAATAGTACACAATATTTTAAAACTATTTTTCTGTTTGTTCTATATTTTATACATTTTCCATTGCAATCCCTGTTAAAATAAAATCCACTTCTGTCTGATCCAAGTATTTTTCATTAGGTACAACCTAATAAATCACATTTCGTCTTATATGCCTGACAATACAGTACCTTAGTACCTATTAAAAATAATCAAGGTTCAGGAAAAATTTTTGAAAGTTCAGGAAATGCAAATCCTTACTGCTACCACCCCTGATATTTTTAAAACCATGATATGCTATTTTATGGATAGGGGCCCGTAAATTTGGAGGTCCTGGGTCCCAGGGTCTCGTAATATCCGAAGTCTATTGGCATCACTGTAGACCTTATTAAAATCATTTTCAACTAAATTGCATTCTAGAAATATTTGTCTATAATATTCTCTCAGAAATCCAAGTTTGTTAAATTAGTTAAGTAGTGCATAAATATAAATTTTTTTAAAGGTGCAAAATTATGCAATTGTAAAGCTCATTAAAGACGGTAATTAAAATTTGTCTTTTTAATAGTTTTTTTTTCTCTTCTAGAGCAAGAAGTTCCAATAAATATATTAAAATCTGATTGTTGGACTGATTGGATTAATTTTGACAGACCATGGACTGGTGGTGGGGACTTTGAAACATTAAACAAAATCAATCAAGAATTTGTTTTTTGCACCAATCCTCTCAAAGCTGAGTGTCGCACTGTAGAAGGTAAATTATATATTTATTTTAACCTTCAAACCATTAAATTTTAACAGCAAATTTTTTTTTACTCAACCTTGTTGTCTGCGCTTAATGTGATGACTTTGGGACACAATGATTTTGATAACAATAACTGATCGATAACAGTAAACGAATCACAAAATTAAATAAATTTACCTATTTAAGTCGCCCATACTATTTCAAAATAAAATCTTTAAAAAAAAAAATACTTTTCATTTATGTACTGTAATATTTCCTTCAGAATATAAAAATTAAAAATTCTTTTTAAAAAAATCATATCAATTGTTGATTGTGTGCAATTTTTCCTAATTCATTTTTCCTAAGAAGTCTTTGATTATATAGTGAATGTTTCTGTGTCAGTTAAGAGCTTGTTCGAAAACTGATAACATTAAGCGGCGTAATGATTTTAAAAAGCGATACTTTTAACGTGCAAATGAATAGAGAAAATTGAGACCAAGTGATTTTGATAACAATAAGCGATTAATAGCATTAATCGTGATCAGATTATAGGCAGAGATTATTGTACATCATTGCTAATTAAATTTAGGTGTTTTTTTTCTTTTTGAAATTTTTGTAAACAGTATAGATTGGTTTTGCATTTAACCATGCCAGTTTGTATGTAATTATTAAATAAATCAGAAGTTTTCATCACGGAAAGAGGTGATATTATTACCATAAAAATTTATCATAAATGTTTCCTATTTTCATTTCAATGAAATTGTTTCTTTGAAATTTACAATTGTTTCTTGAGTTCATTCAAAAGTTGTAAATTTCAAATCATCTTTAGTATCAAGATATTTCATCAATAGCACCAATCCAATTTTTTATTTGCTTAAGTTGACGACCGTTTACCTACAAGTTGGCGATATTTTGTCAAGTTAGGTGCAAAAAATGAGATTAGACATCTGGTATCAGTTTGCCAGCAATGGCAATATTTAGCGCAATTACCATAGAATTTCCTTGCTGGAGCGCATTTGTGGGAATTCCATCGACTATAGTGTAAAACTATCTTCCCATTCTCAGATCTCAACAAACTAGTGACTATAAGTATTTAAAATGTTCTTCTCTTCACTCTAAGGCATGTTTAAACTGTTTTTCCCCTTTTACATATTCCATTTAGTCATTGTTATTAGAATTTCTAATTTCAGATGCCAACAAAAACATTAAATTTCTATTAATTAAAAAATACTATTCTGCATATTTACTGTACTTTATGTATTGTTTTGCAAATCATACTTTTGAAATATGTGTTAATTCATTTTAAGTATATCCAATTTTTAATTTAAAGGTCAGGAAAAGTCATCCGATACTGGCCAAGTTTTAAGGTGTGATGAAAAGGGTCTTGTTTGCTTAAATAAGGATAATAGGCTGAATGAATGCCATGATTATGAAATTCGATTCTTCTGTCCATGTTGTGAGTAAAATAGATATCTGTATTTATCAAATGTTATTACTTTTATGTTTTTTGTGTCATATATAGTAAAAATTCTGTGTCATATATAGTAACAAAACTGGAAAGTTAGTTCAAATGTGTCTAAATTGAAGAGAAAATTGCGTTTGTCTGACAGGTAGTTATACAAACGTTGATTTTGTGTTTTGCGTGATTCTTTCTTAAAATAAAAACTGGACTGAGTCTTTAAAATCAAACCATAATGTAAGTTCTGTTTTTTTAATAAGTTTTTTAATAATGTTTTTTTAAAATAATTTAGTTGAGAATAAGAACTTGGTATAGAAATAGTTTTTAAGATTGAGATTTTTTTTGAAAGACTTTTTAACATTGGTACAGTTTGTTTTCCTTATCTTACTAACAGGCATGAAATTTGTTGTATTATAAATATATTGGATAAAAAATAGAACTGTCTTCAAATTAAAAATTGCGCTGTAAAAACAACATCAACACAACTTTTTAACATAGTTTTTGAAGTCGGCACTAAATTATGACAGTCTAATTACCATTACACCATGCGTTACTTCATATTGGAAGTGTTGCAAACTCTGGGCAATTGATTCATGATTACAAAGTATTTTATTTATAATAATATAGCACCAACTTCTAAAACTATGTTTAAAAGTCGTATTGCTGTTGTTTAAAGAATGAATTTATGGTTTAATCAAGTCAGTTTTATGATTTTACCCAAAAATTATTTTATTTTGCTCTTTTTAGTTTAAATGCATTTTTATATAAATACTCTATTAAAAAAAACATCTCAAATGTTTTTGAACAATCTCAAATGTTTCAAACTCACCTACTGTGAGTGACTGTCACTGAAAAATAATCATTTGAATGGTAAATTGCATTTTGAAATTGATTAAAAAAACTCCAGAACAGACTTCAGTCTTAAAACAGACTGCATGAATTTCATTTTTGTCTTACAGAAGGATTTCCTCAAACTTTTATTATAATTGTTTTTTATATTACTGCCTAATGGCAACAAACTCTTTTTAACTATGAGTTTTACATTTATCAATAATTTACATAACAAAGAAATATCAAGCCAAGCCTTTTCAATTAAAAGAAAAATACTTAATTTTCACTCATGACGTTCTTTCTAAAGAACAGTTATGATCAAATCAGTGTATAATATTTAAAATAAACAACCCTCTGTCAAATATAAAAAAAATCATTAAAATTGGTCATTTAATCAAAAGTTATGGATGAAAAAACAACAACAAAAAAAATTTACTATATTTTTGCCTGTAACTTTTTTTTAATTATCAAATATGGTAAAACCAAGGCACATTACCTATGGGAATGCTCTTGATGGATTAAAAAAAGAATCACCAATAGTGGTTCATTCAATCAGAAGGCTTCAATGAACAAACAGAGACAAAAAAAAAAAAAAAGATGTGGTATGAATTGATAGCATCCTCCTTTGGGAAATCAGTTAAAAATAGGAATGTTTTTTTTTTTTTTTTTTCATTATTCCTTCAACTTGTTAAAATGGGTTTTAATTTTAAAGTATTAAGGCATACATTTAACTCAACAGAAATTTTTTCTAACTATTGTTTGAAAAAAACACTATTTTGTATGGCTCTGATAGTTTTTAAAAATTCTGGAAATTTTACTTTTGAAACTTTGTAGAGACACTTCTATAAGTAGTCGGGTTGTAGAAGGCTATTATCAGTTAAGTATAATAGACTGGGTATTGCAAGTACACATTCTTACTAAATATTTCAGTCTGTCATTATAGACTGTTATATAGTTTTATTTATTTATTTATTCAAATTTTTTTACAGATATTAGAGTTTCTACAATTATGAAAATTCCTGACACTGCTATCAGAAATGTTCCCAAAGCTTGTAAAGAATAAAATCGAAATACTGAAAATTAAAAAACAAAGGACTACTTTTCAATACCGTAATAATCAGTAAATAGCCTGCATCGTTGTATAGTTCGCAGCAAGAAAAATTCATTCTAAAAAAATTAAGTTAGGTGTAAAACCCGCATTATTGTATAACCCCAGGGTTCCCGCTAGGCTGTGGGATTGCGCGAAAGTTTACATTTTACCATATGTTATTTATATATGGCTACCCGAAAGAGCTGCTGCATATCTCTTTATGGTCAGTGACCTGTACTTTAGTCCTACCCACCTATTGGGATTAAATTGGAGGGGAGACAAGGCTCCCACGACAGCTAGATTGCTTATTTTGGTCCTCCTCCCTGGTCTTCTTTTGTGAGTGCATTACATTTCATTTAAGAGCAATACAAAAAACCACTTAAGATTAGCTCTCTTTTTTATGAATCATGTACACTACCTCATAACAGCAGAACATTAATCTGTAATTGTGAAGCATGAAGAATTACTTCGGTCATAAGGGGAGGGAAGAGTTGACATTGATTGATACAACTTTGCTGATCAGAAAAGTCAAGGTTCAAAAGTACTCCCAGTAAGAAAAGGTCTCACAGTAAGTTTTCTCACACAAATCTCCTTTTTTCTATGCAATATACCCCTAAAAAACAATGCAGGCACCTGAAACCTGACTGCGTTTCTCCATAAAGTTCTTTCGTTCCTAGCACCTGAGCCCCAATCTGCTTGCATGAGGTAGTTAAGAGGGATGGGTGAAATTAGATCATCGTTGTGAAAGCTACAACTTATTTTTTGTAGATAACCTGCAGGCTTTGCACAGATTATTACGGTATATGCATGCTATAACAGCCAAAAAGAAGTTTTATTATGTCGGTGCAAGTTTTAAATATGATAACATTTACAACTCGTCCCTTTTAAAATTATTCAATTTTTATTGTTTCTAAACAGCTCATGCATTTTTTATTTGATAAAAATTATTTTGGTGCTTGATATTTTAGTTTTTAATTATAATTCATACATTTATTTTCTTAGCAACACAAGTACCAGAAACTACTACTCCAGTTCCGACCTTGCCTCCAGGACCTTGCATATTTGGATGGACAGAGTGGTTTAACAGTCACCAACCTGATGATCAAGGGGAGTTTGAAACTATTCAAAGTTCACGAACTAAACATTTGTTTTGCCCTAATGACATGATATCAGCTATAGAATGTCGTCGTGTGGGTCATATTGTGGATGAGCACCTTCAACAAGGAGTTCTTTGTGACTTGGAAGTCGGTCTCATCTGTAGTCAGGAGAGTTTGAACAGAGATGAAAACTGTTGGGATTATGAAGTCAGATTTTTCTGTGATTGTCCAACAATTACCCCATTTACTGGTAATTCTTTAAAAAAAAGTTATTGTTGTGATTGTTATTAATCATATGATTTTATTCCATGAGTGTTATTTCTCCCCTCTCTCCCCTTTCTTCAGTGCTCTTCTTTTTCAAAAAATCATTAATATTAGTCACTGTACAAAACATTAGATGAAAGTGAATATACAATTTTGATTGTATATTCACACAAAAATTTGTTTTGTTATAGTTAAGAGTTTATGTTAGCATGATAATAAAAATAGATTGCATCTGTATTTTTACCACCAAGAGCAAATGAAGATTAACAACCATTTCTGTAATTTATTTTTGCCTCATATATTGTCATACAATGAATCCAAGCAATCTTTGGCGACTATTTGCTCAAGAAATTGGTTTCAATAGTTACTTTTTTTTAAATCAACACTATTGTCTAAATAAGACAACTTGGTTGCTTTCTATCCAGTTCTTTAACTCATTCTCCGGTTCTCTGCTTTAGCAGTGCCAACATGCTTCAAAAACAATCATCTGCTACTAAATGCTCATTTTCAAAAGTACTTGCATTCATGAAATGTTTCCAATTTTAACGCTGTCTCTGCACAGCTAGAGCATTTTAAAGGCATTTAGGAAGCATTTTAAAACAAGGCTTCCTAAACCAGGACTGCTTGTAGTATTAAAAAGAAAGACGTCTTATTTTTAATATCATCAATAGTTAAATTTGAATCAATAAAATTTGCTGTTTGTTACATTACAAACATAAATCAGGGTTGCTACGCTACCTGGAAAACAGAGAAAACCTGGAAAAGTCAGGGAATTTTAAAATTGAGTGAAAAAGTCAGGGAAAAGTCAGGGAATTTTAGCCAATGTTTGAAGCACTGACATGGAAAGTTCAATATAAATGACCTTAACTCTTTTTTGCTTCACTCAAAGTACAGCATTCAGAGGAACCTGCAGAGATTGACGCAACCTGATTCAACCAAGGATTTGATCAGAATTTTTTTTTTCAACTCTTAAGTTTAACTTTTAAATAGTTAAAAGTAACTAACATTTTATTAGTGTTATTCAGATTTTTACACTAAGTAACTAATGTAGTTTTTCTTTTTTTTCCCTCTCTCTCAAAGTTTGTTAGCAATCCATTTTCTCATTTAGAATCAGAGTTATTAGACCTTTAAAAAAAACATTTTGCAAAGTGCCTACTTTTACTTCATGGAAATGCTTGTTCCCTTATATTACTTAGTTGAATACTGTTTCAAAATTTTTCAGAAATTATTTTAAGATTAGATATCCCTGTGATTGTTTTAAACAGAATATTTTGGGCAAATGTATGTTTTTTACTGGTTTGATGCCATGGATTTAAGACTGGAATTTTTTAAATATATGTTTGGAAAACCTGGAAAAGTCAGGGAATTTCATTCTGTTGTTTGAGTAGCAACCCTGATAAATTAAAAGTAATAGAATTTATTACTAAGAAAATTGAATTTTAGTCTTTGGAATCTTTTCCTCAGTTTTCATCATAAAGGCTACTATTTTTGACCTTATGGGCTAGTATTTTATGCACTAAAGACATAAACTAACAGTTATTTCTGAGTGATCTAAGAGGGTAGAAATTTTGACAGTATTAAATCACTCTTGCAAACATTCTTTATAAACAAAGGACTTTAAAAATAAATAGTTGAGAATTTAAAGTTATAAAAATATTCCTACCAAGAACAAATTTTGCTCATTTTGTTTTATGAAAAAAAAAAAACTTCTTTATAAAAATTGCTAAAAGTTCAGCTCCAGAATTTTGAATGTCCATTTATCCACCTTGCATATGTTATCTTTATGTATGTATCTGGTAAAAGGAATTTCATTTCTTATCGTACAATATTGTAAAAAGGATAATGACATTCTTGGCTTAGTACATTTTTGTATGTTTTAGCATCAGTGACACAAACAACCACTATTCTTCCCACTCGAACTGCATGCTCTTATTGGTCAGAATGGATTAATGAAAACCACCCCAGTGATATGAAAGGAAAGGGAATTAAAAAAGGAATAAAAGGTTCTGCTGGTGTTAAAGGAGATAGCGAAAAGGTCATGCTTTTGAGACTTCAGACTGAGCATAACTTTTGCAAAGAAGTAAGCTTTTCCCCCGTACATTGTAATTATTTATCATTCTGATTCTACTTTTCAAGACCTGAATTAAGTGCAATAAGTATCATTATAGATTGTTTAAAATTTGTAAATAATTAACAGTATTTTTGTCACTTTAGGGCTATCTGTCGGATATTGAATGCCGAGAATCTGCTACTGATTTAGATTACACAGAAACAGGTGACAACAAGCTGACTTGTAACTTAATTTCTGGCTTTAGATGCAGAGGAAGAGATCAACTGAGTGGTTTTTGTAAGGATTATAAAATCAGATACTTTTGCTTTTGCAGTAAGTATTGATGAGTACATGTTTCTCCAGTTAGTTATTAAAAAATTCAATCAATGCATGTTTCACAAAAATTTCTGTTTCTCTTCTTTGAATATTGCTCAGTTGCAATCCTACTTTTTTAAAAACTAATATCATGTTGTTAAAATATGTGATAATAAATTGGCTTTTTATGAATAAAGTTGAAGCATTTTCTTAAATTTAAAAATAGCTGAGAGCTGTGTTCTGTTTACAAGGTGTTCAAAAAGAACTAAAAAACATTTAGGGATTTCAATTGATGCTAACAAGTAAAGTAGTTTTCTTTTCTTTTTTTTTTTTCTTTTTCTTTTTTAGGGGTTTGTAAAGAACAATTAATGTTGTTCCTTCTTTTTTTTCAATGAGGAAACTGAAAGACCAACCAAAAAGAAATAAGGAATATAAGGAATTGTTGCTGATGAGTGTTATTCTATGTAGGGTCCCAAGGGAACAGGCATCCTTACAATTTTGGTTTCTTTTCAAAAAAGGATGGCCCAAGAAATTTTAAAAACTAAAAAAATACTATATATTGTTGTCTTGGTTAAGGGCCATTTCACGGTATTTTGTCCAAACGTATAGTCCGCAACATGATGCTTTTTTTTGTTATAACTTTTGTAATTTAGAATTTAATTATTACTGAATTTTATTTTCAAATGATGTGTTGAACACATTATTTGAAAATAAAATTAAGTGACAATTAAACTGTAAGTTACTTAGTTATAACAAAAAAAGTGTCATGTTGCGGACTCTACGTTTTCAGAAAATACTGTGAAATGACCTTTAATTCAAAATTTTTGTTAATTTCAAAAATATCATTTTGGGGGGTTATATTGACACATCTGGCCGAATAAGTGGCATTATTATAGTATTAAATGCAACAAATATAATTAGCTGAATGCAAAACCTGATGTTGATGTATAATAGGACTGTATTTATTTTTAACAGAAACAAGTTTATACAAATATTTTTATGTAAAAAATGCATATGAATAAATTCTAATTCTTCATTCTTTTGAAAATTATACATTTAAAATCCAGCGTTCTAGCATAGTTAATGAAACTTGTATGAGTATATATCTTGTATACATTACCAACGGTAAGAATTGTTTTGTTTTTGGTTTTTTATTTGCTGCTTTTAATATTACCTAATTTATGAGATGAAAATAAAAAAAAAATTTAAAACATTATTTTCAGATGAAGTTTCAACAACTCCTGTTATAACACAATCTATTACTCCACAGATAAATGTTGGTAAGTATTGTTAAAAATGGTTTGTATTCAAAGAATTGTTAAAAAGCTGTACTTATCTTTTAGAACATGCACACAATCATATGTCTTATGTGTATTGGTAGTTTTAAAAAAATATATGAATAGGCTTTTTGAAGCTAAAATTTTATGCTTGGTTCATTTACCATATTTTGTTTTTCTCAGCATACTATATGGAGACTTTTTAGAAAATAGTTGGATGAAAACAGTTGTATGGAAAACTGTGAGAGTAACACCACTTTTTCCATGAATAGTTTTCCATGTTTAGAGCTTGTTGCCAATATTAACTCTATTATTTCAAAAAACTGACTTACACCAGTTGAACTTCAAAAGGCTGATAATACATGTATACATATGTACATACACTTTGAATTAACATGCACTGAACACACGTAAACATATGTGCTTTTTGACGTTACATGCCAATACGTGAGAGATTTTGTTGGTGAAGACAAGAGTAGCTTTCACTTGTCAGCCTTAAAGATCGAACCTTATTTAGTGCTCAGCCGTGCTCATTTATAATCCTTGGCTTGGTCTTTGGTGTACATTCAGTGAATCAGTCTGCTAAAGACTGAAGAAAAAAATCCAGACTTTGCAAAGCAGTTTGTAATACTCTTGAAAATTCCACTGCTTTGATTTGTATTAGCCTGCTGCTAAACAACCAGTTATTCTCGAGGTTTCTGATTTGGTTAAGAGTTTTGTTCAGATGCTGCCCTTATGGATGCAAAGCTCTCAAATAAGGATGATTATTTCTTTTTGCCTTACCACTTAAGTATACTGACACTTCATTTTCATAATTTTTCATTAATCCTCACATGCAAAATTTTCATGTTTCAAAAACTATTTTTTATTTTATTAAAAACTTTTTTTATTTATTATTTTTCTTATTAGTCCTTAATTTTACTTTTCTTTTAAAATATCCTTTATTTTTTATGAGCAGTGTGTATTAAAGAAGCATTAAATTATTAGATTTTTTATCGTATCAAGTGTGTTGTATTTAAAAATATCCAGTGATTAAAATAATAAATAGTTGAGGGAAAAATTTTTTTTAATAAAATTCAGTTTGTTTATAAAACACAGAGTTGTTTGTTAGCTATATTTTTTTATTATTTCACATATTCTTATGTACTAAGACTTTCCTTAGTTACTTTGGGAAGATGTTAACTATGATAAAAGTCATTAATAGCTTTAGTTAAATGTTCTATTTGTATTTATATCTTGCTTAGATAAATGAGTTTTAATCTTTGTATTTAGTTTTAGTCACTCAAAATATCTTTTTTTATTTTAGTATTTGGTGGAGAATTTTCTAATTAATAAAAGAAAAGTATAAATTTATTGTTTGAAAACAAGCTCTGGAAATATTGCTAACAAATATTTTGTACAGAATGTCTACAGGTCACAAAAGTCCCAAAAAGTCACGAAAATTACAAATAGGTCACAAAATTTTTTCATCCACCGTGACCAGTCTCCCCCAGAAGGCATTGTATGATTGTATATCTGGTATCGGACAGATTTTTAACTATCCTCAATCTGACCCGGCCACTGCAAGAAATATCTGGCTATTTGTCATGTCAAATTTTATTTTAAAATTTAATTAATTAACGTGTATTAAAAAGATATGTGCATTACAAACGAACAACGTATTTGGAAATTGTGGCTTCTGTAAATATATGTATAGAACTCACCGTTTACAAACATCAGAGCCGGATATTTGATACATGTTCATCATACACGCGGCTCAGCTATCCTCTATCTGGTAAAGTCAATATTCAATATTTTGGGAATAGTGCGCAAAAGTCCCGAAAAGGTCACAAAAAGTCACGAAATTTCACTTTTGAAATGCTGTAGATACCCTGTTGTATGATTTGTATAAAAACAATATATTTTCCTCAGTTTTCATATAATGTTTTTTATATAGCTAAGTGTGAAGCATTTTACAATATTAGAGATGGCCCAGTGCCTATATCTGACAGCAATGTAAAGGCATCCAGTAGTAAAAGCTCTAGCAGTGGGCCGCAAAGCTCACATCTGAATTCCATATCCACTCACAAATCTGGTAAGTACCACATTTCTGGAAAACTAAAGGATGAGTTGTATAGTTTTTGTTTAAAAGAAAAGTTATGTATGGGTCATTTGCAGTCTGAAAATAGACTATGCCAAACCTAAGCAGACACTTCTTTTTGTGTGTGTGTTTCCTGTACTTAAAAATAAAAAGATAAGTACTAAATTTAATGCTTAAAGACATTGAAACTTCAGGGTTGTTAAGTGTAGGGATGTAACAAATAATGCTTTTGCTGAATACAGAATATTTGGTTCTTTCTTCCAGGTCAATGTCCAAGTGCTCAGCCATTTTTTCTAGGCCAAACCTGAATATTCTGCCGACGTCTTCACCAAATAACAAATATTCATCAATTAAATATTTAAATTTTTCAAAATTCATTGGGATTGAAAGTTTTTGTTAAATTTAGAATTAATTATTAGTCAAAAACAAGCACTACATATTAATTTAGGCATTTTGCCTTCAATAGTTAGGTTATGTTTAAAATTTACACATTTCTAGCAATACTGTATTTTTTGTATTATTTTGACTGCAATAAAACCGGGTACTTTCATGCATAAATGGACTACAAATGATATATTTTTTATGTAAGCATTTGCATTATTTAAATAAATATTTGATCCAAATGAAAAAGTTTAGTATTTAATGAACTTTTACATTGCTATAAATAGTACATTTATTAGTCTATATTGTACCTTAATAACTGAATAAAAATAAAGACTTGATTAAACTTTTTTGTGAGGATGTAATTAATGCTATATTTAAATAAAATATAATTTTAGAATTATAAAATATATATAATAAAGTGTTTCTTACATACTATATTTATTTGTTAAATTATAAAAGGCGTGTTTGGAAACCAATAGTATAGCGTGAATTATAAGTTTTAAATCTGTGATGTAAAGACTATTAGGAAGTTGAGTAATTTGATTTTTTAAAATTCTCGATACATATCTAGTACATTGCGTAATTGCAACACATTGCAAAAAAGTTTGAAACATCATATACAGATGTTACTGTAAAAAAAATAATTTATTTCTAAAATATTCTTATTTGGGAAAATTATACCCTAAATGTTCATTTTTGATAACTGCAATGTAAATTGAAATGTTTAAAATCTAGATCTCTTTTCTTCTTCTTCTTTTTTTAATGGCTAGTATACAATAAGTATTTGGCCAAAAAGTAGGCTTTTGGGCCAAATAACAAATAGTGGCCAAGAGCGTGTTACATCTTGTATGTTTTAGGAAAGTTTTTTTTTTCAACGACAAATAGGAAACCAGAAGTAAATTTAAGGGCAAAAACTTTTTGTGATCACCCTGTAAAAAGTAATGCTTGAAGTGCATTGTAGATGTATAAAAGGAAACATACAAAATACAGAAAATATACAAGAGAAAGATACAAAATAAGGAAGACTTAACTTCATATGCATCTGTCTTCGTTGAAATTGTTCCAATAACATTTACTCAAAACAACGTATGAATGTTTTATCTTTTGTTTTATCACTTGTACACAAATTAAAAATTTTGCAGCTTTTTTAACAGTCAGTTCCTTTTGTAATTTTTGGTGACTAAACCACATCTTAGAGTTAACAGTTTGTAGCATAATATAGTTTGCATTAAAGAACTAAACATAAATAATTTTCAAGATATTGAGTCTTTATTATCTCCAAATTGTTCGAGAATATAATTTGAAGAACTGGTTGTGAATTTAAGAAAAGAAAAAGAAGTATCAACTAAAATCGGAAAATTCTAGAAATCTTGATTTACACTTGAATGTTATGCATGTATATTTCTTAATCTAAAATTTATTTTTATGTATGAACGTTTTCTATTATACATCTTATAGTTAATTCCCTATATAGTTGAATCAAAAAGGATAAAAAAATTCTTTGATAGACAGTTTTCAACCCAATAAAATATTACAACTATGTTTTACAAATGACCAGCTTTCTTCTCATGCAGAATTTAATTTTAGGAAGATTTCGGTGCATACTTCCTTGCAACTATTTTCAGTTTGGAATTTGGTCTTTAAAATATTTAGATGAGTTTTTGTTCAGAAACTGGAAAAGTTAATTTCTCTTTTCCTTGCCTGAAAAATAGAAAGCAAATCTAAGTAACTTTCTTATATTTCCGTGTTAATTCTACTTCAAGATATGGAAACATTTTATTGCAGTCTAAATACTATACTGTCGTGCTAAGCACAAAAGTCATGCCTTAACTTTTTAGCAAAATTAGTAAGTTATTGCAGGTGGTTCTTTGTCACTTATTTTACTCAATGCAATGTTTTGTGGTCATGTGTGAATGGGAGACATATTTTTTTTATTTCTGAAATGTTGCATCTGAATAAAGTACATGAAGGTGCAAAACTTCAACGGTCAATGTCTAATTTTGAGCTCAGAAGCAGCTGCCACATTTGTGCTTAGCACAGCAATATAATGTCAACAAATCTTAAATCATTATTTTAAATTTCCGTATGTATTGACTAGGGCTCGACCGATGGCATTTTTTGGCCGATGGGCCGATGCCGATTGTTGGCCGATTGCCGATTATTCTCCTCTTCCATCGGCCGACGGCCGATGGTAAAAAGTCGCTTTAAACCATTAAAACGTGTAGAATGCTTGTCAAAAATGTCATTTTGAATCATTTACTATTTATTTTTGTGTTTATAAAAGCATAAATGCATTATTCAAGCACCGTAAAACTGTTTGGGGGAAGTTTACATAATAATTAAACTGAAAGAATCACTCGCGATTCTAGTAAAGTAATTAAACTATTTGGAGGTTAAAAAAATTAAAAAATGCTATGTCAAAGGATTTTTAATTCTTTTTTCTTATCTTTGCCAAAAAAAAAAATACTCAACAGCTATTGGATTGCTCGGGTCTAATTCCCTTTCCTTCAACATTTTCTCTTTATAACACATGCACTGCAAATGCCAAGTGCCGCTGCCTTTATTTTCTCATTTTTTTCATGGAGAGGAATGCAGATGTTATGACACAGGCTAACAAATAATGTGGGTTTGTATTTTTAACGAAACTGTCAACCCCTTCCTCTCAGCTTTTTTTCATGATCCCCCCCCCCCCCCCATTTTTAAAATAAAAGCGGGAACAATTACATGCATATTTTTCATTAAAAAAGTTATTTTAAGCTCTTTTTTTGAAATAAAAATTAAATATTAAAACATTTCGCTTGCAGTATTATCCCTTGTATAGTATATCCCCTGATCATAACCAAGAAGTACTGAATATTGCTTTAAAAACATAGACGTGAGATTTTTTTTTCATTACAAATGAATGCTGGGTCTTAAGAACTAATCTTATTAGATTTTTTTTTTCTGAGTTGAAAATTACACTGAAATACATGACATGTTCTTTATATTTTCATGAGCACAATGTAAGGTCACCAAAATAAACCAATATTTTGAGCACCAGCAGTTTTCTGTTGACAAATAACCTTCTTAAAACACGTGATCGTTTATAAAAATTAAGATGTATTTTGAAAAAATATATATATTTTTATATACGTTGACAATTTTTGAAATTAATGAAACTGAAGCATTTTTATTAAGGTATTGTTCCACCCTGTATCCCAAACTCGTTTTTAAAGAATTAAATTTTTGAAAATTGCAAGTCTAACTTGGACACATAAAATTTTGACCAATAAACATTTATACTGAAAAATTAATTCATATTTTTTAACAATATGTTCTGTGTTGTACAAGAAATAATCTAAACTGAAAGCAGATGCAACGAGATTGTTGTACAATAGCAGAAAAACTGTCAACTGTCTAACACGTGACATCAAAGAAGCCAAAAAAATGCGCTAAAAAAACGAAGATAAACGGGGAAAAATTAAAATAAATATCGTATATAAAATGTTAAGATGTATTTTGAAAAAAAATATGCATTGATCAATCTTTGAAAATAAAGAAATTTTGGCATTTTTATTAAGATGTTATTAAATCCTGTGGCGCGAACTCGCATTTTGAGAATTCAATTTTTAAAAATTGCAAGTCGAACTTGGACACATAAAATTTCGATCAATAAATATTTATACTGGAAATTTTTTTCTTATTTTTGACCAATCTTTTCTATGTTGTAAACTAAAAATGAAATAACACTAAAAGCAGATGCAGCAAGATTGCTGTACAATTGGCGAAAAACTGTAACACGTGGGATCGAAAGAGCAAAAAAAAAAAAAAAAAACACAAAGAGAAAAAAGTTTACGCTGCTAAAAATTAAAATTACTATCGTACTTTGATTGAGTTGACTTTTTATTGTTTACAAATTCAGAATAATAAGAAACATGACAAACTAAAAGCAGATGGTATAATATTATTGCACAATGACATCTAATACACTAAGTCATTATTAAAAGAAAAACGGACAAAAATGAGGCAACTAACCTGGTGCGAAAAACAAATAACACTCATAAGACGCCTCTATAACTTTTGCTTTAACATATTCTATTTCGCGAGTATTCTACTCAGAGAACTACTTTAATAATGAAGGTTTTCGGGCAGCGATCGCTTAAACTAGTTTTCCGAATTTTTTATCAAATACTTTGTAGAATGACATTATTTTTGTGTTTTTTTTTTTTTTTTTCAACTTATGTGCTGCCTGTTATTGTATGGAAATAGAAATTGAGCTATGGAGAAAAAAGAAAGTGAAAGACAGAATGTTTTCTGGAAAGTTGTCCCTGCGAAAAACATCTGCCTTGCATCGGCTTTTAGATGTTTTTTAAGGCCGATGGGCCGATGTTTTTATAAAGTTAACATCTGCCGCCGATGCCGATGGCCGATGGCAACTTTGTTGAACAATCGGCGCCGATGCATCGGTCGAGCCTTAGTATTGACTATACTTAAATTAATTTTTTCAAATGTATTGAAGTATAATCAACTTTTTTGTAGCTGGAGCTTGGATTGCTGGTGATATTGATAAAAAACAATGGATTGAAGTGGATCTGGGTGAAATACAACCAGTTTATGGAGTTGTTACCAAGGGTAGAAATGCATTTCCGTCATGGGTTAAATCATACAAAGTACTCTATAGCAGAAATGGGCTGGCCTATGCTTACATTACCGATCAAAATAATTCTGAAAAGGTATATTTTATTAGTTATGTTTGCATTATTTATTATGTTTCTCTTGTGATGCTATATTTCATAATTTATTGACAAAAAACGTTAATAAAGTCTTGTTGCATTGCATAGTATACTATCAGGGGCTGAAGTTTATGGCAGGATGGTGGGATTCCTGCTAAAAGTTCTTAGATCCCTCCTTGAGAATAGTCTGGGATGCAGGCTCCCTCCCATTGAAGATTTATTAATGGGTGTATGAGGGTTTTAACATTTATTGAATTTTGCAATGTTTATGTAGTTTTAATGGAATAAAAGTAAGCAGTCTTTCAGAACTTGGAAAGCGAATATGGAAAGCGTAAAGAAGACATCAAACAGAAAAATGGGAACAGACATAAGGTTAAACTAAGGAAATATTGCCACTTTTTTCTCTATTTGTTTGACTACTAGCATGTCCAGTGATGTAACTTTAGCCTTGGAGAATTTGCCATTATGCTTTGCCTATCATGTCTAAATGATTTCATCTTGTCTATTGAATCTAGTGCAATTTGTATTAGCATTTTAAAAATTATAATGTTTTTTAATTCGTTTTAAAATATAACTAAAATTTATCTATATTTGGGAAGGGAGGGCATTCAATTTTGTCAGTATCTGTAGAAAAATCATTTATAAGCTTAAATATTATTTTTCTTTTAGATTTTTACCGGAAATTATGATAGTGAAACTCCTGTACAGAATTTATTTAGAAAGGCTATTGAAGCACGGTTTATACGCATTCAACCTGTTTCTTTCTACAAGGAAATAGCCATGAGAATGGATGTTATGGGATGTGCTGAAGGTATTTTTTCTTTTATTTGTAGAATTTCCATCTCCAAACCAACATTTCAAATTTTATAGCATTTTGAAACATTTAATTTTTAAGAATTAGCATGGTAGTTTAATAGTTACATAGTTAAAAATTTGAATCCTCAAATAACGAGGACCGTTTAAATCTCATGTTCAGTTGTGACATAGCAAGAAAACATTATTTATGTATTTAATTATTAATTTTGCAAAAGAGAATTGATCTTACCGCATACTGAGTGGTCAATATGTGCACGGATGCATTCAAAAGTATGATATTTTTGTCCATACTTTATATTAACCTTTTCTTTATAATTTAAAGTGATAATTTAATTATGACCTTTTACTGGCTACAGTGGCAATTTGTGTATATACATTGCAGAACTGCAGCATGCACCTCTTATTTTGGTTCATGTAAAAGTATATCATTTACACTTGCTTGTAATAAATGATTTTTACTATCAACAATTGCATATATTTTCTTAATTTGTATGAATGATTATGAGCAAGCATCAGCACACCTACTAACTGGAGGCTCTGTTTATTGCAATGCTAAATTAAAGATTTTACTAATGCACACAATGTAGCAGTGAGATTGGAAACGTTGAACGGATGATTTCCAGAGTCGTAATGCAATCAGTGATGGACCATAATAAGAAAAAAAAAAACATTTAAAATATAAGAGATGAGAGAACATCTATAAATGAGAATGCAATGCAAATACAGTTCATCAGTTTTCCAATCGGCTCATCTACAAAAAAGATTTTACCAAAATGGGTGTTTGGACAGGAAGTCATAAATAAATACAAACTGCTCTTTAAGTTTCTTAATGAGCATCCCTTCCTGGCTTGAGGGTTTAACCCATTAGGACAATTGGACTTTAGAACTCCATCACAACAGAGAATATTTTCCAGGAAACTTATTACTTGTGCGATTGTATTCCCAGATTGCTGCCTTTGGGTAAAAAAGACATCAAGAAGGAAAGAAAACCCTCTGGAGTGTTTGAAAGGATCTCTGTCTGTGTGTGGTACGGTGATTGAAGCTACCTTTCGCGCGCGCGCTGTTAAAAGGTTTCATAAAAAATTTGAAATTATAAAACCTTTTTAAACCAGATTTTAAAAGACTTATTTATTATTTTTGCTGCATTTAAATTTTTTCAAAGAGAAACGCTTACCCTTCAGTGGAAACACGGAAAAAAATATCATATTTTTTCCCTATGTTTTTTAATTTTCTTAGAAAAAAATTTATTTGCCTTTTTGGGAAGGGCCGCAGCCAGAAATTTTTTCTGTAAAAACTTTACACTTGCCTTTTAATAAAGTTTTTCATAAAAACCCAATTTGTATGAATGATTTGAGAACCCCCCAAACCCCCCAATTGTTTTACGCCCAATGGACAATGCTGTGAAATGTACATCCAACACTGCATTTCAAGCAGTTCTTTTGCTAAACATGCAACATGAAACATAATGTTTATTGTGTTTACTCCACCTCTTTAAATATTTGGATATTACAATTCAAGACAAATTTTTTAAGAGGATTTTTTAAAAACATAATTGGAGTTATTGAGGATTATAGCTAAAAAAATATTGCTTAAAATTATATCAGGAAGTAATTTAGATTGTTTTTAGTGTAATTACTGCTATATTGATAAAAGTTTCTTGTCAGTTTTTATAACTACATCAGAGCCTGGTATGGTGTGTTTCTAAATTTAAAAAAATTTAAGTCCCTTTATGCTTCTAGAAAATATTTCTAAGCTAGAGAAAATATTCCTAAGATGCCTTATGAATCAGAATAGCATAATTACTGCAGTTTCAAAGTTTTCAGCTTCACAAAATCTGCCCTATAGTCACACAGACATTGAATAAAACCTTTTCCTGTAAATAAAACAAGACGAATGGATTATTTCTTAAAACATTTGTAAATAAAATGTCCAAAATGTAAATTTAGGGATAGAAAACAATATATTTTCCCATTTATCTTATTCATTTTTTTAAAATTTTCACAAAATGCATTTATGATGTGTTTTTAAAATTTGAGCAGAATCAAGGCCGTATCCAGAGGGGGGCACGGGCCCTGCCTCCCCCCCCCCCCCCGAAATCCTGAGAATTTTCTCAGTGTAAACTTTTCTCAACACAAGTGTTTCAAAGTCAGCCCCCCCCCCCCCCCCCCAAAAAAAAAAAAAAAAAAATTCTGGCTACGGCCTTGAGCAAAATGCCGGCCATTTCAAGTCACAAACCGCCATAGGTTAACCACTCTATCTGCTTAAGGAACTAACTATACTTCAATATTGCAAGCAACATATGAGCTTTGTTTTCCTTTAGTTTTTAATATTGAATCAATGCATTCCTTTTCCATTATAGACCTACTTGAGCAATTCTCTGAAACAAATATAATTGTAATGTGATTGTTTACGCATAAAAGAAATAAGAAATGCATCTGCAAATTAAAAAAATTAGCAACTCAATAGTAATAATGTCAAGGCGGAAAATCTTCTAAAACTGCATATTTTGAGATTTAATTTACAGTATTTTTTTTAAATTTGTATCCATTCCAATAGCTTATAATGTCTTTTGACATTATATACTATTGGATTTCTGTCACATTGTAGTTGTTTCCTTTATTACTCTGCATTTTATGTTGAAGTATACTTACAGAAGTGTGTAGTACTCTGATTTTAACATTATCATGAATATTATTTGGTATTTAAAAATATTGCAACAGATATATAAAAAGAATATTGTATTCACCTATTATGTCAAACTCTCATCAAAGGGCTATTCCTTGAGATGGTCACTTTTTGGTTAAATGTATTGGTGGATGTCATACAGCAATTATTAGCAATTATGAAATACTTTCATTTATTATCTGGGTTTAACCAGTTTTTCATTTCTGACTATAATGCTGTACGAAATTAATTTTTAATCTTGCTTATAGTTTTTCCTATTTAATGCTAACTGAAATATTTCCTACTATTTGACAGTTTATGATTATATTTTAGATGGGAATTCACCAACTAATTTTATTCATCATTATTTCAGGTTTGACAACTGAATACATTACAAGTACAGGTAAGATTATGCATACATAATATTGATATATATATTAATTAAAAACTATTTATATTAATTCATGAATTTGTAATTTGGCATTTTAAATATTTTTATTCTTAGAGTACATACATTAAGGTTTTAAAAGTGAAATTTTTCATGAAAACTGGTTCAAACATCTGCAATCAGGGATTGATTGCAAATTAATTTGAATATCCCTTGTATTTTAAAAGTGATGCGTAAACCCTTGTTGACTTTCATTTGAAAAATCACAAAATGTGAGACGCATTTTGTTTTTTGCTTTGTTATGTGTTTTTTTTTTCTTTTAATCAGGTTTTAATTTTGTATTGAATTGAAGGAAATGAATAGATTTCTTGTTTTCCTCACTGTCATTAACATTACTAGATTCATTTATTTCTGTAAAAAAATGTTCCATTAAATGCTGCTGTATGTGCACTCTCTTTGTAACGACAACCAACTGTCATGTGCACTTACATTCGGCTAAACTGGTTGAGCTCAATTGTATGCTAGAACCAGTTGTTTCTTGAGTGGAGTGAAACTGTTTTAAGAAGGCATTTGATCTACGTTGGGAATTTGATAAGTTGTCTTGGAGCAGCCTAGTTGATTCCTGAGCTTGATGTTCAACTCTTTTGTATTTGAGTTTATAATTTTCTTGTACCTTAAATATACTCAATATTTTAAAATAAATTAGAACTTTCATGTGCTCAATTATCTAAATATTTTGCATGTCCCAAATTCTGTATTACCAGAACTTGTTGAGCTTTTATAGCATTTAAATTAATCAATTCTGAATTAGCTTTGCATCTTCTAGCAACTCCTCCTCCCTGTATTGACGAGATGGGCCTCTACAGTGGACTTATCCATGATTTTCAAATACAAACTTCTAGTAATCGAAATCCTGACTCTGATGGACGATTTGTGCGCTTAAATTCTGTGCAAACAGAAAAGCATTCTGGAGGATGGGTGGCTGAACATTCAAATGAAAATCAATATGTTCAGGTTTGTATTATTACCCAAAAAATAGTAATTCTTGAGATTTTTATGCATAAAAATTAAAACGTTTTTCTGAGATTTAGCCTGAAATAAAATTCATTTATTTTTAAACTTGAGATAAGACTTGTTTGTACACTCTTAAAAGTTTATAATGATTTGTATGAAATGAATACTATATTCTTTGGATTTCAATGCACCATCTACATTTTCTTGAAAGTTTTGTTTATTTGACAGATCAAAAACTGCAGAGCAAAAACATTTTTTTCTCTTTTTTTGTTATGGAGAAAAGAAATTAAAGCTCAGTATCTTAAATCAATTTTCTAAAGTTAACAAAAATAACATAGAAAGAAAAATATTCCAAATCAATAGGAGATGGATAAACCAGATATTTACATTTTGAAATAATTCATAATGATATTTTCTTTACAAAATGTAACCATTGTATTACAAAGTGATCACATGTAGATCTTTATATGAAGGAAAAAATGTATCCATTTGCCTTTTTCTCTCTCTCTCTCTCTCTTTTACGCATCCAAAAAAAAAAAAATTGTTTATATTTCATACAATTTTTTGATACATAATTAAAATTGATGAATTGAAAACATTTGTTGTTCTTATTTATTTCTTCAATATCAAGAGTTTCATTTTTAAGCTTTCATTTTATTTAAAGAATAATTGTACAATTTTTTACGATGTTCTAGGTTGATTTTCTAGCACCACGTATATTGACTGGAGTTAAAACGCAAGGAAGAGATATGGTACCTCAATGGATTACAGCATTCACTGTGAGTTACAGTCAAGATGGGGACACCTGGACTCAAATTACAGATAGTCATGGCGTTAAAGTAAGCTTAACATAATCGTAAACTTATGCTTAATAATATATTTTTCTTTTGAAAACTGTGGTTTGAAAATAACTAATGTATATACTACTAGTTTATACTTTTACCTAGTGCTGTATTGCAAGGTAAATGGCAATATACAAAGTATACCTTCTGGTTTTATTCGTAAAATAGTATTTACAGGGGTCGGCGCGAGTCACTTTTTTCACTAAAAGTCACTTTTTTTTTGCATTGGTCACTTTTTGTCACTTTTTCACTTTTTTAAAAATGTTGGTCACTATTTTCACTTTTTGCCCTTTCTCTGGCTGAGCAACCAAAAAAAGTTACTTTGTCTGTCTATAAGTTAAGAAAACATTGCAATTTTGCATAAAAATACGTGTGCTAGGGTTGAAGCTTCCGCGTATCCGCCATCTTTGGTTCTGTAAGTCCGCCATTTTTGGTCGTATTTTGAAATTCGGCGTGGCCCGAGTGTGCCGAAGTTAAGGTTTGATATTGCAGTGTGGTGCAACCAGAAGGGGAGGCCTAGAGGGCCCGTGACCTCTCCCCCATCTAGAATGATAATTTTAATTTTTTTTTTACTCGAGAATTGCAAATCGTAAGAAAATTAAGCGATATTTAAATTAGGATAGAAACTAAAAATTTTTAGCAGTTGCAGATTAACTGTATATCACTCAGAAAATTAGCTTAATTTCTCTTTTCTTTCATCCCCCCTTCCCCTCCCGAACTAACTGTCACAATCACAAAAGAAAATTTTTGGAGGGGATTTCTCAACAAAAAGACAATATGCAATTTTGAGAAAATAAAGTTATACTAGTCTTGTCAAGAAATCATTAAATAATGATGCAGGGGAGGAGGAAATCTAAATTCTTAAAAAAAACTTTAGATCTGAAAAATTCTTAGCAGTTTCAGATTATATATATTGCTCAGAAAATTACATTATGACCTCTTTTTATTTCCATCCCTCCCCCCCCCCCCAAAAAAAAAAGGAATTGCACAAAGTTCAGGTAGGAAAAAAAAATAGTGCATCCCCCCCCCCCCCCGTAAAGAATTTTTCTGATTGTGCCACTCATACTTACATTATGTATGACAGTTATACCATGTAACTAAAATTATAAAATCACAACTAAACTTATCACAACTAAAATTATAAAATCAGGGAATTTTTTGGAGTTGAATCAGGGAGTTTTTCTTTTATTTTGTTACTACCATGAAATTACAAAAACAGTATCGAACAATCAAACGGTTTGTTTCCTACAAAGACGAAGATTAACACAGTAATTTCAGTCTGAATAATTTTGATAAAATATCAAATTTAGATTTATTTCAAGTGGAATTTTCTAATCTTTAAACAAGTATAAAAAATATTTCAAAACGAGCATTTGCAAAATAAATTTTATTCAATATTGAACATAAATTAAAATTTGAAGTTTCTGCCGATTTGAATAAATATTTATTCATTTATATTTTTAAATAAGTAACAATTTGAGAAAGAAATTAATTAAAAGAAATAACTTTTGTCTCTCACTCTTAGCCATTTATGGGTTTTGAAAAAGGTATTTATGAAGATAGTTACAGGTATAAAAATTCGTATTTTTGAATAAGCTATGAATTTTTTTTTTTTTTTTTTAAGTTGGGTAAAAGCTCTATTTATTCAGGTTTAGTTTTCAAAAGATGTCGAAACTGCTCTCTTTCAAGTTATATTTAGTTTAAATGAAAAAAAACACACACAAGTTTACATTTGAATGGTCACTATTTTGGTCACTTTTTTAAAAGCTGTGGTCACTTTTTTCACTATTTTGAAGACTCCAAAGTGTGCTGAGCCCTGATTTACCCTCTGCTTAAGTGATTCCACAGAAAATTCATCTGTGCCAGACAACTTAAAACCTCTATTAAAAGCAGCATCAACTTTATTGTGCTCTGAGTGAAAACGGATTTAGTTTAATGAGCAATTTTTTCATTTGAAGATCTTGTTTGATAAGCCACCATTCAGCAACTGATTTGCAGTAAAAGCAAGTCAGAGTGTGACGAATCTGCATCTCACCCTGCTATGTGGGATTATTTTCTAAAAAACAAACATTGTTAATTCTAATTTTTTGCATTTTGATGTAAGTTACACATCATCATCATTCCTATTAAGCATATACACTTTCATTTTCAAAATGTATGTTCAGTATCTTCTGGTACTTTTACAATACAGCACTGTCTTTACCTTAGGGATGGAAAACCTATGAGGTTCACTCATAGAAATAGTTGAGCTATTAAGGGCAAGTTTAAAACAAAAAATTGATTACCTTTGTGCTTAACTTATTATGAGATACAAATTGAAGAAAAACTACTTACGTGTGTTTCACTCGTTACACAGAAGCCCTTCATCAATGTGTGTGGATGAAGCTTAATATCAGTAATAACAAGATTAGAAACAACTTATTGAAGTGTATAAAATTAAAAATAAAATATTCACAATAATGAATGTCAAGCATGAGAGAGAGAGAGAAAAAAAAAAAGTAGAATATGAATCATCAACTGAACCTTATGGTGCATTGGAGAACAGCATTACAGTCAGATTTTACCTAGATTAAAAACAAATGTATATTTAGAGGATGTTTTTGACCTTTTCTTACTAGTAAAGAATTTTCAGATCCCATTTTGACTCGTATCTAGAACACTTCATTGACTACTGACGTCCTTGTAATTTGCAAGGTTGTTCAAATCATGTATATGATGCTAGAATGCAGTTCTTTTAAACTTACTGACAGTGAGAAATACAAGCTAAAAGTCAAATTGAAAATCCCCTAACTGAGAATAAAAAAAATGCCAAAGGCTTTTTATGAACTGTCCCTCCTTTTGCACTTCCGTTGTTAATATCAGGAATATCTCTGCTCTGCAGAAATGATGGTATACACTTGACCCATCCTCATTGTTTATTCTCCTTGAACTTTGGAGTTGCTATGTTGTTAATTTTGAGTTGTCGAAAATTTTCTATTTCAGGGTTCTGCTGACAATGGTCCAATTTTATCTGCCTCACTGAATTGGGCTTTTCCATTTCAAAAGACCATTGGCGATGGTTAAATTTTTTTCCGCCAAATCAAACTCCAGTTTAACACAATTAATTAAGCATGAATGGTTTCACAGTTTGGCCCCTTTTTATGGCCCCATGAAATGGAAAAGAACCTAATACTCTGCTTCTTTATCTATTAACCATTGTTTGAAATAAATTATTCATAAATTTAATTTTGCTACTAAAAATGTAATAATGTTTTTTTCCTCCTTTCATTTGACTAGATATTTCCTGGTAATTATGACAGCAGCACTGCTTCAATTACTTATTTTCCTCAAGCCATACGGGCTCGTTTCATTCGCATTAATCCTGTCAAGTGGCAAAACTGGATTGCTATGCGTATGGAAATATTAGGTTGCCAAGGTAAGGAAAGTTAATTCTTAAAGTGTGATTGTAATGAAATTGTAATATATTAAATAATAAGGGGGTAATTTTGAGTTATGTTATCTTATTTTAAAATAAGATGGAAGTGGGTTTATATATATATATATATATATATATACAAGGGTAAGTCAAAAATTACCTACACTTTTTGTTCTGTAGGTTTATTAATTAAAGTTGGATGGTGGCTGCATGGGCATGCATTGACTTGGTGCCCCTGTGGTCACGCGCATGCTCAGTATAATCACGATCACATCAGCTGTTGCCTAGCTACAACAGTGTGCGTAAGCATGTCAGCTCATCTATCAAATTGCACCAAAGAGGAAGAACGATGAGTGATCAGAGACTTTTGTCACAATGCAGTAAAAGAGTTTTGCCTCATAAAAGTATTTTCTTCTTTTTCTTTTGTGGATCAAAATGTTTAAAAGTGGCCATATGAGTGTAACACCTAAAGAGGGAGCTGAGAGGCCGTCCACCGTGACTACTGACAACAACATTCAGCAAGCTTGGGATTTGATTACAGCAGATAGGCAGAGTTACCAAAGATGAGGCAGTCTTCTTTAAACATCGGTCATGGTTTTGCCTATCAAATTATCCATGACAAACTCAAATTCAGAAAGAATGTGCTCAATGGGTCTCACCAATGCTTACCACGGAAAACACTGTCCATAACATCATTGAAAAATCAAAACGTTAGGCTTTGAGGCCCTGGCACACCCTCCCTACATCCCACATCTTTCTCCCCAGGTTTTCATGTCTTTGGACAGTTCCGGAAGCAATGCAAAAGTGACTTCACAACCAACCGAAAACCTTCTACCAGGAAAGCACACGAAAGCTTGTTCCTCACTAGAACTAATGCATTGCTTAAGGCTATACCAAAAAATGATGCATCTGTTGTACACTCATCTTTTATTTAATAGAGTTGTGGAACAGAAAGTGGTAGGTTTTGACTTACCCTTGTATACATGTATATGTTATATATATATATATATATATAGTATATATATACAGCAAAACCCCATTAAAACATGGGTGTCAGGGGCATCACGCATTTTAACATAACTGCGGTATAGGGAAACTATACCGCGGAACCATATTCACGAAATAATACTCGCTTTTGTTGCCTCATTTTTAACTTTATCAATTACTCGTTTCTTCCCCCTATAGTATAACTTTTTCTTTTCTTCTTTGCTGCTTTCTTTTATTCACTGTAATTGCTGTGAAAGAAGCACACATCTCAGCTGCTCAATCAGTCTATCGAGCAATAGGTTATAAACCAATTGTGTCCTGAGAAAAAGGTGCTTAAAAATCTTATTATGTTATCAACATAAGATTGTGAAGGGGAGAGGTCTAAAGAAAAAATTAGACTTGGAAGGGGAGGAATGCACTTTTCACTGTGGAATATGTTTATTTTTCAGGAATGCTAAAGAATCTGGAATACAAAGGTTGATAGTGCTATAAAGAAGTTACACACACATAACTAGACTTCTGAAAATGGAATAGTTAAACATTGAACTTAACAGTCCCTGACAGTCTGAGATCCGCCCATGTCAAGAGAAATAAGTCGGGGCGATTACACCCGATTTTGAAATCAAGCTGTGTGTTCTAGGTTGAATGACAGAAAAATCATGAAGAAGGTGTACATCACGCCTATCTCAATAGGGCTTTATCTGTTAGTGTGTCTGGTAGGGGGATGGGTGGTCTTTAGCTAGAATATTTGTGTGCTCTGGCTGGCTTTATTTACAATGGTAAATAAGGAATCACCTTTAAATGGCAATGATAAAGGGTATTTTAAATGTCGGGGGACATGATAGCCACCACGGTATATCAGATTCCGCGGTATACTGAGGCTCAGTATAACGGTGTTTTACTGTATACAAATATGATATACTAGACACACAAAGAGAAGGAATAGTGAATAAAATTAAAAGTACTAAAGAAATGTACATAATTATAACACTGGTTGCATATTCAATGGATGTGAACATTCATTAAGCATGCAATAGACATACAAAACTACATATACCCACAACCAGCATATATGCATATTATTTGAATATTATGTCGTTTTTGTAAGTAACTCTCTTTTTTCGCATTTCAGAAGAGGTTAAAAATGAGGCTGGAACCACGCGAAAACCTCATGTTGTTCCAGGTATTTTTATTTTTCTAAATTTTGGCTAAGTAACATCTTAATGAGATAAGATAAGTTTCTTTTAGTAGAATTTTTCTTATACAGTGGGAAGTTCTGAAATTTTCATTGAAGAAATTGAACATATTTCTGATTAAACAAAATGTCAACCGAATTGAATGCCTCAGGTTTGCACTCTGACAGAATTTTTTTTTTTTCTGTCTCCATCAAATTGAGAGTAGGGATGTAACGAATAGTGATTTGGCCGAATAGCCGAATGCCGAATATTCGGCCACTAATCTCAGGCCGAAGCCGAATATTCGGCTATTTCTTCTAGGCCGAAGCCGAATATTCGGCCAATGTCTTAGGCCGAATATTAAAATTTCTAGAAAATCGTTGTAATAGAAAGTATTTGACAAATTTAAAGTTATTGACAAAGTCAAACACCAATTACACACAATCTATGATGTATGATTTAATTCTGTTTGTTAAGAATTTAAAACTGTTTACAATTAATGTATTTTCTCTATTGACAAGTTTTATGGTAGTAAGCATTAGCCTTATTTTACTAATTCTTTAATTCAAAGGAAAGAACTACTATTGCTTAGTGAACTTTTACCTTGCTGAAAACTGTTTTATGAAGATATTTTAGAAGTTATAAAAGTTAATATTTTTATTTTATGGGGGTTTTTACATACCTTTCCTTAAACGATCTATTAAAATTTAACACTTAACTAGAATATATTTTTATATTCAAAAACACCAATAACTTATGCTATCTAATTATTCATGATATATTCTAATCTTTTAACATTTCTCTCTTACCCAATATTCAGAATAAATCAGTCTACTCAAACAAAGTCTGACTTCCACTTTGTTAATAATAACAAAATTAATTTTTCATATATCATAATTAACCCTTGCCATCTTTGGGAGCAAATGCTAAATATAAAATACAATATTACAACTTTAAAATCTGTGTTTGCTCAGTCAAGCCTAAAACTAGGTTTAAAAAAAGTAGTTTTTTTCTAAATTATTTTTATTTTTTAAAACTATAAACTAATGTATTATTTTTCAATAACTATAATACAATTTTAAATGTTTAAAACCTACTAATTTCCTAATTTTTTTACATTTCTACTGTAGCAGAGCTGTTCGACCGAATGGTCCATCAATATTCGGCCAAGCCGAATATTGACCTTACTCAGTATTCGGCCAGGCCGAATATTCGGCTTGGTGATGAAATGATTATTCGGCCAAAGGGCCGAATACCGAATAGTGGCCGAATATTCGTTACATCCCTAATTGAGAGTCATGATTTTTGTAGCAGACCCCTTCAAAACACTTATGTATGGGAGGGGAACACTCATTTTTGTGTGATTGTAAATGCAACTCCGATAAAGTGTACTCTATCAGATGAAATAACATATTGCATGCTGGTTGAATTTTTAACTAGGCTCTAGCAAAGAAGAATTTAGGTGATGTCATATTTTTTTTAAATAAAACAATTATGTGGTTTGATTTTATCTTTGTAGAAATATTTTGTATTAAATTGACAGACAAATATTTGAGGGGTTTTTTGTATCAATGAGTAATGTTACATTATGGAATCATTTTTCAACCTGATGGTTGCTACCATTGCCAGGGAGGTCGCAATCTATTCAAAAAAAGAAGACCCATATCCAGCTGATATTCGATTTTGTGATCACTTGGAACTACGAAAAGTATTTGATAAATTGAGAGTTCGGGAAATTAAAAAACTTTCTTTCAGTATTCAGTAGGCCATTTTTCAGGATTGGTAAATTTTATAAAATTGTGAGTGTTCGTAAAATTGAGCAACAACTGTATAAAAACATCACTTTATTAAAGAAAGCATCACATTATAAACAAGTCTTCCAGAATTCAGTACTCTGGAAGTAAAATATTATACCAAGGACGTTATAATGCTTTTTATCTGTATTTTCAGCTTTTGAGGATTCACAGTACAAACCTTGAGGTGTATTATACTAAAATAAGCATGCTTAGAAGAACCATATGCATGCAAAAAAAAAAAAAAAAAAAACCTTGAGTGTATGAATATTTATAAAATTTAACAATATTAATAAATATATAAGGGTGAGCAATTAGCTATCTTTTGTTCTAAATCCAGGCCCAACTCCCCCCCCCCCCCTCCAAAAAAAAAAAAAAACTGATTAGTCAATATTTAAAAAATAATATTTATTTATTATTTTTTTTTAACTTACCAGAGTTCTATTTGGTAGGCATATTATTGGGTGACAGCCCCGGCCAGTATGCAATATTTTCAATGCATTAGTAATTTACAATTTTTTTGAGATTCAAATTCATCACACGAAGTCCATTATCATAAATCATATGTCTTTCATTGGTTCCTAAAAAGAATTTCCTGCCAAAATTTAATCCTTCTCAGTCTGGTTCTGAAATTTGATAATGATAGTAATTTTCTGTGTCATAAACATTAAAAGTTGTATTAGAATTGTTTATTAATAGCATTTTATATTTGTAATTTCTGGAAATATTTTTGTTCAATTTATTAAAAACTTATCTATATTCCAGACAAATGCATAGAGCCAATGGGATTTGAAAATTACCAGCTGCCAGACACTCTTATTACTGTATCTTCTTCAGATGGAGATGAAAGTGGAGCTTCCAGAATCAGGTAAATATTTTCTGTAAATTATATTATATTCATTGTAATTTTTTCTTAAATTATGTAGTTAAATTTTACTGTCATCTTAGTAGGCGCATTATGCTCTTTATCAGTTTTGGAATTAATTATATTTTTCTCACATTTACTAAATGAAAGATAAAGAATAAGACATTTTATGCAATATTAAATTTTTGACCTACATTTAAAAACATAATTTTGAATAAAGTGATCAAGGTTGAAAGCTGATAAAAACAGAAAATTTTGATTATAATAGTTTTTTGGCTGTATTAACTGTTTCAGAAAATAATAGTTATAAAAATAATAATAAAGAAAGGTAATTTTTAAAGTATAAAAGATTGTACAAGATATTTACTTTTTTTATGTATGCGATAGTAAAAGAGTTTGAATTGCTTTTGTCTCAGTGTAAGAAAAATAATCAAATATTCTGTGACATTGTGAAAAAAAAAACCTTTACATTTGGGAGAAGTCTTAATCGTCACTTGTTTTCAATTTTAACAGGCAACTAAAAGAAAAAGTAATGTTTTTCTTTATATTTGCTAATTTTTCATAAATTGGAACATTCAGGTCAAGAAATGAAATATCATTCTTTAGTTTGGGTACAAAATCATGTAATATTTACTATAGGACTGCAAATATTTTCAAGGTAAAAACCATTTCGTGAAATGGACTAAACTAAGGGTCTTCAACCTTTTTTTGAACAGTTTCATTTTCTTTTCCTCCAAAAGGCTCCAAGAGTGACTAAATTATCTTCATAGAGCCACAGGTTGAAGACCCCCTAGACTAAACCATGTTTTTTTTTTTTAAAAAATCAGGGGCGTAGCGTAAGTGGACGCTCGTATGCCGAGCGTCCCTTGAAAACAAGGCGATATTAAAATAAACTTCCTATAGAAAATTTTAATATTTTTCTTTGCAAAATAGCAATAGAAATATCACATTCGCGTTCGTTTTCCCATAAAAGCAAACTGCGCTCACTCCAAAGCGTCGAGCACTTGGGAGAAAATAACTTTTAGCGACGGGAAGTGGTATGGTACGCTGATCGTGTTCAGCGTATAAAAAAGTAGGGGAAGAGGAGGAGGGAGTGAAAGAGAGTAGGGACTGCGCATGCTCCTTTAGGGAAACATGTTCGTCTCCTCTGCTCTGGCTGACGCTGGCGTACGGACTCTCCAAAAGCTGTAACTCTTTCTCTGCACGCTGGTCTCTTTCCAAAAGAAGACAGGAAGAAGCTTAGGATCTCGAGAGTTTAAAATAAAAAAAGATGTCAATTAGTTTTGTCTTGTGTTTGCTGCTATAATTAATTTGAAAAACAAAGTGACCGACGTGGATAAAATGTTAGACGAAAATATTATTGACTACTTACAAAAAACACCAAGCTGTAATGTTACGCTGTAAAAGCGATGCTATTTAAAAGACAAAAGACCTCACCATCTTTGAACATCAAGCAACATGTAAAGGTGGTACTAGTACATGACAATCTTCCATGGTATGAGCGTTATAAATGGATTTCAGTTTGTAGTAAAAAACGAAAAAATGTTTTGCTACGTTTGTTTGTTATTCGGAGAGAATGACAGCAAATGGTGTATTAATGGACACTTCGGATTTGAGCAATTTCATAAAAAAAGCAAATAAACATGCTTTGTCGAGAATGCATTTGCATACATGGAATCTTATGTTTTACTTGGAAAAATACGTATAGAACATGTTTTATCAGAAGCAGCCCGCACTCAAGCTGTAATCAACAAGTAGCCAGCAATTGAGAAATTCGTAAAAGAATTATCCAGTCCATTATATTCCTTGCAAAGCAGGAACTAGCATTTTGCGGGCACAAAGAAGATGATAATTCAATCAATAAAGGAAATTTTTTGAAACAATTGGATCTATTGGCTTTGAATAAGTCAACTATACGAGAACATCTGCACTCATCATCTTCTTTTAAAGGAACATCACCTGATATACAAAACGATTTTATTGAAATTATCACGTCTGTATTAAACGAAACCATCAAATCTGAAATTAATGAAGCTTCCTTTGTTTCTGTACAAGCTGATGAAACACTTGATGTATCTTGTAAAAGCCAGATGAATATAATATTAAGATACTGTATTGAAGATAGGAGTGAAGAAAGATTTATCGGATTTTACAAAGTTTTGAAAGATAAAACAGTTGTTCGGTCAGTACAAAATACAATTTCCTGTTACTGCTCTTAATAGATTTTAAAACATATTTTTTTTCTTTTGTGAAAGGGAAACTGCAAAATGAATTAATAAATGTTTATGCGAATTACAAAAAAGCGTTGCAACCAAAAAAATTTGTTGAAAGATTTGGTGGCAAATGGTTTGGACGCCATTTACAAAGAAGTCACTAAATTACTTCAACTAATTCTTACATTTCCAGTGACAACTGCAAGTAGTGACAGGATCATGAGCACGTTAAAGAGACTTGAAACGTACCTACGGAATTCCATGAGAAATGATCGCCTAAGTAACTTTAGCTCACTGGCCATTGAAAAGGCCTCACTGAGAAAACTTTCCAGTGACCCCGTATCTATTGATAGAGGCATAGATGTCTTCACTGAAAAGAAAAAGCGACGAACAGAATTATTGTATAAAGTTGTTTAAGAAAGCTTACTCTTTATTTTTTTAATGTAATATCATTAGAATAATGTAAAATAAAAGGTAAGCACACCTTCCTTGAGGTATTTTTTTAATCTGATATTTTTTCTGCTTTTACGAACATTCGATTTTGACAAGCAACTGTGTTGATCCCTTCATATTCGCTATAATCGGTTTCGACTATATAATGCAATATTCAGAATAAAAGATTACAGTAATTTCGATTAGATTTCTTCAGCGTCCCCTCGTACAAAACATACGCTACGCCACTGCATAGAATGAATCTCTCTCTCTCTCTCTTTTTTAACTTAATTAATTACTTTTAAGGTTAAATACCCATAAAGAAGGTAATGCTCCTGGTGGATGGGTACCTGCACCTTATGATTATCAACCTGTTGTTTTAATAGATTTTTACGGTGAAAGAAATCTTACTGGCATTTTAACACAAGGTAAGAAAATATTTTTAACTTATTTTATTGCTATACAAATAAACAAACGAAAATTATATACATACAGCATGACTAGATAACTTCCTCTTTGGGAAGTTGGTTAAAAAGAAGGTAAATTTGATTATCTCTGAAAGAAATACTGTATCATTACTTTAATAGTGAATAGCAGTGACAGATACTACATTATTTCTTTTCAACAAATATTCAGAAAACAAATTTTCAAAATAAATTGTTTAAAAAGTAACATCTAGACTTGATTTCTAAATGATTTTTGATTTTACTGTATTCTGCCATTGTAAATAATACATAATCTTATTTCAGGCTGTTGTAAAGCTTTGAAAAATAAATTCCTAATTTTATGCATTACTTTCCAATATTTGCTTTATTTTGAAACAATTTTTAATTTATGCTCAAATTTAAAGAGATTGAGTTGGGTTTTGAGCTAATAGTTTTTGTTTGTTTGTCAATTTTAAAGGTCGAGAAGATAAAGATATGTGGATTATGAGCTACAAAGTGTTGTACAGTGTAGATAATGTTACTTGGGAATATGCTACTGATATGGAAACCGATAATATTGTAAGTAATTATGTTTTTACCTTTTGATATGAATAACCCTTAAGAAAGTATTTTTCTCACCTCATAATTGAAACTTGAAATGTAGTTAAAGAGATCTTTTTCCCCCACAATAGCTGTTGCTCAATTTATTCCACAACAAAAATAACAATTTTCATTTTTTTTCTTGTTTGCAGGTTTTTAGAGGAAATAGAGATCGAAATTCCATTGTTCTTCGATTATTCAGTTCCATGATTCAAGCACGCTTCTTGAAAATTATTATTTTGGATTATCATAATTTACCTGCAATGCGGTTGGAGATTTGGGGTTGTTTTATTTCATATCGTAAGTGCAGTAATTTGTTGGGTTTACCTATGTACTATAATATATATTTCGCTTCAAAAAATACTTTGCTCGAGCTAGGCTAGCAATGAAAACTGATGAATATCAGTTGTATAAAAAAGTGTAATTTACAGGATCATTCATTTCAATAAATTCATGAAAAAGTTTAAAAAAAAAAAAAAGACAATATTACTTATTCAAAATCAACGCCATTCCATTTGTATAGGTTTCACAAAGTGCGAACAAAACCTTATCAGTAGTTATTTTAAGGCAAAAATAAATGTTTTGTGTAGGGGCCTTCCTTGCTCTTGCCACAGTAAACTTTCCTGCCTATCTTGCATTCTCACTATTGCAAAGGCTTACACAGAATCCTTCAGAATGAGAAAAGAAAGGTTGCCATATTTGGCTGTTTATCTTTCTGTTTATGAAAGGATTGTTCATTCTTGTGTGTGGTGTTCAGACACACCTATCACACTTGTAGCCATGAAATATGAGACACAGATAGTCTAAAAGCCAAGACAAGTTTACTTCAGACTCAGATTTTAAGATTTAATGTCAAAATGTTTTATTTAATATTTTCTCCTTTTTTGGCTGAATTTTCATGTATGTTAACAAGTAATATGCTTTCTAGTATTTCTGAATCAGGGAAGGGGCTTGGCCTGCTCCCAAAATAAGGACCTTTCTCAGGAATAGAGAACATTGAATTATGAGGGGAAAATTTTAGTACTTCTTTGAATTGTTTTCAGCTTTTGGTTTCTTACTTCGCCATATTAATAAATTCATGAAAAAGTAAATAGATAGAGAAAATGAAAAGTGTATTTTGTATCCAAATAAATTGCATTTTGTTTTGTTTTTATTTGTTGTACATGCAAATGTTTGTTCAATAGTTCACATGAATTGGCCTAAAATATATTATGATAATGGGTCTTTTTCTTTCTCTATTTATTTGTCAATTTTTTTAATTATGTTGTTTGGATTCTTGAATGTCATAATTTAACTTATGAATGAGAGATGTTACAATATATAAATGCCTCTGGAGTAGCTGAGAGAGGATACCAGGCGATGGCATCCTTCAACTTTTAATTTCAACTTACTTCCATCTGTTTCTTTAAATTTTAATTTGAGTGTCCAATCAGTTTTTTATGTTTGCATTTGTAAGCTCTTTTTCCTCCAGGACTACCCCACTGATAAATGCATTTTTTAGTAAATAGGAAACCTAATAGACTTATCTTTGATTTTTCTTTTTTACAGCTACCATAACAATACCGCCTCCAACTTTTGCTACAACTGCAGGTTAGTTTTTCACACATATTGCATTAAAAGTTTATTCTATATTAGCTATGTGAAACATATTATCATTACTTATTAATTAGTTCTTTCTGTGAAAGACTTTTTATATACTTAAGTTACTGTTAAAGCTTTAGAAATGACAATTAACTGCTATATAAATTATTCTCATTTGTTTTTTTATACTAAACAACAAAATGAGACGATGGAGAAATTTTTGTTTTTTAAATTTTGTTAAAGTCTTATTGAGTACTTAAAGAATATATTTATTTATGCATATTGTAGAGCCATGTGTTAAAAACAGCCCGTGGATTAGCTTAACTGATCCTGCAACATCAACCTCTGGGGACAAAGAACTCATTCAAGAAATATTATCTGCTGCGGGCACATGCAGTAATCCTTTTGAAATAGAATGCCGAACTGTGGCTACTCGAACAGACTACACTCAAACTGGTCAACTTGTCAGCTGTGATCTCACTCATGGTTTGATCTGTGAGAATAAACTTCAATCCTCTTCTTTATGCTACAACTATGAAGTCCGAATTAAATGCTGGACTTGCGGTAAGAATGTTATGTATCTTTGAAGAAATTTTCTTAAACCTTTATTTACAGATTGGACTCATCACTGTGTTGACAATGAAAGAAGGTGGGGGGGGGGGGGGGTATCCTCAGAAAAGACAACCAAGGAAAGAGATTTTTGGGTGGAAAGGCCACATTTCAGTATTTTCCACCAGAGCGGTTTAAACTCTCGGCGGGCCTGCTTCTAACTCTTTCTAATTATTAAAACATTTTAAAATCTCGTGAGACTTTCTCTATTTTTAAATCTTGTAGTCCAATTCTGCAGTTCCTTTAATAGTTGAATGGTAACACTATCTGGTTTTCATTTGAAAGGATACTGGAGACAAAGAGACAAGACAGTATAAAATGAAGACAAATGAGTTTTTTTCAAAAATTCAGCAGATGAATGACTTTTACTGAATTTATGAAGATGTTTGATTTCAAGCCCTTACCCCCCCCCCCCCCCCCCCGGACACACATGCATATGCATGAATCAAAATTCGTATCATGCCAGATTTTCCTTCGATTTGCGTATAATTGATGCCAAATTTAGTAGATTGAAGGAATCGACACTTCTTCATTTTTCTTTCCCTACTGCTTTTTAAACCATTCAGTAATAGAACAAATGCAGAAATGAACTGTTAGTACAATTGAAATGAGTTTTTAATGAATAAAAAGATATTTATATGGAAGTCATACTTTTCTCATTTCTATTTTTGCCTCTACAAAATTTTGATTGTTTTTGAAGGTTGGAAAAATGTTCACAAACTTTTAAAGAATATCTCTAATATTTTATATGAACTTTTTTGCATTGAAAACCAGCAACCTTCCAAAAGGTTAAAGAAAACGTTTTTTTGCCTTTCCTTGGGATATAAAATGTTGCTTGAAAGCTTGTGTCATTTCTTTTTCATCTGTAACTACAAATATTACAAGAAGAAAATTAAAGCTGAAAGTTAAATTTTAAGCTTAAGTTTTATAGCCCTCATTAATTATTCTACTCAGAGACCAAAAATTGCATGTTAATAGGATAGTTTAAATTTTTTTTTCATAATGTTTGTGCAACTTAATTAAGTAAATTTAAAGCAATTGATACAGAAAAAAAAAACTGATTCTAGTGATTTTATGTAGATGTGTGTTAAACATATATCAAACAAGGGCCTAGAAAATTATTTCAATCCTTGAAAGTCCTTGATTTTTTTTCTTGAGAAATGAGTGGGATATTGGGTTTGTAATCTATTCTTTGTTATACAGGCATTCCAACTACTGCTCCTCTTAGTCTGTGCCCTGAAGTTCCAAATTTTATGAAAGAATACTGTCCTCTGACCTGCCCAGAGGATTATGCTTGTGATGGCTCAAAGTGTGTTCCTCATGTAGATTGTCCTTGCTTTAATGGTGGAAAAAGATTCAACGTAAGTTTAATTTTATTCACATATCTTCCTCATTATGCTTATGATATTTTGCACACTATTGTAGAGTGTATTGAAAGTACTGTATTAAAAGTTTAATAGCATATAAATTACATTTGTTTTGTATGAGCATTTTAAGCACAGAACTCTGTGTGTGATACTTAAGCAACTAAAATTCCTATTTTATTGCCCCCCTTTTTTATATATCATAAAAGCATCGAAAGATTGTTCTAAAAATATTTAACTTTTAAAATGATGATCCTTATAGCATATAATAATGAATAAATGAAAATGACTATGGATAAAGAAAAGCTCTCAAAAATTTAAACAAAATACCCACCAGTTGTTGAAAAATGCAATGAGTTAATGTCAACAGGCATGAAGTGTCAATTCCTAACAGTAGAAGAGTGAAAATTGTTGTATTCCTAGGAAGTTGAAAGAGCCAATATGGCTTTTCCTATATTTTTGAGTAAAATTCTTTCAAAGTTTTTTTATGAGTGAATCCTTCTAACCGAGACGTCTGTAATAATGACTAAATGAGGACTGAGTATATGATAATGTACTACAGCACTATAGCTTTATGTCAAATTGTAAAATTTGTTTCTCTTTTGAAGAGATGTTGCTATCATTTTCCTAGACAACTGTTAACAATGTCCCCCTCCCTTGTTAACAGTTCTCCGGCAATTGTTTGCTCTCCTAATGTTATCCCACCCTGATAGCATTGGAAATCAACCTTCCCAATCAAACCATGAGCAAACTAGTCTGAAACCTTCATCATGCTACAGCCATTATGGGAAATGAATAATTTCTCCATTGTCATTGTAAAATACCTTGGGCTGTATAATAGTGCTATACTGCCATGCTAACCGCAGATCTGCAGTTGTGCTCATAACGAGATATTGACGATTAGAGTTTCGTGCCTCCATGTACAGTAGAACTCAGTTATAACGTCATTCAAAGAAACAGAATATTTTTGACGCAAAATCCAAATGGTTCTATACACAAAACACATTTATTCAAGTGTATGGGGCGACTAAAGGGACTTGGAATCTCTTGACGTTATAGGAGTGTTGTCACTATAAACAAGGTCACTATAACCAAGTTCAACTGTATTTAATTCCGATACGTTTTTTAAAAATATTTCTCATTATATTGTATTTAAGTAAAATGTGTCACAAAGAACCACCTTGAAGAAATAACTCAATTCAGCCTAAAAGCGCAGATACCACATTTGCTTAGCACTGTAGTATATGGCAGTGATGGGATTCAGCCAATACACACCGGTTCGCACGTACTGGCTCTTAAACCTGTTCGAATCTCTGTGTACTGGTTCTTAAAATTTCCTAAGTTTCCCGTACCGGTTTAGTTAAACAAATCAAAATTTTTTAAAAATTAATGCAAAGGTTAAAGTTTTCTTTTTTAATGTTTATGTTTTGTTTGCACACATTTTCTGCTCTCTCTTATTGAGAAAGAAACAACAATGTATTTGTGGGGACAAGTTGGACCTATGTCCATTCTTTTATAGGACACGCACTTTTTGACCTCTTATCAGGCGGCTTGGATTAGCTTGAGTCACCACAGCTCAAAACGGAGCATTTCCTAGGTACAAATCATATTACATGATGGGCGAGGGAGAGTAAGGTCTTCTGTGAAGCTTCCCGGGGATGTTTTGGGTATCTTTCTTTGATTGGTGTCATTTCACGTTAAAGCATCTGTAAACAAGACGGCAATACATGAAATTTTTTAAAAAAGTATTCTTAAACAGACTACTACCGTTCAAAAATATCGAAATCTCTTTTCCTGCAAAACAAAATGAAGAGATAGACGAACGGAGTCAGGTTCCAGGAGAATGTAATTTTTTCTAGAGGTATATCCCATAAAAAAGGGGACTTGCTTGGGGAAAACTTTGTGGGAGACATTTCCTTATCAGCGAAGTTGTATGACGCTTCATAATTAGAATGCTATTCTATTACTATTATAAGAGTTTTGTACGCGGTTCCTAAAAAAAACAGCTAATAAAATATAATGTACAAACAATCGAAGACCAGGGAGAAGGACAGAGATAAGCAATCTAGCTGTCATAATAGGAGTCTTTTCCTCCCCACCAATTTAATCACAATAGGAGGGTAGGATCAGAGCAAAGGTCGCTGTCCAAGAAGAGATATGCATTCGCATTGGGAGGGTAGCCATGTATAAACAAAATATGGTAAAATCTAAACTTTTTTTTAATTTTATTTTAAATGTTAAAAGAATTTTGTAATTTAAACTTTTTTCCTTACAAACGGTGTACCTTACATAGTGATTTGATTATGTAATTGTTTTTGTTCTGGGTGCGGGTTATACACCAAACTTAATTTTTTTAGAATGAATTTTTCTTCCTGCGGATTATACAACGATGCAGACTAATTACCAATTATTACGGTACCATTTCTCTCCTCCCACAAACTCTACGAGGAAAGAAGATATTGTTCTGAGTCCCGAGGAGGAGACCATAATAAAAATTACAGCAATGTTTTCCATTTGCCACTTGTTGTAAATTGCATTCGTATGTTATTACATTACCACTGAAGGATAGTTTCCGAAGAAACTGCGACAAGAAGGGTCGAAGATGGTTGTTAAAGTTTTTTATTTTTAAAGTATAGCTCCGAGAGGTTCGAGATCAATTTTTTAAATTAAATTGTTCATTAGCAATTGTTCTCTAAATGGGTTTTATGGTACATTTTTCTCACAGCTCATTTTACGTCGCTTTAGTATTCCAACCTGTAATGTAATACCAAAACTGTTTCCTTTATCATTTTTGAGAAACATTTTGTCGCACTTTTCATGCGAGATAATAAATATTTACTTATTTGGCTTACAACATATAGGAGAATTACTTAAAGAGATTTTTATTTACGCTATTATTGACATTTATAAGAAAAGTGATGGGACCCAAAAAGTTCTTAAACTTTGGTCCATAAGGACTCTCTTTGGAAAATAAGTGCTGAATGCCCTACTTGTATTTACGTAACTAATGATTTTTTCTATGTTCAACTGTATGTAAATGTGATCAAAATTATATTGGATATAGCTTCAAGGCACAGCAAAAAAAAATTCTATGTATCAATCAGGGGTGATTGTATTCCGGGGTTTTCATATCCTCCGTGTTTTAAAAATCGGAGCTTTTAGTCTTCAAAAGTGAAAATTTAGCTGATGAGAGCAAAAAATATGCCGAAAAGCGATAAGCATTCCCTTTGTAACAACCCTTTACACATCAAGGGTTGTAACGCCGCCAACCATCTTTGTTCCGAACACGAACGATACCACGTCCCACGTGCTTTCGTTGTTACGGATAACTGGACGTTGGCGCCGTTTGGAAATCTTTTTTTGCCGCCAAACCCCGGGGTTGTCAATGTTTACATTCCCGATGTAAACATCACCAAAAGGGGTTAAAAAAATTTCCGGACTTTATTTTTATTTTTAAAAGAGTGATAAAAAAAACTTTTAGTTTTTTCAAGATAAACATCGCAAAAAGTTCAACTCATTTTCCGAACTTTATTTATTTATTTTTTTTTTTTTGCATAATAATGCATTTTTACGTCCTTTTCCTGAAATCGGCTCTGGACTTTGAGTTATTTTCTCACCTTTTATTTTAAAAGTTACAGATATTTGTCAAATAAATGAAAAAATAATAACTCTAAATAGAAAAAGTATTTCCCTGCAAAAATTTGGCAAAAAATATATATAGGCATGGGAAATTCCTATTCATTATGTTTTACTATAAATTACAATTTATTTGCAAAAAATAAATTAATTAAATTTTTCTTATTAGTTAGAAGTAGGTAAATAAAATATAAATTTTAATTTCAAAAGCTATTTTAAACATCCCGTTGTAACTATATATGTATAAAAGCTGTCGTATAATTTACGATGCATAAATAGTGATCCTGACTTTTTGCATAAAAATGTTCAGGGTTTTTTACTTTGCGTCGCAATCACCCCTGATCAATTTATGAAAAAGAACTAATAGCTTTTTAAAGTTTGTTATTATATAATGGCTGGTGATCCTTTCCAATAACTAGTCATTTGTTTAGAAATTATTCTGTTGAAATAGTGCTATTTCTTTAGCGTAACTCTTTTTATAATTTTTTATGGAACACAAAGTGTTTAATGCACGGGTAATTTGTATTATTTTTTAACACCCCCCCCCCCCCCCCATGATTATTGTTTTGTTTTTCCCCTGCCATCGTTTTTATTATGACTACTATTAGTACTTAGGAAATATATAATTATTTTTGGCAAATTTTCTGAAATATTTATACTGATTGAATATTTTTATTTCATAGGCATCAAATATAATAGTCACTAGTGAATGCCTTCGTTGCGAGTGTATTTTAGGAGGTTATTCAACTTGTGAGCCCATAAAGTGTCCAAGTTGTTTGCCTGTAAGTATGCATTTATTTTAATTTCTTACATACTATGATGTTTTTTTTATGCTGAGCACATTAGGAAAACCTACCCTATTGGACAACTTCTAAAGGTGTCTGGCTCACGTTTTTATATTGAATAGGAGAAAACCAGGAAAATTTTGTTGGATAACTCGATGAGGGTTGAATAGCCATTTCAAACAAACAAATTATTTTCACATTTCGCAAATGCAGAACTGAAGCACTAAGACTAGAACCTTCTAATTCTGACCCAAATGTGTTACTGCTGGGTCATAATTCACACAATTAGAATTCAAAATGATGAATGCTTTTGAAAAAATTAAGTTGTTTACCAGAACTTAAATTTTTTTTTGTACCTTATGCCTCTTGACAGATAAACTAATTTGTAAGTGGTAGGTTCTGCTGTGAGTATTTGAGGTTAAAATGTACTCAGGGTCCCCACGGCCTTAAAAAGTCCCTAAAAAGGCCTTAAATTTGGAAATTGATTTAGGGGACCCTAAAAGGCCTTATGTTCTTCCAAAAACTCTCAAAAGGCCCTAATTTTTATTTTTGAGGCCTTAAATTTATTTCCCCTCTTCCTTTTCCAACTCAGAAGTCATAGTCATGGAACACTGATGATTCATTCATGACATGGATTTTTCAAAACTGGTAAATGGGATGAAAATCTACATGTATTGATGTATATATGTATATTTTTACATCTGCACAGTAGCAAACTTGTATGGATTTTCTATTCTAAGTGAATTTTCATTTGATGTTATGATCGTTTTGGAATTTTACAAATTATCTCAGAAGCTAAGGGGTCATAGAGAAATCAAGAATACCTTGAAATTGCTTAAGAAATCTTATGTTGTGGGGAAAATAAAAAAGAATGTGAAGAAACATACCTACAGTCAGCATTTTTTCCCTTATTTTTAACTTAACCCAAACTTTCGACGATCATGTTGATAATTATTAGTATTCATTATTGTAGCCTTATTAAAATGCAATGCTTAAATTATATTTTAACTAATCTACCTTCAGAAAGAACATTGATTCACGAAATTGCTATTGCTTGCTTTATAATGGTTTAAAAGCCTTTTTTTATGAGTAAAAAGGCATATTTATTTTAAATCATACTTCTGAGCAGATAAAGTGTGATTTAAGGCAATAAACGGATACATCTTCAGTTGGATGCTTTTACCCAGAAGTGCACTTCTTCTGCATTGAAAAAGGGGTTCGTTGCAGCCTCAAAATCTTTTTAAAATTTGAGTAATATATGTTGTTTTTACTCTTTCAAAATTTTTAGTTGCATGGATTTACATGTATAAAAGGCATAATCATAAATTTTGGTTAATACACTGCGGCACTGCAGATTATGTGTTGAGAAATGTTGTTGGAGGCAAAATAAAATCTGGTTGTGATTTATAGATTGAAAAATTAGCTAAGCATGATATTTATAACTCTGAAGGAAATATACCTATTAAAGGAATAAATCTTTAAATTTAAGATAAAATTTGAAAAAGTTGACATATGTAAAAGATTTAATTCAGTGAGATGTTCATGTTGCTGCTTCATCATCATTCTGAGGAAAGCATTTATTCATAACAATGAATTGATCGTTCATAAAGATGCATTAAATGCACATTAAAATCCATTGGAGGAAAAAAATTAGTTCCATAGTTGTGATAGCAAAGTTTTAATGTCGTTTCCAGAATTCTTATTACTTTTAAGTTAATTTCAGTGTTGAACATTTGACTATATTCACACGACATACGATATCATTCTTATTTCTTCAAAGAAAAGTCATTCTAAATGTTATATGTAATGTGGCCCTAGAAAAGTTACACGAGGCCTTGAAAAGGCCCTAAAAAGGCCTTGAATTTGACTTGAGAGTGGGAACCCTGGTACTTACTTACTACCTAACTTTCTATATTTTATGTAAATGTATATGGACTCTATCATGTGTCTCCTTTTTTGTTATTGAGTATATAAAAATAAAATACAAATTTAAGTTGTGTGTTTTATATATATATATATAAACACAACTTAAAACTTCGAAATTTTGCAGCTTTTGAAGTTTATCATATCTGAAAGGAGACATACTAGACTATTTAAATAAGATAAAATTTATCATTTTAACTGAACTACATGTTTAATATATCTATTTCAGTTGTGATAAGGCAGTTCTTTAACTTCCTTAGTTTTGAAGCTGATTTGGGCTGTAAATTTCAAGAAGACTGTTTTAAATGGATGTAAGGATGTGTGTAACAGCATTAAAATATGTGACATTCGTTTCATTCAAATTTGTACTCATTTTATTGGATAAAATTGTATTTTGTAAGGTTTTATGTAGCTTCATCTCTGTTTGAGGTTAGGAGGGGAGACTGTTATATTCAGAGGGGCCTACCCCTCTAAAAGCATTGGTGCACCTCCTTCCCAAAAGAACTGGGGGGAGGGGGGACCCCTTTAAAATTTAAATGCTGCAGTCTGCGCCATGACCCCTTTCCCATGTCCGGGGCACTCCTGTTATATTATCATAGAAGTTACACAAAGAGGCTGCTATGATGATGAAGGGGGATAGAAATTGCTTAAATCGAATCCCTATATAGAAACTGTGTAGCTACCTTTAAACCCTATGCATAAACAACCCAGTCCTGCAGTATTCTCGGTACTGTTTTAGCTGTCTATGCGTTCAGTTATTAATGGAAACATGGCTTAATTAAAATTATTTTAATTTTTCTGTGCCTACAATTGCATGTGCTACCCTTCTTAGGGACAAAAAATGCAAATGGATGATCACTGTAACTGCAACTGTGTAGGCTGTGCTGAAGGAACTGTTCTTTGTCCTACTAATAGCATCTGCATTAAAGAGGAGCAATGGTGTGACACAATCAAGGATTGTGCTGATGATGAAACAGACTGTCCTACAAGTAAAAATTTATTCTGTTTGAGTTATTGTGCTACAATATTTTGTATGAACTGTTGATATTTTTTTAAATGAAATAATGTATATGTCTAATGCTTAAAGTGATGACATTTTATTAAATTTGTTTCTGGATAAAAGTAAGGTATATTATTTAAAAGGATCAGGAAAGCTCAATTGACCTCCCAGATATATAGGTGTGTGTGTGCGTGTATTCCTTCAAATGGTGAAAATAAGTCCAGGGTGCGTAGCGGTTTTTAAAAGTGCTTAATAGTGCTTGTTTTTGATTTTGATTTTAAAAGCTTTTAAAAGTTCTTATTTTTCATCCATGTTTGTAAGAAGTGCTTACTTCCTCTTATGCAAAAAGATATTTTTTTCGTTCGACCGCCGAATGTCGCCATGAATTCTGCGAGAAGCAAAGAAGGGTGGCTTCCGCCTACCATTCTAAACTGGTTTTCCCAACCTTCCTCTTAAATGAGAGAGGAAGGGAGGAAAGATGCTTGTGTTGCAGAAGGGTTGCTTTACGGTAAAATATTGAATAAGCGCCCCCCTGAATTTTCGCGAAATTATCGGAGGAGGCGCTAAAACGGTATAACTAAAGAAAAGTACCAAATAAAGTGCCCCCTTAACGAATAGTACAAAGAAAGTGGCCTCAGCGATGTCTCGGACGTGCTATAGCGCGTCAAGTGCGCAAAAATCGAAGGTTGGGACGCAAAAAAAAATTTTAAAAATTACTCGTAACCCGGGGCGCGTAATTTTTTAGCGCGGGAAAAAATTAAGTTCAATCTATAAAAAAATTGATATGCAAAAATATTTTTGCATGTCCATATTTCTTTCAGCTTTTTTTAGATGAAGAGCGAGTAGGGAAACGGCAAGAGTGCCAGCTTACATTGACGTCCGCTTCCTTTCCTGAACTTCCCTTTTGCAGCGGCTCTGAACTATCTTTTGAACAAACCATAGTTTTAATGTCCAAAGATTTCTTTATGGATATAATCAGCTTGATAACGTCGGAAATATGAGGTTTTCTTTTTTTTAATACTGTGGTGGGAAAAGGTCTCGTTTTTGCGACAGCGAATTTTCGTAAAGCCTTCGTTTCCGTGATTAAGATTTATTCGTAGCTTTTATTTTGAATTAAAATAATAAATAATATTTTCCTATTTAATTTGTTATAGCCTTACTGGCTTAACTTATACTGTCCATGTAATCGATATTGCAAAAAAAAAACGTGAATCTGACATTGGACCAAGAATTAATCATTTGATTTTTTGCTTTTAAATATTGGATTTTGGTTTTAATTCTTCGTCAAATTGTTATTGAATCAATTGTTAATTGTATTGAAAAACATTTCTTGCCATAAAAGGTTTATTTTTCATTTGTATCTTTAAAACCATGATATGTTAATTTTTTGCATAGGGACCCGCTTTTTGGAAAAAGCGACTTATCAGGGAAGTTTTATGCTCTCGAAGTTATCAGGGAATATTCAAAGTTCCCCCAAATATCAGGGAAAATTATCGTTTTCAATATCCAAACCGGCACGCATCCGAGTTTCGTTTTGCGGAATTTCCTTCCATTGCACGTGGTCAGCTCGAATGCTGATTTCCCATTGGTTGAAAGCGTCCTTTCTCGGATTAAACAACAAAAAAAGTCACTTTTTTTGTCTATGAGTTAAGATGACATTGCAATTTTGCGTAAAAAGATGCATGTTAGCGTTAATGCTTCCGAGAATCCGCCATTTTTAGTCCTGTTCCAAAATTCGGCCTAACACCGCTCTCCAGTGTCGAATTTGGGGCTTGGTACCGTGCATGATACTGCTGTGGCGCAACAAGAAGGGACCCTCTCTCTCTACGCCCTCCCCGATGTGGAATTTTTTCTAAAATGGCGGGGAGAGCTTTGTTCTTTGTTTAGTCTGCAATTCCCGGAAACTTTTAAATCCTTTGGCGTTTGGTTTGGGAACTGATAATGGAAGGCATGAGCTTCTCTTGGTAAGCACAATGAGAATCCAAATTTGGGGGGGGGGGGCGCTTATTTGGTATTTTTACAAAAAGAAAATTGAAGGAAATCACGGGGGGTGGGAGGGAATGCAATTACATCTTTATTTTCAGTTATTTATTTATTTTTTTGCTGTTATGTTGTAATATAAATTATATATTATTTATATTAAGAAGTTTTAGTAATTTGGGGGTGGGGGATGTAATCTGCATAGCAAAAATGATCTTTTTTTGAGTGCTTAAATTTTTTTTTTTGAGTGCTTAAAAAGTGCTTAAAAGTGCTTATTTTTCATTGAAAGAATTTGCTACGCACCCTGTAAGTCTCATAACAGCTTTAAATGGTATTTTGAAAATAATAATAATAAAGTGATAAACTAACTGATAATAAAGGAGAAGAGATATTATGTACAAAATAAGCATCATTATGAAGCTCTCTAGGAATTTAATACATCAGATTAGGATTCCCACATATTTTAGGGGGAAAATAATATGTCTTCTACCGCAACAAGCAACACAACTACACTGGGTAAGAAATTAAGAGAATTTTCATATTTGATCTATGATCTCCAGAACTACTGGACCGATTTTAATAAAATTTGAAGTTAACATAGGTTGCTATAATACAAACAAAATGAACATTTAACAGTTATGATAGACACACATGTTTGTGTGTAACACCCATGGGAGTCTAAAGGTCTCAAACTGCGGTTGCAGCTATACACGCCTTGCAGCATGATGTGCTACCGGAAATAAGGCAGTTTATCTGTGCCTGTGGCAATTGGTCCCACTCATTCACCAACGCTGCTTTCAGTTCCTGGATGGTTCTCGGAGGGGGGCTGCGAGTTGCAATTGCCCTCCCTAGAGCGTCCCAGACATGTTCTATAGGGTTGAGGTCTGGAGACCAGGCTGGCCAATCAATGCGGCGAATATCCTCACTCTTGAGAAATTCGTCAATCAGAAGAGCTCTGTGGCCTCGCGTTATCGTCCATTAGAGGAACTTGGGCTCACTGTAGCCCGGAAAAGGCAAACATACTGCTCCAAGACCTCATCCCTATACCTCACATCAGTCACAGAGCCTCTGTCAAAGATGTGGAGAGGTGTGCGGCCATCCAACATAATGCCCAGACCATTACACCGTCCCCTCTGTAATTGTCGATTTCGTGGACATTGGAGGTTAGGCAGTGGGTCCCTGGCTCTCTCCATATGAAAGTATGGCAAGAATCGATGTTTAGGCTAAAACACGACTTGTTTGGGAACAGAATGGTTGCCCATTGCTCCATACTCCAATCATAATGCTGCCTGCACCATGCTGATCGGACTCTCCTGTTGGTAGACGTGAGCGGGCTGCAAACAGCCAGTCTTTTGGCAAACAACCCTCTTTCATTCAGTCTTTTGGAAACAGTCACCCTTGTTACACGAATTCCTGTGCCCTTACAGCTCCCGGGAGAGCTAAGAAGCTGAAGCCCCTCTGCTAGGCCTTGATGAAATGGATAAATGGCAATCTTCTCTGGCCGTTGTACATCTTGGTCGACCTTGCCCAGGCTTTCTCTTGATGGGTCCAGTATCCTGGAACTGTTTCCATAGGTAACAAACAACACTGGGTGTTAGATTAAACTATCTGCATATCTGGACTTGCGATTGGCCTGCCTCTAGCTTCCCTACATTTTGCAACCTCATTCCATCATTTAAACGTTGGTGGTTACTCATTCTTACTGTTCTGATGTGAATTTAATCCATTGCAGCAAGATAACACCAAGAAACTCGCCGAGGTGTGCTAGCGAACGAAATTCGTCTTATCCTCCACACGCTTATAAAGCCTGTTTTTCTGCTGGCTCCGCTTACACACACGTGTACGCTTATGTATTTGCCGTACAAGATTTGCATCTTTATCTAGAAGCAGTGATTTTTCTTTCAGTTCAGTTTTTTTCTGCAATTCGATAAAATATGCAAATTCTCTTAATTTATTTCACCAGTGTATGTAGAACATCATAACTGGGAAGTCCTTTCTTTTATATTACAAATAATTACAACTATTGTACGAATAAATCCTGAATTACTCAAAGATGACACCAAAAAAAGACAAAAAGAGCTTATGTTTTTAATTAATTGTAACTCCTTTTTTTTTTACTCTGCAACACTCCATCCAGTAATAATGCACTTGCAACTTAACTTAGTGAAAAATGAAGTGAAAAATTGCATTTAAATGTATTAAAAGATATTTTCAGAATTTTATACATTTCTTCTTGTAAAAATCCTTGATGTATTTCCTAGCTTTACCTGCGACTGTTCCAACATTATCTCCTACAACTACAGAACTTCCTGCTATTTGTAGTACAGAATATGAACTTGGTATGTCATTCTTAACTGTTTTTCTGCCTTACACTACGATGAAAAATGAATACATAAACATAGAAAACAATGTCATTTATATCTTATCCTCAACATTTCTGATTAACTCATTTTACTTTAAATTTTCTGCTTATTTTAAGCTTTTATATATAAAGAAAATAAATTTCATACAAAATATAATAATAATAATAATAACAGTAACATTGCAGGCTTGGCTGCAGTTAAACTTGACAATACAATATGGAGTGATTTTTTTCCCTCATCCAGATAATTATTTCCATATTTAAAACATTTTACTGAGTTTTGTTGTATGTAATTTCTGAATGTATTGCTTCCTTGACTACGTGAATTCACTTTAACAACAATACTTTAATTGTGTTGTGAACTTTTGTATCCTTGTATACTCTTCAATTTATTATTTTTCATGCTCCCTCCAACCCCCCCCCCCCCCTTCTTCACCTTCTAGTTATTGTAGCAAAAGCAAGTTATTTATCATCAGGATCAAGATTAGAGATCGCTCTTCTTCACAACGGTTACTATAATTAGCATGAGTTGTAGCAACAATTTCATTGAATATTGTACTGCTCTATAACTTGTAGCAATGTTTTTTTTTTTTTTTTTTTTGCATGCATTGCGTTTATGTAATTAGATTTGTTTCATTTCATTTTTGCAATGACCGTTATATTTATTAATATTTATTAAATATGTTTCTTCTGTATGTTAACAATATTTTTCCACTTTTACTTTAGGAGTTGATGACTGTGAAATGACAGCTAACTTATTTGAAACATTTGATGGTCTCTCATATCAGTATGATATTTGTCATCATGTGTTACTAACAGAGTATCCTCAAAATTTATATTCTGTTGAAGGTGGGTGCCAGTTAATTAATTTAAAATCTTGTTTTAGCACTTTTTTTTTTCATTTTCAAAAGTTCTACTATGGGAAAACTGTTACTACTGTTACTAGCAGTGGCGGATCCAGGGGGGGGGGGGGGGCACGGGGGCCCGTGCCCCCTCCAGACGCTTTAGGTAAGGACTAGAAAGAATTGACTTTCTTTTCTTCCTGTACGCTAAAAACGAGGAAAAAGAAACTATTTTGCAGATGGAGCGATAAAACTTCTATTCTATGTGACTTCTATTCTTTCAATTCTATGTGACAAACTGAGATAACCGGGTAATTGCTAAGACAGAAAGAAGCAGACACCTGCAAAATCACTTAGACAGTTGATTTATGCTTACGTTAAATCTTCAATAGACTTGAAGAAGACTCCATTTGACCCCCCCCCCCCCCTAAATTTTCGCGAAAAAGAAGTTATTGGTGATTTTGCGAGCTGAAAATTTCGCGAATTATATATGAACAAAACCAAAAGTTAAAAAAAAGTGCTCAAGAAAATAGGTGCTTTCACAGTATATATTCCTTTATTATATATGTCCAGTTTTTAAAAAAAATGTGTTTTTTTTGTATTTAATTAGGGAATAATTAATTAAAATTTTATTGATAATTTAAATTTAATAAATCAATTAAGTTTAATTAAATAATTGATTAAATTATATTTGGAAATTAAAACGGATCACAGTTTCTGGAGTTGTGTCCCCCACCCCCTCTATTTTGTTTTTAAGCTGAAACCACGCACATCAGCCACATTGTGCCCCCCCCCCCCCCAGAATTTTTTTCTGGATCCGCCACTGGTTACTAGTGATGATTGTGTTTTGATTATGCATAAAAATCCCCATCTCCCTTTTTTCTTTGTAAATTTTTTGAAAGGACCTTTTTGAACTCCAAAATTCAAAGCACATTACTTGTGGTAACTCTTAATTTTGGGCTACAACAGCTCAATCTGATGGGTCAACTTCTTTAGAAATTCTTCAAGAAATCTGCATGGATTTAAATTTAATGTTTGCGGAAAATTTCTAACGGGATATAACTGCAACTTAGCTATATTAAGGAAGTAAAGCATTTTGTTTGATACATTGTATTGAACATTTGGGAAATTGAAGCAGACTGAATCAATCTAACGTGTTGCAGATATTAAATTTAAAAAGCTTAACTTTAATATTTATTAAGGAATAAAAAGGTCTTGTAAAGTAAAATTAATATTGCAAAAAGTTTCTGCTCATAAATGTACATTTTTAATTATTTTTTTTAATTTTATTAATTTATAACAATACATAAAATATGTACCATTAAAACTTTTGAATTCTGTCTTTAGGTTTTTTATCCCTACGTTGGATTTATATGGTAGATAAAAAGCTATGGGAAAATGTCTTCTCTATTCTCACCCAAATGTATATATAGTGGAACCCCGCTATTGGTACAGCTTGTTCAAGTAAAATTCAACTTGCCATTAGTACTTGTCCCGTATTTTCGTACGGCGCTAAAGAACAGGGTTTCCAATATTGTCTTCTTTAAAGAAATAAATCTAGAAATTATGTTCTTTTTGAACTTGTCTAAGAATTATTTGTTTGGCGGTTTGGCTTTTTTTTAGTTTTAATACTTTTTGGGATTTTATTGACAGTTTTAACTTTCTAAACAAAATATTTTTTCTTATTTTTTCCACTTTTTGAAGAATTTATTATTTTTCTTCCTTTTCTTAAAAAAAATAGTTCAGCTTTTCTGTGGCCTTTTTTCAGAACAGTTTGGCTTCTTGAGACCCTTTTCATCTAGCAGCCTTGTGTTCAGCTCAGTCTTGTCTCTCTTTCCATGCGTTACACTTCCTCCACGCAAGATCCATGAAACGTTGTGACATTTTGTTGTTACGTCTATTAAAAATAGGGCAGCCATGGATCCAAAACAGGTTGATTCAACGAAGCCTAAAAGGAAAGCAGTAAGAACTACAATCAGGGTCGTAACTAGAGGGGGGCAGACGGGGCTTTTGCCCCGTGCGCCAGATTATTTTGGGGGCGCTAATATTGACTAAATGTGTGTGCTTACCTAAGTACATATAGTTTTTTGTGTATATAAGGGGGCGGGGCCGCTAAATCCTGGTTTTGCCCCAGTTAGAAAATGACCTAGTTACCTCCCTGACTACAATTGAGTTAAAAAAAAACTTGTTGCAAAGTTTGAAAGCGGAACCCATGTGCAGTGCTGTACATTTTTTTTTCATAGGTTTAAATACGCAACCATCTGTGGGTCTGGAACGGATTAATCCAATTTACATTGTATCTTATGAGAAAAAATAATTCGCTATTCGTACAACTCGCTATTCAAACTGCCTCCTAGAACGAATTGTGTACGAATAGCGGGGTTCCATTGTATTTTATTATTTTTCTTGTAAAGATTGCTGTCAAAACTATTAACAATGCATTCTTTTTGCCATTTTTCTTTTCATTTATCTCTCTCTCTCTTTTTATCTTTTAACAGACTTGGCTTGGTGTCATGTTTACTCTTATTATTTGTTTTCCTCTTATTTGCATGTTTGTGTTTTAGTCTGAAAAATTCCCTAATATGCTTTACTCGCACAAAGCATCTATCTATCTGTCCTTTTTGTTTCTTCCTTTCTCCCCCCCCCCCTCCCTTTTTTTTTGGTCCTACTAATTATACGGATCATAAGAAAATTGATGCATATACAGCATTGAAAGGAATTTATTATGTTTGATTTTATGTGTCATTTGTTTTCGCTAATTTTGACAAATTTCTTACAAGGATTGATGGAAAAATCAATTTATCATAAAGAAAAAGATGCTTTCTTTCTTTACCCTAACAAAAATAGTAGAACTAATAAGTTAATGTTTGTGCAAAAGTAATAAGAGAATCAGCATAATAAATAGCATAGCAAATAACAAAATTACAGACATGTGTTTCGAGGTTTAGCAAGAGACGTGTATCACTGCTGGCTGAACCAAAAAACTGAGCTTCGGAGTATGGCAAATTGGAAAAGAAATATATTTTTTTTTGTTTCTCTCTGTTATCTGTAATGCATAAAATACTCATTTTTTAATATGTGAATAACTTCTGTATTGTTTTCTTTTTTCATGTTTCAGTTTGATACTTGTGTTTACTTTTCATCATTTTCTTCTAGTTCACAAAGTGTGTGCTTCGAGTGGTTTAAATTGTCATAAATACTTGGTTATTGAAGCGGATTCGCTGACAGTTAAGATTGGACCAGGTATTGAAGATGTTACAGTTCAAAATAGCAAAGTGCTTCCTTCAAATTTCTGGCTTGTTTCTCAAAGGTTTCAAGATTTTGATCTCAAGAAACGTGGCAACATTATAGTATTTAGATCCAAAAAGTACCATTTTGATGTCAGTTGGGATACACTACAGAATGTTAAGATAAAAGTTAGTTATGGTTTATTTCTATTCAAATTTTTTGTTATATGAAATGTTTGTATTTGAACTTCCTGTAGTTTATTTATTTTTATGCTATGTATTTTATAGAGTAAGTTTGATTTCTGTTTAATGGAAAGTGAGATATCAGATTAAAAGCATAATATATAGGCAAATCAGCCAGGAATATTAAATAAGAGCAGTGTACAAGCGAACAGACGTAGAGTACGATGTAATAAATAAATATAGAGGCATGAAAGTAAATAAATCGTTAGATATAGATAGATAGAAATAGAGTTAATAAATATGGATAGATAGTTAAATAATATGGATAGAATAAATAGTTATATGTATAGACAAGATAAATATATAGAAAGGTAGTTAGGTAACGATAAATTAGGTTAAGGTGTAATAGCTAGATGGGTATAGAGAGATAAATATAGAGATAGATAGATATAAAAGTACTAAGAGACAGAATGCAATTTGTATATGCCAAATTTACTTAAGGCAACCACTTTGTGGTTACTTTGCATAAAAAGGTAAATGTTATACAAAGTGAATGGCATTCACCTAGCCGCTTGTGGCTTAACATATTACAATCCGGTCCTTGGCATGAAAAGGGAAATCATACATTTAGCTGGAACGACTAATGCATAATATAACATGAGAAAAGTAAACTAAATGCATAAACTTTTTTATAAAGTAATAAATACTTATTTTTATTAATTCTTTGTCATCTTTACTATTCACTGCAATGTAATTTTGACATTTTTTTGTTTTAGGTTTCAAGATGCTTGGTGGGACAAATTTTTGGATTATGTGGCTTATATAACAGGAAGATATCTGATGATCGTACCATGCCAAATGGTGAACTAGCTATTTCTAATGAAAAATTTGGTAACAGCTGGGCTGTAGGTTCATTAGAGAAATGCCAGCCTGCCAGTTGCCCTCCTGAGCTATTACAAAAAGCAATTGAAGTATGCAGTGAATTAAGGTATTGGGTTATGCAATAGTTTTTAAAGTTTAAAACATAATAGCAAGCCTCATTGATTGTGTTCATATCTGCTCTGGTAGTCAAGCTGCCTTATTGGGCTTAAATAAAATTGTTATGACTTCCCAAATGGTTTGGGAATGCTATAATTTGCTTTGTACTCTTGCAAAGCATAATAACGTCACTCTCTGTTGGGTGCCTGGGCACTCAGGTGTCGTGGGTAATAAAACAGCTGATTGCCTGCCTAGGAAAAGTTCTGATACTCCCTTTGTTGGCCCAGAGTCTGCAATCGGGATTTCGAAGAATCTTATTAGAACTACTGTTTTCAATATTTTTAAAGATAAGCAGTATCGTGGCTGGGGTGACATACATGGTCAATGCCATGCCAAAGAACTGAATCTTGGTTGACCTAGTGTTAGGGCAAAGGAGCTATTAAAACTCAATAGAAATAGTATCAGGAAGGCAATTGATCTTCTTACTGGTCACTGTACCTTATAGCAGCATCTTACTATTATGAGAGTCAGTAGTGACTCAACCTGTAGGGGCTGCCATTCTTCATGAGGGAACAGTTACCCACATTTTATGCAGCTGTGAAGTGTTTTCTGCTTATAGGTTTGCACACATGGGTCGTCATATTATCGAACCCTGTGAGACTCATGACATTCCTATCAGGTGCTTGCTTAACTTTGCATTAGCTGCCGGTCTCTTTTAGTCATGTTCGATTTGGGAATTAGTACAATAGACCCCTGGTCGCAGTGCTTGGTTCTTTTGAGCCCCCCTTTCTTTCATTTTATTTCAAGCGTCATCAATTCACACTCGTCTTGCTTTGTTTGTATTGGTTCACTTCCACTCATGTTGTGTAGTTTTGTTATGTTGTTTTTACCTTACGTTGCAATTTGCTTTACATTTTTATAAATTTAAAGGTTAGGTTATGGGTTCCAAGCGACTTTAAAGCTATACTGCTGCTTTTAAGCTCCAATTTATTTCCAGCTCCAAAAGGTGAATGGTCCAGGTCCCTCGTTCCGTTTGGTTATGTTACACAACTATCAGATGCCTCCCCCCGGTAATAATAATAATAAGCTGTAAATGATTACATTATTTTCAAAAATCCTTTAAAACATCAATTTATTAAAATTGCACTCCCCTTTTATTAACTGATTGTGCTTTCAAATTGCTTAACATCAGGTGTGGGGTTTATGCTGGGTGTGGCGCTTACGATATTTTTGTCATACGTTACGATAAATATTGTGTCAATTTTTTAAGCTTAGTAGTCACAATCTGAAAAATTGTGACTACTAATGCAAAGAATAAAGCTGTGATTGTGACTATTAAAGCCTGCTGTCTCACTGATGCATAAGGAAGGGAAAATATTTAATTGGTATAATCCCGAGTTTGACCCTTATTGCCACCAAATACCTAAAATTATTGCTTTAAAAGCAACATGTGGAATTGGAATTTAGCATTTCTACTTATAGAGCTGGGGGGGGGAGACAAACACTTCTTATCTGAATAATGTTTGTACTACATAAAATATTTCTATTTGTGAGGATCAATGCAGTCAAATAATGCATTTTTGTTAAAGAATGTTCTTCATCAAAAAATAATTAAAGTACAAGCTACTATTTTTGTTTCAGATTTGTAATCAGTCTCATAATTTAACCCTTGCACATCAATTTAATTGTAAATTGATTCAACAATTGCTTCAAAATTAAATTGAGGAATAGGTTCCTCATAATGTGGCTATGAGATCGTTGTACAGATCTGGGTTTTTCTGTTTCTTTCAAATTTGAATTTCAATTTTTATTTATGTGTATTGTTTCTCTTTTGGTCTAAAAATATTATAATTAATGTGAAATGTCAAGGTTCATACAAAATGAACCTTGACATTTTGTGGTCACAAAATGAACCACAAAAAAAAATATATTTCAAGTAGATTTATTTTAACTGTGAAAGAAATGCTTAATAGATACAAAATAAAAGTAAAACATCTTGTTAACAAATTTGTACTAGCATTTATTTTTTTAATTTAAAAAAGGAGAGATTTTTTTTTCAAATCTATCCTTATTTCAGTTAAAATACCAAATTATAAATGTTTTATTTCATTCGTTTAATTATTTGAGTGAGTATTTCTTTTCATCCATTGTCCTATGTTCGGTTTTTTCCATAATAACAATTTTTCTCTTTTTCCTCAATTTAGAGAGGAACCATTCAATTCCTCATGCACTGATTTTGTGAAAATTGAAAACCATATTGAAGCATGCCTTTTATTCATATGTGAATGCCAGCAAAGGATTGTTGAAGCCCTGCCAGATGGAAGTTTTGACATGTCTCACGACTCCTTCAATGTAGGCTCTTGTAAATGTCAAGCTTACAATGGCTTTGTTGAGACTTGTGAATCTAAAGGAAATATCCCTGTTCCAGAATGGAGAATCAAATATGACTGCAGTAAGCAAAAACAGTATTAAAAAATCTTCCAAAAGAAAAAGTATAATCTTAGCAGAATTGTATTCTTTGTATCATTCATTGGTATTAAGCTTAACTTTACAATTTAAGTTTTTCCCAAATTTTCCCAAATTTTAAGTAAAACACTGTTGATAGTACACTTCAGTCAGAACGTCATCTAGCCACAGATGTGTCAAAATCACCACTCTCTTGAATAAACTGATAAAAACTTTAAAGTTAAGCCAATAATCAATTGAACTCGTAAAATTAAGCTAATGACATAAAATTTCTAATCACCATCTGATTAAAATTATTTTATGGTTGGAGTCTTTTGATTAATTTGTATCAGAATTAATGTAATTAATTTGTTTGTAGAATCCATGCGCAAAGCTGTTAGTATTTTTGTTTTTATCGTCGGAAAATAAAACCGTCATAAATTTGTTGATCACTAGCTTGCACTTTGGGGAACTTTCAGGTCTAGATATGGCCTTTCCCCTCAGAAAATGGCCTATTTTGTCCAAATGAGGGAACACTTCATTTTTACATTTCATTTTAGAATTTCATCCAACATTTATGTTACAAATGTATAAAAAGATAATTAACAACTGGTTATAATTTTTCAAGAAAAGCAAGAAAGAAATTTTGTATACAATATGTTTAACATATACCAGAGATGAAAGAATCTTAATTCATTTGCACAACCATCAGCATCTGGAATTTCAAAACAGCTCCTGTGTACTTTCTTTAGAAATTCCATGGAACAAGTGCAAGTTCTTTTTTCTATTGTTGGCTTGTCTTTTAAATTGCTCTGCTTTTCCCACTATTTTTATTTTTAAATTTCTTTTTTGTGCAACGTAAATGTAGCAAAATTAGCTCATGCACGATTTCCATGGGTTAAAGTGTTTTGTGTATATCCCACTGTTTCATCATTTAAACATTGGTAATGCATTTTCTGAAGACCTGAAATCAGACTTCTCCTCTTTTCTGTATTTATTTAACTTAATAATTTTGTATCTCTAATTAATATCAGATGTTAAAGATAGCAGTTTTGATAAAACATTCATAAAAGTTTTCTTTTATAAAAATATGCATGGTATGAGGTCTTTTGAAAGAAATGTTCAGTTGAAATATTCTTTTATGAAATGTTTACACATAAAAGATACAGAGTGTGAGATGTATTTAATTATTTAAATTATTTGAATTTTATTTAGCCCCTGAGTGCCCATCTGGTATGGAATGGCAAGACTGTGGCCCTGGTTGTGAACTAACATGTGATAATTACCATCAGAGGGAACAGATTTGTGGTGTAGATTGTGTTCCTGGATGCTACTGTCCATCTGGACTAGTTCGCCATCACAATCGTTGTGTAAAACCCAAAATGTGTCAAGATTGTAAGCTCTTTTTTTTTTGCTGAAAAATTGCCAAAAATCAAATGGATATATTTAAATAAATTTAAATGGTTATAAAAGAACAAATAACTTAATCTTTGAATTAACTTTATTTTGAATATTTTCCAGTCTTCATGCAGTATGGATAAAATTTTAATGTAACACTTGAAGATATCATAGATGAAGGAAGATTTAAATGTAAAATTATGTGAGAAATATTTAATATAGACTTTAGGGGTGTCTTTTTAATTTGGAGAAATTGATACAAGTAAAGGCAATGTGACAAGAATTAAAAATTATAACATGTTAAACCTTATTTCTGACTCTTTAAGTACATTGTGTGCATTTATTACTATAGAAATTAATATATTTATATATCATTCAAGGAAAGCAAATACTGAGGTAAATTGCAGTAACTGCTAGCAAATTTGTAAGAATTTAAAATTTAAAACAAAAACTTAAACTTGAAAAGAAAGTAACTGAGTTAAAAATATGCATACAAACTTTATAAAATTTATCTGATGCATATTAACTAAATCATTTTTTTATAAGTTAATATTTTTGTGTGAGTTACATTCCTCGCCATTGTGACAGTTCAGGCAGTCCCTAAAATATTTTTTAGAAATGCAAAGAAAAAAAAAAGCTCATACAAAATATAACAATTTGGATAATAAATTATTGACATAAACATTGAAACAATTACAAACAATGAAAGTAAATTATGTGATCTCACCATACCAATCTAATTCAAATCAGCTAGCAAGTACAAAACAGAGGAATAATGTTTGACTCGAGCAGGTGCTAATGTGCCCCATACCTTTTAATTCTTGCTGAAGCTGAGTATTATCCTTAAAAAAAAGAAGACTATAAACATACAACCAAAGTTATTGACTCACTTTTATTGCATGAATTAAAAAAGAAGTAAGAGGATTTTATGTATTTAAATATTTATGTATTTTACTCCCAATTAGTGATTTCTTTTAAAAAAAAATACTTCTGACTCTGCTTTGTGAAGGAATTATATTTGAAAATTTTGATGTTACTGTTATGAGTTAATGTCGAAAAATGTATTCCAAAAACTAATTAACCATCTAATTACAATAGCATTACACAACACCACACCTATGTTTTGAAACCTGTTTAAGGTAGCAATGTTTTTAACAACTTCAAAATAACTTTTAATTTTGCACTTTAAAGACATTAGCATCATTTTTAAATCCATTGTAAATACCAATTTGAATACTTTGTTAATTAAATGCTATTCTTTTTGACACGCCACTTTGGACAATGTTAAAAAATATATAATAATACTTGTGTTAAAAAAATAATATGTAATTAAAATAAAATTTTATGTACAATTAAAATTTAATTGTATAATAATAATGGTTTTAATTTATACTGATTTTTATCATCTGATTTAAATCATAAAGATAGTCATAATTTCATTGGTATTCTCTAGGTGTGTGCAGAGGCCATGGGGATCCAAATTACATTACTTTTGATGGCCAGTATTATGCTTTTCAAGGAAATTGTACCTACATTCTGGTTCAACATCAACAAGCTGATGATCAAGTCATGAATTTCCGCATACTGGCCACGAACGTTGAATGCCCGGAAGAGCCTCACACTTCCTGTACAGATGGACTCACCATTCTGTGGAATGGACACACAGTTGAAAAATTCAAAAATAAGCCAGTAAATAGTCTAAAATTTTTAAGTGCTGTAATTATTTGTTTTTTTTTTTTTTTTTTTCATGCTTCAGTTGTGACTTGAACTTGTCTTTATTTAGGCAGAAAAAAAGGAAAACAATTTGGATTATTGGAATTGTTTCATAAATTATTATTTGAGATAAAACAAAATAGGAAAACATAAAACAAAAATTTCTAACTTAACTTCTTTCTTCAAAGGTATAAATATTCCAAATAAGTTCCAGACTAGAGACTGGTTTATGAGGGTGAATTCAGATACTTCAGCTTTGTCCCCACTTTAAGAAATTGAAGTATTCATTAAAAATTGTCTCTCCCACTTTTTATTATTATTATTATTATTTTATTTTATTTTTTTAAATAATTACATGCTAAAAGTATTACATACTGTCTCATAAAATATGAAAAAATATTCTTCTTTAATTTTATTTTGTAAAAAAATGTTACTAAGTTCTTTTTTGCTTCATCTATTTTGCAGTTTATAATGAACTAAATTAAAATGTTCAGAAACTTTGTTCTGTTTTAGCAGATGGCATTAGTTATTATAGTTTATCAGATTTATACAAAACACTTGTTGAAAAAGCTGAGTAATCTTAAAACCGAAGTGGGAGTTTTTCAGCTTTCCCATTCATCTATTTTGTTTAAAGCACATTTATACACTTATTAGAGCGTCACAAGTGTACAGCAGACATAGCCCCAATCTTCTTTTTGCACATTCATTGCATTTTACATCATTGAAAAGTAAAAAAAAAGACACAAATGATTATTAAAATTACCCATTAATTGTACATATTTTACAAGATAACTTTCAGGAAATCAGAGAATTGAGTTACAGGAATGAAAAAAGCTATTATTCCTTGCTAGTTTTGTGAATAGGAATTGCCCTCTGATCGCAACAGGTGATGAAGAATATCTGTTGCCATCAGAGAAAGTTATGGCAGAGTTTTGGAAACACATGTTATTACTGATAGTGCAAAATTGAGTGTGGTTTGCTAGGTTAACTGCTCGGATAATAATTTGTGGTGATTGCATTACATTCTACTGGCAAGCTTAGAATGAAAAGACCAAAAGAAACTTACCGGACAAAACAACATGCAGGGCTTTCACACGAGGTTTGGAAAAGGAGAATGATTGGAGTCTACTAGAATGTTTTAAATTTATGAAAACTATCACTTTATAGGAAGGAAAATGGTCAGACTATTTTATAAGAAGGAAAATGGTCAGGACTACTTTATGAGAAGGAAAATGGTCAGGACTACTTTATAAGAAGGAAAAAAAAAATAGTAACTGTCAGCAGATCAAAATTAGATCCACTTTATTATTGTACCATTCCATTAGTTACTCACTTTGGAAAAGGAAACTATATCAAAACAAAGCTTTATCAACATCTTTGCAGGGCACAAAGCTTAATCAAAAAGAATACTTTGACTTTACTCTAAACTGACAAATCATTAGTTGAAAGTAAATTTATAAATTTTCATATAATGCAAGATCTTTATCTTATACATTCCTCCCTTATGTAATATGATGATTCTTTTCTTTTCTATATTCCACCAAACTGCGCAAACATAATTGATAAAAAATAAAAATGTTTACTTTTGTGCAAATGAATATATGTGTATACATATATATATAAAATAACACAAATGATAGAAATCATTATCAAAGCTCAAAAATTGCAAAATTATTGTAAAGGCATGTTTTGGGGACACAAGGAATCCCTTTTCTGATGCTAAGTTTTAAACTTTCAAAGCTAAGCAGAAGTCTCCAAAAACTGCAGCAGTCGTAACTACTGAATAGCATCAGAAGCTCACAACCTTTCTGCATTGAAAAGGGACTCCTTGTAGTTCTAGAAATATGTGCATGCAGTAACATGCAGTTTTTGTGCTTAAATAATATGCCCTCATTTTTCATTTTTCCTTTATATAAGAGTTATAATTTGACTTTAGTTTTAAATAAATATAATCAATTGTTTTCATTCGTGAAATATAATTTCATTTAGGTTTATTTGGATTCAAAGCAGATAAATGCTGAAAACTCCCCGCTAGAACACTCTGGAATCAGTATAATAATTGTGCCAGACAAGAGCACCATTATTCATATCAAGGAAATAAACCTGGTTGTGCGGTACTTTGATCAGATGTATGGCTTCAATATTGAACTTCCAGCTTTCTTCTACTTCAATAAAACAGAAGGACTGTGTGGTAAAATTATTTTTCAGTGATCAAAGTATTTCAAAACTTGGGGAAACTTTCAGACCCATGAGAAAATAGGATTAAAATTAACTAAAAATTGTTTTAATAAAATAACTTTGCTTTGTTACTTAAAAAAAGCATATTTAAGCGAGTTTTTGATCTTTGTTGGGGGTAAATAAATGGACTAGGATCATTTTAGATCATTACTTTTGAATTTGCATACTTTTCATTACTTGACCTTTTCACAAATAATAATTTTTTGTTATGTTGCCAAAAACAAAACGTCGTGTCTCAAAATTTTTTTTTCTAAATGCTTCATATTTTTTTATAGTCACTTCCAGCAAGTAATTCTAGAGAGTGAACTAAAACCAAGACAAATAGTTAAACAAAACCTATTTTTTGAGCCTTGAATAACTAGATATTTTATTAATTTTTAGGTTTATATTTTTTGTTTTGAGCATGTATGGGCTTAACTAATGTAAATATACGAATGCATCTTTAACTGTATTTCATGCCCTGAGGTACAGTGGACCAATTTTTGTTGCTTATCTTAAATTAATACAAATTATATTTTTTCCTAAAATTAAACTCTCATATACAGCTTTAATCCAAATAACATAACTTAACCTTTTTCAGAAAACAAAATTTTTTAAAAAATCTAAAATCCCAAAGAATTCAAAGGAGATCTAAATAAACAAAAAATGAATGAAACCAATTTTCTAAAGTGAAAATAGGTTAAAATTAGCGAAAGTTAAAATTTAATAATGAAACATTGAAAGACATATTTAAAAGAAACAGCCTTGAATTTTCTGAGGACACATCTGGATCAGGAATAACCACAATAATGTCTTCCAATGTAATGTGATGTCTTTTACATTGATAATGCATTCGTTTACTGTTTCTGGAAATTTAAATTGATTTTCAGTGAATTTTTCACATAAATATGTGAACACAATCTTCGTTGGTTTTTGGAACCAATTCTACGTTATAGACTAATTCCTTTACTGTTGCAAATTCTGCACCCATTTATCAAATAGTCTAAAATGTAGTGCATGCATATATTACATATACATAAAACATATGTCATAAATAAATTATCCTTACATTTCAAAGAAAATTCAGATTTTATTTTGTATAATCTGTCGCATTTTTCCAAAGATAAAATATGATCTAGAGCTATTGAAATAATTTCATATTAGAATTACAGCAGCTTTGCGTTTCACCATGGTTGTGTTGCATACAGAGGTATTCATGATTTTTTTTTTTTTTTTAGGAGTTTGTAATTTTATTGAGTCTGATGATCTGTACCACCGAAATGGGTACATAACTGAAGACATTGAAGACTTTGCATACAGTTGGTTAGAACCACCTAATACTAAAGAAAAGTGTGAGTTTCTCCGAGAAAAAGTCACAGAACCCCCTCCTGGAATATGCAACTTCACTGTAAACTCATGTGAAATGTTTCTTGATCCAAGCCTCTATGCGCGTTCCTGTGAGAATGACGTCACTTATAGCCGTAAGCCTGAAGCATCTATGTGCCGCTCCAAATTCCAATATTCACAACAGTGCTGTGAGAGGGGTGTGTCCCTTGTAGACTGGTTGCTGCACAGTGGTTGTGGTAAATTTTGCCTTTAGTTTTCCCTTTTAAGTGCAAGGAATTTTTATAGCTTTTAAAATTATGTAGGGTCAGGTGAAGTAAAGTGGTCATACAGCAAATAAAAAGCTATAGCTTTGATAAAAAAATAGGAAATGGCGATTTTTTAACTTTCAATAGTTAAGAATTAAATTTTACATTCAAAATTATAGTTAATAGCAATTCTTTTGGTGAAGAAAATAATCAATTTGTTTTTTTGTAGTGCAACATTTTGGAATTAGAGCACCTCTTTTAAGCTCTCTCTAAGGTTTTGTTTAAAAATAATTTGCAGCAAATTGATGGATCAGAAAGCTTTACATAGATCTCAAAAATACTTCCTCACTAACGGTGAAGCTAGATTTATTGTTTATATTATTTTGCAGTAGTTTAAGGAAGATGGGGTAAAATGGTCATAGTACTAGACTTAAAATGCACCACTGTTCCAAAATTACTTAAGTTTAATTTATGAGGGAGCCCAGGGCTTAATTTACATAGGAACTCACAATAGCTCAGCTCCTGTATTTCCTTCTAATTTTTGCTTATTAGAGGGAATTCAGGCTATTTAAGCATGGAATACGTTTGGAAGACTGCATGGGTCTGCAGATCTTTTGTTTGAAAATAAGTGCCAGACAGATGTTAGTTAAATATTATTTTCACTAATACTGTATTATTTTGAAAAGTAAGCAAGAATAAACACAACTGAGCTCAAATGCAATACAGATTAAAATTATTGTAAGAGAGTCGCCTTATGATCTTAGGCTAAATATTGACAAATTTTTAGATGCACTTTTGATGAAACACTGGACAATCAATTAATTGAATTATAATAAATGTGAATATTTAGTTAGAATTAGCAGTACTTCAAACAAGTTAACAATACATGAAACAGAAACAGAATTAATAATAGCTGAAATCTGTATTTTCCTCTCATTTTGTTTTTAATAAGCTATTATCTTAGAGCCCTCTTGTTACTAATATTTTATTAATATATAATTCAAGTAATTTAGTCATTCATTAAAAGCTGTTTTAGTTTTTTTGTGGTACATTTTGAATTTCATTCAATCAACGTTTGAACCATTCATAGTTATGTCTTACTATCACAAATTAATGTACAATTTACAGACTAATATTTAAGGACTAAAACTCGTGAATACCTATCATGCTTACTAAAATGTTTTGGTACATGTCTTTGTTTTAAGATTATCTATGCAGAAGCTGAAGAGGCTGAAATACCTTTTCGAGACATTACGAAGGTGGGACCAAACTTTAACTATGGATTGCATTAATACCTTTTGTTTTTACTAAATAAGGTTGTTTTGTGTTGAAGATGAACCCTTATCGAGTATTTTTAAACATTATAGTTATTAATAATATGTTTTTGTCTTTTTCCAATTATGATCACTTTTCCCCATGCACTATTCACTTTATCCCACCCCATGGGGTAAAATGATCATAAATACATTCCCAAAAGGAGCCCCCATAAAATTATTTTACTCAATTTTTTTCTGCCCAAAATTTTATGCAATGTGTTCTTTAATAATGTAATATAAAATATTAACCAAAAAAGCTAAAGGTTTTGAACAGTGTCCTATATTTATTGTCTGCCGAAGTTTAAAAATGGATTTTATAACCACTTTACCCCACCTGACCCTGTTTTGTAAAACAATAATCATTCATTTCTCAAAAGAAACAATTAGTTTTGAGATGTATATTAACAATTTTGTTTGAACATTTTAAAGAGACTGATGATATTTTGCTCAGTCCTAAAGTTGCCTGTTGATGATGCTAAGGAGGGCTCAAATAGGTCTGAAAGTTAATGAACATGCATTTCTTAAGATTCATCTTGTATATTTTAATAATATACGAGCCATGCGTAGTAGATGTGTATGTTTTATTATTACTTTCTTGAAAAGTTATAAGTTTTTCTCTGAAAATAAAATAGTTTGAAGAAGTTTCTATTTAAAAACAAAGCAAAGTGTTTCTATTTAAACGAAGTAGTTTCAAAAATAGTTTATGTGTGCAACTAAAAGAACATGGATTTATCTTATTTACATTTGTTTCCTTTGTTTATAGAAACTTCTTGCCTGGAAGGTATGGTCTTCGAATGCGCTTCTGCATGTCCAAAGACATGTGACAATTACAAGAATTACCATGTTGATGATTGTGACTTGATGCCACTCTACACCTGCACCTGCCCTCCTGGTCAAGTGCTAAAAATGAATCGATGTATTGATGAATCAAAGTGTGAAGTGTGCGATAATGAGGGACATAGTGTTGGTGATGAATGGTCTGTTGGACCTTGTAAGACTTGCATGTGTACTGCTGATTTGAATACCATTTGCACCATTGTGGAATGTCCTGAACCACCAATATGTGATGCCAAGGAAACCCTTCAAAAGTTGTCAAATAATGGCAACAGTTGTTGTGATGCGTTTATTTGTTGTAAGTTACTATTTTATTATTATTCTCCTTTTTTTTTTTTTTTGGTGGGTGGGGGGGGGGGGGGATTCTTGAAGTTTATATAGAAGAAAACTTTCTGTATGATAGGGATGGGGAAAAAATCATGGAACTATAATTTTGTCACACTTAGTTATTTTAATAGTCATGACACTGACTAATACCAAACTAATCCCAAAATCAATTAGTTGTACCATGCCAATATCACTTAGTGAAACTAATAAAATTAGTTACTGAGTCAAAGACAAAGCACTGTTCGTAAAGTCTTGACAAAATCATGGTTTAGGGAAACCAGGTATAACGCTCATTTCCAGGTATGACCACACTAATTCAAATATTTTTAATATCTTAGCTTGTATTGCAGAATTCAAATAATTTAGATGCTGGTTACCTGTTGCAAAGAAACCAGTCTTGTAACTTGTTCCTGGATACTGAATGGAAAGTTTCTAGAACCTAGCGACAGCTGGGAATTTGTCTTTATCCATTGGGACTGGAATATCATTAATCTTAACTGCTCCAGCATCATCAATCATTGCAAACAATATGCGGGTTATCTGACTGGTGGTGTTTTTTGTGTTGGAGGTGACAGAACCCACGCCCTCAGGGATTTAATTTTCCACTTCACTCAGGTATTGACTCATTCAAATTTTCTTAGCAAGTGACCTGCATAGTTACACCCTTGCTTACAGCCTAGCAATGAGTGTTAAGCTTTTTGTGTGACCATAATACGGATGCCGCCCCCTACCCCCGTTCAGTGTGTCATCTATTATGACAATCTAAGCTTGCTGATGACCATCTCGCACGGATTCAGAGAAGACTCCAAAGAGGCTAACTCTAGCTATTCCCTTGCTCAATTTGACCTTCTTGTTTTTTTCAAAATGTCCGACTATGATTTTGTCATAATGCATGTTATTTAACTGTAAGGAGCCTTTTTGTTTTGAAAGTCAGTTGGTTTACAGATGTCTGTCCTTATCTTCAACATGCTTAAACTGTTTTCATTTTATTTATTTATTGCAGTGCCAATGGCTGAAAAAATGTGCACCACTCGAGAACTAGAGGACTGTCCTTCAGGAGAAGCCAATGTTCAAACAATCATCGATGGGTGTCCTGCATATCGATGTGGTAAGTGCAGCATTCTCTTTTTACGGGAAAGTAGGCTATACTTTCCCGCAAGGCCGTATGCAGAGGGCCCCCCCCCCCCCCCCGAATTTTTTTTGGAATGTAGCATATATTCCTCACTGAAACTTTCCTCAACATAAGTGTTTCAAAGTTAGGGTTCCCCTCCCCCCCCCCCCCCCAAAAAAAAAAAAAAAAATTCTGGCTACGGCCTTGCTTTCACGTAAAAAAAGAGGGGAGAGAAAGCTTTATGTATCATAAAAATATCGTTATAAATAAAGAAAAGTCAAAAGTGAAGTAATTAAATAAAGATTGAAAAATAAAGAATTTGAAAGTAAGGTTTTGAGATGGGGAAAATGTGTGTCTGTCGGTCTGTCTGTCCCCCCTAATAACTTTTGAGGGAATTGTCCAATACGAAAGATTTTCTTGCATTCAAAAGTTCTAGGGGACTATATCTCATTTCTATATTTTACTTTTTGATTTAAACAATTTTTTGTTCAATTTTGAACAGTTAAAAAAACCTTAACATTAGCGCCTATGGGCAAAAATGAAGCAAATTATGTAAACTCTTCACATAGGGCCCAAGTTCCTATGAAGAAGATTACACTGTGCAACACGAAAAATGTCCTTTGGATGAAAGTGTCTGTTTCTTATGCGTTTCTGGCTGAAAATTACGAATCTGCAATTATATTTTGCCTATCACGTACCATTTTCCCAAAATTCCACATTTTAGCTTTTTACGTATTTTCTGGATAAATGTGCATATTTTTGTAATTTATCGACTTAATTTACTATAAATTATATCTTTCTCACTGATAGTGAGATCGTTGCCATTCTAGAGACCTTTTTAATGAAGTTGGGTTACTTTAGCGACATTTTTGCCAACAAAAGCTTTATTTACTTCTCGAAGTTTTGAGTCTTTTACAAGACGACAAAGGCATTTTTTAGACTATTTTACGGAGCAAGAAAAAATGGTATGCTGCTGTGTTGTGAATGTACTACAGTAGAGCGCCGATTATCCAAACTCCAATTAATCAAACTTCCAATTATCTGAACAGCTTATTTCTCTATTTATTTTTCCATATCCGAACTTCCAAGTATCCGAACAGTCTATTTCTCCCCCACCTAAGGAAAATAAATTCCTAACCGAACTTCTAATTATCGAAACACCCTATTTTTTTCAATCCCCCTTCCCCCTCTTCAGATTTATTATGTGAAATCGAATTCCAGATAAGTGTTTCGTTGGGAGCAGTTACAAGAGAATAAAAGTCTTGGTGAAAGGGGGTATAATCAAAATCAAAGCACAAAATTCCTGTTCATATCACCTCCCATTTGCTGTGAACATTTCATTGTAGTTCTTTCTACACCGTAATAGCCCTGTATAGCTGTATGCCTTGAAGTGTGAAGGTTTTTCTATTGTCACAATATCCCTTAAATTGTCTCCAATTATCCGAACTTTTGCTTATCCGAACTGGGGTCTGTCGCAACGTGTTCGGATAATCGGCGCTCCACTGTATTTCAAGCATTAGGACATGAGCACAATTCAGCAGAGTGGCACTTGTTTATCAGTGCTCCTCCATCTAAGTATTTTTTTTCCCTATTCATTCCTGTAGCATATTCTGCAAACACAAAGGAAATTACAAAATTACAAGTGGCAAAAGCATATCAAATGAGCCTATGATGATCTACAATGTGCCTTTTTTCCACAATTGCATATTAAACTTGGTTTATCAAAATATTTGTAAAAGCTCTGGACAGAGAAGGAGTGATTTTCTTGCATTTCAGGAACAAATTCAAAAATTTAAGTGAGGCAAAAGTAAAAGAAGGGATTTTTACTGGCTCACAACTTAAGGAAGTCCTTTCATGATGAAGAGTATGAAAAGAAACAGTAAGAAGCCAAAAAATCAGCCTGGCTGGCCTTTAAATCAGTGTGCTCACGTTTCCTTGGAAATGGAGAAAGCTGAAAACTACAAAAATCTTGCTGGTGACATGATAAAATGCTTTTGTATTATTAGGTTGCTATATTTCATTAAAACTACACTTTTTGGGCCCCATATGGACTTTATTTCTCAAAACCTTGGTGCAATTAATGATGAGCATGGGGAAAGTTTTCATAAGGTCATCTCTGTATGAAAAGCATTTCAGCGCTCAATAGAATGGAAGTATATGAATCGAATATTACTAAACTGTTATCAGGGCAGACCAATAGATGCCCACAAGAAGAATTGGCCAAAAAAATCATTTTAGCATTTGTGTTTTCAATAAGTAAGCCTGAGTTACATTCTTCTATAAACAAATTGTATAAATATGAGAAGTGGGTCTCCAGCAAAAACGCTACGTGATGGACCATTTTGGTTTGGATATTTGAATCAAGCATCTTTTGTTTATATAGAATCACATAGTTTCATCTAAAGGACAAAAAAAAAAGTTCAAATTTGTTGCACAGTGTTATTGGAAGAAGCTCTCGGTGTGAAATATTTTTTGTTCTGAAAAATATTTGTTCATTTTTGAACTGTTCAAATAAAAAAAAACATTGGCCCCTGCAAGGAAATTTAAATCCTTTATAAATCGTGATCTAGCAGACGGATTTGCTTGGAACAAACTTTATCGGAAAGATGTTAGGCTGTAGAATATGTACAGATATGTATTTCAACCAGAACTAAACGAGCCTATTTTCTTATGAAATTTTTGATTGAGATTTTTAAGAATATTTCTGAATGAATGAATGAATAAATGAATTAGTGAAAGTATGAATGAATGAATAAATGTATTAGTGAAAGTATGAATGAATGAATAAATGAATTAGTGAAAGTATGAATGAATGAATAAATGAAGTAGTGAAAGTATGGATGAATGAATAAGGGAAAGTATGAATGTATGAATAAATAAATGAGTGAATGAATGAACCATTGAATGAGTGAAAGAATGAATGAATAAATGAAAAAATAATTAAGTGAGTGAATAAGTACAAGAATTTGTAAATAATTGAATGAGTGAATGATTAGAATGAATATGTATTAACCGTTGAAAAAGGTATATTTTAGGAATGGGCTTGTAATTTCACAATGGCAGTACTTACATACTACTGGGATGCATCTCCTTCAAAATAATCCTCTTCTGACTCAACATACCGACTCCAACGGTGTTTCCACTTTTGGAAACACTCCTGAAATTTTTTTCCTTGTGTGTTAAGGACGCTCGCCGGATTCGCCTGGATGTCTTCAATTGAGTCAAATCGCTTCCCTTTCAGTAAAAATTTCAGTTTAGGAAACAAGTAGAAGAATTTTTGACCAAATTCAACATTTGTGTGCTTCCACAACCGCCCTATTCCCTGATATAGCCCCTGCGTACTCCTACCTGTTTCCTAAACTGAAAATTTCACTGAAAGGGAAGCGATTTGATTCGACAGTGAAAATTCCAGTTTAGGAAACAGGTAGGAGTCCACAGGGGCTATATCAGGGGAATAGGGCGGTTGTGGAAGCACAGGAATGTTAAATTTGGTCAAAAGCTCTTCTACCTGTTTCCTAAGCTGAAGTTTTCACTGAAAAGGAAGCGATTTGACTCGATTGAAGACATCCATGCGAATCCGGCGAGCGTTCTTAACACACTTGAGGAAAAAAATTTCCAGGAATGTTTCCAAAAGTGGAAACACTGTTGGAGTCGGTGTGTTCAGTCAGAAGGGGAATATTTTGAAGGAGATGCATCCCAGTAGCATGTAAGATTGCAAGCTCATTCTTAAAACTTTGAAATCACACCTCGTATGGTTTGCATAAAGCATGGCTTAGTAATGATTCAATTCAATGCAATGTTTCAAGAAAAAAGTTTTAAATTATGAATTATATTAAATGACTTTGGAATTAAAAGATTGCATTTATTTTTGAAATTCTACATTCAAAATTTGGTTCAGGACTTGGAAACTCAGAGCTAGACAAAGAATAAAAGCCCATGCAGTCTTGAAAAACATTGATTGAAAATGTTAGATTGCAAATATGAAGTGAAGGGCAAAAGAGAAAGAGAGTCGATCAGTTGTAAACCTATCCATTCTCTTTTCTTGCATTGTAGCACTGAATAAAAACCTTTTTTTTTTTTCGTTTTGAAACTGTTTACACAATTAATTTGTCAGTTGGGAAAAACTTTGATGTCCATTTACTATCATGTTGTAATGTTTTTTTGCTTGCCTTTTATGATAAGTAAAAGTTTGAAACATTTTCTTCGAACTGAAATCTAAATTGTCAATGAATTTAAGTTGATTAAAATGAATTAATCTTAAGAGCAATTTAAACAAGAGAATCAATGTGTTCCTTAATTGTTCTAACTTTTGAATGTCCAACCTTCAAAGTCTGGAATCACAATCTTATTTCAAAAATTTACTTATTAAGAATCCTTTATCTTGAACTTGTCTAAAAAATATCTGCAAGATAAGTGTATTAAAAAATGAAAGTATTTTTAAAAAATGAATAAGCATTCAAATGAGGCTCCTCATAGAATATTCAAAGGTACCAAAATGCTAAAAAATAAATGTGTAGATATCCTTAGTCCTATAAGGTATGAAAATTTCAGTAAATTTTTGCTTAGTTTCCTAAATTATTCTCCGATACCCCGCCGCCCGGTACTTTTTTGAAATTCTTTGAAATACATTGTAAATGTTACATCTAAATATTAATTGTACCAATTCTCTTATTACCTTATCTATGAAATGTTCATTCTTATCATTTTTGGGTACTTGTAACTTTGCTAGCTAGGGTATACAGCATGCAGGGATCTCACTATATCATCACCACCTCCTCCCCCTCTCTTTGCCCCTTTGCAAATTTTGCATCACAAGAATCAATTCTTAAAAAAAGAAAGAAAATTTCCCTAAAAAGAAGTTTTTTCAAAATTATTAATATAAAAAGTATACTCAAATGTGTAAATTCTTCTGTTACACCATTTTAATACATAATATTTTACCCATTGCAGTGAATCTGCTCCCCATAAGCAACAAATATTACATCATCCAGATCTTGTTGCATGTACTTGAAAAACTCTTTTTTTTTTTTTTTTCACTCAATTTTGATTTATTAAAATTCCTGAATCAAAAGCAGCCATCTTTTAAAAAATTACTCAGGGATGTTATCCATTCAAATTGTTTTTTTTTTTTTCCCCTCTGATCCTACTTTTTAAAAAAGGTTTTAGTGTTCTGTATTTGCATTTTTTTATCTGTTTGTCTTTCATTTCATTGTTTTTAAAATTCTTTTCCTCAGTTTTTTTCCCTTTTAGAAAAATGTTTTTTTTTTTTTTTTAAATTAACTTTTATTATAGTTTTTGTTAAGTTCAACATTTTTTTTTTTTTTTAAACTTTTTGTTAGGAGGAAAGATACCCAAAAGATTTTTGTCTCTGGGATCACAATTCTGAACAATTATTTTGAAACATTCAGCCAAAACTGCCTTTGTGCCAATTAACCCAAGAAAACCTGCCAATTATTTCCATGCACTTAAATCCTAAGGATTAATATTTTTCTATGTTTCATGGTTATATAATATATATTTCTATGCTACTTCATTTATCTATTTTTTCACAAAAAAAGTTTGAAACTTCAAGTAATTTGAAATTTAAGCCATTTTTATGAAGCTAATTAAAAAATTACAGAAAAAAAGAACCAAGTAAAAAATTTGAAAGATATTGGTACTTATATATAATAAACTCACTGTGTTGTGAGTCTCTGCAGATGTTCAAAAGTCTTCCTCAATTCTAGACTCATTATTTGAGGAATAGAATTCTTTTATGGTATTTGCTGCAAGTTTGAAGTTAAGCTCCTTCAATTGTGTATCTGCCTGTGTGTGTGCAAAAAGTTCCCTCTCTCATCTTGTGGAGTCACTGTCATGCACAAATATTCCCATGAATGTCCACTTGGGGGTTTTTCAATGTACAAGTTATATTTTTCAAGCAATTTTCATTTGGCAGTTTTTAGAGATAGTATGATCTACACATAGTATAACATCTTTAAAATCGCTACTTTTTTTCTTCCAGCACATATTGATTAGCCTAGAGGGTGCGTTAATTGAAGTGTTTTGAGAATTATTTATATCATTTATATTATAAATAAAAAAACACTAACACGATCAGTTAAAATTTTAGTAAATTCCGCTTAGTTGTTTTAGTTATTTGTATTTTGCACTTATTTTTACAAAAACAAAAAAATATTTATCCAGCAATTAGAAGTTATGTCCATATAGATATAAGAAAGATGTAACATCCTTTTTTTTAATCCAACAGAGTGCATGCCAGAACTCTGCCCTCCTATTGTTATACCTCTTCTTGAAGAAGGAGAGGAAGTGAGTCTGTACACCTCCAGCTGCTGCCCGGAGTACAAAACATTTTGTAAGCGAGAAAACTGTCACCCTCCTCCTTTGTGTGCTCCTGGATTCAGGCTCTCTACATTTGAAGGTCGCTGTTGCACGAAATATACTTGTGTCCCAAAGAAGAACATTTGTGTGTATCAGCATACACAAAAAGTTGCAAATGGCTCACAAATGGACCTCGAACCAGCAGAATTTTATGTAAAGGAATATGAGGTATACTTATGTTGTCCCCTTTGCTGCTGCTTCTTAATATTGTGTAGTTGATGTATTTTAATTTAAGGTGCATTATCTGTATACTATCTGTATATATGTATAATTACTGAGGTTTGTAGCAAGAAAAAAAAGAGATTAATTTTTCCTTTACTAATGGCAAATATTTGTTTGTTTTTTTTTAAAAAAAAACGGTCTTGTTATGCATAACTATGTAGCGAGCTTGTCAATGGCTTTTATTTGCTCCCCTAAGGCTTTTTATACCATTTTTTTTCTTTCTGACTTCAAACATTGCCCACATATATGTGCACACACATACATATATTTTGTTTGTGTGTATGTGTGTAAAATGTAAATCCATCAAAACTCAAAAAAAATTTAAGAATCCAACACCTTTTTCAAACTTTCAGTATATTTTAGAAGGAAATTGAGAGAAATTATAAACTTTTATTTAATTTCTTAAATGCAGATTTTACAGAACATAATCATTTATCAGAGGCAACAAAATCAGAAAACCAGGAAATTTTTGCAATTTTTAAATAAAATGGGATGACGGAATTTTTCAGCAAAGAGATATATGTAATTTTAAACATGTATCCATTCTAAGAGATTTTGAATTTCATGCTCTTAACTTTTGGTCTTTGCTAATGCTTGAGCCAATCTACTTCATAAATAAATTCAACAATATTAGATTTCAACTAATTACTCAATAACTATCTGCCAACAACAATCATTTAACAAAGTGCTATGTTCTTAGCTTGGCTCTTCTTGGCATGACGGATTGTGCAAAGAATGTGCCTGCATTGACTCTGATGGACAACTTACATTCACTTGCAAAGAGGAAATTTGTCCAGATGTTAAAGAATTCCCTGATATTGAGGTAAGAAAACTTCATTAAATGTAATATACGTAAGGCAAATTTGAAGAAAAGATTTCATTATTATGTTGCTTAATTTATTCTATTGAAATAAGCTAAGGGATTGTTCATAAATGATGTTACGCTTTCTTCCCGATATATTTTACCCCCCTCCCCCCTTTGTCACAAAATGTCACACTTCAATGGACCCCCTACCCCTTTTTGTCACATGTCATGCTATGCTGTATAAGCCTGGTGTCACACTTCTTGTTACCGCCTCCCCCTCGAAGCGTGACATCATTTAGGAATGATCCCTAACAACGAAGAAGAACCAAAGGTCACTGCTTTATCCTATTTAAATCCAGGCCAACATATTGAAAATAAGGAGAATTGGCTGCAATAGGGTTATTGGCATTTTGAATGGTCTTCCAGAAGCAGTTGTTACTTAAAATTTGAAATGTTGAGAATACATTTTAAGAGATTAAAAAGAAAATTATATTCTCATCACCTGAAATGACAAGATTTTTTCTTTTTTTTTTAAAGAAAGAAAAATTCACTTGATCTTCAGTAGATGAATTGACCAGGGGCCTTGTTGGACCCTGACCCTGATCCTCTTAGTGGTCATCTTTTTTAGCCTACTTTCCCGTAAAAGTAAAAAAAATAATAATAAAGCATGAAAGAAGGCTTAATGTATCGTGAAAATATCGTTAGAAATCAAGAAAAGTCAAAAATAAATTAAGTAATTAAATAAAGATTGAAAAATAAAAAAATTGAAAGTAGGGTTTTGAGATGGGGGAAAAGTGTGTCTGTCCGTCGGTCTGTCTGTCTGTCTGTCTGTCGGTCTGTCCCCCCCTAATAACTTTTGAACAAATTGTCCGATTCGAAAAATTCTTTTTGCATTCAAAAGATCTCGGTGAGGACATCTCATTTCTACATTTTACTTTTTGATTTGAACAATTTTTTGTTTAATTTTGAACAGTTCAAAAAAATTTAACATTAGCGCCTATGGGCGAAAATGAAGCAAATTATGTAAACTCTATGTACAAGATCCAAGTTCCAATGAACAAGCTCACTGGAAGAAGTTCTTGGCGTGAAATATTGATTTCAACAATTTTTGTTCATTTTTGAACAGTTCAAAAAAAAAAAATTAACATAGTGCCTACGGGGAAATTTCAATCCTATATAAATCCTGATCTAACGGGCCGATTTGCTTGGAACAAACTTTATCGGAAAGCTCTTATGACGTAGAACATGTACAGATAAAAAGTTTATCCAGAACTAACGAGCCTATTTTCTTATGAAATTTTTTGATTGGGATTTTCAAGGATATTTTTGAATTAATGAAAGATTAAATAAATAAGCAAAATAATGAATGAATAAATGAGTGAATAAATACATAAATAAATGATTGATTGAACGAATCTGTATTAACCTTTGAAAAAGGCATATTTGAAGCAATTAAGAACTAAAGCTAAACGAGAAAGAGAGAGAGATAACAAGATTATAAATTTGAAGCTGGTGTATACGGGAAAGTAGGCTCGTTTAGTTCTAGACGGAACTTCTTGTTTGCATTTGTATTGTTTTGAAGCTGATTTACTATAAATTGAGTAATTTCAAGAAATTACAACCAAACCATTTTTTATGCATGTATAAGTATATTTGTCATGTGTCATTGCATGCATGTTTTCCTTTGAGTTACATCAACTTTTCCACTATGGCATTGACACAACAGTCATTCCAGGGAAAATTCCTTCCTTACAACAATAGTTTTGGTATAAAAAATTATTGTATCCTAAGAAGATTATTTTGAGAAATCTTTAAACATCCAATCCATAAAATTAAATTCTCCATTAAACACACAACTTATCAGAAGTTTATAGGACCAGTAGTGCACATAAAATATTCCTATATTCTAAATAAAATATATATTCGAGAATAGCATAATTCCTAGGAAATAAGACGGTCTTTGATCTTTTCTCTTTAATGTAATTAACTTTTAAATGAAAAATGCAATTATTACAGTAAGACAAAAAAAAAACTTATGAGTAGTTTAATAGCAATAAATGTACATATAATGGTACAAGTTGCTAGGAGAGACAACAAAAAAAACAAGGAAAGACACAGGAAGTTGAGATTTGTGGTACACCATGGGTAATTCTAAATCTGCTACAGCTTTGCTGCTATTCAGATTTTAATGATAAAAGTCAAAAATATTGCAGACCAAGAGAGCTAATGGTATAAGAGCCAAAAAAGCTTGGCATTTGTCAACAACAACAACAGCTAAAGTTAAGGTACATAATACTGGTATTATTTTTTGTAGTGTGGGATGGTTATTTTTGACTGTCAATTCATCAGACCAACTCAGAGCAATGGTTACCCCCCCCCCCCAATCGGCCAAACAGGTTGACCCCCCCCCCCCAAGTGATCTCAAAGGCGTAGTCTGCACTATCACCCCCCCCCCCCCCCGGTAGGTACACCTGAATTACTATTATTGAGTTCCCTAATTTGTGTTCGAAAACTATTTGTACTTTTTTAATTATTCCAATGCAGACATGGATGCATTGCAAATATCACTGATCATGTTTATGAGATAAGGTAATGAATATGTGAAATGATATCTTTATTGGAAAATCTCTAAGATGCAAATCTGCTAGTTCTGAAGTGTATTTTATGAGATCTTCTGCTTTATTGTCATACATTTTGTTTTATTATAAGAATGTAACTACAATATGTATATTAATCAATTTATAACTTATTTATGGTACCTACAGACAAAATGATAAGGGGTCTGTGGCATTCTGGCAAGAGTGACCCCTAATAAGTGCAGGGGCCATGCCAAAAGCACGTTAAATTCTTCAAGTATCTACCTTAGTCAAAAAGTTAAATTTCAAATTCCAGTTAGTATTTCTTAACTTAATGACTGACTTATTTTATAAATTTCCCTTTGTAGATCAAAATTTTTTGTTAGCTTTTGACTTAAAAGTCAATTAAACTAATTGGAATTTTTAATTTAGAAGCTGTATTTGTATCTTGCATTTCAGAGCTATGTTTATGAAGAAACACATTTGCCAGGAATTTGTTGCCCAAGATTTCATCGGACTTCTTGTCTTGTCAATGGAAAAATATACCTGGTTAGTATTTTAACATTTCAATCATCCTTTTTGCCATTACAGAATGACATTTACCAGGTTAAAGGTTATTTTTAGCCTAATATTCATGTATGAAGCTTTGTTGATAACCAGTTCCATACAAACAACCTAAAATTACTGTAGTGAATTTTAAAAGTGCATGAAAATGTTATATTGCTGCCTTTTTGAAAATTCAATGATAATTTTAAAGAATATATTTTTGAAATTAACTTTTATTGAGTTTTTATTTTAAAATTAGTACAAAGAAGAGATTTTGTTTTGAAAATCTAGCGGTTTTGAATTTTGACTACTCAAAATTTCAATGGCAATTCTTCAATCTTTAAACAATAACAAATAAGAAATTTTGTCTGCTTTGCAGATTGGGGAAGAATGGCCATCTGCTGACGGTGACAAATGCAAGTCATACCAGTGTGTTACTGATGAGAAAGGCGAAGCTCTTCGTTTGGAGAAAACTACCATTTGTGATGTGACATGCCCAGAGGTAAATATTTCTAAAAGTGCAATTTTCTATGTTTTCGAAAACTTGATCCTACCCCCTCCGCAAATCCAAATTTCTTAACTAGCAACATATTAAAGGACTTTTATATCAGTTAATCTTAAATATTACAAAAGCAATGGTTTGGTCTATAACTTTTAACTATTTGCTACTTCTTACTTTTTCTCAATAAGTTTCAGGTAAATTTTCAAAAAAACCCTAACTCTTGATTCTAGTCGAATCAAAACTTAGAAATTGAAATATTTTTCAAATGTTTGTTCATAGCTTCATTAAAAATGTTGTTAGCATACTAAACAAAATGAAATTCCGTCGTGCCCATTGCACAATGCAGAAATTAGTGCAAAAATATTTCTTTATTTTATTGTGTAGTTGTATTTGACAAAATAATATTTTTCATGGAATATGTATTGTATTTTAACCAACATGTGGCTCTTGAGGAGATATCTCGTTCATTTAATATAACTCTGAAACTCAGCAATGGTTGTGTGGTTAAGCATACTGTAAAGAAAATTTTCCTTTTGTAAAATGATTAAAAATTAAAACAATATCCCCAACATAAACTGACCTTGGAATATTTATAAGTGTACCTAATGCAAAGAATTTTGTTCTTTTTTTAATGTTCCTGGAATTCTAAATTTCGTAAAAGGCTATTTTTAGCTTGATAACTTGAGAACATAATTCTTTTCTTTAGAATTAATTTACATTATAGTATTCCAGGTTCATTTAGAAAAATGCATTTCATTTAGCTCATCAAACTTTATTTTTTCCTTGGTGTAGAACGCTATTTATGTAGAAGCTCTTCCAGATTCATCGAAATGTTGTGGAAGATGTAAAGTGGTAGCCTGTGAAGAAAATGGTATTTTGTATGAGGTAAGGTGTACATAATTCAGCATTTTTCAGAAACCAATCACTATTTATTACTTGACATAATAGCAGTTAATTAGCTTGCTTTCAGCTGTCATGATATTCCAAATAGAGAAATTGAATCTTATTAAAATATCGAATGTTTTCATCATCATCAGCAAGTTTGGCAGAAGTCCTTTGTGGGCCCTGGCCCTCTTTAGAAGGTTGACCCAAACTACCTTTTGTCTGCGGCCATGCAATTCCAATTTCTCACATTTAGGGCAGAAAAGTCTGACGTCACATAGTCTGCTATGTTTTTTCGGTCTTCTTATCCATTCAAAAAAAAAAAGGATCCCTTCTTAAAAGATGACCCTCTTGTTTCATTTTATTCAGTTTTTTTTTTCTTTTTTTTTTTTTTTTTTTTTTGTGGCTATGTCTTCAAATTAAAAAAAAAAATTGAAGATTTCAAAATAATATCTCCTTCTCCAGATTCCATTATGAAAGACACCATCAGTAACGGTTCTCTATAATTCTTCTTTCAAAAATTGCCAACACTTTCATCTCTCACTGTCGATGACCATATTTCGGTAGCATAAAGTAACACTGGTCTTATGGGAGCTTTGTATAGCAGGATTTTTGTTTTTCTTATAGTAAGGGAGGATTTCAACTGATCTAAAGTAGGTGAATATTTTTAGACTTAAGTACTTTTACAGGGTTTTTCCTTTTTCACAATATATTCATTTTTATAGTACAGTAGAATTTGTTTTCTGTTAGAAACAATATTGGGAGAGGTTTAAAAAAGAATAGGACATCTTTAAATTTTAGAATCATTTTGTATATCACATAAAAATTAAAATTGATCTTAAATTATGGGTTTTTATGAAGACGGAAAAGTAAGTTTTTAATAAATTTATTCATTTAATCTGGATGTTTTTAGAGCCACACTATTTCCACTGGTTTGCCATAAAGAGTTTGGCATAATCCCTTTTGATTTTGAAAATGCCTCTTTTCCATCATTAAGCATAAAATATAACTTCATGTTCACTTATTTTAAGTTTCACTTGTAGTTTGAAGCATTTTTCTATTGAAGACAAGGTGTAAATGTTGACATACTGAATTGATCTTTTCAAAGTACCTTGCCACTTAAAACTCCCCGTGTTAATTTTTTTATTGAAATAGAGTTCTTTTGGAGCCCCATTATGGTGCCACCATAATTATGGGGAAAATTTATACATGGCCTCTCTTACAATCCTCTATTCTGAATTACCTACATATAACAAATCCCACTTCAAATTTACATTTGTTTTTTTTCTAATGTCACAAATCAATATTACTTTCATTTATAAATACCAGAATAACCCCATTGTGTTCATAGATAACAAACACTAAAAGTTGGTTTACAATCTTGAGGGGGCTCCTCTCGAAATAAATTCCAAGCTACCTATGTTGAGCAAAGATTTTAATGTTTTGAAAACTAATTGGAAAGTTTCTTAATGTTTGGTTTTATCCCCTCACCCATATAATTTCCTACATATATCCCCGCACAACAGATCCTCACATGTTAATCATGCACCACTTTTATAATTCCTACAAAAACATGTCAGAAACTTCATTCAATGAACTTTAAGTTTCTACGCTTTTGCCAAAGGTAAAAAATACTTCAGTGCTTCATAACAAAGGTCAAGATGTGAATTATTAGCAATTTATTGATATTTTTTATTTCCCCTCTGGGTAGGCCATCAATGTAACATAGAGGACAGATGTGGTAATCTGATATTTATATATTCTCCACAGTACAGTAAATATTTGAGAACCTTAAAAATTATCGGTGCCGGCCCTAGGGCAAGGCGAGCAAGGCAGCCGCTTTGCGCCTCGCGCTTGGGAAATTCTTGATTGTGTTGCTGTATTTTTTTTTTTTTTTAATTTTGAAATTTGGTCAATATAAAAATTGTCAAGTAGTTTACCGGCCGAACAGGACTGTTTTCTTTCAAACCCAAATGTTGTTTTCGTCGTACAAGACGAACCTTTCGAAGAACTACAATGGGGACGGCGAGGTGAGGACGTGTTTGTATCACTATGGGACAAAGCAGAGAGAAATGATGGTCGAAAGAAAGGATGATCTCTAATCAATTACCCCAACATCATTTGTGGGAGAAGCAATAAAAATGTTAGAATACTTATGCAAATGTAATAGAGCTGAAAATTTTCCTAACACATATTTTGCATTAAGCAGGGCTCCCACCGCCTTAACACAATTTGTAGCATCTTTCGGAGAAGGTAAAATGTCCTTTTTGTATCAGTTTGGAGCAAAAGAAATCAACTTTTGTATCAGTTTAGGAGCCAAAAATATCAAATTTGTGCCATTTTTGGAGGATTTTTTTCTTTATTTTTTAAATATTAAATGGCTGTTTTAAAGCAATGTCATTTCCATTCATCAAGGGTAGCAGTTTCAAGTCTTCAAAATGATAGGAAATGTAGTCATCCTTCAAAAACTGAATTAGATTATTTCAAAAACTGGATTATTTTTATATTTTTTATAAGAAATTATTCATAACCTATTCGAAAAGTAAGACTAATTAAACCTATAACACTTATAAAGGTGTTTTTCAATACTTTTCTCAAGAAACAGATTATTTAAAAAAACGTTTTGTTGTTTTTTTTTTCTTCTAATGATTACGAATAGCTGGAAGAAAGCTTAAAATTTTCTTCTTTTCAAAAATCATTACATTCTCTCTTTTTTGTTTAATAGCTAAAACACTATTCTTGCAAAAAAATAAGCAAAAACTAACTAATATGAAGGGTTAACTAGTTAAAACTATTTATCATTAATTAAAATTTGTTTTTTAAATGGTACTTATTTAGGTATAACCATTGTGTTTATAGCAACAGTAAAATTTTGAATGAATTAAATATAATTTCATATTTTATCAAAAAATATATTTGAACTCGGTCCTATTTTCTACCTACAGTAATATTTATTATTCTCCTGATTCAGAAATATTCCTTTAAATTTCAATCCTAAATGCTCACTTAGATGCTTTGGAAGTAATTAATGGCACTAAAAGTAAATTGCTGGGTTTCATAATTTTGCAGCAAGAAAATTCAAAAACCAAATTATATTTTTCAGTTCTATAATAGAAAGGCAAAATGTATTACTTATTATAGGTTGATAATTCAATGTCAAATGATTTCTTTTTTCTAACAATTTATCTTTACATCTTTCAAAAATTGTAATAGTTACAATTAAATTTTAAGAGTCCTAAGGTTACAGCAATTGGATGCTGAAAGAAACTAAACTGAATTAAAAGAAAGAAGGAATGCATGATAATTTCATAACTTTCAAATCTAGTTAAAAAATTGAAACTTTAAGCAGGAGTACTTTTATGAGGTCGTTCATCCACAACAAAATTTCTATTTCTTCTAATAATATTGCTTAACATATTTGCTAAAGATCATCAATTCATTAAGATATACATGCTTTTTTTTAATGATTTTCTAACTTAACTAATTTTTTTACTTTATTCTGTTCTTTATATTTATTTTTTATGTTTCTGAATTGCTTGTGATTATATGATATAGATTACAGAGCTTAAAGAGTAATGAGAAAGGAAAAACCGCTGCAATTCAATGTTTAATTTTACAGCGTTTGAAAGTCTATCTCTAAACACTTTCGGGAACAAGTATATTTTTTCAAACAATGTTTTTTATTTAAAATAAATATACATTTTATTTATTTACTTTGGGAAGAAACATTATAAAAGTTGAAATGAAAAAAATCCGATTTTTGTAGGGGATGCAAAAAAATTGTAGAACGTATGTGCTCCTTTGCTTGCACGTGGAAAGTAGGCTTAAGGAATTTGAAAAAACTGTTATAATGGAGCAGCAATCTTCTTACCATCTGTTCTGTTATTGATTTTTCACATTGATTAGTATTTCCTAAACATTAGAAAACAAAGTGCACTGAGGAAAAACGCTAAGTTTATTTTTTCATGTTTCATAAAATTAAACTTTTTTATTTATTTCAAGAAAAACTTACTAAATAAAATGTTCAACATAAATAGTGATAAGAGGAATGATTTTTCTCTCTATAATACTACAAAATATTAGAAATCATTTCACTGTTTCTTCTACAAGAATGGGATACATCACTCATTCTGCTCAAGTTTCTCATCCATACTTGATGTTCTTAAGAGAGGGTAGAGCTAATATTCATTAATAAACTGCTTCACAGGTAAAAAATTAGTTGACTAAAGGAAAAATGTAACGAATGATGCCGATTTTAAGGTGAAAAAAAATGTCTAAAATTTTGCGATTTTTTTTTTTCCCGAAAATCGCGATTTGGCGCAAATTTTCCAAAAAACACATTTTGTAGCAGCATGTAGCAGAAAAATCGTTTTGGCGCAGTTTTGCGCAATTGGCGCAGCCGTGGGAGCCCTGCATTAAGACATTTGCTTACTATATCTTTCACAGTTGCATCCGGGGAAAGAAGTTTCTCTAAGCTGAAGTTAATAAAAACATTTTTGCACACAGCAATGACTGAGGATAGACTCAGCACTGTGGCTATAGTAAGCACTAGAAACAAGATTGCCAGACAGTTGGATTATAGCGAACTACTATCGGAATTTGCATCACTTAAAGCACGTAAAACTCTTTAATATGTGGACATTCATAAATTTAAAAAAATCTGTACGAAAGGAATGTTAAAATAAAAATATTTTTGCTGTAACATAAAACGTCTATTTTAAAACATTTTTTTGTTCATTGTTTTCCAAACTTTATACTTGTTTTTATTGTTATTTATTCTCGTAATTATTTTCTTCTTCCGTTAATACATGTGCATTCGAAAAATATTTTCCGACATAATTCAAATAGTAATACAAATTCTGGCGGATCTACATAATTTCCAAACTCATGCATAAATTTTCTTGAAGAAGCTGGAAATTAGGGCTCGACCGATGGCATTTTTTGGCCGATGGGCCGATGCCGATTGTTGGCCGATTGTTCCGAGATCGGCCGATGGCCGATTGCCGATTATTCTCCTCTTCCATCGGCCGATGGCCGATTGAAAAAAAAAGTCGCTTTAAACCATTAAAACGTGTAGAATTCTTGTCAAAAATGTCACTTAAATCATTTACTATTTATTTTTATGTTTATAAAAGCATAAATGCATTATTCAAGCACCGTAAAATTGTTTGGGGGAAGTTTGCATAATAATTAAAACTGAAAGTCACTCGCTATTCTAGTAAAGTAATTAAGCTATTTGGAGGTTAAAAAAATTAAAAAACGCTATATCAGAGAATTTTCAATTCTTTTTTTCTTATCTTTGCAAAAAAAAAAAATACTCAATAACTATTGGATCGGCTCGGGTCTAATTCCTTATCCTTCAACATTTTCTCTTTATAACACCAGAACTGCAAATGCCAAGTGCAACTGCCTTTATTTTCTTATTTTTTTCATGGAGAGGAATGCAGATGTTATGACACAGACTAACAAATAATGTGGGTTTGTATTTTTAACGAAACTGTAAACCCCTCCTCTCACATTTTTTTCATGATCTCTCCCCCCCCCCCCCCCCCGTTTTTAAAAGAAAAGCGGGAACGATTACATGTTTATTTTTCATTAAAAAAGTTATTTTAAGCTCTTTTTCTGAAATAAAAATAAAATATTAAAAAATTTCGCTCGCAGTATTATTTCTTGTATAGTATATCCCTTGTTCATAACCAAGAGATACTGAATATTGCTTTAAAAACATAAACGTGAGATTTCTTTGTCATTACAAATGAATGCTGGGTCTTAAGAACTAATCTTATTAGATTTTTTTTCTTATGAGTTGAAAATTACACTGAAATACTTGACATGTTCTTTATGTTTTCATGAGCACAATGTAAGGTCATCGAAATAAACCAATATTTTGAACACCAGCAGTTTTCTGTTGACAAATAATCTTCTGAAAACACGTGATCGTTTATAAAAATTAAGATGTATTTAAAATATATATATATATATATATTTTTATATACGTTGGCAATTTTTGAAATTAATGAAATTGTAGTATATTTATTAAGTTATTGTTCCACCCTGTATCCCAAACTCGTTTTTAAAGAATTAAATTTTTGAAAATTGCAAGTCGAACTTGGACACATAAAATTTCGGGCAATAAACATTTATACTGAAAAATTGATTCATATTTTTATCAATATCTTCTATGTTTTACAAGAAATATTCTAAACTGAAAGCAGATGCAACGAGATTGTTGTGCAATAGCAGAAAAACTGTCAAGTGTCTAACACGTGGCATTAACGAAGCCAGAAAAATGCGCTAAAGAAACGAAGTATAAACGGAGAAAAATTAAAATAATTATCGTATAAAAAATTTTAAGATGTATTTTGAAAAAAAAATATATGCATTGATCAATTTTTGAAAATAAAGAAATTTTAGCATTTTTATTAAGATGTTATTAAATTCTGTCGCGCGAACTCTCATTTTGAGAATTCAATTATTAAAAATTGTAAGTCGAACTTGAACACATAAAATTTCGATCAATAAATATTTATACTGGAAAGTGTTTCTTATTTTTGACCAATCTTTTCTATGTTGTAAACTAAAAATGAAATAATGAGAACAACTGCACACTAAAAGCAGATGCAACAAGATTGCTGCACAATTGCAGAAAAACTGTAACATGTGGGATCGAAGAAGCCAAAAAAAAAAACCGCAAAGAGAAAATGTTTACGCCGGTAAAAATTAAAATTATTATCGTACTTTGATTGAGTTGACTTTTTATTGTTTAAAATTTCGGAATAATAAGAAACATGATAAACTAAAAGCAGATGGTATAATATTATTGCACGTTGACATCTAATACACTAAGTCATTATTAAAAGAAAAACGGACAAAAATGGGGCAACTAAACTAGTGCGAAAAACAAATAGCACCCATAAGACTAAGACTCCTCTATGACTTTTACTTAAACATATTCTATTTCGCGAGCATTCTGCTCAAAGAGAACTATTTTAATAATGAAGGTTTTCGGGCAGCGATCGCTTAAACTAGTTTTCCGAATATTTTATCAAATACTTTGTAGAATGACATTATTTTTGTGTGTGTGTTTTTTTTTTTTTTAACTTATGTGCTGCCTGTTACTGTATGGAAATAGAAATTGAGCAATGGAGAAAAAAAGAAACTGAAAGACAGAATGTTTTCTGGAAAGTTGTCACGGCGAAAAACATCGGCCTTGCATCGGCTTTTAGATGTTTTTTACGGCCGATGGGCCGATGTTTTTCTAAAGTTAACATCTGCCGCCGATGCCGATGGCCGATGGCAACTTTGTTGAACAATCGGCGCCGATGCATCGGTCGAGCCTTACTGGAAATGATGGGGGAGGGGGCCTCGCAGACACGCTTTTGCCTTGGGCCTCGCAAACTCTAGGGCCGGGCCTGAAAATTATTAGGTTTACAATTTCATTATATGATTCAAATACTGAATGCTTGTTTTGTATCTGCTTAATCATACTTTCAGGATGGTGCCACCTGGATACCTGCAACAAAACCTTGCTTTACTGCTAAATGCACAGCCAATGAAAATGGGACACTGATTTCTTATCGTGGAGAAAGCTGTCCAGTGCTGCCAGACGATTGCCCTCCTGTATGTTCATATCTAACAAGTTTTATTTCTTTAATTGTAATAGTTTTTTACAATGTGTTTTTGTGTCTTTTTTTCAAAGTTAATTTGTTAATATACTTATATTTTTTATAATATATTTGAAGGAAAATGTTAAAACGGATCCGAAAGGATGTTGTTCATATTGCAAGAAATCTAAAGGTAAGAAAATTTTATCTCCTCATTGCAGTTTTTACTGTAACCTGCAAGAATGTGAGTTAAATGAAATAGGCAATTTTTATATTCACCTGGGGTCTCTCTTAGACCCCTTGCATGCTCGCACTGTCCATATGTGCAAGGATGTGCATACACAATGAAGCCATGTCGCCGAAAAGAAGGCTCCCTTCAAGAAAAATTCCAATAAAACCAAAAAAAAAGAAAAAAACTTATGAAAACTAAAAAATCACCAGGTTGGGTTTTTGGAAAAAAAAAAAAAAGTTTTTTTCACAAGCCTAAAAAAGGCTTTTAGGACATGATAGTCACCGGGGTATATCCGATTCCACGGTATACGGAGGCACGGTATAACGGGGTTTTACTGTCATTGCATAATTTGTTGAGAATTGTAAATGTAGGCAGAAGTCAAAGGAAAATTAGTGCATGTCTCAATATACTATACTGAATAAATATTGCTTAATATGTCTGTTTTTGTGATTAAAACTGGTGGAAACTTCTATAGATTTGGCTTTCTGTCATGTATTATTTAAATTCCTCCGTGCAAAAAATTGTTTTTAATTTTATAATGATGAATTATTTAAGTTTCACTTCAAAGCCTAAAAAAAGGCTGTCATTTAATTTAAGTTGTTCTTGGTGATCTATGCATAGGGCTACAAAATGAAAGTCAACCTATGATTGTATCAAAAAACTGGTCAGCCTTTAACATTTCAGTCTGTTGAAACTTCAATTTTTGATTGAAAATGTAAAATTATTAGTTTATTCATGATAATTATTTATTTTATTTTTATATTTTTCTTCTATCTATAAATTTTTTATCTTCATTAATAAAGTACAAAAAATATTACTGACATCATTCAATGCAAACTGTTAAAGTGTGCCTCAAGCTAACAACTCTTCCTTCAAAAATAATTTATCATAACATATATTTTCTCTCTCTCTACTTCAGAGTCACAGAAAACAAAGAAAAACCTTTGGAAAATCAACAATACAAATGTAACTAACTAGAAAAGCTGTGCTTTGAACTCATCAACTGCCATTCATCCTCAGCAGTCTTAAGCGACCAAAATCATTATTTTTACATACATATATAAAAGGCTTCGTTTGCAAACTTAGGATTGCAAGCCCAGCTAATGACAGAAATAATTAAACAAACGGTAGATAACTAGCTAGCAATGAAAGAAAAATATTTTTTTAAATTATTATTAAGGTTTAGAATAAAAGAGTACCCTTTACACAATGAGCTTTTCCAAAATTCTTTCAAATGCTGTTTAAAAAAATTTAAGGTGTGCATTTAAATGATTAAGTACATAAGTTATTTCTGTTAACGTAGGCATTCTCAAACAATAAAATAATGAAGAACTTTTGCCTGAATTTTATTTAAAAAAGATTTAAATGTCTGATTCCATAGAAAAAATTTTGATTATGAAATCAACTCCATGGTTGAGCTATTTTTAAAAATTCTATTATTTATTTTTTCCTAGTTACATGTTCTGTAGTACAAGTGCCTATCTATGAAACTAGAGGATACTTCAGCTACATAGACACAAAGAAAGGAATGTGCACTAATGAGCAAGCATTGCCAGACTTGACAAAATGTAGTGGGACATGTACGACAGAGTCATCCTATTCCAACTGTAAGTTTTTTCATTAAAATATTTTAATTATTTTCACGGCCATGAAACCTGCCTGCCCAGAAACTGAAAAAACCTATAAGTATAGTTTTCCCACAAGTGATTCTCATCAAAAAAAAACCTCAACTTCGCACAAAATTTTTTGAAAACGTATGATATATGCGCCACATATTTAAAATAACATTTTAGACGATGAAGTGAACCTTCTCCACCCTTACATGCACATTTAATACATGGGTATGTATTGTGTGAGCTCAAAAATCTTTCAAGTGATTAAATGAATGTTCTATAATATTATTAGGGATTCACCGAGTAATCGGTAATTGGCCAGAATCAAAAATCAGCATTTCGATTGGAATCTTCCATGAGAGCTCACTCAACCAATCATTACAAAAGCTAAAAATGCTTAGTTGTTTTTAAAACAGCTAATTCGACTAATACCTTTTGTACTTTTTTGCAGAACCTGACTCGGCGAGAACATTAAATCTTCTTTTCAGATTTAGGGGTAGATTCAACTGAAATGCTTTCGATCAAATCCAAAATGATCGAATTTTCAACTCGAATTCAATCATTTTCAAACTGATAGAATATTGACAATCAACTTGTTTCCTGGACTTCGATCAAAACGTGTAGGGTTACCATTGAATGATTTCCTCGCTCTGCGTATCGTCTCATGACCAGAACTTTAAGCTGAACCAATGAAAAAATTGAATGAGAAAGCTAAGCTATTTCAACTGTAACATTATATGTTGGTGTTTTGTTTATTGTTTTGGTTTGATCCGTTTGTTTTTCTATGCTCTTCCATGTGTTGTGCTGATTGTTTATATAGAATGAGTAATGAAACAAATATATTAGTAGATATTATCAACAAAGCCTCGGGACCTAATGAGGGGGGAGGGGGAGATCGTAATATCAACAAGTGCCTTTGTCACTCTGGCATACTGTTGATTATAATATGTAGTGAATATTCCTGAGGTAATAGGGTCAGTTGGGGTAATTGTAAACGCTTTTTCAATGTTTTAACTTTTGATCCTTCCCTACCTCTTGAATGAATTCAGAGATAAAATTGTGAGCATTGTAGCCAATACTGTACTTCTTGTGAGTAGATGTGTACAAAAATTTTGACTTTATGACTATTTGTTAGCGAATGAGCTCGTGTTTACAATTACCCCAGATATCTGGGGTAATTGTAAACAGTGATTTATTTTCGAATAAGGTTGATGCAAATAGAAATTTGTTTCATACACAATCTGCTTGAAGGCTTAAGAAGTTCAGGAGCAATGGTTCTCAATCTGCGGCCAACAGGCCGCATGAGGTCCGCTGAGTTATGTTATGAGTCGGCTGAGATCATGTAACGAGAAATATCTTGCAAAAAACCAAGTAATGCGACAAATTTATGTAAAATTTGTCCCGCAGTGGATCAGTGGGTTAAGCTTGGATCCCACAGAACACTGAAAGTGAAGCACAACTGGCCGTGGTCAACGCTTGGGAGGGTGACCACCTCCCGCGACTGATTACGCTGAGACCGAGAGCGCTAAAGGGAGCTGTGCGCGTAAAATACATTGTCGCTTTAAATGTCTACCAAGTTAAAAATAATTTCCGCTGAGGGACCAACCTAGGTGACGATCTCTTATCTGGGAGCTGGTTCAAAATCATTAAGCCCCTCTGAGCCAAGTGTACTTCATTCTGGCGGAGCTCATTAATAATTAGTAGGAGTTTCTTTAATTCATGGTCGCCCAGCAAGGGGGGCTTGGATTTCCAAGTGGCATTAGCAACCACAACAACAGTTATGTAAAATAGACACAAAAACGTAATTTACATCAAAATATAATACTTAATGTCTCCCCAAATTATTGGAAATAGGATAAATTTAAGTGTTTACAATTACCCCAGAGTATGAAATATATGGGGTAATTGTAAACACCTAACTTGCACATGAAAAATAACAGGGAAGATTAAATTCATAACCAAATGTTTTTAACAGCATTCCATACGACAAATAAAAATGGTTGAAACCGCTTACATCGCTTTTGTAGATGAGCTGGAGAGGAAAATGTAAGATCACTAAATTTCGTTAAACAACTTTTTTCACTGTGCCATTTTCAAACAATAGTGACTCCTCAACAGTTGTTTCGAAACTTACGAAACTGTTCCAATGTCTTCCTTATGCTGCCAGTTTATCACTCACAAGCAGTTAAGTTTTCAAAACCACCACAAGTATAGTTATGAAGCCTGTTTACAATTACCCCATGTCTACAATTACCCCAACTGACCCTACTTTGCATGCTTACTGAATTGTATCTTATTGAAAGGTATTGCATACACTGCAATTGCATGCTTATTGAAAGGTATAGATTATTTAATGATTGTTTTTTCAATGATAAATTTGCATTATTTTTCTTTTTTCTTCTCTTTTTTAGCCTGACGTTTTGTGTGCCAGTTTTTCTTCTGGCTTATCGCCTAAAAATATAAATGTTTCTCTATCTAAGTGATATCATTGCATAAATTTCCGTTCGCTCAAATTTAATGGATTGCTTCGGATTTGTCAATATCATGAAACTCTTTGCATTCTGTGACCTCTGATTGCCAAAATGGCCGCCATTACTGTAAGAAAATCAATCGCATCGTGAAAATGATTGAATGAAAGCAATCATGTGTTAAAAATGATCGCCGTGTTTCAGTTGAATTGGAATTGCATGATTTTGATCGAATCGTTCGATTGAAAACGGCAAAACGAAAGAAAAGGGTTTCAGTTGGATCCCTGCCTTAAATTAAAAATCTGCTTCGTCAAATGTGTGAAAGTGAACCTTAGTGCCAAGCTAAGCACAAGTCTTATTGCCAACTGAGCGTAAACTGAGAAATTGATTCAAGTTTTACATTTTGATATATTTTGCAAACTTCAGGCACTGCAGCCCTCCTCTTTTCACAATGTTCTTATTTTTCTAGGTTTGCCTTATTTCCTCCCAACATTTTCAATCATTTTTTCTGTTGCACTTTTTAGCTTTTGTTATTTTTCTTTATTCCTTTCTCCCCCTTCTTTCCACTGTAATCTAGAAAGATTGTATCCAGTAACAGGATGACTCTCGGTAAATGCATTCGTCAGGGTGGTAACACAACAGGTAACTGTTATGTTGTGTAAAATATCAGAGTAGGTTTAACATTTTCGAAACTGTCACGGGAAAATGTTGTTCCAAATCACGATACCGGCAATTCTTTTCTGAAAATACAAAATAATAGAATAGTTATAAAATAATACTATCAATTTCCCTTCTTACCCATCTTTTCAAAAAATTTCCTTTTTTTTTTTTTGCAAAAACCCCCTACAGTCCCTGAAACTTGCTTGAAAACTTTGTATTAATCTTTACCATTCACATATGACTATAAACCTTTAGACTACAGTGAAGTGAATTAAAGAATCACCTGATGACAATAGATTAACTTTGCTTTAAAAAAAAAAAAAACAGATCCGTCTTTTGTGCTTACAGCATGATAGAAAAACATATTTTGTTAAAATACATTTACTACTCTTAGGATAATTTTCTCGACTTTGTTCAACTAACTAAAATGTTTTGATGATTAATATGCAGGGCTCCCACCGCCTTAATACAATTTGTAGCAGCTTTCGGAGCAGGTAAAATGTCCTTCTTGTATCAGTTTAGGAGCTGAAAATATCAACTTTGTACCATTTTTTGGAGGATTTTGTTCTTTATTTTTTAACTATTAAATGGCTGTTTAAAAGCAATGTTATTTTCATACATCAAGGGTAAGAGCAGTTTCAAGTCTTCAAAATGATAGGAAATGTAAACGTCAGTCATCCTTCAAAAACTGTATTATTTTTATATTTCTTAAGAAATTATTCATAACCTATTCAAAAAGTAAGACTAATTAAACCTATAACCTTTATAAGGGTGTTTTTCAATACTTTTCTCAAGAAACAGATTATTTTAAAAAATGTTTTGTTGTTTTTTTTCTTCTTCTAATAGTTAAGAATAGCTGGAAGAAAGCTTAAAATTTTATTCTTTTCAAAAATCATTGCATTCCCTCTCTTTTTTGTTTAATAGCTAAAACACTATTCTTTCAAGAAAATAAGCAAAATCTAACTAATATGAAAGGTTCAACTATTTTAAACTATTTATCATTAATTAAAATTTGTTTTTTAAATGGTTTTTATTTAGGTATACCCATTGTGATTATAGTAACAGTAAAATTTTGAATCAATTAAATATAATTTCATATTTTATCAAAAAATATATTTAAAGTCGATCCTATTTTCTACCTGCAGTAATATTTATTATTTTTATGATTAAAAAATATTCGTTTAAATTTCAATCCTAAATGCTCACTTAGATGCTTTGGAAGTAATTAATGGCACTGTAAGTAAATTGCTCAGTTTCATTATTTTGCAGCAAGAAAATTCAAGAACCAAATTTTATTTTTTAGTTCTATAATAGAAAGGCAAAATGTATTTCTTATTATATGTTGATGATAATTTAATGTCTAATGATTTATCTATTTGAATTTATTATCAACAATTTATCTTTACATCTTTCAAATTGTGTAATAGTTACAATTAAATTTCAAGAGTCCTAGGGTTACAGCAATTGGATGCTGAAAGAAACTAAATTGAATTCAAAGAAAGAAGAAATGCGTGATAATTTCATAACTTTCAAATCTAGTTAAAAAATTGAAACTTTAAGCAAGTGTACTTTTATGAGGTCGTTCATCCACAACAAAATTTCTATTTCTTCTAATAATATTGCTTAACATATTTGCTAAAGATCATCAATTCATTAAGATATACATGCTTTTTTTAATGATTTTCTAACTTAACTATTTTTTTTACTTTATTCTGTTCTTTATATTTATTTTTTATGTTTCTGAATTGCTTGTGATTATATGATATAGATTACAGAGCTTAAAGAGTAATGAGAAAAGAAAAAGAGCTGAAATTCAATGTTTAATTTTACAGCGTTTGAAAGTCTACCTTTAAACACTTTCGGGAACAAATATATATTTTCAAACAATGTTTTTATTTAAAATAAATATACATTTTATTTATTTACTTTGGGAAGAAACATTTTAAAAGTTGAAATGAAAAAAATCCGATTTTTGTAGGGGATGCAAAAAGATTGTAGAACGTATGTGTTCCTTTGCTTGCACGTGGAAAGTAGGCTTAAGGAATTTGAAAAAATTGTTATAATGGAGCAGCAATCTTCTTACCATCTGTTCTGTTATTGATTTTTCACATTGATTAGTATTTCCTAAACATTAGAAAACAAAGTGCACTGAGGAAAAACGCTAAGTTTATTTTTTCATGTTTCATGAAATTAAACTTTTTTATTTATTTCAAGAAAAACTTACTAAATAAAATGTTCAACATAACTAGTGATAAGAGGAATGATTTTTCTCTCTATAATACTACAAAATATTAGAAATCATTTCACAGGGTGCGTACACTATTCTCCGAGTAAAAATCAAGCACTTTCCAGGACTCTTCATAGCAAAAATCTCCATTATAACGACCACTGGTAAAAGTCCCATCTTTATGCCTATGAAATGTGTTAATTTGCTTTTGGTATAATGACCGTTTTGAATTGAAGTATTTCAAATGAAGTAAATCTTAACACTTCGACTACAAGCTACATTACAAGCCAGAAATATTTCTTTAATACTATTTAATTTAGAGCACTCTAACTGTAATAAAATAACTTCATATTCAATACTATAAAAATTTATCAGATCGCACATTAATTAGATTTATGTGTTGTCAGGCTGTGTATGTAACAAACCAAAGCTTAATTGCTTGTCAGGTCAGACATGTTCCTCACTGAGAAAAAAAATACTGAAAAATCACAACATAACGCTTTGTAAAAGCTTATTAAAAAGTATATTACAAGCATAAATTACTATGAAATAGAATTATTAAACACTAAAGGAGTCAATACTTTAATATAAAAAAATGATTGGGGCATTATCAGTGCCAGCAGCAAGGCCAAAAAAATATATAGGACATTATCATTAAAAATATAGGACAAATTTAAAACTACTTTAATGCATAAAAAAAAGGCCCATTAAACTAAAGTAAGACTTAGTGCATTCATGCTAAGTATATTTATGGCAAACTCAAATAAAAAAAATAAAAATGAGACGGAGAAATGCAAATTTAGGCAAACAGCCGAGTGTCTTTAACCTACTAGAAAGGTTAAAGACAGTTAGCTACCTGCTGCTGAAAGCAAAAAAAAAATGTGTAGAAAATAAGTAACTTACTTTATTTTAATTTTGCATACATAATGCTAAATTACTGGTGTTTTCAGTCATTACAGATTTTTTCCCCCATCAATGAATGTACATTACCAATTTTCAAATTATTAAATATACATTATTTATAAGAAATTGTATTTTGGAGACTATTTGCTTAAAAATAAAGGAGTGGAAAACATCTCTGAAGATATAAGTTGAAAGAAGGTTTATTTTACTTTTTTTCCCTATGAAATATTTTTATTTCACCAATTGAAAACATAAAGAAATTCTAAAATGTCAGCACAGACATACATTTATATACATGCATACTTGCTAACCTAGGAGAGGAAAAAAAATTCCAATGATTCCAACCTCCACCCACACACACAATGAACAACTAAAATGACATACACAATTTTTTTTAATGTTCATTACAGCAGTATTTGATAAAAATTTCTTTGAATGCTTGAACAAAATATTTTCTTGCAAAAATATTTTTTTATGATAAATATATATTCTCTAGATTTTCATTTGACAGCATTGGACGAAACTCGGTTTCACTTTACAGAAAACGCATTACTTAGCCGATTGCACAAAATCCCCAGCATTACATTAGTTAAATTAAAAAAACAAAAACAATTCTCCCAAATACTAGCTTACATCTACACCACAACAACTGAAACAAAATATCATGACCACTTCTAGCGTACACTTAAGAAACAAATTATTCTAAAATAGTAAAACAAAAATTTCGCCATTTTTTAATTATATATTGAATGAAAATAGGAAGTAACTTTTTCAATTTATTTTTCAGCAACATATAAGGAGTAAATAACGGGGGGGGGGGGGGGGGCTAACCATAAGACTGTGGAGAAGGAGAATGCATTTGAAATTCCATGCAAAAAACATTTTTGAAAAAAATATTTTTTAAACAAGGTTATTAATAAGGATGCAATATTAATAATTATAATTAACTCATTTGATCACCAAAACTTTAAAAAAGGGCTAAAATTTGTCATTGCAATTTATTAAAAAAAACAGTTTATTTAAAACTAAACAATTTAGTATAGTGCAAATTCTCTACTAAAGAGGCTGAATCGAAAAAAATATCAAAATTAATGGTAAACCAAAAGTTATTGATGTCCAAGAGGTAGAATCAGCAGAGTAAACAAGAACTAGGAAGCTTTACTGAAGCGGATGCTGTCGGATTTCAAAAAAAAAAAAAAAAAAAAAGTGGATTGACCCTTAAAAGCATATAAAAAACAAAATGCGGAAATTTAACTGCTAATTTGTAAAAGTTTTGCAAATCAAGTATGTACGCATGCTGCTTCGAAATTTTGTCATTAAAAAGAAAAAATAAAATCTTCCAAAATTACGAATTTTCGCGGAACCAAAATTTTAACTTTTCAAAATTTCCAAAAAAAACGGAACTTCGCCAAAATACAAGAAAAATCACATTTCTGCTACTAACATCGGCAAGTAACTACGATCACACGCGCCATCAATTGAGAAAAAATGAGGCTTTACTTATTTATTTTAAAAGGAGAAAATTACTAAAATCGGGGTAAAATTATGATTAAACAGAAGATCGAGAGGGGAACGGAGCACGAAGCGCGCGCACGTGGGGAAGTCGCAACGATGGGCAGGGTTGCCAGCTTTTCCAGAAAGCAAGCATCCAACTCTTTGTCTCTATGTTTTTCTTTTATTTAATACATAAATATATATAGTATAACTTTAGCTGTTCTTGAACGTTATTTTAAAAGAATCTATGAATATTTGCTTACGAAGTTCAAAAATAAGAAAAATAATACTTACGCAAACAGTCGATTCGCTCAAAAAAGTAGCCTACATTGGGGATGTCTTGCCAAATCTGGCAGTAAATGGTTATTAGTCTTCTGTTGAGCGTGCTTGGCTTACTGCCAAAAATAGGTGTTTTTTTTTTTTTGCATCGTCAGTGTTTATCTGTTGCCGCGATTCATAGCTTTTTTTGTTTGGAAATTTATAGCTTTTTTTGTTTGGAAATTTTCGGGCTGCATTTCCAAATCGCGCATTCAATTGTCAGAAAAATAGGACCTTTTATAGCTTTTAGTAAATATAGGACAAAATAGGACAATTTTGGAGGAATTTCTCAAAATATAGGAAAAATAGGACGGCTGCGAGCACTGCATTATGTCTAACCAAAATAAGGCGTGGAAGTGGCATGGCATTTTTTAAAGAAATAAACATGTTTCTGAGCAATAACTCCTTAAACTGAAATAAATATTTTAATACTTGATAACTATAAAAATTTTAATGAAATGATATAACTTTAAAATTAGGTGTGAAGAATTTTTTACATGTTTTTATATATTGAATTATAATAGAAAGAAATATTATTTATAGGTTTTGTAACAATGTAAAATGAGTACTTAAAAGGGGGAGGGACCCTAATGCTAAAGACTATCCAAAATTTAAACTCATTTTAAATTACATACAAAAAAAGAAAAAGAAAAAACAATTTAAAAAAACGAAACATTTTTGGCAAAAAAACTTTTAAAACAGATTCTAATATTTAATAATTATAATCAACAGATGTATCACTAAAACTTAAAAGCTAAAAATCCCTTGATTACACTGGTCTACAAAAAAAAAAAAAAACTTTTTTTCTGCCCAAAACTTTGTTAACTGATCTTAGAAGTATTTTTCAAGCTGAACTCGAAAATGAAAGCCATTTTTCTCTATCACGTAAGGATTTTCCGTGCAAGGTGCTGTAATAGTTGACATTAATAACATTTACTCTAAATTATGCAGTATCCTTAAGGGATAAAATAACTTAAAAAATCCTTAAGGGATAAGTTAAATGGTTTTCATTTTCGAATTCAGCTTGGAAAATACTTCTAAGATCAGTCAATAAAGTCCTTAGGAATCCCCCCCCCCCTTTTTAAGAGCATTGAAATTTTTACATTAGAAGCCTTTCCACCAAAAACCTAGTAATTTTCTATTTACCTTAAAAGGGTTGATTTTGACATGTTCTGGCATATTTTGCCTCAGGAATGTCCCTTTTTAACGTTCAGTAGTAATCTGCTAACATAGTTGCACTCTACTTCCCTTAATATCTCATTTCCATAACTGAAATGTCCTGATGGAACCGCTCTCCATGTTCATCGGTTATACAGCTTCCATGTTTTTCGGGGGTATTTTTACAAACAACAGGAGACTTCTATGATAAAAAGTAGTAGCTCATGCTCATTAAAAGTGTCGTACAGTATCGATCTTTTGCCTATTTGCCTTTGTATCCGAATTCTCGCGAAATTCCTACCAAGACCCGCACCCAGTGCAGTTATTCGATACGCACTTCCGTTCGGGGGTCTGCGGGGGCAAAAGTTTTTTCCAGCAAAACAAAGTGACCACTGGTTTAACCATGGAGGTAGTATCGAGGGGAGATGACACGGCGGCTAACATCAGAGGGATCGGGGTTACCATTTCCTGCCATGTGTCGCTCTTTCGCATCGGCACAAACAAACCGTATGCTTAATGCTTTTCTACGAGAATTTTTCAAATTTTCATTGCCTATATCTTATTTCGATTTCATGCAATCTTCCAAATAACGCGAAAAACCATTACACCATACTATTGGCAAGTTCTCATTTAAAAACGGTTAACATTAGGTGCAATTTTATGATAGAAAATGCTGGTTTTTGTAGCGCATTTGTCGATGCTCTGAGCGCTTGCCTTTCGATAATTTTGCCGCTTTTCTCATGTATTGTATTAATATTAAACTTATTTTATGCATTCTTATTCAGAATTTGCGCTTCCATGTCTTCTCAAGCATTTTTTAAAAGGTTTTAATAAAGATCTTGAATGCTTTATTACTATATGTACACACACACACACACACATATATATATATATATTATTTATTTATTTACATGTACATTTGATCTAATATCTATGGTTATATAAGCAATGATATTGCATTGTAATAGAAAGCTCATTAATGTAAATATTTCAAAGAGGACATTTAATTGTTGCGTAAAATATTTTATTTAAAATAAAGTACATTGTATTTCAAGAAATAAGTAGTTTAAAAAAATATTTGCAGAATTATGCATAAAAACTAGCGTCTATAATTCAAAGTATAATTTTAGGAATATCATTTTAAAAAGATAAAATTAAAATTGAGATTTTTTAATGAAATATTAATTTCTTTATTTCTGTTCAAAAACACTGAAATTATATAAATAATGACAAGCATTTGCTTAGTGACGTGACAAATAATTCTTGGAATTAAAAATTAAAATAATCTATTGGTACAAAAGTTAATATTCCTAACAATAAAAAGAGTTTCATACGGGGAGTAAGATCTTTAAAAAATTTCATCACAAAGAAAAATGCTGATCAGTGATTTAAATTTCTGAATGACTGAACACAAATGGGTATGCTCACTAAATTTGAAGCATTTACTGGAAAACTAGGAACTGTGATGCATAAATTTTGGGGAGTTAGTGTATAGGAATGTAAATTTTAGCATCATTGAAACCCAAGGTTGATGAGGAAGAGGCACCCCCCCCCCCCCCCCATTTTTTTGTATTCAGCGTCAAATTTTAAGATAGTAATATGTAGATATTAATAACAAAATTTCTTAGGAAAAATCCCACTAAGAAAAAAATTCTGGTTGTACTACTAATTAAAACAATCAGTCTCAGGCCCTTGCCCCGGGCGGCACTTCTGGGCAGCAAATTCATTTGTGATGCAAAAAAAAAAAGGAAGAAGAAGAAAGAAAAGACAATAAAATAAAAAAAAAGAAAAATATATTTAATTAAGAAAATTTAACTTTTGGAAAGAGAAAATTAAATCCTAGTTCGGCGCTCCGATTTGATCATTGATCGGCTATTTTGCTAACGATTAAAACCGATTAATAGAATTATTTATTTGTATAAACTATCGGAAACTAAAAATGAGTTATACTGAATATGTTGCGTTGTTGATCAGTTGTTGAATCAGCAGGCTAATTTACAAAAGATATTAAATTAAAAAAGTAAAGGTTTTTTTCCCTCTTCTGATAATGAAATATAAATCATGCTATGCTAACAATATATTAATAGTTTTTCATTTACAAACTTTCAAAGCATCCTTTTGGGGAGGGGCGGAGGGGGGGGGGAGAGCTTGTGATAGTGAAATATAAATCATGTCATGCTCAAACAATACAGAAGTTCTTCTTTTGCAAATTTTCAAAGCATTCTTTTGGGAACGGGGGGGGGGGGGGAGCTTGTAAGAGTCATTTGAGAAGGCAGACATGGCTCTTTGATACGGGCGTTAGTTGGGGGGGGGGGGGGGTCTTTCCCCTGGATTTAAACAAAAATGCTAATTTCGTTCTGCATTTTGATGAGTATTTTCGTGAGTAAAAGAGTTTTTAAAAAGTTTTCGTATGCCTTTTTTTCCCTAATATATTTTTGCCGTCCCAAATGCGCCTTAAGGCCTCAATGATGCACCAGTTTGCATATAAATTTTCCTGAGAGAGAAACCCCTGGACTGTCAGAATTTCATATCTCCAGTTAAGGGGGCCTTTCATATGGCTCTACCCCCTCCCAATGTTGAGCTGAAAGGACCATGCCTGGGAACATTAACGAAAGTTTCATGGATTTATCAATGCCCCCCCCCCCCCCAAATAATTTTTTTTTTAAAAAAGGCCAGTACATGAAGGCGATGTGAAATATGACCAATAATTAGATGAAGGGGGGCAGCATATTTAAGTTTATCCCCGCGCCGCGGAAAACTCCGGCACTGATATTCTATCGTATGTAGAGTTAGCATTACAGACAATCTTACTTTCTCACAACATTATCGAACATTACTATTCATATTACAATTAATATACATACATATATTTTTTACTTTTTAAATATGATTTACTTATCTGATTTCATTAAAATTATAAAAATGTTTTCCACATCATCCAAGAAGTACGATTTATAGAAGCATTACCCCTTTTACAAAATGCAAGGCGGGTATCCCCAGGAAGTATATATTCCTTCTATATTAAGTTAAAATAATGACCCACTCCAAACATTTCATTGCGTACTCCTATATGTACAGAAGTAATTTCCAATGAGTGGCAGCTCTGGAAAGGTTTAAACAAAATGAATTGGTTGATTTGAAATTTGGAAAAACAGTCAGGGGATATGTCTCGGAAATGCAACTATAGCATTATAAAAACAACAGACATAAAAAGACAACAGAATCAATAAAAGCTACGAGAACGAACACGAAAATAACGGTCAGTTCAGCAGAAGCTTTGGTCTCCGATCGGCACTTGCATCGGCCCTGCCACGCCCCCCTATCGGCACAAACAGAGCTCGGTAGGGTTGCTATTTGGCAGGACGTCACGTGGTACCATGTCATCTCCCCTAGATAATAGCTCCATGGGTTTAACGGTTGACATTCAAGCTCTTTTGTGTACTTTATCTCAATAAAAACGATGCTGCATGATCGGAAAAAACACTGAAAAAACGTAAAAATCGAACATTTTCTTCCTCATAACTAAAAAACTATATGTGATGGAAAAATTTTGATGCTTGATACGGATTCCTCATGCAAAACTACTTCAGGAAAAGTGAAATTCATTCTTGGGGCAAAACACTTGTTGACCAGTGATATCTGCGCCATTTAGAGTAGGCGTGGCAAAATGACGTTTTCCAAGTTCTTTACAGAAGCTAAAACTTAGGAAAGATAAATAATGATAAGCTCAAATTTATTGATGTCTAAGGGGAAGAATCCGATATTAAACGAGAACTAGGAAGTTTTGGCGAAGCCGATGCAACCAGATTTCGAAGTGCTGAAAAAAATCGGGAATGACACTTAAAAGCGCCAAAAACGAATCTAATGTGTGAATTTTACTTGTAATTTGTGAAACTTCGCAGGAATGTATGCAGGCTACTTTCAAAAATGTTCATGGGGTAAAAAAAAAAAAAAAAAAAGAGAGAGAGAGAGAGAAATCCAAATTACGAATTTTAGTGGAAGCGAAATTTTTAATTTCCAAAATTACCAAAACTACGGAATTCTGTAAATACGGAAAAATCACGTGTCTGCAGGTAGGAATTTGAAGAAAAGTGAATTTTCCTGTTGATAAGTTGCAAAGAAATAGTAAAAATGAGAAAATCAAGGACTTTCCAGATATTTTTGAACATTATTCCAAATTTCCAGGACTTTCAAGGCCTTGAAATAAAATCATGTAAATCAAGGACTTTCAAGGTTTTCCAGGCCGCGTACGCACCCTGATTTCAGTTTCTTCTACAAGAGTGGGATACATCACTCATTCTGCTCAAGTTTCTCATCCATACTTGATGTTCTTAAGAGAGGGTAGTGGTAATATTCGTTGACTAAAGGAAAAATGTATCGAATGACGTCGATTTTAAGGGCAAAAAAATATATTATCTAATATTTTTTTCCAAAAATCGCTATTTGGCGCAAATTTTGCGAAAAAACGCATTTTGTAGCAGCATGTAGCAGAAAAATCGTTTTGGCACAGTTTTGCGCAATTGGCCCAGCCGTGGGAGCTCTGTTAATAAGAGATAGTTGGCAAAAAAGCAACACCAGTGAGTGTAGTTTATATATAGTTCCAACCAAAAACCTCACAGAATTAATTTCATAAACATCCTTGTTTGGTTCAGTTGCATATTAAAAAAAAAGTTGTGTAACCATGTTATTTAGATATAAGTAAAAATATGAATTAGTTCATGAAAAAAAATAATCACTTTTCTTCTACAGTAATTGGAGACTTTCAAAGTATGTGTAACTGCTGTTTGCCTAGACTAGTGGAAGATCGAAGCATTTTATTGGACTGCACAGATGGTACACAAGTAGAGAAGATATATAAACAACCATTCTCTTGTCAGTGTTCTTCCTGTTCGGGCCCAGGCAAAAAATCATTATTGGAAACATTGAATCAAGTTGAACCCTACTGAATAAATGCTTGTGTTAACAGAAAAGTGTTTGTACATTTTCCCCGAAAGTTGAAACAGCACTTATCCTCAAGTGCAAATTTAATACTTTATATGCAATCTGCAAAATAAAAATTCTCAATTACTTATAGGTGGTCTTGCGAGTATTTTTTCTTTCTGTAAAACGCATACTTCTATAGATAATTATTTCAGAACATTTACCTTTTGATTTAGATTAATCCTTTTAAGTACTAACTTCCCCCTTTTTTTTTTACCTTTACAGAGATTTTGTAATTGATTTTATAACCTTCAAGTGTGAGGCTACAGATTTTCAAAAGTGAAATTTCGTGACCGTTCAGTGATACATCGGATATTGATTCTGCCGAATATCGTATATCTGGCTCTGATGTTTGAAACTTGTAAATTCTATAAATTTTTAACCATCCCACAGCTTTCAAATATGTAGTAAGTTTATAACTCGCATATTTCCAAAGCATTTTAATGAATTAAATCTTACAAATCAAATTTGAAGTGCCCAATATTCGGGAATTTCGTGTATTCCAGATATTTAAAAACCTGCCGGATATACAAAGTCTTCTGGGGAACCCGTGTCGTCGGATGGAAAATTTTTGTGACCTATTTGTAATTTAGGCTACATTTTTTTGGGACCTGACCCTAGATAATGATTTTTTTCTGCACAATTTAATTATGAAATTGTATCTTTTCAATTATTTAACTTCAATTTGATAAATAGGATTTCCGGAATGGGGAGAGAAGATAGACTGCTAATGCAGTAAATAAAATTTAAATGATAAATTATTAAAAAAATAAGCTTCCCCTTCTACAGAATTTAGTGTTGACAAGTATAAGTAGGAAAAAATATTAACTTTGTAATGGAATATTCTTTTATAATATGGGCTTTAATGCTGTTTTTAAAATACGAATTGAGCACATGAAAAACACAATGTAGTTCAAATCATGCAGGATAGTGGAAAATGGACAAAAAGTCAGAAAATGTGTATGAAACTTGAATTTTGTTTAAAAATTCAAGAGTCCATAAGAACAAGATGTATTCAGGCATAAAATACAAAGTAGTTTTTAAAAATACACAATGCAAAATATTCTCAAAGTATAGCTAATTGTTTGTGAAAAAAATTTAATACAACTTTACTTAATAATTCCACATTCTATAAATATGACATTTGTCCATCACAAAGGATTCTTTTCCCAGAGAAAATGTAATTACAGAACATTTAAGGAATGAAATATTGCATGACATAGATCTTGTAAAATTATCAAATCATGTCAAACTTTAGTGTAATAGTATTTGTTAATGTATATCCCCTTCCCCCACCCCTTTTCCTGAAAAGTTTTACATTCAGCCAATTGTTAAAAGTTCCACCTCTTTTTGTGTGTAGGGATAATGTGTTTCAAGTCTTTCATATCTAGGAAATAAAAAAAAAAAAAGCATCCTTCACATCTAGCACTTTTCAACATTAAACTTCTCTTGCAAAGTATGCTTCATGATACTAAACTTCAAAACCTAGAATTATTTTCATAAAGTAATTTTTGTTTGTTCAATTTTAAAATTAATTTTGTTTCACAAATTATTTAATGAAATTTATTACTGAATGTAGAAAGTTAAAATAATGTTTCTACTTGCTAAAAAAAAAACACTTTGGATCTTCTTCCCAAACAGTTCTGCTTTCCAGAAGAATACGAAATGGTGCATTTTAAAAAATAGATCTTTTGATTAAAATAGTATCATTTACAGTTAATATTTGCTTTTCTTGTTGGACTTCAAAATTATTAGATTTATGCAATTTTGTTTTATTTAATTTTTTAGCATTTGTTTAGGTAATTTTTTGCTTTTCAGATGTTGCTGAGAAATTTAGAATACAAATAATAACAATATAATAGTTAACATGAGTTTAAATTCAGGGCCAAATTCCAGCCTAAATTTCTCAGATCTCCTCCATGAAAAATCGATCAGACGGTAGTTTCCTGCCTGCAGAAGATTTGCAAAATTTCGGTGTACAGGAGAAAATCAGTGCTGTTCCACTTGGATTATAAAGTTACCGAAATTATCCAAAAAAAAACGCACACATTTCAGGTGTGAAGTGTTTGTCTGTATTGCTATTTTTCTCCCTTCCAAAAATGACAATCTCCTCCATATCTAAAGGGCATGAGTCTCCCCTCCACTTGTAAATTTGAATTTTAGCCATTGGTTAACATATGTCCTGCAAAATATAAATATATTCTACAAACAATAAATTATAAAGTAAAGAAAAAATGAACATCAGCATATAATATAAATAACATTTTACAATTGATACAAAAAAATAGCACATTTTTAAGAATTTACATGAATTTAAATAATTGGTGAGGAAGAATAACACTTTTGTACTTTTAATTCATCTATGTATTGACTCATACATACACCAATAAATTCTTTGTGTGAGAATTATATTCAATGACAAAATATTTACATATGAAACATTATGCATACTGAATACTGTCAATACACAGAAAATAAAAGAAAATTATTTATTCCAGGTAGCAAATCTAAAGCAGAATGCATTGATAACACTGGTCAACAAAAAATAACTTTTTTTCTGCCCCAAAGACTGTTAACTGATCTTAGAAATATTTTTCATGCTGAACTCGGAAGTGAAAACCATTTTTCTCTATCACGTAAGGATTTTCCGTGCAAGGTGCTTTAATAGTTGACATTAATAACATTTACCCTAAATTATTGCAGTACCTTACAAGCAAAATCCTAAAGTGATAAGGAAAATGGTTTTCATTTTCGAATTCAGCTTGAAAAATACTTCGAAGATCAGTCAATAAAGTCCTTAGGATCCCCCCCCCCCCCCCTTTTTAAGGGCATTGTAATTTTTATATTAGAAGCATTTCCACCAAAAAACCAAGCAATTTTTTATTTACCTTAAAAGTGTTGAATTTGACATGTTCTGGCATACTTTACCTCAGGAATGTCCCTTTTTAAGGTCCAGCAGTAAGCTGCTAACATAGTTGCACTCCACTTCCCTTGATATCTCTTTTCGATAACTGAAATGTCCTGATGCAATGCTCTCCATGTTCGTCGGCTATACAGCTCCCATGTTTTCAGGGGGTATTTTTACACACAACAGAAGACTTCTATGATAAAAAAATAGTAGCTCATGCTCATTAAACGTGTCGTACAGTATCAATCTTTTGCCTATTTGCCTTTGTATCTCAATTCTCACGAAATTGATACCAAGACCAGCACCCAGCGCAGTAATTTAATACGCACTTCCGTTCGGGGGTCTGCGGGGGCTGTTTGCGACACTCCACTAAGTTTTTCCAGCAAAATAAAGTGACCACTGATTTAATGGTTGACATTCAAGCTCTTTTGTGTACTTTATCTCAATTAAACGATGCTGCATATCGGAAAAACACTGAAAAAACGTAAAAATCGAACATTTCCTTCCTCATAACTAAAAAACTATACGTGATGGAAAAATTTTGATGCCAGATATGGATTCCTTGTGCAAAACTACTTCAGGAAAAGTGAAATTCATTCTTGGGGCAAAACATTTGTTGACCAGTGTAATTATACAGCATTCTAAATAGAAACTAAATTTGTCAATGTTTTGTTACTAATGTACATGACTAGAAATATAGTTGTGCTTCATTTTGGATGAAATGAAGAAACATTTTCTAAAAAGGTAAGAAAAAGTTTATGATCATCAAAATGCAGTTTAAATATCTATGTATAAGAATAAAAAAGTTTGTCATCAAAACTTAATTTCAATATCTTTGGCTATTTTGACATTTGGAAGCAGCAAAAGAATTTGATATTTTCCCCAGATACCACAACACAAAATTTGGGACTTATCGGTTTCTACCCTTTTTTGTTTGCCAAACATTGTCCAATGAAATATAAGCAAAGCGATGTTATTGAATTTGAATAGCACAAGATTCTATTCAGTTTAAATAGCATTGGTGACATTTCTAAAATCATTGCTAAGGTACGGCATATAATCCAAGGTAGGGTGTAACCGATAAATACCCAAAATTTAAATTCAATTTTAAAATATGACAAATTTTCAATTTTTTGAAATTAAATTCAAATTTATTTTTAAACAGCACTTTGAAATCACGTGTCTAAAATTGAAATACAAATTAAAAATTCAATTTTAACAAAAACTGCTAAATGTATACACAATGTACAGTGGCTCAAAATTTAAGGAAGCTTAACTTTGTATTCACCACTTTTTACTGAAAACCTCATTACTTTGTAAAATATTTCGTTACAATATTCAAGTAATTCAGTATTGCAAAAGCATGAGCACATCATTTAACTTCGCACCTGCTTGTACTTAGATCTACAGCAAAAGTATCTGTTTCACTTAAAGACTTGCATGCACTATCAACATCAGAGTGAATCTCTAGCCACTCTTCATCTTCTTCCAAATCACTTTCAAAATCGGCCATAATTATACTACAAGAATCATTATTTTTGCTACAAAAAGGCACACTTAAAGAAAGAGAACATGTTTGCATACATTTTGAAGAATCTAAATTTTTTGACAGATTTAAACAACCATCAGAGGCTGAAAGATAGCACGAATCGTCAGGCAGTGGAAGAGCATTTTTATGGCTATTACTTTCAGTTTCATGGATTAAGTAGTGTTCATTACTTTGACTTTGAGAACTTTGATGAATAGGATTTTGATTTAAGATGCTTCTATTCAGCCCTATATCTTTAGGAGATTCAACAGGAAAAATGGTTTGTGCTTCTGGTGAAGAACATTCATCTGGCAATTTATCCGTTTGAAGAATAGAATTACAACCTTCATAGAGTTTTTGGTTTTCAGAGTTGAACAATTTTTCCTCAGACAAATTTGAATCTTCGGAATAATTTTCAAAATTTCTGTTACTGTCAACTATCTCCTTAAAAGATGAAATTGTCCGCTTTTTGTTCATAGAAGATTTATTCATCCCAGAATCAGTTGATACCTTTTTACTTTCAGTTTCATCAACTTTATTAAGGTCAAATTGAAACAATCCCTCTTCCACCAAAGATGAGCTTTTGTGGAGATTTGAAACAGAGTAATTTTTAAAATTGTTGCTACTGTCAAACTCTTTGGGACAGCTAGTTGTATATACCTGATTTGGAAAATCAGCTATATTTTGATTCAAAATGCCATCATTAGCTTCTATACTTCGAGCTAAGTTTAAGGGCTGAAGAGATGAAACATTTTGCTGTTTGCTTGGAAGACACACATCCAGTAAATCATTTTCGTCAACGTTATTTTTTTCAACAAGTTTGACATCTTTAGAAGAATGTTCAATTCTTTCAACTTTCTTGAGCAAAAAATTTTCTGTATTTTCATCGATAAAGTTACTTTTAAATGGGACAGCAGATTGGACAGAATACCCATTGCATTCTTCTGCTGCTCTAACAGAATTAATATTTTGATCTTCATGATATAAACTTTTGTGTCCAGAACCAAAAAGCATATTACTGTTAATGTTATTTCTTTCTAACGTTAAAGTTTTAAAATTATATTTTGATTTTTTTTCTGAGGAAACCTTACTTTTCTTCTTATTTGAAGTTCCGTCATGTATGTCGCAGACTTCAAGCAACCCTGATGTATCTTCCAGATACAAAAGTCTATCATCATCAGATGAACAAGAGGCACTCACAATATCATCCTCTACATTATATAATTCAGTACCACAGTCACTTTTGTCATCATTTGCAACTTCTGTTATGCTGTTTGCTTTTCCATTCTTTAACTCACAGCACACTTGGAGTTTTGGCATGTCAAAATTGTCATATTTGGCTCTGTTTTCACCTATCTCAACTTCAAGCAATGGCATAGTGAGTGTTTCATTTTCAAACACATTGTTTTCAACAGCCATGTCATCAACTAAAACAGGAAGTGGGAATGATGTATTATTGGAGAAATTCCCTTTTAACTGACTGGCATCTTCACCATTATTAACATCTTTCTCAGTTAATAAAATCGTATTGCTGAACTGATTAATATCCTCGGGTAAAAATTGGTTTTGTTGATTTGAAAGAATTGGGCCATTCATTTCTATTTCCACATTTGAATTTGCAAATTTTACTACATTATTTCCATCTGTATTATTCTGAAAAGTAATATCAGGTTCTCTATCAGTCACAGCAACTGTATTAGAAGATTTTTTTTGTACATCCATACTATCAGATGTTTGAATTAAAGCGTGGTGGTCATTTTGACAAAATAGTGTTTGAATATTGTGAGACAAAACACTAACTAAACAGTTAGAATCTGGATCTTCCACATACTCTGTACAGTTGCCAATAGCCTCGAATTTGTTCCCTACGATTTCTTTTGTACCCGATGGAACTGATACACCAGAGATACTTTTTTGAGCATGTTTCATGTCTTCAAATTCATATTCATATTTTTCCTGTTTGGCATTAACTGAAACTAACTTAGCATCATTAGGCATTTGCATTTCGATCCCAATAGAATTTTTGTTGAATGCTGCTTGTGTATCATCACTGTTAACTAAAGTTTTACATCCGAAAGAATTATACCCTTCATTGAGTACAGAACTTTTAAAACATACAAAAGCATCACATGTTTTTCTTTTGGGTTCATTAGCACTAAAACCTTCTACACTAGGCACAATAGGATCATAGAAGTTTGCATTTTTTAACAGAGATTCTCTGACAACTGCACAAGAATTCTCTGCAATGAATGTAGTTGATATATTTGATATTTTTGTAGCCACATTAATTGGGGGGTTCATGAGATGAGATTGCTCATTAAAATTAGGAAACGATAAAGATTCACTTTCAGTGAAATTCAAAGTTTCTTTGCACAACAGGTCAACATCATTAAACACTTTGCATGTCTTTTGCTCACAAAATCCCTCCATAGCTGGCATTTTACCACTGGAATCATAAACAGTAAAATGTTCTGTAAATCCTTTGATATTAGAGCTCTGACATGTTGCTAGCTGTTCAACACTTTTTTCTCTATCTAAATCTTGGATGGATAACTTATTTTCTTTACAAATAAATGGTTGTTCCTTGGCTTTCAAGAAAGACAAATCCAGCTTATGGTTACTGTGTTCAATATTTAAGAGTGGTTTTTCTTTAATCTGTGCTCGAAAACTGTTGAAGTCCATGTTTTTTCTAAAACAGCTTAACTGTGAAACACTATAGAATGGGGGGAGAGAAATAAATAAATAAATAAAAACTTAGGTACATGATAATATAAAATATCAAATTACATACAGGTCTACACACTAAATGATAAATACATAATAAAAATTGATACTAAAATTGTATTTAGTTTTTTAATTAGGTGGTTAAAAAAAACAGAAATTAAAATGTCATCAGTCCTTACAGAGTCAGAAATTTCTCTAGTAGTCTTACAAATAAATTTCGGAGTGTTTTCAGGCCAACACGCAAGGGTTCACATTTCAACCTGGCTCCCAAAGGCCACAATATGGATGGTACAAGTGTAGTATTGTTTACTCCAAAGCTTAATGCGGTGGGGATGCAGAGAAATGAGATTGCAAACTAGATTTTTTAAAAACATTGCTTTTTCATACTTGCAAAACCACTTGATTTGTTTAAAATGTGGAACTTTTATTATGTAAAACTATTAACATACTTAGTACTTATTAAATGAATTTAATTTTCTTAAAATCTTCATGAACTAAAAATAAACCCAAATGAAAATTAATATTAGTTTTTGTAAAAGATGTTTTGCTTGAACTAAGTCAGATGCCACTGGACTGAAATTTTCAAATGGACAGGGCATGCAGGATCTGTAGAAAAGATAAAATATAGGAAGGGTTGAAAATAATCATCAACACATTGCTAACGATCAGCAGTATCACATAGTAAAAATGAGTGAGCGAGACCTCCCCCCCCCCCTCCCCCAACTTTTCACAGAATTCACTGATACATGTTTAAGCTCATCCCCCGACTCTAAAAATTGGAATGTTTAGTAATCTACACTGCTGGCCACCCAAATTGCAACACCAAGAAAGACAACAGATATCACAACAAAATTTATTTTGTAGATAACATGTTGCCCAAGTATCAAATGATTAAATTTATAGACTTCTGTGAAGTGGTGGTTCCTGCCAAAATCAGTAGCCAGAGTAGCCGCCATTGTTGGAGATCACTGCCGCCACACGCCTCGGCGTTGATTCAAGGAGACTTTGGATGTGTCCTTGGGGTACAGCAGACCAAGCAGCTTCCACAAATTGCCAAAGTTGATCTGGTATGGCAGCTGGGGATGTACCCTGGGTCATTCGTTGAGCAACCATGGACCACATGAACGCTCAACGAATTCATGTGGTCCATGGAATTCGCCATGGACCACATGGCGAATGTGGTCCATGGCGAATTCAGGAACAGGATCGCGCATTATCCTGTTGAAATATGGCTGTGGGCAAGCGCTGAAGGTAAGGAAGGACAACTGGCTCCAACACCTCGGAGATGTAGCGCTGGCTGTTTGGAGTACCAGCAATGCGTACTAGAGGAGTGCGAGAGTGATATCCAATACCGCCCCATACCATAATACCCGGTGCAGGACCAGTGTGGCATCCTCTCTCCACGGTGTCTCCAGACTCGAATCCGACGATCGTGGTGTTGCAGACAGAAGCGTGACTCGTCAGTAAAGACAATTTCATTCCATTCTGCCGTCCACATCCTTCTTTCATTGCACCATTGGCGGCGGAGACATCTGTGGTTCTGCGTCAAGGGTAGACGAAGGCAATGGACGTCTTGCGGACAGACCACTCTGCTGCAAACCGTGTCGAATGGTACCCGCAGACACTGGATGATGCGTTACAGACTGAATCTGCTGTGCTATGGTTCGTGATGTAACTGAGCGATCCATCACTGCCATGCACACAATATGTCTGCCATCACGTGAAGTGGTGCACCGAGGTGGATGCAATCGATCACGTCGGTCCGTCGTACCCTCCTGCATCCAACGATCACATATCCACATTACAATTCTTTGATTTCGTCCAACACAACTACCAATTTCTCTGAAAGATAATCCACAATCTCGGTAGGCCACTATCCTTCCTCTGTCGAACTCGGATACTTGATAAAAAGAGGATCGATGTTTTCTACGAGGCATAATTGATCGTTTTTTGTAAAAAACCACAAGAAAAGCCCAATTTGCGTACTTGAAATCATCGAAATCTCGAAGCCTCAAAAAGCCCTTTCAAGTGGCGCCACAGGCGCGCGTGATGTGCGCCTGCGCTAAAATTCTAATCATTTGCATATCTCACCTCCGCTAATGCATGTTTTAAATTTCATATTATTTGCATGCTTCCTTCAAGGTGTTGCATTTACAGTGGCCAGCAGTGCATTAATTAAGTTTCTGAAGAATGATTCTGAAAAAGAATATGTCAATGGTGATTTCCCTGATGTTTATAATGATACAGTCGAGACCTATCGAATATGACAAACTTTTTGGATGCTTCAAGGAGCAACAATAATGAAATTATAAGAGCAATGTTTTTTAACTTTATTTGCAAACTTTTACCTTTTTATACAAAAAACCTGATAAGCTAGACCTTTATTTTTTTACCTTATATTAGATCTTTATTCTATGCATCAAATTTTGAAAAGGGTGTTCATTGCAACCTCAAACCCAATCATATATATTTTAATGCTACGTTGATTCCAATGTGAATTTTTTTTAAAATACAATATGACCTGATAAACAAAGATACATGAGCATTAATCCTTAGAAGTATTCCTGTAAGGTAAACAAAATTTTCTAGTGAAACATGTGACATGATTTTGTATATGTAAATATTTTTATACTTAGCAAACTTGGATATTATTTCTGTGATGGCTTTATAATGAGTCACATTCTTCATAAATGCTTCATGTTGTTTTGTGACAAGATGCTGAAAAAAATATTCCCAAATAAAATCTAAACTTGTTTTAATTCTTTCATTTAAAAATATTTAAATATGTAAAATAAATACATATCTGCACCTGAGAGCCATAGTATCTTAAGCCTATTTTACGAGTTTTTGCAAGTTCACACTTAATGGACATACAGAGTACTGACGACAAAGCCACTAGCTACATGAGGGTTCCGAACTTTTAAAGCTGCCATCAGACATCTTTATTCCAAGGCTCGAACGTAAAAGTCTAATCTTATAGTACTAAAAATATTTATTTTTTAACTTCATTGCAAAAACTTAAAAAATGGACTTGAGATACTATGGCTCTCATGTACAGTATTATAAAGCAAAAAGGCTTAGAATTCACAATATTTCACATAATTTTGTAAAACATCACTGATCTTTTTTATGCAGAAAGGAAACTAAAATGATATGAAATTAATTTTGTTAAAACGAAACGTGCACACATTAACTGATAACTAATTCCATAAAGTTGAAAATTGTAAACAAAAAGAATAATGGAGAAATGGTAGTATTAAAAATAACTATCATTATAACTAATCGGCTGCCGATTAATCAGTATCGGCCGATTAATTGGTAATTGGAAAATTTGCTTGTAGATGACATTCCTATTTAGCATGAAACGGTTCATAGGCTAAAACCAACCCTGGTAGTAGAATTTAGTTTAGAAATTTTTGAATTAAATTTCTAAATAAATTTCTTCAATAAAAAAAATTTACTCTTTTGCATCATAACAAAGCATAATAAACATCAAAACTGAAAAACAAATTCCCACAGCAGTTGAAAAAAGATTGTATTTTCCAAAAGGTAGAAATCAGAAGTATAAAAAAACTGCAAATAAGGGAACTTGAAGCAAAATAGTTCATGAGCTACATGAGGGTTCCGAACTTTTAAAGCTGCCATCAAACATCTTTATTCCACGGCTCGAACGTAAAAGTCTAATCTTATGGGTACTAAAAATATTTATTTTTTAACTTCATTGCAATTTGAAAATTTTGAAATGTACAATTCTGTAAATTTACTTCATGCACTAATATACGCTGGCCATGAATATTCTTTCAGAATTCAATAGATCTTTTATTAAAGGTAGAAGAAAAATAATTTACTTACCTCATTTAAATCAGAGAAATAAACTTCACAAATCTCACAAAACATTTTCTTGCTTTTCTTTTTGCAATCTTTTCCTTTACTGAAATACAAGGATTTTCTCAATTATCGAAATTTCCAAATTTATATACCAAGCAAAGAAAAATATATTGTGTACAAAAACGCATATATTATGCACACATACAGTCGGACCTCTACTTAACATACCTTTACTTTGAGAATTTCTCCATTATGATATTTTCCCAGAAAGTAAGAACATCTTTAAGAATTTCCTTGTAAAATAAATTCTAAATTAAGAAGTTTTTTTTGTCAAGTTCTCACAAAGTGATTAAGAATGGGTGTGCTACACCTGAGAGAAATGGGGCTCATATAGGCAGGTGTCTGACTTTTGTAGATGGCAGTATTGTCCACTTTTACAATTTTGGCATGGTACTGATGGGCAGGGAGGTAAAGTTCCTCCAGTACCCTGCACACATGGAAACTACTAGAAACCAACCATAGGACTTTCGGACCCACGTATTTTTTTTTATAGCTAAATATAATCCTTCTTTAAACTTATTTAATCACTTCGTCAAAAGAAAAGCTTATTATTGTAAAAGGTTTAACTAGTCATGACACATTTTAAGACAGTCAACAACAATACACTTAGGTTAAATTTTTAACTTTTTTCAACATAATGGAAAAGCACACTTTTAATGTTATCTGCGAGTTTTGTTCATGACCCATGAACAAAATTTTGGTCACATTAGAAATGTGAAAGAAACTAATAATTTACAAATATTTTAGATCGTCAAGTATGGTTTAATTACTCCATCCATTCAAACTTGTTTCTAAATTTATATATGTAATAGAGATAGAAAACACATAGTATACATTATACCTGATAATTGATCTACTCAATGTGAGCATAAATCAAACTGTTTTATGTACATTTGAAAATATTTTAGATTTTTTTAATGCAGATTCTATTTTGATTGTGGTTTTAGTAAATTTAAATTTCATAATATATATATATATATATATATTAGTTATAAAGGTCATTATATCAAGAAACATGTTCTTTCACAGTCGTTGTACTGAATGTAAAATAACATTCATAAATTATCTTAAATGAAATGGTAGTCAATCCATTCCTTTTCAAAGGTTATTATAGTAGGTCGTTATAACGCAAGTCAACTCTAATTCATGATTTAATTTCTAACATTTTTCAGGCTCTTTTACAAATATTTAACATAACAAAACAAGAAAGCTTGCTCTCAATTACTTTGTATTTATTTCTCTTCAATTATTTAAAAGCAAATGAACAAATATTAAACTATAATATGACAAAGGGGAAAACTATCTATATTTTCCTCAAAGCAAAATAAGACCAGGAACACAAGCTTAGAACTTACCGTTTTAAAGCGGGATTTAGCTTCCCATTATAATTTTTATTTGAAGCATAAATACAGTTTGAGGCAGGAGGACACAGTGAAGTAACTGATGCTGAAACACTTAAACTTTGCAATGGCTTAGGTTGTGTGAATTGTACTGATTTATTATTAATTTCCTTTAAGACAAATCTAGGAGGTTTTTTGCACAGTTTATTTCCTTTACAATATTGGTAATTAATTTCTTTCACCTTTGCCAAAATGTTCAACATATCTGCTGAATATTTAACTTCTTTATATCTACTTTGATATTGCCTGAAAGAAAAGAAAAGCCATTATTTATACAATATTTTCTAAGGTATTGTAATATTTCCTTATTCATACAAATAATTTCAAATTTTTATAACAATTAATTACGCTTTCATGATTTCTGATAATGAACGGGGATCCATATAGCTACAAGTGTTCAAAATTAAGTGAAATAATGATACATCTATTACTTATACCATTTTAGATGTCAGTGTTTTAAAATACATTAAAAGTAGTAGGGTCAGTTGGGGTAATTGTAAACGCTTTTTCAATGTTTTAACTTTTGATCCTTCCCTACCTCTTGAATGAATTCAGAGATAAAATTGTGAGCATTGTAGCCAATACTGTACTTCTTGTGAGTAGATGTGTACAAAAATTTTGACTTTATGACTATTTGTTAGCGAATGAGCTCGTGTTTACAATTACCCCAGTGTGTTTACAATTACCCCAGATATCTGGGGTAATTGTAAACAGTGATTTATTTTCGAATAAGGTTGATGCAAATAGAAAATTGTTTCATACACAATCTGCTTGAAGGCCTAAGAAGTTCAGGAGCAATGGTTCTCAGTCTGCGGCCAACAGGCCGCATGTGGTCCGCTGTGTTATGTTATGACTCGGCTGAGATCATTTAACGAGAAATATCTTGCAAAAAACCAAGTAATGCGACAAATTTATGTAAAATTTGTCCTGCAGTGGATCAGTGGGTTAAGCTTGGATCCCACAGAACACTGAAAGTGAAGCACAACTGGCCGTGGTCAACGCTTGGGAGGGTGACCACCTCCCGCGACTGATTACGCTGAGACCGAGAGCGCTAAAGGCAGCTGTGCACGTAAAATACATTGTCGCTTCAAATGTCTACCAAGTTAAAAATAATTTCCGCTGAGGGACCAACCTAGGTGACGATCTCTTATCTGGGAGCTGGTTCAAAATCATTAAGCCCCTCTAAGCCAAGTGTACTTCATTCTAGCGGAGCTCATTAATAATTAGTAGGAGTTTCTTTAATTCATGGTCGCCCAGCAAGGGGGGCTTGGATTTCTAAGTGGCATTAGCAACCACAACAACAGTTATGTAAAATAGACACAAAAACGTAATTTACATCAAAATATAATACTTAATGTCTCCCCAAATTATTGGAAATAGGATAAATTTAAGTGTTTACAATTACCCCAGAGTATGAAATATATGGGGTAATTGTAAACACCTAACTTGCACATGAAAAATAACAGGGAAGATTAAATTCATAACAATGTTTTTAACAGCATTCCATACGACAAATAAAAATGGTTGAAACCGCTTACATCGCTTTTGTAGATGAGCTGGAGAGGAAAATGTAAGATCACTAAATTTTGTTAAACAACTTTTTTCACTGTGCCATTTTCAATTAATAGTGACGCCTCCACAGTTGTTTCGAAACTTACGAAACTGTTTGTGTGTCTTCCCTACGCTGCCAGTTTATCACTCACCAGCAGTTAAGTTTTCGAAACCACCACAAGTGTAGTTATGAAGCTTGTTTACAATTACCCCATGTTTACAATTACCCCAAGTGACCCTAACTGCAATTCCTGTTAAAGGAGGTAAAAAAAATATATGAATTTCCAAGTAACATACTGTACCTTCCTTTCTAGTCCAAAAAAGAAAGAATTTTTAATAATTTTCATAGTTGTAAAAATGCACCATGAAAAATTATATTTTTTTCAAAACTCACGCTGATTTTCTTTAAATACTCTAAGTAGCAGAAAAGTGTTAGGTTTGTGCCCATTTAAATGCTAATTTTATTTGCATATATCAGATTTAGGCACAGGCTGATGCTCAGGACAGCAGATTTTGAGTGTCTGCATTTTTATTCTTTGTTACCAAAAAAAAAAAAAAAGAAATATTTTTAAAAATCATTTAGTGTATGTCAATGGTGAATCATTAAGTATTTTATTATAATCATTTAGTAATAACCAGAGCTGAAAACAGCCCAACTCTGAATGAAGCACATGCCACATTGTTCATAACTTCTTGCATATATACACTGCTTAGATATATCACCACCAAATCTAGTCAACCAGTTCATTTTGGAAAAGAACGAACAAAAGTGAAATTTAAAGAACTTGAGAAAAAGACATGTGCACAGAACAAAAACTAAAGGCTTCCTTAACCCCTTAACAATCGGGTAATTTTCAGGAAAATGGTCAGAAAAGTGCTTTTTTTAATCTCTTAAAATTCTATAAAAATATGTGTATGAACAATATATATATATTAGTTTTTAATTTTTGATTTGCTTTTAGCTTGAAATTTTAAACACTACAGCCCGGAAATATCACGGGAGCAAGAAATAGAAGGCGAAACCTCAGCCCGTCATTTTCACGGGAGCGAGAGGGAAGGGCAGAATGGAAACTGCAGGATTTTTATTCAGTATATATGCATAAGGTTGTTGTGGAAAAAAAAAAACGCATTTTTTTATTTTCGAGTTGTTATACACAGAACAGTTGCGGTTCGTGAATAAAAAAAATATTGAAATCAAATAATATCTTCCGCACCTGAAATAGCCTTAATGTTTTGCAAAATGGACAAATTTCAGATTTTTTGTGATTAATATGTTGCTTGTGATTTTTTTTAGTGCCATCGAATCAAAATGTTGTAAAATTTACTATACTATGTATAAAAAATAATTTATTCTCTATTGTAAAGATATCTTACATCTATGCAAAACACTTGTTCTTGACATACAAATGCTTTTTTTCCAACTAGAGTTCTCCCAACGGTCGAAACTTGACCATAATTCATTAAACTTTTTAAGGTCAGCCTTGAACGTTTAAACAACTTTTAGACAATTTTAGTTTTTCCGGTTGATAACAGTTTGTTTTGTTTAAATATTTTAATCAGAGATAATCTCTCCTCAGTGTGACTAATTGATCACTAATTTAGGTATTTAATTTAATGCATTTCTAACACATATTATACATAATTTTTATCTCTCTGCACTCCTTCTCCTGCTAAAAAAACAGAATTAAAAATTTTTCATGCCACCCTATTATTATTGAATAAATTAAAAATACAAACACTCACTTTCAATTTAATCCGGAGTTAAAAACACTAATGCAAATCAAAACTTTTGAAATGTTGATTTGAAGCAAAATAATGTGTCACTGAACTTATTATCTCATTTTATATTATATTAGTCATTGTTAATTTCCAATTGTATTTTATTTTGTTTGACATTTTACTGGACAAACAATCTGACTGAAACATATATATATATATAAAAATATATATATATATATATATATTGGAAATGGATTAACTGACACCTTAAGATTAGTATTATTTTGCTAAAACATTCATTTAATAGATTACATTTTCTCTTTTTTTTTTTTTTGTCTTGACATTTCATCTTCTCTGAATCATAAATACAGTTGAACTTGCTTAATACGACATGCCAAAAATTCGTGAATTTGTTCGTATTATCAGTTATTCGTAACAACCGTGAATAAGTAAAATTGTTAAAAAAAGTTTTAGAAATGCATGTTTATACAGTTTATAATAAAAAGTAAAATAAATAGTAAAAACAAATTATTTATTTTTGCTAATATACACTTTTAAATCTTACCAGTACATTGATAAAAAGCGCACATACCATTTGAAATTTAACAATTTTGGAAAAGTCCTTAATGGCTAGTTTTTTTAGGTACATTAAATTTTATCATATGCATGTCTCAGAGCAAAATGCCTGGTGCCATTTATACATGGTGGTTTACAAAAACTCAAAATAACCAACAATTTCTATTAAAAAAGATTTATTACATGCAATCGAGAAAATTTTTCATGAATAGGTCAATAATTTTTTTCTTCTTAGCCGAAATTTGCATTTTAGCCTTCGTAATATGTGTGAGATATTTAATGTAATTCAATAGTAAACCAAATTTAATGAACAAAATGTTCGTTTTAGCCGTGTATTAACTGTTGGGTAAAAACCCATTATTTTTATTACTTCTCAGGCACACTAGTATATATTATGGTATTTTTTAAAGTATTTTTAACACCTACTTTCTTTTCTGTGGACGGCTTGTAAGCTTTCGGGTCTTAGGATATTCTTCGAGCATTCAAGCCACACGCGCCAAGCTACAATGGCGGAAATGAAGAACGTAAACATGAAACATGTGGCCAGTCCGTTGTTGTTGATCGGAATAACGTGAGTGGAATGCGTGATTCGCAGGGATGGAAGTCGGACCTCGACGCTTATGAAAATGAAGTCCAAGTCAAAGTTATTGTTTATGACGTCACGATCGCGTCATATGATCTGACGGGTATAAAGGGAGGAAGCAAGCGCATAGACTTCACTGGACTTGACTTGACTTGATTTTCACTCTCTCACTTGCTACTCTCTGTGAGTTCGTCTCTCTTTGCCAGCCATCAAAATATGTATTAAAATGCCTCGATTATTAGGAAAATGTAAAAGGCAGAATTCCATGTGCACAAATTTTTAAGACAATTGAGCGATTGAAAATTTGAGCTCATTTTAAAATATTGAGTGTAATAGTATTTCAAGAAATCAAACAGTAAAATTTGAATATTTTTCAAATAGAATAAAAGTAATAATTTTTTAAAAACGTAAAACCGAACCTTTCCAAAAAACGCGATAATAAAATAAAATCCTTTGCAAAAATCGCGATCGTAAAAACGAACCATTCGTTAACTAAACGTTAATTAAACGTTTGTATTAGATCATATTTGGACGATTTAGTAATACTTTTTAAAACAAAAACAATAAAATTTTAGTCACGGTGGGAAATGTCACCTTTTATTTTTCTCCAGTGCGAACCCAGACAGGTTTGGATTTCAGTGTTACTCTTATATAACCATCTCTCGACTTAAATCGGCATACTTTAAGCGAAGCCTCTTTCACTAATTTCACACATCATACAACTGCTTTTTTTAAAATCAAGTCTCATGCAGCTCTTGATTCTATAAAAGATTTGATGGCCTTGTTACTAACTTTCTGAAGAAGAGGTGCAGAAGATAACTTTGCTATGCTCCAACCAATAATCTGTATTATCTGAGTTTTAATGAGTTTAAGAAGTCTGTTAGAACAAGTAAGCCACATGGAATGTGAGATTGGGCCAGGGGCATGATTTGGCAAATCATTTGGACATATGCCACTTCTGATTACTTAAGATATATAAAAAAATTATTTCTGGTCTTTGCTCAAGCACTTTCTGCCCACTTCTGGAGTTGCACACTGTACAACTCCAGTGGTGGTGTTGTTTTATAAAATCCAGGAGGTACAACAGACTTGGTTTTAAAAAAATTCCCCTGCCATACGCAAGCCATTGAACAATGCGTGACATTAGTGAAAGAGGCTTTATTTAAAGTATGCAGATTTAATTTCTGAAATGGCTACATAAGAGCAACTCTGAAATCCAGATCTATTATGCCACTTTTCAAAGAAATCAAATTATAACGTTGGTTCAACAGGTAATGCTTAAAACAATAAGACATGTTTAAAGTTGTAGATATTAAGCTAAGCATATTTTATAATCTTAAAGTAAGCAATCATACTACATGTTGTGCATGTTACAGACGTTATCTGAAAAAAAAGGCACATGTATGTAAAGAATAAGGGTTTTGCATAGTTGGAAGATATCTTTACAATAGAGAATAAATTATTTTTCATACATAGAGTAGTGACTTTTTTAACATTTTGGTTTGATGGCAAAAAGAAAAAAAAGAAACACACACAAGAAGCAAAATTTTTGAAAATCACAAAGAATAGGAGATATTTGTTCATTTTGCAAATATTTAGGCTCCTCCAGGGATAGGAAAATATAACCCAATTTCAATCTTCATATTTTATTAATTAAGTATTCACCAAACGAAATTTTTCCCCGCTGTAACAACTTGAAAATAAAAATTTAGTTTTTTTTCGCACCACCCTAATATGCATGGCTAGGTTCATGTAAAAAAGCAATAACTATAACCAAGCCAACCACAAATGTTGCCAAAATCACATGCGGGGACAACTCATTTGTCATAAAAAATATATTATTAATCAGACTTCTCACAAATCAATGGTACAAATAGTTCAAATGTGCATTAAAGAAGGCAGCACCTCTGTATTTTTTTCATTTTTGTTTACTATATCAGGGTTCACAACGGGGAAAAATTACAAGGTGGGATTTCCCACCTTGACCAAAATTTTAAGGGGGAACTTTTCTTTTTCTTTTTGTCTTTAAAAATATTACTAAATTGTAAAATCATGATCCAATACAAACTATGTAATAAAAGATGATTATCTAAGCTATGCTCAGCAAAGAAAGAATAAACATCAACTAGGTTCACAAAAAACGGATCCTTCGTAAAATTAGCGATCGCAAAAATGGGTGCTTTATAAAATGTTAAACATGAAAACGATCCTCTGGTATTTTGGTTATTTAACCAACATTCTTTGATGTGTGATTTTTACAAAAAAATCCTAAAAATTAGTTTAATATATCCTCTATTTTTTTCTGATCATATGTCATTTTATCTATTGATGTTTTTCAATGAAAACAGTATATTTTAGAAACCAGCATTCTTTTGTAACCTTGTAACCAGAGAAGATTCCCTTTTTCCACTCCTTTTTTTTTTTTTGTTTTTGTCCTCTGTGAATAGACTGAATGAAGATAAGTCTGCATTCACAAAGGGCTTAAATTGTTCAATAATCCCAAGGAATGAAGAGTTGTCAATCTTTTCCCCATGTTATTATATACGATAAATAGGGTTACTAAATTCTTCTTTTTATTAATAAGGATAAGATGGTAGTTGAAAATTAACATACTCCATTTAGTTTGTATTGAATTATTAGTTTAGAATAGTAGTTTCGTTTTCGATGTTTTGAACGCTTGTCCGCTAGTTGCGGGAACAGCGCGCAAACGAACTTTTTTTGAGTGGGATTTAAAAAAATAATGCGGGAATCGCGCGATCGCGCGGCCTAGCGCGAACCCTGTATATATATTTTTTTGGACTACAAAATCATAGCTTAGAACGTGGATTTTTTGGACTACTAAATTTTTATAGCTGGTGCCTACCCTAGCATCGCTGTATTATGAAATGGATTCCATGAAAGTCATCAGATCCTCAAATAAATTGACAAAGTCTAATCGACACAGAATCTTAGCCTAAGAATTTGAAAATAGAATTACATACCGATGCCCCCCACCCCCTTCATTTGAATTCTGAAACAAATCAATACTGAAAAATAAAAAAGAAATACCTTTTGCAATCTTCTATTTTTATGTATGGAGTTTGCAACTTTTTAACATCTTCATTATTTGCTTTTAATTTCTTCTGCTGTTCTTTGAGCTGGAAAAAAAAAAGACGATAAATAGAGGTTAAGGGGGAACACAAATAGAAAAAATACCTTCTTTTTCTCTTATGAATATGTTTCTGCCTTAATGAAAAATCATTTAGTATTGTGAGCATTAGTTTCTTACTCCTACATTTGATGTAATTTTCATGTTAATAATTTAATGCAAAATTAAAATGTATATTAAATACGTGGAAAATTTAGATTAAAATACTACTAACTATTTTCTTCTACAATTAAAGCAAAAAAAAAAAGAAAAAGTCATTTTGTTCCAGCAAACCAACCAAGTACTAATACTTGCAAGCAATAAAAACCTATTTTCTGAATTTTTTTCTTCAAAAGCATGGGAAGTATTAAATTTTTAAAGAAAGAAATTTATCATCAACTAATTGGAGGAAAAGAAAATAAGGAGATCATATGGCATTTTGTAATAAAGTAAAATACAGTGAAACCTCTCTAAAGAGACCATCCACCAGACCGTAGAAAATCGGTCTTATAGAAAGGTGGTCTCTGAATAGAGGTAATGGCCAAAACAAAGTTTCATGCAATAATATAACAAAACACTTTTCTAAAACTTGTTTTTATTACTATTTTATGACTGAAAAGCTTTAAAAAAGGAATTAATCGAAGTTTGCTTTGATTTTGGTAATTTCTCATTAACAATCTTTATCTCTAAACTTTGATTTCCTGAAACAAATTTAGAGTAATCTCTAGCAGGATAGAATTTTCTATTAATCTATTGATTTCATTCAGTGTTTCTTGATAGCAAATTGGTGGCTGTTTCACAGGAGGGAGCTTGTCAGCTCTTAAAAAAAAAAAATATTGACTGTATCATTTAGTTTACAAGTATTGTAAGAGGGAAATACCCTGTGAACTCCACAAATGTCCTTAGCTCTCCAAGAAAGGTAACATTTGTCCAATTCCCCAGCCTTGGTGCTTATCAGGGAACATTAGCTTCCTCCACCTACTAGTTGGGTCCTGTTTTTCTCAGAAATAAGGGCATTTTAAAATTCTCCCAGGTAAATAATTCTACCTATTCTTCTGAAAAAGTGTTCTTACTGGGAGGGAGACAGAAAATAAGTAGTCTTTTAATGGAGGGAAAGTTAATATTGAGCCTATAGCTGGAAGTTTTCGACCTTAAAAAAATGGTCTTTATGCGAGGTAGTCTTTATGAGAGGTTTTACTGTACAATTAAAATATGAAATAATAGCATGAAGTCTTCCTTTTATATTTTATTAATGTAATTTAAATGCTCAAAGTTAGCTTCAACATTTTCCCTAAGTAGTTTTGAGAAGTAACTTCTTCCAAAAACTTGTTCCAAAAATGTTTCCCAAAACACGAAAACAGAGATGCCACTCTAATCTAAAAGTTTTCAGTAGTAACCTGAACAATTTTCAGTAGTTTTCAGCACTTATCAGTAGCTTATAGTACCGGAGAAATGCGGATGCAAAAACTACTCAACATTCAACCTAAAGCTAAATTTACCCCAGCTGAACCATGGTGGAAACATAATCCAAGAAAAAAAAGCCCTCATAACTCCCTGATTGGGCTCCAAAAATTTCCTCATGCTATAATTAAATTGTGAGTCACACAGCATCATTGCCATGTGTAATGACAGTATCACAGTGGTGAAACCAGAAAAAATATTTAGAGGGTGGGGTGACTTTTCCACTACTTTTCCAACTGAACTTTGTGCAGTTAATTTTTTTTCCAGTGAAGGAGAAAATAACATAATTTAATAAGTAATATAATCTGCAACTGCTGAGAATTTTAAATCTAAAGTTTTTTTTTTAAGAATAAAGATAATCTCCCCCCCCCCCCCCCCCCATCATTACTTTGAGCTTACATTACTTTATTTTCTTTATATTGTTTTTGTATCAAGTAAAGAAAAGTTTTGAAAAAACTCCAAATCATCACTCTCGGGGGGGGGGGGGGGGGGGCAGGGTTCGTTAATTTAAATCAAGTGATTTTTTTCTTCAAAAAAATCATCAACTATTTTACTATGTTAGGAAGTGTTGTAAAAATGAAATATGTTGCAATTACAACTAGTTTCAAACAAAACTTCCTAGGTCCATGTCTGTGTGCATAACATAAGGTTATAATTAATTACTATTCTTTTAATTTGCAATATTATTTTAATTTTACCATATTCTTCAAGCATCTTAACACCTTAACAGCAAAGCATAATTCATTCAATCATTCTAATTACAATTCATAACACATAATCATGAACCCATTCTGTGTTTTTTACCTTAAAAATAGTATTTAAAACAACAATTGTTAGAATTTAGAATATATATCCTTAAAGTTTCATCCATGTCCCCTAATAGCTTAAGGTTTTTTTCCTTCTAAAATATTTTTTTATCATAGAAGTTTTCAATAAAGATACCTGATAAAAACAAAAAGTTTCAGTTTTTAGTTATGGTGTGAGCATATGATTTTTTGAAATGGGTAAAAATATTTCAGGCTTTTTTATTTATAAAATTGAAAAATGATTAAAGTACATTTAATGTAAAACTTAAGAACACACAATTGGTACTTTTTTCAGCTTTCAACAGCAAAATAATTCAGATTAAATTTGTTCATTTTCCCTGTACTTACTCTATACTTAGGAGTGCACTATTATTTCTGGTAGGGTTAAGTTTCATTTGAGTCATGCATTTGCAGGGTTCGCGCTAGGGCGCACGATTCCCGCAATATTTTTTGAAATTCCACTCAAAAAAAAATTTGTTTGCGCTTAAATTTTTAAAATCCGACTTAAAATTTTGGTCAAGGTGGCAAATCCCACCTTGTATTTTTTCCCAGTATGAACCCTGATTTGTATTAAAATTTGTTTATAATTATTACCAGTAAAATTTTTGTTGCTGTGAAAATAGCTTAAAGTGTATTTTTGCATATTGATTAGAATGCCATATTATTGTTTCTATGAATGTAAGATAATAATTATCCAAAATATTTAGGGTCTTTTTTAAAAAAAAGTTAAAAAAATCCGATTTAAATAAAAAAAAATCACGAACCCTGGGGGGGGGGGGGGCATGGGCTCTCTGTGCCCCTCCCCCTTGTTGCGCCACTAAACCCCAGGCCAAATTTTTTAACACGACCAAAAATGGCGGATTCTTGGAAACAAATGCTAACACGCGTTTTTTTAACCTAAGATTGCAATGTCTTCTTAACTCAAACACAAAAAAATGACCTTTTTTTTGTTGCTTAATCGGAGAAAGAACGCTTTCAACCAATGGGAAATCGGCAATCGAGCTGACCACGCGCAACGAAGGGAAATTTCGCAGACTAAACTCCAGAGAATTCCCTGATTTCCGGTTTGTGTTTCCACCCAATAAGATTATCTTTTAATATAAAATACAAATTTAATTTCTAACTGAATTCGTTAATTAATTTAGGACCAAATAAAGAAAACAAGCACGCGACGTACGGAACGAAGAATGCAATAAGCAACTGCTGATAAAAGCACGTGTTCGTACGCAAGTGTAAGCGAAAAACCTCGAAGCCCGAACTCTCTCGCCGAGTAGAACAGGTTTGCTGCAAATATTGCTCCGCGTATTCAGAAATTCCAGTTAGAACCGGAATTTTGAGCTTTCTACCGTTGACAATATCCTATTGTTCGCAGCTCCAAACTACCACGAATCGTCAGTAAGCGCTCGCTTTGGTGACTGTTGGTGAATCTTTTTTTTTTATATGCACGCCAAGCATGAAAAGTTGGAACTCTGCTAAAATATTGTATTTTCAGTCGCAAAAAAAAGTGCTTTCCGTAATTCGTAGTCAACTTCAAATTTTTGTATTTTTCCGTAGATACTACGGAGAATCCGTAGAATTCGGCATCTCTGCGACAAACATTTTGAAGCTACAGTGAAAAGAGTTGTGGTGACTATGGCTATGCATTTAAGAGAAGAGAGCAAAAATATAAAAACTACAGTGCCCTCTACAAAGCCCCACAACAGCATGACGTGCATTGTGCAAGCTAATTTCCTTTATGTGTATATAGTAATTCCAATCTTTGTTTTATATATATTGGTGTTAAGTATGTGGCAACCTGTTATGCATCGTTATTATGCAAAATGCTCAACCTGCTCATTATTATGCATCGTTAGCGAACTTCTTAAAGTTTTGTGGCATCGGTGCTTGTGGCGAGAAGAACTGTATAAATGCCAAGTGAAATGGTTTTTCACTCGCTCTCTCTTTCTTTTTGCTGTGCAGCAGTCGTCTGTCCGCATGGGTTGTTGCCCGCGGCGCATGTTTAAAAGTTTGTTTTGATTTACTTTGTTTAATTATGTCTTTGTTGTTTATTAAATTTGTTGAGTTTTAAATTGCGTGATGTCTTTTATCAGCTTAAGTACCTCAGCAGTTAACGTTTAATTTTACCATATCCTAAAGTTAAATTTTGAGTAATGAATTTACGCGTTGCATTTACGTAGGAATTTTCAAAATCTCTACACAGTTGAGTTACTATGGTTTATTGCAAGGTGAAACTTTCAAGATTGTCTTTAACGCATTAGCGATAAAATGTGAACTATGAAGATCCAAATTTGATCACAATATGAATAAAGTTAGGTCGGAAACGTCTAGTAAAAGAATTAGTGTTGTGCTGGTTTAAATTAGCATACCACTAAAAGTATAATAAAAATCAAAAAATTCAACCTTCTGATTATGCAACCTGCTTGCGGTGACAACAACACCATACCGCCAGTCTTTTATGTCGCTCAAACATAAAAAAGGCCACCACATGAGACATATACACTTGTATGCCTCTCATGTGACAGGCATATTCACTACTTAACCTACTAGAGTGGTCAAATGATTGCTTTTAAGACTTTAATCAAATTGTTCTTGAACTTAGGGGAATAGATTTCTTGAACTTACTACAGAACTTTTTCTATAATATACAAGTACTTAAGTAATAGCTATATATTATAGACATGGGAATCTGGATTTAATGATTTTGATTGAAGTCTCAAAAGTGGTCTTTTGACCGCTCTGGTTAGTTAAGTATGAAAAACCAAAGAAATACATGATATCTGTTTAAAACTAAACACTGAAATCTTTCATAATTACAAAACTACTTTAATTATGTACAATAAAGTATTGGAAATCTGTGTTGGCCCACATTTACCAAGTGACGAGAACTATACATTTTGATTACTGCATACTGTAGTTAGACTGAGTGATGCCTTTGAAGAAAATAACTTGATACAAAAAATGTGCAAAATTGCCCTTTTGATCACCCAATTTCAACCAAAAGGACGACACCCTATTTATAAAATGAATACATATCTAAAATGGTTAATACAGAATTTAAACTTCTCTAAAAAAACTTTTTGAGCTGTGCCATGGAAAAAGGGACATGCAAGTTCACATGTGAAGGAAATATTTCATTTTAAAAAAATAGAAATAAAAGGTAATGGATTTTTTTTTAAAATTAATTTAAGAAATCATACATATATGTGATTTTTTCAGGAAGAAATTTTAGTTCATAACCTTTCTTAATTATTACTACCTGCACTGCATGGGCTATCTTGAATATTGCATCATCCTCTGGATGAGGAAAAAGTGATGTAGCGTAATACATGTTCAAATCCACATTAAAATAAGGACAAACATTCCAAAATAACATCAATGGTTCGTCTGGAAATCCCAATCAAAGTAAGGACAACAATCCCTACAAATCCCCCACAGAATAAGGGTAACAGTTGTGCAATTTCATTAACAGTTCCTCCTAAAAACTCTTATTGCGATGAGGACAACACTCCCTTAAAATACTTTTAAAATGAAGGAAACTTCTGAAAAAATGTCAAGAGTCCTTCTAAAAACCCTATCAGTATAAGGACAACAGTACCAAAAAATTTCCATTACAATGAGAACAATAAACCATAAAAACCCCCACGTGAATAATGATAACACTCCTTAGAAGTTGCTATTGCGCCATTTGCATTTTATGCCAAGATAATATTAATATAAGATTTTGTCAATGAGATGTACTTGTCACTGTTGGGCATTTTTTGTGAAATGCGTAAGTTATGAGAGAAACATGCATGTACAGTACAGACATCCAAACAAATAGCCGACTACAATCAAACAAGAAGGCGCACCGTACACATTGTAAAGATCCTAAAAACATAATTTCAGCAATCTACAGCTAACACTTTAGAATTATGCAAGATACGTACATAAAGAAAGACATCACAACAAAATGTCATCATATAATCAATTCAGGGATCGTCAAAAGGGATATTTTGGTTGCCCATATATACATAAAAACATTGCTAAGAAATTAGTCAAAATTGATTCAGGAGCTATCAAATAGAAAAGTTACTTGAAAATAGTGAGAATTTTTTTAGGAATAGAATACTTCCATTACTTTGTATAAGGAGGTAAAAAGGGAAACTTTTATGAACCAATTCAATAAGCCTTTTTATGCAAAAAGGCACTTATTAGCATCCCTGAACTAGGGTCTCAATAAATATTTATGAGCTAAAAGTTATATTGGCGTGATTTTTCCAACATATTCCATAAATTCCTAATGAAACAGAAGTACGATCCAATTTTATGAAGTTGAGACACTTGAATGCTTCCGAGCATGGGAGAAAAGGACGAATCGATTTGAGTTTTAAGGAAGTCTGATTTGCAGATATGTTTATTAATTAGCACACGAATAAGAATTCTTAATTTTCTGTTATAAGCAACACAGTATCCCATGATGTTTAGTAGGCTACAATGTAGATTTGAGCTGATGATGTAATGGGATGCAATTTCATCGACTTATTCCACACTCAGGTGTATTGTACTCTATCTATTTTTTAGCATTCATTTCATAGCAGATGATTGAAAAAATATAATTTTCAATTTTAATCAGATATTGTTTGCTTTAAAAAGAAAAGAGAAATTGTTGAACGAAAGAAAATAAAGTGGTACATTTTTGACACCTGTTTTTCCCTTGAATATGATGGGGTACTTTTTGGCACTGCAAGCAGAGGTCTCAATTTAGTAGTTGGACAGTAAAAACACAATTCATATATTTTTTTTTCATTAGCAGCTCAAAAATATTAAAAATATTTTTTCTATGGAATTTTCTTCGATTCTAATGTAATATATTAAGGTAATAAAATATTATACATAATTTTGCAGTCACTTACTTCAGTTGCATATTTCTTATAATACAGATTTTTGTATTTTTGCACCCACAAAAGAAGCTTTTTGACATCATATACTTTTATATTCCAGAGTTTACAATTTTCAAGAATATCTGCTGTTCCGTGTTTTACACTCTGATGATTCATCCCTGCCTAGGAAAAAAATACAGGCAAAAGTTAATATTTAGCCCAGTGCAAAAATTTGAAACAGTATAGTTAGTTAAGCACATAAAAAACTTTCTTTTAGCCATAGTAAAGGGAGAAATATACAGTCAGGGCATAGAAAATAATTGTTAAAGGATGCACAAGCCAAATTTCATGCAAATATTTCATATACAGTACCGAACCCCGAATTCGGGATCCCGAAATTCGAAAAATCCTAAAATTCGGCACTTTTACAAGAAAGAAAAAAAATTTCGGAAAATATTCTAAGAAGTTGTCAAAACAACAAATGCGAATATATTTTCATTCAAATAGAAGCAATCTTGCCGATATTTTGCTAAATCACAGAAGCTAAACTTAGTAGGAGACCGAGCTAGTTTCTGAGAACACTTCTCCTAAACCATGTTGAAAAGCAAAAATAAGGTTTCTTGGACAGGAAGAGGGGATTGCAATGTCTATTCATCAATTTATCAACACTTCTTCTTTCCCGTGGAGCTAATTCGCCAATGGTTACTCTTTTTTCTTTGGGGGGGGGGGGGAGGAGGGGTGATCAATTCGGACATAAGAGGTATGCTAATGAGCAGGGTCCGAAAAATCCCGGCGCCAGGTCGCACGGGCGACTAAAAAAATGCCTTGGCGACTAGTTTTTCAGGTCCTAAGATTTTCTCATTTTTGTCAGACTCTGCTAATGAGCATTGGTACTTTCATATGCATTCTTTTTTTCGATCCTGGTTTTATGGAAAGATTAATTTTTTGCAATCGTAAATTCTGAAACAAATTTATTCTAGAACATAAATAAAATGCCCTTTTGGAGAAGAAGATTTATTTTAAAAAGCGTATGCATTCCACCTTTTTGCTCTAAGGTCAAAATTAGAAATTACTGGTTCTTTAGTGGTTTGGAATTTGTTTTACTATAAATACAAACCTTTGCAGTGACCAAGGAAGATTCCCTTTTTCCACTCCTTTTTTTGATTTTGTCCTTTGTGAATAGAATGAAAGATGTCTGCATTCACAAAGGGCTTAAATTGTTGAATAATCCCAAAAAATGAAGAAGTTGTCAATCTTTCCCCCATCTTATTATATATGATAAATAGGGCTCCTAGATTCTTCTTTTCATTAATGGGGATAAGATGGCAGTTGAAAACCAACATACTCTATTTAGTTTGTATTGAATTATCAGTTTAGAATAAGTAGAGTCTCGATAATCCGAGTCTCGATAGTTCGAGTTTCCCATAAATCCAAGCTAGCGAAAAAATATCGGCTTAGCTCCCAAATAATGCCCAACAACAGCGAAACTCGTGAAATTAATACCACATCTGGTTTTTATTGTTATTCAACGGTTAATGCGTAAAAATATCGAATTGGGCTACTTTTAACCATGACAGGTCACCAAAAATTTCATTAATAAGTAATCTGCCTACATTTAGATCGATTTGAAATGGTGGCAAATTAAAAAATATAATTAACTTTCAATCATGTAACTGTATCTATGTACATTTTTCCTGTAAATGTACGATACTGAAATTTAAAATTTGCTTTACTCCCTTTTACTTATTTATAAAATATTATGATTTCTATAATTCGAGTTTCCGATAGTGCGAGGTAGCTCCGGTCCCGTTCACCTCGAATTATTGAGACTGTACTGTAGTTTCATTTCGCAATGTTTTGAACGCGTGTCTGCTAGTTGCAGGAACAGCGCACAAACGAACTTTCTTTGAGCAGGATTTCAAAAAATATTGCGGGAATCGCTCAGCTTAGAGCGAACCCTGCTTATTTATCTAGCAGTTGAGAAAACTGCAATTTGATGGAAATTGTGTATGTTTAGTGTTGTATGCTTAGGTCCGCCATTTTTGGTCCCGCAAATCCGCCATTTTGGATCGGATTCCGAAATTCGGCATGGCGGCGGTCCCGAGCATGACGAATTTGGGGTTCGGTACTGTATTAAATTTTTACAATGTGCCTTTATTAAACAAGTTACTTTAAAATAGTATTCATTACATTCATTGAGAAAGCAAATTAGATCCTTTAAGTAAACTTCTGAAATATTACTTTTTTGTTACATTTTGTTTAAAATTGAAAAATAAATAAACAAAATTTTTTTAACTTTAAACAATTTACCTTTTGCCTAGCTTTTTGAACCAAAGACATTCCTCGTGACTAAAAAAAAGAAAGAACACTTCTATATACAATGGTAAAAAAAATTACGAACACAAAGATTTACTCATGAATAACTAGATGGAATATGCATTTGAGGTACTTAAATTTTAGATCTTGTAGTACATAAGTTAAATGTTTTTAATTTTACTTTTCTTGTGTATTTTATAATTGCTACTCATTAAAATTATTTATTTTACAAAACTACTATAAAAAATTTCTTATTTAAACCAATGTACTTTTTTCTTAATTTAAACTCTTGATTCAAATTCTTTTTTTTTTTTTTTGAGTTTTCCAAAACTTACATTGACAGCATTGAACACAATCAGAAATGAGAATTTTAAGTAGATGCGACCCACTATTAAAAAGGGTGCAAAGTAGAAGTAACCCATAACTGAAAAGCAAGCAAAGTGAGTGTGACCAGAAAAAAAAAATGCAAATTGAATGCCAATCACTTTTAAAAAGTTTGAAACACTATGAGGAGAATGGTCTGGAAGATTAAAAATGCCTTGTTTCCTCAATTTTTAAAAAGGTCAAATGCTTAAAATATGTAATGAACATCAACTTAAAAGATTGTAAATATTTATTGAATAATTAGCTTTCAATCAATTATTAAGAATGATTATACATTAGGGCTCGACCGCTGGCATTTTTTGGCCGATGGGCCAATGCCGATTGTTGGCCGATTGTTCCGAGGTCGGCCGATGGCCCATTGCCGATTATTCTCCTCTTCCATCGGCCGATGGAAAAAAAAGTCGCCTTAAACCATTAAAACGTGTAGAATGCTTGTCAAAAATGTCATTTAAATCATTTATTATTTATTTTAATGTTTATAAAAACATAAATGCATTATTCAAGCACCGTAAAACTGTTTGGGGTAAGTTTACATAGTAATTAAAACTGAAAGAATCACTCGCGATTCTAGTAAAGTAATAAAACTATTTGGAGGTTAAAAAAATTTAAAAATGCTATATCCAGAGGATTTTTAATTCTTTTTTCTTATATTTGCAAAATAAAAATACTCAACATCTATTAAATCGGCTCGGGTCTAATTCCCTTTCCTTCAACATTTTCTCTTTATCACACCTGCACTGCAAATGCCAAGTGCAGCTGCCTTTATTTTCTTATTTTTTTTCATGGAGAGGAATGCTGATGTTATGACACAAACTAACAAATAATGTATGTTTGTATTTTTAACGAAACTGTCAACCCCCTCCTCTCAGATTTTTTTCATGATACCTGCCCTTCCAAGAGGCAGAACCGGACAATAACTGACAACTATGAAGTGGTTTCCGAAGTCTATGCATCGAGATTTCAAAATGCATTAAAAAAAATCGGGACCGACCCTTGAAAGCTCAAAAAACAGACAAAATGTGTAAATTTTACTCGAAATTTGCAGTAAAAGTAGGCCGGTATGTATGTTGACAGGTTACTTTCAAAAATTTCCATAGAAAAAAAAAGGAGAAAGTCTTCCAAAAGTAACGTTTTTCGCGGAAACGAAATTCTTAATTTCCAAAATTACCGAAAATACGGAATTCCGTCAAAATACGGAAAAATCGCATGTCTGAAATGTCTTCCAGTCCATGTAGAAAAGACCCTGCATCATTACTTTTACTATCTAATAACCATAACTAAAACTGACTTATCATTAAATTTTCTGCCAATTATTTTTCAATGGATTCATCCATGGGTTTATTACTACAAAGTAGAAATATTTTTAGATAAAAAATAATGCTTCACATTTTGTACAGAATCTACGCTTCCAATGTGCAATGGTTATCAAAACATTTTTAAGGCAAAATGTCTAGAAAATAAGAAAAAAAAATTTAATAAAAAAGATTTTTTTTTTAATGTTATTTTACCATGAGACTAGGAGAGTAAATTACTGAACAACCGCTCCCACCTCTTTTCCTTAAATTTCCCTTAGGTGAAATTACTGAACATCCCCCCCCCCCCCCATCTACATTGCTATTGAAATTATAAACAAGGAACAAAAGCAACACAATGAACAAAATTTACAAAGGGAAAAACAAACTCTTAACAAAAATCGCGATAGAAAAAGCGAATAGTTCAAAAATGAGCAACTGCAATCCCAAATACGTTTTTCAGATTATATTCTCATTCTTTTAAAGATGTTTATTTCTAATTTGTGCGCAATTTTTTAAAAAAAAAACAACTTGTTTTCAAAATAGCGCAAGATAGACAAATAGGATATTTCTATTTTACAAGTACAAAATGTTTGATCTGAAATAAATGAGCTACAAAAAATCATTTAAAAAAAATAAAGCAAGGTGTAAACTTGTCTCAAAACTTTGAACGTGTTTTTCTCAAAACTACTTTTTTTGAGCAAATTTGTAAGGATATCTCGAGTTCTAATGAACCGATTTACTTCAAATTTGGAGAGGATGTTCTTTATACATCCCTTTATCGTGTGGACCTTAACCCTGCCAAAGCCGGTCCCAAGCCCGGTTGAAAAAAGAGGAGGGTGCCAAAATGTCCATGGCATAAGCCTGCTCTGTGTCAGAATGTCTATTGGTGTCCTGGGCTTTCCCTGTGACTCACCGGACAGGACAGCTGGAGTGGGTGAACAGCAACCTAAATCCAAGGTGTGAGAACCGTGCCGAAGAGAGTGTGCGTAGCACATGGCAACCGGGTCAAAGGTTGTTGCGAACAGTTCACCTCATGGAGTGGCGATCCACGTTGTATTTTTTAGCCATCCACCTGTAGAGAGGGTCCATGCAGGTGGTGACATCTTAGACCCTCAGTAAATCAACCGTTTTATGAAACCTAAAAGATTCAAAAAACCCGGTGGCAAGACACCTAAAAATCTCATCCAGAGGAGAAACTTGCAAAGAAAGATGTCGATGAAATCTTCTGCGACATCGACAATGCAATCGACGAAATGCAGGAGGGTAAGGGCTCCCAGATCAACTCATCGGAATTGGCTGGTGGTGCCCTTATCATCAACTGCGCAAATGATGCCACTGCTGCTTGGTTAAAAGAGTTCTTCTCTGGGGATAAGTGGCACGAGCTGGGGATAGAAATATTGCCAGCTTCGCAGCTACCAAAACCCCTGAAGATTCTCTTCAAAACCCGCAACACAAAGATTGTCGAGTCATCCAAATTGTTCAACAGACTTCGTCTGTGCAATGAGGGCCTCGACACATCTGAATGGCGTGCAAGAGACAGAACAATCTCTAATACCATTGCAAAATGGATCATAGAGATTGACCAAAAATCTGCCCAATACATCAGGGATAATGACATGGGCCTTTATGCAGGTGCTTATGGCAAGGGTCTTGTTAAGATCCTTCATGACCCTCAAGCCCCCAAGCCAGCTGATGATGCAACAGCCAAAGTCACTACAGAGACCACAACAACATCCGTGGAAGACCCTGCAAGTGTTACAGAGACCCCCATGGAGGAGTCCTCGTCTCTTCCTTCTACAGAAACAGAAGTGACGACTATGACAGAAACTTCGTCTTCCGAAAAAGTAAGTGCTCTTATTCATACAGATCCTAGTGTCTCCCCTAGGAGTATTGCTAGCACCTCTGATGAATCTAGTGTTCCACTTTCCTCACAAATTCATCTTCTAGGTCTTACGGAGTCTGAAGATGATTCCGATTGCACCCTAAAGGGTAGCCTCTCTCCCAAGGTTGAAACTCTGCATTCAGAGTAACCTTGTGTGCCTTGTGTCTATGGCTTGTGCTATTAAGATTGCACAAATCACTCTGCACCACAGCTGGCTTCTGCCCTCTTAAATAAGGAACTGGCTGCAGGAAGAGTAGATGTTGCCTTAGTGCAGGAACCCTGGACAAATAGAGGTAAAATTCTTGGTTTAGGTAACTGCGGCAACCTGTTTATCGATCGCTCTTGTAGCAGACCTAGAGTGTTATGTAACTGGCAACAGCCAGAGGAAACAACCTTCCAGGCTGTGTGACGCGCACATGCTTTGTTTACCTTTGTGGGGTTCCGTAGTTTCGTATTGTACATGTTCAGTGTAGTTGTTGTTATGTTCGTTAATGCCTGTGTATCTTTATACTAATAAATGTTCTTTGCGTGTATGTAAAACAAATCGTATCGTATCTCGGTTTACCTGGCATACATGACAAAAGAGTTGGCGACGAGCATGGATCTTCAAACATTAATTTTGAATCTTATGATGCGTCTGTGGAAGACTGGACTTAGATTATATTAAATAAGCAAGAAAATGAGTCACCAGAATAACGACAACACATTTAATAAAGAAGCAACATTTAAACTACAGAGAACACAACTGACACGAGAGACGTGCATAGTTAACAGATACAGTTAAGATAAGCTCGTGTTTTTAATTTTATTCAACACTTCCCCTAAATTAAAACACGCATCACAATAAATTTTCTTAACTTGCAATATCTGTCCTTAGACAGGCATTCGTCACTAAATGCCACTTGGTTCTCCTTCGAACAATACTTTTCTCCACCAGACACGTACCTGTTAGCCGAGGCCTTAGGATTGCTTACGCACGGGGAGAGGTAGTGGGGTCTACGGATTTTACATGCACATATCCCCAAGTATACATGGTGGTCTTCAGTGGGTATCGAACGCGCGACCTTCCAGGTGGAAGTCTGACGTGCTAACCACTAGGCTACCACTGCCCACCCTTCGAACAATACTGAACATCAGCCTTGGATGTTTGGCACTGTTCTGTACAAGCTTGTACCACTTTACGTTAAGTTCGACTATAGAACTCGATATTTTCCATTAGACGAAAAGCCCTTTTGACAGTCAACTTGAAGCAAACGCATTGAAGAGTAGCAGCGTAACTCTTTTAAATAAACTTTGAAGTCACACAATTTCTTTCTCACCTTGACTAGTGGCCACAAATTCAGCCTTCGTTGTGACAAAGAAACGCATCTTTGGAGCTGACTTCTCCATGCTACTACACCTCTACTGAATGTAAATATCATTCCAGATGTGAATTTTCCGATGATAGGATCACCAGCATAATCTAAATCGCAGTATGCTTCAAACAGTCTGAGTTCAGCACAGCGCTCATACATAATGTCAAAGGCTGTTATAAACTTAGGATATCTCAATATTCTTCAAATATGTTCCAATAAACCACTTGGGGTTTATCTAAAGCCTGTGAACATAACCCCACAGCATATGCTATGTCTGGTCTTGTTACCATCGCCAAGAACAGTATGCTGCCAACAGCTTCAGACACAATCTTTTAGATTTGGCGATGAATCATGAGAAGGTATTCCTCTTTCTATAGGAGAAGAAACTATACAAGACTCAAACATGCTAAGCTTTTGCATATCTTTCCTACAGCAGGCACCTTCATAAACAGAAGCCAACTCTGAATTACATTTGGGCGATGTTTAGCTTTTGAGTTTCAACAATGCCCATAATATGTTCTTGGCATGTCCCTTGGCGTAAAGGCACGCTTTGAACTGCTTTGTGCGCTTATTAACACTTTGCTTAAACTTACGCCCACAGTGACTTCCAATTGCTTGTGTCTGCTTTGTAAATTGGACAAATCCCATGTCTGATCCCTTTTCAAAGAGTTCATCTCATCTTTTGTAGCTAATTTCCATTGATGAGAACTAGGAGTTTTCACATCGTCTTGGTAACTATTTGGCTCTACACATTCTGCCACCAACAAGAAATCAGTCAAATAATTTGGCGGTTTCAATTTTGCTCTGTCACGTAACTGCATCTTTGTTGGTCTATCAGAAATATCTTCATCACTTTCAACTTCCTCTATGTCATTACCTGATATTTCTTCACATTGGACTTCCCCTATTTCAGTACTTGACATTTCTTTACTTTGGACTTCCCCTACACCAGTGTATATTTCGTTTCTAGAAGACTGCTTTGGTGGATTTTCAGAAACAGATATTTGGAAATTCATCTTGACTGGTATATCATTTTTGAAAATAACATCTCTTGAGAGAACAATTTTATCGGCCTCTGGTATCCAAATTCTGTACCCGTCTTTATCTGAAGAATATCCAACTAGGTGTCCCTTTTGAGCTTTTTTATCACATTTCGGTATGTAAACAAAACATTCTGCCCCAAACACCTTCAGATGATCAATGGCAGGCTCTGTGTCATACCACAGTTCGTAAGGTGATTTATTTCCAACAGGGCTCGGGCCAGTTTGGTTAATAATGTAAGCAGCTGTATTAACTGCTTCTGCCCATAAGCGCTCGGGGAGATCTTTGGCGTGCAGCAATGTTTTGGCTGCTTCGACTAAGATACGATTTTCTCTCTTGGCTGAACAATTCTGCCCAGGCTCATAATCCATGGAGTTATGATGATTTATGCCAGCTTTTTGTGTTATTCGAAATATGGCAGAATTATTGAACTCTCTCCCACAGTCTGTCAGAAGCTCGTTGATGGCGTGACCTCTAGCTTTGGATTCCGCAATAAACTGAGATATTTTATCTTTCACTTCAGTTTTCTCTTTTATGAAGTATACACTTCTATATTTTGAAAACTCATCTTTAACCACCACAAAATATCTGCCTTTTCCAAGCGACTGCTCCGTCATAGGTCCGCAGACATACGCGTGAACCAATTCACCAACTTTTGATGGTCTATCTTTTCTGCTACCCAAACAGAGTGGATGCATTTTCCCATGTGCACAAGCATCACAAAATTCTTCACCAAGAGACACGTCAATCCCACGATTTCTTAAAAACTTCTGTATATGCCTCTTATTTTGATGCCCTAAATGCTCATGCCATAATTGCATACCATTGCTACTTTCCACAATACAGGCAGAATTTGTTGGAGTAATCACTCGCATTAAAAGATGATAAACACTACTATTTCTTCTTAAGCCAACAGCTACAGTTTCACCCTTCTTGTTCTTGAAAACTCTAGTACCTTTTGTTGCATATTCTGTCAAATTATGATTCAGTGCAGCACCTGATGAAAAGATATTTTGAGCACTTTTAGGTACAAACCAAACACTACTAAGATATCCAGGTTTCCATTTACTATTAACAAGCATTTCTACCTTAATAGTTCCTTCACCATTAGATTGCAAAAATGTTCCATCACCTAACTTGAGAAAGTTAGGTTCCTTAAAAGGTGAATATGTCGAAAACCATTCTAGCTTGGAACATATATGATGAGACGCTCCTGAGTCTATGAGCCAACGGTCTTCTGTCACACCGCTTTTCAGTGTCATGAATGCTTGTTCCTGAGTTGTATCGGTATCTTTTGATTTTAACAACTCACAATCTTTTCTCACATGTCCAAATTTTTGACAGTAAAAACATTTGAAAGCCTTCTTTTTAAATTTGGCTTCCTTCTTTGGCGACTTTTTAGCAAGACTATTTTTTGCTAACAGGGCAACAACACCATTTTCAGGATGTTCGTTTTAAATTTCCGCCAAACGCTGTTCATGAAGCCTAAGCCTCTCAGTCAAAGTCGCTACAGTTCTTTCATCTCCAGGAACAGATTCCCAAGCATTTTTAAACTCTAGATATTCATTTGGCAAAGTATTTAGTATTCGGTTCAACAGCATTGATTTGGGCAACTGAACATTTTCACTCTTTAATTCATCTTGCAACTCTTGCCAAATTCGTTGTAGCTTTGACACATGCATAGCTATACTATCAACAGGGTCTTTACTGTAATTAAACAGTCGAGAATATAATAGATCTAAACGACGCTCATTTTTCTGTTCATATACCGTGTGAAGTGTATCCCACATCTCTTTGCCAGATTTACATGTGAGAATATGTTGCTTCGGTTCTGACCTCACACTTGAACCTATAATAAAGCGAGCGAACGCATCGGCTTCTTCAAATATCTTTAGATTTCTGGTATATTCTCCGCGAATTTCTTCAGTTGCATCAGTTTCTGGCATTGCCGGTCTTATGACCTCTCCGAGAACAACAGGCATAGCTTTCTGAATTGTGAGCTGAAGTTCAACATCAAATTTCCAGCTCATCCAGTTTCTTTCTCCTTCCAATTTATCGATTGAGTGAATTGTATTCATATTTTCCCTATTTATTATCAAAATAGCTTCAAAAATATACGTGCATTCAAAAGATAAACGTTTAATCCGAGAAGAAACTACTATTCTTACGAATAACTCTATCGAAGAAAGCTTTCCGTTCACGAAACTAGTTGACGTATTCTTCAAAAATAAACTTTCATAATCTTACTTATAAACTAAACAACAGAGCAAAGCATAACTGGGCTCCCATAACCACTTAGATTATATTAAATAAGCAAGAAAATGAGTCACCAGAATAACTACAACACATTTAATAAAGAAGCAACATTTAAACTACAGAGAACACAACTGACACAAGAGACGTGCATAGTTAACAGATACAGTTAAGATAAGCTCGTGTTTTTAATTTTATTCAACAACTGGTCCAGTTATGTGGAACGTTTAGAATCTTACTTCGTTGTCAATGGGATCGAAGATAAAATGAAAGTCCCTGCTATTTTAAGCCTTATGGGAGCAACAACGTATAAATTGTTAAAGACTTTGGCCACTCCGAACATTCCTTCTAAATTGACTTATCAAGATATCGTAAAATTACTTTCGGAACATTTGAATCCTAAACCACTAGAGATGACAGAACGGTTTCGTTTCTACAAGAGGAAGCAATTTGAAGGTGAGTCCATTGCAAATTATTGTGCCGAATTACAAAAACTGTCGATACACTGTAACTTTGGGAACAATTTAAGTACGATGCTTCGTGATAAATTGGTGATGGGTCTCAAAAACAAAAATATACAGAAAAAGCTGTTAGCAGAGGATAAGTTAACATACAAAAAAGCTAAGAGCATTGCATTCGCAATGGAATCTGCTCAGAGAGATGTGTGTGAAATTCAGAATCAAATGGTATCGATAAAAAAATTACATAGTTTGCAAGATAAAACTATCAAAAAAGATTTTTCTAAATTTAAGAAATCTGAACCTACAAAGAAGTTTGATATATCTCGGAAATGTTACAGATGTGATAGTACTCAACATTTAGCTCACGAATGTAAGCACAAGAACACTCAGTGTAGGAATTGCTTAAAGAACGGGCATTTGGCAAAAGTCTGCCGCTCAAAACGTACCGAAACAGTTAAACAAATAGAATCTTGTTCTGAAACTGTACCAGTTAATAGCGTTAAATCACCACGACATGCAAGGGATAAGATTTTATTAGAAATTTTTGTTGAAGGGAATAAATGTTTATTTGAATTAGATACTGGAGCTGCTATCAGTTGTATGAATGTGAATGAATTTAAGAAACTTTGCCTGGATGTAGCCATTAAGCCTACCAAATTAATGCTTAGGAATTTTGATAATTCTATGATAACATCAGCTGGCCAAGCAGTGGTGAAAATTCAATACAAAGATCAAATTAATACAGAAACTATTTATTTGGTACATGCAAAAGTAAACGCAGTTTTTGGTCGTGAATGGTTGAGAAATTTCTAATTAGACTGGAGCTCAATTAAAGCAGTTCGGGTTGAAAATTGTAATTCTCGAACCAATAAATTAAATATCTTGCTTCAAAAGTATGAGAAAATTTTTTCTCCGGGTATCGGGAAACTGGAAAAGTTTTGTTGCCGTCTTCAAATGAAACCTAATTACAAACCGGTATTTTTTAAACCTCGATCAGTACCATTTGCTTTAAAAGAAAGAATAGAAACTGAGCTAAATAGGTTAGTTGCAGAAGACATCATTGAGCCGGTAACACATAGTGATTGGGCTACACCAATTGTTCCTGTTATCAAACAGAATGGGAACCTACGAATCTGTGGTGATTATAAGGTGACTATCAACCCTGGACTAAAAATTGAGCAGTATCCTTTACCCCGTATCGAGGACATTTTTGCTGAACTGTCAGGAGGGGAGTTCTTTACTAAAATCGACTTATCTGAGGCATACCTTCAAATGTTAGTTGATGAGCAGGACCGACATCTATTGACGACCAATACTCACAAGGGTTTGTTCCGTTACAAGAGAATGAATTATGGTATAGCCTTAGCTGTGGCAGTGTGGCAGAGAGCCATTGAACAAGTTTTATCAGGCATCGCGGGGGTACACGTATTTTTAGACGATATTACCGTAACGGGGAGAAATGATCAAGAGCATTTTGAAAGGTTAGAATTAGTACTACAGAGACTAGAAGAATATGGTCTCAGAGTAAATAAGCGGAAAAGTGAATTTTTTAAGAAATCTGTGAATTATTGTGGTCATACAATTGATAAATTCGGCCTCCACAAAACACAAGAAAAAATCAATGCAATTACGAAGGTACCAGTTCCAAAAACTGTATCTGATTTGAAGAGTTTTTTGGGTTTAGTCAATTACTACGGAAAATGTATTCCCAACTTATCTACTCGTGTCGCTCCTTTCAATAATTTACTGCAGAAAGGTACTAAATTTTTGTGGACTGCAGAATGTGAAAAAGCTTTCAAGGCATTGAAACAAGAAATTGCTTCAGACCGAATTTTATGCCATTATGATCCTAAGTTACCTCTTGTATTACAAACTGATGCATCACCAGTTGGAATAGGAGCAGTTTTAAGTAACATTATGCTATATGGTTCAGAAAAACCAGCAATGTTTGCATCAAGGTCATTGACTAAAATGGAACGTAATTATTCGCAGATAGACAAGGAAGCATTGAGTATTGTATGGGGAGTAAAGAGATTTTATCAATATTTATTTGGTCGACATTTTGATCTCGTAACCGATCATAAACCCCTAGTATCAATTTTCGCACCTAATCGTAGTTTACCATGTCTATCAGCAACACGAATGGTTCATGATGCACTTTTTCTCCAAGCATTCAGTTATACAATCAAGTATCGAAACACTAAGAATCATGGCAATGCCGATGCACTTTCACGGTTACCACTAGCAGTTGACAAGGACGGTGAGTACTTGACTGAAGCAGACGTGACAAATATTTCGCAAGTTGAATTAATGCCTGTTACAGCAACTGACATAGCTAGAGCTACTAAAACTGATAGGAAATTGTTCGAACTGTATGAAAGTTTAAAATCTGGAACTGAAGTACCTGTGCCTTGGAAAGGTAGAGAATCTGAATTTTCATTGCAAAATGGTTGCATAATGTATGGTCATAGAGTATGCATTCTTGAAAAGTACCAGAATCAAGTTTTGGAAGAACTTCATGTTGGACATCCTGGAATTGTCAAAATGAAGGCCATAGCTAGAAGCTACTACTATTGGCAAGGTATTGATGCCAGTATAGCCAATTTTGTTCAGAACTGTTCAGCTTGTATCGTAACTAGGAACGAACCAGCAAGGATAAATCGAAATCCGTGGGAATGGCCAAATAGACTTTGGCAAAGGATACACGTTGACTACGCTGGTCCTTTTATGGGGAAAATGTTTTTTGTAGTCTCTGATGCATATTCGAAGTGGATAGAAGTCATTCCGATGAAAAATATTACAGCTAGTTTTACAATTCATCATCTTCGTATTCTTTTTGCTCATTATGGAATTCCCTTAACTTTGGTTAGTGATAACGGCGCAAGTTTTACTAGTTACGAATTTCGACATTTTTTTAAACTGAATAATATTAAACATATAACTTCAGCACCGTACCATCCTGCTACGAACGGACAGGCAGAAAGAATAGTGCAGTTATTCAAAGCTTTGTTGAAATCGAGTAGAGGTGATTCTGGAGATCTAAATGTGAAATTACAAAGATTTTTATTACAGTATAGAATAACTCAACATTCCCTCACGGGAGAAACTCAGAGTGCCTTGTTTTTTGAAGAGATGTATTCGCACTAGGCTTGATCTTTTTAAACCAAATTTGAGAGACAAAGTTGTTCAAAAACAGAGTTCGAGACTTGACACAGAATCTATCTTGCGTGAGTTTCAGGAAGGGGAGAAAGTAGCCGTAAGAAATTATTCCGGACCTAACACATGGAAAATTGGAACAATTATAAACCGAGATGGAACCTTGAGTTATAGCATACAAGTTGGAAATGAAGTTTGGAAGAGACACGTAGATCAAAGAAGGAAATGTGGGAAGTCAATTGAATTATCCCAAGCTGCTACTGAAATTCCAATTTACGATAAAGAATTGAATTTTCCAGATGAGCCAGTATCCGATGATGTTGCTGAATTGGAACTGCCTGCACCTGTACCTGAAGTTGTCCCTGAACCTAAAGATGTACCTGTACCTGCCACTCCAGGTGATGATATGCCACCTAGGCCTGTACCAGACGCTTCCGGAAAGCCGAAAACTGATGTGCCACTCCGACACTCAAACCGAATCAGGAGACCTCCAAAGAGACTCGACCTGCGACTCTATATTTTGTCGGGGAGGAACTGTTATGTATCTGGCAACAGCCAGAGGAAACAACCTTCCAAGCTGTGTGACGCGCGCATGCTTTGTTTACCTTTGTAGGGTTCCGTAGTTTCGTATTTTACATGTTCGGTGTAGTTGTTATGTTCTAAATGCCTGTGTATCTCAATACTAATAAATGTTCTTTGCGTGTATGTAAAACAAATCGTATTGTATCTCGGTCTACCTGGCATACATGACATAGAGCTTGTATTTTAGTTAGCAAAAAACTAAAAGCTCTTTGTATGGTGGATTATCTGGATGGGGATAACGTTGCTGTTTGGCTAATTCACAATAATGAAGATATTTTTTGCCTAATGTCGGCATATCTTCCCTATGAGGATGAAATTCCTCTAGCGCCTCACGCCAGGAATTTTGTGCATAAATGCATTAAAAATGGCTGGAGGTTTATTGTGGGATGTGATGCAAATGCACACCACGTTATTTGGGGCAGCAGTAACTGCAACATAAGAGGTGAGGAATTACTAGAGTTTATTCTTTGTAATAACCTAACTATCTTAAATTCTGGCAATAAGCCAACTTTTGTAACACGCAGCAGAAGTGAAGTCATTGACATTACTTTTTGCAATGACAAGACCTCTGCTTGCGTTAATGATTGGCACGTGTCCGATCAGATTATTTTATCTGACCACAAACTAATCAAAATGACACTTACAGGTCCTGCAATAACATCCCAGCAGGACAAAAAGAATCCCAGATTCACCAATTGGGATTCCTACAGAGAAGACTTGGGACTTCTCCTCAGAGGTAATCTTTTTAATCTTAATTCTTTGATTGACATTGAGATGGCCGTTGACTTCGTGCAACGATCCATACTTCAAGCATATCAAAATAACTGCAAAGCAGTCACCACTAGTTTACCAAAACGCGTCTCTTGGTGGAATAAAAATCTTAGTTGTCTTCGCAAGAACTGCAGAAAGCTCTTTAATAGAGCCAAAAAAACAGGAGAGTGGTCAGTCTACAGAGCTGCTCTTACTAGTTATAATAACGCCATTAAGAAAAGTCGACAGGATTCTTGGAGGGATTTCTGTGGCCAAATTGACACTCTGTCAAGTGCTGCAAAGCTCACAAAAATCTTATCAAGAGATAAGCTCTGTCAACTCGGTTCCATCAAAAAAGAAGATGGAACTTATACTGAGGATGGTCGAGGTACACTAGAAGTAATGTTCAGGGTTCACCTCCCGGACTCAACTATTGTAACAGATGAGGAGATGGACACTCCTCAAATTACCCCACGTGGCAGAAAGGCAGACTGGCACCTAGCTAAAAAAATCGTAACATGCGATAAAATTGCTTGGGCGATCAACTCGTTCTTGCCTTTTAAAACTCGTGGAGTAGATGGAATAATACCTGTCTTACTCCAAAAAGGAAGTGACATCATTATACCATACTTGAGCAGGATATTTAGGTCCTGTCTAGTATATGGTTATGTTCCTACCGCTTGGCGCACCTGCAGGGTTGTTTTTATACCCAAGCCGGGTAAACCTAACTACAATGAAGCCAAAGCCTTTAGGCCCATTAGCCTTATGTCTTTTCTTCTCAAAACCCTAGAGAAGTTGATTGATAGGCACATCAGAGGCGAAGTGCTGAAAGCCAACCCACTCTCCAGGCAACAACATGCCTATCAACCTGGCAGATCAACTGACACTGCTCTCTATGAATTAATCACAATTTTAGATGGAGCTGTAAATGGTAAAGAATTGGCACTTGCTGCCTTCCTGGATATTGAAGGGGCCTTTGATCGCCCACTCATGTTATTCTAAATGCTCTAATGAGAAAAAACGTCGATCATCTGGTGTGCACCTTTATCGGTTGCTTACTATCTACTAGATCAGTACAAGCAACTCTTTCAGGAGACACACTTGCCGTTATGAACTGCAAAGGCTGCACGCAGGGAGGTGTACTTTCACCTCTTTTATGGAGCCTTGTTGTTGATGAAATATTAAATAAAATTAATCTGTCAGGTGTTACCTGTATTGGTTATGCAGATGACATAACCTTAGTAGTAAGAGAAAAATTCCAGGATACTGTGATTGGCCTCATGAAATCTGCCCTCAAAAAGGTTGAAAACTGGTACAAGGAAGTTAGCCGGACTGTTAATCCTGGCAAGACAAACCTTGTACTCTTTAGTAGAAAAAGAATCAAAGATGTGCAAAGTATAGAATTTTTTAATACTAAACTTGCATACTCTAACGAGGTTAAATACCTTGGTATCATTTTTGACAAGACTTTAAATTGGAACAGTCATGTCGAATACAGCACCACCAAGGCAAAGAGAATATTCTGGGCCTGCAGACGTGCAATTGGTCCCAATTGGGGCTTTTCACCTAGTATTGTCCATTGGATCTATACTAAAGTAATCGTCCCCATTATAACTTATAGATCTATCGCATGGTGGAACAAAGCCTGCCGTGTGACAACAATGAAAGAGCTTACTAGTCTCCAAAGAATGGCAACTATATCAATGTCATGAGGACTACCCCCTCTCAGACCCTAGAGTTATTACTAGGCATTCTACCACTTTATAAGCAGGTGGTAGAGATGGAAGCAATCCTTTGCTCCCAAAGAATAAAATTTCTAAAACTATGGAAATTATCATCTGAGAGATCCTTATATAAATTTGATACACTGATCAGGGATCACCCATTGCTTTCCATGAACTCGGACTGGATGCGTAAATGCTTTGACTTTGAGTCAAGACACAATGTTGTATTCCCTACCAGAACTGATTGGGAAAATCCTATTAAGCTTATTGGCCACGCCAACGAGGTTTGGTTCACTGATGGATCTAAGACTTCCCATGGCACAGGTTACGGTGCCTTTTGTCCAAATAATAAAATTAGAATCTACTCTTCTTTGGGAAGGCTAGCAACGGTATACCAGGCTGAAGTGATGGCCATCCTGGCGTGCGCAAATAATTGCATAAATAGAGGCATCTCTGGGAAAACCATTAAAATCTTCTCTGACAGCCGGGCTGCTCTCTTGGCACTACAAAAACCCTGCTTCTCTTCAAATATTGTTTGGGATTGCTATAACACTATTGCTGAACTGGCCGCAATGAATAAGGTGACTCTTTATTGGGTACCTGGTCACCGTGGCATTTTTGGCAATGAAATGGCTGACCAACTGGCTAAATTGGGCACAGAAACTCCTTTCATTGTCCTTGGTCTGCATTACAGTGCAATAAGGAAAACAATCAAGGAAGTCCTCCTAAAAGAGGCTCACAATGCCTGGCTTAAAAGCAATAATCAAAGACAGGCGAAAGAACTTAACCAAAATTACCCTTGGTTAAGATCTAAGGAACTGCTGAAACTCAGTAGAAATGAGATTAGGGTGATCATTGGTCTCTTAACTGGTCATTGCAATCTCAAGAGACATCTTAACATCATGGGCATGATTGCTGACCCAATGTGTAGAGGATGTCATGATGTAGAGGAAAGCTCTGAACATATTTTGTGTGAATGTGATTATTTCTCTGCTCATCGGTTTGAATATCTTGGATATCACTATATCGAACCCTGGGAATTACCCAATTTCCCTGCTAAATTATTGCTGAAATTCGTCTCAGCCACTGGTCTGCTTCAGACTCACTAACTTGGGGTTGTTAGTACAATAGACCTGAGGTCGCAGTGCTAGTGCTCCTTAGAGCCACCCCTTAAACAATTCATTCATTCATTCGTGTGGACCTTGCCCAAAACTGTAAGTTTTAATTTAGAATTTTTTTAAAATTCGTAATTGTTTAAAAAATATGCAAAAAAAAATATGCAAAAAAAAATATGCATCTATAATTAAGAATCCGTCTTTTTTTTATTTTCAGATCACCAGGAGAGTTGGAATAATGCATGTATAAACAAATGATTAAAAAAATGGATTGTAAAAAAATTCTTTGTTTCCTTTGTATGATGCTTCAAAAACCGGGCAAAATTCATCCCTCTACACTAGAATACCCCCTTAAGTTTGTTTTATAATTTTGAAACTAAACACTAAAACTAATGAGTCAAGTCTCATTTCATACATTGTTGTTCATCATTTTATATATTTACATAATACACATAATTGAAATACTATTCAAAATTGTATGCTATAAGGCAGTGGTTCCCAAAGTTGACTGGGCTCTGACACATCTAACAAAAATTTCCAATCTTTTGACCCACCTCTTATCTGTCTTAGAGAAAAGAGGGCATAAATATCGGTAATGTTCAGATTCCATAGTGGCGAGTCGTGAAACTTTTTAATGCTGTCTTATTTGTTCTAATTGAAATAAAAAACAATATTTTTTATAAGTGTTACCAATATAAAAGAAAGACTAGAAATAAGAAACAACTAAAATAAACCTGCAAGGTTTTTTTTACTAAGTTATTTCAATGGGAAGGATGTATTTGTTCCTTATTTCTCTTCATTAGTTTTAGCATCAACTTCCACTTAATTCCCTTTATTCGTAGAATTCCTTTTTTTTAAATTCATGTGTAGAGCGGCGAGGGCCCACTTAATATTCGCTTGCGACCCACTAGTGGGTCGCGACCCATAGTTTGGGAAATAGTGCTATAAGGTTTTATATTACAACAAAAACAAATATAACTTACAACAGGAGCAAAATTTGCTTCTAAATTTGAAGTTGATACATTTGTAGGAGAATCCATACAATCCCATGGGCTAGTAGGGGAAAAAAGGGAAAAATGAATATAAAACGTAATTTTCCAATAAAACATTGAAATATATTTCACAGAAAGCTATTTAGAATTGATCTAATTTTTCCCATACAGACATATGTTACTTAGGGATGATTCATAAATGATGTCACACACGCTTCGAGGGGGAGGGGGTTCGTGAAATTGTGACAAAGTGTGACAAGAAGAGCAAAGGGGGTAACAAGAAGTGTGACATCATGCTTTATGCAACCTATTGGAATTAATTGATATTCAGTTAAAAGTGACCCCTTTTATATGCATCAACAAAAAGATTCATTCTTAACATGCAATATTAAGTTAGGAAATTTTGCCAGAAATATATATTTTTTTTAATTCGAAAATTTTAAGTAATTTATTTTACAGAGAAAGTTTGCTGTATAAAACTGTTATTGTTTTTCGTGCAAGTAAACTATACAAAATTATACTCTAACTTATAACATATTACACTCTAATCTATATTTAGTTGTGCTGCATTCTTTATAAAGATAATTATTGGATTAATACAGTATGGGACCCCAATTTCGGAATCCCGAAATCCGGAACTTTTTTGAAAAAAATCGGCAGCTTTAAAAAAAAAAAAAAAAAAAAATCGGGAGATGTTTTGCATTGTTTTTTGGAAATAGGCGTTTTAAAGAGGAAGGAAAATAAAATGTTATGAACCATGTTTAAGATCGGAAATGTGCTGTTTTAAAAAAAATTATTTCACGATTTTCTGAAAACGAATCGTTTTTGCGATTAGAGTTTCCATTAATTGTTGCTTTGAAAGGAAATCGGGAAATGTTTTGCATTGTTTTTTTGGAAATAGGCGTTTTAAAGAGGAAAGAAAATAAAATATGGAACATGTTTAAGATCGGAAATGTGCAGTTTTCAAAAAAAGTTCGTGATTTTCTAAAAAGGGTTTGTTTTTGCGATTGGTTTTTCTTAGTTGTTGCTTTAATTCTGAGTTAATATCATTAAATTTTGCTTTTTTTTTTACTTCTTTTAGTTTTCTTATGTTATTTTTTTTAATAAGCTCTAATTATTGCGCGATACAGTGTATACGCGAAATCGAAAATCTGCGTTTCTCGCATTTTCCCGATAGTCTGATCTTTTACTACAATTTAGTGGCTAGAGAATATGAAATCATATCAAAATTTAACAGAATTCTTTTATTTTCTTGTTAATTAAAGAGGTTAAAATAATATCAATAAAAGTCTAGAGTCTAGATATTTTGATGCTTTGCCTCAAATGTAAGCCTACTCCAACTTCGTTTTTTTTTTTTGCTAAGTTTTGCGACTTATAGGAGAGTATATACGATAATAAAAATGCTATACATGAGCAAAATGCTAATAAAAAGTACCAAAGCAAATGATATGGGCTCTGGTGCTACTTACAAAATTTTTTGAATGAGAGCCCAAAATCCGGAAAGATCGCGGCCCCGAGCGTTCCGAATTTGAGGTCCCATACTGTAATTTAAATTGCAGGGTTCCCACCAAGAATATGATACAAAAAAAGTGATATTTTTTTTAAAAAATGAGCAAAAAAGTGATCAATTAAAAAAAAGTGACCAAATGAGAATAAGCTTTGCATTACTGCTAAAAGACATGTAGAAAAAATGTTTGTAGGTTTTTAAGCATAGAAAAATATTACATTACATTTATTTTCTTCTCATGCAAAATATTAACAAGAAGTTCAGTCTAGAATTATACGAGCCACCCGAACACTCCAACTTCAGATTTATACTCTTGCTATCTCTCTCTAAATTCTCATTTAGCTTTAGTTCTTGACTACTTCAATTATACCATCTTCAAAGGTTGATATTGATTCATTCATTAATTAATTTACTCGTTCATGAATTTATACTTATTTATTATTTCACTCATTCATTTATTCCTTCATGCACTCATTCATTCAGAAATATCCTTAAAAATCCCGATCAAAAAATGTCATTAAAAAATAGTCTCATTTAATTCTGGTTGAACTTCGTATCTGTACATATCCTTCGGCTTAGCACCTTTCCGATAAAGTTTGTTCCAAGCGAATCAGTCAGCCAGATCCTGACTTAACATGAGAGTGGATCCTGTTAATTTTTTACTAATTCAGTTATAAATATATATAATTGAATTAGTGAAAAACATGTCAAAAATGAGTAAGTATGAATTATAAATCTCAATACAGCAATATAATTTTGATGAATTAATTTATATTATAGAGGACTTTTTTTTTTTTTTTTTGATAATTTTACCTTTCATTAAAAAGATGAGGACTCACTGGAGCACCAGTCCAAGAATTCACAGATGAAACTGAGTTCAGTTTTGTAGAAATTCGGTTTGACACAACAAAGGATACGTCTTTACTTAGAAAAGTTTCCTGCTTCTGAAATATTTTTAATGTTTAATACGTGTTATGAAAAAAAGGATGTAAACGAATTATAATATACAAATAAATGAATATAGGTACAAATAATAATTAAAATTCTAATCTTAGACTTAAAATATTTTACCCTTGTTTCCACATTTTAGAAAAATACTAATCAGATTGATTTTATTAACACTATGAAAATAAAACATTTGAAACAAAATCTCCCCCACACCCTTTTTTTTCCACTTCTGCTTTTAAAAAATTTTTAACACTAATAAATCCATTTTAAATTACTTTTCATAAAGTTGGGAATGGTAAAAATTAGTTTTATTAAGTTTACATGTTTAACATCAAGCATGGCAGCTTAATACATGAATTTCTAATTGAGATAATTGTAAAAACAGGAGAAATAATACTAAGATCAGCCATTTAGAGAAAAAACAGACTATTCAAAACATAAAAAAATTGATTTTATTTAGAAGGTACAGAAAATGTACGACTGTGCTAATTGTTAGTTAATTTAATGGTATAACTTCAATCAATTCACCAGGACCATCATTTCAAAATTTTTCAAAGGGTTAAAGGGTATATTTTCAATATATATTATAGGTAAAAAAAACAACAAAATACATAAAAGCATGTATAAATTCAATGCATTTCCAAAAGTCAGAGGGGGGGTCAATTGGTCACCCCTAATCGACCAAATGATGAGCCTAGAATTCATGCTTGAATTATTGGTTATAATCACTCTTATATATTATTATTGGTTATAATAATTTCTTACTATTTCTAATAAAAATACTTACACCACCAAGAAGTTTTAGATCCTTTGCCAATTTCAACTCCAATGGGAATCCTTTCAAATCCAAATAGAAAGTCTTTCTGGCAAATGGTTTGAATGCTGCACTATTCATTTTTAAAATCAGACGACCCTTCCATAAAATTTTGCAGACATCAATAAAAGAAGGGAGATAAATTCTAGAGATAAATGTTAAGCCACTATGGATTGATTTAGTTTTGAAACTCAAAACATAGAATTCTGCAACAAAGCCAAGCTCAATAACATCCAAAAGTACATTTTGAGTGGTTTGTTAACAAGTTCACATAATTTGCCCTCTATAAAGATTTTGTTTAAAAATGGATGATCAACTTGAATTTTCAGAGAATCTTTTTCTTCAATTGAACATTTGTTCAATTCTAATTAAAAGCCTTGTCAAAGAAAATGTTTGAAACTTTTTTCATCAAAATTAAATGCCCAGCGAGAAATCTGAAAGAAAATTTTGTTTCAGATTAGTAAACAACAATAAAATAATTTTAAAAAGGCAATACCTTAATAATTTTTACACTTGACTAAATATTTAAAAATAATAAAACACTTTAAGGTTCTCATGAGTTGAAAAGCACAAAAACTCTCACGATTTTGTAACTGAAAAATAATTAAACTTTAAATACAATTGCCCTGAAACCTTTATGAGCTATCAAAATGAAAATGCTAAAGTTGAACAAAATAATGCAGAACATAGAAAACTATTTCCATTTGCATAAAGTTTAATTAGTAAAGTATTCAGGGCGATTTTAAGCTCAAAATAATTCTGCACAATTTATCTAAGAGTAAGCAAACACAATATTTAGTGAAGTTAAGTAAATCACAAGTTATTTACCAAAACAAAAGAGGATTTTTGGGCAGTATTAGGCAGTAAATCTGCAGAAATTAACAAAATAACATAATCGGAAACATTTCAACAACGTTTAATCACTAATACTAAAAAAAGGAATTATGTTTTACTACCAATTGTAGTTAATCACGCAGTATATTTCATAAATATCACTTCACATTCACTTTTAATCACTTCATAAATATATTCAGTTGGATCTTAGGAGAGCCCACCACATTGGCGTGGTTGGCGATAAGTACGCAATCTTGGTAACCCAGATTCGATAGAAGCTGGACGCCAAATTGGAGATTTTGAAAAGCGATGGGCTCTCCTAGGAGTTTACCAAAAAAAATGTGGTTATATATGGTTTAAACATTTTAAAATGATTTCAGAAGTGGGAAATAATAAAAATCGACAGGGGTCGGGACAAAGGAAATTCAGGCCCGTTTTCGGGCCCTTCACAACGTTCCGAGCAAGTCTTCCTTTTTGCAGAATTATTTATAAAAAAAAACCAGCAAAAAATGATTAAATGTTTACCACTGTAATGTTTAAATTTAAAATCAACTATTTGATTTTCAAAAATTTTTAGAATTCACAAAAACACCCTGTTAAAAAATGCTGGACTGACCCATAATCAAAGTTCTTACGACACAGCATTTACCAAAAAAAAAAAAGAGTATCAGTGAAAATGGACCGTACCATATAGATTTTAACTTAGTGATAATATTGCTTATTGTAACAACACATTATAGTTCAAAAAACGGTTTCAAACATCAAAAATCACGTAAACAATACATTGAGTATTTGAAAAACAATCGATTAACAAATGTTGTGAAACATTCCACACGTAATCAAGAATTCCGAATCCCGCGCATTTATCCCCGTCACAACAGAACGAACAAAACTTCAACTTCAACTTCGCGCTGATATAGTTTTAGCTGTTGCCAAGAAAATTTAAAACTCAAATTGAAGCACGGGGGAGGGGGAATAACTCTTCCACATTAACCACGGTGTGGCAACGGGTAATTTAATTCGTCTGCTGCGGGAGTTTACCTTTGGCATTCAGTGTTATTAATGATTGGCGAAATAAATAAAATTTATGTCCTTGTGTCTTGTCATGGAGATGGCAATGTCGCAAGAAATATAGTTGTATTTTCGCACTTAATGTACAAATATGTTAGATAGCGATGGACAATCTCCTCCTTTTTAATAGTTCATTCATTAGAGGATCATTCATTTTTTTACGCACTCATCGAACTTATTCAATTGACGACTTCATTCATTCTCCGAAGAAATGCGCATTTTATTGCTTAAAAGTAAATTCTAAATTAGGCGCTCTTAATCCTCGTATTTTTTATTGGGCCGGTTGGCTCATACGATAGTAGTTGGAAAAGATATATTCTAAATTTTCCCCAGCAAAAATGTGAACTTTTGATTTTAAATTTTGAGCAGGAAACGCGTTCCAGAAATTTCCGCTCCCCAGAAAAAAAAAAACTCCTGAGCTGAAAGCTTAAATCATTCCGCCCTCGAAAATTCTTTAATAAATAATTTAATATCGCAAGAAACACCTGCCTTCTTTAGAAACAAAATAATGTAAAAATATTTTTTTAGATTTCCCGAAAACATTCTTTGTTTAAATGATAAGTTCAATAAAGGCTGCGTTCAAAAACTCGCGATCGGTCGTCCCGGTCCGTCCGATCGGCCCGGGAGTGTTCAAAAAGTCCCTTCGGTGGCTCCGGAGGTGACCCACCCGAGTTCAAAAACTCCGTTCCTGGGCGCTCTGGTCGTGTCCAGTGAGCCCGGAGTTTTACGACGGGCGATTGTATCACGTGACCGATCCATTTCATCCCTTCAGAAATTCTAAAATTCTATTGGTTGCGGCTGTAATAAGTCGTCTGCTAGCTTCAAGATTCATTCCGCGCATTAGAAAATTTATATAATGAAGCTTTTCTTTATTACGGCAATAAAACTTTTGTGTTTTAGCAGATATTCACATTAATAATAGAGATAACTTCATGATATTGCTCAACTGCCTTTTAGAATTTGAAATGCACATTGATAAATGTTACAAAAATTTGTTACAGAATTATACGCTTGCATTATGAAGATTTGTTGATCATAAAAGGATCTGCAATTTTCGTATAATTAATTGAATAAGTATTGTTAAAAAGTTAAAACATGATTCAATAATGTTGTTAGTTATTTTCATGATCATATGCGTTTCAGATTTATGTATATGTTACTTTTCGAACTATCGTTTTTTTATTTTTTCATTCTAATTATGTTTTCAATAAATTCATTTAAAATATTTTTAGCCAGATTTAGTTTGAACTATTCAAATGTAATGGATCACCAAAAAATTCATCTTCCTTCGTGGAAATCTAAAAAAATGTTTCAACATAGTGATGCATCCATCAGCGTCCCTAATGCAATTTTTTAGCAGCAAAAAACATTTATTTTACCTTCCATTTTAAGAATACTTAGTACTAAAAATAAACATATTAAAGCAAAAATAGCCATTTAGCCCCCTTATAATTCAACAGTTCATTAAAAATAGTTTAATGGTAAAACTTATCCAACAACATTTGCCGGCCAAAAATAAATGAATAAAAAAATTTTTAATAGATTAAAATCTAGTAAAAGACAAGCAGAATAAAAATACTATTAACCGAAGCAAGCAATATGTGACAGCGATAGCAAAAGCATTCGTTTTGGAATTCATTTCCATTTTGACATGAAAAATCTATGCTGCTTATTTTTTCTGATTTGCACCTAAATATATCCCTGGTTATAACTTAACATACCAAATCAATAAATGGAATAAAATATTTATAGCTTACAATTTTTAGCAAATCAGAGCTATATGATTTACATCAAAAAATTTGTTATACTATCTATGCAATAACTTAATAATTTCTCAAAATACATGTTCTGTCAATTACATGCTTTTTATTTTCCTCTTATGTTAAAAGGAATTAAAAAAATAAAATTTCCTATATTTTGGTTTAGCTTACTAACTTTATCAATTTTTAAAAGCGTACAAAAAGTGGAGTGTCTTTTCTTTCATAAAAGTGTTGTTCTTTCTAGGGAGGATGTTTTATTTTGTTTGAAAAAGGTTAAAGGCAAATGAGGCTTCAGGAGCTTACAATATTTATCCAAAAATTTCAGTATATGCATAGGAATTAGTGAATGTTATCTTAACTATTTCCACTTGATAGTTCTAATTTTTAAAACAATATATTAAGTGCAGTCATAAAAGAATTAAACAATGTAGGGTCATATGGGGTAATTCCTGGTCAAAAAACAACAAGATCTGAATATCTCCAGAAGTTTAATAGAATGTAACTGAATTTGGCATGGAACAAGCTTACACAACATGAGATCTATTGTCATATTCCTTCAACCAATAATAAGTTTAATTTAACTCAATTCAACTTTGTTTAAGTTAACTCATTAAGTGACCAATAATTACCCCAGCTTCTGGGTAAACATTGATCGCACCTGTTTTTATAGTCATAAATGTCAGAACAGGGTTCCCACTCTCATCTCTAAGTCAAATTTAAGGCCTTTTTAGGGCCTTTTCAAGGCCAGATGTAACTTTTTTAGGGCCACGTACAACATTTAGAATGACTTTTATTTGAAGAAATAAGAATGATATCGTATGTCGTGTGAATATAGTCAAATGTTCAACACTGAAATTAACCTTTAAAAAAAATAAGAACAATTCTGGAAATAACATTAAAACTTGGCTATCACAACTAAAGAACTATTAATTTTTCCTCCAATGAATTTTAATGTATATTTAATGCATCTTCATGCGCGATCAATTAATTGTTATGAATAAATGGTGAATCAGAATGATGAAGCAGCAACATGAACACCTCACTGAATTAAATCTTTTACAAAAGTCAACTTTTTCAAATTTTATCTTAAATTTAAAGATTTACTCCTTTAATAGTTATATTTCCTTCAGAGTTATAAATATTATGCTTGGCTAACTTTTCAATCTATAAACCACAACCAGATTTTTTTTTTTTTTTTTTGCCTCCAACAACAATTCTCAGCACATAATATGCAGTGCCGCAGTGTATTATCCAAATAATGATATTTCTTGTGATTATGCCTTTTATACATGTAAATCCATGCAACTAAAAATTTTGAAAGAGTAAAAACAACATATATTACGCAAATTTTGCAAAAGATTTTGAGGCCAAGTGCATTTCTAGGTAAAAGCATCCAACTGAAGATGTATCCATTTATTGCCTTATATCACACTTTATCTGCTCAGAAGTATGACTTAAAATAAATGTGTCTTTTTCTTCATAAAAACGAGGTTTTAAACCATTATAAAGCAAGCAATAGCAATGTCTTAAATCAATGTTCTTTCTGAAGGCAGATTATTTAAAAAATTATTTAAGCATTGCATTTTAATAAGGCTACAATAATGAATACTAATAATTACCAACATGATCGACCAAAGTTTGAAGTACAAGATAAGGGGGAAAATGCTGACTGTAGGTATGTTTCTTCATTCTTTTTTATTTTCCCCATAACATAAGATTTCTCAAGCAATTTCATGTGCTATCCTTGATTTCTCTGTGACCACTTAGCTTCAGAGATAATTTGTGAAATTCCAGAACGATCGTAACATCAAATAAAAATTCACTTAGAATAGAAAATCCATACAAGTTTGCCACTGTGAAGATTTAAAAATATACATATATGTATCAATACATGTAGATTTTCATCCCATTTACCAGTTTTGAAAAATCCATGACATGAATGAATCATTAGTGTTCCATGACTATGACTTCCGAGTTGGAAAAGGAAGAGGAAAAATAAATTTAAGGCCTCACAAATAACAATTAGGGCTTTTTGAGAGTTTTTGGAAGAAAATAAGGCCTTTTTAGGGGCCCCTAAGTCAATTTCCAAATTTAAGGCCTTTTCAGGGACTTTTTAAGGCCGTGGGAACCCTGCAGAAGTAAATTAATATGATATATTATCCTTATTTAGTGTATTTTGACTATAAATATTGCAATAATAATTTTCCACTCCCTTAATAATTACTAAAAAACTAATAATGAAGAAAAGCCCACTAGAATGCGGTATCTCGAAACTTTTATTTAAACTATAAGTGCTTCCTCTACAATTCTTTATATATTAAAAATATATTAAAAATTTCTAAGGTGTTCTTCTTCAGCCATTGGAAATTACCTGCTTTTTTTTTTTCAAAAATTTCATTTTAACATTCTTCTCCTCTACTACTTATGTAATTTTCCCAATGTGAAAAAGGTCTTTGTAATAATAGGCAGCAAAATATTCTTGTTTTTCAAGTGCATGATAAACATCTCTGACTACTTTTCTTGCATTTTCTACTGGAACTCTCTTATAATTGTTCAATTATTGACATTGTTATTACTCTCAACCTCACATATTTCTAGCTTCTCATATCTGATGCTTCAAAATTTTTACTTTTTTAAATTTTAAATGTTACTGTACAAAATATCTTCCACATACATATATTTGAAATATATGTATGTGGAAGATATTGACATAATATATTTGAAATATACACTTCTCAATGTATATTTCAAATTAGTATGTCATATCATAACAGAAGACAATATAACTTCAGTTTCAGAACAATCCTACTTTCCTATAAATTCTTTTTCTTCCTCAGACTCGCGCAATAATTAGCCACTGCCGAAAAACACTGCTGCGATCAGTATAGTGTAGGAAAAAGAAATGCTTCTTGTACTACTCCTAATTGGCCTAAATAGTACACTTAGGACTAAATTACAGAAAAATTAGTAGTTATTTCCTATTAAATTTTGTTCAAGTCAACTAGTAGTCAATTAGTAGTTATGTGCTATTAAATTTTGTGTCAAGACTGTGTCATTAAAAAACTGTTTTCTTTCATCTTTTTAAAGTTTAAATTCAAAATATCTGCTGAACAAATTCCATTTAAATAAACCATGACGTGGAGAACTCAAATCGCTGGTAGTCATAAGATCGCACCTTGATCTTGCATTTTAATATTTAAAACCAGGTATTGACAAATATAAAACATAAGAATTTTATTAATAGACTCTTTTTGCATGATTTGAAAAGTTACTAAATGTTAATTCATTTAATTAATTAACTACACCTTGAAATTTTTGGCGATATTTTGTATCTTAAACACAACAGTTCATTAATTTTAAAACACAGCTCGAGCTGTGTTTTAAAATAAGATCTTTTTGGTGTAATTTCAAATTGCGCTAGCAATCAGCGTGGTTAACGAAATTATTTCGTTAAACCATCCAATTAGTATAATATAAATCAGTTATTCGTCCCAATTAAAATTTGATCTCAAGATAAACAAATGATAGGGAATATGCGAGTTGTAAAAATATTTACGCACGAGTAAAGCGAAATTTTCAGTCCTAAATATGAATAGACTCGAATAGATGTTTCCCATTCTGAGTGCTTAGCAATATTTTCTCTGCATTTAGAATACTAAGTGAAGAGTAAAATACATTTTAAATTTAGTAATGCAAAAATGTAAATATTGGTGATATTGGTTCGAAGATATTTAGCTTTTCTTTTCTTTTTTAAGTAATAATAACCTAATAAGAATCAAAACGAAAAGAAAGCAGCCAGGCGCGTAGGAAAGGGGGGGGGGGGCTCAGGGGGCTTAAGCCTCTCCCATGAGAAATCATACTGAATAAGGATTTCCGTTATTTTGTGAAAACTATGAATTTATTTTAATGATCTATGAAAATATTCATTTATTTAATGATTTTTTGTGATTAATATTAATAATAATGAGTTAATACTAATTACTTTTTAATTGTTAACTGGTTTTTCTTGGAAATAATTTTGAGCATTTGAAACGAAATTGTTAGTGTCCCTCCCGTGATTTTTAAATTGCTACGCTCCTGAAAGCAGCCAACAAGCAGGCTTTTGGAACAACAGTTCACGGAAGAAATTGGCTTTATCCATTTCAAAACTGAAACTATTGCGCGCAGAAACGCCCAGAACGACCAGGAGTGTTCAAAAACTCCGGCGATTCAGGAAACGACCGTGAGGTCACGGTCTCGACCGGTCGAACTCGGAACGCCCAGAGCTCCGGAGTTTTTGAATGCACCCAAAATGTATTTTAATGAAATTATTATTTTTTTAAATCTAGATTTAACTTTCTTCGATGACCACTATTATATTTTAATTTAATTTATTAAACTGAAAAAAAATCGCAGAAATAAAATAGGTAAATAAATAAAACTTTTTTTGAAACTAATTGAAAAACGTAAAATTCATCAAAAGCCAAAGCACAGCTTTTATTGCCTACTTAGAACTTAATGCCTTTTTTCTGCTTTTCACGGAAAACTGAAATAAAATCAAAATTGACGAATAGAACTGCGTGCGTTAGCTTTCTCAGAGGATGCTAGGACTTTATGCCAAATTTCATTCCAATCCATCAATTAGTGTGACTTTGTACAGTGAACATACAAATACACAGACAGACAATCGAGCTTCTTTTATACCGATATATGTACACATATACAAACAGTCAAACCCCGTTAACGCGAAATGAATGCCATTCCCCTTCAGATAATCAATGATCTAGTGCTAAATTAATCGTTTAAGACGAAATTGATTTGAACGAAATCCCGCTTAAGGGGAGTCGGCACTAAAAATCGGTCAAAATCTCGATTTTGGGATTTTTACTCCACATTATATACTTTATATACTAGAGAACGTTTGTGCAAAGTTTCAAAGTCCCTGTTTAAAGCAAAAATTTTTTTCAGACTTGAAAGTGGTGTTAAACATCGGCAAACATTATGAACTAACTATGGTTTTTATCCCAATAAAATGGATGCATTACTTTTATAGAAAATGCTCATTTTATTTGCTGTTTACAAACTCGCCGAATGACAGATGACAGGTGACAGAAGTTGCCACGCAATTTGCGCTCTGCGAAGTTTTGTGTACTAGGATTAGGATATTTTCTATTTCGCTCTAAAATTAATAGATTAAGCTTACAGTTTTCATTGAAAATTAAGATTTCTAATTATTAATTAATTATTTTTTGGAAACCATCATTAAAAATGTAATAATTTTTCGCTTTAAATTACTTTTAACAGGTAGAAAAAGATGCTTATAATCAACAATCAATTTAAAATTTTAAAAAATTAACTTTTTTACAATTTTTTAATTTTTATAACTTTTTCAATTATAACTTTTTAAAAAAATTTTTTTTCCTTTTTAATACTTCACAAACATTCTAGAAAAAAGTTAGCATGGAATTAACTATCTGAAACTTAGTTGAATTTTAATATTTTTTTTCGGTAAAATCTCAGAAAAAAGGACAAAAAATTCAAATTCAAGAATTAAATAAAAAAAAACTACAAACTACAGATTCAAACCCGTGCTAATTTTTGTCAAATATACTCCGTGGAATATACATACAAAGTTTCAACGCTGTATCTTTAGCTGAACAAAAGTCTTAGGGAGTTTACTACATGTAATTGGTCAAAAATACAAAGCAGAGAAAAATGCATTTAAAGTTTTTAAATGCAGAATGAAAGCCATCTAAAGTCATTCACAAAAACTGGAATATCTTTTAAAATATTGCTCACATAAGTTTGAAATTTTGCATGAAGTTTTAAAATAGTTTTAATTAAGGATCATTCATAAATGATGTCACTCTTCGAGGGGGAGGGGTCCGTTGAAGTGTGACAAATTGTGGCAAAGGGGGAGGGGGGTCAAATATCTTGGAGAAAAGCGTGACATCATTTATGAACGGTCTCATCTATTGAAATACGGAATAAAAAATTTTTCGGTATTTTGAACAATTTTGAGGTACTGTTCCCCACCTAATTTTTAGTTTCCATTCATAAGCCCATTGTAATATTTTACAAAAGTAATGTGATATGCTGATGTTTGCTGCCTAGAAAATAAAAAGTGAAAATTTATCAAATTTTTAACTTAATTTCAAACAAACAAGATTTTTCGCCCAATAGTCGTCGTGTGTGACGGATATTAAAGAAAAATTGGTAGGATACCGGTTATCATTTGACTTCTGGAGTAAACCTCCCCCCCTCCCCCCCGTCGGTTCGACCTCACATGGTTTAATTTCTTATTGATTCATAAAAATCAAAAAATTAAATCCCAAAACTCTATTTAAATGTTCTTTTCAGATAGATGTTTCATAGAAACCTTTCTCTACTCCTGCTGAAAGACATGCAATCAGACTTCTTCACCGTTGAGATTTGGAAGGTGTTTTCATCAGCTTGTCTTGATTATTTGTCGGCAAATTTTTGAGCTCTAACATTAAAATAAAGTTATATGTAGTTAGAATGCAAATAGAATCATTACTGAAGTGATTTGAACTCCCAGGAAAGCCACTAAGGATTTTATTGGTCATAATTCATTAAATAAGCACTGTAAATTAAGGAAATGTTCTTATTATGACTTTTTTGTTTAAATTTTTTTAAAGATTGTTTGAATTCTGAAAAATCACCCGCGCTATTGTGTGAGTAAGCGCTTAAGAAGATTTTCTTCTAAATTTTGACTTTTAACTGGAAGTTAATTTAAATGTTGATGTTTTTGATACATTGAAATCAATTAAGTTTAAGCAATAAACAAGTAAATGACACTTGATAACAAATATTTATAACAAATAGCATTTGGAAAACAAGTAAGGGCCCGTTCATAAATGATGTCAGGCTTTTCCCCCCATGCACTCCCCCCTCACCCTTTGTCATTAAATGTCACACTTTAACATATCCCCCCCTTTTGTCACATGCCACGCTATGTTGCGCAAGAATGATGTCACACTTCTTGCCTACCGTCTCCGCTCGTCACAATTTCATGACCCTCTCCCCCTAGAAGGGTGACATCATTTATGAATGATCACTAAATAGAGTTACAAAAGCATCTTTTTTGTATCACTTAAAAATAATTTGAAGTGAAATATTATTTAAATTTTAATTGTGGTTAAAAAAGTAATAATTAATAATAATTTTTTAAAAATGAGTATCTTAACTTTCAAAGAAAACTGCAAGCATAATGTATTTATTGTCTAGAGAAGCAGAAAAAATATTATTCCTTGTACACGAAATTTCGCAGAATGCAAAACGCGTGGCATAAATAAATAAATGAAATTAATTAATACATACTTGATAACTAATATTTATATATATAAAAAAAATTAGAAATCAAGTAAATAAAATTATAAGCATCTTTTTCTACCTGTTAAAAGTAATTCAAAGCGAAAAATTATTTCATTTTTAATGATGGTTTTCAAAAAAAAAAAAAAATTAATAAAAAGATAAATATCTTAATTTTTAATGGAAACTACAAGCTTAATCTGTTAATTATCTAGCGAAATAGAAAAACTCCCATTCCTTACACGAATCTTCTCAAAGAGCGAATCGCGTTGCAACTGTCAGCTGTCATCGGTCGAACTCGGCGAGTTTATAACGGCAAATAAATTGGGCATTTGCTATAAAAGTAATGTACCAATTTTATTGAGACAAAAATCATATTTAGTTCATAATTTTTCACGATGATTAACACCGATTTCAAGTTGGAAAAAATTTTTTGCTTTAAACAGCAGCTGCTAAAAGAATGACCGTTTTTAGTATCATTAACATGGATTTGGCTCCCACACTCGGGAGCATAGCGAGCGAGCGCCCTCTAGGAAAGATGAGTAAAACGGGTTTACTTTTCAACCCGCGATCTCGTAGAAGATTCGTCTCCTTCTTTCTACTCCCTGGTTAAAATGCTAAGGCTTTTTCAAATATATATCTATTCACTTGAGATTTTTATTGCTTGTTCCAAATGTTCAACTAAATAAAACTTAGTATGGAATTTTTTTATAAATTTATTAGAAATTATTTTAATGCAATTTAACTTTAAAAAATCTTGCAATACCGAGATTTTTCTTACATTTTTCAGTTTTATTCTTTTTTCAAGAACTAATAAAGACATCAAAAATTCCATACTACAAAGTGAGGAGTATAGTTTGTTCTTTCTTGTAAAAAAACATCCAGGCAAAAATCTCCCATTTTAAGAAAAGAGTAGCGTTTTAAAAAAAATTTTTAGTTTCGTAAATTTTTTTAAAATTTGAATTTTTGGACTAGGTTTGGACAAGTTAGATTCATAAACATACATTACCAGTCAATACACCTTGAATTATGTTCAATTTGAGAAGGTGGATTTTTAGGTGCCGAGTCCCCTTAAACGAAAAACAAAATTTTTCAGTTAAAAAATATAAAATAAAAGAAAGGTGAAATGGAAAGGTGAAAGGAATGAATTGACAAGGGACACCTCCATTAATAATGGGCATAGATAAGCAATGGACACTTTCATTAGGGGACAATGGGGTAGAGTTTCAAAAGTCCGTAGGACAGGAGTAGTTGCCTAACACTACAAAGAGAGCGCTGAAGGAATTTTTAGTTTTGAGTTAGTCTTGTGCGGGGTGCAGTTGCTTTTCTCGCATTCTTAATAATCCTAACAGCAATTTGCAGCATTGAATCGTAAACAGCGATCTTTGACGTTAGAAACAAAGCAAAAGATCTTAAATTAAGTTGACGATAAATTATTGAAGAAGACCGATATTGCTGCAAAATATGGAATTGCCAGCAGCACTTTATCCACGATTATTAAAAATAGGAGTAAGATCGAAGCGGCTTATGCTGTGAATCAGTTTGAGCCAGCAAGGAAGAGAATGAGAACCGAGAAAAGGGCATTGTCTTTTTTCGTAAAATTACTCGTTTAAAAATTTGTACAAAAGCAATAAAAATTTCTTAAAATATATCTTTCTTTTCACGGCTTGGAAGCAGATAATTAATATTCCAATATGGCAAACTTGTTCATCTGGTGAATTTTTAAATTCATACAAATTGTCGGTTATTTTTTTAGAAAATATATTGTGTCGACATTTTTTTTCAATTCAATATTATTTTTCATATAATAACAATTTCTGTGTAAAAAATTTACAGAATTTTGCGTGATTTTTATTGAAAATGTCAACCGATATTATATATATTAACAAAAAAAATTTTAGAAATTGAAGTACCTTTATATTTGAACAGCTCAAAAAAGTGGTAAATTGTAATGAAAAAAAAACTTTTTAAGCAAGGTCCAGTTAGGCAATTAATCAGTAAATTGCAACTTTGTGAAGGGTCCGCAAGCTATTCCAATCTCCTCTTGCGATGCCTAGGCTTGTCTCCTAAAGTTCTCTTTTTGTGTATGATCTTGTATAAAATTAAGTCGGATTTAGGAGAAGAATGTCAAAAGAAATTTAGGAAAATGCAGTAATGTTAAACCACTTCAAACAATAAAAGAAATTTTAATTTTCAATAAACACGCACAAAAAAAAAAAAAAAAAAAAACATCATGCAATACTGCTGAATGACAAGAAATCAGTCTCTTTGTATGGAAAATGTAGCAGAAATAATGTCTGATGTCCTTAAAAGAGCTGATGGTAATGGACCTCCCATGGGAATATCTGCATCCAAAACGAGCAGCTTTTGTCCATCTGGATCAATCCCTTTAAATACTGCTGTGATTTCAGCATTACCATACATTTTAACTTTCACTGGATGTTCAGACAGTTTTGCGACAGAATGAAGGTAATCCTGACGCAGCTTTGCACGTTCATTCTGGTTCACAGAATCTGAATCTAAAAGGTCCTTCATTATGATGAATCAAAATGAAATCTGGGGAGGAAAAAAAAATGGAGTCAAGAGACTAAAAAAAAGATCAAAGTGTTACACACAATAATTTGACAAATAAATGCAGAAACAACATTTTAAAACAAAATTATCATATTATATTCCAGTAGTGTGCCATTCTTTTCCAAGAATGCAGTTGCTCAGATAACCGAAGGGGCCTTTCAAGGAATTTGAGACATAATGTAGAATCCATAACAAACATGCATATTCTTGTATTTCCTCTAAATTTTAAACAAAATTTAAAATATTTTAGTTAATCTCTTCACAAAATGTTTTGGGAAAATTTATAGAAAATAAAAGGTTATGTATGCAAAAGGTGTAAATTGTTTAAAATGTAAAATGAGCTTTAAATGCTTTATAAAATAAAAATATAAATTTTTTCTTGAAGCATAATTATCACTTTTAAAACATATGGAAACAGTTGAAAAACAAAAAAAGAAAAGAAAAACATCTCTCCATATGAGACATAGGTAAGACCAACTAGAAAATTATACAGTGAGGGCTTGGACACGTTTTTTGAGAAGTAAGAAAATCCACACAGTTCTGTGCCTATGCAACTAATTCAAAATTTTTCCCAATGTGAGAAATCTGTGTCGAAGTATTAAAATGAAAATACTATATGTAGAGAAAAAAAAAAGGGAAGGAACGCTAAGGGTGCTGATGCCCATGGCCCTGCCTGTATGAAGTTGCATTTAACAATAAATTTACATAATACATACTTCAACAACTATAAATCTGTAGTATTTCTTTACAAAAATTTTCTTTTACCAAGGTTATTTTTATATTGCATGATAATTTTGGCAAAGTAAACAATAGCGTTCAAATTCAGACTCCATAAACACAAATAAAGCAATTTAATTCAGTTTAACAGCCGTCAATTTTGCAATTTATCATGCAATATAAAATTTTGTGGAAAACCCCTTATCATTTTTCTCCAATTTGAGAGCTTGCTAAATACGTCTCACTGTATGGTGTATATCTCTTTGATAAATATTAATAGTCAACTGAAACGTTTACATAAGTTGCTAAATAGATCTCACTACCAAAAAATTAAAAAAAAAAAATTAATATCTTTCGCGCATGTGCAATCACATTTGTTTTAATAAAACTGCTCAAATCTCATGGACTATTTGTTACATTTTCCCTATGTTTTGGTACCATACTTACTTTTTATTTTGTCAAATTTTCAGCAAGTTTCATGTAATTTGAGATAGAACTTAGCGAGTTATAAGCAAAACACTTGCGAAAAATTTCGAATATTTAAAACAAATGCCCATATCTTTATGAATATTACTGCTATTCTGACGAAAGCGATAGTAAGTATTGCGTATATAATTAAGAATGTTTTGCAAAAGTTACAGGACATTTCAATCATTTTCTGATACAAGATGATCAAAAGTGTTGCTTTTCTTCTTTAACTTTTTGACCGCCCCCTAATTGCCCCTAAGCCTGAATTTTGTTTCCTAAATGTGAGTTTAAGTATATTCCTTTCATGGTACAAAATACAAAACAGCAAGCTTAATATTTCTTCAGACTTAAAAAAAAGTCTAAAATCCAAAGTATCCAAATACTTTTTGGGAGATAGTGTAGAATAAGATCATGAATATTTAGATAGCATAAGTTATTGGGGTTTTTGAAAATAAAAATTTATTCTAGTTAAGTGTATTAAATTTTAGTAGATCCTTTTAAAATAGGTACGAAAAAAACCCCATAAAATAAAAAATATTAACTTTTATAACTTTTAAAATATCTTCATAAAACAGTTTTGAGCAAGGTAAAAGTTCACTAAGCAATATTGGTTCTTTCATTTGAATTAAAACCGTAATTGGTAAAAAAATGCTAATGCTTACTACCATAAAACCTGTCATTTCTATTCCACTTGTGGGTGAAATTCTTAGTTTTATTACGTTCAAAACAATAGAGAAAATTTTAAATAATTTTAAATTCTTAACAAACTGAATTAAATCATACATCATAGAATGTGTATAATTGGTGCTTGACTTTAGAATAATTTTAAATTTGATAAATACTTTCTATTTTAACGATTTTCTAAAAATTTTAATATTTGGCAGCCGAATATTCGGTAGTCGGCCTAAGACATTAGCCGAATATTCAGCTTTGGCCTAGAAGAAATGGCCGAATATTCAGCTTTGGCCTAGAAGAAATGGCCGAATATTCAGCTTCGGCCTGGAAGAATGGTCGAATATTCGGTATTCGGCCAAATTACTATTCTTTACATCCCTAGTATGTACACACACAGAGAGAATGTGACTTACATTTATTTTGTCGTATTAGTAAAATTTTCTTCACACATGTTTAGCAAAATAATTAATAATTGAATCGCTATGAGACAAGGATACTTTGGCATCATTCATCAAAATATTAGAATCTGGAGCATAAAATTTCATTCAATACCATACAAAATTCTAAACTAAAACATTTTAATTACACTGTGCAACAAATTTGAACTTTTATTTTGTCCTTTCGATGAAACTATGTGGTTCTATATAAACAAAAGGTGCTTGTTTCAAATATCCATGCCAAAATGGACCATCACGTACCGATTTTGCTGGAGACCCACTTCTATAGAAGAATGTAACTGAGGCTTACTTACTGAAAACACAAACAATAAAATCCTTTTTTTGGCGGTTTCATCTTGTGGGTATCTGTTGGTGTGCCCTGATAACAGCTTAGAAATATTCAATTCGTATACAGTCGAGGGTCAAAAATCCGCACAACTTGGGAGAAGTGGATGTGCGGATTTCAGGCCACTTTAGTTAACTATGTTTAAAAAAGTTAACAAGTTTCCCAGGTGTGAATTATAAGCAAATAATGGGATATCTTTTTGTCCACCCCCCCCCCCCCTACCGTTAAACACGTTTAAGAACATTATTTTTTAACCACAAGGTAGTGCTAGGCCTTATTTCGGAACTTTCAGAATTTTGGAGCCCAACCCAAAATGGCGAATTTACAGGACCAAAAATGGCGGAACTACGTAAACATCGACGTTGAAAAGCGCATTTTACTTCAAATTGGACTGTTTTGTCAAGGAGTTGATAAATAGGTAACTTTTTTTTTGAAAAGGTAATATAAGTAAATCCATGTGTTAATATATTTTACCAAACAAAAAAGATAACTTATTTATGGATTATAATAAAACGCTCCAAATTACAACACACAATTCAGCAAAAATAAACCATACCCACATTGTAGTTCACCATTTCACTAATCACCTACAATTGCATGAAAAAGAAAATAAGAGCTGCATCAACATCTAAAAAAATATTAACAGAGAAGTCAAACCAAAACGCTAGCGCCATTTGTACAAATTGCAAAGTTACTGGGCGCCATTTATGACCACAGAGAAAGAAATTCCTTATCTTTCTTTCTCTCTCTCTCTCTTTTTTTTTTTTTTTTTTTTAAAGGGAGTAAAACTTGAAACACGAACTTTTAAGAACTTAAGGGGGGAAAAAAATTTATAGGGAAAAAAGATATTTAACTGAGCTCAAGAAATCGATTTTCATTCAACATTGTAGGGTTTTCTCATTTTATCTTGGTTTCCTGAGTTTAGTTCATGTAAGTCAGAAACATACCTACAATATTGCTTCTATTTGAATCAAAATTTACTGGTATTTATTAATTTAACAACTTCGTAGATTAAATATTTTTCTAAATTGGCAAAGAAAAAAAAAATTGGAAAATTTCAGGAAAAGTGCCGAATTTTACGATTTTTCGAATTTTGGGATTCTGAATTTGGGGTTCGGTACTGTAATAACGTTGGGAGTATCTCTTTACTCCATAGTTGAGGATTTAACATGCCTAAATTTGTCATCGGCAGATTGTGGCCCAAAAATTTATTAGTTTTACGTTTGCAAAAATGACGTATCTGCAAAACCAGTTTAGGACAAAATCAAAGCGGATTTCGGACGTTGGCGGATTTCAGGTCGGCGGATTTATGGCGCTCGACTGTACTTCCATTCTATCCACCGCTGAAACGCTATTCAAACAGAGATGTCCTGATGAAACCTTTCCCCAGGCTCATCATTAATTGCACCACGGTTTTGAGGAAAGCTGTCCATATGGGAGTCCCAAAACTAGTTTTAATGACATATGCAGGGTGCGTACACTATTCTCTGAGTAAAAATCAAGCACTTTCCAGGACTCTTCAAGCAAAAATCAAGTAAATCTAACCACTTTGAATACAAGTTACATTACAAGCCAAAAAGATTTCTTTAATACTATTTAATTTAGAAAATTCTAACTGTAATAAAATAACTTCATATTCAATACTATAAAAATTTATCATATTGCACATTAATTAAATTTATGTGTTGTATCGGCTGTGTATGTAACGAGCCATAGCTTAATTGCTTGTCAGGTCAGACATGTGCCTTACTGAGAAGAAAAATACAGAAAAATTACGACATAACTCTGTGTAAAAGCTTATTAAAAAGTCTTATATTACAAGCATAAATTACTATGAAATAGAATTATTAAATACTAAGCAAGTCAACTCATTACTTTAATATAAAAAAATGATTGGGGCATTATGTCTAACCAAAAAAATGGTGGAAGTGACATGGCATTTTTTAAAGAAATAAACATGTTTCTGAGCAATAACTTCTTTTTTTAAACTGAAATAACTATTTTTCATACTTGATAACTAAAAAAATTTTAATGAAATGAAATAACTTCAAAATTAGGTGTGAATATTTTTTTACATGTTTTTATATATTGAATTAAAATATAAAGAAATATTATTTATTTTGTAACAATGTAAAATGAGTACTTGAAAGGGGGGAACCCTAACGCTAAAGATGATCTAAAATTTAAACACATTTTAAATTACATGCAAAAAAAAAGAAAGAAAAAACAATTTTTAAAAAAAACGAAACATTTTTGGCAAAAATATTTTAAAACAGATTTTTAATAAGGCTCCAATATTTAATAATTATAATCAACTGATGTATCACTAAAACTTAAAGGCTAAAAATTCCTTGATTATCGGGGACATTTCGGGGATTATCGGGGAGTGGGCGTGGCAAAATGACGATTCTGCAAGTCCTTTACAGAAGCTGAAACTTAAGAAAGATTAAAAATAATGATAAGCTCATATTTATTGATGTCTAAGGGTGAGAATCCGATATTAAACGAGAACTAGGAAGTTTTGCAGAAGCCGATGCAACCGGATTTCGAAATGCTTAAAAAATCGGGATTAACACTTAAAAGCGCAAAAAACGGACCGAATGTGTAAATTTCACTCGCAATTTGTGAAACTTCGTAGGAATGCAAGCAGGCTACTTTCAAAAATGTTCATTGGGTTAAAAATATAGAGAAAAAAATCCAAATTACAAATTTTTGCGGAAGCGAAATTTTTAATTACCAAAACTACGGAATTCTATCAAAATACGGAAAAATCATATGTCTGCAGGTAAGAATTTGAAGAAAGGCGAATTTTCCTGTTGATAAGTTGCAAAGTCATAGCAAAAATGAGAAAATCAAGGACTTTCCAGACATTTTTGTACATTATTCCAAATTTCCAGGACTTTCAAGGTCTTGAAAAAAAAAATTATGTAATTCAAGGACTTTCAAAGTTTTCCAGGACGCGTACGCACCCTGCATGTGACAATCTATAATACAATAGCATTTTATCATGTCACCAACAAGATCATTCTTCATCATGAACGGACTTCCTTAAGTGGTGGGCCATTAAAATTCTTTCTTTAACTTTTGCCTCACTTATAAATTTTTGAATTTTTTCCTGAGATGCAAGAAAGACAATTTTTTTATTTTTTCAAAAAATTTTTTGTATTAAAACATAAAACGTTATTAAAAGAAATGCATAATATTTATTGTTTTTCCCTTTAATCAATACCATTTATGTGTAGGCAACCTCTTACAAATAAAATTAAAAAACCTCAAATTTTTGAAAAAAAAAAAAAAACTGCAAAAAGCCCAATAAAACCCAGTGGGTTGGGTTTTTTCCAACCCTGGTCTTGACCTATAATTTCTGTTTTGGTTTTCTATTTTTTACCTGCTAAGTTTCTTTAAATTAGGTTATTGTTTTTTTAAAATGTAAATTTAGATGCATTAGCAAAGATACAGACAGTAAATCTCTTCCTAAATGATAATTGATGAAGTCTTAGCAATCATCAAATGTGGCAAAAGATAACATACTCCTCAATACTGAAGCAGGGTCAGGGTGTTTACAGATTTTCAAAAGTGCAATTTCATGACCTGTTGGTGATACGTCAGACATTGATTCTGCTGAATATACGGTATCCTTTGTCTGACAGATAGATACCGGATATTTGGCTCTGTTGTTTGAAACATGTCAATTTCTGGAAAGAGGGCGGAATGCAAGAAACTTCTGAGGAAGGCCAGAGCCCCCAAAGAGCTATTGTGTCAATGTTGTTGCTGCTGATGATGATTAACCTGTAAATTATATACACAGTACATACCCTACAGCTTCGAAATATGTAGTAAGTTTATAATTTACATGTATTCTCGAAAAACATGTTAACACGTTGACTGCCAACACACTAACTGCCAGCACTGTTTGTAGTTTATGGATCTCCAGAAGATAGTTTAATTTAATTGCACAAAACATTTTATTAAGTAAAAAATTACTAACTTCCTATACATGTATTGAAAAATGAAAAAAGTTCGCAACAACACGACAACTTGTAATTTGGTCTCTCAACAAGTTCACCTACTAAGAGTTATCTCGTAGGTTGGCAGTCAACGTGTTAATTAATTTTTTAAACTCAAATTTGAAGTGCTGATTAAAAGAATATTTCATGCAGAAGCCGCATCGGATACCGAATATTTAAATCCCTATTGGATACAGTACGGGGCCGTTCATAAATGACGTCACGCTTTTTTCCCATATATTTGACCCCCCTCCCCCCCTTTGTCACAATATGTCACACTTCAGCGGACCCCCCTCCCCCCCTTTGTCACGCGTCACGCTATGTTGCATAATGCATAATGTCACACTTCTTGTTACCCCTCCCTTTGTCACAATTTCACGAACCCTCCTCCCCCCTCGAAGTGTGACATCATTTATGAATGATCCCTACGTTCGATGGCTTCGGGGGGGGGGGGGGGGGGCTTCAAGTGGAAGGTCAGCGGCTCAATACCAGACCCGTTGTAGACTCACCACGTACACTTGAGGTTATGTGCATGCAAAATCAGTGGAGTCCTGGTACCTCGAGCACAGGGGAGGGCATCCCGAAGGCCTAGTGCTAACAAGGTAGGAGGTTGGAGGAGAAAAGTGTGAGTATAAAGCAGTAGTGCATATATATATATATATGTACCACTTACCCCCATTCCTTTTTAGGGAACCATAATCCTCCAACTATTATGCTTCGAGCCTAACATACCAAGGAAGGTCACATTCACACAGCAATAAATAATAAGGCTGGGCTGTCTTCAAGCAAACCTATCTCGGTACAGCTACGCCAACAGTGGAGATCAACGGACTCCACTTCCTCGAGCCCAGGGAAGGGCAGCCCTTAAGCCTCATGCTAACAGGAAGGAGGATGGAGGAAAAAAGTGTGAGTATAAGGCACAAATGGATTTCCTTTCGGCAATAGTCAGTTTAATTGGGGTATAGGAGGGGACAATTGCCTCCCAGAAGTATTTATACCTGTTGTGAAAATTTTGTTGTCTTTTACCTAGGATATGCCTTTGCTCACCACACTAAGAAAATTTTGAAATGATGTGTCTGTGTACAATTGTACAAGGTACTAAAAGATTTTGAAAAAATGAGATATTGGGGTAGATTATTTAAGTTCTAACACACTTATGTCTTTTTACAACTTTTAGTTAAAAAAAATTAAATCACAAAAAAAATGAGACGGTTTAAGATGATTTTCTATGGGGATCTTTTGGGATGATATATTTAGAGAAGTGATAACCGCTGTGTCATTATAAACAAGTTTGTCTGCATGTGTGTGTGTGTGTGTGTGATATATGAATGAATGAATTGTTTTAGGGGCAGCTCTGAGGAGCACTAGCACTGCGACCGCAGGTCTATTGTACTAACAACCCCAATTAGTGAGTCTGAAGCAGATCAGTGGCTGAGACAAATTTCAGCAATAAATTAGCAGGGAAACTGGGTAGTTCCCAGGGTTCGATATAATGAAATCCAAGATACTCAAATCATTGTGCAGAGAAAAAGTCGCATTCACATAAAATGTATGTTGAGCTTTCTTCTGCAGCAGGACATCCTGCATAGCGGGTGATATATATTACGTATATATATATATAATATATAAGTACATACGATGCCCCCCTCCCCCCTGAAAAGTTGCGCTGGAGTCGCCACTGCAAAATATGAAAACAGTAAAACATATCAGTGTAAAATGAATTTTCATTAGTGTGTACTACACTAGCAAACACAACGTACCGTTAATTCAATTACGAAATAAAAAGCTAATAATTAAAGAACCATGAATATAAGTTTTATAAAACAAAACAAAAGTAATTCAATTAGCCACAAAATCTATAAATTAGAAATATCTTTTTTACAACAAAATCATTCGAGAACAAGATGATTACTTTCTTAAACTCCGAAAAAACGTACCAAGGAATTTGCTAATAACATATAAGAGATGAAAACTATCAGTAACATACAAATAATTCAATTTGAGCATACCGTATTTACTAGCTTAACAGTCTCGCTTCTCAAACGATTGTAATCAGAAAAGTCCAGCTGCAACTATTGCAAAGCGAAATCTACAGTGCCAATATAGTACACCCACTCAAATTTAGATCTAGTCAAGTTAAGCACGTTTATTCTTTATTATTGTTTTGCTTCAGGGACAGCGTAATAAACGAACGGCTAATTTGGCATCGGTCTATGTTTGACGTCACCAGAATAGGTGGAGCTACGTTATCTCTGACATCACAAAAATGGGTGGAGCTATATTTATTGCTGTCGCCTGTGGTTTGATGTTTCGTTTCTCGCGTTATGCCGATGTTTTCCTTTTCTCTTTAAATGTTACTTTCATTTTTTTCATTTTATATTTTCATAAAGTAAGTAAGAAACGATTTGAGGTTTTATTTGAATACAGTAGCAGTTGGTTTAATCTAATATCTCGAAGAAATAATTTATGAATACATTAGTAATTTTGCATTAGCGATGGATACACACAGGAGACATTTTAGCGCAATAATGATCATGTAAGATTTGGTTGGTTTGAGAAATTGTGATTCTTAAATTTAAAAGAGGAAATATACTCGATTATTATTAATAATTTTGAAGTGAATTAATTAATAGTGAAGATTATGTAATTTTGGGGTAATAAAAATTTCATTTGGTTATTACTATTATTATTATTAAAACGTTGACTCTTTGGTTTCGAAAGTAACTTGATTGTCACTGTTTGGATATCAAATTATTAAATGCAACATTTTACAATTTAGTTTCTTACAAAACTTTATTTGGGGGAAAAAAAGGTTTTTGCTTCTGTGAAATAAAAACTGCGGGGGGGGGGGGGACAAAAGAGGAAATTTTTTTAATTATCATCAAATAGAATCGAAATCCTTTGTGATAAATAATAAAAACGAGAGGGGTTTAAAGAAAAAGGAAAAAAATTCTGTGAATGTCGCACAAATAATCGATAACGAATTTCATGCCACATTTTTTCCCACCAGACACCTACCTGTTAAACGCGGCCGTAGGATTGGTTGCGCACGGGGCAAGGTAGTGGGGTCCACGGATTTTACATGCACGTATCCCCAAGTGTACATGGTGGGTCTTCAGCGGGTTTCAGGTGGAAGTCCGACGCTCTAACCTAAGCTACCACTTCCATATTTTTCACGCTGCTTGCTTTTTCATGCACTTGCTCCTGCAGTACGGCAATCCTTTGATCCCTTCTCTGTAATTTTCGTCTAAGACCACAAAGTAGGCATTCGTCACTGAGGTTACTACGGTATCACAACGTAATATTATGAGGAAGAGCATTATGAACAGCATGAGGAAGAAGTTCAAACTTCAGCAGTGCATAAAGTTTTGCCATCTACAGCTTTATTGTGGACTGAAGCATTTGCACATTGCCTTGAAGCACGACTTTCTCCTTCGCCAGCCTTTTCCTTTAAATTTGGAATGCAATTTATCCAAAAGATTAACATAATATTCATCCTTTTCTGCCTTTTTTTAGCTAATCAAATTCTAAACTTTCCTTAGTGTACCAAAAAAGAATTCTTGCCAGCAGATGTGCTTTTTTTTTTTTTTTTGGTTCTGCAATCCATGTTTTAACAGTTGTAAACAATAAGAAACGGATTCTCCCAGTGTAGCGCGTATCTCAGTTTTAATATTCGTTGAAGCTAAACCTTTTTATTATTATTAAAAATAATTTATTATATTAGCTTGCACTTCTGTTTTCTCCATACTCGGTTAAAAATAAAAGAAGAAAATTTTAAAACAGCATGGTATAAAAACAACCAAACACAAACAATTTGAAATTCTCAAGAAGTAAACAAAGACAGCAAAGAAGTGCTCTTTTTCAAAGTATCTGCTGGCGGCCTGAAACTTTTAATCCCATCCTCGTAGTTTTGGATGGAGCCGGGGATGTCTGCAAAACAATTCAACAGTGAGGCAAAAAAAGAAACTCCTCTTAATTTTAGAAAATTAGTATTAACTTTTATTTAAGTGATGCCCACCTGACACAGACTTAGTACCGGATCTTGGAGTTTTCCGTGGGGGGGGGGGGGGGGGCAAAACTGAAAAATGACGCCCCCTGCATCCAACTATTTTTCATATTTCACATCACTTTTATGAACTGGCCATTATTTAAAGAATTTTTCACTTTCGCGCAATTGATAAACCTATTTTCTTTAATATTCCCGCGGCATGGCTCTTCCAGTTGAACATTAGGGGTAGAGCCATATGAAGGGAGCCCTCCTTAACTGAAGATATGAAACAACTGACGGTCAAGGAGGTCCTTAGGTTTTTCCCTCTTAAAAATCTTGAAAGCAATACGCAAGCTAGTACGTTTTGGGGCCTTAGAAGACACATTTGGGACTGCAAAAAATAGTAGGAAAAAAAACCAAACAAACGTTTTCAAATTTAAGCGATTTTATTCATAAAAATTCAGAATTAGGATTTTTTTTTAAATTCAGGGGTCCAGATGGGGGTCTTACCCTCTCCGTAATAACGCCTATATCAAAGAACCATATGTGTCTGTCTTCTCAAACGACACTTATTATTACAAGCCCCCCGCCCCTTCCCAAAAGGATGTTTTGAAAACTTGTAAAAGAAAAAATGTTGTATTTTAGGAGCATGGCATGATTGATACTTCACTGTCACAAAGGAAAAAAAATTGAATTAAAATTTTTAAATTTTGACATTGCAGAATTTGCCGCCTCTAAAACTGCCTTTCTAGGAACCCTTTGTCAACTACAGGAGCCGGCTGACTGATCAACGACGCAACATATTCAGTTTATACTACATGTAAACATACTATGTAAACATTTCAGTTTTAGAAATGTTCACATAGAACAAAAATGTTCTCTCTTTTCAAAAGTTAAATTTTCTTAATTGAATACTCTATCTATTCTTCTTTTTCGTTCTTCTTCTTCTTCTTCTTTTTTTTTTGTGCATCACAGCTGAATTTGCCGCCCCCAGAAGTGCTGCACGGGGCCATCAGGACCCCGGTTTGCGTTCCCTAGATCCGGCATTGGCCATTGAAATGGGGGTGAGGTAGGGTGATAATTTCTGAGCGTCAATCTGGGACATGTCCCCAAATCCAAGGACAATTTGGGGACTACAGAAACAGTTTTTGGGACATAACAAACTATTATATATACACCTGTGGCGGTCGACCGCCACACACCTCTATTGTGAAAAATTAATCTCATTATAAATTTCAAAGGGTATTCCAAGCATATTTTCAGCATAATTTATGCATATTTTCTTAGTTTTTGTTTGCTTGTTTGTTTACGACCATTTCAGGTCACATAAATATTCGAGTTTATTTGCTATTCTCAAGGATATGCCTCAAACTCTCGTCTAATATGACAGATAGAACAAGACAGCACAACAGATTTTAATATACAAAGAAGGAAATACACCCAGGCTCCTCAGTGGCTGAGCGGTCAAATCGACTGGCTCCTGTGCCTCCCTGCGCGGAGAAAGAAGCGTGGGTTCGATTCCCACCTTTGCCCTGGGTGTATTTCCTTCTTTGTATATTAAAATCTGTTGTGCTGTCTTGTTCTATCTGTCATATTAGACGAGAGTTTGAGGCATATCCTTGAGAATAGCAAATAAAATCGAATATTTATGTGACCTGAAACGGTTGTAAAGAAAGAAAGAAAGAAAGAAATACACCCAGGGGAAAGTGGAAAACCACACCCACGTCTCTTTCACTCCGCGCAGGGAGGTACCGGAACCAGTCGATTAGACCGCTCAGCCACTGAGGCCCCATTTTCTTAGTTCATTGCTGTTAGGCACGAAGGCAATAATTTGTTAATTGTCATGATATTATCTGAAATTTTACAAAATACTATGTTAAAGTTTAAAATTGCAAATCTAGAAGCAATTTGAAGAGAAAGAATAGAAATTTTTAAATTTGAGACTTTCTAAGTTAAAGTGTTTTCGGGACAAAACACTAAAATTATACAAATTTGGGGACTGTCCCCGAAATTCAAGGACGTATGGTCGTCCTAGGCGAGGGTGTTGTTGTTTTATGAGGGCGGAGTGCGTCAATGTCTTTGATGCTTTATTTTGAGTACTAAAAAGGTCTTTCCGTATGTATGAAAAATATTTTAAAAGGACGAATTTGTTTTACATTTGATAAGTAGTATTGTAGGAAAATAAATTCTACAGTAAGGGAAATAATTCTAGTCTACAGTAAGGCAAAAATTTTAAAGATAAATAAAGTATAATGGGTTTCCGGACACTTTTATTTTTGATTTTGCGTCTTAAAAGTTCAAGCAATTAGTTTCGAATTGAGAGGGCATTGTATTTTTCCGTCGGATCGCTTTTCAGAATACTGCAGAAGTCACTCCAGATCCTATATAATACTAAATGCACCTAATAGGACTGAGTTAAATATACTACTGGTTAATAATAAAAGAGTTAAATATAGCACTTCTGAAAAGCGGATAACTATGAATAATTTTCTTATTGTTCTATCATTATTAATCTTTTCTTTTCATTTTTCAAGGAAAGTATGTTTTGTAGTGTTCACTTTATAACCTCTAGCAAGAACATGGATAAAGTACATGCAAAGTATTTTATTGTTTTAAAACCTTCTATATTTTCTTTCATTAAATCAAATTTAAAACGAAAATCATCTGTAGCAACTCTTCATACTTTAAAATAAGCATTCATGCTCTGAAATGTTTTCCTCCATTATTTCCGAAAGCAAGTATAAATATTTGACAGTAGATGGCAGCACTCCATGTTATTTTGCAAGAAGCGCGCGTCGCGCGAATCGCACTTGCAGGAGCAGACGAATTTTCGGGCCATTGGAATGTCATGCTAATACATTTCTTGATGAAATGCAATAGGAAATTTAAATAAACTAAGTTTTTTTTTTCTTTCATCTAAAGATGTGTGATAAAAGTTAATTTATTTTTAGATGACAAACATTCTTAATTGGGAAATAATGGAAACTTTAGTCGTAAAAATAAAATATATTAAAGTTTGATAGTGATGATCTATTTAAAAGTACTCTTAGAAAGTATGATGAATGCGTTCCTGTTCTTCTATAAAGTTATTTAAATGCATTCAGTTTTAGTAGCATAACACTGAAATATATTTAGTAATATCATCGTAAATTAAAATGGTAATTTTGTGTAAAATTGGCATTTAAATGCTTCGAGTATGATAGCCGAACGCAATCGTTTGCTTCAATTGCTTGAAGGCACATCATTTGCAACGTTTAAAGTGCTCTTTTATGTTTTATTTGTGTGTAATACTGGAAAACCAATCTATATATATGATAATTCATTCTAGATATTATTGGACTACTATTAAATAACAGCGAGATTCATTTCGAGTTTTAATCATAAAAATTAGAAATATTTTATTATTTATTCATATTCTAAATTTCTTTCTCTGTTCTTCATTAGAAACAAAACAGTCATAACTTAAACGGTATTTTTTATACAAGTAATCAATATTTTAAGTCCATAATGAATTGTTTCAATTTTAATGATTTCGTGTTAAATTAAATTTGAATAGTTACACGAAAATAGATTAAAAATGCGGCAAATGATTAACAATTTATTCAGCTTTTATTAATAGTCCCGATTTGGAACTACTATGTATTTTTCATATTCAAGCAAGAACGGAAAATAAAATATGGTAAAAAAAGTAAGAGCTTTCGAAGTACTTTTCAACACATAAAGGAAAAGAACTAACAATTTTCAAAATACCTTTTTTCTCTCTCTCTTATGTTTCTCCCATTAGCTAAACATAATCCCCGATGCCAAGCAGCAGAGATAGGCGTATCACGAAGTCAGCTATAAAGAAAACCGATCAGCTGTGCGCGACAAGTTGCATGATTTCCGCAGTTTACGTATGTATACTTTATGCACTTCTCTTACATAAATATGTTTTAACATTAGCCTTATTCTTTAATCACTTCCCAAGAATAACCAATCTATTAAATGATGAAACAAAACTGAGTTTTGATCAATGGAAAGGACAGACGGACATATTTGAGGAACATTTTACTGCAGGAGTTACGAGTACTAATAGGTTGGCTGGATCGTGGTTTTGTCACAATCGTTAAGCCTAACAATAGGAACGAATTATCAAGTTACCTCAATTTATTGTTGTTAATAGAGCTGTATGTCTAATTATATAGTTTTATGGTAAAGCGCTATTAGTGTACGACAAGCCAGTACTGATTTTTACAAATCATGGAAAGGGCGAATTGATTCGCTGCAGGGTGTAAACTTTGCAGTTGAAAGCTTCGTTTTCTCTCGTTGCGAATAGATCGGAGTTCAAACATTCGTAAATAAGAAAACAAAAAAAAGTCTGATATCTGTTTAGGGTGATTCCAATTTTGGGAGTGGTGTTTCAAGATAAAAGGTATGTTTAGAAATTGTGTGATATGTGAAATATTGTAATTTTATTTGTGAGAAGTATGTAGAAAAGTTTTTTAATGTTAGAAATTTGCTTCCATATGAAAATATCGCGATAAAAGTATAAAGTTGCAATTTTTTTTTTCTTTTCAATTCCAGCACAAGAAATTTTTTTTTTTCAAAATATTCAAGTGACGTTCATTTCTTTAAGCCAAATATATTTCAATGTTTATAAAATGGTAATTTATATGTGAATTAATTAAAAAATTCAATTTTTGTTTATAAATTTTATTGATTTTAGGAAGATTTCCGAGAGAAAATACTTTTTTCCTTATTATAGACTTGAACATTTGTATTTGATGCATCCTGATTTTAAAGGTTATGACATAATAATTATTCCGTGACTGCTCATTCATGTAAGTTTTAAAATTTACCTTTTTGTTTATCTACATAGTAAGGTCCCCAGCTTGTATGATGCTCAATTTTTTTTTTGTCATCGTAATTTGATGTAATATAGATCGTATAATTTGATGACAACAGGTATCGAGTCTAACAGGGCTCGCCGAATATACAGAGATAGTTAATACTCAAAGTACATTTTCACAGGTTAACAAATGCAACCCTATGTACTTAATTGTTCAAATAGCGTTACCAGACTGTCAAAATAGAAAATCATGAAGTATTAAATATTTTTAAGGATATGCATAGATGCCAACCAATATGAATTGCATATAGTCGCTTACAGAAAATAGTCAAAACTTTCAGTTTATTACAGATTACCGGGAAATGCAAGATTTCCTGCCAAATATTAATTTTGCTTATCACTTTTTCGGAAGTAATAATGCAGAATCTGATATTTTATCACTCCTTAAAAAAAGGGGATCTATAAGAATTATGTTTCATTTGTGTAAAAAATAAATAAAATCAATAAATAAAAGTGCTATTGGTTGTCATAAACATATATTTGTGTGATTTATTTTGCATTTTCTATTAACTAAATTTTAACTGAAATTTTAAGAACAATACAAAAAAAAAAAAAAAAAAGGCAATTTGTTGTAGCGTAATGTGATAAGTTTTCTTGCATTTTATTGAATTTTGTATTTCACGTTTGTGTACATTAAATACAGTATAAACAGTAAGATATTAACAAAAATTTGATTTCACATGATGTAGCCATTGCAAGTGTTGCTGTTAAATGTCCTACAGCATTTTACAAGTTGATCAAATTTCAGTAAATACATGACTTGTTTATTTGTCCTTGCTTTCAATCAGTTATATGCTATTCTATATTGCAAAATATGCTATTCATCATTATTTTTTTTCAATGGGGAGTTACTTGCCTTGTCGGCATACTATTCATTATTGTTGGTCAAAAATCTTAAATTTGAATCCAGAAATTATGTTTAGAGCAAAAAACAAACCTATCTACTTGAATAGAGAAAAGAATAAAACACTAAAGATCTTCTTTGATGCAGAACCCTTTCTAATGTTGGTATCTTTATACTATATGCTTGAAACTGTTTGATACTTAAGTTTATAGTTATAGTGTTATTGAATTTTAATTTTTAATACTTTTTTCCTCCAACCTTCTTCCCTCTAACGTCATAGCTAGAAATTTTTTTCATTGGGGAGGGGACCCGACTTTGAAACACTAGCGTTGAGGAAAGTTTCAGGGAGGAATGTATGTTACATTGCGAAAATTTTAGAGATTTCGATATCCCCAAGGTGGGGTCTTCAGCGGGTATCGAACACACAACCTTACAAGTGGAAGAACGACATCCTAACCACTAGGCTACCATGGCCCTATTTTTTAATACTAGCAGAGATTTTTAATTTTCAATAGATTTAACTCTCATGAGACTTATTGTACAAAATGACCTGTATCTTGTTATGGCCTGTTGAAGTATTTTTTTTTAAATGATGAAAGTCATTAACAAATTAGTCTCTTGACAATGTTGCACAAAAACATAACAATAAGTGATATTTAATAACAATTCTCTGTTATACATTGTCATAAGTATTACCTCGTATCAATTTTTTATTATTTTTGTACACTAAACGGAAAAGAAAAAAACAATGCGGGTGGATTGTGGATTAGCCAACTGATCACGCCAAGCTTATTATTGTTAATTTGTGTTTGTATCGTAATTAATTTCCAATCTGTTGCAGTCTTTGACAATTTTTGAAATTGTATGGATCAGGGGTGGAGCAGCAGTTTTACCAAAGAATTATATTGTGGAAATATCTCAACTTATGAGTACTCTATAAACTCTAGTAGAATGATTATATATTTATTTTATTCATCAAATTGTACTTTTGAGCTAATTAATTGTCATTCATGATACAAAGTTTGATAAAGAAAAAAAAGCATGTTGGTGTAAAATTTAAATTTGACTTTGAAACACTTATGTTGAGGAAAGTTTCGGAGAGGAATATATGCTACATTGGTGACAAATTTTGGGATTTCAGTGCCTCCACCCCCCCTCTGGATACGGCCTTGGGTGCACCCTTGAATCTATGCCCCTGCATCTCTTCTGGAAAGCAGTTTGAGTGTTCTCAATGGTGAGTCTAGCATTTTTTAGCAGGGCATATCGCCTTGCCACCTTTTGATGCATCCTGTTACCTTTACCAGTGTATCAAGCATTGTTTTAGGGATCAAACAAATAGCGATTGGTTTGGCGAATACCGAATATTCGGCCATTTCTTAAAGTCCAAAGCCGAATATTAGGCCACTTCTTCCAGGCCAAAGCTGAATATTGAAATTTCTAGAAAATGATTGTAACAGAAAGTATTTGTCAAATTTAAGAGTATTCACAAAGTCAAACACCAATTTCACACATTTCATTTATGATGTATGATTTAACTCTGTTCATTAAGAATCTAAAATAACATAATGTTGATGCATTTTCTGTATTGTTTTGAATGCAATTGTCTTTTGTGGACACCTCAGAATAAATATTTTCGTCTGGCTGGTGTTTGCTATAGAGAAGTTTTACTGTACCTTGATATTTTCCAGCACTAGTTAGTACTCCACTGATGACTACAACAAGGTGCTATTTAGCATTTTCAATTGCAAATCCTTGCATTCGCTTTGAATACGTCAAACATGTTAAACTCGAAATCCTAACAAGAATTGCAAAAGCTACTAAAAAAGGAACAGAAAGGAAAATTACATGAAGGTTTTGATTTTGTTGGGTACTTTTACTATGCTAGCCAGTGGTGTAGTCCTGAAAAAAAAGTTGGGGGAACGCTTATACATCCAAAGATAAGTAATTGAAATCAAAAGTGAGGGGACGTTTATGTTAAAATTTAATAAATGTGAGGAGACGCTTGTATTAAAATAAAAAGGTAGGAGGACACCGTCCCCCTGCGTCCCCCCTCGACTACACCACTAGCGTTTCCATGTTGGCCAACTCAAGCTGTCGGAATTGAAAATAATGTTACATGTTATAAGGCCTGAAGAGATTTTTAGATAAATGGTGCTTTAGCCAGGATTCGGATTACAATTGAGTTAAATTAAGTCTCGAAGGAAATTAAGATTATTAGATAAAGTAAGTATTACTTCAAATAAAGTTCTACAATGGCGTTACTTCTAGTAAAAAAACACCAGAAAGTCGTACTGGTGTGTTCTAGCACCACTACACCACAGCTCCTTCATGAACTGTATGTTTCTATCAAGTACTTACTATACAGAGATAATAGCTTATTGGGAAGAGGGTTCAACGGAAGGCGATTAAGTTAGTAAGTGGACTTAGAGGTTTAGATTATGATACCAGACTTGAAAGCTTATAATATGTGTATTCTCAAGCAAAAGAGAATTCACAGAGATATGCTTCAGTTTGAATTTATTAAAATGGAAAATGTTGATGGGGGTGGGATACATTTTTGTGCAGGAGGCAGAGTTAGAGTTATTGTTTCAAGCATTTCAAATCCCAGAACAATCTTGAAATCGTTAAAAATTACCATCAAAAACCTCATCTACTCGAGTATTATCTCTTTTGTTTCCAAATAATCTTCAGTGGTTATTAAAGTCTCCTCCCAACTATGCTGACGTTCGAAAAGTAATTGCCAGATAGAAATGTACAGTTCATCTAGAAGTGTAGACATAGGCTCTTATAATGATGTATATGCTGAGACTAATATTAGTTCCTCTCTAATTGCAAAGAAAAAAAAACAGAAAGGCTCCAATGCCGAAATTTTCTATGTGACGGTTTAAATATGGCTGCTTTACCTCTACCTGACAAGATAACCCCAAGAAATTTGGATATTAGGCAATACTGATTTTTTAAAATACGGGTTCTTCTATCCAATATGCAAGAGCTCCATTACCTGAAGCATGCTTTGAGAGAAGGCGAAGAAGCTGCCTGTAAATTGGTTTGCACTATATTAATTTTTGTAGAAGAAACTGTTAAGAAACCTTTTTGTGAAGTCTGAGAATTGGTTGAGTAATGAAAATATGTTATTCAAATTTTTTATTTGTTTCTTTTACGCATTTAAGATTTTGTTTTTGATATTTTGTGGTAAATCTTTATAGCAAGGGCATTCAGCATCATTTGTGATTTAATCGGTATAGTAGCAGGTTCTGTAATTTTTGTTATAAAGGTAGCAATTAATGCAGTAAGGCCCTACCGTAAGGAAAGGTAGCAATTAATGCATTCTGCTTTACATTGCTACTTACACCCATAACCTTCTGGGGGTCTGTACTGTATCCGCAATGGGTTTGGTTGTTGAGGTTGGGCATCATATGTCCATAGCCTTGACATTTGAAACAGTGGCTTATGCCCAGGAATTCTGTGATACTGATTACTTGCTAGGAAAAGAGACATCCTAGAAAAGTTAAGTGGGGTTTTGGGGAACACATTAATTATAGAATCCTCGTTGTGAGCATTCAACAACTTACAAATGCATGTTCACTTTCTTGTTGTGTGTTGAGGACTTTCTTAGCACTGATGAAGGGACTGCATAGTAGCCTTGAGATAGCTATTTAAAGTATTGTTATTTATTTTCGCTCATATTTTAGCACAAGGTATTTTTGATCATTTTTTATATATTCAGCATCTCAGTTGAGTATTGAATTTTCCCTTGATAATTTAAAGCATATTTTGATTTCCTTTTCTGACTCGACATTGATTGAATCTATGAAAATTCTGCGGATGTGCTCCTCAACATCCTTCAGAACTCTGTAGAGAATGACTCTGGGGAATATTTTCGTTGGTATATAGATATTAATTTAATTTGTAAAAGAATATTGCCAGACTTCCCTTGGCGAAAAATTTAACATATTTCTCTATTTTAATAGTGTATTGTATTTACTGGCATAAAAGTGGAAAATAACGTTGTTACTTTAATCTCGGACAATCAAAACCGTGAATCGATCTAGGCCTTTGTTAAGAGCTCTGGCTTCCGTTTTGATACTTCAGATTCAGATTATGATCTTTTCTCGAATCCAAGCCTCACCTATCTGGCCAATTGTTGGTAAAAGGGTTTGGTCATTTTACATCTTTGATAAAGGCTTCAACCATTCCTATCAAATCTACTGTATCCCAAATTAAATCCACTATCTGCCAAAAGCTTCAGGCTTCTTGTGTCATTCCTGCGACCCATCTTCTGAGAGTTTCATACGGAATATGTGTTTCTTTTGAAACAGCATAGGTGGAGTTTCCTTTCTCTACCTTTATTTAACCTGGCACTTTCAAGATCAGCAGCAGTGTACTTTGGTTGGGTCTTCCATACATAGTTGGTGATGACAGCCTATGTCCTAAATGAGATTAAAAAGACAATACATTAGCTATCAATACCTACTAAGGCATATAGCTTGTAGTAGACTACTTTTAATGATAATAAAATATAACACCTATATAGCATTATTAACAGAGCTTATAATGATAAGTAAAATAGTAGCTAATAGTAGGATTATTCTACAGTTTCACAATGTTCATAATGTTTCACAGAAATTTCATCAACCTTTCATTGTGCATTGTGTGTACAAATCTTCTGCTGTGGTTTTTTTGTAATAACAGCAAAATCATCCGAAAATGAAGCTGTGAGCGTGTTGTCATTTATAAAATTTAAAAAGGGTAGGTGACAGAATCGCCCCCTGAGGAACCCTGCAGAAATTATTTTCTTAAATGAAATTTCATTGCGCACTTTTACTTCAAAAGTTCTTCCTTTCAGCTAATTTTTAATTAATTTGATCATGTAGTAAGGGAATTTGTGTCTTCTCGTTTTGTAGTCCTTCAGTTATATAGTTGATGACACGGATTATCTGCTGCTGGATGCTGTGGTTTTCGCGGAGGGCAAACTGCTCATTAGGAATTATATTATGTTCTTCATTAAAATTTTTGATTGTTTTGAGGATGACTTTTTCATAAATCTTAGAGAGATTTGAGGTGAGGCTGATTGGTCCATAATTTTGTACAAATCTGCTATTACTGCCAGGTTTATGTATATAGAATTACATAATAGAGTTTTTTCAGTTTTTAGGAAAGTAGCTGAAAATGATGAGATACTTGTTTATTATCTCAGTAAGGTTTGTCAATGCGTTAATTGGTATATTTTTCATCATTTTGTAAGTAATTTTGCCTTCTCCTGCAAACTTTTTTGTTTTTGCTTCTTTTACGGCCTTATTCACAATCGCGAGTCACCCACAGAGTTACTCTCTACCGTAGGTTACTCGCAGATTTAACAGAAAACTTTATTCTCAATCACGAGTCGGAGGGAAACTCGCGAGTTCGCAGCCGATTCTCACCCCAGCGTATGACTCGCCGTTTCTGGAGGGTTACTCTCGGGTTTTCTCCCATCATGCAATGCGGCATTCGTAAACAAACATGGCGGAAAGATATCATGCGTTTGAACTTTCTGATTTAGAAGCTCTGGAGAACTCGGAAAGAAGATTTCCGGTTCTGCCAGAAACAAGAAAAAATGATCTCTATGAATTAGATGACATTGATTTTAAATACCGTTATCGATTGAACAAAAGCACCGTTGAAGAAATAGTGCAAATTCTTCACACCAAATTGCAATCGAACACTGCGAGAAACATGGCGATTACGCCAGAGGAAAAAGTTTTAACTGCTTTGCGGTATTATGCCACTGGAATCCAACATGTAAACGTTGGGGATTTAGTGAAAATGAGCCAGCCATCTGCAAACAGATGCATCAATGAGGTGTCCAGGTGTCTGGCTGAGCTCGGATCCCAATTCATTTCGCTACCAGGAACGGAGGAAGAAAGACTTTCGGTAAGTTATACATAATCTTATCATATATATAAATATGTATACTATGTCAGTTCATCATAGTATCAGCTATAATAATGCGGTAGTGCCTTTTCAATTTTTTATTCAGAAATTTCATATTCTTAGATGGTTAGTTAGTAAAAACTGTGGTACGTTATAAGTACCACAGTAGGTGGGTGACTATTGATCTGAAAGAATTCTAATGAGTTATACATATGAATTTCAAGTGTCTTTATTTGGACATACATATGAATTTCAAGTGTTTAACAAGTGTCTTCCTAGTTATGAGAAATCATTTTTTATTGTAGCCAGTTATTACTTATAAACAGATAAATTTTTTCATACATCTGGAGCTTCTAAAGGTCTTATTATGAGCCTATATTCACTTATTAAAATTTCACAAATAATTATGGGAGATAAAAGAATCAAGAAAAGAACCTTATTGTGGGAAAAATATTGAATTGCAATTGGCAGAATTTGTAATTCACCAGATCAAGGAAAAAACTTTTTTACATCTGATGATTACTGAAGGAAATTAGAAAGGGTATTCTGAAAGAGAGTTATGCATTCAGAACTACAGGGATGTCCACCATGTGGGGAAGGGGGACTTGCGTAGACTGCATCATTTAAATTTTTAGGCGGGGTTGTTTTTAGGGGTGTTTTTTTAGGGGGGGGTTCAATTGGTGACAGCTATTACATTCAATAGGTGACTGACTACAGCAGTGGTACGCCACTGGTGTAGTCCTAGGGAAAAAATGTAGTTTAGATAAGATAATTATAAGTTTGCTAAATCTAGCCGTTCCAGACACACCACCCACCCAAACAAAAGGTGCATCATAAACTGCGATGCAGGTCTTAAGCGAGGATTAACAACTATATTGTTCGGATTACAAATCCAGTGCTTCACAATGTTCTTGTTTCTCTTTGTATCAAATTTTAAGCTCCCATGGCCTATGCATCATTAAAACCAGTTGCTTGCTACACTATTGTAGGCAGTTTGCTTTATAGATTGCTCTTTTGAAGATATTTTAAGTATCAGTCCACATTCATGTACTAATGAACCATTGATATATAAAGTAAGAAAGTCTATGTGATAAAACTTTTCAATAATTTTTCCTGTAATATGAATGTAGATAACTGTTTTCTAACTGTTTTGTTTTCCTTTCTTATTTTTGTAGATCAGCCAGGAGTTCTTCGAGAAGTTTGGATTTCCATCAGTGTATGGTGCACTGGATTGCACATTGATTAAAATACTCAACCCCGGAGGTCCCAATGCAGAGACTTTTCGAAGCCGAAAAAAGTTTTTTGCATTGAATGTTCAAACAATGTGCGATGCAAATATGACGATACGGAATGTTGTTGCTCGATGGCCAGGAAGCACGCACGACAGCACCGTGTTTGATCATTCCTACCTGCAAGCACATCTAGAAACTCAAGTGCCCAGCCGCTATCACGTACTAGGAGATAGTGGCTATCCACTCCGCTCATATCTCATGACGCCATTTTTACATCCAATTACTGCAGCTCAGAGAAGGTATTTATCGTAGTTCTTAGCTATTATTCTAGCAGTACTACTTTTCTTTTCTCCACCAGACCCCTACCTGTTAGCCGAGGCCTTAGGATTGCTTACGCAGGGGGAGAGGTGGTGGGGTCTACGGATTTTACATGCACATATTCCCAAGTATACATGGTGGTCTTCAGTGGGTATCGAACGCGCGACCTTCCAGGTGGAAGTCCGACGTGCTAACCACTAGGCTACCACGGCACCTTCTAGCAGTACTACTAGTCCAAATTTTAGTGAAAATGATAATTTGTACTGTTTATAAAACCTAAAAACAGTATGACTGGCAATGCTATTTAACGATTCCAGGCTATTTTTAAATTTTGTTTGAAGCAATCAAATTAAAGAATACTTAAAAATAATGTCACTTGTCCTCTTAAGATATAACTATAAATTGTTAAAAAAATATTTGTTAGCGTCTCAAATGGTTCTCAGCACCATTGCATCACTTGACTATCCTTCCACATTAAATTTAAGTAAAAGACCATGATTAATAATTAAAAAAAAAAAGTCCAACTCAGCAGTGGTGTAGTCCTGGAAAAAAAGGTGTAGGGACACTTAGGGGGGGGGGGGGGCTTATTTTAAAATTCAAAACAAATGGGGAGACAATATTTTTAAAGTAAAAAAAGTAGGGGGTGCCATCCTCCCTCGACTACACCACTGCAACTCAGTTATTGCCGAATTGTTATAATGCTTGAGTAAAAAATGGATACATGATTTAAAACTGATATGTTCTATAAAGTGTAAATGTGTCAAAGAATAGTTAGGTGCAATGTTTAATACAGGGCTTGAAAATTATATTGCCCGACATGTCCGGGGCATGTAAAAACTCCGATCAGGTATGAATCTTTGCATGTCATTTTTTAATTTCATTAATCAAAAATGTCTTCCCAAAACTTTATTTTTTTGTATGTTATTGAAAAGTCCTTTCATTCTTACCAGAGCTCAAAACTGACAAGTTGACGGACATGCATGTCAACAATAAAATTGGTAGTGTAATTCAAATTTTGACTTGTAGCGATTTATTAATGTAATATTTATTTCTAATATAATTTTTTAATGGTTTAGTTTGACGTATAAATTATTCTTTATTCTGATACAAAGCTGTTAATTTAAATTTTCGTGTGATTTTTTTTTCTGTACGACAAATTCAAATGCTTTTATTAATATGCAATAACACAACTTCTGGGTATGTAAACATTTTGTTTGGGCATGTATTTTTTAAATAAAGATGCCCGGCAGTGAAAAAAAAAAAAGTTACAATAATAGTTGCATTTCAAGATTTTAAGTATCATACTTATATTAATACAATTTTTCAGGTACAACACTTCCCATATAAGGGCTAGGAATGTTGTGGAGCGGCAGTATGGCCTGTGGAAGAAAAGATTTTCCTGCATTGAAGGTGTCCTTCGGTGCAACCTTCAGAATGCACAGGCCATAATAGTTGCAACTGCAGTACTGCACAACATTGCAATTAAGTGCAATGACGAATTTGATTTTGATGAAGAAGATACTGATGAAGACGACACTTCTTCGTCACCAAATAATAATGCACAACACAGTGGCATTGCCAAACGAAATGTCATAGTTTCAAATTTTTTTTCTGCTTAATTACTTAATTACTGTAATAAAATTTTTTTAAACTGTCAATTGCTATTTATTCATGTACTTTTAATTAATGTTTCATACTTTTGTAACCCAATGACAAGATGTGAATTCAGTTGTAAATAAAACAGATAATAATTATAATAACGTTTATGAAATTTTCATATTAAAGTTTAGGAAAAATAATAATTTTCAAAAAATTCATATTGAAACTTGGAAAGAATAAAGTTTCATTTAAAAATTATTTTTGACATTGAGATTTTTGACAAAAAGAGTTATAAATGGCAGCTACTAAACATTAATTCATATGTTTCATGTATTAAGTTTTTTCAATTGCAATTTATTCATATATTTTTTAATGTTTCATTCTTTTATTGTACTACAATGATAAGATGTGAATTCTGTTGTGAGTAAAATAATATTTTTGAATAATTCATTTTGAAGTTAGGGAAACATAGTAATTTTCAATGATTGAAAGAATAAAAAGTTTTATTTGAAAGTGTTCTTTTTGTCATTTTATAGATTTAAAAGAAAAATAATTAAAAATACAGCTACTAAATATTAAGTTAAAAGTATTTAATGTATTAGGCTTCTATTGTTTTCAAAATGAAGACAAGATAGCAAAGGAAAAGTAGCATTTTATTAACAAACATAACTAATCTGAACTTTTATTATTAGAAAGATAGAAATCCCTTTTAGCTTTCAGCATTTCATATTTCATCTCTTGGTTTTTTATTTTTAATTCATAAATTTTTCTCTTATACTCTTTCTCTTCTGAAAGAGCTTGCATGTACGCTTCATGCTCTTTTTTTTTAATTTCTTGAGAAAGTGTGCTCTCTTGCTGAATCGCAAGTTTTCGAGCTTCAGCTCCATCCACAATAGCTGTGGATGCTTTTACCGAAGCATTTGGTTTGCGCAACTGGCGACTAAACGCAAAACGCTTGGCTTGTGGCCGTTGTATGATTGGTTGTGGTCTCGGTGTGGTCTCAACTGGGTCCACACTATCAGAATCCCGATCCAGGACACTACTCATCTCTTCCACTCTAGAGGAAATTTCTGCACGTTCGGTTTCCTAAACAAAATGTTCATGAACAATTTTAGTAATATTAAGTCATGCAATTATATTTTTAGATAATTTGACAAGACATAAAACAGAAAGTAACGGAATTTAGCTCATTTAACATGAGAACGGCATAGGAAATTATCATTTATATAAATAAAAAAATAATGGATATTTATGTCATATGGTTGGATATATATCACAGACACTTTCTCGCAAACTATTTAAAAATTTTGTTTATTTACATAATATGTAATATACAGAGTCCGTTTACGGCCTTATTCACAATCGCGAGTCACCCACAGAGTTACTCTCTACCGTAGGTTACTCGCAGATTTAACAGAAAACTTTATTCTCAATCACGAGTCGGAGGGAAACTCGCGAGTTCGCAGCCGATTCTCACCCCAGCGTATGACTCGCCGTTTCTGGAGGGTTACTCTCGGGTTTTCTCCCATCATGCAATGCGGCATTCGTAAACAAACATGGCGGAAAGATATCATGCGTTTGAACTTTCTGATTTAGAAGCTCTGGAGAACTCGGAAAGAAGATTTCCGGTTCTGCCAGAAACAAGAAAAAATGATCTCTATGAATTAGATGACATTGATTTTAAATACCGTTATCGATTGAACAAAAGCACCGTTGAAGAAATAGTGCAAATTCTTCACACCAAATTGCAATCGAACACTGCGAGAAACATGGCGATTACGCCAGAGGAAAAAGTTTTAACTGCTTTGCGGTATTATGCCACTGGAATCCAACATGTAAACGTTGGGGATTTAGTGAAAATGAGCCAGCCATCTGCAAACAGATGCATCAATGAGGTGTCCAGGTGTCTGGCTGAGCTCGGATCCCAATTCATTTCGCTACCAGGAACGGAGGAAGAAAGACTTTCGGTAAGTTATACATAATCTTATCATATATATAAATATGTATACTATGTCAGTTCTTCATAGTATCAGCTATAATAATGCGGTAGTGCCTTTTCAATTTTTTATTCAGAAATTTCATATTCTTAGATGGTTAGTTAGTAAAAACTGTGGTACGTTATAAGTACCACAGTAGGTGGGTGACTATTGATCTGAAAGAATTCTAATGAGCTATACATATGAATTTCAAGTGTCTTTATTTGGACATACATATGAATTTCAAGTGTTTAACAAGTGTCTTCCTAGTTATGAGAAATCATTTTTTATTGTAGCCAGTTATTACTTATAAACAGATAAATTTTTTCATACATCTGGAGCTTCTAAAGGTCTTATTATGAGCCTATATTCACTTATTAAAATTTCACAAATAATTATGGGAGATAAAAGAATCAAGAAAAGAACCTTATTGTGGGAAAAATATTGAATTGCAATTGGCAGAATTTGTAATTCACCAGATCAAGGAAAAAACTTTTTTACATCTGATGATTACTGAAGGAAATTAGAAAGGGTATTCTGAAAGAGAGTTATGCATTCAGAACTACAGGGATGTCCACCATGTGGGGAAGGGGGACTTGCGTAGACTGCATCATTTAAATTTTTAGGCGGGGTTGTTTTTAGGGGTGTTTTTTTAGGGGGGGGTTCAATTGGTGACAGCTATTACATTCAATAGGTGACTGACTACAGCAGTGGTACGCCACTGGTGTAGTCCTAGGGAAAAAATGTAGTTTAGATAAGATAATTATAAGTTTGCTAAATCTAGCCGTTCCAGACACACCACCCACCCAAACAAAAGGTGCATCATAAACTGCGATGCAGGTCTTAAGCGAGGATTAACAACTATATTGTTCGGATTACAAATCCAGTGCTTCACAATGTTCTTGTTTCTCTTTGTATCAAATTTTAAGCTCCCATGGCCTATGCATCATTAAAAACAGTTGCTTGCTACACTATTGTAGGCAGTTTGCTTTATAGATTGCTCTTTTGAAGATATTTTAAGTATCAGTCCACATTCGTGTACTAATGAACCATTGATATATAAAGTAAGAAAGTCTATGTGATAAAACTTTTCAATAATTTTTCCTGTAATATGAATGTAGATAACTGTTTTCTAACTGTTTTGTTTTCCTTTCTTATTTTTGTAGATCAGCCAGGAGTTCTTCGAGAAGTTTGGATTTCCATCAGTGTATGGTGCACTGGATTGCACATTGATTAAAATACTCAACCCCGGAGGTCCCAATGCAGAGACTTTTCGAAGCCGAAAAAAGTTTTTTGCATTGAATGTTCAAACAATGTGCGATGCAAATATGACGATACGGAATGTTGTTGCTCGATGGCCAGGAAGCACGCACGACAGCACCGTGTTTGATCATTCATACCTGCGAGCACATCTAGAAACTCAAGTGCCCAGCCGCTATCACGTACTAGGAGATAGTGGCTATCCACTCCGCTCATATCTCATGACGCCATTTTTACATCCAATTACTGCAGCTCAGAGAAGGTATTTATCGTAGTTCTTAGCTATTATTCTAGCAGTACTACTTTTCTTTTCTCCACCAGACCCCTACCTGTTAGCCGAGGCCTTAGGATTGCTTACGCAGGGGGAGAGGTGGTGGGGTCTACGGATTTTACATGCACATATTCCCAAGTATACATGGTGGTCTTCAGTGGGTATCGAACGCGCGACCTTCCAGGTGGAAGTCCGACGTGCTAACCACTAGGCTACCACGGCACCTTCTAGCAGTACTACTAGTCCAAATTTTAGTGAAAATGATAATTTGTACAGTTTATAAAACCTAAAAACAGTATGACTGGCAATGCTATTTAACGATTCCAGGCTATTTTTAAATTTTGTTTGAAGCAATCAAATTAAAGAATACTTAAAAATAATGTCACTTGTCCTCTTAAGATATAACTATAAATTGTTAAAAAAATATTTGTTAGCGTCTCAAATGGTTCTCAGCACCATTGCATCACTTGACTATCCTTCCACATTAAATTTAAGTAAAAGACCATGATTAATAATTAAAAAAAAAAAGTCCAACTCAGCAGTGGTGTAGTCCTGGAAAAAAAGGTGTAGGGACACTTAGGGGGGGGGGGGCTTATTTTAAAATTCAAAACAAATGGGGAGACAATATTTTTAAAGTAAAAAAAGTAGGGGGTGCCATCCCCCCTCGACTACACCACTGCAACTCAGTTATTGCCAAATTGTTATAATGCTTGAGTAAAAAATGGATACATGATTTAAAACTGATATGTTCTATAAAGTGTAAATGTGTCAAAGAATAGTTAGGTGCAATGTTTAATACAGGGCTTGAAAATTATATTGCCCGACATGTCCGGGGCATGTAAAAACTCCGATCAGGTATGAATCTTCGCATGTCATTTTTTAATTTCATTAATCAAAAATGTCTTCCCAAAACTTTATTTTTTTGTATGTTATTGAAAAGTCCTTTCATTCTTACCAGAGCTCAAAACTGACAAGTTGACGGACATGCATGTCAACAATAAAATTGGTAGTGTAATTCAAATTTTGACTTGTAGCGATTTATTAATGTAATATTTATTTCTAATATAATTTTTTAATGGTTTAGTTTGACGTATAAATTATTCTTTATTCTGATACAAAGCTGTTAATTTAAATTTTTGTGTGATTTTTTTTTCTGTACGACAAATTCAAATGCTTTTATTAATATGCAATAACACAACTTCTGGGTATGTAAACATTTTGTTTGGGCATGTATTTTTTAAATAAAGATGCCCGGCAGTGAAAAAAAAAAAGTTACAATAATAGTTGCATTTCAAGATTTTAAGTATCATACTTATATTAATACAATTTTTCAGGTACAACACTTCCCATATAAGGGCTAGGAATGTTGTGGAGCGGCAGTATGGCCTGTGGAAGAAAAGATTTTCCTGCATTGAAGGTGTCCTTCGGTGCAACCTTCAGAATGCACAGGCCATAATAGTTGCAACTGCAGTACTGCACAACATTGCAATTAAGTGCAATGACGAATTTGATTTTGATGAAGAAGATACTGATGAAGACGACACTTCTTTGTCACCAAATAATAATGCACAACACAGTGGCATTGCCAAACGAAATGTCATAGTTTCAAATTTTTTTTCTGCTTAATTACTTAATTACTGTAATATAATTTTTTTAAACTGTCAATTGCTATTTATTCATGTACTTTTAATTAATGTTTCATACTTTTGTAACCCAATGACAAGATGTGAATTCAGTTGTAAATAAAACAGATAATAATTATAATAACGTTTATGAAATTTTCATATTAAAGTTTAGGAAAAATAATAATTTTCAAAAAATTCATATTGAAACTTGGAAAGAATAAAGTTTCATTTAAAAATTATTTTTGACATTGAGATTTTTGACAAAAAGAGTTATAAATGGCAGCTACTAAACATTAATTCATATGTTTCATGTATTAAGTTTTTTCAATTGCAATTTATTCATATATTTTTTAATGTTTCATTCTTTTATTGTACTACAATGATAAGATGTGAATTCTGTTGTGAGTAAAATAATATTTTTGAATAATTCATTTTGAAGTTAGGGAAAAATAGTAATTTTCAATGATTGAAAGAATAAAAAGTTTTATTTGAAAGTGTTCTTTTTGTCATTTTATAGATTTAAAAGAAAAATAATTAAAAATACAGCTACTAAATATTAAGTTAAAAGTATTTAATGTATTAGGCTTCTATTGTTTTCAAAATGAAGACAAGATAGCAAAGGAAAAGTAGCATTTTATTAACAAACATAACTAATCTGAACTTTTATTATTAGAAAGATAGAAATCCCTTTTAGCTTTCAGCATTTCATATTTCATCTCTTGGTTTTTTATTTTTAATTCATAAATTTTTCTCTTATACTCTTTCTCTTCTGAAAGAGCTTGCATGTACGCTTCATGCTCTTTTTTTTTAATTTCTTGAGAAAGTGTGCTCTCTTGCTGAATCGCAAGTTTTCGAGCTTCAGCTCCATCCACAATAGCTGTGGATGCTTTTACCGAAGCATTTGGTTTGCGCAACTGGCGACTAAACGCAAAACGCTTGGCTTGTGGCCGTTGTATGATTGGTTGTGGTCTCGGTGTGGTCTCAAATGGGTCCACACTTTCAGAATCCCGATCCAGGACACTACTCATCTCTTCCACTCTAGAGGAAATTTCTGCACGTTCGGTTTCCTAAACAAAATGTTCATGAACAATTTTAGTAATATTAAGTCATGCAATTATATTTTTAGATAATTTGACAAGACATAAAACAGAAAGTAACGGAATTTAGCTCATTTAACATGAGAACGGCATAGGAAATTATCATTTATATAAATAAAAAAATAATGGATATTTATGTCATATGGTTGGATATATATCACAGACACTTTCTCGCAAACTATTTAAAAATTTTGTTTATTTACATAATATGTAATATACAGAGTCCGACAAAAATGCGAAAATCTTAGAAGCCGGGGAAAATTTTTAGGAGCCAGCTATAATATTTCCATTTGTCGCCACCGGAAAAACTAGTCGGCAAGGCATTTTTTTAGTCCCCCGGGTGACCTGGCGCCTGGAATTTGTCGGACCCTGGTAATATATTATAATCCAGAATGTTATTAAATGAGCAAATCACTAATTTAACCCTGTTTCCAATTCAGATTTGCTTCTATTTAAAAAAATATTAAGCACCTTTCCGTTTCAGGGGAGCTGCGATGGTGAAAATTTTTTTCGGCAAATCAATTCGTTTTTGTGAAAAATATTTAAGCATCACCAATGGCAACCCAAAATGGTATAGTACAGTGAAACTCTGTTTTATAGCGTCATTCAAGGGACTGGAATATTTCTGACATTATGAGCTATCACCATTACTATTCAGGGGCAAATGCAGGGACTGGAAATTCTTGACGCTATAAACAGAGTTGTCGCTATAAACAATCTCTATAGCCCAGTTCAACTGTAGTTTGATTTAGCGGAAAAAAAAAATTACCATCAAATCCCCCCCCCCCCAATGGAAAAGTGGTGATTGGATATATATATAAAAAGACTGATGAATATCACTAAACACACATTAACTTTCATATTGTAGCCCATACAAAGCACTGCTGATTTTATCACCCTGCCATTCGTGACGAGATATCTCCCCCATTTAACAACTCTGGGTCTGCCCGGCCAACCACAGGGTGGTTAACGAAGGGTATGTTAATATCAGTGGTATAGTCCTGGAAAAAAAAGTGGGGTAATGCATACATATACAAACATCAAAAAGTGGGGGTACGCTATGTTAAAATTTAAAACAAGTGTGGGTGGGAATCTGTCCCCCAACTACACCGCTGGGCAATCCAGCATTTTTCACAGGGTTCTGTTTTTGTGAATTTAAAAGTGAACAATTATTTCCTTGAAAGTACAGTTTGGTTGTGCTCAGAATTTTGTGACGTGGTCATTTCAAATAATTGCAATTTTCTGAAGGGTACAAACACAGACCTAAATTTCCTCTGCCACGACCCCTAGATACCACTGGTGCAGTTATGGGGTGTGACATCCCCTGTAGTGAGGGGGATTCCTGTCAGGGGCTTCACCAAATTGTGGGTCATCATGTTTTGAAGGTGGGAGTGCTCTGTAATTTTTTAGGGGTGTGCGACTTCACTCTGAGAGGGCGGAGCACCCGTTACAATAACCAGCGAACAATTTTTGAAATCGTGATGTAATATTTCTTTGTGAAAAAGATTACAATGTAAGGATTTCAAGGTTGTGCGTGTCTGATAAAACATTAACATTACTTACATTCTGAGGTGCTCTAATAAAAGGTGAAGGTGAAGGTGAATCTGTTCTTCCTGCAGCATCTCCATTTGTTATATCAGCTAGAAAAGAAAATAATATGACAATCAATTCCTTGTATCAGAACAGTAATGCATTAAAAAACAATTAAAGGTAACAAATTACAGAGTGAAAGATGAAGTAGCATATAATGTTTATTACACAGGATTACAATCAAATAGGGCTCGAAAAATCTTTAAAATTTTACATGTCCTGCTGGGCATGTTTGTCTAAAAATACATGTGATTTTTCAATAAAATAGGAAATAATGAAGTTTTGAAAGAAATATTTCATTAAAAAGTTACATGAAGATTCATGCCCGATTGGAATTTTTACGTGCCTAGGGCATGTCGGGCACTATAATTTTCGAGCCCTGCAATCTACTATTAAATATAAGGGTGTTTGCAATTGGGAAATTCAAGCTAAAATTTTCAATGTTAAAATGTTAGTTTAGGGCATGCAATTAAAAATGAAAATTAAGATAAAAATTACACTTACTAAGCACTGTTCCACTTGCTTCGTAATAGTTCGCATCAGAGTCGAACGGGTTATCCAAAGGTTGGGTGACCACGCCAATGGATATGAGTTTTTCCTCGAGAGGGGACAATATTGAGGTTGTTTGCTCCCCTCCTCCAGTTTTAAAATATTCAACCCGCTCGTCACCTTTTTTTTTCTGAGCAGATTTCTTCATATTTTTAAATTTATTTTTAAGCTGGGTGACGCTGCGGTATGGCACAGTCCCAACGGAATTATATTCTTTAGCAAGTTTTTGCCACGCATCGTCCTTTTTTTTGTTGAAAACAGCATTCGTTATTTTGCTGTGGATTATGTCTTTGTACTTATCAACAAGAGAAAGCAACAATTCCATCTCTACCAAGGAAAAATTCGTTTTTGCTTCCATTTCACACAGTAACAATATCGCGTCTAAAAGTAAACAATGTCACGTGATCCAGAACTGACGAATCATGAAGGCTCTCTCATTCTTCCTGAAGAAAACCTCCGGGTACAGTTACCTATGGTTCAGGAATAAGAGACAAGGGTTACTCGAGAGTTACTCTTACTCCCGAGTAATCAGACTTGCGAGTCACTCCGGGGTCAACTCGTGATTGTGAATAAGGCCGTTAGAGGTATTGATATTTCTTTAGGGGGAGAGCAGATGGGAATATTTTCGTCCTCTGGGATATCTTCAAAAATCTCTATTATCGAATTATATAGTATGTACTAATATTACTTTTACTGTAACTTTGTGCGCTGTGTTGAAAAGTAAGCTCGAAATTATCGACTAAAGCTTTAACCAGGGGTCGTGTCAGAGGAAATTCACGTCCGTTTTTGGACATTTCACAAAATTCCAATGGATCAAAATAGACCCTTCACAAAATTCCAATTGATCAAAACGGACCCTTCACAAAATTCCAATTGATCAAAACGGATCCCTTCACAAAATTTCAATTGATCAAAACGGACCCTTCACAAAATTCCAATCAATCAAAACGGCCCTTCACAAAATTCCAAACCGTACTTTTCACACCATTATTTATTATAAAAGCGGCAAATAATAATAAAATTTTTCATCTCTAAGATAAAGTGCCTAAAGTTAACATCCTAAAATCGGTTGTTGTAGGTGAGAAATTTGAAAAAATTTCCGATTCGCTAATAACGTTTTTTCGCCAAAAATAGTAAAAAGGCTGTCTCGGAGCAATTCCCGATAAGTAAGGTTGTAAGTTTGTCGCGGGAAAAAGAGTGCGAAATTTGCGTCAAATATCGCGAAATGTTTGCAAGAACAAATGTAACAAAATATAGTATATCTGCAATGAAAGTTATTCTTCATCCTAAAACATAGAGCTATTGTTAAAAATGGAAGGATTATTTCGTTAAAAACATTTAAATACTTGTATTGACTAGGTTCAAACATTCTGCACGCTTTTAAAACTTTATAACTGGTTGGTGAAATCTATGTTTATTGTTACCGCTTTCAAAAAAATGATTTTGAATTTTTTTTCTTAGCGCAAGTTTGGAGCCTTTTAGACTTTGGGTACCCACAGATTTCATCCATAGCTTCTGAAATTTTTTAAAAATTGGACATTTCGCGGATCAAGAAGTAAAAAAAAAAAAATCGCGGAGTTTAGGAAAAAGCTTTAAAAATCGCGAAAATCATCGCGGGAATTCGAAGCGCGACAAACTTGCAACCCTACCGATAAGCCCCTACGATAATAAGGCTCTGGAAGGAACCGCCTTCAAAACAATCCAAACGGGGGAGGGGGGGGGGGGCAAACTGTTATTTATATAACTAAATTTGCTTTAAGAGGTAAAGTGTAAATTCATGTTCAAAGCAACCAATTAATCGGAAAAAATTATTTTTGTTCAAAAACTTTTAGTATGGCAAAAAACAAAAAACCATGCTGAAAGAATTTATCAATGAGCAAGGGAAAAGCTCCGTGCGGCGATGGTGCGCGTCCTACCTCCAAAATATAAGAAAAGTATCAGAGTAACATTTATCAAAATATGACTTCATAAAAAATATAGAAGATATAAGAAAAGAAACGGAAATTTATAATAGCACCGTTCAAATTGATTTTACAACACCCTCCCCCCAAAAATTTCCAATGGCATGACCTTTCCCCCTCGTGGGTGTCACTGCAATAAGTCAATAATAATTTTCTGCAACATAAGACATCATGTAAATGCACACACATACATTATATTTATTAAGCTGGGGGAGGCAATTTCCCCTCCTGACCTCCCAAAATAACAGATCAAACATGAAGGTAAAGTCCTACTCTGTAAACAGGAAATCATGGATTCAAATTAAGACTAATTACTTGTGGTTTCGAATTGTAACTCTACTTGCCTCGATCCCATTCAATGTAGCACCGCCACTCCATTATTCATAAGTGCTCCCAATATTCACAATTTACAGAGTATCATCGTAAAGATGGAAACATGTTTCTTTTTGACAGAATTTTTTTTTAAAAATCACCAAACGCCCATCGAGTTTATTGTGATAAACCGACGGTGAGCGATTTTTATCCAGACATGAGGCGTGCAGTTTCAATTTGTTATTGCAAACATACTTTATTTCTGATCAAATGCTTGACGTCAATGAGCGTACTAATTAGTTTAAAAATTAGTTAGTTTTAGCAGTGTTTTTTCCCTCTTAATTGTTGTAATTTCAGTTTCGGAATTTGTCAATAAACGTAACTGTGCCGATAACCCTATTTAATTTCAAGTTTGTTATGTTTTGTCCTCTGCTGTTATTGTTGTAGAATCCTCTCCCGAAGCGAGGAAGAGAGGGTGCGCTGCTCCCGAGTTTAATGGGATCCTTACGAACAGGAGTCCGACTTCCGCCCCTTTGAGCGTTCTCTTAATTTTTGAACCAGCTCCCAGGTGCGAGAGCGTCATATGGGGGTTGGCACCTCTAGAGATATCGTTTCACTTGGAGGACATTGGAGCCACGACGGATTTAACGTGCACCAGCTTCCCCTTTTGCGTACATGGTCCCAGAGCAACCAGCTGCGAGAGGTTGGCACCCTCCCAAGCACTGACCTCGGTCCATTTTGCTTCCCTGGGACTTGCTTTGCTGGGTTGTTCTGCGGGAACCGAGCTTCTACCAACTGGCCTACTGCGGGACTTTGTCCACTAAGCTTGTTATTATATCTCGGAAGACCCCTTTCAGCCAGTTAAAATATTTCCCAGTTTCCCTTGACTTCTAGGAAGCGCTTAATTTCTAACAAAATGACTCTTAAAGGCTAGGCTTTAGAACTTATATTCATACGTAAATAGTTCGTATTCCATCTAATTTGCAAAAATTCACTGGAGAAATTGTAAGACGTACAGCAGCTGAGCTCCCTTGCAAATTAACCCTTCTTGCAGTTGTTTCAAAAGTATAATTTTCAGTTCCAAATTCTAAATGCTCCCCCCTCCCCGCTAACTTTCGCACCGGACAGATGTTGTCTTTTCCTTTAGTTTGCTACAAATACAAACAACTTTAACATTACGAACCTAACAAAATTGCATCCATTAATAGAACGTTTCCGAAATTTCTACTCCGAAAATTAAAATATATCTACTGTATACCTCTCATTTGTTTTGGTCTTCAAACCTCATTCCAAATCTGAATTTTAAAATGTAGAAAAGCTCCCTTTCTTTTCCAGTTCAAGAATTGATTCTCCGCTCATAAATCTTGAACCCCAGTCATGGCGTGGTTTTCAAATCTTACTCCGACAGATTTGTACTCTAAGGCACTTGAGGCCGTCTAAGGGAGAGTTTGCGTCGGAGGCTTGGCCCCTCTGCGTGAAAATAAAACTTCATTCTACGAAGCATTAGAACTTTGTTTCCAAAGGTAATGAGCATTTTCTCTTTTTTACTTCCTTGCATGAAGTACAGGAAATATTGTAATCACGAAAAATGTTCCCCTGAAATTTCAGCCTAAATTTATTTTGATCACAAATTAATCAATTTGGGCAGTTTTTCCCGCTATGTCCGTATGTATGTACATACGCACGTACGTATGGACCACTGAAATATCAATTTTGACCATCCCCGAGTCTGTTTTGACTAGTCTTGCCGTACTGCCTGTATGTACGTATCTCGCATAAATAGTTAAGTCGTAGAAGGTTGAAATTTCGTACGTAGGACTGTATTCGGTCTAGTTGTGCACCTTCCCTTCTGGTTGCAATCGGATGTTCCAAAAGGGGTGTTTTTGTTTTATGTGATTTTGTGTCAATTGAATGCAAATTTCCAGTCGTTTTCAATATCAAGATATTTACCCAATAAGGGTATTACTCAAACCAACTCCATAGTTAAGTATATTAGCTCCTATTTGGCGACAACTTGCGAATATTTCGCTATAGCAATATCCTCGTCAAATGTGGTGCCAAAATAGTGAAGCAATCATAGAGATGAGCAATCCGGTGTCGATTTAGCGATTTATGTGATACTTGGTGACTTTCGATGTGATATTTGCGACTTTTTTTAGAACTCCCCATGGCATTTGCAAGAATTCTGTTCAGTTACTGTTGTGTTGTGTGATACTTGGTGACTTTCGATGTGATATTTGCGACTTTTTTTAGAACTCCACATGGCATTTGCAAGAATTCTGTTCAGTTACTGTTGTGTTTTGATATCAGATTTCTCATGCCAACAAAAATAATACATTTCATTAATCCTGAAAATACCATTCTCTACTTATGTATACTATATAGCTGTTCAGTTACTGTTGTGTTGTGTGATACTTGGTGACTTTCGATGTGATATTTGCGACTTTTTTTAGAACTCCCCATGGCATTTGCAAGAATTCTGTTCAGTTACTATTGTGTTTTTGATATCAGATTTCTCATGCCAACAAAAATAATACATTTCATTAATCCTGAAAATACCATTCTCTACTTATGTATACTATATAGGTGCAGGGAAATAAAAGTGAACTAAGAATTTATTTGCGAAATAATGAAGTTAAGAAATATAACTTTTAAAGTGCGTGTATGATACACGCACCCATTTTTCCAAGTTCTTAAAAAGGTGTATTATATTATTAAAGGTGTATAACCGGCTCAATTGGGATCGATGGCAAGCCGGTTAAGTAAAAACACGGTTAAAGCGGGGGATAGAAAGAAAATGGGAGAAATACTCGTATTATGCAATTTAAAAGAGAATGGGGGTGTGATGATTTATTGAGTTTTAGTACAGTTACTTTGAGAGTTACATACCAGTTATCAAGCGCTAGTAAAGAAGTCTGTGACCCGTTTTTGCTGCATTTCTTTAGGAATATCAGATCCATTGGAGTAGCTGATGGTTGCTGCCCGACGTATCTAGCACCTGTTTCTTCTACATAACTAGCGCTCTAAAAGCTTTTTTTTTTTGTGTGTGTTTCGAAAATATGGGCGGGATAAAGCGAAGGCCGGTTAATCCGGAGCTGGTTAAGAGAGGTTCTACTGTAGGGGAGACTGGGTACAGTTGAAACGATTTAGCTTATATCGTCCATAGAATAGCCGCTAATAAACTTAGCGATGAAGGGGATATGATAAATACAAGAGCTCGATTCTGTCTAATAATGGGCAGAATAGTTTGATTTTACGATGTTTCATTTTTAGTACAAGATGAAAATTTTTAAAAAATCTCATTTGTTTCAATCGTCCCCATACCAGGGGCGGTTGAAACAGCGATTGGGGTCAGCTGAAACATATGCCAAAAATACGAAGTTGAATATTTTAACATGTTTTATTTATTATTTATCTCATTAAAACTATTAAACAATCATAAAAATCAAATAAAGAAACATTTTCAAAAACAAAAAGTGAACAAAATTTAACTCATGGCACTTCGACTAGAAAAATAATTGGAAAATGAATTAAATATCTAATTATAAGTTTTGGTTTTCGAATCAATCAGAGTCAATTGTGACAAACTTAGCTAAAACCACATTCTGTGCACTCTTTATGAGCCCGCAGTTTACAATTTGTGCACTGTTTCCATTTTTCTCCAGGTCTGCTCTCTGAATACTGCTACATACAAACGAGGCAAAACACTCCTTTTCCCTTGATGGTGATTCCGGTTGTGCCTTCTTCCTATTTGTGGTTTTTCTTTCACCGTTACCCCCATCGAACCTTTTTTAAGTTGCTTAGCTTTTGCTCGCTTTAATTTGTCCTCATGCATCTTTCTTACCCTCTTCCTTCTCTGGTGTATCTGTGTAAATTGTCGACTTCCTGGTTTTCCGACCTCTGTTTGCTTTCCTTGGGCTTTGAACAAACATAAATTAACCTGCCCTCTCAAAGTCTTTTTTTTATACGAACCCTCGGCATCTAGAAAATGCAAAATTTAAATAAATATATTGTTTCAACCGTACCCACATGAAATGGTTCAACCGTCCCCATCCCTATCATTCAGTACAAAACTATTTCTATGAATGGTTACAATAATTTTATATCAAAACTAATGACGCTAATATATTCAACAAGCTTCACTTCAAACGGAAAAAAGTGCTCAATACTCTTACTTTAATAAAAGCCATAATAATTACGAAAATCTTTGAACAAAATACTTACTATTGCTTATCAAAACACAATAGGGCCTCTTATAAAAAACTTTTTTGACTGAGATCGACGCAACAATGAACCTCGTGTTCAGACTTGCTTTCGGGCTCGTTCATCTTGCACCCATCACCATACTGCACACTGCGCAGGAGATATCAACCCTGTTTCAAAGTCCTTTGTTTTAAACATACTTAATGTCTACCCTAATGTTATTTCACATGTCATACAACGACTGTGAAGAGACACGACTGTTGATATAACGACTCGCGTAACTGATCTTAACCAGCATTAGACTCCTATTTTTAACCAACTTCACAAAAGAGGAGGTTATACATTCATACCGTACGTATGTAGTTTTTGATTGTTTGTTCACCCATAACTTCTCACCGGATGAACCGATTTTCATGATTCTTTTTTTAACCGATCGAGAGTGGTTTTCCACAGGTATCTTCGTTTGACCATATTCGATGATTAGAAAAAACGTAATGGGCAGAAATGTAGTCTTTTTGTTTTTTTTTTTTTTGTTTTTTTTTTTTGTTTTTGTTTTTCGATCCATAACTTTTGACTAAATTAACCGATTTTGATGATTTTTTAAAAAATCGATAGAGGATCGTCTTTCTCAAATATCGCACATCAATTTGACTACATTTGTTTTTTTAAAACAAAAACTTAATGGGTGAAAAGTTAGTATTTTCCTTATAATTGGAAAGGCTTGGCTTGATTTTTCTTTGTTTGGAAACTTAATTAATAAGTATAAAACTCGTTGTTAAATAAGAGTTTGTTGCCATTAAGTAGTAATATTTATTAAAAGCAATTATAATCGTTTGTCCAAAAGCTTCTCCAAAGAATTTAAATTCCATTAGCTTGTTTGCTCTAGTGACCTTTTAAATCGTCTTCAAAACGGAATTTACAATACAAATGATAAGTTTTTAGTGCCATTCACTCAAAGAAGGTTTTCCCTTTGATATGGATTCTTAAAAAATAGAACCGACTTCAAACTATAAATTGCGCTAAAAAGGGAAAAATTAATTATTTCTTGAAACAACATCGATACGACCTTTAGCCATAATTTTTGAAGTCGGTTCAAAATTATGATTGATTTTTATTCAAGATTACTTTTGTGATCATGATATTAATCAATTAGGGACCGTTCATAAATGACATCACGCCTTTTTCCCACATTTTTGACCCCGTCCACCTTTGTCACAAAGTGTCACACTTCAAAGGACTCCCCCTCCCCCCTTTGTCACATGCTCACATGTCACGCTATGTTGCATAAGCAGGGATGTCACACTTCTTGTTACCCCTTCCCCTCCCTTTGTCACACTTTATTACAATTTCACGAACCCCCCCCCCCCCCCCCACGAAGCGTGACATCATTTATGAATGATCCCTTACAAATATAAATGTCCTAGAGTTTGCAACAGTTTCTATGTAAAGTTTCACATGGTGTAATGGTAATTAGACTGTTATAATTTTGCACCGACTTCAAAAATGATGTTTAAATTTACATTGAAACTGTTGCGAACTCAAGGTCATTTATATTTGTAATTGATTCATGATTGCAAAAGTTATCATGAGTCAAAATCTATCATAATTGTGCACAGACTTCAAAAATTATGGCTAAAGTCTTATCGATGTTGTTTAAAGAATTAATTTATATTTCACTTTTTAGCGCAATTTATAATTTGAAGTCGGTTCTATTTCTGTGCAAAAATTATTTTATGGAAATTAATTTTCTGAATGTTGAATTTATCTGGAGCAAAGAAAAGAGAAAAAAACTCCTTAATTTAAATGGGGGGGGGGGGGGGGGGGGGTGGAGAGAGATCGTCTTTCAGAAATGCAATTCTCTCCCCTCACTGTGACGAGCGTCCTTTTTTGCATTCTAGATTTATATACTTTAAATAGTACTTTATTTTATACTTCAAATAATTGCTGCTTTTGATGCGTTTAAATTCCAAACTTTTGTTTGATATAAAAATTTAAAAAATATATCATATATTCAATATCGTATGTTGATTGTGCCTTATGAAGTAATGTTTTAACCAATTGCAAAGAAAAGACAAGCATTTGAATGTTGCTGTGGATTGATCTGATATAACGACAATTCGATATAAGCTAGAGAGAGAAATTTCCTTCTGTTTCTTCCCGCTCCAGCAGGGAAGGAATTAGGGTAAATAAATCTTTCTATGTCTGCTAGCTAACCATCGAGTGTAGCTAACACTTCGCTGAGGAACCGATTTCTGTTCTCCGGTTGGTCGCACGTTTTGTTTGGCAACAGTCCAGGATTTGTCCCCCCTTTTCCATCTTTAATATGGAATGGGCTCATTCCACCCCCCTTAATTGGAATTGTGTTTCTAAATGCTAAGAGGGTGTGGTTAGTTTGATTATAGAAGTGGCAACGACTGGGTATTAAAAATTAAATCTTTGATATAAATAAAAGTCGCTTGTCATAACCTTTAACTTCGAAAGGGCTTCTTTTCTCCAGCCGCGGAGGAAAAATTCGACAAGGAAGGGGAGTGGGTAAATATTTCAATATTCCACTCGTTTTTTTTGCACATGTATTATTATTTTTTCTTGTACTTACTTTTTTTCTTTCTTTTATCCTTTTTCTGTTTTTGCTCTTTCTGTAACTTTTTTGTTTTGTTAATTAGGTGTTAAAAACAAGCTTCTGAAATGGGGCGAGGGGAGGATAAATTGAACTGCTTTTGAAAATGTTTTAAGCAGTGCAGAATAAAAATTTCTAAATGTTTTCGCATAGATTTGCCACGCCTCAGAATGTAGGCACTTAGTTTAGATAGCGAAAATAATTTTTCTAAATAGAACAAAACTATTGATTCTGAATACATGCTTGGGTATTCGTTTATAAAAGAAACAACCTCCTTTAAAGTGACGATCGTTTAAATAATTTTCTTCGACTATTTTAATCGCCAAGTACGATCAAAATAGCGCCCACCGAAACATATCGTATTTCCTATGCAAGACGATCATACTCCGAATTAAAAGAAAAAGAAAAGTGAAAATAACAGTAAACTTGAGTGCAGAAATCCCATCAAAGAAATAAAAGAAATAAATCTAAATGTACGAAAAATATTCAAATAATATGAGATGTCAATTTTATAATATAAGGAGGAGAAACTCATTCATTGATTTTTTTTTTTTTTGGAAATTCAATTTTGAAAGCACAGCAAATTTCGAAAATTACATATATATCAATCACACTAAGTGAGGAAGCTATCAATTGCGTCCTCTAGGAGCGATTGGCGCTAATCGACGTTTACTGATATCGAGGTCCACCTGTATACGAATCTTTCCTTTAATCTTTCCATTTCTTCTTGAGATATAGAAGTTAAGCGAGGCGAGGAAAACGTTAAATTGCGCCATTCCCCTGGACGTGATTAACGCCAATAACTAATCGGCACTACTTCCCCTTAGCGTCCATGAGTGTACCAAATTTTCGTTCCATTCCAAACATTGCATTTTCAGTTACAGTGGATACGTGAAGACAAAAAAGTATTTGAGTAAAAATTCAATCTTTCAATCTGACCCCACGGTAATTTTTTTTATTTTACACTGCCTTTGGACGTTATAAAATAAACAACTTACAGTGAGGAGGTTAGACAAATAACTTGGAGTGTAACGTATTATATGTATATTAGGGTGGTTCGAAAAAACTTTATTTTTAATTTCAGATCGCTATAGTGCGCAAAAGTTGCCATTGGTATAGACGTGAAAAACGCACTAATTATTATTTTCTTATTAATTTATCTTCCGGTCGCGCAATGCCATCGAAGTTAGCAAAAATTTGTGAAAAACCTTAATTTTTCATAATTTTTTTTAACCTCGCCAAATGGTTTCAATTGCGTTCCTATACCATGAATTAACTACTAAAAGGATGTAAAATCAATATATATGCACTTATTATACATTTGTTTCTTATCTTTTGGTCGCGCAACATAGTACAAAATGAGTACAATTAGTAGTTTTTTTCAAAATTTCAAAGTTTGACCGCTTATTACAGTTTAATCAGACGACTTTTAGAGATGCTATAGTTTAATCCTGTTAGAATAATATATTAAAAATCCAAGCATATAAGATAAGCTTTGACATTCGTGGAATTCGGTAGCGCAGTTTCGTCAAAAACAGCAGAGTAGCCTACCTGAACAGAGGGGCGAGGCGTACATGACGCATGCCAGCGATGCGCTCGTAGCCGGTAGCAGCTATTATTGTTGTCTGACAATGTTTCCTTTCAGGTAATTTAGAAATTTGCTAATAATAAATCTTTGGTAACTTTTGCGTTTCAATATTCATTTGCTGCTGCAGCTCTTCGCTCATTTTGTTTACAAAACGACCCAGAATTCACCACGGGGAGGTAGCTGCACTTCGAGTTCCACCCCAACCCTACCCAACCAACCATCCAATGTAGGGTGTGTTATTTACAATATGTACAAATTTATTTCGCTTTCTCTCTTTATGATTCCTTTATCTATCGATATACCTCAAAGTTCGGATTTGTGCGCAAAAGTTGGCATCGCTGAGCGTGACAGTAATGTGGTTCTAATATAGCCGTCTCTGGAACTGTGTCCACACACTTTACTTGAAGCTTCGGTCACTAGCTTAACGCATCTTTCAACTGCCTGTGTACGGGTTGGGAGAGCATCTATACTCATAATGTAGATGCTTACTCATAGATGTTTCCTCATAGATGCTTACTCGTCGAGATAAGATACTTAGTCGTGGAGATAAGATACTTACTCACAGAGATAAGATGCTTACTCGTAGAGATAAGATGCTTACTCGTAGAGATAAGATGCTTACTGATAAGATGCTTACTGTAGAGATAAGATGCTTACTCGTAGAGATAAGATGCTTACTCGTAGAGATAAGATACTTACTCATAGATATAAGATACTTACTCATAGATATAAGATGCTAGATGAAGCCTGTTATGAATACAGATGTTTTACTCCTAATGTAGTTGTTTTACTCATAATGTAGATGCTTTACTCATAATGTAGATGCTTTACTCATAATGTAGATGCTTTACTCATAACGTAGATGCTTTACTCATAACGTAGATGCTTTACTCATAACGTAGATGCTTTACTCATAATGTAGATGCTTACTCATAATGTAGATGCTTTACTCATAATGTAGATGCTTTACTCATAATGTAGATGCTTTACTCATAATGTAGATGCTTTACTCATAATGTAGATGCTTTACTCATAATGTAGATGCTTTACTCATAATGTAGACGGGCTTACTCATAGAGATAAAATGCTTACTCATAACAGGCTTCAAGCCTGTTATGAGTAAAGATGCTTTCCCATGCCATACACAGGCAGCTCAAAGATGCGTTAAACTAGTGACAGAAGCTTCAAGTAAAGTGTGTGGGCACAGTTCCAGAGACAGCTATATTACAATCCCTTTACTGTCACTCTCAGCAATGCCAACTTTTGCGCACAAATCCGAATTTCGATGTATATCAATAGATAAAGGAAACAAAGAGAGAGAAAGCGAAATAATTTTGTACATACTGTAAATAACACACCCTACATTGGATGGTTGGTTGGGAAGGATGTGGGTGGAACTCGAAGTGCAGACTCCTCCCCATGGTGAGTTCTGGGTCTTTTTGTGAACAAGATGAGTGAAGAGCTGCACCAACAAATGAATATTTAAACACAAAAGTTACCAAATATTTATTATTAGAAACTTTCTAAATTATCTGAAAGGAAACATTGTCAAACAACAAAATTGTCAGACAACGATAATGGCCGCTACCGGCTGCGTACGCCTCGCCTCTCTATCCAGGTAGGCTACTCTGCTGTTTTTGACGAAGTTGCGTGACCGAATTCCACTTGAATATGAAAGTTTATCTTATATGCTTGTATTTTTAATATATTTTTCTAACAGGATTAAACTATAGCATCTCTAAAAGTCGTCTGATTGAAATGTAATAAACGGTCAAGCTTTGAAATTTTGAAAAAAACTACTAATTTTACTCATTTTGTACTATGTTGCTCGACCAAAAGATAAGAAACAAATGTATAATAAGTGCATATGTATTGATTTTACATCCTTTTAGTAGTTAATTCATGGTATAGGAAAGCAATTAAAACCATCTGGCATGGTTTAAAAAATTACGAAAAATTAAGGTTTTTTAAATTTTTGCTAATTTCTATGGCATTGTGCGACAGGAAGATAAATTAATAATAAAATAATAATTAGTGCTTTTTTCACGTCTATACCGTGGCAACTTTTGCGCACTATAGCGATCTGAAATTAAAAAAAAAGTTTTTTTCGAACCAACCTAGTGTATATGGGGTGGCGGGTAGCTGTAATTTGTAAAAAATGGGGTCGCGACGTGAAAAAGGGCCCATAACTTGAGCCGGGACAGTATATAGGTTGAGTACAAATAATGGATCTGATTTTAAAAAATCATATTTTCGAAACTACTGCCATAAGTGATGCATGAATGTAAAGGTTAATAAACAAAGTTTTTTTTTTTTAATTTTTAGTTACAAGTGTTCGTTGTGTGACCCTTTTGTTACACGCCATACGTCCAATCTATAATCCAGTTCGTTCCATACATTTTGTAGCATCACTCTATCAATGGTTCGTAATGCTTCACAAATGCGTCCCTTTAAGTTCTTGCAGTGTTTCGGGCGTAGGTGGTATGTGCGTAAGTTTCGTCGAAAACACTGCCAGAACTTAAAAAACGCGTTTTTGCAGCATTACGAACCATTGTTGAGTGATGCTACAAAATGCAGGGAACGAACTGGATTACAGATTAGACGTATACCGTGTAACAAGAGGGTCACACAAGAGAACGTTTGTAACTTTTTGAAAATAAAAACTTCATTTATTTCTCTTTTCATTTATGTAGTACTTACTGTAAGTAACACTGCAGTAGTTTCGAAATTATGATTTTTTAAAATCGAATGGTACTCACCCTGTACATTTATTTACTCATACTTTCTCTGAAAATGTCATATATGATATTTATTTAAAAATAAATATCGACTATGTAGTGTCATGATAGTTGTCTATATCGCGATGCATATCCATAATATGTAGCACCAAACTCTGGTTAGATTAAGGGAAGTCCATAGGATCGGCGGACCACCTTTTGAGAACTTCTGTTTCTGTATTCGTACACGATACTGTAAACTAATTACGTTCGTAGTTTACTTGAAATACGTCTAATTAGCATTTTCCCTTTTTTAATGACCAAAAAGTGATTTTCCCCACTAATGATTGTTTATTAAGTAAATGCTAAGGAATGGTATAATTCAGTGTACAGGTTCTGAAAACATGCACGATCCAGCAGGTCCACGACATGAGCATAGTTTTTTTACCCACCCCCCTCCCATCCGCGCGCGCGCGAACCATGTATATTATTACTTAATTATACAGCTGTTGCTCCACAAATCAGTCTGGAGCGAAGCATGGAGTAGTAACAGCGCTGAGTAGTGTAGTAACAGGGTTTTGCTCGAAACTAAAGCGTACACGGAGCAAGGAAATTTTTTGTGCTCGTCAGCTCCGATATTTTGTTTTTTAAATTTAACTCAAAACCGTAAAGGTTTTATCATTATTATTTTGAAATTTTTCTTTTTTAATTTCTTACATGCAGAATATTTCATGGTTGTCTTAATAACCACACCAATATTATCTTTCTTAGAATTTTCTGTGCAACGCTAATTGTGAATCCAAATCGAATCCTTAAATGTTGCTTGTTAATCTCAATGGGTCATTGCTACAAATTTACATGAAATCACACCAGTTCAGTTTTATGGCTCTGACTCCATTTTTTCTGGAAGCATACTTTCCCCCCTCAACGCTGCGTATGATACATTAAATATTTATTCACAAAAAAATTGTTTTCAGGTACATATGCCTATTTAAAAATTAAATAAATAAAAGTGTTAAATAATGTTATTCCTATGAAAACTGCCCGTAGCACAGAACGGAGTTGGAGCGGAAACGTAGCAAATCCTTATCTGTCGGAGCGGAGCAACTCGAAAATGTGGACTGAAAAAATATATATTTTTAAATAATATTTAAATAAATAAAAAATATAACGATATTCAGCAGGCCTACTTGCTCCGAATCAGGTCCCGGGTAACCCCCCCCCCCCCCTCCCTCTTCCCCTAGAGTGTAAAATGTTGTGCTGCTAATTTGGATTTTTCAGACGATTTCTTACTGCCGATAGCGTTGACCGAATTCATTCTGTATTTTGCACAGGTGTGGCAAAGTCGTTAAAGTACTAAAGTGGCGGCCATCTTGGATTTACTCCCCGAGGCAAGTTTCCGGGGAAAAGCAAAACCAGCAGCATTAACGCGACATCACAGGCGGCTAAAGAGGAAATGCGCGAATTTCTCTCTCCAAAGCCTCTTCACAGCATCCTCGGGTGCATCTTCTCTTGCTTTGAGGTCGTCGTGTATCGAACCCAACGATATCTCTAACAAACGAGTTTCGTTTCCCTCAAGGTTAACCGGGCCACACAGTCTTTGACACTTTTTTTATTTTACACATAAGCTAGAAAGTGTTAGTTTTTTTTTTGGACAAGAATGGTAGAATGGACAAAAGTCATTACGTATATTGACTTGTTTTATAAATTTGTGAGCGGGCGCCGACTTGGAAGAGATAGCAGAAAGCAAAGACACAATTCATTGCACATATTATGTATGCTTACAGTGGATGGTGGAGAAAGTAGATACTCGATAGTATTTTTAGCTACTTTGCCACTTCTAAAGTTTCGCCTTTGCCAATGTGCATTGTTTTATGTAAGAATATTTACATTAATTAGCTTACTAAACTCTCCCAGGTTTTAAAATATCATTTCATTTTCCGAGTATATCTAACTAATCTGAACTTCAAATTAATGCATATATATGGGGCTAAAGTTAAATGCCGGATATCGGGATTCCCACCGAAGTGAAGCTATAAAACATGTTTGCGCTCTTTTTGGTACATAATCATATAAATCAATGTAGCTTTTTAAACCGACTTCTCGAATGAGGAGGTTATTCATACTGTACGTATGGCGTTTTTTTTTTTTTTTTTTTGTTTTTTTTTTTTGTTTGTCCCCTCATAACTTCTCACCAGAGGAACCGATTTTCATGATTCTTTTTCTAATCGATTGAGAGTGGTCTCCCATAGTTCCCGTATCTTTCTTTTACCATATCCGATAATTAGAAAAAAGTTATGGGCGGAAATACAGTCAGTTTTTTATTTTTTATTCGTAACTATTAAATAAATTAACCAATTTTAACTTTTTTTTTAATCGAGAGAAGGTGGTTTAGCTTAAATATCGTCGATCGATTTGACTGCAATTGTTCTTTAGAAACTACGTTATGAATGAAAAATAAGTATTTTTCTTTTACTTGGAAAGGAATTAAATTGATATTTCTTTGAGTAAATTATGTAATAAATATAAAACTCATTGTTAAAAAGAGTTCCTTGCCATTAAGCAGTAACATTAAAAGCAATTATAATGAGAGTTTGATTGAAGGCTTCTCTAAAACTAAAATTAAATTCATTCAGTCTGTTTTAAGACTGAAGTCTGTTCTGGACTTTTTAAAATCAATTTCTAAACGCTGCTTTTCTGATGTTATTTTCTTTTTTTTTTAAATAGAATATTCATATAAAAGGTGTATAAACATTAAACAGAATAAAATAAAAAAATTTGGAAAAGAAATGGAACCGACTTCAAATTAAAAACTGCGCTAAAAAGTAAAAAATAAATTTATTCTAGAAACACCATCGAAACGACTTTTAGGCACAATTTTTGAAGTCGGTGCGAAATTAGATTAGATTAAATTTTTTGTAATAGTAATCATGAATCAATTGCAAATATAAAGTAACACATGGCGCAATGATAATTAGACTGATAATTTTGCGCCGGCTTCAAAAATTATGTTTAAGTCGTATCGATGTTGTTTCAAGAATTCATTTATTTTTCACTTTTTAGCGTAATTCTTAATTGGAAGTCGGTTCTAATTTGTAATGTTTAAATTTTTTTTATTACATATTAGCTGGGATACTCTCCCTTTGTTGGATTAGTTACCGTACTGTAGAGAGATTGTACCGTAAATTTAAAAGTTAAGTTTTTGAAACGTCTTGCTATTTCATAATTTCTCGGTAGAATAAAAATTTATTTCAGAAAAATTCTTGCCTTATTCATGCTTGCCTGAAAAATGCTAAATTTATTTCCTAATCTGAAAAAAGATGTTCTTTCTCTCTGAGGATTCAAAGCTTAGTATAGTAAGAAACAGTATTGAAATATAACACAAGAAAACAAAACATTTTCCTATGCCATACCCAAATGTTTAATGAAATAAAATTGATGTAAAATTAATGAAACATTCAGTGCAGTACATTAAAAACGTTTTAATTTAATTCTACTCCAATGCAATCAGCTCACTAAACATGGGGTTAAGAAGAATTTCCATTTAGATAAACCATTACACCAAGAATTCAATTCGCTAGAAGTCAGGAGATCGCGTTTTGGATCTCATGACTTCTAGCGAATGCACTAAAAGTCGAAATATTTGAATTATTGTTGCTTTTTTTCTCTCCCCCCCCCCAAAAAAAAAAAACAAAACTTGTGATCCCCTCCAGATATAAATCTTGGAAAATAGCCTCCTTATAAATTTCTATTTTAGCCATTGCATGTAGTATGGGATTCAGTATTTTTTCTGAAAGGAGGGGGGGGGGGGGTCGTTTTTAGTGACCTTAACATTATTTTTGTGAAATGTGATTAATTTTGAAATCTAAATCCGTTTTGAGGAAAATTTATGAAAATATAAATTGCAAGTAAGTGGAAATTCACTATAAAATAGTTACATGAAACCTTTTTCTTGTCAAAAAACAGGTTCCTTGTAATCCTAAAACTGTGATTTCTATTTGCGTCCCAAAGCTGAAAACTTTTTCTCAATGAAATTGGTTTTCCTTGTGATCTCGAAACACTCATTTTACAATTGTAACTTTCTGATAAATTTTTGCAGTACTTATCGGTTATACGCCTTACATTCACGACGGTTTTAGAAATATCACCAACATGCTATTTAAATCTAATAAAATCTCGTGCTATTTAAATCTAAGAACATTGCTTTGTTTACATTTAATTTGGGGATGTTTGGGGAGCTAAAAATATAGGGCGTATAACCGATAAAAGTACCATTTTTGGGACAACTTATTCAGATAAATTAATCTTTGATGAAATATGAAGTCTTTCCTAATTTTCCTTTTAAATGTCCTAAAATGAACATTTATTTATGAACAGAGGCGTAGCTAGGGTTTTCAGCGCCCGGGGACAACTGAAGATTTTGCGCCCCCTCACTCTGCGCCCCTGGTAGGGAATTAAAAAAACTTTTATGCTTCCTAAATGACAAATAGCTCTAAAAAGCAGCCCCTTTAACTTGCATTTTTGTTAGCGACCATTCACTTTGAGGGGCAAAATGGGACACTTTGGCTTCGCAAAATTATTTGTTTTTCTTCTTTCTCAAGTGACTTTTCCTGGGTTCTCTGGGCGTCCGGTTCTTTTATCTCTACTGCTCAAAGAAAATGCCCCTAGCCCTTCCTAGAGAGTCATCACGGGTCCGATCCATAGAAAACATCCCAACTCCAACTCAAAAGTTGTTTCACTGCCTTTTAAGGCTATTTCGCACGCACTCCTGTGCTAAATTGGTCATTCCCGATATGATTTGCGGTGCTCCCACTTTTTTGTCGAACATATTCACACCTTTTCAGTTCAAATAATTTTCTTTTCGCATTTGAAAATAAAATAAATTTACATTAATTTGGCCCCCCTTGACGCTGCGCCCGGGGACAGCTATCCCCCTTTGCCCCCCCCCCCTTAGCTACGCCTCTGTTATGAATATTGTATTTTGTGAAACATCCGTTTTGTTTAGTTGGAATTTTGTGAAGGGTCCAAAAACGGACCGCTCCACGCTTCGGCAGGAGGCGTCGGCTAACAGGTTGGGGTCTGGTGGAGAAAAGTAGTATATCGTTTGGCGCGACCCCTGCTCTCCGTACAGAGGAAGATGTTTGCTATAATCCTTATATTTAATATTAATTATGATTACCCAAGTAACGATTTCCTAGATTGCATTTCCTACGGTTTATTTGTCCTCTCAGAAGCAAGAGGCTGTTAATTTTTCGAACAGCAAAAAACGTTGAGAGTTCTCTGAGCTAAACTGTGTAATATACTCGCATCGAATCCACTTAGTAATACAATGAGATTATCAGCGTAAACCGAGGAGTAACAAGGCAAATCATTGCTATTAGTTTGATTAACGTTTTTTTTTTTCCTAATTAAACTTTTTCTTACTGCTTCGATAGGTAAACCGTTACTTAACTTAACCGTTAAGAAATCCATTTCCTTTTTGTTGTTCCTATTTATTTACATTTTAAAAAGAGTCATAACATTTTCTCACACAAGAAATCAAAAACTAAAAACGTAAATTCATTTTATCGGCTAAAATGTATCATTTTTCTTCGCACTGTTTCAGATGCATTGAACCGCGAAGTCGCATTGTCATTTTTTATTACGTTTATCATTCAAGGAGGCATTGTGTTACGTTCTCTTTAACAAAGCAAGTGAATGGTTTGAGAGGATGTGTTTTGTTTTTGATAATTTGTTTTGCAATAGTGCTGGTATGTCGGAATTGCGATTACTCTATAAGCAAGCTGCCAAATCGTGTTATGTGTTTACTTTTTTATGAATATTTTTCGAACGGTTTAAAAAAGTTTTCGATTACATACACTATAACGGGCACACACACAACCTCTTTAAAACGACCGCCGATGAGTCGAAGCGTGCGCAATGATTACAAATATAGTGTGGTATCTCTATATATCTGTTTTGCTAACATTTCTAATTATACAATAATAACAAATCGATTTACATGCTCATTAAAAACAAATTGCTCGAATGAAAAAATATAATCGTTAAGTCAAATTCCTCCTATCAGACACCCGTCTTTGGCGGACAATTATTAATTCCCCGACAGCAAATCATTGAGCCTAAAAAATCCCTCTTTTGCGGACACCTCTCATTATGTACAAATATTTTTGTCCCGCTGGTGTCTACTATAGAGATCTTTTACTGTATTCCAAATTCAGTGACCAAATTGCGTGTAAATAGGACGCGATGAAGTTTTTCATGACTTCTTTTAAATAAATAAATAAATAAAAATGACTGTAACCTGAACATTAAGATTCAGCCTTGGACTAACAATCTGTAGGTACTTGGCGCTTTCAAATAAATTATCAATATGTGTCCATCAATATAAGCAATCTATTTCGCTTCTTGTCAAATGCACTTCGTCTAAGCTGGATTAAATACTGAACATCGTATTTAGTCTTATGTACTCGTGACAGGTGGTATTATGGTTATTTTGTAAATTTTCAGTTTGTTTCGGATGCATAACATACAATAAAATTTACAATTGCTGCTTTTTTTTTTTTTTTTTTCAACAATTTTTGGAAATTTCGAACTATTATAAACCGTGCCTTCTTTAAAACTTTATTGTCACTTTAACTTGATACTTTAACTGCAAAGAATCATACGGGGCTGTTCGCTTACAATATATGTCGTGTAAGTGTATATCTTTGCCGACCAAAAACACATTTTAATTCTTTATCCTCAAGCACTAATAATAAAAGAGAAAAATCTATCTATAAGCGTCGCTTTTCTTTTGTTTGTCTTCTGCTTCGAGAAATTTTTCCTGAATCAAAACTCGCATTTCATATGTAGCTTTTTGAAAACATCCTCCCTCTAAGCAATGTTTAAATAAAAATTCGGAATGAAGCGCATCCCGACCTTGAAGAACGACAGGAGGCATTTCGTTGCATACTTTCTTGCTTTTGACGTGCACAACGTCGCAGTCTATGCCCAAACAGCTGTTAAAACAGATAAATAAATTGTCCTTTGCTATAATGGGTGATCACTTCCACATATCACACTTTTTTTTAAACCTGATAAAGTATCGATTTTACTTCTCCCTGTGCTTTTCTTATCAAAATATGGTAGTGATCAAAAAGGAATGCACAATAAAATCTATTTTACTTGAATGCCGCCACGGCAAGAATTTTTTGGCTCTTCGCAAAACGTGTAATCTAATACAGGTTTTCTGATGATTAGTTGAGCAACTATAAAGTAAAACCACTTTCGGAATGTCACTAGTAACTAGTAAGTCTGGTTAATGGTGATCATTTTTGGATCTGAGTTGTAATAGAGCAAAAAAGTAATGAAGATTCTTTTTTATTTTTATTTTAGGCGCTTGTCATGTAATTAATTGTACAGATGTGCAGTATGTGTCTCTTCCAGTGTTCGGCAACTACTCGTCAAAAAGTAAACTACCAACTACTAACTACTCGAAACAAAAGTAGTTGCAACTAGTAGTTAACTACTTTTTTCTGAGACTAGTTGTAATTAGTAGTTAACTGTTCTCCAAACTACTAGTTAACTACTTTTAAGTATAATTCATTTGAATTTCGATTTTTAGGCTTGTTCTTAAATATTTAATCCTAATAATTCAACTCAATATTATCTTTAATCATTAAAACAATTTTAAAGAAATTCCTGTAAAACATTCAAGTATTGAATATTTCCAAATAATTCCACTGAACAATTCCGCTTTACATAACTATTTCCGCTGAACAATTAATAAATAAAGACAAAACCATTTTAATATGTATTTGTTTAATAAAGTTAATAATTTATGTTTTTAAGAAGTAACAATTTCTCAGCAGTTGTAAAATGAAGGAGTTTACCCCTAATATCAATTTAAAATTCTCCCCCTGCTCAACCCCCATTCATTAACAAAATATCTTTATAACGCGCATGCTTTGGAATTCAGATTATATTCTTTCAAATTGTGTTCAAGGCAGGGTTGGGGATTTTTTTATTTTAAATTATTATTATTTTTTAAATAGTACTTTTTTAAATTTAAATCAAATTTTTTGGATTTTTTTTAAAGCAAAATGTGTTTGCGCACACAAATCCAGTTGATTATTTATGTTTTCAAAGAATTTTAAGATATTTCAGTTGAAATAAGTATTTATTACTATTTCAAAATTAATTATTAATTTATTATATTTATAAAAAATGTTTGCTTAATAAACAGAGAACAACAAGAAACAGAAGAGAAAGCTTATATTTCTGGACTAAATGTATTATAATTTCTTGAATATATACAAATAAGTTGACTGGACTATTATAATTTTTTGAGTATATAGAAATTTCTTGAATATATAAACAGAGAAGGCAAATATCACATAAAATGTTTACTAGAGTTTAATCAATTTTACAATTTAGTTGTTTTATCAAGAATACCAGTTTTGATGCCTTATCAACCCCCAATAAGTTTCTTAATTTTGAGTGCATTACCAAATGTAGAAAAAATCCTTTCCAAAGGTGCTGTTTATGCTTTTGCTGTAGTCAGCATGTCCAAAACCTTAATGTTCTCTGATAAAATATCACTCTTTGGCACTTTAATGAAGCTATTCCATCTTTCCCTAGAGGACCAGATGCATTAAGGCACCATAGAGTGAGTTAAAATTCTAATGAATTACTTAAACCCAGAATATATTAAAATTTATAATAAAAAATATCTATATTTTAATAATTTGGAAGAAGCTGATATAATTTTTTAATCATAAAAATCAATATTTTGTCCAAAAAAGAATCATAAAAATCAGTTTTTTCTAAAAAAAAAACATAAAAATCAGTATTTTTTTCTAAAAGAAATCCTAAATTATCAGTATTTTTTTTTCTTTTTGTGTTTTATGGTATCCCAAACGCATGCATGGTACTAGAGTATAAGTAAAGCTTCCCATAATGAAGATTTGGGCTTTAAATGAAACTTCATTGTGCATGTGCTGGTGCGGGCGCTACTTATTGATTATATATTAGAAAGCTTTTTCTAATTTGCGTAAATACTGCAATAAATAAATATTATTTTTTTATGAGTACTTTTTCATTATATAACATAATATAAAAATTAAATTTGTGTGAGTAATATTCATAAGCTAAAAATTTAAATAATTTAATGTTTAAAAAATAGATTAAAAAAAAAATTTCGAAAGTAGTTGGAATTTTCAAAGTAGTTGTAACTAGTAGTTGGGAAAGAAGTAGTTTAACTACTAGTTAACTAGTTCAAAACAAAAGTAGTTTTAACTACTAGTTAACTAGTTCAAACAAAAGTAGTTACAACTAGTATTTAACTACTAGTTAACTAGTAGTTGACACTAGTAGTTAACTACTTCTAGTTAACTACTGCCGAACACTAGTCTCTTCTAACTTTTGATGTTTTGACAGACTATTGCTAAGTCCTAGTGGATGGTGTAGTCGCACTAAGCTCAGTGATTGAAGTTTGAATTTGGGCTTTGCGTACTGTGCTTTGAAAAGCGATGAGATAAATTAGCCGTTCTGATGCATGTCTCAATCGATCAAGATGTTTGATAGTTTTCTTGGATTTCTCCTAATCGAGATACACTTGAAGAGGGGAGGGGAAGAGGAGAAGTTCCATAACTCTTCTCAAAAGGGGCCTAGAGTTTAACGACAAAGGATTCAGCCTTGGTTGCGTCCATGAAATGCAGGATGGGATCATTTCAGTTTTCTTCGTGGCTTGTAGTTTATTCGTGGCCCCAAGCGAGACTTTAGCATAGGGGTCTGCAACAGTTTACAGTCCAAGGGGCTCAATAATAAGTGCATAAAGATCGGCGAACACATGTGTTTACATATTACAATTGATTTTAAGTGCAGAGGTAGTGTTTGCGATTTAAAAAGTTTTTTTGTGTTTTTTGTCTAAAAAAAAAACAAAAATCAAGTTCAACATTTAAGTTGGAGCAATAAAACTAAAACTAAATTTAGTGGCGCGACAGCCCATTGGAGGCCATGGCCTACTTGTGCCCATCCCAGTTTTCGAGGCCTAGAGCCCTGGGGAGCTGACAGATGTTCTAGTCAAGTGGTCGGCCTGACGCGGAACCCCCAGTGTTTAGTTCCCAAACATGCTTGGTCCTCATTATATCGACCCCACTAGGATGAAAGGGCGAGTCGACTTTGCCCAGGCAGGAAATCGAACAACGGGCCTGTGGCATGGTAGCACGGAAGGCTACCACTCAGCCACTGGGCCTCCGGAGCAATAGTACTCTGTACTTTTTTAAATTATGAAACAGAATGAAAGTGTCATGGGCACGTAACGATGATACAAAACCCACTTTAACCCCTGTAAGGCCCAAGTTTTTTTTAATTGTTTTTTTTACTTATATTTTTATATATACGTTTTTCTTTTTCGTCCGCCTTGAGGTGGAGTTGGGAATTAGAGGGTTAAAAAAAACTCACATTACTAGAGGGGTTCAAGTCCCACCAGTCTCAATAATAATGGGAGACAAAAAGAGGTTGCCTAGATGTATTGTCTTTCGGTTAAGAGGATAAATAAAAACTGTATTGCACTAAAAATCCGCGATAACAGAAATTAATCGGAGTTTGTTGTAGGAGACTTCAGAATTTTATGCTTTGATCTAAACTGTTTCCTTCTGCTAAAATGTGATCCAATCCCCTTTTATAAAAACAACAGGCTTCTTGAAAATTACTGTTATCAGTCATTGTACAGTACATTACAAATAAATTTTACCCCAATTTAAAAATACAAACAAATAATCAACATTTATGGATTAGATTGTCAATTTATTTGGCTCCCTATGTAATTCGTGTGTTCATGCAAAAGTAAACTCAAAAGCGTAGTTGGTTTAGAAAGGTACCTCATCTCGGCAGATCCCTCTACTTTTCCATGGACTGATGTGCAGATAACTTCTTTATACGTAAAATAATTAAAATTTTTAATTGATGAGAGGTTGTTGTTTTTAATATTTTCTATTGTTTTCTTTGTTTTTTATTGCTGGTTTGAACTTCGATGGTTTGATTTCTTCTTCAGGCGTTTCTGATTCTGAGCAACTCTTTCTCATACGCATTGAATTCGCTAAATGGCTATTGCTCGGTGCAGACAATGGATGTAGCTTTTTCTCCTCATACTGTCAAAGATGTCGATTAGTAAACGGATTTTTGAAACTTCCGAACACCTTATGCTTCGAAAGATCAAAAGAATACTCGTTGCCCAATCCCCTTGTTGCGAAATATCGTATTTTGAGGTTCGACGAATTTCGTTTGGTTTTATTTCATTACATGCTCGTTCGTTCGTTGTTGTTTTGCCATCTGGCGAATGGCCGACCTCCGATCATACACAGAAATCCGACGAGCTCAACAAAGTACACGCACTATTGATAGGAATGCTAGTATTGTAACTTTTTCTCCTTTGTCGCTTACGGCTGAGGTGTTCAAAAGATGCAGCTGTAAGGAAGTATTAACGTATGCTTGAATAAAATGAATAAAACTCGTGGAAAACAATTTTCATAAGATCATAGATTTTCTAACTGTTCTGTCTTTGCATTTTATGTTATTACACTGTACATTGTGTATGGATATATCCTATTGTTGTTATGAATTTCATTCCTTAAAATCGTAATTATAGTTAGCCGATGCCATTTTTATATAGAAAAGAACTGCTTACGCAATTAGTAGGGATTAATGTCTGTATTCTTTTTGTAACACATAGATTGTCAAAATGTGACTAATGAGTTGGGGACAGAGCTTAATTCCGAAAAGGTGTCATTTGCCTTGGGATCCGAATTTCTAAAGCCCACAAAATAACTCCATATAACATTTGTTTAAAAAACAACAACAACATTTTTGAAGAGAAGTTGAATATTATTCTGAACTCTGGAGGATTTGCTCAGACAAGACTCGAATGGATCAAAAGAAAAAGGGGGAGGGTCTGGGTATTTATGTGTAGGGGTGTAATACTAGGGTTAGCTTAGGTCCTTTTTTTAGGCCCCTAAGCATGTTGTACACGAAATTCGCAAACACAAGTTGATACTACTTGTAGTTATGTAAAATGGCTTTTTCTGCAAGTACAGATCGTGAGGATTGATAACACATTTGGCTGTGTGATAGTTAGAATTTTGATTGCCAGGCTGCGCTATCATCTTACCCTGCTATTATAACATCGTTCATATCAGTTGGTAGTTAGAAAGCGAAATCCTAAGGTACAGTTCATAGGCGTAACCAGGGGAGGAGGTTTGGGGGTTCAACCCCCCCCCCCCCATTGGGTATTTACTTATTTAGGCACATATAAGCACACAAAAAAATTTCTGGCTACGGCCTTGCAAAGCACATATTTTTTTTTCCTAAGAAAATTAAACACATATGCATATGATTTTATTTCCTCTTTCTCTGAAGGGTTGTGATCATGACCAAAGTATGCAGCTCATAATAAAGAGGACTTTTCATCTGGTTATAATCAACCCCCTTATCACCTTGGGGGTGGGGGTTACAGCGAAAGGTGGCTTGGTGGCTTCAATCACCGTACCACACACAGACAAACAGATCTTTTCAATCACTCCAGAGGGTTTTCTTTCCCTCTTGATGTCTTTTTTACCCAAAGGCAGCAATTTGGGAATACAATCGCAGAAGTAATAACTTTCGTGGAAAATATTCTCTACTGTGATGGAGTTTTGTTTTCTGATAAACCGGTGTTGTAGGTGCTCCAGGGCGCTGGGGTCTGGAAATGAAGGACCCCTAGCCAACAATTGTCCTAATGGGTTAAACCCTCAAGCCAGGAAGGGATTCTCATCAAGAAACGTAAAGAGCAGTTTGTATTTATTTATGACTTCCTGTCCAAACACCCATTTTGGTAAAATCTTTTTTGTAGATGAGCCGATTGGAAAACTGATGAACTGTATTTGCCTTGCATTCTCATTTACAGATGTTTTCTCATCTCTTATATTTTAAATGTTTTTTATTTCTTATTATGGTCCATCACTGATTGCATTACGACTCTGGAAATCATCCGTTCAACGTTTTCAATCTCACTGCTACGGTTTAACGCTGCATTTTAATTTACAATCAAGTATTATTTATATTTTAGCTAAATTTTTAATTATTTTCGATACATAATAATGTTTGCACTCCAGCGATGGACACGTTCGTCATCCAAAAAGAAAAGAAAATTCAATTCAGACGCTTCCACTTCTGAGGTATGTTTTGCTACAAATTTAACAAAATTTTTAGAAATTTATTGTGGGGATGAGCATTTTTGAGCAATTCCACTATTTCCCAGTTTTAATATTATGAATGCTTAGACATAGAAGATTGCTTAGCGATAAATATTGAATTTTCTATTGCGTTTGATTTAAAAAATAAACTAATAGATCTTGAAATGAATGTTTAATGTTTTTGTGAATCAAGGCCGTATCCACAGGGGAAGAGGGACCCACGCCCCCCCCCCCCCCCAGAAATCTTTTGCAATGTTTCATATATTCCTTCCTGAAACTTTGCTTAACATAAGTGTGTCGAAGTCTGGGCCCCCCGAAAAAATTTTCTGGATACTGCCTTGGCTCTGGAGCAGGGGGAGCATGTTAAGAATTAAGAAGGGCAGTGTATGCTTCAAAATCATACCCTTTATATATACATATATATAGATATATATGACTAGAAATGATGTTAATATGAATTTTTTTACATATATGATAGCTTTTTGATATATATATAGGAGATGTATGTTTAGATCTTTGGTGAAGTTAGAGGAGCGACTATTTGGGGTTTCTGCAACTTAAATTTTTGTAACTGGTCTTACATCTATAATGCTTAGGCTAATTCTGAAGGCAAGGGTTCGAGGGCTCTCCCCAGGAAACTTCTTGAAATCTTCCTAGCAATGCAATTTCGGGATACTTTGGTGATGTTAGAGGAAACAGAAAGGAGTTTGGTTACTCTCCCCCCGCAATTTTTTTCAAAATAAAGTCTTATAGCTTTTAAGTTACTTTTGGTGTCACTTGTGATAGTGTTCAATGTCCTTTCCCTGACAGTGTTTCTGAAAGTAAAGTGTCTTAAAAGTGTAATTCCTCTTTTCTTTCTTTTTTTAAAACTTGTGATCTGAATTTTTTGCCGGGGGGGGGGGGGAAGAGTTGACCTGCTCCGGGGGGTAGCTCCCCCCCCCGGGAGATGCCTGAAATATACACGGAGTACATATTTAGAGACAAGTATTTATGACTAGTAAATTTTCAACTCTTTTACACTTCTTATTGGTGTTTAGTCTGTACCATTTTAGGTTGACCCCCCCCCCCTTTCACCAACCCTAGTTACGCCTATGGTACAGTTACACTTTCAAATATTAAAAGTACCGCGATCTCATAGCGGGTTAAAGTCTGACAATCCCTGCTTACATTTACCCAGAGACTCTGGGGTAAATGTAAACACAGAGTTTTTCGCTAACAAATAGTCATAAAGTCAATTTTTGAATACATTTACTCACAAGGAGTATAATATTGGCTGCAACGCTCTTAGTTTTATTTCTCAATTCATTCAAGAGGTAGGGAAAAATTAAAAGTTAAAACATTGAAAAAGCGTTTAAAATTACCCCAACTGACCCTATTTTATTTTTTAATGTATGTTGTCTGCGAACCTAGTTTCGTGTGCAATCAAAACCGATTTTATCTTCTCGTGAAATGTCACATGTCTATACAGCCCATTTATTGGCATGTATCCAGTTTGCCCTATGTCCATCTTTTTAAATCGGTTGAACAAAGAACTTATTTTAACTGATTTATGTTGTTATAAAATGACAAGGTATGTTTTGAGTCTTGAGTCCTCACATCATCCGTTATATTGGAAAAAAAAAGTCCTTTTTTTTTAATGTCTTCAGGAACTAAATATGGTCGTCGCTTCCTATTAAGAACAAAATATAGCCATTTTTTTAAATTTCGTATAAACAAAGTTTCTTTGGTGTGTTTTGTTTACTAAATGTAATCACTGACTTCAAGGACAATTTTATGACCCAGCATGTAGTCATTAAATTTGGCTTTCTCGCGTTTTAAAAATGTTACTCTTTATTCTTTTTGGAAGAGAAGAAGGTAACGATTTTCTATCACTTTCTTTTTTTTTTCCTTCTTCTTCTTCGTTTTTTTTTTTTTTTTTTTTTTTTTTGCGTACTGCTATCCGAAAAATCTTATTAACAAGAAGTTCCGTCTTGAACTATACGAGCTTACTTTCCCGTATACACCAGCTTCAAATTTATAATCTAGCTATCTCTCTCTCTTTCTCGTTTAGCTTTAATTCTTAATTGCTTCAAATATACCTTTTTGAACAGTTAATACATATTCATTCAATCATTCATTTATTCAGTCATTCATGTATTTATTCACTCATTTATTCATTCATTCTTTTGCCAAGAACTTCTTCCAGTGAGCTTGTTCATTGGAACTTGGATCTTGTACCCAGAGTTTACATAATTTGCTTCATTTTCGCCCATAGGTGCTAATGTTAAAATTTTTTGAACTGTTCAAAATTGAACAAAAAACTGTTCAAATCAAAAAGTAAAATATGGAAATGAGATGTCCTCGCCGAGATCTTTCGAATGCAAAAAGAATTTTTCGAATCGGACAATTCGTTCAAAAGTTATTGGGGGGGGGGGGGGACAAACAGACAGACACACTTTTTCCCCATCTCAAAACCCCACTTTCAAATTTTTTATTTTTCAATCTTTATTTAATTACTTATTTTTGACTTTCCTTGATTTCTAACGATATTTTCACGATACATTAAGCCTTCTTTCATGCTTTATTATTATTTTTTTTTACTTTTATGGGAAAGTAGGCTAAAAACAGGAGAGTAAGAATGAAATTTTTGTAAATAAATAAAATTTGGGCAGTTTTTGAAAAATGCTATTACATTATTTTCACTTCCAATTAATGGGAAAATATACTATTCATTATTATACCCGATTGTCCGTTTACTTTCAACAGCCGCCTTAGAATATGACATTGCCGCCTATGGTGCATATTGACTCCCTTTTTGAGAATAGCTGCTCTAGATGATACAATGTTTCTCGCTTACAATCCATCTGGCGCCATATCCGGATGAAAAATTCATTAGATCAACCATTTTATCACTTTCACCTTCTCGACAATTAAACTAGAGAGTGGCATTTCTGGAGAGGTAATGGGACACACACCTTTGACCTTAGGAGGGAGACTGTCGTTTGGAGCGATCGATACACCCGCCATGAAATTGGACTTCTCTCCCTCTCTCTGAGGACAACTGGACTCGAGAAGAAGCTTTTGTTAAGTTGTGTTAGATTATTAATTTCCGTTCTTTTTCTTTCTTTCTTTTCTTTTGTCTGTTCAGAAGACGATGAAATTAGTATCATTTTGTTTTTATGCTTCCCTCAGTGATCCAATGGTTTGGATACTTTCAGGGATGTCCAGAAATTTTTGATAGCATTCATTTTTTTCAGAATTTTTGATTGCTTTGTGAAGCTTCGATTAATTTTGTGAAATTAATCAGAGACTAAATTCAAACTTTAGAGTGGAGGAGAAAGCTTTACTTGTGGAGGTATCTCAAGTTTTTAGTAAACAAATAAAAAATAGCAATATTGTTTGATGATATCAATCTTTGTGTATTCCCATATTTTAAATGTTTGGGTTCTATATTTTGATCTGCCTTCTTCACACTTTTTCCATTTTTATCCAAATTCTTAAAAATAATTTGGATTCTTCCAAAATCCAAATTCTTAATCTTCTAGATAAATAAGAGAAGAGAAGATTCTTAACTTCTTATTTATCACCCAGTAAAATTACACAAATGTTCCAAAAATACGTTAAAATTTTTTAAAACCTAATTGTCTGAATTCTATTTTTATAATAGTATTCGGGAGAACGTTAGTTTTAGAAAAATATTTTGACTATTTGCTTCCATGCACATATAAAATGCTCAAGAGTGTGAGTTGTGCTGAAGGTAATATAAAAAATATTTATTCGCACTTTTGCGAGAAATGTTGAAAACCGTGAAAAAGAAGATTCCAATTCTTGCTACATCGACAGCAATACGTATTTGCATTTTATACTCGAAAAATTACAGCAGTCTTAATTGATTTTCACTTCAATAATTTTGACATGGGCCCTAGGAAAAAAAACCCATTCCGCCTTGCTTTGTTTTCTATCCAGAATATTGGTGGGAAAAGATAAGGTTTGTACCAAAAATGAAAGAGGTGTCGTGTGTGGGACAATATTCTTAATTCGTCTTAAAATTCCATGAAAATCAAATGGAAAAAGACAGTAATGTAAGTTCAAAACTTTCTAAGACAAGCTTGCGAACAGTGTAAGCTTGTATCAATTTGGATGGAACTGGATTATAATCCTTGGTTGAGCAAAACAAAAAGTGCTTGCATGTTTTCAGCTCAAGAAAGAGAGAGAGGAAGAAATAAAAAGAAAAGTAGGGCATTAGAAGGTAACCATGAGTTTAAACTGAGCATAAATTTATTGACATTAATGCGATGGGATGTGGCAGTAAACAAACCTCGATGCCTTTTATAAAAATGCATGCAGGCTTGGATTTTTAAAAAATTCTTCAGAAGTAGATATTTTACAGTAGGAAAATTATTACACGTTTCTAGTCAAGTGAAGTAATGTCCTGAAATCCCTTTTCTCTAGCGACCCAAGAATTTTCTTACGTTTAATGCGTGTCGACTGTTTTACTTCTTTCTCAGAGCAGTTTAGTGCATTATCGTGTTAGAGGAGAGGTGTATATTAGTGAACAACGGGTGTTGTGAGAAAGGGAGAAAAAGTATTTGAGTTCTTAATAGGATATTTTGATAGAAAACTAAATGAATATCTAAAAAAACATATCATTGGGAATTATAATTGAAATATAAATGTTTCGTAATTTAATTGAATTCCTCGCCATTTGTGGCAAGGAAATAACTGTTGCGTATGATTTTTGTCATACCGCACACCGATGCAGGAAAAACTGTTTTACAGAAATGGTCAGCAGGATTCATTGTAGGAACCTCGCCAAATAGAGTTTTGTTTGGTTCTTAAAATGTAAAAACAAAAATATAAAAAATATCGATTGCTGCTTTGTTTTATTGGTTAAGAGATTTTGATTTTCTGAGTGTGTGTTTTTTTTCTCCCCTTTCGTTTTACTATTGAAGAAAGTTCTGTGTAATTTCAGTCAAAACAATGTGACTTCTTATTTCCGTCTCTGAATTTTACAGTAAATTTGTGGAGAAGGTATAGTTCCACTTACAATTAAGTGGGGACTTGAAACGGTTCTTCTTTAGACGCTAAAGCTGTAAAGCCGATTGTGATTCTCCCGATTTACGGTGATTTTGTAAGATTACTGCAGTGGCACATTTATGGCCATGACAGGAACTAGTCGATTTTCATTTTTTTTTTTTACATCACAATTTTGTTTGTTAAGAGAGGATGCAAAATCAGGTAAAGTTTTAATTTTATATTGTATGCAATTTTGGGACCTATGCTATTAAAGGCTTTGTTTCTATAAGGAGGAAAAAAATCATGGATGAAAATATTTGCCTCGTACTTACCTTGATGTGCCGTCAGAAGAAGCAACAAGATTTTCTGGCCATTATTATGAAAGTCCTCTCCCCGCTCAAGCATGTAAAATATAACTTTGGGTTCATGTAATGTTGAGATAGTTGTTATTTAGTTTTGTTTACCTGGATATTTTTATAGTCAGTAGTATAAGTTGAGGATCATTCATAAATGATGTCACGCTTCGAGGGGGGAGGGGGGTTCGTGAAATTGTGACAAGGGGAGGGGAGGGGGTAACAAGAAGTGTGACATCATGCATTATGCAGCATAGCGTGACGCGTGACAGAGGGGGGGGGGAGGGGGTCCGCTGAAGTGTGACATATTGTGACAAAGGGGGGAGGGGGGTCAAATATATGGGAAAAAAGCGTGACGTCATTTATGAACGGCCCCTTGTACGTTGAAAAGAGGAGGAAGGGGGAGGGGGGGGACAGTGCTGCATCTGTGCACTTTTTTTCTTTTTGTACCAGAAGAGCAGACTTTTATGAAAATATTTAAGTAATATTCATCCCGTTCATTGTCACGTCATAATTTAAAGTATGAGCATGCCTCGTCCAGTGATCTCAAAGAAGTGTCACCGGTCATTGCGCAAACGGCCATTTCCTGCTCGCGGTACGTGTTTGCAATCTTATCAATGAACAGGAACTCGAACATGCTTAGCTTTCTATTTTTTTTTTCTTTTTTTAATGCCCATTATTTTTATCCCAGGTTTTTATTTATAACCAAATCCAAATCATCTCCCTTTACCTTTCTCAGGAATGTACGATACGCTGTCGTGGTGCTGCTTCGTTTTTGACCTACTTCTGGGGGAAGATCACATTCATTGGCGGGTGAAAGTTCGTCTGCGATGACGATGGCGGTTGTTCTTTTTCAGAGCCCGGATGGAATCCACAGGAATTAGAGAAGAAAGCTGGGATGTTGAAAACTTTTCTGTTACTCGATCAGATATTAAATAGGTTGACTGTTGTCATGGTATGTGTTGCAAAGTTTTGACACGTAATGGCTGCATTCCATTTGACGCAAATATTATCGCTTCTTAGGAACTTAGGTCATTTCGCGCGACCGTGCGAGTGTTTTTAGCGAGGAAACAGTACTTTTTATGAGGGTTTTTCCCATTAATTTTCATATTGCATTTCCCCGGGGATACCCCCTCTCCTCAGAGCAATGGCGCACCCCCTAAAAAGCTACAGAGCTAAAACGATGACACCCCAAAAACTCGGCCAACCCCCCTGAAAATATCAATAGCTCAATAACCCGCTCTCCCGCCCGGTGGGCACACATGACTGCCCAGTGTTGGGTCGCTGCGAATCACGAGTTCCATCTATTACGATATTTCCTTCACACAATCCACGTGAGGCGAAGAATACAGATGACGAATAGCAAGCCCTACAGCTAGCTCTGTTGTAGTACTGCATTCACCAAAAAATGTTTAACAACTAAATTTGCTCAGGTATTTTAAGAAAGAAATTTAGCCTGTAAAAAGAAAATATAATAATAATTATTTAATTATTTTTAAAAAAATGTTTTCATTGTTAACTTTAGCGCACTATATTTTATATTGACCCCCACCCCAACGGGCCTTTTCCAAGGGAAAAATAGACAAACATTTTTTGCTCTTAGACAGATTGCGTTTGATAAGCTTAACCAGAATTTCCTCTTGGGGAAGGCGAATTTTATTTCATGTTCATGAATATTGCCATACTAGAATCGGTTTTATGGCTCAAAACCAAGGGCTATATCGGGGGGGGGGGGGGGGGTAAGGGTGTTCAAGGTTTTTTCCCCCTGGTTGAGACCCCCTGATGATACATAGGCTGGAATAGGAAAGGTGTTGTAAAAGAATTCGTGCAAAAACTGCAAGAAACCTCTCTTGGTTTTTAAACAGCCAGATGTAAGATGTAAATGTTGACTCAATATCGTACTCGTCAATTAAAAAAAAAAAAAGCAAGCGGGGCGAAGAATATTGCTGCAAGTGTTTAAAAATGCTTGTAGAACATCGCATGCAATCTCAAATATGGACGCGTACGGTGATTTAGTCGAGTATGAAATATTGAATGACAATCGGTGCAATGCGTTACCGGAACTGTGTGTAGGGAATCGACCGCCGGCAGATGAAAGATCTGATAACTAGAGCGGTAAAACACATGTTGAAGCTCCTCGTGATTATTTGAACACAGAAAAAAATTATCCTGAACAGTACACAACATTTTTCGGTGAATACACAGTTGATGAGTATACTATTTCAAGCAGTGATAAGTTAAGGAAGTGATAATGTACTTTCTATGCAATTCCTACACGTTGTGCAATATTTTTAAATTTATTGTTATTTATTTATATTTCTTGGAGTGAAAGAGATTCACTTGTGAAAGTTCACAGATAATTTATCCGTTTTCCATTTTAATTATTATAATTTGATAATTTTCCAAGCTTTCATCGCACATGAATGTATATATGTTTCATGAGTTGATTCTGCCGTGCTATTTATTTATTTACTGATTTTTTTTTACGATGTCATTTAGCAATTTTTACCAATTCAATCCCATTTCACTGATAGGCGCGATTGAGAGAGGACTACATTTTACCTTTTGTCATTTTCCAAAAAAAAAAAGAAAAAGAAGGAAATCTCATCTGAAGCGGCGCATATTAACATGGCTAGCGGATAGCTTTTAGAGGCGCTAGTACAGCAGCATCATCGTCTGCATCCGCAGCGACTCGTTATCGGAACCTCCCCCACCCTACCCTTCCTTCGCGCTCGGAGATTCAACCACAACTGTCCTCATTTGATTTCTGTCGGGTTGTACAGAGGCGTCATGTTTGGCCACAAGCTTTTTGATTTGCTCTTATTTGCACCTGTGGCTTTTTGTGTAGGGTAGGGGAATGGAAATTTTTTTAAATATAAATGTGTGATAAAAATGAAATTTCCAATAAGTAAATTTCGATTTCAATTGTGTTAAGGTTTGGATCCTAGGAAGAAATTGATAATAAGGTTCCATTTTTAAAAAACGAAGGCAATTGAAAAGTCCCAGGAACATGAAAGAAATAAATCCAGAAATTAAAATTTTGAAAGCTTGAAAGAAAACTCGTTAGTAGAATTCGGATAATATGCTCTAAAAATCGTAAAAATATTCATACAAATAAGCACTAAAGTGCACAGATAATTTTTTACTTACCTATAGAAAAGTTCTCACATCTAAATAAAGAAAAATATTGGCTTTTAAATTTTTGCATTTTGTTAAGAAGGCTATGAATATATATTAAAATAATAATTCACATCCATTCATGAACATTAATTAGTTTTATTTCAATAAATCCCAATGTTTGTTCATCAGTGGCGGTTCGTGGGTTATTCAAACGGAGGTCACAAAACGAATTTCGAAAATGAAAGCTGCAGGTACGACATAACGTACAAGTTAAAGTACATTTCACAAATTTAAGGAAAACAATGAAAATAAAACAAGCAAAAAAAAAAAAGGAAATTACTTTTTCTTACAATTGGAAAGTAATAAAACCAATTCTTTTCTTTTCTTTCTTTTTCTTTTAAGTCGAAAAATTCAAAACATTCTCATTGAATTTCGTTACGTCATTTATCATGTCAATATGTTATTACGTTATTATCATGTCAATGTTTTTTTTTTCTTTTTAAGTTTTGTATTCTATTTTTCAAAATTTGTAAACGTAATATCACATGCCCTGCGATACCCAGCGGGTGTTTAGTCGCTCGTGTGTTCTTTCTTTTTATTTTTTCTGCTCTTTTCCTCTCAATCACCACATCCGGTTAAACCCTCGGCAGGGTAGGTACGGTGGTGATTTATGAGGTATAAATATAAATAAATAAATAAATAAAATAAAATAAATCATGCCAATATTATGCGTCATTTTTCAATAGAAAAAATACCCAGAAAACTTCTTAAAAATTTCTTAACGACTTCTATACATGAAAACCGAAACTAAAAAGTGAGCCGAATCAATTTTCCATGCATAAAACTAATTTTGCCTTTGTTTTCGCGCGATTCACTTGCGACGGTTGCAGCAAAATTTATCCAGGTGATAAATACCAAAATAATTTGATAGGTAGCCAAATACGGCGAACCTTCTCTTATTATTGCTGGGTTGCTAAACTCAGGAGCACAACTCAAGATGTGCGATCGGAGAACAATAATAAGAGTTTCGTCCGCTCTGTTTCCCCTAATAAGCTGGTATTCGGGCTCATTTTAATGGTTTCGCACCTGCGATCGAGAAAAGTGCGTTTGTAACCAACGTACGTTAGCTACGAATTGGTGTATTACAAAAGGGGTATCATAGGAGGCAGAAATTCATCCTGGAAATTAACAAAATTGTGAAGATGTGTATTATATTATTTTGTTCAATTTTTCAATAAAGTTATTCCTGCGTTTTCCTTGGGGGTTCACATGCTCATGTGTGCATATAGACGAGCCGCCACTGGTGTTCATCAAGGTTTTCTGTAGTTGGAGGTTGCCTTCTATCCTTTAATATCATTTTTAAAGACGAAAATGTCCTTTCAACTGCTACAGATGCATTTTTCACAAAAAATACATTTTCCATCAAGAATCAAATTTTTTGCTATGATCGACAATCAAATCCATCATGAGATCGCTCATCGAATTTCTTATGATTTCTTATTTTACGTGTATTTATTTATTCTCTCCGTGGTATTTTCTGAAAAATGAAATTGTTTTGAAACTTAAAAATTTCAGACCGACTTAAATGTATTTATAAATAAGGCCAAATGAAAAATTATGCAGAAATACTTTTTTAATTATGCGATATGGATATGGCATTTTTTTTAAATTTAATAATGCGATAATTTAAAATCTTTTCAAATGAGCTAATAAACAACGGTAAACTGCATATTATGAAGCGAAAATCCTCCTCAAGTCTTTTATATTATTATTTTTTTCGGTGTTTTGAATTGACAATTTTTACGGCAAAAGTTAAATTCTAAATTAATATATTTCCAGCGATCAAAGTTTTTTGCAGTAAAGAGATGTTAGTCCAGAAGCTGAAATTTCCTTTAAAATCTGTCTTGTTTTGTAAATATTTGACCGTAGCATGATACAACGCTTTCAGAGTCTACTGAATTAGGTAATTACTAGAGCACTTAAGCTTCACTTTTCGTGTAAGTCCTGGAAACCTCCCTGGAAGTGTCTCTGAATTTTAGAATTTGATAAAATCTGGATTTGATAAACTCATTTGAAAATTCCTTTTGTGCAAAGTCCTAAAACCTTATTGGTTGATTACCTATTTCTAAAAACTTTTAAACACTACATAATCATTCATATTCAGGTTGGTCATTTGGTCTGGGTCAAACACTCGAGAAGCTTTTATAAAACTCAAAGGGCGGGTTGACAAAAGTAACTTTCGATTTGGAAAGTTGTAAATTGTTCAATTTCACTATCGTTCTGTGAAACACATCTTGTAAAAGTAAATTACGTTTAGCTTTTGGAGAACATGATGCTTCATAATAAAGCTGCAATTTAGATACTGATAAAGAAACTTTGACCACAGACCGACATCGCACTGTGATTGCAGGAAATTCATTGTTTTATTGACCGTTTGATTGTGATTGTTACTATGGGCTTGTTTGCAACTTGTTTTATACGCACGTCACTGAGTTTCAATTTTCTTTAGGTTGCATGCGTATGTCCGATACGACACTAGGTACATATAATTTTTGAAGAACATAAGCAAGAAGTTTAGTTTATTCGCTCCGGAATGAACAGTATTCATAGCCACGCTTTTCATGAGTCGCTCGATTATTCATTTTTTCTAGAACAAAGTTTTTGTTTTAAAATCTCTCTCTCTCTATATATATATACACTATATATGTGTATTTACATATCTATATATACATAACAAAATCTAAAAGCAAGTAAAAACGAAAGAAATGTATTTATTTTGAAAGTTTAGCTTTTTTATGCATTTATAAGTATTAACGCCAAAGGAGTAAAAATATGCAATAAGCATTTACAAATAATCGGAGCTCATTTTATTATTTATCCGTTCTTAGGGACCGTTCATAAATGATGTCACGCTTTTTTCCATATATTTGACCCCCTCCCCCCCCCCCCTTTGTCACGATGCGTCACACCTCAACGGACCCCCCCCCCCTCCCCCCTTTGTCACTTGTCACGCTATGTTGCAAAAGCAGAATGTCACACTTCGTGTTATCCCCTCCCCTTGTCACACTTTGTCACAATTTCATGAACCTCCGCCCCCCCCCTCGAAGCGTGGCATCATTTATGAATGACCCCTTATCTTCAATATTTATTTAGCCTTCATTCGGTAGCATGAAATTTAAGGTCCCATATAGTGATTGGGATTGTGCTATTTTGCAATTTCGTGAAAACGGTGTTCGATCTAGTTTCGTCTAGAACTATACGAGCCTACTTTCCCGTATACATCTATATCAAATTGATAATCTAGCTATCTCTCTCTTTCTCATTTAGCTTTAGTTCTTAATTACTTAAAATATACCCTTTTCAACGGTTTATACATATTCATTCACTCTCTCATTCATTCACTCATTTATCCATTCATTTATTCCCTCACACATTTATTCGGAAGCACCCTTTAAAAATCCAGATCGAAAAGTTTGTTGTAGTAATTGAACCTTTTGCCCAGGTTACATAATTTGCTTCATTTTTGCCCATATGCGCTTATGGGCTTATAGTTAAAACTTTTTGAACTGTTCAAAATTTATCGACAAATTTTTCAAATTGTGGAAATATGGAAATGAGATGTACTCGCCGAGATCTTTCGAAGGCAAAAAAATTCTTTAGAATCGGACAATTCCTTCGAAAGATATTGGGGGGGGGGGGGGGGGGGGGGGGGAGGCAGACAGACCAACAGACCCACATTTTCCCCATCTCAAAACCGTACTTTCAATTTTTTTATTTTTCAATATCTGTTTAATTAACTTATTTTTAACGATATTTTTGCGATACCATTAATACTTCTTTCATTCATTCTTTTCCTTTTTGAACTTTGACTAGAAAGTACACTAAAACCCGGAACTTTCGGTATTAGTAATTTTTTTTAACGGAATCGTTTAATATTTGATATCCACTGTTATTTGAAATACGATATTTTCTCTATCGCTGATGGCAGTATCAAAATCATTTTCTGTTAGACTTGAAACTTGAAATAGCTAACTTGTTTCTAAATTGTGAAACATTACTTTCAAACTGATGCGGCCTCTATTTATGAGTGACGAGTCGCTATTTTCTCAGTCGTCAATAACGTTCAAGGTCATTTACTTATTTCTTTAAACTTTTGTTGAAACACCCGCGCTGGAACAATCAACGACAGCTCCCATCATTATAATTTAATTTTTTTGCAATTATTTAAAATTTTTTAATCACATTTTAACATTGTTTCTTTAAGAATGAAGAGCCCTTTCTAAAACAATATATAAAATTAAAAAGTTTTTTTTAATTATTTTTTTCCTTCAATCGTTTTTTTATTTGTGAAAAGGAAAGAGAGGGATTTAATTCCCGAAAGGAACTTTGCAAAACATTCTTCTCTTCGGAGAGCATTTGTATATTTCAAACCATACTTCGGTAACGTATGATCCGCAGGGCAGCGAGTGACCCACTTCATAATTTTAAGTGACCCACTCGAAGCTCGAGTTCTGAAAAAAGAAAAAAAAGTATGATATTTAAAAATTGATATTAAAACATTAGTATGAAAAGAACATTTCAAAAACTAAACTGGAAATAAATAAAAACAACAACATTTTTGTTTGATTACAAAGTTATAGCAACTAACATGAATTTTCAGTTTGAAAAAAAAAGTAAACTAGTTTCATAGAGAAATCGATGAATTTAGATGTATGGTATGTAAGATGTAAGTACTGATAAAGCAAATAACACCGACTTGAACAGTCTTCTTAATTCATATTTTGGATGAATTGACCAGCAGGCAAAAAATGTTCCCAATGCCTGATTGAAACTTTTCGTCATGTTTAGGGGCGTTATCCGACATTAATACTACTGCCCTTGAAACGCAAACCCCAAAATCACCTCACCGTCATTCCGTGTCAAAATGTCTGCCTCCGATGCTTGGCGTATCCGTGCGCTTTCTCCCGTTGCCATGGTTTCACTCCTTTCCGTCGGATTTTCACCTATGAGAGGTCGTTTATGGAGGGGCGGCGACTGATCGAGCGTCTGCGTTTCAGGTCGCGCGATTTTTCGCCTTGTGTCAATTCAGTATTTCTTCTGACTCTCTTCTCTTCTTTCTTTGCCAGTCGTAGTGCTTTTTAAATATTGCTCGCTGCTAATTCCGAACAGCCTGGCTTTTAGCGCCCAATGAGAATGGGAAGTTTGTTCTTTTTTTTCTCTCTCTCTCCTAATCTGAGCGATTATTGATACTCTTACTAGAGGATGAGAGATTTAAACACGTTGACATTTAGATTAATAGACTCGCTTTTCTTCAGCACTGCGTTGTGTTTTTGAATATTTAAAGAAAAAATATTTTCAGCTTTAAAATGATTTTTATATGCCAACAAAGGATATGGAAACTTTTTCATAAACATGGATATTATTGTTATAAATTATTAATTTGGCATTGTTTTTGCTCTGCTTCTTTCTCTCTCTCCCCCTATCTTTCTGATCAGCTTCAGCATTGCAAGAATTTTTTTTCAAGCTTAAATTTTATATTGCAACAAAGATCAAAATATATGTTCGTATGTTTCGTCCATTGAGTGCAATGAACTTGAATTCCTAGTAAAGTAACTTTTTAATGTACTTTTTCTTTAAAAAAATTAAAAAAAAAAAAAAACCCTACAAATTAACTTTCGCTACAAAATTTGTTGCGAAGGATTTTGCTTTTTCACAAGGTCACATTCCACTGTCTGAGGAATTGAAATCTTTTAACTAACTCCACAACCAAATGTAATTCAAATTTGTGAGGTTGTATTATTTGTTTGGTTTGCAATTTTTCCCAAGATTTTACTACATACTTTTCTCCCAAATCTTTTTTATTATGAAACTTATACATTACTTGGCGTTGGCGCATACTTCCCATGCTGGTAATCGAGATCGGGTCATCTGAGTAAAAAAAAAGGCTAAGATCCTAACCATCAGACCACATGGACTTTTTTTTACAGCATACTGTTTATTTGTTCATTATAAACCTGAGGAAAAGCACTGTGTTTAAGGTGCAGGGATTGTAATATGAATACGTATGTGTTTCGAGGCCGCATGAAAGTTTCCATTTCTATGGAGGAAAGGATAACTTATTAAACAAGCAGTAACTTGATCCTTTAATTTTAGGTTTAATATTAAAATCACTTTCTTATTTGAAACCCACCTTGTTTGAACTTTCAATATTGCAATGGATATTTAGCAAGTCCTCTTCACAGTTTTTAAAAAGGCGTTCGTGTCTGTGTGTGTGTCATTCATCATAAAAATTTGAATCTTTGCCAATAAAAAATCATGACTTAAAATTTCAATATTTATCGCTGCTGTGATGTGCATTAAATAAATCGCCGTGTTATCTAAATCTCAAACAAATTTTGTAGCGGATTATATATTCTAAGTAAGTGTAGCCGCTGATAATAATACAGTGTCATACCTAAGTCTGCTGTATTTTTCCCAAAAGATTGGCCTCCAGATAAGGACCTATCTTGCACTAACAGCTTATCGCTACTTAGGAGGCAGGACTAATCGAGTAACAAAATAATTTTTTTTTTAAATGCGCTTCCTACCAGATTTACTGGTAGAGTTTGAAGAAGCGAATTAATTGTTTAGAAAGAGATACGTGTCTGTAGTTTTGCGTCAGTTGTCCTGTCGAAGTTTTCCAGCTTGAATTAAACAGGAATAATAAAAATTAATCATTTCAAAAGTAAATTGTAATTTCGAAAATTGAAATTACCGAACAATGATGTTTAGGGTAATTCTGATCCGAAATTCGCCGATATTTCCGAAACTAAAAAAAGAAAAACTCGTTCAAAAATTAAAAGGAAAGAGAATAAGATGAAAAAAAAAAAAAAAAAGAAATGGTTTTCCCGAATGCGTTTTAATTTATTAAGTTTAAGATTTCCGTGACGAATAATATCTGTTTTTCTGTGTGCTTTGAGACAAGCAAAATATTTAGTACTTTAAAAAACTTGGAAAAATTGACTTCTGGTACTGTCCTTTAGATTTTTTTTGTGCATGTGTGTGTGTAGGGGGAGGGGAGGTTGCCTAATTATATAATTTTTATTTTAAATTCGTAAGGCATAATTTTCAAAAAAAATCTTGAAAAGTTCAGATTTATTATTTTTTTATTTATGCTATGGTAATGATTTCAGCAAGTGTATTATTCTGGCAATAATTACAAAATTGCTAATTCTTGATAGTTATTTGAAAAATACCAATTAAAATATTTAATTCAAAACTCTCTACTAATTTTAATATTACTTAAATGACGAGTGAATGATAATAATCACAAAATTACTGGCTAAAGATAATGTCAAATTAATGGTAGAACTTGCAGCGTTTTGAACTAACTCTAATAATCTCAAAATTACGAACCATTGGTAATAATTTTTAAATTACCAGATGATTGTACTTAATTGCAATATTACAGTTAATGCCATCGCACCCTCTCTGCTCGCTGACCTCGCTGACGCTTGCCAACCCCCGTATAGACAAACAGCATGTTTTTAAGTATTTTTTCCTTTAGATTTAGTTTGTCAATTTTTATTCAAATTTCAATAGTTTAGGTATTTTATTAAAAGTGCAACACGGTATCGGATCGTTTTTTGCTTATTTGCGTTGCATAATTTGGTCTTTTACATAAATGTAATTAAATATTATATCATTTATGTTATTTAAACTGGAATGCGTTACATCAACATTTAAATGCTGTGTTATAATCATCATTAAATAATTCTGATTAAATATATGGTTTTACATTTTCGCATCTGTTTTTTTTTAAATCAGTTTTTTTATGTTTGGTTTTATTTCGAAACTTAAGACTTTTATTACTTCTGAAGCATTTAATTGGGGAGAAGTGGCAAGGTATTGTGTGTAATGAGAATCTGAGAATGCTTCGGACTAGTCTATTGTCGTTCGCATTCCATTCAACCTTATCCAGTCTTAACATCCCCACCCCCTTTATCAGCGGAGAAGGTGATATTGGAACCTCCCAGTGGGCGCTCACGCCGTCAGCTGTAACCGAGCGTAAATGCACATACACACATACACACACACGCAGATGATTCCGTCTCTCTCCCACATTCGGGCACCCTTAGCAGCAAGAACGTTTTCAGCGATATTCATTTCCATATTTTGTTCGAAATTCACTCTCGCCTCGTCGCGATGAATACGGCAAGGCGCTCCATGTGGAACGACAATGCGTCATATTCACTCATTGGAGCGATAGTACAATTAGTTTGCTCTCAATTACGAGAGAAAAGCGGAAATGGAACCGAACTAGAAGACGTCTAACTTTCCGAGAAGAGAAAGTATCTCTTACGTTCAGATAAATTGTACTGATAATTTATTTTCCTTCTAGATTTTTTTTAATGAACAAGAAGTTCCGTCTAGAAATATACGAGCCTACTTTCCCATACACACCTTCAAATTTATAATCTATCTCTCTCTCTCTCTTTCTCATTTAGCTTTGGTTCTTAATTACTTCAAATATACCTTTTTTAACGGTTAATACATATTCATTCTATTCACTCATTTATTTATTTATTCACTCATTTATTTTATTCACTCATTTATTTATTTATTCACTCATTTATTTTATTCACTCATTTATTTATTTATTCACTCATTTATTTATTTATTCACTCATTTATTTATTTATTCACTCATTTATTTATTTATTCACTCATTTATTTATTTATTCACTCATTTATTTATTTTATTCATTCTTTCACTGATTCATTTAATCATTCATTCAGAAATATCCTTAAAAATCCCGATCAAATTTCATAGGAAAATAGGCTATTTTAATTCTGCTTGAAATCCTTATCTGTACATGTTCTACGTCATTACAGCTTTCCGATAAAGCTTGTTCGACGCAAATCCGTGTGTTAGGTCAGGATTTATATAGGATTGTAATTTCTCCGTAAGCGCTATGTTAATTTCTTTTTGACTGTTCAAAAATGAACAAAAATATGTTCAAATGAAAAAATATTTCACGTAGAGAGCTTCTTCAATAAACTTGTTCATAGAAACTTAGGTCTTATGCCCAGAGTTTACATAATTTGGCTTCATTTTTTCTCATATAGGCTCTAACGTTAAGATTTTTTGAACTGTTCAAAACTGAACGAAAAAATTGTTCAAATCAAAAAGTAAAATGTGGAAATGAGATGTCCTCACCAAGATCTTTCGAATACAAAAAAAAAAAAAAAAAATCTTTCGAATCGGGAAAATGCCCTTCTAAAGTAATTGTGACCGGGCGGGGGGGGGGGGGGGGGGGGGGGGGGGGGGACCGGCAGACACTTTTTCCCCCATCTCAAAACCCTACATTCAAATTTTTTATTTTTCAATCTTTATTTAATTACTTATTTTGACTTTTCTTTATTTTTAACGATATTTTTACGATACGTTTAGCTTTCTTTCCTGCTTTATTAATTTTTTATTTTATTTTACGGGAAAGTAGGCTAAAAATAAGAATTTAATCTTACATAGTTTCATAAACTGTGATACGTTTACCTCTAGAGGTAAAGGTGCACAGAATAACAATATCACAACTGGCGAATATATAACACAATCATAAGCACCCCCCCCCCCCCCCCCAGAACATTCGGCCTGAGTCATGTTGCCACTCCGAGTATGTTGATATCTATCTAGATATAGGTATTGCTATGAATCCCTCCCCCCCCCCCTTATAAAGAAAAAAAAATTCTGGTTGTGCAGCAGTAGTCAGTATTTTAGCTTCTACTGTGTTGCAGATTAGAAGAGGATTTTCACAATAAAAAAGATATAAGTGTAATAAGCTGAACGGGGGATGCTCACACCCTTTGAAGGTGTCTTTTGTAATCATCAATCAATTACAAATATATATAGCATAGAGTTTTCAACAATTTCAATGAAATGTATCGCATAGTGTAATGATAATTAGACTGTCATAATTTTGCGCTGGCTTCAAAGATGTTTAAAAGTCGTATCGATGTTGCAAAAAGAATTAATTTATTTTTTACTTTTTAGCGCTATTTTTAAGTTGAAGTGGCTTCTATTTTTTTCCCCGAAATTTTTTATTTCCTACCTTAAGCTTTTAATGATTCACAATTTACTTCGCTCTAAGATTTTTTTGAAATGTGTAAACTTTCACAGACGGTTGAAAGTTTTATGTATTTATGCATCTATTTATTTCGAGCAAATAATGTTTATTTGCTATTTTAGTTAATTTTTCTTTAAAGAAAAAATCTACATTTGGTTATTATTTTATGCAGTATGTATACATGTCGATATTTACTGATAGTGGTTGACGTTTAAACTTTTTAAATTACATAACAAATTAAGTTCCTTTTATAAAATTTCAGAATTAAGACCCTCAGTTAATATGAGATTTTTTTAAAATGCAAATGTGGCAAGGAGTTTACTTTCAAATTAAATATAAATATTGTTAATGCTAGACTCCCTTTCCCCTCTTTACGTCTTGTGGTGTAAGCTTTTTGTAGCTTTGGTAGTTGAATACTCTTGAAATGCAAGTTCTCAATATTTCTTGCCCTTAGTTCATTATATAACGTCTTCAAATGAAGTACATGTTTAGCTCAAATTACGGCAGATCATGTCCTAACCGTTCACTAACCGGCTGTGAAGATGGTGAGCATGATCCAATATTCCATTCCACTTCTAGCCATTAGATGTCCGGTTCGTCTGCTCCCTTCACGCTTGACCGGAACGGGGCGAGATCTATCTGTGGGGGATTCAAAATCCCAGCTGCGCCTGATTGAATCAATACCTCATTGGAAAAGCCTGGAGGTTTTTATCCGGGAAACTTTACACGGAGATCTCTTAGTTTTCCGATCACTTCATGACGTTAAATTCTGTCATACCAAATGCAGACATGCCAACGGATTGCCCCATTGCTGGTAGCCACTACGGATAACAGCCAAAATTTTCTAGGAGCGTAATCAAATTTTCTAGGGAAAATTATGTGTTTTTCCTTACAGGTTTTTAAAAGTAATAAAAGAATCTGATATTTGATCATTGATGTTCCTGTAGAATGGTCTGAACAACGTAATTTATTTATTTATTTTTTGCCTTTTATTATATCTTCCATTTCATATTTGTTTATATAATATGTATGTATGTATTTCATGTCTGTGTACATTAAATGATGCAACCGTTTGCAAGTGTATTTATTACCTGTTGGTCTTATAGCAATACAAGTTGACCCCATTTTATTTAAACATATAATGACCTTTATACGTTGATTTCAATGAGTTTTATATGGTACTGTATGCTCTGCTAACAAAGTATTATTCTTTATTGTTTGTTAAAATCTTAAGTTCGAAGCCAGGATTTATGTAAAGGGCAAAAAACTGACTTATCTACCTGACTACGGAAACGAGAAAACAACTACGGAAAATTGTTTTTCCAGGTTGCCATCTCTGATAAATAAGGGATGTAACGAATATTTCACCTATTAGGTATTCGGCCCTTTGGCCGATTATTCAGTTTGACAGAATACTAATTTAATAATCGAGCCGAATGTCCGGCTGGATTGAATTCACCCTTGGCTTATATTTGTTCTATAGTAGCCAGTAAACAAAATTGAAGAAACCTATAAATTTTATACATTTTAATTTGGAAATAGACTACTGTTTTTAAACGTTTTTAATGCATGCAAGGTATAACATACGGAATTTTTAATTTAAATATATATAATTTTCTTAATATAAAATATATTTAGTTGTAACGAGGGGCAGGGCTTGAGTTGCTAACTTTCTAGCAGAAGTGCCCAGTGTGTAAAAATTCACATAAACTTGGAAACAATTTCAAGAGCTAAACTTCTTTGAGCTCCCATGTAAGTTAAACTCCGACAATGACCCGGATTTTTAGGTCCTTTCTTCGTTCGTTTTGCAATATTTCTTTCTTTATTTGAATAAATATATAATAGAAGTATAAACACCTCGGCAATGCGGATATGAATCTCTTTATTACTTGCTATTTTACACACTAGTTTTGTTTACGTTATTTTCTTAAAATCATTTTCCTTGCATTGCAGTTTCAATCAAGGAACAGGTGCCTCGGATTTTGCAAATCAATCATGTAAGTTTTATATATTTTGTACAGTATAAATTTCATATTCAGTTTTTTCCTCTTACGAACTTTTAGCATATCAAAATAATGACACTTTTTTTATTGTTCTTGCTTCAAATTAGTTTTTATTTGTTCACCCGATTTCACAAAGGAGGAGGTTATATATTCATACCGTATGTATGTCGCTTTTTTTTTTTTTTTTTGTCCACCTAAAACTTCTCACCGGATGAACCGATTTAATGATTCTTTTTTTAATCGATTGAGGGGGGTTTTCCATATGTCCCTTACCTTCATTTGACCACATTCGATAATTAGAAAAAAGGCAGTGTAGTCATTTTTTTGTTTTTTTTGTTTTTTCATTCATAACTTATGACTAAATGAACCGATTTTGATGATTTTTTCTTTAATCGATAGAAAGTCGTCTAACTTAAATACCGCACATCGATTTGACAATTTGTTCTTTAAAAAAACGTTATGGGTGAAAAATAAATATTTTCCTTTAATTGTTAGACTACAACCAGGGGTATAAAACGATGAATTCCCCAAATCAGCTAAGCCATTCGCCCCCCCCCCCCCATTTTAATGGCGCACCTTGCGCCCGGCTAGCACCAGTGTATAATCGAGCGATTATTGTATTTTGTTCAGTACAACCATACAGTTTTGAAATTGACATTTTAAAATTTGCTTGTTTCTAAACATGGGTATGTGGAGAAATTTTGAGAATCAGTACGCTTGTACTGGCTGGATCCCATCACTGAACGCAAACATGATAAGATAAAGTTCAAAATTAAATTCGACTCGAGTGTTCTAAATATGTTAATACGGAAATCGCAAAATAGATATGAGAAGTCATGATAGCAAATGAAACTCGATCTAAGTTAAACAAATTTAAATTTTTCAGTGCATTATGGTGCACATGATTCTGATTGACAGTCTGAAACCTATTCGAATGTTGGACCAAAAATAGAATTGCAATCGATAATTTCTTGCGCGTTGAAAAGTCGGAAGATTGAAAATAAGGTATCGCTTGGAGCTTGTTGAATCTTCGTTGTGGCATTGAAATTATTGTGTCTGTTTATAATTATCATCAGGAGCAGGATAAATTTTAAACTTCCAAAATATTTATTAATATTATCTTTATCTTTGCATTTTGCGTTACTTCCCTTCCTTGCGCAACACCATAACAAATAACTTCACACTCCATTAACATACGTTAATAATAATTTAACTTTGTGCAAGTAAACATTAATAGAAATAAAATCTCACGTTAATTTAAAGCTATTATAAATAATTTATAATTAATTAATAATTTATTGTTTTGCGTTTTAATGCTCATTTGTGCTTTAAATTAACGTGAGATTTTATTTCTATTAATATTAGCATACGTGTTGAAAATAATTTTTCTATCCGTTATTAGGTGAGCAGAATGAACGGGAAGAGATTAAACATAAAACAATAGAACAATGTTTAACAAAAATTACAATAATGCCTCTGCTGTTGCGTTTTTTATTCATTTTTTCAAAAGTAATTTAAAAATAGTAGTAACAATAATAAAAAGGATGCGTTCTCATTAATAATTGCCGAAAGTTGTTAACGTTGTTGTGAAGAAAATTTAAAATTAAAAAAGTCTTGTCAAATTTTTGTATTGCTCTAAAAATTTTGATTCATTTATTAAATTTTTCGAAAATATTTTCTATCAGTGAAAGTACTGTTTTTCAACATGTTTTGTTTTTCAGATGTTTTATTTGGAAATCTTATAGATACATCAGAATTGATCGTACGAAACTTATCGCAATTCTTTTCACGAAAAACACTTTTTTTTTTTTAAATTTTAGTTTAATGCTGGTATAATTTATCCTATATTTCTTGTCAATTTTTAGGTTTAAGCAAGTGTATTTTATTACTAATTAATTAATTGTGTAGAATATTTACACCTTATTCACTAGTATTGTATATTTGTTTATGATTGTTTCATGTACTTATTTTACATGTACTTGCATTCAGATACATGTACAATATTTGTCACACTCAAGACTCAATTTATTTCTTGTACACAAATGAATGGTCTTGAAAATGTTGCTTTGCAATCATTAGTTTCTTGTTCAGATGATTGCAAGATAACTTGGGTCGGTCGGAAACGTCACTGTAATTTCGTAAATTTTAATTTTAATAGAACTACTTATTCCAATCAACCGTAAAGAAAATACATCTGTCTATTCAATAAAAACAGAAATAAAAGAAAAAGATGGAGGGGAAAAAAATGACAGGAAAAGTTCAAAACATTTATAAGCGGGGCGACATCTAGTATCCATTTAAGTTACTAAAACGGTTTTTTGTAAGTATATTACATAAATATTTGTTTTAAATCTATTTGAAGTTCACTCGAAAGATTTTTCGAAACATATAGCTACTATAATATTTTAATGTTATGATTCATTCAAGTTCGAATATTACAAGAGCTTCATTTTTGAGAATTTTAATGGCAGCAAAGCTGATTTTTCTTTACTTTAATTCTTTAAAAAAGAAAGGTGTCTGAAGTTGCTATTTTAGACAATTTAAATCAAGTCTAAAGTCGTTTGTTAAAGTGGTCATTTTAATGCAAACGATTTGCTCCGTAATTAAAAGTCCGTTTTCGGTGTAATGAAATGTTTTGTTTTGTAAATTTTATTCAAAAATTCAACTGTTCGTTTGCGAAAATCGCTACCGCCTCTCGTGCACGATTTTATACTGAAAAGGGACGATATTCTGAAAATGTTGTTTTTTCCCGAAATTGATATGTTCCATTCCCAATATGACTATTTAGCACAAAAAAAAAAAAAAAAACACACACAGATGGTTTATTATTTTTTATAAAAGGTAAATATTTCCTCATCTTTATTTCTCCTCTTACCATACCCTTCATTTTGAAATTTTCCCCGGGGGGGGGGTGTATAAACTGTACGCATGTAACATCATATTACATTGGAAAAACTGCAGAATCTATGCACGTACACAGACTTGCTAACCTTTTGAAATAAAATTCTTAAGAATTAATAGAAATGTGGAATGCGGGTGAACGTCCTTTCCTAACTGAAAAAATCATCTTTCATTCAGTACAAAGAGGAAAAAACTTGTTCCTATTTTTAAATAATGCATTAGTTGAAGTATTAAAATAAAATAAAAAAAATCGTCCATTTAAGTCAACGTAATAGCGTATTTTTTAGCGTAACTAGTAATCATTAAAATTGCTTAGGCCGTCTAATAATTATTTTTCTTCTTTTTTTCTTTAATTTTTTACGTTATTTAAAATGTTTTCTACCAAAATGGTCAAATCTATTCAATTTTTATTTTTTAAATCTTGCTACTCATGTCCGTAAATCTTCGTTTTTAACTGTTAATGCCCTCAAAACTGCTTAATTTTACCCACACTTATTTTTACTCCTACTAGCACAAAAAGTGCAACTGAGTGTCAGAATGTTTGATTATACTCTAAGTGGTTATAATTATTTAACCTACATAATAATATCCTTTAAAATGATTAAGTCCTTAACTTTTCCTGTTTATGTTCCTTAAAAGTGTTTGAAAGTCTTTTTTCTTATACTAATATCATAATTAAAAGTTCATAACTGTTGCCAACGATGTCCATTAAACTGTTTGTAAATGTTTAATTGCCCAGATTATCCTTAAAAGCAATTAAAAGTCATTAATTTATCTTATTAAGTTAATGCTCTTCGAAATTTTAAAAGTTTTCAGTTTTGTATCTAAAAACAAATAAGACTTTTTTTTTATATTTAAATAGAAAGGGGTTAATGTACTTCAATACAATGACTTCTTCCCCTAATGAGTCAAGATGCGCTTGAGGTTGTGTGCTCCGTCGTTGAACGTAATTGTTGTGTACTGAAGTGGAGGTCATCATCGGTAATGTTTAATAAATTATTGCATAAGTTTCTATTCTGTTGTTTAATGTGACACACTGAACATACGCATCGAAGTGAGGCCTCTCAAACATTCTTATGAAAGCTGCTTTTAAGCAAAATTATATGTATATATTTTCTCCTTGCCTGTGAATTCAGTTTACCTCTATGTCGCAAGTAAACATGGCCAACATTCGATGCAAACGTTTCACTTACAGCCCCCTCCCCTTACTACTCGTTATTTTGTCTTTATCATTCAAATTAGTAGAAAAATATAATCTTCTTTACAACAAAATGACAAAGGTTTTTTTTATTTTCCTTTGATATGTCTTTATGCTTTTCCTATTTTTTTCAGTGTGTTCTCATTCATGATGCTGTTGATTCTTGTTTTTTTTTTTAATTATTATTTTTTAAATTTTATTGGTATTTATTCATATTTACCTTTTCTTTTTGCGCGCAATTAAACATGTCAATAATAGCTATATTGTGGTGTTCATTTTTTTAATTTTTATTCTGCATTCATGTAATTATTCTTTTTTTCAGAAAATGAATATGAAACATTTTCCGCTCGCGCTTTGTAGGTTTAATTTAAAAAAAAAACCGCATGTTTACAACCGGAGAACGACCACTTGCGAATAAATGGCACGCAACGAATGAAAAACGAAAAACCTTCTCAGCTGATTCTAATTTAAAAACTTCCTTCCGAGATCCGAGTTGCGTAGCCGCCATCTTTGGTCTCCATATTAGAGCGACTTTAACTTGCGTTGTCAAATATTTCTGATGATGTATTGAATTTTGTATGTAATTTGTGGGACACAATTAAAAATTGTGTGCGTGAGTGTGAACGCAACTTCCAATAAATCCCACAAATTCTTCATTACTTTTTGTTGCTGTAAAATGTTTCTTGAAACAGTTTAATACTCCTTTTCAATCAGAAGTTTCGTCATTCGTGACGTAGGTAAAACAACGTTATGATGATGACGCACAAACTTGCAAATTAAATTGCCTATACGTCTTTGGCTCTACAAGGCAACATTTTATCAGTAGCTGAAGAGATGAGCTTCTTGAATCATTTACCCAGATTCCAAGTAAAATATGCTTCATTCGGACGGGTAAAATGTAGTTTCAAAGGCAAAACTAAGGACTTAGCAAAATCAACAACTAAGAAAGTGGAGGACCAGTAATATTTGTGACATTAGTAGGAAAAATTATTGGACTTTTAAGCAGTTTTTGAAATTTAAAACTAACAGTTTAGCCACTCTAGTAGGATACGTAGAAATTCGTACGGTGAACTTCGCATATTTAAGTATTTTAACAACAGTTTTAGATTAAGAAAAAAAGAATGAATAAATAAAATAAAATAAAGAAATGGCTTTTGAAGCATTACTGAGAAATAATTAAAAGGCTATTCAGCAGTCTTAACGACATTTGTAAAAGAATGAAATTAAATGACGACGCTTAGATCGATTCAAAGACTGGTAAGAAATATTGTGATAATTTTAAACCGTTTGAACAATATTCCTAGAAAAGTTAGGTTTTTTAAATATAGTATTCATATGGAAAATGTATTTTCACTAAAAAGAATAAAATAAAATCATTTTTGGAAAAAAGAGCCTACTTCAAATTATAAATTGCACTAAAAAGTAAAAAATAAATTCATTCTTTAAACAACATCGATTCTTTTGAACCTAACTTTTGAAGTCGGTGCAAAATTATGATAGTTGAATTCTTTGGTAATCATGAATCAATTACAAACATAAATGGCCCAGAGTTCGCAACAGTTGCAATATTAAATAACACATGTTGTAATGGTAATCAAACTGTCACAATTTTTTTTTACTTTTTAGCGCAATTTATAATTTAAAATCTGTTCTTTTTTTTTTTTTTTCAAAAATTATTTTATTTATTATTATTATTTTAAATGTTATTTGTTTATTTATTTATTTTTGCGAATGCAAGAAAATTTTTCCCAATGCATCAGCTATGGATGCTATACTAGACCTTAAAAACCAAAGAACATAGACATTAATATACAATAATGTAGTTATTAGCAGAACAAAAACAGACTTTTGGAGCAAACCCTCCCAGAAAAAAAGGTCCTCTTTTTTTCTTTTTGGCTTAGTTAAATTAACTTTGGAGTGCTTTTCTTGCTTAACCAAAAAAAAAAAAAAAATGTAAGACCTCTGTTGCAAAATTATAAGTACTTTAAAGGACCGTGCTGACAAAGTAGTAATTATAAAGATTTTTTGCTTTTGTTTCTGCATGTCATTTAAGCAGAATAGTTTTGCACTGTAAGGCGACTGGAAACTTAGTCGTTTCTGAACTAACTACATCACTTTCTAGATATATATTGCAATGATAACAATTATTTTTTTAACTCTCATCACGGGTTTCATTTTGAACCATTTCTATTTCTGGTGTAGTTTCTTTCTTTCAAACTTACATTGCTTCATTGCATTTTCTAATTAATTAGAACGCCTCAGGTTACATTTTGAAAAAAAATAAAAATAAAAAAGAGAAAACAGGACCGCTAGAAGCTATTTCGCAAATTATAAAGAGGAATCCTCAGTATATATGGGAATTGGAATATCAACTTAAATGTCATCGTAGGTGATAATGAAGATTTCATAACCATTTTTTAACTAGTAACAAAAATCCAATTGAAATATTTCTCTTTTCATCGTAACTTAACAATTTTAATTCCTTAAAATTCCGAAAAACAGACGCATTAGATTTGTAATTCTTTTTCTCTGTCAATCTTAGCCATTGTAATTAACAAAATTTATTTATTTTATGAAATTTGAGGCTTTAGTTATTATTATTCAAAATGAATAAAACCGAAATTCGAGCTATGATAAAGTACTTTGGCATGAATCTCAGCTACCTTTCTTTACAATTTCCAGAACACCCTAATTGACTTGGTTGATTCATATTCATCTGTGGCTAAGTGCACAAATAAATTTGTTTGGTCGGAAGAGCTTGGATGACGACCCGTGAAGTGGTCGGCCAAGATGTGTCACTATCCCATAAATTTGTTAAGTGCATAATATTTATTAACATGACCAGAAGGCGTGTATCGCTTTCAGGGCCGAATTCCTTTCCACTTTTAGAACTTTGATCTTGATTGTTTTGAGTCATTTGTGTAAGTGAAAAACTGTATGCAGTCTTAAACAGAAATAGAGAAGACTTCAAACTGCACTCATGAATTTCTAAACAAACTTAAAACAAATTAATTAATTCGACGATTAGACCCATTTAACCGGAGAAATTTACATTTAGAAATGCAGGCCGTTTCTACATGTTTTGATGCGAAAAAGTGAATGATCAAGATAGCCGGCTGGTCACCATTATAATAATCATAATATTACCTTTTCACTTTAAAATTTTATTTGATTTGATTGGCAAGATGTTTTATCTCAGAATGCCTTGCTGGAAGAAATCTTTTAAGTGATCACAACTTCTCTCCAGTCGTTGTCAAATGGTGGATCCTTAACTGGTGCGACCACTATTAAATGTCAAGCAATGTTGGCAGATTGAAATGTTCAGCTGATCCTCCATGTTTGGTCATGTGCGTCAGCGACTTGCATTTCGCGAAACTGTGAATGAACTGCCATGGAACTGCCAACCAAACGAGCTCTTGGCTTTGAACGCATGACTCCAGCCCAAGGCAAAACTCGCAATGCGGAATTTTGCTCCCTTGGCTCGAAGGTTTCTCTCTCTCTCTGGGCCCATTTGTCTGTTCGTCTGTCTGTGTGTGTGTACGCGCTGTGCGTGCGTGTGGGAACGACGAAGTGAGTGACAGAAGGAGGAATTTTTGGGTCATGCCTCCTCTTCCTTCCCTCTGCACTTTCTCTCTTTTCCAAGCGAATAATGTGTGTTTGGGTCCGCCATGTTTTCTTTCTTTCTTTCCTTTACGGAAGCATCTCTGGCACATAGAATCGTCATAGACTTTCGAATGACGCCATTTTGGTGGAAGACCTCGGAAACAATGGTGGGAGGGGTTATAATGTTTCTTTTAATCCCCTCCTCCCTTCCTGCCGGAAAGTTTAATTGTTTACGTCAATTATATAGATTATTCCATTGACCCGAGAATCTCATTGAAGCTGCTGTTGGAAAATTGGAGGGGTGAGGGGGAAGGGGAGGTTGTTATAAATATTGTTATGAATTTTTATGAAGTTCCTGCAAATATATTCAAGGATATTCATCACATGCTCTTATTTATGTTATTTTTTAATAAAAAAATAATTCTTTTGAAGACCTTAGTTTATCTTTCCCTTCTTACATTGTGTATGATTAAAACCTACATGGGATGGACGTGTATTTCATGCAATTAAAGTGAAGCTTATCATCTTTATTTGTTATAATGATCAATTTTACTTTTCAAATTATGACGGTTTTACACGTCTTAAGGAGAGCTGAATACATTTTCCCCCTTTTGGAAAATATCACTTCTTCTCTTCTGTGTGAAGACTTTTAACACTTTTTTTGTGATTTCGGCTATCTCAAAAAGTATTGCATGCAATCGAACGAATTTCGATAACCCGATGAACCCCAATGTGAACTAATGCTGATTAGTTTCTGGCCTCAGTGCTATAAAGGAGTGCGGCTTAAGCGACTTTATGATTCGCTCATTTTTAAAATTCCTTTTGATTACTTTCTGTTCAAAATTATATCCAAACACAATAAGAAAGCAAAAAAAAACTGATTTTTCTTACAAATTTTTATTCATTAATGAAAAAAATGCAATCCCGATAAGTTAACAAATGATATGCATGTATAATTTATAACCATGTTTCATTTGCAACTACTGAGTATTTGTTCTTAGGGAAGAACGAGTAATTTTATGAATAAGAAGAGCATATAATTTTGATTACTATATGAAATGACCTCCCCCCCCCCCCACCTCTGTTGAATTGTTTATGAAGCATCTGCGTCAATTTGAGACTTCTCCAAAAAAAAATCGGATAAATGAAAAATCGAAGTAAACAAATAAAAATACGTGTTACGCCTTGTTTTTTTTCTTTTTCTTTTTTATCTTATCTGTGTCTGTAAGGAGTGATGTGTCGGCATTTCTTTCTTCCTCCAACCAGAGAATTGTACTTGTGTTTTGCGGTTAATATAAAAATTTCGCTGCTCTTATCAGATTTCCAGAGTCTCCATTGGTCAAATTGGTCAACTTAAGTAACTACTGTTTAGAAAAAAAAGTCAACAAGATCCCCTCCTCCCTTCTTTAATATCTTATACTCGTTTTTTATATTTTCGTTTAGTTTTCAGTAGCTAGTGCATTGGACAGATTATGAACCCAATAGTGCACAAGTTGGGATTTGCTTCCTTAGTACGGTATTGGTCTAAAAATTGGGCTGTACCCAGCTGTCGAAATACGATCGTAATTCATAAAATTTTGAAGTTCAGCCTCGAACGTTTAAACATCTTTTAGGTATTTTAATTTTTTCTGTTTGACAACAGTTTGTTTCGGTTAAATATTTCAATGAGCAACAATCTCTCATCAGTGCGATTGATGGCCCACTGAGTTAGTTATTTAATTTAATGCACTTGAAACACATATTATACATAGATTTTATCTTTCTGCGCTTCTCATGTATGGAAAATATAAATAAAAAAACTACATGTCACCTTTTTATTATTGATCAAATTAGGAATACAAACACTCACTTTCATTGATTCGAAGCAAAATAACGCGTCACCCTGCACTTATCTCACGGTATATCATATTAGGCATTGTTTAGCTTCAAATTATATTTTATTTTATTTGAAATTGTACTGGACAAACAATCTCGCTAACTTATATATATATTGGAAATAAATTAACTGACACCTTAAGATTAGTAATATTTTGCTTTAACATTCATTCCATCGATTACATTTACCTTTTCGTTTTGTTCTTGATATTTCTTCTTTGAATCAGAAATAGTGAAAAACGTATTGAATATTGCGTAAATATTGTAGATTTAGGTGGGGGGGGGGGGGGTAGTTGTAAGAAGTAGTATTAAAATATGACGAACAAAGCTTCTAAAAAGAGGCTTATAATCTACGTCGAAGGTAAGAAGGAAAAAAAAGATAATTCTAAAAATATTTTATTGACAGCACTAAAACTCCTTTGTTGCTAGTAAATAAAAAACGTACGGAAATTGGTTCATAAGCAGAGGAGAAAATGATACTTACCTGTTTTGCCTTTGCCTATTTATGTACAGATAAGTACTACTCTGCAAAAATAAAATTCAACCTCACTAATCGTATGTATTTGAACCCAGGAGTCGAGACATTTTTAAGCGACTTTGACTCCACTCCAAAGTCAACCTGACTCCGACTCCACAGCGCTGTTTGAACCTATAATGTTTAATTGACAATTTTGTTACATAATAGTTACATTATTATCAGACAATTAAATCAAACACTACTATTATTAAATCCTTGCAGATGGGTCTCACTTTATTATTGTTAGGATTGCTTAACGTATTTGAGTGTTTTTTATTTCTGAAATAATGAGATAATTTTTATTTTTTATTGCTAAATTGAGCATCGGCTATTGAGAGTGCTATATATTTATATGTATGTATCTATAAATAGTGCATTGATATTGGCTTTCTAGAGATGCCGATAAGGTTCTGTAAGCGCGAAAAGGTTGGAAATCCCTGATCTAAACAATCGTTAACATCCGTCAGTGCTTATAGACTGATGTTTTGACTAAAGATCGTGGAATTCAGTTCTGTTAGCGCGAATGGTTGGTTGTGATGCCCGCCTGCTTACTCCCAGTTCTAAATATAGCCTGTTCGAATAGATTTCCTTGCAGTTCTGTGTTAAGAAATCTGAAATGTGTGGTAGCTATCTTTTGAAGAACTGAGGTGAGCCACTGGTTTATATATATATATTTTAATCTTCTTCTTGTTTAGCTGACTTTCCAGTAAAAGTTTTAAAAAAGAAGAAAAAGAGAAGGTATGAAAGAAGGCTCAATGTCTTAAAAATATCATTAAAGACGAAAGGAAATGGGAAATAAATAATTTAAAAAATTGACAAAAAAATTGAAAAAGTAGGATTTTGAGCTGTGTAAAATATGCGTCTGTAGGTCTGTGTGTACCCCCCCCCCCCCTTTTCAATAACTTTTGAGGCAATTCTCCAATTTGAAAAAAAAAAAAATTGCGGTCGAAAGATGTCGGTGAGGACATTTCATTCCTATATTTTATTTTTTGATTTGAACAGTTTTTTGTTCAATCTTGAACAGTTCAAAAAAAAAAGAAAGAAACAGCGCAAATGGGGAAATATGAAGCAACTTATACAAATACGAAGTTCATCCAGAACTAAACGAACCTATTTTCCATGAAATGTTTTGATCTGGATTTTTAAAAAAGAATAAGTTAAAAGAACGAATGAATAAATGAGTGAAGAAATGAGTAAATAAATGAATATATGAGTGAATGATATAAATGTTAAACAGTTTTAGTAGGCTCGTATAGTTCTAGACGGTACTTTTGCAGCTTGTCATACAGAATGTAATTTGTTGTGCCGTTTCGTGTTTTTTTTTTTTTAATTTTAATTCAAAGGTTTCTCAGTACACCCTTCTTTTTTTTTAAATTTCAAATTTTTTTCATTTTCAATGAGTTTTATGTTAACATCTATAAGCATCCTTTTCCCTCGACGATTACACCACTGCACAACTGGTAACGTTAGACTTTCAGGCATTGGGTATACTATGCTAGTTAAGAGAATTCGTAAACGGCAGTGTTAGTGCAATACTGCAGGCTGGGAAACCTACCAGAGCGGTCAAATGACCGGTTTCCAAAATTGTTGAATTCCAGATTTCCATTTTTCTTCAACTTTCCCCCCGATTTTTTCTATAATCTACAATTACTTAGGTAGCTATGTATTATAAGCGAAGTAAGCTCAAGAAAAAAGAAAACCTAGAATTTAACAATTTTGTAAAGTCTCAAAAGCCGATATTTGACCGCTCTAGTAGGTTTAGTATTAAAATGAGTTCTGAAGACTATAGAACTCCCACCTTTCTTTCGTTTGAAATTATGCCCTGACTACGGTTATTTGACTATGTCCAAGCGCTAGTGAACCCTAATGTTCAGGGAACTGGAGCAACAACTTTAAGTTGCTCTGCTCCGACTTATAAGATTTGCTCCAACTCTGCTCCGTGCTCTTGAATAACTTTAAATAAGAATCATATTACTTATCATCTTTATTTATTTAATCTTAAATTTTATTTATGTTGATATATTTGTTGTGAAACATTTAAAGTTATTTTTAGAGACAATATTTTTATTATTAAGCTGTTTAACATTTATATCATAGAATTACATACGTAAGTGCATATCAAATACTGTAACTAAATTTTTTTTTAATGCTAGTGACTCAAAGGGGGTGGTGTCCTGCGTCCTTCGATGATTTAAAAAAAGCTGAATATTCATCCGAAGGATATAACAAATACAAGTAAGTTTCGTGATGGTCACAACTAGGGATGCACCGATAAGCAAATTGGCCGATTACCGATTAATAGGCTGTAAATAAATGACCGATATCGATTAATCGGCTGCCGATTAACTATGACAATAGTTATTTTGAATACTGCCTTTTCTCTAGCACTATCTTTTTTTTATTTTACAGTTTTCAACTTCACAGAATTGGTTAACATTTAATTTCTGTGAGTAATGGTTTATTCTCCCCCATTTTCATATTTTAAAATGTAATATTTTCAGATTTTATTCAAATTCTGTGAACCAATTTTCTTGTTGATTGCTGAATAAAATCGCATTCTATGAACTAGACCTGAAATTTTAAAAAATAAATTGTAGCTAGTTGCCAGTACACTATTAGTTTAGTAGCACTATTTTTATTATTAAAAGCCATTTTGTCCAGGATTTTTATTTTTTATAGTACCTGTAAAGTGCTCTTAAAGTATGCTAAAGCCGGGCTATGGAGGAAAATATTGATACACTAGAAAATGTTGCAATATAGTATGCATTTTTTAAATAAAATAGAAAAAATGAAAATTAATAATTAAAAAAAAATTCCTCCGACATCAATTCTTGCGGAAAAAATTTAAAACGTGCACATATAAATTTTAAAAAATCAAAAGTTATTTAATAATATTTTTTTTGTTGTTGAATGAAAAATCAGAAACTTTAAAAGTAAATTGCAAAATGCACGTTGCAATCTTCGTTGTAATAGTGAATGTAAAAACAGTGAGAAAAAGAAACTTGTTTTAATTGAAGTATTCTCTTAAAATTTTGCGTCTAGAGGTGGGGGGGGGGGGGGGGGGGGTTGGACCGATGGACAAGCATATCCTCATCTCATAGCCCCTTTTTTAATACGAGGCAATAAATGTTTTTAAAAAAGATTCCATGAGCTCTTAAAAACAATTTTGTTTTATTATTACTATGTATTATCATTAGTTAATTTATTTCAATTTACTTTTGCTTTTAGATTATTTTAAGATTGATATTTTATTTTTTCTCGTTTTTGGAAATGTAGGCAAATTTAAATGGACGACTGCTAATTTCTAAAGAATTATTTTTCTTTAAAAATAAATTGTTCCCATCTGGACGATGATACTTTAAAAAAAAAAAAATGTTCACGTTAAAATGCAGACATATGTTTCGGGATTGCTTGGAATCCCTCTTTCAATGTGATAGGGAGTTTCTAGATGCAAAAACATCCAAATGAAGCCGCCAAAACGTGCTCTGAAAATTCGGTTAAATGAGCATAATGATTTCAATTCTGGGAAAATTATTCAAAAATGTTCTTCCACTTTAGAGCTTGACTTTTGGGAAGCTTATCATATGAACAGGAATAGAGTTCTAATTTGGTTAATGATTCTTCCTTAACTCCATATTTTTTACAGGTCTGGCAGAAGTTCCTTTAATTTGTTGTTCTTTCTTGGTTTTTTGTTGGTCGGTTGTTGGATTTGCTTTAATTTTGTCTGCTTTTCTCTTTTTGGTCCCCCTTCTCCCTTCTTCAGATGTGTACTTTGTTCTTTCTGTACTTATTTCTATTTCCATTTTAACTCTTTGTATTTTATTTTATTGTTTTTGCAATTTTCATGTATTTTCACATTTTTATGCATGCTGTGATCTTTTTTGCTTTGTTGTAATTGATATTCCTTTTTTACTTTGTGTACTTTCAACTCGGTTCGTTTGGTGCTTTCTTATTGGTGCTATTTATTCTTCCACTTCACGCTGCCTTTATTCTCATTGGTTTGCAGGTAAATCTTAGACTATATAATCCGTGTTTTTGTTGTTTTTTCTGCTTCATTTAGATGTTTTTGCATCTAGAAACCCCCTATTGCATTGAAAAAGGTATTCCAAGCAATCCGGAAATATACCGTAATTATCTGTGTATTGCCCGCGGGTTATCTACGAAAAAACTCCTTTTTTTACTATCTGCGGGCAATATAACGAAGCGGGCAATGTACGGAATTTAAAAAATAATCATTATTATTAAAAAGAAAATTAAATTGATTGTTAAATAAATGATAGGTTTGGAAACGGTGATCCAATTTCACCCATCCCTCTTAACTTCCCTATGCAAGCCTTTGCTTCCACACCAGTTAAATCACAATAGGAGGGTAGGACCAGAGCAGAGGTCAAACAAAGGGGCACTGTACAAACAAAATAACCATGTATAAACAAAATATGGTAAAATGTAAACTTTTTACAATATAATTTTGAATGTTAAGTGTTCTGTAATTTAAAATTGTTTCCTTATAAACAGTGTACCTTACATAGTGATTTTTTCATGTAATTGATTTTGTTTTGGTTGTGGGTTATACAACGATGCGGGTTATACACCGAACTTTATTTTTTTTAGGATGAATTTTCTTCCTGCGGACTATAAAACGATGCGGGGTATTTACTGATAATTACGGTATATCTGCATTTTAATGCTTACTTGTGCTTTCTTAACGTGACATTTTTTTATTACAGTTTACTTGGCATAAAGTTAATTTATTATTCGATGATACTTTGTTAGTTAGTCGTACTAGTCGCCCAAGAATCACTGTTTTACAGAGTAGGACATTTTGTCTTTATGGCATTAAGACTTGTTATTTAACCCTTTAACTACGGGTAACGTCAATAGACGATTTGGCGAAACTTTCCTGTGGTACGGGTAACGTCAATAAGCGATTTGTTGAATTCAAAATTTGCTATGGCAAAAACTTTTTTTTCTCAAAAAATCGCCATAGGTCGAAAATGGGGCGTCTACGACTAATATTGATTGGAACTCTCCAGTTTTGCTTTTTTCATGTAAGAAACAAATGACTTATACATAAGAAATAGGTGTATCGCCATTTATACAATTTTTAGATACTTTATTTTTTTGGCGTTCAGACAAACAGATTTGTGAATCTATTCCCGTAGTTAAAGGGTTAAGGAGAACAGGAGCTGGAAATTGCTTTCCGCTCCAGCTTGAGAAAAATAATATATGTGTGTGGTAATTACATGACATGGTATGTCGTAGAAAATTACATTTACAGTGGTGCCCACGAGGGGGAGTGCTCACAGGGTGATGTAAAATAAATTTAAGCAGTGCTATTATAAATTTCCGTTTCCTTTATTATATCTTCTATATATTTTTTATGAAATCATATTTTGATAACTGTTAGCCTAATTTCATTTTTAGATATGTTTTTTAATCATTGTTAATAAATTCATTCAGCTTAGTTTCTTGTTTTGGCATACTAAAAGTAATATTATTAAAAAAAATCTTATTGGTCGATTACCGATTACTACCGATTAATTCCTATCGCAACATACTAGTTTTGTATACCTTCTCATCTGAATACAATGATGCTAAATTTAACCATGTTGTATATTTTTTCGATGCGGACTCTTTTCTGGTATTCCAGTTTTTGCTACTGTTAAAAAAAAAAATCTGATTTTATCCTTCTGCGTTTCGAATATTTTTTTGATCCCATGATTATAATTTGCCTCGAATTTTTAATCAGTCCATCGTCGGCCATAGGTGTTCTGTCTTGTCTGCCAGAACCAATACGATGCGAATGTCAGTAGCCTTCTCTATCTCTATCTCTTCTCTATCTCTACTAATAATAAAGCAGCAAGTCTGTGTGTCTGTGTGTCTGTCTGTGTCCGGCGCAGGGCCCGGACCGTCCGGCGGATTTTCATGAAATTTGGCACGAAATTAGTTTGAAACATGGGGGTGTGCACCTCGGAGAGTTTTTTCTGAAATTCGAATTTGTTCTTTTTTTTATTCCAATTTATAGCCGAAAGTTTCTTAAAATAGTCATTTTCTATGAGAAGGAATTATCACATCGCTTCGAGTTTGATCTCTACTAATAATAAAGCAGCAAGTATGTGTGTGTGTGTGTCTGTGTGTCTGTCTGTGTCCGGCGCAGGGCCCAGACCGTCCGGCGGATTTTCATGAAATTTGGCACGAAATTAGTTTGGAACATGGGGGTGTGCACCTCGGAGAGTTTTTTCTGAAATTCGAATTTGTTCTTTTTTTATTCCAACTTATAGCCGAAAGTTTCTTAAAATAGTCATTTTCTATGAGAAGGAATTATCGCATCGCTTCGAGTTTGATACCGTTGAAAAGAGCGTAAAAAACTACCCCGGAAGGAGTTTCGCTCCTGTGTGCGAAAATTCGAAGCCTCTAAATTAACTAGAAAAGAAGTTATAAGCGTTTTTCTCTGCAGTTCGAAATTATTTTTTCACGGTAATTAACTTTAATTTTAATTGTTACCATGCCGACTGGCTTATGATCCTTCTTTTTAACGAATTAAAATTTATTGCTTGCGGTTTTTAGCATTTTGAGGAGCAGCCGGTTTTAAATTAATTAATTTCTTTTTTTGGTTTTGATTATTCTTTTTTTTTTAACGATTTAAAATTTATTTCCTGCGGCTCACAGGCGATCGACAGCTTTATTTTGACATGTATTTCACGGGACCATTTTCCACACTGCACAGGGGTTTTTAAAAGAAATTTTATTCTTTATAGCGCTTTTTGTTATTCCAACTTATTATTACTATTTATATTTTCATTTTTGTTATTCCAACTTATTATTACTATTTATATTTTCATTTTTGTTATTCCTACTTATTATTACTATTTATATTTTCATTTTTTTTCTCTCCAGTGAATTAGCACATATATTGTTTTCCTATTTGAGCTCGGATGAAAAGTTTATTCCGCTTTCAAAGCTTTGCTTACGGCTGTTTGTTTGTGAAAGCTACAAAATTTCGTCTTTCTGTTTTAATATTAATGAATAGTAGATAAAAAATTATACTAACAGTTTACTAATTAAAACTATTCTAATGGATTATAATTGTCCTTTTTGTGTGGGTACTTGAACTAAACAAACAAAATGCGTTTTCTCTTAAATATTTTAATTTTGTTTTGATTCGTTTCTTTCTTTTCTTTTTTCCTTTTTTATTGTGTGTATTTTGAAAAAAAAAAAATGCTTAAATGTGTAGGATCGCTGGTTTATTGCCGTGGGCGGATAATTTTTAATTATGTGGAATGCTATACATTTTAATAAAATAACATAATTTACACATAAAGAAGTTACCACTATATACATTACCGTTCGGCGAATTGTAATGAAATTTGTCACGAAATTAGTTTGGAATAGTGCACCTTGGCGAGTTTTTTCTGAAATTCGAATTTGCTCTTTTTTTTATTGCAATTTGTAGCCGAAAATTACAAAAGGGTTCTTTTCTATAGGACGAAACTATCGCATCGTTTCAAACTTTATATCTTTGAAAAGCCCATAAAAAACTATTCCAAAAAGGAGTCTTGCTCTACGTATAAAAATTCGAAGTCTCTAAATTAACTAGAAAAGAAGTTATAAGCGTTTTTCCCGGCAGTTCGAAATTATTTTTTCACGGAAATTTTAGTTTAATTTTTTTTTCTCCAGACGATTGATAATGTGCTTGCTTTTTATTTTATTTGAATTGTTACCATGCCGACTGGATTATGATTATTTTTTTAACGAATTAAAATTTATTTCTTGCCGTTTTTAGCATTTTCAGGAGCAGCCTGCTTTTAATTAATTAATTTATTATTATTATTTTTTTAATTTTTGATTTTAAAAAAACGAATTAAAATTTATTTCCTGCGGCTCATAGGCGATCGATAGCTTAATTTTGATTTCCTTATTTTGACATGCATTTCACGGGACCATTTTCCATACCGCACAGGGGTCCTTTAAAGAAATGTTATCCTTTATAGCGATTTTTGTTATTCCAACTTATTGTTACTATTTATGTTTTTATTTATTTTTTTTTTTCTTCAGTGAATTAGCACATATGTTATTTTCCTATTTGAACTCGGATGAAAGTTTTTTTCCGTTTTCAAAGCTTTACTTGCTGCTTTTGTTTCTGCAAGCTACAAAATTTTGCCGTTCTATTTAACTGTTTACTAATAGATAAAAATTAATTATACTAAAAATGTATTAATAAAAACTATTCTAAAGGATTATAATCGTCCTTTTTGTGCGGGTACTTGATTTAAACAAACAAAATGCGTTTCCTTTTAAATATTTTCTTTTTCGTTTTGTTTCGTTTGTTTCTTTCTTTTTTCCTTTTTTATTGTGTGCGTGTTGTAAAAAAAAATGGCTTAAATGTGTAGGGTCGCTGGTTTATTGCCGTGGGCTGCTAATTTTTAACTACGTGGAATGCTATACATTTTAATAAAATAACATACTTTACACATTAAAAAGTTATCACTATAAACACAATGGTGAATCGACTTTTCTTTTCTTTTTTTAACACGGGCATAGTCGTGCGGGTACCGCTAGTCTCTAATAAAACTGGAAGTGAGGCCTCTCGGCCCCTTGCCAAGTTATGTCATCTTCGGCCACAGTGTATCTGGGGATGGCAGCGAAAGTGCCAGATCTCTCTCGAAGTATTCGATAGGAAAAGCGGGCTGCCTAATCGATGACCCCCATGTTGCCAGTGAGACATTGCGGAACGCCTTCTTTTGTTTTGGCCCCGTATGGACTGGGAGTTTCCTTTTTTTTATTTTGGTTTTGTCTTGCCTTTCTCTGTGGCAGAAAATTCTGAAGATTAGAACTGGAATCTTCGAAATAGAGTGGCTAGGAATCGATAAAAGGCTGACTAGTAGTTTCTTCTACGAATGGTTAAATCAAAATTTCCATTTCTACTGTTTAGTAAAGCAATGAATTGCACAGAAAGGGTCTTCACTAACTTCAGTGTCATTGAGATGAATTCTGTCTGGTCGAGAATGTAGGGGAGAGTCGTTCAGTATCGGCCACTTTATTGTTATTATCACAGAGTAATCATAAACCAGAGGGTCAACTCTCAAGCCGTTTTGTAGTGCCGATTTCACTAGCGCACCACGGGGAAAAACATGAACTAAATTACAAGCGTTCGCATTGAAGTTTAACTCATGTCTCCTCTACGACGATATTATCTTTGTTTTGAAAGGAAATTGCATATTTCTTCAGAATCGGTTCGCTTATTTGCAGCTTTGCGTAGTTCTTTCAGATTGAATCATTTTTTCACTTTCATTATTTTTGCTCGTCATTTTCTGGAATATTTTTCAACGCTAAAGTTTAATTACGGTATTTAGAAAGGATTACTTTTTAAAATTATATCTAACTTAAGAATTTCTTGATACCAAATATATTTAACTGAACTTATTTAGAATATGTTCTACATTTTCATTTTTATCTGTTGAAAATTAATGCTTGATTTATTTATCTTTTTTATATTGGACTTTATTTAACAAGATATATTTTATTGATTTTTATAATTGTTCACCTTGTAATACTACATAGAGAGTTTAAATAAAGCTTTTTTATGTATATTGTTTTATGATTAAACTTGTGCTTCAATCTTTGGTTTTTCCGATTCAGGGGGCTGACGATAGTTTTTTTTGTTTTTTTTGTTTGCTAAATCAATTTGGTTAGTTTGGAGTTTGTTTTTGCGAAAAATATTTAAACATCGCCAAAGGCAACCCAAAAATAATATAGTAGATTAATTTGGCTAAAAGAAAATAATAATAACCATCGCCAGCCCAGCGAAACGGAAAAGTACCCGATTCTTAGATCTTTTTGGATGATATTTAATGTCATTTTTAATTCAAAAAGAACTAAGTAAGTTGAATGAAACAAGATGGTAATCTTAAAAACTATTCTGATTCATGCAAAGCTATGGGTTTTAGAAGTACAGAATAAAAGACTGTATCAACGAAATTAAAAGAAACCGAGTCAACAAATATAATGCTAGGCGAAGTAAAAACGAGAAAAGGGCAAACAAATATTTAGAATTCTGAAATAGATTAATATGTTTTGAAAGTGTTATTTTAAGTATGACTCATACGAAACATCAGTGTGATATAAAAGGGAAGCAAGAAAAGGAAAGAGTATTTTGAAATCAATTTTTAAAAAAAATGTCGGTTAGAAAATTAAAGTCGTTGGTAAAAATTGCATTTTATTTATACGAAGCAAAATTTCAAAGTAATAGAAGCAGTTTTCCAAAACCGATAAAAATTACTGACAATTATTCACGAATAAAAGAAATGAGTAATGGTTATAGGGGTGACGTCAATAACCGTAATAGCCAAGAATGGGGAGTGACAACAATTAAAGTAACAGCAAAACCGTCAAAAGAAGTTCCCGTTTTTCTCCGTGGGGGCGCTGAACGCAGTTTTTGACTACATAGGAATTAACATTAAGATGTGTCTCTGGTTTATGATTACTCTGTGGTTATTATTTGTTGTAATCCTTAAAATGTTGGGTTACATCATTATGATGCAGTAACTTGTTACCTTAAGACATGTTTTATGAATGTGTAAAAAAATTTTCCTAACTTTTCTTGTTAACGCTCATTGCATAAAACGTTAGGGAAACTGATAGTGTACGAATATAATCACTTAGTACCGGGCAGTAGCTATTTTCAGTGATTAGTGACAGTTAGATTTATTAAAAAAAACAATCATAATGAAAATTTTTACTGCAATTAAAGCCTATCAACCAAAAGTTCAATTCTTTTTTTCATAATTAGTCACAAGTAAAATGTAAAAGACGCTCTTTACTCACGCATTCAATGTGCGCCAACCTTTACATCTCAAGCACTGTTCCTAGACCATTTTCCCCTTTTCTTCTTTTCAGTGTTTTCCATTTCACTCAGAAAAGAAATAAAATAGGCTCACACACTTTTCGTTAAGAACTATAATGGCCGATAATAGTAGTTTTAGAATTATTTAATTTGAAAGTCAACGAATTTATATTCCCTATGTTTGCACTCCGCAGGGCTCAATTTTAAATGAATCAATATGATTTTTGAAATGCAAAGAGGTAGACCTATATAATAGTGCCCTACGGAGCCCTCTTTTTGAAATTCGAATTCTTTAATTCGAAAATATCCAATTTTAACTTCGAAACTACAACATTTTAAAACTAGGTAGGCAGCTTCCTTAACCCGTAATGTCAGTAAGAAATTAAATAAAAATTTTGAAAAAAATATATGTTATTTAGAGTAGGGATTATTTATTCGGTCCCCAAAAAGCATAATTTAAAATTATTCTTTTACACATTTTTTGCAATAGTTTTCGTTTCACGAAATCGTAGAAACGCAATGAACTCGAGGTACGTATCGAATATCAATAAGCTCGCCAAGATTCAGCAAAAACATCGCCAAATCAGATGTCAATAATGCTATTTTCTTGAAAAAATTAAATAGAAGCCGCTTATTTTTACGTATCGCTAATTTAATAACGTCTCATTACATCATTCTATTTGTTAATGACTCCTCCCAATTCTGTGCCATTTTGTGTTGCAAGATAATCTCGCTGATGTAGATTATCTACTAAAGGGACTAAATTTGAAACTTGCAGAAGTGGTAAGAAATTCTCAATCGGGATCCAATTCTTTGTCCGACTCAATTGGGAACGACTGAAACGGGACATGAGCACGTAAACACAAAACTTGTGTTCTTATAATTTCTGAAGAAAAAATATACTTCCATACAGTTGTTGTTGATTTTTACCACGAATGAAATCCTTTTGGAGTGATTCTCTTACAATTTGTTTGGATAATAAAACTGAAGAATTGCATATCACAATTGCTTTTTTCCGCCTGTTCATAAAATATACATACGTGAAAATGATCCCCTCTATGAGTGCAAAGCAGGAGTTCCGGATAAATATTAAAAAAAAATAATAATAATAATGCAAAAGTTTGCATAGTTCAAATTATTGTTCTCTATGTTACCGTGTTTCAGAACATTTCGACGGCCTGAAGCTGAGTGCTGAGGGGACAGTTTGGGGACTGCGGACAGCAGGATAGACTTCCCATAAAGACAGAACGTTATTTCTGGCAGAGAACCAATTTTTTCCATGAAGCTACTCTAAAATAGTTTAGTTTGTAATTAGCGAGCGAAGCGAGCTTAAACTCGCGATGCGATCCGAAGGAGCTGCCTGAACAGTTTCGGGTATTATTCGGGGGTTGGTGAGCTACAGCGAGCAGGGGGTGGGAGCCCCTAGTGCAAAGAAAAAAATGTGTTCGTTTTAATGAAAATAAGTTCGTTGTAATCATTTAAACTTTTGTTTTTCATGAAAAATGTCGTTCCTTCAGGTATGGAATTACTCTTTACTTGAGTCAGGAGTGACCACCAGGGGGGGGGGGGGGCTCCGTAGCTTTTTTAGGGGGACGAACCGTCTCCCACAGGTATGATGGTCGCCCCTTTTCGTCGAACTGTTATAAAATAATTAAAACATTGTGCTTATACTCTTTTTTTTTTTTTCTGTATGTCGTAAAAATGGGTAAGTCAAGTTCACGCGTAGTTTATATGAGTTGGAAAGCTTATCCTTAATCTGAAATTGAGGAAAAGTGCTTTGAATGCTAAAACGTCTTATCAGATGGATAAAATAAATTAAAAAATTAACTGCTTACGCTGTTTTCTATGTATCACAATAAAGGTAGACTGAAGAAGTTAGCAGTTTTTTCTATAAATCAGCAAAAATGTAGTCTAAAATTTGAACAAAAGCATAGTGTCACCTCCATCCGCCGCAATGTTACTTTATAAATTACATATTCCTTTCATAAATGACATATTTGTTTAGTGTTCATGCAAACTTAAAACTAAAGCTTTATTTTAATGCAAAATTATATTTCATTTATTAATTAGTTGGTTGAATCCCTGTACAGAGTTAAGGCAGTGAGAAGCAAAGGGATGGAAGTGACCAAGAAACGACTCCGTGAAAAACGCGTTCAAGGTTTGCATCTTATGGGTCCTGTAATGCTATTTTTTATTTCTAAATCATGTTGGGGGGCAGCACTTATTGGGGCTACCCCTAACATCTCTTTCCACAATATAGAATAGTGCTTTGCCTATTATTTGCACTATTTATCTCGAAATTTTCAATTTTGTCCCTTACACCCTTCTGCTTCTAGGTGCCTCAGTTGTATTCGAAAACGAATGTTACCACAAAATTGTTAAAAAACGAACCGCGAATCAGTGCTCGCTATAAAATGTAGAATTTATGTGGTTTTAATGGAAAGTGGCCTACAACTGGCAGGGGCACCACTAGAACCTTTTCTTTAGGGGAGGGGGGGAGTCATAAAATATCGCTGTAAGTATATTGTATATATATATATACATGCATACACAACAAAGAGGGTGGTGGTCATAACGCTTGATGTCACATTCTGGGTGGGAGGGGGAAACCCTTTAGAAAGAAGAATCCCTTTGGTTGCACACTTAGATGTGCTCTAAGAAAAGTTTCTTAGGTTAAAAAAGCAGGGGCGCACCAACGGGAGGGGACCATCGAGATCTGTGCCACCTAGAAGGCATCGGATATCCTGTATCAGACCAATTTTTAATATCCGGAACCCTATGTACGAAAAATCCGGATATCCGGTGCGGACAAGTCATGGGATCCAGTATCCGAATTAATACCCGGTTTATCCCTAATCTTGGCCATGGTTGATCGCCAATGTAAAATCTTAAGTGTGGCACTTGCCATAAGAAACACCCTTGTGTTGAGCACTTGGTTGAGCCAAAATATCAGTTAACACATATTAGACAAAACATCAGTTAACAGAAATGAGACAAAATGATGAATTTGGACCAGATGGAAGAAATGAACGAAATGAATAAACGTTGATTCTTCATATGTTGACATATACGTTTATTTGTAACCATCACTCGTCTTTTTTAGCCTACTTTCCCGTAAAAGTAAAAAGAAAAATCATTCTAATGTATCGTAAAACTATCATTAAAAATAAAGAAAAGTCTATAAAAAGTTAAGTAATTAAATAAAGATTGAAAAAGAAAATATTTGAAAGTAGGTTTATGGATGGGGAAAATAGGTGTCGACGGTCTGTGTATATGTCCCCCCCTCCCAAATAACTTTTGAAGAAATTCTCTGATAACTTTTTTTTTTATTTTTCATTCGAAGGATCTCGGACCGGACACCTCATTCCTTTCTTCCATATTTCATTTTTTGATTTGAACAATTTTTCGTTCCGTTTTGAACAGTTCAAAAAATCTTAACATTTGCGCCTATGGGAAAATATGAATCAAATTAAATAAACCCTGCATATAAGATCCAACTCTCATTGAACAAGCTTATATTTGAAGAAGCTCTTGACGTGAAATGTTTTTTGATTTGAACAATTTTTAGTTCAATTTTGATAGTTTAAAAAAACTAACATTATCGCCTGCGGGAAGTTTCAATCATGTGTGAATCCTGATCTAACAGACGGATTTACTTGGTACAAACTTTATCGGAAGGATCTTATGACTTAGCGCATGTTCAGACACGATGTTCATCCAGAACTAAACGAGCCAATTTTCCCATGAAATGTTTTAATATATATTTTTAAAGGTATTTCTGAATAAGTGAATTAAGGAATGAATAAAGGAAGGAATGAATGAATGAATAACTAAATGAATGAATGAATGAGTGAATAAATGTTTATTAACCGTTGAAGAAGGTATATTTGAAGTAATTAAGAACTTAATGAGAAGCGCGAGGGATAGCTAGATTATAAATTTGATGTTGGTGTATACGAGAAAGTAGGCTCGTATAGTTCTAGACGAAACGTCTTGTTTTATCTGGAAGCAAAGGAAATTTGAGAGGATGCCGCGGCACCCAGCTTAGGAACCTCTTGTTTATATACGTAAAATTGAGTTATAGCGTGTGATAGCAGTGCTGATCCCTGCCAACCCTTTGATGGTAAATTAGGAACGTGATGTTCATAGATTTTTTCTTTTTATTTTTTTTTAACTGGTGGATAAATTTAAAATGGTATTTTAAAAATTGGCAGTTCTATTTTAGCAAAATCAATTTCGGAGTAGACATGCATTTGGTAAAATTCTTGAAAGTTATACTATTTTTAGAAATGGTGACGTGTTTCAAGATTTCCATTCTAGGACCATTTTACAGAACACCCTTCTCAGTAAATTCATAGCGAGACCAATGTGTACGAATAGCAGCATTTAAATGCATTTTTAGGAGCTCGCTTCGACTTTGGAGAGCTTTCTCTATCAAAGCAGTTTACAACTGCTCATAGGATTTGTTTTTACCACTTCCACAAAATGACCGTTTGAGCGCGCCACAACCGTATCGCCTATACTTTCCCACTGAATAATTGAGGATGCAAAGAGCGCGATCTCTGCGGCTACCTGGAGCGCAAATGATTTTCAGCAGGCATAGCCCCATTTCGTGCGCCCCGCGTTTCTTCAGTTCGATAAATCGATGGGTCTCTCTCTTCCTTCCGCATCTGCCCCTTCGATGAGGTAATGTAGTTAGGAAGGCTCTGTGAATGACGGACGAGAAAGAGAGACCTCCAGATTAAAGATTTCCATTGTCGCCCGCTACCTTTGCCCCATTATGCGGAAGCTTCCCTGTCTCTAACGTCTCAGCCCCATTGAAGGTTCTCGACGTTCGCTACTTTGATTCGAGTCCGCCCCATGGAAGAAGTGACTGTTAAAATTTAAATTATTCGGCTTTTCTTTAAGACTGACTTTTTTCCCCGTTAAGAGTTTTCTTGTAGCGCCATGCTTTTTTTTCCTCTGCTAATTTATGAGAGAAGCCAAAGTAGTGAAGTTGCCGAATTCCGCGATAAAATGTCGCTGTTATAGATAAGAAAACCGTCTCTCATCTTTTTCGCTCCTTCAGAGTCCTTTTGACATTATCCCAATATCCATGCACTTATATATTTTTAAGGGTAATTCTTTTAATGGCACATTATTTAAATCGAACGATAATGAAAACGGGAAACCTTCTAGGAAAAATTTTTCTAAAACAAATGCCATTACATAAATCAACTGATAAAAACTTAAATATTATTTTTTGTTTAAAAGTAAAAAAAAGGGGGGGGGGGGCTTTATAGAAACCCTTAGCTGCACATATCATTTGACACGAGTTCATTCTAATTATTATTTTTACGTGCAGAAAAAAGAATAGGAAACACATATGGGCCAAACCACGATAAGATATTTCCTTGGGGAGGGGACATTTCATTGTTTATTTCACCTCAGTACTTCAAATTATTAATCTTTTTGTGCGTTCAATTTCTTTAATGAATGCATAAGCAAGGCTAAAAACATTCCCACATGAAAATTGAATCAAGGATTAAATGAAAAGAGTGCAAAAAAAGAAAAAAAGAAAAATATTGAAAATGCTTTGCGGAGATGACTGCAAAATATTTCAATTTGAAATTTTCACTTTGTATCCATATTTTTCCTCTTTGTGAGAAAGTCTTGAAATTATTACTTTTTTTTTTTACAATAAAATGTCACTATTCTACTTGGGTGATTTTCAGAACGATTGACAGTTTAACGTCCGCATTTTAAAATCTGAATTTCATGTTGATAAAACTATTATTCTGGCATTGTAAAAGCCTGTAAGAGCATCATTTCATATTTGACTCAATGCATTTATGCATTTATTAGATTTTTTCAAGTTGTGAAATAGTAGTCTTCTTCTATTATTTTAGTTAGTAATTAATGGAAATTTGCGTGTTCGGAACAAAAAAAATCACATAATTCGAGTCCTCTTTTTTTTTTTTTTTTTTGATCATTCCAAATAACTTTTTTATTTAATATGATTTAAAACATGAAGTAATATGTGTTTAGTTAACAAAAATGCAAGTGATTTTATGAAAATGTTTGTCTAATATTTTAAAATGTAAATAAAGTTTTTGTCCGGACTGGCAGCTCAGTAGTGTTACCTTGAGGAAGTGCCTATTATTTAACTTTCAAAATATTTGAATATTGTAATTATTTTATGTGGTAGGAAAGGCTTGTATGCTTTCTTTTACCATGTACTACCTAGCATGGGTTCTGTCCTAAAATCTGTTCATTATTTTACTATTGTACAGTGGGACATGCAATTCAACATGGTGAGTATTTTTATTACCTCTGAGGGAGTGTTACCCATTTATTCCTCAATATTTTTTACAGTATAAAATGAGCAATTAAGCAATAGTGTCTTTCTTGTAAAGGAATGAATAGGTCCAACTGAATATTCAAGAACACAGTTAGAATTCATTGTGATGGAGAATTCTTTAATAAAACTCATGAGTGTTACCCACTCGTGAGCAGAGGGAACTACAATGCAAAACTTTCGAATCATTGAGTGAGAAAGAAAAGGGAGAGAGTTTTGAACTTTACAATAATATATAATCAATGCACAAAGTATTGCAGCATTTAGTTATTTTCCATGATGAATCAAATTTAGGTATTTCTCATACTTAAGTGTTTAGCACAAAACAGAGATTTACTTTTCGTTTTTCCATTTTTCAATATAAGAATCCAATATAGGGTCAGTTGGGGTAATTGTAAACATGGGGTAATTGAAAACAAGCTTCATAACTACACTTGTGGTGGTTTTGAAAATTTAACTGCTTGTGAATGATAAACTGGCAGCATAGGAAAGACACTGAAAGAGTTTCGTAAGTTCCGAAACAACTGTGGAGGCGTCACTATTGTTTGAAAATGGCACAGTGAAAAAAGTTGTTTAACAAAATTGAGTGATCTTACATTTTCCTCTCGAGCTCATCTACAAAAGCGATGTAAGCGGTTTCAACCATTTTTATTTGTCATATGGAATGCTGCTAAAAACATTTTATTATGAATTTAATCCTCCCTGGTATTTTTCATGTGAAAGTTAGGTGTTTACAATTACCCCATATATTTCGTACTCTGGGGTAATTGTAAACACTTAAATTTATCCTATTTCCAATATTTTAGGGGGACAATAAGTATTATATTTTGATGTAAATTACACTTTTGTGTCTATTTTACATAACTGTTATTGTTGTTGCAAATGCCACTTGGAAATCCAAGCCCTCCTTCCAGGGCGACTATGAATTAAGGAAGCTCCTATTGATTATTAATGAGCTCCGCTAGAATGAAGTACACTTGGCTCAGAGGAGCTTAATGATTTTGAACCAACTCCCAGATGAGAGATCGTCACCAAGGATGGTCCCTCAGCGGAAATTATTTCTAACTTAATGGACATTTAAAGCGACGATGTATTTTACGTGCACAGCTCCCTTTAGCGCACTCGGTCTCAGAGTAATCAGTCGCGGGAGGTAGTCAGCCTCCCAAGCATTGATCACGGCCAGTTGCGCTTCACTTTCGGTGTCTTGTGGGATCCAAGCTTATCCGACTGATCCACTGCGGGACAAATTTTACATAAATTTGTCGCATTACTTGATTTTTTGCAAGATATTTCTCGTTAAATGATCTCAGACGACTCATAACATAACTCAGCGCACCACATGCGGCCTGTTGGCCGCATATTGAGAACCATTGCTCCAGAACTTCTTAAGCCTTCAAGCAGACTGTGTATGAAACAATTTTCCATTTGCATCAACCTTATTCAAAAATAAATCACTGTTGTAATTGTAAACACGAGCTCATTCGCTAACAAATAGTCATAAAGTCAAAATTTTTGTACACATTTACTCACAAGAAGTACAGTAGTGGCTACAATGCTCACAATTTTATCTCTGAATTCATTCAAGAGGTAGGGAAGGATCAAAAGTTAAAACTTTGAAAAAGCGTTTACAATTACCCCAACTGACCCTACGTGTACTTGAAGACGTTGAAGCACATCGTGTCAGTAATGGTCTGATCCTACCTCAACAAAATTCATGTATCGTTAGGGCGCGAGGAACTTTCATTCGCAATTTACACATTTAAATGAGAATACTGTGTATGTTTGTAAGGGAAATAAGAAGTCGATTTTATTTCAAAGGTTATTTCTTCGAAATTTTATCGTAGTACATTATATTTCTTCGAAATTTTATCGTAGAAATATTATTGTGGAAGGTGGGAGGGGGATAGTCACAGAGCCATTTTCATATTGTTGGGGATGTTTAGAACAGAGCTGCTATTCTTATAACCTTCGGTTATGCGGTTCTTGTAACCTATAAAGTTTGATGTTTTGTCGATTCCTTTAGTTAACTTCACGACAGTGCATGTGGCAAAAACAACTCATTTTTGATTCTCATTTTAACTCGAACGTTAAAAATTCGATTCCTTGCAATATGTATGTCATACATATGAACGTTGCTGATTTCCCCGACTTCATTATATTTTGAGGTGTTCCTGCGCAAGATTGAAATCAGAAGTTCTTTTTCTAAGGTCCCCAAAACTACCTCGCAACCGTCATCCCTCTTTCCCCTGGCCTTGAACGGCACACTTTCACCCGACTTCAACAGGTGTTCTGTACGAATCTCCCTCTTCCCTTTACCTTTTTTTTCTACATAAGTAAGGGCCTGCCCTCCATTTCGGAATGGGGCAGGGATCATTGTACGCTGCGTCTGGTGCATCGGTCCCCCGAATCAGCCTCTATAGACATCACCGGTTCCGGGGGTGTCGCATCTATCCCTCTATTCGCCGCACACCCTTTCTCTCTTGCTCCAGACTATTCTGGAAATACGATTTGAACAAAGAAGTTGGCCCTCGCAACTTGGCTCATTTTTATAACTTACACGACACGCATGCACATACACACAACTTTCGATCTATTATTCCCGAAACTTTCGTTTTCCCGCATACATCGTCTGGTTTACCAGTTCAACTTTATCGTCTTGCTTTATACCAGAGGTTCCCGGACTTTTTTTTCTCATGGACCACTTTCAAAGTTTTACTATTTTCGGTGGACCCCCTGCTGCTACATTTCTACTGTATTCTCAAAACTCCTAAAAATATCATCCTAAATTGGGGGTGTTAAGAAGAAAAAAAAAGTAGCACATTTTCTTGTGTAATATTTATTAAAATTATACTTGTGGTTATACAAAATTATAAACATTAATTATTACAAACAATCAGCAATTGACAAAAAATCAACAATAAACTCTGAAATGTAAATAGTCACACTTTTAATGAGACGGATGTACTTGATAAATTCACATCAAATTATCAATATTTGGCTTCAGTTTTGTAGGTAGTAATCTCAAATCTTCCCGTTCTGATATGTTCAATCTGCTCCTTTTTTTTTTTTTTTTGTTGACATCACTGTTAAAAATTTCCGTAAGAAAATAGTAAAATAACCATTTAATTGATTGTTATTTTACCATATTTAATTACAACAGTTGAATAACCATTAAAAAGATGGTACTCAAACCGCTGATTGCGAAAAAAAATCGTTTATTCTCTGTTTATCCTAAAGAACGTTTAGCTAACCGTAATTTTCAAGCGCTCAATAAGAATCGGGCGTCCATCTTGGTTGCGACACCTTACCGGTCGTACGTTGTTTTTAAACAGGAATACGGATTTATCAGTTAAAATCTGCATGTGTATGTAAAAAAAGAAGGAAAAAAAAAGTGGCTTAAGCAGTGGTTACTAAATAGAAACACATACACACGTAAATCAAAAATTGGAGACATCGGATTGCCGAACTGTTTGCGAATGAGCGAGCCCATAAATTCAGCTGCTGAAGCTTGTTTGTATTTTAACTTTTGCAGCAAATAAAATGATTTTCGTCAGTATACAGTAAATTTAGACTAAAAATGACTTTGGATCCAATCAAAAACTGAAATCTCAATTTTTAGGCAGTTTGCCTGTTGGAAAAGAAGATTTATTGATAAATAAACGGCCACTTCACGTAATGTAGATGGCCGAATGGCTAAAGAGCAAAGTTGGTACAACGTACATCTGGGTTCTATTCCTGCAAGCTTCGTTTACGAATTCTGCGCCTCGAAGATTCTACACCTCGAAATGGTTCAAAAACGGTAAAAATTTTGTTTTGAAGCCATTTTTAAATGGTTATAAATCCGTAAACTTTTGTATTTACGGCTTTTTCACCAAGTTGATTGGAAATGGTTAGGTCCCGTAAAGATAGAAAACTGTTCCAAACCGTAAATTTAACGGTGAATTAGATGGACAGACTGCTGCCGGTCATTTAACCGTAATTTCAAAATGAAATTTCTAACAGTGCAGGTTGGTAACGGCACTAAAACTTCTTTCGACAAGATATTACGAGAGAAACGCTCTCAAAAACTTGCTCGCAATTTCCCACAGCCCAGGATATTTTTCGGGCGTTTCTTCCTGCAGCCAAAATGTTTGATAGCCTTTTTAAAATTTCACCTTCAGTTCCTTGTTGGTGCTGAGCTCAAGTAGCTCCTCTTGTAATACCACATTCGCCTCTTCCGTTTCATCAAATGGGGTTAGGATCCATGGTGCTATTTCCATCGTCAGAATATCTTCAAATCTATTTTTGAAGTCATCATGTAGGGTATTTAAATGTTCAGCGCACGTCTGAATATCCTCATCAAGACATTCTATCTGTGACAAGTGCGGAAACTGGGAGAATTCGCGCCGACTAATATTTTGCTTCATTAATTTCAATTTACCAAGAAAAGCTAAAATTACACCCTTTGTTTTTATTAAATTCAGGCTGTCCCCTTGTAACTGCAAGTTAACGTCATTGAATTTTATGAACAAATCTGTTAAGTACGCAATGTACGCTTTATATTTGATCAGATTTTCTTTTAAAATCTGGTGCTTTAGTTTCCAGACACTCTATCACTGTTTCGAAAAGTAAGTAAAATCTCGATAAGCATGCACCTTTCGACAACCAGCGTACTTCAGTAAGAACAGTCTTTGGAAATCTTCATTTTCATCGCACAATAGTGCAAGTAAACGGGTATTCAAAGCATTGCTTCTTATTGATTAACTGCGTTAATCACAAATTGAAGCGAAAGGTGCAATCTATCACTCAAATTTTTCACTACAAGGTGTTGTCGGTGGATGACACAGTGAATTGCAATTAGTCCTGGTATTATTCTTTTAAGATTGCTTATAAACCCACGATATCGCCCGAACATGGCAGGACCTCCATCTTCTGCCACCGAAATAATGATTGCAAATGGAATAGATTTTTCTGTAAAAAAATCACTCAGGACATTAAATATCGATTCGCCCTTAGTGCAGAGGCGTAGCTAGGGTTTTCTGCGCCCGGGGACAACTGAAGATTTTGCGCCCCCCTGTGCCCCTAGCGGTGCCAATAAAGGGAATTAAAAAAACGTTTATGTTTCCTAAATGATAAAGCTTTAAAAAGCAGCCCTTTTAACTTTCAATTTTATTAGAGACCATTCACTTCTAAGGGAAAAATGGGACACTTTGGCTTCGCAAAAGTATTTGTCTGATTTCCCACGCACTCCTGTGCTACATTGGTCATTTCCGATATGATCTGCGGTGCTCCCACTTTTTTGTCGAACATATTCACATCTCTTCAGTTCAAAAAATTTTCTTTTCGTATTTAAAAATAAAATAAATTAACATTAATTTGGCGCCCCTTGACGCTGCGCCCGGGGACAGCTGTCCCCCCTTGCCCCCACCTAGCTACGCCTCTACCTTAGTGTCCGACTTCAAAGTTTTTGCGAATAGCAGCCCTTCATGGATTTCTTCGTCCATAACAAATCGAACATATGCCATATGCCAATAATAATGCTTCATTACCAGGCAAAGTAGACTCGTCCAATTGAATAGAAAAATGAGTGGTTTGCAGATAATTACACAACAAGCTTTCTATATCATAGCTCATTTCATCAATACGTTTTTGTACAGTGTTGTTACTTAAAGGAATACTTTTCAGTATGTCGAATGGAGGTTTGCGCAGAACAGTTTTTAAAACCTCCTTCAATAGCGGGTAAAATTAACTCTTCGAAGAATAACGTTTTATTCTTGGCATTCGTATCTATACTAATGTAGATTGCAAGCTCAGCACAAGTCGCATTTACAAGTCTAAACAAGCATCCCGACGAGCGGGCGCACGGGCGGCACTTTGCAAGTCTCGACATGTGGTGTACACTTGTACTATTATCTATAGTTCTATTCACTTCTGTGTTTGAACTGAGTCTCGAATATTTTTGACTACCTTCCTAGTGAAGGATGCTACCTGCCTACGTTGATAGGTAAATCCAAGCCAAAATTTTTGTTCTTTATTATGAAAACCAGAAAAATTTTCGTGGACCCCCACTTACAACTTGTGAACCCCTGTTTTCTTTTCACGTCTACGTGGACCCCCGTGTGGTCTCCTATAGACCCCTGGGGGTCCACTTGGACCACTTTGGGAACCTCTGCTTTATACTGTACCGCATCCGTCGTTTTTACCTATTGTTCGAAATGTATCAATGTATGGTTCCACGAGAAACGATCGACCGAAGATCTACTGTATCTATGTATGTGAGTAACACACATCCACTAACCAAAAATGAAAAAAAAACAAAAAAAAAAAAACAGCCGTACACATTTACGATAACTTAATTGGGCTAAAAGCAATGATATATTTAAGTAAAAACAAAAAAGTTCTGAAATTAGTTGACCTGTAAAGCTGTAAATGATATTGGACCCATGAATGGTAGCAGTCTCATGAAATAAGAGAAACTTCCACTCGTGATGACCCTACTAACATTTCAATCTCGACATGGCATCCGATTTTTGTTCGCCTGTAATAGTGAACGATATAGTTGTCAACTCTTACATTATCAAGGAACAGTTGAAAGTTGAACTGAATCTTATCTATATTCTTGTTATTGTTTTTTAGTAGCTATTGACGAGTTTTAGTGATATCAATTAAAAAGTTTTTGGAAACAGTTTATTACTAGTTAATTATTTCCCCTTTTCTTTTGTCAGGAAAGCCTCATTTATAATTTATTGCAGTAGCTATAAAAAGCCGTGTCGAGATTATCGGCTATGTGTGTAAAACTATCTTCCCTGCATCGGTTTGCAGAACGCTAGGAAGTATGTGTACTTGAAATATTCCTCTCCTCGCTATTAGGCACATAAATTTATTGTTTTCTCTTTACACATTCCATGTAATTTTTTATTGTTATTGTGATTATTGATTTCAGACGCCAACAAAAATATTAAAATTATTTACATTTGAATGTTTGCTATAGTTACTATATTTTGTAGGGGATCATTTATAAATGATGTCACGCTTCGAGGGAGGAGGGGGGGGGGTTGGGAAATTGTGACAAACTGTGACAAGGGGAGGGGGGTAACAAGAAGTGTGACATCATTCTTATGCAACATAGCGTAGCATGTGACAAAGGGCGGAGGGGGATATATTGAAGTGTGACATTTTGTGACAAAGGGGAGGAGGGGGTCAACTATATGAGGAAAAAGCGTGTCATCATTTATGGACGGTCCCTAGGTGTAGGAAAGTGTCGAAGAATTCTTTAAGCAACTAAAAGTTCGTTAGAGTAGGAATTCGAGAAAAACTAACGTACTCTTACACCCCCATTTTTGTGTGGGGGGGAGGAGGGGATTTTTTATTGATTATGATTTTAAAATCTCCCCTTTTTCAAGCATATTCACTCTTAGTTTGTTTCCACATTTACAAAATAACTGTAACAAAAAATAACGACAAAGGACTTTAATAGTTCTAGAAAACACATGAAAGGAAACACAAACATGTTTTTTAATTTTGATGTTAAAGCACAATTATTTGGATATTCAAGTATAATCGTTGGGGTATTATGAAATTCACTGTATTTATAAGTTATATTTCTTGTATAGAATACACGAAATATATATTCTATACAGGGCCAGCCAGAAGGCGGGGCGAGCGGGGCGGCCGCCCCGGGCCCCGCGCTTCTTCTAGGCCCCGCGCAAAACCTCAAAATCTTAATAAAAAAGAGAGAGGAGGAGAATTTTTATTATTAAAATTTCAGATTTTCAAGTTTTTTTACATCGTTAGATAATAAATCAGATCTTATAGACCAATAAATTTTTGGAATGTGTCTAGATTCCATTGGTAGTAAGTTAATGTTTTTAAAACAGGAATAGAAATTTCATTTCCAGTCGGTGTGTTATAAGGCCAATCTTAAGCCCAGTGGACCGATTGCTCCCAATAGGAGGCCCCCGTGCTTAAGGACCCGCTGCTTAAATTTTTCGGGGTGAAACAATAAAAATAATAAAATTAAGTAAACATAAAAAATGAAAATTAAACAGCAAAAAAAAAAAAAACCTATGTAAGTTTAAGAAGGTAACAAGGCGTCTGTAGGAGTACCTCAAAATATGTCTTTTCATTCAAAAAATACAAGTCGTTTAAAGTGCACATTTTGAGCCGCATGCAATATTCTGTATTATATTATTAGAAGTAATTAAATAATCCCTCTCCAGCTCCTCCACCCTCCCCCCTTTTTTTTTGAAAAGAGAAATCTGAATTCAAGAAAAATCAGTGCCTTTCTTCTCAATATGACAAGTCCTTCCATTTCGTCGGTCTAACGATGCGCATAAAAATACCAGATCCTCTCTTGCACAAGTGGAAGCAGACGCCATATTGAAATTCACCCCCCCCCCCCCCCCGACCTTCATCTTTTCCTGGCAGAGCTTTTAAAATGCCGTGGAAAGTGCTCGGTCTGGAGAAAATTAATCGCTGATGCTCCTTGTATGTGCTGGCGCTAATCACATCTAACGAACCCCCTTTCTCACCCCATATCACAATGAACTCCGCCGGCGCTTCTCTGCTTCATGCACACACACATACAAGCATCCTCGATTTTAGATCGTATGCATGTGTGTAATGTATGTACAGGAGGCTATTAATGAAATGTACACTCAATCCTCTGTCTTCTGTCAGCTCCTCCATTACGCTTAAAACAATTCAGTGAAGAAATAGTTAAATGATAAAATCGAAGAAAGTGGAACAGGAAGATCCTTAAATTAAAAAATATATATTTATTCTAAATTTTTTTGTGATAACTTTGCATCCCGCTCGTACATATATATTAATTAACTCTACCTATAAAGTTAAATATGTCGTAGAAAATATTATTGTCAGATTTACTTGACTAAGAACCGATTCTCCATCTTTTTTGAAGAGCCAATCGCGCATGCGTGATTCTCTTCTGGAGTTGCGACTAATTAAAAAAGTTAGCACGCTTTTTTCCCATATACTTGACCCCCCTCCCCCCTTTGTCACGCGTCACGCAATGTTGCATAATGCATGATGTCATACTTCTTGTTACCCCCTCCCCTCCCCTTGTCACACTTTGTCACAACTTCACGAACCCCCTCCCCCCTCGAAGCGTGAGATCATTTATGAATGATCCCAAATGGAAAATAGCTATCGTTGCTGAATGATTGATATTCACTGAGCGAAATAAATTAGTATTTTTTAAAATCAAAATGAACTTTCTTTGCTTTGTGCTGAATTGTTTTCGTTCAAATGATGAAACGATATTACCATTAATTATTATTATTATTTTTTTTTTATCAAAAGGCATGTGGCCAATTCTATATGTGGCGAAATGGCATTTTTAATCAACAATTAGAACTGAAGTGACTGCTTGAAGCTTTGTTCATCGAAACATACATTTTTTTCTTTTTATTTCATTGTTAACATTTAAGGATTCAAATACCTAGAAAATGGTTGTTAAATATTTATTTTTATTCATAATTTTTTAATGTTTTTAGATTTGTGAAGGAGTGACATGTTTGGGGTTGAATAAAATATTCCGTCACATATCTTAAAATATGCGATAAATAAAAATGAAAAATAACAGTTAAAAAAGATAAATAAATAAATAAGTAACAACAGTTGAACTCGCTTAATTCGAAATGCCAAAAATTCGCGAATTTGTTCGTATTAGCCGTTATTCGTAACAACCGTAAATAAGTAAAATTGTAAAAAAAAGTATTAGAAATGCATGTTTATATTTCAAAATAATTACTACTATTTATAATAAAAGTAAAATAAATAGTGAAAACAAATTATTTATTTTTACCAATATACACTTTTAAATTTTACTACTACATTGATAAAAAGTGAACTTACCTTTTAAAATTTAACAATTTTGGAAAAATCCTTAACGGTTAGTTGCTTTTTAGGTGCATTAAATTGTATCATAACATGTCTCTGCGCAAAATGCCTAGTGCCATTTGTACTTGGTGGTTTACAATGACTCAAAATAACCAACAATTTCTAAAAAATAATAATAATAAAATAATAATAATTATATGCAATCGAGAAAATCTTTCGTGAATAGGTCAGAAATTTTGTTCGTCTTAGCCGAAATTTGTATTTTAGCCTTCATAATATGCGTGAGATATTTATTGTAATTAAATAGTAAACCAAGCTTAATGAACAAAATGTTCATTTTAGCCGTGATTTCGTATTAACCGTGTTCGTATTAAGAATGTTCAACTATATATGTTAAAATCGCTTTTTTAGTACTTTATCATCTTTGATTTGTTAATAATGAGATGGAACGAAACATTTTGTCGAATATAATTTCACTGATCATCACTTGAATTTTGAACAAAAATACATTCCGCCACTCATGAAATTACCCACCTGCTATTCTTTTAAAAGAAATTTCTGTTAACTTTTTCAAAGTCAAATGGAAACGTAAACTTTAGTTATAGTAAATAGCGATCTGGTGCAGCTACTTTTTTTTGAGTTGCTCTGCTCCGACTGCTAAATACTTGCTCTGGCTCCGCTCAGATAATTTTAATAGATTGTGTTATTTACCTCTTCTTCTTTTAGTTAATGTATTTTTTATATGATAGATAATTTTAAAAAACGGAGCAGACGAGTACAAAAAATTTCTTTGCACCCTCTCCACTTCTGCTCAACGCTCCGCTCCAGAACCTCGATAATAAGTACAGTTTTGACCAACATTATTTTTTTAAATTATTAAAAAATATGAAAAACAGTGAAAATAGTCTTGCGTCTCATATTTCATTCAAATTGCATAAAAATTTGCATATAGATATATAACAATAATGTAAATACTGGCAAACTGTTGCAGTTAAATCTTATATAAGTTTTTAAAAAAATAACTTCCAGTATAGTTTTTCAAAAATTTTTGCTTCTCGCTACAGTTTAACCAGTACGAAAGTTGTTGTAATAACTGTTTCATAAAAAGTAATGCTATAAAATATTTGTAATACCCTTAAGAAACTACACAAAAGTTGTAAGGAAATTACTTAGAAATTCTGCCGCAAGAGTTTTTTTTTTTTTTGTGTTTTTGATATTTTTCATAATTTTCCTACAATTTTGAAAAACTTTTAGGGTCAAAAATATTTTTAAATGGCCTAGTATTTAAAATTTTGCCAAAGTATACATAGTTAATGCTAAAATAAGTCCAACTACAGTTAAAAAAAAAAAAGAGAAAATTCTTATTTCAAAGGTTCTGTGTCCTCTTAACGCAATGGCCAAATTTGATTGATTTTTCTATTCTTTTTCTTTTTTTATATTTAAAGATGCAGTAACTTTCTTAATGAAAGTAAATATGTCTTCATTTTTTTAGAATTCGAGACTTATACAAAGCTTATAGCTCATTTCCCATTTAAATAAATATGCTATAAGCTTTAGTAAATAATTGAGGTACAATGTGGAAATTTATATCAATAAATCTCGCTTCTCTATTCAAGAAGAAATTTTGTTCTGCTCTGAAGTTGGTATTTTTAATTAATTGTGATTTATATTTTTTGCCATTCAGCTATACGCAAATAATTCAAACGAGTTGAATAAATAATCGTTTGTATAATTTGCTCAAGAACCGGGGAGAGGAGGGGAGGAACGGACCTGTATCATGTACAAAATCTTTTATAGTTATCATGATTCAGTAATATCTCTATGAAATTCTTATTGTATTTTGTTGAGTCCTTTTTCACATGTGATTTGAAACTTCCAACATTTATCTACGTATAGGGTTGTTTTAAATTAAAAACATGTAAAGGTAGAACCTTCTCAGCGTTGGCGGAAATTATTTCGTTTTCGAAAGAACATAAAAGTGTCAAGAAATTCTCTTATCGAAGAATTCTAAAAATTTCAATGTGCGAGAGCTTTAGCATTTCACGCATGCTCAGATAGTGTTGGAAGTGAGATGCTGAATGCGTGTCAAGCGCTAGAGCTGTTGAAAATCAATGTCGTATTTAGTTAATTCGTACAATAAAACGTATTATTTCTGCGAAAATGCTTAAATGCAGTGAAGAATGTTTTTACAAATAAGATATTCGGTATTTATAAATGTATTTAATTTACTATAGTAAAACATCGTAAAAATTTGGTGAATTTTGGAATATTTCGTTTAAGTTCAAACATTTCATGGTGTATTCGCCATCTTTTACGTTCCATCTATTTAAAAGCGCGAGACATTAACTTGTCGTATTACGTTTAAAAATATTTATAATAATTGTACAGTTCATAGTATGTAGTTCTCTTATCTATATGTTAGTACATAAAGTAAAATCTTTGTACCCCTTGTTAAGCAAATTGAGCACACACAGGGGTGTAAGATTTGGCGTAGTTAAAGTTCATGACGATAAGGAGTGCAGACATAACATTTATGTTTAATATATATTACAAATACATTAAATTGAACCTTAAAGACAAAAAAAAAAAAAAAAAACCCTGTGGTGAAATACTAACAGAATCGCCTACTCAGCGAAAAATACTTAAATGTGGCAAATATCAGCAATAATCAACACCAACCCAGTTTTCATTACCTATATAATCCCATAATGGTAACACTACATGCTTGACTTATTGTAATTTTTAACACAGAGGGGTAAAGCAGTCAAAAACCTCAAAACTATGTTCCCATCTATAAGAAATCAGAAAATTATAAAATTATCGGAGGAAATGCAGAGTAGAAGATTTGCAATTGATTTAATCCCCCCTCCACCCCAACAATAAATCCACTGCAAGAGGGTGTTTATATAGATTATTATTTTTTAAAAATATATCTTCAAAGTTAAGAACAAAATGAGGATTATTTAAATATGCACAACATATATTTATACACAACTGTCTGTAGTCAAACAGTCGCACAGATTAGAGTAAGCACAAAAAAATGTCTACACATAGGTTTAAGTCATTAAAATCATTTTTACTAAGTTCAATCGACAAGATTTACTTTTTTAACCATCCGGATTTTTTTAATAAAAAATGTAAAAAAAAAAACCCTACAAAGCATGTATCCCTTACTTCATTTTTTAAAACCTACTTTAGTTACGTGAAGTAATTAAATAATGATTGAAAAATAAAAAATAAATGAAATTAGGGTTTTGAGATGGGGAAGATGTGTGTCTGTCTGTCGGTCCCACCCCCATAACTTTTGAATGAATTGTCCGACTCGAAAGATATTTTTTTTGCATTCGAAAGATCTTGGTGAGGAGACCTTATTTCCATATTTTATTTTTTGATTTGAACAACTTTTCGTTTAATTTTGAACTGTTCAAAAAATCTTCACATAGAAGGCAAAAATCAAAAATGCTGTTATAAATGATATCTTGATATAATTTGTGTACGTGTAGAAATCACTTGTGACGAAAATGCTGTGCCTTGCAATACCCAATTTATTACTTTATACTTTATTGTATTAAATAGTATGGATTAGAAAAATTGCATCGACCCACTAAAACAACAAGTGCTTTATCAAGTAAAAAAACATGTTAAAAATACAAAATGAACAATATAAAATTGCAATTTTACATTGCAATTTTCTATTGTTATTTTGTACTTTAAACATTGTTTTTTTGTTTTATATTTTGTTTTTTGCAAGGGCCACATTTTGTACCATCGGCGTTCTCGGCAAAGCGTCCCCATTTAATTGGTAGCTACTAAAGGTGTTTAGAAACATATTTTTTTCTTATTAAAGAATTCCGTTTATTTGGATACTAGCAACGTTGGCAAATTTTTGCCATAGGCAAAAATAACCATGGAAAAACCTGATAAAAACCGTCCCGGAAAAATACGTTTTTACCACCCAAGAGGCAAAAATAGGATTCACTGTGACCCTTTAATTTTTCCCCCACATTAAAAATAAACTAAAACATCAGATAAAATAAATTTTAGCTTCAAATGAATGTTTTTTATGTTTAATTAGTATAATTTGTGCTTTATGCTATTGGAAATATATGCATTTTATGAAAACATAATCTTATAAAAAAATTAAAAATGAAACTATATACAAAATTTGTAGTAATTAAAAAAATTGAAAGTTAAATGAGCTGTTAATTTTGTTTTTATGCAGTCACTTTTCCACTTTCAACTGAACTATTTCAAATGGGTGGATGACAGTGCTTTTATAACTGTTGTAATGATGTAGGCATTTGGCAATGCCATTGGTGAATTTCAAGATTTGAATTGTAAAGACAGAGAAAATGAAAGTAATAGTACTAGTAACTATTTGTTCCCTTTTTCCAAACGCAAAGGAAGAAAATAAATCAAGGTGCCCTATAAGACATAACAGAAGTTTTTTCATTCAAATAATTTTCAGTTAATTTTAGCTACTGTGTAACTTAGACTTTCATTAAATAGTATTTTAATTATGGCATTTATTAAAGAGCAAAACAAAGGTATTCAATAATAACCAAAAGATATCTTAATTATTTAGGTTTTTATTAATTTATAGACCTTACTGCACATTATCTAAGTACAGTTAAGTATTTTTGCTATTTTTGCCTCTGTCCCGGCAAAAATCCCAAACTTGGTTACCAGGTATCATACCAAGCATTTATCATCACTAAAAAAAACCACGACTTCTAATTATATCACATTGATCTCTGCTTCAACTTACTCTGCAGGATCAGACGCAGGCATTTCTGTATGCTGATAAAAGAACTTCTCGCATTCTCTGATTTTTCATTTTTAATAGCTTTGGCATAAAGATTCTACATTTATTTATGTTTTTGGAAAGCTGCACTGTACATTTATAGGAATTGGGCCATTTATAATGATGTAATGTTTGTTGATAACTCATTTTACCATTGTGTAACATTACTGTAATTGACACTTATTTTGGTAGATTAAACAACAAATGTTAATAGATGTTTTAAAAGTTGACTTGCGTGGAGCTCAAACTTTCACGGGAAAAGGTTAAAGATATTGGTAAAAATGTTATTTGTGATTTATACCATAAGAGAAACGATTTCTGTTGGCGCCCAGGTACCTTGAGTCGGCAATAGCGGATGGATTACATAAAAAGTTCAGTCATTACTATATGGAAAAAACTGTATATTTTTCAGTAAAGATCATCAATAAGAGACTGAGGTAGAGACAGAGAAGGGGGGAGAAATTTTCAAAAATTAAACCAAGAAAAATAATAACTGAAAAAGCTCCAGGTCTAATTTGCTTTTTGATTTATGCACTGTTATTGCAGATTTCTTTTTGCAGAATTTTTAGAAAAATTGGTTAGTTCCCAGACATGTACAATGCTGGAGGCATCTAGCCACTAACTACGTGGTGACATTACTGCTGTACGGGCACCTGGTGCTCGATTTTCGCCGTTGTAGGCATTGTTATTGCCATTAAAATGCGTAGTAACGTATTAAAAGGGTTGTAAAAATAAGTAATGAATATAAAGATATCCACGACCCTCTAACACTTTTCTGTGCACCACTAGTTGAGAAACACTCATCTAGGCGACCCAGGCTGGATACCTAGGTACCGTTCACAAATGATGTCTCGCTTTTTTCCCATCATATATTTGACACCCCCCCCCCCCTTTGTCACAAAATGTCATACTTCAACGGACCCCTTACCCCCTTTGTCACAAGTAACGCTATGTTGCATACGCATCAGGTTACATTTCTTGTTACCCCCTCCCCTTGTCACACTTTCTCACAATTTCACGAACCCCCCCTCCCCCCTCGAAGCGTGACTTCATTTATGTGAATCCCCTATTACACCATGCGACAATGTAAAGTAATAGTAAAGGTTGTTTTACGCTGTTAGTGTTGGGGAGAACAGTATTTCATTGGAAGATCATTACGTAATTCGATACTGCTTCACGTGAACTCTTCTTTGGAGTTTCTCCCCTAAAACAAGATATTTTATGTTAGCAGGTCGTAGATTTTTTCTACAATTGGAGAACTAAATATTGCAACTTAAACAACATGGCGGAAATAGTCGGTTAAATTGTGAATGTTTCAGTGTAAGAAACAACACATTCAAATTCATACTTGTGCAATATCAGGTTAAAAATCTATAAATATAGGTTTTAGAATCAAAAGTATAGTAATTGAAGGTATATTATATTAAAAATAGATGGTTCAAAAATGTATTGTACGTTTCCTTGGTAATGAAGAAATCTCTACATGAAAATCGCATGGAACTCGCCAAAATTACTACCCTTTTTTTTCTGCTATAAGCTTTTAAGTAATTAATTCGAAGCAAAATGATTGGTTGTTTAGGGGGAAAAAAGCTTAAGTTCTTAAATTAGAAAAGAAGCAGGGATCTATGAAATTGTGAAGGGGGAAAAGGGGGGGGGGCACGACCATAACTTTATTAGTGCATATTTTTTCACAGAAATAGTTTAATTTATACTAGAATTGAACCCTTGATTTGTTTAAAGATTCATAAGGTTCAATTCAGTTTGTCAAATCACCAACGGCGAATAATTATACGGAATGATTTTTTCGTGGGAAAGAAGCTTCTGAATTCTGTAACGATTTTAATCGGAGGGAGTTTCAAGAATCTACCGCCTACACCTTTCATTCGGACGTAGGCGGCCGGGGCGCTGATATGGGGCGGTCTTTCTGCATTCTTCTTCCTTCATGACTGGCGTGAGAGATCGTTTGCGAATGAACTCTTCGAATAAGAGGAGGATGCTATCGGCCATTTTGATGTACCATTCCACCTGGATCAGAAAAGCTGCTCTGCGAATTACAACAAGCAATCCCATAAGTATGCATAAACATAAATATTATGCACAAAATTATCATTACAGTCAGTGATATAAGCACGTAACAGCAGTTGCCATTGTCCATGGATTCAAAAAATAATAATAATTCAATTACAATTTTTTTCTAACACCTTTTTTATTAGTCTCGTTATTATTCAGTCTTTAGTTGAGAACATCCAACTGTTTTCACGGTATTATTAGCAAAAAGTTTTTTAAAGGACTTAACACTTAAAATATTAACATTAGAGCACAGATAAACATCGATAAGAATTGACACTGACTAATTTAATGGCGGCAGCAACAAACTTATTCAAACGGAGTGATGTTCTTTGATAATTTTAAAATGCAGTGTATTCATATTTAAAAAAAAATTATACATAAATCGCATAAAGTTCAACTTTACACACCATAAAATTCAAAAAACAGATATACAAACAATAAGCAATTAAACTACAGTTACATGATATTAGGATGGGCTGGTTTTCTTTTTTTCTTTTTGTTTTTTTCGGTCATGGGTAGTTTGAAAAAATTGCCATTTGTGGGTCAATTTCTGGATTTGCCGTAACTTTGTCTGCTATATGCCTTTTTTTTTCTGACACTTTGTAATAAAGTTTGCACTTTTCCCGTTTTTTTATTTTCGATGATTTCAATGATGGGGATTAAGGAAGCGTGCAAATGAGGGCACTAAGTTCACATAAAAAATGTGAAATATGTACTCTACATCCTTTATTTGCCACAAACGAGTGATAAATTTAGATCAAAATTATGCAGTGAACAGAAGTTCAACATTTTGACAAAATATGTTTAAACAAGAAGTTCCGTCTAGAACTATACGAAACTACTTTCCCGTATACACCAACTTCAAATTAACTAATCTAGCTATCTCCCTCTCGCTTTCTGATTTAGCTTTAGTTCCTAATTATTTCAAGTAGGGTCAGGTGGGGTAAAGTGGTCATTAAATCCACGTTTTTTAACTTTCTTTTGCCAATAAATATAGCATTTGTTCAAAACCTTCAGATTTTTTGCTTGTTATTTTACATTACATTACTAAACAGCAGATTGCATTAAATTTTGAGCAGAAAAAAGTTATGTAAAATAATTTTATGACGCCTTCTTTCTGGGATGTATGTATGACCACTTTACCCCATGGGGTGGGGTAAAGGGAGTAGTGCATGGGGTAAAGTGGTCATAGTTGAAAAAAAACTATATAACAGTATTAATAACCATAATACTTCAAAATACTCAACAAAGGTTCATTTTAGAACGAAAACAACTTTATTTCCCTCAACTGAATTTATTTATGTCCTCTATTATAATGGTCAAAAGTTAGCCTCATCTCCATAACGTCTTGTAAAGTACTTCAGTCTCTTCAGCTGCTGCATATATGGTCTTAAAACGAAGTTATGTACCAAAACATGTTAGGATACATAATAGTAGGTATTCTGGGGTTTTAATCCATAACTATTTGATTTTAAGTCTGTCCTTTAGCTCAATACATCCTATAATAAAACATAAATATGAAATTCAAAATTTTACGTGAAAAAATTTAAGATAGATTTTAATTGATGACTAAATTTCTTAAATAACATATTAAGAAAATATTGCTAATAAGAGAGTTTTGGATAATTATAGCTTATTAAAAATCAATGGGAGAAAAATACATATTTTAACATAAGCTATTTTTAATTCTTTCTCTCTTTCATGTATTGTTCTTGTTCGAAGCACTGCTAGTTCTAAACATTTACATCTTAATAATACTTGTAATAAGTCTGTTTATAAATTAAACATTGATACTTGAAAATTCAATTGTATTAAAAAGTGCTTCTGAAATTTTTCAATACTAAGCACACCATATTGTAAGAAGACTGTATTATAGTAATTTCAATGCATTTGAGCTCAGTTGTGTTAGTTCCGGTTTTCTAAAAAATAAATTTAAAAGTTTTCTTTTTTCTTTTTTTTTTTTTAATAATACAGTATTAGTGAAACAGTATTAGTGAAATTAGTTAAAGGGTAACTGACATGTCTAATGGCTTAATTTCTAAAAAAAGAAATGCAAGCACTGTAGTCTTTAAAATTTATTTTCTTGCGTAAACAGCTTGAATTCCCTCTAATAGTTAAAAATTGAAAATAAATACGGAAACTGAGCTCCCGTGAATTCCTATGCAAGTCAATTCCTGATCTACTACATAAATTAACCTAAAGTAATTTTAGAACATCGGCGCATTTTAAGCCTAATACTATGACCACTTTACCCCTACTTAAACTACTGTAAAATAATATATAAACTAAATCTAGCCTCGCGGTTAATGAGGAAGTATTTTTGAGATCTATGTGAAACTACCGGCACCGTCCATTTGCTGCAAATCCTTTAAAACAAAATGTCAGGGAGAAGTTAAAAAAGCTGTTTCAATTTCAAAGTATTTATTTCAAAGCTATAGCTTTTTATTTGCCGTATGTCCACTTTACCCCATTGACCACTTTACCCCACCTGACCCTATACCTTTTTCAACGGTTAGTACATGTTATTCACTCATTCATTCATTTTCTCATTCACATATTCACTCGTTTATTCATTCATTCACTCAGAGATAACCTCAAAAATCCTGATTAAAAAATTTCATAGGAAAATAGGCTCTTTAGTTCTGGATGAACGTTCTATTTGTACATGTTCAACGTTATAAGAGCTTTCCGATCAAGTTTGTTCCAAACAAATCGGTTCGTTAGATCAGGATTTATATAGGTTTGAAATTTCGTCGTAGGCGTTAATGTTAATTTTTTTCTGAACTGTTCAAAAATGAACAAAAATTGTTCAAATCAAAATAAAATGTGGAAATGAGGTGTTTTCGCCGAGATCTTTCGAATCGGAAAATTATTAGGGCGGACGGGGGGGGGGGGGGGGTTGGCAGACCGAGCGACACTCAAATTTTTTATTTTTTTCAATCTTCATTTAATTATTTCACTTACTTTTGACTTTTTTTTTATTTTTAACGATATTTCTACGGTACATTAAGCCTTCTTTCATACTTTTTATTATTATATTTTTTTACTTTTTCGGGAAATAAGGCTCAAAAAAGAAAAACAATTTCGCGTAGTTTTCTACACAATAGTCGTAAAAGAAGGAAAAATCAAGGAATCATCCTACACACTTCAAACTTTTTATGTGGACTTAGACTTAGTGCCACTAATGGTATCTGTTCCGCACTACTCATCATCGAAAGTAGATTTTAATTTTTACTAATTTTGTTAAAAACATTTTAAAAAAAGGCTTTTGGCCTAAAATTCTACGCATTTGCGGAAAATTATAAAAATTTCCTACAAACTTAAATTTTTATTCGCACTTTGTGCCACAGATGTGCAAACGTTTCAACTAATTGTAACGTTTTAATGATCCTGATTTTGGGGGATACGATTGTTTCCTATTGGTAATGCAGTCCGTCAAGATGGGATCTGGTTTTCCAGCGGTCGCGGCTGATAAATAGCAGAAAGGATCGAATTGTGCGTTCGTCCATCTTGACTGCAACCGCTTTCTTTCCACTGCCCCCCTCTCCTAAATCGATCTCTTCCACGCTATATAGACTGCGCTTCTACTACAACAAACTACTACTACGTGCAAGTGACGTCAGCAAATGCAAACTGCTTCTCAAAGAGATCTGTAATTGAGTGTTGTGACGGAGACCCGAAAGGGAGCAGCTTCCGACGGAGCACGTCGCCTGCAACTTCATCTCGAAGAGTTTCGTCAACAAATGAGGCTCACCCCCCCCCCCCCTTCCTGCATTTCGTCTTGTATTGATTTTACTCAGAATTCCTATGACACGATGATTCTAACTAGAAAGAACCGGCAAGCCTCCAATTATCGCCCTATGGTGGACGACTAAAAATTTAGATTGGGCAATGAAATTTTAAGATGCAATGCTCATCATTGCAAATTTTTCCCATATATTATGTGAAAAGAAAAAGAAAAATACCCAATCATTCATAAAAATACACTGTATTTTAACAGAATCTACAAATCTGCTGTTTTATGACTTTGTACGCATAATTCAACGAGCAACCTCCAAACGCAGCTTCTTATTCATGTTCAATTGTAAATGTGAAATGCGCAGAGAGCTCCTCCGGATGCGTATACTAGCCATCGCGAACAGATATTTCTGCTCCAAACGAGATTTTTGACTCCTAAGAAATATTTCTCACTTGAATTTCAGTCATTATTGGGGTAAGCATTTTTTTTTTCTGCGCAGGTTTTCTCTGATTTTAAAAGAACGAGTTCGATTATCAAGTATAATCATCGTCATATTTAATGCAAATTCCGGAAATTGCCTTTTAGAACAGAAATAAAATTTGTGCAAAACACTATAAATGAAACAGTAATGCATCAAAAGGGATCGTTATCGATCTTGGCATTCGGCACGTAACCAAAAAACAGATGATATTTTAACGTAGAAAATCATTAGAGGAAGATCTATAATCATCTTAGCGGAGAAGCCTTTGACTATCTCCGTTGGATATCTAAGATATTTCATTTATCTGCCTGGGAAAAACCAAAAAAGAGCTTCTGAATGTTTCTTATTATTAGTGTTCCGAAAACAAAGTGGAGAAAGGGAGGGGAGGTCGACCCCGACTTTTTATTAAAGTTTTTTTTAATTGGGAGGGCAAGGGGATTTAGAGAGCCCCCTAAGTAATTTTTCGAAATGGAAGTTTTAAAGACGCAATTTTAGATCAATTTGGTGATGTTTGTGCCGAAAGAGGACGGCATGACGCTCTCCACTGGAATTTTTTCGAAATTCACGTTCTAAAAACGCAGTTTTAGGCTACCTTTGGGCTGGACTAGATTGGGCCTAGTTGGCTATAGGGCATATTAATCCAGTCGCAATATTCTTAAAAGTTTAGGGCCCAGGAGGCTGTCAGTCCAGCCATGTGTGCGTTGCTCCGTCACACTCCTTTAACATAAATATCGTTAATAAAAAGGCAATCACTAAAGAACGAGGCACATTTTTTGAACTTTTACTGAAGTGAGTAAATTTTATCGCAAAAAATAGTCGTTTTTTATTTATAAATAGATCACGTTTTCCATTTTGACAAGCAAAACTCAGTAAGAATATTTTTCGTAGTTAGTGTTTGTTTATTGAAATGCTTTTAGAATAATTTTTTACATTCATGAAAAGCAAAAATTACCATTTGGGCAAAGTTGGTCCACTGCGCACGGGGCACGTTTGCCCAGTTATCGAAAGTTTGATCAACAACGGTTTTCTATGAAATTTCTTTTATCTTTAAACCGCAATAAACATATTTAATGTTGAGAGGTAGAAAGAACATGAACTCTTAGATATTTTGATTGAGAAAAACAATATGTTATAATGCAATGGCGTTTTTCTTGATATACATATTCTACGTGTTGAAAATACATATTTTATGAAAATATTTCAAACAAAATCTCAAACTTGTAAATCGCAATAAAAAATTTTTTGTGTTGGCCCACTTGGGGTGATGGTCCAGTCGCGAAAAGCGAACCAGCCGCCTGCTTCATATATGTGTTTTGGAGTTATAAGAAACATTTTTTTCACAAGAAAAGTTTTGGAGTTTCGACAAAAAGCAATAGTAAACGAAAGAATCTCAAAACTTTTTCTGCATTGAAGTAAAGGGTCGCGGCAACTCCTAAATGCAAATATACAATAATTTTGGCAATTTTGTGCTTTCATAATGTTGATTTTTATCATTTTCTTTTATGTGATAACTATAAGCTTATTGGGATAAAGAAAATAATCTGTTTTATCATGCAATGACCTAGCTCCTTATATTCATTCTCCCGTAATTCTAGTGGCAGGAACGAAAGCACATAATTACGTGAAGGAAGATGGATCCCCTTCATATTCTGCGTCTGAGTTGGAAACAGCCATTCTATTTAATTTCATTAAAACTTATTTTTGACCAAGATGCTTCCACCTCACTTTCTAGCTTTTGTTCTCCGAGATACTACCGAGCAAATGGGAGATTCTATTGACTTGGCGAAATATGTGACGCATTTATGAAAATCTCATTTTTCTTTTGTATTCATTAGGCATAGAACCTATTAAATAAACATTTAATAGGTTCCATACCTGAAAATTTATTACGCTGATACTCTTCAGAAGTCTCAGTTGTTAAAATATTGATGAAACGTCTATAAAATAATATTCTTGAATATCATTAATTTGAAATATAGTAAATTATAACCCTTAAATAAATCTCTTGATAATATCTCTTATAATGAAATAAGGGGCATTTTTATTACTTCTTGCTTATTTTTACTGCTACCCATTTTACCTCACCCGTGTAGGGAAATGATTATAAAAGAGAAAAAATAGTTTAGAACATTCCATTGTGTGAAATTACTTGCTATTTATGCTTCATTTTACTTTTCTAGGTGATCTTTGCTAAAATGAAAGCTCCTTGAGCTCTGAGGAATGCTGAGGTCTATAGGAAGAAGATAAGTAAGTTCCCCCTGCTCCCGCATCCCTCTATAGCTGTTGTAAAATGGTTGTATATTGTATTGTATTAATAGTTTAGTCAATGCAGTTCCAGCTGGGAAAACTGTTTAAACGCTTTAAAGTTCTTTAAAATTATTCTTTTTGCACATGTACAAATATTAATGAATGAAAACACAACAAGATAAAGAAAAAACATTATTTATAATTTTATAACAATAGTTTCTGAAACTGAATCTGTGAACTGAAGTATTGTTGAACTTCATTTGTATATGCTTTGGTAAGAGGAAGTATTTAAAAAGCTCTGAGCAGCCAAATATCCCAAAAAATTACGAAGGATAAGTAAATGAAGTGTAGCGCTACAGGTCACCTCGACGCCGTCAATTCGGCGCTGTCTCTTTTTTTGGACGCACCGTCCAGTTCGACGCAGATTTATTTTTTTATTAACATACATAGTATAATCAAATAGTATTTTATTGCATATGTAGTTATTACAGTTATAATTTTAAAACATGCACATAAATTAAATAAAGCTTTGAAACTAAATTCAAATTAAAATTGACAACTGAATCCCACCATATTGGAGGAAAAGGGCTTTAGTTCGAAATTCTACTTTTCGTAACCTTGTGTTCAATGTTAAATCTTTCTCACAAATATCCGTGATATTCAAGAAGAATAATAAATATGCAATTAATACATAATTCAAACTACAGTTATTTTTACCGTTTCATTATCCATTTTCTTCACGAGCATTAAAAAAATAATAATATTGAGCTTAAGGTTATGAAAATTCGGATTTCTGGTTTAAACCCTTTTCTACGACATGAAACAATTATAAAGTATAAAATCAAGTTTAAAGACAACCTTTGTCATTTTTACCATAACCTTTGAATACCTTTGCAAGTTGGTTATTTGAAGGTCAACAATTTTTCATGCTATAATATTTTTCGTCATATTGAAATATTCAATAAAATAATATTGTAATGGTATCATAAACATTGAAGTAACATACCATTTTAATGAATGAAAAAATCGAAAATAAATGAATAAAATCGAAAGCTAAGGCGTCCTAATAAACGGCGTCGAAAATAATGCGGTGTCGAAACAACGGCGTCAAAATAAATGCGTCGAAGGTCGAATTGCCTGCTTCCGAAGTATCGTGAGCTAATATCAATGACACCAAACTATTTATAGAAGTCAGAAAGCCTGATAAAACAAAAGATCGTTTTTTTAGTTTTTTATTTAATGTATTGTGTTATTTATTATTTTTTTTATGACTTAATTTTAATCTACAGCGTTAACGTTTGAATTAAGAATATTTGTGTGTGCTAAAAGTTTTTTAGTTAATTAAATAAAATTTAAAAAAAAAATGGCCAGTAGCAAATGTTATTTTGAGAGCTTTAAAAAAAGCCATAGTTTCTTGTAATTGCTTCTGATTGTGGAGGTGCTAGGGCAGGATGTCCAACACCTCCACAATCAGAAGCAATAACGCTTGTAAACAGAAAATAAAAAAATAAATAGTAGGAAAATTTTCATTCCTCTTTTAAAAAAAATCCTTCAAAAATTATAAATTGACCACTTAAGACTTAAAATTTTGTTTTCTTCTGTATTTTAAACCAACAACACAAATTTGCGACTGTTTATATGGCTTTGTATATTTACTTATTTTTGACGCAATTTGTAATTATTCAAAAGGAAAAAAAAATCAGATTTTTTTTACATTTCTGCAACGTAAAATTCTCCCTTGAAATGTCACGAGTAAAACATAGCTACACCTACTTATTACGCAGATTTCTTGTTCGCACTCATGCACTATGTTAAAAAAGCCACCCCTCATTTCGGACTTTGAGCTTGAGCACTCCCGCTGATTTTCCCGGCGAATCTGCATAAAATTAAAGCCCTCCTTTTCTCTCTCTCTGCCTAAATGTAGCACAAACGCACAAAAGTTGAAATATTTCGATGCAGTCAAAAAATGTTTTTAAAATCCTTTTCGTGTTTTAGACATTGTCTCGCAATCCTTCCGGATGGAAAAAAGCGGCTTCGCTTTGTCATACCCCCCCCCCCCCCCCCACCCAAACCTTCATGCACCTCTTTGATTTTTTGAGCTGCCTAATCAGAACATTGAAACTGATCCTCTCGGATGTCAATTTTAAGTTTTCAGATAAAAAGTTGCTTAAAAATGCTGGGGCTATTTATAGTAGTTGCTAGGCGCGTCCGAAAGAAATTTGTTCTGTTGTCCACAAATGCGAAAAGGGTTTTGCGAGTTGATCCTTTTTTGATCCATTCTTTTTTTTAACATTCGTTGGATGCTAGAATAAACTCTTCAGTCGAAGATTTGAGCAGTAATTCACTTGAAATTTCCGCTTATCGCTCTTGCATTTCTTATAAGTTTCACCACTTGAGTGAGGTCAAAAAGACGTGGCCAAATACAGACGTCATGTCGCAGCCGAAATGTCCTCATCTGTTCTCCATAAAAGCTATCTTAATTTGTACCCGTTAAGGGACGGAATAAATTAATAGGAATTTCCATTTCTTTCGTGTGAGTCCTTTTCGCCTCGCTTGACGGCGCATGTTGAAATATTTTGCTGTAATTTATTTTCCCACCCGCGTTATGGAACGTCTTAAGAAATGTGGTCGGAGTCTATTATTATTATTTTTTTTTTAAATCGCGACGTAAATTACTTCTCACGAGTGACGAATGCTTTGCCATTTCGCTTATTTTTTCCGGAATGAATGAGTGATCCTCTTTTTAGGGAAAATAGGCACATCTGGGTGTCACTGAAAATAGTGTGGCATTAAGTCTGATACAAAAGCAACTGAGTCGAATTTACCAACAAGCCTCTCGCCGAGACTGGGCCTTCCTCCATGTTAGAATAAAACTCTATCGAACCAACCTCAATTTTCTCAGTTTTAAGAAATATTTTTACATCACTATTTCCGTGTTCATATCCGGGGAAGTGATATTAATAGAACGCATTTTAAAAGGATAGACATAAATAAACAGATCCCAACAATACTCATACACCGCCCCCCTCCTCCTGAAACAAATTCCTGGATACGCTACTGACTACTTCGTTTTTTCGCAAAATAAACAGTAGAAGACTTTTAAGTTCGAAATTCCTGTATTTTCAATCAGATCTCCTTCCCATGCTCAAACATATTCAATTTTTTTTAAAACCAAATACTACTTGAAAGAGGATGATTTATACAGCACTCTTTCCACTAATTGATAACTCAAAAGTGCGATACCTTACCACTTCATCAAATCTGAAACTGAAGGAATTGATGTAAAAAAACAATTATATCGCACTCCTACGCAATTAATAAACTTTCAAAATCCTAATTTCTTTTTATTATTATTTTTTAGTCTTGTAGAGACATGTTAAATTATGCTTATTGATTTTGAGAAAACAAACAGAGAAATCTTGAACAAAAGCAGTCATGTCGAAGCAGTCAACGTAACCTGATTTTATTATTATTATTTATTTATTTATTTTTCACAAATAAATATCCAAATCGATTTATTTGATTTTGCGCATATGAAATGGAGCACCAGAAATAGCTGAAATTCAAGGTAGTGTATTGAGCAATCTGGTTTCTTTCTTTCTTGCTCTCTCCTTCCCTTTTTTTTTTCTTTTAAAGAATGACAATATTAGTTTAAAATCAGCTAAATTTCATTACTGAAAAATTTGTTCTATTCTAGTAAATAGTTACTACTTAATATGCTTTATGTGGTTAGTGAACTAACTTCTGGAGCAAAATTTAGTGCCTCATCCCAAAATTGATTAGAAAATTTTAAAATGTTTAAAAGGTTATAAACGGTTTCAAATTCAAATTTTTAAAATTTTAATTAAAATTTTTAAAACGTATTTACAAAATTTTCTATTTTTTCACCAATTTATATTCTTGATTAGTATTCATATTTTTTCAAAAAGGAGCAGAGCAAATTTATGAAAAGAGGTCAATTTGTGTTGATCGAAAAAAGTTTTAAGTGAAATATTATCAATGTACATTTAATTGTGAACAAATAAAGAAGGAGAGGAAGACTCTCACTCTCTGCCACGTAAAAGAAAAAGAGGCAGGGGAGAGGCAAAAAGTATAAGAAAAAAATTGACTGACAGGAACACTGTTTTTAATTAAAATTGTCGCTATCTGTTCTGTAATTTATCTAAATCAGTCCCATTATATATACGTTCGGATATTTGTTTAACCAAAACTGACTAGATACAAGCTAAAGTCTATCATTTTCATAAATTAATAATTGAATGTTACTATTGTAAGTTGTAGCAAGAGAAAATGTTTTGTTATCGGATGGATCTGAGCAGTTTTACAATAGTGATATAACTCTCTATCAAGGAGTTTTCATTCATTATCATCAATAAGAAGAATGCAAACGACATTTTTCTACAATATTTCCTATTTTCGAGAGTGAACCAAAACAAAACAATCGAACCTGCGAAAAGAGATTTCACAAAATACAAAATACTGGTTGAAAGAATATTTGGCAAAATTGCGATGTAAAGAAATAGAGATTTCGAGGTTGCTGGATAATTGGTTACCTTGTTAGAGGAATTGGAGGCGTCGTGCGAATTCAGCGTGGGGTAGGCCGATTGAATGTTGGGGGGAGGGCGGTGAATATTATAAACATGGCGGTGTTTCTCTTGTCGAATTCCTGACTCGCATCTCGCCCGTGTTGTGTCCTTTGACACCAAACTGGTTTCTCTAGGGTTGAGTTTCTCGAGCAATTTTTTGTTTTAGTTTTGTTTATTTCTGCTCTCCCCCCCCCCCCCCACCCTTCAGACTCAGGCTCTACTTGAGTAGTTTTTCATTCCCTCCCCATTTTTTTCGGTTTATTTATTTTATTTTACGTCTCCCTTCTGCTATCCCTTCCCCCATTTTTTCCCAGTTAGGTGTCCATTGTGGGGTTGTTACCGTCTTCTCTTTTTCTGGAGGGGGAGCTTCTGGAAATTCGGTCTTCCCTTCAGTTCAAGAATCCGTGTCATCGAAAACGGACCCGATCGTCGCAGACGATAGAGAGAGTAGGCCCCGACCTTGGGGCCCCTTTCCTTTCCCGCAGCTCAGGTAGTGGTGAGTTGTTTCGAACATCCTTGTCGCGTTGCTAAAACGTTGCAGCAGTCTGACAAAGAACAAAAATCATTTTCCGACGCTGTAGGCGTTTACATGGAATTTTGCTACGTTAGGGCTGAACTTATAAAGGCATATTTCGACAAAATTGGAAATTTTAAGTAAAAGGATTTCCATAAATTTGGTAAATTTTTTTAAACATGTAAGGGGGGGGACTGTCAATATTTGAACTCCCCCCCCCCAAAAAAAAAAGAAAAGAAAAAAAAAAACCTACGTAAATGGGCTACGCAAAAGAAAATTTTTGCTCAACCTTTCAATAAATATATTCTGTTTCTGATACTATTGTAAAATTTGTCAATTGGTATTGATCTATCTGAAGGAGAAAATCTTAATAAGGCGCAAAATTTGCAAATCCTTTCAGACACTTGTTTCTGGGTTACAGGAGACCCCATTTTCAATGCAAAGAATTGAGCTTATGAATGAAAAACATCTGACAAAAGGCCCTTTTTTGGCTTTTGTCATATGTCTTTCATCTATAAGTAATATTGTTAAAAGTCTTTATCTTTTTAAAAATGATCACTAAAAGTCATTATTTTTTATAATATGGTGCACTATTTTATGATTATAAAATTAGTGAGAAGCTTGGAATAATTCGAAATAAATATAAGCATAATCTGATATTTTCCTCCGAATTGTACGCTTAATCTATGGCAAAATTATTAGAGTAGATCAGTGGTTCCCAAAGTGATCCATATGAACCTCTAGGGGTCCATTATGATCTACAACGGGTCCACGTCAACAAAAGAAAAAAATGGGGGTGCATGAGATGGAAATAGGGGTCACGTTAAGTTGTAAGGGCCTTAACTTCATTGCTTTCATCTAGTAAAGCAGAAAATAGTAGTTTAAAAATTATCAGCTCCAACCAGAACGTAGTTTTGTTTGCAACGAACCTTTTGTCAACCTACCTTTTGTTTAACACCAAAAAGAGCCTAAGTTAAAAAAATATTATTTTTATTGACGACTTAGGGTGCTTTCACACCAAAGGCAACAAAGAAGACCAAAGGAAGAAAAGAATTTACAAAATAAAAATAGGAAATATCTATCCCAAAAATTAATGCCCCTTATTAGCAAAATTTAGTTTAAATCGTAACAGGTCATATAAGACTGCATCTGAGTTAAGTAAGTTATCAAACTTTATGACGCACGTAACAGAAATTTTGTCAATGTAAATTCATGTCCTTAAGTGATAAGTACATACATTTACGTATTATATATTCATAAAATATATTTCATAAATTATACAGGTAGGTACCCGGTCTCTTTGTACTTGTAACTAGTGACATTTTGCACTTTTAATGTTAGTAGATAGACCGTAGCCGGGGCACGTCACCATTAAATGTTGGTGCATAAAAGGGAAATTTTACAAAATAGTTCTTAATATTTTGTTTAAATTACATTTCGTAACTTTCATGTGACATTTCAGGACAATTTTCTCTATCTCCCTACTGTTTTCGAACTTGTTGGAAAAACTTTACCCTCAGTTTTACTCTGTTTTGGAACTTTCAAATATAAATGGTTGCACGAATTGACTTCTTTCAGAATGATTCCGTAGGAAGGAGTCCATGAAAAACAGAAAGGAAGGACAAGGGATCCACGGGTTGAAAAAGTTTGGGAACCTATGGAGTTAATGAAATGTAACACTGAGCAACAAATTTGAACTCTTTTTTTTTTTTTTTTCCTTTAGATGAAACTATGTGATTCTATATAAACAAAAGGTGCTTTATTCAAATATCCAAACCAAAATGATCCATCACGTACTGCTGGAGACCCACTTATCATATTTATACAATTTTGCTATAGAAGAACGTAACTGAGGCTTACTTATTAAAAACACAAACACTAAAATGATTTTTTTTTTGGCTGTTTCATCTTGTGGGCATCTGTTGGTGTGCCCTGACAACAGATTAGCAATATTCAATTCGCATACTTCCATTCCATCGACCGCTGAAGGGCTTTTCAAACACAGAGATGTCCCTGATGAAACCTTCCCCATGCTCAACAATAATTGCGCCAAATTTTTGAGGAAAGAAGTCCCATATGGGAGTTTAAAAATTGTAGTTTTAATGACGTATTGCAACCTATAATACAAAAGCATTTTATCATGTCACCAAGAAGATCTTCTAGTGATCTTCTTCAGTATTCTCATTTCCAAGGAAACGTTAGCACACTGATTTAAAGGCCAGCGAGGCTGATTTTTCTGCTTCTAGCTGTTTGTTTTCATACTCTTCATCATGAAAGGACTTCCTTAAGTTGTGGGCCAATAAAAATCCTCTTTTTTAACTTTTGCCTCACTTAAATTTTTGAATTTGTTCCTGAGATGCAAGAAAGCCACTCCTTATCTGTCCGGAGCTTTCACAAATATCTCGATAAACCAAGTTTAATGTGCAATTGTGGAAAAAAGACACAATGTAGATTTACAAGTGGTTCACTTGATATATTTTTGCCACTCACAATTTTGAAATTTCCTTTGTGTTTGCAGAATATGCTACAAGAATAAATAGGAAAAAAAAAATACTTAGAGGAGCACTGATAAATAAGCGCCACTCTGCTGAATTGTGCTCATCTCCTAATGCTTGAAATAGTACATTCACATCACAGCAGTATACTACTTCTTCTTTCTTCCCAAAATAGTCCGCAAAATGCCTTGTCGTCCTGCAAATGACTCGAAACTTCGAGAATGTAGATAAAGCTTTTGTTACCAAAAATGTCGCTAAAGTAACCCAAGTTAATTAAAAAGGTCTCTAAAATGACAACGAGAAATGTCAATTTATCACTGTCAATGAGAAAGATATAATTTATAATAAATTAAGTCGATAAATTACAAAAATATGCAAATTTATGCAGAAAATACGTAAAAAGCTAAAATGTGAGATTTTATGAAAATGGTACGTGGTAGGCAAAAAATAATTGCAGATTCGTAATTTTCAGCCAAAAATACATAAGAAACGGACATTTTCATCTAAAGAACATTGTTCGTGTTGCACAGTGTAATCAGTGCTGTGCATCATTTTTATTTTCCTAGCCAGCTTTCTAGTTTTCTCGTCGACCTGCATTTTGCGCATTACTCCAAGGGTGATTAACTGTGCCTGAAATTCACAGGTAATCTGAAATAAGTGGAGGAGTAATGAGTATTGCGAAATCAGTATTCCTTCTTTGCGGTTTTTTTACTCGAAATAGTCATATGGTTGAAAATAAAAACATTTAACTCAACACGAATTCATTGTGATATAATAAGGTCTAAGGCAGGGGTTCCCAATCTATGGGTCGTGATCCCAGATGGGGTCGCGAGGCGTTTCTCATGAGGTCGTCAGGTACTCGTAATTTCTCATTTTTAATCAAAAAACTTTGCCACATAGACAAAATGAATCTTTCTTATACTAAATATTTGAATTATTTTTAATTATTTTGTGCTAATTTAAAGGCAAAGATTTCAAAGAAATTTTCCACTCGCATGATAATTTTCGTCATCCGGCGAGAACAAAATTTATCAAAAATATTTGAAAGAAAGTTATGTATGAAAAATATTCAGATAACAGAGAAGAATATTCAAATAATGTACGAAAAATATTCAAATGATGTACAAAATTTGAATAAATTCTAGTATTTTACAGAAATGTTCAAATAAAGCAGTGTCTTTCATTATAGGGCAACCACCAATTTTTTGTTAAATCCTTCCGTTATTTCTTTTCCCATTTGGGTACATGTGTAGCAACCAAATTTAGTTCCATTCCAAGCATTATATTTTCAATTAGATGATACACACACCCAAAAAAAAAAAAAAAATGTTTTAAGTAAAAATGCACTATTTCGGTCTAACTCCACTGTAAATTAGTTTAATTTACAGTCCTTGGACATTATAAAATAAGCACATTTACAGTGATGTTGGATACAGAAAGTTTAGAATCTAACGTATCGTCTTTGCACCAAAATACAGCAAAACCCCGTTAAAACACGGGTGTCGGGGGACATGTCTGGCACCCGCGCTATAACATAACCGCGGTATAGTGAAACTATACCCGCGGAGCCACATTATCCAAACAATACTCAATTTTGTTGCATCATTTTTAACTTAATCAATTACTCATGACTTTTCTTCTTTTGCATAATTTTTTCTTTTCTTCTTTGCTGCCATTTTATTAACTGCAATTGCAGTGCAAGAAGCACACATCTCATCTGCGCAATCAGTCTATCGAGCGATAGGTTATAAACCAAAAGGTGTACATCAGGCCTATAACAATAGGGCTTTAAATGTTAGTGTGTGGTGGGGTGATGAGAGCTCTTTGACTAGAATATTTGTGTGCTCGGGCTGGCTTTATTTACAAAGGTAAATAAGGAATCTCCTTTAAATGGCAATGATAAAAGGTGGTTTAAACGTCGGGGAACATGATAGTCACCGCGGTATATCCGATTCCGCGGCATACTGAGGCGCGGTATAACGAGGTTTTACTGTACTTGTGCGACATTGTGTGTACCTATATGAGGTCGCGGATTGCTTATTTGTTTAAAAAATAGGGTAGCGAAGTGAAAAAGTTTGTGAACCTCTGGTCTAAGGTTTCATATCCGTGTTAGTCCAAATGAAAACACAATTCCTCACAACATTTTGTTCTTTCTAAAGGAATTGCTAAATGAAGGCTTATTTGAAAAGTGGGGCAACTTCACTTTCTGAAAAAATTGACTTAGCCTCACTTTCATGTTCATACAAGTAATTTCTATCACACTTTGAAAACTACGCTTTCAGATTATTCCTGCTACTAACAAGTGTGGTATCTCAAGTACCCCCTACCACTCGTACCTTCAGCAATCATGAGATTTTGTGGCTCTGTATCTTAAAGTGAACAAACAACACATAATTAAAAAGAAAAAGCTTGAAGATTTAAACATTTTCAAGCTTTTTTTTTTTAACTATTATTTTTTGTTTTAAAATAAACGTTGATTATGCGCAAAATTCTACTGTAATTTTTTACTAAATCCTATATCTAATTATGACCCTCATTTAAAAATATACCATTGATTTTTGGATCCTCGGGTGGGTCAATAGAATGAGGAGCAAAGACACTTTTGAAGTAAACACTCAAGTTGGCCACCTGACCGAAACAACTACTTCTGCACCCCAGCAGGGCCCTGTGTCTCGTAAGCTGAGATGGCTACAGCAGACTTTGGCTCGGGCTGTCGTCCCGCTCTGAGTTTAATTTTAGTTCAGTTTATTGATTGTTTATCATTAAACTCTTGAAGCACGAGTTTTTTCGGAAAAACTGTCAAAAAATGGTCGCGTTTTTTTGACACAAAATGAATATATAGGTATAGAATAAATTGTTTTTGACAATTTCAGTTGGGGGGGGGGGGGGGGTCGTCGAGAAAATTTATAAAAAAAGTTATTGTACAAACAAAGTGCAAACGGATCTAAGACGGGTCTTAGAAATAAAAAACCGCGAGATGCAAGATCGCCCGTGTAAGACACGGGCATGTACAAATTTGTCGGTAACTTTCGCCCGAGTCAGGCACGGGCAAATGCATTAAGGGGCTAAAGTCAATACTGACCTAAGAAATAGGTGAAGCGTGCATAATGCTACATTATGTAAAGCGTATAATGGAGGATGGTAGCAAGCCTATATTGAAAAAAAAATTTACAGGCACCGACCATTGGTTTTTTACCTGGATTTGAAATTACACCATATGGAGTAGAATTACATCCGTGTCTCAAAGTTATTGACTTTTGGCTTACAGAATAATTTCACCTTTAAATTTGAACGTTTTGATCGTTTGTGACGAGAGAGATGAACCATGCTGATTTATGTTTTTCTAAGTACTATTATGCTACGGTGTGCAATGAATCCGATAGTTATTTGTGTGGGTAACGCCGCTTTAGCAAATATTAATTCAAAAAACGGGACATAAAGCTACTAAAACGACATTTTCGAATGATCTTTGCCATCAAAGCCATGAGCCAAACCCACCAAATTATTTATGCCGATATGTACCTAGCATCTGGAGCAGTATGCATATTTAAAAAAAAGTCATGGGTCACTCACGGCTTTTGAAGTATTTGCACCATTCGAGAGCTTGAACTTTGATCCTTCTTTGACAAACAAGCCAGATTTTAAAGGGCACAGGCTTCACTTTTTCTTATCATAGTTACCACTAACATAATCTGAGAATTTAGGAAAATTGAAGCTATTAACTATCACAAGTTATCCAACTTGATTAAAAAACATAATAATTAGTAAAAATGCGTTCTTTTCTTCATCCAAAAAATATTTTTCTTCTATTAATAAAGCCAACTGAATTTCTAAATCAAATATTGTTTCTTAGATATTTAAGGGAGAAAAAAGGTTATCGAATCCGAGAAATATTTTTTTAAATTGTCGGTTTCAAAATGAGTGTTTTACTGGTTTATTTTGTTCAAAATTTTAAAAGTCTGTAACTAGATTAAGAAAAAAACAAAATTAAAAAAATTGAAAAATCATTTTGGGATGTTTTATCTGTTCATAAGTACTGCAACCACTTTCTTTTTTCTTTTTCTTTCCTTTAATTTCCCCTCCCCCCCCCCCCTTTTTTTTTTTTTTTTTTTTTTTTTTTTTTAAATCTGTGATATTCAAGTGACATGCCCTGCCTGATCTAAAATGGCATACATCTATCTCTGTACACTCACTCACACACACACATATATATATATATACGTATATTTTTCTTTAATTTATTTTTTATTTAAATATTATTTTACTATTCGTTTTTGTAATATGATTTTCTCCAATATAGATTTACATGTTCGTGAATTTCTCAATGTGCGAAAATTTCATAACCTGATTGATGTTAGAGTGAAAAAGACGTAGATCAGGGAATCGCAGTGCATTGTTAGTATCTGTAATCCAGACAAGCTGACATTTCCTGTCTTCGGTGGTACACAATGCCGGGCCTTTCAGGTGCATTTAGCGGCCACTCAACTTGACTCGCTTGGACGACCTTTCTAACATTGGAGAATAAATGAAAACCGGCCTTTACGAGTACCTCAGCCATACTGGCTGGTGTTCTGCTCATTTAATTTACACATCAGGAAAATAGGTTGATAATTCTAATATTGGGATCGGGAAGGGGCGCAAGTACGTAGAATATCCAAAAAGAAATATCTACAAAAGTCTTTACATATGTATAACACTAAACTCCCGATTATCCATGTTTGAATTATTCGGTTTGCGTATTATTCGTGCATTCCCAGTATATATAAATGGTGAAAGTTTTAACTGCTATGGGGTATTGAGTAGTTAACAAGCAGATATAGTTGCGGATCTAGAACTTAACCGGGGGGGGGGGGGGAGATTAACCTAAGTGTCTGTGAATGATATGAAATTTTATAGCATTAAAAAGAGCATTAAATATAAACAAAATGCTCTTTTCGCCGTAGTATTAGCGAAAAGTTATTCAACATAACTGGCGCGTAGTGGATATACTCAGTATAATCTGTAGTGGCGAATCTTTACAATTTCTCAATTTATGTATAGAAGAAATCTTTTAAAACTTCATTTATGCTTTAATTATTTAGATTACAAAACCAACAAGTAATTCATACCTTTTTTGAGTATAGTGTAGTATTTGAGAAAAAGCAGTTTATATTTAATGCTACTTAAAACCATAATTTTCTCCGATGCTATTTTCCTGAGATGTGCTTCCATTGTTGCGGGTGAGCGATATGATCCTTTGTTGTGATTTTTCGAAAGATTTCGTCCAAGTGTAATTGTGACCGCTTGGAAGGAAAGTGCAAAAGTAACATTCTCTAAAGCCCTTCCTGTTGTCATATTGATCGACAGCGGCCGTTTTGTGACGAGCTTTTCCTAGGTTTATTTTTCGAGAATATTTTGGAGGCCATTGGAAACCTCAGATGCAATGCAATATGACCTTCTGGGCTTCTGGTGACAGAGAACGAATCGTTACGCTCTGCAACGCCGACTTTTCAGGTAAGCCGTAGTCTCATCTGCTTGCGAGGTCCATTTTTCCGAAAAGTTTCGAGCCTGCTTCCGTGCTCGTGTGTCTTTTGTTCCGGAAAAGTGTCATTTGACTCTTTGACCTGCTTTGAACACGATTCCAGTGTGGAAAATAGTTGATCACAATGCGGTTTTTCACAATTTTGTGCGTTCATCTACCTTGATGTATAAATGATATCAATAGGGAACAATTAGCATGCTTAATGCGAGTGCGAGCTTATTTTAGCATAAACATTATTATCGTTTTTCTCCCCATCAAAATTGATGTTATGAATGACGAAAGGGGTCAAGGCGATTTTTTTTTTTTTTTTTTGTTTCTTTCTACGTTTTCAGTATAGTACTTAATTTGAAACGTCTGTACTACACTATTAACATTATATTTTTTGGCAAAAAACATGAAAAATATTCATTTTGTAATTTAAGATCTTGTAATAATTGACATAGCGGTGTTTTTTCAATGCTGAAAAGAGATTTTTAAGAAACGATAAGCAATTGCTTATTTATTGTAATTTTGTTAAAATGCAGCATTTCAGTCTAACTCCACTGAAAATTTGTATTTTATAGTGTCGTACACATTGTAAAATAAACAAATTTACAGTTACCCAGAGACACCTTGCAGTCCTAAGACTTCGTTTTTCTTATGTAAAAGTGGGCATATTCTTATATGTATATATATAAACAGTGGCGCACTCAAGATTTTGCTTTGGAGGAATTGGGAGAACCAAGGTCAAAATTGGAGATAAACCAGATACTGATTTCCCTATTTTCCTTATACTGGATATCTGGCTCTGGTGTTTGAAACTAGTAAATTATATGCATAAAAATCAAATTTGATGTGCCTGATGTTTGTGCAATGACCGGGTCGGGTTTCGGATATTCAGTAAAATCGGTAGGATGCCGGATATCCGATGACTTTTGGGGAGATCGGTTCCGTTGCCCTTTCCCGTCGGTGCGCCTTAAGCCTTTTTTCATACTTTATTATTATTTTTTTAGCTTTTATGGAAAGTAGTCCAAAAAATGGCCAAAACTGGGGCTTTTTACTTGTGTAAAAAAAAATGTGTTTAATTGGAACATTTCTAAGTTTGAAACTCTTCGGAACGTTAGAATTACTCATTTAGAGAATGTCTCCGCACCCCATACCCTCCACACACGTTTTCGTGATTAACTTATATTTTTATAATGTGATTTTTTTTTTTTTTTTTTGAGTAATCGCATTATTTTGTTAACTAATGTGAGAAACGTCAAACATTAGTTCCAATTCTTACTTTTTCCCTCGCTAACTGAATTCTAACTCCGCCTATATTTTACATTTTGTTCCACTTACTAAATTCGTAATTCAACTCATTCGGGACGAATGCTTCTCATTTTATTTCGCTTTCTAGAGAGCCATGTAAGGTTGTATCGTCTGCGTGTTCGCCCCACGTAGGTGTGGAAAGGCCATTCAAGGACGAACCTAAGATCACTTTCTATACTTCATTTACAGTTACAACAGATTATCTAAGATGGTTTTCTTTCATATTTAATTTGAAGATTTCCTTTTTAATACAAGTGTACTTCTTAAATATTTTTATTTATTGCTTGTTTACGTTAAAGTTAAACATCTCTGACAAAAATAGTATATGTTAAAATTCAACAATTCTAATTTTAACTGTTTGATGTTTTACAATGTAGAAAAATGAGTTAGGAAAAATATGTGCAATAAAACCTCAATAATCTGCCTTTAGTGGGACCAAGATCGGTTGGGTTTAATTGTAAAAAGTTACAAAATTCTAAAATTTACTGCGACAGTATGATTGCAAGTTTTACTTACGGAAAAAATTACAATCACATTATTGCATTACAAAATTACATTACAATTTTCTTGGGACGTGTAGCTAAATACATTGCTGATAAAGGTTAAAACTGCAGATAAAAGGCACAATCTTTGTAATTTAGTGTTTCAAAGAAGTACATATTTTTCTTATATATTTAAGTATTAAGTAGACATTTATGTTCTATATTTTATCGCCTTACAAGTTCAACACATTAAACTTTAGAAATCAAACATAAAAATTGAGGGGGAAAAAATCTTCCAGTTGCTAATCAATATTACTTAAATCCAAAATGCATTTTAAGAAAAGAGGGAGCGGTAACTGGATCTGGTTTATCGACCAGTAGTGTGTTAATGGACGTGCTAATCGATCCCGAGGTCATATGCTGGTGTTTCTTAGTTAATTTTGCAGATTGTAAAGATCTGACGTCAAGTCTCAATAAACATGCCATTTAGTGGTTAATCAACGACCCATGAGCCTGTTTCTGGTTAATTCAGTGGCCAAACTAATTTCATCTGTTGGTGTTTTGACTAATGTCAAGTGCAAAAAACATCTACCAAATAATGTCTTTGTATTCATTGAACATCTATAGCTTCTGGAGAAAACGAGTAGTAGGCCCCAAAACGAGCCATCAGCAAACTTTTACGGCAATCCTTAGCCAAAAATAGGAAAACCCTTCAAGCTTTTACATTTAGACCTTACGTGTTCCTTACGTGTTCCCAGACCATCTTGTGTTATTTCATGCTTCTAATAACTTTTTTTCTTCAGCAGCAAGATGATGGCGTACGACGCTAGACCAAATCCAGATTTCTCCATCCCTGGAGATACGAACTACATCCAAGGGTAAGTTGCTTGTAGGTTTGTCTTGTCCACTTCTATTGCTCACTGTTTTTCAACTGGTTCAATCGCCTTTGTCTTTTCTATTCTATGTATTGCGAAGTTCAATGATTTTTTAAAATATAATGTAGTTAGCTTTAGTAGATAATTTATATAAGTTTATGTTTTACACACTGAAGAAAGCAGGGTCGTGCGTAAGTTATAGTTCCGGACTCCCGAAAGACTCCGGAGACTTTCCTTGATGCTCAGTATAGTTTAAAAAATTAAGTTTTTTAGTGGTTTTTAAAACGCCTAGTGTCGTTATGTATGTAATTTCATGTGTGCATGAATGCCAGTGCAACATTAAATTATCAATAGTTTTGAGTTCCAAAGCTTTGAGGGGGGGGGGGGGAGAAAGAAAGAAAAAAAGGAATAAAAAGCAAAGTTTTTCCACATTTAGCTGTTTATTATATTCTTATGTTTGCAAGATGTGCTTTAAAGTTTAGTTTCTAAGCACCCGTCACGCTCAATCTCAACGTAATTCTATCACTGTGACGTCACATGCGCATGCTCTTGTCTAGAGCATCGTTTCTTATTTTTAGTGTTGCTGAAAATATATACTTAAAAAACCTTGCGATTCCCTTTCTACAAGCCTTTATATATACAATATTGATTTTGTAACACTGGACAGGGGTTCATTTAGAAGAAAATTAAGTCCATTTTCGGAGTCTGCACAAAAGTCTGAGCTCTAAAAACGGGCCCTTCACAAAATTCTGAAACATTATAACTGAATCTAACGATATTCACTTGTAAAAGGAAAAAAGAAACATACTGTAGCCAACCCCAAATTTGCCATGCGCGAACTAGCGCTTTGCCGTATTTCGGAACGGGACCAAAAATGGCGGGTTTACAGGACCGAACATGGCGGATTTGTGGAAGCATCAGCACTGACAGATACAAAATTGCAATGTTTTCTCTGCTAATAAATAACTCCCCCTCCCCGAATAGCTAATAATTCGATTCGATAAAATGTTTCTACCAAACAAAAAATAATTTACAGATTTTGATAAAGCAAAGGATTCAAATTAGAAAACATGATTCGGAAAAAGAAAAAACTATCCAAATGGCAGCTCCCTATTTTGCAATCACCCAGACACAACTGCATGAAAAAGAAACCAACAAAATCTAAAAAAATATTAGTAGTGACTTAAACAAAACATCAGCTATGCGTACAAAATGCTAGGTTATAGAGCGCCATTTACGGTAACAATAGAAACAGACCAAACGAGTATTTTTTTTTATATATACTAAGAACAAGAAGTTCTGTCTAGAACTATCAGAGCCTACTCTCCCATGTAGGTCAACATCAAACTTATAATCTAGCTATCTCTCTCTCTTTCTCATTTAGCATTAGTTCTTAATTACAATACTTTTTTTCAATACATATTCATTCACTTCTTCGTTCATTCATTGATTGATTCCTCATTCTTTCATTCATTCAGAAATATCCTTAAAAATCATGAGAAAATAGGTTCGTTTAGTTCTGGATGAACTTCGTATCTACATGTTCTGCGTCGATAAAGTTTATTCCAAGAAAATCCGTCTGTTAGATCAGGATACATATATGATTGAAATTTTCCCGTAGTCGCTAATGTTAAATTTGTTTGAACTGGTTTAAAATTGAACAAAAATTGCTCAAATCAAAAATATTTCACGTCTAGAGCTCCTTCGAATAATCTTGTTCAAAGGAACTTGGATTTTACGCCCAGAGCGTTTAAAGTAATATTATGACTTTTTTCTAAAATTCGAATTTGTTGTTTTTATTGCAATGTATAGCAGAAAACTGCATAAAATGGTTCTTTTCTGTAGGAAGAAACTATCACATCGTTTCGAGTTTGGTACCATTCAAAAGCCCGGAAAAAACAGCCCCAGAAAGAGTTTTGCTCTTTGTGCTAAATTTCGAAGCCTCTAAATTAACTAGAAAAGAAGTTATAAGCGTTTTTCGCTGTAGCTAGAAACTATTTTTTCACGGTAATTAACTTTAATTTTATTTTCCCCAAGTGACTCATAGAGTACTTTAACTTTTTTATTTGGATCGTTGCCAATTTGTGTACTTGCATATTTTGCTAAATCAAATTATATTCACAACGTTTTTATCATTTTGAGGCGCAACCGAAATTTAATTCATCTTTTCCTGTTTTTTGGATTTTGATTCTTTCTCGTTTTTAAATGATTTTCAATGTATTTCCTGCAGCGGGAGATCTGTAGCTTTATTTTGATTTTCTTATTTTGACAGGTATTTTTAGTTGTATGTTCTAATATACTCTACAGGGGTTTATGAAGAAATGTTATCTTCTATAGCGATTTTTCTTACTCCAAATTATTATTACTATTTATATTTTTATTTTTTTTTTTTTTTCTCCAGGCAAATTAGCACGCTTGTCATTTGAGCTAGGATAAAAGTTTTTTTTCCGCTTTAAAGTTTTGTTTGCTGCTGTTAGTTTCTGCAAGTAGCAAAATTTCGTCCTATTTTATTGCCAAAGAATAATAATAGATACAAATGAATTATATTAAAAATTCATGAATTTAAACTATTCGAAAGTCTTATAATCGTCCTTTTTGTATGGGTACTTGTACTAAACAAACAAATTTGCGTTTTTTAAATAGTTTCTTATTCGATTCTTTCTTTATTAATTTAATGTGTGTTTTGTAAAAAAAGAAAGTTGCTTAACTTGATGGCCGTGGACGGCTATTTTCTAATTATTTAGAATGCTATACATTTTATTTAAACAACATAATTTACACATGAAAAAGTTACCACTGTATAAATGATGGCGAACCGACTGGGCTCTTCCCTTTTTAAGACTGGCGTGGCCGTGCGGGTACCGCTAGTATATATATGTAATAAAATTTAGAAGTAAATATATATATTATTATTACTTATAAATTTTATTTCATATCGTATGAAGATTGCATGATCTTCATAGATTGCATGATCTTCATACATGTGTTTTTGAAAGCCATAATAATAGAGGGAAGGATGTTTTAAAATTTCTTCTTTTAAATATCTACTACCTTTCATTATTTCTGTATTATTAATAATGTCTTTCCCTCCTTAAATGCAATCTGAAGAGAAAGAATTTTTTTCTTTTTGTAAAAAAATTGCACTTTTATAATTATATATATATATTCTTTCATGTATTTAATGCTTGAATTATATTTATTGTATGTAACTTTTTCATTAATTTTTAGTTTATTGCGAAAGTTATATTGTTTCTATTTCGTGACTTTAATCGTGCAATTAATTAATTTACTATTAATATTTTCTCATGCTTTACCCAAAGTTTACTACAAGGAAAGAAAGAAAGAAAAGTCTCTGTTTTTCTCGAAATTAAATCCTATGTGTGTCCCCACTCACACACTACTCGGCTTTTGTTATTATTCTCAGCTACTGGTACTTCGCTTTGTTTGAACTTCTTGTTACATTATTATTTCTGTAATTTTTCGATAGTTTTTTCTATTTACTGTGAAACATATGTATTGGTCTGTTTCCCCCTTTATGTTATTGTCTGTGTAGGCAACGTAAGTTTGTTTGTTAAAGTGTAAATGATTAGTAGTACTTGATTTTCATTCGGTGTTAGTTCGTTCTTTTAAATTTTATTAGTGCTTTTGTAATTTCTTTTTGGGGAAACATATTGAAGAATTTCTAGAAGAGCAGGGGGTTTTAGAGTTATGCATGTAAAAATTAGTGGGCCAAGAGGTAATGTTTCAAAAAGTATTTCGCTCTGTCGGCTTCGCCTTTTAGTCATTAATTTTGACTGACGTACTATTTTTTCTTCTGATTCTCAAGAGACCGCGACTGGAGCTTCTGAAATTTTAATTACTGCGCCTTCACAACGTCTCTGTTATCGATCCCATTTTGTGTTTTGCCGTAAAGATGGCATGCGAGGCAAATCAGAATATTTCGTAACAATGGATCCGGCTTTTCACCTAACATAGAAACAACAGAACTTTAGGAAACATTAGATTTTTGACTTAAAACATCGCTGAGTGTTACAGGCAACGTCCTAATATCCGGTAAATCATTTGCTTTCAGATAAAGCATGTAACTGCTTTTGGATCAACAGTTAAGTTAGTGCCATTGTGTTCCCGCCGTTTTTAGTCAGATATTATCATACTTCTTATTATTTTATTACCATTTCTATCTTTATATCATTTTCATACAATGAGATAGAAATATCTGGTTATACAACATAATTGGTTCAAATACAAGAAATGTAGAAACGAAATCCACTCAAAGTATTTTTACTTCGATGTTTTAAATTTAAAATACAAATTCATTTCACAAGCTCGTGCTTAAACTGTTGTCAATGTGCAATGTAATTATACAATCTTAACTCGGGTTTTGTTTTCTTACCCAGATTTTTAGAATTTAGTCCCCCACCCTTAAAGAAGTCTTAATTTTCAACCATCTTGCCGGTCCTAGTATGTTAATTTATTTACATATAAGGATTGTTATGACACCCAGGAAGAAATTCTGATTGCGCTACTGAATGGATGTACTTGAATTCAAGTTGTACCCCAGTTTTCCGCAGTCCGTTCAAAAGAGTACTCATTAAAAGGTTTTTTTTTTTTGTCTTTAATTATTTTGATCGCTAATTTGCTGTTTCTTTTCTCTCTCAAATGAATTAACCTAGGCTAAAGAAGAATTTCATACATTTTTTCTGAGTCTTTTTTTACTTGGTCCCTTGAGGCCGGCGCACACAAAGGAGAGCTTATTATATTAGTAAAACATATATTGGTAATAGATTTTAGTTTGATTAAATATAAGTTTATTAGCTGGTCTGTCGTTCGAGTTACAACAAAATTACCAAAATACTAGAAATTACGCTGAACAGTACTCCCTTCTGAATAGCCACCGGTGTTGTGGCTTGTTTTTAATGGATGGACTTTATTGTTTTAATTTCTTCTTTTCAATTTTGCTTTTGTAGTCGTGTGCGAAGTCCGAAGTTCCTTCGTGTAAAAAGTGGGAATGCTTAAAAACATTAAACTTAAATTGCATTTTACTTTCGAACTCAAGTGTGTCACATTAAATTATGAAATGAGCCACTTAGTGACCCGCGGTCATAGTGTCGAAGCCTGAGGTAAATTAATGTATCCCAGCGTATACCAGATCAGCGAAACACCTATATAGACGTTAAATAATTTTAGAAAAAAAACATACTTATGTGATATTTTCAAATTTAAATAAATGAAAAGACCTGTTTCTATATTATGGTTTTCAGTTTTTAAGAAACAGTATAAAAACCCTTAATTATCACATACTAAGGTGAACACTCAAAATCGTTTACCATATCAGAGTGAGTCGAAGTTCTGTATCTCTGTGTGTATGAAGTGCTATTTCTTAAACGAATGTTGATTCAGTCAGACCGATTACCGACAGCAAACACTGTACAAGTGTAATTAATTGATAATGTTATCGGAAAATTTACGTAAAGCTGTGTTTCGCTACATTTTGCTGATAAGCCCGATGCTGTTTTATGCGGCTTTTTCCCATTACTTTTCTCAAAGTTCAGGATGAGCAAAAGAATGTATCAACATTTACTTTATATACCGTCAGATATCCTGCACAACTACATTTATTTATTCATTTTAGTTGCAGCATGCAATGTTTTACGCACCACTTTAGTTTAAATACTGACTATTAAAATGTGCTTTTAATTGTGAAAAGAATCTAACAGAAAACAGCACTTCATGATTTAGAACTGCAATAGCCATCTGCTGTCCGCCAAGCAACTGAAAAAGCACTATATAAATTCAGCGACAGTTTCAATAAATAAAGAGCTATTCGTTTATAACGCACGTTAGTTTTCATTAATTTTAATGTTGTAGGCCGTGTGAAATAATTCACATATTTAATTAGGATATGTTTGATTTTCAAAAATATGCTCTGTAGGTCGAAACAAATTTTAAACATTTTTTGCAGAGCTGTATATTAGTAGGCATACAAGTAAAAGAACAGACCAATGATAGAAATTCTCAACTGGGAATAGATTAAATTTGGCATTATTCGGAATATTTTAAATTTTTATTTTCTTTGAAGTAAATTTTGATACATCAATCAGATTTAATATTAAAATTTTATTTTCGATTCTTGATAATGTAAATTTGTGTGTGTGAGAGCAAGAAGGGGGGGGGGGGGCATACAATTATGTATTATTTAAATTATTTTCAAAGAATGGGTCTTTTATTCAGGTTAATTTTAAATTTCAATAACTGATTGTAAATGAGACTTTTCGCATCAGAATTTCATACTTATTTTTAAAAAGTTAATCAGATATCCTCTCATAAAGCGGTTCAGTATCGAAAAATGTCACACAACGAGCATTTATTGTTGGAAATGATCAAGTGGAAGAATGCAGTATCTATAGAGATGGGTTAGGCCCTAGGTTAACCCTCTTCAGAAAGAACTCTTGAAAAGTCGTGCCCTCTCGTACTTTATTGTATATGTATATAAATTAAGCAGAAGACCTTTGTTGGTCTGTCTGTTTGTGTACGATGCCCAGAAGACCGTATGACATCTACAGTTTTGAAATTTGGTACCAACTTACTCTTGAACTTTTTTTTTGTACCTCGAAGCGATTTCTTTAAATATTTTTTTTTAGAGCTAACTGTTTGCATAAAGAGGTGGGGCAGAAAAAATCTTGCACACCTTATCATTCTATACATTATTCGAAAGCAATTTTTTCCTTCACAAAGTTTGATTTTTTCCTTTTTTCCAAGTTATTTATAACAGGAGTTATAAGCGTATCTGAGATTTTAGACTAGCGAAATTCCTAGGCATAATTTGATTCACGGTTGCAAGCCGTCTCTTTTCTTTTCAGATGACGCACTTTTTCTCGCCCAAATTGAGACAATGTTGAATAAGGAGATTGGAGGTTAATGAAAAATTTTCATATTTAATGCCACGGGGATTCTTAGAAACAGTTGTCATTACTCTAATGACGCTTTTCTAGCGTATTTTAAATAAATGAAAGTTTTTTTTTTTTCACTGATCAAATTGAGGTTTGCAATAAACTATTTCTTTTAAGTTCTTATTAGATTGAGGAACGCCGTTGCAGGAATACGTTTGCTGCGTATATTGATGTTTATAACGCGCAACGCTGTGGAGGGAGTACTCAATTTTAATTAAATTCAATAGAATGCGCAAATTTTTTTGAGGGGGAGTGATGGTCTTCCTTAGTGTAGGCGCAGACGAATTCTTTTAAACTCTTAGCACGATTGTTATAAACCGCTCATACAACACCCATAAAAAAATGTTTGTGGCCTCGCATCAGCAGTGCTCATCGATTAACCCTCGTTGCTAAAGCAACGCACAGAAGAGGAAATAAAAGTCTGATAGTAATAAAAAAATTATCTTGTTTCTGAATATTGTGTTTCCAACTGGAAAAGAAAGAGAAAGAATTTGCCGAGAAATGTTTAAGCGCAGGAGAGCTCCTGTAAATCGGGCTATCCAATTTGCCTGCTTGCTTTCCACGGAAACTCACAATGAGCCACATTACTATATGGTTGCAAGTTGTGCGTTATTTTCCATTTTGCGAACATTGTTGTATATCTACACTACTGGCCATTAAAATTGCTGCACCAAGAAGGCGACATGCTACAGACATGAAATTTAAACGACAGGAAGAAGATGCTGTGCTATGCAAATGAATTTCTCAGTATCTATTCACCCAAATTTCTTGAAAATTTAATCATTTGTTATTTCTAACATAATATGCGTGTCCAATAAATATCATTTTGTTATCTGCATTTCTTCCTGGTGTAGCAATTTTAATGGCCAGTAGTGTAGTAAACTACTGTGTATGTTATCATGATAAAATATATTCAGTATGTACACTGTACATTTTAAATGAAGTGTAAATGAATTGCGTTCGTCAGTTTCGTACTCATGTTGTATTTCCGATAACTTGGTGATTAGATATTTGGCTCCGAAAGCAAAAAGAAAGAGTCCCGCTTCAAGCTTATTGTTATACGACCGTTATATAGTTAAGCCCAATTAATAACCCTTTGGGACTCGCCTAAAACATTTTGATTCCTATATACGTTGTCGGGTCAAAATAATAATAATAATAATGAACTATTAAATATATTTTTACTGTAAATATAATATGTTTTATGTTGTTGGAGCAATTACTCTTACTGTAACTATAACATTATCTCCTGCCTGACGCTTTTAAATCGCTAGAAAGCGTCATGAGCGAAAATAAAGTAGACCATTGAGTAAATGATTTTTTAATCTCCGAGACCTTTTATAGTCACACTATTAAAACACATTACAAAAACAATTTAAAAAAAAAACAAATGGAGTTAGTAATAACTGACTTATTTTACTAAGGTAAGAATTGTGTCCTAGGCATGTGAATATTTTAGTTTAGTACCACTTGATGTACGAAATAGAACCTGCCTAAGCAAAGCCCTGTGCAAACCTTCACCGCAGGTTGAATTTATGGGAGGGTGGAGTCCTGATTCCATCCTTCGCCGTAGGGCCTCGGAATACGTATCACACTTATATGTTCTCCCATAAATGGAGATAACTTGATGTTCTTTCATCCATCAAAAAGTTAATGCAAAAGTAAGAAATACTACAATATTTATGGTCTAAATTTGATTTTTTTTAACCTTTCAACATTTTGCATAGCTATCAACTCCCAATTAATTCGGGAGGATCACGAATTTTAATGCCGATTGCCGAACTCTCTATTCAAGATAAGGCGCGATTTCCCAAACTTTCTTTTTAAATTATATGTCGGAAAATTCCATTTAACCGATTTTTTCCATAATTACAGAGAAGTTCGGGAAAATTTCTACACTAGAACTAGAACGCTTTACCTGTTTTATTCTAGTGAAAAATTGTAAATTGTGTATTTTCGGAGATAAGGCGCAAGTACTTTTATATTGGCAAGTATCACGGCAGTAATAATTATCTTTTTCAAATCCTTCGCATAAAATACAAATTTCTGCAATGTATTTTTTTTTTTCATCTGAAAAATCACTACTTACTTTTTAAAAAATCCCTGTACAATCAAAATTTTCTGGAAAAATCTATTTTCACAAAAATTTCCCCAATTTTCGTTTTGCAATGCTGGCAACTATGAACTAATTATCATGTAATGCGCCTTTTTATACGTAGGAGACCTAGTCTGATTACATTAGTCTCACATATCTGAGGCCGAGGTCGGCTAGGCACTAAAAGTAAAATTCAGAAAAAAAAAGAAAATAGGAAAATCTATTTTCTAAAAATCCGTTTTTCTGATGTGTGGCTATTTCTATGTGAGAAAGTAATCGAGGCGCTGTACCGAGTGGTGGGGGGCAATGCTTGAATGACGCGTGGCTGCCGTGCGAGCTTAGTTACAAAGTTAACCGGTCGGTTTCAGGGTCAAATGCCGTTATTAAATTGGGTATAGAGGTGGATGGCCTCATCTTCCAAGGTCTTCAGTTGGATCCAATTGTCATAACACGATGCAGCATCCCAAACTGCTAAGAAGCCGGTAGTATAAGAAGACTTCACTGTTCAGCAATGATGGATTCAGGCTTAGTCTGTTGGTTGGCAAATTTTCCAGAACAGCTAAAATTAAAAATCGTTTTGCGTTAGTTTTCGTCTGACTCATAGGCGTAACTAGGGTTAGTGAAAGGGGGGGGGTCCCCCTAAAAATGTACAGACTAAACACCAATAAGAAGTGTAAAAGAGTTGAAAATTTACTAGTCATAAATACTTGTCTCTAAAGATATACTCCGTGTTTATTTCAGGCATCTGCCGGGGGGGGGGGGAGCTACCCCCTCGGAACAAGCCAACTCCCCCCCCTCCTCGGCAAAAAATTCAGATCACAAGTTTTAAAAAAAGAAAGAAAAGAGAAATTACGCTTTGAAGACACTTTACTTTCAGAAACACTTTCAGGAAAAGAACATTGAGCACTATCACGAGCGACACCAAAAGTAACTTAAAAGATATGACTTTATTTTGAAAAAAATTATGGGGGCAGAGTAACCAAACTCCTTTCTGTTCCCTCTAACATCACCAAAGTATCCCGAAATTGCATTGCTAGGAAGATTTCAAGAAGTTTCCTGGGGAGAGCCCTCGAACCCTTGCCTCCAGAATTAGCCTAAGCATTATAGATGTAAGACCAGTTACAAAAATTTAAGTTGCAGAAACCCCAAATAGTCGCTCCTCTAACTTCACCAAAGATCTAAACATACATCTCCTATATATATATCAAAAAGCTATCATATATGTAAAAAAATTCATATTAACATCATTTCTAGTCATATATATCTATATATAAAGGGTATGATTTTGAAGCATACACTGCCCTTCCTAATTCTTAACATGCTCCCCCTGCTCCGGAGCCAAGGCAGTATCCAGAATATTTTTTCGGGGGGTGGGGGGGGGGCAGACTTCGACGCACTTATGTTAAGCAAAGTTTCAAGTTTCAGGGAGGAATATATGATACATTGCAAAAGATTTCTGGGGAGGGGGGCGGCCCGTGGGTCCCTCTTCCCTTGTGGATACGGCCTTGATTCACAAAAACATTAAACATTTATTACTAGATCTATTAGTTTATTTTTTAAATCAAACGCAATAGAAAATTCAAGATTTAGCGCTAAGCAATCTTCTATGTCCAAGCATTCATAATATTAAAACTGGGAAATAGTGGAATTTTAGAGAAAAAAATCCAAATTCCCCTACAAAAATGCTCATCCCTACAATAAATTTCTAAAAATTTTGTTAAATTTGTAGCAAAACATACCTCAGAAGTGAAAGCGTCTGAATCAAATTTTCTTTTCTTTTTGGATGACGAACGTGTCCATCGCTGGATTGCAAACATTATTATGTATCGAAAATAATTAAAAATTTAGCTAAAATATAAATAATACTTGATTGTAAATAAAAATGCAGCATTAAACCGTAGCAGTGAGATTGGAAACGTTGAACGGATTATTTCCAGAGTCGTAAGGCAATCAGTGATGGACCATAATAAGAAAAAAAAAAACATTTAAAATATAAGAGATGAGAGAACATCTGTAAATGAGAATGCAATGCAAATTCAGTTCATCAGTTTTCCAATCGGCTCATCTACAAAAAAGCTTTTACCAAAATGGGTGTTTGGACAGGAAGTCATAAATAAATACAAACTGCTCTTTAAGTTTCTTGATGAGCATCCCTTCCTGGCTTGAGGGTTTAACCCATTAGGACAATTGTTGGCTAGGGGTCCTTCATTTTCAGACCCCAACACCGGTTTATCAGAAAACAAAACTCCATCACAGTAGAGAATATTTTCCACGAAACTTATTACTTGTGCGATTGTATTCCCAAATTGCTGCCTTTGGGTAAAAAAGACATCAAGAAGGAAAGAAAACCCTCTGGAGTGATTGAAAGGATATCTGTTTGTCTGTGTGTGGTACGGTGATTGAAGCCACATTTCGCTGTAACCCCCCCCCCCCCAAAGTGATAAGGGGGTTGATTATTACCAGATGAAAAGTCCTCTTTATTATGAGCTGCATACTTTGGTCATGATCACAACCCTTCAGAGAAAGAGGAAATAAAACCATATGCATATGTGTTTAATTTTCTTCGGAAAAATAAAATGTGCTTTGCAAGGTAGTAGCCCCAAATTTTTTCGTGTGCCTAAATGTGCCTAAAGAAGTAATACCCAATGGGGGGGGGGGATTGAACCCCCAAACCCCCCCCCTCCCTGGTTACGCCTATGGTCTGACTGATGAACAAATTTTTTTACCTAAGCATATAGAATTTTTAAACAAAAAGTTTTTTTTCTTATTGTTTTTTGAACTCGACATTTTATTTGTGTTTCTAAAACTAACTTGATTTTATATCTTCAATTAAGAATGAAAATCTAAAGTTCGTCGGTAACTTGGTATCAAAAGTATTTTATGCTTTCTCTGGTATAGTGTAAAACATTGGTTCACTATGTTTAATCATACTATTAGTAGTGTGCTTCGACATAACTTTTTCTTTTTTTTTCTCTTTTTTCAATTTATAAATAAGTTATGTAAAGGTACGATTACTAAAAATTACTTTAAAAAAAGCCTAAAAGTACGATAAATTTTTTCGTCTATAAAACTATTAAACACGTTTCTTTCTTTTTTTTTTTTCTTTTGTCTGCGTTTTTTTTTTTTTGTGGAAAAAAATCCTAAAAATTTTACTTTTGAGATTAAGTACGTATTTGAAAAGCATTAGAAGTTGCCATTCTGTCATGTCCATCGAGTTCAGTTGCCGCATCAGAAACTCAGCGACTCTGAATGTAATTGTTGGAAATCTAAATGGTATTTTGGTACATACTCTTAACACGTCTGTTTCATTAAAACATTTAAAAAAAGATGGAAAGAAAGAAAAACTAGGATGTCCACTAACTGGGAAAACTTGAAAAATTATGAAACTGAGAAATTAAAAACATGGAAACCTCAAAATGTCTCCAAAAAACCTGAAATTTGTTAAAACTCTAAAGTTTAAATTTGACTTTTCGCTTTAGCAGACGAAAAGTAAAACGTTTTATTCCTATCTAATACTTAAATCTTGGATTTAAGGCTTAAAATTTTCTCATTTGCAATAATTTGGGAAAATCAGAGTTCGGAGTAGAATTTTACAAGTTCCTGTGACGCTGGTGCAAAGTCACCTAAAATCACATTCACCTGGAGATTATTATTCTGTTACCCGATATGGATCTCATACGCTCTCGTCATATAGTTTTTGTCTGTTTTTAGCCTTTATCATCTCAAAACTATACTTTTAATTCAATACACCAGTGTTTCCTGAAGTGTGGTACGCATACCCCTGCACTGCACTCTCAGAAACGCATGCTAAAATCTCACGAAACTTTCGTCATATTTGACGAAATGGCTTCGTGAAAAATGCTCTGAGTAAACCTTTCGTCAAGTTGGCGAAATCTGTGTAGTAACTTTTTGAGTCACGTGATCGCGCGAGGAAAGGATCGTTGTAAAGGACGAAATTTTCTTGACGATTGAATAATCGTCAAAAGTGAAAGTTCTATTTCTGAGAGTATGGGGATACGGAAAACTTGGGGGGGGGGGGGAGGGGGGGTTGGCAGCGTACCAGTCTGAGAACCATGGGGTAAAATATCTTTGATTTACTGGAGGGGCAAAACAAAGTTATTTACTCGAAAGAAATTTAAATTTCCTCAAATTATCGTTGCGATGCAAAGAAATTTCACTGTTTCACATTCAAGATCAATTGTACGCTACCATGACAAAACTAAATTTGTAGCAAAAGATAGTTGATAATGGAGATGTTGACTCATTTTCCTCCCTTCACGAGTTTATAACAAGTTCGACTCGTAGAATTAATTCTGATTGAGAGAAATTTATAACACAGCAATTAGAGAATTTATAAGTGGGGCCCGAAAAGCTACCATACTGGTTACAACAAAAATATTTAACTGCTAAGGCGTCCCTTTTTACATAATAGATTATCCACGCCATAAGGTTTACCATTTGCCTGCAAAAAGAAGAGTTGAGATGAGTTTCAGGTGGATTTTTGAAAAATATAAGCATGTGTAATATTAACATCCTTCTGGTTGCAAATTGAACAGTGTATTCAGTTTTAACAGGGAAAGTCCTGAAAAATTATAATGATAATTTCCTCAACGTACACTATTTCGCCCCTTATTAATTATAATGTATGTCTGAGATTGCCAACTAAGCAGTCCGCGACCCCAAATATGTATACAATGCACACACACTTTCACACAAGCAATTTAATACATTTAAACTGCGCGCTGTTTCTAAATCCAACCCCACTGTAAATGTGTTTATTTTATGATGTTCAAGGACTGTAAAATAAACAAATTCACAGGACTGAAAAATTGCACTTTTACTTTAACACTTTTCTATGTCCATTCTAAAGGACCGTTCATAAATGATGTCACACTTTTTTTCCATATATTTGACCCCCTCCCCCCTTTGTCACAAAGTGTCACACTTCAACAAACCCCCCTCCCCCCTTTGTCACAGGTCACGCTATAGTACATTAGCATAAAATAGGTTTAATTTGCTGATTTTAAATGTTTTTATAGAAATCAAAATGTACGATGTCAAACCTCTTGTTACCCCCTCCTCTCGTCACAAACTGTCACACTTTCGTGAACCCCCCTGCCCCCCTTGAAGCATGACATCATTTATGAATGACCCCTAACTGAAAATATAAGATTTGGAATAGAGCTAAATTTGGTACACACATGGACCTTAATGGGAAATAGTGCTGATTAATTTTTGACGGTAATCCCGTCAAGAGGGATGACTCAATTGAACGTTAGGCATAAGTGCTCTCCAGAAATAATGGAAAGCTGGAAAAAAAAGTTTTCGCCTGATAAAAAAAGAGACACTGTTTTATTTGAATTCATTCAAATTCTGGTATATTATTGGTATATTTTTCGTATATTGCTTGAATATTTTTCTGTATTATTTGAATGTTTTTGATGGATTTTATTCTGGTCAGATGTGACAAAAATTGTCACATCAGTAAAAAAAATTTTTTTTTGTAATTTATGCCCTTACGTTTAGCACAAAATAATTCAAAATGATATTTAGTGCAAGCTAGAGTCATTTTTGTTCATGTGGTAACGTTTTTAGATTTAAAATTAGAAATCATAATGCGACCCCATGACAAGTGCGTCGTGACATCATCTGGGGTGGTGACCAACAGGCTGGGAATCCCTGATGTATATTACACGTGATGTAATTTTTATTTATTTTACATATAGTATATTATTATTATTATGAATGAATTTTATTTTTCATTTATTAGTATTTCATGCACTAAAAAAAGTGGGGAAAGTATATTTTGATTATGTTAAGGTATGTATATATGGTATAATAGAATTTAATTTGTTAATGATTATTATTTGGCGAGGAGTACTTAGCATCACGAAAGTTATAGAAGAGGTACACAGATGTCTAAAGTTCGGGAAACACTGCAATAGATGAAAATCGACAAAAGTCAACCCCATCACGTAATGACTCTCCCTCTCCACTTCCGTGGTTACGGATTACAATTAAAAAAAAAAACACATTGTGCAAAAATCGCACTACTATTTATCTTTCATCTTTCCAGGGCGAGCCGTAATTGATATGCAAAGCTCGCCAAAATCAGCGAAACTTTGCCAAACCTAGCCAAACGAGCGTTGTTCTCTTATTGACCAATTGCTCCACGTTGATCTGCTGTCTGCTGCCGAAGACGCAGTGTCGCGTAAAAGAACATCAAAAAGAAAAGTATTAAAAGAAAGAAATTTACTCCATTCTTTTCACCGTATGCTCGTTGCTTTTGCGTAGCGGTAATAACACTGCTGATGCCGTGTGTGTTTATTTCTACCGCTGTATGGCGGAGTCTTTTTTTTATATTTTTTCCACTTCGTAATCTCATTCCTGAAGGTTGTCGGAAGCTAACTAAATCTGTTAATTTCTAGGGAGCAACCGCCACCATTATAAGGCCGAAAGTTTTTCCATCCTTCTCTTTAAAAGTTTCTGCAGTGAAATGTTATCTCTCTTTTAGAGTACTTTATCGATTTGTCACTTGGTATTTTAACTTATCTGATTTAATATAAATAAGATTAAAAAAGTGTCTTTGAATAAAATCACGATGCTATTAAGCTACTTTTTTGTGACCTTTGTAACAGACAAATACCTAATATCTTGGAATTTATTGCTTGCTGTCTCCTAAAATTGCGACTCCAAAATGTCGATTTCATAATGTGTTATCTCATCTAACCAGGGAAATCCGTTTTTCATTTGGGGCTCTTATTTTTTTCTAAAAGTGATGCAAAAAAGGTTTTTTTTCCATTTTTAAAAAACAATTTTATAATTTTTTATTGATTGTTATGCTATATATATAGATAAATTAAATTGTGGTTACTTCATTGCAAACAGTCTTTAGAAACGCGTAATGTTTTAATTTACATTCCATAACATAAAAGTTTCATTATTCATTTGTTTTTAATTTTTGTAGGAAATAAATAATAATGAAAATAAATGTAAAAATATTTTACGTTTTCTCAACGTTTTTTTTCCCTTCCCTAATTGCTTTATGTCTATAGTCATAATTCTTAAGACGAAATTTGATTTGTTATACACTACTGAATGATAATAACTGAAAGTTAAGGTTCTGGAGAAGAGGGAAGCAAAGATTTCAAAAGTAAACGCCATCTTTAATTTGAAAGAACATCTTTCTTGCTGAAATTTATGTTGGTTAGTTTTTTTTTTTTTAAAGCCATATGATACATTCTAACGAAGAAAACTTGACATACGAATTAACTACCTTTTAAAGAAAAATTAAGTAAAGAAAGTAATTGAACATGTATTACGCTTTAATGCACATTTGCAATATTTTAGTTCCGTTTTGAAAGTTAATTCATGATACCAACACAAGGTAATTCGTTTCCTTTTATTCTCTAAAACAGAAACACTGTTCACGTGAATAATATTCGAAAAAAAAAAAAAAAAAAAAAAAACGTATTAACTGTCACAAAATATTTTCCTTTTACTTGGCTTCTAAGTGTAATATTTGAAGAAAATTTAATTATCGAACCTTAAGTTTCAGCAGAACATGTATTGAAAAAGAACATTCAAGCTAAAAAAAAAAGGTCTGTTTTGCGTAATAATCTGTCGAAAACAGAGGGATCAAATGCTCAATGCAAAAAAAGGAAGTAGCTAGAGTTTGTGTTGAACTGGATGTCCTCCCCCCCCCCCCTTACTTTCTGCTCTTATAAATAGCCTGACGCACCTAACCGATAAGCTGTACGTATTTCTCTCACGAACGAAGGGAACTTCGAAAGCCGCATCTGAACGGGCATGCGCTGTTTCGATCTTTGCCCTTCGTTCTATCTTCTCGTATGTCGACGAATGGAGTAAAATATATGCCCCATTTTATTTTCTTTTGTTTCATTTTTTCCTCATTCATCGATTTTAATTTCTGATTTTTTTTCCTCCTTATTTTCTTGCAAAAGAGATTTTTTTCCAAATTTCTGAAAATATACTGCATAAGTTCATGAGTTATTTAGAATATTTATTTCATTCTAGTATCGATTTCAGGAAAAACTATCATAAGTTAAAGCTTGATTTCTCAAGGCGTTGAAACGCTATTTTAAAGTAATGTTGGAAATCATTTTGAAGTTTAGGATCAATTTCATTTATGGACTTTGAAAATTACTTGAGCATGATAGTAAATCGTGAAAATGTTAAGTGTGCACTTAAATATAGAAATTCACACTTATCTAGTTTTCATTAACTTACGTCTTTTCCCTTTATAATTTCTAAAACCCCCTTTATAAAAATATATATTTACTCAAAACGTAGGAATTTATTTCTACTGTAATTTTGTAATTTAATTCTCTCCGATTAAAATTGTATTAACTTTTTACGAAATTATTTTACTATTAACACTTTTATTCACAAATAATGAAATGATTAGTGCTTTGTCCTTTAAATGTACTTGTAAAATGCGATATAGCACTTATGTAGATGTTTCAAAAGCATTTAAGTTTGTTTTCCATAGCTACTCCGAAGTTCGATTTACCAGACATGGGAGGGACTCTTTATCTCTTTTCAGCTGTTCTCGAAATTGTCCATGAAAATATTGTAATGAAATCGTTGAATTAGGTGATGGAGTGGATGAGGAGAGGGGGGGGGGGGGGTGAGTCTAAATGTGTTAACTGTAGGTACCGTTTTTAGTTGCCCAGGCTACACCTTAACATAAATATCACTAATATTTGTGAAGTCAGTTGTTTCTATCTGTCTGAATCTCTTTCAAAAATTTCTTAGAGTATAATTTCATTATTTTCATGCCTCTATATTATACTTTTAAATTAATGTTTCTCATTTGCTTAGCAATATTTTTATCTTGAAATATTTTTGTTATGAAGACAAAACCATCTTCTCCTCTTTAATCACAAAAATTCTTATTCAAATTTCATTGATATTTAAAGCAGGCATTAGAGAAATTATCATTCTATTTCTTATGCACTGAATTCCTAAAATTCATCGTAAGTGTTATATTTTTAATTATTCCACAACGATCCAAAAACGTTTCGGAAGAAAAGCCTCAATTTTTCCCCACAGCAGATGGATACCTGCTCTGCTTACGTATCGCCGAAATAAAGCGTAGGAAAGAAAAAAAGGTGGGGGAACACTTTCTGACTGGGCTGCATCCCTATAGGACTCTCCTTGAATTCACTTTTGTGGACCCCTGTGCTTTGCTTAATTTACTCATGCCGCAGCCTGAGAGATAGATACTGTAGGGTTGCCGACTCTTGGGCGATGATGGGGAAAGTAGAGGGTGTGGGAAGAAGGTTTTTGCACTGTGGCGAAAGTTCTACATTGCGTTCGCTTATCGTTTTCCGCGATATTGTTCAATGGAATTAGTGTCAGAAATCTGCTCTCCATTTGAATTCGTTTGTTTTAATGAGCCAATAGGAAGGTGGAAGAAATAAATTTGCCATGTAGAATTTACGCTATTGGGTTTAGTGACATTTTCCCATTTGATTTGCTTTATTAATCAATTTGCAAACTGCAATTTACACATGATACATAACACTTTAATTCATTGGGTTAAGTTATCTATATATTAATACTTGAATAAAAATATTGTACCCCTTTATAAGTATATTGAGCCCACGGATTAGTGGGAGATTTGGCATAGTGAAAGTTCATGTTGATATGGAGTGCAGAAAGATAACATTTATGTATAATACGTGTTACAAGCACATTAAATTGAATCTTAATGAGGAAAAAACTTATGGTTAAATACTAACAGAATTTCCTACTCACCAAAGAATCTTTAAATGTGTCAAATATTAGCAATAATAATCACCAACCCGGTACTTTCTACCTCCGTAATACTATAGTGGCAATTAAATGCTTGACTTATTGTAATTTCTAATATGGGCAGTCAAAACCACAAAACTATGTTGCCATCTATAGGAAATATGATTTTAAAATTACCTGAGTAAATGCAGAATGGATGATTTTCAATTGATCCCCACCCCCGCACCCCCACCCCAGTGGTGTAGTCCTGAAAAAAAGTTGTGGGGACGCTTATACATAAGAAGATAAGCAATTGAAATCAAAAGTGGGGGGACGCTTATATTAAAATAAAAAGGTAGGGGGACGCCGTCCTCCTGCGTCCACCCTCGACTACACCACTGCCCCACCCCCTCTGACCGCCGGAGTGATATCCACTGCAAGATAGAGCTTATTTAGATTATCAATAAAAATATATTTTCGAAGTGAAAACAAAAGGCGGATTATTTAAAACTATCAATGCCCAATACATATATTTTTGCCTGTATTCAAACTGTCGCACAGAGTGGAGAAGAGAAAAAAAAATTCTTTACTTCATTTTTCGTTTTTATCTTTTGTTTAAAAATTTATATAATTCGAGAAATATATGAAAATTAACTGTGTATCTTTTGCGAAGCCAGGCCAATATAGTAATTAAAAAACACGAAAATCTCACGCATTTGTATACGCTCGCAGCTAATGTAATTGCACAAAATTCAAGAAAACTATTACATGCGAAGATTATATAGGTGTGCTCTTTGACCAAAAAAAATCTCCATAACGTTCCAACAAATAATTTAATGAATTAAAGTCGAATTTCAAACACAGGGCGATCACTGGTAATAAATTAAATTAAATAAACATTAAACAAAACTGTCAGTTATAAAACATCATAATAAATGCGTATTTTTATTCCAAATCAGGGCGCAGTCTCGAAGTTTATCATGGGGTTACTCTTCTATGTAGTTAGTTGGGTTTAGTAAAATTATTGAAAAAAAAAAAAAAATCAATAATTTTAGAATTTTTATATGACAAACTTTTCTTCAAGTAAAATGCCGGATGTTTTTAAAATGAATGGATAATAATTTCTTTTTTGAACTAAAACGGCCTTCTGTTGAAAGCATGTTTGAAGAATAAATTTTCCCATCCTTATTTTTTTTGCGCATTAATAATGAATTTTGGCCAATGTTAAACGTATTACTTTCCACATAAGCCTTCACAAGGGTATCCCTGCTTCCCTTCCCATAAATTCTTCACTGCATTTTTCCAATGAAAAATTTGAAACTTAGTGAAAAATAATGAAAAGAATGGCAGTTCTTTAATGAAACTCTTTACAAATGTTATTACTTTGTTAAATATTCTTTATTTATCTTTTTATTATGATGTTATGTTAGGCATAAATATTTTCCTGAAACTCTATGAACAAATCTGCGGCCTTCTTGGTTATCTTTCAAGGCTTAATATTGACAAACTTGAAGGAAGATCTTAAACGTTGCTCCCGAAGTTCCCTAGTTTCAGTTATTGATTTTTTGCTGGAATTTTTCCATCATTGTTTGATTACCTCAAGACGGCGAAAACTTAACTTTGAACAAGTGTCGAAAATTTATCCTAATATGAAAATTCTTTATTGTTTACTGACATAGTAAATTACAAAAGAATGTATATTTAAGTCCCTCCTTCACGTGGGTGCTAAACACCCTCAGACGCAGTGCAGCTGCCTCAGTTGTATGTGTTTCGAAGCTTTTCGTCTCTTCTGTGATCTCAACTAGCATTTCCTAAGCTAGCCTAGCTACCGATCCTCCTGTTTCCCCCCTTTTTCCATCGTCAAACGTTCACTATCTCTCTATCCCTCCTACTCGTTTCGCTGTCTCCCCCCCCCCCCCTCTTTCCTTCTTCCGTCTGTCTCTCCGTTCAGTACGTTCTCTCGCTCAAATCGGTGCGCGCTGTGCAACCACGCGCTAGCTTTGACCACTCGCCGAGGGATTGGAATAGCGAATTTCCCTTCCCTATCCTTTCCTGCACTCTCCCCCCCCCCCCCTCTCTGCTGTATTCTGTCTCTCGTTCTATCTCTCTCTGCAACTAAGGTATACGTAGTATGTCGCCCGTTGTTGCTTGTGATGGTGGTAGAATTTTGCGTCTTTCGTCGGAATTGCGATGGCGTTTCGGAGGACTGCAATAAATGCATTGCTGCGATTATTGCCCGAAAAATATGATCCGGTCCTTGAGGCCGGATACAGAGCAGGATGATGCTGAGGTAAAGAGTCAAGTCGAAATATCTGATAAAATTTTCCCAGACTCTGAGCTTGTGTGAAATTTGTTACTATTATTTCATTTTGTTATTTTTTCGTTCGCTTCTTCGTCTGACCGTCTATTCCTCCTCCCGACCAGTGCCACCCTCCAGCCCCCCTACCTCCGCAACTCTGCTGAAGTGCTGTCTTTTTAGTAGTAGCTGAGTGGTTGTGTGTTGGATTGGAAGCCAAGATGGTAGCTTGTTGTATTCTGCGGATAACTTTGAGATCATGCGATTTGGTGGCAATGTTCCGTCACGGATTTTTAAAACTATCTGGCGGTAGCTTGCTTCCATCTTGCTTTTCATACGTGGCCATAGGACCTTCTTAATTTCTTTTTCTTCTCAGGGGGGATGAGTGGTAGTATTTCGAACCGCACGTTCTGTGTGTGACTTTTTTTTTTTCTCTCTCTCCTGAAATGCGCTTGTTATTGTTGCTCCGACATAATGAAGTTTATTGCATACTCAATTTATCTTGGAGTAAGTGATGCGAGTGCAAAAATATGTTAAGTTGCAACAACACAAGTAAGTGCTCTGTTGTTAAAACGTTCAAAATAAAAATGTGCATGACCACTTCACACAACAACATCTACCAATCTACTTCACTGAAAGTCACTTACTAATATTAGTGATGAATAAGAAGTAGATTTGTAGATTTTTCAATAAAGCACCCATAATTTTAAGTTCATAACATATTCAAAATGATTTTTAGAAAATATTCATTCTTTTCTTCTGATTACACTAGATACTCTTTATCAAACACTTTTAACTGGGGGGAGAAAAAAATATTGGACTTATATATTTTTTATGTACACGTCAGTACATACATAACAATTTAAGTACATATTCATACATGCCATATGTTTATTAATATTAATGTAATGATTCCCTGAACATTTAATCATTTCCTTTATACCTGTTAAAATCACAAAACAAATAAAAATTCATAGTCTTTTTATTTGTTTACATTTTTCATGTGGTTTTGTTTTTTATACAGTAGATCAAATATGCCTCAATAATGCATTTCATGTTATAATTTGTAATTTGTACTACCAAAATTCATTTACTAACCAAATTGCAGTTATAAGTCAGTGATTAATGTATTGATTACATATGTTATGTCTCCTGGACAAATGATATATTCTAAAACAGCTACTTTTACAAAATCAAAATCCTTCAAAATCATTTCCTTTACACCTGTTAAAATCACAAAACAAATAAAAATTCATAGTCTTTTTATTTGTTTACATTTTTCATGTGGTTTTGTTTTTTATACAGTGGATCAAATATGCCCCAATAATGCATTTCATATTATAATTTGTAATTTGTATTACCAAAATTGTCATTTACTTACTTAATTGCAGCTATAAGTCAATGATTAATGAATTGATTACATATGTTATGTCTCTTGGACAAATGATATATTCTAAAATCGCTACATTTACAAAATCAAAATCTCTCAACATCATATACTTTTACATTAATAATTTTTTTGAAATGACTTCCAATTAAAATTCTTTCAATTGAACATTTGAAAAAAAAAAAAAAAAATCACAATGTATACTGCCTTTTGATGCAAAAAAGAGTGATTGTTTCTACATAAAAACTGCTTTTCAAATTTTTTACTATAAAATGAATTCATGCATTTTGTTTTCAATACTAAATTTAAAATATTTCTCCATATCAAAAATAAATAAAATAGAAACAAACAATATGACGATTGCAAATAACATTAAAAATAAAAAAATGTTAATTGTGTAGTGACATATTTAAAAAGATGAGTTTTTCTTAATTAATTAATTAAGATAGCAAAAATAGTAGTAATAATCTGCAGCACAAAATAAAATTACAATTTTCATTGATAATTTGTATTAAATTGCAGATTATTTATTCATCATGGTATTGTTAACTTTTATTATTAATTTATGAAAGTATTTATGAATCTCAAGTGTAAGATAAGTCATGCTATTGCTTCTGAAAAAAGAGAGAGAGTAAATAAAGCATTAAAAAATAAATCAGTTAGTATTAAACTTTAGATTATTATGAGAAATGTTTCGTGTGAAATGAAAATTAGCATTAAAAATGCAATGTACTAAAATTGCATAATTTCTTCCAAAACACCAGCAACCAAAAATGGGTCCAAAGATTTGGCATAGGTTGTATTCAGCAAAGAAAAAGAATTTTAATCTTATTTGGCCGTCCTGTTCTTGTAAAATTGACCCAATGGGCATTGTATGTGATTTTAAGTGCTAATCTCAATGTTTAAATAAAAAATCCTATTAACAAGTGGGAGGGAGGGATCCTAATGAATAAGAAATTCATTAATGATAATTAGTATGTGGCTTAAGCCAAAAGTGGGTAATAGTTATGGGGACAATGTCTGTTTCCCCAATTATAAAGATTTTTTTTCTCTACTGAAAATACATCCCTATATAATAAGGTGAAGTGCAAATTCGTCATGTCCTTAACCTGTTTTATATTGCACATCAGTTACTGTACTGTGGCTTATTAACCAAGATATTACATTTTATTTGGGTAGAAATTGATCAATTTTATAATCCATTAGCAATAATAAGCATTAAAAAAGTTCAGCTCATGTTTAATAGAGGTTTTATAAATGTCCCACACAGATTTCTGAATTCCTACTGAATATCTTAAGCAAAGGGTACATTATTGTGTAAAACAATATAAGGAGGTATAAGTCTTTTCCTTCACATTGGAGGAGGATTATGCTCTCCAATACAGCCCTGAAAAAAACTTGATTGATACTTTAATTACTATAGCATTCAAGGGAGATCAAGCATTTAGTCCCACATACTCTCTTATTTTGAGCACTACCTAAATAAGAACATAGTTTGTATATGTAATATAAATTTTCATGCATAAGTATCCTGCCATTTCTGACAAACTTTCTCAGCTCTATCATACATTGTGTTGCAATCAAGATGGTTAAATCTGAAGCTATTCGGTATTATAATAATATAACATTGGAACAGGGGCGGACTGGGAAGAAAATTCGGCCCGGGCATATTTCAAAAAGACCGGCCCTTGAAGGGGGGAGGGGAACAGTTCCAAGGAACGGAAAATGAACGCTAATCAGATATTATGCATCGCCCCCCCCCCCCCCGAAAATTTTTGAAATTTACTCAATGACAAAAGCGAGTTTTAATAGCATTTAAAAAAGAATTTTAGTTTTCAAAACTCGGTAATTTACATGAAAAGAGGTAGAGTTGAAGAATAAACATGAAAAATTAGGTAGCCATCGTAATCTTTGTGTATTGAGTTTGCTACAATCAGTATGTTAACATCAAGTAAAAATTAATTCTAGTTATGAAAAAGTTAAAGAAATGTTTACTGTTCTGGTTTCCAGTACTATAACTATAACATACTGAAGTTCATTAGTAGTACATTTTTTTGAAATAGTAACAGGTTTCAAAAAAAAAAAAAAAAAAAACCTCACCCACAATCAAATATACATTACAATATTTGCTTAAAAATTATTTTCCTTTTGAAGGCCATTTAGTATTTTAAAAGATGACTCTTATTTACTAAATCATATATTAGACTTTCCATGCCACGCCTTACTAATATGCCTTTTCCACACGACATTTGCATAAATGATTTCAATTTGTCCTGTTACATTACTTCTTAATCTGTTCTTAATATACTTTAAAATGGAAAAACTCGGCAATCGGCCGAGACAACTGGCCGATTGAGGATTTCTCGAGGCCGGCCCAGGGAATATTTCACGCTGGCCCTAGGAGTAGAAATTCTCAGGGCCGTATTTTGTAGATTGTAGGGATTAAAAATATTGTTTGTTTATATGTAGATATGTATTTGAATAATACTAAATGTCTACAAGACAGATTTATTTTTCCTATTCATCATAGAAGGGCAATACACGTAATATGTTAATTAGCTGTTAATTACTCCTCTTTTTAGGGCTTTGCGCCGTGAGGCAATCTCCTCGCCGCCTTATTAGCCATCCCCGCCGGCACTGCTTAAAATTAAAAAAAAAAAAAAAAACATCAATTTTGCGGATTTCAAAAGTTTGCACCCTAGGCTTTCTGTATGGACGCGCCGGCCCCGAGAGATTTTCCACATAGACAACTTAGGCGGCAGCCAAAAGCGCAAAACTGATGCATGTTATTTATTTATTTATTTTCAAAATTAAAAGGATAAAATATAATCAATTTTGCAGTCCCCAAAATTTTGCACCTCAGGCAGCCGTTTAGGTTGTCCATACGGACAGGCGGCCCTAAAAAATTCTGCCCCCTCCCCATGTGGCCCAACGGCAGTCCCTGGAGATTTGGCTCCATTGCTGCATTGCACTCTCTGAAGCCCGAGTTACGGCAAAGTTTTGGTCCCTGTTTTTTTAATTAACATTATGAAAGCAGTTACTTTAGGGGAAAAAATAGATAGATATTTTGCGATCTGCCCAGGGAGGACCGGCCCACCGGGCATTTGCCCGAATGCCCACATAGCCAGTCCGCCGCTGCATTGGAACAAGTTTAGAACCCAAAATATAAAAGTTTATTATTTCAGGTGGGAAGCTAAAGCGATGGATAATATCCATACATTGGATCCCAGAAAGCAAGAACTCTTAGAAGCAAGATTCATTGGGAATAATAGAGTGAGTATCTCATTTATGTTATGGTTTTGCTTATCTTATTTTAAAAACTCCGTTGATTATAAATCTTGACAAGATGATGAACAGTTTATCCTTTCTGATGTTGAAATAATTTTATCACAGCTATACTAACACTTCTTTAAAAATTCAAATTGTAATAGAACTGTTAATATCACTACAATTTTCAATTAAGGTGGAAGGAAAAACAAAAAAGTCTGTATTAACTTTGATTCACCAAGCTGAGATCACATGAAAATGTTATCCAAAAATGTCTTTAAATTCAAGTTTTATCTTCCAATCAGTGAAATGTTTTTTAAATAATGAAGTTATTTAGAATTAGTAAAGATATTGGTTTGATATTTTGCGTTTTTACTCTTTCAATGATTAATGTGTTCATTTTTATTCCTATGTCTCAAAAATAAATGTGTGGGGGGGGGGGGGGTGTTCTTTAGAATATTGTTCAATTAATAAAAACACAAATCTACAACTTTTCAGTATTGCGCTATGCATGTTTTCCGAATCAAAGCACTGTGGCAGTGTGATGATGCCATTAAGGGGACTTGAAACAGCACACTGTTGCATCACGTATTTTGGAGGCATAACACGTTTTCAACTTTGGTGATTTGTTTCTAAAATCATGTTAAAAATGCATAGTTTTTTTAAAAAGTTTGATATTCTCTGTAAGAAAAAGAGTAAGCTTTCTCTTTTGCATATATTTTATGTGTATGGCTGCTTTGGAAGTAAACAATCAAATTTGAAAGGAACAAAAAACTCGTCCAACTATCCTATGATCAATATGAGCAGAATCAGCCACCCACATTGCAAGGAATCTTGAAATGTGGCCAACAAGGAGATATTTTTCTTCTGAAAAGATATGGAGAAAGTCGGAACTTTAGCTAATATATACCTTACTTTACTAGAAATGTTTGCTGTGCCTTAATGCCATAAATTTAAATGTTTGTCATAGAAAGAAGGTTTAAGTGCACTTTATTACCAGTATGATTACAGTATTTATTTATTTATTCCTCACCAATCACCGTTGTACATACCCTAGTGAGGCCTAATAAAAATTACACGTCAATCTTATTTATTTTTAGTCAAAAATCCATTTGCTATCTGGTCTACAGTTGCAGCTATTAAATTTTTGTTAAATTTGTTTGTATATATTTGAAAAATTACAGTGGGCACCATAATGGTGTTAAGAGACTTTCAACAAAAATCCTCCTCCAATGTGAAGGAAAAGAATAACATAGTTTGTAAAATACATAGTTTTTGAAAAACAAAATGAAAAGGGAAAAACGCTGACATATTTTGAGAATTAATTGCATAGAAAAATAAATTGCACAAAAAGTAGATTCTATTAAAGTGCATCTAATGGATTTTGCTATTTTTGTCAAATAGATATTACAGTTGACTCTTGATTTCAAAGGGAAGAAACAATAATTTGAAAATCCAAGTTATAAAAGCTGTTATGAAAAGTATTTTGATGAAAGTAAATAGTACTATGTACATTATACAAAAATGAGCAAAAAATAAGCACTTGTCATCAAGGGTCACGCCAAAGGAAATTCGGGCCAATCTTTGGACCCTTCAAAAAATTACAATCAACCAAAATAGACAAAATTGCAAGCTACCAAATCGTGCTTTTCACGGAATTATTTATTAAAAGAGTACAAATAATGATAAAAATTTTAATCACTATTTGTTTAAATTTTGAATTTTCACTTTTCTATGCAGAACAGTTTGATGAACATTACCTTTTCTTTTAGCATCAATTGCTTTCTAAAAGTGAATTGCACAGAATTCCTCTTGTCACATACACCATTCTTGCTTGCTGCATGTTCATTTATGAGGGAGAGTCAAATGAAATCCAGAAAAGTGTTATGGAAAATTTAAAACCTCCCTTATTACGATCTGACCTGGTGCACGTGCACATACTCTTCTGCCTTTGGCGGGCGTTGGTCCTGTGATTCCACATGACACAGAATTGCTATTCGGGAGTTTCCAGCCCCTCTGTTGTAGTGCCCCAAGAAGAGCAGTAGGGAATGACTTGTTTCCTGAGTGACCACTAATTGCATTGTAATATCATTGATGGTGACCTGTCTATCCTGAAGAATCATCTCCTCCACCACTGCAATCGCTTCAGCTATTACAACAGGCATTTTGTGCAGCTGCTGAATTCCTGATACCATTTGTACACTTGAGTCTGCGATAAACATGCAGCCCCATACTGTGCCAAAATGTGTCAATGGATTTCTATCGGTTTCGCACTTTCACTGGGTAGAAAACTGATATGGTGCATTCCAACAGAGGGGCAGCCATTTTGGAAATTCCTGTATCAAGCTTCTGTGTCACATGGAATCACGGGACCAATGCCAGCCGATGGTGGGAGAATCTATATGCATGTGTACCGGGTCTGTTGGTAATGAGAGAGGTTTTAGATTTTCTATAGCAGTTCTCTGCTTTTCATTTGACTCAACCTTAAATTTCTGTTAAGATATGCTCATTCATTTATATTATACTCTCAGTTGACTGTAATCCTGTTCATACTCTGTTATGACTGCATATCATATTAATTTTTTGGAAGATATGAAATGAGTGTTTGTGCTGGGTGTGTCAATTTTTTCCTCTTCAAGCAGGACAATCATAGAAAACGCCAATCATTTTAGCAAACAGGCCACATTGTTTTCTGTATAGTGCAACTTCAATTTTTAAAATCTAATTAATTAAAATGTTTGAATTATAAACTTACTATGTATTTGGAAGCTGTGCAATGTTTTAAAATATGTACAGTATTTTCAAGTTTCAAACATCGGAGCAGGATAGCCGGTACATATATGTCATTCAGGGAACACTGAATATCCAATATTCGGCAGAATCAATATCTGATGTATCACTAAATGGCTCTGAAAATTGCGAAACTACACTTTTAAACATCTGTAGACATCCTGGTTATAGCTACCTTCCTGGACAATAGCTTCATTTCATTTTCTTTTGTCTCCCTGTTTTAATCATTTTCAACCCTAGCTGAGAATCAATAATCCTTCCAACACAACAATACCCTATCTGATTTTCATTTTCTGGTTAAAGTTTCTGTACAATGTTTGAACTAGCTTTCATTTTAATTTGATATATTTTTTTTTTGTCATTCCTCTCCCCCCTTAAGTTAGTTATTGATATTTTAACATGTTTGGTATAGGCTGAATCATGTCGAAAACATTATTATTTTTCAATATGTTTTTAATAAATTTCACATTATTTGATTCTGATGTTTTTTTTTTTGTTAAATTAAGTGTCTCATTTTATGGCAATTTCACAATTGTCTAAAAATGATTGTATGTATTATATTCTCATGAAGAAAAGCATTGTTATTGTAAAATTTATTCTTCTAAACTAATTTTTTTTTAAATCTAATAAAGCAAAACTTAGCAATTTATAGCACGTGGTTTAAATGATTGTTATTGTGTTTATGGGTGTATTTAATACATTCATCCCTTTATGTTCGTCATCTACTTATCTTACCCCTGTTAGAAATTGTAGTATTTTTGATGAAATTTTTTAAGTATGCATTCTTTTAATGTTTTCCAGAGTCTAGTCAATTTCAACATTCATGCCCAGCAGTTGCAGCTACAGCAACAGATAGTTCAACAAAACTCACCCATGATGACACTTCCAGGAAATCTTCCTCTTCCAGCTCAAACTTCTACATTAGGAATCAACCATGCTTCCTCAGGGACCAGTAGCAACAGTAACATCAACCACAACCCAGATTCAAATCTGAGTGCAGCCAGTTATGGATCTCAGCCCAGTGACAAGGAGCTAGATGTGAGTACCCTAAAGCAGTTTGTATCAAAATTTCCCTGTGAGCACTTCTTTTGGCGAGTTTTGCTATGGCTTGATCCAAGTTATTCAAGTTTTGCTGCCATCAAATTAAATTATTGTTCTGGTGAAAGGAAATTCTCTTGAAGAAAGAGCAACTGTTAAAATACATTGTCCTCTTGTAAATCCAGATTCATAATTAAGGGCTCTGTTGTAAAAAAAATATTTTTGTGTTTGTAAATTCGTGGAGAACTGAAGTATATATAATGTGAGTGACTAGTTGTTATAACAGACAGTCGTACGTGTTATTATGACTGTCTGTTATAACAACTTCTTTGACTTTTGTTTAACCCACTGGCGGTTTGGGCCGTGATGTCACGCCATGAGAAACCTTTTTTGGAAATGGTCGAATCTGTGATATTACGATGCGCTTTTTCTGCGTCGAGATATTCTAAAGTGTATATTTGCGAAATTCCTTCCCGTTTTCCCAAACAGATTCCCTGGTGCAACGGAGGCGTTGCTTTTCTGCCCATTCCTCATGGCGTGATATCATGGCCTAAACTGCCAGTGAGTTAAGAAAAAGTTATTTGACACTTGATCTAACAACCTTGAAAGAACAGGCCTTGACATAAAGGCCTGCATAATGAGTCCAAACTAGATGAGTTGGCAGTTTATCACCCTTCAAATTTGGAATGCTTTATTTATCCGGCAAAAGAAAAAGGGAAAATGTATCTTCACTAAAAAAATTTAAGATTCCTTTTTTAGGAAATAAATTCTCTACCCCTTATATTTTGTGATGATTAGGATGCTCTTCTGGCCCCATTTTTACTTGGTGGAAGAAGAAGTAACTCTCAAGTATGTGTCAGTAATTTTTGCAACCAATGTTGTTCTTAATTTGTTTTTACAAAATCTGGGGAAGATCTTGGGTTTTTAAGTACTTAAAGACAGTATTTACTAAAGAGGGGCAGCAGACTGTTACCTCATTGTTTAATAAATGGTTAATGCAGTAATCCACAGTTGTTCTAGATGACTTTATAAGGAAATCTTAAAATTTGTTTATTATTCACTCCTAAAATTGGTTTATTATTTCTGTTAGACTGAATGCAGGTATTCTGATTCAACTTGTTTTTCTGGAAGAACTTTATAAACATACTTGCATTCTATTCCTTGGTTTTTTGAAGTCAACATGCAGGCCAACATTTTATAGACGAACTAGCTAAATTCAACCAAGATTTTCCACTTGAAAAATTAGAATGTGATTCATCATCTTGTTCATTGATCTATTTATATAGAAATGTTAGGTGTTCAGTAGAGTTTGCATATTGTGCTCTAGAACATTAAGAACTTTAAAGTGAAAACCATCATTTGTATAGGTTTTCAATACATAAATATATTCATTAGTTTTGTAAGAACAAATGAGTTATTAGAAAAAAAAATACATAGTATACCTGTAGATCTATGAAATTAACTATCCAGCCAGAATCTGAACCTGCATAAATATTATGAGCTAGTACATAAAACTTTCAGTTGTTGGATTTTTTTAAAATTTAGTTTTTATTTCTTTAGTTAGTTAGTTATTATTATTAATATTATTACGGTGCCAAATTGTTCAAAGAACCAGGATATGGAGTTCTAAACATATGGGATGCTGTTGTATAATAATGTAAAGAAGAAAAATGCCTGGTTGGAAATGCTGTAGTTTTGCTTTACTCTTGCTTGAACTAAATTTTGCTTCATGTTTTTAATTTTAATACTCTTCTCCTAGACACCTGAAAAGCATCAACATAGAAATACCTCTGGTACAGAAAGAAAACGGAAAAGAAAAGATGATGGTGTGTATAGCTTTTACTTTGGTATTGAATTGTTTATAAGAATTTTTTTTGTATAATTATATGGATAACTTATTTTCAGGCCATAACTGTCAAATTGACTGATAAAAAAGCATAAAAATATTAACATTACTGTAACTTAGAATTTTTTATGTCTCAACTTTAAAAATAGTTACACTTTTTAAAATATTTCATTTCAGTTTCCTTACTAATTTTAGGGGCAGACCAAATATTTTCAAAGTGTGTCTCTAAATTCCCAAAATTCAGCCTGTTTCTTTGTAATGTTTTTTACAATAACCAACAATATTACCCCCCCCCCCCCCCCCCCACACACACACAAAAAGAAGGTGTGTGTGTTGTTTACGTTCTTCTGTTCACACCTTCTGTTTTCATTTAAGAAAAGAAAAAAATTAACATGGCTTCATTTACTTTAAATTCTTTTCATTGCATTAAACATTAATTTTTTGTCTGATTTGCAAATTTCATTATTTAGCTAGATGAATTTTTGTGTCGCTTTAGACTGAATTTGTACACACAATTACTGTTTTTCTTAAGTCCTAAATACACTTGCATAATTACCGTAACATTCTATAAGTTTATTTGAATTGGTTTTTTAAAAATTCAATAATTTTAACCTATGTTTTCAAAACTAAATTTTTCCTGTAGCTTCCAAAACAGCAAGAGAAAATGCAAAGAAAATCAATGAATATTTTAAGGTATGAATTGTTTTTAAAAATATTTATTATGAAACTAAACTTAAAATAATGCTTTGAATTAATTGTATATTCTATTTATTCAATATACTTTATTTAATGATTAATCATTTTTGTAATTGCAGGGTCATAGCCCTAGTCGATATGCTGGTTCTAAGTCTCCTACACCTCAAAGTTACATGGTAAGAACAGAAATAATTCAAAAATTTCTTAAAGAGCATTCTTTTAGCTTTTGTTTTCTATTCTAAAATTTATGTTATGTATTTGGGAGCAAGTTTCCCCCCCCCCCCTCCATTTAAAATGAGCATAGTTACGCCCATAAAATTGCATTAGTAATTGCCTTTTATAGGGCAGTCAGTAGGCTGCCTCCCTCCCTCCTCCTGCTTGAAAAAGATCTTTCCCACAAAAAAAGAACATTTAGGGGAGTCAGGAGGGCGTGATTGCCTTCCTCCTGGCTTTGAGAATGTTTTGTATTTTTATGCATGGTTAATGTTTTTTGATGGTTTTTAGTGTAATACATAAGGAGAATGTTTTTATGCTATTTCTCTGAAATGAATTAGCTGCAGTAAGCAAACACAAGATTTATCACACAAGAGTTGATTTTATCCTAGTTTTACAAGAAGGCCTTCAAGAAATTCAAGCAACAAAGTATCTAACATAAAAAAGGCATTTGTGTAAATAAACAAATTCCTAAAAACTCCTGCTTTAAATATAAAACTGAACAATATTAGAGCATGCATATTGGTTTGAGGCCTGCCCCCCCCCTCTTCCCCCAACTTGTGTGATGTTAATGCACTTGTTTCCATACAAGGTTTAAATATCTTTGATACATGTTGATTTTATTTTAATTAGTTTTCTTTCATTTATGGTAAGCTTATTTTTAATTCTTAATCATTCTGATATTTGTACTCATGTATTTTGCTTCTTACAGTATGCTCCTGTACAACAGAATATGAACTCACCCTCCAATACTCCCCTTGGTGCTGGTCTAGATTACTCGAGCTTGATGGCTCCACCCCTCTGTCCTTCACATGCAGTCTACAGGTCGGTGCAGACAGATCTTACTATTAACAAAATTAAAGAGCTTGAGAGCAAGTCTGCTTTGGACCTGGAAATGCGGGACAACAGGATAGAGGAACTCCAACGAGTGAGTAGTAATCAGTCAGTTTGGATAATTAAGAAATGCATTCAACTCATATTATTATTATAAAGCTACTAAGAAACATATTTAAAAATAACTACAGTACAACTTTGCTTTAACATACTCAATTTCACGATTTCCTCAAATTAGCGATACATTTTAAAAGTCCAATTGGATTTGCTGTTTCTGAATGTTATATTCCCTGATTTAACAATAGCATTTAACAATCCAGAACTGATTGTTTAACAGAGGTTTTCTGTATATTGAATTTTAAAATTTAGTAACTTATGCTTACAGTTATTTTATTTTTATTTAGTTCTTAAAATTAGTATGGTTTTTTGATTGTCTGGTTTTTATTGCTTCTTAATAATACTTTGTACATTTTCAGGCTAATGAAGAATTAAAACGACAGCTTGCTGCTCAACAGAAACTAGTAGAGAAGGGTAAAGAGCAGCTACAAAGGTGTCATGATGTCACAAAACAGTTACTTATCGAGAAGGTACATGTTGATTTTGATTGCAGTCTTTAAGATTTTGGGTACTTGCAATGACAAATAAAATATTTGGTAGTGTTTCAACATATTTTTCTTAATATTCGTATTTCTGTCAAGTAGGGTCAGTTGGGATAATTGTAAATGATTTTTCAATGTTATAACTTCTGATCCTTCCCTCCTCTTGAATGAAATGAGAGATGAAATTGTAGCAGCAGTTTCTTATTCCATATGGTTTAATTTCATCCTAAGTGGAGCTTGTGCAATTAATGGAATGGAAAACACTAATTTTAATTGAATTTGTAAACTCCATGTCTCTCAAACGTCGCTGAACTATTCTTTTTTTCATATTTTTTATTTTAAAACTTTAATTAATACCCTGGTGTAAGAATCACAACTTAAATGTTGTGTTTGGTGGCAAAAAGACAAGTTTTATGTTGGTCACATGAATATCTGAGTGCGCCAGAGAAAGATGAAGATCAATGGAATGACTTTTGTCTTTTCCTTACCAAAAAGTTTATCTAACTGTTGAATCCAGTTTGTGAAAATTCAGCCTCTTGGGTGAACATAACATGATAACGTCAATGTGAGAGGAGAGTGTCTTATCCAAAATCACCATGTAAAAACAAAACATCTTAACAGATGGGTTTTACATTGAGTAGATACTATTCAATGTCTTAGGCAATGTCTAGAGACTGACAGAGGATAGCGTCTTAAGGGAGTTTTACTGTATATTCATTATTCATGCTACTTTGATGATTACCTTTGTCCCAGATACAGTATGAATGCAATCTCGATGAAAATTTCAATATGTGTTTTGGAGCTGTGAAGAAGTCGAACTTAATCTATTTTGTTATGAATTTATTTATTTTTGGTGAGGAAGGCTTGTGTATTATTTAGCTCCAGTTAAAATAGACTTGAGTAAATTATTTATAGTTTTAAAATTTCTTGACTGAACTGGAAAAAATATGTACAGCAATTGAAATTCAAGTGTGAGATTGGAGTTGTATTTTTAGGTTGTAAATTTTGCCTACTCCTATTTTAGCTCCTGGTATTCCTATTTTTTGTCTTCTAATACTCCTATTTTTTTATCTTGAGGTTTGGCAGCTATGTAATTACAGAAATGTCAAGTGGTTTTATTTCTCCACATAGTGCATACTAAAGCTTATTATTGCACTTTTCTTACATGTTTTCAAAATCATTCAAATAGTCACTGACAGTAAGTGAGAGAGAAGCATTTGAACAAATCGTGAACTTGCTTAAAAACAATTTAAAGCAGAAAGCTGCAAATTACGTGCAACTGTTTTGGCATTTTTTTCAGTGCATACTAAGTACACTATTTTCTTAAAACAATAAGTCGACTTTTCCTTTTTTTATGTTATTTTATTTATTTATAACTATGCCTATTATTCAAACAATGGGTTGTAAAGAACAAATGCTGTTAATTTGCAGTTCAGCATATTTAAATATATTTTTTTTGTAAATTTTCTTAACTAAATATAATTTTCAATTTATATATATATATATATATATATATATATATATATACGTACGTAGTATATGCAGTTATTTACCCTCCTTTTTCACTTTTTCCATTTTAAAATTAAATTAGTTCTTCATATGAGTTAACTATCAACTTAAACTGAATAACTTTATCTTTGATTATTTGTTATGAACATTATAACATGGATCATGAATAACGATCTTACAATCTTGCCAACAAATGTTAACAAAGTAAAAAAGGTTTTTGAATTATATTTCTAGTTTATATATATATTTTTTATTGATGAACCTTTTTTTTCAGTCTTTAATGGAGAAAAAGGCTTGCCGACAGAAATGCATGCAAAATAGGCTAAGGCTTGGTCAGTTCATTACCCAGAGGCAAGGTGCGTCCTTTGCTGAAAACTGGGTTGATGGCTTTGCTTTCACTGAACTAATCAAGTAAGGTTTGCTTATTTGATAAAGTTTGAACTAAATTATCTTTCTCCATCTTATTCTATCAGCCATTATATTTTGTTTTTTAGAATTGACATTGTAAAAACATTTGTTGTGTTATTTTGTATGAAAAGTGACCTTTTGAGTGTATGCAATTGTGTTTTACTGGAAATGTTTGAAAATTTTCGCTACAAAATCTTTAAAATTAAGCATGTCTTTTCCCCTTATCGTTTTGTCTTTTAAGCCAGATTGGTGTAATTTTTATAGAAGTTGCAACTGTGCAAATAGAGGATAATTTGTATGATTTCAGGAGACTTAAATATGCCTCCGGTTACTTTCTGGGGGGGAGGGGGGCATGAAAGTATTCTTATCAGTTTTATGAAAGTTAAAGCTTCCAGCGGAACTTTTTGTATACATTTAAAAACTTCAAAAGCATTGCAGAATTATATAATTGTTAAATGTATGCAAACATTTTGGCAAAAATATTTTTGCTTTTAATGCATTTGTGACCAATAAACTATACTGTGTTGAAAAGTATGCTTATAATAATTTAATAATTTAATTTAATAATAAAAAGAATGCTTTAAATAAATATAAGATAAAGAGTAATGAAATTAGTTGTAATAATAATAAAATCAATAGGGTAGGATGGGTCATGGGATAAAATGCGTCACTTGATAAAAAACTCAAAATAATAGAACTTGAAATAATTTTTGAACCAATATTTTTAATGTTATATTTCCATGTGTTGGCAACATTTTTCATTCTAAAAAAAGTTGGGTCCTTAAATATGGCAACACAAAAAAAATATTTTTGTAATTTTTGGATGATAGTGTGCTAAACACAGGGTTTACCAACTTCTGAAAATCTCTATATTTTATCAAATAACAACCCAAATTTAAAGGACTTCCGCACAAAGAAACTTTGGAGAACAATTACAGCCGATCATATAAAAAATAAAATAAATATTGAATTTTTTACACCAGTTTTTCTTGGATGGGGTGAAATGGGTCATGGTTAGGCTTAGTTAGTTCTATTCTATTATTGTTTTAAAATTCACTCTGTTGCAACCTCACTGCAGAAAATTCCTAAATTTAAACAGTGTATGTTGTTTATTTTATTGAAATTAAACTTAAATTTTTTATAAAAATGTTTTCCCTAAAAAAGATCATGTTGATGTGGTAGAGAGTAGTGATGTTGTTGAAGTGTTATGTGAACCAATATATAACATCTAGAACAATATTATTTTAACATTTCAATGTAATTATAATTCAAAATGTTGCCAAATATGTTACTTACTTTTTTTTTTTTTTTCAATTTCAAAGTAATAAATTACTGCTTTCAGCATTATTTTGCATTAGGACCCATTTTACCCCACGATGGAGTAAATCAGGTCACAACATTATAAGCTCAGTTAAACTATTTCATAATTAAAAAATAAATATTAAAATGACATAAAATTGATCTAAAGGAGTTCAATGTTAAGATGCAATTGGAAAGAAATGCGAAATATTTCTGGTTTTGTTGCTATGAAACTTTAAATATGAAAATAGCTAAAATTGACCCATTTTACCCCACCTGACCCTAATTACTAAAATTAACTTTTAATTTTATTAATAATGTAAAATAAATACATAATATAAAACTAATTGGTGTTTGATTTTAAGCTGAATCTGATGTACATGTAACAAGAAGTTCCATCTAGAACTATGTGAGCCTACTTTCCGTATACACCAACTTTTATAAAGGTTAATACATATTCATTCACTCACTCATTCTTTCATTCATTTATACAGTTATTCACTCAATCATTTACTCATTCATGTATTTGTTCACACATTTATTTATTTTTTCATTTATCCACTCATTTGTTCATTCATTCAATCAAAAATTTCCTTAACAAGCTGGCTCAAAAAATTTTATTGGGAAATACGCTTGTTTTGCTCTGTTTGAACTTCGTATCTGTACATCTTCTATGTCATACAATCATTCGGATCAAGTTTCTTTCAAGCAAATCTGTCAGTTAGATCAGGATTTATATAGGATTCAAATTACCCCTAAGTGCTAGTGGGAAAGGTTTTTTTTAAACTGTTCAAAGTTAAACAAAAATGGTTCAAATCAAAAGATACTTCACGTCGAGAGCTCCTATGAATAAGCTTGTTCAAAGAAATTTGAATTTTATGGCCAGTGTTTATATTATTTGTTTCCTATTTCCCCATAGGCGATAATTCTAAGATTTTTTGAACTGTTCAAAATTGAACGAGAAATTGCTCAAATAAAAAGTAAAATATGGAAATGAGATGTTCTCTCCGAGATCTTTGAATACAAAAAAAAAAATCTTTCAAATTGAATAATTCCCTCAAAAGTTATTGGGGGGAGGGGGCAGACAGACCGACAGACACACATTTTCCCCATCTCAAAACCCTACCTTTTACTTTTATGGGAAAGTAAACTACAAAAGTGCGTTGTAATGCATGAATTGTCATGAACTATTTTTAATCAGTAATCTTTTACTGCATATTTTTTCTTCATGATTTTTTATACACAGATTGTTTTCTTTTTCTTTTTTTTTTTTTGAGTTTTATCCAGCAAAATATTTTAAACATAAACAGAATTTCTCTTAACAACTATAACTTTTAAAATTCAAGATATAGACAAAAAGCCTAAATTAACTGTAAATAAATGCATCACTTTGGTTCAATGTACAGGCCGCTGTACTTTACAGCTTACAGGAGCTGTATACCACAACAGAGGACTTTTTGTAGTACAATGAAAATTTTCTAGAGCATACATATTGTACACACTCATGTATATATATCTCTGTGTGTTTGTGTTAAGAAAAACTAATAAATTGGAAAAAAAGCAAATTTTCTTGCCTCCTGTAACTACTTAATTTCCCTCTTTTTTGTTTCAAATTGTTTGATTGACTTTCTTTGTTTGTTGCTGTGTATTTTATTTTATAGTAATTTTTCCTACAATTTTATTGACATAGGAAACAAGAAACAATAGCTTTAGAACGAGAAGAAATAGAGAAGCAACGTAAGTTATTAGGAAAGAAAAAACCAAATGCCAATCAGCCAAAAGGCCGAGCAAGCATGAATTCTGCATTAGCTAATGGTGATTTTATTAGGCCTGAACCCCCCAAAGAGTATGCTATTATTTTTATTTATTGTTTTTTCTACTCTATTTTTCTAATATGTTGCCTACATTTTGTGTTTTATAATAATAATGAAACATTTTTGAGCATATAAATTTTCGAAAATATATATATGTATGTATGAAATTTTACTTTTGACGAACATTTTTCATACATAGCATGTATAATACAATACATTTCATTTATTTTTAATGAATATCATAGATGTTTTTGCCAAATACCTTTTCATGAATCAGTTTTTGCCACTGTACTGAAAATGGCTCTTCCAAGTTGGCGTCTCTTATTGCAACAAGATAGTTGTCAGATACCTATATAATGTTTCAACAAAGTTTGATTCTTTAAATTGTGCATTAGAGTTTTCTGTTAAGATCTAATAGGATGTGCTGCTACCTACATTGAATTTAATTTTTTCTTTTGAACGTTTTAAAAGGATATTGGTTTTCATTTACATATTAGGTTATCATGGATTTAATAATGGTTGTGATTCAATCCTGCTTGCTTTATTAAAACTACATATTTCTAGAAATGATGTAAAACATTTGTTGCTCACTAATCCAGTTTTCTATACCTAATTGTTGATACAATATCAAAATAAAATGAATAAAAATTAAGTTTTAACAAATTAGGGTTTTTTAAAAAACCTTAAAAAGGAACAATACAATTTGAGCATTATATTAAATTTTTTAAGCACCATATCAATTTTGTTTAAATTCATTGAAATGAAATGTAAGATTTTATACATTTTCCTACAATTTGGTATAAATTTATCAGATTTCGAAATATTTCCTTCGAAAGTAATACTAGATAAGGTTTGTCAAAGCCTTTTTTAGACAAAACATTTGTGAAATGTTTTCTAAATTGTAAAATCAGATCTGCTTGTTTTTTTCCTTTATGCCTTTATTCATGGCTCCTTAACAAAGTTTATTTTCTTTCATCTTTGGAATATACTTGTTGTATTGAGCTTCTGTATTCAAGTTATGGAATTGTGAAAAATGAAACTTGAACTTTGTATAAAAATTTATTTATATTTCAATAAAGAATTCTTTTCTTTTGAATTCCCCCTCCTCTTTTAAATTATCATTTTTTAAAAACTAAGCAGGGGAGAAAAACACTTTTGAGTCCTCAAAATAACTATTTGATCTATTGATGTATCCATTATAAAAGATATTTTTTAGCTTTAAGTATATATTTCACTTTCTGTACTTTTCTATATGCTATGCTAACTGATGCTAATGTTTTCTTATTTGATTGCCCTCCTGTCCCCCCCCCCCCTGTATATTTAATATTAAATACACTTCCTCACATATTGTGTAATATTTTTTCTGAAATTGATGAACTTTATTATATTAGATTATTTTGTTGCATATATATATTAAAATATTTTTTAAAATTTGATCCTTTTTTTAGCATTCTCAGCTGGTCTGAGTATTATGAACAAGAAGAAATTTTTAAGTTAAGACAAGTTTCCTTAAAGAAAGAGGACACTGATTTACAGTTAGAATTAGAAAAATTAGAAAGGGAAAGAAATCTTCATATACGAGAATTAAAACGAATACATAACGAAGATCAATCTAGGTTGGTTTACTTTTCTCATATCTGCATACAATAACTATTTCTCTGTAAGATATTAACCACCTGCATACTTTTTAGTATTAGTTCATAGGTTTTGCTTTCTTTCTGTGGATAATTATATACATGTTAAGTATATTTTATGTTCTTCTAGCAGCTTGCTGATAAACATAATCCTTAAATTTAAATTCATTGTAATTTTAATTCACTGCAGTAGCCTTTTTTTTTTTTTTTTTTTGTGGATTTAGTGAGTTTTAGCAGAAATTTGATGATTATACCCTTACCAACTGGTTTTCCAAGGAGGCTAATTTTTGCTGGAATGATGTACATTTAAAAAAAATAATATTTCTATATGCATTAGAAACAACATAAAAGCGAACTAGACTTCTAACCCTTTATCACAGGAACAGCCTTTCAGTTATCGCTTGTTCTAAAGAGGTAGTAACCAAAATCCCCTCCTTCATTATGCAATTGCTGCAACACATTTCTGTATGTTCAACTATATAAATATAACTATTTTAGGGTCAAATTTTAGATTTTTTTTCTACTCTGAAGATTTACGTTTATCTTTCTAATTAAATACTTCTCTCATTATGATTGTTAAACCAGTAGGTACATTTTTTCTCTACCTATTTTAATGCTGTTGTTGCTATTTCTGTTTCAAATGTTAATAGTGTAAAAATACTGTGCTTGGTACTGTAATATTGTAATTTAAAATCACTTTGGTTCTGCTTTATTAAGTTAATTGCATTTCTGTTTAAGAGTGAATCTTATTTTGGTAATTTTATATTGATGTTGGACCCAATGGTTTGTTTACAAATTCATTATAGTGATTTTTCAATTTCAGATTCAATAATCATCCAGTATTACACGATAGGTATCTATTACTCACATTGTTAGGCAAAGGAGGATTTAGTGAAGTTCATAAGGTATGATTTCCCTTTCATGTTTCTTATTTAGAAAGCTGTTTTTTTCTATAAGGTTAGAAAGTTTAATAAAAGGTCAACTTAATAAACAAATATTGATAAAATTTATACCAATTTATTTCAGGCTTTTGATTTAAAAGAACAAAGGTATGTTGCCTGTAAAGTTCATCAATTAAATAAGGATTGGAAGGATGACAAAAAAGCCAATTACATTAAGTGAGTGGAGTTATTTTAAATTCACGTTTTTAGTTTTAGGTTTAAATTCTTTTTTGCGTGTAGTTTTGCTTTTCCAATGCATTAAAATATTTTTTATTTCCTTTAGCTCTAAATTCAAGATGTAATAAATGTGTGTGTGTGTAAAGGTTAAAGTTCACATTTCAAATGAAGGGGAAGCTCCTCATTAAACATTATAAGTGAAAGGGATCAAAAATATTTGCTAGGGGAAAAAGTAGCAGTATTTGTTTGATTTATTCATAGTTTTGCATGTTCAGTCACAAAAAGTTTGCATTCAAATGTGTTTTTGCGTTCCTCTACATTTTTAATCTTACTCAAAATGTTAACAATTGATTACTTCTATTTCATTGAAACTGTACAAATATTAGAAAATGTTTCAAATTCTAACCAAATTTAAACTTTATTATTAGTAGAATGGCATTGAAAGAGAATATTAGTTTTCGAGCTCTTCAGTAATTTGCTTTCACGTGTTTAATAAAATTGTATTAATTGCAAAAAATGTTCACCCATTTCGTAGAAATTAATGCTAAATACTTTGTAAAAGAAACTTCTAATTCTTCTTCAGGTTGCAAAATAATTAAACATCCGAGAGCAGATAGATATTAACATCTATATCTGTATTTTTTATCTTCTTATGGCTGGGAGATTGGGGTAAGATTCCAGGAAAGGTCGTTTCATTCAGAGCCATATATGTGGGACGATTGGTATATGGGAGAAATGAATTGAGAGGCACATAAAAATAATCCTATTATTAGAAGCCTCTCCTAAATAAAAGATAAAAGTGAAAAGTTGAACTCATAAAGATTAAATTACTAAAAAAAAAAACTCTCCAACTGTTTTCATGAAATGTTGTATGTTATTTTTTTCTTTATCAAAGTTTTGTGTTTCATAATCCTTTCTCTAGCTTTTGTTTCTTCTTCTTTCTATTTATGTACTTTTATTGATTTTTTTTGGCAACATATTTACATACTGATTTAATTGAAGGCCCTACTTTATTTTGAAATTTAGGAGAATTGCTAACCATGTTCTACTAGACACTTTTGGTCATATACTAATCATTTTGCTTTAACCCTCTGCTCCCGTGATTTGAGCGGGGTATCTGTTTCGTCCCCCACTACGGGTGGGGTTCACGTGAAAATCGCGGGTGAAGAATTTTTTTCCCTGATTTCAATACGGATCCCCCCATTTCCCCGTGTACGTTAAAAAACCATTATCTGATGCTTATTTTCGCTGCTAGGTGGCACTAGAGGGTTCAGGTATTTGGGGTTTTTTTTTTTTTGCTTGCTTTTTTTCCCCATCATATTTGAGTTTGCGTGCTTTCTTTTGTCTTTGCGCCATAAACATTTATGAAAGATATGGATTTGCCGAGTGTCTACTTGCAAGATTTGATAGTAAATGAAACAAATAGATTTGCCTCTCAACATCCCTCTGCTAATCTAAGGAAGCATAAACTATGGATTCCAACAATTGTTGACAAAATGATGCTATTTTTTGCCCTTTTATTTTTGCAAGGTATAGTAAAAAAGTCAGATTATCATTGGTATTGGTTGAAAAGAGAATCTATAAACACTCCAATATTTTCAAAAATTATGAAACATGATCATTTTTACTTGTTGATGAGAAATCTCCATTTTGTCAATAACAAAAATTTTGATTGGTCAATGCATCCTTGCGCTAAGTTATTTAAAATTTATGATGTTATTGAGCACATTAGAAAAAAGTTTTGTGAAATAGTTAGTCCCGAAGAACAGCTCACTGTAGATGAATCACTAATGCTTTACAAAGGTCGTTTGTCATGGAAACAGTATATTCCTTTGAAACGTTTACGGTTTGTGATAAAATTTTTCATGCTATGTGAAGCTTTGTCAGGTTACATATGATATGCGACTTCCTTTTGTATACGGGAAAAGGTATGTCTCTGTTACCGGAATACTCATCATATCCACAATCAACTGTTGTTCTTCACCTATTACACTGATTTCTAAACAGAGGATTTTGCGTAACTGTTGATCAGGCTTGGAGTAATCGCGATTACGTAATCGTAATCGGCTGTAATCGATTACATTTTGACAAAATCGTAATCATAATCATAATCTGACAGTGGCATCTTCTTATAATCATAATCGAAATTGCGTAATCTCGTAATCCCTTTTCTCCCGTAATTTTAATCGTAATCTTAAGGAAAAAATCCGTAATCTGCTGGTCCTATAATCGTGTAATCTTGACCTGCTGAAAGCTGAAATTTTTAGCTCTACCATTGAATAGAAGAGATAAGATTACAAGGAAAAAGGCTTCAAGCTGTGTACTGACGCGACCTTAAGTGGTTTGTAACCTACGGGCGATCATAATATTATAAAAGGTTCTGTGTGGCGGTCGCAGACCCTTGATGGCAGGACCATATAGTCCGCCAGAGACGCTTGTTGCGGTTTCTCAGAATTCTTAATTGCGGCTCCACTCTCCCTGGGGAATGGCTGCTGGAGAGCCTGAGAAAAAAAGAGTCTAGATACAGGACTTCTGGATATGTCACTCGCATCGCCTTGGGGCTCTCAAGGGGGTCTCCTTGCGTCGTCCAGTTTCGGTAAAGCGGCAATCTGTCCGCAAGTCAATAAGATTTCGGGGTAGATAAGAAAGGGGAAGCACTAATTACCCCTTCAAAACATATTCAAACGGTTGGGCAATAGGCGAGAGTCTGGAGCTGGCATGAAATGGACGCCCCATTTTCCCTTTCAATAATCGAAGCAGACCGCCCCCCGAAAATCTAGTGGAAAGAGAAAGTCACGAAATGCCTTTTGGCGTTTTTCTCCTTTCTTTAACTGCGGAAGTGAAGAATTTTTCTTTAAGAATAGCACATTTACACCTCAGCAATTTAGGTTCAGGAGGTACATGATGCGCTATGCTTATGTATGAAATCTTAATCCTGGTAACGTGTGATTATTATTACTTTTTTAAAATATGTTCTTCGAATATTTAAAAAAATACATACATTTAAATCTTAAATTTATTTATATTTTAATGCTAATATTCTTTTTAATTAATAGGTATGTACAAGAAAAAGAGATTATGTTCAGACATTCTCATAATTGTTTTTTACATGCATGAATTCATATTTAGGAATTATTTTAAACAGTTAATTATCTTTTCCTTCTTAGAATTACCTCAACAGAATTTTGTATTTCAGTTTAATCTTGTACGTTAAATTTATATTGTAAAATTACCGTAATTATCTGTGTATAGCCCGCGGGTTACGAAAAACTTCTTTTTATACTACCTGCGGGCAATACATGAAAGTAAAAAAATATATATTATTAAAAGACAACTACCGTTCAAAAATATCAAAATATCTTTTCTTGCCAAACAAAATGCAGAGGAATAAATCGTAGCTATCGAAACAATAGTCCAAAGTAGATTGGGGCTCGGGTGTTGTAGGCGAATGTATTGTCTTCTAAAGATACATGCCATGTTTTTTTCTGGGTGCGGGTTATACAACAGTGCGGGGTATAAACCGAACTTATTTTTTTAGAATGAATTTTTCTTCCTGCGGACTATACAAGATGCGGGCTATATACTGATAATTACGGTACTTGCCCTTTATTTTTTTATTAAAACAGTTTCATGGAAAAAAAATTACATGCTCATACATGTTAAAAAAAATCCCACAAGAAATCATATTAAAATATTATAGTCATTCATATTATAATTATTCTTCATATTACATTTTAAAGATTACTAATTTCATTAAGAGTTATTTGAATGTTCATGTTAAATTTTTTTGAAATTATTCTAAAATGCAGCATTTATTTTCAAAGGATTATTTATCTCTTACACTATCTGAATATTTTGTTATCTCGTGCAATTCATACACATCTTATAATTGATTTCATACAGAATCATACAAAATTATTATTTACAGTAAATTAATTGGTGTTATGTGAAATATTTGCACAATTTAAACTAGAAAATAAATACAATGGAGAAATATACTACATTTTTAGAAATTGCGGCCAACTAAAATTTTGATTGTATGCACACAAAATAACAATGAACCAGGTAAATCACTTATGCATTATATACATTACATTTAGTGCATCGTCTTTGTTTATATACAAAATGCGATCAATGTAGTTATCTCTCACATGAGTTTTAAAAGTTCGGAGTTCGGAATGTGCCTTTCCTGATTTATATATATATATATATATATATATATATATATATTACAAATTTCTTATTTCTGCAACGACGTCATAATTCAAGAACTGTGATGTTGAAATTATTTCATTATAATTGCATTCATCATCATAACAGTTATCTCTTATTAAATCAAAAATTTAATTAAAAATCATTACTTTTTGATTTGTGGCACTATTGCAAAAATGAGAGTTGTATGCATAATATCGGATAATTTTATGCTAATCTAATCGTAATCAAAATCGTAATCGGATGTCATAATCGTAATCGATTACATTTTTCAACTACTGTAATCGCTGCCGTAATCGTAATTACATTTTAGCAAAGGATTACAATCGTAATCGTAATCATAATCTCTCAATTTCTCCCTTTGTTATCGTAATCGATTACGTTTCTTTGTAATCGACTCCAAGCCTGCTGTTGATAATTACATATGTCGTCAAGCTTGGCAGATATTCTTGTTCAAAAGAAAACGGACATATCTGGAAACTCCGCAGTAACAGAAAAGATTACCAGGTTTTGCAAAAGAAACCTCCAGGTTTTGCAAAATATTTCCTCCCGAGCTACTTATAACTGGCGATTCATTGTTTGGTAGCCAATGGTCTAAATTGTGGGGGGCGGGGGACAATTTTGCTCTGAAGTGACTCATAAACTTGACACTGGGCAAAAGGGCACACAAATAGAATCTGAGAGCTATTGTTCTGTTCCTATTTATTCCAATATAGTACCCAACTCGACTTGTTCTGGCATATGTAAAGAACTCAGAATTGAAAAGTTTCTCACTTTTTCCCTCTTCTTTTTTTCTTTCTTTTCCAAGGTGGGGGGAATAGCTCACAGTAAAGTTTGAAAAGGGTAGGATTGCTCAGTGGCTTCATAAGTTTAACCACCACTGGTGTAGACAGTTGTTGCCACCCATGAGGTACACTTAAATCTTCAATGTCTTACCCTCTAAATTTGATCCATTATGCCAAAAAAAAAAAGAATATGATAAAATTTGATCATCAGCAAACAATATTTAAAGGTAGCTCAAAGTGGGTAAAATTTCATAATTGAACAAGATTTCGTGTGTGTGTTTTTGCGTTTTTAAGCAAGATACGAATTATGATTTGCAATTATGTTTCATTTATTTAATTATATTAAAAGCAGGGTTCGTTGATTTAAAGTGATTTTTTTTTTTTTTAAATCATTGATTTTACAATGTTAGAAAGTGTTGTAAAAATAAAATATGCTGCAATTACAACCACTCTTTCAAACAAAACTATTTCATAAGTTTGGAACTAATTACTAGTTTTTTAATTTTATAATATTACTCTTATTCTTCAAGCATCTTAACAGCAAAGATAATTCATTCAATCATTCAAATTAGAATTCATAATAATCATGAACCATTCTGTGTTTTTTATCTTAAAAATAGTATTTTAGATTCATTTAATAAATGCCACACAATAAATAATTCAGAATGATAGTGTTTAAAACACAATTTTTAGCATTTAGAATATGAATCCTTAAAGTTTCACCCATGACCCTAATAGCTTAAGGTTTTTTTCCTTCTAAAATATTTTTTTATCATAGAAGTTTTCAACAAAGATATTTGATTAAAACGAAAAGTTTCAGGTTTTGGTAATGGTGTGCGCATATGATTTTACTAAATGGGTAAAAATATTTCAAGCGTTTTCATTTATAAAATAGAAAAATGATTAAAGTACACTCAATGTAAAAATTAAGTACACACAATTGTTACTTTTTTTCAGCTTTCAACAGCAAAATAATTCAGATTAAATTTGCTCATTTTCTCAGCACTTATGACTGGTAGGGTTAAGTTTCATTTAAGTCACGCATTTGTATTAAAATTTGTTTATCACTATTATTATTAAAAAATAGTTATTGCTGTGAAAATAGCTTAAAGTGTGTTTTTGTATATTGATTAACATGCCATATCGTTTCTATGAATGTAACATAATAAATACCCAAACTATTTAAGGTCTTTTTTAAAAATCAAAAAAATCCAATTTAAATTTTAAAAAATCTGATTTTTTTTTTGATTTAAAAAAAAATAAAAATAAATAAATCACAAACTCTGATTAAAAGTAAATTTTATATAAATAAGTAAAAATTAAAGATTTGTAAATTGCATTGCTGTAATCAAGTTGTTTTCCTAATAAAATAGACAATATTCAACTTTGAAAAAAAGGACCATCCTAGTGGAATAAGTAAATTTTGACCCCCTCCCCCCCAGAAAAAGTTTGAAATTTCGAGCCTGGTAACATTTTTTGTTTTATTTAAATGCTAGCTCATGATAATGTTTATAAAGCTCTTTGACTACTCTTGAAAAAAGTTTTACTGTAAATTCTTATTGAGCAATTTATTTTACAGGCACGCTCTTCGAGAATACAATATCCATAAATCACTTGACCATCCTCGTGTTGTAAGACTGTATGATGTTTTTGAAATCGATGCCAATTCGTAAGTCTTTTCCCTCTGTCATTTATCAAAATTTTACATAATTGTGTGTCTATATATATATATATATATATATATATATATATATATTTCTTTTTGAATCTACATATGGTTAGATCAGGGAAAAAAAAAGTGTGCATGAATCATATGTTAAAAATAGTTCTGTCTGTATTTTGGGATGAAAATATTCTGCTTGCAATTATTATTTTTCAACAGTTGTTTGTAGCCTTTTTCCCTTGAACCCATGCCCATATTTTAAGGGCAAGTCATGAAAAAATATGTAGATTTCATGAAAAACAAATATAGATGATCCAAAAAATGGCAGTAAAAATCGATCTAAGAAAAAATAAACTTCTGCTAATGTAAAATTAAATGTGCAGATTTTAGCATCATCTTCTTATCTATTAAGTGAATAGTAATACATAGTATTAATAGTAGTAATAAATAATTTCTCATTTCTTCACTGCAACTTGCTGCTTCATTTAGAGTTCTTCATTTGTAATCTTAAGCTCTCTAAGTGCGGAACCAGCCCTGAACAGCTTTGTAGGTTGACTGCCGAAACTGGCCAAGAGTAGCGAAGATAAATGGGTTGGGTAGGGAAAAAGACTCATGCCATGTGAGGAAAAGAGACCCCTGACGTATCAGGAGTATTTTGTCTAACCAATAACATTTCGCTGCATGTGTATTTTAATGGTGTATGTTTTTCTTTTTTTTTTTCTTTTTTTTACTTGCCTTTGCTTCTAATGTAAATTATTGTTGTAGGTTTTGTACAGTTTTAGAATACTGTGATGGTCATGATCTTGATTTCTACCTCAAGCAACACAAAAATATTCCTGAGCGAGAAGCTCGCTGTATAATAATGCAAGTTGTTCATGCTCTTAAATATTTGAATGAAATCAAGCCTCCAATCATACACTACGATTTGAAGCCAGGTATTATTAATTATGGTTTAAAATTTATTGTTTTAACTTTATTCTTTGCTTTATGGAAACATTTTGCATTGTATTAAGTATCTTCCAAAGAGCTTAATTTTCTAAAATTTCCTGAAATTCCAAAAATGTTGCTCAATTTGTTCTGAAACTTTTATGTTCCAAGGTGAAAGAAATTGCAAACTTTTAACAAGTGTGACATGAAATGTAAAAAAAAAGAAGTAACTAAAATTTCTCTCGCGCATATAGCCATGTGATGTGTTTATTGAGTGTGCAAAAAATATTTTTATCTCATCAATTGTTCAGCAAAGAATGGTAATTTTCTATTGTGTTTAAAGCCATATTTCTTATGAGAAACTATTATTCTAAATAAGTTGTAAAAATTCTGTTATTTCCGAAAAAGATGGTGTACAAGAAAATGAAAAGCTTTTACCCCCCCCCCCCCCCACACACACACAAAGGTTCATTTATTTATGGAATGTGTCTCAACATACTTTAAAATAAAATTTATCATCTTTGATTTCCTCCCCTCCCCTTTTTTTGGTTCCCTTTTAAGTGACCTGCACATACATTTGGAATATTTCAAATGATTCAAAATATTATTAGCTTCAACTCATATTCTTCATCTTCAGTAAAACCGTAGAGGCTGTAAATAATTAAACCCATTTAATAAAGAGATACAGTAAACTCTCGATTATCAGCGGGCTGTTTATCCGCTTTGCGGATTATCCGCGCAATCTTTTTGCTTTTTTTTTCCAGTGATGATTTACTGAGTGTACAAAAATGTATCCATTTTAAATTAACATGTGCAAAATCTATTTTTAGAAATTCTTATTTCTTTCTTCCCCCTTCCTTCCTGTGACATCAAGCCATGGTCACTGAAACCTGACTAGTTGAAGTTAATAATAACTACTAATAAAATACTTAGAGGAAAAGGTGAGGCATCCCTCTGAGACAAAATGTTATTGAAAAAGCTTCAGTCACAAATTAAGATTAAGAGTTTTAAAATGAAAAAGCAAAAACAACTAACAGACTTTTTTGTAAGAATTTAATGCATGTACTAATACTGCATTAAATTCTTACAAAATGTGGCTATTAAATATGATATTTGATATTGTGGTTATTAAAAAAGTTTAAATATATGAGAGAGTGTGTTATTTTATTTTTTTAGCTTTTAAATACATTTTTTACATACACTGTTATCGTTTTTAGATGTAGTTTAAATGTATATGTGAATATTATGGATTTTTTTTAGCTATTGTATACACTAGTATCGTTTTTTACCCATTTTGCAGATTATTCGCGAAATTCGCTTATCCGTGGTTACCTTGCCACCCTATTCTGCGGATAATCGGGAGTTAACTGTATTTGTTGTAGAGCGAGACTGAAGAAATTGCTTCATGCACTACATTAAAAAATAAAATAAAATAGGCAATTTAATATAGGGGAATGTGGGAAAAAGTGAAATAGCTAAGATAAGTTAAATTTTTCAAAATGAACAAATTCGAAATTTATTTTGAAAATAACGGTGCAGAAAGAGAGAACTATTAATTTAATAGTAGAACTTGAATTAAAGCATTATTTTTTATTTTAGGCAGTAAATTTGTACGTTAAAATACAGTGGAAAATCATCACTTTGCCTCATGTATGGTACAAAGTGAAACATTGGAATAATTTCATTATGAAATAGTTTCCTATGTAATAATTAATTCTTTGCTTTCGTATAACTTCTCATGGTTGTCCAAATAGTGTGTGATGCTTCATGTTTACTAGTAAAGAGGTTTAAAAATACTTTCTATTAAGCATGAATACCTGAATGAATGAATGAATGATTGATAAAACAAATGAATTTAAAAACAAACTAGTGAATGTAAAAAAGTAAACGATAAATTAATGAATGAATGAATAAATAAATGATAAATTTGGTTTTCTAGTAAATGATGAAGGGACAAAATAAAATATTTATCTTTGCCCCATATGCATATGACAAATTGTACTAAACATTTGAAGTCAAAACAAGCCTATAAAATAAATTAACACTGCACTAGACATTAGTAGGTCTTAATTTATATTTAAAATATGAATAACGGTTTTATCATTATAAAATAGAAAAACTTTTTTTGTCTTAACACAAATTGTTACAATATGAGGATCAAGTTAAAAAAATGGTTTGTATTGACATATAGCTTGATTTTTAGAATTAACTGTTTTTTGTCTACATGTTAATGTAACATAGTTAAAATGTTATTAAATAGGTGGCCTTGCAAACAGTAAATATTTTACCATTTCACTTTGTTCCATGTTCCTCTACATTAGTAAATAAATATTAATTTGTGTACTTCTGGATAATTAAGTTGCAGTCAATCTTTCTTTAAAATTTCTGAAGTTTATGTAACGGTCTAAAATGTTTATTCATTTATTGAAAAATTTAATTGATTCTCATTAATTCTGAATATTTCTTCGTGCAATTTGATTACCTTTTAACACATCCTTAAAGATTTTAGACTTCTCTAAATAAGAGCATGAAGTATGTCTCAATGGATGTAGCTGGTTACCTTTAAAAGTTAGCTCTAAAAAATGCTAAACAAAAAAACAAAAGAAGAGAATGAAAAAAAAACATTGTTAATTTCTTAACAGCAAAAAGAAATAATAATTAAGCATTTATAAACAAAATTAAGGAAGTCTTTAAAAAATTGTCGATCATCAGCATTTGAGGATGCAAAAGAGTTTATTTTGTTCATCTTAATAATGAAAGATATGCATAAACAAGCATATCTTTCTTTGCCTTCCTTTCTTTAGAATATTTTTCCCCAAATTTCCTTTCCTTTCGGATTGTTTCAATAAATTTTTCCGAGTCCTCTTTTATTTTTTGTAAAATAGACACAAGTAATGTACTATTACATTGTTGATAGTTTTACATTGGATAGTTTTTCTTGTTTCTCTCTTCTTTTTTGCTGTTTCTAAATTCGCACATATTGGTTTCTTAGCACATGTTGGTTAATAAGCATTATAGAAATTGTGTAATGAAATGTCATGCATTTCTAGAAAATTTGTGAATAATTTATTTGCTTCAATCTGCAGGAAATATTCTATTAGGCAGTGGTGAAATCAAAATTACAGACTTTGGTTTAAGTAAAATTATGGATGATGAAAACTACAGCCCAGACATTGGTATGGACCTCACATCTCAAGGTGCTGGTACCTATTGGTATGTATATTAAGAATGGGATTTATTTACATTTCTAGAAATTACATATGCATACAAGTGTGTATGGCCTGCAGAAGGCTGAGGTAGCAAGGACAGGGTCCATAAAAGGGTGTTTTTAAAAGCTTTTAAAAGTGCTTATTTTTCATCCATGTTTGTATGCTTTGGTGGTATAAGAGCATATGGTCCTCGTAAATGACCCCCATAAAAAAGGCCAAGCAAGCCTTGAGGTAAGGAGATCTTTAGTAGGTAGCCACTGATGAAGTCATTCCCTGGGTAGCGGGAAGAGCTTTGTTCTTTGTTTAGTTTCTGCAATTCCCAGGAATCTTTTTTTCTGTTATGTTGCAATATAAATTTTATATTATTTATATTGAGGAGTTTTGGCAATTGGGGGGGGGGGGGAGATGTAATGTGCATAGCTTTAAATGATCTTTTTAAGCTCATAAAAAATTAAGTGCTTAAAAAATTTTTTTCGAGTTTAAAAAGTGCTTATTTTTTATTGAAAAAATTTGCTACACACCCTGGAGGAGCTTCCCTCAGGTAGCAATGCCCTTAAGGGTGGCAGCTATTAACAGCTAATTAATTTGTAACATAGTATTATGCTTCTATTGAATAGACATATATCTGTTCTTTGGCTATTTAATATTATTTTTTAAGACTTCCATGTGTACTTAGTGAGAATATTTTTAGTTCCTGCATGCTACAAATGGATGTTATTGTAAATATCTTTTGCATTATTAAAGGGTTTTAATTTATCTCAATTTGGATTCTGCACACCACAATATGTTCAATCTAACCTCAGGGAGATAAATTTGACAAATATTTCTTGGTAAACCAATAACACAGAAATAACTATGTATTTCTAAGACTTATTCTTAATTTCTTTTAATTTAAATATTTTTATTTAAGGACCATTTCACAGTATTTTCTAAAAATGTAGAGTCCACAACATGACACTTTTTTGTTATAACTATGTAATTTACAGTTTAGTTATCACTAAATTTTATTTTCAAATTGTGCTCAACACATTATTTGAAAATAAAATTTGGTGATAATTAAACTGTAAATTGCGTAGTTATAACAAAAAAAGTGTCATGTTGCGGACTCTACATTTGGACAAAATACTTTGAAATAGCCCTTAATGCGTAAGTGATAGAGTAGTTATATATTATTAATAATACTTTTTTAAAATAGAATTTATGCATATATTCAAACAACTCTCGATAAATGTCTAATTTCTTGAAAGCAGAAAGCATATTTATGATATACATTTGCTCAAATTTATACATTTAAATCACTTTTTTGAAAAGTCACTGTAGATTTACTTCTTTTTTTAAAATTTGGTAGTTGTTTTTTGTTGGTAGATGGTAGTGGCACATGGCCGTAACCAGGGGGGTTTTTGGGGGTTCAACCGCCACCCCCATTGGGTAGTTACTAGATCCTTGATACTACATATATACAGTAGGTGCAGTTTTAGATCTTTGAGGGAAGTTAGAGGAGCGGGTTTTTGGGGCTTCTGCAACTTAGATATCTGTAGCTGGTCTTAGAACTATAATGTCAACGTTACTGGAGGCAGGGGTTCTAGGTCTCTCCCCAGTCTTCCTAACAATGCAATTTCAGAATTCTTTGGTGAATTTAGAGGAGGCAGAAAGGAGTTTAGTTACTCACCCCCCCCCCCCCCCCCCACAATTTTTTTCAAAATAAAGTCTTATATCTTTTAGGTTACTTTTGGTGTCACTAGTGATAGCGTTCGGTGGCTTTTCCCTGAAAATGTTTCCAGTGTTTCTTTCAGATCTCTCCGAGGGGGCACTGCCCCATCAGAGCATATCAACTGCCCCCCCCCCCCCCAGGGAAACAAATTCAGATCACAATTTTTAAAAAAGAAAGAAAGAAAAGGGAGATCACGCTTTGAAGACTTTAGTTTCAAAAACACTTTTGATGAAAAGACATCGAACACTATCACTAGCGTCACCAAAAGTAACCTAAAAGAAAAGACTTTTTTGAAAAAAATTGCGGGGGGGGGGGGGGGGGGGGAAGAGTACACTAACTCTTTTCTGACTCTTCTAACATCACCAAAGAATCCCGAAATTGCAATGTTAGGAAGATTTCAAAACGTTTTCTGGGGCGAGCTCTCGAACCCCTGCATCCAGTAACGTTGAAAAAAATTGGCTGAAACTTCATTTTTAAGACTTCAGTTTTGAAAATTTTCTTAGGGGAAAACTTCTGAAACTCCTTCCTCTTACATCCCCAAAGAGCCTAAAATTGCATTCTCGAGAGTTGAATTGCACAAAAATTCAGGGTTGGAAAAAACCCGGGTTTTTTCAGAAAAAACCCAACCCAGTGGGTTTTTTCGGGCTTTATTGGGTTTTTCAAAAATTTGAGGTTTTCTTTATTTGTAAGAGGTTGCCTACACATAATGGTATTAATTAAAGTGAAAAAGAATAAATATTATGTATTTCTTTTAAGAACACTTTATGCTTAAATTTTAAAAAAAATTTTGAAAAAATAAAATAATTGCCTTTTAAATATTAATTATTCCATTCTGTCCTTTACAACTACAAATTAACTTTTTAAAAGTCAATTACTTTGCCCTTGTTTGTTGTATTTTTAGTGTTCAATAAAATCCCATCAAAGGGTTTAAGAAACAAGTTATTTTTAAGTCTAGTTAATTGCAATTATTTTATGTTTAAAGGAGTTTAAGCTAATTACTTTCAAAATTACTGCAATCTCTTACATGCATCGATGCTGCTGACGGGCTATAGCACGTCAAACACTCAAACATCGGAGGTGGAAATGCAAAAAAAAAAAAAATTACACGCCCCCGGGACGCATAATTTTTAGCAATTTTCATTGCGGAAAAAAATAAAGTCAAATATATAAAAAATTGATAGGCAAAAATATTTTTGTGCGTCCTTGACCAGCATTTCGTTAGATGCCATAGATTGTTTTCTTAAAATTAGTTTCTCTTAAAACATATCTATCATTTTGAGTGAAATTCTGACATTTTCTTTCTTTTGGCATTTGTTTCTATACTTTTTTCAACAGAGAATTTTTTGTGGGAAAGAAATTTTATTTTGATTATGTAGAACATTTTCAAACCCATCCAGCATTTTTGACTTTTCATAAATGATAAAAATATATTTGGTTTAAGTCTTTTTTTTTTTTTTTCTGTTTACATAAGTGGAGTTCAAGTTTGAGCATTGAGTTTGAAAAAACCCACCTGTAGGATTTTTTTAAGTGGGTTCTTATTATTGAGTCAACCTTCAAAATTTTACACCCATGGCATATAAGGTATATATTATGAAAGTATGTTATTATGTTTGGTCAAAGTATTTTTATTTGTTTACATAAGTAAAGTTCAATTTTAAACAAGAATTTTGAAAAAATCCAGCAGTGGGTTTTTTTACTTGGGTTTTTATTTTTTATCCAATGCTCAAAAATTTTTAGACATTACATATAATGTATGTATTATGAAAGTATGAATGTTTGGTCGAAATCAGTATTTTAATTTGTTTACATAAGTGGAGTTCAATTTTGAACAAGAATTTTGAAAAAACCCACCTATGGGTTTTTTCAAGTTGATTTCTGTTTTTGAGCTAACCCTCAAAATTTATACCCATGACATATAATGTATGTATTATGAAAGTATGTATTATATTTGGTCTAAATCAGTATTTTCATTGGTTTACTTAGGTAAAATATAATTTTAAGCAACAATTTTGAAAAAACCCGCTTGGGTTTTTTCAACTGGGTTTTTTTGAAAAAACCCACCTGGGCTTTTTCGGGTTGGGCAAAATCGAACCAACCCTGCAAAAATTCCCCCCGAACCCCGGCTCCAGAAATATCGTAAACATTATAGCTGTAAGACCAGTTACAAAAAAACAAGATGCATAAGCCTCAGAAACTCACTCCCCTAACTTCACCAAAGATAGTCTAAAACTGCATCTACTGTATATAGTATCAAGAATGTATCATGTGTATTAAAAAATTCATATCATCATCATTTCTAGTCATATTTATATATATATAAAAAGATATGATTTTGAAGCATACACTGCCCCTCCTAATTCCTAACATGCCCTCCTGGAGCAAACAGTCTGAAAGAAACACTGAGTGTTTTCTGAAACTAAAATCTTAAAAGCGTAATCTTGCTATTCTTTCTTTTTTTAAAAATTGTGATCTGAATTCCCCCCTATGGGGGAAGTTGACTTACTTCGAGGGGCAGTACCCCCCCCCCCCCCCCCCCCCGGGGAGATGCCTGAAAGAAACACTGCATATAACTTTAATGTCACGTATTCATGAATGGTAAATTTTGAACTCTTTTCTACTTCTTATTGGTGTTTAGTCTGCACATTTTTAGGGTGACCGCCCCCCCCCCCTTTCACCAACCCTAGTTACGCCTATGTGGTGGCAGCAACTTTTTAACACGAGATTCTTTCTTTTATTTTAATGAGGCATAAGATAAGACAAAGACTATGATTTGTTTCGTCCAGGACTAGTAAATTTTGAATGCAGGGAGGGGGGGGGGGGATAATTCTTTGAGTAGATTTTAAATATTTGTTTAGAATACACAAAAAATATAATTAATTTCAGACTCCCTTCACTCCCTTATTTAAAATTCTATACATACATTATAATTGTACAATTAGCAACAAAGTATGTGCACTGAGTGTTGAATGTGTATGAATATGTGATTGATAGGTAAATATGTAATCAAATTATATATAACTAGCGGTACCCGCAACGCCGTTGCCCGTGCAATGTTAAAATAGTGGCGCTTACGGCGCAACTTGTTTTTTGTCCCAAGCAAGCCACCGAAGGCGACCTCTTAAGTCACTTCTGAGCCAATAAAAACTTATTTCAGCCTGTATTTTTCCACAAATGTATATCTACCTTGACTTAGGTGTAATTTTTTTTCAGTCTATCACTAATAACCCATAATTATTGATCTATATTTGTATCATGTGGCATATTTATCTTAATTACATCATCAAAACTTTTACATAGCATTTTTTTTTACTCCGACACTGATAGATAGCAGTACATTCTTTCCGAGTCTGAATTCAAAAATATAACTGTTATTTCATAAATGTTTATTTAAACCAATAAAGAGAGTAAATTGTGATACCAAAATTAACAAATAAGTGTATTAGTAGCTATCTACATAAACATACATTTTGAAATCGAATCAGAGAAATGAATTTATATAATTGTAAATATGAAATTTTAATTGCCACAAATTAAAGTAATCTAAATGGGGAATTGATAAATTGATCAGACAAAGCCATTTAATAAAGATCATCTGAAAAATCTAACAGTTACTGATCATCCTTAGCCTATTCAAGAAAAGCAAAAGCTGCGGCGAAGAGATGCTGGACTATGTATATGTTGTAAGCAATTTGATGAAATAAAAAAAAAATCAGTGGCAGCTATATGGGAAGTATGTTGATAGTGAAAATTGTACGGAATGCAGTGGTGTAGCTAGCATGGGTGTCACCAAGTGGAATACGCCTTCCCCATCCAAAAAAAAAAATCATGTAAGCCGTGAAGTATGCGTTTTAATGAAATAAATAATTTTTTGTTAAAAAAATTGCTTGGAAAAGGAGAACACCATTTGCACCATGAGCCTCATAATGTTTAAAGTATTTGTTGAGGGCACTGGTTATGATTAGCGGTTAAAAACATTGTGAATATTTTTTAAAGGAAACACTTTGCTCAAAAAAAGAAAATTAAATTGGATATTTTTTCTCCCATTTTAAGTATTTGTTTTATTCTAGGGAGCTTTTAAAGGTTCATTTTCTTCTCCGTCGGGGCTGGTTGTCACCCCTGAATGGGTGACACCCGGGGCGGTCCACTCCCACTTAGCTACGCCAATATACAAATACATTTCTCTAGTAGCGGATAATGGAATACCCTGCCTATAAATTTGCTTTTGGAGTATCACGTCAATTTCTGATATGTATCGCTTAAGAGTAACAAACAAGAGTCTCGACAAAAGTAAATTCGAAAGTGAATGTGAATGCTGAAAAGGGAAATTTTATGGTTCAAAGCTGAAAAAAAATCTGTTACTAAATTAGTACACTAAAAATGCAAGGAAAATTTTATTCTTCTCGCGGAATCCTACCTACAGTTCCTAATGTTAATGCAATAGACATTTGCTTAGTTATGAGCAGAACATGAAATATTGCTTTTTTTTACAGCATTCAATGCCACAAAAATGGTAATCGGGGTGATGTTCTGACACGAACATACATATTTTTAATACGCTCAAGTCGTATTTTTTTATCTAGTGGTGTCTCTTGGCTAATTCAGTGGTGAAAGTTTTCTCTCTGGCTCTGATTTCAACTCTGTATAGGTAGGCGAGGCATTTTCAATGAAACTGATAGACTACCGATTTAAATTTTGTTACAAATGATGAATTCTTGAAATTGTTGGGAAGGTTATCTTTTTATGCTACAAATGATGAATGGCAGATTTCAACTCTTTCAAAAAGTATAATATCTATATTTTCAAATACATACCATTTTAACGCATTTAATTACGAATTCTGGAATTTAGGTTGAAAATAATCTGTAATAGTGGATTGTTTTTTAGTCATGGAGTTAAAAGTGAATGCTGAATCTTCCAGTATTGAAATGCTTTGCAAGTTTTTTCCCTAGTCCTTATGGGAAAGAAAATATTTTCCACTATTTGTAAAATGTCCACTATATGTAAGCTGTTCTGTCCAATAAGAGTACAGTACATAGCACGTAACAGTGACTTCTAACGAAATCTTCTTTAGACTCGAAGTGTTGGAGCTTTTTTGGTTTATAAAATGGCAAAATGCACGAACTTCTCCAGTTCCATACTGGAAACGACCGAACTTTCTCACGCCTTGATAAACTCGAATAGCCCCTTTTTGAAATTTCTTGAAAACAAAAACAATCCTTGAGTGTGATTTATTTTGTGAGAGAGTAATAATTAATTTTTAACAATGTGCTTAAAGCTTTAAAAAAAGCGCAAAAGGAGAAATATTTCTAATTTTAGAAAATTTTTCTTTTTCCACTTTTGAGGGAAAACATAAAATATGGAGAATTCGATAAGTAACAAACTTAGAATCTGGGATATTTTAACATCAATTAGGATACGGAAAAACTGGGACCTGATCAAAAAAACGTAAAATGCGGGAAAACTTAGATTGGCGGGACGTTAAATCAGTGTTTCACTGTAGATATGAAAACTTTGCACTTATAATATAATAGAATAATGATAAATGATGAATTCTTGAAATTGTTGTAAATGTTATCCTTTTTTAATACAAATGATGAATGGCGAATTCTTGAAAATTATGTGAACACTGCACATTTATTCAAGTGTGTGAGTATATTTAGAAATAATAATGGATATTTAAGTAATCACAAAATATTAAGCAAACATTACAAATTTACATAAGTAAAATGCATAAATGCCTCAACTATTTTTAAAACTCTTTATTTAAAAACCACTTAATTATTTTATTTTGAATGTGTATCATGGGAGATTGTAACCCCCTGCCCCTAAAAATTCGTCACTGAAGCAGTGCTCCCGTCAACATGTTCAAAAGCAAAATTAAATTCTCTATCGATTGAGTGAAAGTTTATTAAGTAACAAACTTAGAATCTGGGATATTTTAACATCTAGGATACGGAAAAACTGGGACCTGAGGGAAAAAATGTAAAATGCGGGAAAACGTAGATTGGCGGGACGTTAAATCAGGGTTTCACTGTAGATATGAAAACTTATCACTTATAATATGACGAAATAACGATAAATGATGAATTCTTGAAATTGTTGTAAATTTATCTTTTTTTAATACAAATGATGAATGGCGAATTCTTGAAAATTATGTGAACACTGCACATTTATTCAAGTGTGAGTATATTTAGATATAATAATAGATATTTAAGTAATCACAAAACATTAAGCAAACATTACAAATTTACATAAGTAAAATGCATAAATGCCTCAACTATTTTTAAAATTTTTTATTTAAAAACAACTTACTTATTTTATTTTGAACGTGTGTATCATGGGAGATTGAAATCCCCCGCCCCTACATATTTGTCACTTTTCGGGAAAAAATTATTGTATTGAAAGTTTCTAAAGTAGTACAAAATATTTTGCTTGTCTGAAGGTAGAAAGAAAAGCAGATACTAATTGTAAAAGAAGTTGGAATTAATACATTAAATTTTTTCGGAAAACTTTTTTTTTTTAACTTTCGGAATAGGTGCTCGAAGATTTTCGGAAATGTTGAATCATAATCAGCCACCCAGTAAACATTATTTGCTACAGATGTAAACTTTTGGAAATTGCAACTTTTAATAGATTGCAGCAGAAACAATATAACCCTGCATGGTATAGTTTTCAGCTTAATATCATGTTAGGACCATTAAAACATAAATTCCATTAAAATAAGCGATTAAATCTGAAAAAACCTTTCGAAAAGGGTAAATTTCTCATCGAGTGCAGTTGAAATACTGGGATTTTCGTTATATGCATGGCCGGCGAAACACACTCGCCTCATGCATGGCTCAAATCATGTTTACGTTTACATTACATTCAAACGCGGAAATCCTAGTTATCTTCACTTCAATTCTAAAATAATTCGAACGAAGTAAAGAAAATACTGGGGGATTGATATTTTAATTGATAAATTTTAAAAATATTAGGCCGAATTAAAAAAAAAAACGGCTTCGTCTTGCAAAGCATCAGGCTATAATAGAATTTTGTGCCAATTTTTGTAATCGTACGTTGTGTAGATTTTGCTGTAGAGCGCGCAGCCACAACCTCAAAAGTTCATTTTAAATACATAGATAAAATTAAATGCACTAATATAAAGAGCTTTTAAATGAGTTATTGTTCTGTTTCATTAATTGGCTTGCTGACAGATCTTATACAAAAAAAAAAAAAGAAATAAAGGAAAAGGTAATGGGGGAAAAAATGTGCTTCATAATTTTTTTAATGAAATATAACTTATGTGAAGGACATAAAGCTGCTGTTCTCGTGAAACGTTACATTATTGATATTGTGTTGAAAATTGGAGTGTTTTATTTTGTTTTTCTTTGATGAATTCTTTTATGTCTTAAAGGTATCTTCCCCCAGAGTGCTTTGTAGTTGGAAAAACTCCTCCCAAAATATCATCTAAAGTTGATGTGTGGAGTGTTGGTGTAATATTCTACCAGTGCCTCTATGGAAAAAAGGTTAATAACAATTTTATCTTGCCTAAATGCTTAAAACATTTATAATAAAGAATTTTGAAGAAAGAAACTGATGCAATTGATGTAATTATAGTTAAAAAAAAGAAGGTTTAGATTACGTAGCTGCAAACTCTCCCGGGAAAACCAGGAGTCTCCTGATTTGCAAGGCAATTTTTCTTGAGAAACAGAAAAATCCTCCAATTTTTCTTCTAAGTTTGCCAAAAGAAAAAAAGAGAAAAAGAAGAAAAACCTTATTATAATCTTTATTGTTTAACTCGGTTCAAATTTTTACCAATTTTTATGCCTTAAGTGTAGATTTTAAACATTTTAGCAGTGATGCTCTTGCTTGCCAGGAGCGACCAATTTTCCCACATTTAACAATCTTTTTGCTCCCTCTTCTGTTAAACTCCATCTTTTTGTTTATTCTGTAATTCTTTGTGAATTTTTTTGCTCTCAATAAAGAATGCAGAATCTGAAATGGCAAACAAAAATGCCTCTAGCAAAAGTTAAAAAAAGGAATAAAAAATTAAAATACATTTTCATTCAGGTTTATCTGCTATGAATGTAATAGCAATCATTTCTACCTACACCTCTAACACATATACAGATTTTTTTTACTGTAAAAGACTTTAATTGGGCCACCTGGTTCTTCCCACCAGAGCGTCACTGATTGAACAGTAGGCATTCAGGTCAATCTCTAGTTCTAGGCAGTAACAGGGAAACTTTTGCTTGCTTACTACATGGACATCTTAGATCCCTGAAATATACACAAGGCTCTAAGTATTTTGATAGATGCACAAAGTGTTCTCAGCAGGCTTCGCCTTCTGGTCTACTTGCGTACTTGGGACTATGCAAGCACAGACCTCATTGATAATCATTTGATGGTCCTGAATTTTCTGAGGGTGCATGCCATCATGGACCTGGTATAGCCCCACTGCCTATGGGGAGGAGCAACAACAATAACAAGCCCATAGTTTAAGAAGATAAATTTTTTAATTTTCAAAAAGAGAGGTTCTTTATTTCTCACATTAAGTGAGGAACAGTATCTTATCTGAGCTGAGTCGAGTTGAAAATTTTAAGAAAGTATTTTCTTTTCCTTTTGAACTGTAAAAAATTCTGCGTGATTTGTTCATCTGTATGAACTTCAGCAATGAAATGAAGTTCTCATAGTTAAAAAAGAAATTGCCGAGTAGTACTTTACGGTTTATATAAATGTATCCACAAGCCTGTTAATATGCCCTTAATCGTATAAATTTTATGTAAAGTAATGAGTAAAAATACTTTTATAAACAGAGAAAAGCAAAACAAAACATGCAAAATAATAATAATATGCAACCAAAATACTTGAATAAATTTTGGCTCTCACTCAGCTTTTTCTTTTGAAGACATACCTTTGATATAGATAAACCTTTGGGAATATCCATTATTTGGAGTTAACTGCATTTAATATATTTATCATTTATACTATAGCTAGGAGCAAGTAAAAATATTCCTGTGTGTGCCTGTTAAAATTTTTTTTAAATCTTTGATTTGCATTATGACTCGAATAAAAAGGAGCACTATCAATCATATTTTGGGTAACTCATACTTTGGAGTAAATCAAATTGTAATCACACTTTCTGTATTGCAGTGATGAATTTATTTCTTGGTGTCAATTGCAGTAATAAACTTATTTATTTGTGTCTGTGTCCTTAAAGTTTTTATTCTGTGAATTTAGCCATTTGGTCACAATCAATCCCAGGCTACTATATTAGAAGAAAATACTATACTAAAGGCAACAGAAGTGGAATTCCCAGCTAAACCTGCGGTTAGCAGTGAAGCAAAAGTATGTTTTTTTATTGTACTTGTTTATTTGTGCAAACAGAAACATGAAATGTGTGTCTTAATTTTTTTTCTAAATTTTATGCATTATAAAATTGCAATTTTCATCTTCTTAACTAAAATATATGCTACAAAGTTTCATTACAACAAAATTACTGAAGTGTTGATGAAAGGAAATTTTTAGCAAGGTTTTTGGTTGTGTAGGAAAGTTTTCTTTTTCTTTTTTTAATTTTTGCTGTTTGTTAATTTGCTTGATTTTAAAATTAACCTCAATTTTTTTGTAAATGTTGTTGGTGAAATAATATTTATTTGATATTAATCACTTAAAAACAAGGGTATTTTTTTTTCTTGATGAAAGAAGTTTTTAAAAAGATTTTAGGCTTGCTGTGATTTGTCACAAAATGGTTGTGCCATAAGGCAGATAGACATAATGCATACTTTTATGCAAGTTGGCAGTAATGAGAGCTTTTTTTTTCTCCGTTTTCTTAGAATTTCATAAGGAGGTGCCTACAGTATCGGAAAGAAGATAGGATAGATGTTATTTCCCTTTCAAGTGAAGACTACCTAAAACCAAACTACTCCAAACACAGTCGACAGTCCAATGCTGTACTGGACAAAACATAGCTTTTTCAATTGTAGTTACTAAGTTTCTTTTTCAATTGTGTACATAGAGAGAGCTCTCCAAACGTACGGCCTCGTATCGTGAGAGAGAGAGTGCTGCAGCTCAAGGTTGTCTGCTGCCGAACTGACCGTCTGTCCTCGCTTCTGAGAGAATGCATACAACCTCGTGCTGGTCATATACATGCTTCATTCCTTGTTCCTAAATCACTCGGAGTCTGCCAAGGAAGCGTGCGGAGAAAATATAAAGATGTTGCTGTGATAGGGTTGTGTGAATGAACCAACTTAGACTCATCCACACATTATATATATATAAATATATGTATAAAAATGAAAACCAAAACTGTGGACTAGGGGAAAAAATTCAACAAATTGCAGCATTTCAGCTCGTGATTGGACTTGTTTTGTTATTTCACTGCCGAGCAGTCATTGCTCTTGGTAGTGTTGTTGTAAGTAGTATTGTACACAAATTAAAAGCTAAAGTGCATATCTGTGAATGTATGTCTGGAAAGAGTGTATTGATAGCTGAGTGGCTAAAAGGTTTCATAGTGTGGAGTTTTGAATCATATTTATAAGTTTTGGAGAAAGTTAAATTCCATGCTTCCAGAAGTAATACTATGATGGGGCTTTCTACTACTTCCTCCTTCTAATGCTGTTGTGTACAGTTAAGATCATGGTGTCAAGTGATAAATTATCTGTTGATGTGATGGTCTTGTTGCCATTTTTTAAATAGAACTATTTTATTTCCCTCATAGGTTTAATTGAACTATACAAGTGCCCTTCACATTTTAAAATTCCTAATACATTTGAATTGTAAACCTTTTTTTTTACATAATTGTTTTTTGTTTTGAATTACATAGTTTCAGAGAAAAAGCGCTGTCAAAATTTCCATCTCTTTGTTAATTTTCTTTTTTCGAAAACATTTATTTAAATGGTTGTTATTTGTTTTAATTTTATATATTTATTTTGAGCTGTTATTAAACTTCACATTGAATTCTTTTGAAATACATTATTTGTACTGTAAAAAATGGCAACAAAGATTTCTTGTTTAAACGTCATTTTTCCTAGAAGTTGTTTAAATCAGTGCACTAATGATCAACAAAAGTTTTTACATATGCTTATTAAAACTTAATATTATATCTGACAATAATGAATGAAAAAATTCCAATAGCATAAAAATATATTGACTGTTTTTAGTACTTCTTTAAATACAAATTGATTCCTAATGTTTTAAAATTCTTTTGAAAGACTAAGTATTTCTGCTGGGTTTTTTTTCTTTCTTCTTTTTATCAGTATTGAGTTGTTGCATTATTATAACCTAGATTTTATATTCTTTTATTTGTAGAAAGTTATTGATATTGATTTGTTTTTAATAAGGAGGACGTATAAGTTCTATGCTACTCTTTTTTAGCTTTCTGATGAATAAATATTTTTTAAGCTTTTACGTGAACATTTCTTTTTTTTAATAATTAATCCCAAATGCTAAGACTTTTATAATGATTAATGTATTTAGAAAACTGAAGCTAATTTAATATTTCTCTTCATCCATATAAACTGTTAAGCATAAGCTAATTTAATCTCTCAGAGCTGTAATATGGAAATCTTTCTTTTTTTTTTTTGAATTTTTTACAAACTTTGACTATAACAATTTGTTAAAATCCATATGTTGCCTTTAATTGTTGTAAATGTTTTCAGCATTTATGACTTCCTTCCCTCCTCCCCCTTTTGTTATGGCTATCAAATCCGAATTGTATTTCGGTGCCTATTATTATTATTTTTTTCACTTCCTCCAATCTTTGGCATTAGGTAAACTTGACTGTGTGATACTACAAGTTTTTTCTATAAACATACAACGCAACTACTCCCAAGAAACGTTTTCCTCGCCAATATTTCCACTCTTAAAGTTCCACGCTTCTACTATAAATATCATATTGAACAATTTTGTGTGAAAACAACTTTCATTTCCTTATGAAACCTGTATAGTTACAAGGTAAATAAAAATTAAATGATTCTATTTTGGAGCTTGAGAAAAATAATGAATTAGATTATTTATTTTATCTACATTCAATGAGTTACTGATAGAACTTTTTATTGAATGTTTGTGTATATATTTATGTTTGTTTTCTTCAAAATGAAATGAAATGAAAAATTGTCAAATATTTATATGAAGGTTGGTGTTGTTATGCAGTTGTATTTTGTCACTAAATTAATTCTTTCTCAAAAAAAAAAAAAATCCTATTGCACACCAAACCTCTATGATTTAAGTCCACTGTATTGCAATTGGAGAACCAGTGCTGCAGAGACTGAATTATTATTTAGTTTGAAAAAAATTGTTATTCCAGTGCTTTTTAATCATACTCATACCTCACAAATTTGAAAAAAGAAAAGAAAAAAAGGAAATGAATGTTTTTGAAGAGTAGTTATAATTTATGTAGTTAAGAGAAATTAAGTACTGCATGTTCACTAGATTACCTTAAATATTTTTTTTTTATTCAATACTTTTACGTACGTTATACTTAAGTACTTTTTGACTTTGTGGTAGGAAATTACATTCGACCAAGAAATTTTTGACTCTTTTAATAGTAATAATTATTTATTTAAATAATAATTGTCAGAATTGATTACAAAAATGTAATTGATGCTCACAATGGTGGTCAAATATATATATATAAATCACTTATCTAAATAAATATTTCAATTTTCCATTTTTACTTTTCTTTTTGTCCTGCATTTTTAATAGATGTTTACTCATCGTTTCCATAATGTGTCTAGATTCCATTTTTAATACATAATCATCCTCATTAGGGAAGTTTCTCATTAATGAAATTCTGATTATCTAATTAATAAAATATCATTATGGATTTTATTGTTTGTTTGATATTTTTTGTTTTTGTGTAATTTTTTTAAAAATTTGCTTCATACTGCCATTTGTTTGTTCCTGATGGATATGTTTTGTATAAATGAGATTATTGATTACAAAAGTAAACTTTGACTTATGTTTTTAATTTAAAAAAAACTTATTTTTTGATCGTATGTAATTTATTAAACTATGATTACTGCAAGCATTTTTTATTAAAATATTGGTTCCAAATGCAGTTGATTTTATAAATGAACTTCATATATTCCAGTTTCTGCTCTGATTTACTTTTATGGTAAAGATCTGAACAATGACTTTAAAGGTATCATAACTTATGGGTTTATATATATAATATATAGATATATATGGTACTGTAAAAGCCTGAAGTCTGACAAATCGTAGGTTTTACTGGTAAAACCTGGCATTTGCCAAAGTGGCGCTGTAAAAGTCTGAAGTATGTTTAATTTAATTCCACTTAGGGCTTTTACCAAGCCTTTGCGGTGAAAGCTTAGGAGTTACCAACACCTTCCAGTAAAAGCCCGAAACAAGGGATTACTTATGATAGGATTTTCCATTTGCAGATATATTGTATACAGTGTGTTTCAAGAAAGTTTAAAAGTTTGTTTGTTTAATTGATAGTATAAATTGTTAAAGTAATCAAAATGAGATATGATTTAAGATTATGGCAATAGAACTCTGTCTGTTACAATTATTTTTCAAAGTGTTGCAGGAAATAAAGAAAAAAAAGCTGCCATTTTATATATAAGATCCCTTTGTGAAAGTCTGAAATAATGCACAATTCTCTTGATAGCTACTGAAGAGCTTTTAAACATTACAAAAAATAGTCTTAGCAACATTAATTTTAAAAAATGATAACTCAGAAAAAAAAATAATATAGATATATATAAGCAAAACAAAGAATGTGCGTGCACAGGCGTATTCAAGGTTGATTTAAATCCCTCGTTTTAGTCTTTTACCGAAAGGCATTGGTAACTCCTAGGTTTTACTGCAAAACCTTGATAAAAGCCCAGAATGGAATCATATTAAAGTATACTTTGGTAAAAGCTAGGTTTTGCCAGTAAAACCCAGCATTTACCAGACTTTGGACTTTAACAGTAACATATATCCTTTTTTTTTTTCCTGGAACCCAAATTAGCTGCCAATATGCATGTTTATTGATCCTGATACATATACTTCTCCACCCATATTAAACTCTTGAAACATCAGTGTATCATGTCGTGATCAATAAGCCTGTCTGTTAGCTACTTTGTCAAACAAATCATACTTGGCTCTTGTATCATAATGTTAGATTACAGAGAAAAACCTAGCATTTTTTTCTTTAAGTGTTTCAAAGTCTATATGCTATTTTCCTATTTAAGAAAAGTCTCTTAACTTACAAATAATAATAATTAAAAGTGAAGTATAACATACTTGAGTAAATATTTATTTCACTATAAATAATGTGTTTGTACTTATTGTAATGAAATTGTTAGTACTTAAGTAATAGACTGTTTCAAAATACAGATTTAAAAAAAATAATTTCATATTTGTTCTTAACACTATTAAAAATTTTAAATGAAGTGAAATATTTTAAGAAAGAAAGATAAAATGTATGATGGAAAAATAATAATAATCTAAAGTTAGAAAAGTAGCTTACAGTATATCTCTTGTTCATTCCTCCTTGTAATTACAGTTCTGTATTATCATCACTACCTTTTAAAACTAATGTATATAAAATTATATTCATATACCTTATGCTTTTTTGCTTACACGAAAATAAGACAGTCTTAAATTATTTCATTGTACTATAAAATATGATATTTTTAAATATCATTATCAACACTTTTTGACTTTTTAATTAATTTTTGAAGTAGTTTTCACTTGATTCTATATCACTTCTGAGTTTATTTTTAATTCTACGATAATTTCACAACTTTGTGTAAGTACATTTGAATTCCCTGTTAATGACTAAAATTATGCTTAATGAAATAGTTTCCTACCTGTGAATTTTTGTTTATAAGACTTTCCCTTTATTGATTATAATTAAATTTTACAGAAATTTTTTATATTTTTCAAAACAATATGTATTTATCACAGGTTTTGTTTTCAATAATTCAGTGGAAGGCAATAGAAAAAGAGAAAGATTGAAAAAAAAACACTTATAATGTACTTTTTCTTTTAATTTATCGAACCCAGAAATTTCAAAACTACAAGAATCATTCAGTTTTTCAGAGTTAAATAAGACTATTGTTTTTACTTTTTGCTGCATTAAAAAACAATAAGTATTGTACTCATGATTTCGTTTCGATTGTAAGGTTTTTAAGGGTTTATTTATTTTTTATTTTCTTTTATTCAAGTAATGAAATATGTGCTAAAAATTATTGGTCTGCTAATTGCCTAAACTAAAGTTATTCTGTTAAGCTTTAGTTTTTATTCAAGATATTGAAATTTAAAATGCAATGAGCATTTCCTACTGAATAATTGCAATGAACTCTCTCAAAAAATTAATCTGTATTTTGTAATTTAAATTGCCGTTCTTCGTCATTCAATAACTGAATGCATTGGCATTTAAATTGTTATTTATTACGGCAAACGAAAGTCATTACTCTTGTTTGACTGTTCTGTAAGCAAAATATACATTCACGCCTGTTACGTAGAAAGATAATTATACTCTTTTTAACCTGTAATAGTAAATGTAATTGATATTAGTTTTTTATAAATTGACACTTGTATATTAGCATTGTTAGACACTTTTTTCACACCACATATGCTGTTTTAGCTTTTTTTGCACAGGGTTGTGCACATTTTTACTCTAAGTATTTAGTCCTTACCAAGAAACCATACCAATAATGTGGTCATAGAAATCAGTTTAATAATGTTCATTCAATCAAGCATAGGCTAACATGTTTTTAGTTCTCAAATCATGTGCCCATTATCAAGATATTTATTTTCCAAGTCGGAGCAAAGATGTTTTTTTTTTAATATACACAGATACATTAAAACACATTTAGCATTTTATACTAATCATGATGATTAATATGAACATCAAAATTTATCAATCAGAACCACGGTTTTTATATCTTTTCTTTTCTTTTTTTAAAAATTTATTTATTTAAGAATTTATGCCTCTAGATCAATCGAGTGGTCGCGAGCAAATGATTTTTATGTGAAAAATACATTTCTCTCGGCTCTTTTTATTGATTCTCATTCAATTTTTTTCATTGTTACACTATGGCACTGTTTTCTTGTTAGAAGACAACATTGACCCTTGCCAATTTTTTCACGCTTACCATCTCGCAGTAATTTATAAAGTGCCGATTTGTGAGATGCTTCTGGTACGAATGCTGCACCAGTTCAAGCTTAAAAGGTTAAGAACAAATAACAAGGAAAAGTTAATCTAATAAAATTGAATGAATTTTTAAAAATTAAATTGCTTGCAGTATAGGTTAATTTTCAATTATTATTGCTTTTATTTATTTTATTCTTTTTTTTTCTATAGATCTGTTTTGTTAATATGCTGTATCACAGTTCACATCAAAGTTTTCTTTCAGATTCTTAAGAAATAATTTATGACATTTGTCAGATTAAAACTACTTTTCTTGTTGGTAAAAATTATTGATCAAATGCAGGCTTAGCTTTCATGTAAGTGAGAAAAATAATATTGTTTTTGTTTAGTAAATAGTATTAATGTTTTGTCATTTTATTGAGATTCTTCTCATATTTTCATTTAATTTTATTCTTAAATAATAGTAATGTTTATTTCTGTGACAAATACAAATTGAACTTTGATTGTTTGGTTTAAAGTAAAAGTATGCATGTATATTTTGCTTACTGAATATGAATCACGCAAACAGACATATTTCGTGATCCCAAAAGTTTCTTTTTTTCGTTATGGACTGATCAACAAAATATGATGTAGTGAGAGAACTTATTTGCAAATGTAACATAGCTAGGCTCAAATTTACAAAGACAACTGCTTTAAAATGTTTTGAAGTCATAGATTTTTCAGTACAAAAATAGATCTATGGGAGAAAAAATAGCCTATACTTCTGTTACTGAATTGAAAAAAGAGAATAAGAAATTGGCCATTATTCTTTACAAATCTGCAATTTTCATTGAAAATTAACGCTCAATGATTAGCCACTGTAAAGCTTGAGTTTACGTTTGTAAATGAGTACAATTGGTCCATAGGAAACAATGTAGGGTCAGTTGGGGTAATTGTAAACATGGGGTAAATGTAAACAGGCTTCATAACTACACTTGTGGTGGTTTTGAAAACTTAACTGCTTGTGAGTGATAAACTGGCAGCATAGGGAAGACATTGGAACAGTTTCGTAAGTTTCGAAACAACTGTAGAGGAGTCACTATTGTTTGAAAATGGCACAGTGAAAAAAGTTGTTTAACGAAATTTAGTGATCTTACATTTTCCTCTCCAGCTCATCTACAAAAGCGATGTAAGCGGTTTCAACCATTTTTATTTGTCGTATGGAATGCTGTTAAAAACATTTAGTTATGAATTTAATCTTCCCTGTTATTTTTCATGTGCAAGTTACGTGTTTACAATTACCCCATATATTTCATACTCTGGGGTAATTGTAAACACTTAAATTTATCCTATTTCCAATAATTTGGGGAGACATTAAGTATTATATTTTGATGTAAATTACGTTTTTGTGTCTATTTTACATAACTGTTGTCGTGGTTGCTAATGCCACTTGGAAATCCAAGCCCCCCTTGATGGGCGACCATGAATTAAAGAAACTCCTACTAATTATTAATGAGCTCCGCTAGAATGAAGTACACTTGGCTCAGAGGGGCTTAATGATTTTGAACCAGCTCCCAGATAAGAGATCGTCACCTAGGTTGGTCCCTCAGCGGAAATTATTTTTAACTTGGTAGACATTCGAAGCGACAATGTATTTTACGTGCACAGCTGCCTTTAGCGCTCTCGGTCTCAGCGTAATCAGTCGCGGGAGGTGGTCACCCTCCCAAGCGTTGACCACGGCCAGTTGTGCTTCACTTTCAGTGTTCTGTGGGATCCAAGCTTAACCCACTGATCCACTGCGGGACAAATTTTACATAAATTTGTCTCATTACTTGGTTTTTTGCAAGATATTTCTCGTTAAATGATCTCGGCCGAGTCATAACATAACGCAGCGGACCACATGCGGCCTGTTGGCCGCAGACTGAGAACCATTGCTCCTGAACTTCTTAGGCCTTCAAGCAGATTGTGTATGAAACAATTTTCTATTTGCATCAACCTTATTCGAAAATAAATCACTGTTTACAATTACCCCAGATATCTGGGGTAATTGTAAACACGAGCTCATTCGCTAACAAATAGTCATAAAGTCAAAATTTTTGTACACATCTACTCACAAGAAGTACAGTATTGGCTACAATGCTCACAATTTTATCTCTGAATTCATTCAAGAGGTAGGGAAGGATCAAAAGTTAAAACATTGAAAAAGCGTTTACAATTACCCAAACTGACCCTACCTTGTAGGAAGATTACTCTTCCACATGGCAATCTCCGACCTCGTAATTGTTAGGCTGTTTAAAAAAACGTTTGTGATGGTTTATTATTAGTAATATTTTTTGTTGTTGTACTCTTTGAATATTTGTTTCATTTGATTATATATTTCATCGAAAAGTGTAGGATTATGTAATAGGAATAAGGACAGGAAATTTGCTCTCTGCACCTTTCCCTTGAAGTTATTTTGACATGTTTCACCAAACAGGGGGGTGGAAGCATAAGCAGAAAACTAAGAAGTAAAAACAAAATATATATAAATAAATATTTTTGGTATTTATTTGATAACTAGTTATGTTCTAGCAATAGAATTTTCAAAGCCTAAATATTTTGGGAAATTGTTGTGCTCTGTAGAAAAATTGGTGGGCATTTGTGTCTAATAAAAATTCTATTAAGGGTGAAGACAAATAACAAATTGGCAACAAGCTATTTAAAGTAAGTTTATGTAGTTCAAACATATTAAATAAATAAAGTAATGAGTAATTTAAAATTAACCTGTTAAAGCTGAAGCAAATTAATATCAATGAATTAAATAAATTGGTACATCAGAATAAATGTATTGGCATGGGTTCAATATGGAAAATAAGAATGAAAAGCTAAAAACTGACTGATTTAAGCACACTTAATAAAGTCAGTGAATTAATTAGAATGTAATACAAGTGTGCTATAATTAATGCATTTATATAGAATCCATGAGTTTGAAGAAAAAAATAAAGTTAAAAATAAGGTGGATGCCACAAAATAATCGAAACAGATTAGGCGAAAGAATAATTAAATGAAATAAATTTTTGTGTTGTAAATATATGTATATAAAACCAATGTGTTCAGAACATAAACAAGAAGAACCCCCCCCCCCCCCCCCACACACACACACATCAGTATAAAACGCGATAATGTCCTATTAGAGTAGCGAATTGATGACTAAAATATCGTCGCTTCCGGAGTAGCCATTTATTGGTCAGATTAAAAATAAGGTTCTTTAACAGTCAGCAAAGGAAGGGGAAATGAGAATATGTGATCTTGAGGCTTCCATAAAAATAAAAGGTTTTATGTAGAACCAAATCAACCTTGAATTGATTTATTTATTGAATCCTTTGTTGATGGCATTTTGTACATCTTTTCATTCCGTAATGAAATGAAAAACTTTTGGGACCACTGAATAAAATTCAGTTATTTCTTCCTTAGTTACAGCCCCTGTTCTTTCGCACCTCATTGTGATAGATACATTGTTCACGTGTTGGAGTTCAACAGTTTTATGTACATTTGAGATTTCATTTGAAATGACGCCTATGTTTTGTTATAGGGAAAAAATGTTGATTCCTGATGTCTTTGTGCATTGAATTCTTCCTTGTAAATAATTGAAAAACAACACGACAAAAGCTTGTATATATGTAAGCTTCTCAAAATTATGAATTGAAGAAAAATGGAAAAAAAGGTTGTTAAGTTATAAGTTATGCCATATGTGATTACAGATGCATGAACTTAGCTGACAACAGTGAATAAAGGAATTGTGTAGAACTTTTGTGCAAATATATGTGCTCAATTAATTTTGTCATGTTTTGTAAAGGAGGGTGGGTCATCCTAACCACAAAAACAGTGCAAAGTTGCATGTTTGTTGAAAACGTCATTAAATATTAGTATCAGTTTCAATCATTTTTGCCCATCTCCACTTTAGATGTTCAGATAAAGTTATTTTGAGTGGCATTATTAAACATTAGGAACAAACGGAATCGCAGTATTTACTATTTGCCACCAAAAATCTATGAAACGTGATTGCTTTCAATGAGAACTAAGAAGCTGGTGGAGTATTTAAAAGTTTACGGACAAAAATCAAATCTGAAGAAACGTCAATGTTTCACAGGCTGTCTTCTTGCGGAGTCTATTCGCTTAGAAGTCTATGGGCAAGACAAAACACTTGTAAGATTTATGTTTTAAATTGATTTTATACACAAATAGGAAGAATAAAGTTGTGTTATAGGTAAAACATTTGTTAAATCAACGAGAAAACAACTATATCCAAACTCTAATTATCTTTTCTTTCCTTTTTTTTCTTTAAATCAAAAATATCGTCCTAATATAAAGATAAACTAAAATTCCTATGTGTACACATAACTATTGGCTTTTACGTTAGATAAATCATTATTTTTAATGACCGTGGTTTTATCGCACTTTCGGATGTATCGCGAATTCGGTATCCCGACAAAGGCAATATCAGGCGGTATCAATTCTGTAAATGTTGCTTCTCTGTCAGCACATTGTGAATGCAGGGAAAATAATCTCCTCTTTTCAGCATCTCGGTGAAGAATTTGGATTGAGAAATCTAAAATTATAGATTTTGCTATGTATAAAGCGTTGAATTTTTAAGTTTTTATTTTATATAAAATGTAAGCAGAAATTACTTGGAAAAAAACCATAGGATTATTTTTTAGGTCCTATATTTTTTAGTGAAAAATCCTATATTTTTCTGTGATCTTGCTGCGGCCACTACACTTAACGATTGCCTGTAGATTATAATAGTACTTCCGTACACATTTAACTATGTAGTTACAATAACTCTTAATTCCTCTTGGATGAAACTTCTCTTTCAATGGTTCAAACTGGGTTTGACCCAGTTTGTACTCTATTAGGCCGTGGTAGCCTAGTGGTTATAGAGTCGGACTTCCACCTGGAAGATCGCGCGTTGGATACCCGCTGACGACCCACCATGTACACTTGGGGATACGTGCATGTAAAATACGCGGAACCCACTACCTCGCCCCGCGCGCAAGCAATCCTAAGGCCTCGGCTAGCAGGGGTCTGGTGGAGAAAAGTTTATACTATTCCAAAATTCCTTATGGTAAGTGTAGTTTTTAAGTTTATCAATGCTAGTACAATAATGATAAATATAGCTTTAAAAAATATCCGAAATTATACGTTGACACATTTACGTTGTAACAAAAATAGAAAAATATTTTGGTCAAAAGCGGGCCAAACCTCCTATATTGCTCCTATTTTACTTTAGTTTTATATAAAATGTAAAGCAATCCATTTTCCTTTCTTTTTGTTTCTGTTTTTTAAATCTAAATGAAGAATAAATATGGAATATACGTGGAGAGATCGTTTTGTGAAGATTGATATACATTCATTTTAACGAAAAAATGGCACGTCGTTTTCTACGCTATTAGCCATTTTTTGGAATTTCTGGCTGTGTGACATGTTTAATTTATTATTAGTGACCTTTTATCCATATCATATGGGAATAAAATGGCTTGATCAGAAACTTTTATGTGCGCCCGAACATCATAAGCGATAATTATGAAGTTAAAAAAGAACCAACAGTACTGCCCCCCGCCCCTCCGTCGGATATCGTTTAGGTTAGTGATAATGAAAAATGCTCTTTTCGTTTTGGCATCCGAATTATCGTATACATCTGGGACTATGGTTCATTGACCAAAAGATGTGCGTGTGTATGTATGTAAAGTCAAGATCAATAACAGGAAGAAGCGAAGGAAAAAAATGTTTTCGTGCCAAGCAGGTATTGTTTTCAGCTATGCACGACTTAGAACATAAAATATTGCTTAAACTAAAGATAACATCGGTTTTTCGAGAAGGATTTGTGTTCGATGCTTGGTTCGAATTGCTTTGATTTAGTTTAGAATTTCGATAAACAAATATGATAAACTCAATGCTAACTTTGTAATCTTCCAATTGTGTTATAGGGAGAGTTGGGGCTCCTTGAACCGAAGGGCACGCTGGTCCAATCTCAATTATTTTAATGCTATTTATATTTTAAAATTCATTTTCTGACCATTAGTTAGCTCTAGTAGTTCATATTCTATTCCAATGAAATCACATTGCACAGTGGTATTTAGTAACTTTTATTACAGGAAGTTCGGTTTCAGTTTCGCTGAGTGATTTTCAGAAGTTGGCAAATTTTTTTTTTTTTTTTTTTTATTTCAGTAAGATTGGAACAGTAAATTAAATTTTTATCATAAAGTAAGTTCTTTTACTTCATAATTATTTGCAGTTTGTTTAGTTCTCATGATGAATAAAAAATTATTGCAGCATCTTGTAAATCTGAGAACGCATTCTCAAAAACGCATGCTCAAATCTCACGAAATTTTCGTCGTATTTGACGAAATGGCTTCGTGAAAAATGCTCGGAGTAAACCGTTCGTTAAGTTGATGAAATTTGTGTAGTAACTTTTTAAAGTCACGTGATCGCGCGAGGAAAGAATCGTTGTAAATGAAGAAATTAGTCTTGACCATTGAAGAATCCTCGAAAGTGAGAGCTCCATTACGGAGAGTGCGTGGGGTACGTTGGTCCACTTCTTGGGGGGAAGGGGGTAGTTGGTCCATGATCCACCAACCCTAGGTGATTACAGAGGAAACAATTTTTAACCAGTTTTTCGTCCTTAAATAATTATATCATTATTCTAATTATTTGTGTACTATTTAATATCTGTATGCAGCTATTTATTTCAAGTTATGTATGTTTGACATTCTTTTTAATAAATTTTTTTAACATGTATCCAAATGAAAATTCCTTAAAAAAAATTATACCCAATAAATTTTTTTGCCAAATACGCACTTTTTTAATGCTGATCTATTATTTCAAAAGTCAATTTGCAGTTTTTCGAAACAAACAAAATTTGTAGAATATCTGCTATATCGCAGATAAGAGGCAATAAATTTCACTAAAAAACTGTTGTTTGAATGAAATTAAATTTGTTGGCATTAGTTCGTCAGAATTTTCTTTTTCTCTCTGGACAGCTGGTCCGAAATTGAAACTAGTACTATAAAATCAGTTATTGTGTAAAAGACATTTTGCCTTAAAAAATGAAAAATCCAATTAATTTGATAATAATCACCAGCTTTTTCAATATAAGTAAACATATGGGAAATAAAATTCTCAGAGTGTACATTCCTCTTTTTTAACTTTTTACTAATTATCACATTATGAGATTTATGTGAGACACAGGGGAAAAAAGACCTCCATAACATTTTGATGAAGCAACAGTGCCAGAAAGCCATACATTCCTTTCTTGGCCAGAACATAGTGTCTGCAGGGGTGATTCTAATCCGAAATTCTCCGACATTTCCGCGAATTTTCAATGGCCTGTTCCGAAAATTTAAAAAAGAAAATCGGTTTTCCGAAAATGTATTAATTTTAAGAGTTTTTTGACGAATGATATCTGTACTTTTGTTTCTCCCTTCAAACAAGCAAAATATTTTGTATTGCTTTAAAAACTTTCAAGACAATATAATAACGTTTCTAAGGGGAAAAAACAGACTTATGGTATTAATATTAGACCTTTCATTTCATTATTGCTTAAAGCTTTTTTTTTTTGAACTTATATGTAAATATATACAAGTATGTATGTATTGTGTGTGTGTGGAGGGGGGGGGGGTCATGTTTACCTAAGTACGTATGTAATCTTTATTTTAAATTAATGGTGCATACTTTTTCCGAAAATCTTGTGTGAACTTCCGAAAATTTCTTTTCGCTGAGGATCTCCATTGGTGTCTGCTCGGAAGTAGCAGACTTTTTATTTCACAATTATTCCTTCAAAATGCAGTTTCATTTCAAATCATTAATGCTAATTCTAAAAGATTGCTTTTTTCAATATTCAAGAATTCTTTCATTTTTAAAAGGTGAGTAAGGTTTTATTTTTTTCTATCATCAAAGATATTTTCTGAATGCAATGATTTAATTTAGCACTTGCTATTGACTTTTAAAATTTATATTTTTCGCTTCAAATACAAAAGAAAATAACCTAATTATAATATTGATCAATATTTATCAACAATTTTTCAACAGAAATTCTTCATTTGATGTGGTCCAACGTGGGGCCGCCGCAGGGTGGACCAAAGTATCCCGGGCTTAGAGCACGTTGGTCTGCTTTACAATTAATATTATGGTAAAATAATTAACATTATGGTAAAATATCAAACTATGTTTAATTTTTCGATGAAATAAAAAATGAAAACTTAAAAAGTGGACCAACGTACCCCAACTCCCTACATAATATTAAAAACAGTTTAATGTCAAAAATATAAAGGCTTTGTTTAAGGGAGTATGACAGCATATCAATTGCGAGGGGCCCCGAAAAGGTTTTCAGACTGAACATGGAACAAGGAACAAACTATAACGTTCAGTGCACTTCATCATTATTAATTGTATTAATCTTTAGATTGTTTTTTAAGTGTTTTAACGTCTCCCGTTTTATATTTATTCTAGTTATTACATAGAATGTAATAAAACACTATACAAACTTTAATGTCTTTTAAACGAAGAAGTAAACAAGAAATTCGTCTTCCCCATTATTTATATATATCCCCCCCCCCTTTTTTTTTCTTAAATGAAAAATCAGAGGATCATCAGTCGCGGCGCGAAGAAAGTACTCATTGACTGATTAAAAAACGATGCTATTGAAAAAAGGGACGATTTTGGAGAAATTATTTATTAGCCACTGTTCGCATTTATTGGCCATGTGGATAATGGCAACCGACAATTTTTAGTTCTAGATCAAACTACTTCTCAGGAGTTTATACGCAATAGGAGGATTTCTCTGTTTCTTTCCGAGAGAAAAATTTCGACAAAATATTTTTAAACTTGCTTCAAAAGATTCGGTCTGTTGGAAAATCTTACAGCCATTAAGCAACTAAGTACAGTTGAAATATTCATTTACTCACACATTTAACTGTCATGGCATATTATATATTTCCGCAAAACATTCTGTGCACCATAATTCCTTACTTTAAAAGAACAGTTGGCACTTGGCACATTTTATATCCCCCAGTATGGCTTAAATAACTGTATTTCTCTGCCCATAAGACGGATTTCTGTACTACAAGATATGCCCTAAATTTAGCCTGGGTGTGTACAAACGCCGATAATGATATTACTTAGAGCCACTAGAATAGGAAAATTGTATATGATTTTAGCAGCAATGCTAAAGTTGAAATTCTGAGGCCTTAAGATGAAAAAAACGCTGATGTACTGAAACAATTCCGTTACTTTTGTGTATAGTATCGTCGTTGAAATAGGTACTTTGACCCTTTTCTGCCTGATCCAAATTATTTTTCGTAAATTCGAACCTGAAAAATCACAATGAGTCTTAAGGGATAAGGGACAGGAAATACGGACATCGCACATTTTCATCAGTCATCTATTTTTCCGTCATAAGCAAATGGCAGTAAAAATCTGGCATTTCTATTAGTGCCATCCTTATATTTTTCTGAAGTTAGTGAACCCCTTTCTTGCTGTTTTTAATCACGAATGTCATCTACCTAGTAGTGTTCTTCACTAGAAAAAAAGTTGGTCTTTAGTTCACTGAACTCTGGCACATAGCAACTCCTCTTCGTGAAACATCGAAGTTACTTCAATTTGTTTGAATTTGTATGCCCATGTCTTCATGCTGTAGTTATATAAAATGTCGTTAGTTTTTTGCGAAAATTTATGCCTTCCATGATTTCCAGCACCGCACGCAACCGTAAATCATATGATGTTATTTTTTCAATATAAGAGAATAGTTGGAGGGATCATCTATGAGTTGGCGGAATGCCTCGACAAATCCAACGTCGTTTGGCCCAAATTTGCAATGAAAATTGCATCAACTGTCTTTTTTTGTGGCAGAGAACACGTACTTAGAAACTTGTCATGGGATTGCAAGTTGAGCATCTTGATTTTTTAAACTAGAGAGAAAGAAACTATTATCAACAACAAAAAAAAAAAAAAACTAATTTGAAATACACGTTAAGCTCTAAACGTCTGAGAAAAATGATTGATCAATCTATGGTGCGGCATGCATCCATTTTTACAAACTTTTTTAATTTTTGTTCAGCAGAATTCTATTAGTTGTTATGATCGCACTCTTTGAATTTCTAAATGCAAAAAATCTATACTAAATTATCGCCACAACTTGTCCTACCACCGGATTGTTGGCAACAATTCAGCATGAATGAAATAAGAAATAAACTTTATCAGTCAGCGCCAAGGCGCCTTGAGTCGGCGTGTTCTGAGGTCTTCCCCGCGTCATTATTTTTAAGCAAAGTAAGTAACCCTATGCAGAAGAGAAACATATAGACAAAATGAAAAACTAATTAATAATTAAATAAATTTCAAAAACTATCTAAAATAGAAATTCTTTATTTCTACTGTACTCTAAACATATACTTAGTTCACTTCATGGTTAAGCCTGGTGAGGGTGAGCTCTACACCAAAAACAAATTTAAGCTGAACGTTAATCGACAGGTGAAGAGTTACAAGAGTTGCTTTCACTGTTGTCAAAAGTTACACTATTATGTTACTACACTTTGATTCCTACTAAAAATGAATTAATTTTATTGCATTCGTTGGGAGCGGGACATTTTACGATTAGGTGTTAAAATTTATGGAGGAAAAATGTTCGGGATGTGAACCTTCGATTAAACAAAATCTATTGCAGCAAGTACCGACTCCTCGTGCGGTTACAGGCTATAATAATCTTACTTTCGCTCGAATGAAATTTTTTTTACCTTTTCTTTTTTATAAAATATCGTCGATATGCTATACTTTTTTCGAAATTGTGCACTTTAACATGCGATTAAATATAGAAATTGGTAACAAAAGTTTTAGGCAGGGTACCCCGAAAAGTGGGAGGGGGAAACTTTCGAAAGTAGTTATATAATATGGAGAACGGGGCCATTAGGGCATATTGGGAAAACCGATTCACCCGACATTTTTGTTTTAAGACCCACGTGGATTGAATACCAAAGAAACATTGAAAAGATCTTACACCTATGATCCAGCTGCATTGATGGATGATTGACAGTTTTAATCTATTGGAACAGAATATGTCGTTGATTTAAAACAAGTGACAAAAGTAAATGTTACAGTTCTGTACCGGGAACATTTTCCGATAAACTATTATTGCATTACATAGTTCAATTATCTTGCTAGATTTGCTTCAAATAGGTTTTCCCTCAATTTTTACCAGTCAATGTTTACGGTGCAACAGCAAGCGACCGTAATAAAATATCTTCATTATTACTTTAAACAAGATTGAATCCAAAGTTCTATTGGAACCAAAATGTCGGATAGGTCGGATCGTCCTCCATGGTGACTCTATCACGGAGTAATTAAATAAGAGAGGCACTTCATGATAGAGTACCCCAATGATACATTTGGGATACTGGGTTACATCGAATTTTGATTTTTACAGATATCGAATCAAGCCTAGAATGCAGGAGAATTTTAAGCTGATTTCTACTTGCTAAAAATCAGAATCAATGTTATATGCGCAAAGGGTAATAAATTAGAATTGCATATACACGTTTTGGGGTAGCAAGAAAACCCTTTTTCAATGCAAATGAAGTGAGGTTACATGAATGAAAAGGAAATACGACAACAGGCTCTTGGTCGGATGTCTTTTGATCCATAAGCTGACTTCTTTTAATTTGAAAAAAGTGCTCCTTATTATTGTCCGATTTTTCAACCACTAGCCAAGGAAATAGCTGAAAAAAGGGTTTATAGGTTCAAAAATCCCCTAAATCCAACCCAATGTGTTCATTTTATGTTTAAAATCAAAATATTATGTTTATTTTCCTGCGCCGTTATACCGCAACAGCAAAATTTACATTTAATTTAAATCAACCCTGTTCAGAAAAGTCTTGTCAAAAGATGACATTTTGAGAAATCATAACATAAATTACTTTGTATAACTTCTAAGAGAAAACGAAGAGGAAGAACCCTCCTCGAATATAATTTCTGGCAGAGACCTCGGCACCAGCCATATTTGTACTCTACTACACTCATTCTTATTTCTTGCAGCTACTATTATTTCAATTATTCGTGATCGAACAGCATACTACTTAATGTCCTGCAATCGAATGCTTTGGTCAATTCATTTTTACCATGGAGACTGAAATACATATTTTCTTCTACTAACGAACACTCGCATCGCGTGCTGTTTACACAGTTTCTCATTTTCTGATGGCTAGACACATATTTTTAGTTTTTCAGCAGAAGCAAGGTTTTGATAATTTTTCGCGTGATATGTACCATCGATTGGACTTGAGAGATTGTCTGGAAACAAACACTGTTACCCGGAAACACCAGAAATGCGATCTACTTTTCACCAGAAAACTACTGAATAGTATTATTTTAGACAATGATCTTTCCCTTTTCATGAAATTTCACAAATCTATGCAATCAATACGAACCTCAAATCTAGTACTGTTTCTACGACGTATTAAATATGTGATTATCGGAAGACAACATACTCTCCCTACTCTCTCTAGAACCATCGCGAACTAGCTTTTTCCGTTTTTCCAGGGGTTTACTTCAGCTTGTCACACACATATATATTATATATATACATAACAGAAATGCAGTAAAATATTTTTGAAAGGTTTACAAATAAAAAAAAATTAAGGTTTGAGAATGAGACAAGGACGCTTCAGTGTTGGTTTGTCTCAATGAATGAGCGATGCAGAGCACCTCACAAATCCCAAGCGAAAACACACTAGAGCCGACAGCAAGATAGGCCAGAAAATCATCAAAACAAGCATAAAAAATAAAAATTTAATTAAAAAATGGGGGGGGGGGGGGAGGGCGGGGTTTCGTCCATGCCACAACCTTTTAGCGTTTTGTCAACTGCATACTTCAGTTTTAAAATGTCATTAAAAAAAATTTTGCTGTGGATTTCAAGAAATGCGAACTGTTAATTTGGAGAAATGTCCAAAATATAACTTTAAAAGTTTGTTTTCAATTTTTTCTCCTCTGTTAAAGCTTTCATAGTCGCATTGACTCTTTTTTTTTTTTCTTTTTCTTCTTCTGACTCCAACTTCAGTTTCAAAAGGAAATTTTGTGCTGCATTCAAGTTCCTCTACGACCTCAATAGCAGTACTTTTCATATGATCATATACAGATGGTTTATTTTTCACTGTGTTATGTTTTATGATAATAGCAAAGTTTGTTGCCAATCCTATTACATTGCTTTAGTTATGCATTTACTTTAGTTTTCTTACCTCTAGTTACATCTTCTGTTATTTGGAATAATACATTATATATTTCATAGTTCAAAACAAAAATTTTTTAACGTATCTACTCTGCTTGACTCCAAGGGTTTAGCAACTTAATGGTTTTAGAATTAAATGGGAAATATGCTTTTTAACACTTTCCTGCTCTTTATGGAACCAGAAAATCAAGTATAAAGTTCTTGCACAATGGGGAAAAACCTTTTTCTGTAATAAAGTTGCATCATTCGCAACTAGGTTCAAAGAATGACGTCCGCAGGGCACCAAAACGCACTTTAAGTATTTTATTTTTTACACCCTTTATTACACTTTTACTGCTGGATCTCATAACTTTGTCAGCTAAGTAACCTGCACATTTGGAAAAGTCATGGTTTGAGTGGAAAAATTCGTTTTATCAAACATTGAAAAATGGATTTCTTGTAACCCCAAAACATGTGTCAAGCAATTATTTTGTCATTTCGTGCTTTAACTGAGTTGACTTTATCATTTTCTTTTTCCGCAAGAAGGTAAAGGTTTTTGTCTCAAAGTGATCATGTTGTGAAACGTAAAAGTGGAAATAATATTTAACGGATTCAAGGGTTTCTACATTGAGCTCGTGAGTATTGAAAAGACTGGAAGGATCTAAGACACCAGATATCTCCTAGTCTGTTCATTTCCTGTTTCAAAAGCAATTTTAAAAAAAAGGAAGGAAAAAGTTGATGCAAACAGAGGTTACTAATGAAGCCCTGCAGCAGATGATCCGGAGATGAGATTTACAAGGATATGTGCAATAACGGACCGCCAGAGCTATAAATCGATGCTAAGAAGCTAATAAATCAGACTTCTACTGCAATCCTTAAAGTAGGATGCAGCCCGCTTACGTATTTTACTGCCAAATTAAGTATGAATTTCTTCAACTGGAATTTATTTCTTTAGCTTTAAATTTAGTGACTGTCTCAGTTACAATATTTCAATTCTTGAAATTAAAAGTAAAATAAAATATTTAATTCAATTTTAGATAAATGATAACTAACTGTTGATGCTATAATATGAAATTTTTGCATATTAGAATACTATTTACTTGTTAGGATCAGTGGTATCGCCATGTACATCGAAGTAGGACTTCATTCGGCTCCTTTTGCACGATTTAATGAAAAACAAAACAAAAGATTACGCTGATATTTCTTTTGAAAAGATATTTAACATTCTGGCGCTTTCAAAGAATTACGTAAAACCAAAAAGTGTCTCAAAATTATAGGAAAAAAATGCAAGTAACACTTCAAATGCTTGAATTAATATATATATATATGTACCAGAAAATGTCTCCAAAAACGTAATATAAAATTAGTAACAATAAAAAAAATTCTTGTGACGTTTCGTCGGAGTGCTTACCCGTTTGCCTCTCCTGTACAATGCCGCCTGATAGGACTGCCTCTTCGCATCACAGCACCGCACGGAGTTGTGTCACAAGTACATTAGAAAACAAATAGTGTTTCAGATTAAAGGGATGGTTGCTGTTTGAAGTTATGGAAGTTGAACTTTGACATCATAGTGTTGTGTATGTTTCATTTATTGAAAATTTGTAGCAAAATAGGACATTTTTAAACATGGAAATGAAGCTAAGCTGCTTGCCTAAGTTTACTGAATACTCGTATTAGGTTAAATATTCTCCTCGCTTATGTCGTTGAGCAATATTTCTGAAAATTCAGTTCTACTTAGAGGGGCGAAAAACGAAACTTTAAAATCTCAAGAATAAAAAAAAAAGTTTAAATTTAAAACTCATGGTTAACATTCTATTAAAAATCAAATTCAAAACTGTTCGAAGTATGAGCACTTAATTGGACTACATTCTGCAAAAAAATGAAAAATAAATAAATAAAAATAAAACAAATTTCTTGCTCTTTCTATCATGTTTATCTAACAGAACATGACATTCTACGATAGAAACGACTTCGGATCATTAACAACTATTTATCGCAAAAATAAGGTTATAGTTAATAAATGAGCAAATATTAAATCCATGATACATTAAGAACAAAAATCTCCTGCAAATTAAATAATACTTACCAGAGGAACATTTAAAAAAGTTTAAAAGGAAATGAAACTTCACTTTTCTGCAGTAAATCATGATTCAAACGAATAAAACTTTTAAGTATCAGCTGCGATTTTTTATGAATTCATATCTATTTCATTATTTTTGGAACTATTTCTCATGGAACTATTTGGAACTATTATTCATGTTTCATTTTCTCCTGTGACCGCACCCTTCACAAATTTCATACAAGATGTGATGCAAAACCTGAAAATGCTCTTTCAACCTTTTGCTTCTAATGCTTCTTACTCGAGCAGGGTTCGCGCTAGGCCGCGCGATTCCCGCAATATTTTTTGAAATCCCACTCAAAAAAATTTTTTTTTTGGGCTTAAACTTTAAAAATCCCACTTAAAATTTTCGTCAAGGAGGAAAATCCCACCTTGTATTTTTCCCCAGTGTGAACCCTGTCGAGTATTCTTATTTAACGCGTGAATGATCGCGACATGCAGTGTTATTTGTGCTTCCAGATCACGCACTTTTAGGTTGTAAACAGCTGTGTTACTATGAAGTTACAATAAAAGAATCCGCTTTTGTGTTGCAGAACGTTAACAGAGAGCAGACCATTCAAGGTTACTATCGTGTCTCATTTACCTCGGAGCGTGGCTATAGTAATGGGAAAAGGTAAGATGTTTAACTAGGCTACATTTGTGTGCTTAGAGAAGAGAGCCTGATCCTGACTGTTAACATGAAATTCTAGGAATAAAATGTTTCCTAAGCCTGCGTTGTTAAAAAAGACAGCAAGAAGTTCGTCTTAAACTAAATCAGGCTTCTTTCCTGGGTATATCAACATTGAATTTATAAAATTACAGTTCGACCATCAACCAAAGTGGCAAAATGCCAAGAAGAATCCATTCTTGCTCAAGGGAGGAACTGCTGGTGTAAAGAATGTGCCTCTATCTTCCCGTTCTAGTTCCTTTAGCATATTTGATTTCTTCCGAGCTGATGCTATAGGGTCACGTGGGGGAAAATGGGTCACTTTTTACCTATTCTCATATTTAAAGTTTCATAGCAACAAAACCAGAAACATTTCCCATTTCTTTTCAATTGCATCTTAACGTTGAACTCTTCTAGATTAATTTTATGTAATTTTAATATTTATTTTTTAATAATGAAATAGTTTACCTGAGCTTATAAAGTTGTGACCTATTTTACCCCATCGTGGGGTAAAATGGTTCATAATGCAAAATAATGCGGAAAACAGTTATTTATTACTTTGAACTTAAAAAAAAAAAAATGTGAGTAACATATTTAGCAAGATTTTGAATTATGATTACATTGAAGTGTTAAAATAATAATGTTCTAGATTGTTACATATTGGTTCACATAACACTTCAACAACATCACTTCTGTCTACCACATCAACATAATCATTTTTAGCGAAAACATAAGATTTTTTTTTAAAAATTTTAAATTTTAATAAAATAAACAACATACATTGTTTAAATTTAGGAACTTGCTGCAGTGAGGTACAGCAGAATAAATTTAAAAAAAAAAGAATAGAATAGAACTACTTAAGTAAATAGAAAATGACAGTTCTGTAGCAGCAGGAGGTGTGAGGTGGAACACGCTCCCTCCACCTCCTGCCACGCACCCCCCTTGCGCCTGCCCCCCCTCCGCCTGCCGAGTAGGGTTGAGTAGTAGGGTTCCTGCTGCTATCCTCGTAGAAGATTAGGAGGGTTTCTGAGTGGAGTTGAGTTGTTTTTCTTACTTGTTACACCGAAGTTTAGCTTTTTGGGGATAGCAACGTTGATACTACATGTAGCGGTTGTCATGACAACGAACTTGTAATCTTTTTGAATCGATCGTGCTACCACCTAGTGAGAGAAATATTAATTCATTCATTTAAATATTTTTTTAACTTTGAATATTTTCCATCTCTTCAACTCACATCGCTCATGGCGCCACCTAGCGAGAGAAATTATTTTTGGACTTAATTGACTTTTATTTCTGAAAGGGAATTTAATTTAATTTTAAGTTGATGGTCCCACCACCATCCCGATGTGATTTTTTAAAATCACACCCCATCAACTTTTTTTTTCATATCTAAATTCAAATTAGAATACATTACATGAATAATCCATTAAAAAATACTGCATCATAGAATTCAAAATAATCAGAAAAAACAAAAGAACGTTTCATTGACTCAAGATGTCAAATAAAATAAGTCTCAAACGGAGACTTCACTTCTACAGTCAGTGAAACAATATAAATGTAAAAATATCTCACCTAAATCTTGTTACACAAAAATCATCCATTGGAACCTGAAATGAAACAAACAAAAACACGGGCCTTTGCCTGAGTTTGAAAACTCATGACACCTGGAGGTCTCAATCAGGGTATCATCATTTGGAGGTTTTTTTTGTTAACCCAGGTATCGGCCACCTTCTCCAAATTCAACCATTGAAATCATTGACCAGCTTTCATACATATTTACATTCATGTACACACACATGCAAACATTCACACACACACACACATACAAACACACACACATGCAAACATTCATGCAAACATTCATGCAAACATACATACATACATACATAAAATAAAATAAATCAGCATCTGAAAAGGAAAAAATTATTATACTCCATCTTAAAAGAGAAAATTTAGCGATTAATGTTTTACAAGTATACATTAAGGTACCTTTAAAAAAAAAACAAAAAAAAAAAAAAATAAATAAATAAAAGCAATAAATAAAAAGAAATTAAAAGTAAAAATCTCAATTTAAAACAAAAAAAAAAAACTCAATTTAAAACAAAAAAAAATCTCAATTTAAAACAAAAAAAATTCTAAAATGCTTACTAAAAAAATTAAAATGGCCATCATTTAATTAAAAAGGAGCTCATATAAGTTAAAAAAAACAAGTGCTGCAGCAACTGTCTTCTTCAAATTTTCATCAAAGACTTTCATTCAAAACCTTCATGACTTCAAAGACTTTCATTCAAAATCTTCATGACTTCAAAGACTTTCATTCTAAATCTTCATAACTTCAAAGACTTTCATTCAAAATCTTCCAGTCTTCCATTTTCCATCAAAAAACTTTACATTCAAAATCTTCAAGTCTTTCATTTTCATTAAAAACATTTCAATAGTCAGTAAAAAAAACTTCTTTTCATCAGAAAATATCAGTTAAAAGCTTCTCATGCAAGTCAAAAACTTCTTTTCTTTCTTCCAGTTTTTCAATTTTTTTTTCTTTTAGTTTTCAAGATTTTTCCTTTTTTTTGGTCTTTTTCTTTTTTTATTTACTGCCTCCAACATTTTCATGTTTTATAATCATGCCATAATATTTCCTGCAGTTTATGAATGCCATTTGAGAAAGTAAATTAAATTTTAAAATGCCCATATGCATAGGATTGAATGCCATCTTCTAAAAGATATCGTTTGTCGTCAAACGGTGATAAGCTTATTTTGTTGCATGCTAGTGAATATAAATGATGATTTTCACTTTGAATGCGATGCTGCATATCTCTTCTGAAATTGAGAGCGTTTAAGCATTCTTTATAATTTTTGTGTTTCAGCTTATGTTTTAAGACTGAGCGAGCTACCCCTTTTGCAGTTTTCTTCTCTCCCCCCTCAGAGAGAAAAGAGTACATCTTGGCCCTCAGTCCTATGAATTCCTTTATGGGTTTACTGTTCAACTCGTCCTTGAAGCAACCTATTTTTTTCTTATTTGCATTATTATGGAGTGGATGGTCAGGTGGATAATCAGAAAAGTCGAATATATTTAAATGCAGAGCCATGTCTTTGTAAATGTCTTCTGTTTTTATATGATATGTTAAGGAATCAGTATCTGTGAAGAGAAGAGTTGCCTTTTCGCCATAGGTTTTTAAAATATAATTATAATGAAATTGGTACATTAATATTTTACTCAATTCCAATATAGTGAAGCCAACATATATGGGTCTATTTAATAAAACAGCATTTTTTAATCTATGAATACCAACCAGATTATTGTCAAAAAATTTTAAATGATTGTAATGATGGTGCTGCAACTAATTTTTTTGCTTTCTTTGATGAATTTGTCAATTGTACATCTATATGTCTTCTGACATTTTCCATGGTTTTTCCATAGACGCTGTTATTCATCAATTTTAAAAAATCTTTTTCAAATGATGAGGAGGCATTTTTTCTGTGCTCTGTATTAAAATCAATATACTGCTTTAGCCAAGGTTTTTGCTGAAATTTTAAAATTTTATGAACATGAGAAAGTTGAAGGCCTAATGATAAATAAAGTTGGAGATTTTTATAATATAAGACATAGTTTTTCTTGACATATAAATTTGGAACCAGTTTGGTGGTTGAAATAAATGATGATGAAGAATCTATTAAATGTAAGGCATAATTTGACAGCATTTCTTTTTGAATTTTCAATTTCTCTGGAGCAAATGGATAGCTGTTATGGGTGTTATGATTATGACTGCTGTAATGAAGATCAACCTCCAGAATATATCCTACTGTACTATCTTCAGGTGTTTTCAAAATTTTGTTGATGATATCCTCTGAAGGCGAGACCCATTCAAAATTGCCATAGGGTAGGGCCTGAGACATGGCCCACCCGTACAAATTATTGGCGTCCCAGTACATAATATAACTGGATTTTTCATCAGAGTTATAATCTGCCAAGTATTTATTATTCGCCGTAGCTTGGCGATGACTGATCATAGAAACGCCCCCTCGAATGCCACGTTCAATGAATAAATGCATATCAAGGTCCGTGAGCAATTCGAGAGGTTGTTGGCTAATTTTCAAATTCGCCTGCCAAGCTAATCCTGGAGCTGTCATGAGGTGAGCACAGTCTAAATTATAATTAGTTCTGCAAATTTTCCTAAAATTTTCAAAGACATCGGCGAGTTGTAGAACATCACTCTTTACATAAAGATCGCCCATGTTTTGAATGTTGAAGAAGGACCAGACATTTTCAGCATGTTTATAATCTTCCATAGAAATATTTTCATTGCTTAATGTACTATAGAATAAATCAATAGATGGAAGTGAAGTTTCTTCAAATTTAATGAAGTTATCCATGTATTCGTAAGGGTAAACACCCTTACGTAGCAAGAGGGAAATATTAGAATTTGGCATATTTCCTTTTAAAATGCTGAATTTACCTTCAGGGAGATTGGCCACTAATCTTTGAAGGCTGGCATTCATAAACTGCAGGCTGTCTGTAAACTGCAGAGTCACTCTTTTATTGTCATATTTTTTTGAAGCCGAAAAAGAAATATATTTTTCCATGTTGTTGGCTATTACATGGAAGTCGTGGCCTTCGATTTTCCCAAATCCTTGCATGATTAAATACCCATCGTAATGTTTCAAGTTATGAAATACGATGGGTATTTTTTTTTTGCAGCCGAAATTTTAAATTACAAAGACCGTGCAGTGCCCCACGATATTGACCTGTAAGATGGTCGTGATCGCGTACACGGTCCTTAAGTAATAATTTTTTGCACAATATGCAATGGGTAGCTCGTCTAAAATTACCCCAATCATTTGGCATCATTTGAATGGGGACTGCTTTTGTAAGGATGTTGGCAATTTCTTCTTCTTCTTTTAAAATCTTGTTAATAAATGTTTCTACAGCATTGGATCCTCTATAGGCTTGAATGAGCTTGAAGCTTCTTCCGTCTGGTCCAATAATAACGTATGCAAATCCACAAGGCTCATGTTTGCTTAATTTTTCAGTAAATGATGTTGAGGGGTTGGGTTAGGAATTCATTTTAACAATCAAACTTTCGAAATCTGCATAAATAATGTAGGGGATGGGATGTTCGTATTGAAAGTTTTCAAAATTTAAATATTTTTCATTTTCTTCGGGCATTTTTATTTTTTGAGCTGTATGTTCTTGGCAGTAAATGATATGTTCTTTTAATGATTTTTCTAGACATAATCTATGTAGACATCTATAGCAATAAAAAAATGCTCCATCATGCTTGGTGAGATTGCCCAGGAGTCGAGACATATTTGATATGAGGCAGTAGTGATGATTCAATTCATTGGCTATTAGCAGTAAATTTATACAGTCATGATTTTCTTGTTTTGATATGTATAATGGAGAGTATGTATAGAGGAGGTCTACACCTCCTCTTCTTCATACCCATAAACATTTATTCTGAGGTTGTTCATTTTTTCCACCTTTGAAATTTGAGTTATGGGTACTGGATATTGTATCCCATCCATCTTAATTTCAGCTGCATGGGCTTCATAATGAGTGACACGATATGGGCTATTTTCTCTTGATATTTGCATTTTATGAGCGAGAATGCACCATGTGAGGCATTTATGATCTTCATTTTGAATGTTAATAATGGCCTTTTTAGATGCTAATTTTTCTGGTAGGCGAATATAAGAACTTGCCGCTAAGGGTTGGTACTTAGCGACGAGAATTTCCACATTTTGAATTTTTTCAAGGACCCACCCTGATCCTAATTGAATGAAGTCTTCTAGACTTTTTTCTACAGAAGCAATGGCTTCCTCTAAATGTACTGGGACGGTTTCTACTAGTAGTTCAGTTATAAATTTGCAGCTGAAATATGTCGAAATGACTTCTTCTTCACCATCCGCTCCAATTCTAGATAATAGTGCCTTCATTAGAATTCTCCATTTAATGGATTGCTTTTCCCTCATTTCAGCTGTTAATATTTGAAGGATTTGAGGACGTAATTCAACAAAGCATTTTTTAAAGTCCTCTGCATTTTCATCAGATGGAGTAATAAACTCCGATGAAAATACATCGAGAGCACTTCGACGTGAGGGTTTTTGATGCCTTTGACGTTTAGGGGCTGGAGCCTGTTCAACACCCTTACGTTTAATAGGGGCACTATGCATGACTCTGATATGCTTCAATAAATTTGATTTTTTATTGAACACTTGTTCACAGTGTTCGCATTTATACTCACTCTGCGCGTGGATAGTGCGCATGTGAGCATTTAAATTATCCTGTCGAGTAAATTGCTGCTGACAGTCGGGGCACTCGACTGTAGCAGGGTTGTGAACCCTCATGTGCCTGTTAAGGTTCTCATTACGATCAAAAGTTTTCCCACACTCCTCACATGAAAAAGACTTTGTATTCGAATGCGTCTTTGCATGACGTTTAAGCGCGTCTTTCCTTGAGAAAGACTTGCCACATGTATCACAGACCTACGAAAGAGATAAAAAAAATCTCTTTTAGAATAATGCTTAATCAAAAGATAAAATTTCACTAAACTATTTCCTAACTCAATGTTAACACCCAAAGCACATCATACACATCTCACTTACCATATAAACATAAAAACACATTATTTTAAACACATCATACAATTTTTCAAAAAATTCAATTCCCATTCGCGAAATCTGTAAACACTGCATACATTTCCCAAATCCAAAAAATATTTCTCACGATCTAAAAATATAATTCGCATACAGTTCGACTTTGCTTTCATTCTGAACAATGACAAAGCGGAGAGAGAAAATGTCCACTTCATTGGTTTCGAAGAGAAACTTCTCCGTTTCAACCCTCCCTCTCTTTTCTTATCAAGCGAAAGAGAGGGTGTTCAACCTGTCACCATCATGAGTCATCGGCGCGAGTTAGGAGAAAAGAAGAACTTTTCATTTCTGAAGTTGAAATAAACAGAAAAGATTTGAAGCTAAATTCTACACAAATCAATGTTTTTTTTTTTTTTTTCGATTGAAAATAATTTCGATTCTCAAATAAAAGCAATTTCGAATCTCAAACAATTCTTTAAAAAATATATATCCCATACGCGAAATCTGAAAACACATTATGCAATTCCCTTCCAAAAATCCCACATACGCGAGACCTAAAAACACATTATGCAATTCCCTTCCAAAATATATCCCATACGTGAAACCTGAAAACACATTATACAATTCCCTTCCAAAATATATAAATTTTCTCTCTCTCTTATATTTCTTAAACCTTTTAGCGATTTATACTTAATCATGAAATTTTACAAGTATGATAACGTCTTTACAAAATAGCAATCTCAGAGTAAATAAACTTTACAAAACAGTTTTGCAACAAGTACAAAAAAAAAAATCAATCATGAATAAACGAGAATCATTATAAACATCTCAATTATAATCTCTGAGTAAAAGAAATTTTTACAAATTCAGAGAGTTATATAAAAAGTGTGTGCTACATAATATGTAAAAAATGCACAAATAATGAAAGAGAGAGAAAATCTTTTTTACAAAATAAATGATGAAGCATGGGGTGTTTTTCTCACGTTAATCAATTCCAAAACTTAGTTCAAAAAAATTAATGAAATCAATTCAAAACATACAATAATGTCTTTAAATTCACTTATAACAAGCAAAGAAAACATTTAGTTTAGAAACAAAATTTATACTATGTCTGAATAAAAATAAGTGAGAATCATAACACCCTATACTTGCATAGAAAAAATAGAGTACTCACATGCGCTGGCTTAGATTTTGCAGCGGAGGTGGTAGGTTGGAAGGGCCCTTCCATTCCAGGGGCGATGGAACGCATCGGCATACTACTTGGGCCAGCAACGGGAGCAGCGAGTTCAACATCCTATTCAAAATAATAAAAGTATAAGTATCACATTTGAAATATATATATAAATTCAACAGCACATTTTAAAAATTCAAAGAGATTTCAAAACTTACATTTTGCACAATCGGGGCAAATCCCGATGGCGCAGGTAGTGAAAATGTAGACTCTGGCATTGATCGAACGAGACGATCAAACTCGTCCTCATCAATTCCAAAGTTGACAAACTGAAAAGAACACTCTTTAAGTAAAATGTACGCTTCAGAATTACAGAATACAATTCGGAAAAAATTACAAGTTGAAAAGAAAAAAAAAAATTCGCTTAAGAATTATAAACAGTTGAATAATTAAGATTTCATTCAAAATAAGTGAGAATTAAATTTATAGATTTAACAAGTAAATTTATTCTAAAAATGTCTTTCAACAATAATTAACTGAGAATTAAATTTATTCTGAAAATGTCATTCAACAATAATTAACTGAGAATTAAATTTATTATGGGAATGTCTTTCAACAATAATTAACTGAGAATTAAATTTATTCTGAAAATGTCATTCAACAATAAAAACTAAGAATGAAAATCCAAGAATGAATTTACCAATGAAAATCTAAGAATGAGTTCATCAATTAAAAAAAAAAAAAATACCAATGAAATAAATAGATTTAACAATGAAATAAATGAATACTTACATTTGCAAAATTGGTAGAAGTAGAAGCAGCGTTTCTTGAAGACTCCATCACAGAATATTCTCAAAAATAATAAACTTTAAGTTCAGAATTAAAATCTTCTAGACTTCAAAAAATCTAAACGTGAAAAAAGCTGGAAAATAAATCTAAGCTACGAAAGGCTAAAGGAACCTCTTGCTACCACGAAAGTTGTAGCAGAAGTGATCGATGATTGATAAAATTACCATTTATACAAATTAGTGACGTAGTGCTTATAGGTTCCTATTGGTTTTTAGAAAGGATGACATCAAATGTGAACAGAAACTTTCAAATACCTTGACCAATCAGAGAATTAGTTCGAGTTTAATTTCGTGTGCAGAGAGGGACGTGTGCAGACTATGATTTCACCTTCTAATCTTACTGAGTAATTGATAACAAGATCATGTGGTCGTGATTCAGACTGTACGAGCATGCGAGCGATTCTGCGTCACCCTCTCTGGTTCAGGGACAGCGATAAGCTTCAATCGACTCATTCACTCTCCCAACTTGTATCTGTGAAAACGTTTCGCTTTACGTAGCTGTTAAACTTTTACAATATGGATTTCACTTTAAGTGAAAATAATTTAAACGTTCGAGTTTTCGAACACCTGTACAGTCGCGAGGAAGCTGATTCTATATTATCTGAACTTTTGAATTTTCAATTTCAACCCATAAACATTAGAGTATGGGGCCGAAGATATACTCCAAAGCGGAAATCGATCGCCTTCGGAGAGGAAGGTTTAGATTATGCATATTCGGGAACTTCAAACCCCGCTCAACCATTTAATTCAACTGTGAAGAAAATTAAAGAAGATGTGGAGAAAATTACCGGCTATAAGTACAATTATGCTCTTGTGAATTTCTACCCAGATGGAAGATCTGGAATTGGTTTCCATAAAGACAATGAATCAAGTATTGATCCATCCTGCGGAATTGCATGCGTTAGTTTCGGCGCTTCAAGAATTCTTTCCTTCGAAAGGCGAGGATTTCCACCGCAACAGTTAGTGTGTCATCGTGGAAGTCTCTATCATATGCTACCACCAACAAATAGACTTTTCTCACATGGAATACGTCCGGAGCGAACTGTAACAACTGCAAGAATAAGTCTTACATTCCGAAACATTATAACTGACTCGGAGCCCCTGCTCAAGCGCCCCAGAATGGAGGTACAGATGGAAGCGCCCACTACTGTCCCGAAACCCGTGGAGATGATCACCCCTGACCCCTTGGAGACAGCCGCCCCAGCGCCTGCAGAGATGCCAGCCCCAGCGCTCGTAGAGATGACAGCCCCAGCGCCCGAGGAAGTGTTCACGCCCCTGGAGATGATGGTTGAGACAAGTGAAGTGCCCCTCAATTCCGAGACGAACGCCCCAACACCGCTACAAGACAGCCCCATCATATTTTACAAAGTCGAAATGCCGTGGTTAGAAGGAGCGACTCGTAAAATTTCACCGATAGGCCAAGAACATTGCGAGACAATTCCCTTTGGACCGCCCGCAGACTTCGAGAAGACCCCCGCTGACTTTGCTCCTATTCACTCGGAAACAGAAGAACTCTCCAGATGACTGGTTCGAAAACTGTGTAAAGAATACTTTTCAACGTTTCGAAGAGAAAAAAAAATTCATCACTGAACTGCATCCAAATGTATGTATAAATATGTTACTTTTGAAAACCGGGCAAATTCGTATACAGTTGGAAGATACAGCTACCGGTATTTCGGTAGAATTCGATCCGCAATCATGGATTGATTTCATTAGTAAAGTATGGAATTTTAATTTAGTTTATGTAAATAGTAGTTTTATAGCAGGAATAAGCGCGCTAATCATATGTAGAGAAGATCGATGCGAAATCTATCAGCTGGAAACCTCCAACGAATTCACTTTAAAAAGCAGTCCTATAATTCTCGGTGAAGATGTCCTAGAAAAAATCAAAGAAGATGACGATAATCTACAAGAAAAAATTTTACAGCACGTTTTTGAACTGTTTCGCGAAATGTTACAGATTGATGCAAGGAAGTTTCATTTCGATGCTGTTGATGAAGTTGAAGTATATGAAAAGTGTTTTGACTTGCTGCTAGAGGAAATGCGTGGAACAGTTACGAAAAATTATCAATGCTCGGGATGCAAAGTGCGACATCCCTCCCAAAAAAGGCATGAATGTTTATATTTAAGTGTGAAGGAAAAATCTACCTTGCTAGGTGATTATATTTTCATCACAATGGATTTTACAGAACTCATAGAAAAACTCTCGAACAATATTAAAATTTCCGAAAATATAATGTGCATGTTCACTTGGGATTTTATGAAAAGCCATCTCGACGACTTGTAAGTACTTTTTGTAAATATTATTTTACTTTTGTTCTATCAAATGTATTTTGTGTTTAACTTGAATAAATGTATATTTTTAGTTTTAACCATTTTCTCTGTTTTATTCAGTTGCTAATGTTTAAAATGAGAATGCTTTTAAAAATAATTTCATGTTGAAAGTAAATAATAAGACAGATAATTTTTTTAAATATACATTTTTATTTATACATGTGTTCCCATTTCACATTGGAATTTCGTTTCCTTTTCGGTGTAAAAACAGGTTTCACATCTTCATTTAACATATGAGTTGGAGATGACAAATTTTTATTTTTCACGAAAGGCTTCGGTATATTCATTTCTTGCAATGAACTTAAAAATTCATTTGTCCATGGATAAATCAAAATATTCATGGTCACATGAATATTTTTTTTTATGACAGAAAATTAAATTTAATAAGTCTGCAATGTTCGTATGCTCAATTTTCTGATTTTTATAAATGACTTGACCTTTATCGTTCCATGACAGAATATCAGAATGCCTTTTCATAATGTCTATCAAATTTCTTGCTTGATGTAGATACTGTTTATTAATACTGTTGAATATGGTTGATTCATATTGATGAGAACTTTCTTCATTCTTTCTTACATCTTCTTGTTTATTATTAATTTCATTTGGTGATGATTGTATCCATGGAGAATTAAATTCCGTCATCTGAATTTTCTTTTGTAAAATGTCATTATATCTCATCACCTTTTCATGTTCTTCCAAGTTGCTGTTTAATATCTTCATCATTTCTTTATCCAATTCACTGAGTTGTTTTGATGTCACTGTGTGTTTATTCGCCACCTCTTCAGGTACGAGCGCAAATTTCTTAGCGTGTTCCATTGATAAGGGTGGATAATACACTGACTGCTGCAGGAATTAAGAAATTTAAAAATCCACCTTTTTGAACGACTAACTTGCGTTTCGTAGACAAAGCAATGTTTCGATTCGCTAACTTGCGTAGTGTCGTCTTGTATTTAGAGAGCTTCTTTTTTTGATGTTTCGACAATGGAATATTACCTTTCAATGTATTATGACAACATTCGCAGATTGCTTTAATACAGTTTAAATCAATCTTTCGTAATAAATCCTGTTGAAGGTTTGCAGGACAAATTTGTAAAAGATGAAGTTGCTTTAGTTGTTGCTTCGTCACAGTCATGTTGCTGTATGAGCACCTCTTTACATGAGTCTTTTCTTTTATATTATTTTTCTTTGATAGATATATTGAGTTTGATTGGGTAAAATATCTGTACGCAGTCTGAGTTCTTCCGGTGTATCGTTCTTCAAGTCGAGAGCAGATATGAAAATTTCTTTTTCGTTGCATCTTCATACACTTCTTGGAAAAATTTCAAATGTCTCGGAAAAATTTGTTTTCCTAAATGTGTAATTTGTGCCATGTCTCTCCTGTTTTTAAAAAGAATAATATAATGTGCATTTAAAGTAATTTCACGCATTTCTTTTCCTTTATGAAAAAAATTTTGAGTAATGAAAATAACTGATATGTTTAGATGGTGACTACCACGCGTAAAAAGTTTGGTGGTGGATTCATTTTTTCCACATTCAGACATTAAATCATCAATAATGAATAATGTATTTGTTCCCAAATAGTCTTTGAAAGTTGAAGGGAATCCTTCGACGAATGTCACATCTGGAATCTCATCGTATAAGGGCTGGTGTATCCCGTAAAACCACACGACTTTATCGGGTACTGTGGAAAACATTTCGCGTCGAAATTTCAACAATTGAGATATGAAAACGCTTTTGCCGCTTCCAGTAGGCCCTGAAGCAATCATTGTGAAAGGGACCTGAAGTTGAGGTGACTTGTAGGTTAAGTTCTCCATCGTGAATGACACATAAACACAACTGATTTTCACTTAAATATATTTATTGAAAGAAATTTGGATGTACATGAAAGTGTTTAGCAACAAAATTATACACTCTCTTATCATTACACACATGTGTGTTTACAAAAGCAGTTATCATAGATTTTAATGAAGTACCACGACACTTGGAATATAAATAATAAATACAATATTGTCCACATACAGCAGTGGAATTACTTTGCAAAGTCATGGGATTATATACCACTTTTGAAAATTGTGATATAAAATCAGGAATAGGTCCTTCGAAATAGAATGGGCTATACCCATAGGAGTCAAAAAATTCCACTTTATCTTTTTCCTCGACATAAATTGCAATCCAATGCGACCCTGCCTGAGATGTTGGGTCAAGGTTCGCTACAAAACATGCCGGAAATGTATGAAAATCTTTCGGCAGTTGATCACTCGGAAATACATCTAAGAAATAGTTTTTAGTAAATGGATCGCGAAGTAGAATATTTCGTATTTGTTCGGAATCCATCTTAATTGGCAAAGTCACATAGAACGTGACGTGATTTTGTAATTTCGATCACGTTTTGAAATTCAGCATAAATAATTAATGAAAGAGTTTCAGCAATTGCTTTGTTAAATTTAATTTCCACTCTTAAATTCCCTTGATGTTGTAAATTTAAATGAGAGCTGGAACACAAATCGGCATTCAAATTGAAGCTGTAGATTGCATGTGAATTGGCATACTGTTCTCGTGACAAATAAATACCTTTATCACTATTAAATCCATCGAATAAACTGTGATAGGCTCGAATGTAATTATTATTCTTAAAATCTAATTCCATGGGTTTGCTTGGTACGGGCTGCCCATCCACATAAATAGATATAAAATTCACATCATGATGTGAAAACATGAAAGGGTTCTTAGAATATTGACCATTCATAGCAGCATTTTCGACACATGTGATGATTACTCTTTTAGGCATGACACCTAAAAAAATATTATCTTGCATGAAGGAGAAACTTCCCTTTGAAATGGAATAGGTTTTACACAAGACTCTGTCGATGGGATATTTAGCTGAAAATTTCTCCAATGCTTTTGCATGTCCAAGTAAAACTCCTGGGTTGACTTTGACTTTCCGAATGAATAATGAAGCATGCTCCAATATCACTTTATAATCGTTGTCCGTTTTTGTAGATAAAAGGCAAAATGGTGCACTGCTTCGAATCATTTTAATTTTAATATCCACCAAATTTGACATGAGTCGATTCTGTTGAAAAATGTCACAATGTAATTGTCCTATCATATCGAATGTTTTGCTGTTTTTGCTGAGTTCATATCTTGATTTCACTCCTTCGTCCGCATCGTCAGCTGTTGGATCGATTTTTTCAGGATTCAACTCTTTGAAGAACATTTCACAGGTAAGTAAACTTTTCTTTGCATCTTCTCCATAATTCAAAAGAGTTTCAATGTATGATCTGAATGGCTATGTATTACTTGCTGAGGAAATATTTCGCTCGTTGAGACTGACATCTACTTGAGAAAAAAGATAATGTAAGAATAAATTAACTGGAACGACGGGTTCTTTGTCGGGTAACGGGGAGCCATCCGCTTTGACAATTTTTGTTTTGACGTAAATGTAGGAGGCACTTAGGTCGTTGTATTCTTCACCACTTCCTGAGATGTTGAACTCCACGGGGCCTCCATCGCGAATATTTGCTATGGAGTGATATTCCACAAATTGTCCTTTTTCGATAGCAACTTGAGTAGGTGGGAGAGTGAAAAGGTCTAATTCACTCCTCACGCATGCAGGAGAATCTTGATGGATGAGTGAAGACATTTTACTAGGAGAAAATATCGTGTGCTTTCACCTTCTTGGTTTTGCGAAAACTGACTTGTTTCTTGGAGAGCTTGCGCTTTTTATTCCTTCTACCTGATCCAATCATTGTTTTAATCTTAACTGCAGCCTTATCCGTCAAATTCTTACTCGCTTCTTTCAATCGTCTTCTCGCTGCTGCTTTTATATTTTCACCACGCGATACATCGTTGAACACATCCACTCCACTACTTAAAATTTGTTTTCCGACTGCCTTGGCACCCGACTTGAAAAGGGGGACTGATGCCCTAAAAAGTGATTTAAAGAGGCCGCCTAAGCCGTAACCGCTTTGATATGGGGCACCGTGATAAAAATTAAGTCCGTTTCCAGTTTGATTCGTATAATAATCTTCGAAGGATTTTTCACAACAGCCGTATGGGATATACATCATGAGAGATACTTTTGACGGAAGTGAAGTTTCACGTACGAGCGTCCGCGTTCAAATGGCACTAAATCTCCGCTGTTCGTCCTTATAACGATTTCGATTGTGTCTATAATTTTCCGATTGACAGGTAAGTAATGAGGTCTCTCGTATTCTACACTGACGACCTCTCCATCGTTTCCACTCACTCTAATTGTTCTCAATAAAGGGGCGAAAACGTTTCCGACAATTTGAGGCTCGATAATATCTGTATAAATCATTAATACTCTGAAATGCGCGTTTGGATCGGCTATTTGAGGACTAAACACGGTATGTTCAATATTTTCATCGGGTGGTCCACTGACGATTGTAGGAGGGAACCCTAACATTTGTGATAATCCATTATGAAAAATGACTCTTGCATTATTTTTCACTCTTACTCGAACACATTTCGTTACATGATTGTAATTAAAAGATATTTTATTTTCATGATCTGGAATAGCAATGGCTTTTAAAATATCCGGTACGTTTTCGTAACATCCCGCTGGAATGTTTCTACCTATTTCTTTCTTGTCACCAAGATCAAAACCAATTAAACTATTGCTCTTATTCACATTATGCCAACTGCGTGGGTAAATAAATTCGACGAGAGCACACTCCCACTCTCCAGTCAATTCTATGGGTGTTGGTAATCGCGTAATAAATGGAGAAATCTTATTCTCGGGGAAATAATTCATAGAGCTATCGCTCGGAAGTGTCACGTAGAAACTCATGATGCAAAATGAGAAAAATTTAATGGCACGTGTAGCATTTATAGGTTTGATAAATGAGAGGCTGGAATCCATTGATTAAATTTGTCGGGATATCCACGAAACTTTACAAAATATTCAGTCTTATTTTTCATTTTCCTCTTTTTCAGTATTTTTTCTACTGTATAATCTTCCTTCAATTTTACTTTTTGTAGTTCTTGAGAATAAAAAGTACCTTGAATAGGCTCTCCGAGTAAATCTTTCACCCGATATACGGGGATGGTTTTACTCACACATTCGGTTACAATAAATAACTCCACCGTCCAGTTTGTTTCATATCCTTTTTCGAAAGTTAGCTTTTGCTTTGAAATACGAACAACATCTCCAACGGTATAAACACAAGGTTTTCTTTCATGATGTGGAACGTCACCATACACAGTAAAATATACCTCCCTTTTATTGTCTGCATTTACTTCAATGGGTGCTCTCTTGATGGTGGAATGGTAAGTAATATTATAACTTTTCATTAAATCGTCTAAAACGTCTATAAAATTATATGTATTTCGACTAGTAAAATATTTCCACCTTTTCGTTTTCAACGTGCGATTAAACCTTTCCCCGACTAAAGCCTTTGTCGTATTAAATGTAGTAAAAAACGTGACTTGATTCTCGGCCAGGAACTTTTGAAATGTGGCATTTTTAAATTCAGTACCTTGATCAGATTGAAGTAATTTAGGTTTTCGCTCCGAAAAGATGGATTGAAAAACATGTACAATCTCTCGTCCTTGTTTTGTTTTCAGAGGTTTTGCCCAGGCGTGTTTTGATAAAATGTCTATGCATGTCAATATGTATCGATAACCACGATTATGTTTTTGTAAACTTGAAACATCTACCAAATCTGCTTGCCACTGATGATCGATGGAATGAACGATGACGCGGTTTGTCGGAAATTTCTTTCGCACGGGTTTGTGCAATGTATAAGCGTCGGTTTCCATCAACCATTTCCGGATGTCTTTCTTGGATACTTTTCCGCGTGCAGCACGAAATAATGCATCGACACCAGTAAAACTTGCCTCTCGAGCCGGATCCAGGTAAGCCTTCTTCATTGCAGCATGAAAAATGATTATTTGACACGTTGAAAGTAATCATCTCCGAAATGATATGACTGAATTAGAAGTATCGATTAAACTGTACTTTACTGAAATCATTTGGTGGTCTCATGGTTAAAGCGCGCAGCCATCAGAGCGTCAAATGATTTTTGGAGCTGGAGGTCGCATGTTCGATTCCCGATCTAGGAAGGTGAAATTAAATAAAATCATATAAAATAATTCCAAGTCCAAAAATAATTAAATGGATTAATTAATTAATATTTATCTTACTAGATGGCGCCATGTGTATAACCTCAGAGTTCAAAAAAAATAATTTCTCTCACTAGGTGGCGCCATGAGCAATTTTAGTTGGTAACTGTTGTCATGACAACCGCTACTTGTAGTATCAACGTTGCCATTCCCAAAAACGAAACTTCAGACGCAGTATAACAAGTAAGAAAAACAACTCAACTCCACTCAGAAACCCTCGTAAAAGATTACGACGTCGGCAGCAGGAACCCTACTACTCAACCCTACTCGGCAGGCAGAGGGAGGGGGGGGGGGAGGCGCAAGGTGGAGGGGGCGTGGTTCCACCTCACACCTCCTGCTGCTAGCCTAACCATGACCCATTTTGCCCCACCCAAGAAAAACTGATGTAAAAAAGACAATATTCATTTTTTTTTTTACATGCTAAGCTAGAATTATTCTCCAAAGTTTCTTAGAAGGGAAATCCTTCGAATATGGGCTGTTATTTTATAAAATATAGAGCTTTTCAGAAGTTGGTAAACCATGTGTTTAGCACACTATCATCCAAAGTTTACAAAAAGAATATCTTGTGGTTCCATATTTAAGAACCTAACTTTTTTGAGCAAGAAAAATGTTGCCAACACATTGAAATATAACATTAAAAATATAGGTTTAAAAATTTCAATTTCAAGTTCTATTATTTTGGGTTTTTTATAAAGTGACCTATTTTATCCTATCCTACCCTATGCCATTTTATAAATTTAGTTACTTTCAACAAACAGAAAAGCAAACATTCTGATTCGCGTACCAAATAAACGCACCTGCAAAACGAACTTCCCTAAAACTCGAACGGATACGTTCTTTCCTGCCATGCGCAAAAGCGTCCAAATATCAAAATTCCGTGGTCGAACTGTAACCATCTCTCTCCCTGGTTTAGTTTTAGTTCTACACTATTCCACACGTATCTTTTTTAACGGTTTATGCTCCCAGTATTAAAACAAAATTAGTCAATTTCAGTGAAAGAGAAAACTAGTTTTATTAGTTGTTAAACCATATCAGATTCATTCTCCCAACTTACTAGGCATTGTAGTACAGTAATTTCTAACTGTTAAAGTTTTTTAACAGTAAAATTTTAAAACAAGCAAGTTTTCATTTTGTAAGAAAGCGTAGAACTGAATCTCAACAAAAACTCTTCCCAGTTAAAATTTTCACAGCTCAATGAGTAAAATAAATGAATAAATAAATTAAAACAGTTTTCATACAATACTATTAAGAAGCTCTTAGTTTTTAACGTATTATTTTTAAATTTTGTCTGCAGAGAATTTGAAATATGCATTCTAGTTCCCATTGGTTATTAATGCTGAAATGCTAATCATTTGCAAAATAACACTTATAGGTACATGGCGGAAAAATAGCCTTTATTTCTTTCTCCTCGTTTTCTACGATCTATCTTATATTTAATGATTTATTTATTTAACAAAAAAATAAAAAAATCACGGTAAGCCATACATGAAAAATTTTATTAGTATTTTTAACGAATAACTTATTTTGTGAGTTTGTTAATGACTATTATTTGGACGCGAATATATATATATATACATATATATATTTTGTTTCCAATGTTTTGCACAATACAGGGAGGACAGAGCAGCATGCAAATGGAATTTGGGATGAATTTATTCAAAGGTCATCAGATACAAAGGAAACAGATAGGCTAAGTAAATTCAAAATACCTTCATGTCTACGTCAAAACTGTTTAAACCAAAGGGGGGGGGGGGGAATCGCTGTGATTCATTTGTGTATTATATTCTATAAGTATATGTATGTGTGTGTTAAGTGTTTCATGAATGATTTGATGGCTTCTTCACGACGCCACTAGGATGGGGGTGATTACCCTGCCCTGTATTTTACAAAGATTTTTTTTTAAGGTGGAAATAGATAAATGTGTACGTGGGCATAAAATATACGTAAAACTATGTACAATATTTGCTTTCCTTTCATCTTCAAGGGAAAAAATAAATAAATAAGGATTGAAAATAAATAAGTAAATAAAAATATTAATAATAAATAATAAATAAATAAAAATAATATTAAAGAAAGAAAGAAAGAAAACTAAATAATAACAAAATAAATAAACAAAAATAAATAAATAGATAAAATAAAATAAAATAAAACGAAGGAAAGTATATAAACTTTATATTTTCCTCCATATTTTTAAAAAGAGGCTGAATCTGCCCATGCTTACCGGAACAGAAACATAGCTGACAAGAGCCAAGGGACTAAACAGAAATCATTTTCATATAGAAAAGTTTCCAGAAGAATTTTTTTTTTCTTTTCTTTTTCTTTTCAAATGGCGATTTGAAGTACTTTTGCGTGAAGCATGTGCGGTTTTCTACTGAGAACTCATTTACTTTCATAAGAAAAAGATGAGAGAAAAAATGTTCTGCCTTTAACCTCGTAATGTGTGTTTTGGAGACTTTTTAAGACACCATCCAATGAGAAGGCAAGACTAGCAATGACATCATGGTTCGTTCGACCAATCAAGAGAATTCACGCTGCTGCAGGAGTCAAAAAGAGCAGGCGATTCGAAACTAATACAGAATCTCGCTGCAGACTCATTGCAAGTCAAATCGGTGAGAAATTCCACTTCATTTGACAAGTCCTATATATTTGTTAGTTTTCATTCGTGCCCAAGACCTCAAACATTCTTTAATAATGGTAAGCTATTTAATAATTTTCGTAAGATCTTGCAAATTATACAAATATAAATTCGCATATATTTGCCGATCATACATTTGTGTAAAGAAATACTCATATTAGTTGAAGTTTTCAATGAAAATTACAATTTGTAGATTTTTGCCTAAAGTCGAGGTTTACAAAATGTAAAAGTTATTTTTCAGAATGAGGAAAAACATACAATAAATTTAGTCTGGCAGACTTTTGAATTTGCGTTTTGCCTTTGTTATTTTTTCCTCTTTAAATAAAACGATCCGTTGATCTAGTATTTATTTTTAAGGTTTCAATTGCTTTAGTTATTTTTGATGTATTGATTGACATTTTTACTCATCTATATTTTCAAAAAAATGTTTTTATTTATTTATTTTATTTGCTTTTCAATGCATTTTATTTTTTCCGATACGAAAAGTATATTTAAATTAAAAGAAAAAAGTCGAGAAGGTAAGGTTTACTTACTTAAAAAGCTACGTAGCATAAAAAGCACCTTAACTTTTAGACAAATGTTTCTGGAAAAACATCATTATCTTGTAAAGCCAGTCTAAAAAAATTTATTTATTAGTTTATAAAGCCTAACTGATGTTTAAAAACTTACTTTTTCTTTCTCTGACATTTTAACCTTAATTTTAAATCAGATACTGAACAGCTTAATATCAGTTATAAGTATAAGATGCATTTTTATTTTAAGGCGATTTCTCAAAGAAAAAAAAAAGCAGTGATCAGGAGCAACAACGTTCTTCAATTGCTCCGCCCAGGCCTCTAAATAGTTGCTCCATCTCCGCTCCTGCTCTGCTCCGAAGTTTTAATTGGAATCATATTATTTATCGTTTTTATATATTTAAATTTATTATTTTTTACTTCATGTTATTTTCATCAAGCAGTAAAAATGAGTTTTATATTTATTCACCCTGCTTTGATTCTTTCGAATAAAATGAAAGATGAAAAGCGTCGTTAATAGTTTGTCGCTATTCCCACATAACTAATTATAATATAGATAAAAATGTCATTTTTTAAATTTTAATGAAATGCTAATAAAAAATAAAGGGGCAATGGAGCATGAAATATTTCTGGTCTCCGACTCCGAGCAAAATTTCCTTGCCTTGCGCTCCTGCACCACTATGTTCCATTCCGTGGAAAAAATCACATCTTGGAAATTACGGTATAGTTTGTAAAATACCGTATGAATAATCTGTAAAATACGGTATGTTTCATTGCCCAAATTCTAAATACAAGACAGTTCATTGAAAGAAAAAAAAAACATTATCAACACAAATAAATTTTAGAACTGAATAACTCATTCCATTTTAATATTGAGTTATCATTTCGAATATCATTCTCATGGCACATCAATGAATGATGAAGAAAATCAATTACATGTATATAATTATGACATAATTTTTTTAAAAAGAATGTGTTCTTGCCGACTTTGAAAATTATTAAATGAAATAAATTTTGGTCTCCCCATTTGCTTTTTTAGGAAACTGAATTTATTGGAACCATTATTTTAGAACTGGAATAACTTATTTTCCACTTTAATGTTGTGTTATCATTTCGAATATTATTCTCATGACACACGAATGAATGATGATGAATAAAATAAATTACATGTTACATAATGATGAAATTTTAAAAAATGTGTGCTTGCAGCAGCTAAAAATTATTAAATGAAAGAAATTTTCGTCTGCCCATTTGCCTTTTCAGGAAATGTATCAGTGCTAAATTGAATTAAATATTGAAAGCGATGATTACAGTTTATAAGGCTTCTGAATTGTAAACAGTAAATTCGAAATGTATGAATTTAGTCTATATGACACAGAAAACTTTGAAATACAGTTTTCAACCTATTTGAAATACAATAATGAAAACTGCAGGAAATGTCACGAAAAAACTGAAACAACTTATGACTTGATATTTCTCTCACTATAGTTAAAAGTAAATAAATAAAAGCAGCTGATCTGACTCATACTGAAAACAAAAGATCATTAACTGCATCTATTAACACAAGTACGTATTTAGTATTCGCTTAGTATGCGTGAGATGTCCTCTCCACATCCTCTTATGCTTAAGATATCTGCAACTGCAAGGATTATTCAATGACATAGAGTGCGTGATCGCAAGCGTGGCGCCTGATTTCATTCTGTGCAGACAGGCGCCTGATTTCAAAATTTTCCAGGGGGGGGGGGGGTATAAACTCAATGAAAATTGCATTAGAAAAACTATAAAATACATTATATTTCCCCAGCCGGGGAAATTGACCCCCGCCCCTTAAATGACGGGTCTGTGAGCAGAGCTTTAGAATTAGAGAATCACTGAGGGATGACAGATATTCTAAAACGAAATAAATTTATCGTTTCGTAGTAGCTCCTTTTTGTGACTTGATGGGGTAGCATGGTGTTGGTGTAGTGATCCCTGTTCGCACACCTCTGTGTGTAATACCATGATATTATTGACTCCAATTCAAATATATATGAGAATTGTTAATAAACTCTGTATCCATTTTCTAGATTAGAATTGTTTGTTATTGATAGCTTTATTTGGAAGAAAAGGTTTTCCTGACAATAACTGAGCTAGAGCTAGAACAGAACACGAATGCTCACCCCAATTTTCAGATCGAGCAATGAAAGGAACAAATTGCAGTTTACTTTTGTTTAGTAGGAAAATAATTTTGAACCAGCATTGTATCATATTATTATGCGTGGAAGAAAAAAAATGAAAAGAAAGAAAAGAAATGAAATGCATGCGGATGAGGTTTTTTTTTTGAATAGGTTAGGATACATAATACTTGTGAATAATTCATATACCTAGGTATATATATATATATATATACCTAGGCTATAAATACAGTCACGTTTAAAAACAATTCTTTTAGCTAAGCTAAAAATTATGCCAACAGTTCTTGCTCCGCAGAAAAATGTCTAAAATCATTATTCTTAAAGAACGACGTTTTATCCAGTTTGAAGCTATTATTGTTAAACATTAAGTCAGGCGTTTCCAAGTTTAACCCAACCGCAGCCATGAATCATTCCGATTATTTCGTTCTACATATGATTTTGATGTAGTGAAAAACCATTTCTGTTCATGTGCAGTTGATTTTTTTAAAATTAAGCAGCAGACTTTTTCAATGCGTCTTTAAGTTAGAACTTATTGAAATTTGCAGTTATAATACAGAGTGGGTAGAATAAGAGTGACCTGGTTCACCTGTTCATTCATTTTGTTTTCATACCAGGTCACTTTCATGAAAATATTGTCCCAGCCACTTTTATTTTGCCCACCTCCTGTATTTTGTTGAAGTAGTGTTCCTTATATCTGTGTGTACACTAAGGGAACAAAAGTCACGAGATACCTACCTGTTAGTGCAGGCACTCTTGTCTGTCTTTTGATGCCATAACCCATTAAAGTCACATTTCGCTGCCCTAACGGACACGTCTGTCGGACATCCCATATTGATTCCTGTGGTTATTTCATTTACTCTGCTGGTCTGTTAAGTTGGTTTCAACAGACAACTCTGCTAATTAAATCCAACGTAGTCGGCCATTGGCGTCGTCCATGGGGGAAGGTTGGTTATGCTTGAAAATAGGCATTCTCGGCAAACATGAGTTCTAATTTTAATTTTTCTATTTTTACCACTTGCTTTTGTATTTTTTCTCTACATATATGTTGTTCCCTAGCACGTGGCGAGGAACAATGGTTACGCTGCTCCTGAGTCTAACGGGCCCTTTATAGGCAGGAGTTTGATTTCCGGCCCTTTAAAAGGTCTCTTAATTTTTTGAACCAGCTCCCAGATGAGAGACCGTCACCTGGGATTGGCACCCCCAGAGGTATCGTTTCACTTGGAGGTTATTGGAGCCACGACCTATTTAACGTGCACCAGCTCCCTTTAGCGTACACGGACCGCAGCAACCAGACGCGAGAGGTTGTCACCCTTCCAAACACTTACTTCAGTCAATGTTGCTTCACTTTCGGTGCTCTGCGGGAACCGAGCTTCTACCGACTGGTCTACTGCGGGACCTCTACGTATATCACATATAGATATCATATAACTAATGTGCCGTAAGAACACTCCAATACTTCCAAGGGTGGAAAAGTTTAGGAACCCCTGATGTATCTACACAATTCTATGGCAATTGGATGTACATTAATATGAACATGCCATTTTGCATTAAATCATTCGTTGAAAAAGGTCATTCTGAGAAAATTAAAAAAACCTTGTGTTGCTTGCTTTTTTCTGAAGTCATTGCTTGACCTGTAATTCTCATAGAAATAAAATAGAAATTTGTTCAGAAAAAAAAATATTGTAGCAGTTCAGTTTGGGTTTGAAAAAGTGTACACAGAAAATGTGTAATTTGACCGAAAATTACTCAAAAATGGCATGTGTACCTTCAGTTGCGTAACTCTTGATCCACATTCATCAGATACCATATTTTCTTTTCATATGTAATTGCTTTTTATTCTATACACAATTTAAAAAGGAACATACTAGTCGTTCTTATATTTTAAACTCTCACAATAGATCTATAATTTTTAATTATTCATAATTTTATGATATAGTAATAAAATAATAATAATAAAATTAAACTACCTTTTTATAAAATTTCTCCCACAGTACATGGTTATTTTATGTCGCTTAGAATAACTGCTTTCAGATGTGTTCCACATTTCCTGACATTTCCGCCCCTTTTCTTCTTTCTCAATGCTTTTCCCATCTTTTTCGCAAATTATTCTCTAGAATATTATGATACCTCTCTTCTTTTTTTTTTTTTTAAGTTGGGGGGGGGGGGCGGGATTTATTTAGGGCACAGAAGTGTGAATGCGTCTCGAAGAACGTGACTTGCTTTTGAAATCGGACTTTGATCACGCGCCGTGTTTCCAGGATATTCGGGGAGGGGAAACATGTCTTCCATTCTTGGCTCATGCAAGATTTCACCAGGTCAACGGCCAGCTCTACTTCAGCCCATTATCCGGTGTTAAAATAACTTCAACTCAAGCCATTAAAGAAAATAGTATTCTGTTTTCATACATCCTTTACCGAAAATTCTTAATTCAACGTCAAAATTTAAAGTTTTTAGTTTATGATAATTTTCGACACAAGTTAAGAAATTTCGTTAATTACTTGTCCACTTATGTTTGAATTACCTTTTAATTAAAAATGAAAAAAAAAAAAAATAGAGAGAACGCTCATCAATAAACCCAAAAACTAGTTACAGAGAAAAGGGGCAACTTCCCTCAGCCTAATTTATCGTTGCTGTAAAATAAAGAATTGTATTAAATGTAATTTACGTTTATTTACTTAAAATGGGGTTAATTTAATAAATGGGGTTTTTTGTCTTAACTATTGATGTTCTCCTTCTTCTACTCTTATAACATTCCATGCAATAATATAAATTATAGAAAACTCGTGATGTTGTGAAACAAAAATGGTGAGTTTTTCAGTATTTGAAAATTTTATTTTTTTGGTTCAATGTCGCACATAACTATAATAATTTATTAAAATAGTTTATTTTATATTATTTTTTCTGATGCTGTTCAAAGCTACCCTGAGTGTCAGGGTAACTTTGAACCAGGTTAATAGTTCATTTTAGATTGCTTTTGTAATTATTATTTCTTAGTTTTTAATAGCTACACAATACTTTGGGAGGCTTTCTTTAATTTTATACCAATAATAACAATAACATTATTAAACTATTAGTGGGACAGTTAAAAGTAGAGAAATTGTGGTGCAAAGTTACCCTGATTGATTGTAAATGTAATTACTGGCCCCATAGTTATATGCTCTGAAAAGAGATTACAGGGTAGTGGAGACGTTTTGCTTTTTACAAATTGAAATATGCATTAAAAAAACATACTGAAGAAAAGAAAAGCAGTAGTTTTCACGTATTAGGCCAAAACCATTGTTTTGTAATTGCCCTCTGTATTTTTTCAAAACTTTGAATGTAATCTATTTTTCGGAAAATTATTATTTTTCTTTTTAGAATAATTTTTCCAATGTTGTCCATGTCCTGTCTTCATTCTTCCAGTATTAATTAGTAGGAAATTGTTTTGAAAAGATATTTAATGAGAGTTAAAAGTATTTCCAATGAGGGGATAATAATTATCTTTTTTCATACATTTTGAATGTAGACACGCATCAAAATTTTCTCTTCATTGTTTTAACTGCTGACCTTTAATTTTGATGCTTAAATGCATTCTATAAATGTCAAAATCAATTTTATTAATGAAATGTGAAGTTGAATTTTTCTCTCACTTGCCACTACAGAAATTTCAAATATTGAGGAAAGCACTAGTATTCTTTTTGTTTTAAATTTTCACTTAATTGTATATTTCATCAAACACATTGTTTTCTGGCAATATTTTTTCTTTCAGGTAAACTTGTTTGGTAACTTTCGTTCTTTTATAGAGATTTTATTCACAGCCGTAAGTCCTCTGCGCCTCTCGTTCCTTTTGTTTTATTTTTGCGGGGAAAGAGAGAGGAAGACTTTTTTTTTCCTTCTTTTTTTTCTGTTTTTTAGTGCAAGAAAAAGATAGGACATCTGATCTCCTGATCTCTTTACTCAAAAGAACATCTAAATTGGCAATTAGTATTGCAACTCCTACGCAGTTCAAGTCCCGTACTGTATTTCTCGGAACAATAAAGCACATATTGCCATATTCGATGAATACAGTTCCTAGCGAAATCAAGCTAACTGAAGAACACATTGAATGAAGCGCTTTCAAAATAGTAGTATAGTTTTTGTTGACTTCTATCATTAACAAGCGTCACAGTTCACTGAATCAATTAGCAAACAAATTTATAAGTGTTAGTCAATTGACAAATTGTTAATTGCTCTGACTTCCTAAGTGATTACTTTCTTACACTATCACGATGTAACATTATTGTTATAAATGAAGAACCTTTATGAAAGATTCAAAACAGGCATGTCTAATTGTTCAAGTAATGCTCTCCTTTTTTCTTTTTCTTTTTCTTTTTTTCATTTTTGTTCTATACGCTATTGACTCATAATAAAACAATAGTTTTAGTCACTCATCAATCAAACTATATTTATTTTTTGGAATTGTGTTATTCATATTATAAAAGAGAAGCAAAGAAATATTTCGTCAAGCAATCATGCAGCTCAACTTTTCAGACGGCGGTCCGGTTATCGTTCGCTAACCATGAATAACCTCTGTAAGAAAGAAAGACAGCAAAAATATTTCAGTTCGTCTTGAAACATTTAACTTGAAAATTCTCTCTTATTTTCTTCGCTGTTTTTCAAAATAGAAAAGGCCATTGACTGGCGGTCAAACCGTGACCTCAAATATCTTGTCTAAAAGTAGTTTATTCTGAGAACTTTAAGAAAATGGTAAACTTTCGAAAAAACACGAAATTATACCCTTGCCTTTTTTCTCTCTCTCTGTCTCTCTTTCTCTTTTCCTTTAACGAAATGTTTTATTGAAAATAACAATAATGAAAATTATTAATTAATCTTCGGTTAACGACTTCGTATGCATTTAGTATGTTTTGAAATGGCGGAACGATTTTATGAACTGGAAAATTCTTTTTAAAATTCATGCACTCTAAAATGTTATTGTTGCAGCATTTCGTTATCTCTATGGAAGTATGATGACACATCAAATCGGTAATAATTGTCACATTATAAAAATATTTTTCTTTTATATTAACGTCCAAATAATATTGTTCGCTATTCTTGTTCTTATTTAAACGCATTAAAGATCATTTTCGTTCAACCAATGCCAATATATTTTTTGCCTAATATCGACTTGGGGACAATTAGCCTCCCATGAGATTTATGTTGCACTTGAATAAATGGCTTTCACTGGTGGATTCCATTCGAAAGGCCTCAGGGAAAATCGATCATAGTCAAAAAAAGAAAAAGAAAAAAATCTATAAATTCTCAGAATTATGTTTTTAATGTTTCAACTTCTGAACTTATATCAATTTTGCTCGTCAAAAGCGTCATCAATGTGTAGGTCGTCTGCATATTTCCAGCCTAAATGATATTCTTGCCTATATAATAAGCTACCTGCATGCACGGAAAACTTAATTTGGCAAAAAGTGGACTTCGATCGTTTTATCCCGTGACTCTCCATTCATATGTTACCTTAGTTTCAATCGAATCCTATGCTGTGATGACTATTAGATATGCTCGATGGCTCTATTGACGGCGATCAAGCCGTTCATCTCGTGGAATACTAAGTTTTTATCGTAGTGCGGTAAACTGATTTTTAGTGGTCTTGGCTCCACCACACCAAAAATGATTTCTTTACCCAGTCATTTTGAGATGTAATATTATTTATTATTATATTAGTCCAATGGAAATATCCATTTTGCGTTTTCAATAACCTTAAAGCATCATCATCACTCTCGTCATTTTGCCAAAATGAACTGTTTCGACATTGGGGCTCACGTAATTCATCTCTTTGACAGCGTATTTGTTTCTTTTTTCAGATATTAGGCGGTTATGTGCTGCCATTTATTTTTACTGAAACCACATAATTGCATTTGTATTTGTCTTCCACTGTGAGTTAAATTCGTACTTGGTATAATAATGGATATGAATACAAACATAACTTCTAGAAATTTCATGAATGTATTCTAATTAAACTATTCATCTGAAAATTTCTTTCTAGTATATTTGTCTGGACCTTATCTTCATTTTCTCTCTTCTCTTGTTTCAGAGGGAATGCATCAGCGTTCATGTTGGACAAGCTGGAGTTCAGATCGGTAATGCATGTTGGGAACTATACTGCTTGGAACACGGTATCCAGCCGGATGGACAGATGCCGAGCGATAAAACACTGGGTGGAGGAGATGACTCCTTCAATACATTCTTCAGTGAGACGGGGGCTGGAAAGCACGTTCCGCGAGCTGTATTCGTTGATCTCGAACCCACAGTCGTAGGTGAGTTGTAATGCAGTGCAATCCTGTTAGAATGAACCTTAGGGGAGAGGGAAAATATTTCATTTTAACGAAATATTCGCTTAGCCAGAATTTAAAGATGATTCTTCTTTTAGTTTCGATGTAAATTTTATTTTATGTGGAAACGCTGGGCGTATGAATCAATACTGAGGAAGTAATATTTTATGTTTGTATTCATTGTACTTGTGAAAATCGCATCGAAACAGAGAGTTAATTAGACTTTTAACTTAAAATAGATTGATAACTCAAAATAGAATATATATAATTTGGCTGTTGATAAAATATGTGCTGTCCACGAATGTGTACTGCGTTTCAGCACTAAATGTCGGAATGCTTCCTTCGTTGCAGACGAGGTGCGCACGGGCACGTACCGGCAACTCTTCCACCCCGAGCAACTGATCACAGGTAAGGAGGACGCGGCCAACAACTACGCCCGCGGTCATTACACCATTGGCAAGGAGATCGTGGACCTGGTTCTGGATCGGATCCGTAAACTGGCCGACCAGTGCACGGGCCTGCAGGGCTTCCTCATCTTCCACAGCTTTGGGGGAGGCACAGGTTCTGGGTTCACCTCCCTGCTCATGGAACGATTGTCCGTCGACTACGGAAAGAAGTCCAAGCTGGAGTTCTCCATCTACCCGGCGCCGCAGGTGAGTATTGGAGAGTTGAGAAATAAATTTTCATTCAAACGAAGCGAAAACTGAAAATAGAAACTTAATTTCAGCCAACACTTATTCCGTGGGGTCTCATAGGAGAGAGTGAAAGAACATGACTTTTCTGTAAGGGTAAAAACATCCAATACTGTAAACTTGTAATACTGTGGACAAAACCAGCGTTTAACATCATTACTATGAATGGAGTTAAAATGATAAATGTTACCCACCAATTTGATCAGCCCTCTTATAGGAGTGAAGGTAAATTCCAGGATACACAATCCATTTGGTAATCCAACATGGAGTCAACGCTTCTACTTAAACACTAATAAGACTATAGTCGAAGGTACTTTTCTCCTCCAACCTCCTTCCCTGTTAGCACCAAGCCTTAGGGATGCGTTTCCCCGGGCGCGAGGTAGTGGGGTCCACGGATTTTACATGCACGTTTCCCCAAGTGCTCATGGTGGGTCTTCAGCGGGTCTTGTATAGAGCACCCGCCCTTCCGGTTAAAAGTCCGACATAATAACCACTAGGCTACACGGCCCTCACCCTCACATTCAAAGGTACTTGAATCACTTACGCTGAAACCACACAATGGTTATTAATTCAAAGGAAGCCAAAGAGTAGAAAGAAACTCAGCACTCCAATGTGAAGGCCAGCAGAAAACATCAGTCGAAGTTAAGACAGGGAATTTTCATCCTAGAAAGCAAGTAGACAAACATTCGCCAAATTGAATGATCAACGTGGCGACTCAAACTCCAATTGCTTAGTGGATTAGTGACACACCGGGTTAAGCATTGTGATAACATTAATTTGCACCTACACTTTATCCAAGTAATCTCACACTAAGACTCTGATAAAATAATTACAAATTAAAACTCACTCGTCTTGTGATGTTTTGTTCTTGGTATTTGCACACAATTCGCACCTTTTACTTAAATGTGCCTACAATTTCTTGGCTGCCCGCTTGAATATTTCACCATTGTTTAATATTTGTACGCCTGTGTATTTCCAGTTGTCAAGAAATGTTTCTGAACTTCAGACTGTATTTGAACAAAGTCTAGTTTTTAGCTTAAACGAAATATTGAGTTAAGTTATATGTCTTTAAATCATAAAAATCCTCAACAATTCATTTGCGTTATTACTGAACAGATAAGAACTCGTATTCTCAAAAGTGAATCGTACATCAATCACGACGTAGCGAAATCGGTTAAGCAGTTCTTAATTGTTCAACAAAAAAAAAAACGTAATTAGTAACAAAGCTAACATTTCAATCCGGCTCCATGACATAGAGCTTATTCTAAGTGCACTGAAATACTGCCGCCTGCCTTGTTCGTGCATTAAAGCGTAATGCTTCCAACTAAATCCAACTCTCATTCTGATGGAATATTTCTATAAAAAAAAGGATTAGTTCAGATTCTTATTTGATACGGAATTGAATTCTGTTGGTAAGGTAATAATCCCTTGCACTGATGAATGTGGGCAGATGGAAATCCTCACGCTCGTCGTGAGCTCATCATTAGCTTGGAAAACTGCCAGAAAAAGCAGAACAAAGATTTGTGCCTTTTCGAAACTAATTTAACTTTAACCATCGCAGAAATTGTATTTAACATGTCTTTTCCTTCCCATATTCTAAAATTTTGCATTCAAAATTTTGCTTTTTTACTCTTTCACAACTTTACATGTAACTCTGATTTCCTTCTGAATCCTGTCTAGATCGATGTCACTGTAGAATTACTGTAGACATCCAGACTGATTCTCGTACGTCCCTGGCTAAATTCGCTTTCGTTTTCAACCCGGTCACGTGACAAATTTGATGTCTGATCTTAGAATATTGGAATTTGGTCACGTGACTGGTCAGAAAGGATTGCGAAGCTAATTCCCATATGCCCGAAAAGCAAGTTGATCGTTTATTTTGTAGCTTACAGTAAAACTATATCGTCTTTTTTTCTGACAGGTCTCAACCGCTGTAGTAGAACCATATAACTCCGTACTAACCACGCATACCACGCTGGAGCACTCGGACTGCGCCTTCATGGTGGACAACGAAGCCATATACGATATCTGCCGACGTAATCTAGATATCGAAAGACCTACCTACACCAACCTAAACAGACTCATAGGACAGATCGTCTCATCCATCACCGCGTCACTGAGATTCGACGGCGCCCTCAACGTTGATCTAACTGAATTCCAGACTAACTTGGTGCCTTATCCGAGGTAATTGCATTTCACAGGAAACTAAGCCTGCAGTTATGTGTTAATGACCGAAATTCAACTTATTTGTATAAATTGTGCACAATGCACTACTATGCATTGTACTACATATACAAATGCCTTTTATTATTAGTATTATTTTTTAATTTCTAAACATACATTTTAATTTCTTTAAAAATTCTCATTATTCAAGGACACAGAGCTAAAAATACAGGAAAGAAAAATTGAAATACAAGGTTCATAGCAAAACGAAATGCCACACAAACATACACACAAAGATAAAATATTGAAAAACATTTTTAAAAAATTGGGAAAATGTTGTCTTAGAGGAACAAATCTGTAAAGTTTCATCATGTTAATATAGAATTATGTGCAATTGTTTCCAAAGTTATTCAGACAACATACACATCAGGATTCTTGAATTATGATTTATGTATACCTGTCAAAAGCAATAGAGATATTAGATATATTAATGTAATTAATATAGTAACAAACCAATATAGTAACCAAAAGTCTGATTTAAACGAAAAATGTCATGACAGTGACATGTCTTTATTGTTTTCCTTTCCTTCCCACTAGAATCCATTTTCCCTTAGCAACTTACGCACCTGTAATTTCTGCGGAGAAAGCTTACCACGAGCAGTTGACAGTATCCGAAATCACGAATGCCTGTTTCGAGCCAGCCAACCAGATGGTCAAATGCGACCCACGTCACGGCAAGTACATGGCGGTTTGTCTTCTATACAGAGGAGACGTTGTGCCAAAGGACGTAAATGCAGCCATCGCCACCATTAAGACCAAAAGAACCATACAGTTCGTTGATTGGTGTCCCACAGGATTCAAGGTGAGAATCTCGATTCAATAGTCCGTTCACATCATGTTTAAATGAGAAAAACTGTTAAAGGAATTTTTATTAATCGCGAAACTCTTAGACTGATTGCAAATTAAGAACTTGGTTATTTACCGTATAGACAGAAAAAAAGTTCAAAAGTTATTTAAAGTTAACTAAAGATGATAAACGAACGTTGTTTCAAAGAAACGAGCCGTAGGCGATCAATGAAAGAAATGTTTTTCAGCCATTGAGAAATTGTTCAATATTGAACAAGCTCATAATAGCCATAATGATAAAATATTGTCGAAGAATTCCCCTGGGACTTCTAGTGCTGTGAAACATCGTCAACAACCGCAATTCATTATGGTTTGGGGACTGAAAGAGTTAATATTTGCTAATAGAAAAACATCACACACTGAATCACATATTTTTGTTAAATTTAAGTTGGATGTGAAAATTGACCAAAAATCAAACTGTAAGCTTATTTTTAAAAGCGTTCTTCTTCCTTGGTCATCTCCCCCCCCCCCCAAAAAAAAAAGCATTTTCTAAACCTTTCATGGATTTTGCAACAAGACTCGGTACCAGCATACAAAGCAAAACGTGCTTATTAAGAGTTCTGCAAAACTACATTTTACAGACTTTCTTACAGCACAGGGATGGCCACTTTACTCTCCTGATTTGAACTCTTTATATTATATGGAATATATTGACAATGGAATATCGTGATTATCGAGACAAAGGTTTGTACTTACCGTTATAAAAGTTTGGCCTCGCTAAACAAAATGTTCAAAAAGGGAATGGGACAAACTTTCAGTCAATGAGTTGCTGCCTGTTGTGTAAAACGTTTGAACGTCTTAAAGACAAAGGTGGTCACGTTGAAGAAATGTAAATAAATTTAATATAAACATTTTCCTTCGTATTCATTTCAAAGTTTGATTTAGAAACTAGATAATGCTATTAAAAATTATATCATGAAGTATGAGTCCAAGTTATTTCTTGTTACCCTGTAATTAGAAAATTAGATCGTTTGCAGTAAACTCGCTTTACAGTCGAAACATGTTACAAAATTATCAGACGACAATTTGAAAATCATAAAAGTGGCAACTACGTGCGGGGCGTATTATCTTCTCTTTGAAATAGGTCTTTGAAGTCGTAGTGATTAAAATTCCACTTTCAAAAAGCTCTGTCAACATCCGACACACTTTTAAAAGCTTTTACTACATTTTATAGTTTCAGTTATAAAATCTTTCACAATACTTTTGGATTTTTTCGCAATTTTAAAAAAAAAAGTCATTTACATGTAAATATCTTCACTCCTTTAATGTAATATCTCTGGTTTTCTCCGTGTCAGGTGGGCATCAACTACCAACCGCCGACCGTGGTTCCTGGCGGGGATCTGGCCAAGGTCCAGCGCGCAGTGTGTATGTTGTCCAACACCACGGCCATCGCCGAGGCCTGGGCTCGCCTCGACCACAAATTCGATCTGATGTACGCCAAGAGAGCCTTCGTGCACTGGTACGTGGGCGAGGGCATGGAAGAGGGCGAATTCGCGGAGGCCAGGGAGGACTTGGCCGCCCTTGAAAAGGACTACGAGGAAGTGGGCGTCGACTCTATGGAGGGCGAAGAAGACATGGCTGGAGAAGAATACTGAGTCCTTTCCTTTCGCCGATGTCTACATTTCGTGTGCTAAATCATATGCCTCTGGGTTCAAGACAAAAAATTTAATTATATTTCTTACTTTGAGTATCGTGCAATTCCTGTTGTTGTTGACTGCACTCAATTTTTAAGTTTTCTATTAAACCTCATCTGATTCAATTCAGAGATTATTTTTAAAAATTCAGCCTACTGTAATATATTATTATTATTTTAACTTTTATTCCGAGAATGGCGAAGAGGTTAAACCCTTTTTTCTTTCTTTTAAGGCTGAAAACCAATATATTTATAAAATCGAATCCATACCGTATACTGCGAATATCACCCGCGCCCGCCTTTATTGCTGAAGACATAAGTTTGAGAAGGTTTTATTTTTAACTCAATTTTTGCGTGGCTGATGCTTAAAACATCTCCAAAATAGCCCCACTCCCCCAAAAAACACAAACTGCCTACAGCAGCGTAGCAAGCGACTTTCTTAACATGCACATGGCACAAGAGGTGGGACCTAACTGAAAATGCAATGAAAATCGACGCAACAGAGATATGGCTTATTTAGTTTGTAGTCCAAAAAATAATAGGGTAGTGTATTATACAATATTAAATCCTCGATTAAGACCCAATTTATAAAACTATTGGGGGGGGGGGCGGAGGGGTAAATCGCGAGGGGTGCATTCGGAACTATACTATATCAACCTTCACAATTAGTTATGAATTATTAAATGCACTTGCCTCTTATCGGTAAAACGTTTTTTGTACCAAAATTATCTGAAATAAAAGTACATTAAATATCAAGTTAAACCATTAAAAAAACTAAAATATTTTAAGATCCTGTTTTCAAATGAATAGTGGAGACAAAATTTCAACTTTATGGAATCTAAAAAACCTCTCTGTATTCACCTCTCATCACAAAATTACAGTTGGACTCTTAACATAAAGCTAAATGTTATTTCAGAGAATCCTCGTTTGTACCAAACTGAATCCAATTTACAGTTTGCTATGTTTTCTTTTTACGAATATTTGTAACATTGTCTTTCTTATTCTGATACTAAAATTATATATAATGTCAAAATATCTCCCAACTTACTACTTTTATGCATTAAACCGCACGTCGATGTATTTTTTACCGAAATAATGTACAATACTCAGTTACACCATGCGTAGGAATCTGTATGAACGATATCAAGGCTCTAACTGTGATTTGGACCCTTAAACGGGGCCGGCGATATTCCTATGAATTCCACAAGCACTGATAATTTGCTCGTGTTCATTTACAAATTATCATGTGACGTTTTTACTACTTCATGAATTTTTACTGTTGAATGAACTACATGTAATAATAGTGCTTTCTACTTTTGACTAACAGTTGTTAGTTTCTAAGTGTAGAAGTTGTGTAGTAGATACATATATAGAATACAAATCCTTATATACTTGATAATTAGCATGGTAAGTTTTACTCTTTAAATGTTTTGTTTTTTGACTACCTTTAATAATTCCACTAAAAAATCTATTTGAAATAACATCAACTTTATGAATTATATTTTGTATTGCGTTTATTTCATTATTAATTTACTTTTCCTTTTATAAAAGTGTACAACTTCATGCTGTTATTTTGATCTTTTTACCGTTAGACAACTTTTGCAAATATTACTGTAAGCTGTGATAGACCATAAAAGTTAGAATTCCTTTTTAAATAAAGAAATTTGAAAGAAAATTTGTCTTTTGTTATTTATCTATTGTCAAAAATAACATTAACGGAATTGTGCTTACGTTTTTTAGGTATGGTTTACAGTATCATTTAATTATAGATACAGACGACACTTTTTTAGCCTACTTTCCCGTAAAAGTAAAAAAAAATAATAATAAAGCATGAAAGAAGGCTTAATGGGTATCGTGAAAATATCGTTAGAAATCAAGAAAAGTCAAAAATAAGTTAAGTAATTAAATAAAGATTGAAAAATAAAAAATTTGAAAGTAGGGTTTTGAGATGGGGAAAAAGTGTGTCGGTCGATCTGTCGGTCTGTCTGTCTGTCGGTCTGTCCCCCCCTAATAACTTTTGAACGAATTGTCCGATTGAAAAAATTCTTTTTGCATTCGAAATATCTCGACAAGGACATCTCATTTCCATATTTTACCTTTTCATTTGAACGATTTTTTGTTCAATTTTGAACAGTTAAAAATTTTTAACATTAGCGCCTATGGGTGAAAATGAAGCAAATTATGTAAACTCTGGGTACAAGATATAAGTTCCCATGAACAAGCTCACTGGAAGAAGTTCTTGTCGTGAAATATTGATTTGAACAATTTTTGTTCATTTTTGAACAGTTCAAAAAAAATTAACATACCGCATACGGGGAAATTCAATCCTATATAATTTCTGATCTAACGGACCGATTTGCTTAGAACAAACTTTATCGGAAAGCTCTTATGACGTAGAACATGTACAAATAGAACATCCAGAACTAACGAGCCTATTTTCCTATGAAATTTTTTGATCGGGATTTTCAAGAATATTTTTTAATTAATGAATGATTAAATGAATAAGCAAAAGAATGAATGAATAAATGAGTGAATAAATACATGAATGACTTAATAAATAATAATTGAATGAATATGTATTAACCGTTGAATAAGGTATATTTGAAGCACTAAAGCTAAACGAGAAAGAAAGAGAGAGAGATAGCTAGATTATAAATTTGAATTCGGTGTATACGGGAAAGTAGGCTCGTATAGTTCAAGACGGAACTTCTTGTTAACTTTGAGAATTCGGAAACTTTAGTTTATTTGTTTACAATATGGCAAAGGACATCAGTCAAGATGGTATTCGGTGCTCTCGCGGTTGTTTTGATTTTCACATTATTTTTTTCTTTTTTAATATTGCTCTAGGATTTTTATGCAAGTTACACCTCTTTTCTTATGTTATAAGTAGGGATGTAACGAATAGTGATTTGGCCGAATAGCCGAATACCGAATATTCGGTTATTTCCTCCAGGCCGAAGCCGAATATTCGGTCCTTTCTTCTAGGCCGAATAGGCCGAAGCCGAATATTCGGCTAGGCCGAATACCGAATATTCGGCGGCCGAATATTAAAATTTCTAGAAAATCGTTGTAATAGAAAGTATTTGTCAAATTTAAAATTATTCACAAAGTCAAACACCAATTACACACAATCTATGATGTATGATTTAATTCTGTTTGTTAAGAATTTAGAACTATTTAAAATTAATCTATTTTCACTATTGTTTTGAATATAATAATACTAAGAATTTCACCCACAAGCAAAATATAAATGACAGGTTTTACGGTAGTAAGCATTAGCATTATTTTACTAATTATTTAATTGCAATGAAAGAAATACGTACTAGTGCTTAGTGAACTTTTACCTTGCTCAAAACTGTTTTATAAAGACATTTTAAAAGTTATAAAAGTTAATATTTTTATTTTAGGGGGTTTTTTTTTACATACCTATTTTTAAAAGATCTATTAAAACTTAATGCACTTAACTGGGACATGTTTTTATTTTCAAAAACCCCAATAACTTATGCTATCTAAATATTCATGATATATTCTGGGCTTTTCTCATTTCTCTCTAACCCAATATTCACAATAAATCAGTCTACCGAAACAAAGTCTGGCTTCCACTTTGTTAATAATAACAAAATGAATTCATCATATTCTCCATTATAATTAGCTATTGGCAGCTTTTGGGAGCAAATGCTAGATATAAAATACAATATTACAATTTTAAAATGTGTTTTTGCTCAGTCAAGCCTAAAATAAGATTCAAAAAAAGTAGTTTATTCTAAATTATTTTTATTTATTAAAATTAAAATAATTATAGGGGACTAATGTATTCTTTTGCAATAATTATAATACAATTTTAAATGTTTAAAATCTACTAATTTCTTTATTTTTTTACTTTTTTACTGCAGCAGAACTATTCGGCCGAATTTTACCTTACCTAGTATTCGGCCAGGCCGAATATTCGGCTGGGTGATGAAATGACTATTCGGCCAGGCCGAATACCGAATAGTGGCCGAATATTCGTTACATCCCTAGTTATAAGTAATAAATTAAGTTTTTTGCTTATCTATTTTTGTGTAAGTATCGCATAGTTCTACTATAGTTATGACCTCTACGTACATTCAAATGGATCCCACCCAGAAAAATTTAAAAATTCAAGTTTATTAATTTTTTGAAAAATATCACTCTTAATGCCCAATTGTTCAGAAAAACTAATAGTTGAGAGGTTATGTGTATTTTATCACCTCGTTTCTTGAAGCAGCTACAGTATCGCAGTTATTCAAACCTGACGTCTTCTGATTGATTATGTGCAAAGTCACATGCGGCTACTAGTTAGTCTACGTTTTGTAGTATAGTAAATTTGAGAACCTTGTGTCTAAATCGGAACCAGCAATTTGAAAAGCTGTAGCTGATACAACGGGGTTATATCTACGTTATAGCTTAAGACAAGCCTTCCGTAAGAAATTCAGAGATGAATTTCTCCTTAAGACATCTGTACACCATCACGAGCTATGAGCTGTCGTGCAACGAGATCTTTCCTTTTCTTACGATTTCAAATCAAACATTAGAAACTGAAAATTTGGGACCGCTGCTCTATAAAAAATATTACTTCAAGTGACATTTATAATTTCCATTACCATTTATTTTGTGGTTTCGTTTCATAGAGCTTTTTGGTAAGTAATTTACATATTTTTTTAAGTTCATCGCTAAGATCATTCTTTAGTTTTAATTTAACTGCATTATGACTCAGTAACGTATTGATGTAGTTTATTTCAATACAAAATCATCAATATCACTATTGGAACGCAAATTAGGCCACTAAAGCAACGTTTCACATACTTTTAATTATTTCATTACTCAAAACTTGTGTTTAGTTTGCTCTTCAACAAATTCCTACATACTTAATTTTTTGCTTGTTTGAAGGAAAAAAAATCCACTTTCATAATGCGTTTTGACTATATTTAATTTAAATTCTTGAAAGATTTTGTGAATGTTTTCTCTTTTTAAAATTTATTTACTTATTTATTTATATTCCAAAACTATAATAAAAATTATCTTTGCATACACACAACTAGCCTTTTTGCCTCATAAAAAGCGTTTGTAACAGTCCATTCAAATTTCTCTTTTTTTATCATAAAACTTAAAAACCAAGTAATGAAAAAAGCAGCGTAACAAAATGCGAATATGGTACAATCAGCTGCAAATGCTACTGAAATGAATCTATTGAAAATGCGCCAAACTAATGTGAAAATGATTGTAGAACTTGTAACGGGAAACTACTAGCTCGGGATTTTCAAATATAATTTCAAAATATGGGAAAATTTCATGTTTTGATTCATGACAAAATTGACTAAAATTTCACAATATTTCTTTTTACAAGTTTTAGTAGAAGACTTTAGATTATGCGCCTTTTTTTATGAGGAATTTAAGTTCAAGATTTTAGCCATAATTTCAAGAAATGTACTAAGATGTTTCAATTTATTAGCTATGCAAATTTTTCATTAATTCATCGGTACTTCGTAAAATGGTACAGTAGTTTGATTTGGCGGAAAAAATTTCATCGCCAGGCCTGCCGATGACGGAAACAAAACAGGACACCCTTTTCCGGACACCCAAAACGGAAAAGTACCAATTTATTCATCTTTCTCATTGAACATTGTCTCAGACGAGGAAACATAATGAAAGCAACTTTTTTTTCAATTTTTTTAAAGTTCAGATTATGTCAGCTATATTTTTAGAATTGCTATTGACATGTGTAGCGAAGCGAGTCAGTGCTTCAAATAGCCATCTCTCCTTTTGGGAAATTAGTAAAGAACAATGCTACCACTAAAAAGATCTCCATTCGGATCCCGACTCTTCACCGCCACCTACGTTAACTAGCACACTTTGTCACATGTTTGAAAATGGTTATCAGTCGTCAGCATTTGGCGACAGTTTGCAAAAAAGTAATCAGTAATTTATTCGGCCGTTATGTATGAGGAAGAACGAAAGGGTTTTAAGGTTCTAGGTACTAGAAAAGTTGAGAAATAGTTGGCTAAAAAAAGGGTTAAATTCAGTATATCACAGTACTTCCACGCATATACCAAAAAAAAAAAAAAAAAAAAAAAACGTAAACACAGGTGCATTTCATTGGGAAAGCATACGAATTTTTGGTATTTATCGGTTATACGGACCATGTGTTGGCGACTGCTTTTTCACGTAGCCGCCAACACGAAGGTTTGTGAACTTGGGTGATGTTTGGCGATAAATGGCTCTAAATTTGAACAAATTGTTGTTAACATGCTGAATATTGATACTTGGCAAATATTGTTACCTATTTGCTGTAGTATCAGTAATCGGAGTAAATCAGAATTTGGTGCTCTTTCGTGTTGACAAGTTGGCCACCGTAGTCCCTGTAACCAATAATTGCAACTTTTTAATTTTAATTTAAAATGTGTAAAGTATTTATCTTTTTTTTCGTTTTCCCCCTTAATCATTATAACAGGACTAAATTGAAGAATGCGAGAGTGTGTCAGTATCCACGTCGGCCAAGCCGGCGTTCAAGTAGGAAATGCTTGCTGGGAGTTGTACTGCCTAGAACATGGCATTCAGCCAGACGGACAGATGCCAAGTGACAAGACTGTTGGAGGAGGTGACGATTCCTACAGTACGTTTTTCAGCGAGACTGGGGCTGGAAAGCATGTTCCGCGTGCCATCTACATTGATTTGGAGCCCACCGTTGTCGATGAAGTTCGCACAGGTTGGAAAATACTACCGTATAATGATTACTTGCATAATTTTCCGTTGTATGAAATGGCGGATTTTTTTCGGGAGGGGGGGAGGGAGGCGCACAGGAACTACATGTCCCTCCAATAGGAATAAAAGAAATGTGTAATTATCTCATTAAACAATGATTACACATTATATTTTTTGCCCTTTGATGTAGATCATTTGGTTTTAAGGGATAGAAAAAAACATAAATACTCTGATGGGAACTTTATTGTGAAAATATTTACGAGGGAGAGCCTCGTTCCTCGTTCTGGAGAGGGCCCCTCGTCCTGGGGCCCCCTTCAGAAATTATTTCTGGTTCCGTCCCTGGTTCTATGACAACCATTTGGTTGTCATAGAATCAGGTGTGGTCGAGTTTGGCAGTTGTTCGGTTTCGGGTAGTTGATTGGTTTTGGCATATTTTAGAAGCAAATGACTTCTACTCTTAAAAATAATTGATAAATGGTAAGATATAAACCGTCCTATATAACACCCTCCTTCCTTTTTTTTCGGCATGCTTTAGCGGAAAAGAACCTATGTCGCTAATCCCTAAGAATACATTAAGCAAATTCTTTTTCTTTTTTTCTTTTTAGATTTGTACACTATCTTTAAAAAGTGTGATGCAAATGATGTGTATTTTTTGTTTTATATTTTTCTGAAATATTTCAGTTTTCTCTTTATAAAAAAAAGACTTTTTTTTGTTAAAAATGTCGAACATCGTATCTAAGTGTAATTTGACAATTTTATTCATATGCTCACCATCATGTCTCCAACAGGCACATACCGTCAGCTCTTCCATCCAGAACAGCTGATCACAGGCAAAGAAGATGCTGCCAACAACTACGCCCACGGCCACTACACAATCGGAAAAGAACTGGTCGACCTGGTCCTGGACCGGTGCCGGAAGCTGACCGACCAATGCACTGGGCTCCAGGGTTTCCTCATCTTCCACAGCTTCGGAGGGGGCACGGGATCCGGATTCGCCTCCCTCCTCATGGAAAGGCTGTCCATTGACTACGGGAAGAAATCCAAGCTGGAGTTTGCAATATACCCGGCACCGCAGGTAACAAGTAAAATTATGGTAATTGCTAGTTGGAGATTATTAGGTACTGGGAAGAGACACAGACCAGACATTCAATTAGTCTGAGTATTAGGGCTCTAGACTGTAAATAAGGGCCGCAATCGCGTAACCATTTGGCGAGCTGAAAGGCATTTCTTTTTCAGACAAGTGGCTTTTCAACGAATGTGCTTCTCGCAAATTTTGTTAAAAAGAGGTAATTTAATTTTACCGTGATGATGATTTACCGTGAGTCGCCAATTTTAAAACTTGGCGAATTTCTTCCAAGAGAGTGTCAGCGGAAGTCAACACATGAAGGCAAAATTTTTATTCAAGAATACCTCACAATCAGTGGGAGATCTATCAAAGATAATGATAAAAACAAATTTTAAAAAGTAGAGCTGTCACAAAAGAAAAAAAAAATCCTTGATGAAAAAATTTTGACTACTTATCTGAATTATGAAAAAAATGCACTAGATTCATCAATCATATTTCTTGTGACGGAAACCTTATCAGCCAGTGTTTCCATTGCATAATTACTGCATAGGAAAATGAATACACTACTTTTTAAACGAATGAACCTTCATCATTGATGCTCAAAAACTTTCCAAAATCGAATACACATTTCATATGTGACCTATATTCTTCCAAATTTTATGAAACTAAAAAATATTCGTTATAACTCGTTATTATTACTCTTTCTAAAGTTTTTTTCTGTAACGATTTTTTTTGTGGCGTGTTAATGTAACACAATGAAAGTTCCATTCACACAATGTATTTTTAATAGGTTTCTACTGCTGTTGTGGAGCCATATAATTCAATTTTAACGACTCATTCAACGCTGGAACATTCAGACTGCGCTTTCATGGTGGACAATGAAGCAATCTACGACATCAGCAGACGTAATCTGGACATTGAACGTCCCACTTATACCAACTTGAACCGCATAATCGGTCAGATTGTTTCATCGATCACGGCCTCCTTGAGATTCGATGGAGCTTTGAATGTGGACTTGACAGAATTCCAGACAAACTTGGTTCCATACCCAAGGTAATATTTTTTTAAACAAAAACTAACGTTCTCAAGAACATTTTGAACCTCTCTGACATTGTTGATTTTTCACTAAGTGCAGTAAGTTAATTTTCAAACCTTTTAATACTTACTGCTTTAAAAGGTTTGAAAATTTGAAACCTTAACAATAACTTTTTGTTTTTAAGATGCATTCTCTTTTTATATAACCCTCTAATTTTTGTTATATCAAGCTTGACCGATGTCATCATGCGAATGCTTAATGAATGGCTGTTTCAGAGTTGAAGGAAAAAAAAAAAAAAACACTTGGCTTTTTTTGAAAAGCCCAACGAAATGTTTTCTTCGGTTGTTATTTTTATTTTATTATATATATTTTTTAAAAAAGTGGAAGCTGGCGCCGTACTAATACGACGCCGTCGTGTGCCGCACGACATTTCTCATATGCGCGGACCTGATCGAAGTAACTAAATATTCACTGAAATAAAATGCTCAGTTTTCCCAGCACATCTTTAAATCAATTTGCAGATTTTATCTGTTGTCTTTAACATAAAGACGTGTGTATAACATCAATGTCTATATTTTAAGTAGAATTTGTTTATCAAAGTATGTATCCCAAGAAAACGATAATTCTTCAGCTGTTGCAAAAGTAAAATACTTTAATCCCCAAAAGCAAAGAAGTGTTCGAAATCTTCAAAATGCTCGGCATGAACTGCTAACAATATCATTAGCAGCGATGTAAATTTTAAAACTGACAAAATACTATGTTCATCGTCTGTCTTTACGACGGTGAATTGAAAACACGAAAGTGGATGTTGTATGAGAAGCGGTGATTTGGCAAATAATATAGAAATGTTGCTGTAATAGAGGAAGCCCGGGTCTTTTAAATGCTTGTAACAAAAGAAATCCATTTATTATTATCTACGGGTTAAGGTTAAACTTATTTAAAGGAAGTTTTAGCAAATGATTTATGATTTTGTTGACTGATTTTCCATACAAATCAAATGTAAGAAAGTACAGACTATTGGAAACGTATATTTCTCCTAATTTTCAATAATGAAATGCCATTTCTTCGCACACAGTGGAATGAATCAGTTAAACTACGCCAAGATAAAATAAATAAATAAAATAAATGAATAAAAAAGGACTGGCAGCCACACATCCGTAAGAGAGAGTCAAAATAGCTTTTTAAATGTTGAGTAAGATGTCATTTTTATAGAAATTACGCCGGAGAAAGGTAGTTTAAATGAGGTTTATCACACTGATCATTTAAAAATCAAACATTTCATGAAAATTTTTTCTGTAATGTCAATTAAAATCGTCTAAAATGTGTGCAAAACGTCTGTATAGTAATCTATTTCTAATGCGTCAAGTTGTTTCTGCGTCTTTCATAGGTTTGCGTCGATTTTCAATTCGGTCCAGCAGCCAACTCTGAGCTAGTTTTACTAACAGGGGAATCATACGACGAGGTGTTCTGCCTGCATCAAAATAGTTCTGGAATAAGATTATGGTTTAAATTTTAAATCCGATCACATTTTTAAATTATGCAAGTTTTCTTTTTCTCTGTTTTTTCTTGAGTACTTGAAGTTTCTTGATAAATGTAAAAGAGACTCGTTGATCATTATTGGACATTTCTTTTCTTTGTTCCTTAAAGGATTCATTTTCCTTTGGTCACTTACTCGCCAGTTATCTCGGCCGAGAAAGCTTACCACGAGCAGCTGACCGTGGCAGAGATCACCAACGCCTGCTTCGAGCCGGCCAACCAGATGGTCAAGTGTGACCCTCGTCACGGAAAGTACATGGCCTGCTGTCTTCTTTACAGAGGCGATGTGGTGCCCAAAGATGTCAACGCAGCCATCGCTGCCATCAAGAGCAGAAGGACCATCCAGTTTGTGGACTGGTGCCCTACTGGATTCAAGGTTTGTTTTACATTGTCATATTCTGTTGTTGCACTAAATTGTACTTTATCACAGCTGGCTCCAGTCAGTCATAGAACCCCTTTACTTTTGGTGGACATTATTTTGTTGTAAAGCATTGTGCCATTTTACTAAACGGTATTTTCCTGTATAGGTTGGAATAAACTATCAGCCTCCAACTGTGGTACCAGGTGGCGACTTGGCGAAAGTCCAGCCCGCTGTCTGCATGCTCGCTAACACAACGGCCATTGCGGAGGCCTGGTCCAGATTAGACCACAAGTTTGATCTGATGTACGCCAAGAGGGCATTCGTTCACTGGTATGTAGGAGAAGGCATGGAGGAAGGAGAGTTTTCTGAAGCCCGGGAAGACTTAGCAGCCCTGGAGAAGGATTACGAGGAAGTGGGTTTGGATTCCATCGAAGGTGCAGAGGAAGGGGAGGAAGAAGAATATTAACAATCGAAAATTGAAAGCTTGTGCGCATAGACTACTACATGTAAGAATAATTCAAAATTGTTAAAAATGTGAAGAAAAAAAAAGAAAGAAAAAGCAATATTTTGACTTGATTTCATTCAAAATTTTCCAAAAGTATGAATTTGAAAACAAAACAAAAAAATTACTAGAGTGAAAATGTCTGTTCTATGTATTTTACATCTTCTACTTCAATGCATTCTACTTTGTCATATTTATATCTTTATATTGTTTTACATTTACCGTCATGAAGTAACATGAATTATTTTTGTAATTGAATATGAATAAATTCAGTTTAAAGTTTATTTTCCTTCTTTGTTTTCTTCAAATTTTGTTGCTAATTTTTATTCTGAAAAAATATACGTTTTTCTTTTTTTTTATCGTTAAAAAATTGAATGCAAAGAGGAGTTATTTTATTACATTTACTTTTTGACACTAGTGTACACTACGCACCCCATCGTTCTTTCTTATTTTTAAAATTCTATTTGAAGAAGACAATCCAAAACTGAACTTCGCAATAAAGTAATTGAAGCGCCTGAGTGGAAATTTGAATTACACATTATCAATATTTAAATTCTCAAATTTTGGAATGTGTAATCTTTCAGTTTTTTCAGTTCTTTTACTTGTTTTAGTAGTTTTTATCTTTTAATAATAATTTATTTTCGTAGTTTTCAGTAAAAATGGTTTTAAGTGAACTGTTGCTTGATTGGTTAAGAATATACAGTGCCAAACCACGATAATGAAATACCTTCTCCGCAACGAATATTTTTTCTTTTCCATTTAAATAGTTCAAATGATCAATTATTTTTCAAGTTTAATTTTTTTTACTGAGTGCATAAGGAATGCTGAAAACAGCCCCATATAAAAATTCAACCAAGGATAAAATAAAAGATTGCAAAAAATAGTGATAATTCGACGAGGATGAAACAAAAATGCCAGTTATCGTAGCTTGGCCTATATATATATATATATATATATATATAAATTGCATTTACAAAAAAAGTTGTGAACGAGGGTATGTTCTAAAAGGAATTTAAAATTCACGCAGGATTGCGCGGTAGTGGAATAGCATGGTATGGAAAGCAAATATTTTTTCTTCAAGAACACATGAAATTAACAAAGTGAAATCTTTTAAAACTCGCTTTAGATCACATCGTTTTTAACCAACTCTAAAAGGAGGAGGTTATCAGTTCATACCGGATGCAATTTTTCTTTTTTAGCCTACTTTCCCCTAAACGTAAAAAAAAATACATAATAATAAAGCGTGAAAGGGGTATTAATGTATCGTGAGAATATCGTTATAAATCAAGGAAAGTCAAAAATAAGTAATTAAATAAAGATTGAAAAAGGAAAAAGTTGAAAGTAGGGTTTTGAGATGGAGAAAAAGTGTGTCGGTCGGTCTGCCTGTCCCCCCCTAATAATTTTTGAACGAATTGTACGATTAAAAAAAAATATTTTTGCATTCGAAAGATCTCGGCAAGGACAGCTCATTTCCATATTTTACTTTTTGATTTGTACAATTTTTTGCTCAATTTTGAACAGTTCAAAAAATTTTAACATTAGCGACTATGGGCGAAAATGAAGCAAATGGTGTAAACTCTGGGCACAAGAGCCAAGTTACTATTGCAAGCTTATTGAAAGGAGTTCTCGGCGTGAAATATTGATTTGAACAGTTTTTGTTCATTTTTGAACAGTTCAAAAAATTAACACAGAGCTTACGGGGAAATTTCAACCCTATATAAATCCTGATCGAACTGACCGATTTGCTTGGAACAAACTTTATCGGAGAGCTCTTATAACGTAGAGCATGTACAAATAGAAAGTTCATCCAAAACTAAAGAGCCTATTTTCCTATGAAATTTTTTGATCGGGATTTTCAAGAATATTTTTGAATTAATGAATCATTAAATGAATAAGTGAAAGAATGGATGAACAAATGAGTGAATAAATGATAAAAAAGAAAAAAAGATGAGTGAATAAATGAGATAATGAATGAAAAAATGAGTAAATTAATGAAAAAAAAACATGAATGAGTGAATGAATATGCATTAACCATGTAAAAGGTACTATGTTTGAAGCGACTAAGAACTAAAGCTAAACGAGAAAGACAGAGAGAGATAGCTAGATTACAAAAAAAAAAAAAAAAAATGAAGGTGGTGTATACGGGAAAGTAGGCTCGTATAGTTCCAGACGGAACTTCTTGTTAATCTCTTAATACGGGAAATGCTGACGTTTTTTAAACTCTTTGCATAGGCTACGTCGCCGTCGACGTTTACTAAACGCTTAGCACGTACATCACCATGCAGGTACGCTAGCTAAGCTGTATTTCATTATGAAACTTATTTTTCTGTTTGCAATTGTACTGTTCTGCTTTTCTGGGTTAGTTTTTCTGTTCTACAATTTGGCAGTTTTTTTAATTACCCTTTGGGTGACAAGTCTGACCCTACTGACGGAATTTTTCCCAAGTTATTTTTGACGTTTTTTATATTCGTTTGGCTAGAACAGCGCATCGGGTGACGTTTTTTACATTCTTATCAAGGACATTGCGGCAGGCGACGTTCTTTATACTCTTAGCAAAGACAGCGCCGTAGGCGATGTTTTTAAAATTCAGCACGGGCAGCGCCGTGCGGGTACCGCTAGTAAGATAAAATTTCACAATTATATGAAAATCGTCTCCGCATGATTTCAGTCACCACACCATTAAATAAAAGCAAAGTTTATGAAAGAGATGTAAAGTAGTCCGATCCTAATCTGTTATTTATAATAGCAGAATGAAAGGTTTTATTTTGAGAAGTTCTGTGGCTACAATGAAATATTTTGAAAAGAAAACTGCAAAATTGAGAAAATATTAGTGATGAGTAATTTAATAAAAATGTTTGGCTATAATTGTAGCAAAATTTAAATTCTTACTTCAAGTAGTATTGGAAACAAAAGACAATGGCAACACTTTTTCTAGAGCAGCATTAAAGAAGAAATTTTTTATTTATTGGTATTTTTGAAAAGCTAAATTCGGTAATTCGAATTCAAAAATGTTTTGGGGTATTTACCTTTATCATTTGCATTTCGAGATGCTGTTTTCAAATATAGAAGTTTTTGAAATTGTACGTGAAATTAAGCTAACACTATTCACCCGGGCTTGAGGAAACTGCTAATTATTATTTTTGGATCAAGGTAAGTCTTAAGAAATCAAATCAAATGGCTTATAACTGGCGTTCTTATTGACTTGGAAACTTCGAACAAATTTCATCTTGTGCAGAAAAATCAGCGCTTTCGATCGATATGTTATATTGATATGTGCAAGCTTTTTATCACCCCCATATTGGAGAGTTTATGTAGAAATTTGCGTAAAATTGGAATAAGAAAAGGAACTACCTGTCGGATTTTTTTCCTAACAGGTCTAGAAACCTTCGCAGGAGTGTACTCAACAACTTCCCAAAGTTTCATGGCGATCAGATGAATGGTGTAGTAATGCATAAAGGACACACAGACATACATACATTTATTTTTATACATATAGATGATATGTTATTACAAAACTTGGACAAAAATTTCAAAATAAAAAAAAATGATTCTGCTTTTAAGAAATTATGAAGCAAAATACCCTACGATAAAAATTTTTAATTGCAAAGTTTTAGATTAAAAAACATTTTTATAAATTATGTTTCGATTTTGGCAACAAGTAAATTATATTTTAAAAGTTGCTGAATGTGCTTTTCTATTTAAAATGGGAATATGATGGAAATCAGTAATGTCCATTTTCGCGAAAATAAAGAGCTCTTGGAGAGAAACTCGAAGGAAATTGAAAGTTGAAGAATAAACATTTTATATGCACCACATTTTAAAACTGATATTGCAAAATATAACAAAAAATAGTTAATATTGCTGATCTATTTAATATATGAATACGTATAGGATCAATCGAGAAACCTTTTCAAGAAAATATGGACTTGCTCATAAATTTGCGTGAAAATCATTTCTTTTCGATTACTCAATGTTTCTAATTCGATTCATAGCATGATTGCTTTGAATCCTACCCTTTTCATTGTTACATATGCGTAGAATGCTACTAATGAAATGAGTAGGATGCTACTTAACGGTCATTCCACAGAAAGTGGTCCTATGCGACTCATAAGTTGCCGCAATATTAAAAATGAAACATATTTGGAATCTAGAAAATGTGTATTTTCCAAAAATGGTGATATTTTTTTAAATATTAAACAATATTTCTTAAAATTTTAAAAATAACTTTAACATACTGATATTTTTCATTTATTGCATTTATTGCTAATGTGTATTTTCATGGGTATCTGAGAATATAAAATATCATTAAATAATTATTACTACGATATTTATCCCTGTATAAACATTTCATCTTTCATATAAAATTTTGAAATTTTCCCTACCTACATTTTTTCTTATTAAAAGTTGCTTAATGAAGGCAAGATAATTACTGTGTAACATACGTAACAAAATTATACATTTTTTGTTATAATAAGCTTAATAAAATATATATTTTTTAAAAACTTTATTTTATAAAACAAGATAACGAGTATATTTCAGGGGAAAACTTTAAAATTTTTAATCATCATAAATTTCTATTCAATAATTAATTTTATCAAAGGTAACACACGTAACGAAATATTACTTGTGTTACCATTGCGTGCGTTTTACCGATGTATTATGTCACAGTTTGTTATAAAAATGTTCAAAATGCACTCAAATGATAATTTATTTAGAACTTATTGAAATTAAAAAAATTGGTTGCTTGAATAGTTATAGAACTAACTCAACACCCATTTTCATTCATATGACTTAAAGAAATTTTTTATCCTATAAAATCAATGATAATAATTCTTAGTGTAAAATTTAAATAAAATACGCAATGGTTCGTACATAAATTTTTTGTTGAGTGAAAACTTTGTATACTTGCATTAGCAGAGCAAAATCATTAGTTGGAAGCTAAGTGCTAAGTCAAGGCAATAGCAGCATGGTTGTACAAAGTTCAGAAGACTTAGCAAAATTAGCCAATAAATTAATGCCTGCTACAACTATTTTGCGTATAAGTGATGATAAAATCACTGAATTTATTAAAACTTTCAATCCATGGGAAAATGTAAGTGTTATCCACGCCATAAAATCTATGCATGTGATACAGGTATCTTCTGATCAGGTTGCAAAACTATGACCCACAAACAATCCATTTTTGCTAGAATTTCCTCTTGATTATTCTAGATTGCCAGCCAACTAATATTGAAGTTCCAAACATCAGTCGTTGGTACTCCTCTAAAATATATTTCAGATTATAGCAACTGTTATGCAATGGTTACAAACCATTGCTGAATGGGAAGTGTTCTATCTCGGATACACTATGGACATAAAAATGCAAATGGAAACCGGAAAATACAATATTTACGGGGAAAAGTGAAAAAATACATATTTTGTGCTTCCAGAGAATGATGATTTTGACGAAGTAGGTGTCTCAACAATTCACTCTGTTTTACTCTCTAAATCAAGGAAAAGCAGGGGTAAATTTTTTCTTCCAACTGTGAGCTGCTTCATATGTTAAAATAAATTACTTTTTTATGTTAATTACAAATAACTGTATCTTTTAGTAAAATATTTGGGAATTTTTTCTTGAAAAATTCAGAAGGTGTAACACACGTAACGTTCTGGTAACACACGTAACGCGCCTATTTCTCCAATTTAAAAATATTTCTTAAAAGAATAAAATTTCTAAAAAAATACTGAAAACATATTTGATAAACTATCATTCCATGAAAAAAATATTTTATTCCTACTCTTACATACATCACAGAAATAAATTTGTATATTCAATGTTTTGAATATGTTGGATTATAAAAAGTAGCACACGTAACGAAATTTCAGATTTTTTTTTTAACAAACAGCAAAACAATATATATCTTCGAATTTTTTTTTTGCATACTTATAACACATGTACTTTTATTAGCCAAAATTAAAAAACCTAAAGAATACCCAACAAGTTTGTTAGAAAGCGCATTAAAGTTGAAAAATGCCGTGTAAATGTAACACACTTAACGAAAGAATCGCCCTTATATTATTGAAGTGCTTGAAGCAAAATGAATTCACACGTTATGTTTGTTTAACCTCTACCGAGGTACCGGTTATGCCCATGAATATGTTATGCCCATGATCGAAAAACTTCAGAGTTTGGATTTCAAGTGTGAGATAGATTTATTTATGTGAATATAAGTACAAAACAAAAAGGGTTTCTAGTATATACACAAAAATTGTGGTAATTTATACTGTCTTTAGATTTACGAAGGAAAAAAATACATATATATCAGTAGCGTCACGACGGGGGTTCGGAGGAGGTGGTCCTCCCCGGGTGACACCCAAAATAAGATATAGAGTTTTTGAAAAATACATGAGCTTCAATTATACATTTTAACTGATCTATTTTAACGTATAACTGAAAATTAATGTAGTTTATTGAGTTACTCAAACAAATAAAATAAAATTTCTTAAGATTATTATATATTTTTTTGCACTACTAAACTTTAAGTTTATAGAACACAAAAAGGTTTGTTTCTTTTTTGTTTTTTTTTTTTTGAAGGGGGGTGACAGCAGACAGCTCACAGCTCAAACTACCTCCCTGGGTGATACTCATGCCAGGAATGCCACTGTATACAGGCATATTTATGTATGTTAACTCCTTTCGGAATGCAATTAAATTAAACGGCTGAGTCATGCAAGCACGCAAATGCTATTACTATTTTTTGAGATTTTATGCAATATTATTTTGAATTATTTCCTATGAAAATGATTCTGTGGTTTATTCCCCCCCCCCCCAAACAAAAATATATAGAGTAAAGAATTCGGACAATAGTGAAAAATGTGCAAGCATTTATGAACTGAATTAATTTTAACAACATTAAATTATTTCACAATATCACAGATAATTGATTTTCACATTTCATTTTATCAAGCAGTAACATCTATATCACAATGTGTATTTTAAACTGACCGCCATTCAATAACACTATAAAACTGGCGTGTTCATTAAACATTTCTCAAAAAATTTTCACAAAGCTTTATAAAACTAATATTTTTCAAGCGGATTTTCTATAAAAATAAGATTATTATCAAATTTTCTATAGGTGATAATTCGCATACAAATTTAAGCAGCGTAAACATTTGCTTGTGAAAAATATTTCACTTCGCATCAGTCACTGAAAAATATTTCACTTCGCATCAGTCACTGAAAAATATTTCACTTCTCATCAGCCACTGAAAAATATTTCACTTTTCATCAGTCACTGAAAAATATTTCACTCTTTGTGCAAATCACGTGTTTCAGGTGAGCAAACTTCTTATCAAAACAATAAAGCGCTTTTACCGTTCTTTTCATTCAACGCTTCTTCAACGAGTTCATTTAGCAACGCCTCTTTCATTGCCAAAATAACATGTTTTTCTGCAAGTTCAGAATATTTGTTTCATAAGTGAATTTATTTGAAATATATTGCGGAATATTTATTTCCGATGTACTTCCGTTTCCGATGCTTGTAAAATATTCCAGTCAAAGTACATCTAGTGTCAGAAATATTTTAACGTATTACTGATGAACATTGTTCTTGATGATTGAACACTAATTCTATCAAAATTAATTTTATATCAAAAGTACTTGATGATTGAATACCATTTCTGTCAAAACTAATGTTGTGCCAAAAGTATTTTGGCATATTCTTGGCGCGTTTTTTTTTTTTTTTTAAAGGTAGAAAAATATATCTAAAAAATGTACTTTATCTCAAACATTTCAATGTAATATAATGTCATAGTTTTGGATGCACTAGTGGTTCAGAAATATGCATAATTTGCTTATTATTAGGATGTCTCCTTCAATACATCCACATTTAATTGTTTTCTATACAAGTCGCTCAACTTTTCAATTTGCTGTTTTTCCAGCTTAAGCTGCTCTGCCACCATACGCATACGCTCAGCAAGTTCCGTCTTGGAACCCTTGTCGAAATTCTGGGAAGTTTTTAGGAATTGGTAAATGTCCAGTGCCACGAAAATAGCTCCCAAACCAGCTGCGATCACTTGCGTGGTAAAAGAGGCGACTTGTGCTCCAGCAGTAGTACTTTGTAAGGCAGCACCACTAATTTTCTTGATGGTTTCTGGACCAAGAGTAGCTAGTTCTTTCATGGCCTGTAAAATTAATGAATAATAATTACAGAAATATATCAATTACAAATGTTAAACATTTAGAAGAAAGGTCAATACTAATACCTGGTAAAGCACTCGGTGGAAAATATTAAGGCCTCTTACATTAACATAAAGTCATCAGATATGACTCTATCGCTAAATGGTGGGGCCAGTTGGTTTTTATATTTTTTTATGGGTTTAATTTAGGGTTTCTATTTTAAGAAATTTAAAACTATCCATCTTATGATCCTAATTTAAGATAATATTTTAATGATATTTTTAGGTCTAATGTATAAAATAATAGCATCTCAATATCAACGCCTGGCTATATTTTGATAATAATGTGAACTTTGCTGTCGTGCTACAAAAGATACGGTGAGTAAACTTCTTCGGCAACAATATCGGAATTAAGTCGGTCTTATGAACTTTAGACACTATTAAGAATGATTTGCGCTAATTCAAAATTCACTCTATTAACGCTTCATTCTAATAATCACAAGAGCTGTGTTCCAGAAGAAATTAATGGCTTCGATTTCTTCATTGTAATACATTAGAAGAAATATTAATGACTAAGTCCATAGTTCCTAGTTCCTGCTATTAAAAACATAAAATAACATTCGGAAAAAATGATTGGCATAATTAAAACATCAAATATTTTACCTGGAAGAAATCAGAAGAAGAGGAAAGTGTGTGAGAAAAAGTGGGCGCACCCCCAAATAGAACGTCAGTCTTGTTCAGTTGCTGAAGGAAGGCTTTGTCTTCCGGATAGAGACATCTGACGAGTGTGACAATGTCATCCAAAGAGTTGGCTCCCTCTTTGAGGTGGCGGAACCTCCGCTCGAGTTCCTCGTCACATGCAGGGGACACTTGCAGGACCCTGCCCAAGTCCTCCATCAAGGATTCATTGTTAAGCTCAGCGAGAATGGATATCACTTCTTGCTCGTGTAGAATGACTTCGCGGAAGGAGTCACTCAGTGCTTTGGTGTAGAAGGCATCTTCTTGCAGAACTTTCGAGGCCTTTTCTGTGAGTTCTTTGGTCAGGTAGACTTCTGCTAAGTTGGCGCCAAGCGTAGTGGCTGAACCAGCGACGGTACCCACTAAACCACCAGCAGACAAAGCTAAAGAGATACCTCCTAGAAATATCAAATAATGGATCCTTTCACTCTGCTCAGTGCTTTAAGACAAATAAAATACTTTATAATTGCACCATTAGATAAAGACTGCGCTAAGTTGGTGTGCCAATTCTTGCACGAGAAAGATTGTATTTGACTGGAGACCGCTATATCAATTCACAAGTAAGAGTGATTTAGCCTTATTCGACAAACGAAAACAGTAAACCGCCTGTCAGCTGCGAACTCTCACGGAGCGGGGGAGGTTACTTCAGAAGATAACTTTTAATTGGGTCTTAATAGTCCCATACCGTCCTATGCAACGCTAGTTAAACTGATCACTTAACAATAACATTTTAACAGACGAAAAAGAGTATTTCTTTTGGAACTTCCTGTTACCTGTCTATCGGCATTGCTTTTCTCATACTTCCAGAAACGGCAATATTGTGAAAAACCGCTCAGCAAATACTGACTACTTCTAGCAATACTTTTTACCCCAATTTAAAATATTGTGCTTCATTCATGCAATTGTTATAGTTGTTATGTGAGACAACCATTGTAAAGAATTCCATTTATCGAACCGAAGAAAGGACAACACCGGAAATAAGATGCCAATATAAAAAGCATTAGGCAAAATGATAAATTTGACCAACATCAGAGAAATGTCACCTGGCATGAGTATTGCTGTTTGGTCTATGGGATATGCCTGCTGATGGGTTGGGATATTTTTGTAATGTTGTACAAAAAGAAAATTAAAAAATGAATAATCTATTTGCTACTTTTCTTTTTACAAAAAAGACATTGCATCGTACAGTTATTATCAATTGGACTGCCAAAGGACCCCTTTACATAATGAGGCCCAAGAAATATCTCCTTGCTCTCCTGTCTTGTCTGAGTCAATGACAATTCATAGAGTTTCTTTTCTTTTGTTGCGAGAAGGGTTAGTTTTATCAGTCGGACAGCATATTAGTTTTAAAAGTGCGAGTACAACATACCACTGAATGGTAATAAAATGAGTCCCCCGATAGCAGCGGTGCCTCCAGCGATACTTGAAGTTGTCCCCGTCAAGCTGGCGATGTTTACGTTGTGGTGGTGTCTGTCGATCTCTCGCGCGACGGCCGGCAGCGTTTCGAGCACGTCCTCCCGACTGCACGACCAGAGATCCGACAGAGTGACGAAAGTGGTCTTGGCCTGATTGCACTGGATGAGCGCTGGCTGAAGTCTGGAGTTGAATTCTTGAATCTGAAACTTCAAGTCTTGGCGGGTTTGTTCTCTGCTGCGTCCGACGCCCATGATCTGTGGAATGGAACAAATGTTCAAGAAGCACCACCATTGTTCAGAAGTCAAACTTGGCTATGTTTTTCCTAAAAGTGTGCCAACGTAAACGTGTCGCCGCAAACTGTTATATAAAGTCTAATTCCGTTGCGATAGACGCTAAAAGGATTGCAGGGCGGAATTCATTAAAAAGAAGCCAGTAGGTAACCATATGTATGCAATGAATTCGTCAAGGAAGTAAATGTTTCTAGAAAAATTCACAACAGAAAAACTTTCCTAATGGTAGGTAATAGTGAATTTCAATGAAATCAAACATATCAATTAATGTTAATGAAATTTTTCATGTAGCAAATATGAGTTGAACGTGCTCTCTGGGATATTGCGATCCAGGAGTTTGATACTCCATTTTATAAAATGTGCAATGGAGAGCAAATTTGTTCCCCTCCATGTTCGTTCATCTTGCCGTGGTTGTGAAAATTGAAAAGCAGTGCCCCCCCCCCCCTCAGAAAAAATTATTCTCTCATGAGTATAGTTCACATACACAGAGAATATTTTATTTAAGGAAGATTATTGGTTACAAGGTGCGTAAGCCAAAAAGAATTTTATATCAGTGTATTATCAGTGTGTGATCATAATGAAGGAACAGTATTTCATATTATTAATAACATCTTTTCGCTTACTGTTAAGGGGACCAAGTCGAAATCGTTTCAGTAAATATCCAATCTGATTCCTTGCTCTATATGCTTCATAATATGCGTTTAAATACTACTAGTACAGCCTACATTTCTTTTGGACCTAATAATGATTCTATTTTTATCATTCTATAGAAGTTTTAGAATGTTTTCAGCCAAAAAGGTTTTTTTTTCTTTCTAATTCTTAGTTGAAAATATATTTGCATCTTGGGAGCGTAATACATATTCGACTTTAGGTACCATTTTAGATAGAATTATTTCATAATATACTTATACAATTTTTGTGCTTCCAGAAGGAACAACTGTTAATGGAGTGAACCAATTTCTATAGAGATATTACTGTAAATTTTTTCTTGAAAAATTAAAAAACTTCGAAATGTTGAAATATTGTAGATTGTTTTTTCTTTTCATGTGTAAAGTAATTTCATTAACTTTGAGGATCATTTAGAAACAAATATTTTTGACTCACTATATTCACTGGTATTTTTAATACAAGAAAAAATAATTTGGAAGCTTGTTTGGCAACAGTTGCGTTTTCAAATGGCATTTAAACTCATGTACAGCTCTACCATCAACCAAAGCAAGCCGGCTGGCAGAGTGCCAAGAAGAATCCATTCATGTTCACGGGAGGAACTGCTGGTAAAAAGAACGTGCCTCTATCTTATCGTTTTAATTCCTTTAGCATACAGGATTTCTTCCGAACTGATGCTATATGCCAGTTTATAAATTTCAACAAACAGAAAAGCAAACATTTTGACTCGCGTACTAAATAAATGTACCTGCAAAACAAACTTCCCTTAAACTCGAATGGATTCGTTCTTTTCTGCCATGAGCAAAAGCGTCCGACTATCAGAATTCCGTGGTCAAACTGTATGTACTACTCTCCCAAAACACAAATCCATTTGCAACTAGAAATTTCAAAAAAAAAAAAAATAAAATACTTGACTGAAAAACGTTTTCGGTACATCTACAGACTGATTAAAATATCATTATTAAGGGATCATTCATAAATGATGTCACGCTTCGAAGGGGGGAGGGGGTTCGTGAAATTGTGACAAAGTGTGACAAGGGGAGGGGAGGGGGTAGCAAGAAGTGTGACATCGTGCATTATGTAACATAGCGTGACGCGTGACAAGGGGAGGGGGATCCGCTGAAGTGTGGCATATTATGACAAAGTGGGGGAGGGAGGTCAAATATATGGGAAAAAAGCGCTACGCCATTTATGAACGGCCCCTAAGCATAAAAGAAGTGACTGATAATTTTTAGAGACATGTCACCGAGAACAAGGAGTTCTTTTTATTCAATAATTACAACGTTGATCCCCTTAAGAAATTAAAGCCTTAGTCCCCTTAAGAAAATAGAATATTCTTCATCATTATCCACATTTATTTCGATTGCAGGAGAATATTCTCGACTCACATCTTTAGTTTCTTGTATTGGGAGACATTCAACTCAACATTGGGAGCGGTTTTTAAAACAAACGCTATCAAGGCATCAAACACACGCCTCACTTTATTTTGTAGACTACAATTAAGGATTGGAGCCCCGTCCTTCCCCTTTTTGTGTCTTGGACAACGCTTAATAAGTAGGTAAGAAGAAAATGCATCCTGAGGAGGAGGAAGTCTGGTTCACTTAAAATGCCTCTCCACTCAACCGTGGTACTTTTTTTTGCTCCATACCTTCTGTGGGGGTGAGTCCGTGAGTCATGGTTGCGGAGAGAGACGGCATCTACTTTCATCATTAGGTCATAAAATGCCCGTGAATGAGTTGAAACCGAAAATAGTCAAGCTCCTTCTGTTGTAAACTGTTTTGCTATTTGCTATTTGTAGTAGCATTTTTTTTTTTTTGCTCTCTCTCTCTCTGAAGCAGTGACGGCTGTTATATCTGTGCGGACCGTCTACAGCAGGGATGGGCAAACTACGGCCCGCGAGCCAACTCCTGCCCGCCGGAAGGTTATATCCGGCCCATGGATTGAATTTTAAGTTGATTCGGATCGCAAATTAAAAGGAATGTATATATATTATATATCCATCTCTCTTTTCTACCTTATTTAATTTTTTTTTTCTTCCTGTTTTGCAAAGGACTGATGATCTTTTTACTATCTCTTTTTGTTCTACAAAACATACATCAACGGAAATGCAATCACAGACAGCTTCCAATCGGTAAAGTGTTAAAAGCGGATGTTCCTTGTTAGTTATAGCTCTAGATTGGCACCAACCACTGAGGCGCAGTTGTTTCTAAATATGCCAAAGTTAGAATTTTACAAATCATTACTAAAAGCAAGTTGCCCAAATTAAACATCTCATGCCCATAAAATCAGTGCTACGTTTAATTCATCTTACATATGTGAACAAGTGTTTTCGTGAACCTTAGAAAGAATTATTTCAGAAGTAGACTGACAGATAAGCATTTAGCATCGTTCCTTAGAATCAGGACATCTCACTTCGAACCTCAATATAAGGAACTTTTAAAAATGAAATCACAATTTCATTAATCTCATTAGGATATTTAAATTGTAATACTTGTGAATCATGTGCTTTATACAGCACCAGCATAAAAAAGGTAAAAACAATAAACACACAGAAAGAATTGGAAAAGAAATATTATGAACATTTTAGTTATTTAAGCGTATTTAAAGAAATAAAAAGTACTTTAGATAAATTTAGTTTTGCTTTAACATTATAATTATATGCTTTATGATTCTCTTGTGGACATTATATAAATATGGAATAACTTTAACCACATTCAAAATTCTGAACAATAGCAATGGTTAATAATAGGTGTTCTATGACTCATTTCAAAGTTAAATACACCTTTAAAGTTTTAATAAAAATTTTTGTGTGTACTATACGGAACTCAGGTGATCCATACTTGTGCATAGTTTTTAAATTTTAGATAAAATTTCTCTTGGCCTGTCAAACTTTTTTTTTTCTTTTCGATTTTGGGCCCGCGACCGAAAAAGTTTGCCCATCCCTGGGCTACAGCAATGTTCCCCATAGTTCCTATAATATCACAACGAGGAGCTTCGTAAAGGGAAAAAAATCATCTTTCGTTTTTACAAAATTTGATACATTCAAGCATTCTCCATACGAAGAAAAAGGGACATTAGGTTAATATTTTAATGGTCAATTACTTTAAACAAAAATATGGTTTTAGAAACGGTATCAGGAACTCTTCCGTTGGCTGAAACCATCCGCCCCCCCCCCCTCCTCCTTCCAGGGCTGAAAGGAGGGGGGGGGGATGGTTTCACCCAACGGAATTCATGGTTTCAGATGGGATGGTTTCAGCCAACGGATGGTTTCAGCCTCCTCGCTGCCCTCCCTCTGGACGACTCTGAGTATAATGCTTTTTAATGACCGTTTTCTGTAATCATTAAGTGAAGATCGTGGGGTGGAACTGCTATGAGATAGTGAGATGTTCTTTGTTGAGTTACTTATCTCCACCAGACCCTTACCTTTTAGCTGAAGCCTTAGAATTGCTTTCGTACGGAGCTGGTGGCCAGTTGTTGAGTTACTGGGGCTGCACTCAAAAGTACGACTGCCGATTTGCGTTGACACAAAAAGTGCGGTTTTTCCCAACTGATGCACCGGGAAAATGAACGGCGAAGAAATATACTTATTTAAAAATTAAGTAAAATAAGGTTAAATACACTTGCAGATTTTTTTTTTTTATTATTATTATTTCCAGGTTGAAAATATAAAAATACTGCCCCGCATTTTTAAAAACGCTAATGCTTAATCTCAATGAACTACGTCAATATCGGCAATCACTTCAATATAAAATTGAAAAAGTCAGAAAGAAAAAAGAAAAGAGAAGAGCGTTATCTACGTTTTCCCATGTGGTACATGATCTCCTTGAAAATTTTTTGGGATTGGTAGGGAGCATGGGCTCCAGGGAGCACCTGCTCAGACATCATTTGGATTTCTTTCCCTTTTCCTCTTCTTTTTTTTTTTTTTTTGCAAGCAGGCTCACATTTCATCATTTGAAATCAATCCCAAAAGTAATTTGGGTTGAGTGCCTTCTTTCACTGCTCCTTCACTTTTACATTTATAAGTTAGTTCTTACGTAATTCTAGTTCTAAAGTATCTCTCGTTCGGCGAATCTTTCATTTTCTGACTTTTCCTTTCAAATTATTTGGTTTCCTTTGTTTTACTGTTTCATACATTTTTGGGTAATTTTTTCTGATTAGTAATAAATGCTTTACGTTCTAGGGGTTTTTGGCTAATTGAGAAAAACGGAAATTTTTAATAACTCCTAGTAGTCCCAGAGATTTGATGCACTGGAGGGCACTCGGTTGTTGCTTATTTTTCTCCTATTTTTCAAATTCTCGAAACAATTTTATTCATTCTAGTTACTACATTCTAAAAATCATTTACACCTTTTTTCAATGTAAACACTTTTTCTTTAGTTTTATCCTATATTGAAAAGGTTTGACCACTTTATTTATATCTTGTATACACAGGAAATTTTATCACAGAAAACTCTTGCTTACTGTTGTTACAGGTTTACTTACTGCGCGACAAATTTCTGATGCCATTTTTTGACATATGTGAAGATAAACATTTTGATCAATCAAGTACTTAATTAGGGGTGGGGGGCAGACGGGCTTTTTGCACGGGCGCCAGAAGTCGCGCAAATTGAATAAGTGTTTTGAGTGTATATCGGTGGAGGGGGCACTAAGGCCTGGTATTACCCATGTTGGAAAATGACCTAGTCCCTGTGATCAATGCGTAGTTTTTATCCACAAAACCAATGTCAAGAATCATTACTTCCAAAAATTTAAGTTAAATAAATTATATTTACTTTAAAGGGAGTAAAAACAAATTAAATTCAGTGCTGGAAGCAACATATGATTTCCGATCTCCGTAAAAAGGAAAAAATAAAAAAAAACCCGCAGAGTTTAAATTATCAAACCCCATTTTCTCACAAGACTTTTTCTCTCTTTTTTTTTTTTTTTGTATACTCTAGCAATTTAACCAACACCATGAGATAATACAATCACTCCCGAGGAACGTTGGGGAAAAAATCATATTAAAAAAGAAGTAGAAAAAAGGGCAAAAAGTGCTAGAAGAGGGGTTGCGAGCAAATGTATGAGAACAGTCTGGTAGAATATGCAGATGATTCTTGTGGCTTCAGTGATTTTGTCAACTAAGTGATTGATGAAATGGCTCTGCAACTAAGAACGACCAAGTCTTGGAAGATGGAGATTCAGACTTCGTGAATTGTTGAAATCGCAACCGAAAAAACTATCTTGGAATTGAGCATCAACATTCAGTACATACAAGAAATAATATGAAAACAAAACAATTGGGGAAAAAGCTCTTCCTAAAGAAATTTCCCTATTTCATTAACCCATTTATGCCCAGTAGCTAATATATGGTCGCTTGTTAGTTCATGCAGAGGAAAGCCTGTAATACATATATTTTTTCACCAACGCTGTTTTTCATAAGCTTAAGAATCCTTCTTCTTAAAAATACCAGATGAAGCCACCAGACGGACATTGTAGCTAATTTATTTCAAGTTATTTTCAGGCAAGTGAATCAAGCGTCCAGACAGCATGGGTAGCCGCAAAAAGTAAGTGTCTTTTGCAAACTTCTTATTCATTAACTTTAATTATTTTAAAATGATTTGCTTAAAATAGATCATAGATGTCTTCTGCAAAGTTACTTTGCCAAAAAAACAATATCATTTTTGTATAATCAAGCTTAATCTTTGGCGTCCTGTTTATGGGACACTGGGAATTCGTGAGTATATTAAGCCTAAAACGTTTTTAACTGTCTTCACAATAACCAACGAGCGTTTTCAATTGAAGTACATTTGTTTTATGTGATAAAATAAAATCTATTCCTTTATTATCATTTTTATTGAAAAATAATTATTGAAATTGCACAATATATGTTCAAAAACATTTTTATGTGCACAAATATGTTCGCAAAATGAACAAAAAAAAGTTGTTTCAGTTTCAATAAAACCAGAAATACATTTTTTTTTAATATTATGAATATTACTAAAACTAAAATTTGATTTATATATATTTAGCGTGTAATAAGAATTCTAATTGTGATTCATTGGAAAATCTTAATCTTTTTTTTTTTCAGATACCTAACCTTAAATGAAGCTATCTCCTTGTTACATGAACTGGAAGAAAATGATGATGACTTTGATGGAGCAGACGTGCTCATGGAGCCACCTGATGTTGCTGAGAACAGTGATGAGGACAGTGGTGATGAAGACTATGTTACTATGAATAATCTAAGTATCAATCAGTTACGGGCAAATGCAGAAGTAAGGTTTCTGAACAAGTCAAATTAGTCCGTGGGCCGAAGTCTCAAAAAGAGCTTAAAATTAATTTTCGTTCCGACTCTTGAGGGGCAATTTTATTCTGCCAAAATAACGCATAATATTGTCTGGTAAATGTAAATTCATAAAGTTCTCCAAAATATCATTGTCCATTAATTCACAGTAACCAAAGTTATGAGGAACTATTTCATTTTCACGTTAGCGCATGGATATCCGAAAAAGATAGCACTGTGACGTCACTAAAAAAGAAATTGACCAATCAGAGCAACAGGAGCGGCCCTCTGTTTACGTTTTAGTAGCGCGTTCACTGTCTGATTCTTTGGAGCTATACAATTCTTTTTGCTTTCACGCTGGGTTTTTTTTTTTTTTTTTTTTTTTTTTTTTTTTTTTTATGTTAACGCTTTTAAAAAATTGTCAATTGCAGTTTTAATGTAAGGGGGTATGTTAGTTCATTGACAGTAATTTTTGAGTTGTTCATGCAATTTCGATAATTTATTTAAATAATTTTTATTTAAACTTTTAATTTTGTAGGGGAAAAATAATAAAATCCCCTTCATAAAAAATGTCAATCGATTTTTTTAACAATTACTACTGCACTGAAAATATTCTTCCTTTTAAAAAAATCTGGGGACATTCTATATCATTCCAGACAAATATGCATCAAGGACGTAGCCAGAATTTTTTTTTTTTTTTTTTGGGGGGGGGGGGGGTCTGACTTTGAAACACTTATGTTGAGGAAAGTTTCAGGGAGGAATATATGCTACATTGCGAAAAATTTCCGGATTAAAAAATTGTCAATTGCAGTTTTAATGTAAGGGGGTATGTTAGTTCATTGACAGTAATTTTTGAGTTGTTCATGCAACTTCGATAATTTATTTAAATAATTTTTATTTAAACTTTTAACTTTGTAGGGGAAAAATAATAAAATCCCCTTCATAAAAAATGTCAATCGATTTTTTTAACAATTACTACTGCACTGAAAATATTCTTCCTTTTAAAAAAATCTGGGGATATTCCATATCATTCCAGACAAATATGCATCAAGGACGTAGCCAGAATTTTTTTTTTTTTTTTTTTTTTTGGGGGGGGGGGGGGGCCTGATTTTGAAACACTTATGTTGAGGAAAGTTTCAGAGAGGAATATATTCTACATTGCGAAAAATTTCCGGATTTCGGGGGGAGGCCCGAAATCCGGACAACACAATCCCGGCCAGTGCCCCCCCCTCTCCCCTCTGGATAAGGCCTTGATATGCATTAAAGGGGGACACAATCTCAGGGCACAAATCGGCTTTTTCACTTTTTATCTCTTCAGAAACCGCTATGACCCGTTTATAAAAATTTTGGGTTTTAAGAGTTAATATAAGCAGTAGTCATACGGGGTAATTCCTGGTCACGCCTTTTTTAGTTTTATAAACTGGTATAACAAAGTAACTGCTAACTGAAATATGACAAACACTCCTTAACCCTACACCGTGCAATTCTTCGTTTCTTTGTAAAGAAAAAAGAAAGAAAAATTGTGTTTGTATGTGCTAGTTATAACTAGAAAAAATAGTAAATTTTTTTTTATTAAATTCGGAAGAATAGAATCCGAGGAAATTTGACATGTTATTTAAAAACAACACCGCGCATTTAGGGGTAACATTAATAATTTTTTATATAATCATTTTAATAAATGAAACAAAATTAATAATAAATAGGTATGCATTATAATCATAAAATAGTAAAATTTATTAAAATAATTAATTTTATTATTATTTATAAATTGAAAAAATATATCAAAGTAAAAATTTGCCCATGTAACTATTAATCATTAGTTACATGTGCAAATTTTTTACTTTAATTACCAATAAAGTTTAATAATTTCACTAAAAGGTTTTAAACAAGAAACCTAACATCTGTAGGGGCTTTGATGCAACAATGCTTGTTTCTTCTTTGGTTGAGCGTCAATTGATTTTAAAACAAAATTCCTAAAAAATAATTTAGTCAACCACTTTACACTAATTTGTTATATAATTACAAGAATAATCTTCCAAAAGATACCAAATAAAGTGAAATAGAACAACCAGAGACACCTGTTCTTTACACTGCAAATAATGCAGGAGCACAAAAAGGTCCCCCCGAATGCGCGGTGTTGTTTTAAAATAACAAGTAAAAAAGGCGCCTTAACATGTATTTTTCACGAAAATTTTCGGACAACTTATATTTATTTTATTTTAACACTATGTAAGCAATTAAAGACTTATTTTTCAAAAAAATGTTGCTTAAAATTTGTAAAAAAAATTAAGAATTAGTTGTTTTTTGTACAAAATCAACGTGTGTTACGATTTTTGAAAAAAGATGAAGCTTGAGCCAAGTTTACAAGATCTAGGGGAAACTGTATTAACTAATATGATCTTACATACAAAACGAAAGAATACGCCACTTGTTAGAAATAATACAAAACAAGAGCTTAATGAACGAAAATGAGAGATGTTGTTTAAAAAAAAAAACACAGTGCTGTGTAGGGGTAACTATTCTATTTCATGTTGGAAGAAAAGATTTCTTCCTCGCCTTGATAAGTGAATTAGTGGTATCAGAAATAAAGTTCAAGGACATGAACAATAATAAACTTTGCTTTGATAAAACATGTGTCAAACGTAACGCTGTCAATAGTGCCTTAAATAAGATGGAAAAACCCCTACCCATTTCAATGCCAAATGCGTGTATATTTATGTGTCTAAAAAAAAAAACTCTCTCTTGCTAACATATTTCCGTTTAACAATGTAGTGTAAAATTTAGCTCGCAATGTAAAAGATGCAATATTTTATTCAATAACGGAATGGATACTTAAATGGAAGACAACAAGGACTGAGGCAACTGTGAGGTAAGTCCTCTGATGCGTACCCAATATTTAAATTACTGCTGAATTAGAAATGTACAATACAAATATAACACAGAAAGCAAGCGCTCCATACGCACGTAGAATACCAATATAACACATGTGCTAATAATATAGCTTTCTATTATTTTATTGTGCACGGTGTAAAAAAAAATATAGATTTTCAGAAATTTTGGAGGAAAAAATATGTTACTTACTACTACAAAAACATTTTGAAAACAGATCGTCTCCAAAAATTATACCTTTTTTAAAGATCCATACCAGTGCTATATTTAAAACAAAATAATTCTCGTTGATGCTGTTTTATATTACAAATAGCCTATGCTTTTGAATCCAGTGCATATATTTTGTCTATATTTAAATACATTGGTCGCAAGAATTGATTACAAGAGCCTTTTTTAAAATTAAGTTTAAAATAGAATCATAGCAAGGGTCGAAACCTTGTTTACAAACAATGATGTCAGCGACTGATGTTACTACAGTCGGTGTGATTGGTTACCTTCGCGGAGCAAAAAATAATTCGATGATTTCATTGGAGCAGAGTACGAATACATCGAAAAAAGAGTGCAAAAGGAAATCTCTTGTTATTAAGTTATGGCCAAGTATTTTTTGGAGAACTTAATAAAATTAGAATTACTAGAACATTTTAAATAGTTTCCTTCAAAGAAAAAATTGCCCCCAGAGCATCGGAACGAACTTCAACGATAAATGCATTGGGCCCACGGACTAAATGTAGTTCTGGATAAATCAGACAGCAAGGATATTGAGAATGATAATAGCAACAATGAAGATAACACTCCACCACCTAGGAAGGAACATTTCATTCAGGAAAGAAAATGGACAACGAATGACTTGACTAACACTCGAAAAGAAAAATGGAACTGGAATGAAGATTGGAATCATGTAATGAAATTTACATGCGAGACTCCAGGCAGCCTTTTTGAACACTTTTTTGATGACGATGTTGTTGATTACATTGTTTCACTAACTTTGTATGCTAGGCAGAAAGGCAACCACTTATTTGATGTTACGTCCGAAGAAATGAGAGTATTTATCGGAATTTGATTCTTAGTGGATACGTTTGCAGTTCCCCGCCGAAGAATGTTCTGGGAGAACGGCGACGACACTAAAAATATTGCTGTGTCTAATGCAATGAGAAGGAACAAATTTGAAGAAATCATGAAGTATCTTCATTTCGCAGACAATAATAAAATCGACAAAGCAGATAAATACTCCAAACTACGGAACATTGTGTTCCGTAGTTACGATTTGAAGTGCTACCAAAACCTGGGAGAACAATCAGTTCATCAAAGATGAGTAAGCGTGTGAGCAATGAAATTAGATTTGACCAAGTTGGTAACACAATTGTTGTAAGTAAAACACAACTGCGATGTGCGCAATGTCCAGGTAAGACAACAAGAAAATGTGAAAAGTGTAACGTTGGACTATATGATAAATGTTTTCAACAATTTCATGCAAAATCACTCTTTCTACTTTTTATTTTTATTATTACTCTGTACATGTTATGTAAAATTATAAAATTTAATAAATTAAGTTCATTTTGAAAAATAAAGCTCATTTTCTTTAATTTAATCATTAGAAATTATTAATAATTTGTACCTCTGAAAGTTTCAAGTACAGTCGCGTTTTGCTCGTATGTATGCCCAGTGTCCCATAAACAGGACACTGAATAACTTTAGAAATATGGCAACGGTGATCCATTTGACACCTAAAATGTATTTAAACCATTCCTAGTAAGAGGTCTACGCAGATTAAAAATGAATAAAATTGCTTTAAAAAAAACTTGGGCATAAAAGGGTTAAGGGAGCTGAAAAGTAACAAAACTCTTACTAGATATTGATCCAGATAAAGAAAGAGAGGGATTTTAAAAAAGCATAGGAAAAGAAAGAAAAATAATTTATAACTTAAAATTAGTATTTTTTAATTATTTTTTTTATACTTTCCTCTGAAGGGAAGAAAGTATTGTATTAGTAAAATTTTTCGATTTTCGAATTTGACGATTCTACACGGTTTAAGGGGCATAAACCCATTTTGACTATTTCTGGAAAATGTTTATCTGAATAATAATACTCGACACATGTATATTAATATTTGAATCGTTTAAAGGTGAAAGAATTATTTATTAGATCACATCTAGGTACATTTTCAGTTAGGAGGGCTTTTTCCACCATTAGAATTCACTATAATTACTTCCATTTCTCATCGAGTCTGTTGAATGCGGTTTTAAATTGCAACGTACCTCAAGGATCCATTTCACTCACTGTAATTGAAGCATTCCTGTATATTAATAGTTTACTCTCTTCTACAAAAAAGAAAAAGAAACTGAGAAGGGGATAAAAAGCTATCAAGTCTGAATTTGAAAGGCAATACATTTCCAAAAAATGTTAACTAAAATAAGTTGCATATCATGCTATTTAGGTATTTAAATAAACCGTGCACTTAGTTTTATCCTGACGTTTTAAAGAACCTGGAATGTAAAACAATAAAATGGCACTTCACGCTGAGAAACAAAATTTAATTAGCGATATTTTTTAATTCTTACAAGAGCTAATTTTATTGCTCTGAAATGGACATCCATATTTTGACACTTAAACTAAAACACATTGTATTCAACTGTTTACATTTCGTTCAGTTAACGTTTTTAGTTAATCATTTTTCTGTTTTAGTCATTTATCGTTCGACAAGAAATGAAGGATAGAATCAAGTATAAAAAAGGAAAGTTAGAAAGAACATACCTATATTTCAGTACTTGTATTGCAGAAATTCAAAGAAATACTACTTTAATATTACGTAAACATCAACAAATAAACCACAAAACCATCCACCGCGAAATTTGTGCTTGCGTACTTTTTTTAGTTACTTGCCTTCTGTTTGTGACTTGCCTTCTCTCTGTGGCTTACATGCTAATTTTAACATCGCCAGCAAGCGTGTATGTCTTAGAAAAAAGTTTGCAACTCACGACGTCATCGCAAACGTTTTCAGAAGACAAGTGGTGTGTGTTACAGAAGGACTTGAGGTCTGGTTGATTTAATGAAAAAGAACCCTTAAACTTTTCAAAGAAAATGATATAAAATACTGAAAGGAAGAGATTAGAAATTAATTGTAATATGCAACGATATTTTTATAGGTTTATTCAGTTTATACATTATCATAAAAATTTAAAATAAGGAAAGACAGAATGTAAGGCGGAACAGGCCATTTCTAGGAGGAGTCGCGACAAGAAGAGAGAGGCTGTAAGAAAACTTCATTATTTTGCCTTTTGAGGACGAATTCTCCTTTAGTCTGGTAAAATCACAAAGCAATAGCACCCCTCAGGAAAATCCAGTATCCGCACCGGTCCCGGAAACGGGTAAAATTACAAAAAAATTGATTTTACAAGAAAAATTAACCAGATGCGTCCACACGATTTTGCTCTGGAGAGGATCTCAGCAAAATCCTGTATTCGCGCTTGGTTCACCAGGGGGCTTCGCAAAATTCTGTTTCCTGCTACCTATTGACTCCTAGTCCATATTTTCCGTCTCCAAAGTAGTACGATTGAAATCCTATTGAGATTGAATATTTTCAACATTGTTTTAAACAAAAATTTTGTCAAGTTTACTGAGTTTAGAAACATCAAATCACATTAATGACAATAGAACATATTACATATGAACTAATTGTAGATATCGTAAGGAAGGATGCTATTAATCGGGAATTATGAAGTAAGAATTTTACATACTCTTCAAGGACGGATAAACTTTATTTCTAGTGCGTAAACTGTAGTTTTTAAAAAATAGAATAATAATAAATTAGTAATAAATTAATAATAAAATAAAATAAATGAAGTAAAATTTGATAAAAGTGGATTTCTTTGTTTGTTTTTAAAAAGCAGTTTCTATCTATTAAAAACGTAGCTCACTATGATTTATGTCAAATCAAGTTTGCCCTTATATTGTACCGAAGTCAACTTGTTTTCCCTGCATTAACACTACACAAACACAGAAACAACTTTTACAGAATTCACCAATTTTATTGAGAATTGATGTACAAGGCTTGATGACAAATTTGGGTACTAAGTCACAAACATATTAACATAAAAGAGGAGAATAAGGCTCTAGAACAATGATCTTCAAAGATTTTTTTCTTTTTCTCAGGTTCTATACACGTGACAATTAATACACACGGGCCACAACATAAGAATTAATGAAAGTCAAAAAAGTATTTTCTTTTTTTTTGATAATGGCAGTGATTTTATCAAACAAACAGTCTTCTTCAGCCCCAAACCAAAATGCAAGAGTGTTTGGAAAATGTGGGAAAAAAAAGCTTTTTTGGGATGTTCGTGCGAAACTAAAAAATAAGTTTCGTATCACAGTTAGTCAAATATTTTTAATGCTTTCACCCAGCTACTCGTAAAGCTCAGGGGGACGCAGATTGTACAGAAGAAAATTTCTAGTCAAGTATGTAGTGTTCTCTGGAACTTCTCGTGCTGCTTTTAGGGGTGGTCAGGTACAAAAACGAACTGCAAGAGTATCGGCAAATATTTCCCTTGGTGCGAACCCCGCTGATCTACACCAGACCTTTTTTTTTAGTTGTTCACAGAATAAGAAAAAGCTGTACACCATCTTCTAAGAGAGTTAAAATTGCACTCCTTTGTGTCAAAATAAACTCAAAACTTTTTTGTAAAACTTCGCTCAATTTAGATATTTAAAATTATTTTTTCCTCTTCTATTTTCCTTTTTTGCAGCTTTTTTATAACTCACCCCGTTACTAACCTATAGGATGTTGACTTTCCATTTTCTTATTTACATTACAGTCTGCAGTAAGCGTAAGGTTCCTTTTCCCCCGATTACATGGTCATTAAATCCATGAAATAAAAGAAAATAACATTATTTTTAATTTATAATTTTGTTTCTCCTTTTTGTTTACGTATATTTTAAAAATAGTTATTAAAAGGGCATATGGGTAAATTCTGTGAATTACAAAATTCAAAATAAGTGTACAATTGATTAATGATAGTAGACATTTTATGGTCTCTTATGTGTTTGTTATACATGACTGAGAATTGTCATTGAAGCAAAAAAAAAAAAGATAAATTTTGCAGTTTTTTGAACTAAAATCTTATTACGACTCCTTACAGCTCACTGACAGTGAGCCTCATATGAGGGTCAGGGCGGCGAGAAGGTTAAAAGGAAACGCCACTGACGATTAGAAGTTGGAATTATCATTGCTGAAAAAGAAGTTTCTTCTCGGGTTCAATATTCGGTTCCGAGTAGACGACGTCGAACATCGCTCAGACAACACTAGTATAAAGTTGGATTCAGTGATTTTTATGCAGAAGCGAATCGGCCGTCTTTGTAAACGAATGGGTTAAATAGATTTTCTGTGTAAGTCCTTACTTCACTTTGCTTTGAAACGCGTCAATGAATAACAAGTCACATGTTCTCTTTTCATTGAATCATACCATAAGATATTTTTCAAAATAATTTATAGACCATTGTTTTCAAGTTCCGCCGTTGATGGCTTTTCAGACAAAGTTCCAGCATGCATCATCGAATTGCTACTGAATTCAAATTGCGTTCTATTTTTTAAAAAAGATTTTTGCTACATTGTGCAATAATCGTTCGTTCTGTTCATTCCTAATGCAATTGACCTACGTTTTTAACGAACACACACGATTTTATAGACTATACATTGGTTGTAACAACGATATAATGTAACTTTTCAGCTACTCTGCTTTTTAATAAAAAGTGAACTTTCTTTGTAAGAAACTTTACTCTCAAATTTAGCATATTTAATATTGTGTGTGCGTAAGGGGTAAATAACATCTAAAGTGACAAGTGGGTCTTAACTTGTTAGAGTTGGAACAGGCCTGGTAGAGACACAGAGTAATCATAAACCAGAGACACATCTTAATGTTAATTCCTATGTAGTCAAAAACTGCGTTCAGCGCCCCCACGGAGAAAAACAGGAACTTCTTTTGACGGTTTTGCTGTTACTTCAATTGTTGTCACTCCCCATTCTTGGCTATTACGGTTATTGACGTCACCCCCATAACCATTACTTATTTCTTTTATTTGTGAATAATTGTCAGTAATTTTTATCTTTTTGGAAAACTGCTTCTAGTTCTTTGAAATTTTGCTTCGTATAAATAAAATGCCATTTCTACTAACGACTCTAATTTTCTAATCAACATTTTTTTTAAAATTGATTTCAAAATTCTTTTTAATTTTCTCCCTCCCCCTTTTATAGAATTAAACTGCAAGTAAGATGTATTTCACACTGATGTTTCGTATCACAGTCATATTTAAAATAACACTTTCAAAACATATTAATCTATTTCAGAATTCTAAATATTTGTTTGCCCTTTTCTCGTTTTTAATTCGCCTAGCATTATATTTGTCTACTCGGTTTCTTTTAATACAGTTTTTTTTTCTTTGATACAGTCTTTTATTCTATACTTCTAAAACCTATAGCTTTGCATGAATCTCAGAACAGTTTTTAAGATTACCATTTAATTTTATTCAACGTACTTACTGTTCTTTTTGAATTAAAAATGACATTAAATATCATACAATAAGATCTAATTAACAAATCGGGTACTTTTCCTTTTCGGGGGGGGGGGGGGGGCTGGCGATGGTTATTGTTATTATTTTTTAGACAAATCAATCTACTATATCATTTTTGGGGTGCCGTTGGTGAGGTTTAAATATTTTTCGCAAAAACAAACTCCACAAACTAAACAAATTGATTTCGCAAAAAAAAAAAAAAAAAAAAACTATCGCCAGCCCCCTGAATCGGAAAAACCAAAAATTGGAGCAGAAGTTTAATCATAAAACAATATACATAAAAAAATCTTTATTTAAACTCTATGTAGTAAGACAAGGTGCACAATTATAAAAATCAATAAAATATATCCTGTTAAAATAAAGTCCAATATAAAAAAAATAAATAAACTAAGCATTAATTTTCAACAGATAAAAATGAAAATGTAGAACATGTTCTAAATAAGTTCAGCTAAATGTATTTGGTATCAAGAAATTCTTAAGTTAGATATTATTTTAAAAAGTAATCCTTTCTAAATACCGTAAATAAACTTCAGCGTTGAAAAGTATTTTAGAAAATGACGAACCAAAATAATGAAAGTGCAAACAATATTCAAGCTGAAAGAACTACGCAAAGCTGCAAATGAGCGAACCGATTCTGAAGAAATATGCAATTTCCTTCCAAAACAAAGATAATATCGACGTAGAGGAGACATAAGTTAAACTTCAATGCGAACTCTTGTAATTTAGTTCATGTTTTTCCCCGTGGTGCGCTAGTGAAATCGACACTACAAAACGGCTTGAGAGTTGACCCTCTGGTTTATGATTACTCTGTGGGTAGAGATACCCAAATGAACCACTTTGTTTTGGGCCTAAGCCCAAATGCCAAACATCATATATCATGTGACCCACCACCTTCACAATCCTGTTTAGATATGATGAGCGGTTCAAAGTATCGACGTATGAAAAGTATTGTTATTTACTGTTTTTATGACAAGTACTGGTGTAAAAAGTACGATTTGGATGCTTGGAATTTTGTGAAGGGTCCGTTTTGATCGATTTGACTTTTGTGAAGGGTCCGTTTTGATCGATTTGACTTTTGTGAAGGGTCCGTTTTGATCGATTTGAATTTTGTGAAGGGTCCGTTTTGATCGATTTGAATTTCGTGAAGGTTCCGTTTTGATTGATTTGATTTTTGTGAAGAGTCCATTTTGATTGAATTGAATTTTGTGAAGAGTCCATTTTGATTGATTTGAATTTTGTGAAGGGTCCGTTCTGTTTAATTGGAATTTTGTGAAGATTATGAAAACAGACCAGAATTTCCTCTGGAACGACCTCTGAAAAGACATTTAAAACTCAGGCATTAGAAAACGGCTCTTAAGCAAAATATCACCTCCCGAAAAAGAGCCATAGATACGTCAATGTGTCACGTCGCTGAAAACTCAGCTCTTTATCATTCATTTCGTAAACGAATTCATAGCGCTACGACGATATATAGTAAGTATTTTTTTTTTAAAGTAGTAAGTAATTATCAGCGGAAAATCTCAAAATTTAATCGCAATATTGTCCGGAGTGATTGTGATGAAAAAACTGTATTTGCGTACATTGCTTAAGGAATTTAAGGTTGATTGGCGATCATTGGTGAAGTATCGACAACAAAATTACGAAAGCTCTGTTAAATATGCTATATGTAAGAAGTTCAATTTAAAATTCGATTGCAGACAGAACAATTACTATATCAGCTGTAGAATGTTTCATCACAGCTCGACAGCTATTTTCTAATGTTACTTCTAATACAGAAGCAAAACGAAGTTTTAGTTTTTAGTTGAATTTTAAGTAATTAATATATATGGGTTATTCCACAGAAATGGTCCTATATGTGACTAAAAATTCAAAATTGTCGCAATATTAAAAAGGAAACATATTTGAAAACTAGAAACTGCATTTTCCTGTGCAAAAAGTGATTTTTAAAAATATTAAACAATATTTCTTAAAGTTTTAACAATAAGTGGAACATACTGATATTTTTCATTTATTGCATTTTTTGCTAATGTGTATTTTCATGGGCATCTGAGAATATAAATATCATTAAATAATTATTATTACGATATATCACTGTATAAACATTTTATCTTTCATATAAAATTTTGCCTACTTACATTCTTTATTTATTAAAAGTTACTTAAAGAAGGTAAGATAATTACCGAGTAACACATGTAAAAAAAAAATTACATTTTTTGTCATAAGCTTAATAAAACAGATTCTTTTAAAAACTTTATTTTATAAATTGAGATAACTAGTATTTTTCAGGGAAAAACTTTAAGATTTTTAATCATCATTAATTAATTTTATCAAAGGAAACACACATAACGAAATATTACTTGTGTTTCCGTTAAGTGTGTTTCACCAATGCATTATGTCAGTTTGTTATTAAAATATACAAAATGCACTCAAATGATAATTTTATTTAGAACTTATCGAAATTTAAAAGATTTGGTTGCTTAAATGGTTATAGAATTAACTTAACACACATCTGCATTCATATGACTTTAAAAATTTTCTTATCTTTTAAAATTAATACATATTTAAAAAAAAAATTCTTATTCTTGAAAATCAAATATTATAATTCTTAGTGTAAAATGAAAAAAAAAAAAAAAAGAATACAATGGTTTGTATATAAAGTTTCTGTTGAGAGAAAACTTTGTTTACTTGCATTAGCAGAGCCAAATCATTAGTTGGAAGCGAAGTGCTAAGTCAAGGCAATGGCAGTATTGTTGTACAAAGTTCTGAAGACTTAGCAAAATCAGCCAATCAATTAATGCCTACTACAACTATTTTACATATAAGTGAGGATAAAATCACTGCATTTATCAAAACATTCAAGCCATGGGAAAATGTAAGTGCCTAACCTATACATGTAATACAAGTATCTCCTGACCAGGTTGCAAAATAATGGCCCACAAACAATCAAATTTTGCTATAATTTCTTCTGGATATTCTAGATTGCCAGCCAACTAACATTGAAGCTCCAAATAACAGTTGGTGATGCTCAACTAAAACATATTTCAGATTATAACAACTGTTATGTAATTGTCAAGTTACAAACCATTGCTGAACGGGCAGTGTTCTATCTTGGAAAGATTATGGACAAATGGACATAAAAATGCAAATAGAAATCAGAAAATATAATATTTACGGAAAAAGTGGGAAAAAACATATTTTGTGTTTCCAGAGAATGATGATTTTGACGAAGTTGATGTCTCGACAATTCAATGTGTTTTACTTTCTAATCCAAATAAAAGCAAGGATAAACTTTTCCTTCCAACTATGAACTGCTTCATATCTTAAAATATTTTTTTTAATGTTAATTACAGATAAATGTATCTTTTGGTGAAACATATGGGACTAATTTCTTGAAAAATTCAATTGTGAATTTTACGCCGCGTAACACATGTAATGCGCCGCATTACATGTGATCTTCATGTAACACGCTTCATGTAGTACGCTCGAAGTAATCATCACCAAGGTCATTGGTGATGATTACTTCACCAATTTAAAAATATTTATTATAACATTTTAAAAAAAATTTCTGAAAACATATTTGATAAGCTATCATTCCACGAACAAAAAATTTTAATCCCATTCAAACATACATCACAGAAATAAATTTGTGTATTCAATGTTTTGAATATGTTGGGATTAAAAAGGGAAACACACCTAACGAAATTTCATATATTTTTTTTAAGACAACAAAACAGTATTTAACTTCAAAACATTTTTGGTATACTTAGAACACATGTACTTTTAATAGCCAAAATTAAAAAAAAAAAAACCTAAAAAATACCTAAAAACTTTGTTATAAAGTGCATTAAAGTTAAAAAATGCTGTATAAATGTAACGAAAGAATCGCTCATATACTTTCAATGCACAGCCAATTCATTGGGATAAATTAATGTCCTTTTTAAAGTGATTATTGCTGTAATAAAAAACTTAGAAGGGTAAAATCACCATTTTTTAAAAAATATCCGTAGCGTAGGTGTGTGTGTGTATTATATATATACATTGATACCATCAGATCTTTCATTGCAGGTTGCACATGTTTTTAACATACAACCTTTATTTTCTTCGCCACATATAAGCTTGAAGGGAAAATATAGTGGGAGAAAAAAATTTTGATTTCAATTATCTTAAAAAATTAATTTACTCATGTTTTTTAAAAATTTGAAGATAACCATTTAAAGATTCGTAATCACATTAAATAATAGCCCATTATATGCATTTTTCTGTGTGAAAATATACTAGTGTTACGCACATTACATACTATTTTTTGTTAAGTCCGTAACACCTTATTTCAAAAACTAATCAAGTTCTTGTTTTCAGTTATGATAAACATTAAGTCTAATGAATTGCAAAAAGCACCATGAAGGACCTTTTTTAATTTCTTAAGAAGTAGTGATCACTTCTGCTTAATTTTTGCTACGGACATAACTTAGAACTCCATTGTTTTAAATTTTTTTTTTGTGAGAATTTTTTTTTTTTTTTTTGCAAATTATAATAGCACTATGTTAGCTTTTAAAACTTTACATTAATTAGTTTTGTTTATCTTTATTGTGCTTCTGAAAGCATCCACCAGAAAATTTTGTTTGTTATCAATTATAATGAAAATGTGAGTGTAGCCTATTTATTTCCAAAGTAAAAAAATAAAGGCCATTTAACATTTAAAAACCAATGCACAATATTAGAAATAGCTACTTTAGGCTCTAAAATGATATATAACTGCAATATTTGACAATGGTTTCGCTTTTCCAAGAAAAATAGTTAATAACCTAATTTATACTTCCCAATTTATCTCTGGAGGGTTAGAAGCAGTCATGTTTCACTCTTGAGTTTACATTTGAGGTATTGTGCTTACACATGCACTTTTATCTTCTTATGACCCCTTGACTGACACATAAACAAAGTCACTGTACCCCTTAAACTAATAATTCAAATAAATTTTGGAAAAATAAACCACAACAAAAAATATTTCCTGATTTTCAATGCAAATGCTTACTAATTAATTGCATACCAATCCACTAAAATAAAAAATACATTAGTACTATTCATCAAGGAAAAATGAAAACAAAGAATTAAAGGAAATAAATTTTTTATTTCTTTTGAAACACTGCTTCTGTATTAAACAAAACTCCTTGCTCTTTTAGATCATGTTTGAGCTGTTTTACTCTTCTCTTTCTCCTCAGTTTGCTGCTCTTGACAGCTTTGTCACTACGAATATGGTTTTGTTTGAACCTATTGATGATACGGCTGGTGAGGGCACCACGTTTCCATCCACTGAAAGCATTAGGATGCAGCTTTTCAGGAGGTACATATTCACACTTTAGCAATTTCTCAAAAAACAAATAATTGTTCATGGTTTCTGCCACAATTTTTGCAACTTCACTGCATTCAAATTCTATGTAAGCGAATCCCTTCGCACCACCGGTTTTGCGACTTCTCGCCACACGCAGACGAAGAATTTTACCAAACTGGGAGAAATATTTACGCATCTCTTTTTCATAAAAGCCATGAGGAATGTGAGCAACATACACAGTTCCAGGTACTGAATCTTCTACGATTTCTGCCTTCTTTTTCTTTGGCCTTTTCTTCTTCTTTTCACCTTCTTTTGGGGGAACTGCTTTCTTACTAATCTTCCTTTTAACATTTTCTACAAAAGCATTCATCATGTTGGCAGATGAAGCTGAAAATGAAAAAGAATAAAAGTAAATACTCGAAAAAGGGGGGAGAATGAGAGGAAAAAGGAAAATGAATCTAACAGTTTCTTTCTATTACCAGTAAACTGAACAATGAAGATATATTAATAGATTTTGCTACTTGAATTTGATGTAGTAAGAAAAAAGAAAGAAAAAATTGATGGACTTCACAGTCAAAAAAACATTACAGTAAGACATTAAAATAAAATTAATATTTTTCTAAATTGTAAAAAGTGTTTATGTGAGAAAAAGTAACCATTTTTCTTACATAGCTGGAAGACTCGCATTTTTATCTTTTAAACTCATTACAGTAAACTCACAATTATCCTGGAGTTTGATAAGACGGGCACTGTACTGTACATAAGCAGTAAAAAATTTAAAAATAAACATTAAATAAGACAAAAATTGTTCTTGCTTAAAAACTCGGTTGTACATAAAATATAATAACTGAAAATAAGTATAACACAGTAAGAATTATTTTTATCTATATAGAAAAAAGTGCTATCGATGACATTATGGTCAGCAAATTTATGCACTAAATTAAAGTGTGGCACTGTACTGTACAAAAAATGAAAAAAAAAAAGTCTGCAAAATTCCAGCCGAGTACTCGGCCATTACCGAGTAGTTGTAAAAATTTCGTCAATTTTTAAAAGTTTACTAATAGTAGATAAATTTGTAACTGATTAGTACAATAATATGCAAATATAAATATGTAATATGAAATAATTATAAAAAAATATGAGTAGCGATTGTTGATTTAACATGTTTGATTTAACAAATCGGTGAAACATGTCGGAAACTCGTATGTTATGCTCAATCTTTCCAAATCTTTTTGGATGCCTGATGAAGAAAAGATTGTCTTTTCATCTAAACCTTTTAAATGGATAAATTTGTGGTAACTTATTTGCATTAAATATGATTTCTTTTTGGGTAATTGAATATATTGAATATATTACATATATATATATATATATATATAATAATAATAATACAATTCTAAATGAAAATCAAAATCTAGCTACATAAAAGCTCCAATTGTAAAAGTGGAAAAAAAAAACAACAACAACTTTAAAGTAAAGAAATTATCAGCAAGAAAAAGGAAATACAAAATTCTATCAAATACAAATATTTTAATAATTAATGTCAAATTCAATATGTCGTAAATTATGGTGTAAAAATACACCATAATAATTTTGTATCTTAGGTTTTAAAAATAGAATTACATATAAAAAATATCACTTTATTATTAAATTAACTAGAAAAAATTAAAAAATGAAAAGAAAGTAAATAAAAATATACAGTGTCAATATAGCTTTTTTTCCTTGGGTGCGGGGAGGGAGGGGGGAGGAGAACATTATGAGGCATTTTACATTATTGAATGAATTTTTACCGCAACCAATAATCATTTTTGATTAACTGATTTTTATAAAGAGTTATAATGGTTTAAAGAATTCTATTTTGGAATTCTTACATTCAATTTCTTTCATTAGTTTATATATATTATTATGTAGTTAAAATGTATGTTTTCATTTCAATATATACAAAATTCTTCATGTGCACATCAATACTCTTTTTTTTTATTCACAACTACTCGGTACTGGGCCGAGTACTCGGCCAAAGTGCTACTCGGTACATCCCTAGTCCTCACCGGATGAACCAATTTTCATGATTTTTTAAAATCGATCGAGGAAGGTTTCATATAGATCCCGTAACTGTTTGACCACATTCGACATTCGATAATTAGAAAAAAAAATATGGGCAGAAATGTGGTCATTTTTTTTGTTTTTTCATCCATAACTTTTTACTAAATGAGCTGAATTTGATGATTTTTTCTTTAATCAATAGAGGGTCGTTTAACTCAAATGTCGCATATCAATTTGACTACGTTTGTTTTCTAGAAAAAACATTATGGATGCAAAATAGGTATTTTTTAATTCTAATTGGAAAGGTTTGGTTTGATTTTTCTTAGTTGGTATAATAGTTAATGAACTTGAAACTCACTGTTAAAAGATAGTTTGTTGCCATTAAGCTATAATATTAAAAGTAATTATAACAAGGGTTTGACTGAAGCCTTCTCTGAAGAAAAATTAAATCCAATCAGTTTGTTTGCTCTAGTGACGTTTTAAAATAGATATCAAAACGGAATTTATCATACAAACGGTTAGTTTTCAGTGCCATTCCCTCAAAGAAGGTTTCCCTTTGAAAACGGGATTTCCCATAAAAATAGAACAGACTTCAAATTATAAATTGTGCTAAGAAGTGAAAAAAAATCAATTCTTTAAACAACATCGATATGACTTTTAAACCTTTGAAGTTTGTGCAAAATTATTAGTCTAATTATCATTACACCATGCCTTATTTTACACTGAAACAGCTGCAAACATCATCCGAAATGGTTTTAACAACTTTTTGGATCAATTTCTAAATTCTTCATTAACCAAATATAAAGCCTGCTAAAAATTAATGTTAATTCTTACAAAGTGTCGGTTTGAATGAACTCAGATGCACTTCGATTGCAATTTCCGAATGGGTGCAAAAAATAACAAGTCCTCTATTATTTAAAAGAATAAAAATAATGGTGAACACAAAATTTTTGACGTCTAAGTGGTCGAAATAAGTAGTAAGAAAAAGTTAGATTGTTTTACAGAAGCGGATGCAGTTGGATTTCGAAATGCGTAAAAAATCGGTAGATTAGAAGTATTTCCTTCATTTGGTGCAGTTTCCTTAACCACTTAACCGTGGAGGTCTGAAGAATTGAATGTGCCTTAAAACGGGGAGAGAAAAATGTAGGCATAGCTTGTTTTTCCTGCAGTGTTCTTCTTTCCCCCTCGTCGGAGAATGAAAGACTTCACAGTTGCCATTCAAAACGCACTGTTGAATACACAGAATATAGGAAGGGCTAGTTCATGCCTTTGATGTTTGGAAAAGCCGCTGCTACCACTGGGGTAGGGAAGAAACCAGTTCGTGCGTCACTGTGACGACAGATCCGAGAGCATTTCCAGTCAACACCGTTCGTAATGCGTGCTTTTTTCGGATGTGAGCAGATAATTCTCTTTTAAAATGTTCTAAATCTCGCTTTAGTAATCGGTTAGTTTATTCAATGTTATAAAATTAAAGTTATAAATTGAAATGGTCAGTTGTGCTGTAGCTACCTGCTCCAATTATCATAGAAAGACCAAAAATGATGGTGTAATTTATCATTCGTTCCCGAAAGATCCCATTTTTATTAAAGAATGGCTCAACAGATGCAGAAGAAGAGATTTTGTAAATGTTGAAAATGCTAGAATATGCAGCAACCATTTCAAGGTGGACGATTATAAAGATGACTGCTAGGATTAAAAGAGAAAAAAATATTGAAACCTGAAGCAATTCCGACTTGCAATTTACTCTCTCCTATCTTGGAAAGTACCGTATATTTCCGAATATAGGCTGATCCGTGTATAAGCCGAGAGTGTATTATTCCTTCAAAAATTTAAAACTCGTATATAAGCCGAGATAAAAGTTTGAAGGAAAAAAAAATTACAGCTCAAAGAGAATCGCCAAAAGGAGCGAAACATTCGACAAGCAGGTAACACAGATCAAGTATTTTCTAATCAAGACGTGTGAAAGTGAGAAGCTTAGCGCCAATGGCGATAGATTGATCTCTGGTCTGAGGCGAGTGCCGACCGCCGAGTCAGCGAGCACATGTTCCGTTCCCCTACTCATTCATTGCTTTTTGCCCCTACATTTGCTTAGTTTGTTTTACTTTTTTTTATTGTTTTTATTCAGTTATTTTTCTACATTTATATTAGAAGGATGAGCGGAATAGAAAGGCCCAGACAGCTAGTCGCGAGCATATTACAGTCGGGAGCAAATTTCGCCATTTTGTTTCTGCGATGATTTCACAAAATCCAGCTGTAAAATATATGTCTATTCTTTCAAACAAAACTACTTATTTTAAGCTAATTATTTCCTTTATGTAGGAGACATAAATTACACAATTAGAGCTCTATATTAGTCGATAATTCGTGATATATAGACCGACTTTTTTTTCCAGATTATCGGACCCGTATATAAGCCGACCCCACCGATTTAGCTTTCAAAAAAGTTCTAAAAATTCTCGGCTTATACACGGAAATATACGGTAACTTAGAAACAAACAGAAACGAAAGGAAAAGAAAACGAGAAACTTTAAAGGAAGCTCTAGTTCATATACGAAATCTCAGTCAAAATAAAAGATGCGAGTTGGATAGCATTGTAATTACAGAAAATACAGAAATTGATACCTGTTTATCATGACATACTCATGTGGAAGAAAATGAAGCTTTACTTGAAAAGGTAAAATGTTTAGAAAACGAGATTGTTCGCTTAAAGATAGAAAAACAAAAAATATCACAAAAGAAATGTGTGGAATTAAAAAAAAATTCGATTACGAATGAAGCGTACAAAAGTCGAAAATCTGATGTTGAAGAAAAGAATAAGTTCGCTGGAAAAAAAGACGGAAAAGACCGAACATATGGAAGAACGTTTGAAAAGTGTTTTAACACCGACCCAATTAAACGCCATTATACAAAAGAATAAAATGGTCCGCCGAAGACATATCAAGAAGCATTATTACAAGAGCTCTTTCCAGAAAGTCATATGAATACTGGAGAACAAAAATTGGCATTCCATTACCACGTGCCAGCACATTAAGAAGATGGTGCGCAAAATTTACTTGTAGACCAGGCATTTTGCATAAAGTTCTGGCAATCATAAAAAGAAATGGCGAGTCTATGACGCCAGCCGAACGAACTTGTATACTAAGCTTCAATGAAATGAACATAATCAGTAAATTATGTTATGACACCGGTGAAGACCAAATATTAGGCCCATTTTCGAAAGTACAAGTCGTTTTGGCTAGAGGAATACTATTACCATGTAAGCAACCAGTATATTTCAATTTCAATACACGAATGAACAAAGAATTATTATTTGACATCATAAATAACTTATATAAAAATGGATTAATTGTAAAAGCTATTGTTGCGGATTTGGCTGGTTGTTCTACTCTCTGGAAGGAGTTAAGAATTACAGCTGATAATGCTTCTTTCGACATTCCGTCCCAAACCAATTCAAAAGTTTGGGTTTTTGCTGATCCACCACATTATTTAAAATTACTGAGAAATCATTTTCTAGACAGTGGCCTAACATTAAAAGATGGAACCTGCTTGAAAAGTGACATCATTGAAGAAATATTTTCAAAAGATCGGGGAGAAATTAGAATGTGTCACAAGTTAAAGCCAACTGTTCTGACTGTAAAAGGAAATGAGCGTCAAAGAGTAGCACCTGCAAAAACGCTCTTTTCTGCTACAACAGCCAAAGCAATTTCGATTTTAACTGGAAATGAAAAGGCTGCAAATTTTTTTCTGCTGGTGGATACTTTTTTTGACATAATGAACAGCAATTGCCCGGATCCCCCAAGCAATAAGCCATTTCGGTCAGGTTTTGGAATTGAAAAACACTTCCAAAAACAAAAGCAAATTCTGCTTGAAATGAAAATTGCTATTGCAGGCATGAAGGTAACTGGAAAGAGGATCCTACTTCCATTTCAAAAAGGTACATTAATTTCTATATTTTTGTTATTTGGTTTAATGCAGGAATTAAAAGAGAAACCTTTTGGATTCAAATACATTTTAACTGCTCGCTTAACTCAAGATGCTCTGGAAAGTCTTTTTAGCCAGATTCGGGGAGTTGGGAGCTTTTGTGACCATCCCTCTCCAGTCGAAGTAATAAGTAGACTAAAAAATCTTCTTCTAGCAAATAAATTACCTGCATTGTCTCCAAAAACAAACAAAAGAGAAGAATCTTCAGTTCCGGCCTACTTGACTGAAGAAATTTTAAAAAGTGCATTCGAGGATGAGGAAGTTATCCCTAATGAAACGGATGACGACGAGGACTGCATGAGAAAAATGTGTTTAGAAGACGTCCCGATTTCCTGGAATGTATTTGATGAGCCGTCCAATTGCCTTATGAATTTCGCAGAACACGAAGCTCTAAAATATGTTGCTGGGTATGTCGCTTATAAGGTGAGGGACACGGATCCATCACTTGGTAAATTATCAAGAAGTGTAGGAGATGAATTAGACAACTCTCCATGGCTTAAATGTCTATCAGAAGGAGGACTTACAGTTCCATCAGACAATTGGCTGGAAATGGTGAAGAAATTAGAGACAATTTTTCATTCCATCCACGGAAAAAATAATGTAAACAAAGAGAAAAATGTCACGACAGAACTAGCAGAAGTACTTTTTAAGGAAAAGTACCCCCATCTTTGTATTAAGGCAATAAAACTTTATTCGCGTATACAAACATTTATACGAATCCGCCATATAAATCGTACTGCTCCAACTACAAAACGAAAGGAAGAACAGAAGATGAAAAAATGGATAGCATCAAATCAAATTAAAACTAATCAGGATAACTAAAAAACAATCAGGTGCGTTACACATTTCATTTAATGGTTATAAATCTTTATGTAAATTTTTCCGTTCAAAATTTGCAATGTTAACAGTCTGTTAATCTTGATTAGTGTTTTATGATACTAAATTTATGTTTTCAATTCCAATGTATGTATGTATTAGAGAAATTATCTTTGCTAACAAAACAACGCAATTTACAACAAAAGTACAGTTTATTTAAATTTAGTGTATATTTCTGTTATACGCATTTCCTGTAATATGTTTAAGAGGCAGTTGAGTTCTTTTCAAAAAAAAAAAATATATATATAAAGCATTTCAAGTGTAATTTTTCATTTACAAACTAAAAAGCACTGAAAACTAACTACATGCAACCCATCCGAAGCGAACACTGTATTCACGGTGACGTCACAGACCTACTAGTTTCGTTTCCTCAAATTTTCCCGCTATGAACCAGCCCTTCTCTTTTTCCTAAGGCCCTGGTCGAAAGCTATCTCCCCCGAATTTTGCTAGATGAAAACTAAACCAGTTTCATCATCAATGCACTTGTTCTGGACGACTTTCATTTCCTAAAGGGACTAAAGATAGTTTAAAGTTGAACTTTTAGGAAAAAAGGGTTTTTCGTTTCCTGCATTATTGTTTTATGTGCGTGTATTTCATTTTTTATGTCTGATGAGTAAATTTGTGCATAACAAATAGGTCATTACACACATATCACTTTTGTAAATGTTGAGATCAGCGTTTAAATTTTGTATAAAATTCACCAAAATCTTTTGTTCTTTTGAAAAGCGATGATTGAATTACAACAACAATAAAAAATAAACAAATAAATAAATGAATAAAATAAAAAAATAAATAAATAAATAAAATAAAATAAATAATTTCCACTCCTATAAAAAAAAAAAGAGATCCCCCCCCCCCCCCCCGCATTTTAAAGGCCAAGTGGCGCCTATGCATCGATGTCTTACTGTGATCTGTCAATTATATTTATTATAGCCCGAATCCTAAAATTTAAAAAATGTATGAAGATAACTTGGTTCCAAGCTGATTTGACTGGTCCTCTTAAATGCTTACATGTTTCTAGGTAGTTTTTAAAAAAAATTCCTAATCTACTTATGTTATTTCATTTTCGTAAAGCTTTCATGACACAGCTAATTCACTAATGAATTTGTAGGATTGTTTTTAGTATTCAAATCTGTAAACTGCTCTTTGCACACAAGAAAAATTTGCCTACAAGTAAACACAGAAAATTAGTATAAATATGCAAAAAAAAAAAAAAAAGAAAAAAGAAAAAGATCAGGTCCCAGCAATTGCTAGTGTTGTTTCTGGTGGTCAGACTGCTTTTACCTCTATCTGCTAGCTACTAATCAGTACCGAAACTGGGAGTTTTCTGTGATGGGGCAAAACTTAAAAAAGCCGCCCCAACCTCCCTCCACTTATTGCTCATCTTTCATAAATTTTAATGCGTTGGCCCAGCTTCTTGAAGAGTTTTCACTTTGGGGTCACTGATAAACCCATAAACCGTAGTTAATGTGCCACGTCATGGCCTTTTCAGCTCAAAATGAGGGGGGTAGAGCCATATGAAGGGTCCCCCTTTAACTGACAAAACTCTGACAATTGAAGGCGGGCCGGGGGTTTCTCTCCCGGGAAAACTTTTAAAACTATATGCAAGCTGGTGCATTTTGAGACCTCAGGAGACGCATTTGGGACTGCAAAAATATTGGGGGGAAAAAAGCAAATAAAAAAATTTTAAAATATGTAAAAGCATTTAAATTTTAAAAGTTTGTTCTCATAAAAATACAAAACAAAACTAGCATTTTTTTTTCATCCAGGGGTCAATACCTCTCCTCTCCCCCTTCTTACTATAGCCACTTCTTACCAACGCCCCTATCGAAGAGCCACATGGCTCCTTTCTCAAATGACACTTGCAAACTCCCCCCCCCCTTCCCAAAAGTATGCTTTGAAAACTTTTAATAGAAAAACTACTATATTGTTTGAGCATGGCATGATTTATATTTCACTATCACAAGCTCCTCCCCCCCCCTCCCCTCCTTCACGAAAAAGAATGCTTTGAAAATTTGTAAAAGAAAAACTGTTGTATTGTTTGGCATAACGTGATTTATATTTCACTATTACAAGAGGGAAAACAATTGAAATTTTAATTTAATTTTTTTGATTTTGACTTTGTAAAATTTGCCATCTCCTGAAACTGCCTATCCATCAGCCCTTGCATGCCACAGGAGCCGGGGCGACTGATCAACGACGCAACGTATTCAGTATACTTCAATTTTAATTTCGACAATTTATACAAATAGATAATTTTCTTAACCGGTTTTAACCGTTAGCAAAATAGCCGATCAATGATTAAATCGGAGTCCCGAACAAGGACTTTTATTCTCTCTTTCCAAAAGTTCCCCAGATCCGGCACTGCTACAAGTGATTTTGAATGTTCGTTATAGAAATAATGAAAAAGAGAAATTGTTTATTAATTTATTTTCTCATGCTTATGCGAAATCAATTAGCTCTGAACGTTGGAAAACCATACCTACCATCTAACCGCTTGTATTACATATTCTGTGTTATTTTACATCGGGTTAAATGCTGCGTATCATGCATAAAAGAACCAGCACGTTATTATTACTATTTTATTTCTCCCTCACCTTTCATCATTGGATCATTGCCCTCTCCCCCCAGGGTTGGTTGGTTTAAACCATGGTTTAAACCAAATCTTTTTTCATTTATTTTTCACATTTTTAAAAATTGCAAAATCCAATTTATGCAGAAATTACAATCACAACACTGGATAATTAATGAATTTGTGAATTAACAAACTTTTTTTTAATCAGTGCAAATTTTTCTCATCTCCTATCTACATGTCAGACTATTTGGGTTTTTCTAAAATTAGCTCAGAAAAAGCTAATTTGAGAAAAACTCTTCTCAATCATTATAAAAATTAAATGATATTGCAATTGTAATTCCTTTAGTTAAAGAATATATATTAGACATAATAAAGTATCTTCATAATAACCAATTTGCAAATGTATGTTACAGGTAACACTTTAAAAAAAAAACCCAAAACTTTTTTCATTTATTTTACACATTATAAAAAATTTCAAAATTCAATTTATGCAGAAATTACAAGCAAAGCATTAGATAAATAATGAATTATTAAATTTGTAAATTAACAACCTTTTTTTAATCAGTGCAATTTTTTTTTCTAAATTATTCTCTTATTTAAAAAAAAATATATTTAATCTTTAATCGGGAAAAATAAAGTTTGTATTTAAAAAATATTTAAATAATGGTGTTAATTTCTAAGCCAATGTTGCTGATTTGCATAAGGGTTATCATTGCTAAATCCCGCAAGTGATTGATTTTTTTACTTTTAAAGTAAAATATATCTATAGTTAAAGACTTGTAATCATTTTTTGATATTAATGACACTGAAAATCAACCACACATTATTTTTAATATATCTTTCATTTTTGCTTATTTTTTGTTGATTTAGTAAAATATGCTTTTGTTAAAATTCAACCCGCAAAATAATTATTTCTTTAATATTTTGAAGAAAGGTCTGTATAAGTAGAGTATTGTAATATGTTAATACAGTAAAACCTGTAAAGTTGACCACCTAAGTTGACCGCTTTTGGTCAGGAACGAAATTAGCCCTATATTATTTAATGTAGGGAAACCTTTGTAACTTGACCACTTATGTATGCCAAATTTGGGTGGGAGTATTATAAAAAAAACCTTTGTAAGTTGACTGTCCTAATTATTACTGTATTTATTTGTTTATCTATTTTTGAAAAGATGAAAAAAAAGTTAAATAAGTTCTCCAGAATAATATTTTTTATGCTATAATGTTAGACCAGTATTTGTCTGGATGGATGAGACATCAATATAAAGTTTGCCTAAACCTCTGTGTATGTTAACTATCCGAAAAAACTACTATGAGCACTCTTTTGTTCTCTAAATAAGATTCTTCTTTTTCTTCTAATTGATTTAGCCATTTCGAAAAATTATGTATTTTTAGGGAATATTTTCCATCAAATAAGTAACTTGCATAATTAATAAGATATTTATTGTTATTTTAACTAAGTGCTTTAATTTTAAAATTGTATAGAATACATTGTAAGTCATTCAGATTAAATTTATCTAATGATATTTTCGGTAATTTCGAAAAAAAAAAAAAAACCAATTACTAATTTTAGAGTAAAGTTAATACACGAAGTTATACTTTAGTCACAAATGAATAAAAGCATAGTGTAAGAAATGACAAAAAGAAAAAAAAAAATATATCTCCACTCTCTTAGAGATGGGAATGGTCGGGAAAAAAACGGAAATTTTGGGAAAAAAAACAGTTTTTTTTTCAGTTTTTTTCAGAAGGGGTTTATTTCCACCCGGAAAAATTGAAAATTTTGATATTTCTAGTATAAAATAATACATTCAGAAACTTATAATATTAACATTTTTTTTTCTTTAAATATTTTATATATTTAAATATAACATAACACAAAGTTTCCCTTTTGTACGAGAAAAAAGGACAGAGATATTTAATTTCAAAGCTTGGAATTCTTTCATTTTCTCGGACTTTATTAAGGGGTCGGTTAAAAAATCCGAATGCAGTACTCATTGAACAATGAATAGAATGAATACTTCATTGAAAATTTTTAACCAACCCCTTAATGGCAGACCAAAAAATCGTAAAAAAAATCCCAAACATTGAAACTAAATATCTCTGATTATTTTTGTCATACAATACATTTGTTTTTTTCCAACCCTGCTCCCCCCTATGCGTGAAGAAACATAAATTGAACCGTTTTCATAAAAAATGAGGTGGTCCCTGCCGAAATTATGATACGGAAAAATATCGTTCGTACTCTGAACATTATTTCTGATCAATAAAGGATTCTACTACGCAGGGATGCACAAACTATGGCCCGCCGACCCTTTTGAATTGGCCTGCTAATATAGTTGATAAAAAAGAATAATTATAATGAATAAAATAAAATACTAAAGAAAAAAATAATTCTAAAAAAAAGCTTACGAAAAATCGTAGTAAAAAAATACGATCGCAACGCCGCTACTGAATTTTGGTCGCAATTTTCGGAACTAATCGCCATATTTAATTGCATTTTATTGGAAATACTTCAGAAACTACTCAAATCACGATAAAAGTGGTAGAATATTGCATTGTCATCTGGTTCTGAGCTCTATGTAAAGTTTCAGAACAATATAGCTTATCGGGAAATGGTCGAAAATTCAATTGCTGGATTTTTCGAACAGCCATTATGTGCGTTATTTCGTCTATAAAAGAATTTTGTCCCATTCCTGCTATGATTTCTTTAGTTAATTCAAAGCAACGATCGTTAGACATAGCAGGCAAAATGTCATTATTTGTGTCTTCATCGCTATCTTGCTCTTTGTCATCGCTCGGGTGTAGCACCATTTGGATGCTTTCCGAACCGGACATTATCAAATTATTAATTTCGTAAAATCTGATCATCCATCATTTATACAGTAATAAATGATTTCAAAAAGGAGGAAAACGAAATGTAAGAAGCATATTTACATGGCAGAAACGCGCAAATTTCATACTTGTGTAAAACGACTTCGCTTTTGCGAACTCGATTTTAATAAAGAATTCATTTTCACAGTTGCAATTTTTGTTGCCTTAATATCAATTTTAAATTCTTATCACCTTATTTCAGCTCTTAAATAAATAAAAAATATATAAAACAAAAATAAACGAGGTTTAATTATTACACGATCAGCTATTGCGGAAAATTCGCGAATCTGCCGTATTAGAAATTTTCCGAACTTTCGTCTAGTCCGACTTTTGTTGCAATTCGTCTTCGAATACTGACGAGACAAATAAATGTATAAGAATCTAATTACTTATTTCTTTCATGTTTAATTATTGAAATTATATAGAGAAAAGGTCTGGTTTTTGTCAAGTATCGTTGGATATTTTTTCTTATTTCTAATTTTCATCTGCAAGTAAGTTGACGCCCCCTCCCCTAAAAAACCATCGCTTTTAGACTAAATTGTTCGACCTATAAACACTGAATATGTTACTTGTAACGGAAAAATGCGTATTTTTAAAGGCATTTTAAAAAATTCGTATTTTTACTTAATGGGCAAAAAAACGCGAACTTTTCAAAAATGGCGGGAAATTCACGAAAAAATTCCCGGTTTCCGGATAAGAGGTTCTGTACTGTATTACTATACCAATTTAACTAATAACATTTTGTAAATGGTTAGCTAAAAAAACAATTCTACTAGCCAAATTGACTAGTAGTAATGAATGAATAAAAATTGATTAATTAAACATTAATTTGCAGAATTAATAATATCAATATGAATAATTATTTTACTTTATAAAGTGTAATTTATCATCAAAATTTAAAAATTTTATTGTTGATATATATTTAGGAAAATTTTATCGTTGATATGCATTTAGGAAATGAATAAATAAATAACGATTTTTTACATTAATTCACAAAGATCAATTTCTAATCTGCAGGAAAACTAGGATTTAAATTTAATTATATGCCATGGAACGAAATATGTTGATTTTTGATAAAGGAATCAGTTTAACTTTTTTTTTAATTGTCCATGTAGCAATGTATAAATTTAATATTACTGTGCCCATTTAACTAATAAGATTTTGTAAATGGTTAGTTAAAAAAACAATTCTATCAGCCAAATTGACTAGTAGTAATTCTGAATTGCAAGGGTTTAACGTAATGTACAGACTCGCAGCATTTGGATTTTGCTATTTAATATATGTGTTTATTTCTTCTGTATTTATATTCGCACTTTTAATTAACTTCTCATTTTAACTCTTAATATATATTTTTAATTTTACATTATAAAATGTCAAAGAAAAATTATCTAAAGTATAAAAAAAGTTATAATTTAGAGAATAATGCTGTGTTTTTCTAAGTTTAAATTACCTTTTTATTTTCCATTTGTTTCATTTTCATAATTTGCACACATTTTTATAAAACATTTTAGTATTCCTCTTTTTTGCCATTTGACCAATCACTTCATTGATTGTCAAAAACATAAATGTTGTGCAATTAATTGTTTAGAAATCTCACACCTCATTTTGTTTGAATTCATTTACATTATTTTTTTAAAACTTTCATTTAATAATCTGTTCCCGAGTACAGTAATGATTAATACATGTAATTTGTACATATTACCTCTAAATAAAAACTGAAATACACCCTGTATTTTTATGAACAAAACATTACGTTACTTTGGCCCCCTACCTGATACTTTCTAATTTTTTGGCCCTTCACCCAAAAAAGTTTGTGCATCCCTGTACTACAGCAAACACAAAAGCACTACAGCGTTCTATGAAAATGCATTACAACAATTATAAGCATCAAGGATATTGTCGAAATTCATCAAAGACTGTCTTTAGTTTTTCTGGTAGAGGAAAATAACAAAACATTTTCTACAGCTAACTCAGTTTTTACAAATTCTAAAGAACTGTAAAGATATTAAAACAAGTATAAAACAAACCACTCATATGTATATTTATATAATGCCTGAATTGGTTCATTTTTCAATTTCTATTTTTAAGGCATTTTTATTTCAGATAACGTCATACAGTTCTGAACCTAAACATTTGCAAAAGTATGCTTGAGACTGGTTTTTCTTCAGTTTCTGGGAAATAAATCGCCCCCCTTCGAGACCCACAGTACTGCACAGAACGTCATGTCAGTGTCAGCTAAACAAATTTGCGAACATGTGACCTTTGAATGAAGGTCAAATTCTTGCAAAATCTGGATTTCTTTATAGCTTATCAATACAAATGAAACTGAACTTCTAAATGGAAAACATAAGGTATTTTTTGTGGGACATATTTTATGGGATCGGGAGGGAGCCTTTAGTATTAGAAAAATACTAAGTTGACTCGAATTACCTAATTAACAAAAAAAACACGACAACAAAAAGAATTAAATATAGGCAGATTTTTAAGATCACGCAATGTATTTGTTATCTTATTGTAAATCAAGTGTCTCATACATCTTTCTTAGAATTTAAAAATTAAGAGCTTATTGTAAATAATAATCTATGTATTTATTCTTCCTTTCTTTCTTTTTTTTTTCAAAAATAAAAAAAGGAATTGTTGCATTTGTGACAACTAGTGTTTTTTTTTTTTTTTTTTTGTGGTTGCTCTAAATACACGAAAATTTGCAGACTTTGCTGTATCTCTTGCCAGTGATGCAAGAACAACCGTATCTTTCACAAGCAAAAAAACTAACTTCATTCCTTTTAATGTTATTATATAAGGAATTACTTGCTATATTCCACCCAACTCTGAGCAGAAAAACGTAAATTGAGTCGGCCAACTTGAAGAATTTCCAACAGTGTAAACGCGACGAAATACGGAATATCGTAAGTTGCGTAAATGAATTTGTTGGCATAATAATAAGAGATATTCTAAACGACTGTCAGGTGTTACGTTGCAGAATTCCCAGGGGCCGTTCATAAATGACGTCACGCTTTATTCCCATATATTTGACCCCCCTCCCCCCCTTTGTCACAATATGTCACACTTCAGCGTTTGTCACGCAATGTTGCATAATGCATGATGTCACACTTCTTGTTACCCCCTCCCCTCGTCACACTTTGTCACAATTTCACGAACCCGCCTCCCCCCTCGAAGCGCCACATCATTTATGAATGATCCCCCACCTGTGACTGAAGCACTGTCGCGTTCAGAAAAGTATCTAGTCCGCCATTTTCTCCAGACAGCATAATTTGAACAATTTTCTCCAGGCAGCATAATTTAGCAATGGGTGATCTATGAAATTTGAACAATTTTCTGAAAATTACGTACATAAAGCTACCCAATACTTTTTGTTTAAAACAAATTAGGTACACATAGCGATTAAGAACTTTTGAAGTGTCTTTATTTTTTTAGTCCTCAGCTTTCAGTATTGTATGCAGAAGAAAGACACTGCTCTCCCGGAAAAGTGCACAATTTAGAACTCGGGAAAGCTCATGCAATCTGAAAAAAAAATTTAATGAAACAATTTTGAATTACTACTTTACGCATTTAACTATTTTGAAGAAAGCATTTAGTCAGCACCCAAATCCATGAGAAGTGAACTGATTTTCCTATACGATACGTAAGTAATGCATTTTATAGAAATAAAATAATGTTATAAGGAATAATGATAAACTTAAGTGCCCCAAACTGATAATTTTGGGAGGGGGAGGGGGAAATTTTTTCATTGGCCAAATGAAACTTTGAATCTTACCAAGATATATAATGCGAGCACAGTTCAAACTTAATTAAAAACGATATACTGCAAATTAATAATGTTTGCGAATTAATTCATTGTATACATAAAATAAAATATAATGCCTTGACTACTGTTATGTAGTGGTCAGTCATCAATATACAATAAGTATAGATTTGAAAAGGAAAAAAACCCGTTGTATTACCAAATTTTTAAATTTACCGAATAATCAGTCAAAACTTGCTGAACAAGACATATTTTTAGGCTATGGCCTGCCATGACCTCTCATCGGAGCCCTTGACCAAGTAAAACTTTTCGCTTAGTTGAAATTTAAATTTTAAAGAACTTAGGGTCATTTTTATTGGAAACCAATTTCTAAACGCGCATATGGAACTACATTGTGTCATCAAATTTATGGCGTAGATGAAATCATTCTCAAAATTGCATTATGACTTGGAACTTGATTAAAATTTTGTTGCTTATGAGTTTGCGAGCAAGGAATTAAGTAATGATGATTATTATTATTATTATTACTACTATAATAAACGGCGCATCACAACTGACGTATTTCTCAATGAATATTCTTACATTTTCAGCGACACAGATACAAAAATGTATTCTTTTACTACTTTTGATTTTCAAAGTAAGCTGTAAGCATAAATTGTACATGCAAACATCCAAAATCAGGTCAAAACCACTTTGAATAGAATATATGTGGCGAAGTGCTATACTAGCTACACACGTGCTTGAATCATAGCGGTTGAACGAAGGAGAATGGGAGAATGTATTTAATTCCCAGTGGAGTACTACCAACCTACCTCTTTTTTCAGCTAAGCATTCCTTCCTTTTTACACAAAGAATCAAAGAAAAGGGTCAAACCAGTTGACCTTGAAGCTTGATACTGGTGTTCTTTTCTTTCATATGTTTCTTGTTTCTACAGTTCAATCAACAATTTTTTTATTTTTATTTTTTCTAAATCTAATATCAGAATTTTGGAAAATGAGGAATGACGAAGAAAATACTTTTGGCCCAACCCAATGGGATGTACTCATAGGTTTTATTAATCTCTTATCTTTCTCAGAAATTTGAAGTATATGAATAATATTTGGCTGCTGGAAAATCTTAATATTTCATACAACAATAACAATACTTATAAAAACTTAATTTTTGTCAATGTAAGACCAATACAAAATTGGAAACTTTTATGGGATACATATTTTACTAGAGATTTGTATATAACAACATTCCTTTTATCAGCAAAAGTCAATTTAGCTGCTTATTACAAAGGCATAATATTTTGTACACATTCTGCCAAGGCCGTAGCCAGAAATTTTTTTCAGGAGGGGGGGGGGGGGGGGCAACGCCCTCCCTCTGGGTACAGCCTTGCATTCTGCTGCTCAAATATTCCAAAGTTTTCATCATCGTGGTGTGAAAAGCTAAAATCTATAAGAATTTTTGTCTATAAAAATCATGATTTTTTTTTTTTTTTGTCACTCAAATATTCATATGTTCAACGGTAATTTTTATTGAGTAAATGAAACGTAAGCGGTCGATTTTGTACTTTACACAAATGGCATTTTTTTATATACGTGTTTTATTTCTAAGGATTATCAACATTTTATTTTTGTATTTATGCTCAAATTTAACTAATAAATTAAAAAATTAAACTTTATATAGCTTGAAAAGGACTGTTTCTTCAAAATTATTTTTCAATTGATGAATAATCTCTTATAAAATAATAGGAAGCTAAAAATTGAGTATAATATAATAATAAATTCGATGCGGTCAAAAGTGATTAATTTGCTGAATTTTAGTCACACTGCTTGGTACTTGGTACTGCTTGGTCACACTGCTGGTATTAAAATCATAATATAAAACCATAAATCTTTTTCGGATATAAAGCTGCGTTGCTTATAACAACACCAGAAGTCCGTGGTGTTTATGACATTACAAACCACGCGAAGTTAAGTTATAAGCAAGTCCGATTTTCAGCACTTGCAAATTAAATTAAATACCATACTATAATAACAATATTTTACAATTATGAAGTACAAGTTTTTTTATGCTATAAAAATGCTTTGTGTCAATTTTATAGCAATAATAGTAGCGACCCCTTCTATGTTTTGGTATCGTTATTCTTTTTTCCTTCAGTTTTCGAAAAAGCTGAGTTACTATTTTAAAACCTTGTGTTTGAACCTTTAGTAATAGCGTATTAACACGTTGTCAGGGTCTTCGTCTGCTTCTTCGAGTTCGCGACCATGTTTTACTTCGTGATTCATACACTTTGATCAACCAATACATTTCAAGTTTTAAATAGCTGATATCTAAGAAACGGACAGTAGATGGTATAGATTGAGGGCAAAATCCACCTATTCTAGTTGCAGTTATTGGGAGCGGAATAAACATGATAATTTAAGCGTTGTTTTTTAAAGTTTTTTTTTTTTGTCAAAAGGAGCATGTTATAAATGATGTGAACTTAACAATGGTGTCGTTATAAACGAGTTCATTGTATAAAATCTATGCCAAAAATTAAAGTATAAAACCAAAGTTTTTAAAAACACAGATAGAAAAATTACATTGAGTAGAAAAGGAAAGCCAAAACCTTGCAATTTAACTAGAGACAAACCCTCTAGACTAGAAAATACATCTGTTCACTGCTCAGATAAAGAAATACCGCTGAAGCGTAAAAATCTCTGATCAACCCTTTTGACACTAAACCCATTCAGTCCCTAACACCCTCTTTCTTTCATGAGTTCCGAAAAGGGGGAAGAGACGGTGCGAGCATTGCAGTGAAGCCCTTTGCGCCTGTCCAGGAGCTTGAGCCGCACGGTTTGGTCCACTTTTCCCGAACCCGAGTTATCTCGGGCCCCACGGTTAAGTGGTTAAAACATCGCCGTTTTGGAGCATGAAACAGCAGAATTTTCGTTTTGGTGCGAAAGGCGCAGCTGTTTTATCACAGCAAGAGATTAAAAAAAAAAAAGTACAATAATTTTCTTTTTTTTTTTTCAAAAGATCGGATTTTCGGCGGAGAAATCGTATTTTCGGAACACGGTAAAAAAATCGGGACAAATCCGGAAAATTCGGAACAGTTAGCAGCTCTGCATACTATTGAGTGATAGATGAACTTTAAAATATTAAAACGTTATGCAAATAAAGTTCAAGTATAACATTCATGGAAACATCAAACCTTGATTGTACATTAACATAGATTAAAGTTGTTAAGTATCCTCATATGTTTTTTCCTTTTGATGCATTTAATTTTTTGGTTCATAAATTGCAGTAATTAAGGCATAGCTCTGTTAGAGATAAATTAAAAGCTAAATGAAAGATTGTTTCATGGTGGGCCTTGTGTTTTACTTTTTGGATCGAACTCTACCCATGCGACGTCACTAACGAAGTTTGGATTCTTTAGTACATCAACACATGTATTTTTACACGTATGAGCTTTTCTTTTTTTCTGCCAAAAACGTATTTTCAGCCGTTCTCTTGGAAAAACAAACAAAAATATGTTCTTTTAGATTCAAAAAAGTTTTTTTTTAAAAATCGCATTTCCCAGATTTTTAGCTTATTTTATGTCCTATCAGAAAATTGACAAAAACTGTGAATATAAATATATATATATATATATTAAATTATTTATTCCTTCCTTCTCCCACTGCCATGCAAAGAAATTGTTAAGGTATATAAAACTTAAGCACACAGAAGCCATATATAAATGTCACTAATTGGTGAAACGCAACTATTTTTAACATTATAGTATATGTTAATACTTAAAGTAAACCCCACAGCAGACGGATTTAATAGGCCATTGCAACACCATAGGTAAAGTCGATTGTTCAACTTTGTCGAACCCAGGATCCGACAAAGTCTGGGAGCCAGGTTGCCCGGGCGACTAAAAAAATGCCTTGGCAACTAGTTTTCCAGGTGGGAAAAAGATTCTATTGCTCAGACACAAAGTGAATGTTTGCTCTCCCCCCCCCCCCCCTTCAGCATTTAGCTTTGTTCATATTCAATTGCCAAGTGGCTGTATAGGATCAAGCTATCATCTATACATAGGCTTGCCATATTTTTGGTAAGTGAAACCGGGACACATTAATATGGGATGGGAAAACCAAGGGTATGGAATACCCCCCTCTAGAGGGAGGGGTGAGTCGGGGAAATTAAAAAAAATAATAAAAGGAAAATGGTGAGTTTCAAGTCTTCTTTTAAGCCTCGCAAGTAACAGGAGTGGGGAATCTGGAACCCTAAATTGTTAGTCTACCCACCTTTTAAAAATAAAAAAGGAATTTTTTACTTACTTTACTTTTTTTCCTTTTTAATGATAATTTTTTCTGGTCTACCATTTAGAAAGAATTGTTAATAAAATAAAGTTCAAAATACTTCATAAAATTGTTTAATTGAACAATTAATGACTAAGTCTTATTTTTTTGAATTACAACTTTTTGTCTAACTACAAAAGCCATTTCAAAAAAACATTTTTGTAAAACTAACAAAAACAAATAGTAAGTTAACAATGTTTTCTTTGTTTTCAACCCACTCATATTTCTGACTTGAATATACTTTACTCAAGATGTCTTTGTTAAGCTAGACTTTTTCATAAAAGTCAGTGCAAATAAAACACCAAAGTTTATTTTACATACAATCAATGCTCTTGCAGTAGACTCTCTCATTAATGCTCTGTCACCTTAAAAATTCTTAATGTCTTTATAAAAAATTCTTAAAAACATAAATTCATTACTTTTTACATCTTAGAGCCGTTTCCGGGACATTGATAAAACTGGGCGGGACACCGGGACAGGAGCAAAATACCAGGACTGTCCCTGTCCATGGCTTCCTGCGATCATATAGCGGCTGTACAGACGCGGGTCCAGAACAAGGGAATAAACGTTCAAACGATAGTTATTTTTTTCCTCACTGGTGCGCTGCAAGCATGCACTAGTTTTGTATGGAAATACATTACAAAAGCATTGTTTTTGTTGGGTTTGCAGTATGCATCACGAAGATTTCTTTTTGGTAAATTTTTAGTTTATGCCTTAGTGATCGGAAATATGTCTCCTGATGTTTAATTGTGTCTAACATATATATATTTATTTTAAAGAAATTTTTCATCGTAAATGAAATAAAAACGACAGAAAGCAATGGAGTGTTTTTTCTAAACATTAAATTAGTGAATGCATACATTTTATAATTTTAGGGATTTACTAAATTCACGTTTGGTTTATATGCATATATTTTAATTGTTTTTTCACTCTATGTCACCTATTCAATTACTCTACAAATAGAAATCGTGAGTTTGATGCTTTAGACTTTAGATGATATTTTTAACCAGTGAGGGCTGACATTTGCATTTTCCCCTTATGTCTCGAACTTTACTGGTTTTATTTACTTATGCATTGGTTTTGTTTATTTGTACTTCAGATTATTAATAAGAAAACAAACGTCATTATAACCCAAACTTCAGAAAACATATTTCGGAACAACAACTTTTTGAATAGAGTTGTTTGCATCTGGATGCAAGTAATTCGAGTGATTTACACTCACTTGGATTACTTACATTTTTTAGGTCAAATCTTTACGCATTGATAAAGGGTTCCTTTTAATTCCAAAACAAGTGTATGGAGTAATTTTTGCAACTTGCGCTATAAGAACGTTGGTCCACTCATTAATTTTTTTCCACTCAAAAGTAAACTTTGAACTTCATATTATGTCTAGATTATGCTTTTAAATATTTTTTTTTTCTGAGAAGTTTAAATTTCTTACGCTTGTATAGAATGATAAAGTTAATAGTGAAATGAGTAGGAGAGAATCTATATTATAAATCTAGTAATGTACCTCTTTAAAATTAAATTCTCGCTACATGAACAGGGGTTACAATTGAAACATCTAAAAGGAAGGGAGACTTCCCTCTGAGATCTGTTGTTGATTCTCCACGCGTTCATGAGTACACACATTTTTTACACCATAGTCTTAAAACATAGAAAAGAAAAAAACTATCTAAGGGACCATTCATAAATGATGTCTTGCTCTTTTCCGATATATTTGACCCCTCCCCCTCTTTGTCACAAAATGTCACAATTCCACGGACCCCCTTCCCCCCTTTGTCACATGTCACGCTATGTTGTATAAGCCTGATGTCACACTTCTTGTTACTTCCTCCCCTCCCCTTGTCTCACTTTGTCACAATTTCACGAACCCCCCTCCCCCTCGAAGCGTGACGTCATTTATGAATGACCCCTAAAGCGTAGTTCTGATTTCTAATTTAAAAGTGGGAAAAAATTAATTTAAGAAAGGATTTAAAGAAAATCAGGTTACAGAAAATCAGAGAATCCGAAAGCTTTTGGTGAATTTCATCAAAGAAATGCGGGTTGCAAAGTCTTGGTATTAAAAATTGAGAATATTCAGTGTAGTCCAAAAAAAAAAAGAGGTGAGAGGGTGGAGGCTTACAGATAAGAGCATAAGTTATTGTAATTAAATAGTGGTGGGGGAGGGGGCTTTTGAAAAGTGGAGGGACGATCCTGTAAAATAAAAAGTAGGCGGACGGTCCTACCCCCTCCCCGACTGAGAATATTGCTTTTTGCTGTCAAGGAGTATGTTATCTAAATAAAAATGTTTAAAGGGAAATTTAAAGAAAAATTGCTCTTATCCAGGGGTGTCCACGAGGGAAGTTCGTGGCGTAGATTGCGGCATTAAATTTTTTAATGACATTTTTGACATCCACTGGACAGGGGGCATGCTTTCATCGAGTTTTAGCCCTTTTGGGGGGTTGTCTTTTTTGGGGGACTTCGTACCTATCAGTATGCACCATCTTGCGTAGGGGGTTGGCACCCATGTATTGTCAGTTACAAGTTTTAAAAATAATCTTGATAACTCTGAACTGCATATAATGAAGCGTTTTAAGTAATTATTTTAAATTTCTCATTTATTGTACTTAATTGTAATATTTGAAAATATTTCCCCTTGATTGTTTATTTTATTGAAGCGTTTTCTTTTACAAAGGCCTAATCTTTGACCTTTCTTACTTAATATTTTAGGATTTTATTCTAAATATTTAACTAATGCAATTGCTTTAGATGAGACCAGCAAAAAAAAAAAAAGTTGCTACTCTTATATGATAATCCATCTGTTGAAGTTAACTGAAGTCCACAGCTATTCTATACAATTTTTATATTAGTCCTTAGTATTATGCTATTAGTCTGTCAATAACAATAAAAAATTGTTGCATTAATCATTTACTTAATTACATAATTGAGGGGTGGTACTGGCCCTCCCCAAAAAATCCTGAAACTAATTTACGGAATCTTTAAGGTTGAAACAAGGTTTTAAGCTATATATGTATATATACGGTATTATTACTATTTGTAAAGAAAAGTTATATTCTGAATCGTCATTTGTCACATAAAAATGCAGGTACATCTTTTGTAAGAATTGAATAAATTTTCATGTATTCACAGATTTATTAATCTTTGAAGAACGTTCTGAATGCACTGTTAACTGCATTACTTCCATCTTACAGTTCCAAATAAAATACAGATAAAACATATGAAAAATTCTTCATCACATTTTGCAAATTAACTTAACATATTTCACAAACTTTTCAAAAACCATAAGGATAGCGCTATAAAAAGTTAGAAATAATTTTTTAAAATCCGGAATTCCGGACTTTAAAGCCTTAAAATATCCAGAGCTTCGGCCTACGGCCGGAAAAGTACCAGCCCTGATAATTGTTCAACTAATCTTTATTTGTTAAGTCACTTCACAACCTAACTGTTCCAGTTTCTTGAAATAATTAAATTTACAATAAATGGAATTGAAATAATTCAATTAACACATATATTTAAAATAACTTTATTAATCATAACCTATGTCATTTTTCTTTTAACTGCTGTTATTTAATGGTATTAACGTGAATGTATTGAAAATTACTTAATAATAAAGTAACTAATAACCATTTAAAGACTATTCAATACGGTTTTCAAAAACCTGCTAGCCAATTTATTTGTGCTACACAATATGAGAGTATAAATGTATTTCTTAAAATGATGCGCAATTATTGTCATTCAAAATAAAAATAAATCTGAAAGCATAATATGATCAGCCAATTGCGAAGAAAATTTTCTGTGTTCATTATATATGTAAGTATATGTATGTAAGAAAAGTATATGTATGTAAGAAAAGTTGTATCTTAATGAGCAACTTCAAAGTCTGCATGTGTTACTACCAAAAAAAAACCCGATCTTTTTATTTTTTCCTCTGTATTGGAAACGTTTTAATGCCAAATACGTAACCCTGCAACGTATTTTGATAGTTACTTTCGCCCTCAACACTTAAATGTTTATCTGTTTTGAAATTCAAACCTTTAATGCGATGATATTGCTTTGGTTAGACCTTTAAATGCTCGCTTTTAAGTACATGCTAACAGCGCCAATTGACTGAAGTGGCAGAAAATGTAAGTTTTGCTTGCACGCACATTTTCGCCCGTTTGGACAGCCGCTATATGATCACAGGAAGCCATGCCCTGTCAAACCGGGACCTATGGCAAGCCTATCTATACACCAATTAGACGTAAGATGTGCAAAGCAGGTACGTAAAGTGTGAATAGGTTTCCGCGCGTAGCGTAAGCAGCGTAAAGCAGCCAGCGAATGTACGAATTTTTTTGTTCGGCAGGTGATTTCACGTGTGTATAGGGAACCTATGTCTACTCACGTGGGATCCGCATTTTCTATTACAGATTGCAAAAAGTTGAACTTATTTCCGAAAAAAAAAGTTGAATTTACGAACTTCATTCTTTTTTCTGAAATCGCAGCTGGACTTCGTTTTTTTATCAACTTTTTTTTCAAAATAATAACTTTAAATAGAAAATTGAGTACTTCACTACAGAAAATTGACAAATAAATGAAAAAATAATAACGCCCCCCCCCCCCCCCCCAAGTAGAAAATAAACTTTTTCACAGCAGAATTTGAGAATTAAATGTTTAAAAAATTACTTATGGCACAAAAACTCCAAGTAGAAAAAAGTAGATTTCACCCATAATTAACCCCTAAACTTTTTTTGCTTATCTATCTGTATTGCTTTTCACTGCTTTGTTTGGTGATGTAAATAAGCAGCACTTAAAATGTGATATGTTTGGCTCAAATGAAAATATTACAGCTGGCTCCTAAGATTTTCGCATTTTGTCTGACTCAGGATTGGCCCCTTCCTATAAGTGAAAAGTGAATTACAAGTTATTGTCCAGTTTCCAACTGCTCTGGATTGAACTTTTTGAAACACATCATTATTAGTATTATATTACAAACATATCATGTAATAAACTAATTGTCCTTTATATTAAATGTACATTGTCTGTATAATAACATCGATAGTAATAATTATTGCAATGGGTCCCTGAAGTATTGTTGCAGGTACTGAGGTTTTACTGTATACGATTTTGACAAATGTGAGACAACTACTAACAATGTTAAAATGTTTTGAAAAATAGAGAACAAAATGAATTCACGCATTATTATTATTTTTATGAACTTATATGTGTGTTGTTTTGATATCGCTATTTATCTCTCCTGTTCCTAAGCGAATCAATGCTTGTACACGTGTTGCGTAAAGTTATATTTTAAATCTCACAAACCTTAAAATCTATTTAATTACAAGAAACCTACTTACTATGATTTTAGACCTGCTTGAGATGAAATTTAAATTAAAAATAATGTACTGTAAATTACTTTATTACAACCAGCACATTGTTCATTGTTCTTTTCTTTTTTTTTTCACGTGATCAAAACATTGCAATTCCGGAAAGTCTTAGTTACAGTTAATACATTTATAACCTCATCAACAATTTTCAGAAATTAATAAAAATATTATTTTATATATTATTGAATAATGATGCACTTTAAAATATCTGATCATCACATATTTTGTTAAAAAATCGAAATTCGAAATTTGAGAAATTTTTAGATATTATTGACAAATATGATAAGTGGCATCACAAATGTTAAATATGTAAACAAATAGTTGCGGGGGAGGTGCTTGGTGTTGTTTTCGAAACATGCTGAACAAAAGATAGTAAATAACAACATAATTTCCTACCTGAAAACCTTTTATATATTTCCAAACGTTTTAATTTTTCTGGCCTTATGTATAATTTAAGTTTCTTTCTAGCATGAATAAAAGTTTACACTAAATGAAATCACTCTATTGTTTTTTACGTGTTTATATTTAAAGCACTTCTTTCTAATTGCAGGTAAAAGTTCATGCTCTCCTGTATCTTCATACGTCAATCAAAAACATAATGATCATGGAGGCAGTTGTCTTAGTTGCAATTGGCGTTTTGACAGTAGTGTTTGTTGGATCACTTCTCGCACTAATATTAGTTTGCCGACATAAATATTGTCGGCCCTTAGACTTGCTATCGCAACAATTTAAAGATGCGAGGTAGAGCTTTTATAGTATATGTTACAATTATAATTTTTTGTATGCATGTCATAAAAATTTTCTAAACAGTTTCTTTTAAACACATTATTAAATTTATTCATAAACATAAGTATTTTTTATGCGAATCTAACATTTCATTCATTGCTGTTCATCAGGAATGTACAACCTTTTTGACAGTGTACCGCAAACACTGGTATTTATGTTGGAAGCCACCAGTGAAGATAGCAAAATGTTAGAAACCATCATGTATGTGTATGTTTTTATTATCGCCTGTTATGTGGCAAGAATGCTGCTTTTATGACATAGAAATTGATTGCGATAAGTATATTAAATAGTTGAGTCATAACCCTCCTCCTGAATGATGACCGAGTACAAAGAAACTTGAAAAGCCGTAAAATGTTCAACCTGAAGCTACTAAAGTTCTAATCATGCCCCTTTTGGTTGAATACAATTTAACACTTCAGGGAGAGCAAAATATGTACAAAAAGGTGGGCTCATCCATTGTTGATTGAAGATTAATACAACAGCTGACATAGGCGGAACTAGGGTTGGTGAAAGGGGGCGTTCACCCTAAAATTGTACAGACTAAACACCAATAAGAAGTGTAAAAGAGTTGAAAATTTACTAGTCAAAAAAAACTTGTCTCTAAAGATATACTCCATGTTTATTTCATGCATCTTCTGGGGGGGGGGGGGAGAGCTACCTCCTCAGAGCAAGTCAACTCCTCCTCCCCCCACCGGCAAAAAAATTCAGATCACAAACTTTAAAAGAAGAAAGAAAAGAGAAATTACGCTTTTAAGACACTTTACTTTCAGAAACACTTTCAGGGAAAGGACATTGAACACTATCGCGAGCGAAACCAAAAGTAACTTAAAAGACATAAGACTTTATTTTGAAAAAGATTTAGGTGTGGCAGAATCATCATTTCATAATATGTACAGCAAATGTCTTTTTTCACATCTTTTGATGACCTTTTCATTCATTTCACCTATTTATCTAAGTTTCCCTCTCTATTTGGACATAATCCGTGTTATCCAAGTTTTCGCTTATCTGAGGTACCTGCAGTCCACATCACCTTGGATAATCGAGGGTCTACTGTATATTATTTCTCTAGCCTGTTTCTCTGTCGGTCCATGAGACCTTCCTTGTTCCTTTATCAAATTCCATGATTTATCCCTCATTTTAAAGCTTGTCCTGCTGGCTTGTGACAAAAAATAGATCCACGGTCTAAAAATGTACCGCTTTTCTTAAATTTGAAATTTAAAACTATCTAAGAAGAGATCCTTTAATGAATGCCGAATTGGTGTCGTCTATGCTGGCACCATTTGTTATCAAGTAAGCAATCAAGAAACTTCCGTTTGTGTTGTGTAGCAACTTGGACAGTTTTAACTGTGTCTGTGTGTGAAACTTATTCAATCGTTAGGCTCTACACATTCATTTATATTATGAATGTGTAGAGCTTAACCAACCCAGAATAACTATATTTTAAGTAGTGGCACTATTTTGTTATTGTATTTTAATGCTATGTATACTAATAATAAAATAATTATCATTATTAGTGTGATTATTTTGAAAACGGAGCTGCCAACTGTTCCGAATTTTCCGGATTCGTCCCGATTTTTTTACCGTGTTCCAAAAATACGATTTCTCCGCCGAAAATCCGATCTTTTGAAAAAAAAAAAAGAAAATTATTGTACTTTTTTTAAAAAATCTCTTACTGTGATAAAACAGCTGCGCCTTTCGCACCAAAACGAAAATTCTGCTGTTTCATGCTCCAAAACGGCAATGTTTTAAGGAAACTGCACCAAATGAAGGAAATACTTCTAATCTACCGATTTTTTACGCATTTCGAAATCCAACTGCATCCGCTTCTGTAAAACAATCTAACTTTTTCTTACTACTTATTTCGACCACTTAGACGTCAATAATTTTGTGTTCACCATTATTTTTATTCTTTTAAATAATAGAGGACTTGTTATTTTTTGCACCCATTCGGAAATTGCAATCGAGGTGCATCCGAGTTCATTCAAACCGACACTTTGTAAGAATTAACATTAATTTTTAGCAGGCTTTTTTTAGGCTTTATATTTGGTTAATGAAGAATTTAGAAATTGATCCAAAAAGTTGTTAAAAACATTTTGGATGATGTTAGAGTCTACAAATCAGGGAATCCTATAATTTGTGAGTTACCACAATTCAGGGTTTTTAGACATTTTATTTAGTCTTTCTTAAAATTTTGGTAGTCATGTCAATTATTGTGCTTGTTAAATATTGTAGGGCCTTATTAATGTTTTAGTTTAAAAAAAATATTTACTCAAAAGAATTTTTGTTTTTCCACTCTTTATATATTTTCATACATATTTTTAAATACACTTTATCCACTTTAGTAACAGAGTTTTTTATTTTATGTCAATTACTCATACTATATTTTTATGAAATAAAAATTATAATATTCAAAACAATTAAGGGACTTTCTAAATCTAGCAAACAAAAGGTTTCAATCTAAACTGAAAAAAATATTTTATAAGCAGTCCATGGGAAAAGCTATGCATAGCAAACTGCTTTTTAGCTCAATCAATAGTAAATTTAACTAAGAATGAATGAGAGTGATTTATATATATGATATCCATTTAATAGCTGCAACGGCTTTTGGGTTTTTCCTTTTTTTAATGTCCTTCCCATCCCAAAATAAATTTTATTCCAAAAGAATAAAAAAAGATAGTAAAAACATATTTTTTTTTATTCCCAAAGAATGTAAAGACAGATTGTATTAAATAATCTTACATGACTCTTTTTAAAGCTTTTTTTTATGCCCCCATGAAGTGTTTTTTTTATTTTTTTCCCCGAAGTGTTCCTAATTTTTGTCTCTCAGGGTTGGCAGGTATGTGAAAATTATTATTTTATTAATTTCTATCTAAATAATAGTAGGGAAAAAATTTGTAACAGCTTTGTACTGATGTATTCAATTACATGTCTTCTTTTGTACCAACACTATTTACTTTTGTCAATTCTTCTTCATTATGACCTTTTTTCCAAATTTTTAAAGAATAGAATGCTACACAAAACGATTTGGTGTGCAGTGCGGAATTTGCATGGGTCGACTAGTATTATATTGGTGCAAATTTTTATTTACAAACCAAAAATGTTTTCGACTTGCTTACTTTATATCATGAACAATTAATTTGAAGAATCTGATATAAGTTTTTTAATATAGCATGCGAAAATTATATATTTAAAAAAGATAAAACTAAGTATTTTACTAATATTCCACAATGCTTCTCCCTTAAAAACCCAATTAAGATAGCACCTTTTAAGTAATTAAAAATATATCTTTTGTATGATTTAATTTGCATATTTGTAATTGTATATTATAACTTTACTACTTATGTGTTCAATTACTGAACAAAGTAAAAAACTTTATTTTTATAATTGAATACTTCATAAAATTATGCTATTTTTTTATTAGTTTATTTTAATTTTTTAAAAAAAGCATGATTTAAATTGCTGATTTCAATTATATGATTCAAATCATATTTAACGATAATCTTTTGAAAATACTCCCTCATTGTTTATTTATTTGTTTATTTATTTTTTTGTCTTGTGACCTGAGCAGTTTATTGTAAGTTATTACAGATGTTATTCATTTTGTTCTCACCTGGGGTTGGGAAGGAAGAAGTATTTTTGATTTTGGAGGGGAAAAATCAGTAATATACAAGAGATGAGTTTTGAAAATAATCATTATTCTGATTCCTTGCTCTTAAATTTTTCATGTAACCAAGTAAATATAGCGAGTTTTTCATTAATTCAGTCTTAGTCCAAGATTGATACTGAAGCTAGAAATGCATCTAATTATCTATGTACCTATCTATACATACTTTTTTTCTTCAAATAATTTGATTGTTTTTTCAGACCCGAAATTCATTTGATTTCAAATGATGATGGAGCAGACATGGAATTAGATGATGTAAGGTTACATCCAAATATAGAAAAGATTTTGGCTGATGAGCAGTGGGTTGATGATGCTACGTGAGTATTACAGGGCTCATGCAAACTTTCAAAAAAAAAAAAACAGAGCCTATTATTAAACGAATTCAGGATGCAATTCAACCATGAAAGTAGCACTTTAATGTGCAAGACTTTATGTGTTGCTGGAATTTCCTTATTTGCACCAAATTCTTGTGAATGAGGAAGTTTTCTAAGAATATGGTTGCTTTGAACCTTATGCTAGTTCTAGTGTCTGTGAAATTCTTGAAATGGAATTAGCATTTGGGATTATTTATATCAAATGGATTCTGATTTATTTTGTGAAAAAAGTATGGCTTCATTGAATATAGTTTTTTGTGATGACTTTGAATGATAGATGTGCCATTTGAGATGGTTAGTTTGCTCTAAGAAAAATCTAGATTCCCCCTCCCCTTTTGAATTACAATTTCTAACAAAATATGCCAACTCCATATAAGCAAGAGTTAGTGCCTCCAAAATTACTTGAAGATGTTGTAAGTGACTAAGAAGTCAAAGGATATAGTTCAACAGTAAAAAGCATTTAAATAATCATAAGAATGAAACTGAATTTTCTGGCAGTGCAGATGTGGATGAGTCTGTAGCTAATGAGTCATAGTTTCCTTGCAAAAGACAAAGAAACTATATGAAATATAACAGAATTTCAAGCAAGTAGTTTTACACCAACTAGAACTATTCATCTGCCTTGTTCAAGTGGGAATACTAAAGTGTTGCTGATGTTTATGACAGCTGAAAAAAATTTTTGGTGATTCAGGACTAGAACCCACATACTTGAATGCATTTTTCGTGGGTGATTCCCACTCAAAAATATCACTTTTCTCCTTCAACCTCCTTCCCTGTTAGCACTATGCCTTAGGGATAGGGTAAATATTACTTTACATTAGATTTGTAGATTTACTGAGCTGTACGTTTTTTTATTTAAACCATGAGTAATGCTAATGCGTGAAGATTTAATAATTTGTTATAAATATTTTGTTTGTTTTTATTTTAGTGGCCTCATTCCTCACTGTTTAGCAATACTAAAAAAGTGTCACCACTTGACAGAGAGGCTTGTTCCCATGATGATGACTCACGTTTCCCAGCAGTCCCATCAAGAGCTTGGAGAAATAATTGAAGTTGCCAAAAAAATTAGTCCTCGTGTGGATGATGTCGTTAGAGCAATGTACCCACCTCTAGATCCACGCCTGTTGGAAGCAAGGTTTGAATTTCTGTTTATTTATTTGAAAAATGAAATGTCGCATTTCTAAAAATAAATATTGTACATAATACGTATTTCTTAAAATTATTAGTAAAATGTGGTTTATTTACATACTGATGCTTGAATATAGTACTTATGGTTACCTAATTACCAAAGTTTGCAAACCTCAAATTTTGGTAGCATTTTATATTGCTAATAGTAACTCACATTTTAAGATTTAAAGCAAAGAAAAAATCTTACTTGAACTTAAAAACTTAACATTACTTTAATCTAAAATTTTTGAAGAGTACAAAATTGCATTAAACTAATTTTAAATTTCGTCTGATTTCATGTTTTTAATGCATTATTTCCATTGTGCTTTGAAAAACCTGAATGAATGTATTTAGTTTTTAATTGTATGTTTCAAATTTTCTACTAATTTCAGTTGATTTGAAAGCAAATATATTTTTTTTCATTAATAAGCTCCTTAATGGCATCAATTTCCGAGATGAGCTGGAAATTTTTCACAACTGAGCTCAAATTATGCAAAACTTCATCAGATTTAGTGTGAAATTCATGACAATTTGAAAACAATATTTAGAAGTTTTATTTTTATAGTATGCTTTTGGATGTTTACCGAAAATGAAAATGGCACTTTTGACATCTACAACCTTAATAAGATGTACAAACATATGTATGGATAAAATATTAATGAGGATACATTAAATTAGTTGATTGCTTTGCATAATCTGTAGTTTATTTGCATACTGTTGTTGCATCTCAATTTTCAAATTTTATATTATTTAGAGGCTAAAATTCACCTCAGGAGTAAGAATCCCCATCAAATTTCTCAGATCCCCTCCTGAAAAAAATCTACCACCTGTAGACTATTTACCAAATCCTATACTAATTTGGTATGTAACATCACTAGCACAGTGATGCAAATGCTACTCTATTTATATTGCCAAATTTAATACATTTTGAAATATTAGTACTTTTAGCCTGGTGCTGTCCTGGAAAAAAAGGGGACAAAAAAATCTGAACATTATATTAAGGGGTGGATGTTTGTAAAAGTTATATTTTACGGCATTTGGGACATTATGTTGAGTCCGTAACATGCATATATATTCATATATTTTTTAATGAATCTTAGACAAATCTTTAAAAAAAATTGATTGGGAAAAAAAGCTATAACATTGAATGCAAAATGTGGAAATACACAAAAGGTTGAAATAATAAAATATTACTATAACTTTTCTCCTTTTCAGAAATTTATGACCCTTCCACACATAAAGCTAGGAGGTGATCCTTCCTACACATAAAAATCTGAATTTTAGAATTATTTGAATTTTTAGTTGATTTATATTCATGAAAAAACCTTTATTTTATTTGTTGCTAAAGAAATTATATGTGTTTATATTATATGTGAAATATACAATTACATAAACATTTGCATTGATATTTGTTACAAATTGGACTGAAAGACTTCAAATATTTATTTTTTACTATTTAATTATTAATTATTTTCAGATGCATGTCTCTCATTTTATCTGTGAATCACCTGGCTCTTGTTACAAGGTCTTTGTGCCAGTTAAGAACAACTTGTAATTGGATTGAAGCCGCTCTGGCAGACATGGAAGAAAATTTACAGGTTTTTAGTTCATATTTCATAAGCATTTAGACGTAGCTAGGGTTTTCAGCGCCCGGGGACAACTGAAGATTTTGCGCCCCGCTGTTCCCCTAGGGGCGCCCCTAAAGGAAATTAAAACTTTTATGCTTTCTAAATGATAAATAGCTCTAAAAAGCAGCCCTTTTTACTTTCATTTTTTTTGCGACCATTCACTTTTAAGGGAAAAATGGGACACTTTGGCTTTGCAAAATTATTTGTCTAATTTCCCACATACTCCTGTGCTACATTGGTCGTTCCCGATATGATTTGTGATGCTCCCACTTTTTTGTTGAACATATTCACACATCTTCACATCAAATAATCATCTTTTCGCATTTAAAAATAAAATAAATTAGCATAAATTCGGCGCCCCTTGTCGCTACGCCCGGGGACAGCCGTCCCTCCTTGCCCCGCCCCTAGCCACGCCTCTTCATTTAGAAGCCAATAAATGTTTAATCTTACAAGTAGAATGGCACTGCTATGGGTTTGGGGGCAGCTGTAGCCAACTGTTGCAACTGTTCATTGCAAAAAATTTGTTAAGCCCTTCTGCCCTTTTAAAAACTAAAATTCTAAGTGTCTACTTAATTTACTGTTTCTATTATTTCATAATTAATACTGTAGTATGGTGTGTTACTTAGGGTTGATAAGGTAATTTTTCGTTCTAAATTAGCTTTACTTAGAGCTTCTATCCAGTAAACTAGGAAAAAACTTTCGTTCATAGAACGTGAACTTTATGAAATACATCTTTCTGTGTCTAATTCTAATTTCGATTTTGATTCTATTGATAGAATGTCATGGGCAAGAGCTCTTCATTCATCTGACAGTCACAAAATTACTTTAAATAAGAAATTTACCAAGTTGTGTAACGATTCAAATGTTCCTGTTCTGGCTGATTTGCCTCTTGTTCATAGGAATGCGGTTGTAAATCTTCGAAATTTCCTTTGAATAGTAATGAAATTAATGCTTTGAAATGTAATAACAACTTTGCTTTGGCTAAAAAGCCTTCTTTTTCTGAACTTATTGCTCCGGTTGAAAAAGCTTTCAAATTTAGTGCCTTAACTTCCACTCAAAAAGAGTCAGTTCGGCATCTTATTGCTTCCAATGTTGATTTCAATTCAAAAGTTCCTAATATTGTTTTTACCCATTCTGTGAAACGCTGTGTTAATAATTTAGTCTCAAATTCTGATTTGGTCATTACCAAAGCTGACAAGGGTGGTCAGATTGTTGTTCTTAATAAATCATCTTATGTTGAAAAAACTGATGACTTAATCGCTTCTGGTCCTTATTCTGAAATTTATAAAGATCCTAGCAACAAGGAGTTAAAAGCTATTTCTTCTGCTGTTAAGTCTGTTAATTCTATTTCTTTGATTGCTAAACAGTCTGTGATTCCTTCTGTTGCTAATTGTGCGTGTTTCTATGCTTTACCGAAGGTACACAAGGCATGTATTCCTTTCAGACCAATTGTTTCCAATATTGGCACTGCTTCATATAAACTTTCCAAGTATTTAGTTTCTGTGTTTTCTCCGCTTAGGAGTCGGAATATTTTCACTGTTAAAAAGTCCAGCGATTTTGTTAAGAAACTTCATAACTTCGTTCCGAATAATTCGGTTATGGCCTCTTTTGATGTTAATTCTTTGTTTACTAATGTTCCTGTTGATGGCGCTTTGACTTGCCTCAGGAAAAGGCTTTCTGAATTCCATTTTACTTCTGTGGAAATTGAGGAATTAGTTTTTCTTACTCGTGTGCGCTTGCAATAGAGCACTTTTGTACTTAATGGTAAATTCTATGCTATGGTAGATGGCCTGGCCATGGGAAGTCCTCTCAGTCCTATTTTAAGTGATTTCTATATGCATTATTTTGAGGAAAAACTATTCCAGAAATTGCAATTTCAATTTTATGTTCGTTATGTAGATGATTGTTTTGTCCTAACGGACAGTAACTTGTTAGGTATTGATGATGCTCTTTCTATTATAAACTCCATTGATCCTAATATCCAGTTTTCTTGTGAGAAAGAACTTAATAGTAGCCTCGCGTTTCTTGATGTTTTGATTTCTAGGAGTGAGTCTGGTTTCACTACTTCTGTATATCGTAAACCTTTCGCTGTTTCTTTACCTCCTACAGACTGTCGTCTCATCCTCCCAACCAAAAATATTCGGCTTTTAATGCTCTTGTCCATCGTGCGATTAATATTTGCTCTTCTTCTGATTTTCTCAAGATTGAACTCAACTATCTGAAAGCTGTAGCTGTTGATAGAGGATTTTCTCACTCTTTAGTTGATTCTATTCATAACAAACTTTCTAAAAAAACTTCTGGTCCCAATCATGTGGTTTCTAGAAAGAATTTGGTTGTGTTACAATTCTTTCATTCTGTCAGTTTTCGTATTGCTAAAATCCTAAAAAGAATTCAATTTCAAGTCATTTTTGCTCCTAGCAACAAACTTTCCTTCTCTTCTCTGAAAGATCCTGTCGACCAACTTAACACTCTGGGTATTTACCAAATTAGTTGCCGTTGCGGCCTTTCTTACATTGGACAGACAAAACATGCTCTGAAAATTCGGTTAAATGAGCATAAAGGTTATGTACAAAAGCAAGAGTTAAATAAGTCTAGTATTGCTCAACATTGTTGAAATTCCAACCACTCTTTTGATTTCAATTCTGGGAAAATTATTCAAAAATGTTCTTCCCCTTTAGAGCTTGACTTTTGGGAAGCTTATCATATTAACAGGAATAGTTCTAATTTGGTTAATGATTCTTCCACAACTCCTTATTTTTCACAGGTCTGGCATAAGTTCCTTTAATTTGTTGTTCTTTCTTGGTTTTCTTGTTAGTTTTCCTTTTTATGTGTCTATCCCCCCCCCCCTTTCCCCTCCTTTACATCTGTAATTTGTTTTGCTATTTGTTTTGGTATTTTCTGTACGTATTTTATTTTATTATTTTTGCAATTTTCATGTATTTTCACATTTTTATGCATGCTGTCGTCTTTTTTGCTTTGTTTTTATTGATATTCCTTTTTATTTCCTGTACTTTCAATGGATTCGTTTGTTGCTCTCTTATTGGTACCTTCCCTACTACTTCTACTTCCACTTCACACTGCCTTTATTCTCATTGGTTTACAGTTAATTCCTTGGCTATATAAGCTCTGTTTTTGTTGTTTTGTCTGCTTCATTTGGATGTTTTGCATCTAGAAGCTCCCTGTCGCATTGAAAAATGGATTCCAAGCAATCCCGAAACATATGTCTGCTTTTTAATGCTTATTTGTGCTTTAAATTAACGTGAAATTTTATTTCTAATAATGTATAATAAGTAAATAAAAAGGGGGGAACGCTAACCTTAAGACTATGGGGGAAAAAAGAATGCATTCTAAATTCCATGCAAAAAAATATTTTTAAAACCAGTTAATAAGGATGCAATATAAAGAGTTGTAATTAACTAATATATTCACCAAAATTTTTAAAAAGGGCGAAAAGTTTTCATTGAAATAACGAGCAAAATGACGAGGGTGCAAATCCTCTACTACAGAGGCTGAATCGTAAAAAAATATTAAAAATAATGGTAAACCAAACTTTATTGATATCCAAGGGATAGAATCAGATAGTAAACGAGAACTAGGGAGCTTTACTGAGCGGATGCAATCGGATTGAAAAAAAAAACGGGACTGACCCTTTAACGCCAATAAAAAACAAAATGCGAAAATTTTACTGCTAATTTGTAAAAGTTTTGTAAAGCAAGTATGTACGCATGCTGCTTCAAAATTTTGTCATTAAAAAGAAAAAATCAAGTCTTCCAAAATTACGAATTTTCGCTCAACCGAAATTTTGACTTTTCAAAATTACCTAAAATACGGAATTTCGTCAAAATACGGGAAAAATTGCATATGTTACTAACATCAGCGAGTAACTACGATCACACACCCCATCTATTAAACAAAAAATGAAGCTTTATTTATTTCAAAAGCAAAAATTACTAAAAACGGGAGAAAATTGCGATTAAACGGAAGATTGGGAGGTAAGACGCAAAAAACGGCAGTCTTCCATTAAAAGCAGTAGACTAGGAAAGTATGGAAATAGAATCATTCAATACATTTGAACAAGAGAACACTACGATTGCAGAAATGCCGTTTTGCTTCCGCGCTCTGGCTACTTTTCATCTTCTTGACGTCATCCTCACTGTGTGCACGCTCTTTTGCTACTTTTCGTCTTCAGATGTCATGCTTAACTCTGTGCATGCTCTAGGTCAGGATTGGGATTGGACAAAATTTCATCCGATCGACAACAACAGAAGTAACGGTATTCGCCAGGAAAATATCAATTTTGGAGGCAGTCGGGCACAATTTTGGCCTAATATGGAGTTTTGGAGCAGGATGGCGCAGAATTCCATTATTGGCGCTATCGGGCGCAATCAGGGAAGCACTTGCACCACTGCTAAACTGAAGTGACCATTAATTTGAGTGCCAGTTTGTTTAATATTGCATATTTTATTGAATTTCTAAATTAAAATTTTTTTAATCTAGGTCTTAAGAGAAGCTGGAATGGCTTTAGAAACTACTCCTGGCCAGCAGGGGAATGGCAGCTCATTCATCGAATGCAACGAAGCAACCACAGCTTGTCAAATGTCTCATAACTCGGGCATAATCAATGCATGTTGAGTTATGTGAAAATATATGTACTTTATGACATTCCATTGATCTTATTCCTTTTTTTCAAGGTTTCTAAAATCTCATTTTTGGAAATAGTTTATCTCATTTTATTATACTGTTGTTATAATGTTAATGTTTGGTGTATCTGTTACTTGTTATGAACTATTATACTTGTAAACTCCATTGACAAACTGGTGGTCAATTCTTTTTAAGAAAAAAACCTTTGCAGATAGTCAAATTGGTTTTCAGTGTTGAATTATAGATGGCAGCCTGTAAAATCCATTTCAAACTTAGCTTTGCAGACATGCAACACAGCTTAGTGAAGGGTTAAGCAGAAGTGGAAAGTAGATATTTTGTGCTTAAGGGTATTTTCATTAATAATAAAAACGGAACTAAAAGCAAAATGTCATAATCATGAAAAGCTAACATAACTAAACCTCATTAACAGACATGCTTTGCTTATGAATAAATACTTTTAATATTGGATGATCATCATGCATTTCTTTTCTTTTTTAAATTTATTTTAAGAGTACGTTTTGCCTCTAAGGTTTATTATTTTATTCGGATCAATGATGAAGCAATTGTTGATAACTACATTTAATGATTCTTAAATTGATGGAAAAGATAAAAGCATAATCTGGTACATAATTTTTAAGGAGTGTTTAAAAACTTGCAGTGGATCTTTCTTAGATTAATATAATTTATAATTTTAATTAATTTAAAACATGAAAAAAAATAATTAAAGAAAATAATAATAATTAATTAAAATAAATAAAGTAATCAAATATAAATAATATTGGGCTGCATTGTTATTGTATGTTACATTTAGAGATTTATGCATTTAATAAGCATTATTGCTTATTTTACCTTTTTTTTTTTGGTGAGGTGACAATGTTGATGAAATGTTTGTTTTTATGGCATTTCTACGAAGGACATATAAGCATGAAGTTGTGTGTGTGTATATATATATCCTACCATACTAAAGAAGAAAAAGTGTCAAAAATTGAAACTTTTTCGGTAATATCTCTTGTAATAATACCTGCTTTAATATTTGTAAAGAGAGCAACCTGAATAACATCACAGTTGTTTCAATGCAAAGGCTAACAGTTTATTCAAACAATCAAATCCCATCATATGTTAAAACAAATATTTGTGCCTTACTGAATTTGCTTTTTTTCTTAGAGGAAAAAATCTATTGTTATGGTTAAGTAAAATTCAATTTTGTAAAATAAAAATTTTAAGATCTTGATGTACTTATACATAATGAGTATTAATCATTTTTCAATTGCTTTTTTTCTCCTATCATTTTGTCAAAAACACAAATGACAAGAGAATAAACTTGTTTTCAGTTCATTGCTACTTGAAATTTTAAATCTTTAAAATTGTTTTTAATAAGTAATTGTTTCAAATTGTATTGATTGCATATTGTTTTTTGCAAAACTAATCTTCATGGTACAGTGGGGGGAGGGGAAAACACAATTACCTTTCTTATCATACACTCTAGAAACACAAGTAAGGTGTCAATCGTCATCTATTAATGTTTTCTTTTAAAGTATTGAAATAAAATTTCTATAAGAGATTGTGTACATATTATAATGAGCACTGCTAACACTTAAACGGAATGCTATAGTGTTGACAACAGAATTGAATTCAGCGTGCCCCAATTAGTCTAAATACCAATTTTGAATACCAAAGTTGAAAATTTCCGACCATTAGAACCGAAGATATTGAAAACAGGACCACCTTTAGTTTCAGTGTTCTAATTTTTAGGTCTCATGAAGATACAAAAGCAAACATTTATGTATTTTAAGAGGTAAGAGCTACATTATCCATTATAATACGTAAGTTTTAGGTAACTGCTTGCGAAATACTGTGGTTTTGTTAAGATTTTTTTACTTCTATCCAGTAGCCAGAATTTTATACATTCAGCAGTGGTGTATGGCCCCTAAAGCAGCAGCAAACTATTTTTAGGCATAGCATGGAAACTACTGCATATTTTGAGCTGAAATTTTTGGTACCCATATAAAAGCTCATCTAGATTTATTTTTCATAAAAATATAATAAGGTTTCAGATCGTAATTTCTTCAAAAATTAATTTCATAATTCGTAAATAGTATTAAATTTATATTTTCGACCGTGAAATTTACGTTTTTACTGTTGGGTTAACTCATATTTTTATGTAAAAATGCAATCTTTGCCAAACTCATGGTAGTTTAGATATTATATGCAAAAATATTAGAAACCTTTTTAACATTACGAGACACGTTTTTCTATTTAATTCTGAAGCAACGACTGGACAGAACTATACGAAAATTGGTATACAAAGTTAAATTTTGATGCTGAATACAAATATGTCATAAAAGGGGGAGTTATCATTCAAAATTTTAAAGTTATGCTCATTTTAATATGAAGACAACCCCTTAACAAAATTGTAATAGCAGTATTTTATACAGTACGTTATTTCTGAGAAAATGACATATTTCATGCGTCTCTAGTGCAAAATGTATCCAAATATGGGTGTTTAGTTTTTCCCCCAACTGTACCATTTTCAATAAATAAATGCTCGTTATTATAGTATTATTTTCCACAAATCAACAAGCTGTTTTTGCATGCCTGACATGTGGCAACAAAATTGCTTGTATTAGCACAGCATAATTAAGTTATCAACTTTTAAAGTTTTTATGCAGATCAAAATGTGTGCTTAAGTTATTTAATACTGTTGAATTTTTGCTGCTTGCAGTCTGTGATATTAAATTGAGTGGAAACGATTCTTTTACAAGCTGAAATACCTATCTATCACAGTTTTTTTTTTTTTTTTTAATTTTTTAGCTGCATTTTGAAGTTTACATTCATGATATCTTTCTGTACAATCTCAAAATATTTGAATTGTATACAAGAAAATCCTAACAATTTTATTTGTATTTTTTAAGCTATCTTTAGAAGGAAAAATAAATAAAAATGTTTTTTTTTAAATATTATTTGAAAGCACTTTTTAGACATGCTGAACTTTCAATACTAAAACAGAGAAAGAGGCTGTGAGAAATGTCTAAGAATATCATTTCATATAATTTAACCTAAATAATGAGTAAAAAGCATATTATATAAGTTCAAATATTTCTGTTGCTTTATTTACTTAGATTATTCATTTCACTTCTATTTTAGTACAAAAACATTTTTATTGTTTTTGATATAAATTCAGTATATTCTTAAAAGAGAGTGAGAGAAAAAGCTAATGCTAATTATAAAAAAATATCATCCTTTAAAAGTTTGAAACTATTAACAAAAACCAAAAAAAAAAAATTTAAACAGGTAATGTTTATTGGAGCATGTTTAAAATTTTCCATTTTCAAAAACCTTTTTGACTATTGAAAAATTGATTTGTATAAACTTCCGTTAATCTCAAACTTGGAGTAATTTTATTTTTCTTATCCCTTTGTTTTAAGATGGTTGGGTTCTGCTATACACTGTATACAAAAAAAGTAGACGGCGTGGGAGTAGATCAACACTTGCATTTTTTGAGAAAAATGAAACTTTTATATTCTTACACAAGAATTCTTTTATATGTATGATGTTTTAATTAAATGAGCATAAAAGCAGTTAAATTACAAACTTTTACAACATTTAACAGTTTTAAAAATGATTTTTATTTTTTGTATTGAAAAATTTAAAAAAGTAGAAGGACAAAGACACTAGTTTTCTTAAAGAATGCTCATACTGCAGTGCTAAGCACAAAAGTCATAACTGCACTTTTTGGTGAAATTGAGTGATTGCGATCAGGTGGTTCTTTTTCTCTGAATTTCCCAAAATACAATGATTTTGTAATCATATATGAATGAGTTTTTTTTTTAATTTCTGAAAAAGTGGTGTTTGAATCAAGTACATGGAGGTGCAAAACTTTAATCGTCAGTGTCTCATTTTGAGCTCAGATGCAGTTACAACATTTGCGTAGCATAGAAGAATAGTTTAGTGGTAAGTTTTCTTTCTATTTGCTTTGATGAATTCAAAAATTCTACTTGCCATCGACTTATGCAGTGATTGGATTCCAGTTTGAGACATTGTCCTGGAAGTGATAAAGTGCATTCTTTAAACTCGAGGATGGATTCATAGGGATTATTCATAAATGATGTCACGCTTCGAGGGGGAGGCGGTTCGTACAGTTGTGACAAACTGACAAAGGGAGGGGAGGGGGTTACAAAAAGTGTGACATCATGCTTATGCAATATAGCGTGGCATGTGACGAAGGATTAGGGGGTAGATTGAAGTGTGACATTTTGTGACAGAGGGGGGATCAAATATATGGGGGAAAAGTGTGACATCATTTATGAACGGTCCCATACCTATTTTCTTCGTTATATATCCATTGAACAAACATTGTCCAGATTTCTTCTACAAGGTTTAAATCCCGGCTTTTGGCGGGCCATGAAAAAAGTTGAATGTTAATCTAACATAATCAAACTTTCACAGCTTTTGCTTTGTGAATAGATTCCAACACTTGTATGTAATCTTGATAGTTCTATTTACCATTTAAAAACACTAGATGAGTTATTCCACTATAGCCAATAGCTAACCAAACCAAACAGAGCGTTGGAAAATATCATATTTATATAAATATCACAGGTGCTTTTATGCAAACTATTTAAGAACTTTATTTATTTACATATGGGATATTATATATAGCAGAATATTATTAAATGAGTTAATTACTAATTTAACCTCACTTAGTCAGGTTAAATTTGCTCCTACTTATAAAAATATTAGTATAATATATCATGGGTTTCATAATTATCACTTCACTTTAAAACAAAAATTAGGTTCATATAAATGTGTACCCCTTATGTTATCTGTGGTACATTTTATGTAATCAATGTAAATTTGTTCATCGTAATAAGAAAATATCAATTATGCAATAACTAATACGTATTTCTAATTTTGGTATAATACGTACTATAATTATAGAAACATAACAGTTAACATTTCTATTGATGATGATTGGTGTCATGTTTAGTATTAGAAAATTAATTTTGAGAAAATAATTTTACACCATCAGTTTAGTGTCTTACTTGCCTCGTGAGTGAAGCATTGTCTAATCACCTGTGTGTTGTTGACCATATTTCAGTTGATGTTTTCTCTTCTTGAGCTGAAAAGTTTAGCACTTTTTATGGTGTTGCACACAATTTTCTGGAAACATGTATTAGTTCTGTTTGTGTTTTGACTTCTGAAATGCTTACTTTTTTATTTAGCTCCTGAAGAATTTTTCTTTCATCATCAAGTTTTTTTTTTTATTCATCTTGTTTTTGGATTTACGATTGTGGGTTTTGATATAAGTTGCATTGTGACCAACTTTAAGTAAACACACAATCATTCATTCACCTTTTCCCTCATTTCTATTCGCTAAAGCTTTTGAAAGTCATTCCAGTCGAGCCATTCTATAGAAAAAAGGTGTTATAATACAAAAAATATAATTAATTTTATTACATTTTCCCTATGCTGTCTAGTATCGTGTGTTATCGATAAACATGTACAGTACCTGTGTGTTTCACAAGTGTCCTTCTACTTTTTTTTACAACCTAGAAATGAACGTATGCCAAATTTTTCGAAAATGAAAGTAGTATGTATTAATTTTTCATTTTTGCTGTGTGAAACTACTATCTAAAGTACTAATAACATTAATCCCATAGAATAAAATCTATCTACCAATTTACACAACATTTCAACGTCATTCTATTTTTGTTATGGAAGCAGTAGCAAAGGTCTTTAAGGTAAGACTAGTATTAAATAATCAAATATCCTGCTCGCAGTGGCAGCTTTAAAATTGGAAACATTTTTTTCAAAGTATGTAAACTATTAGAAAGTTTTGTAATCAAAAATATATGTGATATTTTCCACTAATGTTAAAAGTGAAAAGCTTTATTTTTATAACAACTGAGAATGCAATTATTTATGATATATGCTCTTTAAATGTACTAATACTAGTAGTTGAATAAAATACAAAACAAATTCTAAACTTTGATTGTCTTTGCCTTTTCTTTGCTTTCTTTTTAACACTTTGTTGGGTAGTTGTAAGATCAATAGTGAATAGTGAAACTAAGAATTAATAGTATTATTATTTTAGTTTATTATTGGGTGGTGGAGGTGTTGCGCGTTTTCATTGACATGAAAGAAGCAATTTTTTAAATTCAGAATTATCACATGATAAATATATATATATTTTCTCCTACTTGAAACTGCTGAAGGAATGATATAAATTTTATCAATTTATAAAAATTATGAGAGAAGGGATATCTTCTATATGGATGAAATGAAAGAAAGGGGGCTCGAAAGAACCAAGCATTGTGACTAGGGGTCTATTCTACTAATCCCCAAACCGAACATGACTCTAAAAGACCCATAGATGACGCAAAATTTAGAAAGCAGTTGATAGGAATGTCATGAATCTCCCAGGGTTTGAAAATATGATGACCCAGGTGTTCAAACCTATAAGCAGACTTAAACACTTCACATCTGCATAAAATGTGTGTAACAGTTTCTTCACGAAGAAGGCAGCCCCTACAGGTTTGGTCATTGCAGACTCTCATAATAGTAAGATTCCACTTTAAGGTACAGTGACCAGCCAGAAGACCAATTGCCTTCCTGATACTATTTCTATTAAGTTTTAATAGCTCTTTTTCCCTTATACTAGGGCAACCATAATTAAGTTCTTTAGCCTGGCATTAACCATCCATGTCATGTCACTTACGATACTGCTTATCTTTCAAAATATTAAAAACAATGGTCCTAATAAGATTCTTTGAAACACCAATTGCAGACTCTGGGCCAACAAAGGGAATATCAGAACCTTTCCTAGCCCAGACAATCAGCTGTTTTTGTGACCCATGACACCTGAGTGCCCAGGCAACCAACAGAGAGTGACCTTATTATGCTTTGCAAGAGTACAAAGCAAATTATAGCATTCCCAAAAAATTTGGGAAGGCATAACTCTATTTTTTAAGGTCCAATAAGGCGAATTCTATAAGGATGCACCCCCGCCCCTTTTATTTACAACATGTAAGATACATTGGGCCTCTCCTAAAATATTTCATTTTTTCAGGAGTGATCCTGTGTGGGCGGGGGCAGCATATGTCCTTTTGCACCCTTTCTGGGTACATCACTGAGTAATATAGTATATAGCATTAATTTCAGCTCTTTTTGTAGGAAAAATTAGGTCTTAGAATTACTTTACTTATTTAAAATGTAATTTGACATCATTATAAATTAAAACTGTTTTACTTAAAACTTCAGAAAGCTTCAAAAAATCTTAAGAATTATTACAGAAATCAACTTCAAAATCAAATTTATTTTGTTCACAAAGTATTTTCACTTTCTCATAATATTCAAACATAACAGGCCTAATCTAAAATGTCAACACAAATAAACACAAAAATGTAATGGTGATAATAAGTATTTTAGAGTAAAAGACAATAAGACTTGAGCACAAAGTAGTGTTCTTATGAGAATAAATAAATGTCTCAATTTCTCCCCATCTTAATTAAAACATTGGACTCTGTTTAAACCCTAAATTGTGCATGCCTGCACAACTTGCAACATGACTTTAAAAATATGCATACATTTTTCACTCTCAGTTAGTGTGAAATGCCTTCACAAAGAGCTTTGGATGTTCAGAAAATATTCTCAATTCATAAGAAAATTATTTAATATATTTAAACAAGTGAATATGTTATACAAAGTGTCACGGTTACAGGCAACACATTTCATACAATATGACTAATATTTTAAAAAGTATACATGATTAACTGCATTAGTAAATATTAAATATTAAATAAGAGGTTTTACATGTCACATGATGCATTAAAAAATGTATATGAAGGGAAACAATGATGTGGTGCACAATATTTTAGTTTTATCAGCAAACTGGAAGTAATTTACAATTTAGATTTATAATTATTAAAAGCAACATTAATAAATCAATTCCAAATGCATACTTGGGAGAAGTTATTTTATTAGATAATATTCCTTTAGGTAACCTTCATCTTTCTTAAACCAGATTCAAATATAATTTTTATTTAATATAATAATAAAATTTTGTTGAGATGTGTGAAAATATTTTGTTATACCACAAATTCCGAAAATTTTGGAAATTATAATTCTTTCAGAAGATTATTCAACACAGAGTGAATAAAATAGCTATTGTAAATAAGTAAATAAAAATAATTAAAAAATGAGCGGGTTTTGACCTAAATCAGTCATTTTACCATTGTGAGTTAACAATTCATTTTACTTAAGGAGATGATGTTTGTTTTTAAATCTTCCTGATGGTGTTCCTGCTTTGTCAGTGCAGTGAATCTTGGGTGCACCAATGACCCACAGATGCTCTTTGCAATCCTTGAAAATTCTACAGTGTAACATCAACGGCCCGAATACACCAGCAACTAGAATTAAACTTGATCAATTGCTTGAGATTGCATTTAACAAGGGGGTTCAAGTGATCGCAGTACAGGAAACCAAACTTAAGAAAGCAACTTCACTAACAGTAAAGGGTTTCAACATCGATCGTGCATCCAAGGGTGGAGGAGGCTTAAGCTTTCTTCATCAGAGATGTTAAATACCAAAGCATCGGCTTCCCTTTGGATTTGACTTCCGACCTGGAAATCCAGCGTATAAGAATTCTATAAGAGGCAAACCGCTTAACATAATAAATGTTTATCATCCAGCTAACCAAAAACAACTTCCTGTAAGTTATCTTAGACAAAACACCTTAATCTTAGGTGATCTAAACTCCAAACATCCCGAGCCGTTTGGACCGGGGGGGGGGGGGGGGGGGGTTGGCTGTGGGCGTTTGGGGCCGTTTGGGGGGTTTGGAATGGCCGTTTGGGGCCATTAATGCAAGAGGAGAGAAAATCCTTCAGTTGAAAAAATATTTCACAAAGGAAAAAAAATTTTAAGCTATTATGGAACATGGATGAAACATATTTTAGGACACATATTCTAAAACTCAAAACAACTTTGTTTTAAATACTATCATTCTGAATTATTTATTGTGTGGTATTTATTAAATAGAGTTTAAATACTAGCATTATTAAAATTAAAAACATATAAAGTGGATCCTGATTACTGTGAATGGTTCAATGTTAAGATGTCTGAATAGTAAGAATAACATTGTAAAATTAAATAATAATAATAATTAGTTCTAAAGTTATGAAATATGTGATACACACACAGGCAGAGGGACCTATGAAGTTTTGTTTGAAATACAGGTTGTAAATGAAACATATTTAATGATTAGAATAACACTTTCTAACACTAAAGTCATTTTATTTAAATTAATGATTTTTTAAATCTGTTTTAATCAAGCTGATTTAAATCAACAAACTGAGACGAAATTGTACACATTTTCGTAAAACTTTCATGCGCATTCACGAAGTTATAAGCATTTCTTTCCAAAATGCCAATTTGAATTTCCTCCACATGTTTTTGGCTTATGACTTTCAGAATTTTGAACACAATTTCAGCAAACTTACAGAAAAGTTGAGAACATACAAAACAACTATTATACTGTCAATCCTCGTTAACGTGAAATGGCTTAACATGAAATATTGCTTTACATGAAATACATATTTGGTCCTGTGAGTTAACAATCAACACATATTGCATTTTACACACTTGACATTATTTATCACTATTATATTTTAATTTATTAAATTTAAAAATAATAATTTATTAAAGTTGAAAAAAAAATTCTCAAATATCAAAAATAAAGTATTTATTTTACTAAATTAAAAAATAATAGCAAATAATAATAAAATAACGACTTTTCAGATAAATTTTTTTTTTTAAATCAAAGGCGTCAAAATAAATTCGAATTGAGAGCGAAAGTAGTTTCGAAGGGCAGGATTCAAACCAACGACCTATTACATACCCAAAGTGTTAACCATTGGACCAGCCGGGAGACAGCTGCTCTTCTTTAGAAATAAAAAATGCTTATTTACAGCAAACTTATTTTGCTTAAAACTGGAATAAAAACAAAACTAATTTCAATTTTTTTAATAGGCTTTCTCAGGGGATGATTGAACTTTGCCAAATTTCGTTCTAATGTGTCAGTTAGTGTGGCCGTGTATAGCAAACATACAAACATATCCTCCTTTATAAATATAGATATATATATAATATACATAATAGAACTTAATGCCATTTGAGAAAAATGTGTCCTTTTCATAAAAGTACACCTTATTTCCATGTCCATCCAGCCTGTTTTACATTGCATGCCCTTTCTTAAAACTCTGAGCACCCTGCCCTTTTTAACGTTTACAGTGAATTCTGTAACACCATATAGAATCAGGCATAAAAAAGGATAATATAACATTGTAAGCTAATAAATTGTGGCAAAACATACACAAATCACTTCAAAGCAATACTTTAAATAATTAATATTCATTTGTTGAATGATTTGTTGTTCTCCCCCACCCCCTTTCAAAAATGCAACTTGCTTTTGTTATTCAATATTAATGCACAAAGACCTGGTAAAAATATTGTTAAAATTCATGAGGAAATTACTTTTTCAGTTATAGCATTAGGTGCAATTCCAAGGAATTGGCAGAGTAGTCATACGACTGCTGGAGGAATGCTGCGTTTAATGGAAACGTGTGGAAAGTCTCTACTGAACTCAGGCATAGAATTTTTTACAGAATTATCACAGTAGGAGACGTCAATCAGCATTAGTTTCCCGCAGGACTGCAACACACTAGAATGGAAGATACCAAGAGTTAAAAAAATGTATTGCTTGGCGAGGAATTTAAGATCTAGCATTCTGAAAACAGGAACTAAAATAATTCTATACAAAAGCCTTATAAAATCAATTTTTAAGTGTGCTTCTGACACAATAGACACAGGTATTACATTAACTGTTATGCAACAATGCCCTTGGGACTCAAAAGAAAATTACTCAAAAAGAAAATTCTACAAAGTATTTTGGTGGGACTTAAACACAGGGAACCACAACCCTCCAATGATACTCTTCAAGCATACTGGTATCAAGGAGGGCCAGGTCCACACAGCAATGTAATAAGGCAATGTAAATTAAAATGAGATCATATAACTAAGAACAATACCATTCAGCAGAATAATTCAATTCATAAAATGAAATGACTCAGACCCATTGCATAAATTTCGGTAGAAAAGTTATTTCACTTTTTTTATTGAAACATTCCAAAAAGAAAAAGAAGCACCTTTATTTCAGTTCTCCTTCTAGGGGAAAAAAATATGCACCCTAGCCAATAGGCTGAAATTGCCAGGCCGATGTAAAAAAAAAAAACCTTTTAACTTTGGTTTATTAGTATTTTTCCTCTTAACAAATTACTATTATTATGAAATAATGAATGTTACATTCTGTATTAATGTCAAACCTTTTCAAATTTAATTGAAATTATTAAGAAGTTCATATCTGACCGAAGCATATAGGATAAGATATGTAATAAGAACAGCACAAAAGATATAAATCTCTGATCTTATGTGGTTAGTTTTGTAAATCTAAAAAACATTTTTTGTAAGGTTTTTGGGCTTTTTCCTATTTTTGATTGAATGCCGAAAACAGGGGGGAAATTTTAATAACGTAAGGCTTCAATGACAAAAGTATTTTTGTATTTATTTAATGATAATGATGTTAATTAAATGCCTTGCATGAGACTAGGTTGATTGCTATGATAGATGTAAAAATATCGAATTTTAAATACAAGCTACTGGAAAATGAAAAGCAAAAAGTGACAAACATACTTTTTTAGGAGTTTTTTTTTTCATAACTATGGTTTTAGATGCAAATATTCAATTATTTAATATTCAAAAGAAAAAGAATTAAATAATTTTTTACAAAAAATTGAAATTTTTGGAAAGGATAAAAAATTTCTTATCGTTATAAGATTTTTGTGAAATTCCCCAACTTGCACAAGGCATTAAATTTCCCCTTTTCCTGTCCTGTAGCCATCAAAAGCTAAAAATTCAAATTTTCAAGGGAAGATTGACTCCAACTCAAGCTTCATAAATGGATTGCACTTTTTTGGAAAGGGGAATCATAGGCGTAACTAGGGTTGGGGAAAGGGGGGGGTCACCCTAAAAATGTACAGACTAAACACCAATAAGCAGTGCACAAGAGTTCAAAATTTACAAGTCATCAATACTTGTCATTACAGATATACTCCGTGTTTATTTCAGGCATCTCTCTGGGGGACTACCCCCTTGGAGCAAGTCAACTCCCCCCCCCCCCCCCCCATCGGCGAAAAAAATCAGATCACAATTTTTAAAAAAAGAAAGAAAAGAGAAATTACGCTTTTAAGACATCTTAAGGCCTAATATTAAATTATGAGTTGTGCTAGTATTGCTGCTGAAAAGAATGTGTATTTTCATGTTTACAATCTGTTCTTAGTCCGAAACGTGTGTTTTTTTGAGTTGTGCCACTATTGCAGTCCATGAGAACCAATCAATTCAGATCTTTTTTGTTCAATGTACATTTATGATTAGGCTAAGTAAAAGTGTAATTTTGTCACGGTATTTTTCACCTTCGCAATGTTATTATAAACGCTCTATGGGACCACTCATAAACAGTGTCACACTTTCTTTCAATATATTTGAGCCCCCTCCCCCCCTTTGTCACAAAATCACACTCTCCAACACACCCCTATCCCCTTTGCCACGTGTCACGCTGTATCACATGAACTTGCAGTTCAGAAATAAAGTACTTACGTTAAAGAATCATATTTTTAATTTTATTTTTTATCTTTTAACGACAGTTGTGGGCATAACAATAAATGATAATGATTACACGTGGACTTAAATAGCATAAAATTAGATTAAGGTTAAAATAGAAAAAAGATAATTAGTGCATAATAGTGAAAAATAATTAATTGACTTCTGAAAAATGACCCGCACTTATTTATTTTAAAAGTAAATACCTAAGAAGAGTTTCTTTTAAAATTTTAACTAGAAGTGATTTCAAACTTTAATAAGCATCCGTATTTTCAATATAAAATGAAATCAATGAAACTTTAAAATCAAATTATGAAAATAAAAAATCATCAAAAATAAGTTTAATCTGCTGGTTTTTTACACGTTTTTATAGAAATCAAAATGTGTAATGTCACACTTCTTGTTATCCCCCCCTTGTCACAATTTCTCGATCCCCCCCCCCCCCCCGCCGCCGCCCCACTCGAAGTAGTGTGACATCATCCCATATGAAGTTAAAAAAAGAAAAAAGGAGGATTAATAAGCAGTTTCTCAGCATGGGAGGAAGAAATAAAAAGTTGAAACTAAAATTGCAAAAAAGAAAAAGAGGAGGGGGCAGCTAAAATATTATTTCGAAAAAATTACATAAAAATAATCATACCTTTCCTGCTTCAGGGTTTCTTCCCAAAATAGGACAAAATACTTTCACCTTTTCTTTTACTCATAATCAAAATTTGTGCGCAGGCGAGCAAAGGAGACTTTTGCAAGACCACAAGAACCCACTAAATTCCCAACTGCCAAGGTCAATCAAGGTCTCTGTTTTATTGTGAAAAATGGTTGGGAAAAAAAGAGAATATGATTCGAGGAGAGGCATCCACAAAGGGGCAAGAGCGCTCCCCCCGCCCCCCTTGTCGGAAGCGTTTCTATGTTGATTCGATTTTACGAATTGCTAGTTTAAAAAAGAAAATAAAAGAACTAAGATTTGTTCCAGCAATAACAGCACAAACATCCATATCCCGCAATCGTAGAAGCAGGGGTCCATTAGGCATTAGCTTACTTCCACAATATGGGTAGTTAGAGTGTCGCCATTTCCACGAATGTAACCTTCAGGCAAGGATGGACAAAGCACCAAACTGTTGTACGTATATTTATGGCAGATGTGGTTCCATGAGGCTCGCATTTTGCGAAAAAAGGATCACTATATTTCCTGTTTTTGTGTGATAGGGTGATTAGAACCATATGCAGTCCTTAGGCAAGGAATCAATCCGTTATCTGTTGATGACACGCGGCACGCGGGACCTATCTTCTGGAGAATTGAGAGAAAAAAGGGTCTTTTTTTGAGTTCTGGTTTGTAGGCCCTAGATGTTTGAAGCGCCGTCTTGTCGTTTCCCCTATTGTAAAACAGAGGACCCCCCCTCCCGCTCCCAAACAGGTTGGTTCAAAGAACAAAATCTACTTATTATTTTTTTTTGTTTAAATTTTTTTTTTTCAGACAGGTTAAAAATTTCGAAAGTATTTCGGGGGGGGGGGGGGGGGGGGGGGGGCTCGGGTCCGTTGCCCCCCCCCCCCTTGCTTACGGCTTTGCCTACAACACCAGTTTATCAGAAAACAAACCTCCATCAAAGAGGAGAATATTTTCCAGGAAACTGGTGCGATTGTGTTCCCAAATTGCTGCCTTTGGGTAAAAAAGACATCAAGAAGGTAAGAAAACCATCTGGAGTAATTGAAAGGATCTCTGCTGTCTGTCTGTGTGTGGTACGGTGATTGAAGCCACCTTTCGCTGTAAAATTCCTAAAGGTGATAAGGGGGTTGATTATAACCAGATGAAAAGTCCTCTGTAATATGAGCTACGTACTTTGGTCATGATCACAACCCTTCAGAAAGAGGAAATAAAATCATATGCATATGTGTTTATTTTTCTTAGGGAAAAAATAGATATGTGCTTTGCAAGGCGTAGCCAGAATTGTTTTTGTGCCTAATAAATGTGCCTAAATAACTAAATACAAAATAGGGGGGGGGGGGAGTTGAATCCCCAAAACCCTCCCCTGGTTATGCCTATGGCAGAAGTCACTTAAAATTATGTTTATAATCCTTTAATATTACTGTTATTAAACTGAAAAGGTAAGTTAGGGAAGGAAAATGCTACGCATTTTGATACTAAATGAGTGATGCATGAATCTGAATTTTTCAACTGCAGAAACTGAAGCACATGGCTCTCACAGCACATTGGTAAAAAAGAAAAGAAAGACATTGCACATCTGTAACTATTTTGCGATTTTCTTTCAAGCTATAGACGATACAAAAGGCTATCCCGTTGCGTCTTACCCCCCCCCCCCCTTTCCCAACAAGTTTACATCCAGTTAGTTTTCTCGGAATTTTAGAACCAAAAGAAAGAGCAACCCCTGCACCAATTCTGAGAAACTCCAGTTCAACTTTGGCTACAAGTGCAGACTCGCCCCTAAATGACGATTGACAAATGCATCCCCCCTTATCACATGCATCCCCCTTATCACGTGACTCTCAGTTTCAGTTTCAGTTTCTCACGAATGTGAACTAGTGGTGGACCGTGCTCCAGGCCCCGAGAGTCTTGCCCGTTCTTCTCCTTCAACGTCCATCTCCACGATTTTGTCCCAGGAAAGAGATGAGGGGAATTCCACAGCTTGTCTCCTATGTTTTTCACACGAAGTAAAAAAAAAAAAAAAAAGAAGATTTTTCCAAGCCCACAACCCGATTAACTTGACATAATTTCCACCAAGTCGAGGAGCAAAAATGAATAAATAACTAAATACCCGATGGGGGGGGGGGGGGGTTGAACCCCCAAAACCCCCCCGTGGTTACGCCCTTGGGAAAAATAGCAATTTTATTATTTCAGCCTTTTGTGTATTCCTCCCCTCCCCTATTGTAAAAGGTTTTAAATCCTAGCCAAGTATAAATTTTATTTTTAGTTGAATGGTATATAGGGGCACAATCAGAATTTCCTACTGGGAAGAGGGGTACAATACCAGGGGTTGCACCAGAAGAAATTTACGTCCGTTTCTGGACCCTTCACAAAATTCCAATTGATCAAAACGGGCCCTTCACAAATTTCCAGTCAATCAAAACGGACACTTCACAAAATTCCAAACTACCAAATCGTATTTCTTATAGAATTATTTATTAAATAAACTGCAAAAAGTCATAAAATTTTTTATCACTGCATGTTTAAATTATGTATTTTTTTCAAAATTATATGATTTTTTACAAAAATCTTTTTAAAAATCACAAAAAAAAAAAAAAACGACCCTGGTAAAAATGCTGGATTAACCCCTGATTACAGTCTATGAATGCAGGTACGTTATAAATGGTAGGCCTAAAACTAAAGGTTCTCAAGGAGGTTAACCCGCCAAACTTCCTTAGTTGTGCCCTTTTTGGTACAAAAATAGTACATTGGTATTTAATGTTTTCCACAATTCATTTCCATGAGCGTAATAAAGTGCTGAATAAATTAAGTGAAAATAATATCAAAAACATTCATCCAGACTTCAGAGATTAATGTTAAATATTTTGAAAGAGAATATTCTAATTTCTATGAAGGATGAGAAAAGCTTGCGTTTGCAATGGGGTTGTAACCTTCAGTCGCAAACTTGATCAGAAAGCATTATAATCGTGAAAAGGAACATAAAAAACAATACTACTGAGAAAAAAATGCTTTTCTTAAAATACTTTTTAAACTAGAGAGGTTTGAAAAAGCTCTGCATTTAAAATAAGGCTTGGTCTCGTAAGTCCTCACAACTGACTTCGCACATTTTCTCCTCAACGCGCAAGGCAGAAACTAGTGCATTTACGTAAGGTAGCGTTGCTTCTAAAATTTTTAAAGCTGCATTACCTGAAAAATTATGGTGCTTTTTAGGAATACCATACGTATGATAAAGATTTTCTACAATTAGGAGATGAGGGAAAAATTGTCTATCATAAAATCGCCATATATTATAATCAGATAAATTTCGAAGGATATTTGATATTTTTTCCTATCATTTGTTAATGTGCCTGCGGAAAAGTAGCTTTTATTAATTGAATCAAATAAATACATCCTTTCCTTCGCGATAATTATTGTAAAAATAAAATTGCGAAACTAGACACTGCAAAAATAACTACACAATCACATATTTCTAAGGATTTAGAGATAAGAATTCTTTTGCATGCTATATTATGCATACTTTTAAAGTCTACACCACTGAAATTTTATCATGTTATTAATGCATGGTGAAAAATTTTCATTATTTAAATTTATTCACATTAGACATTCTTTTTTAATGAATAACTTTTAAACAACTTCCTACATAGAAGCAAATACCAGTTTGGTTCTGCATACTTTTTTGAAATTCGACATTTCGTAACTAAAAGAAAGGTTTTGTATATTTCACAAATAATCGCCAAAAAACACGAATTTGAACACGATGCGAATGAATTAACTTTTCAGAAACACATGCCTATTTTTCTTTTCTTTTTCTTTTTTCACGAAAGCAGTTTTCTTACATTTTCGTTTGAGGTTAATTCAGACATTATGATTAATTTACTTCACCACTAATTTTATCGTTAAAACTAAAAATGCATTTATCTTTTGAATTTTCGACGGAATATTTACTTATTAATGTGTTCTTTAAAAATGAAGAAGTATTTCATTCGTTTCAAGGAAACGTTTTCTTGATTGCTTTTACGCACCCAAGAAAAGAATGATTTCTTAACTTTCAGACAAATATATATGTATTTATGTTTCCTAAAATTCCAACACTGCCTCACCCTAAAGCAGCCGCAGTTTTTTTCTGCGAGTGATGTGTAGGTTCATAAAAGTCCTCTCATGTGTGCACTACATTACGACTGACAATGTGGCTTAAAACCAAGGGTTCGAGTGGGGGGGGGGGGGGCAACAGCCCTCTCCCCTCTTGTATGCCCTAACTACATTAAATAAAATGTATTGCTCTGAATCAATTGTAGCAGTAAATCTTCAAGGTACTAAATGAAAAAGTAAATATCCGTTATAATGAGCTGATCCAGTAGCTAACTGATATAGGCGAACTCTAATTAGGGATCATTCATAAATGATGTCATGCTTTGAGGGGGAGGGGGTTCGTGAAATTGTGACAAGGGGAGGGGATAACAAGAAGTGTGACATCATGCTTATACAACGTAGCGTGACGCATGAGAAAGGGAGGAGGGGGTATGTTGAAGTGTGAAATTTTGTGACAAAAGGGGGAAGGAGGTCAAATATATGGGAAAAGAGTGTGACATCATTTACGAACGGTCCCTTAGCATCTTAACATAATATTTCATTATAGTACAATTGAAATCGACTGGAAAATACCTTAGGGGTCAATCATAAATGATGTCACGCTTCGTGGGGAGGGGAGTTCAAGAAAGTATGACAGATTGTGACAAGGGGAGAGGGGACAAGAAGTGACATCGCACATTTCGATTTCTATAAAAACATTTAAATCGGCAAATTAAACTTATTTTATGCAAATGTAATATAGCGCGACATGGGGGTGACAAAAGGGGGTATGTTGAAGTGTGGCACTTTGTGCCTCAGATATATTGAAAAATGTGTGACATCATTTATGAATGGTCCTTCAGCCAGTCGATTTTAAATACGTTAACCTAAGAAATAGTGATATTCAACAGTATTTCTTAGGTTAACGTCGGCCGCTAACCATTACCATATGAAAATGTATTCCAAGCACTTAAATATGTTTAAAATGAAATATAGAGGTCATGTAAAGAAACATAAATGTGTCCAGTTCCGTAGAAGGGACTATCAAGATTATCATTCTCTTGTAACGAATTATGTTTTAAATTATAAGCATAAATGTTCATCCGAAAATCAGTATCTTTTGAACTAACTATGCAATTTCTGAATCATTTTAAAATTCATTGTTTGAGGCATTGCAATACAACATCTGCAATGCTTATGAACTATTATTTGCTTAAATAAGCAAATTAGTTGATAAGATTGGAAGGATGGTAAAAATAAACCCTGAAATACAGCGCAATCTTAAGGACACTCCGCCTTCTACTCAGAGCGGTGTCAGTTGTGATGTAATGCGTAGTAGCGGCAAAAACCGAGGCAGCTTCTGCGCATTGTTTAAAATCCTTTTTAAACAAATAAAATGAATCATAAATTTAAAAAAAAAGTGTCGCACCCCATGTTTTCAACCATGCTCTTTCCACAAAAAATATTTTTGAAAAATAGTCAACAACCCCATTACTGAAAAAAATACTTCAGAAATGAAAAAATTCTATAATTTTTAAGGATTTTTCTATACATTACATATAATTGCTCATTGTTAACAATATCTACATACACTTCACACCCGATTTTTAAAAATAATAATATCGCAACTTAATATACAAATGAAAAAATGAAGATTTTCACCATTTTACCAAAATCATTTGAATCTTCCCTGGAAGGGAAGTCTCCCCCAGTCTATTTTCAAGGAGGGGTTCTGAGAAATTTGAGCACAACCCCCCCCCCCCCACTTACCCCAAATTTTAGGCCCGGAACCATCTTGTGTTAAACAGAGTAAGAAGATAAAAAAATGTGAAAGTTAAAGTACTTTACTTTTTAACAGATGAAGCAGTAACTTCACTTAGCCCCAACAAATCCAGTTGTTCCAAATCTTTTGAGCAAGATGCAAGTGCATTTATTTCAGAATCTGACACAGATCTACAAAGCAACAAAAATGAATATTTCAATCTGCTTTGTCAGTTAAGGTCCACAAAGAATGATACAAAGAGAATTTATCTATGATTATGACCCTTTCCTGGGTACTGGCTCTAGTATCAGATGCAACAAAGTAAAATTAAATACTATAAAAGGGGCCTTAATGTGAAAATATGGTAACGAGACTAGTAAAATGCTAGGAGCTCCAATAGAGGGAGGAGTAGCAGGATTGCACTGTTATATAGGAAAGGATAATTTAAATTTACTTTTAATATATTAGTAGTTTGTACTTCAAACCATGAGCCAAGCTGTACTCCCACTGTTGTGGTGCTCATCTATAAACGGATTGTACTCCCTTATTGCCTTAATTCCTGGTTGCTATGCAAAGGGGAGCTTGGATACCCCAAGTGTCATTAGAAAAAACAACAAAACACAGTAGTTACAGCTGTAGATATGGGTCAGGTAAATACCCAGTAGATAGGGTATAACCTAAGGGTCCAGCTAAGAGGTTGGGATCTGGTGGAGAAAAGTAGAAAGGGTATTAATAAATGGGTATTTAACTTTACCCTGGGTAAATACCCAAAATCAGGGAATTTATAGTTTTCAACCAATTAAAAAATATTTAACCATGATTTGTCTTGACTGGAACTTTGAGATAAAATAGATATTTTTAATTTATACAAATAAACTTACAACTTAAAATATAACAACCATTGAGAAAATATTTCAAAAAAATTATAAATACCCAAATAAGGAAGCAACAAGGTTTGCATAGTTTAATAGGTAGGCATAAAATTGAAGTCATTTAAGTTAACATACAAGCATATTGAAACTTTCACGGCAGTCCACGAGATATTTGTAATTATGATACAAAAAGAAGAGAAATTAACAACCAATTTAATCCCCCTCAAATCCTCCCATAATGCAAACTGAGAGGCCTGACACAAAGTATTATTAATGAACACAAAACACAACATGACATCACAACTAAAAATGGACCAGGGAAAGAATTATGTATTATTCCCATGCAAGAAAAATAATAAGTTATGTGTGATAAACTTTCTACAAAACAAATTGCTTAAAACCTGCTTAAAGTTTTGACTTTCAAATAATATATTTCTGGCAAAATTTTCTTATCTAATTAATACTTAATGTTATGAATGAATGTCCTCCTCCACCTGAATTTATTTAAAATGACAGACCTAGAAAGGAGGCCTTTTTGTTGGAAATATCCCCCCCCCCCCTTAGCTAGTTTTAAAATTACAAAACAAAAATTTAGCAAATAAAATTTCGATTCATGAACTGAAATTTAAGAAGTACTAAACAATTCCCAAACAAAGAAAACACTGATTTTCAATCATAATTAACACCTTCAATAGAATTTGTTGTTTACTCAAAAGAAAAATTCATTCTAATTTCTTAGTAAACAACAAATTAACTATTGTCAATGTACACCAAAACATATTCGTGTTAAAAAGATAGATAATTTTTCAAAAATAAAAAGAAAAACATAGCTATTGAATTTCTCATTAAATTTATAAATACCCAAGTACTTATGAATTTTGGGTATTTACCTCAAATTATAAATGCCTGGGTATTTTACATCTATAGTTAAAGCATTAATGATTTAGTTGTTTCAAAGACTATTTAAAGAAGCTGAATTTTGGTTTTCATATATTTCTGAAGCATGAAATGTTTACTAGTGGCAGGCAGTTCAGACATACAAAAAGAACACAGCAACACAGGCATGTATTGTATAGCACACTGCCCTTTATATTTAGTATGAGATGAATAAGTGATTTGTTCTGATCACATTCAGGCAAAAGAAAAAGAAAAGTCTATTCTGAATACATCATGAGGATGAACAGCATTTTGTAAATATTAAACAAATATTAGTATTTATCATTACTAGCCTCTATGACAAGCTAAATTGTCCTTTTACATCTTTAATTAATATTTTGTCATTTTAATGCACTTTTAATATCTATAATACAAAAACTAAAAGTTGCTAGACACTTTAAAGTTGGATACTTATTCTTCAGTAGCATAATAAATGACAGACTGCATTACAAGGAAAATAGCAATTGCTTTCGTTACAGGGGAAATAATATAAAATTGCACTGCTAAGAAAATTAATCCCCACTTCTTCAAGAATGAAAATAAATAGTAAAATAAAATTTTAAAAAATGTATATATCCTTCTTCCAACAAATATTAAATTACTGCTGCACATACATTTGAATTACCGCGGAATTTCTAATCCATTTCACTTCAATTCTTCGAACAACTCGTGCTGGTACACTAATTTATGGCTAGTGACACCATTATCATTCCCTGTAGATTTCCATTGTTATTCCAGCATAAAATGAACTTCTGAAATCAGTTTGTTAAATGTTAGTGCACTGGTTTCAAAACTTTTTTGGCTCAATGCACATTGCTGGAATTAAGATTTCTCCATGGCACCCTTCCCTAAGTAAAAATATGACTTATCATACAAATAAAAATAACTAAAACTTGTGTATCTGCAGAACTGATGTTAAATATGCAGCTTTTAGGAAAATTTTATAGAATTGGAGCTATACATAATTAATCCTTCTATAATTAACAATTGAAATATGACTTTGACTCACAGTGAAAAAATAATTCTTTTGAACATGATAAAACAACCAAGCCATTATTTATTAAAATAGGCAAAGCTAGATATTTTTCCAAACCTTTTTAAGACAAAGTAATAAATAAATAAATAAATAAATCTTTCATTAAGCTGTGCTGAGTTTCTTTTGTATTTTATATCATTTTCAATGCTTTAAAGCAAAATTAATTGCACATTTAAAATTCAAAATCAGAATAGAATTAAATAAAGGATCTTACCTAATAGCCGTCAAACAAAGCTTCTTCAAATTTTGACACTGATTAATAAGTTTCCTAATGCACCCACAAGCTGCATCAATTTTATAACTAAAATATAAAATTTCATGTTAATCCACATCAAAAAATAAAAATTCCAAATATAGCACATAAATTAAAATAATAAATTAACTTTGTGCAAGTAAACTGTAATAAAAATTTTCACCTTAAGAAAGCACAAATTAGCATTAAAATGCAGACACATGTTTCGGGGTTGCTTGGAATCCCTTTTCAATGCGATAGTGGAGTTTCTAGATGCAAAAACATCCAAATGAAGCAGACAAAATTGCAATTAGGCAATATTTTAGTAACAAACTACTTATTACTCCTTGTGATTTGTGACCCCTTGCCAACAAGTTTTTCTAAACACAATTGCAATTCATAACTGTATAGTTATTTTACTTTCAAAATAATCGGTAGACTTTGAAACCATCATTTGATATTGATTATTGACAATTTAATTGGACCCAACAATGACAAGTAGCATCCCAATAACAGAAAAGTATATAAATATTGAATTAATGTTTTCACCACATGCATAACTGCTCAATATTATTTCAATATGTGACAGGGAAAAAAATGATTTTATTCATTATGGGGTCCCTAAAATTTGGAGACCCAATGCATCAGCTCTAGGCCCATGAAGTAATACCTATTCAGGTATCAATAGAGCATTTTTTAACAGGGTCCGTTTTTTTAGGAATTTTAAAGAGATTTTGTGAAAATTTAAACATATAGTTATGAAAATTTTTATTATTATTCGCCGCTTTTATGGTATAAAAAACACAATTTGGAAGCTTGCAAATTTGGGATGGGTCCGCTTTTATTGATTTGAATTTTGTAAAGGGTCCATTTTAATTGATTTGAATTTTGTGAACAGTCTGTTTTGATCAATTGGAATTTTGTGAAGGGTCCCAAAAACGGATCCAAATTTCCTTTGGGCGTGACCAATGCTATTGTAGAGAAAAACTAAAATTTCAAAAATTAATGCATTAAAGGAAGAATTTTACAATAAAAGAAGCTTGAACAAAATAAAACTAAAATGGTTACATAATATCATACCATATTTATTTAGTAAAAACAGAATGTACTGCCAACTGGTGCAAAACTACCTTAGAAATTCAATTATTCAAAGAATGCTAACAGTAGAGGAATAAAAAAAATTCAAGAATTTTTTGTATTTTTATTGTAATAAAATGTCTACTTTTAAAGAAATACAATTATAAACTAATTTTTAAATATTTACTTGCAATACAATAAATCCCAATAACATTGGGAGCATGTGTATTAATTTTCATTTTTCTACATACTTCTTAATATTTGAAAATGTGTATAATTCAATTTTTAAATATGAGCAGATTTTTCGATCAAACATTTATAGCTTAATAATTTACACTCATTCATTATAAAGATAAACATTAATAAGAAAAAATGGGATAGCTTAGAAGACAGTCATATATGACTCACTAGAAAAAATAACCATTTATGAAGATACAGCAACAGCAAAAAAAAAGGAAGGGGGATTAATAAGTATATTAGTAGGAAAAACAAACATTATGTTTAAGATGAACAAACTATACTTACCACCAACCAATATCTAATTCAACCAATTCATAACATTTGTCAGCCAATTCAAGTATTCCAACGCAAGTCAGAGAACATCCTCTCCAGAAATCTAGAGTTTTGATATTTCTGAAATCAAAGGAAATTCAAATGATACAAAACCATAACTTTTAAAAAAATATGCAAGCAACAAACCCTTGTTATACATACGGTAAATTGTTTCCAACAGCACTGGCAACTTCATTAAAGGAAGAGATATTTTTACAACTCCCAAGAAACAAGTGTTCCAACTTAGTACAACCTCTAAGAAAAGACGACATAGTATAATGACTAGTGATGGAAATCAAGTCTTGTCTTAAGTATTAAATCAAACATGATTATACTTACTTTATAATTGCTATTATAGATGCTTTGTCAATGTGGGTTCTGTATAAATCAAGATAAATCAAATTTTTTATTTCAGAGATGAATCTGAAACCACTTTGAGTCAAGTCAGCAGCGTGACAAGATCTCATTTCAAGTTCTAAATAAAATAAATATAAACTATAGATGACAGCAGATTTAAATAATAATAACAACTCAATATGCACATTCATGGTAAAATAAGTCATTCAGGAAATTAAAATGGATACAATAATTTTGAATTTCCAACCTATTCGTACACTTATGCTAGAACTATGATAACTATGTTACGAATGTTTTTTTAGGTGTATATAGAATTATTAAACTAAAAAGCCAAAAATTAAATTTTAAAAAGTATATAAATATAATAATAAAGAGCTAAAGATTAAAAAGATCTCATTAGAATCCTTAAAATAAAACTATTATATACTGTTTCATTGCAGTTATTTTTCTCATAAGGGAGACATATGAGACATTAAATTTCTGCCAGCATACACCAGCCACATTTTGACCATTTCAGAAAAAAAAGAGAGGTGATACAGCTAAAATAACCAGAGAAATTATTTTTTCTTGGTATAGCAGCATTCATCATAGAGAAAATATTAACCCAAACTCAAAGTACCTTGCATATACCAATGTTTCTCGTTGTATGCTAAATCAATATTGTGCATTTTTACTACCTAAATAAAGGGTGTGCAAATAGGATGAGTAATGGTATGAAAAATATCAAGCCCTAACAAAATAGTAAAAAAAGTGAATTTTTAAAATATTTTTTCAATTTTGTTTATTAACACACAACAAAGTAGCAAGAGCTGATGTAAATTTTGAATTCATCAAGAGTTCATAAGTAGCTCTTCCTCTACTCTTATAACTTGTACCAAAATTTATAATATGCTTGGAAATTATAGTTATTTAAAAAATTATTATAGTAACTGTATTAGTTTTATTTGGTTGACAATTTAATTTTTCAACAATGATAACTTCATTTTTAATCGATCGACCGATTGAGCAAATCAATTTGGAAGATTTTGCAACAAATTTCCCCGACTTTTCTAGACATACATTTAATAATATTTTGTGTCTCAATTTGTTCAATGTAACATATGATTATTGAAAAGCAATTTGTGACTTCTAAATGCTTTAGACATACTAAAACATAAGCCATAATAAGAAAAACTGGTTTGGATAAAAGAAATCATTTAACAATGTTCTAAATTTAAAAAAAAAATCCAATATCAATAATATTTAACACACACAGTCATCAATAATGTGACATCCCCAGAATATAGGATGAACATTTTCATAAAAATATATGCAATTAAAAAATGAAATAAGACTTTGTGTGCAAAAAGTAGCTTTATAAAATGATCATGAAAATACTAAAATGAAAATAAAATAATTCAATATTTACATGAAGAAGAAATGTACATAAACAATAAAGTTTTGTTGTTTTAGAAAAGAAAAGAAAAGGGGGGGGGGGGAGTGGATACTATGCACAATAAATTTTCGAAGTTTTTAAAAATAATCTAATTTTTATGAGGTAAAAAACTCTGCTACACTTAGTTGTCAATAATTAATTCTGAACACATAAAACTGATAAAAGAATAAGTGAAATTTTGTGAATTTGGAAAATAAATTTTAAGCAAATAATAATGATAATAATATCATGAATTATTTGTAGCATATTCACCTAGCTTAAGTGCATCAAATTTTAAGTTTCTTATTCCACACTAAGAAGTTTAAAATGATATTGATGTAGTGAGCGACTCACTTAGTTAGCTGGTACATTTATAGACAATGCCAGAGAAATCCAGTTGTTTAATTGTAGTGTTAATAAAACAAAGAATCATGACTTAATTATGTTGCAAAAAAATGTCAGAACATTTTTTCCTTTCGCAAATATTTACCATACATAAAAATATAGTTACGTTATTATTTTTCTGCAAATTATTTTTCCCTTACATAAAAATATTTTGCAGAAAAATAATAGCGTAACTATGTTCAGCCTGATTTCACAATATCAAAATTTAAATTAAAATTCCAAACAAAAAATTTAAAGATACAAAATGTTTTTTTTAAATAGCAATGTTTTACATGTGTATTGATGTTAATCATTTAAATTGTTATACTTACTATGTTTATTTATACAACCAACCTTGTAAGCTTGGGCAACATTTAGCAATAGCATTAAGAACATGGTTGTTAACAAATGGACAGCAGGAAATGTTTAAGTTGACCAAATTTCTACACTTTGCTTCCAAAAACCTGGGAATATAATTGTGAAAAATTGCTTCTTTTTTTCAAATGAAGGTAAAAGAAATTTTGAAAAGATTAATTGAAACAAAAATTCTTTCAGTAATCACTTCCTAATTTAAAAGATTGATATAGTTAAAAAAAATAATGTCAAAGATATACTTTGAGGCCTGGCATCTAACAGGAGTAATATCAAAGTTGCATAAACACAGTATTTACTGCAAGTAGAACATATTTTGGGCAATTAACAACACATTTGACAAATATGAACAGAATTGAGTACTATTTGTCAAACATAGAAATTAAAGTACCCTCATGTAAAATAAAGTAAGTTCATTTGTACAGTGTAAATGATATGAAGGTTTTAAAATAATTTCTCTAAAATAATATTCATTTAGAATAACATGAAAGTTGTCATACTCTATGAAATATGGAGGCGAAATTCTTCCTTGTCCTCCACACCAAGACATATTAAGGTTTCTTAATGAATTCAATCTTGGTTCTAAATTTCTTAGTGCTGACTCATCAACCTGATAAAAAAAATATACACTGAAAAAGCTTTAAACTCATTTACTTGTCTGTAAAAGGATATTATTTGTATTTGATGCATTAAATAACTATTTTTATTACAGTATACACAATTTATGTATTCTTAAGGAATGATAAGGTAAACTATAAAACTAAAATAGTCAATGAAATGCAAATAATTTCTTCAACAACAAGTTATTTTACAATTTAAAAAAATCTACAAAATAATAATAACATAAAATTATGCTTATTTTACGTTTTTTAAATATTCACTGGAATAATTTATAAGTTTTAAATACACTAGACATATTTCATTACATAAATTTTAAAAAATGCTCTTCATGCCTGCAAGATTTTAAATAATTGCAACTAGTACTATTTTAGGTTAATATGTTAAACACAGTTTCATTAAGTCTAATTTATCAACTACCCCTTTAAAAAATTGCAAAAAAAATCATTTTCACAAAATTCTAACATCTGAAGTTTGTATATATAAAAACTGAAAATTTTCCTTCACAAAGAGGATGTCTAAAAATATCATTATAAATACAAAAATGTAGTAGAAGAATTGTTCAAATGCATTCTTTTTTTTTTCCTTTCTTCCCAACCTGAAAGATCTAAGTTACTTGTTCAAACATGGTCAGAACAAGCTTGTAATGACGGTAAATTTTCTAAACTATCATCTGTATTTAAACATTTCATTTCTTAAACATATGTTCCACTTATCATTTAGCTCTTTTTTTTTCTCATACAAAAAGCATGCTTTTGCAGATCTAAACATTAGTTTAATTTTTAAATGGATAACATAAGAAATTGCAATATTCAGCAACTTCTGGGTATAAATTTGCTTTTATCAAATGTCAGATCAACTCTGAGCATTCTTCAGTATGTCAAAATGTCCAGTCTTGCCTCATTTTTTTTCTTTCTTTTTTTCCGCAGAAAAGTAATTTTGTAGAAAATTGAGCACACAAAAACAAAGTATTAAAGGTATTTAGGCTTTTGAACAAACAAAAATGTAAAATGCTGTTTAAGGTAAAAAATAATTTTGTAAAGGATCAAATATAGTTTTTATTATGATAAAAAATACATAAAACGTTACCTGATACCAGTACAACTGCAAATTTAAATCTCTATATAATACAGGATCATAACAAACATCTCTGAAGACTCTAAAATATAAAATCAAACTTAATTCAATATTTTAGAAACATTTTGATGCAATTGCTTAGCCTAAAATTATTACAATACATAGGATAGGGTTTAATGGAAACATATGATCTGAAAATTTTTAAGAATTACAAGGAACTGCACATATACAAACAGCAATTGTTACGGTAAAAAGGCTTAATATTGTTCCTTTTCCCCCCAAAATTGATCATTGACATTTTATAGGTTTATAGTCTTATGTGACAGTTCTGTAACAAACTACTTCAGGTTTTTGAGAAATAAATCTAAATCAATCAGATGAACAAAAGGAGAAAACTTAAGGTTATACACTAACTTAAAATTAAAAACTTGAATAAAATCAGAAAACTTAAAAATGTTTTTAGGGTCATTTCACAGTATTTTCTAAAAATGTAGAGTCCGCAACATGACACTTTTTTTGTTATAACTACGTAATTTACAGTTTAATTATCACTAAATTTTATTTTCAAATAATGTGCTCAACACATTATATGAAAATAAAATTTGGTGATAATTAAACTGTAAATTACGTAGTTATAACAAAAAAAGTGTTGGGTTGTGGACTCTACGTTTGGACAAAATACTGTGAAATGGCCCAATACATTTGTATTTAATTCTCAAATACATACCTGGATACCTTGGCAGTACAGCATAAGCTTTGTAGATCTAAATAACTTAGTATTGTGCTCAAAATTTCGTGCTAAAAGAAATACAGAAAATATGTATACGTTACCAGCAAAGTATGAAATGCCAGCTTTCTATAGAATGCCGGACGTTTTTTAGGTAAGGTATGAAATAAGAGAAGAATTATACTTTCCCTAGGCATTGTATATAATACCTAGGCAGTCTACAGAATGACAAATGCTATTTAGGCAAAGTATGAAGCAAACGTCCTGATGAAGTTATTATGTAAATGATGTACATTTCTCAAAAATAAAAATATTATTCTGAGAAAATAATGAGAGTGTCATTAAAAAAAATATTAACTGACTTCACAAAGGAGGGAGGTTACACATTTGTACTGTATGTATGTCAGTTTTTTTTTTTTTTTTTTTTGTCCACTCATAACTTCTCATAGATAAATTGATTTTCATGATCTTTTGAATCGATCGAGAGTGGTTTCCCATAGGTCCCGTACCTTTGTTTGACCATATTCGATACTAAAAAAAAGTTATGGACAGAAATGTGGTCATTTTTTGTTTTTTCACCATAACTTTTTACTAAATGAACCGATTTTGATGATTTTTTCTTTAATTAATAGAGGGTTGTCTATCTCAAATATTGCACATCAATTTGACAACATTTGTTTTTTAGAAAACACGTTATGGGTGAAAAATAAGTAGTTTTATTTTAATTGGAAAGGCTTGGCTTGGTTTTTCTTTGTAGGTAGAATTGTTAATAAACATGGAACTCATTATTAAAAAACAGTTTGCAGCCATTAAGCTGTAATATTAAAAGCAATTATGACAAGAGTCTGACTGAAGGCTTCTCTGAAGAAAAAATTAAATCCAATCAGTTTGTTTGCTCTAATGGAATTTTAAAAATCGATTTCAAAATGAAATTTATCATGCAAATGGTTAACTTTTAGTGCTATTCCCTCAAAGAAGGTTTCCCCTTTCATATGGATTTTTTGAAAATGGAGTATTTATATAAGAATGCATTTACACCAAAAAGAATAAAAATAAAATAATTTTTGAAAAAAAAAAAAAAAAAAAAGAACAGACTTCAAATTATAATTGTGCTAAAAAGTGAAAAATAAATTAATTCTTTAAAGAACATTGATACAACTTTTAAACATAATTTTTGAAGTCGGTGCAAAATTACGAGAGTTTAATTATCATTACATCATCATTATTTTACATAGAAACTGTTGCAAACCTTTATATTTGTAATTGATTCATGGTTACAAAAGTAATCATGAATCAAAATCCATCATAATTTTGCACCAACTTCAAAAATTATGTTTAAAAGTCATATCGATGTTGTTTAATTTATTTTCCCCTTTTTAGCACAATTTATAATTTGAAGTCGGTTCTTTTTTTTTTCAAAAATTATATATATTTTGTTTTCCACAATCATCACATTGTAGCAATTCAGCAACCAAAAGTCCCTGGGTTTCTTCTCAGTAGCCATTTTGGCTTTTTGTACATCAATGATTAACTTCTGGTAAGTAGTTCCGGTTAAGAAAACACTATTTTTTGAAGCGTTAAGCCTCATTTTGCACTTAACGAATCGGAGATGTATCTTATATTTTGCCGGTTTCTCATTAATTTGGCATTCTATAGAATGCCTGGGAAATGTGTGAAATATAAATCATTTCATACATTGCCGGCTAGTTTTAGGCATTATATACAATGCCTAGGCATTCTATAGAATGCAGGATTTCAAACTTTGTCGGTAACATATACAAAAAATGTTACATCACATAAATTTCCACTACAAGACCAATTACCTTTTTTCATCTCACTGAACATTTTATCATAATATCACAGATGTTTTTTATATATATACAAGTGAAAGATGCAAATTTTTGCATTTTCAGAATTCTTTTGAATCAACCACAGGCAGGTTAACTCCATTTGGCCTATTTTCGAGCATCTCAGAAATCTGGGTGAGAATCCCAGCATCTTGACCTGAATAGCCCTTGTTATATAATTGTTTCTTTGTTTTACCACTATTTACGAGTTATGCTAAAGCATAGGACAGAACAAAAATGATAATATACCACATTAAAGAGTTTAAAAAAGGGCATACTTATATAAAATATAAACTTTGATAGTGTAACATATTCCAAGCATTCTATATCATTGCTACAATCAAGACATTAAACACTCATTTCATAAAAAAGTACAACATTGAAAGAATTTAATATAAAAAAAATGGTTGTAAAAAATCAGAAATGCCTTTGAAATGTTTGAATAATGACAGTCTGATAATAAAGACATTGTAATAAAAGGGAATGCCTTGTAATTGAAAAGTTAAATGTAACTTTATACATTCTAACAAAAACTATGTTTTTCTAAAGCACAAGCCTCTTCTTCTCCTGCCAAAAAAAAAAAAGAAAAAATGGCTTATGAACTTTAATTTATTTGCAAAACGTGACAAGACTTGCATGCTAATCAATTATATGTGATTTTGGAAAAATCTTTTAAGGGGGAAAGGTTTAATAGCCTTTGTAAACATGATGCTGAGACATATATTTAGTTTATTGAGATAGCATTTGACACACTTACAAAAGTAAGGCAAAAGAGAAATTTTACTGTTTTCAACTTAAAATCTGATATTAAGAAAATCATAACGGAAATGCCAAAATAAATTTTAAAAAATGATAAAATGTGCTAGTGTAAAATTAGGAAACAAGCTAAATAGAACACTTACTGGCAATAAATCAAAAGCGAAATCAGAATGACCCTCTTCAACGGCACTGTAAGAACACATGGTAGAACTTCGAAAATCATCTACTATAACTTTCTTAGAAAGTGGTTTAGATATTGAATAATTTCCAGAAGGAAGACTATAGTTTGTAAAAGGATTGGGAAATCTGTCTTCTCCATATAAGATAAGACCATCAACTTCAAAATAGTAATTTAAATGCCGATGATGAAATTCTATTCGGTAATAGCTACAATAAAAATCAAAACTTAGTACGAAAGTATACACTTACACACATATATATGTATATGTTATGAATTGCAATTTTATTACATTACTGTACAATACCGAATAAGCGCTCCCTAAATGTTGCTGAAATTTGTGAAAATATGGGAGGTGGCACTTAAACGGTACAAGCGAAAAAACGTATTGATTATACACCTAACCTGTCCATGATTCATTGAAAGCAGCACCACAGTAAAAGCTCATCTATCACTTGTTCGTACAGTCAACATTTGTTCCGATTGTCCCTCTCCCCCCCCCCCCCAAAAAAAAATAAAAAGAAAGAAAAGAAAAAAGAAAAGTGGTGCACAAATTTCGATCACACCGAATGCACAGCTCTGCATTTAACCTTCTTTTGCACTTTCTTTCACATGTTTTCCTCTGTAATAATAAATAAATCCATTATAATTATAAACAATAGCAAGAAAAGATAACATCAGCTGAAGGCACCGAGGCAGGTGCAAAACATTGCGTTTTTAGTTACTTGAATTTGCACAGAGAATTTTTTTTTTACTTTTTTTTGTCATCTTCATTTTAGATTGGATATTGTTATGCTAACTTGCAAAACTGAAGATTCTTGTGTAACTATACGCACCCCAGCACCCCAAATATGATGGTTCGTGCCATTTTGAAAGCGTGTTCTTTTAAACACAGCATGAAAGTTGGAATTAATATATTTTAAATAATGAAAATAAAATTTATTGAATGAATTTAAGATCGTAATTGAGCAATTTGTACTCATATTCGATCATCACTTTTGCGATCGCGATTTTTGTAAAAAGGTTCATTTTTTTGCTAATTATTTCTTCTGTTCTTTCTTTAAAATTTCAATGACAATCCAAGTTGGAGGGGGGGGGGGGCGAATAATTGATATTTCGTCCTAAAGGTAATTTAAGGAAAAAAGGAGGGGGCGCTTATTCGATCAGGGGTGCTTGTTTGGTAGTTTACGGTAGTCCATTTTTAATTGTTAAGGGCAGTTACCCTGAGAGTATAGAAATGGTTGCCAATATTTCATCATTAGCTCTATGGAAACCTTGCGCAATATTGCATTTAACACCAAGCTGGGATTGAAGCTGGAAACAGTTTTCAAGGACTAATCCTACTTTCAACAACTTTCTAGGGCTGTTCGTTGGAAAGATAAAATGACAGCCTCTTATATATATATGCAATATTTTTTAAAAAAAGGAATAACATAGATAATATTTTAATTATGCAGAAACAATGAATTCATAAATTAAATGTGGTTACTTTTATATTTAACCTTGCTGCCTATGCACAAAGGTAAAGCATGTTTACTTGTTCCGCAAGTATGAGAAGCATTACTTGAACATAGTGGGAAAGGGGGATGGGTTCATTTTTGTGAACGTGAAGCAACTTTGCTAAAAAAATATACTCAACATTAATTTCCCATCTTTCTTCATTTTCCCATCGTTTTTTTTTTTTTTTTTTTTATCAGCAAACTACACAGAAACTACATACGTATGTATGTTGTACACAAATTTAACTTTTTGGTGTTAATCATACTATACGAAATATATTTTAAGAAACACAACCAATAGCGTCCAACATGAATTACAATTTAAATTATTATTCATCAACTAAATATCAAGGTATCAAAAGAAAAAAATTCAACTTGCTTGAGAAAAATACATTAAATATGTAGTCTTACAAAGTGATCCCTATACATGTATTATAATTCAGTTCAGTTATGAAAGAAGAGTTTGAAGAAATTAATGCTTTTAAAATAAATTAATTACAGCAATGAAAAATTTAAAAAGTTAAAATAATTTTCTTACTCTGTCAAAAAATCAATATTTTCAATTTCAAAATTAAAACAATTAGATTTGTTTGGATTTTGAAATTGAGGAGCTCCTTGCCATAAAATTGTCCACCTATGAAAATAGAGGTTAAATTAGGATCTAAAAGAAAACAAATTGGAGTAGTTAATGATTGACAATACAAACATTTAGAGTTAAAATTCTAGAACAAGAAAATAATACTTCCAATGAAAAGATAAGTAATCAATTTAATGATGAGTTACTGTCAATGTTAAATTCTTAATAAAATACAGATTAGAAAAGCTAAAAAAACATTGAAAAAGTCAACAGACAATTTAAAGCAGAGCAAGTTTAAAAATAATGTCACAGATTAAATGCAACTTTACATTTAAACATTATTTTACATGAAATAGAAAACAACATTTCCAGTTAGCACAGATAATTGACCTTTTAGAAAAATGTTATTTAAAAAAAAAAATCCCAAGTCAAATACTATAAAAAATATAATACATCACATTAAAAGTCACTCCCAAAGTTCACGACTGTTTTTTTTTTTTTTTTTTTAATACATATATACACACTCAAATTCTGATATAATACCACTTTCAGATCTAAGTGTTATTTGGAAAGACCAAATTTGTTTTGCCAGAGAGTCAAATATTTTGAATACTGGATAGTGACTTTCATTACATAGCATATTTATGGCTATGCTATTTTAGAAGGGGTATAAAAAAGCTTCATCTCTCAATAATTAAAGTTCCCCTCTCTGTTTTTTTAATGAATTTCATAAGTACAAAAAACAGTACTTGAAAGCATTACTAAGTTTATTATCACAAGAGCAATCTCTTTAAATTCTCAGATTACTTTGTTCTCTGATTTTCATACTATTCACTTTCTAAGGAGCGTATCCCCTCCTATATCTCTGGATTTACTTTAATTTGCTAATCACAAAGAAATAAATGAATTTCACACACAAAGTAGTTAGTTTTATAAAATTAATTAAAAATTCATAACAAGGGAGTTGGGCAAACATCCAAGGGTGGGTTAATCACTAAGCAATTTTTTTTTTTTAAATTGAAAATGTTTGAAACACGTATAAAGCAGCCATTAAAGCTAGTGAAAGTTTTGTTAATATTGTTAGCTAGTTGGATTTATTTACTGATATTAAAAGCTAGGATGGATTATAGGGTGAAAAGCAAATTTTGTTGATAAGAATTATTGCTTTATTGGAAGAGAAAAAATATTTTAATATTTTAACTTTTCGTCTTCTGGTGAGTTTTTATGCATTAAGCTTTTTATTAAGGGCTGGATGCATAAGTTGGCATTTACTTTAGTAAGTCAAATTGGAATTGCATGGATCATAAGAAACAGAATGAACAACACTGGAATTTGTAACGTGACTTCTGCAGCTATAACATCATCATTAAACTTTTGGCACTAGAGAATTGTATTGTTGAATAAATTTAAAATACATGTTTAAAATTCAGATGAATTTTTTCTTTTTTGAACAATAGCAAAAAAAAACTTCACAGGTAAAGTTCTCAGAAATCAAGACCTTTAGTATGTTTTATACTTCCTTTTTATAACTATAGATATGGACTTACTTTTGAGTTTCATAGCAGTAACACAATACTTTTACAATAGCTCCAGGGTTGTAAACCTCGTATATTCGTATGAAGATAGGTGAAACTTTTTTTTCCACACGAAATTCTGAAAAAGTGCATCATTTGATTTCTTAAAAACTTTATAGAGAGAAGATTTTAATGTTTATTTTTTCATTTCAAACACTAAAAAAGAATAATGATGAGAAATTTTAATATTTCTCTATGTTTTAAAATTAAAATTCAATGATTATGAATGAAAGATGTTTGAATTTAGTAAAGGTACATAAATCCCTTTCTGCTCCAGCGTCAAGCTACATGTATATTGGTGATGAGATTCATCTAAACCTTTTACATGTAGTAATTTCTGGTAACTTATTTACATTAAATATGATTTCTGGTTGGGTAACTGAATATAATATATATATACATAAAATTCTAAATGCAAATCAGAATCTAGCTATATAAAAGATCTATTTATAAAACTGGAGAAAAAAAACATGACTTTAAAGTAAAGAAAATATCAGCAGGAAAAAGAAAATACACAAAATTCTATCAAATATAAATAGTTTAATAATTAATATTAAATTCAATATATCTTAAATTATGGTGTAAAAACACAAGTTTCTCGACTTTTTCTGGAGACAGGCGATTTTTTTTTCATTATAAATGTCTCCTGCTTCTGAAAAAAACTTGCTCACTGTATGCACTGCTGGAAGATGCAGGTAGGAATTTTTTTGCCACTTCGGATAAAATTGGAAATACTGTAGTATGTTTTTTCCACCAGGAAAATGGAATATCAGTTCTTTTTATCAATTCTCGTGCTAAGAAAGTCTCAATTTCTTTTTCAAGTTTTAGTTTCTCCAGTTCAGTTTCTGGGGAAGGATCACTGTCACAGTTGTTCACTTGGGAGTTAGTAATTTCATCAAAGCACTGCCAAAATGTTGAATTTTTCTCAGGTGCCTTCTTCAGATTTCCTTCTTCTATATTGGCAACACTTTCATATTTCTTTTTTTTTAGGTGGACTATCTACTACTGCATCATATTCATTCAGTTTTACTGCTATGTTTTTTAATAATTTTTTGATTTCACACTTGTATTTTTCTGTGTAAACGGATAATTTAAATCGAGGGTCAACAGCAGTTGCTATGAAATAATGTGTACCAATAATCATTTTTGATAAGCTGATTTTTAGAAAAGTAATAATTTGTTCTATTAAAAATGTTCTATTAAGAATTCTATTTTGGAATTCTTGCACATACTTTCCTTCATTAGTTCATTTATTAGTTATATATATGTAGTTAAAATGTATGTTTCCATTTCAATATTATACAAAATTCTTCATGTACACCATCAATATTCTTTTTCTATTCACAACTACTTGGTATTCGGTACTTGATACTTGACCAAGTAGTAAATGGATGAGTACTCGGAGAAAGTGCTGCTCGGTACATCCCTAGTTTTGAATTTCTTGGACATGACTTAAACTTTGCTTTATAGATGACGACTAGGAACAAACAGACCAGTGGGACACTGATTTGGTATTTTTACTCGGATTTTTTAGGTAAGAGTGGTTTATTTTAATTATTTTGGTAGCGGGTCTGTTGGTGTGTCCGTTATTTTAGTCTCAAGACTGAGGCATGGACAAAACTTCACATTTTGTATTTCATTTTTATTTTTTATGCTTGGTTTGACATTTTTCTGGCCTTTTGTTGCTGGCTCTAGTGTGGTTTTTTGGGATTTGAGAGATGCTCTGTATCACACATTCTTTGAGCCAAACCAACTTTGAAGAGTGCTTGTCTCATTCTGATTTTTTTTTTTATTTTTACACCTTTCAAAAGTATTTTACTTCATTTTTGTTATCTAGCTTATAGAAATGAACAGTGTCATATCTGCAAAAAATCGTTTTTTTGCCTTTTACATAAAAATTTCCAGATTTTTGTGCTCTTTATATTATCAACTCTTTGAAATCCGCACTGCTTGGAACCAAGAGTTGTGCAGATTTTAAAATTTCGCGGAGTTCGGGTCATTCATCTGTCTATGCACTTTGCAAGGTTATAATGTTGCATTCGCCTTTTTACTTATTACTTTAAAAATGCTTTGATAAACCACTGATTATACAGGCAGATATATAAAAGAGATTGACAGTTAAAAAAGAAAATTTATAAAAATTAAATACAAAATATGTATAATATATATATTTGTGAGCTTTAAATGAAGTTTTATTTATGCGACTACTTTGTAAAGGTGCCGATTGGTGGCACTTGCCAACTGGCTACCAAAAATTTTTAAATGGTGACCAAAAACTTGTTTGCCGATCGCCACATTGGCGACCAAAATTGTCTCCATTAATTAGATCAAGGAGGAATAACATTTGCACCATAAAACTGGATTCGTTTGTTGCTCTCTTATTGGTGTCTTCCTGCTACTTCTACTTCCACTTCACGCTGCCTTTATTCTTATTGGTTTACAGATAATTCTTAGGCTATATAAGCTTTGTTTTTCTTGTTCTGTCTGCTTCATTTGGATGTTTTGCATCTAGAAGCTCCCTGTCGCATTGAAAAAGGGATTCCAAGCAATCCCAAAACATATGTCTGCATTTTTTTGCTCATTTGTGCTTTAAATTAACGTGTAATTTTATTATTATTAAAAATACATTGGTTTCAACGTATACAAGGCAGATGGGAGTTATTGCAAAGATTTCAAGTTTTAAAAAAGGGCTTTTAGCTCTGAAAATTTAAGAAATTTCTAGTTTTTTAACTAAGTTTCCCTGTTTACATCGGAAATTTTATGCGGATTTTGGGTCCACGGATTTGAGAGAGTTGACTGTACTACCATAAGCAAATGTTCAAAAATTAAGGCTAGAGGCCAACTGTATTTTTTTGGTGCAATACTGTAATGACTACTTTTTATAGTTATTTCTAATTTTTTTGACATCATTAACATCCATCATGTGAGAGAAAACTAGAACAACAACTATTTTCTGAACAAAATCGATTATAATAATCATTTAAACAAATAAGGTAATTAAATAAAACAAAATGTAAAAAGTTCAAACTCATCTCTTGAAAAATGTCCATTTTGCAGATATGACACTGTTCATTTCTATAAAGGGCCGTTCATAAATGATTTCACGCTTTTTTCCCATATATTTGACCCCCCTCCCCCCTTTGTCACAAAATGTCACACTTCAACGGGTCACCCTCCACCCTTTCGTCATGCAGCATGCTATGTTGCAAAAGCATGATTTTACACTTCTTGTTACCCCTCCCCCCTTGAAGTGTGACATCATTTGTGAATGATCCCTAAGCGATGTATTGGTTTACTTAAATTATTGCTGCTTTGTGCATGTTTAGGTGACAAGTGTTTATTTTTCCATTTTAACCTTATTAAAATTATCTTCCTATATATATATATATAAATATACATATGTATATAGGGCCATTTCACAGTATTTGAATGTTGCGGACTCTACATTTCACAAAGTTTGAACCAGAATATTTATTACATTAAGATAGGGAAATACCTTTTTTTTTCCTGTGTGGAAGTCCTACCAATACATTATTTGAAAATAAAATTAAGTGATAATTGAATGGTAAATTAAGTAGTTATAACAAAAAAAGTGTCATGTTGCGGACTCTACGCTTAAAAATACAGCAAAAACTTGATCAAAATTGAGCTCCATTCCCTCTGAATCTATTTATCACATGCTATCAATGCTTGGTTTTTTATAACACTAGTACACTATAGATAGTAAGAATACAAAAATTTTATTATTTTAAATTTTAGAACCAAAAAACTGTGCATACACATTGAAATGCTCAATGTTGTGGACTCTACAATTTGTATCCAATTGATTTATGTCAAAAAAATTTACATATAAATTTGTTTTACAACAAGAAAAAATAATTAAATATTTTCAATTATAGAAGAAATACATTTTGCTGTTTCTTTACCATAAGAAAAAAATCTGCCGCAGTCAATTGGTTCTGGATTGCCAGAAAGTTTCATCAAGTATCCTGTTGCTGGAATTGTTTCAAATTCTGGTTTTTTTAATGGCTTAGTTTATTGTTTCCCACTGGCTGAAATAAAAATTTTAATTGCATAGAATTATTTAAATCTTCATTGACTATTTCACCAGCCCACCACTGGTCATTAAATAGAACAGCAATCCATTCACCTTTACAAAGATGCTGCTTGTGGTGTGATAAAATATTATTATCTGCACTATGTTCCTTATTTAAAAGCGATATATTTACTTGTTTAAATCTATGTACGGAGAATTAACACTGTAAATTAGTTCTTTGTCATGAACTCAAAAGTGGTGCATTCTTCAAGTTTGTGGAATGTTCCTGAGGTATGATATACTTATATATTTGTAAATATATAAGTATATCATACCTATACTATTATGATGCCAAAAGTAAAGTGCAAAAGATAAAAACTAAACAAACTGCCAAAACAAATTATTGTCACAAACAGAATTAAAATGTAAGTGAAAACAAAATGGAAAATTTGAATAATTGAAGTTAAGTGTAGAGCCCAGCACATTTTTGTAGAGTCCAGCACACTTTTGAAATTGCTATTAATATGAAATTATTTAATCAGTTTAAATTTTCTTGCCATAAATATGTCAAATGTTTTATAAAATTAGAAAATACAAAAAATTAATGATGTGGGTTAATTCAGAGCAATGAAAACAAAACTTTTTTATGTTTTCTTGTGCTGGACTCTACAGCTACATATTTCTGAATTGAAAAAACAAATACAAATTCCTATTTGAAATTCAAATAGTGTGTGAGTGCATAAATGCTCTTTGTCTTTTACCATTTCAAGCAAAATTTTCATTGAGAATTGTTATATTTGTGATCTATATAAGATTTTATGAAATTTTGGCTTGTAGAGTCCGCAACATAATTTTCACAATTTTCTGATTAAATACTGAATATCTCTATAAATACTCATGCAAATTCAAAACAACAAGCATATTTTCATGGTTTAAACACTTGACTTCAGATATTTATTGAAAAAAATTATCAACCATGAGTTTTGTTGCGGACACTGTTTGGACAAAATACTGTGAAATGGCCCTATATGTATATTTATATAATTTATAATATTTATATGTTTATGCATATAGAAAAATATATAGACATAAAGAAAATAAGAACGCAAATTACCAACGAAGTCTTGACTGTCAGCCAAACACAGGGGAGGAAGATTTGTGAAATGTTTGCGACTTGAGGGTAAAATATTCCACCATTCTCCATATGTACGCTGAAATGAAAGACATGGGAAAAGGACAAAAATTCAACACAAATACCAATGAATTACAAAGTAGTAAAGTAAAGTTATGTCTGAAAAACAACATACACAACGTTGTGTAAACCTACTACGAGAGTGCTAAAAAAAAAAATAAAAAAAAAAACATAGTGAAAAGTTTTTGGATTTTGGGAAACGTATACCTTTAACAGAAAGAAGTATTAAAAAACTATTTTCGCAAAACATACCAATTGATATGCATAAGCATGATCTCCAGCACGAGGAAATATACTAGGGGGTCCAAGTATATTCGGGGCTGTATATGACAATGATGCTTCAGCACCGTATTGAGAACTAAAATCAACGACTTCATAAGCTCGTAAAGAAAATACATGTTTGCCTTTTTTAAAAGATTCCTTATGTAATTTATTTAAAATAATATCTTCTTCGTATTCAACTGAAGCTTCAACCGATTTCATTTTAAAAGACAATAAGCCTCAACTAATATGCCATCATAAGAAAAATTCACGCAAACCAAACCATTACATTCCAAAACCAAAACATAAACAAGAGAAAAAGTGAACGCAATGCCATTTCTTTTTATTTAATAGCTTAAAATAACTTCTGTGGCTGCATGGTTTTTTCTTGTTATTAACCTACAATTTTTCAAATTTTTAATAAACCTATGTTCTTTTATTTGATGTGTTTATTTTTACTTTTATAGAATGAGCTTTTCACTTTACATGTCATTATTAATGGCATTTCTTTGTATAACTGTAATTGTCCTTAACTGACATCCGCCTGCTTCACACCCTGTAGTCTGTTGTATTACTTCCGGTTGCGATAACTTTTTAATAAGTATTCTTTAATTTTGGTACAGTTACTTTAAAATTCTGAATGAACTAATAATACTATATCATCATGATACTTTTGGAAATCAATAATCGGATAATTGAAGATATTTTGCGCTTAAAGTTCAAAAATGCTTTGGCTGGGTATGATATTAAATACCAATGTTTACTGTAAAAATAAGTGATATTTATCGATGTGATTACTATTATTGTTATTTTCTTGCATTCCACATAAATTTATCCATTTTATCGAAATAATTAAAGAATTATAATAATTGCGACAATTTTCAAATAAAACATAAGCAATGTTTACAGTGTAGTTATTGTATAATCTTTAAATGTTAAATTCTGTTTACATTAGGCTCATTGCATGGCTCGTTTCTTGCAATTTGTTACATTTATGTTTCTTGAATTGGAATATTGTTTTGCTCCCACAAATGGAATGTAGAATTTTTTTTTTTTTTTTTTTTAAAGGAATAAAGCAGAGACTGTTGATGTTACTGTAGCTGATTTTGATGGTGTTTTATTTCATATTTCTAATTTAAATGGTGACAAGACTAAAGTTCGTGTAAGTATATTTTGTATTTGTAACATAAATTTTGCTCTGAGCTAATAGTAAACCAATAGTCTTGAAAATTTTCTTGTTTATAGGTGAGTATATCACTGAAGTTTTACAAAGAATTACAAGAACATGGTGCTGATGAGGTAAGTTTTAGTTTGTTACACTTTATCTAGATATTTCAGGACATTTTTTATTTTCTTTCTCAATGTTGGATCCAAGCTTTCCTTAAGGTCTGTTTTGACTTATACATATTAAAAAAAATTAAATAAATATTTTTAAATGATTAAGATAATAAGATTTAATTACAATCTGTCTGTCTTTCTACTCTACCACTATTCTCATATTTAAGCGAGTTGCTGAACAATAAACTTATGAATAAAGAAGGTACTTTTCTGTCGTGGCGACCATAAAAGATCATTAATTTAGCATCAATGGAGTAATGTTATTTGAATGATTTTTTTTCATTCCCACCCTCTCCTGAAATAGAAACGTGCCAAAAGAGAAGATAGATGTGAAAATTTACACTGAAAATTTGATTCAATAAATAAAGAATATGTATGTGTTTTCTTATATACAATCCATTTCATTATATAATAAAATATTGCAATGTTATTTTCATCTATGGGTTAAATATTAAAATGAAAGTTTAATTTTTAAATATTTTGATTTTAGCTATTGCACAGAGAATATGGTTCACTATTAACTACACCAGAAGAAGGTATATGTTATGCTTTTTGTTTAACAAATTCATTTTTTCTTTTTCAGCATGAACTTAGTGTGTGTATAATGTCTACAAAGATTTTTATCAAGACCTTCAATTTATATAAAGTCGACTATGATATTCAAAACTGTGTGATGTTGGTTTTTCCAGCTTCTCATTCTCTACTATGGGATGGGATGATATTGATTTTTTGAAAATTGCTGAAATAATACCCTTTTGATTTAAAGTAAAAAGCAAGTTTTTATGTTCTTGAAAGCATTCAATAAGAAAATCCATGGAATGTGATTGCCTTAAAAGTTATCACTGCTTTGGGGACATCCAATGCTAAAATTTTAAAAGGAATTTTCACGAAAATTTGAAAAGGGATGTTGATTTTGTCGATTCATTATTTTAATCTGGGCAGCCAGACGGGGGTGCTGAATTTAGCCAGCCAGTTTTTTCGAACCCTACACAAAATTCTAATCAATTTAAAACGAACCCTTTACAAAATACCAAGCTACCAAATCGTACTTTTGATAGAATTATTAATTAAATAAGCAGGTAATAGTAATAAAAAATTTTATCACTAAAAATTTAAAATTTCGAATATTCACAAAATTATTTGATTTCTCACGAAAATCTTTCTAAAATACACAAAAAATGTCCCCTGTAAAAATGCTAGATCAGCCCCTAGTATAGTCTTGGGTAAAAAAGGGGTGTGAGCTTATGTTAAAAATTCCAGATAAGTGGGGGACACTGTCCCCCTCGAATACACCATTGATGTATCCTAAGATATCCATCAAGTATTATTGAATTCATGTATACTTTTTTATTGTATTTATTTCTTTTACGAAATTTCAAACTTTTTCTCTATCAATGATTTTTTATCTTTCACTCATCATGAAAACCTTAACATTAAAATGTGTATATTTTAACCTAAAGTGGTTTTGTATTGTTAGTATGAATAATAAATAATATAAATAGATTGTCAATTATTTCAGTTTGTTGTTAATGCACCACTTTGTATTTGTAAATTATTTCTGTTATTAGAGAGAACAGTAACAATAGTAATAAGTATTATTGTTATTAAGAAGAAAGATAAAATGAAGGCATGTAAGCAGCTGCAACATACAATCTTTCACTGCTTTCTTTAACTTATGGTACTACTGTGATATAATCCCCCCCCCCCCCCCCTTGGCGACATTTGAGCTAGCGCGCCAATTTGTAATGATTTTCGGTTGGCGAAGTTTCAGTGGCAACGCAGCGCCATGGATGTTGGCTGACTTAATGCGTGGCAACCCTGAGTGTATGATGCGGAAGGGGCTGTGTCGGTGTGATTGTTTGAACTTTTAGAAAAAAAGTTTTGCGAATAAGTAGCTTTTTAGTAGTTTATTTTATGTTTAAAGTTTGTTTAGATCTTTCCTGTTGCTAAAGGAAGAATGTAAAGTGTTAAGGTGCATTAATTTGGTTCAATTGTTTTCTGTTGTGGCCAGATGAATGATTCTATATTACAATAGTTTGTTAAGGCGCCATCTTTTTGAATGTGTTAACATGGACGGAAACGTGATTTGGTGCTTTTGCTATCTGAAGTATGAAGTTGTTTTGATTGATAAGTGCATGAGTTTGGTTAATTGTGACTAAAAGCAATGAAAAATTAAGTGGTAATTTACGGACCATTTCGTTATATTGGATAGCAAGTTTGTAGTGATTTGGGATTAATATTGAAAAGCCAACTGGTTTAAAATGAGTTCTTTATTTTTCTAAATTTATTATTTGCTTATTTTATGTGTTTGTAAGGTTATAAAACAATGAATTTTCAATTGTTCTAAAATATTAGCTGTAGTAATTAGTGGCGTTGCTGGTTTTGATAAAGTGGGTTTCCGTTAGTTTAATGTAAAATGTACTTGAAGTTTTGCTTGGAATTGCGTGATATTTTTGCTATGTTTTTCGTTGAGTAATGCATATTATTTTATGTTATGATAATTAATTGCAATAGTCATTATTGTGCCTAAAATGCATGTTTTTTCAATGAATGGTTTTTATGGTATTTTTAATGGTAGGCTTCCAATAGTTTAATGCAAAATGTACTTGAAGTGATGACCGTTATTAATTTTGTTATCTAGGGTGGTATTTTAAAATTCGGATAGCTTTATTAAACATTGCTTTTTCTTTGAATTGTGCGATATTTTTAATTATGTTTTTCGTTGAATAATGCATATCATTTTATGCAATGAAATTATTTGCAATAATCATTGTGCCTAAAATGCGTTTTCTTCCAAGAAACGGTTTTTATGCTAGTTTTAATGTAGGCTTCCAATAGACTGATGTAATATGTGCTTAAATTGATCAATGTTATATATTTTCTAATGAAGTATCTTATTTTAAAATTCCGACATATTTCTTTAATAAACATTGGTTTTGCGTGGATTTGCGCAATATTTTAATTATGTTTTTCATTAAATAATGCATATCATTTTATGCAATGATGAATTATTGCGGTAGTAATTATTCGGCATAAATTGCGGGTTCTTTTAACGAAGGGTTTTTATTCAAGTTTAAGTGATTTGGTAAAGTAAATAATTCTATTTTTTCGTGTAATTATTAATCCGTTAATGTATTGAATTGTTGTTGAAAAATGCTGTACGTGCTTTACATAGTAGCGTCGATATTGTGTGTAAGATATAATTTGCAATTTTTGGTATTTTACTGTTTTTTAGTGATTTTTCTTGACATGTTTGCTTGTTTATGATGTGACATTGTTGGCAATAAAATCATCGCCAAGAGTGTTGTATTCTATTTGAAGTTGGCGACATAAAAATCTTGTTGTTGGCGACAGTTTCTTGGCGCCAAGGAAAAAGTCGCCAAGGGAGGATTATATCACAGTAGTTCCTAACTTATTTCTTCTTTCTTTTAGGGTATAATGTTTCACTCCTCTTTGATTTGGAAAACATTCCTCAAAAGTATGATGAATTAATTCAAAAGGCTGGGCTTTTAAAAAGGAATTGCTTTGCTTCTGTATTTGAAAAATATTTCGAGTTTCAAGAAAAAGGAGAAGAAGGCCATAAGAGAGCAGTTATTCATTATAGAGATGATGAGACATTGTAAGTTCATAGTTAAATTTCTAAAGTTCCTTTCTCAATGTGTAGTTTTGCTTGTTGTTTGTAAAATTTGCCCGAATGAAATGTCCAGAAAAAAAAACAGTTCAATTGGGAATAATTTTTATCTTTAGAAGAGTTTCATTATTGCTTCACTGTTCATTGGGATTTTGAAGTGATTTCTCTACTTGTAGGCTGGCAGGGGCAGAGCTATATGTACTGTCTTTTTCTGTCACTGTGGCACTGAGGTGTGTCTCATTTTCCCAAGGGAAGTTTATAAGATTGAAACACTTAAATGCGTCATGTTACCACATTTAGCATCAATTTCGCAATAGATTTTTAAAAAAAATAAGATTTGTTTTTTTTTTCTGTCATATTTAATTGACAAATACTACTTAAAAAACTTCCATGAACATTTAAATCATTTCCAATATCACCCCCTAGGACTCCTCTCGGTGCAAACGCCTTCGTGATAGTGACACCATTAGTCTAGTACAGGGGTCGGCAACCTGCGGCTCTTTGGATGTGAAGCGGAGGCTCTTTAGCTCCATATGCAAATATAATTTATTGTATCAAAAAAAGACATTTAAAAATCGTTCTGAATTCGTTTCTACTTGAATAACCATGCAAAGCCATCGCTCCCATTGAATTTGTTTGCTCAATTGTTTGTTATTGAAGTACAATATGAATAAATATATTTTTCTTATGAATAAATAGATTAGTTTTTTGTATTAAAAAACTTTTATTTATGCAAGTACTATTTATTGTTGGCAAAAAAAAAAAAAAAATTTGTGGGTCTTTAAAAAGTTTGAAATTTTGTAAAATGTAATTTTTGATTCTTCCGACTGAAAAGGTTGCCAACCCCTGGTCTAGTACAGTGGTACTCAGTTTTTTTTTTTTTTTTTTTTGTCCTAAAAATAATTTTTTAAATTTATTTTATAACAATACTGAATACGTAATGAGCAATTAAAAAGAAAATATTTGAATATGATATATACAGATAGTCTAAAATTCATATGCAAAAAATGAAGGGGGGGGGGGAGTGAAAAATATGCTTAAAGCAAAAGTATTTTTACAAATCCATCATTAATAAAACTAAATATTTAATAATTGTAACAACTGACATGATCAACAAAATTTAAAGAAAAGCTACAAAGTAAAACAAAAAAAATAAGGAGCGAAATCCTGAATTTGAGTAACTAGCAGCATGTTTTGCACAACTTTGCCAAGGCACTAGAATTCTCCTATTCCCATATTCTATCACCATCTTAAAAAATCTTAATCCATATTTTAGATTAATTTTATTGCCTAAAATTTTCATAAGCCTAAGATAAATCCTGTTAAAAATGAATGCTAATTTTTATTGTTTTGAACCAACTTGGATTTGACTGGATTGAAAATTTCTATTGGATGAGGCAAAATACCAACAGAAAATGAAACATAGGAAGTGTAAACACAAATTATTGTAATTATTTTTTTCAAGCAGTGGAATCATGCAGTAAACAAAAACAAACAAGTTTTACAGAAGTAAATGGTAACTTGCTGGCAAAATGCTTTAAAAATTAGGACTTATATGTAAAAGAATAAAAAGCCAGTAAAATTCACTACATTTTTGCCTAAATATTTTTAAATGCATGGAGCTGCTGATAAAAAGCTGAAAATACAGTTGCCCATTAAAATAAATTGGTTCAATTCGATTTCAAAATGTTTTTTTTTTTTTTTTTTTTTTTTTTTTTTTTTTTTTTTTTTTGCAGTTTTAAATTTGTGACAGATTAACATTTCTGTATCCTTCCATCACACATCTAAAAATGAAAAACTTTACTTTGAAAAATAATATACTTTAAAAACTTTGAAAACTTTGAAAAATAATATACTTTAAAATAGTTTCATTAGTATTTTGTCATCTTTGAACTTAAAAATGAAATACAAAGGAAAATAGTTTGTTTTTATGACAATTACTTCACTGCAAACACTTTAATGTTTTTTTTCCATCAAAAAGTCACATCACATATTGAATTTCTCTGCAGTTTGTCAATAATGCACGTATAAATGATGCCCCAACTCATGATGTGGCAGGGTTCTACTGTACTTTATTGCAATATTTCATTTGTATAGAAGAAAAGCATTAATGTTGTGCCAAACTTAAAATTTGAGTAGAAATGATTAAAAAATCATTACTAAAACTTTTCAATTTTCAAATTGTGGCTTTTGATTGTTGAAACTTCTGTTTTTCAAGGATTATGCAATTGTGTGTTAAGCAATATGGAATTATGTTTTTATCTTGGAACAACTTTAAGAATGGAAATAGCCTAGTTAGAAAGTAAGTACAGTAGAGCCTCGGTTATCCGAGGTAATGTGAACCGAGAGTACCTCGGATAATTGAAAGCTTGGATAACACGAACTCTGTCCAAAACCAGAGGGAAACGTTGGTAAACGAGTGAAATGAATGAAAACGTCGTCAAAGATGTGAAAAACAGGCAATTTTACTGTACATATTATAAAATGATAATTCTCTCACATCTAAATCTGAAAATCTTCATCAAGTCTATTGATAGCTTGTAATTTAGTCTCCAATGACACAACAGTTCGTTTGGGTTCAGCACTCATCACGTAACAAATACAGTACAGTACAAACGAAAATAAGCAGACTGTAAACAAACTGTTCGCTATCAAAATGAAATCGGCGCCAATTAGGGCAGGGGCACTAAAAGAAAGGCCCTTGCCAATGGAGCATATTTCCCGAAAAAATGTACCTCGGTTAGTCGGGGCTCGGATAACCGCGGCTCTACTGTATATGTGAAAATAATGTAAGAGAATGTAATCATTTAAGGATTGTTTTTAAACTCTTCTGACATGAATTCACAACAACAATATAAATACCCTTTCATGACTTTTTCACACATGTGATGACTATGAAAAGATAACATTAATTTTTTTTATAATGAGCCTGAAAAATTTAAGCTTTTTATAATAATCTACATTTTGTCATAAGAATAAATAATATTGAATTATCTTTTTAGATATGTTGAGGCAAAAGCAGATAGAGTTACTGTGGTGTTTAGCACTATATTTAAAGATGAAGATGATATTGTCATTGGCAAAGTTTTTATGCAGGTATGAAAAACTACTGGTGCAATATTTATTCATGTATTAACATGTACTATTCTGTTATTTCATATTTGTTTTTAATAGCCTTAAAAAATCATGTGTTTTTGAGTACTAACAATTCTCATTCTATCCCCAAGGCCTGGTGCTGACAGGGAAGGGGGGATAGAGGAGAAAAGTACTAACAGGGGGTCACAGGCATCCTATATTTCCTATATTTCCTTTATTTTTGAAAAAAAGTGGAAAAAACATTCTACACTATCCTGTGTTTTAAGTTTGCCTTATATTTTCAAACTTGTCCTATATTGTTCTTGTTTGTTTTGAAATTTATACTTACAAAACCATACCACCTTAACCTCCCTTGCTGCCGGAAAGCTGCGGTGTTTAGTTGTGTAAACTTGTCTCTTTATTGATTCTGTTCTGAAATATGTCATAGTTTTGGTCCCAAGCATGCCAATTTCAGGTTCGATACTGCTTTTCATTGAAATTATAGGAGTTTCTGCTAGCCTAAGTGCTAATCCTTTCTTCAATAAAAGATCCCCATTTTTGTTTGTATATTTTTTAATTTTTGTTTTATATTAATGTTTCTAAACATGATTTCAAATAGTTCATACTTATTATATATTTTCTGTAGAAACTTTTAATTAATACTAAAAACATTTTTTTCCTGTTCTCTTTTTTACAAAAATCTCGATTACCCCCCCCCCCCCCCCCCACTCTCCATCTGAATTTGTTGGTTTGATTTTGAAGAAAACAAAAAAAATAAGAGGTACTTTGTATTTTACAGTTTATATAATACTCTTTTACAGCTTTGGTGTAGTTTCTCTTCTCTTAGTAGTGCACATAATAAATGCAAATAATACTGTAGCTGGTTAACAATTAAAATCATGCAAGAAGCTATAACTATTCCATCTAGTGAAGGAACTGATAATCAATTCTAATGTTTTATTAATGCAACTGTCCCATTCCTCCCAACTCTCCCCTATATGTCTTACTGTATTATTCACAAAATGCAAGGAGAATCTTAATTTTATGTTTAACATTGCTTTTTAGAGAGGTTTTCCAGTCATATCAAAATGATTTACTTATCTAAATACTTATCTTAATGTGTAAAATTGTAGTTGTTAAATTGCAAAATATGTGTTACAGGAATTTAAAGAAGGTAGAAAGGCTAGTCATACAGCTCCACAGGTTCTGTTTAGTCACAAAGAACCACCAATGGAGCTTGCTAATACTGATGCAAGAACTGGTGACAACATTGGCTACATAACATTCGGTAATTATTTTTTAGCATTCACATATTTTTTATAGGGCATTTTCCATTCACATTTCTGAATTCCAGAATTTTGATTGGAAAAAAATCTAGAAATCCATATATATATTTCACTGTATGTGGACCAGTTATGATTAAATTTTGTGAAATGATAAGATACTGACATCCTGCAAAAAACAAACTATGGTAAAACAATATTTAAAAATTTGTTTATTGATTAGCATAGAAAAAGTAACATTACATTTGTATTTATAATCGTAACTCATGAACTTTGACAAACTTCTTTCTATTTCTTGAAAAGTACAGTTAAACTCACTTAATACGAAACGCCAAAAATTCTTGAATTTGTTCGTATTAGCCATTATTCGTAACAACAATGAATAAATAAAATTGTGTTAGAAAAGCATTAGAAATGCATGTTTACATTTTAAAAATAATTACTACTATTGATAATGAAAAGTAAAATAAATAGTGAAAACAAATGATTTATTTTTACTAATATACACTTTTAAATCTTACTAGTACATAGAGAAAAAGTGAACTTACCTTTTAAAATTTAACAACTTCGAAAAAAAATCTTTAACAATGAGTTGTTTTTTAGGTGCATTAAATTTTATCATTTAAATTTTTCATGAATAGGTCAGAAATTTTGTTTATCATAGCCGAAATTTGTATTTTAGCCTTTGTAATATAGGTGAGAAATGTAGTGTAATTAAATAGTAAAGCAAACTTAATGGACAAAATATTTCTTTTAGCCATGATTTCGTATTAACCATGTTCATATTAAGAAAGTTCAACTGTGTTTACATTCATAACTCAATTTTAAATTTAAAATTCTTTGGAGTGGCAACACTTTAGTTTGTTTATTATATCAAGTGATAATCCGCAAATTTATTTCTTAGGGATCTTTTCTTAAGCTTTTCGAATTTTAAAGCATTTTTTAAATTAATTAATTAATTTTTTTTATTGTTAGGCCCACAAATATTCTGCAGGAGATCAGCTAGTTTATTTTGTAATTTTTCAAAAGTGGGGAAAAGAAAAAAAGTTTTTCAGTACTCATAAACTAACTTATATTTGCAATTATATCTAGCGCAAGCTCTGCTGTTTCTCTAATTGTTTTCATTATGTGTATTACAAAATATTTATTGTGAAATATTCATGCTTTTTATTGGTTGGATTGAAAGGTACTTGAGCATAAAAATAATAAATATTTTCTTTATAGATTGTTTCGTTCAAAGATCCTTTTTACCCTTTTAAAGTACCATTTTTATGTAAATTTGAAATTACTATGAACTGTTAAACTTAGAACTTTTATCAAATATAATGCTATTAATGAGACATGTTTGGACTGCTCCGTCTTTAAACTGTAGGTTAATTCTTGACGGAGCAAGTTTTGTTGCTGATAAAATACCTACTTTAAAATTTCTAAAATAATGTTATTTTATCACTGTTAACTCGTATCAAAACAGTATTTCTAATATATTACTTCTTTTAAATTTGATAAAATACTCTTAGTTTCTGTTTTGTTTTTTAAATAAAACACATGTAAAATACCATTACAAACTTTTTACTCTTACCAAAAGCATAGTAAATGTGGCGACTGACATTTCATATTATTGACAAGTTTTTTTAGGTCGGTAGAATAGATCTCAGCCTTAAGCAGTCGTCCAAATGATTGTCAGTTGTGAAGTTGACAACTCTCATCATAACCTATCCTCCCTTTAACATGATCAAAGATAGCCAAAAACTGCATATCTAAAGCTTCAGCTTTGAAAAATGTCTGTAGGAGAAGAATTGACTCTTACACTTAAGGCAGAATTGTAATTCTACCCTCCACCATGGGGACTTTTCTTTTCAACCTTCTTTCCCATAAAATAGTAATAATGAATCATGCAATTATGCAGGGAGAAAAGAAAAAGAAATACATCTAGTACTAAATGGACCTATTTTGTTTGTTCAACAACTTTATCGTTGTAGTTTAGGAAAATGCTTTGACAGAAATTTTGTTTTTTTCACAAAAGAAATATTCTTTCATATCATATGTCATAATTTTCTATTTACGACAGTGAGGAACAAAAATTTTGCTACTTGTTAATGTAGTTATAAATACATTTTCTTTTTCAAGTTTTGAATTACAATATTTTTTTTGTTATGTTGTAAAAGTAACTTTATTCGATGGAGTTGTCTATGATGCAAAGATTTTTTTCTCTTTTTTTAAAAATTTTTTAAATATGTAAATACTGTTTATTTGCTCCATTGCTGTAATTTTACCATTTCTCTCTCAAGTATTAAGTCTATCATTACTTTTCAGTACTTTTTCCTAGACATACCAATAAACAGGCAAGAGACAACACTATAAATCTGATCCATACATTCAGAGATTATTTACACTATCATATTAAGTGTTCAAAAGTAAGTTGAATCTCAACCTTTTTTAAGCTACATATTTATTTACAATTGGTTGTTTTAGTGGGATAAGAATAATTTTTCCCACAAAAATTGAAGATATTTTTAAATTTCAATTTGTTGAAACTAATTTTGTTTAACTGCTTACATTTTTGTTTATAATAAACTATTTCTTTTAGGCATATATTCATTCTCGTATGCGGGCTAAAACATCAGACTTCTTAAAAGTTCTAAACAGAGCAAGGCCAGAGCCTAAAATTGTAGAAAAGAAAACAATGAGGTAGGAAAGTATTTTAATAATAATGTTTCGTTTAAATAATTGTTCAAAATTTTGATTAATTCTAGATACTTCTTTCAAATCTTTAACTTTGTAATCCATGTATAACTTCAGTTGTAAATTGAAATATAAAGCTTTAAATTGTTGGTCAATGTTTTAAGACATCCAATTAGGTGGTCACTCGGAAGTATTACATTCCACAATTCATTTTTGTTTACATTGATAAAGAAGCTCCTTCAGGGTTCGTACGGTCCTTAAAGGTCCTTAGAAAGTCCTTAATGTTCATTTTCATTTTTAAGGCCTTAAAAAGTCCTTATTTTTTATTCCAGGTGCTTATTTTTTTTTTGTTAAACTAAGAAGGTACCCATGCACTCTATTTGTTTTGCTATGTTTTGTATTCTTCACAAGAATCAAACTTCTTTCATTTCAACTACTTAATTGAACCTCAAATTTGGTTTGCTCTGGTCCGGTACTATTGCGGCTTTCAGACAGACCCAAAACGGCGGATTGACAGGACCAAAAATGGCGGACTTACATTAACATCATCGCATTTTTTCTGCAAATTGCAGCTTTCTCATTTGGTAAATAAATAAGTAACACTTTATTTTTTTTTGAAAAGTTATAAGTAAATTGATGTGTTATATATTTTGACAAAAAGAACAGGTTCATGGATTTTGATAAAATGCTTCAAACTACAACACCCAATTCAGTTAAAATTAACTTGTACCCACCCACATGGCAGCTCCCAATTTGCTATTTCCTGCAATTGTATGAAAAAGAAAATCGAGCTACATCTAAAAAAAAAAATAAATATTAGTAAAAGAAATCGAATCAAAACACAAGTATTTGTACAAAATGCAATGGTGCCCAGTAACTGGGTAGCATTTAAGACCACAGAAAAATAAATTACGCAAGTTCCCTCATTTTGCTTTTAAAAAAGAAAAGAAAAAGGGAAAAAAAATTGAAAAAAGGACTTTTAGGGACTCGAGGGGAAATTTTTTTATGAATAAACAAAAATCGGGAATTTTCGAAAAAGAGCCGAATTTCGGGATTTCAAATTTGGGATTCAATACTATTTATTAAATTTAGTTTCAAATAAAATATTTTTTTGCATGAAAATTGTTACTAAATCATCTACATTCTAAACAATTATCAATAAAGCAAGTGGGAGCAGCTCTTAACAAGTAATTGGTAAATAAATATTGCTTTTGAAACTTTTTTTTTAATTTAAGAGGTGGGGGGGGGGGGGGGTTAATACTTCAAAGATGCATGTTGTTGACATCTAGTTCAATAAAAGAGATACATTTAACTAATATGTAGGCAAAAAAAAACTTTCAGCTTTTTTTTTCGTTTGGCCAATCGCATGAATGATATTATCGCTTCGTTATACTGTTGAAGGTAAAAGAACGATTTATTTTTATTATCACTTTTATTACACCCAGGGCCGCCGCTAGGTTGAGGCAATGAGGCTCCCGCGTCAGGGCGCAAAGTTCTTAGGGGCGCATTGGCCATAACTGCATCTTTTTAAGTATTAAACAATAGTTTTGGCTGCCTTTTTTTAAGTAACAATCAATAGTTTTTATCTCAAATAAAAATAAGACAATATTTAACCTATTTAGTTTTACAAATGATGTATCAAAACTTCATCTAATTTCATTTTTGCGTTAATATATATAACTCTCAGGGTTGCTCTGATAAAAATCAAATCTAAAAGTTTTCTTAAACAGCAGAGTGCTTGAGCAGAGTTTGAATTAAAGTACGAAGACTGACGAAAGTTAAAATCATCCAATACATTTATTGGTACGGCACACTACATTTAAATAAAAATATAAGAACGTGAAGTAATTAAAATAAACATGGTAGACTAACATTTTTGACTGACGCTACGAAAAAGTTAACTAACACTCCTTTAAAGATTAAATACAATCGTCAAACTGAAAAACATGTCAAGCATGGCAGCTATCTGCCAATACTGACGGCCTCAAAAAAAGGCTCCGGAAAGGAGCGACGCGGTAAGCGAGCAAGCAAGTAGAAAAGGGAGATAGTCGGTGTTGAATCACGAGACAGGCGCTTATATACCCCGCTCCCCTGCCAGATCCGCCAAGCCTCATACAATTTATGCTAATCTGGCGGATTGGAACTTTGGAGAACGGGGATGCATCATCGCTTCGTAAGCTCGGTCACGTGACATAACTCGTGACGCAATAATTACAGTTTTGCCTAAAAACTCGTACGCGTAACGATTCCCGTTTTCAATGCATAAGTAGTGAGAAATGCCACTACACGCTAGGCCGCGCAATTGCGCGATTCCCGCAATATTTGTTGAAATCCCACTCAAAACAAGTTCATTTGCGTGCCTTTCCCGCAATTAGCGGACGCGCGTTTAAAACACCGCAAAACGAAAAAACTGATAATTCAATACAAACTAAATCGAGTATGTTAGTTTTTAACTGCCATCTAATTCCCATTAACGAAAAGAAGAATCTCATTTTGAATTTTCGCACTATATTTGACACAATGCATTTACAAAATTGACTGGAATCATTTAAGTCGTTACAAGCGCTATACATTGAAGAACTTTCACTTTTACAATTTAGAAGAGAATGCTGATTTCTAAAACATATCGTTTTCATTAAAAAATCCAATGGATAAAATGACATATGATCAGAAAAAATAGAGTATATATTAAACTAATTTTTTGGATTTTTTTGTAAGAATCACACATTAAAGAATTTGAGTTATTTAAGAGGATCTTTTTCATGTTTAACATTTTATAAAGCACCCATTTTTTGCGATTGCGGATTTTGTGAAGAAACCATTTTGTGTGAACCATGTTAATGTTTATTCTTTCCTTGCTGAGCATAGATTCGATAACCACCATTTATTTATTTTGTCTTATATCATGTTCGGACAATTTAGTAATACTTTTAAAAACAAAAATAAAAGTTTCCACTTAGATTAAAACCTTGTGAAATCCCACCTTGTATTTTTCCCCAGTGTGAACCCTGTAACATGTTTAAGTTTGATAAAATAAAACACAGAAAAACATCAAGAACACCTTGAAACGTGTACTACAAAACAAGAAAATTTTTGAAGAAACTTTTTAAAAAGACATGTATTAATTTACATGAATTTTCATAATTTATAACGCGAAAATGTAAAAGCCTATTTTTCGGAAACTTGCTAACACCTAGCACGTGCTTCGCTGAAAATTGCACGCAGCTTTTGAGACTTCTATCTTTTTTCATCCTGTAAATATATCAATTATTTAAAAAGTTGACAGTTGTTTTAGTATTTGCAGCCTGTAGTCTGATTGTTTTATTTTTTATTTAAAAATATTGTTCAATTTTTTGAAACTTTATTTTAGTTAAATTTTGGTAGTTACTATTTGAGGGTAATGTACAAAGTTTTAAGCAAATAAGCTCCACTTTCTATTTGTATGTTGTTTCAGGGCTCCCACGGCTGTGCCAATTGCGCAAAACTGCGCCAAAACGATTTTTCTGCTACATTCTGCTACAAAATGCATTTTTTCGGCAAATTTGCGCCAAATCGCGATTTTCGAAAAAAAATCGAAAAAATTTTAGATATATATATTTTTTAGTCTTAAAATCGACATCGTTTGTTATTTTCCCTTTAGTCAACTAATTTTTTACCTTTGAAGCAGTTTATTAATGAATATTAGCTCTACTGTCTCTTAAGAACATCAAACATGGATGAGAAAATTGAGCAGAATGAGTGATGGTATCCCACGCTTGTAGAAGAAACAGTGAGACAATTTTTAATATTTTGTAGTATTATAGAGAAAAATCATTCCTCTTATCACTATTTCTGTTGAACATTTTATTTGGTAAGTTTTTCTTGAAATAGATAAAGAAGTTTACAATTTCGTGAAACGTGGAAAAAAAAAACTTAGCGTTTTTCCTCAGTGCTCTTTGTGTTTTCTAATGTTTAGGAAATACTAATCAATGTGAAAAATCAATAACACTACAGTTGTTAAAAAGATTGCCGCTCCATTATAACAATTCTTTAAAATTCCTTAAGCTTACTTTCCACGTGTAAGCATACGTTCTACAATCTTTTTGCATCCACTACAAAAATCAGATTTTTTTGCATTTTAACTGTTTATAATGATTCATCTCAAAGTAAATAAATAAAATGTATTTTTATTTTAAATAAAAACATTGTTTGAAAATATATATTTGTTCCCGAAAGTGTTTGGAGATCGACTTTCAAACAATGTAAAATTAAACATTGAATTGCAGCTTTTTTTCTTTTCTCATTACTCTTTAAGCTCTGTAATCTATACCATATAACCACAAGCAATGAAAAAACATAAATATAAAGAACAAAATAAGTAAAAGAAATTATAGCTAAGTTGGAAAATCATTAAAAAAGCCTGTACAAAAAGCAACATATCTTAATGAATTGATGATCTTTGGCAAATATGTTAAGCAGTATTATTAGAAGAAATAGAAATTTTGTTGTGGATGAATGACCTCATAAAAGTACTCTTTTTAAAGTTTCAACTTTTAAACTAGATTTGAAAGTTATAAAATAGCCATGCATTTCCTTTTTCTTTTAATTCAATTTAGTTTCTTTCGGCATCCAATTGCTGTTACCCTATGACTCTTAAAATTTAATTGCAATTATTACACAATTTTTCAAAGATGCAAAGATAAATTGTTGGGGGAAAATCATTAGATATTAAACTATCAACATATAATAAAAAATACATTTTGCCTTTCTATTATAGAACTGAAAAATATAATTTGATTCTTGAATTTTCTTGCTGCAAAATTATGAAACTCAGCAATTTACTTTTAGTTTTATTAATTACTTCCAGAGCATCTAAGTGAGTATTTAGGACTGAAATTTAAAGGAATATTTCTTAATCAGAAAAATAATGAATATTACTGCAGGTAGAAAATAGGATCAACTTCAAATATATTTTTTGATAAAGTATGAAATTATATTTAATTCATTCAAAAAATTTTCTGTTACTATAATCACAATGGTTATACCTAAATAAGTACCATTTAAAAAACAAATTTTAATTAATGATAAATAGTTTAATATAGTTGAACCTTTCATATTAGTTAGTTTTTGCTTATTTTCTTGAAAGAATAGTGTTTTAGCTATTAAACAAAAAAGAGAGAATGCAATGATTTTTTAAAAGAAGAAAATTTTAAGCTTTCTTCAAGCTGCTGTTAACTATTAGAAGAAGAAAAAAACAACAAAACATTTTTTAAAATAATCCGTTTCTTGAGAAAAGTATTAAAAAACCTTTATAAGGGTTATAATTTTAATTATTCTTACTTTTTGAATAGGTTTTGAAAAATTTCTTAAGAAATATAAAAATAATACAGTTTTTGAAATTATCTAATCCAGTTTTTGAAGGATGTCTGACGTTTACATTTCCTATCATTTTGAAGACTTGAAACTGCTCTTACCCTTAATATATGAAAATAACATTGCTTTATAAAAGCCATTTAATATTTAAAAAGTAAAGAAATATTTCCCCTAAAATGGTACAAAGTTGTTTTCGGCTCCTAGACTGATACAAAAGTCGATTTCTTCTGCTCCAAACTGATAGAAAAGTTAAATACTTCTGCTCCAAACTGATACAAAAGTTAAATTCTTCTGCTCCTAACTGATACAGAAAGGACATTTTACCTGCTCCGAAAGCTGCTACAAATTGTGTTAAGGCAGTGGGAGCCTTGTGTTTCCAAAATGAAATATTTTTCTCAAGTTGAAAAAGTTTTTTCAGATTTTTTCTAAGCTCTTCTAAATAATTTAAAAAAATTATTTATGTCAGAGATAAAAATTTAAGTAAGCCTAAATTGAGATGCTGGCAACATAAGTTAAGTAAAATGAAAAAAAATCTAAATTAAACACAAATTCTCAAGACAAAGTGCAGCGTTTTCTTCAACAATTTTTTTTATTTAAATTGTTTTTCATTAAACTTGTATTTTATAGCATTAACCATTTTTGATAATTTTTCACTTGCTTATATATGATTAATACTTGTGCTGTGTGCTTCTTATTACTAGCTTTAATAATTATTTAATTCCCTGACTGTATTGAACATTAGAAGAGCAACAAGACAAAGAGAGCTCCATAAAAGTGTGTGTTGTGTTCCTAATAAAAATGCGATGTTAAATCAATTTCCTCTTTCAATAATGCTTCCTTTTGAAATAAACATAACAGTTTGTATGCGAAAAATTTGTGAGGTCCTTAAATTTTTTTGTAGGTCCTTAAAAAGTCCTTAGAAAGTCCTTATTTTTGGTTTTGCCAAAAGCATACGAACCCTGTTCTTGTAACCCTAAAACTTATGTTAACTTACATGTTGGTGTATTAATGATGTTACTATTATATTTAAAAGAAAAGTTGTGTTCATATGCTTCTTCTCCATTTAGTAAATTTTATTAGTGACGTAGCTTACATAAAAATAAAAAAACGTTTGGGTTCACAGTTAATTTATTTCAGATGTGGTCATATAAATTTTACCAATTAATACCATTACTTCAGTAGAACCAATTTTTTTCAGCATCTAAATTTAGTTCATTTTAACTTACTTAGCTGACATTGTCATTGTATGCAGGGGGAGGGGATCATACAAAGTCAACATACTCAATTAACAATTTATGGTTCCTAATTCCAAGTGCACAAAATTAAAAGTAATAATAAATAAATAAAAGTGGGAATAAGTGGGACAGGAAATTATAACAAAAATGGATTTAGAGGCTCTTCATGGAAGTGAGGGCTCAACAACGAGAATCACCTCTGTAAATCAGTTGCGGGGCTATGCCGACATCTTCTGGCTGTCATTGGCATGTACAGCAACAGCTAACTCTACACTGTATGTCTCTTTCCCATAAACAGGGGTCACAGATGTCCTGTATTTTTGAAAAAAGCAAAAATAACATTCTATATTGTCCTGTGTTTTAAATTTGTTTTATATTTTCAAACTTTTCCTATATTATTCTTGTTTGGTTTGAGATTTATACTCAAAAAGTTATACTTTAACCTCTCTGGCTGCAGTAAAGCCGCCATTTTTGATCGTGTTCCAAAATTTGGCAGAATTCCTAAATATGGCGTAAAGCCGGCCATTCACGAGCGAGCCATGGGGAGCGAAGCCGTTTGGAGCTCATCTATTTGGATAGGTGAACAATTCAGAAAGCATTCACGGCAGATCCGCACCACCGCACCACGCCATCTTAAGCCTTACCGTAGTTTGTTATTGTTAAAATATAAAAATATTTACAAGTTCAAATCTTCATGTATATAAAAAAAAAAGAGTTAAAATGTGGTCTAAGCAGTGGCTGCTAAATAAAAACACATACACAAGTAAATCAAAAATTGGATACATCGGATTGCCGAACTGTTTGCGAATGAGCGAATGCATAATTTGAGCTTCTGAGGCTTGTTTATGGTTTCATTTTTGCAAAAAATAAAATGATTTTCGCCAATGTACAAAAAACTTAGGCCAAAAATGAGTTTGGATCTAATTAAAAACTAAAATCTCAACTTTAATGAAGTTTACCTGTTGAAAAGAAACATTTATGGATACATAAACATAGGCTCTACGTAGTGAAGCTGGCCGAATGGCTAGAGAACAAGTCTTGTAAACCGAGTATGCTCGGTTCGAGTCCCGGGCGTTTGCGTTTTCTCCAGTTAATGGTTTGCTGCAGCATTGATTTTTTTGATAAACTCAATATGGAAAGGGCTCTTTTTTATTTTATTTGCAGTTTTTTTTTTTGTGCGGGAAGGGGATAAATTAAAAGATACACCATTAAAATTATACATTAAATAAAATATTCATTGCGTAAAATAATTTTTTGGAATGAATTCATCGAACAATCTCTGTTATTATTAATTTATTAGTTGCTAAATTGAAACATTTTATGTGGATACAAGATGTTCATTCTGAATATAAGTAACTGACTGGCATTCCTGAACCAGCTATGCACTCCTATATCTGCATATACATACATACATATATATATATATATATGTATGTATATGCAGAGCTCAAAATTAACAGTGGTCTGTTGACCTGGGACCATAAAAAGTCAAACAAACCAAAAGAATACAAATAACATAGTGCTCCACAAAAAATAAAATTATAGTTTAGAAAAACCATGAAAATATACATTTATGTAGCAATATGAACTGAAAATGTTAAAACTAATCTTTGAATTATAACGAAACACGTTCAGTAGCGATGGGATGTCCCACAACTAAGCATAACTTAATTTTTAAGAATGAACTTCAAACAACCAGAGTAAAATCATTTACTAAATTATTAATTTTAATACTTAAAAAAAGAAAAAGGCTAGGGTGCTCGATAGTAGTTATAAGAAACGAAAAGAAAAAAATATATATAAAGTTGTCTATTCACAAGCAGTTGAGAGAAGTGTTGAATAATAATTTGAGTTAAGGAAATCGTTAAGGAATCTAACTAAAAAAAGCTATAGTTAGTGTTCTAATTAACTAATAAACTTATATCGTGTGAAGAAGATTCGAAGCTTTAAAAAAAAATAGTTTTTAAAAATATCAAAGTATGTTTCTCATATTAGCTTTTTGTCTTACCAACTTTTAAGCTTTTGAAACGTCTTTACTTATTATTTATTATTGCAATTTATGGGCGGCATTTTTTGTTCTACCTGTTTCCTGGACCCAGAAAAAAAATCGATTTAAATAGAAATTATTTTATTTAATTAATTTTTATTTTTATTTTATTTTCTTTTCTTTATTTATTTTATTTTATTTATCCACAAGCATGGAAACTCTTTTATTACATGTGAATTAATTTATTCAACGGATTATTCCGAAGAAAAACTCCGCAGACGGAGCCATTTTTCAATGCGACTTTCTTTAATGGCTGCTGTAAGCAGAATGAATAATTTTGGATGGATGGCGCGATCGTGAATGCCGAAATCGGACTTCATGTGGTTCCGTTCCAAACGGGTTTCCACATTCACGAGGCGATGGAGCGGTGGAACTTCGGAGCGGAGTGCTGGATTTTGGCGCGGTTGGATATCCAACGCTCGGCGCGATGCCATCCAAGTGGAAAAGGAGTTCGACATTCACGAACAGATTTTGGAGTGTTCTCTCGCTGTTTGGATGTTTGGAGTGCCCATGAATGGCCAGCTTAACGTTGCTCCTAAGCATGCCAATCTCGGGCTCCATACTGTATACAAATTAGTATAGGGGTTACTGCTAGCCTAATTGCTAAATCTTTCTTCAATAAAAGATAGCGTCTCCTCCCTCATGTAATCTATTGCTACTAGAAAATTATAAGACAGATTTTTGTTTATTTATTTTTTAATTCTTGTTTTATATTGATGTTTTTAAAAACTTTTAAATAGTTTATGCTTGTTGTTTATTTTCTGTAGGAACTCTCAACTAATACTAATAACATTTTTTTTCTTCAAAAATCTTGATTATTCTCTCCCCCCCCCCCCCCCCCCATCTGAAACTGGTCAGTTTGATTTAAAAAAAAAAAAAAAAAAAAGGTAAGGTGGTACGTTTGGGATTTTATTACAGTATATATAATAGGGACGCTTTTACAGCTTTGGTGTAGTTTTTCTTCTCTTAGAAGTGTCACTTGCTCAGATGTTAAGAATAAATTTAAATAATATAAAGTTTAAAGAAAATCAGTAATCTGATTTATTTGGTTCTTTAAATTAACACATGTTATAGTAGCACATGACTAGTTCAGTAAATAGATTTATATGAAATATATATTTTTTTAATTACCATTTCAGAGAAAAATGTTATCAAATATTTATTAATTACTACTAATTAATATTTATATTTAAGCTTTTTAAGCATTATTCATATTGCAATACAAATTGATCAGATTAGACCCATTTGGCTTTAACATATTTCTGGATAGTTTAAGACACTTATAAATAGTTTTGAATGGTAAAAACCACCTGTCCTGTCCAAAACCCAAACTCTGGTTCAAGTTTTTGAAGCAGCTAAAGCCATTATTGTGGCAGCAAATAATAAACTGATATGGGCAAAATGGAGTGATTTTAACACTTGTAACTAATTTTAATTATGTTTCTTCAGCCTTCTGATGATTATGTAAATGTAGTTGTATTATTTCTTTTAATAATCCGCACACATATTATTAAAATACATCTTTTTGTATGTCATTTTTCTGTTGTCCTATGTTTAAAAAATTCCTTTATCTTTTTATTTTTCCGCTGCGATCCCTGCACAAATTGTTGACAAAGTGACTGCATCCACTATGCGCACTGCTTAGTCAATATGGTGGTAACTTAAGTCATGAGTGCATCTCTGTTATAAGTTATTCAGAAGAGAATAAAAAAAGTACATACATGAATATTGATATAAAAAAACTCAATAAAAAACTTTCTGATTATTGATGGAGGATGACAATATCTGTATAAGAACAAAATGCAGGTACATTAAAGACGAATGAAACTAAAATAAGATTTTTGCCTAATAGCAGTATAAGAATGAAAATTTAAATAAGAGATATTATACTTTGACATGATACAGGAAATGTGGTTATCTACTATTGTCATTTCGGCTACTTAAACTGCATGAATTTTTAAACTCAACTTTTATTTCTTTTGACGAAATGACAACAATATATCAATGAAAGGGCAAAAGTATAGACTTTCAATTTATGTATTTATTTTTCATAACAAGGAAATTTATTTTTAAAATGCAAGGTGTGTACATGTGGCGAAAGTCCCAAAAAAGTCAAATTTGAAAATTGTTCATGAAAGTAACAAAATTTAAGAAAAGGTCACGAAAATTTTCTGTCCAACGGGATCGGTCTCCCCAAAAGGCAACAGATATTCAGTATCTGACATGTTTTTTTAAATGTCCGGAATCCGATCCAGCCACAGCACGAAATATTCAGCACAATCTCACTGCACGACATAATCCATGTCAAACTTGATTTTTTAAATTTAATTAACATGCTTTAAAAATGTAGAGTTACAAACTTACTATATATTTGGAAGCTGTGGGACGTTTAAAATTTTTTATAGAATTTACAAGCTTCAAACATCAGAGACAAATCAGTACGTAAACAACATGTAGAGGATACTGGATATCCTGCAAAATCAATATCCAATGTATCAACTGAAAGGCCATGAAATGTCATAAAATTTCAATTTGAAAATTTGTAGACACCCCGAAATGCCATTTTTTTACATTTTGAATTAATATCTCCATTAGTTAAAGTTTGACAGAGATGACCTTAGGCAAAAGTTGATCCCAAAAGGTTAAAACTCTGTCGATAGAGCTTTCAAGCCTGGACTCTCAGCCCTTCTCAAGGAGACTCACATGTGTGGATTATAATAGTAAAGGAGACTAATATTTCCTTATCTTAATTACAAAATCCCTGGAAAATCATTTTATTTTATTGGTGTAAACAATGTCCGTTCTTAGGCTTTCTTTTAGTGTATTATATTTAATTGGATTTACTTTCAAAAAGGTGGAAAATTCCATTTTTTAAATTACATAATATCCATTTGATTGGTGTATAACACTAGAAATTATATTGATAGATTTTATGTAGAACCTTACACAAAAATACATAATTATAATAAATATTTTAAAGACCATTACATGGCAAAATGTTTGGCTTTTGTACTAAAGTTTGTGTTGTATGCTTTGATAAAACATACATTATCCATATTTACAATAATAACAGCAACTAGTCTTACAGCGATTATTACTAAAACTGGTCCAATGGCTTGGAATAAACATAAAACATACAGTAAGAAGTGCAAATATTTAATTTAATGTCTTAACTCTTTCTAGATTAATTAATAAATTTTATTTTTAATGAATTGAACAGTCTTAGCACACTAAAGAAATTTAATACACTTATTGCATGGCTGAGGCGGGACATTCATTTTACAGATGGAAAGGAAAGAAAATTGACTTGCTGTGATGATTATAAATGTGTTTGGGAGGGAAATATTGCTATGTACTAGATCTGACATCAAAAATGACAATTTAATCTTCATTCTTTTATGTTTCAGTGGAAGAACATTTGTAAGGAACTGATTAGAAGTTCAACTGCACTTTGCAAAATCAAACTGTAAAATAATCATTCTTTTAAAGTGGTTACAAGATCCATCTAAATCATAATATATTTTATGTGACATCTGATTTTTGGTATTGAAATTTTGTTATATATAGGTGAACTATTATTTTCTCTTTGGAGATGATTTGAAAGCTAAATAAATGCAAATGGGACTATGTTATATTGGATTAATTTATACAATAATTTTATATGCTTATAAATACATTTTTTAATAGGATCTTGTTGTTTTTAGAAAAATGTTTTAGAAACAACTTTTGCTGTAATTATAGCTTACTTATAATTGGTTAATACTTATGTAATTATGTAAGATATTTGTAAAATAAATATCTTACACTTTTTGTTGACTAATGTGTGACTATTTCTGTGGGTTTTCATGCAAAATTCAATATAATAAATATTTAAAATATCTTATAATTGTTTGTAATTAAAATTTAAATTTCTTTGTTTTTTAAGGAGTGCAATAATATGACATCATTTAAAGTTTCATTAATAATAAAATATTTCTGTCATTGGATCTTTCATTTGAATGCATCCATTCATACAGGCTATTAATTCTGTTTTGGTTACTGCAATTAAGCATTAATGAACAGTTTTCGTTTCATCTCTACAAATAATGAAGCAGCAAGTATGTCTGTGTCTCGCATAGGACAAAAACCGTATGGCCAATTTTCATGAAATTCAGCACAGAATAAATTTGGAACATGAGAATGTGTCCCTCTTAATTTTTTTTTTTTTTTTTTTGAAGTTCGAATTTGTTCTTTTATTCCAATTTAAAACCGAAAATTAAATTAAATGGCTGTTTTCTATGGGAAGAAATTACCGTATTGTTTCAAAATTGGTACTATCAGAAAGCTCAAAAGAAATAGATCCAGAAAGTGTCCTTTCTGGGTTTATTTCTAGACAATTTATTTCCTGCAGCACTTGGGCAATTGATAGCTTTATTTTGATTTTCTTATTTTGACAGGCATTTTTACGATACCGTTCTCCAAACTCTATAGGGGTTTATTAAGAAATTTTATCCTTTAAAGCAATTTTTGTTATTCCAAATTATTACTACTGTTTATGTTTTTACCTTTTTTTTTCCTCTAGTGAATTAACACATATGTTATTTGCCTATTTGAGCTCTGATGAAAGGTTTTTGCCTGCTAAGCCATTGATAAGCAAGTGGTCATGATATCATTTGCAGAATGTATGATTGATTACAAATAAATATGACTGAAATTTGAAACTTTGCTGTCCAGAAGGACAACTTTTGAGCTTGACTGAAATACAAACAGAAATTTTGCCTTGGATGTGTAAGTTTACAAATGCTTGCAAACATTACTATTAAGAGGGTTATTTGAAAAGCCTTAATTCCTTATGAAACATTAACTATCACATTTTTTTTTTTTTTTTCAAAAATCTTATTTTTTTTTCAATTTTTTAATACTTTACATGTTTTTCCACACAATTTGTTTTTCTTTTTCAACATTGTTTCCACATTTGTCATAAGATTCTAAAATCTTTTGCTTGCCTAATAACCATAATGGACCATTAATGTCTGCCGCCTTAGAGGATAACGAATCTTGATATGTTTCTTTCATTTGGTCATCTGTGGCAAAGTGCTTGCTGAGAGAAGCTCCTTTAGGTAGCGGAACAAGCATAAGCATAACTTGGGTTGATTAGGGGGTCTGTCCCCCAGGCTGGGAGACAGAGTTCTCCTACTTTTTCTTTTTAACACATCTTTTCCCGCACTTTTTTCCAGAACTACACTACTTTAGGTGTCTACAGGTCACGATTCTGTAAATTGATCATGAAAATTATGAATAAATCACAAAAATTTTCCGTTTAACAAAACCGGTCTCTTCCAGAAGGAACAAAGAATTTGGTATCCAGCATGTTTTTAAAAATCCGAGAATCTGGTATGGACCACTGCGCAAAATGTCCGGTTACCTGGCATGTCAAATTTTATTTTTAAAGTTGATTAATTAATATGGCTTTAAAATATACATGAATTACAAACTTACTACATGTTTGAAAGTTTTGAGATGTATAAAGATATGTATAGAATTTATGAGCTTCAAACATCAGACACGGATATCCAATACTGATGCTCATGCAGACGGTGATACCGTATATTTCATGTATCGCCGGACGGTCACGAAAAGGTCACAAAATTTCCCTTTTGAAAATCTGTAGACACCGGTGCTAATGGATCAATTGTTTTAATCATTTTGAGCTGACACTACTCGGTATAAGCTGTAAAAAAATAATAATTACGCGCTTTTTTGAGCACAAAGGAGCATTAAAATGCAGATTGTAACAATACCAATATAAATGGCATAGTTTGATGAACAGGGCATACTAGGAGTGACCATACATGCTCCTTTCAATGTTTGCATTAGCTGCGTCAATTTGAGTCTTAGTTTGTGAATAACTGTCGTATTTTTACTTGTATTTGAGCTTTCATATTGTAAGTGCAGATTTTAATAAACTGGGAGCTCATTCTAACATAACTTAACTTAAAATCATTAGGGGAAGATGGTCTTTGTTTACACATTTTTTTGTCCTAATGAAATGACTGATATAAAAGAGATATGCAGAAATATTTTTAAAAATCTAAAATTGTATCGATGCACTTTAGTATGCAATTTTATCAAGATCAAATTTTGTTCATGTAATGTTTATTGAATGTAGTCTTGTCTAAGGGCTTGTTGGGTGATATGGTGTATTCGGAGTATTTTTTATGTTGGTTGTATCTCTCAACTTACACCCATGCTTAAAATATTTTATGTGGTCCTTTCTTGACAACACATCAAACTGGTGTTTTATGCCTTTATTATTAAATATCTAAACACATGCACATCTGCCTTTCAAAGACATACTTGGCATTTAAAAAGTATGCTATCAAAAGACGCTGATGTAGGTGCACTAGCTTTGTTAACAACTGACTTGTTGCAACTCCAAGTGAGACGAAGCAGTCTTGCCAGATATCCTCTTTCTCTTGCTTTAAAAATTGGCTGCTTCAATATGAGCATAAAGAAAATATATCCCCTAAGAAGTTTAAGAGTTTCACACTGCTCAGAAGTCAGTATGCAATAAGTCGGCTATAAATGTAATATTTTTTTCTATATCTTTACAGTTATCTCATCTAGCAATAATATTTTGAGAAAAAAAAGTACATCTTTTAATTATTCCATGTGTTTTCAAAAGAAAAGGAATAATTTTTATAATATCATTTACTACTTCAATAGTCGACTACAAAATTGCTTCCTGGGAAAAGTTTGTTTATGCATCAGTCTGACGTATCAAAGTCACTAGAATATAATAATGTTTATTTATGCATTTTTTTCTGCACCCTGTAGAATTGGTGGCCTGTGTGCCTCTCACATTGACAATCCTTATCTGCATATTCCATAAATAGGAAAATATTTTAGCTTCTTTTGAAATAAAAAAATTAGTTTTATTTCTTTCACAATTTTTTTATTATATGCATTTTGGTTAAGCATAAGCAATTCAACCTTTTTTTCTGTATGTGAATGCACCCCTCTCCCCCTCTATCTTTTTGTAACAATTTCTTTATTCCTTTTATCCATTTTTTTAATGAATTGTGACCATAATAACTGCAACTGTATAGCTATGTATATACAGGTCTGTAGCCAGACTCTGACTCTGAGGGGGGGGGGGGGGGGGCAAACTTTTGGACCAGAGGGGTAGACTAGTTTTTCAATTTTTTTCTATCATGTTTGAATTTATGCTCCATTTTGGGCATTGTCTTCAAATTTAAATTAATAATTTATTTAATAATTAATGCAATTATTTAATTTATTAATTGATTAATTAAACAATTAATTATTGAAACTAATACTAATTTATTTCAATAATGAAATTATTTGATCTTAAAAGAAATTCTTGATTAAAACTTACAAAAGGCAGAATTGAATTTTTAAAGCTTATTCTAAGAATGACTTTTGTAAATTAATGAAATATATGAAATAACATAATCATTATCATTCGGAGATGAGTAATTCCGCAGAGAGATGATTCACTGATATAACAAAAGAACTCACATGTCTGCAATCAATTCGATGGGCTGACAATTGCACAGAAGAAAAAGGTATTTCACCTCTTTCTCTGGCATCATGCTCAATGTTAGGAAGTAAAGAGAAAACTTACAAGGTAAGTGAGCTCAAGGACTGCCCATGATCCTTTCATTAGTGCCTAGTTTAGATTGAAAACAGGAAAAAAAAAAGCTAAATAATGGAAAAAGTTCATGTTTTTATTTTTTTTCTAAAATTTGAATTAAGAGAAAAAGATGCATGGGAACAGGATTTTTTCGATAGGACAGCGTTTAAACAAATCAAAAAGTTTAAAACAGAAGTACCTTAGATTATTAAGGTCCAATTAATCATGCTAGGAGTGGCAAAACATTTTCCAGGTCGGGGAAATGTTCAGGTCAGTATATATATATACTTTTTTTAATAATAAGCATACAGTTTTTTAAACAAGTAGTACACATCCTTTGTTGCTGCATTTTGTAAAAAGTTAATTGAGTAGTAAATTTGCTTACCCCAATTAAATATATTATTACATTATAATTTTCCACACTTTAGCTCATTAAATAAACTTCTAAAAAACTCAATATGATGAATACTTTTCTTTGAAATTTTTTATATTTTATGCTATGTTAATCAAATGTAATCCTGTTTCAATTTGATAGATACACGAACTTTAAAATATAAAATAATAAATAAATGCGATTTTGTTCACTAGATGGCAGCAAAACAATTGAATGTCCGAAAAGAATAAATAGAAGTCGCATTTGGCGAACTGCCAACTAAATAAAAGGTTGCGAAACAATTGGTGTGGGAGGGAACTTTTCGCAGTGGTGAGGGGGAGTTGGTGTGAGTCACGTGAGTTCAACCCATCTCTTTGCAATCTATTGCTACTCTGCAACGGTAACTTTACCTCTGCGCTTAATTACCGCTGTTTCTGATTACGAGAAGCCGTAAATTTGCATGGCAAAAGTGCCGCCCTGGGGTCTCCATTTTCGAGATGCATGTGCTCCCTCGTTGGGTCGGTAAAACGGTTACTAGACGCAACTGTAATGCCGTTGGATGAAAGGGGTATTGTTTCTGATGTATAACGTTTTCATATTTTCCAAAACGAACCCTCCTTTGAACAAAGAGAAAAATTTTGGTCAGACTACGAGGGGGGAGGGAAGGTAGGAAAATTTTTGCAATTCTATGCTTAAATTATCTATCAATCTTGAACATATATACATATGCCCTGAAATACCGAAGATCTTCCCCCTTTTATTGACACTAAAAACAAGGAAAAATAACCACAGTTAAAAAAATAGAGAAGGCAAATCGAACTCTTAAAAAATCGCTATCCAAAATGTGAATAAGTGTACGGAAATGTTTCATTTTCGATCCTAAATTTGTTTATTATATTTTATTTTCATTCTTTGTAAAATATTTATTTCCAATTCTCGAGCTATTTTAAGAACAAAGTGTTTTCAAAACGTCGAGCAACAATGGCCTCTAAAAATTTTTCAACTTCAAATGAAAATATTCAATCTTGAAATGAATGAGTTTAGAAAAAAATTCAAGGTGTTTAGGTTTCTTTACATCAAAATAAAGGGATTCATTATTCACATGACATCCAAAAAAGAAATCGGAGTTGGAGGAGGATGAATCGCAGAACGGATGCTTTTTACGCGTGCCCTACAAGACTGCTTTAGCTGCAAAAAAAAGATGTTTCTGTATGATTGCTTATTCCTTATTTATGTATTCATTAAAAGAAAATCGTGTGATGAGAGGGAGAATCAGAGTTGTGTATTTAGAGTGATAGAAATATTATCCGGCATTGTTTTTTCTTCAGGGAATCAAAATTAAATACTATCGGAAGAACTTCCGACTAAAAAAATGGCATTTAGATGAGATTTTACTCTGTTAATGCCTTTTACTCATCAAAAGAAGGGCGTTTAATCGGTAGTTTTTCATTTGTAGCGATTAACCACCTCCTTCGATATTTTCGCGAAAAATTTAGGGAAGTGTTTATTCGGTATTTGATGGTACACATGCTCTGGAACTTTCTTTTGGCACCAATCACCAAAAAATTCTGTCTGTGACACCCCCGTATTATGTAAGGTATTTAAATAACCAATGTAGGAGGCAGTTTTTTGACGGCCATATATATGTTGGAACCACAAATTAGTTTTTTATAGCTTTAAGAAGAGTTTTCTTAGTATATTTCAAGTTAAAATTCAATAGAAACTGAGTACCTCTAATTGCTTTTGAGGGGCTCTCTAGACCCCCTCACTCCCCATATGCATTCTCAGAAACGCATGCTCAAATCACACGAAACTTTCGTCGTATTTGACGAAATGGCTTCGTGAAAAATGCTCCGAGTAAACCTTTCGTAAAATTGACAACATTTGTGTAGTAACTTTTTTTAGTCACGTGATCGAGCGAGGAGAGAATCGTTGTAAATGACGAAATTTACTTGGGGGGAGGGGGGGGGGATGAGATTGAAGAATCCTCGAAAGTGAGAGTTCTTTTTCTGAGAGTGAGCACCCATGGGACTGTAGTATTACATTTTATGCTGTAGCTTATTATTCTACCAACATTATTTGATATTATAACAAGAAGTTCCGTCTGGAACTTCACGTGTCTACTTTCCCATTGTACACCCAATATCAAATTGATAATCTACTAGTTACCTCTTTCTTTCTCATTTATTGTAGTTCTTAATTACTTCAAATATACCTTGTTCAACGGTTTATACATATTCGTTAACTTAATCATCTATTTATTCATTCACTCACTCATTTATTCCTTGAACATCCAGATCAAAAAGTTTCGTGGCAAAATACGCTCATTTAGTTCTGGATGAACTTCGTTTCCTCGTATCTGTACACGTTCTACGTCATAACATCTTTCCGATAAAGTTTCTTCCAAGCAAATCTTTCTGTTAGAACAGGGCTTATAAGGATCTAATTTTCCCCGTAGGCGCTGTTATTTTTATCATTATTTTTTTTTTTTTAAACTGCTCTAAATTGAACAAAAATTATTCAAATAAAAAAATGTTTTTCGTTGAGAGTTTCTGCCAATAAGCTTGTTCAAAGGAACACGGATCTTATGTCCAGAGTTTACATAATGGTGGTAATGTTATGTAGCCCTATAGGCGCTAATGTTCAGATTTTAAAAACTGTTCAAAATTGAGCGAAAATTGTTCAAATAAAAAGTAAAATTTGGAAATAAGATGTCTTCACCAAGAGCTTTCGAATGTAAAAAAAAAAAAAAAATCTTTCGAATCAGACATTTCCTTTAAAAGCGGCAGACAGATCGACAAACACTTTTCCCCCATCTCAAAACCCTACTTTCAAGTTTTTTATTTTTCAATATTTTTCGATTAACTTGTTTTGGACTTATTCTTATTTTTAACGATATTTCAAAGACACATTACGCCTTTTAGAGTCTTGTTTTTTTCTTTTTCTTAATGGAAAGTAGGCTAAAAACTTCTTATTTGGTCTGCCACGGGGCGGACTGGTTCCTGGTTACCCCAATAGGCAGAAGATGAATACTGCTCTTTCAAAAGCAGGAAGTTCGGGTTCTCTAACGGAAAACTTTTAAGGAGCAATGTTCGGACAATTTCCTAGCACTTAAGATATTTTAATAGAAGGTAAAATATAACGGTTTTTCTGTGTTCTCTCACTGAAATGCAAATAGTTTCTTAAAAAAAAAAACTTATAGAGGGCAACAGGGCGCTGCGCCCTACCAAAAAAACTCTAGTCACTATTAAGAACATTTAAAGAGCTTTCTAGAGGAGGCGCAGGGGCGCATGCATTCATGGGGGCACCAGCCCGAAAGCCGATGAGCCGTCTTGCCAAGTCCGCCCATGGAAAGGCTTTCTTTTTAGCCTACTTTAAAAGTAAAAAAAATAATAATCTATATATATAAAATGAACTTTTGACGTTGTGGCTGCGCGCTCTACAGCAAAATCTACGCAACGTACGATTACAAAACTTTGCACAAAATTCTATTATAGCCTGATGCTTTGCAAGACAAAGCCGTTTTTTAGCCTACTTTCCCGTAAAAGTAAAAAAAAATAATAATAAAGCATGAAAGAAGGCTTAATGTATCGTGAAAATATCGTTAAAAATCAAGAAAAGTCAAAAATAAGTGAAGTAATTAAATAAAGATTGTAAAATAAAAAATTTGAAAGTAGGGTATTGAGATGGGGAAAAAGTGTGTCTGTCGGTCTGTCGCCCCCTAATAACTTTTGAACGAATTGTCCGATTGGAAAAATTCTTTTTGCATTCGAAAGATCTCGGCGAGGACATCTCATTTCCATATTTTACTTTTTGATTTGAACATTTTTTTGTTCAATTTTGAACAGTTCAAAAGATTTTAACATTGGCGCCTATGGGTGAAAATGAAGCAAATGATGTAAACTCTGGGTACAAGATATAAGTTCCCATGAACAAGCTCACTGGAAGAAGTTCTTGGCGTAAAATATTGATTTGAACAATTTTTGTTCATTTTTGAACAGTTCAAAAAATTAACACAGAGCTTACGGGGAAATTTCAACCCTATATCAATCCTGATCTAACGGACCGATTTGCTTGGAACAAACTTTATCGGAAAGCTCTTATAACGTAGAACATGTAGAAATAGAAAGTTTATCTAGAACGTACGAGCCTATTTTGCTATGAAATTTTTTGATCGGGATTTTCAAGAATATTTCTCAGTGACTCAATGAGTGAAATAATGAATGAATGAATAAATGAAAGAGTGAAAGAATAAATCAATGAATAAATGAATGAGGAAAAGAATGAATGAATAAATTATTGAATAAATGAAAATATAAATAAATGAGTGAATAAATACATGAATGCGTAAATGAATGAATAAACACTTGAATGAGGTAACGAATGAATGAATAAATGCATGGCTGAATAAATGAAAGAATGAATGAGTGAGTGAATGAATATGTATTATCCGTTGAAAAAGGTATATTTTCAATAATTAGAGCTAAAGATAAATAAGAAAGAGATAGCTAGATTATAAATTTGAATTTGGTGTATACGGGAAAGTAGGCTCGTATAGTTCTAGACGGAACTTCTTGTTTAGCCTACTTTCCCGTAAAAGTAAAAAAAAATAATAATAAAGCATGAAAGAAGGCTTAATGTATCGTGAAAATATCGTTAGAAATCAAGAAAAGTCAAAAATAAGTTAAGTAATTAAATAAAGATTGAAAAATAAAAAATTTGAAAGTAGGGTTTTGAGATGGGGAAAAAGTGTGTCGGTCGGTCTGTCTGTCTGTCGGTCTGTCCCCCCCTAATAACTTTTGAACGAATTGTCCGATTGGAAAAATTCTTTTTGCATTCGAAAGATCTCGGAGAGGACATCTCATTTCCATATTTTACTTTTTGATTTGAACAATTTTTTGTTCAATTTTGAACAGTTCAAAAAATTTTAACATTAGCGCCTATAGGTGAAAATGAAGCAAATTATGTAAACTCTGGGTACAAGCTATAAGTTCCCATGAACAAGCTCACTGGAAGAAGTTCTTGGCGTGAAATATTAATTTGAACAATTTTTGTTCATTTTTGAACAGTTCAAAAAAAAATTAACATACCGCCTACGGGGAAATTTCAATCCTATATAATTTCTGATCTAACGGACCGATTTGCTTGGAACAAACTTTATCGGAAAGCTCTTATGACGTAGAACACAATAAAAAGTTCATCCAGAACTAACGAGCCTATTTTCTTATGAAATTTTTTGATCCGGATTTTCAAGAATATTTTTTAATTAATGAATGATTAAATGAATAAGCAAAATAATGAATGAATAAATGAGTGAATAAATACATGAATGACTTAATAAATAATGATTGAATGAATATGTATTAACCGTTGTAAAATGTATATTTGAAGCAATTAAGAACTAAAGCTAAACGAGAAAGACAGAGAGAGAGAAAGCTAGATTATAAATTTGAATTCGGTGTGTACGGGAAAGTAGGCTCGTATAGTTCTAGACGGAACTTCTTGTTTAAATTCGACCTACTATTTTTTTAAATTTAACAATTAACTATTAATTTTCCAGTATTTTCTTTACTCCTTACGAGCTGTTTTAAGAAATGAAGTGAAGTGGATTCGAAATTCCGCGGTTGAATGTAAACAAAACATCGTTTGAGCCCTGAGGCGAGGCCAAGCGCATGTAACGAAAATCAGTGTGTTAACTGACCCCATTTTGAAAAGTATTTTCAGATTTGATCGATTATTTTAATGAATTTATTTTTTAATGATGTCTAACACAATCCATTAAAAATTGCAGTTACCAAAATTTACATCAGAAGCATATAATGATTACTGCATAGGTGATTCTGATCCGAAATTCTCCGACATTTCCGAAAATTGTCGAGCACCTTTTCCGAAAGTTTTAATAAAAATAACGGTTTTCCGAAAAAATTTTAATGTATTAATCATAATATTTCTTTTACAATTAATATCTGCTTCTCTTGCTACCTACAGACAAGCAAATAGTTAGTACTACTTTTAAAAAATTTCAATACAATTTGTTTTCAGAAAAAAAAAAAATTCTGGAATATAGTAGACCTTTCATTTAATTACTTAAAGAATTATTTTTGAGCTTATATATATATATTTGCAATGTACTGTTGTGTTGAGAGGGGAGGGGATTATTAACCTATATACTTTGTTTTAAATTGATAGTGCATACTTTTTCCCAAAATTTTCTGAAGTTCCGATTTTTTTTTTTTTTTTGCTTGAAATCGCCCATGGTTTACTGGAGAGGTGAAAAATTTCTTTTTGAGAGGTGATTTTCTTTCTTAAAATGTTGTTGGGCCTACTTAAACAATATATATTGATTTCAACTGTTATTATTCAATTAAGTGGTTTGCCCAACCAGTTTAATTCAACTGGGCTAAAAAATTTAATATGTTAACAGATTATTGAACTTATTAGTATCATAGTATCTATTCATAAAAATAATATTCATTAAATGCAAAAAACAAGTAGCAAACAACTTTCACTCGATCAATGAATAATTTAATTTCCTTTTGAACATGTTGACGGGGGCATTGCTTTAGTGGTGAATTTATAGGGGCGGAGGGTTGCAACCTCCCATGATACTAAAGAATTTTAAAAATAGTTGAAGCATTATGTAAATTTGTAATGTTTGCTTAATGTTTTGTGATTACTTAAATATTCATTATTATTTCTAAATATACTCACTCGAGTAATTGTGCATCGTTCACATAATTTTTCAGACTTCGCCTTTCATCATTTGTATTAAAAAAGTATAACATTTACAACAATTTCAAGAATTCATCATTTATCGTTATTCTATCATATTATATGTGAAAAGTTTTCATATCTAAGTAAAACCCCGATTTAACATTCCACCAATCTACATTTTACCCGCACTGGGCTAAAAAACTTAAGATGTTAATAGATTATTAAACTTATTAGTAACATAGTATCTATTCATAAAAATAATATTCATTAACTGCGAAAAAAAAAAGTACTAAACAACTTTCACTCAATCGATGAAGAATTTTATTTTCCTTTTGATCATGTTGACGGGGCATTGCTTCAGCAGGGTTCGCGCTAGGCTGCGCGATCGCGCGATTCCCGCAATAATTTTTGAAATCCCACTCAAAAAAAATTTTTTTTGGGGCTTAAACTTTAAAAATCCCACTTAAAATTTTGGTCAAGGAGGAAAATCCCACCTTGCATTTTACCCCAGTGCAAACCCTGTTCAGTGTTCACATAATTTTCAAGAATTCGCCATTCATCATTTGTATTAAAAAAGGATAGCATTTACAACAATTTCAAGAATTCATCATTTATCATTACTTTGTCATATTATAAGTGAAAAGTTTTCATATCGATAGTGAAACCCCGATTTAACGTCCTGCCGATCTAAGTTTTCCAGCATTTTACGTTTTTTTCATCAGGTCCCTGTGTTTCCGTATCCTAATTGATGTTAAAATATCCCAGATTCTAAGTTTGTTACTTAATTAACTTTCACTCGATCGATAGAGAATTTAATTTTGGTTTTGAACATATTGACGGGAGCACTGCTTCAGTGACGAATTTGTAGGGGTGGGAGGTTACAATCTCCAGAGGCGTAGCTAGGGTTTTCAGCGCCTGGGGACAACTGAAGATTTTGCGCCTCCCTGTGCCCCTGAGGGCCTAGGGGCTCCCTAACGGGAATTAAAAATAACTTTTATGCTTCCTAAATGATAAAACTCTAAAACGCAGCCCTTTTAACTGTCATTTTTTGTAGCTACCATTCACTTCTAAGGGAAAAAGGGACACTTTGGCTTCGCAAAATTATTTGTCTGATTTCCTACGCACTCCTGTGCTACATTGGTCATTCCCGATATGATTTGTGGTGCTCCCACTTTTTTGTCGAACATATTCACACCTATTCAGTTCAAATAATTTTCTTCTCGCATTTAAAAATAAAATTAAATAAATTAACACTAATTTGGCGCCCCTTGACGCTGCGCCCGACGACAGCTGTCCCTCCTTGCCCCCACATAGGTACGCCTCTGACAATCTTCCATGATACACACATTCAACATAAAATAATTAAATTGTTTTTAAATGAAGAGTTTTAAAAATAGTTGAGGCATTTATGTATTTTACTTATGTAAATTTGTAATGTTTGCTTAATATTTTGAGATTACTTTAATATCCATCATTATTTCTAAATATACTCACACACTTGAATAAATGTGTAGTGTTCACATAATTTTCAAGAATTCGCCATTCATCATTTGTATTAAAAAAGGACAACAATTTCAAGAAATCATCATATTTATCATTATTCTATCATATTATAAGTGAAAAGTTTTCATATCTACAGTGAAACCCCCGATTTAACGTCTCGCCAATCTAAGTTTTCCCGCATTTTACGTTTTTCATCAGGTCCCAGTTTTTCTGTATCCTAATTGATGTTAAAATATCCCAGATTCTAAGTTTGTTACTTATCGAATTCTCCATATTTTATGTTTTCCCTCGAAAGTGAAAAAAGAAAAATTTTCTAAAATTAGGAATATTTTTCCTTTTGTGCCTTTTTTAAAGCTTTAAGCACGTTGTTAAAAGTTAATTATTACTCTCTCACAAAATAAATCACAATCGAGGATTGTTTTTGTTTTCAAGAAATTTAAAAAAGGGGCTATTTGAGTTTATCAAGGTGTGAGAAAGTTCGTTCGTTTCCAGTATGGAAGTGGAGAAGTTCGTTCTTTTTGCCATTTTATAAACCAACAAAGCTCCAACACTCCGAGTCTAAAGGCGATTTCATTAGCATGTCACTATTACATGCTATGTACTGTACTCTTATTGGACGGAACAGTTTAGATATAGTGGACATTTTACAAATAGTGGAAAATATTTTCTTTCCCAGTAGGACTAGGGAAAAAACTTGCAAAGCATTTCAATACTGGAAGATTCAGCATTCACTTTCAACTCCATGACTAAAAAACAATCCACTATTACAGATTATTTTCAACCTAAATTCCAGAATTCGTATTTAAATGCGTTAAAATGGTATGTATTCGAAAATATAGATATTATACTTTTTGAAAGAGTTGAAACCTGCCATTCATCATTTGTAGCATAAAAAGATAACCTTCCCAACAATTTCAAGAATTCATCATTTGTAACAAAATTTAAATCGGTAGTCTATCAGTTTCATTGAAAATGCCTCGCCTACCTATACAGAGTTGAAATCAGAGCCAGAGAGAAAACTTTCACCACTGAATTAGCCAAAAGACACCAATAGATAAAAAAATACGACTTGAGCGTATTAAAATATGTATCTTCATGTCAGAACATCACCCCGATTGCCATTTTTGTGGCATTGAATGCTGTAAAAAAAAAGCAATATTCCATGTTCTGCTCATAACTAAGCAAGTGTCCATTGCACTAACATTAGGAACTGTAGGTAGGATTCCGAGATAAGAATAAAATTTTCCTTGCATTTTTAGTGTACTAATTTAGTAACAGATTCTTTTTCAACTTTGAACCATAAAATTTCCCTTTTCAACATTCACATTCACTTTCGAATTTACTTTTGTCAAGATATGTCTCTTAAGCGATGCATATCAGAAATTGACGTGATACTCCAAAAGCAAATTTATAGGCAGGATATTCCATTATCCGCTACTAAAGGAATGTCTTTGTATATTGGCATAGCTAAGTGGGGGCGGACCGCCCCAGGTGTCACCCATTCAGGGGTGACAACCAGCCCCGATGGAGAGAAAAAATGAACCTTTAAAAGCTCCCTAGAATAAAACAAATACTTAAAATGGGAGAAAAAAATATCCAACTTAATTTTCTATTTTTGAGCAAAGTGTTTCCTTTAAAAAGATATTCAATGTTTTTAAGCTCTAATCATAACCAGGGCCCTCAACAAATACTTTAAATGTTATGAGGCTCATGATGCAAACGGTGTTCTTCTTTTCCAAAACTGCAATTTTTTTAATAAAAAATTATTATATTTCATTAAAACGCATACTTCACGGTTTACATGATTTTTTTTTTGGATGGGGAAGGCGTAATCTTTTCCACTGGGTCACTGGGTGACACCCATGCTAGCTACGCCACTGCATTCCATACAATTTTCCACTATCAACATGCTTCCCATATAGCTGCCAGTGATTTTTTTTTATTTCATCAAATTGCTTACATATACATAGTCCAGCATCTCTTTGCCGCGTCTTTTGCTTTTCTTGAATAGACTAAGGATGATCAGTAACTGATAGATTTTTCAGATGATCTTTATTAAATGGCTTTGTCTGATCAATTTATCAATTCCCCATTTAGACTAATTCGTGGCAACTAAAATTTCATATTTACAATTATATAAATTTATTTCTCTAATTTAATTTCAAAATGTATCTTTATGTATAAAGCTACTAATACACTTATTTTTTAATTTTTGTATCGCAATTTACTATTTTTATTGGTTTAAATAAACATTTATGAAATAACAGTTATATTTTTGAATTCAGACTCAAAAAGAATGTACTGCTATCTATCAGAGTCAGAGTAAAAAAAAAAAGCTATGTAAAAGTTTTGATGATGTAATAAAGATAAATATGCCACATGATACAAATCAAGATCAATAAATATAGGTTATTAGTGATAGATTGAAAAAAAATTACACCTAAGTCAAGGTAGATATACATTTGTAGAAAAATACAGGCTGAAATAAGTTTTTATCGGCTCAGAAGTGACTTAAGAGGTCGCCTTCGGTGACTTGCTTGGGACAAAAAACAAGTTGCGCCGTAGGCGCCGCTATTTTAACATTGCACGGGCAACGCCGTTGCGGGTACCGCTAGTAAAGTATAAAAGAAGGCTTATTGTAAAAATTTTTAAAAAATAAAGAAAAGGAAGAAAAAAGAAGTAATTAAAATAAAGTTTGAAAAATAAAAAAATTGATGGTATGGTTTTGAGGTGGGGAAAATGCGTATCTGTCGGTCTGTCTGCTCCCCCTAATAACTTTTGAACGAATTGTCCGATTCCAAGTTCCTATGAACAAGCTTATTAGAAGAAACTCTCGGTGAGAAATATTTTTTGATTTGAACAATTTTTGTTCATTTTTGAACAGTTAAAAAAAAAAAAAAAAAATGACATAGCGCTTACGGGTAGGGCTCGACCGATGGCATTTTTTGGCCGATGCCGATTGTTGGCCGATGGTTCCAAGATCGGCCGATTGCCGATTATTCTCCTCTTCCATCGGCCGATGGCCGGTGGAAAAAAAAGTCGCTTTAAACCATTAAAACGTGTAGAATGCTTGTCAAAAATGTCATTTAAGTCACTTCTTTATCTTTATGTTTATAAAAACATAAATGCATTATTCAAGTATCGTAAAACTGTTTGGGGGAAGCTTACATAATAATTAAAACTAAAAGAATCACTCGGGATTCTAGTAAAATAATTAAACTATTTGGATATTTAAAAAAAATTAAAAAATGCTATATCAGGATTTTTAATTCTTTTGTCTTATCTTTGCAAAAAACTCAACAACTATTGTATCCGGATCGGGGATAATTCCCTTTCCTTCAACATTTTCTCTTAAGAACATGCACTGCAAATGCCTTTATTTTCTTATTTTTTTCATGAAGAGAAATGCAGATGTTATAATACAGACTAACAAATAATGTGGGTTTGTATCTTTAACGAAATTGTCAACTCCCTCCTCTCAGATATTTTCATAATGTCCCCCCCCCCCCCCGATTAAAAAACAAAGCGGGAACAATTATATGTTTATTTTTCATTATAAAAGTTATTTTAACTAAAAATAGCCCTTTTTCTAGAATAAAAATAAGATATTAAAAAATTTCGAACGCCCCCTTGTTTATAACCAAGAAATACTGAATATTGCTTTAAAACATAGACGTGAGATTTTTTTGTCATTACAAATGAATGCTGGGTCCTAAGAACTAATCTTATTAGCATTTTTTTTTTCTTGTGAGTTGAAAATTACACCGAAATACTTGACATCTTCTTTATATTTTCATGAGCACAATGTAAAGGTCCCCGAAATAAAAAAATATTTTGAGCACCAGCAGTTTTCTGTTGACAAATAATCTTCTGAAAAACACGTGATCGTTTATAAAAATTAAGATGTATTTTGAAAAATATATATATATTTATAATATATACGTTGTCAATTTCTGAAATTAATGAAATTGTAAAAAATTTTTTATTAAGGTATTATTCCACCCTGTCGCGCGAACTCGTTTTTTACGAATTAAATTCTTGAAAATAGCAGGTCGAACTTAGACACATTTCGATCAATAAACATTTATACTGAAAAATTGATTTATATTTTTTATCAATATGTTCTATGTTGTAAACTAGCTATAAAAAAACAATAAATATTCTAAACTGAAAGCAGATGCAACGAGATTGTTGAACAATAGCAGAAAAACTGTCAACTGTCTAACACGTGGCATCAAAGAAGCCAAAAAAAAAAAAAAAGCCCTAAAAAAACGAAGTATAAACGGGGAAAATTAAATTAATTATCGTATAAAAAAAGTTAAGATATATTTTGAAAAAAAAATATGCATTGATCACTCTTTGAAAATAAAGAAATTTTAGCATTTTTATTAAGATAGTATTACATCCGGTCGCGCTAACTCGCATTTTGAAAATTCAATTTTTAAAAATTGCAAGTCGAACTTGGACACGTAAAATTTCGATCAATTAACATTTATACTGGATTTTTTTTTTTTTCTTAGTTTTGACCAATCTTTCCTATGTTGTAAACTAAAAATGAATTACTGAGAATAATCGCACACTAAAAGCAATATGCAACGAGATTGCTGCACAATTGCAGAAAAGCTGTAACACGCGGGATCGAAGCAAAAAAAAAAAAACACCAAGAGAAAAAAAGTTTACGATGGTAAAAATTAAAATTATTATCGTACTTTGATTGAGTTGACTTTGTATTGTTTACAATTTCGGAGTAATAAGAAACATGACAACTAAAAGCAGATTATATAATATTATTGCACAATGGCATCTAATGCACTATCATTATTAAACAAAAAACGGACAAAAATGAGGCAACTAACCCAATGCGTAAAACAAATAGCACTCATAAGACGCCTCTATTACTTTTACTTTAACATATTCTATTTCGCGAGCAGTCTGCTCAAACAAAAATAATTTTAATAATGAAGGTTTTCCGGCAGCGATCGCTTAAACTATTTTTCCGAATTTATTATCAAATACTTTGTAGAATGACATTATTTTTGAGCCTTTTTTAACTGATGTGCTGCCTGTTATTGTATGAAGTAGAAATCTAGCTATGGAGAAAAAAGAAAGTGAAAGACAGAATGTTTTCTGGAAAGGTTGTCCCTGCGAAAAACATAGGCCTTGCATCGGCTTTTAGATGTTTTTCAAGGCCGATGGGGCGATGTTTTTCTAGAGTTAACATCGGCCGCCGATGCCGATGGCCGATGGCAACTTTGTTGAACAATCGGCGCCGATGCATCGGTCGAGCCTTACTTGCGGGTAAATTTCAATTCTATATAAAGAATGACTTAACACCCTAACAGACCGATTTGCTTGGAACAAACTTTATCAGAAAGGTATTATGACGTAGAACATGTATAGATAAGAAATTCAACCAGAACTAAACGAGCCTATTTTCCTATGAAATTTTTTGACGGGGATTTTAAAGTATATTTTCGAATAAATGAATGATTAAATGAGTGAATACATAATGAAATAAATAAATGAGTGAATAAATGATAAAATAAATAAACGAGTGAATGCATGAAAAATAAATGGGTGAATTAATACATGAATGAGTAAATGAATGGCTGAATAAATGAAAGAATGAATGAGTGAGTGAGTGAATAAATAAATATGTATTAACCGTTGAAAAAGGTATATTTGAAGCAATTAAAAACTAAAGCTGAATGAGAAAGAGAGAGGAAAAGATAGCTAGATTATAAATTTTAAGTTGGTGTATATGGGAAAGTCAAGATATATATAGAGGTAGTCAAGGAAAAAGAAGGCTCTTATAGTTCTAGACGGAACTTCTTGTTTATCCTCTCATTTTCTATACCTAATCAACAGTTCGCCTATGAATTCAAATTTCCATCGTATCAGGCAAAGTTGGCAAAAAAGAGAGAAATATTCCTAAAGCATTTTACAGCATTAATTTGTTACACTTCCGCACACATACTCTTGGCGATGATTTGGCGAAGATTGTCTAGAGTGCAATATTAAGATTTTTATCGCCCAGTGTAGAGATTTTCAAAAAACCTATAATCTGTTGTTTTTTTCAGCTAGAATTTATTTCTGAATATTGAAGAATCTTCATAAATCTTTTATTTTGTAAAATAGAAATGTTGTTGTAAATAACATATTAAACCGTAAAAGGTGTAAAATCTTGAGCCTATTTTAAAATTTCGAAATTTGAAGAGAATAAAGAGTAAATGAAACTATTAGGGCTCGACCGATGGCATTTTTTGGCCGATGCCGATTGTTGGCCGATTGCCGATTATTCTCCTCTTACTTCGGCCGATGGCCGATGCCGATGGAAAAAAAAGTCGCTTTAAACCATTGAAACGTGTAGAATGCTTGTCAAAAATGTCATTTAAATCATTTACTATTTATTTTTATGTTTATAAAAGCATAAATGCATTATTCAAGCACCGTAAAATTGTTTGGGGGAAGTTTACGTAATAATTAAAACTGAAAGAATCACTCGCGATTCTAGTAAAGTAACTAAACTATTTGGAGGTTAAAAAAAATTAAAAAATGCTACATCAGAGAATTTTTAAATCTTTGCAAAAAAAATACTCAACAACTATTTAATCGGCTCGGGTCTAATTCCCTTTCCTTCAACATTTTCTTTTTATAACACCTGCACTGCAAATGCTAAGTGCAGCTGCCTTTATTTTCTTATTTTTTTCATGGAGAGGAATGCAGATGTTATGACACAGACTAACAAATAATGTGGGTTTGTATTTTTAACGAAACTGTCAACCCCCTCCTCTCATATTTTTTCATGAGTCCCCCCCCCCCCCCGTTTTTGAAAGAAAAGCGGGAACGATTACATGTTTATTTTTCATTAACAAAGTTATTTTAAGCTCTTTTTCTGAAATAAAAATAAAATATTAAAAAATTTCACTCGCAATATTATTCCTTGTATAGTATATCCCTTTTTCATAACCAAGAAATACTGGATATTGCTTTGAAAACATAGACGTGAGATTTTTTTGTCAATACAAATGAATGCTGGGTCTTAGGAACTAATCTTATTAGAATTTTTTTTCTTGTGAGTTGAAAATTATACTGAAATACTTGACTTGTTCTTTATACTTTTATGAGCACAATGTAAGGTCACCGAAATAAACCAATATTTTGAGCACCAGCAGTTTTCTGTTGACAAATAATCTTCTGAAAACACGTGATCGTTTATAAAAATTAAGATGTATTTTGAAAAAAAAAAAAATTTTTATATACGTTGACAATTTTTGAAATTAATGAAATTGTAGCATTTTTATTAAGGTATTGTTCCACCCTGTATCCCAAACTCGTTTTTAAAGAATTAAATTTTTGAAAATTGCAAGTCGAACTTGGACACATAAAATTTCGATCAATAAACATTTATACTGAAAAATTGATTCATATTTTTTATCAATATGTTCTATGTTGTACAAGAAATATGCTAAACTGAAAGCAGATGCAACGAGATTGTTGTACAATAGCAGAAAAACTGTCAACTGTCTAACACGTGGCATCAAAGAAGCCAAAAAAATGCTCTAAAAAAACGAAGTATAAACGGGGGAAAATTAAAATAATTATCGTATAAAAAATGCCAAGATGTATTTTGAAAAAAAAAAAAAATGCATTGATCAATTTTCGAAAATAAAGAAATTTTAGCATTTTTATTAAGATGTCATTAAAAGAGATGCTAAAGTTTACGCTGGTAAAAATTAAAATTATTATCGTACTTTGATTGAGTTGACTTTGTATTGTTTACAATTTCGGAGTAATAAGAAACATGACAACTAAAAGCAGATGGTATAATATTATTGCACAATAGCATTTAATGCACTATCATTATTAAACAACAAAAAGTTCCGTCTAGAACTATACGAGCCTACTTTCCCGTATACACCGTATTCAAATTTATAATCTAGCTATCTCTCTCTCTGTCTTTCTCGTTTAGCTTTAGTTCTTAATTGCTTCAAATATACCTTTTTCAACGGTTAATACATATTCATTCAATCATTCATTTATTAAGTCATTCATATATTTATTCACTCATTTATTGTTTCATTCTTTTGCTTATTCATTTAATCATTCATTAATTCAAAAATATTCTTGAAAATCCCGATCAAAAAATTTCATAGGAAAACAGGCTCGTTAGTTCTGGATGAACTTTCTATTTGTACATGTTCTACGTCATAAGAGCTTTCCGATAAAGTTTGTTCCAAGCAAATCGGTCCGTTAGATCAGGAATTATATAGGATCTAAATTTCGCCGTAGGCGGCATGTTAATTTTTTTTTGAACTGTTCAAAAATGAACAAAAATTGTTCAAATCAATATTTCACGCCAAGAACTTCTTTCAGTGAGCTTGTTCATGGGAACTTGGATCTTGTACCCAGAGTTTACATCATTTGCTTCATTTTCACCCATAGGCGCTAATGTTGAAAATTTTTGAACTGTTCAAAATTGAACAAAAAATTGTTCATATCAAAAACTAGCCGAGATCTTTCGAATGCAAAAAGAATTTTTCCAATCGGACAATTCGTTCAAAAGTTATTAGGGGGGGACAGACCGACAGACAGACAGACCGACAGACAGACAGACCAACCGACACACTTTTTCCCCATCTCAATACCCTACTTTCAAATTTTTTATTTTTCATTCTTTATTTAATTACTTAACTTATTTTTGACTTTTCTTGATTTCTAACGATATTTTCACGATACATTAAGCCTTCTTTCATGCTTTATTATTTATTTTTTTTTACTTTTACGGGAAAGTAGGCTAAAAAACGAACAAAAATGAGGCAACTAACCCAATGCGTAAAACAAATAGCACTCATAAGACGCCTCTATTACTTTTACTTTAACATATTCTATTTCGCGAGCATTCTGCTCAAACAAAAATAATTTTAATAATGAAGGTTTTCCGGCAGCGATCGCTTAAACTATTTTTCCGAATTTATTATCAAATACTTTGTAGAATGACATTATTTTTGACCTTTTTTTAACTGATGTGCTGCCTGTTATTGTATGAAGTAGAAATCTAGCTATGGAGAAAAAAGAAAGTGAAAGACAGAATGTTTTCTGGAAAGGTTGACCCTGCGAAAAACATCGGCCTTGCATCGGCTTTTAGATGTTTTTCAAGGCCGATGGGCCGATGTTTTTCTAAAGTTAACATCGGCCGCCGATGCCGATGGCCGATGGCAACTTTTTTGAACAATCGGCGCCGATGCATCGGTCGAGCCTTACTTGCGGGTAAATTTCAATTCTATATAAAGAATGACTTAACACCCTAACAGACCGATTTGCTTGGAACAAACTTTATCAGAAAGGTATTATGACGTAGAACATGTATAGATAAGAAATTCAACCAGAACTAAACGAGCCTATTTTCCTATGAAATTTTTTGACGGGGATTTTAAAGTATATTTTCGAATAAATGAATGATTAAATGAGTGAATACATAATGAAATAAATAAATGAGTGAATAAATGATAAAATAAATAAATGAGTGAATGCATGAAAAATAAATGGGTTTTTCTTATATATTTTCAAGAGAATTTTGGAGATGCGTCACTTGGCCTGGGAATGATGCAATGTTATCCTGCGCAACGCCGGGCATTTCAGCTAGTGCATAATAAATTATGAAAACGCAATTTGTCATTTTGTTTAATTAAATTTTTTAAGCTCTACTTGCATTTCCTGATTCGGTAAAAACTGAATTTCCCCCTTTAAAAATATAAGTTCGGGGCGCCCCTGACTGCCTTGACTACAAAACTTAGCATTACTCAAGTCAATAGTGGAACTCCCCTTAGTAAATGATCCTATACTAGAATTATGTACCTCCGGCCTAAAAAAAAAAGAAACTTAATGTTTCACTTGATACTACTCTAATAGATGGCGCAACCTACCCTCATTTTATTTTACTCTAAATCTAAATATTAATCAACTGATGCAATTTCTCTCTTGCACCATGTAATGCGGTGATTAGAATTAATTATGAAGGTTCCACTCACCAAATCTTAAAGTCTTTAAATATCATTTCATATCAATTAAACAATAGAAAGATAATAGATATAAAATTATCCCTTTTTTTGTCATTTAAATGTCTGCTCTTCCCTTTTCTCTTCTCTCGTATATTGATATTATTGTGAAACTATTTTAATTCTTAACATTCATGTCACACAGTGATGAATAAATAACCTATCATAATTCATAAATGAAGAAAAACTAGCGGGTTAATTAGATTAAAGTTTCTTTTCAATCAATGAAGTTAAAAAAAAAAAAAAAAAAGTTGAATTAAAAAAAAGAAAAATGTGTTTGTTTTTCAAACAGCTAGAAAAAAAATATTTCTAGCTTTTCTGTTTCTCTGTTTTACTTTTTCAATTCATTTTAAAAGGAAAGTTAAAATATTAATAGTATAATGTATTTTTTAAAAAAATTTTTAGAGTAATCTGAAATGGTAACAAGGACCTTCTACTAGTCCTTTATGTCATCTTTATTTAATACTTAATTTGAAAAAAAAAAAAGGAATGAAGAATGAAAGATAAATGAGAACAAAAAAGCAATAAAATATGATTATATTTTATATATCTTATATTTAATAATTTGGGGGAAAAAGCTAGCGTCCGTCGAGCCGGAGTCGAACCAGCGACCTATGGATTACTGTTTATTTTCATCTACAGTCCACCGCTCTGCCAACTGAGCTATCGACGGGACAACGTGACATGCTCTAATATATTTCAAAACTGTTCCCATCACGTAAATAAACTTTCTGGTATGTTCTGCGCTGTTTTTATTCGAATTTTTAAAAGAATCCTCTTTGATTTTTTTTTATGTAGAGTGTCTTTGATGATGAATGTCTTGACGTAATTGTTTTTGTTTGGCCTAACGTGATGTTGCAGTCAAAAATTTATCTATCATTTGTAGCAGCCATTTTTCATAAACGTAAAATCTATTTTTTCTTCATTGAAAAAATTTTGTTTTATTATTCTGTATTTTCGAAGCAATATTAATTTATTGTTAAGCGTTTAAAGGCCCAGGTAGCTAATTGTGTGTTTGTTACACTCTAAAATGTGAATGAGGGGCTATTTAAAAAAAAGAAAACACCTTTTTTTTCAAAAGGGATGATGAATATTTAAATATAAAATATTCATCAATTTTTAAAAATTGCTTTTGGTGGTTTATTTTTATTTTTCGTCACATGAAACGGACACTGCATTTATTTATTTAGTATTATGTTATTTTATTTTTATGTTTTTATTTATTTATTGATATTTTTAAGTTATACTTCTTTGAGATGAAGATAAAATGTCTGGGAAGCAGGGCCGGCGCGAGGCAAAGGCAGCGACGCGCTTGCCTCACACACCGCAATGTCCAAGGGTGCGGCAACTATTAGCTAATTAAAATTTATTACGTAAGCGTTGTGGTTGTATTACGCTTCTATTTCATTAGAAGAATAAATCTGTCTTATGGATGTTTTTGTTGTTTAAATGTACAAGTACCATATTGACAATATTTTTAGTAACTACACGCTATAACTGTAAAAAATACATATAATAGGGGCGCAGAATATTTTGTTGCCTCATGGCGCCGCTTATAGTTGCGCCAGGCCTGAGTGGTATTTCACTCTTCACAAAAGTTAAATCTACTGAATTTAAGAGATTAATTAGTGTGTTGGAAGACTCCGGCACTGAAATTTTGGGTGGGGGAATTGGTTTAAAAGGTCCTTATTTTTTTTTGGGGGGGGGAGGCGATGGACACCACAGTGTCCATCGCCTAAATCAATCCTAAATTAATTTTTAAAATTGTAATTCCCAAAAATAATTTTATTATTCTTTCAAGGTTTTTGCAATTATTCGTTAAAAATATGTTTGCTATTCACGTACTGGTAACACGGGGATTGTTCTGTTAACTATCGAACCGACAGCGTTACACTGTGCGCTACATCGATTATTTATACTTACAACAGCTCCGAAGTTGTTGTAAGTACGTATAAATAAAATCAGGATTGCCCACCCCCCCCTCAGAGCGATGGCGCACCCCCCCCCCCCCCCCCAAACGACGAACCTCAAATCAGCCAAACAGTAGACGAAGCCATCAGTAGAAAAAGCATCATTTGCTAGATGTTCCATAAAACAATCGATAGAAACAAATCTTCTAACACCAAGTGCCTCCTAATTCTATCTTTTAATGGAAAATTCAAATAAGCTTAACTATTTAGAAGCACGCAAGACATGTGGAAAATTCTCATATCTGTGACCTATGAGTGCCAATAAAAACAACTAATCACGTCAACCACTCATCATAATTTCATTTCCACTATTTTTATTTTTTATTTTTTATTTATTATTATTATTTTTTTTTTTTTTTTTTTGTATTATTGAATTTAAATACATGCATAACACTTACTTAGCGGGCAACCCTTCATAGCATTGGAGGAATCAATAGAAGCTTCTTAATTTTGAAACGAAATAAATCCAAAATGCAGATGATAAATCGAAATTAGGTGTAAAAATTCAATAGTCAGTTACGTTCAATGTTAGACAAAATTAATTTTTATGTAAAAATTCTTTAAAATTTTAATTAACGCTGATACCTTGAAAGTCCTGAATTGGTACAAAAAATTGTTACCTATAGGTTTAAAATATCATAGATTTTTTTTAATGTGTAGTAAATATTCTAAAATAATAATATTTAATGTAAATAATCTTTTTGTAAGAAAACTAAAGGTGAAAGAAGAAGAAGAAAAGGGAAACCTATATTGTATATATTTTACTATTTTGTACGTTACGAAATTGTTTCCTCAAATCTTGGAATGTTTTAAGTTTCACAATGAGTTTCAACAGCACCATAGAAACTTGATTTGAATGCACATATTTATTGCGTTACATTTTAGCTGTATTTTCTACTGAAGCCATATTTGCTATATATTCTTATTTTTAAACTTACCATCTCCCAGATTCGCAACCATATGATATGATAACCTTAATCACAGGGAAAGTCAGCAAATAATCTATTCTTACATTATTAGACGCGTGAATATGATTCCGCCCTTTTTAGGCAGAATAAAACACATTTGTCTTTTTTCTAAATGAAAAAACTATTTATTGAAAGTTTGCTGCATCTGCAGCTACAACTTCCATCCAATTTGAGGATTCCTTGTATGAAGAAGTTCTGTTGAGTTGATCCGGTCATCAAGCCAAATGTTGACGCTTCCGTGAGAAGTCAACCGCTCTCCCATATCTATCTGCATCGTTCGGAACAAGTAGTAATCCGAAGGAGCTATATCTGGTGAATATAGCGGGTGGTGTAGAAATTCCCAGTTCTGTCCTATATATGTTTTCACGATGTTCGCAGCGTGCAATATGAGGCTGTCATATGTTGTTAAAATGTACTTGTGACTATTGACCCATTCTGGACGTTTTTCTTCTATAGCTCGCCTCAAACGCATTAATTGTCGTAATTGTCGACGGTAAACAGTGACAGTAATAGTTTCAGGTGGTTTATGGAAGTCCTAAAGTATCTTTCTTTCTTTTCTTTTCTTTTTTTTTTCTTTGTGGTTTTCCATGTCCTTTGTCCCATTTTTAAATCGTCGAAACCATCCCTTTCAAGTTGTATTCGATGGAATATGCTCACCATAAATGTACGTCCACAAGCAAACGAAAAATTTCCACCGAAGTTTTCTTTGCGGTAAAACTTCCTTAAAATGTTAATTTGGAATAAAATTCAACATTTTCAAGGAGTTAAAGGTATTTCCTGTTGAACTAAATGGCAACATATGAGTGCTAGGAAAAAACAACGAAAATAAAGCATAAATTGTCAAATCAATAACACAAATCAATAAAAGGACGAAAGCATATCCTATTATTTTCTAAAACCTAGAGCACTTTTGGCTGTCCGTGAACCTATGGCCACGTCACCACCCTCGCAACACCGTTATAATATTCGTGCGTAATATTTCGGCCATTTCAAGAAAACTTCTATGCATGAAGATTGGTCCATAAATATATTATTATTATTAGTTTATTATTTATTGTTAATTTAAGAATAAAAAATTTTTTAAAAAATGTTTTAAAAAACAACCAGTAGAAATATTGGCTCTTAGCAATACTGCCTACGAGGAAGAATATCTGCCACCTCCTGAAAATTGAGATTTCAGCAGTAACTCTTCTAAATCATTTTTCTAAAGCTACTAGCACAGGCCCTTCATTTTGATGTTCAGGGGGTCAATTGCCACCCCCCCCCCTGACTTTAAGAAATGCAATGTATTTATGTATTTCGTTGTTTTTTTACCTATTATATGCATCGAATGTATACGCTTGCTGCCCCCCCCCCCCTGGAAAATTTTCAAATAACAGGCCTGTACAAGCAACTTTTTTGAGTTAAATTGAATTTGCCTATAATGTGACAGTGTTTCCGATAGGAAGGACGGGTAAACGTTTCTCGGAATATTTGCTCCGGAGGGAATGGAAGCATTAGGCTCCGTCCCACCCGATCGATCGGCTATCGATTGCTCGTTTGATGGGCAAGAGATCATCTGCTTCGTGCTAGCGATTCCTCTCAGAAGGTTTAACGGACTTGGTGCAAGAAAATTTTTTGTGCCGGTGCACCCTGAAAAAGCACTTTTACTCCTTTTTGCAAGGAAAAGTAGGTTGGTTTGTTAGAGATCAATCCAACGACATTCTCAAAAACCGATTTGTTGCTAACACATATTAATTTTCATTCATTTTTATGTTGCAACCAGTTGAAATAATCATGTTACGTGACATGGGGAGGAGGTAAAAGACATGGCCATGTAACTTAAACATCAGCCATAGGACTGAAATACATTCTATGCATTGAATGACTTTTATAATTTCAAGTAATTATACTGTTATGCTATCAAATGATGTTTTTCCCTTTTTGTGAACTTGTTTGAATTACAGCATGCTATAAATATTTGAGTTTGAAGTATAATATTGATTCTAAATTTATATAATTAAAAATAATCCAAGTTCGTAAGATTTTGATTCAATTACTATACAAAAATATGTCTTTTTACGACTGAGTCAAAATAGACAGGATTTAAAATTAGTATACGTTTTCTAGGATACTTGACCAAAGGATTCCTTTCTTTTTTTAAATAATTTTTTAATGTATTGTTTTACTTTGACTGTATTATTTTAATAACTTGTGCAAAGAAAATCTTAAAATGATAAATTTTACGATTCAACCGTACTAGTTCGCACTGCTGCCAGGAAATCAAGGGACTGGATATACATTAAAATAAAAATTCCAGTTCTGAAAATTGGTTAACATGTACATTAAGGGGTTGCTGATTGCTGTTGAAAGTGTTCGAAATCCTCTGTGGGTGGGAGCGGAGCTAACCTTGACAGCTTGGATTTCAGGTCTGTATTTTAGTTTTTTATAAACATCTCTAAAAAACTGAATAGTTTTTATGCTCTTTTGAGCTGTATCACATCATCAATGATTATTTAACTGTAGTGCATAAAATTATCTAGGAAAAAAATAGTCCCACTCTTGAAAGAAGAGTCTTAAAAAACATGATGTCCGTTTAGAATGAGGAAGATATGATCTCCACTAAATCTTAGTGTACTTGCATCGATCTAATTCATTTTTTCTCCCGGTATCATGTGTCTCGTTTTAAGAAATAAAGAGAAAACTTTTCAATATAATTATATTTAGTAGAAGCACACTTAAATAACTGATGATTCCCGAGCGACCTATTAGATACTTTGAGCTGTGACATATCGTGAAATATCGTTATCGATAATTGAAATTTCATTTACGACAATAGTATATACTATTGCACATATAATTCCCAAAATAAAGCAATGCATAAAGAGAACTCAACGCCCAACTCTGCTTGTAAGTATATTTCGTGTCGTAAAATGTATAACATCATTTTAAGTTATAAATATAAAGAAATTTCAGATTCCCTGGATTTTGACACTTTTTCTCCCTCCCACAGAAAGGAAATGTCAAAATACTGGTTAATAAAAGGAAGACAGTTTTAGGGGGCTCTAAATTTTGGGGCTTCGGGACAGTCCCAGATTTGTCTATGCGATAACAGGACCCTAGATGTAGAAGGATTTCTGAAACATTTACTATGTTACGGTATAATTAGCACTTCCCTTCCCAACATGTATGCTAATTTTCCGAGTTATATGATTTATTTATTTATTTATTATTATTTTTTGCATTCCCACTTTTTTTTTTTTCCACTTTCATTTTGGGCTACGTTTGCCTGAACTCTTTCCGATTCCTCCATCATTCTGCTTTACGAGCGTTGAACCATTTTCCGTCGTGTCTCCTATAGAGAGAACCTTATGTAAAGAAGCAAACTATCATGAAAAAGGAAATGGGAAAGCGCATTCATAACGACATTATCTGCCCACCTTGTGGTAAAGAACTGAAAGCGCACGCGTTTCGATTCTGATTTATGTCACTCTCTACTCTTTACTGCCAATGTCGAGCAAACATATTTATAGCATTGAAGTGCAACCATAAAAACGAGCGAAACAAAACGGGGAAGGGGGGGGGGGGATAGGAAAAATCCCATATCGCTTCCAACAAAACCCTTCCACCTAGGTGAGGGACACGTGGCACTGAATAGATTTACAGTGAAAGAATCACGTGGAACTGTTAAATATTCGGCAGCACGGTAACTATGGCAACGCGAGACTACTTCTCACAGCTGATTGCTTCTGTTTTATATTTTTGAATTCTATTATACATTATATACATAATACATATATAGATAGATAGAGAAAGAAAGCAATAACTCATATTCCTAAAACGATTTCTTTTTTCCATTGATAAAGGCAGTGGCGTAGCTAGACCCGGATTTGGGGGGAGGGTGTTCTTCGGGAGAAGTGGGCTAATTTCATTGTTTTACAAGAAAAATTGGTCAAATTATAGACAATCTTTACCATTTCAGGGGGGTTTTATCCCCAAAACTACCCCCTTATCTACGCCAGTGTAATCCCGAAATACGTGTATCAATTTATTTTACGTTTATCATGTATTGTTATTTTTGTCATATTCTCTGGTATTGTTTAAATTCATTTCTTTGTTTTGGGAGAGGAAAAGAAGAATGTGTTGTGGGATATGACAAGAGAAAGAGATCACCTTTTGTAAGTACATGACAGAAATAGCAAGGTGGAATGGTACACCAAACGTTCGAAAAAGTTCCGTAATAATTAAAATAATTATGTTCGCATTACCAGAACGGTATTTATACATTCGTTCCTCTCCTATGCATGAAGTACCCACGGCTCGATTAAAAAAATAGTAATAAAAAGAAAAGAAAGAAGAAGAAGAGCAGAAGGAGTCCCAGGTCCTTGCGTATTTTGGTGACCCTTTCCCTGCCACGTCAAATATGAATTCTGTAATTTGCCTGAAGTTGAAAGCTATTGTGTTTTTGTTTAAAAGTATAACATATTGTGAAACAGAATAATAAGTTTTTCTTCATTACTAGAATGCTTAAACAACGATGGTACGAAAAAGTATTTGTTCTTAGATGAAATCTTTAATTTGTGAACTAAAAAAAATAGTTTTAAACGATGAAAGTAGCTTGTCATGTGAACCCGGTCTTAGCAATGTGGCAACTCTAACTAGAAGATGGAAGTAAAACAGTTGTTTCTATTAGGGAACTGGAGGTAAGAGCGCGGAGGGCTCTGAAGTAACGAGATTTTGCTCGAAACTGGAGTGGTGCCGGAGCAATAAAATTTGTTTTGCTCCACTTCTGTGATTTTTTTTTTTTTACCTTTTTAATTTTTTATCATACAGAAAAATTAATTTACTGAAAAAAAAAAAAAAAAAGATAAAAAAGCAATATCTTAAATTATTCGAAGCACAGAGCAGAGCCAGATCAAGTAGAAGTCAAAGGGGAGTTGGAGCAGAGCAACTCAAAAAGAGGGCTGCTACAGATCCCTGGTTTCAATGAAAAGGTGAACTGAAAGTTCCCTTTGTGAGACACTTCAGAAAATTAACAAAAATGTCATGATGTAATGTCTAAGCTGCTTATTGGATTACAATTCAGAGACCGCAGGTTTTGACCGCGTCTCGTGCAGCTAATATCATTTTGCATCGAGTGTCTAAAATTAACCCGAACAAAATCATTTCGGTTCCACCCACTGTGAAACATTTTCCAATTTAATCCAATGTGTTTTTATGCGTAAGGGGGAAAAGAAAGACCACGAAACAATCAATTTATCTGTTTTCCACGAAAAGAGAACACCGGTTTTGATGGATCGCTGACATTATTTTTGCGAACGCTGCTTTGTTCTCTTGCTTCGATTTGTGTTCTGTGGGAGGGAACGTGAAGGGCATCCATCATGACGACAGACGACGCATCATAACTTTGGGCAAGAGGAGGGCGGCCTGCACGACAGAGAGAGAGAGAGAATTTGATTTGAAAGGGGCAGAAAATGGATGGATTTGCCACTCACCTGTGGTTTGTCCACTTTCAGCTTCTGTTAACCGTATTGTCATTGACAAAATCCATTTTCCGTAACTGGCATCGTTCGTCTGCGCAATTGTTTTGCAAACAAATTATACATATTTTGTTAATGTGTACGAACATTTCCATGATTTCGTAGGTAATCATGTTGTGTACATGATACTACTTTTTGGATCGTGTTTCTAACCAAAAAAAAAAGTTCAATTTACTGTTTTTTAATAGGTCCGTTTTAGATGTGCCAACCTACCCTTCCCAATGTTGCTACAGGCTGCAGGATTGGTTGCCACATGCATTTTAAGTGGCTAAAAACACAAAGTGGCTGAAAATAATATTTAGTTTTAACTCACAAATGATAACGTATGAGAAATCTACAATTAGGTCCCTATTAGTCAGATGCGAAATTTTGGTTTATATAGAGCGCATGTTCTGGATGTCTCGTGCACTGTTAATAGGCCCTTTACATTGCTTTGTGAATTTGTCGTCCAGTCTGTTTTTTGCAATTTCTAACCATGCTATCCTGGGGGGAAATATAAACTAGATATTCTGAATTTTCTTTGCTATCAATATTTCTGCACCCGAGAGCCATAGTATCTTTTGTCCATTTTTCCAGTTTTCGCGATGAAGTCAAAAAAGAAGCATTTTTAGTACTAAAAAAAAAATATCTCTATATAAGAATTTCAATAGCACTTTTTCTACAAATAATTTAGTTGCTTCAATCAAATTGCGAAAAATGCTAAATACTTTCACTTCCAGATTTTTCATAGTTTCGACTAACTTTCAGCTGTAGTCTGTTCCATACAAAATACTTACTAACAGTATAAAAAATATGCCAGGTGCGAGGTGCAGAAAATTAACGGAAATACGAATTTACTCTTTCCGATTGTTCCATCTTCTATGTTTTCATTCCAAAATTGACAAATTCTCTAGTATATCAGTCAACTTCTAAATTTATTACTAGGATCTAATTGCGGGGGTCAACATTAACGTCATCGGAAACAATCTACTACACTCATCAGACAGCGGCAGAACGGCAATAACATCAAGGTGGTACACGCAAAAGCCAAACGAAAATGCCAGATGTCTGCCTGCACCCACGAAGCCAAACAGCTGCCTGCTCAAGCAATCTAATTAACTTCCTACCATGGGGTACCCTACCTGACACTATACGCGATAGGAGACCATGCGCTCACAAAGGGCCTCTCACCGCCCCCATTTTCCGAGTCTCTTTTCTCTTTTTTGAAAGGGGTGCAGACTTTATTCCGGGCTGATGGGGGTAACAAGACGCCTTTCGGGACGCTTTTTAAAGTATGCTAATAATGATCCGCATGAAAGCGCTCTGGATATAATTTGGTTGAGCTCAATTACAGGAACATTTTTCTGTTTGACGTAGATTCATGACTTTGGCAGTGGATACACTTTGCAGCAATCATTAGATCATTTAAGGCAGTGAGAAGCAAAGGAATGTAAGTGACCAAAAACGGTTCCGAGAAAAACGCGTTCAACGTTTTCATCTTATGGGACCTTCAATAGAATGGTGATTTTCCTATCATGTTCAAATGATAGGAAAATTTAATTATTTATCTCCAAATTTTCAATTTTGTCACATACACCCCGTTGCTTCTAAGTGCCTCATTTCTGTACTTCAGGGATTGTTTGAAAATTTCATACTACTTTGTGTTTAACACTACAGGTTGAATCAGCTGTACCATGACATCAAAATCAATATCTTCACTAAGAAAAAGAAAACTTTTTTGTCTTGCATACAATCTCATATTTAAACGGACTATATGTAAAAAATTTTAGAATAATATTTTTCTGAAAAGATATATTTCGTTTAAAGTTCTAAGAAAAACCAGCTAGCGGAAGAAGAAAAGAAGAAAAAGAAAAAAAAAAAACAAGTGTTCCTTCCAGTTGTAAATGATTTTATTTGCTCAAATTGGATAATTGAACACATCCAACGTGATAAGACCTAGACTAGCAATACTAACTGCGTAATTGTGCTTCGGAGCTACAAAGATCCCTTCATTCAAGAGAATTTGAAACGGAAACTATGCGACACAAACAGCCAATTAGCCTTTTTCGCTGAACAGCTCAATTTGGTTGACTGAAGAGAATTTCTTTCCTTTTTGAAGAAAGGATTATTGGTAGCATTTAGACACGTGTATGAAAATTTCATCGCATATTTGCCAAATAACGCTGGATTTGTTTGATTGTATATAGCCAATACCTCCTTAAGAAATGAATTATGAAACTCAGTCTGACTCATGTTTGTAATGAATGCGTTGAACTGTGGCTGTACTGTATGCAGTGGCGCATCCGGAAATTTTATGGGGAAGGAGGGGACGGAGGAGATAAGAGTGTTAGAATGAAACAAATGTTCCCTTTTAACATTTTCTCGATTTATGTGCCCAAACAACAGCTATGATTATGCTTAGGCGAAATCTATACAAATTGTATTTACAGCCAAGTTGACCCAAGCAACTGCTTGATTCAATCATGCTAAGAATAACTTTAGTGCAAAAAAAAACTCGTTAATAGTAATATAAAACATATTGCAAATAATCTCTTTTATTTTTAAAAGCCGACAAGTAACATTTAAATGTTTTGCATTAATTGAAGAGTTTTTTTCTTAAGTTTAATTGATTCCAAAATTATCTTGGCCTCACCATGCTATAACAGCAATGTTCTATATAATATTATTACGTCAGTTACAAGCGTTTAAATGGAACGTTTTGTGAAAATATTTAGAGATACAATTCTTGTAAAATGGAATGCCTAGAATTATGGACACTTGTTTAAAGCTAAATGGTGGAGACGTGCGCAACAAGGTAATCAGTTATATGGTTACAAGAAAATCTCGCTACGAAACTCATTTCCATATTAAAAGATCAATTACATCTTCGAATAGCCATAAAGTACAGTAATTAAATGCGTAACAATCGACTCTAGAAATGTGTTTGTATTGTTCCGATATAAACCATTCCTTATCACCTCCTTTTATATTCCCCGACCACCCAGAAAAATATGACACCCATATATCCCGCTCTGTGACACCCCCTTTTGAATTTTTCTCGTTCCTGAGAAAGATTTAGCGCCCAATTACACAGAAACTTTTGCAGAATCGGAAGGGAGGTAACGTAACTGCCGGGGCTGGGAAAATAAATGGATGTTTTCCTTTATGAATAGGAAGGGAAAACATTTTCTATCGATGACTATCGAAACTTTGCGGCAGCTGAAAAATGACCGCTTGATTCGAGTTGAGTTGTTGGTGCTCTTTTCCACGGAATTACTGTGTTCCTTGATTTCGAGCACATTAATGGGAGCAATATATTTATTTATTTATTTTGGTGTCTTAACCTTATGAATGCAAAAATTCCTCGTTGTGACATTTTAAAACTTAAATCAAGTATTTGCAGCTTGTGTACAGTATATAAGAAAAGATAGAATAATTGAGCAGCGCATTGTTGATCATAATGTCTCGCTAGAAACCGACCTGACAAAATCTCTTGGTGATGAACATGGCTATTTTTAATCTGTATCATCATGACGGAAAGTATCCGATTTTCACATTCCGGCTATATTATTCTCAATTTTGTTTTAAATGGTCGTGGGGTCATATGACTAAACAACTGATGCTACTTTGAAATGCCTAGAAAATAAAGTTCCCTCACAGTGAGCTGTACTAGTTTTCTATTTTTTAAGTTATTATTTTTTTTGTAAAAAAAAGAAATGGGCAGCCCTCCCCACCTTCTAATTTCGTCTTCCAATGAGACATCTACACGGCACAGTCGGATTCCGGTCAGAAATTAAGAGATTATTCATTGCCACCGTTGCCTTGGAAGAGTTGGTGCGATTCATGATTGAAAAGTGCAGTTTCAACATAACTAAAAACGGAATTCTAATTTTGTGAAAATAACAACTCGAGTAATTATTTAACTCAATGTAAGCCACACACTATTCTTTTACGGACGTAGTACATTTTTGCTTCCTATATACAACAATTTCTTGGCTGTTACAAAAAGTAGCCCGGAATAGTGTTTGAAAGATAACTCTGAAGTAAATCTTGCGTAGAATACATCTTCAGAATAAGTTAGACTCACAATCTCTTTCTAGGTAAAGATCAAACAAAATCACGGATCATTGTTTCCGTAAAACACTAAAAATCAATCACCCGCACTCCTACCCTGACTTGTGTAAACAATTAATATCAATCCAGAGCTCTTGTAGCCATGGTAACGGAGGGAAAAAATGGGGCAGGATGGGATGGCAAGTTAGGAGTAAAAAGCCATAATCTTGACACTTCGCTTCACGAAGGGAATCTTTTTTTTTCAGGGATAAAAAGTATATATAGCTTTGCCCGTGGGTAGGGGCTATATGAGATCCTTTAAGCCCCATGAGCTTAAGTTCGAAGGTTGCTAGGAGCCAAAGTTATTGATCCAGAGCACTAGTTTGGCTTCAAATCTTTGTGCTCGTTTTACTTTTTTGAATTCTTGGCGAATAAATAAATCTTCAGACAATATTATATTAGTTTGACAATCATAAAAGCAGTTCAAGAATTTTCACTTAATTGACAACTTGCTTTGCTTCAATATGATAATTTAAATCGCTTTGCTATTTATTGTTTTTGCTCCTAACCATTTTTTGTGCTTTTGCATGTTAGAAGACCTTTTTTGCCAGGGGATGACAGGTCCGGGCCCGGGCGGCTAGTCGGCTTTTCCAGATTGGGCCATCACCCCAAAAAGGGCCAGCAAAACGTTTCTTTTATTACGTTTTACAAATTTGAGTTTTTGTTTGAAATATTTTTATAAAATATGTATCTCTCATATCAGGAAAGATGACGCTTTAAAACATAATGTTTTTCTTAATTAAAATACCTAAGAGAATTCACGTTCTTTCTACCTCTCAACGTTAAACATGTTTATTGCGGTGTAAAGATAAAAGAAATCTCATAAAAAGCCGTTGTTGATCTATCCTTCGACAACTGGGCCAACGTGCCCCGTGCACATTGAACCAACTTAGCCCAAATGGTAATTTTTTGCTTTTCATGAATGTAAAACACTGTTCTCAAAGCATCTCAATAAACAAACACTAACTACGAAAAATGTTCATTCTGAACATTGCTAGTCAAAATGGAAAACGCCATCTATTAATAAAGAAAAAACGATTATTTTTAGTAATAAAATTTACTCACTTCAGTAAAATTTCAAAAAATTTATTTGGTTCTTTAATGGGTGCCTCTTTATTGACGATATTTATGTTAAAGGAGGGTGACAGAACAACGCACACATGGCTGCACTGACAGCCTCCCCTGACTCATCTGATTTTTTCAATGATGGAGGCAATGCGGCAAAAGGGTGTATATGCTATATTAGAAAACTTGGAAACTATAAATAATTTAGTTTTAAACTTTTTAATGAATATATGGTTTTAGAGCTCCCCTCTCTCTCTTTTAAATGTATAGTATACAAATATCTTGGGTGTAAAGGGTTCCATGTTCATTTGAAGAAAAAAAATTTGTTTTTATATATGTAATTTAAAAACTGCTATCATAAAAAGTTAAAATTCCAAAGCGTTCTTTGCTGTGAAAGTTGTTTTTGCAGGAGAAAAAAATAGAACAGGAAGAAGGCCTGATAACCTGTAAAATACTCAACAAATAAAATTACTTAAAACACTAAATATTTAGAAATAAAAAACATGAAAGCATGTCTCCCTCACCTAATGAGGGAGACGTGTTTTCATGACATCTAATGAGGGAGACATATGGCGGTTACCTCCTCCCATCCTAATGATTTCGGATGGAATAACCCAAAGAAAAGAGCAGGAAAGATCAACGTATCTCATTCTCATGCTTCACTTTTAGTTTTGAAGAGATTTTTGTTCCATTTTGATCAGTTGAGAAAAATATCATTGGACTTTGTGAGGAAATTTATTAATCCTGATTTAATAGTACGAATTTTTGGACATCTCATCGAAAAGAACTTGTGATGCAGAACGTGTACATTAAAGAATTTTTTTATTTAATTATTTAAGGGTACTTTGAACAGGTGAAAAATGTTTAAAATTAAAGCTATGGGAGATATTAAACTTTTATTTTAAAACCAATAACTCTTAAAATAAAATGTTCGACCCAAAAAGTTTTAAAAATTGCAAAGATTCTTAATGCATTTAACTTTTTTTTCGTTCGATTTTATTTTATTTTATCTTATTTATTTATTTATTTTTTAGAAAAAAAATTGATAAAAACCAAAAAAAAAAAAAAAGGACTTTTTAGACTTAACATTGATGACTGGATTGTTTGATTCAAGTAACGAATTCAAGAAGCACATTATTTGCCTTGGAAAAGACAAAGCTGCAAAGGATTTTATTAATGTTATAAATGATAAGAAAACATTAATCTTCAAATTTGATTTTTTATTTACTTTACACTCCATATTTTACCTATTCAGTTTTGGAATTTTATATTGAGAAAAAATTTTTCTAATTCGAATCTATTTTTACCAACCGGTTGTATGTTTACATATCGAAAGTATCTGCTTAATTTAAAATTTTTGTTTGCAGTAAGTATCTATTGATGTTACTTGTTCTCAAAGTATTTATTTATTTATTTTTTCATTTTTAGGGTTTGTCTTATTTTATCTATGATCACATGTAAACAAAATAATGACGATATACAGAGGTGCACCGAAGGGGGGGGGGGGAGGGATGGAGGTATCGGATATCCAGTGTCCAACAACTTTTTAAATATTCGGAATCCGATTCCACCACTGTACGAAGGATTCGTTTACCCGGCATGCTAAATTTAGTATTTAAAAATTAATGAATTAGTATGTCTTGAAATATATATATATAAATAAGAAACCTATAACGTATTTGGGATTTTTGGATATTTAAAAATGTGTATGGAATTTATTGGTTTCAGAAATCAGAGCCGGATATCCGTTGCGGATCCATCTGACATGAGACATTGGATGTTGGATTTCCGATGCCTCCCTCATGCTGACCTCCCCCGCCCCCCCCCCCCTCACGCAAAGGAAAAATCCCAGGTGCACTACTGACTATGAATGTATCTAAAGAGAGCCAAAGGAAGAATTTGGCTCTTCTAAGGGGTCCACAAGTCGAAAAGGGTTGAGAAACACTGGGTTATAAGTTAATAAATGTTAGTTTTGTTCTAAGTTTGATTTTCAATTTTCTATAAGATATTTCCATTAGTTTTAAATGTTTTATTGTCTACATTTTGAATATGCAAATGTATGGGGGACCAAAATTTTTAGTACTTAGGGCTTCTAGGGGTCTTAATCCGGCTCTGAGTATAATCACTATTGTTCGGCAACTACTCGTCAAAAAGTAGTTAACTAATAACTACTAACTAGTGTAAACAAAACTAGTTGCAACTAGTAGTTAACTACTTTTTTCTGAGACTAGTTTTGACTAGTAGTTAACTGTTCTGAAAAAGTAGTTAACTACTAGTTAACTACTTTTAAGTATAATTCATTTGAATTTCCATTTTTAAGCTTGTTCTTAAATATTTAATCCTAATAATTCAATTCAATATTATTTGTAATTATTAAAAAAATTTTAAAGAAATTCCTGTAAAACATTCAAGGATTGAATATTTCCAAATAACACTGAACAATTTATATATAAATTGAATATGAATAAAGACAAAACCTTTTTATCTAAATTTAAACTTTTATTTTAATATATGTATTTGTTTGATAAAGTTAAAAATTTATGTTTTTAAGAAATATCAATTTTTCAAATTTTTTGTCTCCAGCCTACATCTTCTTGAGCAAAAATGTTTTTCGAAAGTAGTTGGAATTTTGAAAGTAGTTGTAACTAGTAGCTCTGAAAAAAGTAGTTTAACTAGTAGCTCTGAAAAAAGTAGTTTAACTAATAGTTAACTAGTTCAAGAAAAAAGTAGTTACAACTAGTAGTTAACTACGTCTAGTTAACTACTGCCGAACACTAATAATCACAAAAGTAACCTGAAGTACACTGCATTTTCTATTTTAAAGCTTTTACTATAATTTTTATTTTTTATGTGAAAACACATTAGCGAAATATATATAATAATAGTTAATGACTCAATTTTATCATGCTAACTGTCGTGCAACCAAATGCTGTACAGATAGGTCATCTGAATCATTAATCGGACGTCACCTGTAGGATTCGTGCATTAGGAGTTATTGGAAAACCAAATCCGCCGATCAGGAGTCGAATTGAACGACTGACTAATAAGAATGGCAAGGAGACACGCTGTGTAAATTTTCGCCAAGCATTTTATCAGAACATTTTCAGAGGTTTTCTTTTTACAGTGTACCTATGAACACGTACCAATTAATTGAAAAGGGGGCATTTACCACTTCTGGAAACTGAAATATGCTCTACGAAGCTGGAAAAATAAATAAATAGAAGTGCACTTTTATGAAAATTAAAAAATTATCAGCAATGAATGAATAACAGTTAAATTCAAATAGCGTACTAGATAAACGCATGTCTTTTAGAAAAGTGTTTGCTTTTTCTTTTCTTTTAAATAGTTTTCAAATTTCATACTGCATACTGCATTTCCCATGCTATTAATAAACGAGCATAATTTTGCAGAGGAACCCATTTTCCCATGGCTGTAATTAAAAAAATTAAGTGAGCATTAAAAATGATAAAAGCTATGCTCAGAGATTGGTTTCTTTTTGCTCACTCCCATTTTGTTCCAGTGCAAATGAAGCGCAAAAGAACGTAGCGGTACTGGATTTCGGCTCTTTCATTTGTAAATGAAGTAGCGATAGCAAGTTGTTTTCCTTGCATTGGCACTGCCCTGGCAAAGAAACAACTTTTACAGAATTCATTCAAGTGTTTATGAGGAACTATGTCAAGACCAAAGTGGTCTCCAAGTTGTTGAATTGGTGACAGATTTTGCTATTGAACCTCAATGTCTCCTGAAAAAGGCAGTAAAGTAAGGGGCGAATAATTAAGATACCAAGAAGAAAAATACTACCTATTATTATTTTTTTCCTTTCTTTGAGAGAACGCGATAGAAGAATAGATAAAACGCGAAACCTGTAAAATGTGCTAAGGTACTTACTTAAAAATATTTTCAGAAAATATTTAAAAGGCAAGTTCGAAAATTATACATGAATGAATTAATCCAGAAAATATTACAAAGGAAATATTTAGCGTGAAATTATAAAAAGCAATTTATATCGGCATTTTCACAGTACCAATGACGTTTACAGCCCAGTTTTTCAGATGAAAACTAAAGTACTGCGGATAAAAGTATTATTTTAAGCATTGTAAACATTAAAAAAATTTTACTTATTACACAGATATACGTCGTTATGCAAGTACACTTAGTTACGCAAGAATATAGTAATTCACATTTACTTGTATTTTATTTAGGAAGGACTATTAAGAAAAACATGTTCATATTCAAAAGATGGTACGAATATATCATATTAGGTGTCTTCATAATCGTTTACTGATTTTTTTACCTAAACATTTAGAATTATCGACTAAAATTCTTAGGATTACATCAATAATTTCATGGCCAAAATACTTAGAATTATTCCCCGGAGAAAAAAAAAATCATGTTCTTTTCCCTAGTCTAATAAGTATAAATGGCCACTATTTTCGTTTTTTATGCCTTGCATTTTCGCAACATTTCTAAATTAAAATTTTTTTAAGCTGTGAACATGTCCCTTAGAAAAAAAGGAAAAGGAGCTTTCTGGATTTTACAATATTTATTAATATTTTTGCCTTAGAAAAGGTGTCCCAAGACACTTGCGCCCTCCTATACTATCTTATATTCCAATAACTTTGACGTCGATAGTCGTGGACAAAGATGTCCACATTAACAAAGGGGTTCAACCGTTACTTGGACTACGGCTCAAGTTTATAGATTTTCATGTGTGTCCACTCACAGCTTCGATGGTCCTTTGATTGACATGAGAGAATGAATTAAACGAGAGGCTGTTGTTCCCACGGCCATTTCTGACGTCACTCTCGGCCTCAGAAGATCGATCGAGCTGTCTGGTCAACAACTCAACGCTTACCGCGGCGATAATAGATAATTCGTCGCTTTTCGCGTGGCTGTTTCCGCGTACAGTCCTCGAATCTGGACAAAAATTTGTTTTCTATTTTTTTAGTCAGTTTCGATTGCATTGGCGACGAAAAATCTCGCGGACACCGTCGTAGAGCCGGAAAGCAAGGCGCTTTAGGCTGCTTGGCGGTCGCCTTTGTTTTATGATTCTTAAAAAGTTTAGAACTTTAAAACGCTTTAGAAATTTATAGTTTTCCTTCACATATTTAGCGAATATTGACGTGAATACGTCTTTAAATTTGTTACCATACGGGGGCAATCCAAAAATCTAATAACAAAATCGGGGGATACAGTTTGGCGTTGTAGTTTCGAATCTATCCTCTACATCCAAAATTAAAATATACCACTGAATAACTAAAGGATCAAAGAATTCATTACGAGAGATAAGAGAGAACAGTGACGCATCGCGAGGGGTAAAGAGGGAAGCGCCGCCATTTTGAGGTTATTTTGCTGCATATCGAGGTTTGCAATCAGTATATTGCTTTTGACTCTGAGAAGCGACGATGTTCGTTTAAGTTTTAACCATCAGCTGTCGTCAAAATCTATCGACTGTATATAAAACATTAGTTTAAAGTTGGTAGTGACAGTGAATATAATAAGGTGTTAGAATAAAAATATATCAAAAATATGAATAATGTCGGCCTATACGCGTCGAAAAGCCAAAACCATAAAGTTATAATTTAATAAAGTTACATTGTAACACAATACTTCGTTTCCTTGCTTTTATTCTAGGTACATAAATAAAAATATTTTATTTAAAAAATATAACCCGTTACATAACGCATGCACACGGCCGTGTCTATGACACAGCCACACCTCACATTTTTTAGCATCTTTTGACGTTCACTTTTTACCGTGCCTTTTCATGCAAGTGTATCATCATTTCACTTCTGTCGGCTATTTTCAAACCTTTTAGTTATAATTTAATTTCTTCCTGGTTCGAATCGCCTAGTTGCTGACAGGTGAAGTAAAGGGATCAACGTTATTTATCTCTTTCTTATTTTTAAAGGTCTGTGCTGCGTAATAAGTTATACTTTTATTTTAAAATACAATACACTCTTTTATTTATTCACTCGGCAACAACAAAATAGTTTTAAACTTTGTTTCTATTTTAAATAAAATTATTAAGAAGCAAGAGGGACACAACTCAAAACCGACTATTAAAATCCGGTTTTTGTTTTAATTCAAACTTATCTGGATTTAAATAACATTTTGGATTCTTATAACTTTTTGTGATCATTATTGTGCTTAAATCTATGTACACTTTTGAGCAATTATTGTTCAATTGTCAAATATTTTTGTTCGAGTTATTCGAATCACCTAAAAATTGATGCAAGTAAAGAGCTCTCCACGAAAAGAATTCAGTAATGCATAATTAATTTTGCATTTTCTGAAAATTTTATTTTTTCTTTCTTTCTTTATTTATTTATTTATTTTTTTTTTTTAATTTTGGCTTTGTTGCATTGGGGGTGCGATGTATTCCTCATTCGCTTGTTGCGCTGCTCAGTTTAGTTCCCGGGGGGACTAAGCTGCTCAGTTAGTATAATGGGAGGAGCCCCATCCCGCCGGATGAGGCTCCTCCCATTATACTAACAAAATTCGAACAACGCCTAAAAGTTACAGTTCGACACCAATGGATCAGTTGTAGTTCCTTGGCCTGCTAAAATTGTGAATCTTAATCACGTCCAGACATTATCATCTGTGGGTACATGGAGTCATTAGTGGAGAGGATCCCAAATGTTTTGAACCTATGGTGCCCTTGAAGTAAAAATATAGTTTGGCGGCGCAACTGTTCTAAATCTGTTCTTTTTGGCTATAACTAAATTTAAAGTAAGTACCTATTTAGCAAATTTGTTTTTTAACTAACACAATAATATAAAAGTTGGTAGTATCGTGGCAGTAAAGTGCAATTTACATGTCCAGGTTAGAAGGCAGCCACGGTGCACACGTTGGGACCCACTGCATTAATGTATTAAACCCCGTTGAATGAGTTGATTCCATATTGTAACTCTCCAAATTTCCTGCTCCAAACAATTTCAAAAAAAATTTTTTACATTTCCAACAGCTTTATTGAAAAGTATTTCATTCTGCCAATTTTGTGTTGAAAATACTCTCAAATATGTTTAAAACATTTTTTGCTGTTGTTTGTTTTAGGAGGAAATCCCGAAAGTAATTTTATAGAAACCATTTTTTGACAATAATGCAACCATAGAATTATACTTCTATAGACAGCGGATGTCATTAAACATAAATCATTCTCATATGTTCAAAGTTCTTTACAATATTACATTGTTACGAAAACGGAATAAAGTCCATTTTCAAAATATCCCATGAGTTTAAATTTAATGCTGATAAACAAGATAATTTACCCAGACATAAATGTGTGGTTTACATGAAGATGTTGAATAATTTTGTTCAGCATGTGAAAAAAAATTTCTTGGATCCCACAAATGCTAGCTCAGTTGGAAAGTGAATCTTGATTACTATACAAACAACCTCAACTATTTCAACCGTTTGCCGATATATTGATGGCAATGGTTGATGTACAATTATTGCGCTCTCTAGTCAAAAACACAGTTTTTAGATATTTTTAATTCCGCTAACATATAACAGCAAGTATTGTTTCTTTTACCAGTCTTCAAAGAGTATTTATGAATATTTAAGCTCCCTGCATACGGCTTTTTTTTTCTTTCTCCCACGCTGTGTGGCAGCTGCTCCCAGCCGCAGACTCATTTTTCTCAATGAACGTCATCCGACCGACTTGTCCTGTCACAAGCCTTTGATTAAGTCAGATGACAAGAAATGACGACATCAGGAAAAAATGATGAACACTTTTCCCTGCAAAATGAACCGCTGCATATCAGTACCAGTGAAGGCAGTCCACGTGATGTGGTCTTGCGATGACAATAGGAAATGCATTGTTCGCATCCGTGGGGTGCGGGAGACAGAAAAGAAAAAATATATATAAAAATTGAGCTGTAGATTAATAATAATGGAGAAAAAATCGCCTTTGAAGGAGGCTTTCCCCGTACCCGGGCAGAAAAGAATTCCCATTATCTGCCCGACCGTCCGGCAATTTTGCCAATTCATCATGTTTTTTTAATCAGCCTGTCATCCTCAGGACAGAGTTGGATGAAAATGGGTACAGCTTCCAGTAGCCATTTCTACCCTGTTCCACAAAATCTGCACTTCTTTGTAACCCTTTTTGCATATTCATCAAGCTTCTGAATACTCCTGCATATTAATTTAACAAGAATATTTCACCAGTAATTTTCTGAAAAAAATCACATAATAACGTTGTATTTCAGAAATAAATTGGTATTTAAATTACGTCTAAATTCTGTCTTAAACTATCCCAGACTATCGTGCATGAATCCCCTTTGCATCATCATTGCTTGAAATCATTCCATTTTCATAAACTTCCCAGAACAAGTTTTGCCAAGTAGAAAAAATATGCTTAGAAAATCATTAACGTACCCTTCGGGAAAATATTAAAGCTATCTTTCCCTTAGTTCAACATTCTTTGTAACGTTGGCTGACAATGCTGTAGATTCGCTACATTTTGTGTATGTACAGTCCCACTACGGTCCGTATGGAAAATTGCAAGCCGCCAATAGCGGCAAAATCATTTTTAGTTTATTTGATACGATGGTATTCTTTTGAAATTTTGAATAGTTTTTTTTTGTACGTATTATTTCTACAGAGAAAAAATCGGAGGGAACTTCAAAGAATAAATTATTTTGTAATAATTACAAGTACTTGATTTATTACGTGGTTAAAACTTGTAAGGAACACACTGGCATCTCTAACAGCTAATGAACTTATCGCTTCCACCTAGAAAGACGGTGCTTACCTTTCCATTTAATCCGTTTAATTAATGGTAGAACAGTATAGACCTGGAAAAATAAAATAATCAAATTACATCAAGTAAAGGAAGAAGAAGAAAGAACCCTTTGTTTGAAAGGCTATTATTATATTGTTTGAAATTAACTTGAACAACATGCATTATAGACAAACCCATCTGAAATCTTAAATTTTCATTGTGGACTCATCTGTACTACGAAATTTTGTATTGAGAATATCCCATGAGGACATCATGAAGCCTTCATGATGTCCTCTGAAGCCTGTTGTAACGAGATTTTTTTTATATGAATGTAAAATGAACAAATAAATAAATAAATGATGATGATAAATAAGTAAATAAAATAAAAAAAATACGTTTCATACGGAAAAAGTCGTAAACGTATTTAGAGCAACATAAAAGACATTCAAAGTTTAGCGGATGGCAATTTACCATCGTGACCAATTATGGCACTAGAGTAGACGGACCTGAATTCTTCGCCATCTCTTGTCAGTCACTACAAATAGAATCGGGAGGAAAGAGTGGGTGGGAAAAAAAAGTCTCTTACGCATCCCGACCCCTAGAATTCCATTAGAAAAAAATGAAGCAGAAGAAAAAAATTAACGTAGATTAGGCCCTCCCGTATATTCATTAAATGTCCCCTTACTGGACATAATTACATTCCGTCCCGGGCAGGAGGCTTGACAAAAAGATTGAAGCATTCACTTTTTTCTCTCAGTGTGGTACTCTAAGCCGCGTAATCTTTTTGTCAGTATAAATCCGCACTTTTTTTTTCATCCCCCGTCCCTCTTTTTACCCTTTCGGCGAAAGTAGGCTGAAAAATGAAAGGCTTGTGTCCGTGTAATTAAAGGGCTTGTAGCAAATAATAAGCTTTTCGGATGAAAGTGCATTACCCGGAAAAGCAATATTAAGTGCTTTTTTGGCCTGCTTGCCGGAAGTTGGATACTCATTCTGAGATGGGAAGTGTGGGAAGATTGCTTTGAAACGTCCTAAAAAGATAATGAATGAATCGTGAGGAAATCTGGGATGTAATACAATTGTTATATGTATCTTCGAAACTTCCTTCTTCAATCCTTTTTATCTGTTGGCTAGAGGTGTAATCTGTATGCAGCAAAAGCTTTTTGTTAATCTAGTTGCATATGACTAGAAATTCCTAAAAATAATCAGAAATTCCTTAGACTTAAGTGGTGAAAATTTTCCACCCATGTGCCGATTATCAACGAGTTACGCTAGTTTAATGTACTTTAAGTATAATATAAGAAAGGTACATAAAATGTACCGTTTTTGTTCTTGTTCTAGTTCGTGTATTTCTTCCGAACTGATGCTGTATGCCAGTTTATAAATTCAGTTGCTTTTAACAAACAGTGAAGCAAGCATTCTGATTCGCGTATTAAATAAACGCAGCAAAATGAACGTCCCTAAATCGCGAATGGATTCGTTCTTTTCTGCCATGCGCAGACGCGTCCAAATGTCAAAAGTCCGTGATCGGACTGTAGTTGAAATGATAAAAAAGAATTTGGAAAGTCTTATTTTTCAAGCACACTCTCTAAGTCTTTGAGTCACGGGACTTTTTTATTTGATCTTATGCTTTCAATCTATTGTCATTCATGAAATTTCTACTTATTTAAAATCACAGTTGTTATTATACATTCGTTAGAGTTAGAGATTGCACAGACTGACACGGAGGATGACAGACAGCTTTCATCCAATGCACTAAAACAGATAAGCGGGTCGTTACTGTCAACACTTTTACGTCAATGATAGTAATGCCAATCTCGAATTTTTTAAACCTCGTATTTGTGTCGGAGTGTTTTCTGTTGTTTTCTCCTAAATTATGACTAAAAGCTATCTACTTTTCCAATTTTAATTCGAAATGAAGATTATTTTAAGATGTTTTCCACTCTTCTTTTTAGCCAGTATTGTTTCTAAAATTGCTTTCTCAAACTATTTCATTCTAATACTAATAAACAGAAAATTTATTTTTAACTAAATGTTTTCAAAACCCAAATGAACCGGAAAAGGAGACTCAAAAAAATGAAGGGTCTTGTTTCGTGAGTTGAAAATTAAGATTACAGTTGGTTTTTTAACTGTTACAAATGCATCCGGATGATACGCAACACCTCTCTGTCGGGGTTCGCGCAAAGTGTAGAGAATTACTTTTAAAGCATCTATAATGCGCAATATTAGTAATAACAAGAAGTTCCGTCTAGAACTATACGAGCCTACTTTACCGTATACACCAACTTAAATTTATAATCTAGCTATTTTTCTCTGTCGCTTTCTCATTTAACTTCAGTTCTAAATTACTTCAAGTATACCTTTTTCAACGGTTAATACATATTCATTCACTTATTCATTTATTTATTCATTCATTCACTCAATCATGTATTCATTCATTCACTCAATCATGCATTCACTCATTTAATCATTCATTCTTTCACTCATTCATTTAGGAATATCCTTAAAAATCCCTATCAAAAAATTTCATTTGAAAATAAGCTCGTTTAGTTCTGGTTGAATTTCGTATCTGTACATGTTCTACGCCACAAGATAATTCCGATCAAGTTTGTTTCAAGCAAATCTGTCTGTTAGATCAGGATTTATATAGGGTTGAATTCCTCAGTAGGTGCTAATGTTAAACTTTTTTTGAACTGTTCAAAACTGAGAGAAAATTGTTCAAATCAAAAAATATTTGACGTCGAGAGGCCCTTCAGATGAGCTTGTTCAAAGGAACTGGCTTTATAAAATTTGCTTCATATTTACCCACTACTGCTAATGTTAGGATTTTTTGAATTGTTCAAAATTAAACGAAAAGTAGTTCAAATCAAGAAATAAAATATGGAAATGAGATGTCTTCGCCGAGATCTTTCAAATGCAAATAATAATAATAATAATAATAATAATAAAATCCGAACAATTCCCTCAAAAGTTATTGGGGGGGGGGGGGCAGACAAATAGACAGACATACATTTTCTCCATATCAAAACCCTACTTTCAATTTGTTTTATTTTTCAATTATTATTATTCATTTAATTAGTCACTTATTTTTGACTTTTCCTAATTTTTAACTACATTTTTGCGATACATTAAGCCTTCTTCATACTTTTGTTTTCGCTTTTACGGGAAAATACGCTAAAAAAGAGCAGAATTTTTAAAAAAATATTTTTTTAATGCAAAAATTAAGTGACTGAATGGCAAGAATTTGCTAGAAAACAACGAAATGACTTGCTACAATATTATATCGTTTTTCCCAACAACTAACTAATGAAATGTGACTATCTAGTAAAGTGTGACGCAATAAGCACGGGTGCCCACCGGGGGAGGGGAGGCATGGCGCAGTCATTGAGATTTTAGGGCTCGGGTTCATTTTAGAAGCTTTTTGGGGGGGCGGGGCCTCGACCGATTGGGGATCGTCGTTTTTGGGAGGATCCCGTAGTTTTTTTTTGGGGGGGGGGGATGCCATTGCTCCGGGGACACACCCCTGTAATAACTACTCAAATTATTGACACAAAGTCACGATCAATCAGAATACGAATTTTCTTCAGATATGATCGATTGAGTAACTTCTGCCGAATAGTGACATTAGTATATGTATGTTACTGTGAATGTCCGAAATCGGAAAATGTCGACCAGCACCGGTGAATTGTCGACATACACCAAATACAGAATGTCAACAATTTCCGATTTCGTACTTTCACAGTAACATATATACGTTTATAAAGAAAAATCTGGAAGCTTTTCTGTAATCTTAGAAAAGTCAGGTGATGTCAGATATTCAACATCTGTCTCTAGCTGCGCATCTGCACTTGCCGCGCCTAACCGAGTAATTGTCTTATGCAGGAAAATATTTTTTTTCGAGCAGGGATGGGAAGCGTGTATGTGCTGTTGCTATCGAAAACAAGTATTTCGTATGCCATATTTTGAAGTAGAAATTAAGCATTTTGGTGGAGAATGAACACCTGGTTCATAAAAATTCTTTCATATAACAATTGTAGAACAAAACAGATTTTAGTTATTACCTTTAACAATATGAACTTCATTTAATAGCTAGACAATGAATGGTAATTAATTATTGCGTTTCCGTGTTTTTTTTTTTTTTTTGTTTTGTTTTTTTTTTCAAATCTGTAAAACGAAGAGATCGTTTATTAAAAGAACTTTCTTAATTTTAAGCTTGCTTTGTTGAACTGTCACTTTCGATACATAGATACCTGATTGTGCCTCATTTGTCAAAAAATAAATGAATAAATAAATGAAAAAATAAAGATAAAAAAAATACATACTGAAAGTATTTGTATTTGACAGTTCTACGAATATTTGGCACTCTCAAACGCGAATTTATTTATAATTTTCGAAATTTAATAGAGATTACCCTGATTTATGGTAGCGATGAAGCAGAGAGCAATGCATTTAGTACTTTAATCACTTAAGTTGTTCTGCACAATGCTTTGGAAACATTTTAGATTTAAAAAAATTTGGAGAGTGTCAGGGAATATTCAATAAATACTCTTTATAGGAGCCACCGTAAATAAATAAATAATGAAACATCACACTAATGAAATTATGTTTTAAAAGGCCTTTCTTCTTTATTTAAAACTTTTTATAGACATTTTTCTACTCTAAATACCATTGACGCAGTGATGAAATAGTTACTACCTTCGCTCTAAAACTACTTCCATTTTTGAATCTTTAATGATGTACAAGAAAAAATTATCACCATGGAGCTCTGAATAAAACCAACCAACACCAAGAACAACAAAAATATTTATTTCTTAAACCCTGAAAGAACATGGCTCCTAATTCCTTCCCCGAGAAAATCGAATTAAAATTCGACAACCATGCAAATTAGGTGACAACTTTAAGAGAGCAATCTCATTTTCGGACACGCCGTAAAACCGTCGTAAAACGGGCAAGGGAGGGGTTTCGTCCAACCCTTCTGGCACCATCCTAACAACATCACCCCGCCGACCCTTCGCTTCATAAACAAAACCCTCCTCGACATTTATGAGCCCGCGATATCTCTCAACTCTAGATAGAGGACCACGGTTTCCCTTTTTTTTATCCCAGAGATGGTATTCTTTTAATTTTTCATGGAATTAAAAGCGGGGAAAATTCATTTGAAGGGGAAAAAGAATGTGTTTTAATTAGGGACTTTCTTTACGGTCCGGGTCCCTTTATCGTTGCCTTACAAGCCATTTGTTCGAATTAGTTTGCAGTTAAATTGTTATCAGATGCGGAGAGCATTCCTTCAAGCATCTAAATGGCGAAATTTGGTTTTCGAGATTTTTTAACGTTCGCTATAGGTGCAAATTCGTTTGGACTAAGTTTATGGTGGGTGAAAAGTTTCAAAAGCGGAAAAATTACACACGCTTCAATTCCGTTCTTGCTTTTGAAACTTCCTTTGGCGCACAAGAAAGACGACATGTTAATGCACTTTAAATTCGTGTTAACGAGTTTTCCTCTCAACAGTTTCCAGGGGTCAATCGAATGTTGATTTTTTGTTAAGATTTTGCGAGTTTTCCTTTTCAAACTTTTTGTTTTACACAAGGGGCTCAAATTAAAATTATTAATAAGAGGGGAAATTTCATCTCGGACTTTCACCGGCTTATTTGGTGGATGTTGACATTCACCAATTTCGGTCCTTCACCGTAACAGCAATATTATCATATTGTTTCAACCTTTTGTGGTTTTCAACATCCTCATTCTGAAAAAATTGCTCAGATATGGGTTTTTTTTTTTTTTTTTTTTTTTCACGATAAAAATTCTTAACAACTATTTACTTACATTTATATTCCACAAAATATGCACGAATTTTTCGAAATTTAATAATCACATTAAATCTTTACCAAATATTATTCCTATTTTTCTAGAGTGGTATTCAAGCAGCACGTTGACTTTCGTAACTTTCTTCGGTTCTACACATGTTAGAAAAGATTAATAATTTTGAGTTCGTCTAAAAATATTGTGAAAATTACTCATCCACACCTTAACGACTTATAATGGGATAATACTTTGTAAAAGAAATTTTCAACAGTGGTATTAATTATTCCATAGTATATTTTTCTTTCAAATAAACTGATTCTAATGTCCGCCCCGCCCACCAATTATCGACAGAGGACACCACTACTATGTGCTTATTTTATTTAAATTGTTGTTAAATACTTCATAATTTCACTTTTTCCTTTGAAGCCGATTAATAACGTGACAGCTTAGAATAAAAGCACAATAAAAACTCTTGCCAGTAAGTAATTGTAATATGCAAAAGGAAAACAAAAGCGGATAGTGAAGCAATTTAAATACCGTACAGTTAGCTCTTTAGTTTTTTAAAATTTGCCGACCATTGTCGTAAGTAAAGGATCAGATTTTCTCATCTACAGGATGCAGCGCCATGGATTTGCTATTGATATGTTATCAATCCCTTATATTACCCGTCCACAATCGCTTCAACAGTTTCTATACTATGCATAAATACGGGAATTATGCACACTCCGATCTCATGTTATTCTGTTTCCGTTAACGCGGCAGCCGCTTTATTAAATACAGCACCATTTGCATTCGACTCGCGATTTGCACCTGTTTAGTACAAAGCCGATTATTCAGATGCAATTTCTGCTATATGTGCTCCTCGCTGGCTGTATATGACGTCCAGGTATGCGCCTTGATGAAACAAAGGGCAGCGCTACAAATGTTTGAGTGTCGGCCTCATTTTGCATTCACGCTGTTGTATACATTTGCATTTGAGTGGCGTGCGGTCCGCCGAACAAGTTATGCGTAGGGACTTCGTGTTTAGTACACGTCAGCCTCATTTATTAGATAGATAACTCTTGTTAGCTGTTGCTAGTAGTACAACGTCAGTTCGATGTAGCGAGTACGGACTACATCGAAGACACTGTCATTTTGCTAGCTGCAGAATGTCAGATGACTTTCGCCAAACTGCAGAAGAGTCCTGTTAATTCGAATCCAAAAATTTGTAATCCAAACAGAATTTTCGTAAAATTTTTGAAATGTAATATTTTTTTTTTTTTTTTTGAAATTAAATTTTTATTTGTGGAATTAAATTTTCATTTCACCGCATCTGATTCAATGCATCAGTAGTTGCTAGCCAGTACTTGCTACACTGCAGTCTTTGCACTGATAACTGTACAGTGGTCTGCAAAGGCACGGTATAGACATAGGTAATTTTTCTTTAGAAATTGGGAACGGTTGTATTTTAATACCGAACAAAAAAAAAATTGTTCAATGGAACAGCTATAGTTAATTCTGCATGCATAAGTGAAAGGTTTTCCTCTTGTTAAGTATGCCTTACACACGACCACAATTGACCGCTACATAAACACCCAACATGTACATTCATTCAGACACACACACACACACACACACACACACACACACATATATATATATATATGTGTGTGTGTGTGTCCCCTATGTATATTAAATTCTCCCCCCTATGTATATTAAATTCTCTGTGTGTTTTATTTATTTATTTATTTTTTTAATGCTCTTATCCGTTTTTTATGTTTGTTCACTAGAATTCATCAATGCACAAACATGAATCGGAGAGTCAGCTGACTCCTGACAGACTCCCTCGATTTCGCAGTCGAAGTATAAACTTCTCGAATGTGGCAGTGTTAAAAATCGATCCTTGTGGCCATTACTCGGGGCGGAAGAGAAGGGGTCGAGGCGATGCAACGCATGCTAATTCTGGGGCTTGAGCCTGCCAATGCCCCCCTTCGCAGATGGACTCCTGAGTAATGAGGTTCCGGCCATTGTTTTCTCATTCATTTACCTGCGCCGTCTCTGTTTGCTCGATGGCGGTTCGTGCTCTTGTTTGAGTTTCGAGTTCGTTTACTTTATAAACAGGCTCTCCTTGTCTGGAATTCAATCAGCTTGGTAAAGTTCTGTCAAACTCTTAAAACTTAATTAGTCCTCATCGTTGGAGCTGGTTGCAAGGTGAAAGCAAGGATGGGGATTCATCTTGAAATTTCTAGAAGGCTATTTTCAGACGGTTCATGCTGTTTCTTACATATTTATGAAACAAGAACTGTCTTTATTTAGGTTTTGAGCAAAGAAAAAAAAAAAGCAGTGCCAAAATATAACGTTTTTGCAATCAACCACAATTCTTGCAATTAGCTTGCATGAAAACTTAAAGATAAACCTTTAAATATATTTTAGACAAAATATTTTGTCATGTTGTGCAGGGTAAAATATCTCTTTGGTACCAACCCCTTTGAGATTTAAAAAATGAAGTTCTCATAGTCTTCTGGCTAAATATTGGAACTCAAGGCTTAATCTGTGGCTAAATCTTTCACAAAGGTGATCATTTTTCCTGATAGCAATTTTGTTTCCCTCCTGTTTGTAATGTAAAGTGTTGGCATAAAACGTCCAGGAATAAACTTTTTAATAATTTAATAAAGTGAAAAGCTAAGGGTTTCCGCATGACAACTGAGACTGATTAAGTGAAAATTCTACAACTATCTACTGTTAACTGAATTATTTTTGAATCAAAGAATAATTATTCTATCTGTTGTAATATATATATTCCGAGATTATATTAAATATTTCAGCCACAAGCTTTACTTATGATAGTCAATTAATATTTGAATGAGAGCAGTTTAAATGACAAAGGTCAACAAGATCTGAAGAAAACAGCTATCGCATTCATACAGAATGTCTACAGTTTCAGAAGATACCTTATCTGGTCGATCAAAAATCTTTGAAAACTCGACTTGAAATTTGAAATTTTTGTGTATTTATAATTTATTGCAAAATTCAAGATTAGATAGTCTAAACAAAGTCATGGCGATGTAATCAACCTCGAGGGAAAAATGGCCGATGGTGCTCGCGATTGTTTACATGAAACACATAGCTAACTGATGGGAAGCATGCTAGAGTATATCCTTGTGAACTGAATGCCAATTAACTAGAGCTATTTGTTTCAGCTCTCACTTGAAATTCTTTCGAAAAACCTTTTCTAAAATATGAGGGCTCGTTAATGAGTTCTCCAAAAAAAAAAAAAAAGTAGCTTTCTTTTCATGCTCCGCTCTGTTGAACTACAGTTGGGGAAAGCGAAACATTGTTGCATTTAAAGTAGATTTCTGTGGATGTCCTGCCCATTAGGGCTGCTGATCTCTATTCTGTACAGACTACAGGGGCTCAACAATCACCCCCTGGTATTACGCATTCCCGGCGCAGGGACCCTACCACGAAGGTCTCGGAATCCTGTCGGAAACAAAGTCGCTAGGCGAAAAACCAGTTTTTCTCCCCGCGTGACGTCACATTCCGGGATCCGCAAGTAAACACTACTACGAAGCTCACGGGAAGGGTCTGGCTGCCGACTAGTGCTCCCGAAAACTTGTCGCCTGGGTAGGAGCGGGTGAGTTCGCATTGTCGGCAGCGAGTAGTTTTGCTATTCACGCGATTTTTGAATTTTGCGGCGGAAAATTGAATCTTGAATGCCGCGGAAATACTGATTATTGCCTTATACAAGAACTGAAAGCGTAATATAGATCTACGTATCAAAATTTATTTACTAGTAAGAATTTTGTATTTTGAAATTAAAAGATTTATTTATATGCAACAACGAAAAAATGATTTTTGAATGAAGTTTTATTATTTTCGAACAACAAAACGTATTCATTAACGAGAATCAATGCATTAATTGAATTGAGTGCCTCAATGCTTATAAAGTTAAAAGATGAAAAGAAGCTGTGGTGTCTATTAAATGAGCTGTTTGATGGATCAGTCGATGATTTGATTTTAATATTTCCTATATTTTACAAAAAAAAAAAAAAAAAAACCTCGCATTCGCCGTACTGAAATTCATCAAAAATAGCAAATTTGATTAGGTTCCAACATTTATATTCATTCACAAATTTATTTCTCTATCGTTTAAGGTGTTTTCTGCTGTAAGTAATACTTTTCGTTCAATTTTTAATAGAATCAAGTAGTATCGGTGTACGTGCTATGTTATGCAAAATCTTAATAGATAAATTGAATTTATAAAAATAAATTGGTAACATTAGGATTATAAAAGACCTCCCTCTTTCCCACTTCGATATTAAAATCTTTGCTCAAACTAGCTTGGAACTTTTAAACTTTTTAATATTTTTATATTACAATAGAAGTGCATTTTCATAATCCCTTCCAAATGTTCTAGCACTTTATAAATAGTTTTCAAATCACCCGCCGCACAATTTTAGTGGGGGGGGGGGGGGGGTCGAGTACACGCCTTCATTTTAAAACTGCTTATTCAGCTTCAATGTTAAACGATTTTGATTTTTTCTATATCGCATATAAAATACATTTTTATGACCCGTGTTATATGTTCTAATTTGAAAACTTTCTATTGTTTTCAAAATATGTGCTTTGCATCGGCGGAAGAAGGGGAGGGGGCGGTTATTCCTTTTTAGAAATTTAGTTCTCCCCGTATTTCTTCTAGGAAAAAGAAACTGAAATAATGTCGAGTAATACAATTATAATGAAATATATAATTAAGATAGTTAAATACCTTTTTGTCGGATTAACAATATACCGAGTTGATAAGAGTTTTATGCTCCGTGCTAGCTCTAAAATTTTGAGTTTAAAAAGTCATAGCTAATTTATAGCATAAAATACTATTTTTAGAATCAGGAGCTGTCCCCCCCCCCCCCCTCCCGGGCTATGTTCAGACTTGCTTATGGCAACTTTCGATCTTCAAATATCAAAATTACTTCCATGTTGCACTTACATTATTTTTTTATTATCTGCTGCAAATGTTCTAATTTTAAAATTTTCTATTGTTTCCAAATCATGAGTTTCCTCATGGGGGGATATCTCTTGAAATTCAGTTTTTCGATGCTCCTTCAAGGAAAAAAAATAATGACTCATGTAGCAAAGCACAGCAACATATTTAAATAAAATTATGAATAATATAATTATAATAAGCTTCTTGCATCACTAACAGCAGCTAGATGATGCGGTTTATTTAATGTGCGAATTAGAAATGAATTAGATCACAGCCGTTACAAACAATTTCCCAGATTAATTTTCCCTCCTTATTCGATACAAATTTAAATGTTTAATATCAATTTACTTTAGGCTGTTATGAATATTTCTGTAGTCAGATGGTAAAATGTGATCTGAGATTTTGCTAATTTTAGAGGCGAACAATTTCAAAGTTTTCTGCACGATGTAAAATCGGGTAATTTATTTACGTTATGGCTACCTTATAGTATATTATACCTTATATTATGTCTCGCTACCTTATAAATTTCATTAAAATGTCCCCAAGACCCCAAGTACGTAATTATATCATTTGCTTTAAAAAAGTGAGTATTGCATTTTTGCCATCTAACTACAGATTGAACATAATTCTTTAACAAATTGTTCCTTTTGCTGCTTTTAGACCTTTTGTTACCTAATTTTGAGTCTTTTTAATCGCCCGAAATTATAATTTTTCCGTGGTATTAAGACTTGATAAAAACATTTTTGCAATCTTTGACGCACTCTAATCGATAATTTATACAAATAAAATGCTATCTTTAGATATATCAGAGATCGTTCGCAGGCTTGCTCTCCATTTCATCTAAAATAATTAAAAATTAGTATTTTTTCCTCGATATAAAAGCGGGCCAGCGAGCGAGCGCGCACGTACAAATATTTCCGGAAAGGCAAGCGAAAACACCGTTGACGGAGCTATCCTTTGATTGGTCAACCGCTTTTCATTTCCGAGACGCGAGAGCAAGGGAGAAAATGGTCACTCGAGACCGTCGTGGTAGGGTCGAATGGGCTCAACCGACTATTTTCTCGGCGTATCTCGGATTTCGTGAGGGAGAACTAGACGTCACGAGTAGTTGACGGGACCTTCGTGGTAGGGTCCCAGGGTTTTTGATAATTGCATTGCCTCACGGCACGGTGCTCAGATGGATACATTGAAATATTCGCTCAGTCTGTTGTAGATTATGATAAGATATACCATGTGAATACTTGAATTGGTTTAATACTTTTGGCACAGAATTTAAAAACTTGGTACAGCAGAAATTATTTTTGTAATTTTTTCCCTTTCACTGAAGATAACCGCATTTAAAATGCCTACTTTCCCGTAACTAAAAATTAAAGAGCAAAATTAAAATGTTGACAATAAATAAAAGCATGGAAATTGCCAAATGTAATGTAAGGGTCGGTGACACCTGAAGAGTAAATACTATTTTACATTTAGTTCATGTTAAAACGTTTAATACAAAATGCAATACTTTTTGAAAATTATCTTTGAGTAAAGCATCTGTAGCCAGGGAACTGGAGCAAACCACTTTTTTGAGCTGCTCCGTTCTGACTTCTAAATATTTGCTCCAACTCTGTCTCAGTTCCGGTCCGTGCTCTAAATAGTTTATGTAGAAATCATGCATATCATCTTTATTTATTTAATTGAATCATCGTATTTATGTTGGTGATAACAAATTGAAAGTTATTCATAGGATTATTATATTAAAATATTATATTATATTAAAATATTATATTATAGGATTATTATATATTTCGTAGAAATCACCTTTTTGAAAAATCATCTTTCGCTCGTTCTCTTTATTTCACTCAAAATTAATTTTAATTTATAAAAACCTCATTTTTAAAAGTTAAATAAAATTTTTATTTTTGAAAACCGGAGCAGTGAACACAACAAATTTTCGTGCTCGTGCTCCGATCCTGAACTAGTTGTTCCACTGCTCCGTGCTTTTGCAACACGCTGTGCTCCAGCAGATCTCAGTCTATAGCACATGATCTGCTTTGAATAACAATTCCAAGATATATTTTTCTAACAATGGGATGGCATTAACATAAAAAGTTTTAAATATAAGGTTCCGTCAGTCTCCAACACAGTCAGGGCCGTGGAGATCCAGGAAGAAGTCAGTTTTGTCACCATCCCCCGCCGCCCCACTGCGCTTGCATCTTAGCCACAGAAACATTTTACCCTCTGCTCTGCACTACTCCGTTGCCAAACAGGACCTCCTCTAAAGGCCGGGCCCTATGAATCAGCCCCTGCCTAACACTCCCTCTCGACGGCCCTGAGCACAGAACAGTAGAACCTCTGTTAACGGGCTTAATTGAGACCGATGGTAAGCTGATTAAGTAAAAATACGGTTAAAGCGGAGGATAGCAAAAAATGGGTGTTATAGTATGCAATTTAAAAGAAGACGGAAGTGTGATGTTTTATTGCGTTTTAGTACAGTTTCTTTGAGAGTTACACACCAGTTATCAAACGCTAGTAAAGATGTCTGCGACCCGTTTTTGCTGCAGACGAGAAGCCTCTGCTGTCCCGCCACTTCTTTAGAAACATCACGTCCATGGGAGTAGCTGATGGTTGCTGCTCGACGTATCTCAATGCCTCTTCAAGTGCTCTTGCTCCGTCCACATGAGTGAAAAAATGCACTCGAGTACCGCAGCACCTGTTTCTTCCATATAACTAGCGCTTTGAAAGCTATTTTTGTTTTTTTTGCATTTTGAAAATATGGGCCGGATAAAGCGAAGACCGGTTAATCCGGAGCCGGTTAAGAGAGGTTTTACTGCACTTGTTTACATTAAGGTTATTGTGATAGTTCTTTATTGAAATAAACACTTATAGAAAGCGATCAGTGATATAAACTGACTGATGAGCCACATAAGGCCATACTCGTTTTCCTCTGTCAACCAGCAGAGTTCTAGTAGCAAGCGACGTTTGAGTCGTGTGCCTTTTAATAGAAGGCAAGCTTTACGATTTAAGTTTCCGGGATAGTCTGCAACAGTAAGCATCGTGCTGTAGTGATAGGGGTTTACTTCAAACATGGCACTTCCATGATTGCTGCTCAGAGACAGTTTCACATTCCTTTCAGTGTAGGCTGCAACGGAAGAGTTCTAAGCAGAGAAACCATTGTTCTGGGTACAACATTTCTTTAAGATCTCTTTCTGTTTTGAACTGGAAAGCTCTCTATCCCAGCTGAGTTCGGACAGCAGTCCCCATTACAACAAACATTGTAAGGCTTGCCTTACTGCATTACCACATCGTTCCACTATGAAACATGAATTCACTTTGTGGGTATGTTAACATTCCACCCATAAATAAAGGGTAGGTTAATGATTAAATATCACCGTAAATGACTTTCTAAGCGATGTCCAGCTTCACGTTGGCGACCACAGAACTGCATTTCTCGTGCATGTAAACATCTGGACAAACTCCTCTTCAAGCCCTTCTTAAAAACTGAATGAATGGGGGTGAAAAAGGGGCAAAAAGATAGTGAGGAAAAATGGTGAAATGAGAAATTCACACTGTTGCTCAATTTAATGCTGTTTGAAAATGGGTACATCATTATTACGGATCCTACATTTTATCATTAGGGCAACTCTCAAACAGAGGCGTAGCTTGGGTTTTCAGCGCTCATTGACAACTGAAGATTTTGTGCTTCTCTCTGCCCCTGGGGGCCTAGGGGCGCCTCTAAAGGGAATTTAAAAACTCCTATGCTTCCTAACTGATAAATAGCTCTAAAAAGCAGCCGTTTTAACTTTCATTTTTATTAGCGACCATTCACTTATAAGGGGAAAATGGGACACTTTGGCTTTACAAAATTATTTGTCTGATTTCCCACGCACTCCTGTGCTACATTGGTCATTCCCGATATAATTTGCGGTGCTCCCACTTTTTTTGTCGAACCTATTCACACCTCTACAGTTCAAATAATTTTCTTTTCGCATTTAAAAATAAAATAAATTAACCTTAAATTGACGGCCCTTGACGCTGCGCCCGGGAACAGCTGTCCCTCCTTCCCCCACCTAGCTACGCCTCTGCTCTCACAACCAGCGGGAAGCGGGATATTTTCTTGCGTGTATTAGTCGATACATTCCGTTATGGCATTCAATTAAAGATTCTGTGTCAAGTATTATCAATCAATAGGGCATCTATTCATTTCATTTATTTATTTACTTATTTATTATTTTTTTGAATCGAAACAAGAAAAAAAAGTTCAAATTCTCGTCAAAAAAACTGGACCTCCTATCTTATCAGCACAGGAGACCGTTTTTGTCTTTTAGAGGCTTTTTCGTGAATAAAGCAAACGGATGTAAAAACAAAAACGACCGGGGAATCTTCGATAAAAGCAAAAAAGACAGCTGGCTTCACACATTTTTGTCGCACGGGACCCATTTTCGCCGAGCCATAATGTTTCTAACTGCCTTTTACGATGGGCCTACCTTTTAATGCACCATTACTTCCAAACCCTACTTAAGCCCTGAAACAGCATTTTTATAGTGATTTTATAAATTGCCCTTTCATCGCTTGGCCATTTTTAAATTTATAAAGCAAGTATCAGGAGGTACGATTTTTTCTCACTTGTGCGTTATCCCTGCATGGGTTTTTATGCCCACCTATCGTATAAAAACCTTCAGTGAGAAGGGGTTTTTTTTTTCCCCCATTTTAACGTTTGAGTTTATGCCGCGGGCCAACTTTTTATAAAAACTTTCTTGCTGGTTCTAAATGGCGCGCTTGTCTTAAAATTTGAGGGTTTCCTTGCCACATAAAAAGCGCAATAAAATAAACCCGTAAATGGGTTATTTGTGGTTGTTTTCGAAAGTATAAATTTGTTCGCTGGTTTTTAGATTTGATGATCCATAACTTTTTTGCAAGACATAAATGTGATTTGATTTGATATGTACGCAAAATAACTTATGTTTAGACACAAAAAGAATTAAGCTTTTATTTCATGAAAATGTAGTATTATTGAAATGTATAAATACTTTCACTTCTCCCTTTTGATTTGAAGGGAGGGAATGATGAACTTAGAAATCTAATTTTTGCCGACTAATTATAATTTTTGTGTATCTTGTAACTTATTTAAAGGTAAGAGATAGCTATAACAAACATAGAAGGAATAAATTTTCTGTCCATCGCCCAACAATAAGAACTGCTATTTATTTATTTTTCTTTGTGTATTATCACATAAAAATAAAGAAATATTCTCTATGAAATTTTTTTCACATTCTTAACACTTAAATTTAAAAATAAATAAACAATAAAAACACAAATAACAAAATAAAGAAATTTAAAAAAATAAATAAGTTAAACACTGACGAAAAAAAAACTTGCGTCGGCCGGGAGTCGAACCCGGGTCAACTGCTTGGAAGGCAGCTATGCTAACCGTTATACCACCGACGCTTCGAAGGAAGGTGAAGCTTTCTCAAACATGCTCAAGATAATGTAGGACAATAACCTCCAGGTGGATTCAGGTAGCACGACAGCAGCAATGCGGAAACAGTCGGACGTTGTTGCTATAGAAACTAGATAGATCAGATCACGAGGAAAACAATGCCCTCTTCAGCTTCTTTTTATTTTAGTTTCATCACATCTTCGCCGCAATTGCACTGGTGGATAGACTAAGGGGATCATCAAAATATGCGTACATGTACTGGCCTAGAGTGAAAAAAAAAAGTAATTATACTCAGAATATGCTAATTTCCACTGACTACAAATATTACATTTTTTTAGGGTACACTACACAACATATTTCTAATACAAAAAAATATCATTTACATATTTTTATGTTATCGTTTCTTAGTGAAATTAATTGTCATGTATCATGTAAATTTTGGAAGGTCTTTCGCTGTTAATGTCAAGTCCGTTGCCATGAAACTGGTAGATACAAAAGTCAATCTTGTATCTACGACTTTCATGGTAACGGACTTGACATTAACAGCGAAATATCTTCCAAAACCTACATGGTACATGATGATTAATTTCATTAAGAAACAAAGCAAAATGTTAACAAAAATAACTAGCAAATAATATTTAATATTCCAGCAAAAAAAACACTGAATTTATATTTTTAACATAAAAATCTAGGTAACAGACTTAACATTGAATTGAATAAAAATACTCACCTTAAAAGAAATTGATTGTACCACTATACTGTTGTTTTTCAGCTGGGGGAAAAACCTGGCTACATGCAAATATTTAACTAGTGTAAGTGCTTTTATTGAAAATGTGTTGATATCTGTTGGTAAAATGCTCACCCTTTTTTCATGAAACTGTACCTTGGTAAAGGACTTGACAAAATATCAGAGAGAATGCTGTGTGGAAATCCTTTAAAAAAAATCATTTTTGAAGGAATAATCATAGAAATTAAAAATAATTATGATTTACCTGAGGAAGTATCTCAATATTTTCCCTTTTATAGTGAAGCACAAAGTGTAAAAATGTTTTTGAATTATAAAAAAACTGAAGAGAGACCGCTATTTTTTTCATCTACAAGATACAAAAGTCTACCTTTGCGGTAAAAATATGTAAATAATATTTGTTTTTTTTTTTTTTTTTTGATTAAAAATATGTTGTGTAGTGTACTGTAAAGAAATGTAATATTTATAGTCAGTTTAAAGCAAGATATTTTGAGTATAATCACTTTTTTCCCTGTAAGACAGTATATGTATGCATATTTTGAAAATTACCCATGGCCTTTCGCAATGCTACTCATCCCATATCTTAGCTGCCCGTCCCCTACTATTTGAGAAGGTTATTTTATTTATTTATTTACTTTTTTTTCATTGGATTTAAAAGCTAAAAATAAATAAATTTTCGTAGAAGGACTGCATTTTAGTGTCGTAATTTAATTTTTAGCACTGCTCCTAAGCATATAACTAAGGTAAGCTACGAGTTAATTAGCTTATAATGGTTATGAACTCGTAATGGTAATTAGCTCTTGGAAAGTTAATGCAGAATTTTTTGACCTTTCAACTTTTGTTTTATTTTTTTTAATTTAAATGCATGTTCAGGGGTTCAATTTTGATCTACGTCCTATTTTCGGAGATAAAATGTAATATCAAGATTAATTATGGATGAAATTAGTTTTCAAATATTGTGGCTTGATGTTTTTGAAATTTTCAGGGATGTATTTTCAATAAATTAGAAACTCACATTTCATTGCTTTGTGTTGGTAAATAAACTAATCTATGACAACGGGAAGCAAATGTTAAAACAAAGGTTTGAGTGTTTTCTAAGAAAATGGTTGCCTGCATTAGGTCCTAAGAAAACTCTTATTGTGCTTTTTTTTTTTTAAATTAACACTGTGGTACTTGATGATTTTTATGACAGTTCTTTTAAGTAGTTGACTCAATCAATGAGTAGTAGGATACTGAAATATATTTGATTTAAATGTAGAAATTCGTTCTAAACAAAACGAACAAAAAATTTCCTAGAATATGACAATCAAACTAGCATCAAAAGTGAGAACGAGCTGATTTATTTTTCTGCAGTTGGGCATTCGCAATGTTTTTTTTTTTATTATTATTTTTCTATAAGTTCTTGAACGACCAAAAACCGTGTGTGTATACAAGATATGTAATTGTGCATGTATTACAAAATGTACTAAAATGTTGCTGTGTGTGTGTTTTCGAAAATACTGATAATACAGGTAATAATTTATATCAATTACAGTCCGATAAGATTGCCAATGATACTACATGTACCCTATAAGATGCTCTGTGATAAGAGCCTTTCAATTTCAAAGATTACGGTGTAGTAAAGCATCCCCTTGTCATGAAAATAGATCGTAAAAAAGATTATGCTGTCACGTAATCGGAATCGTAACGCTTAAAAGTGTTGTTTTAATCCTCTATATTAAAAAACAAACATTAGGTGTTTTTTTAAACACCAATAGAGAACTAGCTTCTCCTTACCCATAATATTTTCGCTGCAATTATAGCCTTCATGCCGCATTTACAGCACGTTTAAATTAGCAGAACAGTCTTTTCAAGACAGAATAGTAACGCAAGCTTCATCCCAAAAGATGGCGATCATTTTCTGAAATGACGAACTAATGTGATTTTCGCCATGTTTGTTCACAAATCTTGCGTAAATTTCATCAGAAGGAAACTTACTTCTCTACTCCTTCGATTTGAGTCATGCCATAAGTACATTCAGTCATCATCCAAGGATGCGTCTTTAACAAACTTAGACTAAAGACATAATAAAATTAAATAAGAAACATTGACAGTACTGTTTTAAACAAAAGACGAGGAGGGACGAATTAAAACATATGTATAATTAAGACAAATCAAGAAGTAAAAAACGTTTAATAAACAGCAAAGAGGCAGTTAGTTGCACAAACAATTTAAAAATCATTGATATAAATTTAAACTTAAGTTAGACAGAATCAAACAAAAGACTAAACAAATGCATTTTATTCAGGAAATGCCTGACAGTGCATTCATCATTTAATAAGAATGAGTAATCCGCAATGTGGTTTATAAATGCTAAAAAATCACCAAATGGCAATGGAATACAGAGTGAGCATAAATATGAGTTTTAAAAATAAAATTAAAGAGGAAATAACGATTTTTTAAAAAGGTGGTTTACTTAAATGTTAGTATAGTAAATTGAACTCACAGAGCAATTTATAACTATATTTTGCATTGTGAAAGGGGCTCCTTGTGACTGAAGCACGTGCCTGAAATTTAATTTTCATATTTGTGCCTTATAATGTTGCCACTAGTCGTGCACCAGGATTTTCTGCGATCATGACTCAAGAAATACGACGCTCTGACTAAAATGTGCTGCAACTCTTGAATAAATTGCATCCAACTAACTGAGGCTACGAGGTTTTTGGCATTGCTTAATCCAAGGTGTAAGATAATAATGTAATTAAATCTAAATAATTTTTGAAGCATATATTAAAAATACATTTACAATTTTCATCTGTTTATAGCAAGTTTATGGAAAAATCCAGTCATAGGACAAAAAATACTTCTTGAAGTAACCATATATAACTAAAAACTAAACTGAATAAAATGCCAAAATTGCACACACACACAAATAATTAATAAATATATAAATTAAAATATCTATATCTATCTATCTATATGTATATGTATGTACCTGTATGTATATATATATATATATATAGGCTTGCCATATTATTGGTTAGTGAAACCGGGACACATTAATATGGGATGGGCATACAAGGGGGGGGGGGATGTAAAAAAAATTAAAAAGCAAAATGGTGATTTTCAAGCATTTTTTTGAACTTCGCAAGTAACGGGAGTGGGGAATTTGGAACCCTAAATTGTTAGGCTACCCACCTTTGAAAAATAAACAAGAAGTTCCGTCTAGAACTATACGAGCCTACTTTCCCGTAGACACCGAATTCAAATTTATAATCTAGCTATATCTCTCTCTGTCTTTCTCATTTAGCTTTAGTTCTTCATTGCTTCAAATATACCTTTTTCAACGGTTAATACATATTTTATTCAATCATTATTTATTAAGTCATTCATGTATTTATTCACTCATTTATTCATTCATTCTTTTGCTTATTCATTTAATCATTCATTAATTAAAAAATATTCTTGAAAATCCCGATCAAAAAATTTCATAGGAAAATAGGCTCGTTAGTTCTGGACTAACTTTCTATTTTTACATGTTCTACGTCATAAGAGCTTTCCGATAAAGTTTGTTCCAAGCAAATCGGTCCGTTAGATCAGGAATTATATAGGATTGAAATTTCCCCGTAGGCGGTATGTTAATTTTTTTTTGAACTGTTCAAAAATGAACAAAAATTGTTCAAATCAATATTTCACGCCAAGAACTTCTTCCATTGAGCTTATTCATGGGAACTTATATCTTGTACCCAGAGTTTACATAATTTGCTTCATTTTCACCCATAGGCGCTAATGTTAAAATTTTTTGAACTGTTCAAAATTGAACAAAAAATTGTTCAAATCAAAAATTAAAATATGGAAATGAGATGTCCTCGCCGAGATCTTTCGAATGCAAAAATAATTTTTCCAATCGGACTATTCTTTCAAAAGTTATTAGGGGGGGACAGACCGACAGACAGACAGACAGACAGATCGACAGACCGACCGACACACTTTTTCCCCATCTCAAAACCCTACTTTCAAATTTTTTATTTTTCAATCTTTATTTAATTACTTAACTTATTTTTGACTTTTCTTGATTTCTAACGATATTTTCACGATACATTAAGCCTTCTTTCATGCTTTATTATTATTATTTTATTACTTTTACGGGAAAGTAGGCTAAAAAGGAATTTTTGCTACTTAACTGACATAAAAAGATTTTTTTTATTTTTAATGAGAATTTTTTCTGGTCTACCATCTAAAAAGAAGTGTTAATACAATAAAGTTTAAAATACTCCATAAAATTGTTTAATTGAAGAATTAATTACTAAGTCTTTTTTTTTTTTAATTACAACTTTTTGTCTAACTACAAAAACCATTTCAAAAAAATATTTTTCTCAAACTAAAAAAGTAATTAATAAGTTAACAATGTTATTCTTTGTTTTCTACCCACTCATATTTCGACTTGAATGCACTTTTTTCAAGATGTCTTTGTTAAGCTTGACTTTTTAATAAAAGTCAGAGCAAAGAAAACGCCAAAGTTTATTTTACATACAATCAATGCTCTTGCACTGGACTCCCTCATTAATGCTCTGTCATATTAAAGATTCTTAATGTCTTCATAAAAGATTCTTAAAAACAAATTCATTACTTTTTACATCTTACAGCCGTTTCCGGGACATTGATAAAACTGGGTGGGACACCGGGACAAGAGCAAAATATCGGAACTGTCCCGGTCAAACCGGGATGTATGGCAAGCCTATATATATATATTTCGTTTTTAAATCTACCATTAATGTACTTTAGGTCATTAAATAAGATAGAGATGTATATTTTAATTACTTTAAAGTAAGAGGCAGGAATTGCAAAGCATTATTTTAATAAGTCAAAATCACAGAATCTATTAATATGTGTATCGTTCATTCTATGGTAAGTTGATACAACAGACAACGAGTTTCGTTGTATGGGTAACAAGTAAGTCGTAACTTCTCAACCTCAATATTATTTTGAGCTTGTTAAAAGCTGCAAATCGCAGTTTTCTTTAACATTTTTTGTAAACTTTATTTCACTGAATATTTTTTCTTAAAAGTAGAAAGATAATTCTAAGGAAAGGAACGTTCCTTTTGACTAAGAATTTCATCCACATTTCAAAAGAAGTTTGAAAAAAAAAAAAGAGTTTTAGCTGAAGTTTTTTCTTTTCTTTGACACACAGTGAAATTGCGGATCGAAGAACAAATAAATACCGATACTCCCTCGAAACGGGGGAGGAAAAAAAGCAATTCTCTCTGCTACATAGAGAAGGAGAAAGATCAATTATTCAGTTTCACGTTCCAGTAACTTTAGGGTTTGTGCTATAAAAACCTTTTTATAGCCGCTGGAGTTTCGTGACTTTTGCAGGCGAGGTGAGAGGAGAGTCGTTCGTGCACACAACGGTAGCATATGGCGGAAAAGCAATGGTCGCACCAGCAGCAACGAAAATGCTGGGAGAGTAGAACCGGAATTCTCCCCGGAAAGGGAAAAGATAGAATACACCAAGAAAACGTAGAAGAAATAAGAGAGTGAATGATATTTGAGACTAATGGCGTTGGAGACAAGAATACAGATTTGGACTCACGACTCTGACTCAGAAATTATTCATATGACATGATGCAGTTAATTTGCTAATTTAAAGTTATGTCTTGTTACGGGTTCCTCGTACTTTAAATCAGTAACTAATTCCTTGTACAAAACAGAGCAATTTATTTACAAGCTATTTACACTATGTACAGATTTAAACACGCAAAAATATCTTACGAAGTTCTCACATCACCGTAAAACCAATGGTAATCTCGTATTTAATTCCCAACCACGAATAGAATCGAGCACGAAGCTTACAGCACATCGGCTCACACTGTAAGGCATTCGCCAAAGTCTAAAATTGAACTGAACTCTCCCAAACTTCCCGCCAAAGCTTTTTTTTAGCATCGCGGATCACGTGACAGGAAGATTGAAGAAATTTCTAGCAAAAACTAGGATTATCTAATGCGATCGGAAAATGGCCAAGCTTGGCGAGAAACAACATCGGTACCCCTAAGTTCTAACAGTATGTTTCAAAGGTATAATAAAACTGTTTATTACGTCACATATTAATACTGTTTATATTACAGTAAAACAGGAACGGAATTATCCCTGTATTACAAAATGCCCGGAAACCTTTGTAACAACCACCTGTCCTATATTAATCACTACTTATATACACCAAATTTGAGAGGAAGCATTATAAAAATCCTTTGTAGCTTGACCGCCTAATTATTACTATGATATTTACTTATTTATTTGTTTTTGAAAAAGATAAAAATAACTAACGTAACTTTTCCAAGACATTTTTTAGTCTATAATGGTATACCAGCATTGTCTGGATGGATGAAACAGCATTATACTTGACTAAACTTCTTTGTAAGTTAACCATATGGAGAAAACTATTAAAAGCACTATAAGAAAAATTATCAAAAATGCTTTGTGCTAAAATATGAGTGCAAGGAAAAAACAACGTAAATAAAGCACAAATTGTCCGAATCAATAATGTAAATAGCTATTTCAAGGCTACAATGGAGCCTCTTCATCAGTGCGGGAAAAAGTTCTCAACGGGGACACTCACAACTTTCTTGTTGTGAGTTGTGTGTTCCAATATAGGGAAGTGTCCAAAATGGGATAGCAATTATTCCGATGTAATGTTTACTACACAAAAAAATGAATTTTTGTTGACATGGTAAATTCAAGCATTTTTATACAAAAGAAAAAAAGAAAAGAAAGAAAGAAAAAAGAGGAAAAATAGGAAAATATATACAGTAAAACCCCGTAATACCGCGCCTCAGTATACCGCGGAATCGGATATAACGCGGTTACTATCCTATCCCCCGACGTTTAAACCGCCATTTATCATTGTCATTTCATTTAAAGGTGATTTCTTTAATTCTGCAAAAAAAATCCCGCCGACAAAGTCTCTTCCGAGCGGTTATATTGTTATTTACCTTTATATTCCCGATTCTTTAAAATTTTTGAAATTAAACATGTTCTCTAGTCCGAGTGAGTGTATAAATGTACTTAAAACCAGAGGTCGCGCTAGGAATTTTTTTCGAAGAGTGAAAATACTCCTTGGAGGTTTTTGGAGGAGTATTTTATTTTCTGGAGGAGTGAAAAAAAAAAAAAAAAAAAACTCTTAACAGCTATCCGAATTCAGAGTGAAAACCACTTCCGCTGCGACCTTGACCCAGCGCGTAGCGTACGTACAGCTAAATTAACAATTTTCTAAAAATGTCTTATTTATCCAAAATTTAGTTAAAAAGTAAATAGCTGTCAATATTAAAACCAAATTTGAAGTAAATAACTAAATGAAACAATAATAGTGATTTAATAATAGTGATAAACGCAATTTTCGACAAACACGTGTTCAATATCGGCACAGTTAAAGAAAAAGCCAGAAACTATTAAAATAAAATGCAAAATAAGCAGATTTAGGGTAGCACGCGTGAAAAATAGCTTCTAATTTAGAAAATAGTTAAAATTTGTACCCGATGCAAAAGGATTAAAATCTCTATCGTAGAATCTAATTTTCGGCGAAGCACGTGCACGATTTTGGCTTTTTCTATCTTTATACTTTTTTTTTCCTTTTTTAATTGTTGAAATGAAACTACAAAGAAGCAGATTTAAGGTTGTGCGTGCAAAAAGTATCTTACAACTTTCAAGATAATTGAAATAATTCCAGGATGGAAAAGGATTGAAATTTCAAACACGGTAAGCGATTTCCGTTAATAAATTGGTCGCATTTGGCGACTGGCGACCGCGAGTTTTGAGCTGTACTATATAATAAAAAATAAAATTAACTTAATGGAAGAATATTGTATTTATCTTACAATACTTAACAAGCTAAAAGTTGTTTTAAAACGTAGAGTGAAAATACGCATTTTTTAAATTTCAATGCGTATTACCGATTTTTAAGGCGTGAAACACGCTTGTAGAGGCGTTAACGCGATCTCTGCTTAAAACATTGTTTCTTTGAAAAATGCGTTCCTCCCCTTTCACACATCTATTTTTTAATTAGAATATCTTTCCCCTTTCATAATCTCATATTGATAACTTAACGAGATTTTTAAGCCCCCATTTTCTCAGAACACAATTGGTTTCGTTGCGGTTGATATATGGTTTTAGCTTAGGATACATCAAAGAGCAGAACACTTTAATCTGAATAACCTATCACTCGATAGACTAACTGCTCAGTTGCGAAGCGTGCTTCTTACACAGTGTGTAGTTATGTGCATTTAACGAGTACATCCGAGCGCTATAGCTGGCGTAAAATATATACTTTAATTAGCACAAATGGTTCTTAAGAACAGAGACATTTAATAGCAACCAAAACGATACTAAAACTACAGCTACTGAATATAAACAATACAAAGTCTTCCGTAATAAAGTTACAGTTAATCTTGAAACCACCACAACCACAACTCAGCATCAGACTATGGAGTATAGCATTATGACTAATGCCACACACAGCAGTTACATTACAGCGAATAAAATGGCAGCAAACAAGGAAAGAAACTATTATACAATAGAAGAAAAGTTACGTGTAATTGATAAAGTTAAAAGTGGTGTAACAAGAGCGAATTTATTTCGTGAATATGGTTCCGCGGTACAGTTTTCGCGGGTGCGAAACATGTCCCACGACACCCGCATTTTAACGGGTTTTTACTGTATATCAAATTATCATTTATTCTAAACCAGATTATATTTAAGTAGAAAATATTGAAAATATTACTGATATTATAAATGTATTTTAGTTGCCAATAGAAAACGAAAAAAAAAGTTAAGAATAAAAAAATCTCTTAATCTATATAAATAAAACCGAAAGTTTGTGTGTGTGTCTGTCTGTCGATCGCGTCCTGGCGAGATGGAACGGGCCAGAAGTACGAAATTTTGGTTACAAGTACCTTGGGTCAGGTCCTCGTGCACCTCGAAGCGTTTTTCCTAAAATTCGAATTTGTTCTTTTTTTATTCCAATTTTAAGCAAAACTGTTGATTTTGGGTTTATCTCATCGAAGAAATGTCCCACGTTTTAGCTTCTTGCAGCATATGAATGCCCGTAAAAAACTGCACAAGAGGATTTTTTTTGCAGTTCGTAGGACAAAGAGAACATGCGCAATATTCATTTAAAGTAGTTTTCGAATTTTAGAACGAGGCTTACCTCTGAATTTATCTTCTCAATTTCCGTGTTTTCGCCAAAATAAATAGTACTTTTGTCGCCAACTAGATGATTTCTGTTAACGTAAGATTGAAAAAAATGCTATTTTATTAACCGACTTCACAAAGGAAGGAGGTTATACATTCATACTGTATGTATGTCGTTTTTTTTTTGTTTGTTTGTTTGTTTGTCCACTCATAACTTCTCACCGGATGAACCAATTTTCATGATTCTTTTTTTAATCGATCGAGGGTGGTTTCCCATAGGTCCCGTACTTTTGTTTGGCCATATTCGATAATTAAAAAAAAAGTTATGGGCAGAAATGTAATATTTTTTTTTTCTTTTATCTATAATTTTTGACCAAATGAGCCGATTTGATGGTTTTTCTTTAATCCATAGGTGGTCGTCTAACTAAATATTGCAAATCAATTTGACTACATTTGTTTTTTCGAACAAACGTTACGAGTGAAAAATAAGTATTTTTTATTTTAATTGGAAAGGCTTGGCTTGATTTTTCTTTGTTGGCAAATCTATTAATAAATATAAAAGCATTGTTAAAAACATGGTTGTTGTCATATTAAAAGAAATTACATCAAGACTTTCACTGAAGGCTTCTCTGTGGCAAAAATTAATCCAATCAGTTTGTTTGCTAAAATGGACTTCAAAAGGGAATTTATCATACAAATGATTAGTTTTTAGAGCCATTTATTCAAAGAAGTTTTGCCCTTTGATATGGATTTTTTTAAAAATAGAGTCTTTATATATTTACACTAAAAAGAATAAAATAAAATAATTTTTATAAAAAAACAGAACCGACTTCAAATTAAAAATTGCGCTAAAAAGTAAAAAATAAATTCATTCTGTAAACAACATCGATGTGACTTTTAAACATAGTTTTAGAAGTCGGTGCAAAATAATGAGTCTAATTACCATTACACCATTTGCTACTTCATATTGGAACTGTTGCTTGTTCTGGGGAAAAATATATATTTGTAATTGATTCATGATTACAATAGATTTCATCTAACCTAATTTTGCACCGACTTCTAAAACTATGTTTAAAAGTCACATCGATGTTGTTTAAAAAATGAATTTATTTTTTACTTTATAGAGCAATTTTTAATTTGAAGTCGGTTCTGTTTTTTTATAAAAATTATTTTATCTTTATTCAGGCCGTTTTATGAGCGAAACAATTTCTAAGAATTCATTTCATTTTTATACATATTTTGTGGAACTGCAGACGATTTTTAATTTCTTTATTTTGACGTTGATTTTTCTTTCAATTTTGGTGATTTAATATTATTATGGTGCCAGTTCAACAATTTCATGAAACATCGTATTTCTTATGGTAGAATGTCCGTTTTATCAACGAAACAAATTCTAAAAATGTATTTCATTTTTAGCCTACTTTCCCGTAAAAGTAAAAAAAAATAATAATAAAGCATGAAAGAAGGCTTAATGTATCGTGAAAATATCGTTAAAAATCAAGAAAAGTCAAAAATAAGTGAAGTAATTAAATAAAGATTGAAAAATAAAAAATTTGAAAGTAGGGTATTGAGATGGGGAAACAGTGTGTCTGTCGGTCTGTCTGTCTGTCGGTCTGTCTGTTTGTCGGTCTGTCTGTTTGTCGGTCTGTCTGTCTGTCGGTCTGTCCCCCCTAATAACTTTTGAACGAATTGTCCGATTGGAAAAATTCTTTTTGCATTCGAAAGATCTCGGCGAGGACATCTCATTTCTATATTTTACTTTTTGATTTGAACAATTTTTTGTTCAATTTTGAACAGTTAAAAAAATTTTAACATTAGCGCCTATGGACAAAATTGAAGCAAATTCTGTTAACTCTGGGCACAAGAGCCAAGTTCCTATTGCAAGCTTATTGAAAGGAGTTCTCGGCGTGAAATATTGATTTGAACAGTTTTTGTTCATTTTTGAACAGTTCAAAAAATTAACACAGGGCTTACGGGGAAATTTCAACCCTATATAAATCCTGATCTAACGGACCGATTTGCTTGGAACAAACTTTATCGGAAAGCTCTTATAACGTAGAACATGTAGAAATAGAAAGTTTATCCAGAACTTACGAGCCTATTTTGCTATGAAATTTTTTGATCGGGATTTTCAAGGATATTTCTCAGTGACTCAATGAGTGAAATAATGAATGAATGAATAAATGAAAGAGTGAAAGAATAAATCAATGAATAAATGAATGAGGAAAAGAATGAATGAATGAATTATTGAATAAATGAAAATAATAAATGAGTGAATAAATACATGAATGCGTAAATGAATGAATAAACACTTGAATGAGGTAACGAATGAATGAATAAATGCATGGCTGAATAAATGAAAGAATGAATGAGTGAGTGAATGAATATGTATTATCCGTTGAAAAAGGTATATTTTCAATAATTAGAACTAAAGATAAATAAGAAAGAGAGAGAAAGAGAGATAGCTAGATTATAAATTTGAATTTGGTGTATACGGGAAAGTAGGCTCGTATAGTTCTAGACGGAACTTCTTGTTATGCATATTTTGTATACTATGGGATAATGCCTCATTTGCGTTATACTTCCATTACTATAGTGCAATTTCGCGATCTTCGGCTTCATTTTAACTTTACGCAGCGGTTTTAATTGATTCCATATTTTACTCAAGTGATTGATTTTCTAACGTTTATTTAATTTTTTAGATGTCTGTTTGGCGCCATTTGGACAGAATTTAGTTATTTCTTTCTATCGACTTAAATTTCATACGTCAGAAATGCTTAAATACTGAACATTTTCTCACTTAAATGTGAATTGGCTTTTGGAAATAATACTCTTATTTTTTTCGTTTTTATCCGAATTTGATAAAAGTGCTATTTAATTGAGTTTTCAGGAAATGTTTTGACGATTTTGCAAGCGGGATTTTTAAAAACTGATGTCTTCTTTTTGAGGCCGTTCTAGGAACAGCAGCTCTTAAAGTTGTAGTCTAATACGTGTTTTTAGTCACTGACGTCTTTATTCTGATCTAGATTTTTTGGGTCTAATTTTTTTACTATATTAGGTATGTTTCGGAATAGATGTGATTATTAAAATGTGGACCTTTAAGTAATATTTCTTTATTGTAGCAGAAATATTCAGGAACCGTTGTCCTTCATCTGATGGGCATTTTTAAAGAGAATACTGCTCTTATTCTGATGGGAATTTTTAGATGTGGTGTGGTCTATATTGTTATTGCGATTTTTACGGACTCTTGATATCGTTTTGGAAAAATTATCCTTATGCATATGTGCATTTTAGTTATAGTTGCTCTTAGTCTAATGGCCATTTTTGTGGATTTTTATGGACTTATTTTTGGTCTGAAAGAAATTTGTCGAGGCTGCTATTTTTAATGCAATCGTGATTTTTAATGAGTTTTACTGTTTAAATGGGATTTTTAAGGACTGTTGCCTTTCTGCTACTTGGAGATTTTTTTAAAAAATTTCCTTATATATTTACAACCGAATTTTGGAAATGTGTTACTTGGCCTGCGAATGATGCAATATCATCCCGCGCAAAGCCGGGCATTTCAGCTAGTGAAACATAATTGACGAAGTAACTTGATAGATTGGTCGCACGGTGAGATTCAAGTTATGAATTGTATAAATGCAGAGCGCTTTATTTTCCGCGATAAAAAGGAACCACAAACCATTTTTATTTTCATTGTTATTACTGATATAATTATTATTGTGATGTAAGGCAAATGACCCGGTAGTGGACACAGTTAAGAAAATTTTCGTACTCTTTTACGTGGCAACATTTTTTCAAGGGACTTACATCAATATTTGCATATTTAGCTTAATCGCCAACTATTTCTCTAAAAATTAATTACCTATAAAATGTCATTTGATAAAAAATTAGGATTTTAACGTCAAATTTACTAAACACTTTATTTGTATCCATAGTGGACATTTATAAGACACGTATTTGCATTAGTAGTGGTCAGAAATTAATATCATCTATTTTATGCTGTTAACTTGGGGAAATAATTTTAAAAATGACTAAGGGACCATTCATTAATGATGTCACGCTTTTTTCCCATATATTTTCCCCAAATCCCTAACCTTCTTATTAATCGGCTTTAGTAAAGAGCAGCAAATGTGACCGTTGTGGAGGCAGCTATTAAATATTACGATCCATGTACTTGCATAGATGGTCCACGCCAACTTTAGTTCTATTAACCAGCACTTGGAATCGTTCGCTATAGGTTCTGATAATTTCATTCAAGCTTAATGTTTCATTCGCTTATTTTAGGAGCTTAAAGACGTAAGTGTCCCCTACTAGCGCAGTGTCCACTACCGGCGATACCCACTGAAGACCACCATGTATACTTGGGGATATGTGCATGTAAAATCTGTAGACCCCACTACCTCCCCCCGTGCGTAAGCTATCCTAAGGCCTCGGCTAACAGGTAGGGGTCTGGTAGAGAAAAGTGTCCACTACCGGGTCATTTACCTTAATTCTTTTTTCAATTTTTAAGATTTTTTTTCTTTTTTTTTTTTTTTTGAACAACGACTAAAAAGTGATGCAGTTGTTTCTTGTGAAATAAATGGTTGCAATGGCAATGCATTCTGATTAAAATTAAATCCCTTCGTAAAATTTTGTAATACAAATTTTTCTTATTTTATATATTTTTTCGCCCATTGAATTTTTCGCCCAAGTTTTGAAATTTCACATTAGGAGGAATTTTGGTTGTATAATTCAGATCTATTAAGTTTTCTTTATATTTGTACGTTCTTCTATTAAAACATTTACTCGATTTCAAAGTTTTCCCATTGGATGAATTTTAATAGTTTTTAATTACTGAAATAATATAAAACAATTCCTCTAACAACTTGAAGAAATGAACTTCACATTGTTTTTGTAATAATTAACAGTTTTGTGTAAAGATTTATTTTGTTTTCAGATATATGTTTTAACAGTTAAAAAGGTAAACTGTGTCTGGGTGTGTGTGAATGAGATAGAGAGGAAGAGAGATAGTTAATGGTTACTAAGTTATTGTTCGTAGGAAGAGTAATCTCGCTCAGTTCTGGGAAAAGTTCTGGTTTTATTCTCGATAGCCACTGGGGGCGAGGGTAGTGCCGGCGCATTTTAGAATCATCTATTTAAAATATCCTTCAAACTTTTTTTCTAACTCTCACAAAAATTCGAACAAAAATAAATCCTTTACATTGAATTATTTACCAAAATGAGAGGGGTTTCATTTTAGCATAGGGATCTGCACTTACGAAAAATACTAAAAGAACGCTCCCTCAAACGTTTCAAAATGAAATTCGGGAAATATTATTCCGAGAACAACGCAGCAAGCAGCAAAGAGTAAAATCTATTTATAAAAAAAAAAAAAAAAAATAGAAGACTGGAAATAGTTTGGGTTATTAGTACTTTTCTCTTTATTGGTGATAAGGCCCAAAGTGCTATAAAAATTTAATGGCTTTCCCTTTAGTTACGCTTCTTCTCCCTGTCCTTCTCTTTTTCAATTCACATCCCCTCACGAATTTTTTCCCATCCCTCAAAAGAAATATGTAATTGGCGCGCTCAGAAAACGAGAGAGACCTCTAAATTGTTTAAAAGATAGACAGGATTGTTTAAAGAAAAAAAGGTGGGTGCATATTTTTATGCGTAAAAGTACCGCTACAGAGATGGGTATTTAGATAAGGGAGCTTTTTGCATTATCGCGGTGGCTGTTTACAGTTATAACTTCTTTTGTTGAGGGAACTCTTTCTCTTTCCCCATTTCACTGTGCCCATGTTTTTGAGAACGGAGGTCGGAGCTATAAAGGGTTTACAGCTACAACCTCTTACATTGAATTTTAAGTAGTAAAAAATGTGTTCCTATTTTTATTATTTAAAATTTATTTAATTAGTTACTACATGTCACCTTGCATTAAAACAATGCTTTGTTTTAAATTTCTAAGTTTCGTAGTGAATATTTTGTTTCAGAGTCAGAAATTAAAAAGGGAGTTTAAATTTAAAATAAATATTCGTAGCTGATATTTAAAGGTTTGAAAAATGATATTGGGTGTAAAAGTGCATGCCAGAGGTTATTTTACTTCTTTTTTTTACATTAGCTGTTTTTAAAAATTTTTTAAACAAATAAGTAATGATAATTAAACTCAGAAACAAAAAATATGCGTGATTATTAATAAAGGTTTCACGTTAACTTTTTCTGATGTGTTTAAATTCAGAACAGCTTATTTAGAAATACAAACATTTATTAAATTTGAATGTAATGTTTCAACAATTTAAATTTATGATAAATATTTATAAATATTACTTTAATGATATCATGAATTATTGATTAATAAATAAAAAATATTAATATTAAATGTAATTAAAATCATCTGTTATTTCAATTCAATGCTACATATTTTAAGTTTACCTTCAAATTACATAAAAGTTAAGCATAAGTAGCTCTTGCAATTTAAAAATCTAAAATTCAAAAATCTTTGGAAAAGAGAATTAGCCTTCTTATATAATTGATTTAAATATCAGTTTTGTTTTGAAAATAGTTTTTTTTTAAATTTGTTTTGTATCGATATTAATGAAAGTGTGTTAACCGTTAAAAAGGTATGTTTCAAATGATTTAGAACTTAAGCCAAACGAAAGAGAGAGAGAGAGAGCTAGATTTAGAAATTCGATGTTTGTAGACAGGAAAGTTATCTGTATTAGTTCCGGAAGAACGTTTTTTTTCCTTAAATCTAATTTTAACATACTTTTGTAAAAGATGCAATTTTGTTACGTAGCAATTATTGCTTAATTTTAATGCATTGTTTCTTACTCTCAAAAGTATAGAATTTTTCACAAACAACATTTGAAAGGAAATTATCTCCAAACATTCTTATAGATATTTGAAACTTTCCTTTTTGCTTAAAATATTTTGATTCACATAATTTGGAGCAGAGAGAGAAGCTAACAAGGCCTTAATGTCGTTCAGCAAATGTTTGGAAATTCCAATAGCAACAGTACAGTAAACAACATTAAAAGAACTCAAAAATCATGAATTTCAGCTCAAACTGATGTATAAGTTTTGTTTACTAGGCTTCATTTGAGGCGGTGAGAAGCAAAGGAATGTAAGTGACTTTGAGTAAAACTCGTTTGAAGTTTCATTCCTATACTAAATTATAGAGGTTCTTCATGTAAATATATTTTTTTTTTTATTTTCGAGTCCTATATGTATGTGTTAGACAAAGTATGAAGTGTTTCTAATGATTAGATTTCGCGTAGGATTTAAAAAAAAAATAGCTTGTTTTTACTTACACCCCTTTGCTTCCAACTAGTTAACTTACTGCCCTTTGCCACTAAATGAAAAACGTGTCTTGTTCATTTTGCTAATTTACACAGTAATAAAGATAATTTGTTGGTGATATAAACTTTATTAAAAACTGCATAATATAAATTTCGAATAATTATATTTATCAACAAACTAAAAATCATTACCATTAGACAAATTACTGAAAACAAAGCATGACAAAAGTAAAACCGGCAGACGATTTAACTCTTGTGTGCATTATTATTATTATTCAACAATTCGGAATTATTTTCCTATTTTATTTCTTTTTCTCCGCTTTAAGTTTCATAAACAGATTGTCTGCATTGCGTATTTAAACTAACTGAAAAATCAAATAATTTTATTTAGAGGCAACGGATGTAAGTGCACTTGCATCCCTTTTCCACCAAACGGAATAAAGCTTTTATTCAGTAATTTTTTTAAATCACTCTCTTTTGCAGTATCTGTCAAAACTACCACTAAAACCTCTTTCCTACAAAACAGAAGGGTGTTTAATTTATCATTTGCACTAGCTATCTCAAAATTTTCATTTTGGTCACTTGCACCCCTTTGCTTCTAAGTGCCTGATTTTAAAATAAAAAAATATCTTAAACGCTGAATCGCATTGTTTCATGAGAACTGATCAATTTCCATGAAGTTTATGAAATAAGATGCAAAAATAATGAAACAATTTCTTCTTCTCATTTATTTCTATAAGCATTAAAGAAACTAAATCGTGTTTATACTTTTAAGAAAATTAAAAAGTGACAAAGTTGCAGACCTCTCAAATATATTTGAATAGAATTCAGTTACAAAGTATCTCTTCTTGAAACTCTTTAGCTGTCTACAAATTGCAGTTCCAAGTCGTTAAATTAAATGACCAAGGATAGAAGTTGCGTAATTATCTGCTTTCAAAATGGAGATGCCTCCAAATCAAATCCTTTTCGAAAATGAGCTGGGAGAAGGCGCGCGATGCCGAAATCATCAAATCCTTTGCCGGGGCAATTTCGAATGGAACAATTCCGGTCGAAATAAACAGGGAAAATTCCTCGCTTTTCGAATTAATTAACTTGCACTTCAAGGGGGGATCTTTCGGTCGAAATTAAATTTTAATTAGTGTTGATGTCGGTAACAAGACAGACCCACGTCGGGGAAACGCTTCATTTGCATTGATTTGCATTCTAAGTCATGCGCCGTTTTGCAAAATGGCCGAGCCTTGGAATGAATATGCTTCTGATGAAACTGAAAAACGATGGAACTCCTCCATCATATTGCTACTTTTTTTTCTTTTTTCTTCAGTTCATTTAATCTTAATTAAATCCTAAAAAGCATATTTAAAAAAACAATTTATGTTTTTTTCTTAACGCATTTGGAACGCATTCATTTTCTTTATTTTATTGTCCGTAAGGAGTAATATGTTGCCATTCAAAAATTAAAAAAAACTCTCTTGTGATGTAAAAAAAATGAATTAATTAAATTGGAACAGGCACGCGAAGCGGAGGTTTTCTAATAAATTGCTTTCTGCGGTAGAGCTCCGAATAGTGTTTTTGTTGATGAATTTTTTTCCGATTTTAGTTGCACTCGAGGGAAATTACGCGGCAGAGAATTTATTTGTAGACTTCACACATAGTCAGTTATTTTTTTAATACAGAGGAAATTTCTGCGTGTTTAAACCCTTCTTTAGTTTATAAGAATTATGTATTGTAAAGATTGTTTAGAAACAGAAAGTTTGAAGTAAGTAATTGCGCTCTAAATAGCAAGAGAAAAAACAAATAATGAATAAAATATTGTTTCATTTAAAAAAAGGGGGTGAAAAGTTATGTATACTATGTTGTACAAACCTTTATTCTCCGAAATTAATGTGTGTGTGGTTTTATATTAAAGTCGACTTAAAGAAGCAATGAAGTAATGTAATGAGTTCCTGTTATTTTTTTAGCAGTTTTGAACTTTACGACATTTTAATGAAGTGCTGCATTTAAGAAGACCAACTAAAGGTAGCTATTGTTCCCTATCAAGAAATAACAAAAGTTGAAATTTTTTATGTTATGATTAAAATATTAAAAAGAAAACTTTCAAAATTTTCACAATAAATGCCTTTATACAAGCAATTTTTCTAAACATAATAAGTATAATTGTTAACCACAGCAATACTGAATTATTACTCATTTAAGTAATTTTTTATTCATTTATTTTATTGTATTTATTTATTTATTTTTTGTATCAGGTTGAAATTAAGCTGGTTTTCACTATTATTTTAATGCTTCAATATTTGATCCTGATCTGGCAGACAATGTAACAGGCAGAGAAATAATCTATCCCTCAAAAAATGGCACATGGCACCTGTACGACGTTAGTGGTACCAAATTTCGGGAAAACAGTTAAGTACAGTATTGATTCAGGACAAATATATTATTAAATTTTAATACTAATTATTGCTGGAAAATATTTTTATTATGATTTGTTAGTTGTTTTTTCTTCGTATTCTTCGCAAAAGATTTTAATAATCAGACTGATATGCTGTCAATTGCTAGGCAATACACGCTGTTAAGTCTAAATTTTCTGACGTGTCAACTTTGGCACGAGTGCTACATAATGACTTAGCTTCATTCTGAAATCCAATTTTGTCATGGCATTGAAAATATTCATTTGTTTCGCCAAGATGAAGTTTCATTTTTCACTGGCGAAATATCGAGTCTCCTTGAGCAATGGAGCTTGGAATTTCTGCTATAAGTTTCATATTTTATAGAAAAGATGACGTACACTTTCAGCCCAAGCGCTACGTTCCAGAGCGCTATCCTTCTGGGAGCATTCCCACACGACTGCGGGAGATGTGTTTGTTCATTAAGTCGCACCAAATGGCCCGCCATGTCGCTGCTAATGGCCATCGAGGCTATTTGGGGAGGGGGCAACCCTTCATCGTGGAACGGAACAGTAACGTTCTGAAAATGGAATGCAAGAACGGCTACAAACTGAGCATTTGCTCCCGGGGCTATGTTTCTAGGAGAGCATTAGTTGGACGGTTATAGCAGGGGAATAGACATAAAGTGCAGTTCTAGCTCTTGAAGTTAAAATCATTTTGACCGAGGAAACTTCTACAAAAACTTGAATCTGATTCCGTACATCTACTCATTTGAAGTTCGTAACTCCCATTGATCATTACCACAGTAATCAAATATCTAAACAAAGCGGCATGTTCAGGTTAAAATTTATCAGAAATGTGAGAAATGATGGAAATTGTCAACGTTCAATGAATAACATCTTTGTATGTAATATCTTACACTTACCTCCTATTTTTTCCCTTGCAACGTAACCTGGTTGGTAAAGTTACGACAAGCTCACCATAATTTTGAATAATAATTATTTTTTATTACAAAAGTATTTTTTAATTTTAATTTTAAGGACTTTTGCTTAACGTATCTAAAGCTATTCTTTTACTTATTTATTTCAGGGGATTCTACTAAATACGCCTGGGATCTAAATTTATAAACTAAGATGTTTAATTTTAAATTTATAAAAGTATTGGCTGGGAAACTTTCAGCACTGAACTTTTGGAAAGAAAAAAAAGGTCATCTTCACTTTAAGAGGTAAGTTTCTGATTTTATTTAGCAGGTGACATAGTTTTCAAATGTTTTTAAAATATAACTAAATTTTTATTAAGAAGGTCCAAAAAAAAAAAAAAAATTGACAACCCTTTTCAGCCTGTAAACGAATTAAATTGTCAAAAGAATATGCGCAAAGTAATAATAATTTTGTTTGCCTCATGGCTATTATTTTTACTTAACCAATCGACACAATGTAGATTCCAGAAGAAATATAATCAGAAATATCTGTAAAGTATCTGTGCACTTTTGGTTAAGACCATCATCAAGGAATTGAACATTTCAGTTTGGTTAAGACACACAATCGATTCAAGAATAATTTGAAAGTAATTGGGCTGTTTAGTCTAGTTTAGTATCATTTATACCAGTATTTATACCAGTTCATCAATTTAATTTCTGAGCAACGCAGGTTTTCTTTCAAACAAAATGGGCTCAAAAATAATTTGTATCGTGACTTATGGTCCATACCAATCAATTTAAAAAAATTTAGCTAGCAACCGAAATCGATAACAAAGTGTCTTTGAAGTCACAGTGACTTTTTGTTCTCTCTGCGGACATAGGCACAAATGGCGGTCCTCTTTCTAGATACGCACTGGAGCTTATCTCCAACTTCTGCGGCTCGTTTGGGTAGAACCATGCTCATTAGACCATCCCTGATAATGAAAGAAGACTTCTTAGGATTATAAAAAAGCTAAGCCTAATAATTAGGAAGGGCGACTTCCGAAATCGTTGAAAAGGAAGTCCGCCACAATGATTTCTACATTTTTGGCTTTATAAGGTTTCGTAAAATGTATCTTGTAAAGGCTACTGTCATTACAAACACTTCTGTAAATCAAGCTCTTTCTGGATAGTAGATAAATATCATCAGTGAAAAGTTTTTGACATGACTTTTTTAATTCTAGAAAGGAATGACTGGCTTTTGGACTCAGTAAGTCATCAAAAAATTAGTTGTCTTCCCTTCGTTATATGGGCGATCAGTGAGTCGTTAAGTATCATGATGATGCAATTATTTGGCAACATGTCTACAAGAATATAATATCCTTCGATGGCATGCCAGGTCACCAGATCTTGCTCCAATATCTATCCCGTTTGGAACGCGTTGAGAAGGCAACTTCGGTCGTCGGAGTCCCACCAAAATGGTTGATGAGCTCGGTTGCATATTTAGTGCAGAATCTATCTCAATCGACAGCATTATTTATAAGTGCTAATTGTGGCTTTATAACAGCGGTGTAGTCGAGGGGGGACGCATGGGTAGGGCGTCGCCTTACCTTTTTATTTTAATACAAGCGTCCCCCCAAATTTTTTACATTTTAACATAAGCGTCCCCTCACTATTTGATTCGAATTGCCTCTCTTCGTATGTATAAGCGTCTCAACCCCAACTTTTTTTCAGGTCTACACCACTGCTTTATAACCTCCTGAAATTAACATTCTCTAACAATTACTGCTACTTTTTTCTTCTTCTGATTTTGTAATCCTTTGTATCGGTAGAGGTAAAAAATGGTGTCGGTGAAAGCCACTAATATATTTCTGGGATATTTTTAGGAATAAAAAACGTCGGAATTTAAAGTTAGTCTTTGTCTACCCCTTTACTTATCTCTCATTAAATTATGCACAAAGGAGTTGCTGAGTTTTCTGAATGGAAATTTGATTTGATTTGATACAAGTGATCTTTCTTTGATCTACTAAGTAATATTTGCAGTTAGATAAAGACAATCCTTGGACCTTCCACAAATGGATTTAAAGAATTTTATCTTACTAAAAACTTTTATCGTTCTTTCTTTCTTTTTAGAAGCTTTTTAAAAAGCTTCTAACTTGAAGATTTTACAAAATTTGCATAGCGGTAACATGCACAATTTTGTTCTTCGCTTCCTGTAACCACGTTCGTCAGAAAAATATGCATGTAAATCTGAAATTCACGCTTGAAAAGAAAGAAAAAAACTCCTCTTGAAACATTTAGGCTTAAAATATTCTGGAATTTCCCCATGCCCTTTTCTGTAGGCAAAAAGTCATGACGTTTATGTGTGTCTTATCTTTGAGCAAAACGGGCAAAAACGCTACCCAAATCGGTCCGTTGACTTCCACTACGGTTCCTGGTTCCGTTAATGCAATTTGCATGATGGAGTCCAGCAGAGAGAGTTCCTTTGGCATAAAAGAAGCCTCCGCTTTTGTTAGGTAAATAAGGAAAGGGACCGTAAAAACAAGTTGTTTCGGTTTTAAGCGCTCCATCTGTATTGAAGTGCGATTTGCATTCATCACATAACATAAGTAGCTTTTTCTTCGTGGAGTTTATAGTGGAAGACGAAAATCACTTTGTACAAGAAAACATATACTAAAGATCTAAACGTGCATAAACCAGCGAAAAAAGCATTCAGTTTTTAAAAAAGCTTTGGCTTTAAGATTTAATTTTCTGTGCTTTCATAATGAGACCTTCCTGGTTCCCTTGGATCTTAAGAATAGACAGAACAACTACAGTGAATAAACACTATAATTAATTTTAAATTAAAACAAAATAGTATGAATAGGGAATAGTCCCAGAAATAGCTTTCAACTAATTTTTATAAAATTTTGGAAGGGCGTCTCCAAGGTTTCAAAATTGAGCTTCGTTCCCTCTTTCAGAAGCTTAGCCCTTTGTCATCGAACTCTTTTAGAATATTTTTGGACACTGCTCATGCAATAACTATGAGGGATTCGGATTGTACTAATCGAATGAAAATTTCATTAAAAATAAAGCACCCCATCGATGTACAAAAGTAAGGTTCAAAAAATATTTAATAGGAGAGCTCAAGATAAATGTACAAATAAATCATTTAATATTTCCTGATGGTCTGCGAGAAAGTGTAGAAATGTAACGTAGTTTCATTTCAGCTTTTATTGTGAGATGCCATCTAATTCTCTTTACATATTTATAATTTACATAAATTGATTTTAGAATTAAAACTCTTCTGGGAAAACTACTTGTATAAAACTCAACGTAGTTGCTGACATCATTCTTTATAATGAATCCATACACATATAGAGATATAAATATTTATACTTGACTTTAACTTTTCGATTTGAGCGGAAGCCAAAACTTCAAGTTTAATTTTACTTTTTTTTTTTCTCTTTGACTATGCAGATGAGGGCATAGGGAAAAAGTATGCATCTCTTACTTTTATATAAGAGTAAGAAATACATCATATATACGTATATATATATATATATATATATATATATATATATAAGATGTGAGAGAGATAAAGAATATATATCTTCTTAAATATTTAAAAGAAAATTTTTTACTGGCGCACTTCTGTTAATTTTCTTTTCCACTCTCTATCCCTTTTCTTTCTTCATATTATGACTAGCTGATTAACCGCAGAGCATTTGCGGGCTATAAGTTTAGCATTCAAACTAAATATGATGATCGCGCAATATAAATAAACTAAGGTCTTGCCACTCCAAAGAATTGGAAATTGAGTTGTGAATGGAAATACTTTTTAATAAATAGCGATACATTTTTTAGAGTCCCGTAAGTTACGATAATAAGTACAAATATGTTTCTATGCTAATCATCAAACAAATATTTAAATATAGTTTTACCATTGTTTGATTTTTACATGATGTCAGTATCGTACCGTACCGCAAAATTTAATCGTAACTGGTCCACATTAAGTGAAATATATATAGATAGATTATTATATTAATACAAAGCCCATATTTCTTTTTCGTTGCGATACGATTGTGTCTTGTAGGGAAAACAATGCTGTGCATCATGCATGGACACGGATTTTAGTTAGTAATTTCGCCCATAGATGGCGATAGATAATATATTTACATCTTACTTCAAGTCAAAGTTGGTAGCAAAATCAAATGAACGGTTTTTCTAGTATTTTTTTTCCCCTCGATAGTCGATGACAAGAAATATTTCAAATAGCTCAATTGCATTAATTTCCTAAAATAAAAAGAAAAAATAAATAACTTGAAACACCAACTTTCTGAGTAAAATTAATTTGCCATAAATATTCGGCTAGAAAGTCAGCATTATAAATTTACATTTAAAATATATATATATAAGTCACATCTATTTTCAATTATTGAATTAGGCTCAAATTTAAAAATAGATGCTTTGAATAATCTTTGGTTTTGACTAAATAAGAACTTGCCAATCAATGAAGTGTCCGTCTATCCCAATTTCTCACTCTTAGATTTTCAAATCTTTGGCCATAAGATAAAAACGGAAATACTTTAAAATTCTAATTACAAGAGGGCAAATAACCTTCTCGTTTAATCGAACAATATTTCTTTTCTAAAAAGATATAAGATACAGTTGTATATTTCCATTTTTGACTTGCAAAACTTAACTTTTTTTAGTGTTTTTTGGAAATAAATTAGAGGAAGAAACACAGTGCGAATTTTGATGACAATTATTTAGAATAAATTTTGTCGACACAAAATGTCTGCTTTATTCCCAAGTAAAATTAATTTTGTTGCTCTCGAGTTTGCATTTGGAACTCTTTTTCGCTCTAGTTAATTTCCGTCTCTTTCAGCCACTGACATTTTCCGACATTTTCACAATTGCGTGCTTACCGACCTACATAAAACTCACTCAAAGTCAAAACCGCATGTTGAGGCAAGTTCAGATCGCCTGGACAAAAAAGAACACTAATTATTTATGCCCACACAGAGGAAAACAAGTGGAGGGCGACATTTGCTTCTTTTCCTCCGTGACTCTCCATAGTTGGCATTGGTTGATTGGTTGATTGATTGGACCAGGAGCACTATTGAAAAAAAAATCATCGCCGAAGGCTTATATATATTATGATTAGTTTTATGATAGAGTTTACTTTTATAAAATATTGCGTATAGTTTATTCTGCCGTGGGCAGGTAAACGGCAGTATCTACAAATTTTTCGATTTTCGTTTTCTTGCATTTTTGTAATCTATATTACTTCAAGTTTATTGTACTAACATGTTTATTTGGTTTACACTAGAAATAAACGATTTTTTTGGCAGTGGCAATTAGCAGTAACTGCTTTTAACGCTACATTATGCAGGTAATCGGCAGTATGTACATACTGCTCTTTACCTTCCCACAAGCGTTGTCTTGGCGATCGAAAATTGAAGAATCACAGGCGGAAAAACCGGTTTTGCCACTTTCTTTGATCTTGCTCTTTCAAAGTAATTTAGTGTTCTGTGGCAAAGTGTGAAAAATTAGTTAGTTACTTTATGGTAACTAATTGTTGCTTCCTAAAATGGATGTAAGCGCTGTAGATGGTCGAAAAATTTCTCTTGTTTCCTATTCAGTGTCAGAAAACTCGGAGCAAGAACTCCCGTCTAAGTCAACCTGTAGCCAAAATCCCATGCGGACAGATGAAGAGTCGCTTTTTAATGCAAAAAATTGTGAGTAGCTTATAAAAAAAGAAGCGGTGCCGAACTCAGACTGGACGTATTGATAGAGACGCAGAAAAGCTACATCTGCGGTCTCCTTGCAATGCAGATACTTTCCAGCTGAACTGCTGCGAAACAATTTCCCTTGAAGAAAGAAGGAAAATTTATGAGGACTTCACGAAGATGTCCAGTCACGAGAAAAAATGTTTGGTCTTACAAAGAATTCAAAAAGAGGCAATAAAAAGGAAGACCACTGAAACGATCCGACGTAAAAATTCTATTAGGTATTCGTTCCAAATATGTACCGGAACCTACCGTGTTTGCAAAGTTTTCTTTCTAAACACCCTCGGATTCTACCCGAAAAATGAGAAATGATTACGACGGCAATTGGGACATCTGAATTCGACTTGATTTCACCACATCCCTCGCAACGCGGCCGCCAAACTCCCCCGAACAAAATTGAGAGGGAGCCTATATGGAGCCACATTTTGTCATTCAATATATGCACAAGCAATTATAGGAGGGAACTCACTCCGAAACGACTTTATCTTCCGAGCGAACTTACAGTAAACTCCATGCACAAGGATTATAAGGAAAAGCATACGGAAAATCCCTGCAGTTACTAGATTTACCTAAAGGAGGTAACTAAAATGAACATTAACTTTGTCAAACTCGGAGGGGAACACTGCTCCACATGTTTAGAATATGAACGTCAAAACCATAGTAACCATGCCATCCATTCCAACTGCTTTGTATGTAACTCATGGGGTACTCATCTGCAAAAACCAAAATTCCTCGGGATCGTTACAAGGTTGATGCTGAAAATTCTTTACAAAATTCTCACCCATATCACGTCATAATGTTACTCCGAGTACCTGGCCACATATCAGTCTGCTTTACGAAAAGGATCGTAGTTTTTCATGAGACTTTCGCTTCAGTTGTAGATCAAAGGAAGAATCAAAATGTATCCAACACATTGCCTCCTCCTACGCCAAGGCCTTATAACTAGAGAGAGACAGCAAAATGGTCGTCTACTGGCTGGACAATTGTACGACACAAAATAAAAATAGGTGCCTATTTACCACCATGACTGCCATGGTAAACAGCAAGAAGAGAAGCGCAGAGACAATTTCCTTCTCATATTTTTAACCGGGCGCACTTTCATGAGCGCTAATTCCGTTCACCATGGCATGGGAACAGGAGATGAGGAGACGAGGAGGTAATGTTTTTGATTTCCACGACGTTGAAGAAGTTGTGGCTTCCTCCAACAGCCGGAAGATGACTTATCAACATGAATGTACTGGACTTTCTGGACTTCCCTGCAGGACAATCCCAATGGAAACTGAAGTCCAAGGACAGACCGTACTTAGACGACATAATAAATCGTCAAAGTTGAGTTCCGCCGAGGTTCTCGGAATCTCTTCTACAAAGAGGATCATAAACAGCGTCGGTTCAAAGAATTCGACTTAAAAACACGTCAATTTTAAAAACACGCAAGAAATGTGCAGTTACTGCTAACTGCCCGCCAGCTGTATATGACAATTACTACTGAGAACGGAAGGTAAACGGCAGTAACTGCTTTTACAATCTATAGGAATGCAAAATCAAAATAAAACCTACGGCGAAAAAAATATCTCAATGTCAACACATAAAATCACTTTACTTCAAATGTCAGTGTTTTATTGTTATTTGTGGGAATTCAAAAACGCGTTTCTTCAAATATCTCGAAAACTCATTTTGTGTAGATACTGCCGTTGAACTGCCCACGGCAGTATAAATGTACGAAAGTACAATAAAAGCTTGATAGCAAATGAGTTACTCGCATATCATCGATAAACTAGAGCATAAGACCTTACTTATTGCGATTCAGACATTGAGAAAACGTATCTAATGCTTTCTATAAAATCAAAGATCTCTGTTTTTAGAAATGCTTCAAATTGTGAAAATGTAATTACAAATTAAAAAAAAAAAACCTTAGGTTAATGAATCTAAAAGGTGCAGCAGCAATTGAATATTTGTAAGAAACAAGATCGTGAGATAATTTTGCTTACCATCCTCTTTCCTTTGCTTCTTTTTTTCCTTTTTTAAGTTTTAATTTCGATTTCCTTTTTATTTTTCAAAAACTGGAATTTTTCTTCTCCAACTGACAATTTAATGTATTTTTTGTTCTTTATTTTGTCCCTAATAATCACCTTGTTTAAATAAGGTGATTGAAATGACGGAAATCATCGTCAATGTATAAAGACAAAAAATGGCGACTTATCTGGTCACTGAAAGCGGCTAGTATTATTTGAGTAATAAAAGAAATCTGTCTGTGTGTACTATACACAGGTCTGACTTGTAGTATGTGTCACTTTATATGGGGAGAAAACTACGTTTTTGTTTTCTGAACAAGAAGGAATAAAATATTTACCGTCACATTGAAAACTAATTCTTAGAAGAAAATGTAGTCGTTGTTTGCCATTTTCAAAATGGGAAGAAAAAGGCGTCTGCGTCTTAAAATATTTATCAGGTATTCATATCAGGCATAAAATACACTTCCACCGCCTTATTTACGATATCAAAATTGCCGACCATATTTCTTTAAGATAGTTTATCTTTAAATTTCCCTTTAGGTGTGTGTGAGATTAGAAAATTTATGAAGAAAACAATTTTTTACAATGCGGAAGCGAAGATTCTAGAATTTCTAACCGTAATTTTTTCAAAAAATCCAATTCCAGGCAATTCGTTCTCTGTGTTTCGTAGAGAGGGAATTTTAACCCCAATGGAATGCAACTTTTTGCAAAGAGAAAAATTTATAAGTTAAATGTTAAAAATTCAAATTTTAATAAAAATTACGTAAATATGTTTCGCAGTAAAAAAGAACCACTGTTTGATAAGCATAGAAATAGCTAATAAATGAATAGACGAGAAGAAGCTAATGTGATAAAGAATAGAAATACCAAAAGCACGCTCTGAAAACTTATTCTAAATATCTACGAACATCAGTTTTTTTTTTTTTTTTAATGTGAATTAAAACTACACAATATTGCCAAAAAGTCAAAAACTTTGCCACATCAAAGCCGGTACACAAGATAAAAGTAACAGAAATAAATGCCAAACTTGGAAAGAAAAAAGGGAATAGAACATGAACGAATTAAAAAGCGATGATTAATAAAAATGTGGAAGCCTTTCCTTAGAACTAAATTTTAAGAAAGAAAAAGAAATTTAACTTCTGTAATTTAGCCTGAAGATTTTATCTCAGAGTGTTTTAATCGATATTTGTAAACATTCAGAATTTGTTTTTGTATTACTTGGTTTTTCTCTTTGTGACATAGCCCACTTTAAGACACTCTAACATCAAAACACGTGTATGCTACTCTGATTGCAAATTCGTGCCTATATACAGTTGCTTGTTTTATTAACCATTGGCGCAAAGGTGATTATTGCATTAAAAAACAACAATTATATTAAAACAGACACGACAAAAAAAAAAGAGAGAGAAATAGAAAGAAAGAAAGCATTGAAATACAATGAAGCTCATGATTGTCATGTGACATAATACAAAAACTTATTTAATGTTGGAGACTGGAAAGTCGCCGTATGTTACCTCTATCATATCTGAAGAATGGTTACAAACAAAATACTATTGATGCATCTTTAAAACGATAATTTTAGTAAGTAATTAGAACACGTAGTATTAAATTGATACACCAGTTATGTTCATAATTGAATTTCAAAAAGATATCACTCCTAAACATAATTTACTTCCGTAACTAAATTAATTTTAAAAAAATGCCTAGAAAAAAAAAAGAATACAAATCTTCTCTTTTTGTTTTGTGTTAGGAGGCGTTGAAATTAAGATATTCTATCAGGATTAGCGATACCAGGAAAGCGACAATTTTAAGGAAATAACTTTTCCAATATCACACCAACTGTTCCGAAAGTTCGTCCTCCCTTCTAATCCCTTCTACAAGCCCGTAAATTTTAAAAGTAGTCTTTTTTTTTCCCCACTAGAGATAAAAAAACTAGGGCATTTTCTACCAGTATATTTTTAATCTGACGGCGCTTTTTTGTTCATTCATCCGCAGGGGGTGGGAGTTTATTTGCACAGCACCCGCTGTTTCCGAGTTTTTTGTTGAAATAGGCAACATTGCAAACAGCGATAAAAGTAAGCCTGGTTAATTCGTCAGAGACGGGGGATCTGTTTCTGGAATGCAAATTGTCTTATTTCACCGTTGACGAGATAAAAATCCTCACAATAACAGTTATTTTTCAATAAATCTTCTTGTTGACTAGCTCCGTTTTAACATCTATCTATGCGTAATTAGATAGATGGGCGTAAGTATCGTGCGTCCAAAGGAAGAAAATGAGCAAAAGTTAAAGCACAATATTTATTACATTTCTTTAAAAAATATTGGAACGGGAACTCGATTTGAAGAATTTTTTTCTCACTTCGTCAAAAATACAGAAATGGAAAAAGTAAAAGAAAGAAACGGGGAGCGGAAGACAGACAGAGAGAAAGAAGAGAAAAATCTTTAATTCATAGCATTCTGCATGAATCATACTAACATAAGATTTGAAAAATATATAATTTAAGTAGAGCATATTAACCTTACCTGTGTATGGGTCCAAACTCATTGATTTTTTTATTATTTAACCCATCTAGGGTTCTTATCAGCTGATTATTAACATCATTTATGAACCGGCTAAAATATTTTTGAAACTAATAATTTTTGCAATGTTCCAAATTTGGGAGCAGTTACAAAAGCGTTTTTCATAGTAACATTATTTGCTCCTTACTAGTCATAACTTGCTTAGGGACCGTTCATAAATGATGTCACGATTTTTTCCCACATATTTGAACCCCTTCTCCCCTTTGTCACAAAATATCACACTTCAACGGACCCCCTTCCCGCCCTTTGTCACGTGTCACGCTATGTTGCATAAGCAGGATGTCACACTTCTTGTTGCCCCACCCCTCCCCGTATCCCAATTTCACGAACCGCCCCTCCCCCCTCGAAACGCGACGTCATTTATGAATGATCCCTTAAGTATTTTTTCAGATACTGACAATCGTTAGTTGAAGCGGAAGCGGTTCTTTTATCATAAAAATCAAATTAGGAGAAAGCACCAGATTGATCAAGTTCGCAATAGTATCAGCTGCATTTTATTAATGTGTCATTGATATTGATTTTTTAAAATGAATTTTAAGCTCATAACAAGCTGTTCGCTTAACAATAAAATATCGCTTTATAAAATGCCAAAATCCATCCAATTGTGAATGTTTCTTGCAGTGGCGTACGCACAAATTTTTCAAGGGGGGGGGGGTTTCATAATTTCTGAAACTACTAAAAGAAATTCGAGTATATAATAAAGCACTACTATTTAGGGCTCAAGGGGGGGGGGGTAAACCCCTGAACCCCGTCCCCTTGCGTACGCGACACTGGTTTCTTGGGAAATCTGCCTCCACTTACTATCTATCAAAATTCTAATATGGTCGGGTGTTTCCGGCAAATCTCATCTCTTACGGACCTCCACGAGTATAAAAGGTCGCCGTATCATATCAGAAGACAATACTATCTGATACTCTGCTGAACTTTGAAGGTGGTTTTTGTGCGGTTGCCCACATAGTTTTATGACCACCCTCCACCCCAATCTCCCGTTACTTATTATCTATCGTTTAGCCGTGCACTTGCCGGGAAAAAAAATGTTCGCCTCAGTTAAATAATAGGAAGAAACATAAACGGTAAATGGAATAAAAAGTTAAAATAAACGATGACTGTCGAATTTCTGCACTCCATCGTTTAGTTACGAATCGCTTATTATCGCTGTTTACGCTCTAAACAGCCTTTAAGGGGGTATTCTAGTGTAGAGGCGTGAATTTCGCCCGGTTTTGAAGCACCGTACAAAGGGGAAAAAAAAACTTTTAGTATCCATTTTTTTTATGATTTGTTTATTGATGTTTTATTATTACATACAAAAATTAACCAAAAAAAAAATTTAAATTGACAAAGTTATGAGCAGTCAAAGTGGGAGCTCCAGAAAAACGAGGGTCTCCTGGCGTGCATGATTGCAACCCTCCTGGTGATCTGAAAAATAAAAAACCGACCGATTCTTAATTATTATAGATGCCGCTATCGTATGAACCTCGGTCAAGTTAAAAAAAAAAAATTTACAAAATGGCGGCTGTTTGAACAAAAATTTTCTTTTTTGCATCTTTTTTTAACAATTACGAATTTTTAAAAAATACTAAATGAAAAGTTACATTTTTGGGCAAGGTTCACACGATAAAGGGATGTATAAAGAACATTCTCTGCAAATTTGAAGTAAATCGGTCCATTAGAACTCGAAATATCCTTACCGCCAGCTCTAAAAAAGTAGTTTCGAGAAAAACGCGATCAAAGTTTTGAGACAAGTTTTCGGCAGTTTTACTTATAGAATGGTACAGAGTACTTACATGTTTTTAATCGGCGATTCCTGCTCCATTATAAGAAACCTTCCTCTACTTCCAAATGCTCATTCTCCGATGTTCTCTGGGGAAGACGAGCAGTTCTACCCCCCTTTGACGCCTCTCACGTCCGGAGTTCCGAGCACTCGATACGCGCTTCGTCCCGTCTCGATGCAAAAGCATTAGCTTCTGGGCCAATCGTGATTCCCATAACATGTAAGATTTTTAATATGGGTATAAAACCTTCATTAAAAATACTAACTGCGAAGGTTGGTACGAAGGTTGGCTCAAAACTAACTTAAAATATAACTAAACGGAGAATATTCCAACAAAACAAGTTTCTATGTCCTTCAATTAAATACAGATTTAAAAGAGATACTATGCAGTAAAGATTCTATAAGGGATATTCAATCGTGGGACTCGAGAAGGTCTACCGTCTTTTGTTGACTTGTGTCGGTCGGACCGTAACCGATGCCACGACTATAACTCATGAAATAATAGGAATTTTAAAAAATCCTTTTAATGGCATATTATTGAATGTCTAAACTTTGGAAATATGAAGAAATTTTTTTTTTTTTATTTTTAAAAATTCTACACACCCACTTAAAATTCCAGAGGAGACTACGAGCTAGGAAAGTTCTAGAGCAGTGGTAGGCAACCCGTCGATCGCGATCGACCGGTCGATCTCGAGTCCATTTTCGGTCGATCGCGGGACAGTTTTGAAAAGAATAAAAAAATCAAATGACTTTTGGATCAGAAGGCGAACCTTTTTTCTTTCTTCAGAAAATGCTTATTAATTTGTCAGACCATTCGTCGGACCTAAAAAAAGTTGCCAACAACTTGGAATGTCAGTCGTCACATTAGCTGTGCTCTCGGTGAGTTAATTAAAATATGTAACGGCGTTTCACATGTGTGTTTTATTTAAAAAACAAAACAAAACAAACTACCAATATTTTATCAAATTTAAAAGAAATAATACGCTAGTATCTGAGGGGTTTTTTTTAAACGCGAGTTGAAGGTTGTTAACACGGCAATATTTTAGAAATTTTAAAGTAGGTATTTTATAAGCATCAAAACCTGTTCTGACAGGAATTAACCAATAATTTGGAGACAGGTGCAGCGCCAACTTGTTCTATTAATTATTAATTGTGCATCCCCCCCCCCCCCCCCGCACCTCCTCTGAATCGATCTTGGCATTTGCCGTACTTGGAAAGTAGATCTTCAGCTAATTTAGGTTGCCGACCGCTGTTCTAGAGCTTTTTCATCCCAGACATAAGGGTTTGTTCCGTAGTACTATGTACATAATTTCGCAAAAAAATGAATGAATTCTGTAAACGTTGTTTCTTTGACAGCGCAATGTAAACACAGGCAAAACAACCTGCTTAAAATTAATATTGACAGCTGTGACTCGAATATACATACGTATTTTTCATTATCCACTCAAGTCCAGAAATGAGTCCTCAAGAATTTACCACTCCTGAAAACTCTCATATTTTTCTTCTGTTTGCATGTATTTCTGTAATCACCCAAAATTAGTTTAGCAAAGTGCAGTTTATTAGGGTCCTGACTCTGAGCTACCGTAACTTCTCCTAATGTAATGAATTACAATTTTCATTTCATTTTACTAAATTAAACTGAAAGTAATTGCTCGCAACAAATCAGTATAAGCTCAGGAAAGTTTCAAAGCCTTTATGAACATGTTTTATTGTATTATAACGCTTCCCCTAACATCCAAGAGCGCAATCTCTTCCGGCTTTACCTAAACAAAATATACAGGACTACTCAAAAAAAAAAAAGAGTAAAAGTTTTTCCTAAATCATGAACTTATTCCTTGTTTTGCGCAAATGAAAACCGAATAAAATTCCGAGACCGAATGAAATGTTAGATATTTTTAAAATGTAAACCCCTGGAAGTTATTCAATTAATGTGGTTCGGCATGTTGTTTTGAGAATTAGCATTAATAAATGGAACGAAAGATGGCCATTTAATAAAAATGGTTGTAACTTAGCTGACGTTAAATAGTAAGAACAGAGCTAGCTCATAACGATAAATAATATCGTTGTTCTCTGAACATTGTTAAGGATCGAGATTTGAAACTTGCGATTGTAGAAATCCATGAAGTTTTTAGTGTAAAGTAGCAGAAAATGTTCAAAAGAATACAAATGACCTCGAATAGCGCAGCCATTCTGTCTTATCTCTGTCATGTATCACACATGACTGCCAGACTGATTTCACGTGAATAATTTTTGCCACAAGTATACTGCGTACGTTTCTGATTCCACGTTGCTGCCCTTTTGCTGGCTGGCATTTGCTTGCTCATTGGTTGGCCTTTATCCCCATCATTAAAAATTTCTTTTAGTAAGAGAACTCTAATTCGCTATGATGTCATAGACGTCATATGGAATAGATAAATCTTTCTAGTTTGTTCATCATTAGCAAGATTATTGTATTAGAAGTTTTTGTTTACCGTCGTATAAAATCAGCAAAATAACATTTATTATTAAAAAGGAGCACTTTTTCTGAAGTCTTTAAGATTTGGTAAAATGTATCAGCTTTGCATTATAAACTTTATGAACATAATAAGTGCAAAAATTATACAGATTAGGTAGTTGTCAGACTAAATTTAATTCCCAAATATGTATAAGTTATCATCATAAGACACTAATACCAATACTTTCAGGAACTTCGCAATTGAACCTCCCGCATTCAATGCTTTGTATTTTCTCATCCTTTCATATTACAGGAAAGATCATCTGTACAGGTTTATCATCTATGCAAAAAAGACTGTCTTTAAACAATTTGTACGTAATAATACAACCAATGAAACAGTACAAGATATGCTTCAAAATGTATTTACAACGCGATTTGTCCACAAAGAGCTTGCTACAGAACATATACATATATCAGCATCTTATTCTCAATTGTACAATATTAAGCGGGAAATGCGTCATATTTCGATACCTTATCTAATTTCATTGGAAATAGTTTTGAAATTTGACCGAAACATATGTTATGCTACTCTAACCCTTTTCCTGAGAATAATCGATTTTATTCTCGAATAATATAATCTTATCAAAAATGAATTGTCTAGATTCATCTGATGATTTTGTTTAGAATCGCGAGAAGTCACATGTAGATTTTGACGCTACGTTGTGTACTACATTCTTAGAAAAATGACCTGGAGAATTAGGCCATGAAAAATGACACGCGGAAAAAAAATTGATAAAAGTAGAAATAAATGGAAAAAAGTAATAGAAGACTATATTTTACTTTAAAAAACGTAAAAGTACTGCAAACAAGCAATAAGTATATACACTAAAATGTCGACAGGGTGGCGTAGTGGTAAGGCACAGGTCTCGTACGCCCAAGTTCGCGGGTGAAACCTGGCCCAAGTCGGTGGATTTTCAAGAAAATTGTTTGCGCCCATGTCGCGTGGTTATGCGTCATGTTAAAGATCGCTTGAGTATCCGTTTGGCTTGGATACTCTCGGCTAAATTAAATTCCTAGTACCGTTTGCATCAACGAGAGCTCAGGTGACGCCATCTAGGGGGGAACTGAGCGTCCAAGTTCTCAGTGGCAATGGTATCCACCGACAGTGGTGCTACTTGAAAAAATTGGATGCCGATTACCGGGGGACGCACTAGGTCTGCAAAGGTTAGTGACCATGCGCAGCTTTATTAGAAAGACAAGATATACACTATTTTTTTTTTTTTTTTAAAGCAATGAAAAGGAGCTATTATAATAAATACTTCTTCTATCAACTGATAAAACTCACACCTACAACGTTAGAGGCTCCTTAATTCAAAGCAAAGTGAAAGTGGCAGTAAATACACAATTAATTATGTTTTAGTTCTTCGTGTTCTCATGGCATCTCTTTATTTGCATTACTTTTTAACTTATCTTATCCGAAATAATTCAAATCGTAACTGGGATTAAATTATGAGATAGTTCCATAATTATTCCATAAAATTGGGCATACAATTCCAAACAATAACGATTACATAAGATTATAAAGGTTCAAAACGTTATTTAACCTCAGATCACATAAATAAAATAAAAGAAAGCGAAGTTTTAAGATTATGGTTAAAATTAGCAAACGCCTCTTCTGAGAAAGTAGTCGGTTTTAAGTTTTGGTCCTTTTGCACTGCAGATGCGATATGTTTCATTTATTTCCTTTGAAATAATCTTTTGAAGTAGCACTCAAAAATTGACCTGATATTAAATTGACACTTACTAATTCGTCATACTTCAAGTATGGAAAATATTAATCTAACAATTAGTCTCTACAACCAAGAAAAATAATAACTTTAAATAAAAAATGTTGGGCACTATTGGAAATTTCAAAAAAAATCGGTTTCTTATCTTTCAAAAATTGATCGAGATATTTTCATTCTAGAAAACGTTATGAACCTAATTATATAGTATGACTATAGAACTCAATTTAAAATTTAAACAGGTAACAATATTGTAACAAGTAAACAATATTCTCGTAAGTAAACAAATTGTGGACTATAAATAGACAGTTGTAATGTTGGATTCACTCTGGCGGCAACCAAATTCTGCTTTGTACTTCTGTTTTATGAATGGTAGATTCCCACTCGCGCCAATGAATTCATTCATGCCTCTATACTTCCATTTTACCAGTGTTGAATTCATTCACAGCGACAGCTACGAAATCATGTCCCTATACTTCTGTTTTACTAATGTTGGATTCACATCTATTGCGACGGAGTCAAAAGGTTGTAATGGATGTGAATCTACACTATATAGCCAATAGTCATGGGACAGTTTTATTTTAGACATTTTTTCAAATCTCTAGAGAAATACGTGACGAAATGTCCTAAGACTTCGTTCATATAAAAGATGTTTCACTTCACACTTTCCAGTAAAAATTTCATCACGCATGCATTTAGGGGACCAAGAACAAATTGAAGAAACGAGAAGATGTCGGTCACCCTGTCTCGTAAAATGCTTGAAAAAGCATTTTACGGAATCTCACCAAACTCACAGTAAAGTTGAGATCACAAAAGAGAAACATTATACTGAAATTAGACACCAAAAAACTAAATATCTGAAAAATTATGAGCATTTACAGGAGATAATTTTTCACTGCCCATGTGCGAAAGATAGCAATTTTTGACTCTCATAGCTTCATACCCAAGCATATAGGGCAACTATATAGTTGGTTCAAAAATTCAGTTAAATATATTAAAAATTCACAAATATATCGCTAATTTAGTGAGTTGTATCTCAATGTTATTTGAAAAAAGAAGAATCGAACGGGGTTTGTTCACAAATCAGTCGCATGTGTTCGTAATCATTCAGTGCATATGTGCATTGATTTGTGACAAAAAATGAGTATTTGTGAGCAAACGCTTGACATCCATGTGATTGGTATGGATGGAAAGGGATTCCACAAAAATACTCAATTTTATCACAAATCAAGGCACAGATGCACTAAATGATTACGAACACATGCGACTGCTTTGTGAGTGAACAAACCCCGTTCGATTCTTCTTTTTTCAAATAACAGTGAAATATAACTTACTAAATTGTCGATATCTTTGTGAGTTTTTAAGACATTCGATTGAAATGTTTTTATGAGTTTCCCTATACACTTTGCTCATAAGTTATGACAGTTAGAAATTGCTACCTTTGCGCATGCGCAGTTAAAAATTATCTCCTTTAAATGCTCATGATTTATCTAAAACTTAATTTTTTAATTTTTAATTTCAGACTGGTGTTTCTCTTGTTTGTTCCCAACTTTTCTGTAAGTTTGGTGGGATTCCGAGGAAAATTCTGCCTTTTATAAGGGAAATTGGCATTTCGGAAAGAAATGATTATAACTTCATGAATATGCAAACTAGTTTTTTAAAAAAGCGTAGAAATATTGCGCATAGCTTCAAGGAAATTTACAGCTTTTTTCAAGCATTTTAGGAAACAGGGTGATCAAAATAATCCTCTCTTGCCTTCAAGTTGTTGCTGATCTCCTAAATGAACGCGAGTTGAAAGTTTTACTGGAAAGTGAAGTGAAGTATGCCTGTTATATGACCGAAGTTACAGAACATTTTGTCATGTATTTTTCCAGAAATTTGAAAAAAAATACCTATGAAATTGTCGCATGCTTTTTGGCTATATGCATTAGTCGCCTCTTCTTGCTGTTTGACAAGAGAAACAATTGATATCTAAAGCTATTTTGGGGCCATTAACGGAGATTTTACTGTACTTTACTTGCACCTAACGTATGAATATTTAGTTGCCTAGAATTGTATTTCCTAATCATCTTCAACTAGCTTTTCTTGGCTGTTGGCTGAAGCTACTGATACGTAAAAATATTTTCTTCCGACTAAAACATTAGTACAAGGTAAAATAAAAATAATCAGAACGATAAAATTTCGTAATTGCTACATCAATAAGAAAATTTTCCTTGTCGGTTGCTGTTTATTCTCAAGTAATAAAGCAGACATTGCAACAAAATTCGCAGTTGAGTAACGTTTATGACGACACTTACTCAAGTTTTTTATATAAAAAATCTAACTGCCAATAATATCCATCATTTAACTAAAATGAGAAGATTAAATGTCAGTTAGTTTATGGATGAAAGAACAGTTAGTCGTGAATTTCTCACGAAGATTTTAATTTCACGCTGTACTGAGGTTTTTAAATCTGCTAAACATACGATATAATAAAAGGTGTGCAGTGTTTTGATGGATCTAGCATTGAAATTATCGTATACTTATGACTTACTCAAGGCGATATATGGTGCAATTTTTCCTTAAAGCAATGAAACATACATAATTCGAGCTAAATGACAATTCTGGAGCCAAACATTCATTAGTATGAAAAATTCAAATTCCCCCCAAGAGGAGAAATTTAAATTAAAATCTTTTTGACTGTGACACTCAATGAAAACACAATGCGTTAAAACCTTAATTTTTATTGAAGAATTTAATTAAAAAATAAAATATAAAGGGAAAAGCTTTAACCAATGTCATTGATAACAAATAATATATTGAAATTACGTAAGATTTGATCTCACATTTTATTAACAAAAATAAAAGTAATTGTGTGCTAAAGATTCCTTTGATCACAGTCTAAAATATAATTACTACAGTTTTTTTTTTTTTTTGCTAACTCGAAACCCATCAGTGTCATTTTCTCCCATCTACATTTGTATCTTCAAATCAATTTTCTTATACTGTGCCTCACTATATGGCTGCACCATTTATGACCCTACAATTTTTTGTCAAAAATATGTCAGTCTAAAACGTGTCCAAAAATCTTTGACGCATTTCGTTCCTCAGATTTTACCTGCTTGTTAACTTTTAAGATAAATTTAATTATGTCTTACGCAGATCGTTGAACTTTTATTGTGTAGAAATAAGTTCCTTTGTGGTGTTAAAAAAGACTTTTTCCTGATTATAATTGTTCTATATACGTACTACATATAATATATAAATGGTTTTCAAACGATTGGTAACGCCCAGACACTAGCAAGAGGGGGGCATCTCAGCTCTTGAAAGTGACGATAAGCAGGGTTGCCCACGAGGGGAGGGGGGCTAGGGCGCAGTGAAAATTGCGCCTCTAAGATTTCCTTAGTCATTTTTGGGGTGTCGTTCTTGGGAGCTCCTCCAATGCTTTTGCTTCACCACAAATACGTGTAATTTACTTCCCAAGTAATAGTTCCCTGTTTTAAGGTTCATTGCTTTAATGGCTGAATTTACACCCTCTTTACAACTAACTAAATACTTTAGTATACCTAACTGTTTTTTCTTATTATGTGCTAAGTTGAAACGGTTCGTTTAAAACCTCAAATAGCCTCCATTTTTAGATAAATGAGTTTGTTTATTAACCATCCCTAAGTCCTTACAAAATTCCTCAAATATATTGCGTGAGTAGATGAAAAAGGACAGTTCACCAACAAGAGGCGGTGGACGGTGGAAGGGGGCGTGGCCGATCCGCCTCCCAATGCCCCCAGGCGTCCCCTCAGGCGTTAGTCGAGTGGAGTTGAGTTGTATGCCCTCAGGCATTTTTCGAGTGGAGTTGAGTTGTTTTCGCCCTCAGGCATTTTTCGAGTGGAGTTGAGTTGTATGCCCTCAGGCATTTTTCGAGTGGAGTTGAGTTGTATGCCCTCAGGCATTTTTCGAGTAGAGTTGAGTTGTATCCCCTCAGGCATTTTTCGAGTAGAGTTGAGTTGTATGCCCTCAGGCGTTTTTCGAGTAGAGTTGAAATGTTTTTCAAAAATTTATAGTTTTGGAATGGCAACACTTTTTAGTTTCAGTTTAAGACTTGATGTAAAACCGATTGTAGCGCCATCTATGAGAAGAAAAGGGAACTATTTTGGAACTTAGAAATTTTTTTTTCTAATGTTTTCTCTCAGAATTCAAGCAGGAACTATTTTATATTACAAAAAAATAATTATAATGTATAATGAATTAAATTTATTGTCGCTATTATTATTATGTATTTATTTCTTTTTTCGACTTAGAAAGATTTTCTTTTTCGATCTTTTTAATGTTTTCACTTAGCATTCACGCAGGAACTATTTCATATTAACAAAAAAATTAATTATAAAATGATAGCGCTAAAAAGTTAATGCTTAAAAAGGGATTACTTTAAATGCAAAGGGAATTATTAAAGTATTACATTTAAATGATATTAAAAAATAATAATAATATTTTTAATACAAATTAGTGATGATAAAAGGTATATTCAACTTACCCTAGCAGGAGATTCAGTAGATTGATAATTGATTCTTGAAAAATTCATGGTCGAGCGTGTAAGGAACTTAGAAACGCTTTTAAAAAAGAGCAGAGCAAAAATTCATCTTTACTAAGCAAGTGTAGAAAGCGAAGTGACTTTTCACTTTCCAGTCTTGTAGCATTTTCTTTCAAGAAATATAGAAGCTAAAAGTTAACCAAATAGAATGCAGTATACATCACAGTTGAAGAGAATGTATCCATTCAGGGTACATTTGCCGAAAGTTATAATTCCTGCAGCATTGCAAGACATGACCAAACTTGTATTGCGCTAAAAGATTGAAATCATAGTGCAGGTGTTTTTTTATGGCTTTAGGTCCTTTGTGACGATCGGACAGAAAAGAAAAGGTCCCCTCTCCACCCCTATAGGCATACTTTCTCTTTCTACATTGAATAAAGTGATTGACAAAGATCGCTTTCCTTTTCTAAATAAATAAATAAAGTAAATGTACAATGTGAGGAGGGGGGGGGGGGAGGGATCCAGCTTAAGAGATAATTTTTTAATAAATCAGTGCTTTTCCGAGAGCATTTTCTTTGTAGCAGAAACTCCACATTTAAAGAAAGTTGGTAACTTTTTTTATATCTTTTTAAGGAATAGTGTGGATATAAGAAAATAAATTTTTGTATAATCAACAAAGATTCGTTTTTATCACTATTTTCTTGCCAAGTTATTATACAGAAATGTAACAAAATATCTGTTAATCCTGAAATGTAACACTAAATTTACCAGGCAGTTTTCTACCATTTCTGAACTTTCATTTAAACCAAGCTGTAACTTATTATATTAGAACTTTCAGTCACATCAACTTGTCCTACTTACCGTGCATTAGGAAAAGCCAATGCACTATAAAAAGTTGCACTAAGTAAGAAATTATGCAAAATGAAGCTTCGAAACAGCCAAAATGTCTGGTAAATCTATTGTTAAAAATAATGTGCACGCCATTAACAGTTTTCGAAATTTGTTGTTGTTAGAAATTCAAGTAATTTGTGTGTGTGTGTGTGTAAAATTAGAATCATAATTATTTTCTGAAATAATATTTCCTAAAATACTAATTATTAAAATTTTAATTTCTCTTTACTGCAGAAATTTATTGTTTGATTAGTATCCACTTAAATCAATAGAAATGTCAAAATTGCAATCGTTTTAACAAATTGAACGAGTGTTCGCTGTGGGAAACAGAATGCTACGTTTTTTAACTTAGTATTTGCAGAGGGGTATCTGATTCAAACATTTTAAGCGCTTGTCTCACGCTTAGGAGGTTTCCCCTCCCCCTCTAGACAGGGCAGGATGTTTTTCTATAGAAGCTACGAATTTATCTCCTGCTACAGTTTGACCACGAAATTTTGACATTTGGACGCTTCCGCGCATGGCAGAAAAGAGCGATCCAGTCGAGTTTTAGGGAAGTTCGTTCTGCAGAAGCGTTTGTTTGGTACGCGAATCAGAATGCTTGCAACCCTGTTTGTTGCAAGCAACTAAATTTATAAACTGGCCTATAACATCAGTTCGAAGAAATCAAGTATGATAATCGACCTAGAACGAGAACAAAAACGGCACATTTCTTATACCAGCAGTTCTTCCCTTGAACATGAATGGATTCTTCTCGGCACTCTGCCAGGCAGATTGCTTTGGTTGATGGTAGAGCTGTATAAAATAAATTTTAAAACCAATTAAAAGTCAAACAATGAATAATATTACAATTACGGTGAACCCCTCATTTAGTATGATTATATTTTGACTCTTCTTCATCTGTGCAAGAATATATAAAGCTTCTGAAATAGTAATTTGTGTTTTTATATTAAATTTTAAGTGTTTTTCAGTTTTAAGCATCATTGTACAAATCTGAATCAAGGATGGCTCTCTCATTGGTTGCGTCTGTGATCCCAATCATCACTTGTACAGAAGGAAAATCATTCATTTTTTTTCCCCATCGAGTTTTGCGAGCAATGAGCACGACAAATATTTTCTATATTATCTTCTAAATTGTTACTTTTGAGTTCCATTAGACTAAATTCACACGTTGAGCAAAAAAGTAAGCAATGAAAACGTCTCCACTTTTTGCTATTTTTCAATCCACTGTACCTCCCTCGACAAGTTCCACTGCAAAGGAAACAATTCTTTAATGGAACATAGCATCATTAAGAAAGAAAAAAATTTAAAACCGTCTAGAGCAAGTCTTTTGAATCCTACACAAGCTGCATATTTGTCATGCGAACTTTAATTTAACAAGAAGTAAAAGAAGAAAAAAGAAAAAAAAAAAAACTGTTAAACGAAAGGCTTTTCGTGGGAACTCAAAACATGCCGGTCCTTTCCTTTGGCCGAGTTCCAAATCTTCGTGAAAAAACATATACAAAGAGTTCACATTGTTACATTCAGGAACCATTTTTAGTTTATTATCGTTAAAGATTCAAACTTTGTTGTTTTATTAACATAAGCTTATCTTTAGTTGTTGAAAACCTGTAACATTTAATATTATGATGGTCCATGAGGGCTGCTCCCATAGGATCACGTTTCCGACATTGTTGGTGCGATGGGACCAACATAGAAATGCAATGGAGGCAATTCACCGCTACAGGGACTGATGAGCGAACACCGTTGTCACGTGATATCCACTCTTTGTTCACTAAGATTTTCAATTGAGTTCTAAGTGGAGTTCACTAGGCGAAATTAGTTATTTTAAAATTAATTTGACCATTTTCACAGCTTTTTCCGATTATAACCCAGTATTTACATTTAATTTAATCATTATAAAAGAAATTTATTAACTATTACAATAGTTATAGTATGTAAAGCGATGCTACGGCTTCCTTTGTTTACTTGCTTTCATCGGTGCCACGTGACCAATGACGTTGCTTGAATTGCCTTCAGATTTATATCGTGGTTTCTGCTTTAAGCGCAGATACAGTTCGACTACGAAATTTTGATAGTTGGACGCTTCTGCGCATGGCAAAAAAGAACGAATCCACTCGAGTTTTAGGGAAGTTTGTTTTGCAGGTGCGTTTATTTAGTACGCGAATCATAATGTTTGCCTCTCTGTTTGTTGAAAGCAACTAATTTTATAAACTGGCATATGTAGTATCAGTTGGGAAGAAATCAAGTATGCTAAAGGAACAAGAACGAGAAGATAGAGGCATTCTTTATATCAGCAGTTCCTGCTTTGAACATGAATGGAATCTTGGCACTCTGCCAGCCGGCTTGCTTTGGTTACGGTAGAACTGTACCTACTTTAATAGATTATCGAAGAAGATGCATTCGTAACAAACAACTCAAACTGTGCACAAATTCTTACCATCCCGTTCCATTATACTCTTCGAACAATATAAATAGTGCTTTTCCGATGGGAGCTACGGCATAAAGTATGGGAATTTTGAAAGTAAAATAATCAGTGATATGTTAACTATCACGTAATTTTAAATGAATTCTATCAAAATGTAATCGTAGTGCAAACTTTTAAAATTATTTATTTATTTTCATGAGTGGGTTTCATTGATTCCGAACGTGTTAATGAATAAATCCGATTATTTATGTAAATTCTGCACAAGTGGTATTGCGGTGTAACGCTGGAGTGGAGTCCCTCGAAACACTTTTGTGCTGCAAAATAATTACAGTGGAGCAGTGCGCCCAGAAACCCCCCGCACCTGCCATTTTCTGGCCTATCGTATTTTTAGATGCCCCCGAGTGCAAGCCCTCGGGAGCAAATGGGGTTCCGGGAGAGCTCGACCAACCGCAAATTTATGAAAACCATTTTAAAAAAATACAGGTTATTGTAAAACACTAAATCACAGTAGAATGCAAAACTTTAAGAGTATGCATTAAGCGCTATATGACATGTGACAACAATGAGAAACCGTGCAACACTATAAAAAAAGTACCAAAATCAATCATACAATATCAAAACAATGTGAAATGGTACACTCAAAAATAAAGTTTAAACTCAATCCCTTTCTACTGAAACTAATCATGATGATACAATATCACGCTGAATGCGGGTGATTTTAACAGTTGATTTCAGGACATAGTTTTACACCCTGTCAAGTAAGACACGCAAGTAGATGAAAAAGGACAGTTCACCAACAAGAGGCGGTGGACGGTGGAAGGGGGCGTGGCCACGCCCCCTTCCACCGTCCACCGCCTCTTGTTGGTGAACTGTCCTTTTTCATCTACTTGCGTGTCTTACTTGACAGGGTGTAAAACTATGTCCTGAAATCAACTGTTAAAATCACCCGCATTCAGCGTGATATTGTATCATCATGATTAGTTTCAGTAGAAAGGGATTGAGTTTAAACTTTATTTTTGAGTGTACCATTTCACATTGTTTTGATATTGTATGATTGATTTTGGTACTTTTTTTATAGTGTTGCACGGTTTCTCATTGTTGTCACATGTCATATAGCGCTTAATGCATACTCTTAAAGTTTTGCATTCTACTGTGATTTAGTGTTTTACAATAACCTGTATTTTTTTAAAATGGTTTTCATAAATTTGCGGTTGGTCGAGCTCTCCCGGAACCCCATTTGCTCCCGAGGGCTTGCACTCGGGGGCATCTAAAAATACGATAGGCCAGAAAATGGCAGGTGCGGGGGGTTTCTGGGCGCACTGCTCCACTGTAATTATTTTGCAGCACAAAAGTGTTTCGAGGGACTCCACTCCAGCGTTACACCGCAATACCACTTGTGCAGAATTTACATAAATAATCGGATTTATTCATTAACACGTTCGGAATCAATGAAACCCACTCATGAAAATAAATAAATAATTTTAAAAGTTTGCACTACGATTACATTTTGATAGAATTCATTTAAAATTACGTGATAGTTAACATATCACTGATTATTTTACTTTCAAAATTCCCATACTTTATGCCGTAGCTCCCATCGGAAAAGCACTATTTATATTGTTCGAAGAGTATAATGGAACGGGATGGTAAGAATTTGTGCACAGTTTGAGTTGTTTGTTACGAATGCATCTTCTTCGATAATCTATTAAAGTAGGTACAGTTCTACCGTAACCAAAGCAAGCCGGCTGGCAGAGTGCCAAGATTCCATTCATGTTCAAAGCAGGAACTGTTGATATAAAGAATGCCTCTATCTTCTCGTTCTTGTTCCTTTAGCATACTTGATTTCTTCCCAACTGATACTACATATGCCAGTTTATAAAATTAGTTGCTTTCAACAAACAGAGAGGCAAACATTATGATTCGCGTACTAAATAAACGCACCTGCAAAACAAACTTCCCTAAAACTCGAGTGGATTCGTTCTTTTTTGCCATGCGCAGAAGCGTCCAACTATCAAAATTTCGTAGTCGAACTGTATCTGCGCTTAAAGCAGAAACCACGATATAAATCTGAAGGCAATTCAAGCAACGTCATTGGTCACGTGGCACCGATGAAAGCAAGTAAACAAAGGAAGCCGTAGCATCGCTTTACATACTATAACTATTGTAATAGTTAATAAATTTCTTTTATAATGATTAAATTAAATGTAAATACTGGGTTATAATCGGAAAAAGCTGTGAAAATGGTCAAATTAATTTTAAAATAACTAATTTCGCCTAGTGAACTCCACTTAGAACTCAATTGAAAATCTTAGTGAACAAAGAGTGGATATCACGTGACAACGGTGTTCGCTCATCAGTCCCTGTAGCGGTGAATTGCCTCCATTGCATTTCTATGTTGGTCCCATCGCACCAACAATGTCGGAAACGTGATCCTATGGGAGCAGCCCTCATGGACCATCATAATATTAAATGTTACAGGTTTTCAACAACTAAAGATAAGCTTATGTTAATAAAACAACAAAGTTTGAATCTTTAACGATAATAAACTAAAAATGGTTCCTGAATGTAACAATGTGAACTCTTTGTATATGTTTTTTCACGAAGATTTGGAACTCGGCCAAAGGAAAGGACCGGCATGTTTTGAGTTCCCACGAAAAGCCTTTCGTTTAACAGTTTTTTTTTTTTCTTTTTTCTTCTTTTACTTCTTGTTAAATTAAAGTTCGCATGACAAATATGCAGCTTGTGTAGGATTCAAAAGACTTGCTCTAGACGGTTTTAAATTTTTTTCTTTCTTAATGATGCTATGTTCCATTAAAGAATTGTTTCCTTTGCAGTGGAACTTGTCGAGGGAGGTACAGTGGATTGAAAAATAGCAAAAAGTGGAGACGTTTTCATTGCTTACTTTTTTGCTCAACGTGTGAATTTAGTCTAATGGAACTCAAAAGTAACAATTTAGAAGATAATATAGAAAATATTTGTCGTGCTCATTGCTCGCAAAACTCGATGGGGAAAAAAAATGAATGATTTTCCTTCTGTACAAGTGATGATTGGGATCACAGACGCAACCAATGAGAGAGCCATCCTTGATTCAGATTTGTACAATGATGCTTAAAACTGAAAAACACTTAAAATTTAATATAAAAACACAAATTACTATTTCAGAAGCTTTATATATTCTTGCACAGATGAAGAAGAGTCAAAATATAATCATACTAAATGAGGGGTTCACCGTAATTGTAATATTATTCATTGTTTGACTTTTAATTGGTTTTAAAATTTATTTTATACAGCTCTACCATCAACCAAAGCAATCTGCCTGGCAGAGTGCCGAGAAGAATCCATTCATGTTCAAGGGAAGAACTGCTGGTATAAGAAATGTGCCGTTTTTGTTCTCGTTCTAGGTCGATTATCATACTTGATTTCTTCGAACTGATGTTATAGGCCAGTTTATAAATTTAGTTGCTTGCAACAAACAGGGTTGCAAGCATTCTGATTCGCGTACCAAACAAACGCTTCTGCAGAACGAACTTCCCTAAAACTCGACTGGATCGCTCTTTTCTGCCATGCGCGGAAGCGTCCAAATGTCAAAATTTCGTGGTCAAACTGTAGCAGGAGATAAATTCGTAGCTTCTATAGAAAAACATCCTGCCCTGTCTAGAGGGGGAGGGGAAACCTCCTAAGCGTGAGACAAGCGCTTAAAATGTTTGAATCAGATACCCCTCTGCAAATACTAAGTTAAAAAACGTAGCATTCTGTTTCCCACAGCGAACACTCGTTCAATTTGTTAAAACGATTGCAATTTTGACATTTCTATTGATTTAAGTGGATACTAATCAAACAATAAATTTCTGCAGTAAAGAGAAATTAAAATTTTAATAATTAGTATTTTAGGAAATATTATTTCAGAAAATAATTATGATTCTAATTTTACACACACACACACACAAATTACTTGAATTTCTAACAACAACAAATTTCGAAAACTGTTAATGGCGTGCACATTATTTTTAACAATAGATTTACCAGACATTTTGGCTGTTTCGAAGCTTCATTTTGCATAATTTCTTACTTAGTGCAACTTTTTATAGTGCATTGGCTTTTCCTAATGCACGGTAAGTAGGACAAGTTGATGTGACTGAAAGTTCTAATATAATAAGTTACAGCTTGGTTTAAATGAAAGTTCAGAAATGGTAGAAAACTGCCTGGTAAATTTAGTGTTACATTTCAGGATTAACAGATATTTTGTTACATTTCTGTATAATAACTTGGCAAGAAAATAGTGATAAAAACGAATCTTTGTTGATTATACAAAAATTTATTTTCTTATATCCACACTATTCCTTAAAAAGATATAAAAAAAGTTACCAACTTTCTTTAAATGTGGAGTTTCTGCTACAAAGAAAATGCTCTCGGAAAAGCACTGATTTATTAAAAAATTATCTCTTAAGCTGGATCCCCCCCCCCCCCCCCCTCCTCACATTGTACATTTACTTTATTTATTTATTTGCTTTTTTTGTGTGGGGGGGGGAGAGGGAGGAGTGAATTATTCAATATTTATAAATTTCGACGCTTTTAAGATCATTCTCCTTTTCTCCGTTTTGCAACAAACACATGATGATGATGATATTCAATTTGTTTATATTTTATTTTGTGCGTTAAAACTGAACGAACTCTTAAATTGCTCGTTTTTTTTTTATTTATTTTGTAAGGACGAAATGAATTTGAAAGTTCAAAATACTCTGTTAAGCTATGACTTTGCAAAATCTCAGATATCACGCTATCACGCTCACCTGCTTTTCTTATTTGCATAACCGTATCGTTTTGAATCACGTGTTAAAGCTTCCGCATTCCTACCGTACTCTGTTTTTATCAATGGAACAAAGAAAAGAAATATTAAAAAAGATTTTGATGGCAGATTGCATTTTACACATCCTTTTCCGGGAAACATTTCGTCCCTTTGTGATCAGGATTTTGAGCTGCGATAGCATTGTAAAGATTTCGCAAGCCCCCTTTTATCTGTGCGCAATGCATCAATACATTGCGAAACCCGATGTCTGGGTGTTTGGGTTTGACATTTCTCATTTATTTTCATCTGTCAAAGGCAGTGCCGGTTGTACAATTAGGCCAATTAAACCGCATTGGTTCTTTCGGTAGCAAATCAAAGATTTCTGATTACAAATTCAAAATTATCTTGAAAGAATTCCTCCCTTCCTCAAAGCCCTTGAAATGTTATTTTAATATTTTGTTTACATTAGAGTTATAGATTTCTTTGGGCTAGAAATAAGGCTCACAAGCAGGGGCGGACTTGGCAGCCGCCAAGGGCCCCGAGCTCATAAACGGCCGCTTTTCTGGCCCCCGGCCGCTATCCGATTCCTTATTTCACCTTCCCTTTTTAGTTTTTTTTCCTCGGTTGTTTTATTGTAGAAAGTTATACATGCAAATTTTATTAACATAGTTTATCTAAGGTCGGAAATGCCATTTTCCAATCCAATTAATTTATTCTTGAAGATTCCTGGAAGTTTTTGAAACGTTTTAAGTATGAAAACTTTTAGTTTTGTTACATTTTTTTAAACAAATTAAAATTTTGTTTTCTTTATTGTAACTTTCAAACTTTAATATTTAGGACACCAAGAAAAGGGGAGCACGTTTATTTTACCTCCAAAGGCCCCCGAACTTGTTAACCCGCCCCTGCTCACAAGAATCTTGCAAGGTGGGATGGGTGAGCCCAAGGCACGGCATATGTGCTCTATGTTTGAGGTACATTCATTCATTCATTCATTCATATATTTATTCATGCATTCATTCGTATACTTATTAATTCATTCATATATTTATTCATTCACTCATTTATTCATTCATTCCTTCACTTATTCATCTATTCATTCACTCATTCTGAAATATCCTTAAAAATCTTGATTAAAACATTTCATGGGACAATAGGCTTGTTGAGTTCTGGGTGAACACCGTATCTGAACACGTTTTACATCCCCCCCCCCCCCCCCCTCGTAAGATCCTTCTGATAAAGTTTACTCCAAGCAAGTCCGTCTATTAGACAGCTGTTAGATCAGGATATAAACACGAAATTTCTCCGTCAGAGATAATGAAAAAAAAATTTCTGTTCCCTGAACGCTACCAATTTTTTAAACTGGCAGATGACATCAGTTCGAAACAAATCAAATATGCTAAACAAGAACAGAATGCAGCACATTCTTTATACCAGCAGTTTCTCTCTTTAGCATGAATGGACTCTTCTTGAGGTCCTTTTTTGCAGTAGAAACGACATTTAAAAAAAAAAAAAAAAAAAATGTTCATAGTCCACGAATGTCGTTTAGTTTTATAACAGAAACTGGGCAGTCGAGAGGGGGCATCTATCAGTCAAGGCTGATTTATGGGCTCCAGCTTGGTATGGCATTGGAGTAGTAAAGAGGGTTCAATATCTGTGACTACGATGCAAACATATAAAGAAATTTAAGAATAAATAATGATTTTAAAAAATGTATGAAGATTGTACGAGTGAAACAGAAAGTAAAGAATAAAATATTCTCTCAGCCTGATTATACTAGCAATTATGTAAAAGTTCTGCGTATTAGCTAATAATGGGGTCAGCAAAAGCGTGCCGCAAAATGAACGTTCCGTGCATGCGATATGAATAGAAGTGTTTTTTAATTATTAAGCAAAATTAATTGTTATTCTGCATTTAAATAATGACTGGTTATCAAGGTACTCCGTTGTTGTGTTTCTTGAAATAAGGTTTATTTGCTTTCATATTTGCAGTTAAAAAAAAAAAAAGAATGAAATGGGTTCCAACTTGGCTCTCTGATTCCCTGCTTAGAAATGTGGTTTCCCTAATACGAGTGAAGAGCATGAAAAATTTTTTGGTTGAAAAGTTGGTCGAGAACTTTTTCAATGAAGCACATGCTTTAAATATTTATTCATTTATCACGTTAGAAATAACGTTCTAATAATGTGGCATAAGTATCAGTTGTTTAACATTAGAGCGACAACAGACAAACTCGAAAAGGAATCCCTCCATACGAGATAGTTCAAAATTCAAACCAAGATAGAACTTTTAGGAATTTTTTCCACACAAAGCAAGAAACGTTTTATGAAATTATGTGTATCCAATGGGGGGGGGGGGTATCTTTGGTTAAAATTATTTATCTCTAATTTGTTTTTATAAAGTTAATTGCTCTATTATATATCTCATTCTGATATCTTATTCTGATATATATTTTACTCTGATATATGATTCTGACAAGAAACTAACCTCAATTTCCTCTTATGTAAAAATCCATAAATAATATTAATGATAACACTGGACAACAATAAAAATGTATCTTGAATGAAAGTGTCGAAATATTTATTAATTTAACTTGCTAATCATGAATATGGCAATAAAAAAGGGAATTTGGCTCTAGTTTTTTTGTTATGTTGAGATATTACTTTGTATGATCGGGATAAAAGCATACAATAATAGTGCATTGTATGTCTCGTTTCCAATTTAATTTATAAAGAAATAAAGGTAGCAACATAAAGTACCAATACATACCAGTCTTACCAATACTTATAGTACACAATAAATATGTACATAACAAAAGGGACAACAAAGTAAAGTCTTACAAAGTTTATTGACGAAATCGTTTCGTTTACGTCATTGCTCTGCTCTCTCCAAATCATGGGGGCACAAATTGCCTACTTTTTCTTTTACTAGTTCCCCACAGAGAAAGTGTTGTTGCACAGGTGATACAGCATATGTGTAGCGCCCATTGTTTTTGTCTTGGTCACCTATTTTACAACCAAAACAGGAAATATGACTTCCCGATTGCGTCAGTAATGCTCTTTTTCTGTGATTCAAATGTGAAGTTATCGAAAATGTAACAAAAATCATTGGTATAATTAATGCATTTTCGCGACATTGCTGCAAATGAAATTATAAAATGACTACACGTTAATATAAAAAAAAGATCAGCCTTCAACGAAGTCAAGTACCGCACTGAGACGAGAGAGCGAACACCTACTCTTTATATGAAAGTACACCAGACTGTTACGTATTAAGTGTGATGTTACTTTAACAGATTACAAAGAGTTGTGCAATACTTTCTGTGTGGTATATACTGGCAAATGGGCAAATGAAAGTTAGAGAACAAATTATTGTATTTTACCTATGATATTTGTTTATTTTTTGAAATTCTTTTGTTTTTTCCTCGAAATGCTTATTTTATTACATGTTTTATTGATTCATATATCACAGGGACATCTAAAAGTGAAATATTACTTATTATAATGCACAATAAATCAGTTTATTCTTTAAAATGTTTTAACAAAAGTGACATTAAAGAATTAGGTGCATTATATCTTTGCACCCCTGAATCTCAGAAACTAGAGCCAAAACACAGTTTTCATGGTGATATTCGTGATCAGCAAGTTAAATTCATTAAGAATTGGATGTTTTCAACTTAGATACACGAATTTTGTCAAAAATTGTTGCCCAGTGTAATTTGGAAGTCAATTTCTAACGCGTGTACTTAAGTGTACGTCTCCCCCCCCCCCCCCCCATCTCCTTTTTTTTAGCTTTGACTTTTTAAGTTAACAATTCTGTAGTGTAGTTCCAGATCAAACATCGCGAAATTGTAAATGAAAACACGAGGGGAAATTTTTAGAAATATCTAAAATGCCTGGGCAAACGACGGAAAGGATTAAGACAGGATTATTTGTAAAAGTAAAAAAGAAATATGTTGACGCGTGGTTGTGTACTCGCACGAGAGGAAATAACCTTGCAAACGACATTTCTATCATGCAATATGTTTGCCTTGCTGTGAAACGAGACAGGAAATAGGAACTTTAATTGCAACATAAATTTTTGAAATGTTTTACCCGGTTGGAGTGCCAAACTTGTAATCTGAGGTAAGACCATATATAAATTTTCATGAGAGTTAAAAGACTATAACATATTTTATCTTTCTTCTTCATCTTTTTGTGTGTGTGTTCATTCTATTGAGGCTGATCTGCTGATTTTTTATTCGCTGTTTAAAATTAGATCACTCATTTCTTTTTCTGTCGATTGTCGAAGACGAAGAAGCAGGTGTTCTCTACCTTTGGGGCGGCGAATCGTTGCCTTTAAGCACACAATCAAAACGAACGTCACAAGACTCGATGAAATCTTAAGTATTAGTCACTTTTTGTGCGTGCTTCCATTTTGTGTGCAAAATGTACCGAATGAGTTGCTCAAATAAAATGAAGTTAAGGATTTTTTTATCCCGTCATGGTGACTCCGTACATAGAGGTTCAAGTTAAAATAATTGTTAAGGGATGGATTGAGCAAATCTTTTCTTGAGCGAAATTACTTATATATGTTACCGTTAAAGTATATAATGCAGTTATTTCATAGAATACCTAGTTATTCCATGAAATAACTGATCGTGTCGGTTAAAGTGTGTAATATGTTATTAATTTGACACTTTAACTAGTTATTCTATGAAATAACTAGGTATTCTATAAATTAACTAACGAGAGACAGTTAAAGTGTAAAATAAACAATTTATCTAAAATGAAATAACTAGGTATTCTATAAATAAACTAATGGTAGACAATTAAAATGAAAAAGAAGCAGTTTATCTAATTTATGCAGCATATAAATGGTATTTATGGAAACGTACCATAAAATCATTTGTTACAACAAGGATTACTAAAATGACACTTGGAATTACAAAGAACATTATTTCTAAAACAAAAACATTTTTTGCTGACACACTGGGTTTTACACGAAATGCAGTAGGGGTGGAAGGTAAATGTTTTTGTCGTGCGAGACATATGATATAGAGTATTTTACACTTTAACGGGCTGCAGATCGTTATTCTATGAAATAACTAGTTAAACCATGAAATACAAGAGAGTTTCACACTTTAACGGACACGATCAGTTATTTCATGGAATAACTAGGTATTCTATAAAATAACGGATTTCATACTTTAACGGTAACATATACATTTCCCTTAAACCTTGAACGAACGAACTTATACATTAGCTGCTTTTATTCCCTACAACACATTTAAAATATAACAAGACTATTATGTATTGTGCACATTTAGCTGCTTTTATCGCCCTATCACGCATTAAAACTGTCACACGTTCAATATTATGCGTAAAAAAGAACTATTTATTACTTCATTATGTGCAGAAAAGAACTTTTTGTTGTGTGAAAAACGATTTGTAAGCTCATTAAGGGGACACGGTACCTACTTCCAAATTTTTTTCGTTTACCAGTGAAATAAAAAATATTACATGCATTAATTCCAATTATGAAAAGAAATGATATTTGAAAGTAGAACCTCATTGTGATCAACCACTAATTTAAAATTTAAAAAATAATAACTTTCTTTTTTCAATTTTTAAAATGCATTATAATTTTCTCAATTACATCTTTTTTTCAAAAGATTTTTTCTTTGTAATATTTGCCTAGCATAATAGAATAAAATTTAGCATGGAAATAACTATCTGAAACTTAGTAGAATTTTAACAATTTGTTTTCGTTAAAAAGTCAGAAAAAACGACCAAAAAAAAAAAAAAAAATTTCAATTTTAACATTAAATAAAAACAATCTACAAAATTCAGAGTCAAGCCCATGCTAACTTTTGTTAAACAAACTCCGTGGAATGCACATACAAAGTTTCAAAGCCGTATCTTTAAATGAGAAAAAGCCTTAGGGATATTACTTACTACACGTAATTGGTCAAAAATACAAAGCAGAGAAAAATGCGTTCAAAGATTTTAAATACAAAATGAAAACAGCTAAAATCATTTACAAAAACCGGAATAACATTTAAAGTTTTGCCCACATAGGTTTGAAATTTTGCATGATGCCTTAAAACAGTTTTATTTGTCTATATAAGTAATTAAAAAATCGATAATTTGGGCAATTTTGAAGTACTGTGCCCCCTTCTCATTTATAAGCTGATTTTAATGGCACAAAAGAGAATTATTTTAACAGTCCAAATGCGCATAAAAAAGGTGATTTTTTATTAATGTTGGTATTTTAATTGGCTTTCTAATTTTATGCAAGAAATCTATCATGTCAAAAGTTACGCTACTGGAAAAATGAATAATTGGTCCAGTAGTGTATTATGCGTAGTATTTATTAGTTTCTATTTTTTTACAATATAATAAATATTTTCCATACATATTACTTGACTATGTTTCTTTCTTTCTTTTTAAAAATTATTTCTACTTATCTAACTAAATGAATAGAAAAGAAATAAAAACTTGGTGAGAAAAAAGATGTTCACCTTTAATCTCAATTTATGCTAAAAATTCAGTTTCTTGGAAATTTAATTACGATTTAATTACATTTTAAACATACTGTTTGCAATCGTTTGCCAAAGGAGTGTCATTAATCTTTAAATGCGTGCACGTCAGGGTTGCCAAACGTCCTGGATTTTCCGGGACAGTCTCGTATTTTGAGATATTGCCCCGCATCCCGGGGAACTTCAATACGGGACGGCAAAAGTTCTGTAGTCTTGCGAGGATACTGATTTTCCGAATATCGGGTATCCGGTGATCATTGTGTGGCGGGTGAACCTAATGTTTCAAACCTGTAAATTCTGTACATTTTTTACTCACAGCTTCCAAGTTTTTAATTTGCATATATTTTCAAAATATGCTAATTGATTGAAGTTTAAAAATCAAAATTCTCATTTCGGAAAACCGCATATTTCGGATATTGGATTACACGCACTTAAAAATTGTTCGGATATAGGATATCTGGACAAGAGCACCCCCCCCCCCCCGAGCCCCTGCCATGCTGTCCCGCATTTGATGTTGGTGTCACATACATGCAAATAATATTTCTGTACTGTCCCTTGTTTATACGTTGCAGTTTTCGAAAGCAACACAGGTCACTTTTCGCCCCACAATTCTATAAAAGAAGGAATCTTTTCATGTTGGATTTCGTCAACAGGCGATTGCTACGTTACCAGCAACGCTCCATCACGAATTGGTTCAAAGAAGTCCTTCATAGGAAGGCACGTGGCATCTGGACCTGAAATTACTTGCCAGCAATTGACCCATGCAATATCTATCACATGCTTTCGCTGCTTTTAAACTAGTTTCTTCACATTGAAGATTTCTCTTATCTATTTTCTCGCGAAACTCTGAAATCTTTGTACTTTCATCAATGATACGAGCCTATTTTTAGCTTTTGATGATAGAAATAGCTTATGGAATGCCTTTCATGTTTTGCTTTTTAGATGGAAAACGTCCTTCCTTCACATAAATAAACAAAAAGTGCAGGCCCTTCTTACATTAGAGCTTTACTTCTAGTAGGTCCTGACCTACTCCTTTACTGACGCTCAGAGCTGAATGACACCTTTGGTTGCATAGGAAATATTATTGAAACTTGATGAAATTATTTAAAAATAAACTATCAAAAATGTTCAAGATCAAGTAAAATCCAGAATTTAAGACGAATTAATGATCTGCCGATGAATTTATTTTACTCTTATAAAAAATAAATCGATAGATATTTACTAATACGATTTCAAATTAGGAAGATTTCCATGGAAATGCACGTTTAGACCCATTTCTGATGAAAGCATTTTTCCTATATGACGCTGATAAAAATTAGAATAATAGTTACTCCTCCAGAGCAAAAGGGAAAAGATTAATTATACATATACAGTAAAACCTGTAAAGTTGACCACCTCCGTAAGCTGACTAACTGTCTAAGTTAACCACCTTTGTCAGGAACGGAATTAGCCCTATATTATATAATGTAGAGAAACCTGTGTAACTTGACCACCTAAGTTGACCACCTGTCTATATTGACCACTTATGTACGCCAAATTTGGGTTTGAGTATTGTAAAAAACCCTTTGTAAGTTGACCGCCTAATTATTACTATATTTATTTGTTTATCTATTTATGCAAATGTAAAAAAACTTAGATAACTTCTCCAGGATATATTTTATGCTATAATGTTAGACCAGTATTTGTCCGGATGGATGAAACATCAGTATAAAGTTTGCCTAAACCTCTTTGTAAGACAATCAAATGGGAAAACTACTATGAGCCCTCTTTTATTCTTTAAATAAGTTGCTTCTTTTTTCTTCTATCTGATATAGCCATTTTGAAAAATTATGTATTTTTAAGAAATCTTTACCATCATATCATAGTCAAAATTAAGTCTTATATATTAAATTTATTATCTTACATAGTTAAAATTAAGATAAATATCTTGTCAATTAAATTCTTTACTTTTAAAGTTGTATAGGATACATTGTAAGTCATTCGGGTTAAATTTCTCTAATGATATTTTAGATAATTGTGCTAATCACTATTTTAAAGTAACGTTAATACATGAAGCTGTATTATAATTAGTTGCAAATGAATAAATGCATAGCGTTAGAAATAACAAAAAAAAAAAAAGCCCTCCACCCTCTATAAGTTGACCGCAAAAATGCTGCACCGCAAGTGGTCAACTTACACAGGTTTCACTGTATATATATAATATTGCATAGCATGACCTTGAAACTGTGGATATTTTTTACAGAACACCATCCATCATTTTGGCATGGAGAAATAAAATAGTTCGGATCATTTCCACGATAATTGCGAATGTCTTTTTCAAACAGCGAATGAACGATGTTTGTGGAAAAAATAAAAAACGTCACCATCTTTTTATGCCTTTTGCTCTTTGTTTAATAATGAGATGATAGATCCATTTTCCTAAAAACTTTCTTTGTGAATTTCGAATACATAATGCAGTTTCAAGGCCGAAAACCGTCTACTAATTTTCTTTTTAAAGAGGCAGCAATACCTAATTTAAATCTTATTAATATGGAGCTCAAAAGAAGCAAAAAATGATCACATTATCTATTGTAATCAATACAAGTGCTATAGAAGCCGTTGTAAAACTTCAAATCCCGATCGAAGTCCTTTCGTATTTTCTTACAGTATGAAAATACGATTTTACAGTATGAATGATTACAGTAATCTTTAATTTGAACACGTAAAGTTATAGTAAATTTGCAACTTCGCGTTTTCAGTTAACTTAATTTCATTCAAACGGTTTGAATGATTTGATTGTTTAACTGGTTTCGAACTGACTTCAATCAGAGAAAATGTTCTCTATTCTTCCGATTTCTTATAACTGTATTCATTTATTTAATTTAATCATTTGTTCACCGTCTACAGTCCCTGGCCAAATTAATAGACGCAGGAGTTTTCGTAATTTCACACTTAACACTTAGTCTGTTGCAAAAACTCGTTTTTTATTTACTTGGTCTGTTTTAATATACAATGTTCACACTTTCCAGTAAAAATTCCTTTGCTCTTGCATTTAAGGGACCGTCAACAAATTGAAAAAGGAGAAAATTGTTTTGGATGATCCTGCATCGTAAAAAGCTGGGAATAAACTGTACATTTCAGAAAGTAGTTTAATTGATATTTACATCACTGTGGGTTATACTGTGCATTTTCGTAACAATTGTACTTATACTTACGAAGGCATTTCTCCAATTTCCTTCATAAGTTTTTGGTTTATAACACGCCAAATCGTTACAAAACGTTACCAACCTTTCACAAAACTTGACAGCAGCATACAAGTGACGCACTATACTGAAATTGGAAATAAAAGTTTTGAATATTTGATAAATTATGGACATTAAAGGAATTAATTATTTACTGCGCATGCGCGAAAGATAGCAATTTTTAGCTGTCATCATTTCAAACCCAAGTGTACAGGGCAACTCATAAAAAAAATTTCAGTTCAATATCTTGAAAATTCAGAAAAATATCGGCTATTTAGTGAAGTGTATTTCAACATTTTAAATTTTTTTTTTTTTTGGGGGGGGGGGGAAAGAGCGATTCCTTAAGGGGATGTTCACAACTGCTTGCAATCATTCAGTGCATTTACGCTGTGAATTGTGATAAAACTTGAATTTTTGTGAACAAACCCTCTCCATCCCTGCTAATTGGAGAAATGCCTATACCTTTGTGAGTATAAGTACATTTTTTACGAATATGCATAGAATAATTGTACATGACAATTTAATTATTTTCAGAAATTTACAGCTTCTTCCTAGGTTTTCAAGAATGCAGGATCACCCAAAACAATTTCCTCCTTTTTCATTTTTTGAAAGTGCCCTAAATGCGAGAGCGAAGGAATTTTTACTGGAAAGTGTAAACATTGTGTATTAAAACATGCCCAATTAAGTAAAAAACGGAATTTTGCATCAGACGGAGCGTTAAAAACGAAATTACGAAAACTCTGTGGTGAGTCCATTAATTTGGTCAGGGACTGACTGTAGGTGAGTTTTATTTCAATCGATAGAAAATATTGACCAAAGGGTCCAAATTTTATAGATTTTTAAATTTTTTAAGGCATAAGTACTCAATGTGATTTTTTTAAAAAGGGAGTTTTTAGGATTAATCTCCATAACTCTTGGCTTTAAGCCGTGTCACCAATCTTAGCATGGTAATGTATAACCGATACGGACGGATTTATCCCCTCCCCTATCGCAGAAAAAAAATTCCGGTTGTGCCACTATAAGACGTCATAGTAAAAGGATAGGACTGGTGGAAACAAAGGCCACGCCAATTCAGCGCACTACTAAATTCCGAGGGCACTAAAATAAATAATCACATTAAAAGCATATTATTTTCAAATAGTTTTATAATAACGAAACTAATCTGCAATCAACTCATTCATTGGATTCCTCGAGTAGTCCTACACATAGCTTCTCAGTTATCCAACTTTAACCTCCTAAGACCCGAGCAAAATAAAATACACATATTCTCTCAACTATTAGTTTTTCTGAACAATTGGCATTAAAAGTGATGCTTTTCAAAAAAGAAATGAACTTGAATTTTTAAATTTTCCTTGGGGACACATCCATTTGAATGTATGTTGAGGTATTAACTACAGTAGAGCTATGCGATACTTACCCAAAAATTTAATGAACAAAAATTTTTATTCATTACGTATAACACAAGAGATCAAACTTGTATAAAAATCCTACAACAATATTAAAAGAGAAAAAAATTAAAGCAACCGCGGGAGCGCCGAATTCCAACTTGACTCGTGTTCTTTGCCATATTGTAAACAAATAAACAACCGATTCCGAATTCTCAAAGTTAAAAAGTGTTTTTCTATTCCTCCTTTATAATTCCAGTCCTGGTCTTGCTTGCTAAAATAAAATCTGTCACAACAGGGAGAAAAAGCAAAACATCCGTTTTATTGGACGCCAGGTCTCAGGAGGGTAAAGTCAATGCCATGCAATCTTAACTTCAACACATTGTAGCAACTCCGTAGCTCGTTAAATAAATAATCATTATGGTTTCCTCGTGAAATTTTCAAACAGTTATACAACAACGCAACTCAGTTGCAACCAACTTGTTGTTTCCTCCGAATGATCCTACAAATGGCTTCTCCATATTTCACACCAAGCATAGTTAATCAGCATCGAGTCAAGGCCAACCTTCCTGTAAAAGGATAATGAACTGGGGGCCTAAATAATGACGCGTGGATAAGTTTTCTTTGATGGTAGAATAAATTGCTAATTGAGCCTTGGTTCATGCTCATGCCGGTGAATAAAACAAAGACAGATACTACGGAGCATTTTAAAAATTACGTCTTATAGTTGGCGGTTTGGCCTTCACTTGAGCAAGCATCACACTTTGGAACGCCGTCTCGGACATTGACGACCTTGGCCACGTCAACAGGTGGCAATAAGCAATAAAATGAGCTGGTAAAAAAAAAAGGTACCCTTTCTTTTCTTTTGAATTTGGAACGCGTGTTGTGTTTCGCAATCATTGGCTAAGCTCCAAAATGAATAGCATTACAAGGCTTGTTTTCTGTAAATAAAAAATGGATCTTCAAAGTGAAGTCATGATCATGGGATTCGATTGAGTAATGACTAAAATAGCCTAAACGGCTCACATTAATTAGATATTTATGGTATAAATCTACATAAAAGATCATTTTTAATCAGGATCAGGCAAAAATCGTATGGCATACTCACCCCCCCCCCCCCCCCAAATTAATGTTTTATTTTTCTTCTTTCTTTTCCTAACTTTCTGAATCTTTATTTATTTATTTTATTTTATTTAGTAGTCCATTAAATTTAATCTCACTTACTTATGAAACGCACAATATTTTCTTCAATGCATCATTATTTATAACTGTAATTGCTAATTAGGTTTTTTTTCCGGAAAAAGTATTGCAAAAGTCATTGTTTTCAAACAGGGTTTAATTTGCATGGGAACTCACGGGAGCTCAACTATTGCACTCCATTTCAGTTCATAAGACAACAAAGTATGAAAAGATAATCAAGCTAAAAGGAGAGAGGGAGAGAGAAATATAACTAAAATGGAAAACAAAAGGTGCCCAAATATTATAAAACTTAAGTAAACTTTTAAGCCATGTTCGTTTAAAAAGAAAATTTTTTCATCAGTCTCGTTTCTCTGCCGTCTGTAATTTTTATATTTTCAATTGCTTAAACTGTGTTGAATCGCTCAGAAACAATTTACAAACTATTATGTTCTTCTAAAAATAATTGTTGAATTTTCAGAAACAAAGCAAATGCAGTCAAAAGCACAGAAAAAATTGTTGCTATTTAAAATATATGCTATACACCTGAGAATTTTGCGTTAAAAATAGTTCATCTAAATTTGACGATATTCAACAGTATTTTAAAACTTGCACAGAGTGATATCGCATACCTTCCAGTGTACAGCAGTTTATTTTGTTTTAACCTTAGCGATATTAAAGATTTTTATTCACTAATCTGATAACTGCAATGTAAAATTAATGCTGAGCTTTTGCTCAAAATTTTTTAAACAATGCTAAAAAATATCCCTTTTTTGCTTATTTGTTTATGTACGTTAACAGAAAGAAATTTAAAAAACAAAAATGCAGGAACGAAAATTACAAGATGCCACTAATTGCAGATGTTCGAAATTCATTACATAATATGAAATATTAGTGAACGATTTATATTTCTTATTTAAATACATAAATGTTTTATTCAGGTGTGCTTTGAAAGATGAAGAATTTATGTAATTTTTCTAGTCTTCTATTTTTAAAACACAGAGGATTGCATGTGATAAGAAATGTTTTATTAAAAACCACAATTGAAAAGCTTTACCCATTTAATGTGGATTCCGAGCTATGAACGTATTCAATTCTTTCATCATGGATTTGTTATTTAAATTCTAAAATATAAGAAATATGTCCATTAATTATTTATCTTCGAGATTTGGAAGCTAACCTTCACTTAGATGCTTTGAAAAAAGAATTTTATATTTTAAAAAGCTTTTATTTATTTATTTTTTATCTATTATTTTACTCAAAGAGCGATTTATTTTTCATTTTCTTCCTTTTATTTTGTATGTATTTATTCATTTATTTATTTTCAAAAATATATATACATAATTAAACATATCATTTAAAAAGGAGAAAATCTGATTTAGTTCTTTCACTCTTTCTAATTCATTTTATGGTTCGAAGCTACAGCTTGGTTAAAAAATATGAATTTATGTTTGAAATATTTAAGAAGTAGTTTTCATTATTCCTGCATGAAGATATACGGTTGAACAAATCTACTGCTTAATTTCTTGAGCATTTCTCTTTCATGTATAAAATAATGGTTTCTAGGTAGTTTAGTTACATAGTGGACCATGGACCTAAGTCATTAATACAACCTAATTAATGTATTATTGATTCAAACTGACTTGGTTTAAAAAACCTTCAACTTGGATGTTGCACTTAATAAAGGGAGTTATGGGGGTCACCTGTGCATGTTTAGATTTTATGCTGAATGTTTACATGCTAAAAATATTTTGTGATGAAAACTGGACAAAACAAATGCAATTCCAATTAATTTTATTAGGCTGTGTATGTTTTTATAAACTTTTGTGTAACTAGACCCGTCATTTCAAACTTTTACAGTGGGGAATAGGAAGGTTGGAGGGTGGGCCGATAAGTATTACTTAATATAGATTATATTGAAGAAAACAACAAAATATAATACAGGCACACCCATATAAATATATTTCCCAACACCAGGTAGCATTGCTCCTCCTTGAAAAATGACGGTCCTATGTATAACTATGCTCTTAATTTTTCGTTTCGAAGGATTGCTAAGGAATGTTTTACTTTTAAAATGTTTCATTACCAGAATACTTGTATTATGTAAACAAACAAATATGAAATTCAATCAGCTTCTGTTGATTACTAAGGTTGATTCTAACGAAGGTGTTTTCTTCCAATTTCAAAAAAGGTTTGTTTATCATTCACGCTGCGGTGCGTGCTTCTTGTTTCCGGTCACGTGACCTAGCACGCCAGCAGACTGTGCATCTGCCAAGTGACGTCAGTGACGTGGAGAAAGAACGAAAAAAAAAACGGAGTCAAAACAACATTTGCCATTTTCGTTCTAACCCTCAAACTTATTTACAGTGTATTATAAAATGGTATTTGTATTAGCAAACGAGTTTATTGTTTCGAAAGTTAAATGACCCTTTCTATTCGTGAGATTTTAACAAAATAAACCGAGTTTTCTTTTACGCATCATCACGTGTCTCTATTGAACACGCCATTGGTTTAGTAAGGTAAATAAATTCACAAGATTAGTTTTGAAAATGTATTTTTCGATTACATGTCAGACAATAATTGAAATGTAAGTCCATATACGTACCACTTTCTTTTGATATTGTTGCTATGCACAAAGATGGAATAAAATCATAAAAGGTACCACAGAAGCAACATAAAAATGGACGATTTCCACGCAATCGAATAACAGCAAAACACTTCAAACCCTAAGAAATAATTCTAATTTCCATTTTCTACATATAATGTTAATTATTTTTTATTTTTTAGTAGTTTATCCATTTGTTCTTCTTTCTTAGTAATTTGCTGTTCCACAATTTGTCTGGAATATTTTTAACTTAAGGTTCTTCTTAAAGACTTCAGAAGTTTTATGTATTGTTATATGATTCTATGTTATGTATGAGTACATATCTGTACCATACATAACATAAGTACCATATTATCTTAAGTCTATTTTTCGAGTTTTTGCGATAAAGTTAAAAAATAAACAATTTTAGTACTATAAGACTAGACCTTTGCGTGTGAACCTAAGAATAAAGATGTCCGTTGGTTGCTGCATGGCTGTAAAAGTTCGGAACCCTCATGTAGCTAGTAGCTTTGCCGTCACAGACTCTGTTATGTCTACTAAGTGCAACTACACAAAAAATCGAAAAGGGGATTTCAGGTACTACAGCAGGCACAGATATTATATATGAGTACATATTAATATATGAGGTTATATTATTTTCTTAAGTTTTATTTGGTGTCGATTTCAAAAGAATGAAATTCTTAGCAGGAATTCTTAGAATTTCCTTCTATCATTGTTTAATACTGCTGCATTTTTTTGCCAGTCTAAAACTTCTTCACAAGAGAAGACCGTTACTACGTGTGCATTAGCGCCGTGTAAATATTAATATTTATTAATTAATGATCATGCAAAAGTTTGTATGATTCAAATTATTGTCATGTGAAATCTTTAGGAGAGGCCATTGGTCTCCATTGGTTGCCAACTTTTCTCTAGGCTCTCTCTTTCAAAAAATGGGATACTTCAGCATTTCGAAGTTTGTGCCTGGAGAGCAGTGGCGTACGCAAAGGGGGGTGTTAGGGGTTTAAACCCCCCTTGAGCTCAGACAAAATGGCAAAAATAAAAATTTTAGTGCTTTAATACATTTTCGAATTTCTTTTAGTAGTTTCAGAAAATTATGAACCCTTGAAAAAATTCTGCGTACGCCACTGCTGGAGAGAACCGGATAGAATGCCTAAAATCGGGACTGCCGCGTCCTAAACCGCACGAATGTTCATTTTAATTATACCAGTCTTTGAATTTTGATACATGTCAAAATGAACGAATGCCTAACCGTAATGTTTCGTTCACGGCTATCAATGTTCCTGATTTGCACGGAACCGGAGCAGCCTTTTCTAAGTTGCTCAGCAGATCCACTCCGTTGTTCTAAATGCTCGATCCGGCTCCGCTCCGTGCTCCGATTAATGGGTTAATTAGCTCTCTCTCTCTCTCTCTCTCTTTTCAGTTAACTTATTTTTATACGATAACAAATTAAGAAAAAAAAATCGGAGCAGTGGAGCGCAAGAAATTTCTTTGTTTCATTGCTCCGCGTTCTGCTCCAGATCCCTGCTGATTTGACATTCATGATCCGCCTGAAGGTTAAAAAGTATTGCATAGGGGTTCCACGCCCCAACACTGATCTTCATCTCCGTTTCGGAGTCAAGTCCAGACACATTTTGCATTCGGTCTCCTTCATCCGCATCTCACATTCGAAAATATCTCAGGCAAATATTTACAAAGCGTGCCCTACATTCGCATCGCAACAGACAAGAAAATAAAGAATAGAGAACAGAGATGAACGAACGGTTCGAAGAACGTACTCCGTCCCTCCTCGAAACCGAAAATAGAGACGACCTCCAAAATAGCGCAGCGGCTCTGTTTGAAAGGAAACCGCCTTCCTTTTACTCAACTTCGGACTTTTCTTTCTCGATCATAAAAGATACTTTTCGCGGCAGCAGCTGCCGATTGGCGCGTGCGGACGGACATCTGCCAGAGAGGTTATCGTCTGCGACACGTGACTATTGTCTGAGACGCGTGCCCGGAGTGATGCCAACACCGCCACAATAAAGGGAGAGGAAGCATTGATAAGCATAGCTACGTATCAATAGGGGTGAAAACCTTGAATGCATTTATGCAGCTTTCTCTGTGGGGATAAGGTCAGTTCCCTATCGAAAGCTGGATCAAAATCTGAACAATTGAGTTTTGAAATGATCACATCCTTGCGTGTTTATACACAAAGTTTGGGGGGGGGGGGGACGCACGCCAACGTATTTGATCGGTATTCTCAACACACAACCTCATAAATTTATAGATGTTCAACTTAATTTAAAACCGAGTTCCTCAAATTGAACGCTGGTGCTCAGTGGAATGTAAATAAATTTTGCCCACTCGTGACTTCTTTACATCCAATGGTTACAAGAAATTGAAACAATTGTTAGCAGTAGCAAAAACAAAGGGGGATGTAGCTATAGAGCTGCAGCCTCCATAGAACGAAATCAGATTTTTTTTTCAAATCTCCTTGTGCCTCACTCCCCCGCTCCCTTGTTTGAGTTGTTGTTGTTGACTTTAAAATTTGCCTTTTCTTTTGTTAATTGGTCATTTGTCATGAATTTTATAATGAGAAAATATAGGTAAACATCTCTTATGCCAATAAGAAAAGGCACACTTTACCTTTTAATGAGGTGCTCGCACATTCCTAGAAAAATGAAGAGAAGCGGATTGTAGAAGGTTTGAAATTCCTTTTAACTTTGAGATGTGTTTTCAACAAGAGCCGTACAAATCGCAGCATGTAGAAAATAATAAGCCTATTGAAACTTTTTTGAGAGAAGAGGGGCACCGTTATGTCATTGCCTCCGTAAGAATAATGCTGAGCACGGTGCTGCAACACTAAACCGTTGTTTTCCAACCTGGGGGTCTTGACTTTTAGAGGATCAAAATTGACCCGAAATAATTAAGCAACATTGTTATTAAATAAAGTATCCTAAATTATAACCGAGAATTACAAAACTCAGAATTATACAAATAAAATTTTGCAGAAAAGGAGTCGAAAGCCTTTGGTCTCAGCACTAAACAAGGCGAGAAACGATGCTCTGAACCAAAAATTTTGGAAAAACTTGCTCAACGAACTTAAACTTTCTGCGGCAAACATATTGCCTAAGTCATCCGAGTTCGAACAGCTTTTTATAATAAATAATTCCGGTCATAATGGCACAAAGTAAAAAAACTTTAACGGAAAAAAAATCCAAAACATGATACAGTCAAATAAGATTTTTATAAAGGCGGCGAAGGCGAAATCAAAAATATACACTTCAATGAATTTACTCCAAGTGCGTGGACAATACCTGTAAATGGCTGTTTACTGTAAAAAGAGTGTCACTGCAGTGAAACCAAATATCTATGTTTCCTCTGTTCTGTCCCTCACAAATGTATATATCTCTCGCTTTCATTGATGGTCTTGCTGTTAATTTTTAGATTAGTGTTTCCCAACAGGTAGTCCGAGGACCAAAGGTGGTCCGTGAGAGCCTCGGGGGTGGTTCGCGGGAGAATCCGGTGACTGCTTTTATATTTCTCCGTGTTTAAATCAAAATTACGATTTTTGTTGAACATGAACCAAATGCATTGGTTCTGATGAATATCATAATTTATTAAACTGCCTTTAACACAGAGTTCGTTGATTTAAATTAGCTTCATTTAAATCATGATTTAAATCAAGTGATTTTTTTTTTTTTTTTAAATCATTGATTTTTTTTCCAAAAAAATCATTGATTTTACTATGTTAGGAAGTGTTGTAAAAATGAAATGTGTTGCAATTACAACTACAGTTTCAAACAAAACTTCCTAGGTCCATCTGTCTGTGTGCATAACATATTTCATAAGGTTAGAATTAATTACTATTCTTTCAATTTAACAATATTTTTTTTTAAATTTTACAATATTCTTCAAGCATCTTAACAGCAAAGTATAATTCATTTAATCATCCAAATTACAACTCATAATACATAATCATGAACCATTCTGTGTTTTTTATCTTAAAAATTGTATTTTAGATCAATATAATCAATGGCACACAATAAATAATTCAGAATGATAGTGTTTAAAACAGCAATTGTTAGAATTTAGAATATATATCCTTAAAGTTTCACCCACGTCCCCTAATAGCTTAAAGTTTTTTTTCCTTCTAAAATATTTTTTTTATGATAGAAGTTTTCAATAAAGATACTTGATTAAAAAAAAAAGTTTCAGTTTTTAGTAATGGTATGAGCATATATTTCAGGATTTTTTATTTATAAAATTGGAAAATGATTAATGGTACATTCAATGTAAAACTTAAGTACACACAATTGGTACTTTTTTTTCAGCTTTCAACAGCAAAATAATTCAGATTAAATTTGTTCATTTTCTCTGTACTTATTTGTGTACTATTATTCCTGGTAGGATTAAGTTTCATTTGAGTCATGCATTTGTATTAAAATTTGTTTATCATTATTACTATTAAAAAAATATTTATTGCTGTGCAAATAGCTTAAAGTGTGTTTTTACATATTGATTAAGATGCCATACTGTTTCTCTGAATGTAACATAATAAATATCCAAAATATTTAGGGTCTTTTTTAAAAAAATTAAAAAAATCCGATTTAAATTTAAAAAATCCGATTTAAATTTTAAAAAATCCGATTTTTAAAAAAAAATTTAAAAAATCACAAACTCTGCTTTAACATAATAATTATTAGAACACACCGTAACGCAATCATAATAATTATTGTATGATGCGGAAAATGAGTTATTTCAACAACTTATAACCAGGTGAACACTTCATACCGGGCTAGGTATGCGAGCGTGGAACAGATAGTCTGCAGTCAGTCAGTGATCACGTGACAGTTCACGGCACTTAGACCCAAGAGCCTAGGTCCTAGAATTCCTCAGCTTGTGAACAAAAAAAAAAAAAAAAAAAATCGTGCGCTAAAGTCCCATTGAAAAAATTAGAAATTTTCATCGTTATTTTCGACGAAGTAAATTTTATGCTCTTTATTTCATCAAAAGACAATTCACAATTAAAATATTTGTTAGTTTTTGTGACATACAACGTAGCGTAAGTTCTGAAAATTATCATTGAGATGTTTGTAATATTGTCAATTATAATACAGTGGAACCTCGCTATTCGTACACAATTCGTTCCAGGAGGCAGTTCGAATGGAGATTTGTACGAATGGCGAATTATTCTTTCACATAAGATACAATGTAAATTGGATTAATCCGTTGCAGACCCACAGCTGGTTGCTTATTTAAACCTATGAAAATCAAATGTACAGTACTGTACATGAAAGTATAGATAAATAAAACTTTCACTGCACTTTGCTGGTATTGAGGTGAGCTGATGGCCTAAGTGGAATGTTGAGAGGAGGAAGAGGAGTCCTCTTCCCTAAAAACATCACATAATATCTCTTCAGGTGTTTTCTCCCTTTCTGCTCTTCTTTCTTTTTCTGTCTTTTTGCACTAGAAGAATCTTGGGTTTCTTTTTCTAAAAACCTGTCGAATGTTGTCTGCCTTCGACGATTGTTCAGAACTTTTCTAAAATGGTCAATAACATTGTCGTTGATCAATGCTGTTGACCACAGCAGCTTTGGGATGCCATTTTCCCAACCACTGTGTTTTCTCGCAGGGGTAACACTAATTTCTGCAGAAGAAATGCCTTCCTTACTACTTTCCTCCTCTGAAGAAGAAAGTTCTTCAACCACTTCTTCTTGCTGCCCCCTTAGAAAGTTAAAATTGTCAGTAAAATCTCAAAAGTATTAAAATTTTTTAAAAATCCAAAACGCCAAACAAATTATTTCCTTCAAAATGAGCATAATTTTTTGATTTTTTTCTTTAAAAAAGCCAAACTAGCAACCCAGCTGACCCCTGGCACCAGGACAAGTACGAATGGCGAGTTGAACTTTACTTGAACAAGTTGTACGAATAGCGGGGTTCCACTGTAGTTTAATTTATAACAGTTTGTTCCATATTTAATCACCTTTGAATTTTGGTTACAACTGATGAGATGTATGTAATTAGTGGTCCGTGGTAGTTCACTTTCAGGCTGAGTGGTCCGCAGACATCTATGGGTTGGGAACCAATGATTTAGAGCAGGGGTCTCCAAACTTTCCAGCCTTAGGGCCATATTGATTACCCTACAACATAATTATTCAACATAAAAATAGATTACTTCAGTAAACTTAATTTAATTTGCTATAAAAAATAAATATGTTCTCTAGAAGGAGTTTTCTTTCAAGTATGCTAGCTCTCCGCGGGCCGGACAAAATCTGTCCGCGGGCCGGATGTGGCCCTCGGGCCGTAGTTTGGAGACCCCTGATTTAGAGGAACATTGTATGTGCGATGTTGCAATTTCAGATCTTGACTTAGTGGGACTAGGCAGAGCCCATTTTAGTTAATATCTTTATATTTTCTTTTAAATTTATTATTCTTTATTTCATTTTACTTTAATTAGTACTTACTTTAGCATTTATTATTAATTTTTTTGCATTTTGTATTCAGCATTTTTCGTTCTGTGAATTTGTATTTTATTAAGTTTTCCATTTCGTTCTCATTGTGTTGTATTAAGTTTCCGACTTCATTTTTGTTTCTGTGTATTGCATGATATTTCACTCTTACATTTTAGTTCTTAATTTTGTTCATTAGTTTTGAAGATCATTTTTGTTTCACCTTTGTCCTAGCGTTTTGTTATGAATTTTTGGCTTGTACAGTAAAACCTGTAAAGTTGACCGCTTTTGTCAGGAACGGAAATTAGCCCTATATCATGCAATTGTATGAAAACCTATCTATGTTGACCACTTATAGACCATATTTGGGTGGAAGTATTATAAAAACCTTTTGTAAGTTGACCGTCTAATTATTATCATATTTATGCAAAAATAAAAATAACTTTTCCAGGATATTTTTTATGATATAATGCAACACCATTATGCGTCTGCACTGTATGTTGAAACAGTAGTTATGAAGCTTGTCTAAACCTCTTTCTCACTTTACCAATGGGAAAACTATGAGCATTCTTTTATTCTTTAAATAAATTTATTTGCTTAACAATTATGTATTTTTAGGAAATCTGTACCATCAAATAAATATCTTACATAATTAATAAGTTCTTCCATTTTGAAGTTGTATGATACATTGTGAGCCATTCAGGTTTATTTTCTCTAATGATATTTTTGTGAAATAAAATCGCCAAGTGCTATTTATAGTAAGGTTAGTACATGAAGCTAAATTTAAATGTATTTTAACTAGTTAAAAAGAAATGAATGCATAGTGTAAGAATGACAAAATTTTTAAAAAAATCATCCTCACCCTTTTTCAGTTGACCATTAAAGGGCTGCAACCGCAAGTGGTCAACTTGCACAGGTTTCAGTGTATTTGTTATATTATTTTTAGTGCGTTAGACTTGATCAGGGAATTGGAGCAGCCACTTTTTTTGAGTTCTCCACTCTGACTTCTAAGTACTTTCTCCGGCTCCGTATATTTTTACGAAGGCCCATAATATTTATGAATACTTGAATAGAAAAGTTTTGAAATCATCAGAAATATGAACAAAATAGTTCAAACAATGGAATCTCAAAACTTTCGAATATTCAATGTACAACAACTTAAAAAGGAGGTTTTTTAGGGGGGGGGGGGGGGAGCAGTTGATCACGTGACATTTTCTTGCTCCGGCTTCGCTCCGGATCTCTGCTAAAAATAATTATTTTGAAGAAATATAAGTACAAGGGTACTTAAAACATTGTCAAAAGGGTTCGGTGGTAGGGTAAAGATTGAGAAACGCCAATGCACATGAAACGTACAGCCGAAGAATTCAAGTTCTGTTGATAGAAAGGTAAATCTTACTGACTCATGTCTAGCTAAGATTTAAATAAATATATTACAAAAGATATTTATGACGTTGTTTAAAACTAGATGAAGTTAAATGAAACGAAGAATGACAACAAAAGGATCACTTGAAATTCGATTTATTATACATAAGATTTCTAACATAAAACATTTGATAGTTGATGCCAATGAGAAAATCATCACTCCACTCATCCTTTTATATAAAATTTCTTTCATTTTCTTACATAAGAACCGAAAAATCAAAACACACAATTCTCCGTAGCAAAGATAACTTTTCATTCCTTGATAATCATGATTATTATTACACTCTCAAATGAAAATATACAAAATAAAATGCCGTATAAATTTTAACAAATATGTACATTTTAAATACAATACGTAGTTGGAAATCGCGTAGATTCCGAAACGATGAAGTATCTTACAGAATCAAAAACGAAATTGAATGCTTCATTACCTGAACCAATTTCCGATTAATTTAGTTGGAACACGCGCGCGAAATTAAAAAAGCTGCCACATAGACTTCCGTAAAAAAAAAAAAAAAAACGATTTAGAACTTGCAAGTTCTGATTTAAACACGATTTCCTTGTAATTCCTGATTAAATAGAGATAATTAGACAATGTGAAGTTAAAATTTTGATAACAATAGACTCGATGGTGATGAAGTTATTTGTTTCTTCAATCTGAGTCATGGTCAAAATAGGTTAATACCCTAATTTAAAAGAAGATAGCATGACGTAAAATTATGAAAAGAGTTAGGTTTATTCTAAATATGGTGTTCGTTCTTTGCTCTACATAGAATGTGATAGTTTCAATTTTTACTGTCGCGAAATGCAAACACGCAACGTTCTCTAAAAGATGGGAAAACTTTTCTCTTGCATAATCAGTAAAAGAAACTAACTTATTCGTTTAGGAGCATGTAAATATGAACATTTCATATGTTTTGAAAAATATGACGTCGAATTCGTATTGGTTTCTTCAAGCTTTAGAGCATTAAAAGACTAAGTGTTTGGGCATTTATAAGAATAATGATTAGAAGTTAACACCCCCCCCCCCCAAAAAAAAAAAACAAGCATGATTTTCAGTAGTTTAAAAACGGAATACAAATATAACTAGATTGCACACTTCCTAACACATTTCAATAGCTTTTAAAACGAAATCGCAGATACTTAGCAATGAAACAATAAACTTTTGATTTATATACAATTATCCACAAACCAAACAGTGAATTTGTACTAACATATACAAACTGAATAATACTGATTTTGAACATATAAACTTCTCCATCGAATATATCACTTGCATCAGAAACAAAAATTAAGACAAGCACTGTCTCACTCGATCAGCTTTCTAATATATATTATAAAAGAGCCATGATAATTGCCTGTAACTGTAAATGCTTCAAGATGGCGTTAACTACACTTTTGGGATTCGAAAGACGACGAAATATATTTTTATTTCAATTGCTGCACAGTTTCGATATTAGAAGATTATTTTTAAATTCACATAACCATACGAGGGTAAGATGGTGATAATAAGTAATCGTGTCAAACTTTGTTAATCAAAGGCTTTTTACAAGATGGCGCTTCCCAATAGTTTTGGCATTCGAAAGACGAAATATACATTTTTTAATCAAATGTTTTTAAACAAATAAGGTGGTGTAAAAGGGATCCGTTAAAGACCAGGCAACTACTAAATCGTGTCAGGCAGTGCTTAAAATTAAAAAAATATATTACTTTCAGAATTACTGTTGAGCCTAATCTGCAAATCACTTTCTCCAGACTATTTCTGTTTGAAATTCGGAGTAAACACTTCGAAATTTTATCGCAAAAAATACTTAAAATAAAATTTTACGTATAGGTTTCATAAATCACATTTAAGCATATTCTACAGACAATACAAGTTCTTTTCAGTTTTAAAATGTAATAGCGATAGTTATCTATCGATTAAATATCAATACTGAGGTAATATTTTGTACAACACACAACGGAAGCAGGGCAAACTGCTCGCCTACAATCATTTTGTACGAGACACAAAAGTGGACATCATGCTTCATCTGGGATTTATGACAGACATTTTAACGAACTTAAATATTGTATTAGCTTACCGGTTAAAAAAGAAATCGGCAGCTTCATCATCACTCAGATAACCATCACTAGAAATACAAATGAAACAAAAAACCCGAAACCAATGCTTCTTCCGTTTCGTGTGGAACATTGCTAATTTGACTTATCTGGGTATAGGAACACTTTCTGATTAAAATAGAACAAAACAAAGCCTTGTTTTTTCTGACGCGAATAGAGAGAGCACTTTTCCAGAAAATTGCCTAAGTGCTGGTCGCGTTCTAAAATCATGCTTTAAGGAGACCGCAACGAATCGCCTTCGTAAATAACAAATTTAAGACTCCTTTTTCTGAATGCCATAGATCAGTTCAGCGCCTCTTTTTTTTATGGATGTTTTTTGTAACAGCACAAACCATTTGGAAACATGTTTTCAAAGTTCGTTTTTCAATGGTACCTAAACTCACCAAGCTCTGAACTCGGTACTACGCTCTAAATTCGGTGTTACAGTCTGAATTTGAAATTTATTACGCCGATTTTGTCCGGGTCTCCTTAAAGTTTGTATTAAGACACAAAATAAAAAATAAAATAAAGCACCGTTGAAAATCTCACTTTGATTTCAAAACCAATTTTCTCAAAACCAGAACTATGGCATCACGTTGACAGCAAGAACCTTCTGGAAAGATATTTTTTGTGCCGACACAGACAAAAGATGTAAGCAGCTTGAAATCGGAGAGTACGTTGACGACATTATTTTTGAAGTAATGAACGTTCTATACTTTCACTCCACTGTTATAAACATTAACGGAATTAATAAGCATTTGTTGTATAATCTTTATAGAGAAATGTACCTTTTACTTAGTAGTGCTGACGGGACTTTCTCCCCCAAACGTTCACGAAATGATTCTCAATGACAATAAACGCCTGTGAAATTTACAGATGAACTTCTACAGATAACTCAGAAATCCTACAGATAATTTCGAAAAATACGAAAAATATGTTTCAAGAAGGATCTAAAGAAACTAAATTCTCATCTATTAGACATCATTAAGGCTCTAACACTTCGACATTAATTGAACTCAGCAAATATTTCCCCCTGAAAATGACAGACGAGAATGGAATAAAATAATAGTTTGTAAAAGGTGTCTTCCATTTGAGAAATAAAAGTTGTAACTTATTGACACTTCTTGTGGCAGTTCAGGGAGAGGGCAAGATTTTCCGCGGTGCTCGGAAAGCGAGGGACTATCTAGGACTTGGTAAGGACTGCTCCAATGGTGAGGGCCCCGATGGCGCTAATTCCCAGACAGAGGAGGTTCTTGACTGAGGGCCACCTGTTGGTCTTCGCCTGGTCGGGGTCTGTTCCTTCGTTGAAAACGATTAGTCCTTCCTGGAAATAACAAAGGCACATATGAGCTAAATGTAACAAAAAAAAAAAAAAAGAATATATATTTCACTTAACGTGGACCAGTAACGATTAAATTTTGCGGTACGATACGATACTGACATCATGCAAAAAGCAAACTATGGTAAAACTATATTTAAAAATTTGTTTAATGATTAGCAAAGAAAAGTAACATAATATTCGTACTTATTATCGTAACTTACGGACTTTAACATATTTATTTCTGTTTCTTAAAAAGTATTTCCATTCATGACTCAATTTTTAATTTTCGATTCTTTGGAGTGGCAACACCTTAGTTTGTTTATATCGAGCGATCATCATAGTTAGTTTGATTGTTGAACTTATAGCCAGCAGATGTTCTGCGGGGATCAGCTAATTGAACGTAAAAGAAAATAAACTCTTCGATTGACATTGCTGTAATATTTATCAGTTGCTGAGCTAATAATTTGCTGCTACGAACAATGTATAAAAATATAAAAGCTCTGTCAAAATTACACATGGTTCACGGTTCAAAAATTTTTGTAATTATGTTACATTTTTCAAATATAATAAATTTTATGACAAATATATAACTAGTGAAAAAGAAATTATCACAAATTTTCATTCAATAGTACAAAATTTTTTAAATATTGGCAGAAATTATGTCGACAATTTTCAAACAATTTTAGAGAATCCCGCAGCAGAAATGTTAAAAAAAATACTCGCTAAACAATATATCAGTTAATTTCCATATGCGATTGCGAAGATTCCTCCTCCCCTTTTCAGTTTTTGCGTGTTCCTCGAAATTGAATACACAGCTAACACAAGGATTTTTTTTAACACATGTAAGTTATTTATAAACGAAACACCGAAATTATGCTTAAAGAACATGACACGGATATCGGTAATTTTATGTTCTCTGAAATGATGCACAAAAAGACCAACAGTCACGTACATCCACACAATGAGTTTGCAAAGCAGGATAGAAAGTAACAGGAAGCTAGGAGTTTTTTTTTTTTTTTTCTCACAACAGCTATACACACATCGTGCCATTCTGGGGCAAAAGGACAGGGCCACAAGTTCCATGAACTTGCAGAAACCGACGATAGATGGCGTTGGGGGTATTCAGTAATTTTTAGCATTTCTAATTCGAATGGAATTCATTTCAAGAAATGTAGCGTACTTAATTGTTTTCAGAAAATAGTCTGAGTTCAACAAACACATAAATACATCAATATAATAAAATAATTAAGAAAAAGAAGAATTTAAAAAATTGTGTTTTGTTTCATATGCTTAGAACACAAATGCCCCTAAATGTTTGCTTTTTGCCATCACAATTTATAATACAGTGAATACTGTAGTACAGACGAACAGTTGTTTTTAAAACAACAAATTAAAAATTTGTACTTTTGCAATATTTTTTTTTTTTTTTGCCCAGATAATTTTTTGTGAGATCTGTCTTCATTGTATACACTCCGTGATTGCAAAAATCAAACAATTTGGAGCATTTGTGTTCCAATCATATCCTCTTCATTCCAAGTGTACCCAATTGGGTACATTTTAAAATACTGTTTATTAACTACTGTTTGTGCAGTTTGAAAGCTAACACACCCAATTGTTTTTGAAATTAATCAACAGATAGTTTACTTCATTTTAAACATGGAAATTTGGCATTAATTATTATTTAAACTAATTATTAATTAAAATTAAAAAAAAGACAAATTTTTTAGTTATTTTGTTTTGTAATCATTTTTTAAATCAGAGAGCCAAAAAATTGCGTCAAAATTGTTTGTGCTTAGTTCTGGGGTCTGAAGAGGTTAAAACATAAAACAAAAATGTTTAACTTCAGTATTTATATATATAAATATGTTGGCTTCATTTACAGCAAGTAAAAAATATTATATTTCTGAATAATTTCTTACAGTAAGTATCATACTATTTTAGATGGATGGAAAAAATGAATCAATGCAGTAAAACCAATATTTGTGCACAATAGTGCGTTTGCGTTCATAAAATACAGATCTTAATACATTGAATATTAACAGTAAAATGTAACAAGGTTCCGACTCTGCCAAATGGTACTTGATTGTTCGTTCTACTTTAAGTGCACTTAAGTCGTAAAAATATTCAAACTATTTTCCACGAAGACATATCTTTTTCCTTCCGCAAAATTACAAAATAATACATGTGTTTGCGCCACGATATAGATTAGCCCCTCCTGGCTACTGAAAAAAAAAAAAGTCCATGTTCAATCATGTTCTTTTCAGAATGCCGCAATGTAATAATGTGAAAAAGAGGGCATTCTGGAATGAGGTCGAAAAGACAACTAGTACTTGTCCGACAACGATGGCCTCAATCCCTTGATGAAATGTTTATCTTCACCTACTTATGTATGGTAATGCATCGATATATACTTTTTAAAATTACGATACAACAATCGCAAACTTCTAGAAATCCTCGCAGATTCACTAGTCCTCCAGGGTAACTTTGAACCAAGTCATATTTTTTACTATATTTGACTTTAAAAATTAAGATTAGAAAACTTTTTATAGCCTATTTAGCCGAGTGCAGCTGCTTCTAGTTTCTTTCCTTTTCGTCAAATATACCAAGATATACCGTGGTTCAAAGTTACCCCCCCCCCCCCCAAAATGACTATCATAAGTATCATTTTAGATTTCGCACACTATAACTCTTTTCCAGCATATTTATATATAATATATTTTGCTTTTAAAATAAATAAATAAATAAACAAAGATAAATAAAATCTATACCAATTTTCTACTTAAGGATATTCAACCAACTAGACAATGTTGTTTGAAATCTTAAATAGACTTCTATAAGGCTGTACACATGTACAACCCCCCCCCCCCCCCCCAAATAATATCGAATTTTGCTTCAAACTTTTCATAACGAACATTGTGTGTGTGTGTGTTGCTTTTTCGTCTTTTGCTCACTTTAACTACTTCAATACCATCAGAGTTATTATAACCATCTTATATTATTATTAAATTAAAACATTTTGACAAGCTATTTTTGAGCATTTACACGCCCTTGGGAACGAATCAACTATCCGCGTTGTTTTTTTTTTTTTTTAAAGGGCAGGCAAGTAAACATCTGGAGCAATTCTGGCCGTTTTGAGAAGTGGCGGTGAGACGTCAGGCAGCCATCCCACACGTAGGGCTGGATGTTTGCAAAGGAACGAGGTACAGGAAAAAGTACTGGTTACCCCATAGTTAAAACTTCCAAAGGGGGGAGTATTGGGCGTGAGACAGAGCAACATAAAGAATATGTATCAATAACGGTTAGTTAAAGACAGTAAAAAAAAAAAGAGAATGAAAAAAAGGCCCAACGTCACACGCTTGGGGAAAGCGGAAAGATCGTTCTATATATACATAGAGATGGCACGGGGAGCGGAAGTTGAAGCTATCAGGCAGATTTTCTAAGAACGATACGAGTACTTAGAAGACGCGATGGAGGAGGAAATGGAACGACTTTTTCGACAATGTTCACTTTCATTTGAAACATCCTTCTGAAAAGAAGATGGGCTCCAAGCTTGGCAACCTTCACGGCTTCTAGTTTGGTTGAACTGACAAAAATTTCGTCTTTGGTTGTCATCCATTTTGTTTCAATATCATCCAATAAAAATAAATATAAAATGTTCAAGTGGCTAATCATGGTGTCCGTCTGGAACGCATAAAAAAATCCTGAATAATTTCTCGAGCTGTTCTCCGTCGTCTCCTGGGAATATGAAGTTTTTTAAAAGGGGAATGCTGCAATCAAATCGGCGGTTTAGAAAATATATTCGTTTAAAAAAACCCTAACTTTTGCCTTCAAGTTTAAGCACAGATATAATCCAGCAATAAAACCAAATAAAATAGATTGTGTTTATTTGTCTTTGCCAGAGAACGGTCTTTCTTGTTTAAATACCCAGCCCATTTTGTTGAATTTCGCAGAAACCGGCAGCAATTTTGAAATACTTTTCTTTCTTCAAGAAACAAATGTAATTCAAAATAATTTAAATTAAAAAAAAAAGTATCTGACACCCCAAACCCAAATAACAAAAATAACTAATTAAACGTTGATATTACTACGAACGTGTGTTTTGTGTTTTCTTGTTTATCCAGATGTTTATGTAGGCTTTTGATTTGTCGAAGAAGATATATACATTATGAATTTAACGAATACCAGCACTAATACAAAAAGCAAAGAAATGGATTTACTCACACACGGAAAACAATTGCTTACATTGTCACATAAGTGCAAGGGCGAATTAAAACACAAAATGGAAGTGCAAAATTATTTTAAAACATCACTCTTCTCCATGGCATTCGAAATGATTCTGACGGTACTTTTTTTTTTTTTTGCCTAAAAAGAATTTTATAAAGTGTTTTATTAAACTAAACTTGCAATCCAATCCTTTCTTTTTATTCTATATATTCTATAGCAATAGGCCGCTCGGGAATGACGAACTGATGAGTGTGTACTCGCTGAACTAGGATCGCCTGAGGAACTTATTTCCAATTTCCCCCATTCTATAGTAGTCAAAAAACCAATGAAGTGGCGGCACCCTTTACGACTCATGCCGCTGAGTGGAGATTCCAGTCGCCCACGCTAATTCCGAGACTACAGCCACCCAAGAGCCGGAGTCAGCAAAGGTGGAAAGAATGAAAAAAGTTATCAAAGAAAAGAAAAGTTTCCCACGTTCCGCGACCCCACCCGAATGTTTCCTTCGCTCCCTCCCGTCCTGCTCCCTAGTTCCGACGTTATCAGCTGAATGAATGGAGAGAAAACCGAGCGACGCATGCGCAGACGGGGACGCGTTCCACGAATTCGGCGAGACGATCCCATCCATCCCTCCACTCCTACCAGTGTTGCGACGCATGACAAAAGCAAGCGACAAAAGTGAATGAATTTGGCCTTACTCTGAAGTCTGAAGAATAGTGCGAGATCGAAAAAAAAAAAAAAAACAATCAAGTTAGAAAATAATAGCAACCTAAAGACGAAGAAAACGCAAGCATTTCCATACCGCCCCTTGGTCTAAATCAGGGGTCTCCAAACTACGGCCCGAGGGCCACATCCGGCCCGCGGACAGATTTTGTCCGGCCCGCGGAGAGCTAGCATACTTGAAAGAAAACTCCTTCTAGAGAACATATTTATTTTTTATAGCAAATTAAATTAAGTTTACTGAAGTAATCTATTTTTATGTTGAATAATTATTAATATGACATCTACATTGATATGGTCATGGGTTAACTACTCATAACATTGTTGTAGGTTATTATTTACTAACTAACAAATTATTGAAATGAATCCAACTAACATTTTATACATTTTAAATGAAAAGATAACTTATAACAAGCATAACGACATATGAAATACTAATGAGATTTATGTAATTGAGATTTTCCACTGACAATAGTTTGTAGTTGTGGACTAATTTTACTTGTACCAATTATTAAAAGAGATTTAAGATGCTCATCAGTTAATTTAGATCTGTAAACATTTTTTGTGTACTTCATTTTGGAAAAGGTCTTCTCACACAAATAAGTAGTACCAAAAACAGAAAACAGCCCACGAGCAAATTTATGCAAATTATCAAATTGTGTCAGTGGAAGACACTTATAAAATTCCAACAAAGATAAGTTTTGATATTTGTTCTTAATTATATCACTGCACTGTAGATCAATCATTTCCATTTGAAGTTCCGGGGCTAGGGTTTCAATGTCAGTATCAAAAGGATTCTGAAAAATCTTAATTTGATTCGCAATGGCATCAAAGTCCGAGAAACGAGTATCAAAATTTATTTTCAAAGCACTCAAAGTTTCGATTGCAAAATCGATAGGAAACTCGGTCTCAGTGGTGTGGCTAAATATTTCACATGTTTTAAAATGTGAAAAACATTTACTTCGTAGTTGTGATTGAAACAGTATCAATTTCTTCCGGAATGATTTGATATTATTGTATAAATCAGGAAGATGATGGTTTTCTCCTTGCAATCTCAAATTCAGTTCGTTCACATGTTTTGTCAAATCAACATAGAATGCTAACTTCCACAGCCATGCGTTGTTTTGCAATTCAGTAAGAGGGCGATGCTTTTCATTCAAAAAAAATTCGATCACTGCTCGAAGTTCAAAAAAGCGCTGAAGGACTTTCCCACAACTAAGCCAACGTACGGCAGTATGATAAGGTAAGTCATTTTCTCCAATCTCTTTAATAAATTGTACGAATTGTCGGTGATTCAGCCCAAAAGATCTGATAAAATTAACAGTTGATATGACTGGTTTCAGAACTTCAGACATATCCAAACATTTTCCGCACAAAGACTGTTGATGAATGATTACAATGTAAGACTATTGGTTTTGAACCACCGTCATTTTCTACAGCCTTTGACACAAGAGCGACCACTCCTTTATCTTTCCCACTCATGTTTTTGCCTCCATCAGTTGTAATACATTTCAAGTTTTTCCATCGAAGGTTCTTTTGCTTAATGGCCATTTCAACTCCTTTAAAAATATCTGAACCAGTAGTTGTGCCATGAATACTATACATATCAAGAAGTTCTTCATGCACTTCATAGCTTTTATCTACTCCTCGAATATAAATCAACACCTGAGCAGTATCTGACACATCCGTTGACTCATCCAAGGCCAAAGAAAACCACTCAACATGTCCATTTTTGTTGAACAGTTGAGAGGATATATTTTCAGCGATGTCTTCTACCCTTCGAGCCACAGTGTTTGCTGACATACTGACAGTTTTTAATAAATTTACCTTTTCAGGGCACATTTCTTCGGCTACTGCGATTATGCATTCTTTGACCATTTCTCCATCGGTGAATGGTTTTCCACGTTTTGCAATTTCAAGAGCCACACGAAAGCTGGCACGAGTTGCAGCCTCTTGTTCAGTTTTGAGTTTTGTAAATAAAGATTTCTGCGATTTCAATCCGCGCTTCATAGCTTCGAATTTTTCTGTCCGCAAACTTCCTGTATATTTTGAGTAATTTTGAAAATGTTTTGCTTCATAATGACGTTTAATGTTATATTCTTTGAGAACGGCTTTGCTTTCATTGCAAATCAAACATAGCGCCTTGTTACTGGACTCAATTACGAAATACTGAATGTTCCACTGATCTTTGAATTTTCTGCATTCACTATCAATTTTTCGCTTCTTTTCCATTCTACTAAATCACACACAAAAGCAACAATTCAAATAAAAATATTGTTACAAAGATGTCTTAAACTTAAACACGCACAAACACGTTTTAAGGAGGTACGCACTATTTTATTTCACAGCAGTGTCATAGGAACTGACTTGTGGTTGCGCCACTAGCCTTCTTATATATTTCACTTACTGCCATCTAGAAGTGAGTGGAAGACACCAGAACTTTATCGAACCAACGAGATTATTCTGTAAGTGCTATTAGCGCCATCTGTTAGGGATAGAAGGTACTACCTATTTCTGCTTGTGTCCACCAGATGTCCTGTCACGTTACTCCTCATGGCTCGCTCGTACTCTACGACTAATCTAGAAATTACAGATAATGACAGGAAAATTAATAATATGCAGTGTTGCCGTTTTGCGGACTTTAGTTCGATTTGCAGCCTTTTTTAAACGTGGCGTACTTTTTCTGACTTTTTTTTTCATGTAAAAAAATACTCATTCGTTACTTGAGTACTCGTTAGGAACCGAAGTAACGATTACTGAAGAAAAAAGTAATCAATGATTACTTGTGTATTTCATTACTTTTGTAATCAATGATTACTATGGCGATACGATGCGGGTACCCCATTATAACGGATACCCATACGATACAGAAAATACATCAGCTTCCCCGTCGCTAATGGCATCTGGAAAAAAAGTAATCATATTTTACACCACTAGTGGACTGATTCAACTTTTTACCACCGGCAACAATTAATGATAATATGGTTTTGGCCCTTGGAATTTACTGGAGTAATCAATATGGCCCTAAGGCTGGAAAGTTTGGAGACCCCTGGTCTAAATTAATCATTGCAGTAATATCCGATCAGAAATCCTTTATCTTCGACATTATTTGAAAACGTTCTTTTTAATCTTAATTGGTCAGTTATCGATTGGTTATTATCAATTTATTTTTGGAATAATTAGTTTATAAATTATTTCTATTTACAATGGTTTTGCTGCGCTTGGCTACACCAAGTTTTCAAGTTACGACACAGTGAGCATGGACCCCACATATATTACGGGGTCCTGTTGCTAAATCGTGCCACGGGACTCTTCCATTTTTGTCAAACTTTGAAAGAGGTGCATAAAAATAAGTTTTAATCATATTTTTTCACCCCGTGCCCCATTGCTGCGATAGTTCCTAGCATTCCCATGTGGGGGGCATGGCTGTGATTTCATAAAAATACGAAACAAGTACTCTGTTAACAACACAAGACATTTATCATACTACATTAACTACAAATATACTGAATTAATACATTGAATTCAGATTGTAAGAATTGTGAAGCATTAAGAGTACTATGCAAAAGAGGCAAGCTGCTTGAATCATGGCAGTTTTGAAAATGCGAATTAATACTTTGACATTATTTTAAGCCTATTAAAATCGTGTGTGCTTTCAGAAAATGTAAACGCTGTCAATGTGTACTCGTCATGAGGGCGGGCAGTATGAATTAAGAACCAAAAGGCCTGTTAGAGAGAAGATTCGGCGAGTTCCGAGAAAATATTGATTCTAAAGATGTAGTTTAACCTTGCCAATCAAAGGATGATTTTACACTAAACGGTAAGGGGTTTTGAAGTCGGTGATCCTGCATAATACAGACCGAGTTTAGTCTTGCTGAAGTTTTAAGGATAAAAAAAATTCAAATATAGTAACTGCATAAACATTGTATTTAAGCAGCATGCAAAAGCGTAGGCCCATATTTTCTTAAGGTGTGGTAGCAACAGCTCAACGTGTTCATATTACATTAAATACAAAATCATTTGTGTTAATTGCACTGAGCTGAATAAATTTTCTCCCACAGGTCATTTTTACGCCCGAATTTGCTCATATTGATTATAGTGAAAAGTGAATTATCATTTTTGGAAACTGAGCTTCAGTTTTACTTTATTTTGAATTAGGGAGGTAATGAATATTCGGCCACTATTCGGTATTAGGCCCTTTGGCCGAGTATTCGGCCTGGCCGAATAGTCATTTCATCACCCAGCCAAATATTCGGCCTGGCCGAATACTGGGTAAAATCAAATTCGGCCTGGCCGAATAGTTCTGCTGCAGTAAAAAAGTAAAAAAATAAAGAAATTAGTAGATTTTAAACATTTAAAATTGTATTATAATTATTGCAAAAGAATACATTAGTCCCCTATAGTTTTAAGAAATAAAAATTATTTTAAATAAACTACTTTTTTTTAATCTTGTTTTAGGCTTGACTGAGCAAAAACACATTTTAAAGTTGTAATATTGTATTTTATATTTAGCCTTTGCTCCCAAAAGCTGCCAATAGTTAATTATAATAGATAATATGATAAATTAATTTTGTTATAATTAACAAAGTGGAAGCCAGACTTTGTTTGGGTAGACTGATTTATTGTGAATATTGGGTTAGAGAGAAATGTGAAAAGCCCAAAATATATCATGAATATTTAGATAGCATAAGTTATTGGGGTTTTTGAAAATAGAAACATATTCCAGTTAAGTGCATTAAGTTTTAATAGATCTTTTAAAAATAGGTATGTAAAAAACCCCATAAAATAAAAATATTAACTTTTATATCTTTTAAAATGTCTTCATAAAACAGTTTTGAGAAAGGTAAAAGCTCACTATTATTTCTTTCATTGCAATTAAAAAATTAGCAAAATAATGCTAATGCTTACTACTGTCATTTCTATTTTGCTTGTGGGTGACATTCTTAGTTTTATTACATTCAAAACAATAGTGAAAATAGATTAATTTTAAATACGTAGTTCTAAATTCTTAACAAACAGAATTAAATCATACGTCATAGATTGTGTGTAATTGGTGTTTGACTTTGTGAATAATTTTAAATTTGACATATTTTCGATTACAACGATTTTCTAGAAATTTTAATATTCGGCTTCGGCTTATTCGGCTTTGAAGAAAGGACCGAATATTCGGCTTCGGCCTGGAAGGAATGGCCGAATATTCGGTATTCGGCTATTCGGCCAAATCACTATTCGTTACATTCCTATTTTGAATACATTTTTACAAAAACTGTTTAAAAAGTTGTTAAATTAATAGTATCATATTCCCTTCATTATATATCAGCTTTACTAAGGGGGCAAAAGAGGTAAATTATTTAAAGTAAAAACCAATCTTTTTTGAGTGATTTAAAAAAAAAAACATACACACACAGCCTTTTTTTTTTCAGCCCTGGTAATAAACTTTTACTACAAAACTACAATTTTTGTTGATCTGACTACTGTTGTAATAATAAAAAAAACTCTTAAAACAAAACTTTTTTTGGTTCGTTCGAAAACTCTTACTCTTCAAATTCGTCTTAACGAGTTTCCACGCACCAAGTTCTGAGAAGTGAAAACACAATAGATAACTCTCTAGATTCATCTCAACTCAACACAAAAAACGCTAACGCCTTCCCGTCATCTACAGCGGCATTCCAGAAACAGAAAGCAAACATCAAGTGCCAACATCACTGGACATCAAATCAAAGGAGCCGGAGATGGGAAAAAGAAAATCTTCCAAAAATGAGCGGCTCTGCGAGGAAACCCCGCTCCTCGGATCCCCACCCACCCAAGATGCAGAGGGTCTTTTAAAGGACACGACCTCGTGAGAAGCGAGCGCCTTCGGACGCCTTTCATTGGCCGAGACGGAGCGATGGAATGCGAGTCGGCAACGTTCCGAGAAGCCGGATTTCGAGCGTACAAAAAGTGCTTCTCCCCTCACATACCCCCAACAAAACTACCCATTCTTAAAAGCGAGGTGTTCGGCCACCATCCACCTGTCTACTTCAACAGAATTAGGCAGTATATAAAAAAAATATGGCCCTGTTTTTTTTTATGCATCGCACGGCCTGTTGTCGGTTCTTCCTTTTTCAAGGTTGTCGCCGCGGAAATTCCTTTTTCGGTCGAGCATTATTTGTGAAGTTTGGGCTGGCAACGCGATTCGCATGGCTAATGAATAGTGGTTGAGTCACATTTCGCGTTTTTTAACCGGCTCCCGATCTCATTATGGAAGCGGTGCGTGAAGAAAGAGTTCGGGTTAGTTTCGGTTTCGTGCGCAAGAATAAGGAGGTTATACGTTTTCCGTTTGTTTATCAGTGACGGTTTTGGTTGACACCAAACTCGGTTTCTGGTCTTCCAAATGCGAACTTTAAAGGTTCAATCACGTAACAGGTTGGGATGCTCAAATTTATTAAATTCCACGGCGAGTCTGTACTTCCAAATGCGAACTTTAAAGGTTCAATCACGTAACAGGTTGGGATGCTCAAATTTATTAAATTCCACGGCGAGAAAAACGGGTGGAGGGAGGGAGAGAAAAGGAAAAAGAGAGGAAAGGGTCTCAAGCGTTAAATACAATCGCAAGTGTTACATTTTAAATAACAGTCACTCTGTTGATAAACCCTCTCCTACCCCCCCCCCCCCTCCCCTCACACACACACGTTTAAATTACAAACCTTTTTGGTTTCGGAGAATTTCTTTCTTTTAATAATAATTACCTCAATGATTAGAATTTTTAGTTAATTGGGATTTTAACTCTCAATTATTCAGCTTTTCCATCTGTCAAGAGACATTTTTTCTCAGCTAGAATTTTTCCTTCACTCATTAAAATTGCTTCGAATTTTTCCCTCGGAGAACACATTTCTCCCAATTCGGATTCTTCCGAGTTCTTCTCTCAATCATTAAAACTTTGCCTTCAACTATTAGGGCCTTCACTTTTCTTTAGTATGAACATTTCTACTGATAGCTTTCAAGCCCCGGCTCCAGTATCTTGTATCAGAGGCCATATACCCATTTAAAAACATAAGTGAATAAAGCGGAAATTCTACAATGGAAAGTAACGGACTTATTTCATACGGAAAACCTATATAAGTAAAAATTCCGAAAGATCTGCAATTAACCGATAAAACAACATGGCTGTTATGGAAATTTATTGAAATCAGTTCTTTAAAGATATTCGTTTATTCATTTATTTTTTCTCCGCGGTAACGCGTTATTTTGCTTCGAAGCAACGTTTCGTCGGTTTGTTGATTTGCATTAGCGTTTTGAACTCTCGATTTAAGTATAAAGTGAGTGTTTGTGTTTCTAATTTATTCAATAATAAAAGGGACGCATGAAAATTTCAGTCGCACTATAAGGAGAGATTACTGCTAATTGAAATATTTAAACAAAACTAACTGTTGTCAAACAGAAAAACTAAAATGTCTGAAATTTGTTTAAACGTTCGAGGCTGAGCTCGAAAAATTTAATGAATTACGGTCGAACGAATGAACTTTAGTTATCTTAAAAGCACCTGTATCACAGTTTCAATAGAAAGTTTATCGAGGTGTGGCAATAGATAGATTTTTTACACAATGAATAAGAACTCGAGGGCAGAGAATAGCAAAGGCATGCATTCCAGAACGATCACTGTTATCTCAAGGAGCATTTCACATCAAGAGCCATCTCTTAAAAATGAAACGGCACAGAATGTTCTATTAGGGACAGAACTTCAAAACCAATTCAATGCATTGGAACTAGTCTTACTCATTATCATTTGCATAAGCACGCCGTACTTCAGTTTAGATATCATTCAAGATTATCATTAAAAATTTGAAACTAATAGCTTGAATGTGTTTATTACACATTTCGACCGGTAGGGTGATGTAAAGAAATTTGAAGCACTTTAAACACAATAAGGTTAATTTGAACCAGATTTCAAAGTTTGTCGTCAAGGTGCACTCATAGTGAAGTTTGTATAGTGAGGTGTATAAAATTAAAAATTTTGATATTTATATCCATAAAATGTCGCAGCTGCATTTCAGCATTAAAAAAAGCGACAGCAAGGGCACGAGCGTGCACTGTAAACGACCCCTTTGGGGTGAAATTTGTAGACACCAGCTCCTGCACTTATCAATTTCAAGAGAATCTTTACACATCAGAGGAGATTCAATTATTTACCCATTGAAAAAGGTTCTGAAAACTAAAACTCCCACACTCATTTCGTGGGAGATCAATATAGCATATCAGTCATTGATTCATATTTGGTATGTCGTCGGATTTCAAAAAATGCTTTCACATTTTGACGAATGTCATCCAATTAATACAAGAATAAATAATTTTAAGTACTACTACCAATATAAACGAAGTTTGATTCCAACATAGTTTCAGTAGTTACCTTTCCGAAAAAATGAGAGTAAATTTGGTAAATCAAATCCTCAAAAAACAACCGTTGTAAAAATTTTCCCGCTGAGAAAACCTTAACTCGTATCCTCAAAAAAGATCCCTTTCATGCTAAACCCCAAAACCCTCGGCCGTAAAAAGTTATGATATCCAATTTGCCCGCCATGTATCTTCCCCTTCCTCTCCAAAAAAAAAAACCCCTTCGTCCGCAAAGACTATTGATACCTATTTGGCCTGACAAACTAGCATCCTCCGTGCCCCTTCATCACACCTACTTCAACTAGAACCTCCCCCATCGCCAACACCTTACCGGTTTGGATAGATCCTTGAAATATTTTTTAATGCTTCTCACAACCCAAACATATAAATTTGGAGAAGACTGACTAGTAGCGAATTTATGGAAAAAGAGCCAAGCGGAAATGCAAGTCGATCGCTTCTGTTTGCATCATTTATTGAGAAAATATTAAATGCAATCTTGTGGCATGTCAAATCGGTGAGGATTTTTCGATTGAGTACATTTAATTTTAAAAATATCTGGCAAAACATTTCAACTACGAGCGATTGGGATTGCGAAACTTTTTTTTTTTTAAATCCTATCGCTAGCTACAGTCACTTGATATTGACCTTGAGAAATAATCGTTAATATTTTATCAGCTTTGCCAGTGCAAACGTACTCGCACTACTTCTTGAAAGAAGTGGCATAGATAAACTACTACGACGCAAAAACGAATGAATGAATTTTGCGAAGAACATTTAAGAAATGAATTCTTTATCTTTTTTTTTACATTAACCATTTCTAGAAAGAAAACTTATGAATCAAACTGGAGAAATAAGTTACGTCATGAATACAATCACCACCGGAAAGAGCAATACAAAATTCTTTGTGGTCGTATTATTACGACATCGGTCAATAAAGAAAGCATTTAAGCTGCAGATAAGATAAACGGAAAAACAAGACTTTGTTCCAGTCTAATCGATTGAAATAAAAAGAAACAAGACGATATATCGCGCTCACAACGAAAAGTGGCACAACTCAAAAATTAAAAAAAAAATACTAATAATTAAATTAAATTAAAAAAACGCAATAAATATTGATTTAAAATCAGAATTTAGTACTCTTCATTGCTACAACCCTGGCACAAAGTTAATTTTTTCTGGTGAGTGGTTTCAAAGACTTCCCAATTACACACAATAGATTTGGATTGCAAAAACCAACTAGTAATCATTACATATCAGATCACAAATTAAAATGTAGTTATAGTAACCTAATCCATATAAAATCGGCATAACTTAAAATGTTAGATAATAATTTTATTTTGTACTTTATTTTTTTGCCACTACAGTTGCCAATGAGTAATATATCCCTTCGGATGGATAATTTCAAACTTTCAAACTCAATTATCTGTATATATTATCTGACACATTTTTAAAGAGTTCAGTATTTGGTTGATAGGAATGTAACGAAAAGTGGTTTGGCCGAATAGCGGACTACCGAATATTCGGCGGCCGAATAATTAAATTTCCCAAAACTCATTGTACTTCAGAGCCTTTGTTAAAATTTAAATGCAATTAAAATTTTTTAAGTATTTTTTTTTTATGCCTTCTATAGTTAGGTTTGTTTAAAATCTTAAAAACATGCAAAATTAAAGCATTTTATGTCTTGCTTTGAATGCAACACTGATAATTTCCCCCATAAGTGGAATGCAAATGATTCATTTTAATGTAAGCATTTCCATCCCTTTAAATCAATATTTAATTTAAAATAAATAAAAAAATACCATTATTTAGTAAACGTTTTACTTTGTTTAAAATAGTTTTATTCAGATATTTTTTAAGTTACAAAAGTTCATATTTTTTTCTTAAGGATAAAAAAAATATTTAGATATTTCAAAATTGCGAAGTTGACTGATCTTTTATAAAAATGTAATGCGTTAAGCCTGAAATAATTTACGTTAGCATTTGTGATATGTTCTAGGCTTTTAACTTCACATTTCTCTCTCACCTCCACAAAGACTGCACCTCCCCTTTGGTAACAATAGCAAAACGAAAGCATCATAATGTCCGTCACAGTGAGCATTTGCTCTTACAAATAAACAATATTCATAAAAAAGAGTAACATAATTTTGCTTAGAAAAACTAATGTTTTTAAAACATAAGTTCCATCTATATTACAATGCATAATATAATAATTATAATAATACATTCATTAGTATATTTTATACTCGAATAACTGCAGGCAAAATAAGCAAACCCGATACATAACTAGAAGATTGGCATATTTGCAAGATACCGACCAAGTTTTGAAATCACATACTGGTGCTATGTTCAAAGCAAAAAGCAATATGTAAAAAGAGTAGTCTATTTTCCAAATTATTCCTATTTATAAAAATTATATACTATTGTGTTCTTTAGCAGGAACTGAACATATTCGGACTGGTCGAAAATGATCTCGCCAACTATTTGGCTAGGTCGCATCTGCGGCTAGATCAGCGGTGCGCAAACTGGGGGTCGCGACCCCCGGAGGGGTAGCGAGAAAACTTTTGGGGGTCGCGAAATGTAAAAAAATACAAATTTATGAAAAATCTACAATTATTACAACTTTTATTCCATTTTTATGATGGTTTATAAGCTTGGTGCGCTGTTTTAAGAAGGCGTTATTTTAATCGATGACGTCACGACTCTTTTAAAAACACTTTGTAAGAGAAAATCCTGGAAAGAATTTCGATTTAACTTCGTTTACGATTTAACAAAACCTGTACTGTCTATCCAGGGGTCACGACAAAACTTTACACAAAGTAGGGGTCGCCAATAAAAACAGTTTGCGCACCACTGGGCTAGATTATGAAGTCACTATTCTGCAAAAGGGCGGAATATTTGTTACATCCAAGGCCATAGTCAGAAGGGGGCCTACGCCCGCCTACCCCGAAATCCCAAAAAGTTTTGTAGTGTGGCTGGCATATACTCCTCCCAGAAACTTTCTTTAACATAAGTGTCGAAGCCAGCCCCCCCCCCCTCCCTCCCCCGAAAAAATTTCTGGATACGTTGTTGGTTACATCTCTATTTCTTAACACGGATTATCATTTCAAAAAAGCTGCTTGTCAAAAAAAAAAAAAAAATTAAAGCGAGCAGCCGTAATAAAGGACAAAACTATTGCAAAAAAAAAATAACACAAAAGTGGAAAAAATCAGCAAGGAAAAAAAACTTAAATTTTAGATAACTATCCTGTAACTTGATTTTTAATTTTTAGGTAACTTAATTCCAGTGATGACATAAAAAGAAAAAATTACGATAAGGAAAAAAGTTCTTTCCTGCATGCGTAGTGAATGTTCTTCGAAGTAAACAATATTCGTTCGAGGAGAACAAATTTTTCCTCATTCTATATCCTCGATAAAAACAATTTAGAAACGCGACATTTAATCAACAGATTTAACTAGAAACATATTTGAAAATAGCTACGCTATCGCAATTACATCATTACATTTGGCGCACATCGTAGTAATAAACGCGCCATGGGTATGGCTGAAGATTGTTACGTAATCGAAATTTCATTGCCAAGTTACTAAAAAAGATAGACCTTACAATATTTTCCTTTGCTCTTGGATAAACAGAACATAAAGGTAAAAAGATAGAACAATCCGGGAAGAAAGATAATGGAACTCGATTTAGGAAAATCGTAGATCATTCTTCAAATCGAGTTTTGGAACATCAAGATCTCAATTCCGATGAATCGGCTACCACTACCTATCGAAAGCTATGCTTATTTTCTACTAAACACGATGGTCGAATAGAATGTACCACGAAGTCATTAAGGATAAAAGAATATATATCTAAAATCTAGCATAAGTATTGGGCGGCACACGAGGAAATAGGCATCAAGAAAGATTGGGGCAAGCCAATACTAACAAAGAGTCGGCCGAATGGGTCAAAAGTTTTTTGTGTATTCATGAGAAGCAAAGGCGACTATTTCGAAATGAAATTTAAACACACCTCATCGGCATATTCCACGGATTTCTTACGAATAATACCAATTTCCAAAATATATATATATATACATATATATTACTTAGCGTGGACCAGTTACGATTACATTTTACGATGCAATAAGTTACAGACATCATGCAAAAAAAAAATGGAAATAGGATATTGAAAAATTTATCTATTGATTAGCCTTAGCATATTTTTTGCATTTATTATCGTAACTTACGAACTTTAACAAATTTATTTTTATTTCTTAAAAAGTATTTCTATTCATAACTCTATTTTTATTTTCCGATTTTTGGGAGTGGCAACACCTTAATTTATTTATATCTAGCGATCTTTTCTTAAGCCTTTCGAATTTTAAAGCGTTTTCTGCTATTTTAAAATGGTTAATTTCCGATTCTTTGGAGTAGCAACACTTGAGTTTTGTTTATACCGAACAATTATTCTTGTGTTTAGATTGATTGTTGAATTTGTAGCCCGCAGATGTTCTGTGGGGGATCAGCTAGTTGCTACTTAATTCAAGTTTCATCTCATCATTGTCATATTCACGTTTGTTCTGTTAGAATTATGGCGTCGATGTTAACTTACGCAGTCTTCAAAGAGGTTCCGAGCAGATGAAACTCAACTCTGCCTTACCCTGGTTTCGCTTCTTGGTCTAATTTGAAACAATATCATCAACAACCTCTATTTAACCACTCTTCTGGTACTTCGGTCTTCCTTTACTAGGAGTGAAACATCGTACATTTTACAAGTTAGTGCTTAAATTGTTTCTGGTCAGGGAACTAGACTTCTAGGTCTGAATAAAAATACCTTATATTAGACCTTTTACAATCATATATATAATATATCAGGGGCCGATTTAGACAACTGGGTCATATTGGCAATTTTAATTAAAGTAGCGTTGCTATTAGCCATTTTACAAAGGCCACGAAACCCTCTGGTTTACAGTTTAATACATAACCCTAATAATACATTAAAACTTATTTTGTCCATTTATTTCTTTTCTTAAACTGATAATCCAAAATTGTTCTAAGTCTGTGGTTCGCATTTTCGTGTGAGGAATACGCGCTATGCCACCCAAAGTGGCGACGCCAGCTAGGGGCGATGTCCTGCAGACTCCAACGCCACATATAGGGAATCCGGGTTTCCTCTCCTCCATGAATGGATTTGGGAGGAAAATTGAGGAGAAGGCTGATGAGGAGACGCCTACACTCAAGGGCTAAGGTCACCAATTTTGGATGAATTACGACGTGGGAGGAATGGAGGAACCACACTGACGCTTATCAGAATAAACATTTTGTGGGGAAAAAAGTATCCCCGTGTTAACAATGTCGAAGATTTTTCAATTAAATTTTCTACGTTAGTTTCATGAGGACTTGAAATGAACGACAGCTTCAATACAATTCTCGAATTTGATATACATTATACTAACATCCTAAAGCATCGTTTTTCAGTATTTTTAGCGTTTAGACACCCTTAAAAGCTATAAAAATAAAATGTATAGGGGGTTGTAAACCTTTGATGCAAAATTTTATTAGCACATACAACATTGAGTTTTGGGACAAAAAAAATAATCTTAAGACACTTCAAGAAAATGATGTTTCTTAATTTTTCGGTCAGACTGCACCCCACCCTCCTTTGTACTTCTTCCCTAGAGGTCGCGACCCCTAGACAGAAAATGTCCTAAAAAACTTCTATGGTGAAAAATAATAATAAAATTCAGGGCTCGGCGCACTTTGGAGTCTTCAAAATAGTGAAAAAAGTGACCACAGCTCTAAAAAAAGTGACCAAAGTAGTGGCCATTAAAATGTAAACTTGTGTGTGTGTGTGTGTGTTTTTTTTTTTTTTTTTTTATTTAAACTAAATATAACTTGAAAAAAAGCAGTTTCGACATCTTTTGAAAACCAAACCTGAATAAATAGAGCTTTTACCCAACTTAAAAAAAAAAAAAAAAAAAAAATCATAGCCTATTCAAAAATAAGAATTTTTATACCTGTAACTATGTTCATAAATACCTTTTTCAAAACCCATAAATGGCTAAGAGGGAGAGAGACAAAAGTTATTTCTTTTAATTAATTTCTTTCTCAAATTGTTACTTATTTAAAAATATAAATGAATAAATATTTATTCAAATCGGCAGAAATTTCAAATTTTAATTTATGTTCATCATCGAATAAAATAAATATTTTTTATACTTGTTCAAATATTAGAAAATTTCACTTGAAATAAATCTAAATTTGATATTTTATCAAAGTTTTTCAGACTGAAATTACTGTGTTAATCTTCTGTATCATTGTAGGAAACAAACCTTTTGATTATTCGATACTGTCTTTGTAATTTCGTGGTAGTAACAAAATCCAAGAAAAATTCAATGATTGAGCTCCAACAAATTCGCTGATTTTATAATTTTAGTTGTGATAGTTACATGGTATCACTGTCATACCGAATGACAGTATGAGTGGCACAGTCAGAAAAATTCTTTACGGGGGGGGGGGGGGGGGAGGGGTGCACTATTTTTTTTTTTCCTACCTGAACTTTGTGCAATTCCTTTTTTTGAGGTTGGAGAGATGGAAATAAAAAGAGGTAATAATGTAATTTTCTGAGCAAGATATATAATCTGCAACTGCTAAGAATTTTTCAGATCTTAAGTTTTTTTTAAGAATTTAGATTCCCCCCTCCCCTGCATCATTATTTAATGATTTCTTGACAAGAATATAACTTTATTTTCTCAAGATGTGAATTGTCTTTTCGTTGAGAAATCCCCTTCAAAAATTCTCTTTTGTGATTATGAGTTAGGGGGGGGGGGGGGGGAATGAAAGAAAAAAGAAATTAAGGTAATTTTCTGAGTGATATAATCTGCAACTGCTAAAAATTTTTAGTTTGAGATTTTTTCTTTCTAATTTAAATATCGCTTTATTTTCTTAGGATTTACTCTTCTCGAGTAAAAAAAAATAAAAACAATTAAAATCATCATTCTAGAGGGGGGGGGGGGGGGGAGAGGTCATGGGCCCTCTAGGCCTCCCTTTCTGGTTGCAACACACTGCAATATCAAACCTTAACTTCGGCACACTCGTTGCCGGCGCCACGCCGAATTTCAAAATACGACCAAAAATGGCGGACTTACAGGACCAAAAATGGCGGATACGCGGAAGCTTCAACCCTGGCACACGTATTTTTATGTAAAATTGCAATGTTCTCTTAACTCATAGACAGACAAAGTAACTTTTTTTAGTTGCTCTGCCAGAAAAGGGGCAAAAAAGTGAAAATAGTGACCAATTTTTTAAAAAGTGACTAAAAGTGACCAATGCAAAAAAAAGTGACTTTTAGTGAAAAAAGTGACTCGCGCCGACCCCTGAAAATTTCAAATATATTAATTATATAGGATTTTGGTCTTCGAATCCAGCTAATACGAAAAACATACGTGCTATGTTTAAACTGTGTGCCTCGGAACTTCGCCTGCGGTTAAGGAAATCAAAATAAAAAGAAGAAAAAAAGAAAAAACGCACTTAGACTAATTTGGTGTTGATTAAAATAAGAGAGTATCGCTATTAGCTATACTTTTAAAGCTGTCATCGGAATACGACATCATTCTAAGGTTCGCACGAAGTCCTAGGCTTTTTACCGCACGAGAAAAACTTTTACAAAAAAATTTTCTCGGACAGTAAAAAAACGTTGCTTACGGATTTACTTTTACGATTACGTAAATTTTACGGTTTTGTTGCTCAGGTACAGATTTATATTATAGGCCAACGGGAAGATACAAGTTATCCTGAAAAACGATTACTGCCTCGATTACAGACATGATATTTTTCTGAAGAGTAAAACCACAACTCACAGCAGCAAAACTTTCTACTGTTTATAGGTCAATCTGCTGAGGGCACCAGAAATCAAGTGACCAGTTTCGTTGTAAGTCAAAAACCTTTGAGCCGAACTTTTACTCTCCGCACAGACGGAGAGGAATTCTGTGATAATGGTCAGTCGAGAAAGGGGAAGGAGAAGAACGAGTCTCTCGAGCGGAGCAGGATGCGGTCTGTAAATGATGCAGAAAGTTCGAGGATCAAGAAACTGGATTGTACGTGTTGGAATGCCACATGGATCATCAGCTGATTGCTCAAGTGAATTGCTAGACGATTATTATGGCGATGCGAACAGGTAAAAACTACTGCTGTAGAAGAATATGATTATTCCTTCCTGCGTCAAGAAGACACGTAGTAAAAGACTAGTTTCTTCTTTGGGTGAGCAATAAAAATTCCGATTAAGTACCAAACAATAACATCGATGTTTATTAGAAGTTTCATAAATAAATGATTTACATTTCCAGAAAAACATAATAACAAAAATACAATTTTTCTGCTGTTGATAAGAAGACCGATGCTGTATTTTTTTCTTTCTGGGTGTGCTAGGTCACATTCCCACTCTCTCCCCCACCTCCCTTCCATATCTCTCTAACAAAAGTAGGACTATGAGGAAAGATTTTTAAGATTTAGTGGTTGATTCCAAAAGATTTTTCCCTCCTCACCAATTTACTTCTGTTATATTCTACAATTTTTGCTCCAAAATTTGATCAAATCATTAGCGCATACCACATTTAACATATCTTAGCACCAGGGTTCATGATTTTTTTTTTAATAAAAAAAAAATCTGATTTTTTTTTATTTAAATCAGATTTTTTTTATTTAAATCGGAATTTTTTTTTTAATTTTTAAAAAGATCTTAAATATTTTGCATATATATTATGTTACATTCATAGAATCAATATGTAAAAACACACTTTAAGCTATTTTGATAGCAATAAATATTTTTAATAATAATGATAAACAAATTTTAATACAAATGCATGGCTCAAATGAAACTTAACCCTACCAGGAATAATAAATAGTACACACACAAGTACAGAGAAAATGAATAAATTTAATCTGAATTAATTTGCTGGTCAAAGCTGAAAACAAGTAACAATTGTGTGTACTTAATTTTTACACTGAGTGCACTTTAATCATTTTTCTATTTTTTAAATGAAAAAGTCTGAAATATTTTTACCCATTTAGTAAAATCATATGCTCATGCCATTACTAAAAACTGAAACTTTGTTTCAATCAAATATCTTTATTGACAACTTATAATACAAAAAAAAAAAAAAAATGTTTTAGAAGGAAAAAACCTTGATACCAATTAGGAGACATGGATGAAACCTAAGGATACATATTCTAAACTCTAACAATTTTTGTTTTAAGCACTATCATTTTGCCTTATTTATTGTGTGGCATTTATTAAATGGATCCAAAATACTATTTTTAAGATAAAAAACACAGAACGGTTCATGATTATTATGAATTCTAATTTGAATTATTATGCTTTCCTGTTAAGATGCTTGAAGAATAAGAATAATTTTTCTATTTTTTAAATTTTAAAAAATTTAAAAAATAGCAATTAGTTCTAAACTTATGAAATATGTTATACACACAGACAGATGGACCTAGGAAGTTTTGTTAGAAACAGTGGTTGTAATTGTAACATATTTCATTTTTACAACACTTTCTAACATTGTAAAATCAATTTTCGTTTTTGAAAAAAATCGCTTGATTTAAATTAATGATTTTTTTTTTTTTTAAATCACTTGATTTAAACTACGAACCCTGCTTAGCACAAATGCGCAAGTTAAATTACAAACACGTGTTTCAGGGCTCTTTCCACAAGATGAAAATAAAGTAATAAAATAAATAGCAAAATACACTATCTTTTCCTTCCCGAAATCATATACTGCCGTGTTTCTGGAAAAGAAAATTTCCCGAGTCACAGCTATGAACACATTTTTCATTTCATTTATAATAGAATAAAAAAAATTTCAAGCTATAAAGAAGCACTTTTTTCAAGCAAAATTTGTCAAAACACAGAATTACCCCCCCCCCCCCCAAATAAAAAGAATAATCACTTTTAAAGTAAAATATTTGTTACAGCTGCAATAGCTATTTCTACAGTAATCATCATTAGAATTATGTTGTGGATCAGTAGTTTTATGAAGGGATCAAGGGTACCCACGAGCAGGGTTGGTTCGATTTTGCCCAACCCGAAAAAACCGGGGCGGGTTTTTTCAAAAAACCAGTTGAAAAAACCCAAGCGGGTTTTTTCAAAATTGTTACTTAAAATTATATTTTACCTAAGTAAACTGATAAAAATATTGATTTAGACCAAATACAATACATACTTTCATAATACATACATTATATGTCAGTGGTATAAAATTTTGAGGGTTAGATCAAAAACAAAAACCAACTTGAAAAACCCCACAGGTGGGTTTTTTCAAAATTCTTGTTCAAAATTGAACTCCACTTATGTAAACAAATAAAAATACTGATTTTGACCAAACATAACACATACTTTCAGGATACATACATTATATGTAATGTCCAAAAATTTTTGAGAATTGGATAAAAAATAACAACCCACAGGTGGATTTTTTCAAAATTTCTTGCTTAAAATGGAATTTTACTTATGTAAACCAATAAAAATACCTATTTTGACGAAACATAATAACATACTTTCATATATACCTTATATGTCATGGGCGTAAAATTTTGAGGGTTGACTCAATAATAAGAACCCAGTTAAAAAACCCTACAGGTGGGTTTTTTCAAACTTCATGCTCAAAATATAACTCCACTTATGTAAACAGAAAAAAAAAAAACCCCGACTTAAACCAAATATATTTTTATCATGGATAAAAACTCAAAAATGCTGGATGGGTTTGAAATTTTTCTAGATAATCAAAATAAAATTTCTTTCGCACAAAAAATTCTCTATTGAAAAAAGTATAGAAACAGATGGCCCTAAAGAAAGAAAATATCAGAATTTCACTCAAAATGATAGATATGTTTTAAGAGAAACTATTATAAGAAAACAATCTACGGCATCTAACAAATGCTGGTCAAGGATGCACAAAAATATTTTTGCCTATCGATTTTTTATATATTTGACTTTATTTTTTTCCGCAATGAAAATTGCTAAAAATTATGCGTCCCGGGGGACATGTGAGAATTTTTTTTTTGCGTTTCCACTTCCAATGTTTGAGTGTTTGACGTGCTATAGCGCGTCCACGGCATCGATGCATGTAAGAGATTGCAGTAATTTTGAAAGTAATTAGCTTAAACTCCTTTAAACATAAAATAATTGCAATTAACTAGAATTAAAAATAACTTGTTTCTTAAACCCTTTGATGGGATTTTATTGAACACTAAAATACAATAAACAAGAGGCAAAGTAATTGACTTTTAAAAAGTTAATTTATAGTTGTAAAGGACAGAATGGAATAATTAATATTTAAAAGGCAATTATTTTATTTTACAATTTTTTTTTTTTAATTAAAACATAAAATGTTCTTAAAAGAAATACATAATATTTGTTCTTTCTCACTTTAATATCATTATGTGTAGGCAACCTCTCACAAATAAAAATAAAGAAAACCTCCAATTTTTGAAAAAACCCAATAAAGCCCGAAAAAATCCAATAAAACCCGAAAACGCCCAATAAAACCCACTGGGTTGGGTTTTTTCTGAAAAAACCCGGGATTTTTTCCAACCCTGCCCACGAGTGGGGTTCATGGCGCAGATTGCGTCACTGAAACTTTAAGCGGGATTCTTTTCACCCGGTTTTAGTGCGGCTTCATCGTTTTTTTTTTTTTTGGAGGGGGGGGGGGGGGTGATGCGCTATCGCTTTTAGAGAGCAAGCACCACTGGTTACATTACCTATTTTTACCCAGTGATCGAAACGGAAATGCTAGTGAACTAGTACAAGAAAAAAAATGTTTCATATACATTTTAAAGACGTTTAAAATTGATTACCAGTAGCGTTTGTTTATCTTGAAATAAACAAATGTTTTAAATTTAAACCCCCCTACTGTAACTACATTACTAGTTTGTCATGACTGTTTTCACTAGCTTTTATCCTCATTTCTTTCAATTTCAATATCATGCTTACATAATATATCTCTTGTCTCACTTGGAATGATCGATAAATTATTACATTCGAAGTTATCATGTTCGTCGTCATTCTGCAAGATTACAGATAATATGCAATTGATATAATGTTGACTTTGGAACAAGCCACTAATAGTGCCCTATAACTCTAGAACAGAAAACACGACAATTCTCGTGGTCCGCCCCCAAAAGGTTGCCTAAGAGGTCATTCACAAATGATGTCACGATTGTGATAGTTTGTGACAAGGGTAGGGGAGGGGGTAACAAGAAGCGAGACATCACAATCATTTAAAATCAGCAGATGAAATGCTTTTACATTTTTTATATCTTTTATTTTATTTATTTTTGTATTCTAATTGATTTTATTTTATATCGAAAACATCGATGCTGATCAAGGTTTAAATCATCTTCTAGTTTAAATTTAAAAGGAAATCTTGGAAATGTATACTTTAAAGATAAAATAGCGTGCGCCATTTTTAGAGAATCCGAACAACTAGTATTTCGTTTCTTTTGCACACCAACTGTGTTTTTTGTTGTAAACCTCAATTATTTTATACAAATTAAATACACACATAATCATTGTTATTGTTATTTGTTGTGCTTAAAAACAGTCATTAATTGTTAAAAAATAAAAATTGGAAATGTGATCTGTAGCGTAGTGCTTTGTTGAGCTGCAAGTTATACATATGCTTATATAATATAGCGTGACATGCGACAGGGTATGTCGAAGTGTGACACTTTATGACGAAAGGGGGAGAGGTTCAAATATGTTGAAAAAAAATGCGACTTCATTTATGAACTGCCCTCACGTTATTGTCATAAATACATGTTGTATATTGGGAACGAATTCATGCGGTCTACATAAATAACGCGAATGTAAAAGAATGGAGCTGATCTGCAGCTAAAACATTTCCCCACCTGAAAATAGAATAATAAGGGATAAAACTACATTTTGAAGAACAGAGAAATTATTAACTTTGTACTCAAGCCTTCGTAAAGTTATTATGCAGCAAAAAGAAAATTCCAGAAGATTTGTGCATTTAATTCTCAAACAATATTTTATAGCATGATTAGTATGCAAAACTGAAATACACTCATGGTTTTTCAATTTGCATTTAGTTTATTAGAAGTACTTTTTTTTTTTTATGGGGAACACCGTAATCAATGCATAGGCGCATATTTCAATTGCATGCAAACTACATGCAATTAGAAATACTTGTTTCATTTTTTTATATTTTTTTGTGGGGAGCACCGTTAATTAAAGCATGAGCGTTTTTTAAATTAAATACATTCATCAAAAACACATTGACATTACTTTTACGAGGAAAAATAACGGAAAGCAAATGTGAATTAAAATATGCGTTATGAGTAAGTAGTTTAAAAGCACTACATATTTAAATAAGCTTTCCGTATAACAATAATTAATAAGTACAAATTAAATTTCTGAAACTATTGTATTAACATTAACTCATTTTTCAAACCTTAATACAAATATGATGCGCAGTTAAAATTAAAAAACGAAACGAATGTGTGTAATACTACTGTTCATCATATGCTCAGAATAATAATTATTTCTTTATATTTTGGGTTTTAAAAATTAAAAAAGGATATTCCTGATAAGTTAAATAAAAAACGACGGTTTTCATTAAAAAAAAAAAAAAAAAAACAGAAAACTTAATACAATATATCTTTAGTTTTTAAAATTTTGCATCACTCCATGCTCTGAATAACTTTAATAGGAATCATCTTATTTATAACCTTTATTTATTTAATTTAATAATTTTATTTATGCTCCATATAAGAGATTAAAAACTATTTTCCAACAATTTATTTTACAGATGAAAAATCATTTTCGATGTTTGTAATTGTTCATTCAAAAATAATTTTAAACCAAAAACAAGCTAATTCTAATTAAATTACAACGCGCCTGCTCTTTGTAATTTAATTTTGTGCTCAATTTCGTTGTTTTTTTAAATTACTATCCCCCCCCCCCCCGTAAGTTTAAATTACTTATTTTTTTACTTTTATTACTTTTTTTTTTCGATACAGTGTGAATCTGCCAGGGACCGTTCGTAACTGATGTCACGCTTTTTCCCAAATGTTTGACCCCCTCTACCCCCCCCCCCTTGTCACAAAATGTCTCTTCAACACACCCCTACCCCCTTTGTCACATGACCCCGCTATGTTGCATAAACATGATGTCACACTCATTGTTACCCACTCCCCTCCCCCTGTCACAATTTCACGAACCCCCCCCCCCCCCAAAGCGTGATATTTACCCTAAGCGCTTTCTCGAGAAGGCCGTCGACCCGCCTCCTCCTTCGCTGATTCAAAGTCTGAAGACAAATAAGATGCATTAAGATCAAATAGTATAATTGGTAACGAAAGCTACCGTCAACATTCCTTTAAAACACACATGATCGAAGTTTTTTCCGAAAAGAAAAGGTGGGAAAATCAAAACAACCCTCACTGTTTTCTTAAATCCAAGATGAAAAAAACCCAAGCTTTATTTTCTTTCTTCACATTCCAATGGCATAAACAAAAAAAGTTACTCTCCACTCGAAAGCGGTAGCTTAATCTAAAACTGGCAGGGAAAAAAAGAGACCGGGCACTGAAATAGTGAGCAAAAACAGCACGCAAACCAAATTCAAATCCCGAGCTCTATGTGTGGTCTGTAGTGGATGGAGACTTCTTCAACATAGCAGAGAGTTCACCGATGGGTGGTCTACGAAAAACTAGAGAATGTTTTTCGCAGGAGAAAAAATATCTTTTCCCATTCGGGACGGTTAATAAAAATTCCATTCGGAGCTTGAAATTGATTTTTGTTTCGTTTTAAAAGAAATCAGAAATGGCTTGCTTGTGTTGAATTGCCGAGTTGAGGAAATTGAGAAGTAAATTTTGAATAGGCCATGAGTATTGTTTATTTAGATTTCTCACACTATTTTTCAGCTTATTTTAATGTATCGTATTTTTATTTTTTGCTACCTTTTATTTAATTGAAAAACATCATACTTGAGCACAAAATTGCAATGAAAATTGCTCACTCGTGTTTCGAAGCCGAACGAGGAAATGGAGAAATGGAATGGCGGAATACAGGAATGATTGATAGGAAAATTTCATGAACAAAAAACTTATGCAACGCCTAAAAGCAGGAAATTCGGTATAGTTGTTTTCGCCGAAGTTGTGCACCTCAGAGCCCAATTTTTGATAAATTAATTTTTGAAAAGTTATTTTCTTTCATTTTTTTTTTTTTTTTTGAAGTTGGGGGAAAAAGGGGGGCTACATATCGGGTTTATTTGTAACTAACAAACATATTATTGCTGTATGCTGCAACAATGGTTTTAAAGTTTAACAGTGTTTTAAAATGCAATGTCGAAATCGTATACTGTGCGCCGTAGACTTGGGTTAACAACAAAAAATCAGCACCGAAATCGTTTTGTGTGGGCCGCAGGCCAGTTGCAAATATATCCGATAGATAGCAGCCCTTTTTCTTAAAAATAGCGTAAAATAATTAAGAATTTTTTTTAAAAAATAAGTTATTGAAAGTTGGGCGCCGAGGTGTTAATCTACGGCAAAAGTACACCATGTATACCAAATTTCATCTTTCTAGGCCGTACCGCATTTTCGAAATACGCGCCGCACACAAATAAGCATCTTATTTTATTTATCTGTATCGATTAACTATTTTATTATTCGTATTAAATGCTTCATAAGTAAATAAAAGTCCATAATTTTTAACAAAAACGCAACAAATAATGGAAATGAAAAAAAGAATACAGCCATAATGTTTGAAAAATACAATACTGATTTCTTTTGTTTTGTGTAACTTAAAAAGAAATGTAACGATTTTAATAAAATCATAAATTTTATTTTCCTTAAATTTTAATTTATAAATTCTGATTATATTCTATTTGTACGTGAATTACGACAGAAAAAAGCTACTTACTTATTTTTTTTTCGAAAATATTTCTATATCTCTGACTTTATTTAATTTTCTTTTAAAGAATTTTTCCCTAAACGTCTTTGTTTTAAAGATTTAATGCACCATACTACGTAGTTATACTTTTCACAATTCTGCAACTTTCTCTTCATTCCCCAGAGATTTCTCCAACCTGAAATTGTTTTCTAATTTCTTGATCATTTGCTATATTTTTACATTGCCCGACTATCCCATGGTTACTGGCGAAAAGAACTGTTCAAGATCTTTTCCCTCGATTCCCAAAATGTTCAAAAATAACTTGATCGGACACGCCCCCGGGACTCGAAACCGTACTCGCAATCAATAATAAGACGTACGGAGTAGATAATAAATCTTGGTGAAAGCAAACGCGCCCACACTAATAGTGCAATTAGGAAACAATTACTTCATCAACTTCCTAAGGCGAAATGAAATGGGGGGAAAACCATGACTCAGGATCATTTGACTTAGCATGAGGCTAGGAGATGAAAAAACACATCAAAAGAATCCCGCTAGCAAAAATATAAAAACCAGTGATCAGTCTATTACAGATTCAACAGCGCTACGAATAAAACCCCAGCTTTAGGCAATAAATAACCATGATTAAAATGTATATCGGAGTTCTAGTGTGATAAATGCAGACGAATTGATGAATACAATTATAACATGGAGGGAAATGTTAATCAATATTATTAGTGATGGCGAAAATTCCGCTTCAGATGACAAAATTATCCTGATTCTGCTGCCGATTGGAATCTAACATTTTGCTTACAGACACTATTAATATACACTAGTCATTTTCTTTTACTTTTCTCATATACAAGACATGATTTTAAGCACGTGGTAGTACAAAAAGCACACATCATCTCAAAACTAAAAGTGCATCTCCCTTCTTCGCTAGAGGTTTGCTCAACCTAATAAGAGTAACATTTTTCTTTCAAAAACAGGAGAGCCCATGAAGGGGGGGGGGGGTATTATGGGTCTGATTATGTCATTGAAATTTTGAAGGGGGGCTGTTTTTTTAGGGGGATAACTAAATGTTCTAATATCTCGGATTCCGCAACTCCCTTCCTCCCATGCAAATTAAGTCCTGGTCACTTCATTCATTCATCATATACCATGTTTACTTTTGACTCACTCTAAAAAAATTACTTCAAATACTATCAAATATAGTTTCACTAACAAGCTATCAATTTTATTCTGAACTTAAGAATTTTTGAAGCGGTTTTTTCGTGACTGCATATTTTTTAGACAATTAAAAAACGCATAAGATCAAGACCCCATTCCTCTTTAAGAATTTGTGAATCTCAGGGAATTATGTGATTATTTTCTTATTTCTCAATGAACATTTTCAAAACCATTTTGAGGGGTCCATTTCCAAGAAATCAAAATATTGGTCTAGAGCAGCTTAATCCGTTGAGACTTTTAAACTATCAAACAAACAAGACGTTGGAGATTGGCGACAACCCATAAAGAGAGCTTCAAACGGATGATGTATACGTTAGATAACGAAAGTATACGTTAGATAAAAGTAGCATTATGACAAGTAAATATACATTGTGACAATAAAAGCGTCCCTCAGGAAGGACCACGGAACACTCGCACATTTTAAAAATACATAATTGAATTCTTTCCCCACACCCTTCACTTCTAAAACGCAGTCGTTTACATTATGTAGGCCTAAACTTTCATTGAAAAACTACACTTTATACAAGTCTCCCTCCCTCCCTATATAAGCGAGTCGGAATAGAGTGAGACTATAATGTATTTACATTGCAGCACTATTCTCTGATGAACTAGTGAGAAACAGGACCCATTTAGAAGACACGAGCGTTTTAGTTTAATCGCCCGGCGGCATTTTATAGGAGAACCCATCGGCCCTTGGAAACTGCACTGACCATTCCCTCACCCCCGCCCTCCCTAGCCGCTAACGAGATAAATGATCCGGGTGGCAGTTGGTCACACGCGCAATGCAGTACCTTCCCCACTTGGCTGGAGAACAATGCAGGTTCAGTGATTAAAGTCCGAATGGTAGGAAATAAGACGGATCTACTAAATCTCCGAATGAGGAACCGGGATGCGAGGATTGAATAAATGGCCGGCCGAATGGGTATTTGAGCACGTCGGGGGTTTTGAAACTGGTTGAAATGGTCACTTGCGTCATTTTTAGAAAAGCAAAAAGAGCGATAAAAGAAATTCAGAAGAATTTTTTCTAATATTAATCGCTGCAATTTGAAATCTTTCCTCATCTGTACTCTTGTACAGTCTAGGTGTTATATTTAGAAGTAATACACTTATCCGTTTCAACTCCAAGATGCTGTTTAAAAGTGCCATAAAATTTACGTCCTAAATTATCAATCACGGTTTGTCCAGATAACTGTACCCCTGTGTTTTAAGTTATTTTTCAACAATGACTGCGGGAGTTAAGAAGAGAAAGGAAAAAAAAAAGGTAATCAGATTCATTGTATATTTTTCTTTTCCCAATTGAGTTGGGAAATTTAAGTACAAGTTGAAAGCAAAACTCAAATGAAAAAAAAAAAAAAAAAAAAAAACAATTCTTCAATAGCTTTTATGAGGATTAAAACTTAAAAAATCATGTTGATTTTTTCAAAAAAAGTTTCTGTTTCACGAGGTGTCTTTTTGCATATGCTCTTTTTATAATTTTGAAATGAAAGACAAAAAAAAAAGACGCACATAAGTCACGGGGAAGAATAAAGTCATGGGAGCAAAAATGGAAGGAGACCGCGTGTGAAATTTCGCTCTCCTCCGAAGCACTTCGTCCGATCTTGGAAACCGGAAAAAGTGCTCTAAGTAAATGGGTATGACGTCACTTGAAGTCACGAGCTCTCTTTGAAACGAAGAGGACAGACAGGCACGAAAAGGCCTCACAAGGTCGACATTCCGACAGGATCGATTCACGTGCACACTATAGCGTAGAAGGATATTAGATTCGAAAACAGAAGCAAATCACTGAACTTGTGGGGCCCCCCACTTCGTAATCATTTAGTATCTTCCGGTAGAACGACACATTTTCCATTTTTAATGAAAACCCATACATTGCCATAAACATGTGGCGTAGGCGTTGATTCATCATTTTTTTAAAACCAAAACCTTCTCTCCTTTAATGAAATCGGCCGGTTTCGATAGCTGAATATATGTTTTCCTTAACTCATTCAGAATTTTCCCTTCAACATTTAAAACTTTCCCTTTAGTCACAAGAATTTTAGATTGTTACAAGAGCCTCACTGATAACTGAGCCGCGAACAAGTGGCTCTCCAGGCTACTTGAATGAGACTCTTCACAATTATACTGAAATTCAGAATTAGGAGAAAGAAAAAAGCACCTTGCTTTCAAAAATACTTTCTAAATAGTATCAAAAATTTACAAAATAAAGACGAAATTATCTTCAGTACCAAATCTTACTGACTGCTAGAACTTGCCTTAATGCTTGAAATTAACATTTTGCTTACTACTTGCTGGAGAGTGGTTTAGGAATATATCTTTTACATAAATGTATGCATAACTAACAGGGCATTCAATATTCAATGATTTATATTAAAATATTTATTAAAGTAATTATGGCTCTTTCAAAATTTTTCGGTCTCCTTAACAAGAAAAATTGGCTCTTCAACTTGCAAAGTTTGCCGACAACAGTACTACACGAATGTAAGAAAAAAGTTGAGTGTCTTCCGTTGAACAATGAGTCCCATAAAGGTGGTCGTTCGACTTAGTTCAGATAACGCACGTTAGACAGAAGCGTCGTCTATCACATATCGATATTTTTGCTTAAAACCAAGGGCCGATCCAGTATCTTTAGAGGTACTAATTTGTAGTGGGAACTTGGAAAACTGTGACCAAGACATGGAGGTTTCCGTAGCCCATCGACAATATGTTAAGAAACATCGAGCTCCCATTTAAAAAAAACACAAGAAACGTTTTTAGAAATCAATAAAAATCAACAATGACCTACTGACAAATGTAACAATATTACACAAGAAGGCTACAACCCCCCTGCTCCGCGGTCACTTTCCAACCCCGAGCCCGAGAGTGTACGGTAAACAGTACGAGAGTAGCCCCGAAAACACTGAAAATATCACCACTAAACTTAAATCGAGTAACAGCAACGTAGAATTTACTCTATGCCTCTGTCCCAACCGAACCGCATAAACAATAAAAGGCCGCATTGAAAATGGAGAAATTAGACGAATACCTGCCCAACCTGTAGCATTGTTCAACGAACACAACTACTTGAAACGTCTACCAAGTACAATAGACTTAATCTGTCAAAAAAGAATAATTTTTGAAGAAAGGTTTCTTCAGGCATAATTTCTTTGCATGGAATTTCTGTCTCCAGGCAAAACGGCAAATTCTTCGTCGTTACTGACGCAAGACCACCGTCGCCAACGGCAAGGACGGAACAAAGCTGTTCCGAAGAGCTAGATTTGAAATTACGGTTCTGGAACATTGCACTAAAATTTTACTTGAAAAATAATGTAAAAAAGCACTGATTTTGGTGCTTCATGCCTAACACAAAGTACTCACATACTTGTCTCCAAATAAAAACCATAAATCATCAGCAATGGAATTTTAAGTGATAGGATACTTGTAAGCCATAGCAAAAGTTCACACAGTTCAAGTTTAAGCAATAAAATATAAACTCAATGTACAAGTAAACCTTTTAGCATACCTTCTATAGATACTGAACTGTACAAAAAGGTAATGAGCATGTAACATATGTCATATATATTCATCACAAGAGGGATCAAGAAGTATTTAATCCAGTTCTGGTATTTGCACGTGCCTGTCATTTAGGGGGGAGGGGTTCTGGCTCTGCTAAAATCCGGCAGCTGTGCATAGCAGTAAAAATAAAATACTTCAAAAAAAAAAAAACCTGCACTACTAATCCTAGACAATACATTAAAGAAAAAGGAAAGACAGAAAGAAACTTATGTCAGGTCTAGATACGAGACAGACAGTAAACACTCTGGCAAATCCACCATTCTTGCTGTAAATTTCAAAAGCCATGAACGGGAAAAAAGTAACAATGGAATTTGAAAACCGCGTTCTGGAACATAACAAATTTCGAAACTGACAATCAGAAGCCATTGGTGACACGCAATTGTACGCTTGGCTAGCACTTCAAAATACGTTCAGGAAATGGCTGGATCGATCTTGGTAGAGTAAGATAATAGTAGGGGATAAAAAGAAAAGTGTCCAAGGCAAAGAAGTATAGCAATCGACGAATTTGGCGGCATCAAGAACAATGCTGAGGCTTGATATTGAATGGACCCATTGAGGAATTCCATTCATAACATTGACACGGCGAGTGTGGAATTACTTTGAGCACACAATGCAGTGGTTAACATTGAATATTCAACTGACGTCTCAAGATCTGAAGGATATACGAAGGGCTTTGTTTTTATTACGCCCAGCATGCTGTTTCAAAATGTTTTGTTTTAATGACTACGGTAGGTGTAGCCGCAAGGTTGCAATTAACGAGAGTCAACTTGACCGCCGTTTTGATGAACAACATGCCCTTCCCTCGCAATCATAACACATTCAGAGTGTACTTTTCTTCAAACTTATAGCAATAAATACTATTGAAAATCGGTTCAGTTTGACCTTACCACGAGAATTTCGAACCCTCCTGCTAATTGCGAAGTTTGGAATTAAAAAATTGTTTCGCTTCGCTTTCTCGGTATCCTTCGATCAGCGGAAGCCCTTGAATTTTGAGTTCAAATGCTCACTTTGCAGCGACTTCTGAATATTGAAACAGAGCATAAAACAATATTTTCATGCATAATGTAATTGTTTATTTTGTACTATACTCTTTCACTCGTGGGATTTAAAACACAAGACGGGGGGGGGGGGGGGGGGCATCTGATTGGTATTACCAGGATGGGTAAAGACAGAAGAAAGCAAAGTCTCAGTAAGTACCCCGGTTCCTTCGACCTTAGGGATCCCTGATCATTATCATCCCCTCGACTGTCAATAATTATTGACACTCAAGGGGCCGTTAAGGTTTTTGATGAAACTGTACATACTTGAGCAGATGCCTTAAATGGATATCAGTATAACTTCCAACGGTTCTGTAATTATGTCAATTTGACCTTTCATTAAGCTCCAATTCTGTAAAAGGGAGGAAACTGAATCGAAGAATTTGAAAAAAATTTGATCGAAAACTACACATTCGTTATCAAAAATACACTCAATCCTAAGTAGAAGAGTGCTCTATTTTAAGAACATGTTAGAAAGAGAACATGCTTACATGAGCGTTTTAGCCAAATTTTTTTCTTGACATCCGCGCTTTTTTACTCGCATCATTGTCTTTTTAAAACATACCCAAACAATTACCATCGAACGATAAAACCTTGATACCGAAGGTATTGATAAACACTACAATGATAAATACCTCAGACAGCGCTCAAATTTCCTAAAATAGCTTACCAGCAGCGCCCCAACAGCACTCGACAAGATAGCAATTCTATCAAAACAAAGATCACAATTGATTGTTCAGAAGATAGCAAAATACAAAGATATATTAAAATGTAAACATAATTAAATGAAACAAATGAAGAATATTATTTGGCAGCATATCAACCAACTGTACGTACTTAGTGATTTTATATCACAAACTTTTACAGAAGGAATTGTACATTAAAATCATAAAACACTGTCGCACCAATGAAGAACGGTGGAATTTCTATGTTATTGTGCATAGAATTACGAGAGACGTTCGTTTTAACGAAGCTCTAATTAACACTGCACCTATAAAAGGAAGTGATTTTTGCTTTATGGAGCGAAAAAATACGAAGAAAAAAATCTTTAGAATAGGTTTACTTGAGGTTTAGATGGGTCATTTTTATGGCATACTCGTAAATTTCGTGACTTTGCTGTTACATTTGTGGCTGATTTTCAAATTGGTAAGATTTTCGGGATTTCGTGACCTGTAGACACGCTGTTTAACCGTTACAGCGTCCTTTCAATAATCAAGCAATTTTGCTTAATTATTAGGACTATGTTTCATGATTTTAGCAAAATCACTTTTTGCATTCACGCTATGCTTCTTTCCGCCTAATGGTATGATGTACCCAAATTACAATAACAAGCATGAATCCAACATGCAAAAGGAATACAATTAGTATAAATAAAAATGTGTAATGAATTAGTCAATTACTTTTTTCTCTTATTCTCAACAATATGTTCCAAAGCCACAAAACTACAAAGCACTATGGAATACAAACCGAACAAAAGGGGAAAAATCGATTCCAACTCCGGCTCTTCCAATTATTCCCATCTCAACACAAAAATCTCCTCCGGCAAACTGAGCGTCATGCTTTACATAAAAACAGAAGAGGATGGGAAGACACAGGGGAAACCTGCTGTAATCGTATACGCTGCATCCCAATCCGTGTATACCCCAAAAAATCTGCGACGTCATTTCATTTACGTCGGTCCCATGCTCACTGGACCGTTAACTGGCCGGCGCATCCGTGGGAACGGGAAAACGGTCTTCTGTTTCCACTCCACCGAAAAGATGGCACACAATGAATAGAAACTACGAGGAATAATTACCTCTGGGGCCAATTAGAAACGAACACAGATACACGCGAAGCTAAAAATAACAATGAATCGCGAGCTGCTGAAAGAGGAACACATTCGGAGCAGACAGAACTCTTTCAGTAGCTCCGACAAAGGCACGAAATACAATTCGAAGGAATGAAAGACGGTCCCAATAATAATGGCGGATTTGTCAAGGAATATGAAATCCTATTGAAACTAGAACAATCAACCTTATTCCACAACATATCAACAAATTCGGTCTTTCAGGAAGAAACAACATTGAGTCTTGCGCTATTAAAGAACTTCCACTAAGATCGGATTAATATTTTGAGTTCAGTAAGTTTAATTGACGGCGAAAACTTTCCTACAGACTTTTTTTCATCCCGACACATAATTTTAAGACTTTAATTATAGTCTTTTAAATTCAAAAATTAGCTTCCACTCATATCAAGGATCGTATCTGTAGATTACAAGTTGAACTTCAAAGGATCCTAAGGAAAGACCTCCAATATCCTAAAAATTGCATTTGACATGTTCTTTATTTATTTGATAACATTTATGATTTCTTGGGGAAAAAACAAAAGATTCCAATGTGTTTCTTTGATTTATAGTGCACGATTTCAATAGAATTTCTGAACGAAAAATGAAAACGCTGTTGTTGAAAGAAAACTGTTCTGAAAAGATGTTATGAAAAGAAAAATATCCCCAAGTTTTTATTTTTAGCGCATGTTTTTTGAAGATCTACAATTTAAAAAAGAAAAACTATTGCGAAACCTAAGAATCCTCTTGTAAACAAAATGAACAATTCTTAGTAACATTTTATACAGTTTACGTTAATTCAAAAGATGTTTGCAATAGAGCATTTTTATACTAAGTGTACGATTCCTCAAATTTTTAATGAAAATATCGACAGATCTCTAAAAACTTATTACAAGCATCAGGAGCGCAAGAGGACTTTTGGGGGTCAAAATCCCAGAGCCCTTTTTAAGCTATATTGTAAATCCTAGTATGACAATACATTATAAACAAGATTTCATCGATTTAAAAAAGTCAATAATGTATTAGAAATACGTCATTTCTGATTAACTGAACATACATTATTCAAGAATTTTTTAGACAATTTTTAGACAAACTTGGTAATCAAAAAAAAAAAAAATATATAAAAAAAAAAAAAAATACACTTTCGAGAAATAATATTGAGCTACATAAAATTGTGTGCCCTGAGACAAAGTCATTGATTACTACATAACGCAAATAATGCCCGCCTTGTCAACAACTACAGAAAATTGTTTTAATACTTCGATGATTTTCTTCGTCAGTTCATAATAGGCGCAAACGGGATACAATTGAGCAATATCAACTTCAATTTCGAATGCGTATTTCCATTCGTCATCAAAACTTCCCACGCTCATTAATAATCAGTGCTATCTTTTAGAAAGTTGTCGATTAGCCAAGAAGAGACGGTTAGCTAATAGAAGGAAATAGTGAAAGTGGGCGAACTTCATAAGGTAAAAAAAGTTGGCGGAGTTTCACTGCCATTCTACATATAAGGCGAAATTTGCGTTAGCAAAACCATATTTGTTTACTCAACAACCCTTCCAACCAAAGAATGCCAACCACAACTTCCTCTTTTTTAAAAAAGTTGAACAGGCAGTTACTCAAAGAAATGTTGTGGTCGGTAACTATTCCTAATTAGCATACTAACTAGAGAAGATTATGACCCCGTGAGAAAAGATCACCTTAAGACAAAAGTTTCCAAACTTATTGAACTTATGGCGCTCATTGAAGTAAAAATATATTTTGGCGGCACCCCTGTTCTAAAACGGCTAATATTTTTGCTTATAACAAACTTTAACAAATTCGTTAAATAAGTATACTAATACACTAATAGACTAGTAGGTAATATGTAAAAATTATGCATACCGTACATAAATTGCTTTGCAGCAGTAAAGTGCATTTTATGTGTCCAGGTCAGAGGCCGGCACACTTTGGAAACCATTGCTTTAAGAGACAGATTCTCCAACATGTGGTACGCTGCGGATTTTTTGGGGCTACTCAAAGTATTACTAATGGAATAATCGATCTGTTACAGTAAGGGGCGGGAGGGGGAGCACCAATTTCACGTAAATGCGCCTCAGCTCACGCCGATCGTTTGGTTCGTTATTAAACTGGTCAGTAACACTATGAAACTTTTGAATTGGCAGGGAACAGTGGGCAGAAACCATTCCCATCTCTCTAGGCTACTATTTGTTTTTTCTCACGTTAGGACTGACAACACACATGTACGCAGTCGTTAATTGGCCCTATCCTTACACGACACGAAAACCAGCCAGCTGTGAAAACGGTAGATAAGGAGAATGAAAATAAAAACAAAGCCAGTGAAACTAGTGAATGGATGAAACGTAAGAGGGAGTCCCCTACTAGCATTCGAAGACTATGTCCTATAATCTAACAAACAAGACAGAGGATGATAATGCATGCACTCCCCCCTTTTACAATGCAGTAGGCTGGACTCCTCATTAAATGCTGCCAGGCACGGATAGATTGGAGATTTGTTGTTCAGTGGGACATTGTCTTTTTTTTAACAGACGTACTTGAACCGATACAAATGAATGGGACAACAATAGGTGTCTCCTACAAAATTTTTCATTGAAAGAGGACTCTGCAAAAGTTAGAAAAGAAATTTTCGCAGCACTGATTTTGATACTTTATAAAACATTAACAAGATAACGTTCGCACCACTTGCAGATTTGGTAAGCGACTATTATGGCACAGGCACACATTTGCAATGAGAGCTTGAAAATTGCAGATATCTGATTCAGAATTACATACAGCCCTTTTTTCAGCTGAGAAGTTATGCAACTTAAAGTAGCAAACCTTAAATACAATCCAAATCGCAAACTAGTTACAATTTCTACTAACTGTAAATTTGGTGAAGAGTTATCAAGTTAGTAAAGAAAATTTTACAATTATATTTCTATTTTAGCACTACATGAAACCTATTCTGCTCTACAATATGAAAAAGTAGCAAATCCTAAACGTCATTGTAACGTAATTATACATTGCACAGATTTAGCCATTCGCAAAAGCAGTTGTTGCTTTTTTCTTTTTAATACCATTTTTAATGCCCTGAAGATCTCATCCCGCCCTCTCCGACAATCCCGAAAGCGATAGATTTAGGATTTACTGTTGTATAGCTCACCCCCCCCCCCCCCCCCGCATATATCCATTTCAGTGCATCAACATGGTGCAATTTTCTTCAATTACAAAATAAAGCTATAACTTTTTTTGATGAATTTCTTCCTGAACTCTTCAACATATCGCTTTCCCTCTTCAATAAATTCCTTTTTCTCTCTCCAGTACTTCCTTAAACCCAAATTCAATCATTCCAAAAGGTCATTGAACATCCTTCGTCAGAAAATCAAACGTTTAATGAAAATTTACATGGACATTACGAAGGTTTATAGTCAAGAGGAACAAGAACTGTTTAGTAATTTAAAAATATAGAAAAATATTTTTAAAGCATCAAGCCTTAAAAAAAATTTGGTGGAATTTAAATTTAATCAAGTAAAACACCCCTAACGTACCTTCTTTGGAAATTTAGTGTCTTCAATTTCGATTTAAAAGGTCTTTTTGCACTAATGAGTTTAAGTAATTGTGAGATTTAAAAATTTACAACTTCAAAAGCATTATTTTCCTGGCGCAGACACGCCAAATTTAAATTTGGTACTGAAGCGAAGTATCAAGTATTTTCGAAGATGGGAACAAACAGCGGCGGACATCCAAATTTATCAAGGGTACAATTTCTCAAGGTTTGACCTTCAGGATTTTTAATTCATAACTCGTAAATATATATAACTGAAAAATAGATAAAGATGTTTGCCCACAATAATATAAAGACCAGAACATTTTATGCATTCGACAAACTTGTTTGACTTTCAGACTTCTGGGCTAATCAAGGAACTAAAATTGTAAAGATCTCTTCCTTCTCCCAGATACCGAAGCAAGAGGAGTTTGGTTAAATATAACACATATTGTGGAACTAAAGCATCGAACTGTATTAGATCTCTTACAATATACCTCTGCATCAAGCTACTTAAAATATTTTACTGCAGGTTTTTTTTTTTTTTTTTCTTCTTTTCCTCCTTGACTAGCTAGCTTGTTTTTGGGCTTTCACGTGTAATCCAAATATCGTTCAACACGTTAAATCGAGTTGACGACAAACCATCAGATTCCAGCAAGTCATGTGAGGAATGCCAGTCATGAGTTATGAGCCGGCAAAATCAACAGAAAGTACTTGTGTAACGAGGTCTGGCCATGGAATGTTGCTAGGACTTGCTGGGCTAAGTGCGTTGAATATTCATGAGAGAGCAGCAGCTGCTTTTCGTCATGCGAGCGGTGTGGGCGTGAATTTCTGAAGCCTGCACCCACCACGTCTGCGAAAAGTAAACAGACTCCACTTCGTCACGACAACGACAGAAATGCGTATCGGAAAACAATATGCACTTGTCACGATCTCGTTGCTTTTTAAGATCTGAGAGATGTTGACCACCATTAAAGAAACATGCGTAGACAGAACATATATGTGTGCGCATACTGGGGTGAGCAGAGGTACCATGGTAGCTGATGAAAAGCATAATATTTACCAGTCTGAGAATACTGATCTCAGACTGGTAAATATTATGCGTTTTAAAGTCGCTAAATCCATGTCTCAGATTCCTTTAAAATGTTTCTTTTAAGCAGAAATAAACTAAAAATTAAGCAAAAATCGAAAACTTAAGCAGAAAGCATCTGGGGAACTAATAAACAAAAAGTTTTAATTTAAGCATTATGGAACCCCCAATTTCTACGCATTTTTGAAACTTTTATATGCCATGGTACCACCTTTCTACTTCACTCCTTTACCCTGTTAGCACGTGGCCTTAGGGCTGCCCTCCCCCGGGCACGGGTAAGTGAAGTGCCATGGTACCACCAACAACTAAAGTTCTGTGCACGCTCATGGAACATATGGAATACCGATGAAGAGTAAAAAGAAAATTTTTAGGAAAAGATCGAAAAAACAATACATATGGAATAAAGATGTTGTGCACAAAACAATACATTATGGAATAATTCAGAGCTCAAAATAAAGCGTGAAAGAAGCTAAATAATGGGGATTCGATGCTGTAAGAGGCGACCTTTTTTTTTTTTTTTTTTTCTTCCTCATTGCTGAAGGCTGAAGTGTAACAGTTCTAATAGGCGGCACTCCAGATATTATATAGGACTCAATGATCACTGTAACGTAAAACGATAGAATATGAAAGTTTTGATTTATTGAATATTCCTATTTTGACTGCTAAATATCACAATAAAAAAACTAAAATTCAACAATGCCAGACTCAGAAAACCAATAATTGATTTTTCACCAATTTTTACAAATTTCACAAGCAAAAAAAGGGGTAAAGCTTAACGCGTCAGTCTCTGACGTCACACTTTGGGTTTTTATTGTTACACTGAAATTCAATTCAATATGGAGTCCAGATTTGTATCCGGTCAATCACTAAACGTGCCAAAAGGGACATCAATGATGTTATTTCATTTTATCATGTTTTATACGGCGAAACTACCTTACTTCGCGGTTTTTATCGCTTGCGCACATTTTAACGGCAAATCCAGAATGATGACGTTTTTTCCTAAAGTGTGACGCACGTGAGCAGACAATTGTTTCTGCCTCGCTTATTGCGCTTGAACTTTTAAAATTATTTAAAAAATCAACTTATTGCAGAACAAAATTTTTTTAAGAGATGATGCTTTTGAGGGTATTCCATCAAATAAAAATAAAAGCAAAAACTTCCCTATTACTCTGTTGATTTTAACTACAATCACAAAGTTTGTTTTGCATGTGAGACTAAAAACTAGATGCAGTATGTGAGCATTATTTTTTAAATATTACTTCACCATTATTCCCCCCCCCCCCCGCTCCTCAGTTTTTGCCCAATTTTATATTACATGACATCTTACATTGCCGAGAATTACATATACGTATTTTTAATGAATTCATTCTGCTAATTTTTGTTCTTGGCCTGCTAAAAGTAGTTTCAATTTAAAACAATTTAATTTCGAATTATCAGCAAAAATCGACCGAATATAATCATACTAACTAATCGGTGCATCCGTAATACACATTTACCATGTCGATTTTTTTTTTTTTTTTTGTTTAAAATAGTATCCCTTGAAAAACTTAAGTGAAAAACTGGCATGCAATTTTCATTGCGAATGAGTGAGTGCCTTGATTCAAAGTTTTTTTTCTACTAATCTATCAAAATTGGTAAATTTTCTCTCGAATTATGTAAAAATAAAAGGAAAAAGAATTCTTACTAAACGTAGAATTTTGTATTTCTAAATGAAGAGCACGAATTTAAGACGAAACAGACAATATTTTACCCATAATGGTCTCAGAGCTATCTATCACTTTCATTTTGTAAGGATGATAAAAAAATGATAACCGTCATTATTCCCATTGGTTAACGTTTCTTTTTAACATCCGACACAGAAAAACAAATACTTCACTAATCTGAGATGAAGAGAGACGCTTGATAAGATAAACTTGGGAAGATATTTGAACTGTTGTCAATGTAACCGGCGTATTAAAAAAGGGATGGGTGTATCTTTGAACATGTAAACAAAACATAAATCCATTAAATTGATTTTTAAAAAAAGGTTTGGTGGGTACATTAATAATTATAGTACTTTTTTTATTTTAAACGAATAAAATAAAATTCTAATTAGGTTTTCATACAGTTATTATTTTTTTTTTTAATGTAAAATAACGAAAATATGAAAATCAAATTTTGACATTAACGACTAGGTAATTAAATGCTTTTTACTGTTCAAAATTCAGTCGGATTAAACCAAAGCAAAATTAAATCTAGTTACAAGTCAATATCTAACTTAACAACTGAAGCAACCAGAATAGATAATAACCAGATAGGTACTAGGGGTGCAAAGATACGATACCAAATGGGAAATATTGAAGTCGATTAATGTTGATGAAACATTCACAAATTGCACCAGTTATTTAGTTTTATAATTTACTTGTTTTGGTAAATAATGAGCATTCATAATCCATGAGAAAACAGTCAATCCATAAGAAAGCTTGTATTTCTACTGATGCTTCAATGTATTCTCGTTTATAATCATTTTTTAAAAAATTAAAAAAAAAGAAAGATATGGCCATTTCTGAACTAAATCTTCATTGCAAGTTAGTAACCAATACCCAAAATACGGAATGTTCAAGAAAGAATTAAGATTTTAATAGTAATTTTCGGAAATAAGGACGTAAAATATTTTGAACTTCTACTGATGCTTATATTCTCGTTTATAACATTTAAACTAAAAAAAAAGAAGGAAGGGAAAAAAGAGAAAGATATTGTATTTCTGAATTAAATCTTCAGTGATAGTTATTACCAATACCCAAAATACCGAATTTCGAGAAATAATTAAGATTGTAATAGTAATTTTTGGAAATAAGGACGCAAGACATTTTTAAGGAAATTAGAGGGGGGGGGGGGGGAGAACCACCCCGAAAGTAATTTCTGGCGGCGGCCTTGCTTTATACAATAACATAGAATAACTTTAATTCTAAATGTTCACCACGCTTTTTATGTCATGGCAAAATTAAATGAAATAGAAGCAGGGAAATTCTGCTGCGTTCCATTTAAAAATAAACGTAAATGAACAAGAAATTAAAAAAATTACTCACCCAGCCGCCATGGTCGTTAATCCAAGGTAAAAGCTTTTCCGATACATATGAAGCTAACGAGTGGGCAACTGTGTTGATTAATTCGGGCCAATTATTGTTTTTACAGTGCATAGCCAGTTCACTACTGAACACAAACAGGGCCACGATCCTAGCCCACTTTATACCTTCACTGAACAGTTCATTCGCTACACCTTCGATAGTCGGTTTGAGAGTATTTTCGCTGACTTCCAACTTGTCACATATGTCCACGAATTGTTCCTTGAATTGCGACGTAAATTCGTCGGCTAACGAGCGCAAAGCCATTCCGACTTTGCTGGCTATAGTCCGGCCAGTATCTGCCTCCCGGATAGTGGCGGGGGCTCGCCACTGGACGCCGTTCTGATTTAGTCTGTACTGTAGGAAATCGTACACGAATTCGGCTACCTCGGGTTCAACCGTGCTTTCCTCATTTCTGTGTTGTATCATCGAGTCGCTATCGGTTTTGTTAATGTCATCCATGGCACCGGCACCTATAGAACGAAGCTAATACAGCATTTTAATACCACACCCAGACTCGAAGGAAATATCCGGCGATATCAGACCAGGCATTTAAAATACAAAACTGACAGACGCAACATCGTACCGACGCAGCTGGAGCGATTTGCGGTTCTGAATCCCCTTCAGCTTTGCGCAGTCGACTTTGGCGACCCTCGCCAACTCTACGGCAGCCCTGCCTTTACGATTCAGTTTCTCTGCCGACAAGCAGAATGCGGAGGCAGCTTTGGCGCCAGACTTACAGCCCCGTATGTTTTTCCTCTATTTGGGCATTTATAGAGGATCTTTTATTGCAATATTTTTCTTTTATGCCTACCTGTTCGATACTACAATCAGATCGATATATTTTTTGGACGAGCAAAGAGAATAAATTCAAAAGGAATAATTGTTATAATTAAATTATTATTTACCCAAGCCCATTATTTTAAAGTTTTCAAAGGGTTAGGCTAGAGAGACATATGCGTTCTCTAGTGAAACTAATTTTTCTTTTACTTTTACCAAATTTTGTCCCTCTAATCTGAATACATTTTAATTATTATAATGCTCTGCAGTAGCAGTCACAGCATTAAAAGGCAGATAGGGAGAGGGGATTTCCAGTTTCGTCACTCCCTACAAGGGGCCTTTTTCTGCCTAATCTCATCAAAATAATAGTTTTGGAGAGCCATAGGGACCGTTCATAAATGATGTACACTTTTTTTCAATATATTTGACCCCCCTCCCCCTTTGTCACAAAGTGTCCCCTTCAACATACCCCTCCCCCCCCCCCTTTGTCACACGTCACGCTATATTACATTAGCATAAAATAGGTTTAATTTGCTGATTTTAAATGTTTTTATAGAAATCAAAATGTACGATGCCACACTTCTTGTTACCCCCTCCCCTCCCCTTGTCACAAACTGTCACACTTTCAAGAACCCCCCACCCCCCCCTCGAAGCGTGACATGATTTATGAACGAACCCATAAATGCTATTTTAGGATTCTGTAGCTTTCTTAACTTTCGAATAGTAGTTACTCCTGCTTTTAAATTTTTTTTTTTCTTCTATGTGTTTTTTCCTGTTCCACATTATTTACGATTCAAGGCTTTAAGCAGATAATTTGATTATGTTGCCATCTTTCTTACAGTTCATTTAGAGTTTTACCCTTAAAAGACCGGTTATTGTCTGTCCTGGTACGTTTCTTACAACTTATATAGGGTAGGGCAAAAATATTGACCCAGTTTTAAAGGGTTATAAAAAACTAATACAGTTGGAGACTTAAAACTTTTTAAATTTTGATCTGTATTTAATACCATTTTTTAACATTAAGTTTTGAATACCACTTCAGCAATATGGTGGCCATCAGCAGCAATACACTGATGCAGTCTATTTCTGAAGTTTTGAAAAACGTTTCTGCACATTTCAAGGGGTATGGCGGATATTTCCCCGATAATTCGGTTCTTCAGCTCTTCTAAAGTATGAGCAACTTTCTCCTTCAAATAACCCCACAAAATAAGCTTAGGGAGCGTAACATTACGCGGGATATTGAAATGCACACAAAGATGCAGTCTATTCTCTCTACGTGGAAAAATAGACTGCATCAGTTTATTGCTGCTGATGGCCGCCATATTGCTGAAGTGGTATTTCAAACTTAATGTAAAAAAATGGTATTAAATACAGATAAAAATAAAAAAAGTTTTAAGTCTCAAACTGTATTAGGTTTTTTTTTTATTTTTATAACCCTTCAAAACCGGTTCATTACTTTTGCCCCACGCTGTAGAATAATAGACAGAGAGGCAATACTTAACAATGCTCAATATTCTAACTAAAGTTGAAATCACTGCTTAATTTTTTGCAATGCTAAAATATGTTCCATGCTGTAAAAATTTCTAAGATAGTTTTTTAGAATAATATTTGATAACAGTGTCGTTAGAGATTAAGCAGTTACAAAAAAGCTTTAGACAAAAAAAAGCCAAAATAAGCAGGTATCCAAATGCCGGTTGCACTTTCGGGTTGAAATGTACAAAGTTATCAAAAGGTGGACTGAATTGCGATAAATGAGAGTGCAAAATCTAAAATTAATGAATAAATATCTTCTTTTTCTCCTTTTGATTCTGTATATGAGAAATTCGCACAAATAATGCAAAATTTTACATTTTAGTAAATTTTCATATTTCTTTTTTTTTTTTCGCGCTGAGTGAGGAAAATCGCAGAAGAAGCATACGTTCGAAGCTTAAAATCAATCAATGAATATCTTTCAACATCAGTTTGTGATTCAAATTTTCGAAATCAGATAACAGTAGAAAAAATCAAATTGTGTACATATGATTCCTATGCCAGTCCACAACTTTTATCGCGAAAACAACGAATTATCGCGAAAACAACTTATAAAAAAAAATCATTTTTACACCCCGTCCTAATGCCTATGTAAATTTATTATTTCGTTTTTCTTTTACGTTGGCAATTAAAAATTTTGCCATTGCAAGATTATTTTCGCGGACCCCACACGAACCCCTAGGCGTTCGCGAACCTCCTATTGAGAAACGCTGTCTTAAGGGGAGTCAGCACCCAAAAATGTCTAAAAAACTGAAGAAAAAAAAATTATTGGCTCAAGAAGTAAGATAAATCTTTAAAAATGCTCCCTGATAGTTTCAGAAAAAATGAAGCAATATTTATTGACTTATCATTGATTTCATTACGGTGTGATTTGCCACCTTTTCATTCCGAAACCGAAACTGCTGAATATAAGCCACATATTTGCTTTTTTAAATAAAATAAGCGAGAAGAATTAATTTGATCGTGACTGTAACTGAAAAAAAAAGTTAATTACTTGAAATTTTGATAAAGAAAGCATTTAAGTTTTTGCAAGCCGATAACTAAAGCTGAACTTGATCCAGTTTACTGTTTAACTGTTAACAAGTTCAGCCTTGCCGAAAACTGAAAATGCTGTTTTCTCTCGCTTTTTAAAATTTGTATCTATAATATGGATTTTTTCCCACATGGTCTTGAAACAATACATACAAATTTATGCTTTACTTTTAGGATAACTTAAGTACTTTTTTTTAAATTCTTTTTGTAGGTTTTTTGAATTTTTCGGTGTTTTTCCTGTGTTACTTCAGTGTTTTTTTTTTTTTTTCTCAAAAAGTATTTGGCTTATAAAAAATTCAAAGCATACAAGTTTTGCATTATGAGTAATGAATAATTAAAAAAAAATTGAGGCTTTACTCCAATTTTTGAAAAAGAAGATGCATTCTTAAAAACCGCTAAATTTTATTTTAGAAATTAAGAATTTTCAAATTATATTTAAAAAATCCAGCTTTTTTAGTATTAAATTTTTTTTGAGGTGATATAACATGACATGAGACAAGAATTCTTAATGAAAACACCATAGAGAAAAAAATGGTCTCATAATGCCGATTTCCCTTAAATCAACAAAACGAAACTAATAGTTAAATTATTTAAATATCATTTCAAGCGAATAAATATTACGTAAGAGATTTGCAAATAGTCGAGCTATCAGTTTACTTATCATTGAAGAAATATTTCTCCTTAAATATAGATTAGCCCCTTGAAGCACGAGCTTTTTTTTTTGGGAAAACTGGCAAAAAAATGATCGAGTTTTATCTTTTTTTTGACAGAAAATGAATATGTAAGTAGAGTATGAATTGTTTTTGATCATTTTAGTTGTAGGGGGTGACTGGAATGTGGGGGGGAGGGGGGAGGGGGGGGGGTAAAAGTTATATAAAAAAATTATTATACAAACAAAGTATGAACGGATCTCAGACGAGCATTGGAAATAAAATAACGCGAGATGCAAGATCGGCCGTGTGAGACACGGGCATCAAATTTGCCGATTCCTTTCTCCCGAGTCAGACACGGGCAAATGCGTTAAGGGGTTAAAGAAATTTTAATGATCCTGACCAAGAACGTCTTAGAGAAAATAATGCCAAAAGCGATTCATTGCCAAATGTTCCGTCCATTTTTCATTTTGCATTTATTGATTTATTTATTTTTTTGGAGATTTCATAATTGCGTCATTCCTTTGGCGCAATAGTGCCTTCTTATTTTCAATATAAATTGTTCGACGTAAGACGTTAAGAATTTTATGTGCATCAAATTTCGAGCAATTGTGAAATTTGTTGGATTAATTTCCTCATGACGCAAGGAGTCATATTCTGCAAAATATTGTGAAATTGATTCATTCTTTGGAAATAAACGGAAACTTAGATTGCGAAAGTGTTATTTTATTATTGTTAGTTTCAATCCGAAAGGTTCAAAATATTTTGCTGCGCGATTCTGGATTTTTTTCTTTCTTTATTTATTTTGGATGAATAAATAAATTAATTCTTAAAATGCATTGGAATAAATAAAATATGTTCCATTCTTTGACTCAACTGACGTTAAAAATGTAAAATATATAATCGTATACGCATAAAATAAAAACGATGAAACAATAATGATAAATATATATATGTATAACGTTAATTAACATTAAATTTACCAGACCAGTGATTTTGACTGTTTCGAAGCTACCATTTTGCATAATTCGTTACTAATTAGAGTGGAACTTTCAATTGCATTCGCTTTTCCTAAAAACGGTAAGTAGGACAAGTTAATGGGACTGAAAGTTTTATTATATTTAGTAGCAAATTGGTGTAAAACGAAAGTTTAGAAATAATGGTTGAAAACGTCCTGGTGAATCTAGTGTTAAATCACTCAATTTCTAAAAGTTCTTTTCGCAGATGATTTTCATCTCGAAACTTATTTTTATACGATAAAAGGGATCCTTGTAATTCCGGAGCACATGCAATGTTGGGATTTAATAACTTGTGTTCTTTCTTTAAAAAAATAATAAAACGAATAAATGAATAAAAATAGTTTTTTAAATGAAAGTTTAAGAATAACCCAGATCATGTTGAACTCGCAGTTCAATATACTTCCAAATTAAATCTGGAATTTGGACTAATACAAAGAGGAATTCTTTAGATAAAGCTTAATCTGATGGTTGAATCACATGCTCAAGAAGTGATGAGATCTGAGATTGGCTTAACATCCTTAGTTTCTAAACGGTTGGGAATAATTGGTAAGATTAGTTCTTGAAAACAAATTTAACGGATTTTTCTCTCCTATTATCTTTTATAGGTTGTCTCCTTGCCCTTCGTCGCTAATTTCATGTTCACGCCATTTTTAATTGGACATGAGAAATTCAAAACATACTTGTATCGCATTAATTTATGTTTTTCAGATAAATGTACTCGTAATATGGGAAGTAGTGGTAAAAAAATGTTGATTTCTTATCTATTACACGAAATAAGGAGGGACCTTATATCCCTTTTGAAAAGTAATATGTTTTTAAAATATATCTTGGACTGCCATTTTCCAATTTTTCTTAACCAGAATAAAAAGAAGAAGAAGAAAAAAATTAGAAGAGATTTTACAAAATAACACTGTGCTGTGCAACAAATTTGAACTTTTTTTTTGCCCTTTAGATGAAAATATGTGATTCTATATAAACAAAAGGTGCTTAATTCAAATATCCAAACCAAAATGGTCCATCACGTACCATTTTTGCTGGAGACCCACTTCTCATATTTATACAATTTGGTTATAGAAGAATGTAACTGCGGCTTACTTATTGAAAACACAATCACAAAAAAGATTTTTTTGGCCGTTTCATCTTGTGGGCATCTGTGGTGTGCCCTGATAACAGATTAGCAATATTCAATTCATATACTTCCATTCTATCGACCGCTGAAACGCTTTTAAAATACAGATATCCTGATGAGACCTTTCCCCATTCTCATCATTAATTACGCCAAGGTTTTGAGGAAAAAAGTCCATATGGGGGTCCAAAAAGGGTAGTTTTAATGAAATATAGCAACCTAATAATACAAAAGCATTTTATCATGTCACCAACAAGATTTTCGTAATTTTCAGCTTTCTCATTTCCAAGGAAACGTGAGCACACTCATTTAAAGGCCATCCAGGAAATTTTTCGGCTTCTCACTATTTGTTTTCATACTCTTCATCATGAAAGGACTTCCTTAAGTTGTGGGCAAATAAAAATCCTTTTTTTTAGTTTTGCCTCACTTAATTTTTTTAATTTTCTCCTGAAATGCAAGAAAGTCACTCCTTCTCTGTCCAGAGCTTTTCCAAATATGTCGATAAACCAAGTGTAATATACAATTGTGTAAAAAAGCCACATTGTAGATTTACAAGTGGCTAATTTGATATGCTTTTGCCACTCAAAATTTTGAAATTTCCGTTATGTTTGCCCAATATGCTACAGGAATGAATAGGAAAACAATACTTAGATGGAAGAGCACCTATAAACAAGTGCCACTCTGCTGAATTGTGCTCGTGTCCTAATGCTTGAAACACTACATTCACATCACAGCAACATACTATTTTTTCCTTCTCCGCAAAATAGTCTACAAAATGTTTTTGTCGTCTTGTAAAAAACTCGAAACTTCGAGAAGTAGATAAAGCTTTTGTTGCCAAAAATGTCGCTAAAGTAACCCAAGTTCGTTAAAAAGGTCTCTAGAATGGCAAAGATTTCACTGTCAATGAGAAAGATATAATTTATAATAAATTAAGTCGATAAATTACGAAATTATGCACATTTATCCAGAAAAAACGTAAAAAGCTAAAATGTGGAATTTTGGGAAAATGGTACGTGATATGCAAAAAATAATTGCAGATTCGTAATTATCAGCCAAAAATACATAAGAAACAGACATTTTCATCCAAAGGACATTTTTCGTGTTGCACAGTGTAATTTAATAGTATTTAAAGGAGCTAAATGTAAGTCCATATATATTGATGTTTCTAGTAAGAAATAGTCTTATTTTCATCCTCATAATTTGAATTACAGTGTTCCCTCGCCACTTCGCGCTTCATGTTTTGCGGCTCCAGTGCTTCGCGGATGTTTCCAAATATTCATCAAAAAATAAAAATGAAATCTCTCCAGCAGAAGAGTCTCCGAGCGAGCCCCTAAAGCTTCTACGAGTCAATGGAGAGATTCTCCTCCGCCACCAACACAAGACTCTTCGCCTCTCTCAGAAAGCAATGTTGATTAATGTTTATTACTGTATAGGGTTTTTAAATTAACCTTATTAAATAGCACTGACACGTTTAAATAAATACGTATAAGTGTACTGTTGTAATTTTCGTCTTAAATGTGTAAAGTATAAATACTGTTTACATATTTAAAACATTCGTGTACCCGCATACACGAAAATTCCTAGGGGCAAATCCTACTTCGCGGTTTTGCAGCTTTCGCGGAAGGTGCTGGTCCCCATTAACAGCGAAAAACGAGGGATCACTGTATACGGATCATTCAGGTATAAGGTGCCGTTCATAAATGACGTCGCGCTCTTTTTGCCATATATTTGACCCCCTCCCCCCCTTTGTCACAACATGTCACACTTCAGCGGACCCCCTCCCTCTCTTTGTCACGCGTCACGAAATGTTGTACAATGCATGATGTCACACTTCTTGCTACCCCCTCCTCTCCCCTTGTTACACTTTGTCACAGTTTCACGAACCCCCCCCCCCCCCACCTCGAAGCGTGACATCATTTATGAATGATCCCTAAGGAGGGTAGTACGAGTAATTTGCTCAAAAAGGAAAAACTCATATACAAAGCCTTTTCTTAGTGAATAAAGTACTTAAAATTATTATCAGATGTTACAAAATTCAATATTGTACTATTAAAGTTTAGTAGTAGTGGGGGTGGCAAGTCCCATATATATATATGTATAGATATATATTATCTTTGAGGGGTTTGTTTAACGATGATATAAAGCAGTGGTTCCCAACTTTTTCTTTCTTGCGAACCCCTTCTGTGATTCGAAGTAAATGGCGAGTCCCCATCAGTAGTCGATAGTAATAGGTAACAAAACTATACAATTTACTAGAGCATTTATTTTCCATGTTGCACAATAGATCATAACAAGAAATGAAAATATAATTGCAAAACATCTAAATTTAATAAAACTAAAATACTTTTTCTATTATTTGTTCTTTTGGATTATTAATAGGTCAGTAGATACATATATTCGCAAAAAATATCTTAAGAATTTAATTTTTCCGATAGTGCAAAAAAGTTGTCAAATGGCATAAGAAATAGACGTACAAAATTTTGAATCAATAATAAATAACTTTCGGTTCAAAATTCGGAAAACTTGTCGAAATTTATTGAAATGTTAAAATTTACATATTTTCAACTTTCTCCTTGCGATAATGCAGAAAAGTTGGAATAAAATGTGAGTGCAAAATTTAAAATTGATTAATAAATATCTTCCGGTTAAACTTTGCGGTCTTTATATGAGAAATTACCCGAAAATTTTACATTCTAGTAAATTTTCATATTTCCGACATTTTTTGTGGTAGCGAGGAAAAAGTAGGAAATGGTTGGTAAAAAATTAAAATTAATGAATGAATAGCTTTAAACTTTGTGATTCAGAATTTCGAAATCAGGCAATAGTAGAAATAAGTGCAATGCAGATTTTGTAAGTACGCTTTCTATGTCAGCCCATAACCTTTACGCATTATCAGGAAAACAATTAACGCAAAAAAAAAAAAAACATTTCTACACTCCGTCCTAATACGTATGTTAACTTTTTTTTTTACTTTTTCTTTTAGGTTAGCAAATAGAAATTCCGCCATTGCAATATTATTTTCTCGAACGGGATTCGCGAGCCATGGGTTGTGGGAAACGCTGATATCTATATAAATAAAACCGAAAGTTTGTGTGTGTGTGTGTCTGTCTGTCTGTCGATCGCCTCCTGGCGAGATGGGACGTTCCAGAAGTGCGAAACTTTGGTTACAGGTACCTTGGGTCAGGTCCTCGTGCACCTCGAAGCGTTTTTCCTAAAATTCGAATTTGTTCTTTTTTTATTCTAATTTTAAGCGAAACTGTTGATTTTGGGATTATCTCATCAAAGAAGCATCCCACGTTTTAGGTTTTTGCAGCGTATTAATGCCCTTAAAAAACTGCACAAGATGCTTTTCTTTGCAGTTCGTAGAACAAATAGAACACGCGCAATATTCGTTTAAAGTAGTTTTCGAACTTTAAAACGAGGCTTACCTCTGAATTTATCTGCTCAAATTGCGTGTTTTCGCCAAAATAAATACTTCTTTTGTCGCCAACTAGATGATTTTTGCCAACGTAAGATTGAAAAAATGCTGTTTTATCGTTTTTCATGCCGTTTTATGAGCGAAACAAATTCTAAAAATTCATTTCATTTTAAAGAGTACTGCAGACGATTTTTAATTACTCCTTGAGGTTGATCCTTCTTTGTTTTTTGGCGATTTAGTATTATGGTACCAGTTCAACACTTTCATGAAACATTATTTCTTTCGGTAGAGTACGTTTTATCAACGAAACAAATTCTAAAAATTCATTTCATTTCTATGCATATTTTGTGGATTATAAACTGCAGACGATTTTCAATGATTTTATCTTGAAGTTGATTTTTCTTTCCATATTTTACTCAAGTGATTTATTTTATAAAACATTTACTTAATTTTTTTTACTGTCTATTTGGGACTATTTTTACAGAACTTAGTTATTTCTTTCTATCAACTTAAATTTCACACGTCAGGATTGGTTCAGTACTGAAAATTTTCTAACTTAAATGTGCATTTGCCTTTTTAAGTAATGCTTTCCCTTCATTCGTTTTTATCCGAATTTTATGATAGTGACATTTAATTGAATTTTCAGGAAATCCTATGACGATTTTGCAAGCAGGATTTATAGGAACTGTCCTTATTTTTATGGGGAATTTAAGATGGATTGTTGGTAATTTTAGGAACATTCTAATGGGTATTTTTAGTCACTGACGTTTTTATTCTAATGGAGATTTTTTGAGACTAATGTCCTTATTCTATTAGGAATTTTTAGAAATAGTTGTCTTTATTGAAATGGGGGGGATAAAGGATTTTTTTCTTTATTGTAGCAGAAATATTCACGTACATCTAATGGACATTTTTAAACAGAATACAGCTCTTATTCTGATGGGAATTTTTAGATGTATTGTGGTAGATATTGTAATTACTATTTTTATGGACTCTTGATATCATTTTGGCATAATTATCTCGCTGCATGGGCGCATTTTAGCTACTGTTGCAATTACTGTAATGGCAATTTTTATGAACTGTTGTTGGCATTTTAATGTGGATTTTTATGGACTGTTATTTTTGGTCTAAAAGGAATTTTTCTTGGCTGTTCGTTTTTATACAATCGTGTTTTTTAATGATTTTTATTGTTTAAATGAGGTTTTTAAGGCCTGTTGCTCATCTCCTACTTGGATTTTTTAAGAAAAGTTTTCCTTATATTTTTGCAACTGAATTTTGAACATGCGTCACTTAGCCTGCGAATGATGCAATATTATCCCGCGCAAAGCCGGGCATGTCAACTAGTCAAGAATAAGTCAATTCAGTTCTTAAAAGATTTTGAAAAGTATGGTTTGAGGTTATAGTACTTTCAGCTTTAGATTGAGTCTTGTATAAACGCGGAACTCGATTACGATCATAAGCAAGTATAAAATTAATTTTCAGCGCACATTTTACTTATGATTTTAATTTAAACATCACGTAAGGTTTTTTTAGGGATTATGAATTCTTTAGAATTTCAATTAAATTACAAGCTAGAAGATAATAATTTTGCGTAATTAATATGCTTAAACGTATGTGAAAATTAAAATAACATGCATGTTGGTGCAAAAACTCTTAATTCAATTATTTAGCATTCAAAATTCCCTTATCAATTCAAAAAAATATTATTTCAACCTTTTGAGGAAATAAAAATTGGATACTCGTTCTAATTTATGTCACTCGAGTATTCATATTAAATAAATTATATGAATTTCTAACGCAGTTCTTGCGGAAACGTTATATCATTTCGGGAATTACAGCTGCTTGGAGTATAGTACAATTTAAGAATAAAATTTTCATTTTTTGCATTAACTTTCAGTGAATACTAAAAAATTTCTTATGAGTTATAACAATCGCGTTACTTGTGACGATGAAAAATTAAATATTCTAAAAATATTGTTAGAATAATGTGCACGGCCGAAATAAAACAATAATTCTTGCAGATTAGCAAATTGCTTACTGTAGGATTGAAGGCAGGGTTGTTTCCCTTTTTGAAAAATAGATTTTATTTTACGCTTCGGCTCTTCCTAGAGCAGCTAACAACACACGTGCTTAATGGTGTTTAAAAACTGAATCTCTATCTGCGACTATAGAATGGAGCTACAATTGAGATACAACATACAAAAAAAAAAGTTCCTACCACAGAGTTTTGACATTTGGGCGCTACTGCGCAAGGCAGGGAAAAAAAAAAAAAAAAAAACCACCGAATCCGTTCAAGTTTTAGCAAACTTCGTATTGCAGATGTGTTTATTAGCACGCAATCAGAATGCTTGCTTCTTTGTTCGTTAAAAACAACCAAATTTTTAATCTGACCAATAACATCAGTTCGGAAGAAATAAAGTATTCTAAACAAACTAAAACGTAAGGCACATTTTTTAGCCTACTTTCCCGTAAAAATAAAAAAAAAAAATAGTAAAGCATAAAAGAAGGCTTAATGTATCGTAAAAATATCGTTAAAAATAAAGAAATGTCAAAAATAAGTGAAGTAATTAAATAGAGATTGAAAAATAAAAATTTGAAAGTAATGTTTTGAGATGGGGGAAAATGTGTGTCTGTCGGTCTGCCCCCTCCCCCTAATAACTTTTGAACGAATTGTCCGATTCGGAAAACTCTTTTTGCATTCGAAAGATCTCGGCGAGGACATCTCATTTTCATATTTTACTTTTTGATTTGAACAATTTTGAACAGTTCAAAAAAAATAAATAAATAACATTAGCGCCTATGGGCGAAAATGAAGCAAATGATGTAAACTCTGGGTATAAGATCCAAGTTCCAATGAACAAGGTTACTGGAGGAAGCTCTTGGCTTGAAATATTAATTTGAACAGTTTTTGTTCATTTTTGAACAGTTCAAAAAATTAACATAGCGCTTACGGGGAAATGTCAATCCTATATAAATCCTGATCTAACGGACCGATTTGCTTGGAACAAACTTTATCGGAAAGCTCTTATAACGTAGAACATGTACAAATAGAAAGTTCATCCAGAACTAACGATCCTATTTTCCTATGAAATTTTTTTTTATCGGGATTTTTAAGGATATTTCTCAATGAATAAATGAATGAGTGAAAGAATGAATGAATGAATAAATGAAAGTGAAAGAATGAATCAATATATAAATAAATGAGGAAGAGATTGAATGTTTGAATAAATGAGTGAATAAATGAAAAAATAAATAAATGAGTGAATAAAAACATGAATGAGTAATGAATGAATTAACACATGAATGAGTAAACGAAAGAATGAATGGCTGAATAAATGAAAGAATGAATGAGTGAGTGAATGTATATGTATTATCCGTTGAAAAAGGTACATTTGAAGTAATTAAGAACTATAGTTAAAGGAGAAAGAGATAGTTAGATTATAAATTTGAATTTGGTGTACACGGGAAAGTAGGCTCGTATAGTTCTAGACGGAACTTCTTGTTATACCAGCAGTTTCTATCTTGAACATGAATGGATTCTTCTTGGAGAGGTCCCCGTTTGCCGGTAGGACTGTACAAGAGCTTTATTACTACTTGAAAGATATTTTTTAAAAATTAACTGCATGGGGGGGGGGGGGGCGTTGGAAAAGCACTCGTTTTCTTTTCTCATTTCAACTTTCACTTTTTCTGATGCAGATGCTGTGTCAGAAAAGATTTCATTACTGTTTACTCCCACTAGTCATGCGTTAACTTAAAATCGAAACAATTAAATAAATAAAAATGAAGCAACGCGAAAAAGTAAATAAATTAATAAAAATTAAAAGAAAAAAAACGAAAGAAAAGAAAAAGAAATAAATAGAGGAAAAAAGTCTGAATAGTCTTGGCCCTGTAGAAAATCCAGACAGACAGACTTATGGTTTTATTATTAGTAACGACAAAGATTAGAAAAAGTGGGATCAATTTTAATGCACTTCATTTTTTAGAAAAAAAAATCCATTCAAAGATATTTATTACACAAGTATTTATCTAGTTAAAATGGAATTTAAAAAAATTGTATCATAATTTTTACTGCATTTTTGAGGAAGAGCTTCTAAAAGAAATTTCCTTTTAAAATTTCAACCTTGCCTCTGACTTCAGGATAAAACGACGCGTCTAGTAGTTCAATAAAAATGTCAATTTTATTTTGTGAGTTTGTTGCAGTTACGTTCGTAATAATCTAAGGGAGATATCGAAATTGTGCGACTCTCTGGCGCCCAACATTACTGATAAATTCTCTGCATGACGTGTTTCGGGTAATATCTCTATAAACGTCTCTCTATATTTTCTAAGCTCAGCTGATAGTGTAAAGCAGATCGGTTTCACTTGATAACTTGAATTCCAGACGCTGAAGAAATGATTTTTGGAAAACGTTGTCAAATTATTGTGTCATACGATATTGTAAGCGTTTATCTTCGCGCCGACTGTGCAATTATTCAATTTCTGTGGGTCGCAAAAATGACTGGTGAGTCTGGTAGATTTTAGGTGGGTTGCGCGACACTCTAATAATTTGTCTAGATTTAGTTACTGTTTTACAGATGAGTTCGGAAATTAATTTAAAAAATAAAGATACCATGAAAGAATATAAAGTTCAAATATTTTCTTTCTTAACTTTAGGCATACCGTTTCAATTCAGGCAGGTAAAAATAAAATCTTACCTTCATAGTCTCAAAAGTTTTTGAATTTCACATATGTTAAAATATAGAACTATGTGAGTTACAGGTATGTTTTTGTTTTGCTGAAAAAAATTCCTGGCCCGAGATACAGGCCGCCAAAGATGGCGTCTTCGGCGCAATTTTTCACTTGCGATTTTCGAGAAAAACTTTCAAGTGCTCTATTTCCTGAACGGTGCAAGATATTTTGATGCGGTTTTTTTTATTTGAAAGATAACTATATTCTGTTTAAGATAAAAGGCTAAATTTTAGAATATCTATTTAACTTCTTTTGCTGCAGTCTTTTGAAATGTTTTTTAAAAAATCTTTCATATTTTTTTTCTCAAAAAAGCCAATCTCAAAATTTTTTATTTTTTTACTGTTGGTTAATTCCATTAAGTACTACATTCCCTGAAAAGGAGAGCTTCCACTTTTGCATTTAACGGTTTTTACAAGCAATTTAAGACTTTGCCATATATTTCATCAGTTTTGTTAACAACATAGTCATATATTGGTCTCATTAAATCAAAATTATATTAATTTAATTTTCTTAATAAATATTAGAAACATATCCCCCTTTCCCACAAAAGAAATTTACCAGTAGACAAACAGATAGACATACATTGCCCAATCGTATTGCCCGCTACTTTAAAATATTTATTGATTTCCTATATTTTTTTAAAATATCATTTTCTCATTTTTTCCTACCTAGAGTTCAAATATATTAGTTGTTAATTTTAATATATATGTTATTCAGTAAAACATAGCTTTTTATATTTGATTTTTATATCTTGCTATTGATGTTAAGAAAAAAAATGAGGAATACTACTAGGGGGGAGGGATCAATTTAGGATTCAATCACTTTGCATTTTTCTTCCTTTTCTTGCATAAAGAACTTAACAAAAACAAAGCACATGCATGAAACACCACTAATTGCTTTATCTATAACTTACGACATAATTTTGGGAAATGGTATGTTTTGGAACATGTCCATATATTGTAAGCTTGTTTTTGGTTGTAAAATATTAGTGTTTTTTCTTCCCTATTTTTCTTTTTTTGAAAAGATATTTCAAATATTTATCAGGCTGTACATAATGTAAAGCAGGTGATTTTTTTCAAAAAAAAAAAAAAAAACATTGATTTACCTCAATAGTTCTAACAAAAATCAAATCAAACAAAATGTTAAAGAATTTATTACTAATTTCAGTTAGCATTATGAGTTTTGAGGTATGGGGACATTAAACATCTTCTCAATTCAAAACAAGAAAAAATAATTTCATTAATTATGTTGTCCTGATAGTAACGAAATGGCATTCATCTTACCTTCACAGCTACAATGGAATTTAATATATCGTTCCATAAACAGTTACCCAGACATCACAACTTTGTCCTTAGGACGTTCAAATGATGTCATTTCAGGACTTCCTCGAAAAATAGTTCGTCCTAGGGACGTGTTTTTTTGATCCTGCGACATCCAAAGGACATCCCAGGGAGCAACTAATGTCCGCGGATTGTCTGTCCTCAATTGGTCCCAAGGACGTCCGATCGTTCATGTTTAGGGTATATTTCGGACAAGCACGCTGTGCGGTCCGAAGGACGTTAAGAGGACAACATATCAAAACATCTTAAAGACATACCAGTGAGGTCCCTAGGACATCCAAATGATGTCATTTCAGGACTTCTTCGCAAAAACAGGTCGTCCTAGGGACGTGTTTTTTTGATCCTGCGACATCCAAATGACATCCCAGGGAAGAACTAATGTCCGCGGATTGTCTGTCCTCAAGTGGTCCCAAGGACGTCCGATCGTTCATGTTTAGGATATATTTTGGACAAGCACGATGTGCGGTCCGCAGGACGTTAAGAGGACAAGATATCAAAACGTTCTAAAGACATTCCAGTGAGGTCCCTGGGATATCCACATGACGTCATTTCAGGACTTCTTCAAAAAAAAAAACAGGTCGTCCGTAGGACATTCTTTTTTTATCCTGCGACGTACAAAGGACATCCCAGGGAAGAACTTATGTCCGGAAATTGTCTGTCCTCTAATGGTCCCAAGGGCATCCAATCGTTCATATTTAGGCTATATTTTGGACAATAGCGCTGTGCGGCCCCCAGTACGTTAAAATTACAGTAATTCTAAGCGCCCTAAAAACGTTCCAGTGAGGTCCCTAGGACATCTGTGACGACTGTTCCGGCCCTCTTTTGGATCTATGCGTCATTGCTCTTCAGGACATTGGAAGGACAGCATATTTGAATGCTCACAGGACACTGCCCTCGTTAGAATGATATTCCAAGGATGTCAATGAATTGTTTATCCTCCCAATGTCCTTGAGACTACTTTAGAAAATTCCCATCACTTCGTTTAGGTATTATTCGTTGTTTATACCCACAAGATGCAATTTTAATTCATCAACTCAACAGTAATTTAACATATTTTTTTCATGTATATAATTCTTCTGATTAAATGTTCTAACAGTTATCTTGTAAATGTAAATTTGCAGCTTGCAGCAGGAAATACTAAAGTTTTAACCAAATACTACTTTGAAAAAGAAGTATCCACATAACAGCTACAGAGCTGAATAAAACCAGTTGTGAATAATATTTTTAATGTTAACGCTTTGAGCTACATAATCATATACCGTTACATGTAATTTATCATATGTTCATTATGAAGATGATCATAAGAGTACTTTAATGAATATAGTGTAACAATTTTTGCATACAATTAAATAGGGACACTCCATATATCAGCAATTTAAATATATTTTAATCAAAAATTTGTCTCTAAAATCTTTATTTGAAATTTCCCTTAAGCAACCCATCTTTATATTTTTAACTTCTACTCATTTGAAATACAAGTTATACCAATATCTCAAGTAAATAATTTAATGCACGAGAAAAATATTTTCAGAAAACTTGTGATAACTTTTGTTTCTAATTTCATGTAACCTTGGAATTTAATAACAACTGATAATTATTGCTTAGAGAAAATAATTATTCATACTTATTTTAAGAACATTTTGTACTGTTGGATTCATATTCATTCTTATTTTGATACTTCACAATACACAGATTAAAATTTCAATGAAGGACATATATCTATATATATATATATATCATTTTGAAAATGCATCAGGAAACTTTACTAGAAAACAATTCTTAATATATAAATATAATTATGAGTTTTTTAATTAAATGATAGTACGAAAACTAAAATCAGAAATGATATATTCAATTAGTTTATGAAGTGTTGAAAGTGTAAAATAAACCAGTTCAGAAGGGAAAACCTTTTTTTATTGAAACATAATAGTACATAAGTATAGGAATTATAGAGATGGGAAAATTTTTCAACATTTTAGCTGCTTTCTCCTTTTTTGAACAGACAAAAAATTACGAAAACAAATAATTATTCACATGTTTAGAAGTAAAAACACAGTACGAAAAGAGGAAAATAAATAAAGATAACTCTTTTAAACTTCACTTCACCTAGCTTTGTTTCCTTTCAAAAATTAACCCCCCCCCCCTCCAAGTATTTTTAGGTTTTATGATAATTACTTTTTGTGTTGCAATAGTTTATTTTAACATATTGTTTGCCAAAGCTCTATATACCATTACATGATTTAAAGTACAAGTAATATACTTCCAAGACTACTGAAAATGATATTCATGACAATGATAAATAAAGTGGCTTATTATTAATTAAATTTTTATAACTAATAGGCATCTGAATGATGAGAATCAATTTTCTTAATTCATAAAATATAGTTCAAAGAAATTCTGGAACTCATCAAATTAAATACAACAAATGACAAACATCTTTTAAAAATATAAATAACGAAAATAAATGCCAGTACGGACAAACGGATATAAGAATAATTGTTAAATACAATCATTCAGGGAAACTTTGAACAATGGGGGGGGGGGGGGGGGGATATTGAACGAAGTCATAATTTTTAGTATATTTGACTAAACTTAAAAATTAAGAGTAGACAACTGATTTACAACCTATTTGGCTGGGTGCAGCACATGACCTTCTATTTTCTTTAACCAAATATGCTAAAAGAAATAACGTTTTTGAAACTGCCCTGAATGACTGTACTACACATATAGTTTTTAAGCTTGCCTGATAGGAATTGTCCTGGGATTTTCCTGATCGTTAGGCAAATAGCAAAATTGTGATTACAGCCCTCTATAAACATTTATTTATTCAAAAAAAAAAAAAAAGAGAAAAAGACATGCACACTACAGACAAATCCATTTACAGTGATACATAAATAACATACAGCAATAGAAAAAATAAGGGATTAAGATTTTAAAAACTCACGACATTTAGACTTAAAAACGGTAAGAGACATATCAAAAATGTCCAAACCCGCAGAAAACTCATTAAAAATTCTATAAAATTTATACAGGGAAAAATTACCAATATAATTATGTTTTACAAAAGGAATAACAAACAAATTGTAATTTCTAAGACACCTAGTTGGTACATTAATGCTGATAGAGGCCAGGATATCATTACAGTCAATCACATTATTAATAACTTTATAAAAAAAGAGTAAACAACAAAGATCACGGCGAGATTTCAAACTTGGAATATCAAAACAATCACGAAGAAAGGAAGAAGAAATATTCCGTACATACTCTCGATTGGACTTGAAATATAAATACCGGATAAATCTGGATTGAACCTGCTCAAGAACTTTAATTTTATTAACATAGCATGGATCCCAAATAAGACTGCAATACTCTAAATTAGAGCGAACCAAACTAAAGTACAAGACCCTGAGTGCTCTTATATTAGTAAAATCTTTAGTACAGCGCTTAAAAAACCCCAATTTTTTATAAGTTTTGGAAACAATATCATTAATATGGATTGAAAACTCAAGTTTGACATCAAAAGTAACGCCCAAATCCTTTACAGTGTCAGAACGAAGTAAGGGAAGATTATTAATCCTATAAGGATAATTCAGAATGCCAGATATACGAGAATAACTAAGAACACAACATTTCTTGATGTTAACGGATAATTTATTGTCCAAACACCACTGGTAAAAATTATCAAGGTCATTTTGAAGAAAAGCAGCATCAGTAGAAGTACGAATTTGCTTAAAAAGTTTCAAATCATCAGCAAATAAAAGACGATCGGAAAAAGATAAAATAGAACACAAATCATTAATAAACAGAATAAAAAACAAAGGACCGAGATTCGACCCCTGAGGTGTAGTGATACATAAGACATGTAGTGATACATAAGAAATTTATATGAAGTTCAAAATAATAACACAGACACTTAATGCAGAAAGATATAGTTCAAAAGCAACCAATTTAATAAAAGTAAATAAACAGAAATAAAAAAGAACAGATTAGATTATGAGATAGAAGAAAATTGCTATTTAAATTCACATTCCAAATAACAATTTTACTATTTTTTTATTGTTCGTAATAACTATTAATCTTGTTATTTATGATGGTAGTCAACTTTAAAATAAATAATGAGATAAATAAGGTGTTAAAATAATTAGGGGTAAAAACTAAATATTGAATAATTATTAAATACTGCACATACATAAAAATAGAATTTGCCCTGGATTTCTCCTAACCAGTATGCAATTGGCATGAAATTATTTTTTTGACGCAGTAATGATAGCAGGAAATTTAGATGAAGCTCAAAATAACAATACAGAAGCTTGATATATGATTCAAAAGTTGCCATCTTAAAGATAAAATTGATACAACAAAAAAATTTATATTTAGAAATAAAAGAAAACTAACATATAAACACATTTGCTATTCAAGTTGAAATTGCAGAGAAAATTTAACAATTCATCGGAAGACAAATTTTAACTGGAATAAAGAAAATCAGATCCTTATAAAAAAAAGTACATTATATAAGTTGAATTAGAATAAATTAGCTACTGGTTACCTAAAAACAAAATTAATCTTTACCATTCTTTGACTTATGTAATTAGTACTTTCTTGTCTCATAACCTAATAAAATTTAAATACAATCAAGGTAAAAATCTTGAAAAAAATAACGGCGGAATAACAAAAACAAAATATTACCTAAATATTAAATACTGTCCCTTCTTTTAAAATTGTAAAGCTGCCTCATTATTGTCTTGGTTTTCTTATAATCACTATGCAAATGTAGAGTACTTCTTACAAATCCTTTAGCAAGTCACAAAATAATTTTTTTCATTTTTTTTGTGTCATGGGCAATGTTTTCTTTCAGAAATTCTAACATTGTTAATCTTGTTGAATATTTTGTAGGGACGCGATCCGCTTTAACAGTATAACAAAAATCCATTTTTTGAACTGCTCGCCATTCCTTTCGCTATGGTAGTCACCAGTACTTGAAGATGCTTTGTAAATAAGCTCAACTCCATCGATTAAATCCATCTGTTGAACCTGAGTACACAATTGCTCTCAAATATTTATTCCACAAGAACACAATGTCGGGGCTTTCAATAAGAACTCTTCGTGTGTTAACACATTTCTTCCATAGAAAATTAATTGAATGCAGTTTTCTTCAGGGATTATTCTCGAGCTTGAGAATACAGTCTTTCCCCTTATAAACGTAGAAGTCATTTTTACAATTAGAAGAAATCTTAAAGTGCAAAAGTATTTATGACTACTAGTAACAAATCCACAAACGAATGAAAGCAATTTAAAAAACGAGAAAGAAAGCGAGGTACATAAAATATTAAGCAGAAATGAGTGTCTAGCAACGACCGAAGTACAAAGTGAAATGCAACTCTCGCCTATTTCCTTGGCGCCAACTCGCACAAAGAATTCATAGTCTTACCTAAACTGCTATGGAATAATCCATTACCATAGTGACCGCCACTCGTTTGTCTGCTGTCTGAGGATAGAAAGGTTGCGCAAAAATATGTGCAGAAAAATTACTCAATTTTACATCAGCAATCTCAATTTTATAATAACTTTTGAAAATATAAATCAGCATTATTTTCCCAACAGTTTCGTCTATTTTTGTTTGAAATAATAAAGATTTAAACTTTTTAATAAAAATCTTAACCCTGCTTTTTCTTTTGGTAAGCCGTGAAATAAAAAAGGAAAATAAGAAGGGAAACTTGGAAAAGAAAAATTTGCTTTCAACTTGAAAGATATCCTAAAAACGTATGATTTAGTTCAAACACGTTATATGCTTTAAGTGAAGTTCCTACCCATACAACCAATGTCATCCAATTACCATCCAGAATACAGCCATTTCATCCATATGACGTCTTGCGGCCAAGAAAGACGTCAATATGAGGTCGAATCAGAACATCAACTGGAATAAACCATGATGGATGTCAACATTACGTCTTTTCTGCACGTAAAAGGGATGAGCCAGTTTTTGTCCCTTTTTGATATGTTTTTGATGTACTTTTAAGCTCTATTCAGGGACAAAAGCGATAGCAGCGCTACACTTTCATGCAAAGCATCAAGAATCAAGAAATCGGATCGGATCGGACGCCATTTTGTGCTTTGCTTGATATGTAGATGACAACGTACGATTTGGGTTCAGCATTAGTTTTATTTGTGTGAAATGTAAGTAAATTAACTTTTTTTCAGACTTATGTGCTTCACTTTTCTATTTTTTTAATATACAATGGGATATTTTCACGCCGAGAAGAAAATACCGTGGCAGCTGCTGTGTACTACGCACGTGCTAATATTACTTGAAAATTGGAAACGTGGTTCTTGCTGTGAAAATCATCGATCATTTATCCTAAGTTACCGAAGAAATGAAAGAAGATGAATAAAATGTTTGAAGCTTCTAGTTGCACAGTAAGTTATTTCATCATTAATCGGTGCATTTTAGTCGTAATGTTCATAAATTTTTCTCGAACGCAAGTCAAGTATAGTATAATATGCTGTTTTTAATAATTCATGTGTGATATAGTTCTTTTATTTCTATTTAAAAGATGAAGTAATTGAAATTTTTAATAATTATCACTTCTTTAAAAAATTAGTTTATTTATAAGTTAAATTTTTCTCATTGGTAGGATTACTAACTAATATTACAATTTTTTAAAATCATATGTTGATTATTAGTTTAAATATAGCAATAAATCAACTTTTTATTGCTGAACATCTTACTGATCTATTTTTTAAAAATTATACGTTGATTATTAGTTTAAATACTTATAGCAATAAATCAATTTTTAATTGCTGAACATCTTATTTTGCTGTATGTTCAATTAATTTATTCATTTTCCACATATCCACAATTAGTTTAATGTTCATCCCCCCCCCCCCCGACAAAGCGTAACGCTCTAATACATATTTTCAAAGAACATTCAATTTGGAGAAAAGTATCCTTTTCTATTTAATTTTAATGTGTTCCATTTGCTACTGAAAATGTCTTATTTTTAAATAGCAATGTAAAGCCTTAAAGTCATACTTAAGATTGTTAAATATACAATGGTTTTGTACTGTAATTTTATTTTCTTGCCAATTTTCAGAAGAAAGAGCATTTATAAATGAACAAATTTCCTTCTTACTTCTTTTACATCACTAATTGGATCATTTGCTCAGAGTCAGAGTTTGCTATTAAAATTCTCCCCTGTGAATGATCTTGTTGGTAGAAAAATTGGTAAGAATGGATTGGAATTTATAAAAGCATTAGTTTAATAACAATCGAGGAATATGGCTCTAACATAGGTATAGTATTATTTTTGCTTCAACATTAATTCTATTTAAAATTGAATAGCAGCAACAAATATTTTGTTGTTCACAAGGGTAGAAATATTAATTTATTTCGTAGTTTTGTGCTCAAGAATAATAATACAAGTAAATATATAATGAGGTCCTATTCAATGAAATATTCGACGTCTGCTTTACGCTCTCAGTGCACGTCCGATCGATCTCCATTCTACGTCAAATGCACGTCCTATGGGTGGTCGCTGGTGTAACAAAAGAAGTCGAAAATACGTTCTATGTACAGCCGCTGCACATAAACTGCACATCCATGGACGAGCCAACTAGGTTCAGAATACGTCACATGGATATAAATTGAACGAGTTTGGCTGTATGGGTAGGACAGCTGACAAGAAAGTCCGTGGTACGACCTGAAAGGATTCGGATCACTTTTAGACATCCAAAGGTTAAGCAAAATGGTAGTTCCAGGGACGTCATGCTTGACGCGTCCAAGGATGTCAAAATGTGGACATCCTGATTCTTACGATAAAAATTGGATGGCTTATGCGAAATTTTACAATATCGGAGAAAAATATGTTATTATTAAATCGATTTTTCTACTGGTAAATACAAATAAATCCAAATACAAAAAGTACACCAACAACAGGCGCTAGGCCCAACAAGGTTGGCCTAGCGCCTGTAAACCGTAAAATAAAGAAATAAACTAAAAAAATAACATAAAAATTTTCTTCCAAGTTGACAGAAATATCCTAAAAACGTATGATTTAGTTCAAACGCAGGATATCTTTTGAGTGAAGTCCCTAGGCCAGAACATCGGAAAATAATGTCCGTGGTTCTTCCTGAAATGATGTGGATTTCTTTTGGACATAAGTAGGCTAAACAAAATGTTAGAAACAGCTACGTCCTGCCTGCTGCGTCTAAGGTCCTCCAAATGTGGTTAATTAAGATTTACGATAAAATTCGAATGGTTTGTGTGAAACTTTACGGTTTTTGAGAAAATATTTCTCATGCTTATAAGAAAATATGCTTAAATATACAATGTGCAGTAAAGTTGATCAATTGTATATCAGCAGTATCTTCAGAAAACATAATTTGATATTGTTTTTCATGTAATATTTACTATTTTTGCTTGAAATAGCAAAGCTTACGATTTGTTTTTAAAATAATAAACCTAGTTTTTTCTTTAGTAAGCCGTTAAACAAAGAACGAAAAGATAAAAAATGTCTTCCAAGTTGACAAAGTTATCCTAAAAACGTATGATTTAGTTCAAACGCGGGATATCCTTTGAGTGAAGTCCCTAGGACATCCGAAAATAAAGTCCGTGGTACGTACGACCTGACAGGTGGCGGATCACTTTTGGACATTCGTAGACTAAACAAAATGTTTTCTCTAAGGACGTCATGCTTGAAACGTCCAAGGATGTCAAAACGTGGACATCCTGAGACTTACGATAAAAATTGGATGGCTTCTGTGAAATTTTACAATTTCAGAGAAAATATTTCTTATGTCTTAAAGAAAATAGGCTTAAATATGTTATGTGCAGTAAAATTAATCAATTTGTTATCATCAGTAACTTTAAAAAACATATATCAGCATTATGTTTCATGTAATTTTAACAACTTTTGCATAAAATGGTAAAAACTTCAACTTGTTTTTTAAAATATTAAACATGTTTTTCTTCTGGTAAACCGTAAAATGAAGAAACAAGAGAAAAAAATTACAAAATAAAAATTTTATTCCAAGTTGACAAAGATATCCTAGAAACGTATGATTTAGTTCAAACGTGGGATATCCTTTGAGTGCAGTCCCTAAAACATCCGAAAAGAAAGTCCGTGATACAACCTGAAAGGATGCGGATCACTTTTGGACTTCCGTTGGTAAAAAAAAAGTGGTAGTTACAGGGACGTCCTGTCTGACCTGTACGCGGGATATCCTTTGAGTGCAGTCCCTAGGACATCAGAAAATGAAGTCCGTGGTACGAAATGAAAGGATGCGAATCACTTTTGGACGTGTGTAGGTAAAACAAAGTGGTAGTTACAGGGTCGTCCTGTATGACCCGTACGCGGGATATCCTTTGAGCGCAGTCTCTGGGATATCCGAAAATGAAGTCCGTGGTACGACCTGAAAGGATGCGAATCACTTTTGGACGTACATAGGTAAAACAAGGTGGTAGTTACAGGGACGTCCTGTCTGACCCGTACGCGGGATATCCTTTGAGCGCAGTCCCTAGGACATCCGAAAATGAAGTCCGTGGTACGACCTGAAAGGATGCGGATTACTTTTGGACGTCCACAGGTAAAACAAAGTGGTAGTTACAGGGACGTCCTGTCTGACCCGTACGCGGGATATCCTTTGAGCGCAGTCCCTAGGACATCCGAAAATGAAGTCCGTGGTACGACCTGAAAGGATGCGGATCACTTTTGGACGTCCGCAGGTAAAACAAAGTGGTAGTTACAGGGACGTCCTGTCTGACCCATCTGAGGATGTCCAAATTTTATCGGTTTTGACATCGGACCAGATTTGGACGTTCTGGACATAAAATGGACATCCAAAGGACGTTCTGTGCTGTCTGGGTACATAAGCAATTGGCTAATTTTTATGCAGGTATTTAAAGAAGGAAATCGAAATTTAATAGCGAAATAAAAATCAAAATATTTTCAATGTGGCAAAGGAACAGAATGTTGAGGATCTGCCTAATCAATTAAAACCAATATTAACTGCTTTAAGTAATTTGAAGAACATAACAAAATTAGCCGAAGCTGTTACAAGTATTCAGAAAAAGCTAGAAAATAACCTGAATCAGCAAGATAAAGTAACTATACAATACTTAAAAAAAAAAAAAAAGAACATGCATTGACACCTTTTTTTCTTTTTTTCAGCAATCTCTAACCCCAAAATATAAAATAAGTGGTTTAAGAGCCAATTAAATTTGGTTAAAGAAAACACTGAACTATGAAGTATGGCTTGAAGTTCATAATTTGTGCACTTCTTTTTCGTGGAATTTAATTTGAAAAAGAAATGGCAGTCTATGTCAACATTTGAGTGTGGGAAATTGTAACTGCTGTAAAATAAATCATGGGTAATAAACAACTAAAAATAATTCAGGTGCTCATTTCAGCAGCAATTGAACTAAAGTTTTCTACATTTGCATTTGTTCACAACAAGCTCAAAAAATCACCTTGGGGTAGAAAAGTTGTTTTCTTTTTGAAATTACTTGATGGCAAATGTATGTGTTATATATAAATAAATTTAATTATTAATCAATTTGTGATTATGAATAAATGATATACATAAATAATTTTAATGGTTGTTATACATATATTTACATTACTTGCTAACAACCTGGCGAATGTGCAGTAATTAATTTTTCTTACACATGCGTATTGGGTTGAAAGTACAGTGTATTGCATTATTTTTCTAAATTTTTAGCATAAATATACACTTTCCAATGTAAAATTCTTATTTTCACTTAAATAAATATTATATTCATTGCATTTTACTCAGAATGTCAATCTTAAGTTATGTTTATGGTTATGCTAAGCAATCTGGTTTTAAATTTAAAAAAAAAAAAAAAATTAATTGAAAAAAAAAGTCATGATTTTTTTGCTATAATATAATTGTTTAAGAATTAAATGCCATGTCAAATAAAATCAAATTAATGTAATTTTGACTTAATGAGACCAATATATGACTATGTTGTTATTAAAACTGATGAAATATATGGCAAAATCTTAAATTGCTTGTAAAAACCGATAAACGCAAAAGTGGAAGCTCTCCTTTTCAGGGAATGTAGTACTTAATGGTATTAACCAACAGTAAAAAAATAAAATTTTTTGAGATTGGCTTTTTTGAGAAAAAAAATATGAAAGATTTTTTAAAAAACATTTCAAAAGACTGCAGCAAAAGAAGTTAAATAGATATTTTAAAATTTAGCCTTTTATCTTAAACAGAATATAGTTATCTTTCAAATAAAAAAAACTGCATCAAAATATCTTGCACCGTTCAGGAAATAGAGCACTTGAAAGTTTTTGTCGAAAATCGCAAGTGAAAAATTGCGCCGAAGGCGCCCTCTTTGGCGGCCTGTATCTCAGGCCATGAATTTTTTTGAGCAAAACAAAAACATACCTGCAACTCACATAGTTCTATATTTTAACATATGTGAAATTCAAAAATTTCTGAGACTATGAAGGTACCCCCCTGCCTGAATCGACACGGATTGTACCTTTAGTATTTTCATATAAAATAAAGACAATTTGAAAAAAGCTTATAATTTTTTCATATTATTGTAGCACCTGAGATTTTCCCCCCTCTTTCTAATGTAACAAGTGAACTTTTCCCCTCTTTCCCCCATCTTAGACGAGGATAGGGAAAAAGAAGTAGACGTGGAGTAGTGTGCCTTGGATGCAGTTGTATGTAACATGTGTTGTGTGTTTTGGTATGTTATGTGTTCGTGGTATGTAATGCCCATATAAAATAAAATAACTAATGTCTTTATCTTATGATATTTTTATTTTCTGAACAGCCGGCTGTATAATTATTTTTATTTATTTTTTAATCCGTAAAACTTGTGTCAAGAGCATATGGTTTTCACTGGAATGGCAGTATGTGACGTTATAGGTGCGGAATAACTACGCACCGCGCGCACACAAGGAGAAGAAAGAAAAGTAAATAGACAAATAAAAATTTCCTTTCTGCAACTAGGTATAGAATGGGTTTCTAATAAGTGGGTCCGCAAGATTCAAAAGTTTGGAAGTACGTGATTTATAGTGATTAAATCAAATACTTTCATTTTTACTGATCTCTCTTTCACAGATTTACTGCTTCAGTAAAGTTTATCGAAATCTTCCTCAAATGGTGAGCGATGTGAAAAATATTTTTATTGCATTCTTCAAACGTAGCGAAACAGGAATTGATTTTTTTCTGAACAGTCGTGGTGGAGCAACCAGAAGATTATTTGGTTTGCAAAATCTTTAGTTGTATTATATGTATTACTATAGTAGAAGAGGCAATGTAGCTCGAGGCAAGGATAGATACAGCGGGCAGTTGCCTCCCCAAAGATGTCAAGCGTTATTGAAAATTGTATGAATAACAATATAAAACATTATTATTTTCAGGTTTTGGAATAAATTTTCTGTGAGGCAGGTTAAATCCCAAGAGAATGGTTAAATCACAAAGAAATTACCCCCTCCACAGAAACATTCTGTATCCTAACCAGCCACTAGGGCAAAGGTTGGGAGGGGAGGAAGACATCTCGTTGAATCAATGAATAGTCATACGTAAACATTAATGCAAAATCGTGCAAATATATCGCGAGTCTAAGATAAGGTTGAAGTATGAAATGCACTGCTGATTGTACCTATGTTTGGCTCATTTCAGTGGCCATTGAATAAATTATTACAGCTTTCGCTAAATGAAATAAGAGTGAAAAGGAGTTTCTTAACGAGCGCTTTTTCCATAATGCAAAATCATTTAAACTGCGTTTACATGAAACACTGACAGTAATCATGCCTTAAGGCACCGTTAATTCCCCCTAGGGTCCAACAAATGACACTAAAACGAATTTTTTTTTATATGCAAAAAATGCTGTTTTTATACTGCTTTCTCATTGCCTTTGTGAAGATAAAATGATAGTTTGAAGATTTAAGGAACTTTTTTAAATATTAAGATCGACAGCATTTTTATTTTTGACTTATCTATTTATCTATTATTCTTATTAATTAATAAATTTATTTATTTATTGCCGGTCAGCACGCAAATCAATTCAGCTTATGGAAGATAGAAATTCATTTTGACGGATTGAAATATTAATAGATTTTCCAGCAAAAGAGGGCAGCACTATGTATGGCACTTCCAGTCCACGCGTTCATGAAGTAAATCAGTTCTAAACAAAATAATAATTAGTACCTAGGAACCTATAGTACGGTGCAATTAGACCCAAACCCCAACATCTAAGGGATCATTCCTAAATGATGTCACGCTTCGAGGGGGGGGAGGGGGGTTCGTGAAAGTGTGACAAGGGGAGGGGAGGGGGTAGCAAGAAGTGTGACATCATGCATTGTACAACATTGCGTGACGCGTGACAAAGGGAGGGAGGGGGGTCCGCTGAAGTGTGACATGTTGTGACAAAGGGGGGGAGTGGGTCAAATATATGGCAAAAAGAGCGTGACGTCATTTATGAACGGCCCCCAAAGTAAAAGTTTCCCTCCAACTCCAAACTGTTCTATATGGTCCACATATTGTTTGGTAAAAAGTCACACCATTTTGAGCGTCGGGTTTGGGGGGGAGGGGGGGGGGGGAGAAGTTGATAAATTAGTAGTTTTTATCTTTTTTTTTTCCAAATATTTCGAAAACTATGCGCTTTAGCGCAAAAGTGTTATTTACAAAAATAATCTACATTAAATTGCGAACAAAAATGGTAATATACATATTATTGCTAAAGTGAACGGTTTCAGAGTTACGGAGGGTGTAAAAGTAGACATTTTGCGTATTTTTTAGGTTTTTTTTTAATAATGACATTATCACTAAGGAAATTAATTTTTTCATACAGGATTATGTTTTGTAAAAGCAAATTACGATTTTCGTAGCCGGTGGTATGTTAGTGATAAGCCCTTGAAGGAACGACAACCTCACCACTTTCTCAAGGGGCGCTACTTTTTAAAGGAAAAGAGGCTTCCCCTGGGCTAGGCCACCTAAACCAGTGGTAAGGAGAAACCCACTCTGAGCTTTCTCTAGATGAGCTTTCTCTCAGATTATGAATGAACATCTTTCCAACACAAATGATTTTAAAATATAAAAAAATATTATCTGTATAAGAATAATGACGTATAATTATATCATTTTAAATCATAATATTTTTTAAAACTGCAGCTTTTCGAGGTTTTTCTTTAGAAAATAGGCATATTTGGCTGTATATTGCAACCATATTTTCTTAAGCTTTTAAAATTAGTGTAAACTATTCATCAGTATTCAGTTCTCTTCAAACATAGCACCCTCCTCTTCTTGATCTTCGTCTAAGATGTTCGTGTCCCTGTTATCGCATTCTAGGCCCGAGCAATTACCGCACATGCTTGAGCAGTTTAGACTAGAGAGCCTTTATACTGGGAGAGAGACGTCAAGAGCTTCAGATGGGTGTCTGCGCATACTTTAGCGCAGCAAAAACCGTCCAACTCGCTTTGGCCACGTCGTCCGCATTTGGCCCAAGTATCGCTCGCTTGGCGGGAACAGTTCAGTTAGGACCAGTTATAAAAAAGGAAGTCTCGTTAATGCTCACTTATGCTGCTTATGTATTATTTGGTTTTAATATAATTTAGTATAGGATTTTTTAATTTTAAATCATACTTTTCTTCAATCTAAATATATTTAACATAGTAGTATTTGATGCAAACTTAACCTGCTTAAGTTATGGGTCCCAATCAAGTAATACATGCAAAATATATTTACACGTAATAAAAATACACTTAAAAAAAGTTTCATGCTAGAATAGTAGAAAGTACAATTAATTACAATAAAGTTTTCTTGTTTTAATACTTACTTTTCTTTTGCTATATCATAATTTAAAGAGTGGATACTGTTACTCTAGACATTTTGCTCCTTAAACCAGCGCAGAACTATGTGTGTTTGTAGAAAGATGATGCAGGCTAAGAAATACCTATAGTTTTTATTTCTAATGAAAATTTTATAAATCATTTTGATGTAGGAACAGTGTTAAGTAATTAATCAATGGAAACAAGCTTAACTGATGTTTAAGTAGCCCAAATGCCTAGGTAAGTAACCGAAAACAGTACAGACATGTGACTCACTGGGGGAAAATTACTGAAAAATCACGACATAATGTTATAAAAGTTTATTAAAAACCTTATATTACAAACATAAATTATTATGCCTTAAATATTAAGCAAAGTCAAGTCATTACTTTAATATAATTCATTAATTGGAGCTTAATGTCTAACAAAAAAAAAGTGTGGAAGTCCTACATTGCATTCTTCAGAACTTATATTGATACAAAAAGTCTGAATGCAGAGCAATGTATAAAAATTCATTGCATGTTTTGAAGAAATGAACATGTGCCAGAGCATTAACTATTAATAAATAAGGTGTGAAGATAAAAAAATATAAAAAAGCAATGTACCAAAGTATTATACGAAGAGCAATACTTAAAGGACAAGATAAGTTTGACACTGGATTAATAAAAAAATTATGAGAAGAACAAAATTAAGAATACACAACAATCATACTTGTGATTTAAACACACAATGGTTGATTTTTTATTTGTATATATGCATATAATTTTGAACTACACTACTAGACTTGTGAAACTCTAAAATTAAGAAGAGGTTTATAATTAAAATCGTTGGGTGATTTTTTTTTTTTTTTGTCGAAGTTAATGATTGTTTTATGGTATTTAAAAAACAATTCCTAATTTTTTCACATGTGTTTTAATTATATATTGAATGGAAATAGAAAGAACTGTTATTTATTTATTTTTCAACAATATACAATGATTACTTGAAAGGAAAAAAAAAACCCTTAATACTAAAGATGATCTAAAATTTTAATACATTTTAAATTATGTACATGCAAAAAAAGGAAAAAAAAATATTTTAAAAACAAGGTTATTAACCAGACTGTAATATTTAACAAAAATAATCAAATCTAACTTAAACTTTAGTCCCCCCCCCCCCCCGAATTAAATCGCTTATGACATTTTTCGGTTAAGGGTGCAAAACGTTAAACTTGGGTGCAAAGCGGGTGCATATTGTAGAAACTTTTAATTTCCGAATTTGCTTCCGTGGGGTGGGCCAACTCAATCGACTTCAAGCTTTTTAGCATTGAGTATAGTAACCTGTATGGCGAGCGTTTAACATCAAATGTCGCCAAAGCATGCTTCTGTCATGTATCGGAGAATACAGCATCAAAAATAATATTAGCATACAAAAAACTACACTGAATTTAAGGAAAAGTAAGTTATTATAATAATGCACATCCTAAAATACATTGATTAACCAGTAAAGTCAAAAAAACATAGTTTAGGATGCAAAAAACGAGACAATGAACACAGGCCTAGTACATCAAAACGATCTTTCATAATTACTGTGCAAAATTACATCTTTTTAAGGCGAAATGTGGTTAAAGAACACATCAAAGAATATAAAACTAAAAACCAAATTGTATGACTTCCTCGATTTTAAGAGGAATCCTTTCTTTTCTAAGACGACATTTTGCGCGCAATGTTATTCCTACGGAAAGAAGTCCAAGTTCTTCGTTTTCTGGACGGTTTTCTTCTTTGGCCAATCAGCGTGCGATACGGAGTTGACGTCTCTCTCGTATAAAGGCTCTCTAGTTTAGACCACTCTTTCTGCACTCGCAGTTACCGACGCACTCGTCTTTGCAAGCACACGCTATTAGGGAAAGTAATTCCTGGGGAGCTGCAGGATGCACTGTTGTAATTGGTCTCAGGTACTCGCCAATCTTCTTCCATCCCCACTCCAGCGGATTCTTCTTCTCATTCAGCCACTGCTGCACCTTTAGCTGCACCTGGTGGTAGAGGTCCTGAATGAATGCTGTCTTAAAGCTGCTGAAATGGGAGGAAGTGCAGCTAAGTTGAACAATGAATGTATAGGCTGCTTTGCAATAGCCTACAAGTAACACTGGTAGCGAAAATAATCTAGATCTTTAGTGTTCTTGGCTCCAAACATTGCAAGAAGGAAATGCTTTCCAGCATCCGCCACTGCACTGGGGTCAGCTTTGGGGTCGTTGAAGACTAGAAGTTTCGTACGAAGAGCGTTGTTGGCTTGCACTTTTCTATACGGTGAAATTTTACCCTTCTTGTAGATAGCTGATACCGTGTCACATCCTGTGAAGGCGTATATTGCTAAGAGTACACCTTTCATGTCCCCAATCCCTCGCTGAATGTCAGAAATAGTGTACTCTTTTCCTGCTAATTGCCTTTCTTTGGTACCACCATTTTCAATTTGTTCTCTGGTGGTGCGTGAACAGTCAACAAGGCTAGTAAGTCCATGTCATCACCAATTACACAAGCTACAACTCCTGTCTTAGCTTCATTTAATCGCTGTTAAAACTATTAATAAGTCAGCGTCAGTCACCCGATGCTTGTTGAATTGAGCAACCACCTCTTTGCAAGTGTACTGTAAGAAGAGTAATAAGACCCATTTTGTTCTTAGCGTTAGCTAGAAATTCACTTTGATTGATATTTACATGGATTGAGTCTTCTACTTTCACTTCAATGTTAGTGGCGGAACGTGATCTACGAAAGTGTTCTTCATCTTTTGTGTTTCCTTGCTCATATCCGTCAAAAACAACAGCTACTGGCCCATAATGAGTAAATATGTAATCTGTGTATTGCTCGCAAATCTGTCTAAAGGAGCTGGGCGTCGCCAGACAACACGATGAAGGAGGTGACCGCCATCAATGATGTAAGACATTTTCTCTGAATCTGGGGTGATTGATGATGATTCATTTGAATCTGGAACCAAAAACAGTCACCATTGAAGATTTGCTACCCTTCCTTATCAAGCCAGATTCGTCGAACAAGGATGGAGGATAATCACATAATTCAAATTGAAATATGTTTTCAAGTCTCTCATCACTCCTTACTGTGCATACCATCCGATGTAAGGTCATAGACTTGGTTATAGAGGCTAGAGACTTAACAGCTAACTTTCTTTTCAAATGTACCTCATTGAATGTTTTGTTCTCAATCTCTTTCAAGGCTTTTCTAGTCAGAGTTAGTAATTAGTTCACCACCCTTGTCCTTACAAGGTTTTCAACATACACTCCGTCATAGTTCACACTTTCAAGTGATTATCACCGAATTCGCACAATATTCTAAAGAGGAAAAACAAAAAAATGGCAGCCGAACTTTACAAGAAATAACACTCACAAGCGCAATGAACGGGTCTTCAAACACGACTGAGCGAAAGAGAATATATGAGAAAGTTTATGAGGGAGAGGGGCGGGCGGTAGGTGCAGGTTGTACGTGAGTGGTCGACCGACACTCTGGGGGCCACGCTTGTACTATACCGATTCTCTTTCAAACTACTTTTTGGCTTCTAACCCTCTGTCGTGACTCTTAGCTTCTTTTGGACTACAATACGACTGTACAATATTACTTTTTAATGAAATTATTTAGTTATTTCTCTTTACATACCAGTAATAATTTCATTTTTTCAAAAAATCTAAAAAATAGGAAAAATGTCTACTTTTACACCCTCCGTAACTCTGGAACCGTTCACTTTAGCAACAATATGTATATTACCAATTTTGTTCGCAATTTAATGTAGATTATTTTTGTAAATAACACTTTTGCGCTAAAGCGCATAGTTTTCGAAGTATTTGAAAAAAAAAAAAAACAGATAAAAACTACAAATTTACCAACTTCTCCCCCCTTCCCCCCAAACCCGACGCTCAAAATGGTGTGACTTTTTACCAAACAATATGTGGACCGTATAGAACAGTTTGGAGTTGGAGGGAAACTTTTACTTTGGATGTTGGGGTTAGGCCATTTTTTGGCCTAATTGCACCGTACTACTAGGGATCATTCATAAATGATGTCACGCTTCGAGGGGGAAGGGGGTTCAAGAAAGTGTGACAGTTTGTGACAAGGCAAGGGGATGGGGTAACAAGAAGTGTGACATCGTACATTTTGTTTTTAACATTCAAGACTATTACTTAAACATGTAAGAGAGCGAGAGCAGAATTTAGATTTCAACGTCGCTCAACTTGGGAATTTATTTTTTGGCGTTTTAGGACATTTTTTGCCTAATTTGGATGCAGTCCCTGGCAAATTAATAGACGTACTACAGAGTTTTCGTAATTTCTTCTTTAACACTAAAAAATCGAATTTTTGTGAAGAATTTCTTACCATCCTTCCCAAGAATATGGATGGAGAGTGTTTGTTCACAAAAATTCAATTTTTATTACGAATCATAGCATAAATGCTCAGAATGATTGCAAGTATTTGCGACTGATTTGTGAGCATCCCCTTAAGAAATGACTCTTTTCCAAGAAATGCTAACACACACCTCAACAAAATTGCCGATATCTTTCTGAATTTTCAAGATAATTCAACAGATTTTTTGTTTATGAGTTGACTTGTACACTTGGGTTTGAAATTATGCGTTAAAATGTTTCGAGAATGCGCAGTTAACCACTAATTCTTTTAAATGTGCACAATTTATCAAACATTTAACCTGTTTTTTTTTTTTTTTTTTTTTCGTATTTCAGTATAATGCCTCATTTGTATGCTGTCAAATTTTCTGAACGTTTGGTAACGTTTTGTGCAAAACTTTGCTTGTTAAAAGCCAAAAGCGTGTGAAAGAAATTGGAGAAATGCCGAAATCTTTGAGAGTATGAGTACAATTTTTACGAAAATGCACAGAATAATTGTACATGGCAATGAAACTATTTCTGAAATTTACAGCTTATTCCCAGTTTTTTACGATTCAAGATCATCCAAAACATTTTCCTCTTTTTTCAATTTGTTGACGGTCCCCTAAATATCAGACTTGGTGTTAAGTATAAAATTACGAAAACGCTGTACGGCATCTAGTAATTTGGCCAGGGACTGTAAATAGTTGTTACGAATTTGACTAGGATCTGGTAGGGTAAAATAGGTAGACGGAGCAAAATAGGTAGTGTTTAGTTTCCGAATTTTAAAAGTAATTTTTAAGGGCTCTTTTTAGATGGTATTGCTCATTTTCATCAACTAGTTTTAGTTGATGTTTGCAACTAAGTTTAGTTTTTCATTTAAATATTTGAAAAAAAAATCCATACTATATATATATATATTTTGAAACATTTTTTTTCTATTTAAATATGTTTTATGAGTGCCTCTAGGAAGAAGTGCCTTCTGGAAGATAGCTAAAATTCGCATCATTTAAATTTTTATTAAAGTAAAGGGGGAGGGGGATGGGTATAGTTTTATCCTTAACTGATAATTTTTTTTTTCAAAATGAAAGGTATAATTTTAACTTATTTTTGGAACTGATATAAAACAATTTGTGGTCTGATAAGTAAAAAGTTATTCTAATTTTTAAATAATATTAATTAAAAAAGTAGATAAGGAAAACATGTAGAACTTTTATGTATGAAGTTTGGAACTTTTACTGGATGAGAAAATAAAATCTATTTACCGTTCAGCCAAAGAATCTGTCATATTTGAAACCCTGAAGAGACGGAATAGTGCACGAATCAAATGATTAAAATTATTGAAATAATTTTTGTAGTATTTATGCATTTATAACGTTATAAAATAATTGATTTTATTTTGTAATAACCGAAACATAAATAACTATTTTTTTTATTTTAAGTAAGTTAATTACTTTTCTGTTTTATTCTTTCTTTCTTTTTTTCCTCGAGAGTATTCTTGAAATGGGGAGCTGGTGTGAACCGTACCAACACAAGCCTTGTGTTGGTATGTTTCCCACCATCGTACGTTGCATGTGCATTACTTGGAAGCTTCTATCAGAAATGGAAATTATCGAAATGATATCCGAAAAATAGACTTAGTGTGCATGCAAATTTCACATCTAGTGGTAATTTATACCAGTGGTTCCCAACCCATAGATGTCTGCAGACCACTCAGCCTGAAAGCGAATTACCACGGACCATCCTATTTCACCCATTACATTATTAAATACATCTTATCAATTGTAACCAAATTGAAAGATAATTAAATACAAAACAAACTGTTATTAATTAAGAAACTATGTCACAGAAGCTAACAAATATTTTAGTTGTAAATTGTCTTTTAATGAAAAAAAGAACAGACAATTTACTTAGTCGAAAATAACGATGAAATTTTATCTCATTTTCAATGGGGCTTTTGTGCACGATTTTTTTTTCACAAGCTGAGGAATTCTAGGACCTAGGCTCTTTTCTAAGTGCCATAAACTGTCACGTAATCACCGACTGCAAAGTTGCTGAAAAAGGCTTGTTTTCCGCATCATACAATAATTATTATGATTGCGTTACGGTATCTTCTAATAATTATTATGTTAAAGACAGTTCAATAAATATATGATCTTCATCAGAACGAATGCATTTAGTCAATCATGTTCAACGAAAATCGTAATTTTAATTTAACCACGGGGAAATATTACTTTTTTTACAAGCAGTAACCGTATTCTCCCGCGGACCACCCCCGAGGCTCACACGAGCCATCTGTTGGGAAACACTGATTTACACCCACTCCAAACATTTCAATTAGGTTTGACGCATTATTTATGAACGAAGTTAAAGGCTATTTCAGCCTGAAAATAGTAAAATTCCTATTCTTTCTGCTAATTCTTCGAGCCTTTTTTTCGAGGGCATAGACCCTGCAGCTTTTTTTTTTTTTTTTTCATAATGCAAATAACTTTTCTTTGGGGAATTTAAGAATAAAAGCTCTAGTATTAACACGCAGTGCCGGATCTAGGGTGGGGTAAGCCGGGGTCCAGAAAAGATAAACGCTTTGTCTTACAGACAGAACTTGTGCAATGGAACGATATTTAACGCTCCAAAGATATCCTTATTTTTTATTTCAGTGAAATAAAAAAATGTTATTTTAGTTTTTTCATTTTACCGAAACAGACTCTGAAAACGAGCACTAAAATACATTATTTTTATTAGCTTTATAGAGTGAATAAAATAAAGAAGTTCCTCAGAAGACTGAAGAATTCTCACATGAGAAAAAAACAAAAGGGGCACAACATACATTTTATATACAGGGTGATTCGAAATGAATTGAATGAAAAGACAAGCCAGAGTATACTTTGCACAATTAGGAAACTCAAATTCCACTTACTTAGCAAATTCAAATATAGCTTACAAGTATAGAAAGTTTATCTGGCCACAAGTTAACTTTGACTATAAATACGAAATTGACACCAGAGGCGTTGTTATTCAAAATGGTGAATTCTCACTGGAGAAAGCTTATAGTACATTGGAATACGTACAAGGTTTTTGCTTATCGTTATCATGAGATATTTCAAAGCCTAATTGCGTAAAGAAAAATCTCATCGTCGAAACTTCATAAGGTGAGTAAAGCAGCTTCATAAAACAGGTTGCTTATGCAAAGAAAAAACGGCAAGGGATAAACACCGGGGGAAAAAAGTGGAAGGATTCATGGTGCCTTTGTACGAATGTCAACAAAATCTCTGATCTTTGCAAAACTGAATGTCCTCCAAAAATCTCTTTGGAGAGTGCTCTGCAAGTCTAAAATTCAAAGCCATTCCTTTTTAAGTGGAACAGGCTTTAAACAATACCAACAAACAGTTGCGTAGGGCATTATGAAATCCCATATTGCAACGGGGTCCTGCGTTTTGTATATTCCCTTAACAGGATGGGAGGTTATTTTCTAGGGTCAGGTTTACATTCTTTTGTCTCATTCATTTTGAACACCTTGTACATATCTGTATCTACTTTTAAAGATTTTCTGTAACAGAATTTATCTTTCTACATTGAATTTTTCGGTACTCACTTTACATAAGTCTACATTGAATTTTTCGGTACTCACTTTACATAAGTTACAGTGATAAAGTACAAAATTGCAATTTATTTTCGTTTTCGGTATTTTCTTCCTTACTTTCAGAACACATCAAATAATTACAATAAATCACAACTATTTTTCTAAGCAAGTCAACGTCTGCACCATTGATGGCAATTTAGCAATTTGGTTTAAAGTTCGTGACATAAACAATAGCTTTAATAAAGTGTGACTTGGCAGTAGGGCGATAAAACTCCATTTGATGCAATTAGCTCTTTCAATTTGAATATCTGTAAACTTCGTCCATATTCATCGGCCCTGTGCTCTTTTCCAGACAGTGATAAGAAAGAAGAAAGGATTCTTTGATGTTTCAAAAAGAAAAAAATATGCGCCATGCAATTCACAAACAGTTCGCTTCGGCGACGAGACGAAAGCAAATCAAATGAGCCTGCGCTTGGCGCAGTCCGGGCACAGGATGTCCGGCCCGTCCGTCAGGAAGCCCTTGCCCACCAGGGAGCAGCAACACTCAGCGCACATGAAGCAGTCGTTGTGCCAGTTGCGATCTTCGAACGAGATGAACCTCGTGCCGCCGATGCCTGCGGGGGAGAGAAAAAGGTCCAAATTAGTTACAGGATATGTTTCATAATTGTACAATGTACAGTTTGAAATGTAAACAAATGAATTGAATGAAATCTCGTTGTTATGAAACTCTCCAAGTTTCATAACAACGAGAATCTAAAGATTTGTAGACTGTACTGGTTTCCAACAGCAGTTCCCAACTCTCACCCAGATGGTATGGTAAACATTTTGTCGCCGGTATTCAAAACCAATATCGATCATAATAGTAAACTAAGATGGAGTTCTTAAGTATAGCTAATGCTGCATTGAAAACGACACCAGCATTTTGTGTCTGTCGTGAAAGATTGCTTCTATGGTTATCAAACGAAAAACGAAGAATCAACGGCTCTAATAAAAGACATAATAGTGCAATCTACAAATCTCAACTCTCAGGGTCAAAATAGCTTTTAGTGATGCAATAAAAAAATTCAATTTTTCAATATAAGAGCGTGATTATGTAGAACCAATGAAGCGCGATACAATGTTTCGTTGCTGTCATCTGTTTCCATCGCCATTGGTGTAACTGCACCATAAGTCATTGGGATGCGACTCTTCTCGTTCAGTGCAGGATAAACGGAACGTATGAGGTACTTCTGAACTCTTCCCCCTTACTACTTCCCCTTTGGGTATCCAAGCTTCCCTTCGCTGAGCGACCAGGAATTACGGCAGTAAGGAGCGCCTTCCGTTTATAAATGACCTCCACAACGGTGGAAGTATGACTTGGCTCATTATGTATTTGGAAGACTCCAGATGGCGCCGCCACAAATACGCCACCTTGCTTTTCTTCAAAGGAAAGGAACCCTGCGGGGGTACCCTCGGGACTTCAGAGTCCACGGATTTTACATGCGCGTATCCCCAAGTGTACATAGTGGGGCTTCAGCGGGTCGGGTATCGAACATCCAATCTTCCGTTTGGAAGTCCGACATCCTAACCACTAGGCTACCACGGCCTCGTACACCTCGTACATTCAAATGAAAAAGTGGGACATCGCATGAAGCACTGGGACACAGACCTGTAATGGGTTTGTTACAAGCGGTGCACTTCTTAGCGAAGAGGATGCCGAAGCAATCGGCGCAGTAGGGTTTCTCGTCCCGGGACGTGAAGCGCTGTCCCGCCAGGGAAACGCCGCAGTGAGAACACGTGAAGCAATCCCGATGCCAGGGCTCGTTGCGGTACGTCACGCCGCCCCCGTTGATGATCTGCAAGGCAAGGAGTACATTAGCAAGTAAGAGGGTGGTACTGGAACATTATTTAACTTCATTTCTGCTGTTATTCCTGTTCACTTTGTTCAGAGACCTAATTTAAATCAACACAAATGGGTCAGTTCCGTTCGATAAAGAATGCGCTTTGCATTTGTTTACCCGATGATTTTTGTTTCAGGTTTAATTGTAAATATAGAAGAATTTTAGGTTAAATTATACATAAGACAAGCATGAAACAAATTGAACTCCAGTAAAACATGCAAGTGCCATTCTGTATTAGCTTTTTGTGCTTTAACACACAGATTGACATATTTTGTGTATTTTACAAAATGCAAGGAGCGGTGCATGGGAACGTTTCAAAATTTAAGCTATTTTAATAATTTTAAATGTCACGAATTCAGTGAAAATGAGGTTCCACTTACCATAAGGTTACATTTACCACAAACCTTAGGAAAAGTGTAACCTCGAAACTCCAAATTGTTAAAACATTATTTAACATTTTTTTTTTGTACAAAATAAAAATGCATGATTTTGAAGCTAATGAGTGTAAGTTTATGCATGAGAAACTTCAGAATTACACGCAATAACAAGTTGGCAATTTGAGATAAGCGTTGAACCATACCAAAATGTGGTTACCCTTACTCCACATTCACTCTATCCGTCATTCTGTGTTTGCATTAGAATCAACAGTAAAGCGCGCGGAAAGCTTAAAATCATCTTCATCTCGATGAAATTGAAGATTAAGTAAATGCTCGGCATTTAATGAAAGATGAATTCATGGGATATGGGTCATTCACCGTCAGTTTGTTTTGTCAAATTATCCTCACTCCCGTTGCTCTCATAGGAGCATTCACTGTATTGAACACATTTTTTATAAGTCATTTTCGACAGACTCGATGTTAGTAGCTTGGCTTACCCGTCGGCACTTAGTGCACCTGGTGGCGAACTTCTCCTCGAAACAGGTGATGCAGTAGATGTCGTCATCCCGAGGGATGAAGCTCCGGGTCCCGATGGGCGTCAGGCACATCGAACACGTGAAGCAGTTCTCGTGCCACTGGTGACCCTTGTACTCCATCTTTTTTGTGCCTGCGGGAGGGACATAAAATAAGCGGGTTCGGGCACGGGCATCAACATTAATAATATTTTTATAGATACAATATTATTTCATCACCTGCCACCTACAGGAAATGACAAATATAAATGCACAAAACGGTCGGTTGTTAAATTACAAGCAAAGTATCACCCACAAAACCACCTTGTTCCCAATTTGAAAAAAAAAAAAAAAACTTCCTTTTTTGCATTTCTTGGAGACGTGAAATAACCAAACGCCTCTTCTCCAATACTTTAACCCTCGAACATTCATGTTAAAACAGAAAAGCACTTTAAAATATAAAAGAAGTCTTAACACAGACATTAAACACGCCTCTAAGGCTTTCTAAATGGCTTATCACGAAGCCCATTCTTTCTTTTGGCACAAATGCTAATAACCATTTCGAAATCTAGCAATTTAATTAAAAAAAAGTTTATTCTTGTACGTATCGGGCGCTCTGCGCATGAATACACGAAAGAAATTTCGCTCCCAGTGTATTATATACCCTGTTCAATCGCCCCTTCTAAATTTTCTGGTTCCAGTGTAGCAAGTAGGGTTGCAGAAATCGTTAAAATCACGATTTTAATAAAGTATTATTATTATTTTAAATCCTGATGTTTGAACATATTTACCAAGTTTATACGTTTACGCTGTATTTCTAGAGTGATATTTGGCAGCGCTATAAAAATTCCGCTTTGCTCAAAAATACAAATATCTAAAAGTAACTACCGAACAAGGTGCACAACAAGGCACTAGGAGTGTCTCGTTGTGCACCCAAATCATATCAAATATTTGTTCCTTTAAAAACTTTTGTGAATTTTAAATATGAGTTATAATCTTCGTTTTAATGCTCTTACCACTACGTGGTTTCTTCCTTTAAATTTTTAGATGCATATTTGTAAACACATATTACGGATAGATATTATATGACTAGGGTCTCACGAGAAAATTCTAACTCTTCCAAGAGTGGCACGACCTGGAAAAATTTGGTACCCCTTGATCTAAAAGGGAAAGATTCGAGAAACAATTTTTAAACTTAAGGGGAATCGGCACAATCCTGTAGCCAGACTCTTATTCCAGGGGGGGGGGGGGGGGCAAACTTTTGGACAGGAGGGGCAGACTAGTTTTTCAATTTTTTTCGAACATGTTAAAATTTATGCTCCATTTTGGGCGTTTTCTTAAAATTTAAATTAATAATTTATTTAATAATTAATGCAATTGTTTAATTATTAATTGATTAATTAAACAATTAATTGATGAAACTAATACTAATTTAATTCAATACTGAAATTATTTGATCTTAAAAGAAATACTTGATTAAAACTTACAAAAGGCAGAATTGAATTTTTAAAGCCTATTCTAAGAATGTCCTTTGTAAATTAATAAAATATAAGAATTAACGTAAAAAAGTGAACATTTTTTAAAGATAATTTTAATGTGAACGATCATTCAAAGTAAGATATTGAAGCATAAAACATGTATCGGTATGTTACAGTAAAAAGCTGGACTGCCCATGATCCTTTCATTAGTGCCTGGTTTAGATTGAAAACAGGGAAAAAAAGAGCTGAATAAAAGAAAAAGATAATGTTTTTTTTTTTTCTAAAATTTGAATTAAGAGATAAAGGTGCATGGGAACAGGATTTTTTTCCATATGATTTTACGTTTAAACAAATCAAAAAGTTTAAAACAGAAATACCATACATTATTAAAGTCCGCACGCTAAGACGGGCAAAACATTTTCCAGGTCGGGCATTGCCGACCTGTCCCCCCTCTGGCTACGGGCCTGAATCGGCACGCAAAAATGCCGAAAAAAAAAATTTTTTTTTGGCTTATGTAGTAATATAAATCTTCAAAAATGTTCCTTGAAAATTTTAGAAAAATTAAAGCAATATTTATTAATTTATCATTGATTTTATTACGGTGCGATTTGGCACCTTTTCTTTCCGAAAACAAAACTGTGCTGAATATAAGCCACATATTTATTTTTGAAAATAAAATAGGTGAGAAGATGCACCTTCACCGTGACTGTAACTGTAAAAAAAAAAAAAAAACTGTTTCTTACTTGAGATTTTGATAAAGATATCTCAAGCCGAAAATTTTAAAGTGCAGTTTTCTCCCACTTTGTTTCTTGTGCATTTCATCTCAATTAAAAAGCAAAGTCCTTTTTAAATTTGTATCTATAATGTGGATTTTCTCCTCACATGTTCTTGAAACTATATATAACAAATGTATGCATTACTTTTATGATAACTGAAGTACTTTTTTTTTAAAATTAATTTTGCAGTTCTTTTGAAGTTTTCGTTGTTTTTCCTGCGTTACTTCGGTTATTATTTTTTCCTCAAAAAGTATTTGACTTATAAAAAATTCAATGCATAGAAATTTTGCTTTTTGAGTAATGAATCATTAAAAAAAAAATTGAGACTTTACGCCGATTTTTGAAAAAAAAAAGATGCATTTTTAAAAATTGCTAAATTTTTTTTTAAAACTCCAGCTTTTTTAATATTAAATTTCTTATGAAGTGATATAATATGACATGAGTAAAAAAAAGTGTTATGGTGCCGACTTCCCTTTAAAAAAAAAAAGTTTTTTTTGTTGCGTGGCGATACTTTCCAATGCAATTAAAAGAACGGCTTTATGCGTGAAAGGAAAATGTACTTTCTTAGCAAAACCTCTCTTACGTAGAGAAAATTGCTGCATGGAAGTTCGTTAACTAAGCTCGGTTCTAGGGATTTATTTTTCCTGCTCACTCACCAGCTCGAAAGACTTGATTACAACCGTCGCATCTGGAGGCAAATGCTGCATCGTAACAATTGGCGCAGTATATCTTCTCGGATTTGGAACCGAACGGCTTATCGATGAGGGAGGACCGACACTTGTTGCATATGAAACAGGTTTCGTGCCAGTGCCTTTCTTTGTAGGACAGATCCTGTAAGAAAGAACCCAAATTAGTGGCAAAAGATAGAAACGGAAAGTTCTGGAATTGCAGTGTCTTCTGACTTATGTTCATGGTTCTTATTAACCATCCGTTAGTCGATTCCGTCCTTCTATCTGAAAGGGACTGCTCCACAAGGGACGTGAATGCATTTGGTTTGAATAAATTTGCAGAATTTATTTAAAACCGAAAATTGTCTTTTTTATTGGTTGCATGGTTGTTAGTAGAAACCTGACTGTTCATCAACAATGATATGCAATTAATAGTGAAACAACTTCAAACTCATTTTTTTACTTCATCAGCTTAACTGCACTCATAACTCGATTCTACCTTTGATAAACAAAGAAATAAAGAGCTTATGTACTATTTAGTAAAATTTTTAGAACTATTCAGCAATTGAAATTCTATTCTTAAAAACTAAAGAAGTTTCCAAAAGAGCCGTCTAAATACATCATCTCATGACAAATAAGGATCTGACCTATATTGTGAAAATTATGAGACATTCAACAAGGTTTCAACCAAAAATATAACTTAAAAAAAACTTTCTTTTTCCCTTCATCTTCTTACATTTGAATTTAAAATTTTCCAGACACTAGCTCTTTCTGAGTCGTCTACTCAGCCGGTTGTCTCTTTTTGGAATCGTAAATTTCAGAGCAAAATCTCCGCATTTTGGCACGATAGCTGTTTGTTTTGGCTTCGTTTGCATTTTTCATTCAACTCCCGTGCTTTTTCAGAAAATGATTTCGGTTGTCGGATACAAACGGGCAGGAAGTGTACCGCTTTTCAGTTTAGCAGAGTATCTTTTTTCCAAATTTTTGAACCATTTTATCTGTGTACACATGCGTTCTCGTTATTGAATTTCTTCCGCATTCACTCTTTGTCTTAGTTCTTTATTTTACATTCAACAAGCTTACTTTAAGGATAACATTATTTTACTATTTCATGCAAATCTGGTAATTTTTAATTACAGCACCTAGACACCCGACCCTCGATCCGTATCGCGCGGTGCGAAGTTGAAAGGTTTTGTGCTTGAAACAATGTATTGTAGTGGTTGTTATGAGAAATGACGAGTTGAGGGTCTATTGCTTATTATCTGATCTCTCTGTTAGAATTTCTTTGTTCCTTCATAATCATGACTGAGATACGAGAAAGGCTTTCACATACAGTCTGTTTTTCTAAGCCGAAACCTTCCTTTGTTTTACACATGCATCAAGACTGCTTCAATTTCACCGAAATAGGGGTAGTAGAAGAAATAAAGATGAGTATATGTTTACTTTTTGCGAAGAATAACTAACTAGCTGTGTTCTTTTTCTTTTCTTTTTGGGCTAAATATTCAAATGAGGCATATAATAATTCCGCGTGGAGGAAAAAACAAACACTAGTCTAAAATAAAAGTTCCAAAACTGTGGCCTCAGCGTTTCACGCCTTCGACAAATGGAATCGTTTCCGACTGGTAGTCGCGGCTTTCGAGAACTAACAGTATGCGTTTAGAGGTTACTATTTACACGTAAAATGAAGAATATTAGTAGCTTTTATCTGCATAGTACATGGAAAATGCTTGTGGAGCCTATAGTTTTTAGGCTTTCTCTTAAGATGCAGTTGTGAGATAGTCGGAAGTCTTCCAAGAAGGTATATTTTATCTTATAGGCAACCAAACTCACCCCAGCCTCAATCATGATGTCGTTGCCATTACTCAATGACCGCACTGACTAAAGCGCCCTTTACACATACGTTCTTAACCGCGCGACTGAACGCGTTTGCATCCAGCCACGCTCAAGAACGCGAGTAAAACCGTGGCGGTCAAGAACGTGTCGAAATAATATACCACATTCTTAACCGCACGCAAAAACGCGTTCAGATGCGTGGCGTTCATTGAAGTCCCCGACGTAGTGGCGTATGGAATTGCAGAGACAGCAATGTTCCACGCTCTAAGCTTGCATTCACAACACAATAAAATGTAATCCACTAAAGAAAAATCATTAGTAAATGGAATACAATAATATAGACATAATGCAAACACTACTTTGTGATTTCAGACACAAAACCAAGCAAAAGGCATTTTTTATTGCAGAAAGAACAACCTTCAGAACTGTACAATCATCCCACTTTGATGCGCAGTTAAGAACCGTGTATGTAAAATGTATCATTTTTTGATGCACGATCATGAGCGCGCATCTGAGTGTCATTCGTAACCGCGTTCTTGAGCGTCCTAAAATTTGCACTTACAAGCACGAGTACACTCTTGAACGCAGATCTGATGGCTCTCCGTCTGGAACGCGGTTAAGAACGTGTGTGTAAAGGCCGCTTTACAGAGGATGCGATAAAAACCAGCTGCATTGTAAGTTGTTTCTATTCACAATGATGTAAAGTCATCAGAATTGTCTTAAAAACATTTAATACAAAGGTACCGTGCCTGACAGAAATGAACATTTGGTTAAACGAACATCGTATCATTTTTAGAATGTTTCGAATGGGGCTCAGATTATTTATTTATTTATTCATGTATTTTCTTTTTTTCCGAGCATAGTTTCAAAGAAAACCCTGTTGAAATATCAACAAAGTTAAAAAACAATTAACAATAATAATATAATAATAAAAATAAGTAATTTTCAAGCAGTTTTCCATAAGTTCAAATTGTGTTAATAAATAAAAAAAGATTAAAGATAAATAAAACCGCTGTAAACGCCTTTTTTTCTTTAAAAACCGTTTACTACTTCGGTTTTTTCCAGTAGCACATTTAAATAGGTACTATCCTTGTTGCAAAAATTTAAAGCACCATCTTTTACGATGTGATCTTATATAAGGCAGTCAGAGCAAAGAGATGTAAGTGGTCAAAAAACGATTTCGAGAAAAATGCGTTCAAAGTTTGGATCTTATGGGACCTTCAATGCTGTTTTTTTTCTAAATCATGTTGTGGGGCAGCCCCAGTTGGGACTACCCCTAACATCTCTTACCACAATATAGAATAGTAATTTCCCTATCATTTGCACTATTTATCTCAAAATTTTCAATTTTGCCACTTACACCCCTTTGCCTCTAGGTGTCTCATATCAGAAACTAACAAAGAATGAATCTTTAATTTGTTTTTAAGCATGATTTAATTTTATCACAATAAACTGTAGAGAACCATATATTTTAGTTTAAAATTGCTAAATTTAACCCGAAAATGCATAGCAAAAAATGCTGAAGGCAATTTCTGCACTTATACTTGAGCTAGAATCTCAATGTCGGCAAATATATGTATAGGTTTACATCCATTAATTTATTGGCTAATAAAACCAATATAATAACAGGCTTTTATGAAAGAGACATTTTAAAGTTTCAAACGCTAAATAAAACTCTGGAGAAGTGTAACGTTATTCTCAGCAGAAGGGGTTAACGAGCCACAAGTCCAAAAAATGTCGAGGTGAAGTAGTAAGTCCACTTCTCAGTTTGAGCGACACAAATAGAAGTGTTTCGTCTGTTGGATGAAGGAATGATGAGCCCAGAATAGCACCAAGAATCCCCTCCGAAGGAATTCGAACATCAGAGGTGTGTCTGCTGGGGGAGAGAGCCCTTCGAACTCTTTCGATCGCTACAAGTTAGGCAGAAGAACAGCTGGCAACGTATCAAGAAGAACACAACATAAAGGAATTATTGTGTCGATAACAGATTACGTTTATTCCTTTTTAAACTCAGAAAATGTTTTTAAAAAATGTGTATCACCTTTGATCTTTCTGAGTAATTTATAGAAATAGACAGAAGTGAAGTACAGCAAATTAAAAGCTCTATTCCACCGTTGAAAGAACAGACTTAAGGGGGGGAGATCACGTTGAATGTTTAAAAAAGAAAAAAAAGAAAGATTTTTTTTTTCAAAATTTTACAATGGATACTCTGAATTGTGACAAATTTAATGCAAAAAGAATTTTTGAAAAATTCCTATTAGAACAAAAGTTATCGCGAAAAGTGCCTAGCAACCCAAGCAAGAATCAGCTGCTGGCCCCTTACTTTGAAGCTTTTTTTCTCAAAACTGTATTTTTTGGCATTGTGTGCACCCCAATTTAAAAACTAATTATCATGGAGCCTTAAAATACTACTACTTTTCATGTATCTCTTCATGCTGTACATAAATTTACATTCATTTCTGCCATAGAATTTATTTTTTTGAAAATTTAATTCTGAAATTTTTTGCAAATTCAGTAAATTATTTTAAAAAAGCCATTAATTATGTTAATGAGTTTGAATACACATTTACATTTAGGTACATTTTGAAATATATAAGTGTAAGAGAAAATATATGAAATATAAAAGATATATTTTTAATAGATTTTTTAAAATCTTGCACACAAAATGCAATTTTAGATTTTATATTGTTGAAATGTCTTTATTGTTGCTGTCGTTTAATAAATTAATATTACTATATATATATTTTGAACATTATTTTTACAAAGAAAAAGAATGGATGAAAATACAAAAATTTTTATTTTGGTATAATGTTCATTAGTTTTGAAGCTACACAGCTTTTTCTACAACTTTAAATATAATGATTTTCAGGCCGCTCAACGTGATCTCCCCCCTTAATATCCTTTTATTCCACCATACTTAAATATATATTTAATGTAAACAAACTCTTACATACAAGCTCTGCATATTGAGGAAAATAAATGCTAGATATGACAGTTGAGCAAATTATGTCTATTGAATACTGAAAAAAATTAAGCTGTTGCATTCTCTACAGTTTCATAGGCCTAGCTATATTGTTTTAGTAACCATATTACAACATAATACGCTTCTAATATTGTTTGCAAAAGTGGCAAAGCGGGATCGGTCGACAATACGTACCTTGGAATCTATCCCGATGAGCTTCCCGCACTCGTCACAGGTGTTTGAGAAGAGTCGTTCGTAGCAGTCGATGCAATAGGGATGGTCGTCCCGCAGCACGTAGCGCTTCCCACTCAGCGTCTCGTCGCATTGCCAGCAGCTGAAGTGGCTCGAGTGCCAGTCCTTGGACATGCCGCGAGTGTACTCGCCGGAGAAGATCAACTGCGGAAAAGAAACGGCATTGTCAATCATCACCAACACCAACAGCCTGGTGTTGTTGGTGCTACCAACTATCAACAACAACTCCCTGCTATTGTACAACAACACTAGGCAAATGAACAACACCAGTAGCTGTTGATGTTGGCCGTGGTGGTGATTGCAACAGCCACATGAATGACTGCCTTGAGACAATGAAGAGAAACCGGTGCACATGTGAGCGGACATTGATAATCACCAACAACACCAACAGCCTGCTGTTTGTGCTACTTTCTATCATCAACACCATGCTATTGGTCAACAACACCAAGCAATTGAACAACACCAATAGCTGTTGTTGTTGGCTGTGGTGGGGATTTCAACAGCAAATATCAATGACTGCCTTATTGAGTTAAGGCTGTTCTTGTTGGTGGCTTCTAATTGAAGAATCGGTGAAGATTAAGTTGGATAGCTACCGTAGGTGAAACTGATTTGACAGGAAAAGATGTCATAGTACTCCAGGCAAAATCTATTGATTGATGAAAATGGTTGATTGATGACTAATGGAAGCGAGATTAATGCACAAAAGATTTAAAAAATAAAATTAACTGTCAATTTTGTCGTAATCGTTAACCGTGGCAAAGAGAGAATCCATATACTGACGTAGAAGTCCTTGCACGAAATCTTAGCAGCAATCGAAAAAATACTGAAATAACAAGAAGTTCCGTCTAGAACTAACTATACGAGCCTACTTTTTCGTATGCACCAACATAAAAATTGTTATCTTGCTATCTCTCTCTCTCTTTCTCATTTAGCTTTAGTTCGTAATTACTTCAAATATGATTTTACAATGGTTAATACATATTCATTCACCCATTCATTCATTAATTCCCTCATTCATGTATTCATTCATTCGTTTAGTTATTTATTCATTAATTCATTAATTCATTCCGAAATATCTTTAACAATCCAGATCAAAAACTTTCAAAGGAAAATGCGCTCATTTAGTTCTGGACAGAACTTCGTATCTGTACATGTTCTACGTCATAAGAGCTTTCCAATAAAGTTTTCTTCCAGCAATCAAGATTTATATAGCATTGAAATTTCCCCGTAGTTAATTGCGAAATTTTTTTGAATTGTTCAAAACTGAACAAAAATTGTTCAAATAAAAAAACATTCCAATCCGAGAGCTCCTTTAATAAGCTTGTCTGAAGGAACTTGGATCTTATGTACAGGGTTTACATAATTTGCTTCATTTTTGCCCATAGGCACCTATGTTAATAATTTTTTTAACTGTTCAAAAGCGAACGAAAAATTGTTCAAATCAAAAAGCAAAATATGGAAATGAGATGCCCTCGCCGAGATCTTCCGAATGCAAAAAAAAAAAAAAAAATTGAATCGGACGCTCAAAGTTATTACGGGGGGACACAGACAGACCGAAAGACCGACAGGCACGCATTTTTCCATCTAAGAACCCTACCTTCAAATTTTTTATTTTTCATTCTTTATTTAAATACCTCCCTTATTTTTTTTTAGCCTTTTTTATTTTTAATGATATTTTTACGGTACATTAAGCTTTTTTTCATTAATTTTCTTTTTTTTAGTAACTTTTCCGGGAAAATAGGCTAATAAAGACGGGATTAACGCAGAAAAAGAAACAGAATCAATTATAAACTGTCGCATCATTAGCTGTGGAAAAGAGACATAAATTAATTAACACAAAATTCTGCCATCAAAGAAATAATTGCATAGTAGTGAAAATGGAATAGCAAATTGAAACTACTATACACAAAAGAAAACTGAAGTAACTAAAAACGACGTCACACACAGTCATGAACTTGAGAAAAGAAATAGGATCTATAGATTCACATAACGAAGCTCCAGCATAAGAGGCAACCACAACCGAATAATTTCCAAACAATGAGGTGGTATAAATATCATGAAAAAAGAAAATAAAAAATTTAGCTTTAAATTCCATCATAATAATCTACTACGAATCCGAACTTTAAGTATACTTCCTCAAAAAGTACGACGAATTTTGCTCTCCTTGCCTAAGTAGGTATATTAAATCAACGAAATTATTTTCATTCTAATTGTCATATTCGTCTAGTCGTTCAGACATGTATGAGATCGCAAAACTCTTACGCTCCTTCATCCTTATTAACAAAGTTGTCAAATAAAGCTGCTGACAGAATGAGGTCCCTTAACTACTGGATGTTAGGAAGTGTTGCATGCAAAATATTCATTGCTGAGTTCTTTCGAGGTCCTACAGTAAATATTGCATTCAGAAAAAGGTCTTCGAAATCTTAGGTTACTTCAACATTAGTAAGAAAGGTTATTAAAAAAAGGAATGCGTTCACTAAAATGTTGGTTTCTCATGTGATTAAACTTCTCAAGTTAAAGGTGTTTTTTTTTTTTTTATTTAAAAAAAAGAAAAGAAATTACTTAAGTTGGAAAAAAGAACATTCAAGTCTTCGCACAGCGTCTTTCAGACAGAGACTTAAAAACCTTTCATTTCTTCGACAAGTTTGTAACAACTTCATCTTCAAGGTCAAAATGTATTTTGTGAGCATCCGTGGCAATTCTTCCGCAACATTAGAGTCATGACACTTAGCTTAAACTTGGTTCAGCTGCTCTATGCTAATTTTAGAAGACCTCTGGGCGGAACTTCACTTTCGACAAGGTAAACTGTTACAGCACCAAAAAAAAAAAAAAAACATTTCTTAAACATGCAAAACGAACCGCAAAAGCAATAAAGACTAACGTTATGAAGACGATGTGTCGAAAAATAAATTTAAATATTGACAAATCAACGCTTTTTTAAACAATTAAAATGAAGGAGTGTTATGCATCAATTTATTATACCGGATATAACTCTTGCACTTTTGTTATAAGCTAATAATGTACGCATATTAATGGATTCCTTGTGTTGGGATCTACTAGTACTAAAAAGATTTTTTTTTTCTTCCTTTAACTGATCCGCAACTAGTACCGGGATACGAGCTGTGTGTCAAACACCACGTTTTAATTTTTCATGAAAAATACGCACTTTACTAAATTTGCTTTAAAAGTAAGCAACATTAAAAATAAGTCAAAAGGTTGATTAGTAAGTTGCAGCTGAATTAGTTATTTGACTTTAACACCTTCTCAATCAGCTGACAATTATAGGTTGACCCACAGTTAGTTACTTTACCCTACACAGGCAACTTTACGAGAAGCGATAAAGTTACCGATAAAAAAATGGCTATTAATGATTGTAGAAACAAGATAATTTTCAGAAGATGGTATAAAACTGCATACATTACAAGATTCGTGCGTCCTCCGATCAGAGCGGTGATGATGTTTCTAAAAGCAAGCCGAGAGAAAGCAGAAGAAGAAATGAAGCGGGAGAGGGTCTTTCTAAAGTCGTGGGCAGGAGTTATTTTCGAGGTGGAGATTAGAGAGGGGGAGGCGATTTATGACCATGTTAAAACATAGCTTTCCAAACGGGTTAATAACAGGCTTCCTGTCTAAAAATACAAGCGTCTTTTTTTTTTAATTTTTAAGTTCTTATCTATTACATCGAGTAGAGGTGATTCAGAATTTACGGAGTTCTTACAGTATTTTGGCAGTTTAGATAAAAAGTAGTTTAAATGAAAAATTTAAGTAGAGTGATTCAATTTTAAAACAGGATAATAAATTTTTAAAAAGGAGCAAAACCTTGGCTTTTTGGAATAATATCAGTATTTTTGTACCGAATAACCTTAAGGAATAGTATAATAATAAAGACTTAAACATACATTTAAAAACATAAACCATAAATAGACAAGACTCCTAAATTCAGTCATGTACTATTAATTATTATTTTTTGGATTCTAAATTCAAAAAATAGAATAGGTAACCAAATTTTGATGATAAGAATGGAACTGTGTGTAAGTAATGTAGTATGCTAAAAAATATTTATAGGCTTTCATAAAACAGCAACAGAGTTAAGTCGAAGCGATTTTGTAAATGTCTAAAACAGCAAAAGAACTACACAAACCGGCATTGAAGATATGTAAAAGCGGAGCTACCTGAAAATAGCAGGGTACTTGTGTTACTAAACTATAATGTAGAATTTGCTAAGGAAGTATGAGCAAAACACTTATAGAATCATATAGAAACAATACTGAAATAAATACAAATACAAATACAAGACACGGTACAGGACTTATGTGAAGCAATAATGAGCTACGATAAAAATAGCAATGTATGCAAAGAAATACCACTGGTACTTTGCTCAAACAATATCCACAATTAGAATAAAGAATAAAATACAAACGACGCTGCAGATCTTTTGAAAACATATTCATCCATATTTGAACGAACCTCCTTTCTTGTGAACCTACCTCGATTTGGTAAGAGCATGTAACAATCATGGCTCTCAAATTTTATTTCAAACAATTACAAATATCACTTTTTGTAAAAGTGTAGTGTTAAAGTTCTTTTAAAAACGGGGTCTAGGTATATATATGTATATTTTTTTTAATTCTCAGGAGTTGTGTTTTAGTAAATTCTATCTATGCACCTATGAAATTTCTTTAAATAGAAAAATGTGTAACATTCATGGACAGTGGTGCCAACAGAAATTTGCCTCCTTTTCAAATTTTTTTTCATTTGGGGGGGGGGGGGGGGGTGGTGGCAGGTCAAAATTAGGGGTAAACCATCGATTGGTTTCCCGGATACCGGATATCCTATGAATCGCACGTAACGTTTCTGCACCGGATATCCGGCTCTGGTGCTTGAAACTTGTGAATTCTATACCATAAAAACCAATTTTTACATGCCAGATAATTATATTTTTCGTGGAATTCGTGCAGTGACCTTACTTAGTACGCCATCTCCCTCTCCGGTTAGCACGTGACCTTAGGGGTGACCTCCAATGGGCACGGGTAAGTGAAGGCCGACGAACGCTCATTACCACTCCGAGATAAGTTTGCTGAGCGCCAGCCCAGTTTAACTAACTCTTGATGCGTGAACCTGGCCCTCCTTAATACCCCTATGTTAGAGGAGTATCATTTGGAGGGTTGTGGTTCCCTATTCGTGCAGTGACCGGATACGGTTCTGGATATTTTTAAAAAATTGGCCAGATATCGGATATCCGATGTCTTCTGGGAGGATCCCCCGTCAGTAGTGCGTCCCTCGGACTTCCAATCCGAAGGTCGCGTGTTCGATGCCCGTTGAAGATGCACCATGTACACTTGGAGATACGTGCATGTAAAATCCGTGGACCCCACTACCTCGCCCCCGGGACAGGGCATCCCTAAGGCCTAGTGCTAACAGGGAAGGAGGTTGGAGGTAAAAAGTAGTACGTTCCTGTTCATGCATTTAGTGTTTCTTTGTTCAACCGCACAAATTAGGCAATTGAATTAGTAAAAAAAATATTTAGAAGAAGAATACAATTGTTATGCAATACTTTACAAGTAAAAACGCATATATGGAATTGTAATTGTAAAATCTCGTTACAGCGAATTCCAATACAACGGATTTCCGTTTAAACGAAACTACTTTTTAATTCCGTTCCTTTTAAAACCCCAATAGGATAATATACATTCCGTTACAACAAAGTATCTTCCCCGACCCTTGGGATTCGCTATAATGGTATTTCTGTAGTTTATTCTATAAAAAACAATCTGTTTTAAATTTTAGCATTTACTTGGGGGGGGGGGGGGGTTAGAAGAAGAAGTTTAAAACTGAATAAAAAAACTTTTTACCTTAAAATCCCCCCCCCCCCCCCATTTGTATCAAAAACAAAATCTCTTAATTTTCGCGAAAAACAAGACACATTAGATGTGCACGATTCTTAAGTTAAATCTGACAGTTCAATGAATCTATTAATTTTCAATTTATAGTTCAGTGTTAAGACGGCAAAGATTTTTTTTTCCTCATAACTTCTTCTGATTTCATAATTAGTAGTATATAAGAAATACCGTGCAATTTTTGGAAATTTTCCCTGCAAAGATTTTATTTCTAAATATTTCTACCCCTATTGTTTCCTTTTTTCCCTTGAAGATAAGTTATTTGAATTCCTCTCTAAGATGCGCGTACTAAATATTTTTGAACTTTAAAAATAACCTCAAAATATTCAGATAAAACTAACTAAACAAATGAATAAATACAAAGAAAAAATAAAGAACATGTTTTGCGTTAAAAGTTCTTTCTAGTGAAGTTAGTTTGAGACAAATCTGTCTGTTATATCATCTTATCGGAGCTGTAAAGGATTTCCTTGGCCAAATAGAACCTGAGGCTAATTTTTTTTAAAGTGCAAAAAGAAAACAAAAATTTAAATTTAAAAAAAAGTAACATGAGATTATAATATCTTGGAGAAGATTTTTCGAACAAAACAAGTTCCGTATGGATCGGATTATCCCATTGAAAGTTGTTAGGGAGAGGGAGAAAGACAATTTCACTCACCAACCAACGCATTTCTGCCCGTCTTATAAGCCTACTTTCAATTTTTATTCAAAGAATTGGTTAATTAATTTATTTTGGACTTCTCTTTTGTCATTTGAGATTCTTTAAATTTTTATGAGAGATTAAACTTTTTAAAATGCATATGTATTTATAATTAACATTTTTTTTTCCAGTTGTTTTTTACACTAGTACGAGAAAAAAATAAAAACAAATACATACGTACAAGCAATAACGAAATTATAAGGAAGAATTGAACAATTAGGCATTTAAAAAAGGTAATATAACCTTATCATTTCTACGACAGATAAGAAATTGCAAGAAAAATAACAGTTTGTATTGTAGAAAAAGACAACTCACAATACTCAAAGTGTTTCGAAAAGCAAAACCAAAGGTAATTCCTTACCTCCTCAAAGCATGTTTTTCGTTTTTTAAAGTTCATTTTATAAACTTCAGATTGAAGGTTAGAAAAAGCTTTTACACCATTGAACAGCTCACGAAAACCAACTGAAATTATGCTAAGAACTTTTTTAGAATCGATATTTTGTCAAATGTTTATGAGCAACGATTACTGTAAAATAGATTGCAAAATAATCGCGTGCTGTCATATGAGCCACAACAAGGTCACTTGAGGAGACATGGAAATCGTCTGGAACGCTTTTTAATGTGAGTGGACATCAAAGTAAATTTTATGGAGATGCACCTGTGAGCAGTGAGTGCGCAGGTGCAACCGATATCGTCTCTTCCGCGTGAAGGGAAACATAAAAATGAACGATGTTTCACCGGCAAATGATCCGCCAGACGGGAGGTTGAACAGATCTGTCAGATAAACTGAAATGTGACTCACAATGGATGGACACATTTCGACCTAATTGCAGCGTGGACATGGGTCGATCAACAAAAAAAGAGTGCTGAGCGCTCGGTAGGGCCCAACACAGAACGGAAAACTGCATTATTTTTGAAGAGGATGCTTCAAACGGTCCCCAAGCAGTTAATGCCATATCACTGATATTGAGGGATACTCCCTCGCATCATTTTGCATTCTGAGGCTCTCAAGCAGTTAGTGCCGTCACTGGTACTGAAGGATGCGATGATCCCTCAGAATGTATGATTTTGTAGGGTTTTATTTGTGAGCACTGTCGCCTGCAGATGGAGTAATTATACATATTTTAATGCTTTGATTACCTATGTATCAAAATTATTTATTGAGTTCTAAACTGCATTTTAAGTCCGAATTAAATACCTCGTTCATGACCGTTAAAAGTCGCCTTTGACATCTCATATTCATAAGTCCAGATCCATATCACGTTTTTAGCCGTTAGTTCTTTAAAAACAATTTTTAAAGAACAAGATTTCATTTTCATAATCTCTTAAAGGAGTTCAAACGAAGTCCGGTATATTCAAAATGGATATTTCAGATGTTCATGCGTACATGCAGGGAAACGAAAAAATGAGTCATGAGTCCATGATTGATTCTTGGGCGATTAAGATGAAAGTATCGGGGATAAAGTTTTCGGGAATACAATAATTCCTTTACTTCGTGCAAGGAAGTAAAAAGTTAAGTTTTGGTTTAAAAGTTGAAGCTTTGCAAAACCGAAACGAAATATATTTCATGAAGCAAGAAATTATGAAGCCCCTCTGAGAGTTATTTGAAATTTAGAAAATTAAATGGTAAAATACTTCTTGATGCTTTCCGCAAGGAGTGAAGAGAAGACCGCTCGTTTCCCTGTAGTGAAACTGCCCTGACAGAAAAACAAATTTTACCAAACTTACATTTTTCATTGAGAAATTGCAATTGATGCTGGTTTTAAAATAGGTCGCCGAGTTGGCGATTCCGGTTCAAAATTACGCTTCCAGTCAGACAATTCTAGCGTTTGACTACGACCATCAGTGATTCCGTTTTGAGTGAATTCACTCGAAATTATTGGTAGTGTTAGAATAGCATCTACTGTGTCTTTGAATACATTTTGTAAATAGTTACTTTATTGAATTGCGTGCATTAAATTGTTTCAGTTTTATTCGAACTCCAGCTCTTCTTGTTACGACGACGCAACGGATTTTGTTTGGTATTGCGCCTTTTTTTTCTTTTTTAAAATTTATTACATTAACCATGTCAGAACCGTAGAAAGAACTCTCGCATCAGAACACTTGTGTGAAATAGCAGTTGCCCCCCTTCAAAATGAATAAATACTCAATAAATTAAATCAGAAACAAATTTAGATCGATTACTCAACGTTTAAAGGTATTCACTTCCTTTTCCCGACGATACTGATCATTATTTTATATTTCTTCAGAATATTATCATTAATTCTTATTCATTCTTGTTTATTTGTATCACGTAGTGTCTCTGCTTTTCAACCAAAGTATTTTTTTACCTTCTTGCGGAGGCTGACAACTAACGTGCTTCTCTGATAATAGTGATCTATTTTGTTAATTTTCGTGTAAATGTTCCAAAGTTAATTTAATTTACATTGGTAGTCAATCATTTACCAATTCATTGCATCATCCCGTTACTTAACATGTAAATTCTGGTGAATGATATAATGCTGAAACAATAAGTTTTTTAGTTCCTTATTGCGCACAGTTTAATTTTTTTTAATGAAAAATACCAATGCGGAGGGAAAAACCATAAATGTTAAATTTTTTGTGATTTGTTGCAGAGCAAAATGTAATTTTGGATGGGGTAACCCCCCCCCCCCCCCATTTCCCTCCTTCAATCAATCCATTTATATGGAGTCAAACATTGCCTCCAGAGTTAGCCTAAGCATTATAGATGTAAGACCAGTTACAAAAATTTAAGTTGCAGAAGCCCCAAATACCCATTCCTCTAAGTTCACCAAAGATCTAAACGTACATCTACTATATATGCATCGAAAAGCTATCATATATGTAAAAAAATTCATATTAACATCATTTCTAGTCATATATATCTATATATATGTATATATAAAATGTATGGTTTTGAAACATACACTGCCCTTTCTAATTCTTAACATGCCCCCCCCCCCCTTGCTCCGGAGCCAAGGCTGTATCCAGAATTTTTTTTCGAGGGGGCCCAGACTTCGACACACTTTTATGTTAAGCAAAGTTTCAGGGAGGAATATATGATGCATTGCAAAAGATTTCTGGGGGGAGGGGTGGCCCGTGGGTCCCCCTTCCCCTCTGGATACGGCCTTGATTCACAAAAACATTAAACAGTCATTACTAGATCTTAATTCAAACGCAATAGAAAATTCAATATTTAGCGCTAAGCAATCTTCTATGTCCAGGCATTCATAATATTAAAACTAGGAAATAGTGGCATTTTAGAGAAAAAAATCCAAATTCCCCTACAAAAATGCTCATCCCCACAATAAATTTCTAAAAATTTTGTTAAATTTGCAACAAAACATACCTCAGAAGTGGAAGCGTCTTAATCAAATTTTCTTTTCTTTTTGGATGACGAACGTACGTGTCCATCGCTGGAGTTCAAAAATTATTATGTATCGAAAATAATTAAAAATTTAGCTAAAATATAAATAATACTTGATTGTAAATTAAAATGCAGCATTAAACGGTAGCAGTGAGATTGGAAACGTTGAACGGATGATTTCCAGAGTCGTAATGCAATCAGTGATGGACCATAATAAGAATAAAAAACACATTTAAACTATAAGAGATGAGAGAACATCTGTAAATGAGAATGCAATGCAAATACAGATCATCAGTTTTCCAATCGGCTCATCTACAAAAAAGATTTTACCAAAATGAGTGTTTGGACAGGAAGTCATAAATAAATACAAACTGCTCTTTAAGTTTCTTGATGATCATCCCTTCCTGCCTTAAGCCAACGCAGAGTGAAGTAAGGAATATTGCCGAACAGATAAGTTTCTCAAGACCTCTGAGAACTTCTAAATTGCAAATATCGGTTTTAAGCCCTCTTGAATTTGAAGTATCCAAATTCGAAGAGTACTAGTGGCGTCATCTGCTGCATTTTTCCGACATTATTCTTCCATTTGATCATCCATTATACGTGCTTTATTATTTATTCCACTTTTTTTTTAATCGCAATATTTTATTCATTCACAGCAGCTGATAAAAATTAATGTAAGGAATAAAAAGAAAATTCAGATCCGGAAATGTGGCCGTTTTATACAATAAAGTAATTCAATTTTTCAACTTCAAATTCATCAGCCCTTGCAAAAAAGACAGAAATACATTTTTAACCCTTTGAACTGTACATTATAAATTTTTTGAAGCAGAAGCCGTGTCTCTTGAATAATAATTTGACTTGGTAACAGTATTTTGCATTATTAAATGGCTTTAGGATATTATTTTCTTGAAGGTAAAGCACAAGTCTGTTGCTTTAATCCCCCCCCCCCCCCCAAGAAGTATTAAAAAAAAACTTTAATTTTGTCTTAGAGACACACGTGGTGGAACTAATCAAGTCTACATTATTCCCCACTAATATTGAACATCAGTGAAGTTCGAGCATCAAAAGATAAAACTTTTAGTTGAAACTGCTATTAAAACTGCTGATGGAAATAATGTACCAGGTAGCTTAATTAAAAAAAATAATAATAAAAGTAACAAGAAATGTCAAAAACTATGTAATTCGCTGCCTGTAACTCAATCTAGCAACATTGCCGGAGCCGGCTCCTGGGGTAGCTGATACGTGCCACCACCTAGAGCGACATACTTTATTAGGCGACAAATTTTTTCGATATCAAACTTTTAAAAGTGTCCAATAATGCCCCGTGTGAGAATAAACAAATCTGGTTCATTAGTTCCTCCCTTACGAATTTTCCAAAGCGTTCATCATTAAATGTTTTCCTCAATAAACGACTTGTGGTTTTCCCCCCATTATGCAGTTTAAAAAAAAAAAAAAAAAAACTTTAATTGCATTATAGACCAGCGTTGGCTCTGCCTTACGGGTATAATCGATCTTCATCAACCATAAACTTAAAACATCGCCTCGAACTATCTACAGACTTTGTGTTGAGCGATTTGCGGTACACATCTTTAATAAAAATTGATTGTTTCGGAGTTACAAGAAAGCTTTATTCAACCCATAATTATCTATGTAAACGTTACCCTCTATTTTACTTGACACATAGTTGAAATATTATTCGCAAATTAAATTTATCACTTTTCTACAAATTTTGCAAGCTTCATAGATCCAAGAATGTAAAAAGTAACCGGATATTTGAATATTAAAACCTATCCCAAAAGATAGACGACACAAACAACTCACCTGTTTCCCGAACAGTGAAGACCTTTTGTGCGTTGAGCTCAGGAACAGGGCCTTGAGGACTGACCACGCAACGCATGCGTGCCCTTGTGCGTCTCGTGAGTGGGACACCTTGCTAAAAGCTCACCATTCGCTATTACGCGTTTATTTGATGCGTTTCGTGTAACGTCCCACGCTGACCTCTACTAGTGGAGCCCACCTCGGCTTTAATGAAAGCCCATTAAAATATTTCTGGTTAATTTGTATCGTTGGTGTTGTTTTGTTTCGGTCACCGAAAATAGTGGCGAATATTCAATTTTTACCTTTAATCTTTCCACCTATTCCCTCCATTTTTAATTTTTAATTTTTATTTTGGTAATTTACTTTTAATTTTTAGCTGTTAAGTTTTTGTTCAATATGTTCCGCTCTGTCCTTAAGTTTGCATAAATTTGATTGAACCATTTACTTCTTTAGTTTTGCTTTTCGTATTTTCTATTTTTCAATTGTTTTTACATCTAAATTTTAACTTTTGGTTTTAGGGGTTTATATTTCTGTACCTCAGATCCATAGTATCTTAAGTCCATTTTTCTAGTTTTTGCGATAAAGTTAAAAAATAAACATTTTCAGTACTATAAGACTGGACTTTTCCGTGCGAACCTTATAATAAAGATGTACAATGGAAGCTTTAAAATTTCAGAACCTTTATGTAGCTAGTGGCTTTGTCATCGGTACTCTGCAAGTCCATAAAGTGTTAACACGCTAAAACTCGAAAATGAACTTAAGATACTATTATGCCTGTCAGGTACAAATTTACTTTCAATTTTTGCATTTTCGTTTTTGCATAGTATTTCCCTTTCCCTCTTCAGTAAATTTATACTTAGTGACGGTAGATCAAAACTTTTTCTGCAGGGAAAAAGGAGTTACATGTAGCCCCGAAAATCATGTATGCAATAATTTTGTGATTATGGTTTAACAACGCTGACTTTATCATTCATCATTAGTTATTTTTTCTTTTTTTTTTCTATTTTTGGTTTTTCATTAGGATATATTTATTTAGTACTTTCTTAAACAACGCAAAAAATGTAGAAAAGTTTGTTATTAACAGAAAAATTCAGTTTTTTCTTTTTTTTTCATTTTTACATGTCTGAGTAGAGTTTGCTTCATTGAAAAAATATCTACAGTAGTACAATTCCAAAAAAGAAAATTACATTTAGAAGCATTTACGAAAAGCCCCGGCAGAAAGTTAAAATTATTTTACGACTCTCCCCCCCCCCCCCCAAATACCCGTATACATGCACGCACTTACGACACCCTTATACTAATGAATCAAACCAACACAACGGGTGTACGAAATAAATAAATTTTTTTATGTTACTATGATCCCCCCCTCATATTACAGAATGAACGCAGAAAGGATCCCTATGATAGTTTTATAAAATAGCATGGTGGATATACACTTGACTCTTACTTATAAGTAAGAGTCAAGTTCAGAGGGTTTTGTTCTTTTCCGAAAAATAAACAGGTTCTATACAAGGAACAAGGAAGCACCAAAAAGGAAATACCGTTTTCCTTGCTCAGAATTCTTGACTTGCGTCAGATTGAATGAAATTCTTCCTAAAATTGGGAGTTTACAAGTTGCCTTATTGAAATTTACGAAGAGGGAATAAAGCAGGATAGTTGCAACCTGCAAGCAGAGTTTTAATGGATTTAAATCAAAGATAAGTAGGCAACCTAATGTATTGCAGAAAAAAAATGCTGTGGTGTAATATACATTTAGTACACGAGCCACTTGCAAGAAAACTATATCATTTATGCACAAACATGAAATACAAGATGTAATATATATAATTCAATAAACATTTTAATTTAGGGTAGTTACATTATTCTATTTGTAACATCAATGGTCAAACGTCAGATTCCGATTTATTGTTTTCGAAAAAACTATATGTGAAAATATATCATTTTTCATAGTCAATACAGTGATCTGAAAATCTTCACTATTTACCGTAGGGACTGCATTGGTTGGCATTTCTTATTTGAATCGAATGAACTTGCTATAAATGTTCATACTTTAAAATGATGAATACAGTTGCTGAAAGTAAACGACCCTTCGAGTTCTTTGTTAATAGGATCTTATATTTGGAATTATCTTATGTGAAAAATAAAACTTCGATGTGTGGAAAAGTGTTAATAAAGTGGCTATGTTTTTATTTCGCAGTGGAAAGTTGAATAATGCGCTGAATTTCCTATTTTAAAGTTGAGTTTTTTTTTTTTTTTTTCAATTTTAATGTTTTATCCTCCCCCGGCCTAAAGCAAAATATTATTATTACTTTCGAAAACGAAAGGAATAATTTCTGAAGATTTAGCAAGAAAGTCAATAGATGGCAGCACAAGCTACATGCTCTCACATCTCACATTTGCTGTTTTGTGTAGTCTCTTTAAAACTACTTTCTGCAGAAGCATCGCTGAAAGCTCACCCACTCGGAGGAATTGCACTCTTTATAAAAGTTGTTCCTACCCTACCCAATTTAATAGATAATTAATTGTAATTAAATAACGAAATATTTATGCAAAATTGTAATTCACAACAATTCTTTGTTGCATTTCAATGTTCTTCTTAGGTTAGCACAATTATTCATTGAAAGTCCGCTACTATCGTATTTAGCCATGATATAGATTGTTCTGTTTGTCTTCACACGCTCCCCAGATCTGAATTTTTGTAATTTTGGCACATCCTTCAAGTTGAAAGTTATACCATCATCCTTTTTAGCTTACTTTCCCGTAAAAGTAAAAAATAATAATAAAGCGTGAAAGAAGGCTTAATGTATTGTGAAAATATCGTTAGAAATCAAGAATTGTCAAAAATAAGTTAAGTAATTAAATAAAGATTGAAAAATAAAAAAATTAAAAGCAGGGTTTTGAGATGGAAATCTTATTTCCATATTTTACTTTTTGATTTGAACAGTTTTTCGTTCAATTTTGAACAGTTCAAAAAAATTAACATTAGCTCCTATGGGCGGAAATGAAGCAAATTTTGTTTACTCTATGTACAAGATCCAAGTTCCAATGAACAAGCTTACTGGAAGAAGCTCATGGCGTGAAATAGTAATTTGAACAATTTTTGTTCATTTTTGAACAGTTCAAAAAAACTTAACATAGCGCCTACGGGGAAATTTTAGTCCCATTTAAATCCTGATTTAACGGACCGATTTGCTTGGATCAAACTTTATCGGAAAGCTCCTATGAAATTTATTGATCGGGATTTTCAATAATATTTTTTAATTAATGAATGATTAAATGAATAAATACATGCATGAGTGAATGAATGAATACATCAATTTCTGAATAAATGAGCTAATGAATGAAAAAATAAGTAAATGAGTGAGTAAATACATGAATGAATGAATACATGAATGAGTGAATGAATGAATACATCAATGACTGAATAAATGAGCTAATGAATGAAAAAATAAGTAACTGAGTGAGTAAATACATGAATGGATGAATGAATACATGAATTAATGAATGAATGAATACATCAATGACTAAATAAATGAGCTAATAAATGAAAAAATAAGTAAATGAGTGAGTAAAAACATGAATGAATGAATACACGAATGACTGAATAAATGAATGAATGAATGAATGAGTGAATGAATATGTATTAACCGTTGAAGAAGGTATATTTGAAGCAATTAAGAAATAAAGCTAAACGAGAAAGAGAGACAGAGAGACAGAGATTATAAATTTGAAGTTGGTGTATACGGGAAAGTAAGCTCGTATAGTTCTAGACGGAACTTCTTGTTTTTTTTTTTTTTCAGAAGTGAAAAAAACCATTATGTCCGACTACTTGGTCAAAAATTTGACGGAAAAATTATTCAAGTTCGTTTGCTAAGAAGAAAAAAAAAGGAATTTTAAGTCTTGAACGATGTTTTGGTGAAGGACTCGTAGATATGAAGGATGTATACTTATGGTGTTAACTGAGCCTGAACTGCCTAATAATTCTAGAATAACATTTTCTTAGATGCATTTTAATGTTTCATTGTATCATCTTTTACTTACAATAAATTACATGTAATTCAGCTTCGTTTTTCACCAACAGAAGCTTCTTTTCTGATAAAATTTGATTATTCTTTAAACTTGCATTAGTATTGAAAACTATGTATTTTTTTTATGTATTTACATCGGGATTTTTTCAAATGTATTGATATTAAAAATTTACGTATATCGTTAATTTATTAATACTGTTCACTTATATTAAAACATTAACAATGTGTTTTTCACAAGAATGTGGAAGAATAAGAAGCTCGTGAATGTTGAAGGAATCAGATGCTTATTAAAGTGAATCTTTGTGCTCGGTCTCCGTATGGAGGATCAGATTTTCCCGAGATTGCTTAGAGAAAAAGTTTCATCTCTCCTGAATATTATATCAAAAATCAAAATTTGAGGAAGATAATTAGTTTAGTAACTTTCAAAAATCAGGGTTTAGAATTAGGGGGAGGGGGGGAATGCTACAAAACAACAATATTTTAATTACCATCACCCCTGAAAACTAATCTTCATGACACTATACTGGAAAGTTGACTGTACCAGTTCTTAAAGAAGTCTTTGTTAAGTTTTGCATCGACATTTGCTAGAAGAATGCTTGAGGATCCGATAACTTCCACAAGAAGATTATATCACATACATTGCCTGAATCTAATTTTTCCGTAATCGAACAAATCGAGATCTTTTTTTTTTTTTTCCAGGAGTGGGAGGGGGGATTGTAGCCTTCTCAGCAGTGTCAGAGTGATAAATTCCGATCATTTGCACCTAACAAGGCTCCGGCGAACCATAGTTTATGTTCCTCGCGGAAGAGCCTCATTAGGCGGCGCCTTTCGGTTGGAGAGGGCTTCTCAATGGGGATCATGGAATCTGGAGACAGAAAAAGTAGGTTGGGCGATGTTCAAAATAGATCCCCTGTATGGTGCTGTCAACAGCTGGGAATAAACGAATTTAGGTTCCATTTGCTCAGCAAGGTTTCTTTTCATAAGTCACTGCACACGTGGTACTTGTGTTGCGTGATTTATATGGAAAGACGAGATACAAACGAGAAGAGTATGATGAAAATGGAAAGGTAGATTTTTATGGTTTTTGGTGGAATAGTAGGAACAACATAAGAGATACCGACAGACATAGGATGGAATGAAATCGCAACAGCACAATGGCTTATTCAGCTGATCATTTTGCTTGACAGTGTTTCGAAAAGAGACACAAAGTTTTCATTCACATTAAGACATTTTTCTTTAATATGAAATTGAGTGATGGTGATTAGTGCGCGAAAAGTATATGATTTACCATGACCGAAACTAAAGGCAATGTCTTTCTTAGATAACTATTTCTTGATTTTTTAAATCTAAACATATTTTAATATAACTTGATAGAAAGAAAGAAAAAACAAAAAGGAAAAGAGATTGAAATATTTTATCTAATCTTTCCCAAATCATAACTTAATCATTAAAACGGAAAAGCCGTTGAAGAATTGTTCTACTGTCCATGCTGTAAGAGAAAAGTATTAGAGAAACTCCGAAATCAGAGCAAGTTAATGTATACAAAAAGCAAAAGTGTCTACCGCGTTTGGGTTAGGGTTAGGATTAACGCTTGATGATCCATTTTTACCATATTCGGAAAATGCGACCTATGTTAATGTAATTTGAATAACACTCACTTCATCACAGGCCGCGCATCTGGGCTTGATTTTCTCAGCATAGTGTCTCTCGCAATACAGCTTTTCGTCCCTGACGCAGTGTGTCAAATCGACGAGTAGCTCGTCGCACGCGGAACAGACGAAGCACGCTGGATGCCAAGCCACAGATTCGCCGAATTTGGGAGCGATCACAGCAACATCACCCTTCAGCATAGTTCCTCCACATTTTCCGCACTCCTGCAGAAAGGAAAATGCATTTTTTTTACAGTGTATGGTAAAGGTACTTGATATTGGTAATTCAAAAATATTTTTTTCTTGCATCAAAGTAATGTTCCAGCAAAAGATTTCCCCATTGTTTCTCTCCCCAATGTTTTCGAAGAAAAAATCAGTTGGTGTCTGAAATTAAAAGTCAAGATTGCGAGAATATGCAAAGTAGACTATGTGAGATAAAATTATTATTTTCAAAACGACATTTTTGGCATGAATGACACGTAATAATATTTATATTCAGGAAAATTAAGGGCATCACAATTTATATAAGAAATATTATTAAAGACAAAGATAAGGATGATTTAGCAAAAGGTCTTTCTTTACATAAAAGCGCCAGAAACCATAAATAAATAAAATATGATTTATTCTCTACTATTTTCAGTTTAATTAGAAGTAATAAGAAGAATTTCTGTAAATTCAATAGTAGGTTTTCTTTTCTGGTAGTGTTCATTCTTTATTTTTCTTTCAATAATAATAATCTGTTATAGTATCAATGATACTAAAATATATAGGGAGTTCATCGGCAGGTTTGAATCCGAAGACCTACTTGGATCAAATGGGACAATCGAACTGAACTTCAGAAGATAAGAGAACAGCAATAGTACTTACTTACATTTTGGCGGTCGAGGAACTCTCGCACATAGGCAATATCCAGAGCCACCTCGTTCCTCATGTTGACGAAATCCTCGAAGGCCTTCAGGTGGTCTCTGTGCAGGTTTTGGCAGTAGGCAGAAGCCAAGTCTTGCTTGGGAAGCTGAAGCCGCAGCTGCTTCTCTCGGTACGCCTCTCCGGCTGATTTCCACCGCGGCACTTTATGATTCGGCAGTTGAGCGAAGTATTCTTCAACCTAAAACAAGATTCATATTCAAGATGATCATATAAAAAAAGATTCACTAAACAGATTGCCCAAATTTATTACCTGCCTTTCATATACATTCGTTTATTATTCTTGCAATAAAAACTTATTTAGCGCAAACAATTTAGTGTTATGAAGTATATTAAAAGACTGATATGAGATTATGAAGTATATTTAAAGATCTGAACGGAGGTGAGGAAGAGTCTTTAATTAGTCAGCTTTATGTTAACTGTCAGGGTCATTGAATTATTTGGTAATTCAATCGGCATAGCATCTGTAAAGTTCGCACCCGATTTCAAATCAGTAATATAGTGTAAGGATACGTTATTTCAGTAGTCACCTGGCGGTGTTCTACGGATCCCTGAAGGCTTAGCGGGAATATAAAATATCATAAAATAATTTTTTAAAAAAGCCTTAAGAATATAGTATAAAGAAATCATAAGAATACATCATTGGAGATTGCTAAGTCGACTAGGACCAGCCTAGCTGGGCCCTGGGCCTGTTGCTGGTTGTCACATTTGTATTTGTATAATGTTGGACATAATTTTTCTTACTTTTTCTGGAGATAAGCCAGGTGGCGTCCAAGCATATAGTTTGTGAGGCTCTTTGGTCTTTTTGCGACAGGGACACTTTGTGTCTGCATTGATTCCGAGGCTGTTCTGGATGCTGAAGATGTTTTCCTCCACAATCGTGTGGTTTTGATGCGGCCCATTGCAATTTTTGCACGCCTTCCTAGCAGAAAAAAATGTGAGATTAAAACTACAAAATGATGAAATAAATTAATAACAACAAAAAAAAAAAAACTCTTCCCCTGTTTGTATTTATGTTTCATATATTCAGGCCCGAGCCGTCCACATGGGAAAAATCCACATGGGGCGCACAATGGCGCTCTGTCAAACAGGCGCCGGGCCGCCGAGTTAAAAGGCACCCTTAAAACACACACACACATTAACCTTCCTCCCCCCCAAAAAACCCATTAAAACCCGAAAAAAAAAAAAACCTAAAAAAAACACTAGGTTGGGTTTTTTGGAAAAAAACAATGTTTTTTCAACCTTAAAAAGGGATTTCAAAGGAATTCGCAAGACGGCGCCGAGCAGGCTAGGTACGTTCCTGCATATATTATTTAGCATTTTTGCTAATTTCAGCTCAAGATTGTTAACAAAATTGTCCTGCTTTCCCAAGCAAACTTCGTACACTTGAATATTTGCTCCCTTTTACAAAAATAAAATAAAAAATAATGTTTTCCTCATGATTCTATTTTATGTATTGAAAAAAGAATTTCCGTTAACCTTGAGATATTTGTGGTAGTTAATGAGAATTAAAACTTTGTATGTTATTCTATTCTTCTCAAAATGCATTTTATTTGTTTAGTTCAGTAATGTATGACTATTTAATATCGTATGGTTGTCTATTCATACCGTATGTATGTCGCTTTTTTAATTATTATTATTTGCCCACCCCCACCCATAACTTTTCCCCGTATGAACCGATTTTCATGATTATTTTTTTAATTGATCGAGGGTGGTTTCCCATTATACCACATTTGAGAGTTAGAACAAAGTTATGGGCGGATAGTCATTTTTAAAAAAATTCACCCATAACTTTTGATTAAAAGAACCGATTTTTTTTTTTAATCGATAGAGGGTCGTCTTTTTTAAAATACAATATCCATATGAAAAATATATCTACACTTAAACGAATAAAATAAAAGAAAATTGGGAAAAAAATAGAAACGACTTCAAATTAGGGATGTAACGAATAGTGATTTGGCCGAATATTTGGCCATTTCTTCCAGGCCGAAGCCGAATATTCGGTCCTTTCTTCAAGGCCGAATAGGCCGAAGCCGAATATTCGGCTAGGCCGAATACCGAATATTCGGCTTCCGAATATTAAAATTTCTAGAAAATCGTTGTAATCGAAAGTCTTTGCCAAATTTAAAATTATTCACAAAGTCAAACACCAATTACACACAATCTATGATGTATGATTTAATTCTGTTTGTTAAGAATTTAGAACTATTTAAAATTAATCTATTTTCACTATTGTTTTGAATGTAATAAAACTAAGAATGTCACCCACAAGCAAAATAGAAATGACAGTAGTAAGCATTAGCATTATTTTGCTAATTTTTTAATTGCAATGAAAGAAATAATAGAGCTTAGTAGGGCTCGACCGATGGCATTTTTTGGCCGATGGGCCGATGCCGATTGTTGGCCGATTGTTCCGAGATCGGCCGATGGCCGATTGCCGATTATTCTCCTCTTCCATCGGTCGATTGCCGATGCCGATGGCCGATGGAAAAAAAAGTCGCTTTAAACCATTAAAACGTGAAGAATGCTTGTCAAAAATGTCATTTAAATCATTTACTATTTATTTTTATGCTATAAAAGCATAAATGCATTATTCAAACACCGTAAAACTATTTGGGGGAAGTTTACATAATAATTAAAACTGAAAGAATCACTCGCGATTCTAGTAAATTAATTAAACTATTTGGAGGTTAAAAAAATTAAAAAATGCTATATCAGAGAATTTTCAATTCTTTTTTCTTATCATTGCAAAAAGAAAAATACTCAACAGCTATTGAATCGGCTCGGGTCTAATTCCCTTTCCTTGAAATTTTTCTCTTTATAACACCTGCACTGCAAATGCCAAGTGCAGCTGCCTTTATTTTCTGATTTTTTTCATGGAGAGGAATGCAGATGTTATGACACAGACTAACAAATAATGTGGGTTTGTATTTTTAACGAAACTGTCAACCCCCTACTCTCAGATTTTTTTCATGATTCCCCCCCCCCCCCCGCTTCGTTTTTAAAAGAAAAGCTGGAACGAATTACATGTTTATTTTTCATTAAAAAAATTATTTTAAGCTTTTTCTGAAATAAAAATAAAGTTAAAAAATTTTGCTCGCAGTATTATCCCTTGTATAGTATATCCCTTGTTCATAACCAAGAAATACTGAATATTGGTTTAAAAACATAGACGTGAGATTTTTTTGTCATTACAAATGAATGCTGGGTCTTAAGAACTAATCTTATTAGATTTTTTTTTCTTGTGAGTTGAAAATTACACTGAAATACTTGACATGTTCTTTATATTTTCATGAGCACAATGTAAGGTCACCGAAATAAGCCAATATTTTGAGCACCAGCAGTTTTCTGTTGACAAATAATCTTCTGAAAACACGTGATCGTTTATAACAATTAAGATGTATTTTGAAAAAATATATATATAATATATTTTTATATACGTTGACAATTTTTAAAATTAATGAAATTGTAGCATTTTTATTAAGGTATTGTTCCACCCTGTATCCCAAACTCGTTTTTAAAGAATTAAATTTTTGAAAATTGCAAGTCTAACTTGGACACATAAAATTTTGATCAATAAACATTTATACTGAAAAATTGATTCATATTTTTTATCAATATGTTCTATGTTGTACAAGAAATATGCTAAACTGAAAGCAGATGCAACGAGATTGTTGTACAATAGCAGAAAAACTGTCAACTGTCTAACACGTGGCATCAAAGAAGCCAAAAAAAAAAAAAAAAAAATGCGCTAAAAAACGAAGTATAAACGGGGAAAAATTTAAATAATTATCGTATAAAAATGTTAAGATGTATTTTGAAAAAAAAGATATGCATTGATCAATTTTTGAAAATAAAGAAATTCTAGCATTTTTACTAAGATGTTATTAAATCCTGTCGCGCGAACTCGCATTTTAAGAATTCAATTTTTAAAAATTGCAAGTCGAACTTGGACACATAAAATTTCGATCAATATATATTTATACTGGAAAGTTTTTCTTATTTTTGACCAATCTTTTCTATGTTGTAAACTAAAAATGAAGTGAATGAGAACAACCGCACACTAAAAGCAGATGCAACAAGATTGCTGCACAATTGCAGAAAAACTGTAACACGTGGGATCGAAGAAGAAAAAAAAACCGCAAAGAGAAAATGTTTACGCTGGTAAAAATTAAAATTATTATCGTACTTTGATTGAGTTGACTTTTTATTGTTTATAATTTCGGAATAATAAGAAACATGACAAACTAAAAGCAGATTTTATAATATTATTGCACAATGACATCTAATGCACTAAGTCATTATTAAAAGAAAAACGGACAAAAATGATGCAACTAACCTAGTGCGTAAAACAAATAGCACTCATGACGCCTCTATGACTTTTACTTAAACATATTCTATTTGCATTCTGCGCTAAGAGAACTATTTTAATAATGAATGTTTTCGGGCAGCGATCGCTTAAACTAGTTTTCCGAATTTTTTATCAAATACTTTGCAGAATGACATTATTTTTGTGTGTGTTTTTTTTAAACTTATGTACTGCCTGTTATTGTATGGAAATAAAAATTGAGCTATGGAGAAAAAAAGAAAGTGAAAGACAGAATGTTTTCTGGAAAGTTGTCACTGCGAAAAACATCGGCCTTGCATCGGCTTATAGATGTTTTTTACGGCCGATGGGCCGATGTTTTTCTGAAGTTAACATCTGCCGCCGATGCCGATGGCCGATGGCAACTTTGTTGAACAATCGGCGCCGATGCATCGGCGAGGCCGATGCATCGGTCGAGCCTTAGAGCTTAGTGAACTTTTACCTTGCTCAAAACTCTTTAATAAAGACATTTTAAAAGTTATAAAAGTTAATATTTTTATTTTATGGGATTTTTACATACCTATTTTTTAAAGATCTATTAAAACTTAATGCACTTAACTGGAATATGTTTCTATTTTCAAAAACCCCAACAACCTATCCTATCTAAATATTCATGATATATTCTGGGCTTTGCTTTTCACATTTCTCTCTAACCCAATATTCACAATAAATCAGTCTACCCAAACAAAGTCTATCTTCCACTTTGTTAATAATAACAAAATGAATTTATCATATTATCTATTGTAATTAACTATTGGCAGCTTTTTGGAGCAAATGCTAAATATAAAATACAATATTACAACTTTAAAACGTGTTTTTGCTCAGTCAAGCCTAAAACAAGAATTAAAAAAAAGTAGTTTATTCTAAATTATTTTTATTTCTTAAAACTATAGTGGACTAATGTATTTTTTTGCAATAATTATAATACAAATTTAAATCTACTAATTTTTTTATTTTTTTACTTTTTTACTGCAGCAGAACTATTCGACCGAATAGTCCATCAATATTCGGCCAAGCCGAATTTGACCGTACCCAGTATTCGGTCCGGACGAATATTCGGCTGGGTGATGAAATGACTATTCGGCCAGGCCGAATACTCGGCCAAAGTGCCGAATACCGAATAGTGGCCGAATATTCGTTACATCCCTACTTCAAATTAAAAATTGCGTTAAAAGGTGAAAAATAAATTAACATAAAAACATAATTTTAACTTTTATTAATTTTTGAATTCGGTGCGAAATTATGATTCATAAAATCTTTTGTAATCATGAATCAATTTCAAATATAAATGGCCCAGAGTTTTCAGCAGTTTCAATGTAAAGTAACACATGATGTAATGATAATTAGACTGATAATCTTGCACCGGCTACAAAACTTATGTTTAAAAGTCGTATCGAAGTTGTTTAAAGAATTAAATTATTTTTCACTTTTTAGTGCAATTTTTCATTTGAAGTCGGCAATACATATTTTTTTTTCCAAAATTTTTTATTTACTAAATGTGTTGCCTGAATAATGAAATTATTTTTAAAAATATTTTCAATGATTTCACGTAAAAAAGCACTTTACAAGCTTCTGAACATTCTATAAAACACCGGATAATTTTTCAAGAAAACCACAAAGTGCTATTCATAAATTACTGAAAGTGACTAAGTATTAATTGTTTATTTAAAACTATTCGAATATAAAAGGTAATAGGTACTGATGGAAAGCAAAATATTATTTAATACCTGGTTTTAATATGCATTCAGCATAAGTAACGTTTTATTTTACATTAGTTAAAGTAATTGGTCAAGTTTGAAAGTGTTCTACAAAATCCTTACATCATAGCATTGAAGTAAAGGGTTATATTGCCTACATTTCCACACATCCTGTGACCATCTAGAGGCCGCATAGCTTAAAAACTGTCATTTACATCATCAAGTAAATTAAGGATTATATGCTAAGAATGGAAAAGCAGCGTTAGGAGAATAACTGACATCTTGTCATCGTAAGGTTTACTCATTACATGAACTGTTTTGGCAAACATTCAAAGTTTATCTGCTACCCTTCAAAGGGTGCATAAGATCACATAAACACGACGTAAAATTGGATCTGTATCAGAAAGCAAAAAAGACGTTGTTCATAACACCTGTCACTCCCTCTCATAAAACTTTCTTTGTTGAAACACAACATGAAAGAGATTTTTTCGACTACGAAAAAAAGGGAGGACGATATTAGAGCACGAAGTGGCATGTCAGGCAACCAACCACCTTTATCTTTTTCTTATCTTTTTTTTTTGGTACGTTGGCAAGTCAATCGTCAAGTGTTAACGTTATTTTAATGACTGGTAATTTCTCTTCACTGTAATGGCAATTCCGCAGTAATTAAATAAAATACTTCAAGTCAATCTAGTAATTCATGGCAAGCATTATTTACTATAAGGGAGTTTCATTTGATCGCAAAAACTGATCATCATGATTGTTTTAAAATTCCCCTAAGTATTTTGCAGCCAAGCAAGCTGGTTTCATTACAATTATAAGCGAAATTTATTTTCCAATAGCGAAATAATACTAGTTTTGTAAAACAGGACTTATTACAGCTAAAATGAAATAGTCCTTCCAGAAAGAAAGAGTCCTCTTGGTTTATTTACAGCCAAGCAAGACTTTCTAAAGAGCCTTGCTTGTTTGCTGTCAAACACCTCAAGGGAAGCGAAGGGCTAAGGAGGGCGGTTTTTGAATTGGGCCCCATTGGGTGGAAGTCCAACTTCTTCCCTGAGAGGTCTCCTAATTTTAAACCAGCTTCCAGGTGAGAGCCCTTCACCTAGGTTGGCACCCTCAGAGGTATCATTTCAAACTTGGAGGACATTGAAGCTACGAAGGATTTTACCTACACCAGCTCCCATTATTTTACACGGTCCCAGAGCAACCAGTCGCGAGAGGTGGTCACCCTCCCAAACACTGACTACGGCCAGTATTGCTTCACTTTCGGTGTTCGATGGGAACCGAGCTTAACCGATTGATCTACAGCGGGACTTCTAAAGAGCCTTAACAAAGCAAAATAAAGATCCTTAATAAAACAAAACTACTTTTTTTACACAACTAACGAAACACGACAGATTTTTCATCAATTATAGCAAGCTGTGGTAACTCCATTCAATCATTGAAACAAAGTTGGATTTCACAAACATGGTTATCAAACTGATTTTAGAAGAATTATGAAATCCAGGACTGCTTTCTGAGGAATGAGTATGAAACAACGCAATTCTGAAATCTACCTTCTCCATACAACGATACTAAGTTGTATGTTGTGGTCTCTCTAGGTTTTGTCGCAATCGAAACGCAAAATACCTTCCCTACAACTGTATGGAATCAAGACCTTGATTTCAGCGATGAATATCAATGCTAGTTACCATTAATTATTGCAACGTTTCTGTGCGAACCATCTTAGGACGCAGCAAGAAGACTTTCCGTCGAATGAAACCGAATTAGTTTTCCTTTTGCAAATATAAGTCTTTAAGTCTCTGTTCTGAATGACTTTGATTGATCATTAAAAAATGAAACGCGCTTTGCATGTTGCTGCATGCATTGTAATTCTTTTTCTTTCCTCTTTTATACGTGGGAGAGAGGCATTTGAATTACTTTTTACATTTTTAGCTGTTTCTCAATATTTTCCTGAAATAATTAAAACAAAAAACCAGTGCCTGATTACCGCACAGGCCAACTAGGCCGCGGCCTTGAGCCCCCAAATTGTAAGAAATATTTCTGAAAATATTTCTTAAAAGTTAATTTTTTACAAAATGGAAGGATCTTAACTCATTTAAATGGCGAGCTAAAAGTATTTGCATAAATAGGGGGCCCTTAATAATATAGGTACCCTATAATTTGTACCAAAGGGGGCCCCAAATTAATGTTGAGACTTGGGCCCCCGACTGTCTTAATCGGGCCCTGCAAAAAAACTGACTCATATATAAATGACACATATACACTTTTCCTGAGTAATTGGTACAACTTCTGGTTTTATGTACCAAGAATTTCTCACCAATGTCAGTTTATTTAAAAAAAAGGAGAAGCTTTGTTCAAATGTGCTTTTGGTATTTATGCCTTTGGATTCAAATCCGAGCCTTGGTGGATCCGTCTGCTCCGCAACTGTGAATTCTGCGACATTTCCTTTAAGCGGAAAGTATAAAATTACAGCTATAAAAAGAACATTCACAACTTTCGGCTGGACCTGAATTAAGAAATTATATTACACAGAGCAGAGACACAAACTAAAAAGATTCCCTGACTGGGGTAAGGACAAAATCTTACCCCACTTTGCGTTGTTACTAAATTTACTGTAGATCTTCCGTCCACACACTTCGGTCGCAGCCCCAGTGTGTGAATAGTTTAATGGACTGGACATCAGCGCGTGCTCACCACAACACCAAGTCACGCAATAGGGATGGAAGAATGATCACGAAATGCGGATTCCTCCGGATCAGTAGTGGTGTATTTAACCTTTGCGTGAGATATCAATTCCTTCCGAAATAGACTCCGAGAAAGAGATGAATCGCTTAGAGACGGTTTAAGAAATTCTTTCCTTTCGCCACATTGATCACGCTTGGGAATGAAAGATGTAAGGAATCAGATTAGTTTCAAGTGAAATAGGATGGAAGTTTCAGTCCAACTTTCGTTTTGAGTGAGTATATATGTTGAAAACTGAGAAAAAGTTTATTTTGTGAGTTATAATTTTTTAAAACAAAAAGGTAGGTAAAACAACATACAAACATTCGCGAATAAGACGGTCATTCTAATCAAAATGCGGAACTAGAAAGGGCGGTAAACCTGTAGTCTTAAATAACATGATCATTAAACTAACCAAAGGTTACGAAGCATAAACAACATTTTAATTTTGAGCAATCTGATCATCAATCAAAAAAAAAAAAAAAAAAGCGCAAAGGCACGAAAAATTTAGGTTCTTGTGTAATAGAAACACTAATCCGGACAAACCTAACAAAAAGTTCCATCATGAAAACTCTGTGTAGAGATACAACTTTCCCGTATACAAACATCTAATTTGTAAAGCTAGCTATATATGTTTATGTATATATCTCTTTATCATTTAGCTTAGATTCTAAATTATTCCAAATGTGCCGACATTTTTACTGGTAACATACTTAATGATAACACAAAATAAATATATTTTAATAACAAAGGAAAAAGTATTACCTGACATGTAAACAATATCAAATTCATTTGCAAAAGTTGCTAGGCATTATATTTCAATAATTACCAACTATCAATGTTTTTAATGAGAGTGTTTAAATTAAGCAATTTTTCTATATGTGGAAAACACATAACTGAATCTAAAATAAAATTAGACTCCGCAGAAAATTTTCGTCTAAATAGGAAAAATAAATGAATAAATAATATAAAAACAATTTTTATATGGTACTATAAGAAGACTTAAGTTTAAATGTAAATCCGTAAATCCTTCAATCACATTGTACTCAATTAAAAAAATAAAAAAAAATATCTAATTTTCAAGTTTTGCCAAATAAATCAATAAAATATATTGATTTTTAAAATTAAAAATGGAAATAAAATTTTCTTCATCATGATTTGCTTCAAAAAAAATCGTCGGCAGTTTTTTATTTTGCAGGAAAAATAATTGATATATTAAGAAAAATAAAGAGCTTTGATTTCACTTCACTTTGAATCAAACAATCAATATCGTCAATGTTATGTCAAAGAGAAGCTACAATTTGTTTTTTACTAATAATTTTTTTCTATTCCTTGGAACAAAAAACCAAATATTCAGAGTGGTTGTAATTTCTAGATTTTTCGACATTAAAAAATTAAACGTGAAAAATTTAACTTGCTGTTGTTTATTTGCATAAAAATGTTTGAATTTCATCCGTAGGCGCCGTTAAGTTTTGCATAATATCTGGAGTGACACCTGCTGTAGAGAACATAGAAGGAGAGATGTTCGAGAGGAATTATACAATACCATCTCAATTCGAAACTATAAAATACAGAAAAGAGGGAAAAAGCGAATCGCGAATCATCTACAGACAACAATAGTAGTAGTCAAACATGGCGAATTCATGTTCAGCAACCGGTTGTCTTAATCGTTGACGCAAAATCAAACAAAATTTCGCCGGTAAGACATTTTGCATTATTTATTTTATAATACGTTTCTGACCGCCCCCCCCCCCCCTGCAGCACTCACAGAGTAATCATAAACCAGAGATACATCTTAATGTTAATTCCTATGACAGTCAAAAACTGCGTTCAGCGGCCCCACGGAGAAAAACGAACTTCTTTTGACGGTTTTGCTGTTACTTTAATTGTTCTCACTCCCCACTCTTGGCTATTACGGTTATTGACGTCCCTCCTATAACCATTACTCATTTCTTTTATTTGAATAATTGTCAGTAATTTATCTCGGTTTTGGAAAACTGCTTCTATTACTTTGAAATTTTGCTTCATACAAATAAAATGCCATTTGTACCAACGACTTTAATTTTCTAACCGACATTTTTTTTAAAAATTGATTTCAAAATACTCTTTCCTTTTCGTCCTCCCCCTTTTATAGAATTAAACTGCAAGTAAGATGTATTTCACACTGATGTTTCGTATCACAGTCATACTTAAAATAACACTTTCAAAACATATTAAAGTATTTCAGAATTCTAAATAAATATTTGTTTGCCCATTTCTCGTTTTTACTTCGCCTTGCATGATATTTGTTGACTCGGTTTCTTTTAATTTCGTTGATACAGACTTTTATTCTATATTTCTAAAACCTATAGCTTTGCATGAATCTCAGAGTAGTTTTTAAGATTACCATCTTGTTTTATTCAACGTACCTACTGTTCTTTTTGAATTAAAAACGACATTAAATATCATACAAAAAGATCTAACAAATCGGGTACTTTTCCGTTCGGGCTGGCGATGGTTATTATTATTTTTTTTAGCCAAATTAATCTACTATATTATTTTTGGGTTGCCGTTGGCGATGTTTAAATATTTTTCTCAAAAACAAACTCCATAAACTAAACAAATTGATTTAGCAAAAAAAAAAAAAAACTATCGCCAGCCCCCTGAATCGGAAAAACCAAAGATTGAAGCAGAAGTTTAATCATAAAACAATATACATAAAAAAATCTTTATTTAAACTCTCTATGTAGTAAGACAAGGTGCACAATTATAAAAATCAATAAAATATATCCTGTTAAATTAAGTCCAATATAAAAAAGAAAAATAAATTAAGCATTAGTTTTCAACAGATAAAAATGAAAATGTAGAACATGTTCTAAATAAGTTCAGTTAAATATATTTGGTATCAAGAAATTCTTAAGTTAGATATTATTTTAAAAAGTAATCCTTTCTAAATACCGTAAATAAACTTTAGCGTTGAAAAATATTCCAGAAAATGACGAAAAAAAATAACGAAAGTTCAAAAATGATTCAATCTAAAAGAATTACGCAAAGCTGCAAATGAGCGAACCGATTCTGAGGAAATATGCAGTTTCCTTTCAAAACAAAGATAATATCGTCGTAAAGGAGACGTGAGTTAAACTCTTGCGAACTCTTGTAATTTAGTTCATGTTTTTCCCCGTGGTGCGCTAGTGAATTCGACACTACAAAACGGCTTGAGAGTTGACCGGTTGACCCTCTGGTTTATGATTACTCTGTGGCAGCACTCTACTCAAAGTCTTAACGGAGTGAGCTAAACTTTAATACCCATATAGTTGGGAATGTTTAGTTTTCAAAATGTTTCTCTTTTCTATGATTACATATTGAACTGTATAATTATTAGGGTATGTGTATAACATATTCATTTATAGGAACAGCATTTTGGTAAAGTTAAAAGCAAACGATTAAACAAATATTTGGTATCGTTATTCTTGTTTTAAATTTTTAATTAAGCTGTGTAGAATTTGATACTGCAGCATTTACGGGAAAAGATCCGTAATTTTTTAAGTTTATTATTTTGATGTTTTTGTATTGAATTGTATGGGAAAACAATCGTAGTAGCATTTAAGAAATTCATACATGTAATACATTTATAAATAACATTCCAAATTTCTGATCGAAACAAAACAACCTCTTCTTTTTTACTTTTTTTTTTAGAATTTACGTCGCCATTTTTTTTTTTTGCAACTATTGTGGTTTTGATGAAATTACATTCCACAGAATTTGATTCCTAAAATGCTTCTTAATCCCATCTTGAATTTGTCATTCAATTCACGACGTGTTGACGTATATGAAAGAATTTTTTTCCCTACAATATTACTCATCAAATGTAAAACAAATTCCACATTTCTTAAAATCTTTCATGGATGCCGCTTTTATTTAATGCACGGCAAAAGTGTTTTAGCACCCAAAATAATGCGTAAAAGAAGATAATCTTTTACGCTTTATTTATTTGTAAGCGTACAGTATGTATACGTGTACATGTTCTACGTCATAAGCTCCTTCCAATAAAAATACTTTGTTCCAAGTAAATCCGTTTGGGAGGATCAGAATTTATATAGGATTTAAATTTCCCCGTAAGTGTTAATGTTAAATTTTTTTTTAACTGCTCAAAACTGAATACAAAATTGTTCTACTCAAAAAATAGAAGATGAAAATGAGGTCTCCTCGCCGAGATTTTGCGAACAAAAAAAAATTTTTTTGTTCCCTCCCCCCCCCCCTCCCCTCTTTTTTATTTTTACGAGAACATAGGCGAAAATGATCAATCAAATAATTATTAAAACGTTTTTAACACTGAAGAAACTGAATTGAAATGGAATATATACTTTTACTTTATTTATGAATAGTTATAAGTTTAGAACTTTACTTTTTTTTGAGCAAGCTAGGGGTCAAAGCTCTGTTTATTTATATATTTTTTCAATTGATATGTTTTCTGTTTTGTTTTTGGTGTCAAATTATAGTTTTATATATTTATACCATTTTTCTTTCAATCTTTCTAGTGTTTTTTTCTCCTCGGGGAGCAATTACCCCCCCCCCCCTCCCTTGATTTTTCAGAATTTGCATATATTTTGCTGTGTTTTTAATACAATAGAGAAGGAGAATATACCCTTTGCTCCTACCTCCCTTCCCGGAAAAATGCGAAACGACGGGATTGTCTTTGTCACTCCCTTGTTACAATATTTTTTGTAACATATAATTATAATTTCAGATATTTTACTTAATAAAATTCTTACATTTTTGGTCAGATTGCATGAGCCCCTTTTACCTTAATAAGGCGACCCTAATGTTGAACAACAATGAGGCATACAGCCAGCAGACACATGTAATATCGTAGAAAACACAACTACAGTCACTCAGTGCAAGTTTGAAGTTGCTGAAACCCTTGAAGTTGTTGAAATCATAAATTATAGAAATCGTGTGATGTTGTAAAAAAAAAAAAAAATAAATAAACATTTGTAAATTTTATTTTTCTGGTTCAGAGTGGTGCAACTATAATACTTTAATTAAAATAATTCTTTTTAAAATCACTTTTCTGAGAGGTGGTTCAAAGTTACCCTGAATGGAAGTTTCGCTTTGAAACAGGTAATAATTCGTTTTACATTGATTTTGTAATCATTATTTCTTAATTTCTGGTGACTAAGATATACTTCAGGAGTTATTCTTTAGTTTTATGCCACTACTACAGTAATACTATTAAAATAAGAGCCCCTGTAAAAGTTACCCTGATTGATTATAATTATTAGAATAACACCTTATTTTTTATAGTTCAAGAAGGTTGCGTGTCAAAGAGACTTAGATTGCGTAGTCGGACGTTATGAGACATTCCTTAAGAGACTATTCAGCATGAAAGAGACTAGAAGAAAAATACGAAACGTATTTGAGCCTACCATTTCCCGAAACTAAAATACTGCCACTTCAGGAGGGGGCATAAGTGCTAAGAAAACAAACCGAATATGTCAGCGCAAATGCTTTCAATGTGATTTGCAAAGATTTGTTTCCTGTTACCGTTACGTGTCTCGGTATAAATACCAACGTTCCTTGTGATGCGTCACGTCGCTTTCTCTAGTTGACGAAGATCTGCACAATAACCACAAATGATTATTTTTTTTTCTTTTACGGTGAAGTATTTCGTAGCCAGACGGGAAAGTCAACATTTGTCTAACATTCATCTTGTTGGGATAGTGGTAAAAAGGAGGAATAAGCGGTTTTCTTCCTTCATCTTGCTTGTTAGATTAGGGCGATATGGATGTACACCATAAGAAATTAGTTTCTTATATTAAAGAAAAGGCCCGTCATTTCAAAAAGTTCCAGGGGGGTAGGGGGGAAAAATGGTTTAAAACTCGATGTATATTGCATTAAAAGAACAACAAAATACGTGTTCATACAAATCAATACATTAAATTTCCCAAGCCAATAATACACTTAACTGTAAAAGGCAAAAATAGAGGGGGGGGGGGGGGGTGAGGCGTTGTGCGCTGATGCAGCCTAACTGCAAACGACTTGCTAGAATTGCAATTTGGAAATTTATCAAAACTTTGGAAAATCGTTGCGTTAAATCCCTTACATTTGTCTTCAAAGGGAAAAAATACGTATATATACTAAATATTTTTAAAGGGAAAAGTATATATATATATTTTTCAAAAACTGAGGATGTAGCATTTTGTTGGTTAGGCTACTTAAGCGCTGAATGCCTCAAATAATGCAGATATAGAATAGTTATTGTTCTACGAAAAAAATCAAATCATGTTCTACAAGCAGTAACACAGTTGTTGTGGAGTTGTAAAAATAAAATTATTGATAATTAAGTACAATAGATATAATGAAAATAAATGATAAAGATCTATTTATTCACCATGAAAAAACATAATGTGAGAAAACTAAATATATATTAAAAAAAAAAAAAAACGAGCAGAAGTAAAAACGTTTCATGAACTATTTGGCCAAGAAGTGAAAACTCTTAATTATAACCTTCGATAAAGAGAGAGGGGAGGGAGGGGTACAAAAGAAAATTGCTTCTCATTAAATTGACATTTTTTTCTCGAAAAAAAAAAGAAAGGAAACATATACAAAGAGAAAAGTAAATAAAAAAAGAAGTATTAATGAAATTATTATTATTGGCTGCCCGATAGTTGATTTAATAACTTTCTGCTGAATTTTAAAAAAGATTTTGTGGAGGCGAAATAAACTTTCTAATTTCTTTCTTTTCGTGAAATAATATCTGCACGCACCCATGAGCTTTGCCCCCATGATTTTTAACTGAATCAAGATACAAGTACCTTTCATCGACTAACAGTCATTTAAATATTATTTGTTTGCTAAAAGCTCCTTTTAAGTAAAATTTAAAGTAGATCCTTCTTTCTTAATTATGACACTTAATAAAAAAACTTTTAAAACGGTAGCGAAATCTTAAAAGTTCACTTTTTAATTAAGCGACGCCCCCACACAGAAATCTTGTTTTCCTCTCTTTTTCTTCGTCTTCTTGGTTTTTTTTTTTTTTTTTTTCTCTTCCGCGAATGAAGTTGTCTTACATTTATTCACTTTAAATTTCTTGCCGTGCTGGGTGCTTGGTTGTAAAGTGTCCAATCACTTGTTCAACATTTCAGCAGAGGGCTCTTCAAGTGGTCGTCAGAAGCGCTCATTGAGCCCGGAAATGAGTGCGAAGGTCAGACTTGGCCTATCCTACCCATTAGAAATAGAAAACAATCCGTAACGTCTTTGATAATGAATCCGAAGAATTAAAAAAAAAAATCATAAATCAAAGACCTAAATGATATATATCGGACATGTCGGACTAAAGCAGAATTTTTAATGCCCCAAAATTATCCGAAATAGGGATGCTTTGAATCAGGAAATCAAGATGAAGGACTTCGAAATTGAGGAAGTACAGCATTTTATGCATTTAGGACTGTGATTTTTTTATACATAACATCATCGCCGAATGAACTCAATAGAAAATTTAAATGAGATGGATTTTATTTGGAGAAAAATAGCGTTATACTATTTAAGAGCAAAATAGCGTTATATATATAGGGTACAAAATAAGTCATTTATTTTAAAAGTGGGGCAAGTGTTTTTTTGTTATTTTGAGATATTTAAAGGTTTGCATTTCAATAAATTAAAAAATATTGGTATGTATTAATAGGTATATTTTTAAACTTCGTAATGTTAGATAATGCAAGTTTATAATTCAATATTGTTTACAGTGCTGGCTGAAAAAATATAAGGGCTTTGAGTTATGGTTTATTACCACTAAATGCAAGTCCATTTACTTTCAAAATGAATGGATTATTTTAACCTTTAATTGAAGTGGATGATATTTCAGTTGCGCCACTGCGTTTTTCATAATGAAGCCAAAATACTAGTGAAATTTACATGAATATTTATTCATTTGATAAAAAGTAAAATGAAACAAAGAAAACAGATTTAAAATATTATAGTAGAAAATATAACATAACAAAAGCCAATGCATTTTTCTTAAGGCTTTCAATGAAACCAAGTATTTCCGTTAAGCATGTACTTTATGTATATAATTATACTGGATTTACTCAGGATTTAACATTTTAAAATATTCATGATGAACGGTTGGTATAGATAGTAGTAAACCAACCATGTCCTTATATTTAGTTGGCAGACATAATAGATCTCCCCTTTTTATACTACAAGGTAATTTTATATTTCCGAAATTACTTGTTCTTCCCCGTTTTTGTGATCCATCGATAATTTTAAATTCAGTTTCTCGATCCGTCGAAGTTTTGTACAATATTTTTTTTTGACGGCAATCCAGCATTATCAGTCATCTAATTTAGTTTCTCCATCGATAGTTTTCTTTCTTTTTTAAAACCACTTATTTCAAAGGTTGGCTTTAAAAAACAATTTGCGTTTCATTTCAAATGCTAAAAAATTATCATATTTTCATTTATTATTATATTTGTCATTTAAAATATTAACAATAGGTATTTTATCTATATATATAATAGAGTAAAAAAAATTTTTTTTTCGGCTTAGAACACATTATTGCAACATGAGAATCAAATTTTTAAAATGCCTTATATTATCATATAGCTTGATCTTTGGAATCAACTATTTGTTGACTGTAATCAACTACATATTTGTAACTTGTATAGTTAAAACGGTATTAAATAGAAGGCCCAGCAAACAGAGTAAATATTTTACCATTTCACTTAGCCTTTCATCTACCTACATAGCTTTTTTCTTTTCTTTTTTTTCAAAAAAATAAAAAAATAAATAAATAAAAAGTGCAAAACCCCTATATATATATATATATATATATATATATACATACACACATAGAGGGGTCGCTCCAGAAGAAATTCGGATCCGTTTTCGGACCCTTCACGAAATTCCAAGCTTCCAAATCGTACTTCTCACGCCATTATTCATTATAAAAACGGCAAATAATAATGAAGTTTTTCATCACTATATGTTTAAATTTTCAATTTTCGCAAAAATCTCTTTAAAATTCACAAAAAACGGACCCTGTTAAAAAAATGCTGGATCGACTCCTGATATATATACTTATATAGGATATATAAAGTTTTCAACTACTAACAAAGAAAAAAATAGGATCCATTGAAGACAACTTAGGTAACTGCCACTTCTTGACTTATTTCGAAGACATATTCAGAAAAAGCAATACAAGTTTCGTGTAAAGCTGAAGACATATTTATCCTGATCGGTGCGCTCAACTGCTTTTAAAAATCTTTCTAAGCGTTATTGTTTAAAAAAAGCAGGGGGGGGGGGGGGAGATGCTGTGATGAAAGCCAGATGGCAGGTGTGTTTTGGTTCCGCTGGAAAATGGCTTCATTGGTGAAGAATTATGGTATCTTTTGGTGCAAACATGAGGACAGAAGTTTCTTTATTCGGAGACCCACTTCGAATGATGGATCTCACCTGGAAGTAAATAAAAGTATCGTTGGCTTTGGAATAAGAAAGCCGTTCTTCCCAGAATGACGTAGAAAGATTGGAGATAGGTAAAATAAGTTTATTTTTTACGGATTTTACTTCAATAAATGAGCGTTGTCACTAATTGGCTATCATAGCAATAGCTATTCTTCCCATATAGTTGCATTTCCTTGCATTGATGCCATTTTCCGGTATCTCTCTAAGCATGAAATTTTGTATCCGTCTCACATGTGTGCTATTTTAATTGATGTTGTGCCTTACCGAGTGGAACTTGTTTAACTGTAGAAGTTCGCATGCTTTTATAATGCAGTACACCAAAGTACAAGTTAACTTAACTGAAATAAGAAAACACGAGCGGATAGTTTCTGCTTAAACTATCCCATTTTATACTTGGATTTTTGAATTACTCATCAACAATTCAAAACTACAAAGGACTGTCCGCCATGCTACGATGCTCGAGCATCTCCCAAAATGTTAGTTGAGGCGCTGGGCATCCCACTATGAGTAAGTAAAAGGAGTGCGATACAAACTGATGGAGAAGTTTCCTTCCTGTTTATTAAAGTATTACGGACCTAATTTCATCGAGGGGGAGGGATAGATATACACTTTGGTTTCAGCAGAGGACTTCACCAGGATTGGAAATTCTTGAAAGCAATAATGGCAAAATTCTGTGTGATTTGTAATGGACGAGGCGACAATTCCTTTCCCATTCTTCAAAGAGCATAGAGTAGCAGAATATATCCCTATACCTCTCTACCTACGAGACTTACCTATACCGCATTTTTTTGGTTAAAAAGTAGGTTTTTTTTAGTATGTACGCTTTTTTTTCACTTATTCATAATTGTGGAAAAAGTAACTAATGTAACAATAATTGTTCTTTCCCCCGTCAAGTATATATATGTCTCAGTAAAAAACTACTTGCAGCAAATTTCATGAGGGATAAATTTAGAAATTCAGCCCTCTTTCCGACTCCCCGCCACCTCCCTTTGGACCGGACATTCAGAATCTCTTATGAATTTTAAAGGCTGGTGCCACGATTGGCAATGATTTTAACACCTATTCAAGGGCAGCAAAAATGCACAAGATGATAATCACATTTTGACCTCCTTAGTTATCAGTTATTTACCCCCACGACTACTTAATAAACGATAGATTTTCGCGGTAATAATGTTTTACATTTTGCAGTTTTAAAAATGACAAGAGACTACTGCCAATATTTATTTTACAATGGCTGACTCTCCTCACTACATTCGAAAATAAATATTTATTTTGTTGGCAGACGAACAATGGCTATCGAAAATATTTGGTGGTAGAACACAATGCAGGGTAAGTTGCGGTAATTCTATAGAGCTACGTCGACACGAACCTGTCATAAATTTCCCCCTTTTTCAGCTTATGTTGCCCAGATTATATTTGAACCATTGCTTAAAACAAAAGTGGACTGATGAAATATTCATGGATAGCATCTTTTTACGTGCGATTCCTCTTGATAAAAATGAATTTAAAGGACAAATTGAAACTTAGTAGTTGTATTTTGTTTTTATGCCGTGACGGTGGTATATTGTATATATATATATTAATCAACTACTGCCTGAAACTAAAATGAGATTAAAGCGAGGAAAAAGAAAATAAAACAAAATTAAACGTAATTTTTGGATTTTTCTTTTTTAACATTTAAAGATTTTCTAAATGCAACTCCATATGTAGTGTATGCAGATAATCATACATTCTATATAATACATCATTTACATATTTTCTTACAAACAACTACTTTGTTACAGACTTTGCTCGATTTATACTGTAAGTGTGGTAATAAGCAAATTCACAAAATATGTAACCAACATTAACTTTCAACATTTACTAAGAAATATTTTCTGCCATTGGCACACAATTTTTAAAAACATTCTAAAAACCTTGTTGCATTATTCAAAATAAAACGTTGCTTTTCCTTCAAACTATGTGCTTGCCAAATTGTTTAGTCACGGACACAACTTTTTCAGAAAGACATTAAAGAGCAAAGTGACAAGAGAAATAGAAATATAGAAACGTGAAACGTTCTTAATCGTCAATAAAACAAAGGTCTGCATTTTCCGTACAGATTCTGACGAAACGTCCTGAGCAGAATCAAAACGATATATTTAAAAACTGACTAAAAGCGACATTTTTGGCGAAACTGAGGTCACGTTCTGAAAGTTTGTAGTCATTCTCATTGGCAAAGCTGACCATGATATTGTTTGAACAATACACGATGACGAAATTAAATATTATAACCGGTTAAAATTGATAATTTGGGTGAAGCAAACAAATAAAGACGAAGGAGGAAAAAAACGAAAAGAAACAAGAGAGAGAGAGAGAGATAAAGTTTGTTTTGATTTACACATACATTCAATATATATATATATCATATAAGCTAATGAGTTTATTTGTACATATACATATATATATATATACTTTCGTATATTTTTTTATAATGCTCATGACGTATGCAAATACCTAAGAAAAGATTTCATTACAGTTAAGGTGTGAACTATATTGATAAAAACATTCAATTTTGTAACAATATTTGAGTTTATGTAGATAAAGTCAATCGAAAACTGTGTATTACTAAAACATGAAAAGTAAATTTAGGCAACGTAATCAATAAAATAAAAACAATTTAACTGGTTCTATCCCTTTTATTTGTTCTTTAATTACGTTGACTTGCTTTTCTTCTCATTTCACTTTATTTTAAAATACTTTACTTCTAAAAGGTTCTCATTCAGTGGAATAAAAAGGCTATTTCTCGTAGACCTTAAAGAACAAGACAACGCAAGTGGGCGGAGTCAATGGCAGACCAATAGGCCCCGAAATCAAGACCAGTAAAACCGATCTCTGTACGAAAAGCTGCGGTTCCAGCTTTCCGGCAGCTCTCGTTTTCCGTGGCCAATTGATCGAAGTTGAAAAGTTTTTATCAAGTGATTTAATGTTTTTTTTTTGCCATTTGCGAAACAAATAGTCGCAGTAGCTCCGTTTATATATTAAAGGTTTATTATTGCTTTTTCCTACATGTTGTTTCTAACTGAATTTTTCTTTTGTCATAAAAATATACAGTGCGAAATTTGATGCAGTTTCATTATATTTCTCCGCTTGCTTTTTAAAATAATACATTTTCTAAATACATCACCACTATGAATAGTGTCACATTTCGACACCAAAAGTTTAAAATGACGCATATCAAAATATATTGCTTTTCTGGAAATGAGGATGGGGGGTGGGGAGATTATATCTTTCTTTTATTTTGAACCCTCTTTCTTTTTTTCTTTGCTTTCTTTTTTGACTAATTGATACTATTGCTATCTTAACTCTATTAGTAATAATTTCTCATCATTTAACACACGACAAGCTCACCTGTACGATCACATATTATAATATTATAAACATATTTATAGTATGCATTGCAGTTAGAAAAATTTGCCTCAAATATTACTCGCGATTCAGACTACTTCATTTCGTGCTAACTTGTATAGATGTGCTGACGAGTGACGACAGAAGGTAGTGTGCAACAAGATAAAAACCGGAAAATCCAATATTTAGCAAAAAAAAAAGTCATGTTACTAATTATGCTGGTCGTAATAAATTAATTTCTTTAATCTCAAATGCGTTTTAGCAATTTGGTTAAATGATTTCGTAATTATAAACACCACTGTGATGTATTTTAGGGAGGGGTTTGTGCAGCGTGGATGCTCGCCAAAGAAAAATCTCCTCATGTCAAGAATTAACCAAATACTATAAATTTTAAAAATCGGTGATCTAAATAAACAAAAAGAGGGGTAGAAATCCAAACATTACATAAAATTAGACCATTCAAAGAATTGTCTATTGACTTTAATTTTTCTTCTTAATAACAGACACTTTCTCGTACACAAACTGATGTGATTCATTGATTTTCATACAGAAAAACCTTTGAAACGAAACTATCAGCGATGAATATTGCATTCTGTGAGACGACGCTGCAAGTCTCTTTTGTTTCCGATGAAAGATCTTTCTAACATCTACTCGGAACCACGAGTCGTTCAAGCTGAAGCTGTTCTTTTTACGTGTATAATCGTACAGGAGATCTGGAGCAGGTTCAAATATTTTTCTAATTACGAAGTGACAGAAGGGACTGATGTGCTAAGGCTCTTACGTAATAACAGAGACTGATGTAATTACTCTTCGAGACGAAAGCAAATATTCACTGTTTGAACTGGTGGGGCATCTTCGCCATTTTTTAACTGGGAGACTGACTTGGGGGGAAAATATATATAGGTTTCACTTATAATAAGGATGATTATTTAAAGATGGGTCGGATGTAATTGTGGATTTGGTGCAATGACAAAGGACCGATTGTGAGGATGATGGTGATCAAGGCAAGGTTGAACACAATAATGCTAATAAAAGGTTGAACTCATAGTTTTCAGAAACAATTAATATTGCTTTCAGAACAAATTTGGACACGCACCCTCGTTTAAGAACCATTCTGAATATTAAACAATTCTGAGCAAAGAATGTCAAAGTTATTTTTAATTGCCTGAATACACCTTTCTGCGCATTCACTAGTGTTTCATTGCCACGAAGCAGATCGGTGTTTCTCTCAATCCTTGCATTAGTCATCGTCATATTTTCGCTTTTATCGCTCACACCCCTTCTCCAATCGGTGCCTCATTTGACAAAATGTTGACTAGTTTCATCATGATACGGTATGCAGTTTTTTCTTTGCCGTTGGAATTTCGCAAGCTAGCCTTTTCGGACTATAATCAATTGTATATTTTTGCTTTGAAGTTTTTTAGTTCTGGTTTTGCATATACTGACTGTTCCAGTGTGCTAGATACTGTTCTGGAAATTTTAAAATAAGGTAACAGTATCGGGAAAAGCAAAAGAGCTGTGATTCATTCCGTAAAAGTTATCATCGGGAGGTGGCGTGTAGGGTTCAGAACTCAACTGATTGAATCTCAGGGTTAGCATGTTGCCTCTAAATAAATTATCAGAAGGAACTTTTCATACAAACTTTTTATGGTTTTCTTCTTTCCACCGCTGTCACTTTGGAGATTTTTACTTTTCGCAGACCAGGTTTAAACACGAATGAAGAATATTACTTTTAACCGATCATTTAAAAGCATTATTTTATGTCGGAATCCCAAGCAAAGTTATCGTATTTTGATCCAGGATCATCTTGCTATGGTAACCGCGAAATTAATTCTGATTAATGTCTTCACAACGCTCACTCCGACTGCTTAAAATACGTAAACGTTCTTTTTTAGAAAAAGTTGCTTGAAAAGCTTTTCAATATGAATCAACAAGAAAAGAAATTGCTTGAGAATGAAATCGGTCAAATTTTTTTTCCTGTAATAGCCTTATACTTTTGAGATTTTAACGGGGCTAGGAGCAGTTTTCATGACCTTTAAGAACCCTTTCGTGCTTTATATGGCATTACGTAAGAAATACATACTTTTTTTTCAGTAGAAATATTTTTTTGTGTAGTTAAAATTAATGAGCATAACACCTCCACAAAAATCTTGAAATAGATAAATGCAGCTATAGTGTATGTTTGTGTCTTAATTAATTATTATTTTGGAAAAGGGACATCAGCGAAAAGATTACTTAAAGCATGATTTTGTATTATGATGCTGGAAAACTGAGTTATTTCAGTGATGCGATAAGCTATAAGTATTCACTAAAATGGAACAACACTTCTTGCCCAGAGGTGAAAGCTTAAATAGTTATTGCGCCACAAAGACTTCTTAAGTGCGCCACCCAGGGAAAAATCATTTAAAAAAATAATCATCTATAAGGTTTACCACCTCCTTGGCTGTACAACAATATCTACAGCGCACTTAACTTTATTCATATAAAAGATAATACCTCCCACCATTTCCCCCGTTTTATCAACCTATCACTTTATCCCTTTATTCAAAATTTGTTCCTTAGCTTGGTTTTTACCGGGACTTTTTTTAATTTTTCATGATATTTTCACGATACATTAAGCCTTCTTTCATACTTGTTTTTTCATTTTTACGGGAAAGTAGGCTAAAAACGCAATTTTCATTAGGCATACAACGGCAGCCCATTTGCAAAATGAAAGTGTGTATTTTTCTCGACAATTGCATGGTTAATGTGAAGAGTTAGATAGAGAAATATAGTTGCAATTAAGGTTATTATTTATCGTAAGAATAATGCGACGTCATTAATTATTTAATGGGAGCTCATGCGGAAAACTACTAGCAATGACTTAAATAGTATTCATCTTTTTTGATGGAGGGCGGCTTTGAAGCATTCCGTTGTTTCGACAGTATTTGGGGCTCAATTTCAATGTGTGAAAATTTAAACAACATGCATTATTTTCCATAAGAATTTCATTTCTCTCATTAAAAACATTCTTGATACCAAAATCTTAATCAATAAATCAGTCATCTTTGTTTCTCCTGCGTTTACTATACCATTCACATTTTTAATCTAATAACGTCTTTGTTTGCTAATGTTTCTGACTGATATTGTACTAACTTATTTATAAATCAGCTGTTGACATCTAAGTGCAATTCCTTCAGTACATATGCTAATATCTATTAATTAAGCCTTTTGATAAGTATATTAATAAAAATTGATGGTTGTTATCTGAAATTTTGAAGCTTTAATTTTAAGACAAATATGACTCAACAAACATTTATAGTAGGCTTTTTTCAAAATGAACATCTCTTCGATTTTTTTTTCAATGACCAAATAATCGTTATATCTATTACGAATTTGCTAATATAATGCATCCTTTCCATCTTTATTATACATTCACCAACTTTATAACTGAAATTGGTGTAAGACTAGTCATATCCGATACTATAACATGCATCAAAATATGTATGTTGTCACATAGCACATCCATTGCAATTACTATTTTTTAGTAATCGATATGAAAAGCTTCATCTCTTCTGGAACTGATATAACAGTCCAATTTCTACTTGTTTCCTTTCTGTTAATCATAGATTGTACTTCTTCTCTATCGTCGTGATATTCAGTATTGTCATATCGTGTGAATGTTAATTTTTTTAACAGTCGCTTTTCCCGGAATCTATGCAACCAATCATCGTTACAGTGAACATTGTTAAATCAACCACTACTTATAATAAAATCATGTATTTTATAACTTTGTAACTGTGGAATATATTTCAACTTGAGATGTAAAATTTTTTGTAATAATCTTTCAAAAAATTTTCTCGAGAATATTCTCAAGAAATTTTTCTGAATGATTTAAATTTTGCACTAATTTTACACATTTTTTTTTCTTTTGTTACTCATTTTTCTTTTCTTCTCGCTCCGTTATTAAATTTTAAAGGCGGTCTTAGGTCTTAAAATCAAGAATTTTTTAAGCATTACATCTATTTGCAGGAGCATACATTGTTATCCACAACTTTCTAGGACCGCCACACTGCAAAATTAGCGACACTTGTCCTCTATCCAATATTTTTCAGAACAAAACTTTATCAGCTTTTTTATTTCCATTTTGCTTTGCTTGTTGTTTTGCTCCTTGCAGGGGGCCCGGTGACTGAGCACAAAAAACAACATTTCTTCTTGGCTTAATTATTACCCAGTTGTAGTTTATCACCCCAGAGACTGTTACACACACATTCATTTGTCCGAAAGCCTGTTATAGTCTCGCTTGATGGGCTGAGAAATTTCCCATCCCTTATATGCTTAGTCAGGAGGACTCTGGAGCAGCAGCCAAAAGGGGTCTTTTTCTTATTTTCACAGGTGACAAAAACGCTTCGAAAACGAACGTAAGCCGTCAGAATCGAGAACCAAATGGCAGTATGCCAGTAAAAAGGTTCTTAACCGCTGTCTTCACGGCAATTTCACGAAACAACGTTCTTTTTGAAGTTGCTACAAAAGATGAACTTAGCATAAAACTTCAGAAGGTGGTACTTTAAGAAAATATTGGAGTTATGCAGGTATTTTGACACAATAAATTGATAATGACGGATCACTTTGCCATAATAACTGGAGTGAGGATATCAGAAATATGAGGATATGCGGAATTTCGGTCTAACATAAGCAAAAGCGAAGGGGTCCAAGCGAATGTATATTATTGTACTTTCAGAGGTAAATACCTACATTGTTAAACAGAAATATTTCTTATTTTCCTTAATTCTGCGGATATATAGAGATATTTTGTGATGCTTTCAGAATGCTGCATCTCGGGTTTTTAAATTACAGGCAGATCAGTTTTAAAGTTTAATTTTGGCTCCGTTTTTAAAGAGAAAGACACTAAATGATATTGCTTCCTAACGCTTTGAATGTTAAATGAATATACATTTATAATATCGTACATGTAATGCTGTGGTTCTAATAAAGAATTATGCATCTCGACCGTAAACATTAAAAATGTTTTATTCTGAAGTTGGATTTTAAACTTATTTTGTAGGGTCAGGTGGGGTAAAGTGGTCATAGGGCAAATAAAAAGCAATAGCTTTGAAATAAAAGAATTAGTGGTGTGTTTTTTTTAATTTTAGCGTTTAATAATTAAGAAGCGTTTTAGAATTAAATTTTACACGCAAAATTATATTGATGGCAACTCTTTATGCGAAGAACACAGTCAATTTACTTGCTTCACAACATTTTGAAATTGAAGCACCTATTTTAACTTTCCTCTGAAATTTTGTTTAAAACAATTTGCAACAAATGGACAGTGCAGGAAGCTTTACACATGTCTCTAAAATACTTCTTCACTAACGGTTGAGCTAGATTTATTGCATATAACATTTTACAGTAGTTTAACCTTCCAGCAGGCGTGCTTTTCTAACCAACGTGAAAGGACGCTTCTATTTATTCCCTATAGATTATTCCGAAATGTGAATGTTAATAGCTTAACTTGTGAAATTCGTCGAGAGCTAATAAAAGCACTTCATTTAAACAAATTTTAGTCTCAAGACACCGAAGCTCAACGTAACTGTATCCCCTAGATACGCGTGATTACTCGAAGGTTAAGTGAGATGGGGTTAAGTGGTTATAGATTAGTCTTAACATGCCACTACTGTTCTAAAATTACTTAAAGCTCATTTATGAGGTAGACCATGGTTTAATTTGAATAGGAACTCACGGGGCCTCAGTTCCTGTACTTCTTCTCGATTTTATGTGCATTGTTGCCTGTTAGAAGGAATTCCGGCATTTACGGATATAATCCTATACGGAAAAAAGTTTTAAAAACTATACCGTATCCGTATTTCTTTTTGTAGAAACATAAATAAAGCTCCGAGGCAGAAGTTAGTTAATATTAATTTAATTAATACTGTATTACTTTAAAAAGTAAAACAGGCTTAAGCACAAGTGCGCACGTATGCAACACAGATTGAAATTACTGTAAGACAGGTCTCCTTACAAAGTTATCTTAAGTATTGACGAATTTTTGGAAGCACTTTATAAAAAGATTATTAAACTGTAAATATTTACAACTAGCAGTTCGTCGAACAAAAAGATTTAATTAAAAATAAATAGGTTAAAATATGCGTTTTCCTCCCATTTTGATTTTTAATAACCTATGATTATCTCAGAACTTTCTTATTAATATTATTTTCTGAAAAGGTAATGTAAATAAATTATTCATTCATTAATAGTTATTTTTTACTTTTTCACGAAAAATTTTGGATGTAGTTTTGTCCTGTTATATTAAATTAAAGGATATTCTTACAGACTGATATTTAGGGATTGAAACTTAAATATACGTATCATATACGCTGAAATATTTTGGGTCATATCTTTGTTTAAAAATCATCTACACAGCTGCTGAAAAGACGGAATTACCTTACGAACAGGGGGCCAACTTTCGGCTATGAAGGGCATTAACAAATTCAAATTGTTTATTTATGGTTGTTTTCTTTTAAAGAGTAATTCTAATTGAGTATTTCTAAATATTTTGGTTATTAATAATACATTTATATTTATTTTTCTGAATTCTGACCACTTTACTCCATGTACTACTCACTTTACCCTACCTCAGAAAGTAAAGAGGTCATAAATACATTCCAAAATGTAAACGTCAAAAAATTGTTTACTCATTTATTTCTGCCCAACATTTAATGCAATGTAATGTAAAACCAAAATGTAATGTAAAACCAAAAATTTAATGCAATGTAATGTATCAACCAAAATATCTGATGTTTTTGAACAATTTTTTATATTTTTTATCCACAGGAATTGAAAAACGTGGATTTTGTGAGCACTTTAACCCACCTTACCCTATTGTACTCAGTAAACTGTGTAAGAAGCCAAAATCGTTCTGTATTTTGTTCCGTTATTCAGCAGAGGGAGATCTCTTACTATAATTAAACATCTTAAATTATTGTAATCCAAAAGTATAAGTTTCGAAGAGGTAAAGTTCACTCGTATTTCTCTTGCTTCTTCACTTGGGCCGCAATCCCTTGTTGAACGACGATTAATAATAGAATGAAAAGTATTCATTTATCCTGAACTCCAATGTTCAGCAAATAAAATAGCACATCTTTCGATTGCGTACAGTAAAGCCTGAAAGTAATCTATAGTTATGGGTTATAAAAGATTTATTTATGTGACCACGCCCCGTTTCAGTACCTCGTTGTCATTTAATGTAATTGCCTTTATGAGGTCTGTCGGTAACCAATCAGAAAACAGTTTCATCATAATCTTCATAACATTTGAAATGAATGCTTTCTAAAATAAAAAAAAAAAGGAAATTGATATTTTTGCAAATAGAGTCTTATTAAAGCGAATTATCGTTTCCACAATTGACGAACTTTCTTTAAAGCTCAAGATCACGTGTTGATAAGCAACAATTTTAATAATTTTTAATCATGGTTTATAACAGTCTTTTAAATGGTTGTCAAATATTGTGCACCAGCCGTTGTCACAGAAAAGGAAGTTTAAAATTGAACTTTTGAAAAAAAAAAAAAAAAACGTTTTAAATTTTAGCAGCCTGAGTCAAATGTAACAAAATAACATACTCCACTATCGCATTGCAATCAATATCTTGCAGTGGTAAAATATCCTCCATGCACTACTTACACTATGTTATGAGCATTAGTTAGTGCATTCTCACTACATGAAAGCGAAAGAATTTGATACTAAATCATGTACTGGGTCATCGAAAAAGAACTACGAAAGTGCATCATGCAAATTAATAAACACATATGAATATGAATTAGTAATGAAATATTAACAAAAGTACGAAATTTTATATCCATTTCAGGATGTTTCGATGCGTGCAACCTTAGTCATTCGACAGACATCAGGAAGCTTGTCAATTGTTCTCCATGTCTTGTGAAGCAACTCTGGAGTTTATTTCAGACTATGACGCCACGTCAGCCATGGCTGATATAGTAATTTTTTTCAGTGTGCACATCGTTCTTAATGTATCCCCAGAAGAAGTCCGAGTGAGTAAGATCGGGTCTTCGTTGGAGGTTACCGAATTGAGCTTGTCCAACCCTTGAGTTGGGGATTCTCACGCACTCTCGTGTAGGGAGAAATGAGGATGAGCTCTGAATTACATTCACATCACCTTATCCCCAGTTACAGCTTTCAAATCATCAATTAATGAAAATTCAAAATTCAAATTTCCAGCAAATCATGATCCCATTCGAGACGACGATTTTTTTTCGAGCCCGGTGCCCAGGAGCGAAATTTTTTTCTTTATATTGCTCATTAACCTTTTTACTATGGAAATCACCCAATTCATAAGCGAATTAACATAAATAAGATCATTGCACACAGTACAATTTTCCTGTACTTTACAGATTTCATTAGTTCAAGAAAAATCTTATTTCGACGACTAGTTTACACAGAATAACTGATAATTACACATTACTGTTATTGCACACACGGTGTGCAGGCCGTCTTATAGCTTCGGAAATCAATTGCACACGCGGTGTGCAATCGGTCTCAAATGGGTTAGGAAGAGAACCTAACAGTAAGATTGTACCATTTTGTTTGGCCACGCCAAACATTCACTTTTGGAAAACCATGCATTGGTGGGTTTTCGTCGGTTGCTTTGATCGGAGGGAAAACTTATTCTTTCCTTGATATTTCAATCGAAGAATGCTTTTCGCACCTTTAAAAATCCTCTTTTAAATAAAGCCGCACAAATCTTGACATTAACTTTCAATGGTCCTTCTACAGGCTCCGATAGTCGATGTGAATACATTTATTCGGAATTTTGATCATAAAAATTTATTTAAAAAAAAAAAAAAAAAAAAAAAAAAAGGCATTTTTACATAAATGACGTTATAATTCACTGAATTTAATGAGAATTCTCGAAGCCAAAAAAGACAGTATTTTTACATAAATTATGCGACAATTCAGTGAATTTAGTATGGATTCTCCAAGACAAAAATGGTGTCATGTTTGAAATACTCTACGGGACCCAGAATAACGCATTATAAAGAACTGAAATAAAGGTAGGAGACGGAGTGGGGGAAGGGGGAGAACTAGATAACTTTGAAATGCCGAAAAAGATCGTAACAGGGATGGATAAAACACTTTCGTAATTCTTAAAAGCACTTATCTCGCTCTCTCGTTCCAAAATATCAGTTGACTCAATATAAAAGGTAATTGCCTGATATGATATGAAAGTGTAAAATTGGCGCAATGGAAAAAAATTCTATGTCTTCAATTTTCGAAATTTGTCTATTAGTATTTGAATACTGAGCAAATAATGAATGACTTTTTTCAATTACTTCCGTTCGTAATTATTTTCTACATGTTAAATAATATTTTTCTTTTTCTTTCTTTACTTAAATTTATTTACTTCTTTAGTAGAGATTAAATTTTTTCGCATTTCTCTCCCCCCCCCTTTTTTGAACCTAATTTGACGCTTCTTTTTGAAATGAATCCAATCATTTTCGACACAAAATGAAAAAAATATACCGGTAGATAGAAGTCTTGCTTAGTACGGAAACTCGGTTTAATTTAACTAGCAAAATTTTCCGAAGAGTTGGTTTACTATGAGACGAATACCATATATATATATATATATATAGTATCCACATTTGTTACACTTTGCATTTACAGTTGCAAAATGATGCATTCTGAACGTAATCTACCGTTTCACACAGAAAGAATTCAATTAATGCAACTCTGCTTTTTCGCGATGTGCAGAACCAAAAGATATGAATTTTTAAAATGAAAGACAAATCCTTTTTTAGCGTCTCTTTTAAATAACTGTCATACCATTAACACCAGTGCTGACAAAATTCCAGGAACTTGCATCAAGAATACAATGTCCCAACCGGTCAGTCCTCACCAGAGGCGCCGATACGTTTTAAACCATAGAATTCTTATTAGTTTATTACATTATCTGGTGACCTGCGTAAGATTGCCAAAAACGTTTTGAAAAAAAAAAGAAAAAGAAAAAAAGAGAAGAAAGAAGGAAAAGGAAAAAAATTAAAAGAAAGAGAGAAAAGAAAAGTTAAGTTCGGGCAATAAAATTATTTATTTATTCCTTTATTTTTTGCCTTTTTTTCAAGTTGATGAATTTAATTTCTATCAATTTGATTAATGCTTTGCACAAGCTGTTTGTAAAAACTCTGCGCATTGCCTTAAAATTATACTTTACTATATTTCCCGATAATATAGATAGACGTTTCCAAAAATTGTTCAATTGATAAATGAATTATTTTCATTTTCTATCAATATCTATCTTTGAGCAGCGAGCACGACAAACAGTTTTTCTGAAGCAATTTTCCCAATTGAAATAAGTGAAAGCAATGCATGCGGCGGAACTTACGTATAGGCGCGGCCTCTTCCTCTGACGGCGGCACTCGTCATATTCGGCCGGGAAGTGCTGCTCGCTCTCCCGGAGGAAATTACTTTCTCTTTCGGCGAACACGCGGGATCGGCGAGAGTCAATTGAGGCGCATGCGTAAGAGCCGTTGCTGAGGCGGAAACGAAACAGTGGCGCTCATTTCGAATAAAAGGATGTCTTGGTAAAAGGGTTGCGAGGTTACTTTAAAAAGCAACCCGTCTAAAAATACTCCCAACCCCCCCAGATTAGAATAGAAGAAATACGAAGTAGTGAGAACGAAAATTGATATTCGTGTTCGTGTTTCGGGTTTTCAAGTTCAGGGTCATAAGACTCTGATCTTTAAATTTGAGTCCTCTAAAAGCTAAAATTACCCCTGCATTTATAAGAATAATAAAAAAAAAATTAATGAAATCAGTAAAGTTCATTTCTAATAGCGTGGTCTCGCGTTATAATGACCCAGCGTACCAACCGCCCCATACATTTAACGATTTTTATGAAAGAATCGATTGAGTTCCTTTTAAATTAATGTTATTAAACCTTCGTATAGCGACCGTGAAGGAACATGATCTGAGTCTGACAAAAATGCGAAAATCTTAGGAGCCAGGGAAAATTTTTAGAAGCCAGCTATAATATTTTCATTTGCGAACTAGTCGCCACCTGAAAAACTAGTCACCAAGGCATATTTTTTAGTCGCCCGAGCAACCTGGCTCCCGGAATTTGTCGGACCCTGAACATGATTCTCCATACACGGGTCTGATTTTCCCATTCTGCAAATTCAGAATGTTGCACTTATTTAAAAAGAAAAAAAATCATTAAAAAATATTGAGAAACCCTCTTTCAGAAATGGAATATCCCCCCCCCCCTTTATTTTTCGTGCAACAAGCGCCCATAAAATGCATTCTAGATTTTTATACGATACTTATATGTAAATTGTTCTTTTATTTAAAATCAGTTTAGTAGAAATTCTATTTTATTCATATACTCTTATTTTACAATTTGTATTATACAATGTATTTAATATTACAGCTATGCCAAAATTTTGTATGAAATCATCACTTTCATGAAATGTAAAGCAGAGTATGTCGTATCACATCAATTATTATTTTTAATGTGTTCAAATTCAAAACTTTTATTTGACGTAAAAAGGGCTCATACATTTCTTATTATATGTTTTTTGTGCCATTATAGATACAAGAGTAGATACAAGAGAGATTTGATACAAGAGCGACCATTCGATATTAACAACCCAAATTGAGAAATCTGGGTAGAGTATAAAATCAAACAGCAACTAGAATTACAATGAAAATGTTTAGTTCATGGTTCAAAAAAGCGTCAAGAAAGTGTTTACAAGTTTTATAATAATAAGTCAGAATTCAAAATATTGGATATTGCCAGCCCTTACACACACGCATCAAACAGGTTTATGACACAGAATATTTTCAAGAAAAAAATTAGGTAACATGCATTAAAAAATTTATAACTGAGCATATTTAAAATTTTCTGCAGTGCATATGCACATTTTGGGTCAAAAAACAACGTAACATCAATGCTCTTACTAGCAGTTTAGTACGTAACATATCAAACCCTGAATGATCTAATATTTCATAATATATAACCACACTCCATATATTCGTATATACTATAAAAATTAATGTAATGTATAATTTATTGATAATCAAATATATTTATTTAATCACGGAATTTAAAAAAACTATTATTGACAATGCCCTGTGCAATAGTATTTTTAAAAAATAAAGATTAATTTTTATATCTCCCAACATTTACGTATAAATCATAAATTGTGCAGAAAAGCACAAACAGGGGCTGATCTGTGAATGATTTCTGGAGGGGGCACTAAGAAGTTAAAAAGTGGTTCTTATTCGTAAATATTTTCATAAAAAAGTTCAGTTTTTAGGTTCTTTCGGATCCTTTAAAACGAATTAGTCGATTATTGAGCAGAAAAACGAGTAAAAAATATTTAATGGAAAAATTACAACTTTTTGCACAAGCTACCTGTGCCACCCTCCCGGCCCCTCCCCTAAAATCCGCCACTGAGAACAAAGATTGAATTTTAAATGCAAAAATAATCGGTGTAATTTTACTAACCAGTAAAGCTTCAAATTTCAAAATAATATGTACATCTATCAATAGCGCGTACATAGCATTTTAAAATTTGGATCGAGGGCAATTATTCACCTTTGAAATTCTAACATGCATTTCGTTGATAAGCAGTTCTAATTTGGATTCTTAAAATATTTTATTAATCTAAAAATGACAGCTAAAATTATATACAGTAAACAGAAATTAAACTAAATTACTTAGAAGTTAAACCAAAAAGCACATTCTCTTGCAAATACATCACTTTTACATCTGAACACTAATCAGATGGATTTTTTTTTTTCTGTATGATAACACTGCCGTTCTCGGGTTAGAAACTTCTAAAGCTTTCGAGATATTGATGTTTTTGTCTCCGAATGTCGCGAAGTTGCCAACTTGCTGTCCAGTTTTGTCGCCAGGCCCCTAGTATATATTCTTCATAAAAATTAACTAATTCTGTAAAACTCGTTTCTGTGCCAGCGCAATGCTGATGCAGGAAAAACAACTAACCCCAATGCAAGTGATATGAAAAACTATGGATGCCGAGTGTCGTTTGGTATATTTGCGATAAATGTCCGTGAATGCGGAAAGATATAAATTCAGCTTAAACAACCAAAATACCTTACTTTGTCCTACGTGTATGTTTTAAAATTCAAGCAAGTTTAAGCAAGATCCGGCGCACTTTAAAGTGGCGTTAACTGAGGAATAAAAAATGGTTCAGTTACAACAGCATGGAAACATATTTCAAACGATTCATTTAAGAGTCATCTTTTCATGCATTTCTGTTCGAATTGTCTCCCATGAATCGATATTGTGCTTAGGTTTCGAGGAAATTTTAAATCTACGTAGTATTATATCGTTTGAAGCAGACGCGGATGCAGGATTCTGCTGAGGAGGGGGCAGTTGGTTTTGCGATTTCAACTGTCTTGTTCCCGAAAATTTGTTCCAAAGAGAAAAAATTATAAAGTTTTCGAATTGGCGTTCCTAGCATGGATGTCACTCGGGGCGGTAATTTGTGGTGACACCAACACCCCCCCCCCCAAAAAAAAGCCATTGTTGTGTTTTATAAACTTGTAGTTTTTAATATTTTTAGAAGTACAAAAAAAAATCACTCCTTTAATTTGGTGTAACTTTCAGTGAACTAGATTTATTTTCAGCTATGATACGGTAAATAACATCAATAAAATTGTATAATTCAAGTATATGTTTTTATTTAATCCCCCTTTTTAAAAGCCCCCCCCATTTCCACCAATTTTTTGGGGTTGGTTTTCCAACCCCGGGGGGAGGAACCCACCCCCCCTCCCGGGTCCCCCGTAGTAACGCTACTGGTTTTGCAGCAGTTAGATGTTGCGCATGCTAAAGACACTTATTTCCTTATCCAGGGAACACCGCTATTTCTTCGAAGAAAATCAATTTCCGTGTAGCATTTGAGCTATAAGTTGTAAGAAACGTAACAGGACATACAATAACCGGTCTTTTAAGAGTAAAACTCTAAATGAACTGTAAGAAAGATGGTAACATGATCAAATTATCTGCTTAAAGCCTTGAATCGTAAATTATGTGGAACAGGAAAAAACACATAGAAGAGAAAAAAATTAATAATTTAAAAGCAGGGGTAACTACTATTCGAAAGTTAAGTAAGCTGCAGAATCCTGCAATAGCAGTTATTGCTCTCCAAATCTATTATTTTGATGAGATTAGGCAGAAAAAAGCCACTTGTAGGGAGTGATGAAACTGGAAGTCCCCTCGCCCTATCTGCCTTTTAATGTTGTGACTGCTACTGCAGAGCGTTATAATAATCAAAAGGTAATCAAATTAGAGGGACAAAATTTGGTAAAAGTAAAAGAAAAATTAATTTTGCTAGAGAACGCATATGTCTCTCTAGATCGAACACATCCTTTTTACCCTTTTTAATTTCATTAAATGCAGTGAAAGCTGAATTTAGAGATTTCTACTCCCCCCTGTTTTCCCATAAAAGACATTCCCTTTTCAATGAAAACTTTCGTTTTTTTAATGTCTGAAAAATGCAGATTAGTTTCATAAATTCAAAAGTTTCTTCATCAGCATTCCGTTATGAGTTTGCATTTCTTTTCTTTTATTATCTGAAATTGTTGCTGCTCCATATCCGGGTTACAATTTTCTGCCTTATCTGTTGTTCCATTTCATTAGTGTTGTGCAGCTAAATAAAGTTGCAGAGTATGGGGTGGGTTCAAATTTTTATCAGTTGTACGGCTGTACATCCGCTGCATGTCAAAGCGGATCAATTGTCTCTTGATCCTTTCGCTACTCGTTATATCCCAAATTTATTTTTGAAAAGTATGCCTAAAATAAAGTCAATTATCCAATTTCTGTACGCTGCATTTCACAACTTGTCGCGTACTCTTTGTTTCGGATTCCCCGTCTTGCGCGACTATCAAACTAACATAGAACATAGCGTAATTAACAAATCACGGTCGTCTGGAGGAAATTCAGTTTAGATACCGGCAATTAAATATTCCAATCAGTCAATTCGAGTATTCGACTGTTAAATTATGCAGAACCTTTGGTGCCTTTAAAATGTTTCGCTGCTGTTGTCCGTGAGTATTGCCGTTGATATGAATGCACCTTGGCCATGACTCTCTCATCTGGGGAGGTGAGCGGGTAAAATAAAATGTAAGTATTCATTAGAAAAAAAATCATTCCAAAAATGAATATTAAGGACTTGCTTTTCCATTTCCAAAGAATACTAAGGACAAAATAATGTGTTCCTTTTTGTTGGACTTTTTATTTTTCATGGTATATAGGACAATTATTTCAGAGACTAAAAAATGTCTAACGTGAGAAATCTAATGTGTATGTATTTAAATGAACTAACCGCTTTTTTTTTTTTCGTTTCTAATTGGCTTTCGCGTTTTTACCATGACCAACTCATTATCCTCAATTCCTCCAAACAAAATAAGATCTTGAAGAGTTAGAATCCTTGATTGGTAGAAGAGTGAAAGGGAACTAATTAGTAGTGAATATGCTACTGAATGTAAACTGAAGACAGAACCAGAAAACGTGGGTTTCTGGAAATATCTGCAGTTTTTTCATTTTTCAATCTCAATATGGCCGGGGGGGGGGGGGGGATCTTTTAGTGAAAAATAGTTGAGCGAATTTAACTGGCTGAATGTGTAAAAAAGAAAAAGCTTTGTGAGCATTATTATAAGGCAGTATGAAAATTTCTTCTTTCTGCTGGAAGCTGGATACACTAATTTGCTGCGTACAATTTTAAATTATCATTTTTAAAAGATACCACCTAACTTTTAATAGTGCAGTAATATCTACTGACATTTTAATTTACTGGATATAAATGCAATCTTAATGGATAATATACAAAATGGATATATGTGTATAAGTAAACAATCTGAATATTGAATATTTTTTAAATTTAATTGACGAAGGATTTTATTGTACTCCTGTGTGCAGTTGTACCCCCAGGATTCCTCTTAGGCGGGGGGGGGGGGGGGCGGGAAGCAAGATCAGGTTTATAAATACACCGGATGTTCATTTCTCCGGATTGCGGTGTCTCTTTTCTTCGAATCCGTACCGGATATCTCGATCTGATGTTTAAAATCTGTAAATTCCATAGAAATATTTATTGAAATATTCCACAGTTTCCACATGCGTCGTGCGTTTTTATTTACATATATTTTCAAAACATGCCGATCAATTCACTTTTAAAAATCAAATTTTATATTTTGGATAACCATATCTTTCGTACAGGGGACGGATCGGATTCTGAATATATAAAAATTGGTTGGATTCCGGATATCCGATGTCTTTTGTCTGTGAAAAGAATCGGTGATCCAATACGTTTATTTTAAGAATAAGCACTAAAAAATAAGCAAAATAATGTTTGAAAGAAGGAAACCTTTAAAACTTAAATGAATAGTTAAAACTATCATAATTTTGACTTCTTTGGACAATTAGTTTATCAGTTTACCAAGGACATTAAAATGAACACAAATAACATTTTGGAGAATGATATTTTCACTGATAAAACTAAATTGCAGAGTAAAACTCTGCATAAGAAGCTATATTTTTTTTCAAGTTATTCGGTTTTGGACGGATTTTAAATTCTTTAGCGCAAGACCAATGCTTCAGCCAGCACGTCATTTCAAAATTTTTCAGGGGGGGGGGGGGAGGGAGGCAAAGAGTCTATATTCAACGCATATTATACCTAAAAAACAACAAAATACATAAACAATTGTACAAGTTTCATTGTATTTCTAAATGTCAGGGGATTTATTGAATCCCCCCCCCCTGCCCCCTCACCTCCCAAATGACGGGCTGCTGCCTTTCTTTGTATGTATTGAAGATTGAAACCAAGCTTATAGAGCCCAAAGGGCTCTTTTACTCTATTTTAAGGATTAAGAATGAGGGAGAGGGTGTAAAGGAAAAATAAGGTGTTTCCGGACATGGCAAGCAGGCAAAAAGGAGGCAACATCAGCCGTGAGAACGATGTGAAGGAGTCGTGCACCAGAGACGGAAGGTAAGCATCAATGAATAAAGGTATAAGAGTTCAAAGTGTAAAATATTTCGTCCCGAAGGACCCACCATTGTCAAGATCTTCAAGATATTAAGGGTTTTTTTTTTTCCCTAAATAAACAAGGACGAACGAGAACCAAACACAAAACAAAAGCACACACACGAAAAATATCACGGAAAAGTATTAAGGAGGGGGCGGGGCAACGGGCGTGATGACACGCCTGCGCCTGCTAAGTTTGAAATTTAAAAACATAGTAATATCCGGGAACCTCGTAGCGTTATTAGTGCAATTGCTAAAAAATACCTGATCATGAATAAGCGGGTTATGATGGCATTCCACAAGCGCGTAGAATTGAGTGGCTGTATCCGCAATAAATTGAGTTATAAGCTTAACCTTAAGATCCTCATGTAAGGAGTTAATAGTAATGTATCAAGGAGCGCCTGTGATACGTTTTAATACGGCATTTTGTATGAACTGAAGGTTCATCAGATTCGATTTGGCTGCAGAACCCCACACTGCGATAGCGTAGGTAAAAGTAGGTAGTAGAAGGGTTTTGTACATGAGGACTTTGGTTTTACGAGTTAGAAATTCATTTTTGAAAAGAATATTTAAAAAACCAAATTTCTTTTTGGCTTTTTTGGTAATGGCAGTAATGTGCTTGTGGAAGTGCATACCCCTATCAAAGAGGATCCCAAGATATTTCACCTCAGTGGAAAAGGGTATTGGGGAATCTTCCAAAACAAGAGGAGGGGGTAAGATACGCAGGGCACCTTTGCTAAAAGCAATAACTTGAGTTTTAGTAGGATTAATTTTGATACGCCATTTATTAAAATAGCTAGCAATGATTTTAAGGTGGGCTTGAAGATTATCTCTAGCAAGGAGACGGTCATGGTTTTTGCAGAGAACAGCAGTGTCATCCGCAAACAGACAAGTAGAGGTGTTTTTATTGATTGGAAAACCATAAGTGTACAAACAGTACAAAAGCGGGGATAGGCTGGAACCCTGAGGAGTCCCCGCCCTCATAGGATGTGGCCTCGAAAGGGTTCCATGAATTTTGACATTAATCTAATTTACCATTTTCTTAGAAATCGTAGTTTTCAAGTCAGGGGCTCCTCAGGGTTCCAGCCTATCCCCGCTTTTGTACTGTTTGTACACCTATGGTTTTCCAACCAATAAAAACACCTCTACTTGTCTGTTTGCGGATGACACTGCTGTTCTCTGCAAAAACCATGACCGTCTCCTTGCTACAGATAATCTTCAAACCCACCTTAAAACCATTGCTAGCTATTTTAATAAATGGCGTATCAAAATTGAATTTCAAAATTGAAGAAGGTAATGAGGAAAATTTAGCTTAATTAATTTGTGAACAAGGCCTTCATGCTAAACCCTATCGAAGGCCTTTTTAATATCCAGGAAAACACCAATAGTTATCTGCTTGTGAATATACCCTTCTTTGACCATATTGGTCATGCGAAGGAGCTGATGGGTCGTGGAGTGCTTAGTTTGGAACCCAAACTGGTAGTTAGGAATAATATTATTATCTTGAGCATGTTTATTTAAAAATTTAAGAAAATTTTTTTCTGCTATTTTAGCAAGAGAGCTGATAAGGCTGATAGAACGGTAGCTGGAAGGACAAAAAGCATCAGAACCTTTTTTTAGAATAGGGACGACTAGGGCTTGCTTCCAACAGTTAGGAAAGTAACCGAATCTGAGCATCCCATTAATATTTTTAGTGAGATTGGTGATAGCCTTTAAGGGCAAACGTTTTAAATGGCAATTATTAATTTTATCTGGACCAGGAGCTTTGCGATTTTTAGAATTTAGAATTATCTCCATGATTTCGAGTGGGGAGATAACCGGCGAGGAACCGATGTTATAGTCGTTAGCGTAAAAGGTATTAATACTATGATTTACCTTACGAATGGTATAATTATCGTAGTTGTCAGTATTAAGGTCAAACTGAGTTTCCAGGCCTTTCTTTGTGTAACGCAAATGAATTGTGAAGAAATGAATGAGTAATTCTAGTTCATAAAAGTCACACTAGATGGCAGCACGAAAAAGTGAAATATTATTTTTGAATATAAATTTATTAAAAAGTAAAACGTCACAGATTTCAATCTTACGTGTATGATGTATGAGCTATTGATCAAACATTTTATGATATTCAAGATTTAATAAAATCATAATAAAATGAATTATTGTTAACAGACATACATACTAATAAAACTAGTTTGATCCCTGAATATTCGGCACTTGTTGAAAAAAAAAAAAAAAAAAAAAAACGTTATTAATAAAATATGGTACCTACATTTCAGGCTTCCTGAATATCAAATTGTGTTAAGATCAGGGTAGAAAAAACCAGTGTTTTTCAGAAAAAACGCAACCGAGTGGGTTTTATCAGGCTTTACTGGGCTTTTTCAAAATATACAGAAAACAATTTTTAATGATTTTTCAATCTGTGCATGGAAATGAATATTATATATATATATATAGGTAGGATTACGGTTATCTGGGCGCGGCGATAACTCGCCATTTCTGGCAACCCCCTTCCTTTTATGGTAACCCTGATTGGCGAGGAAAGGAGGATGCCAAGCTTGGCGTCTTTGCCGATAACATTGCCAATCTTGCATCCGTCGCCGATTGCAACCCTTCCCTCGAATCTTGCTTTCCCCTTCATTGGCGTGGCCTTTGACCTCGGATCGCGTTTGCTATCGTATTTCGTTTTCTGCTGTTTTTGCTGATTTCTTAATCGTAAGTACGCTTTGTTTTAATTAATTGATTTTTAATTTTTTGTATCTGATTATCATTTATTATTTTATTTATTAATTATCAGAAGAGAAACCAAAAGACTTAAACTAATTACCAAATTAAACCATGCCGAACTAAAACCTGAATGTTATTATTATTTGATAAAATATGATATTTTAATTGTAGTTTTATGCATATATTAAATATTAAACACCAAAATATACTTGTATTTTCACCTAATGAACCGATGTTAAAAGATCCGGGGAGATGTTAAGCTTTTTTCCAAATGCTTTTAACGCGTGTTTTCTTTCGTAATCGTAAGTACGCTTTGTTTTAATTAAATAATTAATTAACTATTAATTATTTGAATCAGATTATTAATTATTTTAAATCAGAAGAGAAACCAAAAGACTTAAACTAATTACCAAATTAAACCATGCCGAACTAAAACCTGAATGTTATTATTATTTGATAAAATATATTTTATATGTAGTTTTATGCATATATTAAATATTAAACACCAAAATATAGCCGATGTTAAAGATCCGGGGAGATGTTAATCACATGCTTTTTTCCAAATGCTTTTAATGCATGTTTTTTACGTGTAAGTTTTATTTTTATTTATCTATATAGTATTTATCATTATGTATTACTTTGAAAGCGAAATATTTCACTGCATCACTATATACATTTGTTTAATTGGAATAATTACTTTAACCGTTGTACAAATTGTTGTAATTCAGATGTCGAAAAAAGAGAGAAAGGGTTCTGCTGGCCCCTCGGGGTCACGCCCTTCTGTGCCCATCTCCTCCGCTTCTGCAATCCACCCTAAATTGCAGGACTTTAGTTTTGTCGATTGGGGTGGCATTGTAGAGTCGGAGGAAACTGCCCGGCAGTTTTTTTTTGAGATGGGTGTAGCCCCCAGCCCACAGGAGTGTCCACCTTGTGCCTGCGGCAGGCAAATGACTGCGCGAAAGGATGCTAGTGTGAAACTTGGATTTCGCTATGTCTGCGGGAAGTGTAATATTAAGGTATTAGTTCATTTTTTTATTCTTATCAACGAAAAATAATTTTGTTTCGATAGTTACCCATTGCAACTTCTGATATATACTTTTTTAGATCAATCCAGGGCGTAATACATTCTTTGAGAATCTCCGGGTTCCTTTCCGGGAGGTCTTTCTGATGGTGGCGTGCTTCGTGATGAAGCTCCCCATGATGATGGTGCAAAAGCAATTATGTGCCTACAGGCGCAAAATAGGCGAAAAGCACCCTAACATGTCCAATGAAACAATTGTGAATTTCTTCAGTTACTTGAGGGAGATCGCGGAAGTCTTCGCTTCCCACCATTCTGGCCTTTTGGGGGGACCCGGGAAAACAATATTAATGGATGAAACTTTCCTGACGACGAGGAAGTATGGACGGGGCCGAGAGACTCCCCCCATGACTTATACAGTGTTTGGGATATATTGCAGGTATTTTCACGGATAATTCAAATCCTTCAATGTGTAAATTATACTGTATCATTTCCATGATTTGTTATTTTTATGCAGAGAGGATAAGGAGGGGCTATTTTTTATGGTCAACGGCAAAAAGAAGCGTGACCTGTGGCCTCTAGTTAAAAAGTATTGCCACCCGGATACCAGTGTCGTGTGTACTGATGAGGCACCACAATATATTGGTATTCAAAAGCTATTCACTGATGCTGTCCACAAACGTACTAACCACAGCAAAGGTCAGTATGTGGACAGGAATGATGTGACAAATACTACAAATGACTTGGAAAGTCTGAACCGTCGTGTTAAGGAAGGTTGTCCGTCGCGAACCTCGAAGAAGTTGATCAACCAGTATATGGCTGTCCATTACTATCAGAGGTTCCGACTCAGCGGCCTTTCGGAATACGGGGCTCAGATTGACCAGTTCTTGAGGGACCTCGCCACTGTGTATCCTGGGTGGAAGAGCGAAGGCCTAAAGCTGAAGGAGTTTGTTTTGCCGACGCCCGAGTCAGAGGGGATAGAGGACCTAATGCCTCGTTACAAATGTCCCAAAGCCGATCCTGTTGATGAGGTGGAGTTCGTCGAGTGTGATGATTTTGAGGACCCTGACCCTAAGGATCCAGATTTTGAACCATAATTTTATTTTGTAGTAAGATTCTTTAGTATTTAGTTATAGTTATATTTTACATGTCCCCATATTTTCCCATACAATTCGTAACACTTCTTTTTTCTTTTTCTCTTCTTCCAGAATGTTTATTATATTGTGGAGAAAACCACTGCAAAATCAATATTTTTGGTGCACTTGATGAGGTGGGTCCCCGTTCCCGTGCACTGGATAAAGATAGCTTTAAACTGATACAGCTATCTAAACCGAACCCTCATCTCTTTTTTTGCAATGCAATGCAAAAATTGCTATTATATGCTATCCTTCTTTTCCTGTTTAAATGTATCATTTTTCTATAATTTTATACTATTTTTCAGTGGAGACAACCACTTAAAAAAACATGGCGCACAATATGAGGTGGGTCCACGTCCCGTGTGCTGGATAGGGTTTTAGCATTTCGCCTGATATTCCTTAATTGAGTGCTAATTACCTGAATATGAGGTGGGTCCACGTCCCGTGTGCTGGATAGGGTTTTAGCATTTCGCCTGATATTCCTTAATTGAGTGCTAATTACCTGAACTGAATCCTCACTTTTTTTCATCAACAACGTAAAGGCTCTTAATGTAAAAATTGTCCGGAGGGGTAGAATGCAGTGAAATACTTCATACAATTTCTACTTGGAGTTTGTTTCTCCTTGTTTAGTTTATGTATGTTTTTTGCAGTGAAATACTTAGTTTTCCAATTAGTTATTATTACCATACTAGCATTAGTGCATAGCATAAATAAATTGGGAACTTAATTTGATTCTCAAAGTTTGCATAGTTTATATATTTTGTTTACTATATTTTTATACTGAAATACTTAATTTTCTAATTAGAGTTATTATTGTGCCATAAAGATGCATATATTTGCAGTGAAAAGCTTTTTCTAGCGCCGATTCACGATGTTTATCGAAAAAATGACCCAACGTTTTTGATCGTTTTATCATTAAATACCGCAAAATAACTAAGTCCATCGAAAAAATGACAAATTTATCATTTCTAGCGCCGATTCCAGCGAAAAAATGACAAAGTCAAAAAAAAAAAAACCTAAGTTTTTGATCGTTTTATCATAAAATGCTGCAAAATAACTAAGTCCAGAAAAAAAACATTAGTATTTGATCACTATTTTAAGAATAAATATAAAGTCCGGGAAAAAAAATACCAATTTTGGCGATGTTTACATCTGGAACGTAAACATCGCCAACACCGGGGTTTGGCGCCGCCAAAAAAAATCCAAGATGGCGCCAACGCCCAGTTTACCGTAAGTTTCCCTTGTCTTGTGTATTTTCTTAATTCTTGTGTATCTTTGAATATATGAGATAGTTTTTCAAAAGCTAGTATTAAATTTCAAGGGGAGGGAGGGACTCGTCATTTTTAAGAGCCTCAAAAATTGAAGAGTGATTAAAATTTAAAATGTAGTTGGGGTTAGTGTTATACATGATTTCATAAAACGGATTATATTCAACACTCTGTTGATGCAGTTTCGCAACAAATGAGCCCAGGTGCTCGCTCTTTTAGGTAGAGAAACTGGACGTCAAAATTCTCATGCGGTGATGGTACCACACTCATTTTGTGCGGTGTCGCTGAAAGAGATGGTACCAATCTGGGGAACGCGCTACGCCTGCAGTTGGCAGCAAGGCCGTATCCAGAGGGGAGGGGGGCGGCGCCGCCTCTCCCAGAAATCCCGAAATGTCCCTGAAACTTTCCTCAAACATAAGTGTTTCAAAGTCAGGCCCCCCCCCCCCCCTCCGAAAAAAATTTCTGGCTACGGCCTCGGTTGGCAGTAGCCAATAGCTGAAAATTATAGAAAATATATATATATATATATATATATTAAACAAAAGTTGGCAGTTCTTCTGCTGGTTCTGTCGGAAGAAGACTCACTTAAATTTTCTGTAAACGGATAGCTAAAATACATAGTTCGGTTAACTGAGAATGTCATCAATTGATGAACTGTAACATCATCAACTAAACTTAACTATCCATTTCTTGTGCAACGTATGCACAGTTCTACTGAAACTGAAAGAAAAAGTCGAAAGAATTCAGTAGCAGTGACAGCATTTCTACAAAATAATCTCTTTATTGACATGAACAAAGAACACAGAAGATACACACACATACATCAATTTACAGGAACTGATGGACATCATATTCCTGCCCTTGCTGCTGAAGGACAATAGCCGTCTCCTCCGCCTCAGTGACTATTTCGAAAATCTTTTTCTTGACTTGTAACTGTAGCTGTCGCGGAAGAAGCTCCGTCGTATTGTACATGCTGCAGAAGAAGTCGAGCAGTGGATTTCCCGGTTGCACCAAACTCCTGGTAAAACGCATAGAAATTCATAAATAAGCATCCAAATGAGACGAAAACGAAACATTTTCCTACACTTGATACACAAATGTATTTAGAGGTTATACAGGCCAATAAGTTAAATTAATCCGCCTTTTTTTTGTTACCTAGGTCGCCCACGTGCCGCAACGTCACAGCGTGGTTGTAACTTTGGTGCGCATACAAGCTGGCAACAAAATCCTCCATTACTCTAACAACAAAATTACGAGGAAAAATCCAAATTTTATGTTTCTACAGATGTACTTGGTGGGGAAAAAAGTGCGTACGAAAATAATCTTTTTGTATCAATGAGTTTGCTCCTTTCGTACTTTTTGCACTAATTTGTCCAGGAATTTAAATACGAGGAATGATGAATGCATGATTTTTTACATAATCTGTTAAATTTCATGTAAAGTCTTTAAAACAATCAATATTAAACAAAAACAGATTTTTGTAATGTCAAATTAATAATGAGATTCTAAGTTTGTTTTGGTGAGATACTGTTTTAAAAAGGCTATTTACATTAAGAACTAAGAAAAAGAAAAAAAAATATCTATGAAAAATATTTGACTTTGCTAAACGTTTAATAAATGTAAGAATAATCATGAAGCTTAGTCCATAACTCTCCATTTACTGATGGAATTTCTCCGGTTCCTCATTAAACTCCTAGTAATATTTAACTCAGATAAAGTTATATTAAACTCCCGTAGAAACTTGAAAGTTCCAAATTATTTTTCGTGTTATTAATTAATGACAATGATGATGACTTATAATGAAAAATGTTCTATAGGGTAAAATAATTATTTGTTGCCTAAATTACTAAGTTAAAAAGTTAACGCAAATAAACTTTTAAACACGTTCAGTAAATAAAAGGTTCAAACAATCATCAATTCCAAAAGTAAATAAATGTGCATGATTTCTAGTCAGAGACCTCAAAATATCCCCCACCTCCCCCCCGTTCTCAGTGTCGATTAAGATAAAAGGTCATTCAGATACATTTTTCAAAAACTGGGTTATCTAAGGCATTTCTACAGTGGTAAATTAATCCGTAAGCAAAATAATTATGTGCTTATCTGGCACCGAGCAAACGAGGGGCACTTTGGAAACTTTTCAGCAAAGACTGAATAAATAACCGAATTAATTAAATGTATTAGGGTCAGTTGGGGTAATTGTAAACGCTTTTTCAATGTTTTAGCTTTTGGTCCTTCCCTACCTCTTGAATGAATTCAGAGATAAAATTGAGAGCATTGTAGCCAATACTGTACTTCTTGTGAGTAAATGTGTGCAAAAATTTTGATTTTATGACTATTTGTTAGCGAATAAACTCGTGTTTACAATTACCCCAGTGTGTTTACAATTCCCCCAGATCTTTGGGGTAAGATCTGGGGAAATTAATTGTAAACAGTGATTTATTTTCGAATAAGGTTGATGTAAATGGAAAATTGTTTCGTACACAGTCTGTTTGGAAGCTTAAGAAGTTCCGGAGCAATGGTTCTCAATCTGCGGCCAACAGGCCGCATGTGGTCCGCTGAGTAATGTTATGAGTCGGCTGAGATCATTTAACGAGAAATATCTTGCAAAAAACCAAGTAATGCGACAAATTTATGTAAAAGTTGTCCCGCAGTGGGATCAGTCGGTTAAGCTTGGATTCCACAAAACACCGAAAGTGAAGCACAACTGACCGTGGTCAACGCTTGGAAGGGTGACCACCTCCCGCGACTGATTACTCTGAGACCGAGTGCGCTAAATGGAGCTGTGCACGTAAAATATATCGTCGCTTCAAATATTCACCAAGTTAGAAATAATTTCCGCTGAGGGACCAACCTAGAGGACGATCTCTCATCTGGGAGCTGGTTCAAAATCATTAAGCCCCTCTGAGCCAAGTATACTTCATTCTAACGGAGCTCATTATTAATCAGTAGGAGCTTCCTTAATTCCTGGTCGCCCTGTAAGGGAGGCTTGGATTTCTGAGTGGCATTAGCAACGACAACAACAGTTATGTAAAATAGACACAAAAGTGTAATTTACTTTAAAATATAATATTTATTGTCCCCCCGAAATATTGGAAATAGGATAAATTTAAGTGTTTACAATTACCCCAGAGTACGAAATATATGGGGTAATTGTAAACACCTAACTTGCACATGAAAAATAACAGGGAGGATGAAATTCATAACTAAATGTTTTTAGCAGCATTCCATATGACAAATAAAAATGGTTGAAAAAATTTACATCGCTTTTGTAGATGAGTTGGAGAGGAAACTAAGATCACTAAATTTTGTTAAACAACTTTTTTCACTGTGCCATTTTCAAACAGTAGTGACGCCTTCACATTTGTTTCCAAACTTACGAAACTGTTTCAATGTCTTTCCTATGTTGCCAGTTTATCACTCACAAGCAGTTAAGTTTTCAAAACCACCACAAGTGCAGTTATGAAGCTTGTTTACAATTACCCCAACTGACCCTACTAATCTTAAAACAAACAGCTCTGCATGTAATTCGCGTACTAGTATCGCTTCTTCTCCCACGCGAGAAGCGGCCTCAAAAAGATATTCATGAAGGATAAAAATCAATCGACTGAGATTGCAAAGGTTGCATCGTCAGACCGACTTATTATCATCAAATCCAGAGACTTGAGGTTACATATGATGCACCCCTGATTTTTTCTTTCCTTGACATGGATCCCTTTCAGATTGGAATAGACTCCGTGGGGCCCACATAGACGACTTTGGGAACCAATAGAATGATGTAATAAGAATGACAAATATGAGTTCTCTTTCATATACTTGATTTAGTTTTAGTAGATTAATTTTTAAACTGTCAGCGAGAAATGACGTTGTTTAATTTTAAAGTTTCTCTTTCAGCAACAAATTAGGCAATCGAATAACGAGTAGCTGGATGGAATCGTGGGATCCTCCAATTTGAATGCAAAAATTTGCAGTTTTATTCTGAATTACATCCTCACAAAAAGTTATTGTAATGCTGAATTATACTTATAACAGCTGAAGTAAAATAAATTGCAGAGACTTACCCTTCTCGCGTTTTCCTTATTAAAAAAAAAAAAAGGTACAGTTCGAAATTTAACCTCTGATATTTTTTTCTTCTAATTTTAACGATTTGAGATGTATGATTTAAAATATTAGCAGCAGAACAATTAGTTGCAAAGCTTATTTATATTCTTTGCGACTGAGAATAAAAATGGCATTTCTTTACCTGCCTTCATCACCGACTGAATACCTTTTTCATACCTAACTTTTAAAATTACACTGATAGTCTGAGTTATAATTTAATACTTTATCGTCTTCTATTGATGTATGTAGATCTGTGACCCAGCCCCGTTATTTAAGCTATCCCCCCCCCCCTGAGGGAGAGCAGATGATACTGTCAACATAGACTATACACACCTATGTAAATTGTGTGTGCGTTTAAACCTTAATTTATGAACACCTGTCCAATGCGACAATTTTCAAACTACCTGTTTAAATCTCCAAAATCTCCCACGTCGTCACTGCCATGAGGAAATTCTTCCGTCAGGTATGGCATCTTTTTCTTGCTACCAGAGGACTCTGACTCCTCGTCCAAGACTGCCTCAGCGGCAGATCTCTTGAGGAGTGCGTTTCCGGCGGCCTCGTCGAAAACAGGGACCGACAGACTGTCATGGTTGTTGTTGTTGTTGTTGTTGTTCGAAGAGGAAGGACTCATACCGAGGAGGGCTTCGTTGTCGTGATGTGTGAAATCTTTGCTCTGCATGTAGGGAATGAGAAATTCCATCTGCTTCTGGTACCTCCAGACACGAGATCCACTGCTTTTGCTTGAATCCTTCTGTCTTTTTAGCGCTTCACGGAAGTTGTCGCGAAGTTTTTTCCACTTCATCCGAGCAGATTTTGCTGAAAGAAAATACAAGCACTAATGTATTTCAACGGAGTGGTCTTAAAATAGATAATTATTCAATAAAATACAATAAAATAAATACTACGTAAATCTTTCTTGCAGAGTAATTCCATCCGGTTGAGAATGTTTTCCAACAACCGATGTGCTGCTCATCTGTTCCGACGGGGAGAGAATATGTTGTCGACATGAATAAATGGAGTAGGAAACAGTAACGTAACCCTCCTAACCCTACAGTGCATCTAAGCTAACATTATGTGACTGCTGTAACAGAAGTCTGCCAGACAATAATTTCGGAAAAGACATTAAACTGACACAAACAGAACAGCTAAGGAATCTATTCTCTTATTTGCCAACAAATGCATGACTTTTGGTTCTACTACCTGAAATCTTTTATCAAATAATATATTCTACATCTGCTGGAAGAAATGAAAACAAATTAGCGCCTAGAGAAGTTGTGCGAGAGGAAATTTTCGAACCGCATTTGCAGTTCTGAACGGTAGCATCTCTGAACGGTAGCATTCTGAACGGTAGCAAGTTTAGCAATAGCCAAATAAAAGTGGAGTCATTCTCATGAACATGCAAATCACATTTGCTTTAAATGTGCGATGTAATATTCGCAAGTGCTCTTTATCTTCCGTAATACGATAGATTTTTGTCAAAAACGCTTTAAGGGAGACGAAGAACACTATCAGGCCAGCCTGTGCCGTTGAGGTGGAGCCTGACGATCGCTTAAAAGCCAAGCCTTTACTGAGTTTGAATGATGCACAGCATTGTATTATGAGAAGATGAACTTTCTTGAGAAGATACCACCATCAGGTTTGCAATCGAAATTTTCTAAACCAAATCTGGAATTCTACAGTCAGTGCAAAGGTTATCCCTTGCAAAAATGGTTAGAACTTGTTTCACTGTTGATTCATATAAAGACTTGCGTGGGTAGGGGGAAAACCACAATATGTATTTTTCTCAATGGAATTTTTCTGAGTCATATCGTGGGAAAGTTCCACATGACGGAGTAGGTGCGATCGATCTTACACTGTAATGTATGGAAAAGTGTGCTACAAAAGAAAGTTTGTTAATAATGTATGATTTTTTTGAGTGAAGTAATTTAAACTAATTTAAATGTTAGATGCATTTATATGTCAGAACTTTTTGGAACTAAATTCCCAAATTGAAAAAATAGTTTGATAGACGGAAACCGCTGAACGGATTAAAATCGACCCACCGCATTACTAAAGTGTGCAAGTGTGCTTGCTAACACAGGAGATACTTATTTTTACTAAAATAAAAATTTATCAATCAAAGATAAAGCAAAGACAAAATTACAGAAACGGTAAAAAACGTTACATTTAATAACATATTTCCTTTTAAAAGTTTTTTTTTTTTTTTTTGCTCGTATACTTTCTGTTACGTTGGTCATACGGGTTTTATAAGATATCTGGTAATTGTTATTATTTGAAAAGAAATTTATATCTATTACATACTCAACCTTAATCATTCTAAAGATTAAAATTAATTTTAATATTTTCTGGCAACAATTTTCAGAGGAATTCTTCTGAGCATTAAGGTAGCATTTTAAGAGGTTGCAAAAATGTTGCGTTGGGCACAAGCCTTAGTTTTGGCATAATTCATTACTAAATCAAGCAAATATCAATTTTAAAGATTTTTTCTTATTTTTTGGACTTAATACTTTTTTTTTCTAATTTAATACTTCTTTATTTAATTTCATATTTTTTGAACTGTCATAGAAGTGACATTGCCTTTTTTTAACTGTAAATGTTACGTTGGACAAGATGGAAGGATCTTAAACTAAAGATATTTATATTCTCAGAACTCTAGTCAAGATAAATCATGGTTAAATACTTTTAGAATGATTGAAAACTACAAATACCCTGATTTCGGTATTTTTTAAGGGCAGGAGTAAAAACCCATTGATAAACACCCAACCTACTGGGTATTTACTAGGGATGTAACGAATAGTGATTTGGCCGAATTGCCGAATATTCGGCCATTTCTTCCAGGCCGAATACTAAAATTTCTAGAAAATCGTCGTAACAGAAAGTACTTGTCAAATTTAAAAGTATTCATCAAGTCAAACACCAATTCCACACTGTTAACTTTAGAAGTTACCTCTGTAAATCAATTGTGCTCTGACTCCATTTTTGAAACGAACATTTATTAGTTGAAGCAAAGGTTAAACACCGGTAAAAAAGGTTAAAATCTAGTAATAACAAAAGGCTATAACATCATAGGAACACAAGAAATAGGAGCTACTGCCAGCAGCCTCTCAGCTTCCATTTAAAGGTAAACAGGTAAGGAAAACTCTCTTCACTTCTTCGCTCATTAGCATAAAGATGGTTTCTTCTTCTTGCTGGCTTGGCTGGATTAATGTCACGCAACATCACTCCCCTCCCAGTGACAACGCGTTATGATCCGTAAAATAGTGCACCTGACGACCAGACCTAGTCGTGTACCAATGTCGATCTGACGTACTTGTGGCCTGTGGTTGTTGCAAATCAGTTGTGGACCGAGACGGTTGCACTTCATGGACAGGAGGAGATGGGAAGAAAACTACAGGATGTTGATCTATTGCATCAGGAACTACATCAAAGAATGCCGGCTTGAGACTGTCTATGTTGACAGTCATCTTGTTGACACCATGTTGAATTACAAAAGTTTTTTCGCCCCTAGTTAGCACTTTATATGGGCCTGTGTAAAAGGGTTGAAGACTACTGCGATGACTAGCACTTTGGCGGAGAAAAACATGAGTGCAAGACGTTAGGGCATCATGTACGAAAACACTTTTTCCGGAACGGAGGTTAGTTGGAGTAGGACGCAGGGTTGACATAGTGTCCCGAAGCTTGCCCACGAAAGACACTGGGTCAATGTAGCTTTTCAACGTCGAAAAAAATTCTCCAGGGAGGCGAAGTGGTTCACCATATAGCAGCTCTGCAACACTTGCTTGGAGATCCTCCTTGACGCAGGATCGCAGGCCAAGGAGTATTGTTGGAAGAACTTCCACCCAGCGTTCGGTAGCGTGACAACGAATGGCTGCCTTGAGGCTTCTGTGGAACCGCTCGACGAGTCCGTTCGATGCAGGATGATATGCAGTTGTATGTATGTGGTGGGATCCCATAATCTCCGTCAGCGACTTGAATAGCTGTGATTCAAATTGGCACCCGCGGTCAGTTGTGACACGAAGAGGAACACCAAATCTGCAAATCCATTCAGAGTAAAATTTTGAAGCAGTGGTTTCAGCAGTGATGTCAGGAACTGGTAAGGCTTCAGGCCAACGCGTGAATCTATCCACCATCGTCAAAAGGTATTGGCATCCTTTTGAAAGTGGTAAGGGCCCAACAAGATCCAGATGAACATGCTCAAAACCAGACCTGGGAAGGGAAAATTCTCCAATAGGGCTAATTGTATGGCGAGAAACTTTACTGCTCTGGCAAGGGATACAACATCGTGTCCATCTGGTGATGTCGGCTGTCATAGATGGCCAGCAAAAACGCTGCTTGATGAGATGTAGGCTTCCTTTAACGCCAGGATGAGACAGACCATGTAGACCGTCAAAAACCTGTCGGCGCATGGACTTAGGGACAAAAGGACGAATTGTAGTAGTCTTCGTATCACAAAAAAGTTCCAGGGAAGAGTTCTTCTAAAGGAAACTTTTTGAGCTCTAACTTTGAAGTAGACGGATCGTTCGCCAACTGTCTCAATTCTTCATCGTTCTGTTGCTCCTGGGCCAGGACTCTAAGGTTGATGGCTGGAGGATTACGAATGCTATATACTCGTGAGAGTGCATCAGCAATGCTGTTGTTGCAACCACTGACGTGACGAATGTCCGTTGAAAACTGGAAAATAAAGTCTAAATGACGGAGTTGTCGCGGACTACACTTTTCAGCTTTGAGAAAACGCAAAGCACAACGGTTTATGGTCTGTAAAAATAACAACAGTTCTTGCTTCAACCATGTATCTGAAGTATTTTATGGCCTCATAAATCGCTAGCAACTCACGGTCGTAAGCAGAATATCGCTTCTGAGCAGCTGAAAGTTTCTTGGAAAAAAATGCTAAAGGTTGCAGTCCTTGGGGAGAATTTTGATGCAACGCTCCACCGATAGCAGTGTCAGACGCATCCACGTATAAGGATAAACTGGCAGAAGGGTTTGGATGAGACAACATGGTGGCATCAATCAGCTTTTGCTTGCATGTTTCGAAAGCCTTGGTAGCATTATCCGTCCACTGAATCAATCGTTTATCGTTTTTGGTAGAATTAGTGAGAAATTCATTGAGTGGAGCTTGACAGTTAGCCATATTAGGGAGAAAACTTCTATAAAAATTAATTGCACCTAAAAATCTTCGAAGTTGCTTAACAGTCTCTGGCTTGGGAAACTCTGAGATGCACTTAACTCTCTCAGGTATAGGTTTGCAACCCGCATGCGTCACGAGATGTCCCAAAAATTGCACTTGGGGAACACAAAAAATGCACTTAGAAACATTGATAGTTAAGCCGTACTTGTCAAGTTGCTTTAAGACTTGTTTCAAGTGGCTTTCATGTTCTTCATGAGATGAACTAGCAATTAAAATGTCATCCAGGTATGGGAAGCAAAAATCCAGACCTTGTAAAACCTCATGAATAAATCTTTGAAAAGTCTGGGCTGCATTTGAAAGGCCAAAAGGCATATATACAAATTCAAACAATCCAAAAGGGGTAGTGATTGCTGTTTTTGGTATATCACTGGGATTGACGGGTATATGATGAAAAGCCCTCACTATATCGATTTTTGAAAATATCTTTCTGCCGTGTAAATTTTGAGTAAAATCCTGCAAATACGGAACGGGATAGTTATCAGGGCGCGTAGTTTTGTTCAAAGCTCTATAGTCGCCTGTTGGTCTCCAATCCCCTGAACCTTTAGGTACAAGGTGCAAGGGTGAGGCCCAATTCGATTTGGAAGGACGACAGATGCCCTGGTCTAACATATACTGGAATTCGCGTTTAGCAACGGCTAGCTGAGCCGGAGGCAATCTCCTAGGTTTAGCAAAAACAGGCGGTCCAGTAGTTTCAATGTAGTGGTACGTGCTATGAGCAACCCTGTCATTGAAAGGGCGGGGACGCGTAAGGTTAGGAAATTCATCCAGAACTTTTTTGACAGATAATTCGTTTGATATAGTTTTGATTGAAGTAAATATACCCTGAACATATTGACCTTTTGTTGTTAATTTGGTTAAAGGATCAATGAGGCATTTGTTTTTTAAGTCTATTAGTAAACCAAAATAAGCCAAAAAATATCGGATCCAATTATGGGCCGTTTAACATCAGCAACAATGAATTCCCATTTAAAACTTCTGCGTAATTTTAAATCAAGTTCAATTAATTTTTGGCCAAAAGTTGAAATTTTAGCATTGTTTGCTGCGAACAGGCAGAAGGATACCGGCTTATTTTTAGTGTAATTAGGAATAACCGATACATCAGGGCCAGAATCAATAAGATAATTTGTTTTGCTAGAAGGGTCATAAATACATAAGCAAAGTAGGTCGTGTGCTAACACACGTCGCTACTGTGATGCACTGGCGTCGTTTCCCGAAGTGAAAAATGAGCAAGGTGGTTCGCATTTACGAGCACGATCTCCGAAACGATTGTGAAAAAAACAAATACCATTCTTATGTGTTCTATGACCTCTAGAATTGCTGCGATACCTAAACGAATTGCTCCGGTACCTACCACGAAAAGGTGCGCGAGAACGGTTACGGAAATTTTGAGCGATTGTTAATTCCTCATTTTTTTTAGAAAGTTCCAAAATCTGTAATTGCAAAATTCTGTACTCGCTACTCTCGGTTACGGCGGCAATTGTATTAGTATTACTGTAACTAGGTTCACTTAACTCAGACGCCTTGTCTGCAAGTAAGGCTAATTTATCGAGCTCATCTCCGCTAACAGCAAGTACAGTTTGAATATTTGTTGGCAAGCGTTGAAGCCAAAGATTTTTCAAAAAATCGTCTGAAACTTGACCCGAAGCAAGCTCTTTCATTTTACGAAGCAAGACGCTTGGCTTCTGATCCCCTAACGTAAGTTCCTGCAGTAAGGCTTTAGTATTTTGTGCAATGGAGTGCTCAAAAGTTTTTAATAGCCTATCTTTTAACGTTGTGAAAGGATTCTCAGTCGGGATTGTAAGAATCAAGTCACTAACAGTAGACAAAATATCTGTGTCGAGGATGCTAATCAAGTAATTATATTTAGTCTTTTCATCAATTGTTAAGAATAAATGTTGCATCTAGCTGTACGAAAAACAATTTAGTATTATGCTTAGAAAAGGCGGGCAGTTTAGACTGCATTGCAAGGATTTCGTTGCACTTTTGCGACTGCATATTTGAGTAAGACAATTTAATAAAATGTAAATAAATAATTGAATTTGCCTGAACAATTGCGCGATAAAAGGTGAGAAAAAAAATTCCTAGTAAAAATCATTAAGCCATGAAATACAATATTAAAAAAGTATACCGAACATAAAAATGACTAGGTAACGCATGGTTTAAAATGCACATATGTCATAAAAATAACTACGCAATTCATAAATCACTCATTACGGGCAGTCAGCAAAAAAACAATAGCTTTCAATTTGAACAATACGCTAAAAGTATAAGTTTAACGCCACAATACAACACACATTAGATGCACTAAAACTGGATATTAAGACCAAATTGAAAATATGCATTGAAAAAAGGGGAATTCACAACCCATACCTGGAGACAAAATTGCAACAACAATAGCCACAAGCCTGAAAACTAATGCCAACCACGCATTCTAGAACAGGTCACCACTGTTAACTTTAGAAGTTACCTCTGTAAATCAATTGTGCTCTGACTCCATTTTTGAAACGAACATTTATTAGTTGAAGCAAAGGTTAAACACCGGTAAAAAAGGTTAAAATCTAGTAATAACAAAAGGCTATAACATCATAGGAACACAAGAAATAAGAGCTACTGCCAGCAGCCTCTCAGCTTCCATTTAAAGGTAAACAGGTAAGGAAAACTCTCTTCACTTCTTCGCTCATTAGCATAAAGATGGTTTCTTCTTCTTGCTGGCTTGGCTGGATTAATGTCACGCCACACACACATTAACTTATGATGTGTGATTAAATTATATTTGTTAAGAATCTAAAAGATCTAAAGTTAATGCATTCTCTGTATTGTTTTCAAGGCAATAAAACTGAGAATTTAATTCACAAGTGGAATAGAAATTACACGTTTTAATGCAAGCATTAGCATTATTTTACTAATTATTCAATTCAAATTAAAGAAACACTATTGCTTAGTGAACTTTTACCAGGCTCAAAATAGTTTTATGAAGATATTTTTAACGTTATAAAAGTTAATATTTTTATTTTATGGGGTTTTTTTTACATACCTATTTTTAAAAGATCTATTAAAACTTAATGCACTTAACTGGGACATGTTTTTATTTTCAAAAACCCCAATAACTTATGCTATCTAAATATTCATGATATATTCTGGGCTTTTCTCATTTCTCTCTAACCCAATATTCACAATAAATCAGTCTGCCCAAACGAAGTCTGCCTTCCACTTTGTTAATAAAACCAAAATAAAAGTCTCATATTCTCCATCATAACTAACTATTGCCAGCTTTTGGGAGCAAATGCTCATAATAAAATACAAATTATCACCTTAAAATCTGATTTTGCTCAGTCAAACCTATAATCAACGTTTAAAAAAAGTAGTATTTTCCTAAATTATTTTTATTTATTAAAACTTTATACTAATGCGTTCTTTTGCGATAACTATAATTCAATTTTAAAAGTTTAAAATCAAATTATTTTTTCACATTTCTACTGTAGCAGAACTATCCGGCCAAATAGTCCATCAATATTCGGCCAGGCTGAATTTGATCTTACAGAGTATTCGGCCAGACCGAGTATTCGGCTAGGTCATAAAATGACTATTCGGCCAAAGGGCCGAATACCGAATAGTGGCCGAATTCTAGCTACATCCCTAGTATTTAACCCACCCACATCTACAGCGTGTACTCTATCTCGATTTTCAGATAAAAGCTTTGTCGACTTTCAGACACATTTAATGGCTGTAATGTGATGCATTCGTCTGGACACTGCTCCGACACACACACACAGATGCGCCGCGGACCATTCATTTCATGAGTAGGGAGAAATAGCTAAATAGCTAGACCAAATATGGCATCTTTTCGTTAGCATCGTACACGGATTCGGCAAAAGAGCTTCACGTAGATACTAATCGATAGCCGCATGGAACTATCTTTGCAAGCAGCTGCAAGGGTTGGGAGATTAAGCTCTCCCATTGAACTTTTGGTTTTAAGCTAAAATAAATCTAGCATTCATATAATTTTTAACACCTACGTTCTTGAGAAAAGAATGTGCTTACAATAAAAAAGTTATTTTTTCCAAAGCTTGGAGCCTATCGAATTTAAAAGGACCCTTGTGATATTGGGCAAGCCATTAAAATTCAGAATCCCGTATTTCATTTACATTCATATAATGGAACCTCGATACATCGACCTCGAATCTTTCATTCTCTCATATGAATCGTCTTAACAGTCCCGTTTCGAATGCTAACGCGCTTTCTAAACAATGGTTAATTTTAACATCTTAGATCGTTCCTGAAACTAGCAGATTCTCGTACCTTATCGGTCAAAAATTTTTGTTCAGCGCCTTGCCATTATGTTTGCGATCAATGCTGAGGAACCAATATACCAATATGCAGCCCCCATCAGAAGAAGAAGAAAAAAATAAAATAAATATGATCACGCAATCAATTGAGGAAGAGTTGGCTTGATTGTTCAAGAAGTCATCACAGCAAACGAAGAAATGGATAACGACGCCTGTGAAAGATGAAAAAGTTAAATGCATAGCCAGTTTCAGCATTTTCTAAAACATATAAAGGATTTGAAATGATGAGAAACTTTGCATTTACATAAATTAAAAGAAAGGTGCCATAAATGTTTCAGATTTATCATTTGATTTAAAAAGGAAAGGAGTGTGTACTAGTCAAAGATCCTATATATGAATTTTTCTTTGATTTGTGTTTTTTGTTTTGAATAAAACAGTTTTTCATCTAGATATCTTATGCTGACCGCATACATCGTTTTCTCGTGTCTATCGTTCAATACAATGAATATTCCCTTTAGAAAAGATCGGTCGAGCTTCTACTTAATTATTACCGCGTAATACTTAAAAAATTTTCTCTCTGAATAGTTAAGTACTTACTAACAAGGCGAACCAAAAAAAAAAAAAAATTTAACAATCGCTTGATAAAAGGAAAAAAATGTAGTCCTACTTTAGTGATCAACACTAAAATTAGAAAGATTTCGATACTCAAAAACTACATTTACAGTTTTATTGTATTCCTTCGTTACATATCTTTTTTTTCTTCTTGTTTGTTTGTTTTTCTCAACGATAACTTTAGAATTTCGTTTCATTTATCGTATTCCCTAAAAATACACACACACAGATACGTAGTGCGTTTTATTTACATATACGAATGTGTAGCGGCGGAGTAATTTCTAGAAGGATAGGGGGGGGGGGAAGCACCAAAGCTTAAAAACTTGTTCGCCCTCGTAATTTGTTTCATCATAAGAGTGCGTTTAGGTTCTTGTAATCCATTAAAACCAATTAATCTACTCTTGCCATCGACGCGCAAATCCTTATTTACAGCCAATGAGCTCCTTAAAAGTCTGTAGAATTTGCGTTCGATGTGTTTTCTTTGCAATTCATTGCTTCGGGGGATGAGGGTGGGGGAATCTTTGTACTTTTTCTTTGAAGAAATTATGAAAGTTTCTGTAGATTGTAAATTAGACAGAACAGAGTTTTAATGACAAAAAGATTGTTTCACGGAACTATGTAGCATGTACGCAGTGTGTCAAAGAATTTTTAAGATTAGGTTTATGAAATAAAATAAAGACTACAAATTATATATTTTTAAGTATTTTTATTCAAAATAAGTTTCTCCGGCTTCAATACATTTGCTACAGCGGTTTAACAGCGATTCGAATGCCTGTTCCAACTCACATTGTGGGACTGCCTCCAAAGCTCGCGTCGAAGCTGTTTGTATAGCGTCAATGTCATCAAAGTAAAAAAAAAAAAAAGGTAAATACATGAACCGAAGTTTTGGCAGTGGATCAGCTGATAGCTAAGGAGTTTCACGAATGCTCGATAGCGCAGATAAGCTTAGTTCCAGCTGTAGTCTTGGAAATTCTTTAACACACTGTGTACAAACAGCTTCGACGCGAGCTTTGGAGGCAGTCCCACAATGTGAGCTGGAACAGGCATTCGAATCGTTGTTAAACCGCTGTAACAAATGCATTAAAGCCGAAGTAGCCTATTTGGAATAAAAATACTTAAAAATTTAACATTACTTGTTTTTATTTTATTTCCTAAACCTAGTCTTAAAAATTCTTTGACACACTGTGTATGTCAGAGCTATCGTTCACGCGCTATAGAGCGTCAAATGCTCCGAAATTGGAAAGTAGAACGCAAAAAATCGAATTTCAAGCGTTTCCAATCTGAAAGATCAATTCCAAATCTAGGGCTCTGAAAAATCAATTAAGTAATGAAAAATGGTTCGGAGAAATTAAAATTTTAGTAATTAGAATATCCCTCCCCCCCACAAAGCATCTGATATCCCAGTTCCCGTATCCGACCGATTTTTTTTTAACCATCTGCATCCTGATCCGGCCACTGCATGTGATATCTGGTTATCTGGCGTCTCAAATTTGATATTTGAAACTTAAAATCAACACTTTTGAACATGTATGTAAATCAAAAATTTAATACTTATTCGAAAGCGTTAGGGTGCATAAAATATGGACAGGATTTGCTGGTTTCAAACATCACAGCCAGATGTCAGGTATGGATAAGTCACTCAAGAAATGTCGGATATCTGGTATCCGCGAAAATCAATATCCGGTGTATCCCTAATCCTGACTTTTGTAACGTCCCAAAGCAAAATCCTGCCACTGTTCATATAAGCAAATAAATAAATAAATAAATAAATATATATATATATATATATATATATATATATATATACATATGTTTGTGCGTGTAAACTAATATGCCCAAACCAAAAGTTTCCCACCCGTTGCCAAAAGTAATTTGGAGAAAAAAGTTTTTTTTTTCATACACGTTTCGCTCAATGGAGTCTGAAGGAGCATGATTCAGTTGTTTAATTTTATTAAACTGGAAGCTGTTAATGAATTAAATTTTTGCTCAGAATGTAAAATTAGAGATCATTGCTACCTTAGTCGCTGTTGAACAGAACTGATTTTATTAAAATATTTTTGTATTTATTCAGACACTAGTTTTGAAATTTTAATATGGGCTGTCTAGAAAATATTTAAAAATTATTTTACTGGGTTCTGGGTAACTTTCTTTTATGCTTGGCGTGGGGGGGGGGGGGGGGGGAAAGGTCCCGCCAAAACCCGCCGTTTGTATGTTGTTATATTTCGTTGGTTTAAAAATAATATTTTTGGAGCTCAAAGTCAAATGTACTGTACAAAAAATATTTATTCTTCATAGGAGGATTTATATTCTTCATATCCTTCTTGACTTCAGCCCTGTGACCCATATATATGTATATGATGTGCTTGTGAATGTCTAACAAACCCTTTGGCAAAGGTTCAAAAAAAATTTACGGGAACAAATTTTCAAGACCAAGCAACCAGAATGATTCTTCACCGCTTTGGTTAAATGCTTTTGATCTCCCGAAGTATTTCCGATATCCAGTAACGTAGTTTCAATGGAGAAATTCCAGTTGTCATCAAAAACAAAAGTTGTCATTTTCAGTAAGGAACGTCTATTCCGCGTGTGACAAAAGAATGAACTCATCGAATAATTATGGCGCTGATATTTAAAAAAAAAAAAACCTAAAACTAGGTCACCCGAAGCAGCACCTACCGAACGGTCCGAGCTCCTCAACCCCAGCTGCTCCGCACCGCAAGCGCAGTAAAGAAAGGTAGAGAGAGCCAAGGGGAGAGAAGAGAGGCAGCAAACGACCGCCCCTCTCCATTCTGCCCCCTCAACTTACCGTCTGGGAAATTCGCTGCCGCCGCCACCTTAACCCAAGCCTTCTCCATGGCATCGAAGTCCTTGTAGGCAGGATTATCCATATCCCACAGGCAGGGAAAACTGCGGACACTCTCTATAAACATCTCCATGGTGTAAAAAGTTGTCAAAAACTTCCCGTTTAAACAAATAGGATTCGATATAACTCAGACTTCTTCAGCGGGCCCCCGCACGCATGCGCTCGGTACCGATCGAACCCAGCACTGGGTCGCGTCGCTTCGCGGGGCGCGACGCAGCGCCGCCCTGGGGGAGAAGAGCAGAAGTACACTCCAGGGGGGAAGGCGGGGGTGGAAACCGAGTGCAGGCTCCTCGTCAGCGACTGGCGCAGGCGCATCGGGCGTGGTCCATCGCAGGCTCCGCTAGCATATCTCCAGGATATAGAGCAGCCCCGACTAAAATATGGATGCCCTAGGAAATGTCGATAATTTTATAGAGAATATTTTCTGATTAATGGATTGGGACGCGCGTACCACTGGTGGTACGCAGTACTTTTCATAGTAGTACATGCGAGTAAATTCATACAGCATGTAAAAATTTTACATTGGGATAATTACAATGCAGAAATATTTTACATCAAGTTTATTTTTGCAATACTTAACATCACTGTAATTCATCATCATGATTCTCCTACAATGAAATTCTATCATAATGACCCAATATAATTTGTATGCTGTTTAGGATTTTTGTTTCTTTTATTATTATTATTATTATTTGGAAAATGAACTGTTCCGAAAATTGCGATCGAGGGAGGAAAAAATAAAGAAAAGAAACTTGGCTTGATATTTATTTGTTGAGTAAATTATTAATAAATGTAAAAATCATTGTTAAAAAGAGTTTGTTGCCATTAAGCAGTTGTATTAAAAGCAATTATAATAAGAGTTTGAGTCGAGGCTTCTTTAAAACAAAAATCAAATTTCTTTAGATATTAAGTAAATTGGACTTTTCAAAATAAACTTCAAAACGGAATTTATCATACAAATGATTACTTTTTAGTGCCAGTCATTCAAAGTGGCTGTGCCCTTTCATATGATTTTTCTTTTCTTAATTAGAGTATTTATATAAAAAATGTATTTGCACGAAAAAGATTAAAATAGAATAGTTTTTGGAGAAAAAAAATACAACCAACTCCCAATTCAAAATTGCGATAAAAAGTGAAAAAAAAAATATTTCTTTAAATAACATCGATACGACTTTTAAACATAGTTTTAGAAGTCGGTGAGAAATTATGATATGTGAAATCTTTTGTAATCATGAACCAATTACAAATATAAATCGGCCAGAGCTTGCAACAGTTCCAATATGAAGTAATACTTGGTATGATTGCAATTAGACTGTCATAATTTTGTACGGACGTACAAAACGGTTTAAAAGTCGTATCGATGTTGTTTATTTTTTACTTTTTAGTGCGATTTTTAATTTGAAGTCGGTTCTATCCCCCCTCCCCCAATTATTTCATTATTTTATGAATTTAACCCGTTATAGAATGGTAAAAAAAAATAATTTTAACAATGCATCAAATTTTCATAAAAGAAAAGTACAGTTATTATATTAACAAAACTACACCTAATTCAATCTTTCAATTTCTCAGGTTATATTTCAATAATACTTAATTACTGATATTACAACGTTTTTCTTATTTTAATTAAAAACACTCTTAAAAATCAAGCACATTTGAAACTGGCAACAATGAAAATGACTGATAATACTTGTGGTGGGACATTTAAAGATGATTTTAGAAAAAATGATTCATTGCAAGAAACGCAGTTATCGTACCATGAAACATGCTACATTTTAACACTCGACCCGAACAGTCAAATATATACAATAATGGACATTATGCAGCGTAAAATTACTGTGCTCAAATTCTTGTAACTTTTCGCTTAGAAGGTGAACGAGTAGATGGGAATTTGCAATAATCCTGTAACTTTGAGGTTATCATTTTATCACGCATGCAAGTGATATTCTGAGTATTGATCCACAGCAAGTACCTGTGAACCGGTAACTAGTTTCGGATCACATCTTACATCATACCTGTGAATTATTATAATCATATACGCCGTTTATTTATTGAATTTTGTGTTGTTACTTTCTGGTACATACTGGGAAACTGTTTTGTTTTACCTTAATTAGTACCCAGGCACTAATTATGGGTAAACGCCCTTTCTTACTTTGCAGGAACAAAACTCAATAAACTAAAGGAGTCATGTAAGTAAGTGAACTTAAAAAAAGTCACGAGGTTAATTAATAATTTTCAGATAAAATAAATAGTTAACTTTATTTCGCACCAGCAAATATACACAATATTCAGGAACGGAATTAGCCCAATATTATGTAATGTAGAGAAACATTTGTAACTTGACCACTTATCATGACCATCTGTCTATATTGACCACTTGTATACACGAAATTTGGGTGGGAGAATTATAAAAACCCTTTGTCGGTTGATCGCATAATTATTACTATAACATTATTTATTCATTCTTGAAAAAGATAAAAGTAACTAAAACAACTTTTTCAGGATAGTTTTTATGCGACAATGTTATATCTATATTTTTGTTCTATCTGAGATAGCCATTTTGAATAATTATATATTTTAAAGAAATCTTTACCATCAAATAAGTAACTTACATAGTTAATTAGGTATTCATCTTTATTTTAACTAAATATTTCAATTTTAAAGTTGTATGATACATTTTAAGCAATTGAGGTTAAATTTCTCTAATGGTATTTTAGAAAATTTGAAATAAAATATCTAATTACTGTTTTAAAGTAATGTTAACACATGAAGATAAACTTAAAAGTTTTAATTAGCTAAAAAAGGAATAAAAACATAGTGTAAGAATGAAAGAATAAAAAAAATCAATCATGCCCACCCTCTATAAGTTGACCACATGTCTAAGTTGACCACTAAAGTGCTGCTCCGCAACAGGTTTCACTGTATATATATATGTGTGTGTGTGTGTGTGTGTGTGCGTGTTACATACATATATATACGTGTGTGTGTCAACAGTCGAGCGAAGTTTCTTGAACATACAGAACAGCATTCAATTTTTATTCTTTTTATTTTTCAATTCTTAATCTACTTACAATGATGTTATATACAATGTTGGAAGAGATGAATATTTACAAATACAAATACAAATACAAAAGTGACGACCAGCAACAGGCTCAGGGCCTAGCTAGGCTGGTCCTAGTCAATTTAGCAGTCCCCAATGAACATCAAGAGATTTCTTAAACGTTTTTACCTCGCTGCAATTAACAGTCGCTTCTGGTAAACTATTCCAATTGCCTACAACCCTATTGAAGTAGTAGTTTTTCCTAATTTCAAGATTAGCCTGAGATTTGAAAAGTTTAAAACAATGACCTCTGGTTCTACTTTCAGCACATAGCTGTAGTCCATCAACATTTCCCGTTTTAATGAATTTAAACAACTGAATCATGTCCCCTCTGACTCTCCTTTGCTCAAGACTATACAATACAATACAATACAATACAAAAAGTACACCAACAACAGGCGCTAGGCCCAACAAGGTTGGTGAATAGATGAGCAATTCCTGCTTGACTTCTTCATGCTCCTCTTCCTTTTCTTCTTGTCCCTACTTTTATCTTGAACGCCCATTTGCATGAAAGAAAAAGAAAAAGCAGTATCAATTTACATAAAAAACTATTTGAACAAAAGCTAAGAGAGAAACATTATCAGATTTCAACTGGCTGCTCTCTTCACAATCCCCCAGTGACGATCCAAACCTTCCTTAAACGATTTAACATCCTTAGAATTAACAATGTGCGATGGCAAAGTGTTCCAATCGTCGACAACTCTACTGAAAAAGCAATGTTTCCTACACTCCCTCTTAAATTGTGATTTAAATAATTTCAATCCATTTCCCCGAGTCCTATTACTATGAGAAAATTGTAAACCTTCTGTTTCATTTAACTTTATAAATTTGAACAACTGAATCAAATCTCCCCGTTTCCTTCTTTCTTGTAACGTATACATGTTAAATTTCTTTAATCTGTTTTCATAAGCCATACCTGAGGTTCCTTTAATAATTTTTGTAGCCCTGCGTTGAACTTTTTCTAACATGTCAATATCTTTTTTTAAATATGGCGACCAAAATTGTACTGCATACTCTAGATGTGGCCTAACCAGTCCTCTGTACAATGGCAAAATAACCTCTTTTGATTTACACGAAACATGTTTTTTAATATACCCCAACATTCTATTTGCCTTATTACTTGCTTCTCTACATTGATACCCCATTTTAAGATCACTAGAAACCACTACACCTAAATCGTTTACAGTATTCCCTGATTTAATTTGTTGTCCTTGCAAGTTATATGCTGCGCATTTATTTTTATGACCCATGTGTAGAACTTGACATTTTTTAATATTAAATGACATACCCCACTTAGCAGCCCATTCCGATATACGTGATAAATCTGTTTAAAATCGTTCTATTTGTTCCTCTGTGTTGACAATTCCCATTATTTTTAAGTCATCAGCAAATATACTAACTTTGCCCAGTATACCCTCAGTTATGTCATCAATAAATATTATGAATAGGAGTGGTCCAAGAACAGAACCTTGTGGAACACCACTTTCTACTTCTATCCATCGAGAACTATTACCCTTGATTTGCACTCGTTGCTTTCTCCCGATTAACCAACTTTTAATCCATTCAAATGTATGACCCTGAATACCGAATCTTTTCAATTTTAGTAGCAGAGCTTTATGTGGAACTTTATCAAATGCTTTCTGAAAGTCAATATAAGCTACATCTATGCTATTATTGCGGTCTAACTCCTTTGTTATTACATCATAAAAATTTAAAAGATTAGTCGTGCAAGATTTTCCCTTCCTAAATCCGTACTGATTTTGTGCTAGCAAACCTTTTGTTTCAATAAATTCAGTTATATGACTCTTTAGCATGGTCTCAAAGATTTTACAAATAACTGATGTCAAACTAACTGGACGATAATTCCCTGGCTCACTCTTGGATCCTTTCTTAAACAGAGGAGTAATATTTGCTAATTTCCAATCTATCGGCACTGTTCCTGACTGATAAGAGCATTCAAATATAGACCATAACACACCCCCCATCTCCTCTGCACACTCCGTTAAAAATTTTGGATAGATAGAATCAGGCCCAGGAGCTTTGAAAGGTTTTAAATTCCTTAGATGGTGAATAACCTCTTCCCTATTAAATTTAAGATCATTTATTCCCTCACTGTTAGCATTTTCCACAACAGCGCTATCACAGTTAAAATTCCTACTGAATACAGTTGCAAAAAATTCAGTTAACATAGTTGCCATTTCTAAATCATCATCTACTATCTTGCCCTGACTGTCGATTAGTGGGCCTAAGTGTGTGTCCGCTTTCTTGTTACCATTTGCATATGCGAAAAAACTTTTCGGATTAATATTGATGTCATTTGCAAGCTTATGCTCCAATTCGCATTTATGTTTTCTGCTAATGAATTTGTATCTTTTCCTTGATTTATTATATTCAATCTTATGTTCTCTTTTTCCCGTTTGCTTGAATATACCGAATGTCCTCTGTTTCTGTTTTAAAGCTGTTTTAGTTTCCTTATTAAACCACATAGGATATAATTTACGCAACTTCCTTTTTTGCACAAATGGGATATGGTTTTTAACTATTGTATTTATTTTATTTTTAAAATCAGCCCACTGTTCTTCAACGTTTCCATGCATTAGCCCTGCCTTAAACACATCAATAAGTTCAGATCTGATCAAACTAAAATTAGCCTTTTTAAAATTTGGAACTAACCTATTATTTTGATCTCTATTTGTCTTTAGAATAATTTCAAATCTTATGATGTTGTGGTCACTATCTCCCAAGTGCTCTCCAATATCTAGATTATGAATCCTGTCCTCATTACTACAAAATAATAAATCTAAAATTGCCTCTTCTCTTGTACCTTGTTGTACCATTTGCTGTAAAAAGCTATTTTGTATTACATTAATAAATTTTTCTCCCCTATCGCTTACTGAAAAATTTTCTTCCCAGTCTATGCCCGGAAGATTAAAATCTCCGATCAAGATAATTTCCCCTGACCTACATGCTTCTTCTATATGCTTAAATAGAATTTCATCCTGTAAAATACTAATATTAGGTGGTCTATAAACATTTCCAATTACTAATTTTCTTCCATTATGATGTAAGATTTCTACCCATACCGTTTCTGCAGCTTCAGATTTATGACTAAAATTTAATTCCCTACAGCTCAAATGATCTCGAACATATAATATCACCCCTCCCCCTTTTCTTAATATTCTATCCTGCCTAAATACAGAAAAACCATTTAATTCTAAAATTGCAGAGTCGTCTTTGTTTGCCCAACTTTCAGTTATCCCGATTATATCCAAATTTTCCATTGCTACTAAAGCTTTCAACTCATCCATTTTGTTCCTAACACTACGTGCATTGCAGTACAAAACTTTTAATTTATCATTTAAACACTTTATCGAAATCTGCCTAGCAATTTTGCCTATCTGCTGAGTAGGTAAGTCACCCCCATTCCTAATTAGTTTTTTGACTCCAAACCACACAAAATTATTTTACTCACCTCTCGGTTTCCATTTCGGCTGAGGTGAATTCCATCGGCGCTGATTAAATCTCGTTTGCAGGCCTTCCATTTGTCGACGAACTCCACACCGTGCTCCGTACACAGGTCTTTTAATATGTGGTTTAACACTTTTGCCCTTTGGTTTTGCCACCCGGATGTAGTGCCGTACCTTGGCAGGAGACCCAGCACTTTCACATCATGTGTTTTCTCCTTTATACATTTGATAACGTCAACAAAGTCTTTCCTGAAAGCATTATTTGTTGACTTTCCCACGTCGTTTGTTCCGACCCACAGCACTGTTTTGTCGTCCTTGTTCACTCCATTCTTTTTTACCACTTCATTAACATCTTTTACCCTGGCTCCCGGTAAACAGCATCGCACCATAGAACTTTTTTCTCGTCCAACTATGTTTCCGATAACTCTGACCAATGAGTCCCCGAGAATTACGCCTCTTGTAGTGTCGTCTCTGGCCTTGTTTAAGTCTTTGCAGTCTGTTGACACATTATGCACTACCACATCATTCTTTTTGCTATTTTCTTTTTCTATTTCTTTCAACTTGGCCTCCAACTCCGCTACTTTTCTGCACTTTATGCACAAGTAATCCCTGTTCGCTGTTGTACTGTTATCATCTACTTCCGCCGGGCTCAGCATTCCACAATCATCACATTCAACATACCAGACTCCATTTCCATTCTTCAACTCTTTTAAATTTTTCAACACCCCCATCGCAGATAAAGCACACAATCGAGAACAAATCACGTTATCTATTCCACGCCGTGTTACGCCTAACAGGTAACAACAATAACTCACAAAATATAAGTTAAATCGCCAGTTTTTTGGTGCTATCACCTTACCATTAAGCTTTACACAACATATTAAATGTATATCAACCACATTTAATCAAAAACAAGAACAAATTACCTCCAAAAGTTCTTATTTTCAAGAGCTTGAAAAACGTGACGCACACTCTGCGCCCCCTAGCGGCTTAATTGACATATTGAGCCTTTTAAGCCTAACCTCATAATCTAAGTCTGAAAGACCACTTACCAATCTTGTAGCCCTCCTTTGAATGTAGTCTCTGTAGGGAACATTTCGCATACGTCTACCCTTCATGCTGAAGCTCTCCAAGAGACGTTTAGTTCCAACTTTCGCATCCCTTCTTGAGATCTCTTTGCCAATCAGAACTTAGAGAAAAGTGTTAGTTCATGTTTGAGTGTATACCCGTAAAAAGGACCCAATAGTTTTTAGTTCACGTTGAGAGAAAGTTATGTTTAAAGGTCCCAACGGTGTTTGACTTAGTAAAATATAATAAAAGAACATTAAAAATGCATTGAAATTATTACAACCTTCCCATATGTATATATATATATATTCTCATAATATATACTACAAATATGTAGTAGAATCTCTATAAATCGTTCCCGCATCTCTCGTTTTTTTGCACATGTTCTTCGAAATGAATGAACCGTCCCGTGAGAACTAATTGATCAAGAGTTTGCTATATGATAGAGTGTATCAATCTATCTATCTATCTATATATATATACATATATATATATAACTACACTGTATCATATAGCAAATATATATAGCAGATATAAATAGCAGATATATGCAGTATCTAAAAGTGAACAGCTTTTAAACTGTTAAATCATCTAAAAGGCACAAGACGGGAGTTCCGGAAAAAAATAATTATCCTTTATCTTCTACAATTATGTCATCTTCAGTCTTTCCTTTGTTTTAGGGGGAAATTTCCTCTCTTCGCATGCTTTTCCTGCCGTCGCGTCGCATCTATGTAAAGCATTGTTTTATACAAAGTAAATGAATGCAAGGTAAATGTTTCACTATCATCTGCCAAGGCCGTCCGTCCTGTTTGCATTAACACGGTTTAATTCAGTTGAGATAATTAAAGCATTTGCCATACTAAGTACAATTATACAACATTTTTATTTGGTTATTTATTTATTTTTAAGTTCCATACTCCCTCCGTCCCAAATGAGTTGCTACATTTGCATACTTCTGTACCCATTATTGATACTGATGATTTTGTTTGAACATTCTTCAGATATTTCAGGGCACTATGCTATTAATTAACAACGTTACCAAGCAATGCTTCCTTCCCCCCATAAATCAACAAAACTTTAGTTCTAAAGATTTTTAGTGGCGAGCAGTAACTGGTGGTAGAGCACTTACCAAAATGAGACGTAGTTAAACAGCGTGGGAACCCTGTAAATTTATTTCGAAAAATTAGTCCCAAAGTAAATGCTACATTTGCGGAAAGTAAAAATGAGAATGAAAAAAATACCTAGTTGTGATAATTTTTATCATAAATAAATCAATTTTAATTGTTAGTTTCTCGCACATAATATAGCCTTCCGGATTACATACCTACTAACCTACTCTAAGACTCCACCTACTTTCAGAACTCTACCTATTAGAAAGGTAGCAACTAAATTGGAACAAAATTTTCAACCTAAATGTAGCAACTAATTTGGGACGGATGTAGTATTACTATTCAATTATGTATTTTGCTTTTATTTTATATTGGAGTTTGCTCAATGGTCGACATTCGACCGTAATTCATTAAATTTAAGTTCAGCTTTGAACGTTAAGGAGAGAAAAAACAGGACCACAGATTTGTTTGAAAGCGTTAAATTTATGTGCACGTATTGTTATATTAATTAAAATCTCACTGACACCAGCATTAATGCATGAAATAATAAATTGCGTCAAATGGAAAGTTTTTCCAGATTTTGTTTAATAAATGGTCTTACTTGGGCCAGTTGATGCTATACTTGTAAGTACACCAGCAACATTAGGTCCATTCCCTGAAAATTAAGTTTCACTCTGGAATTAATGGAAAACAAACAGAAACAGATAAATGTTGTAAAAGAAAAAATATCAGGAATTACACAGATTTGTTATGAAGGGCATCTTAATAGAAACTATTCAAATTAGAACGATTGTTTGGGAAACATTTCTGTAATGTCAATTGGTAGGAAATAAAAAGTTGTTTTGCTAAAGTAGAATTTTCAAGTTCACCGCATTTCTTGCATAATTTTTCTTCGATAAGCGTTAAGACGCGCGTCTCCTATATATAGCCGTATCACCGAAAAAGAAGGGAGAAGGAATTTTTATTCATTTGTTTAATCTTATCGTCTCTATTGTACTTAAAGACTAACATTCTTATCTCAAAGGTTTTACCAAATATCACACCATTTAATGAATTTTACCCAATAAACGTCTTATTTCTTTTCAAAGCTTATAACTCCTTCTAAATTTCATAAATTGTTCACTGTGGTAAAATTAATCTTACTCTTATCTTCACATTTATCAGACGCGGAAGTATGTATTCACCAGAAGTGAGTATTTTACGATCGTCAAATCTTTGCATAATGCTCATCGTCTGAGTTTTCTGTATCTATGCATAAATGTCATTTCTAAACATCCATAGGCGTGCAAACCAGAGTGAACAAAGGTACCGTCGCCCAATAGAACAAGAAGTTCCGTCTAGAACTATACGAGCCTACTTTCCCGTATTCACCAACTTCAAATTTATAATCTAGTTATCCTCTCTCTCTCTCTCTCTCTTTCTGTTCAGCTTCATTTCTCAATCGCTTCAAATATACCTTTTTCAACGGTTAATACATATTCATTCATTCATTCATTTATTCAGTCTTCACTCATTCACGTATTTATTCACTCATTTATTTATTTTTTTTTTTCATTCGCTCATTTATTCACTCATTTTTTTTTTAACATTTATGCATTCATTTGTTCATTCATTCTTTCCCTTATCCTTTTAATCATTCATTAATCTATATAAATAAAACCGAAAGTTTGTGTGTGTGTGTGTGTGTATGTCTGTCTGTCTCTCTGTCTGTCTGTCGATCGCGTCCTGGCGAGTTGGAACGGGCCAGAAGTACGAAATTTTGGTTAAAGGTACCTTGGCTCAGGTCCTCGTGCACCTCGAAGCGTTTTTCCTAAAATTCGAATTTGTTCTTTTTTTATTCCAATTTTAAGAAAAACTGTCATTTTTTAATTATCTCATCAAAGAAATGTCCCACGTTTTAGGTTTTTGCAGCATATTAATGCCCGTAAAAAACTGCACAAGATGATCTTTTTCTGAAGTTCGTAGAACAAATAGAACACGCGCTACGTTAATTTAAAGTCGTTTTGGAATTTTAAAACGAGGCTTATCTCTGAATTTATCTGCTCAATTTGCGTGTTTTCGCCACAATAAATATTACTTTTGTCGCCAACTAGATGATTTCTGAAAACGTAAGATTGAAAAAATGCTATTTTATCTTTATTCATGCCGTTTTATGAGCGAAACACATTCTAAAAATTCATTTTATTGTTATACATATTTTGTGGAACTGCAGCCGAATTTTAATTACTTTACCTTGAGGTTGATTCTCCTTCCTTTTTTGGCGATTTAATAGCATAGTAGCAGTTCAACAATTGCGTGAAACATTATTTCTTATGGTAGAGTGTTCGTTTTATCAACGAAACAAATTCTAAAAATTCATTTCACTTTTATGGATATTTTGTGGATTATTAACTGCGTGCGATTTTTAATGTTGATTCTTCTTTCTTTTTTGACGATTTAATATTCATTTCTTCGATAAGAAATAGGTTGGAAGGTCTTCGATATCGCTTATTTTTGATGAAATTTAAAATTTGGCCAGGTGGTGATAACTTTTTACCCTCCCATCTTCCAATTAATTGTTCTCAATATATTATTTTGCTCTTCGTAACTTTTCCAAACCGCGTCCAATAATCCTTATCAGTTCTATTGTTCTCATTTAATTCAATACATGATTTACAGCATAGGATCATGGCGTATTTGCGAAATGCTGCCATGATTCCATATTCTACAAAAGTGATTTATTTTCTAACATTTATTTAATTTTCGTAGTGTCTATTTGGCGCCATTTGGGCAGAATTTAGTTATTTTTTTCTATCAACTTAAGTTTCACACGTCAGAATTGGTTCAGCATTAAACATTTTCTAATTTAAATGTGCATTTGCCTTTGGAACTAATGCTTTCTTTTCTTTCGTTTTTATCCGAATTTTATAAAAGTGCTATTCAGTTGAATTTTCAGGAAATGTTTTGACGATTTTTCAAGCGGGATTTTTAGGAATTTTGATGGGGAATTTAAAATGGACTGCTGGGTAATTTTAGGGACAGTAGCTCTTGAAGGTCAGTATTCTATTTTTAGTCACTGACGTCTCCATTATAATGGATATTTTTTAGGACTAATGTTATTATTCTATTAGGGATGTTTAGGAATAGTTGTCTTTATTGAAATGGGGAGCTTTAAATAATGTTTTCTTTATTGTAGCAGAAATATTCAGGAAGAGTTGTTCTTGATCTGATGAAGATTTTGAAAGGGAGTACTGCTCTTTTTCTGATGGGAAATTTTAGATGTATTGTGGTCAATATTTTAATTGAGATTTTTACGGGCTCTTGATATCATTTTGGCACAATTATCCCGCTGCATAGTTACTGTTTCTCTTACTCTAATTACAATTTCTATGAACTTTTGTTGGCATTTTAATGTGGATTTTTATGAACTTATTTTTGGTCTAAAAGGAATTTTTCTAGGCTGTTCGTTTTAATGCAATCGTGGTTTTTAGTGAATTTTCCTGTATAAATAGGAGTTTTATGGACTGTTGCCTATCTCCTACTTTCATTTTTTAAGAAAATTTTTCCCTATACATTTACTACAGAATTTTGGACATACGTCACTTGGACTGCGAATTATTTTCCCGCGCAACGCCGGGCATGTCAGCTAGTTCAAAAATATTCTTGAAAATCCCGATCAAAAAATTTCATAGGAAAATACGCTCGTTAATTCTGGATAAACTTTCTATTTGAACATGCTCTACGATATAAGAGCTTCCCGATAAAGTTTATTCCAAGCAAATTCATCTGTTAGATCAGGATTTGTATAGGATTGAAATTTCTCGTAGGCGCTATGTTAATTTTTTTTTTTTTTTTTGAACTGTTCAAAAATGAACAAAAATTTTTCAAATCAAAAAATTACTCATGCCGAGAGCTTCTTTCAATAAGCTTGAATTAAAAGAAGAACTCGACTGTTATGCCCAAAGTTCACATAATTTGCTTCACTTTTTGCCCATAGGCAATAATGTTAAAATTTTTGAAATGTTCAAAATTGAACGAAAATTTGTTCAAATCAAAAGGTAAAATATGGAAATGAGATGTCCTCGCCGAGATCTTTCGAATGTAAAAAGTACTTTTTGAATCGGACAATTCATTCAAAAGTTATTAGGGGGCGGGGGACCGACGGACCGACAGACACACTTTTTCGCCACCTCAAAACCCTGCTTTCAATTTTTTTACTTTTCAATCTTTATGTAATTCCTTAACTTATTTTTGACTTTTATTGATTTCTAACGATATTTTCACGATACATTCAGCCTTCTTTCATGGTTCATTATTATTATTATTATTTTTTTTAATTATTATTATTTTTTTTTTACTTTTACGGGAAAGTAGGCTAAAAAGGAAAGAAAGAGAAAGATTCTCCAAACATTTTCATTAGAGAGCATTTGGAACCGCATCTCCCGAGAATAATCTAAACCCCCAGACCAATGTTCCATAATTTCTTTGAAACGTGGGACCCTTTTTTTAAGGTCATTTTTTACCGCGAAACCCCTATTTTCTTAAATTTTATGGCATTAATGCAACATTTTGAAAATAAATAATTTGAAATAAAAATGAAAATTTCTTCAAAATTTATTCATTGGTTTAGGAAAGTGCATTGAAAATTAGCAGTTAAAACAAAACAAGATTTTAAGTTAAAGTTGCCATAAAATCCACGTCTTTTAACTTCGGTGCACAATAAATACAAACAACTGTTCAAAAACCTTCAGATTTTTCAGTTGATATTTTACATTACAGTATTGAAAAACACATTAAATTAAATTCTGGGCAGAAAATAATTGAGTAAGACAGTTTTATGCGTCTTTCTTTTAGGGATATATTTATGACCACTTTAACCCATGGAAGTAAAGTAGTGCATGGGATCAAGTGGTCATAATTGAAAACGGCACAAAACGTATTATTAATAACTATAATGCTTAAAAATTCTCAGCGAGGGTTCATCTTCAAAAAATACCAACATTATTTTATGAAATTAAACTTATTAATGCACTCTATAGCCAAAGCGTGGCTCCATCTTCGTAACGTTTCGTAAGATAATCCAGTCTATTCAGCTGCTGCGTAGATGGTCTTAAAGCAGAGATATGTATTAAAACATTGTAGGATACACGATATACATTCTTAAATTTTAATACATAAATATCGACTGTTAATCTGTCCTTTAATTTAAAATAATAAGGCATGTATGAAATACAAAATTTTCCCTGAAAAAATTTAAAATGGCATTTAATGAGTAACTAAAATGTATGTAATTATAATAAAATAATATCTTTTTTGGAGTTTTTTCGCTAATTTTCAAAATTAAACAGAGCATGTTTACTATTTTTTACTAAACGCGAAAACTTGATTATTACTGAAAAATGAAAATGCAAAAAAACTCTTATTATATTGACATGATTGTTTTGGTCCTTCAAAATCCATTGATAATATTTGATCTTTCCCCCTACTTTAAAGTTGAAGTCGTTTGATACAGAGAGAATCTTTCTGTCCGCAAGGGCGCACTCCTGGCAAACGATGAAGGCCGCTATTATTGACGCAACTAGAGGCAAAACAATAGTATTCTAACAATGTAACACTACAATGGTAGGGATAAGGTCCCACTGAGGATGGAATATAAATGTAAATCAAAAGTCATGCAAGATTGAGGCGAAATTGACAAAAAAAAAAAAAAAAAAACGTATAGAAACAGCGAAGGCTGTAACACAAATCAATAGTAAGGATAAATTGTAAGAAAGGCATCAAGACGTAAGTGATTTTAAAACAAAAGGAACTTATTCTTTTACCTGCTAATGTGAGAAACCTAACTTGAGGATGCAAAACTTACGCTAAAGAAGCGAATCATACATTGATGATCTACGTATTCTTTACCTATTCGTTTTACATTTTCAATAGCAAATAAAAAGTGACTTAAATTAAAAATGTGGAACAAAGTGAAGCGCATTTTAAAGACTCTCTCTTTTTAGCCTACTTTCCCGTAAAAGTAAAAAAAAATAATAATAAAGCATGAAAGAAGGCTTAATGTATCGTGAAAATATCGTTAAAAATCAAGAAAAGTCAAAAATAAGTGAAGTAATTAAATAAAGATTGAAAAATAAAAAATTTGAAAGTAGGGTATTGAGATGGGGAAAAAGTGTGTCTGTCGGTCTGTCTGTCTGTCGGTCTGTCTGTCGGTCTGTCGGTCTGTCCCCCCCTAATAACTTTTGAACGAATTGTCCGATTGGAAAAATTCTTTTTGCATTCGAAAGATCTCGGCGAGGACATCTCATTTCTATATTTTACTTTTTGATTTGAACAATTTTTTGTTCAATTTTGAACAGCTCAAAAAATTTTAACATTAGCGCCTATGGACAAAATTGAAGCAAATTCTGTAAACTCTGGGCACAAGAGCCAAGTTCCTATTGCAAGCTTATTGAAAGGAGTTCTCGGCGTGAAATATTGATTTGAACAGTTTTTGTTCATTTTTGAACAGTTCAAAAAATTAACACAGAGCTTACGGGGAAATTTCAACCCTATATAAATCCTGATCTAACGGACCGATTTGCTTGGAACAAACTTTATCGGAAAGCTCTTATAACGTAGAACATGTAGAAATAGAAAGTTTATCCAGAACTTACGAGCCTATTTTGCTATGAAATTTTTTGATCGGAATTTTCAAGGATATTTCTCAGTGACTCAATGAGTGAAATAATGAATGAATGAATAAATTAAAGAGTGAAAGAATAAATCAATGAATAAATGAATGAGGAAAAGAATGAATGAATAAATTATTGAATAAATGAAAATATAAATAAATGAGTGAATAAATACATGAATGCGTAAATGAATGAATAAACACTTGAATGAGGTAACGAATGAATGAATAAATGCATGGCTGAATAAATGAAAGAATGAATGAGTGAGTGAATGAATATGTATTATCCGTTGAAAAAGGTATATTTTCAATAATTAGAACTAAAGCTAAATAAGAAAGAGAGAGAAAGAGATAGCTAGATTATAAATTTGAATTTGGTGTATACGGGAAAGTAGGCTCGTATAGTTCTAGACGGAACTTCTTGTTATTCATTGAATTAGTTTTTTTTTTCCTCTAGTCTAGAGAATTTGCGGTTTCAAAATGCAGTTTATTTATTTATTTATTTATTTATTTTTCTTTTCTTAAATACCAGAGCTACTAATGATAAAACTTTAAGAATTTATCATACCCAATGTTGCATAATCTTTATTTGAAATGCAAATATACTAAGAACACAAATGCACTTTTATATTTATGTCTTATCAACCGAAATATTTGTACGAGTCCATCTTCCATTTGCAAGAAAGATAACTACGTTATCCAAAAAATTATCTTTTTTCCAAATCCATATTATCTTTGTATAATAAAAATTACTCACAAAGGGTTCGTCTTCCAAGATTAGTGGATGGTGGTCTTACATGATTTAGTAGAAATGATTAAATTGCACTTGACACTTTTTTCTTCAAGGTTAAGATGGATTAAGTCGTTCATAACGATTACGACTACAGCAAAATTTCGGTATTCCGCGTCTCATTACTGCACGTCTTTATGCACTGCGATTAAGTACAATAAAAAATGCGTAAAACTGCAGTAGAAAAAAGTTAGATGAACATTAAAACATTGATAGATTAGAAATACGACAAAAGGCGATTATAAACTCTGTATTAATTAAATTAATTCAATTTTTAAAATGTTAGATTGTAACTGACGTAGGTAAGCTTGCACATTTTTCATAGTTTTAAATTAGTAGTATTAGTGTTATAGTTCTAGTTATAAATAAGAATATGTAAATATTAGTAATAATAATAGTAATAATAATAACAATTAATAAATGAATAAACTAATTTCATGAAAGATGGTTTAACACCGCGAAAAAATATCGCTATAATTAAATAAATTTCAAAAAACTCAAACATTAAGTAATTCGAAAAATATTGAAGAATATAAAACACGAAAATTGGCTAACGAGATGGGGAACCCACGAGCTTAACAAATACCAATTTGCTACACTACTTAGTTGCCAATATCAACTCATTTTGTGTTCTATTTTTTCTTTATTCTAACACTATTTTGCATTAGATATTTAATTTAAATTCTTAATTAAGGATTTTTTCTGCGTTATTATAAGTTCAAGGTGCATTTTAATTTTATGAAATTATTTCATCTATAAAGATGACCTAGTATTTTACTCAAAACTATATCTAATCTCACAAAAATACCTTAAATTTTTCTGAACGTTTTTGAGTGGGAAACCAGTAAAATGGCTGCCATACATAAAAGAGAGGTAATGGTTTTGTATCACTAAAACTCGCAATCAATACCATTTTAAAACATTAAACCCATTTTGACAATTTTGTAAGTGTGTTCAATCTTTCGGGTTTTTTGTACTCATTTAAGGGCCAGTCGGAAAATAACAGTGAAGATCTAGATAAAAAAGCTGCTTAAATAAGTACTCCCACACTTTCACTCTCAGCTTATTTTGATTTCTCAGGAAAATTAAAAACATTTTGACTTACATGTGATATATTTACATGTGATGCGATGTAATGAAGTTAAAGGAGGGTCCAAGCAAGAGTTGAGTAAATGTGAAAGAATTCTTTGGAACGTGTTGAAGTGTAATTTTATAGCTGAAATCTACAAGTTCATAGATCGATTTAGAGTAGGAGTTATTACATTGGTACAATTCTTGTATTAAAAGAGTTGTTATTTTCTCTGCAATTCGTCACCAACTGTTGTTATAAATGTAACTTTAAAAAAAACTAAACGCGGTGGCGCGACAGCCCATTGGGGCCATGGCCTACTGTGCCCATACCAGCTTTCGAGAGCGAGGGCTCTGGGGTTCAGAAGCAGATGTTCTGGTGAAGTGGTCGGCCTTACGCGGAACCCCTAGTGTTTAGTTCGCAAGCATGCTTGGTCCTCATTTTATCGACCCCACTGAAGGGATGAAAGGCTGAATCGAACCCCGGACGCGAATTTAGAAACACTACCAGCTACGCAGAACGTTCAGATGGCGCTACGATCGCACTTCATTTGGGAAGATTTTCTCCGAGCGCGAATGCGCCAAGCAAAGCCGTGTTGCTTTTGAGCGATTTGCGCTAGATTTGAATACGATACGATTACAATACGTTTAATGTTGGTGAGGGTTCAAAATGCTTTTTTAAAACAAGTAATTAATGTGTTTCATATTTTAAAAAAGTTACAATTAATTTGTGCTTTTGAACTAATCATTCATAAGTTTAATTTTCTTTTCTCATGTGTTCCTGTCGTTGGAAAGAAATGGTATTTAAATTCCACAGGGGCATTTCTAATTAAGCTGTAAAACAACAGAAATGATACCGTAGTTTGTAAGCATATTTCATTAGTATTCGAAGTACATAAACTGGGTGTATGTGTGAACAAACATCATTTGTATTTAACTGAGTTCCCAATTCCGTTTAGTCTGGATGGAGCGACATTTTTAAAAGTAGCACTGAAATTTTTTTCAGAGAGGGAAAGGAAAGCAGTGATCTTATTTAAAAAATAAATGAATAATTGCATGTACTCTACTGAACAAAGTCACCAAGAAGTCAGCTATGAGGAAATTAATAAAATTTTCATTTAAACCTTCTTTCATTCCATTCTCTTTTAAGTCTCAGTCTATCTGCTAAAATTCGATATAGTTCATCCATTGGCATTGGCACAAATATCGAGTTCTATCTCAATTTTTAATTGCTTATTTATTTATTAGTTTAACAATGCTCCATTTAAAACCAAGTACGGGAAGATTAAAAAAAAAGTCAGACAGAAAATATTCCGACGTTTCAATGCCACTTCCAAGTCATTGGTAAAAAAATCACGTTCTAAGAATCTCCATCAACACTGCGGAAACCAGCTCAGAGCGATTCTGCCTTGCATACGTCATAGCTAATGATAAAAATCACAACAAACAAATCTGGTAAGATCATTTGTAGGAGCTGTCAGATTCTGGCACCGTTTTTTCCCCTCATAGTTACGTAAGGAAACGGCCCTTTTAATCAAGAGTGGTACTTGCAGGTAGTTACAAGCACTTGACGCCCGAGTGAATATCGCAATGGATGGTAGCATGTGAAAAGATTCCTACTGAAGTGGTCCATTTGATAACATATGGAGGAGGTTTGGAGAAGATAAAATTCCCAGAAACAGTTTTACGTCTTTGATGTCTTCCAATTAGCCGCTTGGATTTAAGAACTGTTCGGTATAAGTGGTATTCGCTTAGTTGAAGAAAACTAAGATTTCCATCGTATTTTGAGAAATAATCGTGTGGCAGTGGTACAAACAATAAAAAATACGGTGATAGAATAATAGAAGTAACTTTTTTTGTGCGTTTGGTTTCCCAACATTTTAAGGACTAAACAATATGCAATTGTGTTATAGGTGCATTTTACTCTGAAGAAAGTTTTATCTTGTGGAATGTATAGTGACCTCAACGAGACTGAGCAGTGAGGGGATAATTGTGTTGAAAACTTCTACCCTACATTCTGGTTTTTACTGGACATGCATTTCTGCGCATAACTCTTTACCGAAAATCTCATAATTATAACGAATTGGATTTTGATTTGCTCAATTAAGAACGTTTGCTTTGGTACCCTGGAGTTTCCAACAGTTTGAACCAGTCAGTTGTGGAATAAAATATATCAGGTAAGGTATTTTGTAACATTTAATCTCTTTTGTGCTTCTACGAATATATGGAAGCAATAATATAGTATCAAGGGATTTTATTTCGTACGGAGTACTTAATAAAGTTGCACGGTAATCTAAGATTCCGAGGAACCTTGTATGGCAGTATAGCACGAAGTAATATAATATACTAGTAAGCCCGGCGGTCACACGAAGCGACCGCTGTTGTAGATATTATAAATTGTAATTAAAATGATTTGTACAAAGGTGTCTGCTAATTCAAACTGAATTACCCAGGTCAGGCGGCGAGGACGCCCCTTTGCTTACTACCCCCCCCCCCCCCACTACTATAGAAATTATAGTTGGATCTTATTAGGAGAGCATACCCCGTTGGCACGGTTGGCGATGAGTACACCATCTTCGTAATCCTGATTTGATCGTAACCCTGTTTTATCGTGCTGCGAAGTGGACGCCAAATTGGCGGTTTTGAAACGGGGTTTGCTCTCCTAGGATTTTACCAAAGCGCAGACGAAAAATAAATACATTAAAAAGAAACTAAAGATTAAATTAAATTCGCGTAAACATTAATTTTTAACGGAGATTGCAAATACAGCGAAGCGTCACTCAATACGCTAGATAAACGTTTCGATTATTATTAGTATATTTGTTATACATTTGTTATAATAACAATGGCAACTGCATTGATTTGTTTGTTCACACGGCAACTGTAATTATATGGTTGGAAATGAGGGCAACAATGCAAAAATAAAATAAAACGGGTCTAAAAATTCATTGAAAAATTTTAAAAAATTGATTAAACAAAAACTAATTGAGCCACAACTTTCATTTTTGCAGCGATGGGTTTCTCGGGTCGTAAACATCAACCGTGCCGAATGTGGTCCCGATCGGTAAAACGGCCTGGGATTCTATAGCGGACAGACAGACAGAATAAGCCGCTGATATATAAGATGTGCTGTGACTGTTTTAGCAAAAACTGTCTTTGAACTACTCACAAAAAAAAGTGATTTCACAGGAGCATACTTTTCTTTCTTACATTCCTTTTTCTCTTTTTTCAAGCATCGACTAATCCTTTGCTTCCAACAACCTTTTTTTCCCCCTTCAGAATTCTTAGACATATTTCATGATAATATTCGTAAATTTTATTGAGTTAAATTACAATTATGAAAAATACAAATTCTTTTAGGATGACAACGGAATGTAAATCAAAACTCATGATTATGACATCAACACACCACAAGATATCTATAGGTATCAAAAATAAATAAAAGTTCGCTATTTTAATTTTTATGAATAGTAGAAATGAACCTTCAACTACATAGTTAATAGCGTATGAATAAATTGATAAGTTTTGAAATTCCAATGTGAAAAGCAATTAGATTCTTCAATAACAAAAGAACGGGCTATTGATTGCCAACTGAATGCATCGTCGCATCTGTGACGTCAGAGGTGAGAGTGATGACCAATGATACGCGCAGATAATAATCGATTCTTGATTTTTGCTGCTCAAGGATTTTTAATGCTGCCTTTGAGATTGAGAAAATGTCAAAAATGAAATTAAGTTTAAATTTTATATAAACTCATTAACATCTTTCATACTAAAATATAAAAAATCGAAATCGAATTGTGGGTTTTTCGCCTACTTTCAAGTAAAAGTAAGAAAAATAATAATAAAGCATGAAAGAAGGCTTAATGTATCGTAAAAATATCGTTAAAAATAAAGAAAAGTAAAAAAAAAAGTGAAGTAATTAAATAAAGATTGAAAAATAAAAATTTGAAAGTAGGGTTTTGAGATGGGGAAAATGTGTGTCTGTCGGTCTGTCGGTCTGTCGGTCTGTCCCCTCCTAATAACTTTTGAACGAATAGTCCGATTCGAAAAATTCTTTTTGCATTCGAAAGATCTCGGCGAGGACATCTCATTTCTATATTTTACTTTTTGATTTGAACAATTTTTCGCTCAATTTTGAACAGTTCAAAAAATTTAACATTAGCGCCTATGGCGAAAATGAAGCAAATTATGTAAACTCTGGGTACAAGATCCATATTCCAATGAACAAGCTTACTGGAAGAAGCGCTTGGCGTGAAATATCAATTTGAACAGATTTTGTTCATTTTTGAACAGTTCAAAAATTAACATAGCGCTTACGGGGAAATTTCAATCCTATATAAATCCTGATCTAACTGACCAATTTGCTTGGAACAAACTTTATCGGAAAGCACTTATAACGTAGAACATGTACAAATAGAAAGTTCTTCCAGAACTAACGAGCCTATTTTCCTATGAAATTTTTTAATCGGAATTTTTAAGGATATTTCTCAGTGAATAAATGAATGAGTGAAAGAATGAATCAATGAATAAATGAATGAGGAAAAGAATGAATAAATGAGGGAATAAATACATGAGGAAAAGAATAAATGAATAAACATTTGAATCAGTAAACGAATGAATGCATAAATGAATGGCTGAATAAAGGAAAAAATGAATGCGTGAACGAATATGTATTGTCTGTTGAAAAAGGTATATTTGAAAAAATTAAGAACTAAAGCTAAATGAGAAAGAGAGAGAAAGAGATAGCTAGATTATAAATTTGAATTTGGTGTATACGGGAAAGTAGGCTCGTATAGTTCTAGACGGAACTTTTTGGGTTTTTTTTTTTCAATAATGACTTACATTTAAAAATGTTATTAAAAATTACATACTGCAGAAAATTACTTCAATCCTTAACTTCTTCTCAAATTGGATCAAGAATGTATTTATTTATTTATTTGTTTTAAATTTTGCCTTGATAAATTTCTTATAAATTTTACATTTTAGTGAAAAATTTAAATTTAAACTCAGCTTTTAACAAACTTTTGATTTTAGTAACGATTTATTGAATACTAAATGAATGTGCAATTTAAAAATAATTGTGCTAACAATTCAATTTCTAACGAAATTAATGAAACGAGATGAAGATCTACCATAGAAAGCCTTTCTCTTAAAGAAACCCTAAGCATTGACAAAAAAAAAAGCAAAAGTGAAAGGAAAACGCGAGTAAATTACACCAAATTCTAGAGGCACCTATTACTGCATAGCAATTATTAAAATCGGAGGAAAATAATTACTTTTCAGTATAATCTGCTATAATTATGCAAGCATTCTGACATTTTTATTTTAACAATTTTTAATACAAAAATGAAATTGAAAAGGTATTGTTGCTTCTTAAAATCATATGTATAAGCCACGTAAGTGTGTGTTTGTCGCCGATAGCTTTTCCCGAGAAAACTGCATCGCTAGATTTGCAATCTCCGTTAAAAAATAATGTAAACGCGAATTTAACTTAAGCCTTCTTTCTTTGTTTTAATTTATTTATCGTCTGCACTTTTTATATATATTAAAGGGGCAGCGCTCTTTTTTCCAGTTTCGTTAAAACTATTGTTTTGACGATGATGATCTTGGATATAAATAAATATTCTTCACAAACAATTTTATTATATAGTAAATAATATTTTTATTTCACAGATTATTATAACTTAAATGTTTTATTTTTTCGGTCAGAATATTTTTTTCCGAAATTGTTATATGTTTATTATTTATTCATTAAACTTTACTGTTCTACCTGATAAAATATCTGTTTGATTTGATGTACATTTCCGGTTACTGGGAGAATTGTATATTTATAATATCTAGAACAGCTGTCATTTCGTATGACCGCCGGGCTTACTAGTTACGTTAAAGTTAAAGATGTGAATTTTTCCTGATTCGAATTGGCTCTGAACAAATATTTTCTTTTAAGTTTAAATTCTGTTAATTACTGTAACACGTCATAAAACGTGTATTTTCGCATTAAAGTGGAAAATAATGTTCTTTTCGTTATCACAACTATTTTAATCTCCAATGACAAACATATTCTTGTGATGACCCAAATTTAAGAATTAATTACCCAAAAGCTAATTATTATGAATTATATTTCTTGTTGTAGTTTGTTAAACTGTGATGTGAATTCCCCCATTTTAATTGTTCCCAAATTTGTTTCTAGAACTATATTGTTGGTTTCTCAGAGCATTTTTAATTTTACTCACTGGAAGGAACAATAACAGACTTTAGAATTAGTGTTCAGAAATTCGTTCAATTTTAAATAATGAAACGTACTAGTGATGTGTTCTAGTTAAAAATTTTCGGAAAAAAAAATAACTTTTATTGCAATTAGTTTGTTCAAAACGCAGCTGCAGGCATCTTGGATCACATACGACACTTGGTCCGCACTCTGGACAATTCTGACATAGCTGGAAGCTATCTTCTGGTTTCCTTGAAATCAGCTCAGCGTCTTGGGTATATGTCATTAAAGCCAATTGTTTTATCTCTAATTTACTTTCCACTTCTCTTTCCGTGACCTACTGGTTATGAGTTGAATGACCTAACAAGGCAAAGAAATTAATTGGACGAAAATGAGCGATATACTTTTTTTTTTGTCAGGCGTTACAGCCTCACAGTGTCACTTAAATTCAACGACAGACCTTATTTGTAGGGGCACACTGGTGCTGGAACGTCGTTCAGAATGCTTTTCTTTCACATAACAGTTGTTTTATTCAATTTAAGTTATAATTTTAATTTTACGTTAATCGTTCCTTGGGCCGTTCATAAATGAGGTCATGCTTTTTTCCTATCTTTTTGACCCCCCTCTCCCCCTTTGTCACAATATGTCACACTTCAGCGGACCCCCCCCCTCCCCCTGCGTCACATGTCACGCTATGTTGCATAATGCATGATGTCACACTTCTTGTTACCCCCACCCCTCCCCTTGTCACAATTTCACGAACCCTCCTCCCCCCCTCGAAGCGTGACATCATTTATGAATGATCCCCTTGTTCTTTTTTATATACTAAAGTTCTCCCAACAATCGACATTCGACCGTAACAATTAAATTTAACATTGAAAACATTATGTTTATTTATATAATTAATAAGTATTGTTAAAAAAATTTGGCGATTATAACGTCGAGTTTATTTCGATCATCCTCACTTAAAACAAACGTATTGTAAACATTATCTCCGCAGGGCCAATTGCAATCAGAAACGTAGCCTCTGATACTGCTGCCGTTTTCGTACTTACTAAGTTGAGTGGCAGTTGAATAAAACTTAATTGTTGGCTTCCATACACGATTCTCATTTTTCATTGCATTGTTTCAGAGAAGCCTTCACTCGAACTCTTACAATAATTGCTTTTAGTATTACTGCTTAGTGGCAACAAACTCTTTTTAACAATGAGTTTTACATTTATTAATTACTCAACGAAGACATGTTGCGATCTGCCATCTATAACAATATAAGGTTACAATTACAAATGTGGCTTTCCTGGCAAAAGAAAAGGGGAAATAATAAACTAATAATAAGCTGTTTCCAAATATTTTTAATTGATATCACTCGTCAATAGCTACTAAAGAGAAAAAAAAGGGGAAGAAAATCGGTTGAAAAACAGACAAAATTAGTCGATGTCTTAAAATCGATTATTAAAAGTGCAACTGAGGTTTGTCATTCATCTGAAATTATAAAGCGAAAAACAAAAAAAAAAAAAAGGATGTGAATACGTATTTTCCTCACCACTTACTATTTTGCATGTAATCGTCAAGGTAAACAATTTACCAACGATTTAAATCCTCTTGGAAGAGATTCTAGCACTCCCCCTTTTTTGATGCGCCAACGTTAATAGCATGCAGTTCAACCACGAAGTTCTGACGCTTGGAAGCTTCTGCGCACTGCAGAAAAGGATGAATACATTCTGGTTTTAGAGGAGTTCGTTTTGCAGGTGCACTTATTAGCACGCGAATCAGAACGTTTGTTTCTCTGTTTGTTGAGAGCAACCAAGTTTTTAAACTGGACGTAGCATGAGTTCGGAAGAAATCAAGTAGCTAAACGAACTAAAACGAGTACAAAATACGGCACATTCCTAATACCAACACTTTTTCCTCTGAACACGAATGGATTCTTCTTGGCACTCTGCCATCAGAGCTTTTTTTTTTTTTTGGTACAGTTAGGCCTTACAGACTACAGTATCCAGTTTTACAACATTGTAGCACAGACTCCAATTTTAGGAACGAAGAGTTATCTCCGTCTAACATGCTTATTAAATGTCTATGGTTCTAGGGAAATTCCATGGTGACTAACATAACAGGAGCACAAATATTATATTATCATTTTATGTTTCCTTGCTTAATTTTTATCATGACACCATAAACAGGGTATTAATCTTCTTTGCACCGATTGGTTGTTCAAGTAACTACAAAAAATTGATATAATAATTTTTATTTTTCAGATTTAGAGTACATTTTTATCAATGTGATTAACATACAGATTAGCAACCCTAAAGATTTTGTATATCATTCACAGACTTAATTCTCTCTCTCTCTCTCTGAAACTAAAACAATAAACTAATTATTTTTCTCTGATATTATCTATGTAGAAGATTATTTTTATACAATTAAGTGCAAATATGACACATATTTTAAATACATTAAAAACAGTGTTTTAATAAAACTTACCTGTTACTAACATAGCATGCAAATGCACGTTTGACTTTAAAATGTTATAGGTAATATTAACACAAATATAAATATTGTTAGGAGTACCAACCCCCCAAAAAATGATGACCTCCCAAATTAGCTAAACAGTCATCCAAGTCACCCCCAAACACCCCTCCCCCAAAAGAATTATAAATTTCAACGGCGCAGTCTGTGCCATGCCCCTTTCCTGGTTGGCACCCTGACTATGCAAATAGGACTTTATTAAAGGTTGACATGTGTATGACATGTACGGTGACTTATAACAAAATTTATATTTCACCTTTATAATTAAATCGATAGAGTCTACGAGAATTTACGGTCACTTCCGTCAAAAAATTCAAATCTTGTGCTGTTTCAATCCAACATTTGTCATCATTTGTGTCAAACAATAATGCTGCTTTAGGGCTTTTCTTCACGAGCACCTGATGTTTGAAAAGCCTAAAACAATCTACCTCGGGTTCTACTTTCTGTACCCAAGTGTAGCCCATCAACAGTTTTTATTTTAATAAATTTAAATAGCTGAATCATTTCCCCTCTAACTTTCCTTTACTTGATACTATTAATATTAAGCCTTTTAAGCCTGACATTATAATCTAACTTTGAATATTTAACATCTGCCCAACACATCTTTTTTTGACTTAGAAGTTGTAAATTTCATGGCAACAAAATCATCTATGTGTGTTCGTCTCTCGGTACGGATTTAGAAAGGATTTCCTAAAAACCCCGCACTGCATATGTATTGAATGTTTTTGTGAGTATAAGGTAACCAGAAAAGTTTTGTCGCTTTTAGACGAGGGAAAGTTAAAAACCCGCCATGCGCATGTATTAATTTGCAAAGATACATTCGATGTTTTTAGATGATGTAAATAAGACTTGTTCTCTGGGTAGTGTTCGGAGTAGTTAACTACTAGTTGTAACTACTTTTGTTTTGAAGTAGTTAACTACTAGTTAAGCTATTTTTTCCCCAACTACTAGTTACAACTACTTTCAAAATTCTAACTACTTTCGAAAAAAGAATCTTTTTAATCTATTTTATGAAAAAAAGAACCATTTTTTAAACATTAAATTATTTAAATTTTTAGCTTATGTATATTACTCACACAAATGTATTTTTTATATTATGTTATATAATGAAAAAGTACTCATAAAAAATCATAATATTTATTGTAGTATTTAAGCAAATGAGAAAAAGCTTTCTAATAATATAGTCAAATAGCGCCCGCACCAGCACAACGAAGTTTCATTTAAAGACCAAATCTTCATTATGGTGAAACTTTACCTCTACTCCAGTGCCATGCATGCGTTTGGGATGCCATAAAACACAAAAAGAAAGAAAAAATACTAATTTTTATGATTTTCTTAGAAGAAAATACTGAGTTTTATGAATTTTTTTTTATATTAAAAAATACTGGTTTTTAAGATTTTTTTAAGAAAAAACTGATTTTTATGATTCTCTTTTAGACAAAATATTGATTTTTATGATTAAAAAAAATATTTATATCAGCTTCTTCCCAATATTAAAATATAGATATTTTTTATTACAAATTTTAATATATTCTGGGTCCAAGTAATTCCTTAGAATGTTAACTCACTATATGGTAGTCTTCCAAGAAATTCCGTAATGGTAGCCTTAATGCATCTGGAACTCTAGGGAAAAGTGGAATAGCTTTGTTAAAGTACCAAGGAATGACATTTCATCAGAGAATATTAAGTTTTTGGACATGCTGACTACAACATAACCATCGACAGCACTTTTGGAATGGGTTTTTTCTACATTTGGAATAGTGCACTCAAAATTAAGAAATATAATAGGGGTTGATAAGGCATCAAAACTGGTGGGTTCTTGATGAAACATCTAAATAGTAAAAATGATTAAGCTGTAGTAAACATTTTATGTGATATTTGCCATCTCTGTTTATATATTCAAGAAATTTGTATATACCCAAAAAATTATAATAGTCCAGTCAAGTTATTTGTATATATTCAAGAAATTATAATACATTTAGTCCATAAAAATAATCTTTCTCTTCTGTTTCTTGTTGTTCTCTGCTTAATAAGCATACATTTTTTATATAATATAATTAATTAATAATTAATTTGAACTAGTAATAAATAATTATTTCAACTGAAATAACTTAAAATTCTTTGAAGACATAAATAATTAGCTAAATTTGTTGTTAAATTTGTGTGCGCTTACATATTTTGCTTAAAAAATCCAAAAAATCAGATTTAAATTTTTAAAAAATCCTATTTTTTATTTACAAAAATAATTAAAAAAATCACCAACCCTGCCTTCAACACAATTTGAAAGAATATAATCTAAATTCTAAAGCATGCGCGTTACAAATATATTTTGTTAATGAATGGGGGTTGGGCAGAGGAAGAATTTTAAATAGATATTAAGGGTAAACCCCTTCCATTTTACAACAACTGCTGAAAAATTGCTATTTCTTAAAAACATCAATTATTTAATTTATTAAACAAGTACGTATTAAAATAAAGTTTAAATTTAGAGAAAAAGGTTTTGTCTTTATCCACGTTCTCTTTATATATTAATTGTTCAATGTTATTTTGAAATATTCAATCTTTGAATGTTTTACAGGAATTTCTTTAAAATTGTTTCTAGAACTATATTGTTGGTTTCTCAGAGCATTTTTAATTTTACTCACTGGAAGGAACAATAACAGACTTTAGAATTAGTGTTCAGAAATTCGTTCAATTTTAAATAATGAAACGTACTAGTGATGTGTTCTAGTTAAAAATTTTCGGAAAAAAAAATAACTTTTATTGCAATTAGTTTGTTCAAAACGCAGCTGCAGGCATCTTGGATCACATACGACACTTGGTCCGCACTCTGGACAATTCTGACATAGCTGGAAGCTATCTTCTGGTTTCCTTGAAATCAGCTCAGCGTCTTGGGTATATGTCATTAAAGCCAATTGTTTTATCTCTAATTTACTTTCCACTTCTCTTTCCGTGACCTACTGGTTATGAGTTGAATGACCTAACAAGGCAAAGAAATTAATTGGACGAAAATGAGCGATATACTTTTTTTTTTGTCAGGCGTTACAGCCTCACAGTGTCACTTAAATTCAACGACAGACCTTATTTGTAGGGGCACACTGGTGCTGGAACGTCGTTCAGAATGCTTTTCTTTCACATAACAGTTGTTTTATTCAATTTAAGTTATAATTTTAATTTTACGTTAATCGTTCCTTGGGCCGTTCATAAATGAGGTCATGCTTTTTTCCTATCTTTTTGACCCCCCTCTCCCCCTTTGTCACAATATGTCACACTTCAGCGGACCCCCCCCCCCTCCCCCTGCGTCACATGTCACGCTATGTTGCATAATGCATGATGTCACACTTCTTGTTACCCCCACCCCTCCCCTTGTCACAATTTCACGAACCCTCCTCCCCCCCCTCGAAGCGTGACATCATTTATGAATGATCCCCTTGTTCTTTTTTATATACTAAAGTTCTCCCAACAATCGACATTCGACCGTAACAATTAAATTTAACATTGAAAACATTATGTTTATTTATATAATTAATAAGTATTGTTAAAAAAATTTGGCGATTATAACGTCGAGTTTATTTCGATCATCCTCACTTAAAACAAATGTATTGTAAACATTATCTCCGCAGGGCCAATTGCAATCAGAAACGTAGCCTCTGATACTGCTGCCGTTTTCGTACTTACTAAGTTGAGTGGCAGTTGAATAAAACTTAATTGTTGGCTTCCATACACGATTCTCATTTTTCATTGCATTGTTTCAGAGAAGCCTTCACTCGAACTCTTACAATAATTGCTTTTAGTATTACTGCTTAGTGGCAACAAACTCTTTTTAACAATGAGTTTTACATTTATTAATTACTCAACGAAGACATGTTGCGATCTGCCATCTATAACAATATAAGGTTACAATTACAAATGTGGCTTTCCTGGCAAAAGAAAAGGGGAAATAATAAACTAATAATAAGCTGTTTCCAAATATTTTTAATTGATATCACTCGTCAATAGCTACTAAAGAGAAAAAAAAGGGGAAGAAAATCGGTTGAAAAACAGACAAAATTAGTCGATGTCTTAAAATCGATTATTAAAAGTGCAACTGAGGTTTGTCATTCATCTGAAATTATAAAGCGAAAAACAAAAAAAAAAAAAAAGGATGTGAATACGTATTTTCCTCACCACTTACTATTTTGCATGTAATCGTCAAGGTAAACAATTTACCAACGATTTAAATCCTCTTGGAAGAGATTCTAGCACTCCCCCTTTTTTGATGCGCCAACGTTAATAGCATGCAGTTCAACCACGAAGTTCTGACGCTTGGAAGCTTCTGCGCACTGCAGAAAAGGATGAATACATTCTGGTTTTAGAGGAGTTCGTTTTGCAGGTGCACTTATTAGCACGCGAATCAGAACGTTTGTTTCTCTGTTTGTTGAGAGCAACCAAGTTTTTAAACTGGACGTAGCATGAGTTCGGAAGAAATCAAGTAGCTAAACGAACTAAAACGAGTACAAAATACGGCACATTCCTAATACCAACACTTTTTCCTCTGAACACGAATGGATTCTTCTTGGCACTCTGCCATCAGAGCTTTTTTTTTTTTTTTTGGTACAGTTAGGCCTTACAGACTACAGTATCCAGTTTTACAACATTGTAGCACAGACTCCAATTTTAGGAACGAAGAGTTATCTCCGTCTAACATGCTTATTAAATGTCTATGGTTCTAGGGAAATTCCATGGTGACTAACATAACAGGAGCACAAATATTATATTATCATTTTATGTTTCCTTGCTTAATTTTTATCATGACACCATAAACAGGGTATTAATCTTCTTTGCACCGATTGGTTGTTCAAGTAACTACAAAAAATTGATATAATAATTTTTATTTTTCAGATTTAGAGTACATTTTTATCAATGTGATTAACATACAGATTAGCAACCCTAAAGATTTTGTATATCATTCACAGACTTAATTCTCTCTCTCTCTCTGAAACTAAAACAATAAACTAATTATTTTTCTCTGATATTATCTATGTGGAAGATTATTTTTATACAATTAAGTGCAAATATGACACATATTTTAAATACATTAAAAACAGTGTTTTAATAAAACTTACCTGTTACTAACATAGCATGCAAATGCACGTTTGACTTTAAAATGTTATAGGTAATATTAACACAAATATAAATATTGTTAGGAGTACCAACCCCCCAAAAAATGATGACCTCCCAAATTAGCTAAACAGTCATCCAAGTCACCCCCAAACACCCCTCCCCCAAAAGAATTATAAATTTCAACGGCGCAGTCTGTGCCATGCCCCTTTCCTGGTTGGCACCCTGACTATGCAAATAGGACTTTATTAAAGGTTGACATGTGTATGACATGTACGGTGACTTATAACAAAATTTATATTTCACCTTTATAATTAAATCGATAGAGTCTACGAGAATTTACGGTCACTTCCGTCAAAAAATTCAAATCTTGTGCTGTTTCAATCCAACATTTGTCATCATTTGTGTCAAACAATAATGCTGCTTTAGGGCTTTTCTTCACGAGCACCTGATGTTTGAAAAGCCTAAAACAATCTACCTCGGGTTCTACTTTCTGTACCCAAGTGTAGCCCATCAACAGTTTTTATTTTAATAAATTTAAATAGCTGAATCATTTCCCCTCTAACTTTCCTTTACTTGATACTATTAATATTAAGCCTTTTAAGCCTGACATTATAATCTAACTTTGAATATTTAACATCTGCCCAACACATCTTTTTTTGACTTAGAAGTTGTAAATTTCATGGCAACAAAATCATCTATGTGTGTTCGTCTCTCGGTACGGATTTAGAAAGGATTTCCTAAAAACCCCGCACTGCATATGTATTGAATGTTTTTGTGAGTATAAGGTAACCAGAAAAGTTTTGTCGCTTTTAGACGAGGGAAAGTTAAAAACCCGCCATGCGCATGTATTAATTTGCAAAGATACATTCGATGTTTTTAGATGATGTAAATAAGACTTGTTCTCTGGGTAGTGTTCGGAGTAGTTAACTACTAGTTGTAACTACTTTTGTTTTGAAGTAGTTAACTACTAGTTAAGCTACTTTTTCCCCAACTACTAGTTACAACTACTTTCAAAATTCTAACTACTTTCGAAAAAAGAATCTTTTTAATCTATTTTATGAAAAAAAGAACCATTTTTTAAACATTAAATTATTTAAATTTTTAGCTTATGTATATTACTCACACAAATGTATTTTTTATATTATGTTATATAATGAAAAAGTACTCATAAAAAATCATAATATTTATTGTAGTATTTAAGCAAATGAGAAAAAGCTTTCTAATAATATAGTCAAATAGCGCCCGCACCAGCACAACGAAGTTTCATTTAAAGACCAAATCTTCATTATGGTGAAACTTTACCTCTACTCCAGTGCCATGCATGCGTTTGGGATGCCATAAAACACAAAAAGAAAGAAAAAATACTGATTTTTATGATTTTCTTAGAAGAAAATACTGAGTTTTATGAATTTTTTTTTATATTAAAAAATACTGGTTTTTAAGATTTTTTTAAGAAAAAACTGATTTTTATGATTCTCTTTTAGACAAAATATTGATTTTTATGATTAAAAAAAATATTTATATCAGCTTCTTCCCAATATTAAAATATAGATATTTTTTATTACAAATTTTAATATATTCTGGGTCCAAGTAATTCCTTAGAATGTTAACTCACTATATGGTAGTCTTCCAAGAAATTCCGTAATGGTAGCCTTAATGCATCTGGAACTCTAGGGAAAAGTGGAATAGCTTTGTTAAAGTACCAAGGAATGACATTTCATCAGAGAATATTAAGTTTTTGGACATGCTGACTACAACATAACCATCGACAGCACTTTTGGAATGGGTTTTTTCTACATTTGGAATAGTGCACTCAAAATTAAGAAATATAATAGGGGTTGATAAGGCATCAAAACTGGTGGGTTCTTGATGAAACATCTAAATAGTAAAAATGATTAAGCTGTAGTAAACATTTTATGTGATATTTGCCATCTCTGTTTATATATTCAAGAAATTTGTATATACCCAAAAAATTATAATAGTCCAGTCAAGTTATTTGTATATATTCAAGAAATTATAATACATTTAGTCCATAAAAATAATCTTTCTCTTCTGTTTCTTGTTGTTCTCTGCTTAATAAGCATACATTTTTTATATAATATAATTAATTAATAATTAATTTGAACTAGTAATAAATAATTATTTCAACTGAAATAACTTAAAATTCTTTGAAGACATAAATAATTAGCTAAATTTGTTGTTAAATTTGTGTGCGCTTACATATTTTGCTTAAAAAATCCAAAAAATCAGATTTAAATTTTTAAAAAATCCTATTTTTTATTTACAAAAATAATTAAAAAAATCACCAACCCTGCCTTCAACACAATTTGAAAGAATATAATCTAAATTCTAAAGCATGCGCGTTACAAATATATTTTGTTAATGAATGGGGGTTGGGCAGAGGAAGAATTTTAAATAGATATTAAGGGTAAACCCCTTCCATTTTACAACAACTGCTGAAAAATTGCTATTTCTTAAAAACATCAATTATTTAATTTATTAAACAAGTACGTATTAAAATAAAGTTTAAATTTAGAGAAAAAGGTTTTGTCTTTATCCACGTTCTCTTTATATATTAATTGTTCAATGTTATTTTGAAATATTCAATCTTTGAATGTTTTACAGGAATTTCTTTAAAATTGTTTTAATGATTAAAAATAATATTGAGTTGAATTATTAGGATTAAAATTTAATAACAAGCTTAAAAACCGAAATTCAAATGAATCATACTTAAAAGTAGTTAACTGGTAGTTAACTACTTTTGAAGAACAGTTAACTACTAGTTACAACTAGTCTTATAAAAAAATTGTTAACTACTAATTGCTACTAGTTTTGCTTAGAGTAGTTAGTAGTTGGTAGTTAACTACTTTTTGACGAGTAGTTGCCGAACACTATCTCTGGGTAGTTTTATTGATTTTGGTTTATTTTTTCAATCCCAAAAGTGAATTAATAATGGCCATAAATAAAGACGGTATTAAAGCATGTTTGTCCTACGAGTACAAACTGCACTCAAACTCTACTCTCATTCACGGGGACCCCAACCCTAATAACTTTGGAGTGAATGAAAGATCTCGGCAAGGACATCTCTTTTCCATATTCTACGTTTTTGGTTGGAACAATTTTTCATTCAGTTCTGAACAATTCAAAAAATCTTACCATTAGCGCCTATGGGGAAAACAAAACTGATGCAAATTATGTGAACTCTGACCACAAGGTCTAAGTTCCTTTGAACAAGCTTATTGGAAGAAGCTTTCGGCGGAAGATATTTTTTGATTTGAACCATTTTTGTTCAATTTTGCAAAGTTCAAAAAAAAAATTAACATGAGCATCGACGGGAATTTTCAATCCTATATAAATCCTGATCTAACAGGTGAATTTGATTGGAACAAATTTTATCGGTAGGATCTTATGACGGAGAACATGTACAGATACGAAGTTCATCCAGAACTAAACGAGCCTATTTTCCTATGAAACTTTTTGGCCTGGATTTTTAAGGATATTCCTGAGTGAATAAATGAATAAATAAATGAATGAGTGAATGTACAAGCATTAACCGTTGAAAAAGGCATATTTGAAGTAATTAAGAACTAACACTAAAGGAGGAAGAGAGAGATACTTTGATAATACATTTGATGTTGGTGCATACAGAAAATAGGCTCGTATAGTTCTAGGCGGAACTTTTTGTTCACTTCCAAAGATCGGACATTTTATCGTAACGGTATATACGAGCTTATATCACGCTTATGAAAAAGTTGTCTCATGTAATGGCATTTATTTGGATGAATAAAACCTGTTTTCTCATATACATACTGCATGTTGATTTTTTTTAAAGCTGTCGGGGGGGGGGGGGGGTAAAAACTTTACTGGTTTCCATAACTAGAAGAGCCTTGCTGCGTTTTGATGTCTCGTACTACGTTTTTCTAAAAGCAATAAAATTATAGACACTTAGAGGTTTTTCATTCTTTTAGATGTACCCTTCGTTCTTTTTGGAAAAAAAAAAAAATTCCTATAGTTGAAAAGAAAAGATGGGGGAGTTTTTATTTTATTTTTTTTTTGTGTGTTTTTATTTTTATTTATTATCTTTCTCATGGTTCGCAATCCTATTTTTGTCTTATTTTCTTGGTTATCGGGCTCATTTAGTATTTGCACAGCACATGTCGGTGAAACAAACACGCGTATGCGATTGGGAATATTAATTGACCGCTGTGTTTGCCTTGCTCTACCCCCTGACTAGTTGAGACCGGATTATTTGGAGAGCTGTTATGCTCCATGATAATGTAGACATATCACAGTTGAACTCTGGACTATGGAGGAGTTACTTGAGTAAGTAGGATCTCACACATTTTATTTCCAATCACGATACCATTAAGATATACCTTTATCCGGAACATCTGCATTTTATCACATTCGGTGTTAAGAAAAAAAAAAGTAAATCCAAAACCGAGAAATTTATGCATATTTTTAACCTTATTTCTCATCATTTTTTAATAAGAAGAAAAGTTTTTCAAGACTTCCTTCAAAACTAGAAATTCTACCTGCTTTAACTATGTTTTTGTATTGAGGGAAGTGAATTTGTGGAATTACTGTTATTTATTATACGTACAGATTATAGCTTGAATGAATTGAAGAGAGGATGATAGAATATAATAAAAGAGGAGGTGACTCTTACGGAAAATTTAGCTCGCGTGTGCATGAGGCGAAAAACATTTTTATTTTTCTCCCTACGTATTATCTTACCGATTTTTTTTTTAATATACCAGTTAACGGAACGAAAGTAACAATTGAATGCTGCTTCAATATTAATTAATGGTTCGGGATCTATTCTAAACTTAGATCTCTCCAAAGACGCAGAGATCCAAGCTGAGGCCTCTTGGATAACATTTTTAGAAAGCCCTCTGCCATGCTGCGTGCATTCATGTCTCGGCATTTCATTAATCATCATTATTATTTACTCTTGCTCGACTTGTTATAATATATCAAAAAGTGGAGCAACAGTTTATATAACTTGCTTCGCTCCAGCTGTGCTAAGACTTCTAATATTTGCCTCCAACTCCGCTCATACTTCATCCGAGTAGTTTTTATTGCAATCATATTGTTAAATTGATTTAATTAGTCAATTTTATTTATCCTATTTTTATTAAGCAGTAAAGTTCGTGTCTTATATTTGCTCATTCTTGTCTTTGATTCTTTTGAATAAAATTACAGATGAGCAATTATATTTCATCCTTGGTCGTTGTTCATCACTCAAAACTAATTTTAATGCAGGAAAAAAATCATTCTGAAAAATTTAATGAAATTCTAGTAAAAATATAGGAGCAGCGGGGGCACGGCGTATTTCCGCACTCCGGCTCTGCTCCTGCTCCAAGTGAAATTCATTGCTTCATTATTTTGCGCTCCTGCTAAAGCTGCACTCCAGATCTCTGATTATATCTGTAGACTGCGCAACACTATATTGGATAGAAAAATTTAGAAATGAACCGACAGACTTTGCTGGTCTAAACCAGTGTATACACCTGAAGCTGCGTTTAGTGAACCGGCATAAAATAACTGTCGATTGATCAAATCTACTGCATATTGTAGAGGTTTTCTTTGTTCTAAGCCTTGAATGACTTACTCTAAAATACACAAATCATAATCTACGTCATTTTTTGGAAACCATTTTTCTGAGTTCCGCAAACATGATTGATTTATTACAAGCTTGTGTATTCTATCCCCCCCCCCCATCGTTTCCCATGATGGTGCATTTAGTCGGCTCTAATATAATCTAAATCGACTGAATAGGTAGGAGAACATCGCTGGCGATTGAAAAATAAAAGTAGTTTATCGAAAGCTTGACCAGCAGCAAGAGAGATGTTATCAGGCATGATTTTTGACTTCAGATCTGTGGGTTACGCTGCCAGTGTGGGATATTTTTGTAATTTTGCTACATAAATGGAATTAAAACTTACGGGTAGAAACCGCTTTATTAATTAATCATTATTTTTTTTAACAAAGGAGTCACCTCATCATACAGTAAGTATAACTGGGCAGTCAAAAGACCCCTTTAAAAGGAAAGGCAACAGGAATTTTTCCCCTGTTTCCCTCCTTTTCCAGCGCCACTGGGTCTAAGATGCACGGTTCAATTTTTGGGTTATAACCAAAATTATTAATCTTAGATAGATAAAAAAGAATATTTTAAAAACAAATTTTTGATTACTACTCCACCTCTTTTTTTAATTGTATAATAATTTTGATTTGTAACGTGCAACAAAATCATAAATACGTAATATCAAATTTTGCATGCATTTTCATCGTTAATATCTAACTAATTAATTTATTTATTTCATTTCATTTTATTTTACTTTTTAAAATATGTTTTGAATGGTTTTAATAAATTGATAATAATTGTTTGAAAAATGTTTTAATTCGTTTTCTTCTTTCTCTAGTGAGGAAATACTAATTATTGGACATGATTTGAAAAGAAGCCGCTTTAGAAAGAAGATTAGATCTAGAAACATGTCTTTCTTAGATAGCATCGTGCTCAGTTTTAGAAGACTTACCAGGCGCTTCAGTGAGTAACTTCAGTCTATTACAGTTTTATTTCTTTTCATGTTATTTATATATTTGAGATTCGTATGACATATAGTCTTTCAGTTAAGTTTACAATAATTATTTATTGTATTCTGCATCATTTAAACGAAAACTCTAAGACGTAGGTATTCATAGTGAATAAATTAGGCAAAATTATTAGCATTCATTAATAAATACTAGTACTTAAGTAATGAATGATAAAATGAATGTAAAAGCACAAACTGAAATAATGTTGTAGACACGCTTTCGGGGGGGGGGGGGGAGACAAACATGGAATCTTTATCAATGTATAAAGTTCTGAACACTGGAAAGTAGGAAATCCGAAAAGTTTTTTGGATTGGATGTGTATTCCAAAATGTTTAAATTCCTATATTTATAATACAGTATTTCCCTGATTTTTATTCATTCATTCTTCAATCTTTTTGCAAAAATATTTAATTTAGTAGAATTAGTGGACAATGTCACCAAAAAATAAGAAGAAGAAAAAGAACGGAGGGAAAAAAATTCCGAACAGACAGTCGTTAAAAAAAAAAAGAAATTTTAGCAAACATTTTTGGTGGGAACTTATATGGGGACTACGTAACTCTATTTTATCCTACTCGACTAACTATACTACTTGCTGAGCGTACTTCCATTTAAGATCTTATTAATCCTAACAGATATTCTGTTCGTTCACCAAATGAACGACTAGCCACTACAATGCTGAATTGTAGTGCAGGCTGTGTATATTTCAATCAAATCTTTATTAGATTCGGCAAAATTGCTCCTGTGTTTGTATTCTAACTAAATGTTACGGATACATTATACTTTTCAATGATTCAAAGCAATGGAGTTCAATTTCTACTTTCCGCATTGTTGATGATGTCTTCGTAACATTTTTAAAAGTTATTTCGAGTCTTGGACAAAATATCCCTTGATTCCCCCCCCCCCTTTTTAACGGGTTTTTATTGCTTAACAAATATGCTCATTTTTAATAAGTTTTCGTCCTGTGGGTCATTGCGTAAAAACTCGTGATATTTTCGTCTTGCAAATTTACTTAAATACAAATACAAATACAAATACAAAAGTGACGACCAGCAACAGGCTCAGGGCCCAGCTAGGCTGGTCCTAGTTAATTTAGCAGTCCCCAATGAACATCAAGAGCTTTCTTAAAAGTTTTTACCCCACTGCAATTAACAGTCGCTTCCGGTAAACTATTCCAACTGCCTACAACCCTATTGAAGTAGTAGTTTTTCCTAATTTCAAGATTAGCCTGGGATTTGAAAAGTTTAAAACAATGACCTCTGGTTCTACTTTCAGCACATAGCTGTAGTCCATCAACATTTCCCGTTTTAATGAATTTAAACAACTGAATCATGTCCCCTCTGACTCTCCTTTGCTCAAGACTATACATATTGAGCCTTTTAAGCCTAACCTCATAATCTAAGTCTGAAAGACCACTTACCAATCTTGTAGCCCTCCTTTGAATCCTTTCCAATAAGGTAATATCCTTTTTTAGGTACGGAGACCAAAACTGAACAGCATACTCCAAATGAGGTCTTACCAAACTTCTGTATAATGGCAATACAACTTCCCTAGACCTGTTCGAAATAGCCTTATTGATAAACCCAAGCATCCTGTTAGCTTTGTTACTTACTATGCTACACTGCTGACTGGACTTGAAGTCATGACTAATCAATACTCCTAGATCAACAACTGCTTAAGAAATCTTTAGCCGCATATCGGTGATCATATTTAAACTATTGTAATATAACATTTCAATGTAATTTTAATTCACTGTAGCCTTCTGCATTGCTTGAAATTTAAGACCCTAGACAATGAACTCAGCATGGCAATTTGTACAAAGGTCGCCTAAAAAAATCCAAGCGATTATGGCATTTACAGTAAACCATGCCATTCTACAAAAAAGGTAAAAGAGCGGTGACTCAAAAAACTATAAATCTTCGAAACCGACTGAATTCACGCGGCATAATAGTCTAAATATTGTACAGCTGGCATTTCGTAATGGCCTTTGCTTACAACTAAAACGACTTCGTCTACTTGTCGTGTATGTTTTTTCGTAGATATTATCCAGTACATTTTATTTTATCATCTGAGATTAATTTGTCACTGCGTCGTTTTCACAAAATACTTCTATTTATGTGACCATGCATAGCTGCATTTTCGCATTCCTTTCTTTTATATGTGTAGATACATGTTATTTGGATATGTGAAGTAAAACATTCAAGGCAGACATTAATGGATCTGACCGAAAGCAGCCGATTTGAGTGCTGGCCATCAAATAGGTTGTTGTTAAAAGTGAAAAGATACAAGCATCAAATCCGCATAGAATAAGTGTGTCCGTCCCAGACGTATATATACGATGTGAACTGTCACACAGTTTCAAGAAATGGTTATGTCCCACGTAAACACACATACAGACCAGTTGAATGAAGAAGGCGTATTTATAAATATAGCTACAGCTTTAAAAGAAAGGTATTTGCACCGACGCGACGTTTGAATTTAAATAAGATCCTGGCATTTAACGCATTGACGGCTCAGGGTTCACCCGTGGCAGTTAGAGCGCTAATATCCATTTATAAGAGAAAACAAAATTTCCATCGCATTTCATGGGCTACAGATGCATCTTAAGTTTTAAGAAATTATTTTTGAAAAATTACTTTTTTAACATTTGTCATTAGAGTGCAAAGCCAGAAGAAAAAAAAAAAAGGTGCGTCTTTTACTCCCATAAAGTACTGTAACTAATATTAAATGCACAAAAAGATCGTTAAAATAGGCACAAAAGATAAGTAAAATACGCACTAATAATCAAAAATATGATCTAGTAGGTTTTTTTAATTGCTTGGAGAAAAGTTGTTTTGTTTCAATAAAATAAAACGGTCTTTCAATTTTTTGCATTTTGTTATTGAAGAGATAAATACATATTAAAATTATTATTCACAGAAATGGTATGTGCATTACTTTTGTTGCAATAAGTCATAATGGAATGAATAAATGATTTCCACTAGATTCCATGTATTTTCGAGAAAAAAGTTTTTACAGTGTAAATGCCCAATGGAAGTTAGGAAATATTTAGTCATCCTAGCACCGGTTCATTGGCATTAGTCCAAGTAAAAAGCAAATGTTCATAATGTCAAATAGAATTATAAGAGCCTTAAATGTACTTATATTCAGTGGCATCCACCATCTTGAGCGTAGAGTTTGTATGTAACACATGTATACTAACAATTCGTTACCCTTATTCTGAAACCCGTGAGTACATATTTCTTTATTATTTTTCTTCTAAAACAAACAAGAAATGCCTCATTTTACTACTATTTAACTTTTTCTCTTTTGAAAGCTGGCTGTCATTAATCGTAGTTTTACTTTCTGTGTCATTATTAAGAATCCTACTGAATTATTTGTATAACAGCAGCTGCTCCTAATGCGTGGCTTCATCTCGCTTTCTATGCTGATAATTTTGGAAACTATCAGGTTTGAAATAATTAAGTAGTTGTATTTTAATTTATCCTAGCTGATCACAAACGGTAATAAATCAAACGATTGAATCTAGGATTGAAGGATTGAAGGTGGAGTAAACATATTCTTGGGGAATATAAAATATTCGTTGTTTATCAGGGCTTCTGTTTTACGAAATCTAGAGTTAATGGCATGCTTGAATAAGGTGATGATGAGAATGATTTTTTATTTAACAAATATGTGGGCAGTTGAAAGCTTAGACACTTCGGTTTTACTATTTTTGAATGCAGAAGATCTCGAGAGTAGGTATCGTTTCACAAGTTATAATTCTCGCTTTTTCCCCTCATGTTATAAATATTCAGATAGCATTAACGCTGGATTACTCGTTAAGTTATTCTCAGAATCGTTTGAGCGGTGCTCAAAATTATAATAAAGGAATCTCACAAATATTATAAATGGGAAAGTTTGGATGTAAATTTGTTACTCAATCATGCCAGGACGGCTGATCGAATCTGGATGAAATTTGGCACAGAGACAGATTATAATCTAGAATAGCACATGGGCTACTTTTTATCCCGGAAAAATGTACGATTCCCGTGGGATAACATTATATTAAAATGGTGCGTTACCGTAAGGTGAACAGTGTGGTTCAATAGTTATAAATGAAATTGAAAGAAAGTCAGTATTGGCCTGATAGTTTAAGTGGTAGAGCACTCCGCGTATAATAGTCGACAGGGTGGCAGTGGTAAGGAGCAGGCCTCGTACGCCCAAGTTCGCAGGTTCAAACCTGGCATAAGTCGGTGGATTTTCAAGGTGCAGAAAATCGCCTGCGCCCATATCGCATGATCATGAGGCATGGCAAAGATCCTTTGAGTAGACATTTGGCTTGGATGCTCTCGGCTAAATTAAATTCCTAGTGCAATCTGCATCAGTGAGAGCTCAGGTGCCACCAACTAGAGGAAACTGAGCGTCAAAATTCTCATAGTAGTAATGGCATCCGCCGACAGTGGTGCTACTTGAAAGAATGGATGCCGATTTCTGGGGAATGCACTAGGTCTGCAAAAAGGTTAGTAATCACATGCAGCCCCGTTGGAGAAAGAAAAAAAAAAAAAAAACTCCGCGTATAACTGAATGATTTGGGTTCGAGCCCCTATCCGAACTGATTGATTTTCGCTCAATTAGTAGCACATAGGCTGCTTTCATTAGGCGAATATAAAAAGGTTTCTTTCTTTTTTTTTTACATTTCTTTATTTCCTTTCTTTTTTTCTTTTTCTTCTTTTTACTATTTTTCCCTCCAAACCCTTGTATGTTATATTAAGGGGAGGTTTATATCAGTAAATTAAGTAAAATTTTGGAATAAGTAGCAATGAATCAACTTGAAGATTTTTCAAGGAACGCATCTCCAATAGACCTTTCGTCATCTCCGATTTCACTGTAATAAAAAGTATAACATTATAGAACGCGCAGTACTTTTTTGCATTTTTAGCAGCAGTAGCACTGATTTCATGATTCCAAAGCTAACAAAATATTTTCTAATTTGAAAAATGTTCAGTTTTTATTGTTTGTCTACACCTGTGTTTTTTCACTATCGATGAAAGAGACTTTATCGATGAGCGCCTGTGCTTCCTCCGTCGGAAAAGTGCCGGATTGGATGTCACGTGTGTACATGAATTTGTTTTTTTAGTTTTTATTTTCACTATAAAGGCAAAAGGTAAAAGCACGGAAACTATCGCTCGCTTCTCACTCAGATAAAATCTTTTGCTTTTTGACTTCGCGCGTATTTATATGTAATTTTCACGGCTAGATGGTAGCGAATAACCTAAATGTTCAAAAGCATGACAACACAGATAGGTAGTTTGTCTTCCTACAACCAACGGTTGGCAGGAAAAAAACTGGGATTGGAAGGTCTTTTTACCCTTCGCGTAAAGATTTAATTTTAATAATGCATTAACAGGTACCCGCTCGGGCGCAGTTCATCACATGACTCTTTATTTCCATTTATCAGAGTACCATTAAGCATACTAAAATTAATGTCAGTTAATATGTATTAATCCAAGGTGTGCACACACGATGCAAACTTGAAACTAATGTGCAATTTAACAGAACTTTTAAATTTTATTATTCTTAATTTTTCTCTGAGTAATGTTAAAATTTGTTAAAGGACATCTCATATCAATATAATCAGCAACCCATAGCAAGTTTAATAAAAACATGTTTGAAAAACAACCAATCAACTCGATCAAATACATCATTTAAAATCACAAAAAAGAAAGTAAGTAAATGTATCTTTAATTATTATTTTTTAAAGTTCTTCTTCTAGGTTCTGAATCGTCTGCAAAATAATTTTAGTAATTCTTTTCTACAATTAAGTGCGTAATAAAATTAATTCAACAAAAGTACAAATTTTAATTAAATGTTTTTATACAGAAAGTTTTCATTGGTAATTTGTATCTGAGAACCATGATTTTTATGATTTCTTTATTTGATAGACAATATTTGATTAGCTTTCACTCAACTGAGAAATTTCAACTACAACACTTTTCTAATTATTTATTTCATGATTAATATTTATTTGAATCATTCCAATAATCGTAATTAGTAGGGATGCACCGATTAATCTGCTGTAATCGGTAATCGGTCACTTTGTCGATTAATCGGCGCAAAATTATTTTTTTATTAAAATTACCTTTAGTATACCAAAAACAAAAATCTTTGAATGAATCCATTAACAATAGTAGAGGTGTTTTCCTTTCTAGATTAATGGTGCAACTCTCCCCTCCCCTTCAAAAAAAAAAAAAAAAACAACTAAGAAAAGAATCAGAGTAACATTTATCAAAATATGATTTCATTAAAAAAATATATAGAAGATATAACAAAGAAAGAAAATGTTTAAATGTTTAAATTGATTTTTACAGCCTTCCCAGAATTTCCCCTTACCTAAAATTCTATATTTCCCTTGTGGGTGTCACTGCAGTATGTCAGTGTAATTTTCTGAAAAATAAGATGTCATATAAATACACACATATACATTATATTTTTCAAGCTGGGGGAAGCATTTATTCCCTCTTGAGCTCCCAAAATAACAGGTTTGGACTTGGATGCCACACATAAAGATGAAAAGTCCTAATTTGTAAAGAGAGCAAATTACGACTGACTACCAATGGTTTCGAATTGAGTTCTCCCTTTCTCCATCATATTCAATGAATTACCCGCTTAAAAGTACTCCCAATATTCAAAATTTACAAAGTATCATCACAAAGGTGGGGACTTATTTTTTTTAGAGAGAAAATTCTTAAAATTAGCAGATGCCCATTTAAATTTGCCAAAAATAAAAAAAATTACAAAGAAAGTTACAAAAGTCGTAAAAACATATTTAAAAATTAAAGTAAATCAAAATAAAGTAATAAAAATACATAATAATAATGACACAAAATTCTTTTATAAAGTTAGGGTTACGATATGAGCATGTTTGTCGGTCTTCCCTTCCCCCAAACATTTGAGAGAATACTCCAATTCAAACTTTTTAAAAACTGTTTATGCATAAATTTCAACATACATTTTAAAATTGCTACTTTTTCAATTAACAAAAACTGTATTATTATTAAGTATGTATTGATTGTTTAGAATTTATATGTACTTTTAATTTCTCTCACAAGAATTGATATTTGATGCAATAGTTTTTTCATTCCGTTTTTTCTATTTTATATAAAAAATGCATACTATATTGCAACATTTCTCGTGTAATTAGCACAAACTATTTCCAGAACAATAAGTCGTTTGTCATTTATTGATAAGATTTCAGACGTAAATCATCAAACAGACGCTCACAATCGGTACCAATGTAAATCAGTGAAAAATATCAGCACTTGACCGCCGGCCATCGGCATACCATTCGATAAACTCACCCTAAGCAATCGATGACAAAATCGATAAGAACTTGCTGTCAAGGTCGTTTCAACGCTAAAATATATTTTGGGGACATTAAAATTTTTTGAACATCTGTATCCAAAAATGGATGATTCATTTCAAAAGCGTTTTAAAAAAAAAGTGTGGATGATTGGGGTGTTTAATTATTTAAATTTTAGTGTACAATACTTGAACATAAAGTTATTCATTCCTTCATTAAAGTTACGATGTAGTGTAAATTACTGCAGCATCATATCCTGTAGGGGGTAGACTATAATGAAAATTTATGGAATTTCATAAATTTAATTAATGTAAAAGGATTTGTTTTTGTTTCTAATGCCACTTGGGTTTCCAAGCCCCCCTTCGCAGAGCGATCAGGAATTAAGGCACGCCTTCCGTTTATAGAAGAGCACCACAACGGTGGAAGTGCGACTTGGCTCATTATGTATCTGGATGACACCAGATGGCGCCACCACATATACGCCACCTTCCTTTATTGACCTAAGAGTGAGGGGAAGGGAATTTCTCCACCCTCCGGTACCCTCGGAGCTGCCTCGGTCGACTTCAGAGTCCCCGGATTTTACATGCACGTATCTCCAAGTGTACATGGTGGGTCTTCAGCGGGTCGGGTACCGAACCCCCGATCTTCGGGTTGGAAGCCCGCCAACCTAACCACTAGGCTACCACGGCCGTAAAAAGATTTAGAAGGACTTAGTATGAAAGTCATTTGAATTATTTTGTTGTCAAAGAAATCAAAACTCCGACCTTGATACTACGCGTCAAGACAGAAAGCAAACATTTGACACATGAAGAAGTTCTCTTTGAGCGTAAATTCCTTCTTCTTGAGCAGCCCTTTTCGCGTAGGTTTTATGTTTGTGACAACATTTGGAATTGGCAGTGTCGCGTCTTTTATTCATCATGTGGAAACTATTTAACTAAAGTTCTTTTGGGTGGGTAGATCTTAGAGTTTAACGAAACAGTTCGGTTACAAAACCTATTTGATGAAATGATGCACGAAGTAGTACCAAAGAAATTATTTGTAGCCAAAGGGATTGCAGAACTTGTAGATTAAGATGTTATGTCCGTGAGATATTAAAGAAATTGAGTTCTTTTTTTTTTTTTTTTTTTTTGCTACGTTATTTTTTTCTATAAACAGAAATAGATTTTCCTTCTTACTTGTCCGCCAAACTGACGTAGTTGAGCTGGAAAAAGCCACACTGATTTCAGAACGGGAATAAAAGATAAAAAATTCAAAACTTACGATAATATCTAAATATCTATAACAGTGGTTCTCAACCACTGTGCTGTTGCTCTTTACGTAGTTTGCCGCGATGAGGCTCTTCAGTGGCGCAACCCGCCACTGCGTTACTCCTACATAGCGACAAATTAGTAGTTTAGTCTAGCATTTACCAACCTTTTTTTACTTTTGCAGAATTCTTTTGAGTGTGTCCAAGTTCCTGGGAACCTTTCGACCATGTACTTATTTTTTTTTAAAGTTGATGCATTTACTAAATGATAATGAATCCAAAACGGCAACACTTTCATAAAGCAGTGAGAAAGCAGGATTAATATGAAAAAAAGAAAATGAACGTCCCCCCCCCCCCCCCTTTTTGGCAGATCATATAACAACGGAAGGTTGACTAATAATTGAGAATTTGAGCCTACTATTTTCGTCATCTTTTTTTTTTTTTTTTTTTTTTTTGTGGGCCGGTGGTCGAGTAGCTCTCGGTAGAACTTGAAAACGATAAGGCCCCTCAGTATACTCAAAAGTTTGGCCACCACTGTTTCTGACTACGTTTTGACTCTTTTCTTTTCACTGTTCGGTGATCTTTTATTTGTCTTATTCACAACAATGATCGTTGAGAATTAAATACTGGCACCTGTAAAATGAATCAAAGATATTTTTTTTAATGTATGAAACTTGTTGTTTTCAGGAAAGTGATAAGCTGGTGTATATCGTTTAGGAAAAATGTCCGTATCTCTTGAAGTCACAGGCAGTGAAATTAGAATTCAGGCTACAGGCGATGGCAACAAAATACACGCTATTTCTGTTCTGTAATAGAAAGCTGGATGGAAATTTTTTTAAAAATGCTTAATTTCACATAGGAGTCTAGGAATATCCTCCCAATTATTCGCCTTTGCAATTAACAAGGGAAGGTATTGGGGGCCGGGGAGCTGATCAGTTGTCCGCTTGGCTAAATAAACCTAATTGGATTATTTATATTAGTCCAAAAACTCGAAATAACCGAGTTGGTGATTTAAGGTCGTCATGATTTTCAAAGAGTACCTATAATATTGCTCACGAAAGAAATTTTCTGCATTGAAATTAATCTTTTTAACGACATCACTATGATTACGATTATTTTTATCATTTGCAGTTTTTATTAAAAAAAAATAACAAATTAGTGCAATATTATGCGCATTAGTTGTCTTTGGGAGAAATGGATGGAGATTTCATCAACTTTTTTCACGATAACAATTTTGGTTTATTTATAACACTATGTCGTTCTTGGAAGAGATACGTAATTGTTATTTTTTTAAATGATTTTTTCATATTTTTTACAAAATTATTTTTTTAAAATGAGTGGCGCAAATGCATATGTATTATGCCAAAACAATACAATATTATGCTCATAGTTCTTTTCTTGAAAGACATTTATAATCCTCTAAATTAACTTTTTTTGAACAAAAGCCGTTGATTTCTATTAATTCTGTTATTCACAGCATTGCGCAAACAGTACGCTCGAAATAAGGTAATATTACGTTATTCTTGAAAGAAATAGGTAAATTCTTCGAAATCAGTATTTTCCAACCTCTACGAAAACTTTTAACATCATCCAAATTCTTCCTTCATAAACAAGTAGTGGGTCTATCATAAACAAAATACGCAGCTCATGGAGCAATATTTTTTCACAATGTTTTTTTAAGGATCAATATTTAAACCGAATGGTAGTGAAGACAAGAAAATGATTACAATTTATAATGATTTATTTCAGAAAATAACAATTACATAAATACCATAATTATAAATAAATAATAAACTTGTTCAATTAGTAATTTTAGCTTCTGCACTATCACTCTGTACAGAGCTTAATCTCTAACAAAAGAAATATAGTTGCCTTATAGTCCTCAGAACTTATTTCCATGTTGAAATAGTGCATATTCCGTCAGATATGTTAAAATTCACATAAAATTAAAAAGAAGCGCAGGTGCTGCGCTTCCGTGAGCTTCCACGCACATTAATTCCTATCTCTGTTATATAATATGGCTGTCTGACACTGACAAATAGAACATACATCACTTCCAGTGTAGGTCCAGTATAACTCAAAATCAACTACTTTCTCAGGAGAGACGGTTGAAAATTTAACCATAATATTAAAATATCATATTCCTTTTCATTCACAATTATCTAAGGTCAAATAACGTTTTGAATTGTTCTAATTTTATGTGGGCATCATTTTTTAAAATGTATGTTCGATCTTGTGCAATAATTATGGAATTATCTCGAATAACTTTAAGAACAAAAAAAGCAATTAAAGTCATGCCATTAGTGCGCAAAAGAGCTCCGTAAAACATAATATTTAATTCTGCAATTACTGCCATTTTCACTTTTTTTTTTTATAGAGTTACGGCCTTATTGAACTGGAGGGCTGGAGCTGCGATATGTGGAATCGCTAGTTGCTGCACGTCAGTTTGAATATTTTTCATTTACAATTTTTTATGTTTATATTACGTTCATACGTTCATTTTCTTTTACTTTTTTTTGCGGTCAAACGCCGATCTAAATTAATATTTTTTATATATACAAAAACAGAACTGGTTTTTATTATTTTTACTAGGTATTGTTGTGCGAAAAGTAAGCTCAAAAAAATAGATATTATGCTCTCACTTGTTCTAGACAGAAAGTTACGTTCATATAAATGTTTAAAGTCTTCTCACTCATTTTCTCATAATAATTATAACAATGATTTATACAATGGCAAAATTCGATTCCATTCCTTGGTTTAAAAAAAAACATTTTCATTTATTTATCTGTCACTCGACTCATAAAAGGCCTCCGTCACTGTCCATCGTTATCAAGAGAGCTTGCTTGCTGATGACGTCGGCGTGAGTAAATAACAAAATAAAGAAAGAAATGCACCTCGAACAATAAAACTCGCTAGCCTTTCCATCGAAGCGAATCAAGTTCAATTTCGAAACCGCACTGGCGATGCCTAAATATTCCAGTTTGTATCCAGTTGATTAGATTCTTTTTTTGTGTGGTCGCTCGCTTTTCGCTCTAGAGGGGAAACATCATCAGACTGCATTTATACCTTTTGTACAGATGATTACTATCACAGTTGCGCCGGCATTCGAAGAGGAAACATTAACGGCGGAAGATTAAAAAAATTAACGATTTGAAGATAGTTTATTTGAGCAGATAGAGAATGTCAATTCCGGATAATGGTTCGCTTTTTTTAAATTTATTACAAAATATATTCTGTAGAAAACCTTTTAACTTGAAACTTTTAAATTTTGCATTTTTATACATACTTTTTAATATTTATATGATGTGTTTCATTTTATGTTTTAAGTGTATTTAAATTTTCGAAGCTTTATTGGTAAAAAGATTTCGACTCTAACGTTGCTTTTTTTTAAACCCTCTTTATGAGCGTCTGTGTTTTTCCTCCTTTTTTTGCTTTAATTACAATTATGAAAAGTGCAAATGAACTAATTTGGAATAAAAATCTTGTTTTCTTCTTTTTATGCACATTATCATTTTTTTTTCTTTCTAATTTTTAGTGTTACTCGTTTTCTTCCTTAAAATTCCTAAATGACCTTGATAAAAAGCCAGCATGGAATGTAAGGCACGGAAACTTCGATTGCAATTAAGAAGCTTTGTAATCATAGTCATGTTACTCGACAAAAAAAAAAAAAAAATGTAAAATTATTTATTGTTAACTACATATATCCGCCAAAATAAAGATATACTTAATCTTAGTGATTTGCTTAACAGAAATTTAAGAAATTTTTATTATTATTATTATTTTTTAAATTTGAAATTTAACAATGTTGTATCAAATATACAAATCTGTGGAAATTTGTTCACGTTTGAATTGATATTTTAATCGCTCACCGATTCACTTTTCTGGTTGATACCAATTTCGCTGTAGTCTTATTATAAAACTAAAGCAGAGGTTCTCAAACTTTTTCATTCACGGAGCACCTTTGAAATTGGAAAATACACGCGGAGCATGAAATTTTATCTCGCCGCAATATATTTACTGTATTTAATGTAGAATGACAAAGTAGCATTGAAAATACAAGATAAATTTTGCAAATTATGTTGCAGGATACCAGATTTCACCGTAAATTGTTTTTATGCAACACATTTTCTCTTGCAGATATTTAAAAAATACCTTTTTTTTTTAAACATCACTATTCTCTTAGTTCCGATGGTTCTTTTGCGGAGAACTAGGTGCTCTCTGAAGCAGTTTGAAAAAACTGCACAAAAGCATCGATAATCTAAACAGCGATTAGCCATCGGTTGTTCAAAAGTGTACAGTTGACAATTCAAATTGGCGAGGCCAAATAGAATTTCCGGTAATCTTAGCTGTAAAGAAAGAAAATTTTACTTCTTTTCCTAAACTTTAGTAAAACCTACTGTTCGACCACGGACTTTTGGCATTTGGAAGCTTCTGCGAATTGCAGAAAAGAACGAATACATTCGGGTTTTAGGGAAATTCGTTTTGCCGCGTTAATTTAGTGCGCGAATCAGAATGTTTGCTTCACGGTTTGTTGAAAGCAACTAAAATTTATAAACTGGCAGATAGCATCAGTTCGGAAAAAATAAAGTATTCTAAACGAACTGGAACGAGAACAAAAACGGCACATTGCATATACCAGCAGTTCCTCCCTTGAACATGAATGGATTCTTCTTGGCTCACTGCCTGGCAGATTGCTTTGGTTGATGGTAGGACAGTACTTTAATCGCGATTCTGATCTTGTCAAACTAGGCTAGAGAATTCTTTGTAAGAAGTGTGATACAAGATATATGTATACTTTTGTATGTAGTACTGCTGCACTGATTGCTTTTCCCCTCATTGCACGTGTAACACTAACACCCCTCCCCCTCCCCCCCCCCCCCGCGTATAATCAATTAACCGAGAAAAAAGTGATCCAAACACTCCCAATCTCCAATTGCTTGATGGAATAATCTAAAATTATAATGTTCATAATGGTAATCCGTGTTCCTTCATGTTTTGTTTTAAATAATAACTACCAATTTATACATATTATTCACCAGCGATACTCAACTTACGATCCACGGGCAACATGTGGCCCGAGGAGCGTTTTTTAGTGGTTGGTAAAGATAGTTCAGAAATTTGACAATTGTGATATAAACTTATTTTTGTGTAGCACACTCTAAAAAAAGCTCTGTTTTCCCTTTTCGCAAGCAATTGCAGTTTGATTTGGCTGTGAAAAAAATTATCTTGGAAGAATTTGGCAACATTATCAAAAAAAGAAGAAAAGGCAAAATTTCTCATTAATATTCACATTGCGGCCCGCTTGAAATAATCCTTATGTGCAGTGCATGTGGCCTCCGAGGGTAAGAACATTGAGCACCACTGTTATACACTGTCGTTTGTGAAAATTTCAACACCAAGAATGACATATTGAAAAGATAACGAGAAAATACCTTACTGAGCTACGGTAAAAATCACAATACTGGACAATGTTACTAACATTTAACCCTTACAGAAATGTTCCCAAAACGTATGGTGGAGCATCCTAAGCTTTGATAGCTATCCAACGAACACCTACGTATCCATTTCTCTGCATATAATCCCTCTATGATTTTTTCACTTTATAAAAACTTATAGTAATTATAAAAATATATTAAACCTCATGCATATCAGTTTTTGTCTAGTGTCTTATTCGTAAATTTCATGCATAAGAAACGACAACTTGAAGAAACTACACTTAATGAGTATTACTTTTTAAAGCTCCCATGAATGCCGATCTTTAATTAAGAAAGAGACGCATATTACAATTTCGGGTGTGTTCATAATAGGAAGCAGCGGCGGACTGGCTATGCGGGCATTCGGGCAAATGCCCGGTGGGCCGGTCGCAAAATATCTATCTTTTTTTAATAAAGTATACAGCTTTTACAATGTTCATAAAAAAACGGGGACCAATACTTTGCCGTAGCCCGGGCTTCTTCAGAGAGTGCAATGCAGCAATGGAGCAAAATCTCTAGGGTCTGGCCGTTAGGCCACAAGGGAGAGGGGGCAGAATTTCTCAGGGCCAGCTGGTCCCTTATAGACAACCTAAACGGCTGCCCGTGGAGCAAAAATGATTATGTTTTATTTTTAAATTTTGAAAATAAATAAATAAAATACATCAGTTTTGCGCTTTAGGCTACCGCCCAAGGCGTCTATATGTACGAGCTCTCGAGGCTGGCTCGAGAAATTCTCAGGGCCGGCTCGTCCATATAGAAAACCTGGGCGGCCGTCTGTTATGCTAACTTTTGAGAGCCGCAAAATTGATGTTTTTAATTATGAGCAGTGCAGGGGGGGGGGGGGGGGGGGGGGCTAAGGCGGCGAGGCGATTGCCTCACGGCGCAACACCCTAAAGGACGGCAGCTATTAACAGCTAATTAACATATTACGTATTATTGGCCCTCTATGGTGAATAAGAAAAATTAATCTATCTTGTAAACACTTAATATTATTCAAATACATATCTACATACTTACTGACAATATTTTAAATCCCTACAAGTTACAAAATACGGCCCTGAGAATTTCTCAATCCAGGTGAGGCAAATTCTCAGGGGCGGCCCCAGCGAATTTCTCTCCGGCCAGTTGTCTCAGCCGATTGTCTCACTGCGCAACGCCCTAAAGTGAGGCGACTGTTAACAGCTAATTTATATACAGTATGGGACCTCAAAATCGGAACTCTCGGGGCCGCCATCTTTCCAGATTTCGGAATTTTCCGGATTTTGGGTTCTCATTCAAAAAATGTAGTAAGTAGCATCAGAGCTCATATAATTTGCTCTGGAAGTTTTTATTAGCATTTTGCTCATTTATAGTATTTTTGGTCAATGGCGTAGATAAGGGGGGGGGGGACAACTAACCCCCCCCCCCCCCCCGAAATTTTGACTGAGATACTTAGAGACTTAGAGGGACCCCACCGAAATGTTGGTGTCCGCAAACTTTTTTTGAGACCTTAAGTCTCTTTACGCTTTATACTATTCTAAAAATATGTTTTTTAATAACAATTGAATAGAGTGAAACACTGAAAAAAAAAACAATTTTGGGGCCTTTGGGTTATAGGGTCGTACTAGGTCGCACCTAGTGTTGCAAGTTTGTCGCAGAAAAAAGAGCCGGAAATTCGCGGCAAATTGCGCGAAATGTTCGCGAGAACACAAATATAATGTAATAAAAACTTGAATATCCCCAATTAAATTTATTTTCTTAAATAAAAAAGGAATAATTTTATTAATTTCAATTTTATGCAATATTTAGGTATTTAATTAAATGTACAGCATTTTGGTACAAAATATTGTACATGATTAAATTATTTTCTTTAATGCTTCGTCGCTATCACTTAACACGTTTTTATATGTAGAAAAGGACCGTTCAGCATCTGCGCTATTAGACGGAACTGACAAACATCGGATTGCCAATTTGGACAGGTTTGGAACACTTTCTCTCTTGAATTTCCAGAGTTGAATTGCCCTCCTTTAACGTGTAACTCATTTTGGGAGGTGGGTATCATAGGGTTATTGTTAACAATGGAACAACTATCAACTTCGTCAAAAACATTTAAATATTTGTATTGTTTTGGATCAAAAACTTCCTCTAAACATGAGAGGAATTATCTATAACTAGTTTTATAGCTATTTTTCTATTGATGAACTCTTCTAAAAGTTTAGTACATCTGTTATACATTTTAAAATTTCAGAACAGTATAAATTGCCGTTAAAGTGTAAGTAAAAAACAAAATAAGTCTCAAATTTTAAACAATTTGCGCACAAATCGTGGTATTTTTAAAAAATCGCAGATTTTAGGGAAAAGCTTTAAAAATCGAGGGAATTCACGGAGTGACAAACTTGCACCCCTAATCGAACCACTTTCCTTCCACTCCCCTATATACCTCGCAAGCCCGAACCTGATGATTTTATATAGTACATCGATTAAATGTAGGCTTTTTGTTGTTCTCGCAATTGGTTCTAATGATTTTCTTTTAATTTTAAGCAAACAATATATATATTTTTAAACTATCATGAAATGCTCCAGTTGAGATTAAATTCTGGTGAGCTAAAATGCATGAAAATTTTTGGAAAATCTTTGGTTTGGCAGCATTTTCGGGAAGGTTTTGATTCGCAGTAGAATTTAAAACTAGAATATATTCAGTGCAACTCTTGCAGTTATGAGACCAACTAATATTAGATATGGGTCTCTAGTCTGGAGAAAATAGAAAATGAAAGTATACACACACAAGACTAGCAAAGAAACATTATTAGAATTAAAAAAAAGGAAGCTGGAAATAGCTTTCAAATGCAAGCAATCTGAACTTATAACAATAAATTTATCTAAACTAGAATCTTTCCCAGGACTGTTCTCAAGGCTCCTTCGTTTAACAATTTTATCAACAGTCCCTTACTACGTTTCATGCCCAGAGCGGAAGCAAGACCCTTTTATGACTTCTTCCTTTTACAAGCACCACAGGGGATTGCGTTAATTGCTCTCCACTTTCAACTAAACCCTACTGACCATTCAATAATAACACCTCAGCTGCATATACAGAAACAGATGCGTAGAACAGGAAGATGGGGAGATAGTGGGAGATAAAATGATAGTTTCTTTCTCAATCTCTCCTCTCCCCTAACAAATGGTACTGTAGCCATAAAAAGGCTATTTTCTCACGTTCTTTAAGCAAAAACTATTCTAATTTAAATGGTCCCCCCCCCCCCAATGGTCGTTTACTTTGCCTGTAGGTTGTTGTATGAATATATGAATATTTCACCATGAGCTGGAGCCCACCCACTTTCCTCTCGTCAAAGCTGTATCCACCACCTCCACCCTTTATGCATCGGTGGGTCGGTCTGTCCTGCGCATTTTTTTTTTTTTTTTTCAAAATTCCAACTCAATATATTTAGAGAAGGGAATTGAATGAGACTCAATATTGAAGCGAGCATAAACCTATTACAAGCTTTTTTAATTCGAAAGAGAAAATTGATGATAATTGTTATAAAAAGAGAAAGTTGATGTCCTCTGAAGAAGTACAATCTGCCGAATCAGAATTCGTTTCACTAGACACTTCCTGAAGGTAATTTTATTTTTGCCGCTTTTAGTACTAATGCATTATCTAACAAGAAGTTCCGTCCAGAACTATACGAGCCTACTTTCCGTTAGAAACCAACTTCAAACTTATAATCCAGCTATCTCTCTTTCCCATTTAGCTTTAGTTCTTATTACTTCAAATACCTTTTTCAACGGTTAATACATATTCATTCACTCATCATTCATTCTTTCATTTATTCAGTCATTCATTTACTCATTAATGTATTTATTCACTCATTTATTTATTTTTCCATTCGTTCACTCATTTATTTATTTTAGAATTTATTCACTCATTTATTCATTCAAAAATATCCTTAGAAATCCCGATGAAAAAATTTCATATGAAAATAGGCTCCCTTAGTTCCGATTGAACTTCGTATTTGTACATGCTCTACGTCATAAAATCTTTCCGATGAAGTTTGTTCCAAGCAAATCCGTCTGTTAGATCATGATTTATATAAGATTGAAAATTCCCCGTAGGGGTTATGTTAATTTTTTTTTCTTTTTTGAGCTGTTCGAAAATGAATAAAGGTTGCTCAAATCAAAAAATCTTTTACTCTGAGAGCTTCTTCCAATAAGCTTGTTCATAGAAGCTTGGATCTTACGCCCAGAGTTCACATAATTTGCCCATGGCGCTAATGTTGAGATTTTTGAACTATTCAAAATTAAGCGAAAAAATGGGAAAATCAAAAAGTCAAATGTAAAAATGAGATGCCCACGCCAAGATCTTTCGATTCAAAAATAAAATATTTCGAATCGGACAAATCCTTCAAAGTTATTGGGAGGGGGGGGGGGGGGCAGACAGACCGACAGACACACATTTTCTCCTTCCCAAAAGCATACTTTCAAATTTTTCATTTTTCAGTCTATTTTCATTATTTCACTTATTTTAACTTTTTCTTTATTTTTCACGATACATTTAGCATTCTTTCATGCTTTATTAGTTTTGCTTAAAACTTTGACGGGAAAGTAGGCTAAAAATGATAATGGGAAAAAAGTTATCAGTCGATATTAAAAATAGTTCTATGTTCTATGTGACACAAATTTTTATTCCTGTAAATTCGTTAAGTTTGGTAAGTTTTATTGTTATTTTATTTTTTTGTTTTTTGTTAAAGGTATTCTTGTTTTATTGCATATTTAACTTTCTGTATTAGCAATTTTTTAAAACATTTGGATTGACTTAACAGTTTTATTCTTTCCATTGTATTCACTCAGACTGGAGATTCAGAAATTGTCTTGTTCGTTAATCACCATCCTTTCCAAGGCACGTAAACTTGATCAGTGTTTAATTTTTAACATAATATTGTATTTTTTTCTTGTATTTTGCTCTAAAGCAGCTCCCGTTCTAGTTAAATTCTGTCTGAAGCGAAAATTATATAAAAACGTAAATCAGATTGTTTTTAAGTTGATAAATATGTTTTTTCCCTTCAATTTTCACATTAAAATGAGTCTGGTTAGAAACTCCATTTATAATAATTTTTTTAATCATCAATTTGACCAATTGTTTTCGTACAATTAACTGCGAGAAATCGACCTTCCCCCTCCCCCCGAAATTGGGGTCTAGCTATGCCACTGTTTTTGGTTATCGTATACCATGAAATTATCACAAAAAACGAAGTTGGAGTTGGCTTACATTCGAAGGCAAAACATCGAAAAACCTAGACTTTTCCCGATAATATTTTAATCTCTTAACAATAAAAGAAGAAAATTCTGGTAATTTCTGATATGATTTTATATTCTCTAGTTGCTTCATTGCAGTAAAAGATCAGACGATCGGGAAAATGCGAGGAGCGCCGAATTTCAATTTTGCGAATGTTCTGTATCGCGAGAAAATTAGAGCTCATTTAAAAAAAAATAAATGAAAATGTAATAAAACAACAAGAAATAAAAAAAGCAAAATTTAATGATATTAACTCGCAATTAAAGCAACAATTAATAACACTCTAGTTCTAATCGCAAAACAAACCCTTTTCAGAAAATCGAGAAATAAATTCGAGCTGCACATTTCCGATCTTAAACATGTTCATTGCATTTATTTTCCTTCTTCTTAAAACGACATATTTCCAGAAAGAAAAACACGGCTCAAAATATTTCCTGATTTTTTTTTTTGAAGAAGTTCCGGATTTTGGGTCTTTTGGGATTCCGAATTTATGGTCCTATACTGTATTACGTATCATTACACTTCCATGCTGAATAAGTAAAATAACTGTCGCGTAAACATTTAATATTTTAATACATATCGACATATTTACTGACAATATTTTTAGTTTCTGCAATCTGCAAAATACCTGCCCTCCCAAGGGCCGGTCTGTTTGAAATATGCCCGGGCCGAATTTTCTTCCCAGTCTGCCCCTGATAGGAAGCTTGTCTTAAAGATATCAATATTCAAATTTAAAAAAAAAAAAAAAAAAAAAAACACTGCTTAAAATTACAACGTTTTGTAAAGCGTACATTGGTGTCAGTGTCACTAAAAGCACGAAAGAACGCATTGTAGATTATATAGTTACACGTGGAATAAAAAATACTTCGAAATAATTTCGTGTAATCTTTCGCTCAACTGCAAGAAAATTACCGGTAATGGAAAACATGACGAAAATAAATCACGGTTGCTCTTCATTTCCTTTAATATCACGTCAGATATTTTGATTTATTTCCTCTTTAAAATCAATCTGCACTATGCATGTATGTGTTAAAACTTGCTCACTTAGAAAACTTTTAACATTAGAAATTCACTAATTTGGACACAGTCTAGCAGTACCGAATGAATAATATCTTCATTTGACATTGAACATCCCAATCCCATCAAGTCAACGAGTCAGCTGCACGCTTCGTACGGTAAACTTTTGTGCTTGGCACAGTAAAAGCAGCCAAAAATTTGAGAGAAGCCGTGATCTAATTTTGTAACATTCAATCAGATTCCCCCCCCCCCCCAAGACTAATGATCTGTCCCCCCCCCCCCCCATAAAGCCAACTAAACCCTCCCTCTAAAATGTCAACGGCGCAATCTGCACCAAGATCGGGAGCATCAGATCTGTCCCCTTTACTTCTCTCGTGGGGCACTGCACCCGTGATTAACACTAGATTTACCAGGCCGTTTTCAGCCATTTCTAAACTTTCATTTTACACCAAGTGGCTACTAGAGTGCTACTAATTATTATAAAACTTTCAAGCACATTACTTTGTCCTACTTACCGTCTATAAGGAAAAGCCAATGCAATTGAAAGTTGCACTATAATTAGTTATATATTATGCAAAAGGGAAGCTTCGAAACAGTCAAAATGACTGATCTAGTAAATCTAGTGTTAAATACTGACCGACAGGGGTGCCACAGGTGGGGGGTCATGGCGCAACTTGCGCCATCAGTATTTTTGGAGGGGAGATTTTTCCAGAAGGTTTTTTTATTTTAATGCGGAATTTTCAGTGAAAATAAGCAAAAATATAGTGTTTTAGATATAGATAAATAGATGTGTGTGTAGGACTTTTTTTTTTTGGGGGGGGGGGGGATTTTTTCTTGAAGTTTCTTTTGCGATGAGTTGATGTGATCGGTGCTCGGTGCCTCCCAGAATGCATCGTATATCCAGTATCCTATTAATTTTTAAATATCCGGAATCACGAAACATCCGGTTAATCTGGCATGACAAGTTTGATTATTAAACTTTAACTAATTTGCATGTTTTGAAAATATATTTACGAACTTATTTCGTATTTGCAAGCTGTGGGGTGTTTAAAAATATGCGTAGAATTTACAGGTTTCGAACATCAAAACGGATATCCGGTATCCGGTAAAATCGTTATGGCCTTGAATTTTGGGGGGGGGGGGGGTACGGATTTTCACCATTGCGCTTGTGGGGAGGGGCATCTCTGCAAATTGAACTGTTCTTTTTTTATACACGTCAAATATGCACAAGTGATAATAACTTCCTTATTTTCCGCCATTTTGTGCATTTCAACAGGAAGGGTTATAGCTTCTGGATAAGATGTGAGATAGATATTGTTTACATATCGTATTAAGATTATTAAAGCACACATGTTATTAGCACACATGTTATTTTCCTATTTGAGCTCTGATGAAAGGTTCATTCCGCTTTCAAAGCTTTGCTTGCTGCTGTTTGTTTCTGCAAGCTACAAAATTTCGTCTTTCTGTTTTAATGTCAATAAATAATTGATAAAAATTAATTATACTAATTTTTTTTAAATTAAAACTATTCTAATTTATTATAATCGTCCTTTTTGTGTGGGTACTTGAACTAAACAAACAAAATGTGTTTTCTTTCAAATATTTTCTTTTTTGTTTTGTTTCGTTTCTTTCTTTCTTTTTTTAATGTGTGTGTTTTGTAAAAAAAAAAATGCTTAAATGTGTAGGATCTCTGGTTGATTGCCGTGGGCAGCTAATTTTTAATTATGTGGAATGCTATACATTTTAATAAAATAACATAATTTACACCTAAAAAAGTCATCGCTATATACACAATGGCAAACCGGTCTTTTCATTTTTTAACACGGGCATAGCCGTGCGGGTACCGCTAGTCTGTATAAATAAAACCGAAAGTTTGTGTGTGTGTGTGTGTGTGTGTGTGTGTGTGTGTGTGTGTGTCTGTCTGTCTGTCGATCGCGCCCTGGCGAGACGGAAAGGGCCAGAAGTACGAAATTTTTGTTACAGGTACCATAGGTCAGGTCCTCGTGCACCTCGAAGCGTTTTTCCGAAAATTCGAATTTGTTCTTTTTTTATTCCAATTTAAGTAAAACTGTTAATTTTAGGAATATCTCATCGAAGAAACGTCACACCTTTTCGATTTTTGCAGCATACTGAAGCCCGTAAAAAACGGCACAAGATGATCTCTTTCAGAAGTTCGTAGAACGAATAGAACACGCGCAATATTTATTTAAAGTAGTTTTCGAACGTAAAGCAAGGCTTACCTCTGAATTTATCTGCTCAGATTGCGTGTTTTCGCCAAAATAAATTGTACTTTTGTCGCCAACTAGATGATTTCTGTTAACGTAAGATTGAAAAAATGCGATTTTATCTTTATTCATGCCGTTTTATGAGCAAAACAAATTCTGAAAATTCATTTCATTTTCATACATATTTTGTGGAACTGCAGTCAATTTTTAATTACTTTACCTTGAGGTTCATTTTCCTTCCTTTTTTGGCAATTTAATAGTGTAATAGCAGTTCAACAATTTCATGAAACATTTCCTATGGTAGGGTGTCCGCTTTATCAACGAAACAAATTCTAAAAATTCATTTCATTTTTATGCATACTTTGTGGATCATTAACTGCAGATGATTTTCAATTACTTTATTTTGAGGTTGATTTTTCTTTCTTTTTTTTTTTTTTTTTTTGGCAATTTAGTATTTATTTGTTCGCTAAAAACTAGGTTGGAAATTTTTCGAAATTTCGCTAAGTGGTGATAACTTTTTTCTCGCCCCCTGTCCAGTTAATTGCTGTTATTTTTGCGCTTCGTACCTTTTCCAAACCGCACCAATAATTGTTATCAGTAATATTGTTATCATTTAATTCAATACGTGATTTACATTATAGGATCATGGCGCATTTGCATTATGCTTCCATTACTATAGTGCAATTTGGCGATCTTCTGTTTTTTTTTTACTTTTTGAAGTAGCGATTTTGATTGATTCCATAGTTTACTCAAGTGAATTATTTTCTAACATTTATTCAATTTTTGTACTGACTGTTTGGCGTCATTTGGGCTGAATTCAGCTATTTCTTTCTATCAACTTAAATTTCACACGTCAGAATTGTTTAAGTACTGGACATTTTTTAACTCGAATGTGCATTTGCCTTTGGAAATAATGCTTTTCTTTCTTCCGTTTTTATCCGAATTTTATAAAAGTGCTATTTAATTGGATTTTCAGAAAATGTTTTGACGATTTTTCAAGCGGGATTTTTAGGAACAGGTGTCCTTAGTTTAATGGGGAATTCGGGATGGACTGTTGGTAATTTTAGGAATCGTAGCTCTTGAAGATCAGTATTCTAATGGGCATTTTTAGTCACTGACGTCTTTATTCTAATGGAGATGTTTTGGAACTATTGGTCCTTATTCTGTTAGGGATGTTTAGGAATAGTTGTCTTTATTCAAATGGGGGCTTTAAGGAATGTTTTCTTTATTGTAGCAGAAATATTCAGGGACCGTTGTCCTTCATATGATGAGCATTTTTAAAGAGAATTCTGCTCATATTCTGATAAGAATTTTAAGATGTGGTGTTATATATTGTAGTTGCGTTTTTTACAGATTCTTGTTATCATTTTAGAACAATTATCCTGATGAATATGTGCATTTTAGTTATTGTTACATTGTTTACTCTAATGGCAGTTTTTCCGAACTGTTGATGGCATTTTAATGTGGATTTTATGGACTGTTATTTTTGGTCTAAAAGGAATTTTTCGAGGCTGTTGTTTTAAGTGCAATTGTGATTTTTAATGAGTTTTACTGTTTAAATGGTATTTTTTAGGACTGTTGCCCATGTTCTACTTGGATTTTGTAAGAAAATTTTTCCTTATGTATTTACAACAGAATTTTGGACATGTGTCACTTGACCTGCGAATGATGCATATTGTCCCGCGCAACGCCGGGCATGTCAGCTAGTCGAAAATAAATTCAAAATCGTTTCGAAAACTTACGTACAATATTTTCAAAATGTTTGCCATACAGTGCGAAAATGAGCCATAAACGACAACCTTGTTCCGCACTTAGATGAGGTAACTGTTGGCAAACAGCTTCGGTGTTAGTAATGATTAAACTTTGTGCAAAGTAATAGAAATAAAATTTCACATTAAATTAAAGCACAAATGAGCATTAAAACGCAGACATATGTTTCGGGATTGCTTGGAATCCCTTTTTCAATGCGACAGGGAGCTTCTAGATGCAAAACATCCAAGTGAAGCAGACAGAACAACAAAAACAAAGCTTATATAGCCTAAGAATTAACTGTAAACCAATGAGAATAAAGGAAGTGGAAGTAGAAGTAGTAGGAAAGGCACCAATAAGAGAGCAACAAACGAATGCAGTTGGAAGTACAAGTAAAAGGGAATATCAATAAAAAGAAAGCAAAAAAGACAACAGCGTGCATAAAAATGTGAAAATACATGAAAATTGCAAAAAATAAAATAAAATACAAAGAATAAAATGGAGAATAAAATGAGAAGCTCAGGAGAAGAGCAAATCAAGATTGAACTCAACTATCTGAAAGCTGTAGCTGTTGATAGAGGATTTTCTCACTCTTTAATTGATTCTATTCATAACAAACTTTCTAAAAAAACTTCTGGTTCCAATCATGTGGTTTCTAGAAAGAATTTGGTTGTGTTACCATTCTTTCATTCTGTAAGTTTTCGTATTGCTAAAATCCTAAAAAGGTTTCAATTTCAAGTTGTTTTTGCTCCTAGCAACAAACTTTCCTTCTCTTCTCTTAAAGATCCTGTTGATCAACTTAATACTTGGGGTATTTACCAAATTAGTTGCCGTTGCGGCCTTTCTTACATTGGACAGACAAAACGTGCTCTGAAAATTCGGTTAAATGAGCATAAAGGTTATGTACGAAAGCAAGAGCTGAATAAGTCTAGCATTGCTCAACATTGTTGGAATTCCAACCACTCTTTTGATTTCAATTCTGGGAAAATTATTCAAAAATGTTCTTCCCCTTTAGAACTTGACTTTTGGGAAGTGGAGAACAAAACACAGGTTCTCATTTGCATACGTCATTTACGCTAGTAAAGACCCATGAAATATGCCAGTTTATCAGGAATAATGTGTAATAGTATGAAAAACTAATCATAACATTTTATTAAAGGCCTCCATATTGAAATAAAAATCAAGTTTAAAATTTCAAATGGAAACCCATTTATCAGATTTGTAATAAGCATTAAAAGCCTTTCACACCAGTTTTCGTGTATGATTTCATCCGTTGCTTCAGAGAAAAAAAAAATCACCTCTTAAGGTTGAACGTAGGATAGCAAAGGAGTCTGATCCACGGAAGTAGTTGTTAATTTGTACTTGTCGAAGGTTTAGAAAGGATAGGTTGATGTAACTCATTTATTTATGATTTGTAGTTTCGACCCATCAGCGATTCGAAAGAATCTGCATAAAAAAAGTTGTAGGAGAGCAATTTAATTTATTTTAACCCGTAAAGGATAATATTTGTCTGTGAGGGGACGGATGTGTTTTAGTTTTAGTCCTAATGAGAATAGAAATAATAGGTAGTAATAAAAAAGTAAGTAAATAAGTATAAGTAAAAGTAAATAAGTAATTAAAAAGAAGTAGTAATAATGTAATAAAAAAACCTTAGTCTCATAGACGGATATTACTGGGAGTGTGAATTGGAGAGGTATTATCACTTACGGAAGATCCTTCGAGCAATGTGGTATATTATTCAAAAGCAGCAAACACATCCGTAAGTCTTTAGTGCCAAGTTCCGACGCTGTTTCTTCAAGTTTGTTATTAAATGAGTGAAGCAAATGCCGTTCGTTAACAACATAGCTTCCACCGATTGGGTAAATCTGCAGTCGTGCGAAACGGGCCGTAGAAGTGAATAAGCAGATTTAAAGAGGTAAGGGGGCAAACTGAAATCTTTTGCATTATTTAATATGCACTAGTGAAGCGTTTTAGAAGTCACAATCTTGCTACAAAAATAAAAGTTATTAAAAAAAGAAAAAGAAAGAAAGAAAGAATAAAAGCTTTTTTATTCTATGGCGCAGGAGCGATCGAACATAATTTTGTTTTAATGAACGATAATTGCAGGCTATTGTTGGGCTGGGATGGCGGACGATTTCCTTTACGAAGAAGCCATGACAGGAATGCTTTGACCAGCATGTTCTACATAAACCCCAGAAAACACACTCGGTACTTGCTAAGCAGACGAATTGATGTCCACCTATCATCTTAGCAGCTTTCCAGCTGATTTTTTCTTATCTTTTTTTTTTTTGGAAGGAGTGAGACGGAGCATGTTAGTTTCCCCTCTTCCGTCTCTTTGATAACATAATAGACTTCAGACAATTTACAAAAAATGCTGTAGTCAATTTCCACATTAAAGTAGATTTTCAGTCAAGAATTACAGATTTTTTGCTTTTTATTCTCAACGACACAAATTGTCTACTTTTCCTTTTGTACACGGGAGGGGGGGGGGGGCACTCCTTCGTAGTTGGTTACTATTTATACCAGGGACACATAAATTATGTCATTTTATTAGGAATGATCTACATACTGTATAAAATTCTATTATTAGAATGTTTAAGGTGTCATCTGCATATTAAAAATGAATATCAACTTCAAAAGTTTGAAAGACAGTTTTTATGACATTTTTGTATTCAGCATCATAATTTAACTTTGTATACCAATTTTCGTGTAGTTCTGTTCACCCGTTGCTACAGAATTGAATGGAGAAAAACACGTCTCGTAATGTTAAAAAGTTTTCTGATATTTTTGCATATAATATCTAAACTGTTTAATATTTTCGAACTCGATACACTCGAACACTGCTGTTTAATACTTCAATGGCTATTTTATTTAGAGTTAACAAAGCAAAAAACAAACCAGAGGAGTTCAGATCGCTTATAGAAATAAACAGTGTCATATCTGCTAAAAATCGGTTTTTTTTTTTTTTTTTTGTTTTTGTTTTTTTTTTTTGTTTTTTTTGGTTTTTTATATCAAAATTTTCAGATTTTTGCGGTCTTTATATTGGGAATACTGCTGAAAGTAAATGTTCAAAAATTAAGGCTAGAGGTCAACTGTATTTTTTTGGTGAAATACTGTAATGACTACTTTTTATAGTTATTTCTAATTTTTTTTGACATCATTAACATCCATCATGTGAGAGAAAACTAGAATTACAACTATTTTCGGAACAAAATCGATTATAATAATCATTGAAACTAATAAGGTAATTAAATAAAACTAATTGTAAAAAGTTCAAACTCCTCTCTTGAAAAATGTCCATTTTGCAGATTTATGACACTGTTCATTTCTATAAGCGAGATGATAAAATGATTGTCTACTCTTTGTGTGTAAATAATATTTATACAAAACTAGGGACATATGCGTATAAAATTAAATGAAAGTATAATCCCTGCCCAAGACTGACTACATATATCGAAAAGAATTGAAATACAATGAAACATTTAAAGAGCAACACTCAACCTGCTGCCCACGGCAAATTGGAAGTAAAATGTGAAAATACGTATTTAATTTGCAAGGAAGCCCCATCTCAAATGCAAAGAAAAGAGAAAAACATGTATGCAATATACTTTTCATTATTGTTGCCGCAGGCTTTTCGAATTGCATTTCATTCTGCATTTTCAAACCGTTCATATGCTTAAAAGTTATTGGTTTTTTCTAAATATTTGCGCCAAATAAATTTCACATATCTCCGTCTCCATTGTTTGTAACTTAATTGGCCTTGAACCTACCGATAGTGCACATTCCGCTGATATGATGCAGATACATTTCGGTACGTTTGAAAAGAAAACAATGTTATTTGTGAACCGGATGCAATCATTTGGTGGTAAAATGGTTTTAATGATTTTAATGGCAATTCTCTTGGTGACGAAAACAAGCAATTTGTTCATACAATACTTAAAAATTGAAACAGCTCTTTTAACTTCTTTAAAACATTCTGTTTTAAAGAATTTGCATCTAATTTTGACGGTGTAGGGAGCCATACACAGATCTCAAAAATGCTTCCTCACTCACCGTGAAGATAGATTTAGTTTAGATATTATTGTACAGTATTAGGCACGATGGAGTTAATGTGGTCATAGTATTAGGCTTAACGTGCACCGTGCTCTAAAATTATCTGAAGGTTTTGAACAAATTTGTTGACGAAAATTGAAAAACGGGGACGTTATGACCACTTTACCCCACCTGCTGATCCTTACGAATATTTCCATTCTGAGCACAGGTAATATCAAAAGTATTGAAAGGGACATAATCCCCTCTCAAGATTCCAACGGCGGATCTAAGGGGGGCGCGATGGGGCGATCGCCCCCCCCCCCCTTGGTCCGATTCAAGTGGATACTACATTGACACTCCTAATAAGTGAGATTTTACTCTTTGTGCCCCTGGACCAGCCATGTTTTTATGTTCTTGGAATCCCAGCCTAATAGCCCAGTTTCAAGTTCTATGCTTTCCCCCTGTCCCTTTGTCAATAGTATTGCTGAGTTGCTAATCCTCGGAATAATGGGAAAGAGATTCCCTGCTCTTTTCTTCTACCTAACAACTGGTGGTGACAGCTAGCCAAGCCTTAGGACGTGGTGTAAATTCCTGCAGCATTTACGCTAAAACCTGGAGTCTGAAACATTTCATTGAACATTCCTAATTACAGATGTTTACATAAATTGCACATAGACGTTGATGGGTTTTTAGTACATATTTAGTATTACATTTTAAAAATTTTAGAAAATATATTACTAATAATTGCTATTATTTTGTAATTTAGACATATCAACTCAACTTTAGAAAATGTATTTACAAGCCTACATTTTTCTTGAGAAAGCTTGAAGGAAATCCTAACTTGGTTAAAACTTGGTTAAGAAGCAGAATGAGTGATGATAGATTCACTAGATTAGCGTTATTGCATATCCATAAAGATATTACATTGGACGTTGAAAAAATTATAGACAGATTTCCGAAAGCAAAAAAACAGCAGCTTGTGTTCCTTTTATACGGGCTTTGAATAAACGTATATGCATTGAAAAAATGTGACAGTAAAATTTTAAATATCACAACACTAGCATTTTCTTCTTTGTTGTTCCTGCTGTTTGAAATCCAGTTCGTTTAGAATACTTGATTTCCTCCGAACTGTTGCTACATGCCAGTTTATAAAATTAGTTGCTTTCAACAGTGAAGCAAACATTCTAATTCGTGCACTAAGTAAACGCACTTGCGAAACGAACTTCCCTAAAACTCGAACGGATTCGTTCTTTTCTGAGATGCGCAGAAGCGTCCAAATATCAAAAGTTCATCGTCGAACTGTATAATTTGATAGTTTCATATAATTGACTGTCTAAATTACAAAAAAATAATAATAACGAAAGAGAAGGTCATGCGCTACTGACATCTGTTTATTTATTTACTTGGCTATTTTATTAAAGTTTACTAGATAAGTAACCACTTTGATCTACGCTGAGCTTGTATCTTCGTTTAGTAAACGTGTGTTGATAAAAAAGCTCCCAATAGCGCTAATCATACAATCGTATTATCGAGCTGAAATTGAAATTGATAATTCTATTCAATTACTTATTGCAAATTAACAATCAATATTTTATCTTAAAAACTAATAATGCGTTGAAAATGTGTGTGAAAATGACAAGGAACTTTCTCCCTCTCCCCCTTCAAATTTAACTTTTTATTTTGGAGAAATTATTACATAAATTTCGTAAAAAAGTTTTTTTTAATTGTCTTTTAATTTGAGATTTGTTGGTAGAAAACAAAACAGGTTATTTTGGCATTGTGTCAAAGGTTGTGCTAAACCGTGATTTTCCTGTTTTCAACAATTCATAAATGCTTTCACACTTTTTTCAATGCATTTTACCCCCTCCTCTCCATTGTCACAAAATGTCACATTTCAACATACCCTACTCCCGTAACCTTTGTCGCGTGTCACGTGATATTACATAAGCAGATATATTTGCAGTTCAGAAACAAAGCACTACATTACAGATCATAATTTTATATTTGAACTTTATGTGTTTCAGTGACATTTGTGAGTATAAAATAATAATTATTAAATGTCTACTTAATTTGTATAAAATGATATTAAGGTTTAAAAGAAAAATATAGTACATACTATTAAAAAATATTAATGTAAAAGAGCAATTGAAAGAAATAATTTTAGAGCTTGACACAGTTTGCTTTATAAACTTTACCTTTATTATTGTTGTACACAGTTAAAAAATTTGTAGCGTGCAATTACAGTATTTTTCTGTGGTTCGAAATAATTATCAAAACTTTGGATAACTGTATCGTATTTCTCAGAATCTTCAGCAGCTAATTTAAAGCTATTAAATATATCGATACATTCATCTCCCATACAATTCAATAACAAAGCAACTTTTAACTTATCGGATTTACCTGTCTTTTCCGATGCTTCTAAATACAGAGTAAAACGCTGCTTAAAGTTTGACCAATTTTCGGCCAAATTTCCTTGTAATTTCATACAACTGGGAGTTTTCAGATCCATTTTGACTGCACCGCTTGCCACCCTGTCACATTTCAAGTGAATGCTTCAAATTGAGCATTTTAAATAACTTTTATTACGTTAAGAACATCGTACAAGTTACGAAAACACTGAGCACAACAACATACAGTCAAATTTCAGCTGTTGCAATTCTTCATCTAGCTTGGTAGCTTCTTGAAGTTCTTCAGTTTTCTCATCACTAACGCTTAAAATAGTGTGAACAGTAGCAGCTCCTGCTTCTAAGAAACTTGTATCCACATTGGCATCAGTTGGAGACCGTGATAGTGAATCCGCTATGTACAAATATTTTCCTGGAACATGCACAATTTTAAAGTTGTATTTGAATAGTTCCAAAGCCATTCGTTGTAATCTTGGAGAAAGTTTCTCTATAGGTTTTTGTAATAGTCCAATTAGCGGCTTGTGGTCAGTTTAGATTGTAAACTCAGTTCCATAAATAAAATAATGGAATTTTTTACAGCCATTTAAAACAGCTAACAGTTCCTTTTCAATTTGACTGTAAAAAAAGTAAGTACGAACGCAAAACATTCTTAAAGAGGCCACCATAATTCTTCCTGGTGGGCTTACTTATTGTCCACGCTATGCGGATCTTATTATGGTGACTTTGCACCCACTAATCAACCAAAGGAAAACCTTATATGCAGATATAGCAAGGTTGCAAAAATGTATATTTTACGCTGAACAGCTTTAGAAAATAACCAGCTTATAAAACTAAATAATAAAAACAATAAAATTGCATGTAGAAGTCTGAAATGGGACGAGGTATATCTGCGGGTCAATATGGTGTTCCGCAAGGAGGGAATGGCTTATACCCCCTCCTCATTTTTAATTTTATTTATTAATTATTATTATTATTATTCATTTTATGGAAATTCTTCATTATTTCTTTCAAAGAATTTAGTTGTCATGGGGCCTCAGTGGCTGAGCGGTCTGAACGACTGGTTTCCGGTACCTGCGTGAGCGCAGTAAAGAGGCATGGATTCGATTCCCACTTTCCCCTAATTTCCTTCTTTGTATTGAAATTCTGTTGTACTGTCTTGTGCTATCTGTCATACTAGACGAGAGTTGGAGGCATATCCTTGAGAATAGCAAATAAACTCAAGCATTAATGTGACCTGAAATGGTCGTAAAAAAAATTAGTTCATAATAAAATTAAAATGTCAAAATATGTATATGTCACATCGTTAAAATTTTCGTTTATTCCATTTTATTCTAAATATTTATGTAGAGCATCGGTTAGCCTTTTGCAAGCTCAAAAAATATGCAATATTTTCATTTAATTTTACAGATGGTGATCCTGTTCCGGATTCCGAACGAATTCGGATATTGCCAACTTCCGCCGCCAGGAGTTCCTCATTCACTTCCGCTATCGGTGATACATCGTCAAAGAGGGCGCATGAAGATCAATCACGCGCGGGCTCCTCAACTCAATCTGAAGGTGTTCGGCGGAAAAGATTCCTCTCGCAGACAGAAAACGATGACCTCCAGTCAGGGGATCGAGCATTTTACAATATGGGTTTCTCACTGTCACCTTCTGACCTTGAACGCAGCTGGAAGCTGTGGCGATCCGGCATGAATGGATCCAACAACAAGTTAAGACGATCGAAAAGTGACTGTCGAATTTCCATTCATAGATATCCAGTCGATACTTCATATATCAACAAAAAATATGGCGTAATGCCAATGGAATCATGTTCGCACAAAGTATGTTCTAGTTTCTTATCAATTTCTTGTTTGTTTACAAAACAAACCCTATGTAGTATGCTGTTTACGTCTTTGTTGTGCCAATTCTTTCAATATGTTATCTTAGTTGAGTTCTCAGCTTAATTTTAACTTTACAAGGAATTTGAATTTAAGAGAGCGATCTCAGTTTAGTAATAATTTTAAATTTCTATTTCATATGCTTCTAAAAAAATGAATGAAACTTCTTTTGAAAGCTTTTGCGCGAAATTTGAAGCATCACTCTGGTGTTGGAAAATTTAATTGAACATAATTTCGTGTTGGATTAGTTAATTTTGAAATAAAAAAGGTCCGAAACAAATATTATTAATTTTTAGTGCTTTAATAAAAGTGATAAGAGTGAATTTGTTTTGAGTGTTTGTTGAAGAGTTTTTGTTTACATTTTTTTAATTGATAGGTGTCAATAATTTATTCACATGCATTATGATCTATGCATGATGAAACTTATATCAATGAATTTTACTTGTTTTATAACAGCTTAAAAGTGAAACCATTTTTATTGTGTAAAGATTATAAAAATGCAGTTTATTTTGCCTTGTAATTGGTATACATTTCCTTCATTTGGTCTTAATAATTTAAAATATATTTTTGAAGCTTATCTTCTAAAAATCCATATTGCGGTAATTATTTTGAAGTGGAGTGAAATACTACTGTTGTCAGAATCAACAATCTTTGGTTTGGTGAACTAGATCCTTTGGAAAACTAGATAGAAAAGAAACAACCTTGGTCAATTATTTGTGATCCATTAAAAACTAATTAAAGAATTTAATCTTTTTTTATTTAGCTAATTGATATTTGTCTGAGTTGTAACACATAGTACCAGTACCATATCCAAATCAAATCCTAAGTAGAAAATATGAATTAAAAACCAAGATTGTTCTAGTATAATGCTGCCCCTGACTCAAAAGTAAACTACAGTAAATTAGATGCGATAATTAGAAACATTAACTTTTAAAGTGATGATGCCTACACCTTATACAGGCAAATTATTCTGCATTAAAAATTTTTTATAGTATGTGGAAGTAAAGCTGTTAGTGTTATGTGTGTGTGTATATGGCATGCTTAAAAACTAAAGCTTTTTAAATTCATATTCATGGATATCATGGTAAAATATATTTTAAACAGTTTCCATTTCCCCCCCCTCTTTTCACAGTATAAATGAGGTACTTAAAGGCAAAGGGGGTGTAAGTGACAAAAGTGTATTTATACATAACTGGTGCATACTTTTCATGGGCAGACTAGGCAGCCACAGATGGCCCAATGGTGTAGTGGAGGAGGAACGGTGTCCCCCTACCTTTTAATATAAGTATCTCCCCAAACTTTTTATATTTTAACATATGTCAACCCACTTTTGATTTCAATTGCTTATCTTATGTAAGGTAAGTTGGGGTAAGTGGGCCATAGATTTTCAACTTTTTTTCAAATTCCACTTTTACAAGATTATAACTACACCAATATGTAAGATATTAATTATTGATGATAATGCATTTGAACAAGTGCAATGTGGAGAGTGTGTTAAGGTAATGATATAACTAATTACTTGATAAAAAAGTATTTTTTTAATATTTTATTTTTTTGGTTACAAGTGGGCCCAGTTCCCCTGAAAATTGGGGTAACTGGACCACTCTGCTGTATTTCTCTCAAAAAGCAATGGAATATATAACTGGGTAACTGGGCCCAGTCTCTGTATACCTTACAATCTCAGGGAAATTTCGACTCCCATTAAAAAAAATGTTTTCAACCCTTTTTTGATTTTGTACGGTGGATTGTTGCCAACCGAAGAAAGCAAAGGTTGAAATAAAATTGAATACATTGTTTGAATGATGAAAAGTAATTTATTTTTACAAAGTATTATACAAATATAAACAAATATATCAATAATTACAATGTGTCATGAAGTTGAAAAAATTATTAACTTGAAAAAGTAATATTTTTTAACCTACCCTAAATAAGAAAAAAGGAACAACTTAATATTTGATTGCAACAACATGACACAGTCTACATTTCATTGACAGAAACAAAACCAGGGAACTTGAAAGTAATTTGTCTTTTTTTATACAAAGTTTGTGGTGTTGGAAGTACACCAATGATATCAAAAATAGTTATGCAAAAAATATCGTTGGCTTTTTCGATGAATTCTGTAGACTGAAAATTGCATCTTCTTAATCCTTGGACGGTGATCTCGCCATCTTCTTCATCTACTTGTCTGATGCAGCACACGTATTTGAAGTGTGTTGCCTTTCTCAAGCCGCCTTTGACATCAACTAGGACATACTTTCCTGTCTTGATGTTTTCTTCGAAAACTGCCGCTTCCATTTCCACTTGCTCAATACATTCTCTTTCATATTCGTCACATAAGTCCATGAGATCTATAGCTTCATCATCTGTATCAATAATTTGCAATGATGTATCACTTTCACTGGTCTCCATGTCATTTTCAGTTTTTATTTTCTTATTCCGTTTTTCAATTTTTCTAGTGTTAGAAGAATTTTCATTTTTCTTGACATTTTTCTTAACTTTTATCTTTTTTGTTTTTAGGCTATTCTTCTTCTTCAGAAGTTTTTCCTCTAATTTCTTACTTTTTTCTTGTAAAGCCAACTCTTCTTTCCTCTTGTCTTCCTCTCTTTTTTCTACATACTCAGAGGCAGTCATGATTTCAGCTCCTGAGCTAATTCTTTTTCTTTTTTCCTTGTTAGGATCTTTACTGGAATCTTCTCCTCTTTTGTTCTTATGGAACATTTCAACAATTATGTCTTCAAAACTTCGTTTTACTACTTTGGAAGCACGGGTATGAACAACTTGATTGGCCTTTTCAGCTTTTTTGTGAGCATCAGGGGTATGGTTGTCATTTACCTGAAATTTAAGGGTGTTACTATGGTCAAGGATCTCATCAGTTGGGATATTTAGATCATTCTCAGTATCATCTGGAATATCGGAGATTCTGGCAGTATCGCCTGGAACGACAGAGATTCTGGCAGTATCGCCTGGAACAGGGGGAATTCTGTCTGCATCTACCTGGTTATCAGAAACTTTGTCTTTGTTTGCAATCTTGAGTTGCGCTTTGTTGTAAGCTTCTAATTCACTAGGTTTAAATTTGCATCTTTTCAGTGCTTCTTGTCTGCTCGGCCTCCCTGTTTCCTCATCATAGAGTCCAGTAGCTTTAAAAGCATTCTTGACATTCTGGTTGTTAACTTCAACAAAAGTATTCACTAAGATGTTCACAAATTCTTGTTTGGGGATTCTTTTTCTTGGATTTTGCCTTTGCCACTTTACGAGTTTTTTGTCCCAGTCTGATTTTAATCCTTTGAAAACTCCAACATCCATGGGCTGAGTGACATAGGTTGAGTGAGGGGGCAACTTCAATAATATTACTTGATGCTCCACAGCCAATTTAATAAGAGGGAGACTTACGTGGCTCTTGTGCCCATCAAGAATAAGAAGTACAGGCCGTTCTTCTGGTATGTAGGGTAGAAAAACTTTTTTAAACCAGTTAAAAAATATTTCACTATCCATCCAACCACATTTTGAAGCTGCATAACCAGTACGGGCATCAGATTTCATATCAATCCAGCTTTCCATGACATTTTTTCCTTTAAATACACAGAGAAGGGGAAGCTTTTCCCCGGCAGCAGAACAACTTGCAAGAACAGTTGTATTTTCACGCCCAGCAGAGCTAATGGTTCTAGTACACTTCACACCTATTGCGCCCACAACTTTGGTTTTGCTTGGGTCATGTCCGAACCCTGATTCATCACAGTTAAAGATTAAGTGTGGTTTATTGGTTAACCCATTATCATCAACTATTTTCTCTAGCAAATCAAACAACCCATTCATTATAAATGGGTTTTCTTGTGAAGTACGAACATACTCGACTCCTTGTGGCTTTTTGATTGACAAGTTATGTCTTTTTCTAAAAGAAATAAACCAATCAGGTCCTGGCCGCCGGTCTTTAAATTTAGTTTTTATTTCATTCTGTTGTACGAACTCTTGGACCATGTCCATAACCTCATCTCTTGATAAGCCAAACCCCCACTTTTCCAAAACTCTCAAGCAATCGGCAAATTGAGCTTCATACTCTTGTGGAATGGCAAGTTTGCCCCCTCCCCCAGATCCACCTTTAGATACAGATCCGGAACCCCGGGAACCATTGATGTAGTGACGAAGTGTGCTTCGTGGGATGCCATGGTACCTTGCAGCATCTCTCTGTGTTCGATTACCGTTGGTTACATCAGCAAGAGCTAGCTCCAAAACCTCTCTGGAGTACGAGCCTTGGTCCGCACCTTTTGATGTTTTCCTATGATAATTTCTCACCATGGTCTGGAACAAAAAATATACAGAATAAGTTAACTTATAAAGCTATATATGTTCATTTGGAAATAAATATGTATGTAATTGGAAAGGAAATTTTCGTCTATGAGTCCAACTGATCTGGAAAAAGACTTCTCAAATTTTTAAATTTAATGAATTGCTATTCAATTCATAATCTACAATATTTTAAGATAATAACTTTAATTAGGCTAAGTTAATAGGCATCTGTATGAGTGTGGGGTAACTGGGCCATGACTGGGCCCAGTTTCCCTGAAGGTATGGTCCAGTTGCCCCAATCCACTAAATCAACTGGGGCAACTGGGTCATAACCCTCCTAAGCCTAACAAAGTGCAGGATATGCAAAAACACCTTACAGGTGATTACATGCATATTAGCTTAGCTAAAAGCATTGACATTTTATTCTTAAAACAAAAAAATTAACTTACCAAAAATTATTGACGACGTCCATGCACTGTGTTGTTGGAGATGTAAAACAAGGTTAACATTCAGAGCAGAAACTAAAATACTTCTAACCAGGCTAGACACAAAATGGCTGTTGTTTTAGTGACTTCTGCATACCAGTGTTGCCACAACAGAGAGAAATTTCCCTGTGACAAGTAAAAAAATATCTGGTGAGGGATGGCCCAATTACCCCATGGGCCCACTTACCCCAACTTACCTTATAACTGTCCCCAGGGCATAAAATAAGATAGAAAGTGGGCGACAGTAATGTCGCCCAGTGCCGAGATGTTGTCTCCCAGTCACTACAGATGGTGCCGGCAAAAAAAAAGGGAGGGGGGGGGGACATTTTGTTTATTCCTTAACCAAAACTATTTTTTCATTTTCCTTGCAATCCGGCGTATATTTATGAATTCTTCTGCGGTTTCCACTTTCTCTGGATATCAATGCAAAGAAGTTTTATGAATGCAGAAGTTGCGTTTTCAAAAATTCCTGACGGAGAGCGTAGGGTACCTAAAGTTATCAAACATTGCCAAAATTGACTTTTTAGGACGCTAATTTCAAAAAAATTCCGCGGGAAAGCAACGGACGCACCAGCCCTTCTCCGAAACAAAGAGAGCCTAAAATTTTGTTTTTAGAATTGTTTGAAAAAAAGCCGCCCATCCCCTGACATCACCAAATATAATCTAAAATAGCGTTTTTGGAACTTAAAATTTAAAAAATTTCCAGGTGTGGCGGCCTAACTAATTGTATTTTTAGAACTTCAATATCGAAAAAGTACCATACAAAATTTCACAACCTACTTTTCCATAACTTCACCAAAGATTATCTAAAAATCCGTTTTAAGATTTCAATTTTGAGAATTTTCCGGGGGAGAGCCTTCAGTTCCCCTCTCCCTGTTTTTTCCTAACGTCATCAAAAATATCCAAAATTTGGGTTTAGAGATCCCTCGAGAGTAAGCCCCCAAATTCTGTCTTCCCCTAGAGTCACCTAAACAAGACAATCTAAAATTTACTTCAATTTTTAAAAAAAATCGGGGAGAAAATACCGACCACCAACCTTTTCTCTACCTAATTTTATCATAGCGCAAAATGTCATTTTTAGGCAGTCAATTATGAAAAATTCTTGGCCTTCCTCTAACATCACCAGAGATAGCTAAAGATTGGATTTTTAATACTTCAGTTTCAGGATTTTTGCGGAGGAGAGCACTCAAAACTCCTCCCTACTGACAAATTACCATTTTCTAAAATTTTGAAGTGATCAACTGCAATCTGCATTTTATTAATTCTCCAAATATAGATTACAATTTACTTCAGTTTTACAAAAAATTTCGGGAGGGAATCCCTATCTTCCATTTCTTAAGTTATCAAAGAAAGCTTAAAAGTATGTTTTTAGGGACATCAATTCCATAAAATTTCTGGGAAAGAGCTGCTGGCTTATCTCTTCCTCCTCCAATGTCATCATAGCCCAAGATTACATTTTCAAATCTTTACATCCCCTCAGAAAAATCAACTGTTTTGTGCAGAAAAGTGTGGGATTTCAAATTGTATAAAAATTGAAACTCTGCAGGAATTTTTTCGTCTCTTATTAGCAAATGTCATTAAATAAAAATTAAAAGAAAAAATGAATTTTTAATTTTAAAAAAATCGCTTTGAGCCGCACATTTACGATCTCCGAACTTTTTTATTTCTAATGAGGCTGCGTACGGTCACTAACATTTGCAGACCTAGTGCATCCCCCGGTAATCGGCATGCATTTTTTCAAGTAGCACCACTGTCGGTGGATGCCATTGCCACTGAGAACTTTGACGTCCAGTTTCCCGTAGATGGCGACACCTGAGCTCTCATTTGATGCAGATTGCACTAGGAATTTAATTTAGTCGAGAGTATCCAAGCCGAACTAATTTTGTGCTAAACTCCATGATTGCAGAATATATGCTATAGGTTCGTCTTCGATTGCAAATGAACATGCAACGGACACTGTTTTTTATATCAGTAAAAGTAGAAAAGTTAAAAGGGAACAGGGTTCCCCTAAGTGGGCCCAGCCGAAGAAACTTACCCAGGTGTTTTCGAGTGAGTCCACTTTAAAAGATCCAAGGTCACAGTAAAGTGAGTTTTTTCTAAATTTACTGCATACTGAAAAAGTTTACTTCAGAAGCAAAATTAATGTTATAATATTTATCATTAGCAAGACCTGAAATTTCCATTTTTCTTTTTGTACTATTTTTGCTGTTTTATATAGGTATTTCTAAAAATATCTGTAGATATGACATTCAATCTTCTTGAATCTCTTTTAAAGTTTCATTTACTTATTTTCATTTCTTTTATTTAATTTTATACGTATGCATGATAAAAACTAAAATTTAACATAAATTTCATTATTAAATTTTTGAAAAAATGTTTTGATGATCAAAATAAATTAATTATTTCAGCTGAAAATGCTTTTTTCCCTCCCATTGTTGTGAAAAAGTATTTGGCAAATTGTAACATCTCTTTTTTTAATAGCAGCTTGGTACAGGATTATTAAATAAAAAGATTGATTTTCAAAAACTACTTAAACTCAACTAAGATAGCCGAAGTCTGATAACTGTAAACCATTCTCGAATATTTGCATCCATGTGAATTTCTCGATACAAGGTTTATTACATGACTAAGTAACTAATACTAGTTTAATAATGTTCCAATTTTTATTGCCTGACTTCTCTACTAAATAAATTTCATTTTAGTGAGAGAACAAAATTGTGAAGCAAATTGCCAAAAATATATTACATTTATGTGTTACGGATTTACTTGGAAAACCTCTTTCAATGCAAAAAAGTAATTTTCAAACAATTTGTTTCTGCACAGAAGAAAATGTTCACTTCTTAAGTAGTCATATTCAGTCTTTCTTTCAGGCATCTCTCCGCGAAGGGGACTGAATCCTCGGAGCAAGTCAACTGCCCCCGCGGAGAAAAAAATTCCGATCGATCACAATTTTTTAAAAAAAGGAAAGAAAAGAGAGAATACGCTTTTAACTTCAGTTTAAGAAATACTTTTGGGGAAAAGACATTGAAAACTTTCACTAGCGTTACCAACAGGAAACTAAGATATAAGACTTTATTTTGAATAAATTTGCGGGGGGAGAGTCCCCAAATTCCTTTTTGCTTCCTTTAACGTCACCAAAGAATCTCGAAATTTCTTTCTTAGGAAGATTTCAAGATGTTTCCTTTAAAAAACCCTCGACCCCCTGCCTCTAGTAACGTTGACTACGATAGGCTGAAACTTCATGTTTAAGATTTCAGTTTCAAAAATTTTGTTAGAGGAGATCATCTGAAATACCTTCCTCTAACATCCCCAAAGAGCCTAAAATTGCATTTTTAGGAGTTAATTTGCAAAAAAATTTTGACCCCGAACCCCCCCCCCCCCCCCACACACACACTGCAGAGGTACCCTAAATATCATTGTTGTAACTTACAAAAATGTAAACTGTAGAAGCCCCAAAAACCCACTCCCCTAACTTCACCAAACAGTTTAAAATTGCATCTACTGTATATAGTAACTAGAATCTATCCTATATATAAAAAATCATATTATTATCATTACTAATCATATAATATAAAAAAAAGGATGTGATTTTGAACCATAAACACCCTCTCCCAATTCTTAATATGCCGAATCAAAAGGTCTGAAAGAAACACTGCTCATATTACTTTTAGAGAAGGAATTTGGAAAATATTTCATATAAATATTGAATTCTTTCGAAAATTAATTTAATTTTTCTTTAGTTTCAAGCTTTTGTTACATAAAATTTGATTATGACATAGATGCATGATTTAAAAATAACATCTGAAATAAAAAAATAGCCGAACAATGGCTTAGTACATCGCTTAAATAGAAATCGATATTTGAAGGTTTCCTGAAAAGGCCCGGAATTTTCATTGAAAACACAGGCAGGCAGGGCTTTTTGAAAAAAAAAAAAACGAGACTAATCAGTAAAAAAAATCACAATAACATTTTAACATTGTTAAAATATATGTATACATTTCAATTCAAACAACCTCAATGAATATTGATTTTTTTATGGAGGCATGGACATTAGGGGAAGTAGACCTGGATGTCGTCCAGTGAAAATTCCTTAAAATATGCTCTGACTGTGCCCCAGTTAAAAAACCCCTTCGTTATTTCAAATTCCCCTCGCCATGCCCTTTTAATTCCCATGTTGTAAACTCCATGGATTCTAGCAGTAAGCCTTGCAATAGATGATATTCAATGCAAATTTTACAGAAAAGAAGTTAAGTAAAAAATGAGCAAATGAAATGCTGTGTCCGCACATAAATGTTTTAATGAATACTTTTTGGTTGGGTTGTTTTTCTAGGAGTGAAAACAGCAGGACAACAGTTTTCTTCTGGGCAGAACACACACACATGCTTTCAGGATTTTTGAATTACCGCTGAAATCCCAGGCAGCTTGTAATTGGTGAAGGGGCTGCTAGCGATTACACAGGCACCTCTGATTATAATTACCTAGGCAAACGTGCGTAGGTCCTCCCCTCCCCCCAATATGCAAATGACTTTCAATCATCTTGATAAAATTATATTTTATGTTTTTATTTATTAATTACTTTTGTGTTAAGTTTTTCAAACCCTCAAGTCAACGTCAAAAAAAAAAAAAAGGTTGAAAAATCTGCCGCTATTTACTACTAATGTGTATTGTGTAATGAACACAAGATTCAGTTTTTCAACTATGTGTTCTATTACCCAATTTTTCAGTGATGGTACATAAAAATATGAATTTGTACAGTTGGGGCTTATTTTAAAGGAATTTGTTAATTAAATAATATGCATGTTTTTCTTTAGTCAGTATTATAGTGCTGACTCCAGGATGAAAGGGCCGCCAGAGGGAACTCCGAAAAGGGCACCATGTTTTCTTCAAAAAGGGCACCCTTGAGTTGTGCTTTAATTATTTTTACTCCCCCTCCCCTCATTAAAGCGCCTTTGCTTAAAGTTTTACAGGTAAAAAAATTTAAGTGTTTAAAAAAAAAAAAAAAAAAAAGCTTGCAAGGTTGCAAACTTTGCATGTGTACCTCAAAATATAGGTTTTCATTTTAAAAAATATATACGTATATATGGTATCACTTATGCGCAGTTTCATATGTATTCTGCTGCAAAATTATGAACTACTCAACAAGAAAAATTTTAGGTCTTGGTAACATTTCTCCATGACCAAGTTTGGGAGGGGATTACCAAAGTTGCAACAAATCCAGAAAAGATCCTCACAAAAGTACTCCCAATGTGGCCGTACAAGTCTTAAGGCTGGCTTTGATTATTATTGGCAAGCATAGGCGTAACCAGGGGGGGGGGTTCAACCCCCCCCCCCCCCCATTGGGTATTTACTTATTTAGGCACACAAAAAAATTTCTGGCTACGGCCTTGCAAAGCACACATTTTTTTTGCACAAGTAATAAGTTTCGTGGAAAATATTCTCTACTGTGATGGAGTTTTGTTTTCTGATAAACCGGTGTTGTAGTGTAGGCGCTGGGGTCTGAAAATGAAGGACCCCCTAGCCAACAATTGTCCTAATGGGTTAAACCCTCAAGCCAGGAAGCAATGCTCATCAAGAAACTTAAGGAGCAGTTTGTATTTACTTATGACTTCCTGTCCAAACACCCATTTTGGTAAAATCTTTATTGTAGATGAGCCGATTGGAAAACTGATGAACTGTATTTGCATTGCATTCTCATTTACAGATGTTCTCTCATCTCTTATATTTTAAATGTTTTTTCTCTTAGTATGGTCCATCACTAATTGCATTACGACTCTGGAAATCATCTGTTCAACGTTTCCAATCTCACTGCTACGGTTTAATGCTGCATTTTAATTTACAATCAAGTATTATTTATATTTTAGCTAAATTTTTAATTATTTTCGATACATAATAATGATTGCACTCCAGCGATGGGCACATTTGTCATCCAAAAAGAAAAGGAAATTTGATTCAGACGCTTCCACTTCAGTGGTATGTTTTGCTACAAATTTAACAAAATTTTTAGAAATTTATTGTGGGGGTGAGCATTTTTGTAGGGGAATTTGGATTTTTTCCCTAAAATTCCACTATTTCCCGGTTTAATATTATGAATGCCTGGACATAGAAGATTGCTTAGCGCTAAATATTGAATTTTCTATTGCGTTTGAATTAAAAAATAAACTAATAGATCTAGTAAATAATGTTTAATGTTTTTCTGAATCAAGGCCGTATCCAGAGGGGAAGGGGGACCCACGGGCAGCCCCCCAGAAATCTTTTGCAATGTATTATATATTCCTCCCTGAAACTTTTCTTTACATAAATGTGTCGAAGTCTGGGCGCCCCCGAAAAAAAATTCTGGATACTGCCTTGGCTCCGGAGCAGGAGGAGCATGTTAAGAATTAGGAAGGGCAGTGTATGCTTCAAAATCATACCCTTTATATATACATATATATAGATATATATGATTAGAAATGATGTTGATATGAATTTTTTTATATATAACAGCTTTTTGATGTATATATAGTAGATGTATAGATATTTGGTGAAGTTAGAGGAGTGGGTGTTTGGGGCTTCTGCAACTTAAATTTTTGTAGCTGGTCTTACATGTATAATGCTTAGGATAACTCTGCAGGCAAGGCTTCGAGGTCTCTCCCCAGGAAACTTTTTGAAATCTTCCTAGCAATGCAATTTCGGGATACTTTGGCAATGTTAGAGGAAACAGAAAGGAGTTAGGTTACTCTCCCCCCCCCCCCCCCGCAATTTTTTTCAAAATAAAGTCTTATATCTTTTAATTTACTTTTGGTGTCGCTCGTGATAGTGTTGAATGTCCTTTCCCTGAAAGTGTTTCTGAAAGTAAAGTGTCTTAAAAGCGTTAATTTCTCTTTTTTTAAAACTTGTGAACTGAATTTTTTGCCGGGGGGGGGGGGGGGAGGAGTTGACTTGCTCCAAGGGGGTAGCTCCCTTCCCCCCGGGAGATGACTGAAATAAACACGGAGTATATCTTTAGAGACAAGTATTTATGACTAGTAAATTTTCAACTCTTTTGCACTTCTTATTGGTGTTTAGTCTGTACATTTTTAGGATGACCCCCCCCTTTCACCAACCCTAGTTACGCCTATGTTGGCAAGTATTTCAGGTGACGGTAACATAGGATTTCAAACTTATCGGTATTTTAAACGTTAATCATAGAGCTTCCAAATTTTTCCTTAATCATTTTGTTTCTAATTGAAACATTTTTTTTTTTCTTTTTAGAGGAGTGGTGGGGTGGGAACTTTGGAGAAAATAGCTTTTTATTTTTACTCAATATATTTTGTCCTTTTTACCATTAAAAAATAAATTATATCAGGTGATAATAAAAATGCTGCACAATTAATTATATGCAAGAAAACACTACAATTATATAAGATAATTTTTCACAGGCAAATGGGAGCCACATGCTAGTACAATCTTTACTTCTTTTATTCTTCTATGGGCAAATTTTATGAGAGGAAAATAGTGTGCAAATTATGCTTGTATTAAACACCTTATTTAATTTGTTAAATTTTTTTCTAATAAAGCATAAATTTCGGGAGGTGGGGTTCAAAGTCTTGGAAATAAATAACTGTATTTAGGCCCAATAAGCGTTTTGCTGTTCACTGTTTAAAAAATAATAAGAAATATTGTAAACCTAAAGCAGATGCTAAAAGATTGCTGCCGGATTATACGCAATGCGCTAATTAGCATATGATCGTTTCCCGCGTGCAAACGAAGAAAAGCATATACATGAGACACAAATACTATTTTTAGCACATATAAACTGATTAGTATGTAGAAATTAAAATGTTTAGATTGAAAAGAAAAGCAAAGCTTATTTGGCTTTGAAAATAGTATTTAAATGTTTTGTCTAAAGTATAAATTTTGCGAAATGACGCCGACGCCGTTTACTATTTTATTTTATTATTTTTTTCAGCATTGGGGCTAAATGCTAAACCCAGAACAAGTACGCATCATGGAACCCCAAATTCGTAATCCCAAAATTAAAAGAAAAAAAAAAAAAACGGCTCTTGATTTCAATGAAAAATCGGGAAGCATATTTTAGTTTTTTTTTTTTTTTTGGGGGGGGGGGCAATAAGCATTTTAAAAATATGAAAAAATGAATTGTAATGAGCATGTTTAAAATAAAAATGTACAGTTTTCATAATCGCGACCGAAAAAGTTTTCATATTTGAGATCGCGAATTCTGAAAAAGGGTTTGTTTTCGCGATTCAGAGTTCTTATTAACTATTGCTAGGGTTGCAAGTTTGTCGCGGAAAAAAGAGCGCGAAATTCGCGGGACATTCGCGAAATGTTCGCAAGAACACAAATATAAGCATGCAAAAATAACAAAATATAGCATGTCAACAATGAAAACTATTCATCCTAAAATATAGTGATATTATTAAAAGTGAAAGGATTATTGACTTCGTTAAAAGCATTTAAATATTTGTATTGACTAGGATCAAAAACTCAGCATACATTAAACATTTTTTAATCTAGTTGCCAAAATCTATGTTTATTGTTACTGCTTTCAAAAAAAAAAAAAGAAAAAATTTTGAATTTTTTCTTGGCACAAGTTTAGAGCCTTTTTATTTTAAACTTTGGGTGCTCAGATTTTATCCTTGGTTTCTGAAATTTTTAAAAAATCGAACATTTCGCGAGAATATATTATTATATATATGTTCGAATCGAACATATCTGCTGCTTTAGTTAGCATGTATAGAGAAAGGCTTCAATAAAATTTTGTGTTAAGGATCGTGTGTGTCTCACTCTGATTTTATATTGCTTTGTATGCAGTTGATAAATCCAAATATTACGTGGCGGATGTATTGGCTCCATTACAATTTTGTACCTGGGGCCTAATATGGAATATTTGATTGCACTGGTTAAAACCCTACATTTTCTGTTTGGTGGGACGTATTTGATGTGTTTGATACTAAATTTGACATTTAAAGTAGTAAATGTTAGACACCAGGAGGCGTCCATTAGTTTTATCTATTTATATCTGAGGTTTGGTCAGTCTCTCTACCACTTGTTTTTGCTCTAATTTGACTAGTTGAGCAGCAATCTACCTACTCTCTATGTGTGGATTACAAACTCACTATATAAATAAGAAATTCATCTAGAGAACAATATCCTTCTTTGCATTAAAAGTTTAAATTATTGAAGGAGCTCTTCCATATTTTATTTTTCAGACTATAAGGCGCACTCTTTTCTTTGAGATATCTCCCCAAATATTCAAGTCCATCTTATTCTCAAAACTTATTCCAGGCTGTTCATAAATGTGTCATGCTTTTTTCCTATATATTTGACACCCCTCCCCCCTTTGTCACAATATGTCACACTTCAGTGGACCCCCTTCCCCCTTTTGTCACATGTCACGCTATGTTGCATAATGCACAATGTCACACTTCTTGTTACCTCCTCCCCTCCCCTTGTCACACTTTCAAACCCCCCCCCCCCTCGAAGCGTGACATCACTTATGAGTGATCCCTTAAAGTGTCCAGTGTTTGATTAAAATTGTCTTCATTCGTAAAAATATCAAAGAAAATTCAGATGATGATTTTCTGTAACTTAAAAAGTCATCTAGGGATGTGGGAGCGTCCCGCCCGCCAAGAAAACCGAACGACTGCCAAGAAAACCAAACGATCAACCTACGAAGAAAAGCAAAAAATAATGGCAAAAGCGACTAAGGAGTGTTTACACGACAGAACAAGGGGTTTTCACCCCCTTGAATCTCAGCCCCATGAAGGTCCCTGGGGTTGATTTTTTACATACTCAATGTTGAGTGGCCCCTGACGACGTATGCTAAAGTTCAATCCCCGGGACCATCAGGGGCCTGAGTAATAAAAGTTAGAAAATTGCTATTTTAAAAATTCTTCGTGTTGTCGTTGTTGTTGTTCTTGTTCTTTGACAGGGCCACAGCCCAGACTAGAAAACGGATCGAGCTGAAATTTCGCACACACATTCCTCATGCACCAAAGGTGTGCCTTTGTGTTATTTGCCCTTCCACCCCCTCCTCCCTCAACTTCACCCCCAAAAATGTGATTTTTACCCCCCGTATCTCAGCCCCATGGGGTTATGTGGTATTGATTTTTTGCATAAATATTCTCAGGGGATCCCTGAGCACGTATACCAAAATTTAACCTCCGGGGGCATCAGGGGTCAGAGTAATTAAAGTTTGAAAATCATCATTTTTCAGATTTTTTCTGTTATTCATGCTCAAAAAGTCGGTTTTCACGGCTACAAAAAAGCGTCGAGAAAAATTTCGCCAAATATTAAAAATTTGTTCAAGTGCACAAACATATGCATATGCAACAAACCAATAATTTAAATCGCCGAACTGGCGAAACTTTCTTGGCCCTTTTTGGTCGCCACTAAAATGGACAAGTATTTTTTCTTTCCCCATAGTTCTCATATTTATGCCAAATAGTGGCTGGGAACGAAAAAAAAAAATTTATTTTGAATTAATTTGAAATTTTTTGACTTGCAAAGTCGCTTAAAAGGAAAGAATTCTTAAAAGCAGGATGGGAAAAAAAAATCGTCTACTCCTCAAAATGCTAAAAACATTGCAAACATATTTTTTTTTATCAGCAACGTGATGCAGAATGGCAACGATACGAAAGAAATCAAAAATAAAATAGCGCTTTGATCAATCGTCTGCGAAAAGAAATTAAAAGCTAATTACCAAGAAAAAATAATTTCAAATTGCAGGGGAAAACGGACATAACTTCCGTTCTATATAAGGCAGAAGCTTGAAACAAACTCCATCTTATGCAGAAAAATAAAACCTTTCGATTGGTGTAAAATTTTTTGAAGATGCGAGGATTTTTTCACCTAGAAGTCGTCAAAAGAGTGGTAATTGCGTTTTTAATTAATATCTCCGTTAAAGCCCCACCTGAATGAGACCGGGCGATACGTCTTCCCCGAAAAATTCCGAATCCAATGATGCCTGTCTCGACATTGCACCACCAGCCTCAAATTCCCCCAAAAATGGGATTTCACCCACTGGGGGTATCTAGCATTGATTTTTATATTTTTTAGCTACATACATTAATTTAAGTTATTTTGTATCTGAAAAAATATAATAAAAAAATATTTGAAATATAATTCATTTTAAGAAATGCATTTTAATTTTTTTTAATATTTCTTTTTTTTCACACATACGCTAATAATGTAAACACAAGTCAATAGCAGAAAACCTTTTTCTTTTTAATTATACACTTAAAACATGTTGCAAAAAATAATACAAACAAAAAAATAATGAAAAAATAACTGAATAAATTAAAACATTAATATCGTTATGAAGTCAAATTTAACAAGTCTCGGTGGTCGCGTGGTTCTGCTTGCACGTTTCAGAGCCTCAACTCGCTAGATCGAAAACCGCCGGGTATAGATTTGCAATACTTTAAAAAATTTTCCTATCATCTAACTCTGGAATTTTCTATAAGATTATTCACTTAATTTGCATGTTCCTTGTAAATAGTTTCCTTGTGTTTGCATGTAATCTCTCTCCTCAAGATGAGCGGGAGAGTTCAACTCTACTGGAAGTTTCCTAAATTATAAGTAAAAGAGTCGATGCAAAAAGATGTGATATCTCCTCAAAAACAACCCTGTTGTAAAAATTTGCCCACCAAGAAAACCTATAACTCTTATCCGCAAAAAGAACCCTTTCGTGCAAAATCCTCGGCCGTAAAAAGTTATGATATCAAATTTGCCCGCCATGTATCTTCCTCTTCCTCACCAAATAAATAACCATCGTCATAAAAAATTTTCAATGCTGTTTGGCAGGAAGCTTTATAAAGAGAGGTGGTTGCTTGGTGAGCCAAAAGCTTCCCGAAACAGCATAGACAATTTTTTCCAAAATCTATCCAAACTGATAAGGTGGTAGCAGTGAGGGAGATTCTAGTGAAAGTAGGTGTGGTGAAAGGGGGAAAAATACGGAGGATGCTAGTTTGTCAGGCCAAATAGGTATCGATACTTTTCACGGACGATGGTTATTTGTTTGGTGAGGAAGATGAAGATACATGGTTTGATACCATAACTTTTTACGGCCAAGGGTTTTGCATGAAAGGGTTCTTTTTGCGGATAAGAGTTTTAGGTTTTCTTGGTGGGCAAATTTTTACAACAGGGTTGTTTTTGAGGAGATCTAGGCTCTACAAACTATAAATACTATTTGTTTGACTGATGTTACAATCTAATGATATATAAAAATGTTCAAAATGCTATTTTTCACAAAAATTGTGCCTAAAAATTAGGATGCGTTTTACACTATAGTGGCTGATAGTTCTTGAAATTTGGTATATTATCAATTTTTAAATTATTTCTCTTTAACTTCAATGAAAACTAAAACTTTATTTTCAGAAGCAATATTAACAAAAAAATTTCATTTTTACCTGCTGTGAAAGATCACAAGTCTTCCATTGCTTAATAATGGTTAATAGGGGCCTCAAGGGTTTCTTTTACTCAGTGGTGTGGTCGAGGGTTTTTAATTTTAATTTGAGTGTCCCCCCACCTTTTTAAAATTTTAACACAAGCGTCCCTCCCCCTTTTTCACATTCACATCTGTAAGGGTCTCCCCACTTTTTTTCCCCAGGACTACACCACTGATTTTACCACCAGAGCCGTCCAAGCTTCTTAATATGTCCCTGATCCTTTTGCATCTCACTGCAAAGAATAATAATTTATTTTTAAAATACCAAAAATTGTAATTCTAAACTTTTTCTTGTGTCTTCCAATGGAAGTTTAAAACATTTCTTTTATAATTACAGGCTATGGCATATCTGAAATCACATTGTATTTGTAATCTTGCATCACTTATTTCATTTTTTACATCGCTATTTCCTGTATTGTCATGGTTGCCAAAGTACAGATTGGAGTATTTAGTGCCTGATATTATTGCAGGTTTTACCATTGCTATCTTGCACATACCCCAAGGTAAGAAATAATTATGAATTTTCATGAGAAGGAGTGTATTTAGATATGAAGTTGTACCATAAATAGTGTCTGTCCAAAAAAATTTCCTATGAATCTCCATTTGCTTAAGAATTTTTTTTCTGTGTTTTTTTTTCTTTTTAACAATAAAACCAGTGGTGCAGTCATGGAAAAAAGATGGAACACCTTCCTATTGAACACCTTTTTTAGGTTGAAATAATCCAGGTTTTTTCCAAAAATCCAACCTATTGGTTTTATGGGTTTTGTGGAGTTTCTTCAGTGTTATTGGGCACCTAATAATGAAAAGTCTGCCTCTGATGAGCCATTTCATCATTTTATTTTGGCTCAATACCCCCCCTTTTTGTATTAATAAAATGTTTTATCTTATAAAATGCTTTTTTTTTTTTTAAATTGTATTATCTTGTTTTATTCTTCTTTTTCAATTAAATATTTTTCAGTGCAATTCAGTTCTTTACTTTGCTCAAAAATATTGGCTGCTTTGCCATCTTTTAGCTAACAAATTTTTAATGTAATAATAATATGTATAACCATATTGAAAATCTTGTGAATTGTTCTTATATAATAACAAGATATATATATGTAACATCACCGTTACAAGCAGCTGTTATTTTAATGTAATGTCCGTTGGTAAATCAATCGTGGCCAAAAATCTTCAATCTTTGATTTATTTATTAGTAGCTTCACATATTAAATACACATATTGCAAAATATAAGACAACACAAAACATCACTCTTCTATCTACAGTATTTACATCGTGAATTCCTGCGAAAAGCTTGCAAGATGGCCTTTTATAATCTCTCTGGGGCATGTGACGTGATGAAGCAACGATTTTGCTATTCGTTCTTCTGCAAAACTATTTTTAGTTCATATTACATAATCTTTTCTGCGTTAGTTTCCCGGGCTGGGGGACATATCAAAAATATTTATGTTTTACAAATGAAACAGAATTTAAAAAGGGGTTTAAAAAAGTTATTTAGTTTTTAATGTTATATATATATGTTAACTGGAGTCGATTGTATATAAATCACTCACAATGTCAACGAACTTCTTGTATGGTTAGTTATTTAAATAAATAATTATGCAACTGTCAGAAATATACCAAAAATGGAGAATTCTCTTTTTTGCCATTGTGAGTATTGCCCCTCTTTGCAAATTTCCAAATGATCACGTGTTCTGGTTGGCCAGTGGAGTTGGCACCTATGTTTTGGTTTTTAATACTGCCTAAAAAGTGAAATTTTAAGGAGAGATGGAGTGGAGAATTCTCTCTATTCAAGCCTTACATATGAGATATCTTTCTAAAAAGTTATTGATAAATTGTGTTTTATAAATTATTAAACTACTTTATTTTGCAGTTACAAAAATCTACCTTCTTGTATTTCAGGTATGGCATATGGTGTGTTAGCTTCACTTAAAGCTGAGAATGGATTGTATGTTTCCTTTTTTCCTGTGCTTATTTATTTTCTTTTGGGAACATCAAGGCATATATCGATTGGTAAGTAGCTAAATTAGAATGTTTAAATATATTTTCACAAATCCAATAGAATGGTAATTTGTTTTAACTCGATGCAAATATTCAGCTTTCAGTATTGTTTTATTCAGTGACTATATAGACCAAAGTAGTAAATTCTTATGTACAGTTGAACATTAATGTTTAAAGCTTATTGTGTCAAAGAAATGTTTACTCAACTTGTAAAATACATCACATATGATAAATTGTAATCTCCCTCCTCATGCCGTACGAAATTCGTTAAGCATCTAAAGTTTGACTGTACTGTACTATTTGAGCTACTTAATAGTGTTTTTAAATGCAAAAGCCATTACTTTTTAAAGAAACATTTTCCTAATAAGTTTAGTTTGCAGTTTTTGCATATCTCAGGTTTTTATCCTATGTGCTAATAAAATTGGGATACTTTCAAGAGCTAATTCCCCTAAATCAAAGATTTATCAGAGGGCTACGAACACAGGGACTATCAAAATGTATGGGTGAAGGTAAGAAGATAACAGGGTGGGGGGGATTCTGAGGAAGACGACCAAAGTCACGCCAACTAGAATGACAGGCCGGAGAGCTAATTGGTCATTTGACTCATTCTATCCTTAGACTTTACAATAGAGAAAAGAAGTAATCAATACTGGTTTCTTTCGCACTCGATAAAACTGATTAAAGTCATATATGATTGCAGAATTCCCTATTCTTTAGTACAGAAGTACTCAACCTGTAGCCCACGGGGGAAATGCAGCCTGTTGAGCTTTTGTGAAAAATATGAAAAGCTGTGATATTAAGACATTTTTGTTAATGTACACCCTAAAGGAAGTACCTTTTTCCATTTTCCAAGTAAACAACTAAAAATTAAAATTACTAAAAAACAACTAAAAATTTTAGTTAAACTAACTCAAAGTTAATTCAACTAAATTTTTTTAGTTAAATTCAAAGATATTATCAAAAAAATAATAATTAAAACAGGAAGAAACTTTCATTTTCTTTTATCTTTATGTTGCATCCTTGTGGAACATCCGACATCTGTATTCAGCCCGTGAAAAAAAAAGGTTGGTTATCTCTGCTTTAGTATTAATGACCACAGAATTCCCCATGCTTTAGTGTCTAGTTGGCTGTCCCACCAAAACCTATCCTGACAGTAAGGAAGCTAGTCTTAAAAAAAGAAAGTGGGGACATTTTCATTACGGCATATTTTTTTATAAATAACTCAATAATTTGTATGGCACGGCTGAGTTCAAGCTTTTTGCAAGTTAACATTATTGCTGCTGTCTTTTTTATGCTCAAAAGTTATGTTTTGTTTTGGAAAATTAATTGAAGAAATTGTTTGTAGGTACCTTTGCAGTCATAAGCTTGATGATGAGTAGTGCAGTGCATAATGCAAACATTGTGGTTGATGAAAGGAATGCCTCAATTCTAAATGCAACAAATATTTCAGAATTTGGTAAATCAGGGCCACCTACTCCATTAGAAGTTGGCACAGCACTTGCAATGAGTGTAGGATTCTGGCAGGTAATCTTTAAACCCATATTTTAAAATCAAATAATGATTACTTTTTTATTTGAATTTTACTTTGAAGTTTTAATTTATTCCAGCTTTTTCACCCAAATTTGTTTCAAACATTTTGATGGAAAAATATTGTTTTCCTAAGTTTGGTCATTATCTAAAATAAGAGCTGAAATTCAAACTTATAGGTAAAAGAACAAAAATATGTGATGTTGACATTCAGACGAAATATCTTGTAGTAATGTTACTTAGATTGACCTTGATCAAGCTGGGATTTTTTCTGAGATCACCTGGAAAAATCTCGAAAAGTCGCGGAATTTCGTTCCCTAACTTTAGTGTCAACCCTGTGAGACTGCTTTCCAGTGCTTGGAATAATGACATGTGTCAAACAAATGGAACTGTTTCAAAAAGTGTGACTTCTGTTAAGAAATAGACCTCAGTGAGTCGCTGATTATGATTATTGAAATAGTTGAAGCAATATGCAAGCACTTGGATTTCATAAAATTTGATAAAAACATTGCGGTTTGCTGTGATGTTTCCGATGAAGTGTTTGTACAAGACACAAAAGAAAATGATGAAAGTGCTACTGGAGAAGAAACATTAGAGGTTGTATAGCTTCAAACATATGAGAAGCAATGCAAAGACTTGAGAATTTACTGTTTTACGAGCCACAAAAATTAAGTATATTATAACTTAAAATGACAGATTATTTTAAGAAAACATGAAATACGAATACAGTAGAGTCTTGATAACGCGAGTCTCAATGGTTCGAGTTTCCCATAAATCCGAGGTAACGAAAAAATATCGACTTAGCTCCCAAATAATGACCAACAACAGAGAAACTCGTGAAAGAAATGCCACATCTGTTTTTTTGTTGTTATTCGATGGTTCATGTGTAAAAATATCAAATTGGGCTACTTTTATCCATGACAGGTGACCAAAAATTTTATAAATAAGTAGGCTGGCTACATTTAGAGCGATTTGAAATGGTGGCAACTTAAAAAATATAATTAACTTTCAATCATGTAACTGTATGTAAGTACATTTTTCCTGTAAATATACAATACTGAAATTTAAAATTTGCTTTACTCCCTTTTACTTACTTATAAAATGTTATGATTTCTATAATTCGAGTTTTCGATAGTTCGAGGTAGCTCCAGTCTCGTCCATCTCGAATTGTCGAGACTCTACTGTAAAAGTAAAATTTATATTGATTGCTTTTTTGTTAGGAAAACTCTAATCAGTTATGTAATTTTTATCAATTATCTGCATGTTTTGGTTGCCATTTTGGCCGGACATTTGGGTAAAAAGGCCAGACACCCTACATTATTGAGGATTTTTTGTCTCGGTATTAATATTTATGACAAAAAAATTGTATGTAAAATTAAGTTTTTTGATTATTACCATAAATCATGTTAAATTCTAATGAAATATAGATAAAATCAAATGCCAAATCAAGCCAGAAACCGTTTATTTTCGCCCGACACGCAATCAAAAAGCAAATTGTATGGATTTTGATCAGGGTTTGAAAAGACCCGTGTTATTTTGAAAAAGCCCAGCCTGCCTGATTTTTTATGAAAAACTCGGGGGTTTTTTCAGGAAGTCTTTAAATTTCAATTTCTACCTAACCCTTTAACTACCGGAATATATTCACAAATCTGTTTGTCTGGATGCCAAAAAAAAGTATCCAAAAATTGCATAAATGGCGATACATCTATTTCATGTATATGTCATGAGTTTCTTACATGAACTTTTGCCATAGCAAATTTTGTGTTTGGTTAACCAATAAAAAAAGTAAATTACGTCAATTAACGTCAATAAATCGCTTATTGATGTTACCCGTACCACAGGAAAGTTTCGCCAAATCGCTTATTGACATTACCCGTACCACAGAAAATTTTCGCCAAATCGTCTATTGACGTTACCCGTAGTTAAAGGGTTAAACATTGTACCAAACTACAGTTTCACTATTTTATATTTCATGAAGCTGCATATCCTTTTTAAATTATGTAATTTTGTTTTCCTTAAATATAATACAATACAAACACAAAAGTGACAACCAGCAACAGGCACAGGGCCCAGCAAGGCTGGTCCTATTCAATTTAACCACTTACAGCATTTGCCCGTGTCTGACATGGGTGAAAATTACCGGAAAGTTTGCCCATGCCCGTGCATTATTTTATTTCTAATGCACGTCTGAGATCCGTTTACACTTTGTTTGTATAATATATTTTGTCTGTGTAACTTTTACCATAACCCCGTAGTCACCTTTCACAACCTGAAATTGCAAAGAATAACTTACACTATAATATTTTTTTAGAAAAACATTAGGGCTTTAAGGGGTTAACAATGCTCAATGAACATCAGAAGCCTTCTTAAAAAGTTTTTCCTCCACTGCAAGTAACAGTCACTTCCGGTAAACTATTCCAACTGCCTAAAACGCTATTGAAGTAGTAATTCTTCCTAATTTCATGATTAGCATGAGATTTGTGAAGCTTAACCCACTGGCGGCTTTGGCCGTGACACCCATTATTTTTATTTTTTTCAAATACAAACTTTATTTTTCCTGATTAAATATATTTATAAAAGCAAAAGCAATTTTATAAAAGTAGTACAATGTACAAACTTTATTTTTCCAGATTAAAGATTAAATATATTTAAAAAAAAAAAAAGAGAATAATTTAGAAAAAAAAAAAAAAAGAAAAATTTGCACTGATTAAAAAAAAGTTTGTTAATTTACAAATTCCGTAATTCATTATTTATCTAACGCTGTGTTTGTAATTTCTGCATAAATTGGATTTTGCAATGTTTTATAATGTGTAAAATAAATGAAAAAATGTTTGGTTTAAAAATTGCTATCTGTAACATACATTTGCAAATTGGTCATTAAGAAGATACTTTATTATTTCTAATATATATTCTTTACCTCCAGGTATTACAATTGCAATATCATTCAATTTTTATGATGACTGAGAAGAGTTTTTCTCAAATTAGCTTTTTCAGAGGTAATTTTAGAAAAACCCAAATAGTCTGATTTGTTAATTTACAAATTCATTAATTATCCAGTGCTGTGCTTGTAAATTCTGCATAAATTGAATTTTGCAATTTTTAATAATGTGCAAAATAAATGAAAAAATATTTGGTTTAAACCAAGTTGTTTTTTAAAAAAAACCATTTGGTTTAAACCAACGTGGTTTAAACCAAACAACCCTGGAATTTTCAGTCCCGTACTGTATATTAAATAAGCACTGCTTAAAACTTCTTACCTTACATTTGTTGATAGTTATTGTGCATTACATTATTAAAAATATAATTACTACTATAATTTTTCCAAAGCTCTTTATGGGAGTGTTTCATTTGGGTTCTTTGACTGTTGTGCTGTCTGATTTGCTGGTTTCTGGCTTCACTACAGGAGCTGCATGTCATGTTGCTACTTCTCAGCTGAAAGATTTACTTGGAATACAGATTGGAAGTTATAGTGGATCCTTAAAAGTTGTATATGTAAGAAAAAAATTAAATAGGGTTATATCTTTTTAATGACATTCCTTTCAGCCCATTTTTATGTTATGTTTTGTTTCATAATATGTTCAGTAACATATAATTATATCAATACAAAGGATTATTTTATGCTATTTACATTTGTTTTCACCTTGTATTTTCTTTTGAGAATTACATGCTTATCATAGCAAAGGTAGATTTCAGAAGCTTAAGCACTATACTACCCCTTACCAGTGAGGAGTAGCACTGTAGATATGGAAATTACCAAACATTTTAAAATTTGAAAAATGTACAATTTATTATTAAGTGTGGAAAGAATTAGTGGAAACAAAAATTCAGAGAATTTCTGTATGCAATTCAATATACCTGTAGCTACAACTATAGATGAGCATAATCGAGAGATTTCAATAATCGAGTGGTTAGCAATCGAGTGAACATCTTGAGAGCTCGAGCAATTATCTTGAGAATTCGAGCAATTATCTTGAGAAGTTGAGCAAACTTCTTGAGTGTTTAACTTCTCAATCTCTCGACTGATTTCAGAATTTTATTAATTAGTATAAATGCATAATTATACAAATAACTTGTAAACAAATAATAATACCAGGGGAGGAGGAGTCATAGCACAGACTGTGCTATTGAAAATTTTTTGGTGGGGGTGGGGTTCTGAGGCTTTAGAGGGACTTGGCCAACTGTTTGGCCGTTTCGGGGGGGGGGGGGGGGGCATCCTTTTTAAGACGTTCCGTAAGTTTTTAGGTGGTGCGCTGTCGCTCTGAGGGGAGGGGGGGCACCTCTAATAATACAGTAAAATATAAATTACCCACAGTAAAGTATTTATTGCATAGATTAAAGTGGGTAATTACTAAAGGGATTCTGATCAAAATTTAGAAAAAAAAGTAGCGTAGATGGCTAATTAGATAAATAACTTGAGAGCAGTCAATGTAATTGAAAAATAAATGACACCTGCTGGAAAGCGTTTGATACATAGATTAAGAAGATTACTTAAATAAGGGGGTAGAAATAAAATTAAACAAAAAATAATCATCAAAAAATTAAATTAGTTAAATAACTTGTTGACAAACTAATTAACCGCAAAATAAAGATCACCAGACCTGCTGAAAAGCATATGAAACATAGATTAAAATGAGTACTCACATGAGGGGCATTAATAAAATTGAAAGAAAAAAGAGGTAACTAGTAATATAACTAATTAGATGAATAACTTTAAAACAAATAATGTAATTGGAAAATAATTTCACCTGCGGGAAGTCTTATGACACAGAGATTAAGATGAGCACTCACACTAGGGGTTAATAGAAAAGTTAATTAACAATAAAACTAATTAGATGAATAACCTTAAAACTGTAATGGTAATTGAAAAATAAATGTCCCTGCGGAAAAGCTTTTGAGACATAGATTAAAATTAGTAGATACACGAGGGGGTGAGTGAAAAATTAAGAGAAAGTTAATTATCAACAAAACTAATTCGAGGAATAACTTTTAAAACAATAACTGTAATTGAAAAATAAATGTCACCTGCGGGAAAGCTTATGAGACGTAGATTAAAATGCGTACCTACATGAGGTGATAGATACAAAATTAAGAAAGAATAGTTGGCAATAATACTAATTAATAAAATAACTTGTGAATAAACAGTAATAGCAAAAAACAAAACAAACCTGTGGTAAAGCAATTAAATCACTGAATGAAAAGAAAACCTGCCTTTGTTACCTATTTAACACACATAGACATTTTTGCAATCACAGACACAGACAGTGTGTTTGACTATAAAATCACTTAAATTCATCTGCACCGCTTGAGAAGAAAATCATTCAAAGGAATTACTCGATTGAGGAATTACTGGAGAAGTCAAGCGCTCAAGAAGTTTCCATTCAACTCCGAAATAGCTTGAGAAATCAACCATTCAAGACATTCATTCGATTTTGATATTACTCGAAAAGTATAAGATGCAGGATCTCGAGAGGTTCCTTCGGTTCTCATTAGGGATGTAACAAATATTCGGCCTCTATTCGGTATTCGCCCCTTTGGCCGAGTATTCCGCCAGGCCGAATAGTCATTTCATCACCCAGTCGAATATTCGGCCTGACCAAATACTGGGTAAGGTCAAATTCGGCCTGGCCGAATATTGATGGACTATTCGGCCGAATAGTTCTGCTGTAGTAAAAAAGTAAAAAAATAAAGAAATTAGTAGATTTTAAACATTTAAAATTGTATTATAATTATTGCAAAAGAATACATTAGTCCACTATAGTTTTAAGAAATAAAAATAATTTAGAATAAACTACTTTTTTAATCTTATTTTAGGCTTGACTGAGCAAAAACACATTTTAAAGTTGTAATATTGTATTTTATATCTAGCATTTGTCCCAAAAGCTGCCAATAGTTAATTACAATAGATAATATGATAAATTCATTTTGTTATTATTAACAAAGTGGAAGCCAGACTTTGTTTGGGTAGACTGATTTATGATGAATATTGGGTTAGAGAGAAACGTGAAAAGTCCAGAATATATCATGAATATTTAGCTAGCATGTTATTGGGGTTTTTGAAAATGAAAACATATTATAGTTAAGTGCATTAAGTTTTAATCGATCTTTTAAAAATAGGTATGTAAAAAACCCCATAAAATAAAAATATTAACTTTAATAACTTTTAAAATGTCTTCATAAAACAGTTTTGAGCAAGATAAAAGTTCACTAAGCACTAGTATTTCTTTCATTGCAATTAAATAATTAGTAAAATAATGCTAATGCTTACTACCGTAAAACCTGTCATTTCTATTTTGCTTGTGGGTGAAATTCTTAGTTTTATTACATTCAAAACAATAGTGAAAATAGATTAATTTTAAATAGTTCTAAATTCTTAACAAACAGAATTAAATCATACATCATAGATTGGGTGTAATTGGTGTTTGACTTCATGAATAATTTTAAATTTGACAAACACTTTCGATTACAACGATTTTCTAGAAATTTTAATATTCGGCCGCCGAATATTCGGCTTCGACCTGGAAGAAATGCCAGAATATTCGGCTATTCGGCCAAATCACTATTCGTTACATCCCTAGTTCTAATATCACTTGAGAAGTAAACCACTTGAGATCTTGAGTTGTTCGAGAACTCTAGTTGTTTGTGAACTCGGGTTGTTTGTTTGAATCAAGTTCTTGATTATGATTACTCGATTATGCCCATCACCAGCTGCAATACATCAAAATGGAATAGTTAAAATTATAATTAAAGTTCAGAAACGTTTTCTGAACAAAAGAAAGCAGCACATGTAGGAACCAAGCAATGATTTAATCACTTAACACTTTATTTGCATATTAAATGCACTTAATAATGTATAAAAATTAAGCTTTTTAAAAGCAAAGAAATCTTAACTTAAATGTCAGGACAAATAGTAGATTTGTTGTATAAGCTGCAGGGAAATCCTGATTACATAAACAACATGTGTTTTTCAATGAGTGTAGAACTTTTAGTTCAACAGCACATATGCTTTTAAATCTGATTTATTTATACTTAAAGACAGATAATTCATTTCAATCATTTAAAAAAGAAACCGGGATCATATATCGAATAAAATTCACATTGTGAAGTAAAAGTGTTGTGACTACTTTCAAATTCATTGTACCGTATGGTTGATTATTTTCAAAACTTTTTGTAAATGATTATATGACTTAAAAAAATTGACATGTGATAATTACAAATGCAGGATCACAAAGAGATTGTAGAATAGATACCCCTTTCCAAATATAAAATTGAAATATCTGATTTAATAAATTTAAAAACATACAAAAATTAAAAAATTGCTAGCTGTACATAGGAAAAATTAGGACTCACATGAGGCCTCAGCTGACACTCTCTGACATGTCTCATAAAAATGTGCATATTCTTTACATGAAAGGTTTAACACTACACGCAAATGAACATAGTTCAATATTACATTCATTTATGTTTCATAACATAAATGAATGTAATATTGAACTATGGATATGCGTTGATCTGTGCTTCAAGATTTTTAAGTACCACATTGATTTAGTACAATATTCTTGAAATATTTATGATGTTAAATGGAAATATTAATTTTTCCATGTGTTTTTATATTTTGCATCAACACTCTGATGCTAATTTAGGTACCACGTGTAGTAAAAATGCTCTTTTGCTTTTTTATTATGAAGTATCCATAACTTTACCCACTGGGGGTTTGGGCTGTGACATCACGCCATGATAAATCTTTCTCAAAATGGTTGAAGCCGTGATATTACGATAGGCTTTTTCCACGTCAAGATGGTCTGGAGGGTATATTTGCGATATTCCTTCTCCTTTTCCCAAACAGATTCCCTGGTGAAACGGAGGCGTTGCTTTTCCGCACATTCTTCAGGCCGTGATATCACGGCCAAAGCCACCAGTGGGTTAAATTACAATTTTTCATCATGATTTAAAATACATATATCCTGCCACATGTTTTAAAATAGTTTCATTTCTATGTAAAGTTTTCTTTTAGGGATAAAGAAGTGTACTTAAACTACTCTACTGTACCTATAAGCTATGTCTATATTTATCAGAAAAGTTTTTGTGGTCAAATGTTCTTGATTAAAAGTTAAATGTTTCTTTGAAAAACATTTTGGAAGATACTTAGTTTTTCTTAATTTAACTTTTATAATATTTTATGTCTCCATTTATAATATTTTACAAAGCCTTCATTCTATGCAAAAAGAATTACTTTGTTATATTATTATAAAGAACTACAGGGTTTTTAAAAATTGTTTCCTTTAGATGCTGAGAGATATATTTAAGCAATTGCCACATTCTAATGCTGCTGCTGTGATTATTTCAGCTGTTGCTTTATTTGTTTTGATTTTATTCAAAGAACAAATTGATGGAAGGCTTAAAGGAAGACTTAAAATGCCTATACCTATTGACCTCATTGTTGTAAGTTCCTTTTTATAATAAATTTAATTACTTAAGTAAGATTTTATTTTTAAATTTAATAACGTTAACTCTGTTCCATAGCACAAAGTTCTGCATTTGCTAAAATACATAAAGGAATGAATTATGTTTCGCTCAGACTAATAATGATAATAAAAGCTTGCAATAAAGCCATTTTGCATTACGAAACATGTCTGTTAAAACAATAACAATATTTTAAGTTTTTCTTTATCAAGGTTAGGTGATGTAGCATGATTAATAATTAAATCACTAGTCACCGTGTTTTGTTTCACCTTGGTGTCAATCAAAGTACAGGATGGTTTGCATACATGTGATTTTTCCGTATTTTGAGGAAATTCCGTACTTTCTGTAATTTTGGAGATTAAGAATTTCGTTTCCGAAAAAATCCTTAATTTTGGAAAACTATCTCCCTTTTTTTTCTATGAAAATCTTTGAAAGTAACCTGACAACATACATACCTACCGACTTTTACAAATTACGAGTAAATAATTACGCATTTTGTACCTTCAAGGGTCGGTCCCAATATTTTATGCCTTTCAAAATCCGGCTGGATCGGCTTTGGTAAAACTTCTTAGTTCTCATTTACTATCCTGTTCTGCATATTGGATATCAATTTCTTTGAGCGCACCATTATTTTTATCTTTATTAAGTTCCAGCTTCTGTAGTAAAGAACTTGCACGAACGTAATTTTGCCACGCCCGCTTGAAAATTTGCCCAAAAATTAAGGCAATTTTTTGAAATAAGTTTTAGTGATTATATCAGTTAATTATAATTATTAAATATTACAACCTTATTAATAATCTAGTTTAAAAAACATTTTTGTCTAAAATGTCCCCTCCCCCCTTTGTATGTAATTTAAAATGAGTTTTTAAATTTTTGGCTGTGTTAAGGGAAAATTAGGGTTTTTTCCTTCAAAGTACTCATTACAATATTGTTACAAAATAAATTAACAATTCTTTCTGCTTTCATTCATAATTAAAAAGCATGAGAAAAAACAGCAATCTTCTGTTGGGAGATTTTTCCAATGTTATAAAACAATTGTTAAGTTTGAGAAAAAAAAGTCTAAAGTTTTTGATAGTGCCTCTCCTTGATCTTAGTTCATAAATCCAGTTCAATATTACACATATATCTAAATAAAAGTACTGTGTGTTTAAATCACAAGTAGGTTTATATTGTGTATTATTAATCTTTTTCTTCTCATTTAATGCTGTGGTACTTTGCAATCTTTTTTTTTTTTTTTTTCACTTCACACCTTATTTATAATATTTTTAATAGTTTGTAGATGTGAAATAATTACTTCAGTTTAAATAGTTACTGCTTGGAAATCTGTTTACTTTTTAAATGGAATTATTTTTTATAGATTGCACTGAATTCAGACTCTTTACTTATGAATATAAGTTTCAAAGAATGTAGGAACTTTTGCACTTTTTTTGTTAGGCATTAAGCCGCAATTACTCCTTTGTAGTAAAATGTAAAGTAATGACTTATTTTCATTTTGTATTTGATAATTCTTTTGCATAGTAATTTATGTTTGTAATGTAAGGTTTTTTTAATTAAGGTTACAACGTTCTGTTGTGGTATTTTGTGATGCCGTGATATTTCAGTATTTTATTCCTCAGTGAGTCACATGTCTGAGCATGCCACTAAATTTGATACATGGATTGATCTGGATATGCGCTGAAAAAATGTACTCTGTTGCTCTTGTGTAAGAAAAAGGCAAAATTGTCTAAAGAAATGATCCACATAAAATGCATAAACAGTGAACAATTCATAACTAATAAAATGTGAAACTCCAAAAAATGTACGTCTTCCAGGTTTAGATGAAAACATTCTGGAATTTCTATGCCTGAAAAGGAGGGGGGGGGATAATCAAAACAGTTGTGTTACCCCCACCACCCGCCTTTTAAACCCAGGGTCTAAAGGGTTTGCAGAAACTTATTGTGATTCATTCCAACAGTCTGGCTCAGCTGTTATGATGTAGCTGTTGTTAAAAACACTTTCTGTCACCTTCAATGTGCACAATGGAAACCTCACAGAGCATCTGTTATTACATCATCCTCGACACAATTAACATATGCTTCACTTGTAACATTTGGTAATAACCTGTTTTGGTAATTGACCTGTTTTTGCATTCAGCGCAGGCATACTGTTAATCCCCTTTATTATGTTTAATCTGGTTCCACATAATCAATCGAACCTTGTGTCCGTTCCACTAATTAATAAATCTTCAGATTTCTTATACACTCAAGTGTTAGTCATTTCTTTTGTTAAGTTTGCTGGTTTCTCATACAAAATGGTATGTGGACATTAATATATATATGTTACCATTAAAGTATATAATGCAGCTATTTCATAGAATACCTAGTTATTCCATGAAATAACTGATCGTGTCCGTTAAAGTGTGTAATATGTTATTTAATTTGACACGTTAACTAGTTATTCTATGAAATAACTAGGTATTCTATAAATTAACTAATGAGAGACAGTTAAAGTGTAAAATAAAGAATTTATCTAAAATGAAATAACTAGGTATTCTATAAATCAAGTAATGATAGACAATTAAAATGCAAAAGAAGCAATTTATCTAATTTATGCAGCGTATAAATGGTATTTATGGAAATGTACCATAAAATCATTTATTACAACAAGGATTACTAAAATGACAGTTGGAATTACAAAAAACATTATTTCTAAAACAAAAACATTTTTTGTTGACACACTGGGTTTTACACGAACATTTTTTAAATCCCTGAGCAGTACCTAAACTTTGAGCTGTAGCAACTGACTGGAGCGATATTTCTACATCCGGTACTTCTTCGATTTTAATTAATTTTTGTTCGCAGACACTGAACTGGGATTGGGAATATAATTGTTTTATGCTTGTTCTTGTGCCCAATTGGCAAAATCCTTCTTCGGTTACTTTTATGATGATACCGTTAAAGTTCATAAATGCATTAGGGGTGGAAGGTAAATGTTTTTGTCGTGCGAGATATATGATATAGATTATTTTACACTTTAACGGGGTGCAGATCGTTATTCTATGAAATAACTAGTTAAACCATGAAATACAAGAGAGTTTTACACTTTAACGGACATGATCAGTTATTTCATGGAATAACTAGGTCAGGGTTCACACAAGGCGACCCTGGGGAAAAATACAAGGTGGGATTTTCCTCCTTGACCAAAATTTTAAGTGGGATTTTTAAAGTTTAAGCCCCAAAAAAAATTTTTTTGAGTGGGATTTCAAAAAATATTGCGGGAATCGCGCGGCCTAGCGCGAACCCTGTAGGTATTCTATAAAATAACGGATTTCATACTTTAACGGTAACATATATATTAAAATACTTCTGCACATTTTGTCATAGTGTTTACTGCATATCGAATTTGGTGGCAATCTACTTATCTGTTGTAGCTGCAGGAATCTTATTATAGGGAGAGCTTAATAATAGCCACTATAAACCTCTGCTTGGCTTCAAGATGTTAACCCTTTGCACTCCGAACGATTCTGGAAGTTGGCTATCAGCTACTCAGCGCCACTTTACGGCAGAAACTAACATTTGCAAACCCTTGTATTATTTATTATAATTTTGGAAATAAGTAACGTATTATAATGATATTGGACTTATATGAATTGGTTGAAATCGAGGAAAGTATATTTGCAACAAAATCAATATTTTATTGTTTATAATTTTGTACAGTATGATACATTTTGAAACACTCACCAATATGCATTGCAGGCTGATTAGTGCATGTTTGGCAGTAATAAGTTGTTTGACGCCTGCCACCAAACAATAGCTTTTACCAAACAATTTATTCACTAAGAAAAGAATCACTTTTCCAATTTTCTCACTTGTTAGATCTGTGTACTGCTAGAAGTTTCAAACCAGACTGAGCTCAGCTTTGAAAATCTTTTCCTCCAGATGTAGACTTTACATACCGACCTATCTTCTATAAACTCCCCTTATCCCTCTCCCCTCCCCCTGTCGAAAAAATTGCGCCGAAATAACTCAATTCCTCGTAATCACTAATAAACTTGAATGTCCCCTGAGAGGGGACAGCGGAGTGCAAAGGGTTAATATTGGTCCTCACCCTTCCCTTTCTTTTTTTAAAAAATTAAATACTGTATTTCTTTACTGCTATCATATTAGATGATCAACATGTTTGCTTAAAATCGTTATTTATAGATTAAAATTTATAACGGCAAAAGAATTTTTAATGTGATTTTTTTGTATGAAATTGATTGTCCAGAACACATATAATTTTTCTTTCCAAATTGTTTAGGTAGTTCTTGCTACCACAGCTTCTTATTTTGGAAACTTTTATCAAAAATACAATGTGTCTGTTATAAAAGACATTCCACTTGGGTAAGTAATATTTGTTACTTACTTTTTTTTAAATATTATAGTATTTTGACTATATCCTACTAACATTATAATTCAATTTTTAGGTTACCTCCTCCAACGGTGCCTAAAATTCAAATCATCCCTAGTTTTATTACAGACAGCTTTGCTATTGCTGTTGTGGCTTTTGTCATATCATTATCAATGGCAAAATTATTAGCCAAAAAGCATAAATATTTTATTCGTCCAAATCAGGTACTGAATTACCTTTTAAATACTTTTTGTTTATTTGCTGTGATACTCTTTTTAGTGCCTGATCAAAATGTTAGAACTACTAGATACTTTTCATAATTACAAGTTTAACACTCAGTTTGATGTGAAGCAGTGTTTTACTTATTTGGTAATGTTTTATTTACAATGTTGATACTTTCTTTTTGTAAAAATTTAATCATGCATGCATTTAAGGGATCAAAAACAAATGGGGGGGGGGGTATTATTTTGGAGTTTTCTAAAGAAAGCTTATATTTCCATGAATATTCATGTATTTTTTTTTACAAAAATGCATAGAATAATTGTATATATGAGGGTAAGGTGAAAAGTTTTCGTCCTGTCAATGAAAGATTGCGATTTTCAGTAAAAAAATGATTTTATTTTTCAACATAATCACCATTGACTTCAATACACTTTTCCAGCTTTTTTCCAATATAATTATTCCTTCCCGGAAGTGAGAGTCTGGAAGGCTGTGAAAATAATAATTTACGGCATTTTCAACTTCTTCATTTGATGCAAAACGCTTCCCAGAAACAAATTTCTTCAAGTGTGGAAACAGATGAAAGTCTGAGGGGGCCAAATCAGGAGAATAAGGGGGATGGCCAAGAAAATCATACCCCAAATCACGCAGTTTTCCCATCGCCAATGCGTCTTCTGAGCAGGTGCGTTGTCCTGGTGAAAGATGATTTTTTTTCTTCTTCAAACCAGGCCTTTTCTCGAGAATTTCGGCATCCAGCTGGTCGAGGAGGTTGGCGTATTATTCACCTGTGATTGTTCACCCCTTTGCAAGGTAATAAATTAGCAAGATCCCTCTAGCATTCCAAAATACACTGGCCATCACCTTTCCGGCAGATGCAATCGACTTCGCTTTCTTTGGCGCTGATCTACCGGCTTCTACCTGATAGGAAATGTTATTTTTTAAATTCTCACCACTTAATTCAAAAGTAAAAATTAATTTTGGTAACTTAGTAATTTATTTGGTTTAAGCCTTTAACATTGTAGACAGTAAAAGTCAGCTAAGTTGCGACGTACCTCCCCACTCGCAAATCTTTTTCAAACTGATTAGTTGGCTAAATCCGCCACTTGGGGGCGTTGCCGGTTTTTCCCGATCGAGAATTTTCTCGAATGCACATCACGTGTCATCGACGCATGTGCGTACACGTGCTCAGCGGTATACGCAAATCACCCTCCGGTATTTAAGCGTAGTGCTCGCTTGCTTCTCTCTCTTAATCCTTTAGAACTTCTCTTGAGACGTTCGCTCAGAGAGCGAGCGGGAAGTTGACGTTTTTACCCGGTGAGATGGTCCATGTGCCTTAGAATACTTTCTTAGGGATAGTTGTTCCTCGAGCTGCATCGACTTTGTGTGAAATGCCCGATAGTTAAATTTTATTCATAAAAATATAAAAATCTAGTCAACTTTATTTTTTTACGAATGGCTTTAGGTAATATTTTTAACGTTGTATTGTAAAGTTATTGAAATATTTTTCATAAATAAATCTCTGCTATTCTTTTAAGAATTGTATTAGCTTCGAATTATTTCTTAGCAAAAATAATGGGTCCTTTAGAAGGGATAATGGCCCATCAAGGGTTATGGGCCCAGATGCCCTTCCCTGTGCATTGTTGACTAGTACATGTATGAAAGTAAAAATCGGTGCTTCGAGTCGGGGAGGCCAGCAAAGAAATTTTTTTTGGAATAAGTAAAAGGAGGATCTGTCTTTGGGTAAAGCGTCAATACGTTGTGTGTTTATAATTGTGTATTTTTTTTTATGTCAAATTTTAAAATTCTTCTCGAGCAACTTCGTCATGGCAAGTCCGTCATTCCCAATCGAAAAGTTGAATAGCACAAATTATACAGAATGGAGCACAAATATGAAATTTCTTCTAATGAGAAAGACTGCTGGGAAATCGTCGAGGGCACGGAAAAACTTCCGGTAGTGAGCAAAGAAGCCGAAATTACCAAAAGGGATGTGAAAGAATTTATTTCCAGAAAGCGAATGGCTTTATCTTTAATTTTTCTAAATATCGAGCAGGACTTAAGAAAAATAGTTGAAAATGTAGAAAACCCTTCAGAATCCTGGAAAAAGTTAAAAGAACATTTTTACCCCGACAATCGGTGCATTCGTATGCAACTTTACGCAGAGTTAAATAATTGTAAATTGGAATCTGGCGAAAAGTTGAACTTATATGCAGCCCGCCTCAGGCGTATTTTTGAAAAAATAAAAATCTCTCATAAGGATTTTCCCGAAGATTTTATTATATACCAGCTATTACGTAGTCTTCCTGAAGAATTTGACAATGTCGTACAAAGAATATTGTTGCGACCAGATGAAACTTTTAGATTCGATAAAATCATCGTTGATTTGATAGTCGAAGAAAATCGCCTTGAATTACGCGATAGTAATCGGTGTAAAGTTGAAGTCTCGCATACCAAAAGGAAAAGAAATATAAAGTGCTACAAATGCCATAAAGGTGGTCATATAAAAAGGAACTGCCCACTCTGGAAGGATTCTTCCCATCAACGGACAACGAGGAGCCCGGAGTCTACTGACGAGAGATACAGAGGCCGACGTGGGAGTCCACAGCGAAATCCAAGTTTCTCCAAGGAGCGAGCCCGTTCCCCATCCAGTACACGATGTGAGTACCATGACTTTTTTATCTCCGAATCCAATATTAGTGAGGTAAATGAAAAACCCTCAAAATGGATCTTCGATACTGCAGCTTCACACCATTTTTGTGCTAATCGAGATTGGTTCCGAACTTTTACCCCTGTTAAAAATGTAAAAATTGCGGTCGCAATTAAAGACCAATGTTTTCCAATTGAGGGAAAGGGGGAGATAAAAGTTAGATTTGGCAATCGATCTGTTGTTTTACAAGATGTCCTGTACTCTCCACGCTTGAGAAGAAACATATTATCAGGTGCAAAATTTGACCAGGGTGGTGCAAAATTTTGGGGTGAAGGAGGTTTCGTGAGAGTTTCCGACAAAAATGACGAGTTGATTTTAAAAGCTATTTTAAAAGACGGTGTTTATATTACAGATTCTATTAAGTCTAGTCAGCTCCCTTTAAATTGTAGTCAAGTTGTTATAAATTCTAGTCATATAAATAATGAAACTCCAGTGAGAAATAATCAAATGGATGATTTGAAACTTTGGCACAAACGCCTGGCTCACGTTAACGTTAAAAGTATTAAGAAAACTAGTGATCTAGGAAGCGTTAACGGCTTGCCTAAATTTAAAAATTCAAATATATTTTGTGACGACTGTAAAATATCAAAATTTAAAAGAGTCAGTTTCAAATCATTACATGGTATAAGATCAAAGTACCCGCTCCAACTTCTTCATGCAGACGTTTGGGGTCCTTGCAACATTGAAGGAAGGAACGGGGAAAAATATTATTTATCTATAATAGATGATTTTTCACGGAGATGTTCATTATACCCATTTAAAAATAAAAGCCAAGTCTCTGAGATCTTTAAGCAACATATTTTACGATCGGAGAGGTTTCTTGGCAGAAAAGTAAAATGTATTAGAACTGATAACGGGACAGAATTTGTAAATAGAGATTTTGATAATTTTTGTAATAATCATGGGATAAAACATGAATTAACGAATGTATATTCTCCTGAGATGAACGGAGTTGCCGAAAATCTTAATCGCACCGTTGCTGATTGCATCAGAGTTCTAATAGAAGAAAGTGGTTTGCCAAAGAAATTTTGGCCAGACGCCGTATTGTATTTTGCTTATACATGGAATCGGGTCTGCCATAGTAACTTGGATAAAACCCCATTTGAATTATATGGAGGCAATAAACCGTCAGTAAAACATCTGAGACCTTTCGGTACTATAGTTTTTGCAGGAATTCCCCGCCAACGTAGATATAAATTAGATGCTAAAGCACAAAAAGGCGTTTTGGTGGGATACGCATTTAAGACAAAAGGCTATCGTATCTGGATACCAGAAACGGGAAAAATTTTGGAAACCATCAATGTTTCTTTTAAAGAAAATTATTTTTATAAGGATGATTTCAATAGTATACCCGATAGTAATGTTATAAATTGGTCTCTAACAACCCCTAATAATTCTGAGCAAGAAAGTGATTCGGATTACGAAGAAGCGAGGGAGAATCAGAAACCTGAAATTTCGGACGATTCTTGTAAGGAATCGACTTCTGAGATAGAATCAAATTCAGAGGGGGAATCTTCTGATGAAGATAATAGTTTTAAGACTAAAAGGGATACTATATGGTTCAGAAAGGTAGTTCCAAGACCGGATGGATCACGTAGCGATATCTATTATTTTGAAAAAGGTCACACCATCCGTTTAAGAAGCCTAAATGATGTAGAACGGTACTGTAAAAATAAGAATATATCCTATGATCCTCAAATTTTTTCTTTTAGTGGACGGGATACTTTTCAAGGGGAAATTCCAAGTAATTCTGTTAGTTCAAGTGTTAGCGAGTCCTGACTAGACCGCGAAATTAAAGTGCCTAATTCTTATAAACAATCCTTAAAATCTACAGAACGGGAGGAATGGCGTAAAGCAATGGAATCAGAGATTGCAATTATGCAGGAAAGGAATGTTTGGACTTTAGCCAAATTACCGGCAAATGCTAATCCAGTAGGATGTCGGTGGGTTTATACATTAAAGAAAAACGAAAAAGGGGAAATTGTCAGATTTAAAGCTAGACTTTGTGCTCAAGGGTTCTCTCAAGTAAAAGGATTAAATTTTGAGGAGACCTTCAGCCCTGTTGTAAATTTCAGTGTTATTCGTTTTTTCTTTTCATTATTAGTTGTGTGTCATAAATGGTTAAATGTTCAATGTGATGTTAAAAATGCTTACCTGTATGCTCCTATAGATGATCAAATATTTATGTGCCAACCCCCAGGTTTTATAGAAAAAGGAAAAGAGAAATTATATTGTAAATTAAATAAGGCAATTTTTGGCTTACATCAAAGTGGCCGCTTGTGGTTTTATGAAATTAACAGTGTATTAATTCAGTTAGGTTTTAAAAAGTTTTCAAGTTGCAATTGTGTTTATTTTAATTCTAACGTAATTTTATTGTTATATGTTGATGACATTGTAATTTTTGGAAGAAAGGATTCGGACATTAGTAATGCTTTAAAATTATTGAATGAACAATTTGACTTAAAAGTATTGGGAAAGACGCAAAAATTACTTGGCGTAGAATTCGGAGAGGACGAAAAGGGCCTACACTTACATCAGACTTCTTACATAGAAGAAGTATGTGAAAGATATAAAAATTTTCGTATTCCCAATGCATCTTTACCTATTAGTAAGGGAATTGTTTATTCTAAATTAAATTGTCCGAAAACCGATGAAGAAATTAAAGAAATGTCAAACATACCGTATAGAAATTTGTTAGGATGTTTAACTTTTATTGCAAATCGAACCAGACCTGACATATCATATGCAGTTAACATCTTTAGTCAATTCCAGAGCAATCCAGGACTTGTTCATTGGAATGGACTGTTAAAATTATTAGGCTACGTTCATCAAAGTAAAGATTTAAAACTTTTTCTAAATTGCAATAAAGTTCAAATTATCGCGTTCACCGATTCCGATTACGCGGCAAATCGTGATGACCGAACTTCAATCGGAGGTCAGCTAATTTTGCTTGATAATTCACCCATTGAGTGGCGAACCTTTAAAGAAAAGAGTGTAAGTTTGTCCACCATGGAAGCCGAATTTATCGCAATGACTGAAGCCGTGAAGGAGTTAATATGGTTCGACAGAATTTTGGACGAATGTTTTGAAAATAAAATGATAAATAGATCTAAAGCTAAGTCTTTACTTTTTGCTGATAATCAAGCTTCAATTGAATTTATAAAGTCGCCATTAGAAAACCACCGAAGCAAGCGTATTGATGTTAAACTTTTTTTCATTAGAGATTTAGTGTATAAAAATATTTTTAATATTAGACATGTTTCTAGTAAAGATAATTTGTCGGATATTTTCACGAAATCGCCGACCCAAGCCGAATTAGAGAAATTTGTTGAAAATTTTTTTTAAAATAAGTGCAATATAATATCAATTTTTGTATGAATGTTCTAAGTACTTGTTTTTACATCAGTCAGTTTATTTTACTTTTATACAAGGTTTAATATAAATTGTTATGAGAAATTTTTATGATTGAATTTAAAAGTAAAATTGTTATTATAAACGTAAAAGTATATTAAGTGTAAATAACTGATGTATAAATTTTTTTTTATGGAATTGTGTATAATATGCTGATTTGAACTGTTACTTGTAGTATTTATTATTGTATTACAGATTAAATGTGATTATCTACATTCATTCCCTGGGACTTTATGGATTTGAAATTAGTGACTCTAATTCGATATTTGGACTTGGAAGTGCTACTGATGTGATCATGTTGCTGTTTGTGATCATCAAGTGCTTATGTTTTTCAAGATATTAGAAATGTTAATGGGTGTTTCTGTATTTTACCCATTGAAAGAAAAATACTGGTGTTAATATTAACAAGTTTCACTTTTTTGTAAAGGGAATTTAACATATGTTAAAGCCTAAAGCCATGTGATATTTTTTATAGTAATAGTGTTTTTACTTTTCATTAAGATGATGAGAAGGGGAGGCATTGATAGGAAATGTTATTTTTTAAATTCTCACCACTTAATTCAAAAGTAAAAATTAATTTTGGTAACTTACTAATTTATTTGGTTTAAGCCTTTAACATTGTAGACAGTAAAAGTCAGCTAAGTTGCGACGTACCTCCCGACTCGCAAATCTTTTTCAAACTGATTAGTTGGCTAAATCCGCCACTTGGGGGCGTTGCCGGTTTTTCCCGATCGAGAATTTTCTCGAATGCACATCACGTGTCATCGACGCATGTGCGTACACGTGCTCAGCGGTATACGCAAATCACCCTCCGGTATTTAAGCGTAGTGCTCGCTTGCTTCTCTCTCTTAATCCTTTAGAACTTCTCTTGAGACGTTCGCTCAGAGAGCGAGCGGGAAGTTGACATTTTTACCCGGTGAGATGGTCCATGTGCCTTAGAATACTTTCTTAGGGATAGTTGTTCCTCGAGCTGCATCGACTTTGTGTGAAATGCCCGATAGTTAAATTTTATTCATAAAAATATAAAAATCTAGTCAACTTTATTTTTTTACGAATGGCTTTAGGTAATATTTTTAACGTTGTATTGTAAAGTTATTGAAATATTTTTCATAAATAAATCGCTGCTATTCTTTTAAGAATTGTATTAGCTTCGAATTATTTCTTAGCAAAAATAATGGGTCCTTTAGAAGGGATAATGGCCCATCACTACCCACTGCTTGGACTGCTGTTTTGTTTCTGGTGTGTAATGGTGGACCCATGTCTCATCCATAGTAACAAATCGCCGCACAAAATCGGTCAGATTCCTTTTGAATCGGGCCAAAGACTGCTTTGAAAATCTTTTGCGCATTTGTTTTTGGTCGGCATTCAGCAAATACGGCACCCATCTTGCTCAGAGCTTTCGCATCCCTAATTCTTGGTGCAAAATATTTCGCACCCTTTCTTCTGATATCCCTACAGTCTCAGCTAGCTCACTCACCTTCACTCGTCTATCCTCCAACACGATATCATGCACTTTTTCGATGGTTTGCGGTGTGGTTGCGGTTTATGGCCTTCCTTCACATGGGTCATCTTTGAGGGATGTGCGATAGGGTGGGGCGAATAACAAAAACTTTTTCATATCAATTTTGGATAGCTGCCAAAAGTTGTCTATTCGGATAGTTAGTTAATGTGCGAAATTTGACATTTATCAGTTAATATCTTCAGGGGGCGCTATGGTGTCAAAATTTTATTATTGGTTTTCTCCTTAATTCTGGTGGTTATATTGTGAAAAATAATTATTTTAACTAATTTTATTGCATATTTTTTTAATCAAAGAGACATCTATGTGTTAAAAACAAACGAAATAACTCCCAATTTTTATAAGTTATATATATTTATTTATGTGTTATATATATATATATATATTCGTTAGCATTTTTGGGATAAACTGTAACAAAAAAAGAAAATTTCAGGATAATCATTTCAAGTGAAAACTTATTCGGACTAAATCTGAATTGTTACAAAATCTGACATAAATAATATGAAAAAACAAACATTTCACGTAAATAAATAAAACAAAATTACAAAAACATTAATGAAAATAACGTAATCAAATGCTCGCAAATGTACACAATTTATACGTCACAAAAACAACATAATAGCTAAAGTTTTTATTCAAATGATTTATAGTCTGTTTTGATTTTAAAGAAAGGCAGTTCTTTGCGTGCCTGCAGATGTGCACGCATAAAACCATCCCTTGCTTCTAATCCACATACAGCCAGTGACGCCTCCGTCACCAACTTTACGCAAAGCTCTACGCTTACGCTACGTTCTCAGGTAGTATCATTGACATAGAAGGCGCCGGTTATAAGGAAATGTTCGCATTGTTAATTGATCCTGTCCACATAGTCGAGAGCAGATAAGTTAAGTTGAGGAATAATAAAAGTACGGATTTGATTATCATTAAGAGAATTGGTGGCTCGTTCTCTCAATATCCTGCGAGATGTTAACTGCCGTAAATACTTACGATCATCATTTAACATTCCCAGAAGAATATTTTCCGGATGCGCAAAATACTGATAAACTTTTGCCAATAGGACCCGTGAACCCACGAGGACTAGTCGTTGGTCCATCTAGGTGCTCCATTAAATGTCAAGAAAGCAATTCGTTTCCATGAAGTTGGCATATTAACCACTGCAATGGTCTATTTAAAAACATTTCAATACGCAAAATTACGCCACCTTTCTTTCCGGAATTTACTGCAGTACCGTCACATCTAATTGCACACAACGTACTTGTATCGATTCTGTTCGCGGCAAAGAATTCAAGTACTCCGTTTGCAATTTCTTCTGCGTTCGATCGTTTTGGCGATACGTGTCCCAAATATATATTTTCAGGTAGAATAACCAGTGGTAACGTGCTTTTCAATTATTACTTCAGTTATTTAAGAACAATGGGCTATCCTTCCTTCCATCAAGACAAGCGTTGCATGTCTTTATATTTAAGATCCTGGTGTTGCTGAGTTTGCAAATGTTTTCTCGCTTTTTTAAAATCCCGTTTTTTTATTGGATCGACAACATTTGATGTTTTTCATGGGATTAAGCCGACGTCTTTTAATACCAATGATGCTAAGGCTGCCACTGCTCTATTTGACACATGATAGCGATTACACGTTTTTGAAATTTTACCTAAACTGACCCTGGTTTGTGAAGTACTTGATTGAACCCTGATACAACTAAACTCCGGATCTGTTTCGTCAGTGTCATTTATTAAACATTCTTTATCCCTTTCTGATTCGTAAGTAGCTTCTTCATCAACATTATTTCCATCTTCCATTTTGCTCTTGATTCCTTTTTTGCTTTTCGTTCAAACTTCAGTTTCAATATTCCTGTGGTTTTATCATCCACATTTCCAATAACTATTTTTCCCTCCGCAAGTAAAAATTGTTTTTTGGCAGGGACTTTTCGAGTCTTATCTCAATTGCATATAGAGAAGTGGCATTTACAACAAGCGACATCGAAAAGCTGTTCACGAGCTTCGGATAAAAATAATTGTAACTTGACATTAAAAGCATCGGTAATGGTGTAGACTGGGATTTTTTTTTGGTAGCCAGTGGCTACTAACCCAAAAACTTTGGTAGCCACTTCAAATTCTTGGTAGCCACAACATTAATTTACTGGTTTAATGTGGTTTTTTGGATTTTATCTAAAATAACGGGAAATACAAAGAAAAGCAATTTTAGCTTACCAATCACATACATTAACATAAGTAAAATTAACTTGATTCATTTAATTTTAATGTTTTATCACAATTTGAAATTTAATATCTTTATTTTTCATTCAAATTGCATAAGTGGTTAACGCATTAGTGGCAAATGCATTATGTGGTTAACAAGTTACGGGTTAAAGTTACCGGAAGTTTGCCCATACCCTGCATTACTTTGTTTCTAATGCCCGTCTGAGACCTGGTTACACTTTGTTTGTATAATATATTTCGTATACGTTACTTTTACCCCACCCCCTGCGCCCTAGTCACCCCACACAACCTGAAATTGCAAAGAATAACTTACACTATACTAGTTTTTCAAAAAAAAAAAAATTGTGCTTTAAGGGGTAAAATAATTTGATTGAAAAAAGAAATGTTTTTAAATTGTCATAAGTAATCAAGATTTATTAAATTATGCACCAGTGGCATAATATGACTTCTTTGCAACACCTCCCTCTTGGGCATGAAATGTTACACCCCCTCAGTTGTAAATTATGTATACTTGAAATTTGACCCAAGTGTCCCTTAACCTCTTGCGCCCCATCCTCAGTTACGGGGTCTGCGAGTCCCTAGTTGCACAACTGATATGCAGAACCAATCATTACATAAAAAAAGCATCATAGTAATGTCAAAAATACCTGTTAAAATTCAAACAAGAAATATTAATAAATTAATGTTAGAAAAGAAGGCTGTTCAACATCACCAAACAAAAAAGGGCGAGTTTTGTCAAAAAAGCAATTCAGTAAAACAAAGAATTTGCTTACAAATTAAAAGTTTGAGTATAATTTGAATAACATTTAACAAAAATCTGACATTCAGATTTAGCCTGCAACCTTGAGCTACAAATTTTTAATTGATACCTGCCACCATAAGTTTATAGCACATTGATGAAATAAACTATTGAATTCAATTTTCATTGCTTTTACTTTCTAATTTAAGATTTTTTTAAAATTATTTTAAGTAATATACAGTAAAACCTGTAAAGTTGACCACTTTTGCCAGGAACGGAATGAGCCCTATGTTATTTAATGTAGGGAAACCTTTGTAACTTGACCACCTGTCTATATTGACCACTTATGTTTGACAAATTTGAATGGGAGTGTTATAAAATTCCTTTGTAAGTTGACCACCTAATTGTTACTATATTTATTTGTTTAACCATTTTTGAAAAGATACAAAAAACTTAAATAACTTCTCCAGGATATTTTTTATGCTATAATGTTCGACTAGAACTTGGATGGATGAAGCATCAAGAGAAAGTTTGCCTAAACCTCTGTGTAAGTTAACCATATGGGAAAACTACTGTGAACACTCTTTTGTTCTTGAAATAAGTTTCTTTTTTTTCTTTTAATTGATCTAGCCATTTTGAAAAATTATGTATTTTCAGGGAATCTTTACCATGAAAAAAGTAAAATAACATAATTTATCTGTATTTTAACTAAGTGCTTTAATTTTAAAGTTGTAGAGGATAATTGTAAGTCATTCAGATTAAATTTATCTAATTATATTTTAAATATTCGTGTAAAAATAGTTAATTACTAATTTTAAAATAACATTAATACATGAAGTTATTTTTTTATTAGCCATAAATGAATAAATGCATTATGTAAGAAATTAGACAAAAAAAACCTCTACCCTCTATAAGTTGACCACCTGTCTAAGTTTATCACTAAAGTGCTGCACCGCAAGTGGTCAATTTACACAGGTTTCACTGTACTACATATTTACGCCTGTCTCAACTTTTGTACTGTGGTATTGAAATTTTAGGGGATTGTTTTTGGGGGTTCTCTTAGCTTTAAGATAATGCCTTGTTCTTGGGGCTCCATAGCTTTCTTGGTGTATGTGTGAGGGGGGGGGGGAGGGAGAGTATGCAATTGCTTCTATTGAGGTACCACTGTTAATACCAAAAGCAAGGCAAAATATAAAAAAGGTATATATTCAACAATTAAACGCTTATTATGCATTTAAATTTTTGTATGGTAAATATCAGTGTTAAACTTCAAGTGAAAAATGATTTTAAAGTTAAGATTATTGGAAACACAGGGTATTTAATATTACAAAAGCAGTCAAAGAAATCGCAAGTTTAGTGAAAAAACAAGAATAACAAGAATTTGTTTTAAAAGTGTAAAATTTGAGTACATTTGAAGAACATCAAACAAAAATCTGTCATTCAGATTCAGGCTGCAAAATCTTTGCACCTTGAGCCACCAGTTATCAAGTTTTAATTGATAGCTGCCACTATGAGTTTATAGTATTAGTGAAATGCTCTCTATTTTCTGACCATTAATTTAATTTGATCTTACATCAAGTTTGTGTATTTTTTTTTAAATTATTTTAAGCACTACATCTTTAGTCCTGTATTGACTTTAGCAAATATTAAATTCAAAGCAAAATATGAAAAAAAAATCCTGTTTAATTATGCAATTAAGTGCCAACTCATTTAAAACTTAGCTCTTTCCCAAAAATAAATACTACAGGCCAAAACTAAAATAATCAGCATCAAGTTTTAAAAATAAATTGAATAAAAAATAAACTTTTTTTTTTTTTGAGTACCATGACTTAAAATCACTTACAACCTTACAATGTAATATTTTTCATATGAGTGTGATAATTGTTTTGGAATCAATTACCACTGTGAGGATCGGGAAAAATTATTAAAAGCGCCATTTTGCGGATTTTGATATTTCTCAAATTTTCAATGTTAAAAGCATTTCTTTTAAATTAAATCTTAAAAATAATTTGCATTTACCTTTTCTGTGTTGAAAGCGTTGTATTTTTAGCTTATTTTATGTTTCTTCGATAGCCTCGTGTGCGCGATATTAGCGTTTTGCTGTAATTGTGCTGCAATCTTTTTGCATCTGTTTCCAGTTTCAGATTTTTCTTATTATTTTCTCTTTAGCACACAAGTTAATGTGTATTAATCCAAAATATTAAGCTATTTTTTCAGAATAAATATAATATTTGGTACCAATATAGCGATTTGGAGCCACCTGGTCACCAACGTGGCGATCAGCAATGAAATTTTTGGTCGCCATTTAAAACGTTTTGGTAGCCACTTGGCGAGTGGCGACCGCTAATCTGAACCATTAAGCATCGGATGTAGCACCTTCTTTGTTCATCGTTTTCTTCAGGTTTTTATATTTGTCATGAAAACGTTGAATTAGTTGAACTATTCGTCTGTGAAAAACTACAGGAATGAATGATCGATGTCATATCTCTTCCAACTTTGTGGCAACCACTTTTGAAATTTCTGTAACGGGGGGGCTCTTTGCAATTATGAAATAACTTTTTTCATTCACAAGAAACAAATAATATTTTAAAACGTCTTCATAAGTAGGTAACACCGAATCAGACAGGTTTTTGGGTGTCCCAAAAATTGCAATTTTTAGCATTTTCCTTGTTTTTATCTAACATCTCGAGTGCAGCGTCCCCACATATTTCACCCTTTGTGTAACAAAACAATGCAGCGTCCCTTCAAAATGTTAAGGTTTATTGCCATTTTTAAAAAAAGTTCTTCTGAATGTTATTAATAAATAAATGTCTCTTATCGGTAAAAAAACAAGCATTAAAATTTGTTAAAAGCATTGTCTTTCAAAATACTGCCATGAAATTAAGAAGAAAAACAATAACAAAACTTTGCGACCGTAGCGCCCCCTGAAGATATTAACGAATATTTGTCAAATTTTGCACATTAACTAACTATCCCTATAGACAACTTTTGGCAGCTATTCAAAATTGATATGAAAAAATTTTTGTTTTTCGCCCCACCCTAATGTGCGACCCCGTTTAAATTCAACTGCCCACTTTTTAATAGTTGACATTTAAGGAGCAGAGTCTCCGTAAACTTTCGTCAACTTTAAATGAATTTCTTTAGGGGTTAATCCATCCAAAACGAATAACTTTATCACTGCACAATATTCAAGTTTTTCCATTTTTATGAACAACACGCAAGACGTCTACTGCAAAAAAATGTATAAACAAACTATCTGAGAAAATAAGCTTAAATTTGCCATATGCACTAACGATAGATGCATCAAGGCGGGAAAGCTAAATTTTTGCCGATGAGAGCGCCATGTCCATGTCAGGCCGAGAACTTTTCACCCTACCCTCGTAGCAAGTAAACTATTTTGTGAAATTTACAGCTTATTTCCAACTTTTTTAAGATGCAGGATGAGCAAAGACATTTTAAATACAAATACAACAACCAGCTACAGTCCCAAGACTTGTCTAGGCTGGTCCTAGTCAATGTAACAACCCCTAACAAACATCAAGAGCCTTCTTAAAACTTTCTGCCCCACTGCAAGTAACAGTCGCTTCCGGTAAACTATGCTATCTGCCTACAACCCTATTGAAGTATAGTAGTTTTCCTGATTTCAAGATCAGCCTGAGATTTGAAAAGTTTAAAACAATGACTTCTGGTTCAACCTTCACTGTATAGCTGTATCCCATCAACATTTAGTATTTTAATGAATTTAAACAAGTGCATCATGGTACTTTCTAACTCTCCTTTGCTCTATACTATACATCTTAAACCTTTTATGGCGAACCTCATAAGCTCATAACCTAAGTCTGAGAGACTACTTACTAACCTAGTACCCCCTTTGAATACTTTCTAATAAGGTAATGAATTCTATTTCTTTCCTATTTCTTTTTGTTCTTGGTCTCTTAAATGCATGCATGATTGAATTTGTACTGGAAAGTAGAAAAATTGTAAATTAAAGTATTACCAAATAAATACAAAACGGAACTTCACGTCAGACTGAGTCTTAAACATTCAATTATAAAAAATCTGTAGCATGTCTAATAATTTGACCAGAAATTTAATCAAAATTGACAATAAATTTCTTGAAGAAAAATGTTTTTTATACTATTCTCAATTGTTGTAAGTCTTAGTGATTAAATTAATACTGCTATTATGTGCATGCACTAAAATTGGTTTCATATTTATTCTAAACTAGCTGCGACGCCCGGCGTTGCACGGTCAGTCTTAAATTTTATTTTGCAAATACAGCGATGCCTCATCAAAATGCTAGAAACGTTGATTATTATTATTTTTATTTGTTTAACAGTGGCAGCTGCATTGATTTGTTTGTTCACACGGCAACTGTAACAATCGTTGAAATGATGCTACAATGCAAATAAAATAAAACAGTCATCATCTGGGTCAAATAAAATTAAAGTTAGTTACCGTGAAAAAATAATTTCAAACTAGAGAGAAAAACACTTATAACTTCTTTTTTAGTTAATTTAGAGGCTTCCAATTTTAGTACGAAGGACAAAACTCTTTCTAGGATAGTTTTTTACGCGCTTTTCAATGGTATCAAGCTCGAAAGGATGCGATAATTTCTTCCGATAGAAAAGGACTATTTTATGCAATTTTCGGAACTCCGCTCCAATTGGTCTTAGCGTGATGATATATAGCCTATAGCCTTCCTCGATAAATGATCTATCTAACACTGAAAGAATTTTTCAAATCGGACCAGTAGTTCCTGAGATTAGCGCGTTCAAGCAAACAAACTCTACAGCTTTATAATATTAGTATAGATATGTATCTTTCTAAACAAGCTTACAAATTACTTTGTTTTAATAATGTGTCAGATGTAAATAAATGTTAAAAAATGAAAGTAAAATAAATATTTTTCTCTAATTCAATTTTTTATTTATAAGAAAATTTTATAAATACACAGTTGAAATTGCAAATAATAAACTGAAAACATTCTAATTGTGCTTAAGGAAATCGATTGTTGAAAAAAAGGGGAGAATCACTTCATTATTGAAAAACAACTGAAACAATGTAATGCTATGGATAGGTTTTTCTTGCTTTCCAAAGAAAATTCCTTTTACCATTATTTTTACCATTTTTCCTTTAGTGTTCTTTATCTTAAAAAATTATTGTTTATTCAGTTTCAGTTGCTTTTTTTTTTTTTTTTTTTTTTTGCTAAATGAAATAAGACTACTGGCATTATGCAAGATAAAAAATTGCCAAAATAAAAGAGCAAGGAGATAATATGACAAGGTTGTGCAAAACTAAAATAAAAAATTTCTCATATTACAAATATTACTTTATGTGATCCTATTGTTATTTATATCTTCTTTTTTTTTTTGATGGGAACCCAAAAGTCCATCAACATTTTCCATTTTAAGAAATTTAAGCAGTTGAATCACATCTACTCCGATTCTCCTTTGTTCAAGACTATACATATTAAGCCGTTTAAGTAATGGATAGTAATCAAAATCTGAGTCTACTTACCAACCTAGTAGCTTTTAAGCTGTTTCACTTATTCTTCATTGTCAACAATCCCCAAGTCTTTGGCCTCATCAGCAAAAATATTTTTGATCCTAAAAAGCCTTTTACTAGCATCATGAATGAATATAATAAACAATAATGGCCCTAAAGCTGAAATGTGTGAAACACTACTTAAAACATCAGTCCACTGAGATCGATTACCCTGAACAAGTACTCTTTGTTTCATTTCAGTCGCCTAATTTTTAATTCAAATTAAAGTTTCCTCTCATATTAAAATGTAAGCTGGTTTGCTGAAAAGAGGCACTGGAAGTACTTCATCCAAAGCTTTTTGACAACCAATATATGCATTTGCACAATTTTTGTTATATAAAGCCTCAGTAACATGTCACAGAAATAAAATGAACTAGTTGTACAGGATCTACATCACCTAAAACCAAACTGCAATGCAGACAACAGACCACTATTCAAATTTGTTTAGAATTCCTCATCATGCTGATGAAATATGAATTCTGGTGCTTTCAAAAACATTTATTCATATATGTTACTCTAATTTTATTCTTATTTCTGTATTACTTAGGAATTGATTGCTTTGGGTTGTGCAAATGTTTTTTCATCATTTTTTGCTTGCTATCCTTCTTCTGCTTCATTATCTAGGAGTTTGGTTCAAGATCGTGCAGGTGGTAAAACACAGGTATTACTTCAAAAGAGTTGTCTAAATTCATAATTTTTCATTATTTATTGACTACATGTAATGAGCTTCCTTTGCTTTCAATGCATTTATATGCAATATGCTTAACTTTATCTGTGTTGATTTATTATTTCAGATTACCAGCGTAGTTAGCTAAAAATGGAATCTTATTAAGTCTTAATTTACTTTGAGAATTCTCCAAGCAAAGTTTTTCTGTTCACCCAAACCCATTAATGCCACAATTTATAATGAAAAATTGTTTGAAACTGATAAATAAAAGGGGTATTACTAACTAATGTGTTTCATTGTTTGATTAGGTTTTGTAATGGTGCAAAACAAAATTTTGTAGCATGTCTTCAAATTAAAAATTATGCACATTCTAACAAAGAAGTTCAAAAAATAAAATACCTAAAAAAAAAGGATTAACTGTTGTTTACTTTTGTTTAAAAAAAAATAATATACTCATACTTTAACAATCAACTTCGAATTTTAGTTCCAGAAATTCAAAGATTAGGATTGGCCTTTTAAAAAGAGGGGTGTGATATTTGAATTTGGGGAAAACGTTTATTTAATATTGATGGATTATTTAACTAAATGGTTGGAAATTGTTCCCATTGATAATAAACAAGTGACTGAAATAATTAAGAGCTGGAAAGTAATATTTAGTGCTCATGGTATTCCCAGGTTTCTAGTTGCAGATAATCAGTGGTGTAGTCCTGGGAAAAAAGGTAGGGGTACGCTTGCATTTACAAACATCAAAAAGTGGAGGTACACTTATGTTTAAATTCAAAACAAGTGGGGGGACGCTTATGTTAAAATAAATAGGTAGGGGATGCCGTCCCCCTCAACTACACCACTGCAGATAATATGCCGTTTAATTCTAGAGAATTTCAAAAATTTGGGTCAGGTTGGGATTTTGAAATATTTAATAGCATTCCAAGATATCCTACATCTAATACTCAAGCGGAAAGTGGAGTTAAAATTGCTAAAAATACACTAAAAAATACTATTATCAAATCAAGGTATTTATATGGCCCTCATGAACAGAGTCTGACAAAAATGCAAAAATCTTAGGAGCCAGGGAAAATTTTTAGGAGCCAGCTATAATATTTTCACTTGCGTCAAACATATCACATTTTACACAACCAACGCAATGAAAAGCATTGCAGATAGATAAGCAAAGAAAGTTTAAGGGTTAATTACGGGTGAAATCTACTTTATTTTCTACTTAGAATTATTATTGTGCCACAAGTAATTTTTTAAGCATTTAGTTCTCAAATTCTGCTGTGAAATACTTTCTTTTCTACTTAGTTATTATTTTTTCATTTATTTGTCAAGTTTTTGTAGTGAAATACTCAATTTTCTATTTAAAGTTATTATTTTGAAAGAAACGTTGAGAAAAAACGAAGTCCAACTGCGATTTTAGAAAAAAAATTCCAAAAAGTGCATTATTTTGTAAAAAGAATGAAGTTCGGAAATAAGTTCAACTTTTTGTGATGTTTATTGGAAAAATAACTGTCCAAAAGAAACTCCGCTAGGTATTGATCGTTATTTTAAAAATGAAAACAAAGTTTGGAGAAAAAAAAGTACCACTTTGGTGATGTTTGCATCGGGAATGTAACCCGGGCTTAGCCGCCTGAAAAAAATCCAAAATGGTGCCAACGCCCAGTTATGGGTACGTTTCCCCGTGACATCATTTATGAACGGTCTTCAAACGAGAGAAGTTGTGCATTTGCTGGCTGCTTTACGTTTTACACACAGAAACCTATGTGCACTTTACGCATCTTCCTTGCATATCTTACATCTTGATGGTGTGTAGATAATCGCATGATCCTATACAGCCAATATTGTTTGAGAACGGCTAAATACTAAAGGGGGGAAAAAAGCAAACATCCGCTTCGTGTCTGCGCAATGGAATCTTTTTCCCACCTGAAAAACTTGTCTCCAAGGCATTTTATCTAGTAGCCTGGGCGACCTGGTGCCCTTGATTTGTCGGACCCTGCTCATGGATATAGAAATACACCTATTAAAGGTTTATATTTTCCCCATCTGAGGCCTTAATGAGTACAAGAAATCATACTAAACTTCCAATAAGCAGGGAAGTCTTAAAACCTGAAATAGAATTTGATGTAAGGGATAAAATTAGTAAAAAGCAATAATTAAGATGTACCATGGCAAAACTTCTAAACAGTTTAAGGATCTGTCTAATAATCAAAATGCATTAATTTGTTATGGTAATGTTTGGAAAAGGATGTAAAATAGTAAGGTAAAGATAAAATGGCCTTTAGCTATCGAGTAAAAAATGAAAATAATTGTACTGTAAAACGAATAGGTACCACCTAAAATCTTCCCATAATGAACCTAGTTTCAGAGGTAATTATGACATGGATGGTTCTATAAGCACAGATAATGTTGTATGTAATTCAAGTGACATTTCTGGTGTTCAAAATAAAAGTAACAATTCTTCTAGAGTGGACTCTGAACATTATGTAACTAGACATGGTAGAACTGTCAGACCACCAGAATGATACAATGTAACGCAAAATAATGTGAAGTGTCAATATAATTTTGTATATAAAGAGAATTTTAAGGATTGTATTATTGTGAAGGGAGAAGGTGTTTGATATTTGCATATTTGTTTAACTGTTAAGTTATACAGACTATATATGACACCTCTTCATTGTAACCACAAAGCTCTACACAGATGTAACTACAACATTCTAATAAACTTGTTCATACCAAGATACAACAAAAAAAAACCCCCTATGAGTTCAGGGCCCCTGGTGGCTGCAAACCATTTAATCCGTCCCTGACACCATAAAAATCCTTTTAGTTTCAGGCTAAGAAGATTTTAATCTTCTACTTTTTATGCAACTCATTGATTTCAAATCGGTCATTTTTGTTTCAACATGTGAAATTTAAGATTCTTCCTTGCTACCCATTTTCAAAACCAGTTATTTTAAAAGTAGCGTGAAAGTTGAAAATAACCATTCTGAAAAGAATTTAAACAGTAATGTAGTCCAGAAGCAAAATATTTTTGACCTTGTTTATATGAATAAAGCTTTTTTGCAATTGCAATTTTGAACAGTAAAACTTATATTTTGTGTTTGAGATTCTTATGTCCTTATTGCATTAAGATCATAAACTTTCATGCACTCTATGTCTCTATTGACAATTTTCTGCACCCTGAAAATCCACCGACTTGGGCCAGGATAGATCTTGCGAACTGGGGCTTATGAGGCCATTGCCTTACGAACCATTCATTATAGAAAAATAATGTGAGAGCAATTAATATCATAACATTAAGTATTTTTTACTCAAAAAGTTAATAATGCAATACAGAGATTGAATATCTGTATAGAAAGCAAATAGCATTTTGAGAATACAAGTCATAATCCAATTTACCAGGTTTTTATTTCAATTTTTAATTAAATTGTAACATAAGTATAAATGTTTTCTTGTTTGTTAATTTTTGTTTTAAATAATTGTCTATCTATAATGGAACAAAAACTTTAAAGTACACCATTACAAAATTTTTATTTTCATTTATTTGTAACCTTTCTGAATTACAAGTTTTATACTTTTTTCTTTTTTTTTAATTTATGGTGTACAATGGTAAATAAACACAATTTCTTATTTGCTACAGATTGCTGGAGTTGTTTCTTGTGGTCTTCTGCTTGTTGTATTACTGGCCTTAGCTCCTATGTTTTATTCTCTGCCTAAGGTAAGATTTTCACACAACACTTTAAAACATATTTGTCAAAAGAGAATGTTAAAAATGGTACTCGGGTACTGGTTACTAAGGTACTCAGATTGCATTAATTAGTATTAGATGCATCTTTATTATATTAGCTTTTATCTGTATAGAATTGCTAAGCAGATAAAAGCTAATGCTATTAATAGCATCAGATATTTTGCTATTAACAACGTTAAATATTACCTAATAATGCTATTTAGAGGAGCAAGGGAGGGGGCATCAGATATCTAGTATCTACCTGTTTTTTTTAAATGCCTGGTACCCAATCTGGTCACTGCAAGTTGACTTTGGTTATCTGTCATGTTAAATTTGATTTTTATGTATAGAACTTACAGGTTTCAAATACCAGAGTCGGATATCCGGTATGGATAAGTCACACAAGAGATTGGATATCTGGTATCCCCAAAGCAAAATCCTGGGTGTGCCAGATGCTACTAATAGCATAAATGTCTAATTATCTATTCTATTAATAGATTGAATTTTCTAATAACAGTCATTTCAAACAACTGCTTTCAAACTTCTGAAAACAGCCATTTTGAGCTCATGGAGTTTGGAAAAATTGGAAGTTCAGGTCTGTTTTCAGACCCCTCGCAAAATTCCAATTAATCAAAATGGACCTTTTACAAAATTCTGAGCTACCAAATAAAACTTTGCTGAATTATTTATTAAATAAGCGGCAAAATAACAAAATTCTTGTCACTGTAAGTTTAAATTTTGAATTTTCACAAAAATATTTGATTTCTCACAAAAATATTTTAAAAATCACAAAAAACGGACCCTATTTAAAAAAAAAAGCTGGATCAACCCCTGACATTTGTATAGGAATGACAAATGCATTGAAATTTAAAATTGGTAGTCGGGTCTATTTCCTTTCTGAGTTCATCATATGAACAAATGCTTTCAAACAAAAAAACTAACTCCTAACTGTACACTTTTAAAATTATTTTTGTTTTATTTTACTCCCAAAATGATCATGAGGGAATGGCAAATGTAAAAAACGCTATCTTGTTTGATACAATCATTAGAATTCCTGCAGCAAAGCTTCAATGAGAAAAAGATGCAGAAATATTGTGTGTTGTATGAATATTTTGTGAAGAAAGCTTCACACCATTACATTGTGAGGGCTGAGGGGCATACATAATATTGTGAGAGAATGATGCAGCATGCTGAGAAAAACTTAAAAATAGTCCTGAAGACCAAACTTTTAAAAGAAATTAAATTTAAAGTAGATTTTCTTTATCTCACATTTCAATATTGTAAAAATAAAATTATGAGTTTATAAACTTAATCCTTGTTTACGCAGAAATATTTTTTGTTTCATTTTAGAGAACTGACATCTGAGGGGCTGTATGAGACATAAAACAATCATTAAAAGTAGGGGGCGATTAAAATGACAATTATCATGAGAATGACCCAGGTCATTTCAGATTTATCAGTAAAAGTTTTCAAACATTAACTTATTTCTTGTTTTTGATAATAAAGTATTAAATTAGTTTCAGAAATGGTTTGCAATGTCTGTATATTTTTTGCAAGTTTTATCTGTTTCATATTTTTTCTTTGCATATTTTTAAGGAGAGATAAAATGAAAAATATCAAACAACCAATAATGAAAAGAGCTGTGAAAAGATGTTCTTTGATGCATGAATCATTTGCTCTGGACTTGTTCTAGAGATATAACTTTCCAAATATAAACTTTAGATGTGAAAAATCAATAAAAACCAAAGCTCTTACTGTAAAATTTTAATATTTAGGTATATATAAAATACAAGATTTAACTAGACGTACCTACTAATATAAAATTGAAGAAGCTTGCAAAAACAAAAAAAAAAAAAGATTTTATTGCATCTATTCTCACTAATGCTTTCATTTTTGCTCATACTGGAAAATAAATATCTTGCAAATGGGTAGATGAGAGCAAATAGTTTATGAGCCAAAAAACATGATTTAATTGATTTCTATAATTGTTGGTGTGATTTCCTGGTTAGTATTTAATGATACACAATTTACATGTCTGTAATGACATGCATCAGCCATACCCATACTCAAAATCATTAACTTGTCAATCATTTGTATTTTTTAGTTTCTTTAATTATAGTCTGCAACTGGTATTCTCATTAATTTTATTTCATATTTTTGTAGTTAGTAAGTAACCTCTTAACAGTTTGTTAAGTTGGGAATTATAGAACTCTAAACGCGTAAGAGTGAAGGTAGAAAATGTTTAATTATGAATTTCAATGAAATACACATAAAATTTAAAGCATCCTGTTTAAAAAATTCCACTTAATTTTCCATGTTGCATTTTTATTTCTCTTGATTAAACCAAAAATTGTTTTGAACAATAATTTTAACCACTTTGTCCACTTGAAATCAAATGATTTATGCTTGTTAATTTATTTTAATCTTCCCATAATTTTATGAATATATATTTTTTAGTTAAATATATCTTGTTTTATTTCTTTGTAGTGTATACTCTCATGTATTATACTAGTTGCATTAAAAGGAATGTTCCTACAAGTCAAAGATTTTTGTAATGCCTGGGGCATTTCTAAAGTAGATGCTGTGAGTAATATTCTGTTTTAGTCTGCACATTTTTAGCTTTCCTGTAAACCTAATTTTATAATATGAAATTTTATTTGTTGCAGCTCATTTGGCTTGTTACTTTCCTGTCAACAGTTTTGTTGGATATTACTTATGGGCTTCTTATTGGAGTTATATATGCAATTTTGTCTGTGATACTTAGAACTGTGATGTAAGTTTATAATTTTGTTTTTATTTTTCTTGTTTTAATCTTTTATTTTTTAATTATTATTATTAGTTTGGCAAACAAGTAATTTTACAATATGTTTTACTTTTGCTTTTAGCCAATCCTACCTGGTAGGACAACACAATAATTAAATCAATCATTAAATCCTTTCAAGAAACCATAATTATCTTTAAATAAATGAATTACTGTAAATGCTATCTGAAAAGTATTTAGAAAATATACCCTTGTTAAGCTGAAGAGTATTAGAATTTTAAAAACTCTTGAAGTTTGATGATTGAAGTAATTTTGAGATAAATTGCTGTGTATAGGATTGTCAACCTAAGAAACACTAAATTTTGTTTAAGAGCACCTTTTTTAAGAGTTGATAAGTAATTCTTCGTTTACTATAGTTGATCAGAAGAAAATTTGCAATGCTTCCCATAATAATCCAGTTGAATTAAATTTCATGTTGAAAGCCTCACAAAAGTTAGTCAATTTCTCTGCTAAAGCTGCCTCTTAAAAGAAATCATGGATTCAACTAAACCTAATACTCCTTAAACGAAAAAGCATTTTCAAAAAAGAAAAACATTTCAGCTGTTGATGAAATTACAAGCATATTTCTCTTACACCAAAAAAGAATAGTAGTAACAGTTGTAAAATTAGTTATTTTATATGAAGATCAGAGTGGTGACAGAACCAGGAAGTCAGGGAGATCAGGGAAATGTCCGGGAGTTCTAGTGTTCTAGGGAAAAGGAGGGAAAATTGCAAAAATTTCTGAAAATCAGGGAATTTTTTCTTTGTTTTTGATTTTTCCCAAAGTTTCAAGGATCTTATCTGTAATCATTAATATTAATATCCCTTATTAAAATTCAATTCTAAAATTATTTTACTCATAAAAGTCCTTTAATTTTTTCATTTTGCATACATTTGTTGCCCACATATTGAAAAAGCTTTTTGCATCCACAATGGGAACTGTACTTTTCAAACTTCCAATATTTCATATGCTTCAATTGAGTCATTTTCAAATGAGTTTTTATGAAAATGAATAGAAATTTATTTGTTTACCTTTTAACAAAAAGGTAAACAGATTCATTTTCATAAAAACTCATTTGAAAATTTTAATCGAAACTTCGTGAATCGTGATTGTAAGGGCAAACTTTCAAATGGATTATGTCAAGATATTCCATACAAAACATTCACAATTGTGAAGCAGAACTATCAAGAAAGCTTTGTAGCCAAATTGGGAAGACAATTAAAATGAAATGGATTTTGTTTCAGCTAATTCAGGTTTTGCTTTAGACTTTTTAAAAATAATAGAGCAAGCTTGTGTGTTAAAGCTTCTTTTTATGCAACTGATGTTCAATAGCCTTTACAGCTAGCCTAACTAGTCTAGAATATACACCTCTGTCATGATTTTTATGTATTTTTTTATTTCTGTGTTTCATATTTCTGTATATACACAGTCCAGTCACATTAATTTGACCATCTGTCAAAAGCCAGAATAACCACCTTTCGCAGAGCGGACTGCTGCGAGACGTGCAGGAAGAGAGTCATTTAGGTTCCTGAAGGTGTTCACTGGGATGTTGAGCCATACCGACTCTAATGCCGTGGCCAGCTGCGCTAGATTACGCGGTTGAGGATCCATGGAGCGAACAACCCGATCGAGATGGTCCCACAGATTCTCGATTGGGTTTAGGTCAGGCGAGTTTGCTGGCCAGGGGAGGACGGTAAACTCATCCTGGTGCTCTTCGAACCACGCACGTACACTGCCAGCTGTATGGCACTTCGCATTGTCCTGCTGGTAGATGCCATCATCCTGAGGAAAAACAATGCGCATGTAGTGGTGGACATGGTCCACAAGGGCAGATGCGTACTTGTATTGATTCATCGTGCCTTCCACAATGATCAGTGAACCCAGAGAATGCCAGGAAAACATTCTCCAGACCATAATGCTCCCGCCTCCAGCTTGGACCGTTCCGGCAATGGTTGCAGGGTGTTTGCTTTCAGAGGTTTCACGCCTTATATGCCAACGTCCATCTGTCCGATGGAGCATAAAACGCGATTCATCGGAAAACGCTACCTGTCGCCACTCAGTGGACGTCGAGCTGCGGTACTGGCGTGCAAATTCTAGCCTTCGTCGTCGATGAACAGCAGTCAGCATAGGTACACGAACCAGGCGTCTGCTTCGGAGGCCCAGACGCAGCAATGTTCGCTGAATAGTAGTTTGGGAGACACTTTTGGTAGCCCCTTGGTTCATTTTGGTGGTCAGTTGCTCAACGGTAGCCTGTCTATCTGCCCTAACGCATCTCCGCAACCGTCGTTCGCCTCTATCATCTATGGCCCGTGGTGCACCACATTTGCCACGTCGCTGATTTTGGGCAGTCCCATTTTGCCATGCACGGTCCACATTTACCACGGCGGCACGCGAACAGTTCACAAACTCAGCCGTTTCGGAAATGCTTCCACCCTTGGCCCGAAAGCCAATGATCATGCCCCTTTGGACGTCGGATAAATCGCTTCATTTCTGCATTACGCCAACGAATGAAATGTTTTCCGAAGCCCTCACACACCCTTTATATACGCTCAACTGCACTGTGCTGCCACCTGACTTCTGTGATTGGTTATTTAACTCTGATGTGGAAAGTACGTGGTAGTCACATTAATGTGACTGGACTGTGTATATTTTTTCTTTGTCTTTTTTTTCTGCTACAAAATTTATAAAATTCTTTTTACTTGATCAAAAACCATTTCAGTGTTGTTTTTAAATATTTAAATTTGCCATTTTTTAAAAAAATTTTCATATGCAATGTTTGCATCACCATTCCTTTCAGAATTACTTTGCTTAGCTTTATGTTTTTTATTTATTGCAGACCTTCTCGAACAATATTGGGTCGAATACCTGACACTGATATATATGTAGATATAAAACGATATGACTCGGTAAGTTTTGTTTTAACAAAATACATTTGCTCCTTATTTATAAAATTATTTCTTTCTATTTTAAGGCTTTTTAAATATATTTCTTTGATATTTCTCTCACAGGCTCAAGAAGTAAATGGAATAAAAATTATTCATTTTGAATCTGCTTTATATTTCATAAACAAAGAACTATTTAAAAATTATATTAAGAAGCATGTTCCCTTAAAAATAGAGTAAGTTTTTTTTCTTGTGATTCATTGTGTTATATGTCTTCTTCTGTAAATGATTATTATTATTATTATTTTCAAAGGAGATGTTTTGCTGGAATTTTAAATAGGCATCGCATTTCTGTAAATAAGAAAACAAAACAAAATTCTATCGATGAAATTTTGTGCACAAAACTTCTGGGTTTTTTTTTCTTCACATAAATAAGTTCACTTAGTTACCAAGTCTCTCATTTTATTAGTTTGCATGACAAACTGAAAAGTTTGGGACTGTTTTACTTCATCTTCTACCCAGTGCTCCACAGAAGCAGACCTTCCCACAGGATTGAAAAAGGGCAGAGTGCTACTGTAAAAAAAGGGCACTTTTCCAAATTTAGGGCATCTTACCGAAATAAAGGGCATTTGTAATTTGAAGTAGGGACCGTTCATTCATTTTCAATATTTGAAGTAAAGCATGAAAAAATTCTGCTTGCATATTCATGGCAGCATCAACCAATAATGACTTTAAAGTCAGTAAAATATCTAGCAAGGATTTTCCGAGTTATAGATTTTTACTCATTTATGACAGTGTTTCTGTTCATTCCAGCTTTTCTGAAGATCTGATCATCTCTGAAGAATAATAAGAAAAGAACAACATATCTTTTCCTAATACAATTAAGCTTCAGTAGTAATAATTAGAGCCCGGATTTTGATGACCTAAACGATCACTGAAAACTCCCTTTAAAATCTTTAACATGTCCTAAAAACAGCAAAATTGCAAAAAATGCCATCATAAATAATCAAGAATACCAATTGAAAACAATGGTTTAGCTTAAAATGACAATAGTATTTTTTAAAAAATTTAAAAGAAGTAAAATTAATACAATACATTTTCATTAAAGATTGAAATGAATGTTTATTAAAATAAGGAGAGAAAAAGGAAATGTCTAATATATGGATTCTTCACAGGTTGCCATCTTTTTTCCTGCAAGTTTCAATACATTTTAAAAGTTTTCTTTCTTGAAGTAACTAAAAAGCACATTAGATTGGGATTATTAAATGCTTTTTCATATTTTGAATAGTAAATAGTTTCTTGTTTGAAAGAGCATTCTTATATTTTGGTTAGTTTTCTCAACGTTTACAGATGTAATAAATGCATATTTGACCCATATGGGTCCCTTATAAAGATGAAAAAAAGAATTTTCTTGTTAGTCTTTGGGAACCTACTGTTCTGAATTTTATGAGATAGAGAGTTTTTAAGAGTTGCAATACAATCGAGCACAGAATCATTTTAAATGTTTCAGGCTACGCACAAAAAATTACCCAAAGCCAAAAAAGAGCCATAAAATGATGTAAAAAAAAAAGAATCCCAAAATCTCAAAAGGTGCCTGAAAAATCTCACCTGTCTGCCCTAAAAGAGAAAAAGTCCCAAAATGCAAAGGCTATCAAATCAAAATCTGGATTTTAATGAAATTGATAATATTAATAAAATGCCCTATTTACATATATTTTACACACAAATATATTTTTTAATATATTCTTCTACGTTTTAAAACCTTCCATTTTTTAATTACATCATTCGGGTTTAAATTTCCGTTCAATTTTAGAAGCATTAGCTGATTGACATGTTCTATTTTCAAACTGGATCTTTATCAGTTAAAACCAATTTAATTTGAAAAAATCCTCTCCACCTCTGCATTTGATATTGGTGATAAACATGCAACAGCTAAGGGTATTTTTAAACAGGGAAATATTTCCCCATTCTCTTTCTCAGTTTTCAGAATTGCTGAAAATTTTTTTTGTATGGATAAATGGCTTCTGTCAGCTGAGTTCCCCACTAACAAAAGGGCAAGAAGGTATACCTAAAATCTCCAATTCTTGATTGGTAGCCAATGGCTACTAAAACCCCACAAAATGGTAGCCAAATTTCAAAAAATGGTAGCCAAACTTTTAAAAAAATTTGCACATCTTCAAAAAAATGTAACTGTATATTGTTTTTAAGAGCACAAAACTGGTATCAATTGCGACGAGTGTTTGAATTACATTTAAGTAAACCATGCGGTTCTCAGGCACGCATTCACAGGTGTTTTTAGGGTTAGATATTTTAAGAACATTTAGTCCCTCTGGGACTAATTTTTTAGCTAATGTTTAATCATTATACTTGAAATAAATACATGTAATAATAACATATTTGTCAATGCAATGTATTAGAACCCGAACAGCGCAAAATCTAGTACCAAAAATATGGATGGACTTTCAATGTAACCTATAATGCCGTATTTTCGAACTTAATTTTCTCAGAATTGAAAAAATACCCCTTTCCTCTTGCTGGTCGATGCCTAAATTCCTACTAAACGTTGATTGAACACTTATCTACCTTGGCGAAATTACTCTGGCTTTTTTTATATATATACACACATTATTATTATTTTGTAAACTGTTTAAACTAAAAAAAAACAATTCCTTATTTATTTTATGCTTTGTGATAATACTACTTCTTTTAAATATTTGTTTATTTAGTAAACAGTTTTCAAAAATTGTTTGTTTTTTAAAGAAGTTGGATCCAGGTAAATTAACAATTTTCTAAAAATTTCTTATTCATCCAAAATTTAGTATTTTCTAAAACGTAAATAGTTGTCAATACTAAAATCAAATTTGAAGTAAATAAATAAATGAAACAATAATAGTGATTTAGTAATGGTGAATAATAGTGATAAACGCAATTTTCGACAAATAAGTGTTCAGTATCGACACAGTTCAAAAAAAAAAAAACTATTAAAATAAAATGTAAAATAAGCAGATTTAGGGTAGCATGTGTGAAAAATATCTTCTAATTTCGAAAATAATTGAAATTTGTACCCGATGCAAACGGATTAAAATCTCTAACACAGAATCCAATTTTGGTTGTTTCTGTCTTTATACTTTTTCTTTTTTAATTGTTAAAATGAAACGATAAATGAGCAGATTTAAGGTTGTAAGATATTTTTTCCATGCACAACTTTCAAGATAATTGAAATAATTCCAGGATGGAAATGGATTGAAATTTCAAACACGGTAAGCAGTTTCCGGTAAAAATCGGAGGAAAAACTAGTTTCCCGTGCGGCGCAAAAATTAACTCCTATTTCTTTCTTCTTTGTTTAATTTTTAGTGAACAAAAGAATTTGGGAAAATGTCACTTGTCTAGATTAAAGTTCGGAAGGGTTTTAGCATTAGCAATTGGTAGCCACATTGGCGACGTCAATGAAAACAATGGTCGCCAAAACGGGAAAATTGGTCGAATTTGGCGACTGCTGATCGCGAGTTTTGAGCTCTACAAGAAGGGCGCAGTTTCACTAACAAAAGAGCAAGATGGGCGCGTTTCCCGAATCCAAGGGCAGGCAGGGTGCGGCGCCCTCCTGCCCAAGCCTGGGGGAAGCACTGACAGAAGGATATGCTTAAAATTAAATAAATATATACTTTTTTGTGTGTATCTTCAGTGGAATATAAGTTCAAAAAAAAATTAAATTAAACAGTAAAATCTTAAGCTCTGAAAGTTGAAATGACAAACCTAACTTGTAGCGTCACTTGTATTTTGTTGCTCTATTTATTATCAAACACAGTATATAGCCATAATATAACATTTTCTGTGTACTCTTAAACTGCCAATTTCAAAGGTGCTGGAAATTTTAGAGTCTGTAACAGAATACTAATTCAATCTCTTGTCACCATGCTAAAAGATATAAAATGAAAATGCATAAGAATAAAAGATTATAAAACATTAGAGAAGAGTTGAAAAAATACAACATTGTCGATGTAAAATTGCATGCGTATTATTCAGTCTTATGTAGAATCCTTTTTTATTGCAATGAAATCATCAGTACTTGTAGCTTACCAAATTCGTTCCTACAGTTGTACACGTACAGTTGCTGCAAAGGTAATTATTTGTAAACGAAATCAGCATGTAATATTAATATATAACGATGTATTAAGACAAGCATATATGAGGGCTGTAAATTAAGTAATGGCAACATGGGTATAAATCAAATTTTAATGACTTGACAAGTACAATTGCATTGCATTCCTTCTACGTAATCACCAGCAAAGTGTATGGCCTTTTGCCAAATGTCGGGAAGCCTTTGGAGGCCACTGGCAAGGTGTTGATTGTTGAAGTGGGCGACGGAGTGCCCTACTGTAGAGTAGAGCTGAAACGTCATGAATTCGGCAGCTTCGGAGGGGTTTCTTCAGAGGGATTTTTGACTTTTTAATTTGTCTCATAGCATTGATCAGACAAAAAAATGAATTTATAGCTTTAATATCGGAATCAAGAATTATTTTAACATTAATCTAAATCATTAAAAAATTACATTGAAAATAAATCTTACATAAGTTGCTAACCCTTTCGGGACGGGTGTGACGTATACGAACTGCCAGCGAGAGCTACCTCACAGCCGGGTGTGACAAATACGTCTCGCTGTTCTACTTGACTCTGAGGATGGGTGTACCGCATACGGATTACAGATGGAATGAAATATTAGTATTTTTCTTTGATACTAGATGGGGCCCTATGACTGTTATGGTGGAATATGTGGAGACTGTAGAATGTTGACCTTCATTTCCATAGTATTTTTTTATTCTTTTTTTCTTGGTTGGGGAAGGAGGGAGGGATTTATGACAGAGCAGCGTCAATGAAAATAAAGAAAATAAACAAGCTGGCGCTGGCACTTTAACTGGATCAGATGATATAAACATATGCAAATGATTAGGATCATTCCAACTACTTTCATTTCTTTTTTTGTCGATATATAGATATTCATTGGTTTGCTTCCTTGTATTTATTTCTATTCGGATTTGGCTAGTGCTCAGAAATTTTCTTGTATCATTTGGCAAATACTTTATTATTCAAACGGCAAAGAGAAAACTATATTTAAAAAAAGATTAATACACCCAATTAGTGAATGATTCGTTCTCAGATAGTGATGATAGTTTTGATATTTCAAAGGAACTGGAAAGTGATAGTGACTCTGATACTGACATACTATCAGACACAAAACTTGCAGCTTGCATGCCTTCTACATCCCGCAACAGCAGGGATAATTTCTATCAATAAAAAAATTTGTATTATTTTATCTGTATCTATATGCTGCGTGAACTAAATTCTGTGTTTTTTTTGGATATCTTTCGTACATAATTTTTCCAGGTAAGTCGAGAATTTCATTGTTCTGAAATTTATTTTATAGAATTTTTATGGAAAATATTATGATGAAGTTTTAAAATTAATCCTGATAGCAGACAACAAGTTTTTCTCATAATGTACCAAATTTTGAAACAATTGAGTAGAAAATTATTTTTTTTCCAAAGTTAGGCTTAGCCGCTCAAATCGCCCGTCTCCAAGTGACAATGCATTCTGTTAGAACCCCGTCTGGTGGAGGCGGCTCGCTGACTGCGGCACCCGTCCCGAAAGGGTTAAAAGTCAAAATTTGCAAACTTTAAAGTTACCAATTTTATTGTTGACATGCATGTCTGTGAACATATCTTGTTCCCTTGGTGTTGGACAACCAGTATTTGATTGCCGCTGGAGTGTAAAAATTATCTGGTTCTATACCATCAATGGCAATTCACCTTAGCCTACCGGATTGTCTCTGTGGACTAACTGCAATGAAGAGGACTTTTTATTGTCGAAATAAATGATTTAGCGGTACCGCTTAAAATAAATTTTGCGCTCCGGTAAGGATGTGGTGATTTTTCAATAAAATACGAAATAATAAGTCTCGCAATGAAATATTTGATTAAAAAATACATGCCCCAGGCATGTTGAGCAATATAATTTTCAAGCCCTGGTGTGTACCAGTGTCTGTATTCATTATGTACAGTGTTTCAATTAGTGTATACTTTTATAATATATTCTATTTAGAACTGCTGAAGACTGTGAAACCAAGAATCCAAGTGCACAAATTCATAGGATAGTTATAGATTGTTCTACATTTACATTTGTGGATATTTCAGGATTAGAAGCTCTTTTAGAGGTAAATTTGACTTTAATGTTCTATAGCTCTTAAATTTGTGAAGATGGAAGACTCTAAATATAAAAATGCAATAAAAATTGCCCTGCACTAGAAAATAGTACTATTTAAATCTTCTAAGAAAATATTCATTAATGCACATTCATTCACATTGCAGTTTAACATACTGTTAATAAAGGGCCAAATTTGCTTAACTGTCCTTAATTTGTTTCAAAAACAAACTTCTGTGAACAGTTAAAAGTTTAAATGGTTTTCTGTGGTGTTTTTCTAAAAACTTGTAATAACAAGGGTAAACATTAAATTTCTGAAAGTCAAAATTGCTAATTCTGCACCATTTAGTTTATTTATTTTGCCCAAACTTAACCTCCTGTTTCAGAGTAGCAGGCTATTATGCTGGTCTTGTCTCCCTCTGTACTGTTAGTCATGAGGCGGAAACATTTTTTTCTATGTTTGTAATTCAGTTAACTTAAAGTTTAGTCTTTAGTGCTTTTGTTAAGTGTAAAGTATAAGGAAGCTCTATTATAATTGTTAACTTACTTTGAGATTAAACTTGGAGATTTAAAACGCCATCGATCAAAAACATTCAGCAGCATGTCAACTGTGCATGTTGGGAGTGCCGTCACTGGTCTGCCGTGATTGGCCGAGCAGATAGGCGCATATGCCTTCCAACTTCTCATTGGTTGCTGTAGACCTCAGGCAACCTAGCTTTATGCTAATGATTGGGTATTTAAGAGAGAAGCTCTGGTTGACGGACTTCTGAATTTTTCTTCTCAATCATGTAGTGATCCTATTGACTTAGCACTTAGTTATATATTCTTTTTATATAATACTACACTAAAATTATTAAAACTGGATTAAGAATTTATAGCTATGTTAATCAAACAAAATGTTGCTTATTGCCACTATTGTTAGCTGTTTACTGACAGAAAATCGCCAAACTTTTAGCCAGCCTGTATTGAAGGTATTAATGAATGGCAGGTTAAAGTTTTAAAGCAGGGTTGGCAGGTTTTTGACATGCGACGGTTTTAACCATAGTTAAAACCGGCTTGTCAAAAACCTCCCTGTCAAAAACCTAATTTGCAAAAAAAAAAAAAAAAAATTATCAAAGAAATGATTTAGTCTAATTGGATAGACTTTAAGCAATAAATTTTAAATAAAACAGCATAAATGCATTAAAACTGCCGAGTATAAACTACAAAAATATTTCTTGCTGTAGTACAGCCAAAATCTATGCCTGAGAGAGATTTTATTCATAAGAATTGTTTTTAAAAATCAGTTTTTTTTAAGTGTACAAACACGGGTTTCTGTTTTCTGATGCCACAGGGTTTTAAGTAATAAAACACATCTTTTGCTGTGCCCTGCTAGTGCATTCTTGAACTACATTCTATTTGTAGAATATATCGTGAACATGAACTGATAATAGACTATAATGTGACAAAATTGTCACATTATAGTCTAATCTATTTCTATTAGTTGTTTTTGAATAGAAATTGTCAAATACTTATTTAATGAATCATTTTATTGTGAATGCATACTTTTAATTACTCAGCAAAGATGTACAGTTAATAAATCCTTAATTATATTTGTAGTAATTAAAATTGTATAGGTTTAAACTAATATTTTGCAGAAATAAATTTAAGATATTTAAACTTTTTTATGGATAGAAGCAGAAAGTAATCCATCACAATTGAAATCTAACGGAGGTATTTACTTTTCCCAGGATAGGGCATATTCAAAGATGCTTTGCTACCAGTACAAAGAAATACTGACACTAAAACAGCTTTTCTTAATTCCCCCCCCCCCCCTGAATTCTTGTCAAATATGCAAAAAATCCACACCAGAAAGAAATACATGTAAAAAATTGAAAATTAAGTCATAAACAAAGAAAAGTATATAAATTAATATTTAATTATGATTCAATGTAGACTAAAACTAAGGAACATTATAATTAAACAAAAACTATGCTGTATCTTGCTATTATTAACAGCCTTCTTTTTATATTTTTAGCGTATTTAAATTGTATTGGGGTTTTTGACGGTTTAAACTGGTTAAAACCTGGTTTAAACCTATGTCACGTCAAAAACCGGTTTTTGATGGCTAAAAACCAACCCTGTTTTAAAGCATGAAACAAGTAATGTGCATTTTAGCTCCTGTTCAACTTTCAATTTATGGAAAAAGAAACATACTAAATGTGAGAGCTTAGAATGTGAGCTAAAAAACGGAAAGAATATAATGGTGGAGACAATTACAAATGTTACTCTTATCTTGCAATCCTGTAACTTGTCATGTAGAGTCACCAAAAAGAAATTAGGGACAGTTTTGTAGCTATTATTGAACTTCTTTCTAAATATGATATAAATAATTCAGATTCAAAAAGAACTAATAGAAATTTTGGCAAAAGATGTTGAAAATAAAACTGTAGTCTCTGTCAGAGAGACTCTGGTTTTTTCTATTATTCTTGATACTACACAAGATATATGTTGTAGAACAAATAATCAATGTAAAAATCCACAAAAGTTTTTTGGATTTTCAAGAAGTTACTTTTCTCCACCACACCCCTACCTTTTAGCCGAGGCCTTAGGATTTATGTGTGTGGGGCGGGTGGCTCAAGAAGTTACTGATATAAGTGGCAATAGGCCAATGCTACGACAGTGCAGCAAATATGTCTGGTGGTTACAAAGTTGTAAAAACTAGAATTAAAGTAAAACAGTATGTATCCAAGTATGTTTATTGTGCAGCATATAACTTAAATCTTGTAATTAATGATGTAGTAAACAAAATACAAGAAAATGTTTTTTTCAGCTCAATTTTAAACAGATGGGCAAGCTTTGAAATTTACTTTATCTCTAAAAAAACTCTGCAATAATAGATGATCTTCTCAGATCCTTTAAAACATTATAAAGTAACAGTTTATAACAAGATTCTAGACATTGCCATAAATCAAATCATGAGTCGTTTTGAGGGCTTCAAAAAAGTTGCAAGTTTTTCTCCAAGTTAAAAATGATAAAGAACTATTTAAAGGAGCACCATGTTCCAAGAGATTCTTTGGGGACTTTGTATATTATATGTGGAAAATGAGACATCAAAGAAGTGAGATTTTTGCATCAAACAAAAGCAATTTTATGTGACAAATTTAAGTAAACTTTAATTTTAATAAATTTGTTTGTTGGAGTTGGATATTATTTATGCATTGGACTGGTTCATTCATTTTATGAGTGTTTAATTTAATTTATGTTTTATTAATTAAATAATATGAAAATCTATAGTGCAAACACTTAGGTCTATTCACTCAACACTTAAAACTAGTATTGCATGCAAAACATTAATGTATGCTTGAAAATTTAAATAATATTAGCCCCAAGTATCATAAAAAAATCAAATTACAATACTTTAAAAAGGGGTCATTCATAAATGATGTGACGCTTAGAGGGGAGGAGGGGGGGGGGGATCATGAAATTGTAACAGTTTGTGACATGGTACATTTTGATTTCTATAAAAACATTTAAAATCAGCAAATTAAACATATTTTATGCTAATGTAATATAGCGTGTCATGTGACAAAGGGGGAAGCGGGATCAAATGTATTGAAAAAAAAACAGCGACATCATTTATGAACGGTCCCAAAGAGGCATGTGTATTTAGGTAGTGTTTCAAATACTATACTTTGACAGAAAGATATAGTATGTAGTACAAAGTAAAACTTTACATACATATTCTTCGCAAGTACATGTACTTTTTCTGATTTTTACAACGGTGAACACTGTGTGGGGGTAGGGGGAATAACGAAATATTTGCAGAGAGGCCCCAACCAAAACCGTTATGCCACTGACGTCGTCAAAAAGTGTTTATAACAAAACCACAAACAGGGTTGCCACGCACCGGGAAAACCTGGAATTGTCAGGGAAAATGAAAATGACCTAAATTGGTCTGGGAAAAGTCAGGGAATTTCATCTTCTGTTAGTGCAGGTGTTATTTAAGGTTAATTATTTAAGAATGACTCAACAGATGAATAAACCTGCAGACATGTGATTTTTCCGTATTTTTGGTACTTTTGGAAATTAAGAATTTCGTTTCCTCGAAAATCCTTAACTTTGGAGAGCTCTCTATCTTTTTTTTGTTTGAAAATCTTTGAAAGTAGCCTCCCAACATTTTACAAAATACCAGTAAAATTTATGCATTTTATCCGTGTTTTGAACTTTTAAGGGTCGGTCCCGATTTTTTCTGCATTTCGAAATCCGATTGCATTGGCTTCGGTAACACTTTCTAGTTCGCATTTACTGTTCGATTCTGTCTCATGTACATCAATAACTTTGAATTTAAGATTATTTTTATCTTTATTAAGTTTCAGCTTCTATAATAGTAAAGAACTTGCACGGCCGTAATTTTGCCACGCCCACTTGAAAATTCGGTCGAAAATTTTAGGAATTTTTCGAAAGTTATTTTAAGTTTTAGTGATCATATCAGTTTATTATAATTATTAAATATTACAGCCTTAATTGATAATTTAGTTAAAAAAATATTTTTGCCTAAAATGTCTCACCCTTTGTGTGTAATTTAAAATGAGTTTTTTAAACTTTTAGCTGTGTTTAGCATTAGGGTTTTTTTCCTTACAAGTACTCATTATGATATTGTTGCAAAAGAAATTATCAATTCTTTCTGTTTTTATTCGATATATAATTAAAATGCATGAAAAAAATTCAGCAATCTTCTGTTGGATAATTTTTTCAATATTGTAAAACAGTTGTTAAGTTTGAGAAAAAATAAGCCGATGGTTTTTGATAGTGCCTCTTTTTGATCTTAGAAGTTCATTAATCCAATTCAGTGTTAGACATTGGCGATGTATCGGAACACACTAATGAAATTGTGCTTGCATTTTTAGGTACGGTTAAAATTCAGCACGAGCAGCGCCGTGCGGGTACCGCTAGTATCTGAATGAAAGTACTGTGTTTAAATCACAAATATGTTTATATTGTCTATTAAGAATCTTGTTCTTCTCATATAATGCTTTGGTACTTTGCAACCCTTTTTTTTCCACTTCACGCCTTAGTCATAACATTTTTCATAGTTGGTCGAAGTAGTTACTTCAGTTTAAAAGGTTAATGCTCGGAAACCTGTTTATTTCCTTAAAAAAATGGAATTAGTTTTTATAGATTGCACTGAATTCAGATTCTTTATGAATATAAGTTTCGAAGAATGTAGGACTTCTGCACTTTTTTTTGTTAGACATTAATCCCCAATTACCCCATTATATTAAAGTGTTAAAAGTAATGGCTTAACTTTGCTTTGTGTTTGACAATTCTGTTGAATAGTAATGTATGTTTGCTATACAGTAAAACCTCTCAATAAGGGACACTAAAATAGGACTGGAAATTTTGTCCCTTAAATAGAGGTGTCCCTTCCTCAGAAGTTCATTTCTCAGAGGTTGATGCATACACATATAGTGTATTAACTAAGTTTTTAATAATAAACATGTGTGAAAATGTCTCATGCATACAAAATATAAGTTGAAATTATTGAAATTTAAAATATTTTCATTGAAAAACTAAAATTTTAGCATAAACGTCGTATTGGCAGAGTTTTGGAGCTTACAGAAATTTATTTGAAGTAATCTGTTGGATGGGTTTGTTTCAAAATACGTGATTTGGGCAATAGAGTGTAAATATTGTTTAGTATACTTTTTCCAATAAAAAATTGTTGGTAGCCGGGTACTGTCTGTCCTTGCTGAGCACAGATGTATTCCATTGTAAAGGGAACTTTAAAGTACACTTGTTTCTTTGTTCATGCTTCTAGGACTCATCCCAACTTTCAGAAGTTCATTTTTAGAAGAAAAAAAGCTTCAGCTTCCAGTAAATTTTCTTATTTATATAACAAGCTTACACTCTGTCGTGATGTTTCAGTATTTTTTTTCCCTCAGCGAGTCACTTGTCTGATCACCTATAATTCACCTCCTTTTTTCAATTTTTTATTTCTTGCTTTGTGTGATTTAAAAGTTAATTATTAAAAGTAGGTTTAACTATATATATATATATATACGCACTCATATATTTGATGATTTTTTTAAAAAAATATTTATTATTATTTTTTTAAAGCACTGCCTGTACTTATTGACACTAAGCATAAAACTTATGCATTCTCCACCATGTATTAGATTTAATTCGATACATTTTACAACGTTACCTTCCGTTTAGCAATTATTAGCATTTCTGCCTTTCCGAATGATAATTAATATTATTTGGGGATTTGAAATTATTTGAATCCTGAAGTTCTTTTATGCTGTGCAAAATTTTGCTATGTTCCAAATTTCATTGAACAAGTTAATTTATTGGATTTGTGACAATACTAAAGTCTATAAAATGTAAAACTTTGGGCTTCAAGGTGTAATAAAATTTTCTACTGCATTCCAACTTTTACTGATAACAAATGTAAGTAAACTTTGGATTATTTTAACTTAGCCATTTAAAATTTGGTAATTTTCATGATCATTTTTGAAATAATAAGGTAGGTTTTTATTCACCGCTAAAGCATAATATATTATGTTAATATTTGATAATATTTGTTGACATCGATTAACCTGGAATTTTTCCTAAAATTGCCTGGAAAACCTGGAAAAGTCGGGGAATTTTATTGTCTAACATGAGTGGCAACCCTGACAAATGTTTCAGAACTAAAGTATGAGGCCTCTAAAGAGATGGAAGAAAGTTGTTCAAGAGTTGTGCATATTGCATATATATTATTATTATTTTTTTTTTTAATGAGGCATTGTTTGCTTTAAAAAAAAATTTTAAATAGAAAACTTCATACATGTATAGTAGTATAATTTGAGAAAATTCTCGGAATTTCATGCTCATATAACTGTTGGAAACAGATTGGATTAGTATAATAAAAGCATTAAAAATAAATTTTTGTTATATTGTGAACTGTATACAACATTTTTTACTTCAAATGGTCTTTAACTTTATTTTATCTCCTTAAGGTTATGAAAGAATATAAGGATATTGGCATAACGGTATTTTTATCAGGATGTTCAAGTAAGTCTTGTGATATTCTTTCCACTACATTCTTCTTGAAATGAATCAATATAGGGTTGCACGTTTGTTTTATAAATAGTGCAAACTAATTTTATTCTCCTCATGAGCTTTAACAAACAGCTTGCTTTCGATGCATTGAAGAAAGTCTCATTGGATTGAAAAAGTTATATTCAGATGTTTATGCAAATTTTAATAAATATATTACAGTAGAATACCATTGTAACGCATACCTTGAGACCATAGGTTTTGTGAAATAAAAGTTTTGGTGTTATATAGATCATTTCATAAATGTATAAAATATTATTCGGAATATTTCAATATATTTGCATAATAGAATAAGTTCAAAATGAAATGAGAACTAAATGATGTAATTAAATTATCATTCACAAATAAATATGCCTCACAGTAAAGGTCAAGACTTAGAAATTTTGGAAATGGCCAGTGGCCACTAAACTAAATTATGCACACAATTTGTGATGTACACAGTATAGTATATGATGCACAGTGCTGTATCCAAGAACAGGGATCATACTCATTTATGAAAATAAAAATTATAGACTTTATAAGAACTCGCATAAATTTTTTTTTTCAGGACAACGCCCAAAAATATCAAAACAATTTAGTGAATGCAATCAGATATTGAAATTAATATTTCATTTGCAAGTACTGCAGCGAAGCAGGGTTTGAAGCACTTAAAACCTGTTCCGAAACAGTTTCTGAGCAGGAAAATTACTGTTTTGGAGCAGCAAATCCCTGTTTCTAGTACACCATACCATAATAGTGATATTGTTACAGGTTTAACCATTGCTGTTACAGTAACAGTAAAATTCAAATTGAATTTAATCTAAGAACGGGATATTTTATTAAAAAGATATACTAAAATTAGTGCTAATGTCTAACTTTAAAAAGATTTTCAATTTGGGAAATAAAATAACATATTTATAAATATTATAAAAGATATTCCTTCAAACTCTATTCTTAAATAATACAAACTGGAATACTTTAATAATTGTTAGAAACCAAAATTTTTGTAATTTTAGTAATCTAGTTTTTCTAATTTTATATACACTAGTTGCAATTTTCAACTCTGAAACAAATTCAAATTTTTGAATGAATATTATTATCTTGAAAAAAATTACGTTAAATTGTAGAAGCTGTAGGATCAAAGAACTTGGCTGTCAAAAACAAAAAAAAAAAAAAAAAAAAAGCAATGAAAAGTAAAAAAACTCTAGTTTGATTTTCTTTTTACTTTGTTATACAAAATACTGTATTCAAGAAAAATTTCTCAATTAAGTTTCAGACCAAATCTTAATCACACATGAATCAATTTTTTTCTTTTTTTCCTTCCAAATCCAATATTGTTGCAGTCAAGCAATAGAATAAATGCTAGGGTAAAAGCTGTTATTTCTTGACCTTTTCAAAATTAATCTAATTTTTCAGTTTTATTCTGTGTTTAATGCTTTTTTAAAGGATTGTCATAACCACTGGCGTAGATAAGGCGGAATTTTGGGGATCCCCCTCTTAGAAATTGTGACTTAGAGTTAGATACAGGAGCACTTGGAGAAACCCCACCGAAATGTTAAATGTCCAAAAACTTTTTTTGAGAACTTTCTTTGCACTTTATGCTATTCTAAAAAAAAGTATTTTGTTGCTTTTTTTTAAAAAATAACAATTGAATAAAATGATCGCTGTCCCCCCCCCCCCCCCCCAAAAAAAAAGCCACGCTTGAATCTTAGGGTCATACCCACCATACCACTATCCTAGCGGTCTTCCTCGAGTCCTCTACCACCAACTCCTATTACTATACACCAATGGATCAGAACTATAGGGTGATTCCACTTTCCTCTCATGACACCTCACCTTATTTATGCATCGGTAAGTCAGCCTGCCTTGATTCAGTTTTACCAAAGGGGTTAGGTTTTACTAAATGTTCAATTCAAATTATTTAGGGAAGTGCATTGCAAATGAGAGGCATAAGGTAATAAAGCGAGCAAAACCGATCACAAGCTTTTTTTAAGCCGAAAAAGAAGTTTTTTCCCAAACATGCATTCGAAGTATTAAAATGAGATAATACTAATAAACTTTTAAGCAACTTAATATTTTTACTAATAATATAATTACTTAAGGGTTAAGATTGGATAAAGTCTTTAATTCCATCACTTGAAAATCCTTTCTAACCCTCTTATTACATTTTAAGCCATTCTTGTTTTATTGCATATTTCATTTTCTGTATAAGCAATTTCAACTAGTTTGTTAAATCACCTTCCTTCCCAAGGCACGTAAACTTGATCAGTGTTTAATTTTTATCATAATACTGTAGGACTTGCATTTTCCCCTGAACCAGCTTTAGTTCCAGTTAAATTCTGTCTGAAGTGAAAATTATATAAATACATTAATCAGATTGTTTTTCGCAATTGTTTAATACTGTTGTTTTTCTTTCCAATTTTCACATAAAAATGTGTCAAGTTAGAAAGTAAAATTATTAAAAGAATTTCGGTTTTATAACTTATAACACAACTGTATTATAATTTATAAAACTGAATAAGATCGACTCAAAAAGAAAGTGCGATTCAATATCTATATAATTAAAACTCTCCTCCATTCCATTCAAAATATCATCAAAAAGATAGGGACACACATTTTTGTAGAAAAACTATAGTGATACACAATAATAATGAAACAAAACCCTGTTTCTTCAACTGCTGTGAAATTATGAATTAACCTGATAGTTCTGAACAAAATTGCACTTTGACCAAGTACAGAACCGTTAATTATGATACAAAAGTCATATTCGTTTACTGATACAAAACTGAATTTTTTATTTCCTACCCCTATGTTGCACAAAAAAATCTTTAATAATTGCAGTTTTATGATTATGTGTTTTTTTTTCTTTATCATCATTCTTATAGAATATATTGCAGAATAATGCCTTTATTTTTCTTTCTTGTAACTTTTGCTTACTTATATTTTTCAAACACATTTTGTTTTGCAAGTATTATTAGTTTCCCATTTATGTGATTTAATATTGTTACAGTTGCAATGCAAGGTGTAATGGAGAAGGCAAATTTTCAAGACAAAGTTCCTCAACATCCTGTAGTATTTCCAACTATTCACGATGCAGTGGTGTACAATTTTCAACCGCAGATAAATACATCAAAAAGTTGATAATTTAACATGATAAAATCGACTTTTGTATTCAGTATTGTATGGATGTTAAAAAATGCTAAAATATTTTGAATTTGTTAGCAATTACAAGCATTATAAATGCATCCTAAGAAGAAGAGCTTGTGAAGAGAAGATTTTAAATGTGAAGCATTAAATGTGAAGAAGTGTTAAATGTGAAGGCTATTATATTGAGAGCTTTGAGCTTTATTTTTGGATGTAAAAGAACTTTTTAAAATTTTAAAAGTTGTAGATTCTGCTGACATTTTGTGAAAAAAGTCTCAGCAAGTTTATTACTTAATTTTTGTTATATGAGAAATCATTCTAACCAACAGAAGTTCCATTAAACATGGCTTAAATGTGTTGTTTAATTTTCAATTTTTGAAAAGGAAAGAAAAGAACAGAGTTTTATACTATAGTGGATGCTGCTCAATGTGATCAGTAATGTAGACTAAAACAATCTAACAATAATAACCGAAAGCTTATAATCAAAAAAAATTATTACTAGAAAAATGCATTCTTTTGCACATTAACAAATCAATACAGTATTGATGTCTACAAAAAACATTAATTTACGTATTGTTGGAATGAATTGAACATATTTAGAGAAAACATAATATTAACAAGAATATAAGAATAAGAAAAATTATAGGGTTTAAAAAAAAAATGAATTGTAGATTGTCGATTACGTGCTATTTTCATGAAGCTTATAAAACTTCGGTGGCATGTGTTTTCTTGCATAGTCTATGCAAGAATCAAAGCGTCTACCTTATTTGAGCTGGCGTGAATACATTTCTGTCCGAATTTCAAAATAGTTTAAACAGAATAATTTCCTTAAATCAACAAATGTGGTAGCCTTCCGTGCTACCATGCCACAGGTCCGGGGTTCGATTCCCAGACTGGGCAGGATCGACTCTGCCTTTCATCCCTGTAGTGGTCGATAAAATGAGGACAACGCATGCTTGGGAACTAAACTCTGCCCGCATCAGGCCTTTCACTTGACCGGAACTTCTGCTTCTGCACCCCAGGGCCCTCGGTCTCGAAAACTGGGATGGGCACAGTAGGTCATGGCCCCCAAAAGGGCTGGTGCCCCACTGAGTTTAGTTTTTTTTTTATCAACAAATACTAGGGAAAGAGAAACTTATCTCTGTAAATTGATAACAATAAACAAAGTTTTAATTACAAAAACAATGGTTTTTTAATGTATTTTATACACAGACTTGGAGATATTTATAACATTAACCGTGATCACAAAGCGCAGTAGTGTAGTCGAGGAGGTGCACAGGGGGAGTGTCTCCCTACTTTTTTATATTAACTCAAGAGTCCTCCCACTTTTTCCTCCAGGACTACACCACTGATAATGCGGCATCCACTGTGACATGTTTATTTTGTGCATCTGTGCATGCATGATTTATGTGATTTACATTAAGGCATTAAAAATTACTTCCAAGTGTTATAGTCTGTGTAATTACATTCGGCGTGTCAAGGTCATACAACTCTACCTTTTCTCCTTCTGGTCGCCACGGTTTCCGTGCTAGAAACTTTTCCCCCACTTGGTTTGGGAACATAACTCAGGTTGTTGTTTTAGTTATAATAATAATAGATGGATTCAAATCAGATTTATTTCTCAATGGCAAAAATAGATTGCGTCAGGCAAAGTGTTCAAATATTTTCAACCAATCTAAATATTATTCTGACATTTTGATGTGTTTCAGAAAGCTATCGAATAGCTAATTTATCGTATTTTATATTTTGTAAATGTGAAGATCTTATCTAAATATTCCAGATGAAATTTAATTGCATTTACTTAATATCAAAAATAAATAAATGGAAAATAAATTCTTTCTTATTACTTTTTCTCAACTATGCTAATATTTTGAATCGGAGGTGTCGTAATGCCATTGCCTTAACTGCAGTGCAAAAAAAAGTCTGGCTCTGTTATCATTCTCGCAGTTGCCATGGAGACAAAGCAGCAAACGCGACCTTGATGCGCCTATTCTAATTACACAGACTATAGCTATTTAAATATTAGTGATGGGGATAATCGAGGATCATAAATGAACTGATTCTGGTAATCAAATGATGAGTAATTACGTGAATCCTCGAGTGATTCCAGAATCGAATGAACTTCTTGTATTTTTAAGGATATCTCTAGATTATGCCCATCACTATTAATGATCAGCCAACTCTTTTCATCATGTTTTCTTTATTTTTATTTACTTGTTCGTGTAGTAATATAAAGAATGGATTGAATAATTTTATATTGGAACATAACCTGGTCAAATTTTTAAGGATTTTTTTTGTCTATTTTTGACAAAATAGGAATATATTTAAAGTTTCAAAATGTAAAATATGTACAAATATATATGTACAACTGTACAAATATTTTACTTGAAAGATTTAAGAAATAAAATGCTGTGATAACATGTAGATGTTTATAAATGTATTATTTTCTATTATAAGAAACATAACTTTCAAAAGTAATAATTTTTTACAGAAGAATTTCATTTTCAGATTAAAAAAAAAATCACTGTGTCATGACTTAGTATTGTTTATCTATATAGTATATAAGGGGCCGTTCATAAATGACGTCACTCTTTTCCCATATATTTGACCCCCCCTTCGTCACGCTATGTTGTATAATGCATGATGTCACACTTCTTGCTACCCCCTCCCCCCTCGAAGCGTGACATCATTTATGAATGATCCCTAATACATGTATTTCATAGGAAAATTTAAATTTTACTTGCATGAAGACTTCCCTGCACATTTAACCAAGTTATATACAGCAGGGTTCGTACGGTCCTTAGAAAGTCCTTAATGTTCATTTTCATTTTTAAGGCCAAAAAAGGCCTTAAATAGTCCTTATTTTTTATTCCAGGTGCTTAATTTTTTTTTGTTCAAATAAGAAAGTACCCATGCGCTTCATTTGTTTTGCAATCTTTTGTATTCTTCACAAGAATCAAACTTCTTTCATTTCAACTACTTAATCGAACCTCAAATTTGGTTTCCTCGGGACCGGTACTATCCTCGTACTATCGTGGCTTTCGAACAGACCCAAAATGGCGGATTTACATAAACTTCAACGCATTTTTACTTCAAATTGCAGTGCTTTCTCAACTGGTAGCTAAATAAGTAACTTTTTTTTTTTTTTTTTTGAAAATGTGTAACTAAATTGATGTGTTGTTTTTTTTACAAAAGAAAAAAAACGTTCATAGATTTTGATAAAATGCTTCAAATTACAACACCCAGTTCAGTTAAAATAAACTTGTACCCACCCACATGGCAGCTCCCAATTTGCTATCTCCTGCAATTGTATGATAAAGAAAATCGAGCTACATCTTAAAAAAAAGAACAATATTAGTAGACAAGTCGAATCAAAGCACCAAGCATTTGTACAAAATGCAATGGTCCCCAGCAACTGGGCACCATTTAAGACCACAGAAAAACAAATCACACAAGTTCCCTCATTTTGCTTTAAAAAAAGAAAAGAAAATATGAAAACAATTTGAAAAACGGACTTTTAAGGACTCAAGCGGGGGGAAATTAAGGAAAGGTGTGCAGTGCGCTTAAGGAACCATTTTCATTTTTTAACATGGTTGGGTTCTCTTATTCTATCTTGGTTTTCTGAGTTTAGCTCATGTAAGAAATATATCTACAAGAGTACTTTTATTTGAATCAAAACTTACTGGTATTTATTGATTTAACAGTTTCTTAAATTAATATTTTTTCTGATTTTACAACAACAACAGAAAAAAAAAAAAAAAAAAAAAAAAATCGGGTATTTTTGAAAAAGGGCCGAATTTTGGAACTCGATACTATTTATTAAGTCTAGTTACAAAGTAAACAATTTTTTTCCCATGAAAATCGTTACTAAATCTAAATACATTCTAACCAATTATCAATAAAGCAAGTAGGAGCAGCTCTTAACAAGTCATCAGTAAATAAATATTGCTTTTGAAACTTGTTTTTTAATTTAAGGGGAGAGGGAAATACTTCGAAGAAGCAAATCGTTGACATCTAGCTCAATAAAAGAGATACATTTAACTAATATGTAGGCAAAAAAAAATCAGTTTTTTTTTTTTTTTTCGTTTGGCCAATTGCATGTATGATTATCGCATATTTATACTGTTAAAGGTAAAAAAATGATTTATCTTTATTATCATTTTTTTTACGTTTTACACACTAATAAGCGCCGAGTTGCCAACTCTCCCAATCGCTTTTCAGCTGATCTTTTGCTAAACAATTTGTTCTCCCATAGTTATTTTAGATCAAATAAATTCCCTTATCGAAAAAATAATTTATTAATTTTTTAAAGCAATGTTTTAATATTTAGTAATTCTACCGACCAATTTGGCTCCGCGATCGTTCGCTGTGGGATTTTGTTGTGTGGGAGATATTTGCTGCGTTAATCAAAATTTGTATCTCGTGAAATTTCTTAATTTGCAGTAAATTGAAGGAATCGACAGCTTCTTAAACCTATACACCGTAGTTGCCAAATGCTCCGTTTTCTCCTAGTTTTTCTGATTTTATTTGTGAACTTCGAAAATTCGATTTTTCAAGCTGACGTGCAAGTATTTTTATTTGAAGGGATTGTAATACAAAACAAGAAATTATTTTAAGGAACTTTTTAAAAAGATATGTATTAATTTACAGGAATTTTCATAACTTATAACGCGAAAGTGTAAAAACCTATTTTTTGGAAACTTGCACGCAGATTTTGAGATTTCTTATCTTTTTGCATCCTGTAAATATATCAATTATTTAAAAAGTTGACAGTTGTTTTAGAGTTTTAGTATTTGCAGTCTGAAGTCTGCTTGTTTTATACTTTATTTAAAAAATTTGTTCAATTTTTTGAAAATTTATTTTAGTTGCATTTTAGGGTAATGTACAAAGTTTTAAGCGAATTAGCTTCATTTTTTTATTTGTATGTTTCCAAAATGAAATATTTTTCTCAAGCTTAAGAAGTTTTTTCTGAATTTTTGTAAGCTCTTCTAAATAATTTTAAAAAATTATTTATGGCTGAGATAAAAATTTAAGTAAGCCTAAATTGAGATGCTGGCAACATAAAAAAAAAAAAAAATCTAAATTAAACAAAAATTCTCAAGGCAAAGTGCAGCGTTTTCTTTAACATTTTTTTTTTCTTTTAAATTGTTTTTTTTTTTTTTTCATTTAACTTGTATTTTATAAAAGCACAACCATTTTTGATAATTTTTCATATCATATAATAATTTGCTTATATATGATTAATGCTTGTGTTGTGCGCTTTTTATTACTAGCTCCAATAATTGTTTAACTCCCGGACTGTATTGGACATTTAAAAAAGCAACAAGTCAAAGACAGCTCTATAAAATAGTTGTTGTGTTCCTAATAAAAATGCGATGTTAAATCAATTTCCTCTTTCAATAATGCTTCCTTCTGAAATAAACATAACAGTTTGTACATTTCGAAAATTTTGTGAGGTCCTTAAATTTTTTTTTAGGTCCTTAAAAAGTCCTTATTTTTTGTTTTGCCAAAAGCGTACGAACCCTGTACAGTCATTCAGGGTAACTTTGCACCACCTCATATTCTTTAGTTTTTCAACTTTTAAAAAACACTAGAAGGGTCTAGTGCACTCAACTAGCTAGGTTATAAAATCAGTTTTCTACTCTTAATTTTACAAAATAAGTTTGCAACACTCACAGATAATTGTATAATACAGTCATTCTGAAGTCGCTGAAACCGTTGAAATTCTTGGAGCTGCTCTATGTAGTATTATAAATTATAGAAATTGTGTGATGTTGAGAAATGAAATTTTTGTAAACATTTATATAAAAAAAATTCTGGTTCAGAGTGTCACAACTGTAATTACTTTTATTAAAATAATTCTTTTTGAAATTACTTTTCTGAGGAGGTGGTTTAAAGTTACCCTGAATGGAAGGAGTGCTTTGAAACAGGTTAATAATTTGTTTTTATAATCATTATTTCTTAATTTGAGGTGATTAAGATATACTTTACGAGTTCTTCAGTTTTATGCAGGGTTCGTTATTTAAATCGCGATTTATATCAAGTAATTTTTAAAAAAATCATTGATTTTACAGTGTTAGAAAGTGTTGTAAAAATGAAATATGTTGCATTTACAATTAGTGTTTCAAACAAAACTTCTCGGGTCCATCTGTCTGTGTGTGTTCATAACATATTTCATAAGTTTAGAACAATTACTATTTTTTAAAGTTTACAATATTACTCTTATTCTTCAAACCTTAATTGCAAAGCATTATTCATATAATCATTCAAATTGCAATTCATAATAATCATGAACCATTCTGTGTTTTTTATCTTAAAAATACAGTCGACGCTCGTTATAACGACCATACATTATAAAGACCATTCCATTATAACGAGCTGTGCGAAAAGTCAAAACTTTATCCCTATAAACTCTATGTTAATTTGCTTTCGGTATAACAACCGATTTGTATCTAATCTAATACAGCGACCGCATTTAGTGGACACTATTTCTGGTATTTTTCCAAATAGAGCATGTTTCACAATTTTTAACTTTAAATGATCTTGGTTTTTACGGACAGGCTGCATGAAGTTTTGCATGCAACTTTTAGTTATTTTTAGCTGAAAAATTATTTGTATTAATGAAATTAAAATTTGAACACTTTTTACGTAAGCAACAAAATTTAATTGCTTAGTACAGTCGACACTCATAACAACCACACATTATAAAGACCCTTCCATTATAACGACCAGTGGTAAAAGTCCCAACTTTATCCCTATGAACTCTATGTTAATTAGATATAACGACCGTTCTGTATCGTCTAATCCAATACAACGACCAAATTCAGCGGACAGTATTTCTGGTATTTTTTTTAAATAGAGCATTTTTCCAGCTTGTAGCTTTTTTGTAGCTTGATTATAGTTTGCGGAGCGCTATTCTCATGGAGTCTTCAGTGTTTAGTTCAACTTTGTCAGGGGGGTGGATTACCACTTATCACAGTAGGGAAAGAATAGAAGCGGAGCAAACGTGGAATTTACAGGAAAAGGGGTTGACAGATGTATTGGTAGTTTGTTGTTTGAATCAAATGTTCCAAGGGTCGAGTGAACTACGATTTCTGAAGGTGATAAGTATTTTTTGCAATTGGTGTAGGTTAGATGATGTCGGATATTAAACAGGGTTGCTGTGCAACCTGGAAAAGTCGGGGAATTTTACAATTTTGTCAGAAATCTGGAAAAGTCGGAGAATTTTACATAGCACTCACCAAAAACGCGACTTTTGCGCCAACGCTGGAAGCGCTGACACGTCCGTTCTGAAAATATGACGTTTGACGATTTTTGGTTTTAATTTTTCATCGCCGAACAACGGAGTTTGGAGACAGCGCAAAAAAAAAAATTCCCCGGATTTTTTTTTTTTTTTTGTCAAAATATCGGACCAAAAGTTTTGGACTCTTTTTTTTTTTTCTTCTGAATTTGCCGATGCTTTGCAAAAAGTCGTCCCCCCGAACTTGTTTATTAATTTTTTTATTTTTTAAAATGACGCACAAAATCATCGCCGCTACATATTCATTTTTAGTGTAATCATTGCAAAAATTTCCGCTTCTTTGTTTTTTTCAAAAACGTGGTAATTGTTTTCGTTTTAAATTCCTTTATGAAATTGTATGTTAAAATAATTAATCTAGGTGAAAATTAATCTTTTTCAATGCAGAATTTCGGAGAATTAAATGCAGACTCTGCTTTTTTTAACATGTACTCTAGGAATTTGATTATTGCACTGCAGAAATTCGGAAAATAAATGCAATCTTAAAATATCTAAAGTAAACAAAAGCCTATTTTAATTTAGGAAAATTAATATTTTATTAGGCATTAGGAGCAACAAAGGACCCCAAAGACTTTTATAAAATTTAACCAAAATGAAAGTGAGGCATTGTTCAATTAATTCATTTTATTTAGCTTTTAATGTATGCATGAAATATATTAAAGGACAAAGATTTTTAACTTTAATAATTTTTTTAAGTGAAATCTTTTTTCGATTGTTATTAAATTTATCAACTCTAAAGTGTAACTTTTAAATAATTATAATTGTCACAACGTTTTATTGTTTATGTTCTTCATATTTTGGCCAAATACTACACAATACTTTGGGAAAATATGTAGGTTTTTTTTTCCTCTCTCAAAAATGTTGTAGCACTTATTTTCTCCTCAAGAAACCGAGTTAGTAGACCTTTAAAAAAGTACATTTGCAAAGTACCTAGTTTTTCTTTAGTGATCTGTTTGTTTCCTTTTATCACTTGGCCGAATACATGTTTCAAAATTTGTTAGAAATTATTTGAAAATTCATAACTACTTTTTTTAGGTGAGCAATTCTTGCTTATGTTTCAAAAAGAATATTTCGGGGCAAATGTTTTTTTATTATTGATATATCGTGGAGTTGAGACTGGAATTTTTAAAAATATTTCTGGAAAAGTCAGGGAATTTCATTCTGCTGTTTGCGTAGCAACCCTGATTAAAGATGTGATTTATATTTACTTATTTCTTGGTCAAAGCTTTTTGATAGTTCTTCAGCAGTTCCTCACTCTAAAATTTGTTTGGCAATTCCTGCTATTCAGGAGAATTTTCTTGTATTTATGACTGCATCTACTTTAAGTTATTACACTGAGAAGTTAGGGCTCAATAACTTGTTAAAATGAAAGCTATTCGAGCGACTCCTATTATTTTAATAACTTTCATTCCCATCATACTAGTTTTTTTTCTTTTACTAACAATTAATTATTCAAAATTAATGCTTCCATTGCACTTAATAAATCATTCAATTGTCTAATTAATTAAACTTAATGAAGCGAAATGCTGTGTTCCAGCAATAAAACCATAGTAGCCCAGCGGTCAAAATTTGAACTCGATTCATTAATCTTTTCAGGTTCAGCCCCAAGCCTTTAAATAACTTTTAGAAATTTAATTTCTGTTTGACAACAGTCTGTTTTGTTTAAATATCTCAATTAGTGCTAACCTCTCCCCAGTGTGACTGATTGACCACTGAGATTGCTATTTAATTTGAAGCATTTGTAACAATATTATACATAAATTTTACCTCTTTGCACTTTCCTGTAAAGAAAATAGAAATAAAAATTTTCATACCACCCTATGAATATTGGCCGAATAGACATTTCACAACCTTGCCGAATATTCGGTCTGGTCAAATATTAATGGACTATTTGGCCAAATAGTTCTGCTACAGTAGAAATGTAAAAAAGAAAGAAATTGGTAGATTTTAAGCATTTAAAATTGCATTACAGTTATTGCAAAAGAATACATTAGTATATGTAATGTAATTTTAATAACTAATTATTTTGAAAAAAAAAAAAACCTTCCCTTTTTTTTTATTTGTTTTTAGGTTTGACTGAACAAAATGAGATTATCATAATGTTGTATTTTATACTTAGCATTTGCTCCCAAAAGCTGGCAATAGTTATTTATGATGGAGAATATGAGCAAGGGCATAACCGGGGGGGGGGGGGGGGTTCAACCCCCCATTGGGTATTTAGTTTATTATAGTTTGAAACTGAAACGGAGAGACACGTGATAAAGGGGGATGCATCTGTCAATCGTCATTTAGGGGCGAGTCTGCGCTTGTAGCTTAAGTTGAACTGAAGTTTCTCGGAATTGGTGGAGGGGTTGCCATTGCTTTCAGCTAAAATTCCGAGAAAACCGAGGGATGTGAACTTGTTGGGGAGAGGGGGGGAGGTTAAGACGCAACGGGATAGCCTTTTGAATCTATAGCTTGAAAGAAAATCGCAAAATAGTTACAGATGTGCAACGTCTTTCTTTTCTTTTTTACTAATATGCTGTGAGAGCCATGTGCTTCAGTTTCTACAGTTGAAAAATTCAGATTCATCACTCATTTAGTATCAAAATGCTTAGCATTTTCCTTCCCTAACTTACCTTTTCAGTTCAATAAGTGTTATTAAAGGATTATAAACATAATTTTAAGTGACTTCTGCCCAGGGTTCGTTGATTTAAATCAGCTTGATTTAAATAAAAAAGTGTTTTTTTTAAAAAATTCATTGATTTAAATCGAGTGATTTTTTTTTCAAAAAAATCATTGATTTTACAATGTTAGAAAGTGTTGTAAAAATGAAATATGTTGCAATTACAACCACAATTTCAAACAAAACTTCCTAGGTCCATCTGTCTGTGTGCATAACATATTTCATTAGCTTTGAACTAATTACTGTTTTGTTAATTTTACAATATTACTCTTATTCTTCAAGCATCTTAAGAGCAAAGCATAATTCATTCAATCATTCAAATTAGAATTCATAATAATCAGGAAACAGTTTTTTATCTTAAAAATAGTATTTTAGATCAATGTAATAAATGCCACACAATAAATTCAGAATGATAATATTTAAAACAACAATTGATAGAATTTAGAATATGTATCCTTTCATTCATGTCCCTTAAGGTTTTTTTTCCTTCTAAAATATTTTTTAATCTTAGAAGTTTTTAATAAAGATATTTGATTGAAACAAAAAGTTTCAGTGCTTAGTAATGGTATGAGCATATGATTTTACTAAATGGGTAAAAATATTTCAGGCTGTTTTATTTATAAAATAAAAAAATGATTTTAAAGTACACTCACAATGAAAAAATTAAGAACACACAATTGTTCCTTTTTTTCAGCTTTTAACAGCAAAATAATTCAGATTATATTTCATTTTATATATAGTTATGAGTATACTATTATTCCTGGTAGGGTTAAGTTTCATTTGAGTCATGCATTTGTATTAAAATTTGCTTATCATTATTATTATTGAAAAATATTTACTGCTGTGAAAATATCTTAAAGTGTGTTTTTGCATATTGATTAACATGCCATATTGTTTCTATGAATATAACATAATAAATAGCCAAAATATTTAAGGTCTTTTTTAAAAAAATAAAAAAAATCAGGAACCCTGCTTCTGCCATAGGCGTAACCAGGGAATGTTTGGGGGTTCCCCCCCCCCCCCCCTATTGGGAATTTAGTTATTTAGGCACACACAAAAAAAAAAAAATTCTGGCTACGCCTTGCAAAGCACATATCTATTTCTTCCCTAAGAAAAATAAACACATGCATATGATTTTATTTCCTCTTTCTGAGGGGTTGTGATCATGACCAAAGTACGTAGCTCATATTACAGCGAACTTTTCATCTGGTTATAATCAACCCCCTTGTCACTTTTAGGAATTTTACAGCGCGAAAGGAGGCTTCAATCACCGTACCACACACAGAGAGACAACAGAGATCCTTTCAATCACTCCAGAGGGTTTTCTTTCCTTCTTGATGTCTTTTTTACCCAAAGGCAGCAATTTGGGAACACAATCGCACAAGTTTCCTGGAAAATATTCTCCTCTGTAATGGAGGTTTGTTTTCTGATAAACTGGTGTAGGCGCTGGGGTCTGAAAATGAAGGACCCCTAGCCAATAATTGTCCTAATGGGTTAAACCCTCAAGCCAGGAAAGGATGCTCATCAAAACTTAAGAAAAGAGAAGTTTGTATTTATTCCTGTCCAAACACCCATTTTGGTAAGATCTTTTTTGTAGATGGGCCAATTGGAAAACTGATGAACTGTATTTGCATTGCATTCTTATTTACAGATGTTCTCTCATCTCTTATATTTTAAATGTTTTTTTTCTTATGGTTCATCACTGATTGCATTACGACTCCTGTTCGACAACCTGCAACAAAAATTGTAATTGATCGTTAGTGTGTACTATTTTCCCATTAAGCTCTTCTGCCCCCCCCCCCCCTTTCAGCATGATCATTATAACAACTGGGATTCCTTCAAAAAAATTTATTGCTTTGTGAAAATCCTCCTGAAGCTCCCAGATTTGTGGATTTATCTATCGAGTCAACTCATTCAGTTAAATAATGAAGCTTACTTTGTAACAAAGTTCATTAATTTCATATCCATAAAATTCTGCAGCATAATCAAGGGATAATTTTCAGTATTACTTTTTTCATTTGCTTCTTTCATAGCTACTACTCGATTGTCAAAGAGCCAAGGTTGCAAGATCCTCTGATAAATACCAAAAGTGACTGGCAAATTTGTCTGATGCAATTTTTCAAAATTTGTCATTAATCTTTTTTACAGCAATAAAGATTTCATTGAATTATAACTATTATATGGAGCATTTTGAGGTAAAGAAGCTGTAATCCTAGCTTTTAAATATGCACTCAAGAGAAAATACATATATTTTGCAATGCCTTTTCTTCTATTGAAGTGATGATGAACTGGCAGAAAACATCCATATTTTAAGTCAGAACAAGATTTTGATTCCACAAGCAGGGGTTTTACCGAAACTTATTAAAATCAGTTCAAGAAATACTCGATAATTATCTCCAGTGGGAGCCATGCAATAATTTATCAGCAAATTTAATTCAGTTCTTACATCAGCCACTTGTTGATTCTTGTTTTATAAGCAGTCATATTCATCTTCAATGCCTTCTTTACTTGACTGAAGAAATAACTTTTTAGAAACTTGTTTCTTTTCTTTTGCTTTTTAACTTTAATAGTTTTTCATATTTCCCCCCTTTTAATGCATTTTTTTTCCTGGAGTTTCTGCCAGAGCAGCAATTTTCACCTTTTTGGCTGACAACTGTCTATCTTTCTTGGACCTTGTGTTGAGTACGTTCAAACAACTTCAGGAGAAAAAGCTATTGCCCAACTAGTATTTGAGACCAAAGTGAGGTTATGAAAGGACCATTTCAATATATAAATCCTTTCTAGATATCAGATGTAATAGATTTATGAAGATTTAAAATTTACATGATCAAGAACGAATGGTTTATTGACATATACAGAAGAAATATGAATTTAAACTAACTTCACAGCAAAACAAACAATATGCCTGCATATACGTCACTCGATTGACAAATCGTCATTAGGGGTTGTGCTGTGAATTCCTACTTTGTCAGTTATTCACAGAGGAACCTTCTTTCCTCCAGTTGATAAGTTAGCGTACAAGGTGAAATTTTCGAGATATTTCGATTGTCCAGTTTACCCCTATGCTCAGCTAGCCCTTGCTTTACACTGCACTTACAGGAAATATTTTTATGTTTATAATTACAGAATATATTTATGTCTACAGTTAGTAGTGTATATAAAATAGCATTTTTATAATGCAATTACTTTCTGTTAATAAAAATAGCAAGCTTAGTTGCGATTAATTTAGCTCTTTCTTAATACACTCTATTCCGCAATGACGCAAATTTCATCTGCAGTGAGCTACCTCTTAATATTATTGAAATGTTTTCTGATTTATTTTCTAATGTATTGGAACCAAATGGAAGGGTAGCACCGAAAAAAATTTTCACCTTCGAAATTTTGGACCACCCTAATGAACATTAAGATAGCATAACTTATTGGGGTTTTTGAAAATAAAAATATATTCCAGTATTATACCTCAAAACTCCAATTCTTGATTGGTAGCCAATGGCTACTAAAACCCAACAAAATGGTAGCCAAACTTAAAAAAAAAATGTGCACATCTGCAAAAAAATTTAACTGTGCATTGTTTTTAAAAGCACAAAACTGGTATCAATTGCGATGAGCGTTTGAATTACATTTTTAACTAAACCATGTAGTTCTTCTCAGGAATGCAGTCGCAGGTGTTTTTAAGGTTAGACATTTTAAGAACATTTAGTCCCTCCGGGACTAATTTTTTAGCTCATGCTTAATCATTATACTTGAAATAAATACATGTAATAACATATTTGTCAATGCAATGTATTAGAATCCAAACAGCGAATAGCGCAAAATCTAGTACCAAAAATATGGATGGACTTTTTCAATGTAGCATACAATGCCATCTTTTGGAACTTAATTTTCTCAGAATTGAAAAAAATACTCCCTTTCTTCTTGCTTGTCGATGCCTAAATTCCTACTAAAAGTTGATTGAACAATTATCTACCTTGGCAAAATTACTCTGGCTTTTTTTTATTTATATACACTGTATTTTTAAATTTTACAATATTACTCTTTTTCTTCAAGCATCTTAACAGCAAAGCATCAATCATTCAAATTAGAATTCATAATAATCATGAATAATTCTGTGTTTTTTACCTTAAATAGTATTTTAATAAATGCCACACAATAAATACTTCAGCATGATAGTGTTTAAAACAACAATTGTTAGAAATTAGAATATGTATTCTTTAAGTTTCCTCCAAGTCCCCTAATAGCTTAAGGTTTGTTCCTTCTAAAATATTTTTTATCATAGAAGTTTTCAATAAAGATTGATATTTGGTTGAAGCAAAAAGTTTGTTCTTAGTAATGGTGTGAGCATATGATTTTACTAAAAGGGTAAAAATATTTCAGGCTTTTTCATTTATAAAATAGAAAAGTGATTAAAGTACACTCAATGTAAAATTAAGTACACTTAATTGTTACTTTTTTTTCAGCTTTCAACATCAAAACAATTCAGATTAAATTTGTTCATTTTCTCTATACTTATGAGTGTACTGTTATTCCTGGTAGGGTTAAGTTTCATTTGAGTCATGCATTTGTATTAAAAAATATTTATTGCTGTGAAAAAAGCTTAAAGTTTGTTTTTGCATATTGCAGGGTTCCCACCAAGAATATGATACAAAAAAAGTGACCAAATGAGAATAAGCTTTGTATTACCACTAACATATGTAGAAAAAAGGTTTATAGGTGTTTAAGCATAGAAAAATATACCATTACATTTATTTTCTTCACATGCAAAAGTTCTATCTCTATACGAGCCTACTTTCGCACATTCCAAATACAGATCTATACTCTTGCAATTCTCTCTCTCTCTAAATTCTCATTTAGCTTTAGTTTTTGATTACTTCAAATGTACCGTTTTCAACGGTCAATACATATTCATTCACTCATTAATTAATTTACTTGTTCATGAATTTGTACACTTATTTATTTTGCACTCATTCCTTTATTTACTCATTCATTCTTTCACTCATTCAGTTATTCATTGATTCCTTGAGAAATATCCTTAAAAATCCCGGTCAACAAATTTCATTAAAAAGGTTCGTTTAGTTCAGGATGAACTTCGCATCTGTACATGTTCTCCGATAAAGTTTGTTCCAAGTGAATCCGTCAGCTAGGTCAGGCTTTATATAGGATTGAAATTTCCTTTTTGCACTAAAGTTAATTTTTTTTTAACTGTTCATAAATGAACAAAAATTGTTCAAATCTAAAAAAAGATATTTCACACCGAGAGCTTTTTCCAATAAGCTTGTCCATACGAACTAGGATCATATGCCCAGTATTTAAGTAATGGGCCGTGGTAGCCTAGTGGTAAGCACGTCGGACTTCCACCTGGAAGGTCGCGCGTTCGATACCCACTGAAGACCACCATGTATACTTGGGGATATGTGCATGTAAAATCCGTAGACCCCACTACCCCTCCCCGTGCGTAAGCAATCCTAAGGCCTCGGCTAACAAGCAGGCGTCTGGTGGAGAAAAGAAAAGTATTTACGTAATGTGCTTTATTTTTGCCCATAGGTGCTAATGTTAAGATTTTTTGAACTGTTCAAAATTAAACGAAATTTTTTTCAAATGAAAAAGTAAAATATGGAAATGAGATGTCCTCGGCAAGATCTTTTGAATCGGCCAATTTCCTCAAAAGTTACTGGAGGGGGGGGGGGGGGGGGATCAGCAAACACATTTTTACCATCTCAAAACCCTACTTTCAAATTTTTCATTTTAAATTCCTTATTTAATTACTTTGACTTTTCTTTATTTTTAATGATATTTTTACAATGCATTAAGCCTTCTTTCACACTTTATTTTTTTGGGAAAGTAGGCTAAAACCGGCAGAAAGTTCAGTCCTTAACTAAACTTCCATAAATAAACATCACTATCATCTCAAACAAAAAATCATTTTTAAAAAACCAATGGTTTTCATCAGACACAGAAAGAAAGCAGCCATACATATATATGCCAGGGGTGACCGATTATGCTAACAATTTACAGAATCAACTTTTTAATAATGTTTGATCACAAAAATAAAATTAATTATTGCTAATAAAAACATTTAGAATATCAGAGGAGCATGTGCTAAATATTTGAAACATTATATATAAATTAAAGGTATGTATATACAAGGAATATTATAATCCTTTATTAAAAAATTTAATTCAGAATATTCTTTGATGCTAAAAATTAAACACCAGAAATAAACTTCAAATGCATGCTAGTGCAAGCTTAAAAGAGAAAAAAAAGTTTAATATTTCAAAATTTGCTTTCATTAGGATTACTAATAAAAGTTAATTTGAATATCATTTATATATTAATGTCAAATTACATATGTTAGAGCAAGTAAAAAATAAAAATCTTTACATTGATAGATATAAATCCCGACCTAGCTGACGGATTCACTTGGAACAAACTTTATCGGAAAGATGTTAGGCCAAAGAACATGTACAGATACGAAGTTCAACCTGAACTAAACGAACCTATTTTTTTAATGAAATTTGTTGACCGGGATTTTTAAGGATATTTCTCAAGGAATGAATGAATCAATGAATAACTGAATGAGTGAAAGAATGAATGAGTAAATAAAGGAATGAGTGCAAAATAAATAAGTACAAATTCATGAGCGAGTAAATTAATTAATGAGTGAATGAATATGTATTGACCGTTGAAAACGGTACATTTGAAGCACACATCTAAAGAAGCAAATAAAATCAATTATAAGCATAAAAAACAGGAAAAGGATCAATGCCCAGTTAAATCAAGCAAGGAAATCGCTAAATTAAACGCATTCTGTACAAGAAATGATTTTGATTATAATCCTTTGTTTAAAGCCGATTTAGAAAGAACAGATACCAAAAGTAAAATACTTGAAAAGTATACTTTAAGTGCTTACTTATCCTGTAGCAAAAAGTTTTTAACTTGCAAATCGTTCAAAGGTGAAACTGAAAATGATAAGATAGAATAGACCTTGAAAAACAAAAAGAAAATCAATACAGTAGGAATGCTCAAAATTTTTAAATGTTAATATAAAAATTTCAGAAAAGAATGCTTCAAAAATTAAGAGAACTGTCGCCCCTGGTATATAAATGGCAGCACTCTGTAAAAGTTTCAATTTAATCAGTCTTAGATTTCTTTTTTAAAAAAAAGTTGTGATTACGGAAGATTTTCTCTTCTGTAATTTTTTTCCAATTTCATGTGCCCCTTTGCTCTGTGCTCGATTTCATGAGCTTTTACAGATTTAGCACCCTCTATCATTGCAAGCTGTATTTCTGTAAAATCCGAACAAGCTGTATTTCTGTAAAATCTTGATTTCTAATGTCCTGTTTTAACTTTTTATTTGCTTCAGAAAATAGCTTTGTAGAAGGAATCTATTTTATTTGCATTTTTCCTGGTGTTTATAGAAAAAGTTTGATGCTTATTAAGCACTTTATGAGATACCCCCAAAAATGTGATTTTAGGTGACTATTTGCAACAAAAAGTGACTTTAAGTGACCAATGAAAAAAAAAAAAAGTGATTTTAGGTGAAAAAAGTGACTTGGTGGGAACCCTGATATTAACATGCCATATTGTTGCTATGAATGTATTACAATAAATATCCAAAATATTTAAGGTCTTTTTCAAAAAAATCCCGAACCCTGTCCCCTATCTTCATCTCTTGCCTCACCTAGTTAGATGTTTTTCTCTCCGTTCAACTAATAAAAAATTTCCGACTTACAATTCCAGCTCTACTATTACACTTCATGGAAACTTTGCTAACGTAGCAAGATAAAAAATCTTTCCACTAGAAACAAAATATTCCTATTATATTTATAGGATAGAAAGTGATAATTACTACTTAATGGGTGCTTTGTGCTTCTGGCAGAGAATGGATTTATTCCCATCTTTCAGTGAGGTACTCATTCAATTTCCTTGGATATCTTTTGAGGTTCAACTTATGTCCAACTGTAACTGCGGCTCCAGACTCCCGTCGGGGTATTGCAGAGTAGCCCGGAAACGCGAATCTGGATGGTCACTCGCTTCGCTTTGGGGTCTACTCGTTCCATCCAGCTTCACTAAAAGAGGGGTAATCTGTACGCAAGTCGAAGAGATTTCGGGGTAGATAGGAAAGGGGAAACACTGCGTCTATAGAAGGACTAAATGCATCCCCCATTTTGTTCTCTTACTTATTCAAAACATATTCACACGGTTTTGCAATAGACGCGGCATCGTTGATCGACGATATTTAATACAAAGATTATTACTAACACCAATTATTATCTCAATTAAATTATTTTATTTATTCTGAAAATAATGGAAGCAAATTATTTTAGCTAAGGAAGCATGATAAGTGTTTTCTAGTATTTCTCGTTACTTATCAGAAAATTTTTTGATTCTGTAATCATTTAATCAAAAAAAAAGAGTATGCTTTAGAAACCTAAGAAATTTTATGAATAACTATGCACAACAAGATATGCAAAAGAAGCTTCTTGATGTAAAATGCCCTTTTTGGCCTATTTAGGGATGCTATGAATCAAAGGTTGCAGAGATGATTTGAATTTATTCTTGAAAATATCTTTAGTACCTATTATCTGTTTCAAAGTAGTAAAAAGTTTCTGTTTTGGTAAAATAATAACTAAAATAATTCTACGTTTGAAGCAAAGTGATAATTAAAAAATTTGCATACATGCGTTTCGGAGTTGCAGGGAACGCTTTTTCAGTGCAAAAGAAATAACTTCTTGGACAAAAATTGACGTAACTTTCGTCGAGTGATATTTATCATTATTAAAATATTAGAGCAAGAAAAAGTAAATAAAGATGTGCTAAAAAAATTGAAAGCCATTCAGTCGGACCTGTTTTCATCTAGAAGCTAACATTGTTGCATTGAAAAGGATTTCCTTGTAATCCCCAAAAAACCTTTGTACGCAGTTTTTTATTGCTATTTTTAATTTTGAACCTTATATATTAGCTATCGACAATCCCTTTAGACCAATTACTTTTCCATTGACTCCCATTCATAGAAAGAAAAGTTCAAAGCTCAGATTTTCAGTTGGTGATCATACGATGGACGAGAAAACTTGATTTTTGTTTGAAGCATACTCAATTTTTAGTTGAAATGAACTAACATAATGCTATTTATTTTTCCCTTTACATATAGAAGCGCATTAAATAAACTCATTTAATGCGCTTCTATAAAATGGTCAACTAGTATAAACAGCAAAATCTCGACTCTAAATATCTACAAATATTTCCCTCTAAAAAGATAAATTACCTTGGGAACGATCAGAAGTTTCAAAAGGTCAAAATGTTGAAAATCTGCAAATTCTTGAAAAATTAAGTAATGAAATACAAACAATTATTTTTGAAAGTGCATTATTCCTTTGTGCTCTTACAGAACTCCTATTAAGGAATCACAACTGGTTTTTATAATATAAATTATTTTCAGCTTTCTGTGTTCGCAAGAAATCAAAGCTTGAGCTGCTTGTTTTCAGTGCTCGAACTGTTGGTAACTAGTCTCTAGTCATGTTTTAAAGTCAGAATTATTAAAAGTGTGGTTTTAAAAGTTTCTCGATTGATTTAACAGACAAAGAAAAAAAAAACGAAAAAGTAAAAGGAATGTATAATGAACAATAAAAGAAAAGCATATGCAAAGAATTAACATAGAAATCTTTTACGTTTCACTCTATTAAGGAATTCATTATAAATATTCTTCAAATACTTCAAACTGAAGTTTTGGTTTTCTGTAATTTCCTTCTTAGTTGTATTCATTTTTCTACGAAAAACAGTAAAAAAATTTTTTTTTTTTTAAAGCCGACATAAAGTAGCAGCAGAAACATGAACATTACGCACACAAAAAACAAAGGTTGAGAATGAGAAAACAAATAGCGCTATTCAAAATAATAGAAATCAAAACTCTTATTTTAAAAATAAAATGCTAACTTTTATCAAATAAATTCTATAAATTAAAAGAAAACTGAACCAAAATAATGACATCCTTGCTTCTAAACTAAAATATATAAATGTATTCATTTTTATCTGAGCGGTCCAGAATGAACCAAAATGGCGGATTCGCCAATGCTTCTACTACTGCCTGTAGCCATATGTTCGGCGAGAGTGTGGATGCCTTCGTCTTTTTCCTCCCCCATCACCGTTCCCCGGGTATGGGGCAACACCGCCAGAGTCTGGAGCTAGCATAATGGTTTTGCTTTGGAATGTCTGCAAAGTCTTTTCCAGTAATGAGTCTTCTTGGATAAAATGTTGCACCACACCAACGCTATCCACACCTCTTTTTCTGCAACTGGTGTCAGAGTTCTTTGATGCTTTTCAATAAAAATTAATTAAAAAAAAACCCATCATGAATAGATAATATTTAAACAGGCATATTAAGCCCCATAACTGAAAAAAAAAAAAATCAATCCAAATGTGGCGATCATGGGTAATTCTGATCCAAAATTCTCCGACATTTCCGAGCACTTGTTTCGAAAGTCTAAAAAAGGTTTTCCAAATTTTTAAAAAATTTATTCATCTTAAGATTTTTTTGACAATTAATATCTGCTTTTCTTTCTACCTTTCGACAAGCAAAATATTTTGTTGAAGGGTAATTGTTAAACCTAAGTATATAGTTTTTTATTTTAAATTAAAGCCAGAAACTTGTTTTTCTGTGGTTTAGTTCATCATTAACGAGTGCGTATTTTTGTCTTTTTTCCACACCAAAACAAATAAATACAAAAAAGTTTTATGCAGTGAATACACGCTGCTTATATAAATAGAGTATTTTAAAAATTAAGTAGACATGAGTTTAACTATGACTGTCCTTCTGTTACTATGAAAGAACTCCTGAAATCGCATTTTTGAAAAATTTTGACTTTGCCTAATTAATGCAAGTCTTAAACCTGCAGTGTATAGGAAACTTATAATTCTTGAGCCATTTTGTTTCGAGTGAGATAGGCGATATCCACTTTTTTGGTAACGGAAGGACATGTTCAATATGCGTAATTAATACACTACTTTTCTGGGAAGGCTATTTTTTAAAGGAATAAAAAGCTTAATAGAGCACCTAAAGTATAATAGCTAATCTGTTTATTAAACTTTTTTAGCCGTTTTTAAAATTTAAATTATGTCAAGTTATTTAAAGGTTTTAAATTGATATTTCTGATGTTTACTTAATTTTTTGCTGCGCTCAGTTTTCAAACTTTTAATGATATTGGATTGATCAAAAAAGCTAAATGCTTAAAATGCAGCTGCAATTTTTCCATGCATATGGGGAAACTTACCCTTCCTGTATCATCTGATCCAGAATGGAAATTTGGAGAAGTGTAAGAGGAAGACGCTAAGTAATTTTGTGGTTTCCTTTAATTTTAAAATTAGTATTAAATAAAATTTTTAATTTATTATTTGAAATTTTTCTGAGTTGCACATCAATTTAAGTCAAGTTAACACAGTTACAAAACAAGATCTATTTCAAGCATATAACGTTTTTAGTCCCTGAGAAAATTAGATAAATAGCTCAAACTGTGCTGTAGCATATTTTGAATTAAAATGAAAAAAAAAAAAAAAAAAAATCATAACTTTATAGAGGATGGAGAGAAAAATGTCTTTGAATCATTTTCATTTATAAGTTGATTAAATCTCATGATATACCAACTTTAACCAAAATCTGTGAGGGTCCGTCCGAAAACTGTGTTGATTGGAAGTGGAAAGACCCGTTAAATTGTAATTTAACGGGCCCAAGAACGGGTCACATTCGCTTTAATGTAAACATTAAAACGAATTGAATTGTGGTGTGAACAATCGCGGTATATTTCAACATTTCTCTACATCCATATGCTATTGATATTAAACTTATCACCTTTCTTATAGCAAGACATTACGTTGCAGTAGAACAGGACTGTTCCATTCCACTATTCCAGGAGTAATATAGATGAACTGTGCCACTTTGACGGTATGTAATATCTTATGATAAATCACATCTAGATGTTTTTGTGCATCTACCGTCTACAAAATATCTTTTTAAAAACGAAAGAACGGAATTTAACTTACGTTTGGTCAAGTAATTATTAAACTTCTGGCAAGAATTATTCATGAGTTGAAAATTCATCATTGAAGAAATAAAATGGTATTTAAACACTGGACTTACAATACGTATAAATCAGAAACTGAACTTAAGTTATGAATAAAATATAATCACAATGAAACAGTGCATTAAAATTAGAATGGTATTCAATTTAAACATACAATGAATAACATAAGCATTTTACCTGGGAAATCTTTTATTACATTTCACATAATTTACAGATCCAGCGTCCAATTTGTAGTCCAGGTAATCTCATTTTAACAATGTAGTAAAGGTTAACTTTCGCTTACATCAACATTCTCTGTTTGTAATCCCTTGAAAGTTGTAACAGGCACGTGTGTGACCAAAGTGTACAATTTGTGAACTGAATCTTCATCTTCATTTCTCCTTCTGGAGAGCTGAACTCTTACTCGGTAGGGTACATTTCTCACACCTTTTGACCATATGAATTTGTTGAGTCGGGTATCCACTCGGACATCAGGAGTGCCCATCTGCTTTTCGGCAAATTTGCGAATTTCCTTGATCGCTCTTGGGGCCCTTTTCTTGAAACCAATACCATGAAGACGTTTATGAAGATGGATCGTATACTCTCGAGTGACAACTTCACTCAGAGCGGATTTTCCTTTTTTTTCACTTTTTGGCTTCACCATTGTGAATTTTAGTTATTAACTCACTAAACCAAAAAAGTACCGGATTCCTTGCAACGTGATCATAAAATGGCTGAATTGTCTAGAGTAGAGTTGAGCTGTATAACGCTATGCAGCAGAAAACAATGGTAAGAAGTAGTTTCAGTTTCTATTAATATTATTTTTAACAAAACACGGACGAAAAAAGCTAAAAATCTAATTTAATAACTTTTTCTTCATTTTATTCCTGGCTGAAAATGTTTAGTTATAAAGCAAGAACAAAATGTAATGTCAATGCTTTTAGAAAAAGAAATATTACACATTAAACACTTTGTCTGAATGTTTTATTATTTTTATTCGGAAATTCATCTCTTTAAAGAATCTTAAAAAATAATGATAAAGTTATGTTAATAGAGGGCGCAATAAAAATCAAAAATGCAAAAATAAAAAAATTAAAAAAAGTTCAAATGAGATGAGCAGAAGGAGGTGTGGCTGTGGATTGTTGTTTTAATGAAAATAAACTTTTTGTTCACCAGCAGGTAAATAGCGATTTAAATTTTGTCGAATTTCTGGGACATTATTCTCCTACTATGAATCAAAGAACGTTGAATTTTTTGCTTGTTTATGTGCTTGCTTCAAATATACTTTTTAATTAACAACAAAAAAAAGGGGGAAACATAAAACATTTGCCGACTGTGCGCTGGGTCTGGATCTTTATTTTTGGGATTGCGCAGTCACAAATAGAAATAGAGTAAGGACGAATATCTCTTTGAGCCCTAACTTTTTTTTGTCCTTCTCCTTCTGAAGTGTTCATGTTATACGTGACCTACTGAATATTCCTTTTGCACCTTTTCTTTTCAAATGTTTTTGTTATCAAAATTTTGCTTATTGCTATGGTAATCGAAGTTTCGAAAGAACTTGATGTAGTTCGAATTGGAATCGACAGATATTCTCTCAAAACTGGTTTAAATTTTAAAGTAAGTTCTACGGAGTATTACCTTTTAAGCATGCAATGGATAATATAAAAATTGTGGAATCGCCTCTAATAAATAGTAAGATATTTGTTGTACTTTTTTCTAATTTGGAGTGCTATATTTTCATAATTGTTTATTGGAAATTGTTAGAGTCAATTGCTTTTTTATTCGAATAAAAATAATAATAAATAAGAGCTCTAGAGGTAACATTCATGTGATTAAGTTTACTTCCCATGTTTCAGACTTGGTTACTAAATGCATTTTGATTTATAATGTTAGCATTTTTGTTAACATCATTTGTTAAACAGTACTCTTAAATATGATGCTTGTGATTAATTTCTTACACTAAGGTTGCTCTGCTGTTGTAAATGTCATTCATAAAGTTATCTATAGTAATTGCATATTTCTAGGCTACATCATAATATTGTTCTATCCAGTAGTGTTTTGTTTATTTTTAGATGTAATTTAGTGAGAAATTTACCATTTGTTTGTTATAATTTTTGGGAGTTTTTATTGTAATGTCACATTTATCTCAATTGAATATCTTAGAATATAATATCAATTACAGTAGAGTCTTGAAAATCCAAGTCTCAGAAGTCTAAGGTTCTGCATAATTCGAGGACCCCAAAGTTTTGTTTTATTTTTTTACCCCTCACCGAAACAATGCAGTATTTTCTCTTCTTTCCAAGAATCCTCCCATTTTAATTCACCCACCACCCTTAATTCTCTTATCTGTTAATGAAAGGCAAAAGTGATGTGTGTCTAAAAAGCATAAATTGATTGAGTTTTAAAAGCTGAAAAATTGCATTGATTACTGACTAAAAATAATTCACGTGGATGATAATGAGGGCTCAGCAAAAGTATTTTGACTATGCAAGGAATGGGGCCACCACTGAGGCCATATAATGTGTGTGAAATGGGCTTTCAATTTATGTGCTGACAAGGAATTATCCTTGTAACAGATACATAACCGTTGTAACAGATACATAATAAAGCTTAATTTTAAGTACAAAAATGAGATGATAAAAATCAATACCACCATCAGGGTTCACACTGAGGAAAAAAAACAAGGTGGGATTTTCCTCCTTGACCAAAATTTTAAGTGGGATTTTTAAAGTTTAAGCCCAAAAAAAATTTTTTTTGAGTGGGATTTCAAAAAATATTGCGGGAATCACGCGGCCTAGCCCGAACCCTGACTATTATCATTAAAATATTAACCTTTTAAAACCTCATTTGAATATCATATCTGAAGATAGTTACATATTTTTTGTCTCAACTATGAATGTTTTGAATTTTTTTTTTTTTTTTTTAAAAACTAATAGATATTAATTGATGCAATTGCAATTTTTATTGCAAATTTTTTTATTTCCAGAATGTTTTTTAACTACCATAAACTACTGAAGATAATATGTTCCACAGAAGCCGTCAACCTTAAAAAGGGTTCCATATATCAAGCAAATTAAGAAACGTTGGTCTAATCTAATACCCTCTTTCTCGAGAATATTCTTGAAAATATTCTTCAAAAGATTATTACCAAGAATTTTACATCTCTACCTGTACTTTTAAAAAAGTAATTACAATAGTTTTTTTTTATATTAAGTGTCTTTTTTTTTTTTAATGACAAACCCCCTCCCCTCAGCTACCTTATCCTGGTTTTACTCTTAAACATTCTAGATATTTTTAAAGCATTACCTTTTGTGCTCATTTATTAAATGAAGCATATTTCATAAAGTGTTTTCTTTAGTCTCTTCTAATTTAATGATTTTAGTTAAATATTCTTTACAGACAGTTATGGACCTAAGTATAAGAGTCATAAAAGAACCCAGAGGGTTCATAAGGATAATCCAGTGTGTAAGTATACAGTAAAGTGCTTCTTTAACTTAATATGAGATGTAATATTCTTATTTTCTATTTTTCCAGAAATTAGTCAAAATAAATCACTTTCACCCTGATCTAGAGATCAGGGTGAAAGTGATTTATTTTGACTACAAGTAATTCAATATTGAAAAGTCAAAAAAGTACAAGGTCTAATTTTATCTTTGATATTGATACTGAAATACTTATTGAATAAAGGGTTAATGTATTAATAGCCAAAGAAATGTAAGTAATGCCATACATGTTTATTACACATGTGTCACCATACAAGAGTCCATACAAGAGTATTACTTCATATCTTTATTAAATCTTGATTATGTGGTAAAATATTTAAAGAAAAAATAATCTTAAGATCAACTGGTTTTGATCAACTTGTGTTCACACCTATAATGTGTACCATGGTTGGTACAGCTGCAAAAACCAGTGATTAGCTATCTTGAGGCTTAATTTGCATTAGAGCTCAGTTCTTGGACGTATTTTCAGTTTCCTGTGAGTTTTTTTGTGTTGACGGAATTCAAGCTATTTGTGCATGAAAATAAGTTTAGGAAGACTATAGCCTGATTTCTTTTATAAGAATTAAAAACCTGGTTATCACATCACAGATAAATTTCTATATTATAACCAAAAATAGAGGTAAATGCCATCATGTATCTGTTAAGCATCTTTATTGTAGAAGAAGATTTATATCATTGTGTGTGCTATTTAATATAGCAGAAAACAATGTAGAGATTGCATTAGCATTGCTTGTAAGTAAATTCATGGCTGGTTATGTACCAGCCTTTATTATTACTGTGTCGATTCAAGAAGATGAACAGAGCAAAAAGTGGGAACATGTTGACTTTCTTCAGGTGTCTTCAGTTGTAATTCAGATTTTAACTGGGCAAACTTTGTGCAATTTATTAAATACAGTAGCTCCTCATTATATCGCGCTTGTGGGGGGACATCAAAAAAGCACAATGTATCCGAATGTGCTTTATATATAATCGATGTCATTAGAAATAACTTAAAAAGTACAAGCAAATTGTGTCAATGTAAAAAATTTAGTTTAATCTTACATAATGAAAACTTTCTTTAATAATAGCAAATAAAACTAAACTTTTATTTGCTATTATTATTAAGAATCTGTCTCCTTCATTCAATGGGTGTTAGGATCAATACAAAAAGAAATGTCAAATAAAAAGTCAACTGGTTTTAGAATTATTCTGTAAGTTGAGGAGTGGGAGGAGAATTGTTGCAGCTTTTAACTGCAGCAAATTCATAAGAAAAGAAAAAATAACATCCCTGTTTGATGGCTTTGTTTAATGCAGGAAAAGTGCTATACTGAGAAATGCAATATTTTTACTTTCGAGAGCTCAAACAAAATTTTGGGAGAAAAAGAAAAAGCGCGATATATCTAAATAAGAGTTATAACGAGGGGTTTCTGTATCATTAAAGGTGCAGATGCTTTTATTTTCTCTTAGCTTCACCTCTGGGATTTTCAGTTATACTTGTTAATTGGCATATGTTAATATAGTATAAGATTTACTACCATTAATCAAGTAAATTTCAAGCAACAATTTGAGCTTATTCAATTTATTTTCAATTATGGGAAATTTTGTTGTAAGAGTAATTTTTCAAAGTCCCAGTAAATTCATCAAACTAAGAGATAACTAAACTAACATTCTTTATCATGTAGCATTAAGAATTTTTTTTTTTTTTTTTAACTTTTCCCCAACGTGAAAAATCCCTATACCCCCCACCCTCTTTTACAGTGTAAAGAATGAGCTTATGAGAGAAACACATCCACAAAAGCACCAAAACCAATCAAAACAACAACTAAAATAGTAAAAGTATAAGATTAACCAGTAACCATTATTTGATTATTTAGAGCAAAAATGAAAAAAACTAATATGAAACACAAACCGAGCCAAGGAAGTATTAAAATACAGTTTGATGGAAAGCAAATGGCAGAAATGTCTGGTTGATCAAAGCAAGAAGCCAGAGAAAGAAATTTCAGCTCAAGCAAGAAGGAATAAATTTACTAACTGGGAATATAAGAACCAAAAAATGCTAAGAAATTTGGAAAAAGCTGAAAATGTTAAGAAAAATAATTGGAAGCTGAATACGAAAAGTAAGAATGAAAACATTTTTTGGAAGGAAACGTCAGATGGAGAATAGACAAAATTAAACAAAGAAGAAATAATACTGAAGTACATAACAATAAAGAGAATAGACAAAATGCTAGTTTAAAGAAAAGTAGATCATACCAACATCAGCAGCAACAAGTAAAGAATCAGGAGTAAGAAGCATAAAGCATCAAAAATATACATGTGGTACAAACGGGTTAAACAAAACAAACATTAAGAACTCAAAGTTAGGAGCCCTTTCCTTGCTACAACACTGGTATGTCAAATTGATGCCAACACCAATTTATCATCTTCGAAAATAAAAACTTCCTAATCGGAAAAGACAAACTTGTTTCCAGTGTGCCATAGGAGAATGTTTCCATTGTCTATCCATTTTCTATTTTATGGCAAGTGATATTCCATGTTTGCTTTTCTTTAAAGCTTATCACATAAGATCAGTTTTTAGGAGAGTGGGGATTGATGATTTTGAAGCATAAGTAATTTTCTTATAGCACTTTCTGTGTTTCTGTAAAAACGTTTTCACACTAGATCAGTTTTTAGGAGAGTGGGGATTGATGATTTTGAAGCATAAGTAATTTTCTTATAGCGCTTTCTGCGTGTTTCTTTGAAAACATTTTCACACAAGATCAGTTTTTAGGAGAGTGGGGGTTGATGATTTTGAAGCATAAGTAATTTTCTTATAGCGCGTTCTGTGTGTTTCTTTGAAAACGTTTTCATACAACATTGAGTTTTATTAGTTACAACATTGAGTTACTCTATGCTGCAAAAGATCTGCTGGATTGCATCCTATCTTGCCCGCAAGTTGTTTCTGTTTACCTATGAATGGTGTAATAAAAGCCTTACTTAAATCTTTTTAAGTCTTCAAAAATGTGTTCTAGTTATTCTCCTTTAACTTATTTTTTGCAAATGTTTCCAATTTTTCATGTTTCCTAAAGAAAACATATGTTATTAATTTATAATATTTAATGAAACTTTATCATTAAATGCAAAATGAGGATTATATATTAGATATAAGTATTCTTATTTTATGAATAAGTTATAATAAAACTAGAAATGAAACTTATTTGACTACTTATAAATAAATAAGCTTAATTAATATTCATTATTTGATAACTAATTAACTTGAAAGTTTATTTCCAGAAATTATTTTGATGTGTGTATTGGACTAACAGTTTCCATGTTTTTATTTGTTAAATATAAGTTTAAATGTTTAAAATAAACCTTTTTTAGGTCATTAGTAATATTTATAAACATTTTTTAATCAGACTTTTCTGCATTTCATTAAACTTTAGAGCCCATGCGGGATGTAAAACAATTTTATTTAAATTTTTACTCCTCTTTAGTTTTTCCAATTGAATTTTTCTGAGGTATTAAAAGTGTAAAAAAAATATTTCGAGTTTTTACGGCTCACCCTAGTGTATAATTCTTGCTTTTTTCAATTGTTATGCAACTTTTGTTGAACATTTGAGATGCTAATTGCTTCAGGTAGTGAAATGAACGTTTTATTGGAAAATCTTCATGAGGTGTAGTAATATACCAGAATCATTTAATTGTAAAAATGATTTATTTTTTAAATAGTGATTTCTTTCCCTATTATTTGTATGTTAGAACTAAACAAAATTATTATGAAATAAATTGTATTCTTCTAAAGTCTTAATTTTGGCCTACATCTTTTTAGGTTATGGCTATTATAGCATTTTCAACGACTGTCGATTTTGATACCATATGTAAATTTTCCATTACTTGCACCGACTCTGAAAAAGAAGAATTTGAATATGAGCTGGGATATCCATTTTCGTAAGTTTTATCATACAAAATTTTATTTTTTTCCCTTCTTTTCTGTAATACCTTATCTTGATTTATTTCTAATAAAATGCAGATTTTACAGCTGTTGAAATTTTTTAATTTATTTTCTTCCACCAATGCCTGCTTTACAGGATTACTTAAGAATCCGGTAAGATTACTTTCTTTCTCTAATATTATAATATTCATTTTGTAATGTTTTGGGTATATTTACTTTCATCAAATATGCTGTCCTTTTGTTTTTTAAAAGTTTGTATCTATTTTTTCATTGCAACAACTTTACAAAACAATTTTGTTTAAAAATGAATTTGTGTTTTATTATTAAATTGTTATTATTATTAGTTATTATTCATTTATTTATTTTATTTCTTAATGTAAGTATTTCTTTCTCTCTCTCCTTTTTTTGTTCCTCTCCAGTTAGCCATTCACTCGGGTTGCAGACATCCTTTATTTCCTGTAGTCCCTTAAATTTTGAAAGAAGTAGAAAAACATCCTGTATTATTGTGCTTTAAAATTTGTCCTGTATTTTAAATTTATCGAATATTATTTTAGATTGTTTTCAGATTTATATCAAAAAATATAGAGATGGTCAATTTTTTGCTATTTGGCTGATTTCCACTTTTTTTTTCTCTCCCAAGTTAAAAAAGTTGATTATGCATTTTGTTTAGTATAGAGTATCCATTTTAGTGTCAAAACAACTACTCGTTTTGTCGAAATCAGTTTCTAGCATGTTAAACAACAGGAATCTTACAAATTAATAATATTAAACATTCTACGCCTATTACATGGTGTAAAGAGAAATACAACATCACTCCTTCAATTCTATTTAATTACAATAAAAGTGCAGAAGGAAGGCTTTTTTTTATTTAATGTATCATAAAAATGAATTTTTAAAACTCAAAGCAAATTCATGGACTACTAATACATGAATGATACATATTAGTCAGTCCATGTATCCCTTCTTACTTGTGTAAAAAAGGAAGTTTTTAATTAAAATTTCTTTCAACTTTTCTTTAGTATGTAACTTATAATGTATTAATCTTGAATTATGTACACATTTCTATTTCCTTATCTAGTATCCTTCTTTTTTTTCCTTTTAGAAATTCAGTACTGAAAATTCCTAATAGTTGTACTGAAAAAGAAAAAGATGTGGATCTCACTCTTCCCTTTGATTATACTAGCTCTGCTGCATTTTACGTGGCTACTGGTGTTTTAGCCTTTTTATATACAATATTTATTCTAGTGGTATACATATTTTTCCATCAGATGTATGCTAATAACCCTAAGTTACCAGTTATTGTAAGTATCAAATGCAAATTTTCTTTATTTATTATTTTTTGGATCAATTAAATGTTATGTGTTTTAATGTCTCAAAATGAGATTGGGAGTTTTGTACCAATATCATCTTTGATAGAAAGATTTTGATAAATGAATGTATTCAAAAAAAAAAAAAAAATTTTAATATTTTTATTTAAGACCAGCTTTAAAATTACAGAACCAAAAAGAAAAAAACTGTCAAAAAATCTTGTCATGATTTATCATAGTTATAGAAACCCATAATACTATGCTTTATTACTGATGTTGATTTGTATTATGGTTAAAATTAAAATAAGAATTTAGAGAAAAAGGCACTGTACTACCAGTTTAGTGCATTATGCTATCAGTTACCGAGATCAGTATTAGGGATGCTAAGGCCATGGTAGCCTAGTGGTTAGGACATCAGACTTCTAGTGCTGACTCCAGGATGAAAGGGTCGCCAGGGGGAACTCTGAAAAGGGTGGAGGGGGGAAATGTTTTCATCAAAAAGGGCACCCTTTAGTTGTGCTTAACCCTTTATCTACTGCATTATGATCTGCAGTAATTTTTTCTGCAGAAATAGTTTGTCTAGGTATTTACCCTGAAAATTAAGGGATTTACATAAATAAAATGATCAATATATAAGTATTTATTTCTTTACAGCTAATAAGTGCCACAGAGTATTTACCCTGTAAAATTATTTACGTACACTTTTTAATCAAAATATTTCATCAAATAGTTTTCTAAGTTCTTAACTAACACATTAAAAAAAAATCAGTGACTTGATTCTTGAATTTTACTACTTTTCTGGAGCGAAACTCTAAGGAGCAATCTGAACAAAATGGAAGTTCATAGCACAACATCGGTTTCAAAACAATCTGTGTTCCTTTCCTCGCTAAAATACACTTTATAGAACGCTAGCTGATATGTATCCTGAAAAAGGGGAATTTAAAGACTGTCCCAGCAAAGTACCATCAGAATGTTGGTAAAAATGGTTGCTGGGATAGAATTTATAGAGAATGGTACAGTATGGGACCTCAAATCTGGGACACTCGGGGAAAAGATCTTTCCTGGTTTCAAAATTTTCCGGATTTTGGGTCCTCATTCAAAAAATCTTGTAAGTAGCATCAGAGCCCATATAATTTGCTTTGGTTCTTTTTATTAGCATTTTGCTCATTTACAGCATTTTATTATTGCATATACATGCCTATAAGTCGCAAAATTTAGCACAAAAAAACAAAGTTGGAGTAGGCTTACATTAGACAATCAACACAAAGCATCGAAACATCTAGACTTTTCCCGCTGTTATTTTAACCTCTTTAATTAAACAATAAGAGAAAATAATTCTGTCACATTTTGATATGATTTTGTATTCTCTAGCCACTAAATTGTAGCAAAAGATCAGACTATCGGGAAAATGCGAAAAACGCGGATTTTCAATTTAGCGAATGTTTGTATCATGCGAAAATTAGAACTCATTTAAAAAAAATAAATATAAGAAAACAACAATAAATAAAAAAAACAAAATTTAATGATATTAACTCAGAATTAGAGCAACGATTAATAAAAACTCTAATCGCAAAAACGAACCCTTTTCAGAAAATCCCGAAATTTTTTTTTTTTTTTTTGAAAACAGCACATTTCCGATCTTAAACATGTTCATTACATTTTATTTTCCTTCTCTTTAAAACGCCTTTTTCCCAAAAACCAACCAGGCAAAATATTTCCCAATTATTTTTTCAAAAAAAAATTTTTGTTAGCGGCCGATTTTTTTTTTTTTCGAAAGTCGGAAAAAGTTCTGTATTTCGGGTCTTCCGGATTTCGGGATTCCGAAATTAGGGTCCCATACTGTATTTATAAGTACCGTCAGTAGATAAAGGGTTAAAAAATATTTTTATCCTCCTGTCGGAATTATCCCACAATCCGGATAATTCCGAAATCCGGAGAGTTCGCTGCTCCGAGCATTCTGGATTCGAGGTCTCTAATTATGTTTTAACATAAAAAAATGTTTTTTTGCTCAATTTTTTTTTTGTTGAAAAATCGGGAGTTTTCAAAATTGCCGCACATCATCGGCTGCTTATCCTAACTATAAATATCGTAATTTAATTTGCATACATTCAGATTTGTTTATGGCCCTTGTAAAATGAAAAAAAAAGCATGTGATGCGTCCCATCTACTGCCCCCAGTTGTTCTAAGAAGCTGAAGGGGAGAAGACAATAATGCTCTGGAGTTCTGAGAAAACTAGTGGGGAGAACGAATAAAGGTGGGAGCCTGGATTGAAGTTTTCCTACACTTCCTGCTTTGAAGGCCATTCAGCGGATGTGGCATGGTCTGAATAAACCGCAGGGTGCATAGAAAAAGGAAGAAGGAAGCCAGGGGGGAAAAAGATTAAAAAGGACCGTCAGCTGCAGAGGCCTACCAAAATGGCTTAGAGTCGGCACTAACTTCCACCTGGAAGGTCCCGTGTTAGATACCCGCTGAAGACCCACCATATACACTTGGTGATACATGCATGTAAAATCCGTGGATCCCACTACCTTGCTCCCGGATGCAGGGCCTCCCTAAAGGGGGAGGACTAACAGAGAAGGAGGTTGGAGGAGAAAAATATTTGGGATGCATCAGGTATTGATTTTGCCAGATATCGGAAATCCAGTGTCCCTTGTCTGATGAATCCGTACGGAACATCCAGTTCTGATGTTTGAAACCTGTAAATTCTATGCATATTTTTAAACATCCTACTGTTTCCAAATACGTAGTAAGTTTTTAATGTACATATGCTTTCAAAACATACCTATTCATAAAATTTAAAAATTAAATTTGACATACCAGATATCCGGATCTTTTTCACAGTGACTGGATTGGATTACAAATATTTTAAAAATGACCTGATATACCAATGCATTCTGTGGGAGTATGGAGAATTTTGTTGCAAAACCCTGAATATCTTTTTGCTTAATTGGTAGCCATCCTGATTATACTTTTTTATATTTATACTATATATAGGATTAACCCCTTAACTAGTTTGCCCGTACGGCGTACGGGCTACCCAAAATTGGTCCCAACAGGTTTGCCCGTACAGCGTACCGGCATTGAAATTTCCGCCTTTCTTGTTTTGAGTCGCCCATATTTTTAATAGATTGAAAGAGAGTCATTTGTGTTCAGGGGCATTTGTGTTTCAAAGTTATAAAATAAATTTCAATATTTATGAAATTTAAAAAAAATTCTTTCATTTTCCTTTTATACCAAGTTAGGACTTTAACTAATGCAATAAAATATCTGCATTTTTAAGGAACATTTGTGGTAAAAAATTAACCAGTTAAGGGGTTAATGTAGAAATAAGTCTATGGGGTAATCTAGGACAAATTAAAGTGGTTTAAACTTAAGATTATGTAAATTTAGTGATTGTATCCCTGTAGTATCATATGTATCTCATTGGAGGTGTAAAGCTCTTCAATTCTTTTGGAGAGTATTCTTCTAAAACCTAGTTACAATTATAACAACGCATTACATGCTTTAGGGGTGAATGATGACTCCGTAAAATGACTTTAATTCTTAGTTCATTTTAGGAGATATGATGGGGGAATATGATTCTACAACCCCTGGTAATAAATATGGAATCACCTTAAAAGAAATTAGGTAATCTTTAGTTAACAGCATGTAAAAATAAGAAAGTAAAATCAGATGAAACATAAACATGATTTATTAAAAGTAGAAGATCTGAACTACAGACCAGAAACAAAACCAAATCAAATAATGCCATCTGGTGTGTGATAGGTACAGTTCAAAGTAAGTATAAGAAGAAATAAGTATGGACTCACCGACGATGCTGGGAAAAATATGGATTCAGTCCATATCCACCTTGTGTTAATACTTCGTCACACTTCCGCATGCCTTGATAACTTCCTTAATCCTTGCAGGCATAGATGTTATTAATGATTGACAATAGTCAATGTTAAGTTCTTTCCAATATTTGCGAATGGCAATGATCAGATCTTCCTTGCAAAGTGGAGATTTCGCCTTGACGAGTTTTTTTTTTTTTTAGTTTCCACCACATATTTTCGATTGGATTCAAGTCAGGACTATTAGCAGGCCAATTTATGGTGGCAATTTGCCTATCAGCAAGCAAGTCCCTTACACATTTTGCCCTAGGTCTGGAAGCGTTTATCGTCCTGGAACATGACATCTTCATCTCCAAAGGCATTGTCAATGGATGGGATCGGGAAATGATCTAAAATGTCAATATAGATCCGGGAATTGACAGTTGTTTCAACGACAGCCAATTCGCCTAGCCCTTTGCTTGACATGCAAGCCCAAATGAGAACAGACATTGCAAATTTTACTTGTTTCTTAATGCAGCCGTCTGAGTACGCTTCGTTTCCTCGTCTCCAAACGAATGTTCCAGCATAGTCTCCATGTCCAATGCAAATCTGTGACTCGTCACTGAATCTTACCTTTTCCCAATCATCGACTGTCTATGTGCACTTATTTTTTAGCCCATTGTAGACTTTTCTTCTTCTGGGCTGTTGTCAGGGCTGGCTTTCTTTTGGCGTTTCTGTAGAAAAACCCTATCTCTCTAAGTCAATTCCCGTACTGTCCTGGCACGAACATCAACACCTGCTTCCTCTCATTTCGTTTTCATGACTGTTGAAGTGTCTGCAGTTCTGGAGGCAAAGTGACTTTAATTCTCGATAGTTTTGTTTTGATGTTTTCCTTAGGCGGCATTTACGCTTCTCTTTCAAATGAATCCCGGTGTGTTTAAATTTTATCCATATCTTTGCTATTGCGGATTGGGAGCACGCTACTTGTTTTGCCACAATTCTGGTTGATAATCCTTCTTTAAGTAGCTTGATTATTCTTGCCCTGACCACATCAGATAATTCTTTCGTCGGAGCCATGCTTGCACTGAAATAACTTTGTCGAATGATAACACGATATCGGTAACGCGTCTTTTATGTTATTATGATTAATTTGCATAATTCGCAAATATACCTGTTCCCAAATTTCAAGCGAGAAACTGCACGGTGACTCCATACTTTTTTCCTGTGTCGTCGCCGAGTCCATACTTATTTCTTCATTTTGGTGCTTAATAATTAACATTGTTCACGCTAGAAGGCGTTACTTGATTTGTTCGTGTTTTTAATTTGTACCTCAGCAGGGGTGATTGTATTCCGGGTGTACCCCGGAAATCTGGGTTTTTCATATCCTCCTTCCGTGTTTTAAAAATCGGAGTTTTTAGTCTTCAAAATTGAAAAATTAACGGATGGGAACAAAAAATATGCCGAAAAGCAATAAACATTCCCTTTGTAACAACCCTTTATGCAGCAAGGGCTAGAACGGCGCCAACCATCTTTGTTCCGAACACTAACGATCCCACATGCTTTTGTTGTTACAGATAACTGAGCATTGGCGCCATTTTGGATTTTTTTCGGCACCAAACCACGGGGTTGGCGATGTTTACATTCCCGTTCAAGAATAGTGTGTAGAGCATAGGGATGTACCGAGTACTCGGCAAAATTCCAGCCGAGTACTCTTCCATTACTGAGTAGTTGTAAAAATTTTGTCATTTTTTAAAAGTTTACTAATAGTAGATAAATTTGTAACTGATAAGTACAATAATATGCAAATATAAATACGTAATATGAAATAATTAAAAAAAAATATGAAGTATATAAAATATTTTTACACAGCTTATATATTGGTAAAGTTCATATGCTAATTCGACTCTTTTTTTCCACTTTCTATACTTTGTTTGCCACTTTTTAAGCTGTACGAGTAGCGTCCAACATGTTAAATTTAACAAATCGGTGAAACATGTCAGAAACTCGTATGTTATGCCCTGGTAGTCTTTTTGGAGGCCTGATGAAGAAAAGATTGTCTTTTCATCTAAACCTTTTAAATGGATTAATTTGTGGTAACTTATTTGCATTAAATATGATTTCTCTTTGGGTAACTGAATATATTACATATATATATATATATATACATACATACAATTCTAAATGAAAATCAAAATCTAGCTACATAAAAGCTCCAATTGTAAAAGTGGGGGAAAAAAAGACTTTAAAGTAAAGAAATTATCAGTAAGAAAAGGGAATACACAAAATTCTATCAAATACAAATATTTTAATAATTAATATCAAATTCAATATGTCGTAAATTATGGTGTAAAAATACACCACAATAATTTTGTATCTTAGGTTTTAAAATAGAATTACATATAAAAAATATCACTTTATTATTAACTAGAAAAATCAAAAAATGAAAAGAAAGTAAATAAAAATATACAGTGTCAATATAGACTTTTTTCCTTAGGTGCGGGGAGGGAGGGGGGAGGAGAAGATTATGAGGCATTTTACATTATTGAATGAATTTTTACCACAACCAATAATCATTTTTGATAAACTGATTTTTATAAAAAGGTTTAAAGAATTCTATTTTGGAATTCTTATATTCAATTTTTTTCATTAGTTTATTATTCATTAGTTTATATATATTATGTAGTTAAAATGTATGTTTTCATTTCAATATATACAAAATTCTTCATGTGCACATCAATACTCTTTTTTTACTCACAACTTCTCGGCCAAAGTGCTACTCGGTACATCCTTACCTACAACTTTAAGTTGGGAGCACTTCTTATTATAAGACAGAAAAAATACTTTTTTTCTGTAAATTTTATGGAATGGAATGTATGAAAATTGCAACAAGGATCCAAAATTATTTCAGGAAGATCAGTCGTTTTTGTTATTTTCAAAGATGTATCTTATCTCTAATCATGATATATATCAGATGATGAAAATCCACCAATGCTGGAAGTAATGTATATTAATCCTAAAGCTTCATGCTTAAGAGGCAGGGAGTTGTTGGAGAAAAGAATTGACAATATGGCTTAGGTTTCAAGAGTCCCAGGGATTTTTTAACCTTATCTCCTCACTGCATCCCTAATACCTAGCATATATCAGAATTTAATTGGCTAAAACATAGCAAAACTCAAAAAATTGTAGCACAAGAAAAACCATTTTAGGATGAAGTGATTATATTGTAAAGGAGGAGGAGTGAAAATCTCTTAAAAATTGCATTTTTCATTGTTGAACTCAATTTCGTCTCTATTCACCAAGCATCCATTTGACACAACTTCCTGATTAAAAGTTAATAATTTGCAGATTCATTTTCAGAAAAACGTTAATGAAAAATTAATCTTTGTTAATGTCGACCAAGTTTTGACTTTGTAATATGTAACACATTAGAGGTATTAAACCTTTAAGGCTTTGTATTATTTTTCTAATTTTGCACTTTTTTGCATTACAGGACATGGGGATTACTGCTGTTTTATCCGTGTTTTGGTTAGCTGGATCTAGTGCATGGGCACAGGGTGTTGCTGATCTCAAGTTTTATCTGCATCCAGACACAGTGTTTCAATTTTTGGGGATTTGTAAACTTCCTGAAGCAGAGTGTGTGACAATTGAAGATGGATCATATGGCTTACTAAATGCATCATTAGTAAGTAAAATAATGTTTACAATATAAACTATACTACAATAGTCCATCATTAATTTAATAATCTTTTTTAATGCATCAGATCATCAAAACCGTGGTAAAATCGATTTAGTATATCAAAAATTAGTTAGATATGATGAAATTCTCTTCATCCCAAATTTCTGAAAATGTTTTTGCCTTAATTCATACACTTTTTGTTTATAAAGTACTAACGTATTTTTCGGCACATAATCCGTATTCACTGTATAATCCGCATCACAATTATTTGGCCTAAATGGAAGTTTTTCAACACATAATCCGCAGCGCCGTATTATCCGCACCTGTTTACTAGCTTTCTTACTATACACACCACATGAAAATATCAGTTGGCACTCTTATATAACTATATTGGGTTACACTTTAGAATTTGACATTTATTCTTTAAAACAATTTACTATGTACAGTGAAACCTCGATAACTCGACACCCCAAGGGAACACGAAAACATGTCGAGATAAGCGGGTGTGTAAGTTACCGAGGTTCCGTAATATCAATTACTACTATTGGTCCGTATTGTTATTTACTTACCATTCAAGTTATAACAACCTATTCCATTGAATAAAAATTATCCCCATTTATTATTTATCTGTTATTATATTATTATTATTTTGAAAAGTTATACATTACAAATAAATAAATATATGAACTTAGTACATCAAATCATAATACCTCATGAGAAAAATTACGTAATTTTTGTTTGTTTTTCCCTCTGAATAGAAAACATAAATTCCTCAGCGCTATTAAGCTTGCTAATTTGCAATTCACTTTTTTCTTGTGTTCGTTCAGCTTTCAAGCATTTAACGGATTTGTAGTTTGTTTTATAGCTTCTCAAATATCTCTATCTTCTAGAGGCCCTGAAGTGATCAGTTCAAAGTCCAATATTCACATATTCCTCACAAACGGAGTAATGGGGAGGATCCCCAGGGTACAAAGGTAATCTTCCAGGAACACTTTCCAGAAAAGAATTGATTTATAGACGAAGAAATATCACTGTAAAATTCTCAGAATTGTACGCCGTGAAAAAATACCGGAAGAAAAGTTACCAAAAATATAAAATGGAGGTCGACTTACAGGGGTTTCTGGAAAGTGTGTGTCGAGTTAGAGAGTTTTCCGCCCATTGAACTTAGCATTGGGCCAGCCATTAAGGCAGGAAATGTCGACTTACCAAGGTAGTACCAAGAATGAAAAAATAAATTTAAATAAACTTATACAATAAATAAATGAAAGATGAACCTAACATGCATAACAACAACCAACTGTAAGAAAATTATAAGGGATTTTACTGAAATTATCGGGAGAAAAATGTTTCTTTTAATCATGTTATAGGTCGGAATGCTGACTTTGGATTTTTAGAGCCTTTTTTCAAGCAGACAAGATCATGCAATTCAAAGACCATGTGACCTGTCATGTCAGGTGAAGAGCAAAAGTGCTGGTTTCTCCCTAGTCTCTTCAGCGCTTCTGCACTACTTCAGCGCTCCTGCGCTCCGACTCAAATGAGCTGTTGTGAATTTTTCGACTCATGCTGCCATCTGTGATTTTTCAAACGAAGTTTTAATTCTGCAATTATAATTTTTGATCGGATAATACGCAGCAGTGTATAATCCACGCTCCAAAAATTTGCACTTTTTCAACAGATAATCTGCAGATTATAGGACGGAAAATACGGTAGTATGACGTTTTTTTAATACAAAGCAACATTTTGTTTTGAATTTGTTTTTCACCCCACAACCCCGTGAAGTTATTGTTAGCTAGATAAACTATAATAATTAAAATTTTGAATAAAAATCATATTTAATACCATAATGAAATTATGTGTTTCATTTAATATGGGCAACTCTTGCTCCATATTTAGCTTTCAGAAATTTATGAAGTGTCAATTGGGATAACTGGAAACAAAATTTCAATGTTTTAACTTTAGGTCCTTTTCTACCCCTTGGATGAATTAAGAGATAAAATGTTGTGTATTGTAGTCAATACTATACTCCTTGTTAGTAGCTGTGTATGGAAATTTTTGACTATTTGTTAGTGGATGAATTCATGTTTCCATTTGCTCTAAAGACTACTAGAGAATAAATGAAAATGGATTTCCTTTGCTCGCGAGATTGATGCTAGTATAAAACCATCGCATACATACTCTGATTGGAAGCTTAAGAAGTTCTGGAGGTGCCACTGAGCTTTTTTGTATAGTCTGTTGAAGGCACATCACAACACATGATACAAAACTTATATTTATGTAGATTGTAGACACAGCCTAAAAAGAAAGTTTTTTATTGCAAATTACAACCATTGCAGTTTGATTTGGCCCTGAAAACAATTATTTGTTAGATGAATCCCAAATTATTTGTTAGATGAATCCCAAATTTTTGAAAAAACATTCATTAATTTAAATTAGTTTTTGTATTGTTATCTACCAAATATTTATCACATGTGAGGTTCGAGAGAAAAATAGGTTGACTACCGTTCTTTTGTAAAGATTCTGGGACAATAGTTGCATGGTGACTATGTGGCTCAATAATTCGGTAAACAAACATTAACATAAAATAGTAGCATTTTCATATATTTGTACTAGTAAAAATTTAGAAATAAATTACCATATTAATTTTGTAATTATGATATATAAGTGAAAAAAGTTATCATCCAATGTCCTAGCATTTTTGGATGTATGGGACCGTTCATAAATGATGTCATGCTTTTTTCCCATATATTTGACCCCTCTCCCCCCTTGTCACAAATTGTCACACTTCAACATACCCCCCTCCCCCTTTGTCACATGTCACGCTATGTTGCATAAGCAGGATGTTGCACTTCTTCTTACCTACCCCCTTCCCTTGTTACAATTTCACAAAGTTTTCCCCCCTCAAAGCATGACATTATTTATGAATGATCCCTGTGTTTGTTGTCACTACTATCTTTTCTTTGTTCATTTCCACAATTTATTTTGCATTGGACTATTTCTTTTGTTATGTCAACTGAGATTCTCAAACATACCCTTTAAAACAAAACTTTTTTATTAATGTCTTATGTCAAATGATCTTTCCAATTAAGTTTATTTGAAGCAAATCCGCCAATTAGAATAACAATATAATGTTCATGTTTTTGTTGTTGGATGCAATTGAAGTTCTTGTATTGCTTAAAGACAACTTTTTATGTTTCACTTGTTACTTTTCAGATTGCTGGTTTTACCAATTTCTTGTTATGGGCTTGTAGTTTGTGGTTTATATATAAAGAAACTGTATTCTTTTCATCAGAAGAAGAAGCAGCAGCTCCTCAACCTAATCAAACACAAATGCCTAAGGGTCTTGGAAAAGTGTGAAATGCCACTCACTGCTAACAAAATTTACTTTTGATTCAAGATATCTTCACTTCTTGAAAAAATCATTCTTATTCTCTGAAATTTTTGAAAATGTTTTATTTGAATATTTAATGTGATTAACCAGAAAAAAAAGTGAACTAAACTTTTAATTTTGTCATCTTGAATGAAACATGACTTCAGAAAATGCAAGCATTTATGCTGTATGGATTAATTCATTTTCTAAAACCAATCAAATCAAATTCCTCAGTAATTCTTAGTTTTTTGACTTTTATCTTGCATTAAAAAAACAATGATTATTTTTATTTCATTATTAAAGAATAAGTATTTTTGAATTTTCATAATTAAATGATTTTGCCTTTCGAGTTCTGAATAAATAAAATTTAATACTGCCCAATCTGCAGTTTTATTGATTACAACCCTTACATGTAGCCTATATTTAAATGCATTGATGTGCATTAAAGATTGCATACATGCTTTTCAAGGTTTGTGGAACTAACTCTCATTTTGATGCCTTGTAATGTATACAATTTATATAATTTGTTTCTATTATATAAAAGAGTATCTTATGTGTCTATCTGTTTATGTGCAATGCCCCGATGGGCACTTTCATAATTATAGCCATGAAATTTGGTGCAAAGATAGTCTTAAGAAGATTCATTTGCTCTTATTTTAAAATCTAAATGTTAAAATTTAATTCAGATTTTTTTTTTGGTCCTTATTTTAAATAGATTGTTATTGTCCATGTTTTGGACATCATTTAAAGTAAACATTACTTTTCCCCACTTAGAGACCAGTGAAATTGAATTTGTGATATGTTTAATATGTGCCATTCATTATACATGTATCACAAATTCATATTTTGTTAAATTATAATTCTAATATGTTATATTAATCTATTGTTCGTTACATATATATTGAAGAATAGATTAGTAATTCTATATATATACATATATATATTCATTATACCTTTCATTTGTTTTGTCAGTATAAACCTTTTACACTAGTCTCTCACATTACAATAATGCTTAACATGAAATTACCCTAATATTTGTTTTGCACTAGTCCTATTTTAATATGCACATTCGTGATATTTAATAATGTTATTTTATTTTATTGAATGTACTTTGGTGTTGGTACTTAAATCATACATAATTGGGTAGAATATTTATCACATACACAATGCATCATCACAATTTTTATCCAAGAGGTTGTATGAGAACTTAATTGCTCATAAAATTATATAAATTAACTATAAGTTTACAGAATGTGATTGTTAATTTCTTGAAAATAACGTGAAATGTGTGTGCAGTCTGAAATCTTTGTCAGATTTCTTATAATTGTTTAACTTGTACATTATTTGTTTGTTATGTTTGTGTACTTTGTGGAGTAATAAGCTCTATCATAAATGTTTTCGAACAAATACTGATGCATTTTGTAAGAAGCATTTTTACTTTAATTGAAAAAGTTGACTTACAGGATGTCTATTTACAGCAAACTAAAATAACTTGAATTTGTAATTGTCATCTCTGAATGGTGGTATAAACTATACAATTAGAATTTTTATCTAAGTTAGATTTAATTAGAAAGTAAAAAATTGGTTTTGCTATAGAAACTCTGAAATGTTTGAGGGAATCACAATAACCTTCTTGATTTAAGTTTATTTTGTATGTTATAAGTTTTTTAATGATGATAATTTTTTAAAAACTATTATGGAAAAAAATATTGTGCATTATATTTTAATATACATATTTAAATTTATTCTAGGGGAAAAAAGTATACTGGTTTTTATTTAGGTAGCTAAATGTTTTATTTGTATTCTTACTATAATTTATTTTTTTATAATTGTGTGTCAATTAGCTTAAATTGTATGATGCATTTAGATTTAATTGACATTTATTTTATGATCACTATATGAAAATCACTATTTATCACTTTTGATTAGAGCATAGGCATTTCCATGCCCTTTCTTGTGCCTAGTCACAAAAACACAATACATATTTTCTTTTTTTCATTCTTTAATGAATTCTGAATTATATTCGTTTTCCATACACCAAATAAATGAAATATATTTTTCTAAAATTCAAAAAAAAAGCCTCTCAGGTTCAACTCCTTTATTAAAATTTGATATTTGTAATGACTAATTATTTCAAATTAAATTTTAAAATTAATTGCTAAAATTTCTGATTTCGTGAATTTGCAGTTTTGTTACCTTTTATCAATATTTTTTTCATTAAAAAGTGCCCTTATATATTGAAGTATGATGTAAAAGACTGTACAGTATTATATATCACTTTTCATATTTAACTCATTAAATGTTTTAATGAGTTAAGCTCTAAAATTGAATGGACTTTGAAATACTTTCAGTTTTAAGTATTTTAAACTTGTCTCAAATTCTGTTGATTCATTTTATTTTATCTGCAGAATGTTGATCCAGAGGTTTTAAAAACCACCGACTTGAAAAAAATGACCTTAAATTGTTGAATTATATTAGGGGCCCTTGAAAACCCCCTTAATCAAAAAAGCAACCCGCCTTTTCCTGCCCTTTGTAATGCCTGAAAATGCCCCAATAATTAAAATACCCTTTTTAGGAAGGGTTATGTAATGATGAATGAAATGTAAATTATGAATAAAATTCACATAGAGTTTTTATTTTCGAAGCAGTGTAGTTACATTCTGCCATAAAGGTGTCTTAATGTTAATGATTTTTTGTTATAACAATGTGATAAAAATGTTTTAATGATGTAGTTTGAAAAAACTTTTACTGCTTCATATTGCAGAATGTTTATATGCAGAGTTGGAAAAACTCGAAATTTTAAATTCCTTTTTTTCTGCATGTTTTCGCTTTTGAGTATATAATAATGTAAATTTGTTGCATTTTATTGCCTAATATGCTTTGTTATTTCCTAAAAATGTATTTAAATTTTTTAAATTGTTGAATACGTAAAAAATTTAGGATTTAAGCATATGTTTTTAATACCGTCTTAAAAATATTAACTTGGCCTTAAAAAATCCCTATAAAGACCTTAAATTTATCTAGTGAATGGGGGAACCCTGAGTATATTACACATATATCTGTTCAATATTTTTTACCGAAAGGCTTTCATGGAAAAATGATATAGTATTTTTTTTTTGTAAAACAGTATTCTTATAAATGTATTTTTGTGTGCAGGGGTACCCCGAAGGGAAGAGACGGGAGGTCACTTTGACCTCCCCAAAAAATTTCCTTTTTCTCTAAATTTTAGTATTGGCTTTTTAACCAAGTTGAAAATTTAGTATTACAAACTTTTTTTTATACAGGTACATTTATCATTGCAAAATATTGCCTAACAACTACATATACTTGTTAACTACAGTAGTCCAAGCATCATATTTTATTTTGTGCATACATCATAAATTCCCAAACAATTATGTTTAATTGAATTTGTGCGTTCTCATTTTATAATTCAGTAAAGTTTCCTTCAGCAAATTGAGGATTTCTCACTCTCAAAAACATATGTTCAAGGGGCCCCTGTTTGTGTGTGTTGGCAACAAAATAGAGCTTCAGATTATTTAGTTTCTACTATTGTGAAATCATACACTTTTTCAGCTTTTTTTTTTCTTTTGTACTGTTGTTGCTAACAAATGAACACTGCCATGGTTTATTATGTGAAATTGTATTTTAAAGAATTTGCTTCATTTGTCATATATCCTGTGGAATGTTTCACTTTTTCTGACAAAATTTTATCTTCAGAAACTTTTATAAATCGGAAATTCTCATCTGTTATTTCACGTATTTTGATTAAAATATGAAACAAATTTTAGCAATTAAATGTTTTTGATAATAAATTATACTATTTGCTAAAAATGCAATTTTTTTTTACATTGAATCAATAGTTTGTTTTAAAAACACTAAAATTTTCTACCAGTCATTCATTAATTTTGAAATTGTTGTATAAAATTACAAATAAAAGTATTATACAAATTTTGTTATGTTTTATTTTGCAACACACTGAAAGTTGGTAAATTTAAAAATTGAAAATACTTTTAGTTAATGTTCGGAGCAAAGAAATTTGTTGCGCTCCACTGCATTGATTTTTTTTACTTTATAAATTATAAATTAACTTTAAAAAAAAGAGAGACAAATAATGTAATCTGTCTGGAGCACTGAGAAGAGTAAGGAGAGTGGAAGCAAGTATTTAGAAGTTGGAGCGGAACAACTCAAAAAAGTGACTGCTACCAGGAGCATATTGATAAGTTTGAGGGCCACATAAAGTGTTCTTGAAAACGTTAATGTGTGTATCCAGCATTTGAATTACTCATTTTTTCATTTAATTCTTATTCTGACAAATTGTGAGGCCCTCCTAGAATCCATTGGGTCTACAATGCAGGTAAAAAAAAAGAAATTAGATATAACGAAGGGATCCCTGGTGCTATCCAGACACCTGCTAAAACATTCTAAACACACACCTGTATCTCTGTCTATATATACAGTGGTGCTGTTTAGCGAATTTTCACAGGTTCGGCCAAGCACGTTAAAATTTTCCAAGTCTTCCAAACGTTAACACGTTGACTGCCGACTGTCAAAGCAGTTTGCAGTTTATGGACCTCTTAACGATAGTTTAATTTAATCACATCATATTGTTCAAAACATCTTATTAAGAAAAAATTACAAACTTTCTACAAATGTATTGAAAAATGAAAATAAGTCGCCAACAACGAGACAACTTGCAGTTTGGTCTTTCTGGAAGTTCACCTACTAAGAGTTGTCTCGTAGGTTGGCAGTCAACGTGTTAAACACGCTTAACATTTTTCGTAAATAATGCCTAACTTACGCGCAACATAATATCCGGCCCCCCCGGAAGTTGATGTTAAATGCATTTTTTAATAATTTTCTCATTTTTTAATGTTTTAGCTCTTTTTTTAAATTTTATGATTAATTAATTAAATTTTACGAAATGTTAAAAGGGTTGGTCAAAGGGGGGGGGGGGGAGGTAAACTTAATCTATTGCATATAACTGAATGAACACAAATTGAAGAAAACTAAGCATTTTTGACATTGAGAAAAGCTGGTGAAATAATTGGAGAAGATAGTGTGAGTTTGAAGAAAATTGATCTGTGAGTGATCCTTTTTATTTCAAAATTATCCAGACTTTGTCTAAATTGAAACCTTACTTATTTCATATGTGGTCTTTTTATCATTTATCAAAAAAAAAAAAAAAAAAAACTGGCATAAACAATGTTAAGTTTTATCTGCCTTACTTGTAGGAACTCATCTTTTTACTTACATGGCCCATCTTTTTTATCCAAAAATTCTGCACACAAAAAAAAAAAGAAGAAAGAAAATAACCCACTGACGGCTGACTCTTAATAACTTTATTGCCTCGAAATTCAGCTTTAAAGACATATATAATATACTCGGGGGATGTGAGGATGGTTTTTTTTTGGGGGGGGGGGGGGGAGTCACTTCTGATTGTAAAATATAAAAGTATACTATACAATAAGTCTAGTTTAAATGGAATGTTAAGTAAATTGAAATTTTAAAAAGTTGTCAACGATTTACGCATAAGTAATGTATAAAAATTTAGGACACAATATTTACTCTGTGCAATATTATGCATTACAGTTCAAGTTTTTCATAGGTTTATGAAGCACTAAATATATGCATATTGACAAAACATACTGTGCAAATTCGTTATAGCGAGTACCGGTACGCATATAAAGTGGTACTTTCTTTAAGGGACACTTTTTCTATTCCCTGTCCCTTTGAATAGGGACCGCAATGTATGAAAGTACCTCTGAAGAAAAGACACTATATACTAAGGAACATTTTAACTGGAAGCTCCTCGTCCTCGTCACGTGGACAGTGGGGAAGAAAATATTCCACTCTTGAAAAAGGGGGGTGGTTTATTGGTTCGTTCCTTGCGATCATTATTTATCAAATGTGTGATATTGATTCTTTTTCAAACTTCGTTATCACACACTTAGGTTGTTATAAGACAAGAATGTTGAGATATTTTCAAAAAAATAATAATAATAAATAGCCTGAAAATTTATATTTTGAGAGATACTTTCCCTTGATTTTTGCCATCGAACTCTGCCACATTTTTGAAAAAGAAAGGTTTTAAAAAACTATTCAAGGTCAACCCATAGATAAGGTGTAATGAAAAAGAAAGAAATACATCTGGCTTGTTTATACGCTACAAATATTGCGTCACAAGGTTTTGGTATCGGTATCAGATGTTAGTTAAAATGGCGGCATTGTTGATAGTACGCAGATGTACTCGGGGTGTCATTCGTTTCAATTCCGATAGAGAATTAGAAGTTTGAAAGAATAAAAGGGTTTTCAATATGGTAAAACTAAAGTGATTCGTAACTTTATTATTCCAAAAATATTTATAGTGTATTTAATTTTTGTACATTTTTGATGAAAAAACTCGATGTTTTAGTCATTATTAAAATGTGTTTCTGTGTAATTAAAATGTATTTATGGCGAAATTTCATCTTGTTCCGAGTGAAATGTTAAGTAATTAAACTGCCGAAAATAAATCAGAATCTTTCAATTCATTTAAGTAAATGAAGTAAAATGTTGCTTAAGAAAACCTATTTTACTATGCGCAGTTAAGCTTTTTAAATGTTTATTTTCTACTAGCTGACATGCCCGGCCTTGTGCGGGGCAACGTTGCATCATTCCCAGGCCAAGTGACACATGTCCAAAATTCTGCTGTAAATATATAAAGAAAAACTTAGTAAAAAAATCCCAGATAAGATGAGCAACAGTCCTTAAAAATCTCATTTAAACAGTAAAACTCCTTTAAAATCACGATTACATTAAAAGCAGCAGTCTCTAAAAATTCCTTTTCGACCAAAAATGTCCATAAAAATCCCCTTTAAAATGAAAACAACTATTCATAAAAATTGCCATTAGAGTAAGGGCAACAGTAACTAAAATGCACATATGCATCAGGATAATTGTTCCAACATGATAACGAAAGAGTCCGTAAAAATACCAATTACAATATAGACAACACCACATCCAAAAATTCCCAGCAGAATAAGAGGAGTACTTTCTTAAAAAATGCTTATCATATGAAGAACAACGGCCCCTGAATATTTCTGCTACAATAAAGAAAACGTTCCTTAAAGCCCCCGTTTGAATAAAGCCAACAATCTCTAAACATCTCTATTAGAGTAAGGACATTAGTCCCAAAACATCTCCTTTAGAATAAAGATGTCGGTGACTTAAAATACCCATTAGAGTACAGAGCTTTAAGAACTGCAGTTCTTAAAATTACCAACAGTCCATCTAAAAATTAACATTAAAAGTCCTATAAGATCCAAAGTTTGAACGTGTTTTTCTCAGAATCTTTTTTCGGTTACTTGCATCCCTTTGCCTCTCACTGCCTCATATATGTATCTATAAAGTTTGTCTTTATGAGGATTATGATCATAGACAAACAAAGTTAGACTGTTAGAAATTTTGAGGTGGTGGGAAAAAACCCCCATTTTTTTTTTCTGTTTTTTTTTCTGGAAAAAATGGAAAAATGAATTTTCTACAAGTGAAAGTGGATTTTTTAAAATAGTTTTCGGGATCAGGGGTGTTTCTATTGAAAAAAAATGTGTAAATGTTTTTTTCATTATATCCCTGTAACTGTAAGTTTGACTTTTTAAATCATAAAATTATCTATAACTTTTCTTTATAATATTTTATTTATTACAACTTCAATAATTAAAATATTATAAGCAAAAATAAAATAGAGTTTTGGGAAGGAAAATCTCTTATCATTAGAAACTAAATTTCTATTAATTTTAGAAAATAACTATCAGGGCATTTTTACAGAGCATCTTAAAACAGAAAATTTGACAACATTTTTTATTATATCCATATAAAATACAGCTATATGTAATAAAAATAAAATATTTTTGTTGAAAAATATAACTTCATGTTTTGTAAATAATTTTTTTATACCAATATACCTTACTGATCCTGACCTTTTGTATAATCATTACAATAACATTTTCTATTTTAAACTGCCATTAAAGCTTTTTTTTTTTTCAAAAAAAAGTAACAATATTACTATAGTTTGAAAGAAATATTTGCTGGAATTCAGGACTTTTTAACGAAGAGTCCAAGTCCAGTATTTCAATGGAATGTGAATGTTCATCTTCCAGCAGCATTGCTTCAATAAGTTCAGGTACTGATGATTCTGACTAAAGTTAGTCATAAAAATAAAATTAAAATTTGCGTCCAAAGTTAATCGTAAATTTTAAAGCAACATTTTTTTATTGATTTATTATTATTTTTAATATAAAAGTAATTAACTCAGAATAGAAGTAACGGCTCTAAAAAGCAAGTAGATTTTAGCATATGTAACTTTTGTAAATTATCAAATAAATTTTTTTTATAGAAAGTTGCTTAGTTTTTTACACCCAAAGTTTGTTAACATGCATTTATATGTATGTATATATATATACAGGGTGTAAAGCAAAGTTCTTAGGAGGTTTTTATCTCTGCAACCGTTGGTCACAAACGTATACTTCCAGTTATAAAAATGTTTAAAAGTTGTAAGCATTTAGGATAATAGCATTATAGCATTTTAAAATATAAAAAATCAATTTTGTGAACATTACAGAAACTAACTTTTTATACAGTCCCCCAGTATTTATAGTTATATTTAGTAAAAGTCGACACCCATCCTAAGGAACATAACACAAAATGTTTCCCTTCTGTATGACAAAAATAAACAGAGATATTTAGTTTCAATGTTTGGGAACTTTTCACGATTTTTTGGCCTGCATTAAGGGATTGGTTAAAAATTTTCAATGAAGTATTCATTCTATTCAATGTTCAATGAATACTTCATTCAGTTTTTTTAACCGACCCCTTTACAAAGTCCGAGAAAATGCAAAAGAATTCCAAGCTTCGAAATTAATATCTCTGTCATTTTTTCTCATACAAAAAGGAAACTTTGTGTTATGCTATATTGAAATATATAAAATATTTAAAGAAAAAATATTTAAAAATATAAAATGTTAAAAGAAAAAACATTGGAATGTAACTATTATAAATTTCTGAATGTATTATTTTATACTAGAAATTTCAAAATTTTCAATTTTTCCGGGTGGAAATAACATAAGTTTAGAACTAATTATTATTTTTTAAATTTTATAATATTATTCTCATTCTTCAAGTGTCTTAACAGCAAAGCATAATTCATTCAGTCATTCAAATTAGAATTCATAATAATCATGAACCATTCTGTGTTTTTTATCTTAAAAATAGTATTTTAAATCAATTTAATAAATGCCACACAATAAAAATTCAGAATGAAATGTTTAAAACAACAATTGTTAGGATTTAGAATGTCTCCTTAAAGTTTCATTCATGTCCCCTAATAATAGCTTAAGCTTCATTTCCTTCTAAAATGTTTTTATGTTGGAAAAGTTTTCAATAAAGATACTTGATTAAAGCAAAAAGTTTCAGTTTTTAGTAATGGTGTGGGCATATGATTTTACTAAATGGGTAAAAATAGTTCAGGCTTTTTTATTTATAAAATAGAAAAATGATTAAAGTACACTTAATGCAAAAAATAAGTAAACACAATTGCTACTTTTTTCAGCTTTCACCAGCAAAATAATTCAGATTAAATTTGTTCATTTTCTCTGTACTTATGAGTGTACTATTATTCCTGTTAGGGTTAAGTTTCATTTGAGTCATGCATTTGTATTAAAATTTATTTATCATTATTATTATTTAAAAATATTTATTGCTGTGAAAATAGCTTAAAGTGTGTTTTTGCATATTGATTAACATGCCATATTGTTTCTATGAATATAACATAATAAATAGCCAAAATATTTAAGGTCTTTTTTTAAAAATATATAAAAAATCCTATTTAAATAAAAAACATCTTATTTAAATAAAAAAAAAAATATCCAATTAAAAAAAAAAAAAAATGAAAAAAATCACGGACCCTGATAACTCGAGACTGTGTCTTGAACTTTTTCTCTTCCCAAAAACATAGAGATATCAAGATACTACTATATTTGAATTTTGTACCCAAAATAAAAAGTCCACATAAAAAGGAAATCACAAATACTGTAAATGGTCCAAGTGATTCTACAAGGAAGTACAACTGGTGTTGATTTAATAATTTATTTTATTTATATATTTTGAAATGTATATTCATTATATTAATATGTGCTTTAAATTATAGGATAATTCAAACTGCAACTCTTCTTCAGGCACATCATCTAGTAGGGCTGGAAACCCTTCTGATGTAGGAGAGGGCTCAGAAGATGTTGACGATGCTCAGGATGAGGAATCTTCTTCCTCCTCAAATGTAGAAATGCAACTTGAAAACTTCCGTTTGTTGTGGAAGCGAGAAATTGAATCATCCCCATTCAAAGAAAAAGTTAATAGCAAAGTAAAAGCAGTAACTTGTTCTACTGATGAGGTTACTGAGAATATTGAACAAGAAGTAATTAGAATTTATTTTTAATTCTAAAAATAAAACAAATTTATTAATTTTATTCTAAAATTTTTTCTTTGACTAGGGAAGGTTATATTAATTGAAATGTTTAGTATAAAATGTAACTATGTAAAAGTAGTATTCATAAAGGGGCATCTATGTTGAATCAACTTAGGCTCAAAATTTCGCAATCACAGATTTTCTTGAAGTTTAGTACAGCTGTACTAGTATAAACTCGGGAAAATATAAAATCTTGTCGAGATATGTGCACTCATTTTTGATTTATAGGGCTTGAATGTTTCCAAAATTGAACTGAAAACGGAGAACAGAAAATCTAAAAGTTTTTCGCGTTGAGAATTGGTTAAGCACTCACTTTACAGCATTTTTCTTGGTTTTTCCAATATTATTCTACATTATAAATGTTAAAGTCATATATATAAAAAAAATTCTCAAAATCTAATCTAAAATTACGTGAAAAAGCACATGAAAATGAAAGTGAAATAAATAAATAGTTCAGAACTAAAACATGTATTAGTTTCTCCAAATTTAAAATTAAGGAGCAAAGGTAGCATTGCTGGTTGTAACTTTAAACTATATTGTAGTCAACTACAGTGGAACCCCGCCATTTGTCCGCCTCGCTATCCGTACGGATCTCCGCGTCGCATCGCGAGAGTTCTTCGATGCAGAACTGCAGGTCATCCTCCTGAAGTTGCAGCTCTGCCCTGTCAATGGGGATGCCTTTCAAGGCATACGAGGAAAGGATCCTTTTCGGGATATTTTCATTCCTCAGCTGGGTTGCCAGTTTGGCTTTTTTTAAGAAAAAAATCAAGAAATTATGTTCATTTTGAACTTGTCTGGTAATAATTTGTTTGGCGTTTTGGTTTTTTTTTTTCAGTTTTAATACTTTTCGAGATTTTATTGACCTTTTTAAGGGGTCAGCAAGCAGCAAGAGGAAGTGGTTGATGAACTTTCTTCAGGAGAGGGAGAAAAGTAGTAAGGAAAGCATTTCCTTTGCAGCAATTAGAGAGCTGTGTTACCCCTGCAAGAAAACACAGGGAGTGGAGAAAATATAGTGTAAAAATACAGAAAAAAGAAAGAACAGCAGAAAGGGAGAAAACACCTGAAGGGATGTTACCTGACGTTTTTATGGCGAGGGACTCCTCTTCCAACTATTGCTCTTCCTCCTCTTAACATTCCACTTAAGCCAGCAGCTCACCTCAATACAAGCAAAATGCAGTTAAATTTTTATTAATACATAATTTCATGTACAGTGCTGTACATTTTTTTTTCCCATAGGTTTAAATAAGCAACATATGTGGGTCTGTAACGGATTAATCCAATTTACATTGTATCTTATGTGAAAAAATAATTCGCCATTTGAACTGCCTCCTGGAACGAATTGTGTATGAATAGCAGGGTTCCACTGTATCTAACACTTATTTTTCATAACAAAAAGTAATTAAAAATTACCCGAGGTCCACTATGGCTCAAAGAGAAAATCTCGCAACGTATTATTTTTACAAAAATTAGACACAAAATTCATTTTTGTCAATTAGCTAAAACAAATTCTAAAAAGTTCACCAATTTCTATAATTTGGCTGTTACAAGACATTAAAATTATTTTGATTCAAATAATTTCTCTCCTAAGCTACGTATTTAAAAAATATTTAATTTTACATTATATATAAAAATATATATTATTTACATTCATAGTTAACACATTAAAAACAAAATTAAAAGTAAAAAGTGTGTGTTTTAATTTTTCATTAATGTTTTCCATATTTTTATGCCATTAGAGCTGTATTTCAATTTTTTATCATTTTCTCCTGATATTGCTTCTGCATAAAGCTACTCAATATAGACTTTTCAAGGATCGATTATTAATTTTATAATTCATTATTAGATATTGCATTAGATATTATATTTTTGCTTATAATATCTATGTTTAGATATTATAAGCAAAAAGATCAAAAATGTTTTATCATTATGAGATGAATTTTTCTTAACTTGCTTGGGAAGCAATAACTGATCTAAATGACATGAAAATCAGTATGCAAGGTTAAATTTTAATGCTGATTGCAAATATGTGATCCAAAAAAGGAGGGGGGAGTTTAAATTTTAAAGTTGATGTTAATTTTAATGTGAAAATAGATAATCCCTTAACAAAAACGATTGACATTTTATACTTTCCACTACTCCTAATAAATTGGCACATTTAATGTATCTTTAGTGTAAATACAGTCGATTTTCGTTTTCTTGACACCCAGATGACACGTCACTTTTTCAAGGTCCTGAACTTGCAACATATAATTTTAATGTTAAATAACTCTGCAATTCATGACGCTAATTTATTGTACCACTCCGTTTATGACGACACTTCAAATTGTTAAAATGGGCTCGATTTAATTTTTTAAACTTAAACCTTTCAGTAAAATAAGGAAAATTTCACGAAAAGTTTGTCTTGCAATTCCTAAATAATGGATTAGCAACAAGTGTTATCAACCCCCTGGAGAAAATCCCGAGCCCTCTCGAATCCAACAATCGCGAGCCAGCAAGGCGGGCACAGTAGGTTTGAAAGCGACAGGTGGAAACACCGCCAGAGGCTCTGGGTGGTAAGATGAAGTTGCTTTGCAGGTTTACTTGAACTACAGTGCTTGAACTTCTCTGAATTAGGGATTTGGAGTACAGAAAGAATTTTACAATTGTCAACATTGACAGGCGCAAGAAATGAGTAACAAGTTTCATTCGCATCGCTCGTAGGAATAGATCTCTACTCAGCAATATTTCAGAAAAGGATAAAAGCGACAGGAGAAAGAAAGAATCCATTTTGAAATTCGACTTTTGTTTCTGAAATTCCAGGGACGCGCACATATTTTAATTTTCAGCCGGAAAGAGTTTAGGAAGAGAGGGCAGGGGAAAATCACTAGGGCTGTTCAACTGATGTTGAAGTTGAATGGTCATTGTAAATGCGCTTCTAAGAATGAGTGCTATCATATTAAACTCTTTGTTCGAAAAGAAGGAATTTGTTTTCACGGTCCAGTCAGATAGTGGTCAAAAGCAAATGGGTTTTACAGTTGGGGGAGAAACTTTTAAGTAAATGGTGCATTGCATTGATGTTATAGAAAAACACCTTTCTTCGATTGCAGAAGCTAAGCAGGAAGTATTTGCCTTTTTGTACAAAATGCACAGAAAACTTTTAAATTGATGTAAATCAAGAAGTAAGCAAACCTTTATTGGAGAATATTTTAGTGTGAAATGAAAAGTATGTTTTCTTTTCTTAATGTTTTTGCCTTGGCTTATTAAATAATACAAAATGACAGTAATTGAATCTAATTTAAAATGTCAAATGAATAATATAGCCGTGAAATGCGTTATTACATTATATGTTCTTTAAATTATGTGTTTTGAAGCAATTCCGGTTAAGACGTCCCTCCGCTTATAACGACACTTTATAGAACGTCCGCAGGGTGTCGTGATAACGAGGCTCGACTGTAGTATTATTCAAATTTGAAGGAGTATTTGAATTTTTTTTCTTCTGGGACGGTACCTTTACTCGAGCAGTTTCTAAAAATATAAAGATAACATTAAAATTATTTTAAATTATGACCTCAATCCTCAACCAACAGATTGCATAATAACAATAATCAACAGCAGAAGCATTGAATTAATATTGGTGACGGTGAGGGAAAGAAAATTCAAGCCGCAGTTATGAATGTTCTCCTTAAAAGTATGTCTTTAGTCTGTTCATTTTAGCAAGGTTGGCCAGTTTTTGCCATAGGTGGAGTAAACCTGGTAAAAGCTGTTTTTCCAAAAATAGCATTCACTGTGTCCATTTATTTTTATTTCCAATGGCAGAGGCACATAAAAAAGCAATAAAATAACAGTAAAAAAAGCAACAAAGAAAACATTGTAGATAACCAACGTTTATTGCCTCGGAATGTTCCTGGCCTCCCAATAACGGGAAGCTTCAGTATCATTGTGGAGAGCCTTGCAGCAGGGCAGGTGGCCTCTATCCATGTGTTTACCAGTCGCATAAGGGGCAGGTAGCCTCGGCATATATACCAATACGACATAAGTGTGCAACAAGACAGTCATGTCTCGTTAATATGCGGAAGGTGGCCACAACCTCCCTTCTTGATTTCTCCGGAACAGAAGGCAGGTGATTGTATTTGTTCCATGTCCATTTATTAATTAATTTATTTTTACCAGATAAAATTAGTTTTAGTTTCAAATTAATACTTAATTTAGGCACTAAGTTAAATAATATATGAATTATAGTATTAGAAATATGCATGTTATCAAAAAATACTCAATTTCATATCAAAATTAAAAAGGAAACTACTATATACAAAATTTATAGTAAATAAATACATGGAAAATTAAATGAACTATTTATTTTTGCTTTCAATTATTTCCTTTTCCAGTTTTTCTACTGAACAATTTTTATAGTGAGGCTGGGACGGGAGGATTACTGTACTTTTATGACTAATATTTTGATGTGGCATTTCACATGCCATTGGTGAATTTTAGGAGTTGAATAGTAAAGACACATAAAAATGATAGTGTTAAATGTAATTAAAACTAACTATTAGCTCTTTTTTCCAAAAGCAAAAGGAAGAGAATAAATTAAGTTGCCTTAATAAGACAGAACAGAAGAGTTTTCATTGTATAGTTATGAGTTTATTTTTTAACTACTTTCTTTTTCTGAATTTGTAACATTGGCTTTCATTAATTAGTTGTTTTAATTGTAATATTTACTAATTAAAAGAGTAAAGGTATTCAGTAATACCCAAACATTAATTTAATTACTTAGGCCCTTTTTAAATAATAAACCTTTCTGTATTATTTAACAGCAATAAATATTTTTGCTGGTTTTTTCCATTTTTGCCCTGGTTGTTTCCAGTTTTTTACACAGTTTCAGAAAAAATCCCTTTCTGGGACAAAATTTCCAATCCTGCTTTTTAGAGCATAAATTTATAAAACTATTCAACTGAATGTTATTTGGTTACAGAAAAAAAAAGGTTTTTAAATATTTTAGGTATAATGATAGTTCATTTAGAAGACAGACCACTGTTTTAATTAAACTGTATGGTCATTAGTTTGGATTAAGTAAAACTTGTTATACCTTTGGATATGGCCCAAGATACAAAACTATAGATAATTTTCAAAAATTTTGAGATATTTTGATATAAGGGGATTTTGTTCTCGTCTGGTTAACTTTACATCATGCTATATTAATTAAATAGCTGGGACCTTTTCTACACAAACTACTACTATATTTATAAATTATATGCAAACTGTGAGCTTCTGTTCATTGTCTAATGCATCTGCAAAATGTATTTACATTATTTAGTGCCTTAAAAAAAGCAGTTTGTAATTGTTAGCATAAAATTGAGTCGGGTATTGTCTGAAGTATGTCCCAAGGTAGAACTGGGCGTTTGTTGTACCTTAGGACAATTTGCAAGTTCTACATTAAATACTTCACAGACTTTTGTTTTCAAACTATTATAAACTGTTCCGTTTATAATAATACGTATGGAATTAAAGATAAGAAATTCATATATTGTGAAAGGTGAGAGTTGAATTTAGTGTATTACATAATTTTAAAAACAGTTAATAAAAAATTATTTTTTTAACAATATGGAATTCCTCATTCAATACCAGCTGTTGCTGCTTATTATTTTTGAATCATAGTCTTTAGTTAAAATGTTATTTAAATTGCTGTTACTCAAACGATCTATAATTATAAGTAAATTTGTTTTAGGCTCGCTGGTTATTTTTGCATGGTGTTCGAGCAGAAAGAATGGGAAAATTGCAAGATGGTAAGTTGGAGTGTAAACTATCTTTTGTTTTTAAGTTAAAAAATATGTTCATTTTCGTTGTTGAAACGTGAGGAATGTATTCATTAAAATGGACATGTTGCAGTGATTGATCTAAAAACATGGTATCAAAAACTTGTATTCTTCAGTTTTATACAGGCTAATTTTCCAGAAATTTTGAGTCCATCTAGGCTGTTGCTGGCTAACATTTTGCCTGACGTTTTAATTGATACTTGGAATGTTTTCAAATCGGCTAGATGGTTACTAAATTCTGAGTTTCAGAACTTTTAACATTTTACAATAGTCAAAGTTGCTGTGAAGAGTTTACATACAGATTTTACCTATCTATGAACAGTCATATTTCAGGGAGAACTGAATCAATTTGTTCTGCAATTAGTTTTTGTGCTCGCGTCTTATCCAACACTGCTAGCAATTCCTCATCTTTGTAATTTTTTTTTGGAAGTTTTCCATATTCATTGTCTGCAACATCAAAGTCTCCACTTTTGAAACGCCAAAAGCATATTTCACATGTATCTTGCAATGGAGCATGTTCACCATAAGCTTCTTGAAGTAATTTTTATGATTCAGCAGCAGTTTTCTTCAGATGAAAACATGCTGTCTGTGGATCCTTTTTTTGTTTTGTTTTAAATTTCGACATATTGAACGCAACACAGCACTATGTACACACTTTTCTAATTCATCACATGTGCGGGTCTGACACTTGTTGATGACACAATAAAATGGCTGAGTGTCAAATCTTTATAGCATAAACTGCATTGGTGCACCATCTGCTCCCTGAAATCTGCATTTAATACTTTTGCACCTGGTAGTTACTTGATTTGCATGGCACTCACAAAACTTTTGAGGCCAAACTTTTGACGGTCCTCACTGTTCACTTTTAACATTTGGGATCTGAAATTTTGTCTAACTTAGTATCACTCATACTCGAAACAATGTAAAAAATTTCATAAGATTTGGGGTCCTCAAATGCGGATAATTTCAAAAATCAATCCAGCTGACATAGAGGCTTTTGTAATAAGAAAAGTATTGTTCTTTTTATTGGACAATGAACATCATACAAAAGGAAATTTTTTAGAACTGTGCAATCAAACTTATTTATTCATTTATTTATTTATTTTGAATTCATTATAATTGGAAATTATTTCATCAAACATTTTAGCTATATCATTTTATCGTCGAGCTATACAGCTTGTACCTGACATTGAGTTTAGAATTGAAGAAAATTCCCTTGAATATAAAGGTAACAAACTTTTAATTTATAATTTTCACTTGTTAAATTCATTTGTGTATTCTTAATTATTAAGTAAATATTTATTTCTTTTTTGTAATGTTATTTTTTTATAGATGAATACTCTGAAGGATCAGATGATTCAAGGTATCTTTTTAGATGTTTTTGAATTTTGTGTACATAAATATGTTTGCATGTTAATAATATAGTGCTGACTCCAGGATGAAAGGGCCGCCAGGGGGAACTCTGAAAAGGGCACTATTTTTGCTTCAAAAAGGGCACCCCTGAGTCATGCTTAAGAAAGATCCCCCCCCCCCCCCCGCAAAAAAAATTTAAGCATTGAAAAAGCTCCAAGTTTAGCAAGGTTTCAAACCTTGCATGTGTATCTCAAAATATAGGTTTTCATTTTTAAAAATATATAGATATATATGTATTATTTACGCACGTTTTCATAAGTATTCTGCTGCAAAATTATGAACTACTCAACAAAGAAAATTTTAGGTCTTGGTGACATTTCTCCACGACCGGGTTTGGGTGAGATGTACCAAAGTTCCAACAAAACTCGACCCCCACAAAAGTGCTCTCAATGTGGCCCACACAAGTCTTAAGGCTGGCTCTGATTATTATTGACAAGTATTTCAGGTGACAGTCAGGGACGTAACTAGAGGGGGGCAGACGAGGGGCATGCCCGGGCACCAGTTTATTTTAGGGGCGCTAAATTGACTAAATGTGGGTGTTTACATAAATATATATATACAATTTTGTGTATATAAGGGCTAATATATTATTAATTAGTGATTAGGTGCTAAAGCCTGGTCTTGTCCCAGTTAGAAAATGACCTAGTTATGTCCCTGGTGACTGACCTAGGATTTCAAACTTGGTGCCATTTTAAACCTCAGTCATAGAGCTTTCAAATTTTTCCTTAATCATTTTGTTTCTAATTCAAACATTTTTTTTTCTTTTTAGATGAGGGGTGTTGTGGGAACTTTGGAGAAAATAGCTTTTTATTTTGGCTCAATATATTTTGTCCTTTTTACCATTAAGAATGAAATTATATCAGGTGATAAAAAAATGCCGCACAATTATATGCAAGAAAACATTAAAATTAAATAAGATAATTTTTCATAGGGCAAATGGGAGAAACAACGCTAGTGCAATCTTTACTTCTTTTATTCTTCTATGGGCAAATGTCATGAGAGGAAAATAATGTGCAAATTGTGCTTGTATTCAATATCTTATTTAATTTAAATTTTCTTTCTAATAGAGCCATATTTTTCTGTTGAAACAGTTTTTTCAGCCGTGAGGGTGGGGGGGGGGGGGGGGGAGAGTCAAAAGTCTTGGAGAGGAATAACTGTATTTAAGACCAATAAGTGTTTTGCTGTTCACTGTTTAAGAAATAATAAGAAATATTGTAAACCTAAAGCATATGTTAAAAGATTGCTGCCCGATTTTACGCAGTTCTCTAATTAGCATATGACCATTTTCCGCGTACTAACGAAGAAATACATAAGATACAAATACTATTTTTAGCACATATAAGCTGATTAGTATGTAGACATTAAAATGTTTGAATTGAAAAGAAAAGAAATGCTTATTTGGCTTTGAAAATAGTATTTAACTGTTTGGTCTAACGTATAGATTTTGTGAAATGACGCCGATGACTTTTACTGTTTTATTTTACTTTATTTTATTTTTTTCAGTGGTGAGGCTAAATGCTAAACCCAGAACAATTACACATCATGGAACCCCAAATTCGTAATCCCAAAATTTGGAACATTTAAAAAAAAAAAAATCTTGATTTCAATGAAAAATCGGGAAGCCTTTTTTATTGGTTTTTTTCTTTTGGAAATAAACATTTTTAAAATAAGAAAAAAATAATTATAATGAACGTGTTTAAATAAAAATGTAGTTTTCATGATCGTGTTTCCGAAAAATTTCCGAGAGGAGAATAATGTGCAAATTGTGCTTGTATTCAACATCTTATTTAATTTAAATTTTCTTTCTAATAGAGCCATAATTTTCTGTTGAAACAGTTTTTTCAGCCGTGAAGGTGGGGGGGGGGGGGGAGTCAAAAGTCTTGGAGAGGAATAACTGTATTTAGGACCAATAAGTGTTTTGTTGTTCACTGTTTAAGAAATAATAAGAAATATTGTAAACCTAAAGCAGATGTTAAAAGATTGCTGCCCGATTTTACGCAGTTCTCTAATTAGCATATGACCATTTTCCGCGTACTAACGAAGAAATACATGAGATACAAATACTATTTTTAGCACATATAAGCTGATTAGTATGTAGACATTAAAATGTTTGAATTGAAAAGAAAAGAAATGCTTATTTGGCTTTGAAAATAGTATTTAACTGTTTGGTCTAACGTATAGATTTTGTGAAATGACGCCGATGACTTTTACTGTTTTATTTTACTTTATTTTATTTTTTTCAGTGGTGAGGCTAAATGCTAAACCCAGAACAATTACACATCATGGAACCCCAAATTCGTAATCCCAAAATTTGGAACATTTAAAAAAAAAAAAATCTTGATTTCAATGAAAAATCAGGAAGCCTTTTTTATTGGTTTTTTCTTTTGGAAATAAACATTTTTAAAATAAGAAAAAAATAATTATAATGAACGTGTTTAAATAAAAATGTAGTTTTCATGATCGTGTTTCCGAAAAAGTTTTCATATTTGAGATCGCGATTTCTGAAAAAGGGTTTGCTTTCGCGATTAAGAGTTCTTATTAATTATTGCTTTAATTCTAAGTTAATGTCATTAAATTTTGCTTCTTTCTATTTTTTGTGCTTTTATTATACAGTCGACGCTCGATATAACGACCATCTCCGTTCCACAAAAAAAGGTCCTTATAACGGGTGGTCGCTATAAGAGGTAGAATTTAAAAATGTATATGCATGCATCATGCAGTATAGTAATTCCATTAAAATTGCCAATTTTTCAAAGATTCCAACAAAATGCTCAAATTATATTTTATCATTGGAATTTAAAAAAAATTATCAGTGCAATATGTTATAATAAAATGTTAAACAGATTTTAAAGTAGAAAATATAAGGAAAAAATTACATACTTGCAAATCATTCATTTTCGGAAGAAAAAATCAGAAATGGTTGTTTGCCTTTTTAGCACATGTGATTTTTGCAAAACATAATTTTCCATTTCAGTTATTGATGACAAATAGTGTTCTGTATTTTCTTGCCTTTCAAAAAAACATTTTAAAGTCTCGATAGCATTAGACACATTTTTTATGCTAGGAGTTTTTGTTACAATTTCTTCCTCTTCTTCATCTGATGATGATGCATCAATTTCTTCCTGTCCACAATAACGGGAAATTAGTTCATCTTCTGACAGATGCTCGACACATTCCAAGTCATTATCGATTTTAGCGTAATCGTCAAAGTTCAACGTTGCATCCATGTTCATTTTCTGAGAAATTTCTTGCAGCATTTCCTCTTCTTCAATGAAATTTTCATCTTCGATTGCCGGACTAATTATTTCAGCAGTAGATTCCCTTTCCTCTTGCTTTTTAAAACCAGCATGATGGAAGCAATTCTTGATGGTTTTTTCTGAGACGTCATTCCATGCTGCTTTAGAGAGATGCAAAGCTGTTAGGACATCAACTTTGTAATCTTGATCTTCGTCGAGTGCAGAAACAACTCTTCGCAGTAGTAACTTCCTATAATTGCGTTTAAAACTCATAATGACCCCTTGGTCTAGTGGCTGAAGAACAGATGTGACATTAGGTGGAAAATATTCCACGGTGATTGATTTCAACCCATTTAGTTTGGGATGAGCCGTGCAGGTATCAATTACAAGAATAATTTTTCTACCTTGAATTGTCATTTGCTTATCCAAGCAACGTAGCCATTCCTCAAAAATGACAGATGTCATCCACGATTTGGAGTTGTTTTTGTACGTGACAGGTAAGGTTTTTAGTCCTTTAAAACATCTCGGCTTTTTTGATTTTCCGATCACTAAGAGTGGAAGTTTTTCATCAGGCTTGGAGTCGATTACAAAGAAACGTAATCGATTACGATTACGATTACAAAGGGAGAAATTGAGAGATTACGATTACGATTGTAATCCTTTGCCAAAAAGTAATTACGATTACGGCAGCGATTACAGTCGTTGCAAAATGTAATCGATTACGATTATGACATCCGATTACGATTTTGATTACGATTAGATTAGCATAAAATTATCCGATTTTATGCATACAACTCTCATTTTCACAACAGTGACATAAATCAAAAAGTTATGATTTTTAATTAAATTTCTGATTTAATAAGAGATAACTGAAATGATGATGAATGCAATTATAATGAAACAATTTCAACATCACAGTTCTGGAATTATGACGTCGTTGCAGAAATGAAAAATTTGTATTATATATATATATATATAATCAGGAAAGGCACATTCAGTATTTTTCGAATATTTAAAACTCATGTGAGGGATAACTACATTGATCGTATTTTGTATATAAGCAAAGACGATGCACTAAATGTATATATAATGCATAAGTGGTTTACCTGCTTCATTGTTATTTTGTGTGCATACAATCAAAATTTAGTTGGCCGCAATTTCTGAAAATGTAGTATATTTCTCCATTGTATTTATTTTCTAGTTTAAATTGTGCAAATATTTCACATAACACCAATTAGTTTACTGAAAATAATAATTTTGTTTGATTCTCTATGAAATCACTTATAAGATGTGCATGAATTGCACGGGATAACAAAATATTCAGATAGTGTAAGAGATAAATAATCTTTTGAAAATAAATGCTGCATTTTAGAATAATTTCAAAAAATTTGAACATGAACATTCAAATAACTCTTAGCAAAATTAGTAATCGTTTAAAAGTAATATAAAGAATAATTATAATACGAATGACTATAATATTTTAATGTCTTTTGTGTTTTTTTTGTTTTTTTTTAACATGCACGAGCATATAATATTTTTCCATGTACTAACTGTTTTAATAAAAAAATAAAGTGCAAGGAATTTTACAACGCAAATTTAACGTACAAGATTCAACTGAAATACAAAATTCTGTTGAGGTAATTTTAAGAAGAAAAAGATAATTAATTTTTAAAAATAATTCCTAAATATTCATGCATGTAAAAAACAGGGTTAGGATTTCATGCATCTTAAGCATAGAGCATCATGTAACGCCTGCTCCTAAATTGCTGAAGTGTAAATGTGCTATTCTTTAGAAAAATTCTTCACTTCTGCCGTTAAAGAAAGGCGAAAACGCAAAAGGCATTTCATGTCTCTTTATGTGTGTAGGTGATAGTACCAACACTAGATTTTCAGGGGGCAGTCTACTTCGATTATTGGACCCCCGCGGAGAGAAGAAAGGGGGAACTCTCTTTTACTCGCGGCGGGCCCGTCCAGACTCTCGCCTATTGCCCAACCGTTTGAATATGTTTTGAAGGGGTAATTAAGGAAGCAAAATGACCGATGCTTTTGGTCCTTCTATAGACACCTTCCTCTTTCTTATCTAACCCGAAATCTTTGACTTGCGGACAGATTACCGCTCTTTTACCGAAACTGGACGACGCGAGGAGACCAGAGGCCCCCCCCCCCTACCCCTGAGAGCCCCAAGGCGATGCGAGTGACATATCCAGACCAGACTCCCTTTCTTCTCGGGCTCTCCAGCCATTCCTCGTGGAGAGTGGAGCCGCAATTAAGAATTCTGAGAGACCGCAACAAGTAGGACAATAAGCGTCTCTAGCAGACTATTATATGGTCCTGCCATCAAGGCTCTGCGACCGCCACACAGAACCTTTTATATTATGATCCCCCGTAGGTTACAGACCGCTTAGGATAGGACTTCAGTACACAGTTTGAATCCTTCTTCTTGTAATCTTATCTCTTCTATCCAAGGGTAGCGCTAAAAATTTCAGCTTTCAGCAGGTCAAGATTACACGATTGCAGGATCAGCAGATTACGGATTTTTTCCTTAAGATTACGATTAAAATTACGGGAGAAAAAGGATTACGGGATTACACAATTTCGATTATGATTATGAGAATATGCCATCATCAGATTACGATTATGATTACGATTTTGTCAAAATGTAATCGATTACAGCCGATTACGATTACGTAATCGCGATTACTCCAAGCCTGGTACCAGACATATTTGAGCATAAGAGAACTGTTAGTCTTTGCTTGGCTTCTTTCCCTCCACTCGCAGTTTCGTTTTTTAAAACGAAAGATTTATCAGGTTTCATCATGAAAAACAGTCCAGTCTCGTCTGCGTTAAAAATATCCTCTGGAGTATAATTTTTGATAATTTCTTCCAGCTTTTCTTTTTTCCATGTGTCCACTGCTTCTTCATTCACAGAACCACTTTCGCCACAAAGCTTCCGGAATGAAAGACCATGTCTGGTTTTAAATTTTTGCAACCATCCGTCCGAAGCTTTGAACACAGTTTCGTCAATGTCCATTTTTTGAGCAAAAGTTAGAGCTTTTGACTTCAGCAAATTTCCATCTATTGGGACATTTTTTGATCCAGGGTTCGCACAGTCCTTACAAGTCCTTATAAACTCCTTACATTCTGGTACTCCTTAATAAGGACCCTTATAGTCCTTATTTTTCATTTACAGTCCTTTTTTTTCGTAAAAGTTCATCGTCATTGCAGCAAAAAATACGTATTCCTAATTTCCACGTGCAAGCAAAGAAACTCACGCGTTCCTTTCTTTGCGTAATCGTTTTGCATCCTTTACAAGAATCATATTGTTTTCCTTTAAATTATTTTTTAAGTTTAGTTATGAAGTAAACAAATAAAATTTCTTTTTATTTTTACGAAAATCTTACCGTATATACTTGCGTATTATCCATTCGCACGTAAACCGAACCCCTAACTTTCAGACAAACAAACGGAAACCCGTGTGTAAGTAGACTAACCTACTTTCAAAGAAAAATCGGGAACGTTTTTGCCGCAGATTTTTAGATATTATAAATGTTTTAAAAAGAAGGGAAATGAAATGTAATTACAATCGAAAACGTATAGTTTGATTTTTGCCATCGCGATTTTCGTAAAGGGTCCGTTTTTCCGTTATGTTTTTTGTTAATGGTTGCTTTTATTCTGAAATAATAAAAATAAGTTTTTGCGCTTTAACTTCTTCAGACATGTGATTTTTCCGTATTTTCCATAATTTTGGAGATTAAGAATTTAGTTTCCGTGAAAAATCCATAATTTTGGAAAACTATCTTCCCCTTTTTGCTATGCAAATCTTTGAAAGTAACGCGCTAACATACATACCTACTAACAACTTTTACACATTAGGAGTAAAATTTACGCATTTTGTCAGTTTTTGCACTTTCAAGTTTCGGTCCCGATTTTTTTATGCATTTCGAAATCCGATGTCATCGGCTTCGGTGAAACTTCCTAGTTCTCATTTACTGCCCGATTCTGCCTCGTGGGTATCAATAACTTTGAGCTGACCATTATTTTTTATCTTTATTAAGTTCTAGTTTCTGTAGTAAAGAGCTTGCACCGACGTAATTTTGCCACGCACACTGGAAAATTTGCCCGAAAATATAATTAATTTTTCAAAAGTTATTTTACGTTTTAGTGATTATATCAGTTAATTGTAATTATTATATATTACAACCTTATTAATAATCTAGTTAACAAAATATTTTTGTCTAAAATACCCCCCCCCCCCCCTTTGTATGTAATTTTATAAGTTTTTTTTTAAATTTTTGGCGGTGTTTAGCATTAGAGGTTTTTCCTTTCAAGTACTCATTATAATATTGTTGCAAAATAAATTGGCAATTCTTTCTGCTTTCATTCATAATTAAAAAGCATGAAAAAAAATCAGCAATCTTCTGTTTGGAGATTTTTCCAATAGTATAAAATAATTAAGTTTGAGGAAAAATAAGACTAAGGTTTTTGATAGTGCCTCTTCTTGATCTTAGAAGTTCATTAATCCAGTTACAACTTTCTGCGCTTTTTGTATAGTTAGGTGATAATAGGTGAAGGAAGGAAGACTACAAGCAGGATTAAAACAAAGAAAAATCCTATTTATTGAAGTAACAAAAGCCATAACTGATGCAGGCAATGACTACTTTTATCCATTTCTGTCTTATTCAAATATTTTTCGTAAATTCTAACCTAATAAATCATATTTGAAAGTTGGAAGAACATTGATCTCCTACATGAAGTGGTTATAACTGAGGAAAGGAGAAGGTCAGTAGCGTCCTCCAGAATAAAATATGAGCAGTATCTAACAGAACAAAGGCAGTAGTAACAGTCTACCTCTGCGGAAATGAAACCAAAAAGAATAATTGGTGACATATATTTTTTAAAGCAAAAGAAAAGGTGTATTTAAAAGGAGAAATCTGTTAGAAAATATGGCAGAGGATTTGGCCGAAAAAGCAGAAGCAGCAAAAGATGTTCAATTGCTTATAAAATCTAATAGTTACAGAAAAAGATCAAAGGAAAAAGCGAGGAAATTTAATTTATGTAGGAAAATAGATGAAAAGAAGAAAAAGATAGACTCTTAATTGAAAAGTTTTCGTTCAATTCTTATGCTTTCATTAATTTTCATTTTTAGTTTTTCAATTTGTAAACTCCTTATAGTTAGTGATATTTCATATGGGATAGAAATAATTAGCTATTGATTTCACTTCCTTTAACACTATTTACCGGGCCGTTTTCAACCATTTCTAAACTTTCATTTTACATCAAGTTGCTACTCATTATAATAAAACTTTCGGTCACCTTAACTTGTCCTACATTAGGAAAGGCCAATGCAATTGAAAGTTGCACTATAATTAGTAACAAATCATACTAAATGGAAGCTTCGAAACACTCAAAATGACTGGTTTGGTAAATTTGGTGACAAAATTATTTTGAAATTATAGCAACTATGTCTTGTAATTAATGTTGGGAAATGTGATATTTATATGAATATTTGCTTTTTATGATAAATATCACTAAAGCATTTACATAACCTTTATTTTGCTAGTGAAAATTTACTTCTGCTAAAATTATACTAATAACAGCAATGGTATCAATATCTTTTCACAAATAACAAAGTTTTCTTTTCACTCAAGCTAAAAAGTTTTCATTGTGTAATGAGAATCAAATATTATATTTCTTCATAATTTTGATTTGTTCATGAGCATGAGAAAATGACAATCTTAACATCCCACAAATTAAAACATGTAATGGAAAAATAATGTATTGTTTATAAGTAGCATACTTAATTTTACAAAATTATAAATTACTCTTAATTCAGTGCATTACTTGTCTGTCAGCTCAAAAGAAAGGATCTCGCTATCATTTACAACACGATTAAAACCAACACACTTGTATTTTTTTAATAGTTTTCAAGAAACATTAATGTAAGTATTTTTATATAATAATACTACTACTATAAATTTTAAGTAATCTTGTTTCCATTTGTATGTAAAGAAGAAATATATGATTGTAAGGAGAAGGAAGATTTTCTCATTATTTTCGTTTTTAAATTCTTTATAGTCATAATTCTTTTTCCCATTTGTTTAACTGGTTTATGCGTATTTTTTTTGTAGAATAATCGGTTTTAAATTTTTGAATATTTTGAATTTACCACAAACTTTTTAGAAGCGAGTCAATGGAGTGTGTAAGATACATTTAATAAGAACTCAATGCAGAGTTCATAGCTTGGTAAAAATACATCATGATAAGTGTTTAAATGTCACGATATATATGTTCGCTAACACTGCTTATTTTCTACCTTGACAAGGTCCTTATAAAGTCCTTATTTTTTATTAAGCAAATCTTGTATGAACCCTGTGATCGCATTATTTTCAACCATTCATATAAACCTTCTTCGATCTTCTGAAATTTCCCTTCACGGGACCAGTTTCTAGAAGATTTGACTCCAATTTCTTCTTTTCTTAAAATTGAGTCCCGGTTGTTAATGATGCCAAATAAGGTGCTTTTGGGAATTTTGAAAACTCTAGCAATTTCGCATTTTTTTAAAACTTTTTTATCAACTTCATTTAAGATTTTAATTTTAGTATCTAGACATATCGCATTGCGCTTGTTTGAACCTGCCATCTCGTTCAATAGCGAAAATGCAACTCCTGTTTGCAGTATGCATTTCACTGAAGAACCTTATTCTTTTTTCGCTCCTTCCCCCAGAGGATAACTAATCCAAGGCACGTGACCTGGAACCTGTCAACATTCAGGTTGAAGAGCAGGTTAATTTTTCTCGAACCCTCTCATTCACATTTCTGGAAGCAGAACTTCTGAGCTGACATGACACCACCAGTCACGGACAGCAAGACTCCTCGTATTTCGGAGAATCGACCCTTGGGAAAACACGTGATTCAAATGACAAAAACTACCAATACATCTGTCAACCCCTTTTCCTAAAATCCGTAAAGTCCACGTGCTCTCTCCCCCTCTCTATTCTTTCCATACTATGGTGAGTGGTAATCCCCTCCCCCTGTCAAAGTTGGACTGACTGAACACTGAAGGCTGCATGCAGCTTGTCAGTAAACTATAATCAAGGTCATTTCAAGTTACAAATTTAGAAACATGTTCTTTTTGGAAAAATACCGGAAATAGTGTCCGTTGAATGCGGTCGCTGTATTGGATTGGGCGATACAGAACGGTCGTTATACCGAAAGCAAATTAACATAGAGTTCATAGGAAGAAAGTTGGGGCTTTTATCACTGGTCGTTATAATGGAATGGTCTTTATAATGCGAGGTCGTTATAACGAGCGTCGACTGTATTTATTATTATTGTTTTTTAGACTGAGCGCTAAATTTTACGCGATACAGAAAATTTGTAAAATTGAAGATCGGGCTTTCTTTTATTTTCCTGAAAAGCTGATCTTTTGTAATTAAAAGTCTTTAGTAAGCGGCTAGAGAATTTAAAATCATGTCAGAATTTGATGATATTCTTTTTTTGTATTGTTTAATTAAAGAGGTTTTACAAAAAAACGGGAAAAGTCTGGATTTTTCGATGTTTTGCCGCGAACGTAAGTCGACTTTTGTTCCTTTTTTTGTGCTAAATTTCTCGACTTATAAGAGAGTATATACTGTATTAAGAAATGCTATTAATGAATGAAATGCTAATGGCCAAATCTATGAGTTTTGATGCTATTTACAAAATTTTTTGAATCAGGACCCAAAATCCGGAAAGTTTGCCGCTTTTACTCAAATTTTTTTTTTTTTTGAAAGATCGGGAGTTTTCCGAATTGCCGCATATCATCGGCAGGTAGTGGGTTGCAAGCTACTCATCCTAACTGAAAAAAATAGCATAATTTAAGTTGCAGACTCATATTTGTTTAAGGCTAAACACTTTAAAATAAAAAAGGCACGTGATGCGTCCCTCTACTACCCCCAGCTATTCCAAGAAGCTAAAGGGGAGAAGACAATAATGCTCTGGAGTTCTGAGAAAATTATTGGGGACAAATAAAGGTGGGGGGCAGGATGCCTGGATTGAAGTTTTCTTACTGCACTTCCTGCTTTGAATGCCGTTCGGCCGATGTTGGCATGGTCTGAATAGACCGCAGGGCGCATAGAAAAGGGAAGAAAGAGGCCGCCGGGCGCAAAAAAGATTTAAAAGGGCCGCCGGGCACAGCGCCCTGTCAAAATTGTTTAGAGTCAGCACTATAATAAGCAGAAAGCAATTGCTCAAGTCATAACTTGGTGAATCGCTCTCATGTGGTCAAATTCAAAAATAGATGTCGGTGGTGTAATCCTGAAAAAAAGAGTTGGGGGGGGGGGGGTACGCTTATACATAAGAGAATAAGCAATTGAAATCAAAAGTCGGGGGACGCTTATGTTAAAATGTAAAAAGTTTTGGGGGACGCTTATATTGAAATAAAATGGGTAAAGGGGCCGCCGTTTCCCTGCGTCCCCCCTCGACTACACCACTGATAGATGTGATATGTTGTTATTTTATTTTACTGTTCATATTTGTGTAGTTTCAACTTGCATTTCAAATAATGTTGCTTTAAAGTTTTCCAAAGGAAAAAAAGGGGGCAGGTGGAGAAAGATGGACATAAACAATTAGAAATATGTGAAACAATCAAAGCAATTTATCTATATTTATTTTAGAAAGAATTAATGTTTTTCTTAATGTTGAAATAAAAAGATAGCTGAGAAATGCCAATGAAGTTGATTTTGTGTGTATTGGGGATTGGGAGCTGAAATTGCATACAAACTCAGTTCTATTTATTGAAAACTGTGTAAATGTATATGAAATGTTATTCTTTAACTTTTTCATTTAACAATTACTGCAATATCTATCGCCAGCATGGAATGAGGCTACACTTGAAGAAGAGTACTCTACAATATGTGTAAGATATTGATTTCAGAAAATATTGCTTCATAGTTGGTTAAAGCAATACTCCTAAACTTTTTCTTATTTCGAGGGATAAAAAACTATGCCATATTGTATTAATTTTTAGTAACTGTTAGAAAAGGGCAAAATTCAATTTCTTCACCAAAAAATTTATATACAAAAATATTTTTTTAAAGGAAAGAAACGGTAGATAATTTTACTTTTTATCACTGAAAGCCATAAATAAATAAATAAACTCACATACTTTTAGTGCTGTTAATTAAAAAAGTACTATCATGGCAACCAAACTCAAATAATGTCATTTAATGGTTTTAGCTGCTTTTTAGTCTGCGTACATGTCAATTTACATTTTGATGAATTCAATACAGGGTTGGTATTTTCACCAGGACTAGCAGGGACGGATTTCCCATAAGGCCAACCTAGGTCATGGCCTAGAGCGCAGCCGGTAAGAGGGCGTAAATTTAGAACGCGATATAAAACGAGAAAGGTCATTTTTTTTTCTTTTTCAATTTTATTTATATATTCTTTTAGTATCGCTAAAAATGTTATTTGCAATGTACGCATTTTGAAATAACTTTTTCGTTAACTGACTATTCATTCTTTCTTTCTTTATCTTTCATTCTTTTCTCAAACATTCATTATGAGTTAACGGGAAGCAGGTTAAAAATTCTTGCAATTTGAAGGGATAATGATTGCAGAAAGCAGTTGGACTTGAACCTCACAAAAGACAACTAACTTTCCCTGCATCTTTTGCTACATTTGACAAAGTGCAAACAGCCCCCGCTTTTTCCTCCAAAAACAGATTTCAGATAAACAGATAAAATAAATAGTTTATTTATTTTACTTCATACCCCAAAATTTTTTTTTCACAATTATATTCAACTTCTATTGATATGTTTTATTATCGTACCAATAAAGGGCGCCAAAACCTAACTGGATTTTTGCACTCACGGCATGAGATGCAAAAATTTCGTCTGCCTGTCTTTCTTTTAGAAAATGGCCTGTGCCCGATCGATGGGGGGGGGGGGGGGGGCAAGCGGGGGTCCCTGCCCCGGGCGGCAAATTCAACTGAAAGGGGAAAAAAACTTGAAGTGACTCTGAGTGAAATTGAAGTGTATTCCTGATTTTTCACTATTTTCTGCCGCATTATCTTCCCATTATTATATAACACTTCAAAGCTCTAAGCTGCTGAAAACAAATCTTTTCCCGTCTTCAGTCCCGGCTGTGTGCTGTAAATCTATGTAAATGACCTTCAGCAAACAGGTGACCCTCGCTTTCTTTTGGCGGAAAAAATCTATTCCTGTGAGTCGCACGTCTGCGTTCATAGGTGTTTCTCGGAACCCCTTTTTATCTATCAATAGTTTGAAAAGTTCAGTTGGGGAGAGCCATGCGAACATTTTCCCCCGAGGGCTGTCTCACGGGGCTGAGGCTTTTGATCTTCGGCGTCCAATGGGACTTACTTTTTTTGGCACTTCTGGCTTACTGCCTGATGACCCCATAAGGACACCACACCAGACATCAGCTTAAAAACTTCTGGCCCATACAGTGTACAGAAGCTAGTTGCTTTGCTATTGTTCGTTTCACTATTATGTGAAGCTGCCAACCGGCGGCTTCAGATAATAGTTTTCTTAAAAAAGAGTTAACCTATTCCCCCAAGATTTTCGGTTTAAAACAGACGTACGAATAATTGATAGAAGCAGACAACAAGTCTGGCTTATGAATGGAACATGGAACTTAAAGAAACTTTGACTTTTGTGTGATTTGCTCTCTTTGGAAAGTACATTTTACACGCCTTTTTTGTGCATGCCGCAAAACTGAAAGGTGTGTTCAGAAGACGGTATGGCACTTCCGTAATTAGCAAATGGAAATGCCAGATGGTATGTGGGCTGATATCTGTGACAGGTAACTAACTAATTGCAGGACCGGCAAGAGGTCCTGACCAATCGAAAAAAAATACATAGATCATTACATAGATTAATGCCTTCTACCTCTGAAACATGTCTAAATTCTGAATTTCGAAGGGGACCACTTCATATTTATCTTCCTAATGTGTCCTTGCACCCTTGCAGACAGGCGAAGATAATTTGATCCATCGCATTCACAATATAGGAAGTACTTCCTTATCGGTATGTTTTGCTCATTTTATACTTTGTTAATAACTATAAAAGTGATGTAAAATACAAATGAACAAAAATTTGAACATCTCATTTTGTCTTCTCTTTCTTTCGTGAAAAACAGTTTCATCAATGAAAAGGATTCCAGTGCCGGATCTAGGGCTGGGCAAGCCGGGGAAAGGGGGGGGGGAGGTGGCAAATTCAACTGTGATGCAAAAAAAAAAAAAAAAAAGAGAGAAGAAAAAAGGAAAGAAATAAAAGAAAAAATATTTGATAAAGAAAATTTAACCTTTGGAAGATAATTAAAATCCTAGTGCACCGATTTTATCATTGATCAGCTTTTTTGCTAACGATTAAAACCGATTAATAGAATTATTTATTTGTATAAACTGTCGGAAACTCTAAAATTGAGGTTAGGGGGCGACAAAATTCGCAATGTCAAAATTTGAAACTTTAAAATGAAGAAAGCCAAGGTTTCTTCCCCTTGTAATAGTGAAATACGTGTAAATTATGCAATGATCAAACAATACCCAATAGTTTTCCTTTTACGAACTCTCAAATCATCCTTTTGGGAAGAGGTGCGAGCTTGTCAAGTATTGGTTTAGAAGGCAAACACGTGGCTCTTCGATATGGGCATTAGTAAGAAGGAGGGGGGGGGGGAGTCCAGACCAGGATTTTTAAAAAATGCCAATTTTTTTTCATAAATTTTAGAAGTAAAAGCATTTAAATAAAAAAAAGTTTTGTTTGATTTTTTCCCTCTAAAGTTTTTGAAGTCCCAAATGCGTCTCCTGAGGCCTCAAAATACACCAGCTTGCACCCCCCCCCCCCCAATGTTGAGCTGAAAGGGCCACAATGTCTGATGTGGGGACATTAATGAAAGTTCTATCTGCTTGTCAGTAGTCGAAAGTGAAAAAATCCTCAAAAATAAATGAGAAAAGGCCAGCGCCTAACATGTTTATTAAGTATATACGTTTCAAAAATTCTTACTGTATATTAAATCTAATGTTATTTATTAAGTCAAAAATTTAAATGGAAGGAAGGGGGCAGGGATGAACTGGGACCCCTAAAAGGGCAGGGGGGGGGGACCAGCTAACCAAAGGGCGGCAGCCTTTACTTTAAAAAAAATATAATTATGATAATAGTAGTAATAATGAAATTAAATCTGCCTGACACATGAGGTTTTAATGCATCCTTTGGAAAACTTGACCTCCTAATATCAGTCATACAGGAACAACCATTACTTCCAGCTTAGAAACAGAACTTCATGGCATAATTTAGCTTGTTTTGCATGAAATGCTTATTGTTTAATTGAAATTTTGTTTTAACTGGAAAACTATTTTAATTTATGTAGTAAACTTCTATAACTAAATGCACGAAGCAGACTTTTGCTTTGAAATCTTGGATTCTTTATGTGAAAATACTATCACCTGCTATTCTCACTCAGATACGATAGTTTTTTTTAAAGGAGCAACACAAATACTTTAAATGCTATGCATTACTTTTTTTCACCTTTTCAAAAGAAAACAAAAAAAACCCCAAAATATTTAATTTGCCTTTCTTGTTTTTGGTTTTTGCTTAGACCAAAATTTGTAAAACTTACCAAGAGTAGTGGTTATAATATGAACAAAAAATATATAATGCAATAATATAGTGCAAAACGGGGCAAGCTAGAAATCAGTGACCATGCCCTGCAAAAGCTCTAAAAAGACTGAAAAGAAATTCAGACAATTGATTGCTCACTTCGGAGGTTTAACTTATACAATGAAAAACAAGGCTTTACTGATTGAATGAAGACATAATTTGCAATAAACAGATAAGTTAAATACAAAAAAAAAAATAAAATTAGGATTACATTAAAATACAGGGTCGTTTTTACTTTTTATGTTTGTTCGATTCTTTTTTTTTTTTTTCCCTTTCATTTTTAAATAGGTGGAAATAAAATTACTGTTAATTAATACAAGAGCAAAGGAATCTACAACGAAAAGGAATGTCATTACTGCACTTTGTGTAATATTTTTAAAATTTTCCTTAAATTTTTCTACGTCCGTTAAAATAATTTTTTTTAGGCACATAGAGAGAGGCACCAGATTTACAAATTTGACACAATCATTGAAGTAATTTTCAGCTGGATTTTCGAATAAAAATTATTTACATAAGAAGTGCTTAGTAAATTAGAAGTATAGCGCAAATTAAAACATACACCGTTTCAAAGAAGCTAATTCTAAATAATAAGAATTCAAATTGTTACTTTGCACTGCATATTATTTTATATACTAATTTATTAGCGATATTCTCATATTACTATTATTATTATTATTCAGAAACACCATTCAAAAGAATAAAACTAACAATCAGTTTACATTTAACAATGACAGACGTTTCTGAAATGTTATATTTGGAACTAATGTAAAAATAATATTTATAGTTCGATACTGTTAGTTATTGTTTGTAACGGATTTAAAATATGAGACAAGCAATGTATGTGCAATTAATATTTTGATGTAATCTTAAAAGTAGGTAATGAGTAAAACTAATCTATTTTGACTCTTAAAAGCCTATTTCTTACCATTATATTATATATATTTTTTCTAACATTGTAAAGTTTTGCGGCAAAAGCTTATTTAAAGCAGTGTTTCCCAACCTTTTATCTCTTAAGAACCCCTTCTGACGTCCAAACGATGGCGAGCCCCCTTCTGTAGTCGTTAGTAACGGTGACAAAAACTAAAATTTACCAGCACTTTTATTTGCCATATTGTACAATACTTCATAACAAGAAATGAAAACATAATTATTGCAAACATATAAGTTTAAATAAAAATTAAAATACAGCTACAAATATTTTTTTTGATTATTACATTTTTATTATTTGTTCTTTTTGAATTATTATTTGGGTAGTAGACATATGTACTCCTAAAAAATTTTTTAATTATTTTTCCGACAGGCTCCACTTTGCGGTTCAAATATACAAAATCTTCGAAAAGTTTGAAATTTAAAGGAAAACTAAAATTTACGTAATCTTAAAATTTTAATTGCATCTTTGTGATAATGCAGGAAAGTTAGAATAAAGTGTTATAAATGCGAGTCCATATTTTTAATTAATGAGTCAATGTCTTCTGGTTCCAGTTTAGGATCTGTATTATGAAAAATAAGCCTAAAATATGCAAAATTTTACATTTTATGCAGTAAGTTTTCATACTTCTGAATCGTTCTTTGCCCTTGCAAAGAAAAACTGGAAAATGGTTGGAGAAAAATACGTTCTAAACTTTAACGTAAGTCAATAAATATCTTTCAGTAAAAGTAGAAATAAGTGTATTTCAAATTTTGTATGTATGCTTTCTATGCCAGATCATTACTTTTCTGTATTATCTGGAAAACAATTCATTTTTTCAAAATCATTTTTACACTCCTTCCTAATTAGTATGTAAATTTATTATTTTGTTTTTTCTTTTACGTTAGCATTTAAAAATTCCGCCATTATAATATTATTTCTGCTAACCCCTTTTTTACACCACGGAACCCCTAGGGGTTCGCGAATGATCAGTTGGAAAACGCTGATTTAGAGTAATGGTTAAGGCAGTTTTATTAATGAATAAACAAATGTTTAGCATATTAGTTACATAAATGACACGTTAACAATTATGCGTAAATAAATATACTACTTGTACTTCAGTTATTTCAAATATAGTACACTAATCATATCGATTGATTCTTGTGAAATATTAAATTTGTATAAAAAGTAATAATAATAACAAACTTCAGGCAAATTTTAAACTTTTGAAAAAAATCATGTTTTTAAAAAATGATTTAAACACTTCATTTAAATCACCGATTTCAAACACCAAATTAAAGCAAATGATTTACATCACCGGACCCTGTAATTTTAATTGTGCAAAATTAATGTACAATAACTTTACTTTTAAGATAGTTTGCGATAAAAAATTATTTGCTGTTTTTAATTAATAAATAAAATTAAACAATAATTAAATTACTGTTTCTATTTTTATTTTAAAATTGGATACACAATCTTAAAATAAAAATAGCTAAAATCAGATTTGAACTGAGTCAAATTAATCTGTTTTGGAGTGAAATCCAGATTCTAAAACAAATAGGACTCAGAATAAAATACCGGAGCATAAAATACCTGATAGAAAAGTGTAGAAATGCCTTCCCTGCATATAAGAAAATTTTTAAATTAAATGAAATGCCCTATGAGATAAGTTTAGTCTAATGAAAATCTAAAAACAGTTCAATTTTGGAATAATTACTATGTTTTTATTAGTTATTACCAATGGAAGTGTCATGTCACTTGCTTTTTGGAATTTAGTACATGAATAACTTTTCGAAAAGTAAATGAATTTGTTTTTACTGTAGTAACTGCGTCCCTGTGTTTTATGTTAACTGAACATTGCCTATGTGCCTTTTTAAATTTGAATATAGCTCTTATGTTCGCGTCTGTTTACACTGTGTATGTACTCCCTCCGCCTCCGCCAAACATCACAAAATAAAGCATGTTATAAGGCAGGAAATGGGGTCAACAAAATTTTATACATGTTTTTCAATGTTACTCCACAAGCAATTACTCCCAAATTGTTTACCGAAAAACTGAGAAGTCTTCACAGGGCACCATGGAATTTTCCAATAAATTTAAAAAATAATTAGAAGTTTGCTCATTTTGAAACTTTAGCAGTAGTTCGCAATGACCTATAATAAAAACAGGGGGTGTCCTACAATAAAAAATTGAGGGTTATGCAATGCAGATACACTAGTTTTATTAATTTTCATACGTTACTTATGATCAGCAGGGGTGCACACCCCTAAAAATTTCGGAGCCCCTCAAAATCGGCAACCCAACAAACTTTGATTTAGGGAAGGGAATCTTTTTTCCAAAACAGGCGCCTCGACTTGACCCTCAGGACATGTTCGTGAATTCTCATAGACCTATAGACCATAACACTTATGCTCTCGACTGTCCCCTCACCCCTTCCCCCGAGCCTTACCAAAACATGTCCCTGAAGCATATACGTCCTAAAGCGTCCACAAATGTGGTTTTGCCCGGTAAAGTCGTTTTTACCTTTATTAAAGCAAGATATTGTCACGGATTAAAAGCAGATTATTTCATTTTATTCCTCTTATTGTAAATTATTAGGGAGGAAAAAATGTCTCAAATATATATATATATATATATTTTTTTTTTTTGGAAGGCGTCTAGATGAAAGGGCGCACCGGGACATGTCCCGGTGTCCCGGTGGGCCAGTCCTCCCCTGGAAGGGGATGCAAAATGGGGCTTTGGCCTAGGGTGTAAAAATATGTAAATCCGTCCCTGAGGACTAGGGCAAAAGTTGGAAAAAATGGCAAAAGTACTCATTGTTCTTAAATAATGTGCAGTAAAGTCTATAATTTAATAAGGACCTAAATAATTGATATAATTTTTTAATATTTAGAATACCTTTATTTTGTCGGTTGGTGTCATGTCTAGGCGCAAAGCGAGAAAGAATGGGTGCACTGCTCCTGAGTCAAATGGGGCCCTTATCCCTTTCGGGACGGGCGCCGCAGTCAGCGAACTGCCGCCACCAGACGGGGTTCTAGCAGAATGGATTGTCACTTGAGGATGGGCGATTTGCGCTGCTAAGCCTAACTTTGGAAAAAAATTCATAAAAAATTAATTTTTTATTCAATTGCTTCAAAATTTGGTACATTATAAGAAAACCTTGTTGTCAGCCATAAGGAATAATTTTAAAACTTCATCATAATATTTTAACCGAAAAAAATTCTATAGAATTAATTTTAGAATGATGAAATTCTTGACTCACCTCAAAAAGCAATGTATGAAAAATATTTAAAAAAAAAAAAAAAAAAATCACAATTTAGTTCACGGAGCATATAGATACAAATAAAATAATACAAATTATTTTATTGATAAAAAATTATCTCTGCTGTCGCGGGATGTAGGAGGCATGCATGCTACAAATTATGTGTGTGATAGTATGTCAGTATCAGAGTCACTATCACCTTCCAGTTCCTTTTGAAATATCAAAACTATCATCACTATTTGAGTATGAAGCATTCACTAATTGGGTGTATTCCTTTTTTTAAAATTTAGTTTTCTCTTAGCCGTTTTAATAATAAAGCATTTGTCAAATGATACAAGAAAATCTCCTCTGAGCGCTAGCCAAATCCGAATAAAAATGAAGACGAGGAAGCCAACCACTGAATATCTCCTACACATCGACAAAAAAAAGAAATAAAAGTATTTGGAATGATCAGAACCATTTGCATGTGTTTATATCAGCTGATTCAGTTAAAGCTCCAGCTTGTTTATTTTCATTACTCATTGCCACCGCTACTCTGTCATAAATCCTTCTCTCCTACCTAACCCAGAAAAAAAGAATAAAAAAATGCTATGGAAATAAAGGTCAACATTCTCCAGTCTCGACATATTACACCATAACAGTCATAGGGCCCCATCTAGTATCAAAGAGAAATACTAATATTTCATTCCATCTGAAATCCCGTATACGGTACACCCGTCCTCAAGGCTCTAATAGAACAGCGAGGCGTATTCGTCACACCCGGCTGTGCGGTAGCTCTCGCTGGCGGTTCGTATACGTCACACCCGTCCCGAAAGGGTTAAAGACAAGAGTCTGACTTCCACCCCATTTTGTTATTTAACAACTTTATTTTGTTAATGTTTAAATATTACAATTAAAAAACTGTTCTATGAAAGTCTGTTATAAATTCAGAAAAATAGTAGTTAAAATAAACTCAAAATTGCGCAATAAAAAAACTTCTCTTATATCCTAATAAGGCGACTTAATTTCTTTTCTTCCTTTTTCTTTTTCAAAAAAAAACAGAAACTAAAATCACTTTCACCTTATGTTTTAGTTTAGCTGGGAAAAAATAAAATAAATGAGCACTGTAAATGCTATTTTTGCTGATATGGTTTCTACCAGGTTTTTTTCGCCAATGGCAAAAACGTGCAACAATGATTCAGTAGAAAAATTTTTAAATCAGCAGAAAAATATTACAATTTATGTGTTATTTTACTTGCTGTTCTCTAAATTGTTATTAGTATCTGGGGTTGTGCAGGAGAAAATTTGCTTTCGTTTTCGACCCTTCACAAAATTCAAATCAATCAAGATGGGCTCTTCACAAAATTCAAATCAATCAAAACAGACCTTTCACAAAATTCAAATCAAACCAGACCCTTCTCCTCATTTGTGCTTTAAATTAACGTGTAATTATATTATTATTATTGTTTACTTGCACAAAGTTAAATTATTTTTATTATTATTGTTATTTTGTTGTTATTATTGGTACTATTTTGATTTGTCGATGGTTGTTCTGCAATTGTTCAATAATTTTAAAGTGCTGCTAATGGGTAAATATGGCTTTCATTATGATATGTTCAAAATATGTTGCAATATTTTGAGTTATGCATAATTCAAATTTTAAAAAAAGTAGAAAAACATTATATCATTTTTTGCTAAGTGATATTTTCTGTAGTTGACATTATCATTCTTTAATGGAATTATTCAACAGTGCTTATGAAGAAAATTCATCTGAGAGTGAAGACGAAATGGACAATCTTGTTTTTAAATTTCAGATGCTAGCTTCCAAATCTTCTAATTTTAGTTTTTGTTTGCCAAAACATGAGCAAATGGTAAGTAAAATCAAATGGTAATATTCTTGTTATAACTTGATTATAATTCGTGAGATTGCACAAAAGTAATTTTGTGATGCTTGGCAAGTGTTCTACTTTGCAGAATAAAAATGAACAAATGTATAAGGCACATAAATTGCTATGACTATTGCATACATTTGTTGAAGAATAGCAGATATTATCGACAATACATTAAGCACCATATGACAAAAATATTTTTTTGTGCATCACTACATATAATACTTTCTCTGAAAGAGCCTGCTGTCGAATTTAGAAAATTATTCTGGTTACTGATTTAGATTCTTAACCCTTTCTAAGGCCGTAGTAAGTATACTAACCACCAAATTCATCAATATGAAAACATTTGCAGTAAGCTATTTCACCCCTTTGGTTGTCAAAAATTCGTAAAGACTATAGGAAGTATATTTGCCATCAAAAGCATCAAATTTTAAACGTGTGAGGCATATCCACCCCCAAAGTTCGGGGGAGGGGGGGGGGGGTTAAAAATCACGGTAATTTTATTGAATGAGCTATATGAATTTCTGTTTTGAAATCAATCTAAATCCGAAAAATATTTTAATATTCCATTACTAGAAAAAAAATGGCCCGTTAAAGGGTTTTTAAACAATACAATGGAAATTTTTAATTATTTATTTTTAAATAAAAGGTTTTGTATGCATTTCAATCATAAGTATGTTTTGATATTTCTTGTTATTTCCTCAATAGTATGCAATATACAGTTACTTTTTAAAGAACAATTATGATTCCCCCCTCCCCATCTTTTGTGTGACACAACATATCATTACTGTGGATAATATGTAATGTAATCACCACCACATATTCATTATGTGCATGCTGCAAATTATTTCTCGGGGGAAAATAATTGGGATTCTGATTATAGGCCAAAACTCATAAAATACGTAGTTTGTTTAATTGTTGAAAAAAGCGAGAAGAAATAAATAGTTAAAAATTAAGATACCTTTTAAAAAGTTTAAGAAAAACTTCATCACAATGAATCAATTGTTTAAAAAGTACTACACTAAAGATCTTAAAATTCATCCAATAAGAATAATAATTATCAACTAATAATAATTCTGATGCTAATAATAAATACTATTGTTATACTAGAGAAGTTTTGATCTCATCCAAGAGATGTGTTATTAAATGTATTTATTTCATTTTATTATTGAATATTTGACTACATTGACAGTAGAATTTTGTCTACTCACATTTCCAATAATTTTTTTATAAAATTATCATAAAATTGTTTTATATATGCATTTTGCATTAACAAGTATTCATTAACTAACAAAAAACAAATTGTAAGTTAATGAATACTTGCCTCAAGGATTACTGTATCATTATTTCTTTGAGAAAAAATCATTCAAAAATAAGATATTATTTATTATCTGTATATTAGCCAAATCTTAGAAGTCTGAGTACAACTAAGAAATTGCATTCTAACTTAAAAAGGCCAGTGCTTCCGTGCTTTGCCAAAAGGTACCTAATGGCCAAGACAGAAGATAGCTCTTGAAGGTGTCGAATCGGTCCACCACATATAGTCCCCTTACAGTGAACGAGGGAATGATAGCATGGAGGTGAGGAATGAACGATACCGACCATAGATGGGTGCGCCAGTGCCAGGCGTTCTGGCGAGATTGGAAGGCTTGTATCCGCAGTTGGGAGCTTGTGATCAAGCGCTTCGGTTGGGCGGATGAGTGAGAGTGTTCTCGTGGCGTCATCTATTAGGTGATTGGTTACATTCGTTGCATGTATTTGCCGGGTCACCAGATGTAGCGGACGACAACGTGAGGACATGGATGTGGCATTGTCGGAGGCAGGGATAGAACCCCGGACCTTTATGATGGAAAGCCAGTGCTTCCGTGCTTGGCCAAAAGGTACCTAATGGCTGCGACAGAGGATAGCTCTTGAAGGTGTCAAATCGTACCGCCACTAGGGATGTAAAATTTCCGGAAATTTTGAGGTGGTGGAAAAAAACCAGTTTTTTTTCCGTTTTTTTTTTTTTTGGAAAAAATGGAAAAATTGATTTTTTACTAGTGAAAGTGGATTTTGTTAATAGTTTTTGGGATTGGGGGTGTTTCTATTGAAAAAAAAAAGTGTAAATAAATGTTTTCTTCATTATATCTTTGTAACCTTACCAATCCTGACCTTTTGTATAATCATTACAATAACATTTTCTATTTTAAACTGCCATTAAAGCTTTTTTTTTTCAAAAAAAGAAAAGGAACGATATTACTATAGTTTGAAAGAAATATTTAATTGTAATGTACATTCCATAATCCATTTACACCATCATTCCTTTTAACCAGATAAATGCTGCCAATTTAAAGAAAGAAAATGTGGCTGTTATTATAAATATTGTTAATATCAAATCTTTCATTGTTTAAAAGTTTGTTTTGAAAAAAAAAAATCTTGCAATATACTTTTTTTTTTGTCTGTAAAAAGATTTTATTTAGTTTAAATTTATTTTCCAGTCTAAATCCAAACCAGAACTACATTAGTTTCTGTTAAGCTTTCTAATCTAAACCCAAACCAAAACTTTGTATTGGTTTACGTTTAGAATTTTAAAGCTGAAGAAAAACTTAAAATACTGTTTAGTTCACATAAAATTGGTTGCTATTCGCTGGAATTTAGTATTTTTTAATGAAGAGTCCAAGTCCAGTATTGCAATGGATGTGAATGTTCATCTTCCAGCAGCGTTGCTTCAATAAATTCAGATACTGATTCAGATTCAAGTTAATCACAAAAATAAAATTAAATTTGAATCCAAAGTTAATCATAAATTTTAAAGCAACATTTTTTTATTGATTTATCATTATTTTTAATGTAAAAGTAATTAACTCAGAACAAGTAATGGTTATAAAGCAAGTAGATTTTAGCATATGTAACTTTTGTAAATTATCAAATATTTTTTTTTTACATAGTTGCTTAGTTTTTTTCCCCCCAAAGTTTGTTACATGCATTTATATGTATGTATATATACAGGGTGCAAATTAAAGTCTTTAGGAGGCTTTTATCTCGGTAACCGTTGGTCACAATCATATGCTTCCAGTCATAAAATGTTCAAAAATTGTAAGCATTTATGATAATAGCATTTTTAAATTTAAAAAAAAAAATCAATTTTGTGAAAATTACAGAAACTAACTTTTTATACAGTCCCCCAGTCTTTATAGTCATATTTGAGTAAAAGTTGACACCCGCCCATCCTAATGAACATAACACAAAATGTTTCCCTATGACAAAAATAAACAGAGATATTTAGTTTCAATGTTTGGAATTTTTTCACGATTTTTTAGCCTGCATTAAGGGGTTGGTTAAGAATTTTCAATGAAATATTCATTTTATTCATTGTTCAATGAATACTTCATTCAGTTTTTTTAACCGACCCCTTTACAAAGTCCGAGAAAATGCAAAAGAATTCCAAGCTTTTAAATTAATATCTCTGTCATTTTTTCTCATACAAAAAGGAAACTTTGTGTTATGCTATATTTAAATATATAAAATATTTAAAAAAAAAATATTTAAAAATATAAAATGTTAAAAGAAAAAACATTGGAATGTAACTATTATAAATTTCTGAATGTATTATTTTTTATACTAGAAATTTCAAAATTTTCAATTTTTGCGGGTGGAAATAAACCCCTTCGGAAAAAACCCGAAAAAACTGTTTTTTTTCCCAAAATTTCCGTTTTTTTCCGACCATTCCCATCTCTAACCGCCACATGAGAACGAGAAAAGTTAGAAGAAGTTAGAGTAGTGAGAAAAAGTTAGTGCCAATAGTCTCAGCTATTTAAAAATATTCCCAAAAGTGTTGCCACTCTAGATATTTAACTGTCAAAGTAGTTTAAAGTAATCAAATAAAAGAAAAGCACAAGAATCTTGTTGGTTATAAAGATACGCCATCGTTTGAATTTTAATCATGTGCACCACTGATGTAATCTTGCTTGATTGGCTGCTGTTTTGAGCCGTTACAATTTCATCTATTCTTGTGACACGATCATCAGATTTTTATGCAAATAGAAATGTATGGAAGACTTCTCTAGATTAAAATCAAATAACTTAAACATATTTAATATGAAATTACAAATTTAGAGGTTTCATTGTATAGTTCCACTTGGGCAATAGAGGCTGTATCCAGAGCCGAAATTTATCAAAACGCAGCATGTATTCTTTCTTGAAACTTTCCTTAACATAAGTGTGTCGTAGTCAGAACATCCCCCCCCCCCCAAAAAAAAAAAAAAAAAAAAATAATAACAGTTCTGGATACGGCCTTGCTTGCAACTATTGTAGTTTATAAATTTTTAGAAATAAATGTATAGCCGAAGTAATTGAAAATGTCTTTGAAACAAAATGCTTAATGTAAAATGCTGCTTTTATTTTCTTGACACAATAAATTATGATGAATTTGCATTTATTTTTATTTTTAAAATTTTTTATTAATTTTCTTCCTTGTTATATTTTAGACTAGACATTTGTCAGACCTTCCATTGGAAATTTTTATGTACATTTTAAGATGGGTGGTAGGACAAGATCTTGATGTATTTTCTTTGGAACAAATATCAAGGGTAACAAAAACTTATTTATTTGCTTGTGAATAATGTAAGTGAGAGTTCTCCCTCTCTTTGATTTTTATTTTCAAATGGAAATTTGACAACTTCATAATCTCTTCTACTAACTTATTACTGTATTTTAAATGTTATTTTAGCTCTTTATGATCACATACAACATTTTATCACTACATACAATGTTGCTTTATGTATTTTAATTAGAAATGTAAATTGAGAATATCCTTTGAAAATGAGAATATATTCTCTTGCTGTCAAAATTTTAAGGAGTAATCAAGATATTTTTCTCTTTAAAGTAAATGAAGAATTATAAATGTGATTAATATCATGGAACTAGCCCCCCCCCCCCCCTCCCTTCCTCACCTGCTCACTTAAAGAGAGATATGAGTTGAGAACATGGGTGCAAGTCCTGGAAGTTACCAGGACTGAACAATTTTTATGCTGACTCACGAGAAATTTTTCATGGGGGGGTTGGGGGGTATTTATTATATATATAGAGTTGTCAGGCCAGAGCAAATTCGGGTCTGCTTTAGGACCCTTAGCAAGATTCAAATCAATCAGAACGGACCCTTCACAAAATTACAAGCATCCAAATTTTACTTTTCACACTATTATTTGTTATAAAAGTGGCAAATAATAATAAAAAATTTCATTACTATATGTTTAAATTTTCAATTTTCACAAAATTATTGATTTTTTACAAAAATCTTTTTAAAATTCACAAAAAAGGACCCTGTTAAAAAATGCTGAATCGACCTAATATAAGCAATAAGATTATATACATACCTACACATGGTAAGTTTACTACTTTTTTTTGGGGGGGGGGGGGCTGATATAACCTCATTGCTATGCCACTATTCTTTTCCTTTCAAGTATACTTTACGAGTTAGTTAAAATTTGAAATACACAGAATGGGATCTCAAATCTGGAATGCTCTGGGCCGCGATCTGTCCGGATTTTGGACCTTCATTCAAAAATTTTGTAAGTTGCATCAGAGCCCATACAATTTGCTCTGGAAGATTTTATTAGCATTTTGCTCATTTATAGCATTTTTTATTATTGTATACTCGTCTATCGCAGTTTGCGACACAAGTCCCGAAGTTTAGCACAAAAGACAAAGTTGGAATCGTCTTACATGTGAAGGCACAGCATCAAAACATCTGGACTTTTCCCGATATTATTTTAACCTCTTTAACTAACCAATAAAAGAAAAGAATTCCGTAAAATTCTGATATGATTTTATATTCTAATTCTCTAGCCACTAAATTGCAGTAAGAGATCAGACTATTGGGAAAATGCGAGAAACGCCAATTTTCAATTTTGTGAATATTAGAGCTCATTTTAAAAAATAAATATAAAACTACAAGGAATGAAAAAAAAGGGCAAAATTTACTGATAGTAGCTTTGAATCAAAGCAACAATTAATAAAATCTCCCTAATTACAAAATCGAACCTTTTTCAAAAAATCGCGAAATAACTTTTTTGAAAACTGCCCATTTCTGATCTTAAACCTGTTCATTACATTTCATTTTCCTCCCCCCCCCCCCTTTAAAATGACTAACTATTTCCAAAAAACGGCGCAAAATCGTTCCTTATTTTTCTTCAAAAAACAAAAGCTGTTTTTTTTTTCAGTTGCCGATTTTTTTGCAAAAGTTCCGGATTTCAGAACTCCGAATTTGGGGTCCCATACTGTCGTATCATTTTTATGTACTAAAAATACAATTATTATAATTAATAAATGAACACATGAATATTAATCAATCAAGATAATGTAAAATAAAAAATAATAATGAAAAGTACTTTTTAAACGAAAGTAAAGGAAAAACTTTGGAGGAGTTTTGATTATAAAAAAAGGACTTGATATTTAACAAATAAAAAGGGAGGGAAAAGATCTTTGAGGGGAAAAGATCAGTTGTGACCAGCTTATTATGGTTGATTAAGAAATTAAATAAAATGTCTTTGCCTGATGCATATTTTCCCATCAAAATTCAATGACCGATCCAGAAAACCAGGAACATTTTCGCTCCCCTATTTTCCCAGCATCTTTTCTAGGCAAGTCATTATGACTAGTTGAAGTATTTAATGCAGTAAAAAATAATTTATTTTTCCAAGCTTTTTTATCGAGCTAAATGCTCAATATTTTTTTTTCCGCGATGAAAATAATTAGTCTCGAGTGACACATTATGATTTTTTTTTTTTTTTTTGCATTCCCACCTTTTATTTTTGCACAATTTTTAATAATTAAAAAAATATATTAAAAACTTTAGAGAGAGATTATTTGATTTGCTAATTCAGATGTAACAGTTGTGTATTATTTATTCTGTCCTTTACATTCTAAGTAATGTTTATCAGACTGCTTTTATACATGATCAACTTCTTTATATATTACATTAATATAATTCTTATTAAGGTGTTTTTTTTTTTTTTGTTTTCAAATGATGTGAAGTAAATATATTTCGTAATTATAAAATTAAATTTATTGTACTTTTCTGTAGGTATGTCGAGGTTTTTATGTTTGTGCCAGAGATCCTGAAATATGGAAGTCTATTTGTTTAAGGTTAGCATTGAAGTTTACTTTATATTAAAGTTACTTTACATCTATCGCTACACTAGGTCAAAAGTTGCTGTATTGCATTTCAGCATCTGCTTTGTAATAGATGTATTAAGAAAAGTTAACTTTCGGGTCTTTGCCAGCATCTGGTAGCAATTGTTGCAAATCAAAATCTCAGTATTTCAGAGACATCAACAGATGCGATATCGAGCATGCATGCATTTACTTAATGGAAGCAGCAAAGGAATGTGCTCTAAGAAATGGTGAACGAGACTGTTTAAATATTTTTGCTTTAATTTTATGTGAAAAATTTTATAATGCCAGAAACCTAGTACTTTTTTAATAAAAAAATATGTTTTCCTGTATAGCAAAGAAAAACTATCATATCTGAAATGGTCTTACTCAAAAAATCTAAATTGCATCCCTACCTCAGAGATGTTACATGCCATTTCTCTTGCACCAACTTCGATGCCTCATTAAAACTCTCCTAAATCTTGATAACCCACCATGTTACCTGTTGTCCTATGTAGGTGGGAATGACCGCTTCACTCAAGAATTCAATCGCATACTATCATTATGTACCAATGCACACCTGTAATTTTTCTGGCTCCTTAGTGTACATTAATGTGTATACACTTTTATAAGGACTATTATAAATAATCATTTATTTATTTTGCAGACATTTAAATTTTTGGTAATAGTGTATATATTTTTAAAATGGAAAACTCTATAAAAAAACTTTTTTCTAATAGTTTATATTTATTAGAGGAGATGGTGGTAATATGGAACACTTCTTAAATTTTGCTAAAATTTAGGATTCAAAATGCATCTATTGTATTAAAACTTGTCAGCAACATTTGTATGTTGCTGAATCATTGAATCATTTAATTTTCCATATCTCAAAATTTATAATAATTATAGTGTCAACTCTCACAAATCTGCACAGCTTGGGATCAAGCACATTGCAGATTTTAGAATTTAATAGATTTCAGGTCATGAATTTGTTAACCATTTTATGTTGCAGTTCAAAAATTAGCATTTTTTCCAAAGAAACTATTTATACATTAAAAAAAAAAATCATACTTGCCAAATAAACTGTTTATAACAGAAAGAATTTCTTTTATGTATTTTTTAATTCATACCTTTCGTTTATTTTCAATTATTTAGCAGTTCTTGTTTGCTTGAAGTTTCTGCTACTGACTCATATTTCTGCTAATTAAATTCGCTATGCATAATTATGCAGTCCAAAATGTATTGAATCTCACATTATCAGAGAAAATATTAATGGTGAAATATGTCTTTGGAGTAAAAGACTACGGTAATTTCTGGAAGAAATTCTGCACCCAAGAAAAATGGCCTAGAAAAAAATTAAAATATGCAGATACGCCGCATCCGCATAAACGCTGTGGTCAAGATTGCTGCTTTACTGTGAGCCATCCATAGTATATTTCAAAGGATTGCTTGTATTATTAAAATTTTTGTTTTACATTTATAAAATTACCATATTGAAATTTAAAACATTACTGTTGTTATATTTATAAAAAATTCACAAGTTGGAAACCACCAAAGTTCACCATCACTATCGGCCTAGAAATTGCATAACAGATACTCTTAAAATTAATGTGTATCACAAAAAAAAAAAAAATAAAGTCATGAAAATGTTTATTATCCTTCTTTAATAATGAAGCAAATTCTAGCCAAAAATGTTAATTTAACGTATGAAAAAAAGTGAAACTTCAAACGCTTATCGGAGAACGAGCAGCACAAATGAAGCACGAAGATGAGGTGTCAAACTGGCAAATTCCACCGATCAGTTAGGCTCTGACACCATAAAAGCAATCCATGCTAACTTCTAAACACTGCCTTTGTAATCACCAAACGGCGCAAACTTACGAGATGATGCGGCATTTCCTCCGATATGACAAGCGAGGTGCGTTCAATGTCGAAGTAATGGCGGGAACTTGAAATAATTTATCCTCGTCATTATCTTCTCAATTTTAACGCAATTCACAGACCACATCGTCATTGCCTTTGGCATAATTTTCATTCTTTATTTCTATGGATGATTTCTAAACAACGATACAAAACTTGAAACCAATGCTTCAAATACTGTGCTACTAAGTATGGCTACGTGAATTCGGCAGCGCACGTGCCAAGGTCATTGAGACCGGTTTGGAGACTTCCCAGGGCGGCGTCAGGAAAAATAGTCCAATGTCAAACGCAGGTTTATTTTTTGGTCGTATACGCCGCACTGAAGAAATTTTAACTTTTAAACTCATAAACACTGCGGCGTTTCTTCCAGAAATTACGATAATATACAATTATACTAAAACGTAATCATAAAAGAGTGAAATCTGTCCTATGGCTACTGCAAAGCATAGCATTGAAATATGTATGATAGACTTTTAATTTAAATGACAGTCAAACCCCGTTAACGCAAACTCCCTTAATGTAAAATTTCGCTTAATGTGAAATGAATGCCGTTCCCCGTCAGATAATCTAAGCTAAATTAATCATTTAAGACGAAATTGATTTGAACAAAATTCCACTTAAAACGAAAAACAACATTTTTCAGTTGAAAAAAATATAAAATAAACGAAAGGTGAAAAAACATCCTTTGACATGAAATTTCCTTGGAGCTTTGGAAGGGTTGAAAGATCTGTTGCACTTCACTTCTAGTTCATTCATGCTAATCCTATTTCTGACAGATGCTGTGCAAGCGTGTTGATGCGGATCAGTGACAGGAATGAATTGACAAGGGACACCTCCATTAATGGGCATAGATAAGCAATGGACACTTCCATTAGGGGACAATGGTAGAGTTTCAAAAGTGTGGGTCAGGAAGATCTCCCACCCAGCTGGTGTTTAAGAGGGGGAGTGTCAATCAAGCATTCTTTTCTTCGTTTCCCTTCATTTAACTGGTTTATCATGGTGCTACTAAACGCTCAATCTATTTCTTGGAAGTGAGTTACAAGAAGATAGTGTACGGCAGTAGTTAACTACTAGTTGCAACTACTTTTGTTTTGAACTTGTCAACTATTAGTTAAACTACATTTTCCCAACTACTAGTTCCAACTACTTTCAAAATTCCAACTATGTTCAAATTTTTTAAAATCCATTTTGTGAAAAAAAAAAAAAAAACAACCTATTTTTTAAAAATTACATTATTGAAAATTTAACTTATGAATATTACTCACACAAATGCATTTTTTATATTATGTTATATATTGTAAAAGTACTCATTAAAAAAATCATAAAATTTAATGCAGTATTTACACAAATTAGGGAAAGCTTTCTAATATAATCAATAAATGGCACCTGCACCAGCACATGTACGATGAAGTTTAGGACCAATTTAAAGACCAGATCTTCATTACGGGGAAGCTTTGCCTCTACTCTAATACCATGCATGCATTTAGGATACCATGAAACACAATCTGAAAGAATAAAATCTAAAGCATGCGTGTTACAAAGATATTTTGTTAATGGAAATATTCAATCTTTGAATGTTTTACAGGAATTCTTTTTAAAATTGTTTCAATGATTAAAAATAATATTGAGTTGAATTATTAGGATTAAATATTTAAGAACAAGCTTAAAAATGGAAATTTAAATGAATTATACTTAGAAGTAGGTAACTACTTTTGAAGAACAGTTAACTACTAGTTACAACTAGTCTCAGAAAAAAGTTTTCTACTAGTTGCAACTAGTTTTGTTTAGACTAGTTAGTAGTTGGTAGTTCACTACTTTTGACGAGTAGTTGCCAAACACTACAAAGAGAACGCTGAAGGAATTTTTAGTTTTGAGTTAGTCTTGTGCGGGGTGCAGTTGCTTTTTTCCCATTCTTAATAATCCTAACAGCAATTTGCAGCATTGAATCGTAAACAGCAATCTTTGACGTCATAAACAAAGCAAAAGATCTTGAATGAAGTTGACGTTAAATTATTGAAGAAGACTGGGATTGCTGCAAAATATGGAATTGCGAACAGGCACTTTATCCACGATTATTAAAAATAGGAATAAGGTTGAAGCGGCTTATGCTGTGAATCAGTTTGAGCCAGCAAGGAAGAGAATGAGAACTGGGAAAAATGAAGACGTGGTAGTGGCTTTTTCACTGGATCAGATAGGCCAGGAATCAAAACATCATTTTAACGAGTGATTTTGCAAGAAAAAGCAAAGTTCTTTGGAGAGGCTCTTGGTGTCAGCGACTCCATTTTCTCAAATGGTTGGCTCTCTAGATTTAAAGAGTGCCATGGTATTGTTTGCGAAAAAATCTGTGGTGAAGAAACATCTGTTGATCCAAAAACAGTAAATTCGTTTTTCGTTGAAAAATGGCCAGCTCTTAAAGAAGAGTCCCCCCCCCCTCCCCGAGACATTTTAAATGCAGATGAAACAGGACTTTTTTCAAGGCACATCCTTCCCGTACATTGACTATGAAAGGGGAAAAGTGCTCCGGAGGAAAGTAGTAAAGAAAGAATAACTTATGGTAGCCTGAAACATGGAAGGCAGTGAAAAAATTCCACTTCTTGTTATAGGAAATTGGCTAAACCTCCTTGCTTCAAGAAAGTACAAACTTTACCTGTGGAATAGGCATTCAGCAAAACAGCTTGGATGAACAGTGACATTTTTACTAAGTGGCTGACAAATTTAGATTTGAAATTTCATCGTGAAAAGAGGAAACTTTGCCTCATTCTAGACAACTATGCTGCCCACGTAGAAGTTAAAAGACTCGAAGCTATAAAATGTGTGCAGGGTGCGTACGCGGCCTGTAAAACCTTGAAAGTCCTTGAATTACATAATTTTTTTTTCAAGTCCTTGAAAGTCCTGGAAATTTGGAATAATGTACAAAAATGTCTGGAAAGTCCTTGATTTTCTCATTTTTACTATTTCTTTACAACTTATCAACAGGGAAATTCACCTTCTTCAAATACCTACCTGCAGACATGTGATTTTTCTGTATTTTGTCGGAATTCGGTAGTTTTGGTAATTTTGAATTTTGCTTCTGCAAAAATTTGTAATTTGGATTTCTTTTTCTCTATTTTTTTTTAAACCCTATAAACATTTTTTAAAGTAGCCTGCGTACATTCCTGCGAAGTTTCACAAACTACGAGTAAAATTTACTCATTCAGTTCGTTTTTTGCTCTTTTAAGTGTCAATCCTGATTTTTTAAGCATTTTAAAATCCGGTTGCATCGGCTTCGACAAATCTTCCTAGTTCTCGTTTAATATCGGATTCTTCCCTTTAGACATCAATAAATAATCAAGGAATTTTTAGCTTTTAAGTTTTAGTGATACATCAGTTGATTATAATTATTAAATATTAGAGCCTTATTAAAAATCTGTTTTAAAAATATTTTTGCCAAAAATGTTTCGTTTTTTAAATTGTTTTTTCTTTTTTCTTTTTGCATGTAATTTAAAATGTTTTTAAATTTTAGATCGTCTTTAGCATTAGGTTCCCTCCCCCCTTTCAAGTACTCAATTTAGTGTTACAAAATAAATAAATAATGTTTCTTTCTATTTTAACTCAATATATAAAAACATGTAAAAAATTCTTCACACCTAATTTTGAAGTTATTTCATTTCATTAAATTTTTTATAGTTATCGAGTATGAAATAGTTATTTCAGTTTAAGTAGTTATTGCTCAGAAGCATGTTTATTTCTTTAAAAAATGCCACCCCTTATTTTGGTTAGACATAATGCCCCAATCATTTTTTTATATTAACGTAATCAATTGACTTGCTTAGTATTTAATAATTCTATTGCATAGTAATTTATGCTTGTAATATATTTTTTAATAAGCTTTTACAAAGCGTTATGTCATGATTTTTCAGTATTTTTTTTCCTCAGTGAGGCACATGTCTGACCTGACAAGTAATAAAGTTATGGCTCGTTACATACACAGCCGATACAACACATAAATCTAATTAATGTGCGATCTGATAATTTTTATAGTATTGAATATGAAGTTATTTTATTAGTTAGATTGCTCCAAATTAAATAGTATTAAAGAAATATTTCTGGCTTGTAATGTAACTTGTATTTTTTGCTATGAAGAGTCCTGGAAAGTGCTTGATTTTTACTCAGAGAATAGTGTACGCACTATGTGTGTGTTTCTACCACCCAACACTACAGCAAAAATCCAGTCTTGCGACCAAGGGATTATCAATTGTTTAAAAATGCACTAGTGTAGAGAAATAGTCCACAAAGCCTTTAAGTGTTTTGACAATAACTGAATTTTGTATCGATCTATTAGATACCATGTGTTATATCAGAAGCGCATGGAGGAGAATAAAATGTTCTACCATACAAAATCGCTTTCGCCATGGAGGGTTTGTAGAAGGATGGGAGGAAATTGTCGAAGAAGAGCAGGATGAAGAATCTTCAGTTCTCAAAGAAGCTGCTAAAAGGAACATAGTTTCGGCAGTCTTCTTTGAAGAATATGTGCAAATAGATGAAGAGGCCTTAACTTCAGATGTAATTACAGATGAAGATATAATTAGAGAATCCCAAAAGGATGTAAATGAAATTGAAACAGACGAAGAAGAAAAAGCTGATCCGGAAGCCCAAAATCTAATCATGGTGAACGAGGCTACGGCAGCATTACAAACTGTGTAACGGTTTTTAATGCTACAAGAGAATGTCTCACATGCATTAAATAGTTTAGAAGGCATCAATACTTTTGTAAAAAGATGTTATTTCAAAAAATTGAAGCAAAAAGCTATAACTAATTTTTTTAAAACGTAATGTTTGCACGTGTAAATAAAACTTACTCTTCCATTCAGATAATTGTTTTTAATACTAGTTTAGTAAATTTCATATAAATTTCCTAATCAAAGTATAAATATCAATTTGTATGTGTGTGTGTGTCTATATGTGCATTTTTGTGTAAATTGCTTTCGGTTCCTTTATTTTCTGTATCATGAGAAACAAACATTTTTACTAAATTTAAAATCCTGCAACCATCGGTTAACGCGAAAAGTTTTGCCATCCTCCTCGACTTCATGTTAATGAGGTTTTGACTGTATATTTATGTGAATTAAACCTTTAAAAATAAACTAAAATCAAAATTGTTATTTCCATTTCGAATATTGTGCCTATTTTAGACAATTGTGAATTTTGAGTTGGTGGATTTGTGAGAGTTGACTGTATTAGGTATTTCCTCATGAAAACGTCTGGTTTGGTAGCTATTTTCTATTAATTTGAAATTTGGAAATGTTTAAATCAAAACTAGATGTGATTTGTTTTATCTTTATTTTTGCCCTTTTCAGGATATGGGATGTAAATATTGATACTCCAAATAAGTATGGCAGCTGGAGAGAGATGTTTATTCAACGTCCTCATTTGTCTTTCAATGGTTAGTGCTTCAAATTTTATTTTTCTGATATTTTATTTTCTCTGTACTCTGTAGAATAGCACTTTGTAACATGTATACAATAAATTTATATACAATTTTGAAACATTTCAAAATGGACAATTCATTAATGAATAAAAAGTGGAATTAAACTTATTAATATTATAAACAAAGTAAATTCAAAAATGAATTTTATTTTTACTTAATTACATGTTTGCCTAAAACTAAAAATAAGGTAGACATAAAATAATAAGAGTTTTTAGTGAAATACAGAATATTGCTTAAAGCAGTGATGGGGAAACTATGGCCCGCGGAAAGGTTTAATCCGTCCCATTTAAGTGCCGTTGTGAGAATGTTTGAACGCGTTCTTACTTCGTAATGTGACGACCCGCATAAAAACTACCTGCGGCGATATCCAAAACACAATAGTATTCTGGACAAATCCATCCGACCTAAACAGACGACTCCTCTTAGCTCGAAACTTCCAGACACTCTCGCATTTTCGATTCATTGTTCTGTTTTCTCGAAAGAACCGGAAAACTCCCAATTCCCGAACAATCCTTGCAGGTAGGTATAAATACAAGCGAGGCCGCACGAAGATCAGTTAGTTAGCGACTTAATCAGTCATCTGCAACGGCCTGCTGTGACTCGAGTAATTGTTTGTGTAATCCCCGAAACTCCCACTGCCTCAACAAACACCCGCGCAAGAGCATTAGTTAGCAGTAAGCTTTCGTCAATTGCGTTTCTGTGTGTTGTTCTCCGTAGTAGGTAACGTCTAAAATGGATGTTAAAAAAATAAAAGTGGATTCAGAATGTCGAGTTTTTAAAGAAGAATGGACGTGGAAATATTTCTTTACTTTATTTAAAGAAAAACCTGTGTGCTTACTTTGCAATACAACTGTTGCAGTTTTAAAAGAATATAACATTTAACGCCATTTCAAGAGCAAACATGAAAACCACTCCTACTCATCGTTAAGTGAAGAGATGAAAAAAATTAAATCGAAAGATTTAATAAAAAATTTATCAAGTCAACAACAATTATTTCAGAGAGCTAATCATTCTCAAAGATGCGCTACGAAAGCCAGTTATGTGTTGGCTTATAATATTGCTAAATCTAATAAAGCATTTTCAGATGATGAATTTATCAAGCAGTGCATGATAGATGTGTGCGATATTATGTGCCCTGAAAAGAAAAATGATTTTCAGTCACTGTCTCTCTCAAGAAGAACAATCACCGAGAGAATTGAAAATATTGATAAAAATCTAATTTCACAACCGACTACGAAAACTCAAAAATTTATTTTTTATTCAATTACCATGGATGAAAGTACAGATATCAGCAATACTGCGCAGTTACTCATATTTGTAAGAGGAATCAACGCCCACTTTGAAATTACAGAAGAACTTGCAGGGCTGCAATCAATGAAAGGAACGACGACTGGTGCCAATATATTTTGTGAATTTGAAAATTGCATCGATAAACTTCATTTACCTATTGATAAGTTATGTAATGTAACTACAGATGGTGCTCCTAATATGGTTGGAATCAATCAAGGATTTGTTGGGAAATTTTATTCTAAGTATCCGGAAAATGATGTTGTTTTTTTGCATTGCCTTATACATCAGGATGCTCTCTGTAAATCGGCTTTAGATATTGACCATATACTTAATATTGTTGTAAAACTAGTAAATATGATTCGTTCCAGAGGATTATTACATCGCCAGTTTCAACAAGTTTTGGTGTCCGTACATGCTGAGCATTCCGATATCCTGTATTATTCAAAAGTTCGTTGGTTAAGTGCTGGAAAAGTATTTAAAAGAATTTGGGATTTAAAAGACGATATTGTGAATTTTCTTATTGATAAAGACATTTATAATCAATTTGACGTCTTAGAAAACGAAACGTGGCTTTTTGATTTCGCTTTTTTCACAGACCTCCTCTTACACATGAATAAACTTAATCTCAAATTGCAAGGGAAAAATCAGTTTCTTCACGATATTTGGCAATACCTAAAAAGTTTCAAATTACAGTTATTATTATTTGCTAATCAGATCTCTAAATCTGATTTTTCTCATTTTCCAAGAATACAATTTTTAAAATTTACTATATAAAACAATAAGATTAAAAAATACGAAATTAATTTGAGAAAACTATCTTCAGAATTTGAAAGGAGATTTAAGGACTTTAGAAAAATGGAACCAGAGTTTAGTATTTTTGCGACGCCATTCAATGTTAATTACGAAGAAGTTGATGCAAAATTTCAACTTGAGTTAATACAACTGAACTGTAATACTCTCCTGAAACAAACTTTTCATACAGTACCATTACTAGAATTTTATGAAAATTCAAGTCCAGATAATTTCCCAAATCTAATTACTCATGCAATGAAGATAATGACAATGTTTGGCTCATCTTATATATGCGCACAAATCTTTTCAACAATGAAGCTTAGGAAAACTTCTTTAAGAAACAGAATTACAGATGAGCACCTTTCATCAGTTTTAAGAATCTCTGCTTCGCAAATGGAACCGGACTATGATGAAATTTTGATGAAACAGTCTCAATTTCATTTTTCTCATGCACCATCAACCAGTAATGACACCAGAAAATAAAGTGATAATACTTCACATCAAGAACTACACTAAATTCATTTTATATTTTGTGCTTATAATTTTCTTACCTTTTGCTTTTTTACTATTAAAATAATAAGTGTATGTAATAATATATGTATATGTTTATAGAACACATAAATTTTTTAACGATTAAGCATTATTCTTTGGCCCGCTACGATTGTCTAGTTATTACAAATGGCCCGTCTTAAAAACAGTTTCCCCACCACTGGCTTAAAGCATTGTTAAACAACCAATGGGCTACGGACTAGAGGTGGTCCGGCGACAATTTATAAAAACTAATATTTTGCAGTGATTAAATCAAAATTATGATTTTCTTTAAACCAGATTACGTAACTACATTTGTCATGATGAATATAAGGTATATATTAAAATATTGTTAGCCTAATAATTGTTAGAATATACCATAACCCAGTCATAAGCTTCTTAGAAAATAAAAGATATTCCTTTATCCAATAACACAGTGAAAATACACAAATTAAAACCATGTCCACTGACATTGAGGACATGCTGGTTTGAAATTAAACAATCTCTCTTCATTTCATTAAAAGACAGTTTACAATTGAAATATTTTTTACTCTATGTGCCATACCGTGGTCGGCAACCCGTTGATCGCGATCGACCAGTCTATCTCGAGCCCAATTTTGGTCGATCGCAGGACAGTTTTGAAAAGAAAAAAAAAAAAAAATTCAATGACTTTTGGATCAGGAGGCAAACCTTTTTTTTTCTTCAGAAAATGCTTATTAATTTGTCAGACCATTCGTCGGACCTAAAGAAACTTGACAACAATATGGAATGTCAGTCGTCACATTAGCTGTGCTCTCGGTGATTTAATTAAAATATGTAACAGCGTGTCACATGTGTTTTATTTAAAAAACAAAACAACACAAACTACCAGTATTTTATCAAGTTTAAAAGAAATAATACGTTAGTATCTGAGTTTTTTTTCTTTAAATGCGAGTTGACAGTTAACACAGCAATATTTTAGAAATTTTAAAGTAGGTATTTTATAAGCATCAAAACCTGTTCTGGCAGGAATTAACCTATAACTTGAAGACAGGCGCAGCCCCAATTTGTCCTATTAATTACTAATAGTGCATGTGCCCCCCCCCCCCCCCCCGTCCTTTGAGCCGATCTTGGTGTTTGCCGTACTTGAAAGTAGATCTTCAGCTAATTTTGGTTGCCGACCGCTGGTGTAGCCTATGCCCTGAAAATTAGGGCCCAGCTAGGCTGGTCCTAGTCAATTTAGCAGTCCCCAATGAACATCGAGCTTTCTTAAAAGTATTTACCCCACTGCAATTAACAGTTGCTTCCGGTAAACTATTCCAACTGCATACAACCCTATTGAAGTAATTTTTCCTAATTTCAAGATTAGCCTGAGATTTGAAAAGCTTAAAACAATGACCTCTGGTTCTACTTTCAGCCCATTGCTGTAGTCCATCAACATTTCCCATTTTAATGAATTTAAACAACTGAATCATGTCCCCTCTGACTCTCCTTTGCTCAAGACTATACATATTGAGCCTTTTAAGCCTAACCTCATAATCTAAATATGAAAGACCACTTACCAATCTAGTAGCCCTCCTTTGAACCCTTTCTAATAAGGTAATATCCTTTTTTAGGTACAGAGACCAAAACTGAACAGCATACTCCAAATGAGGTCTTACCAAACTTCTGTATAATGGCAATACCACTTCCCTAGACCTGTTCGAAATAGCCTTATTGATAAACCCAAGCATCCTGTTAGCTTTGTTACTTACTATGCTACACTGCTGACTGGACTTGAAGTCGTGACTAATCAATACTCCTAGATCAACAACTGCTTCTGCTTCCCTAATGACAGAACCTTGTAAATAATAGCTTGCATGTTTATTCCCATGATCAAAATGAAGCACTTGACATTTCCCAATATTAAAAGACATACCTCACTTAATTGCCCACCTAGAAATTTGATTTAAATCCTTTTGAAACTGATTGACTTGTTCCTCCGTGTCCACAATTCCCATGATTTTGACATCATCAGCAAAAATATTGATGTTCCCAGAAATACTCTGAGTAATATCATTAATAAAAATAATAAATAATATAGGCCCTAAAACTGAACCTTGCGGAATACCACTCAAAACATCAATCCACTGAGAATAATTGCCCCTCACTACTATTCTCTCTTTCTTCCCAGTCAGCCAATTTTTAACCCAAATTAAAGTTTTTCCACCAATACCAATACAAGTAAGTTTGCTAAGAAGAACTTCATGCGGTACTTTATCGAACGCTTTCTGAAAATTAATGTAAACAACATCTACGCACTTTTTACTATCTAATGCCATGGTACTTTGTCATAGAAATACAACAAATTAGTTGTACAGGACCTACCCTTCCTCTAACCATACTGAAAACAAGTTAACACTCAATTTGCCTCCAGGAAATTCACTATTTTGATTTTGATTAGCGTTTCAAAAATTTTACAAAAAACTGAAGTAAGACTCACAGGCCTATAATTTCCTGCCTTATCTTTAGACCCTTTCTTGAAGAGCGGTGTTATGTTTGCCAGCTTCCAATCTGCTGGCACAGTCCCTGAGTTATATGAAGATATGAAAATAGTCGAGACAACATACACTAATTCCGCTGCGCATTCTACTAAAATTTTTGGAGAAACATTATCAGGTCCTGGAGCCTTATTTGCTTTAATCTTTTTCAAATGAAACAACATATCATCCCTAGAAAATACAAAATCCTCAAGCTGTGTATTAGCTTGCGTCTGGCTTATGTCAACTGTTGAGACACAGTTTCTGTTAAAAACACTGGAAAAAAAATATGTAGAATATCAGCAATGTCCCCCTCATTTTGAATCAAGTTCCCGTTCTCATCCACTAGTGTGACCCCGAGTATTACGAGCTTTCCTCGAATTAGCATAAGCAAAAAATTTCTTAGGATTCCTTTCAATGTTATCTGCAAGCTTTTGCTCCAATTCCCTTTTCTTACTTCGTACCAAATACTTGAAAGTATGTCTAGCTTCACAATACAAAATCCTGCCAGCATGGCACCCACTCTCTTCAAGTTGCCAAAAAGTGGCCTGCTCATAATTGAGAGCTTCTTTCACCTCCCTAGAGAACCACATGGGTCAAATTTTCGTAAAATCCCCTTTTTTCTAAAAAAGACATAATCCCTCACTGTTTTCTCCAATTTCCCCTTAAATTCTTCCCACTGAAGATCAGCTTCACTCTTCTCCAACCCAGAAGAAAAAACATCTTTCAAATCCTGCCTAAGTGCAACATAATCAACATTCCTGAAGTTAGGTACAAATCTGAAATTTTCACCTTTGTAAGCATCGAAGCTGGTCCAAAACCTAATAGTATTGCGATCACTATCTCCAATATGTTCCCCTATACAGTCCGATTCAAAAAATTAGAATAATGTAAAAAAGAATGGGTTGAATGTTGCTAAAGCGTCAATTTGCATATTGTGTTCAGAAAAAAATATATTAAGAATATCTAATTATCTTCAGAGCATTTATAAATATAACATAAATATTTATTTTATCTGCTGTATTAATAATTAACTATTTAAAAAATATTAGAATAATTCAAAGAATTAGAATATCTGGACAACATGGTTCAGAAAATTAGAATAATTAACTTTTTCCTATTTGGTTTAGAGAACAGCTGCGGGACTATAAAATGTGTTCCGTGGAAAATGAAAAGTAGTTTGGCATTTGATTTTAGTTTAGTATTTGCTTAATATGGGACGAAAGAGTGACTTAACTGAGGCTGTGAAATTTCGTAGTGTGCACTTGCACAAAAGAAGGAAAAACGCAACTTTTTATAGCAAAGAAATGAAATGTTCTCAGGCAAGTGTGTGTAGAGTTTTGGGAGAATATTCTGATAATAAGTGTTTTCAAAATATTCATTTTAAAAGTGGTGGAAAGCCAGTAACTTCAACAAGAGATGAAAGGCAATTGAAAAAGATTGTGAAGCAACATCGCTTTCGAAGTGTGAGATATGTGCAAAGAAAATGGAAAGAAATGGGTATAAATATCTCTAAATATACAACATTACGACGACTTCATAAATTAGGTTTTACATTTTGTGTGCCTAAGATAAAGCCATTCTTATCATCTAAGCAAATGGCTGCTAAAGTTAAATGGTGTAAACAAAGGCTATTTTGGGATCAAAAAGGTAGTCTTCAGCAATGAAAGTATGTTTTGTGTGTCTCATGGGAATCAAGGTATACGTGTTTGGAGACTTAAACAAAAAGCTTATAATAAAGAGTGTTTAAAACGTTCAGTTAAATTTGCGACCTCTGTAAGGGGCTGCATGACTGCTCAAGGCCCAGGTATGTTGTGTATTGTTTCCACAACAGTCAATTCAGAAGTCTATCAAGAAATTCTTGAACATTTCATGATTCCTTCATCTAAGGATTTATGTGATGACAATTTCTTGTTTCAGCAAGATTCAGCTTCTTCCCACACTTCCAAATTAACAACTAAATGGCTCAAAGAGAAGGAAATAGATGTACTCCCTTGGCTGCGAAATCAACCGATCTAAATCCCATTGAGAATTTGTGGGGAATTATGAAAAAACGACTTCAAGAAGTTGTGCCTAGAGACAATAAAGATCTTATTTCTAGTATAAAGAGCATATGGGCAAATTTGGATAAAAAAATTTGTGAACCTTTAGTTAATAATATGCCAAACCGTTTAAGAGCTGTCATTAAAGCTAAGGGAGATGCAACAAAGTTCTGATTAGCAAGTAAGAACATTTAGAGTTTAAATTTATGTAAAATATATTTACATTATTTTAATTTTTTGAACCATGTTATGAAGTATTCTACTATTTTGAATTTTTTGTTGTTTGCTGATTTAAATATATTTTCTATTTCATTGTAATGTGTTTACATTTTTATAATTTACAAAATATGCAGATTTATATTATAATAATTTATATTTGATATCATTGATTATTTATTTCACAAGTTAGATTTTCAATTCAGTTGACCATATTTTCTTTCACTATTCTAATTTTTTGAATCGAACTGTACTCAACCCCTGAACAAAACTTACGACATCACAAAAAACTAGATCCAAAATAGCACCATGCCTAGTCCCCTGGGTAACAACTTGATCCAAAAAACCGTCACCAATCACTTTCAGAAAATCTTCTTCCCTACCATTGCTAGGGTAAAAAATATTCCACTCTATGCCCGAGAAATTGAATCCCCCATCATGAAGAGACCTTACCAGACATGTTCCTAATAACACTATACAATTCCACGTCTTGATCGTGGTTAACATTAGGTGGCCTGTAAACATTCCCCAAATGTAGCTTCTTACCCTTCTTGCTCAGCAACTCCACCCAAACCATTTCAGTATCCTTAGGCTTATCATTAATGACCAATTTATTGCAAATAAAAGTGTCCTTAATGTAGAATAAAACCCCTCCACCTTGCTTATCCAGCCTGTCTTGCCTAAACAAATTATATCCAGCAATGCTCACTAAATCCTTATCATCATCATCAGTAATCCATGTTTCCGTAATTCGAATAATATCCAACTCCTCACCTGTGGTAACACTTTTTAACTTATCCATCTTATTCCTGATACTGCGAGCATTAGTATATAGAATCTTGATAATGCCAAATTTGCTTGTCTTAAACATTTTACGATGCCTCAAATCATTGCGATTAATGTTACTATTGCTTAATATTCTACCCTCATTTTTGAAACCTCCAGAACAGATGTCAACACCATGACATTGTCCAATCCTTTCAATCCAAAATTAGTTTTTTGAATCTGTAGCCTCCAAAACCATATCACTAACCTTAACGACCCCCCTAGAACTAATATGCAGACCGTCCCTAGCATTCCAATTACGTTGACAACAATTACCATTTATATGTTTTTGTAATTTTAAGAGTTTCTTAAAAAATAATGATAGTTTGTTTTAAAAAAATTGTTGTATTTAAACACCTTTGAAATCAGTTACAACTGATAAAATGCATGTACTAACGTAATGGGTGGTCCAGGATAATTCACTTTTAGGCTGAGTGGTGTGCAGACATCTGCAGGTTGGGAACCACTGGCTTAAAGGGCTTTCACATTTTTTCAATATTCACATGCAGTGTGCAGTATGCCATGATACTTTGCAGTTAGTACGTCAGAGTGACTATAATTGAAAAGAAACCGTTATCTAAAATGATCTTAAGTAAGCATTATGCTTTCCTTTTTCAAAATTAAAAAGAATCATTAAATCAATTGGAGTCTTCTGTTTAATGAAAAACTTCAGAATAAAAATACAAAATAATAATAATAATAAATCCTTATACACAAAATCAAACAATTTGATACTTGTAAGCAAATGAGACAATTTTCTTTGATTCTGCATAGGTAAATATAATATGTGACATGATTTTTTAAATGTACATAAAAGAGAAGGATTTGTGGAGAAAAATGCAAAAACTCAGAATTATGAAACATAAAGAATAAATTAAAAGTAAATAAAAACTAAATAAGAAATATATAAATAAATTAAATGACTAATGCTTTAAATGAGGGCAAAATGTTTCAATTATATCATCTTAATTTTTTTCAAACATAACATAATTGGAATTCTTGAATGCAGAAATTTTAGTTTTTTGCATTTGAATGTGTTCAGTAAAATTATTTCTGAAAAAAATTCTCAAATTTGGTTAATTATGCCCAAAATTCAAAGTATAATTTCAGTTACAATAATTTTTATTATCTGTATAGTGTTTTTATTTTTTCTGTATCATAGCAATAAAACTTATAACAAATGTCACTAGATTGCGGTCAACTTATCCCTCAATATTATTAAATTGATGTGCTATGAATTGAATGTATGCTATAATGAATTCACATGGAACTCTCAGCATCAGTGCATATGATGGATATTTCCTCATCATAGCACATTCAGTCTGTTTTATTAAATTCATACCATGTTCAACACTCTTCATCATTTCTTCAGAGAAAATTTTGATCTTAATGATCTTTTTTGTTATTAATAAATGATAAAAATAGCATTTACATATAACATAAAATTACCTTTCCTTTTTTTAATCTCTCTCTCTCTCTTTTGCAGGTGTATATATTAGCAAAACAACTTATGTAAGATATGGTGAATCTTCATTTCAAGATACAAATTATAGGCCTTGTTATCTAGTTGAATATTACAGATACTTACGATTTTTTCCAGATGGTATGTGTAATTGACTTTATATGTTTTAAATATATATGATTTATAAGTAGGATGCTCAAAAAATAATAATGACCTGTAAATTAGATATTCAAAATGCTATTATTGTTTTTCAGACAGGCACCTAAAATGATTATAATCTTTAGCAATTTTTACAACCAGTAAGTTGTTAAGTCCAGGACAGCAGTTTAAGTGATTACTACTCAAGTCAGAGTTAGTTAAGCTCAGTGGGCAGTTGTGGAGTCTGCCAGCCCAACTCTATGCAGGTATTTCCTAACATAGTAATGTTCGGTATTTAACCCAGAATTTGCCGCACCAACAGATCTGGGCAAATCACTTGCAATGGGATTTTCCATAGAGGAACCCCAACTCTTTTACTATACTAAGTCGGAAATAATTTCAAGATAACAGGCCTTGCATCCAGTATGGTGATTGTTTTATGGCAGGAGAATCCGGCTGAAGAAGGTTAGGTCCAAACTTAGCAAAATCATTACCCTCAACCCCACAGTAACTATAGTAAGTTTGCATCATCACCGTCAAAAGTAACAAATTCCCTTAGGAAGTTAATAAAAATCCGAGCTAAAGTCAAACAAGGCAGAAGAAGAGAAAAAATAGAAAATTTTTGTCTTTGGGGCAGAACAATGGAAGTTAGTGAAAACAAATACAACAGTTGGCAAGTTGGCAGTCTGTTTTTGTGTCTAAAGTGGTCACACAAACAGACATTGTATTTTATTTAGATAGATTGAGGATGTTTTTTTTTATTTTTAAAGTGCTTTGAAATAATCTTGTATTGTTGTGAATGTGATTCTTGATAAATTTGCTATCTGTCACAAAATGCTTAAGAAATATTAAGGGTTGTTTGAAAAGGAAAATTTAAATAAAATTACCAGATTTAGAAATTTGTACATAACAGTAGTATTACATGCTTTTTGTATATAAAATAAATGAATATTTGCATAAATAAATAAATAAAATGCCTTACTTTTTCTTTTCTCCTTAGGAGTAATTCTGATGCTTACTACTCCAGATGATCCATACCAATCTTTGTATAAACTTCGCCAACAAAAGTCAAAACACCCAAATGTAATGTATGGTCGATTCAAATTGGTAGGGAATACAGTGATGGCAGTAGTGAAAAAACCCAAAGCAGATACTGGTAGTACTCAAGTATCAAATTACAGGTTTAAGCGTCAAAGGCAAGCTAATATTGCTGAAACAGAAGACCAAACATTTCACCTCGTAAGTTCAATTTTATCTCTTTCTACAGATATCTATTTCTCAAGTTCTTTTCTTTCCATGAGTTAGATAACGATGAAAGTACTGAGGTGTATTTTCTCTTGTTAATTGTATTATCTTTTCAAAAAGTCTTTAATACTAGCTTTTTATGTACATTTTCAATATATATTAAATATAAAGTATTTTTTCAAATTGAATAAGTGCATGCTGAACAAAGCTAATACTTTGCTCAGGTTATTCACAACTCATTTTTTGAATATTAGTAAAATAAAAAATATTACAATTCACTTGAAACCAACAGTTTACACATCAAAATCAAAAGTTGGAGTTTTATTTTACGGAGAACATAACTTTTGCTTACTTCTGAGCTGCACTACTTGCATCTATGTAAAATTTTCTCTCCATGATTTCTACCATAACAAGAAGTTCCGTCTAGAACTATACGAGCCTACTTTCCCGTATACACCAAATTCAAATTTATAATCTAGCTATCTCTTTCTCTCTCTTTCTTATTTATCTTTAGTTCTAATTATTGAAAATATACCTTTTTCAACGGATAATACATATTCATTCTTTCACTCATTCATTCTTTCATTTATTCAGCCATGCATTTATTCATTCATTCGTTACCTCATTCAAGTGTTTATTCATTCATTTACGCATTCATGTATTTATTCACTCATTTATTTATATTTTCATTTATTCAATAATTTATTCATTCATTCTTTTCCTCATTCATTTATTCATTGATTTATTCTTTCACTCTTTCATTTATTCATTCATTCATTATTTCACTCATTGAGTCACTGAGAAATATCCTTGAAAATCCCGATCAAAAAATTTCATAGCAAAATAGGCTCGTAAGTTCTGGATAAACTTTCTATTTCTACATGTTCTACGTTATAAGAGCTTTCCGATAAAGTTTGTTCCAAGCAAATCGATCCGTTAGATCAGGATTTATATAGGGTTGAAATTTCCCCGTAAGCTCTGTGTTAATTTTTTGAACTGTTCAAAAATGAACAAAAACTTCAAATCAATATTTCACGCCGAGAACTCCTTTCAATGGGCTTGCAATAGGAACTTGGCTCTTGTGCCCAGAGTTTACAGAATTTGCTTCAATTTTGTCCATAGGCGCTAATGTTAAAATTTTTTGACCTGTTCAAAATTGAACAAAAAATTGTTCAAATCAAAAAGTAAAATATAGAAATGAGATGTCCTCGCCGAGATCTTTCGAATGCAAAAAGAATTTTTCCAATCGGACAATTCGTTCAAAAGTTATTAGGGGGGGGGGGGGGACAGACTGACAGACAGACAGACACACTTTTTCCCCATCTCAATACCCTACTTTCAAATTTTTTATTTTTCAATCTTTATTTAATTACTTCACTTATTTTTGACTTTTCTTGATTTTTAACGATATTTTAACGATACATTAAGCCTTCTTTCATGCTTTATTATTATTTTTTTTTTTACTTTTATGGGGAAATTAGGCTAAGAATGGATCTTTCTTTTTGGGTGCAATAAAGAAATTTGAATAAAATTTGGAAAGATTATTTGAAAAAATAAAAAAAAAGTATGGAAAAGGAGTAAATAAAATACCATTCACAAAAATAAAAAAAATTATTTAGTAGTTTTGAAAAGTTAATAACTGCAAACAAAAATAATGATGATGGAGAAATTGTGCTATTAAAAATAACCATTATAATTCATTGGCCAATTATCTTCTCCCAATTAATCGGCTATCAGTATCGGCCAATTTGCTTGTTGGTGCATCCCTAATTCTTGGCTTATTTTGGGATTTTATTTAACTCGGCAAAACTTATGAGCCAGTAAAACGGCATAATTAGGAATATTCTCGTTTGCTTAAAAAAAAAAATCTTCAGTCCTTTCAGTATTCAAAATTGCTCTGATCACATTTTAAACTGTAATATCCTTTACATAAGCATAAAAATAAGAAACTCTGTTTTTTCAAAAAAGTTCTGAAGTTGTGCCACTCTTTCTATGGGATCCAATTGAAAAACTGTAAAAAAAGGTAATTTTTTGGAAATTTCTACAATTTTGTTGAATTCTGTTTTCACCCTTGATTTATACTTTAATACATTGTTTCTCAACCTGGGGGTTACACTTAGATATAACAGGGGTCATAATTTGATCAAAAAAACTTTTTTTTAAACAAAATACAGTGGAGCATCGTTTAACAACGCAGATGGGACTATCGAAAAATGTTGTATAAATGATAGCGTTGTATAATCGACTTACCTTTCTGGCTAAATCCAAGAATTGGGACCACACGAAAACATCGCTTAATTGACATATAAATTATCGTCAAATAAACGATACCCTACTGTACCTTAAGTTCTTATTAAATGTTACAAAATTCAGTGCTGTAACAAAGGAAATATTACAGCAAGGGGGTCGAGAGGCATTTTATGCATGTTTTTGGCTTTTAAGGGAATTGCCGATCCCAAAAGGTTCAGAAACAATGGTTTAATATATTTAAATTTGCCCTATTCAATTTTTTTCTATAATTAGTATTTTTTAATATGAAATATAAATTGATAAATGGCAATCATTCCTAATTTATGTAAAATTGCCATAAATGACCATCCATTTTGGATTTTATACAATTTATCAAGGATCTTGAAAAATATTTGATGCTGAAACTTCAGGGGCATAAAGAACACATAAGGCCTCATTTTTTTCAACTAAAGTTTCTTTTTGTCTCAAAAGCAATTAGGGGACTAACAACAAATTGATGGGTAAAAAATGATGTTTGGGAATCACCCTGTAAAAAATAATTCTTGAAATGTGCTTTAACTGTAGCACTATGATACTCACTTATTGAAACAAATCACTTATTCCCAAAATGAACAGATAAGTTTTCGTATGTTTTGTTCCAAAATTGTTTCGTGAGTTTTTGTTCGTAATATTTAGAGTTTTCAGCCTATGCATTGCCATTTTCAGGAAATTTGGCTAACTACAATGAGATATAATATTCTGCAATCAGAATGGTAAAATATGTAATATTTGGTGAAAATTCTAAGTAATTTTCCTAAATGTTATTTAGCTGCTCTTCCAAGAATGTACTGTGAAGATTTGAAAATATATTGATTGAAAGCTAAATTTTGGTTGCTTTCAAAAATGTAAAAAATAAAAATTTAGTAGAAATTTTTTTAAATATGATTCTTCTCTTGTAGGAGCTTGAAGTGAGAAATTACAAAAAAAGATTGAACTGTCAACTAAACTGGAATCGTTATTCTATTCATATTGTTTACAGGTTTGCATTTTCCCCCCTCCTTTCTATTATTGTACTCTTACATTATAACGTACCTAGTCACTTTAGAAAAAGTATAATTGTTAAGCATAGTTTAAAATTTATTTTGTTCCACATCCTTAACCCAACTATAACAAAAATGTCCACCCTCATGCAGAGGAAAATTATTTTCCCATAACAATGAAAAAGAATATATTTATAAATTTCTGTTGGCCAGCAATTAAGGTAAATGACCCGGTAGTGAACACTTTTCTCCACCAGACCCCTACCTGTTAGCCGAGGCCTTAGGATTGCTTACACACGGGGAGAGGTAGTGGGGTCTACGGATTTTACATGCACATATCCCCAAGTATACATGGTGGTCTTCAGTGGGTATCGATCGCGCGACCTTCCGGGTGGAAGTCCGACGTGTTAACCAACAGGCTACCACGGCCCGGTAGTGGACACTGCTCTAGTAGTGGACTGTTAGATCTTTAAGCTCCTAAAATAAGCGAATGTAACATTAAACTTGAATGAAATTATCAGAACCTATAGCGAATGATTCCTAGTGCTGGTTGATAGAACTAAAGTTGGCGTGGAGCATCTATGCAAGTACATGCATCATAATATTTAATAGCTGCCTCCACAACGGTCACATTTGTTGCTCTTTACTAAAGCCGATCAATAAGAAGGTTAGGGATTTGGGGAAAATATATAGGAAAAAAGCGTGACATCATTTATGAATGGTCCCTTAGTCATTTTTTTAAAATTATTTCTCCAAATTAACAGCATAAAATAGAACATATTAATTTCTGTCCACTACTAATGCAAATACGTCTCTTATAAATGTCCACTATAGATACAAATTAAGCGTTTAGTAAATTTGACGTAAAAATCCTAATTTTTCATCAAATGATATTTTATAGGTAATTAATTTTTAGAGAAATAGTTGGCGATTAAGCTAAATATGCAAATATTGATGCAAGTCCCTTGAAAAAATTTTGCTACGTAAAAGAGTACGAAAATTTTCTTAACTATGTTCACTACCGGGTCTTTTACCTTAATTATAAGGAATTTCATTTGAATTTTTCTGATTTATAGGCTATTGTACATTAGGGGTCGATCCAGCATTTTTAACAGGTTCGCTGTTTTGTAAAATTTAAAAACATTGTTTCTTTAAAATTCAAAATTTGAACATAGTGATATATATACATTTTTGCTGCTTATTTAATAAATAATTCTGTAAAAAGTAGAATTTGGTAGCTCAGAATTTAGTCAAGGGTCTGAAAACGGACCTGAATTTCCTCTGGCGTGACCTCCGATTAGAGATAACTATATTACACTTTTTTGTTATGTTCCAGAAATAAAACTTATAATTAATTATGGAACATATAACAAAATAGATACAGAATTTACTTTGATAAATTTTGTGTATTAGATCTTGGCCAACTTGCAGGCTGTGAAAGTAATTGCCATTTTCATTGGTATGCACAGCTAAGTTATACAAAATGCTGCTGTTTCCTACGTGAGGGGTGGCAGATACATCAGCATCATATTTATAAGTGACCAAGAACACAATTAATGTATTAAACATCTAGAACATTCCTCTAATCCAGTGGTACTCATAATTGTTTTCATACCAAGATTCAATTAATAAATATACAGAATAAATTATGAAATCAAGATTTCGTATTTTTTAAAAATCTGTGGGTGATAGAATATTTCTGTTATATTGTTTTTGAATTGCCCTTAAAATATAAAACTCACCATTTAATGAGTAGAAATGCTCTTTGTCATTGCAGTTGAATAAAAGTTTTACAATTGAGTTTTATATGAGCAATTTGGTTTGGCATGATTATAAATATTGCATTTACCAATATTTCAGTTTAAATCAGTATAACGTTAAAAAGTTAATTCACAATTCTGTCTTTTGATTTGTAACTTTCTAAAGAGTATAGTTTTCTTTTGATATGGTTTTCACTTGATTAATATTCAAATCTTATAATGTAATTAATTGTTTTGTTGGAGATTCCTATGCAGCTTTAAATTTTCATTCCTCTAAAACAATGTATTAATGTTTGTAACAAATAAATGTGGCTTTCTTTCCCCCTCTCATAATAACAAAATAACTTCTAAGATGCTACGAAAAGTAACTTTCAATTTGAACTTCATTTATGTTTTGCTCAACTAAAATATTAAATCTTCTGTTTTCAGAAATGGCCAGGAAGCGGTTTCAAACTTCGACTTACTGCCTTCAAATTTTCCATGTTTTTGGTTTTCTCGAGTGAAGAGTTTTACCACTGAATCTGAAAGCCCTCTAAGATAGAAAGGAAAATCATAGAAGCTTAGCAGATAATTTTTAATTACTCGGATATCTAGGAAAACCTAGCCAATATTATGTTCATTTTAATATAAATAAATTTTATGCCATTTTTGTTGAACATGTTTTGTATCATTTTAAAAATGAACATATTTTGAAATTTATTGATGACAAAATAATTACAAATGAACAGAAATACGATGTGGTTAAAATCCTTTCTTTGCGGGCTTTGGAGAAATGTTCACTTTAACTGGTTTGCACAGTTCAATAGTACTGTCTTCTGCTTTAAACCACCACGTGTTTTTCTGGCTGTTTCTTGCACTGGTTTCGGTATCGCTAAAATCCAGCACAAGACTCATTTCAACATGACAAGCCTCTGTAATGAAAAATAATGCATGATTACCTTTTTATTTTGGAATGTGATATAAATTCTATTTCTGAATAAATAGTTACCAAAGATTTTAACTTTATAAAGCATTTTATTTAATTATTATTAATCTATTTTATTATTTTAATTTACACTTGAAAATTCAAATTTTAAGTTAGCAGCCAAGTGACTAGTAAACAAGTTAATTAATCACACTTTTTTAAAAATCATGACTTTTCTTAACAATTAGTGAAATAAAAATAATTTAATGAATTTTTTTATCACTTAATGAAATGTGTAATTTTTTTTATATACATGGCACACAGAGTTACACATATAGAAACGACTTGGTCTAAAAATTAAAGTACTAATGATACTGATTCAGTATTTTATTCAATCACCAGAATAGACTTTAATAAAGAGGAAAAAATAGGAAATTTTTGAAAGTAGCTCGTGTACATACACCTGCCAACTTTTTTCAACAGGCATAAAATCTACCCATTTTGTCTGTTTTTCACACTTTCAAGGGTCAGTCCTGATTTTTTACTCATTTTGAAAGTTGATTGCCGCTTCCGTAAAACTCCCTAGTTCTCATTTACTGTCTGATCCTATCTTTTACACAGCAGTAACTTTGGGCTTGGCATTATTTGTAATCTTTCTTAAATTTTAGCTTCTGTAATGGAGGACATGCAAGCTCGACATTTTAGCCAAAAATTTAAAGCATTTCATTCATTATTTTTAGCTTTTTTGATGATCATGTCAGTTAATTATAAATTTTGCACGTTCATCAATTATCTCGTTCAAAGAATAACTTTTTTCTTAATTTCATACATATATATTCTTTCCTTTCTTTTTTTCTTCATGTAATTTAAAATGCATGATCATATTTTTTTAACATTTTTTTTAGGATTATAACTTTTTCCCCCTTAGAAGTACTCATAACGTATTGTTACAGGATGAATAAGTAAAAGGTCTTTCTATTTTCTCTCAATATATAATTTTAAAATGTAATAAAATCAAATGTCTGTTGCGTAGTTTTTAAATCTCATAAAATAATTTAAATTTGAGAAAAAAATAAACCTAATGTTTTTGATAGTGCCTCTTGGAAGAAAATCATAGAATGTCATTAATGAAATATGCATATATATTAATAAAAGATCAACTATTGCATGTTTAATATCACAAGTATGTTCATTGTGTATTAACAATCTTATTCTTTTCATAGTTCTTTCTTTATTCATCCAGTGTCAAGCTTATTTTTTCCTTTAAGAATTGCTTTAGTATTAATCTCTTATGCTCTTCATAAAGCTACGGTAATTTGCAATCACCCCCCCCCCCCCTCTTTTTTTTCTTTTCACTAGATTTATGAAGGGAAGTTCCGAAATTATTTCTTATTGTTTCAAGTAAAAAAAACAAGATCTTAACAATTATAATCCAGGCAAAAAATTTTTAGGGCTGCGTTACAAAAATACATACAAGCCTTTTCCATCAAATTTCTTTGGATTAAATGCAACACTAAGAAGCACCTAGAACTTCTTAACGGAGTCAAAGGTCAACTGAATGAAGCGGGCATACTTGCACATATAGTTACATCATTAAAAGGAAGACACTTGGCACAGTAGGGGAGACTGGGGATACTTGATCCCTTTGCAAAAAATACATCAATCAATTAGCAGAGCATTAAAATCTGTCAACAATGTTAAAGTTGTACTTGTACACAAAAACAGGCAATGCTTCCTCTTCTCAGCTATTTTGTTTAAGCTCAAGAAATGATTGAATGTGGCAAGGGCTACTTTAATATTTTAATGTTATGTACACAGTAAAAACTTAATTTTAAAGTATAGATAGTCTTTAATAATTAAATAATTTCTTTAGCAAATAATCTTTGATTATTTATTATTTGAAATGTAAGCTTCATATAAATATCAAAGATCCTTTCTTTTCAGGAATACTTGATCCCCGGATCAAGTATCCCTTTAGCAATATTAGCATAATGAAAAACTTGCAAGAGAGTAAGTAGTTCTTCTCGGGGATCTAGTGCACAGCCATCAGCTGAAAATATTGAATATCTTGGTCCAATTTTAAATAAGACTCCTGATAATTGGCCAAGTTTTTTTTTACTTCAGACAAAAAAAAAGTTATACAATACAAATGTTATATTTCATTTAATAAACTATTTACTTTTTCTAGAAAAAAAAGGAAGAAAAAAAATTTTTTACTTCTAAAATAAATGTGCACAACTGCCTCAGAAAGTAACAAATTGCTAAAAAATGTTATGGCATATTTATAAAACTACAAATTGCAGAGTTGAATTCAAATCAATAATGCTACTTTTATGTTCATATTGTTATTCTAACTAAGGTAAAAATTAAAATTATTAGAAATATTATTTAGTAAGCTTAAATAAACAGGTAAATTATTTACTATTGAATAGGCTGTGTAATTTCACAATGGGACCAAGTATCCCTTATAAATATGCCTGTGGCAGATTACACATTGATTGCTCAGGGAGTATGTATAAGTTGGTGGCAGGTAAGGGAAAGTAGACTATGTTCATTTATTGTTATTGTAGGTTTTAAAGTAAGTAATTTGCTAACTACATAAGTTCACTTATTTACTAGAAAGGGAAAATTATAAAGAAAAGAAACTTTAAAAATAAAACTTCAGTTTTTATTGATGTTGATAAAAGATTGCACATTTTAATACACGAGGTGCTGTAAATGCCATGCAAATTTGTTTAAAACACAACTCGTTATTAACACGTGGCGTAGCTAAGGGGGGCGGGGCGGTGGGGGAGGCCCGCCCTGGGTGTCACCCGTTCAGGGGTGACACCTGGCCAAGATTGGGGGAAAAAAACCTTTCCTACTTCAAAAAAATTCCAGCTCCAAAATGAAAAAAATAACAAAGTGGATAATTTTTCTTTCTTTCTTTGCTACATTTAACTCGGCAAAATTTCTTCTTTCAAACATATATTCCAAATGCTTTTTAATCACTATAATGGTCAGCATTTAAAAATCCGTAATAGTGTAAAGTAAAAAAATAGTAATTTCAAACCGAAATCAATGCCTTAGAAAACGATCAAGATAAAGCATGTTCCATTTAAATGAACTAGGGTATGAAATAGCTTCGTACAATTGTACAAAAAATATGTTTCAATAAATGGAATTTTTCCACTATGATACTTTGACATTTGAGTACCACTAATTAGAATTTACAGAACCTCTTACAAATCTTATGGTAGCTTTGAAAATATTTCTGACAGCTAGCGTATCAGTTGCTCCATGTGAGAGAAGCTTTAGCAAGTTAAAATTAATCAAAAATTACTTAAGATTGACTATGAGTAACGATAGACTAAATAGTCTTGCCATGTTCGCAATCGAAAATGATTAATTTTGAAGACGTGATTTCTACGTTTGCAGCGGCTAAAGTTAAAAAGAAGAGGTTTTAAAATTTGCTTAAGTCTGTAATTGTTGATTGCCCGTCAGTTTTTCTTAATATTCTTATACTTGTTGATCAAAAGTAATGTACTTTTATGATGAATGATTTACATATTTTATAATATTTATTTAAATAAACATTCTTCATTAAAAGAATTCATTAAAATCCATTCTTCACGTTTACATGATTTTTTTTGTTTTACTTTAACCGTTCTCATGGGGGGGGGGGGGGGGTGACAAGATCAGTCCGCCTCGGGTGTCACCTGTGCTAGCTACGCCACTGGTTATTAATCACATATCAATAACTATACACCACTCAACAGTGCTTTAGTTGGGTGAGAATGCATGTAAATCCCATTCCCATTATTTTTATTTGTTGCAGTAAACAATCTATGATAATAGAAGAGTCCTGAAAACTCGCCCACACCCTGGCATGGCAAAAAAAAAAAAACCTGCACGCAGACCAGTTCAAGTACATTATGTATTCCTAAGGCCTTGGCTAACAGGTAGGGGTCTGGTGGTATAAGTACATTAGGTATTTCTTCCAACAGAAGTACCCACTTTTTGCAAAGTCTGTTAGTTAATTTTCATTATAGACAGCTTTATGTCTTCATAATGTATTTTTTCAAGGTCTGTCGTGTCAGGTAAATTACTATACATGATACATATTGTGTAGTAAAAGCTTTATGCATATATAAAGTATGTACTTTTGTTTTGGAGCATTTGTGCAGTTAATTCTCTGTTGTATTCAGTGGCATAACTATAGGGTGGTACAGCTGGCAAAATGCCACGGCCCCAGCCCGAGAGGCTGCCAGCTCAGAATTAACCTTACATTTTTAACCCCTTGACCAGGAATGACGAGTAGCACTCCCCCTGCTTAAAACTAACCAAAACGGACAGTGACAAGTAACACTCGTCATGAAATTTGTATGGCAATACAGGTTTTAAAATAAAAAAAATCGGAAGTCGTACGCAATGAAGAATCAGTTTCAAGTATTAGATATATGCAGCTATATTAGCAGCCAAACTTTTCTGATTTAGAACTTATTAAATAGTCTTTTTTAACACGGCACGCTTCAGATTAATTTCCAACTTAAGGGGTTAATAAAATTTATCAAAAATCATAAGTTTTATACATTTAAATTAATTAAAGTTAGACACAACTAAAGACCGTATACAAATTCAAATAAATTACTAAGATTTATACGCATTCACAAGAACAAGATCAATTTTGGAACGCATCCATTGGTTGCTTCAGTTTTTGCCGTGGTACTTCGATGGCGCTGGCGAGCTACTGACGCTTGGGGAATACCCACAATTTGTTAACCGAGACCAAGAAAGTACTGATCTACTAAAAACAGCTCTAAAAATTGTTGAAATATGTATATAAAAAATACATATCTGAATCATTTGCCAGAGAAATTCTCAGTGCTGATTTATCAATATTAAAGAATCATTTTATCCCATCCCTCTTTCCTGAAATATGTACTGCATTAATGTTATTTGTTAAAATTTCTGTGACTACAAATGATGCTGAAAGATCATTTTTTAAACTAAAAGTTTCGCCTGTCTTGTCCCGTAGAGTTAATTAAAAACCTATTTAATTAACTCTACGGGACAAGACAGGCTAAGTAACTTGGCTATTCTCTTTATTGGCCCAATCTTTAAACTTTGATGATGTTAATAATACCTTTGCGGAACAGAAAGCTCGGAGAAAAAAGTTTTATCAATAAATATCTTAATCAGATTAAATTGTTATATTTTGTTATAAATATGTAATACCTATGCTTTTGAAATTTAAAATTTAACTAAAATGCACACGATATTAGTAATACTGTTGGGTAAGTACTTCAGTGATTTTTTAAAATTAAATTATAACATGACCATTTTTTCTGGGACCCCATCCAATGAATTTGCCACGGGCCTCAGATGGTATAGTTACACCACTAGTTGTATTCTCAATCAAAGAATACATACAAGTTCAGTACTGTATTTTCTGAGGACACACTCGCACTTATTCTTTTTTAACCCCATTCCCAATAACCCGGAATTTTCAGAAACTCTGCCACCCTTTGATCCACAATAGGCCGAGTTTTCGGGACTCTACTGTTTTTAGTTGAGCAGTTTATTATCCTATCATTTATATTATCAACCTAATAACAAATGTTAAAAATGAGATTCAATTTCTTCATTTATAATAATTCAAAACTTAAACTAATAGCTTTGAAATTTATTCATTGTTGACCTCTATTGTTCGCCTGTATTGGGAATTATTTAACCGGCAGCTAAATCAGAATGCTTTTGCAGCTGTTGTAGACTAACTAGAATTCCTAAAGTAGTAGAACACACCGTCTATTTAAGTAGGTTTTACCATCATGTTATACCTAGCTACATAAAATACAAATAGAGTATAAACTTGCAATAATGGTAATTAAGAATTTACAGGGTGGCCACAGAACCCGGAAATCAAAAAATATCAGGGAATTCTAACATTCTGGAAAAATCAGGGGAAAAACAAGGAAATTTGCAAAAATTTCCGAAAATCAAGGAAGTTTTTTCTTTGTTTCTGTTTTACCCCGAAGTTCCAGCGATCTTATCTGCAATTATTAATATTAATCAAGGTTCCCTAAGTTGAAATTCAATTCTAAAATAATTTTACTCAAAAAAAGTCTTAACGCAAAGCAATTTCTTTCCATTATAACTTTTGTTTTTTACTGAGTCATGTTGAAAAGTATTTTGTACAATTTTCTCAAGTAGTAACGCATTTGATGAAGCATGAACGGCAGTAATCAGTTCCTTTCCACCATATCTTTTGTTTTTTACTGATTCACATTGAAAAGTATTTTGATTAATGTTAAGACTTAAAAATCTAATATTCTTTTATTTAACATTTTTCATACATTTGTTGCCCACATATCGAAAAATGAAATCTTTTTGTATCTGCCATGGGAACTGGACTTTTCAAATTTGCGATGTTCCTTCTGCTTATTTGAAAAATAAACAAGTAAAATTTCTTTTTATTACCATCAAAACTTTAATTTGAAATTTATATTTAATTTCGTTAATCGTGATCATAAGGACGAACTTTCAAACCGTCGAACATAACATCTCTACTTTCATTTTTTGTTTCAATTTTTTAGTTCTTGCGTAGTTCTTCAGATCGTTTAAAATACTTGAAATAAAGAATGAAATTGTTAAATAATATGTTTAAATTTGAAAAAGTCAGAAAACAAAAACCATTAAATGTGCGCAAGTTTTGGCTTTATCACAGCAATAAGAAAAATTCTATCACGCACATTCATTCAGCATATAAATTGATTTTGCGCAGGAAGAACAAGTTAAATATCAGCAATTAATCCCAAATAAATAAATAATAAAATAAAAAATAAATTAAAAAAATCACGTATTTCATTTTTTATTCAGTACGCATTTTAAATCTTGGAATAAATTCTCATGCTATAGATTTACCTATTTCATGTGCAATTTTTTTAATACTATCATTAATCCTAAAATATTTTTTCGTTGATCAAAAGTTTTTTCTGGAGCTTGATAATTCCTAATAGAATTAAATGCTTTTTTAAGCTATAAACAAGGGAAATTTTTCTTATAAAATTTAGGTATTTCATGAAAGTTTGACAGTTAGGCATGTTCACATTCTTCTTTCAAGCAATTACTCTTTCACCAGTCAAATATTTATCAATTATTTATGTTGAATAGTATAAAAATCAATTAAATAGAAGCAAAATTAAGAGAGATGCTGTGTTTGTTACACATCAAATTGCTAAGAAGTAACAAGTGTTTTTTATCCACTTGTTGCATTTTGTCTTTCACCAGACCAGGACAACTATAAAATTAATTTGATACTTTATTTTTATGATGCAATCTTTTTTCACTGCTGTAACAATGCCTCTTTCTTCTTCTTCCTCTCAATAACAAAATTAAATTTTGGGGAATTTAACCTGCTCTAAATTTTGTTATATCTCAAGAAACTTTAAAAAAAGCATTCAACCAGGTTCATTGATGTTTTGAGTTCTTGTCAGCATGACTGGATTGCTAGGGATGGTCTGCATCTTACTGATGATGATAAGGATTTAGTGAGCATTGCTGGATATAATTTGTTTTGGCTAGACAGGCTGGGTAAGACAGGTGGAGGGGCTTTATTCTACATTGACACTTTTATTTGCAATGAATTGGTCATTAATAATGAGCCTAAGGATATTGAAATGGGTTGGGTGGAGTTGCTGAGCAATAAGGGTAATAAGTTACATTTGGAATGTTTACAGGACGCCTAATGTTAATTAGGATCAAAACGAGGAGATGTATAGTGTTATTAGGGACATGTCTGGTAAGGGCTCTGTCATCATGAGGGGGGATTTCAATTTCCCAGGCATAGACTGGAATAGTTTTCATACTAGCAATGGTAGAGAAGAAGATTTTTTGAAAGTGATTGGTAATTTTTTTCTGGATCAAGTTGTTACCCAAGGGACTAGGCATGGTGCTATTTTGGATCTAGTTTTTTGTGATTTCGGAAGTTCTGTTCAGGGGTTGAGTATTAGGGAACATATTGGAGATGGTGATCACAATACTATTAGGTTTTTGACCAGCTTCGATGCTTACAAAGCTGAAAATTTCAGATTTGTACCTAACTTCAGGAATGTTGATTATGTTGCACTTAGGCGGGGTTTGAAAGAGGTTTTTTCTTCTGGATTGGAGAATAGTGAAGCTGATCTTCAGTGGGAAGAGTTTAAGGGGAAATTGGAGAAAACAGTGAGGGATTATGTTCCTTTTCGAAAAAAAGGGGATTTCACAAAAATTTGGAACATGTGGTTCTCTAGGGAGGTGAAAGAAGCTCTCAATTATAAGTTGGCCCCTTTTCGGCAACTTAAAGAGACTGGGTGCCATACTGAGAGGATTTTGTATTGTGAAGCTAAACGTACTTTCAAGTATTTGGTACGGAGTAAGAAAAGGGAATTGCAGCAAAAGCTTACAGATAACATTGAAAGGAATCCTAAGAAATTTTTTGTTTATGCTAATTAAGGGAAAGCTCGTAATACTCAGGTAGGCCCACTAGTAGATGCAAACGGGAACTTCACTCAAAATGAGGGGGATATTGCTGATATTCTAAATATTTTTATTTCCAGTGTATTTAACGCTAATACACAGGTTGAGGATTTTGTACTTTCCAAGAATGAGGTGTTGTTTCATTTGAAAAAGATTAAGGCAAAGAAGGCTCCAGGTGTTGGATGGAAATTAATTGAAAGTTTTTAAAAGTGCTTTCCACTGGATAAAAATTAAACGTCAGAATAATAACAAAAAAGTGCTTCCAAATGAAATGTTTTCCTGCATCTTCTATCCCCTTGCTGATTGCTGTATGAATCAAGCAGAAAAAACACTAATATATTATCTAGTGAACATAAGATGAAATACCACATCCATATTCTACAAAGCTCCATAGACATTGCTAAATTATTGTAACCAACAATGGCATTAAAATTAAGGTCTGAAGGTCTCGCATATAAAAATATTTACGACAAACTCTTTTTTTTTTTTATAAAAGAACTATGTAGAGTTTTACCAAAATTATGAATGCAAAGGCTACCGCATTTTAAAAATAGACTTACCTGACCAAACACTGTGTGACAGCAAGACAGATGTGTATAAGCGATACTGCAAATTACCTTGCAATCTAAAATCTGCAAGTCTTGGTAGAATTAATTGGACTTGCTGATCAGGATATTTTACCTGTTAAAAAAACTTTTTAAGTAGTGTATTTTTAAAATCTTCATTACATATTTTGCAATTTAAAGTGTAACATAATCAAAAATGTGCGAAACATCAAGGCATACTATGAATAGTATTTACAAAGGAAACCAATCATATTGATTATATCAGTATAGTACATATCTTTTACTTTGGCTTTATAATGAGATAAAATGAACATTGTTGTTTAAGAGTATGATAGCAAAATATGGCAAAAGGGCATACCAATTAGCAACATTGACATAACATTATTATGAGTAATGAAATCCTAGTAATTTAGAACTCAGTTTATCAGGACATAACCTATTTCTTGTAGGGTTGTATATATATTTTATCATTTGCTAACAATCTTGCACTTTCTGCAGACAATGCTGGTTAATTTATTAACAATCAATGAGAGTTTTGACTCACAAAAATATACAAGCTATCAACTAATTCTGAAAAGTCAAAAATTGTAAGCAAAGAGGATGGCGATGGAAATATTGTAGGATTAAAAAGTAATAATCATTATAATTAATTCTCCGATTTGTTGATCAGTGCATTTCTAATATTAAGCTATAGAAAATCACAATGGTACATTATTTGCATTTTCTTGCAATCCATTATCGCAAAAAACAATGGCAATTTTGAACAGCAATATACCATACAATCTTTTTCATGTTAAGAAATGTACATTAAAACAGATTAATTTTCCAAACTTACTGCTCTCCAAATTGTTTATGAGTCTTGATAATTTTTTTTTTTTTGTTGAAATGAATAAGGTTATCAACCTTGGAACTTGCCATTTTAGCAATCACAGGGTTCATACTCAAAAGGGAGAAATTTTTTCCCTGACTTTTCCAGGTTAGTTTTCATTAAATTCCAGGTATAAAGAGTTACACTAAATTTTACGGTAAATGTGGATAAATCTCAAAATTTGTTACTATTATGCATACTATTATTTAATTGATCTACAAATAGAATATAAATAATCAGAACTAATTCATGCATTTAAATAACAATAAAAAATAACACAACAAATTGGAATTGGTTTTTCCAATAAAATAAATTGATTAGGCCTAACTTACAGAGAAAAGAAAAACAATTTAAAATATAGTATCTAAATTAACTTAGACAGCTCAGCTATGTGATTGTCTATATTTGATGTTTGTTTAGCTATCTCATGAAACAGTTTTGCTTTCTTTTGTTTTAACATTTTAATTTCTTCTGCTGCTTTCCTCTTATTAATTATTTTTTCATCTTGTTCTTTTGTCATTTTCTTCTGTTTTTCCAGAAAATCATGGTTCCTCACTCTAGCCATCTTAACATGGTTGAGCATTTCTTTCGTTACTTTAATATTTTGTAAACCTCCTAAAGCTTTCACACCATCATAAACTGTCCTTAAAGCAACCAAAGACCTTTCACAAAGATTTTCAATCAGCATTTCTTTATTAATTGAAAATCCTCTCTCAACAGCTGCATTTCCATTGGAGAGGATTAAGACAATTTTGATGACTTTCCAAAGATCTTTGAATGTATTGTCTTCTCCTAACAAATTTTGATAAAATACATCTATTCTGCTTTCATTGGATGAAAATGTTTCGAAAGATTCTTTCAATTCAGATTTTACCTTCACACAAAGAGTACTAAACTGTTGCTTAGCACTATCTGCTTCATTAGATGTCAAGTATTTTTTATCATATAGCAGGCTTAAGAGCTTGGTCATTCTCTTTTCAGAGAGCATAGTATTTGATGCAAGAAGCCTTGGACGAAGACAAGACAAATATTTCACAATAGGAAATTTTAAGGGGGAACGCTCTAATATTTTACTTGTAGTGGCTCTTAAAAATTCTCTGCAGTCATGCCTGAACTGCTTTTTATCAGTTTCACTTGAACTGCTTTTTTCAGATGACTTGGCCAACAGACCTGAGGCAGCAATACCAATATCAACATGAAATATACTACAAACATTAGTTTTATCATTTAAATCAATTTTTAAAAGTCCTTCAGCAGTTGATGCAGTATCTAGAACACTTGGCTTTATAAATCTTTTCATCAATTGATGAACAACATTGTATATATCTTCATACATAAATGGAATTAGAGGATCGCTGGTCTGATATTTTTTCAAAAAAGGCAACAAAAGTGACGCAACTGATGAATAGAAAGCCATCTGAGGAAATACAACACTATTCCTGCAAGCTTTTTTGATAGTTTCAAAAGTCTGAGTCTTAATGAGAGTAGATTCTTTAACATGCTTTTTAACATCAGCAAACACCTCAATGGCTCGATCTGCAACAGCAGCATTTTCTAGCCATCGAACTTGGCAAAACTTTAAAGGGAACCTTTTACTACCTGTAACAGCCGTAAAGTCTGCTCGTCTTGCTGGTGTGTCTTTAAATAATTGATAAAGAGCTCAAAAAAGAAAATTCAACGACCAATTGGTGCATTTGTGACCAGCTTAAAAAGCTCCATTAACCACATGCAAACCGCATGTACCTATGTCTAAAATATTAGTTGAATATTCATCTGATATTTCCTCATTTAGTATCCTTACCATTTTAAGGTTAACATTTGGCCCATCCATGGACACTTGAACTAAATTTTTCAGAGAAAGTTCACTAGAGCCTTCTCGAAATTTCTCAACTAAGTCCTTAGCTGTGGAATGACCCAAGAAGACAGAACTTAAATACCTTGTATTTACTTGATCGTCAGTTGAAGACCAGTATCGAACTACAATATCCATTTGACCCTTTTGGGAAATTCTATTCAGTGCTTCATCAAACAGATAACAAATTTTGAATCAGCAATATCTTTCCTTAAAATATCTGAAAAATAAGGTGACAGGCCAAATGATATAATGTAAAACATTTTAGAGCTGCTAAGAGTAACTGACTGTGCTATTTTGATATCAGGAAACATCATTTTAAACAATGCTGAAGAATCTTTTGAAGAATTAAATGAGCTGTGTGAAACAACTAACTTGGTAGCCCACAAGACTTCTGCTGCTAAAACAGACTCTTTTGTTATAAAACTTTCCATAGTATTTGATTTACTATTACAAGGCACGATATTACTTTCATCCAATCCAGCATCACTAGTTGTAGCACTTTTTTCCTTACTATGATTATCAGATTTTTTTCGAAAAAATGTTTCTCTTTGTGAAGAAACTGATGCTAAACTTATATTTCTCTTATGTCTTGCACCACGTTCATGACTTTTAATGGCCTGTTTACCCATGTTGCTCAAGTAAAATGCACTATTGCAAATTGTACAATGCGCTTTAAAAGGTTCATTTTCAACTCGTTTTAGCCATGAACTCCATTCTGGGTTTATGTTTTTATCATTCCAATCAGGATTGAAAGCAGTTTTTTTGCCAGACATGCTGCTTGAGTATTTGTTTGATCAGGTACTTCCTAAGAGAGATGAATTGAATTAATATAACACTAAAAATTATATATCTTGTTATGCAAATGTTAAAATCCAAGTACAGTACAATAAACATTTATTACTTTTTATTATTTTATTTAATAATAATCTAAAATTTTTTGAAAAGTAAGATATAAAATTTTTTACACATTTTTAAAGAACATATTTTTAAATGTCAAAAACTAAAATTTAAACAAAATCGGTTGAATAGTTCTTGAGAAAAATCAAAAGTCCGAAAAAGATCGCGAAATTTAATTAACTTTAGATTATAAATGTTATCAAAAGCCCGAAAAAAATGGCGAAATTTAATTAAATTTAGTAGAATATAAAGATTAATCAAAAGTTTGCAAAATTTAATTAACTTTAGAAGAATATAAGATTAATCAAAAGTCCAAAAAGATCGCGAAATTTAATTAACTTTAGATTATAGAAATAATCAAAAGTCCAAAAAAGATCGCAAAATTTAATTAACTTCAGATTATAGGAATAATTAAAAGTCCGAAGAAGATCGCGAAATTTAATTAACTCTAGAATATAAGATTAATCAAAAATCCGAAAACTAATTAACTTTAGTAGATTATAAATGTAATCAAAAGCCCGAAAAAGATCGCGAAATTTAATTAACTTTAGTAGAATATAAGAGTAATCAAAAGGCCGAAAAAGATCGCAAGATTTAATCTACTTTCTAATTGAATAGTTATAAGAGTAATCGAAAGTCCGAAAAAGATAGCGAAATTTAATTAACTTTAGTAGATTATAAGAGTAATTGAAAGTCACGCCTTTTGAAAAGAAAAAGAGAAAAATGTAAAAAAATGCAAAAAGTAGAAATCCTCAAATTCGAAGAAAACTGGCATCTCCTTAAAAATTATTAAATATATGTCATCGGAGAAAGTATTATACTTACGAAATACGCAAAACAATATTTAAAAAGAAAGAAAGGAAAATAATAGAACTGTACTTACTTCTATACAATCAAAAATATTCTTTCTTTCTGCATTCTATTTTCTATTGAGCAAGGAGCCGTCACGTCCACAGTAAAACAAGTGTCTTCTCTCCCATATGTGAAGACTGAAGAGTGCAAAGAGCACATGGCCGAGGTCATAAAAGTTAAATGCCATACCCAGAAAAAAAAGAAAAAAAGAAAACCACAGTGTAAAGCCGCGTCCAGACTGTCCAGACTAGAACACGCTCAGAGTGAGCATGACGTCACAAAGACGAAAAACAGCTTCTGGGCATGACCTGAGCACGTGAGCAGCCACTGGGGTGAGCGGATGCCCGCCGCTCAGGTTGAGCATCGCTCAAGTGTAGAGCAGCTTAAAAGTAACCTTGAACTTTCAGCAGGTGGGAAAGGGTTCGGTTGGAGGAAATAAAAAGGAGTAGGAAATTTTCTAGTACTTGGGGGATGGAATTTCCCTGACAATTCCAGGTTTTGGGGGAAAATGACGTTTTTCCCTGACTTTTTTGTTCAATTTCGTTTTCCCTGACAATTCCCGGTTTTCCCGGTGCATATGAACCCTGAATTATATCTGTTTCTTTGTCGTCAGACATTGCCTGGGATCCAACAAAAGAGAACTTCAAAACTAATGCTCAAATAGATTATTGTATAATGTATATAAGTTAATAACTAAAGGCTATGTATAGTTATTATAGAGAGTGATAATTTCTACTGAAGAAACACAACCAACTTCTGATTAGGTAATGCATTCAATAACTTCTTTTGTAACTTTTTTCTATGTACCCGAATTATACTCAATGTGACAACTTTTCAGTCTACTACTTAATTTGATATACCCTAATCCAACTGTCAATAATGAACACAAATGCTTCTTGAATTCATATTTTATAAGATGCAAACAAGTTTGCTGTATAAATCAATTCTTAATTCAAAATAACAAAAATTATTAAAATTTACCTTCACTTTAACATTTTTCACATTTTCTACATTTTCTATTTCTGCATCCATTGTTATTCCCAAAACCAGACCTGCCGTAAATTTGTGAACATTTTCAGAATCTGCTGCTGGTTCATGTATAATTGCACTGGCCTGTTTCACTCTTTCCAACCCGCCACAAGAGTCCACATTTAAACGCAGTGACGGGCAAGGACAAGACTGCAACAAGGGTTGGAGAACTCGAGCAACTGTTCCAGGTTTGGGATCTTCGAGCAAGTCCAAATCTCTGAACAATGCAGTTGTAAAACTATCTGGCTGGAGTTCTTGTTCCTCTTGGAACCTAGTCATAAAATTAATTGTCAGTTTCTGCATGCACATTTCTTAAAATTTTTTAAAAAACTTTTAATAAAAGAAGAGGAAAAAAGTTAAATTATTTTAACAAATAACTTATATTTGCAAATTGTATGTTACAGTTGCGTCTTCTTTTTCTCCCACCTTTTAAACATGTCATCAAAGTTTTAACACACCTTATCACAGATAATATAAAAAGATTGACTGGAAGCTAAAATAGCTATAAACCCTCCAATGGTCAAACAAGATATCGTTCTGCCCATTTTATTGATTTTCAGACAATTCTATATCTATACCATTAAAGGATATAGCACATCTGAAGAGTAAAAAAAGTACAGGCTTTTGATTGTCCAAATCTGTCCATCCTTATTGCGAAAATTTAGCTGAATTCCGCCCTAGAATGCCATGGATTTACGAAATATAGAATTTTTGGGTTCATACGATAGATTAATGAAGAAGCTAACATAAAACTAACAGATTTTACAATGTAGTGATATTTTGTTTTTAAAAAGTTCTTTAAAGAAGGAAACAAAATATAAATTTTCTACTCGATTTGGGGCCTCCTCAGATGCGGGGGCCTAGGGTAGCTGCCCCACATTCCCCTGCCTTAATCAAACCCTGATTAGGTTATATTAATGAAAAATTTTGATGCAAGTCATTAAAGCTTTATGGAAGGGCCTATAAAGCAGCCCGTTTTCCTAAAAGAGCTCATGTATACAGTTTAGCTCATATAAATGCAATTTAATTTTTTTCAAAACACTGGTTTAAGTAACTGGGTTGAAAAGTATATGTTTTTGTCAAGAAAATTATGCGGCTTAAGTCATGGAAAGTGAAAATCACAGGCAAAAGTCATGGAATTGAAAACTTGAAGTTAACACATACCCTGCAAAAAGTGTTTTTTAACACTGATGCTTGAAATCGGTGAAAATTGTACATTTGTAAATAAGTTAATTTTCTTGTTAGTCAGTAAATTAATAGTGCTTCAATTTAAGTGTATTGTAACAGTTGGGAAAATACAAACATTTTAAATATTTACTGGCTGCGACACATATATATCTGTGAAATATCTAATTAACCAAAAATCATATATTATAGGAGGAGAGATAATAAAGTATTAAAAATTAACATTAAGATCATACCTCTGTAAAGAGTCAACTTGTTCCAAAAAAGCTTCACAGGGTCCTAATGCAGATGTATTGCTACCTCTGATCAACACCATTAATTGTAAGGATAAAGCCCTCAGTCTAAGTTGTCTTAGGCAAATTATCTCCTCACTACTGAGGCCCAGAAATTGATGACTCAAGCAAAATGACAATTGCAAAAACTGTTAGAAAAATGGGAGAAATTTAAGTTTTAAGATAATACATTATTGGCAAAATCTAAAATATAAATTTTATTTTGATTGTTCACGTTACTAATTTCAGACAGAAAATTACTTTAAAATAATTTGTTAAAAACATTAGTATTTCTAGGATGTACAATGAAAGTTGCCCCCCCCCCCTTTTTATCAAACAGATATTTGATTTATTTTTGTAACAAGTTACACTTACAAAAATTATGAACTTTTATATTAGTTTTAAAGAGAAACTAAAGATCTAGTGGGTAAATTTAATTTGCAGTAGGTAACAGCAAAAAGAGTATAATTTTTTTCTTTCTTTCAACTAAAATATCAAAGTTTTTCAAGTGTCACACAAGAAAATATTATCTTCAACTTAAAAGTCTTTTTTCTATAAAATTAAAACCAACTGTGCCTAAGATAACTTCAAAAACAAAATTAGGAATTAAATACTGGTTGCGATGTAGAAGAAATGGTACAAATAAAAACAATTTTACCTTCATCTATTAGGGTACTTATTTTTCAGATTAATGTAACAGTTTAATCAATAGATATTGAAACAAAAAGTACAATTTTTCATTCTTTTTTTAGTTGATGGTTTGCTATCGTATTTTAGTGCTCTATATTGCGACATTGCTCGGGAAGGTTTTTATATGCAAAGGCATTTGTTAACAACATAAAAGTGATTATAAACAACCAGAAAAAGGAAAAAAAGAATGTCCTTTCTAAATAACAAGACGAAACTTCAAAAACACATTGGGACAGGGGACGTTTGAAGATAAACCAGAAAAAGATCCTTTCCCTCAATTCTCCAGACCAGCAGTTCCCAAACGGTGGTAAATGCAGGGTTCGAAATTAGGATGTAAAAGTTAGGCGTCACTGGCACCTAGGTTTTTTGTTTTAGTTGCCAAAAATTGATTAATATTTTTTTCCAGAGTACTATGATTTTCGATAGGAACTTTATTTGCATGTGAGCTTGGCTCCTGTAATTCTTTTCCACTTTAACGAGAATTTCTAACATTTTTGACGGAATTCAGATAAATCTGAAGACATGGTGATGTAGTGTAAAAGGATTTCAAATGTAATTCATTAACACATAACCCATATCACACACAATCACAATGGTTTCCGCTTGTATATATTTTTATAATACAGTTCTTACAAGAATTTTTTTATACTTTAGGATCCCTTTAGAACCAATTAAACCGCTTCAAAATGCAGAAGAATGAGTAAAAATTATTTTATGCATAAAATGCAACTTTCTTTTGTTCTTTTGGGAGGGGACACGCGCCCCTTCTGTGCCCCCCTAAAATTCGTCACTGTTAGCAACTTATTAAAGACTTCTAATTACAGTAAAAGGTAAGACCACCTGAAAAATGCGAGAAACGCCTACTTCAATTTTGTGATTTTCCTGTATTGTGCGAAAATTAGAGCTCATTTAGAAAATAATAATAATAAATATAATAAAACTACAATAAGTAAAAATACAAAATTTAATGAGATTAACACAGAATTAAAGCAACAATTAATAAAAACTATAATCACAAAAACAAACACCTTTCAGAAATGGAAACCTATTCATATATAATTCTGAAAACTGCACATTTCCAATCTTAAACATGTTTATCACATTTTATTTTAATTCTTTTTGAATTATTTATTTCCATAAAACGGCGTAAAATATTTCTTAATTTTTTTTGGAAAAGTCCCAGGGATCTTCTGAATTTCGTATTTGGGGTCCTTTACTGCCTGTATGTATATATATATATATATATATATATATATATATATATATAGCTGCCATTTTTACCCCGCCCCCATTCGTTAGACACTGTGACAGCCCTGATGTTTGGAGGCCGACCCTTATATATATATATTATATATATAAGGGTATATATATATATATGTTCTGGATACGCATTTGGTTGCTTTATTCTAGTAAGTACTCTGATACCATCTTAATGTACACAAAAAGCGTTTAGGGTACTATGCTGCATAATTATTTTTTGATCATGTACAAACTGCATTCAAATCTTACCTGTTCAAGTGATGATTTCAAGGCACTGCTTTGCAATGGAGATAGCAAAGATGGATTTAACCAATTTTTATTTGAAATAATCTGAAAAAAAAAAAAAAACACTGATTTAAAAGAAATATATAAATAAAAATTTGTACAAATATAAAACTACATATGGCACTTACATATTTTTAAAAATGTGATGATAAAAATTGGGTCATCAGAGGTTAAAGTTAGCATGTTTTGGAGATTTGTTATATTCATAACAAAAAAAGCCAAAGATTTTAGTAAAATTAAACAAACAGATAATTTATGAGCCTGGTGATGATTCATTTTCATGACAATAGAGGGCAGGGTTGTCTTTGATTTCTTTTTTTTTTTTTTTTTTTCAAATTTTTAAGAAGTTTCAAATAAAATAAATGAAAAAAAATACTTAACACTTTTTTTAATTAGTTCTACACAACGGACACATAACACAAAAAATTGTCATGCTTTTTCAATTTTAATAGTCTTTACAAATGTATTGTGCCTTACTTTTATTCAAATACACCTAAGCACTTATTTCTAATGTCTTTAAAGAAAGAAAAAAATTCATTCAAAGGTTTTAAATGAAAAAAAAAAAAAAAACATTTTGCTTTTTACTATAACTGATCATGATCAAGAAATAATCCAAAATACCTTGTTTAAGTCATGTCATATCCAATTTTCTGAAGGTTTGTAGAAGGTTGTATAGTGAAATTTGCACTGTTCAAAAAGCTTCAATATATACAATATATTCAATTTTGGGAATCGAATAATCAGCCGAAATGCTGATGTGAATTGGTCGCCTTGGAGCTGTGATTTGACTCCATTGGTTTTTTTTTTTTTTTTTTTGGGGAGCCCTTGAGGATAAATGTTACACTAAACACCCAGAGACGATTGATGCCTTGAAACAAGAAATCAATATTGCCATTTGTGCCAATTGGAGCCCAAACAATCGAAAATGTACTAAAAAATTGGGTTGATTGGATGGGGTACTGTCAAGCCAGTCGTGGCAGTCATTTGAATGATGTTGTGTTTCATTCATAAATGAAAATTTTCAGTCTTTCTGCTAAAGTCATAATTTTGAAAAAGTATTAATTAGTTGTTATTTTATAGCCGATTCAAATTCCAAAAGTTAAATGGCCCACCCTGTACTATTATAGACTAGTCACGATTCAACTACTTAAGTTTCAAAAAGGCTCTTTTCTTAATTCAGCATTTCCCTTCAAAACTTCAAAGTTAAGCTTTCCTGCATAAAAAATGTCAAACACAAAAATAAATCTAAGATTTGTGATATCCCTTAGTTTGGCAGAAAATAAGTCGTAAGTTTTGTATATCAAAGCTTTTTTCACTAAACAATCTACAAACCTTCAGAAAATTGGATATGGCAAGACTTAAACAAAGTATTTTGGATTATTTCTTGATCATGATCAATTATAGTAAAATGCAAAATGTTTCTTTCATTTAAAACCTTTGAATTATTTTTTTCTTTCTTTTTAAGACATTAGAAATAATTGCATAGGTGTATGAATTTTCTTTTAATTTTCAGAAATATACTTTACAATAATTAATATCATTCCAGCTTTGTTGTAATCTAAGTTTTTTCTTGACTCCAAAAAGTAAGCTACCAGAAATGTATTGGTTTCAGGCTAAGCAGACTTTGTACTACTGAAGTTTGGATTAGCAGGACTTCATCATATTAAAATTGTAGAATTGATAACACATTAACTCTAACGTCAAAATTACTCTGTATTTTAAGGAATTAAATATTCTGCCATACTTATCATGGTTGTGTTACTGTTGCTTTTCTCTAAATAAAAACTGCAAATGATATGCAACTAAAAACCTAACTTTCAAATAAGTTACGTTACAAATTCAAGCTATGCTACAGAAGTAATAAACTTCTAAATTATTATCTGTTTATGTTTATAATATCTGCAGAATCAATAAAAGAACTTAACTAGCTGTTAAGTGATGCAAGGCAATTAGGCAATTCCGAAAATGTATTGATATATAATATTCATCCCCTCATAAAAATTGATTTCTGAAAACTTTTTTTATTTTAACATTATTTGGATAGTTAAAATCAAAGATTTAAAACTGCTTAAAAGCAACACAACTGTGAAAAACAGCACTGGAAGTAACCATCTCACTAAACAATTGGGCTATGATTTACTAAAATAGTATGACACTATGAGAATGCCAATTAACATTTGTATGCAAGAGAAGGTTAAAAATGGTTTTAAAAAATTAATAATTTCAACAAAAATGGGTAATGTAATCACAAATTGAGATGGTTCAATCAAAAGCCTTAAATGTGAATTCTTTATTTATGTACAAGAAAAAGGTTAAGAAGATGAGCTTAAAAGTTTTACTTTTGCTAAAAGTAACTGGCACTGAATGTACATTGCGGCACAGTTTGCAGCAGCAGACAGTTTGGGTTCAATAGCAGATAATTGCTTCAAGTCCCTAGAAAAACAATAGAAAAGTATGTACATAGGGGGAAAAACTTCATTAAAAATCAAATATATTTAATTCAAAATGTATTAAGCCTTAACCAGTCCCCTTCTCACTTTCATCCCCCATTTTCTGTATTTTTTTTTTTGAAAACCCAATAAAGCCACTTTCATGTAAGGTATTTCAATAATTTATTGTTCTGCATGTAACTAACTCACTTGCAATGTGTAAACAGTCATGCCTGCACTATCTTCTTACAGAAAGAAACTGAATGTTACAAATAAGCAAACAATCTCGTTGGCTGACCATTCAATGACAAAGGTGCTATAAAACCATCCTTTAGTGCAGGAAAGTTTAGTTTAGGAGATGAAAGAAGATAAAGATTCTCAAAGTGCTCATCCATGTGTGTGGCATTTTCTTCTTATCTCCCTCTCTCTTATTTTACTCCCCTCAATCATTAGAAGCAAACGAAATGCAGACTAGTTTTGGGAATGCTTATAAGAGTAGCAAGTAATAAAATATTTTCACCTCTTTTGTATCTTGCTTGCAGATTTTCAGGCCTTTAATTTGAGAATTGAACGGGTTAATTTCTGATGATCATTGTTTGGTGCAGATGTTGTTAAAAGGCTTTTACCATGTATGACACCAATATTCCCTCAGGTAATAGGGAAGATTTCTACATTCTTGAAGAGTGATAAGAATCTTCAGAACAAAAAACATACTTTTTGCTAGTCTTTCCTTCCCTCCCTTAGTTAGTTGTAAAAAAAAGCGACAAAAAGAAGAAAAGTAATTTCGGGAGTCTAACAATGCAGCCATTAGAAATTTTTAACGTTATTTCTCTGATGATCGGCCAGGAGTAAAGAACAAAGACTGTTGTTGAGGAATTGCTGTTCAGAGCTGTCCGTTAAGTTTCACAGCTGCAAAAAAATTGTAAAATTGGACATTTGAAAGTTTTTTTACGCATATGAGCTCTCAAATATTTCCTACATTTTGAACTGTTAAAACCATGGGAATTATGTCCCCTTGCTGAAATTTCACATTTGATGAAGTTGGGTTTCATTACCTTAAATGTAGTATACAATTACACTGTTTAAATTCTATACGCAATGTGAATCTTAAAATGTACAAGATGGACCGTAAAATACGATTTTGCGATTTTTGCTGATGCGTAGTGGGGAAAAGTGCTATTAGCGGCACAAAATGCACATAAAAAATTGGAAGTTTGATAAAAAATTTCTTCATTTTCTGCATATGTGTTGATATTTCAACCAAGTACTTTTTTCAACAAAATTTCTTTAAAAATTTTTTTCTAATTTTCAATGATGGGTAGTGAGGAAAAATGCCATTGATGTCACTAAGTGCTCATAAAAAATTGAAGTGTGCAAGATAATACCTTCATTTGTCGAAAATGGACAGCAGATTGCAAGCAAAAATGTACAGCGGACTTTAGTATTTCATTTTGGAGAAATGATTACAGCGTAAAAAAACGTATGGTGCACAAGTGTTACTTTGAAGCAATAAATTTCAATGCAGGACATTTGCCTTTTACAACAACTTAGCCTACCTCCCTCAAACAGTTTTATAGATTTTTATTGGACTTATGTCAAGAGACAATTATGTCGCAACAAATTCCAACTTCCAAATATTTATTTTAAAATTGTTAATGTAAAATTACAAAGTAATTTCACATAAATAAAAAACATGAATAAAGAAAAAAAGGGGAAGAGGAAAGAAAAGGAAACAAAATATTAAACAAATTGAATGCTTGAGTTTTAATGAGGCAATGCAGTGCAATAAGAACTAAAATCTAACTACGAACATTTTTAGTACCTTTATGATAAAATATTGCTGCCTTTACTTTGTGATTATGAATAATTAAGTATATTTTCTGCAACAATCAAGTATATTTGTTGGGTTTTTTTTTCTTTCACTTTTTGTGTAAAATACGATTTTTCATATATCTTCTCCCCTTTTTTAAAAAAAATATGCATATTTTCAAGCCTGATGTTAGTTATATATTAGTTGAGTAACGTCGCCTCTACCCCAACGGAACTCCTGGCTACGACCTTCACCACTACTGAACAAAAAGAGTTCTTACAAAGCAATTTTCATAAAATAGTCACTTAGACACACATTTTTTTCTTTAATAAACTAAGAAATTGATTTTATTATATTAAAGATTTTAGTTTGAATATTGCTGTATGAATTTGAAAGCAATTTAAATTTATACTTGTTATCATAGAAACAACTCAGAAAACGGCATCTAATTCTCATATTCGGGACCACACAAAATTCCTTTCGAGAGTAGGCAGCAAACATTTTTGCTCTCAAAACTACATTTTGCAAACTGATTTGATGCTAACGTTAATTTAAAAAAGCAGTCTTCATGTAAATAAATGCAAACTTACAATGATTGAAATATATGCAACTTATAATCTGCCCTGAAATTATAAAGAAACTTACATTGAGCTCTTGCAGTTTAAGTCTGCAAGATAGCTTGCTTAGCCATTTTACAAAGGAACAAAATTTAAATACTTTTAGCACATCTTACTGAATAGAAGTCTCTAATATGCTTTGCCTAGCTTTAGGATTTCGATGTTCAGCAGCAGCGACTCTTTCTAAAACTTGATTCAAAAATTTTCGGGAGTGTTCATCTGATGATTCAACTTTCACAGGAACTACTGTCACATTTCTCAACTAGAAATTAAAAAACGAATCTTTATTTCAAATATTAACAAGGTTACTTCTGAACAAAAAAAAAAAAAAAAAAAAAAGCAGGGGAGATAAATATTCACACATAAAATTGCTAACACTAAAATTTTCTCCAAAACAATTACAATATATATTCTATAAATATATATAATAGTCAAAGTATGCCTAATAGGGAAGTTTTCGATTTTCTAATTTTATTTTTAATCTACAGAATAACATATTTTTACACCATCTGTGCAAAAAATTTTGTTATACGATTAGGGTTTATTTTTTAAATAATTTTTTTAATTCATGCGCAGTCAGGGATGGTGAAAAAAACTTTCTGCGCATCGGGCATGATTTGCGTCACAGGTTGGATGAGGTATATAGCTTGGCGAGCGTAAAGCCGGCCATTCACAAGCGAGCCATGTGGAGCGAAGCCGTTTGGAGCTCATCTATTTGGATAAAAAGATTTACAAGTTCAAATCTGCATGTATATAAAAAAAAAGAAATAAAAAACAGTGGCCTAAGCAATGGTTACTAAATAGAAACACATACACACGTAAATCAAAAATTGCATACATCGGATTGCCGAACTGTTTGCGAATGAGCGAACGCACAATTTGAGCTTCTGAAGCTTGTTTATGTTTTAATTTTTGCAGAAAATAAAATGATTTTTGCCAATATACAATAAATTTAGCCAAAAATGAGTTTGGATGTAATTAAAAACTAAAATCTCAACTATAATGAAGTTTACCTGTTGGAAAGAAACATTTATTGATACATATACCCCGTTTAACGCAGTGAAGATGGCCGAATGGTTAGGGAAGAAAGCTTGTACACCGATCCACCGTGGTTCGAGTCCCGGGGGTTTAATTTGAATTTTCTCCAGCAAAAGTTTTGCTGCACCGTTGATTTTTGATAAACTAAATATAAAAAGGGCGCTTTATATGGCGTTTTTTTTCTCGTGCAGGGGGGGGGGGGGTGGTAATTAAAAGCTAAACTATTAAAATTATATATTAAATTAAATATTCATTGCGTAAAATATTTTTTAAAATGAATTCGTCGAACAGACTCTATTATTATTATAATTTATTAGTTGCTAAATTGTAGCATTTTATGTGGATACAAGATATTCTTTCTGAATATATATATATACGGGGGATTTCTTGTTTCTTTGTGTTATACTTTCGTCGTTGTGCTCTTTCTTACATTTGCGTTCGATCAATATGTCAAATACTAATTACCAGGGCTGCAAAAAAGCCGGCTTTTTTTAAAAAAGGCCAGACCGGCCGGCTTTTATTGAAAAAGACCGGTCTTTTTAAAAAAAAGGCCGGTCTTTATTGGCCTTTTTCAATTAGACACAGTACTATTTACTATTTGCACCTATACTATGTCTATTTATGTTGTTACTCTTAATTTGTGTAAAATGAAGCTCAAATTTTTCTTTTAATGGAGTTCATTTAAAATTAGATTCAGAATTATTTTGTTACACAACCTGAATGCATTTTACAATACTGATTACCATTTTCGTGTTTGTGGGCTTAATTTCGTGAGACTCTCATTAAACTCTTGCCTAATATTATAGCTATACAGAATTGATTTTTTTCAATACAGCAGAAGAGGGAAATTAAATCCAGGTTGGGAGAGGAATCAAATTTGGTTTCGTATATAGTCGAGCACAATACCTTATCTTAATACATATGAAAAGCTATACGATTACAGATTCAAGTACATACTTCTCACTTAAAATTGATATTTTAATGTTGAGAATTTAGTTACTTTAAAATATTTCAGAATACTGAAACTTGCAATAAAGAACTATATTGATTAATTTTGTTCTATCACATATATTACACTACAAACAAAAAAGTCTTTTGTTTAAGGCGAGAAGTGTAGGAAAAAGTGATTTGAAGTATATCTTTTCCTTTAACAAAACACTACTTACATAATCCTAATTAGCTAAACTAGTGTTTACCTACAGCACTACTCATGTCAAAAATTTAAAAGAAGTCGTCTGTGGCGAGTAGTTGGCTCGCTTTTATATAAGGTTTTTTTTTATATACATAATATTAAAATAAGGTTTTTTTAATATACACATAACATTAAAACTTTTTAAGATTAATATCATTCTAGTACAATTTAACGTCTACCAGCTGGTTTGCTTCAAGATGGGCATCTTTTATTTTATGCAATTAATTTGACAAATAGCTTTTATTTTTATTTGGATCAGAGAACTAGTTAAGGTTCTGAAAAAAGTAAAAAAAATAAAGGTGCTTTAAAATATACAAAAGATGATGAGTTAAAGACTAAGGCAGATGATTGGTAATCTTTAGTTCATATAGTAGTGTCAAGTGAACTTTTGAATTCTTAGTAAAATTCTTTGAAAATAAATCCTTTAAATTGCATTGAATCTAAATAAATTTCTAATAAGCAGCACTTTCTCTTTGCTATTTCTGTAATGTCTCATTCTATTAAATAATTTTAATTCTTATTTCATGATTTTGCTATTGCAGTAATAATTTAATTGTATAAATGATATAAATGTAATTTTTTATTTAATACTTTTTTGGAAAAAAATGTTAAACATATTTTTTATTAAAAGCCGGCTTTTATTTAAAAAAGCCGGCCTTTTTAAAGTGGTTTAAACCAAAAAAAGCCGGCCGGCTTTTTTTGGCCCGGCTAAAATCCGGCAGCCCTGCTAATTACAAGTATTGTTTTGTACCTGGATGCACATCGACTAAAAAAACTACAGGCAAACGCTTCATTAATGTTCCAAGGGACCCTAACTAAAGTTCGAAAAGTGTGGCTATTTAAATGCAGAAGCGAAGTTTCTATGAAATCAAATTTTCATTGCTGTGAAGATCATTTCTGTACGTACAACTAAGACATAACAACATATCTAATTAAAAATTACAGTACCGGTTTACATTTGTTCGTGCCTAATAGTTTTCAAAACACAAATAAATAAATAAATAAATATATATATATATATATATATATATATATAAACAGAAAAATGGCAAAATTAAGGCCCTTAGGATTATTTTTATCTTAAAATTTAAATGATATTAGTGTAAGAACAACACAAGCTGATTAATTACAATACAATGGAAATAACACAGAACCGGAAAGAAATAATATGAGTGCAGCAAAGCCGTATAGAGAATTTTTTTCGGGGGGGGGGGGGGGGGGTATGACTTGGACACACTTGTGTTAAGAAAATTTTTCAGGGAGGAATATATGCTTCATTGCGAACATTTTCGGGAAACCCCCTTTCCCGCTTCTGGATACGGCCTTGGAGTGTAGAAAATATTTTGAGTTATTGAAAACGAGAAAGAAAATTTTCCTGTTCAAGGGATAAGATTACATTAAAAAGTAATGAAAGTATACATAAATAACTTGATTCAAGACATCAAAAAATTTAGGTAAATTGAAATTTGTATTATTGCAAGTAGGAAATACACATTATTCTTTAGCAGCAGGGCAACTCTCAGCTGATTCAATTTTATTTTTTTGCTTCTTTGACTACCATAACAACTTGGATAGGGCTCTTGAATTTGTGCCCAGGACATACACGACTTTTGACTGTGCTGATTCCTGCTGTCCTGTTTAGTTGTACATGCTCATATATTCTTCTCTGCAAGAGCTATTTATTAAAAATATCATAATTACCTTCGGGATCATTCATAAAATTGTGAAAACAGTGTGACAAGGGAGGGGAGGGGGTAACAAGAAGTGTGGCAATCATGCGTTATGCAACATAGCGTGACATATGATAAAGGGGGGGGGGGGGCGCTGAAGTGTGACATTGTGACAAGGGGGGGGGGGAGAGGGGGTCAAATATATGGGAAAAAAAACATGACATCATTTATGAACAGCCATTTCTCTTTATAATTTTTGAAAGATTAAACAAGGACTAAAGTAATAATAAAATTACACGTTAATTTGTTTCATTTGGATGTTTTGCATCTAGAAGCTCCTTGTCGCATTGAAAAAGGGATTCCAAGCAATCCCGAAACATATGTCTGCATTTTATTGCTCATTTGTGCTTTAAATTAACGTGTAATTTTATTATTATTGTTTACTTGCACAAAGTTAAATTATTTTTAAGGACTAAAGTATTTTTCAAAATAACAGAATGAATTTAAATATAATATTTATAACCCTTTTTAAAATAAATTTTTGAAAGCATTTTAAGAGATTCCAGACCTTAACAGAAAAATATAAAGTTAAACATGATATACAATGATTGGGAAATGAAATGTAAAAGATTCTGTATGGCATTTAACTGCACTACCTGCATTTTAAATTCAATAAAAGTTGCAACATCGTTTGGCTTAATGCTTTTTCTATGCTAATTTGCAGGCACTGGCGTAGATAAGGGGGTGGTTTTGGGAGTAACCCCGCCTCTGAAATGGTAAAGATTGTCTAGAATTGGACCAATTTTTCTTGGAAAACAATGAAATTAGCAGACTTCTCCCGAAGAACCCCCCCCCCCCCCGAAATCCAGGTCCTACACCATTGTTTGCAGGTGTTTTTTCACATGAAAAGGAAACACATGATCAATTCAAAACTCTCACCAATGCTTTTTTGAGTTCCACACTTGAACCGCAAATAAAAAAACGGAATTTTCTTTAAGTAAAAAAAATTTAAACATCGGAAATTGTTTGTAGCATAATAATATTCTGTATTTCAAAAATATAAGATTCATTCCCAAGAAAGCGATAAGCTAAGTAATATGCACTACACTAAATAGCATGATGAACTTCATTGGGGTTACCAAAACATTACCAAAAAGTCGCCAAGCAACAAAAATACACGTAACTGAATAAATAAAACGAATTTTAACTTGGAAATGGGTAATCAAAAACTTGTTGTCTAAAAGGGATCCTACAGTCCATGATGAATAAGAAAAATATAAGAATAGACAGTAGTTTAATTAAATGGATGCACGTTTAGTTAAATGAGTCGTTGAATGAACGCTGCAAAATACGAGGAGTTTGAAGCCGTTCGAGGCGCGAGGTGCCCGCTGACGTCAGACAGTGACGTATTAAGCTCCGCCTCGTTTCTTGTGGATGGGATTTTAAAAAATTAATTAAAAATCAATGTTCAATTTTCTTTGTTCGGCATGGGTGAATTCTTGAGTTTTATAACTGTCTTAACAATATCTAAGCATCAAAATAGGAAGATTCTGTAGGTGGAAACTTCCCTATTATGTATAGGTGTGGCCTTAAAGTTTTTTATCTTTTTCTGAAAAATCTATTACAAAACAGCACATTTACTTATTTCAATAAATAGGTATACTTTGACCATTATCTATATTATAGAATATACATTGTAATTGATTTTGTAAATGTGCTGTTTTGCAATCGATTTTTCAGAAAAAGGTTAAAACATTTAAGGCAACATCTATACATCTATACATCCTATATAGGCAAAAACAAAAGAGTTAAGAACCATTTTCTCCTTTGTTTTAAAACTGACTTTCTTACTTTTGTTTTGTTTAGTAGCTATTGATGAGTTTTAGTGGTATCAGTTAAAAAATTTTGGAAACAGTTTATAATTAGTTAATTATTTCTCCTTTTCTTTTGTAAGGCAAGCCCCTTTATAATTGTAATGTTATATTGTTATAAATAGCAGATGGGAACATGTCTTTGTTGAGTAAGTAATAAATATAAAACTGATTGTTAAAATCAGGCACTTAGAAGCAAAGGGGTGCAAGTGACCAAAATGAAAATTTTGAAATAGCCAGTGCAAATGATAAATTAAACACCCTTCTGTTTTGTTAGAAAGAGATTTTAGTGGTAGCTTTGACAGGATACTGCAAAAAAGCGTGGTCTAAAAAAATTACTAAATAAAAGCTGCATTCTGTTTGGTGGCAAAGGGATGTAAGTGCACTTACATCCGTTTGCCTCTAAATAAAATTATTTGATTTTTTCAGTTAGTTTAAATACGAATGCAGATAATCTATCTACGAAACTTAAAGCGGAGAAGAAGAAAAAAAAAGTAGGAAAATAATTCCAAATTGTTGAATAATAATAATAAAAACAAAGCTTAAATCATCTGCAGATTTTATTTTTGTCATGTTTTGATGCTGCAATTTGTCTAATGGCAATGATTTTTAGTTTGTTACTAAATATAATTATTCGAAATTTATATTATGCAGTTTTTAATAAAGTTTATATATCAAGACACGTTTTTCATTTAGTGGCAAAGGGGTGTAAGTTAACTAGTTGGAAGCAAAGAGGTGTAAATAAAAATAAGCTATTTTTAAAAAAAAATCCTGCACCTAATCTAATCATCAGAAACACTTCACAATTCATACTTAAACTAACACATACAATAGGACTCGAAAACAAAAAAAATATTTACATGAAGAACCTCTAGAATTTAGAATAGGAATTAAACTTCAAACAAGTTTTACTCAAAATGATACTTTAGTCACTTACATCCTCATTTTTTTCTCACTGCCTTAAATGAGTTTTTTGCCACTAAGCAGTAATATGAAAAGCAACTACAATAAGAGTTTGAATGAAGGCTTCCCTGAAACAATGGAATGTAAATAATGAGAATAGTGCATGGAAGCAAACATTTAAGTTTTATTCAACTGCTACTCAACTTAGTACGAAATCAACAGAACGCTACATTTATGAGGAAAAAAAACTTCAGCAACTTCATTTTCATTTTTGACGTGGGTACAAAAATTCTTCAGTACCATTAATTTTATTTTTCATTTTCAGCATTGTACCATGTACACCGAAAAGGACCTCAAAAATGCAATTAACATTTTGAAAAATACACTTAAAATATGAGGTCAGAATTCCAAAAAAACATTTAAAATATTCACTTTTTGAAAAATTATAATACCAACATCATTAAATGACTTTCTAAAAATAAACGAATAAATAAAATAAAAGCGATACAACCAACAAATGGTAAATCAACCAATAAATGGAAGTATTTTAACAACTTCACTATTTTACATGAGAGAATCTCAATTTCTCTGAATAATTAAAAATGTTGTCTACACATTACTAAAGACCGCATATGAAATTAAAGTATTTCAGTGTGGGTACAGAATCTCTGAAGCAAAATTCCCCGATTTCCAGAGATTTTTCTAAAAATATCCCTGATTGAATATTTTGTATATTATTATACATATATGTAGGATGCAAGGAGCCACCAACGGCAGTGCCATTAAGCGGAAAGTAACGGAAGCGAGCAGTTTAGTGAGAGACTCTGTTCTGGGTGGACGATCGAGCGCTGTGTGTGCTTGAGGGCGGTGATGGTCTCAGTTGAAGTTTTTTTTTTTTTTTTTTGTAAATAGTGATTTGTAAATAGGTAAGTGTAAATAACATAATTTTTATCTTTCATTGTGAGTCATTATTTAAGTAGACCCTAGACCCGATGAAAAAGTTGACTATATATATATAAAGACCTATTCAAAACACAAATGAATGCTACTTTAAAATACTAGATATAAAAAAATTTACATCAGTAAAATTTTCCAAAATTTCATTTTTTTTTTTGAAGAAGAAGAAAAAAGGCATTGTTACTTCAGTGAAAAAATTTTGCAGTGCAAAAATAAAATATCAAATTAGTTGTATAGTAGTTCTAGGGAAAGACAAAGTACATTTTTTATGCACTTGTTACTTGATAGCAATTTATTGTTCAACAAGCAAAGCATTTCTCTTACTTTTGCTTCTATTTAATTGAATTTTATGCTATTCAACAAAGTAAATATTTGACGGGTGAAACAAGTAATTGCTTGAAAGAAGAATGTGAACATGTATAACTTTCAAACTTCTTTTTTGAAATACTTAAATTTTATTTAGAAATCTATACATTTTTTAGAGGTTAAAAAAGCATTTAATTCCATTGAAAAATACCAAGCTACAGAAAAGACTTTTGATCAAAGATTAAAAATATATATCTCAACAAATTCATTAATTGCTGATTTTTGACACGTTTTTCCTGTGTGGAATCAATATAAATGATGAATGAATGTGTGTAATAGAAGTTTTATCGCCATGCTGAAGTCAAAACTTGGGCATAGTTAATGATTTTTGTTTTCTGACTTTTCAAAATATTATTTAATAGTTTTATTCTTTATTTTAAGTATTTGAAACGATATGAAGAATTATGCATGCATTGAAAATTTAAAACGAAAAATAAAACTAGAGATTTAATCATTGACATTTGACGAGTTCACCCTTACGATCACAATTACAGAAATTACAATCAAAATAATTTCAAATTAAACTTTTAATGAAAATATAAAGGAATTTCATTTGTTTACCTTTTAATTAAGCATAAGAAACATCGAAATTTTAAAAGCTCAGTCCCCATCTCTGAGGCAAAAAGATCACATTTTTTGATATGTTCTCAATAAATGTATAAAAACCGGCAAATAAAAGATATTTCTTGGGAAAAATAAATTTTAGAATTGAATTTTAATGAGGAAAGTTGATTAATATTAATGATTACAGGTAATATCGTTGGAATTTCGGGATAAATCAAACAAAGAAAAAAAATCCCTGATTTTCGGAATTTTTTGCAAATTTCCCTGATTTTTCCAGAACATTAGAATTCCCCGACATTTCCACGATCTCTTTGATTTCCCAGTTCTGTCGCCAACCTGTAATTTATATCTTGAAAATTTTTGTTCAATGCAGACATAATTTGGGGCAAATTCGAAATAAATAGGATCACACATAGATCAATTTCCTTGAAACTCACACACTATACCTTCTCCAATTAAAACACTACCATTTTTTTTTCAAAATCAAAAATATAATTTCTTTAATTGGTCATCAGTTTTATGTAATATATTGTCAATTCTACACATGACCAACCTTTTAAAGTGTTTCATAAAATTTAATGAGTAAATAAAACTAAATTTTAATAAAATTTAAAGCAAAAAAAAAAAAAAGAGTTAAACGTATAAAAATGAGAAACACACTTATAAATGCAAAAAAAAAAAAAAGCTGTAAAAATATTTTTTAAATGCTCAAAAAATGCATTATCATCAACTTCCTGGGCCTGGTTTTCAATGTCCATAAAGAAAAGGTATTTCGGTTAACATTCTTTCCTCCATCCACCATTCTTGCTTTGGGAGAAAGTCTTATACTTTTTACCTCGGGGACTAATCCCCGAAGTAAAATGGGGAATTTGAATAATCAGTATAGAGTACAATAAGATAATGGCAGGGTTGCCACAGAAGAAATGGAATAAAAATAGTTGCTTTAGTAGCATAAAAGCACGAAAATAGTAGCCTAAATAGTAGCCACGGCTCAATGACAAACAAGTCTTAATTAACTTGTTCAGTGATGAGTACTTACTTATTACATTCGGATCTTATATTTCTACATAAAGAGTTGCTATGAATACAGTGTAACTTATAAAAAAGCAATTGCATTTTTATATGAAATTAACACATTTCCGAGCATTAACTTTTTTAACTGAAATAAGTATTTCATATCTACCAAAGATTAAAAATATCAATGAATAAGGAGTGAAGTAAAAAAAAAGATTGCAATATGAGAGAGAAGAGCAAGGTTATTAATAGAAAATAAACATACTTGATATTTAAACACACAATAGCTGATCTCTTATTTAGATACGTGTATAATATTGAGCTACTTGATTAATGAAATTCTAAGACCAAGAGGAGACAATATCAAAAACATTAAGTTTACTTTTTTTCACAAATTTAACAATTATTTTATAATATTGGAAAAATCACCCAATAGACAATTTCTAGAGATAATCAAAAATTTAAAAAAATCAATTTGAAATTACATGGCAAAGAAAATATATATATATATATAAAAAATATTTTTTGGAAAAAAATATTTTTTAAAACTAGATTATTAACTAGGCTGAAATATTTAATTCTTGTAATTAACTTGTATGATCACTAAACCTTACAAGAATTTTGACACAAATTATATTATTCTCGGCCGAATTTTTCAAGTGGGCGTGACAAAATGACACCCGTGCAAGTTTGTACTACAGAAGTTGAAATGTAACAAAGATCAAAAATTATGGTAAGTTCAAAGTTATTGAGCTCCAAGATGCAGAATCTGATAGTAAATGAGCACTAGAAAGTTTTTCCGAAAGTTTTCCCGAATGCGTAAAAAATCAAGACCAAGCCTTTAAAGAGCGAAAAACAGAAAAAATTCATAAATTTTACTCGAAGTTCGTAAAAGTTGGCAGGGTAGGCTACTTTCAAAACTTTTCATTGAAAAGAAAGAAGGGATTGTAGTGGAAACAAAATTCTTACTTTCCAAAAATACAGAAAAAACACATGTTTGTCTATGTGATGATTGGGTGTTTCGGACATATCGTTGCAATCCTTCGCCGTACAACACCGTGGATATTGTGGTCGAGCACCACTGCCATTGGTTGCCAGTGTTCGAGAGAAAAGGTAAGGGTTACAGAAAAATAAAGAGAAAAGGCGCATATCGCGATATTGAAATGCATATCGCATGCACACGGCACAGCTTCTGTGTTGACTACCAAATCACCCAAGAAAAAAGCAAACTAACCATTTTCATTGGCAGCAGTGTCAGCTTCATTGGCAATTGCTTCAAGGTCAATATGAAGTGTAGGCAGTCGCTTGGGCCAAGATGGAAGTTTGAAAAATTATGGCACAATTTTCCGTGAAATAAAAGAAAAATTTTTTCTCAAAAATATTTTTTGGTGCATTTGAATAAAAGAATTTTAAAAAGAGGCAAAAAAAAAAGTCACCTAATAGTTGCCTCTTGGAAAAATTAGTTGCTTTTTCGCCCGATTTCAAAGAAAATAGTTGCCATAGTCGCTTGATGCTGAAAATAGTTGCTTTTTAGTCGCCTGTGGCAACCCTGTAATGGGGAACAACGATGTCAAATTTCAAAAAAATGACAAATGCTTAGGCAATTTACAAAGACAAAACATTTTATAAAATAACAATAACAAATATACATTCTCAGAATTAAAACCTTTTAAATTGTATATCCCTCAATAAATAAAAATCGAAACTATACAAAGAGTAATGTAATTATTTGGACATAATAGTTACCTTAAGTTGAGGTACTAGATGAGGTAAAGTATCTTTTAAATAAGAATAATGCTTCTGAGTATATTCATCAAACAGAGACAACATAACTGGACAATTCACAGCAGCATTAAAAACAAGTATCAAATTGCATATATCTATCACATTAAGGATTTCATATTCATACAAAATTGTACGGTTTACAGAAAAGTTTTTGTAAGCATAAATGTGTCTGAGAAGAAAGGAAACTTACAATGAAGTAAAATTAATAATTGGACTATTTGTTTTTCCTATAATACAGAAATAAAAAACCAATTTTTGACAAATTTAAACATTTTTATAAAATTTCAACAGATCTCCCATAATCTAAGGATATTTTTTCTATTTCCAATATGAGCTCTTTTTTTTCCGTTAATATAACAATGTCTCCATTATAAAGTTAAAGTAAAGTTTGTGCGTGCATTATTTCTAATTAAATGTTAAAGCATCAAAACATAACATAGCATACTAAACATAACGGAGTAAAGAAATAAAATAAAATAAAAATTTTTTAAAAGAATAAAACATCAACCAGCGTTGCAGTGGGGGGGGGGGGGGGACAACTATAGTGTTCGAATTAATTGGGATAAATGTAAAAAAACAACTTTTTCTTAAACCTTAGGTTTTAATCATTACACACATTAAGTAGACTGATAAATCTCTATATAAGTATAAAGTATGTCCTCCTTTAGCAGAAATGACATCTTCAACACGTCTTGGTATTGACTCCACTAGTGTAGCTCACATCATCGTGGAATTACACTTGTATGGCACTTTTTATCATTTGTTCTGTTGTCATGCAATTCATCTTAGCTAAGCGATTCTTGAGAATATGCCATAAGTTCTCATTGGGATTTAGATCTGGTGAATTACCAGGCCAATAAGTACTTTTATTTTATTTTCCCGCATAAAAGTCTGGATGAATTTCGAATTGTGACAAGGAGCCAAGTCATGTTGAAATGTTCCGCCAAATATTTTCATGAATGGAAAAGTCCTACTGCGCAATATTTATATGTATTTAACAGAATTCATGATGCCTTTAAGAGGAATTAAGCTTCCAGTGCCATTTGTTGTGAAAAAGCACAAAACATCTGTTTAGAAGGGTTATCAACTCAGACAAAAAAACATGTTTGTCCCAATTAATTTGAACAGTATAGTATATATATATGTTATGGCGCATGTCAGAAATTGGAGAATGTCAACAATCACTTGTCTGATAGATGGTGAATGTCGACATTCTCTACTTGGTGTATGTCAACATCCACTGGTAATTGTCGACATTCTCCGACTTCGGAGATTCACCGTAACATATATATAGGAACGTTTTGTACAAAACAAAAGGACAACAGAAAAATGACATAAAAAGGATGTATTTTAATAAAATGTCAATTAAAAGAAATAATACAATTGCATTTAAATATTCATCAGAAAGATTAAGAACCATTATTACAATTTATCTGCTTGTGTTCAATTCACCCCTTTTGCACTCTTTATTATTTCCTGCATGAATAAGGTCTTCAGCTGCTTCAATATCTTATGTGCTTCTTTGTCTTAATCTTGATGCCTTTCAAATACATTTTACTATATTATGTGCAAACACAAACATATATTTAATAGAAATAATACAAATGTAGGGACATGTGTATCATTTTGAGTGGATGTTTTTAATCATGCCTCAACTATGTTTTACTTAGTATAAGTGAAACCAGGGGCCGTGGTAGCCTAGAGGTAAGCACGTCGGACTTCCACCTGGAAGGTCGCGCGTTCGATACTCACTGAAGACCACCATGTATACTTGGGGATATGTGCATGAAAAATCTGTAAACCCCACTACCTCTCCCTGCGCGTAAGCAATCCTAAGGCCTCGGCTAACAGGTAGGGGTCTGGTGGAGAAAAGTATAAGTGGAACCTAAATTTTTTATATATTGATGTATAGAAATTTCGATCATAGCGTTGAATTAACTAAATAACTTATAGCAGGAAAGGAACAAAAATCTTTTATAGACGAAATGCACATAATGGCTGTTCGAAAAATCCAGCCATTGTTTTTACAGCAAAAGCTTAATTTTTGCCAACTGAAACTTCATGAAATGTTTAAAAAATAAATACTATTTATATATATTTGAATCATTTATGTCATTTTCAACTCTCCCTCTCGTTTTGACTTGTGAATGTTATTGATTTTTATCTTTTAAAATTCTTTTCTTTCAATATTTCTTAATTTAAAAGTATTTCTTTACTATTTTCTACTTATTTTGAAGTATTATTACTATTTGTTATTGTAACTTGGGTTCGATAAACCTCCGAATATCGGCATTTTTTAGCGATCCAAAAAACTGGGAAATTCAGTTATCCGGGATAGCAATGGTCCAGAGCATGCGGATAAGAGGTACTGTACTGTAGTTTTAACCATAATTTTTTCCTGGAGGAAGGCGGAGTATATTTTTATTAATATATTAGTATTGGCAAATCCAGCTTGTACAAAACATTTTGTAAACATAATTATATCAAATATTGTGATATTTATCAGGGAAAATTTTAGAATATAAAAACTTAAAAACATATACAGGAACATTAACTTGCTCTATATAAACGTCGTGAAACATGTGCAATCTTTATTATTTTAATCCTTAAAATTAGGGACGTAACAAATATTCGGCCACTATTTGGTATTCCGCCTGGCCGAATAGTCATTTCATCATTCCGAATACTGATGGACTATTCGTCCGAATAGTTCTGCTGCAGTAGGAATGTAAGAAATAAAAAAATTAGTAGATTTTAAACATTTAAAATTGTATTAAAATTATTGCAAAAGAATACATTAGTATATAGTTGTAATAAACGAAAATAATTTAGAAAAAACTACTTTTTTTAAACCTTGTTTTAGGCTTGACTGAGCAAAAACAGATTTTAAAGTTGTAATATTGAATTTTATATTTAGCATTTGCTCTCAAAAGCTGGCAACAGTTAATTATAATGGAGAATATGATAAATTAATTTTGTTACTAGATGATTCCTGCAGAACATCTGTGGGTTATAAGCAGGGCTCTGCTATAAGTTCAACAATCAAACTAAGCATGACAATGATCGGTCGATGATACAATCAAACTCAGGTGCTGCCATTCCAAAGAATCGGAAATTAACCATTTTAAAATCGTAGAAAATGCTTACATTTCTACAGGCTTAAGAAAAGATCGCTAGATATAAACATGAGAGTGATCGTTCGATATAAACAAACTAAGGTGTTGCCACTGCAAGAATCAAAATTAAAAATTTAGTTATGAATAAAAATACTTTTTAAAAATAGAAATAAATTTGTTAGAGTCCGTAAGTTACGATAATTAATAGAAAAAGTATGTTACTTTTCTAGCAAATGAATAAACAAATTTATAAATATTGTTTTACCATACTTTTTTTTTGCATAATGGCAGTATCGTATTGTATCGCAAAATTTAATCGTAACTGGTCCATTTTAAGTGAAATATAAATATGGATTATTAACAAAGTGGAGTCAGACTTTGTTTGGGTAGACTGATTTATTGTGAATATGGGGTAAGAGAGAAATGTGAGAAGCTTAGAATATATCATGAATGTTTAGATAGCATAAGTTATTGGGGTTTTTGAAAATAAAAATATATTCCAGTTAAGTGTATTAAATTTTAATAGATCTTTTAAAAATAGGTATGTAAAAAACCCCATAAAATAAAAATATTAATTACTATAACTTTTAAAATTTCTTCATAAAACAGTTTTGAGCAAGATAAAAGTTCACGGAACAATATTACAGTCGAACCTCGTTAAAACGAACCCAAAGGTACTTTTAAAATGAATTCGTCTTAACCATAGTTCGTTTTATCCTTTTTTCAGCGAGATCCTTTTTTTAGAAAGCAAAAGATGAATTTCACTCTATCTTCTAGTACACAATGGTCGATTTAAGTCCCTAACAGATATATGTAAGTCAATGCTTTAGATTTCGAATTTCTCATAAGAAGAAAACAATTTCTGGTTCTCAATAAAAAGTTTTAAAAGTAAAAATTCAATAACTTTAAATGTTTATTAACCCAAATTCCATATCTAGAGAAAATCTTTTAAAATTATCGTAGATATAAATCTCATTAATATTGTTTTTAAAAATACTCAGTTATGGCACATTGTTTCCTACTCTTTTCTGAACAATTGCTCCAAAAGTCTTCAATGGCATCTAAATTGTTTAGACATTCTGATGAATTATCCTTTGCTAAGAGAAACCGGCGGCCAACGCAGCGGGTAGGGCAACAGAATCTTCTGCTAAAAATGGAATAACTAAACGGAAGATGGGCACAGATTCGCTGTTTGGTAAAAGTGAAAAATGACTTTTATTTGTTTCGCATTGAGTCGAACGGAAGGGATTACAAATAAGAGTTCAACTTATCCGATAGTTTGAATTAAGCGCATTCGTCTTATACAAAGAAAATAGCGTTATTTGTTATTACATTAGGACGGGGATCACAAATGTAGTTCGTCTTAGCAGTAATTCGTTTTAAGCGTGTTTGAATTAAAGAGGTTCCACTGTAGTTCTTTCATTTAAATTAAATAATTAGTAAAATAATGCTAATGCTTACTACCATAAAACCTGTCATTTCTATTCCACTTGTGGGTGAAATTGTTAGTTTTATTACATTCAAAACAATAGAAAATAGATTGATTTTAAATAGTTTTAAATTCTTAAAAAACAATTAAATCTTACATCATAGATTGTGTGCAATTGGTGTTTGACTTTGTGAATAATTTTAAATTTGACAAATACTTTCTATTACAACGATTTTCTACAAATTTTAATATTCGGTATTCGGCTTAAGACTATGGCTGAATATTCGGCTTCGGCCTAGAAGATATGGCCGAATACTCGGCTTCGGCCTGGAAGAAGTGGCCGAATATTCGGTATTCAGCCAAATCACTATTCATTACATCCCTACTTAAAATGGACCTTTTATTCGACCATTTCTGAATGTTATATTCTGTACTACTATGAACATTATAGAGCATGTATAAACTTGGGTATTTTAAGAAATACAAAGACTGTTATTTGATCATCTTTGAAAGTACAGTAGAACCACCGATCGCTGTGACACGTTAAATGAGAACATACTCATTTAATGTGTTCAACATGTTTCAGCAGTTTTGCACATTTCCTGAATGTGTTGATGGTACTTGGGTATCATGACCTAAGTATAGAAAACATTACAATATCATTGTGATTAACAACATTACCGCCAGCATTAAGTTATGTACTAAAATGTGTGTACAAGGGGCAATCACAAGGGGCATTTAAAATTTCTTTTTTCCCTTCAAGCTCCTCATACACTATTTCTACTTTCATTGTTTCATGCTACAATTTTATATTGTATGCAGTGCTCACCAATATTTTTCTCTGTAGTTATACGTTATAAAGTTATATATCACTAGCTGACCCGTGCGAAGCATTCACATTCTAACCTACTTAATTCCCACTTCATTAAAGTACACACCATATATTTAGTATCTAATAGTGATGAAGTATTAAGGAAGTAATGGCATACCGACAAAAAAAAGGGCCTTGAGAAATAATATATATGATTGTATTTTTTGTATATCTCCGTATAATTGTATATTGCATATTTTTCCGGTGTATCGGTTAAGGAAACCCTTAAAATGATGTCTCATTCATGAAAGTTGATGAAGCATTAAGGAAGTTATGGCATACCGACAAAAAAAAAGGCCTTGAGAAATAATATAGGATGATTCTACAAGAAGTCATAAAATTACAGTTCAGTTTTAGATAAACGAATGATTTTATACACATAAAGGCAATGTAAAAATTGACTAAAATATCAAACTGTGGTTACAATTTGAATTATTTTCTTTAATATTTCTTTCAACATTTGCATAGTATGAAAACCAAATTTCAATTTTTTATTTGGTTAACAACAGCAAATTTGCAACTTATGAGTTACATTGAAATGATTTTCCCCATAAGGTTTCTGACAAAACCAAACATTTCATGAATGTAAAAAATACATTGGCAATTATAATATATTTTATAAATACAGAAAAAGGATACAAGCTGGATCTTCCACATTTTGTTCTGTCATATCAATAAAAGGATGAATACTTAACAATTCAGGAACTAAAGGTAAAGTTAAATAAGGGTGTCTTTCCCCAAGCTTTTGGAGACATCTATCAAAAAGATGAAAAATTGTAACTTCATACTTGAAATAAAACTAGCAAATGTTTGATTGAACTTTTCAAAAATACACGTAATCAAAATCAAATTAAAATATTAGAACTAACTCTCAAAAGGACATCTTCTTCATGTAGTGTATTTAAAGTTTGCATAGCAAAAGCAGACAAATTTAGATCATCCCTCTCTTCAGAATTTTCAACCCTGAGGTCTACATATATGGAACCCTCTTTGCTTCACAAAATACATCCAACTTTTTTTTCTTTTTCGAGATTTGGATTTTGCCTCGAAAAAGCTGAAAGATACTGCTTCAAAAAGATATCAACAAACCAGCATGATTTGTTTATGAAGTGATTGAATGTTGCATTTAATTTCACAAAATGGCTTCAAATCAGCTCAGTCATTAAAACTTAATTTGACATGTTTTAAGAATAAAATTTAAATGCCAAAAAGCAATCAACCTATTTATAGAATTTAAACTTTCAATTATCTGATACTTAGGAACTATGTAGGAATTTATAGGGACCTGTGCCCTTGCCATGTGGACTTTAAATTACCAGCCCCCAAAGTGTCAATTCTATACAGCGTTCGTGATTTTTTTAAAAAATAAAAAAAAAAATCGAATTTTTTTTATTTAAATCAGATTTTTTTGTTTTTATTTAAATCAGATTTTTTTTATTTAAATCGGATTTTTTTTTATTTTTTTAAAAAGACCCTAAATTATTTGGATATTTATTATGTTACATTCATAGAAACAATATGACATCTTAATCAATATGCAAAAACACACTTTAAGCTATTTTCAGAGCAATAAATATTTTTTAATAATAATAATTATAAACAAATTTTAATACAAATGCATTACTCAAATGAAACGTAACCCTACCAGGAATAATAGTACATGCATAAGTACAGAGAATATGAACATATTTAATCTGAATTATTTTGCTGTTGAAAACTGCAAAAAAAAGTACCCAATTAAGTTTTACATTGAATGTATTTTAATCATTTTTCAATTTTATAAATAAAAAAGCATGAAATATTTTTACCCATTTCGAAAAATCATATGCTCACACCATTACTGAAAACTGCAACTTTTCGTTTTAATCAAATATCTTTATTGAAAACTTCTGTGATAAAACAATATTTTAAAAGGAAAAAACCTTAAGCTATTAGGGGACGTGGATGAAACTTTAAGAATAAATTCTAAATTCTAACAATTGTTGTTTTAAACACTATCATTCTGAATTATTTATTGTGTGGCATTGATTAAATGGAACTAAAGTACTATTTTTAAGATTAAAAAACACAGAATGGTTCATGATTATGTATTATGAATTGTAATTTGAATGATTGAATGAATGATGCTTTGCTGTTAAGCTGCTTGAAGAATATTGTAAAATTTAAAAAAAATATTGTCAAATTAAAAGAATAGTTATTAATTCCAACCTTATGAAATATGTTATGCACACAGCCAAATGGACCTAGGAAGTTTTGTTTGAAACAGTAGTTGAAATTACAACATATTTAATTTTTACAACACTTTCTAACATAGTAAAATCAATGATTTTTTTGAAAAAAAATCACTTGATTTAAATCAATGATTTTTTTTAAAAAATCACTTGATTTAAATCGTGATTTAAATCATGATTTAAATCAAGCTGATTTAAATCAACGAACCCTGATTCTATATAAATATATTTTTCTATGGTCTATGATGTCACTACATGTGTGTAAAAGTCATTAATATTGTTAAAAAATCACCATCAGTGGAATCAATATCAAAACATAAATTAACTAGTAATTGTGGCCAAGTTTTTCCCTGCATTTGTGCCTATTTCAGGGATAATGAACATCCTATTAACAAAAGTTCCCTCCTCCCCTTTTTCCAGTAAAAGTTCAATTAGTATTTTACTTAAGATTACTTGGAGCTTAAAAAGATATCTTTTCAAATTTTCTGTGAATTTGCTACTTTAATCATAAATATGTTTGTCCAGATATCTGTTCAAATTTCATGTTTGTGAAATATTATACAAAATTAGTTCTAAATGTGTTATTGCATTTCTAAACAATTTTTCTAAAATTCATTTTTTTCCTATTTCAATTGCAAGTACATTTTTCTCTAAATTTTTTAACTGTTCATCCAAAAAAATTTTTGCATCATTTTAATTATTCTATCATTTTTAAGACACCAGGTTTACACAGCGCTAAGAATGATTGAATTAATCGTTTTTAGCAAATGAAATTTAAGCCTCCCTCTTTAATTCTCAACTTTTTTTTTTATAAAAAAACATTTTGCTTTATTCATAAAAGCTTTCAAATGAGAGGCCCGAGAGCAAAAAATGCCGTAGTTCTACATCCCCACTTCTATCATGCGGCGCGTAACAAGCGTAGTTAGAGTGTGGGGATAACCTTGCATGAATAGCTGAAACAGTACAGACATACCTCCAAGAATAACTTAAAGAAAGGAAAATAGTACAATTGTTCAATTGCCGTAATTTCTTGGAACCCATAAACAAACTACACTCAATTCCCTATTCTCAACAAAGAAGCAAAGGGTTCACAGGAAGCAATCCCTTGAAAGAGAGGAGATGAATTCACAGAAGTCGATTTTACCAGGGCCGTCAAGTCCCTGGATTTTACTAAAACACTAATGACAATGGTCTCTATTTCTACACCAAACCTCTCCCACTGGAATAAGCTGGTCCCGTTTCATGGTTATTCTTTACTTGGCGGCAAGCTCTTTCCGAAGTGTCATTTCCCCATAAATTCAGAAGGGCCAGATATATACCACATAAAGCATTTTCAGATATCCTTACCGACATTAGTGTTTTTGTAAAAGAAAAAGTTTTGTTCATTTTCATTTATTAAACTAGTAAACTAACTAGTGTTTGAAATTCAAACAATCTTGCAGTTTCATCAACTTGATGAGTAAATTCTGACTGTGAGGATGAGACTCTTTAATTTTTTCATTTTATGTGCAATAGAAGTATTTATCAACATTGCAGGTAGGTAAATACAATGTATACATTTCTCATATCTTGTAAGAAATGTTACTTCTTATAAGTTCATAAAAGTAACACTTTGATTTTATTAGTATTTTACAATTTCTATAATTGCAGCACATTTAAAATTGATCTTGAAGATGGTAAATCATGTATTTGACCAGTGTCCAGTGTTTAATGTGTAAAATTTTACGTTTAATTTTCTCAACTTGTCATTACACACCAGTGGCGTAGCTAGCAACTCGCTCACACTGACACTGAGGGGAGTGTCTGGGCACAGGATGTTAAGGTGTGCTTGGTTTAGTTTTAAACACTATGTTGTTCTGGGAGCGGGAATACAAATGAATACAAATTACGACTGAAGGCCACTTTCATGCAACAGAAAGGGGGGGGGGGGCACAAACAAGTCAAATTACATGCCCAGTTGTACCCCTCTTATAAATTCCTGGTTACGTCACTGAAATAAGGGAAGAGAGAAAAATAATCTCCTAGAGAAAATATATATTAATAAAAACATTCTATCCCATAACATCTGAATACAACCTGCCAACCATACACGAATCAGTGAGCAAAGAAAGATAATTCAATTGCATTTCAACTCTTCAAAATTAATTAATAAATCAAAACAGATCTATCAACTATTCTTGTTTTCAATGAGGCCGCAATGTTCAAATGGGAAAGTTCAGAAACATAGCAAATTGGAATAACAATTGGAGGAATTTTAGTTTTTCAACAAAAGTTACTATTTTTTGAAAATTTTACTGGATTCAGTAAATTAGATTGCAAGTTTAAAACAAAAGTCATTTTAACAGTTGTTGGATTTTTCTGATGGGCTAATGTGCCAAAAAGAATTAGATATTGAACAAAAAATGTTCTTGGTAAAAAAAAGTTTTTTAAATTCAACTGTCAAGGAACAAAATCTCACACTATATGTAGTTATACTCATGGCTACATGGCAAACATTTGTCTGGACATGGCATACAATCTCATGAACAAAGGGAAGGACATTTTCTTTTACAAAAAGTACAGAAATGCAAAATGAAGAATGCATTTGCAAGTAAACGTAAAGTAATATAAAAATGACATGATCAAATTAAGAAAAGTTCAGTTAATAAGTGGAAGCCCGCTATTCGTCCGCCTCACTATTCGTACAACTCGCTATTCGTCCAACTTGTTCAAGTAAAATTTAACTCGCCATTCGTGCCAGCTGAGTTGCCAGTTTGGCTTTTTTAAAGAAAAAAATCGAGAAATTATGCTGATTTTGAACTCCTCTGGAAATAATTTGTTTGGCATTTTGGAGTTTTAAAAAGTTTTAAAACTTTTTGAGATTTTACTGACAGAGAAAACACAGAAAGTGGTGGGAAAATAACATCTTAACACTGCTGTTTGTCAACAGCATTAACTTGTTCAACAACAATGTTATTGACCATTTTAGAAAAATTCTGAACAATCATCAAAGGTAGACAACATTGGACAAGTTTTTAGAGAAAGAAACCCAAGATTCTTCTAGTGCAAAAAGGCAGAAAAAGCAACAGCTGAAAGGGAGAAAACATCTGAAGGGATGTTTCCTGACGTTTTTATGGAAGGGGACTCCTCTCCCAACCATTCCTCTTTCTCTTCTCAACATCCCACTTATGCCATCAGCTCACCTTAGTACAAGCAAAGTGCAGTCAAATTTTTATTTATCTATAATTTCACGTACAGTACTGTACATTTGTTTTTCATAGATTTAAATAAGCAACCGTCTGTGGGTCTGAAACGGATTAATCCAATTTACATTGTCTCTTATGTGAAAAAATAATTCGCCATTCGTACAACTCACCATTCGAACTGCCTCCTGGAACCAATTGTGTACGAATAGTGGGGTTCCACTGTACTTGAATTAAAGTAAACAAAAAAAAAAGTATTTCATTAAAAGTTTCATAAGTACAGTACAGAACCTCTTATCCGGCATGCTCGGAACCACTGCTATCCCGGATAACTGAATTTCTCGGTTTTTTGGATCGCTAAAAAATGCTGATATTCAGAGGTTTATCGAACCCAAATTACAATAACAAATGCTAATAATACTTCAAAATGAGTAGAAAATAGTAAAGAAATACTTTTAAATTAAGAAATATAAAAAGAAAAATAATTAAAAAGGTTTTAATCAATAATAAAAAACAACGTTTTTCTTGCGCACTAAAAAGGTAAAAAATACGATAGCAACGCCACTACTGAATTTTGGTTGCAATTTTCGGAACTAATCACCATATCCAATTTTATTTTATTGGAAATACTTCAGAAACTAATCAAATCATGATGAAAGTGGTAGAATATTGCATTGTCATCTAGTTCTGAGCTATACGTAAAGGTTCAGAACAATAGCTTATCGGGAAATGGTCGAAAATTCGATTGCTGGATGTTTCGAACAGCCATTATGTGCGTTATTTCGTCTATAAGAGAATTTTGTCCCATTCCTGCTATAATTTTAGTTAATTCAAAGCAATGATCATTAGACATAGCAGGCAAAATGTCACTATTTTCGTCTTCATCGCTATCTTGCTCTTTGTCATCGTTCGGGTGAAGCACCATTTGGGTGATTTCCGAATCGGACATTTTGTTTATCAAATTATTTATTTCGTAAAATCAGATCATCAATCATTTTTACAGCAATGAATGATTTCAGAAAGGAATAAAACGAAATATAAAAAGCATGTTTACATGCAGAAACACGCAAATTTCATACTCGTATATAACGAATTCGCTTTTGCGAACTCGATTTTAATAAAGAATTCATTTTCACAGTCGCAATTCGTGTTGCGTTAATATCAATTTTAAATTCTTATTACCTTATTGCAGCTCTTAAATAGATGAAAAAATATATAAAACAAAAATAAACGAGCTCTAATTTTCACAAGATCAGCTATCACGGAAAATTCGCAAATCTGCGGTATTAGAAATTTTCCGAACTTTCGTATAGTCCGACTTTTGTTGCAATTCGTCTTCGAATACTGACGAGACAATTAAATAAATGTATAAGAATCTAATTACTTATTTCTTTCATGTTTAGTTATTGAAATGAAATAGAGAAATGGTTGGATTTTCTCAAGTATCGTTGCGGAGAATTTTTTTCCTTCTAATTTTCATCTGCAAGTAGGTTAATACCCCCCCCCCCCCCCCGCTAAAAAACATCGTTTCTAGACGAAATTGTTCGACTTATAAACACTGAGTATGTTACTTGTAACGGAAAAATGCGTATTTTTAAAGGCATTTTAAAAAAAATCGTATTTTTACTAAATGGCAAAAAAACGTGAACTTTTCAAAAATGGCGGGGAAATTTACAAAAAAATCCCGGTTTTCTGGTTCCCGGATAAGAGGTTCTCTACTGTATCTATTAAAAACTATTTGTAGAACTCAGAAGAAATGAGCAGGACGGCACAAAATTAAAAACATCTTTGAACAAGCAACGAAAATAGAATATATATATATATATACATACATATATATTATTTAGATGCCTGGATAATGTTACAAATTAATAGCCAGGTATCTAACTAAAAATAAATTTAAAAGCAATAGAATTCATTAGTAATATTAAACGTGAGATAACATTAAAACTTCTTTTATAAAAAATAAAGGGCTAAGTAAAGATTCATACTTCCAAATAGAACGTTTATCTTGAGGATAACGCATTAAGTTTTTCAAAAGGTTATCAACACAAAATTTTAAACATTCTTTTGTTGTCAGGCGACAAGCTGCCAGCATGGCATGAAGTGCTTCTCTTAAATCCATTGAGAAATCCTACAAAGAAATAAGAACACTATGAGTAAGAAATAAAGCTCAAATGATAGCTTTGAACAACATTCAATATTTACATATATGAAATCGTTATGCTGATTTTGTACTTTTTTAGAATAAGCATGCTTTCTTTTGCCAACCTGAAACTTTCAACTCAAAGCATATAATAAATAACATAAGTTCTCTCTTCAACAAATATTTGCTTTGAAGAACAGTTTCTCACCAATTAACAATTAAAGAAGTAAGAAGCAATGGGATGTAAGAGACCAAAGAACGATTCCGAGAAAAATGCATTCAAAGTTTGGAGCTTATGGGAGCATTAATGTTAATTTTTTTCTAAATCATGTTGGAGAGCAGTGCCTGATAGGAGTAACACTAATATCTCTTGCTACACCATGGAATAGTGCTTTGTACTAGTTATCTCCAAATTTTCAATTTTGTCATTTACACTGCATTGCTTCTATGTGTTTCAGTTTACTTCCTGTGCATAAATACGAAACTGAGAATGAACTCATGAACTACAGGTATACTATAAAATATTTTTAAAAATTTACTATACCACTAAAAACAAAAAATAAAAAAAAATTAAAATAAAAAAGGAAAGAAATAAAGAAAAGAAGAAGAGAAAAGAACCATAGTATGCAAGGATATAACTGGTTTCATAAAAAATTTGAGCACATGCTCAAGATTAAAATATATGACAAACCGAATTTTGCTAAAACTGTTCAGCTCTTCACTAGCAGCAACAACTCATTTGAAACCTTTTTCATTTGGTTGTAGAGTTGAAATGTATGAAAACTGTCCAGTTTTAAATCAACATTATTTTAACACAAGTAAAACAAGTCTAACCCTAGAGCTCTTACTATTTGTAGTTGGGGGCATGATTTTTCAGTATAACTTTGACAATGTCCATGGAAAGTACTGTAAAACCAGTAAACACAAAGTAATCCAGAACACTAAACACTTCAAATGAGAAAGATGGAGCAACAATAAGAAACCTTCAATATAGCTGGAAAATGTGCAAGTATGATTCAAGGGGCCTGTCTAGCCTTTGGGGGGGGGGGGGACCCCGGTTTGGCATCGGCATAGTGTAGAGGGTAAAATGTTTCTTTGGTCTAGTGTTGTCACTTAAAATAAGGTTAATTGTTTTCATATATAGTTTTAAATTTTTTTGTGAGTGAAATGATTTATGAGCCCCATGTCGACAAAACCGACATGGTTGGCTCTCGGCAGTTCTAGCAACAGTAGCAAAACAAAAATAGTTATTATTAATTTATCTTTTTTATGTTGACATAAGTTTTTTCAGTAAAGTAGTAACTTCCAAAAAATGTAACTTATTTAATGACAGGTAATATTCTTAAAACATTAAGTTTCAGTTTATTTTCTGAAACTCTTGTCTAACTTGCTTGGGCATTTGAACATTCATTTTTTATGGATTTTCTACATTAAAAATCCCTTCAGATAAAATATGCAACAAATCAGGATGAAGGCTCTATGTCTACTATGTGTACAAGCATGGGATTGATTACGAAGATTATATTAGAGAATTTGGCAGGAAAAGAAGTAAAAGAGTATTATTTAACTTAAAAGAAAATTAAGCTAACAGAAATAAATGTTTTGTTCTAGTTTTGAATTTTATGTGCTGAAAAGTTTTTAAAACTTTTATTGTTTGGATTTTGAATTCTGTAAATACTGGGGGCACCAGAAGATTTTAGTGCTTAAGGCATCTAAGGGCCCTAATCCGACCCTGGTAATATACCCTTGCAAAATTAGTATAATCGAGAAGATTGGGGAGAATTTGGCCAAAATTAGTAAAATTGGGTAACATTAGGATAATTGGTATTCAAATTACTTGATTTTTTTCCCATAAATTTTAGCAGTTGCAGTGATTCACATTTAAGATTCAAACATAGTACAATATGGTACATATTTATTTACATAATTCAAGCATTGATAAAAAAAGACCCATGACTTATTTTATAAATATATATAACATATAACTAAGATATTCCACGACCACTTAAACTTAAGTATGAATTAAAATTGAACTTCTTTGTTAAAATTTAAAATCCTTGTACTTCATTAGGATCATGGGAAGATGTAATGAAACAAAACTTTACAATGCAATGTCCACAAATAATAAGTATGCTTGCAAATTTTTCATAGAATTTAATAGTTTATATAAAAATAAGGGAATAATTCAATTTCTGATTTAAAATATAATTGCATGTGGCATCCATTGCAATTGCATCCATGGCAGGGAAAACATTGGACAATTTCCAAATTGTACAAATGCTAAAAAACAGGCTCTTAGATTACTTTTTAGGGCTTGCATCTACTAAATATAGACTTTAGAGGGGCCCCTACAAACAAATCTCAAAAATAGCGCCTTTAGAGGGCCCTTATATGGTCCTTCGGAACCCTGTTATTAATGTAATTAATTAAAATAATTTTTGATTAACTATGCAACGAAATTAATAAATTGAAAGTAAGAGTTGTTCCTTTCTCAAAATGGAGATACTATCCTTTTGAAGTAAAGAACTCAATTTTTTTAGTAACTTTGTTTTATGAGATTTTTACTAGTCACAATGACTGGTTTAACTTAATTTTAAAAATAATGACCTTACTGACTAGATTACATGAAGAAAAAGCAGTTTTTTCCGAGTACTTGTTTGTTTGTTCTTATATTTAATAAAGAAAAACGTTTTTAAATGAGAAAACGATGTTCTCCATTCTCCACATTGGCAGAATTTTTGAGATGTTTTTACCTCAAGAGATTAGCAGACATGCATAATTTCAAATATTTAAACAATGAGGAAATCAATTAAAATTTTGAAAAGTTTCACTAACTAACACTATTAATTTTCTTCTCATATTGAAGTAAAGGAAAAGCCTTAATGCCATTCAAAATAAAAGCAGATCTCTTTACCTCTAAAACAACTAAAATTGTTTTTAATTGGTCCTCTCTAAGCATGATGTGAAGACTGATTTCTTGTAAACAATGGATAGCTTTCAAGCAGACTTCCTCAGTTTCATCATTGAACATATCAACAAGAAAATCTAATGAAATGGTTGCAAAGGATGGAAAATGGGTTGCAAGTTTGCAAAAAGAATCAAGGGTTGCAGTTCGAACTTCTATAATATGAAAAAATGAAACAAATATTAAAACATGTTGTTAGAACAATAAAATTTGAGCTAGAAAATAACAGGGCACTTTTGCATACATAGCAAAAAAAAAAATTTTACCATAAATGTTCTGTAAAAAAATATTATTTTAAGTTTTTTTTTTTTTTTTAGATTTTTGAACAATTTTTAACTTAACAATTAACTAATATGAAAAAAATAGTAAAATAAACAATTTTAAACTATGTGAACATGAGATCAGAAAATAATAACTGCTCTTTTCATTTTTTTTGTAGAATGGTTAAGCAAAAATATAATTTAAATACAATTAAACACATTAGAGTTACATCTTATCACTAACTTTAACTTTTTCAGTCTAAATGATTCCCTTTGGTATGATCATATTTTAAACTTTTTTTTATAAACGTCATTAAATTTAAATAAACCCTTTGTAAGTTGACCACCTAATTATTATTACAATTGTTTGCTTCTCTATTTTTGCAAAGCTAACAAAGACTAAAATAACTGCTCCAGAATATTTTTAAAGCTATATTGTTAAACCAGTATTGTCTGGATGGATGAAACATCAATATGAAGTGTTCTTCAACTTCTTCGTAAGTTAACCATAAGGGAAAACTACTATGGGCACTCTTTTGTTCTTTAAATAAGTTTCTTCATTTTTCTTCTATTTAATGTAGCCATTTTGAAAAAATATGTATTTTCAGGAAATCTTTACTATCAAATAAGTAGCTAACATAATTAATAAGATATTTATCTTTATTTTAGCTAAGTATTTTTCTTTTAAAATTGTATAGGGATATATAGTAAGTCATTCAGGTTAATTTTCTCAAATGATATTTTAGAAAATTGGGAAGAAAATAAATAATTACTATTTTAAAGTAACATTAATGCATGAAGCTATAATTTAATTTGTTACAAATGAATAAATGTATAGTGTAAGAAATTATTAAAAAAAAATAAATAAAATAAAAACTCCCCCCTTTATAAGTTGAACACCTGTCTAAGTTGACCACTAAAGTGCTGCACCACAAGTGGTCAACTTACATAGGTTTAATTGTACATATTTTATAATAAATATCTATTCATACAAGCGATCCAGGTAATTTAAATATTCAAAGGTAAATATAGAGTTGCCAACTTTTAAAAATCCCTAAACAGAAGAATATACCACATTTACATGTAACCTTCTTTGTTCAGAATTGCATTTGAACAAAAAAAAATATTACAGCTACAGACAATGTGCATACTATTCGATATTGCTTAACATTTTGTGGCAATAAACATTGCTACATGGTTGCTTTAATTTCTTGTTTCTTAATTGATTTTTTTTTAAATTGTCTGTATAAATAATGAATTTGTCACAAATAAAAAAAAAAGTACAAAAAAACTATTGCCTTGATAAGTTTTATTGAAATTAGACATTATCAAGTGAATGAAAAAGTCTATTGAAAATTAATGTGGAAAGACACATTGTGTGTCAAAGTGACAAGTTCACCCTCATTTTTCAAATGTTTGGCTTTTGATCAGTGGTTGCTGCAAGATCACAGAAAAATACAAGACTTATCAATAAAAAAACAGGACATAAATAATTATTCTTACGGAGGTTTTTTTTTTCATTTAATTTTCACTTCTTTATATGAAACAGACTAAAAAAAATTACATAAACACTTGCACTAGCTATAATTCTTTAAATTACAAAATCATCCAGAATTTACTAAAACAGAAAATTGATTATAGTGTCCTTAAAACAAGAATTGATAAAAACAGTTAACTCACAGTTAAAAAAACCAACAAAATGTTAAACAACATACCACCTATCTAAAAAGAATCCTGTAAAATTAAAATGTTACTAGCTGTTTTGTTTTTTCTTCAGATGTATACCATTTTCAGTAACATAATGCTTTTACAAAAGGATATTCCTTAATAGAGTTGCAATGCAAACTCTCTTTTAAAGCAGTGGTGCGCAAACCAGGGGTCGCCAAATTAAAAGAAATTCAAATTCATGCAAAATGTACAATTATTCATTTCAAAGAATGGAAATAATACAAAAGGGTGTTCTAAAAAATGGGACATTATTATTACATACCGAAATCAGATGGATCTCACGTAGCAAAATATTGTGACGTATTTTTGATTAGAGAAACAAAGTTTACACGTTTTTGGTGGAAAAGAAACATATATTGGCACATTCATTCATTAATGAAGATTGGCTTGGAAAACTAAGTTACATGTTTGATACTTTCAAAAAACTGAACGATCTGAATATGAGTCTACAGGGCGAGGATACAAACATTTTAACGTTAAGCAGTAAAATTGAAGCTTTTAAGAATAAGCTGATACTTTGACAAGGGGAATTGAACAAAAACAACACAGACATGTTCCTGTGCTTTTCAGAATTTACCAAACAAAATAATATAGATTTCTTGTTATTCAAAAACCTCATTTCCCATACATTTGATAAAATTGGCTGAAAACTTTGTTTGCTGAGGTACGAAAAATGTGCAGAAAATGAATTAGGTTGGATCCGTGATCCATTTTTTTTAATATTAATTCCAATATCCCTTTGAATGAAAAAAGGAGTTAATTGATGTTTCAAACAACAAAACACCTGCGCATTCAATTTCTCTCTCTGACTTGTGAAAAATTTTAGTTATTGATTAAAAATGAATATGCCAGTTTGAAAAGAAAGGTAATCAATATTTTGTTTCAGTTTGCATTGACCCACTGATGTGATTCCGGCTTTTCAAAATTAGTTTCCATTAAAACAAAATATCGATCTCGTTTGGATCCAGATGACTTACGGCTTGAAATTTCCAATACAGATCCGAACATACAAGCAATTATGAGCTCTTTGCAAGCACATACCTCACATTGATTTCTTATGATCTAAAGTTTTTTAAAAGTATTTTTCATTAAAATCATATTTATGCCTATATGCATAAATAAAGTATTGTTTTATAAAATTATGTGTTGATTCATTAACTGATTATTGTGATGTTTCAACTTTTATATCACTTCTATGATGGTTCATAAGTTTGGAGCGCCTTTTTAAAAAGGCGTTATATCAATCCATGATGTTACGAGACTATTTTAAAAACACCTTATAAAAGCAAATCCCAGAAAGAATTTCAATGTAGCTTCGTTGACGATTAAAAAAAAACGTCTACTATCTATCCAGGGGTTGAGACAAAATTTTACACAAAATAGGGGTCTCAAATGAAAATAGTTTGCATACTACTGTTTCAAAGCAACAGGTACAAAAATTCTAAGATCTAGTTTCAATAATTTATCAAAAAGAAAAAATACGTATCCATAAATAAACATAAATTTTTAATTAGAAATAAGAGGGAGAAATAAAAACATTTACATTAATTAATTTTTTAGATAGAAAATTAAATATTAATTGGTCACATTTAGTTCCATTTAATTTATAAGTGAATGGCTTAATATCAAATAAGGTTTTTTTTGGAGGGGGCAGTCATAAAACTTAATGGGTTGTTTTTGGGCTGGTTTTAATAATGGGCTTTGCAGCACCAAACAACACTAGGTATGCAACTCGACAATTTGCGAACCAAGTGTGTCTTACCAGCATATACAGACAAGTACTGCAAGAAAGAAAATTTTTTTCTCCAAATTCCTTTATTTAAACATTGTTTGTGTTTACCTTTTTTTTCCAACATTAGGATTTTGAAATCTTAGGTTTCAACTATTTCATACGTTACATTTCAACTTCAAAAGATTTTTACACATCATCGTTGGGGTGGGGGGGAGGGGGCATAGGGCTATTGCTGACGTTATTTTGGAAGTGTCCTTTAGGGGCCGTTCATAAATGATGTCACACTATTTCCCCATATATTTGAAACCCCCCCCCCTTTGTCACATGTCACACTCGCTACGTTGCATAATGAATGATGTCATACTTCTTGTTACCCCCTCCCCTTGTCACAATTTCACAACCCCTCCCTCGAAGCATGACATCATTTATGAATGATCCCTTATGATAAAAATTTTTAAAGTGATTATTGTCCTTATCCTAAAGACGATTATTAGAGGGAATGTAAACTTTATTTCTGAGCTGACACTTTCATTCTATCAGCTATTTTTAAGTACTGTTGTCGTCCTTCTATTGAGATTTTTGAGAATTGTTTTCTTTATAATAATAAGGATTTTTAGGGATTGTTGCCCACATTCTGACGAGGCTTTTTTAGGGGGACAATTGACATTATTTAGGGACAGTTGTTCTTACTTCAAAGAAGAATTGAGCTCGTGTCACGTGACGTCATCTTTTTCTCCGCCATGAAATGATTAAATATTCCAGATAGCCCATGAAACTTCAAGTGACACAGCAAATTAAAATTAGATGCATTAAGTTCCGGACTTTGAAAAGTGATGTGACACTGTCATGTCACTTTCATAATTTTTTTAAAACCTAAATAAAATGCTCACCTTGCAATTCATCTTCAAAACCATGAACAAAGGCTCCACAAGCTCCAGAACTCATTAAGCTAACATTATCGTCTTCCGCTTCTTCCTTGGGAGCTTCAGTCTGTAACTTTTTGCCAGTCGACCATTCAGAGTCATTTTCTTTTTGACCTTCATACCCTGACTTCTTTTTCTAGAAAATAAGGATACTATAAAGCATGATTTGCATAAAGATGTAACAATACTATAAATAATCCAAATACTACAGAAAAGAGTGTTCTGCATGTTTTATAATATAAGTTCAAATTTTATTTTAACATGCAATAGACTCTCAAGTATCCGGCCTAATGTGGCGGAAGGGGACGGCAGTATAGCAAAAAAGCCGGATAAGCAGGGATTCTATGAACTTATTATTTTTTTGCTCAACAAATACCTGAAGACAAAGCTTTTACACAAAATCCACTGTTATAGTACAAATTTTTGCACTTCTTGTTTAATGCAAAAGCCCTCCACTTATCTGAAACTATGCAAAAGGAACGCGGCCTCATGAATCATAGAAGCAGTAGTTCTCAGTAACATATTGAATTAAAATAGAAGGCTCTGTAAGGGTAGTTTATACATGCTTATGTACTGCACTGCACATTTCAAGAATTTATTAGTGAAAAAGTAGGTTAAAGAATATGAACTGTTCATATTTAAACATTAATGCAGGAACTTAAATGTGGGAACGTGAACAAAATATTAACATGAATCATAGGCCTAATTCTTAAGAAAATTGATTCACTGATAAATGATTACACCGACATGAAAAGGTAGTCCTCCGATAAGAGTAACAACACATAGGAGGATCGTAGCAAATGCCCACTTCCAATGCCTTGGTAGTGTAATTTGTTGCTCATTTAAGTATGATACAAGAAAACTAAGCTGGACAGTACAGAAAGTGAATAGTCGTGATCTGGATACTTGGGAGTCTACTTATACTTAGAATATTTAAACTTATTAGATTTACCTTTAATGATGACATTAGCTTTTTATCAAGAGTTTGATTGAGGAATTCCAAGCTCACATCAGAAAAGCCTCCCTATAGATGAGAATAAAAAATTCTAAACTTTTTATAGTGAAAAAATAATAATAATAATAATTTGCGTTAATAAAAATTTTAGAAATAAATTCTTGTTTTATAGAATATAAATAATTAAAGATAAAATTTTAAAAAGCGAACCAAAAGAGAAGCAGCAAGCACTCGAACATTTGTTGATGGATCAGTAATCATTTTACAGATTCGAGCAAAAGCATCATCAGCCAGTCTAATTTGCTCTTCAGGGCTAATGGAAACCAACCTTTTTTTTTAAAGAAAAAGTATTAATATTTTTTAAAACTACAAATTAGTAACAGTAACATCACAAAATATTATACAACATACATCAAATATTTTAAAAAGTAGCTTTTGACTAAAACAGGCATGAGATTGAAGAAAGATGAAAAAAGAGGAAAAATGCGTGATCAAAAGTTCAATTATATTAAGAGACGAAATGCTCAAAATAAGTTTTTTTTTTTCAATCCAATAGATTTTCATGTATTTAAGCTGTTTATATTACATTATAAACATATTTTTTAATTTATTCACCTAAGGTTTCTTAATTAAACTATATAATATATGTGCATTATTATCAAAAACGGAAAGATAAAAGAATTGCCACATTGCTAATGTACATAGCTGAATTTTAAAAAAAATAATAAGTTTTGATGAAAATAACAGGAGTATAAAAATAACTTCATATTTTTTTTTGAATCAAAAAAAGCTCAAAAATGTATTGACAAGAATTTTTCAGGTAGGATCTAACAGCATACATTTCTTTTGTGGTTAAACTGGGTTTACTTGTTTTAATTTTCTGTTGTTTTTTAATGGTGGTTTGAGTTTAGTAATTGCATCTGAAATTTTATGTGGGTGGCATTAACCATTGTACTACTTTTAGTGCTTGAGGAAATGTTTCTAGCTTCTTCTAGTTGATGTTGCTGCACCTGAATTTTTACCTTCATTTTTCTTTTGAGCAGATTGGTTCATTTGTTTTTTGTTTTGTTCTGTCTGTGTGTTTGCTCATTTACATTTTCATAGCATTAGCAGTTTTTTTTTTTTTGCTGCCACTTTAGATAATGCTTTAATTTTTACAGTATTTTTTTCCTCAATCTTTTTTCCCCTAATGAGACTGTTGTACTGATTTTCTTTGTTATATCTTTTACAAGATGTTCTCATATTCTTACAAAAATAGGAATTTACCTTTTCTTTAAGAAAATCTATCCAAAAAAATATCACTAATGCTTTATTTATTTTTTAAATTCAGTTCGTACTTGATAGCTAGCATGGCATTGAAAGTTGAAACATTTAGCCTACTGGTCTGAGGGGTAATAATATTGTTTACATAGAACTGAAACTGGATTCAACTTGAGGGCCACGAAAGCACGTAAGAAAGGCTAGTGCCAATTTGGACAGTAAATGATATTTCAAAAAATTCCTCACATTCATCCACCAAACATCAATAGTGTCACTTTTATGGCTCAGCAAGAGAGTCAATACCAATGATATTTATGCACTTCTAAATTATACTGCTGTTTTTCATCTACATTTATGATATTTGTGGCAAATGCATAAGGCAAATGCATTGACAGTTCTTTCACAAGCAATAATGAAGAGGAGTGCTTATACCAAGGTTCATTCAAACTCAAAATATTTTTCTAAAATAAAATGTGGGTTCAAACTTTGTGCCCATGGATTGTTGATACAATTTTCTTGTTATTCATAAAAATTTTTTTTTAGAGCTCTCATTCTTACATGCATTCTATTACTGTATGATTTTATAAGTAGTGGGGAACTGAAAATTAATAAGAGTGGAAGTTTTAAATAATTGTCAATTCTTTCAATCAAATCAGTTTGCAGACATTCTCAAATCTCAAAAAATAGTGCTAAATCTTTTAAAAATTGAAGGCAAAAATTCAGAGGTTGCAAGAAAACTTTTGTATTTCTGCTCAACAAGCTATTTTTTTTCCTTTTCTTCTGTCTGTCAATTAGGAAATAAAAATCAGATGCAAAAAGATTGAAACTCAAGTAACGCATTTTCTGAAGTATAATCCGCGGGTAGTATATTTTGGGGGAAAAAAGTCTACAGTAATCAGGGTGAGTAGCCACATTTTAGTTCAAAAAGTAAGCACTTATAAGCACATTTTCAGAAAAAAATAAACACATGTTTAAGTACACATATACATTATTACTTGCATAATTAAGAGGAAAAACACGACTTGACAAAATTATATACTTCTAACAGAAATAGCTAACAAAAATGAGAAGAGAGGCTTTGCACTACATAAGGAAAACAAATAAGTTTTATTTAACAGATGCATTGCTTATAGAGCCTGTTTAATTGTCGTATTAACTAAAAAACACTGATCAAAAATATACAATGAAGTAATAAATTGAAGTTATTGAAAGTAATATTCTGATAATCTACTTAATATAATGAATATATATATATATATATATATATATATTCTTTATTGGGGAGGGTGCAGTTTTTTATTTTACCTGAACTTTGTGCAATTCTTTTTTCGGGGGGGGGGGGGGGGGTGGGGTAGGGAGAAATAATGTAATTTTCTGAGTAACATAATATGGCACTGCTGAGAATTTTTTAAATCTTAAGTTTTTTTAAATTTAGATCCCCCTGACATCAATATTTAGTGATTTATTGATAAAAATATAACTTTATTTTCTCAAGATGCATATTGTCTTTTATTGATAAAAATTATTAAAAAAAATTTCAAATCACTCAGCGGTGGGAGAGGGGACACGGCCTGCTATGACCCCCCCCCCCCCCCCCGTGTTGCGGCACTGCAATATCATGTACAGTACCATACTTGCCAACCTTGGAGGGGGGAAAAACCGGAGCTTTTTTCAATGACCCCCCCCCCCCCACATATAAAAATACAAATATCACATATACAAAATGAACAATTAAACTGACTTTAAAATTTAAAAAAAAAAAATTAATGTTCATTACAGCAGTAGTTGATAAAATTTTATCATCAAATGTTTATCCAAACATTTTCCAGCAAAACTATTTTTTATAAGCAATAGGATGTTCTCTAGGTTTTTATTTGACACCATTGGACGAAACTTGGTTTCACTTTACAGAAAATGCATTACTGTGCAAAAAAGGAATGCACAAAATCCCAAGAATTACATTTAGTTAATTATAAAAAGCTAGTTCTCTCAAATACTTACTAGCTTACATCTACACCACAATAATTCAAACAAAATATCACGACCACGTCTGGTGTGCACTTAACAAATAAATTATCCCGAAACATTTTTCTTTAAATGTAGCTATTTTTTTAGTTATATATTGAATAAAAATAGGAAGAAATGTTCTTTATCTATTTTGTAACAATACATAATGACCCCCAAAAAGGGGAAAAAAAAAACCAAATCCTAAGTTTAAAAAAAATAAATTTTTTTAAAACAAGATAATTAATAAGGATGCAATATTAATAGTTATAACTAACTAATAGAATCACTAAAATTTTTAAAAAAGGCTAAAATTTTTCACTGAAATTTCGAGTGGGTGTGGCAAAATGAGAAGTGCAAATCCTCTATTACGGAGGCTAAATCGCAAAAAATAATAAAAATAATGGTAAACCTGAAGTTATCGATGTCCAAGAGATGGAGTGAGCTAGTACACATGAACTAGGGACTTTTACCGAAGCGGATGCAATCGGATTTAAAAGAAAATCGGGACTGACCCTTGAAAGCATATGAGAAAAAAATGCTGAAGTTTTACTGCTAATTTGTAAAACTTTCGTAAAGCAAGTATCTACGCATGCTACTTCAAGATTTTCTCATTTAAAGAAGAAAAAAAATTTACAAAATTCCGAATATTCGCGGAACCGAAATTTTGACTTTTCAAAAATACCAAAAATACGGAATTTCTGCAAAATACGGAAAAATTATATGAAAACTATATGTAAAAAACGGGAGTCTCCCGTTAAAAACAGTGGACTTGGCAAGTATGCAGTACCGAACCTCAAATTTAGCAAGCTCAGCACCAACGCTATGCAGAATTTTGGTACACGACCAAACATGGCGGATTTACAGAACCAAAAATGTCTCGGCGCAGACACGCGTTTATTTACGCCAAATGTGCAATATTTTCTTCACTCATAGACAAATGTTTTTTCATTTTGACTATGAATAGCAATCTGGGCCAGCTGGTTTAGCAATCGGAACGCCATTTTATGCATCCGATGAGTAAACTAACGTTCGATTTCTGCTAGGGAGAAACTAAACAATCGTATTTTTTCTTTTTTTTTTTTAAATAAACATTTTAAGGAAAAGTAAGCACTTATAACCACCGCTACGCACCCTGGTAATGTGCCGATGCAATAAAAAATCATATTCTATAAAAACTGCTTTGTATATTTTCTTAGTAGGCTTTGTATTGTGCGCTAATGAGAAAATAATAAGAAATATATTAAACTGAAAGCAGATGCAAAAGGATTACCGCAAAATTTCAGCAAAACGGTAACATTGCGCAAACACATGGCATTGAGGAAACATAAAAATAAGCGATAAACTTGCGATTCTTAATATATAAGAGCTGAATGTAAGTGGTTTTAAACGTTTAAAATTAAAAAAGAAAGTAAGAAAACTTTAGCACTGAAAGTTAAAGAATTATCAACGTTGCAATATGGCGCCATTTATTGTTTCTTTTTCTCATCATGAAAGTGTTTGATTCTGGAACAAATATTACTGTAGTACAAAAAAATTACTTAAAAAAACAATATAAATAGTAATAATTAATTCTGAAGATAAAAGTTCAAAAACTTAAAACTTTTTAATTTGATTAACAAAATGTTTACTCGTTTGCATTAAAAGGAAACTCAACATCTTCGGCTATTTTGAAGAATGCTACTTTTGCATTTAGATGTGCGATTTGGGATAAAACATGACTTCCTTTATATAAAAAAAAGTAAGTATCAGCGATGCTTCTGATCTTTGTTCTTGGAAAAATCTAGGTTTAAAAGTTTACTACAAAAAACATCTTATAATACGCAGCCCGAAGTCATGAAGTTAGGAATGTCCAAATGCTGTTGGAAAGAATTGTACTGGCTGTTGTGCTGGCTCCAACATCGCGATTTCAGTGCGTCAGTCATCAGCGTGAACGAACCTAGTTTTGCAGCGTTTGTGTGCAAAAAAAAAAAAAAAGGGGGGGGAAAACAAAAACGAATGAAAAAAAAAAATCCGAGGAGGTAAATTGAAGATAAAAAACAAAAAACCGCGAAATCTCCAAAAACTAAAAAAAAGCGGAAAATCGCGGATCCGCGGAAGAATCTCATGCCTGGACTAAAATTATATTGATAAAATTTAATATAAAATATTTATTTACTTTCATAATATATTTTTTCTTACTACATGCATTAATATCTTTAAGTAGTATATTTGAAGACATTAATGTATTTTATAAATTACAATTTCAGATTTTCCAATGTCATTTTTGCAACAATTTGACGTAAGCAAATGCATCTTCTTCTAAGCCCCCAAAAATCTGTGATTAATATCACAGCGAAACTTCTGAACAAGTATGCATGGTTAAAACTAGTGCATGTTTGGTTATAAACAACATTTAAAATCATTGGTGCTACGCGGGTTCAAGAACACTAAACAAAGCTTGGATTACCACAAAATATAACTGAGTGGTCCACACCACAAGACCACTGGCTTATTGCTGTCAACTTACAATGGATTAGTTGTCTGTCAAATTATGTGCGGATCAATACATATTCATACTTACTGGTTCAAAGGACCAGTAAAGTTTCTTTTGGGATTTCTAATGTTGGTCATATATAAGGTTCTGGCAAGGGTGTCAACCCTTCCCTTCCTAACTCCAAGAGTGATGGCACAGTTCTTCAAAAGCTATAGAGCACTCCTCCCCCACAAGAACCCCTTCAAAAAAGGCTAAAGCCTACTTAAAGCAACAACATACCTGCCAACTCAGAAAAATCGTAAAAAAAAAGTTTTATAAATGCTACATGAATTTATAAAACTGATGAATCCTCCATAAATCCTGATCTAATCAATGGATTTGCTTGGAACAATCTTTATTCGAAGGAGCATATGACAGAACACCTACAGATGCAAAGTTCATCCAGAACTATAAAAAACCTATTTTGCCATGAAATGCTTTGATCAGCATTTTTATTCTGAATGAATACTTGAATAAATGAATGAGTAAAAGAGTGAATGAATGAATAAGTAAATATTCATTCCCTCCTGTATTAACCGTTGAAAAAGCTATATTTGAAGAAATAAAGAAATATTGCTAAATGAGAAAGAGCGAGAGATAAGTAGATTATAAATTGGATGTTGGTGTATACAGGAAAGTAGTCTCATATAGTTCTAGATGGAACTTCTCGTTTGACATAAGAGATTGATTGTTTGTATGACATGAATCAGTAAATTTCAAGTGTTTTATTTCTTCCCGTATAAAAAAAAGCTACAAACACTTAAATTTTCATACTATTGATTATCATGTTTTTTTTTATATTTCATTTAAAAAATATATATATATATATATATATATATATAAATATATATTTGTTTCACAACAATTAAAAAGTAAAATCCCTTTTCTGATGGTATAAAATATTGTATAATTTAAATTTACAACAATATATACTTAAAATTAGGTGCAATTATGAGGTATTGCAAAAAAACTCTTATTTTCTTTATTTTTTAAATTCAGATTTGTAGTTTTATTTTTGGGAACATTTTTGTTGTGATTCACTTGAAGAATGTGTTTCTCCTATGTTTTTACACTTCCATGTGAAAAAAATTCTTGAATTAACAAGCATATTAAATCATTTTTCAAAAGTACTTAAACTGTGATTATTGTTTTGTTTTGTGCCTGAATTTTGAATTTTGTTGATCCTGCTTTTTAATTCAAGAATACACATGAGCATGAATACACATATTTTATTAATTTTACATACTTCAAAAATCTTCAAATGTTCCCTGCATAATATATATTTATATGTTATTCATACTTAGAATATCTTAAATATATCATTATATAATTTATAATGATATATTTAAAATCTTAATTTACATCTAAAAATTTATACCTTTAATTTCTGGAATTGAAATTTAAATCTTATTGTTAAAGTGTGAGTTTACTACTTTTTTTTAACAAGAGGAAACAATATTAATTTTTGTTTTTAGATTTTCTTCCTTGAACTTTTTTGTTAGAAAAATTTATGTGCATAATTTTTAATTTCAAGACTTTAATGAAGCTTTATTGGGATGCAAATATTCGGTGAAACATGCATTTGGTTAAACTCTGATATCCGTGCAGGATACCCCGTACCTGGCCAAATCACTATCCGGTTCAGCCCTAATTTTTTTCTACATTCCGCTTTATATAGCCCAAATTACAAAACAGAGGCTTCCATAGTGAAAAGCTGGTGATAATTTAAATAGTATCAATGTAAGCAAAAATGCAGTCAAAACAAGACTGCTGAATTTTAGGAAAGAATATTAAATTTAATCAAATTGTTCATTCTTAAAACTTGTTGTATTTAATTCGTTAAAATTTAAGTGTGTGCATATACGCACAACTCTCCACATATCATGGTGCAATAGAATCATGCAAAAGTTTACCTTGTTTGAATTTATAAACTTATATTTTAACTTTAAAATAAATAAAAACAATTTACTTCAAGTTAGGAAAGATTACTTCATACATTAAATTTAAAAATTAGTAAAGTATCAAAATTTTATGTAATTTCATAAAAATATAATACTTTTCTTAATTTGAAACACTTTAAATTAAAAATTTTACCAACTGTGCATGTATTTGTTTATTTTATGTAAATTAATTTGTTGACAGGGTGGTGTAGTACTAAGGCTCAGGTTTCGTACGCCGAAGATCGCAAGTTTGAACCTGGCCCAAGTTGGTGGATTTTCAAGATGCAGAAAATCGTCTGCGCCCATGTTGCATGATTGTGCGGCATGTTGAAGATATCTTGAGTATCCATTTGGCTTGAATACTCTCGGCTAAATTAAATACCTAGTGATTTTGCATCAAATGAGAGCTCAGGTGCCCCCATCTAGGGGAAACTGAGCGTCCAAATTCTCAGTGGCATAGGCATTCACCGACAGTGGTGCTACTTGCAAAAAGGGATGGCAATTACTGGGCTACGCACTAGGTCTGCAAAGGTTAATGACCATACGCAGCAAGAAAAATTTTGTAAATTTATTTATGCAAATTATTTTATTTACTTCCTTAACTAGCCAAAAAATTTAAATGGCAAAATATAAATCCTATTGAAATAAATAAGTACACAATAAGCAGTGTTAAAAATTGTTAAAAAAAGCTACTGGTCATTCGGACCAGTAAACATGAATACATATACTGGTCAAGAGACGAGATCACTGGTCTACTTAAAATTAACCAAAATATATAGTACTTTAGTTTAAAATATCATTTTTACACTTAATGATCATTTGTAAATTTATTTATAATAAAAGTTAATTACCTGTAGCTACTTGATTTAATAGTTGATTAAAACACTAAGCTTACTATGGAAATAGTTTCAGAAAAATTAAATAAGTTCAACAGAGTAGGCGGTCGGGTGTGGGGGGGGGGGGGGTGTCCTTAGCGCCGGCATGCTGGAAATCTGCCAAATGAGGGAAAAGGGAGAATACAAACTTCGCCGTTCAGTCTGTGCTGATATCACCAGGAGAAGCCGAATGAGTCTGGCGGCATTCTAAAAGGTCACTGGTTCTGCGGACTACCGACAATTTTTTTTGGTGGTCCGATAGGGATTTTAGTGGTCTCAGAGCAGTGGACTACCAGTAATTTCGAATGCTGATAAGTATCATTTTTTACACAAAAATCCTTTTTTCAAATAAGCCAATGATAAAAAATTGGGTGATTTTTTCTGGGCTGAGCTTAGTTTGCTAACCCTGAAATATACAGTCGCTCCTGTTTACAATGTAATAGAAGGTACCCAATGAAAATTTCGTTATTACAGTAATTTTGTTATAAAAACTAATGAATAGTCAGTGGTAAAACAAGAGGGAATTGAAATTATTTCGTTATAACACCCAACCCACCCCCATGTTTAGTACGTAAATTCGCCATGTGCGGATTCGCTATAAATAAGCTCGACTGTGTAAACACACACATACATAAGGAAGTTGAAATCCTCGGTATCTGATTTTTTCTACTGATTCTACAGTCCTGGATGTAACAACTGATTTTTGCCATTTGTATTTTACATTTTTGCAAGACACAGGAAAATAGGGTGAATTTATATTGTAACTTAATAAGTACACGATTGTGCTACAGGACAGTGCAAACAATTTTGTCAATAAAGCAGTGTGCAATAATAGTTGGTGCATTTTCATCAAGATCAAGATATAAAAATTTACTTTTCACAATGTAAATGACTGATAACATCAATGAGTTTAAGGGCTGCCATTCTGACACATTCATAGTCATCTGTAAGTGCTTCACAAACTATTTCATAGAGAGCAGAATCAAGTTTTAGACCTCTTTCATGCAGATGAAACTGGAAAAAAAAGCTAAGTTTTTACATGCTTAGTTAAATATTGAATAAGATATTTTAATTGAATAAAATATTTTTCTTCGGTGAAGAAACCAAAATAAATATTAAAAAAAAATTTTAAAAATAGAAAAAATTGGAAAAAGAAAATTATATACCTAAATAATAAAAGTTTTCTGCCTGATGTAATTCATGATAAAAAATTATTTTCCCCCTGCTTTAATGTCAAAGTTAGCTATTCATCAAACATGCGGAAGAGCATAAAGAAATGTAAGAGCATAACTTTGAAACTTGAAACAGCATGCAAACAAATTATAAAGGAAAAGCAAACATTTAAGTGAAAAGAATTAATTACATTTTTTTCACATCTCAAATGAATCGCAATAATAAAAAGGAAAGTACTTACAAGAGCATTTAAGGCCTCTGTCCGTACTCTAGGTTCGTGATCATGAGAGTATTCAGCTAGTAAATGCAGCGTCTTTTGAAAAGACTCTGATTTGTCATCCAGTGCAATAAAATCTGCTATTAGAGACAGTGCAGCACATTTTACTTCATGACTGTGATCATTCAAATACTAGAAAATGAAAAAAATACTTTTTTTTTAAATCATAAAATTTACTAATTATATTTAAAAAGAAATACAAACACAGGTGATTTTTACATAAGTTGAAGGATTAGGTTTCAAGAAATTTAAAAGTTTCTATTGTATTAAACTTGCTCAGGTATGAATTATAATTAACTGCATTCTAAACAGGTGATTATTTGTGAGTTAATTTATTTACACGTTGGATGTTTTCAAAAGTGTCTTGGCAAGTCAACATTTTCCTCATGCGTGTCACCTTTATAAAAACTCTGTAAATTATTTCTTCTCAGTAATTAAATCTTACAAATTTTGTTTAGGTTATTTTAAATGCTCAGTACTAAGTAATAATGGTACTAATATTGATTTATTTAAAAATGTTCATATTTGAATAGTTATTTATCGGAGGAGTGTTACTTTAGTTCTTAAATAAAGGGAGTGTGTGCAGGCATTTGTATACATGTTTTACTGGCAATGTATGAAATCCAGCACATGCATAGTATACAATGTGTAGGCTTTCTACAGAATGCTGATGACTAATACTATTAGGGGTTCGGAAGAATGTCGACAGTTCCATGCGGTGTGTGAGTGTGTTTAACTATAATTACAACTGTACACCATAAATGAGCATAACCTTCAATAAAAGTGTATTTCATTATAAGCTATATCTTTTCACTACAGTTAAACATTTAATTGGCAATCATTCTTTTAAATATTAACTAACAAATGCAGTTTTAATTTTTAGCTACAGTAACACTCATGAGACAAACTAACAATCCTGTTGCACTAATGCACAGAAATATATAGACCGTAAAGTACCGAGCAAGCGCGCTGGATCGAACAAACGCCCCCCCCCCCCCCCAAACTTGGATTCCCATTGCCCTGACCAAGAGAAAATCTGACTTATGCCGCCAAAGAATACCAGTCAATCTTTGTCCTTATCGCACAGGAAGGGTTTCTTTGTGTGATTGACAGGCATGTTGAGAACTCCTATGGTTCTCTTTTATGGCAAGACATTTCTTTTCAGTGCAATTAACAATTGTTTCAATAACAATTTAACGAAGAATTAAAACCAAAATCCCATAGTTAAAAGCTAAAAATCAAATGATTAATTCTTGGTCGAATGTCAGATTCTCGAATTTTTTGCAATATCGATTACATGGACAGTTAGTATATAGGAAATGCCAGTAAGGGTATAACAAATTAAATATGAAATTTTATTACTTATTTTAATTCAAAATAAAAGCTAAGAAAAAATCTTAATGGCGAAAACGAAGGCTTTACGAAAATTCGCTGTCGCAAAAACGAAACCTATTCACACTACAGTAATTTTAAAAAACCCCTCATATTTCTGACCTTATTAAATATCAAGTTGATTATATCCTTAAAAAAATATTTGGGCATTGAATCTACATATTGTTCAAAAGAAATCAGTTCTGTTCAGAGCCGCCCATCTATCTGAGCTGCTGCAATAGGGAAGTTCAGGAAAGGAAACGGGTGTCAATGTGAGCTGGCAATGGCGCCGTTTCCCTACTCGCTCTTCATCTAAAAAAAGCTGAAAGAAAAATGGACATGCAAAAATATTTTTGCGTAACGATTTTTATAGATTTTACTTGATTTAAATTTTTTCTGCTATTAAAATTACACGCCCCGGATTACGAGTAATAATTTTTTTTTTTTTTTTGCGTCCCCATCTCCGATTTTTTGCGCATTTGACGCGCTGTAGCACTACCGCTGCATCACTGAGGCTACTTTCCTCCCTCCGATATTTTCGCGAAAATTCAGGAAGCGCTTATTCGGTACTTCACGGTATATAGGAAGTCAAATTTTAAAACAAACAAAAATGGAATTTGCTTAAAATTTTGAACCAGTAAATATTTTTTGTTTGGTGCTTTTGCTCAACACTGCCTTTGGCGCTAGTATTATTTTTTCTGGAAATTGGTGGTGTGTTCTGCACCTCTCATTCTTTGAGACAAACCAGCACTGATGACTCTTTGTCTATTTTTCAACTTATTTTACTTCCATTCAGGCTTGGAGTAATTGCGATTACGTAATCGTAATCTGCTGTAATCGATTACATTTTGGTAAAATCGTAATCAGACAATGGCATATTCTTATAAGCATAATCGAAATTGCGTAATCCCTTTTCTCGCGTAATTTTAATCGTAATCTAAAGGGGAAAAAAAATCGGTAATCTGATCTTGTAATCGTGTAATCAAATCTTGACCTGCTGAAAGCTGAAATTTTTAATTTGCCTTCCTGTCATACCATTGAATGGAAAAAATAAGATTAACAATACTCAAAGTATTCAAGCTGTTTACTGCTCGTCAATACCTGAGGGTCATAAAATGGACTGTAACCTACGGGCAATCATAAAAGGCTTTGTGTAGAAGGGCCTTGGTGCTGTCTCTCATCACATTTACCGAAACTGGACGAGGCGAGGAAACCCCCTTCGTGAGAGCCCCAAGGCTTCGCTGGCTCTCCCCGTCTTGTGGAGCCGTAGTTAAATGGGCTATCCATTTCCCTTTCATCTATCAAGGATTTGCGAATAATCAAAGCAGACTGACCCCCGATAAACATTAGCAGAAAGAGTACTATCACTCACACTAAAGAGACGCAAAACACGGGTTTTCCAATTTGTAATATAAGAGGTTCTGGAAAACAGTTGTATGCTTTTTGGCGTTTTTCTCCTTTCTTTAGCGGAAATGAAGAATTTTGCTAATGAATAGCATTTACACTTCAACAATTTTAGGAGCAGGAGTTATATGACGCTCTTTGGCTTATGCTGTCTGATATCTTAACCCTTGTAAGTGGGATTATTATTATTATATTTATTTTTTTAATATGTTCTTTGAATATTTTAAAAAATACATACATTTAAATCTTAAATTTATATTTTAATGCTAATATTCTTTTCAATTGATAGGTATGTAAAAGAAAAAACGATTTATGTTCAGACATTTTCCCAATTGTTTTTTACATGCATGAATTAATATCTATAAATTATTTTAAACAGTTAATTATCTTTCTCTTCTTAAAATTATTTCAACAGAATTTTGTATTTTATTTTTATCTTTTGCGTTAAATTTGTATTGTAAAATTGCTTGCACTTTATTTTTTTTATTAAAACAGTTAACATGTAAAACAAAAAAAATATATATTATACGCTCATACATGTTTAAAAAAAGACCACAGAAAATTATATCAAAATATTATAGTCATTCATATTATAATTATTCTTCATATTATTTTTTAATAATTACTATTAAGGGATCAAATCACAAATGAAATTGAAACATACGTAAAAAAATTATCCTTTAAAGTTCTGGGGCTTAAACCGCCATACATATCCAATGTTAAGCACAATTGTGCCTAAGTACTTGTCTGTGTGCTTCATCTGCTCCAGTGGAGCACTTATTCAGCATAGCTGGAAAGTTTCTTACTTCTCAGAGAATGAAAATGTAAGACTACACTTTTGAAGCACTAGTTTTTTCAAAATGTAATGAAAAATTATTCAAAAAATGCTGCATTTATTTTCAAATGATTACTCATCTCTTACACTATCTGAATATTTTGTTATCTCATGCAATTCATACATTTTATGTGATTTCATAAAGAATCATACAAATTATTATTTTCAGTAAATTAATTGGTGTTATGTGAAATATTTTCCCAATTTTAACTGGAGAATAAATACTATGTAGAAATATACTACATTTTCAGAAATTGCGACGAACTAAAATTTTGTGAATGCAAAATAAAAATGAACCAGTTAAATCACCTTATGCATTATATATAAATTTAGTACATTGTCTTGGCTTATGTGCAAAATACGATGCATTATATATAAATTTAGTGCATTGTCTTGGCTTATGTGCAAAATACGATCAACGTAGTTATCCCACACATAAATTTTAAATATTTAAAAAATTCTGAACGTGCCTTTCCGGATATATATGGTATATAAATATTTATTACACAACTGCAAATTTTTCATTTCTGCAACAACGTCATAATTCAAGAACTGTGATGTTGAAGTTAATTCATTATGATTGCAATCATCATCACTTCAGTTATCCCTTATTAAATCAAAAATCATAAATTTTTGATTTTCGACACTGTTGCAAAAACGAGAGTTGTATGCATAATATCGGTTATTTTTCGCTAATCTAATCGTAATCAAAATCGTAATCAGATGGCATAATCGTAATCAATTACATTTTTTAACGACTGTAATTGCTGCCGTAATCGTAATCCCTCAATTTTTATCTATGTAATCGTAATCATAATCGATTATGTTTCTTTGTATTTGACTCCAAGCCTACTTCCATTTATGTATATATATGTATATCTATGCAAACAGAGAGATCAAAATTGATTTTTTTTTCAAGAATAACTGTTTTGTTGCATAAAAATGAAATAGCACAGAACAATGAGAGAAGGAGGTCTACCACCAAAAACGGAGGAGTTTGCAGGAATGAAAAAACATGCTTTTTGCAGCACTTTTTAATGACTGAGTATGAATACTTTTCTTTGGAAAGTACAGAAATGTAGCCTTCCAGCCATCTGTTCCTTAATATCATCTTGTATGTGAACAAATATTTCATTTGCCAGGGGATAATTTATTCTTTCACAAACATATTAGCTGTGAAAAATATGTTCTTTAAACATTTTCATAAACACAAAATCACACATTTAAAAAACAGCCTCTGTATGTAATGGCAGAATGAATACATGTACTATTAGCAAAAACAACAACAAATTATTAGAGACTGAAGTTTTCTTTTAAGAAAAATACCTTAAAATGAGCTTTTCTTATAAATATAGCACCTAAAAAATTTATCCATAAACAGTAAAAATGAAGAGATGATCATATTAGCACATTCTAGTTTAATATAATGTAAGACTATAACGGGAGGAGGAATATCAGAAAAGGATACTTATTATTCACATGAACTGAGAGCAACAGTTACTTAAATCTTACTTTCTTAGCCAACTGAAAAATATGAAGATGAAGCTTGTCATCAGTCTCAAGTTTCTTGGTTTGATGAAAAGTGGAGAGAAAGACCGCAATAACTTTATGAGAGGTTTCTCCTTTTAAAAGAGGTTGTAAGTCATCAAACAGCTTGCAGATTTCAATTAAGTTACCTTGCACCATTTGAGAAAGTATTCTGATTAATTTTACCCTAACTGCTGGCTCTGGCTCTTTTAAGTAGTGATCCAGTAAAGTGTTATACAATGGTATAGTTTCTACCTAGGAAAAAAAAGTAGGAAATAAATACCCTGTTTCAATTATTATACAACAAACTCTAGAAATCCTTTGCAAATTAGTAACTTTAATGATATAGGAACATGCTCTGAATAGGAACTTTGCATGATTGATCAAAATCTGTTCAAATTACCCTCAGTTTTTTTTATTTATTTTTTAAACTTATTCTTATTATTTATTCATTTTTTTTTTTAAATCTCTAAATGTATGTACACTCAATTTCGGTTAATCGGACCACATTGGGACACAATCATTTTGGTCCTATCAACCGACTGGTTCGATTATGCGAATATAGAACAAGACTGGATGTACTATATGCTATATATGAAGTTTTGAAAAGCACACAACAGCTATTAAAACTTCCATTAGAATATACATTCCTTATTTTATAATCAAAGAATTTTATTAAAATTATAATTTAATTTTATTGTATGTGTATTGGACAGCTCAGCTGCGTTAATTTGAACTTTGGCTTTGTTTTAATAGTACAGTACAGAACCTCTTATCCGGCACGCTCGGGACCATCGCTGTCCCGGATAACTGAATTTCCCGGTTTTTTGGATCGCTAAAAAATGCCGATATCGGGGATTTATCGAACCCAAATTACAATAACAAATGGTAATAATACTTCAAAATAAGTAGAAAACAGTACATAAATACTTCTAAATTAAGAAATATTAAAAGAAAAGAACTATATTTGAGAGATAAAAATCAATAGCATTCATTCACAAGTCAAAACGAGAGAGGGGGGAGGGGGTTTGAAAATGATTCAACTACAGTATGGGACCTCAAATTCGGAACGCTCGGCGCCACGATCTTTCCGAAATTCGGAATTTTCCGGATTTTGAGCTCTCATTCAAAAAATTTTGTAAGTAGCATCAGGGCCCATATAAATTGCTCTGGAAGTTTTTACTACCATTTTGCTCATTTATAGCATTTTTTATTATCGTATATATACTCGCCTATAAGTCGCGGAATTTAGCACAAAAAACGAAGTTGGAGTCTGTTTACATTAGAGGCAAACATCGAAAAATCTAAACTTTTCCCGGTATTATTTTAACCTCTTTAATTAAACAATAAAAGAAAAGAATTCCGTCAAATTCTACTATGGTTTTATATTCTTTAGCCATTTACTAAAGACTTTAAATTGCAGATCCGACTATCGGGAAAATGTGAGAATTAAATTAAAATTTCACGAATATTTTATATCGCCAGAAAATTAGAGCTCATCTAAAGAAATAAATATAATACAACTACAAGAAATAAAAAACAGCAAAATTTGATGATATTAACTCTGAATTAAAGCAACAATTAATAAAAATTCTAATCGCAAAAACGAACCCTTTTTAAAAAATCGCGAAATAATGGTTTTGAAAACTGCAAATTTCCGATCTTAACCATGTTCATTACATTTTATTTTCTTCTTAAAATGCCTATTTCCAAAAAAAAAAATGGTGTTTACATGCAGAACGCGCAAATTTCATACTCGTATATAACGAATTCGCTTTTGCGAACTCGATTTTAATAAAGAATTCATTTTCAGTCGCAATTCGTGTTGCGTTAATATCAATTTTAAATTCTTATTACCTTATTGCAGCTCTTAAATAGATGAAAAAATATATAAAACAAAAATAAACGAGCTCTAATTTTCACAAGATCAGCTATTACGGAAAATTCGCGAATCTGCGGTATTAGAAATTTTCTGAACTTTCATATAGTCCGACTTTGGTTGCAATTCGACTTCAAATACTCACCAGACAATTAAATAAATGTATAAGAATCTAAATACAGATTTATTTTGTGTTTAATTACTGAAATAAAATAGAGAAAACATCTGGTTTTCTCAATTTTCGTTGGAGAAATTTTTTTTTCTCATTTTCTTCTGCAAGTAAGATGATGCCCCCTCCCCTAAAAAAACATCGTTTTTAGACTAAATTGTACGACTTATAAACACTGAATTTGTTATACTTGTAACGGAAAAATGCGTATTTTTTAAAAGTATTTTCAAAAAATTGGTATTTTTACTAAATGGGCAAAAAAACGCGAACTTTTCAAAAATGGCGGGAAATTCGCGAAAAAATTCCCAGTTTTCTGGTTCCCGGATAAGAGGTTCTGTACTGTACCACCAATTTAGTCTAAACAACAATTTAGTCTAAAAACAATATTTTTTTAGGGGAGGGGGGTGTCAACTTACTTGCAGATGAAAATTAGAAAAAAAAAATTTCTCCAATGATACTTGAGAAAACCCAGACTCTTTCTCTATTTCATTTCAATAATTAAACACGAAAGAAATATGTATCTAGATTATTATACGTTTATTTAATTGTCTGGCCAGTATTTGAAGAAGAATTGCAACAAAAGTCAGACTATATGAAAGTTTGGAAAATTTCTAATACCGCAGATTCGCGAATTTTCCATAATAGCTGATCGTGTGAAAATTAGAGTTTGTTTATTGTTTTGTTTTATATATTTGTTCATTTATTTAAGAGCTGCTATAAGGTAGTAAGAATTTAAAATTGATATTAACGCAACAAAAATTGAGACTGTGAAAATGAATTCTTAATTAAAATTGTGTTCGCAAAAGCGAAGTCGTTTTACACAAGTATGAAATTTGCGTGTTTCTGCAAGTAAACATGCTTCTTACATTTCATTTTCCTCCTTTTTGAAATCATTTATTGCTGTAAAAATGATTGATGATCAGATTTAAAGAAATTAATAATTTGATAAACAAGATGTTCAATTCGGAAATCATCCAAATGGTGCTACACCCGAACAATGACAAAGAGCAAGCTAGCGATGAAGTCGAAAATAATGATATTTTGCCTGCTACGTCTAACCAGAGCCCCCTATACCCCCCCCCCCTATAGGAGCTCTGGTCTAATGATCGTTGTTTTGAATTAACTAAAGAAATTATAGCAGGAATGGGACAACATTCTTTTATAGACGAAATAACGCACATAATGGCTGTTTGAAAAATCCAACAATTGTTTTCACAGCAAAAACCTAATTTTCGCCAACTGAAACTTCATAAAATGCTTTAAAAAAATACTATTTATACATTTGAATGATTTATGTCATTTTCAAACTACCCTCTCCCCTCTCTCGTTTTGATTTGTGAATGTTATTGATTTTACAACATTTTCCTGAACTGGCTTTTTTGTCTGTCCGCTGACTTTTGCAATCGAATTTTTGACCGTTTCCTGATAAGCTATTGTTCTGAAGCTTTACACATAGCTCAGAAAAAGATGACAATGTAATACTCTACCACTTTTATCATGATTTGATTAGTTTCTGAAGTATTTCCAATAAAATAAAATTAAATATGGCCCTTGTGCCACGCAACTTTAAAAATTTACATTTGGCTAGGATTCGAAACTTTTAACAAAATGATTAGATTACATCCTTTATGTATATATATATATATACATACATAATAATTGTAAAACTTTTGAATAAAATTAGAAAATATAGAAAAATTTATGAAAACATTGAACAAACTTTTAAAATGTGGAACACTCTTACAGAAAGATTTTGGCTTTAAAAACGTTTGTCGCAGAAAGCATAACAAATTTCTGCCACAGGGGTTTCTTTTGGTTGATAATTGAACACATCAAAACTTATCAAACAGACTAACAAATTATTGATCAAACAGACTAACAAGTACAGTGTTTACTCTGCCTTTCAGAAGTAAAAATGACAATTAAAAGAACAAAACAAGATTTTTACATATAGTTACTAGTGCTGACTCCAGGATGAAAGGGCCGCCAGGGGGAACTCTGAAAAGGGCACTACGTTTTCTTCAAAAAGGGCACCCTTGAGTCGTGCTTAAAAAATATTTTTTACCACCCCCTCCCCCCCCCCCACCCCAGCAAAAAAAGTTAAGCATTGAAAAAGCTTCAAGTTTAGCAAGGTTGCAAACTTTGCATATATATCTCAAAATATAGGTTTTCATTTTGAACATTTACGCACGTTTTCATAAGTACTCTGCTGCAAAATTATAAACTACTCAACAAAGAAAATTTTAGGGCTTGGTGACATTTCTCCACGACCAGGTTTGGGAGAGGTGTACCAAAGTTCCAACAAATCACGCCCCCCCGCAAAAGTGTTCTCAATGTGGCCCGCACAAGTCTTATGGCTGGCTCTGATTATTATTGACAAGTATCAGGGTTCACACTGGGGAAAAATACAAGGTAAGATTTCTCCCCTTGACTAAAATTTTAAGTGGGATTTTTAAAATTTAAGCGTAAACAAATTTTTTTGAGTGGGATTTCAAAAAAATATTGCGGGAATCACGCGGCCTAGCACAAACTCTTGAGTATTTCAGGTGACGGTGACCTAGGATTTCAAACATGGTGCCATTTTAAATCTCAGTTATAGAGCTTTCAAATTTTCCTTAATCATTTTGTTTCTAATTCAAACATTTTTTTTTTCTTTTTAGAAGAGGGGTGTGGTAGGAACTTTGAAGAAAATAGCTTTTTATTTTGGCTTAATGCATTATGTCCTTTTTTTCATTAAGAAAGAAATTATATTAGGTGATAAAAAAATGCCATACAATTATATGCAAGAAAACCCTAAAATTAAATAAATTTTTCATAGGGCAAATGGAAGCAACAATGCTAGTGCAATCTTTACTTCTTTTATTTTTCTATGGGAAAATGTTATGAGAGGAAAATGTCCAAATTGTGCTTGTATTCAACATCTTATTTAATTTAAATTTTCTGTCTAATAGAGCCAAAATTTTCTGTTTAAACAGTTTTTTCAGGGGGGGGGGGGGAGAGAGCCAAAAGTCTTGGAGAGGAATAACTGTATTTAGGCCCGCTAAGTGTTTTGCTACTCACTGTTTAAGAAATAATAAGAAATATTGTAAACCTAAAGCAGATGTTAAAAGATTGCTGCCAGATTTTACACAGTTCGCTAATTAGCATATGACCGTTTTCCACGTGCAAACGAAGAAATACATGAGATACAAATACTATTTTTAGCACATATAAACTGATTAGTATGTAAAGATTAAAATGCTTGAATTGAAAAGAAAGAAAATGGTTATTTGGCTTTGAAAATAGTATTTAACTGTTTTGTCTTATGTATAGATTTTGTGAAATGAAGCCGATGACTTTTACTGTTTTATTTTATTTTTTTTCAGTGGTGAGGCTAAATGCTAAACAAAGAACAATTACACATCATAAAACCTCAAATTCGTAATCCCAAAATTTGGAACATTTAAAAAAAAAAAAATCTTGATTTCAAGGAAAAATCGGGAAGCTTTTTTTACTGTTTTTTTTTCTTTTGGAAATAAACGTTTTAAAAATAAGAAAAAAATTAATTATAATGAACGTGTTTAAATAAAAATGTAGTTTTCATGATCGTGTCCGAAAAAGTTTTCATATTTGAGATCACGATTTCTGAAAAAGGGTTCGCTTTCGTGATTAAGAGTTCTTATTAATTATGGCTTTAATTCGAAGTTAACATCATTAAATTTTGCTTCTTTCTATTTTTTGTGCTTTTATCATATTTATTATTATTGTTTTTTAGACTGAGCGCTAAATTTTACGCCAATAAAAAAATTCGTAAAACTGAAGTTCGGGCCTTCTTTTATGTTCCCGATAAGCTGATCTTTTATAATTAAAAGTCTTTCGTAAGTGGCTAGAGAATTTAAAACCATGTCAGAATTTGATGATATTCTTTTCTTTTTTTTTAAATTAAAGAGGTTTTTAAAAAAAAACGCGAAAAGTCTGGATTTTTCGATGTTTTGCCGCGAACGTAAGTCGACTTTACTTCGTTTTTTGTGCTAAATTTCTCGACTTATAAGAGTATATATTGCATTAAAAAATGCTATTAATGAATGAAATGCTAATGGCCAAGTTCTGGTGCTATTTACAAAATTTTTTGAATCAGGACCCAAAATCCGGAGAGTCTGCCGCTTTTGCTCGATTTTATTTATTTATTTATTTGGAAAAATCGGGAGTTTTCCGAATTGCCGCAAATCATCGGCAGGTAGCGGGTTGCAAACTGCCCATCCTAACTAAAAATAGCACAATCGCAGAGAGTCATATTTCTTTAAGGCTAAAAGCACTTTAAAATAATAATAGAAAAAAAAAGGCACGTGATGCGTCCCTCTACTACCACCAGTTATTCCAAGAAGCTAAAGGGGAGAAGACAATAATGCTCTGGAGTTCTGAGAAAATTATTGGGGACAAATAAAGGTGGGAGACAGGATTGAAGTTTTCCTACTGCACTTCCTACTTTGAAGGCCGTTCGGCCGATGTTAGCATGGTCTGAATAGACCGCAGGGCGCATAGAAAAGGGAAGAGAGAGGCCGCCGGGCGCAAAAAAGATTTAAAAGGGCCGCCGGGCGCAGCGCCCTGTCAAAACTGCTTAGAGTCAGCACTAGTTACACTGGTTTAAATAGGTTATTAAACATAACATATTTTAACTAATAATAATAGGTCAAGCATCTTTAATGTAGATAGATAAAATTTTTGTTCATCATTTTGCACTTTTTATTAAAATTCACTGGTTTTTACATTTTAGTACACTTTTTTTTTTCTTTCATTGAGTGATAGATTTCTCCTAATTGATTACGTTCTTCGGATACTACTTTTAGAGCATTTTTTGCTGCTTGAATCTGTTAACACTAAACCACCAAAGCGGTCATGACCGCTTTCTTTTTCAGACTTCAATCAAAACTTAAAATCCAAGTTTCCAATTTTTTTTCACTTCCTGCACAACGTTTTCAGTAATATATAGCTACTTAATAACCTGTATATTACAGAAAAAAGTCCTTGTACTACCCAGGGCCCCGATGGATACTGTGCAATAGTTTCTTTTAGTTAATAATTGAACACATCAAAACTTAACAAACAGACTAACAAAATATTGATAGTAATAAGTACTACTGTTCTTACTTCGCCTTTCAGAAGTTCTTCTATTTGAAGTAAAAATGACAATGATTCACCAGATGAAGAGCTTTTCAATACATCTAAGTCATGCTCAGTGAGACTGGATGTTTTCTTCATGCTGCGGAAACGCTTCGCTGGTTTCTTTGGCTGCTCCTAATACATGCATAAAAAAGTTCGTTCTTCAGTAGCTGAATTTGGGCGGCAGCGAGCAAGTATCAAAACAAAACCTCTGCAGTGAGCTAAAATTTTAACTGTACTTACCTGAGAAGACATAATATATTCAGCAAGAGCGCGCTTCTTTAAAACAGCAGTCATTTTTCTGATGCGTGATAGATCAACAATGCAACATAAAGAAATTAGGACCTTGTGATAGTTGCAATGTTTACGAATTTACGATTCTAGCATTACACTATATTAAACACTCAGGCCCAGCAAAAAGCAGTCAGAGCTTCGGAAACACGAGCTTCTTCTCTCTGCTACACCGCTACCTCCCTAATACGTAAAAAATGCTCAGAAATAAAAATAAGGTTGTAATAAAGTTCAAAACGCTGCTGAAAATACTAAAATCTACACGTTATAATGTTAATGAATATTATTTAAAAAAAATATCAATGTTCATCACAGAATTTTTAACGAGAGCAAGTTTTGAGCTTCAGAGTGCTGAGCAGTAGGCAGCAGCTCGTTTTATTAAAAACTTGCTAAACTTCAAAATAGTTTCGCAATAAATCGATTGATTATTTCCTATGCAATATGAAATTTAATTGAAAACTTTTCGTAACCGTAATCGCACTTTAAATGGATCTTCCGTGGAAATTTTTCTATATTTCCGTTTGCTAGCTCATTTTTAGTACATTTCAGTTTACTCCTTGTTCAGAAAGCATCAGAACATACTTATCTTTTAAATTCCATCATAATTCAGTGAGATTTCTCGTTGATATTTCTCTTAATTAAAGCGTAAAAAAGCTCCTCGAAGTGAAATATCTTTCATGCATGTCACGTGAAGTTAAAGCGTCCAATCAGATTTATTGAAAAGCTACCACCGCCAAGCTCGTTTGCGGAAAAGCGAATCGTACATTTCGGATCGAAATTAGCGGGGTGAAGTGCAAGTGCTGAAGGGTTTCTGCGATGGACGAACACAAACACTAATTGCCATGTAGCATCTATCGGCTGATGATGTCTTTTGTTGCATTTTATGTTTATTGTTACATAATAAATTGTTACGAGCTTCAATTGTTTTAAAATACTTTTTAAATTCCCCTTTTTTTAATACACATGTTATAGATTAATTACTTGGTCGCCATCTTGATGTTTATTTATGATAAGTACATATTTTAATAAGTGATGAAACATGCATTTTGTTTATAATGCGTTTTACCTAAATCTCAAATAATTAAAGTTTCATTAAATGCTTCAATGCCAAAGATGAACTGAGTACTTCTCTGGGTTTTTGTGACATCAAGACGAGAATCATGTCTTATTCTTCGTCTTCATTAGTTAATTTGTGGGAAAAAGAAAGTAAGTAATTTTTCATTTTATTATGGTTTGAATTGTTACTTGTAGGCTTCTGCATAATTCCACTTTGTACCAAGTTTTCTGTAGAATTATAATGTTTACAAATTAAGCGAATGGAAAGCTTGTCTTGTTTTTAACTTCATTGATTAAATTATTTTTTAAATAAGCAATAAAAGTTCATACTTTTTGCTTTTGATGACCTAATCTTTCGTTTTTATGCTTCGAATTAGTTGTCGAAATTTTGAAATGCCTTGTTTCTTTTTCTCACTAATGCATTCATTGCTTGAACTTATTCGAGTAAAGATGAATTAGTATACCCTTTTTCTGCTAGTTTAAAACTATTTTCTTGTTTGGCAGTTCCTTAATTGTCTTATTATTTTCAATTTTTTTTTTTTGTGAGGCTGCCGAATTTAACGAAAACTGGTGCTATGCAAGCGCCCCCCCCCCCCCCCGCCCCATTTTTTGTATGTGGTGTTGACTTATTTTACTATGTTCCTCAATAATCTTGAGATTTAAAGAAGTGTAAATGTCGCCTATTTTGTTTTAAAAGTAAAATTACATACTTTTATTAATTATAACGGGTCTATTCAGAATTTTTTTTAACAGGGTCCGTTTTTTGTGAATTTTAAAGATATTTTTGTGAAACGTCAAATAATTTTGTGAAAATTTAAACATATAATGATGAAAAATTTTTAAATAATAATGTGAAAAGTACGATTTGGAGACTTTGGACGATTTGGAAATTTTGTGAAGGGTCCGTTTTGATTGATTGGAATTTTATGAAGGTCCCGTTTTGACTAATTGGGATTTGGTAAAGGGTCCGTTTTAATTGGTTTGTGAAGGGTTCGAAAACGGATCCCAATTTCCTTTGGCTCGAGCTATGTATAAATTCAGAAACTTTTTGAAATGTAAGTTTGTCTCAAGCTAAATCAATATTTCGTCCTAATCTTTCAAAAGTTATTCTTTTTGTGCTTATGAGTTAAACATATATTTTATAGGGTAAGTGCATAACGATTTGCGTGCATTTTACATTTTATAAATAAACACTGAGCACAAGTATAGGTTATTATTTATTATTCAATGAAAAAGTTGACTTCTCTTTGAATTAAGACTGATTTCATGGTAATGTAGGTATGTGGCACTCACTTAAGATAGTCATTTAAATATGATAATTTAAGAACAAAAGTAGACTATAATTTGTTTTTTAAAGCAGTTGAACAAGGACTGCTGGACTAAGTAGTAATGAAACTCCTGTTAATATTTAAAGTTTTATGGTGTTTTAACAAAAAATAGCTATACATACATGTGACAAAGTACAAATTTGCTATTTGACACATTTTTTAAAAATTAAGTGAATTATGTGCGTGAAATATGTTAAATTTTTTTTTTTTTTTTTGGCACTAGAAGAAGGATTGACTAAGAAAACTTGAAAAAAATTCAACTATTCCTTTGGTTTTCAGTCTTAGAAAAAATAAAAGTTTGATCGGTCATGTATATGACATTATTCAATCACCACAGAATTTGGAAATATTATGACAGTGCGACTGTTAATTATGAGCATTTGTAACACTTTTATTGTGTCTTCATGTTGAATAATGCCGGTATCATTTTTTGATAAATGAAATTTAGTATGAAGAGACTTGTTTTAAGAAAGCTGCATGGATATCAGTTGCATCTAAAGCACACACTGCCAGAAGAGACCTGCGAAGTGAAATACAGTATAACTTCGATTTAACGATACTCGATTTAAGGATTTCATCAAATTAGTGAAGAGTTTTAGAAATCCAGATTGTATTAGATGAACTATGTGTCGTCCAATAGCATGCAATAGCTCATAGACAATTATTAAATCGGGTTGTACTCATTTCCGTACTGATACTCCATCTTTCTGTGCTCCTGCACAGAGTAAGAAAAACTGAGGGGCGCTGAATTACTAAAATGAAAACAATAAAAATATCGCAACAAAGTTTCTGAAATAATTAGAAACTTCTTTGGGCTGAAAAATTGGGAAAACAAAACAATATTTTTATGTATTAAGGCCATTTCACAGTATTTTCTAAAAATGTAGAGTTCGCAACATGACACTTTTTTTGTTATAACTAAATAATTTACAGTTTAATTATCACTAAATTTTATTTTCAAATAATGTGCTCAACACATTATATAAAAATAAAATTTGGTGACAATTGAACTGTAAATTACGTAGTTATAACAAAAAAAGTCATGTTGTGGACTCTACACGTTTGGACAAAATACTGTGAAATGGCCCATTAGTAACCACAAAACTTAAAGGCATACTACGAATGTATTTTTTCCAAACTGGAAAAAAAAACAAGAACATTTGCAAATGACAACAACAACTCAAACACAATCATCATAACGTAATCTAACCAGTGAATGAACGTTTAAGCACCATTCCATTTTTAGCCTACTTTCCCATAAAAGTAAAAAAAATAATAATAAAGCATGAAAAAAGGCTTTATGGATAGATATTTAGTAAAAATATCGATAAAAATACAGAAAAGTCAAAAATAAGTGAAGTAATTAAATAAAGATTGTAAAATAAAAAAATTGAAAGTAGGGTTTTGAAATGGGCAAAATGTGCCCCCCCCCCCCCTCCATGGGGGTAAGTAGGTATATGGCTCAAATAACATATATATGGCTGCTTTACGTTCTATGCATACTTTATGTATCTTCCTTGCATATCTTATGTCTTGATGGTGTGCAGATGATCGCATCATCCAATATATTATTTGAGAAGGGGAGAAGGTAACGAAATGAGCGATTATCGGAGATACAACTTGGCGATTGAATGAACAAAGCTAAATGGGGAAAAAAGCAAACATCCGCTTCGTGTCTGCGCAATAGAATGTTTTTCCCACCTGAAAAACTAGTCGCCAAGGTATTTTTTTTAGTCGTACGGGCGACCTGGCGCCCGGGATTTGTCGGACCCTGATTATAGTTATAGCAAAAGAAGTATTGTTTTTAGGTATGACTGAACAAAAAAGAGATTTTAAAGTTATAATATTGTATTTTATACCTAGCATTACTTCCCAATTTCTGGCAATGGTTAATTATGATGGAGGATATTATAAGACTTTTATTTTGTTATTATTAACAAAGTGGAAGTCACACTTTGTTTGGGTAAACTGATTTATTAGGAACTTTAAGGTAAGAGTAGAAATGTGAAAAACCTAGAATATATCTTGAATACTAAGATAGTATAAGTTGTTTGGAGTTTTTGAAAATAAAAAATGTATTATGCATTAAACTATAATAGATCTTTTAGAAATAGGTACTATGTGCAAAAATCCATAAAATAAAAATATTAACTTTTAAAATGTCTTCGTAAAACTATTTTGAGCAAGGTAAAAGTTCATTAAGCAATAGTATTTCTTTAATTTGAATTAAATAATTAGTAAAATAATGCTGTTTACATTTTAAAACCTGTCATTTCTATTCTACTTGTGAGTGAAATTCTCAGTTTTATTGCATTCAAAACAATACAGAAAATACATTAATATTAGATAGTTTAGCTTCTTAACAAACAAAATTAAATCATACATCATAGATTAATGTGTGGAACTTTTATTTAGTGAATACTTTTAAATTTGAAAAAATACTTCCTATTACAACGATTTTCTAGAAATTTTAATATTCGGCCAATGTCTGGAGACATTGGGTCGAATATTAGGTTTCTGCCTAGAAGAAATGGCCGAACGTTTGGCTTCTCCCTAGAAGAAATGGCCGAACGTTTGGCTTCTCCCTGGAAGAAATGGCTGAATATTCAGCTAGTCGGCCAAATCACTATTTGTTACATCCCTAATGTGAATGAATACAGGAATAAACGCATGTATATGTATTGGTCGTTGAAAAAAGTATATTTGACGTAATTAAGAAAGAAAGTGACGGCAACATTATGAATTTAAAGTTGGTAAACGGGAAGGGGGGGGGGGGTAGGGCTTGTATAGTGCTAAACAAAACTTCTTGTTAGTTTCATTTTCCATGTATAAAAGTCTTAAAAAATTTAAAAAGCTTTCTAGTCATTTTCTCAATTGAAAAATGACGTACAATATTGACAATGATAAATGACGTCACTAAATTCAGTGAGAATGTTATGATTTGTTCGCCTTGAAAAAAATAATGAAAAAGACTTTAAACTCCTGAAATGTATTTTAGGAATTTGATTTGTGAACCACTGTTTGACTAAGCCATTAGCTGCCATTGATTTGAACAATTTTTCCAATTGTTTAAAAAAAAGGGGGAGGGGGACATAAATTAAAAAAACAAATACAAACACGGGTGCTCAACTCCTGCACACATCTTTTCTTCCTGGTGAATTTTTACAAAATGGGTATTAGAATTTCCGACTATTTATGCATGCATGTAACTTCTGAAAGGTATAAGGCTCCTGCACTTTTTTGTGTTGTTGAAAATTATGACGTTAAGCATTAGCATTTGGAAAAAACGGACTTACTGTAAATGGAATCTAAACTTGTAAATCAAATCCATTCTGAAAAAGATAAAAACATGATGAGAATTGTACTGTTAATTTAATTCTAAAAAAATGTAGGAAGTCCTAAGCTTAGCTAAAAATAACTAATCATTTTTCTAGGACGCATGCTTTTTTGAGAAAACAACAATTCAGGAGTTGCAGAATAGTCCATCTCCAGACCTTTAAATCTACACTGATCTTGTGAGAACCAACAAATAAACCAAAATTAAATTTGTTTTTGAAAGAATAAAATGTGCATGAAATCTACATGAAAAATGGGTTCAGAAAGTTTAGATATTGTGTCAACCAAATAAATACCCTCGTTGAAAAGAAGAAATTAAACCCAATCATCTCAAATTATTGTGACTCTAGTGTATTTTAGGGAAAACTAATATTTTCCTGTATTTTGCCATTTCAATTTTCCTTTTTTTTTTTTTTAATTTGAATAATTCTGCTAGTTTATACCTGCTGTATGTATTTATGTGTGTTCCTGTAATAATTTTGAATTCCTAATTTTTCCTTTTTTTTTAACAAGGAATTCCTATTTTTGTTCCTACTTTTACTAAAACCTAAGCAGACTGTGGCACTTCTATCTAAAATGTTTATCAAGATCACCAAGTTTCAGCCTGGTAATCCACACAGATCATGAGTAATGACAACAAAAACTTGATGATTTATTAATTTCAGTTGTGACATGACAATAGGATCCTTTACAAAACCATAGCTAGTGACCTAACTATAGAGCTATAATTTAGAATGGTTCTGTGCTAGACCTAAATAGTATCAAAATTAGAGAGGGTTTAGTACCAGGGCTGGGTTTCTGCCATGCCAGTGGCAGAAAGTGGTTATAACCGGTTTTAACCGGCAGAAACTGGCAATAACTGGCACAAACATATTTTGGGACATTATCTGGGAATTTTTTAATAGTATTAAATTTCCAAAGTACATTTTATTCAGAATAAATAAAAAATGTTGGGGATAGTTTTTATTAAAAAATAATTTTGTATTAGAAAAATAAGTACAAGTAAAAATGAAGATTTTTTAAATTTAGTAATTTTTGCAACCGCAATAATGGCATTGCCAGCAAAGAAATGCTGGCCTGGGAAGAATATTTTAAAGCTTTTCTTTCATTCAGAACAAATTAAGAAACAGTCTGGGTTCAGAAAGGTTAGCAAAATTAGTCGTATGTTATGAAATGCTCCTTGTAAAAAGTGATAGTATATTTGAGTTCGAGTGGTAATTTTGTAAAATAATTGTAAGAGATATTTCATTAAAAAATATATCTCTGATATTTTATGTGCTTCAATTATTTAGTGATATATTTTCTCAAGAACCATTTCTATTTGTACATAAAAGATAACCTTAAAATTATTGCCATTGCATTGTAGTATTATTTATTTAAAAATACTCTGAAAAGTGATTTGTTAAAATATCATAGAATTTTTGTAATTTTTTTACCTTTAAATAGAAATTCAACTGTAAACAATAATATTTATAGTTAAACTTGTACAGCATTAAATTACCATTATGACTTTTTTTTTCAAGTGAAAGAAAATTAGTATTATATAAACAAAGTATATTTATATGATCATTTTGAAACTTTTTACTACTTTGAATAATGCTCATTATCTTTAGTTTTAATTTTTAACGTTAATTGCTTACGTATCAAATACATGTGTTAATTATGAATCGCGGATTAAAGTTCGTATTAGTATTATTTCTTAGTTTCTGCCATGCCGGTTTAAACCGGTTATAACCACTGGTTTTAACCACCCGGCAGAAACTTGCCAGCCCTGTTTAGTACGGACTTAATCTAAATTTGGGCCACTTGACTTCGCATAACCCTTTTACAAATTTGTAACTTCAGGAGATCAGTTGTTCTTCTGGAATTTTTTTTTGGAAATTCCTCTTGTGTACGTCAAGTGCCCCCCCCCCCCCCCCCCCCATTCCTTTAGTTTTCTTTGTACTAAATTGCTCAACTTATACGTGAGTTTGTTAAGTTTAAATTAATTTAATTATTTTCCCCCCTGGAAAGTAATATGAACTAAATTGGAGACAATTTTAATCGACTAATGTCTACTAATTGATGCCCTTTGATAATGATTAAAATGTTACTTAGAAGTCATATTTAAAAGGAGAAAAACATCAGACTTTGCTATCTTCTTTTGAGAAATAGGCAATAAAAAGTTTTCAGCAATAGCTTCCTTATCAGGGCCCATCTGTTTATGTATTTGATATTATGTTGACGCTTGCGTTACTTTTTTTTTTATAGCTTAACAGACATGCTTAAGGAGAAAAATGTATGATTATACCATCGCCCCTTTTGAATGATTGGTCCCAAAAATTAATCAGTACCAGTCGATATCTGTTTCTGTATCTAAAATGAAAACAACTTGTCACTTTTCATAATATAAAATATACAATCTTTCAACTCTCGTAATGAATTATTTAGTGAATCTTATAATGTGTTGGTATGTATCTAGGTCAGAATGTTGCTTCAAACTCAACGCAATCAAGAAACTCTGAAGCAGCTGCTGTTGCTTTATCCCCTGTCAAAGCAGATTTATTGAAATACTATCCTAAGCATGGTTTGGAAGGTGTAACAAAAGAGGTAGGTAGTTGATGACTAACTGGGGTTAGTAGGATTGATTTTTTTTTCTTTTCAAAATGTCTTTGGATAAATATCAGGGCTAATATTTGTAGGTTGGAGTCATTCAAACAAATGGTGAAATAGTTTATAAAAATGCTAATCAGCCCAGAGAACTTAGAGGTAATTTTCTATTTCTTTTGAATTTATATTTGTTTAATATATTGTCTGATGTTCATTGAATCTATAATGTTTTGTTATAAGTGGCAGAATAAATCAACACATTGACGGATAGTAGGTTCAAGTGAAGTTCGAAAATTGACACTATGTGTTTTTGTAATTTTTAGAATATTAGAAGTATAGTTTTACTCTTTCTGCTTAAATAAACTTAATTTTGATTAATTCGGCACCTTTCAAGAGAAAACACAATCGCACTACTCCCTTCACAACCACTTGCATACTGAAGCTGCAAGTCGTGTAACAGGTGAAAACGAAATTCTACCTAAAACATTGTTTCCAAAACAGGACACTAGGCTTCTACTTGTATGCACATTTGTGCTGCAATAGCCATAGTGTCTAAAAACGACAATTTCGTTTTGGACGGCTATTGCCGTCATGCTACATAGTGTACCGATGCTTGAATTCAGTATTCAATAGCACCGGACATAATTAGAGAAGAGCAACTAACAGTTAATTATATGAGATTATTTATTCATTTTTATATGATCATTTAAATTCTACACTCTAGGCTGTTATCCTACAGATATCTAACATTACACAATTGATTCATCAAATGGGATTTCAAAACGCCAGAGAAACTTACCCGCAGTCCAGCCGGGGGAGAGAGGGTCACACCACACCAGCGTGCATCGTTGGTCAGTCAAGGTCTGAGGCTCCGTGCTTTTCTCGCCCCTTCTGGGTTCGGGGTTGCCGGCTGTTCCTAGGCCGGGGGAATCAGGTGCAAGATTCATGTCGAATCGCCCTAGTGGCTATCGCCGCGTGACATCCCTCCCCTCATCAAAAAAACAACGTACTCTAAACACATAGGCTGGCTGCAGGATAAGTGTGAAAAGGAAAAAAAATAGATATACATAAATGTGACGAAAAAAAGTTCTATGCAAGAAAAGTTCATCAAGCACGAAAAGTACATCAAGCTCGAAAAGTTCATCAAGCACGAAAATGCTCATGAAAACAAAACAGGACATCGACGAAGAAACTTGCGTAGAATTAGATAGTCTTTTAAAATGAAGTGTTTGGACGACGCTCGGATACCTCCTGGACAGCGCTCCCGGGGATTGCAGAAGAAGAATGCTGGGACCACGCTCGAATACCTTCTGGACAGCGCTCCCGGGAAAAGCAGATGAGCAGTGTCGCTGTGTGTTTCCAGATGACCTCCTCCAAAGGGCTCATAGATCCAAGGGCTCCAGATTTCAGATACGACGTCCCTAGGAACAAGACACAGAAAGCAGTACCCACTCTCTCTCTCTCTCTTGTTTTTTCATACACTGGCTTAATTAGCAGGAAAAGTTTCTCTGGACTATAGTCTTAAATTTCAGATTTTTCATTTACCTTACTCATTTCAACTAAACATGATCGAAAGATTTTATTTTGGAAACATCTTACAACTTTCTCATTTGGAAGAGACATACTCAAGTATAAAAAGCAACTCAAAATTACGAAATAACAGATCTCTTTTTTTTTTGAATTGAATAAGAACTTAATAAAACAATATGTAACTAAATAAATTAGATACAAATTAGAAGTTTAAAAAAAATTAGATTAATTATCCAAATTTAGATTGCAGTGATATTCCAACTCAAACACGTGGCCAATGTGACTAAAGTGAAACACCCCTGCTACAAAATTTTAGATACACAAGTGCCTATGATTACTCCAGAATTCTAACCGGTATCGAATTCAAGAACATTCATAGGGTAAAAATTTAAACACGAAACAATCTAAAAAGTCAAAAAATACAAAAAAGCAACACATCATTTCTGTATAAAAATTCACAATCGGCAATAATTGAATATATAAAAAAAAACATTTTAAGCTAAAAACAAATTCTCTCCTTTTAACGAGGTCTCAAATTATACCTTTGTACATTATCTGATGTGTTCCCTCGTTGAATAGTATCTAGAGTCTTAGGTTGAGTACTTTCAATTTCAATTTCACTTTCATTTCCTGTCGGATGCAAATACCCAAACCTCTGCGTAAATGGAATCAATCTGTTTACGTGCACCTTTAAAACTTTTCTGCTATTTGTAATATTTCTTACTTTATAATTTACATTTGAATATCTTTCGATGATTCTATATGGTCCTTCATATTTAGCTCTTAACTTTGCTGACATGTTTTTATTTAAATTTGGATTCTTTACAAAGCATAGAGATCCCACTTTATAATCATAACATTCATTATTTCTACCTATTTCACTCCTTTTTATATTCTTTTCTTCTTGCTCTTTTAAATGCGTTAAAACTTTTGGAAAATTTTTGTCTAAAGGCGTTATGAGGTGTGTGGTGTATTCAGAGTTTGTGTCAAATTTTGGTGTGTCCCCTATAAATGTAATCTAGCATCTCTGCCGTGCTCAAGGAAGAAGGGTGAAACTTGCGTAGCTTCATGAATAGCCGAGTTTATGGCTAGCATGGTTTGAGGTAATTGAGTATCCCATTCTTCACTCACACTCATCACTTCACAAGTGATTGCTGCCTCCAAATCTTTAATTTGCTTTCTAAATTCTGACCTTAAATTAAATGGAATTTTATACACCGGACATTTTATTGGCTGATTATGCTCTAATTGAATTTTATGGGGTTCCGTTCTAGCTTCCTCTAGCTCCATTGTTGTTCTGGCAAAAGCAGATTCATGTTCTTTTATAATATCAAAAATTGTTGATTTCAGTTTTGCACTTAATCCGGTCATAGTGAAATCTTTTTCTGACAAAGGTTCTGGTGTATGCCTAGAAACTGGAATTTCTGTGGGTAACTCGTCAAAATTATTAACGTAACAAATATTTGTGTGCTTATTTAATGATATCGCCGAATTTGTGGTGTTTTTAATTGTAAGTGTAGCTTGCTTAGTACTGGGGTTGACTTTTATTTTATCGTCTTCGAAAGTTACACCTTTTAGTTTTACTTTAGGATTTTCCCGGATGTTGGCACTAACACAATTATGTGTAAAAACTGGCACTTCGACATAAATAACCGAACTCGAATGTGGGGGAATGATTTTCTTTTTCGAAAGTTTTAATTTAATTTCCTCTCCTGCATCTACTATATTAACAGCCGAGCTTCCAAATTTAATTGGCACTAGACAGGGCTGGTACTTTTCTGGCCGTAGGCCGGAACTCCGGATATTTTAAGGCTTTTAAGTCCGGAATTCCGGATTTTCAAAAATTATTTCCAATTTTTTTAGCGCTATCCTGAAATTAAACGCCATCGCCACTCTCACAAAAATACGTAACTTTGCCGCCCATCGTGCAATTGGATGGCTACGGCTACACGCTTTTTAATAATTCTACCAGCGCAATCCAGTTTCAACCCATGTGCAGTCACATCTAAAGAGTGCGATTCTTCCGTTCGGTAACTGACGTCACGTGTGTAAACTGCGCATCGGTTGAAACCGGCATATGCTGAGCTGTAAAATCGTTTGTAGCGAGTCTACTTTCGGGAATCTGACTTTTTTATTATCTTTGAAGTTTCATTTTTAAATACGGAAACATCCTTGCATAAATTAAAACACAAAGAGCTAAAAAAACATTCGCCTAAATTTTGCATCAAATTTTCTGTTTCAGGGTCAGATAGCACTCCGGCTCAGTGAGGTATAAACGCGTTGAACTTAACTGGAAAAATAACGGATTGAACCGTGAAACTTGTGTACACTTGTTGACATGGTTTTTTTTTTCAAATGCAATTTGGTGCTACTGGTAAATTAAGTTGCTGACTGCTGATAATGAAAATTTTAACAAATAGTGAAGATATTACAAAGTTAGATGCAGGTGTTAAAAACAAATTTAGATTTGACTGGCTGGAAAAAGATGACTACTTAGGAGAGACGTTATCCGCATGGTGCAAGAAAATCGATGTTTGTGGGTTATGTTTTTGTACCTGCTGCAATAGTTCAATCAGCTATGCCACAGAAGGAGTGAAAGCTCTTTTAAAGCACTCATCTACTTCTGGACATAAAAAAAAACGCTCTGCAGTACGGAATTCACAGAATTTAACATCTATTGTACCCAACAATGACGAAAGTGTAGCTAATCGCAATCTTGATTTAGCGACGAGAAAATGCCGAACGGATGCACTTTTAACATCGTTTATTTCAGAACATTCCCTGCCGTTCTCAATGGCTCCAGATATATTGCAACTGGCAAAATGTTTGGCCAAAGACATGACAGCGCTAAATGCTACTCAGATGTGCTGATCTACAGCTGCCTATAAGCTAAATTATGGATTGGCTAAAACCATAAAAGAAGAGCAAATAAATGCACTAAAAAAATCTTTCTTTTCTCTTAATATTGACGAGTCAACAAATGAAGCTTCAGAAAGCATTTTAGCTATACTCGTGCAATATTTTGATGCTCAAGAAAAATCAATTGCTTTGCGCCATCTAGCATCGGTGAAGTTGGAGGCTTGTTCTTCAGAAAATATATATAATGCTGTTGTTAAAGTTATTGAGGAAAATGAAATCCCATGGAACAATTTAGTTTCTGTTCTAATGGACTCGTGTAACACAATGAGAGGCGTTAAAAATGGAGTTGAGAAACAAATAAGGTCTAAGAAAGCACCTCACCTGTTAGATATCGATGGTGACACCTGTCACAAGGTTAATAATAGCTCAAAAATGTTTACAGAACCGTTCATGAAGCACCTTGAAATATTGTGTGACAATATTTATTTTGATTTAAAAAGCAATGACAAAAGGAAACTTTTTTTTTAAGATGTGCCAAATAGTTGGCGTAAAACCTCTCAAACCTTTGTCTAGGCCTGATCATAGGTGGCTTTATAAATTAATAGTGTTAGAATGTCTTGAATATCTGTGGGACATTTTAATTTTGTTTTACAGCTCATGGTTTGATGCTGAGGAAATGCAACTTTTCAATGAAGATTTATTGTTTGTTTTTAACAAACATAACTTGTCTGAGTCACAAACAGCAGAAATTAAGAAAATTCAAACAGTATTAAAAAGAAAACCTCTAACTGAAGATGGAAAAAAGAGAAAGCAAAGGATAGTTGGCAGGCTATTTAAACAAAATAAGAAAACTCGGTTACATTTAAGTATTTATAAGGAAGTGTTGCCTCATTTTAATAACTATGTCAAATTGTTTCAGGCAAAAAGAGTGTTGTTGCATTGTATTCACTCGGAATTGTACGGTTTGACAAAGCAATTCCTAGCATTTTTTATCAAGCATGAAATACTGGCGAAATGTGAAACAATTGATGACCTCACAAAATTAGATTTATCCAATGCTAAACATTATTTATCTGATGATTTACTGTTTACTGGCTCAGATGCACGTAAAATAATTAAAAAAGCCAGCAAGAATGATCCATGCGTAAAAGAATGCATTGAAATGCTTAGAGCGGCCTATACAAGGTGTGCTTCGCATATGCTTCAGAAATTACCATTGAAGAATTCATCATTCATAAAGTTTACAGGCTTAGACCCAACATTAAGAGGCCAAACTACAACATTCTCCGCACTGAGTAAGTTCTCTGATGCTATGCCCAATGTCATTTCTGAATCTGGAACTTCAGAGCTGGATAAAGAAATTAGACTTTATCAGACTGATGTTTTAATCAGTCTAAATAATGATGCTGCAGCTGTAGAAAAGTTTTGGTTGGAAATTTTCAACATGAAGATGCTTTCTGGATTGTATAAATATCCCTTATTGTCAAAACTAGTTAAAGCTGTTTTGAGCTGCTTCCATGGACCTCTTGTGGAAAGTGTTTTCAACCATATGAACAACATCATGACTTCCAGCAGAACATCCTTGAATGTGGAGAGCTTAGATTCCATACAAACAGTAAAGTATTATTTAATGTCAAAAAATTCTACCTCGTGTGAAATGTTTGGCTCAGACGACCCTATGCATGAGCCAGTAAAGAAAGAATTGAAACTCAATTTGTTAAAAAGTCGTGCATCCTACCATAATGCTTTGGAGAGAAGGAAACCCTCAACAGCCACTCTTCAGAATGAACCATCATGTTCTACATCTGCTGTCAAAGAGATAGTTGTTGTGGAAAGTGAAATAGAGCCTGTAGACTGTGGAGGCAATAATGAAAGAAAAAAGCGTGCTCTTTCACATGAGGAAATTAGTAGTAAACCTGTTAAGCAGACAAAAATTGCTAGTTTTTTTCAAGAAAAATTAATCTCAATTTGTAATTAAAAATGTATTACAAATTTATCTGTATTAATTTTAATTGTATATTTATGTATGGGATAACTCAATGCTATAAGTAACTTTTGTAAATACTTTTCATGGTGTTAAATTAATATGCATTTACACGTGGAGAAAGTAGTGTTCATAGGTTTTGTTTTTAAACATGGTTATTACTCATGAGAATTTTGCACATTTGTGTGAAAAAAGGGTTAAACACACATTGTTTTTGAAAATTTTGTGAAATATGTTAAGTTAATTTGCAAAATGTGATGAATTTTTCATAGGTTTTATCTGTATTTTGTTTGGAACTGTAAGATGGAAGTTATGCAGTTAATAGTGCATTCAGTATGTTCTTCAAAGATTAATAGATCTGTTGAATACATAAAAATTTATTCAATTCTTACAAAAGATGTACCTGCATTTTTATAAATACAAATGACGATTCAGAATATAACTTTTCTTTACAAATAGTAATAATACCTTACATATCCATATATAGCTTAAAACTTTGTTTCAACCTTAAAGATTCTGCAAATTAGTTTCAGGATTTTTTGGGGAGGGCCAGTACCACCCCTGACTAGAATACCCATAATTTGCAAAGTATTGTTTTCTAAATTGATTTTCGCATTTCTATACTGTAAGAAATCAAACCCTAAAATACCATGGTATTTAATATTTAAATCATTCTTAGTAACATAAAAAATGTGTTCTAATAATAAATTTTTAACGTTTAAGGCAATTTTGTAGCAACCCTTAATCTCTAGCTCTTCACCATTAACAGCTCTGACTGAAATATTAGTTTTAATTTCCTGTACACTTTTCTTTTCTAATTTTTCAAAAATACCCGATCCAAGCAGCAAAATTGTTGCTCCTGTATCAATAAGACATGGGAATTTTATGCCATTCATTTCAACATTTATCAAGGGTAACCTGTAATTAGGGTATGCGCATGAATTGGGAGAAGGAACTACCCTTTCAGTATTATTTAATATCTCCTCCTCCCCCTGAAGTTTAACCTTTGCCCATGATTTTGATTGCTATGCCCCCAAGAATTATCGCGATCCCTTGAATTTGACCTATATCTTTCTTGCCTCTGTCGTCTCATATCACTGTCCTTTTTATAGCATTCAGATAATTTGATTTTCACCCCCACAATAGTTGCATCTAATTCTTACACGCCCTCGTTCCCTGCTGTACTGAGTAAACGACCCCCTATCTGCGTGAGTATTTCGAAAAGAATCTCCCCGATATTGTGATTGAAACGCGTTTCTGCTTGATTGGCCCTGTATGTTTACTGCGTTAGCTTCGGCTCTAAGTGACTGAACTTCCGTACTAAGTCTAGCTAACTGGCTGGTTAATTCATCAACTATTGTTCTTTGAATTTTGTCGGAATTTTGCATCTTTGATTGTTTGATTGTTGCTTCGAAAATTTTATTGTTTCCCTCTTCTTGCGTCGCGATTGCAATAGTTTCATCTAATGTTTGAGGATTTTTGCTTAATACAAAACGCTGAATGCTAATTTTCAAACCTGCTAAATAACGTGCCAGAAGTAAGGTTTGGTTTGATTCAGACGTTCCCAGGGTTTCGCTAATATTTCCTGCAGTGCACACCTGAATTCCCAACTTGCGGATTCTTACGCCGAAATCGAATGCAGTCTCTTTCTTTTTGTGAGCAAGTTGCTAATTCGTGTAAGGCTGAGGTCACTGACACTTTTCTTTGATACCTTTCAATTAACAAATTGGCTATTGTGTTAAAGTCGCTGTCCATTGCTGTGGTGGAGATAAAATATTCCGCTGCTCCTGTAAGTTTAAGTTTTAAAATTGCAAGTTTCTCTGCCTCACCCCAACTACTCAACTGGCCGACTTCGTTTATTTTATTGATAAACTGCTTCACACTGACGGAATCATCTCCGGAAAATTTAGGGACCAGTTCCACTAACGACATGTTTGGTACACTGTGATGGACAACTACGTTCCGCGTTATTCTACCTCGGCGATGCATTTTAACAAATAAATACGAAATACATAAAAACACTAATAAATAGATAAATTGAGAAAATAAAACGCACAATACACAGGCAATAACCTAAAAACAACTACAAACATTTCGAAAAAATGCACGATTAGAGAAACATTGTCAACAAAACAATGAATGAAGCAAAATTGATTAACTAATTATTATTTTTTTTATTTTTTGAAAAAATAATTTTAAATAAAGCTAACTTCAACCATTCTGCATAATAAATATGATTAATTTAAACATTCTTCTCGAAACTCTTGCAGATGCGTACCGATTGCGTTAGGCTTACAACGGCATGGCCAACGTGCTAAGTTGAAACATGTGAAAGTTAGTTTCAAAGCTAAATTCTTTTTTTTTTTCTCAAAAAACATAGAGCACACGAAAAAAAATTTTTTTAGTGCATCGTTCCAGGTAAAAGGTCATGGCACCAGATGTACCGATGCTTGAATTCAGTATTCAATAGCACCGGACATAATTAGAGAAGAGCAACTAACAGTTAATTATATGAGATTATTTATTCATTTTTATATGATCATTTAAATTCTACACTCTAGGCTGTTATCCTACAGATATCTAACATTACACAATTGATTCATCAAATGGGATTTCAAAACGCCAGAGAAACTTACCCGCAGTCCAGCCGGGGGAGAGAGGGTCACACCACACCAGCGTGCATCGCTGGTCAGTCAAGGTCTGAGGCTCCGTGCTTTTCTCGCCCCTTCTGGGTTCGGGGTTGCCGGCTGTTCCTAGGCCGGGGGAATCGGGTGCAAGATTCATGTCGAATCGCCCTAGTGGATATCGCCGCGTGACAATCATGGAGGTAGTATCGAGGGGAGATGACACGGCGGCTAACATCAGAGGGATCGGGGTTACCATTTCCTGCCATGTGTCGCTCTTTCGCATCGGCACAAACAAACCGTGTGCTTAATGCTTTTCTACGAGAATTTTTCAAATTTTCATTTCCTATATCTTATTCCGATTTCATGCAATCTTCCAAATAACGCGAAAAACAATTACACCATACTATTGGCAAGTTCTCATTTAAAAACGGTTAACATTAGGTGCAATTTTATTATAGAAAATGCTGGTTTTTGTAACGCATTTTTCGATGCTCTGAGCGCTTGCCTTTCGATAATTTTGCCGATTTTCTCATGTATTGTATTAATATTAAACTTATTTTATACATTCTTATTCAGAGTTTGCGCTTCCATGTCTTCTCAAGCATTTTTTAAAAAGTTTTAATAAAGATCTTGTATGCCTTATTAATATATGCACACACACACACACATATATATATATATATATTTATTTATTTACATGCACATTTGATCTGATATTTATGGTTATATAAGCTATGATATCGCATTGTAATAGAAAGCTCATTAATGTAAATATTTCAAAGAGGACATTTAATTGTTGCGTAACATTTTATTTAAAATAAAGTACATTGTATTTTAAGAAATAAGTAGTTTAAAAAAATATTTGCAGAATTATGCATAAAAACTAGCGTCTATGATTTAAAGTATAATTTTAGGAATATCATTTTAAAAAGATAAAATTTAAATTGAGATTTTTTAATGAAATATTTTTTTTATTTCTGTTCAAAAACACTGAAATGATATAAATAATGACAAGCATTTGCTTAGTGATGTGACAAATAGTTCTTGAAATTAAAAATTAAAATAATCTATTGGAGTTAGTATTCATAACAATGAAAAGAGTTTCACACGGGGAGTAAGATCTTTAAAAAATTTCATTTGAAAGAAAAATGCTGATCAGTGATTTAAATTTCTGAATGACTGAACACAAATGGGTATGCTCACTAAATTTGAAGCATTTACTGGAAAACGAGGAACTGTGATGCATAAATTTTGGGGAGTTAGTGTATAGGAATGTAAATTTTAGTATCATTGAAACCCAAGGTCGATGAAGGAGACCCCCCCCCCCCCCCCAATTTTTTTCTATTCAGCGCCAAATTTTAACAGTAATATATGTAGATGTTAATAACAAGATTTCTTAAGAAAAATCCCACTAAGAAAAAAATTCTGGTTGTACTGCTAATTAAGACAATCAGTCTCAGTGACAAAGAGCATATGAAATTAGATAGGCAGATAGAAAGGAGAATGTGTTATATTTAACAGTGCCGGGTCTAGGGGGGGGGGGGCACCCGGGCGGCACTTCTAGGCAGCAAATTCATTTGTGATGCAAAAAAAAAAAAAAAAATGAAGAAGAAGGAAAAAAAAAAAAAGACAGTAAAATAAAAAAAAAGAAAAATATATTTAATTAAGAAAATTTAACTTTTGGAAAGAGAAAATTAAAATCCTAGTTCGGCGCTCCGATTTGATCATTGATCGGCTATTTTGCTAACGATTAAAACCGATTAATAGAATTATTTATTTGTATAAACTATCGGAAACTAAAATTGAGGTATACTGAATATGTTGCGTTGTTGATCAGTCGGCAGGCTCGTCTGTTAGGCAAGGGCTCCATATTAAGGCAGTTTTAGGTGGCGGCAAATTTTCAATGCCAAAATTTTAAATTAAAAAAGTAAAGGTTTTTTCCTCCTCTGATAAAGAAATATAAATCATGCTATGCTAAAAATATATTAATAGTTTTTCATTTACAAACTTTCAAAGCATCCTTTTGGGAAGGGGCGAAGGGAGGGGGGGAGAGCTTGTGATAGTGAAATATAAATCATGTCATGCTCAAACAATACAGAAGTTCTTCTTTTACAGATTTTCAAATCATTCTTTTGGGAACGGGGGGGGGGGGGGGGAAGCTTGTAAGAGACATTTGAGAAGGCAGACATGGCTCTTTGATACGGGCGTTAGTTGGGGGGGGGGGGGGTCTTTCTCCTGCATTTAAACAAAAATGCTAATTTCGTTCTGCATTTTGATGAGTATTTTCGTGAGTAAAAGAATTTTTAAAAAGTTTTTGTATGCCTTTTTTCTCCTAATATATTTTTGCCGTCCCAAATATGCGCCTTAAGGCACTGATGTCTTAATGCCACTGGCCAGATGCACCAGTTTGCATATAAATTTTCCCGAGAGAGAAACCCCTGGACTGTCAGAATTTCATATCTCCAGTTAAGGGGGCCTTTCATATGGCTTTACCAACTCCCAATGTTGAGCTGAAGGGACCATGCCTGGGAACATTAACGAAAGTTTCATTTTACAAGATGCAAGGCGGATATCCCCAGGAAGTATATATTCCTTCTATATTAAGTTAAAATAATGATCCACAAAAGTTTTCAAAAGATTTCATTGCGTACTGCTATATGTACAGAAATAATTTCCAATGAGTGGCAGCTCTGGAAAAGTTTAAACGAAATGAATTGGTTGATTTCAAATTTGGAAAAACAGTCAGGGGATATGTCTCGGAAATGCAACTATAGCATTATAAAAACAACAGACATAAAAAGACAACAGAATCAATAAAAGCTACGAGAATGAGCACGAAAATAACGGTCAGCTCAGCAGAAGCTTGGTCTCCGATCGGCACTTGCATCGGCCCTGCCACGCCCCCCTATCGGCACAAACAGAGCTCGGTAGGGTTGCTATTTGGCAGGACGTCACGTGGTACGATGTCATCTCCCCTAGATAATAGCTCCATGGTGACAATAGTAAACTTTGACGGCTATAGACGCAAGTGTCCGTCAACGTGTTAACTGATTGTTTTGTGCTGAAAAGAAGAGTGCTTCTTTATTTGTCACACTCTAATTTCATCAGAAAATTTGATACAGTAAAGTCCCTTTCATTCGCCCTAGGCTGGTTCGTAAAGGTTGAGACATGGAAATTTTGGAAGTGGCCAGTTGCCACTAAACTCAGTTAACCGATATCCTATCTATGCGTCATAAAACAAAATTGCATAGGGTGCACCAGTGCACAGATGGTGCATCAGTGCACTAAAATTCCTTATGTGTCGGTGAAGAAAACATAATAGGGGAGGATGGGGTAAAATGGGACACTTGATAAAAAAACCCAAAATAATAGGGAACTTCAAATTGAAATTTTTAAACCAATATTTTTAATGTTATATTTCAATGTGTTGGCAACATTTTTCATGCTCAGAAAAGTTATTTTCTTAGATATGGAACCACAAGAAATTTTTTTTTTGTAAACTTTGGATTATAGTTGGTTAACACATGGTTTACCAACTTTTCTCCACCAAACCCCTACCTGTTAGCCGAGGCCATAGGATTGCTTATGCACGGGGAGAGGTAGTGGGGTCTACGGATTTTACATGCACATATCCCCAAGTATACATGGTGGTCTTCAGTGGGTATCGAACGCGCGACCTTCCAGGTGGAAGTCCGACATGCTAACCACTAGGCTACCACGGCCCACATGGTTTACCATACCAGCTTCGAGAAGCTGGTATGGTAAACCATGTGGGCCGTGGTACTGCTTACATTTTATCAAATAACAGCCCAAATTTGAAGGATTTCCTCACAAAGAAACGTTGGAGAACAATTCCAGCCGAACATGTAAAAAAAATTAAATATTATCTTTTTTTACATGAGTTTTTCTTGGATGGGGGTAAAATGGGTCACGGTTAAGCTTAAGTACAGTCGAGGGTCAAAAATCCGCACAACTTGGGAGAAGTGGTTGTGCGGATTTCATGCCACTTTGGTTAACTATGTTAAAAAAAGCTCACAAGTTAGTTTCCCAGGTGTGAATTATACGCAAATAATGTGATATCTTTTTGTTTCCCCCCCCCCCCTTAAACATGTTTAAGAACACTATTTTTTAACCACAAGATAGCACTAGGCCTTATTTCGGAATTTTCCGAATTTCGGAGTCCTATCCAAAATGGCGGATTTACGTAAACCTCAGTGTTGATATGCACATTTTACTTCAAATTGCAGTTTTCTCAGCAGGTTGATAAATAAGTAACTTTTTTTTTTTTTGAAAAAAAAAAAATAAGTAAATCCATGTGTTAATATATTTTACCAAACAAAAAAAATAACTTATTCGTGGATTTTAGCAAAACGCTCCAAATTACAACACACAATTAAGCAAAAATAAACCGTACCCACATGGTAGTTCACCATTTCACTATCACCTGCAATTGCATGAAAAAGAAAATAGGAGCTGCATCAAATCTAAAGAAATATTAAGAGAGAAGTCAAATCAAAACGCCAGCCATTTGTACAAATTACAAAGTTACTGGGTGCCATTTATGACCACAGAGAAACAAATAGAGCAAGTTCCTTTATCTTTCTTTCTCTCTTTTTTTAAGGGAATAAAACTTGAAAAACAAACTTTTAAGAACTTAAGGAAAATAATAATTAATTTTTTATAGGGAAAAAAGATATTTAACTGAGCTCAAGAAATCAATTTACATCTGTCAACATAGTAGAGTTTTCTGGTTTTATCTTGGTTTCTCAAGTTTAGTTCAAGTAAATAGGAAACATATCTACAATATTGCTTCTATTTGAATCAAAAGTTACTAGTATTTATTAATTTAACAGCTACTTAGATTAATATTTTTCTGAATTAGCAAAAAAAAAAGATAGGAAATTCTCGGGAAAAGTGCCGAATTTTGGGATTCTGAATTTGCAGTTCGGTACTGTAATAACATTGCTGTAATAACATTGGGAGTATCTTGTTACTCCATTGTTGAGGATTTAACACGGCTAAATTCGGCATCGGCAGATTGTGGCCCAAAAATATATTATTTTTAACAGACATCACAAAGGAAGGAGGTTATACATTGAAACTGTATGTATGTCGTTTTTTTTTTTTTTGTTTTTTTTTTTGTTTTTTTGTTTGTCCACTCATAACTTCTCACCGGATGAAGCGATTTTCATTATTCTTTTTTTAATCGATCGAGTGTGGTTTCCCATAGGTCCCGTACCTTCGTTTGACCATATTCGATAATTAGAAAAAAAGTAATGGCCAGAAATGTAGTATTTTGTTTTTTGTTTTTTCATCCATAATTTTTGACTAAATGAACCGATTTTGATGATTTTTTTCTTTAATTGATAGAGTGTCGTCTAACTCAAATATTACAAATCAATTTGACTACATTTGTTTTTTAGAAAAAACGTTACGGGTGAAAAATAAGTATTTTTTATTTTAATCGGATAGGCTTGGCATGATTTTTCTTTGTTGTGAAATCTATTAATAAATATAAAAGTCATTGTTGAAAACATGTTTGTTGTCATGGGCTATAATATTAAAAGAAATTACAGCAAGAGTTTGAAGGCTTCTCTGTGGCAAAAATTAATCCAATCAGTTTGTTTGCAAAAATCGACTTCAAAAGGGAATTTATCATACAAATGATTAGTTTTTAGTGCCATTAATTCAAAGAAGTTTTGCCCTTTGATAGGGATTTTTTTTAAAATAGAGTATTTGTATACAAAATGTATTTACTTTAAAAAAGAATAAAATAAAACAGAACAGACTTCAAATTATAAATTGCGCTAAAAAGTAAAAAATAAATTAATTCTTTAAACAACATTGATGTGACTTTTAAACATAGTTTTAGAAGTCGATGCAAAATTATTAGTCTAATTACCATTATACCATTTGCTACTTCATATTGGAACTGTTGCTAATTCCGCGAAATTATATATATTTGTAATTGATTCATGATTACAAAAGATTTTATCTATCTTAATTTTGCACCGACTTCTAAAACTATGTTTAAAAGTCACATCAATGTTGTTTAAAAAATGAATTTATTTTTCACTTTTTAGCGCAATTTATAATTTGAAGTTGGTTTTGTTTTTTTATAAAAATTATTTTGTTACGTTTGCAAAAATGACTTTTCGGCAAATCCAGTTTGGGGCAAAATCAAAGCGGTTTTCGGACGTTGGCGGATTTAAGGTCGGCGGATTTGTGGCGCTCGACTGTAGTTCTATTCTTTTTTCTTTAACTTACTCTGTTGTACCTCACTGCAGCAAGCTCCTAAATTTTAACAATGTATGTTGTTTATTTTATAGAAATTAAACAATTTTTTTTTTTTATGTTTCCCTAAAAAAGATTATGTTGATGAGGTAGAGAGAAGTGTTGTTGAAGTGTTATGTGAAACAATATGTAACAATCTAGAACAATATTATTTGCTAATATATGTTACTTACATTTCTTTTTTCAATTTCAAAGTATAATAAATAACTGTTTTCAGCATTATTTTGCAATACGACCCATTTTGGTTGCCCCAATGGGGAAAAATAGGTTACAACTTTGTAAGCTCAAATAAACTATTTCATAATTAAAAAATAAATATTAAAATTACATAAAATTGATCTAAAGGAGTTCAATGTTAAGATTCAATTGAAAAGAAATAGGAAATGTTTCTGGTTTTGTTGCTATGAAACTTTAAATATGAAAATAGCTAAAAAGTGACCCATTTTCGCCCACCTGACCCTATTTTGTCAAAACTATCAAGTCTACAACACAAAATAAATAAATAAATGCCTGTAACTTTTAAACTGGAAAAAGAAAAAAAGGAATGAGAAAAAGCTAGCGTCGTTGGCGCTGGTAAGTTAAGGAAATATTAATTTTTGCGATTTTTTTTTTCATGTTGATTGTTATAGAGTACAAAAAATTTAAATGCAAAATTTTAATGTTATTGTTTAATAATAGAAGCAACAGATAACAAATATCCCAATTGCAGTAGTAAACCTTTTACAAAAAATCGCGATCTCAAATACGGACCATTTTCGAACACGAGTATGAAAAAAATGTATATTTCCAATCTTAATTTTGTTCAGTACATATTATTTTCATTCTTTTCAAAACTTTTATTATATTTTTTCACTTTCACACCATTTTCAAAATGGCACAACACTTAAGTCTAATTTTATAAGTTTAAGCAAAAATGGCTGATCTGAAATGAATGTGTTACATTTCCAAAAAAAGGTCAAGATTAAGATTGTTTCCTATATTTAAGAGATTCATATAATTGAGAGAAGGAATTTAAAAAAGAGAATAAAAACAAGCTCAATCGGGGAAAGGTTTTCGTCCTTTTTTTTTTCTTGTGAAAGGGAGAAATGAAGACTACCGGCCGAAATTCAGTTACTTGAATGCCAAATTGATGCGTTTTTATTGTGCTCGTGTGCATGAAATAGGCAATGACTATTAATTCTATAGATGTATTTGAAAAGGAAGGATTTACGGGGTGCGTAGCGGTGCTTACAAGTGCTTATATTTGAAAATAAAATATAAGAGCCCTTATAAGTGCTTACTTTTTCTTAAAATGTTTATTTTCTAAAAAAAATTACGAATGTTTAGTTTGGCAGAAATCGAACGTTAGTTTACTCATCGGATGCATAAAATGGTGTTCCGATTGCTAAACCAGCTGACCCACATCGCCACTCATAGTCAAAATGTAAAAACATTTGTCTATGCGTGAAGAAAATATTGCAAATTTGGCGTAAAAAAACGCGTGTCAGCGCCGATGCTTCCGAGAATCCGCCATGTTTGGTCGTGTTCCAAAATTCTGCATAGCGTTGTTGCTGAACTTGCCAAATTTGAGGTTCGGTATAGCATACTTGCCAAGTCTACTGTTTTTAACGGGAGACTGCCGTTTTATGAGTCTGTCTCCCATTTAACACAATTTTCTCCCATTTTTTGTAATTTTCGCTTTAAAATAAATCAATGAAGCTTCAATATTTTTTTGCTCAATAGACAGCGCTCGTAATCGTAGTTACTCGCCAAGTAATTTTCATGTGATTTTCCCGTATTTTGCCGAAATTCCGTATTTTTGAAAAGTCGAAATTTCGGTTCCGCGAATATTCGTAGTTTTGGAAAAAATGTTCTTCCTTAAATGAGAAAATATTGAAGTAGCATGCGTAGATACTTGCTTTTCGAAACGTTTACAAATTAGCAGCAAAACTTCCGCATTTTGTCTTTCATATGCTTTCAAGGGTCAGTCCCGATTTTTTTTTTTTAATCCGATTTCATCCGCTTCGGTTAAAGTCCCTAGTTCTTGTGTACTATCTCATTCCATCTCTTGAACATTAATAACTTCTGGTTTACCATTATTTTTTATGATTTAGCCTCTGTAGTAGAGGATTTGCAATTCGCATTTTGCCACACCCACAAGAAATTTCAGTGAAATTTTACCCTTTTTAAAAATTTTAGTGATTCTATTAGTTAGTTATAACTATTAATATTGCATCCATATTAAGGATCCTGCTTTAAAAATATTTTTTACATAGAATTAAATTTGTTTTTTTTTCCTTCAACTTAGGGTTTAGGTTTTTTCCTTTTTGGGAGTCATTATGTATTGTTATAAAATAGATAAAGAACATTCCTTCCTATTTTTAATCAATATATAACTAAAAAATGACTAAATTAAAAATATATATATTTTGGGATAGTTTATTTGATAAGTGCACACCAGACGTGGTCATGATATTTTGTTTGAATTGTTGTGGTGTAGATGTAAGCCAGTAAGTATTTGGGAGAACTTTCTTTTTATAATCTAACTAAATGTAATTCTTGGGACTTTGTGCATTCCGCACAGTAATGCATTTTCTGTGAAGTGAGTGAAACCAAGTTTCGTCCAATGCTGGCAAATGAAAATCTAGAGAACATCCTATTGCTCATAAAAAAATAGTTTTGCTGGAAAATGTTTCAATCAAACATTTGATGATAAAATTTTATCAAATACTGCTGTAATGAACATGAAATTTTTTTTTTATTTGTAAGTCGGTTTAATTGTTCATTTTGTGTGTGTGTGTGGGGGGGGGGGGTCATTGAAAAAATCTCCTGTTTTTTTCCGTCCAAGGTTGGCAAGTATGGTACTGTACATGATATTGCAGTGGCACAACAAGGGAGGTCATAATAGGCCGTGTCCCCCCCCCCCCCCCCCCCGAGTGATTTGATTTTTTTTTGATAATTTTTATCAACAAAAGACAATATGCATCTTGAGAAAATAAAGTTATATTTTTATCAATAAATCCCTAAATATTGATGGCAGAGGGATCTAAATTAAAAAAAAAGATTTAAAAAATTCTCAGCAGTGCCATATTATGTCACTCAGAAAATTACATTATTTCACCCCCCCCCCCCCCCCCGGAAAAAAGAATTGCACAAAGTTCAGGTGAAATAAGAAACTGCCCCCCAATAAAGAATTCATATATATAATCATTATATTAAGGTAGATTATCAGCATATTACTTTCAATAACTGCAATTTGTTACTATATTGTTTCTTTTTGCTAGATTATCAGAATAATACCTGCAGTAACTGCAATTTGTTACTTTATTGTATATTTTTTAATCAGTGTTTTTTAGTTAATACTACAATTAAACAGGCTCATATAAGCAATCTATCTGTTAAATAAAACTTATTTGTTTTCTTTATGTAGTGCAAAACTTCTCTTCTCATTTTTGTTAGCTATTTCTGGTAGAAGTGTATAATTTTGTCAAGTCGTATTTTTCCTCTTAATTATGCAAGTAATAATGTATATGTGTACTTAAACATGTGCTTATTTTTTTCTGAAAATGTGCTTACAAAGTGCTTATAAGTGTTTACTTTTTTAACTAAAATGTGGCTACTCACCCTGATTTACTTTGGAAATTTAAAAAAAAAGTAAAGGTGGCAATCACTCGTAATTTTTTGAATCGCCACTTTTTTAAACAAGGTCGCCATGTGGCCAGTGGCGACCTCAAATCTTGACCTGGTTCACCATTTTGGTTGATCTGACCGTGCGTGTGTTGAACTTTTCCTGACCCGCCACTTGAGATCAACCACTTGTCTCGCTATTGTTGTTTATTTGCTGCTATCTTCTTCCCACTCTTTTTGAGAAGCCCTTAAAAAGGCCTTATTTTATACTTAAAGGCCTAGAAAAAACACTTAAAGGCCTTACATTTTACACATGCTTTGAGCTACCACATGCATTACTTTCTGTCACTATATTTTGACCTATAGATAACTTATCAGCCAATATTCCTGTATTATTCTACCAAAATTTTTTAATAGTTTTATAATCTTCATCATTTATTAACTTTTAAAGTCCTTTTTTAATGTGTTTAATCAAAATGCAATAGTAATTAGTTGTTTTATTGTTAAATAAGGCGGTAAAGGGAGCCATTTCCTACAACTTGATATTTTATGAAATTTTCAACTCTCTAATGTCTCGATTTCAGTCCTACGTGTTCAGTTTTTACATTAAAATGTAGCTACTTTTCAGCTCTTCTTTTTTTTCATTTTTTGCTTGCACGTAGAAAATAGTCACATGTAACTTTATCTCAATGCTATAATGCGGCAGCAATCATTTAGCACCTGAACGCTACTGACATTACTAAGGAGTACTTAATCATGTATGCAAAGCTTTTTTTTTTTTTTTCAATAGAAAAGAAAAAGGATTAAAAATGGTAATATTGTCTTGACCACATTTAGCTGTCAAAATAGAAATATTTAATAGGTGGCAACTTCTCTATTATAAAAGCATAATGTGTGAAAATATTTGTAGCTTAACTTGTATAGCATAAAAGAACTTTAGAGGCATAAAATATACTTGTAGGTGCGTTATTGAGGATTTTGATCACAGCAATTAAAAATTTTTATTACCTGAGCTTCTCACCCACTTTTCCCCAGATCTGTGAAAATAGTGGTGAATCCAGGATTTTGGTTAAGCCGATGCGTGGGTCAATATTAACTGGGCTGGTGCAAACTTGACCTGCCCTTTCTCACGGGGGCAGATCCATAAATAATTTTTGGAGAGAACCCACTCATTTCTGAGGAAAAAAAATCAAGGACTTTGTTTTACGCACATTTAATAATAGAGTACATAAAGTCCTTAAATCAATTGATTTTTTTATATCAATAGTTTAAAAATTAAAAAAATTTCCACAAACATTATAAACTACTGAATTTGGCTTCATGTCTTCCATAGGAAAACTTAAAAATTGCTGTCCCGTCAAAGGGAAAAGTCAACATCTAAAAGTACTGTTCCCCAAGTTGACAAAAATAAAGCTCATGCAGTATAGGTGAAAACTGGGAAATTTGGTTTGTAGCCAGTTGCCGATAAGCTTAGTTTTCTTAGTCGCCACAGTTTCTTAGTTCTGCTCCAAACTGATACAGAAGTAAAAATTCTTCGGCTCCAAACTGATACAAAAAGGATATTTTACCTGCTCCAAAAGCTGCTACAAATTGTGTTAAGGCGGTGGGAGCCCTGTATCAGACAGAAATGGATGAAAGTACTTATTTTGACAAGGGTCGCAATGGAAAATGTAGAAAATATAGGACAAAGAGAAAAATGTTTAAAAGAATCGTGTACTATTTTAATAAAATGTGGATTCTTAAAAGAAATAATACAATAATATCTAAATAATCACCTGAGAATGATAAAGAACACTGTTAAAATTATTTACATGCATTTAATACATCTCTTTTGCAAGCTTCAGTTTATTATTTCTTGCATCGATCATGGCATTTGCTGCTTCATTATCTTGCATAATATTTCATTTTATACTGCTTGCAATTTTTGCTTCCTTCATATCCTATGCAGAAAACGCCAAAATTCGGATTCGTGAATTTTGCGTAATTGATCGAGTGGAAATTAAGAGCTTGTTTTAAAAAAATTAAATAAATAAAATAATGCTGCAAAAGTTAAAGTGCAGAAACTTATTTTTATTTATTCAGAATAAAAGCAACAATTAACAAAATACATAACTGCAAAAACGAACCCTTTAAAAAAATTGCAATCTAAAAAATGAAACTACACATTTGCGATTGTACTTACATTTCATTTCCCTTCCTTTTAAATCATTTGTGTCTAAAAATCTGCGGCAAAAACATTTCAGATTTTTCTCTGAAAGTAGGGAGGTCGATTTACACTAAAGTTTCTGTTTATTTGTCTGAAAGGTGGGGGTTCGGCTTACATACGAATCGACTTATACGCAAGTATATATGGGTAAAATTTTGATAAAAATAAGAAATTTTATTTGTTTACTTCTTAATTAAACCTATAAAATAATTGAAATTAAAAAGATTCCCGTAAAGGATGCAGGAATGCATGCGTTTCTTTGCTTGCACATGGAAATTCGGCCTACGTAATTTTTAACCTATCGCTGCAATTAACCAAGAAATACATATTGCTGCAACTGAAAGGGAAAAACCAAAATAAGAGCGAAACATTTAAGGTGCTTCAGCAAGAAATTTTCCGGTATTTGTGGAACCCTACGGCTCCTGAGATATAAATGAAAAAAAAATGCCTTTGATGCCAAGATGCCTTTGATGCCTTGCCTTTGATGACAAGACATTTTTCCCAATGCAATTAGCAATTGATTCAACAACAATTTGACCAAGAACTAAAAACCAAAATCCCATATTTTAAAGCTAAAAATCAAATGATTAATTTTTGGCCGAATGCCAGATTCGCGAATTTTCCGCAATGTCGGTTACATGGACAGTAGCACTTTCCTTAAATAGTGAATGCAATAAGGCTATAACAAATTAAATAGGAAAATTTTGTTTGTCATTGTAATTCAAAATAAAAGTTAAGCAAAAATCGTAATCGCGAAAACGAAATCTTTTTATACCACATTCTTGAAAAATGCATATTTCCGAACTTATTAAACATCAGGTTGATTAAATCCTTAAAGAATTCTTCAGTAGAAATCAGTTCTGTTCAGAGCCACCTGTTTCTCCTACCTAAGCTGCGGCAAGGGAGTACAGAGGAGGAAACGGGCAACAATACCAGCTGGTGCCTTTGCCCATTTTCTCTTGATATAAAAAAGCTGTAAGAAAAATGCGTGTTAAAGACGCACAAACATTTTTGAGTATCATTTTTATCATATACATTTTTTTATATATTTTATTCAATTATTCTTTCTTTCTTCCCACGATGAAAATCACGCATCCTGGGGATGCGTAATAGTTTTTTTTTTTTCGCATCCCCACCTCCAATTTTTGCTTATTTGACGTGCTGCAGCGCGTCGGCGGTATCGCTGTTAACACATTTTTAATCTCCACTTTTACTACTTTAATCGCCATGTGGCGGATGGCGACCGCTTATTTTCACCTGTATCATGCAAAAATTTTGACTTATCATTACATAAATACAAGTATGTTTATAGTGTTTCATGGGTTAATATTAAAATTTTTAATTGGTGGGGAGTCTCCGTTCCAAGCTTTACAGTTTACATGTGGAGGAATAGCAATTTTTTGGAAGAGAGAAAACGGCAATATTATTTAACAATTTCAGCCTTTTGTGCTTTCCCACATTTAAAGGTCTTCATTTTATTTTTTATCGAATGGTATGCAAATACAAAAGTGGCAACAGGCTCAGGGCCCAGCTAGGCTGGTCCTAGCCAATTTAGCAGTCCCCAATGGACATCAAGCGCCTTCTTACAAGTTTTTACCCCACTGCAATCAACAGTCGCTTCCGGTAAACTATTCCAGCTGCCTACAACCCTATTGAAGTAGTAATTTTTCCTAATTTCAAGATTAGCCTGAGGATTTGAAAAGCTTAAAACAATGACTTCTGGTTCTACTTTCAGCACACAGCTGCAGCCCATCAACATTTCCCATTTTAATGAATTTTAACAACTGAATCATGTACCCTCTAACTCTCCTTTGCTTAAGACTATGCTGACTTGTTCCTCTGTGTAGAGTTGAAGCAATTCCCATGATTTTGACATCATCAGCAAAAATATTGATGTTCCCAGAATACAGTGGAGTTCAATCAATTGCTTAGGGATTCAGTGGCGTAATTAGTATGGATGATACCTGAGGTGTGTATGTGTATTGATAATGTCATCCCCCCCCCCCCCCACACTAAAAATGTTAACGTGAAGTATGCATTTTTTTAATGTAATATATTTTTAAAAAATCCCAGCTTTGAAAAAGAAGAAATATATATATTCCATTCATATCATGGACATTATAATATTTAAAGTATTTGTTGATGGCAATGGGGTCAAGCGATTAAAAACACTTTGAATGTATTTTTGTTAGGAAACACTTTGCTCAGTGAAAAATAGAAAAGAAAATGCCAGAAAAAAGATCCCAGTTTAAGGTACAGTAGAGCCTCGATTATCCGAGCTAATGTGGACCGAGGGTACCTCGGATAATCGAAAACTCGGATAACACGGACTATGTCCAAATTAGGAGGGAAACATGGTTGAAATGAATGAAAATGTAGTCAAAGATGTAAAAAAAAAGACATTAGCCGTACATACAGGGTGGGGCAAAAGGTATGAACCGGTTTTGATCAGCTGGCGCTCGGCCTGTGGTGTTGGTGGGGAAAGGGGAAGGGTCTCATTGTGGCAGTGGGAGAGTCTAGTTTTCAATAGCAACCATGGTTTGGAAGGGAGAGCATCGTGGGTTTACTGTTATGACTTTTTTTTTTAAATGGCCGTTCTGTTATCGCCACTTCTACCTGTGTGGAGCTGTTAATAAACATAATTTTCGCCATTGGGCTAAGGAAAACCCAAGGGAAATTCACCAGAGGCCACTTCACCCCCTAAAGTGACTGTATGGCGTGCAGTATCCCAATTTGGGATTATTAGTGCTTACTTTTTCGAGGATATTGGGCGAACTTGTTGGAAGAGTTTTTTGAACCTGAGCTGGAAGAATTGAGTGCAGCAACTAATCTGAGAGACATCTTGTTCCAACAGGACGGGGATACATCCCACACTGCTAGGATTTCAATGGCGAGATTGAGGCAAGGGCTCCACCAGCGCCTCATCTCTGTGAGGGGTGACGTAGAGTGGCCTGCGCGCTCGCCAGATTTGAGCATTTGTGACTATTTTCTTTGGGGGTACATAAAGGAAAAAGGTTTTAAACATCGACCACGTACCCTGGAAGAACGTAAATACGTAATCAGAGAGGAAGTTACGGAAATACCCATCGAAATGGGCAGAAGAACGGTTGAAAACTTCAGAATTCGCCTTCGAGAATGCATCGCGGCTGACGGCTGCCACCTACGTGATATAATCTTTAAAACTTGACGTAAAAAACTAGATTCTGTACTGAATTAAACAATATGAACATTATTTCTGTAAGTTTAATGGTTTTGTTTTACATTCCTTTAAAACCGGTTTCATACCTTTTGCCCCACCCTGTATTAGGAAATGAAAAAATGACGTTACATACATACAAATATCTAATTTTACATGTACACATCAGTAGAGTACATATTCCAGTTAAAGTTGTTTCTTGAAGAAGTTAATGCATACATATTGTTTTCTGTTTAACCACTTAACAGTCTCTTTTTTCTGACATATTGTGTCAAAAAACAAGCATATTTTTAAAAAACAATTTTATTTTAAAATCGATTTTATAAACTCAAATCAACAGTCAAAACTATTATACGTGTTGAATTTATGAAATTATTATAATTTTTATTTACAATGAAAAAATTGCATTTTTACTTAAAGTTGGCTTTTTTCCGGTGAATTAAGCAAACTGAGAAAAACACTTTACAAAAATGGATGTTAAAAAAAGAGAATTCATCATTATACTTACATCTAATATCTTTTAAAATTCAGCTTTTGTATGATAAATTTTAAAACACGGTGACAAGCATAGACCAACATCACAGTCGGGACAAAAATATCTAGTTTCTTTTCTCACTCTTTTTCCGAAATCGTTTCTTTTAGAGCAACACACAAAGCACTGCCTTGTCGGTCTCAATTTTTTGTCGCTGGGACCAATCACTTCTAAAAAATGTCTTTCAGTCAATCGTAAGGGATTGGGCAAAATTCCTGGTCGTCCTTTTTTTTCATTTACAGTCCCGTGTCTTTCAATCAGGCGATCTATTATATCAAGTCTGAAATTCAAATGCGAGTATTTTCCTCCATGCTTCTGGTATAAAACAAATGCATTCCACAGCGATACATCTAAAAGGTGGAAGAATATTTTTTTGTAATATTTCTTTCCTCTTTTCTTTGTGACTGGATAATTGGTGAGATGCTGATCCATTCTATCTACACCTCCCATGGTATTATTATATTCCATCACTACCTTTGGTTTCTTTCTGACTTCATTCTTGTAAGATGGCACTTCAATCATTATAGGGTTGTGTATTGTGGATAATAGAGATACAGCTTTCTTATCCATCCATTTGATTAGACAGACTTTTCCTCTTTGGTATGCACAGATTTTGTCTAATTTTAATTTTTTCTTCTGTAATTCTTTTGGGACGTCTTTTCTGGTAAGTTTGAGGGTTCCATATATATCTGTTTGACGGTTGATAAGGATATCTGCAAGTTCTGGTGATGTGTAATAGTTATCTGTCGTTAGGCAGTATCCTTTATTCAATAGTGGCTGCATAAGAGTCATCACTACTTGAGAGGACTTGCACAAATGCTGGTAATTATCATCAAAAAGTGTATCTTTCCCAGTGTATATAATAAGTTGATACACATAACCTGACTTCGATTCACATAAAACAAAACTTTTTATGCCGAATCGTGATCTCTTTAGAGGTATATACTGTTTCCAGTGTAATCTTCCCTTGTTCAGCATCAAACTCTCATCGATTGTAACATCTCTTTCAGGTGTGATAGTTTCTCTGTAACGAGTATTCAAATGCTTGATGATCGGCCACAATTTCTGCAGTTTTGGACACTCATGTGTTTTAGCATCAAATTTGGTATCATCAGAAAAATGTAAATACCGGTGAATAAGATGAAAGCGTCGATAAGACATAATTTTTGTAAAAAATGGAGTTGATGTTGAATGTCTCTTACTCCAGTATTGCTCAACATCCGGCTTTTTCACAATTCCTTGCAAAATATTCAAAGCAAGAAACACTTGAATTTCGTTCTTCGTTGTTGGTTCCCATTTTTTTGCTCTGCTTTTCCTTCGCAGATTACTATTCCGAATGGTCCGATCTGCATATTTATTGGTTTCAGAAACTATAATTTCAAGAAGATTATCATCAAAGAAAATATCAAGAAATAGTAGAGTTCCATTACTTAGATCAATATTCAAATGAACAGCTGGATTTGCTGTGAAAGGAAATCGCGGTGGAGGTGAAGGAGGATTAGTAATATCTAGTTCACAAAAGTTTCGAACTTGAGTTAGGTCATCCGAACTTTCCGTTTCCTCATCACTAGAAAAGTCCGAAAAAGAACTTTCATAACTTCCAGAATCATTTAGAGAAATTTCAGATTCACTGTCTGATCCACTATAAGAGTTATCATCTGTTATGAGCTGTTCATTATCACTCATTCTTCTTTATTTCAGCGTCAAAAGAAACAGAATTTGCAGCAAGCTGTACGATAAACAGATTGATTGAAAACAAAATTCGCAACTTTCCCGCGTAAAAGAAAAACAGTAAAAAATAAACTAGAAACCAGATTTGCAATCAGATCTTTACTGGACTACTAGAGCCATCTGTTAGAAGCATTGCAAACTAATCAAGCAAAAATATCGGGAGAATCAGAGGATTAGAGCAGAAAAATACGTCGCCCGAGCGGCGTTCGGGCAAAACAGGAAAGTCCCACTTCCAAGCGCACGAGCGGCGTCCGGGCAAAACTGGGAAGTGGTTAACAAAACTCCGCTCGCTTTTTTGCTGCCGTTTTACGCAATTGTTGTAGCTGGTAACGCCGTCATTAGCTGCCAAAAAAATTTTTTTTCAAGGGCAAATGTACCTTGGTTAACCCGGAACTCGGTTAGTCGGGGCTCGGATAACCGAGGCTCTACTGTATTTGTCTAACTGTATGGAACTTTTAAAGGTTTATTTTCCCTGTCACCCCAGAATGAGTGACACCCAGGATGAGCCGCCCCCACTTGGCTATGCCACTGTATGGATTGTTGAAGCAACTTTCCTGTTAGTTATATCTTTGGATTTCAATGCTCTTTGCAATCACTGATTGGCTTCCACTAAAAAGTTTTGAATTGGAAGAAGTAGTAGTTTTTTTAAAAGTAACATACAATATAATTATGCCTGTTAAAACATCAGAAATCATTAAAACCTTACATTTTCTCAAAAGTGAATAATTGAAACATTTACAGGATGCAAAAGGATTGTAATTCTAAGCACAGCATGCAATTTTTTATTTATTTATTTTTTTTTTTTTTGTGAAGCACATGTTCAAATTTAACAAGAAGTTCGGTCTAGAACTATACAAGTCTACTTTCCCGTATACACCAGCTTCAAATTTATAATCTAGCTATCTCTCTCTCTCTCTTTCTCGTTTAGCTTTAGTTCTTAATTGCTTCAAATATACCTTTTTCAATGGTTAATACATATTCATTCAATAGTTCATTTATTCAGTCATTCATGTATTTATTCACTCATTTATTTATTCATTCTTTTGCTTATTCATTTAATCATTCATTAATTCAAAAGTATTCTTGAAAATCCCAAACAAAATACTACTTAGGAAAATAGGCTCGTTAGTTCTGGATAAACTTTCTATGTGAACATGTTCTATGTCATAAGAGCTTTCTGATAAAGTTTGTTCCAAGCAAATCGGTCCATTAGATCAGGATTTATATAGGATTGAAATTTCCCCGTAGGCGCTATGTTAATTTTTTTGAACTGTTCAAAAATGAACAAAAGTTGTTCAAATCAATATTTCACGCCAAGAATTTCTTCCAGTGAGCTTGTTCATTGGAACTTGGATCTTGTACCCAGAGTTTACATAATTTGCTTCATTTTCGCCCATAGGCGGTAATGTTAAATTGAACTGTTCAAAATTGAACGAAAAATTGTTCAAATCAACAAGTAAAATATGTAAATAAGATGTCCTCGCCGAGATATTTCGAATGCAAAAAGAATTTTTCGAATTGGACAATTCGTTCAAAAGTTATTAAGGGGGGGGGGGCAGACCGAACGACAGACACACTTTTCCCCCATCTCAAAACCCTACTTTCAAATTTTTTATTTTTCAATCTTTATTTAATTACTTAACTTGTTTTTGACTTTTTAATTTCTAACGATATTTTCACGATACATTAAGCCTTCTTTCATGCTTTATTATTATTTTTTTTACTTCTACGGGAAAGTAGGCTAAAAAACGTTAGACAGAAAAAAAAAATGTTTTTAAAGGTCATGAAAACTATTCCAATATTAAAAAATAATAAATTTTGAAAAGAGAAAAATACTACTTAACACATGTTTCTCTGGAAATTACTTGTTAAGTTTATTAAAAATTGATATCCAATGCAGTAACAGTTGATTTCGGCAATTATTCTATTATTGGGATGGTTTAAGAAACAATGGAGAAGTTTGTAAATATGTATCAATTCCGTTGATTTATTGAATTCGCCGCAGATTTCTGGATGCGAATTTCAAGGAATTTTTTTTTGGAGTTGGGCTGGGGGTGATTTGGATCGGAAAGTTTTCGAAAATTAAAAAAGAAAATGAATTTTCCAAAAAATGTTCAATTGATTAATTTTAAGCTTTCTTTAACGATTAATATCCTTAAAGTACTTTGGGATGAGCAAATTATTTATTACATTAAAACAAATAGTTTCTAGAAAAAAATAACCTCTAGCATTAACGTTACAGTAGTACTTTCATTTAATGGCTTGATTTTTCTTTTCGTTTTTTTCCGAGCTGATATATACATACATAAACATGGCTGGAGAGAGGGGGGTGGTATAATTATATAATTAATATTTTGAATTTATTGTGCCTAAGTTTTCCGAATATCAAAGTCTTTTCTAGTACCTTACTGGTGATTTCAAGGACTTTTGACTTTTGTGGGCACCAAGTTTCAAAAATGAATCTCTAGGATTTTCAAGGACTGTGGGAATCCTGAGACACCAGGGAATACAAAGCGCCCTAGGGCGAATCTATGTTTTGGTTTTGAAAGCGATCTTTCAGCTCTGCTCCTTTTTTCTCCATGGACAGGAGGGGGAAAAAAGCAAAATAACCCTGATCTTTGTAGTCACGTTTCAAAATGTCAGTTTTTGCTCATTTTTGTAGTTCTCTGAACAATAAAACTGGAGAGATCCACAAATGCCACTACTTATTTTTCGTTCTACATTGAAGGTAGAGATACTTTGTCACCACATAGATTTCAGTAAAATGTCTCTTTATGTAATTATTTCAGTTTTGCTAAAAAAATGAGCTGTCATTTTGCCATCTGACTGCAGAAATAGATGCTATCACAAACTGAGAGGTCCTGGGCCTTTTCTCCCAAACTTTTTAAAAATTGCAGTTTTAGGCTATCTTTAGTCAGGTGAAAAGGGAAGTCATAATCCATATGCCTCCTCCCCCATTGAATCAATACTTGATAATTGCTCTTAATGGTTTTCATAATTAAGCTGCCATATAGTGTTTTTATGTTTTTTTATAAATTAATCCTTTAAAACCAATTTACTTCACAGTTCAAGAAAATTACACATTAATTTACTTTGAATAAAATTTTATAATATTTTTTAAAAAACATTTTAGGCAAGTTAAGCACTGAACTCTACAGACTATTTTACCAAATGCCATAATAATAAGGTATAGTAATTTGAAACACAGCAGGCTATGGTGCAGATTGCTGCATTAATTTTTTTAGAAGGGTTGTTTTCAAGCAATTTTAGTAGTTTTTTCTTGTGGGGGTGCACTTGGGAAACATTGTAGTGAGCAGCGGCATCCCCTACCTTTTTATTTTAACACAAGCACTCCACCACTTGTTTTGAATTTTAACATAAGTGTACCCCCACTTTTTGATATTTGTATATGTAAGCATCCCCACCTCTTTTCCCAGGACTACACCATTGCTCATAAGGATTAAAACCCAAGGACTGAGTTATAAATGCACTTTAAAATTTAAACTGTTTTAATTGAAGAAGTTTTTGTATTAGTTCCAAGATTAAAAGAGAATCCGATAGAACATGATTCAATTGCTTAATTTTATTGAAATGGATGTTAATACTCTAAATCTTTGTTCAAAAGGCAGGAGCGGAGTTGATTGTTAGCTCCAGTGGCTGTGATTGTTAAATAAGTGATTTTAGTCAAATATGTTTTATATATATTTAACTCTTGTTTTGAAATTTTATTTCTACTATCAAGAATTAAATATAATGAAATGGGATAATTACAAATTTATCTTATGCCTTTGGAAGGCATAAGCCCCATCGCTCCTAAAAGTTACTTATTCAGTTTTAAATATTCTTAAAATCGGTATTTGCCCTTAAAAGTAGGATATACTTGCCAGTCCATTGCCACCAACTATAACAATGGTCGTAGCAAGCGTATTGATACTATGTAATCTTCGAAACAATCCCAGCCCGTTCATTACAATGTTGAAAAACTCTCTCTCGTTTTGGCGCCAAGAATAAGCGCGCGAACCAACTGGGCTGAATCGCCTAGCACTCTGGGACGTGACCACGTGAAAAGGGAAAATGTGGACGGTCCTATGTGGCCGCTAGAATAGGGGCGATCGCGGCTTTTGCTTTTAACTAGTTGTTTATGTGCTTTTTGCGTCCGCGGTATTTGTATTCTCTCCGATGGGAGGTCCCCATTTGTAGCGACATTGTTTGCCCCGAAACATGTTAACTAGCAATCATGTTTGAAAATCCATTAGTATGTTCTAATTCCTGCTCGAGTAGGCCTAACGTATACATTTATGCGAAAGTTCTCGGCAGGAGACATCGTTCCGAATGTATAACTAAGACTGAACGAAGTCAACTAATTAAAACTAAATTTTTGTCAGAATTTTTTTTAGTGTAATTAATAATGTACACGTATCTTTATTTCACTTCTTGAAATGTGTTGAAGCTAGAAATCGTGTACTTTGTATGCTTTGAATTTAAAAACGTCAATAGCTTCGTCTTACCAGTTTCAATTTTTTTGCCGAGATGTGTAAGTAAAGTAAAGTTATATATTGTTCTCCAATACTGCATGTAATAAAACTGGCTTTATTTCTATAACAAGCAAGGAAATTTTAGTATTGGGATCTAATTGTGATCGTCAGATGGCCTGATAAGGCGGCATGTAGATTTTGCTTATGTAGCAAATTTGCAATAATAATAAAAGTTATCATATAATAACGTTTTAATTTCTTCAGAAACGTAGTCAATTCATTAGATATTGTGCGGTGAATTTTGAAGTAAATTTCTCATATTCCATTATTCATATATTCAGGTATAATGTTGGAATTTAAACAACTGCAACATTTTAGAAAATACTCAAAAGTAAACAAATAAATTCTTGGGGTGCGGTAATCAAAATTCCTAATTTCTACAGGCCTGTCTAACTCAAACATAAAGTATAGCATTCTCTTTTTCAGTGTTTGAATTTTTTCTTTTTGAAATGTACAGGTGCTTTCTTTGAATACAAGTATTTCTTTCATTGTTTAATAAATGAACTGCTTGTCATGTTGTCTATCTTTACTCATATGTATGTAAATTACTTATTTAGTTTTAAGTAAGCATTTAAAACTCAATTCTTATTATTATTTCTCATATAATGTTGAAATATTATAAAGTAACCTTTTTTTCAGCTTTAACAGCTGCTTTTTAATTTGTAGGAATCGGATTTTTGTATAATGAATGGGCAATTCTTTGGTAACACAATTAACAGATAAGAGCAAATTTATAACTTTTTATTAAATTTAAACTATGTTATTATTTTTTCTAAGCTTTGATTTTTTTCAAATATGTTAAGTAATTGCAGAAAACAGTATTTGTGCTGGGAATTAATCACAAACAATGTAATTTTTTAGAAATTTTTAAAGGTTTGGTCAGAAAAAAAGACAAAGAAAAAGTGTTGTTACTCAAATTTAAATTCTTGTGAATGTAAACATGTCATCATTGTTCATTTTAGGTCTTTCAATAACTTGATTTTACACTCTAATGAAAGATATGTTGCTCAGACTACTCATTACCCAACATTTTTAATTATGATTTAAATAGAAGTTTATAGAATTACATCAGTGGTAACAGAATTACTGCTTCTTAAATTCGACCTATTAAAATTAATTATAGAACCAATATAAGATGTTAATAGTATTTATTTTACTTTACAGTCCGTTTGTCTTCTTAACTATGCATTTTTAAAGGCTAAAGGATTTCTGTGGTCCGTTTGTATTCAGGAAGAAAGTATTGTTAAAACCATTGTCTTCTTCAGCATAATTAAAATCATTTTGACAATGGCATGTAAAAAGTCTATCCCATTTAAAATTTTGTATAATCAAGACACTGCTGTATATCATTTCCATTTTCTTGCTTGAAAATGCATGAACGAGTTGCATGTATTTTAGAAAAACCACCCGTTATGGCAACTTAATTCACATTTGTTGGCTCACAGAATTCAAGATTAAGTTAAAATTCTGACATGCAGATTCCTTTGAAGAAACTTTTTTATTTACAACATAATAGACTGATAAATTTGGCAAAATTAATACTGCACAACAGGAATGAGTAGAATATTTTCATTGTTCTACAAGTATAGTAACATAATTTTTGCCACATTTTGTCAGTTTAACCACACTAATAATCTGTAACATTTTGTACTTCTTATCTTCCTTTGGTAACAGTTTTTGACGCAATATTTTTTACTTAAACAAACCCACAGCATCCATTCTATGGTATGGCTCATCATGAAACATTTACGTTGTATAATTCAATTCAAGTGGGAAAGAGCATACAACAAATTTTTCAGTCTAGTTTAATTTACCTCACAAAAAATCAGCTGTACATAAGTAAAACTTTTCTTTGTATTATATTAACCATAGGACAACAGCATTTTTCTTACTTTGTACTTAAACAGCAATGAAACTAGAAGAATGCGTCATTTTAAATTTAAATTGCTTGCAGGGGTCCAAAAAAAAATTTAGTCTATTTACAGACCCTACAAAAAATTTTAACCCCTAAAATTGACACTTCTCGAAATTTCTGACAAGCTGATACACCTTCCATGAATTTTAAAGTGTGCTTGAAGCTTACAGCAAGGTAGCAGAAATCGCGCAGCATGGCAGCAAGGGCTGCAGTTTTGTCTTGAAGCTTGCAGATTAATTAGCCACCTTACAAAAAATTTAACAAACGACCGGGGAAAAAAAAGTTTTCTGGTTTTTAAATGATTATATTTTCTCCCTAGTATAAATAATCACCCTTTTCTTCAAATTGTAAGAACGTAAGATTCCCTCTCTTTCACAAACTTAAAGATATCAACCAGATTACTTGGTTCAATTTTAGGTTTTATTTATTTATAAATTGAATAATTATAATATTTATTTATTGTCTGTTTTGTTATATGTCAACTTTTTAAAATGAATAGTTTGCTATTTTTGATGATTGTAAATTTGGTTCTGGATACCTGTTTAAACTTGTCTTTTTAGATTTTTTTTAAAACCAAAAATCTAAAAAATTCCCAATTGTATGAAAAATCATACCTTTTGCTATAAAATATCAAAATTTTATAACATTCTCAGTAAATTAAATTTTGGCCACTTATGTCGTATTCCTCAAAGAATTGCCCGAATGTCTTAAAATTAATTCTTGTATACTGCATTCAAGCCTATTATAATAGTAATAAAGATGGTTTAAACTAAACTTGAAACAGTTTTAATAAAAAATGACTTGTGAAAAATTTCATTTATTGTAACTATTTTTACAAAAAAGGATATTTTTTTTTAAAACTAATATTTAGCCATTCCAATTTTAGCTCAGATAATTACGCTTCCTGTTGTAAGTACACCCACAACAATAGCCATGTCTCCTTTCAAAATGGAACCTGCTATATTACCAAAAACTGTACATCTTTCCAGCTCCCCTGTGGTAAGAATTCATTAACTGATTATGTATTTTTTAATGATTTAAAAGTGTATTGAATGATACATAAGCAGAAAAATGCTAGTGTTGAATTGATTGTAATGCATTATTTTAGTTAAATTTTATGTTGAAAAATAGATGTAACCATAAGTAAATGTGAGTGTTTATAGAAGTAATGGTTTAGCCATAATGTTTTTTTCTTTCTTAACTTATTTTTATGTCAGTGCCTTGTATAGAGAAAGTGCACAAGTGATCAGCCGCAGTTGCATAGCCAGGGTGGGGATAGGGAGTTCATGCTGGAGATTATCCTCAGTTGTAAAAAATACAAAGTATCTTTATACATTTTGATATAAATAAGTGATAATGTTTACATGTAGTAAAATCTATCAGGTACCGCTATCTAGGGGGAAACTGAGAGTCAAAAAAATGACGGCAATGGTACCACACTCGTTATGGTGCCGCTGAAAGAGTTGGCACCAATCTCTGGGGACGCACTAGCTCTGCAATGGTTGAGGACCAATAGAAAGAAAACGAAGTAAAATCTATTAATTTTGAAGTTTGATATATTGGCAGGTTCTGATCAACAAAGTACCACATGAATAATACTTTCCATCCTTTTGTCATCTAAGAATATTTGGTGAAAGCCTGAGAACTAGGGATCTTGGTTAATAGAATTTTGTTGTAAATTTATTTGAATAAGTTATTTTCGATCGTAAAGTGTATTCAAGGGTTTGATTTTTTTTTTAACTAGAGAAAATTATGATGGATACAAATTCTTTCGGAAAATATATTAAAAATCTAATTTCTATTTAAAGATACATTGTGTTTTTAGAAAGCATAAAAATGATTAATAAGAAAACATACATCAATTATAATTAAGTCATTAATGTTTTAAGATGAAAGTTGAACAATCAGATATAGGCTATTTGGACGCACCTAGAAAATGAAATATTTGTGAAACCATTAATACTTGTGAAATCGGCTGATGTGTGCACCACATGACTTCCTTGTACTACACTAATTATATAATAGTATACCTTTTTAAGAACTAAAAAAATGGTTGCTTGTATCGAATATGGACGTTAAAAGTTACATTTCTTAGTTCGATTATTTTTTAAAGAATTTTTTTATTCATCTTTATTGACCTGTACCTTCACACTATAGTAAATATATAGAGAATGACATTTTAAGGATTAAGGTTATTTATTATTTTCATTGACCTGAGAAATCTAGAATTAAAAGACCATAGTAACTGAATAGAATCAGCAAAGGATAATAAAAAAAAAAATACAACTTAAGCGGGCCTTAGATTTAGGTGTGAAGAGCATTTTAAGCACTTCAACCCTATAGGGGTCTTTCTCCGGTAATGGTAAATTTCATGTCCCTGGCTTAAAAATACAATTGATTTAAGTCCACCATGAATTTAAAAATTTTTACACACACTTCTATTCAAACCCTATTTTGTGTACTAGTTTAAATATTAAAAAAAGATAAATTTGAATGTTTTAAAAATTTTTAAAGTTGTAAATGTTATTACCATGGCATGTCCCTATCTGCAAACTTTATAATTTGAATCTCTACTGTAAAAATTGAAAAGCTTTAAAAACATAGACAACAACCAACTAGGTATATTTCATTTCTCTATTTTAAATATATTTGGCTCTTTTCACATAAAGGGGGAAAATTATAGTACTTTTTTCCCCCTTAAAATTTATCCCCAGAAGTAATTGTCATTACCATGGTGTGGAAGTTATTTTTCTCTAGCTCACTACCAGATGCCACTTTTTACACTATCAAACTATTAGCAATACAGGATAACATGCTCTTACTGACAGACAATTCATCTTTGGTTCAAATAAATAACAACCATTTCATTTTGTTATTTTTTTACCAAAATTTTAACCAGTGTCTTTATTGTGTGTCATTACCATGTCTATTGTTACTGAAATATAAAGTGATTAAAGTTAAATATTTTGAATGATTTATAGACAGTTTTAGGACTATGTTTAGGATAAATATAGTATTTGATTTTAATTGCTATAGTTTAGCCATAAGCAGGCCTAACATTAAAAAATATCATTACCATGTCTTCAGAACACCATAGTAATGATGTCTAAGGACATGGTAATGACAGTTTTTGACTTTATAATAAATTCATAATTATCCTGAGAGGAAATTGCCTTTATTTTATCCTGCAGACTAATTTGATTAGAAACTTTTGCTTTGATTTTTTCACATATAAAGTGATCTTAATGAAATTACAAAAGCCATTTTGGATTCTAATTAGCAGTTTTATTTAAATTTATTATTGTTGTTATAAAAATTTTCTAGATCCTACCACTAATCTTCTAATGACTTATTAACCTACAGAAATTCAGTTTTTATAAAGAACTCAATATTTAAATTCATAAAATCCTGTTGTATTTTATTTTCAAACATACTGCTTTAACTTAACGTATTTTCAAACTTTTTTTATTTTTAGAAATAACAGAAGTTTTAATCCCTTTTTTTTAAATATGAAGGGTAAAAAATACTCTAAAAAATAAAGGCAGTAAGAATAACTTTAAAAATACTATACATTTTTTAACTATTAGAGAATTAATATGTAATTTGTTTCTTTGACATGCATAGTAGTTGTAAATCCGAAAGAAATTAAACTGTTCACTGTAAATGCATTTTTAAAACATAAACTAATGAAGATGATTTTAATGTAGTTTAACACATATTCTTCTACACACCTAACTATTTGTGTAATTATTTAGCCTATAGTTATTTCCATGGATCACCTGTCATTACCATGTTCCTATTTGTCATTACCATGTCCCAATAAAATATAATTGATTAATTAAGGGTGTAATTAAAGCAAATGATCTCTGCTGGGATTTTTTCCCAGATTTGTGGACATGAATAATTGTTTTGGCATGAAAAAATTTAGAATTGAAACAAAAAAAATATTTTTTTTAAAAGCTAATATTTACCATTATCTGAGAATGACCCATAACATTGTTGAGATCCAATGGAGAAAAGACAGTTTTACTACATCCATATTCTTGCAAATGCTTCAAAATGTGAGTTCTATGGGAAAGTCGCCAAATATCACATAAATCGTGAAACCAACCCTGGATTTGGCTCCAAAATTGCCGAAATATTCGCAAGTTATCGCCAAATGAGCTCCAATATACTTCACTATGTAGTTGGTTTCAGTAATGCCTTTGAGTAAATATCTTGTTGTGGAAAATAACTGGAGATTTGCTTGCAATTGACCCAAAATTGCATATAAAACCCATTTGCAACATTAGATTGCAACCAAAAGGGGAGGTGCACAACTAGATCGTGTACAGGTCCTACATACGAAATTTCAACCTTCTACGACTAACTATTTTGAGTTATGTGAGATATGTACATACAAACATTCAGATGGTATGACAAAACTCATCAAAATGGACTTGAGCATAGTCAAATTTGATATTTCAGAGGTCTGTACAGAAGTGCATATGTACATATGGACATTGAGAAAAAACTGACCAAAATGATTAACTTCTGATTTAAATGCAAATTGAAGGAGAAGTTTGAATGCAAAATTTTTCTCGATTACAATACTGCCTGTAGTTTTTTTTACAAGGAAGTAAAAAGAGGAAATCACACAAAACTTTTGCTATATTTTAAGGTAACCAAAGTTTTTTAGATGAAAGATATTCATAACTTTATAAACAGTGATGACATGAATCTTTCTACTACAGAATGGGGCCCCAATTTCGGAATCCCGAAATCGGGAAGACCCAAAATACGGAACTTTTTCCGAATTTTGAAAAAAATCGGCCGCAAACAATTTTTTTTTTTTTTTAGTTATTAAAGAATTGGGAAATATTTTGCCTGGTTGGTTTTTGGGAAAAAGGCATTTTAAAGAGAAGGACAATAAAATGTAATTAACATGTTTAAGATCGGAAATGTGCTGTTTAAATTAAAAAAAAAAAATTTGCAATTTTCTGAAAAGGGTTTGTTTTTGTGATTAGAGTTTTTATTAATTATTGCTCTAATTCTGAGTTTATATTATCAAATTTTGCTTTTTTTATTTAGTTTAGTTTTTAGTAGTTTTCTTATATATATATATATATTTTTAATGAGCTCTAATTTTCGCACGATACGAACATTCGCTAAATGAAAAATCCGCGTTTCTCGTATCTTCCCGATAGTCTGATCTTTTACTACAATTTAGTGGCTAGAGAATATAAAATCATATCAAAATTTGACAGAATTATTTTCTCTTATTGTTTAATTAAAGAGGTTAAAATAACATCGGGAAAAGTCTGGATGTTTCGATGCTTTGTGTCGATTGTCGAATGTAAGCCTACTCCAATTTTGTTTTTTTGTGCTAAATTTAGCGACTTATAGGCAAATATAATGTAATGTATATATAATGTATATATACGATAATAAAAATGCTGTAAATGAGCAAAATGCTAATAAAACGTTCTAGAGCAAATTATATGGGCTCTGATGCTACTTACAAGATTTTTTGAATGAGGACCCAAAATCCGGAAAATTCCGAAATCCGGAAAGATCGCGGCCCCGATCGTTCCGGATTTAAGGTCCCATACTGTAGTATTTCATGAAACCATTAAACACTTCAACTACTGTCCAAGAAGGTCTGTAGAAATTGAAAGGATATTTTCACTAATAACAGGTTTGGCAAGTTTTTGCTATGGGCAGGAAATAAAACCTGGAATAAAACCTATTCATACTTAATTAAGCCACTAAATTAAATTAAGTACTATAATATATGCATTATAGTATAAGTTTGCATTTTATGAAAAAATACTGAATTTCGTAAGAGTTAAAAAATGAAACTATATACAAAATTTGCAGTAAATAAATAAATAGAAAATTAATTGAACTTTCATTTTGTATTAAAACCCAGTTACTTTTCTGGATTTTACTGAATAAATTCAAAGTGGCAAGCTGGATCATTGTACTTTTATAACTGATGTTATGACGGTAGGCAAAGCATTTGAAAAGGCTGTTGATGAATTTCCGAATTTGAATAGTAAAGACGCAGAAAAATGAAATTACTGAATGTGATAAAAGTAAAATGTTTGTTCTTTTTTCCAAAAACAAATGGAAGAAAATAAATTAAGTTGCCTTAATAAAACATAACAGTATTTTCATTGTGTGGTTTTATTTTAACACTTTCGTGTTTTGAATTAGTAACGCCCTTATTTCTCATTATATAACAACAATATGTATATTTGCCTTGATTTTTTCCAATTTTTGCCGCCGTCCTGGCAAAAATACCAACCCTGTTTAAGAATAATAATTTTCAGGAGGCAGTATCTAATTACATAAAATTTTTAAAAACAATTTGATTTATAGCATTAAAAATAATTAATGAGCATTTTATTTTCTGTGTGAATAATTCAGGGTTTGGGACAAGTCCCTTTTTTCATTGAAAGTCGCTTTTCAGCATTACTTTTTGGGCACATTTTTTCGACATAGGTCATTTTTTATTTAGACTTTTTTTTTTTTTTCAAAAATTTTGCTTCTGATTCTGATGCAACATTCTCATAGAAAAATGAAACTGATTAAAAAAAGATGGATAGATTTAGCCAAAAAAAATTTTTGTATAAGGAAAAGTACCATTTCAGCTTTTTTGGAAAAGAAATAATTATAAAAATATAAATAACAATAAATTGTTGTGAAAAAATAAAAACAGATTCACTATATGACGAGGCTTTTTTTTGGAATAAAGACAAATCATTCCAACTTGTCACACTCAGAAAAGAGCACAGAGACTTAGCTAGAGAAAACCTTAAGGATTGACAAAAAATTAGCAGAATCGATCCCTTCGATCAAAAGTCCTAATAGTTTGTTCCACTGGCTAGAGTTTGAACAGAATGGTGAAGCAATAATTGCAGTAAGTCAACCGTCAAATATTGTAAAATTAGAGGAATTTTTGAAAGCAATTTCACCAATATCAATTGAAGTCAAGAGGATATTTTCTTTTTCTCAGCACTACAGCCAGTTTCCAGAAGCCAAAGCTGTCTCAGTCAGCTTCGACCATCTAGATCTACTTGCTGCTATGGTTTTTCATCGGTTGATGCCCAAGTCCTTCAACCACTTTTCCAATTTATCTATCCACCTTGTTTTCAGTCCTCCTCTTTCTTTTCCTCTCTGGAGTTTGAAAAGTTAATTTCTTAACAGGATTTTCAGTCATATCTAAAAGTGTCCTAACCACCTAATGTGGGATATCTTGATCACTTTCATTATGTTGAGTTCTCTGTATTTCGATTGAAGTTCATGATTGTAACATATTCTCCAGATTCCGTTTTCTCTTACTGCCCCAAAGACTCAATATTTTTCTCTCGAAAATCATCAGTTTCTCTTCATCTTTGTTAAGTGTCCAGTAGGGTGGCCCTTATTTTTCAACTTTCGAAAAGCTTAGCTCCCAACCCCCTATCTTGTTCCAATCAACAAAAAAATGATATGTGCAAAATTTTAGCTTAATCGGACTTCATTCTGGTGGTCCTCATCGACCATGAGTTTTTGAAATTGTCATCTGTAAAATGCAGTTTTCATATTAATGGCTGCAGCAGAAGCTTTCAGGAATGATACTGAAAAGCTAGTAATAAATCTTATTTCTTTTCACAATCTCGGAAAAAAATTTAGGGAAGCAAGATACACAGAAATCCAAAACAAATTTAGATTAGACAACTGCCAATAATTAGTGTTACACTGGGATGGAAAGTTGCTCCCAGCATTAACAGGTGTAGAAAAGGTTGATAGACTGGCAATAACAGTCACCTTTCAAGGCAAAGAGCAACTGCTGGGAGTGCCTGAAATCCCAACATCTTCAGGAGAAGAGCAAGCGTTGGCTGTTTACCGTGCAGTCGAGAAATGGAGTATAACTAACAAAATTCAGTCACTTTGCTGTGATACTACATCATGCAACACAGGCCGAATAAATGGTGCCTGCATAAATCTAGAAAAGTTGTTCAATCGTGACCTGTTGTACCTCCCTTGTCATCACATTTTTGAATTCGTTTTGAGAAGCTGTTTCGACTTGCTGATGGATGCGACTACTTGTCCAGACATGCTAGAGAAACTTGGGTTAAAATGGACAAAAATGTTTACGTAACTAATAAAAATGAAGTGCCTTATGATGTTCGCTCTACCATTATTCATTTTATTGAAGATCAGCTTGCTACTCATAAACAACTGCGAGATGATTATCAAGAATTGTTGGAGTTAACAATGATCTTTCTTGGAGGCATTCCAAAGAATGGCATATCTTTTCATATACCAGGAGCTGTAAGTCATGCTAGATGGATGTCAAAAGCAATCTACGCATTTAAAATATTCTTAATTCATGATCAATTTAAATTATCTAAAAGGAAGAATTCCTTAAGAAGAATATATATTTTTCTTGCTCAATTGTATGTTCGAGCATGGTTCTTGTCACCAAATGCAATTAAAGCACCCTATCATGATTTTCTTTTCATGTATCAATTGCTAAGTTATCAGGCTATTGATCCAGAAATCAGTAAGGCTACTGCAAAAAAATTTTCAGAACATCTCTGGTACTTAGTTCCCGAAACTGTGGCTCCTTCCTTTTTTGATGACAATGTTCCAATAGATGAAGTATAGCTCAAGTTATGCTGGAGGTTGAAGGAAGTGAAGAATAGGAAGAAGATACAAATCAATTTAAGCGATACATTCTTCACCCAAACGATTTTTAATCATTTTCAAAAATCAAGTTTCCGTCTTTTGTAACATCTAGTACAAAACATTTCTTCACGAGATTTTCTATCAGCACCGATTTTCTGTACAAAGACCCTTCAACATGGGAAGATGATGTTGGTTATAAGAGTGGAATTGAAAAACTTCAGACCATCATTGTTGTGAATGACGTTGCAGAAAGAGGTATCAAACTCATTCAAGATTATAATAACATTCTTACATAAAAAAAAACCCAACTGCTACTAAATCCTCACTTATGAAAAAATAATATTTATTGTTATTTCGCTTACATTATGTTGTAATTCTATCAAAAGTATTATAGTAAATAAAAACGCTTTGCTCTTATCGAAGTTATGTGATTTATTTTTAAAAATCAAATGTGTATTAATTTTTCATGCTGTTTTGAAATTTTTTTTATAATTTACTTTGGGGAAATTGATTTGAAATGTTTTTAAACAATTGCTGGGAAGACCAGACAATTCCACATACATTTCTCAAAGAAGTAACGGACAAGCTAGGAGCTAAGGAAGAATATACGTGTTTGTAATGGAATTAATCAACATGCATTACTTCAAGCTCTTTGAAGGTCGCCTAAACGTTAAATGATTAAGCTGAAATTTTGCATAGCCCTTATTTTCATCATTTGAACAGAATCAGGGGTTGGGAGCAGCAAAATTTTAACCTTCAAAAAATTACATATGGTTAAGGGCCGCCCTAGTGTCTTGCATAGCTGTGGTTTTGTTTTGCTGCTTATGTATTTAGATTTAAACTGGTTGCGTTATCCGTGGTAGCAACTGTTTGCCATCTTGATTCTGTTTTTGATTTCGATTATTTGGTCATTACTATTATTTGTAATAGTGCCTAAGTATTTAAATTGTTCTACTTGTTCAAATTCATATTCATTAATTTTCAACGGTTGCAGAGTTGTGCTTCTGTTTGTTATTGCCATGAATTTAGTTTTTTCCTCATTGACTGTCAGTCCCAATTCTTTTGCTGCTGCCTGGAGTGCACTGAAAGCCTCCACTACAACTGCCTTTGTTCTTCCCATGATAACAATGTCATCTGCAAATGCCAGCAGCTGTACGGATTTAACAAAAATAGTATTTTGTGTGTTTATACCAGAGTCTCCAATTGCCTTCTCTAGTGCAATCTTAAACAAGTGACATGACAAGGAGTCTCCTTGCTTCAGTCCCTTTTCAGTATAGAATACTTCCGATAATTAGGATCCCAATTTTACTCTACATTTTACTCTGTTAAGTGTCATTCTTATGAGGTTAACCAATAGAGGATATTTTCTGCTGCTAGATTATGCATAATGAAGCTAAAAACTAGGCTGAGTAATAAAGGTAGTGATTTATCATTTTATCTAGCAGGAAATTAAGTCTGTTTCCAGACTTTAAAAAAATTTTTGAACTTTAAAAAGGGACCTTTCTCTAAATTCTGAACTATTAGACCAGATAATCTAACATTCTCTGGTAAAAGGAAAAAAAAAACTACCAAACCCCAAATTTGCATGCATGGACCAGCATTACACCTTATATCAGAATTTGCTGAATTTCAGAATGCGACTAAACATGGTAACATGACAGATTTGCATTTGCAGGGTCAAAAATGATAGATGTACTGAATCATCAGTGCTGACACACACAAAATTGCTATGTTTTTCTGCTAATCTTCACCCCCCCCCCCCCCCCCCCCCGAAAAGCTAATTCCATGCAATACATTTGTATCAAACATTTCTACCGAACAAAAAAAAAATAATAAGCAATTTACTCATTTTGATAAAGCAAAGGGTTTAAATTACAACACATAATTTTAAAAATTAACTATTTCCACATGGTAATTCACGATTTGCTATCACAGGCAGAACTGCATGTAAAACAATCACTTAGAAAAAATTAGTAGTGACTCAACGGAAGCATTAGCTATGAATAGGGTTGTAAGTTTGTCGCAGAAAAAAAGCGCAAAATTCGCGAAATGTTCGCAAGAACTCAAATATAACAAAATATAGCATGTCAACAATGAGTTATTCGTCATCCTAAAATATAGGGATATTATTAAAAAGGGAAGGATTATTAACTTCGTTAAAAGCATTCAAATATTTGTATTGACCAGGATCAAAAACTCAGTATACATTAAAAATTTTTTAGGCTAGTTGGCAAAATATGTTTGTTACTGCTTTCAAAAAAAATATTTTTTAATTTTTTTCTTGGCCCAAGTTTAGAGCCATTTTAGACTTTGGGTGCTCAGATTTTATCCTTGGTTTCTGAATTTTTTAAAAATTGGACATTTCCCGAGTCAATAATTGCAAAAAAAATTAAAAAAGAAAAATTCGAATTTAGGAAAAGCCTTTAAAAATCACGAAAATCATCACGGGAATTCGCAGCGCGACAAACTTGCAACCCTAGCTATGAGTACAAAATACAAGGTTATTAGGTGCCATTTATAATCACAATTGAAACAAATGAAACGATTTTTAATAAGAAAAATCAGACTTTATAAGACTTATGTTAAGGGAGAAAAAAAATTTTTTTTTTTGGGGGGGGGGGGGGGTGTGCCGAATAAACCAAATTTTTGCTTTTTTAAACAGGGTTTATTGTTGGAATTTTCTGGGTCGATCTTGGTTTTCTGAGTTTAGCTCCTGTAAACTTTTCTCCACCAGACCCCTACCTGTTAGCCGAGGCCTTAGGATTGCTTACGCACGGGGAGAGGTAGTGGGTCTGCGGATTTTACATGCACATATCCCCAAGTATACATGGCGGTCTTCAGTGGGTATCTAACGCACAACCTTCCAGGTGGAAGTTCGACGTGCTAACCACTAGGCTACCACGGCCCCTAGCTCCTGTAAACCAGAAACAAATCAGCAATATTGCTTATATATTTAAATTATGATTTATCATTTATTAATTTAGCTTGGTTAACATCTTCTGCTGAGGAATATATTGTCTGTTGTTTTTTTTTAAACTCTTTGTATACACATTTCACTTACATTTGCTAATTCAAGAAGTTATTCACAAAAAAAAGAACTTGAAAAAAAAAATCTTATGTTTTTGTAAATAATGAATAATTGTAATACATTGTATTTTGTGGCTCAACATTTAAAGGCGTTTTCCCTGAAGATCGTAAATTAGTTTAATTATTATAATCAATTAAAAATACAAGAATTTTAAAATGTTTTCAAATTTTGATGTATTGTGGGATCTCAGCGATGGCTGTCATGTTCCGCCCAATTTCCAGGAAAGAAAAACTTTTAAGAAAAATAATTATAATTTAAAAAATGTTGAAAAAGTGGATTTTCAGACTAATAACACTAAGAAATATTTAAGATATTATTGAAATATTTGTATATTTTTTCTTGTACTTCTTCCAAATTATAAATAGTTATTGTTTTCAGATTCTTAGTACACCACAACGTGTCGTGGCAAGTGTAATAAATAACAGTCGTACACCTCAACAACTTCTACCTGCTTCGGAACATACTGTTGTATGGCCAGGAAAACGGCAGTCGGATTTTGATGATTATGTAGAAAAGTATGAGATGTATATTTTTTCTTTCATTATTTATTTTATGATAATCGTTTGAGGTACTTTATATGTATATATATATATACAGGGTTCACACTGGGGAGAAATACAAGGTGGGATTGCCCACGTTGACCAAAATTTTAAGTGGGATTTTTAAAATTTTAAGTGGGAAATTTTTGTTCTTAAAAGTATTACTAAACTGTCCGAACATGATCTAATACAAGCTGTAATAAAAAATGAATATCTAATCTATGCTCAGCAAGGAAAGAATAAACATTAACAAGGTTCACACAAAGCGGATCCTTCATAAAATTCGCGATCGTAAAAATGGGTGCTTTATAAAATGTTAAGCATGAAAAAGATCCTTTTAAATAACCAAAATTCTTTGATGTGTGTTTTTTTTTTTTTTTTTAAATCCTAAAAATTAGTTTTTAGGATTTTCCTCTATTTTTTCGGATCATATATCATTTTATTGAATGATATTTTTCAGTGTAAACAGTATATTTTAGAAACCAGAATTCTTTTGTAACTTGTAAAAGTGAAAGTTCTTGAATGATTCCCTTCAATTTTGTAAATGCATTGTTTCAAATATAGCGCAAAAATTCAAAATGAATATTTTAAAATAAATGAAATTTCATATTCCTATGCGAGAATGGTTCGTTTTTGCGATCACGATTTTTGTGAAGGATTTGATTTTATCATCACGATCTTTGGAAAGGTTCGGTCTTGCGTTTTCTAAAAGTTATCGCTTTTATTCTTTGTGAAAGATTCAAATTTTCTGCTCGATTTCTTGAAACCTTATTACATGCAATATTTTTAAATGAGCTCTAATTTTCATGCGCTCCATTATTTAAAAAATACGTGCATATGGAATTCTGCCTTTTACACTTTCCTAATAATCGAGGCATTTTAATAGATATTTTGATGTTTGGTTAAACACAGGCTGAAATATAAATCCATTATAAAGGAAACTAAATGACATAATAAGAATATAGACATGGGAGGTATGCTAATGAGCATTGGTACTTTCATATGCATCTTTTTTCGATCCTGATTTTATGAAAAGATGAATTTTTTGCAATCACAAATTCTGAAACGAATTCCTTCTAGAACATAATTAAAATGCTCTTTTGGAGAAGATTATTCTAAAGAGTATGTATTTCACCTTTTTGCTCTAAAGTCTTCATTAGAAATAACTGGTTCTCTAATGGTTTGACCCCCCCCCCCCCCGCTATGTTGCATAATGCATGATGTCACACTTCTTGTTACCCCCCCCCCCCTTGTCACACTTTGTCACAATTTCACAAACCCCCCTGCCCCCCTCGAAGCGTGACATTTATGAATCATCCCTAATAACTTGGCTTCTAAGTGTATCATGGTTATTTTACTGTACTGCTAGTCAATCTGTAAGATGTATGGTTTAATTCCTTTTAAGAAGTAGTTTGGGAAAAATGCCCGACACACATTTCCTATGGAACTTTTTATCACTTGTAGTAACAGATATTGGAAGGAAAAAGGGGTGGTGAACCGTTTGGTGCTTTGAGGTACTCCAAAACTAAAAGAGCAGTTTATAAGCAAAAAGTCAGAAACTACGCCGTTTAACAAATTAATGGGGACATTTCATAAATCAACAGGGTGGCTGCATGCAGAGCCCACCCTCCTGTATTCCTTTTGTATGTATGAAACATTAGAGGCAAGAAATTAAACTTGTATGAGGGTGATTTAATTGACCTTTCTATACTTCTATTTTTGAAATTTATATGGTAAATAAAATTTTGCATAAATTTTACTGATTTTGAATTTTAATTGACTGTCATTGCTTTGGCTTCACTGGCAAACTTTATTTCAGTTGAAGTCAAGAGCAAAAGTGACTGATAGCATTTAATTTTCATCAACAATTTTCAGGATTTTTTGTGATCCCAAAATGAAAATTGATATTGATATTGCTTGATATTGAATTTTGTACTGAATTGAATGACGACAGTATTTAGTACCCTGAAATGACTGTACTAAATATTGTACAGCCACTAGCACCTTCAAAATATTTTTTTTAAATTTGATAATTAACTGAAACTTTTTTGTTTTAGTAGTAAAAGGTGCAAAAAAGGTGAAAAAGGAGGTAAAGGTCTTCGACACTTTTCTATGAAAGTTTGTGAAAAAGTTAGGAAAAAAGGTACAACATCATATAATGAAGTAGCCGATGAGCTGGTCGCAGAGTTTTCTGATCCTCATCGGCATTTATGTCCTACGGACCAGGTAGTAAAATATTTCAAGTAATGATACAATGAAATGATAATTTGATCATTTTGCTGCTGTTTCTGCTTTACTGGACAATGTTATGCCTCAAATCTAACTTTTAAGATTAAAGAATATACAAGATCTTATATGCTACTGTGTGAAAGTCTGAAATTGGAGGATGCACACACTCTCTGGTGAATGTCCCTGTGGCAGAAATTTGTTATGCTTTCTGCGACAAACTTTTTTAAAGCCGAATTCTTTCTGCAAGAATGTTACACATTTTAAAAGTTTGTTCAATGTTTTCATAATTTATTTCACTCTTTCTAATTTCATTCAAAATTTTTACAATTACGATATATATATATATTCATAAATTATCTAATCATTTTGTTAAAAAGTTTTAAATCCTACCAAACTGTAAATTTTGAAAGTTGAGTAGCACTAAAGAAATAACAGTTACGTAAGCACTGTTGGAAAATCGTTTCCATGCATAATAAAATGATCAAGAATTTTAAGTTTGACTGAAAACTGAAAAAAGTACATAAAAATATTTCCCCACATCAAGGTTGTAAAAGGATTGCATATTTCAATAGCAAAACAGAAAAATGTGCAAAATTCTCTTTTAAATTAAGTTTTTCTATTTTACAGATTACATACAATTCATACCAGAGCATTTCCTATTTTATTTTTTGAATAATTCTATTAATAACTATAAATGAGCCAAAAAGAAAGAAGCAGATTTTTGAGTTTGCATAGCAGCCTAGTTTAGTTTTTATGGTAAATAATCTTTTACAGCATAAAAACGTTTTTCAATGCAGGGATTCCACGGGCCTCACAGCGTTTGTATCAGATTTCGGAGCAAATAAAAATATTGTTTTGTGTCGGATTACAGCAGAAAAAATTAGTTTTTGCATTAGTTTAGGAGCGAAAAATATGAACTTCGTACTATTTTTGAAGGTTTTTTTTTTTTCCTTCAAAAGGCTGTTTTAAAACAATGTTTTCAGAGGTTCAAACTAAGCACAGTTTGGAGTCTTCAAAATGATGGGAAATATGATTATGCTCTTAAAGGTAGTAGTAACTGGATTAGATGAATACTTTTATATTTCTTAAAAAAATATTCATGACATAATCTATTCAAAAACTAATACTAACTAAATTTATAGCTATTATGAATGTGTTCTTCAAAAACAGATTATTTATTAATTTTTTTTTCTAGTAGTTAAAAATTGCTAGCTGGAAGAAGACTTAAAATTGTTCTTCGTCTTCTTTTTTTTAAAATCATACATGCCACTAGACAAGTTTTGTAATTTCTTTTACTAGCTAAAACACTTTTTTTTCTAATCTAAAAGGTTCAATTATTTAAAAATATCATTAAATGGACTTTCAGAGTATAATTTCAGGCTCAACCATTGTGATTGTAGTAAAAGTAAAATTTTGATTGAATTGAATATTAATTTCATATTTTATCAAAAAATATATAAATCTGTCCAATTTGCTACCAGCAGCAATATTTACTATTTTTCTGATTAAGAAATATTCCTTAAAATTCCTATCCTAAAAAATTTTCTAATTTTCATAATTTTGCAGCAAGAAAAGTAAAGTTTCAAAATATATTTTTCAGTTCTATAATAGAATGGCAAAATTTATTTCTTGTTCTATGTTAATAATTTATTGTCTACTAATTTATTTAATTTTTCGTTCTTTATATTTATGTTTAATGGTTTTTAAATGCTTGCTACATTATAGAACTTAAAGAGTAAAGAAAAAAGTTGCAATTGAATGGTTAGTTTTATACGATTTCATAGCTGCCAAGTGTTCCGAAAATACGATTTCTCCCACCAAAATCCGATTTTTTTTGGGAAGAAAGAAAATTATTGTACCCTTTTTTTTCCCCTCTTTTGCTGTGATGAAACAGCTATGCCTTTCGCACTAAAACGCAAATTCTGCTGTTTTATGCGCCGAAACGGCGTTGTTTTAAGAAAAACTGAAACAAATGGGGGAAATGCTTCTAATTACTGATTTTGTTTACGCATTTCCGAAATCCAACTGCATCCGCTTCAGTAAAAACAATCTAATTTTTTTACTACATATTTCGACAACTTAGACGTCAATCATTTTGTGTTAACCATTATTTTTGTTCTTTCTTTTATTTTTTATTTTTGTAATAGAGGACTTGACGCACCCTATTCGGAAATTGCAATCGTGGTGCATCTGAGTTCATTAAAACTGACACTTTGTAAGATTTAACCTTAATTTTTAGCAGGCTTTATATTTGGTTAATGAAGAATTTGAAAAATGAAATTGATCTAAAAAGTTGTTAAAAGCATTTTGGATGGTGTTAGTCTGCAAATCAGGGGATCCTATACTTGAGAGATTGGGTTACAGCTGGGAAATTTGTGAGTTACCACAATTCAGAGTTTTCAGACATTTTATTTAGTCTTTCTTAAAATGTTGGCGATCATGTCAGTTATTGTGCTTGTTAAATATTGTAGTGCCTCATTAATGTTATAGTTCTAAAAGTATTTACTCAAAATAATTTTTGCTTTTCCACTTTTTATTTATTTTCATACATATTTTAAAATACACTTATATCCACTTTAGTAACAGAGTTTTTTCTTTCATGTCAAGTACTCATATGATATTTTTATGAAATAAAAAATATTAATCAAAAATATTAAGGTACTTTCTAAATCTAGCTAACAAAAGATTACATTCTAAACTGAGAAAAATATTTTATAAGCAGACCATGAGAAAAGCCATGCATAGCAAAATGCTCAATCATTAGTAGAAGTTTTTTTTACGCATGATGTTCCTATTTTTCCCCCGAAGTGTTCCTAATTTTTGTCTCCCAGGGTTGGCAGGTATGCGATTTGAAAGCCCACCACTAAACGCTTTCGAGATGGGTATATTCGGGGGAGGGTATATTTGCAAACTATGTATTTAATTAAAATAAACATTTATTTACTTTGAAAAGAAACAAACTAAATGGATGACAGGAAAAAATTTCGATTTTTGTGGCGGATGGAAAAAGATTGCAGAACGACGCTTTCCTTCGCATGCACATGGAAAGTAGGCTTAAGGAATTTTAATAAATTGTTGTAATATGTAATGGATCAACAATCTTTTTTACATCTGTTATTGGTTTTCATATTGGTTATTGAAATGAGGGGAAAGGGGGGCACAAACGGCCAAGCACTGCGACCAGAGGTCTATTGTACTAAAAATTATAAATCTATTGTACTAAAATATTGGTTATTTCCTAAATATTTAAAAATACGAAGTATACTAAAGAAAAATGCCATTTTTTTTATACGTTTTATGAAATGGTAGATCTATTTCATGGAAAATTTACTAAATGAAATATTCGTAAAATAAATCTGCTGCAACTACTTCAAAGGCCTAAACTAATTGATTAAGGGGGAAATGTAATGAATGATGTTGATTTTAAAATGAAAACATGCCAAAATCTAGAATTTATCGATCCCTCCCCCGAAAATCGCGATTTGACTCAAATTTTACAAAAAAACTTATTGTAGCAGCATGTATAGCCTACTTTTGTATTTTTGTCTAATCTAGGACAATAGAAAGTGATTCGTTGTCTGCAGAAAAGCAACGTGATTTTACAGAAAGATCGCAACAGTTTTGCATAAACATATGAATTCTCCCAAACATATGATGAAAAATCTTACTGCAAGAAATCCTTGCCATTCTGCGACATTGTCGCCGTGTTTCTGCCACGGGGGTGAATGTCACCTTCACCAAACACATCAGTGAAAGACCCAATATTTGGTTAGAATCTTATATATTCAGGCTATCACCAGTGTCTGTTGACAAGCACACAAAAGATATCATTTGCTTATGTTATGCTTGTAAACCTTCACTGGTATGTGGATAAAAGAAAGGAGATAAGTTAGTTGTGCTGGGAGTTTAATCCAGTAATGATGCGTTTTTTTATGCATGGTTGTAATTAGATTGACACTTTATTGGTTCCTTTGATATTGGTAAATTAATAAAATTTCTTTTTATTTTCATTAAAACTTTAATTTGAAATTTTGTGAATCGTGATCGTATGGGCAAACTTTCCAACTTCGTAGATGATATCTCTAGCTTTATTTTTTGTTTCATTTTTTTAATGTATGCGTAATTCTTCAGATTGTTTAAAATACTTGAAATAAAGAATGAAACTGTTAAATAAAATATTTTAATTTGAAGAAGTCGGAAAACAAAAATCATTATGCACAAGTTTAGACTTCATCATGGCGATTAAATTTTTTCTATTACATGCATTCATTCATCGTATAAATTGATTCTGAGCTGGAAATATCCTTAAAATATCAGCAATTAATAAAATTAATAAATAATAAAATTAATTTCAAAAATCATTTTCATTTCTTATTCAGTATGCATTTTAAATCTTGGAATAAATTCTCATGCTGTAGATTAAGAGATTTACCTATTTCATGTGCAATTTTTTGACATACTAGCATTAATCCTAAAATGTTTAATCTTTGATCAAAAGTCTTTTCTGCAGCTTGGTTAAATTTAAATGCTATTTTAATCTATAAAGAAGGAAAATGTGCTGAAAAAAATTTAGGTGCTTCAAAAAGAAGTTTGAAAGTTATGCATGTTCACATTTTTATTTCAAGCAATTACTCTTTCACCGGTCACATATTTATTAATGATTTATGTTAAATAGCATAAAACTTAATTAAATAGAAGCAAAATCAAGGGGTGCTTTGCTTGTTGAACATCAAACCGCATTTAGTGTTCCCACAGCATTTTGTTTTTCCCTAGAACTGCTAAAATTAATTTGATACTTTATTTTTGTGCTGCAAAATGTTTTCACTGCTATAACAATGCCTTTCTTCTTCAAAGTAACAAAATTAAAGTACTTATTATTAATCCATGAACTGCAAAATATTTTTTTCCTTTAGAAACCGACAGGTGTAGATAGATATAGCATGCCAATCCAATAGATGTATGTTTAAACTTAGTATTTACATTATATGGATAATGGGGAAAAGAAATCTGCAACAAGAACAAAATGTAAAAGTCTACCTTGCCAAACAGCCCTCTTAGGCAGACAATTTTCAATTCCCTGACAGCAATATATTGAGCCTTAAAAAAACCCCACTATTGTGGATACCACTCTATTATGGACAAATATTTTTGTCCCGCTGGTGTTTATTATAGAGGGGTTTTACTGTAATTCAAATTTTTACTGTCAGATGAGGGCTTCGGGCTTCTATCAATTGTAATTTTCATTGCCGACTACTATGATAGAGAAACCTTTTGCAATACAGTTAAACATGTGATCCATTTAAATGCAGGGGTCAGCGCTAGTCACTTTTTTTTTACTAAAAGTCACTTTTTTTTTCATTGGTCACTTTTAGTCACTTTTTTAAAAATTGGTCACTATTTTCACTTTTTTAAAAAAGTTGGTCACTGTTTTCACTTTTTTGCCCTTTCTCTGGCAGAGCAACCAAAAAAAGCTACTTTGTCTGTCTATGAGTTAAGAAAACATTGCAATTTTGCATAAAAGTACGTGTGCCAGAGTTGAAGCTTTCGCGTTTCCACCATTTTTGGTCCTGTAAGTCCGCCATTTTTGGTCGTATTTTGAAATTCGGCGTGGTGCCGGCCCCGAGTGTGCCGAAGTTAAGGTTTGATATTGCAGTGTGGTGCAACCAGAAGGGGAGGCCTAGAGGGCCCGTGAACTCTCCCCCCCCCCCCCCCCCATCTAGAATGATAATTTTAACTGTTTTTAACTTTTTTTTACTCGAAAAAAGCAAATCCTAAGAAAACTAAGCGATATTTAAATTAGAATAGAAACTAAAAATTTTTAGCAGTTGCAGATTATATCACTCAGAAAATTAGCTTAATTTCTCTTTTCTTTCACCCGCCCCCCACTCCAGAACTAACTCACAATCACAAAAGAAAATTTTCGGAGGGGATTTCTCAACAAAAAGACAATACGCAATTTTGAGAAAATAAAGTTAAATTTTTGTCAAGAATTCATTAAATAATGATGCAGGGGAGGGGTAAATCTAAATTCTTAAAAAAAAAAACTTTAGATTTGAAAAATTCTTAGCAGTTGCATATTATATATATTGCTCAGAAAATTACATTATGACCTCTTTTTTTTATTTCCATCCCTCTCCCTCCCCCCCCCCCCCAAAAAAAAAGGGGAATTGCACTAAGTTCAGGTAGGAAAAAAAATAGTGCACCCCTCTCCCCTGTGAAGAATTTTTCTGATTGTGCCACTCATACTGTCATTATGTATGACAGTTATACCGTGTAACTAAAATTATAAAATCAGGGAATTTTTTGGAGCTCAATCAGGGAATTTTTCTTAGATTTTGTTACTACCATGAAATTACAAAAACAGTATCGAATAATCAAACGGTTTGTTTCCTACAATGATACAGAAGATTAACACAATAATTTCGGTCTGAATAATTTTGATAAAATATCAAATTTAGATTTATTTCAAGTGAAATTTTCTAATCTTTAAACAAGTATAAAAAATATTTTAAAACGAGCATTTGCAAAATAAATTTTGTTCAATGTTGAACATAAATTAAAATTTGAAATTTCTGCTTTTGATTTGAATAAATATTTATTCATTTATATTTTTAAATAAGTAACAATTTGAGAAAGAAATTAATTAAAAGAAATAACTTTTGTCTCCCTCACTCTTAACCATTTATGGGTTTTTAAAAAGGCATTTATGGATATTGTTACAGGTATAAAAATTCATATTTTTGAATAGGCTATGAATTTTTTTTATAAGTTGGGTAAAAGCTCTATTTATTCAGGTTTAGTTTTCAAAAGATGTCGAAACTGCTCTTTTTCAAGTTATATTTAGTTTAAATGAAAAAACACACACACAAGTTTACATTTTAATCACTTTTTTTAAAGCTGTGGTCACTTTTTTCCCTATTTTGAACACGCCAAAGGGCGCTGAGCCCTGAAATGGAATGCACATTGAACAAATTCTTTGATAAAATAATTATTTGTTTCAAATCTGTTCTAGCGTCTCTTTCTCAACTAGCGGCAAAAATTTGAACTAATTATTTCTTTTTACAGATTTGTTTTCCCCGTGGTCTACTTAACTTCTTGAACTACTCTGAAATTCAAAACAATCCATGCCTAACTTAAACTCGAAAAAAGAGCCGAAGCGGCGAATCCCAAGTGTCAAAACTTTAAATATGATATCTTACGACAAAGAGTAACATAGCCGCACTGGTTTTTACTTCAGGTGATGGTGCTGTTGTGAATTTTGAAGGATTTTGAATCAAAAACTTTTTAAAAAGTACTTTCATTATTACATATTATTTCAGCAAATTCTGTATAACTAATAATTATATAATTAATTAATAGCAAAATACAAATAAATTAAACCGAATCTACGGCAGTAATATTTGAATTGAAATAAATTTTAATAATTTTGCTCTTTTTTTTTTATACATGGAAAGGTTTGAAAAAATTAAAAATTATCAAGAATTTTACTTTTTGTGAAGAAGACTGTACGAAACGTGTGCACCTCATGAAATGTGACACATATTAAGAAGGGAAAGACTACAGCTTTTTTGGTCTTGCCGAAGGCATGTTAAGTTTCCTCTGTGCAAAGTTAATGTATCATAAGTAACACATAAGCTGCATTATAGGAGTACAGTCAACCCTCCTATAACGCGGTGAGTGGGTACCGCGTTATATGAAAACCGCGCTATAAGAAACTCGGATTTAACCGTACAAACCACGCTAATTCGTAGCGCGTTCTATGGAAACCTGTTGGGCTTTTAAGAAAAGTTAATTTAAATTTAGAATACAGATTCTGAATTCAAATCCCAACATGAGCTGTCAGAGGTGGTGTCAGTTGGAGGTAAACAAGAAACAATTTTAACGAAAATTGGATTTATTTTAACATTTAATAGTACAGTAAATATACATTACCACAGGAATATCCGATGGGTGTTACCACACAATATCTAGTCAGACTAAACCATCTTGAAAAAACTTCTCAAATTTCAGAATTTAAATATGACAGTCTTTTACTTGGTCACGATTATAATCACATCAAATTCACGACCGTTGGGAATTAGTCCATGGTATAGCGTGGTTACACTGGAACGAACACTAGTTCAGCTGAATCTACCAGTCAACATGTAGACAGTCCAATAACTTCACTTACAGTTGTACGAATTTCTGATGATTTCACCGGTAACTCGAAGTCAGTAAAACACAATTATAAAGATAAAATAATATTTTGATGGTTGACATCCTGACTAGAAACCCGTTTAAAACTAATGTAAAAATAAAAACTCCACTCTTCTAAAAGCAAAACATCTCCAAGTTCTGAAACATTTTTACTAGCACTGGAACGTGACAAGCGGGGAGAGAAGACACTTTAAAATTTTAAAATTAACCAAGGTCTAACATTTCGACCCCATTCAAAAAACTATTGTCAATCCAGTAGCTTCATGGCAAGGAGACTAACTCCATGAGAGGGAGCAACGACCAACAGGTCTATCGAAAATGAGACCAGTCGGAGACTGAATGCAGTGGATTAAGTGAAGTCCGTACGCACTCATCCTCCCTTTATACTTGCCAAAACCTATGACGCGATGGTGACGTCATTTTTAATAACTTCTACTTCAACCTCATTTACATACACGTTGAGGTTGACCTTCTCTCCATGCAAGTCACGCGTACCAACAAAGTTGCCACGGTTTGGCAACACCAGGCTAGCATCGTGGCGATGTTTACATCCATCACATCCGCCATTAAACTTGGCGCGTGTCGTTTGAATGCCTGAAGAGTACCCCAAAACCAGTTAGCCTACAAGCCGTCCACAGAAAAGAAAGTAGGTACTTAAAATACATTCAAACCATACTAGTGGGCTGAGAATTAATAAAATTATGGGTTCCTACCCAACAAAACCGTCTACCGCGCTATAAGAAACGCAGAATTAGTACAAATCACATCATTCGTACTGCGTTATATGGAGACCAATAAGGACAAGATAAATTACAAATTATTTTTATTGAATTGAAGAGTTTATATAAAGAAATTATACCAAAATTAAACTAAAAAACTTTTCCAACAAAAACAAGAAAGACTTTTGTAAAATTTAATCTTTCAACACTCATCCTCTCTGTCAGATAATGAGTCACCTAACTCGTCTTCTTTTAATAGGCAAAATGTCTTCCTCACTTGGCTCATCTTCACATTGGTTTTCGATTGTAGCTTTTTTTTTCTAACTCCACTAAAACCTCTCTATAGGGAGGGGAGCTAAGCAATTTCTTAACTCTCTTTTAAACTTTGCGCTACGCACCGTTGAATGATCAGTTTCAATGAAATGGAGTTAGTTCTAAATCTTTAGCCAAATTTAGGCCTTTTTTCACATCTTGTAAATCGACATTTGGCGCCCATTCTTTTTTCTTATTTTCGTTTACCATGGATTTGAGGTGGGTGCATCAATTAAATCCATCAGTTCATCCTCATCTAAAGTTTCTTCCCTGAGTACGAGTTCTCTTACATCCTGATGGTTTGTTGTAAATTCTTCATCGCCTAAACGAGAAGCAATGTTTACTATTTCTGTAACTGGGAGTGGAATTGTAGAATCATCTTGTATTGCTTGAACCATTTCAGGTAAAAGGGGTTTCCAACACGCATTAAGCGTTGATGGTTTAATTTCCGTGCAAGCCGATGACACGGTTCTAATACAATCTAAAATAGAAAATTCCATCCAAACTTGAGTAAGGGTTTTATTTTCACTACTTTCTAATCTGTTGGTTTGGAAAACTTGGCGTGTGTAATACATTTTTAAAGTTTGAATGACTCCTTGGTCCAAAGGTTGTATTAATGACGTGCAGTTAGGAGGAAGGAAGACAATTTTTACATTTGGATGATCCAGTTGTATGTTGTGGCAACCAGCGTTATCAAGAACCAATAAAACTTTGAAATACAAATTTTTTTCCATCGTATGGGTTTCCACTGCCGGGATAAAACAATTATAAAACCAATCCTTAAATAAATCTTGGGTCATCCAAGCTTTCTTATTAGATCGCCAGAATACAGGCAATTCGGTCTTATTAATGTTTTTCATAACACGGGGAATTGAAGAACGATTTATTATCATAGGTTTTATCATCAGGCTCCCTGATAGATTGCTGCACATATGAAGGGTGACACGTTCTTTTGAAGGTTTAAACCCCTGAGCACGCCTTTGATTTTTCAAAATGAAGGTTCTACATGGTAGTTTTTTCCAATATAATGCCGTCTCATTGGCATTAAAAATCTGATGAGGTGAATATCCTCCTTCATTGATAATTCTAGCTAATTCCAGCTTATAATTCTTAGCAGCCTCAGCATCTGCTGAGGCCTGTTCTCCTTGAAACTTAATATTGTGTAATGAGTACCTTTTTTTTAGTTTTTCAAACCACCCTTTACTCGCGACAAACGAATGACAGGGTGCGTACGCGGCCTGGAAAACCTTGAAAGTCCTTGAATTACATAATTTTTTTTCAAGGCCTTGAAAGTCCTGGAAATTTGGAATAATGTACAAAAATATCTGGAAAGTCCTTGATTTTCTCATTTTTACTATTTCTTTGCAACTTATCAACAGAAAAATTCACTTTTCTTCAAATTCCTACTTGCAGACATTTGATTTTTCCGTATTTTGACAGAATTCCGTAGTTTTGGAAATTAAAAATTTCGCTTCCGCAAAAATTCGTAATTTGGATTTCATTTTCTCTATTTTTTTTTTTTTTTTTTTTACCTTATGAACATTTTTGAAAGTAGCTTGCTTACATTCCTGCGAAGTTTCACAAATTACGAGTAAAATTTGCGCATTTGATTCGTTTTTGGCGCTTTTAAGTGTCAATCCCAATTTTTTTCAGCACCTCAAAATCTGGTTGCATCGGCTTCGGGAAAACTTCCTACTTCTCGTTTAATATCGGATTCTTCCCGTTAGACATCAATAAATTTGAGCTTATCATTATTTTTAACCTTTCCTAAGTTTTAGCTTCTGTAAAGGACTTGCCGAAATGTCATTTTGCCACGCCCACTCTAAATGTCGCCGATAATCAAGGAATTTTTAAGTTTTAGTGATACATCTGTTGATTATAATAATTAAATATTAGAACCTTATTAAAAATCTGTTTTAAAATTTTTTTAGCCAAAAATGTTTCGTTTTAAATTGTTTTTTCTTTTTTTATATGCATGTAATTAAAATGTGCTTAAATTTTAGATCGGCTTTAGCATTAGGGTCCCTCCCCCCCTTTCAAGTACTCATTTTACAGTGTTACAAAATAAATAAATAATATTTCTTTCTATTTTCATTCAATATATAAAAACATATAAAAAATTCTTTACACCTAATTTTGAAGTTATTTCATTTCATTAAAATTTTTATAGTTATCAAGTATGAAATAGTTATTTCAGTTTAAGAAGTTATTGCTCAGAAACATGTTTATTTCTTTAAAAATTGCCATGCAACTTCCACACCTTTTTTTGGTTCGACGTAATGCCCCAATCATTTTTTTATATTAAAGTAATGAGTTGACTTGCTTAGTATTTAATAATTCTATTGCATAGTAATTTATGCTTGTAAATGCTTTTAATAAGCTTTTACAAAGCTTTATGTCGTGATTTTTCAGTATTTTTTTTTTCTCAGTGAGGCACATGTCTGACTTGACAGGCAATAAAGCTATGGCTCGTTACAATTAATGTGCGATCTGATAAATTTTGATAGTATTAAATATGAAGTTATTTTATTACAGTTAGAGTGTTCTAAATTAAATAGTATTAAAGAAATCTTTCTTTCTTGTAATGTAACTTGTATTCGAAGTGGTTAGATTTACTACATTTGAAACACTTGATTTTTGCTATGAAGAGTCCTGGAATGATTTTCTAGCTCTGCAGAAGAATGCCCAATATTCCTTAAATGTTCATAGATTTTAAGTGCTTTCTGCTTGATAAGATTTCCACTGATAGGAATCTTTTTGGCTATACAGTCTTCCAACCAGATCAGTAACGCCCGTTCCATTTTAACCAGATTAGAATTTCGTGTGCGAGTAACACGTTTCGCACCTAACGGACAGCCATCTGCCACAGTTTTCCTTATATTGTCAGCATTTTTCTTTAGGGTTCGAATTGTAGATTCATTCAACTTGATTGATTTTGCAACCGACGATAGTTTTTCCCCGCCTTCTAAACGATTTAGAATTTTGATTTTATCTTCAAGAGATATAAACTTTCTTTTTAACCCTTTCCTTGTTTCTTTCGTGTTTGACATGATGCAAATCTAGGGTTAATAATTACTTTATTTTTATTATATCAGAACAAATGAAGAATATTACTTACAGTATTGTGTAATGTTGTCCAATTATAAACCACAAATTAAACAGCAAAAAGCTGAACGAACGGACGGTGCAGAAAAATTTTTAGAAAGACTTGGTCACCAACAAAACGTGTGCACTGTGAAAGAGCTCTGAAAACAGGGTGTATAAAAATCATGATTTTTTTTAAAAAATCAAAAAAATCGGATTTTTTTGATTTTAATCGGATTTTTTTGATTTTAATCATGATTTTTTTATAATTCCAATTCTATGGAATATAATCAATTTTGTGTACCATAGATTTAAAGTTGTATTGTATTACTATTGTTACTTATGGTATACATTGGAAATAAACATTACTAACCATTATCAACAAAATATTTCTTAATAATTTAAAAGCAAAAGGTGAAATAAGAAATAAACAATAACAAAATGATTTCAAACTACAAATCAAGAAAGAAATTGTTTATCAAACAATATGTGATAATTATTAATTCTACATCTACAATATCAAATTATTTAAACAATCATTTAATTAGTTTTATTTAAAGATTTAAACATAAGGACTAATTTAGCTGCCTTTTCTACACCCAATTGATTCCGTAGTTTAGTATGTACAAGTCCAAAAGTGGAAAACATCCTCTCTATCCCTGCAGTTGTTCCTTTTGCAGTACATAACAACTGTATTGCATCAAACTCTTTTTGACCTACACAGTTCTTTAGAAGCGCAATTGATTTCCACCATTCCAAGATGTTTAAAGATTCTAGAGATTCTTTATCAAACAAAGTTCCATTAAACGGAGGAGAGCGTACAATGAATTTTAGCAAAATACTTAATAAGGAGGTTTCTCCATACTTTTCTTTAACAAAGTTTACAGCTTGATCTTTTTCATTTAGTGTTAAACATTGTACTTCAGAATTAGGATCCAAGAGGTAAGCTAGGAAATGAGCTGGTGTTAACGCTTGTTCATATCGTTTAGTAAAAAATTTTTTGCAGCAATTATTATTAGAATCTTTCAGAGTTTCCTTTAAATTTTTCCAGATGTTGACAACATTTGATAAACTACAATTATCTTTTTGCATTTTATCTAATGCCACAGAAATGGGTTTTAACATTAAAAGCATATCTTCTGCATTTCTTTTAATTGCCATATTCATGACTTTTGACCTGATATTGGTGTCGATATCATCCCTATTATCCTCACAAACTTGCATGAAAGTTGACCAATTCTTGATGTAGCTTTCTAATGAATCACACATAGAATTCCAGCGCACTTCAGTTGGCCGAATTAATCCAGTACCTTTAAGCTCATTGTATTTAGCTCTAATTATTTGATGATTTCGGAAATATGTTATAACTTGTAAAACATGTTCTGTTACATTAGGCATGGAATCTTGCAAATCTTTTGCCAAAAGATTGAGCAAATGAGCTGAACAGCCATATGATATTATATCAAATTTTGCATTTAATTCGTCCCTCATTTTTGCCATATTTGAAGCATTATCAGTAACAAAGCTACGTACACGGCATTTAAATTTTTTTTCTACATTTATTATTGTTTGTGTAACAGCAGCAGCTAAATTTTGGCTAGTATGTGATGTTAAGGATGTGTCGATTGTGTCTACTAAATAAGTATTACCTTCCATAGTAGTAACACATGCACAAAGTAATGGTTGATTGTGTATATTAGACCAACCATCCACTGACATACATACCGTTTGTTCAGATAATTCACCAGTAATCTTTTCTATCTCATGTTCATGAACAGCATTTAAGAGACGATTGCCTAAATCAATTTTACTCGGGGGTTTATACCCAGGTCTTAGCATTTGTATTAGCTTAAGAAAATGTGGATTTTCAACAGAACGAAAAGGTATGTTGGAGGAAAAAAAGAATTTGGCTACTTGTAAATCTAGTGTATCTTTGAGATTGGTTGGTGTTTTCACAATAAATGGGCTAATATCTGTAGTCTTGAATTTCTTTATCTTTATGTCAGTATCAGTAGCAGTCAAATCTTCATCACACTGAATACGCTTATTACAAGGATCTGGCAGATTTTGGCTTTCAATTTGAGCTTTATTATCTGTTCCTCTGTTGTAAGTAGCAGTAACATCTGTGTAAGAAAGGAAAAGGAGCCATAAGTGTAATTCTATTTATTTTTTATTTTAATGTAAAAAAAGAACTTAAAATATTATGATATGAATTAAAAAATAACAGTATAATAATAATAAAAAAATTATTACCTAAAGCATCTTTTTCTTGTTCACAATCTTTCTTCTTTTCAACTTCATTTTTTGCTACACACACTTCATGATGCATTATCATTCTTGATACCAATCCTTGCATTTCTTTTTGGCATAATTTACATATTGCTTTAGATCCTTTCTTTCCTAACTCAATTTTTTCATTATAATAGACCCAAATGGGATCTTTTTTCCTTCCAGCAGACATTTCAAATTATAATTAAAGCTAATAATAAGTAAAAATGACTATCCCAGCTACCCTAAGTATGCTAACAAACACTAATTCACAACTCAAAGAATGATAATGGTGCAAAACAAAAATAAAGTTCAAAATTAGCACTACAACTTCTACCAAAAAATATACACTTATACTTCAACTAACAATATGTACTACAACTTCCACTCCTGGTGCTGCTGTTGTTGTTTTTGTTTTGTAATGTTCCATGCTGCTATCATAGCTGTAATCATATGTAAACTGTTTTTAAAAGCAAATGAGTCACATTGAAAGTAGAAATGTTGAATTATATGAGTGAGATCTGAGAAATATATAGAACAGTCTACTTACTTGTTTATGTTTGAAACTTAGAAAAATATACAAAAAATGTTCAAGACTATACACAAAATTGATTTTTTTTGATTAAAATCAGTGATTTTTTTTAAAAAAATCATTTGATTTAAATCATGATTTTAATCAATGATTTTAATCATTTGATTAAAATCATTTACACCCTGTCTGAAAAGACTAAAACCGATGTCGCTATGAGATAAGCCGGAGATAATCTTTTTGTAAACATATCTAGTTACTATGTCCACCCACTGCCTGGACCTACATGAAACTGGCGCCATCTGTTCCCTTATAATTCAAATAGGCCCTAACGAACTAAACAGCTTAGGATAAACATTCTTTGGCTACGCGGAAGGAACTTATGGGATGCTGTTGACGGAAACCGCGTTCTGAGAGTACCGCGTTATAAAAGGGCTGTCGCATTTTCAGCTCCGCGTTATATGGAAACCACGTTCTGAGAGTACGCGTTATAGGAGGGCTGTCGCATTTTCAGCTCCGCGTTATATGGAAACCGCGTTCTGAGAGTACCGCATTATAGGAGGGTTGACTGTTTACCTCAAAACTCCGATTCTTGATTGGAAGCCAAATTTCAAAAAATGGTAGCCAAATTTAAAAAAAAAAAAAAAAAAAAATCTGCACATCTTGCAAAAAAATTCTACTATGCATTGTTTTCTAGGAGCACAACACTGCTATCAATTGCAATGAGCATTTGAATTACATTTAAGTAAATCATGTAGTTCTTCTAACTTGATCTCAGGCAACCGTAGAAGGTGTTTTTAGGGTTAGACCCCCCTCCAGGACTGATTTTTCAGCTAAGGATTAATCATTATACTTGAAATAAATACATGTAATAATAACATATTTTCAATGGAATGTATGAAATTCCAAACAGTGTACCTAAAATATGGATTGACATCAGTGTAACCTGTAATGCCGTCTTTTCAAACTTAATCCTCTCAGAATTGAAAAATTATTCCCTTTCCCCTAGCTTGTCAATACCTAAAATTCCTACTAAAAATTGACTGAACAATTATCTATCTACCTTGGCAAAATTACTCTGGTTTTTTCTTTCTATTTATATATACACATATTAAATTTAATTTTTATTTTCCTTGTAAAATATTTAAAACTAAAATATATATATTTTTAGTTTATGATTCATAATAATACTTGTTTTCAATAATTGTTTATCTAGCTAATGGTTTTCAATAATTGTTTGTCTCAACTGGCTAACTTTAATTATAACCACCTTGTATTTAAAGGCAACTTAGAACTTTTTTCATGTGTAAATTACTTTTCATCTTATGTTCTGTAGTGAACGGTTATGTTTTACAATTAATGTTCAATTTCAACCAACATAATTCAAGATGCTATAAAAGTTGAAAGTGAATATCTATTTTGAATAACACTGGTTGGTACCCTTTTAATGGTATTTTTTAGGCGTATGATCAGAAAAACATCAGGAGAAGGGTATATGATGCCTTAAATGTTTTAATGGCCATGAACATTATATCGAAGGAAAAGAAAGAAATAAAGTGGTTGGGCTTGCCTACAAATTCTGCACAGGAATATCAAAATTTAGAAGTAAGCATAACGGAATATTTTATTACAGATTTTCCCTCCTTTTTATAATGTTTTTATACCTCAGCTATCAAAACTGTAATTTTTATATGGATAAAATTTTTATTTTAGAGAGAAAAACAGAAAAAAATTGAAAAAATAAGGCTAAAAACTCAACATCTGCAAGATCTAATTATACAGGTAAGAATAGTCAGGGTGTGTAACGGTTTTTAAAAGTTCTTAATAGTGCTTGTTTTTGCTTTTGATTTTAAAAGCTTTTAAAAGTGCTTATTTTTCATCCACGTTTGTAAGAAGTGCTTACTTCCTCTTATGCAAAAAGATATTTTTTCATTCGCCCGCCAAATGTCGCCATGAATTCTGCGAGAAGCAAACAAGGGTGGCTTCCGCTTACCATTCTAAACTGGGTTTTCCCAACCTTCCTCTAAATTGAGGGAGGAAGGGAGGAAACATGCTTGCGTTGCAGAAGGGTTGCTTTACGGTAAAATACTGAATAAGCGCCCCCCTGAATTTTCGCAAAATTATCGGAGGAGGCGCTAAAATGGTATAAGTGAAGAAAAGTACCAAATAAGTGCCCCCTTCCCGAATAGTACAAAGAAAGTGGCCTCAGCGATGCCGCGAACGTGCTATAGCGCGTCAAATGTGCAAAAATCAGAGGGGGACGCAAAATTTTTTTTAAAAATTACTCGTAACCCGGCGTAATTTTTTATCGCGGAAAAATATCAAGTTAAATCTATAAAAATTTGATACACAAAAATATTTTTGCATGCCCATATTTCTTTCAGCTTTTTTTAGATGGAGAGCGAGTAGGGAAACGGCGCCAGCTCTTTTTTCTATTTAAAATATGTTTTTTTCCATTATTAATTAATTTTTTTTCTAAACTTTTTATCATTTCTATTGTTTTATGTAACGCTAACTTTTAATTAAATTATTCCAAATTATTTTGTTTTTTTTCACGAAATCGGTATTTTCCGCACTAAATTCTTTTAACATCAAAATTTTGCTTATTTTAATTACCGATTCGTAAATTCATTTACTATGCTCAACTTTTTTTAATATAAATCTTTTTCATTCCTTTTTCCAAATTACCATTTTTTTTTACCAAATAGCCATCTTGTTTTCAACGAATTTGTCGTCCATGTTTGAACATCCTGTCTTGAAGATCTTATCAGGTTGTTTTCGCTGCGTATAGCGATGCCTATCTTCGGTTTCGGCTCACGATTCACGGGTCACGCTTCGATTGGTTCCCGCCAAAATTCCTCCTGCGCTCTCATTGGCGCACGTGACGTGCGCCGTTGCCATCGGAGAAATTGCGTGTGGAGAAAGTGGGAGAGATGCGATTCACTCTTGCCGAGAGGTTGGCGGCGCATCGATTTCCTTTTCTGTGAAATAATGGCAGTGGACCGCCGATATGGAGCTTTCGATCCTGCCCCTGACGCCGTGTGAGCCACACGACGTGTCATAAAAACAAAAGGGGGTAATCTGCAAATATTTTCAAATTATGGCAACAATTATTACCAGCAAAAGTCCGGCGAAATCCATGAGGGCGCAGCTGCACCTGTAAAACGGGAAAGATGCCCGCCACTGCAATTTTTTCACAGAAAAAGAAATCGATGCGCCGCCAACCTCTCGGCACGGCAATCTCGGCAAGAGTGAACCGCATCTCTCCCACTTTCTCCACACGCAATTTCTCCGATGGCAACGGCGCACGTCACGTGCGCCAATGAGAGCGCAGGAGGAATTTTGGCGGGAACCAATCGAAGCGTGAGCCGAAACCGAAGATAGGCATCGCTATGACGCAGCGAAAACAACCTGATATGATCTTCAAGACAGGATGTTCAAACATGGACGACAAATTCGTTGAAAACAAGATTGCTATTTGGTAAAAAAAATGGTAATTTGAAAAAAGGAATGAAAAAGATTTATATTAAAAAAAGTTTAGCATGGTAAATGAATTTACGAATCGGTAATTAAAATAAGCAAAATTTTGTTAAAAGAATTTAGTGCGGAAAATACCGATTTCGTGAAAAAAAAACAAAATAATTTGGAATAATTTAATTAAAAGTTAGCGTTACATAAAAAAATAGAAATGATAAAAAGTTTAGAAAAAAAATAAATTAATTAATAATGGAAAAAAAATATTTTAAATAGAAAAAAATGTGATGCAATATCACACACATTGACGTCCGTTTCCTTTCCTGAACTTCCCTTTTGCAGCGGCTCTGAACAGAACTGATTTCTTTTGAACAAAACATAGATTTAATGTCCAAAGATTTCTTTAAGGATATAATCAGCTTGATAATGTCAGAAATATGAGGTTTTCTTTTTTTAATACTGTGGTGGGAAAACTTCTCGTTTTTGCAACAGTGAATTTTTGTAAAGCCTCCGTTTTTGCGATTAAGATTTTTTGTTAGCTTTTGTACTATAACTAATACGAAGAACACTTGTTTTTCATCCATAAATTATTAAGGTAAGACGTAATTTTTTTAAATAAAATAAAATTCAATTAAGTGGTTGAAAAAAAACAGTACTTTTGATATTTGCAGTCATCAAATACTTTCAAAATGGCTACAAGAGTTAAGAAAACCCAGATGCAAATGAAAATGAAATTTAAGAGTTAGATGAATTGGACAAATTTGAATATCGAATTGGACAAATTTGAATATCTGCCAATTTACTCCTCTGAGGATAGACAGTAGAATGAAATAGGATAAAATTGATAAAATAATCAAGAAGTTTAATTTTTTTTTTTTTTTTCGTAAATTAGGCGCTGGTGATAGAATGCCATTGAGCTTGATTTAGCCAATTGGCCATCTAATGTATGCTAATGGTTAGTTATTAGCCTAATTTATAATGGAATACCAAAAACCAACTCGAATGTTACTCAAGCTGACAACATTTTCTCCAAAACCAAAATGCTTAAAAATATCTGTAGGTGTATTGATATGTTTACTGATTGCTGTTGCATTACTGATAATCCCGATATTAAGAAATGCTAAATAAGTTTCCGAAAATTTGATGAACTTATGGTTGTAGCAGCCATGCTCAGAAGAGCAGCCATGCCTTGATGCTTTAAAGTTCAGGATTTAAAATATTTATCCATCAACAAGTATTGGAACAAAAAAAAAAAGCACAAGGATGGTTACCATCATAATGTTTGACTGGTTTAACAATTTTAATAATAAGTTTGTAAAATAATTTATTTTATACACATTTTTAAAAATTAGTTAAAAAGTTATCTAGATCCAAAAGTGTATGATATAAATAATATTGTACTGAGAGATAATTTAAAAAAAGTAAAGAAAACTTTCTCAGACATTCTTCTATTATGGAGAAATATTTTTGTCCTGCTGGTGTCCACTATAGAAGGGTTTTACTGTACTTCTAACAAACAAATTGCAAAAAATTACATTTTTTGTATAATGTTTGAAGTATTTCTAAATATAAATGAGCATTACTTTGACTCTTTCACAATAATATGTAATTCTAAAAGAAGTAAATATATGACATTCCCAGACATTTTAGGCATTTTACATGGACATTTGCCCCAACTTTTATATATCTGAGCATTTCACAACACTTGGTGAGAATGCATATAACAATGTAGGCATCTGATTTTTCACTTAAGAAAGTATATTTACCTTTTTACTTTTTTTAACTGGGTGTACTTTTGATTGTATTCTTTATTCGTGAACTTACGGGAGTTTTCAAGCCTTTAACTGAAGATCTCTATTCAAATTCAATGTATTTTTTACAGCAAATCACTTTCAAAAATCTTGCTGCGAGAAACAAGGACACTGAGCGTCAAATGAAATGCCCTCCACCTTCGAATAAAATTCGACTGCCTTTCATTCTTGTGACTGCTAATAAAGAGACGGTGATTGACTGCAGTATCTCACATGACAAGTATGTGGCATTTCTCTTATAAGAACACACTGTAAAAGTCCTTTGTTTGCTGTAACCTTTTTCCGCAGGCAAAAAGAACTGAACTCGAATTGCATGTATTTGTGCATTGATATAGTATTTCATGTATGAATTTTAATCATAATCTTATTTTACAAAACAGGATCTATACCAGTGGTTGCCAAACTTCTCTTTTTCATGTGTTATATTTATGTCAACAAAATAATTTTGAGCTTTTTCTGAGCTATGTTCTATCAGGGTTGGTGTTCTACTGGCAGAAACTAGTTTTTGCCATGCCAGTGGCAAACTTTCAATTATTAAGAGTAAATTAAAGACTGGTATCTTTTTATATCAATTTGATATTATGTTTATTTGTCTTCAACATAAAAAGCAAAAGATTATACTAATAATACAAATATTTGGACAGGTAAACTTTTACGAAAACAATTTTTTGTGACTAATGATGTCATATTAATGAATGAATAATAGGAGGAAATGATTTTGGAATAAAAGAATAGGACTTCTCCCTCAAAAATTGGGATTAAGGCTTTTTGTATTGAAAAAAAAAAAGTTTTTCCTAAGCAATGATCCAAATCAAAGGGAAAAAACTAAACTAATAAATTGAAGAAGAAAGATGAACAGCTACCATATTCCGAGCTATAATTTGTGCGTTAAAAACTAAGGGTATGAAGGTATGTATTTGAAATAACCAAAAATCAATCTTAATACTAACTAATTCTATAAAAAAATTAGCTGAAACTTTGAATATAAATTACTGTAGAAAGCTCATCTATTCCAGATTAAAGTAGTAGTTGCAAAATCCGAGTAAAGAACATAATTCTGGTAATCTATTTTCTACGCCTCCAAAAAAAAAAATTTCTGAACTATCCACGTGTGATGATTTTTTACTCTTCCTTTGCATGTTTCTCTTTAAAAATCAAAGGAAGGAAATAAAAAAATAATTCATTTTTCCAGTTTGGAGTAACGGAAAAATTAATGTTGCACTTTTTTTTTGTAACTTTTTGTTTGAAATTGGATACCTTCATTCTAACTTGTAAAAGATCAAAAAAAATTTCAGCAATTGAATTTCTTGTTGGATTTTTTTAATTTTGTCGTTTTAAAGTTGACAGTAACACTACATATTATCCCAATGTTTTTATCTTGTTCCAAAAATCTGAATTTTGGGAGAAAAGAAAAGAAAATCATTGTTCCCTTTTTTCGTTTGGCAATGCACCAACAGCTGCACCTTTTGTTCTAAAACTATTTTGCTCAAAAGAATTTCTTTGTGTTTCTACTTTATATATATATATATATATATAAATATATTGTCTGTATTTTAAAAATAATTTTTAAAGCAAAAATACATATTTTTATAGGCCATTAAAAATAATAGCTTAATGATTTTTTTACTAATAATGTACTAAGGAATTTAACTTGAAGTTTTAGCTTTATTGCAGCAAATTTAGCAGTCGTATGCTTTCATTTTGGAAAAATGTATTAAAATTACAAATTTTATCGAATATGACGATTTATTAATTGGACAAAATTATGTGATGTTGACATTGGAACTGCAGTCAGTAGTTATTCAGAAGACAATTTCTTGCAATAATATCATATAGATTGACCTGAATCAATCTGGATTTTTTTTTGAAATCACCTGGAAAATCTAATTTTGTTCCCTAACTTTAGTGGCAACTCCGAGTACTGTACAGGAGACTATGCATGCTTTTTCTGTGTTTTTGCTTTATGTGACAAAAGTCGATTATTGTTGTGCAGAATGCTGTGTCTTCCTTTGTGTAAAAGTGTTGTCATTTCCTCAATATTTTAAAATGAATAAAGCGATTGACTACTTTTAGGTATTAAGTTCTACTTGTAGAAGATTTTCTGTGTCAAAATGTTAAGACTTTGATTTTAACTTGCTTGGAAAACAATGATTTTGTAATTATGTCTGATTTTCTTAATGTATCTTGTGTACTATTTTTGCAGAAAAGAATATAATTTTTGCTTCACTGACTTGTTCCAACTAAGTGATGACACAGAAATTCTTAAAAAAATGGGTTTAGCTTGTGGATTAGATAAAGGTTCAAGTACCCCAGAAGAAGTAACCAGAGCAAAGAGTCTAGTTCCTAAAGCTTTACAACCATACATCACTTGTAAGTTTTTTTCTTTGATGAAAATTAAAGGTAACCATGAATAAAATTGAATAGTGCTGAAGGTTATGTAGTGCCGTATGCCAAGCAATGATACAATGATACAGAAGGTTCAAGTGTTCCTCCAAATATTTAAACAAGGTTCAAGTGTCTGTAAGATTCTCTGCATCTTTTCTTTTGCCTTTGCTAACAGGGATTAATCAGAAAATTTACCATTAATAGCACAAAGCTGTTTTTGTTTAGGGTTGTTTCTATTATTAAACAATAACACTAAAGTTTTACTTTTTTTTTTTTTTTTGTTGTAACATTCCTTCATTACATTTGAGAAAAGTATTTTTTTAAAAAATTGCTTTCCAAAAGCGTACAACCCAGTACTTTTCGAGCTTATACCAAAGAAGTTCTTGCTGTTTCTCATTGTCTCCAAATTTCGTTTGTTGCAGACTTGTTATAAATTTGCCTTGCTGTATATTGTTGAGGAAGTTATAAGAAATTAACCACAACTTTCACATACAAAAAATCTGTATGACTTTGGACTTTTAATTTAAAATTATTTGGTTTTATTTGTAAATAAGGGAAACATAAAATTTTTGCATTTACTATTTTGATGCAATTGGTTTACCCAAGGGGCGTTAATTGTTCAAAATTTAATATTAACAGTTCCTTTGCATCATTTAATTAATAGCTTGGCAGAAAGCAAGAAGCAGAAAATCAAAGCTGTACTTAAGTGCAGTCTGAAACATTTTCACCAACTTTTATTCTTATTATTGATCTGATTATATTTTTAATTTTTTTCCCTATCAAGTTTGATGCCCTCCTTACCTGCCAGCTTTTGCGGTTTTGCACTCGTAATTCTTTATAACTGTTTTTCCTTTATTTTAGGATCCGTTTTAGAATTTAGCAATTTTTATTGAAATTTTATCGATGTTTTACACAAGTGGATTGATTTGTACCAAATTTCAGCAATCTTTTGTCAATATTAATTAACTGAATTATATAGACTTTAAAGATAGTGACTGGATTCAAAAGGAAAAAACTTTACCTAAGCACAAAATATGCAAAAAAACTGCAGCATGTTTTTCAAGTTTATAACGAATCTCTTTTGCATTGAAAAGTGGATTCTTTTAATCTCAAAATTTTTTTGAAATTTTGTGCTAGTAAACGTTTTTTCTTTTAGTTTTAGCGTAAAAGTGCTCTATTTGCTCGGGAATGGCAAGTTTTTGACAGTTGACAATTTAAACCGTCATGTCAAAAACCCCTTTTTGACATAGTTTATACTTGTCAAAACTCCAAAATTCTGTACCAAAGCTGTCTAAACTTTTTTACAACAAATTTATATTTACAGTTTTTCATGATTTTTGGTTTCAGACACTTGTGTAAACTTTAGAACAATTTTAGACAATAAAAATCTCACATCCTATCCAAACACAAAAATATAATTTTGGTTTGACAAGCTTCCTTGAAAATAAAAATAATTAATGGCTGCTATAAATATAGAATAAAAAAATATAAAAAAAAGATACATTAATAAAGCATTCAAACTACTAATACCTTTAATCTTCAAAAATAAATATATATAATAATGATAAATGAAAGTGTATTTAAAAATATATTATAAGTAGTAAATACTGATAATAACCAACCATTTTACTGTGGGTTACTAATTAAAAAGATCTGTAATTATATTGATTGCAAAATATAATATATTTAATTAATTACTTAAAGAATATTTACATTATTATAATGGTTTATGTACAAAATCAAATAATTTAGTATTGGAAAAATGCAAAACTATTCAGGCAGCTGAGAATCGATCACTGAATCATAGCTGCCAACCCTTCCTCATTTTGCAGAAGCTTTCCTCATTTAGTCCCCATTTTCTGCTTTTCTGCATTAATGATAAGATCTTCCTCATTTTTGCTGAGAGTAATAAAGTATGATGCGCTACTCTATAGGCACAGATTAAGATGCACATGCATATGCATTGAGAAACCACATCTGAACCAAGTTTTTGCCGCATGTGCCGTGAATGTTTCCTAACCACTCCTTAGACTGCAAAATGATCACACATGCTCGGCGTGCCCTCTTCAGCTTCGACCAAATGGCTCAGAACCCAAACTATCTTCGGCGCAGCATCTGGTTTACAGTTTAGCTATGTTTTCCACTTCATAATGATATATTTGAACATGACGATTTTTTGCACAAGAAATAAGAAAGAAATTCACTTGCTTACAAGTATTTACTTTTTAAATTTGCAGCATTTTGTTTCATAATAGAGATAATCAAAGGTCTTGAACGGTCTTATTAATAATCATGGCAAAAGATTTGATTTTATAATATAATTGGACCAAGTCCCTCATTTTATAAACATGGGTTTTGTAAAAGCAAATTGTTAGTATTCAGTAATAATAATAAAACTTAATTTATAGTTTACTTTAATCATCTATGGGTGTAATATGGGTGCATTACTTAAAATCTTCTGCATTTTACGTAATTTATGCAAATTTTTAGATTATCTTCTGCATTTTTTGAAATAGGGGTTGGCAGGTATGCTGAATCATTCGCACTTAGTTTTACTCAAGCTAAAAAAATATAATAAAACATGGCATAAGGGATTTCAATTAATAATTAGATACATAACATTACTTGTAACTCTGAGAACTTAAATGATTAAAAATATAAATAGTACTTGAAAAATGCTCTAAATCAGCATTTCCGAATCGTTTTTCTTCACGTACCATTTTTATTGCAAACTATTTGCGTACCACTGCTAATGTAACTTAATTATATAGAATAGAATACTAATAGATCATAGGACGAATAGGTAATATTAATCATACCATTTTTTATGATTAATGCAGAGAAGAGGGATTATTGAAATAACACTGCATACATAAAATAAAATGTATGGAATTTATGAGGTATATTTTTAATACGTACTTCCAAAACAGCATTAGAAATGTGTCTTTAAGTACAAAATACCTATCATATAAAACTATGCATGACAGATACAAGTAAGGGGATATCTGGTTCAGTAGAAGTTAGTTTTATTCCGAAATTTGGATCGACATTTAGTTTGCTTCTATACTTATTTTTGTTAGGGAAAAATCCCAAAAGAGGAGTGCGGACCTCAAGTCTTAAGTGTCCCTGAATTAAAAACATGAGGAAGCATTTAAATAAACAAATAAATTTATTAAACATTAACATAGAACAATTGTAGAATATCCCTATTCTGTACAGAATAGTAAAAAAAATATTGATACCAACAGGCAGTCCACTAAGATTTTTCACCGGGCACGGCGATTAAAAATCTCCCATGATACACACATTCAAAATAAGTAAGTTGTTTTTAAATAAAGAATTTAAAAAATAGTTGAGGCATTTATGCATTTTACTTATGTAAATTTGTAATGTTTGCTTAATGTTTTGTGATTACTTAAATATCCATTATTATTTCTAAATATACTCACACTTGAATAAATGTGCAGTGTTCACATGATTTTCAAGAATTTGCCATTCATCATTTGAATTAAAAAAGGATAGCATTTACAACAATTTCAAGAATTCATCATTTATCAATATTTTGTCACATTATAAGTGAAAAGTTTTCATATCGACAGTGAATCCCTGATTTAACGTCCAGCCAATCTTAAGTTTTCCAGCAGTTTACGTTTTTTTCATCAGGTCCCTGTTTTTCCGTATCCTAATTGATGTTAAAATATCCCAGATTCTAAGTTTATTACTTAATTAACTTTCACTCTATCGATAGATAATTTAATTTTGCTTTTAAACATGTTGACGGGAGCACTGCTTCAGTGACGAATTTGTAGGTGCGGGGGGTTTCAATCTCAAGAGGGGCGTAGCCAGGGTTTTCAGCGCCTGGGGACAACTGAAGACTTTGCGCCTCCCTGTGCCCCTGGGGGCCTAGGGGCTCCCTAATGGGAATTTTGAAAAACTTTTATGCTTCCTAAATGATAAAATTCTAAAAAGCAGCCCTTTTAACTTTCATTTTTAGTAGCGGCCATTCGCTTCTAAGGGGAAAATGGGACACTTTGGCTTCGCAAAATTATTTGTCTCATTTCCTACGCACTCCTGTGCTACATTGGTCATTCCCGATATGAGTTGTGGTGCTCCCCTTTTTTGTCGAACATATTCGCACCTATTCAGTTCATATAATTTTCTTCTTGCATTTAAAAATAAAATTAAATAAATTAACGCTAATTTGGTGCCTCTTGATGCTGTGCCCGGGGAAAGCTGTCCCTCCTTGCTCCCACCTAGCTACGCCTCTAACAATCTCCCATGATACGCACATTCAAAATAAAATAATTAAGTTGTTTTTAAATAAAGAGTTTTAAAAATAGTTGAGGCATTTATGCATTTTACTTAATTTTTTTTAAAATTTGTAATGTTTGTTTAATATTTTGTGATTACCTTAATATCCATTATTATTTCTAAATATACTCACACACTTTAATAAATGTGTAGTGTTCACATAATTTTCAAGAATTCGCCATTCATCATTTGTATTAAAAAATGACAACAATTTCAAGAATTCATCGTATTTATCATTATTCTATCATATTATAAGTGAAAAGTTTTCATATCTACAGTGAAACCCCGATTTAACGTCTCGCCAATCTAAGTTTCCCGCATTTTACGTTTTTTTTATCAGGTCCCAGTTTTTCCGTATCCTAATTGATGTTAAAATATCCCAGAAACAAAGTTTATTACTTATCAAATTCTCCATATTTTATGTTTTCCCTCGAAAGTGAAAAAGAAAAATTTTCTAAAATTAGAAATATTTTTCCTTTTGTGCATTTTTAAAGCTTTAAGCACATTGTTAAAAGTTAATTATTACTGTCTCACAAAATAAATCACAATCGAGGATTGTTTTTGTTTTCAAGAAATTTCAAAAAGGGGCTATTCGAGTTTATCCAGTTGTGAGAAAGTTTGTTCGTTTCCAGTATGGAACTGGAGAAGTTCGTTCTTTTTGCCATTTTATAAACCAACAAAGCTCCAACACTTCGAGTCTAAAGACGATTTCATTAGCATGTCACTATTACATGCTATGTACTTTACTCTTATTGGACCGAACAGCTTACATATAGTGGACATTTTACAAATAGTGGAAAATATTTTCTTTCCCATAAGGACTAGGGAAAAAACTTGCATTTCAATACTGGAAGATTCAGTAACTTTCAACTCCATGATTAAAAAACAATCCACTATTACGGATTATTTTCAACCTAAATTCCAGAATTCGTAATTAAATGCGTTAAAATGGTATGTATTCGAAATTATAGATATTATACTTTTTGAAAGAGTTGAAATCTGCAATTCATCATTTGTAGCATAAAAGGATAACATTCCCTACCATTTCAATAATTCATCATTCGTAACAAAATTCAAATCGTTAGTCTATTAGTTTCATTTGAAAATGCATCGCCTACCTATAAAAAAGTGTTGTTTACAGAGTTGAAATCAGAGCCAGAGAGAACTTTCACCACTGAATTAGCCAAGAAACAATATTAGATAAAAAATATGACTTGAGCGTATTAAAAATATGTATGTTCGTGTCAGAACATCACCCCGATTGCCATTTTTGTGGCATTGAATGCTGTAAAAAAAAAGGCAATATTCCATGTTCTGCTCATAACTAAGCAAGTGTCCATTGCACTAACATTAGGAACTGTAGGTAGGATTCCATGATAAGAATAAAATTTTCCTTGCATTTATAGTGTACTAATTTAGTAGCAGATTCTTTTTCAGCTTTGAACCATAAAATTTCCCTTTTCTGCATTCACATTCACTTTCGAATTTACTTTTGTCAAGATATGTCTTTAAGCGATGCATATCAGAAATTGATGTGATACTCCAAAAGCAGATTTATAGGCAGGATATTCCATTATCCGCTAAGTGGGGGCGGACCGCTCCAGGTGTCACCCATTCAGGGGTGACAACCAGCCCCGATGGGGGAAAAAAAAAAAGAACCTTTAAAAGCTCCCTAGAATAAAACAAATACTTAAAAATGGGAGAAAAAAAATATCCAATTTAATTTTCTATTTTTGAGCAAAGTGTTTCCTTTAAAAAATATTCACAATGTTTTTAACCGCTAATCATAACCAGTGCCCTCAACAAATACTTTAAATATTATGAGGCTCATGATGCAAATGGTGTTCTTCTTTTCCAAAACTGCAATTTTTTTAACAAAAAATTATTATATTTCATTAAAACGCATACTTCACGGTTTACATGATTTTTTTTTTTTTTTTTGGATGGGGAAGGAGTAATCTTTTCCACTCTGTCACACCCATGCTAGCTACGCCACTGCATTCCATACAATTTTCACTATCAACATACTTCCCATATAACTGCCACTGATTTTTTTTTTTTTTTTATTTCATCAAATTGCTTACATATACATAGTCCAGCATCTCTTCGCCGCGGCTTTTGCTTTTCTTGAATAGGCTAAGGATGATCAGTAACTGTTCGATTTTTCAGATGATCTTTATTAAATGGCTTTGTCTGATCAATTATCAATTCCCCATTTAGACTAATTGTGGCAATTAAAATTTCATATTTACAATTATATAAATTCATTTCTCTGATTTTGATTTCAAAATGTGTTTATGTATAGAGCTACTAATACACTTATTTTTTAATTTTTGTATCACAATTTACCCTTTAATTAGTTTAAATTAACATTTATGAAATAACAGTTATATTTTTGAATTCAGACTCAGAAAGAATGTACTGCTATCTATCAGAGTCGGAGTAAAAAAAAAAAGCTATGTAAAAGTTTTGATGATGTAATAAAGATAAATATGCCACATGATACAAATATAGATCAATAAATATAGGTTATTAGTGATAGAGTGAAAAAAAATTACACCTAAGTCAAGGTAGATATACATTTGTAGAAAAATACAGGCTGAAATAAGTTTTTATCGGCTCAGAAGTGACTTAAGAGGTCGCCTTCGGTGACTTGCTTGGGACAAAAAACAAGTTGTGCCGTTATTTTAACATTGCACTAGCAACGCCGTTGCGGGTACCGCTAGTATTTAATAAAATAAAAATAAGCATTCTTGCCAACAATTTTCACTCGGTATCATATTCGGAAAAGCAGTTTCACAAAGATAAGTGGTTGTGAACTGAATTAAAAACAGCAATTTTCTTGACAATAATGAGAATTCATTTTTTACTTTGAGCCAAAATTCTCCCAACTTCAATTGGGCAAATTTGATCCTTAATCCTGAATTACATAATAGTTCTATTAACAACTTGTTCTTCTCATTTGATAGGGTTGTGGGTAGTGTTTTACACACGAATGAATTTTTTATCCAATAGTCCCACAGAATTGCCTTGTTCTTTTGAGCCACGTTTCCATGTTTAATATCAAATTCCATTTATAAAATTAAATGAAGATAAAGTTTCATGCAAATAATTTTATGTAATCGTATTAGGTAAGTACCTCTCAAAACAACCATAAGCAGTCACGTTGCCTTGGTGCCCACATGCGCCCTACAAGCTCTCTTACATTTTAAAAAGTAAATATAAGAGAACTACAAGAAATAAAAAATTTAATGATATTAATTCAATTAAGACAGCGTTTCCCAACCGGTGGTTCGCAAACCCCCAGGGGTTCACGCGGTGCAAAAAGGGGGTTCTCGGAAATAATATTGCTATGGCGGCATTTTTCATCACTATTGTAAAAGAAAAAAACAAAAAAAAATTTACATACGTATAAGGAAGACACGCAAAAATGATTCTTTTTTTGCAGAAAAGTAGTGGATTATCATAGGAAGCATACATACAAAATTTAAAATTCACCTGTTTCTACTTTGCCTGATTTCTAAAATTTGGATCCCAAATTAACACCGAATGATATTCGTTGAAGCAATTTTAGAATGTACTTTTCTTCTACCATTTACCACTTTTTCAATGCAAGCGCAAAGAAGCAGTCGGAAATATGAAAATTTACTACATAAAATGTAAAAGTTAGTATTATTTTAGGCTAATTACTCATTATACAGACCCTAAAGTGGAACCAGAAGATTTTTATTCTTCAATTTAAAATTTGGGTTCACATTTATTACGCTTTTTTTGAAAACTTTTCTGCATTATCGAAATTAGAAATTTTAAAATATGTAAATTTTAATTCTTAAAAATGTTTCCAAAGTATTACCAAATTTTGTACATTTCAACCGAAAAGTGGAACCTATCAGGAAAATAATTTAATTCTTTTTTAGGAATACACATGTTTACTACCCTAGTAATAATTCCAAAAGAACAAATAACGAAAAAAGTAATAAAAAATGTTTATAGCTGCATTTTAGTTTTTATTTGAACTGTAGCGTTTTACAATAATTATCTTTTAATTTTTTGTCATGAAGTATTGCTAGTATATTTTATAGTTTTTTCACCCGTTACTATCAACTACAAAAAGGGGTTCGCCATTTTCTTTCGGGTCCTAGAAGGGGTTCGCAAGAGAAAAAAGGTTGGGAAACACTGAATTAAGACAACAATTAATAAAAACTCTAATCGCAAAAACAAACACCTTTCAAAAAATCACGAAGTAATTTTTTTGAAAATGGCACATTTCTGATATTAAACATGTTCATTACATTTTATTTTCCTTCTCTTTCAAACGCCTATTTTCAAAAAAAAACCGGGGCAAAACATTTCCCGATTTCTTTTTCAAAATTTTGTTTTCAGCTGCTGATTTCTTTCAAAATCCGGAAAAAGTTATGGCTTTTGGGTCTTCTGGATTTTGGGATTCTGAAATTGGAGTCCCATACTGTATACAAATTATGATTTAGCCAACTTTGTAGTTTGATTTTAAATAAAATGTCGCTAATGATTAATAGAAAATATGAATGAGGTTTTTGACAGATTCAGACATTTTTGTCACTTTTCGATGGGTTTTTCACTTCAAAAATCCAACCCTGTATTTGTTTCTTAGTGACTATATTATTTATTCTTAATGGTCAGTATGAAATTTAAACTTTAATGACTTTTACAAGAGGTGTTTAAGTATGTTCTGCTTGAAAATAGAAACAAAGACTGAAAATTTTTGAAACCAAATTCATTTTCAGATTTGCTATATATTTCTCTATTTTTATACACAGTTGCCAACTTTATGGAGACACTTATCAGACCTCCTTACAACTAGATTTTAAATGCCCTCTTCGTTGACACTGGCCGTCTGAAAACAACGTTGCGGCCATTTTCACGTTCGTAATCGTTGTAGAGATTGCTGCTAAAATGAGGTTTGAGGCAGTGGAAAAGATGAAAATCGCTTAGCGCAATGTTTAATCTGTAGGGGGGTTGTTCAAAGCTTCCCAGCCAAAAGAGTTCAATAAAGTTCTCATCTGAGCTGCGGTGTGAGGCCTTGCATTGTCATGAAGTAGCAAAACTCCCTCTGGCGGCATGGCGCGTCTTTTGCAGTTTTTGCAGGGTTTGGTTGTAGGCTACCATGCCTTGCACAGGATAGGCGAGTCGAGATACAGAACGGACGTTTTAGTTTACCTGCATAGTTGTTCCCACGGAATGCTGGGACATGACGCAATCACTTGTTGCTGTGTCCCTGCCACCTATTAGTGTATACAACAGAATGGCCTTTACTTAAAAAGCATGCCTCTTATACAAGAAAGTAGGTAAGTATACTATTACAAGAAAGTAGGTTTTTTGCATACATATGTATTTAATAAATGATGATTTTTTCCTAGCATTCACCATTCTCCACTATTTTCTGAATTCTTCTGAATTTTTTACAAAAATCTTCCGAATTCTTATCTCAATATGGTGGCAGGTATGCCTTCCACTCATATAGCTTGGAGGGACATCTGCTCAAGTGCTTCAATTTTAGCCCTTGGGTAGGGAAAAATACATTAGGCTTTTCCCTAATTCCATTGTACCCAGCATTTATTTTTTTTTCGTACATAAAAATAATCTTTGATAAAATAAAAGGTGGCTCTCCCCAAAAAAGACATTTTATTGAAGTATGATATCAACTTCTTTTTCTTTCCTTATGATTATATTTCTCACATCCTATAAAACTAATGTTTTTTTTTTTTTTTTTTTTTTTTTTCAGTAATGTCTCAGGGAAAATCTGATTTGCCACCTGGATTAGTGAATGAAGGAAATGGAGTCAAAATAGAAAATGACTATTTCTCAGATCCATCAAGGTTTGTGTATTGGTATGTTATTTCTCTTGTGGAAATTCGCTAGTGAGAACTACTTTGTTAAAATTAGAAGCTAATTAACAATAACAGCTTGTTTAATTTTTATTTATTACACTTGTGAAAAATTCCAAAAATGTAATTACTAAAGAATGAATGAATTAAAAAATATAGTTTTTGATATATTGATATTAAAAAAAGAAAAATTTATATATTAATGCAACTTGCATTGCTTGTTAAATTTTACCTCCTTAAAAGAATGCTGTATTTTCTACATGCACCATAACTTTTAATAACTTAAAATAAAAAATTTTTGTTAGTTTATTAAACCAATCCGAGTTTTAGAATTCCAGAAATTATCATACGAATTTTCTTCTCCCTGACATTTTAAAAACTGCGATAATTGGTGATAATAAATAAGACTGGTGAGTATTTTGATTTTGAGTAGACATGCTCCTTAATTATGGAAGTAATTTCTGAAAGGAAAAATTGTTTTATAATCCGTAAAACATAGTAAACAAAATTTGTTCACAGATGTTTGGAAAAATTGTAGTTGAGACTATTGTGATTTAATTTTATCAAAACTTTTATTTGAAATAATTTTGTTGCTCTTACTGCTCTGCGAATTCGGCATACACATTTATACATATATTGGACTGTAGTAATTATTGTTAAAAAGTGTTAAAATTTGTTTACAATTGATGTAACAAACTTAGATTTCTGTGAATGTTTCACTCAATTTTTTCTCTCCTCTTAACAAATTCCCTCTCTACATCATTGGAAAAAAAAAAAAAGAAATTACATTGTTTTTGGCAAGATTCAATTATTGTTTATTCATGCTGAACTATGTTGTTAATGTTCCTTTTTTTGGTCCTTTATCTAGACTTCAAGTTCCCTTTTTTTTCTTGACACCAACTGAATCTTTTAGAGCCTTGGATAATGAGATACAATTATTGATTCCCTCCCTTTTTTTCCCATACACGTATTGCATAAATTTTTTGCTTTACCCATTTTCTGTTCAGAGATATACCCACCCTCCATGATTCCATGGCTGTGCCAAAACAGTTTTTCTGCTACATGTTGCTACAAAATGAGTTTTTTTCTTCTGAAAACTTGGTGCCAAATTGCAATTTTAAGAATAAAAAGAATAGATTATATTTTAGTTGGCAAAGTAGTTCAATTTAATTGATAGTAAATGAAGTTGATGTTTTCTGTTCCAAGACTGGTGGAAAAGTTGATTTCTTCTGCTCCTAACCAATACAAAAGCTGATTTTACCTGCTATACAGAACAATATTTTATCTGCTCCAAAATCTGAAACAAAGTCTGTCAGTGCTGTGGAAGCCTTTTCTGCTTTCTACTCTAGCTCCTCACTTAAATGCTTCAAGGGCATATTTTTATAGGTCTTTTTTTAAAGATCTTGTATACTTATCTTTCGCAGGAGTCATACTAGAGGAAATTCGGGTCAATTTTCGGATTTGCCCCAAAATTCCAATTAAGCGAAACAGTCCCTTCATAAAATTCCAAGCTAGACAATCTTACTTTTCACAGAATTATTTATTAAATAAGCTGCAAAATATTTTTTTTATCACTGTGTTTAAATTTGAAACTTTCAAATATATTCAATGTTTACAAAACTCTTTTCGAAACTCCACGAAAACAGGACTGTTAACCCTAGCGTCAATGGCCGGGTACCTTTTTGCGACTTTCATTGTAATTTTTATCATTTCTAATAAAGCTTTGGCGAAACCAATTTTAATCCTCGTTATTCACATGAATCTGAACTCAACCTATTATTGCAGCCTTTTTTGGAAATTTTTTTTTTTTTTGACGGTACCCGGTCATTGAAAGTAAGGGAAACGTTTGGTCATTGACGCTAGGGTTTAAAATGCTGAATCGACTTCCTTTTAGAGAAAAATTATTTTTATTGCATTTGTACATTCAAATAAATATACAACATAACTTTGATTTAACGATACTTAATATAATGATTTTCTTAAATTATCTATTTAGGCCCTAGTTTAAGCTTGATGGATGATATCCTTGATTGAACAATAGCATTGAGCAGTCCTTAGAGGATCATAAAATTGGGGTTATAATGTTCTTAAAGAAATGAGTAAAGGCTATATTTATGTTTAATTGGATTTTTTTTTTCTGCAGTTGAATTTGTTAGGATTTTTCTGTTATTTTATCAAATTAGACACCTTTTTTCCAGCTTTCTGAATTTAATTACTTAGAAAAATGCATTTGCTGGATTAGAGAAATTCCATTCTTTTTTCAAAGTCACATAGATTCTATCATAATTGTGATGATGCTTTGTTGCTTTTGATCAGCTAGCTTTCTAAAATCGGGAAATGTGAGAATTAAATGCCATGCAAATGAACCTGGCTATTTTAATGCTTGACCAGATGATTAGCTGGGTCGTTCAGTCAGCCAAGATGGCTGTTAGTTCTTGTTGGACACTTATTTTTACCTCCATGAGAGCAATTTCAACTTTATCTTAATTTGAATCATCCTCTGTAATTATTCACCTAGGCTATTGAATATTTTTCACCAAGGAGGACACAAACTTAATTAAAATGAAGATATGTTTTTGTCTTAGTGTCTGCATGAACTCCAATTTACGCTGTTACTTAGAACTAACTAAAAATGAATTCTTCACCGATTGTCAAGACAGAATTATTGTATATTACATTTAGTAGTAGTGAAATCTATTTGTAAAAAAATGAAATGAAATAGCCTTTGCGGCAGCATTTGTTTCCAGCAGTAAACGGCTGTCTGGGACCAAAAAATGTATTCTCACTCAAGCAATACATATAAGTAAAGTACTGGATTTTCTGAGGAAACACACATAATTATTTTTTTTAAAGCACAATCCCGACAATCCAAACAAAACTCTGGCATCCTTCAGTCCACTTTAAGCTGAATTTTTGGGACTACTGTATTAATTTAGTTAACTTTTTTTCTGAAAGTACTAACTAGTTTTTTTCTTCCCCTGTCAGCAGTGAAATGCAAGAAGCTTCTTCTTCTTCTTCTGGTCCTGGTTCAGAATATATAGATATTCTAAATGCACATGGCAGCACTAAATCTGCATTGTCCAGACAGTCTAGCGTGGGCTCTCTTTCTGACTTGCCATCTCGACCCGGGACCAGCACACCCTCCGAAGACTTTTCGGATTCCGATTCTGATTCCATGGACGGTGATGACCAGTTGGATGACGATTGAAGCACAACATATGAAATGAACTGTTGGATCATATGCTCTTTTTTTTTTTTTTTTTGCATGTGGCATCCTGTAAGTAAGGTTTTGTTCGGCAGTCATATCAGTTTCTGATAAATAGATCATGAAATGATAGAGAATAATATGCCACTTTGTGATTTTTATTGACTGATGGATTATTGCGTACCTGAAGTGCACTGAATCTTCTGAAACTATGCCTTTCTCCAACTATCTGGGCAAGACTTACACTTGCCCTTGTGATCAAGTCTCCTTCCATCCAGTACTGTTTTTTCCCTTTTATAATGAGGAAACATCATGCATTGTATAAACTGCAACAAATGCCAGGATTCCATTGGTGTTTTGTACCTCACAGAAAGTGGATGCCTGGTCAAAACAAAATCTTTATATTTTCTTTCCAAAACTTGACAACAAATGTTATGTACAGGTCACTAAAAAGTGTGACATATCTCCCTTTCACGGATGTGTAGATGAGATATATTTGTGCTATACATTTCAAAAAAAAAAATTAGAACGATGCCATTATTTACCAAATGTTCACGCACAAATCTTGTGTAACAAGATAAACTGTACTCCAGTTTCTTTTCCTTGTTGAATTTTTTTTTTTTTTCTGCACCAAATAGTCATCATTGGCTCATTTCATGGCTTTTTTTTAGATGAAAAAACCATAGTATTTCATTCCTTCATTTGTAATTTATCTTTGATGCATTTTTTCATTGCAGTTTATGTGTAATTGTAGCTTCTGAAGTAAAATGCAATGAGTTATGTTTTTAATTTATAAATTTGAATTTTAGTGTTGAAACTTTCTTTCTTTTACTATCTTTTAAATTTAATTTCTTTAGTAGTTTTGCTCTTTAATTCATAAACAGCAAAAGTTTTTACAATTTTTAAGCTATGATTAACAAAAGAAAAAAAAAAAAGAGATGAAAAATATTGTGCTTTTCTTCATTTCTGTATCCACATTTATGAATTTTTGTTTGGTGGTATTTTATTAGCATATTGTCTGGAATTTTACAGAAATATTTTGTGCAGAGCTTATTATCTAGTGGATAAATTTTTGCTTAATAAGTGTATCTCTGCTGTTTTAGCTTAGCCATTGCATTTCCAACATCAAAATAGTTTGCATTTCAAGGTTTCTGTATAATATTATTTCTTCTATTATATTATAAAGATAATTTTTCACTTTGTTTTAATGTTAAAAATTAAAAAGGAAACGTAAATTATGCAATTAATAGTAGAAAGCTCAAATATTTCTTGTGGTATGGGATTAGAATATTTCTCTAATGCCATGGTGCCAAACAATGAGGTTATTTTCAAATACTTCAGTGTCATCTTAAGTACAATTTCTTTTCACTTATTCATATTAAAATATGAGATTTGAAAAATTATGTATCTGTATTAAAGCAAGTGTTTAGACGTATGAAAGGAAGTTTAAATGAAAACAAATGCAAATGGATATGTAAAAGGAACAGAGTGTGCTCAGTTATTCAGAACTTTATTGAATCATCTTTAATTTTCTGATAAAGAAATTTCCTAGTCTTCATAATCAATTGCCTTATTTTTACGGGTTGTTCGAGTAAAACCAGTTTGTTTCTGTATAGTCATCTGTCATTTATATAAGCTGTATAAAAATGTTATTCTTGTTCTTTGTGTTGTGCAGTTAAATATTACCAGCATATGTTTTTTGGTAATGGCCAGTTTGATTTTGTCACATGAGTTTTGTTGCCTAAAAATTTGAATGTTGACTTTTAATAGAGCTGGTCTAGTCCAAGCAAAATATTAACATTTTCATCTATTTATGCAGAGCTTTCAATTCTCTTTAACTTGTGTAATCAGGAGCAAAATTTCCCAGTATTGCTTTCAAATTCAATTTTTGGCAACCTTTGTTTTGTAACTTATGTTAAATTCTAATTAATGTCAGAGAAATCTGTTTAGTTTTATTCATTCTAATATGGATTGCAGTTATGTTTTTCTTTCAATGAACTTTTTGTAGCATTAAAGATAAAAAATAATAAAATCACTAAAGTACAGGGACCTCTCACTTTACAGGCTCTCTCTCAATTATGCCTCTTTTTTAATTATTAATTCAATGATTTTCACTAGGTTTGACCAGAAATACAGAAAAATGACAATCGCATTCACTTATTCTTGGCATTAGCAAAACATTTCTTGCGTCGTTTTTTTCTTCCTACAGAAGTGGAACAAACTCAGTAAATAACTTATGCAGCAAAAATAACTGTGTCACTGGAAGGGAAAAGTGAAAGAATGCGAGACTAAAGACAGTTTGACCATATCTGGCAGAATTGAAGTGATTTTTCAAAAAGAAAGGATTTTATTTACACATATAGAGCAAAATTTACCTGCTTCGAGCCGGTGCACTAGTGAGAGGTCACTATAAATGAGGTAGACTTAATTTTATTCATTATAAGTTTTAAATTAATATGTTGTAGTTTTGAATGAAGTTTTTAATTTTTTTTTTTAAAAACGCCCCCATTCAAGATGTAATGATTTATCTTCACAAATTAATTCCATTCGTCCAAAAAAAATTTTACCTATATTTTCTGTTATAATGCACTCTGATAATTTTAATGAATGGAAGATATGTCCAATGCAATTTAAAAAACATTAGTGAGGCCAAATGTTTAACATTTGAATTGTGTCTGTGTGAAATGTTTTTTTTTTTTTTTTTTTTTTTTTTTTTTTTTTTTTGCAGCTGAAGGTAAATTAAAAGAGGAGAAATTGAGCAAGCTAATCTTAACTGTACCAATCCTTACTAACCCTTTCCCCTCAAGGCCTCTTTCGCTTGGGAGAGCCCGCAACTGGAGACAGATTAGCTGCCTCCACCTGCTTTGAGAGTGTTTTACAGCTTCTTAAAATGATTGCAAAGACAATTTAATATTGTACGTTTTACAGATCTTCATACTGCAAATAGGGACTTGTTTATTGTTGAGTTCTCTACTTTTGCTTTGTATGGTATTTTCTAAAGCTACTATGCATCTATGGCTTGTTGGGCAATTGTCAGTAATACATAGCCTCAAAGAACCAAGCCTTTTGACAGGTTTGGTTCTTTGAGAATAAACCTTGTACTTGCTTTTATTCCAATTAGCTTTGCAAGAATCTTATCATTGAACTAAATGTCTTTAAATCTGCTCTGAGAAATAAAAACTTGAACTTGTTTTTGCCAGAAATCTGCTTTTAATTGGCACCCAAAGTTTTGCATGTCGGCTGTTTGTTTCTCTTCATCTCTACTGATTGATGATAAATATTATGAGTTGATACAGCAGATATCTAACCCCCCCCCCCCCCTAAAAAAAAAAAAAACTTTCGGCACCATTTTAAGGATTTTCTTGTAAACGACTTTGATGCTAATTGATCGGCACGATCAACTTCTCTTATATCTTGTGTAGTCCTGGGGAAATAAAGGTGGGGGGGGGGGGGGGCGCTCACAGATATGCTCATGTGTTTATGTAAAAATAAAGTAAAGGGATGTTGTTCTTCTATCAGAACAGTTGAGTTTGAACTAATATTGAAGACTGACTGGCCATTGAAAGCATTTTTAAGATAAAACATTTCTATGACCATTAGATTGGTATCATTCCCCACGTCATAAGATGGCTCACAAAAGAGCTCAGTATATGTTAATTGTCATTCAATATGCAAAACCTAAACATTGTAGTCACTCGATTTACCACATAAATCTAAGTGGTGAGCATGAGGCACCTCTCAAGTGCAAAGTGTTGACATCACAGGAAACGAATGTTATCTATAAAACAATTTTATTTTGTACTAAATTTTATTTGAACTTTTTGGTCTGCAATTTTGAGATGGTGCAATATGAAAGTTTTTTCCTCCCCCTCTTTCTTACTATATACAGTGTTAGTTGATTTTTAAAATAGTTTTCTTTTTCTCTTTGAGGAAACCCTCAACAAGCAGAAAAGTATATAAAGTCGAAAATAAATACATTTTCTGTACAAAAATGGCTAAAACAGAATGCCTGAATAATTGTTATTGAAGGTCTTCTCTGTGATGCTATTGTAACAAAATTTCATTCCCTTATAAATACAAGTTTTTTTGCAGCAGGATTCTTAATGTTGCTTTTGTAGCGTTTGCTATACATTTTAAAGAAGCAACAGATAATAAAAGCTTTGATCCAAAATTGTTTAGAGCTATAATATATATACACATTAAAAAAAGTGACATTAAAATTTAGAAAAAGAAATTTGTTGACTTTTTAAACTTTTGAATCAATACAGTAAAACCCCGTTAAAACCCGGATGTCCAGGGACATGCTTGGCACCTCTCCTCTGCATTATAACGTAACTGCGGTATAATGAGACTACACCGCTCAACTACATTCACGGAATAATACTCGCTTTTGTTGCATCGTTTTTAACTTTATCAATTACTCTTAACTTTTCTTTTATAGTATATTTTTTTCTTTTCTTCTTTGCTGCCATTTTACTCACTGTAATTGCTGTGCAAGAAGCAAACATCTCAACTGCGCAAGCAGTCTATGGATGTGATAGGTTATAAACCAACTGTGTTCCCATAAAAAGGGAGCCTAAAGTATCTTTGTTATCAACATGGGATTGTGAAGGGGGAGAGGTTCTAAGAAAAAATATTTTGAAAAGGAGGAACGCCCTTTTCAATGAAACAATGTTTTAAGCCTGTGCATACGCTGGAAAATATGTTTACTTTTTTTAAGAATGTTAAAGAATCTGGAATTTCAAGGTTGATCACGCTATGAAAGAAGTTACACACACTTTACTAAACTTCTGAAAATGGAAGATAGTTAAGCATTGAACTGAACAGTCCCTGACACATTGAGCTCCACCCATATCAAGAGAAGCAAGTCTGGGTGATTGCACCCGATTTTGAAATCAAGCTATATAGTGTTCTCGGTTGAATGATAGAAAAAGGTTAAAACAGTTGTACATCAGACCTGTTGTGGTGGGGGGAGCTCTTTGGCTAGAATATTTGTTTGCTCGGAAAAGACTGCTGGCAGGCTTTATTTGCAATAGTAAGTATGGAATCACCTTTAAATGGCAATAATAAGGGTGGTTTAAACGTCGGGGACATGATAGTCACCGCGGTATATCCGATTCCGTTGTATACTGACGGGCTGTATAACGGGGTTTTACTGTATTTACATCTGTTTTAGAAGTAAAATAAAGTTTAATTTTTATCATCCAATGTCATACAAATGGATCTCTTCTCTGTCTCTCTCTCTCTATTCCCCCCCCCCCCCTTATAATATGAAGTATAAATTTTAGTCTTTGAAAGTTATACGGTCTATCCCCGTAAATTCGGCACTTAATACCCTAGCAATCAGGATAACTCTGCCACACCCTGACAAAGCGGAAGATTTCTTTAATACTTCTTTTTACTTATTTATTTGAGGAAAAGTAGCTATTTTTGCAAAGTTGGCTACTTACTTTTTATTATAGACAGCTTTATGCCTTTAAATATTTTCCCGCGCTTTTGGCGCAAATTACTGTACATGACTGCATTCATTAATTTTTATGTGCAGTAAAAGCTCTCGTAAAGTAATGTACTTTTCCTTTGCTTAAGGATATTGGGCAGTTTACTTTTTGTTGTATCCACAAGAAATTAATACATACAAGTACAGTACTGTATTTTCTGAGGAAACGCTTGTGCTTATTCTTGTTAGCTCTATTTCCGATAACTGCATTTTCAAACTCGGCCACATTTTGGTCCACGCTTCAGAGCTTTCCCTGACTCTACTATAGTTGAAATTCACACGAATTCAAAATGCTGTCATTCACATAAAAATTGAAAAGCAATTTTGTTCTTGATCTAATGTTCAATAAATGTCTTTAAAATAGTGTATTGTCATTGAAGGAAAATAGGGGGGGGGGGGGGGAGAAAACGAGAAAATATTCATCAACTGCGCAAAAATAGCAGCTCCTATAGTAGAGTAAAAATTATATTCTTAAACTTTCTGAAGTTTTTATATAGTATATACTTCACAACAAAGAATAATAAATAAAACCTGTTGAATGATTACGTGGCTAGCAACTCTTTTTATTCTAAGAAAGCAAAAAATGCAACTTTTTTTTTAAAGTGACTATTTTTAAAAGTTTTTTATAATAGGGGGAATGAAATATATATAATGTACTGAATGAAATGAAAAAAAAAGTGCATTAAATGGCAGCCTTCCTATCTTCCATTAAAATAACTAAATTTCTTGTTTTAAAAGTAGTTTATGATTTTCTTAATTTTTACAAAAATTTAAGATGTTATGCTTAAATATGATTTATGATTTTTTCCCCCAGAACTATAAAGCAATTTTTGCTAAAGTTCAATCTTTGGCCAATTGATGACTGGATTATTATAACTTTTATGATAGCAATTGGTTTATTTAATGTTAGTTCAGTGTATATGCATTGAATACTGTAGATTAATTTACCTATTTATGCCATCAACATCAAAATATAGTGTTTGATAGTTATTGAACAATTGGTTATGAGACAGAGGTTGCCAGACCTTTTTTCCTGCATCCTTCCCTTAATATATAATTTACTCAGTTTCCCAACGTGTCACTTTGTCAGATAACACTACCTACAAAACTGGTTACTTTTTTAGCTAATGTACACTTTAATTACAAGAAAAGTATTTAATGATAGATGGTTGGAACTGAAATTTAAGTCATACTGTTAACGATCGTATTCTCCAACCAACTAAATCCTCCTTCAGTCACATGATAATCCACGATCTGAGCCTTCTGTTTGCTTGACACAGGCTTCGATTTACTGTTCAGAAATTTGAATGGGTTGGTGAATGTGACAAACAGTGATCCATTAATTTTAGAGATTCTGACAAAATGCCTGAATCCAAAGTAGCTTTGGTTTTTTGGATAATGTCAAATAAGTGATGTTTCAATGACCAAAATTATTAACAATTATGTATATAATAAATGACTTTTTGAATGAATGAATGATTGGGTGAATCTTTGAGAGTGTTGCTATTGTTAAGGTATTTTCATTTGAGAGTGAAATTAACATACTTTATTTAAAATTTCTCTTGTAAAATTTCATTGTTAGGTCATTTTAACAGTGTAAAGTCATTTCTGTACACACGGCTGTAAATTGCTTTGTGTGTAAAGTAGTTAATATGAATCTTATGTTTTAAATTGAAATAAAATTCTTTTAAACTTGTAGCAATATTGTGACATTTACTAGATTTTTTAAAAATTTAAAAACAACATAAGTATTTATACTTTATTAAACATGACACATTAAATAAAATTTACATCTCACTAATAACACTTCTGTATTAAGAGTTACAACAAAAAATATCTACAAAAGATTTTGAATATTACAAACAATTTAGTTTGAATTCTACTTCAATTTTTTTGCAAAATCTTAATGAGTAGGTGACTTTTCCAATTTTTAGAAATGCATTTCAACTTATTTACATATTTCACATCAATATCAGTACTAGATTCTATTACATTTAGAGCATATACGTATGTACAATATTTGAATTACTTTGCACAAAAATTTCAGGACAAAATTTTAATTGTTTATAGTCTTCATACAACAAACATACTTAGAGCAGAAACATACTTAAAATTTAAAAATACTATTTTAAATATTAGTTTCAGAATCTCTATAAAACCAGTACAAGAAAAGATTTGCATCAATTTCTTTTTAAAAATGAGTTTTATGATTTTAAATGGAATGTGCACATCATATAGAAATATAATTTAAAATAACTGAAGAGTGTTAAGAATTATCATTAAGATAAAAAGTAAACATAAAAAAACTTGAACACATTGATGCAACTCTTACAACTGAAAATATTAAAACTCTCAATGGAACTGCAGAAATATTACTATTTAAGCAAATATGTGTTTTAAACAAAAATTTGAAATAACTGTACTTCTCTCAAATGCTGCTTGTAAAATGCATGTTGCAGAGTGCATGGGTGATACCATCTTTCTGTACAAAAACCGTTTTAAAATCCAACTTGAATCGGTTTAACCATTGTGAATATCAGAAGTTGTTAACATGTTTTGGCGACTTCATCTCCGATTGCATCCATTACCGAATAGTGTGAGCTGGTGCAGAGGCTACATGAAGTTCTTTGATTTTAAATGAACACTCTGTGACCTCCTTACTGACTCGATCTTAGAATCTCTGAAAAGCATACGGACATTGAGATTATTTCCCTACTTAACAAAGTTATATCATAGGTTTTTCAATGTAAGAAATTCAAATGGTTTTAATTAAGTGCCTGTCCTTTCTAAGCACAATCACAAAATAATCTTGAATTTTAAGAAATATTTCTCAAAAGCTTTACATGGGCCTTCTATAAAATTATCATTCATTTCTACCGGTTGAAGGGGGTCTGGGGAAAATGTTGAAAACTATACGCAAAATGGTGCATTTTGAGAGATTGCAAAAATATTAGAAGAAAAAAAGCAAACAAAAACTTTTTAAACTTGAAATGTTTTTATTCATTAAAATACTCATAGAAATTCAGAACAAAATAAGCATTCTTTTTTAAAATCCTGGGGCAGCCCCCCCCCCCCTCCTCCTCTTCTTACTAACGCCCATATCAAAGAACCACGCGTCTGCCTTCTCAAACAACACTTACAAGCCCCCGCCTCTTCCCAAAAGGATGCTTTGAAAATTTGTAAAAGAAAAACTATAGTATTGTTTGAGCTTGGCACGAATGAGGTTTCACTATCACAAGCTCCAAGGTTGAAAGCAAAAGCGCAGATATTTTTTATTTGTTAGAAAAATCTTAAGGTTAATAAATTGCAAAATCTTAGGAACAGGCTCTCTAAAATTTTCAGAACATTCAGCATCAGAATCATCCATGGGCTCAGATCTGCCGAATAAGTAGCGTCAGGCAGAAAATTAAAAATTTGGGAGGAAGATTACAATAATTGAATTGATTTTATGTAGAAGGTTTGGACAATCTTTTTATAAATTGGCTAGTATTTTGTGTGTGTTTTTTAATTAACAAAATCTTCAATGGAAGGTAAATCAACAACCCTGTACTTAATTTTGAAACAGATAGTGATATGGGTACATAATGATATTACAAAATTCCTTGACAATATAATTTTAAAAAACAAAGAAATCTCATTTTACTGGAGGAATTACTCTCTTCAGTCTTAATGGGATACTTGGGAATTGTTTTATATATATATATTTGTATTGAGGTGTTTTTTTATATTTATTTTTTTAATAACCAAATATTTAAGTATCTAAATTAATAAAAATTTTTGGGCGGGGGAGGGGCAATGGTCATAAAATTGATTGGGCGGTTTTGGGACTGGTTTTTGTTGCTGGCTGTGCGGTTTTCATCCTTGAAACCTGGTAACCATTGACTTCAATAGAGAACTGGACTGACGACTTCTCGCCACTGCTCCTAGAGGAGATGAAGGCCTGCAACCCTACAGGAAAGGCCCCAACTCATCCCGAGCTGAGACTCGCTTACATTGTTTTCTATGGGATTTTGCATGATTTTAAATGCGGAGTACTCGTTTATTTAAATCTTTGGAAAGTTATGAAGACACGAAATAATTAAGAATTCTTTTCTTTCTGAGCTGTTAGCATCAGATTTTGTTTATGGGCAACCGGATTGTTTTTAATACTTCGAAAAACATAACTCATCCTCAAGGATTTTTCTCGCCAAGTTACTTTCGGTTACCCGCGCGTTTGTTAAGAAGAGCGAAATTCAACTTATTTTTCTCTCTGTAAATACAAAAAAGCTTGAAGAAAACGATCTTCTTTAATGATCCATGATATGACGTATAAACTTCACAATATTTTTTGAATAAAATTTTCTTGTGGGGTTTTTCTAATAGCGACTAGTAAATAAAATGACAAACAAAGAAAAGTTAAAAATTCGGGCAAAATTAGTATTCCTACACATAATAAATGATTTTTAAGGGCACTCATGATTTTTAATTAATATTAAATGATTTATTATTGGTATTCAGGGGTGATTGCGACACTAAGTAAAAAACCCTGAAAATTTTTTATGCAAAAAGTGGGTATTACTTTTTATGCACTGTAAATTATACGACAGCTTTTATACAAAGAGTTAAAACGGCATGCTTAAAATAGCTTTTGAAATTAAAATTTATATTTTACTTACCTATTTCTAACTAATAAGAAAAATTTAATTTATTTTTTGCAAATAAATTGCAATTTTTAGTGAAACATAATGAATAGGGATTTCCCATGAGTACATATTTTTGCCAATTTTTGCAGTGAAATACTTTTTCTATTTAGAGTTATTATTTTTTCATTTATTTGTCAAATATCTGCAACTTCTAAAATAAAAGCTGATAAAATAACTTGAAGTCCAGCACCGATTTCAGGAAAAGGGCGTTAAAATTCGTTATTATGCAAAAAAATGAAGTTCGGAAATTAGTTCAACTTTTTGCAATGTTTATCCAAAAAATAACTAAATCAAAAAAAAAAAAAAAAAACTCCCAAGTTTTTTTTTTTATAGTTCTTTTAAAAATAAAAATAAACTCCGGAAAAAATTACCACTTTTGGCGATGTTTACATCCGGAATAAAATCATCGGCAACCCTGGGGTTTGGCGGCAAAAAAAAAATTCCAAAATGGCGCCAACGCCCAGTTATCCCTAACAAGGAAAGCACGTGGGATCATTCGTATTCGAAACAAAGATGGTTGGCGCCATTACAACCCTTGCTGCGTAAAGGGTGTCAACAAAGGGAATGTTTATCGCTCTTCGGTGTTTTTTTTTTTCCCATCCGCTAAATTTTCAATTTTGAAGACTAAAAACTCCGATTTTTAAAACACAGAAGGAGGATATGAAAAACCCGGATTTCCGGGGTACACCCGGAATACAATCACCCCTGGGTATTTTAACTAATATGTAAATTAAATTGATTATTAATTAGCATTAAAACAAAATTATATTTTTTTAGCATCATCATTTTAAAAAATTAAGGAATATTTAAAAAATTAAATAATATGGAGATTTTTTTTTTTCATTTCCTTAAAGAAACATATCATTATGTACATCTACATAAACTGGGTTTTATTTATTTTATTTGCACATGAACTTCTTTCTCAGTAAGCATAATTATAAGCTGGGGATCAACATTGTTATTAATATTATACATAGCGATACAATATGAATGATTTCTTAAAAAGTACATTTGATTTTTTAAAAAAGTAATAATAAATTACTTATTTTATATTGATATTTTAATTAATATTTTAATAAAATTATGACTTTATCAAAAATTATTGTTATTTTATTGCTTAATACCAATTTTGAAAAAAAAATTAAATTTTATAAGCTATTTTGATTGATAAAATTTAAAAAACAAAATTTCGTTTCCTTAAAGCAACACATCACTCAATATATATTTGTAAATTGAAAAAATGCACTTTCGCATATGAACTTCTTTTACAAGCTAGCTCATCATATCGAAAATTCCCGGGGGTGGGAAAGGGTACAAAATCACACTTTATAGCAGAAAAAACATTAAAAAGTATGCATGTGTATAAAGTTATAGTGTTTCTAAATCAGGGGGGGGCAGGGGGTCTTTTAAACTACGCAACGGATTTGAATGCGGTTTTCATCAATAGACAGAGTGATTCAAGAGGACGAATCATAGACCCGTTAGAAAAAAATCCGACAAGTAGTTCTTTTTCTATTCCAATTTTACGCAAATTTCCCCATAAATCCCCCAATATGGGGGTGACAAAAACCTTGCACATATTAATATAATATACTGATCGAAATTTTGTACCCGAGGAAATTTGTTCGAAGTTTCTAAGCCAATAAGAATGCCAGATATAAGCTTTTTAGTTCCTTTCTTAAAGCTTACCTTGACCCAAAAATAATAACTAGTTTATTATAAAGCAATAGAATAATAATCATTTTTACCAGCGGGCTCGTCATATATAAATTTCCGGTGGGGGGGGGGGGGGATACATATTTGGCCATTATAGAAGAAAAACATCAAAATGTGCATGTGTGTAAAGTCATAGTGTTTCTAAGTCAGGAGGGGAGAGGGGCGACCTATGACTTTAAAAAACAATAATAAAGTGCACTTTGATTAAAATAATAATAGACTATTTGTTTTATATTGATATTTTAAAAAATATTTAAATAAAATTGTGACTTTAATTCATTGTAAAGCAATAAAATAATCATTTCTGCTAATATCAATTTTGAAAAAAGTCATCTATTTTATAAGCTATTTTGATTGATAATATTTTAAAAACAAAATTTCACTTCCTTAAAGCAACATATAATTTAATATATCTATGTAAACTGAATATATATACCTTTGCATATGAACTTTTTTTACAAGCTGGCTCGTCATATCGAAATTTACCGTGGTGGGGGGGGGGGGGTACATATTTACATATTATACAAAAAAAGCATCAAAATATATGCATTGTGTGTAAAGTTATAGTGTTTCTAAGTCAGGGAGGGGGGTTCTTATGATTTAAAAAAGTAATGATGAAAGTACTTATGCTTTAAAAAATAGTAATAATAAACTTTTATTCACGCTACAAAGTCGGCATTGTATTAATTGTTACAAAATATTAGATTGGAATTTAATAAAGCGCACGCTCAAACGGGTTTTTTTTAGCGCCAACCAGGCACCTACGCCAAATTTCTGCCAAGTTAACGATAAAGTAGCCAAACTAGGAGTTGGAACTACACCGAAAAGAGGCTTCACTCGGCCGGGGTGTAGTAGGAGATCCAGGTTAGTATAGAGATCAGTGCTGGCAACACTGGTCTTTTCTTCCCTCCACGTTTTTGAACAAGACAGTCGTTTTGAATTTTCGACATCGGTGGAGAAGAGGGGGGCGGGGGTAAAAAATATATTCTCCTTATACATTGCATTTACCTTTTCCAAACGGTTGGTGAATTTCCTACAATGTCTCAAAGGATTCTATTGGGGAGGAGGGTGGCATTCCAGCCCAAAGAACTAACAAAATACATGCCCAGTTATGAATTTATGCGATATTCTCAAAGCCCACCCCCTCCCCAAAGACCCTCCTAAATGACGAGTCAGTGTTTAAACAAATGTACGTTTTTCTCTCCACACTGTTTTTCCCCTACTGCATGTGTGAAGTGTCTTTTTTTAGCCTACTTTCCCATAAAAGTTTAAAAAATAAATAAATAAAGCATGAAAGAAAGCTCGATGTATCGTGAAAATGGCGTTCGTAATCAAGAAAAGTCAAAAATAAGTAATTAAATAAAGAATGAAAAATTTGAAAGTAGGGTTTTGAGATGGGGAAAAAGTGTGTCTGGCGGTCTGCCTGTCCCCCCCCCCCCCCCCCTAATAACTTTTGAATGAATTGTCCGATTCGAAAAATTCTTTTTGCATTCGAAAGGTCTCGGCGAGGACATCTCATTTCCATATTTTACTTTTTGATTTGAACAATTTTTCGTTTAATTTTGAGCAGTTCAAAATTTTTTATCATTAGCGCCTATGGGCGAAAATGAAGCAAATTATGCAAACTCTGGGTACAAGATCCAAGTTCCAATGAACAAGCTCACTGGAAGAAGCTCTTGGCGTAAAATATTGATTTGAACAATTTTTGTTCATTTTTGAACAAAAAAATTAACATAGCACCTACTGGGAGATCTCAATCCTATATAAATCCTGATCTAACAGACCGATTTGCTCGGAACAAACTTTATCGGAAAGCTCTTATAACGTAGAACATGTACAGATAGAAAGTTCATCCAGAACTAACGAGCCTATTTTCCTATGAAATTTCTTGATCGGAATTTTCAAGAATATTTTTGAATTAAGGAATGATTAAATGAATAAGTGAACGAATGAATGAATGAATCATTACAAAAAATAAATGAGTGAATGAATGAAAAAATAAGTAAATTAGTGAATAAATATGTATTAATCATTGAAAAGGGTATATTTGAAGCAATTAAGAACTAAAGCTAAACAAGAAAGAGAGATAGCTAGATTATAAATTTGAAGGTGGTGCATATGGGAAAGTAGGGTCATATAGTTCTAGATGGAACTTCTTGTTTAAACTGTGTTGTAGCAATCGGCCGTTTTTTTTTTAAATTTTTTTATTTAGTTATTATTTCTTTTTTAACATTTTCGTTTTTAAGTTATTGCAAAGGTTTGGCGGGACACTAAAATATCTTCGGCGGGCCACGGGTCGAAGATCCCTAGTAGTGTTCGGCAGTAGTTAACAAGAAGTAGTTAACTACTAGTAGCAACTACTAGTTAACTAGTAGTTAACTACTAGTTGTAACTACTTTTGTTTTGAACTAGTTAACTACTAGTTGTAACTACTTTTGTTTTGAACTAGTTAACTACTAGTTAAACTACTTTTTTCCCAACTACTAGTTACAACTACTTTCAAAATTCCAATTACTTTCGGAAAAAAAATTTAAAATCTATTTTTTGAAAAAAATAACTATTTTTTAAACATTAAATTATTTAAATTTTTAGCTTATGAATATTACTCACATAAATGTATTTTTATATTATGTTATATAATGAAACGTACTCATAAAAAAATCATAATATTTATTGTAGCATTTACGCAAATTAGAAAAAGCTTTATAATATAGTCAATGAATAGCACCAGCACATGCACAATGAAGTTTTAGGCAAAAGAATTAAAGGCGAAATCTTCATTAAGGGGAAGCTTTACCTCTACTCCAGTACCATGCATGTGTTTGGGATACCATAAAACACAAAAAGAAAGAAAAAATACCGATTTTTAGAAATTTTTTTAAGAAAAAAATACAGATTTTTATGATTTTTTTTTTTTAGAAAAAACTGGTTTTTATGATTATTTTTAAGACAAAATATTGATTTTTATGATTTGAAAAAAAAAGAAAACTATTTATATCGGCTTCTTTTAAATTATTAAAATATAGATATTTTTTTATTATAAATTTTAATATATTATTGGTCCAAGTAATTCATTAGAATTTTAACTCGCTATGTGGTAGCCTTAATGCATCTGGTCCTCTTGGGAAAGGTGGAATAGCTTCGTTAAGGTGTCAATTAATGACATTTTATCAGAGAACATAAGTTTTTTAACATGCTGACTGCAGCAAAAGCATCAACAGCAACTTTGGAAAGGATTTTTTTTCTACATTTGGAATAGAGCACTCAAAATTAAGAAACAGATTGGGAGTTGAAAAGGCATCAAAACTGGTATTCTTGATGGAAGATCTAAATAGTAAAAATGATTAAGCTGTAGTAAACGTTTTATGTGATATTTGCCATCTCTGCTATATTCAAGAAATTTGTAAAAAATTATAAAAGTCCAGTCAACTTATTTGTATATATTCAAAAAATTATAATACATTTAGTCCAGAAATATAAACTTTCTCTTCTGTTTCTTGTTGTTCTGTTTATTAAGCATACATTTATATAATATAATTAATTAATAATTAATTTTAATAAATAATTATTTCAGTTGAAATGTCTTAAAATTCTTTGAAGTCATAAATAATTAACTGAATTTGTTACCGTATTTGTGTGCGCATCCATATTTTGCTTAAAAAACCAAAATATTTGATTTAAATTAAAAAAGTACTATAAAAAAAATTTTTAAGTAAAAAAATCACTAACCCTGCCTTTAACACAATTTGAAAGAATATAATCTAAATTCTAAAGCATGCAGGTTACAAAGACATTTTGTTAATGAATCTGGGTTGGGCAGAGGGAGAATTTTAAATTGATATTAAGGGTGAACCCCTTCATTTCACAACAACTGCTGAAAAATTGTTATTTCTTAAAAACATAAATTATTAACTTTATTAAACAAATACATATTAAAATAAAAGTTTAAATTTAGAGAAAAAGGTTTTGACTTTATTAATATTCACTTTATATATTAATTGTTCAGTGTTATTTGGAAATACAGTAAAACCCCGTTAAAACGCGGGTGTCGGGGGACATGTTTGCCACCCACGTTATAACATAATTGCGGTAGAGTAGAACTGTACCGCGGAACCATATTCACGAAATCAGTTGGCTCTTGTTACAACACTTTTAACTTTATCAATTACTCGTAACTTTTCTTCTATTGTATAATTGTTTCTTTTCTTGTTTGCTGCCATTTTATTCACTGTAATGTAATTGCTGTGCAAGAAGCACATTTTTCTACTCAGCGGCGTAGCTAGACCCAGATTTCAGGGGGGGAGGGGGGGGGGGTTCTTCGGGAGAAGTGAGCTAATTTCATTGCTTTACAAGAAAAATTGCTTAAGTTCGAGACAATCTTCACCATTTCAGGGGGGTTTTATCCCCAAAACCCCCCCTTATCTACGTCAGTGTTTCAACTGAACAGCTAGTCTATCGAATGATGGGTTATTCAGATTAAAGTGTTCTGCTCTTTGAGGTCTCTGAGCTAGAACCATATCAACCGCAACGAAACCAATTGTGTTCTGAGAAAATGGGAGCTTAAAAATCTCGTTAAGTTATCAACAAGAAATTATGAAAGGGGAAAGGTTCTAATTAAAAAGTAGATGTGTGAAAGGGGAAGAACGCACTTTTCAAAGAAGAAAGGTTTTAAGTATTTATACACTCACTCGGACTAAAGAATATGTTTCATTTCAAAACTTTTCAAGAATATGGAATATAAAGGTAAATAACGCTATAACCACTCGGAAGAGACTTTTTCGGTTGTATTTTTTTGCAATGGAAAGTTTAGGAATCACCTTTAAATGGCAAGGGTGGTTTAAACAACGGGGGACAGGATAGTAACTGCGTTATATCCGATTCTGCGGTTTACTGAGGTGCAATATCACAGGGTTTTACTACATTCAATCTTTGAATGTTTTACAGGAATTTCTTTAAAATTGTTTTAATGATTAAAAATAATATTGAGTGGAATTATTAGGATTAAATATTTAAGAACAAGCTTAAAAATGAAAATTCAAATGAATTACACTTGAAAGTAGTTAACTAGTAGTTAACTACTTTCGGAGAACAGTTAACTACTAGTTACAACTAGTCTCAGGAAAAAAGTATTTAACTACTAGTTGCAACTAGTTTTGCTTAGAGTAGTTAGTAGTTGGTAGTTAACTACTTTTTGACGAGTAGTTGCCGAACACTAATCACTAGTCTATAGCATAAATTAATTAAAATATCATGCTAGACAGACTACTGTTATTTTGTGTCGGCTATCGTCACATTCTAGCTGAAGCTGATGGACATGCTGTTCATAGAGTGGAAAAAAATCATTAAATTGTCCCTGAAGTTTATTGCAAAAACATAGATCTCAAATTAACCTAAACAAACTGCCTTAGAGAGAATGCAGGGGCTAAAATTAAAAACTAAATTGAGGGGATCAAATTTTTTGGGAGGAAAAAAGGTGCAATATTATCTCACTATTTCAAACGTCTGTAAATTTCCCAATTATAAAATTTTGCATTCTATCTCTTGCTTTGTTTCCCCACAACCTCAATTCTATGGGTAGGAGGCTCCTGCCTGAATTATTTTCCTCCCGGAATTACTGATGAACAGTTTAAGGGCTTTTGATTTTTGTATCTGAGAAAAGATGTTATGTAAGAATCGTTTCAAGTCACTGAAACTGATGAAATCCACATAGAACAAGAGAAAACTTTAGGTAATTGCATAATTTTTTTACTCTAAATTAAAAAACAACAGTAGTCGTTTTCATATTTATTTTTAATTGCAGACTTATGAAAGAAAAGAGAAATTTGGAATTGTTGACCTTAAAAATGATCAACTGATCAAAATTAAACAGAACAAAAGCTCGATGTAAAAAAAATACTAGAAGAAGATTTTCAAATTCCAGGAAAAACATTCATACCATTTCTGATTAACAAAGATTATATTTCTTCTACATTTTTTTCCCTATTTATTCACTTCATGAGCAATAAATATGAATTTCATTTTTACACATCTTTGTCAATAACATATCTTTCGGTTGGTCCCTTATGCTAATGCATAAGAGAGAGATCACCATATTAATTTCAATTAACATGCACTCACTTTTTATTATCCGAACTGTTGCTACTGACAGAGATTTGAGAACCTGAGGAACTGGCGCCAGCACTTCCTTTTAAGCCTCTGAAAAAAAAATTGCAAATTTTATAAGAAGATACAAGAACATAGAATATTAAAATCTTACACGAAGTTCAGATGTAAATTATTTTTTTAATATCATAACATGAAATTAGTACCGAACGGTAAAGTGACTTCTTTACTAGCAATAAAGCAGAAAGTATGCGTGTGTATATCTACAACATGCATAAGGTCAAGACCAGTCGGCCGATTTTCATGAAATTTGGTGCAAAATTAGTTTGGGACATGGAGGTGTGCATCTTGGTAAAAAAAAATTGAAGAAAACAAAATCGCATGTTAATTTTGTGGGGAAACAACACCAAAATTTTCCAATACAATTGATTCACATACTCCAATTTTAGTTTAGTGTAAAGGGAACATCAGATGGACAAGGCTTTGAGTCTTTTGTTTTTTCAACCACTATGTTATAAAATTGCTTCATTGATTATTACTGAAAATTCATTTAATATATTTTTGTCCTAATATGTGACTAACTTTTTTATGCTTGAAATACAGACACACTTTACATTTTTAGTTTAGCTAATATTGCAGATAAACTAAACACTTTTAACAAGGGCTGAAATTCAAAATTTCAAGTGGAGGGTAGACCCGCCCTCCAAGCTTTATATATTTTGGAGAAAAAAATAGCAATTTTTGGAAGGGAGTAAAAATGGCAATAGAATTTCATTTTTTTTCAGTCTTTTATGTATTCCCACATTGTAAAAGTTTTTGAATCTTTGCTGAGAATAAATTTTATTTCAAGCTGAAAGGTACACAATAGTAGAGCCAGAAGTTTATCCTTGTGGAAGAGGAGGAGGTTGGGGGGGGGGGGGTCCTTATCAGTGGTGTAGTCCTGAAAAAAAAGTTGGGGGGACGGGTATGCACACGAAGATAAGCAATTGATATTAAAAGTGGGGGGACGCTTATGTTAAAAATCGCCGTCCCCCTGCGTACCCCCTCGACTACACCACTGGTCCTTATGTGCATATGTATTACCATACTTATTCTAAGTTTAGCAAAATGGTTTTAACCAAGGGTTCTTACAGAGATTATAACCCTCAAAACCTTCTTGGATGCACCTTTGTTGCTGTAAAAGGATAACATTTTTTGGCGAGTTGTTTCCCTGTTTGTAACCAAGTGCTCAAAATAAAAGCAGGTTAAAACATCAAAAAGTATCCATCAAGTTTAGAAATTAATTTTAAATATTTGTTAACAGAAGATTCTAATCCCTTTAAGGATGTGAAAGGATTGTGCAGCTGCTGTAAAAGAAATAGAGAGAAGTTGAAGAAGGAAAATTCTAGGAACTTAGGCTTTCACGGCTGGTGTCCATACCAAACATAATATTTTCCAGAGGTCTCATCCTTAAATATCAAGCATCACATGTACTTAAACTTCATTGGATAAGCCGCTAATCTTAGGCTTGCTGGGACTGATTCTGATTGGTTCTTCATCTTTGTTCCTTGCATTGATTGGTGATTTTTGAAGCAATGGCCCATAACTTGTTCACTTTTAAAATTTCTTCTTTTCTAATTATGTTGTGAAGATGTTTATGTATTTCAAAACTTTTCTATGAAGGCGAGCAAAGTAATGAATATTAGTAGATAGCACTTTAGTTTCTTCAAACGGGGGCTGCTGTCCTGTAGCAATGGCCGACATCTGAGAATATTTTAAGATGGCAGGGTCTCTCATGCTCTTTTATTCTTGTATTGATACTCTTCATTGTGGTGCCTATGTAAACCTTTCCACAGTTACAAGGGATTTTGTGCACACCTGCCGAGGAAAGGGGGTCCCTCGTGTCTTTTGCTGAGCGAAGGGCTTGTTGTAATTTTGATGTTGGTTTGTAAACAATTTTGATGTTATACGTCTGCAGAAGTTTACCAATGCGGTCAGTAACTTTCTCAATGTATGGCAAAAAAGCTTTGCCTTTGACCTCAATGTTTTTCAAGCTCTTGTACAAAGACTGAACACGTGGTCGTAAAGCTCTTTTGATTTCAGCGTGAAGCCAATGGTTATAATAAAGCCAAAAAGAATAAAATTATTGTTATTATCTACTAAATAATTTTTACTCATTTTTCAGCATTTTAATGTAAATCAATTGGCATTAAGGGTTATTAAAAGCATAAAAACTGATAAAAATTTCAATATGAAAATATTTACAAGGAAAAATAACTTTTTACTTCTTAGTGCCCCCCTCCAGAAAGTGTTCCTGGATCCACCCCAGTTTACATGCAAATGAAAAAATGCAGATTTTCGCATTTTCACTGAAATTTTCTGAATCTTTCATGGATGAGAATCTTTTTCCCCGACCTGTCTGTTTTCAAGGCGGAAATCTGAAAAATTTGGGTAGGAAATTTGTCATCCTGACCTGACTTTCAGCCCCTGTTATTTGCAAATGAATGAAAAACTCAAAAAATAATGCTTAAGATTTAAGAACTTTAATAGGAAAAAAAAAATTAATATATTAACAAATACTAGAGTTCACCAAACAGTTGAAATTTGACCATAATAGTTAAGTTTAGCACTGAAAATAATATGCTAATTATAGAAACCTATAAGTGTTAACTCAACAAATTTAGCGATTTTAATGTCCCCAGTAAATGTAAAGTAAATCATGGTCGCTGAAGGGGCCAATTGCGCTCATAAATATAGCTGCTTGTATTTCTACCGACTTGGTACTAAGTTGAGTGGCAGTTGAATAAAACTTACGTTTGCTTCCATACACTATTCTCATTTTTCATTCCCTTGTTGCCAAGCGGTCTTCACTCAAACTCTTATTAGAATCGCTTTTAATATTACTGCTTAGTGGAAACAAACTTTTTTTAACAATGAGTTTTATATTTATTTCCTAATAACTTACTTAACAAGGACATGTTGCCATCTATCTATAACAATATAGAATTATAATTATAAATGAGGTTTTCCTGACAAAAGAAAAGGGGAAATAATGAACTAATAATAAACTATCTCCAAAATATTTTAATTGATATCACTAAAACTCATGAATAGCTACTAAACAAAAAAATGCAAGAAAATCAGTTGAAAAATAGAGGAGAAACTGGTTTGTAACTGTTTTGTATTTGCCGGCTTATATATAGATATACGCAATGAATAACAGGTAGTCGGCTTGCATATGCAGCTGATCCTCTTGATCAAGCAGCATGGCAAAAAAAAAAAAAGAGCAAGAAAGAAAACAAACATTATTTAAAAAATTTTTAAGAAAAACTATAATCTGTTATTTTCATTTAAAATTTAAACTTTTTTCAAGTCTTTTAATAAGCCTTTTCATTATTTCTTTTACTATTGATGTAGCTGTTTCCATCATTATAGAAATAATTTTCATATCATTCTTATCTTCAGATTTCAATGATTTTGGCAATCGCCTATTGCCTTCTTCGAAACAGTTTTGAACAGGTGTTTAATAAATTTTCAATTCTTAGAAGAATTCCTTTTATTTATGCTTATTTTTCCTTCAGCTCCTTTTCTTTTCTTTCCTACTCTTTTCTCATTTTCAAGAGCTGTCCCTGCCCTGCACCCCCACCTTCCCCAATAGCTTCTTTTGCAGCTACATATGAAGAATGCGACTTTGCAACTGAATTGAAATGTTTGGATGCAATAGATATTTCAAAAGCTCCCATACTGCTAAGTAGCTGGGAGTATTTCCAATGCAATCGAGCACAAATTAGATGTTGTCTTTTCGCTGTTGATACTTTTCACCAGTCATCTACATTAATGTATTTAATGTTAAAAAGATCTTTACCCTCCAAGTTGTTGACAATTGTAGGATAAAGTTTTGATAAAATTTAAAAAAAGAAACACTTTTCAATTTAAAAAAATATATTTTGGAAACAAATACAAAAGTAAAGAATTAAGAGTATATTCAGTAAAAATTTAATAGTTTAAAAACAAATTAGTATTTTCACTGATAATATAAGTAACAGAAATTTATATCGCAAAATAAATTAATAAATAGAAAATTAAACCAATTGATTAATGAAACAAAAAATATAAAGGGCTAATCTATTGCAGAACATGTTAAAATTGCTTCCAAAAAATTTTAAAAAATGAAATATTTAAAAGATGCAAAAGGATTGAAATCTCAAACACGGGAAGCAATTTTTGACGAAATGACAGCCGTTTATCAAAAGTTTGTGATTGGTTATCCAGTTGACCTAGAGGGAAGGAGAACAATCTTGAATTGAAATTGCCGAGAAGACAACATTTGAGACATCAAAAAAAGTCGTGAGATTGAGAGGAAAAAGCAGGAATTCAAAGAAAAAAAAGGAGAAAAGGGAACCTTTCTGAAAAAAATAGGAACTCCGTGACCTCAGAGAGTAACTATTTGTAATTTATTGTATTTTTGTATTTGTACTTTTCATGCAAAATGTGAATGACATGTTAGTGATTATTTTTTTAAACATGAAAATTGGGATATTGATTTATAAATAATATACTGTAATTATTAATATGTAACAATATACTGGAATAATAAACTTAAAAAATGAACAATGGTTTTTAAACATAACAGGAAAAACACAGAATTAAGTAACAGAAATGATCATTGGTTCATTCTACATTGTATAAAATAAGTCATTATTGAAATAGAATGTAAGATATATACAAAGCACCAACATTGAATTAGTGAACTAATCTTGATCATCAAAAGGCATGAGCAGGTACAATAAAGGGCATGTGGATGACAAAAATGCAAATGATACATTCTCAACAAGTTGTGAAGCTTTTTGGATTGATTTCTATCATGAACTTACAATTGTAAGATTTATCACTGTACATTATCAAAGTTTTTGTATTTACATTTTAGTGGCTTTCAAGAGGCCACATTAACTATAGGGATTAAAAACATTTCATCTTGAAAATGCAGTTAAAATTGTTACAAGTCAAAAAAATACTTGAAGAATAGAAAAATAATTTCCCTTAAATTCAGTTTGAGTGAAAAAGCTAAAATGCTTTTTTTTCAGGAAGGTTGTCCCCTTTTTGAAACAAATCTCCCAAGGAAAAAGAATCTAATTTTTGGGGCATGTGGACGACAGATAGCCCCTGGGACTATATTTACATGCAGTTTTGAGATTATATTTTCACTCTGTTTTGATTTTTTGTAAAATTTATGTTTTGTATATGGATATACAGTGGAACCTCGGTAGCTCGACACGCGGATAAGTTGACTACCTCGGTGAGTCTACATTTCTCTCCCTCATGGTTGGCCCAATGCTAATTTCAATGGGCAAAAAACTCTCTAACTTGACATACAATTTCCGGGAAACCCTATAAGTCGACTTCCATTTTGTATACTTAGTAACTTTTTCTTCTGGTATTTTTTTACGATGTACAATTCTGAGAATTTTACAGTGACGTTTCTTCGTCGATAAATCAATTCTTTCCTGGAAATTGTTCCTGGAAGATTCCCCTTTTGTACCCTGTGGAGCCAGAAAAGTAAGAAAAAAGTGAATTTCAAATTAGCATGCTTAATAGTGTTGAGAAATTTATAAACAAACAAAAATTATGGATTTTTTTCTCATGAGGTATTCTGATTTTTTGTACTATGTTTATATATATATTTATTTATTTGTAATGTATAACTTCTCAAAATAATAATAGTAATAGATAAATAATAAACAGGAATAATTTCATTCACTGGGATTGACTTTTATAACCTGAATGGTAAGTAAATAACAACACAGACTAATAGTAGCAACTGAAATTACGGAACCTCGGTAACTTGACACCTGCTTATCAGGACTTGTTTTGGTATTCCCTTGGGATATTTTGTTATCGAAGTTTCACTGTATTAAATGGCAGGAAAAAAGTGAAGCTAAAAACACTAATCATTTTATGTCAAGGTCTTTATAATATGAAAATTATAGCTATGAGAAAGGGCATGTTGATGACTTTTCCACAAAAAAATTTATTTTTGATGAAATGAAAATTTTACATTTTTAAAGATTTTAAAGATGGTGGAAATCTTTTATTATTATTATCCTTCATTGTACTTTGATGTATTTCCCTCACTTTCTAAGCTTTTACACACTCTAAAAATTTAAAAATGCTCTTGTAATTTTTGTAAAGCCGAATGAATTATAACTGGAATTTAGGTCTGTTCAGCTGTTATTCTACATCCAATACAAGTCATTTGTCTACATTTTCCTTTAAAAAATATATTTATGTCAATAGTCATGGTTTTCTACAATATAATGTTTGGCGCACTTCCACATCATTAGAGCTCATGTGCCTACATCTAGTGGGAAACTGGGCGTCAAAATTCTCATGTGGTAATGGCATAGGCCAATTGTGGTGCTACTTGAAAGAGTGGATGCTAGTCCAAGAATGCATTAGGTCTGCTAAGGTTAATGACCAATATGCAGCCCCATTAGTAAGAAGAAAAAAAAAACTTGTTATTAGAAAAAGAAAATGAGAGAGTATGTCTACTACAAAGGGTTCCATTTTTGATTTATATGAACATTTTTAATCTATAAAACAGCTGAGAAAGAACAACCAGAAGTGAAATAAATACATATAAATTTTATTTGAGAGATAATAGCCTTAAATAATTTAGCAGTTTTACTAAAGAAACTTACAAGTATCTCGTTAAGTCTTCAATATCAACAAGCATAGAATCCTGCTCCATATGCAAATCATCTCTTTCAAGTAAAAATTTAACCAAATCTTCATTCAAAGCTGAAATATGTTAAAATATTACATTTATTAAAGAGAACATACGACATATTTTAGATACAAACATCCAACCATGTAAAGCACATTAAATATGGACTTAAAAAGTCCTCTAAAAAATATTTGTTATAAGTACAGTAGAGCCTCGATTATTCGAGGTAATGTGAACCGAGGGTACCCTCGGATAATCGAAAACTCGGATAACACCGACTCTCCAAATGGAAAAGGAAACGTGGGTAAATGGGTGAAATGAATGAAAAGGTCATCAAAGATGTGAAAAATGGCATTTGCTGTACATATTATGAAATGGTAATTCTAACACACCTGAATCTGAAGCAACTTTCTTAACTGTCTATCCTTTATCACATCTGTTGATGGATTGTAATTTAGTCTCCTAAGTCACTCGTATTCGTTTAGCACTCATCACGTAACCAATACAGTACGGTACAAAAGAAGATAAACAAACCGTAAACGGTCTGTTCACTAGCAAAATGAAAAAGCAACTGACCTTAGTCAGTGACGGTGCCATCGGCAAGTGTATTATTGTTGTTGTCGTGGGGTAGGTACGCTGCTCCCGAGTCTAACGGGCCCTTATAGGCAGGATTCCGATTTCTGCCCTTTTGAGAGGTCTCTTAATTTTTTGAACCAGCTCCCAGCTGTGAGACCGTCACCTGGGATTGGCAGCCCCAGAGGTATTGTTTCATTTGGAAGACATTGGAGCCACGACCTGTTTAACGTGCACCAGCTCCCTTTAGCTTACACGGACCCCAGGAACAACCAGCCGCGAGAGGTTTTCACCCTCCCAAACACTGACCTCGGTCGATGTTGCTTCACTTTCGGTGTTCTGTGGGAACCAACTTCTATCGACTGGTCCACTGTGGGACAGTGCACTATTGATTCACCAAAAAGAAAAAAAATGGCCCAATCCAAAGACTTTTTTTTAAAGACTAATGTACCTCGGTTAACCCGGAACTCGGATAACCGAGGCTCTACTGTACATTTTGGCTATTTTAACATTAAAAACAAACACTTAGCCATCAAGATGTGGCATGTCCACATAAATACAAATATATGGCAATACATATAGTATTTTATATTTGTATCTTGGTATTCATAACATGCAGGCTTTTGCCACAAAAAATGTCAAGTTGCACGAGAGCAATTATTTACTAATATGAACTGGGTGAAGGAGGGTTTTCAGAAGGAACTCTTTTGGGGAATTTGTATAAAATGCAAAAATGACTAGCATTCACTGTCAATTATATGTTGCACAAATGTGCGTGCACTAGAGATTCTCAAAAGTAAATTTTCCCGACTTTTCTGTGATTGTTGGATGACATATCGGATTTCTATTTTGCCAGATGACGGATATCTAGCATCACCTATACAACGTATAAGTACCGGATATCCGGCTTTGATGTTTGAAACTTGAAAATTCTATGCAAATTTTTTAACATCCCACAGTTTTCAAACACATAGTAAGTTTATAATTCGCATGTAGTTTCAAAAATTTTAGTTAATTAATTTTAAAAACAAGATTTGACATACCAGATGACGGGATATTTTGTGCAATGGCCAGATCAGAAAACTTGTTGGATACCGGATAACCAGTGCCTTCTGGCATGGACCGGTCCCATTGGATGGAAAATTTTCGTGACCTATTCGTAATTTTCATGACTAATTTCCAGATATGTGGCTGTTTCAGGACTGTCGTGACCTGTAGATACTCTGGTGCATAAAAGTACCTTAACATTCAACTACCCAATTAAGAGAATTTAAATTCTAGTGTAAAATGGTGGCAACTGATTCAATGCAGTACAAATGCAATAATGTGCCAATAGCACCAACCTGAGAATGCTTACCTAGAATTCCCAGAATAATAATAATCAAAGAGAAAATAGATCAATACATGTTTTGCAATCAACAAAAAAATGTGAAATAAATAAAACAGTCATTCATAAAAGAAATAGAAATATTGAATATAAATTAAAAATGGCACCAAATAAACAGTTGAGCAAATCCAATGTTATAAAACCAACAAACAAAATTGAATTAAGCAATTTCACTTTTGTACAACTAAAGATAACTCAACTTACTCACAGATTCAGATTAAATTATTTAAGCAATTATTGCAAACAAATAATTTCAACAACATTGCAATATTATACCAGCTAAAGATAATAACTTACTTTCAATTTGAGAATGTAAATCATTAACAATAACTTGAAGTTGGGCAACATTCATAGCAAGCACTGCATTGTAAGAAAGCAAATTTTTCCCATCAGGGAAAGGAAGACCAACCTGAAAATATTGTTTGTTTTTAGATCTAGTTTTGAGTGTGCATTTACATGCATTCAGTTGTAAAATACCAAATTACATCCAAGATCTATTCAGAATAATAAAGAATAAACAAATAATTAGGGTATCTACTGACTGGTGATTCAAAATTTTAGTATAACATTAAAAATAATAATAAAAAAACTCAGTATCACCTAGATAAATTTTTTTGGTCCCAATTTCATAGTAAAATGAGAAACAAAGTAATACATGGCTATACTCTTAAGGTTTTTTTTTCCCCGAGGAGATCCAATTTGAGCATAATATTCTGCTTAGCAATTCATTTTTAATTGTCACTTTTCCTCAAGACATAACCATTTTTACAATTAAGCAATTTTTAAACTTTAACACCATGCTGTAAAAGCTTTTTTTACTGTGTTTTGAGACATAATGCACAATAATTATGTATCACATAGGAAAACTGCAGTAATAAAGAATTTTCCAAGACCTTAATTCAAATAATTTTTAACATATTTTTATGCCCAAATTATAAAAGCGTGTGAGTTTAGCCGTAAACAGAAGAAGCTGGTGGTGACTGGGCTGTCATGCCATGAATGATAATGAAATTACAAAAGATATGTGCAGTGGTGTTGTTGAGGGGGATGGCGTCCACCTACTTTTTGATTTTATCACAAGGGTCCCCCATTTGTTTTAAATTTTATCATAAGCGTCCCCCCACTTTTTGATCATTGCATATGTAAGTGCCCCCTCCACTTTTTTTTCCAGGACTACACCACTGGCTATGTGTAAGTAATTTAGCTTAATAAGTTTATTTCTCATACATAGTTTGTGAAGTTCACGCTGGCAGAAAGAAAATAGTACTGTAAAAATTGCTTGAGTCAATATATCAAAAGATTCAATATTTATTTTGTTTGAGTTTACCTCTGGATTTATAAGCATACATAATTATTGTAATTACACAGGTTTCTACACAATTGAGAATAAATTTCCTAACTAAGTTTTCAGTGGCTGTTTGGAACCAACATTGTAAGAAATAAATTTAGGTAAAGCAAATGGAAATACAGAAATCTTAAAAGTTTCAAGCATTATATTGAATGATTCTCTTACTTAATTTAATTCAGAATAAATGCATTATTTTCTTATAAGTATATGTTAGTAGACTACTGAAAATAAAAAAATGCAACATATTTTCTCATAGAACCTGAAATTAGAGTTATCAAAGTTGAGGTAGTTTTTATTTCTTTTGAGGGCTTTAAGTTTTGCCTTCAGAAAACATGGAGCTAAATTTGGTTCTAGTAATATGTTTTATGACTTCCATACACTGGAGTTGTTGGAACTTCTCTTAGTGGAATTTTCAAGGTGAAAAATTCTCTGTTTTAAATTTAAGAAATGCCGGGACTAATTAGAATACATTGCAATCAGGAAAAAGTGCAAATTCTTTTTTGAAAAAGCCCAGCACACCTGGATTTTTGATGAAAATATATATATTAAAGACTAGATTGTTAAACTATTTTATAACAATCAAAGCTGTAAGTATAAATGTTTTATTAAATTTGCATTCTTTTTGCATTATACTGAGTCAAAAAAGCAATTGGAGTAAAATTCATAAACATATCATTACAAATACTTATTTAATAGATATTCAAACATGATATTTATTAGACTGATAAACTGTTCCAGTAATGTCTTTGGCATCATTATTCATTATTTTTCATTTTATTGTGAACCTCATTAAATTTAATAGAAATATTGTATTCATTATATATATAAATTTGTATTTTTGATCTTTACAGCTGATTCTGATGCAAAGAATGGTATTAAACTTAATAATAGAATGGCTTGGAGCTGAAAAAGTTTATTTTATGAGCAGAATAAACAGTACTAAATGTAAGGATTAATGCCTTCAACACTTACTATGTCAGCTATGGGGCTTTTCTTTTTCTTCTGCCTTTCAATTTCCATTTGCATCCTTGCCATGTCTTTAGCCTGTGCAAGAGCCTCACGGGCTTCAGCTTGCAAGCGCACATGCCTAGCTAAAAGGTCTTCTTCTGAGAAAGGATTTTCTTCAGTTTTTGCAGCATGCCAACTGCGAGGGCGGTTGAAGAAAAACTTTGGTCTCTGCCTTTTTGTCACTAAAACAGGGCGATTGTTGTTGTTCTGTGCTTTCATAGTATTGGGCTGAAAAATGAATGCTTCATATCAGGCTGATGATATGAAAAAAAAACTTCTTAAGCTCATTACAAATGAAAAAGAAATTATTTTACATAAAGTCAAACCATTTTGTAATAATACACACACTGCTATGTCTTAAGAATTTATATAATTGCCTAACTACTTGATGGTTTCTGTTTTGAAATATTTTTATATATTCAGTCAAATAATTGGGGTTTTTCTTTCTTTCTTTTTTTCTCATAATATTTTCTTTCAGTTATCAATTCATACAGCTATATTTTCAGTTAATAAAGTTTTGTTTTTAACTAAGAACTTTTTTAAATACTTATAAAATATCTAACATTTACTCTTGACATAAAACCAAAATATGTCAATACAGCAAAAAATATATATTTGCTACTCTGGAGATAAACAGTCACATTAATGTTATATCTTCCACAAAAAATTTAGATTGTGTAATTTAAAATATCCCATTACAATAATTGAAGAAAAATTCTGTGTTCATATTTTGTAACTGAGAGTTTTCAAGAAAAATCTTTGTATTATTGCACTTTTCTTTTTAAATGAGGGGGAAGATGAAAAGTTATTTTTAATTGCCTTAAATAGCTCCAATTGCATTTTAAATTCAATTAATCTTTGATTTATACCAAGAACTTTTTTTTGTTTCACTAGGAATTCATTTCAGAAATTAAATACAAATACAAAAGTAACAACCAGCAACAGGCACAGGGCCCAGCTAGGCTGGTCCGAGTCAATTTAAGAATCCCCAACAATCAATAAGAGCCTTCTTAAAAGTTATGCATACTTGTATAGGCAAATTTATGGAAGGGGGGAGATTGCTTTTAATCTTACTTTCTAAAAAAGTAAGAACTCCCCCCCCCCCCCCGCCTTGGAATTCGCAGACACCCCACCAGGGTCTGAGCTCGAAATTCACCCATGTATGAATACCAAACAAGCGCCCTCTTCCTTTTATGCAAATGCCCTCCTCCCTGTACCCTTGAGTTTACTTAATATGAAAAAACCCTCCCCTAACTTAGATTCTTATTGAAATCATAAACAAAGAACAGAAGCAAAAATCAACAAAATTTGCAAAGGTAAAACTGAACTCATTTCCAAAATCACGATCAAAAAAAAACAAAATAAGGGGTCATTTATAAATGATATCACGCTTGGAGGGGGTTTGAGAAATTGTAATAGTTTGTGACAAGGGGAGGCGTTACAAGCAGGTTTTTGAGAAACCCACCCCAGGTGGGTTTTCTTTAAAAACCCGGGTTTTTTGGGTAAAATAGGGAAAATGAAATTTCTTTTTCCAGCAAGTTAATAATGTATGGTATATATGTAGGATTGCCATAAGTCCTGGTATTTTGCTCTTGTCCCGGTGTCCCGCCCAGTTTTATCAATGTCCCGGAAACGGCTGTAAGATGTAAAACGTAATGAATTTATGTTTTTAAGAATCTTTTATGAAGACTTAAGAATCTTTAAAATGACAGAGCATTAATGAGGGAGTCCACTGCAAGAGCATTGATTGTATGTAAAATAAACTTTGGCCATTTCTTGCTCTGACTTTTATGTAAAAGTCAAGCTTAACAAAGACATCTTGAAAAAAGTACATTCAAGTCCGAAAAATGAGTGGTTTGAAAACAAAGAATGACATTGTTAACTTATTAATTGCTTTTTTAGTTTGACAAAAATGTTTTTTTGAATTTTTTTTTTTTTTTTTTGTAGTTAAAAAAATAAGTTAATTAAGTAGCAAAAATTCCTTTTTTATTTTTAAAAGGTGGGTAGGCTAACAACTTAGGGTTCCAGATTTCCCCACTCCCGTTATTTGCGAGGTTCAAAAAAAAGGCTTAAAACTCACCATTTTGCTTATATATATTTTTTTAATTTCCCCAGACCCCCCGGTAGGCCCATTCCATATTAATGCGTCCCGGTTTAACTAACCAAAAATATGGCAAGCCTATATATATGTATATATTTTTATATTAGAATATGCATAATTTAGCAAGCACTAAAAAAAACAATTTTGATCAAATTTTATTTACTTTTTATTAAAACAAAAGCAGTTTTGTTTCAACTACCTTACTTGAATGTTGCATTTAATTTCATTTGATCTTATTCAGTGGCATAGCTAAGTGGGGGGGGGGGGGGCGGCCCGCCCTGATGTCAGCCATTTAGGGGTGACAACCAGCCACGACAGGAAAAATCAAACCTTTAAAAGCTCCATAGAATAAAACATACAAGGTGTGTCTAAAAAGTTCGGTGAATGGTATGATAAAAACATAAAAACAGAATGTTAATTGTAAGTACATTTATTGACCTTCAAAATACTCTCCACCAGCCACAACACACTTCTGACAACGTTCGTATAACGCTTGAAAAATATTGGAGAAGTCTTGATGTGGAATCGTTCTCATAATAGCCGTCACTTGGTTCTGAACCTCCTTGATGTCCTCAAACCGTGATTCCTTTAGGACAGTCTTAAGACGTGGAAACAAAAAAAAAATCAGCAGGCGCCAGATCTGGAGAGTACGGTGGATGTTGCAAAACTGTCACGCCACTCTGAGTCAAAAATTGTCGTACCATGATGCTGGTATGCGATGGTGCATTGTCGTGCAGTAACACCTAATTTCCGGTCTGATACATCTGTGGCCTAACTCGCCGGATGCGCTTTAACAAATGTTTGAGAACCTCCAAGTAGAATGCGGCATTCACCGTTTGGCCAGCAGGAACGAATTCCTTATGGATGATTCCTTCTTTGTCGAAAAATGTGATTAACATGGTCTTAACTTTGGATTTTACCGCACGGCATTTTGTTTGTCGCGGGGAAGAAGGTGATCGCCATTCCATCGATTGTCTTTTCGTTTCGGGGTTGTACTGATAACACCAAGACTCGTCTCCTGTAACAATGGAACCCAGAAAGGTAGGATCCCTGTCACACATGTCAATGAAATCGCACACATCTCAAAACGTCTTGCTTTTTGATCATCTGTTAGCATGTGCGCCACAAATCGTTAACAAATCTTGCGTTTGCCCAATTCTTCATGGATGATGGTCCCTACTGTGTCTTTGCTAATACCCAATTCTTCTGCTATTAATCGCAGAGTCAATCGCCGATCCTTTGTTAGCATCTCTCACACACATTCAGTGTTTTCTGGTGTCCTGCTTGTGGATGGCCAGCCTGAACGTGGTTCGTCCTCCAGAGATTCCTTACCAGCGCGGAAGCGTACAAACCAATCATACACACATTTCCTACTCACAGCATCCTGCCCGTACACCTGCACCAACATCTCATGGGTTTCTGTCGCCGTTTTACCCAATTTAAAGCAGAACTTAATGTTGTGTCGTTGCTCCATGACGCATTCTACTCGGATCACTCAACTGACCCGAGACTGAACTTAGACTGAATGCAATAAGCACTGCACTAGAAGCTTTGCGCTAGTACCGACAGAGGTCAGGTCCAGACATGTCCGTGCGTGTCTACACAGGCATGCGTGCTTCTATCAAACTTTGAATACCCACTTATGAGACCATTCGTTGAACTTTTTAGATACACCTCGTATATAACTAAAATTGTATAATTTTTTCTAACACTTTCTTTTCTATTTTTAACTGATCAAAGTGTTTCCTCCCCAATATAATAACATGAGGAAATTGACAACTTCTTCATTTTTTGGGATTATTGAACAATTTAAACCCTTTCTGAATGCAGACTTATCAGCATTCATTCTATTCACAGAAGACAAAATAAAAAGAAACGAGTGGAAAAAAGGGAATCTTCCTTGATCACTGAAAAAGCCAGGGTTGGGAGAGGTAAAACAATTTTGGTTTCTATAAAACATTTAAAATCAGCAAATTAAATTTATTTTTAAAGTTTTTCTTTATCTTCTTAATTTGATTTTAAAGTTTCATTAACCTTTTTGTACCGTAAACAACAAGGTTGATTAAGGTTAAAATTTACCCCTTGTTTGAAGGTTAAAAGAAAACTTTCTTGGGCATTTACACTTTTAAGATAAAGTTGTGTGGGTCATTTTTCCAGAATTCAAACAATATATTTTACTATTCTATACTAATTATCTTTTGTGTTGTAAACCTTAACCTCATTTTATACAAATTAAGCACACATGCAATCAATATTATTATTATGCTCACAAATGTTGTTAAAAGTTCAAAAATAAAATTAGAAACCTGGTCTATATAAAGCAGAACTGCAAGTACATCTGCTTATGTAATATAGCATGACATGTGACATTTTATGACAAAGGGGGGGGGGGGGCGGTGCCAAATATATTGAAAAAAGTGTGACATCATTTATGAATGGCCCCTAATAGTAGGGAAATGAACTTTTCATACCTTAAATTTGTTCATTTAATTTTACTTTCATTCTGTTTAAAATGTTTATTTCCAATTCTCCTGCTTTTTAAAAACAAATGCATTTTAAAAATGGATAATTGAAAGGAAACTAGAAATGAAAGTTAACTTTACTGCAGATTAATTTAACTTTAAAGGTATATAAAGCATAAGAGACTGTAGAAAAAGAAGTAACTTCATCAAGGTAGCTTCTTCAAAAGTAGCCAGTAAAAAAAGTAAGTTAACGGAAATAAAATTAAATTTTACTTATATGATTTACAAGTTTCTGAAGTACCTTCCATAAAAGTGAAACATAAAAATAATGATTAAAATAATTAAAAATTTATAGTACAATATTTTGCAATGAAAACTACACAAAAGTTCAAGCACTGCTTTATGTTGAATTAGAATTCAATTTAGCAGTGAAAGACTTGGGGATTAATTTAGATTTTAATAACTACTAGTTAGATAATTAGTGCATGACATTTTAAATGAAATTTTAAAACTACAACTACAAAACTTTATCTATTACAAAACTTTAAAGAAAGAAATCTCATTGTAACTTTAAATGTAAAAAATTTAAAATGTATACATTCTGTTGTAACAGATGTTTTTACCTTTTCACACTTTGCTGCAGAAGACAAAGGTAGTGAAAGTTTTTGAGTTTTTGGTGGAAGTAGCTTCAAAGTGTCTTTGGTGGATTCTTCTTCAATAGGATTTACCAAGTCTTGATCTTTGGCAGCTTCATTCATGAAACAAATTTGGAGATTACCACTCCCTTTTAGGCGATCAAAGTTACTGCCATTCTCCCTGTGCTGATTGAGTTTTTCAGAAATATAATCTTCTGTGTCAGAATCCATCGCCAATTTCCTTCGAATTTCCTCTCGGTCATTCCTTCTCTGTTAAAGAAATTAAAACAATATATATTTTTTCTCAGCATACAATCATTTAATATTACTTGTTTAATTATAGACAGAGTGTTTATTAATTATAAAAGAAAGGTTTGTTGTTTTATAATAAAAAAATTGGTACTTATTGGTTAACATTGGCAACAGTTTCCCGAATTGATTCCAACAAGAATTTTTCATTATATCAAAACTAAGCGCCACGTATTAAAATTCAATAAAATTATTTTGTTATAAACCTGTGGTTTTTACATCTGATCTGTTGTTGAAGTTTCTTTTTGATTTATTTTAGGTGTTTTAACTAAGCAGGTAACATATACAGTAAAACTCTTCTATAGCAGACACCAGCAAGACAAAAAAATTGTCTGTAATAGAGAGGTGGCCGCAAAAGGGGTTTTTTTGGACTCAATGATTTGATGCCTGGGAATTAAAAACCGCCTGCCTAAAAGGATGTCCGTTGGCGGGAGCTTTACTGCATAACTTTTTAAAATCGCTTGCCTTATAAATTTTACAAGGATTTATCAGTACAAACAATTATTTGATTTTCTTTTCTTCAATTTTTTAAGCATTGAAGTCAAGTATGGGCAGAAGTGACTTTGTAACTGTCATATTGGATGTGTTACTAAGGTAATAAAAAGTGAAGTTCCACTTAAAGCCATGGTAATTTTAAATAGCTCTACACAATGAGCATAAAATTTTTACGAAGATGTATGATCAATTTATCCTATCACTGAATCCTATCCAGACCCGGACTGGCTCCCTCTGTGACCCTCGGGCAGGTACTGAAAAGGGGCCCCCTAGAGGGGGGGGTTCTTTCCCGGAAATTTTTTGAAAATTATGTGTTAGGAAACCGTTTTTTACCCTTTTTAGGGTCTTATACAGTAGTTAAACTAAAGCGATATTTTTACATTAAATGAGAAAAAAATCAAAACAGTGTTTTAAAGTTATGCTTGACTAACTGTTTAGTACATCTCAATTATGTAGAAACTGGAGAAATTATAGTATTAAACTATAAAATACAATGAGAAAGGAAAAAGTCATTAAGTAAGCCAAGAGCACTTACTAAATAATAAACCTCTACTTATTAAATGAACTATGTTGCCTTATAATTCAGTACTGTATGAAATCATTTGAATATAATTTTCATTATATTATAAAACTAAAAATCTGTCCTCCTGAATGATTTTCTAGCTAAATGAAAAGTCAAAATTATGTTTGTTAAGAATTACTTTTTTGAAAATATATACATTATCTTAAAAATTACACATAGCTTTGCCCCAAGTTAAAATTTAAAAACTATTATTAGCTTGTACCAAGAAAATAATAACATGATAAACATTTATTTCATTTAAATCACAAGCATCATACTAATCATCCCAAAGGGTCCTAAACTTATTCAAGTGCAAACACAAGTACCGGATCTTGCAGTTTTGCGTGATGGGGTAAAACTTAAAAATGCCACCCCTCCCCCTCCAGCTAATTATTGCTCACATTTCGTAAATTTTTATGCTCTGGTCATTTTTCTAGGGAGTTTTCACCTTGTGAGGGCGGGGCACTGATAAACCCATAAAATTTTTCAGGCCCAGAGAAACTACCAGGTTCTTTGACATGAACATTAGGGGGATAGCGCCCAATGAAGGGGCTCCCCTTATCTGGACATATGAAATTCAGACAGTTGAAGAGGGTCCAGGGGGATTCTCCCCCGGGAAAATTTTGAAAACTATATGCAAACTGGTGCATTTTGAGGCCTTAGGAAACGCATTTGATACTGCAAAAATATTAGGGGAAAAACGAAGCAAATTAAAACTTTTTAAAGTTTAAACTCTTTTATTCATAAAAATGCAGAACAAACTGAGCTTTTTTTTAATAATCCGCCTTCTTGCTTACGCTCATATCGAAGAGACACGTGTCTGCCTTCTCAAACGACTCTTGCAAGCATCCCCCTTTCGCCTTTTCCCGAACGGATGCTTTGAAAATTTGTAAAAGAAAAATTATTACATTGTTTGAGCATAGAATGATTTATATTTCATTATTACGAGGGGAAAAAAACCTTGACTTTTTAAAATATAAATTTTTAAATTTTGGCATTGAGAAATTTGCCGCCCCCTAAACTTGCCTTCAAATGTCTGCCACAGGAGCCGGATCAACTCATCAAAGACGCAACATATTCAGAATAACTCAATTTTGGAGTTTCCAACAGTTTATTCAAATAAATAACTCTATAATTATGGGTTTTAATCATTAGAAAAATAGCCGATCAATGATCAAATCGGAGAGCTGAACTAGGATTTTAATTCTCTCTTTGCAAAAGTTAAATTTTCAAAAATAAATATATTTTTCTTTTTTTATTGTATTGTCTTTCTTCTTCTTCCTTTTTTTTTTTTTTTTGTGCATCACAGTTGAATATACCCCCTCCCTCCAGATCCGGCACTGCCTGGCATTCTTGGAAAATTACTTTATCATTGTACCTTAGTCAACTTGTAGTATAAAATCTGTAGTCTAAAAATCTAAAAATACGATAAGTAAGATAATGGCAGGCGCATGTATTATAACCTGTCCTGTCCATGACATTGTCTATCTATTCATACATAAATACCGTATCTTACAAAGTACTATAAAAAATAAGATTCACCTTTTATTTTTAAGCAATTTTAAAGAAAAATGTAATTTTTATACTTTTGCTTATTAATATAGTATATGGCAAAAGGCAAAAACTAAAAAAAGAATTTTTTACTACTTTATAAAACCAAATTGGCCTTCAAAATAGAAGTCATGCAATGAGTTTATGAGTAGAAGTAAAATCTTCGTCAAGAGCGCAATGAGAAGTTTGGGGACCCCTGGCGGTGAAATGAATATGGGGCCCCCTTAAAATATCCTTGGAAACATTAATGTGAGTGCCCAGTATTTGAATTGCTCATTTTTTTCATCTCATTCCTATTCTGTACAATTTTCATGAAACATCATTTATTGCGAGGCCCTACCTGTATCCATGTGGTTTACAGTAAGGGGGGGGAGGAAATTTGAAATAATGAAGGGGGCCCCTTTTCAATTTTTCAATTCGAGGCCCCCTTGGTTGGCGGCCACCAGGTCCGCCCACTGGTCTTTGTTTCTCTTCTTGAAGTTGACTTATAGGCTGTTCTCAAATCCGTTCACATTAGCAGCTCCGACAAATGAGCAAGCAATAGTATTTTATGTTGAAGCGCCCCATCTAGCTAGTTTTGATTTTACAAGCGCATACAAAGCAAAAGCAAGTCCAATTGGACCCTCGACCATTGTTATGTGTAAAAGTCTTTATACTTTGTCAGATTGCGATAGCGAAGCATCCTGGGAAAAAGCGTATTGAAGCAGTGGCAAATAGTTATGAAGACATTAAAGATCTGTAAAAAGAAGTTGGGATAGAAAACTATTTTGTTCCCCTCTTCGTTTGGGGGCCCCCTAGTACGGCGGCCCTCGGCGATCGCCGACCAGCCGACCTGGCCAGTCCGGGCCTGATCCTATCAGAGAAGGAGAAATAAAAGACAGTTATGATTAAAGAAGTGTAATTGTGAAAAAAATAATTTTATGTAATGATGCAAAAAAAAAAAAAGTTTCAAATAATTGTAATTGACCCATTTATATATGATCATCCATTTAAATCCAACACCAAAGGACACATAATATCAAACTAATTTTATATTTAACTTTATAGCATTAAAAAAGTCTAAAATACACGTTATGTTTTTATTGGGATTTAAATTAATTTTTAAGTACAAATAAGCAATCTTGTCTTTGATGATCCTAATATTTATGTCAATATTAACTTTGAATTCTTAATTTATTATTATTATTATCAAGATTTTTGAGACAGAAAACCAATGTAAAAATTTGAAAAACAATAATAAAATGTGAGTCCCTTATAACTATGTACAAGTTAAACTAAAGAGTCTAAAAATTTATTAATGATCAAATCAATGGTTGAAATAAAGTGCCTCAACCTCCCCATGTTGAATTTTGAGTGAGCAAAACAGCCAAACTAAATATTAGACTTTCCCTGTCCAAACAAAAACCGGTAGCATAACATGTCAGCGCTATGAACATTAGCACAAAAGTCGTATTCTTGGTGAGTCCCAAGTAAAATTCCCTGCCTTTTCCAAATTTTTAATAAATTTAATTATTAAAATAAGTAGTAAATTTCCTGACCTTTCCAGTCAATTTTAAAATTCCCTGTCTTTTTCAGGTAGCGTAGCAACCCTGATAATATAAAATGTGTAGTAAGTACATTTAAAATCACCTTTACTTTTTAAATAAAGTTTATAAAATTCGCATTTTTAATTTTTTTTTTTCGCCTGCACATATATACGTATCATGGAATTCAATCAAAAAATCTTTGCTTGGATTTCGATATCGCAAAACTCGCGGCCCCCAAAATCTGCGACGTTAGACCCTGGCAACATTGCTGCAAAGAAGCACTCAAATATTTTTCTTAAATAGTACTGCTGTTTGTTATTCAAAAGTAAAATGCAAAAAACAATAAAGAGTCACAGAACTCTTCTATTGGCCAAATTTTAAATTATCCCTATAATATATCGATGACTTTGCTTTAAAATTTTAGTTTTGTGCATTAATATAATTTCATTTGATAAAAGTTCAAACCTGTCCGTCCTCGGAATAATCAAAGATTTCGTCATCATCTTCAATAGTTAAAATTCCGAATTCTTTACCGCACTCCAAACACGAATCAATTTCAATATCATCAGAAGAATTATAATCTTTCAAGAAACTTAACTCCCCACATTCTGGTTTAGTTCTGATATTATTTGTACTATAAACATTGTTTTCTTGCCGAAAATTGGACAAGAAGTTCCTTCCAGCCGAATTAAACTTCTGTAACGCATCCCCAACTTTATTTTTCCAGATGTCCATTTCCTGAATAAAGTTTAATACTTTCTAAGTAAAATGAAAGTAGTTTTGGAACATGTGGCAACTTTATTTCTCGTTAACCGACACACCTACAGCTTTTAAAAAAATAATAATAAAACTAAGAAAGTAGGTAACATTTCAGAAGTCTCTGACAGCAAGCGAGCAAGTTCCAGCTTTGTTTATTCATTATTAATAAGCATGTTAATAAGTGACATGAAATCATGAAAACCATGCCCGTGACTATGAAAGTCAAAGTTAAAGTCTTTAGTAACACCACAGAGCAGAGCTTCCAAAAGTTCGAGAGGAGCAATGGATTTCTGTTAAAAGAATGGCGATGTCTTTAAACTCAAGCAATGTTCACTACAAAAAATAAAATGTTTATCTTTTCACACAGCATTAATAAATGGGGGTTAGGGAATCTAGGGTGACTATATTTCTGAGCGCCAATATGAGGCATGTCCCCAAATCTGAGGACAATTTGGGGACACTTGAAAGATATTCTAGGGACGTCATTGAAGACATAACAAACCAATCATTTGAGACATAACTTTTTCAGCATTAATAAATGGGGGTTAGGGAATCTAGGGTGACTATATTTCTGAGCGCCAATATGAGGCATGTTCCCAAATCTGAGGACAATTTGGGGACACTAGAAAGATATTCTAGGGACGTCATTGAAGACATAACAAACTAATCATTTGAGACATAACTTTTTCATTTCTATAAGGAAAAATTACTCTCATTAATATAGTTAAAAATGTATTTTCTACATAATGTATGCATATTTTCTTAGTTCCTTGACAGTTAAAAATTGTAGCAATTATTTGATAATTGAAGTCAATGGATAAGTGCCTTTTGTACTATCTAAAATTTACAAAATAATATCTGAAAGTTCTAAATTGCAAATCTGGAAGCAATTTGGATTGAAAGATTATAAATTTTTCAATTTCAGCGTCCCCAAGTAGTTAACGTGTCTTTTGGGGAGGATGCATTAAAAACTTGCAAATTTGGAGACGGTCCCCAAAATTCAAAAACGTATTGTCATTTTTAGAATACCAGGGATCATTCATTGGTGATGTCAAACCTTTTATCAATTGTTTGATTCCTCTCCCCCAGTTGTCACAAAATATTACCCTTCACCACACCCTCCAACTCCCGCTTATCATATGTCAAACTTACATTACAGTACATTAGCACATGTACTTGCCAGCGGCGGACTGGCTATGCGGGCATTCGGGCAAATGCCCGGTGGGCTCGGTCGCAAAATATCTATTTTCATATAAAGTATACAGCTTTTACAATGTTAATTTAAAAATCGGAGGACCGGAACTTTGGCGTAATCCGGGCTCTTTAGAGAGTGCAATGCAGCAATGGGACAAAATCTCCAGGGTCTGGCAGTTGGCCCACATGTGGGGGGGGGGCCGAATTTTTCAGGGCCGGCTGGTCCGTATAGACAGCTAGACTGAGGTGCAAAATTTTAGGGACTGCAAAATTGATTATGTTTTTTTTTTTTAATTTTGAAAATAAATAAATAAATCAGTTTTGCGCTTTAAGCTGCCGCCTAAGTTGTCTATATCGATGAACTCTCGGGGCCGGCTTGAGAAATTTTCAAGGCCGGCTGGCCCCTATAGAAAACCTAGGCGGCCGCCTGTGGTGCAAACTTTTAAAAGCTGCAAAATTGATGTTTTTTCTCCTTTTTTTTTTTTTTTTTTCCTCCTTTTTTTTTTTTTTTTTTTTTTTTTTGAGCAGTGCCGGCGGGGAGGTTAAGGCGATTGTCTCACGGCGCAACGATCTAACAGGCGGTAGCTATTAATTTCTGATTAACATATTACGTATTATTGCCCTTCTATGATGAATAAGAAAATTAAATCTGTCTTGTAGACATTTAATATTATTCAAATACATATCTACATATTTACTGATAATATTTTAAATCGCTACCATCTACAAGATACGGCCCTGAGAATTTCTCAATCCAGGTGATGCAAATTTTCAGGGCCGGCGTGAAATATTTGCAGGGCCGGCCCTGAAGATTCCAAAAGCCGGCCCACAAAATTTCTCGATGCCATTTGTCTCTCGGCCAATTGGGTCATTGCGTAACGCCCTAAAGTGCGGAAGCTATTAACAGCTAATTAATATATTACGTATCATTACACTTCTGTGATGAATAAGAAAAACAACTGTGCTGTGAACATTTAATATTATCTTAATACATGTCTACATATTTACCGCCAATATTTTTAGTTCCTGCAATCTACAAAATACGGCCCTGAGAATTTCTCATGGCCAGCTTGTCCATATAGACAACCTAGGCAGCTACCTAGGAGGAAAAATTTTTGGGGCCCGCAAGATTTATTTATTTATTTATTTTTAATTTTGAACTGTGCTGGCGGGAGGCTGAGGCCCTAAAGGCAGTATTTAAAACATAAAAAAACAGCTTCTTTACTTAGCGCATACCTGGGGAAAAATAAAAGCTTACACGCTAGAGGAATACGTTCTGGAAATGGAAGATCATAGTGACGGTGAAGAAGAGGAAGCAGAGCAAAACGAATTTGGGGAATGGGGATGAAGTCAATGTAAAATCTAAACTTTACAAATCCTGCAATAATTGTTGTATTTGTTGTTATAAATATCTGAGGCATTATAATTTACTGACAGGTTCTTATGGGGTTATTGGACTGGTTTTAAAATACTTGATTGTCTTTCTCACAAGTAAGGTACCTGCGCCCAATATGGACACCTTAAGGGAAATGTATTTTTTTCACCCCCGTCTACACGTCATAGGACTCCAAAAATGCATAACCACTATCCCTGGACTATTGACTATCAGTATTAAAATTAGCGACTTTGTAATTATCCTAGATTATTTTAAATGATAAAAAACAAAAAAAAAATTACAAGTGGCCATATAAGGAACCTCCTGTCCCTATTATGGACATGCATGTCCATGTTAAGGACAGGTGACTTTTTATTGACCTACTACACAAGGTGTATGGAAGAGACACTCTTCCAAGGGATTTTAGAGGAGAAGGAATAAAAAAATATAACTTAAAGTATTGCGGGGCAGGGGTGGGGCACAGTACATATCTTCAGAACATGCACTTTAGAAGGGGAGGTATTTTCGGTTGTGGCTCTTCGGAGAGCCATGCAAAGCCCCTCAGTTAGTACAAAATATTATGAAATAATGTAGTTGCTTTTGCTTAGCTATATTGCATCTGTCTGCAGACCTAACATCTGCTATTACTCAGTCCTCACACGATGGACAAATAAAAACTTCATCAAGTCCCACACAATCCTCATGGACATATCTGCCTCATTTGATGCATGGCCGCATGTCTGCAAAAGCAACGATTAAAAATACATATAAACATTAAGTTATTATGAATTAGCAAAACAAAATAACATTAAACAGATATTTTACAAATTTTTGAATCTAAAGATTCCCTTGCTGTACTTCCTCAACAAAGGAGAGATGGTACCAAAGATGGTGATGGTACTGCTTCTTATGAAGTATTGATGCAGTTGCAGACATGCGGCCCTGCATCAACTGCTGCAGAGATGTCCATGAAAACTGCGTGGGACTTAGCGCCCATGATGAAGAAGTTTTTATTTGGACATAAGGTGTCCATATTGGGAATCGGGCGTAGTTTTACTAAATCTTGTAATAAATAACCAAAGAAAGCATTTTAAAGCAATATATGCAATAGCAATTAAAAATATGTTTTATCAGCTTTCTAAAACACTCCACTTTTCAGTATTTTAAGTAATTTTATCATATCTAATACGAATTTAAACTTACCAGTAATTACGATCAGCACACCACGAAAAAACAAGTTTCCTTCAGAAAGGGGGAACAACGCGCTTTTTTTCACTTTCCTGGCTAAATTATCTTTTCAACTGCTTTTCTTCACGGACATGTAGTGCTATTTCTCGATCAAATTTGTTACTTTTAAAGATATTAGGAGTGTCCATATTGGGTACAAGTACCTTACATTGTGAACGAAGCTTTTCTATTTTAAAGTATATTCAGAACAGATTAAAAAGCAATTTAACTCAGGACAAATTGGAATCATTTATGTTAATAATGGGTGAAAAAGACATATTAGTAAAACTTGACATGGAAAGTCTAATTAGATGATGTAGCAAACATAAGAGTCCCTTTGTCCCTTTTTAAAATCGCCTTTAAAATACTAAATGGCCTTTAAAAGGAAAATAATTTTTAAGCAAATATTGCAATGTATGTTTGATTGCGGGTGTTTTTTTTTTTTTTTTTTGAAACCTGTTACTATTTTGTATGTTATAGTACCGGAAACCAGAACAATAAACATTTCTTTTAACTTTTTCATAACTAGAACTAATTTTTACTTGATGATAACATACTGATTGTTGTACACTCAATACACAAATAATACGATGGGTACATAATTTTCCGTGTTTATTCTTCAACTCTTCCTCTATTCATATAAATTACTGCAATTTTGAAAGCTGAAATTCTTTTTAAAATGCCATTAAAACTCGTTGTTGTCAATGTGTAAATTTAAAAAAGGGCGGGGGGATGCATAATATCTGATTAGCGGTCATTTTCCGTTCCTTGGTAGTGCCTCCCCCCCCCCGCCCCCAAGGGGCGGTCTGTTTGAAAAATGCCTGGGCCGAATTTTCTTCCCAGTCCGCCCCTGGTACTTGCTGTTCAGAAACAAAACCCAACTTAATAGAACACGTTTATCTTTTATTTTTAAAGTTTTACTCTCATTTGTGGGCATAACAATAATAATGATTATCAGCATACTTCATTTGTATAAAATAATATTGAGGTTTTCAACAAGAAACGAAATTAGTATACAATAGTAAAAAATATTAATTGTTTGAATTCTGTAAAAATGACCCACGCTATTTTGTTATAAAAATGTAAATGCCCAAGAAGATTTGCTTTTAAATTAACCTTTTAGCTAGAAGTTAATTTACACCTGAATCAGCATCGACTTTTTTGCTAAAGAATTAAAATCAATGAGAATATTAAAAAATAAATAAATAAATAAAAACATATACAAATATTTTATTTTATGACTTTAAAACTTTTTATTTTAAGCAAAATGTCTGAAGCCGTATTTCTTCTTGCTTCCCCCTCCTCTCCCTTTGACACAACTTTTCGTAACCCCTCCCCCCTCGAAGCGTGACTGTTCCTTAATGTCCCGTAAGTCTGTAGTGAATGATCCCTTATTAGACTGTAAAGGGCATAAGAGCTCTTTCGTTTTGGTTAAAATGCTTTATAAGAAGCTTAGGGCAAATTAAATGAGAAAAAATAACTTTTATTGAAAGGATAAATTAAGTCCCCGCAGGGTGAATGATCCCTAAGTCTGTAAAGCGCGTAGAACTCTTTTGTTTGAGTTAAAATGCTCTATTTATTTATTTATTTGTATAACCTAAACTCTCAAGTCAACATCAAAAATACGTAGAAAAAAGCTACAAATATTACCTACTATTATGTGTAATGAGCACACCACAGAGTAATCATAGAACAGAGGCTCAACTCTCACGTCGTTTGAAGGGCCAATTTCACTAGCGCACCACGGAGAAAAACATGAACTAAGTTACAAGAGTTCGCATTACAAATGTAACTTCAGCTTTGCTTTTGGAAAGGAAAATGCCATATTTCTTTAGAATCTGTTCTCTCATTTGCAGCTTTGCGTAGATTTGTAGGATTTTTTTTATAACCTTTTCATGATTTTTGTTAGTTATTTTCCGCAGCTAAAGCTTATTTACGGTAGATAATTATTTTAAAAATAATATATAGCTTAAAACTTTCTTAATACCAAATATATTTAACTGAATTTATTCAGAAAATGTTCTAAATTTTCAATTTCATCTGTTGAAAATAGATGTTTCATTTATTTATCTTTTTAGAATTTATTTAACAGAATATATATTTTTAAAAAAAATGTGATTGTGCACTTGTCTTTGTCTTACTACATAGAAAATTTAATTGAAGATTGTTTTATGTAAAATGATTAAACTTTCTGCTTCGATTTGTTAGCGTTCTCTTCATATGATATTTAGTGTTACTTTTAATTCAAAAAGAATAGCAAGTAAGTTTAATAAAACAAGATGTAATTTTTTAAATATTCTGAAATTTATGAGCTTTTAGCTGCATGGAATAAAAAGAACTATATATATATATATATATATATTTTATATATATATATCACCGAAATAAAAAAAAAACCAGTCAAATGTAATGCTAGTTAAAGTATCTAATGAGAAACATATTTGGAATTCTGAAAATATACAGTGCTTTAAGTATGACTGATACGAAACATTAGTGAGAAATACATTTTGCTTGCAGTTAATGAAATTTTATAAAAAGGAGAGGGTTAAAGAAATAATGAATTAAATAAAATAATTTTTATAAAAAAACAGAACCAACTTCAAATTATAAATTGCGCTAAAAAGTGAAAAATAAATTTATTCTTTAAACAACATCGATGTGACTTTTAAACATAGTTTTGGACGTCGGTGCAAAATTAGGATAGATAAAATATTTTGTAATCATGAATCCCCCCAATTACAAATATATATATTTTCGCAGAATTAGCAACAGTTCCATATGAAGTAGCAAATGGTATAATGGTAATTAGACTCATAATTTTTCACCCACTTCTAAAACTATGTTTAAAAGTCACATCGATGCTGTTTAAAGAATGAATTTATTTTTCACTTTTTAGCGCAATTTATAATTTGAAGCGGTTCTGTTTTTTAATATAAATAATTATTTTATTTCATTCTTTTTAGTGTAAATACATTTTGTATATAAATACTCTATTTTTTAAAAAATCCATATCAAAGGGCAAAACTTCTTTGAATTAATGGCACTAAAAACTAATCATTCGTATGATAAATTCCCTTTTGAAGTCGATTTTAGCAAACAAACTGATTGGATTAATTTTTGCCACAGAGAAGCCTTTAGTCAAACTCTTGCTGTAATTTCTTTTAATATTATAGCCCATGACAACAAACATGTTTTTAACAATGACTTTTATATTTATTAATAGATTTCCCAACAAAGAAAAATCAAGCCAAGCCTTACCAATTAAAATAAAAAATACTTTATCTTTCCCACGTAACGTTTTTTCTAAGAAACAAATGTAGTCAAATTGATTTGCAATATTTGAGTTAGACGACCCTCTATGGATTAACGAAAAAATCATCAAAACCGGTTCATTTAGTCAAAAGTTATGGATGAAAAAAAAAAAAACAAATACTACATTTCTGCCCATAACGTTTTTTCTAATTATCGAATATGGTCAAACGAAGTTACCGGACCTATGGGAAACCACACTCGATCGATTAAAAAAAGAATCATGAAAATCGCTTCATCCGGTGAGAAGTTATGAGTGGACAAAAAAAAAAAAAAAAAAAAAAAAAAAAAACGACGTACATACAGTATGAATGTATAACCTCCTTCCTTTGTGAATTCGGTTAAAAAAAAGAAAAGGGACAAAACAACAAAAAAAAAAAAAAAAAAACCGCGATAGATTCGAGTATTAAGGCTCTAATAAAATTTTGTGTTAAGGATCGTGTGTGTCTCCACGCTTATTTGGTATTGCTTTGTAAGCAGTTGGTAAAAACAAATTATGGCGCGTGTATTGGTTGCAGTAAAATTTTGTATCTAGGGCCTTATATCGAATACATTTGATTGAGCTGGTTAAAACCCAATATTTTTTGTTTGGTAGGACGTATTCGATGTCTATGATACTAAATTTTACATTTAAAGTAGAAAAATTTTGGACACCAAAGGCATCCATTGGCTTTATGGATTCATATCAGAGCTTTGGTCTATCACTCTACCACTTTGTTAGGTTACTTTCTCGTAAAAGTAAAAGAAAAAAATATGAAAGAAGGCTTATTGCACTGTGAAAATATCGTTAAAAAAATAAAAGTGAAAAATAATTGAAGTAATTAAATAAAAATCAAAAAATGAAAGTTTTGAAAGTAGGGTTTTGAGATGGGGGGAAAATGTGTCTGTCGGTCAGTCGATCTGTCTGTCTACCTGCCTACACCCCCCCCCCCCCCCAATAACGTTTGAGGGAATTGTCCGATTCGAACGATTTGTTTTTTGCATTTAAAGACCTCGATATCTTACTTTTTGATTTAACATTTTCTTGTTCAATTTTGAACAGTTGAAAAAATCTAAATATTAGCGCCTATGGGGAAATAGGAAACAAATGATGCAAACACTGGCCATAAGATCCAAGTTTTTTGACAAAACAAGCTTATTCAAAGGAGCTCTAGACGTGAAATATTTTTTGATTTGAATAATTTTTGCTCAATTTTGAACAGTTCAAAAAATCTTTAACGCTAGCGCTTATGGGAAATTTGAATCCTATGCAAATCCTGATCTAATAGACGGATTTGCTTGGAACGATTTTTATCGGAATGATCTTATTGCGTAGAACATGCACAGATAGGAAGTTCATTTAGAATTAAACGAGCCTACTTTTCCATGAAGTTTTATGGTGTGGATTTTTAAGGATATTTCTGAATGAATGAATAAACAAATGAATAAGTGTATGAAAGAAGGAATAAATGAAGGAATGAAGTATGAATGAGTGAGTGAATGAATGTATCAACCGTTGAAAAAGGTACATTTGAAGTAATTAAGATGCAGGAGAAAGAGAGACAGATAGCTACATTATAAATTTGATATTGGTGTATACGAGAAAGTAGACTCGTATAGAACTAGACGGATCTTCTTGTTGATACTCCAATTTGACTGATTGAGCAGCGATCCACGTCTCGTCTTATTCCTCTATGTGTGGATTACGAACTCACTATACCGAAAAGGAATTGGTCTAAAGAACAATATCCTTCTTCGCATTAAAAGTTTAAATTATTGAAGAAGCACTACCATATTTTATTTTACGGGCTATAAGGAACTCTTTTCTTTGAGACATCGCCCCAAATATTAAAGCCCATATTATTAATCGAAACTGTTATTAAAATGTTCATTAATGTTTAATCAAATTTCTCTTAATTAAAAATATCAGAGAAGAAGAAAGAAGTTTATATAATAAATTTTCGGTAACTTAAAGAATTATCTATGTTCCACAAACTATTAAAAACTTTTTTTGTGACTGACTTTGCAATTTAATGATAGATAAATTTGCTTAAAATGCTATTTTTCAGGAAAACTGTGCCTAAAAATTAGGATGCGCATTACACTATAGCAGCTGATAGTTCTTGAAATTTGGTATATTATCAATTTTTTAACCGACTTCACAAAGGAAGGAGGTGATATATTCGTAATGTATGAATGTCGTTTTTTTTTTTTTTTTTTTTTTTGTCCACTCATAACTTCTCACCGGATAAACCGATTTTCATGATTTAATCGATCGAGGGTGGTTTCCCATAGGTCCCGTACCTTCGTTTGACCCTATTCGATAGTTCGAAACAAAGTTATAGGCAGAAAGATAGTCATTTTTTTGTTTTTTTATCCATAACTTTTGATTAAATGAATCGTTTTTGATGATTTTTTCTTTAATCGATAGAGGGTCGTCCAACTCAAATATCGCACATCAATTTAAATACATTTTTTAGCCTACTTTCCTGTAAAAGTTAAAAAAATAACAATAAAACATGAAAGAAGGCTTAATGTATCGTGAAAATATCGTTAGAAATCAAGAAAAGTCAAAAATAAGTTAAGTAATTAAATAAAGATTGAAAAATAAAAAATTTGAAAGTAGGGTATTGAGATGGGGAAAAAGTGTGTCTGTCGGTCTGTCGGTCTGTCTGTCTGTCGGTCTGTTGGTCTGTCCCCCCCTAATAACTTTTGAACAAATTGTCCGATTGGAAAAATTCTTTTTGCATTCGAAATAGCTCCGCGAGGACATCTCATTTCCATATTTTAGTTTTTTATTTGAACATTTTTTTGTTCAATTTTGAACAGTTCAAAAAATTTTAACATTAGCGCCTATGGGTGAAAATGAAGCAAATTATGTAAACTCTGGGTACAAAATCTAAGTTCCCATGAACAAGCTCACTGGAAGAAGTTCTTGGCGTGAAATATTGATTTGAACAATTTTTGTTCATTTTTGAACAGTTCAAAAAAATTGAACATACCGCCTACGGGGAAATTTCAATCCTATATAATTCCTGATCTAACGGACCGATTTGCTTGGAACAAACTTTATCGGAAAGCTATTATGACGTAGAACATGTACAAATAGAAAGTTCATCCAGAACTAACGAGCCTATTTTTTTATGCTATTTTTTGATCGGGATTTTCAAGAATATTTTTGAATTAATGAATGATTAAGTGAATAAGCAAAAGAATGAATCAATAAATGAGTGAATAAATACATGAATGACTTAATAAATGAATGATTGAAAGAATATGTATTAACCATTGAAAAAGGTATATTTGAAGCAATTAAGAACTAAAGCTAAACGAGAAAGACAGAGAGAGAGATAGCTAGATTATAAACTTGAATTCGGTGTATACGGGAAAGTAGGCTCGTATCGTTCTAGACGGAACTTCTTGTTTTTTGAGAAATAACGTTACGGATGAAAAATAAGTATTTTTATTTTAACTGGAAAGGCTTGGCTTGATTTTTCTTCGTTGGGAAAACTATTAATGAATATAAAAGTCATTGTTAAAGAAGAGTTTGTGGCTTGAGCTGCAATATTAAAAGCAATTATTGTAAGAGTTTGACTGAAGGCTTCTCTGAGGCAAAAATTAAATCCAATCAGTGTGTTTGTTAAAATACACTTCAAAACGGAATTTATCAGGCAAATGATTAGTTTTTAGTGCCATTCATTCAAAGAAGGTTTTCTCTTTGATATGGTTTTTTTTAAATTACGGATAAAAGGTTCTATGTGCGGTCTCAGGGACTGAGGCAGTGCTTGGTGCAATCTCTCAGAATTCTTAGAATAGGTTATCCCTTTTCCCTTTCATCTGTCAAGGGTTGGCAAATAATCGAAGCAGACTGTCCCCAAGGGAATCCAAGCAATCCCGAAACATATGTCTGCAATCTGCATTTTAATGGTCATTTGTGCTTTAAATACGTGCAAATATTTTTTACAGTTTACTTGTGCGCAAAGTTCCCTTGTTATTTTAATAATAAACTGTTACCAATTTTTTAGCCTACTTTCCCGTAAAAGTAAAAAAAAAATAATAATAAAGCATGAAAGAAGGCTTAATGTATCGTGAAAATATCGTTAAAAATCAAGAAAAGTCAAAAATAAGTGAAGTAATTAAATAAAGATTGAAAAATAAAAAATTTGAAAGTAGGGTATTGAGATGGGGAAAAAGTGTGTCTGCCGGTCTGTCGGTCTGCCTGTCTGTCGGTCTGTCGGTCTGTCTGTCTGTCGGTCTGTTGGTCTGTCCCCCCCTAATAACTTTTGAACAAATTGTCCGATTGGAAAAATTCTTTTTGCATTCGAAATAGCTCCGCGAGGACATCTCATTTCCATATTTATGTTTTTTATTTGAACATTTTTTTGTTCAATTTTGAACAGTTCAAAAATTTTTAACATTAGCGCCTATGGGTGAAAATGAAGCAAATTATGTAAACTCTGGGTACAAAATCTAAGTTCCCATGAACAAGCTCACTGGAAGAAGTTCTTGGCGTGAAATATTGATTTGAACAATTTTTGTTCATTTTTGAACAGTTCAAAAAAAATTAACATACCGCCTACGGGGAAATTTCAATCCTATATAATTCCTGATCTAACGGACCGATTTGCTTGGAACAAACTTTATCGGAAAGCTCTTATGACGTAGAACATGTACAAATAGAAAGTTCATCCAGAACTAACGAGCCTATTTTTTTATGCTATTTTTTGATCGGGATTTTCAAGAATATTTTTGAATTAATGAATGATTAAGTGAATAAGCAAAAGAATGAATCAATAAATGAGTGAATAAATACATGAATGACTTAATAAATGAATGATTGAAAGAATATGTATTAACCATTGAAAAAGGTATATTTGAAGCAATTAAGAACTAAAGCTAAACGAGAAAGACAGAGAGAGAGATAGCTAGATTATAAATTTGAATTCGGTGTATACGGGAAAGTAGGCTCGTATAGTTCTAGACGGAACTTCTTGTTTTTTGAGAAATAACGTTACGGATGAAAAATAAGTATTTTTATTTTAACTGGAAAGGCTTGGCTTGATTTTTCTTCGTTGGGAAAACTATTAATGAATATAAAAGTCATTGTTAAAGAAGAGTTTGTGGCTTGAGCTGCAATATTAAAAGCAATTATTGTAAGAGTTTGACTGAAGGCTTCTCTGAGGCAAAAATTAAATCCAATCAGTGTGTTTGTTAAAATCGAGTTCAAAACGGAATTTATCATGCAAATGATTAGTTTTTAGTGCCATTCATTCAAAGAAGGTTTTCTCTTTGATATGGTTTTTTTTTAAATTACGGATAAAAGGTTCTATGTGCGGTCTCAGGGCCTGAGGCCGTGCAGGTGATTGGTGCAATCTCTCAGAATTCTTAGAATAGGTTATCCCTTTTCCCTTTCATCTGTCAAGGGTTGGCAAATAATCGAAGCAGACTGTCCCCAAGGGAATCCAAGCAATCCCGAAACATATGTCTGCAATCTGCATTTTAATGGTCATTTGTGCTTTAATTACGTGCAAATATTTTTTACAGTTTACTTGTGCGCAAATTTCCCTTGTTATTTTAATAATAAACTGTTACCAATTTTTTAGCCTACTTTCCCGTAAAAGTAAAAAAAAATAATAATAAAGCATGAAAGAAGGCTTAATGGTATCGTGAAAATATCGTTAAAAATCAAGAAAAGTCAAAAATAAGTGAAGTAATTAAATAAAGATTGAAAAATAAAAAATTTGAAAGTAGGGTATTGAGATGGGGAAAAAGTGTGTCTGTCGGTCTGTCGGTCTGTCTGTCTGTCGGTCTGTTGGTCTGTCCCCCCCTAATAACTTTTGAACAAATTGTCCGATTGGAAAAATTCTTTTTGCATTCGAAATAGCTCCGCGAGGACATCTCATTTCCATATTTATGTTTTTTATTTGAACATTTTTTTGTTCAATTTTGAACAGTTCAAAAATTTTTAACATTAGCGCCTATGGGTGAAAATGAAGCAAATTATGTAAACTCTGGGTACAAAATCTAAGTTCCCATGAACAAGCTCACTGGAAGAAGTTCTTGGCGTGAAATATTGATTTGAACAATTTTTGTTCATTTTTGAACAGTTCAAAAAAAATTAACATACCGCCTACGGGGAAATTTCAATCCTATATAATTCCTGATCTAACGGACCGATTTGCTTGGAACAAACTTTATCGGAAAGCTCTTATGACGTAGAACATGTACAAATAGAAAGTTCATCCAGAACTAACGAGCCTATTTTTTTATGCTATTTTTTGATCGGGATTTTCAAGAATATTTTTGAATTAATGAATGATTAAGTGAATAAGCAAAAGAATGAATCAATAAATGAGTGAATAAATACATGAATGACTTAATAAATGAATGATTGAAAGAATATGTATTAACCATTGAAAAAGGTATATTTGAAGCAATTAAGAACTAAAGCTAAACGAGAAAGACAGAGAGAGAGATAGCTAGATTATAAATTTGAATTCGGTGTATACGGGAAAGTAGGCTCGTATAGTTCTAGACGGAACTTCTTGTTTTTTGAGAAATAACGTTACGGATGAAAAATAAGTATTTTTATTTTAACTGGAAAGGCTTGGCTTGATTTTTCTTCGTTGGGAAAACTATTAATGAATATAAAAGTCATTGTTAAAGAAGAGTTTGTGGCTTGAGCTGCAATATTAAAAGCAATTATTGTAAGAGTTTGACTGAAGGCTTCTCTGAGGCAAAAATTAAATCCAATCAGTGTGTTTGTTAAAATCGAGTTCAAAATGGAATTTATCATGCAAATGATTAGTTTTTAGTGCCATTCATTCAAAGAAGGTTTTCTCTTTGATATGGTTTTTTTTTAAATTACGGATAAAAGGTTCTATGTGCGGTCTCAGGGCCTGAGGCCGTGCAGGTGATTGGTGCAATCTCTCAGAATTCTTAGAATAGGTTATCCCTTTTCCCTTTCATCTGTCAAGGGTTGGCAAATAATCGAAGCAAACTGTCCCCAAGGGAATCCAAGCAATCCCGAAACATATGTCTGCAATCTGCATTTTAATGGTCATTTGTGCTTTAATTACGTGCAAATATTTTTTACAGTTTACTTGTGCGCAAATTTCCCTTGTTATTTTAATAATAAACTGTTACCAATTTTTTAGCCTACTTTCCCGTAAAAGTAAAAAAAAATAATAATAAAGCATGAAAGAAGGCTTAATGGTATCGTGAAAATATCGTTAAAAATCAAGAAAAGTCAAAAATAAGTGAAGTAATTAAATAAAGATTGAAAAATAAAAAATTTGAAAGTAGGGTATTGAGATGGGGAAAAAGTGTGTCTGTCGGTCTGTCGGTCTGTCTGTCTGTCGGTCTGTTGGTCTGTCCCCCCCTAATAACTTTTGAACAAATTGTCCGATTGGAAAAATTCTTTTTGCATTCGAAATAGCTCCGCGAGGACATCTCATTTCCATATTTATGTTTTTTATTTGAACATTTTTTTGTTCAATTTTGAACAGTTCAAAAATTTTTAACATTAGCGCCTATGGGTGAAAATGAAGCAAATTATGTAAACTCTGGGTACAAAATCTAAGTTCCCATGAACAAGCTCACTGGAAGAAGTTCTTGGCGTGAAATATTGATTTGAACAATTTTTGTTCATTTTTGAACAGTTCAAAAAAAATTAACATACCGCCTACGGGGAAATTTCAATCCTATATAATTCCTGATCTAACGGACCGATTTGCTTGGAACAAACTTTATCGGAAAGCTCTTATGACGTAGAACATGTACAAATAGAAAGTTCATCCAGAACTAACGAGCCTATTTTTTTATGCTATTTTTTGATCGGGATTTTCAAGAATATTTTTGAATTAATGAATGATTAAGTGAATAAGCAAAAGAATGAATCAATAAATGAGTGAATAAATACATGAATGACTTAATAAATGAATGATTGAAAGAATATGTATTAACCATTGAAAAAGGTATATTTGAAGCAATTAAGAACTAAAGCTAAACGAGAAAGACAGAGAGAGAGATAGCTAGATTATAAACTTGAATTCGGTGTATACGGGAAAGTAGGCTCGTATCGTTCTAGACGGAACTTCTTGTTTTTTGAGAAATAACGTTACGGATGAAAAATAAGTATTTTTATTTTAACTGGAAAGGCTTGGCTTGATTTTTCTTCGTTGGGAAAACTATTAATGAATATAAAAGTCATTGTTAAAGAAGAGTTTGTGGCTTGAGCTGCAATATTAAAAGCAATTATTGTAAGAGTTTGACTGAAGGCTTCTCTGAGGCAAAAATTAAATCCAATCAGTGTGTTTGTTAAAATCCACTTCAAAACGGAATTTATCAGGCAAATGATTAGTTTTTAGTGCCATTCATTCAAAGAAGGTTTTCTCTTTGATATGGTTTTTTTTAAATTACGGATAAAAGGTTCTATGTGCGGTCTCAGGGACTGAGGCAGTGCTTGGTGCAATCTCTCAGAATTCTTAGAATAGGTTATCCCTTTTCCCTTTCATCTGTCAAGGGTTGGCAAATAATCGAAGCAGACTGTCCCCAAGGGAATCCAAGCAATCCCGAAACATATGTCTGCAATCTGCATTTTAATGGTCATTTGTGCTTTAAATACGTGCAAATATTTTTTACAGTTTACTTGTGCGCAAAGTTCCCTTGTTATTTTAATAATAAACTGTTACCAATTTTTTAGCCTACTTTCCCGTAAAAGTAAAAAAAAAATAATAATAAAGCATGAAAGAAGGCTTAATGTATCGTGAAAATATCGTTAAAAATCAAGAAAAGTCAAAAATAAGTGAAGTAATTAAATAAAGATTGAAAAATAAAAAATTTGAAAGTAGGGTATTGAGATGGGGAAAAAGTGTGTCTGCCGGTCTGTCGGTCTGCCTGTCTGTCGGTCTGTCGGTCTGTCTGTCTGTCGGTCTGTTGGTCTGTCCCCCCCTAATAACTTTTGAACAAATTGTCCGATTGGAAAAATTCTTTTTGCATTCGAAATAGCTCCGCGAGGACATCTCATTTCCATATTTATGTTTTTTATTTGAACATTTTTTTGTTCAATTTTGAACAGTTCAAAAATTTTTAACATTAGCGCCTATGGGTGAAAATGAAGCAAATTATGTAAACTCTGGGTACAAAATCTAAGTTCCCATGAACAAGCTCACTGGAAGAAGTTCTTGGCGTGAAATATTGATTTGAACAATTTTTGTTCATTTTTGAACAGTTCAAAAAAAATTAACATACCGCCTACGGGGAAATTTCAATCCTATATAATTCCTGATCTAACGGACCGATTTGCTTGGAACAAACTTTATCGGAAAGCTCTTATGACGTAGAACATGTACAAATAGAAAGTTCATCCAGAACTAACGAGCCTATTTTTTATGCTATTTTTTGATCGGGATTTTCAAGAATATTTTTGAATTAATGAATGATTAAGTGAATAAGCAAAAGAATGAATCAATAAATGAGTGAATAGATACATGAATGACTTAATAAATGAATGACTGAAAGAATATGTATTAACCATTGAAAAAGGTATATTTGAAGCAATTAAGAACTAAAGCTAAACGAGAAAGACAGAGAGAGATATAGCTAGATTATAAACTTGAATTCGGTGTATACGGGAAAGTAGGCTCGTATCGTTCTAGACGGAACTTCTTGTTTTTTGAGAAATAACGTTACGGATGAAAAATAAGTATTTTTATTTTAACTGGAAAGGCTTGGCTTGATTTTTCTTCGTTGGGAAAACTATTAATGAATATAAAAGTCATTGTTAAAGAAGAGTTTGTGGCTTGAGCTGCAATATTAAAAGCAATTATTGTAAGAGTTTGACTGAAGGCTTCTCTGAGGCAAAAATTAAATCCAATCAGTGTGTTTGTTAAAATCCACTTCAAAACGGAATTTATCAGGCAAATGATTAGTTTTTAGTGCCATTCATTCAAAGAAGGTTTTCTCTTTGATATGGTTTTTTTTAAATTACGGATAAAAGGTTCTATGTGCGGTCTCAGGGACTGAGGCAGTGCTTGGTGCAATCTCTCAGAATTCTTAGAATAGGTTATCCCTTTTCCCTTTCATCTGTCAAGGGTTGGCAAATAATCGAAGCAGACTGTCCCCAAGGGAATCCAAGCAATCCCGAAACATATGTCTGCAATCTGCATTTTAATGGTCATTTGTGCTTTAAATACGTGCAAATATTTTTTACAGTTTACTTGTGCGCAAAGTTCCCTTGTTATTTTAATAATAAACTGTTACCAATTTTTTAGCCTACTTTCCCGTAAAAGTAAAAAAAAAATAATAATAAAGCATGAAAGAAGGCTTAATGTATCGTGAAAATATCGTTAAAAATCAAGAAAAGTCAAAAATAAGTGAAGTAATTAAATAAAGATTGAAAAATAAAAAATTTGAAAGTAGGGTATTGAGATGGGGAAAAAGTGTGTCTGCCGGTCTGTCGGTCTGCCTGTCTGTCGGTCTGTCGGTCTGTCTGTCTGTCGGTCTGTTGGTCTGTCCCCCCCTAATAACTTTTGAACAAATTGTCCGATTGGAAAAATTCTTTTTGCATTCGAAATAGCTCCGCGAGGACATCTCATTTCCATATTTATGTTTTTTATTTGAACATTTTTTTGTTCAATTTTGAACAGTTCAAAAATTTTTAACATTAGCGCCTATGGGTGAAAATGAAGCAAATTATGTAAACTCTGGGTACAAAATCTAAGTTCCCATGAACAAGCTCACTGGAAGAAGTTCTTGGCGTGAAATATTGATTTGAACAATTTTTGTTCATTTTTGAACAGTTCAAAAAAATTGAACATACCGCCTACGGGGAAATTTCAATCCTATATAATTCCTGATCTAACGGACCGATTTGCTTGGAACAAACTTTATCGGAAAGCTATTATGACGTAGAACATGTACAAATAGAAAGTTCATCCAGAACTAACGAGCCTATTTTTTTATGCTATTTTTTGATCGGGATTTTCAAGAATATTTTTGAATTAATGAATGATTAAGTGAATAAGCAAAAGAATGAATCAATAAATGAGTGAATAAATACATGAATGACTTAATAAATGAATGATTGAAAGAATATGTATTAACCATTGAAAAAGGTATATTTGAAGCAATTAAGAACTAAAGCTAAACGAGAAAGACAGAGAGAGAGATAGCTAGATTATAAACTTGAATTCGGTGTATACGGGAAAGTAGGCTCGTATCGTTCTAGACGGAACTTCTTGTTTTTTGAGAAATAACGTTACGGATGAAAAATAAGTATTTTTATTTTAACTGGAAAGGCTTGGCTTGATTTTTCTTCGTTGGGAAAACTATTAATGAATATAAAAGTCATTGTTAAAGAAGAGTTTGTGGCTTGAGCTGCAATATTAAAAGCAATTATTGTAAGAGTTTGACTGAAGGCTTCTCTGAGGCAAAAATTAAATCCAATCAGTGTGTTTGTTAAAATCCACTTCAAAACGGAATTTATCAGGCAAATGATTAGTTTTTAGTGCCATTCATTCAAAGAAGGTTTTCTCTTTGATATGGTTTTTTTTAAATTACGGATAAAAGGTTCTATGTGCGGTCTCAGGGACTGAGGCAGTGCTTGGTGCAATCTCTCAGAATTCTTAGAATAGGTTATCCCTTTTCCCTTTCATCTGTCAAGGGTTGGCAAATAATCGAAGCAGACTGTCCCCAAGGGAATCCAAGCAATCCCGAAACATATGTCTGCAATCTGCATTTTAATGGTCATTTGTGCTTTAAATACGTGCAAATATTTTTTACAGTTTACTTGTGCGCAAAGTTCCCTTGTTATTTTAATAATAAACTGTTACCAATTTTTTAGCCTACTTTCCCGTAAAAGTAAAAAAAAAATAATAATAAAGCATGAAAGAAGGCTTAATGTATCGTGAAAATATCGTTAAAAATCAAGAAAAGTCAAAAATAAGTGAAGTAATTAAATAAAGATTGAAAAATAAAAAATTTGAAAGTAGGGTATTGAGATGGGGAAAAAGTGTGTCTGCCGGTCTGTCGGTCTGCCTGTCTGTCGGTCTGTCGGTCTGTCTGTCTGTCGGTCTGTTGGTCTGTCCCCCCCCCAATAACTTTTGAACAAATTGTCCGATTGGAAAAATTCTTTTTGCATTCGAAATAGCTCCGCGAGGACATCTCATTTCCATATTTATGTTTTTTATTTGAACATTTTTTTGTTCAATTTTGAACAGTTCAAAAATTTTTAACATTAGCGCCTATGGGTGAAAATGAAGCAAATTATGTAAACTCTGGGTACAAAATCTAAGTTCCCATGAACAAGCTCACTGGAAGAAGTTCTTGGCGTGAAATATTGATTTGAACAATTTTTGTTCATTTTTGAACAGTTCAAAAAAAATTAACATACCGCCTACGGGGAAATTTCAATCCTATATAATTCCTGATCTAACGGACCGATTTGCTTGGAACAAACTTTATCGGAAAGCTCTTATGACGTAGAACATGTACAAATAGAAAGTTCATCCAGAACTAACGAGCCTATTTTTTTATGCTATTTTTTGATCGGGATTTTCAAGAATATTTTTGAATTAATGAATGATTAAGTGAATAAGCAAAAGAATGAATCAATAAATGAGTGAATAAATACATGAATGACTTAATAAATGAATGATTGAAAGAATATGTATTAACCATTGAAAAAGGTATATTTGAAGCAATTAAGAACTAAAGCTAAACGAGAAAGACAGAGAGAGAGATAGCTAGATTATAAACTTGAATTCGGTGTATACGGGAAAGTAGGCTCGTATCGTTCTAGACGGAACTTCTTGTTTTTTGAGAAATAACGTTACGGATGAAAAATAAGTATTTTTATTTTAACTGGAAAGGCTTGGCTTGATTTTTCTTCGTTGGGAAAACTATTAATGAATATAAAAGTCATTGTTAAAGAAGAGTTTGTGGCTTGAGCTGCAATATTAAAAGCAATTATTGTAAGAGTTTGACTGAAGGCTTCTCTGAGGCAAAAATTAAATCCAATCAGTGTGTTTGTTAAAATCCACTTCAAAACGGAATTTATCAGGCAAATGATTAGTTTTTAGTGCCATTCATTCAAAGAAGGTTTTCTCTTTGATATGGTTTTTTTTTTAAAATTTCGGATAAAAGGTTCTATGTGCGGTCTCAGGGACCCGAGGGGGAGGGGATTGGTGCAATCTCTCAGAATTCTTAGAATAGGTTATCCCTTTTCCCTTTCATCTGTCAAGGGTTGGCAAATAATCGAAGCAGACTGTCCCCAAGGGAATCCAAGCAATCCCGAAACATATGTCTGCAATCTGCATTTTAATGGTCATTTGTGCTTTAAATTTCGTGCAAATATTTTTTACAGTTTACTTGTGCGCAAAGTTTTCCCCTTTTTATTTTAATAATAAACTGTTACCAATTTTTTAGCCTACTTTCCCGTAAAAGTAAAAAAAAAAAAATAATAAAGCATGAAAGAAGGCTTAATGGTATCGTGAAAATATCGTTAAAAATCAAGAAAAGTCAAAAATAAGTGAAGTAATTAAATAAAGATTGAAAAATAAAAAATTTGAAAGTAGGGTATTGAGATGGGGAAAAAGTGTGTCTGTCGGTCTGTCGGTCTGTCTGTCTGTCGGTCTGTTGGTCTGTCCCCCCCTAATAACTTTTGAACAAATTGTCCGATTGGAAAAATTCTTTTTGCATTCGAAATAGCTCCGCGAGGACATCTCATTTCCATATTTATGTTTTTTATTTGAACATTTTTTTGTTCAATTTTGAACAGTTCAAAAATTTTTAACATTAGCGCCTATGGGTGAAAATGAAGCAAATTATGTAAACTCTGGGTACAAAATCTAAGTTCCCATGAACAAGCTCACTGGAAGAAGTTCTTGGCGTGAAATATTGATTTGAACAATTTTTGTTCATTTTTGAACAGTTCAAAAAAAATTAACATACCGCCTACGGGGAAATTTCAATCCTATATAATTCCTGATCTAACGGACCGATTTGCTTGGAACAAACTTTATCGGAAAGCTCTTATGACGTAGAACATGTACAAATAGAAAGTTCATCCAGAACTAACGAGCCTATTTTTTTATGCTATTTTTTGATCGGGATTTTCAAGAATATTTTTGAATTAATGAATGATTAAGTGAATAAGCAAAAGAATGAATCAATAAATGAGTGAATAAATACATGAATGACTTAATAAATGAATGATTGAAAGAATATGTATTAACCATTGAAAAAGGTATATTTGAAGCAATTAAGAACTAAAGCTAAACGAGAAAGACAGAGAGAGAGATAGCTAGATTATAAATTTGAATTCGGTGTATACGGGAAAGTAGGCTCGTATAGTTCTAGACGGAACTTCTTGTTTTTTGAGAAATAACGTTACGGATGAAAAATAAGTATTTTTATTTTAACTGGAAAGGCTTGGCTTGATTTTTCTTCGTTGGGAAAACTATTAATGAATATAAAAGTCATTGTTAAAGAAGAGTTTGTGGCTTGAGCTGCAATATTAAAAGCAATTATTGTAAGAGTTTGACTGAAGGCTTCTCTGAGGCAAAAATTAAATCCAATCAGTGTGTTTGTTAAAATCGAGTTCAAAACGGAATTTATCATGCAAATGATTAGTTTTTAGTGCCATTCATTCAAAGAAGGTTTTCTCTTTGATATGGTTTTTTTTAAATTACGGATAAAAGGTTCTATGTGCGGTCTCAGGGCCTGAGGCCGTGCAGGTGATTGGTGCAATCTCTCAGAATTCTTAGAATAGGTTATCCCTTTTCCCTTTCATCTGTCAAGGGTTGGCAAATAATCGAAGCAGACTGTCCCCAAGGGAATCCAAGCAATCCCGAAACATATGTCTGCAATCTGCATTTTAATGGTCATTTGTGCTTTAATTACGTGCAAATATTTTTTACAGTTTACTTGTGCGCAAATTTCCCTTGTTATTTTAATAATAAACTGTTACCAATTTTTTAGCCTACTTTCCCGTAAAAGTAAAAAAAAATAATAATAAAGCATGAAAGAAGGCTTAATGGTATCGTGAAAATATCGTTAAAAATCAAGAAAAGTCAAAAATAAGTGAAGTAATTAAATAAAGATTGAAAAATAAAAAATTTGAAAGTAGGGTATTGAGATGGGGAAAAAGTGTGTCTGTCGGTCCTTCGGTCTGTCTGTCTGTCGGTCTGTTGGTCTGTCCCCCCCTAATAACTTTTGAACAAATTGTCCGATTGGAAAAATTCTTTTTGCATTCGAAATAGCTCCGCGAGGACATCTCATTTCCATATTTATGTTTTTTATTTGAACATTTTTTTGTTCAATTTTGAACAGTTCAAAAATTTTTAACATTAGCGCCTATGGGTGAAAATGAAGCAAATTATGTAAACTCTGGGTACAAAATCTAAGTTCCCATGAACAAGCTCACTGGAAGAAGTTCTTGGCGTGAAATATTGATTTGAACAATTTTTGTTCATTTTTGAACAGTTCAAAAAAAATTAACATACCGCCTACGGGGAAATTTCAATCCTATATAATTCCTGATCTAACGGACCGATTTGCTTGGAACAAACTTTATCGGAAAGCTCTTATGACGTAGAACATGTACAAATAGAAAGTTCATCCAGAACTAACGAGCCTATTTTTTTATGCTATTTTTTGATCGGGATTTTCAAGAATATTTTTGAATTAATGAATGATTAAGTGAATAAGCAAAAGAATGAATCAATAAATGAGTGAATAAATACATGAATGACTTAATAAATGAATGATTGAAAGAATATGTATTAACCATTGAAAAAGGTATATTTGAAGCAATTAAGAACTAAAGCTAAACGAGAAAGACAGAGAGAGAGATAGCTAGATTATAAATTTGAATTCGGTGTATACGGGAAAGTAGGCTCGTATAGTTCTAGACGGAACTTCTTGTTTTTTGAGAAATAACGTTACGGATGAAAAATAAGTATTTTTATTTTAACTGGAAAGGCTTGGCTTGATTTTTCTTCGTTGGGAAAACTATTAATGAATATAAAAGTCATTGTTAAAGAAGAGTTTGTGGCTTGAGCTGCAATATTAAAAGCAATTATTGTAAGAGTTTGACTGAAGGCTTCTCTGAGGCAAAAATTAAATCCAATCAGTGTGTTTGTTAAAATCGACTTCAAAACGGAATTTATCAGGCAAATGATTAGTTTTTAGTGCCATTCATTCAAAGAAGGTTTTCTCTTTGATATGGTTTTTTTTAAATTACGGATAAAAGGTTCTATGTGCGGTCTCAGGGCCTGAGGCCGTGCTTGGTGCAATCTCTCAGAATTCTTAGAATAGGTTATCCCTTTTCCCTTTCATCTGTGAAGGGTTGGCAAATAATCGAAGCAGACTGTCCCCAAGGGAATCCAAGCAATCCCGAAACATATGTCTGCAATCTGCATTTTAATGGTCATTTGTGCTTTAATTACGTGCAAATATTTTTTAGTTTACTTGTGCGCAAAGTTCCCTTGTTATTTTAATAATAAACTGTTACCAATTTTTTAGCCTACTTTCCCGTAAAGGTAAAAAAAAAGAATAATAAAGCATGAAAGAAGGCTTAATGTATCGTGAAAATATCGTTAAAAATGAAGAAAAGTCAAAAATAAGTGAAGTAATTAAATAAAGATTGAAAAATAAAAAATTTGAAAGTAGGGTATTGAGATGGGGAAAAAGTGTGTCTGCCGGTCTGTCGGTCTGCCTGTCTGTCGGTCTGTCGGTCTGTCTGTCTGTCGCTCTGTCTGTCTGTCGGTCTGTTGGTCTGTCCCCCCCTAATAACTTTTGAACAAATTGTCCGATTGGAAAAATTCTTTTTGCATTCGAAAGAGCTCCACGAGGACATCTCATTTCCATATTTATGTTTTTTATTTGAACATTTTTTTGTTCAATTTTGAACAGTTCAAAAATTTTTAACATTAGCGCCTATGGGTGAAAATGAAGCAAATTATGTAAACTCTGGGTACAAAATCTAAGTTCCCATGAACAAGCTCACTGGAAGAAGTTCTTGGCGTGAAATATTGATTTGAACAATTTTTGTTCATTTTTGAACAGTTCAAAAAAAATTAACATACCGCCTACGGGGAAATTTCAATCCTATATAATTCCTGATCTAACGGACCGATTTGCTTGGAACAAACTTTATCGGAAAGCTCTTATGACGTAGAACATGTACAAATAGAAAGTTTATCCAGAACTTACGAGCCTATTGTGCTATGAAATTTTTGGATCGGGATTTTCAAGAATATTTCTCAGTGACTCAATGAGTGAAATAATGAATGAATGAATAAATGAAAGAGTGAAAGAATAAATCAATGAATAAATGAATGAGGAAAAGAATGAATGAATAAATTATTGAATAAATGAAAATATAAATAAATGAGTGAATAAATACATGAATTCGTAAATGAATGAATAAACACTTGAATGAGGTAACGAATGAATGAATAAATGCATGGCTGAATAAATGAAAGAATGAATGAGTGAGTGAATGAATATGTATTATCCGTTGAAAAAGGTATATTTTCAATAATTAGAACTAAAGATAAATAAGAAAGAGAGAGAAAGAGATAGCTAGATTATAAATTTGAATTTGGTGTATACGGGAAAGTAGGCTCGTATAGTTCTAGACGGAACTTCTTGTTAAAATTGATATCGCTAAAACTCGTCAATAGCTAATAAAAAAAAGAAAATTGGTAGAAAAACAGGAGAAAATGGTTCTTGACCGTTTTTACTTTGCCTATTTATATATAGCTTTTTGATGTCGGTGCAAAAATATGATAAATTAAATCTTTTGTAATCGTAATCATGAATCCATTACAAATATAAATGGCCCCGAATTTGAAACAGTAACACATGGCGTAATGATAACTGGATAATTTTTCGCCGCCTTCAAAAATTATCTTTAAGTCATATCCATGTTCTTTAAAGAATTAATTTATTTTTCAGTTTTAAGCGCAATTATTTATTTAAAGTTGGTTCTTTTTTTTTTTTTTTTTTTTCAAAATTCTTTTTATTGAATCTATTTTTTGCATTTCAAACTAAAATGATTACTCAAATATGAAAAATTCAAATGTATTGTTTTTCCTTACGGTATGGAATCAAAACGACCAAACACTTAAGTTTCTGGGGAAAAATCACCGCGTCTTTACCACAGATTCATAGTAAAAAAAACATTATCTGCAAAAGTATGATGTTTACCCTTTCACTTTAAAGTGCTAACCGAAAATGGCACGACCTCATGCATCTACACAGCTACCACTTCCACAGGCTGAAAAATCCTTCCCTGAAATTAAAAGTTTTTCTTCCGCACCTTATTTGAAAATTTTAACCATCTTATGTCAATTTTGTTATTAACTTTTATATAAATTTTGGGTACATAACCTCTTTTTATTCGATTTAATTTTATCTGATCTTTGCATGGCAACGACAAATAAGTTTCATAACGTTTGCTAATTCGGTGTGAAGTGAACTAGCTACCTACAGGAGGTTCACATTACTGATGCGAAGAGTCTAGTTAACCGCTACCTCCGCAATACTAGTTAGTATTAAGGAGGTAGCAAGTTAACAGGCTGAAACTGCATCAAGTAAACGTACTGATGAACGAGTCAAAATATAGGAAGCTACATGAACTAGTCATGCATTAAATCGATCACTTTTAATTGTTAAACCTTGTTTCACTTGAAAATAGCTTTAACCCCTTGAAGCACGAGTTTTTTTCGGGAAAACTGGCAAAAAATGATCGAGTGTTTTTGACTGAAAATGAATATATAGGTATAGTATAAAATTGTTTTTGGCTTCAGTTGTAGGGGGTGACTAGAGCAAGGGGGTGGAGTAAAAGTTATATAAAAATTATCATACAAACAAAGTGCAAACGGATCTCAGACGGGCATTAGAAATAAAATAAAGCGGGATTCAAGATCGCTCGCGTGAGACACGGGTATGTGTAAATTTGCCAGGAACTTTTGCCCGTGTCAGACACGGGCAAATGCGTTAAGGGGTTAAACACGCGAAAGACATATTAACGTATTGAAAGCATTTTTTTTCCCTTTAAAATAAGCTTACTTTTTTTATCCATTCGCTCTCTCGACTTGATTTGCTGTAGGATGACCAACTGATATGCGGAAGAGCTGTTTCCATAGTGTACACTTCAAAAAGTTCTGGTGACGATAACTTACTGTCATTTGTTTTCGCTTTCAAACTATAATAAGGAATTTCTTTCCTGCCCACTTCTTTGGTTTTGGGAGGTAAATTTTCAGTCGGGTGCATGAGTTTATTTGAATTATCATCCACATTTGGTACACGAGAATTTATGCTTTGTCTAGGTTTTTCTGCACTTATATCCTTATGATTATTTCTTGACTTTAAAGAGCCCGCTCTCGGAGCATACGTTTCAACATCTGATTTAGGGAATATAGAATTGCACTTTTTAACTTCGTCTTTTTCACTACTAGAGGATTTCGATTTTAGATTTGCACTTCCAGCATCTTTTTGGAATCTCCAGTTATCTTTACAGCACATATGAACGTTGGCTGGCAATTTGGAATAATTTCTCTCGAAATTTTGATACGAGTTTGTTAAATGAGGAGCATTGTTTAATTTGGTTAATCTGGCAATTTCTTGAGAAGTTCTGTTTTCTGTATCAAATTGTGAAATGTATTCGTTTTCTTCATTCGAGTTCGGTTTCACAAGTTCTGTAAGACTAAGAGTCTTATATCCATTCACAATAGTAAAATTATTGAGTCGTATTCCATCCCCCAAAGTATAGTACTTTGAGGCACTTTCATCGTTATTATCTTCAAAAGAGTCGTTGACTATCCACGAGCTTGCATCTCTGTTCCTCAGATACCTTTTATTGTTCTTCGTTTCTCGTGGGTACGTATTTCCATGCTTGATAGTTACGGGCTTGGAGTCGCGGTATAGTCTAGACGAAACAGGATTGACGCGAATGTCAACTTGAATGTCTGGCTGAGTCGTGATTTCAACAAGGCAAGAGTCTCCCGCAACTCTAGAAGCTCCAGGGTCTTGTAGGGATCGCCTTTTCTGGAAGGTGATCTCCAGGTTTTGAGTGGCTACGAGAGGAGCAGACGGCCCATTGTCACACATCATGGGGTCATCGTCATCGTTTCTAGACACTTTACCTACAGGTAAGACGTCGGGAAGAACCACTTGTCCTCTCGAAGGACCTGCTGGTGAAGAGGCAGCAGACGAAAACGACATCCACGAAGACTGCATGGATAGAACTTCCATGCTGGGCATGTCCTCCTCTTCTTCATCGTCTCCATTGTTGTTGTTTATGTTGTTGCAGTCCTCCATCATGCTGCCTTCTGAGCTACTACTGCTTCTACTGCTGTCTTCAGACATATCCGAATCGAGGCTGGCATCACTGTTCCCTAGACTGCTCACATCCAGCAGCGGGCTCGTGTCGCTATAACTAGCACTGCTCTCATCATCCGAGCTTGAGTCACTATCGTCGGAAGACATGGCCCGGTAATCGCCATCCACAAACAAAGCTTTTTCCGCTGACGAAGCCACGATGTCGTCATCGAGGTTGTTGTTGTCGTTCAAATCCACGGGACTGTTGTTGTTGTTGTTGTTGTTGAGAAGGGGATCGGTATTCTCTTGAAGATGTTGCCATCCTTTTTGCAATCTGCAATTAAAATTAAAAGTTACAAGGATAACTTTCTAACAGATTCGCACAACACATACAACTGAAAATTTTAAAAAACACCTTAGACTATATTCTGTGCGCCACTTTCGGCGACTGTCTGACTATCTGAATCGTGTTATACATATAATCAAAGTTGAACGGGTAAACTGCAAATTAAAAACAGGAAAAGCAAGATAGTATAACAATTTAAAAAAACCAACGTTTTTCTTGCGCACTAAAACGATTTTTTGACGATCGCAGCGCAGCTTCTGAGTTTTGGTGGCAATTTTCGGAACTAAAAGCCATATTTAATTTTATTTTATTGAAAATACTTCAGAAACTCATCAAATCATGATAAAAGTAGTAGAATATTGCATTGTCATCTGGTTCTGAGCTATATGTAAAGTTTCAGAACAATAGCTTATCGGCAAATGGTCGAAAATTCGATTGTAAAATTCCGCGGACAGACAAGAAAGCGAGTTAAGAAAAACGCTGTAAAACAGAAAAACGTGAAGTAAGTTTGTTCTAATTCTATTTACTTTTTTATGGTATTTATTGTGTATATATATACAGCAATAATATTTTTCAAAGCAAATATGAAACAATAAATTTCTAAATCTTTGAAAGCGTAAATATAATTGGGTAAGTAATTAATTACTGAAGAAAAAATGATTTTAGAGTAACAATCTACAAAAATGTAACGAAGTGTTATTAAGAGAAAAATTCTTAAACGATGATGAAAAACAATTATTTTTAAAAAACAGAAATATTTTAAAAACAGAATATTTTTGAAAAATAAAACAGGAATTTTATTGAAAAACAGAATTTTTTTAAAAAAGAAATCAAAATAAAATAGTAAAAGTCCGAGAAAGTATCATTACACAAATTAATTAATGCAAGAATAAGAAAAACCTAAAATAAAGCATAAAACTCAGCTTTTGGTGGTCACAAAATTGTGAGGGATTTTAAAAATAAAGAAATCTGTTAACGTCTTATAGAATTATAACACACAACGTGCGGCATAGAACAAAATGAAACCAAGTATGAATTGCAACCAATGAATATTTATGTTTTTAAAAAGTTCACTTACATCAATCACAAAACGCGAAGTGCAAAAAATAAAAAATATTTTAAATTATATGCCTACAGGAAAAAAATTGTATAACGTACTGAAATATAGCACACTGTATCGTATTTAAGGTGAAAACCAAGATAAGGTAACTTTCTTTACGGGCAGAAAAGATCTTTTTTCACCTAATGTTTTCTATGGTTAAAACTATGGTTTTCTAGGGTTTCGTAAGGGTATTGACTTTACGAAGCAATGAATTTACTAGGTTGGAGGCTTGGAAAGTTAACAAATTTACACCAGTACCCCCCCCCCCCCCAAGTTCCACCAGTTTAACATTAAAACCAACGCATGTATTTAAGAGCTGCAGAAAATTTCATTCCTGTATTAATTACCTGTGGCTTAAAGTTTCAGGCGAAACTCGATCGTTGTTTTTTAGTAACAATTCTCCCAGGTCATGAGTTGAGTTGTTACTGTAAAAAAAGAGAAAAATAACTAACTACATACATAACTAGTAATGACATAGATCAAAATAATTACAAAAAAAAATATTATATATATAAATTTACGGTTAGTTGACACCAATTCTGGGAAACATGCCAATGTAAGTGACAGATGGCTGTTGCCCTGCGTCCTATGTGTCATTCTGAGGTTTAGCCAAGGCCGTATCCAGAGGGGGGGGGGCGACGGCCCCCCTCGAAATCCCGAAATCCTTCGCAATATAGCATATATTCCTTCTTGAAACTTTCCTCAACATAAGTGTTTTAAAGTCAGCCGCCCCCCCCCCCCCCAAAAAAAAAAAAAAAAAAAAAATCTGGCTACGGCCCTGGGTTTTAGTAGTAGAAGTTACAAAAAAAAAAAAAAAAAACACAGTTGAAATATTAAAATTGTTGTTCTCGTTCCGAAGGTTATAACTCAATCATCCAAATAAAAATAAAATCAACTTTATTAAGTGGTAAAAGAAGTACAAATTAAATTGCAGGTAATACCAATTAGAGATATGAGTCGAGATCATTCTGAGAACATTCTCCAAAAGTGACATTTGGAGAATATTCTTTTTCTTAAAAGTAAATGTAAAGAAAATTAAAACAAGCTAACTTGAAATAAATTGGAAAAAAAATCGAAAAAAAACAAACAATTAAAACATTTGCCTGAGTGTTACATATCATTGGAAAGCTTGAAGCTGCACAATTCTGGGGAGAACTGAAAATGGTTCATAAAAAGACATTGAGTGGTATAAGCCAAATCAGCGCCCTATTGCCTGTATCAGCTCGGGGATTACTTGCATTTCCTGCAGATGAAATCCCCCCTTTTTTAAGGCGTACCTATAATGTGTCAAATTTCTTTTGTAACGTATTGTATGAATTAAAATTACATCTTACATTAATAAGTGCTTTAAATTCTAAGTCAAATCGCTTTCTTTTTAACTTTATAATTGTAAGATCAATTTTTAAATCTTAAAACGCATTTAATGTGAATTTTGTGATTCCATTATACAGTAGAGCCTCGATTATCCGAGGTAATGAGGACCGAAGGTACCTCGGATTAGAGAAAACTCGGATAACACGGACTCAGTTCAAATAGGGAGGAAAATATAGGTAAACGGGTGGAATTAATGAAAAGGTCGTCAAAATGTGAAAAAAGTCATTTACTGTACATATTTTGTGCTGTTACATGAATAATATTTTAATACATCATTCCCGCATTTATCGTTTCCCCGTATGTATCATCTGATTTTTGAACAGTTTAACGGCATCGTTTTGCTTTTTACTAACCCGCAGGCGTCGTTTTCCTGTAGCTATTGAACGAAATAAAGAAATGAGTTGTCCCGTGAGAAACGATCTATTGAGGTTGCAGATTTAGGTGATACTCCCACACCTAAATCTGAAGCCCCTTTTTTAATTCTCTCCTTTATCGAATCTATTGATGGCTAGTAATTCAATCTCCTAAGACATAACAATTCGTTTGCGTCTAGTATTAATCACGTAACCAATACAGTACGGTACAAACGATGATAAAACAATCCTTAAGCGAACTGTTCACTAGCGAAATGAAAAAGCAACTGACGTCAGTCATTGGCTGACTGCATCAGATATGGCATAATTAAAAAAAAAAACAATTATGCCATATCTGATGCATACTTTTAATTTTTGGCATAATACAATTTTTATAGAGCTATAGCAATAAAAGTGTTTATTGATGTTGATTAGTGTCATGTTTAATATTAGGAAATTAACATAGAGAAAATGACTTTACACTATGAGTTTAGTGTGTTAGAGTGCTTTCACACCAAAAGCGACAAAGACAAAAAAAAAAAAAGTCTCTTCTCATTTGCGCAATGGCAGAGGCTGAAGGCGAAAATACGCTCTGCGCTTGCGCAGATGTGGAAAAGTCAAAGTCAACTGAAAGGATAATCACTATCATTGTGGATTTTCTGATTCTCAGAAAATTCTGACTCGGGTTCTAATTCCGAGTCAAATGCAATAGATCACGATTATGCAATTTGCATCGTTTGTTATGCTTATAGTGAAAATGCTTAGTTACTTTAATTCAACTTGAAGGCACTTTGTTTTCACTAAACAGCAATAGTTGGTTTAACGGTTATCTCCAAACCAAGTAGGAAAAGAAAGTGTCAAGTTTAAAAATAATGATCAGATCAGGGTTCATACTCAAATAGCCAAAAAAATTCCCATGTCTTTTCCAGGAAGATCCAAAGCAGAATTCCAGGTTAACATTCCAAGTAAAAATATGTATTAGCAAATCCACTACTTGTACATTAAATACGTCCACCCATAACATTTTATACATACAATTATATTAACATCATATTAAAAAGTTCCACAGATGCTCATTAAGATAACAAACTTATGCTATAGAATGAAATTTCTAGTCTATAGAATTTCAAAAGCAAAATTTTATGACACAATACTGCCAAAAGATATTAGCTTTTATATTTGCATCCCTCTTTTTTTTATTTATTTTTTAATTTAAATTTTAGCAAGCTAATTTAAAACTATAAAACATAAAATATAAAAAATAAATAAAATAAAAATTAGAATGATCCCAGTGGGGACAAATCAGCTTTTTAACTCTATAATAACGCAGGGAAACAAATATCTAAAGAAATGCTGAAGTAGGCACTTTTATGTCCCATGACATTATAATAAACACCATTATATGAAGAAAAAACCTGTATAGAAAAAGGTAGGTGAGATAATTGAGGAACTGACATAGCGACGAGCGTAGGTTCCCTCCAAGGGGTCCCTGGTAGGGGAAAAAATCCCTGACTTTTCCAGGTTTTGTCAAAAATTTATGTTTTTCCCTGACTATTCCACGACTTTTGCAAAGGATATCAATTTCCATGACTTTTCCAGATTTTCCATGATTTCCAGGTGGAGTATGAACCCTGTCAAATTGAAATATAAGGCTTTGAAATGACTTGATTACATAATGAAGTAATTTTACCTCAGAATCAGAGAATGCGGTGCTTCCACCTGCCTAATTTCGTGCTTCAGTCTCATTGCGTCGTCCTATAAAGAAAAAAAAAACATTATCAACAATGGGTTTTTACCAACAAATGCAGGAAATTTTCCTTTTGCATACACATGTAGAAATAATACAAATATTTCACTCTTAACTAGGGATTCCCAACTAGTGAACTGAACCGGCTGGCCGGCAACGATCCGGGAAAAAAATGTGTCCGATCTTCGACTATTTTTGCCTATCTACATTTAAAAAAAATTCTTATTCAAAATTATCCCCCCCTTCTCCTGCAGTCGCGAGGTCTGTGGATCGTTACTTACGTCTCTGATTTGTCACTTGTTAATTCTCACAATTTTTTTTCTTTTCAATTTCTTCTTTTTTTTTTTTTTATTTATATTTTAGCTGAGCTGGATTTTGTGATCCAGTTCAGATAAAAAGTGAAAACGTTCACAGAAAGTAATCAAAATAACTTTCTATGATTTTATCATAGATTTATTTACTTATACATAATAGTTATTATAGTCGCTTTAAATATTATTGCGAGTAAATCATAATGAAAATCAGGGATCTGGAGTCACCCATTTGTTTAGTTGCTCCGCTCCCACTTCTCAGTACTTGCTGAGGCTCCGCTCCACGCTCCAAATAGTTTAAAGATAAAGCATATTTACTTATCGTTTTTATTTAGTTAATTTATTAATAGCTATAGGGCTGTGATAAAAATGTAAAAAAAGTTATTTATAGACTATTTATAGTTAATTTATAGACTATTAGTTTATCAAAAAAATGCAATGTTTTATATGTAGAAAATATTTGTGCCCCCACCCCAAGAAAAAGGAAAAAAAACTCATTCATTCATTTCCAAGTTTTTGAATGTATCTAAAAATCAGAGCAGTGGAGCACAACAAATGTCTTTACCCCAGACCCGCTCCAGATCCCCGACAAAAATGTTTCAATTCACTTCCATATTAGAGGCTTTTTAAAAAACGAAGCAAAACAGGTTGTTTCAAAGCAAATTACTTACCTGCATATTTAGTTTTAAGAACCTAGGGGCCGTTCATAAATGACGTCACGCTTTTTTCCCATATATGTGACTCCCCTCCCCCCCTTTGTCACAATATGTCACACTTCAGCGGTACCCCCTTCCCCCCTTTGTCACGCGTCACGCTATGTTGCATAATGCATGATGTCACACTCCTTGTTACCCCCTCCCCTCCCCTTGTCACAATTTCACGAACCCCCCTCCCCCCTCGAAACGTGACATCATTTATGAATGATTCCTTATATCTCTATGACCAATGCACTCAACCTACTCAAGAGTCTCCAAACGATTTCAATGGTTTTATATTGATTAACAGCAGCGTTCTTTTGAGTCCCCCCATCCACCTTCCATTTCTTTTTCCGGGAGTCGTGGGTGGAGCTCCGTGCCAAACGACCACTTGTGACTGGCGACTCTGTGTCGTCGGTGGAGGCCTATTTTACCCATTCCAGACACGGCAAGTCGATTTTTATACCAGTAGTCAGAAGACACTAATGATAACGCTGCACGCAAGTCAGGATTACCCCCAATGGTAAACAACTGCGTTAGGAAGCAAGAACAGAAATTGAAATCTCTGAGAAATTACATGATTTTGCAACGGCCTAATGTGCACATAGTTTCTGATTTCTATAACCATTGCTGCATAGAAAGACATGCTAATTCTAAAGAAAAGCAGCCTCATTTTTGAATTCGTGCTTTTTTGGTCGCCCCCAACGCTCTCAATATTAGTTTTATATCGTTGTAGGTTTATTTCTTTCAACTAATTTAAATTTATGAAATTATTTTTGAAAATAAATTATATTTTTTAAAAAATTAAAGTTCCACGTTTTTTTAAATTCAAAAAATTTTGGTTTGTGGTCAAAACGGAGTTGGCTTGGAAAAAAATCACGAGATCTTTTAAATTTTAGGAGTAAAATTTTGATAAAATATATACATTTTGTTACATAAAAGTTCCTTTTTTGATCTACAAAACCTCTGAAGTTTTCAAAGAATATGCGCTGTTCAATGTTTATTAAGTGAAATAAAACAAAATGTGGAGTAAACGATTTTTTTCCTTTTCATTTTCATTTGTTAGTTTCTTTTTCCTTTTCTTTGTGTTTCTTTATTTTCTTTTTTCTTTCCTTCTTTATTTATTTATTGTAAAATCCAATCAAAAGTCCGTGAAAATAATTCCATGCATTGTATAGCAAAGACAGAGCTTGCAAAAAAAAAGGGGGGGGGAGAAACTGAATGTTCAAAAGTTAGAGAACTGCTGAGATCCGGGGGGGGGGGGGATTCGTTCTATTACACATATTAAAACCTCAACCGTAGTTCGTTATACACGCTCTTGAGAAACTTATCTGTGAGTAGAGTTTTGATAAATATGACAGATTCACAATAAAAAGCATTCATTACCAAATGCCTAATTAGGGTAATGGAACTACTTTCGATATCCCAATGAATGCCTCTAGTAATGAGGTGACTGTTTACTTCTAAAGCGTGAAATTATTTTCTGCCAAAAAAAGGTCGATATTTGGCACTATAAATTGTACATAATGACTAGTCCTGATTCGCCCACCCTCTTATAGGCTAAAGATCTGTCCCTTTTTATGAGCCCTATACCCCATATTTCCGTCATAGGTCCAAATAGTTAATTACAGCTTAGTTGTTCTATGTACAATGGATAGAAGGATAAATAATTATTTTTTAAAATATTGAAAAAACAACATTTTCCTTGCGCACTACAGTTAAATTTTTGTGATTTATTTTGTTCCAGAATTTTCTTCCACGATTTTTGACGATCACAGCGCCGCTACTGAATTTTGATGGCGGTTTTTGGAACTAACTGCCATATTTAATTTTATTTTATTGGAAATTCAGAAACTCATCAAATCATGATAAAAGTGGTAGAATCTTGCGTTGTCATCTGGTTCTGAGCTATACGTAAAATTTCAGAAAAATAGCTTATCAGAAAATTGTCGAAAATTCAATTGCGAAATTCCGCGGGCAGACAAGAAAGCGAGTTAAGAAAAACGTTGTAAAATGGTACGATTAAAGGATAAAAATGTTTAAGGTAAAAATATTTTATATGCTAGTTTTAAAGGTTTTTATTTTGGCTAAAATGTGTGATGCCACACATCCTGTTGCACCTTCCCCTCTCTTGTCACATGCTGTCACAATTCCACAAACCACCCTCCCCCTCAAAGCGCGACATCATTCGTGAACGGCCCCTAATGAGTGAAATCACATTTAAATCTCAAAACGAATGGATGAAAAAGATCGAGATCCGGAAGTTTAAGTACCGTTTTGCTGCACACCTGGTCGGATAGCAAGGTAACTATTTTACAGGCGCACCTGAATGGGATGGAACTTCCTGGAGGTTTCCTCTCTTTCGCGTAAATCCCATGCGAACATCGTTCTTCTCCCCTCATTTGATATATATATATATACCTACACAGTTGGATGCTCGATTGCGTACCTCTAATTTACGAACAGCTTACCAGTCCCAAAAACCCTTCTACTGAAAGAATATTTTTTGATTTTATGCACTCTCAATTTTACGAACATTTTTCGTGGTCCCAAAGTTTTCGTATAATAAAATTTTAAAAAATATAATGTTATAGTTATTTTGCTAGAAAAAGATTCTAGAACTGTTATTTTTTCAGTTGTTTCAATTAAAAAAAAACTATTCACACACAATTTACTGTTTTATAGAAAAGTTCCCATGCAAAAATAATGCTTTTCAACTCTATTAAAAAAATGTTTTTTTTTTTTTTTTTTAAATTGATGGTATATCTGTCACATTTTATCAAAGGATTAGTAGAAAAAAAACTTCACTGACGTTCTCTATTTTCATTAAAACTAGTCACACTTTTAAATAAAATTGCGAATTTCTGGAACATGATAAAAAACGTTCAATTACTTCTATCAAGGTAAGCCAGAAGCCTTTTTGTAAGCTTTGCTGAAATACTTGTCATTTCAGTATCACTTTCTAAAAATGTTTTTAGCTAAGCAAAACTTGTATGCAAAACAGAATTACGGTACAGTATGGTACGATAATTTGAAACAAAAATCGTTGACCTGAATTTCTGAGCAACTGAAATCCTTCCTTGTTTTTTCTAGCATTCACTAGTATAAAACAGATGGATATGGTTTTCAAAGTTTATGAAAATGTTTCAAAGTGAAATATCTTAAGGGAAAATCGGATTTTTTTTTAATTTTTGGATTGTTTACCCAGGCGATAATAGTTAAATACCCTCTTCCAAGCCTCTTAATGAAAAGAGTTTAATCACATTATCTGAAAAATCTTTTCTCAAACAAAAAAAAACAAATAATTTATTTTAAAACTATTGCAATAGAAAAAATCCTATTTTAATTGAAAAATATGCAATAAACTGTTTGCTTCAAAGCAAGTTGCACAAGAAAAAAATACCTTCCAAATGAAACGTAAAATCGAGCAGAGATGATTCCCACTCCGTAATATGTTTGTAATTTTGTGTCATGAAAACTAAGTCTTGTTTCGATGGTTAAGGAAAAGGGCATGAACATCTACTGCCGAAAGAGATCGATACAAATTCGATAATCCTTCCTCAATGAAAAATAAGAATCTGGCAACAAGAGAACGTTACTCTCTGTTGCATATTCAATTGCCCTCCCTCAATCAATAAATTCTTGTTATTTATGTAGAAAAAAAATATATTCCTTGTTTCTTTTTTTTTTCTTTTTGCCCACTATACAAACGCATCCTTTACTTCTTGCAATAACGGTCTAACTCAAAACAGTAGTATTTTTGGTAGTTTAAAAAATCGGTTAGAGAGCTTTAAAGGTAGAGTAATCGACATTTTTTCCATTTAAGTTGTATAAATATGGCAGTAAAAAGATTCACTATTTTTTTGCATTTCATTTGACCTAGCGGATTTATACTATTCTTTGTACAAAATGTCTTACGAACAAAAATAATGTAAAAAAAAGTACATTGTAGTAACTTACTAATAATGTGGAAATTTACCACGTTCACTAAGAATAAAAAACGAACACGACAGGAGGAAACAAGGGTTGATATATTTTTTTAATTTATAATATTTGACAAACCTCTCATAGGTACTTCTAGCCTTTGTGCTATTTAATTTAAGAAACGTTTTTACTATCTTACAACATTTCTAATTTGAAGGATACAATTAGGAGTCATATTTCCTACGTTAACAAAATATTCGAAAAATAACAATTCTGAAAGAAAATAGAATTTGAAAAATTCGTTTGAACTTTAAAAAGGAATTTTTTATCTCAAGGGTGGGGGACATGTATTTTAAAATCTACACGGCGAGAAATGGTCCTCACTGAAGAGGCAGTGTGCCTTAGGTGACCTCTTGGGATTTCAAAAGTCGATGCTTATAGAATACTGTTTTAAAAAATTATTAAAAGTCACGGGAAGGGAAAAAACTGAAAAATTACTTTTCGGTATTTTTTACAAAAAATTGTTGTTCTTATTGCTTAAAAAATATATTGCGAAACTACTTTCAAAAGATTTCATACCAAAAACATTCCAACCAAGCTTCAAAAACCTTTTATGAAAAATACAGGCTATTTTCCACTTATGACAACGACGCGCCTGGATAAAACTAAGCAGCCAAAAAATTGATAATTTTAAAAGATGCAGCTTCGTGGATATAGACAAATGTGATCAATTCTTCTGTTTAATAAAAGCACTCTTAACATTCTGAAACCTTGGAAAACCTATAAACTTACCCCATCCCCGTCGTTCCATGGTGCAAGCAATCGTCGTTCGAACGGTACAGCCAGAGTACGGATGGAATATAAACCTTGTGAATGAGTCTTCTGTACACAGTATGTGGTGTACTCTGGGCGTGGTTTCGGGGGGCAAAAGAATAATCGGCGCACGGAAGCCCTCTACAGCAATGGCGTCGTTCTCTCTTGGAGATGCAGCAGCAGACGTGATCACTGGATTCCTCATCACTACGGGGGAATCGCGACGCGCATGCGCGTGTCAGTGAAGAGGGTTCCCTTTTTCTTTTTTTTTTTTGCTGCTTTGTTCTTCTCTCCTTTTTTTTTATGTTCATCTTCATTCGATCGTTCTAATATAGGGGATGGCCACCTTCAAACATCCATTTTTGCTATTGCTGATCATTATTAAGATTTCTTTGAATAATTCATCTCGTTTTGAAGCTAAAATATCCATTAAATATTGAATGTTTAAATATCTTATTGTTTGAATGTCGAACTTTTTAATTCGAAATAATTTAGTCGTTAACCACACTATTCAACAGTAAGATATTTTCCTCATAATTATTTTGCAATCATACTCGAGTTCAAAACAAATTTCTGGTTTTTCATCTTCTAGCAGTCTGCACCAATACTCCCCCCCCCCCCCCCTCTCTCCGAAAAAAAATATCAACCTTCCCACTCTTAAAATTCTTCGGAACTTAAATCTCTGAATTTCAAATCTCCAAAAAAATCACATCACCTCCTTCTCCTATCCCTAATTGTTAAATCCTCAGATATTTGCAATATTTATTTAACATCATAAATGTTTTTTAAATTCTGTTCTAAACTAAATTGTGCCTATGAGGGAAAAGTGAAAATTAGCTGATTTTTTGTTGATTTTATCAAATCATTTGGTTTGTACTTCAGACTTTGTCACACTCTCACAATAAATGGTTTGTTAAAAACGTTCTTGTAGTATTAATGCGTTAATTGAAATCAAAAGTGCACATTTGTAATTTCCAAACATGTTTGTTTATGTTTGAAACAAATAATTTGGTATCCAGAATGTACTCTAAGTAATGAGTACTTGTTTTTCAAAATTGGGACTAATCCAAAAATAATCTGCTTTACTCAAATATGTTCTAAACTAACAAAACATTCAACTGATAGTAAAGTAACAATTAATTTAAAATAGTTTCACTTACATAGTATACTTTAAACACATAATTAACTTAATTAAAATCAGAAGTCCTCATTTTTTTCTAAACATGTTTATATTTAAAACAAATATGTACTAGCATTTGATATCCATAATGTACTCAAAATAATGAGTACTTGTGTTTTTCAAAATTGATGCTTCGTTACTCGGAGCAGTAGCAAATTGGGAAAATGGTCAAAAATGAGTACTTTTTCCTTATTTTTAAGTATCCATTTTTAACAGTGGTTTCTTACTATTGTCTTATTCGATTTCGGAGTACTGATAAAGTATGCAGTTTTGGAGCATCATTAAAAATATATAATTTTACATTGTTATGCAAATACCTGAATTCAGCGTGTTCGCTACAGTGTGTACAAAAATGGATAAATATTATGCTTTCTTCCCAATAAGGTTCTGCCTTCACCTTTTCTTACGTCTCTCAACTCTCACTGACTAATAGTTATTGATCAATATTTAAAACACAGCATCATGTTTTTGCTGTTGTCTAAGTTGGTATTGTAAGCATTTTAATGTAATCCCACTCATTATGTAGAGGAGAAGACCTAGTTCAAACAACTTTACCCTTGTATATTGGGCTCTGAACATCCATTATATTTAAAAATATTTGTGAACATCATTTCTGAACGTCATTCCTTTGATTCTGAATAAATTACTTTATTTATTGCGATAGTTTTTCTTTAATCCTTGGAAAAACTCAAGCAACAGTGTTTACCCAACCTTACTTAATTTTTATTTTTAATATAACCTCAACTAAGTGCTGGTGCGTTTGTTATAATAATTTTATCAGTTACCGCATTTGGTATTTCTAAAGAGAAAGAAAAAGATAGAAGAAAAAAACATTGGAGGAGGCGGCGAAGATTCTCATTGATAAATCGCTCTTCCAATGCACCACTGAATGAGATAGTTACTTTTGAAGCACGGATCGATGGAAATTTCTTTTTTTAGGAAGTGATGCGGCGTCATTACAGACGTAAAAATACCTCCGCTGTGCAATGGTTAGATATTCTTCATTCTTGTTTATGGGTTGATTACTAAAAGAAAAAAATTGTTGATACAGAATTGCATTCTAGAACGGCATGAGACACCCTTAACAACGCAGAGACCTTTTTCACTTTTCAGCTTCCCTTTTCCCAGGAATCATATGAGTAACATCCGTTTTCTTCCCTCCTTTTATTAAGTAATAGTAATAATTCCTTTACAGTTGAAGCGCCGTACACTTTGAATTTTTTACCCCTTGTGAACCAATATTGTTCTGCTATTCTTAATTGCTTTTTATTTAATTATTAGTATAGTCTTAGATCTAATTATAGTTAGTCTTTTATTTAATATTGGTTAGTTTTATGTATAGTCTAGAGCAAAGGAGAGTTAGAGGGAACATGATTCAGTTGTTTAAATTCATTAAAATGGCAAATGTTGATTGGCTGCAGTTATGCACTGAAGGTAGAACCAGAGGTCATTGTTTTAAGCTTTTCAAATCTCTGCCTAATCTCGAAATTTGGAAAAATTACTTCTTCAATAGGGTTGTAGGCAGTTGGAATAGTTTGTCGAAAGCGACTGTCTCTTTCAGTGGAATAAAAACTTTTAAGAAGGCTCTTGATGTTCATTGGGGGTTGTTAAATTGACTAGGACCAACCTAGCTGGACCCTGTGTCTGATGGTCGTCACTTTTATATTTGTATTTGTATTATATAAAATCATTACTGAAATGTCTGAAATACTGTAAGAGAATAAAGTCATCCATAACGCCCCATCCACTTTCTGAACTTAAATACTTGAGCGTTGCAAAGCGTAACCGATGTTAAATAGGTCTCATTTTCCCCAACCTTAGCTCAAATTGCTACTTAATGATTAAATGCTGGCAATACTTTCTGAAAGTGTGAAATGCATTAAGAGGGGAAAAAAGAGTTTAAAAAATTGAGAATTTCTTTGCAGAGAACGGAAAACGCTGTTTTTGATTCTGAGAAATTTTAAGAAAATTCAGTCATTTCGACTGTAAATTATCAATAGCTACTAAGAAGTTTTTAGCGTTATAAAATTTTCAAATACACAAGAATAACTTAAGCGTAGAAAATTAGCATAGTTAGCATTTGGTTACAAATAACAAATAATAAAAAAAAACCTATACATTAATTTTTAAACACTGAATTATATAATTATTATTGTTATTTTGCTGACGATTGGGACGTTTCAGTTATGTGATAAGCAGCAGGAAGAAAAATATTTTGGGGGTAGGCCCTGACTATCGCATGGGCATGAAATTCCTAACGGGCAGAAAAGTTTCCATAATATCATTTAAATTTCTTTTTAAAAAATTGTGATATAAATAAAACCGATTTTTATTAACCGCTGTGGTTAAGTTTTCATAATAACAAGTTATAATGAAAAATGTATTAAAAAAAGATAAATAGTTGGAATTTACGGAAATATAAGGGTAACAGTTTGAGTAATGGATTCAATGTCGTATTTGCTTTAACTAATACTACTACTTTTTTTTTCTACATAAAAGGGTACCTTGTTTGGAAAATGTTCTAAATATTAAAAGGGTATATTTGAAGCAATTTGGAGCCCAAATCAATCGAGAGAGATACATATAACTGTTACTGGAGAATCGTTGATGTTACGGAGGAAAGTTGGCGAGTTGGAACGGAAAATTAGCGCTTTACACTAAAGGCGACAAGGACGAAAAACATGTCTTTTCTCATCTACGCAACCGCAGAGCCAATTTTTGAAGGTAAAAATAAGGTTCTAATTTGGCCAATTACCTACTGCTTTTAGAAGTTGAACTTAGATTAAAGAAACAATTATTTCTACATACTAATTACCATATTCAGGCTTGTTGATCTTCTACTTCTTTTTTATTTTTGAAAAAGTGAAAATCGATGCTTTTATTCATTAAATGAAGCCTCTTGTGAAGAACGTTATAAACACTTATTTTTTAAGAAAAATAATTGTAACAAAAAGAAGCATCTTTAAAGAACAGTGAGGCTACAACGAGACGATAAACATGAAAACACCTAAATAAATAATAATAACAATAAAAACTCTCTTAATAATTTTAAAACAAATTTTGTAAAATCAACAGGTCTACCTTCGCATTTCATGTACTTAAACAAAACTCAATATTTGGTTGAAAACTATTTACTGTATTTTGCACTCTTAATAATATTTCTGAAAAGGGCTTAGGCCCTTAGTCTCTTCTGTGGGTGCTCTACTGCCACGCTTTGATTTCTTAAGTTTTTCCTAAAAATTTTAGGCGTTAGAAAATGCAGTTCCTTTCAGCGGAATTCCAGCGCACACCAATGTTCGTGATTGTTTAATCGATAGCCCTATGTTGACCCACTTTAGTCATGACGTTCCAGTGCTAGAAGGCGGCTTCGCTTTATATTAATCACTTCTTCGGACTACAGACCATTTCCGAAGCGTCATTTTTCTCTTCAGAAGCCGCTAGATCGAAGAATGACGAACGATGAAACTGGCATGACAATCCTGGACATATTTTCATTGGAGCAAGGAAAACCATCTTCTTCTAGAAAATCGTTAACAGATGAATTAAATCATCCTTTTCCATTTTCTTTTATTTGATTCACATATTTTCTCGAAGTCAGCCATACTCCACATTGGGGCCCGCCGAGCTTTTTTCAGTGGTTCGTTACACCTGGATAATTCAATTTTTTTCTGGGAGGACGGGAGTGGGAGCAAGGCTATGCATACGTACAGGGGAGAAGTGAGAAATTTTTCGTGGGGGAGGGGGTTCACTTTTCAAAAGGAGGGCTTTCACTTATAACACATGCATACATACACATACATCTCATATCGTACACACACATGTACATGTGTTGTATATGTGTGTGCATACATAATTTTCGTGGGTCCGGTTACCCACCAGAACCTTCGCCTGGGATAGCCATTGTATTTACACATAGCGATTCTCGTAAACCAGCTTCCCAGAAAAAAAAATCGCTGCATTATTGTGCGTTGCATTGACAATTGATGACATGTTGTTTGACCATGCCATGCCTCAACCAGAGGAGCTGGTTCAATAAGCCAGAATCAGTCGCTTGGACCAATTACTGGAAAACTATATAGTGCTGCTTTGTCGGAGTAAAAATTAAAGTAATGCTACGTAATCTGGAAATTAATTCCTGTCATTCCTAATGTTATACAGTGGTTCAAGAAACTTTCTCAGATTTTCTAGCATTTTTATGACTCCCGAAGATTTTTTGTGACTTACAGTTCATAACGGTTTTCTGTTTTGAAAAAAAAGCTCTTTGCAAACCCGAAACACGTGTTTGAAACATTTCTGAAACTTTCTAGTTTAACATCGTTATGTTCTTCTTCATTGGGATTCATTTCTTTTGAATTACTTTCAAAAATTAAGATTTTAGAAGCCGCAATTTCTTTCTTTTTTTTTTTTGTACTCTTCTGATCAGACTTAGCACCGATAAAACAGCTAAAACAATTCGAATTAAAAACATAACTTTAACAAGTGATTACGAGCGGAACAATTCAAAGGATTAAATATTTGTTCGAATTATCCTATAATTCGAATTCTTCAAGTCGAATTAGAAAGGGTGCACTGTGTATTGTTTATAAAACTACTATTTGTGCCACGATTGAGACCACTAGGAAGAACAGATACGATGCCCTGAAAAAACTAACAAAACGAAACTTTAAACATTCCCTATAATGACTTAATGTTTGATAGTTAAATGCAATGCATTATCTTAAAATAAGTTTTCATCAATTCTGTTCCAAAAAAAGTAAAAGAAAAAGAAAAAAAATGAACAATAAGCTCTTAAAAATTTAATTTACTTACCACCCATCTTTAATGAATAAAATTATCTGGCGGACAAAAATGAAAAAGAAATTACTATTTCGAAGCACTTTTGAAAGATTTTTCCCCCTCAATAACGAAAGAATAGAATGCCAATTAGTTTCAAGACAGTTACAGCAGCTGAGAAATTTAATGATGCAAAAGAAAATCCCTCGTGGAAGAAATATTGTATTACCTAAATTCCATTAATTCTCTCTCTCTCTGTTTTCCTTTTTCAAAACTAACTGGAGCTATTATATAGAAAATGCAAACATATTTTCTTTCTCAGTAAAATTTATATTTAGCTTTTTTTTTTCTCTCCGAGTTTGCTGAATCTATAGGATATAAAATGTTATCATGTAATTTTAAGAAGTAATTTTCTTCGCTTTTTACCCACTACTTTTTCCTGCTGACAGAATACTACCAAAATCTCCAACACAGCGTGGGCCGGTGTATTTGATATTCTGTCTTGGAGAAAATAATACAGTCGACTCGCGTTATAACGATCCCATCCGGAATTCACAATTTGGACCGCTGTATCAACTAAATAAATAATATTCAAATAAAGCCCTTTTCTTTAAATTTCGTTAAAAGTTTACTTTCAAATGGCATAGTAAATAAGCAGCCCGAAATTTTTTTATATAAAATAAAAATTTTGAATTTAAGCACCTAAAAATAATTATTATAAAATTTAAAATAATACTGAAGGGAAAAAAAAGAACAATTTAAGCAACAATTTAAGTGGAGAGGGACCTAAACTACATATAAGAGTGAGAAGCAAAGGGATGTAAGTGACTAAAAAACGATTCCGAGAAAAACGCGTTCAAAGTTTGGCAATGCTATTTTTTTTTCTAAACCATGTTGAGGTGCAGCACCTGTTATGGCTACCCCTAACATATCTTGCCACAATATAGGATAGTGCTTTACCTATAATTTGCACTATTCATCTCCAAATTTTCAATTTTGTCACTTACGCCTCTTTACTTCTAGGTGCCTCATCTTAAAAAAAAGGAAGCGGCTTATTCTGTGTGGGTGTCCGCTATAGAATTCCAGGCCGTTTTACCGATCAGGACCACATTCTGCACGGTTAATGTTTACGACCCGAGAAACTCATCGCTGCAAAAATGAAAGTTGTGACTCAATTAGTTTTTTCTTAATTTTTTAAAAAATTTTCAATAATCCTTTTGACCCGTTTTATTTTATTTTTGCATTCTTGCCGTCGTTTGCAACCATATAATTACAGTTGCCGTGTGAACAAACAAATCAATGCAGTTGCCATTGTTGTAACAAATTTAACAAATATACTACTAGTAATCAAAACGTTTCTCTGGCATATTGAGTGAGGCTTCGCTGTATTTGCAATCTCCGTTAAAAATTAATGCATGGGCGAATTTAATTTAATCCTTTCTTTCTCCTTAATTTATTTATTTATCGCCTGCGTTTTTTATATTTTTCTTATTAGAGTGGCAACGCTCTTTTTTCCCAGTTTCAGTAAAACTTCTGTTTGGAAAAGCATAATAAAATTTTCAATAAGTTCTTTCGATGATAAATATATATTTTTCACAAACAATTTGATTATATAGTAAATACCTACATAGTAGTGTGGGGCAGAAAGGAAAGGGGCGTCCTCGCCACCTGACCTGGGTAATTCAGTTTGAATTAGCAGACACCTTTGCACAAATCATTTTAATTGCAATTTATAATATCTAGAACAGCGGTCATTTCGTATGACCGCAGGGCTTACTAGTATGTTATATGTACATATGCATGTTCGCATGTATGTATGTTTTTTCAGTGAAAACCTTCTGTGAAAAAAAAGTTCTCGCTGCGCCACTGCCGCCGTCGATAGTGTATTTTCATTATACAGGATTTCCATCGATGTGTGCAACAGTTTAATGCAAGGCCGTATCCAGAGGGGAGGCCCACTCCCCCACGCCCCGAAATCCCAAAATTATTTGCAGTTAGCATATATTCCTCCCTGAAACTTTCCTCATCATAAGTGTTTCAAAGTCAGCCCCCCCGCCCCCTCCCCTGGAAAAAAATTTTTTCTGGCTACGGCCTTGGTTTAATGTGTTAGTAAAGAACCCAGCATTTTTTAAGTTATTTTTTTGAACTTTAAAAAGATTTCTGTGAAAAATCAAATAATTTTGTGAAACTTCAAAATTTAATCATACAGTGATAAAAGTTTTACTATTTTTTGTTGCTTACTTAGTAATTAATTCTGAAAAAAAGTAAGATTTGGTTAGATCGGAATCTTTTGTGAAGGGTCCGTTTTGATTGACTGGAATTTTGTAAAGGGTCCATTTTGATTGACTGGAATTTTGTAAAGGGTCCGTTTTGATTGACTGGAATTTTGTAAAGGGTCCGTTTTGGTTGACTGGAATTTTTGTGAAGGGTCCATTTTGATTAATTTGAATTTTGTGAATAAAAAGTTAGTACGAGTATCAATATAATGGTATTAATACTCTCGTAATATTTTAATAGAAGAAAAGGATTAAAAGTTATGCTTAGAGCATTTGTCTATGTATTCAAAACTTAGAATGCCTTAAATTCCTGGAAACAATCATCGAGCCAAACTTCTTTTCCGTTATCTTTACGAATCTTATCAAATTTATCTTATCAAAATTGTCCTAGATTTCTTTACCATAAAGTATATTGTACACATTTACTAAAATTTATTTCAGTCGAAGTACTTTCAAAATGAATAAATAAAAGCGAAAAATATGAAGTAAAGTTAAACATAAATGCTAAACGGGTGTTAACGTAAATTTCTGTTGATGTTAAAATAATTAAAGTTGCAATAATTTTTAATGTATTAAATGTAATGTAAAGTGAAGTAATGTTAAATGTTCCTAGTATATCGAATATTTTTTAAAATGTGAATTGAATGCTACTCATAAATATTGATACAGAGACAAAAAAATGGAATACATTTAGATGATGAATTTGTGAATTCGTGCTAAAATCATTTCAGTACTTATATTGTCCCTAGATGGCAGCACATAGGATTTAATCTTTCACCTCCCTACTGCGCTTTCTTGCATATTACCGGTTTCGTTTTTATGGGAAAAAATAGTAAACGAATAAAAACTAAACATATAATTTCATTTATAAACGCTTTTTATCCGAAAAGTTACATAGCACATATATGATTTACACAAAGGCGTTTTTTTTTTGGTAATTAAATTTCTAAGCTCTGACAAACAGCAAAATGACAAGACGCAGAATTCGGAAACATCCCATATATATATATATGCACAGGACTATCGAGGGGGGGGGGGGACTCACCGACCCTGCGACTTCAACAGGGAAAATGAGCTGGAGTCGGCATCTTTATTATTTCGAATTTCTAAAGCTTGTGATTAAAAAAAAAGTCATAATGCTTACGCTAGCATCATCATTCATAAATTATTTTTATGCTTTGAGGGGGGAGGGGATTCGAGAAATTGTGACAAGGGGAGCGGAGGGGGTAACAATAAGTGTGACATCATGCTTGTGCAACATAGCGTGGTACGTGACAAAAGGGGGAGGGGTTCAAATATATGGGAAAAAAGCGTGACATCATTTATGGATGGTCCCTAATCTACAATTCTATTTACTTCTCAGTTCGTCCTTTGTGTGTGTGTGAGGTGGGGGGGGGGGGGGGGATAAGAGCGCAGCTGCCTTCCTCCATCTTGTAGATTATAATGTATTTATATATGCACGCAATGCGTTTCGCTTTTTTTCATTCATGTGAATAAAATTTTTTACCCATGAGAGAGAGCGCTCTAAAATGTTGTATAGGGGTCATTGATTATATCATTAACAACTCTTAGGTTTTATTTGGAACCAATAAAATGATTTCATACACATTTCTTAGTGTTTTAGAACACTGTATGTTAGAGCGGTATCCCTTCCACAAGAAAGCACCGTCTCAAAAATCATAAAAAGTTAAATAAATTGAAAATTCCAATTTGAAAAATGAATTTGTCACACTCACTATATAAATTAAAGAAGACAGAGAGGAAAATCAAAACACAGTTTTCCCGAAATTTATAAGAGATATTTTAATCTTGTTTACTCTAAAACCATAAGATGTGAAAGAATCAACAAAATAAAATGATGAAAGCAGTTAGATATCTTGAAGAAATATCCCACAACAAAGAACAACTACGACGAAAAATAAGAAAAGCCACTGTTTTGTCATAGCATCAGCAGGAAATAAGAGCAAAAAAATAATGCAATTTTCTATCAATCCCTTTTCGATATCACGAATTCCTTCATTTATGCTGAGGGTTTCCGAAAGTTTCGGATAAATAACACCTTCGACCTAGATGATGATCACTACTCGATGCCACTCCGAAGAAATAACCTCAATTTCAATTTTAGCTTTCTCTACTAGAAGAATAAAAGAGAAAATCAAGAGAATCGATGTCATAGAAAGCCATTAAATTCTTGGAAGAGCCGAAAAGTTTTACAAAAGAACCTGTCGAAACTTTTCTATTTACGTTCTTTTGAAATCGGAATCAGGATTTATTTGTATTCAATCAGAACAAATAAAAAGAGAATTCGCTTCGACAGTGTGAGTGAGCCTCCAGGACTTAAAAAAGGAGAATCAATCTTTTTGTAAATAAAAGATTGATTACATATGTTGAACATAATTTGAACGGTCCCATTCCTTTCACCTAGTCACAATTACTACATTTTCAAATAATAAATATGTTTGTTATAAAACAACGAATAAAAATAGTGATACGCAGAATTAATTTTAAATCATTTGTAAATTAAAAAAAGGAGAACGATTAGAAGTTAAAATAACCAATTAGCTACGCAAAACATATGCCCTCTAACATTTGATAGAACAATTGGTAAATAATAATAATACGGATGCGTACCCTAGCAAGGAATTTAAGATGTAAATTTCTTCACAATTTAAAATCCTATTCCAAAGCCACGGAGAGCTTTTTCAATATAGCAATGGCAAGAATTTTATTCTCTGCAGCTAAAAGTCATACACACAAGAACTTCTTTTTCAACCATTTGACTTTCTGGAAATCTTATAGTAGATGTAATAAAATCATTATAAAATATTTTTTACTATCGGTTTATCAGCCGATTATTATTTTTAACAATTGTTTTTCTTAGCTGTTTTACAATAGTAACTCAAAACAATTGTTCAGTTGACACAAAACATTAGGTATTGTGAAGAAAACCAGGCATAAGTACCGAAAAAATTCTGTAATTAGAAAGGTATTTTTACATATCTTTGCGACGTTTTCGAAATAACCCTTAATTAGTACGCAAATTGGCATTCTGAGTAAAGCGTTTTCTAAAGAGTGTTTTGAAGAATGTCTACTGAGTAAAACACTAAAGAGAGAAATATTTAAATTCAAAACATCGTTGCATTATCCAAACAAAATTTTTCTTGCCAAACGGCAAATGATAATGCTGATAATTTGCTCAGAGCCAAAATTATTAATTTGTTTCCTAATTAACGTTATAATAAATTATAAAATGGATGGATTATTGTATTGTCATCGAAGATAAGCTTGTGTGCAAAATTTGAAGATAATTTATGCAGTAAAATTGTTAGAAAACCGCCTTACGAAATTCCGTGACAAGTCAAGTTAAAAAACCATGTTAAAATTCAAACAAACAAAACATAGTTGCATTATCCAAACAAAACTATTGTTGCCAAACGACAAATGATAATGCTGATAATTTCCTCAGAGCCAAAATTATTATTTTTTTTTCCTAATTAACGTTATTATAAATTATAAAATGGATGGATTATTGTATTGTCATCGAAGATAAGCTTGTGTGCAAAATTTGAAGATAATTTATGCAGTAATAGTTGTCGAAATCCGCCTCACAAAATTCCGCCACAAGTCAACTTAAATAAAACCATGTAATAAAAAAATCATGTTTCCACATTTGCACTCAAATCAACTCTCATTAATTTATAGCTGCGTCGCCCGGTGTTGCACGGGCTTCCTCAAATACACTGCTCAGTCCCTGAATAATTTTGCAGACTATCGGTGAAGGGGATTTTGCTTTAATATTCATTCTCGAAAGAAATTTTAGAAGTTTAGTCCAGATATTGAGGAATAGAAAATCGCTTGAAACAGGGGGGGGGGGGGGAATCTTTGAATAAAATGATACATGATGTTAAAATCTATTTCAAGAGTATTCGATCATAATACTCTATCTGCAGACACTGAAGAAAAAGGTATTTGGAAAATCTTTCCCCTAATCGATATCGTATAAAAAGCATCGTTTCCAAGAAATAATTCCAGCACATAAAGTGACAGATTGTATTTCCTTACGGCAAGCGATAAAGCTGTCGTTTTCTCTTCCATCATCTTTTGCTCTGCATTTTCATTCTTCATGTCCTTAGAAAATGTTGAAAATACTACTTCTCAAGTTGAGAGGGGAGGGAGAAAGGGGAAAGCCTTTGACTAAAAATATTTTTTTTTTTTTTTACTTCCTTGTACGAAGTACAGCAAGTATTGTATTCGCGGAAAAATTTCTCACTCAAACTTCAACTTAAATTTCACTCATTGTATTAATCACTCATTATTCAGCCTTTCCATCAGCGCGTACGTACATACGTATGCGCTACCGATTTATCCATTTTGGACATCCTCGAGTTCGTTTTGAAGAATTTTCTTTTACCGTCTGCATGTATCTCGCATGAACTCAAAAACGGATGGTAGTTGAAGTTCGAAATTTTACCTGCAAGGTCTGTACAACGTCTAGTTGTGAGCCTTTCCTTTTGGTTGCAATCGGATGTTTCAAAATCGGTCTTTTATGCGAAATTGTGTCAATTACATGCTAATTTCCAGTCGTTTTTCGCAACCAGAAATTTTCTTAAAGGCATCAATCAAACGAACTCCATTGTTAGCTCCCATTTCGACACAACTAGTTTTTGCTTTCATTGCCAATAGATACAAATAACCATTCTGCCTAATACGCAACAATTGTTCTACCTCTTTGTAAAGATATTTTCTTGAGAAGAACTTACTGAACTTTGCTATTCAGCGAGTAAAAAATCGAGGCTTGCGACTAAACTTGCAACGAGAAGCACATAAAAATTATGAACTGCAGTCACAAATTTGACTTCAATTCAGTTAAAATTACACACAAATATTTATTTATTTTTTATTCTAATTTGAGCTAATGATTTGGAGAATCTACCAGAGTTAATGAATAATGCAGCTTATGTTAATTTTTAACGACTGCATATTTAGCAGTCGTACTGGCGTTTTTTCTTCTTCTTTTTTACAGTTTTATTGAGATGAACGTGTTGCTTTTTATTTTATTTAAATTAATTTGTGCCCACTGCTTTTTTCCTTCGATAAATTTAATTATTTAGAAAAATACTGTCTTATTTAGGCTTTAAATTTTCATTACAGGTTTTTTTAAATTCTTTTTTTTAAATTACTTTCAAAATACAAAGCTATAGAAAAAATTGCCACATCATAAAATGTACCCAAAATAATCATCGTTTTCTTAAATTCTGCAGAATGTTTTTCTAACCTACACCTACGTAATGGGAAGAAATGCTACCTGAAAATCAAGCACAAGAATTCTTTCATTCATTTCATTTCTTCTTCGTTCAAACTGTCAAAAAAGAAAGGTCTATATTTACTGAAGCCTAATAAACCCAACTTTTCTTATTTTCTTTACACTATCCTTAATCCTCACCAACTTTCAGAAAGTCAAAGAACTTTCTCATTCATTTATCAGAATTGACATAGTATGAGTACTAGAAGAAGAGCCATATCTGATCAATAATGATACTAGAAAGAGAGACATTTTCTCAGACATTCTTGTTTCTAACAAGAACAGTCGTTTAACGGTTGGTGATGGAATTTGATAAATATCAAAAAACCAATCAACCTTATTAGGGTTTTCGCCTGTATTTAAATTTACCTATGCTATCGTCCGCTTTTCCGATAAATAGTGAAATTTTGTGCGTAACAAATCTTTTAGGATTTCTCTTTTTTTTTTTTTTTTTTTTTTTTTGGGGGGGGGGGAACAATATATATATATATATATATAATTATTCATGAACACATACAAAATTATGAAGCATAGGTTTACTACAAATGTTTGATTGTTTGTGAGATGCGCAGACAAACAGATCACGGATTTTGTTCAAATGACTCTTAGAAACTATGAACAAAGATTAAAAGTCTTCAAACTCATTACGACCATTTTCAAATTTCTTGTCGTCAAGCAAAGAAGGACTTCAAATGCGTTTTTCAGCTCAAAGAACAGCTGTTTTCCGAATGCGATAATTCATGGAACAAAGTTATCAAAATTTGTATCCATGGAAGGTACGTTATTAACAAAACCGACTTCACTTCTTCCAAAAAAAGAGTCCTCATTAGAATTCATGTATCCCTGTAAACCCTTCCTTTCTTCCTTCTAACGCGCAGTTGCCAAGCAACCGAGACTTATGACGTCAAAGGTGGGCCTGTATTTCTCTACACATGAATAAAATAAATTTTCCGTAGAAATCACTTCAAACTGTTTCCCTTTTTCCTCTTCGTGTGAAGTTTCTGAGCATTTATATTTATGAGTACCGTAAGTAATTCTGTCTCCACTTTAAAACTTTCTTTAAGAGGCAAAGGTGTTTCTAACGCTTTATATTTTTACAATTTTCGCATTTTGGTACTTTTGCAACTGTAGAAATTTTCCTTATTTAAAAAATCATGATCATTGAATGAACTTTGATACTTTTATTATAATTAGATATTTGACGGCCTCATTAATGTCTTATTCATGTTTTCATATTTAAAAAATATCATTTCAACATTTTTGCATTGTTTGCTTCTTATGTTGGATTTGGAAAATCTAAAAATTTCATTACGCCACAAATACACACATTCAGTAGCGCACCCAGGATCTTGCTGGGGGGGGGGGGGGACACGTAAGGTCAGGATTTGGGAGGCATCTGATATTGATTTTACTGGATCATGAGTACATCCGGTGGATATTGAATATGTTGTGAGTCTTTGTCTGACCGGATACTTGGCCTTATGTTTGAAACCTTGAATTATATGCACCCCACAGATTCCAAATATGTAGCATATATGCAATTAACATATACATTCAAAATGTGCTAATTGATTAAATTTAAAAATAAAATTTGAAATGCCGGTTAACAGAATCTTTCGTGCAGTGGCAGAATCGGATTCCAGACATTTAAAAACCAGTCGGATACCAGATATCCGATGACTTCTGAGGGGGTGGGGGCGATTCTGTTCATCCAATCGAGTGGCACTCTTGCAATTTCTTCCAAAATGAATTTTAATTTTGTATTTAGTATATTGATGGTGTTTCTTCTAATAAACCCGCACCTTAAAGTATAAAACACTTTGGGGACACAGAAATTTACGAAAAAAGAAGCGCTGTATGACATTTTAATAAGTGATGCGTAAATGAGAACCAAAAGTGTATCAAGTGATACATATCTTAAACGGTTTCATTTTAAATGTATAGGATTTAAGTATAAAAGCTACGAAAATATCAAGAATGCAGAGTTCTCTTCTAAGTACCGTAATATAATGATTACGATTACAAAAGATTTAATCATAACAAAACATAAATGTGAAAAAAGGGTCAAGTTCAATAGAGCAAACAACCTTCCGAGCAGTCGGTGTCAGCGATAAAACAACTGATATCTAACGGGTGCCAAGTTCCGTAGCAGATCCTTTAATCATAACTGTAAGAGTGTACAATATTCTCTAATTTATTTAAAAACTTTTTTTATCGGAATTCTGACTTAGCAAGTGTTAATTAAGATAAATTGCGTGCAATAAGACAATTAGAAATTGACTATTATAGCTTGCCACATGATTTTACCATGCAGTAAAAATTTCTAATTGGATGAGTTAAATTTTTGGAATGTAATTGAACTTAATTAAAGCCTTCCAAATTAGAAATCCGATATTAAAAAAGAAACAAATTTTTTTTTAATAAATAAGAGAATATTGTACATTTTTACAGTTATGATTAAAGGATCTGCTATGGAGTTTGGCACCCGTGAGATATCAATTGTTTTATCGCTGACACCGACTACTCCAGAGGTCGCTTGTTCTATCGAACTTGGCCCTTTTTTCACATTTATGTTTTTTTTTTTTTTTTTTTGCATCTTCTTTTTTTTTTAAAACGATTTAAAATTTATTTTCTGCGGCTCACAGGCGATCGATAGCTTTATTTTGATTTTCTTATTTTGACAGGCACTATTACGGGACTGTTCTCCATACGCTACTGGAATTTTTTGAGATATAATACGTTTATAGGCGATTTGTTATTCCAAATTATTAGTGCTATTTATATTTTTATTTATTTTATCATTTTCCCACAGCGAATTAGCCCATATGTCATTTGAGCGTTTGAGTTCGAATGAAAGTTTTTTTCCTCCACGCTGCTGTTAATTTCAGCAGGCAACAAAATTTCGTGTTTATGTCCTACTGTCTGAATAATATAGAAAAAGATGAAAAATACATTACTTTTTACTAAAAATGCATAAATCGAAACACTATTCTAATACCTTATAATCGTACTCTTTGTACTAAATAGACAGGCGTCGTTTTTTTAATTTATTTTTTTTTAATTTTATGTGTGTGTTTTTGTCACAAAAAAATTAAGTTGCTTAAATATGTAGGATCGCTGGTTGATCCCTATGGGCGGCTAATTTTTAATTCTATGGAATGCTATACATCTTAATAAAATAACATAATATATACATATAAAAAAGTATATATATCAGTGTATATATATAATGGCCAACCAACCGGTCTTTTCACTTTTTCACACGGGCATGGCCGTGCGGTACCGCTAGTACCCCATAAAATGAATGAAAACGGAACGGCAGACCGCTAGTTTCATTCATGGCCAAGCCATGGACTTCGAAAGCCAACTACTGGAATTTTTTTCTTATGATAAAAATAACTTAATTTTTTAAATAAAAATGATGTTATTTCTTAAATAATTGGTGGAATACAATCAGTACAGTATAGCGTAAACGTCTGCAATGTTTTGTTGTTGTAATAATTACTGTATACTTTAACTTAACAATAATCCATAGTAGATCTCTTAAAAGCCGACCACTGGAGCTTTTACCCTATTTAAGGCAGCGAGAAGCAAAGGGATGTAAGCGACCAAAAAAAAACGATTCCGAGAAAAACGCGTTCAAAGTTTGGATCCTTATGGGAAATTAAATGCTATTTTTTTCTAAATCATGTTGGGGGGCATCACCTGTTAGTGCTACCCCAAACATCTCTTGTTACAATATATAATGGTGCTTTATTCATTGCCCTATCATTTGCACTAATTATCTCCAAATTTTCAATTTTGTCACTTACACCCCTTTGCTTCTCACTGCCTCATTTGTACTTCTTCATTTCTAATTTTCGTAATTTTATGCTCAGACTTATTTTTACACGATAATTTATTTAAACAATAATTTAATGGTTTATTTAAATGGAGTTATGGTACCTTTGTGACACATGATTCCTATTTTGATTTTCAACTTAGATTGATTCAAAGAAAATCAAGAAGTTCGTCCAGACGGAACTGATCGGCCTTTTCTTTTTTCCTTTTTAACAATGGCGGGCTTTTCTGATTATTATATAGTCGAAGTTTTTACTATCATTCGGAGTTTTTTTGAGTAGATAAAGGAACTACTTTTACACTAAAACCCACTTATCACTCTTATTCCTACAATTTATTATCCAATTTTTTTTTCAAAATAGGAGCAATAAAATATTAATATTAACATCGATGGGAGATTAACAAAAGCAAAATGATAAAAATAAAAAGAAAAGAAAATAAAAGCAAAATTGTCCGAGCTGAATAAGATAAATAACGCAAAAAATAATCGATAAGAAAATACAAAAGCTGTTCATTCTTGTACGTGAAATACTCTTACTTAACTCATTGATATCTTCTCTTGGATGCACTAAATTTGTATTCATGACCCTTATTTGCTAAGTTTCAAGAGTATTTCGATTGTACATGTGTGTGACGTGTTTTCGAGATCTTATTTGGTTCATTAGGTCAAGATTTCCAGGCAATTATGCCAGGGTAATTTACTGTCTGGAGTTGTGTTGGCACGCAGTTCATATACAGGATAATACTGAAAAAGGTGACTTAAAATATGAAAAGAAGGGAGCTAGTGTGGGTACGGGGCTAGTGCGGACAAAGTAAATAATTCTGTTGTTTTCCAGTTTAAGTTTCTGAGTAAATTTTTGCAGTTTTGTAACACTGAAATACACTTCCCTATGAAATTTCATGAGATTTCATTTAGTGAAAAAAATAATTTTCTTTATGGTGTAAAAGTTCTAGATTAGTTTCTAAACTGCTAATTTTGACTTTTTTGATTAAAATTTTCAAACAAAAGGAGATAGTATGTTGCAAATGAATATAATCACTGCATGTTTTGATATTCCCTTTCGACTCGCAAGGCTTAAATTTGCCAGTGTTACACGATAACTTGTAGTTGACACCATAGGGACGGGACGTGGTACTTGGACATTTTAAAATAAGCTTTATGTAGCTATAAGTGGTAAAAATATTAATTTAATATGAAGATCATAATATGACAACAGTGTAAGCAACATTTTTTAACATGGAAACTGATGATTTACAAATTGAAGAACTGGAAAAGTGAGAAAACAGGAAACCAAAGCAGGAGATTTTTTTGTTCAATTTTCTTCATGCATTACAAGACGTCCAGGCGTTTCAATATTTCTTCACAATTTCGAATATTGTTTAAGAAGGCAGAATGCTAATTATGTAGTAGTTTTCTAAGTGTGTAGCTATTAATGTCAACACATTTAAGTTCTGTTTCTTTTTAGAAAAATGTATCCCAATGAAAACATAAATGTGAAAAAAGGGCCAAGCTCCATAGAAGAAACAACTTTCGGAGTAGTCGGTGTCAGTGATAAAAGAATTGACATCTAACGGGTGCCGCTTTCCATAGCAGATCTTTTACTCATAGCTGTAAGCGTGTACAATGTTCTCTAATTTATTTAAAAACAATTTGCTATTTTTTAATATCGGATTTCTAATTTGGAAAGTTTTAATCACGGTAAATTACATTCAAAAAATGTAACTCATCCAATTAGGAATTTAATAACTAGAAAAATCATATGGCCAAGCTTTTATAGTTAATTTCTAATTGTTTTCTTATCTTCTTGAACGTAATTTATCTTAATTAAAAGTTACCAAGTTAGAAATCTAGAAATCCGATATAGATAAAAATTGTTTTTAAATTAATTAGAGAACATGTACATTCTTCCAGCTATGATTAAAGGATCTGCTATGGAACTTGGCACCAGTTAGATATCAATTCTTTTATCGTTCACCCCGGAAGGTTGTTTGTTCCGTCGAACGGCCCTTTTTTCACATTTATATTTTTGTTGGGATCTCATTAAGTTTCGAAAAGCTAAATTTGTTTTAAGTTGAAGATAAGTTATACTAAGATAAATTATCGTTATTAATTATTTAAGTTTTTTGTTTGGTCGTTTACATTTCTCCATAATAAGTCCATCTTTAATTAATTAATGTTTTAAAAAGTTGAAAAGTTCTGCATAACAGCTGGACAGGATTCTTTGCACCCAGCTTGAGCTTAGACTCAGAGCGAAAAAGTAAAGCGGAAAGTGAATTTCAATGCATCAATTATTTTCCTTTAAGTGCGAGAGAGTATTGTTTATGTAAATGGGGTAGAAAAATATGGCTGCTGTTTGAAGTTATGAGGCATGATGCTACTTATGAGTATGCTAAAAACTTCGAACAAAATGTAATTTTTTGAAGTTTCGGATTTTTTCCTTTATGTATGCTTAGTTGTCTACCTCTATGCCAAGTTTCAAGTTCCTAAGCAACTTTGCAGTAAATTAGGTTTTTGATGAGTGAGTCAGTCCGTCAGTGATAAAAATGACACTTTTCAAGCCTTAAAAATTCCATGACTGTAAGAGGTATATCAATAAACTTGATATTGTAAGTGCTCAAGGGATCCCTATTAGACTTACAAAAGTTCAACTATGCAAGCCTAATAGTTTTTGAGTAATGACATGGTCGAAAGTAGCTTGAAATGGTTCAGGTAAATATACTCATTTGCCGATGTCGCAGTTCCTGAACTTGGCTGACACACTGCCGTGTGTCTATTATATTATCTGAATTGGTATTCTAGATCTGCCCAACTATTTCACCACCTGGGGCTAGTGTGGACAAAAGCAACTTAAAAAAAAAAACATTATTGAAAAACTATACAGGCGAATAATCAGCAGTGGCAGTATCAGCAAAATCAAAGGTATAAGTCCAAATTCTTGTAAAACATGCTTAATGCGCAAAAAAAAAAAAAAAATGTATTTAGTACATTATTTTAACAAAATGCATACAAAATGGTCCACACTAGCTCTTTTTCTCGAAAATATTAATAAAAATAATGCTGCTTTATTTTTTCCCCTTTTTCTCTTTCGTAAAAAATAATGTAAAATTAGTACTTAATAAACTAAACAGAAATTGCAATTACAAAAGTAAATAAATAAATAAATAAAAAGAAAAACTAATAATAAGAACGGCATTTATATAATTATGATGATGATGATGATGACACCAATAATAACGAAAAGGATTTTTAAAATGTATAGACTTTGCGAATGATATGGAATACCTTACAAATTATACATACACACACACATATATAAGTGTATATAAGTATTTATTTATTCATTCATTCATTTAAAGCAGAACTTTGATAATTCGAACCATTGTTATCGGAAAGGATTTAGAGGTCGTCAGCATGAAGAAGAACTCCCTATAGACGGTCCCTTTCGCACATTTCCGTGTATGTACTGCAAAGTTTGTGTAAAGAACACAAGCGTTCGTATTTCAAGAGAACATGGACCCTTCTGACTTTAATATACAAGAATAGCTCACCAACGTCTTTAAAAAAATTTAAATGAAAAATAAATGCAAACAAAAATTTATGTTAAAAAAAGCAATTGTTTCTACCAAACAATAAATCAACATTATAAATTCGACTGCGAGTTGTTTCCCCTGCTACGTTACTATCGTAAAGAAGAAACCACATTTAAAAGTTCAGGGGTGATTCTGATCCGAAATTCTCCGACATTTCCGAAGATTTTCGAGCACCTGTTCCGAAATTTTTTAAATGTATTAATCTTAAGATTTCTTTGATAATCAATACCTGTGCTTTACTTTCTACCTTCAGACAAGCAAAATAGTTTGTACTACTTTAAAAAACTTTCAATACAGTAATTTTTTCCGAAAAAAAAAAGACTTCTGGTATGAAATATATTAGACTTTTCATTTAATTACTTGAAGGATGATTTCTGAGCTTATATATGTATTTGCGTACGTACTGTGTGTTGATGGGGAGGGCTTGTTAACCTAAGTATATAATTTTTATTTTAAATTGGAGATGGATTCTTTTTCCGAAAATTTTTGTGTGAAGTTCCGAAAAATGTTTTTCGCTTTGAATCACCCATGCTTAAAAGTAGACTATACTTGCAATATTACGTGCGTGCCGAAAGTAAGTTTCATCATGCTTTTCAGAAAGATTCTTCATTAAAAACAGAAACCTTCCATGACACAACAAAATAAAAAGTTTTGGCTATTTTTTGCATAGTCTCCAGCGACATTCGAATATTTGTAGTACCGTCAGATGACTTTCAAGAACCATCCCGGAAAAAATTTGTGCCCAGAGATTCCAGGAAATTCTTTACAGTCTGCTTAACATCTACATTGTTTCGCTGAACATCGGATTTACACCAAGTTTGCTTCTCAAAATTGATTTCCATGTGCGACAACTGTATCAATGTCGGTGTCGACTATGAGGTCAAATAGCCAAAAGTTTGTATTTTGTTGTAAAAACGCTTCCTTGCGAGAAATCATAATGTATGTTCAATATGAACAGAAATTTGTCCGAAAAAAGACAAAAGAATCATGGGACGACTGAAGATTTTTGGCGAAAATCTTTCGAACAGATATCAGTGTGAATCAGAGTCTTTACTCAGAAGTCATTATCGGAAGGAAAACCGGATTATATTAACACATAACCAATAATCCTGGTAGCTATCAGATGTATGAGAGTATAAAAAGTAAATACTCATTTTTAAAATACATGTTATTTGAGGGGTTTTCTGCATTTCAGCATTGTTTAGTAGTTTTATCAAAGTCAAACCGTGAAACAAATTTTTATTTATTGCACTTGACTAAAATAAAACGAGCTGATGTGTCCACCACATGACTTCCTTGTACTACACTAAATATAATACACCTTTGAATTAACTAAATAAAAAAAAAGGTGCGAGTATCATACACGCACGTTCAAAGTTATATTTCTTAGTTTCCTTATTTTTTAAATAAATATTTAGTTTACTTTTATTTCCCTACACCCACATAGTATAGTAAATATGCCCTTCAGTAATGCCCTTGGGTAAATATCTTGCTATGGAAACAGACTGGAAATTTACATGCAATTGACATAAAATCGGATAAAACACCTCCTTTGGGACATCCGATTGCAACCTAAAGGGCAGGTGCACAACCAGACCGTGTACAGGTCCTACAAACGAAATTTCAACCTTCTACGATTAACTGTTTTGGAGTTATGCGAGATACGTACTTTTCTCCACCAGACTCCTACCTGTTAGCCGAGGCCTTAGGATTGCTTACGCACGGGGAGAGGTAGTGGGGTCTACGGATTTTACATGCACATATCCCCAAGTATACATGGGGGTCTTCAGTGGGTATCGAACGCGCGACCTTCCAGGTGGAAGTCCGACGTGCCTAGGGTACATACAGACGGCACTACAAAACTCCTCAAAACGGACTCGGGGATGGTCAAAATCGATATTTCAGTAGATCACACGCACGTGCGCATGTACACACATAGGGACATTGTGAAAAAAATCCACATTGTTTAATTTGTGATTTAAATGCGAATCTAAGCTGAATTTTGAGTGGAAAAATTTTCGTGATTACAATACTTCCTGTACTTCGCACAAGGAAGTAAAAATAGGAATTGCTCTGAGTTATGCGTTCTGGAGATACTTTATTTAAGTGATTTAAAAATCATTTTTAAACATTTAAGTTTTCCTATTTGTATTGCAATATTTCTTACCCCTCCCCCAATCTTATCGAATGCGTAAACAGACAATTTTGACAGAAGTGAAACCTATAAAATGCCCCCGAATAATTAAACAACAATGATATCAAGGCCTTTTCGCATTAGTTTTTTGGGGAAAATGAAATTGATTAAGGCATTTATAAACGAAGAAACTTTTGAATATTCTTGAGCTATATCTTAAACACAAAGTTTTTTTATTAGTCCGAAGGTCAAGAAAAAAAATTGTAGTGCACTTTTAGAATTTAGGTATTTTAGAATTTTAAAGAAGACGATAGTATTCGTAACGTATTTGGCGAATTACTTCTAAGCACGCCCTAACACTCATGAAATTAAGTTTGACTTCAAAAAGTATCAAAATATATTCATATGCATTTAGAGATTAATCGGTGTTAAAAACATTGAAATGACGAAAATTCCAATTCCTGTGAAGGATGCAAAAAGATAGCGCATCGCACTTAAAGGTATTGCAAATGAATTAGAAAAAAGTTGAAGGGGAAGAAATTTTCTTTGCACGAAAATAATTTTTTTCATAGATATGTATGTATACAACCGATGTAGCACGATGTAGCGATACAACATGTCCCCCGTGTAGGGGGACATGTTTGGCACCCACGTTATAACATAACCGCGGTATAGTGAAACTATGCCGCGGAACCATATTCACGAAATAATACTCGCTTTTGTTGATCATTTTTAACTTTATCAATTACTCGTAACTTTTCTTCCCCCTATAGTACAATTTTTTCTTTTCTTCTTGGCTGCCATTTTATTCACTGAAATTTGACTGTTAAGAGAAACAAGTCAGCGCGATTCCACCCGATTTTGAAATCAAGCTATATGTTCTAGGTTGAAAGACAGAAAAAGCATGAAAAAGGTGTACATCACGCATATCACAATAGGGCTTTATCTGTTAGAGTATCTGGTGGGGATGGGTGCTCTTTGGCTAGAATATTTGTGTGCTCGGGCTGGCTTTATTTACGATGGTAAATAAGGAATCACCTTTAAATGGCATTGATAAAGGGTGGTTTAAACGTCGGGGGACATGATAGTCACCGCGGTATATCCGATTCCACGGTATACTGGGGCGCGGTATAATGGGGTTTTACTGTAATACACGTACGTGCATTTTGGTACGCTATGGAGTAAGTAATATTCGACGCTGTAAAGGAGTTCATTAAGCAACATTATCAACACTGCGCAAGGACCGCTATGTACTCTTCTTGCACGAGCTTTGATACATTGATTGTAACACAAACGACCGACCGTCTTGTGCATTTATATTTGTGTTCCTAGGAATTGATCCGAAGAGGTGCTATTGCTCTACCAATCAACAACATACATCCTTTTGTCGGGATTCAAACTCTGATATTAAGTGCGCGGACTATATCAGTGTCCTGTTGCATGAAGTTTCAACGAACTTTCAGAGGGAATTCCGCTAGCTTGTCCTGAATTTTAACCTCTGAATAGATGTACAGATAGAGAGATAAATAAATAGAGAGAGAGATAAATGAATAGGTTGTTAGATGAATAGACAGACATGAAAACAGATCTAGCCATATATGCAGAAGGAAAAATGCGTCTTACAAAGAAGAGATAATTTTATTGTTTTTTTTTTTTCAGAGTATCGCCTCAATTTTTCGGTATGACCCAAAAATCCCATTTCAAGCTTAAAAAAACCTATTAGCTTTAGCATAAATCAAGAGTTACGGAGCAATATTGGCACAACAGCAGGAGTGAGGCGTTTTACAATGCTCCAGTGCCACTTACATGTTTCCTTTTACCGAAGAGGGAGGGAACGAAAAGACCTCTCCGTTTTCTTGCGGCCTTTCTCCACAGGAGTGAGAGCTTTCGGTTCCCATGGCAACCCGCATCAGGATCTAGAGGTCGCACTTCGAGAGGAGGGGAGCAGCAACGAATTCACTTGGCCTTTCTATGCCTAGTGTCGGTGGTTAGCAACAGCATTATTAAAGAGAAACGATAATTCACCGAGAGGCGTGGAGAGATTTATTGTCCTTCGCATAAATTTATTTGTTGATTTGAGTTTACTGTAGCTCCCTTAAATAAATGCAAATGAAAACCAAAAAAATTCACTGCATTATTTTCGAACGAAAGATGGGTTAAGAATTCTAATAATTTATATTATCGTTTTTAAAAGAAAAGCAAACCTTATAGGGGAAAAAAGACGGACACAAGACAGTCTTCCTCTTCCGTTCACAAGACAAAGAGCAAGAAGTCAATTTCAATTTGATATCGATAGGGTTGCCATCCACACCTTACGGTACTGTCATTATTTGCCGCCGCGTTTTTTTTCCCCTGAATACTGTGCTGGGCTGGTTCGACAACTTAAGGGGAAACCGGACAATGTTTTGTCTCTCCTCTATTTCAAAAATAATAAAAATGAAAAATACAATGATGAACTATAATAAAAATATAATTTCACGTTAATTTAAACAAAGTTAAATTATTATTATAATGATGAACTAATTGTCGATTTTGCAAGTAATTATTGTGAATGCAATTTTCTACCAAAGTGGTATTAAATATCCCATTGCCCAGATGAAATTGTTTGTAGTACTCAAATAATTTTGATTTGGCACTTAAATGTCCCGTACTAATCTTGGCAGTTATCATAGCCCTTGGTATTGAAGAACTATTGTAAGCTTGCAGTGGCTAATTTTTGAGGGTAAAGTGAAGCTTTGTGACATTTGTGACTCACAAGAATGTATGTCACAAGATTTCTTTTTTAATTAGGCAGTTGCCTAACTGTTTGTACCTAAACACAATACAGGTTTTATTACAAACGCATTTTGGGGGTTGCAATTTTATATGATTTGGGATTTCGTTTTCCGCAAAAATACCGGGAAAAATTATCTTGTAATTAATGATCTTCCATTAACTGAGACAGTAGCACCGTCTCAATGATCAGATCATCAAGATCAAACGGCAATTGTTTATATATGGTTAGAATTGCGTAAAAGTGTATTTCTTGCAACTCCACTGTAAATTTGTTATTTTACATTAGCTCTATGCATCTTGTAAAGTTATTTATTTTATAGTGCCCAAATTCGCTATATATATATACATATATATATAGTTGCGTTGAATTTCGAGGCGGCTTGAAATCTAACGAATCGTATTTGTCTCAACACTTTCGTGGAAAAGGGCATACATACATCGCACCCTGGCAAGACCAGTGACACAAATCAAATTCATTAAAACAATCTGTAGTATAACAAATTGGAAAACAAAAATATCATGAATTTGTAATTGCATATTACAACCGATTAATAAATATTGCTCCTAATATTTTAGCTTCTTTTTATCCGTTAGTGTTTTCAGAACGATGTTACATTATTTTGTAAGTTTTTTTTTGAAAGATAGAATCTCGCAAACTCAAATTTTTGAGTTGTGTCACTTTTTTTTTGCCGGGATGCGACTTGTATGGAGGGGTTGGCGAGCTTTGAAACCATTAAAAATGGGGTCGCGACGTGAAAAAGGTTGGAAACCACTGCTTTAGAAAGTGGTACAACAGAGTTCGAACTTAACGGATGTAACTCGTATTTTGCAACGAAAAATTCCCGTTTGACGACCACGATTTCCCATCCAGTCGTTAGTTTTGACGCCTAACATTTAAAAAAACTTTTAGTTTTTTTAGTTTGACAGCCACAGTTTTTCACCAAGTCGTCGTTTTTATTTCTTTTTTTTATTTAAAAAAAACTTTATACAGTTACAATTTTATATACATATTTCATATAATCTTCTGTGTTTTGAGTTTTTAAGATACCTATGAAGACTATCATTACTTCTTGACCTTCAAAATCGGAAGTTTTACTTACAAATGAAGTACGTAACACTACAGGAAAAATAGTTAAGCCAATTAACTCGTATTTTATTTCATTAGGCACTGATTAAAATAGACGTTTATACTGATTCATAAACTTAAATAAAATTACCAACTTTCTTAAAAACTACTAATAGAAATTGATTTTTGAACATTTTTCTACTTATCAATAATTTTCGCAGTAAGGTTGTGATATTTTGCGATATTTTTTAACAATTGCACAACTGTCTTCAGAGTTACCAGTTGTTTTTCTCTGCCCAAGCAATTTGAATTGTTTTAAAATTACGCCTAGCAGAACATTTTTGGCAACTAAAACAAAGCAAGGTGCCCATGGCCAGGGCCTGATTAAGTCAGGGGCATACGGGGCAGCTGCCCCGGGCCCCACATTTGAGGGGGCCCCAAATCGAATAGAAAGTTTATATTGCGTTTCCTTCTTTAATAAACTTTAATGAAGAATACTTTATTTTGATGTATCAAAGAAGTAAGATGCAGAAATGTTTTAGCTCTTTCAAAAAAATGTGCTGTACTTTCCAAGTATCAAAATGCATAGGACTTGTCTTATTTTTTGTTTATTAACTTAAATTGCTAAAAAAAGTCTTTACATTTTCTAATTTTAAATTTAAATAGCACTTTTGTCAAATTTTTACTCTTCAGATGTGCTATATCCTTTAATGGTAGACACAGAATTGTCAGAAAATCAATAAATTGGACATAACAATATTTCGTTTGACCATTGGTGATTTAAAAGCTATTTTAGCTTATATTCAATTTCCTTGTTATATTATCTGTGATCAGGTGAAAAATTGAAATACTTCCATAAAATTCAGTTCTTCATTACTAAAGTACTGAAGCAGAGTGGGCCCCCAAATAAGTTTTTGCCCCGGGCTCCAATTAGGCTAAGTCGGGCCCTGCCAATGGCGACTAACTTTTACTTCCTAATTTCGAAACCTGTGGTCCAGTTTCAGGATCGACCTCCCGTCAATCCATACATCATCCTATTATGGACATTGGATGTGATAAACGGCCGAAAATATTACTCTCGATGAATCACATATTCGGAAGATCCTCATTATGCATAGCCGCGCTCCCCTCCGCTGAGAGGAACAAAGAGGAGATGAGTCATCCGCACTCTCACTGGATTTTGAAGGACCGTCTCCCTCCTCTTCCATTAAAAACTGCCTCACACATCAATTAGTTCGAGCAAAGAGTGATTCACTGGCGTAGTGCTGTTTTTCCCACACCATCCGGTTGCTCGCTAGGGAAAAGAACGAACCAAATACAGTCTTATCTCCCTCCCATCCGTCTGCATTGACTCAAACACTTTGATCCCCGATTTACACAGCATTCAAATCGTAAGGCTCTTTTCACGAGACATTTAAAATCTGCAAACGCACGCTCTCAGAAACGCATCCTCAAATCTCACGAAACTTTCGTCGTATTTGACGAATCGGCTTCGTGAAAAAGGCTCCGAGTAAACCTTTCGTCAAATGGCCGAAATATGTGTGGTAACTTTTTTAAGTCACGTGATCGCACGAGGAAAGAATCGTTGTAAATGACGAAATTTTCTTGACGATTGAAGAATCGTCGACAGTGAGGATTCTATTTTTGAGAGTGCACGGACAACTGCAATAATGTTCATATTCTTCAATTGTATTGAAGCTTCGATGGTTAAAATGCACAGAGAAACGAAAAACCAAAATGTTGCATTAATGCTGTATCCTTGAAAAATACAAAAGTTATTTTGTTGTTCTTTATTTGCCATGTATTATTTTTTTATAATAAAAGCAAAATAACATTTTATAAAAGAATTCACTAGTACAGAGTGCGGCAAATCAAACAAAAAGTCTATTAAAAAAAACTATGCAACTTACAGAAATCAGGTTTATTTTATTTTACTCAGTACACCACGCCCTCCTGTACATCAAGTTTTAAAAATGATATGAGGCAGTGAGAAGCAAAGGGACCAAAAAAAAAAAAAAGAAAAAAAAAAAACGATTCCCAGAAAAACGCGTTCTAAGTTTGGATCTTATGGGATCTTTAATGTTAATTTTTTTCTAAATCAAGTTGGGGCGGAGCACCTGTTAGAGCTATCACTAACATTTCTTGTCCCAATATGAAATGGTGCTTTTCCTATCATTTGCACCAGTTATCTCCAATTTTTCAATTTTGTCCACTTACCTCCCTTTACTTCTCACTGCCGCATATCAGAAAGATGATGGCCGTCAGCAACGATACATTGATGAAGGCGATTTCTGAAGTTTGAAGTCGGCCGCATTTTGACTGATATAGCGGCGATTTCCTCCCTCTTATAGGGCTACATGAAGCAAAAGTTTTTTCCAAATCGGCCTCACACCTTGGAAGATTTCAAAGAGCGAATTCGGAAGAAAATCGCCTTCATCAATGCATAACTACTGGCGGCCATCATCTTTCTGATATCATTTTTGAAACTTAATGTATAGAAGAGCGTGATGTACTGAATAAAATAAAATAAACCTCATTTCTGTAAGTTGCGTCATTTTTTTAAATAGACTTTCAAAACTGCACTGTTAGATTTTTTTCATCCAGTACTTGAAATCAATGCATGAGAGGGGGAGAAAAAACAAGCAAGTACTAAGCAAGCAAAAAAAATAAAAAAAAAGGGGAGAGAGAGAGAGAGAGAGAGAAGAAGAAAGAATGCACTGATTTGAAGTTTAGCGTTGTAACGGTTCATCCCCGGTTTCGCCGACACAAAAATTTCCTTCCCCCACTCGTTGACAAACTCCCTCGAAAACAATTTTAAATGTTCGTCGTTTCCAGAATTCTGTTAGCAACCATATGTGTTTACCAAAATATGATGCTTTTTGCATTTGTAAGGGTTTTGAAAAACATTACAGAATAGGTAGAAAGCCTAATTTCACAAAAAAAAACTCAATTTTCGTTGTTTTAATTGGGTTTCTAGGCAGAAATCAACAGGGGGCAGCAGAATCAATTTCAAAAATATAAACAAATAAAACGCAATGAAATAAAATTTTTGACTATAAATAGTTCAAACAGATAATTTTGACATACAGTAATTGCCTAATCTCTTTCTTTTTAAATTTTCAAATAATTAAAAGACTTTTACCGTGCTAAAACAAATAATTTACTATTCTTACTAAATACCCAGCAATATGCTTGTTTCAAGGCTAGGAGTAGGTTGGAAAAATTAAATGGAAATTAATTAAGAACGTAATTCATACAAAAATTGGGACCGGTTTTTAGGACATTAAATGATGCACTTTCAACAAGAATATTTTATTACAGCTAATGTTTGATAACTATTAAGTTGGAGGGAAAGTTCTGCCGTATTTTAAAGAAAATATAACTCATGTGGAACCCAAACACTTTGCTTTAACACAAACCCAAGAGATTTCATGTGATATCCAGCAGTTGTATGATGAATGCCAAACTCTTCTGCAATTTCTCGACTTGTTAAAAGTGGATTATTCGTATTTTAACGGGGACATTTAAAGATTGTGTTAATTATTCTGAATGCATAAAACGAAAATGGCGTAAAATTGAAAAAGGATGGAATGGGATAATTAATTGTCTTTATTCTGATGTGAATTTTTTGAATTTCTCTATTATTAATATCGGTCACTGTCTGTATGTCTGTGTATGGATAGATAATAAGGAATTTCAATGTCGTGTTGTATTTAAGCTCGCGCAGCGCCGGGCGTACAACGGTTTCGTAGCAAAAATAGAACGCCAAAAAAAAAAAAAAAAAGAACTACTTTTTGGGAGCATTGTACTTAATTAATCTGTGATTTTAGTTACTGTTGCTCTTATTTAGGCTCGCGCGAAGGCCATTGCTTAGCATAACATTTTTAGGGATTGTTGCTTAGAATAAAAATGGATTTGCAAAAAAAAAAAAAGGGGGGAGTATTATTCTTAAGATTCAAGGAACTTTTGACCTTATATGTACTCCTTAGAAATTCTACATGGACTATTAGCGTTATTTCTGAATTTGAATTTTTCTTTTTATTTGTTTTAGCCCGTGCAACGCCGGGCGGCACGCCTAGTTAATTTAAAAATAACAAGCGTTGAATTCCCAAAATAAAATTATTTATAAATTTGAATGCTTTCTTAAAATCTTTTCATTGCATGAATATTACCCCCATTTTCCAAATGTTTACATTTAACACCTTCTTCACACGTATAATTTAATTAGGGGACTAAACAAAAGAAAGTTGTTTTAATTCAAATCTGTACTTCAACTTTATATTTTAAACAAACATAATTAATATTAGTTTTAAAAAACATTAACGTACCGCCGGATTTTTTTGTGGATCATAATCCACAGTTAATCATTTTAAAAATTTGAATTTTTTTTGCAGTGTATATCATGCTCTTCCCAGCAGCCTTTTTGCAGTGTGTATCATGCTGCCAAAATGTTTTGCAGTAAAATTATTTGAAACACAGGTTTTTTAAAAACATCGGTTGAGGACATAGTCGATGCTTAAAATACTCGTTTTTAATAAAAAAAAAAAAAATTAATAAAACTTTATATTTTAAAGTACTCTACTAAATAGAGGAAAAATAATGTCTTAATGCACAAAATCTTTTCAGGGAAACGAGGAAATATTTAATTAAATATTGAACGAGAAAGTGTTGTTTGAAAATATTGCTTGATTGAAATTAAAGCTCTTAGCTCTTTATGCGTGATTCTAATAAGATTTCAAAAATGAATCCCCGATCCCTGTCATGTTGTGTAAAGCAATAAGCAGCGTCATTTTCCAAAAATCACAAATTTCCTAAATTTTCCATTCCAAATTTTAATACCAATGTTCAAAATGATTTACACTCAGCTTTTAACTGGTTTTAAAACTGCACTTTTAGTTTATTTTGTGCTTCTTCCTGCCACGTGCCTTGCAAAAAACAGTGTTTTACTGTAATTGTGCAGCAATCATTTAGCATTAGCGTTAATTTTTTGATATTCTTCATTATTTTCTCAAAAGTACAAAGTAAAATATATTACAAAATTGCAAAGCTGTTGTTTAAAAGAGTACATATTAATTTTATGATCCTAGTTTCTTACGAAATTTCGAAGTAAAACACGGAAAAGTTTAGAAAAATTAGGACAAATGTTAAAAGTTTAGCACATATTAGGTTTTTTTTTTTCTTTTTGAAATTTTACGGTTTTGAAATTCTGTAACTTTTAAAAAGAAGTATACCTGTAGGCTGTATCACCACGTGCTTCTGCACCTGCGGTGAGTCATACTGATAAGAAGGGGTGGACAAAAGGATTAAGAAAAGAGTGGACAGTGACCCAGAACCAGTCCCCACCGCTTCCGACTTGAAATCCCTAGAAATCCCGAAACATTTCAAAAGGGAAATTTGAACAGGGAAAAAGGGGGGAAGGAAATTTTTTGTCGGCGAAACCGGGGAGACACCGTTGTAACATTGTAGCTTTGAAAATTATTAATATTATGCCGTTCTTTAACTGCAAATATTTTATTGTAAGCAAAGCAAAATACCACTTAAAAAAATATTAGCTGTTAAAATCAGGTGCGGGGAGAAAGATAAGAAATAGTGCATGCTTTTAGTACAGTAATGTTCTCGAAAAATTATGACTATAGCTATGAGCAACTGATACACTTTGCATTTCTTTGAAAACAAGGTACTTAGCTATGTTGCAGTTTGCATCATTTCTTTGTTTCTTCAAATGCATGAAGAGTTTCAATTCTTCTTCTATTTGTGGTCTTTTGATTGAAGTTTATCCTTTTTTTTTTTTGTTGTTGTTAAAACAATAGCAGGTATAAACAGTACAACTTACTGTAGGGTTAAGGTATAAAAAAAAGTTTTCTTTCCCATTGTACAGCAACTCTCAAAAAAATGAGCGAAATTTATTCAGTGAAAAACGGCTTGAGCTACAGCTTTTGGAAACCATTCCAGTTAATTTATGTCTTTTAACATTATTTTGGTTCAGGGGTATGGGGCTAAGATTGTTCTAGAAACTCCTACGGCATTATGCTATAAGATTTAAAAGAGAACCATTCGCTGTCCGAAAAGAACCTTTAGCAAATAACTATTTACACGTTTTTCGAGGTGGCATGTGTGAATTCGTTTTGGTACTTAATTGAATGAGGCATATTTACTACAGAAAACCACGTGACTGCAATGAACATGGATCGTTCCATTGCTTAAAAGACTGCCGTAAATATTTTCGTAGTAACACTGCAACTGTATAGACTTTTATGCGTGAAATTATAAAATGCAAAATTAACAACTTTAATTTTTATAATTACTTTTGGGGAGAATTATTCCCCATAAAAGTTAAATAAACATAATTAATGAAATTTTCCCGCACCCGTGAATGAATTTATTAACCTGCAAATGTCATTTTTAACCAACATTGATCGCGTACGGAGGTAGCGGGTTGATAGACCCAAAAGGCCAACAGAAAATGCAATGATAATTTAGGACAACCTCGCTCAGTGACATTTACACGAGATGTAGGTCATACGAGAGAAAGCATCGATTGTCTTCATTAGCATGAACAAAAAAAGTGGTCGTCATTCATTAGCATTGGATATTTTTGATAAAAACTAATAGAGGGTAGAAAAAACATCAAGGAAAAATACTTATTATGTGCGGAAAATACATGCATATCTGCTTTACTGTCCCGATGCCGCAGTCTCTCTACAACGCGATCCTAACATCCGCCGGAAGCAGAGTGGTGGTAATTTAGCGTTACCCAGTCCGCACCACGAGGAGGCCCTCCCCATTATGGATCGCGGGGCGAAGGGTATACCCTCAATGTATATTGCGTTAAAAAACAACAAAATACGCGTACATACATATAAATACATTACATTTACCAAGCCAGGGGGGGGGAGTCAATTGACTTCTCTAACTGAGGGATCTGTAGCAGAGCGTGGAGCAAGAGCAACGAGATTTTGCGCGAAACTGGGGAGAACCAATTGGAGCTGTCCAACGAATTTATTGCGCTCCACTGCTCCGATTTTATTAACTTTTTTAGCATATTTAAAAAAAGCGATTAACTAAAAAAGAAAGAAAGAAATAACATAGTCCATTAAAATTATTAGGAAAACGGAGCGGAGCAACTCAAAAAAGTGGTTGTTCCGGAGTCCTGAATTTCATACAATTTCATATTAATATTTCCCTTTTTTTAATTGAATGTCCCTTTAATTGGATACTTGTAAAGTATTCAAATAATCATAATTGCAGTAAATAAATAAGTAAATAAAATAAAAAGGAAAAATGGCTAATTTTCAGAAAAAATGCATTTTTTCGGGGGGGGGGGGGGAAGATATAGGATACAGGCAAAAATTTAAAACACGGGCGTGTAAATAAAGAAACTTTTCAACTAAGTTTACACGCTTATCCGGGTCTTATTGCTGCGGAAATCTTAGCATCTCCTATGTGGGGTTAGGGGTTCTAACAACTCTCACTCTCAATATTTTATACATCTTACTACTAATTGTTAAGGCTCGACCGATGCATCGGCCTCGCCGATGCATCGGCGCCGATTGTTCAACAAAGTTGCCATCGGCCATTGGCATCGGCGGCAGATGTTAACTTTAGAAAAACATCGGCCCATCGGCCTTAAAAAACATCTAAAAGCCGATGCAAGGCCGATGTTTTTCGCAGGGACAACTTTCCAGAGAACATTCTGTCTTTCACTTTATTTTTTTCTCCATAGCTCAATTTCTATTTCCATACAATAACAGGCAGCACATAAGTTAAAAAGAAAAAAACACAGAAATAATGTTATTCTACAAAGTATTTGATAAAAAATTCGGAAAACTAGTTTAAGCGATCGCTGCCCGAAAACATTCATTATTAAAATAGTTCTCTTTGAGCAGAATGCTCGCGAAATAGAATATGTTAAAGTAAAAGTCATAGAAGCGTCTTATGAGTGCTATTTGTTTTTCGCACTAGGTTAGTTGCCTCATTTTTGTCCGTTTTCCTTTTAATAATGACTTAGTGCATTAGATGTCATTGTGCAATAATATTATACCATCTGCTTTTAGTTTGTCATGTTTCTTATTATTACGAAATTGTAAACAATAAAAAGTCAACTCAATCAAAGATACGATAATAATTTTAATTTTTACCAGCGTAAACTTTTTTCTCTTTGCGTTTTTTTTTTTTGTTTTTTTTGCTTCTTCGCTCCCACGTGTTAAAGTTTTTCTACAATTGTGGAGCAATCTTGTTTCATCTGCTTTTGGTGTGCGGTTGTTCTCATTATTTCATTTTTAGTTTCTATTATAGAAAAGATTGGTCAAAAATAAGAAAAAAATTTAAAGTATAAATATTTATTGATCGAAATTTCATGTGTCCAAGTTCGAGTTGAATTTTCAAAATGCGAGTTCGCGTGACAACCTTAATAACATTAATAACATCTTAATAAAAATGCTAAAATTACTTTATTTTTAAAGATTGATCAAAGCATATTTTTTTTTCAAAATACATCTTAACATTTTTTATGCGATTATAATTTTAATTTTCCCCGTTTATACTTCGTTTTTTTAGCTTCTTTGATGCCACGGGTTAGACAGTTGACAGTTTTTCTGCTGTTGTACAACAATCTCGTTCCCTCTGCTTTCAGTTTAGAATATTTCTTGTACAACATAGTGCTCAAAATATTGGTTTATTTCGGTGACCTTACATATTGTGCTCATGAAAATATAAAGAACATGTCAAGTATTTCAGAGTAATTTTCAACTCACAAGAAAAAAAAAATCTAATAAGATTAGTTCTTAAGACCCAGCATTCATTTGTAATGACAAAAAATCTCAAGTCTATGTTTTTAAAGCAATATTCAGCATTTCTTGGTTATAAACAAGGGATAATACTGCGAGCGAAATTTTTTAATATTTTATTTTTATTTCAGAAAAAGAGCTTAAAATAACTTTTTTAATGAAAAATAAACATGTAATCGTTCCCGCTTTTCTTTTAAAAACGGGAGGGGGGGGGGGGGGTATCATGAAAAAAATCTGAGAGGAGGAGGTTGACAGTTTCGTTAAAAATACAAACATACATTATTTGTTAGTCTGTGTCATAACATCAGCATTCCTCTCCATGAAAAAAAATAAGAAAATAAAGGCAGCTGCACTTGGCATTTGCAGTGCAGGTGTGATAAAGAGAAAATGTTGAAGGAAAGGGAATTAGACCCGAGCCGATCCAATAGATGTTGAGTATTTTTCTTTTACAAAGATAAGAAAAAAGAATTAAAAATCCTCTGGGGGATATAGCATTTTTTAATTTTTTTAACCTCCAAATAGTTGTATTACTTTACTAGAATCGCGAGTGATTCTTTCAGTTTTAATTACTATGTAAACTTACCCCAAACAGTTTTACGGTGCTTGAATAATGCATTTATGTTTTTATAAACATTAAAATAAATAATAAATGATTTAAATGACATTTTTGACAAGCATTCTACACGTTTTAATGATTTAAGGCGACTTTTTTTCCATCGGCCATCGGCATCGGCCATCGGCCGATGGAAGAGGAGAATAATCGGCAATCGGCCATCGGCCGACCTCGGAACAATCGGCCAACAATCGGCATCGGCCCATCGGCCAAAAAATGCCATCGGTCGAGCCCTACTAATTATAGAAAGTAGAATTTCTTTACAACGAATTACATATAGGATATTCAATCACAGTTAAGAATAAAGCTAAGATTAAGAGGTAAAAGAATTTTTAAGCATTTTAAAGAGGAAAATGTAAAACGCTAACAAATTTTAAACCCTTTCATGGATTAAACCAAACAAAATTATATTTTTAACTACTCCAATTCAAACTAATACCTTAAGACTTGTGTCCTAAGGTAATTTATCCTTTCTCCTGTCTCTTTTTTTTTTCATTTTCTTAAAAGAAATTCCGAGAACATTTAAAAATTAATAATTTAGTAAACCAAGAGAAAAAAAGATGTTTTAATTTAAGAAAAAAAAAAAAAAAAATAGGCAGCGTTTCAATACAAAAATGTTATAAAAACGTTGTTTTCATATTATTTTGTACTAGATCTTTATTCACAGAAAATATTTTTGCTTAAATAATTATTTTGATAAGAAATTTTTATAGAATAGCTGAAATGGCAACTAACGCTCTGAAGCTTTTATGATTTCAATATTTAGTTTTGCTGCAAAAATAACTAATTAAAAGGAAACTCGACTCACCTTTTTCGAGGAACCGATTCAGTTCAAATTCAATTCAACCAAAATCTTTTTCAGCTGTAAAGATTTTTAAAAATCCCAAGATTTTTTTTTTCAACCCAAGAACCTTGAAATTCCAAAGGGAATTCGCACGGTTCCGTAATGACTGAACACCGACTACCGAAAGAAACGAGGCTTCTACGAATGATACAGAGCGTGATGGTGCTGTGACGTCATTTGCGTGTCAGTTCTGCGCAGTGAGCTCAAATAAGGCAGCATCGGTGATCTTCATGATAAAAAAAGGGGGGAAATCGCGATTTTTGTCACGGGTGAAGAACTAAGTGAATACACTCGTGAAAAGAAGGGTTGAAGAAACTTGAAGAGAAAATGGTCGGGATTTCTGTTCATTACTTTTTCTCTATGTAAAAGATATATAAAAAAAAATTGACATGTGTGCAATTTGAGAGCGGCACTGGGATAGGGAGGAAGAGCTCCTGCTCCTACTTTTTTAAGACAAAGGCAGAGTTCTTACTTTGAGCCCTTATTTTTAAGCAAAAACAATATATACTTTATTCTTATTTAATAACTAGCTCACATACCCGGTTGTGGGGGCTAACATTGCATCATTACCAGGCCAACTGACACAGGTCCAAAATTCTGTTGTAAATAAATAAGGAAAAATTTAGTTGAGAAATCCTAGTAGAAGATGGGCAGTACAACAGCCCGTAAAAATCCCATTTAAACAGTAAAACTCCCTAAAAATCACGATTACATTAAACACAGCAGAGACTCTAAAAATTCTTTTTAGACTAAAAATAACAGTCCATAAAAATACCGATTAAGATGAAAACAACAGTTCATAAAAATCGCCATTAGAGTAAGGGCAACAGTTCCAAAAATACACATATGCACCACAACAATAGTTCCAGAAAAATAACATCAAGAGTTCGCAAAAATCCCAATTACAATATAGACAACACACTACACCTAAAAATTCCCACAAGCATAAGAGCTGTATTTTCTTTAAAAATGCTCATTTAGATGTAGAACAACGGTCCTTGAATATCTCTGCTAGCTAGAGAAAAAATTCCTCAAAGCCCCCCATTTGAATAAAGACAACTATTTCTAAACTACCCTAATAAAATAAGGACATTAGTCCCAAAAAATCCCACTGGCAAAATCGTCAAAACATTCCCTGAAAGTTAAAATAAAATAGCACTTAATATATAATTCAAATAAAATAATAACACTTTTATAAAGGCCACAAAAATGGAAGAAAGAAAAGCATTATTTCCAATAGCAAATAAACATGCACATTTAAGTTAGAAACTGTTCAGTACTGAACCAATACTGACGCGTAAAATTTAAGTTGATACAAAGAGATAATTAAATTTTGTCCAAATGACTAAAAATAGGCAGTACAAAAAAAAAATTAAATTATAAAATGAATCACTTGTAAAATACGAGAGCGTAAATAAATCACTTGAGTAAAATACGAAACTAATCAAAACCGCTACGTAAAAAGTTAAATCAAAGCAGAGGATCGCCAAATTGAGAACAATTAACTGCATGGGGGGGGGGTCAGTTATTACTTCTTGGGAAAATTTTAAATTTCATTTTAAAAATTAGCGATACCGAAGACCTTCCAACCTAGTATATGTATGCGACTTAATCCAAAAATAATTTTCATCAGTTTTACCCTTTACGTTAACAGAAATCCTCTATTTGAAGACAGAGTACTCTTTATTTTGGCGAAAATAAAATTGTGAGAATAAATTCAGAGGTAAGCTTCGTTTTAAAATTCGAAAACTACTTAATGAATATGGCACCAGTTCTATTTGTTCTACTTCAGACAGACATCCTCTTTTATGCAGGCATTAATATGCTGCAAAAATCAAAAAAAGAGGTGTCTTTTCCTTCGATGAGATATTCCTAAAATTATAAATTTTACTTAAACTTGAAATAAAAAAAGAACAAATTCGAATTTTTGGAAAAAAGCTTCCGGGTGCACGAAAACCTTGCCCAAGGCATCTGTAACCAAAGTTTCGTACTTCTGGACGGTTCCATTACTCCAGGTGGCGACCGACAGACACACGCATACATACACAAACTGACCCACAAACTCTCTGCTTTATTTATATATAGCTTAATTCAATCAATGTAATTATAATGAAGATAAAAAGAATTCTCTTTTCATCTGCGGCTTGAAATTTCAGCTTTAAGCAGTATTTGTTTTTGTTTTTTTTTTGTTTTTTTTTTCAAATTATACCATAGTTTAGTAACTACCCGTAAACTGGGAAGGTTTCAATTTTGTGGAGATTTTTTTTTTCAAGGTTGTAAATTTTTTAGTGCAGTAGAACTTCGATTCATTGTTCCCGAATGTTTCGTTTTCCCATGAGTACTGTCTTGTCTTTATGATGACACGTTGGTTCTCCCTAATAAAACTTTTGATAATTGTTCTCATAAAAGTTTCTGTTTTCATTCCCCTTAAAATCAATTTATTAACTTTAAAGTACAGAAAAATTGGTAAAAATTATTTAATGGGATAATTACAAATTTCTTTTACAGGGTGGCTACAGAATCTCTGAAGCAAAATTTCCTGACTCCTCCTTGATTTCCAGAAAATTTCCCTGATTGAATATTTTGCATATTAGTATATGCATATATATATACTACATATACAAGTATACATGCAAAATATAAAAAGCAGACTTATTCAAAACACAAATGAATGCTACAATTAAAATACAGTAACCCCTCGTTATATCGTTCATTCGGATACATCGAGCTTTTTCTATGTCTCCCAAAATTTTAAGTTTGAACTCTCGAAAGTAAAAATATTGCATTTCTAGCATTGCATCACTCCCAGGTCTTTTCCCCCCGTTAAACAAAGCCATATCGAAGAGGAATGTTTTCCTTTCCTCTGAATTTGCTGTAGTTAGAAGCTGAAACAATTTTCCTCCCCATCCCCAACTTACATGCCTGCAGAATGATTCTACTCAAACCAGTTGACGTTTTACTAGACATTTCTTTTTGTATTAATCCTAACGCCTATAGAATGAAAGAGACATGTCTATTGCCCAAGGATTTATTATTAAGCAATTTTTATTAAGGAAGTTGTCATTATGTAAAATTAAATTAAATTCTTTACGTTGACACTCAATTTACTTGTATTTTTTGGGTTATTTCTAACGACATCGGTTAGATCGCACATTCGGATATATCGCGCTTTTTTCCTGCCCTCCGACAAGCGCGGTATAACGAGGGGCTACTGTATTAGGTATAACAAAATTTACAGCAGGAAAAATTTCCCAAAATTTAATTTTGTTATTTTGAAGAAAAAGAAAAAAAAAAGAATTTTTCCAGCACTGAAAACATTTTACTGCACAAAAATAAAGTATCAAGTTAGTTTTATAGTAGTTCTAGGGAAAGACAAAATGCATTTTTTTAAACCATTTGTTACTTGTTAGCAATTTAATGTTCAACAAGCAAATCATTTCTCTTAATTTTGATTCTCTTTAATTGAATTTTATGCTATTCAACATAAATAATTAATAAATATTTGACGGGTGAAAGGGTAATTGCTTGAAAGAAGAACGCAAACATGCATAACTTTCAAACTTATTTTTTGAAATGCACTTAAATTTTAAAAATATGTATTTTTTAAAGATTAAAAAAAATAATTCTATTAGGCTCTCTCCAAGCTCCAGAAAAGACTTTTAATCAATGATTAAACATTTTAGGATGAATGAATAGTATGTCAAAAAATTGAACTGTGCACAAGAAATAGGTAAAACTCTTAATCTACAGTATGAGAATTTATTCCAAGATTTACATACGTGCTGAATAAGAAATGAAATAAATGATTTTTAACCGACTTCACAAAGGAAGGAGTATACATTCGTATGATTCGTACATTCGATCGAGGGTGGTTTCCCATAGGTCCCATACCTTTGTCTGACCATATTCGATAATTAGAAAAAAAAGTTATGGACAGAAGTGTGGGTTTTTTTTTTTTTTTTCATCCATAACTTTTTACTAAATGAACCAATTTTGATGATTTTTTTCTTTAATTGATAGAGGGCCGTCCTAACTCAAATACTGCACACTAATTTGACTGAATTTGTTCTTTTTTTTTTTTTTTTTTTTTAGAAAAACGTACCGTTATGGGTGAAAAATAAGTATTCTTTTATTTTAATTGGAAAAACTTGGTTTGATTTTTCTTTGTTGGTAAAATTGTTAAGAAACATGAAACTAATTGTCAAAGAAGTGTTTGTAGCCATTAAGCTGCAATATTAAAGACAATTATAACATGAGTTTGACTGAAGGCTTCTCTGAAGAAAAAATTAAATACAATCCGTTTGTTTTCTCTAATGACCTATTAAAATCGATTTCAAAATGGAATTTATCAGACAAACGGTTAATTTTTAGTGTTTAGGTTTCCCCTTTGATATGGATTTTTTATAAATCGAGTATTTATATAAGAATGCATTTACACTAAAAAGAATAAAATAAAATAATTTTTAGAAAAAAAAAATAGAACCGACTTCAAATTATAAATTGTGCTAAAAAGTGAAAAATTAATTAATTCTTTAAACAACATCGATATGACTTTTAAACATAATTTTTTAAGTCGGTGCAAAATTATGACAGTCTAGTTATCATTACAGCATGCATTATTTTACATTGAAAATGTTGCAAACTCGAGGCCATTTATATTTGTAATTGATTCATGGTTGCAAAAATAATCATGAATCAAAATCTCATCATAATTTTGCACCGACTTCAAAAATTATGTTTAAATGTCGTATTGATGTTGTTTAAAGAATTAATTTATTTTCCCCTTTTTAGCGCAATTTATAATTTGAAGTCGGTTCTATTTTTCTTCAAAAAATTATTTCATTTGTTTTTTACTTTATCATTTATTTATTTACTTGCGATTAATTGCTGATTTTTAACATGTTCTTCCCGTGCAGAATCAATTTAAATGATGAATGAATGTGTATAATAGAAACAGTTTTATCGCCGCCCTGATGAAGCCCAACACCAGTGCTTAGTTAATAATTTTTGTTTGCTGACTTTTTAAAATTTAAACATAGTTTCGTCCTTTATTTCAAGTATTTTAGACGAACTGAAGTAAGCATTAAGAAGCATTAACAAATTGAAACGAAAAATAAAGCTAGAGATATTATCTTTGATGTTTGAAAGTTCACGATCACGAAACTTCGATTAAAAATTTTAAATTTAAGTTTTAATGAAAATAAAAGTAAAATTTATTTGTTTACCTTTTAACAAAGCGTATGAAACATCGAAAATTTTCGAAGCATAGTTCTCATTGCGGCTGCAAAAAAAAAAAAAAAAAAATCGAATTTTTCGATGTGTAGGCAACCAAATGTATGAAAAACGGCAAATAAAAGAACTTTTTTGAGCAAATTAATTTTAAAAATGAATTTTAATAAGGGAACGTTGATTAATATTAATGATTATAGATAAGATCGTTGGAATTTCGACATAAACCAAATACTAAGAAAAAAAATCCTTGCATTTCGAAAATGTTGGCAACTTTCACTGCCTTTTCCAGAACATTAGAATTCTCTGATCTTCCGGTTCTGTCGCCAACCTGTTTTATTCCTTTGGGGGCACGTATCCCCCTCTCCCGCACCCACACAGAAAGAAATCCACCAAAAAAAAAAAAAAAAACGCATTTTTTGATGTGTGGGCAACCAAATGTATGAAAAACGGCAAATAAAAGAACTTTTTTGAGCAAATTAATTTTAAAAATGAATTTTAATAAGGGAACGTTGATTAATATTAATGATTATAGATAAGATCGTTGGAATTTCGACATAAACCAAATACAAAGAAAAAAATCCTTGCATTTCGGAAATGTTAGCAACTTTCACTGCCTTTTCCAGAACATTAGAATTCTCTGATCTTCCGGTTTTGTCGTAAACCTGTTTTTTCCTTTGGGGGCACGTATCCCCCCCCCCCCCCACCCCCGCCCACACAGAAAGAAATCCACCAACACTTTTTTCAGGTTTTAAAATGTTTTTAATTGAGTCTTCTCAATTGAAAAAATTTTCGGGGGATCCCCTCCGAACGTCACCATGTAACTTAAATTACGTTTTTAGGACTTCGGGTTGAAAAAATTTCCGGTGAGATCTATCGCGGTCCGCCTTACACTCAAGTAATCAAAGATAGCTAAAATTGAGTTTTTCAGGTTCCAATTGCGAATTTTACTTGAGATCATTGTGGGAATCTATGATAAAATTCATTAAAGAAATTTTTTATTTAAACTGAATGCTACATTGCGTTTAAAGCCTCTTTTTTTCTGCCTTGAAAATGGTTTTAAAAAAATGACTGAACAGCAACAAATTCATTTCCATTCCTTAAAAAAAATTGACTTCGCCTGCAAATTTACAAGCCCAAGCTGCACCTATGTACTGGATCAATGAACAAATTTCGAATTTTGAAGGATTTATGTGTTGCAGGAAAGTGTCTGCAGTGGCATTGTTACGAAAGATGTGGGTCGAACCCCACAAAATCGAAACTTGTTGGGATGGAATAAATAACTTTAATGCGGCTCATCTTTATGAAAAGTTTTTGTGGCACAAAAAAGTTTGGGTTCTTTTTGCTGAAGACTTCGTAAAATGAACTTTAGATTTTATTTACTGGCTATGCAAAAGTTTGAGCCAGATTGCAACAATTTGTTCTTTTTGCAGAACTGATCTTTTGAACATTAATTATTCCTTCTCAATATTGAACAAGTCTTTTGGCAGCGTAGTGAAATTACGATTCTCCTCCCCTCCACCCCTCCGAAAAAAGATCAGAAATGTCTATTTCTGTACTCTTATTCGATTGTGATTTTTGTAAGGTTCGCTTTCGACTTAGCGATTTTTGTTAAATGTTGCTCTTATTCCTTCACAAAGTTTCAATAACAATCGAAGTTGAGGGGAGTGGGAATCCGATATTTTTCACCTGAAACAATTTCAAGGAAAATGGGGAGGGATTCGTTTGTGCGCTATTTCAGAGGTGTCATTCATTAAAACGGCACAAAAAAAAAAAAAAAAAAAAAAAAGGGAATTCGTAAATGCTGAACAAGAAGGTCTGAAAATAATAGTAAGCAAAAATGATTGATGTCTAAGAGGCAAAATCAGAGTAAATATAAAGGAGTGAGTTTTACAAAAGCAGACGCAACTGGATCTCAAAATCGGAAAAAAATCAGGACTTACGACAGGGTGGAAACACAACTGGGAAATCGGGGAATTCTCAGGGAAGTTTTATGTTCTGGAAAATATCAGGGGATATTTCAAGTTTCCCCAAATATCAGGGAAAATTATTGTTATCAATATCCAAATCGAAAACAAGCGTCCGAAGTTTCCTTTGTAGAATTCCTTTTCGTTGCGCGTGGTCAACTCGACTGCCGATTGGTTGAAAGTACCCTTTTCTCCGATTAAGAAACGAAAAAAAGTTACGTTTTTCATGGTGGAAACAGAATCCAAGAAAAAAAAAACCTCCCTGTTATTCCCTGATTAAGCTCCAAAAATTCCTCTGATTTTATAATTTTATTTGTGAGTTACACTGCATCATTGTCATATATAATGACAGTATCACAGTGGTGAAACCATAAAAACTATTTAGGGGGGAGGCACTGTACTTTTCCATCTGAGCTTTGTGCAATTCCTTTTTTTTAAGGGGTTTAAGAAAAGAGAAAATAACGTAATTTTCTAAGCAATATAATCTGCAACTGGTGAGAATTTTAATTCTAAAGTTTTTTTTAAGAATGAAAATCAGCCCCCCCCCCCCCCGGCTATCATTATTTTATTCTTTAATAACTTTACTTTCTCAAGATGCATATTGTTCTCTTATTGAGTACCAGCGGTACCCGCACGGCTATGCCCGTATTACAAAATGGAAAGACCAGTCGGTTCGCTATTGTGTATATAGCTATAACTATGCGTAAATTACACTGGTGTGCAAAATTTAAGCAACAATGTAAATTTTAAGCAGATAGCTATGAAATTGCAGAAAAGGAGTTCTTGCGATTAGTAGAATGAACATGTAATTCAGTCGAAAGGTCCTGCGGATGCAAAAATCAGGAACAAAGCGTCAGAGGCAATGTGAGCGTATGCAAAACACGTGCTGTTGGCGCGCGCACCTTAAGAGTACAATAAAAGGAAGGATGGAAATGCAATTAAAGATATTCGGTGTACGTGCAAGTGAGTTTTTTCGTGAACTATGGCTGGAAGAAATCATCTGGACGACTTCACACGTGGAAGAATGATCGGAAAGTTGGAGGCTGGTGCAGTGGGACCAGTGTAGCTGAAGAGTTCGGAATCAACAAACGCGTCGTTTCGCGTGCTTGAAAAGCCGTCCGAACCACAGGTACATCTACCAGAAAGGTTGGCGGTGGCCGCCCCTGGAAAACAACTGCTGTGGATGACCGATATATCGTCCTGGCAGGCGAAGAGAACCCGGAACCAGTCGGCAAGAGCCATTGCTCAGCAACTGTGTACAGCTACGGACAGGCCCGGACTGGCTCCTTCCGGGGCCCTCGGCTCGGTGCTGAAAAGGGGCCCCCTACAGAAGGGTCGGGGTATAGTGTAGGCCTCCCCCCCCCCCCCAGCGCACAGAGTCTTCTGTGGTCTTTCCCTTCATTTTGCTCAATTTTAGGATTTAAAAATAGTTAAACAAAAGCTACAATTTTTATTAACAAAACAATGTTTTAAAGTTTTGCTTGAGCAACCTTTTATCAAAACGAAATATACTACGTTACTATACCTAAATTAGATAGCAACTGGAGAAATATATAATATACCTACTATAAAATACAAATGCGAAAGGAAAAAGTCTGTAAGTAACCTAAGCCAAGAACGAAAGAATATCAAAGAACATTTATTCAGTGTAGAACAAAGAACATCTAAATGTTGCCTTGTTTCATTCTTATATGCAAGTGTTTGAATAGTTTTTATTATATCATAAAATAAAAAAACTGCTCTATTGAATTATTTAATTTGCCAAATGAAAAGTTAAAACAAAACTTTGTTTAGCAGTATTTAAAAATATATTATACATTTTGTCTTTGAATTATTTTTTGTAATCTATCTCATAGGTGTTGAATATATACTACAAAAGCATTTTTTTTTCAAAATTACTTATACATACAACAAGAAATAATAAAAGCATAATTAGACAACAATGCCATGCAAGAGAGCACAACGAGTTCTGCAGCTATATTAAATATAAATAAAACAGAAAGGCAAACAGATATTCAAAATAAATCAATAATCACACCAGTCAGTAGCATAGCAGCCACTAGCCCCCCACGCGCAAATCCTATAAAGCTACAGCTAAAAGGTGGAGAAAAGTCAGTACTAGTAGCATAGCCAGGATTTTTTTTCTGGACAGGGCTGACTTTGGCGCCACCAGAATTTTATCCTGGGGAGGGGGGGGGGGGTAGATACATATGTATACATTACCACAGAGTAATAACTAACAAAATTAGAACTATAAAAAAGGGTGCCTGACAGGACGCATAGTCTGAAAGGAAATTGTACAAAAAAAAAATTTCCAGCAAAATCTATACCATTTATAATTACAAACTTTGATGCACAGGTATTCTGAAAGCTTGGGCCGTATTTAAATTTTGTAGAAAATAGTTTATCATTATAATATACTATATATATATATTTCAGACTTGTCGTGTTTTTATTCCTCACAACTTTTTCTGAATTTGTGTTTTCCTGAATGCGTGTGCGTGGGGTAACCGGGGGGGGGGGGGATGGATGATCACAAGAAGGCAAACAACTATACTCACGATGATTGTTTTAAACTTACAATGTAATTTTATCGAATTATTTTTATAGAGCTTTCAGTTTGTTTGAACATTTCCAAAAATAAAAGCTATTTATGCTGTTTTTTTTCTTTGCTTCTGGAAAATTTTAAAGAATTTGTCCTGATTCGAAAAAGAAAGGTCAGATTTATTTTCATTCATTCTTCTTATTTAATTAATTAATAAATTCATATTGTTATTATTGTAATTGTTTTTTCTGGACTAGTTCAAAGATTTTATTCAAAATTTTCTGCCAGCGGTCCCATGCATTTTATAATGTCACGTAGAATGTGGCGTAGGATGGCAACAGAAGCCGAGATGAGGAAAATTCCCTGATTTAAGTAAAAGAATGCTTAGAGATTTATTTCTCATTTTTTATTCATTTTAGATTTTTTTTCTTTTGAAGCAACCGTAATTATTGTTTATAAATTTCTACTATGTTAATTTGGCTACTTTCTAGAATTTTGATTTCACTTTTGTTTTTGATGATGCTGTTAAAAATTGAACATTTGTTTTTTTTCGACCGTTTTAGATGATGTAGTCATTTAAATAGTTCTATTTCTAGTCATTTTATTACATTAACTAGAATCATGTTTCAAACAAGAATTCATAAGATTGTGTTAAAATAATTATACTTTAAATTATTTTTTGGATTTATTTAGTTGACACTTGATGTTAAGCAGAAAGAAACAAGTATGTTTTTTGAAGTCAGTAGAACATATTGAAGAACACGGAGAAAATAAAAACCAAACAAAGCCTAATTAACAAAGGTAAATTGAGGAATAGCATGAAAATGGAAAAAAAAAGAAAAAGAATTCAAAATGTTTCAGAATAAATTTTAATTCGTTGAAAAAAAAAGATCATAAGCCAGTCGGCACATTAACAATTCAAATAAAACTAAAGTGCTCGCGCTTAATTAATCATCTGGGTAAAAAAAAAAAATTAAAGTTAATTACCGTGAAAAAATAATTTTTGAAGTACAGAGAAAAACACTTTTCACTTCTTTTCGAGTTAATTTAGAGGCTTCGTATTTTAGTACGTAGAGCAAAACTCTTTCCGGGGTATTTTTTTACGGGCTTTTCAATGGTATCAAACTCGAAACGATGCGATAATTCCTTCCTATAGAAAACGACTATTTTATGAAAATTTCGGCTATAAATTAGAATAAAAAAAGAACAAATTCGCATTTCAGAAAAAACTCTCCGAGGTGCACACCCCGAAACTAATTTCGTGTTCCAAACTAATTCGTGCCAAATTTCATGAAAATCCGCCGAACGATCTTGGCCCTACGCCGAACCCCACAGACACACAAACACATACTTTGTTGCTTTATTATTAGTAGAGAAAGAAATTTTTTGAAAAAATTTCAAATTATCCGTCTGTGGGAGGGAGGCGGCCATGAGCTCTCTGTGCCCCCTTGTTGCGCCACTGCAGTATCATGCACAATACCGAACCCCAATTTCGGCAGGCTGGAGAGCGGTGTTAAACCGTATTTTGGAACACGACCAAAAATGGCGGTCACCACGCGCAACGAAATGAAATTCCGCAAACGAAACTCCCTACGATTGCCGGTTTGGATATTGAAAATAATAATTTTCCGATATTTGGGGAAACTTGAAATATCTCTTGATTACTCTCTGATATTTTCCAGAAAATAAAACTTCCCTGTTCTCTTTCTACATTGTTTTTAGACTACGACTTTCCGGTAAAAGTAAAAAAAAATGACAATAAAGCATGAAAAACCTAATGTATCGTGAAAATATCGTTAGAAATCAAGAAAAGTCAAAAATAAGAGAAGTAATTAAATAAAGATTGAAAAATAAAAAAATTTAAAGTAGAGTTTTGATATGGGAAAAAAGCGAGTCTGTCAGTCTGCCCCCCCCCCCACCCCCCCAATAACTTTTGAACGAATTGTCCGATTCGAAAGATTCTTTTTCATTCAAAAGATCTCGGCGAGGACATCTCATTTCCCTATTTTACTTTTTGATTTGAACAATTTTTCGTTCAATTCTGAACGGTTCAGAAAATCTTAACATTACCGCCTATGGGCAAATTATGTAAACTCTGGGCGTAAGATCCAAGTTCCTATGTACAAGCTTATTGGAAAAAGCTCTCGGCGTGAGATAGTTTTTGATTTGAATAATTTTTATTCATTTTTGAACAGTTCAAAAAAATTTACATAGCGACTATGGGATAATTTCAATCCTATATAAATTCTGACCTAACGGACCGATTTGCTTGAAACAAACTTTATCGGAAAGCTCTCATGAAGTAGAACATGTAGATAGAAAATTCATCCAGAACTAACGAGGCTATTTTCCTATGAAACTTTTTGATCGGGATTTTTAAGAATATTTTTCAATTAATGAATGATTAAATGAATAAGTGAAAGAATAAATGAATAATTGGGTGAATAAATGATAAAAATAAATAAATGAGTGAAATCATGAGCGAATGAATGAAAAAATTAGTAAATGGAGTGAATAAATACATGAATGAGGGGATAAATGAATGAATAGGCACAGAAGCCCCGTCCACATGGCACTTTTGTAACCCGCAAATCCCCTCTCCAATTCCGAAAAAACCCGTTTGGAAAAAACCCCGTTTACATGAGAAAAGAGGTTTTGTCTCGGAAAGCGGGTTTACCCGTCATCCTTTGCGCACTGTTTATAATTTTTACGCATGCTATTGCAGTTTTCTTGCTTTCGCTTTTCTGAATGTTACAGTTTAAAACAAATTCTAGGAAAATACTTGGCTGAGGTTGTTTTAGTCCGGATTTTTTGAAAAAAATAATTGCATTCACCATTTAAAAATTACATATAATTGCTTTTGTTTAACATGTTTACATTGTTTTGAAAATGCTTTTTTGTAAGAGCTGAAATCTAGTATACGAAATGGTGTATCTTTTGAAAATTAAGATTTTGCATTATAAAAAAAATGCATCTTTCTTAAAGAAAAAGGAAAGATGTGTTCTAAGTAAATTAAGAGCATGAAAGATCGTTGCTTTTTTATTACGATTCAGGAATATTTACAAACATTTTGCTCATAATATCTTAAAAGCAAACAAGGTTGCTAAGGGCAAACTGATTAACCAGAATATTGCCAATTGCATACATATGCTACATCTAGCAATCAATATCAAGACATTTTATTTTATGTACAGGTGGTGGTTATATATCGTTTATGAAACAATTGAATATTAATTCCAAATATAGAATTAATTATGACACCCAAATGACTTATCAACAAATATAATCAGACAACAAATAAAGTTCATGATGTATTTGAAAAATAGAAATGATCAAGATCCAAGCTATGTATGTTCTTATTAAAACCAAAAATGCAACGTTATATATTTGTTTTTTTATTGCAGGTAGTGTAACTGGAGGATTGGTAGTGTAACTGTGAATTAAATGGAGAATTGTTATCTTAAATAACACACACACACATATATATATGTTAAAGATGCAACGAATATTAGGCCACTATTCGGTATTCGGCCTGGTCAAATAGACGTTTCGTGATTTAGCCGAATATTCGGTCTTTCCGAATACTGATCATTATTCGGCCGAATAGTTCAGCTACGGTAGAAATGTACAAAAATAAAGAAATTAGTAGATTTTAAACATTTAAAATTGCATTATAGTTATTGTAAAAGAACACATTAGTATATAATTTTAATAAATAAAAATAATTTATAAAAAACTACTTTTTTTAAACATTGCTTTTAGGTTTGATACAGTTACAATATTGTATTTTATACTTAGCATTTGGTCTCAAATGCTGGCAATAATTAATTATGATGAAGAATGTGAGACTTTTATTTTGTTTAGTAACACAGTGGAAGTCAGACTTTGTGTGAGTAAACTGATTTATTGGGAATATTGGGTAAGAGAGCAATGGGAAAAGCCTAGAACATATCATGAATATTAAGATAGCATAAATTATTGGGCTTTTTAAATTTAAAAATATATTCCAGTTAAATGCATTAAATTTTAATAGATCTTTTAAAAATAGGTATGTAAAAAGCCATAAAATTATATTATTAATTTTTATAGCTTTTAAAATATCTTCATGAAATTATTTGGAGCAAGGTAAACATTAACTAAATAATAACATTCCTTTAATTCGAATTTAGAAATTAGTAAAATAATGCTAATGCTTAGAATTAAAACCTGCCATTTCTATTCCACTTGTGGGTGAAATTCTCAATTTTATTGCATTCCAAACAATACAGAAAATACATTAATTTTAGGCAGTTCTGGATTCTTAAACAGAATTAAATCATACATCATAGATTATTGTGTGAAATTGGTGTTTTACTCGGTGAATACTTTTAAATTTGGAAAATACTTTCTATTACCACGATTTTCTAGAAATTTTAATATTTGGCTTCGGCCGAGGAGAAATTGTCGAATATTCAGATAATTATTATATTCTATTTTTTTAACCGACTTCACAAAGGAGGAGGTTATATATTCATACCGTATGGATGTCGGTTTTTTGCTTGTCCACCAATAACATCTCACAGGATGAGCCGATTTTCAAGATTTTGATTTTTTTTAATCCATCGAGGGTGGTTGCTCTAATGACTTTTTAGAATCGACTTCCAAACGGAATCTATCATACAAATGATTAGTTTTCAGTGCCATTCACTCAAAGAAGGTTTGCCTTTTGATATGGATTTTTTTAAAATAGAGTATTTATGTAAAAAATGGATTTACACCAAAAATAATAAAATAAAGTCACTTTCGGAAAAAAAAAAAAAAAAAAAAGAACCAACTGCAAATTATAAATTGCGTTAAAAAGTGAAAACTAATTTAATTCTTTAAATAACATCGATACGATTTTTAAACATAACTTTTGAAGTCGGTGCAAAATCATGATAGGTTTTGATTCATGATTACTTTTGTAATCATGAATAAATTACAAATACAAATGGCAGAGTTTGTAACAGTTTCAATGTAAAGTAACACATGACGTAATGGTAATTAGGTAATTGTGCGCAGGCTTCAAAAGTCGTATCTAAAAATCGTATCGGTGTTGTTAAAGAATTAATTTATTTTCCTCTTTTTAGCGCAATTTATAATTTGAAGTCGGTTTTATTTTCTCCAAAAATTATTTTATTTTGATGCACGTTATTTATGTATAAGTAATTTTGAAAATCTCAATTACTTTTTTAAAAAATTCTGAACTGTAATTTCTAACCCGGTTAGTTCTATTTATAAACACCAGAGGGTTGGGTAAGAAAAACCTGATATGACACAGCCAACAAAATTATGCCTACATATTAATCGCATGCATGTGTCATTTCCAAAAATAAAAGATACGTTTTTTAAAGTTTAAACCCTTATGCATTTTTTACTCTTTAGTTTTAAAGACATTTAAGGACATGAACTAATAAAAATGAACAAACCGATGTCACTATGATGAGTACGACAATTTATTTCTGCGTTTCAAGATAAGAAATTACTTTTTCAATAATGAATGAAAAAATAAAAGTAACAATACTCTTCTACCTTAGTACTAACATGTATGGAAACGTACAAGATCATAGGATTTTTCATCTTAATTTTTCTTAAATTTATTACATCTAGAGATGACAAAAGATATACACAAAATTGAAAAATAAACATAGAAAAAATTAGAAGTAAGAAGTAATTATTATTGCTGTACTTTTAGCCTATTTCATTTAAAATTCTCAAGTTGCACACACCATACGGAACGTGCGAACTGTCAATCAAAAGTTAACTCATGGGGAATCGAGAGTGCTGCGCGAAAGGCATGCTGGGTAGAAACCCCGCAAAAATCCTGCTCTTGGGCAGGAGGCAACTAGACCCACCATTTACTCGGTAAAAAACCGGAATGCGGGGATAAGCAGGGTACAAGCGGGTTATAACCGCCATATTCACCGTCAATCTAAGAGTCCCATGTGAACGCGGCTAGAGTGGAGGCAAAAGTAATGACCCGGTTTTGAAGCGTTATAAAAACTAACAGTTTGAGACTTAAAACTTTTTATATTTTGATCTATAACACCATTTTTTTACATTAAGTTTTGAATTAATACCACTTCAGCAAAATGGCGGCCTTCAGCGTCAATACACTGATGCAGTCAATTTCTGAAGTTTTGGGAAGCTTTTCTGCACATTTCAAGGGGTATGGCGGATATTTCCTCAGTAATTCGGTCCTTCAGCTCTTCAAAAGTATGGGGAACTTTCTCCTTCAAATAACCCCACAAAAAAAAAAAAAGTTTAGGGACCGTAACATTGCGCGGCAGATTGAAATGCACACAAAGATGTAGTCTATTCTCTCTGCGTGGAAAAAAAAGAGACTGCTTCAGTGTATTGATGCAGAAGGTCGCCCTCTTGCTGAAGTGGTATTCAAAACTTAATGTTAAAAAAATGGCATTATATACAGTTTTAAGTCTCAAACTGTATGTTTTTTTTTTTATAACCCTTCAAAACCGGGTCATTACTTTTGCTCCACCCTGTATTAAACGTTGAAAAAGGTATATTTGAAGCAATTAAGAATTAAAGCTAAACGAGAAAGAGAGAGATATATATATATAGCTAGATTATAAATTTGAAGTTGGGTGTATACGGGAAAGTAGGCTCCTATAGTTCTAGACCAGTGTTTCCCAACCCTTTTCTCCCTTGCGAACCCCCTTCTAAGTTCCAAACGATGGCGAACCCCCTTCTGTAGTCGTTAGTAACAGTGACAAAACTAAAATTTACTAGCGCGTTTATTTGCCGTATTGTACAATACTTCATAAAAGAAATGAAAACATAATTATTGCAAAACATCTAAGTTTAAATAAAAATTAAAATACAGCTACAAATATTTTTTTATTATTACATTTTTATTATTTGTTCTTTTTGAATTATTATTAGGGCAGTAGACATATGTATTAATAAAAAAAAAAAAAAAAATTATTTTTCCGACAGGTTCTACTTTGCGGTTAAAATATACAAAATTTTGGAAAAGTTGGAAATTTAAAGGAAAACTAAAATTACGTAATTTCAATTGCTATTTTGTGATAATGCAGGAAAGTTGGAATAAAGTGCTACAAATGCGAGTCCATATTTTAAATTAATGAGTCAATTTCTTCTGGTTCCAGTTTAGGATCTGTATTATGAAAAATAATCCTAAAATAATGCAAATTTTTACCCTTTATGCAGTAAATTTTCATATTTCCGACTCGTTCTTTGCCCTTGCAAAGAAAAAGTGGAAAATGGTTGGAGAAAAATGCGTTCTAAACTTTAAAATAAGTCAATAAATATCTTTCGATAAAAGTAGAAATAAGTGCGTTTCAAATTTTGCATGTATGCTTTCTATGCCAGATCATTACTTTTCTGTATTATCTGGAAAACAATTCTTTTTTTTTCTTTCAAAATCATTTTTGCACTACTTCCTAATTAGTATGTAAATTTGTTATTTTGTTTTTTCTTTTACGTTAGCAATGAAAAACTCCGCCATTATAATATTATTTCCGCGAACCACCAGTTGGGAAACACTGTTCTAGACGAAACTTCTTTTGTCTTTGAGTCAAGAAGACACTGCAGTTTGGCGTAAAAAAACACGTGTCGGTGTTGATGCCTCTGAGAATCCGCCATTTTTGGTCGTGTTTCAAAATTCGGCATGACACCGGTCCCCAGCTAGTTGGTGAATAGTGCAGTGGTGAAACAAAGGGGCACCGAGAGGCCATGCAACCCCCCCCCCCCCCCCCCCAGTGATGATTTGGATTTTTTTCAAAAATATTTTCTTTACTCGATAAAAGAACGACGAATACGCATAATTGAGAAAATAGTTATATTTTTATCAAGAAAACATAAAATAATGATGGTGGGGTGGAATGATCTGCTTAAAAAAAAATAGATTTAAAATTCTCGCCAGTTGCAGATTACATTTATGTACTTAGAAAATTACGTTACTTTCTCTCACCCCCTCAAAAAAAAAAAAAAAAATTGCACAAAGTTTAGATGGAAAAGTACGGTTTCGCCACTGCGATACTACATATACTATAACTGTATATATGACAATGATGCTGCATAACTCACAATTAAAATTATAAAATCAGAGAATTTTTTCGAACTCAAACAGGGAATTATCAGGGATTTTTTAATGGTATTCTGTTACCACCATGTACGAGAAATAGCGCGAAAAAGTTAAAATGCTTAAATTTCACACTTAAGGCTGCTCTTCAGTCAGAAAAAATTTCGTGGTTAGGCTTAAGATGGCCTTCGAAGGGCATGAGGGGAGTGTGTCAACCTCAAGTGATTGACATTTCAACGACCAATGAAATGTACGATAGCTCTTGGAAGAAGGGTCTACTGTCCCCCATAATTGACCTGTCACTTCAGGCCGAGACCCCCTGCAGTTAGTGTAGTCGCTAGCGGCATGCACGCGTTTTCTACTACTTACACAACGTTGCTCCTTTTCCGGTTCCAAAATTAATTCTCTGTGGCTGAGAGTTGAAACGAAAAGAAAACATATTGTTACCCTTCTTTCATTCTCCCGAATTGTTAGTAAATTGCGTATTTAGTGCTGTAAAAATGAAAATGTAAACGATACAAAAACAAAGGTTTGTCTTTCTGAGAACTTGCTTCTAGACCTAATTTAGTACAAATTGATCAATCAAAATTTGCGATAAATTTGCTTGATATTCCAAAAAAAAAAAAAAAATTTAAAAAAAAATTATTTAGCGAAAACTTGCTGAATGCTGTTCTCAGTTATTGTTACATAAAGAGCGCTAATTCGTCTCTTGTATAAAGCTTAATTTAAGAGCAGAAATTTTTGCGTTAGTATGATTAAAATTAAATGAATAAATAAGAAAAGAGGTAACCTAAGCAACGAGTTTTGCTCGAAACAGGAGTAGCAAATGAAGATTTGTTAAGCTCCACTACTCTATTTTTTTTTCTGAAACTAAATGTGAATGTTTGCGTTTCTTTCTTTATTTTATATAATTTATTTAGTTATTTTGCATTTTATTTTATTGATTTATATACACTTCTTCAATTATGTTTTGCTAATTATTGCATATTGAATACTTGATCAATATGATGAGACCATCACATTCATTTTATTTCTTTCCTTTATATTTCTGTCATTTAAAATAAAATTCCCGAATCATTTTTCGAATAAAACATCCTGGTTTTCTTTTTCTCTGACAAAAGAACGTTTTCAATGGTTCTTTACTTTCTGTGTAGTTCCGCTTCATTGGCACTTCAATATGTAGTCAAGTAATATGTGTTTATATAAGCGTGCGCAGAGCTTTAGCAAGGGGGAGGGTGACGCTACTGTGCTAAAGGGGGTACCAAAATACACCCATAAGCAGGGCCGGCCCGACGGTATTCGGCGCCCTGGGACTTTATAAAAATAGTCGCCCCTAGCCCTCTTTCATCATACAAACTAAAATAATATAAATTCAAATTGTGTATAATTTTATTGCGTTTTCAATTACTTTAAAAATTTTAATAATTACATACATGAAACAAATAATGTATTTTTTTATTTCTAATGGGCTGCTGTTGGCTTCTCGTAATTGAAGACCTAGTGTGGTTCACAGGGATTGGTACCATCTAATCATCTCTATCAAGCACCACAGTAGGTATAGTACCATCGCTACAAGTGAATTTTGACGCTAAGTTCTTTCACTTGAAAGATGGAGTATCTGATAGGAGTCACTATCAATGGGTCTGCTTACGTGAAGACAACTGGAATTTTGTTGAACTAATTTTATGAAACACGGATTATTGTTTTTTTTTTTTTTTTTCTCTCTTTTACGCTGAGGCGCCTTTGTACTTTGCACACCGATAAGGCCGGCCCTGCCCATAAGATTTGGGTCCCAGATGCATCTCCAGGGAAACTTATGACAAATTAAACGCAAAGAAGCATATGTATTGAATACAAACGCGAAAGAGGTTGCCAGTTTTGTAATTAGCTTTCATTTTTATTTGCTAATGGGGGTACAATGGTATCTCTAAGCCCCGCACGCACACCTATGAGTATCTACGTATGTATGTTGTAAAATATATATTGCTCAGCAAAATTAAATCACGAACTTGAAACTGGGGATGTGCATAACATACTTTCGCTGTTGCAAAAGTATGCGGCAATTACAAATTCACCAAAAAAAAGAAGAAAAAGAAGGCAGGGAAGAAAGGAAAAAAAAGAACTTAAAAAATAGAAAGAAAATAAGCAAATGGTTGGCAATGACTGTTTTGAAACAGTGGCCTTTTTTCCGAGTGCATTTATTTATTACTTTTTTCCTTCATTATGTACGAAACATTAAATAGTTATTGAAATATTAGGGTTTAAACGACTTTTAAATGTTTTCCGTAATACACTGAATAAACGGAAGCGATAAATATTGTATTTGCCATTAAAAGCTATTCAGAGCAGTGAATGGAGCTGGAGCGGACTTGAAACTATAACATAAGATTCGGAGGGGAGCTGTAGCATAGCAACTCAAAAAAATAAATTAACATAAATAATAATAATAATAATAATGATAATAATAACTCTGCTCCAGTTCCCTGCGCAAAAGGTATTCAAAACTTTCAAAATGGCAGCCTGACTACTGGGGCGGCATATTCCTCGGAACCAGAAGTCCCAATTTCTTATCCTGGCAACAAACGTTGCTTTGATAAGCGAGCTGAGGTGGTTGCTGTGATAATTTCTATTTAATACTTATCGAGAAGTAAGTTGAGAGTTTTCCTGGTTTTCTCTTATGATTGAATTCACAAAAACACTGTAGCGTCTTCTTGGCGACCGCATCCGGTCCTTTTTGCCTCGTTCCGACGTATCCACTTTCCCCTCGGTCCCCTTTCATGTTATCGGCGTCGAGAAAAATAATACTTCAAAAATCCAGATGCTTGCTGACTTTGTCCGTCCAAATTTGGCCCCTGACCTCTGGCATCCGTTTAGCCCAAAATCTATTTCCGTTCCCAGGGTTGTGTGCCCGCCGACAAAAGGGGCGGCCGCATCCCTCTCGATTTTATCTGAAAAGGGGGCTGGGCAGTTTCCGGAGTCCTGGCCAACGGACATGTAAGGAGAAGTAAAAAAATTCTGAGTTCGAGGAGAACATCTTTTGACGAGGAGAGAAACGGACGTGTTCCGTCCGACCTCGGTCACTGTCTACCAACCCTAAGTTTTGATGAAGCTGTAAATAATATGTAAATAAAATCTTGTTAAGTTTTACCATCGAAGTCATGTTTTACCACTCGGCATACACACAAGTCCTCAAGATGTTACAGCTATATTTTGGTGTTCAGCGGTGCGAAGCGTAGACAGTGATAAAAAAGTATCCGATTTCCCCCTTCTCCATGAAGACAAACGAATGCTTGCTTTTCGAAAGGAGATGTTTCTGCACCCCGCAGAGAAGATATACTCGCCCCGAGTGAATGAGACTTTCAGCACCCTGCTGTGAGCCTTGCCGTTGAATCGAAGGAAGAGAGCTCCGAGAAGTGTTTCTTCCGTTCATTTTTCGTTTTGAGGAAAAAAAGATTTGTTGTGCTTTGCGAACATCCAGTTTGCAGTTAGGAAACATCCGTTTCCCCGTGTCATTTCGTGTTGCAGCTATCCTGGCTGAAAAGAAGAAAAAAAAAAATTTTTTTTTTGTTGTGCTTTGCTAACATCCAGTTTGCAGTTTGGAAACCTTCGTTTCCCCGTGTCATTTCGTGTTGCAGCTACGTGTTGAAGTTCTTTTATATTGCAGTCACCCTGACTGATATGAAGAAATCCGTTTTCAACAATTTTCTGAGAGTAGGAGATATCCGGTTCTCCGAAGAATAGTCAAATAGAATTTGAAATTTTCGCTGAATCCATCAGTGCGCGTGTATGTGTTTGTGTGTGAAAAAAAATGTGTTCCAAATAGGATTACCAATGCTGCAGAGAGGACAACCATCAAACGTGAGTATCTTTTTCTTAAATTGTTGGTTGTGTGTTAAATTTTCTAAAATTAAACAGTGCATTTGCTTGATAAAGTCATTTTCTCTTGAATTGCTTTAAAATCATGTCAGTGTGTTAATTGTAGAATAATTTAATGCATGTGGAATTACCCTAAGGAAACAATTAGAGTACTATATTGTTTTGTTTATAATTTTATTTTGAGTTGTGAAAAAAATTTGTAGTGATTTAATTCCTTAAGTATGGCATTTTTAAATAAATTAAAAAAGGAAGATTTGCAAAATTTTGCATCAGAGCTTGGTATAGAGGTTACACCCATGTTAAAAAAAAATACATTTGGTCGACTTGATCACCGGAAATGCAAGGTACGAGGAAAACCTAGTTAAGGATTTTGCTGATGAGATTGTTCAAACTAGACTCAAAAAGGAAAAAGAGGAAAAAGAAAGGGTCGAAAGAGAGGAAGAAAGGGAAAGAGAGGAAAGAGAGATGGAAAGAGAGGAAAAAGAGAAGGAAAGAGAGAGGGAAACAGAGGAAAAAGAGAAGGAAAGAGAGAGGGAAAGAGAGGAAAAAGAGAAGGAAAGAGAGAGGGAAAGCGAGGAAAAGGAGAAGGAAAAAGAGAGGGAAAGAGAGGAAAAAGAGAAGGAAAGGGAAAGAGAGGAAAGAGAGAAGCAAAGGGAAAGAGAGGAAAGAGAGAAGCAAAGGGAAAGAGAGTTCGATCTGGCAAAAATGGATCGCCAGATCGCATTAACTGGAAGTGGAGTTACCAATAATTCCCCTATCAAAATTGTGCAACCTAATATACAACATCTAATCCCGAAATTTGATCCTACACAAAGTGACATAGCCCTCTATTTAACAATGTTCGAACGGCAAATTAGAAGATCTGGGTTGGAGGTTAATAATTGGGCCTCTCAATTAACTCCGCTGTTACCCCTCGATATCAGACAACTCATTGCTCGGGAGTCCGATGAGGATGCAGAGGATTATTCCTTTGTAAAAAATCTGCTGTTGAAGAGATATAAATTAAGTGCGGAAAGCTTCCGAAAAAAATTTGTACAACACCAGAAAGGTGAAAATAGCACCTGGAAGGACTATGTGTTCGAATTAAAGAACTACTTAAATGAATGGGTGCACAGCTTAGATGTGGGCGATTTTGAGGGCCTGAAAGATTTAATGGTAGCCGATCAACTGAAAAAGCGAACATCAGCTGAAGCTAAAGACCACTTCATAGATGATTGGGCTACTATTAAATCTTCGTCAAAGTTAGCGGAAATGTTAGACAAGTACGACGAAGTCAGGAGATTTAATTAGAAACCCTAATTCCGAAAAAAAGAAAACTGGCCAAAACCCTTTCCCAAAAAAGACAGAATTGCAATATGGTGGTAAACCCCGGAACCGGTCTCCCCCTCGGAAATCGGATCGTGTTATCAGCGACAACTTTGAACGGCGACGTTTCCCCCGCTGCTTTGGGTGTCCGAAGCGCATTTATGGCCGTCCTGTCCAAAGAATAAAAAGAGATCCCCTGTAGTGACAGAGAAAGTCAATTACTTGAAAACCCTCGCAGGAGAAGACTTATTAACTCCTTTCATAAGTGACGGAACTGTAAATTCGTATCCAATAAAAATTTTGCGCGACACGGGAAGTACAATTGATGTGATAGCCAGAAAGTACGTGGATCTTGAGGATTTTACTGGGGAAAATGTTTGGTTACAAACACCGTTAGACAAAAACCAGGTTTGTTTACCCCCTCGCTTATGTTTGGCTTGAAGGAAGGTTCGGAAAACTGAAGACGAAAGCGGCCGTTATTCAAGACGAATTGGATCAGGGCCGGTATTTGTTAGGCAACAGAACTGCCTCCTTAAGGCTGCTCTTCAGTCAGAGTTTCAAATCTTCGAAACCAATGTTAACCTACGGGAAAAGTTGGACTAAGTTTTAGAAAGTTCCTTTGAAGTTTTCGAGTCCGGAATTTTTTTGAGTATTTTTCAAGCCTATATCTCGGTCTTTTAGTTTTTACTTTTTTAAAATATCACTTACCGTATTTTTAAAAAATCGTTAAAAAATGAATTTTGGAAAAAACGTGGTACTGTTAGACGTTTCGCTCTATAAAATATTTTCAAAGCATGTTACCGAAATTTTAAAAACAACAAGACCAGCAAAACATTTCCAGCTTTCTTTTGAACTTTTGTTTGAAATAATGCAAACATTTTTAAAGACAAAAAAATCCGTCCAAAGTTTGAAAATATTTCCAAAAAAAGCTCGAAATTCCTATAAGCCACGCCTCCCACCGCTTCCCATGCAAGGGGGCATGATTTACGAGGTCGATTAGCCTAATGACTCTCACTCCGGGAAGCATTGCTGCTTCGGATTCGGACAATGGGGAAAGTGTAGTCCCCTCTTCAGACCCTCAAACCGGCCAGACACAGAAGACAGACCACATGTTTTTTCGAAAGGGAAGAAAATTGAGATCTTTTTGGAAGAAATTTGGAGAAGCTATGACTTATATGTAATCCTTTATATGGGCAAATTCCTGTTCCCACGGTACTATAAAAATATTTTTCACGAATTAAATGTTTGTACAGTTGGGGAAAAAAAAAACATTTTTTTAAAAATGTAAGCTTGAAAAAATTACTGCTCTTTAATTAGTAAATCAAATGAGAAATTATTTAATGTAAGTAATTATTCATTTGTAGGTTATTGATTTAATTTTCTTCTACACAATCCATTCTTCTTTTCTTCAAAAACTTTCTGAAGAGAAAAGCGTTGCCTTTACTCCCCCCCCCCCCTCTTAAAGACAACTGTGTATGCCACAGATATAACTAAATTGAGCGAGATAGAGTTTTTTTGTTTTTTACTGAAGTAAAAGGAATGATAAACTTTAAATGTTTTCGTAAATTAAAAAGATATTTTTGAGAAAATGAATGTAATTTCAAAATTTTATATTGGCCTCTTTCTGAATGCAATGTTTCAATAATTTGTGTTTTAGAAACCGAAAAAAAAAATTAAATTTTGATTAAATAAACCAACATCTTCCGGTGGAGCTGGAATTTTGAAAAACAAAATTACATATAAAGGTCGACAGCTGGGGGGGGGGGGGGGGGAATACTAACAACCTCCTTTCTTTCTTTTATTTCCTTTTTTTTAATGATTTTTTTATGCCATTCGTAACATTTCTTAGCCTTTCCTTTCATAAGATTTTTCCATCTTTCGATATCTTTTACTTCTTCTTATCCTACTTTTCCGTAAAAGTAAAAAAAAAAAAAAAAAACAACGAAAGAAGGCTAATGTATCAGATCACAAGAATATCGTTAAAAATAGGAAAAAGTCATAAACAAGTGAAGTAAATAAATACACATTGAAAAATTTAAAAAAAATTGAAAGTAGGGGTTTGAGATGGGGTAATTGTGTCTGTCGGTCTGTCTCTCCCCCCCCCCCTGTAGGGCCCCATTTGTCCCCGAGGGCAAGCCCTCGGGGGCATCTAAAAATCCGATGCGCCAGACAATGGCAGGTGCGGGGGGAAAAAAAAAAAAAAAAAAAAAAAAAAAAAAAAAAAAAAAAAAAAAAAAAAAAAAAAAAAAAAAAAAAAAAAAAAAAAAAAAAAAAAAAAAAAAAAAAAAAAAAAAAAAAAAAAAAAAAAAAAAAAAAAAAAAAAAAAAAAAAAAAAAAAAAAAAAAAAAAAAAAAAAAAAAAAAAAAAAAAAAAAAAAAAAAAAAAAAAAAAAAAAAAAAAAAAAAAAAAAAAAAAAAAAAAAAAAAAAAAAAAAAAAAAAAAAAAAAAAAAAAAAAAAAAAAAAAAAAAAAAAAAAAAAAAAAAAAAAAAAAAAAAAAAAAAAAAAAAAAAAAAAAAAAAAAAAAAAAAAAAAAAAAAAAAAAAAAAAAAAAAAAAAAAAAAAAAAAAAAAAAAAAAAAAAAAAAAAAAAAAAAAAAAAAAAAAAAAAAAAAAAAAAAAAAAAAAAAAAAAAAAAAAAATTTACAAAGGAGTGGACCAGCCCTGCGTGCAAGTAAGTAGAGCTGATTACACTGGCAGCAGGGGATCTCTCTGCCTGAAGTGACAAGTCAAATGTGGGGGAGAGTAGACCCTTCGTCCATGAGCTATCGTACATTTCATTGGTAGTTGAAATGTCAATCACTTGAGGTTGACACACTCCCCTCATACTCTTGGAAGGCCATCTTAAGCCTAACCACGAAATTTTTTCTGACTGAAGAGCAGCCTTAATAGAAAATTTGGGGAAGCAATGTTCGGGGGTAGCCGTACTAAATGCGGTAACGACGCGTGCGCAAGCTCGTGGAAAAGAGAAGATCCTAACAATAAATGAAGGAAGTACGTCCGCGCAAAATAGTGTTTCAGAAGATAAAACTCCCGCTTTACAGGTAATGCCAAGCGAGAGTCTAGAAATTCCCGCACTTAACATAAACTCTCCGGAATTGTCTTTGGCTCAGATAAGCCCTGACGACTTTAAGTTGGCGCAAAGGGAGTGCACTAATCTGAAACCTTTGTTTGATCTTGCAAAGAGAGATACGGGCACGAAAGGAAAAAATTATTATTGCTTTGAAAATGGGTTATTGTTCAGGTTGCAAGAAAACCATTTGGGTAACACTAAGAAATTAGTTGTTGTCCCTGAAAAATTACGGAACAAAATACAAGCTCTCTGTCACGAGGGTACTTCTGCGCATTTAGGCATGACGAAATCCAAAGACAAATTGAATCAGTACTTTTTTTGGCCAGGCTGCCACATGCAAATGGAGGACTTCATACGATCCTGTGATGAATGTCAGAGGGCCGGGAAGCCAAAAGATAAAAGGAAGGCCCCCTTAAAATTGGTTCCTGTCATCCAGGAAATATTTTATCGAATAAATATAGACGCCTGTGGTCCCCTGCCGTTGACGCCCAGTGGGAAAAGGTACATAATCACGGCAATATGCATGTCGTCAAAATATTCCGAGGCTATACCCGTAACTGACATACGGTCGGTTACGGTCATAGATGCATTGCTGACGATTTTTAGCCGTATGGGGTTTCCCCATGAGATTCAGTGCGACCAGGGCAGATCGTTCACTAGCAGTGGCGGATCCAGAGGGGGGGGGGGGGGGACGGGGGCCCGTGCCCCCTCCAGACGCTTTAGGTAAGGACTAGAAAGAATTGACTTTCTTTTCTTCCTTTACGCTAAAAACGAGGAAAAAGAAACTATTTTGCAGATGGAGCGATAAAACTTCTATTCTTTCAATTCTATGTGACAAACTGAGATAACTGGGTAATTGCTAAGACAGAAAGAAGCAGACACCTGCAAAATCACTTAGACAGTTGATTTATGCTCACGTTAAATCTTCAATAGACTTGAAGAAGACTCCATTTGACCCCCCCCCCCCCTAAATTTTCGCGAAAAAGTTATTGGTGATTTTGCGAGCTGAAAATTTCGCGAATTATATATGAACAAAACCAAAAGTTAAAAAAAAGTGCTCAAGAAAATAAGTGCTTTCACAGTATATATTCCTTTATTATATATGTCCAGTTTTAAAAAAAAATGTGTTTTTTTTGTATTTAATTAGGGAATAATTAATTAAAATTTTATTGATAATTTAAATTTAATAAATCAATTAAGTTTAATTAAATAATTGATTAAATTATATTTGGAAAGTAAAACGGATCACAGTTTCTGGAGTTGTGTCCCCCCCCCCTCTATTTTGTTTTTAAGCTGAAACCACGCACATCAGCCACATTGTGCCCCCCCCCCCCCCAGAATTTTTTTCTGGATCCGCCACTGTTCACTAGTGCCTTGACGACTGAATTTTTTGAACGTTTTGGCATTAAAGTGCATCACAGCTCTGTCAGCCATCCTGAATCAAACCCCGTGGAAAGATTTCACCGAACGGTTAAGAGGCTCTTACGGGCTATTTGTTTGGAGTCTGGTCCCGATTGGGAAACAAATCTACCTCTAGCGTTGTTAGCTCTAAGAACCGTGACGCATGAAAGTTTAGGCTTTACCCCGGCGGAGCTAGTTCACGGGAAGAATCTCCGAACTCCGGAGACTCTTTTATACGAGCAGTGGGTTGAGCCCGAGGAGTTAAACCAACCTGTAACTGAATATGTGTTCAATCTAACCAATAGATTAAAAAGGTGTCAGGAGGCCGCCGCTCAAAAGGTAGAGGCCCTACAAGAAAAACGGAAAACGTGGTATGACAAAAATACCGTCAAACGTGAATTTAAAGAGGGTGACTTAGTTTTAATATTTGCGACTTCGAAACCAAACAAATTATCACCCCAATGGATTGGACCCGGAACCATTGAAAGCAATTGTCGGAAACTAATTATGTGGTGGGTCTAAGTGGGAAAAGAGAAAGGTCACAGATTTATCACGTAAATATGCTGAAACCTTATTATAAACGACCGGAACTTGTAAATTTTTTAGCGTTTGATGAATGTAGTGAAATGTTGGCGGATCAAGATTTAGACTTTCCGTATATAGGTTATAACCCTACCATTTATGATTTTGAGGACGTTTGTCGCACAAACAATCTAGCAGAACGTTTAGAGCCGGAACAAGTAAGTCAGCTGAGAGACTTGCTGAACAAATATTCGAAGAGTTTCTCAAATGATCCTGGCTTAGCAGATTTAGTAGTACATGATATCGATTTAATTAGTGACCAAGTAATAAGATCTAGACCTTATAAAATGTCGCACAGACAAACCGAAATTTTACGAAATGAAGTACAGCGGATGCTTGATTTAAAAATAATTGAAGTTGGGGAGAGCGACTATGTCTCGCCGATGATACTTGTAGAAGCTCCTGAGAAAGACCCCAGAGCATGTGTAGACTATCGTCGGTTAAATAAGGTAATCCGTACAGAGTTTTATCCACTCCCAAATATCGAGGAAAGGGTAGAAAGTGTTTCAGCGGCAAATTACGTATCAGTCTTGGATTTTTCAAAGGGTTACTGGCAAATTGGCCTTAGTCCAAAGGCTCAAAGGCTTGCGGCTTTCGTTACCAGTTTTGGGACATACAGGCCTCTTCGCATGCCCTTCGGACTTAAAAACGCCCCGTTCTTTTTCAGTAAACTTATGGCCATTTTATTAAAAGACTGTGAACAATTCGCTGTGCCTTACTTGGATGATGTGGCTATTTTCTCGAATACCTGGGAAGATCACCTCCAACACCTTGATTGTGTGCTTAAAAAAATTTCAAAGGCCAAGCTTACCATTAAACCATCTAAATGTAAATTTGCACAAAATCATGTCAAGTACTTGGGGCACATGGTTGGAAATGGTTTCCGAACCCCTGCTGAGGCTAAAATTCTAAGTGTTGTAAATTTTCCGACACCTCGAACTAAAACGGAAATTCGGGCGTTTTTGGGACTTGCCGGATATTATAGCCGGTATATTTTGGTGTACTCGGTTATAGCTGCCCCTTTAACAGACGCTTTAAAGGGTAAGACAAAACGCGAACAGGTTAATTGGACCGAGGAATGCGACAAAGCGTTTAAATAGCTAAAAAAGAGGCTAACTAGTAAACCAGTGCTATACGCTCCCGATTTTAAGAAGGAATTCATTATTCAAACAGACGCATCAGATATTGGGATGGGAGTTGTGCTTACGCAGTTAGGTGAAAATGATGAAGAACATCCGGTACTTTTTCTAAATAAAAAATTCTCGGAGGTGGAAAAAAAATATTGTACTACGGAAAAGGAATGCGCCAGCATCGTTTTTGGCATAAAAAAACTGCATTATTACCTGGATGGGCAAATTTTCAAGGTCATAACAGATCATAATCCCCTGGTCTGGCTAAACACGAACGCTAGCTCTAATCCCAGACTAATGTGTTGGGCATTAGCTTTGCAGCCGTATAACTTCACTGTGATCCACCGGTCAGGGAAGCAGAATAAAAATGCTGATTCACTAAGTCGTGCTCCTCTTCCCTAGCCATAGAGCTAAATAAGGCCCCTAAACAGTTCTATTATTATTTAGTATTTTTATTGATGTTTAGGATACGAAAATTTTGTGTTGTGTATTTGTAATTGTACTTTATGTTTACAACATTCTGATCCTCAGGATGTAGCTGATTTGCAAAATTTCTCTGTGATGTAATATTGTGAGCACAGATAGAATTTAAATGCTGTATCAGTTTTGTATTGCAGAAAATTTCTGAACTGGTTAAAATTCATAATCAGCTCGTTAATTGATTTTTATTATTATTATTATTAATCATTAACTTTGAAAATTTTCAACTTGTCAGGAAGTTTATTCTAATATTATTAAGTACTCCCATATCTTTGCACTAGTGATGATGAGGAGAGTGTATTTATTGCTGGAAAGTTTGTTTTAATCAACTACTCATTTTTTGTTTTAAAAGAAAAACTTCTAGTTTAAAGAGTGAAAAAAATTGGAGTTTTGAAAGTCATGGTTATTCGCTAGCCAAAAGTAAAGTAAGGGAATTAGTTATGATTCTAAAATCATAAATTATATACTTGAGTTCTACTTTTCATTTTTGATTGGTTGTGTTTATTGATTTAAGCTCTTTGTTTAAGAGAAGCTCAGAGTTAGAGCAAATGATGGTGTGAAAAACACATCTTAACTAGTTGTGTTGACTGTTTTATATACATTAGTATGAGTTACTTTTTGAAGCAACTGCACTGACCAGTTATTATTATTTTTAAAATTTAGTTATAACTAACTTACTTTGAAAATATTAGTTTCAATTAAAATATTAAATTATTAACTTTAAAATCAAGTCAATTGTTTACTTGTGTATCACAGCCAACTCATAAGGAAAGGATACTTTGTTTTATTAAGTTTACTTTATTGTGTGAAATTGTTCATTTTTGTCATGGATTTTTGAAGTTCTGAAGGGGGGAGGAGTTGTAGCGTCTTCTTGGCGACCGCATCCGGTCCTTTTTGCCTCGTTCCGACGTATCCACTTTCCCCTCGGTCCCCTTTCATGTTATCGGCGTCGAGAAAAATAATACTTCAAAAATCCAGATGCTTGCTGGCTTTGTCCGTCCGAATTTGGCCCCTGACCTCTGGCATCCGTTTAGCCCAAAATCTATTTCCGTTCCCAGGGTTGTGTGCCCGCCGACAAAAGGGGCGGCCGCATCCCTCTCGATTTTATCTGAAAAGGGGGCTGGGCAGTTTCCGGAGTCCTGGCCAACGGACATGTAAGGAGAAGTAAGAAAATTCTGAGTTCGAGGAGAACATCTTTTGACGAGGAGAGAAACGGACGTGTTCCGTCCGACCTCGGTCACTGTCTACCCACCCTAAGTTTTGATGAAGCTGTAAATAATATATAAATAAAATCTTGTTAAGTTTTACTATTGAAGTCATGCATACACACAAGTCCTCAAGACGTTACAACACCATTAGAAGGCCTCGCAGGGCGACAGCTTTTTACCAAGGCTTGTTGAATCGAAATAAAGTTTGTATGGTTGCAGGTTGAGGTGAGGGCTGCCAATTTTAAAACTGCAAATACGGAACAGACGGGGCACATCGACAAGGGGGGGAGGGGCTTGAGACGCGCATTTGCATCATTTCTTCTGTGCCGATTCTTCATGTGCGAGCTTGAATGTTTTTATTATCCAGTAAATAAAAACGGAGGAGCGCGGAAGATCACACTTCAAACTGAAGCAGCATAGAACAGAAATGAATATAACCAATAAAGATTCAATATGCGATGCGACTCAAAATGACAACGGTTTTCCCGAAGGATATAATTTAAGCAAAAGGAGATAAGTACATCTGGTTAAAATAATGAGTAAATAAAGGAAGTCCATCTACAGCGCATTTAAAAACAGTTTCCGGAGTATATACTTCAAAAAATGTTTCAATATACCTTTTGAAACTTGAAGACGGAAGTACATGATTAACAGTGAATAATCTGAAAATAATGTACATGCACAAATAAATGACAAGAAGATTTAGTGACAAATTCAGTTATTCAAATGCAAAACCTGTAATGTATGGAATTATCTTCTGAAATGAATTCTACATAGTTCTTTTCCTTGTCATGTTTGTTTGTTTTGTGTTTTCTGGGATGTGCGAAATAAAAAGATTCGTTGAGATAAATTTCATTACAAAATGCAAATTTGCAGGAATGTAACATGCAGTTAAAAAATGAGACAATAACTTTTAAATTCTGAAATTTTTCATGCATCACGAACGGATTTCTCTCCTTTTCGTAAAAAAAAAATATTAACAACAACAAAAATAATAATAATGAAAAAATAAATGTCATATGATGACTCAAAGTCTAAAATCAATGTTAAATTTAATGCATATTGAGATCCCGTCATATTAAACTTCAAAATTCAAGAAAAAATTTACCATTTGAAAGAAAAGGCATCCATATTGTAGTGATTAGTAATCTGACAGAGAAAATGAACAATTCGGGTTCACATGCCCATCAGAAAACGTAATTATTATTATTATTTTGGAGAGTTTTTTTCTCCGGTGAAAAGAGCAAAAAATGACAGATGAAATCAAAACAATTTTCAAATTAATTAATTCCCATGCTAACTAGGGAATTTTTAAGCTCAAACCCAGTCATTGGAAATGGTTGATATATTTTTTTCAGGGGAAAAATTTCAAATTGCGAATATAATATTGCAATAGCTGGATTTTTAATTGCTAACGCAAAACAAAAAACAAAATTAAAAATGTTCATACATATTAGAACGGAGATTAAAAATGATTTTTTTTTTTTTTTTTTTGTATAAAATTGTTTTCCCGATAATAAGGAAAAGTTGCGGGGCACAGGAACTATACGCATAAAATTTGAAATGCACTTATTTCTGCATTGCGTAAATTTGAAAATTTGGATCGTGAAGTGGTTTATTGATCAAAAGGTATTAATTGATCTATATTAATTTTACAGGTATGTTTCTACTACCATTTCTCACTTTTTCCACGCTAGTGCGAAGGAAGATATTTAAATTTCAGATTTTGTACTCACATTTTAATAATACTTTATTCCAACTTACCTGCTCTATCTCAATGGAAATTTGAAAACATGTAAATTTCCCAATATTTCTGTAAATTTCCATAACTGTTGCGAATTTTGTATATTTCAACGTGGGAATGGAACCCTAAGATATTTATTGATTGATTCTAAATTTTTTTTTACTTATATTTCTGGTGTCATTCCACTATTCCACAACTTTTTCGCAGTATCGAGGAAATAATTACTAGAAACAGAGCTTTTGCAAATTCGTATGTTTACTGCTACTATTAATTATACAAAAAGAACAAATAATAAAAATAAGTAATTAATTTTTTAAATGCTTGTATTACTAATATTATTATTATTATTGTAGCTATTATGTTAGTTTTTATTTCCATTTAGATGTTTTAAGAATTGTTTCATTACTTTTTATGAACTGTTGTGAAGCTTGAAAAATGAATGTGCAAGCAAATTTTATTGTTTTCCTACCCGTTTACTAAGGACTACCAAAGGGATTCGCCAATTTCTTTCCGAGTTTTAGAAGGGCTTCGCTAGGAAAAAAAAAGTTGGGAACCCCTGACTTAAATCGTATGCAGAAATTTTGCATAAGAGACATAGTTCCTTTTCTTTAATGACGCGAGTTCGCATGCATAAATTTAATGTAGACAAATAATTAGTCCTCATTTGAGCTGCGAAACTAAAGAATAAAACGTCAACATAGTCAAAAATTGAGGACACGTGTTTCAGAGTTACAAGGAGCCCGTGTTGCAATGCAAAGAAGTAAGCTTACGGATGAGAAACAACCAAACCGTTTTTATTCTTTAGCTAATAAGATATTATTTCGTAGTGCCACACAGCAAACATCGCATAACCAGGAATGGGCAGCCTTTGGAAAGCTGCGGGCTAAACTCAAAAGCTTAAAAAAGTCGCGGGCCGTAGAGATAAGCAGGTGTCAAGTTACCGAGATTCCGTAACTTCAATCGCTGATATTGGTCTGTATTGTTATTTACTTGACATTCAAGTTATAAGAGTGAATTCCAGTGTACGAAATTATTCTCGTTTATTATTTATCTATTATTATTTTGAAAAGTTAATACATTACAAATAAATAAATATATAAACATTAAATCAAAATACCTCATGAGAAAAAAATCCATAATTTTTGTTTGCTTTTCCCTCTGAAGAGAAAACAAATTCCCCAACACTATTAGGCTTGCTAATTTGCAATTAACTTTTTTCTCGTGTTCGTAGAAAGGTACAAGGGGACTAAGGAAATTTTCTAGGAACACTTTCAAGAAAAGAATTCATTTATTGATGAAAAAACACCGCTGTAAAATTCCCAGAATTGTGCACCGTGGAAAAATACCGGAGGAAAAAGTTAATAAGAATACAAAATGGAGGTCGACTTACAGGGGTTTCTGAAAATTGTGTGTCAAGTTAGAGAGTTTTTCGCCCATTGAAATTAGCATTGGGCCAACCATTAGGGGAGGGATATGTCGACTTACCAAGGGTTAGTCGACTTATCTGCGCGTCGAGCTACCGAGGTTCCACTGTATTTAGTTTAGTCATGTGAACTGTGAAGAAAATAACTTTTGAGATTCAGGAAAAGAAACATGTAGTTTGTTTTCTAAACAATGTCCCATGCTTTTCGCCATTCCCCGAGGAAGTGTACTGTACAGTGGAACCTCGCTATTCGCACACAATTCATTACAGGAGGCAGCTCGAATGGCAAGTTGTACGAATAGCGAATTATTTTTTCACATAAAATGCAGTGTAAATTGGATTAATCCGGTCCAGACACACAGATGGTTGCTTATTTAAACCTATGAAAAACAAATGTACAGTACTGTACATGAAATTATAGATAAATTAAAATTTAACTGCACTTTGCTTGTACTGAGGTGAGCTGATGGCATATGTTTAATGTTGAGATGAGGGAATGAAAGGGCTGGAAGAGGAAGAGGAGGCCCCTTCTATAAAAACATCAGGTAATATCCCTTCAAGTGTTTTCTCCCTTCCTGTTGTCCTTTCTTTTTGCACTAGAAGAATCTTGGGCTTCTTTCCCTAAAAACCTGTCCAATGTTGTCTGGCTTTGACGATTGTTCAGAATTTTTCTAAAATGGCCAATAACATTGTCGTTGAACAAAGCATCCCAACATTGCTGTTGACCACAGCAGTGTTGGGATGCTGTTTTCCCATCACTCTCTGCGTTTTCTTGCAGGAATAACACAGCTCTTTAATTTCTGCAAAGTAAATGCTTTTCTTACTACTTTCCTCCTCTGAAGAAGAAAGTTCTTCAACCACTTCCTCTAGATGCCCCCTTAGAAAGCTAAAATTGTCAGTAAAATCTCAAAAAGTATTAAAATTTAAAAAAAATCCAAAACGCGAAACAAATTACTTCTAGACGAGTTCAAAATGAGCATAATTTCTCGATTTTTTTCTTAAAAAAAGCCAAACTGGCGACCCAGCTGACCCCTGGCGCCGTACGAATTGAGGGACAAGTACGAATGGCGGATTTCCACTGTATATGTTCTACGTCATAACATCTTTCCGATAAAGTTTATTTTAAGTTAATCGGTTGGTTAGCTCAGGATTTGTATACGAGTGAAATTTTCCCGTAGGCGGTGTCGGTTTTTTTTTTTTTCTGAACTATGAAATTCGGAGTGGATAAAAAAATATTTCACGCCGAGAGCTCCTTCCAATACGATTGTTCAAAGGAATTTGGATCTTCTGCCCAGAATTTGCATACTTTGCTTCGGGAAAAAATCCCGAAGTCCCTAATGTTCAGAATTTTTGTTCAAAATTGAACGAATAATTGTTCAAATCAAAAAGTAAAGTATGAAAATGAGATGTCCTCGCCAAGATCTTTCGAATGCAGGGAAAAAAATCTTTCGAATCGGACAATTCCTTCAAAATTAATTGGGGGGGGGGAGACATGCGCACCCAGAACCCCCCGCACCTGCCATTGTCTGGCGCATCGGATTTTTAGATGCCCCCGAGGGCTTGCCCTCGGGGACAAATGGGGCCCTACAGGGGGGGGGGGAGACAGACCGACAGACACAATTACCCCATCTCAAACCCCTACTTTCAATTTTTTTTTAAATTTTTCAATGTGTATTTATTTACTTCACTCGTTTATGACTTTTTCCTATTTTTAACGATATTCTTGTGATCTGATACATTAGCCTTCTTTCGTTGTTTTTTTTTTTTTTTACTTTTACGGAAAAGTAGGATAAGGAGAAGTAAAAGATATCGAAAGATGGAAAAATCTTATGAAAGGAAAGGCTAATAAATATTACGAATGGCATAAAAAAATCATTAAAAAAAAGGAAATAAAAGAAAGAAAGGAGGTTGTTAGTATTCCCCCCCCCCCCCCCCCAGCTGTCGACCTTTATATGTAATTTTGTTTTTCAAAATTCCAGCTCCATCGGAAGATGTTGGTTTATTTAATCAATATTTAATTTTTTTTTTCGGTTTCTAAAACACAAATTATTGAAACATTGCATTCAGAAAGAGGCTAATATAAAATTTTGAAATTACATTCATTTTCTCAAAAATCCCTTTTTAATTTACGAAAACATTTAAAGTTTATCAATCCTTTATCCCTTCAGTAAAAAACAAAAAAACTCTATCTCGCTCAATTTAGTTATATCTGTGGCATACACAGTTGTCTTTAAGAGGGCAGGGGGGGGGGGGAAGTAAAGGCAACGCTTTTCTCTTCAGAAAGTTTTTGAAGAAAAGAAGAATGGATTGTGTAGAAGATAATTAAATCAATAACCTACAAATGAATAATTACTTACATTAAATAATTTCTCATTTGATTTACTAATTAAAGAGCAGTAATGTTTTCAAGCTTACATTTTTTAAAAAATGTTTTTTTCCCCAATTGTACAAACATTTAATTCGTGAAAAATATTTTTATAGTACCGTGGGAGCAGGAATTTGCCCATATAAAGGATTACATATAAGTCATAGCTTCTCCAAATTTCTTCCAAAAAGCTCTCAAATTTCTTCCCTTTCGAAAAAAACATGTGGTCTGTCTTCTGTGTCTGGCCGGTTTGAGGGTCTGAAGAGGTTGTCTACACTTTCCCCATTGTCAGAATCCGGAGCAGCAATGCTTCCCGCAGTGAGAGTCATTAAGCTAATCGACCTCGTAAATCATGCCCCCTTGCATGGGAAGCGGTGGGAGGCGTGGCTTATAGGAATTTCGAGCTTTTTTTGGAAATATTTTCAAACTTTGGACGGATTTTTTTGTCTTTAAAAATGTTTGCATTATTTCAAACAAAAGTTCAAAAGAAAGCTGGAAATGTTTTGCTGGTCTTGTTGTTTTTAAAATTTCGGTAACATGCTTTGAAAATATTTTATAGAGCGAAACGTTTAACAGTACCACGTTTTTTCCAAAATTCATTTTTTAACGATTTTTAAAAATACGGTAAGTGATATTTTAAAAAAGTAAAAACTAAAAGACCGAGATATAGGCTTGAAAAATACTCAAAAAAATTCCGGACTCGAAAACTTCAAAGGAACTTTCTAAAACTTAGTCCAACTTTTCCCGTAGGTTAACATTGGTTTCGAAGATTTGAAACTCTGACTGAAGAGCAGCCTTAATACACGGACGATAGTAGGTGCGCGATGTGATGTACTACAGAAAAGAAATTTTTTTGGTAAAAAGTGTAGGAAAAAATTATGTGAATCTTTAAAAAAAAAAAAAAACGGAAAATTGCGAAGGAATTGAATTTTTCTATACATGCCTTTTTCTTCAGAACAAATGCGCTAAATTTGGAAAAGTGCCCTTTTTTTTACAGTAGCACCCTGCCCTTTTTCGATCCTCTGAAATTTTATGCCACATTATTATTGTTGAACAAATTAGAAATCAAAACACTCATTTTCAATTTAATCAAGAGTTCAAAGCGCTAATGATAATCAACAAACTCGTGAAACATTGATTTGAAGCAAATTAATTGCATGCATTACCTCACTTTATATTATATTGGACATTCTTAGATTCCAAAGTTTTTCTCTTTTTTTTTTTTTTTTTTTTTATATTGTACTGGACAACAAATCTGACTGACTTACTCTATACACTTTGGAAATCGATTAACTGACACCTTAAGGCTAGTATTATTTTGCTTTGACATTTATTTAGTCGATTATTTTTTCCTTTACTTTATACTTGATATTTCTTCTTTTTTGATTCAGAAATAGTAAAAATGTCTTGTGCATTGTACAAATATCGTAGGTTGTAGATTTAAGGAGTCCATGAAAGTATGACAAATAAAGACTTCTTTAAAAAATGCTTCAAATTTAAGTTGAAAGCAGGAGGAAAATAATTAACTAATTTCAAAACCTTTTAACTGATAACACTAAAGCTCATTGATAGCTACCAAAGTTTAAAAAAGAAAATCGGTTGACAAACAGAGGAGAAAGTGGTGCTTAACTGTTTTTCCTTTGCCTATTGTATTTGTACAGTGAAACCCCGATTTTACGTTCCTCAAGGGACTGGGCAAGAAAAACGTAAAATACGGGACAGACATAGAATGCAAAAATCAAATAGAAAAAAACTAAAGGTAGTAAAGATGACTCTTTCAAAAGGTATAATATCTATATTTTACAAAAAGAACATTATTATACATACCATTTTAAGATAATTTTAGCACATTTAGATGCAATTTCTGGCGTTTAGGCTGAAAATAATCCGTAATAGTGGATTGTTTTTTAGTCATTGAGTTCAAAGTGAATGCAGCGTCTTCTAGGATTGAAATACGTTGCAAGTTTTTTTCCTGGTCTTTATAAGAAAGAAAATCGTCTTTCACTATTTGTAAGCTCTTCATTGCAATAGTGAAAGAAGGGACGGGCTGTGCTTCCGGTTGTTTTTGTTGATCTTCATCGGCTGACGAAAAGTACAGAAGGAAAAATATTGCTTATTTTAGAACATTTTTTTTTTTCACATTCCAGGGAAAACGTAAAATGCGGGAAATTTCATGTATAACAAACTTACAATCCGGGTTAAATTAACATTTTTAGTATACGGAAAATAAAGGACCTGATGAAAAAAAAGGAAAATGCGGGAAAAACGTATATTCGGGGGACGTAAAATCGGGGTTTCACTGTATTAGATTTTGTATATCATTTCTGGTCCAAATTTAGTGCTCCATATGCAGGGTATCTACCACGTTTCACAAAGTCAATTTGGTGACTTTTTAGTGACTTTTCGGGGACTGAGTAAACTTATTTAGTGACCTAGTATATTTTCCTAAAACCTGTTTTTAAAAACTTTATTTTTAATAACAATTACATAAAATGACAAATTAATGCTGAATTTCCTAATATAAATTATTTAATTTTGTTTTTACATTTTTGAATACTTTTTCAAAATTAATATCAGTGTACAGAACAAAAGAAATAATGAGTAAGACTTCCACAAGTCTGTTATGTCACACACACATATATATACTTAATGAAGCACTGCAATTACTCATGAACTATTTTTTTCAGTTAAAATCTTTTTTTTCAAGCAGTTTTGTCATAGCCTAAGGATTAAAATGGTATATATATATATATATATATTTTTTAATTTGGTCAATATCAGACGAAGTTATTTTATGTTGAAACGAAAAAGGAACTTTCAACTGTATCTTACAAAATTTTTAAAACATTTTTTAAAAGTTAATATGTTTAGAATCGTTATAGCTTGAGGATTCAAGTGGTATATTCGTTTTAAAATTTCGTCAATATGCGACGATTTTAGCGCAGTTTTTGGGCAAATTTGTGGGTCTTACAAACTATGGAATTTTAATTACTAAATCCGAAAGTAATGTTTTGAAGCTTATATTTTAAGAATTAGTACACCCTGAGCTTTAAGAAAGTAGTTTTGTTTTCTTTTTGTTTTAAAAAATGAAGCTGATGCGAGAATAGATAAATTAACAAAAATCGCAAATATTTTCCCATATCTCTGCTTGCAAGCCACGGATGGGATCCGTCCGCCAGTGCGTTGGGGGAAAAACTGCAATGTAGACGTAGCAAAAATCATTGAAAATTTTTTAAAATAATTGAAAACTTATTGAGAATTGGAATGAATTATAAATCTAAACCATTCTTGAATCTACCTGAAGACACACAAAAAATTTAATTAAAATCGGCGCAGCCGTTCAGGAGGAGTTCAGTGACATACACATGCACAGAAGAATTATATATATAAAGATTGAATGAAAATAGAAAAATGTTAATTTATTTTGTAACAATATATAATGAGTACTTGAAAGGGGGAAAAACACAATGCTAAAGATGATCTAAAATTTAAAAACATTAAATTACATGTAAAAAAAGGAAAAAACTTTTTGGAAAAAATATTTTTTTAATTAGGTTATGAATAAGGATGTAATATTTAAAATTAATAAGCCGTTTATTTGATCACTAGGTAAAAATAATTTTAAAAAATATATTTTTTAAATAATTTTTTCGGCCGAAATTTCGGACGGGCGTGGCAAAATCACGCCCATGCAAGTCCTTTACTACAGAAGTTGAAACTTGAGAAATATTGTAAATAATGGTAAGCTCAAAGTTATTGATGTCCCAGAGGAAGAATCCGATAGCAAACGAGAGCTAGGAAGTTTTATCGAAGCCGATGCAACTGGATTTTGAAATGCGTAAAAAATCGATATTGATCCTTGAAAGCGCAAAAAACGAACTAAACGCGCAATTTTACTCGTGATTTGTAACATTTGGCAGGCATGTACGTAGGCTACGGTAAAAAAAAAAAAAAAAAATCATAAAAAAGAAAAAGAAAGAAAAATTTCCAAAATTACGAATTTTTGCGAAAATGAAATTTTTAATTTCCATTTTTTTCCGAAAATACGGAAAAATCACACGTCTGATAATACGAAAATATGAAACCATTTAAAATCAATGTTATATCTACCATCTATCGCATTAATCAACCCCACTTTCAGTTCTAAAAATAGCTGCGCCGCGAATTGTGGCGATCATCGGGCTGAGAAAAAAAAGACATTCAGAGTCGTCGAATTTTTTCGTGACCGGTTGTCCAGTTTCGTTACTTTTGGGGGACTTCCGTGACCCCTTTTCCGATTTGGTGACTTTTGGGGGACTTCCGTGACTTCGGTGACCGGTAGACACCCTGATATGGCCAGTTATATTTCTACAATTGACTTCTTGGCATTTCAAAAACATTTATTGTTTAAGAAAGCCCGGATTTTCTCTACATTATTTATATCAGATTGAAAAGGAAAAATTCAAAGCTAATGCCCTGTTCGAGCAATGTCCAGTAGCGGATTTAGGCTTAGGCCCATGAGGCCAGGGCCTGGGGCGTCAAATTTTGATGGGGCACCAAAATTTTTAAGACGACTAAAATTAAAAATCATCTGTAGTGTTACTTAAAACAACTATTAGGCAAGGATGAAGATACACGTTCTGCATCAAATATAAGTGCATTTTTACATTCACGTGAACTCACGATATCTATCCAAATATAGACATTGCGTTACATATATATCCGAGTATTCCTGCAACGAATTGTTCTGGAGAAAGATCATATTCCACAATGCCCTGTTCGAGCAATGTCCAGTAGCGGATTTAGGCTTAGGCCATGAGGCCAGGGCCTGGGGCGTCAAATTTTGATGGGGCACCAAAATTTTTAAGACGACTAAAATTAAAAATCATCTGTAGTGTTACTTAAAACAACTATTAGGCAAGGATGAAGATACACGTTCTGCATCAAATATAAGTGCATTTTTACATTCACGTGAACTCACGATATCTATCAAATATAGACATTGCGTTACATATATATCCGAGTATTCCTGCAACGAATTGTTCTGGAGAAAGATCATATTCCACCCTGAAAAGAGTGAAAACTTATTGGCGTGCAAGTATGAAGCAAGACAGATTCAATGCACTTACATTTCTAACCATTGAAGCACAATTGGATCAAGAAATTAAGTATGAGGAGGTCATTGATATTTTCGCACGGACGAAAGCAAGAAAAAAATTTATTATATGATTAATCGGATAAAAATAATTTATATTTTAATTACAAGTAATTTATTATTAATTCTTTGTTTAATTTATACCTGAATTAAATTTCTTATTATTATTGTTATTATTTTCATTATTTTATATACACACACATATGTACGAGGGTCATTTTTTAAGTAAGAACCGATTGTGCATCGTGTTTGCATCCAGTCAGGGGACGTCAGTTCAAGGTCAGCAACTCTTGGCCGATCCCCCACTACACCTTTTAAGACTACCAACTCTATGCACTCTACCGGGACCGCCGCAAGTAGAAAAGAGAGGGGGAAATCATGTTGTGGGCCTGGTCCTCGCGAGACGGGAGATTTGTTAAGCGATGGAAAGCAACGCTGTGTTTCGATAATGTTTCGTTGCTTTATGAATAATTTCATTAGTTACATCGATAGCAAGTGTTCTTGCAGCAAAAGTTTTGTTCTTAGAATTGAACAGGAAACTTTAAAATGTGTTTTTGACTATGATAGCTGCATTATTTTTTTTATTCCGCATTTTTATTTTTTAAGTGTTGAATTACTTCCTTTCAAAGTTTTAAACTTTGCCAGAGCCATGTTAGCCTACTGAAAAAAATTCTAGCGTTTTCCGCGAGGCACCACGAGGAGGTATGGTTGGTCTTTGCTCTCTACCCCCCCCCCCCCCATAAATTATTTACTTTTATTATCTTTAAGTTAAATTTTAACTTGTTATTTTAAAATACAGATATTATTTTGCTTTGTTAAAGAATCAATAATATTTATATTATTCGGCAGAACTAGATTTCAAAGTCATGCACTTGCGTTTCTTTTCTTGATTGACGTTCGGTAAAAATAAGTCCTCGTGATCGCTCAAAAGAAACTGAAACATTTTCTAACTATTTACAGAAGCTTTCCGAAGTTCTGGATTGGGATGGGTTAATCGGCCCCTGGCGATGTCAAGCAGATAATTTTCTGTCATTTCATTTTTCTGAAGCTAAAAATGCAATACAAGAATGACACTGCAAGTGATTTTTAATTTTGTAAGCCGCATAACCAGAAATATAAATAAATAGAGGTACATTATCTTCTTCCTCTTTGGTGTAAATACAAAAATCAACCCCATGAAAACTTATTTCTGTTTCATATTTTCATATTGTTCTTCGGAAAAATCAAGCAGAAATTTTGAAAGTGTAAACGATCCATATTTTGTAGAATGCAAATTGATAAAACTTATTAACTGCAATTTTTTTTCTGTTCGTATAACCTCTGAAATAGTTAAATTATAATTTCCCCCGTGGAGTTGAAAATATTGGTCTGATATGACGGAGACGATTAACAAAACCACAATCTTGAATGACCAAAATCATTTTCCGCGTCATTTCAAGCAAATTGTTTGCATTCATAAATTTTACTGGAAATAATCCAGCAACATCTTTATTTTGGAATGGACTGATGATATCATGAATTGCTTGCACACTTGTTGTTCTTTGGTGTCGTCTTTTATAAATGCTACTAACTTAACAACGTCAATATTTAAATGCACATATATCGATTACGAATTCATTAAAACATAAAATCTAGCTAGGGAGATCAGCTCACAAAAAGTAGATAATTTTCTAAACTCATAAAATATATTTAAAGTTCCTTTTCTTCCCATTTACCTTTAACTTAAATCAGTTTATCATGAACAATCCTTTAGACTATTACTGCTAATTACACGAACTAATGCATAGGAAAACATTAAAAATACTATTAATCGACAAAGGATTTTCTAATTCAAATATCGTACATCGATTTGATTACAATTGGTTTTTAGAAAGAACGTTATGGGAATGAAAAATGAGTATTTTTCTTTTAATCGGAAAGGCTTGCCTTGATATTTATTTGTTGAGTAAATTATTAGGTAGTAAATATTTAGCTCATTGTTAAAAAGCATTGTGAAAAATGTGCTAAAAAATCATGTGCCACTGTTATTGGCACATGAGGTATGCAAAATTTAACCGATGAAATAAGCAGAAATACACGTAGTGCTATACGAGACGGAAGAAATTTCCCATCGCTTAGCATTCGTCAAGATGGCGTTTAACATGTTTGGACCAGGCCCACAACGAAAAATTTCCCCTTTCTTCTCTCCGCGGGGGTCCCGACTCTACCAACTCTCTACACCAACTCTATGCACTACACCACCATTACTTTTCACGTCTCTACCAGTGCTTAGTTGTGTGGTTATACTGCATAGTTTGTCGCCATGTCCAGCGGCGGACTGGTAATGCGGGCATTCGGGCAAATGCCCGGTGGGCCGGTCTAACCTGGGCCGGTCGCAAAATATCTATTTTTTTTTTATAAAGTATACAGCTTTTACAATGTTCATAAAAAAAGGGGATCAAAACTTTGCCATAACCCGGGCTTCAGAGAGTGCAATGCAGCAATGGGGCAAAATCTCTAGGGTCTGGCCGTTGGGCCACAAGGGGGGGGGGGGCAGAATTTCTCAGGGCCGGCTGGTCCCTTATAGACAACCTAAACGGCTGCCTGAGAAGGAAAAATAATTACGTTTTATTTTTAAATTAAAAAAAATTAAAATAAATAAATGAAATACATCACTTTTGCGCTTTAGGCTACTGCCTAAGTCGTCTATATGGACGAGTTCTCGGGGCTGGCATGAGAAATTCTCAGGGCCGGCTCGTCCATATAGAAAACCTAGGTGCCCGTCTGTTATGCCAACTTTTAAGAGCCGCAAAATTGATGTTTTTAATTTTGAGCAGTGCAGGCGGGGAAGGCTAAGGTGGCGAGGCGATTGCCTCACGGCGCAACGCCCTAAAGGACGGCAGCTATTATCAGCTAATTAATATATTACGTATTATTGACCTTCTATGGTGAATAAGAAAAATTAATCTATCTATATATTTTGTAGACACTTAATATTATTCAAATACATATCTACATACTTACTGACAATATTTTTAATCCCTACAAGCTACAAAATACGGCCCTGAGAATTTCTCAATCCAGGTGATTCTCAGGGGCGGCCCCAGAGAATTTCTCTCCGGCCAGTTGTCTCAGCCGATTATCTCACTGCGCAACGCCCTAAAGTGCGGCGACTGTTAACAGCTAATTTATATACAGTATGGGACATGGGGCCGCCATCTTTCCAAATTTCGGAATTTTCCGGATTTTGGGTTCTCATTCAAAAAAAGTAGCAAGTAGCATCAGAGCTCATATAATTTGCTCTGAAAGTTTTTATCAGCATTTTGCTCATTTATAGTATTTTTGGTCACTGGCGTAGATAAGGGGGGGGGGACAACTCCCCCCCCCCAAACTTTTGACTTGGAGACTTAGAGGGACCCCACCGAAATGTTGGTGTCCGAAAACTTTTTTTGAGACCTTAACTCTCTTTACGCTTTATACTATTCTAAAAATACGTTTTTTAATAATTGAATGGAGTGAACACTGCCAAAAAAAAAGCGCTATAAAATTTAAAAAAAAAAGCAATTTTGGGGCCTTTGGGTTATAGGATCGTACTAGGTCGCACCTAGTGTTGCAAGTTTATCGCAGAAAAAAAGAGCCGGAAATTCGCAGCAAATTGCGCGAAATGTTCGCGAGAACACAAATATAATGTAATAAAAAACCAGAATATCTGCCATTAAATTTATTTTCTTAAATAAAAAAGGAATAATTTTATTACTTTCAATTTTATGCAATATTTAGGTATTTAATTAAATGTACAGCATTTTGGTACAAAATATTGTACATGATTAAATTATTTTCTTTAATGCTTCGTCGTTATCACTTAACACGTTTTTATATGCAGAAAAGAACCGTTCAGCATCTGCGCTATTAGTCGGAACTGACAAACATCGGATTGCTACTTTGGATAGGTTGGGAAAACTTTCTCTCTTGAATTTAAAGAATTGAATTGCCCTCCGTCAACGTGTAACTCATTTGGGGAGGGATATCATAGGGTTATTGTTAACAATGGAACAACTATCAACTTCGTCAAAAATATTTAAATATTTGTATTGATTTGGATCAAAAACTTCCTCTAAACATGAGTGGAATTATCTATAACTAGTTTTATAGTTATTTTTCTATTCATGAATTCTTCTAAAAGTTTGGTACATCTGTTATACATTTTAAAACTTCAGAACAGTATAAATTGTCGTTAAAGTGTAAGTAAAAAAACAAAATAAGTCTCAAATTTTAAACAATCGTGGTATTTTTTAAAAAATCGCAGATTTTAGGAAACAGCTTTACAAATGGAAGGAATTCACGGAGTGACAAACTTGCATCCCTAATCGTGCCATTTTCCTAGCGATTTCTTCCCTAAATACCTCGAAACCCGAGCCCGCCCGAACCTGAAATGATTTTATATAGTACATCGATTAAATGTAGGCTTTTTGTTGCTATCGCAATTGGTTCTAATGATTTTCTTTTAATTTTAAGTAAAGAATATATATTTTTTTAAGCTATCATGAAATGCTGAGGTTGAGATTAAATTCTGGTGAGCTAAAATGCATGAAAAATGTTGGAAAATCTTTGGTTTGGCAGCACTTTCGGGAAGGTTTTGATTCGCAGTCGAATTTAAAACTAGAATATATTCGGTGCAACTCTTGCAGTTATGAGACCTACTAATATTAGATATGGGTCTCTAGTCTGGAGAAAATTGAAAATGAAAGTGGACGCACACAAACTAGCAAAGAAACATTATTAGAATAAAAAAAAGGAAGCTGGAAATAGCTTTCAAATGCAAGCAATCCGAACTTTTAACAATAAATTTATCTAAACTAGAATCTTTCCCATGAGTGTTCACAATGCTCCTTCGTTTAACAATTTTATCAACGTTTCATGCCCAGAGCGGAAGAAAGACCCTTTTATGACTTCTTCCTTTTACAAGCACCACAGGGGATTGCGTTAATTGCTCTCCACTTTCAACTAAACCCTACTGACCATTCAATAATAACGCCTCAACTGCATATACAGAAACAGATGCGTAGAACAGGAAGATGGGGAGATAGTGGGATAAAATGATAGTTTCTTTCTCAATCTCTCATCTCCCCTAACAAATGGTACTGTAGCCATAAAAAGGCTATTTTCTCACGTTCTTTAAGCATAAACTATTCTAATTTAAATGGTTTTTTCCCCCAATGGTCGTTTACTTTGCCTGTAGGTTGTTGTATGAATATTTTACCATGAGCTCGAGCCCACCCACTTTCCTCTCGTGAAAGCTGTATCCACCACCTCCATCCCTTATGCGTCGGTGGGTCGGTCTGTCCTGCGCGTTTTTTTTTTTTCAGAATTCCAACCCAATATATTTAGAGAAGTGCATTGAATGAGAAGCAATATTGACGCGAGCATAAACCTATTACAAGCTATTTTAATTCTAAAGAGAAAATTGATGATGATTGTTATAAAAAGAGAAAGTTGATGTCCTCTGAAGAAGTACAATCTGCTGAATCAGATTTCGTTTCACTAGACACTTCCTGAAGGTAATTTTATTTTTGCCGCTTTTAGTACTAATGCATTATCTAACTAGAAGTTCCGTCCAGAACTATACGAGCCTACTTTCCGTTAAAAACCAACTTCAAACTTAATATCCAGCTATCTCTCTTTCTCATTTAGCTTTAGTTCTTATTACTTCAAATACCTTTTTCAACGGTTAATACATATTCATTCATTCATTCATTTACTCATTAATGTATTTATTCACTCATTTATTTATTTTTCCATTCGTTCACTCATTTATTTATTTTAGAATTTATTCATTCAAAAATATCCTTAGAAATCCCGATGAAAAAATTTCATATGAAAATAGGCTCGCTTAGTTCCGATTGAACTTCGTATTTGTACATGTTCTACGTCATAAAATCTTTCCGATGAAGTTTGTTCCAAGCAAATCCGTCTGTTAGATCATGATTTATATAAGATTGAAAATTCCCCGTAAGGATTAAGTTAATTTTTTTTTCTTTTTTCGAAAATGAATAAAGGTTGTTCAAATCAAAAAATCTTTTACTCTGAGCTTCTTCCAGTATGCTTGTTCATAGGAGCTTGGATCCTACGCCCAGAGTTCACATAATTTGCCCATAGGCGCTAATGTTGAGATATTTTGAACTATTCAAAATTAAGCGAAAAAATGGGCAAATCAAAAAGTCAAATGTAGAAATGAGATGCCCACGCCAAGATCTTTCGATTCAAAAATAAAATATTTCGAATCGGACAAATCCTTCAAAAGTTATTATGGGGGGGGGGGGGGGGGCAGACAGACCGACAGACACATTTTCTCCATCTCAAAAGCATACTTTCAAATTTTTCATTTTTCAGTCTTTTTTAAATTACTTCACTTATTTTAACTTTTTCTTTATTTTTCACGATATTCTCACGATACATTTAGCATTCTTTCATGCTTTATTAGTTTTGTTTAAAACTTTGACGGGAAAGTAGGCTAAAAATGATAATGGGAAAAAAGTTATCAGTTGAGATTAAAAATAGTTCTATGTTCTATGTGACATAAATTTTTATTCCTATAAATTCGTTAAGTTTGGTAAGTTTTATTTTTATTTATTTTATTTTGTTTTTTTTGTTAAAGGTATTCTTGTTTTATTGCATATTTAACTTTCTGTATTAGCAACTTTTTAAAACATTTGGATTGACTTAACAGTTTTATTCTTTCCATTGTATTCACTCAGACTGGTGATTCAGAAATTGTTCGTTAATCACCATCCTTTCCAAGGCACGTAAACTTGATCAGTGTTTAATTTTTAACATAATATTGTATTTTTCTCTTGTATTTTCCCCTAAAACAGCTTCAGTTCTAGTTAAATTCTGTCTGAAGCGAAAATTATATAAAAACGTAAATCAGATTGTTTTTAAATTGATAAATATGTTTTTTCCCTTCAATTCTCACATTAAAATGAGTCTGGTCAGAAACTCCATTTATAAAATTTTTTTTAATCATCAATTCGACCAATTGTTTTCGTAAAATTAACTGCGAGAAATCGACCCCCCCCCCCCGAAATTGGGGTCTAGCTACGCCACTGTTTTTGGTTATCGTATACCACTCGCCTATAAGTCATGAAATTATCACAAAAAACGAAGTTGGAGTTGGCTTACATTCGAAGGTAAAGCCTCGAAAAACCTAGACTTTTCCCGATATTATTTTAATCTCTTAACAATAAAAGAAAAGAATTCCGGTAATTTCTGATATGATTTTATATTCTCTAGTTACTTAATTGCAGTAAAAGATCAGACGATCGGGAAAATGCGAGAACGCCGAATTTCAATTTTGCGAATGTTCTGTATCGCGAGAAAATTAGAGCTCTTTTTAAAAAAATAAATGTAATAAAACAACAAGAAATAAAAAAAGCAAAATTTAATGATATTAACTCACAATTAAAGCAACAATTAATAACACTCTAATTCTAATCGCAAAACAAACCCTTTTCAGAAAATCGAGAAATAAATTTGAGCTGCACATTTCCGATCTTAATGTTCATTGTGTTTTATTTTCCTTCTTTTTAAAATGACATATTTCCAGAAAAAAAAAAAAAAAACACTGCGCAAAATATTTCCTGATTTTTTTGAAGAAGTTCCGGATTTTGGGTCTTTTGGGATTACGAATTTATGGTCCTATACTGTATTATGTATCATTACACTTCCATGCTGAATAAGAAAAATAACTCGCGTAAACATTTAATATTTTAATACATATCGACATATTTACTGACAATATTTTAAGTTCCTGCAATCTGCAAAATACCTGCCCTCCCAAGGGCCGGTCTGTTTGAAATATGCCCGGGCCGAATTTTCTTCCCAGTCCGCCCCTGGCCATGTCTATCAGCAATCCCGCCGATTGTGAAGTGCGTGAGGTTATTCCGCTTTTGAATGCAAAAACGTTCGTACTGCTGAAATTCAAGAACAAAAACGGAGGAGCCTTTAGAGTCAGAACTGTTTTTATTCATTGCACACTAAAATCAAATGCAGTGTTGCAGAAATTAACTTTGGAAAGAGCTGGATTCACCATTGGACCATGAAATTCCTGTTAAGTACAACAAAATAGAAATATTTAATTACTTTTCACAAACTTGTTATTTTTTTACTTGTCCTTCACACTCCCTGCGAAAATGGTTACATTGATTGGAGATTTTATTGAATGTCAGTATTTTTGGGTAGAAAACGTTTTTTCAGTAATTTTGTTCTAAAAAGCTCTTAACTTTTTTTGTACCACTATAAAAAAATTGAGATGGGCAATAATAAAAGTTGGACTAAACTCAACATGTAACAGCACACAAAAACCATGACAATGCAATCAATCAAAATCAAAACTTTCATTGCATGGGCTAAAATTCAAATTTTCAAATGGAAGGGAGGCTTCCTTCCAAGCTTTCTACATGGAGGGGATTGCAGATTTTTGGAAGAGAGATTTTTTTTTCTGATAATAATATCGGTAACTTTATAAACGAGTGAAAAAAGGCAAATTTTTGCATTTTCACTGAAACTTTTGGGATCTTTGCAGACAGGAGGCTCCAGCCTGATCTATTTTTAAGAAGGGGAGCTGAGAAAGTTGGGTTTGAATCCCGCCATCCCCCCCTGAACTTTAGCCTCTGCATCGCCAATTGACAATAAAATGAATTTGCAGAATTGAAATCCAAATGTAGTCTAAGAACCATTATGTAATTTATTGTGATACAAAAAGTTCAGAAATATTTACCTAACAGATATTAGAAAAAATACATAAAAAATTAACATTATCAATTAATTTAGCAGACAACAAAATTAATATATTATTAAACAATATTTATATTTCAAATTCAATTGTGTAACAGTTTCAAGTTTCGTCTTCTTCATCAAAAGGTTGAATGAGGCTAAGATTCTGCAATCGTGGTAGCTTAAGTGGTGTCAAAACGACTCGAGGTGTACTCGAGAAAGGAATCCTAGAGGCTTTCTTCGCAGTACCGGGCACTTTAGAAGATTTTGCTATGGGATCCACGCTTAAAACTGCCGTTGTATCACCGGGAGAGGGCTCTGAAGAATTTTCACATTCCATACCTTCCATATTGTCAGCACTACTTTTGAGACAAGATTTCTGTCTTTGGGACTTTCTTGAGAGTGGTAAAGCGTTCCTTCCATCATCAATTGCATCATTAACTGCATCATCTGGACTATCTTCACCATGTAGCATAGCATTAAGCATGTTTTGGGACCGCAAGGACATTCGTGGCCGAGGTGTCTGCTGAAACTCTTTTTCACTTTCTTCTTGATCTTTCCTATTATGAGGAGTTGCAGGAATAGTTTCTTTCATATATTGAATTTCCACAGCCTTGAGTAAACCAAAGTTTTCTGACAGGATATCTTTCACTTCAGACTTATGATTTCGCAAAATTTCAGTTAAGAAAGGTATGATATCATCTGCTACTTTTGATTTTGCAAGGTGAACACAATTATACAACTTCAAAATACTTGGCACGAGTGGCTCGATAACTACCAGCTTAATGAATTGCAGGTCATCAGGAGCCGTATCTTCTTCTTTTTCTTCCGACTCATCAGTAGTCGCCTTCTGAGAATGAAATTCAAGTTCTTTAGAGGTCACAATCATGAAGCAATCTCTGATGATAGATTCTGTCTCTTGATTTAGAGGATAAACACCTTCTGCGATGCGATCAAAAATGTGAACAATTGTGGGAATCAAGCAAAACCTTTTAAGGTATGGTATATTTTGAAGTAAAAAAGTGTATAAAGTAATCCTTTTATTAACATTAGTTGGACCTTTCAGAGCAAACTTTTCTAGATGCTTGACTAAGCTATATATATTCTTGTTATTCTGAGGCTTAAAGCCATTGAATACAAAAATACTTTCCGGAAAACGGTCATAGAACAGTGTTGGCTGTTTTTTGGTTAGGAGATCACACAAGCAATATTTTCCCAGTTCTTGGACAGCTTCCTTCTTATCAAGAATAGTAGACAATAAGCAGAAGAACAAAGGACTTTTCCATTTAATATAATCTTCCTGCAAAAGATTTATGATCATTGTAGCAGCTTGAAATCTAACAATGAAGAGCGAGTCTTTGAAGCACAGGCATATTAGTGGAATATATTTATCAGCATAAGAAGTGTAGCGTTTACACATTTCTATCATTACGACGACTACAGCACTCCTAATTACTCCATGCTCCGAAGTTAGCATTTCTTTAGCAAGAGCAGGAAGAAGTTCTTTGGCTAGGCTTTCTTCTTGAAGACATAGTTTACCTAAGGTTGAAAATGCATGACCTTGTAAAGTAGGACTTATGCACGACAACCGATTGTTTGCTTCTGAAATATAAAAGGAAATCAAGCAATGAATATTTGGAATTTTTATAGCTTCTTATCAACATTATTGAAAAATACATTGCATATGGTTAATTTTTGCATGTAGATATAACTGGCATTTTTCTAAAACTAAAACATGCACTTAAGTTTACAAAATTATTAAACCTTTTATATGAACATTTGACCATCAAAAATTTTTTCTGATAAAGTGTTCCCAAAATAAATCTAGCAATTAAAAAAAGACAACGGTATTTTTATGAAGATAAGCCGCGGCTTATATGTGTTTAAAAGTTAAATTCTATCTAATAACTGACCGGGGCTCTTCATTTTTGTGGGACCCTATTAACAAGGTTTATACAAAACTAGGAATAAAAAAGAACAACACAACTAGTTACCATCCTAGTGCTGATGGTGTTGTGGAAAGAGTAAATGCAACAATTATAAATTCTTTAAAGCATCTCATTCAAAATACTGAAAACACTTGGGACAAAAATTTTTACACTTTGCCTTGCTGGCACATAGGACCGCTGTACATTCCGCTTTAGAAGACACTCCGTCTCCTTTGATTTATGGTAGAGACCTTATATTGCCTGTGGATTTAATTAACTCATCATCTAAACGGTCTTTTGCTGACGATCGTGATTACAGCGAGGATACGGAAATTAGGCTACAGAAATCATTTCAATTAGTCAAACAAAATTTAATTAAAGCTGCTGAAAAACAAGAACAATATAGAAATAAATTTGCAAAACATAAAAAACTCAAAGTTGGTGATATGGTATTATTGCACACACCCATAGTAAAACCTGGACACTCAAAGAAATTCTTGACAGTGAACAAAGGTATATACTAGGGATGCACGAATATTCGGCCACTATTCGGTATTCGGCCTGACCGAATAGTCGTTTCATCACCCAGCCGAATATTAAAGTAAAATTCGGCCTGGCCAAATATTTCTGCTGCAATAAAAAATTTAAAAAATAAAGAAATTAGTAGATTTTAAACATTTAAAATTGTGTTATAATTATTGCAAAAGAATACATTAGTCCACTATAGTTTTAGTAAATAAAAATAACTTAGAATAAACTACTTTTTTTAAATCTTGTTTTAGGCTTGACTGAGCAAAAACACATTTTAAAGTTGTAATATTGTATTTTATATTTAGCATTTGCTCCCAAAAACTGCCAATAGTTAATTATAATGGAGAATATGATGAATTCATTTTGTTATTATTAACAAAGTGGAAGCCAGACTTTGTTTCGGTAGACTGATTTATTGTGAATATTGGGGTTAGAAAGAAACGTGAAAAGCCCAGAATATATCATGAATATTTAGATAGCATAAGTTATTGGGGTTTTTGAAAATAAAAACATATCCCAGTTAAGTGCATCAAGTTTTAATAGATCTTTTAAAAATCGGTATGTAAAAAATCCCACAAAATAAAAATATTAACTTTTATAACTTTTAAAATGTCTTCATAAAACAGTTTTGAACAAGGTAAAAGTTCCCTGAACACTAATATTTCTTTCATTGCAATTAAATAATTAGTAAAATAATGCTAATGCTTACTACCGTAAAACCTGTCATTTATATTTTTCTTGTGGGTGAAATTCTTAGTTTTATTACATTCAAAACAATAGTGAAAATAGATTAATTTTAAATAGTTCTAAATTCTTAACAAACAGAATTAAATCATACATCATAGATTGTGTGTAATTGGTGTTTGACTTTGAATAATTTTAAATTTGAGAAATACTTTCTATTACAGCAATTTTTTAGAAATTTTAATATTCTGCTGCCGAATATTCGGTATTCGGCCTAGCCGAATATTCGGCTTCGGCCTGGAAGAAATGGCTGAATATTTGGTATTCGGCTATTCAGCCAAATCACTATTTGTTACATCCCTAGCATATACAGAATAAAGAAGCAGACAAGTCTGGTAAATTTTGAGATTATGCACCTGAATAATCCAAAAGATATTCAGCTTGTTCATGTTGATAGATTGACTAAATTAAAAGAAAGAATAATATTTCCTTCGTTACAACAGGATAATATAATTAACTCTAACCAGAACAATAAAATTTCAGAAAAGAATACAGATAATTCTTCTGAAATTGATGCTGTAACTAACTTTGCTACAAGAAAAAAAATATAGAATTATTCACAGGTGCAGAAATCAGAGTAATTTTCAAAATGTTAATTACCATCATGACAATGGTAGTCAAAGTGTGGTGAACGAAAGTTTGGATAGTAATATAGGCAGAGATGGTCATAGTATTCCTGTGCTTGATTCTAATAGTATTGCACCTCAAAATAATAACCAGTCGCCTTCAAACAACATGATTAATAAAAGACATTACAATTTACTTGATATTTAGGGCCCGTTTATCAATGAAATTAATTCCAAAAATGGAGAATTGTGAAGGATTCCTAGTAATAATTTGATTATGATGCTGTTCAGTACTTTTAATATACTATGGAGATATGCACCCAGCTCACTTTACTCACCAACCTTCATGCTCGTTGCACTTGCTAGCGTCCCATGCCCGCTTGCCAACCTACTTTAGCGGCATCGTGAAATTTGGTTCCAGGAGGCTTTGGCCTCAGCTTGCTGCATCTGTGTGGCAGCTGCCTTGGCAGCTGATTCGCATTTGGAGATAACTCAATCCTATCTCAGTTTAGTTCTGTGACAACTCAGACCATTCGGGCCATTAGAGATGCAGAAATGTTGTCAAAATAAGTTGTAAAGCTAAAAATTTGATAACCTATGAAGGTTTTGTAGATGTGTCATGGAAGCATTAAAGGTAAAATTTCAATTAACGATATTAGATTTAATTAGACATTTGAAAATACCCCCCACCCCAAACAGGTTAAAAAATTTCCAGCAAAAGTAATAAGTTTGCAACAAACAATAACAATAGTTGCTACAAAACAACCCCCTTTTTGCTTTGAACTTAAGTCTGGGGATAAACTTTTAAAAAAGTGTTGCAAACAGTGACCACGGCACAGGGATGTTACTAGGGGGGAGGGGGACTGCGCCAGATTTTAGGGATGCTAAATTGAGTAAGTGTGTGTGTGCATATACAAATACAAAAATATTTACTTGTGTTTATATTGGGGGTTGCGAGGGGGGGGGGGGGTTCTAAAGCGTGTTCTTGCTCTGTTGGAAAATGACCTAGTTAAGTTCCTGCTACTGCATCTTCTGCCTTCCAGTATTGACGGACAAGAGAAAAATGTTTTCAGCATACTCAGCCGCTGGGCGCCCCCGGGAAGAATGAGGACAAAATCCACAATTCAGTCATCAGTCAGTAGTCCAGCTGGGCCCCAGTGGACTATCTACAAGCCACAGGGAGAAGATGAGGAGCTAAGAGACTGATTCTAGCAGAATTCAATCTTAAATACTGACGTTAAGTCATGACGTGCACCGCTTACCTCAGCTTTGCATACCAGCTGTCCATGGTCTGCATGGGAGAGGAGGAGCTATTCATATGAACCTGTAAAAAGTTAGTTCTTCTCCTGACACATATACAGTACGGGACCCCAATTTCGGAATCCCGAAATCCGGAAAACCCAAAATCCGGAACTTTTTCGAAAAAAAAATCGGCAGGTGAAAAAAAGCAGTTTTTGTTTTTTTGAGAAAAAAATCAGGAAATGTTCTGCCGTTTTTTTTTTGGAAATGGGTGTTTTAAAGAGAAGGAAAATAAAAAGTAATGAACATGTTTGAGATCAGAAATGTGCCGTTTTCAAAAAAAATTAAAAAATTCGCAATTTTTTGAAAAGGGATTGTTTTTGCGATTAGAATTTCTATTAATTGTAGCTTTGAAAAAAAAAAATGGGAAATGTTTTTCATCTTTTTTTTTTTTTGGAAATAGGCGTTTTAAAGAGAAGGAAAATAAAATGTAATGAGCATGTTTAAGATCGGAAATGTGCTGTTTTCAAAAAAAATATTTCGCGATTTTCTGAAAAGGGTTCGTTTTGCGATTAGTTTTTCTTAATTGTTGCTTTAATTCTGAGTTAATATCATTAAATTTTGCTCTTTTTTAAATTTCTTGTAGTTTTCTTATATTCATTTTTAAAAATGAGCTCTAATTTTCGCGCGATGCAGAACATTCGCGAAATTGAAAATCGGCTTTTCTCGCATTTTCCCGATTATCTGATCTTTTACTACAATTTAGTGGCTAGAGCATATAAAATCAAAATCAGACAGAATTCTTTTCTTTTATTGTTTAATTAAAGAGGTTAAAATAACATCGGGGAAAATCTAGATGTTTCGATACTTTGCCTCAGATGTAAGCCTACTCCAACTTCATTTTTTCTGCTAAATTTCGCGACTTTTAGGCGAGTATATACGATAATAAAAATGCTATAAAGGAGCAAAATGCTAATAAAATGTTCCAGAGCAAATTATATGGGCTCTGATGCTACTTACAAAATTTTTTGAATGAGGACCCAAAATCCGTAAAATTCCGAAATCCGGAAAGATCGCGGTCCCGAGCGTTCCGGATTTGAGGTCCCATACTGTAGTTAACTGTAACTGGTTATAGACTATGCTGGTATTTTTTTATTCTTTACTAGAGCAAGTGAGCAAGTTAGTTGAGATGTATTGCAACTCAGTGAAAAATGTAGGTGGACACCTTTGAGCTTGGGACATTTTATAGTAGTCTACATAGACCTCCCATCAGCATCCCTGGGGAAAGACCTTGGATAACAGGGAACAAAAGTAAAAGCATTGCAAAATTTTTATTGAAAATTCAAATGTTAAGAGTTGATTCTACTAATACCAAATTAAAGTAGAAATTCTGGAGATACAACAGGGTTCGTACGCTTTTGGCAAAACCAAAAATAAGGACTTTCTAAGGACTTTTTAAGGACCTACAAAAAATTTTAAGGACCTCACAAATTTTTCGCAATATACAAACTGTTATGTTTATTTCAAAAGGAAGCATTATTGAAAGAGGAAATTGATTTAACATCGCATTTTTATTAGGAACACAACACACACTTTTATGGAGCTTTCTTTGTCTTGTTGTCCAATACAGTCAGGGAATTAAATAATTATTGAAGCTAGTAATAAGAAGCACACAGCACAAGTATTAATCATATATAAGCAAGTGAAAAAGTATCAAAAATGGTTAATGGGTATAAAATACAAGTTAAATGAAAAACAATTTAAATTAAAAAAATTGTTGAAGCAAACGCTGCACTTTGTCTTGAGAATTTGTGTTTAATTTAGATTTTTTTTCATTTTAGTTAACTTATGTTGCCAGCATCTTATTCGCTTAAAACTTTGTACATTACCCTCAAATAGTAACTACCGTATTTTCGCGGAGATAAGCCGCGGCTTATATGTGCTTAAAAGTTAAATTTCATCGACTGCGGCTTATACGCCAATGCGGCGTGTACAATGGAAAAAAAATATATTTTCGAGTAATTTAAATTAAAATTTCCTTTTGTCTTAAATCAAATTAATTTAGAACGCTTTATCTGCGTACCGCACAAACATGCCGAGCGAATAATTACGCTTCAACATTCTCGTTACGGTTACGAATCAGTTTGAAATTTTTTTTAACATGGTGAAAACTCTTCACTTCACATGCATACTTGAAAGTTGTTTTTTCAATGAGTGCTGATTCTAACCTGGCCATGGCTTTTATGTATTTAATAAAATATATATTAGCTTGAGCATCATTTTTTCCTGAAAAAATAAAAGAAATTGCGTCTTCACTCTCTCATAAGTTTTGATTGAAGCGAATGGACCACGATTCGATACCTCCGTCACTTTGATTTTGATTCATGATGTGGCAACAGCGTTAACGATTGCACATGTTTCTCGTTGGATTGTGAAGAGTTAGCCGTCAGTGCATTTTTTTCTTTTCCAGTCTCTAGTGCCTTTCCCTTCAAATAATGCCTCGCAGAAAAAGTTATACTGCTACATTTAAGCTTTCCGCTGTGCAAAGTGCGGAAAAGAATGGCAATCGGGCTGCTGCTCGTGAATTCGAAGTGGATGAGAAATGCATACGCCGATGGCGAAAGGAAAAAACTTCTTTGGAGGAGATTCCGAAGTCCAAAAGAGCGAGGATAGGCGGAGCTGTTGGGTGGCCGGTTTTGGAGGAAAACCTGGAAAAATGGGTACTAGAACAAAGACAAAAAGGATTCCCTATGTCAACTGTAAGAATTCGTCTCCAAGCACAACAGATGGCTCGCCAAATGAAAATTCAGAATTTCAAGGGAGGACCGAATTGGTGCTACCGATTTATGCGGCGGAGGAAGTTGTCGGTTCGACAAAGGACCACAGTTGGACAAAAGTTGCCCGAAGACTGGCAGGAAAAGAAAGACTCTTTTTTAAGTTACGTGAAGGAAAAAATTAGAGATTATAAATTAAGCGATGGGGAAATCTTTAACATGGATGAAGTGCCACTGTCCTTTGACATTCCTGCTACCAGAACTGTCGACAAAAAGGGAGAAAAAACAATATTCATTGTCACGACTGGACACGAGAAAAGTGCTTTCACTTGCGTCCTAGCATGCGCCGCAAATGGCCAAAAATTGAAGTCATTGCTAATATTTAAACGTAAAACGATTCCAAAGGGAAATTTTCCCAAGGATATCGTAATCAAAGCAAACCCTAAAGGATGGATGTGCGAAAATATTATGTTGGAGTGGCTGGAGGAAGTTTTCCGGCGGCGAAACGGTGCTTTTTTCCAGCCACAGAGCTTGTTGATTTTTGATTCCATGAAGTCGCATCTTTTGAGCTCTGTCAAATCAAAAGGCGAAAAAATGTCGACGTTGTTTGGAGTCATTCCACGAGGATTGACGAAAATTCTCCAACCATTGGATTTGGCTATCAACAAAGAGTTTAAAACTGAAATGCGAAAGCATTGGGAAGAGTGGATGAGGAATGGAACTCATTCATTCACTGATTCCGGCAGTATGAAACGAGCTACGTATGAAGACGTAGCAAATTGGGTTTCCGCCTCTTGGAGGAACTTCAAGAGTTCGACAATAGTTGCCGGCTTTAAAGAAGCCAACATTATCGAAGTGGCTTCTGACGATGACTCTGAAATGACCGATGCGGCAGAGAATGATGACATTGACGATAATTTAAATGATTTATTACATATGTTTTGCTCCGATGATGGAGATTCAGATTTTGACAGATTTGATGAGGATTAGTTTGTTTTAATTTCATTTATAATTTATCAATGATTTGTTTAATTTATATTAATAAATGAATGCTTTTGTTATTCTGTATTCTGCTTAGTAATTAAGCCTAACTAACGTAATTTTAATTTAAAGTTACGTGTGCAACTCATCGCAAGCAGTTTGCAAACATTAAAAAAAAAAAAAAGGTAAGTGTCTAAAATGTACCATTGCTCATGAAATTAATTATGTTATTATTTAGAATTATTTCAAATGTGCAGGTTATACGCGTGTATATATTTGTTTTCAATCGAAGCTTTTGTGCGGCTTATCTGATAAAATAATTTTTCTCCCCGCCAATTTTGGCTAGTGCGGCTTATCTCCGCGAAAATACGGTACCAAAATTTAACTAAAATAAAGTTTCAAAAAATTGAACAATATTTTTAAATAAAAAATAAAACAAGCAGACTACAGGCTGCAAATACTAAAACAACTGTCAACTTTTTAAATAATTGATATATTTACAGGATGCAAAAAGATAGAAGTCTCAAAAGCTGCGTGCAATTTTCGGCGAAGCACGTGCTAGATGTTAGCAAGTTTCCGAAAAACAGGCTTTTACATTTTCGCGTTATAAAATATGAAAATTCATGTAAATTAATACATGTTTTTTTAAAAAGTTTCTTCAAAAATTTTCTTGTTTTGTAGTACAATGCCTTTAGTTAAAAATACTTGTATCAGCTTGAAAAATCGGATCTTTTTGCAAAAAATCGAATTTTCGAAGTACTTTTGTTGTGTTTACCACACAACAAAACCCCACAGCGAACGATCACGAAGCCAAATTGCTTGATAAAAATTTACTAAATACAGGGTGCGTACACTATTCTCTGAGTAAAAATTAAGCACTTTTCAGGACTCTTCAAGCAAAAATCAAGTAAATTTATCCACTTTGAATACAAGTTACATTACAAGCCAGAAAGATTTCTTTAATACTATTTAATTTAGAAAACTCTAACTGTAATAAAATAACTTCATATTCAATACTATAAAAATTTATCATATCGCACATTAATTAGATTTATGTGCTGTATAGGCTGTGTATGAAACAAGCCATAGCTTAATTACTATTTAATCTTTAATACTATTTAATTTACAAAACTCGAACTGTAATAAAATAACTTCATATTCAATACTATAAAAATTTATCATATCGCACATTAATTAGATTTATGTGTTGTATAGGCTGTGTATGAAACGAGCCATAGCTTAATTGCTTGTCAGGACAGACATGTGCCTCACTGAGAAACAAAATACTGAAAAATCACGACATAAAGCTGTGTAAAAGCTTATTAAAAAGTCTTATATTACAAGCATAAATTACTATGCAATAAAATTATTAAATACTAAGCGACTCAACTCATTACTTTAATATAAAAAAAATGATTGGGGCATTACGTCTAACCAAAAAAAAAAAAAAAAAGGGTGGAAGTGATATGGAATTTTTTAAAGAAATAAACATGTTTCTGAGCAATAACTTCTTAAACTGAAATAACTATTTCATACTTGATAACTATAAAAATTTTAATGAAATGAAATAACTTCAAAATTAGGTGTGAATACTTTTTTACATGTTTTTATATATTGAATGAAAATAGAAAGAAATATTATTTATTTATTTTGTAACAATGTAAAATGAGTACTTGAATGGGGGGGGGGGAAGGAACCCTATCGCTAAAGATGATGTAAAATTTAAACACATTTTAAATTACATGCAAAAAAAAAAAAAATTAAAAACGAAACATTTTTGGAAAAAATATTTTAAAACAGATTTTTAATAAGGCTCTAATATTTAGCAATTATAATCAACTGATGTATCACTGAAACTTAAAGGCTAAAAATTCCTTGATTGTCGGCGACATTTAGAGTGAGCGTGGCAAAATGACGTTTCTGCAAGTCCTTTACAGAAGCTGAAACTTAAGAAAGATTAAAAATAATGATAAGCTCAAATTTATTGATGTCTAAGGGGAAGAATCCGATATTAAACGAGAACTAGGAAGTTTTGCAGAAGACGATGCAACCGGATTTCGAAATACTTAAAAAATCGGGATTGACACTTTAAAGCACAAAAAACGGAACGAATGTGTAAATTTTACTCGTAATTTGTGAAACTTCGCAGGAATGCAAGAAGGCTACTTTCAAAAATGTTCATAGGGTTAAAAAAATAGTGAAAAAAAATCCAAACTATAAATTTTTGAGGAAGCGAAATTTTTAATTTCCAAAATTACCAAAACTACGAAATTCCATCAAAATACGGAAAAATCATATGTCTGCAGGTAGGAATTTGAAGAAAGGTGAATTTTCCTGTTGATAAGTTGCAAAGTAATAGTAAAAATGAGAAAATCAAGGACTTTCCAGACATTTTTGTACATTATTCCAAATTTCCAGGACTTTCAAGGCCTTGAAAAAAAATTATGTAATTCAAGGACTTTCAAGGTTTTCCAGGACGCGTACGCACCCTGTAAATATTAAAACATTACTTTAAAACAAATTAATTTTTTAGATATATATATTTTATTTGATTAAAAAAAAAAAAATGGGAGAACAAACTGTTTAGCGAAAGATCAGCTAAAAAGCGATCGGGAGAGTTGGCAACTCGCCGCTTATTATAGTGTAAAAAAAATGATAATAAAAATAAATCATTCTTTTACCTTCAACAGTATAAAAAAGCGATAATATCATTCATGCGATTGGCCAAATGAAAAAAAAGCTGAAAAGCTTTTTTTTTTTTTTTTTGCCTACATATTAGTTAAATGTATCTCTTTTATTGAGCTAGATGTCAACAATATGCATCTTTGAAGTATTAACCCCCCCCCCCCCCGCCTCTTAAATTAAAAAAAAAGTTTCAAAAGCAATATTTATTTATTGATTACTTATTAAGAGCTGGTCTCACTTGCTTTATTGACAATTGTTTAGAATGTTGATGATTTAGTGACAATTTTCATGCAAAAAACATATTTATTTACTTTGAAACTAAATTTAATAAATAGTATCGAATCCCAAATTTGAAATCCCGAAATTCGGCTCTTTTTCGAAAATTCCCGATTTTTGTTTATTCATAAAAAAATTTCCCCTAGAGTCCCTAAAAGTCCGTTTTTCAAATTTTATTCTTTTTTCTTTTCTTTTTGAAAAGCAAAATGAGGGAACTTGTGTGATTTACTTTTCTGTGGTCTTTAATGGTACCCAGTTACTGGGCACCATTGCATTTTGTACAAATGCTTGTGTTTTGATTCGATTTCTTTTACTAATATATTTTTTTTAGATGTAGCTCGATTTTCTTTTTCATACAATTGCAGGAAATAGCAAATTGGGAGCTGCCATGTGGGTGGGTACAAGTTAATTTTAACTGAATTGGGTGTTGTAGTTTGAAGCATTTTATCAAAATCCATGAACCCTTTCTTTTTGTCAAAATATATAACACATCAATTTACTTATAACTTTTCCAAAAAAATAAAGTGTTACCTATTTATTTACCAGTTGAGAAAGCACTGAAATTTGTAGTAAAAATGCGATGATGTTTAAGTAAGTCCGCCATTTTTGGTCCTGTCAATCTGCCGTTTTGGGTCTGTCCGAAAGCCACGATAGTACCGGACCCGAGCACACCAAATTTGAGGTTCGATTAAGTAGTTGAAATGAAAGAAGTTTGATTCTTGTGAAGAATACAAAACATAGCAAAACAAATAGAGCGCATGGGTACCTTCTTAGTTTAACAAAAAAAAAAAAAATAAGCACCTGGAATAAAAAATAAGGACTATTTAAGGACTTTTTTAAGGCTTTAAAAATGAAAATGAACATTAAGGACTTTCTAAGGACCGTACGAACCCTGTACAAGGCAGGAAGAGTTTGATTGTAATTGAAAAGAAGAATTATTACTTATGAATAAGTAGAAGTAGAATACTTACTAATATGTCTTGATGACACAAATGCTTTTAAAACTAAAAGAAGATCTTCTGTAATATATGAAGGATAAAAATGACACATTTCAACAATCAGTCTTAATTTTCTGGCAATGACATCTTCTGTTAATTGCGGACCAGAAGATTTCTTAAAGACTGCACAAGTTAATGATTCTATAGCTTTCTAGAAGTGAGGGGAAAAAAACTTACTATAATCAGAATGTAAATCATTCGTAAGGCACTAATTTTGCTTATTCAAATCAGAATACACAAAGATAAATAAACACAAAATTTGGCAAAATTTGTTTATAATCAAACTGTACATAGACATACAGATACAGGGTTGCATTGAACGGGGGAAGAGGAGACCAATGGGACCACTCCTCCCAGCACCCAGAAGGCATTGGATATACCACATCTGACCGATTTTGTAAAAATATCCGTGAACCGATCCAGCCACTGTCCGAAAGATACAGTTATCCCGAAGAGTCATAATGATAAATAAAATGCGCACTTTAAAATATAAGTACATTGCTGACGGAATTTTAAATTTTGCCCTTACAATACAATTCGATGTAGTTTAAACTTCTGAGCGAGCATATTACCCTGATTGGGAAAATTTGTAGAATGGTCGTAAGATCAAATGAAAATTCACTTAAAACAGAAAATTCAAACAGGTAAGCAACTGTGCAGATGCAATATATATATATATATATAATACATAGATTTCCATCCCATTTAAGTTTCACAAAATCTACATCATAAAGGAACCATCAACTGTGTTCTATGATATCTGAAATAGAAAAGAAAGAGGAAAATATAAAATTAAGGTCTCAAGAACAAAAATTAGGACCTTTTGAGAGTTCTTAAAGGAATATAAGGGATCCCAAAATCAAATTCCAAGTTTATAGCCGTGGGAATCTTGTTGTGCTCTATAGCTTAGGACACTAGGCACTGCCAGTATCCTAAGCTGTACTCTCCTTACAGGGTTCACACTGGGGAAAAATACAAGGTAGGATTTTCCACCTTGACCAAAATTTTAAGTGGGATTTTAAAAATTTAAGCGCAAACAAATTTTTGTGTGGGATTTAAAAAAATATTGTGGGAATCGCACAATCGCGCGGCCTAGCGCGAAACCTGCCTTACTTATATTTCATCTTATGCTTATGCTAAGTGAGTGGGCTGCCCACGCATCATCATGAAGAAGCAGAATTAACGTACAAAGAAAGTACAGTAGAGCCTTGATTATCCGAGGTAAATTGGACAGAGGGTACCTCGGATGACACGGACTCTGTTCAAATCGGGAGGGAAATATGGGTTGCAATGAATAAAATGTCGTCAAAGATGTAAAAAAAAGACATTTACCGTACATATTATGAAATGAAAAAATGATGTTACATACATACAAATGTCTAATTTTACATGTACTGTACACATCAGTAGAGTACATGTTCCAGTTAAAGTTGTTTCTTGAAGAAGTTTATGCACACATAATGTTTTCTGTTTAATGGAACTCGCCCGCTTCTTTGCTGCCTTTTTACACAATTGATGCTGCCATCGGCCGGCCAAAAAAAACCATTTTTCTTCAAGGGCAAATGTACCTCGGTTAGTCGATGCTCGGATAACCGAGGCTCTACTGTAGAATTTAAAAAACAAGTGATTAATCTCCTAAACAGATAACAATGTGGAAAACTTTCTAGATCGCAATTTACTGCAGGGGTAGCAGTCAAGTTTTTCAAAATTTTAGGGGAATTTTAGGAACATTCTCGCAAAATTTTAGGAACATTTTAGGGGCAATTTATTGTAAAATTTCATAATCTATTTCTAGTTTAATGACTTTTGAATTTATTTCATGATCTGTAGACAGGAGTAGTAATGGGGAGTTTGATTTAATACATGAATCAAAACCGTTTAATATAAAACGGTCAAGTTGTTGTATTATTTCTTTTACATCTCTTAGCACATTTAGACACACTTATCTCTCAACTTGCCACCAGTATGTAAGTGCAATCAATATTTTCCCCTATACTTTCATTTAAGACCCTAATGTGCACAAAACAATGTTTAAAAACATTGGCGAAAGACAGGAAGGGCCCAAATATTTTTAAACAACATTTTAAAATTAAGACTTAAAGGAATATTTTTAGGAACAAACAGTGATCAGAATCTTTCACACAATTCCTACAACAGTTGCTGAAGGGGAACCAGCATTCCGCAGGGGGAATTATTAATAAGGATTCTTTAATGAACCAATGAGGCAAGCCTAAATAATTGTGCTTTGCTTTCAATTGCTCACAACAGGGTTCACACTGGGGGAAAATACAAGGTGGGATTTTCCCCCTTGACCAAAATTTTAAATGGGATTTTTAAAATTTAAGCCCAAACAAAATTTTTTTTGAGTGGGATTTCAAAAAATATTGCGGGAACATTGCGCAATGAATTGCAAGATTTTAACAATGTAATAGAAACCAAGAAGAGTGCTGTAATGATTTGATTCTGAATTTTAATAAATGTACAACAACGGTCTGTAGAGTGCTAGTGATTACTTTTACTGCCTGCAAACTTTGGGAGAAATTATACAATTTTATTCCAGGCAAAAAATTTAAAGTCCTGAAAAAATGGTCAGAAAAGGGACCGTTTAAGATTTTAAATAATTACTTTAATTACTGCAGAACCAACATTAAAGAGAAATATCTTCCTGTTGGCTCTATGCTAAATAAAAAAGGTCTTGGCTGATATACGAGTTTCAACTGGAGTTGATTTTCTCAAATTGTTGCTGCCATAAAATTAGTTATTGATAGAATTTTTATCATTATAATTATTTTTTCGTGCTTCAGAGCTGTATATTTTTTGTATGGATTCTTGTGAAACTTTAGCTAGGTAAAAGAGATAAGGTCTTTGCTTTAATTTTCGGGAAGGACTTTTTCAGTTGGAGGGGTATTTTGCGGCATATTTTCATTGTAATTTTAAAAAGTTTTAAGCATTATTTCCCCAGGTGAACAGTAATAGAATTTTCTAATCACATGCTTATAGAGAAAAAACCCTAGCTTAAATTATTTGCTTCATGAAAAATAAAATTAAAGAAACTTGCCTTTTTAAAAAGGAATTATATAGTGCCCATTATTTAAATTTTAAAAAAAGAACAAAAGGCAAAATGTAGTTTAGGCTTATTATCCAAAATTTAAAACTAATAATAAATAGAAATAAAGGGGAAAAAGTTTCTTAATTAAAAAAAAATTAAAAATTTTAAACGTCAATTATTTTTTTAAGCAGAAAAATAACAATTTTTTATTCCATTTTACATTGTTTTCATTGCAATAAGCACGCAATCCTCCTTCCAAAAACTTATGGACTTGGTGTCTTATTTATTACTTCAAGCTTCGTGAATGACCAAACATGGTGACTTTGTTCACGTAGCCGCCATGCTTGATGAAAGGGAAAATGCAAAATATATTGGAGATAAGACAGCATTGGTTAATTAACTTACATTTTCCAATAGAATTGAGGACTTGAAAATAATTGTTATTGAAAAAAAAATTAACAAACATAAAGCAAGGCATTCAGCTAATGCAGTAATGAAGGCATTAATTGCGGACCAAACATGGCGCTCTCGCTTGCGTAGACGATTTTCAGTGAAGTTTTTAGTGTCTACAGCAGAAATACAGAGGTTTTCCCCTAATTAAAAAAAAATATATATTGGGGATATAGGAAAACTTTGAGTCCCACTTAAGTGAGCGGCAGGAAAAGCATTTTTTTAGGAACATGAGCAAAATTTTAGTATAATTTTAGGAATTTTAGGTGCTGCAAAAAATTTTGGGAATTTTAGGAATTTTAGGGGGAATGCGACCCCTGTTACTGTTGTGTACGAGGAAAAGTGTCTTAATAATTCAAGCTACTAGTGATGCTATTAGGTTCTGATACCTCTCATTAGTTTTTTCTCACTCAGCAAGAGAAAAAGCCTATTCATTTTCTATGAGTACTCTGTCATTACTCAAATTGGGAAATGCCTTGTTATTATTTAAAAACTATGCAGCATACAAAAATTAAGGAAAACTAAGTGAAAAAATGTATTCTATAAATGTAGAGTAGAAAGTTAACCTGCAATTTTTGCTTGAAAAGCTGAAACTGATCAATGAAAAGAAATATCAAAAGTTTTATGTCACGCAACATTTTGGCATAAAGTTATAGCTTTATTTGGCTCTGAAAATTTTCTGGCAAGATATAATGGAAAATTTTCCTCTCCAAATTACTGCCGGATACCCCACCGAATTCCGTTCTTAACATGCCGGATATTTGGATATTTTTTGCAGCACCGGATAATTTAGCCACTGGCCGGATCTGATAGTTAACAATTAGCCGAATACCGGATAGTTGCCGGACCCATCCCTAGTTTGATGCATTTTTTTAAACTCTTATACGTCTAGTTATTTGCATAAAATATTTTATGGTGTACTTCACAAAACAGAAAAGAAAAGTGCAACTCCTTTTTTTTATAATTATTATTATTACTACTTAACAGTTTGTTAGATCACATATAGTTTTGTAAGTACAAAGATAAAACAACGTGAAAAAGCAAATTCAGATTAAAATTAACGCAAATAGCTATTTCGAAGCTAAAAATGGAGCCCTCTTCTCTTCATCAGTGCATAAAAGAAGAAGCAACACTCAACACACAAGCAAGAAAGCTGTGAGTGAGCAAGGCAAATGTTTTTGCCTTGTTAACTCACAGCTTTCTTGCTTGTGTGTTGAGGGTTGCTTCTTCTTTTATGCACTGATGAAGAGGCTCCATTTGTAGCTTTGAAATAGCTATTTGCGTTAATTTTAATCTGAATTTGTGCTTTTTCACGTTGTTTTATCTTTGTACTTACATTTGTGCACAAAGTATTTTGAGCATTTTGTCTTACACATATAGTTTTATTTTGAGTCAAATCATTTTATACATACAGATGATATAGGAAAATAATAATAATAGCAAGTAAAAATAACTAATGTGTTTGGTACTAACTAATGTGTTTCATTGTTTAGTTTTGCAAAACAAGATTATGTATCATGCATTGAAAGTCTTAAAATTAATAATTATGCACATAGGATGCTCCTAACAAAGAAGTTCAAAAGGAAAATCTAAAAATGGGATTAAATACTGTTAAGAAAAATTAGTAAACTCCTACTTTAATAATTCACTTCAAATTTTAATTTCTCAAATTAAAAATATAAATTTTTAGAAGACATAACTTATAATCTTAAATATATAACTATAAGTTATTAATATTTAGGGACATTCACTTGTTATGCAGGAAGCTTTCGAAGATTTTTGAAGTATGTAAAATTAATAAAAATGTGTATTCATGCAATTGAATTAAAAAGCAGGACCGGCAAAACTCAAAATTCAGGTACAAAATAGAACAATAATCACAATTTAAATGCTTTTAAAAAATGATTAAATTTTTATAATTTCTAAAACTTTTTCCTTACCCCAAATTATTTTAATAAATAATTTGGGTTAGGAAAGAGTTTGAGAAATTATAAAAGTCATTGGCAAGGAGACCAAATTTCGATGATTTCCACTTGATAAATACTTCAACAAGTGAAACAGCTATAAAACGAACATCAAGCTAAATAATTCTTTCCTTTTGTATCATTTTTTAATGCACATGAACTTTTTCATAATTTGCTTTGAAAATGTAAGGCTAATTTTCTGGAGGAACTAACTTTTTTTTGTATAGATATAAATTCAAGCATTCAGGTTAAAAGAAAAAATAATACCTTGACAACTTCATCAGCTAATTTTTTCAATTCATCTTCTTCATTCAAATTTTTATGAATTTCTCTTAAACTATTGATGTACACAGATATAAATTCAACAGGAACAGAAAATTCAACTAATGACATTTGAAACATACCTGAAAAAATGTAAGAAAATGTCGAGACAAATTTTCTGTTTAATGACTAATATCTTACACCAAGACATGCAATTTGCATCAATATAAATAGCAGGGTTCTTAAAAATTGTATGTAAAGGAAATTTCATACTGTACAAAAAGAAAGTAATAGAGTGTAATATTCAGAACAGAAAGTACCTTGAAAGAAAGTATGATATAAAGAGGGATTTTGTTTGGGAGGGCTCGGAGGTAAAGTGCCAAATTTTAGAGGCCAGTTTGAGTTATTAACTCTGGTTGTATATGTGAACATGCATTTTAAAACCAACAGCACTTTATTCAATGAAATATTTCAAAAACACAAACCCACCATAGTGCTATTTTCAAACTTACATAGCCATTTTAGCACTAGCATTTTAGCAAAGCAACAACTAAATTCTTTGGAAAAGTTTTTAAGTGGAGCCTTTAAGGAAATTTAAATTTTTAATGAAAATCAATTAAAATAAAATTGTTTCCATCCAAATGGGGCATGCTTGGGACAAACTTGGTCACCAGGTGGTACAACATGTAAAGTTGGTATTATTTACTTCCGGTCATTCGGAATAACATGCTTAAGCATTACCCGACGGATATAAACACAATTCAAATTTATTTTTTTCAAAATCAAATGCATTTTAAAGTGAATGTAATTCGAAAAATAAAATACAGATGATGAAAGATAATAGTTTTAAAATTGAAAACTAAATTAAAAGCTTTAAGAATGAATAAAGAGGAATAAATTACCAGTTAAGCACAAGTTAAAAAAAACATTTGATGTACTATTGCTTTAAAAAAAACAAGAAGTTCTGTCTAGAACTATACGAGCCTACTTTCCCGTATACACCAAATTCAAACTTATAATCTAGCTATCTCTCTTTCTCTCTCGTTCGCCTTTAGCTTTAGTTCTTAATTTTTTCAAGTATACCTTTTTAAACGGATAATACATATTTATTCACTCACTCATTCTTTCTTTTATTCAGCCATTCATTTATTCAGCCATTCGTTTACTCATTCATTTGTTTATTCATTCATTTACTCATTCATTTGTTTATTCATTCATTTACTCATTCATGTATTTATTCCCTCATTTATTCATTCTTTCACTCTTTTATTTATTCATTGATTCATTCTTTCACTCTTTCATTTATTCATTCATTCAATTATTCATTGAGAAATATCCTTAAAAATCCCGATTAAAAAAATTTCATAGGAAAATAGGCTCGTTAGTTCTGGATGAACTTTCTATTTTTACATGTTCTACGTTATAAGAGCTATCCGATAAAGTTTGTTCCAAGCAAATCGGTCTGTTAGATCAGGATTTATATAGGATTGAAATTTCCCCGTAAGCGCTATGTTAATTTTTTGAACTGTTCAAAAATGAACAAAAACTGTTCAAAATGATATTTCACGCCAAGAGCTTCTTCCAGTAAGCTTGTTCATTGGAACATGGATCTTGTACTAAGAGTTTACATAATTTGCTTCATTTTCGCCCATAGGGGCTAATGTTAAATTTTTTTGAACTGTTCAAAATTGAACGAAAATTTTTTTGAATCAAAAAGTAAAATATGGAAATGAGATGTCCTCGCCGAGATCTTTCGAATGCAAAAAGAATTTTTCGAATTGGACTATTCGTTCAAAAGTTATTAGGGGGGGGGGGGGGACAGACCGACAAACACACATTTTCCCCATCTCAAAAACCTACTTTCAAATTTTTTATTTTTCAATCTTTATTTAATCACTTCACTTTTTTTTTACTTTTCTTTATTTTTAATGACATTTTTATGATACATTAAGCCTTCTTTCATGCTTTATTTATTTTTTTTTTACTTTTACGGGAAAGTAGGCTAAAAAAGAACTTCTCATGTCGATACTTATACTGAACGCATTAATAAGTAAATTTTTGAAAATTTTAAAAGCAATCATATTAAAACGAGTTTAAAACGTAATTCTTTTTAAATAATCGCTCAAACGAGCATTAAGAAAATAATTTTATCTTTTCTTTTAGAAATAACTAAAAATTAATTTTGATTAAATAGTTTTACACCATAAGGAATAAAGTCTAAATTTTTTACCGCTTATATATATTTCTTGAGCTGATCATTAAGATATGACCTATAACTACAACTGAAAAGCTACATTTCCCAAAGATTCTTTAATATAATTTTATTATTATTATTAGTATTATTTTAATTCCAATTTTTAAAGGCACACACTTAATTGCGTGCTATTAATTTATATTTCTAATCTTTCCCAAATAATTATTTTTTCCCATTGAAATGTAAGAAATTAATCAGACAGAAGTAATGACGATTTGCTTGACTGTTGCATCAAATTTAAGAACAAAATTACTTCAGCCATACAATAAAAAAAAAGAGAAGCCGAATTTGAAAACTATATTTGATTTTTATGTGTGTTGCATGTCTGTGTGTGTGTTCAATCTTATCAAAGACTTTCTCTCTCTTCTTTTAATATCATTTCAATGAAAAAATTAATTAATTAATCAAAGCACTTATGTTGAAGGTATAGTAGCAGGCGTAAGCACCATCAGGCCACATGTAACTTAAGTAATAGAAATGAATAAGAACTTTATACATAAATTTAAAATACAAAATATAGAAACATCAATACAAATTGATAGGAATAACCCTTAACATCTCTCAATTTTTCATATGATTATACAAAAACTAAAAATAATATTCTACAATTAATACAAACTAACTAGGACATTTAGGAGTATTTTTCACACTGGATAAAATAACCTAACTCTTGAATAAGCATAATAACCTTTCTACTGAATTTCAAAGATTGCATAAACTATTTAGAAATCAAAGTGTACGCAAAGATTATGCAAATATGTGCACCACTTATATATAGAAGTATCAGTATATATCTAGTCGGACGGAAAAATGTGATATCTCACTTTTACATACTTGGAAGCATTTTAATTAAATCTATAAGGTGGCAAAGTATGACATTTCTACTTTTATCTGACAGAGAAAGAGTTTGAAACATAAATACAGTCAACTCTCTCAAATCCAAGGACCCAAAATCCGCGTAAGATTTCCAATGTAAACAGTGAAATTTAATTTGAAAAACTTAGTCAAAACGACTAGAAATTCCTTAAATTTTCAAAGCTAAAAGCATTTTTTTAACTTGAAATGTTCACAATAACTCACATCTGCCTTTTATACGTTGAAAACAATGTATTTTTAACTTATTTTTATGTTTTTTTGATAGCCACGTGTCATGCACAATATTAGCGTTTTGCCATAATTAGACTTCAATCTTTTTGCATCTGTTTTCGGTTTGAGATATTTATTATTATTTTTTCATTAGTACACAGTTCAAATCGTTGTCAGCAAAAATATTAAGCTATTTTTTAGTGTACATTTTGCATTTGCATCGATTTTATGGTGCAAATGTTATTCCTCCTTGATCTAGTTAACGGAGACAATTTTGGTCGCCGACGTGGCGATCAACAATGAATTTTTTGGTCACCATTAAAACTTTTTGGTAGCCAGTTGGTGAATGGCGACCACCAATCTGCACTTTTACAAAGTAGTTTCATAAATAAAATTTAATTTAAAGTTCACACACACATATATATATTGTATTTAATTTTTGTAAATTTTCTTTCTTTACTATCAATCTCTTTTACATATTCATGCTTGTATAATTAGTGGTTCATCAAAAAAAATTTGAGTAATAAGTGAAAAGGTGATTGCAACGTTATAACCTCGCAAAATGAGATCAATGACTCGAAATCCGCACAACCCTTGGTCGTAAGCAGTGCGGATTTCTGAGAGTTGACTGTAAATTACCCTATTTTACATTGTGCAGAAAAATTTAAAATCGTTCTCCTGTAAAATTAGCAGAAAATGAGATATTACATTTTGCCATCTGACTTCAGATGGCAGATTGATTCCCCCTCCATAAGTTGTTGATTAAGAAGTATTGCACCAAATATATAAATCACTGAATCAACAACTTATGCAGGAGTCCCCCCTCAGAGCAATTGTGCACCCCCTAAAAGGTTATAGAACCCCCCCCCCAAACGATGACCCCTCTATATGCATAAAACAATCGACCAAGACTCCCAAAGCCCCTGACCCCCCCCCCCCCCCCAAATTTAAAGTTAGGGTGATTCCACAGTATTTGTAACCTGATATGCTTAAAAATATTTTTCCAAAAATTCAATGGTGTTACATATCAAATTAAAGCTAATTAAATCTAGTTTAGGAATTTGAAACTGTTTTTGTCAAAATGATGAGAAAATAAGTTTAAATTGCATGAAATATTGAAAAAAAGGAGTTAAAAAGTTGCGGACATGACAAAACAGATTATTTTTTTCTGCCTATACAACATTTAATATTTCTAATTAAACATGATCCATTAAAGCAAATAATGTGTCTGCATAATTATTGAACAATAACACTGCATATTTTCCTTTTGAATTTTAACAGAGTGCTTGCAAAAGAATGTGTTGGCGTTTCAATAAAAAAATTTCAAATTTTTTACTACAGTGCTGCTATTAATTTGTACATTTTCTTTAAAATGTTATTTCTTCTGTCAATTTACTATGTTATAGCAATGTGTTCCAAAAAAATTTATCATTTTTGCTATTTAATATTTTTAAAAAAATGTTCAAATTGGTCATGTCCGCAACGTTTCAGACATGACGAATTCCAAACATAATAACAAGCCCTATGTTTTACATAAAACTTTAAAGGAAAAAGTTAAGCCGAGTTAAGAAAAACATAAGCTTTCAACTAACTAATTTCCAAACTAATCATTGTTGCCTTTTATTATAACACAATTATCATCATAACTAATGAAACATTAATTTAAAAATATTTTTGTTTTATAAATATGAATATCACATTCATAAACAAAAGAAAAACATTTAAAATTTAAGCAGTTTTGTTGGTTATTACATGACAACACATACAAATCTTAAATATGTTTTTACAATGGAAACAGTTTATGAACATGTTGGTTACACTCAGGTTTATACTGATAATTTTATCTCTGGTTATAGTTTTCTATCAAGCAAGCTGAATTTTTTTAGATATGTTAGTAAAATTTTGTGTAATATATATTTTATTTTCTTAAATGATTTTGATATGCTTAACTAATGTAGTAGTAAATAAAATTTATAGTTTCTGTTGTACATTTTCCCAAAAAAATTATCATGCCACTTACAAGTACAGAACAATCTCGCATTAGGAGGCAGAAGTTGAACGCAAATGCAGTAAAATATGAAGCTAACAAAGCAGAACAAGGCAAACAAGAAAGGAATACACAGGCATTCTAACGTTCTCACTGAAGAACAGAAAGAGCGCATAAGAGTGAAAAATAAAGAAGCACTAAGAAATGCAGGAAGAAACAGAGACCGAAAGATAGACACGTGTTTGTCTGGATATGCAAGCAGACACTCTTTGGGCAAAGCTGTAAAGAAACTTAACAGTGCACTGCCAAAATCCCCGTACAAGAAACTTCTTGCCCTAACAGATGTTGTAATATCAAAAAATGCTTCCCTTAAAAAAAAAGCAAATAATTGGAAATTCAATCAAAATGAAAAGGCAACACACAAATTTTGAAATTAGATTCTAAAGCTAGTCAAAGGTTAAGAAGTGATAAATTATCAGAAGGTACTGAAACAAAAGTTAAGCAATTTTTTATTAAAGATGCTTTTAGCTAGATGTGATCAAGAAAAAAGGAAGTAATATCAATGAAAACACCTAGAGGAAGGAAAATATTCCAAAAATGTTACCTAGTCATGGAAGTAGGAAATTAACACTGAAGTTTAAAGAACATTTCAGTCGATGCAAATCCATGCCTAATACAAAATCACTACATTTTATTCGATCAATAACATACAACTCAGTAGAGTTTTCTTTTATTTCTCCCTTTTCAAGTCCTCAAAATATGCATATCAGGTTACATTATTTTCTAAGCTACCATCAAAGGAAGATTCTTCACCACTTCATCTGGCTTCAACATCAACTTCCACCAGTTTTGAAGAAGGTCAATGGATAGCTGAACTTTTGATGATCATTGGCGGCCTGGACAAATAGTTTCAGTAAACAACAAAAACATGACTCTCAAACATCATTTCAAACCTGTAGCAGAAAACAAATTTGAAAATTTGGAAACCCCCCCCCCCACTATAAACTCTCCCCCATTTCCTCTGGAGACATATTTATTTATTTTTGCCAAGCAATCCTTAACCTGATCCTTCTACACATTTCTTTTCATGAGTCAAAAAGGACTATTAAGATAAATGATGTAATTAGTACACTGTAATGTAATTGTATAACTTATCAGAGTACTTATTTTGAAAATCTACTTTTTATAAGAATTAAGTTTAAAATTAATAATGTGTGAAAATTAATCAACATACCACAACTTATTAGATATTTAAGCCATGCATGAAAAATATACAATGCAGCAATTGATAATGCTAGCTAAAAGACTAGCATTATCAGTCACTGAAAGCAGGAAAGCAAGCAGTAAACTTTTCGTCCTGTCCGCAACGCACTTTCTATTTTAAATTGGGAAAATTTTCTACTAAATTGTTTACTTTTTTAAAAAATCTTCCAGTTGTCTTTAGGTTAAAGTACACTGAAATTGTACCCCAAAGGAAATTTCAATAAATATATAAAATTTGGAGAATTTAGCATATATATGAAGACTCGTTCAAAAATGAGAATTTTCTGCGTCATGTCCGCAATGCTGCCACTTTTTCAAAAATACGAGTTTAGATTCCTTTTAAAGCTTAAATATGCTTTGCTTTACAAAGAACAATGTATTCTGATTCTTTTGAAAGAAAAATCATTAATCTAGCTGAATTTTTTGCTGTGTTATGATTATTTGAAGTTTGAAAATGTCATGTCTGCAACATACGCAATACCGTGAAATCACCCGTTAGATAGCTGGATTGGAACAAAGGTTGCGGTTGAAATGGCCGTTATGACGGCCCCTTGATTTCTAGATATCAAACCTTTGTAGGTTCTTACAGCATCAGAACCAAGACTCAAAAACCAAGTTTAAATGAAAATTTTATTAATATAACAGCCTAGAAAATTAATTAAGCATTAAATATACAACTTACAAGCATTCAGTGCAAATAAAAAATAATATCAGAGGAATGTCATTATGTTAGTCTAAAAACCATGCAAAGAGCTTGAAAAAATTAAACATTTTTAATTATAATGCATCAACCATTAGCATGTATTAAAAAACTGAAATCTGCTTTGCTTTGTGTTTTCAGTTCTTTTTCAACTCAAACACAAAGCAATATTTTTGTTTCAATAATCTATTTATTATTTAGTTTTTCCAGATAGGCCCAGCAGTGTTGAGGGGGACAGTGTCAACCTACTTCTTTATGTTGGCACAAGCGTCTCCCCACTTTTTTTAAATTTTAATATAAGCACATCCCCACCTTTTTTCCCCAGGACTACACCACTGAGGCCAACCTCTGGCCTTTAGTGGCGAGCCAACACGGCAGCTCATTATAAGATTTTGTTATAACAAAATTTTCATCAATTCTCCTTGACTTTTTTGCAAATGGGAACAATTATTTCATAGCTTTATTTAATATACTCATAAAGTTCACATGAAGGCCATAGCCAGAAATTTTTTTCGGGGGGGGGGGGGGGGATCCCTGACTTTGGAACATTTATGTTGAGGAAAGTTTCAGGGAGGAATATATGCTACATTGCGAAACATTTTGGGATTTCAAGTGGGGGGGACCCCCTCTGGATATGGCCTTGGTTCACATTTCGTATAGTGAAAAGTACATAAATTCCCTTACCTTGAAGCCTTTTCAATGTCTCAGTTGACAATTTTTTAGAAACCAATTCCAACACTTTGATTATGTACTGCATAGATACACAGAAAGTCATAGACTCGTGATTTTTGCAAAACTCTTCAACAACGAGATTTAAAATTCTTGACGGAATATCTGAGTAAGCAGCATACATGGATATGTAAAACCAAACAACATCTTCATTTTCATTATTTAAATACTTTTCTAACTGCATGACTGCTTGAGGGCTGAAATCAACAAACATATATTTAGATGATATTATTATCAGAGGCTCCATTGAAAGTTGACAGAAAACAAAAATAAAATTCAAATTTATATTTCGGAATCTGACAGGGTTGAGTAGCTTTTTCCAAATCGAAAATGCTGTGAAAAAACAGTCGGAAGAAATTCATTTGTTAAGAATTTATCATATAGGTTGAAATTCTGTTTGAAAAATGAATATATATTTTTAAAAATAACCTTAAGAAGTTCATATAAGACCTAGAACAGGATGTCAATAGATTTTAAAGTGAAATTTTGGGATTATTCAGTGATACATAGGATTTTGATTCTGACGTATATTGGATATCCAGCTCCTGATTTCAGAAACTTGTAAATTCTAAACATATTTTTAAACATCCCACAGCTTAAATACGTAGTAAGTTTGTAATTCATATATTTTCAAAACATTTAAATAAATTAAAGTTTAAAAATCAAATTTGACAAATCATCCTCATTCTGTTTCAGTGGCATATTTAAATATTTTTGATCTAATTATTTGCTTATTAAATCTATTTTCTTCTTCTTCAACAATCTGCCTAAAAATAATTTTTCCAAAAACCACATTGTAAAAATCGTTGCATTTCTGAGACTTTCGGGGTCGTTTTTCAATTTCATGGTTTTTTCGGGAGCAGTAAATCATGCGCAGTAATTTTTTTAAAACAAAGTATGATCCGGACCAACATGAATAAAAAAAGGCCGCTTATGAATGATAATGCGCAAGTATTATGTATATGTATTGCTGCAAAATGGGCAGTACTTGAAACTCTGGGCCGTGGGTAGCCTAGTGGTTAGGACGTCGGACTTCCACCTGGAAGGTCGCGCGTTCGATACCCACTGAAGACCACCATATATACTTGGGGATATGTGCATGTAAAATCCGTAGACCCCACTACCCCTCCCCGTGCGTAAGCAATCCTAAGGCCTCGGCTAATAGGTAGGGGGGTCTGGTCAGGGTTCGTTGATTTCAATCACGATTTAAATCAAGTGATTTTTTTCCAAAAAAATCATTGATTTTACTATGTTAGGAAGTGTAGTAAAAATGAAATATGTTGTAATTTCAACTACTGTTTCAAACAAAACTTCCTAGGTCCATTTGGCTGTGCATAACATATTTCATAAGGTTGGAGTTAATAACTATTCTTTTAATTTGACAATATTTTTTAAAAATTTTACAATATTCTTCAAGCAGCTTAACAGCAAAGCATCATTCATTCAATCATTCAAATTACAATTCATAATACATAATCATGAACCATTCTGTGTTTTTTAATCTTAAAAATAGTACTTTAGATCCATTTAATCAATGCCACACAATAAATAATTCAGAATGATAGTGTTTAAAACAACAATTGTTCGAATTTAGAATTTATCCTTAAAGTTTCATCCACATCCCCTAATAGCTTAAAGTTTTTTCCTTTTAAAATATTGTTTTATCACAGAAGTTTTCAATAAAGATATTTGATTAAAACAAAAAGTTGCAGTTTTCAGTAATGGTGTGAGCATATGATTTTTCAAAATGGGTAAAAATATTTCATGCTTTTTTTTTTATAAAATTGAAAAATGATTAAAGTACATTCAATGTAAAACTTAATTGGGTACTTTTTTTGCAGTTTTCAACAGCAAAATAATTCAGATTAAATATGTTCATATTCTCTGTACTTATGCATGTACTATTATTCCTGGTAGGGTTACGTTTCATTTGAGTCATGCATTTGTATTAAAATTTGTTTATCATTATTATTATTAAAAAATATTTATTGCTCTGAAAATAGCTTAAAGTGTGTTTTTGCATATTGATTAAGATGTCGTATTGTTTCTATGAATGTAACATAATAAATATCCAAATAATTTAGGGTGTTTTTAAAAAAATAAAAAAATCCGATTTCAATCAAAAAAATCTGATTTAAATAAAAAAAATCACGAACATTGGGTCTGGTGGAGAAAAGTACTTGAAACTCTGGTTTAATACATCTTGCATCACGCATATACAGTGGAACCCTGTTATTCGTACACAATTCATTCCAGGAGGCAGTTTGAATGGAGAGTTTTTCGAGTGGCGAATTATTTTTTCATAAAAGATACAATGCAAATTGGATTAATCCGTTCCAGATCCACAGATGGTTGCTTATTTAAACCTATGAAAAACAAATGTACAGTACTGTACATGAAATTATAGATAAATAACAATTTAACTGCACTTTGCTTGTACCGAGGTGAGCTGATGGCATAAGTGGAATGTTGAGAGGAGGAAGATAAATGGTTAGAAGAGGAGTCCCCTTCCATTAAAACATCAGGTAACATCTCTTCAGGTTTTTCTCCCTTCCTGCTGTTCTTTCTTTTTTTTTTTTGTCTTTTTGCACTAGAAGAATCTTGGGTTTCTTTCGCTAAAAACCTGTCCAATGTTGTCTGCCTTTGATGATTGTTTAGAAGAATTTTTCCAAAATGGTCCATAACAATGGTCCAAAGGAAATGCTTTCCTTACTACTTTCCTCCTCTGAAGAAGTCTTAGTCCTTCAACCACTTCCTCTTGCTCCCCCTTAAAAAGTTAAAATTTTCAGTAAAATCTCAAAAAGTATTAAAATTTTTAAAAAATCCAAAACGCCAAACAAATTATTTTCGGACAAGTTCAAAATGAGCATAATTTCGCGAATTTTTTTCTTAAGAAAAAGCCAAACTGGAAACCTAGCTGGCCCCTGGGGCTGTAAGTATCCACGGGACAAGTACGAATGGCAAGTTGAATTTTACTTGAACAAGTTGGATAAATAGCAAAGCGGACGAATGGCGGGGTTCCACTGTACTCATCGGCAGACCGAGTTTCGTCAATTAAGCCAAATACTGGAACAAGTTTGCATATTTACAATTGTTTAAAAAAAATAAAAGTTATTTCATTTTTAAAATAAGATATTTTATCTCTAAGGAAAAAAAAACTGGATTTTTGAAACATTCAAAATTTCTCTTATAGAGAAAAACGAAATTTTCAGTGAAAAATTGGGAAAAAAAGACCGAGTAAAAATAAAAAAAGCGGAAATCCATCAAATAGCGGAAAATTAGCACACGGTTCCCACTGTCCCAGCAGATTAAAAAATAGGGCCTTTTTAAGGCCAATTTATAACTTATATAGGGCCACTTTACGTACTAATACATAGAATACATTTAAAAAAATAAAGATTAGGTACATACTTAGATACAAGTTACACACATATTTAATGACCACAGAAAAGATTAGAAATGATTTCATTTAAAATATCAAAATTTCTGATGCTTTTAAATTTTTGTATTGATTGTAAATCACACAGGAAAGAAAAAATAACAGTAGTCTACTCTTTGCTAAGTTGCTGGTCGCACTTTTAACTAAATTATTTCAATTAAATTTTCTCTATTATTAATAATAAGCATTAGAAAAATATTTTTATTTTAAATGTTTTCTTTAAATTTTACTTAATATGGAAAAGCTTATCACAAAATGAAAACAGAGCTTTGTGAACACTTTTCACTAAAAATATAATCATTTGATAAACATAAAACTTCAAAATAATCCATGGGTAACATGCCCTTAGAAAAAAAAAAAAAAAAAAAAACAAGTGTAAGTGAGAAGATTTGGAAAAAGTTATGATTATTGGGGAAGATTTTGTTTAGTTGGAGATCAAATTGGTCGATTTTTTTTTTTTTATTTGGTCATCAATTTTAGCGATTGCTGTGATTCACATTTAAAAGATGTCGCTAGAAACAACAGGTCCCTGGGACTCAGGAGTTCCAAATTTACGGGTCCCTATCCATAAAATAGCATATCATGGTTTTAAAGATATCAGGGGTGGTAGCAGTAAAGATTTTCAGTTCCTGAACTTTAAAAAAAAAAAAAAAATCCATAACCTAGATTCTTAGTAACGGTACTAAGGCACTGTATTGTTAGGCATATATAAGACAAAATGTGATTTGTCAGGTTGTGCTTTCTGAAAAATACTTGGACCAGACAGAAATGGATAAAAGTACTTATTTTAATAGAAGTCGCAATGGAAAACGTACAAAATATACAAAAAACAGAAAAATGGTTTAAAAAATTGTGTATTATTTTAATAAAATGTGTGGATCATTAAAAGAAATAATACAATAACTCTAAATAATCATCAGAACAATTAAGAAACGTTATTAAAATTATTTACATGCATTTAATACTCTCCTTTACACACTTCAGTTTATTACTTCCTGCATCAATCATGGCTTTTACAGCTTTATTATCTTGTATAATTTTTTGCTTTAATACTGCTTTCTTTCATGTCCTATGCAAAAAGTGCAGAAAACGACAAAATTCATATTCGCGAATTTTGTGTAGTAGATCAAGAGGAAATTAAGAGCTTTAAAAAAATAATAAATAAATCAAATGATATTACAAGAAATTAAAGTGCAGAAACTTATTAATTCAGAATAAAAGCAACAATTAACAAAAAACTTAAGTGCAAAAAAGAATCCTTAAAAAAAATTCACAATCGCAAAAATGAAACTAGACATTTTGGATTGTAATTGCATTTTATTTCTCTTCTTTTTAAATCATTTGTGCTTAAAGACTCGAGGCAAAAACATTTTGCATTTTTCTCTGAAAGTAGGGAAGTCGACTTGCACGAGGGTTTCCGTTTATTTTTCTAAAAATTGGGGGTTCGGCTTACATGCGAATTGACTTATATGCAAGTGTATATGGTAGGATTTTGATAAAAATAAGAAATTTTATTTGTTCACTTCTTAATTGAACTTAAAAAATAATTGAAATGAAAAAATATGATTCCCGTAAAGAATGCAGAAAGATTACGCAAAAAAAAAAAAAAAAAAAGAATGCATGCTTTTCTTTGCTTGCACATGGAAATTAGGCCTACGTAATTTTTAAAGTATTGCTGCAATTAACCAAGAAATACATATTACTGCAATTGAAAAGGGAAAAACCAAAATGAGGGCGAAAAATTTAGGGTGATTGCTGATTGAGCCATAAAATTTCCGATATTTGAGGAACTCTACCACTCCTGAGATATAAATGAAAAATAAACCTTTTACGACAAGAATTTTTTTCAATGCAATTAGCAATTGATTAAATAAGAAATCGAACAAGAATTAAAGCCAAAATCTCATATTTAAAAGGTAAAAATCAAGTAATTGATTACATGGACAGTAGCACTCTTACTTTAAATATTGAATGCAATAAGGCTATATCAAATTTTATAGGAAAATTTTGTTAATTATTTTAATTCAAAATAAAAGCTAAGCAAAAAATGTAATCGCGAAAACAAACCCTCTATGAAAATTCTCAATCGCAAAAAACGAAACCTTTTTGTACTGTATTTTTAAAAAAAACAAAAAACTCCGCATATTTCCAAACTTATTAAACATCAGGTTGAATTTATATCCTTAAAGAAATCTTTGGGCATTGAATCTCCGAATTGTTCAGAAGAAATCAGTTCTGTTTAGAGCCACCTGTTTCCCCTACCTAAGCCACGGCAACGGAGAAGTACAGGGGAGGAAATGGGCGAGCTGGCACTTTTTCCCGTCACTCTTCATATAATAATATAACTGAAAGAAAAATTTGGGTCAAAGATGCGCAAAAATATTCTATTACGTATCAGTTTTTTATAAATTTTACTCTCTTAATTTTTAATTTTTTTTTTCCTGCTATGAAAATCACGCGTACCGGGGACGGGTAATATAATTTTTTTTTGCATCCCCACCCCCCGATTTTTGCGTATTTTATGCGCTATAGCAAGTCCGCTACATCGCAGTATAAGATTAAAACATAGTACAATGTGGTGTATTTTTATTCACATGATTCAAGTAAATGTGAAAAAATAGGGCTTTTGATTACTTTTTAGGACCTTTATCTACTAAATATGGCCTTTAGAGGGTAATGATAACCCTATAAACCAATCTCAAAAATAGGGCCTTTTTATGGCCAGTGGGAACCCTGTAGCATCCCTGATTCGCTAACAATTAGAAAGTCAACATTTTTGTTCACATTTACTCACCAAGGAGTATTGTACTGGCTACAATGATCACAATTTTCTCTGTCAATTCATCCAAGAGGTAGGGAATGATCTAAAGTTAAAACATTGAAATTGTGTTTACAATTACCCCAACTGAGCCTACACCCTGGTATTAACAATTTACAGTCCTGTAAATATTCTTTTGCTTTGTTGAGTTTGAAAATACTCATTGGATACATAAGTATAATATAAAATAACCTGGATCATTACAAATCACACCTGAAGATACGTCTAGGATTATTTGTCAAACAGAAATTCTTTGTTGCAAATTACAACTAATGACCAGTAGTTTCAGAAGCTGGTTAGTTGTTTTAGATAAGAATGTTCCCTTTCAAAACTATTTTTAGAAAACTGCAAACAAGAGCAGAAAATTAAAAAACTTTTACAATGCAAGGTCAAAATGCAGGACTCTTAAACCACCCATTATAGTCATGTGCAGGTTGACTTGTGTATAAGTCATTCTGGCATCCCCCCCCCCCCCCCCGCCACAGTTAAGTGGAATACTGGAAAAAGCAATTTTTGTGCTAAAGCTGAATCACGTTCATCACAAGATTTTTTTTTCTTCAAATTTTGAGGATGTTTTGCTGATTTGTATGGAATCTGCTGATGGAGAAACAATATCAGATTCTCAATTAATTGAGCTTTATGAATATTCATATTCTAAACAAGAATCTTTATTTTGATAACTTTCAGTAATGAATTTAAATTTACCTATGAAAACAATGAATGTTTTAGAATTCATAAGCTCTCTTGATAATTACTTGCTGTTGTTAATGGTCTTGAACACTAACGTTTTAGTTGGTTCTTTTTCACAAACCCATGCAGGCCCGACTTACAAATTTGGGGGCCCAGGGCACAGAAAACAATGGGGCCTCCTAAGTTGCTTGAACTGAAAAATTAAATCTTTTTGCTACACTAATAACACTTAAAAGAGTAGTGTCACTAAAATGCTGCGTTTTGTGGTGCAGTGGGTATGATGTGAACACATCACTAACTATTCCTGGGTTTTTCTTTCCTGGGTAAATTTCATCTTTCTCCTTCACAAGAAAAAAAAATTCGCTTTACGGACAAACTTTGTTCTAGCGACATAGTTCAAGCAAAAAATTCATAACTTTGCCAATTTTCATGATATCACAAATTTTTTTTCACAAAAATGTTCAGAATAACTTACAGAATAAGAAAAAAATGCATTTAAACAAATATCTATTAAGTGATGCAGTTAGTATTAGCTAAAACTTGGATTTCATAAATATTTTGAAGAAAAAACATGAAATATTAAAACAGCAATAAAACTAAAAGGCACTGCAGTAACCAACATATTAAAAAAAAAAAAAAAATCATCCTCTAAGTATAAACTAAAAGGTTCTAAAATAAAATTGGTGTTTTTTTTACTGCCAGTATATTTAATTTCACAGTAAACAACTTTAAAATATGTACAAAATAGCTTTCACAACATAACAAGTTTTGGCTTCTTATTATAAAATACTAATTGCTTTAAAATCACATAATACAGACTATGTAATTCAAAATAAGTTTATTTTTACAAGAAATAAGTTCATAATTTAATGTTTTAATGTTTATATTGTTAAAAAAAACAACAAAATTGTGAAAGAATAAGAAGTCACCAAATCATGATTTTTTACAAAGTTTCGAAGTATAATGCTGGCTCATTTCCTATTTACACCTGTGACATACCCAAATGACCAAAAGTAACTTTTATTTTTAAAATAAAACTATTTTAAATAAAAATTTGTGTGTGACAATACCATTTCTATTGTCCTTGAGGCTGTTTTAAAATGTTTTTGCACTGGAGATCAATTGAAGTAATGTCCTTCTGCACATCCATCGCTATAGTACGCCACACTTCTCACAGCTGGAAAATTATTTTTTAAGTATTCCCCCACAATTTTTGTGTTTCATGAACAAATGCTACATCATGTTCCAAGTCATCAGACACTACACACAAACCAGAAACTTTTACATCGTTTTCTTTACGTGTATATATTATTACTGGTTGAAGAGAGCAGCTATCATTGGTCCAATGGTATCCTTTTGCTTCATTTTGCAAGACAAAAGAATAATTTTCATTAAAATCCATTAGAACAATGGCTTCATCCAATTTGATATTACCTTTGATTTTTTTTGAATGTCTATCTTGAGATTTAGCTATAAAGGAGTGAGGCAGTTTTTCTAGACTTTTAATTAGAATTTCCAAATATTCTGCAAAGGTAATGGTGAACTGCACCTGTTGAGTTCTGTCAGTGGAAATCCAAGCAGAATAAGTTACTTCATCATCAGGATCCCACTGTTCTAATTTCTTTATGATAAAAGATTCAAGATTGTCACATGAAGGGCAAATTGAATATTGAACATCACCGTAACATACAATCTCTTCTTTCTTTTGAGAATACTAACTTCTCCATTTCATTGTAGTTTTTCGCAATTGAACAAGCATGCAACAACAGCCAAACATTTTCATGGCTCATACAAACTCAAACAAAATGTGTCCCATCTGTACCTGCTAATACACACCATTTAGGTCTAAGTATGCAGAACTTGGACAACCCAATTTTAATGTCCGGGTGATCTAACTTGAAAACAGAATACAGCTCATTTAGATTTCCAAGCAGCAACACTTTTGGCAGGTATACTTTTTGAAACACTTACTTTATCTTTAGTACGACTCTAGAGTATACTACGATAAAACACTGTAAGTTACGACTGTAAAGAACCAAAAATGAGGGTTCACAATTGTAATTGTAAAACATCATAAATAGTCAAATGAAATGTAAAAAATAACTAAAGAATCTTCTGAGGCTCTTTTAAACACTGAATACTACTCATATTCTTCCTGATTGTCCTGGAACTTTCCAGAATTCTTTTTTGATTGGTTTGAAACCTTTCAAAACTATATTATTCCAGATGGTGTTTTTGGCTACACTAATATAAACATCTCTTAAAGAGCAGGTGCTTCTGGTTCCCTATGGCTTTGTTTTCCTTTTCATTCCTTTCCTAGCTGTCTTTCCCCTTACTCCACATCTTCATGGGAGCTTTTATTTAGGCTCCGAAATATTTTTTAAAAAGCAAAGATGATTTTTTTGTTTATTTTACATAGATTATGGACAGCCACTTCTTTTTCTGCAGCAGCAGGGAATCTTTACTAGTAGTTTTTCTTCCATTTTTTTTAATTTTTAAAACATAAAATAATGAGTCAAAAAAGTAAATTTTATTTTTTTTGCCTATTAATTTATACTCTAAGGATTACTAAAAAAATAATAATACTTTGGTTACACAGAAAAATTTATGGGTGAAAATGAAAATATTTGATACTGGTGTACACAACTGCATTGTCTGTATTTATGACAACTAATGGGAAGATGAAGGTTAGGTTAAAGTTTCATTCATGCATCCCCATAGACAGGGCTGCTGGATTTTAGCCAGGCCAAAAAAAGCCGGCCGGCTTTTTTTGGTTTAAACCACTTAAAAAAGGCCGGCTTTTTTTAATAAAAGCCGGCTTTAATTAAAAAATATGTTTAAATTTTTTTTCCAAAAAAGTATTAAATAAAAAATTACATTATATCATTTATACAATTAAATTATTACTGTAATAGCAAAATACATGAAATAACAAATAAAGTTATTTAATAGAATGATACATTACAGAAATAGCAAAAAGAAAGTGCTGCTTATTAGAAATTTATTTAGATTCAATGTAATTTAAACTATTTATTTTTACTAAGAATTCAAAAGTTCACTTGACACTACTATATGAACTAGAGATTACCAATCATTTGCCTTAGTCTTTAGCTCATAATCTTTTGTATATTTTAAAGCACCTTTATTTTTTTAAACTTTTTTCAGAACCTTAACTAGTTCTCTGATCCAAATAAAAATAAAAGCTATTTGTCAAATTAAAAGATGCCCATCTTGAAGCAGACCAGCTGGTCAACATTAATTGCACTAGAATAATATTAATCTTAAAAAATTTTAATGTTATGTGCATATTTAAAAAAACCTTATTTTAATGTTATGTATATAAAAAAAACCTTTTAAAAGCGAGCCAACTGTTCACCACAGACAACTTCTTTTAAATTTTTAACATGAGTAGTGCTGTAGGTAAACACTAGTTTAGCTAATTAGGATTATGCAAGTAGTGTTTTGTTATAGGAAAGGAGATACTTCAAATCACATTTTCCTACTCTTCTCGCCATGAGCAAAAGACTTTTTTGTTTGTAGTGTAAAATGTGATAGAAAAAAATTAATGAATATAGTTCTTTATTGCAAGTTTCAGTATTCTGAAATATTTTAAAGCAACTAAATTCTCAACATTAAAATATCAATTTAAGAAAAGTATGTTGTACTTGAATATGTAATAGGATAGCTTTTCATATGTATTAAGATCACTGGCGTAGATAAGGGGGAGGTTTTGGGGATAACCCCCCCCCTGAAATAGTAAAGATCGTCTAGAATTTAACCAATTTTTCTTGGAAAACAATTAAATTAGCCAACTTTTCCCGAAGAAACCCCAAAAATCCAGGTTTAGTTACACCACTGATTAAGATGAAGTATTGTGCTCGACTATAGAAGAAACAAATTTGATTCCTCTCCCAACCTGGATCTAATTTCCGTCTACTGTTGTTTCTGTTGTGTTGAAAAAAAATCGATTCGGTATAGCTATAATATTAAGCAAGAGTTTAATGAGAGTCTCACAAAATTAAGCTCACAAACACGAAAATGGTAACCAGTATTGTAAAATACATTCAGGTTGTGTAACAAAATAATTCTGAATCTAATTTTAAATTAACTCCATTAAAAGAAAGATTTGAGTTTCATTTTACACAAATTAAGAGTAGCAACATAATAAATCGATATAGGATAGGTGCAAATAGTAAATAGTATTGTGCCTAATTGAAAAAGGCCAATAAAGACCGGCCTTTTTTTAAAAAAGACCGGTCTTTTTTAATAAAAGCTGGCCGGTCTGGCCTTTTTTTTAAAAAAAGCCGGCTTTTTTGCAGCCCTGCTCATAGACCAGCTCCATCTTTTCACTGACCCACAAAAGAACATGTTTGCTGTATTCCCATAAGCAATGTGATTTCTTGTTACAATCCTCCAATTACAAAAGCATCAAGTAGAATGCATTACTTTCTGCAGAAGGACATTACTTCAATTGATCTCCAGTGCAAAAACATTTTAAAACAGACTCAAGGACTTGTAAAAAATCATGATTCAGGGACTTCTTTTCCTTTCACAATTTTTTTTTTTTTTTAACAATATAAACATTAAATTATAAACTTATTTCTTGTAAAAATAAACTTATTTTGAATTACATAGTCTGTATTATATGATTTTAAAGCAATTAGTATTTTATAATAAGAAGCCAAAACTTGTAATGTTGTGAAAGCTATTTTGTACATATTTTTAAATTGTTTACTGTGAAATTAAATATCTACTGGCAGTAAAAAAACCACCAATTTTATTTTAGAACCTTTTAGTTTATACTTAGAGGATGAATTTAAAAAAAAAATATGTTGGTTCTGAAGTGCCTTTTAGTTTTATTGCTGTTTTAAAATTTCATGTTTTTTCTTCAAAATATTTATGAAATCCAAGTTTTAGCTAATACTAACTGCATCACTTAATAGATATTTGTTTAAATGCATTTTTGTCTTATTTTGTAAGTTATTCTGAGCATTTTAGTGAAAAAATGTTTGTGATATCATGAAAATTGGCAAAGTTATGACTTTTTCGCTTGAACTATGTCATTAGAACAAAATTTGTCCGTAAAAAGAAGAAGTCTCTTAGAACCCATTTTAAAAAATTCACATCTCAAAAAGTATCAAAGATAGCAACAAAAAAATTTACAGGGGTAATCGTGCTAGTAAAATGAACAAATTTAAAAAAAAATCCGAGACCATGGGTTTCATACCCTGGATGAAATGGTATGGATTGACTTGAATAGAGCTCATGCATGTGTTTGCTTTCGGACAGGTTAGTCTGCTCACGGATCAAACCCTCTATCTTCGAATCATTCTTAAATAGTAGTAATGTTTTAGAAATATAAACATTCATTGCTAATGCTTTTTTAAAACACAATTTTACTCATTCGCGGTTGTCACGAATAACGGCTAATACGAACAAATTCGTGAATTTTTGGCATTTCGTATTAAGCAAGTTCAACTCCATATTATATATTTCTAAATTCACCTTAATTTCTTTTCAGCTCTCCATGATGCAAAAGCCTTGTGTAAGTAATTTTGATAAGCCAAAAACATTCCTCCAGTGAGCTTCTTCAGTAAATCAGAAGTACATTGCTTCTCACTTTCTACATTTGAAAAAATATTTAAAAGGAAATACTCTTCCATAACTGCAAAAGCTTTCATCTGAACTGTGTTCTCTGGATCTTGAACTAAAGGAAGAATGCTTCTAAGCCAGCAGTCTTGGACTAAGGAACTCGAAGGAAAAGAATTTAGTACAGCAGTGATGGATTGAATCATTTGCTTGCGAACAACAATGTTTTTATCAGCTAAGGCACTAATAAACAACTGAAAATAAATTTAAAAACAATACATGTTAAAGGATGCAACTCTTTATTACATTGTGGAATAGATGCAATTCACATATTGTACACAATCATAAATTATGCTCAGAAACAGGAAAAATAAAATGAATCGGTAGTCTATGAATGGACAGTGAGAATTGCAATTTAACATACATAGCTCACTAGATTATTCTTGACATGTATACATACTACTGTGATATAATCCCCCCCCCCCCCCTTGGCGACATTCGAGCCAGCGCGCCAATTTGTAATGATTTTCGGTTGGCGATATCTTTTCGTTTCCTTGGTAACCCAGCGCCATCAATGTTGGCTGACGTAATGTGTGGCAACCCTCAGCGTATGATGCGGATGGGTGATGTGTCGGTGTGATTGTTGAACTTTCAGAATTTTTTTTTTTGCGAATAAGTAGCTTTTTAGTAGTTTATTTTATGTTTAAAGTTTGTGGAGATCTTTCCTGTTGCTAAAGGAGAATGTAAAGTGTTAAGGTGCATTAATTTGGTTCAATTATTTTCTATTATGGCCAGATGAATGATTCTGTATTACAATAGTTTGTTAAGGGGCTTTGTTTTTGAAATGTGTTAAAATGGACGGAAACGTCGTTTGGTGGTTGTGCTATCTGAACAGGGTTGGTTCGATTTTGCCCAACCCGAAAAAACCCCGGGTGTGTTTTTTCCAAAAAACCCAGTTGAAAAAACCCAAGCTGGTTTTTTCAAAATTGTTGCTTAAAATTATATTTTACCTAAGTAAACTAATGAAAATACTGATTTAGACAAAATATAATACATACTTTCATAATACATACACTATAATGTCATGGGTATAAAATTTTGAGGGTTATCTCAAAAACAGAAACCAACTTGAAAAAACCCATAGGTGGGTTTTTTTCAAAATTCTTGTTCAAAATTGCACTCCACTTATGAAAACAAATTAAAATACTGATTTCGACCAAACATTCATACTTTCATAATACATACATTATATGTAATGTCTAAAATTTTTTGAAAATTGGATAAAAAATAAAAACCCACTGGCGGATTTTTTTCAAAATTTCTTGTTTAAAATTGAACTTACTTAACGTAAACAAATAAAAATACTTTGAGCAAACATAATAACAGACCTTCCCCCAGGATTGAAAAAGGGCAGGGTGCTACTGTAAAAAAAGGGCACTTTTCCAAATTTAGGGCATCTTACCGAAATAAAGGGCATTTGTAATTTGAAGTAGGGACCGTTCATTCATTTTCAATATCTGAAGTAAAGCATGAAAAAATTCTGCTTGCATATTCATGACAACATCAACCAATAATGATTTTAAATTCAATAAAATATCTAGCATGGATTTTCCGAGTTATACATTTTTACTAATTTATGACAGTGTTTCTGTTCATTCCAGTTTTTCTGAAGATCTAATCACCTTTCAGGAATAATAAGAAAATAACAATATATCTTTTATTCATACAATAAAGCTTCAGTAATAATAATTAGAGCCCGGATTTTGATGACCTAAACGATCACTGAAAACTCCCTTTAAAATCTTTAACATGTCCTAAAAACAGAAAATTGCAAAAAATGCCATTTTAAATAATCAAGAATACCAATTGAAAGCAATGGTTTAGCTTAAAATCGCAATAGTATTTTTTAAAAAAATTTAAAAGAAGTAAAATTAATCGATACATTTTCATTAAAGATTGAAATTAATGTTTATTAAAATAAGGAGAGAAAAAGGAAATGTCTAATATATGGATTCTTCACAGGTTGCCATCTTTTTTCCCGCAAGTTTCAATACATTTTTAAAATTTCTTTCTTGAAGTAACTAGAAAGCACCATTAGATTGGGATTATTAAATGCTTTTTCATATTTTGAATAGTAAATAGTTTCTTGTTTGAAAGAGCATTCTAATATTTTGGTTAGTTTTCTCAATATCTACATATGTAATAAATGCATATTTGACCCAAATGGGTCCCTTATAAAGATGAAAAAAGAATCTTCTTATTAATCTTTGGGAACCTACTGTTCTGAATTTTATGAGATAGAGAGTTTTTAAGAGTTGCAATATAATCAAGCACAGAATCATTGGAAATGTTTCAAGCTACGCACAAAAAATTACTCAAAGCCAAAAAAGAACCATAAAATGATGTAAAGAAAAGAATCCCAAAATCTCAAAAGGTGCACGAAAAATCTCACCTGTCTGCCCTAAAAGAGAAAAAGTCCCAAAATGCAAAGGCTATCAAAATCCGGATTTTAATGAAATTGATAACATTAATAAAATGCATTATTTACATATATTTTAGACATCAAATATATTTTTTAATATATTCTTCTACGTTTTAAAACCTTCTATTTTTTAATTACATCATTTGGGTTTAAATTTCCATTCAATTTTAGAAGCATTAGCTGATTGACATGTTCCATTTTCAAACTGGATCTTTTATCAGTTAAAACCAATTTAATTTGAAAAAATCCTCTCCACCTCTGCATTTGATATTGGTGATAAACATGCAACAGCTAAGGGTATTTTTAAGCAGGGAAATATTTCCCCATTCTCTTTCTCAGTTTTCAGAATTGCTGAAATTTTTTTTTTTATGGATACAGTGATCCCTCGTTTTTCGCAGTTAATAGGGACCAGAACCTTCCACGAAAACTGAAAAACCGCGAAATCGGATTTGCCCCTAAGAATTTTTGTGTATGCGGGTACACGAATGTTTTAAATATGTAAACAGTATTTATACTTCAGACATTTAAGACAAAAATTACAACAGTATACGTATTTACTTAAACGTGTCGGTGCTAATGAATAAAGTTAATTACAAAATGTTACAGTACAGTAATAAACATTAATCAACATTGCTTTCTGAGAGAGGCGAAGAGTCTTGTGTTGGTGGGAGCTTTTGAGAGCCCATGGTATGTAATCTGAGTCAACTCATATCTTTATTTGACATGCAGAGATCCTTCTCTCTCGCGCATCAACATGAAACAACGCTCCTTTCCGCAATGTGGCTGCCGACATGGTTTTATTTTTTAATTAATATTTTAGAAAACCCCGCGAAGCACCAAAGCCACAAAACATGAAGCGCGAAGTGGCGAGGGAACACTGTATGGCTTCTGTCAGCCGAGTTCTCCACTAACAAAAGGGCAAGAAGGTATACCTAAAATCTCCAATTCTTGATTGGTAGCCAATGGCTACTAAACCCCACAAAATGGTAGCCAAATTTCAAAAAATGGTAGCCAAACTTTAAAAAAAAATTTGCAAATCTTCAAAAAAATTTAAATGTACTTTTAAGAGCACAAAACTGGTATCAATTGCGATGAGTGTTTGAATTACATTTAAGTAAACGATGTGGTTCTCAGGCACGCATTCGCAAGTGTTTTGAGGGTTAGACATTTTAAGAACATTTAGTCCCTCTGGGACTAATTTTTTAGCTAATGTTTAATCATTATACTTGAAATAAATACATGTAATAATAACATATTTGTCGATGCGATGTATTGGAACCTGAACGGCGAACAGCGCAAAATCTAGTACCAAAAATATGGATAGACTTTCAATGTAACCTATAATGCCGTATTTTCGAACTTAATTTTCTCAGAATTGAAAAAATACCCCTTTCCTCTTGCTGGTCAATGCCTAAATTCCTACTAAAAGTTGATTGAACAATCAGTGCCGGATCTAGGGTGGGGTAAGCCGGGGCCCAAGCCCCGGGCGGCACTTCTGGGGGGGGGGGGCGGCAAATTCAACTGTGATGCACCAAAAAAGGAGGAAAGAAAAGGAGAAAGAAAGAAAAAAATTATTTAATTAAGAAAATTTAACTTTTGGAAGAGAATTAAAATCCTAGTTCTGTGCCCCAATTTTATCATTGATCAGCTATTTTGCTAACTATTAAAACCGATTAATAGAATTATTTATTTGTATAAACTGTCGGAAATTCTAAAATTTAGGTTAGGAGGTGGCAAATTACTTCGCAATGTCAAAATTTAAATTTTAAGAAGTCGAGGTTTTTTCCCTCTTGTGATAATGAAATATGTATAAATCAGGCTATGCTCAGACAATACCCAATGGTTTTTCTTTTAGAAACTTTCAAAGCATCCTTTTGGGAAGAGGTGGGAGCTTGTAAGTTTGAGAAGGCAAACACGTGACTCTTCGATATGGGCGTTAGTAAGAAGGATGTTGAGTCCTGTCCTCCGGATTTAAAAAAAATGGCAATTTTTTTCTGAATTTTTATTATTACTTTTATGAGTAAAAACGTTTAAATTTCAAAAAGCTTTTGTCTGCTTCACAAAGCGTTTCATAAGACCTCAAAATGCACTAGTTTGCAGATAAATTTCAAAATTTTCCCTGGGGATAATCCCCTGGACCCCCTACAACTCTGTCAGAATTTCATATCTTCAGTTAAGAGGGACCTTTCATATGGCTCTATCCACCCTAATGCTGAGCTGAGAGGGCTATGCTGTGTGGACATTAACGAAAGTTTTATGGGTGTATCAGTGACCCAAAAAGGAAAAATTGTCAAAAAGAAAAAAGGCCAGCTTATAAAAGTTATATGGAATATCAACAATAATTGGTTAAAGGGGGCGGCATTTTTAAGTTTTGCCCCGCCTCAGAAAACTCCAAGATCCGGTACTGTGAACAATTATCTAACCTTGGCAAAATTACTCTGGCTTTTTTTCTATTTATATACACACATTATTATTATTTTGTAAACTGCTTAAACTACAAAAAAAAAAAAAAACAAAAAAAACAATTCCTTATTTATTTTATGCTTTGTGATAATACCACTTCTTTTCAATATTTGTTTATTTAGCAAACAGTTTTTAATAATTGTTTGTTGATTTTTAAAGAAGTTGGATCCAGGTAAATTAACAATTTTCTAAAAATTTCTTATTTATCCAAAATTTCTAAAACGTAAATAGCTGTCAATACTAAAATCAAATTTGAAGTAAATAAATAAATGAAACAATAATAGTGATTTAATAATGGTGAATAATAGTGATAAACGCAATTTTCGACAAACACGTGTTCAATATCGGCACAGTTAAAAAAAAAAAAAAAAAAAGCCAGAAACTATTAAAATAAAATGAAAAATAAGCAGATTTAGGGTAGCATGTGTGAAAAATATCTCCGAATTTCGAAAATAATTGAAATTTGTACCCGATGCAAAAGGATTAAAATCTCTAACGTAGAATCCAATTTTCGGCGAAGCACGTGCACGATTTTGGCTGTTTTTGTCTTTATACTTTTTTTTCTTTTTTAATTGTTAAAATGAAACGATAAATGAGCAGATTTAAGGTTGTAAGATATTTTTTGCATGCACAACTGTCAAAATAATCGAAATAATTCCAGGATGGAAATGGATGAAAATTCAAACACAGTAAGCATTTTCCGGTAAAAATCGGAGGAAAAGCTAGTTTCCGTGCTGCGCAAAAATTAACTCCTATTTCTTTCTTCTTTATTTAATTTTTAGTGGACAAAAGAATTTGAGAAAAGGTCACGTGTCTAGATTAAAGTTCGGGAAAGGGTTTTAGCATTAGCAAATGGTAGCCACATTGGCGACGTCAATGAAAACAATGGTCGCCAAAACGTGGAAATTGGTCGCATTTGGCGACTGCCGATCGCGAGTTTTGAGCTCTACAAGAAGGGCGCAGTTTCACTAACAAAAGGGCAAGATGGGCGCGTTTCCCGAATCCAAGGGCAGGCAGGGAGCGGCGCCCTCCCGCCCAAGCCTGGGGGAAGCACTGTAATAATACTTTCATAACATATACCTTATATGTCATGGGTGTAAAATTTTGAAGGTTGACTCAATAATAAGAACCCACTTAAAAAATCCCATAGGTAGGTTGTTTCAAACTCAATGCTCAAAATTGAACTCCACTTATGTAAATAGAAAAAAAAAAAAAAAAATACTTAAACCAAATATATTTTTATCATGGATGAAAACTCAAAAATGCTGGTGGATGGGTTTGAAATTGTTCTACATAATCAAAATAAAATTTCTTTCCCACAAAAAATTCTCTATTGAAAAAAGTATAGAAACAAATGCCAAAAGAAAGAAAATGTCAGAATTTCACTCAAAATGATAGATATGTTTTAAGAGAAACTAATTTTAAGAAAACAATCTATGGCATCTAACAAAATGCTGGTCAAGGACGCACAAAAATATTTTTGCCTATCGATTTTTTATATATTTGACTTTATTTTTTTTCCGCAATGAAAATTGCTAAAAATTATGCGTCCCGGGGGCGTGTAATATTTTTTTTTTTTTGCGTTTCCACCTCCGATGTTTGAGTGTTTGATGTGCTACAGCGCGTCCACGGCATCGATGCATGTAAGAGATTGCAGTAATTTTGAAAGTAATTAGCTTAAACTCCTTTAAACATAAAATAATTGCAATTAACTAGACTTAAAAATAACTTGTTTCTTAAACCCTTTGATGGGATTTTATTGAACACTAAAAATACAATAAACAAGGGGCAAAGTAATTGACTTTTAAAAAGTTAATTTGTAGTTGTAAAGGACAGAATGGAATAATTAATATTTAAAAGGCAATTATTTTATTTTTTCAAAAATTTTTTTTATTAAAACATAAAATGTTCTTAAAAGAAATACATAATATTTATTCTTTTTCACTTTAATTAATACCATTATGTGTAGGCAACCTCTTACAAATAAAGAAAACCTCAAATTTTTGAAAAAACCCAATAAAACCCGAAAAAACCTGGGTTTTTTCCAACCCTGCATCTGAAGTATGAAATTGTTTTGGTTGATAAGTGCATAAGTTTGGTTAGTTGTGACTAAAAGCAAAAAAATAAAGTGATAATTTTCGGACTATTTCGTCATATTGGATTCTAAGTTTGTAGTGATTTGGGATTAATATTAAAAAGCCAACTGGTTTTTAAAGTGAGTTCTTTATTTTTCTAAATTTATTATTTGCTTATTTTATGTGTTTGTAAGGTTATAAAACAAAGAATTTTTAATTGTTCTAAAATATTAGCTGTAGTAATTAGTGGCGTTGCTGGTTTTGATAAAGTGGGTTTCCATTAGTTTATTGTAAAATGTACTTGAAGTTTTGCTTGGAATTGCGCGATATTTTTACTATGTTTTTCGTTGAATAATGCATATCATTTTATGTTATGATAATTAATTGCAATAGTCATTATTGTGCATAAAATGAGTGTTTTTTCAACAAATGGTTTTTGTGGTATTTTTAATGACAGGCTTCCAATAGTTTAATGCAAAATGTACTTGAAGTGATGACCGTTATTAATTTTGTTGTCTAGGGTAGAGACGCTATAAGGAGAGACGCGACATATGCAGGGATAAAGAAAAGCCGACTTTTAACCACCTTAGGGCTTGTTGGGGAACTTCTCGTAGACTTAACACAGGAGAAACGAGAGGGGTTTACAAAAACGCGTATTTCACGAAAGCAAGGTTTTTCAGCAAAATTTTAGTGCCATGTTCCAAAGGAGGAAAACACAGGCTTTAATTTCATACCATTTTTATGTGTCAAAAACGCATATTAGTTGTATTAATTAATGTTTTACTGTTCGGAATCTACCATCTTCTTCCAAATTTCTGATGGGAGAAAAAGAGAAGTTCCTTGGTTGTTTTTTGGCGGAAGTAGTTGGCGCTGTAAATAATTTATCGGAGAGTGAATGTCCAAACACTCTGATGAATGATTTTTGAGGTTCTTTTCTTTTTTAAATTAACATGCAAACTGTGCTGAATTAACAGAAATCGTTATTAAAAAACAGTTGTGCATTCAACCCTATTCGCAGTTTTAACAATTCATAATTTACGACAGACATAATATGCATATCGATCACAATTGTTCTCACCCATATTAGTGAAGGATTATGTTCGTGTAAATGTGTGATTAATAAATGAGTTAATTATTAATTAAGCTTTACTTAGTCATTCCAAATGTACTTGTATTTATAAAATATGTCAATACAAAAGAAATTTCTCATTGGAGTTTTTACTCATAACATAAAATTATGTAAATAAATGTGTACCCATCTTAGGCAATTTTTTAGCGATTGCATCTTATGTAATTAATATATATTTGCTGGATATGAACAGATATCAATTATTCAACAAAGTACATCTGATTTTGATGTACAATAACTGTTGGAATAGTAGAAAACTTTTGTATAGATGGATTAATGTCATGTTTAATACTGAAAATTAATTTAGAGAAAATGACTTTACTCCATTAGTTTAGTCAGTATATTACTGAATCACAATCAACTGAAAGTCAATTACTGAATTAAAAAAACACCAGCACTGTGACTTTCTTTATGCTCAATCTCGTCGTTATCCAGCTTTTTAAATAACGTAAATTTGTTGCTTAGATACTTGTCATTACATTTATCAGCATATGAATATCTTAATGTATATCACGATCACGATATATGTACCAGTTGATGATCCCCCAACATTGGGGTGGGGAGGATATATCACCCAACATTGGGGAAGAAGGGGGGGGGGGTGAAATATCTGAAGCAATTAGTAGAAATTACAATGGGATGTAATTAAAATCCAAAACATCTTTTGCTTTTATGCAGTGCATTTTTTTTTTTTTTTGTAAGCCCATTAAACAATAATTCGCTAAATAAGGAAAAGGGAAGGAAGAAGGTATCTCCCCCTTTGTCTATCAGCATACTTGAAATTTGACCGAGCCCAGGAGCCAGGAGCGTAGCAGTTTAAAAATCATGGCAGGGGCTTTAACCAGGGGTGCCACTCTTCAAAAATTTTTAGACTGAACTTTTCACCATGCACATAATAGCCAAATCCCTTAATTGTTTTTACAAATATGCGGATTTTTTAAAGATATACAATACACATATTTGAATGTACCAATATTTTCTTCAAAAAAGCCGAATATTTTTGCTTTCTATAGTAAAAATATCATTCAATATATTTAACCAAACAGTTTCGCAGGGAGATAAAAAATAAGCGCACAATGTATCTTAATCTTTCGGCAGTGATGCCGCTAAATTTCGAAAATTGGAGCTATAAAGTTCCGACTGTTGAAATGGGTCCGGGGGATTCTCCCCCGAGAAAATTTTGAAAACTATATGCAAAATAGTGCATTTTGAGGCCTTTGGAGACACACTAAATATGTCAATACAAAAGAAATTTCTCATTGGAGTTTTTACTCATAACATAAAATTATGTAAATAAATGTGTACCCGTCTTAGGCAATTTTTTAGCGATTGCATCTTATGTAATTAATATATATTTGCTGGATATGAACAGATATCAATTATTCAACAAAGTACATCTGATTTTGATGTACAATAACTGTAGGAATAGTAGAAAACTTTTGTATAGATGGATTAACGTCATGTTTAATACTGAAAATTAATTTAGAGAAAATGACTTCACTCCATTAGTTTAGTCAGTATATTACTGAATCACAATCAACTGAAAATCAATTACTGAATTAAAAAAACACCATCACTGTGACTTTCTTTATGCTCAATCTCGTCGTTATCCAGCTTTTTAAATAACGTAAATTTGTTGCTTAGATACTTGTCATTACATTTATCAGCATATGAATATCTTAATGTATATCACGATCACGATATATGTACCAGTTGATGATCCCCCAACATTGGGGTGGGGAGGATATATCACCCAACATTGGGGAAGAAGGGGGGGGGGTGAAATATCTGAAGCAATTAGTAGAAATTACAATGGGATGTAATTAAAATCCAAAACATCTTTTGCTTTTATGCAGCGGATTTTTTTTTTGTAAGCGTATTAAACAATAATTCGCTAAATAAGGAAAAGAGAAGGAAGAAGGTATCTCCCCCTTTGTCTATCAGCATACTTGAAATTTGACCGAGTCCAGGAGCCAGGAGCGTAGCAGTTTAAAAATCATGGGAGGGGCTCTAACCAGGGGTGCCACTCTTCAAAAATTTTTAGACTGAACTTTTCACCATGCACATAATAGCCAAATCACTTAATTGTTTTTACAAATATGCGGATTTTTTAAAGATATACAATACACATATTTGAATGTACCAATATTTTCTTCAAAAAAGCCGAATATTCTTGCTTTCTATAGTAAAAATATCATTCAATATATTTAACCAAACAGATTCGCAGGGAGATAAAAAAGAAGCGCACAATGTATCTTAATCTTTCGGCAGTGATGCCGCTAGATTTCGAAAATTGGAGCTATAAAGTTCCGACTGTTGAAATGGGTCCGGGGGATTCTCCCCCGAGAAAATTTTGAAAACTATATGCAAAATAGTGCATTTTGAGGCCTTTGGAGACACACTTGGGATTGCAGAAGTATTAGGAAAAAAAAAAAGAAGCGTAATAGAAATTTTTTTAAAATTTAAACGCTTTTACTCATAAAAATACAGTACAAAATTGGCATTTTTCTTTTATTTAAGGGGGCAGGACCCCACATTTTTTCTAACGCCCATATCGAAGAGCCTGTGTCTGCCTTCTCAAACAACACTTACAAGCTCGCCCCTCTCTTCCCAAAAGGATGCTTTGAAAATTTGTAAAAGAAAAGCTATTGGTACCATTTGAGCATAGCATATGGTATTTCATGATTACCAGGGGGGAGTGGCCTTGACTGTTTAAAATTTAAATTCTAAAATTTTGACAATGCGAAATTTTCTGCCCCTACTTAAAATTTTAGAGTTTCCAGCAGTTAATACAAATAAATAATTATATTCATTGGTTTTAATCGTTAGCAAAATAGCTGATCAATCATCAAATTGGAGCGCCAAACTAAGATTTTAATTTTCTTCCAAAAGTTAAATTCTCTTAATTATTTTTTTTTCTTTCTCCTTCTTTGCCTTTTTTTAAATTTTGTGCATCACAGCTGATTTTGCCACCCCTCAAAAGTGCCGCCCGGGGAGCTGGTCCGCACTTGCCCCGTCCTAGATCCGGCACTGCATATCATGGCTTTAAAGATATCAGGGGTGGTAGCAGTAAAGATTTGCATTTCCTGAAATTTCAAAAAAAAATTCCTGAACATTGATTCTTTTTAATAGGTACTAAGGTACTGTAATGTCAGACATATAAGACGAAATGTGATTGTACTTTTAAGGTTGTACTTTATGGAAAATACTGGGATCAAACAGAAATGGATAAAACTACTTATTTTAACTAGAGTTCACAATAGGACAAACAGAAAAATAGTTTTAAAAAATCGTGTACTATTTTAATAAAATGTGTGGATTATTAAACGAAATAATGCAATAACATCTAAATAATCATCAGAATGCTAAAGAAACGTTATTAAAATTATTTACATACATTTAATACATTTATTTTGCCTACTTTAGTTTATTATTTCCTGTATCATTCACGGCTTTTGCTGCTTCATTACCTTGCATAATTTTTTGTTTTAATACTGCTTGCAGTCTTTTGTGTCCTTCATCTTCTAGGCAAAAAGTGCAGAAACGACAAAATTCGGATTCGCGAATTTTGCGTAATTGATCGAGTGGAGCTTGTTTTATCAAAAATAAATTAAATGTAATATTGCAAGAAATTAAAGTGCAGAAACTTATTTTTATTAATTCAGAATAAAAGCAACAATTAACAAGAGACATAACTGCAAAAACGAACCCTTTACAAAAATCGCAATCACAAATCAAAACTATACATTTCCGATTGTCATTGCATTTCATTTCCCTCCAATTTAAATAATTTGTGTCTAAAAATCCGCAGCAAAAACGTTCCCGATATTTCTCTGAAAACATGGAGGTCGACTTGCACGAGGGTTTCCGTTTATTTGTCTGAAAGTTGGAGGTTCGGGTTACATGCGAATCTATTTATACGCAAGTATAAACAGTAAAATTTTGATAAAAATAAGAACATTTTTTATTTGTTTACTTCTTAATTAAACCTACAAAATAAGTGAAATGAAAAAAATACGATTCCCATAAAGGATACAGAAAGATTACGCAAAAAGGAACGCATGCGTTGCTTTGCTTGCACCTGGAAATTAGGCCTATGTAATTTTTAAAGTATTGCTCCGATTAACCAAGAAATACACGTGGTTGCAATTTAAAGGGAAAAAAATAAAATGAGGGTAAACAATTTAGGGAGATTGAGCAAAAAAATTTCCGGTATTTGTGAAACTCTACCATTCCTGAGATATAAATGAAAAATAAACCTTTTATGACAAGAAATTGTTTTCCAATGCAATTAGCAATTGATTCAATAACAATTCGACCAAGAATTAAAACAATAATCCCATATTTAAAAGCTAAAAATCAAGTCATTGACTTTTAGACGAATGCCAGATTTGCGAATTTTCCGCAATGTAGATTACATGAACTGTGTAGCATTATTTCTCTAAATAGTGAATGAAGTAAGGGACAAATTAAATAGGAAAATTTTGTTTATTACTTTAATTCAAAATAAAAGCTCAGCAAAAATCGTAATTGCGAAAACGAACACTTTACGAAAATTCTCCAATCTGGAAACGAAAACTTTTTACACCAGCTGATTTTAAAAAACGCATATTTCCGAACTTATTAAACATCAGGCTGATTATATTCTTAAATAAATCTTTGGGCATTGAATTTCCGAATTGTTCACCTGTTTCCCTTACCTAAGCCGTGACAGCGCAAGCTAGCGCAGTTTTCCCACCTTCTCTTCCTATAAAAAAAAGGTGCAAGAAAAATGCGGGTCAAAGACGAGCAAAAAATAATTTTGCGTATCGATTTTTTATTTTTACTCGATTATTTTTCTCCCGCGATGAAAATCACGCGTCCCGGGGGACGCGTAATATATATTTTTTTCGTATTCATGTATCCGATTTTTATGTATTTGAATCGCTATAGAGCGTCCACGGCATCACTGCTTACGTCCACTTTCCTTGTTTTTTTTTTCCACAAGACACAATTTTTTTTTTAAAAAAGTTTTCTTCCTTTTATGTGAATTAATAAATGCTTCTGTTCCAATTATCAATAGTAATTGGCATCGTCGAAAATATGTAATAAATTAAAAACATTTTTTAAAAAATTGCCGATATCGGAAAATTTTGAAAATACCGAATTTCTGGTATTACAATGCGGAAAAACACCCGAGTTCTGGTGTATAACCGGAATACAATCGCCTCTGGTTCATTTTTTTATAATTTTGATAACAATCCAAGTTAGGGGTTTGTACTCGCATTCAATTTTTCAATCGAGATTTTTTTAAAGGGTTTGTTTTTTTAAAAGCGATGTTTGTTGATTGTTTGCTTTCGTTCCTTCTTTCTAATTTCAATAACAATTCAAGTTGACGGAGGCGAATATTCATTTTTTCAAGCCAGAATTTTTATTTTACAATTTTTTTTAAACCAATAATTTGCGAGACGGAAAGTTCCGTTTGGATCATTTCATCGTTTGGAAAAGACGAATTTCCGTCTTCAGGACGGGAGAGTGGCAGCCCTGTCTGACAATTTTCTTTCCAAATGCTCACAATTATTTCCAAGAAAAACCAATAAACAATTAAAAGTAATTATTATTAATATTAATCACAAAAAATCACAAATAAATGAATATTTTTATAGATCATTAAAATAAATTCATAGTTTTCACAAAATAACAGAAATTCTATGTAGTATGATTTCTAATGGGAGCCTCCCCCTACGCGCCTGACCGAGCCCCCTCAATAACTCCTTCAGAAAACGGGAAGTTTCGGAACCCTCCCCTTCCTACGCCACTTATATATGTATTTTATATATATATATATATATATATATATGAGAAAAATATTTATATATTTAAAAATAATTAAAAGTATATAAAATCAACAAACTTAATTGGAGACTATAAATATAGCTGTCTATGTGAATATATATTACATCTATATATTTAGTGCAAAGAAGAAACGTTATTTCACTTTTCACTAGCAATATACGTTTTATACGGTAGAAATAAATTTTATAGCACGCATAGTTTGCGATCATGTAAGAACAAAAATAATCAAGTAAAAAAAAAAGTTCTGAAACGGCGATTAAACTTTAAATGCAGAGTCCTGGCTACTTTGCAGCAACCTTTTGTAAATAGAGCGGATAATTAACTTAATGGCAGGGACCTCCGGACGAACGACTCCGCCATGCTCGAAAGGCAATTCTTTTACCGCCGAGAGGAGAAAATGGGCCCAATGTCATCTCTTTCCATATAGCATCTTTAGTCTAGGGTGGTATTTTAAAATTCGGATAGCTTTATTAAACATTGCTTTTTCTTTGAATTGCACATTATTTTATTATGTTTTTCGTTGAATAATGCATATCATTTTATGCAATGAAATTAATTGCAATAATCATTGTGCCTAAAATGCGTGTTCTTTCAAGAAACGGTTTTTATGCTAGTTTTAATGACATAGGCTTCCAATAGACTGATGTAATATGTGCTTTAATTGATCAATGTTGTGTACTTTCTAATGGAGTATCTTATTTTAAAATTCCGACATATTTCTTTAATAAACATTGGTTTTGCGTTGAATTTCGTGATATTTTAATTATGTTTTTCGTTAAATAATGCATATCATTTTATGCAATGATGAGGCATTGCGGTAGTTATTATTGGGCATAAGTTTGCGTATTCTTTTAACAAAGGGTTTTTATTCAAGTTTGAGTGCTTTGGTAAAGTAAATAACTCTATTTTTCGAGGAATTATCAATACGTTAATGTATTCAATTGCTGTGGAGAAATGCTGTACATGCTTTACATAGTAGCATCGATATTGTGTGTAAGATACAATTTGCAATTTTTGGTATTTTACTGTTTTTTAATGATTTTCTTGACATGTTTGTTATGTGTACGATGTGACATTGTTGGAGATAAAATCATCGCCAAGAGTGTCGTATTGTATTTGAAGTTGGTGACATAAAAATCTTGTTGTTGGCGACGGTTTCTTGGCTCCAACGAAAAAGTCGCCAAGGGGGATTATATCACATTAGTTCCTTTGTAAGAGAACAAAGATCACATTTAAACCTCTAATATTACAATTACCATACTTCAAGGTAATAGGCACTATAGGTGAAAACTGGGAAATTTGGTTAGTAGTCAGTGGCCGGTAGACTCAGTTTTGTAAGTGGCCACTTTTTAAAATTGCTAATAAGAATTGAAAATTGACTCTAAAATTGTTTAGAAAATAAATAAATTATTGAAATAAAACAAGAAATATGCAGATTTGAATTAGTATATATGCTATAATTATTTCAAACTTTTAAAATGATTTAAATACATACAGGATACTGAAATATTGAAAAGTGACATGAAATTTGAAAATACACTTCGAAATTCGTTCTACGACTCTAGGACGGCAACTTATAGCTTTTGTTTTGTATTTGCTTTTATTTCTCTTGCCCAATAAAACAGATTTTCAATAAGCAAGGCCCCCATAAACAAATAATATTAGGCTGTTGTAATAAGAAACGTTTTGTTTCTTTAGAATTTGGTCTGAACTTGGACTGACTGGTCCTATTCAGGGGATTCCACTGAAAACTTTATTTTCTACTTAGAGTTTTATTTTGTATTTTTTCCCATTTTTTTATTTGATTGCAAATTTTTGCAGTGAAATATTTTATTTTCTACTTAGAGTTATTTTTTCATTTATTTGCCAGACGTTTCAGCAGTGAAATTTTCAATTTTCTATCTAAAGTTAGTATTTTGAAATAAAAATTGGAAAAAAAAAAAAGTCCAAGTAGGTATATTCGACTTAAAAAGAAATTAGGAGGTCCAGTACAGCACTCGGCCAATTAGGTTATAAAATCAGTTTTCTATTCTTAATTTTTAAATTAAATCAAATATACTAAAACAGATGATGTGGTTCAAAGTAAACCCCAATGGTTCAAATTTACCCTGAATGACAAAGTCAAAAAAAAAACTATGTTTTTGACCGGTATTTTCAAAATAAAAAAGTACTACCAAAATTGCGCCAACGCCGTTATACCTAAGTTTCTCATACCTGGTTTTTTTTTTTTTTTAAATTTCTCTTCTAAAAAAAAAAAAAATCCACTTTTATATTTGAAAATAATGTATGCTTTCACACAGGTGATTCAAGAAAGTTAACTTTTCCATATATTATATTAACATTTGAATATTTTTATTTACATGGGTATTTAATTTAGTCCTTAGATTTAAAAACAAAATTGCAGTTCCAAACAAAATTCACAGAAATTCAGCTCTTTAATGCTATGTTGTATATTTTTTTCCCTTACAAAATATTCACACCTAGGTGACACAAATTTAAAGTGCTTAAGAACAAAAACTACTCTAGAATTGTTTGTTATGTCAAACAAAATGAAGTAAAATAAAAAAAGTCTGATTACTTTTATACAAAATCTACAAATTAGAGTAATATTATATTTGTGAGTTTGGGTTCAAATGTCACACAGGAGACTCTGGCAGACCCTTTAGCAGTGCAATGACTTCAATCAGAAAATATTTACATTAAAAAAAAAAAAAAAAGAGTAGATGAAATGCTTTTTTCAATAAAGTGGGGAAGGGGAGGGAGGATTTTGATTTATTTTTGTTAGCAAACATAGGAGATAATTAGGGGAGAGTGTTGTACCTTGGGACATTGGCAATTTCTAAAAACCTATTGGCAACATTAAAATTTTTTTTATTTCTAATTGTGACCTTAACCAGCAGATAGCATCACAGTAAAAGGCAGCATTAAAAGCACTGAATTGATGACTTGGTGAGAGAAAGAAAATTTCATTACTCAAAACTAAATATCTTTCTCATTCTAATTTCATTTACTGAAATAGCATTTGTAAAACTATTCTACTGAATTTTAATTGGATATTGAACAGAAGATTTTTAAATGTTTTGGTTATGAGAAAGTGATGATACTGGATTTTGATTGACCACCATTTTGATTTTAATTAAACCATGTGATGATTGTACCTTGGGACAGTAAACCGTGTTGCACCTTGGGACATGTCTCAAGGTACAACATACACATGGTTCTTAATAATTTGGATATATTTTAGTATAAAGAGAGATATTCTAATCAAATGCAGAAATTTGAATCTAATTTGTAAATGCTACATTTACAAATTAGTTTTTGAACTTTCAAATTTATTATTTGTGTAAATTACACATTATAGTAATGCATCTTCTTAATTTAGTGCTTTAAAAAAAAGAAAGTTTTTGATTTTTTGTATAACATTGGTTATGTATATCTATATGACTGTTGCATGAATCACGAAGTATGTCCCAAGGTACAACAGGGTGTTGTACCTTGGGCCAGTTTTCAGTTACTACTTAAAATGGCTGGCATTTTTTTATTTTTAAACTGTTTGAATTTGAAATTTAAATAGTGTCTTCAGACTTTAAATCTAATTTTAATTTTTGAAGTTAAAAATTTAAATGTGAAAAGTGTTCCAAGGTACAACACTCTCCCTATATTAAAAAGTTTTCCTTTTAAATTTTCTTTTTTTCTGGTCTGTTTTAATATAAAAAGTCCGAAAAAAAGCATTTTACAAAGTATAAGACTGGAGAAGGCTGGATCTAAGGAGAGCCCACCCCATTGGCCTGGTTGGCGATGAGTACGCAATCTTGGTAACCCTGATTTACTCAAAACCCAGCTTCTATCGTTCTGCGAGATTTACGCTAAATTGGCGATTTTGAAACCGGGTGGGCTAGGAGTAGAGATGCAACGGATATCCGGCAGACGGTAACTATCCACATCCGGCCAGTAGACCCGATATCCGGTTATGGCAGGATATTCTATGATTATCCAGTAGTGTAACTTTTTTCTCACTATCTGTTTTTGGGACATATGTTAAGCACAGTACTCAGTGCAGATAACATTCTTCAACTAAGTGTTATTTACGTAATAGTTATTGATATTCAGAATTTGAAAGTTAAATACTTTTAATTGAAAGTTTATTGGAAAGAAATATATAATCATATAAGCAAAGGAAAAATAATGGTTTTGTCTAATTAGGAGTTTACCAATGTTGCAACTAAATATTTACCAAATTCTAAGAGAAATTATAACATTGAATACCTGTATACAGGTAAAATCCTATTATTTGAATACGGCTCATTTCTCAAGAACTAGATAGAATCTTTAGTTTCTTTTTAAAAACAAAACAAAAAAATCTCACCTTTAAATTCTCCTCATTTAAATAGACATTATCAAAACACATAAGGTTTTCTAAAGCTTGTAGAGCTGCCTTCCTTGTGTGTACATTGCTATCATCATTTCTTCGAATAAGTATAGACGCTATTTCATTTAACCTCTCCCGATGAGAGGATATATTATACCAGAAACTACGATCAATACCATTCACTGCAGCTACCTCTTCAAACACTTCAGGTATAAACTCTTGGTTATCTCTAAACTGATCTAAAAATTTTAATATACAATCCATGTTTTGAGATAAAACTGCAAGAGCTTTTGTCCTAACAGCAGCTGAAATATCATCACACCTAGTTAATATCTGAAAAATTATTGGTGTTTCTGTTAAAAATACTTTTAATGATTCATCAAGACTTCCAGAATCTATTTTAGGCTTCTGAATGAGTATTTCACTTAAAATATCAAGAGCAAAAATTCTGTCTTTAATGTCATTAGAATCCGATAATTGTAGTAACCATTGGATCATGTTCACAAAATCTTCGCTCAGTAAAACAATCATCATTTTCAGAATGGAATTAGCAACAATGGAACGAAAATCTGTTTTATCGCAAACTGTAAGACAAAGACGTTTCAAAGCTACTAAGGTTGTTTCAGAATGCAAAGGCCGATCTTGTTCTAAATTGAAAAGCATGAATGAAACAGCATTATCTTTTATTATCAGAAACTTATGTGGTATAGTAGAAGCTTTCTTAGCCCTTGAGCACAGTACATGTTTTCTTAAACATGCCAAGATGAGTGAATAATTGTGATGAATATCGCCATTTAGGTCAGTTTTCAATAATGACAAAAGTGCTTCATAAGCTGAAGATGCAACTACGTATGACCATGAATTTCTTTTTTTTTTTACACTTGTTTTGAGAAGTAATGACTCAAAATCTATACATGTGGAAGATTCTAAAGAGGTCAAATCAATAAGCTTTAAGACTACGTTTTCAATTGTATTTGAATCACTGCCAAGATGAAAAGTATTCAAAAGAGGAATTAAAGATTCAATCGCAGAGGCATATGTTGGTAAAACTTCTCCAATTTCTTTCCATTCTGAAGTTACTTTATTCTCAACTGGAATTTCTGGGACACACAAACAGTTCATGCAAAGAGAAAATAAATTGGGATGATAAACAGAATATGCTGCACTGCCAGACACTCTTAATAAATTCAAATAAAATTTTACACATTTCAGGCCTACTTCTTTATCTTCGATCGTGGAATCTGGTTTTGTGGCTTTGTAGCACAACAAATATATCAAGCCCAAAACTTGCCGTATGCCGATATTCATTTCTTCCAATACATTCCATAATGAGAATTCTTCGCAACCAGAAATATCATTTGAATTTTTCTCTTCCTCCAGAAATTTGCACCAAGAATCACATACATTGGCCAGATCATCCAGGCAGGTAACTGCATCGTGAATAAATAATAGATTAGTACTTATGCTGTTCTCAACAACATCAGTATATTCACTATTTGCCACTTCATCTATCCAGTCATCGTTTAATTCACTGAAATTAATAGCGTCGAAATACTGAGTGGTACGCGACTGCAAGTCAACCATATTGACGATTTACATACAAAAGCAAAAGTCAAACAGAAATACGAAAACTTAAATACTCATTTAAAACTTTAATCAGAGCAGAGGTTCTGTCCCTGTCACATTTGGCGGGAAAAAATACACAAAAGTACAATTTAAGCCGTTCAACAGAAAATATTATTAATCAGATTGAAGCGGAATTGTTCTCATTTTAGCAAGATTTCATGGAAATACGGAAACGCAAAATTAAAAGAAAAAAATTTATACACATTGAGGTAAATAAAATAAAAATTTAAATTTCGGAATCTGTTAAGAACATTGCCAAACGTTATTTAAAAGAGGTGTGTTTTAAAACAAAAATTTTAGAAAAATAATTTTTTTGATTTTTCCGCATAAGTTCTATTAATATAAAGTCCTGTTAGCAAAAGAGCTGCCCCTGAAGGAAATGTTATGAAATGTTTGATTTAAAAAAAAAAAAAAGACGCATCTATGTTGCCTTCTACAACAAAAGAAACCGTCTCCCAGGGGGGGGGGGGGGGATTGGCGCACTTTATCGCGCTTTTAGCAACTATATTTTCTTTCTTTCTTTCTGAGCTTTCGCTCAATAGTTCGTTAAGGCTTGCGATCGGGCGCCTTGCCTTCCTTTCTTATGGTGAAAATCACCTGTCTTGTGCTTTCTCTTCGTTTTTTTCTTTTTTCCTTTCCCTTTTTTTTTTCAAAAAAAAAAACAAAGTTATACTAAACTTTTGAGATAGTTAGCAAATATTAGTCTGTAGAAAAGGATACTGCATGGTAAAAAAATGCGCCTGCTTAAAACAAGGAAAGCAAGCTCCTCCAGTAAAACGGGTCTCTGAGGAGCTCAGGGAGCTCATTCCAAACTTCGACGCATCGATTCGCTGGATTCACACAGCGCCACGGACGGACGAAATCCGACGGAAAAAACGTGGCGTTACCTCGTTGTCATGGTTACCGAACAGGAATGTCCGTCGACGGACAATATAGCCGGATTCACACATACAACCGACGGACGGAAACGTAAGTTCAATTCACACTACAAAGGTTTTGCGACGGGCCGTGGGTTTCAGCCAATGATTGCAAGGCGTAAGCTCTCTACATGAGCCAATAATGGGGTGCCTTCGTCATTTGACGGCTCTGTATTTAGACATCGATTTCAGAAGCACCCGACGCATTTAATAAAGTGGAATTTTCATTCGGTTTCAGCAGCGATTTCATTTCATAAAAGTGTCGGGCAGAGATAAATGTTTGTTTAATTTTGAAAAAGAAAATTCTGATTATTTTTAACAAACATAATTAATATCATTACTTCAGCGGTCTTATCAATGAGCTTCGTAAATGACAGAAAATACATACATTGTAAGTTTTGCACACAGCAATAAGCTTACATTTTCGCAGAAATATTAAGCGTTTTACTAAAGGTAACACACATAATAACAATTCCAGGATTAGGATTAAGCAAAGAGTAAAAGATGTTAGATTCATATGCGAGCGTTGGTGCAATTAATTGTAAATAGATATTCAGAAATGATATTGATTTTGTCAGGCGAAAATGATACGCAAATCCTTTTCGTTCTTGATTTAAAATCAATGCTAAGAAGAAATGTAAATTTTCTGTTTAGGAAAAAAAATTACATATCTAACAATTACTTTTTAAAAAAGATCAGATCTAGAAATTACAAGATAAAATTGAATTGTTTTTATTTGCACTAGAATTTAATATTTCTTCAAAATGAGCTGTAAATCACTTTATATAATCAAGGAAGTGTGGCATTATTATAACACTTAAATTGCATGTTAGCTTTCCTATTTTTCTCCTAATAAATTGCAAACATGAGACAACTGTTAGAAATCCTAAAAAAACGCAGTTTACTAAATTGTGACCCCGCTAACTGTAAAAAGCATTTCTAAAATAAGAATATTGTCCCTTGCATTTTGAAACCTGTACAGTAACTACAAAGAGTATAACATAGAGATGATACTTTTGCCAATGCGTAAAAAATTGTGCTTTTAACACTAAACATTAATAAGAAGTGCAAAATGCTTTTATAAAAGTAATATGCTTATGCTAATAGATACAAATCTCAGAAGAAAAACATTGTCTTTTTATTTTCTTCTTTCAAATAACTCAAAAGTTTGCAAACTAATTCGGTACTCACACATTAAAGTCACAAAACAAAATTTTGAAGGAAGAATTTATTGAAGTACTTAATTATAATACTGAAATCAAAGAATATTACAAAATTTTGATCATTCATAAGTACATATATCAATAATTTGAAGACAATAATGAGCAGAAGTACAATTTCAATATTTCAGCCTGTACAAGTCATCTGTCTTTCCATAACATCTGTAAAAAAGAAAAAAAAACAGTTAATACTGTGACGTAATCTTTACAAATATAACATATGCAGAAAACATTTTCCACCAAGTTGTTTTCTAGGAATTAAAAAACAGAATTGGAAATATAATTTAAATTCGGTTGCACATGAATTATTAATTTGGCCACAATTTCCAATGAATGAACATAATGATTTGTGAATTTTACAAAAGAAAACTTTGCAAATGTAGTTTTAAGATACAATCACTTTTAGAGTAAGAATTTAAGAACAATTCTAACTAAGTAACTGACTCCATGGCGCAACAGCCCAATAGGGACCATGACCTACCGTGCCCATCCCAACTTTTGAGACCAAGGGCCCTAGGATGCAGAAGCAGATGTTCCGGTCAAGTAATGACCTGACGCAGAATCCCCAGTGTTAGTTCCCAAGTGTGTTTGGTCCTCATTTTATCCACCCCACTGGAGCGATAAAAGGCTGAGTAATCCCTGCCCAACCCGGGAGTCGAACCCCGGACCCGTGGCATGGAAGCACAAAAGGCTTACCACTCAGCCTCCATTATCATCCCAATGAACAATTTGTTAATTACAAGTCGATAATAATGAGCCGGTGCTGTGATGTCACCCGGATTGCCCGGCCAAAGATTCGCCCCTAGTTTTGACAATTTATGTTCCAAATACACATGTATTATTGAGACCTATATATGGAATGTATGAATTACAATAGTGTCAATTTTTTAATCTTGCTTTTGCTTTTGGTATAGTTTTTCACTTTCTTGTGCTATGCAATAAATGTGTATTATCAGTCCACAACTATATGAAATACTACAAGTGAATTTTTGTCCATGAAGCATGCAAAACTGAAGATATGTATATGTTTCAAATCGACAATATTGATCATGTGATACGTATAAGATTAAAAAATAAGTAACAATGCAAGAACGTAATAAATAACACAAGCATTAAATAATTATGATTTAATGTAATTATATTAAAACTCACTCCTCCTAGTCTAGGGATAAAATTGGTTTGGATGTAAGTTAAGGGTCAATATTCATTAAAAAAAGTGCAAGCAAAATATAGAACAAAGAATATTATTTTATTTCATCACAATTTCTGCAAAAAATTGAACCAAAAACAATTCTCCCCAACTACAAAAATATACTTACATGTATAAAAATACCGAGTAGATGTACCAAATGGTCAGTTGTGCATCTTTAATCAAAAAACAGCAACCTACAGCAATGCCCGTGTCCAAAAAAGTTATTTCCCACGTAAAAAAAGCTGTAAAAAAAGACAAATGTTAAGAAAGCATGTTGATGATCGTACATGAAGCACCACACACAGCAAGTAATTTACGAGTATTCTGGTATTTATCAGCAGTAGTGCATAGTGCTGGAAAAAAACTTGGGGAATGCTTATAGATACAAGCATAAGTTATCGACATCAAAAGCTCTGAGGGGATGCTTGAGTTAAAAATTTTAAAAAACAAGGGAGGAGAAAAGGGTGTTTTAAAGTAAATATATGGTGGTACACCGTCCTCTTTCGATCACACCTGTGGTTATAGAGACACTGATCGATACAATTGTTATTAACATGAATTCATTAGTTGAGGTGTTAGTTAATATTCTGATACTAAAAATTAATTTTAAATGCCCTTTAATTACATTTGATTTGGCAATGTTTCCAAGTCTGGGTAGCATGGACCCTATAAGTATGTTTACCCAACAGGTCTAAACCAGAACAAATTAGTGATCAACTTGTTACTATTAAATTTTGATGTCGTTAAAGTTTACATTGATTTTGAAGAAGCAACTCAGGTACTCAGGCTTGCCTGCATATAACTTCAGCTTGTTTGGTGTAGAAACTATGTTTTAATACCAGTAAAGAAACGCATATAAATTAAAACTTTTAAACATTTAAGTAGCAAACTAAATTTAAATGCAAATTTTCTTCACAGTCTGACATGAAATCACCTCCACAAATAACAATGTTAATAAAAATGATATGTAAACAAAACAAATCTGTTGACAGAGTGATCTTTTAACCTGTAAATTATGAACTGAAAGTAATCTTTCATACAATAGATCTGACTTGTTGATGAAGTTATGTCAATGAATTCAACTGACAGCTAACTGGTTATGTTTATGATATCGGTGATAAGTGCTTTATATTTTTACAAAAGAAATAAATAAATAAATGTCCAGTGCAATAAGCAAAATATTAAATTCGAGCAACAAATAAACATTAATACGCAAATGTGGTACCATAGTAGATAGGTAAAATTTTCAAAATAAAAATGCAAATAAAGTAGCGCCGAAACATTACATGCACTTATGCATCTTTTCAAACTCTACGCTTTGCTACTTACTATTAGTACATTATTTTTCTCATATCGTGATTAATTAATTAAATTGAAAATAGAAGATGCTAAGAAACAAATTTTAAACGCAGTAATGCGTATTACAACATAAAATAGCACATTACTCTTAATGCTTTAAAATAGGTGCTGCACAGAAATAGTAATAATTATAAATCACTCACTTGGGCTGCAAATAAACACGACAGACAAAACATGGCCGAAGCTCTCTCTTCCTGCTTCATAATGATTGGCCAAGCAATTCGTCTGTGACGGACAATATCAAATGGATTTGATATTGTCCGTCGACGGACATTCCTGTTCGGTAACCATGACAACGAGGAGAAGCCACGTTTTTTCCGTCGGATTTCGTCCGTCCGTGGCGCTGTGTGAATCCAGCTTATCAAATCCATTTGATATTGTCCGTCACAGACGAATTGCTTGGCCAATCATAATGAAGCAAGAAGAGAGAGCTTCGGCCATGTTTTGTTTACTGTTGTGTTTAATAGGAAACGCAGCACAAGTGAGTGATTTATAATTATTACTATTTCTGTGCAGCACAAGCACTTATATTAAAGCATTAAGAGTAATGTGCTGTTTTATGTTGTAATACACAATACTGCGTTTAAAATTTGTTTCTTAGCATCTTCTATTTTCAATTTGATTTATTAATCACGACATGAGAAAAATAATGTAATAATAGTAAGTAGCAAAGCGTAGAGTTTGAAAAGATTCATAAGTGCATTTAATGTTTCGGCGCTACTTTATTTGCATTTTCATTTTAGAAAATTTTACATTTCTACAACGGTACCACATTTGCGTATTAATATTTATTTGTTGCTCGAATTTAATATTTTGCTTATTGCACTGGACATTTATTTATTCATTTCTTTTGTAAAAATATAAAACACTTATCGCCAATATCATAAACATAACTTGTTAGCTGTCGGTTGGATTCATTGACTTAACTTCGTCAACAAGTCTGATCCATTGTATGAAAGATCACTTTCAGTTCATAATTTACAGGTTAAAAGATCACTCTGTCAACAGATTTGTTTTGTTTACAAATCATTTTTATTAACATTGTTAGTTTTCGAGCTGATTTCATGTCAGACTGTAAAGAAAATTTGCATCTTAATTTAGTTTGCTACTTAAATGTTTAAAAAGTTTTAATTCATATCCGTTTCTTTATTGGTATATTAAAACGTAGTTCCTACAATAAACAAGCTGAGGTTACATGCAGGCAAGCCTGAGTACCCGAGTTGCTTCTCCAAAATCAATGAAACTTTAACGACATCAAAATTTAATAGTAAAACAAGTTGATCACTAATTTGTTCTGGGTTAGACCTGTTAAACAACCTAATTATAGGATCCATGCTACCCAGAAGCAAAAACATTGCCAAATCAAATGTAATTAAAGTGCAACTAATATTTAGTTTTATCGTATTGGAATATTAACTAACACCTCAACTAATGAATTCATGTTGGTAACAATTCTATATATCAGTGTCAATGTGGGCTCTATAACCACAGGTGTAATCGAAGGACGACGTTGTACCCCCATATATTTACTTTAAAACACCCTTTTCTCTCCCTTGTTTTTTAAAATTTTAACACAAGCATCCCCTCAGAGCTTTTGATGTCGATAATTTATGCTTGCATCTATAAGCATTCTCCAAGTTTTTTCCAGCACTATGCACTACTGCCTATATAACTGATAAATACCAGAATACTCGTAAATTAATTGCTGTGTGTGGTGTTTCACTTACGATCATCAACATGCTTTCTTAACATTTGATTTTTTTTTTCTTTTTGCAGCTTTTTTTACCTGGGAAATAACTTTTTTGGACACTGGCATTGCTGTGGGTTGCCATTTTTTGATTAAAGATGCACAACTGACCATTTGGTACATCTACTCAGTATTTTTATACATGTAAGTATATTTTTAGACTTGTAGTTGGGGTGAATTGTTTTTGGTTCAGTTTTTGCAGAAATTGTGGTGAAATAAAATAATATTCTTCGTTCTATATTTGCTTGCACATTTTTTAATGAGTATTGACCCTTAACTTCACATCCAAACCAATTTTATCCCTAGACTAGGAGGAGTGAGTTTTAATATAGTTACATTAAATCATAATTATTTAATGCTTGTGTTATTTGTTACGTTCTTGCATTGTTACTTGTTTTTTAATCTTATATGTATCACATGATCAATATTGTCGGTTTGAAACATATACATATCTTCAGTTTTGCATGCTTCATGGACAAAAATTCCCTTGTAATATTTCATATAGTTGTGGACTGATGATACACATTTATTACATAACACAAGAAAGTGCAAAACTATACCAAAAGCAAAAGCGAGAATAAAAAATTGACACTATTGTAATTCATACATTCCATATGTAGGTGTCAATAATACATGTGTATTGGTAACATAAATTGTCAAAACTAGGTGCGGATCTTTGGCTGGGTAATCCGGGTGACCACACAGCACCGGCTCATTATTATCGACTTGTAATTATCAAATTGTTCATTGGGATGATAATGGAGGCTGAGTGGTAACCTTTTGAGCTACCATGCCAAAGGTCCGGAATTCGATTCCCGGGCTGCGCAGGATCGACTCAGCCTTTCATCGCTCCAGTGGATTCGATAAAATGGGGACCAAGCACACTTGGGAACTAACACTGGGAATTCTGTGTCAGGTCGTCACTTGATCGGAACATCTGCTTCTCCCTCCTAGGGCCCTTGGTCTCGAAAGCTGGGATGGGCTCAGTAGGTCATGGCCCCCATTGGGCCGTTGTGCCATTGAGTCAGTTAGTTAGAATTGTAAAAGTGATTGTATCTTAAAACAATACATTTTGTAAAGTTTTCTTTTGTAAATTTCACAAATCATATTCAATCATTGTAAACTGTGGCCAAATTAATAATTCATGTGCAAACGAATTTAAATTATAGTTTCAATACTGTTTTTTAATTCCTGGAAAACAACTTGTTGGAAAATGTTTTCTGCATATGTTATATTTGTAAAGACTATGTCACAGTATTAAATTTTTTTTTTACAGATGTTATGGAAAAGACTGGTTTGACTTGTACAGGCTGAAATATTGAAATTGTACTTCTTCTGCCCATTATTGTCTTCAAATTATTGATATATGTAATTATGTATGATCAAAATCTTGTAATGTTCTTTGATTTCAGTATTATGGTTAAGTACTTCAATAAATTCTTCCTTCAAAATTTTGTTTTGTGACTTTGTGTGAGTACAGAATTAATATGCACACTGTTGAGTTATTTGAAAGAGGAAAATAAAAAGACAATCTTTTTCTTATGAGATTTGTATTTATTAGCATAGGCATATTACTTTTATAAAAGCATTTTGTATTTCTTATTAATATTTAGTGTCAAAGGCACAATTTTTTTACGCATTGGCAAAAGTATCGTCTGTATGTTATACTCTTTGTAGTTTACAGGTTTCAAAATGCAAGGGACAATATTCTTATTTTAGAAATGCTTTTTACAGTTTGCAGGATCACAATTTAGTAAACTGCCTTTTTAAGAATTTCTAAAAGTTGTCTCATGCTTGCATATTTATTAGGAAAAAAATAGGAAAGCTAACAGGGAATTTTAGTGTTATAACAATGCCACACTTGATTATATAAAGTGATTTACAACTCATTTTGAAGAAATATTTAATTCTAGCGCAAATAAAAACAATTCAATTTTATCTTCTAATTTCCAGATCTGATCTTTTTAAAAAAATTAATTGTTAGATATATAATTTTTTTTCCTAAATAGAGAATTTACATTTCATCTAAGCATTGATTTTAAATCAAGAACGAAAAGGATTTGCGTATCATTTTCGCCTGACAAAATCAGTAGCATTTCTGTGCATCTATTTACAATCAATTGCACCAACGCTCGCATATGAATCGAACGTTTTTTACTATTTGCTTAATCTTAATCCTGGAATTCATATTATGTGTGTTACCTTCAGTAAAACGTTTAATATTTCTGCGAACATGTAAACTTATTGCTGTGTGCAAAACTTAAAATTACTGTATTTTCTGTCATTTATTAAGCTCATTGATAAGACCGATGAAGTAATGATATTATTTATGTTTGTTAAAAATAAACAGAATTTTCTTTTTATGCAATATGAATATCAATATTAAACAAGCATTTACCTCTGCGCGACACTTTTATGAAATGAACTCGCTGCTGAAACCGAATGAAAATTCCACTTTATTAAATGCATCGTCTGCTTCTGAAATCGATGTCTAAATACAGAGCAGTCAAATGACGAAGGCATCCCATTATTGGCTCATCTATAGAGCTTACGCCTTGCAACCATTGGCTGAAACCCACTGCCTGTCGCAGAACCTTTGTAGTGTGAATTGAACTTACGTTTCTCCGTCACGGACGAATTTTGTCCGTCTGTCCGTCGGTTGTATGTGTGAATCCTGCTGAAGAGATTGCCGCTACAGAACCGGCCTAGACGTCATCTCTTCGAAAGCGTAGATTCCAAATCCTCCTTCGTTCAGAAACGTAGGGGAAAAGGGGATTTCGTTTCAAACTGGTGTAGCAGCCAATAAAAGCGTTTCTTTGGAGTTCTCAGCGCGGTATTTTTTTTAGTTTTTTGTTACGCGTTCTTGAGGGATTTACACCTCATAATTTTAGGAAATAAGGGTCGCCAATTTCAGTTTATTGATGCAAAACAGACACAAAAAAACTTTTGCATTCTTAACAAACATAAAGAATGAGTAAATTTAAAAAAAAAATAGTAAACAATAAAAAGTTTATTAGAAATAATAATTTTTATGTAAAAATGAAAAGTAAAACAAAAATTCGTAACATTTTTGGGGGAAAATATATCAATTTTCCAGTAACAGGAGGAGGGGAGAGAAACTAGGGAGGAAAGGCGAGGGGTTTTTTTTGCGAAAACTCGCATCAAATTCCGGGGGGGGGGGGGGGGCATCCGATTTCCTCCGTTAATATGCTCACGTTTAAAAATTACTATTATTTCAATTTTTGGAACAGATCTTCTAAAATTTTCGGATCAGAATGGCCCATGCAGGCAAGAGCGTAGCCAGGAGTCACACCTAATTCACGTCAAAAATTGATTTATTACTCCCCCCCTTCTTATATACTAATCTCATATACTTACTGAAATACCACTTCAATTTTGTTTCATGAAAGGTTAAAAATATTTCCATTTGCATCTGTCATTCCCACAAGTATAATGGAAGTTATTTTTTTTTTATTATTTAAACTAAGCAATATTCTTCCGTGCAAACCCTAATTAACGACTAACGCAAATAGGGGGAAGACAATACTTCGCTTCCGCATGATATGCATTGACAGATTGACAGAGCGCAAATTTGCGTGGTATAAATTGACAGGGCGCACATTTGCGTGATATGCATTGACAGGACGCACATTTGCGTGATATGCATTGACAGGACGCACATTTGAGTGATATGCATTGACAGGGCGTACATTTGAGTGATATACATTGACAGGGCGCAAATTTGCTTAATATACATTGACAGGGCAGGATGTCTACAGAACGCGCAAAAGTCCCGAACAAGTCACAAATTCAGGGCCCTGGGCCCTCATTCCAAGTGAGCGCACATCGATTCGATCGTAGTTCCCAAACCCTCACTAGATGGCGCAAACGCAAAATTCACAGGACCGCAGGGAAACCAACGAAAGCTTTAATTCCATGTGGTTCGTATCGTTGTTTTGCGGCTTTCTTCATCGAAGCGAGCTTCGACAGCTCTTGTGCCATCGAAGTCGTTCGGACTTTGGGGTATTGGTTCGTTGAGTCGCCGAAATATGAAAAGGAATATTTTACACGAATAGGAACGTTGTATTTGCCCTTCTTTGATGGTGTTTTTGATACAGATTGAGAATTATTTTTGATCAATAAATTAATTTTGGTTTGCCCAAAAATATAAATATAAATTAAATAAATACTTTTAAACATTAAGTTTTCTTTTTGTTTTTTCATAAATTAAAGTTACATATCAATGTGTATCAATCAAAAGCTATTTAAGAAGCTAATTCTTTTATGAATATGTTATTACTAATTATGGTTTCAATTTATGCATATTTTTGGTGTTTTTTAATTTAGAAATATCTTTAAAGCCCCAGATTACTAAATTTCTATGTGTCAGATTTTTTAATCTAAAAAAGAAGTTGAAAAATTATATTAATGAATAACGTGAAGATATATTTACATATTCACACGGAAGAAAATTCCATAATTAAACGAAAAGTAGGTTGTTTTTAGAAAAGATAATCCTTTTTTAACGCATAATTTTTTATGTACATCCATAAATTATGCACTGTTGTTTAATTTTAGGTTATGAGTCAAAAAAGCAACTAACATCGTTAATTACTTCCATGAATATTTTTTTTCTAATTATAATTAAAGTCTAATCATACTTTAAATAAATTTTAAAATAGCCGTATAAATGTATGGCCAAATGCTAATGTTTTAACCTTAAAAATATTTTTTAAGAAATTATGTTAATGTGAGGGGAGCCCAACTCTCCCCCCACTCGGAGAGGAAGCACATCCCCTAAAACTATGACTCCCTAAATCGGTCGAAAAGTCGATCAAGGGCCCCGAAGCCCTTGAAACGAACTGCCCCTTTCCTAATGTCAATGATGCAGTCTGCGCGATGAACTTCTTCCTGGGGGCACCCCTGCAGGGTGTCTACATATTTTCAAAGTGAAGTTTCGTGACATTTTCCGCACTTTTTTGTGACCAATCGGTGACACATTGGATACTGATTTTGCCGGAGATCGGATATTCCCGATGTTTGAAACTAGTAACCCAGATAGCATGGATACTTGCAACAAGTTTGACTTTTCCTTGATAAGCTTTTGTTACGACAAATTAGACGCAACAAATTTGCGGCAAAATTATTGCAAGGTTGGCGACTTGAGCAAACACTCCCTTGCATCGCAATTTTGCTGCAAAAGTGTGGCAAGTTTGTCATCCAACGCATGCGCTGTCCATGGAGTGGAAGTTTGGCGATAAGAATGCAAATGCTCACTACCCACGTGCAAAAGAAAGAAGCTGGCCTGCTAATCGTGGTCGCGCATCGACTTCTAGACAATTCTTCAAAGTTCGGAGTTTTATTTCCTGATCGGATTAAGATGTGAATATGTTTTCTTATTTGTTTGGTACTCAATTTGTTGAGATTTAATTTTAGCATGTAATATTTCAAGAAAGATTCTTTTTGTACTTCTAAAATGCTGGCTTTGCTAGATTTAGGGTTAACTCTAGTATGTACAGTATTATTAGTGATAGAGCTATTTATTCATGTAAAGGGATCATTCATAAATGATGTCACGCTTCGAGGGGGGAGGGGGGTTCGTGAAATTGTGACAAGGGGAAGGGAGGGTGTATCAAGAAGTGTGACATGTGACAAAGGGGAGGGAGATCCGTTGAAGTGTGACATTTTGTGACAAAAGGGAGAGGGGGTCAAATGTGGGGGAAAAGCGTGACATCATTTATGAACGATCCCTAAGTACTTTATTAACGTGTTATTCCACTAGATGTTTGATTTTTCCTTAACCACGGATTTTTTATTTTTTAAAATATTCTGATGATTTTAGATTTCATTATCTCGTACTTATGGTTGCAATTTTTAATTTTCTCTTTTAGTCTTTTTTTTTTTTTTTAGTTTCCAAATTTTGTCTGTTTCATTTATTTAATTAAGTGTTCTTTGTTTATTTAATTTATTTGTTTTGCAAAATATTCAGCTAATTATAGAGGTTGCATTTTTAATTTTCTGTTTGTTAATGTTTTTTTTTTTTTTTTTTTAAATTACTTTCTCTCTTGAATAGTAATTTAGTTTGTTAAATTAATTTTGAAACTAGATCGATTCACTCTGTATTTGGTTTCTCTATTTAAATTCGGTTTCTAATTTTTAATATTATATCATTTTTGTGAAATTAAGATGCATTGTTTGTTGCTTCCCGTACTTTTCTTGAATTTTATATATTGATATGTATTTAATTTGAGTGTTAAAATTACTTTTTTTTTATTTTGATGATTTTAGATTTCCTTTTTTTCTCGTACTAAGATCCATTTTTAATTTTTAAGATTCTAAGAAAAATAATTAATTTTGCTCTAACAGTAATTTAATTAGGTTTTTTTAAAAATTCATTATCATTTTTCTGATATTTAGTATATTTAATTTTGGTGCTGTGGTACTTTCTTGAATATTTATTGATATGTATTTAGTTTTTAAGGTATTTATCATTAAATTTTGTTTGTTGCTATTATAGGCCTTCTTGAATTTTATCTATTGATATTTCAATTGATTTTGGTGTAAAATGTTTGTATATTTCAATTTGGCCTTGAAGGCTAGTATGTGGCTAACACAGCTGAAACTAATGCATAATTTGTTTTTGTTCATTCCTCATATTAGCTACTTTGTGGCTTTATTTTGATCTTCCCTTTTTCTATTACCTGTTGAATTCAAATTAATAGTCTAGCTACCTTATTTTACAAGCCTATAAATATATTCTTGAACACGCTGAATTCTATTGAGTTTTTTGTTAACCTGTTTTTTAATGAAAAAAAATTTTTTTTTGGTTCTGAGGAGCAAACTTTTTTATTAAAAAAAAAAGAGAAAGTTTTATGACATCAACAAAAGTTGGAAATCTCCAAATATTAAGGCAGATTTTACTTCTTTATCAAGTCCTTTCTTAAAAAAAAAAAAAAGTTGCTCAGGATATCATAAAACCAAACTGGATCGTATACTTAATCAATATAAAATATCTTTATAAATTCTTATTATTAAAGATGACTATTAATTATCTTCCGTATCCAGGACATTCCTTACTTTCACCACTTTAATTTACATTGTTATTGTTTTTTCGTTACATGAAAACACAAGTACAATTTGTGACGAAGAAGAAAACTCAATAATGCTTTTTAAAAATTCTAACCTAATTGTTAAAAAATAAATTAAGCAAAATAAAGAAAATATGTGAGGGCGAAAGAGCTGTAAGAATGTAAAAACAAAATTTTCTTTTTATCTAAAGGGGTAATCTTCTATGCTATATATATTTAATTTGTTGTGCGACTGAAATATTACAAATCGCCTGTGGATTGAGTTATGAATTTGAAAAAAAATAATAACCATTTTTATTATCATTTGATAAAGTTGTCTCTGAGAGAGGGTAGATTTCTTGCCAAAAACTTTATAACGACCATGTGGTTCACCAGCAACACCTTCCAGATTTAAAACTGTCCACTACCTGAACCATTAATTTAAATAATTTAATGAATGTTATTTTAAAATTGATAGCTATAAAATTAATCTCAAATGTAAATAAAAGTTCAATTTTAAATAAAAAGCAGTTAAATCATATATATTATAATAATCCGTTTTTTAATATAATTAATATTAAGAGGTACATTGAAATTTTCTTCTTTTTTTTAGCCGAGATGTTGAAAAAACGTTTTCCTGTCAAGGGGAGATGGAGCAAATGAAATGCATGAAGTTCTTCCTAGCAACAGAAATTTTCAAATTTGATTTTTTGTAAGTATGCTTTTCCTTGTAAAAACATTTAAATAAAATATGAATTTTAAAAATGTAGGAATATGGATAGGTTTAACTGTTGGAATGCAGTGTAAATGATGTGTCAATTTCTCGCACCATTCAAGGAAGAACCTGAAGAATTTTGTATCTTTGTCTGGCATATTAATTAACTGTCTAAAAAGATTAAGGCATTTACAGAAGAGAGTGTCCGCATTGTGCATGCTACTTTGTTTTTCCCTCTTCTATTTTTGAGTACCTCTGAACCAATTTGATGCATTCTTTTTAAATGTTTCTCTTGAAGCATAATTTATTATTTACAGTTTCTACTTGAAATTTATTCATCCTCATTGACTTGTGTATTATTGTTATTAATTGTTTTGAGAAACTATTTCAGCTTGGTTTAGCATTTTAGTTGCCTTTTTTTTTTTTTTTTTGCCTTTAAACTTTAATAAATAATAAAATCTGTTAAACTTTGGGCTTAAAAATGTACTGATGCAGCAAAAAGAAAACTCCAATACTCTGGTGAATTAAACCTTTGATTTTCTTAAGATATTGTGAATAATTTACCTTGCCACTGTAAACAAATACATATGTATATATGTACAGAAATATAGAACTTAACTGTAACTTACATTAGTTGTAACTTTTCTTATTTAAATATTGACATTTTTAAAAACTTTTTCTATGGTTAAAATTCAACTTTTTTTTTTTTTTTCAAAAAACAATTTTTTAATAATGGCTTTTGAAACAGCTTTTGGCTGATTAATTTTTCTATTTCAAGGCCTTGTTAAACTTACAAGCTTCTGTAGCATTTCTCATACTAGTTTATTATTTTTTTTATAGATGCTTGCCAGAGGGTATATAAAGATGCAACAGAGTCGAAAATGAAAGAGGCTGTAGGTGATTGGTTAAACCAAGACAAAGTCAGAAAACTCCAAGGGTAATATTCTTTTTATTATCTGAAAAAGGCTATACCAAATTAAGCTAGAGGCTATCTTTGTCATTGTGAAAGTTAATGGAATCCTTATTCTGAAGTCTGATTTCATGTCTATGGCTTATTGCCTAGCAAAATTGATTTGTTTCTTTTATTGATTTCTTATCCAGCTGGTGTTTTCATGTGAATGAATTGCCGTATAACAACAGTTCTCAACATGAGGGCACACCCATTGGGAAGGCGAAGAATTTCAAGAGAGTAAAACTAACTGTAGTTCACTCTATTTGGCGGTTACAATGTAAACTATGATGTCTTTTTAACAATACAGCACCTTTTCGTAGATTCAACAATCTACTACTATTGTACATGATTCCTGTTTTCAGACAAGTTTCTTTAGAAGTTTTGATGTTCTTAGTGCAGTTTTCATACACATTTCTATGAATACAGATTTTCAGCATTAGCATACATCAGTGATTCTCAACCACTGTGCCGTGGCACTTTAGTGTACCCCCAAATTTCAGAAATGTATATAATAAAAATTATAATGCTTTTTTTATTACGAGTAAAGTTGGTTTAAATAAAAGAAAAGCACACTGTAGAAGAAAGCTTGTTTGTACAGTTAAAATACCATATTTTTAACTTAAAATGTTTATAATAAACTATTTTACACAGTGTATTAGAGGTAAGTAAACAACTTTTAAACTTTTTTTTTTTTTTTGTGTGTGCCGCCAACTTTTGAAAACGTTCATAGTATGACGAAAAAAAAAAGGTTGAGAATCACTGGCATACACGATCAAATATTCAGCAAAGGTGGATGTGGTAATAACCTGAGATATACTTTGTCACAGCTATACAACCTAATGTTCAAAAACTTAGAGAGAAGAACTAAGTGTCAGTCCTTTAATTAGTGTTGTGAAAGTGACAGTTGCATAGCAACCTCCCTTGATTATCTCAAATACATTTGATTTATGTTTTAATTCTTTGGTAACTTATAGTATTTATAAAAGCATTTTTTTTTCTGTTGTAGGATGGAAAGACAAGAAAAGAAGACAGGAGACAGTTTGCAGGATTAATACCGTCAGGGTTGCTACTCTGTGCTGGGGGACAAAATTCCGCCTTTTAGCAACATATATTTTTTTAGATTTATAAAAAAAAGAATTTTCCAGTAATGTTTTAAATATTTTAATTAAATGTTTGTAATTTGTATTTTTTACAGCTAGAAATTTTTTTTTTTTTGCAAACATATAAATGATGAACACGTGCTTTGCCGAAAGTCGCCTCTTGTGGGACGGAGGTTTCGATACTTTTGCATCATTCAGTTATTTTGGAAGTTATTTTAATATAAGATAGTTTAGAATGGCTTATTTAAAATTTTATTTCAGTAGTTTAGTTTTTTTCCTTTTCTTTCTTTATTGCTTGTGAACTTAATTTAATAATTAAAAATTCATAATTTCTCTTTTCTGGGTAAAGGGTCACTACCAATCTTAAAGTATCAAGCATTTACTTACTTGATCTTTCATTTTATTTTTTAGATGAAACACTTTTGAAAAAATTTTTGAATAAAAAAAAAAAAACTGTAAGAAAAAGGAATTTTTGATAAAAAATTGTCTTAGTGATTGGATATTTATGAGTAATGAATAAGGAATTTAAAAATAGGGATGCAAATTAAACATCTCTTTTTATTTTAAAATTATAATTTCTGTTAAGCGCATTTTTTGAGATCATAAATGAATACAAATCAAGCAGTAAAGTATATAGATAACAATTAGAACAAACAAAGATTCTATATGTATGACATGTTTCGGAGATAGAAATCCATTTGCTTACATATACATTTTTCAATGTGAAAAGTTTACGATACATAAAAAAAGAAAACCTCTCTTTGAAAAAAGTATTTTTTTTTCTTTTTAAACACGCACACACAAACAAGTAAACTTGTTTATATGGGATGAATTCCTGTGTCTAAACTGCTCTCAAGCAAGATTCCAGTAGTTGCACTACTGTGTGACTTAGTATTATTTTATTGTTCTATCCTATTAATCATTCATAAACAGGATTTTTTTTTGGATTATATGAACTAAATTTCGTTTGATAATTTAAATGTATTTTGCAAATTTCATTAGTAGTATTAGAATGCTGCTTTCCAGCACAACTTTTGTCCTGGATCGATCCAGGCAGTGGATCAATCCAGGCAGTGGATCGATCCAGGCAGTGGCCGCGGTGGATCGATCCAGCGCACATTTCGTGGTGAGTTTTCGATTTCTTTGCTTTGTGGGAGTAGTGTATAAGCTGGGATGTCACGGTTGATCGGTTTCAGGGTTAATTGGAGCGCGTCGAGAGAGAGAGAGTGCGTGTTTAGGCGTGTGTGTGTGTGCGCGCGCGCGGAGTTTTGGTTTGAGTTTAGAGGGAAAGGAATGTTGATATTGTCAATTAGACATGTTTTGGCGTTTGATTTTTTGTTTTTTGATGATGAAAGCACCTCGACGGCTATATAAAGCGTGTTGTATGGTCGGGGGATTCACATTGCTGTTCATTTCGATCGCAACTTAGGAATAAATTGTTTATTTTTTTTCTTAGGAGAGAGCGGTAAAAAGAGACTAGAGGTAAAAATAAAAAGTGGATTATGACTATCGATTGGTCTGATTTTGGTAAGTCAACTGTGTTGACTGAAGATATTATTCGTGAGCTTCAAGAGAATGTCGATTGGAAAACAATTTCTCGTTATCAGAAATTGAGTCAAACTTTTATAGCGGAGTTTAAAGAGAAAGTCGACTGGGATTTAATATCCCAATATCAGCATTTGGATGAGGGATTTTTAGAAAGTTATTCTCATTTGATAAATTGGTCATTAATTTCAAAATATCAGCAGTTGAGCGATCGTTTTATGATAAGTCATGCCGATAAGTTAGATTGGAAAGTAATTTCGCAATATCAAGTGCTAAATGATAAATTTATTTTAGACACTTCGGAGTTGCTTGATTTATCTTTAGTTGCAGAACATCAAAAACTCAAAGAAAAAACTATTGCTCAGTTAGAGGATGTTATTGATATGAATAAAGTATTTACGTTTCAAGAATTATCCGAAGAATTCGTTCTACATTATATAGATCGCGTATCTATTTGTAATGTGATGTTAAATAAGCACTTAACGGAAACAGCAGTAAATGCTCTGTATAAGAGATTAGTTTTACAATATCTCGCCCACATTTGCAGTAAAATGTAATTGTACTGCAACGAAATAAGTCTTCTTTTTTTTCTGACATTTTCTCTTCTGCTCAGAGGAAGGGAGAGAGAGAAAAGAGATAGTTATGCTTTCTGTAAGTGGATGCTATGGATGGTTTGCATCTTCAGATGAAAATGGTTCTGATGTTGTTTCATTTGAAAGACGATTATATGAATCATTACAACTTTGTTTTTATGATAATATGAGGTATAGGATATGCAATCCAAATGCATATATCACGTATTTTGTTACATTGCACGATAGTGAAGGCGGAAAGATCTTATCTACTATGACAAACTGTGACTCTTTGTACGGATTTATATATGTATCTCATGTAGAAGAAGAAAATTTTGAAAATTTGATTGAACATTGTTCTGCGTTATATAAAAATGTATTAATTTGTTCTTCTATTGCACGAGCACATTTTGATGAACAAAAAATGACTTGTAAGCAAAATTATGAAATTTGTTATTTTAAAACTTTAAGTTATGAGTATTTAATTAACAATTTATTTTGTGATGAAACTGATTCATGAGTATGCATTGTTGTTTTATTCCCATTGTAATCGAAGGATTGTGTGAAAACAGATAGAACTAATAAATATGTCATTCTTACTCTCTTTGTTTTTGTGTCTTGTATCTGAATATATTTTTGTCTCCTATCTTTTTTTGAAGGACAATTCAGTGGAGAGTTTAAGAGTTGGACAATGAAATGAACTTTCGCGTGATTAAAAAATCAGATTTGCTTTTTCTTTTCGATGAATGGATATCCTTGAATCGAAGCAATGACATGCGGAGAAGAGGGATAGAGAGTTACTTATTAATGTTTCAAGCACGTTTTGTCGGTGGGGGTTTAGATTTTAAGAATGAGAATGAAACAAAGCTTAAAGCGCAAGATTATTGTTTGAAAGGATATATAAATTAATGATAAAAATCTACCGTCGCGACTTCTTTAATTGCATGATTGACCATGCAAAATGAAAAAGTCCTCTTTGGAGGGTAACGTGTACGCTCCCAAAGAGATAAAATAATTATAGATGTAAATTTTCGTTATGGTAAAGGAGAGGTTTTCATTGAAAGTAAATATGAATAACTCTAAAATAAAGAATCTAATCGAACCGACGAATCTGTGAATAGCGGATGTAGAAAAGGATGTGCTTAGCGAAAGTGGTTATAAATCTTCAACTAAAATGCAAAGCAATTGTGATCTCAAGCATAAAGGGAGGGATGGTTTGTTGAATATAAATTATCAAAAAACTATTTCCAATAAAGACATTTAAATGATCCACATTTGGGGTCAATATTTTTCTTCTGAAGACCTTGAAATAGAACGTAGACACTGTGGAAACAAAAATAAAATAAATAATAATGGGAGAGGGATGGGAATCATATAAAACCTGATCGAAAAAATATTTCTTCAGCACAACAAGTCGTATCTTAGCCGAAGCCGAAGAAGAATTTGGATTACTCGCCAGAATGTATAATAGACGGAGAGCAATGGATTACACAACAGGTAATACTTTTCCCCAACCTCTTCAGTTTAGAGAATTTTTTTTTTTCTAAATGCAATTTAAATTTCTTACTTTAAAGAGAGGGAGGAAAAAAACTTAAAATAGTATTTTTACTTTGTTAAAGCAAAGAAGAAGAATGCGATCGACGAAATAAACAACTATGATGCGGAATCTTTACCCACAACAGAACATTTACTAGCTGAAGTAGATTCGAGTAAATCGGCAAATGCGGCAGAACATATAAATAAAGATACGCTTGTTGTGGGTGAGTGAATTTTTTCTCTCTTTTTCCTCACTTTTTTTTTGTATCAGTATTAGATTTGTCAAATGAAGGTTTTATTTATGTAATTAAAAAAGAAATATGTGTTCTTCTTAAAACAAAAATTCTCGAAATTGATTTTCTTGTTTATTTAAAGCTCAAAAAAGGAAAATCTTGGGTGATGATGTCGAAATCATCCACGTGAAAAAAATCAAATATGATTTTGACTTCAGCGAAGATATTGATGATGATGACGCATCGGAAAAAGCCCCTCCCATAACCATTAATGTTGGGAACAACATAATTCTAGAATTTAAAGAGTATCGTAATGTGCACTATGCAGGTTTTTCAAAACTCAACGACGTCGGCGCAATAAAAAACCGATTCAACATGGAGCTGAAGCAAATCCCCAACGCGATGAAAGCTCTTGCAAAAATAAAAGAGCACGCCGAGAAATATGGCATAAAGAAATAAAAAAAAAATAATAAAAAAAAATTTTAAAAATGCGAGGGAGATAGGTGAAGGGGTTTTTGTTTTGTGAAAAAAAAAAAAAAAATGCTTGAATTTAGATTACGGAACAGAGCGTTCCGTGGTTATACTAGATCATATCGTGCCTCTGCTCGCGCAGTTGATTTATATTCTCTGTATGAACAATCCAAACTAAGTATTTTTGATTTATTAAATGTATCAAATATATTAAGATTACGATTTATAATATGTGTTGACATATTTTTTACCAAAATAGTAGAAAAAGAAGAAGTCGAGCAAAATTTTTATTTTTGTAGTCAGATTCAAAGAATTGTTTACAGAGATCAAATAAATGCGGCTATTGGTGCGTGTTTTAAGAAAATAATCGAAACAGTAGAAAATTTTTTGAGGAATGGTTCTGGTTGGATTATTAAATATATTGATTTTGTAGACGTCCACATAGGTCAATATAATGCAATAAGAGGCGGGTGTGGAAATGTCGAACTTCCAGCAAAATTTAAAAAAAAACATTGCTTAATAAACATAAAATGTCGAGATAATAAATGTTTTCTTTATGCGATTTTAGCTAAACTTTATCCTAAAGATAAAAACCCGCAAAGAATTTCGCATTATAGAAAACATCTGAAAAACCTTAAAATTAAAGACATTACTTTCCCTGTTTCACTATCTGATGTTCCAAAATTTGAAATGCAGAATGATATCGGTGTAGACATATTCGCTGTTGAAGATGATGATAAAAAGTTAGAAATATTTCCGGTAAAAATAAATAAAGGTTCTAAATTTTCGAAAAATGTAGATTTGTTGTTTTATAAAAACCATTTCTTTTTTATTAAAAGTTTTAATAAATTAATGAGAGGCAAAGATAAAAAAAAAAATTTCTGTAAATCTTGTATGATTGGATTTTATCGGAAAGAAACATTTAATTTACATAACAATCTGTGTTCAGATAAACCAATTCAAAAAATTTCAATGCCTTCTGAGCTAAATTTAAAATTTTCGAATTTGTCGAAAATGTTATACCATCCATTCTGTATTTTCGCCGATTTTGAATGTATGACAGAGAAAATAGCAACTGCGCTACCAAGCAATGATCAAAGTTTTACTTCTCAAGTAGAGAGACATACACCCATTAGTTACGCATTGCTGGCTACTAATTCACAAAATGAAATAATATTTCATGAATATTTTTGTGGATTAAATGCAATCGAATCTTTTTTAGAGACATTAAAACGGTATCACAAATATTCTTCTCAGAAAAATTCAATTTAACAGACCTATTTGTAACGATGGAACGCAAAAATTGGATTGGGAAAAATGTCATTTGTGCGGTAAAAAATTTAAGGCGGGAGAAACACGCGTGAGAAATCATGACCATCACAGTCAAGGAGGTATTAATAACATGTTTGGAATTGCTCACGTAAGCTGTAACTTGAACCATCGACTGCAAAATTTTATTCCTGTCGTAATTCATAACTCTAGGAATTACGATACGCATTTAATTTTGAAAAACTTACCGTAAAATATAATTAGTGACATTAATATCATTCCAATTAATATGGAAAAAATAACGGTTTTGACATTGGATAACATTAAGTTTTTGGATAATTATTTGTTTATGAATGGTTCATTAGATGCTTTGACAGAAAATTTAAAACAGTCAGGTCATGAATTTAAGATTTTCCATAATTTTTTTAAGAATCATAATCATAGAGAGCTTTTGAAACGTAAAGGCATTTTTCCTTATTCTTATTTTGACTCCATCGAGAAATTGAATGACACTTGTTTACCGCCTAAGAATGCATTTTTTAACACTTTAACTGAAAATGACATAACCGAGGACGAATATATTCACGCAAACCATGTATTTAAAAAATTTGAGTGTCATACTTTTGGTGATTATTTAGAAATTTATCAAAATGTTGATGTACTTATGTTAGCGGATTTTTTTTTAAATTTCAGACGAACTTCTATGAAATTTTATAATTTAGACCCTGTACATTTTGTAACAAGTGCAGATTTGACTTGGCATACAGGTTTAAAATTGAGTAAAATTGAACTGCAGTTATTAGGAAATGTCAACGATTACATTTGGTTTGAAAATCAAATGCGCGGGGGTGTTAATATCTTATCGAAACGGTATGCACTCGCAAATAATCCTTTCATTTCAGAAACATATCATCCAGAAAAACCTCATAATTATATTTTAGCTTTGGATGCTAATAACCTTTATGGTTACGTAATGAGTCAACCTTTACCAATAGGCGAATTCTACTGGTTGACAGATACCGAGATTAAAAACTTTGACGTCATGAAAACATCTTTAGACGATCAGATAGGTTATTTTGTAGAATGTACACTACATTACCCCACAGAAATTATGTGTTTACATGATTCTCTCCCATTATGCCCCGGTCACATAGATATTACATATGATATGTTGTCACCATACACAAAAGAACTATGCGAAAGATTTAATTTGAAACATATATTTCCATCAAGAAAATTAACTCCTAACTTTTTTGATAAGAACAATTATGTCGTACATTATATGAATTTGAAATTTTACTTAGAACATGGTTTAGTTTTAAAGGAAATTCACAGGATCTTATCATTTCGTCAAAGTAAATGGTTAGAAACGTACATAAATTTTAATAATGAAAAGCGTCAAATTGCAAAGTCCGAGTGTGAAAAATTATTTTTTAAAACCATGAACAACGCGTTCTATGAGAAAACTTGTCAAAACGTACGAAAACGAGTAAATGTCAAAGCTACCGTAACAGAAACTGCATGCCAAAAAAATATGTCAAGTCCGCTTTTGGATTATTTTGAAATAATTAACGATAATTTAGTTTTATTTAAAATGAGAAAAAAAAAATTATGTTTAGATAAACCTATATATGTAGGCTTTGCTGTATTAGAATTATCAAAATATCATATGTATCATTTGTATTATGATTATTTTAAAAAATTTTATGCGAATAACTGTGAACTATTATATATGGATACTGATTCATTATATTTAAATGTAATCACGGAAGATGTTTATGTAGACTTGAAAACACATTTTGCACAAATCTTGGACTGTTCAAATTTTAGTAAAGACCATATTTTATATGATGAAAAAAACAAAGGTAAATTAGGACTTTTGAAACATGAAATATGTTTACCCATACAAGAATTTGTAGGGCTTAAATCAAAAATGTATGCATTCAAATATGGAGATTCGTCTAAAACACGAGCCAAAGGTATAAAATCAAGTTGTTTGAAAAAAACTATTCACTTTGAAGATTATAAAAGAATCTTGTTTGATCAAAGCTTTGATCGACACCGTCAGCAATCAATAATTTCAAAAAAGCACGAATTGTTTACTATCAAACAAAATAAAATAGGATTATCTGCATTTTATGATAAAAATTTTGTATTGGACAATGGAATCGATTTAAGATCTTATGGTCATTTTGAAAATTGTAACTAGAAAAAAAAATTGTAATTTATTTTATTTATGATATTTTTTTTTCTTTCATAGATAAGATAAAGACAACGAATCAAAATATAGAAAAAAATAATATAAAGAGAAAATATTTTACGGCAGATTTGCTCACTACTTGTAAACGAAAACCAAATATGAAAGTTAAGGAAATGATTGACATTGATGTAGGTGGTTTTGAGGCATACAATTAATTGACGTTAAGCGTCACGAAAAAACGTTTGTGCGTTTTTAAAAAAAAAAAAAAAACTTTAGACTTTACTGTTACAAAAATGTAATGTTTGAAAAAATAAATTGATTTTTAATGTATGTATTTGCAATGTAATCATGTTATTCATCTTTTTATGTATTATCACTTTTTGTATCAATATTATTGTAGATTAGAAAAAAAGAAACAAATAAAGATGGTCGTTAAAACGGCCTGCAGCAATTTCAGCGGAGCTTTTCTGTGTTTTGATACGATAAGCTTCGCTGAACTTGTTGAAGGCTAAATTATTTCAACCGTGAAGAAAACATCCTACCAGGAGAGGGAATAATGCAGACGTCTATCTGACAGACCTCAGTTGAGAAGTGGAAGTTGATATTGTAAGTGTGTGTGCGTGTGTGTGTGTTTTATTTCTTTTTTTTCTCCTCCTTGCTTTATTGAACCCGCGAAAAAAGAGGTAAGCAACTTCAATTACTTTCTACGGTGAATCACTTTTTTTTACTTTACTTCATTTTATAAAATAAGAATTGATGGATAAAACGTGAAAGTATATAGTGAAAAATCTGTTTTGTTCGGTTAAGACTGTCAGGGTTTGGTTTAAAAAAAAAGATTTCTAAACTCTAACAGTCTTAATGGTATGAGATAGAAATGAATCTTCATTAAATTACTTTTTTGAAAAAGGAAACCCTTATTATGTAAGTATTGAATTTTTATAATTTTTAAATGTTTTAGTAGACTAGATTTCTGAAGAAGAAGTTTGTGAGATACATCATATGGGATAGTAAATAAAAAATTTGCTGTTGGAGGAGCTTGCAAACCATAATGTGAGAAAAAATAATCATGTGATTTGCAAGCTCTTTCATCAGTAAAATTTTAAGAAATCTTCATTAAATTACTTTTTTTTAAAGGAAAACCCTTATTATTATGTAAGTAATTGAATTTTTATAATTTGTAAATGTTTTAGTCGACTGGATTTCTGAAGAAGTTATGTGGGATACACAATATGGGATGATAAAAAAAAAAAAAAATTTGCTGTTGGAGGAGTTAGCTAACCATGATGTGAGAAAAAATAATCATATGATTGGCTAATTCCTTCATTAGTAAAATTTTAAGAAATCTTCACTGTATATTTAACTTTTTTACAAGATACCTTATCATGTAAGTGTTGAGTATTTACGTAATGTATAAATATTTTAGTCGATTGTCGAAGAAGTTACGTGTGATGTGAAAATAATTTTTGGTAAGTTTTAATTGATTAGTTCTTAGAGAAATAAATCATACACACACAAGCGTTCAAATACATTTTTATTTCAATTTAAAAAGAAAAGACATACATGTTTCTTTTACATTCATGATTTTACTTATGCAATTCATTTAAAAGTTCGTTAGCACATACCAATTGAAAATAACATATTTTGACTTCATAGTCAGGATATAATGTTTCATGCTCTTTATGAATAGTTTTTGCATACAATAAAGCATCTAAAAAGTTAGAAAACAACATTTTTTCCAAATAAGACATAAAAAAACAACAATCTTCACATTTTTTGCGAAGCAAGATTCCGTATCCAAATACTGATAGTAAATTATCGGTTTTATTTGAAAGGAAATTTGCACATTCTTCCTTGGTGAGAGCTTTAAAGTATTTAATCGAAGAATTTTCTTGCTCTTTCAAATATTCATTGGCTTCTATTACGCAAACTTTGATGTCATAATACAAATATTCCTTGAAATAAAATATATCATTTTCGGAGGGGGAAAGTGTTTTGGTCGAATACCATCCAAAACGTTCTGGTCTCTCCATCTCTTGAAAGCAGTCAAATAACATTTCACGAAACTTTCATCATATTTTTAAGAGGACGACATACTTGCGTTGACCAATAAGAGTGACGACAGCATTTTTTGTAGTGAAATTTCTTGTTAATGAAGTCTTGAACAATTTTTTCATTTATCAATCCATTGTTTCTGTTTAATCCAAGGGGTATATTTCGAGAAGAATGATACAAGAAATAAAGACAAAAATACCCACAAGACATTGTTAACTTATCTTGAAAATCAAAATTTATTATATTTAACTTGCTTGCAGTTTTTCCTTAAAAAAATCAAAATATTTTTGTTTGTCGGCTTTCTTCCAAAACTATCAAAGTAAATTCCTGTTTCATTTTGAAAATGTATTGCTATCCAATGCGAACCGGGTAGACGCTTAGGATCCAAATTAGCGATGAAAAATTTATAATTCGATTTGGAATTGGGTTAATTATCTGATGAAAAAACACCACCAAATTGGTTGTGTATTGCTTTGTCGCTGCAAGCTAAACGACACAATTGAATAGTATTCATAATGTTTAATAATCTACTACAACTGATCGTGATTTATCAATTTCAATAACATTTCTGAATTCGGCGTAAACTATTAAACTTGTGGTTTCGGCTAACGGTTTGGAAAATTTCAAATCGATAGCTAAATTACCGGATTGAGTGGTGCTTTTATGAATTTCAGGACTTGAAAAATCCGGCAATAAGTCGAAGCAGTAAAATGTGAAGCCATTTCGGTATTGTTGGTAATTTATGTTGATGTTTTGTGCGTTATGATATCTGTTTAAATCAGTAAACAAACTCATATAGCATGGACTATATGAATTTTGATCAAAATTTGGCTGTAGCGGTTTGAAAGGAATGGTTTGAGAACCATTAAGTACAGCCAAATATGATAGATTTAAATGTTGAAAATTAAACGGATTCTTTGAACTTTTTCCATTGTATGCTTCGTTTGAAATAAAACCCATTATCAATCTGCTTGGTAATTGACCGAGAAATGCATTTGAAATATTTTCGGATGATATTCCAGCCGATAGAGAAAATGACTTAATTTCGACTCTTCTAATGGGTAATTTGATTACTCCTTTTTCTAAAGCTTTTTCGTGAGCAACAATAATTGAGGGTGCAATGTTTACTTTTCGTACATATAAACTTGCCGACAAAAGTTTTATTTTGTATTCTTCCTTATCTGAAAACATTAAGCAAAATGCATCTTTGCTCCGCTCTAATTTTATTCGAACTGAAACACCGTGAATTAAAAGTTTTGGTTGATTTGCTAAATCAAAATGGAGAGGTCCAATCAGATCAATAACTTTACTATGTGCGCATAATTCGCTTCTTTTTGCAAATCCTGCATTGTCTGCACTCAGGGAATCTAGTTGTCCGGCAGTATCTTTATGAAAAAACGACGTTGACAATAAGCCATCGTGTGCATTTCTTGAATAAAATAATAAACTTTCGAGATATGATCGATAAGCATAATTTACTTGAGTTGAGACTTGTTTGTCATTTAGAAATATACTACATTCTGAAAATATAGTGTTTACCAAATAATTGATTGGAGCAACTTTGTCTTTTTCCGTATCTGTGAGCGGTGTGTCATCATTTTTCAAAACTTTCACTTGCAAATGTAACAGCGTATGAGAAAGGTCAATATAATGATTTCCACTGCTGCTAATATAAAATTCAATTGGTGCATTCTTTGTTAATGAAGCTATTGGGTGTATTTCCAAACAAGTAGACGAATCAATTCCTAATTGCACTGGCGTGTCGTTAAACAAATCCAATTCGCTTTTAAGACATATCACAGGGTTTGACATCATGAAAATATATCTTTATTATATTTTTTGCAACGTTTTGCCGACGAATGGCTCTTCTTCGTTTTGCGTTTCCTTTTTATACCTTGACCGTGTTGTATTTTTTTTAAAATGTCGTCTTTTATTTGTTTTGATGTTTCTCTAAATCTTGAACGCGCCGAATCTTTGAAAGATTTTCCTGCCGAAACATCGGATATTACACCACGACCGGCATTAGCTATCTTTTTACCCAAATATGTTGTCGCTCTTAAAGCTAGAGGGGTAATATATCTCCTTAAATCTCCAAACAATCCATATCCTCTTTGATGCGCAATACCGTGAAAATGATTTCCTCCTCCGACTTGCGCACAATAATAATTTTCACAATCCTTCGCACTTAAATGCATCGTTACTATTCTCTCTCTCTCACATGCGAATACAATAAAAAAATGAGTATTAATACTTCTCTTCTCTTGAATTTATACTCTTCTACGTCTACAAGAGAGTACAACAAATGTTTTCCCTCCCCCCCCAGTACAAATTATTTTTTCCCCTGAACTCGTTCGTAAATCAATTTCAATCGTTTCCACATGCTTCTTTCTGACAGGAAAATAAAGCGGGAAATTATAATCTCTCACAATTTGCTCATTTTTTTCCATCATACAAGGTATGACTCTGAGCAGAGGAGCGAGAGTATCTCCCACATGGTGTGACGATATTATATCAGAATAAACAAATATTTCAGTAATTCCACCATCAAGTTCCAAGGGGTATTTACTTACATGATTTCCACTTTAAAAGTTTAGAAATGAGAACCCCAACATATCGGCCAATCCTCCACTAAATTTACTTCATAAGACGGTGGAATATGCATGAAAATCTTTGAATCAGGTAACTGTTTTAAGGATATATAACTGAATTCTTTAAACAGACTGTTTGGAGTTTTATACATACCCACATTTAAAGCTAGTTCTTCCACTACATCTGTTGTTACTGTTTTTTCATAAAATTCCTTGATTGTTAGTTTCAGTGATTCGTCTTCCTTTATTTTAATTAAAGGATCGACATTAAAAAATTCATGTATTCCCTTTGATAATATTAGATCATTTTGCATATTCAACATTTGCATTAGGGAGGGACAAGTTTTATCGTTAATATGAAGTTCGGCATGTGCTGAAATTTCAATTGTTGTTTTATTTTTTATCGGTTCATAAGCAATTTTTATAAACGCATCAATACCGAGTATTTTGATGTTTTCATCAATTATTCTAAATACATTGATAGAATTCGTATCGTTTTTATTTGTAATTAAACTAAATGGAATTAGTTTTTCAATTATTTGTTGGGGGTTTCTATTGAATATTGTAAATTTTTGCATGATGTTTTTTTCTGTAGAACGTCTAAATTGTGTTTTTTTCGATTTTGTAATTGTTATATTTTCAGGAGGCAAGTTCAACATATACAATAATTTGGATCCTTCTACCGCATCTATATGTATTTCGTATCCTTCGCGTATTTCAATATCGACTGTTTTCTCATTTATATTTGGAACGAATTTAATGACATTTCTCTCTCCGATTAATTTCTCAATGAGTCTATTAATTTTAGAAAACAGATCACTATCACTTTCGTCTGCACCATAAGTAAAATACACATCGTCACTAATGTAGTCTATGGGTATTTTTGTTTTTTTCTTATATTTTATTTTATAATGATTATTATGAAACCCCAAGTTATACCAGGATCTTGGTACAACTATTTCTGCTAGACCTATTTCCCAATCTCCAGATAGATGCAAAGGAGCAGATAGTTTCGTTCGGTAAAATGTTTGCGTGTTGTTCGGAAAATACTGCATGCTTGAATTGCTCGGTAATGTCAAATAAAATTCCGTTATCATTTCATCCATGATGCTTTTATCCAAGAATTAAAGCGATCGTCAAATCCTTTCCACTTTACGAACAATTCTTTATTCTCTCCTTTCCCTTTTGTCTTTAACACTTCTTCGACCTTCCAAAAATCATCGGAGCGTTTCACAGTTTTCTGTAACTCAGGTTCGTAGAAACGACCTTTTATCAGTTCATCTTTTAAATCTTTTATTATGTAAGTCGGGGGATTTGATGCATAACGTTTATGTATGATAAATATTTCATCAGTCCAGTTGGGTAAATATCCACGACGAAATGTTCTCTTGAATTTGGAAATTCGTACTTGATCACCAACGTTGAATTTATACTTAGGATCAAACTTATATCCATACAGTTTTTCAAAAATTATCGGTTCTAAATCTGGAGTGACTTTGCTTGGTGCATAGCCGTGACTCCTGTGCACGCTGTTGTTATAGCTTTCTAAGAGCTGTTTTAAGATATCTATGTATTTATAGGAATTCCTGTGAGTAAAAATACGAAATAATTTGTTTTTTATAGTTCTGTTTGCTCTCTCTATCACAGATGCATGATGTTCGCTGTGAGAAGAATAATGATGAATTTTGTTCTTTTTAAAAAAAGCTTGAACTTTTGAATTATAAAACTCTTTTCCCTCATCGGTTTGTAAGTTCATAATATGTTTTGCTTCCTTCAGTAATTTCTTAAACGCTTTTAAAACTTCCTCAGAATGTTTCCTTTTAATTGGTATTATATATAAATATTTCGAAAAAACATCAATTGCCGTCAATAAATACTTGTGATTTTTGTTGTATCTCGCATACTTTGATAAATCCACTAAATCACATTGCATAAGTTCTCCGATACCAAATGATAAAACCTTTCTACGAGGGAATTTGATTTTAATAGGCTTATGAAGCGTATACACATCTTGACTCATTAAAAATTCTTGTGCTTTTTTATATGAAACACCGCTTGTTTTTGCGAGTTTTGAGACACCACCAAATGAACCAGGGTGTTTTACATCGTAATAATTTTTTTTTAATAATTCATCCATTTTCGAAACTGTAAGTTTGATCCATTCAGATAATCTTCCGCTTCTTTTATATGTTGGGGGTCTCCATCATCTTCTTCCGCATTCGACGATGACGCTTCTTCATGCTTTGGCAAATCTTGAATCTTCGAGATGAGTTTCGTGTTTCCAATCCAAGCGCGAGGAATATTAATTTCTTTAATTGCTTGTAAAAATACTTTGAAATTTTTTGGTTCTTTTTGAGTTTTAGCGTTACTCATGGTGTAAACAAAGTAATCCACAATTTGAGAATTTTTAACGGGTGTTGACCCGACCACGAAATTTCCTTCATCATTCCAGGAATAACGTCTGGTTCTTAATTTTTCAGTAATTAATGGTATGAGTTTTGCATATTTTTTTGGAACAGATTTGATTATGCTCTTCAAAGTTAACTCATTAAAATTAAATGTATTTGACTGATCACTTGCTTCTTCTTCTGCTTCTTCTACTTTTTCTATTTCATCTACTACTTTAACTCGTATTGGATCGGAGGGCGTGTGAGTTACTTTCTGATATCTTGAAATCATTTGACCTAATAAACGAGCTTTCATGTCGTCTGGTAATTTATTCTGCTCTAACAAATTTGAAATTTCATCCTCTAGTCTATTTTCAATTCTCGGTGTGTGATGAGAATTCATTAACTCCTCTGGAATCCACGCCATTTTTTTAGCCATAACAAAAGTAGACAAAAATAAATTAAAACTATTTTTTTCTCCCCTTTTTATATTCTGTTTCCAATCGCTCTGCCAACCATCCCTGCGACTGCTGAAGCGAGAGCCGGAAGAATTAGCGGTAAGAAACCTCCAACCTGATTGATTAACATTCTCTTCTTCGATTTGATCGGTAGATTTTTCTGCACTAGTTTTCGTAAAACATTTTTATACTTTTTCAGCTTCTTTATGTTAACGGGTATATTTCCTCCTAAAACATTCAAACAAATTTCGCATAAACATATAACTTGCGATTTACTAGCCGTGCGCAACAAAGCTTTCTTTTGATCCTTCGAAGAATGTGTCAACAAATGTAAAAAGGGGATATTCTTTTTTAACTTCTTCATTAGACAGGGTGGAAGAAACAATAAAATCCTTTTTTGTTTGGAGTCACACTATCTCTCAAACGAAACTCTTCCTTTGTTGACGGATGCAAGTCGATAAATAAATATTTGTGCGCTGAATCAGTAGCTTTTATATATGCATCCAAGAAAAATTTAGATTTTTGTGGATACAGCTGTCGTCCTAAACAATTGACTTGACTCATATCCCTCGAGTTTTTAAACAAAATAATATAATGAGCATTCAAACTTATGTCACGCATTACTTTCAATCTTGGAAATAAATTTTGCAGTATTAAGATGACACTTACATTACGATGATGCGATGCAGCAGTAAATAAATCAGAAATTTTTTCATTTAAATGATGCATTAAGTCATCAATTACTATCAAATCCCCATCTTCATAATTTTGAGGTATTCCCGAAACAAACTTGATACTCTTCTCTTCCAAAAACCAAGGCGCAGAATACAAATAACACCATATGATATTCTTAAATTTTTTTTCATAAACATCTCTTTTTATCAAGTCACGCACCAATGTAGTCTTTCCAGATTGACTCGGACCCGATATAATTAAAGTGCTCGGGTGTTTCAGTTTAAACATATTATTCCATAACATGAGACAAATTTCAAGACAAAATCTATCTCCTTTTTTCTGGAGCGCATCTAAAACAAATTATACTCTTAACAACTACATAACACGTTTGCGAATTTAAACATTCGCATAGGATCCTTTCATTGCAGTAAATACACTTTTTTAAAACACACATTCTACTTTTAATATCAAATGTAATAATAACATATCTTACACACACACACACACATATATATAAACTCAAACCAAAACTCCGCGCGCGCACACACGCCCAAACACGCACTCTCTCTCTCTCGACGCGCTCCAATTAACCCTGAAACCGATCAACCGTGACATCCCAGCTTATACACTACTCCCACAAAGCAAAGAAATCGAAAACTCACCACGAAATGTGCGCTGGATTGATCCACCGCGGCCACTGCCTGGATCGATCCACTGCCTGGATTGATCCACTGCCTGGATCGATCCAGGACAAAAGTTGTGCTGGAAAGCCGCATTCTAATACTACTTTCATTCACTTCCAATTATTGTAAATATATGTATATACGCTGTGTGTACATACAAGTTTTATATCTTCTGAAAGCAATAGTGGTAATTCATAGCTGATAATATTGATGCTACGGTATGTAGTCAGCTACATTAAATATTTTCAGTCTTGTGATTTTTTAAGAGTGGTGCTCCTACTTCTTAATTTTGGTCTTATATTGTATATATAAATTAAGTGTTCTTATTCATGTAACATTAAGTGTTCTAAAAATAGTGAAAATAAAGCTTGTATGTTAATAAGCAATTTTAGTCTTGTTTTATTTATGTTTTGTACCTATTTTAATGATTTTATTTATATAAAATTTGTTAAATGCATGATCATACATAAAAAATGAATATAATATGCCTAAAATAACTAGTAAATTAAACTCCATGCAAATTGAAGTGCATTAATCTATATAGACTAAGCCTGAATCGAAGTTGTATGTTTTTGGTTAATCTAGTGCAAAGAATCTTACTTTAGGATTAAACATGACAACAAGAAATTATGTCAAATTTGACAATCTAGACATTCATATGTAAACTGCTTCTTTTTCTTAAAAGTGGTAAATGTGAATATTTTGGAATAATGCATCTAAGAGAAATTAGCTTAAATGCCACAAATTTGCATCAAACTTGATAGGAAAAAAGTGAACTTGCCAAGGGTATTTGCAGCAAATTTGATAGAAGAAATTGATCAATTTGATATGACAAAGCTTGCGTTCCAACTATCTTGCCACAAAGTTGCAGGAAACTTGATAAACTTGCAAAGAGTTTGCAGCAAATTTGCACGTCAATGGTAAACTTACAAGGAACTTGCTGAAAATTTGATATAGCAAAGCTAGCTTTTGTACCAGTTTGTCTCAAACTTGCAGTGAATTTGACGTGACTTGCCTGACAAGTTCACTGCAAGTGCGAAGTGTGGTGACTTCGGCACTTGCGTAAACTTGCTAAAGTCTTGCTATGAACTTTCAGGCTTGCATTATGAACTTGCTGCAAGTTTCCAATCTTGCAGAGCAAGGTTGCTGCAATTTTGGTGCAAATGAAAATTGCTATCTGGGAAATTCTATACACATGTATTCTATAGACATAAAAACTGTACTGAGTTTGTAATTTACAAAAAAAATTTCATGACAGATTCATTAAATTTAATAATACAACCGGATAACCGGATATTTCGTGCAGTGACCAGATTGGATTCCGAATATTTAAAAATCTGTCGAGTACCGGATATCCGATGCCTTCTGTGGGGATCGGTATCGTTGGATGGAAAATTTTAGTGATCTATTCTTAGATTTCGTGACCGATTTCCGAATTTGTGCAGGGCCCGACTTAGCCTAATTGGGGCCCGGGGCAAAAATTTATTTGGGGCCTCCTCTGCTTCACTTTTTAAAAGTTCATTAAAGAAGGAAACACAATGTAAACTTTCTATTCGATTTGGGGCCCCCTCAGATGTGGGGGCCCTGGGCAGCTGCCCCGCATGCCCCTGTCTTAATCAGGCCCTGAATTTGTGACTTGTTCGGGACTTATGCGCGTTCTGTAGACATCCTGCCCTGTCAATGTATATTAAGCAAATTTGCGCCCTGTCAATGCATATCACGCAAATGTGCGTCCTGTCAATGCGTATCACGCAAATGTGCGCCCTGTCAATTTATACCACGCAACTGTGCGCTCTGTCAATCTGTCAATGCATATCATGCAGAAGCGAAATATTGTCTTCCCCCTATTTGCATTAGTCCTTAATTAGGGTTTGCACGGAAGAATATTGCTTAGTTTAAATAATAAAAAAAAAATAACTTCCATTATACTTGTGGGAATGACAGATGCAAATGGAAATTTTTTTAACCTTTCATGAAACAAAATTGAAGTGGTATTTCAGTAAGTATATGAGATTAGTATATAAGAAGGGGGGCAGTAATAAATCAATTTTTGACGTGAATTAGGTGTGACCCCTGGCTACGCTCTTGCCTGCATGGGCCATTCTGATCCGAAAATTTTAGAAGATCTGTTCCAAAAATTGAAATAATAGTAATTTTTAAACGTGAGCATATTAACGGAGGAAATCGGATGCCCCCCCCCCCCCCCCATCCGAATTTGATGCGAGTTTTCGCAAAAAAAAAATCCTCGCCTTTCCTCCCTAGTTTCTCTCCCCGACTCCTGTTACTGGAAAATTGATATATTTTCCATCAAAAATGTTACGAATTTTTGTTTTACTTTTCATTTTCACATAAAATTTATTATTTCTAATAAACTCTTTATTTTTTACTATTTTTTTTTAAATTTACTCATTCTTTATCTTTGTTAAGAATGCAAAAGTTTTTTTGTGTCTGTTTTGCATCAATAAACTGAAATTGGCGACCCTTATTTCCTAAAATTATGAGGTGTAAATCCCTCAAGAACGCGTAACAAAAAACTAAAAATAATACCGCGCTGAGAACTCCAAAGAAACGCTTTGATTGGCTGCTACACCAGTTTGATACGAAATCCCCTTTTCCCCTACGCTTCTGAACGAAGGAGGATTTGGAATCTACGCTTTCGAAGAGATGACGTCTAGGCCGGTTCTGTAGCAGCAATCTTTTCGAATCGATGCGTCGAAGTTTGGAATGAGCGCCCTGCTTCTATCATTCTACGAAATGGACGCCAAATTGGCGATTTTGAAAAGCGGTGGGCTCTCCTAGGAGTTTGCCATCATTTGTATGATAAATTCCACTTTGAAGTCGATTTTAGCAAACACACTGATTAGATTAATTTTTGCCTCAGAGTAGCCTTCAGTCAAACTCTTGCTGTAATTGATTTAAATATTATACCACAATTGCAATAAACACTTTTTTAACAATGACTTTTATATTTATTAATAGTTTCCCAACAAAGAAAAATCAAGCCAAGCCTTTCTAATTATAATAAAAAATACTTATTTTTCATTCGTAACGTTTTTTCTAAAAAACAAGTGTAATCAAATTGACATGCGATATTTGAGTCAGACGGCCCTCTCTCGATTAAAGAAAAATTCATCAAAATCGATTCATTTAGACAAAAGTTATGGATAAGAAAACAAAGAAATGACTATCTTTCTGCCCATAACTTTTTTTCTAATTATCGAACAATGTCAAATGAAAGTACGGGACCCATGGGAAACCACCCCTGATCGATTAAAAAAAAAAACGACATACATACAATATGAATGTATAACCTCCTGCCTTTGTGAAGTCGGTTAAAAATCATGAAAATCAGTTCATCCAGTGAGAAGTTTTGAGTGGACAAACAAACAAAAAGAAAGAAAAAAAAAACGACATACATACAATAGGAATGCATAACCTCCTTCCTTTGCGAAGTCGGTTAAAAAGACATACACGAATCACACCAGATCATTTCATAGAAAATATGTTGAAACTATGGAAGTGTCTACTACTCCAGCAATTTACTAGCAACCCTTGCAGTAACTTGGCTTGATTTCAGTACTCCGACTAATTTGGCGAGTACGTGATTCATCCAGCAGCCCTCGTGGTGTTGTTTTCCTGTTTTTTTCAACGTGGTCTTATTTTTTCGAAATTTGGAAGATTCCTAAAAGGAAAAGAAAACAAAAATAAAAGGAAATCTAAGTGAGTGAAATTATATTTCTACCTCTTTACCTTTATACTGAACTTTACGATAAAAGAAATCAAATTCATTATTTTTTATTGCAACTGTGTTTACCACGTTGGATTAACAAAATGTACTGTATTTGCTTAAAATATCACAGCGTGCATTGTAATTTATTAACGTCAAACTTCATAAATTTATTTAATATTTGGAAGATTACGGGGAAGAGGTGTAGTTATAACAAAGCTGACGATAACTAATAAATAGTAGAACACTAAAATGTTTCTTAAGGACGATACCAATGCCAAAAAAGCTTGATTTCTTCTTTATGTTATGTAGCCATGCATTTTCGAAAACTAGTGGTACTGTTGTATTTATCAATATTACTAACAATAGCATCTCTATAAATAGACCGTCCCATGCAAAGCCTATCCTATAGTTAATGAGTAATTCTATGAAAAGTACGATATGGCAGCTCAGAATCTTTTGAAGGGTCTGTTTATATTGACTGGAATTATGTTAAGGGTCTATTTTGATTAAGGAGAATTTTGTGAAGGGTCCAAAAACGGACCCGAAATTCTTCTAGCGCGGCCCCTGACTATATTAGACAGAATATTACAATTAGAATGGAAAGAAAACTTGCTAAAAGCAGCAAACCCCTTCAAATGTTATATAAAGCATGAAAAGTTTAAAATAATATATTTTAAATGTCTCAGTGTAGTTTGGTTTCACATTGAAATATTTAAATCATATTCTAATTGCAATAATTGTTTTCTAATTACAATGATTGTTTGATGCTTTTCTCTTATTTTGTTTTTTTTAATTACATCACGTATTTCATTTTTGCAGGACGATTCGTACTGGTTGTCCATCATTTTTTCAACTATTATCAGATGATAGACAGACAACATCTCATTGTTACAGAAGCTTTGCACCATCATAATCATCCAATTAACAAAAAGCTTTTTAAAATGCATGTAAAAGAACGTACTAGACACGCAAAAAGGAGGGCAGTTCCTTTAGACACTCAACTATTCTTTTTTTCTGTTCTTGCATGTAATAATACAACTTTATAAGATCTTTATCTTTTTAACTAATAACATTTCTATATACAGTGCTGATTCTATTATTTCTTTATTTTTTTGTTTTGTGCTTGTGCTTCAAGACACCCTATATTTCCTAATCAGAGCTTTCAAAATTTACATCAATAGGGATATTCTGATTTTTACATAGTCTGAAATTTTCATGAGCATGATTCCTTTGATATAAAGACCAGGGGTGTACTGGGGCCAGGGCGCACCGGGGCGACGCCCCAGCACTTTTTTTCAAGGCAGGGCGCCGCCCCGGTTAATCAAAATATCCCTCCCACTTTTTTTTTTTTTTACCGTTGTGTGTATGTAAAAAAAATCCCCCCCCCCCCCCCCCCCGAAAAAAAAAGTTTTAGACAAGTTTAGAGATTCAGATCACTTCCAACTTTTTATTATAACTAAATTGTAATTCTCATTTCATCCCATTTGTCCCGCTTTGCTTCAATAAAAATGAAAAAATGTGGCCATTTTAAAGGAGTTGGAACAATGCAAGAAATAAATAACAGCAGACGATGAAAAGATGTTAGGCGCGAAATAAAGTCGCCGGCGCTTTGGCGCACATTAATGGTTGTTTCGTTTACAGACACGTGTATTTTCATCAATCACCCCCACGTGGAAATGAATTCGGCTGTTCCGACGGCGGAGAAAAGTGCCAGCTCGTGAGAAACACACAATACAAAGGTAGCATTCTGGGAAAGATAAGGATTGAAAAAAGAGCTATTTTTTTTTTTTTTTTGTATTCGGCAATTCGGAAGGCCAAATCGTTGGTCGTGCTCACGCTATGCTAGTCCGTGGTCGTGCTCATACTGTGATCTAGAGAGAAACAGTTTTTCATCGGAAACAAGAAAGCTGATTAGGTAAGTCTTTTTTTCTTACGTTTAATGATGAAGAGAACTGCAGAAAAAAAAATCACAAGTTTTTTTTTCATCGATTCCATCAAAAATTCCGAGAGTAGACGATGAGGCTTCGACATCATCTACCAAAATATGTGAAGAAACAGAAAAGACGAATATACCTATTCCGCCGATGTCAGAACCCAACGAAAATGACCCTACTAATGAACTGTTAACTGTCGAAAAAGCAGAGAATAAGGAATCAACTGGTATTTGAAAAGTTTGGTCTGAAAGCCAATGGTTGGAACGGAAGCAGAAACACGCATGGCTAATAACAAAAAATGGTTTTTTAGGATGCAACTATTGTTCTGAAGTACAGACATTAGGCTCGTATAAAAGCCAAGGTATCTCATTAAGTCCAGAATGGATTAATTGCTTAGTCATTTTTACTGGTTCTGACAGAAATCAAAAACTTAAATCATTGCGGACTAAAATTTCAGCTCATCAGTTATCAACAGCTCATAAAACTGCTTTCAAAATTCTAGAGGAGGCCAAAAAAACAAGATTGGAAAAAATCAATATTAAACAGAAGGAATCTTTTATTGAAAAAACTGAGAAGCTTTTATACACGGCTTATTACACTGTAAAAAGTAACAGGCCCTTTTCAGATTACGAGAGGTTGATAGAGCTGCAAATGAAAAATGGAGTAGATTTAGGGATTACGTTACATTCTCGTAAAAGTGGTTCTGAAATAATAATGCACATAGCCAAAGAATTTAGAAAAAAATTAACAGCTAATTTAATTGAGGAAGACAAAAAATTTTCAGTTTTAATTGATGAGTCAACTACATTAGGTAAAGAATCAGCTCTAATTATTTATATTCAAACGTGCCTCAAAGAAAAAGAAGAGCTTATATTTCTTGACTTAATATCTTTAAATACGCAATCTGCACCAGTTATTTTAGAAGCACTCTTTGATTGTTTTTCGTCATATGGCCTCAATGAGGAATTTTTACAAAAAAACTTGATTTGTTTTACTTCTGATGGTGCTAGTACAATGTTGGGCAAAAATTCAGGCGTTTCCAAATTGTTAAAAGACAGATTACAAAATCCGGACATTATTATCTGGCACTGCTTAAATCACCGTTTAGAACTGGCCATTGATGACAGTATCAGTGATATAAATGCTGTTAATCATTTCAAATCTTTCATGGACACTTTATATGCTTTATATAGTCAATCTCCAAAAAATTCAAATGAATTAAAGAGTATAGCCGCAGATTTGGGGATACAGTTAACCAAAATTGGTAGATTATTAGATGTTCGTTGGGTTTCTAGTAGTTTTCGGACAGTAAAATCAGTTTGGAATACATATACTGCGTTAGTGAAACATTTTAAAGAAGCCGCTAATGACAGCTCTAGGAAAAGTACAGATCGCAATAAGTACAGAGGCCTGTTTGAAAGAATGGAATCTATTGAATTTATAAAAGACTTGGCCCTGATTTATGACGTTTTAGAAGAATTATCCGCTCTGTCTTTGCAACTCCAGGAAAGATTTTGTACTATCGTCAGAGCCGATACATTAATCAAAAGAACAATTAGAGTTATAGGAAGTATGAGAGATAAACCTGTATCTAAGGAGCAAGAATGTATTAGATCTGCAGAAAAGATGAATTTTAAAGGGATAGATCTGAGTAGAAATAGAAAGATTGTTTCTATAAATAGAGAGCAGTTTATTGCTAGCATCAGAAACAATTTGGAAAGTCGTTGTTTTGGGTTGACTGCTTCTAAAAGGTCGAGAAATAATGATGAATTTGAGAAGGAGAAGTCCAGATACAATGTGATGCCGAAAGAATTTGCAATTCTAAATCCTGACACCTGGGCCGAAGATGATGATCAAGCAATGTCAAGATACGGAGAAGAAGAAATAAGAAATATGTGCACTCGTTATAAAATTGGTGATGAGCGTTTAGTGATCAGCGGCTTCAGAGATTTTTTCGAATCAGGCGGAAAAACTATTCCAAAATATCTTGCACCTCTCATGGATATATTAAAAATAATTCCTTGCAGTAATAGTGAATGTGAGCGAGGTTTTAGTGCCATGAATTTAATCATCACTTCATTGCGCGCAAAACTTTTAATAAAACACGTCTCCTCAACCATGTTTATTAAACTTAATGGCCCTCCACTGAAACAATGGGACGCAATTCCATATGTAAAAACGTGGTTGCTTCGACATAGAAATGCTGAGGATAATCAGTCTCGACACGTAAATCACGAGTGTCCTACAATTAGTCAAGAAAAAGCGGAACTGTGGTCGTTGTTCTAAATAAATTTTTTTTTTTTTCCTCCTGTATCGTTGTTGTAAATAGATAAATTCCACAGACAGACAGACACACACAGAAAGAAAGACAGACACTTGCTTTTAATATAGATTACAATACGTTTTCTAAGGGAAGAAAAATTGGCAACGCCCGCTTATTTAAATTTTTTTTTTCGCCTGGCTTTTTTTTTTATAGCGCCCTGGCACTTTTTTTTTTAGGAGTACACCCCTGATAAAGACATATGGTCTCACAAAAAGTGCTAAGTTTGCAAGCATATACATATTTACACAAAAATATACCTTTGATATATAAATATTGCAATTTCATAAAAATTTAGTGTTTATAAATGAATATTGTATTCGATGTGGGAAAAATTTTAGAAGCAAGAAAAAATACTTGAATGGTAATTTCAAACACTTAGTTTTCTGAAGATACCCGGTGAAATCTACTTCCAAGTATGTCCACAGGTTATAATGAGTGGCATCTTGTGAAGTGTTTTTTCCAGGCAAACTTACATGAATAAATTTGGTGATGCACAATTGAAGAGTTTTGCTTATTTTGCAAGTGTTGTAACACTTGAGAAATCCTTGAAAATATTGAAATAAGGTATATTTTATGTGTACAAATGTTTCATTTCATATGCAGAATTACTAAAATACATAGATTTGCACTGCAAAATACAATTTAAAAGCCTCTATGTGTAAAGTTTACATATATAGGTTTTTTTAATTATCTTTTCATGTAATAAAAATGTTTTTTTATGATGTGATGCATGAAACATGCTTGATTAGTTTTGAGGCAGCAGTGTTTAAGAGTTTAAACATATAAGAATAAAGCCAATCTGAGGGGGGGGGGAATATCAGTCAGACAAGGGAGAGCAGATATCCAATGTCAGGCAAAATCACTATTTGATGCACCTCTAAAATAAATAATAGTTTCTCTTTCATTCCTAATTAAAAATAAGTGATTCCATACCATAAGTTAATTAGTGTACTGGGTATCTGGTGCTATATGCCAGGAGTTGGGAGCCTTTTTACACTGAAATGCCGCTCATTGCATCCAAATTTAATGAAATTTTGAAAAAATATGACAAATAAAGATAAAGAAACACTTTAAGAAAAAAAAACATTCCTGTGGTTTTTATTTTTAATTATTATTGAATACAAATTTAAATGTCTAAAGGAAAAAATGTGTGCCATTATTAATACACAAACACAAACATATATATATATATATATATATATATATAAGAAGCGTCTTTATTTGGTGCTAGGGCCGTTTCTAAAAATCATTCACTACACCATAAAGATTAAAAAAAACTGACTATATTTACACTTTCCTATTTACAAAACTATATACAGAACAGCTTCAATTACGAACAACAACATCATCCGAGCACCGCAGCGCTTACGTCCACACAGAACGGAGTCTTACTCAAAACTGACCGCTTACGCTCCCTATCGCCAGATGGCGCTGCTGTCAATGTCTCTTCGCAGTCGCATCCTACAGCTCGGTCATGCTGGACACTTTGGCTGTCCATCAGACAAACCTGGAAAGACATTTAAAAAAACAAAAACAAAGACAACATAAAACAGTCACAGGAAAAATGAAAAAGAAAGTCAATGTCTATTGGTCGATGCTCAGTCCAAGTTGCGGGACCAGGGCTTCATGAAGTCGGCTGCTGTTGACGTTTTAATTGGCCCTTCGTGCTGGCCAACTCTCTGAACCTCATATCGGTCCCTACCTTTCGCATTGACCACTCTGTACGGCCCCAAATAGTCTGCGTGCAGCTTCAGCCCAGGCGCAAACTGGGTTCGCTTGATTGCAACTAAGTCTCCCGACTTGTACTGATTCGCCTTTTTCCTTTTCCTGTCGTAGTATTACGATTTCTTCCTGAATCTTCAAGATATTTTGCTTGACTTCATCCCTAATTGCCATTCGGTTTTCCGCAAAGTTGGTTCTCATTTTCTTCATCTAATAGCTCTTTAATAGCAATATCTTCTATGTTGCGGCATTTTTACCCCCGTTAGAAGCTCAAAAGGGGTCCATTTAGTGCTGCGCGAAGTTACACTATTGATCATTCCTCTGTAGGCGATCAACATTCTTGAACCATTTCTCGGGTTCCATTGTATAGACATTTTGGTCAAAACTGTAACGATGGTGCGGTGGACTCGTTCCACCTGTCCGTTTCCCCTTGGAACTCCGGAGGTAATTAGTATATGTTGAATGTTTTCTTCTTTTATAAAATCTTCAAACTCTTTTGATCGAAATGCTCCGCCTCTGTCAGATATAATCCTTGCTGGGTTACAAAGGTTTTTTGCTGGAGTCCTTAAACTTGTCTATGGCTGCTTGGGCTGTTGTGGATTTAACGGGGTATAACCAAGTAATTTTGTGAATGAATCCAACCTGTGAATATATGTTGGTAATTTTTATTCGTCGAGGGTTAGGGGGCCTATAAAGTCAATATGGTACGTATCCAACGACTATCATTTTTTGGAATAGGATTGAGAAATCCTTCCTGCTTCCCGACTTTTTGTTTACAAGTATGCATTCTACGCAGTTAGAGATTACAGTCTCAACGTGCTTTCTCAATTGCGGAATAAAAAATTCTCTTGAATCATATCCATTGTTTTTGCAATAGCGAAATGTCCTTTTCTGTGAATCATCCTAATTATTTCATTTGACATCACTTCCGGTACCACTACAGTTCCTACCATTTTCACCTTTATACAATGCATTGTTTTTGATCAGATAATCGTCCCGTTCTCCCTTCTGAAGTGATGTTTTCATTAGTTTTAACATATTCGTCTTCCTCTTGAGCTGTAACGATTTTAGATGTTATTTCGTCTTGAGAGCGGGTTACCACTAAAACAGTATTGCGGCTAAGGCGCGTCTACGTGTTTCATCTGGGTTCCAGATCTATGAACGATTTCGTATTGAAATTTCTCTAAAAACATAACCCCACCGGCAACTTTCGGTGTTAAGTCCTTTTTTTGAAGGGTTTTCTGAAACGCGGCGCAATCTGTTACTATTTTAAATTTTGAACCCAGAAGGTAATTTCTAAATTCTTAACGCTTCAATCACCGCCAACGCTTCCAACTCATAGCTACTGTACTGTCTCTTGCTGTGGTGTCGTTTTCCCTACTGAAATAGTGTACTGGATGGAGATGACCATCATTCGCTTTTGATCAACAAAAACTGCGCCAAAACCATGGCTACTTGCGTCTGTGTGCAAACTCTTGTTCTTGACCCTGCTTAAAATATGTGTAAAACTGGTTTTTCTGATAGAAGACTCTTTAATTTTGAAACGATTCGATCTGTTGCGCACCAAAGGAAAAAGTCAGATTCTTTCCTCAAAAGATCACTCAATGGTTTGGCTATCAATGCATACTGAGGGATAAATTTCCTGAAATAGCCAGTCAATCCGAGGAAACTCTGAACCTGCTTCACAGTTCTCGGTTCCGGAAATTTCTCTACAGCCCTTGTTTTATAACTGGATGGTCGGACTGTGCCATTCCCTATTTCGTATCCCAAGAATTCTATTTCTCGTTTAAGAAATTGACATTTCTTAAAATTGAACTGGAGTCCATAATCAGACGCTACTTTGAACACTCGTTTTAATTTTTCTAAACCTTCTTCCTCGTCTTGTGAAGGAATGACAATGTCGTCCATATAAATGACCAAGGTATTGTCATTCAGCAGTTCTCTAAACACCTGGAAAATATAGCGCTGAAAAACACTAGGACTATTAGCCAATCCGAAGCTAACCTTGCAGAATTCATACTGCCCATTATGGGTAACGAAGGATGTATATTTTCTACTCTTCTCATCAATGTCAACATGGAAAAAACCATTCTTTAAATCGAGCGTTGTGAAAACTTCTGCGTCACTGAGACGGTCTAACACATCCTCAATAAGTGGTAGTGGGAAATGATCCCTAACTGTCTTTTTATTTAATTTTCTGTAATCAACACATAGGCGGTGGGTGCCGTCTTTCTTTTTTGCCAAAATAATGCCGGAATAATAATCGCTACACGATTCTCTAATAATTTCTTCCCTTAACCATTCCGAAATTTGTTTTTCCACAACTTTTTGTTCGGCGAAAGACATACGCCTAGCTTTGGAACATACGGGTGTTTCATCTGTCAATATAATGTTCATTTTTAGATTAGTGTCCTTTGTTTTAAGCGGTTTATAGCAATTTATCAACACTTCTACTTCATTACGAATGCGACGCTCTGAAATGTGGCCAAGGTCAAAGTCCACTTCTCCCACAGCATTTGCTAAGTTAATCAAAAAACTATCCATGAAATTTATTTCCGATTCCGAATTATTTTTTTCTTTCTCGATAGAAACGCTTGTATCTTTTTCTTCAGTGATCTTAGGTAAGCAAACTTCGCTATCCGTTATTAGGATGGGGGGGAAAAGATTCTCACAGCCGCTTTTTTCTTTTTTCATTGGCGCCTTGTTTTTGTCTGGGATGCTTTGCAAAGCGTTTGAAAGGCTCGAATATTTCTGATTCGTTTGACCTAGTATTTTAATTCCGTTTTCATCTATCTTAACAATTAACTGCTCTAGTAAATCTGCACCAATAATCATATCTGTACACACATTTTTTAACACATAAAATTTTGCTGAAAGCACATAATTATCAATATTTACATTAGAATAAAAATAGCCCATAGGAAATATATTTTCACCGCTTATACCACTTATTTTCGTTTCATCGAAGCACATTTTAGGAGAACCAATTTTTGCATAAAAATCATAAGAAATCAAACAAATTTCGCTTCCGGTGTCGACCAAAGATGAAGTGTTCTGTCCATTTATATTTACATTAATTTCAAATTTTCTCTTGTTTTTCGCACGGGTAACCATTGTTTCTTTCACGACTGGAAAGGGACATTCACTCATTATATGACCAGACCTGTCGCACTTTCTACACGTCGGAGTTTCTTTTTTGTTTTTACAGGCAAAAGACTTATGGCCGTAGCCGTTACACGAGTAACATCTGATAAATTTTTTATCGGTATTTTCAAAATGGTTTTTGGACGGCTTATTACTATCAGTTGCTTGTCGTGCATGCACCGGAAAGTTAGGTTTCGCATTTACGGCAGGATATTTTCGCAAATTATGCCTGGCGGCCTCGTAATTTTCCAATTTCTCAACTATTGTTTCTATACGGTTCCATTTATGCCAATCATCCAAATAATGTTCGCGGATATTTTGTGGTGTTCTTCGTTTCAATTGGTCCGTAACTATCAGTTCTTTTAAGCCTTCGAAGTCATTTGTGTTTGAACCGTTAATCCATTCTTCAAAATAATGATTAAGTTCAAAAGCGAAATCTCGCCAAGTAGAATTGCTGTCCTTATTATGAGACAAAAACTTTTGTCGAAATTGTTCCGGCGTTAATTTAAATCTTTTTAGTAACACATTTTTGACATGATCATAATCATTTTCGAATTCCTTTTGCACTCTTGCTATTACTTGCGCGATATCCAGGGGAAGTAATCCCAACAAATGTGTCACAAAATCTTTCTTTTCTATGCTTACTCTTGTCGCTTGTCTTAAATATATAACCAAATTACGTAGCTAATAAAAATCAGACATAGTAGAACAAATTGAATCGAAACAAATCTTGAATTAATTTTCAAGATCATTACTTTTGAACTGCAACAGAAAATCCAAGTATTCGGAAATGTATACATTTTGAATTCTTTTAGGATTATGAATAATTCTGTGATGCAAAATTTTCATTCAATTTTTGTAACCGTTAGAATTTATATCAAATAGGATATTTTATAGTAAAATTTTCATTCATAAATTTATCTAAAACTCACATATTTCACTTCTTCAATTTTAAAGTCTAGGAATTTTCAGGAATAGTTTAAATCCTAATTATCCTTTGTCACTGTTATAAAAGTCTTCCTTTGTCTGAGCTTTGCCATGAAAAGACATTATGACAAAACAGGTTAGATTAACATAAATACTCAAGCTTAATCTGATGGTCTGCCAATAAGTCACAAGAAGAGTTCTAATTAATCCACTCGGCAATCACTTTTCCCGAGCCTGAGCCCCCTACATATAAAGCTCAATAATATTTTCTATTTTCCTATAAAATGGCATCCTCACCATAAGTTAAATACTGCTATCATGGTGTAGCGGATGTTGCCTATTTACAGAAATCTCATATAAATACGACTGCAATTCGAACAAAATCATCATCCGAAACGTGCAGACAGCTTACGTCCAACAAAAAGAACATTTGTGTTTAGTTTACTAAAATTGAACGAAACCTTCCTATCGTCTAATGGGTGCTGCCAAGTCTTTAAACGACAGCGCATCTACATATATATATATATATATATATATATATAAGATATGCAGTTTAATATGTGGCAACCAATAATTGCCCTAATAGAAGTCTAAATTCATCTATGTCCCAGATCCTCTTAGCTGTGTGTGAATATTTTTCATATGACTACACAGATCTATTATGTAATTGATTTTTCTAAATGCTTTCACTACAAATGTCTGACTTTTTAAAGGAAAAAAAAGCGGTTTTTGAGGGTTTTGGAATAAAAACATATTGTTTTTTTTTTTTTTTGGTGGGGCCGTGGTAGCTTAGTGGTTAGCATGTCGAGCTTCGGATCTGAGGATCTCGGATTCGATACCCGAGCCGCTGAAGACCCACTATGTACACTTGGGAATACATGCATGTAAAAACCGTGGACTTTGAAGCTCTAAGGGCTCCGGAAGGTGCAGATTTTCCCTTCCTTTCACTCTTACGTCAAAAAAGGAAGGTGGCGTATTTGTGATGGCACCATCCGGTGTCATCCAAGTACATTAAGCCAAGTTGTACTTCCACCGTTGTGGTACTCATCTATAAAACAAAAGGCGCTCCTTACCGCCTTAATTCCTAGTCGCTCTGCGAAGAGGAGCTTGGATGTTCAAGTGGCATTAGAAACAACAAAAACAACAACAGAAGTAAAATAACTTAGCAAGAAATATGTATCGCGGAGTTTCATGGATGCTTAATGATGTCAGACAGTTTGTCACAAAGATTAACATTGCTATATATTATTTAATATCTTATCTCTCCTTTATCATTTATATTGAAATGCAATGAAACCTTACTTATCCAAAAAAAAAAAAGTTTTACTGGCACAGTTGAGTGTGAAAATATTCGAAGGCATCGAAGGCACATCTTATTACATCTCGGTTATTTATTTAAAAACGTTTTAGTCTCTGTCACCTTTTTCGTCTCGGGCCAGGCACCTTTCATTTGGGGACCAGCAGGGAGCAGTCGCCCTTCCCCCAGTGGTGTACTCCTGGAAAAAAGTGGGGGGAAACTTATATACACGACCATTAAATTAAAAAGTGGGAGGACGCTTTTGTTCAAATCTTAAGTTCAAGACTAGTATGAGGACGCCGTCCTTCTTGCTACACCACTGCTTCTCCCTCCCCAAATTTTAGAAGCGCAAAAGGTATTTATAGATGTCTATGCATTTTTTTTATTTTTTACCAATAAAATAAGCATTGAATATGCTTTGCTCTCCTTGGAAAATATTGAAGCGACGGACCAGCCTTATCACAGGGCCTTTTCTCGGTTCTTTTTATTTCTATTGGGCTGCACAAGTATTGGTTCTTAACCACTGCAGACCTAGTGCGTTCTCAGAGATGGGTACCAACTCTTTCAGCAGCACCACAATGAGTGTGGTACCATTGTCACAATTTCTTTTTCTTTTGACTCTCTGTTTCCCTCTAGCTGGCATCACCTGAGCTCTAATTGATGCAACCTGCACTATCGAATTTAATTTAGCCGAGAATATCGACGCCAAACGGACATTCAAAGGATCTTTAATATGGCGCATAACCATACGACGTAGTTATTGTCGATTTTCTGCATCTTGAAAATCCACCGACTTGGCCACTTGGGCCAGATTTGATCCAGCGAACTTAGATGTACTAAGCCTTCGCCTTACCACTACGCCACCCTGCCGGTTCTTATTACTATGATATAGTCTCCCTCTACCCTCTCGTCGTGTGGGGTCCAAGTGTGCATACCGAGGAAATGACAAAAAGAAAACCATTCAGATTAAGAACATATTACTAAGGAATAACCAGCTCAGTTTTAAAGTATAATAGTACTGTTAAAAACTTGAAAAAATAAAATTTGGAAACACGATTACTAATAATAATTTGGATACTCAATTTCAAATTTTCTTATAAGTTTCATTTTTTTTTTTTTTGTTTTATTGATTGATATACTTTAAAAATAAGTATGCCATTTTTTTTTTTTTTTGATGACTAACTTAAAAAAAAATCGCTATCTTTTAAAAAGTTCTTTTCTATTGAAGAGTAGGGTCTCTGTCTTCATTTCCTTTTTCGTATCGCAACGTATTGGCATCAAATAAAGTGAAATGAAATGAAATTCTGATGACCCTTTCACTTTTAGAAATAATACGCAGTTGGATTAAAGTTTTTACCCAAAAAGAGCGAGTATATCGCCAATAAGTAGTCACATTCATGATCGTCTCTGTCGGCCAATCACAGTAGCTTATTCTGCTGGAGTGGTAGACACGTCCTGAAACTATTTGGACTTACTTGGATGAATTCATTTTGAGACGGCGGGTAATATTTCTGTAGCATCAGCAAATTGGAGTCTTCTCAAACTTTTTTTCAACTGGCTGCTGCAAGGAGGGAAAATAAGAAAACAATACTAGATTGAGACTGATATTTTACAAGATAAAAATGAATAAATAAATTATTTTTTCCTTGGACTACAAAAATACTTAGTTTCTAGGAAGAGCTAGTAGGCGGGGCGAGGTAGAACACGCGAATCTTCGCGGCCAAGGTATATAGAAAGGAGAGGTAGGTCAGAGATTCCCGGCAACCCTGCCCCTTGACGAGTTCTCGGAACTGTGACGTCGTCCGGTCCCCTTCTGCTGGTTACTTGGGACCGGAGATGGCTGTTTTTAATTAATTTGCATCCTTTTTTCGCTGCGTAAAGCAAAAAATTCATGCATTTCAATCTTGTCCCTTGTAATGAAAGGCTCTATTGCTTAGTTCATCATACGCTTTAAAATTTTTAGAGCTATTAAAAAATAGCATTTTGTGCTGTAGCTGACTGCAAAATGGAAACCAGAGCAAAAATGTGATGTTTGTTTCATCGTTTTCAAAAACACGACGGGATTCGGAAACTGGAAAGTTATTGCCGCCATCAGGATCAATTTTTACTTGAAAACGCCAGAATTTGTTGAAAATCAAAATTTGTGCAATAAAATTTTATAACTTGAAAACCAACTGAAAGAAAAAGATTCCTGCTTTTTAACGATTGAAGAGGAAAAGAAGCAATTAGTACAAGAAAATACAAAATTACAAGAATTGTTACAAGATGCTTCAAAAAGGAAAGAAGAATTGAAATTAAATATGGAACAAAAAATTAATGATTCCATTAATTCCTTATTATCAGTCATTTTAACGCCAGGGCAATTGCAGCGTCTGAAAAATGGCTATTAAAAAGGCCTTATCCTTCTTACTTCATTGCAATGACGAAAGAATAAGCTAAAAATATTTTAGAACTGCAGGAATTAACAGTTTTTTCGTCTGATGGGATTAATGTTATGAATGATTATCTGATACGATCATGCAGCTGATGAAGTTTTGTTAAAACTCTCATGAAACTAGACAAGTTGTTCTTGCTCGAACACTAACGCACAATTGGAAAAAACCTATTTATTACGAATACGATAAAAAATTACTTTTGATTGTTTGAATAATATAATACGTATGTAACATGAAATCGAGTACACAGTCGTTGCATTCGTAATAGATATGGGGGCCGGAAATCAAACCTTATGGAAACAATTGGGCGTTAATATACTAACGCCCAGTTGTTTCCATAGATAAGACATATTTTGAAAATCCTGCAGCAAACGAAAGAAATGTTAGGATATTTGCTTATGTACCGCATTTGATAAAATTGTTGCGTAATCATTTTATTGATCAAGGATTTAATATTAATGATAACTTTATCAGCAAAGAAATTATTGAAATTATTTTGAGAAAAGATAGTAATGAGATTTCTCTTTGCCCCAAATTTAGCGCAAAGCATTTAGAAGTTAAGTGATGTGAGCGACAAAGCGTGTGCTATGCCACACAGTTATTTTCACACCATATTGAATGTGCAATTAAAACTATATGTTCGAATGGAAAAGTAGCAGCAGATTTCTTTGAAACAGTGATTAGACGCATGTGATGTTTTTAATTCGAAAACGAGCATAAACAAAGTTAAATACTGATCTGCTTTCAGAGGCGGAGAGCAAATAAATGTATTAAACAAAATGGAAAACCTTATTTCTAAGTTTAAATTCAAAACAAAAAAAACCTTTCTTCCATTACGAAAGGGATACATTGTATCATTTCGCAGCGTGAAAGTAGTTTATCAAAGAAATGATTACAAAGTTTTAAAGTTATTTAATTAACATTCATGGAAAAGAAAACATTCTCAAATCTGGTAGCATAATTTCTAAACTTCAAACTGTGCTAGGTGGATAAAAACTTCTTCAAACTTATGCAAGAGTTAGGACCTTAGAGCATGGAGCTCAATGGTTAGGACATTTTTTCACATAAAGTACTTGAATAAAAAGAAGAGTTTTTTCTCGGAAAATAAAAATTCATCTCAGTCCCAGGCAAGAAAGAAGTTGAAACAATTTAGGAATGCTTAAATTTAATATCAAGTGCCAACATAAAAGTATTTTCCTCTTTTCTGAATAGATTTATAGTAAATGTCCATACATCTTAAATATAGTATGATGTTTGCAGTTTTTTGAAACAATAAGCAACTTTCTCCCAAGCAAAAATTGTATCATTTGTTCAGAAAACTTAATAATGCATGTCAATATTCAAATTATCATGCTACGCAATGAGCGGATTCCAATCGAAAGGGGACCAGTGTACGTCAGACCCCCTATTGCGTGGAGACCGCCCGCTGTTTGTTTACATTCTCTGACCTACCTCTCCTCTCTATATACCTTGCTTCGCGGCGAGAAACACAATCGCCAAGCCGTTTTGTATGGTTGCTTTCGCTCTCAGATCGCCAAATCTTATCTAAGCGTCTCTCATATTTTCATTAGAGATGGGCAAAACGGATCTTTTTAGTGATCGGATCCGGATCTTTTAGACGGATCCAGGTCCGATCCCTTATTGATTTGAGCATAATTTTTACCCTATGCACTCCTACGTCAGTCGTGGCTGATCTTTCTCCTCGATGGCTGATCCCCATGAATCAGCCGTGCCCGACGGCCTTGCGCTGGGCCTGTTTCAATACTATTTAATGCAAAAAATAATAAATAAAAAATGTTCTTAAAGAAAATGAAAATTTACCAGTCTTTTGTTTTAAAAAAGCAATTAAAAAAAAAAAAGGATGAGATGTAGATTTTGCCGCTTGTTTAACTAAGAAATTCGGCACTGATATGCAAAGCGTAAAGAAAGTCAAAAAATCTTTGACTCGTTCCCTCGTTGAAAGGAGCACAAGACATTCTAGTGTTCTAGATTAAGATAAAATTAATTATTAGTACTACCCCTCGCCTCCGGATAAAAACTGATAAGGGAAGCCATAAAATGCTAAGGGGAAAAATGATCTTTTTTTTTGTACATTTTGCCGGGGGGGGGGGGGGGGAATGAAAAAGATTTTCTTAAAAACTTCGACTTGAAAGGTGTATGCTTGATGTATGTAGATAATTTTGTATTGGTTCGTTGTGCCAACGAAATGACGGGGCGGCTTACATTTTATGCAGTCATAAATTTTAAAAGGTCTTTCGGACCCCTTCTGCTTAACAACTGACACAGGAGGATATTTATTGATTTACGGGGATCAGAAAAGAGAAAATTACACATAATACCTGGCTTGTGAAATATAATTTATTTATGTGTATGTATTTTGTTGTTTTTTTAAGCAATATATGTTGAGTTTATACCCTCCGCACCAACCCCCCCCCCCCCACCCCGTCGAAAAAAATGAATGGTGAATAAAAACTACAAATGGATTGGATGGAAATAAAAAAAACATCTTACGAAAAATAATATTGTAAAATTCAATAGCACATGGTTAATAGGGTAGTAGAGTAGCAAAAATCGTAAAAAAAAAAAAAAAAAAAAAAAAAAAAAAAAAAAAAAAGTTTAGCAAAGCATTTTATTAATTTTTTTTTTAAATGCCACACGGCTGGGATAAAAAAGAATATTTAGTGTAAGAGTAAGACTTATTTTACAATATAGTTAAAATGATTTCCAATTATGAAAAATAAAGAATGTTGTTAAAATTATATGTGTTTCGTTAACCTTCCCAAAACTCCAAGTTTATTCCCAAAAATGGCTGGGCTTTTTGCGTATGGGTTTTTAGGAAATAAATACTCCTCCCATTAGAAAAGTAAATTATGAAATAGATAAATTAAAAAAAATTGATTATCAATTTATAATTTTTGATTTATTGAACTGGGTGCGTGTTTCTATCTTTTTAATATCTCCCGTTTGACATTTTTTATGTACTCCTCCTTCGCAGCTGGATAAAAGTGTGCTTAAAATTTTCAAAAATGGAAGAACAGTAGAAGAATAAAGGAAAGATTTTCCTCTCGAAAATGCAGCAGCAGCAGCACAGCATTTTCGATGGGCGTACAGAGAGTCTATTCCCTTTTACCCGATAATCATGGCCTTTGTACATAGAACTTAAATTATTCCTAATTTTAAATACTTCTAGTCTCCGCCGTAGGCGGAGCACAAGGGGTGTGCCATACTTTATATGGCAATGAGAGTAGTCAGAACCGTTTTGGAAAGTTTTGCCGAATAGAGCATATAATGATAGTTGATTCAGCTCTGTGGGGAAAAAGTTTGAGCTTTTTTCCTTTTTTTGTTCATTTTTTAAAATTTTTTACTTTTTTTTTTTTGATTTTGTTAAATAGTATTTTCATTTTTTTGCTTCAAATTTTATAAAATTATAAATTTTTTTTTCCATAAAAATAAACATAAGAGAAAGGAAGTGAGAAAAACAGTCAGTACGAGAACATTTCAGGCGCAAACCGTCGTCAAGAGGCGCGAACCAATCAGGATATCCTCATTAAGGGGGGGGGGGGGTCGAACTGAGGGTTTGGGAGGGGGTTGTTCGGGGTGCTGAGAAAATCATAATTTATATATTGAGACTGGTGAGGGTAGTGGTACTTTTCGTTTCTGTGGTAGTAGAGGCTTTGTTCTTCGATGTAGGGATTTGCATGGAAGGGGATGAGGGAGTAAAAAGACTTAGCAGTTTTGATTATATATCTTGATACCGAGTTGATGCCGAGGTCCGCATGTAAATCTTTCCCTCTGTCGTATCGGCCGGCTTGCTTTATTTGTCTGACAATTTTGTTCTGTATTATTTGTAGTTTACAAATATTGGTTTTTGCAGCAAATCCCCAGATAACAGATCCGTATAATAGAGTGGGTCTAATTATGGTGTTAAAGATCAGTTTTTTATTCTTCTGTGAGAGTTCGCTGTGGTAGCCAAGGTCTCGTTCGTAAGCTTATATAGACAACATAACAGACAAAACGCTGCCTCGCCCCCCCCCCCCCCCACTCACTGGCGGACGAAAGCGAATAAGATTTAAGAACCGCAGCCCTAATACTGCTTCTATTCTTTTTTTTTCCAGATGCTTCCAGCATCACAGTATTGAAACCTCTTCTTTTTTACCCCGCCGTTCCAGCGCCGAATCCGCTGCCATCTTTAAAAAAAAGAGATTTTGGACTCTGTGCACCTAGCAAGACAACACACCCCCTCCTCTCACAGGCGGCTAAACATAGGGCATCCACTGTTACTCATCTGACATTTCATTGGCTAAGGAACATGACGTCATGTTAAGGGCGGTATTATACGTTTAAGTGCGCGCAAATTTTGTTCTGTTACAAAATCTGAGTATTTAAAAGACAAATAATGAAAATGTAGTAGAGATTGCTTCTGCGCTCTTGTATGGATGATTCTGATTTGAAATTCTCCGAATTTTCTAAACATTTTCAAAAACCGAAAATTAAAAAAAAAAAAAAAAAAAGAAGTTTTTTGAAAATTTTTTTAATTTATAATTCTTGATATTTCTTTGACAAATAATGTATTATCTATATATAAGCCTTATTTCCTTCTGTCTTGTGAGATGCAGAATATTTTGCGTTTTGAAAAACTCAGAGCGATGTTTCTGGAAAAAATGGACTTCTATAGTAGTGATATAACTGTCTGGTCATCACATCAAATTGCATGTTGTTTGTCTTCATTTATTCACTTGTAAGATCTTTCGAGCTAATATATATATATATCACGTATGTATTATGTGTGTGTGTGGAGGGTGGTTCACCTAATTATATAATTTTCATTAATATATACTTTTTCAAATAAAATGTGAAAATATCAGTTTTTTTTAACTGAAAATTACCCTTGTATCTGAATATCTGAAAAAACATTCCATGAAAAGCAATATTCAGGTTTCACTGAGGCTAATGTATATTTTTAATTCTTAAACTGATTAACGTATTATTCCTCATAAGGGTCTTTAGCTACGCCCTTATACAGGGATGAGTATCGACCAACATAAACACTCAATTTATCTATTACAGAAAAAAAAGAAAAAAAAAACGGCCAACATGCAATTAGACAAAACTGATTTAAAGTGTGAAAAAAGTGTAATTAACAAAATAAAACCCATTAAACGCAAAAAAAAAAAAAAAAGAAAAGAAAAATTGAAAAAAAGCAATAGAAATTGCAGACACGTGTCTCGGGGGTACAAGGAACCCCTTTTTCAACTTTGATAAATATCTTTTCATCTACAACATATTTTTAGCCCTGAAAAAGGACTCCATATAAGCCCCGAAACACGTGTCTACCTTTTTTATTAGACCAGTTTACATTAGACCAGTGATTCCCAACCCCCGGTCCGCGGACCGGCACCGGTCCGTGGATCAAAATTTACCGGGCCTCCCATTTCATTGAAACTGAATTTGAATTCCTAGGTTTATACCCCAAATTAAAAACATCCCCCAGATGGAACCGTCTCATTGCAAAGAAACAAACTCAGATTTAACGTTCTAGTAAGTGTTAAAGTAAAAAATAAAGAAATGTTAAATCACTTTATATTTTTTGGTGTAACTGTTTTCTTTTTTTTTTTTTGAAGGAATGTTTAAATACAATTAAATAAATAATAGATCAAAATAAACTAAAATATACACAATGAATGCCCCCCCCCCCCCCCCCCAGTGGGCCATGGTAAAATTCTCAAGCGCTGACCGGTCCGCGGTGATAAAAAGGCTGGGGAACACTGCATTAACGCGTTGAATGCTGAAAATCTGTAGTGGTTGTTTTACGTGTGCCTAAAAGTTTTAGGAAACCAATAACGTTATTATTTCTCGAAATATTTTATTTTACTGAACACCCAAAAGCAATAAAAAAAGAAAGAAATTTAAAAAAAAAAAATAGGAGGAGGGGGGGGGGGAGAAAGAAAAAAGAAAAAGAAGTGGGTCGCTCAAGCGCCGCGGAATAACAAACGCTAATCATATAGAAATAAAAGAAAGACATAAACACAATTAATTGTCTGACATTGAGTAAATTAATTAATTAATTGAATAGAAAAAAAAGAGTAATATTAAAATTACTCTCTTGAGCAGTAAAAGATTGCACCATCTATGACTGAATTTATCTCAAGTTTGGTGTTTGTTGAATGAAACCAAAAAAAAAAAGGCGTCATACGATTGATTTGCTGGTTCATGAATCCATTTATCATACCTAAAACTACTGTTCCCATCCTCCACAGTAATTTAATCTTTCCTGTTAATTTTGTTTAGTTGTAGAATTATATGCATTGTAAAAGAGTTTAAAAAATCAATATGTATATAGCTACCTTCTCTATAACTTCCATAAGGACATATAATTATCCGTTCAAATATAGAAGAGTCAAGTGTAGCAGCAAAAAAAAAAGAAAGAAAAAGAAACTATTACCAGAAAAAAGGTGCAGAATTACATACATTACTAGGTCCTAAATAGTCCAATTTAAAAATCATGGGGGAGGGGGGAGAGCGTGGCTCAAACATTTCCAATTGCGCAACTTTTTTTCAAAAAAAAAAAAAATTAATAAAATAAACAATTAAAAAGTAATTAACATTCACTCGTTATTGTTAATATTAATTACAAAAAATCACTAATAAATGAATACATTTATAGATCATTAAAATAAATTCATTGTTTTCACAAAGTAACCGAAATCCTTATGCAGTATCGTTGATTTAACTATACATTTATTAAACGTGATTAATGTAAAACAAACAGTAGCATGTTTTTGTTTTAAATTATCTGTTTATAAAAGGAAAATTACACAATTAAATATTTTTGTAGTCGGTAAATTTCTGTAGTTGAGGGAGGAAAAGGGAAGTGCATTTTCAAAAACACTACTTATGTATTTCAGAATAATTTCATATTTAGAATATAATAAGACTTATAAGTTCTTTAATTTAAAATTTTAGTGCAAGAAGTTTTTAAATTTTGGTTTTTTATTTTAAAATTTTTAAAGCAGTTTTCTGATTTAGCATTGAAATAAAAAATTTCCTCATTTGTAATAGAGGGGCTTAAGCCCCTGATCCCCCCTCCCCCCTTTCCTATGCACCTGCCTGTTTTAGTATCTTGCAACGAAAATCACGCTCATTCCGAAACTGAACAACTTTCGATTCTCTTCATTTGCGCTGACGCCATAAGATTTGTGACGTAGTGGAATTTAACCAATGAAATGGCAGATGAGTAAAAGTGGATGCCCTATGTTTAGCCGCCTGTGTCCACTCCTTCCCTCAGATTATATGCCGCGAGGATTGGGCGATTCGGAGCGGAACCGATCCGTTCCAGCCAATCCAGCGTCGAGTTCCGGATCCGTTGCCATCTCAAAAAAAGGTTTTGGATTCATCGGATCGGTTGGAACCACCCGATGGTTCGTGTCCTTTGAGCTTTGGATCTATCATTCCATATCCAATCCAGCTATCCATTCGGTTCGGATTCGGATCTTGAAACCGTCGATCTTTTTTGCGAATCCGCGGATCCACCAATCTTTTGTCGGATTCGTATCCAAAAAACCCGATCCGATCCGGGATCCCCATCTCTAATTTTCATCGCAAATTTCCCGCGCTTTGTAACAATGACTATGTGCGTTTGTATTCCTATTTTATTCTTATTATATAAAATTGTAGGTATTTAAACAGCAATTATTTTGATTCAACATGTTATTCTTTTATTCCTATTTAAGTATGAAGTAATTTTAATGAATATTTCTGTTATTTGCAGATATTTATTGGGATTATGCTCTGGCGCTTAAAAAATGGTAACAAAAGTGTTAATTTTGTTCAATAGTTCTGTAATATCTTCGTAAAATATTAGTTGTTTGTGTTATTTATGTATTGGATTTACAGTTTTTATTCCAGAAAATGAAGATTGTTTACTCAGACGTTTGAATATAGCCTCCAAACAAAGGAACTAGCAAAAGGTAATTAAAACTGAAAAAAATTATTATTTTCATCTCTCTGTTAAAAATATTTTGTGGGTAATTTTAGTTTTACGTTTCACTTAAAAGATTTATTGTTATATTGAGAATTTTTACTAAATTGTAGTCCAGCCGATTCATTTTTTTATAATTACTCTAGTATAACGTGGGTAAATGTACCAATATGTGTAGTATTATAATAATGGTTTTCATGTTTATGAATGCTTATGTGTCTAAATAATTACAAAATAAGTAGAATAAATTTACATAATTTATATTCGTGCTTCGATTGTTTATTTGTACTTATTTTTCTTATCAAGCTTGTTTTTAGTTTTGAGCATAAATAGTAAGTATTTCTCACTCCTTTTCTAATTAAGCTAGTGCTGGTAACTTTTTTTAAATTCGTTCCTTTTGTGATTTGAATTATGATGGATTTAATGAAGATGAAACAGTTTCTTTTAATTTGTGCAAGTTTTTGTTTTTTGGACGTTAAAAACTACATCTGTGGCTAAAATAGAATGAATAAAGCATGAGCATGTATGTGGTTTGCTTCAACTTGCTCTTGCTTTGTTTTTTCTGTTGATAGTGAAGTGAGTTAATATGATAGTCAAAGTCAAAATAAAGCTTAAGAAGATAAGAAAAAAATACATCATTTCACTGAAGTTTGAATTATCCCAAGTAAGGAAAAGTTTCAAAAGGTGAAAGCTTGTTGTGCATTTCTTAAATTTCATTGCATGATATTGCTCTTATATTCAATCATACTTTTCTCCACCAGACCCGTACCTGTTAGCCGAGGCCTTAGGATTGCTTACGCACGGGGAGAGGTAGTGCGGTCTACGGATTTTACATGCACATATCCCCAAGTATACATGGTGGTCTTCAGTGGGTATCGAACGCGCGACCTTCCAGGTGGAAGTCCAACGTGCTAACCACTAGGCTACCACGGCCCTATATTCAATCATACTACACTCAATCTTATATAGTCTAGAGCAAGCACTGTTGTAATTAATTTTATGCTTTGTAAGTACATCTATGTAGGGTAAACCGGACAGTTATTCAAACTTTTACTTAAAGAAATAAGTACACAAGTCATTTTATTTTAAGATATACATGAAACTAATGTTTGAGGGTCCTCTAAGTTATTTATGATGTAAGTGTTTAAGAAACTAACCACAGGATGTCTATAACTAGTTTTTGCACTTTTTACCTTAAATATTGCCATATGGTAAAGGAATTGAACTTCTGACCCAAAAAACTTCTTGAGTCTATATAAGGATAGATAAAGAGAAGCTATAGGAAGGTTCAATATGATCCTTTCATAAAAAGTTTTTTTTGTTTTTAATTTCACCACAAAAATGTAGTCTTAAGGGTGTCAATACCTTTCCGGTTTACCCTACCTAAATTCTTATAAATGTCAACCATTCATGGAGAATAAAATATATATAAATAAAAAAATTGTTTCTTTTATTGCTTCATTATAAATTCATTCATATTCAAGTAATTGTTGAAAATGAAACATTCAATAGTTTATGTAGCACCTGGAATCAAATAGTGACTTAAAGATACAAGAAACAAAAAAGTGTTCATTACACAATGCATCTAAGTGAGTTTGCACTAATAAATTTAAAATATTGAGAAAAGAAATGAATAATAATAATAGTTCAGTAAAAAGAAACTTGTTTTGCCAAATATGTCATAAACATGAATAGTTTATAGAATGTCACAATTTTATATAATATTTCCTGTTGCCCACCCTCACAATGTAGGTTGCATATTAAAAAGAAATAAAGTTTTGCCATATTAACAGTAATTAATATACAAGTGCAAAGTTTATCAAAGAATAAAGTAGGGGGAAATAAAACTAGTATGTAAAGAGTTTTCTTTTTGGGGGGGGGGGGGCAGTAAACCAAGTAGAAATTCAAAGAAACATGAAATTTAGTTTTTACTAGTTTCAAATTATAAAATGCATTATTTAATTAGGCAGACAAGTACAATATGTTATTGTTATTTGAAGCAATAGGGATCTTATAAATTATTGAAATAAACTAATTTTATGTGAATAGTTGACTATGTTAAAATTGCCTTTTAACACCTCACTTCCTTTAAATTTACATTGATTTGAAAAATAAAACTTTTGACATTAAAACAAATAAGTTTCATAGGGTTTAAGTACTGAAACTCAAATATCCGAGAACATAGAGTTTTGTGTAGCTTCAGTTTTTTTATAGGATGATTTGAAATATTTTGAGATTAATTCCTGAAGCACCATTTTAGTTGGTTATTTACTGATTAGGGATCATTCATAAATGATGTCATGCTTCAAGAGGGGAGGGAGGGGGGGGGGGTTTGTAAAATTGTGATGAAGGGAGGGGATGGTGTGACATCATGCATTATGCAACATAGGGTGACGTAACAAAGGGGGACCAAATATATGAAAAAAGCGTGACATCATTTATGAACGGCTCTTATAGAGAATAGCATTGGAGTGTTTTTGCTGCGACTTCATTCAGACTTAAAAGTATCATTTATTAGTTTCCACATTTTATCGCATCAGAAAAAAATATTCAGACAGTTATTTTGTTTCAAAACTAATATAAGTTACATTCTGAAGTTACTTTTTCATTCACATTGAAGGGTGATTTTTGTTTTGCATTTTTAAGAAAATAAATCATGATTAAGCTCATTTACTGTGTTTTCAAATAAATTTGTTTCTACACATATCATTAGAAATCATTAAAAATATTGATGACATTGTCATTAAAAATAGTTCATGGTCCTGAAAAACAAAAAAATTGAAGAGAAAATACATTAAATACTTCAGATTTGAAGCCATTTCATTGCGTACCTGAGACTAATTTTAAGAAAATAAAGTACAGCCCATTGTGCATGAAGACACATTCTATAGACATCATAACATAATTGCACAGCATGTACTTTCATTATCATTTATAAATAAATTGCAGTTATTTAACATCAATCACTTCACTGCCAATACCAAAAAATCTCCCTCAGAGTCACACAGGATCAAAGGTGCCGGGAGCACTGAAAAACATGATTACCATGCCCGTCATTTCGAATTTTTCTGGGGGGGGGGGGAGGGGGGATTTAAAGGGCATATTCTCCTAACATAATGAGCAACAAAATCATGCGTATTCATAAACATACATTATATTTCATGACCAGGACGGCACATGGAGTAGCTCCTCGGTATGTTGCGGCTGTCCGAAGATAAAAGAGAAGTGCTATAAACCGATGTCCTTAAACCTTAAACCTTACAACACAGAGACGACAGAGGCGTAGCTACGGTTTTCAGTGCCCGGGGACAACTGAAGATTTTACGCCCCCCCCCCCCCCCCCGCCCGTGCAATTGGGGACCCTGGGGCGCCCCTAAAGGGAATTTAAAAAAAAACTTTTATGCTTCCTCAATGATAAAGCTCTAAAAAGCAGCTCTATTAACTTTCATTTTTATTAGCGACCATTCACTTCTAAGGGAAAAATATGACACGTTGGCTTCGCAAAATTATTTGTCTGATTTCCCCCGCACTCCTATGCTACATTGGTCATTCCCGATATGATTTGCGGTGCTCCCACTTTTTTGTCGAACATATTCACACCTCTTCAGTTCAAATAATTTTCTTTTCGCATTTAAAAACAAAATAAATTAACATTAATTTGGCGCCCCTTGACGCTGCGCCCGGGGACAGCTGTCCCTCCTTGCCCCCACCTAGCTACGCCTCTGAAAGACGATAATTTACAAGTAAATAATCAACATTTAATGTCGGTTTAGGAAAATAAATGTTGGTATACAAAATAACCTTAACGTATTATAATTGACTCTCCTTCTGTAAAAGTCATCTTTTCTTTGATGGAAAAGCGTTCAAATTATGATTGAAATCTTTAAAACTAGTGTACCGCAAGGCCGTAAGCGGGGGTTGCACGAGCCCTGCCCCCCCCCCCCCCCGAAATTTTTCGCAATGTAGCATATATTCCTTCTTGAAACTTTCCTCAACATAAATGTTTCAAAGTCAGCCCCCTCCCCCCCGAAAAAAAATTCTGGCTACGTCCTTGGCTGTACCGCAAGCATACAGACAAAAGTATATAATATAATATAGGTTATTCAGTTTCGGATTTTTTCGGGGAAGGGGGTATATTAGGGATGCACCGATTAACCAGCGGTAATCGGTCACTTTGCCGATTTTTCATAATCGGCCAATTTTGGCGAACAATTTTGTTTTATTAAAATTACTTTTAGTATGCCAAAAACAAGAAACCTTGCTGAATGAATTTAGTAATTAACCATGGGTGCCCTTCCTAAAAGAGTGATGATACACCTTCCCCCCTCCAAAACATAACTAAGAGAAGCACCAGAGTAACATTTCTCAAAATATGATTACATAAAAAAATGTTTTGAAGGGAATGAAAATTTATAACAGCATCGGACGATTATCCAGCCTATTAATCAGTAATCGGTCAATTTGCTTATCGGTGCATCCCTAGTGTATATCTTGAGTTTCGTTTATTAATGCTTTTGTTTTTTTAATGGAATCTCTTAAATATCGGAATTTCGAGGAGGAAGGTACATCCACAGATCACTGCTCAGGCGTGGATAAGGGGGCAAATGTCCTTCCCTGAACGTCAAATACAAGCCTGTCATTTGGGGAATCAGGAGAGGGCAATTGTCCCCCGTGATTTTCAGAAGCACTATATATTGTGGGTGTACACAATGTACACGCGTATTTTCTTGTTTTTTCCCTAGATCAACATTTTCTTTAACTAACCCACAATGGATTTTATTTTCCTCCATATTTGAAATGCTTCCACTCACTAGATAACCAAACACTGAATTTTGTAAAATTAAATTCGTGTTAGGGGGCAAACTTGTCCAGGTTTTATAAGCTCAAAAAATGATTCTGCACCAATTAATAAATCAACTCTTTGGGGAATGTTAAAATACTGATCAGCTAACTTAATGTTTTCCAACCCTTCCATGCACTTGTTTATTTTTTTCGAGGGCATGAGATCAGTTATTCTAGGAACAACTAATAAATTCAAATCAGTCTTAAAGCTTCGATCTTTATTTATTATTGTAGCAGATACTTTAGACCTAATGGAAATAGCTGAATCATTCAACCCAGACACCTCTATGTTTATTTTATTTTTTCTCAATTGAAGTCGATCTGCACATTCTCTGCTTATAAAATTAGACATAGATCCAGAATCTAATAAAACACGAACTTCACTTTCATTACCAAAAGAATCACATAAATAACAAACTGCTGTACTCAAAAGAACTGTTTTGTTTTTATTGAAGACACAACTACTGGTAGCTGAAAATATATTGGCGCCACTGGTTTCCTTTTCCCAGACAGCAGGTGCGAATTCATTAGCTAGTGGAGACAGGGGGGGACGATTTCCTCTTTTGACTATATTTTTATTCGAATTAGAATTTATAATGATATCATCTTTTGTTTTCGATTGCGTACCATAATTAGGATCTCGATTAAAATGTAATGAAATATGATGCCTTTTACCACATTTCGCACAAGAGTAATTTGACTTACAAAAATTAAGTCTATGTTTCCCAAGACAATTAAAGCATAATGAATTATCCTTCACGCATTGCATTCTATCTATGACAGAAATTTTTTTATAAGTAGGACAGAAATAAAGGGGGTGATTTTCACTACATAAATAGCACTTCGAACTCTTGATATTAGACAAAAAAGTTTTAGATGCATTTCTTTCAATATGATTTTTATTATAAGAACCGGAATTCTTAGCTATTGTTTTTCCACGAGATGTCATAAATAAATCTATTTCTTTTCCCAGTTTAATAGGTTCAAACCATGTGTCTGATTGTTTCACGCTTATATAAGTAGCAGTTTCTTTATCCAAAGTTTGGAAAAGTTTATCAGAAATTATAAGCTGATTTAGTGTTTTGAAATCCTTCACGTCCCTTAATTGTAAATAGTACTCCCAGCTAGTGGTTAAACGTGAAGCAAGCTGAACGTATGTTTCATTTAACTGCCGTGTTGTTGTTCTGAAATTGTCCAGACAAGATTGAGCCGTTGGCTGAAATTCTCTGAGAACTATTTCTTTCACTTTATCATAATTACTAAAATCATCGTCACTTATATATGTGATTATATTTGATGATTTTTCACCAAGCAAATTGAGAAGAATTTCAGATTTATATTTATCAGGAACACATTTAACAACAAATGCTCGTTCTAAAGATGAAAAAAAGAAACCCCAGTTTTCGGTTTTGTTAGGCACTTTAATAGTTAATGTTCTAATACTCTTTACCAAAGAATCTAAAGAATTATTAGATTCAGGTAATTCTAAATTATTTTCTTTTGGCTCTGCACGAATACGTGCAATTTCAAGTTCCGTTTTTGCTCTTTCGAGCTTCAAACTCTCTAAGTCTAATTGCTTCTTCTCTTCACTTTTACGCTCTTCAACTATTAAATTTACAAGATCACTGACAGTTTCACAGTCATTTTTATATTTTTCACAATTTTTAATTGTGTCAATAAAGTTTATCACAGTCATTTTTTCATTAATTTCTAGACCAAGTTCACTGGCAATAAGCCTTAAATCATCCTTTTTACAGTTTTTAAACATTGTAAATATTTAAATCAAAGTACCATATAAAACCAAAACAATCCTACTTTGAAAAAGAAAGCATGTATCCAAATCACACAGTCAGCTCGTAACACAGTCACATTAATCGTAGAAATTCACTTCACAAATATATTTTTTGAAACATGCTGATTATTTCTCCCGGAGAGCGGACCACTTATGTCGACGCTCAGTAAATATAGACACTTAATAAATTCAGTGGACTGTAAACACTTAAGATTCTTTATTTATTTGAATTTGGAAGAGAGCTTTGCTTTTTACACTCATCACGGCTCTCTTCGTTCACACACACTGACTACCTACACTTACTCCACAAGATGGCGCTACAGCAGTGCGGATACACCCCCCTTCCCCCCTCTTTTTCTGTTTCAAAGTTATGATGATTTTTTTTAATGTATTGCATCACAATGCACAATTCGCGCTTACATATTTTTTTTGTTTAATCTACTACATGGGACGACACCAACAATAACCGCCCCGGGTGTCACCCATTTTAGTACGCCACTGGGGGCATCGTTTCTAAGGAGGCTCCATCGCTCTGAGGGGGTGAATGCTCCTAGTAATTGATTTTATACATGTTTCCATAAGAGCTTTAGAAACTTATCATTGGATCTATATACTTTATAAATGGAATTAATTTATGGAACACAAACTGCTAACACACGAGTTGAGTAATTTTATAATCAGACGCCATGTAGACTAGACACTCTACATTTTTTAACTTTTTTCATCTGAGTCTTCTAACGTATGCGCATTGCGTTAGCTCGTTAGCATTCTGTACTTCACAAAGAATAAGCCGAAACGCATTAAACTTTAAATAATGCTGTTATAGAAATTAACGCATTATAAATGGTAATGGCGCCCCTTAAACATGATAGGCTCTGATACAATATAAGCCCCATCGTTGACACAGCAATAACTGCATTACTGTTCCTTTTCTTTTCATTTTTTCCATTCTCTTAAATGCTTACTACAGTTTCTACATTATATGGTTACAATGTGTATTATGCATTTTATAGAAATTGTTTGCAATGGCCAATGTTATATCGAAATAAATTATAGATTGGCCCGTCATTTAATTTTTTTTTCACGGGGACAGGCAGCGGGGCAAAGGGTTTCTTAACTTTCTAAGTACTAATTGTGGGTAAAATTACAACACAATGCAGGAACCTACATGCACAGTATGTTTCTTAATTTTGACCTCCAGCTCCGTGCGCAAGCAATCCTAAGGCCTCGGCTAACAGGTAGGGGTCTGGTGGAGAAAAGTATGTTTCTTGAAACCAGGAGGGGAAAAACTGTCATCCCTAAATGACAGCCTTGCTTTAGTTTCGTTTAGACACATGGACTATGATGGAGTTTATCAAGTTTGTTGGAAAATAAGGAGTTTATGTTATGATCTATAGAAATGTGCTCTCTGATGTGACTGTGAGATCATATATATTCTATAGAAATTCATAGTTTACACATATAACGTCGATACAGACTTAATTTAATAAGTCAAAGTCTTCAGGTGCGGACTGGCTGCCCTAACAGGGCACCGATATTTACTTCCTGCACTGCGCGCTAAAGGGGGGGGGGAGGGGGGTAAAGCACTTTCTGTCAAAAAAGGAGGAAATTCGTATACTCTGACCGGAAGCTTTTAAAAATTAATATTTGTGCACTCTTCTTTGCACTTAAGTTATAATTTTTACAGAACGTAAAAGTACGGGTTCTCCCATTGAAACACATACATTTTCTTAAAAAATATGCTTGTAAAGGGCAAGAAAATGCACTGTGAAAGGTAACAAGGTGCACCGAAGGAGCAACTGTGGTCTGCGTCCTGCGCTAGAGATACCATTGCAACACTTTTAAGAGCATTCCACAGAAGGCAGTGGGGCAAATGGGTTCGAGGGCGCACCGGCCCGAGTGCCAATGGGTCGTCGTCGAAACAGTCCACCCCTGAAAGTCTGTATCTGTATATAGAGAGTATCTGCAAACAACGTATAATCTCTTTGACTAGGAGGCTTGGTATCAAAAAATTACGAAAATGGTTATGATTATGAAGCACACTGCCTTATATAAATAGATTTAATTTAGGGAAGATATCTTCTGTCAAAGTTTAAGTTTTTAAAGTTTAAAACTTTCCATTGTGTTTTGTTTTGATAATAGTTCTAATTTTAATGAACTGTCAGTCATGTGGATTCAGCTGAGTAATAAGTACGCTCCCTGTTCTGCTAGAATTAGAGCGATGAACATGCGTGGCATGAGTTAGTACCAACTGATATACAGTAAAGCACCGTTTATACGTTTTTCAAGGGACCGAGCGAAAAAAACGTATAAATGAAAAAACGTATAAACGAAAATCACAAAATAAAACGAACATTTTCGTAATAGAAAACAAAACAGTAACTTAAAATATTATGAAAAGTAAATAATGAGTACTTTTAATAATACATTGAATTACAATCACTACGTTTCATATTCATGCAGTATGTACATCCACATTAAAAACGTTCTTTGGTTCATATTCTTTTAGCAGTTCTGGCAATTGGTTTTGAATCCAATCATCCACTGTTTCACAATCAACATGTCCTGACTCTCCACTTACAGTTTTGCCTGTTATGCCGTGTTTTAACTTAAATTTATGAAGCCATCCCGAGGAAAATCATGCATCGCGTTCTACATTTAACTTCTTCGAAATTTCTTTTGCATTCTCCATAAGCAAAGGACCACTGATGGGAAATTTTGCACTACGACACTGATTAAACCACTGTAAAAGCACTTTCTCTACATCCGAAAATTTTCCGCTTTGAGCTCGAAGTTTTTTTGAAGCACTAGCACCACTTTGATTATAAGTTTCCTCGATGATCTTACGCTTATAAATTATGGTGCTTAAAGTTGAAACTGGTAAACCTAATTTTTTGGCTAGGTCAACTCTTTTTAAATGTTGGTTTTCATTCGCTTGTTTTAAATGCACATTTTTTCTTTCAGAGACAGAGGTTTTCTACTACGCGAGCTCGAAGCCATCGTGAATGCTAGTGAACGATAGATCCCAGAATTTTATAAAGTTGGTAGGAGCAGTGTTGCTGGGTTGCCATAAAGTCCCCAGGCTACTTACTGAAATTTAAGGGCGCCTGCCGTGGCAACACTGGTAGGAGAGGAAAAGCGCTTGTCACCTGCTATTTCTAGGTAGCACCACAATCAGAATGCTTTTATCTGTGAATTTAGGATATTCGCATTCTTCCGGGGTATGTCTTTTGTTCATTTAGGCAGGTGAGTGACCACCGTAAGTGGTCACAGCAGGTGTGGGTCAAGGTCAAATGGGATTTCTAAACTGGACAATCGCTAGCGTATAATCACGTTAAAATGTGCGTTTTTTCTTTGACTTGGGGAGAAAAAAAAACGTATAAATGAAATGTGCAATTTCAGGAAAACGTATAAACGAAATTATTTAACATTAATTTGTATGAGGTTTCGCCGGGGCCGTTCAAAAAAACGCATAAATGATAAAAACGTATAAACGAGAAACGTATAAACGGTGCTCCATTGTATTGCTATTCATAAAAAATACTCTGTTCCTATTGTCAGAGACCTTTCAGGGCCGTCGAGAGCCAAAGCGTGCCTGTGTCAGTTTTGGAGCCGCCCTCCCCGTCACGCCCCAGCCCTATTACGCTTGAATTTAGGCCATAGACACATTTTACCTTTTGCACAAATCCGATGCCTAACCTGGCAGTCTCAAAAGCGCGGGCCCCATGAATCAGACATGACTGACACTCCCTCTCGACGGCCCTGTGTCCCTCTGGAAAGACTAGGAAGAAGGGATGGCGTCACCACCCTTTTAATGTGCACGACTGTTCGAGAGTTAGAGTGCTTTTAGGGTATGCTCCCATACAAAATCACTGTTAAAGAAGCACATTTCCTAATTAAGGGTAGAAAGTGTATGGAAGACCATACTATATGGAGCAGATTTCATACAGGAGGACGAGGCAAACGAAAACCGGGAAACTGCTCTAGAAAATCTAAAACCTCTCTTACCACGATCAGCCCCGGGCACGCATGAGCGTGGACTCTCTCCCCCACCCCCACACATCGGTCCCGCGCCTCTACGTGACCCAGAGCCAGTCCCTCGGCAGGTACTGAAACGGGGCCCCTTAGAGGAAAATTTTTGAAGATTATGTGTCTGGAACTCGTCTTTTGCTCTTTTTAGGGTCTTATACAATATTTAAACTGAAGCGATTTTTATATCAAATAAGAAAAAAAATCAAAACAGTGTTTTAAAGTTTTGCTTGTCTAACTGTTTAGCACACCGAAATTTCATACTATTTTTATTATAACTCACTCACTTATTATATCTAAGCCAAGAGCACTGACTAAATAATAAACCACTATTTATTAAATTAACGAATTTTTAAAATATTTTTCACTTATCATCCACTGATAAACCCTTAAAATTTTCAAAACTGTTTCCATAGCCAGGCCCTTTCAGCTGAACATTAGGGGGCTTAGAGCCATATGGAGCGTACCCCTTAACTGGAAATATGAAATTCTACCAGTTGAAGGGGGTCCGGGATTCTCTCCCGGGAAAATTTTGAAAACTATATGCACACTATAAAAATCCGGTCCCCCCCCCCCCCTTCTTACCAACGCTCATACCGAAGAGACATGTCTCCGCCTTGTCAAACGACACAAGCTAACCTCCTCGTTGCAAGCTAACCTCCTCCCCGCTTTTCCCGAAAGGATGCTTTGAAAATTTGTAAAAGAAATGTTATTACACTGTTTGAGCATAACATTATTTATATCTCACTATTACAAGGCCTGCAAAAAACCTCGACTTTTTTAAAAATTTCAATTTTTAAATTTTGACATGCAAAATTTGCCGCCCTCTTAAAACTGCCTTCCCAGGACCCCTTGCCTGCCACAGGAGCCTGCCGACTCATCAACGACGCAGACGCAACATTATTCAGTATAACTCAGTTTTAAAGCTTCCTACACTTTCTACAAATAAATGCTTCTATTAATCAGTTTTAATCGTTAGCAAAATAGCCGATCAATGATCCAATCGGAGCGCCGAAACAGGATTTTAATTCTCTTTCCAAAAGTTGCAGTTTCAAAAATAAATATCTTTTTTTCATTGTATTTTCTTTCCTCTTCGTTTTTTTTTTTTTTTTTTTTTTTTTTTTTTTTGTGCATCACAGTTGAATATGCCTCCCCTCAGAGGTGCCGCATGGGCCGACACCCCAGTTCCGAGCGTGTCGCATGGGCCCCGGCTTGCTGCCCCCCCCCCCCCCCTAGATCCGGCACTGCTATCGAGCTTGGAAAATTACTTTCTCACGGTTCCTTAGTCAACTTCTGGTATAATCTATCCTGTTCCAGAAAATCGTCACCTGACAATTATTGAAAATTTGAGCTTAAAGTATTGATTTTAATGTTCTTTATTTGAAATTGATTTTGAGTAAAACGCGATTTCGGGACGGTTTGAGGCAATTTCTCACAGAAAGAAGTGAGTCTAATATTCCGAAAAATACGGAATGTATATGTAAATGTATATTGTATCTGTCTGATTTTGAATAAAAACAATCACAGAAGTAAAGTAGGAACGCAAGGCCGTAGCCAGGATTTTCTTTTCGGGAAGAGGGGGGGGGGGGGGTAGCACCGAACAGCAGGGCCGTATTGTATGATTTTGAAGAAAAACAACCACAGAAGTAAGGTAGGAACGCAAGGCCGTAGCCAGGATTTTCTTTTCGGGAAGAGGGGGGGGGGTAGCACCGAACAGCAGGGCCGTATTGTATGATTTTGAAGAAAAACAACCACAGAAGTAAGGTAGGAACGCAAGGCCGTAGCCAGGATTTTCTTTTCGGGAAGAGGGGGGGGGGGGTAGCACCGAACAGCAGGGCCGTATTGTATGATTTTGAAGAAAAACAACCACAGAAGTAAGGTAGGAACGCAAGGCCGTAGCCAGGATTTTCTTTTCGGGAAGAGGGGGAGGGGTAGCACCGAACAGCAGGGCCGTATTGTATGATTTTGAAGAAAAACAACCACAGAAGTAAGGTAGGAACGCAAGGCCGTAGCCAGGATTTTCTTTTCGGGAAGAGGGGGGGGGGGGGGCACCGAGCATCAGGGCCAAATGCGATGTCAAACAAATGGGGGAGGGGAGGGTTAAAAATTTGAAAGTATATGTATATAGTATACATATAGATAATATTATCTATAAATGTATGTGGTGTCACTCATTTCCCTACACTAACGTCATAAGTCGAAAATTTACGATGGTTGAATTCATTACTGCTGTAGCGAACACACGAGCTGAAAAGAACTGATAATTATCGGTTTTCTCCCAGGGAATTTAAATGAAAGTCAGGCATTTTGAAAATTACCATTTTCAGTACCTTCCAAAAAGATTTCCTGTCCAAAAAAAAAAAAAAAGCTTTTTCGCTGATTTTTTAATTTGTTTTGAAGCGCTACTTTAGCTTTAAACCTTCAAGTATTTCCTTACATGTCGTGTACTTTGTGTGTTATTGCTATGAATATATTTTCAATGCTACAAAATATTTTAAATACTCTTTACAATTTAAAGTTAACAAATTTGTTACCTTTTTAAGCTTTGATAATAAAGAGAGCGATGAAAATACTCTTATCCTCCTAACCCTGGGATTGCGTGTGATATGGGTAATCTATTAATGAATTACTTTTGAAGCACCTTTGAAGTTGAAACGGAATAAAAGAAAGAAAAAGAAGTTCTCAGCATATGTGAAGGGGCCTGGCGTATTATTGTTTTGAAAATATTGCATAGAAATATTCATACCTTTTCTGCTTTATCTCTGTAAGGTTTCTTCCCAGCTATAATCTAACTCGGGATTTATGCGCAAATTTCTTACTGCAGTGTTCGAATAAACGTCTTGTGCTATACAAGAGCCCACTGAAATTCTATCTGCCAATGTCCAGCAACCTGTTTTATTGCAACTTTTGCGAAAAAGAATATGATTCGTGCAGAGGCAAGCCCTCCCCCCCCCCCCTCGTCCTCATCGGAAGCGTATGTCATAGGCGTAACTAGGGTTGGTGAAAGGGGGGGGGTCACACTAAAAATGTACAGACCAAGCACAATAAGAAGTGTAAAATAGTTGAAAATTTACTAGTCATAAATACTTGTCTCTAAAGATATACTCCGTGTTTATTTCAGGCATCTCCCGGGGGGGGGGGCTTCCCCCTTCGGAGCAAGTCAATTCTTCCCCCCCCCTGGCAAAAAACTTTAGATCACAAGTTTTAAAAAAAGAAAGAAAAGAGAAATTACGCTTTTAAGGCACTTTACTTTCAGAAACACTTTCAGGAAAGAACATTGAACACTATCACGAGCGACACCAAAAGTAACTTAAAAGATATAAGACTTAATCTTGAAAAAAATGGGGGGGGGGGGGGGAGAGTAACCAAACTCCTTTCTGTTTCCTCTAACATCACCAAAGTATCCCGAAATTGCATTGCTAGGAAGATTTCAAAAAGTTTCCTGGGGAGATCCCTCGAACCCTTGCCTCCAGAGTTAGCCTAAGCATTATAGATGCAAGACCAGTTACAAAAATTTGAGTTGCAGAAGCCCCAAATACCCACTCCTCTAACTTCACCAAAGATCTAAACATACATCTACAATATATGATACATTGCAAAAGATTTCTGGGGGGGGGGGGGCGGCCCGTGGGTACCCCTTCCCTTCTGGATACGGCCTTGATTTACAAAAACATTAAACATTCATTATTAGATCTATTAGTTTATTTTTTAATTCAAACGCAATAAAAAATTCAATATTCAGCGCTAAGCAATCTTCTATGTCCAGGCATTCATAATATTAAAACTAGGAAATAGTGGAATTTTAGAGAAAAAAATCCAAATTCCCCAACAAAAATGATCATCCCCACAATAAATTTCTAAAAATTTTGTTAAATTTGTAGCAAAACATACCTCAGAAGTGGAAGCGTCTGAATTGAATTTTCTTTTCTTTTTGGATGACGAACGTGTCCATCGCTGGAGTGCAAACATCATTATGTATCGAAAATAATTAAAAATTTAGCTAAAATATAAATAATACTTGATTGTAAATTAAAATGCAGCATTAAATCGTAGCAGTCAGATTTGAAACGTTCAACGGATGATTTCCAGAGTCGTAATGCAATCAGTGATGGACCATAATAAGAAAAAAAAAACATTTAAAATATAATAAAAGATGAGAGAACATCTGTAAATGAGAATGTAATGCAAATACAGTTCATCAGTTTTCCAATCGGTTCATCTACAAAAAAGATTTTACCAAAATGGGTGTTTGGACAGGACGTCATAAATAAATACAAATTGCTCTTTAAGTTTCTTCATGAGCATTCCTTCCTGGCTTGAGGGTTTAACCCATTAGGACAATTGTTGGCTAGGGGTCCTTCATTTTCAGACCCCAGCGCCGGGTTATCAAAAAACACAACTCCATTACAGTAGAGAATATTTTTCACGAATCTTATTATTACTTGTGCGATTGTATTCCCAAATTGCTGCCTTTGGGTAAAAAAGATATCAAGAAGGAAAGAAAACACTCTGGAGTGATTGAAAGGATCTCTGTTTGTCTGTGTGTAGTACGGTGATTGAAGCCACCTTTCGTTGTAACCCCCCCCCCCCCCAAGGTGATAAGGGGGTTGATTATAACCAGATGAAAAGTCCTCTTTATTATGAGCTGCATACTTTGGTCATGATCACAACCCTTCAGAGAAAGAGGAAATAAAATCATATGCATATGTGTTTAATTTTCTTAGGGAAAAAAATATGTGCTTTGCAAGGCCGTAGCCAGAAATTTTTTTGTGTGCCTAAATGTGCCTCAATAAGTCAATACCCAATGGGGGGGTTTGAACCCCCAAACCCCCCCCCCCCCTGGTTACGCCTATGGCGTATGTTGATTCCATTTTGTCAGTTTCTAGGTTTCTAATCGTCGTGTCTCCTACTTCTACAATATGGGTAATTAGTTGATGAATGTCACTTCCAAGAATGCAACCTTCGGCAAAAGAGATCACAAAGAATGAGCGGACCGACAAAGCTCCTTTATTTAAAAAACTTGTATGTTTGTTGTTCTTGTGTGGTCGAGCGTAAAGAGGCTATAAGGAAAAAGATGACATGGGCCCAGTTTTTACTCGAGGTGGTAAAGGAATTGCCTTTCGAGCATGGGGGAGTCGCTCTTCCGGGGGTTTTGTCAAGTCCCTGCCATTAAGCTAATTATCCCCTCTAGTAACAAAAGATTACTGGACAGGAGCCAGGGCTCAGCGTTTAAAGTTTAATCGCCGTTTCAGACCTTTTTTTTTCCTTACGTGATTATTTTTGTTCTTACATGCTCGCAAACTATGCATGCTATAAAAATTATTTCTGCCCTATAAAATGTATATTGCTAGGGAAAAATGAAATGACGTTTCTTCTTTGCACTAAATATATAGATGTAATATATATTTAGATAGACAGCTATATTTATAGTCCCCAATTAAGTTTTTTGATCTTATGTACTTATAATTATTTTTTTAAATGTACAATTTTTTTCCTATATGTATGTATGTATATACATATATATATATATCAGTGGTGTAGAAAGGGGAGGGTTCTGGAGCTTCATGTACAATTTTAAAGATTTTTCGAGCCCTGAAGCAAATAAAATATACATATGTTTTGAATAGGAGTTTTTGGGTTATTGTGCAATATGAGGTACATTATATTATTCGTTTCCTATCAAGTTTAAAGTTTTTATGTTTCTCAGAATCGTAGGGAAAAATACACCATGAATAAGAAACATATTTTGAAATGAATTTTGTAAGTACAGATCCTTAAAAAGTATACTTTTAAAGCAAATTTTACGAAGGATAAAAAAAAATTACAATATCAGCATGCACTTGATGGATATAACACTTAAAAAGTACAAGTAGTTTTAAACATCTTAATATGTATCAAGTTTGTATTTCAGTACTATAAAAGGCCCATTATATCCAGCATTATGTAGAAAAGCTAATTTCTTTATTACTACCTCTATTGTTTTTTATTGTTATTTAGTTATTTATTTATACATCATTTTTTCGGGTGACTAAAGATCTTCGTTTTAAAAATATGATTTCCAATAAAATGCAAGGAAAAATTCAAAATAAGAAAGACAATTTTTAAAATGTATAAGATACGTTAAGAATGTTTCAAGATTTTTCGTAAAGATTGAATGTAAGTTCAAGGCTATATTTGTATTATACTGTTTACATGATTTTTAGAATTTTACTGAATTGAGATCAATGATGCAGTTTTTTGCTTTTATTATTTGTACCCAAGTTCATATTTCAATCTTTTGAAAATAGAGAAAGCTGGGACATTCGTGATCGGGGTATACATTAAGGTATTGATATGCTGATAAATATAATGACAAGTATCCAATCAACAAATCCACATTATTTAAAAAGCTGGATAACGATGAGATTGAGCATAAGGAAAGTCACAGTGAAGCTGGTTTTTTTTATTCAGTAATTGACTTTCAGTTCATTTTGATTTAGTAATACACTGACTAAACTAATGATGTGAAGTCATTTTTCTCTGAATTAATTTTCAATATTAAACATGACGTTAATCCACCTATCCAAAAGTTTCCTAGTGTTTCTATAGTTACTGTACATCAAAATCAGATGTACTTTGTTGAATAATTGATATTTATTCATATCCAGCAAATATATATTAATTTCATAAGATGCAATTGCTAAAAAACTGTCTAAGACAACAGGACGGATACACATTCATTTAACATAATTTTCTGTTATGAGTGAAAATTCCAATGAGAAATTCCTTTTGTATTGACATATTTTATAAATACAAGTAGATTTGGAACGATTAAATAAAGGTTAATTAATAAGTAACTCTTTTAATATTAGTCTATATAATATCACGCATTTACACGAACATAATGCTTCACTAATTTGGATGAGAACGATGTGATAGATATGTATATCATGTCTGTCGTATTTTTTTAATTATGAATTCTTTAAACTGCGAATAGTGTTGAATGGACAACTGTTTAATAATAACGATTTCTGTTAATTCCGCACAGTTTGCATGTTAATTTAAAAAAGAAAAGAGCTTCAAAAATAATTCATCAGAGAGTGTTTGGACATTCACTCTCCGATAAATTATCTACAGCGCCAACTACTTCCGCCAAAAAACCGCCAAGGAACTTCTCTTTTTCTCCCATCTAAAGTTTGGAAGAAGATGGGAGATTCCGAACAGTAAAACATCAATTAAGACAACTAATATGCTTTTATGACACATAAAATTAGTATGAAACTGAAGCCTATGTTTTTCTCCTTTGGAAGATGTCACTAAAATTTTGCTGAAAAACTTTGCTTCCGTGAAATACGCGTTTTTGTAAACCCCTCTCGTTTCTCTTGCGTTAAGTCTACGAGAAGTTCCCCAACAAGCCCTTAGGTGGTTAAAAGTCGGCATTTCTTTATCCCTGCATATGTCGCGTCTCTCCTTATAGCGTCTCTAGTCGAGCGATTAGAAGGCCCTACCATGTGTCACATGTGTAACCTTAGGCTAGAAATCAATAATTATCTGCTGATGACTCGGAGATCCTATTGCCTGGTTGCCTCGAGATAGAGACGCTTTGAGGGAACTGATCTTTTTCCGGTTTATTTTCAAATGTCCCCTTTTCCAATATGTTTTTGAAGCGTCGTCTTATCGTTAGACACCCCACCCCCTCCTGTCCTCTCTCCAAAAACGGGTTGGTTATCGAGAAAAGGACGTTCTTTTTTTTCCTCTTTTCTGGTGGCTTTCAATAGCTTTTATGTTGTCAACAAATATTTTCATGCATATAAAAAGTTCCTGTGCAATATCGCAATTTAGAGCAGTGAAATACAGTACCAAACCGTCAAAAAAAAAAAAATAATAATAATAATTAAATTAAAAAATAAAGGAAATAAATTGTAGACTAAGCTAAAAATGACAAAATTATTTCACCCCCATTCTTGCCTACGGTAGAATATTATAACTCGTATTTTAAGTTTACGGAAGTCTTCAATTGTAATCAACACACATTTTTGCTTGCTTGGCGAACAGAAAAAAAATGTTAAGAAATGGCATAGTTTTCTCCATTTGGCATAATTCGTTGGAAATGTTTGGAAAATGGCGACATTTTTCATTGCGCGTATAGTCTTCTTCATTGCCCAGTTGGCCATTATTATGATTATTAGACCATTGCAGTACTATTTCATAAACTACCCTATTTAGCAGAGGATTTGGCCATTTCGATATATCTTCTGAAACTTTTAATAGTAAAGCAGACTGAGGAGTCATTTATGTTTGCCAATTGGAAAGTCCTGGTATTGATTTATATGAATCATCATGTAAAAACGGAAGTAATTTAATTACGGGTAGGTTAGGACTAGCCGCTCCAAATAGTTAGATTTAGTTTTAAAAAAGGCAGGGATTTATCTAATCTGGCAACACTGTTCCAGCGCCTATCAAAAGGCGCCAACTTTTTTTTTTTTTTCCGCTGGAAATTGTTTTTCGCATGTGGCTTTTTGGCGCCCCTTGCCATCTGGCGCCTAGAGCGACCGCTCCACTCGCTCTACCCCAGATCCGGCCCTGCATGGGGTCACGGGACCAAATAAGCCAGTTGATGCCAGGAGAGTCCACGCGGATGCGTACCGGGTCTGATCGTCAAGAGATAGGTTTTAGATTTTTTATAGCAGTTCTGGTTTGCTATATATATATATAACTAATATACAATATTGGAAATAAATATATATACTATATGTATATTTATTTGTAATGTTAATGTGATCCGTTCTCAAATCACTTTGACCCAGAGGCGTAGCTAGGGTTTTCAGCGCCCGTGGACAACTGAAGATTTTGCACCCCTCTGTGCCCCTGGAGGCCTAGGGGAGCCCCCTAAACCCATACAGCCAAACTCGTTCAATTTATATCCATGTGACGTATTCTGAACCTAGTTGGCTCGTCCATGGATGTGCAGTTTATGTGCAGCGGCTGTACATAGAACGTATTTTCGACTTCTTTTGTTACACCAGCGACCACCCATAGGACGTGCATTTGACGTAGAATGGAGATCGATCGGACGTGCACTGAGAGCGTAAAGCAGACGTCGAATATTTCATTGAATAGGACCTCATTATATATTTACTTGTATTATTATTCTTGAGCACAAAACTACGAAATAAATTAATATTTCTACCCTTGTGAACAACAAAATATTTGTTGCTGCTATGCAATTTTAAATAGAATTAATGTTGAAGCAAAAATAATACTATACCTATGTTAGAGCCATATTCCTCGATTGTTATTAAACTAATGCTTTTATAAATTCCAATCCATTCTTACCAATTTTTCTACCAACAAGATCATTCACAGGGGAGAATTTTAATAGCAAACTCTGACTCTGAGCAAATGATCCAATTAGTGATGTAAAAGAAGTAAGAAGGAAATTTGTTCATTTATAAATGCCCTTTCTTCTGAAAATTGGCAAGAAAATAAAATTACAGTACAAAACCATTGTATATTTAACAATCTTAAGTATGACTTTAAGGCTTTACATAGCTATTTAAAAATAAGACATTTTCAGTAGGAAATGGAACACATTAAAATTAAATAGAAAAGGATACTTTTCTCCAAATTGAATGTTCTTTGAAAATATGTATTAGAGCGTTACGCTTTGTCGGGGGGGGGGGGGATGAACATTAAACTAATTGTGGATATGTGGAAAATGAATAAATTAATTGAACATACAGCAAAATAAGATGTTCAGCAATTAAAAATTGATTTATTGCTATAAGTATTTAAACTAATAATCAACGTATAATTTTTAAAAATAGATCAGTAAGATGTTCAGCAATAAAAAGTTGATTTATTGCTATATTTAAACTAATAATCAACATATGATTTTAAAAAATTGTAATATTAGTTAGTAATCCTACCAATGAGAAAAATTTAACTTATAAATAAACTAATTTTGTAAAGAAGTGATAATTATTAAAAATTTCAATTACTTCATCTTTTAAATAGAAATAAAAGAACTATATCACACATGAATTATTAAAAACAGCATATTATACTATACTTGACTTGCGTTCGAGAAAAATTTATGAACATTACGACTAAAATGCACCGATTAATGATGAAATAACTTACTGTGCAACTAAAAGCTTCAAACATTTTATTCATCTTCTTTCATTTCTTCGGTAACTTTAGGATAAATGATCGATGATTTTCACAGCAAGAACCACGTTTCCAATTTTCAAGTAATATTAGCACGTGCGTAGTACACAGCAGCTGCCACGGTATTTTCTTCTCGGCGTGAAAATATCCCATTGTATATTAACAAAATAGAAAAGTGAAGCACATAAGTCTGAAAAAAAGTTAATTTACTTACATTTCACACAAATAAAACTAATGCTGAACCCAAATCGTACGTTGTCATCTACATATCAAGCAAAGCACAAAATGGCGTCCGATCCGATCCGATTTCTTGATTCTTGATGCTTTGCATGAAAGTGTAGCGCTGCTATCGCTTTTGTCCCTGAATAGAGCTTAAAAGTACATCAAAAACATATCAAAAAGGGACAAAAACTGGCTCATCCCTATTACGTGCAGAAAAGACGTAATGTTGACATCCATCATGGTTTATTCCAGTTGATGTTCTGATTCGACCTCATATTGACGTCTTTCTTGGCCGCAAGACGTCATATGGATGAAATGGCTGTATTCTGGATGGTAATTGGATGACATTGGTTGTATGGGAAGGGAATTGAAAAAAACTTTTATGCTTCCTAAATGATAAATAGCTCCAAAAAGCAGCCCTTTCAACTTTCATTTTTATTCCTCTACCATTCACTTCTAAGAGAAAAATGGGACACACTGGCTTCGTAAAATTATTTGCGTGATTTCCCACGCACTCCTGTTCTACATTGGTCATTCCCGATATGGTTTGCGTCCCACGTTTTTGTCGAACATATTCACACTTCTTCAGTTCAAATACTTTTCTTTTCGCATTTAAAAATAAAATAAATGAACATTCATTTGGCGCCCCTTGACGCAGCGCCCGGGGACAGCTGTCCCTCCTTGCCCCCACCTAGCTAAGCCTCTGCTTTGACCTTGTTTCTGCAGTACCCTCTGTTACAGAGGCGCAGCTAGACCCAGTTTTTTTTTTTGGGGGGGGGGGGGGGAGGGTGGTTCTTCGGGAGAAGCGAGCTAATTTCATTCTTTTGCAGGAAAAATTGGTCAAATTCTAGAAAATCTTCACCATTTCATTGGGGTTTCTTCTTAAGAAGTGAGCTAATTTTATTGTTTTACAGGAAAAATTTGTCAAATTCTAGAAAATCTTCACCATTTCAGGGGGGTTATCCCCCCCCCCTTATTTACGCCAGTGTGCTGTTACATGTTACATGTAATGAGTAATGAATGTCAGAATGAATCGCAACTTTTGATTCATTGTCCTCAACTAATATTTTCCAGAAGTGGGAGCAAGTATTTTTAGTTTCAGTTTTGGTAATTCTAGTTGTTTAATTTACAAACCAATTAATTGAAAGTTCTTAATGAAAAATAAATTTAATGAATCATTTTTTTATAATCATAAATCTTGTGCTTCAATTTACACGCGCATAAATTATTAAGTTATTAAAGAAAAATAAACTTACGCAATTATTTGTTTTTTCTTCATGCTTTTTTCATTTTTTCCGCATTTTTGTAATTTTTACAAAACAGAATTATACTGCAGAATATTCTGAGGCTGGGAGTGGGGAGAAAAGGCTTCTATCAGTTTTTGTGTATGCCCGCATGTTTCGAATAAGTTAATTTGGATTTGAATTAATTTAAACAACATATAGTTTTGTTCCTTTTGTGTTACTTTACTTAAACATTAATTAATGCTAAATTGAGTTTTTTTCCTGCGCGAAACATGTTAAATTCCAAAGAACATTATCTTTTACAGATTAAACAATAATATAGCATATAAGAAAATGCTTTCAGATTTTTTGCGAAATTTATTTTCAAATCTTTCCAAGGAATTTATTAAATATTTTTAGTACCAATAACAACCCAGAGATTCTGGAAGATTTCAAGTGTAAAACTGATTAATACAGATTTTGTATTTTGGATTTATCTGCAGGGTATTTAAAATCTGCATAAAATGCATAATTTAATAGTAGTATTAATTTATTGCTAAATTTTAGACCTGAGGCTGTGGGGTATTCTGAAATAAATAACAATTTCCCAGAAGTTTCAAATTAGTAACAAAGAAGTTTTTGAAAAACAATATCGAAGAAACGGAAACTTTATTTAAAACCATTCTTTAATCACTAAGAATTTAACCTTTTTGTGGAAAAAATAAAAAAATAAGCTTAGCAACGTAATGCACAAAATTTCAGGCACATGTGTTTCCCATTACAAAGAATTCCTTTTGTCATGAAAAAAAGAATGTGAGCTTAAACAGATGCAAAGACACATCCATCAAAAAAATTTCCATATTCATTCTTTAACCCCCCCCCCCCCCTTCTTCGAACATTTTCATTACTTTTAAAATATTGTAAATTTCGATCATTTTGGAAAGAATCTGCCCTTTATTTATTTATTTTGAGTTCCAGTGCGGAAGACTTCTCAGGGTTATTTTTCCTGTATAATCTTAAAATCTCCAACTGCATGAATTAAATATAAAAAATCAAATAATATTTATATCAAAATAAATGAATAATAGAAGAAATAAAAATTGGAATACGTGAACGCGATTTTTTCTAGAAATTTTATATTTTGTTCTTTCTCTCTATGAAAGTTAACTTCGTTAAAAAGTTGGTAAAAATTTTGTATTATTCATAGTTTTCTATAGTTCCTTACATATTTTACAACACTAGAGCCGAAAGGTGATTATAAATAACATGTTTATCGTTAATAAACATCAAGAGAGTTAAATAATATTAATTTTTACACCGCTTCACCAAGAATTTGTAGCATAGAGAAAAAAAACATAAAATAATTTTCATCATGGTGCTTTATAAAAAATAAACATGTTCAAATTTCGGCCTATTTCGCTTATCACTGCTGTGGGAGAGAGAATGAAGATTAACGAAGGTCGCAAATCGCACAGAGAAAAATGAAGATACGCAGTCTGAGAAAGAAGATTTTCCGGAGGAGGATTCGCGCACTGAGCAGCAATATTTGTTTAATGCATAAAGCGCCAAATCTTGCAACCACGCTAATACCTCACGGCTAGTCATTTGCCTTTAGGCATACCTTGCGGGGTGAAGATTCGCGTGTTCTTAGGACATGCCTAGTAGGCTAGGCCTAAAAGTTAGGTCAGCAAACCTACAAATTTCGAACCTTCTGTCAAAATCGCGCCAATTTACTAACCTTCTGCTGCCTTCTACTAGTTTTTGGCGCTTTTACAGAAGGCAACATAGACACTTCTTAAAAAAAAAATACCATTTTAACTGTCATAAAGTCTTAACTGCAAATCGCTGCGTTTTTTCGTATCTTTGGTTTTTGAGCAAAACACGTCACTTTTTTGGCAAGCTGGCTCTTGTCTACGTGTTGAATTTATAAAATCATACAAAATATTATAATTTACCTTTTTTTAAAGAGTTCAAGATGGTTAACAGCCAACGAATGCGAATTGCAAATGAAAAAGCTAGTAAAAACGTCACTCAGCGTGGAAATGTGCCAAAGACATCGGTAATTATTTATTTTATTTGATTTCAAAAACATACGTTTCTTGTTTACATATAAACAACACTTCATTTCAGTTTAACGAACAAAATTTCTTTCTCCTATCTTATATCGCGATATCATTTATCATTAAAGCACCTACAGATTTTTTAAAAATCTCTTCGCCTCGTTAAAATATTAGTTTTCGGAGGTCGATCCAGCATTTTTAACAGGTGCAGTTTTTGTTTGTTTTAAAAGGATTTTTGTGAAACATCAGTTTTATGAAAATCCACGATTTAAACATATCATGATACATTTTTTATTATTTGCTTTATTTACATTTAATAAATATTTCTGTGAAAAGTACGATTGGTAGCTCAGAATTTTTTGAAGGATCCGTTCTGATTGATTGGAATTTTGTAAAGGATCCGTTTTAATGAATTAGAAAACAAATTAAGTCTTCGTAAAGTGTTGTGACATAATACGATGTTTTTTCTGACACTGATTTTTTTCATCGCTCAATATGTATTGTAGGGGTTTTAATAATATTAAACATTTTTTAGTACAATGCTAACCATATTATAACCTCTTGAGACCCCAGAATTAAGCACGAACAATTTGACTTAATTTTTTGGTTCTCTGATTTAAAAAAAGATTGCAAAACAAAATAGCTAAAACAATTTTTTTTCAAAATTAAAATTAATAATTAGTTGAAATAATAACTAATCCCCAATTTCCATGTTTAAAACCAAGTAAACTATCTATTGATTAATTTCAAAAACAATCGAGTGTTTTAGCTTTCAAATTGCACAAACACTTGTTAAGAAACAGTATTTTAAAAGGTACCCAATTGGGTACCGAGAGTCGCAAGAGACATATAAAATCCACATCATGATTATTTGCCCCAAACGACGCTTTTCAGCTGTTTTTGTTGAATGAATGATCTAAAAAACTAATGAATGTGTGCATGAAATATACAAATAAAATAGAGGATTAAAATCGGTCTAGATTCATTTTGGTACTTATCGGTTATATGCCCTACCTTTTTTTTGCCCACCAAATAAATGTAAAGCAAGCCATTTTATTAGCTTAAAATGACATTTGCTGATTTTCTTTCATTAAAACTTTTGTTAATAATCTCGTTTTAAATGTATGCCATTTTGTTTTCTTTTCATTTTCATTAATTTGTATGTAATAAGAAGAGGCAAAAAGATACTGCCAGACACCTTTAAATTCATATCTAATGGAGTTTATGTGCAGGTGTGTAGGGGGGTCGGACCCAATAAGTTTAAAGAAATTATAACTGCCATGAGTCGGATAGGACCACCGGAAATTAAACTGATTGAACTAGTGTGTTAAATATAATATTTTATTTTATTCTTCTTGGTATATTTATTAAATCAATCTTATCATGTTTACATGCTTATTCTGTTACGTAAAGTACTTGTAACGGTTAAATTCATGCAACGGTGGATCTAGGGGGGGGGGGGGTGCGCGATGGGGCGATCGCCCCCCCCCCCCCCTTGGGCTGATTCAAGTGGATACTACAACGACACTCCTAAGTGAGTTTTTACTCTTTGTGCCCCGGGACCAGCCATTTTTTTATGTTCTTAGAATCCCAGCCTAATAGCCCTTCAAGTTCTATGCTTTCCCCCTGTCCCTTTGTCCTTTAGTATTGCTGAGTTGCTAATCCTCGGAGTAATGGGAAAGAGATTCCTTGCTCTTTTCTTCTACCCATCAAACTGGTGACAGCTAGCCAACCCTTAGCACGTGGTGTAAATTCCTGCAGCATTTACGCTAAAACCTGGAGCCTGAAACATTTCATTGAACATTCATAATTACAGATGTTTATATAAATTGCACATACTCGTTGATGGTTTTTTTAGTACATATTTAGTATTACATTTTGAAAATTTTAGAAAATATATTACTAATAATTGCTATTATTTTGTAATTTAGACATATCAATTCAAATTTAGAAAATGTATTTACAAGCCTACATTTTTCTTGAGAAAGCTTGAAGGAAATCCTAACTCGGTTAAAACTTGGCTAAGAAGCAGAATGAGTGATGGTAGACTCACTGAATTAGCGTTATTGCATATCCATAAAGATTGGACGTTGAAAAAATTATAGACAGATTTGCGAAAGCAAAAAAAATGCAGCTTGTGTTCCTTTTATAAGGGCTTTGAATAAACGTATATGCATTGAAAAAATGTGCTAGTAAAATTTTAAATATCACTACACTAGCATTTTTTTTTTGTTGTTCCTGCTGTTTGAAAAAAAGGGGGGGGGGGCGGAGGGACTGTTGAAAAGGAATGAAGAATCTCCTCCATCCATCCTTACATTGAACCCCGAGATTTCCAAAATCGCCTCCCCCTTGAAGATTTTCTAGATCCGCCCTTGAATTCATGTTTTTGCAACATTTCTAGAACCGTCGTCAAAGTGGGGCATCTCATAAAGGTTAAATTAAAAAAGGAAAACTTTAAAAGTTGTGCGTGACCATTAATTACCCTGGAAAAAAAGTGACCAGGAATTACCCCGTACGACCCCGAGGGCAAATAATTCAATTCAAAACTGTAGGAACTAGGAACATAGCATTAATGCTTTATACTTAGATGAACAGCAAAAAAATGAAATTTAAATCATTTTTAATAAAATGCCTGGGTATGCCTGTTAATTTGCCAACGTCAGGAATAAATTTAAATGCTCTTATAATTGTAATTTTAACAACACTGATAAGGTTTGTTTGCCACTATGTCTTTTTCTTGTATAAATATATTTTGGGTTTCAGCAGCATGACAAACTTTTTTCATTGAACAAGACTTTATATTTTAGTTTATGTTCATTAGTTCATGCTCTCCATAATTACTGTTTCATTTTAGAAAGCACAAGATGAAAAGTATGCAGTTGGGCCATGGCTCTTAGGCTTATTTATCTTTGTGGTATGTGGATCTGGTAAGTTTAAAAAATTAGAATATTTTACAATGTTGTTATGAGGTTTTTTATGATCTTATACTACGTATATCTAAAAGAAAATTGTATTCATCAGGGTGCATAGGCTGTGCATGCAAGTGCTTATATTTGGAAATAAAATATACGGGCTCTTGTAAGTGCTTACTTTTCCTTAAAATGTTTATTGTAAAAAAAAAAAATTACGAATGTTTTGTTTTCCCCCCTAGCAGAAATCAAACGTTAGTTTACTCATTGACAGCATAAAATGGTGTTCCTATTGCTAAACCACCTGGCACAGATCGCCATTCATAGTCAAAATGTAAAAACATTTTTGACTATGAGTGAAGGAAATATTGCAAATTTGGCGCAAAAAGACGCGTGCAGAGCCGATGCTTCTGAGAATCCGCCATTTTTGGTTCTGTAAATCTGCCATGTTTGGTTGTGTTCAACGGCGGATCTAAGGGAGGGGGGGGCATGGGGCGATCGCCCCCCCCCCCCTTGGGCTGATTCAAGTGGATACTGCATCGACACTCCTAAGTGAGTTTTTACTCTTTGTGCCCCAGGACCAGACATTTTTTTATGTTCTTGGAATCCCAGCCTAATAGCCCAGTTTCAAGCTCAATGCTTTCCCCCTATCCCTTTGTCCTCTCTTAGTATAGCTGAGTTGCTAATCCTGGGAGTAATGGGAAAGAGATTCCCTGCTCTTTTCTTCTACCTATCAACTGGTGACAGCTAGCCAACCCTTAGCACGTGGTGTAAATTCCTGCAGCATTTACGCTAAAACCTGGAGTCTGAAACATTTCATTGAACACTCATAATTACAGATGTTTATATAAATTGCACATACACGTTGATGGTTTTTTTAGTACATATTTAGTATTACATTTTGAAAATTTTAGAAAATATATTACTAATACTTGCTATTATTTTGTAATTTAGGCATATCAAATCAAATTTAGAAAATGTATTTACAAGCCTACATTTTTCTTGAGAAAGCTGGAAGGAAATCCTAACTTAGTTCAAACTTGGCTAAGAAGCAGAATGAGTGATGATTCACTGGATTAGCGCTATTGCATATCCATAAAGATATTACATTGGACGTTGAAAAAATTATAGACAGATTTCCGAAAGCAAAAAAACGGCAGCTTGTGTTCCTTTTATAAGGGCTTTGAATAAAATTATTTGCATTGAAAAAATGTGTTAGTAAAATTTTAAATATCACTAAACTAGCATTTTCTTTTTTGTTGTTCCTGCTGTTTGAAAAAAAGGGGGGGGGGGGAGGAATATTGAAAAGGAATGAAGAATCTCCTCCATCCATCCTTACATTGAACCCCGAGATTTCCAAAATCCCCCCCCCCCCCCCTTGAAGATTTTCTAGATCCGCCCTTGGTCGTGTTCTGAAATTCTGCATAACGTTGGTGCTGAGCTTGCCAAATTTGAGGTTTGGTACTGTATACTTGCCAAGTCTACTGTTTTTAACGGGAGACTCCAGTTTTTTGCGTCCATCTCCCGATCAACACAATTTTCCCCCGTTTTTTGTAACTTTCGCTTTAAAATAAATCAATGAGGCTTCAATGTTTTTTTGCTCAATAGTCGGCGCTCGTAATTGTAGTTACTCGCCGAGTAGTTTTCATGTGATTTTCCCGTATTTGACGAAATTTCTGGTATTTTTGAAAAAGTCAAAATTTTGGTTCCGCAAATATTTGTAATTTTGGAAATTTTTTTCTTCTTTAAATGAGAAAATCCTGCAGCAGCATGCATAGATACTTGCTTTACAAAACTTTTACAAATTATCAGTATAACTTCCGCATTTTGTCTTTCATATGCTTTCAAGAGTCAGTCCCGATTTTTTTTTGAAATCCGATTGCATCCGCTTCGGTAAAAGTCCCTAGTTCTTGTGTACTATCTCGTTCGATCTCTTGGACATCAATAACTTCTGATTTATCATTATTTTTAATATTTTTTACGATTTAGCCTCTGTAGTAGAGGATTTGCACTTCTCATTTTGCCTTTTTTTAAAATTTTGGTGATTATATTAGTTAGTTATAACCCCGGTAGCAGAAATTACGCAGCACGGCAACAAGCGCTGCAGATTTATCTTGAAGCATGCAGATTAATTAGCTATATTGTATTTTTTAAAAAAATTACATTAGCTCAATTTTAGATTTTATTAATTTATTTATAAACTAAATGTTTTTTATTGTCTGCATGTATTATTGTTATGTGTCAACTATTTAAAAATGCATGGTTTACTACTTTTGATAATTGTAAATTTGGTTTCACATCATTTTGGTGCTGCAGATATATTTTGACTTCTGAAAAGCAGATTGAAACAGAAAATTCTGCTACTGTGGTTATAACTATTAATATTGCATCCTTATTAATAATCTTGTTTTAAAAATATTTTTTGCGTAGAATTAAATTTGTTTTTTTTCTTCGTCTTAGGGTTTGGGTTTTTTCCTTTTTGGTAGTCATTATGTATTGTTATAAAATAGATAACTAAGAAATGGTTAAATTAAAAAAAAATATTTTGGGATAATTTATTTGTTAAGTGCACACCAGACGTGGTCGTGATATTTTGTTTGAATTGTTGTGGTGTAGATGTAAGCTAGTAAGTATTTGGGAGAACTGGCTTTTTATAATCTAACTAAATGTAATTCTTGGGATTTTGTGCATTCCGCACAGTGATGCATGTGTTTATTTTTTTTCTGAAAATGGGCTTACAAAGTGCTTATAAGTGCTTACTTTTTGAACTAAAATGTGGCTACTCACCCTGTTAATCATTAGCAGCTGATATCAATCAATTATTCAAGATTTGTTAGATAAGTTATATATTTTTATTAATAAAATAAATAGGACATTTCTTTGAGGCCTTTATATAATCAATGGCTAGATGAATCTATTACACTTAAAACTATGAAATTTGGTCATACCAATAGTCCTAACAACCCTTCAAGAGTAACATAAACGGAGGTTGTGCCGGAGGAAAGTTGGATCCTTTTTCAGACCCTTCGCAAAATTCTAATCGACGAAAACGCACCCTTCACAAAATTACAAGCTACCCAATTATTTGTTTCCCAGTTTTTTTTTATTAAATAAATAGCAAATAGTAATAAAAAAATTTTAAACAAAATTCTGTATTAGGAGTGAATTCTCAACTGTCAAAAAGTTAAATAGGGCAGTTAATTATTCAGTCTTATTTTTATTTTTTGTCAGTTATTTAAACTTTTGTAACATACACATCAAATATCTCCAATAGTTCGAAAAATAAATAAATAAGGAATAAAATTGAAAAAAAAAATTGAATAGCTGTTTAAAAGTCGAAAAACAAAAATCGGTGACTCCGCACATGTGGCAGTTTCATCATAGCAATAATCTTTTTTTTTTAAACATAAAAGAAAGGACCCATGGTCTTTAATATTTTTTTAGTTTTCATTTTAAAAATTAAGGGCTCTTAAAAGTACTTAATTTTAATCCAAAGTCTCTTAATTTGCAGCCATCACTTGATTCAACTATATCTCCCTCTGGCTTTTATTAGAAACCACCAGGGCACTGCCTCTCCAAAGTTTTCTAAAATGCTTTTTCAACACCATATTTTTCCAAAAATGCCAGTTTCCCTCAATTTTCAGTGCAACTACACGAATTTTTGATTCTGTCAATCTCGTAACATCATTCTTCAAGATGATTCTAATTTTGACTGTGTAATTGTATTTACTTGCACTTGTAGCAGTTTATTAGCAACCTGACCTTAGGCAGAGGTCGATCAGCATTTTAAGCAGGGTCCTGTTTTTTATAAGAATTTTGTGAGAAATCAAATAATCTGGTGAAAATTCAAAGTTTGAATTTATAGGGACAAAAATTTATCATTGTTGTCCATTTATTTAAAAAATTATTCTGTGAAAAGTATGCGAGATTGACAGAATCAAAAATTGGTGTAGTTGCAGTGAAAATTGAGAGAAACTGGCATTTTTGAAATAATATGGTGTCGGAAAAACATTTCAGAAAACTTTAGAGAGCCTGTGCCCTAGAGGTTTCTAATACAAGCAGAGGCCCAGAGGGAGATACAGTTGAATTAAAAGATAACTGGAAATTAAGAGACTTTGGATTAAAATTAAGTACTTTTAAGGACCTTTAATTTTTAAAATTAAAACTCATAAGTAGGGTGGTGCTTATTTTTTGAAGTTTTAAATTTTCAACCTCTTACCCTCTAAATTTGTTCCATTAAACTAAAAAATGATTATGATAAAATTTTATCACCAGCAAACAATATTTAGAGGTAGCTCAAAGAGGGTAAAGTTTCATAATTGAACGAGATTTTGTGATTTTTTGAATTTTTAAGCAAGATAAAAATGATGATTTGCATTTATGTTTAATTTATGTAATTATATTAAAAAGTAACTTCTCTATGAATAAGTAAAAATTAAACATTTGTAAATTGCATAGCTATAATAAAGTAGTTTTCTTAATAAAATACAGTATTCAACTCTACCTCATAGGTGGCCACAACTGTTTAAACAAGTGATTGCAAAACTTATAGAGCTACTGAGCAATAATACCTTTTCCAAATTTTACTATGAGTTATTCTCTCTCTCCCTAAAGAAAGACTGGTCAAAAAAGTAAAACTTTTCAATTCACAGTTATTTATATATGCCAGAATGAGACGAGAGGGCATTGTTAATATTGGCAATTACTGATTTTTTATGGATTTAAGCCAAAAAAATATTCTCCATTTTCCTTCTGAGCCATAAACATTCAATGCAAATATTGATGAAATACGGAAAATCCACTAACGGTTGTTAGTGTAATTATGTGCAGATTAACCACCTTGACCGCGTTCTACCAAAGATTCCTCGTGAGTTAATTGTCGCTGGAGATTTACGGTTTGGTAACGACTGGTCTAAACTACAAGGAACAATTTTGCTCTAAAATGACACAGTGAAGTTGCAGGTGGTGAAAAGGTCACACAAATAAAATTTGAGAGCATTAGACATGAAAAAAAAAGAAACTAAATATTGCTTCAATGATAGCAGTGAATCCGAAGTGTATTATATATCTAATTCAATTAGACCAAACAAAATATATGATTATTATGCAGTATTTATAATATAGATGCTGTTTGATTTCGAGGCAGTGCAATGAGCATACTAGATAGCTTCAATGTAATTTGTACAGGATAAGTAAGGCGTTAAAAGTTTTGAGTTTGATGAATTGGGTGAATCTGAATCTCTGAGCCACTTCCTTTGAGGGCAACAGGAACAATAAAAATTAAAATTGATAAAGATAAAGGGAAAAAAACTTTCAATTCATTTGTGTGTTCTTTTTTAGTACTAATATTATCTGGTAATGGCATGCTGCCTAATATATGCTAGGGATTTGCTGCTAGCCTGTGTATGTTACACCATGTGTCTTTAGACATAGGATATCAACTAACCCCAAGCAGCAAATTTAATGCGTCTCCTTTCAGAGCCAAATGGTTCCCCACCCATGGTTTAGATCAGTAGTCATCAAACCGTAAAATGCCAGCTACAAGTAACTCGTAAGGAAATCTTTAGTAGATTGCGGTGGTACTCATATGGTTAATTTGCACATAATTACACCAACAACTGTTGATTTTCCATATTTTGTTAATATTTCCATTGATAGCTCATGGCTCAGGCAGAAAATAAAGAATATTTTGCTGGCATAAATATATAGTACATGAAAAATGTAGCTGCCCACTTGCACATATAAATAACTGAGAGCTGAAAAGGTTCTAACTTTTTTTGTCCTGTTTTTTTTTTCTTTCTTTTCTATTGGGGAGGGGGGGGGGGGCGGGAATATATCATAGTAAAATGCAGAAAAGGTACAGTTGCTCAATATCTTCATAAGTTTGGCGATCACTGGTTTAGACAGTTGTTGCATTTATGCGATACACTTGAATACTTTATTTTTTATTAAGAAAACTATTTCATTATAGCTATATTATTAACAAATGTTTAATTTTTACTGATTCATAGAGAAAATACTTTTTAATATAGGTAATTAAATAAATTAAACATAATTGCAAATCATAATTTTTATCTTGCTTAAAAATTCAAAAATCGCAAAATCTCGTTCAATTATGAAACTTTACCCTCTTTGAGCTACCTCTAAATATTGTATATATTCAATAGCAAATGTAAGTGAGTGTCATTAATTTCAAAATATGCAGTTTTTGAAAGCAAAAGATTTTTTTTTTTTCAAAATTACACAAACAACATTTTGGAATTTGGTGCCTGTTACTATTAAAGATACAGGGTTTTTGGGTTTATATTAACGGCTAAGATATATATATATATTATTAAAAGTAACTAAGGGCAGCACGCCCCTCCTCCCTCCCCCTTTTATTTAACTCCTAAAAAGTTCAGGTATTTTTCCTTGAACATACTATCACCCCTGCTGTTAGTTTAATGTCAAAAACCCTACATAAAACTCTGTTATTACAAGCTTGACTTATATTTAGAGAGCATTCCTTTTCATAATCAGAACAGAAAATCCATTGAAATTTTGTGAAATTTCGTCTTGGGGTAGGTTAATTTTTGTTTTGAACCGGTTAAAAATGAACAAAAATTGTTCAAATAAAAAAATATTTCACTCTGAGAGCTTCTTCTGAAAACCTTCTTCATATGAACTTGGATCTTATGCTCAAAGTTTACATGATTTGCTTCATTTTTGCCCATAGGTGCTATTGTTAAGATTTTTTGAACTGTCAAAAATTGAACAAAAAAATGTTCAAATCAAAAGTTATTGGGGGGGGGGGGGGGGGTGACAGACGCACACACTTTCCCCGTCTCGAAATCCTACTTTCAAATTTTTACTTTTCAATCTTTATTTAATTACTTCATTTGTTTTTGTTTTACTTTTAACAATATTTTCACAATACATTAAGCCTTCTTTCACACTTTATTTATTTATTTTTTTTACTTTTACGGGAAAGTAAAGGTGCAGATTGGTGGTCGCCACTCGCCAACTGGCTACAAAAAAAAATTTTAAAATAAAATTTTAATTTAATTCCAAATATTTCCTTGCCGATCGCCAACATGGCTACCAAAATTGTCTCCATTTATTACATCAAGGAGGAAGAACATTTGCATCATAAAATCGATGCAAATACAAAATTTATACTAAAAAATAGCTTAATATTTTTGCTGAAAACGATTTGAACTGTGTACTAATGAAAAAATAATAAGAAATCTCAAATTGAAAACAGATGCAAAAAGATTGTTGTCTAATTACGGCAAAACGTTATCATTGCTCATGACACTTGGCTACAAAAAAACATAAAAATTAAGCTAAAAATACATTGTTTTCAAGGTATAAAAGGCAGATGTGAGTTATTGTAAGCATTTCAAGTTAAAAAAATGTTTTTAGCTTTGAAAATTTAAATTTTTAAAATAAGTTGTTTAACTAAGTTTCACTGTTTAGATCGGAGATCTTACGCGGATTTTGGGTCTGCGGATTTGAGAGTCGACTGTACATATTTCCAGATTTTATTCAAAGCCTTTGTACCAATTTTCTTATTGATTGTCAGTAAAATCATTCTGTTAACTAGACCTTCTAACATTAGGTAGTAACCACTGGCCAGTACACACTTTTAATTTAGTAACACTATATTTATAATTAGAAGACTTTATCCAATTTTTATTCGTAATAATATTTGTAAAGTAATCTTAAACACTGATAAAACAAAATTATGAAGGAAAATAATAACATACGAGAAATGTAGCAATATAGTACACATTTTTATAAAATAGAAAAACTGCAATAATAAATATTACATCAATCATCAATTCCTGTGAAAGAAATTACAATCGTTCATTTTAATTTTACACGATCAAAAGGTATTAGTAGTAGAAATTTTTTGTTGAATGCAAAAATAGCAATTTTAAAAGTAAATTGTAAAATGTATGTTGAACAGTATGTATAAACAGAAAAAAAAAGCCAAAAATGTGGGGGGAAGGGACACTGACAAATATCCAACTTTTCTCCACCAGACACCCTTACACCTCTTAGCTGAGGCCTTAGGTGTGCCGAAGCTGGGAGCTGGTGGCCGTCGGTCAACTACGGTGTGCCCATTTTTGCGTCGAGATAGGTCTGCTGGACCTGCTATGCGTACAACAACCCCACCAGCCCAGCCTACCTACCTCTTACGGTGTGGACCTTGCCTTCCTAAAAAAGTAAGGGGTTATGAGATGAAGATACCCCTTATTTTTTTATTTTTAAATTCAATGCAGCAAATATCGAAAAAATTGAATGCATGAATTATTGGAACATATTTTTACAACCCCTTTTTTTTTCATTTTCTTTTTTTTTTCTTCTCCTTTTTGGGAAAGTAGACACATTCAAATGGGCACGTCTTGATTTTAAGATTTTTTCCCTCAAAAAAATTGAATATTGTGAGTACTTTTGACTATTGGGAGTGGGGAATACATTGAATGGAATGGAGGCAAAGAGAGCTCAATTCAAAACTATTGGTAATTTGCTCCTAAGAATTTCTGTTTACAAAGTAGACTTTATATTTATGTGTGATGTTTATTGTGTGTTATTTTGGGAGGTCATCCTCCAGTTTGAGAAATACAGTCAATTTGTATATGCATGCATGACATCTTATGTTGCAAAAAATTACATTGACTTACTGCAGTGGTGCCCACAAGGAGAGGTCAATTAATTAAATCAATTTAAACAGTGCTGTTTTTAATTTTGGTTTCTTTTGTTGCATCATTTTTTCTGAAATCCTATTTTGACAAATGTTACTCTGATACATTTTTTAGTTATTATGGAGGGAGGGCACCTCTGCTATTGTTAATGAATTAATTAACAATAGCATGGTTTCTCGTTTTTGGCATACTAAAAATAATTTTATTAACAGAATTATAGTTTGCCGATTAATGGGCAAAGTGACCAATTTCTGGCTCATCCCTACTGATTACTAAACTTTATACTTAAAAGCTGACAAATTGCTTTGATTTTTCAGCGGTGTTCCAGCTCATACAAAGTATCAGATTTGGATGAGGAGATAATGCTGGGCCAAAATTCTATTCCATGAAGAGAATGGACCAGGAATCTTTATACAAATATTTACACACATATATATATATTTTCAACCAGTTTCAATAAAATATTGTTTTCCGAATTTGAATCTTATTTTGACATTAGCAAAAATCTTTCATACAGGAACTTATTTATCATGGTTGAAAATAAACAACTTGATATTTCAGTGTGCATTGCAATTATCATTTGATGAGTGTACGATTTGCTATAGCATCCCCTGTAATTGAACAATAAGTTTGTCTTCAGAAAAAAATAAGATATATCAGAATTATATTCTTCTAATATAGTTTAAAACATGATTGTTGTGCAATGTAACTATTGTGCACTTTCAGTATGAATATAACTTTTCTTTAAAGAACAACATATTGCAATATTATAGCAATGGATTTTCATTTGGCATATCTAAATTATTAGTTAAAAAAAGTGATTGTTTGCTCTTATGAATGAGTTAATGTTAAGAACTTAACTAAATTGTTATGTATGCTATGAAGACATTCATATGTATGCTACCATCAGGGCTGGCAAGTTTCTGCCGGGGTGGTTAAAACCAGTGGTTATAACCGGTTTAAACCGGCATGGCAGAAACTACTTTCTGCCAGTAAGTGGCAGAAACTAAGAAAATACTAATAAGAACTTTAATCTGCGATTCATAATTCACACATGTATTTGATATGTAAACAATTAGGTTAAAATTTAAAACTAAAGATAATGAATGTTATTCAAAGTAGCAAAAAGTTTCAAAATGATCATATAAATATACTTTGTTTATATAATACTAATTTTCTTTACTTGAAAAAAAATCATAATGGTAATCTGATGCTGTACAAGTTTAACTATATTAATATTATTGTTTACAGTTGAATTTCTAGTTAAAGGTAAAAAAAATATGAAAAATTCTATGATATTTTAACAAATCACTTTTCAAAGTATTTTTAAATAAATAATACAATGCACTGGCAATAACTTTAAGATTATTTACTATATACAAATAGAAATGGTTCTTGAGAAAATGTATCAATAAATAATTGAAGCACAAAAAATATCAGAGAAATTTTTTTAAATGAAATATCTCTTACAATTATTTTACAAAATTACCACTCGAACTCAAATATACTATCACTATCACTTTTTAAACGGAGCATTTCATAGCATACGACTAATTTTGCTAACCTTTCTGAACCCAGACTATTTCTTAATTTTTTTCTGAATGGAAGAAAAGCTTTAAAATATTCTTTCAAGACCAGCATTTCTTTGCTGGCAATGTCATTATTGTAGATGCAAAAGTTACTAAATTTAAAAAGTCTTTATTTTTACTAGTATTCGTTTTTAAAGGCGACATTACCTATTTTTCTAATACAAATTTATTTTTTAATTAAAACTATCCACAATACTTTTTATTTGTTTTTTATTCTGAATAAAATGTACTTTGTGAATTTAATACTACTCAAAAATTCTGAGATAATGTCACAAAATGTGTTTGTGCCAGTTTCTGCCGGTTAAAACCGGTTATAACCACTTTCTGCCACTGGCACGGCAGAAAATGGGCAAAAACCCAGCCCTGGCTACCATAGCAAACATGTGAACAAATATAAAATTTAAGTTACATGGTTGAATTTTCTCAGAAAAATAAAAAGCTGTTACTTTGAAAATTTTTAATATTTTGAAGGAAATAATTAAAAAAATCACGATTGTCATTATTATTTTTTTTGGTTTGCTTTGCAATAAACAATGTTTTGGGAAAAGATTGGCACTTGATGTCTTGCTTATCTCCATCTTGGTATATAACCAAACATGGCGACTATGTTCCACGTAGCCATGAGGAAAAAATGAACAAACCATTTGCTTCTATTTTCCAGTATGATTGAGAAGTAAAAATTTATAACATACATGTACGTTTCAATAATTATTGCAATAAAAAGTAACGAACTACGATAGCATTCCAAATGTACCAAATAAATTAAAGGTATTCACTAAAGCACTAAATTGGCTAAAACCTTCATACGGAAGTTGCTAGTTGCTGATTAAACATGGCACTGAGTAGTAGGATTTTCTCTCGTCAAGCATATATTTTGAATGGAACAAGTACATTGTGAGGAGTTCTGATGTCCACAACACAAATGTAGGAAATTGTTTTCAATTGAAAAATATCTGTGATAACTTACGAGCCCTGCAAGCTAGGGGGTAGCCCCTACCTAGATCAGGGCAAGGGGCATCTAGGAAGGGGCAGTTGTCCCTCTCCAGATGAGGGAAGTTTAGTTAATTTTCTTGCATTCGTTGTGAATGCAAGATATCCGCTGCACTATCTCGTCAACAGAAAGAAAATGAATGTTTTACAAGTAGGGATGTAACGAATAGGGATTTGGCCAAATACCGAATATTCGGCCATTTCTTCTAGGCTGAAGCCGAATATTAAAATTTCTTCAAAATCATTGTAATTTGTTAAATTTAAAATTATTAAAGTCAAACATAAATTACACACAATCTATGACGTATGATTTAATTCTGTTTGTTAAGAATTTAAAATTAATATTTTCTTTATTGTTTTGAATGTAATGAAACTAAGAATTTTACACACAAGTGACATAGGTTTTATGGTAGTAAGCATTAGCATTATTTTATTAATTATTTAATTAAAATGAAAGATCTACTTTTGCTTAGTGAACTTTTACCTTGCTCAAAACTTTTTTATGAAGATATTTAAAGTTATGAAAGTTAATATTTTTATTTTATGGAGGCTTTAACATACCTATTTTAAAAATATCTATTAAAATTTAATACACTTAACTGGAATATATTTTTATTTTCAAAAACCCTAATAACTTATGCTATCTAAATATTTATGGTATATTCTAGGCTTTTCACATTTCTCTCTTATCCAATATTCACAATAAATCAGTCTACCCAAAGTCTGACTTCCACTTCGTTAATAATAACAAAATAAATTTCTCATATTCTCCATCACAATTAACTATTGCCAGCTTTTGGAAGCAAATGCTAAATACAGTAAAGCACCGTTTATACGTTTTTCAAGGGACCGAGCGAAAAAAACGTATAAATGAAAAAACGTATAAACGAAAATCACAAAATCCGCATTAAAAACGTTCTTTGGTTCATATTCTTTTAGCAGTTCTGAGAATTGGTTTTGAATCCAATCATCCACTGTTTCACAATCAACATCTCCTGCTGACTCTCCACTTGCAGTTTTCCCTGTTATGCCGTGTCTTAACGAAAACTTATGAAGCCATCCCGAGGAAGATGATGCATCGCATTCTACATTTAACTTCTTCGAAATTTCTTTTGCTTTCTCCATAAGCAAAGGACCACTGATGGGAATTTTTGCACTACGACACTGATTAAGCTACTGTAAAAGCACTTTCTCTACATCCGAAAATTTTCCGTTTTGAACTCCTTTGAAGTTTTTTTTTTTTTGAAGCACTAGCACCACTTTGATTATGGGTTTCCTCGATGATCTTACGCTTATAAATTATGGTGCTTAAAGTTGAAACTGGTAAACCTAATTTTTTGGCTAGGTCAACTCTTTTTAAATGTTGGTTTTCATCTGCTTGTTTTAAAAAGGACATTTTTTCTTTCAGAGACAGAGATTTTCTACTACGCGAGCTCGCAGACATCGTGATTGCTAGTGAACGATAGATCCCAGAATTTTATTAAGCTGTTAGGAGCAGGGTTGCAGGATTGCCATAAAGTCCCCAGGCTACTTACTGAAATTTAAGGGCGCCTGCCCTGGCAACACTGGTAGGAGAGGAAAAGCGCTTGTCAACTGCTATCTCTAGGTATTGCACCGCAATCAGAGTGCTCTTATCTGTGAATTTGGGATATTCGCATTCTTCCGGGGTATGTCTTTTGTTCATTTAGGCAGGTGCGTGACCACCGTACGTGGTCACAGCAGGTATGGGTCAAGGTCAAATGCGATTTCTAAACTATCGCTTGCGTAGAATCACGTTAAAATGTGCGTTTTTCCTTCATGACTTGGGGAGAAAAAAAACGTATAAATGAAATTTGCAATTTCAGGAAAACGTATAAACGAAATTATTTAACATTAATTTGTATGAGATTTCGCCGGGGCCGTTCAAAAAAAACGTATAAATGATAAAAACGTATAAATGAGAAACGTATAAACGGTGCTCCACTGTATAAAATACATTATTAGAACTTTAAAATCTGCTTTTGTTCAGTCAAGCCTAAAACAGTTTTAAAAAAGTAGTTTTTTTCTAAATTTTTTAAAATTTAATAAAACTATATACTAATGTATTCTTTTGCAATAATCATAATACAATTTTAAATGTTTAAAATCGACTAATTTCGTTATTTTTTTACATTTCTACTGCAGGAGAACTATTCGGCCGAATAGTCGGTCAACATTCAGCTAGGGGATGAAATGACCATCCGGCCAGGCCGAATATTCGTTACATCCCTAGTTACAAGTAAGCAAACTATTTCTTTTGAATGACCATTCAATGACAAAAGGTGTCATAAAACCATCCTTCAGCGCAGGAAAGCTTAGTTTTCGAGATGAAAGAAGATAGATTCTCAAAGGGTGGTGGCTCATCCCATGTGTGTGACATTTTCCTCATATCTCCCTCTCCCTTATATTCCTTCAGTCATTGGAAGCAAGCCAATCGAAATATAAACTACTTTAGGAAATGCTGATAAAAAATAACTAATAAAAAGCCTTTTCACCTCTTTTGTATCTTGTTCGCAGATTGCTTTTTCAGGCCGTTAATTCTAAATCAGGAAGTTATCTGCTGATGATCATTGTTTGGTATTGACGTTGTTGCTTTGAAGCAATAGGGGAGATTTCTACTTTCTTGAGGAGTGTTAAGAATCCTCAGGAAAAAAAATGTTTGTTTTGCTAGTCTTTGTAAAAAAAATGAACAGAAAGATAAAAAGTAATTTTCGGAGTCCAGAAAAATTGGCCGTTTGGTAATTGACCGGAATTTTTATCGATTATTTGTTGTTCAGAGATTTTAGTTTTATTTTTATTTCTCTGGTGATTGGCTGGGAGTAAAGAACTGGCTGTCGTTGAGGAACTGCTGTTGTTCAGAGCTGGCCAGTAAGTTTCACTACTGCAAATAATTGAAAAATTGGTCTTCTGAAAGTGTTTTACTAGTAAAGTTTCACGTTTGACACAAAGTTAAGTTTGATTACTTCCGATTTAGTATACAATAACACTGTCTAAATTCTATGTGCAATATGAATCTTACACTTACAGGATGGCGAGGAGAATAATTTTTGCGATTTTTGTGGAAAAGGTGCTATTGGTGGTACCAAATGCACATAAAAAATTTGAAATTTATATTACAATTCCCGCAAATACGTTGAAATTTCAATCTAGTGCTTTTTTGAACGAAATTTGTTAAAAAATTTGCTTTACACAAGTTTTGATGATGGATAGTGAGAAAAAGATGCAATTGGTGAATGGTGTCACTAACTGCTCATAAAAAATTGCAGTGTGCAAATAAATTCCTTCATTTGTCGTTAATGCACATTAATTTCGATCAAAAATATACGACGAACTATGGTAGGCGTTTCATTTTAGAAAAAAATTCTTAACAACATTAAAAAACACCCATATCTTTAAAAACAAAAATAGTTTATATGTATTTTTTTTTTTTTTTTGCAAATTTTGTTTAAAAAAGCGTAGTTCCCTCAAAAATTCAATGCACGTGCGGCAAATCAAGAAATTGCTTATGAACTTCAACTTATTTATGTGCACTTAGCCACCAATGGCTAAAACATAATCTCAAATAGAAAATGTTTTTTCAGCCCTTGAGATTAATTCTTGAGATCTATGTCGGCATTTTAATACTTGTGTGTGGCATTAATCAATTTTTGCTATATTTTTCATATTTATTGTACCTTTTAATAGTGCCTCCCTTTTCTGCGAAAGTTTTCATGAAAATAAGTATATATATAGGTATACCGGAAGTGATGTTTAATGAAATATATCTCTTCAAATGACTTATTAGAAATTTTTAACTTATTAATTCAATCTTACAGCGTTATGATAAACATAATTGTTGTGTTTTCCCAAAAATATTTTAACTAGTACCTGTTTATTTATATTTGATTTGAAGAGTGATCTAATAATTTATTCATTACCAGAAAAGCTCCAGAAGTAATGTTTGCTGAGTCAACTAAGTCCTCCTCTGATCTATTTTGACAAACATTGTGAATAAGAGTGCTTTTTCACTTTATTATTTCTTATTCTCACAACTAATTAGTTTTTTTATTAATTATATATTCTTCGTATGAAATTTTTAAGCCGAAAATTCTATTAAATTTTTTAAATGCTTAGTTGAATGTTGTACATTGTTTGCTGTCATGAGATTTTTAGCAACGGAGGTATTGGGAAAAATAGAATTTTTCCCCTTCATAGTTATATTTAACTATTATGGATGGTGACGAACTGGTTTGTCTTTTTTATGTTACTAATTTATTTGCCTGATTTTTTTTAAGCGCATGAATTTTAAAATTTTAAAGTAACTGAAACCCCATTTTACTTCATTCCAAATATATTAAAATGATAACACTAAAAATGTGTCTAAATTTCATTTTCTTTACCATTTTAAAACATTTCAAACATTTAGTAATTTTTAAATTTAGACTTTGGCCCATTTCCTCCTTCCAGTAAATGTAAAAACGTGCCAAACAAGAAAATGGTTTTTCCAACATTGCCCAATGATTTCATCCATTGTAAGTTTTCTATCACCCATTTAACCTTAAAAAGAAGCCTTTTATGGAAAAATAATGCTGCTTATATTGTGATTATGAATAATTAGGTATTGTTTGCATCAAAATAGCTTTAACAAAGATTAATGCATGCGTTTAGAAATATTCTGTATCGTTTATTTTACTTTTAAAAAGTGTTTTAGCATGTATAACTGAATAAAAGGTGTTTTTTTAGTTTTTCTTTTTTTTAAATTTTCTTTCATTTTGTGTACAATACGTTTTTACACATTCTCTCCCCATCCACTTTTTAAAAAAATATGCATATTTTTAAGCCTGATGTTAGTTGTGCATCAGTTGAGTAACGTTGCCCCTCAAACGAGAATCCTGGCTATGCCCTTGCCAGCGAGAAAATTCCCCTATGCATTTACCTATCAAATCATAGTTAACGGAAAATATCATTCAAAATTTCAAAATTCATTCGTCGGTGCAACACAACTTGACCTGATGGCTGTTGCAGATTTCAACTTAATCAGGAACAAATATTAGTCGGTGACTTTTGATCGTTGTTGAATGTTATTTAGTTGCAAATAATATTATAAATCTAGTCTTTATATCATAATCGGGAGTTCATTCTCCCCACCCCCTTCAAAAAAAAAAAAAAAAAACCTACCAGCATCTTGCCTCAAAAAATTTAAAGCTGCCCGAAAGGAGAGGGATTGTTGACCGCAAACTGTGTCATCGATAACACTGTCATTGTATGCTTGCTTTAGTAAAACAAGAATGGGGGTGGGAATAGTAAAGTATTAAGGCATTTTTTCAGAGCAGAAAATTTGCTATTTTTTAGCACCTAATTAACTCAATGTATTTACTGACAACTTTTATGATTGATTGTGCCATGTCTTAAATTGAACCCTAATTAATTTAGTGCAATTAAATGAAGTATTGATAGTAATATAATCAGGCCTTCATATTTCCTTAAAAATTCCTTAGAAACCCCTTAACTTTATTAAGCAAAATTAAGGTCCGTAAAAAACCTTAAATTTTCTGAAAATTTCCTGGATTATTTTTTTCTTCACTTTTTATCCATTGGGCTAGCTATATAGCAAACTGAAGAACGATCTGAAAGGTTCGGGGGGCCCTTGTACTTGGCATCATCGTGCAGAAATGGCATTTTTTCCCCTACTTTTGTTAAAAAAACTGCACAAAAAGTTTCTATCACTTTTCTCCCGAATATTCCACGAAATTGCAAAACGGTCCCTAAAATCTTGGAAGAGGCACGACTTTTTCTCGTGTCCTTTTTGTCAAAAAATAGCATTGTATTTATACTTAGTCTGCTTTGCGTCTATTACAGTCGACGCTCGATATAACGACCATCTGCGTCCCACAGGAACGAGTGGTCGCTATAAGAGGTATAATTTTCTAAAAAACATATACATGCATCATGCATGTTCCGTAGTTCCATTAAAATTGGTAATTTTTCAAAGATTCGAACTAAATGATATATTTTTTTTAATCATTGGAATTAAAAAAAAATATCAGTACAAAATATTAAACAGATTTTAACGTAGAAAATATTGGAAGAAAAAAATACATTCATATTTCTGGAAGCAGAACTTCTGAGCTGACATAACACCTGGCACGGACAGCATGACTCCTCTTATTTCAGAGAATCGACCCTTGGAACATTTGATTCAAACGACAAACTACCAATACATCTGTCAACCCTTTTTCAGGGAAATTCCACCATTTGCTCCCCCTCTATTCTTTCCCTAAGATGATTTTTTGGGAGTATTATCCTTAGGATTAAAAAAATTTTTGGCCTTATATGTACTTGGAAATTTTACATTTACTATTAGTACAGTGGCTAGAATACCTAGTGTGCCGTTCGGCGCGAAAATGTTGAAAACGAAACTAAGCCACCAGTAGGTGGCGCTAGCATCGACAGCGAGGTAACTGATTAGCACAGCGAACGTTAAAGAATCATTTACTCGCCTTAGTTTTCGCACTTTTTTCAGTACTAAAAAAAAGGAGGTGCAAAAAATATGTGATTTTTTTTAATAATATTCAATCATCTGTTCTAGAGAAGAATTTGGAGCAATAAATAGACGGCTGTCGTTTAGGTGAACACAAGCATGAAAAATATTTTTATTTAGTTTTCGGATGCTGTCTTAAATGAAAACCATGTATTTTGTTAAGAGAATATTGTTATACTTTTTAAAGACAGCGGTTTTTTAGTCCAATATAGTGGGAATGAGCTGTTGAAGATAATTGCATTATTATGCTCATATTACCTAAAAAAAGAAAGGCTATATGTCTATGTACTATATTTTAACATAAATAAATAAATAAAAATTAACAATAATTACTATCACATTGCAATCATGTATATTTTTTTAAAAAATAAACACTTGCAATGTCATTTTTAAAATGAACTGCATGCTTAAAATTTTGTGTTAGATTTTTTTTTTTAAATATAGATTTAATTTTTTTTAAAATTTACATTTATTTAAAAACACATTATAATGCACAAAGTTTTGGTAAGTTTCAATTACATACAAAACCAAAATAGAAACAAATAATAAAAAAAAATTAGCTTTAAATGTATTTTTTTGTTATGACAAGAACAATTTCATTTTGATATTACATTTCTTCTTCATTAACGTCAATATTGTTTCATATGTAAAATTTAATTTTTGAGTCACATCTTTTGAAACTTTTTATAGTTTCAGACAAAGGCAGAATTTTATTCAAAAACTGAACCCCCCCGAATCCCCCCTTCTGGTGGGTACCTTTGTCACATTATGATACACAATATTTTGGTCAAGTTTCAATTACATACTAAACCAAAGTAGAAACCAATCATTAACAAAATCTTGAACCAAAGCAAAAAGCTTAGCTTAAAATTTATTTTGTTGTTATGACAAGCACAATTTCATTTTAATATTACATTTCTTCATTAACGTCAATATTGTTTCAAATATAAAATCTAATTTTTGATTCACATCTTTTAAAACTTTTTATAGTTCCAGACAAAGGCAGAATTTTATTCAAAAACTGAACCTCCCCCCCCCCCCCCGACCCTTCTGGTGGGTACCTTTGTTACATTCTGATACACAAATTTTTGGTCAAGTTTCAATTACATACTAAACCAAAATAGAAACAAATAATAAACAAAATCTTGAACCAAACCAAAAAGCTTAGCTTAAAATTTATTTCGTTGTTATGACAAGTACAATTTCATTTTAATGTTAAATTTCTTCTTCATTAATGTAAATATTTTTTCATTGTTTTCTTTGAGGTGGTCAGAATTAAACCGATTTATCACGCATAAATTTACAAAGACCAAAAATGAGCATATGTTCCTCTTCATTTATTTATTTTACAGAATAAAAAAATGAAAGTTGTTCGTATACTATATGAAAGTACGAATGAGGGAGATATCTATTTCATGTCCTGCTTCCTTAGGGGAAAAACTAATCCGAAAGTAGTTAACAGCAATCAATTCATGTTAGTGCTTCAGTGTCACTTGTAACTTTCTAAATGACAATCGGCTAATCGAAAGACTTTTGGTACACAGGGCCTTTAATCGCAGCAGCTGGCCCCAAAGCCGTCTTTCGGTGGGTTTAGCCTGTGCAGCGCCGGGCGGCACGCCTAGTTAATAAATAAATTAAAAATAAATAATCAAAGAACTATCGAAGACAAACTGAAGGAAAAACAAAAATAACTAGGGATACAAAAACCCTTACATATTGTTAAAAAAAGAATAACTTCAAACATTAAACTGCTCTTACTGGTAAGTTAATCAGTGGTGTAGTCCTGGAAAAAAAAGGTGGGGGGATGCTTACATATACAAGCAAAAAATGGGAGGATGCTTATGTTAAAATTTAAAACAAGTAGGGGGGCTGCCGTCCCCCTTGACTACACCACTGAAGTTAATTTCCTATTTGTGTAATTTTTATTAAATCTTTTTACATCAAGATACTATACATGTTCAAAGTTCCAGTTTGAAAAGAAAAAACATGCTTTTAAGAAAGGGATTGGTGAAATCTCATTAAACCGCTACTCTCGACTTTCGCCCAACATCAAGGTTGGTGGTTTAACGAGGTTTGACTGCATTTGCATATGGTACTGATTAGGGATGTAACGAATTGCAGGGCTCGGCGCACTTTGGAGCCTTCAAAATAGTGAAAAAAGTGACCACAGCTTTAAAAAAAGTGACCGAAATAGTGACCATTAAAATGTAAACTTGTGTGTGCGTTTTTTAATTTAAACTAAATATAACTTGAAAAAGAGCAGTTTCGACATCGTTTGAAAACTAAACATGAATAAATAGAGCTTCTACCCAACTTTAAAAAAAAATCATAGCCTATTCAAAAACAGGAATCTTTATACCTGTAACTATGTTCATAAATACCTTTTTCAAAACCCATAAATGGGTAAGAGTGAGAGAGACAAAAGTTATTTTTTTAATTAATTTCTTTCGCAAATTGTTACTTATTTAAAAATATAAATGAATAAATATTTATTCAAATCGGCAGAAATTTCAAAGTTTAACTTACGTTCAACATTGAATAAAATTTAGTTCGCAAATGCTACTTTTTAAATATGTTTTATACTTGTTCAAGGATTAGAAAATTTCACTTGAAATAAATCCAAATTTGATATTTTATCAAAATTATTCAAACTGAAATTACTGTGTTAATCTTCTGTATCATTGTAGGAAACAAACCGTTTGATTATTTGATACTGTTTTTGTAATTTCATGGTAGTAACAAAATCCAAGAAAAATTCCCTGACTGAGCTCCAAAAACACTTCCCTGATTTTATAATTTTAGTTGTGATAGTTACACGGTATCACTGTCATACATAATGACAGTATGAGTGGCACAATCAGAAAAATTCTTTACGGGAGGGGGGGGGGGTGCACTATTTTTTTTCCTATCTGAACTTGGTGCAATTCCTTTTTATCGAGGGAGGGGGGGGGGAGGGATGGAAATAAAAAGAGGTCATAATGTAATTTTCTGAGCGATATATATAATCTGCAACTGCTAAGAATTTTTCAGATCTAAAGTTTTTTTAAGAATTTAGATTCCCCCCTCCCCTGAATCATCATTTAATGATTTCTTGACATGAATATACTGTATGGGACCCTAATTTTGGAATCCCGAAATCCGAAAAACGCAAAATATGGAACTTTTTCGAAAAAAATCGGCAGCTGAAAAAAAAAAAGACAGCTTTTGTTTTTTGAAAAAAAAAAAAAAAAAAAAAACGGGAAATGTTTTGCACCGTTTTTCTTTTGGAAATAGGCGTTTTAAAGAGAAGGAAAATAAACTGTAATGAACATGTTTAAGATCGGATATGTGCTGTTTTCAAAAAAATATATTTCGCGATTTTCTGAAAAGGGTTTGCTTTTGCAATTAGAGTTTATTAATTGTTGTTTTGAAAAACAATCGGGAAATGTTTTACACCTTTTTTTTTTTCGGAAATAGGCGTTTTAAAGAGAAGAAAAATAAAATGTAATAAACATGCTTAAGATCGGAAATGTGCCTTTTTTTTTCAAAAAAATTATTTCGCGATTTTTCGAAAAGGGTTCATTTTTGCGATGAGCTTTCCTTTTATTATTGCTTTAATTCTGAATTAATATCATTAAATTTTGCTTATTTCTATTGTTGTTTTCTTATATTTATTTTTTGAAATAAACTCTTAATTTTCGCTCGATACAGAACATTCGCGAAATTGAAAATTCGCGTTTCTCGCATTTTCCCGATGGTCTGATCTTCTTACTACAATAATTTAGTGGCTAGAGAATATAAAACAATAATAATAATTTAACTTTGTGCAAGTAAACTGTAATAGAAATAAAATTTCACGTTGATTTAAAGCACAAATGAGCATTAAAACGTTAATTTAAAGCACTTATTTGTGCTTTAAATTAACGTGAAATTTTATTTCTATTACAATATAAAACCATATCAAAATGTAACAGAAATCTTTTCTTTAATTGTTTAATTAAATAGGTTAAAATGACATTGAGAAAAGTCTAGATTTTTCGATGCTTTGCCTCGTATGTAAGCCTACTCAAATTTCGTTTTTTGTGCTAAATTTCGCGAGTTATAGGCGAGTATATACCTTAATAAAAATACTATAAATGGGCAAAATGCTGATTAAAAAGTTCCAGAGCAAATTACATGGGCTCTGATGCTACTTACAAAATTTTTTGAATGAGGACCCAAAATTCGGTAAATTCCGAAATCCGGAAAGATCGCAGCCCCGAGCGTTCCGGATTTGAGGTCCCATACTGCAACTTTATTTTCTCGAGATGCGTATTGTCTTTTCGTTGAGAAATCCTCACCAAAAATGTTCTTTTGTGATTGTGAGTTAGTTCGGGAGTGTGGGGGGGGGGGGGGGGGGGGGGCACGAAAGAAAAGAGAAATTAAGGTAATTTTCTGAGTGATATAATTTGCAACTGCTAAAAATTTTTAGTCTGATTTTTTTTTCTTTTCTAACTTAAATATCGCTTTATTTTATTTTCTTAGGATTTGCTCTTTTCGAGTAAAAAAAAAATTAAAAACAATTAAAATCATCATTCTAGATGGGGGAGAGGTCACAGGCCCTCTAGGCCTCCCCTTCTGGTTGCATCACACTGCAATATCAAACCTTAACTTCGGCACACTCGGGGCCGGCGCCACGCCGAATTTCAAAAAACGACCAAAAATGGCGGACTTACAGGACCAAAAACGGCGGATACGCGAAAGCTTCAATCCTGGCACACGTATTTTTATGCAAAATTGCAATGTTTTCTTAACTCACAGACAGACAAAGTAACTTTTTTGGTTGCTCTGCCAGAGAAAGAGCAAAAAAGTGAAAATATTGACCAATTTTTTAAAAAAAAGTGAAAATAGTGACCAATTTTTGAAAAAGTGACTAAAAGTGACCAATGCAAAAAAAGTGACTTTTAGTGAAAAAAGTGACTCGCGCCGACCCCTGGAATAGTGATTTGGCCGAATACCGAATATTCGGCCACATCTCCCGGCCGAAGCCGAATATTCGGTAATTTCTTCTAGGCCGAAGCTGAATATTCGGCCAATGTCTTAGGCCGAATACCAAATATTCGGCGGCCAAATATTAAAATTTCTAGAAAATCGTTGTATTAGAAAGTATTTGACAAATTTAAAATTATTAACAAAGTCAAACACCAATTACACACAATCTATGATGCATGATTTAATTCTGTTTGTTAAGAATTTAAAATTAATTTATTTTCCATATTGTTTTGAATGTAATAAAACTAAGAATTTCACCCACAAGTGGAATAGAAATGAGATTTTATGGTAGTAAGCATTAACATTATTTTACTAATTATTTAATTCAAATGAAAGAACTACTATTGCTTAGTGAACTTTTACCTTGCTCAAAACTGTTTTATGAAGATATTTTAGAAGTTATAAAAGCTAATATATTTATTTTATGGCGTTTTTTTACATACCTATTTTTAAACGATCTTTTAAAATTTAATACACTTAACTGGAATATATTTTTATTTGCAAAAAACCCAATAACTTATGCTATCTAAATATTCATGATATATTCTAGGCTTTTCACATTTCTCTCTTACCCAATATTCACAATAAATCAGTCTACCCAAACAGAGTCGGACTTCCACTTTGCTAATAATAACAAAATTAATTTTTCCAATACCATAATTAACTTTTGTTAGCTTTGGGAGCAAATGCTAAATATAAAATACAATATTACAACTTTAAAATCTGTTTTTGCTCAGTCAAGCCTAAAACAAGGTTTAAAAAAATTGTTTTTTTCTTAATTATTTTTATTTGTTAAAACTATAAACTAATGTATTCTTTTGCAATAATTATAATACAATTTTAAATGTTTAAAATCTACTAATTTCTTTATTTTTTTACATTTCTACTGTAGGAGAACTATTCGGCCAGGCCGAATTTGACCTTACTGAGTATTCGGCTTGGTGATGATACGATTATTCAACCAGGCCAAATACTGAATATTCGTAACATCCCTAGTACTGATCAGGTGAAATTGCATCAAAATGATCTGTTTTAAGTTCAAACAAAGACAGACACATAATTTCTTTGGTCGTTTTCATAAGGAGCACATGCAGTTCTAATTCAAATCCTTTAAAATAATATCGAAAATTGTCCTTACCTTGAACAAATTCTGCGCAGGATAAATTCACTTTAGGATCTGCAGTGGGAGCAGTAATTTTGTTTTCTCTCACCAGCATTATGTATCATTCTTTTGATATAAAACCTTTTTATTACAACAACTATGATGCCACACTACACAAAGCAATAATATTTATAATATGACACAAAATACAATTGAGGACCAAGTTCGTATGCTCTTACCATGCTATCTGAGATGCCTAGTGCTGCTTTCATTGTTTCGTTTACTGCGTTGGTGTTGCCACTCAATATATACATTTTACTTCCTTTTTTTGGATGGTGTTTTATATTTAAAATTTTATTTTGTTCTTTCTCGAAATAACGTATTTGCAGAAGTATCCATTAGTAATTTATGCATCAACTCTTTGACGAGTAGGTTTTTTTTTTGTACACACTAGAATTGTTATTTATGTTTGTCTCTGGTAGAACAAGCATCACAAAATAGGATTACCATCCAAAATTGGCCCTTACTTACATGTTGCAAACAATTGATTGTTTTCAATTGACTTATCAGCACTCCCTTCCTTACTGTGTATTGTGGCATTTTTATAATAACTTATACACACATTAAAATGTCTTTAAAGTGGACTTTCAATAAAATATGCTTGTTTCATTACACTGATCTAACTTAATAGTTAATTATTAATAGTAACCAATTAAGAAAATTCAAAAAGGTAAAATGATTTACTTTTTGTGAGTCTCTAAACTTAATCAAAAATTGTAATCCACCTTACGTAATTGATTATGTTTTTCGCTTTCTGTAATCATTGTGGCAATCAATAACTATTTTGAACATGACTGTGATTGTAAAATTGTAATCATAAGTTTAATTGCCTATTTGTTCATAATCAATTACATTTACTTGTGATCAACTCCAATCCATTATCTATACAGATTTAAATGCACATTTGTACAATTATAGCTAGCGAAGAAGTTTTACTGCAACTAAATATGGGAAGTTAGAAAAATGAAATTGAAATATTCACAAAAGACTTTTCAAAGAAAATGTTTTATTATTTTTTTTTACAATGAATACCTAAAAAAGTAATTTGAACATCTGAAATAATTAAAAAAGAAAAAGAAAAAAAAAACAAAGCTAACCATTCTGAACTTAATTTAATGTTTGTAGACAAGATATCAACAAGTATAACTGTAACATTATATACTTTTTTTTTGAAAGCAAAAGAAAAAAAAAACATCACAGAAAGAAATAACCATTTAAGAAGAATTATTTTCCAAGTTATAATTCAAAGCAGGTTGAGTGTAAGTGACTAAAATCAAACATTTATATGTTGGATATCAATATTTTTCTTGTTAATACTAATGCCTTCCAAATACAGTAGAACCTTTATCCATTATTAGTTTTTTTGCTCTCCCCTAAGTATTGTCTTGTTTTAAGTCTTATGCTATCTTAATAGTGTTAATTATACCCACGTAGATTATATCTGAAACTTGCAGATTCCTGTATAAATAGCATTATATTTGGTGATTATGAATCAACTGATGAAAAGGTTGTGACATGTTGTTTCACTTCTATTTTAAGAAATGGATGATGATTTAAGGCAGGAACCTGCTTTAGAAGGCCAAAAAAAAAAAAAAACGTTTTTTGGGGATTTTTTTTAGGACAGAAAAAAAAGCAAGTCCAGCGAAGTTTTCAGATCATTTTATTACATTTTTGAACAAGTGAGTGAAAAAATTTTAAGGGAAAAATATTCAAATGCTGCCGACTTTTATACAAATTTGTGCAACACCTTGCAATTGCAGTATCCAATCGGCGGGCAAGATGGAGCTTGTAATTTTCGTCTAAAACAAAAAACCAAAAGTTTTCTACATTTTCCTATATTTATCTTCTATATGAACTAAGAAAACCCCGAAAATTTGTGAAATTAAAAAAATTTCTCATGTTTAGAAAAAAAAGTGTCTTTTGGAACAACAAAAAAATTATTTCAACTTGCTAAAAAAAGTTCAGAATTTTTTTTTTTATTAATTTTTTTAGTTCAAATAGAAGAGAACACAAAACTACAGCTAACAAGCCTTGTTTCGTTTGGATTGGTTGTCTAGTTTTCTCACAATCACGCCCGCCAGTTTAGAAAAATCATAAAAACGAAAATTTGAGAAAACGCGCTTGAAAGTTTACGAATGGGAAAATGTTAATTTCCTATTACTTGGTGATGATACACTAATCAGCTATTTCTGCGTCAAACCTTCAACTTCCTCAAAAACTCATTCGAAAGACCATTGAACCGTTTCACGTACATAGTTCGGAGCAATTTGACGGAGGGGAGGGGACGGGAGCGCGTTCCAGCTGCCCGAGGGCTCGCATACCAGCTCGGACACCTGGCCACGTTTAGGGCTGTATTTTTGAAAATATTAAGAATTAGCCTCTATCACTTTACATACATATTCTTTAGGTATATTAGGAATAGATTTTAGCGATAAAAACAGAATTGTTTTTTTCAGCCTTCTGAAGCAGGCTCCTGCCTTAAGAAAAGAGTACATACTAACCTAAATTTCTCAATTAAATAAATAAATTTGTTTTTTTCTTCAGATATGCAAATTGTTTACAGTATGTATCTATACCCTTCATATTTTCTATATTTTAAGAGTAAATTTATTATTGAAATATCTTTTTACACAATTGGAATTTTTATGCTCATTCTCATTTTTCCTTATGTATCATTGAAAATGAATGGTTCCATGAGAAACAATTGATGCAGGTTCTATTGTACTTCTTTTAAGAAATTCTTTTATATTTATTTAACGAATAAATTGACAAAGTTAGACTAACTTTGGAGAAAAAATCTGCAATATTTATATGTTATATTTTGCTTAATATTTTAAAAGAAAACATACGAAAGAAAATACAGGATGTTTTAATTTCACAGCATATAAACGTGTACATAAAAAGCATCAATTAAAAATTTGCTTGAAGTCTAACACTGACTTGGAAAATTTCCCCTAGAAGTTTTCAATTACATAACAGAAGGGGGAAAAACGGGAACAATATTTCATGCTGACTGATATTTAAATAACCTTTTATATCTGTTTATTTACAATATAATACACTACGCAGAGCTGCTAGAAGCAGATTTCAATGCAATGCAATGAGTGTCGACAGCATCATGATTTATATTTAACAAATAAATTACAGTTTGATAAAAAAAATATCAGTCCAGGTAATTCTTAATGGAATTAAAATGTACTAGTATAAAATCATGCTTGAAATGTTGGTACAAATAGTAAAATGCTTGGTTCTTCCAAAAGCAACATAGTTTCATAATTTATAAAAAAAGGGTGGGGATCTAAACATCAGAAGCAATCTTTTAAGAACTGTAAAATATTAAATGTTTAATATCAGGACTGAAGTACTGTGAATTGCATAGCACATATGTTGCATAGAATTAAATTATTTGTTTATACATTTTTTTAGCAATACATGACTTGTAATGAAGCCTTTTTTGTTACTTTACTTTAAGATAAAAAAATAAAATGTTGCAGTAGTATTTAAATATAAAATGATATAGAAAAAATAGTTTTATTTAGTGTAAAAATTATAAATTGACAAAATTGGCTAGATATTTTTAATTCAAACAAAAAGCTAAGTTCATTACCAATTGCACTGTAGCATCAACTTTATTTTTGGGCATGTTATAGAAGGCTGTATTATGTTTAGTTAACAATGCTTCATATCAAGCAACCGATCTTCATGGATTGATTCAGTGAAAACTACATGTTGCCATTTTAGGTCCATAGTTCGTGAGCAAAAAGGAAACATGATTTTGTAATGTGACAAAAAGAAAAAATATATATGCTTCCTTCTTCACATGGTTGAATCGATGCCAAATGCATGTAGCACATGAATATTCGAAAAAACTTCCATATGCTTCTTAATTTACAAAGTTCAAAGTGAGCATATGAAAAAATTTTAAGGATAACATGTATCCCATGATCATAAAAAGTTCATAACATTACAAATACCTAAGGATTTCTTCATACCAGTTCTCATGCTACATAAGTATAAATTTTCCTAAAAGAAAATAAATAATATTTTGAAAAAAGTTTTGCAAGTTAGAATTTTAATCAATTATTATTGTACATTAGTTAAATTTAATAATTATAATACAACAAATATGACAACGAGGTTATCATTTTTTAAATTATAAAAAAATCAATATTTTAAACTTCTGTTAAGTTTTCATCAAAACATTTAAAATGCTTTGGAAATAATTATTATTAATTTGGATTACAAAAAAATCCAAACTAATAGCAACTATTTAAATTATTTATATCTCTTTTTTAGAGGTTTTTTTAAAAAATAAGATTAACCAAATAGCTTAGAAAATATAGATATGTAATATTTATTATAATATTATATGCAGTCACAATTAGTCAGACTTTTGGAGCAGGGAAATTCAAGTTTTGCATTGATTCTACATTCTGCCATCTCCTTTCCCAAGCAGGCTTCGAACGGTGCTTAACTTCGGTTTTTATTTTTTAAACGCCCTTAAAAGTGCTCAATTTGAATTTCCTGTATTAAAATCCAAGATACATTTTTGTTCTATGTGGAAAGAACAATATGTGTAAATAAAAATTTTAATTGTACATGAATTTTATTGAATGTAAACGAGAAGGAATCTGCTAAATTTTTGAATACAAAAATAAAATAATATCAAATGATTTTTTACATGCTTCACCTTCTGTACCTTTTTTTTTAGCTCACCAAAGTATTGAAATGCACAATCTTTTTCCTTCCTAAACAGGATTTGGAATTGTCTTTGTAAAAGTGTTTAGCAACTCTCTTTAGAGTATAAACATACTATTTTATATTATTTTAAATTAATTTTGAAAAATTTCAGTTCTTTTTTTTTAAAAAGAAATTACCAAAATACTATGAATTAATTATTTAGTTTTCTTCAGTAATAACACAAAACTGAATAAGAATTTCATGTAGTTACAATTTTAAAGCTGTATTACATTTTGAATGGTTTCAAAAGAAATATTTTGATTTATTAAAATTTCACTTAAATAAGATGAAATATTAATCATTGATAAAATTCTTTTAAAGCTGTAGATCTTGATACAGAAATATTTACTTTGAAGCAACTAAATAGTAACTACACTAATATTCTTAAGGTGTAAGATAAATTTGCTTTGGATATAATTTGATTGATAGATGGAGACTTATATTAAACTGTATTGATTGAAACTTAAATTTTAGTACTTTCTTTAAAAAAGTAATTCACTGACTCCCCTCCCCCCGACTATGTTACTTTATTTATTAATTTATATACTAGCGGTACCCGCACGGCATTGCCCTAGCTGAATTTTAAAAACTTCTCCTACTGCGCTGTCCCTGCTAAGAGTATAAAAATTGTCACCTGTCGCGATGTCCTTGATAAAAATGTAAAAAACGTTGCCTGACGCGCTCACCCAAGGGGTAATTAAAACTGCCAAATTGTAGCACGCCGTCATTTGTTGCATTATTTTTCATCTGGAAAAAAACCTTAGATTGTTTGCAAGAATGAAATTGCAATATGATATTAATTTTATTTTCCGATCGTGTTGAACTGTTGTCTTGCTAACAGAAAAATAAGTTTCATAATGAAATAAAGCTCCGCTAGCGGTACCTGCGTGGTGATGTACGTGCTAAGCATTTAGTAAACGTCGAAAAATAAGTTTTATATTGAAATTAAGCTGACACTATTCAGCTTTAGTTGAGGAAACTGCTAATTATTATTTTTGTACCAAGGTAAGCCTTAAGAAACCAAACTAAAAAGCTTATAATTGGCATTCTTATTGACTTAGAAACTTCAAACAAATTTCATCTTGTGCAGAAAAATCAGCGCTTTCAATCAATATATTTTATTAATATGTGCAAAGTTTTTGTTTTCACCCCCATATTGGGGAATTTATGTGGAAATATGAGTAAAATTGGAATTAAAAAAGGAACTACTGTCGGATTTTTTTCTAACGGGTCTATAAATCTTCCTCTTGAATCACTCTGTCTGTTGACGAAAACTGCATTAAAATCCGTTGCGTAGTTTTAAAGATCTAAGTGTACAGAAACAGGAACCGACTGTTTCAATTCGTTATTTTAAAAGAATGTATATTATGTTAGAAATGAACATTGTACATATATTATTTGTAGATATCTGTAAATATATAAGTAAATGCTACATAAATTCCTTATGTAATACTTGTAATATTTTTGGGTAAAAATTCTATATGAACTTTTTTTGTTCTTTCTAAAAACATATTACACAAGCAAAAATCCTTATCAACAAAATAATTGAAAAACAAAAATAGAATATCTGCAATTTCGCTAATTGAAAAAAATTGAAATGAATGTTACATTCAGAAAATTATACTTATTAAAAAGTAATCAAAATTATTTTATTTGCCTATCATGGATTTTGAAGGGAAAATTATTTTTACATTAACAATTTAAAATCTACAGAAAGCTTTCCCTCATTGTTTGCTTTTAAATATTTTGCCTTAATCTATTATCTCATTTTAATTTGATTTTTAAAGTCTTAGTATCTAAATAACCATAGTCAATATTTTCACTTATCTATATAAAAATGCATATTTTTTTCTTATATGGAAATGAACAAATATCAATGTTGAAATATTGAGCGAAAATAAAAGATAATCCTTCAACATATCTTGATACGTATCTATGCATTAAAAATAATATGTCTAAAATTAGAGTTCTACTGTAGCAATCATGTTTCGTGAAAAGTAGAAGTTCGTTATCTGAATGCAGTAAATTAATTTTTGAAGTGGAAATATTAACTTTTTTCTCCCCATACTGAGTAAGTATATAAATGTGTTGAACACATTCTGCAATTTTTGATGGCATTCTCTTGTTTTTATGCAAAAGACTTCCTGCCGAAATCCAGTAATGTCCCAATTACGAATGTTATCAACTGATGAGCGGAGTTATTAAAAAAGGAAAAAAAAAAATCGGCCTATGAATGTTGCGCAATAGTTTCAGTCTGGAGGCTTTCTAGTTCAGGGGGTGTTGGCTCCGACCCAGCTAACAAAAATTTACAATCTTGGGACCCACCTCTTAGCTTCTTAGAGAAAAGGCATAAGGATTGGTAGTGCTCAGATCCCTTAGTGGTGAATTGTGGTACTACTAACTTAATGCTATCTTATTTGTTCTAATTGAAATATATATTTCTTTAAGTGTTACCAATGTGAATGAAAGACTGTTGAAATAAGAAACAACTTAAATCGTTTTTTTTATTACTTAAATACCTACACCCGCAGGTGTTTTTTTCATGGTTATTTCAATGGGAAGGATGTATTTGTTTCTTATTTCTCTTCATTAAAGTTATAGCATCAACTTCAACCTAAGTTACTTTTATTTGCAGACTTCATATTTTTTAAATTTATGTGCACAGTGGCGAGGGCCCACTCAATATTCGCTCACAACCCAACAGTTGGTCCCGACTCATAGTTTGGGAAATACTGATATGTACAGTACCAAACCCCAAATTCGCGATCCCAAAATTCGGAACATCCTAAAATTCGGCACTTTTTCCAAAAAAAAAAGAAACTTTTTTTTCCGGAAAATATTATCTAAGAAGTTGCCAAAACAACAAATGCCAATATATTTTCATCCAAATAGAAGCGATCTTGCCAATATTTTGCTAAATTACAGAAGCTAAACTTAGTAGGAGACCGAGCTAGTTCCCGAGAACCCTTCTCCTAAACCATGATGAAAAGCAAAAATAAGGTTTCTAGGACAGGAAGAGGGGATTGCAATGTCTATTCATCAATTTATCAACACTTCTGCTTTCACGATGAAGCAAGGTCCCGTGCGTACGAAAATTGGTACTACAGCGATGAAGATCTTATCTTAGACCATATAGTTTATGGCCTAAGATGAAGATGCAGTGGCTCCTGAGGGAGGGGTGAACTCAAGGACGAAATTCTAGCCTTCTTTCCAGTGGAGCTAATTCGCCAATGGTTACTCTTTTTTTCTTTGGGGGGGGGGGGGAGGAGGGAGGGGTGATCATTCGGACATAGGAGGTATGCTAATGAGCGTTGGTACTTTCATATACATCTTTTTTTCGATCCTGGTTTTATGGAAAGATTAATTTTTTGCGATCGTAAATTCTGAAACGAATTTATTCTAGAACTTCTTCGCCCTTTTGGGGAAGAAGATTATTTTATAAAGTGTTTGCATTCCACCTTTTTGCTCTAAGGTCAACATTAGAAATAACTGGTTCTTTAGTGGTTTGAATTTTACTATAAATGCAAACCTTTTCAGTGACCAAGGAAGATTCCTTTTTTCCACTCCTTTTTTTGATTTTGTTCTCTGTGAATAGAATGAAAGAAGATGTCTGCATTCACAAAGGGCTTAAACTGTTCAATAATCCAAAAAAATGAAGAAGTTGTCAATCTTTCCCCCATGTTATTATATATGATAAATAGGGCTCCTAGGTTATTCTTTTCATTAATGGGGATAAGATGGCAGTTGAAAACCAACATACTCTATTTAGTTTGTATTGAATTATCTGTTTAGAATAGTTTCATTTCGCGATGTTTTGAACGCGTGTCCGCTAGTTGCGGGAACAGCGCGCAAACAAACTTTTTTTAAGTGGGATTTCAAAAAATATTGCGGGAATCACGCTGCTTAGCGCGAACCCTGCTTATTTATCTAGCAGTTGAGAAAACTGTAATCAGGCATAATAACATCGGTAGGTTTTAAAAATCTTAGAAACAAATGGTACGATAAAACCTTTTGTGCAAGCTTTTTTTTATGGCCTCCATATTGATGAAAAATTACCTCCAGATGATTTATTCATTCGCACTATTAGGATGGTAAAGATCAGCATTTGATCGGCAAATGAGCAGCGACGAAAAGGCCACATTCCAATTCTATAAAATAATTTTTAAAAAAAATCTATGAAATAATAGCATTTCTATAAAAATCGGGGGATTTCCCAGGCATCCTCAGTTTGCCTTTTTGCATTTTTAATCCATGGCATCCAATGTCACAGGATTTTGATCCTGCCAACACATAGTCATGCTTGCCATCCCCCCCCAAAACCCCCGTATGTTTGCATCTGACTCACAAGCACCTATAAACTTAAAAACACATGTGTACGAAGAAGACCTTGTGATTGCATGAAAACAAGATAGTACTATGCTGCTTCAACACTAGCAGCCAATCAGCACTAAGCTAGACTGAAACAATGTAATGACATTAAGCTCCAAGCTCTTATGAGGAAAGAGTAAAGATGGATGCCAAAACAATGTGAAAAAGTGAGAAGAATATGAAAGCCTGACCCAAAGATGAGCAATAAATGTTGCAAAAAAAAAAAAACAAAAACAAAAAAAAAAACAACCCAATTAAAAAAAACAATTAATCCAAATTTTTATATGAAACCCCCCCCCCCCCAATAAATACCAATATGACTAAATTAACATTTTCCCAAAAATGAATTTCAATAAAACCATCACACCAGCAAATTTCATGAAAAACACAACCAATTTTTCCCCAGGTAGAACATAAAAAATAATATGTGATATACTATATCACAATATGTTTTTACAAATTGTGAAAGTTTATTTTACAGAGACATTTTTAAATGAATTATTTAATTTATTTAAACATGTTATTTTCCCATCTCAAACAACGCTCCACAGAACTATGTTAGCTTAAATTTAGTTCTTTTTAAAAAGTTTTAACTTTAAATTTGGTACTAAATTTTCTAATTGCGAATAATAATCAAATATCAGTTTACCTGTCTTCTGCTGTTCTTGCAAGATATTCTCGTTCTATTAAACCTTCAATTCTTTTCTTAATAATGATAGGACTGGGATAAAACCTGGACTTCAACTGCTCTGTTACCTAAGTTATAAGACAAAAACATTATTAAAGCAAAACAAGGCCACATATTAACATTCAAAATTAAAATTTATCAAATTGCCCAGAGATGGTTGTGGACTCTAGTAAAATTTGAAAATGGTGAAGAATTTGAAATTTTCTGAAACTACGGGGGGGGGGGGAGTGTTCTTTTTTTAAAGAAATGTAACAACATTTTACGATCAAATAAATACATAAATTTAAATGATATCGCAAAAATATAAAGTAAAGTTCTTACAAAGAATACATTATATGCAGTAGAAAAAAAAAAGTTTACAAATGATTATCACAATTTAAAATAACAAATAAGGTATATGTAGTTTGGCAACCCCAATGGGCTTAAAAGAAATTTGCGAAACGCTTAGTTATTTTACTCTGTGTTTACCTTTTTACTTTATATTTTAGAATCGGTTTCCTCCTATTTCGACTTAATAAATTTAAATTTGCACAAATTAAGGACGGGAACTATTTAGTGTTATGGAGTAATCTACCCCCTTTAGCGGGTTTTCTGCGAGTTTCCTCATGGCTGAATTAGAATGCCCATTCAGAAGCTTGAAGAAAACTATGACAACAGGTTGCGAGGTGAACCCGGCATTGGAGGACGAGATGCCTTCACATCGGGTGAGCAACGGTTTTAACTATTTTTTCTTCATGAGCTGCTGTTATATATTAGCATGAAATTACTATAATGTACTACCATCTTCTTGTGAATTATAAAATCTGATTGATAATCTACAGCAGCATCTTGTTGGAAGTATTCATCTGTATCCTATATATAGGTTTCGAAGCTCATAGATGAAGCGCCAAGAAATGGGGAGACGATGAACCACCAAATCAAGCTGAATTTTAATTTTGCATATATTCTAGATTTTTTACACGTTGTTTTTCATCTAAGATATGCTGCGTCATCTTCTGATATTTATCTCAGGAATTCCATGGTGATGGAAATGCAACAACTTGTACAATCTTGCGGAGCAACAAAAAAAAAAAAAAGAAAGAAAAAAGAATCAACCGTAATTCATCAAGGCTATTGAATTTTCGTGCCTAGAACTTTTCAATTGAGAGCGCTTCAAATTTATTCACAGCCAGAACTATAAAAATCTCGGAAGAACTTTAAAAAAAAATAACGGTTAAGTCACTGTACAACATATATCATCAAATGATCAACTACGAGTCCACAAAAACCCTCTGATCTGTAAAACCAGGTTGTATCTATTTGTTATTAATTGAGTTAATTCTGTTGATGGTCTATGTTGATATTTTATTATTGAGATTTAAATTGATTCTAGAAGGTAAAAAATTCAAAATGAAACGCCCAACGTATTTTAGGGAAAATATTTTATAATCCAGGCATCTCTATTTTTATACATGTTTTTTCATGCATTGAAGTGATAATAAATAATTTTCAGTTCAATCAAGATGATTTTTGAATTATTGAATTGTTCATGATTTCATAAAGGTTTTAAATATGATTTTTAAATTGGTTCTTCTAAGTATCCACAGCCATTCTAGCTTATCGAATATAAGTATAGTATGGTTATGGTATGAATGTTCTGACACAGTTATATTATACAACACAATCGCAATGTACTAATTAAATTAACCTGAAAACCATTTTGAAAATGTTTTAATTACTTGAGTAAAATCTCACTCATTAATATATTAAAGAACCCCCTTTTGCATGACCATACCAGTCTACCTGAAGGTGATGGCGAGTTAAATGTAGTGGAGCATTATTTATATGATGCCGAAGGGGGTACTGGAAAATGTTGTATAAAGGACACCACCATATATAATCGATTTACCCTTCTGGCTAGATCCCAGAATAAGGACACACTAAGATGTCATATAAATGCGAATGTTGCATAAATGTTCCTTTGTACTAACATACCCTATTTTGCTGCAAAAAGTAAAAAATGAATTTTACAAGATAGAATTCTCTCAAATGCTTTAACATGGAAGTTCTGCGTTAAATTCGTCAAAGTTAGACCTCCTGTGTCGTAACAAACTGATGTAGAAACAACACTTCTGCAGGATACTTTATAGAAAACTGACCAGTATCACAATGAGGTTTTTTTACCGGAAATTCTCCAAATATGGCCACTATTGCCAAACTGACATTTGATTTGGCATCACATTTTTGTCGAGATAAGGCCAAGTTGTCACTAAATGACTTAGTAATAGAGGTAAATTGGGTGATGCCTTGGAGAAATTATACTATATGAAAAACAACTTAAAATTAACCTTGATTTACTACAAAAAACCAATAAAGCACTTTTTTGGAACATCCAGATTGCAGCTAAAAGGGAGGTAGTAGCCTTTGTACCCATAGTCTACTTCTACATACAAAATTTCAATCTTTCACAAAATATTAATTTTTGAGTTATACAAGATACGCACATAAAAACATACATGGGTACAGATGTCACATCAAAACAGACTTGGGAATGGCCAAAATGGATATTTTGGTGGTCTGTACGTAGATATATAAAAAAAGCAGGTGGGAAGTGATTTATGTTTGCTTTCATAGTACTTTGACTCCAAGCACCTAAGACACTAGAGTTCTCTCAACAGTCGAAATTCGACTGTAATGAAAACTATGCTGTTTACATAATTATATAAGTATTATTCATCAAATTTGGCGATTATAACATTGAGCTCCCTTAAAGCAAACGTAGATTAAATCATTGTCTCCGCAGGGCCAATTGTGCTCATAAATGTACTTCTGCTGATTTAGTATTAAGTTGAGGGGCAGTTGAATAAAAGTAAAATGTTAGCTTCCATACACTATTCTCATTTTTCATTTCATTGTCTCAGAGAAGCCTTCACTCAAACTCTTATTATAATTGCTTTTAATATTACTGCTTCATGGCAACAAATTCTTTTTGACAATGAGTTTTATATTATTACCTAATAATTTACTGAACCAAGACATGTTGCCATCTGCTATCTATAACAATATAACATAACAATTATAAATGAGGCTTGCCTGACAAAAGAAAAGGGGAAATAACTGATAATAAACCGTTTCCAAAATATCACTAAAACTTGATAGCTACTAAACAAAAAAAAAAAAAAAGTTAGAAAATCAGTTGAAAAACAGAGGAGAAAATGGTTCCCAATGGTTTTGTCTTTGCCTATTTATATGTAGTTAATTGAGAAGTGAAGGGGGAAAAATTTCAAGTGAAAAAAAAAAAAAACAATTTTTGAGTGTGAAAAAAGTTTGAACAGTATTGGAGATATTTTCACAGCCTACTTGTAATTTTCATGACTTTTTTTTGTTACTTCCGTGAACAATTTCCAAATTAGTGATATTTATGGGACTTATGTGACCTACAGACCTCCAGGTAAGGGGTAAAGAAGAGTTTAAATTCTTGAACTAGAAACATATGACCATGTCAACAAAAATTTGCTACATTATGTTCACATCAGTTATCAATTGTGATAGGAAAAAGGGGAATAGTGACATTTGTAGCAAGAGTAAAAAGAGTGCATTGTTTTCATAGTCTATTTAAGATTTTATAAATAAAGATTACAGATAATAAAATAAAAAAAACAACTTACTTCAGCCACCAGAATGCTATGCGCCATTCGTTTACGAGCTTTCATTATCCTCACTATTGCTGCTTCAATCGTAGAAAATTAAGGAAAAGTGTACAAGTGTATGAAAGTTTAAAAAACAAAAGCTTTAAATATTTTCTATTAAATAATTAATATATATATATATAGTAATTACACCACCAAAGTTAGGAGAACAAGTAAGCTTCCTACAACACAGTAAATATGAGGGTAATTCGATAATTAAAGAGAAACTGACTTGGAAAAAATTATTTCTACAAAATAAGACTTTTCCTACTTTTCAACATAATCCTCATCAATATTTATGCACTTGTCCCAACGGGTTACTAGCTTTTTTATCCCGGCTACAAAGAACTCTTTGTCTTGGTTTCCAACCCAATTTCCCACAAATTTCTTGACATCCTTGTTATCCTGGAATTTCTTCCCTAGTAATACCTCCTTCAGTGGACCAAACAAATAGAAATCAGAGGGTGCTAAATCGGTGCTATAAAGGGGATGAGGCAGTACCTGCCAGCACATTTTATCAATGGTTTCATGGCTTAATTGAACATGAAGACGTGCATTTGTCTTGCTGGAGAGTCACACCTCTCCTCTGTACCTACACTAACTTGAACTTTTCTGCAATCATTTCTACTGTGACACAGCGGCCTGCACGAATAATGTCATCAATTCAATTTTCAAGTGAAGAAGTTGAAAAATACAATAGGCCGGCCAGAACAGTGTTCGTCAGACATTGATTCTCAACCACCTTTTAACTGTTCTTGCTGAAATTTTTACCCACTTGTAAAAATATCCACATTTCATACAACTTTCACCATACACTTTAATCAGTCTAAACTATACATTAGCTTAAAACGTACCCTTCACAAAATTACAATCAATCAAAACAGACCCTTTACAAAATTCTGAGCTACCAGATCGTACTTTTCACAGAATTATTTATTAAATAAGTCACCAACAATAGTAAATTTTGCCACTATACGTTTAAGTTCTGACTTTTCACAAAATTATTTCCTTTTTTAAGAAAATCTTTTTAAAATTCACAAAAACAGAACCTTGTTGAGAAGTAAATACAATTACACAGCCAAAAGTCGGAATCATCTTAATGCAAGATGTTGGGAGATGGACAGAATCAATAATTGGTGTAGTTGCAGTGAAAATTGAGAGAACCTAGTCTTTTTTAAATAATATGATTTCGGAAAAACATTTTAGCAAAAATTGGAGAGGCAGTGCAAGTTTCCAATAAAAGCCAGAGAAAGATACATTGGAATCAAGTGATGAATGTGGAAATTAAGGGACTGTTAAGGACTTTGAACTAAAATTAAGTACTTTTAAGGTCCCTTAATTTTTAAAATGAAAATTAAGAAGTTTTTAGGAGCTTTTAAGGATTGCAGGAACCCTGCATGTTTTATTAAAAGTAACATACAATTATTGGTTATTAGGCATTAATACTTCTATCTGACTAAATTAAAAAAGAACCTTGTTAGCTGCCCATTCAAACAAGTTCTAATGCAATTCAATAATACTTTCTTAAAGTTGCAAATAAATATACTCTCACTATGTGATATAGAAAAAATTTGTCATTAAAATTCTGCCCACTATTAGGTGGTTCAAAATGTGAATACGGGCCCCGCCACTCTTTAAAAAATCCCATTCGTATTAAAAGATTTGCTTTCATTAAGCAGCTGATTTTAAATACTGCCCATTTATTTGAAATAAGTTTGATGTTTCCTACATATTGCTAGACTTGGTTTCATAAATAAAAGTGAAAAAAAATCACTTCAGTTAAATACATTATATTTTCATTTACTTAATACATAATTCAATTATAATTTAAAAAAATATTTATTGTGGTTTGTTTCAAAGAATCATTACTAAAAATCCAGTAATGTTTGAAAATGCATAAAATTTAACAAAATGCTCTTTATTGCCACCGTTTCCCTCCAATATTGACAGAAAATATCATACGTTCATTGGGCGTCAAATGAAGCTGGCAAAGGTTCAGTTTGCTTATCATCTTTGTTTATGTCAATAGAACAAAAATGTTTGGCAGTTAAAATTTTTTGTACAATATATCAGAGTCGGATTTCCCAACTGACATTTGCAGATCAACGTCGAAGGAGACATGTTTCAAGAACTCTTCAGTAGATTTATCTTCTCCAACTAAAAATTCTTTTTGTGTAGTAGAATTGTGAATGCTGAAGCTACAAGCTTTAAACCAGTTCTTGTCATAACAATTTCCTAAGAGCTATGAAGGATATGCATTGCTCAACATGAATTGAAATGAAATGCTCGTCATGACCTTGACTTATTAGAGTACAATGTTTGATACTGTGAATTTTAAAAATGGCAGTGCTGATTTTATTAGGGGGTGACTTTATAACAATTTCATAGATTTGAATTTGTTCCCTTAAATTTGATTTTAATAAATGGGTGATTTTATTAAGCAGTGATTTTAGCAACAGAAAGTACTGTACTAACAAGAATATGGTGCACTGGAACAAGAAATAATTTAGGTAGCATAAATGAAAAGGATATTCATGCTTCCTGTCTTCATCTACTTTACTTCTTGTTTCTTTTCGTTCTGGTTCAGATTCACCTTTAGCAGCAACTACCAGAAAAAAATGCAATTAAAATTTCCATTTACAATGCTAAACATTATAAATAATTTTTAACAATGAGTTAACAAAAAAAATTGTCTTACAACTTATGAAAATTTAAAACTAACTTGTTGCTTTATAATATTGTAACTTTAACTCTTTTTATTTATGAAACAATTTTGTTGATTTTGGTGTCATTGGAAAAATAGAAATTTAAAATATTTATTTAAAGGGTTAATAAGTTACATACTACTTATAAAGTTGTAATAAAAGAAATCTCTACTATATTTTTGTTGAAAATTTCAGTTTTTTTACAATAAAATTACAGGTCTTATGACAATATTAATACAGCAAAAGCTCAACAATCCGGAAAGCATGGTAAATGCCGGATTCTGGATAGGCAAAATTTTCCAGATAGTTGAGCACTTGAAAATTCATCATATATTGAATATGTAATAAGGTCACAAGAAATGAAAAGTGTTTATGTCCCAAAATAGAAAAAGGAATTGGCCAAAATATCAGTCAAAAAATCAAACCCTTTTTACAAAAATTGCATTTGCGCAAAACGGACAAATCTGATACATGATTAAATAAATTATGCATTTGTAATCTTAACGTTGGTGATTTACTTTTTTCCCCTTTAAAAATTTGTGTTATAGTTATGTGCTATTTGTAAAACAATGCGCTTTTAAAGTGGCGCCACGTTAAAGAAAATTTTTAGTTTTACTGTTTGAAATGTGCGATCTAAAATAAATGAATTTTTAGATGTAGTACAAAAAGTAGTTTGCAGTAAGATGGTCGAAAATCAATGATTGTTCAAGAATAGCAACAAAAATTGCAATTGCGAATTTAAACTGTTTCTGCAAAAAATTACAATTTTGAAAGCAACCTTTTGCAAAACTCGAGATCGTAAAAACAGAACTGTTTGGGAAAATGATCCCTTTCTGATCTTAGACTTTCATTTTATTTACGTTTCTTTTTTAAAAAAATGTTTGCTTTCAACTTTTGCACGATTTCCAAATTTCAAAATAGTGTTACGTTAAAGAAGATGATTTCACCAAGTTCAAACAAAAATGTCCTATCCGAAACAAATAAATGTTAAATAAGAGTTTTATTATAAGTACAACCAAGCACTAGGGCTACCTTATTTTTCTAGTCTATTTAGTAGATGCAAGATACTGTTGAAGGGACTGGTACGCCCCAGTTCATAGGATCGAGCCTGGCAGTGTCGGTGAATTTTCCAGATGCAGAAAATCATCTGAGCCCATGTTGTATGATTATGTGGTATGTAAAAGATTCTTTGAGTAGACATTTGGCTTGGATACTCTCGGCTAAATAGAATTCCTAGGGATAGTTCGCATCAACAGAGTCCGGGTACTCACCCTTATCAGGTGAAGAAACTGGAAATTAAAATTCTCATGCGGTTATGGTACCACTCATTGTGGTGCCACTGAAAGAGATGGTACCAATCTTTGGGGAAAGCACTAGGTCTGCATTGGCAGAAGCCAACAGCAGCCCGTTAGAAGTAATAATAATAATAAAAATATACTGTTGAAATGATTTGACCGAAGGCAAAAAGAAAAAGGTTTTGGTTGCATTAAAGAAAAATATTCTTATAATTTCATTGCTTTGATAATGATTCACAGATAAAACAATTCATTTCTATGTTTTTTTTCCAGGAAACTATTACGCAGAGGTCACTATCAGTCAGACAGTTTTGTAGCAGGGGAAATCAAGTTTTTAAACAGGCAAAAACTTTCATAGCAGATTTAGCCAACTTTTAAAGCAGAAAATTTCCATCTTGTAGCAGATTAAATAATACAACAAATTTTACGGAAACATACTCGTAGAGGAAAAAATTTCCAAGAGAAAGAAAATAATCTTTGAGAAATTGTAGAAAATATTATTTAAACCAAATTTTTAAAAAAATCTTTTTTTTCTGTTTCTTTTTTTTTTTATTAAGTTGATTGTGATTCTACAAAACCAATTTCGCAATATAGCAGACAAGATATTGATTTCCAAACTGTAGATTCTGGAGCTGGTTATCTTTAAGCACAGTAATAAGAAAACCAAGCAATAAGAAGCACATACTCCTAGAAATATGAAACATATCCTCAAAAAAAAAAAAAAAGTCAGAAAACAAAAATAAATAAATGTGCTAAATTTCACTCTTTTTGCTCTTTAATCCTTCTTACAAGAAGAAGAACGAAAGTATAATCGTGGGCAAATAAGCCACAAATTTTTATTACTTAAAAAATGAATAAAATTGCTTGTAGTTTAATCTTAAACAACAATATATAATGTCCTTGAGATGCAATATAGAATGTCCTTGTACAATTTGACTAAAGATGTATTTTTATTTTTTTTTGAATTTGTACCTTTTACCCTTCACTTTTTAAAAAAGTCATCAGCAAAAAATTTCACACAAAAATAAAATCTATGTAAGAGTTTTAATCAAAGTGATTTATGTTTTTAAAATGAGCATTCTTTGGTAAAAAAAAGAAAGAATAAAATTCAATTTTAATAATGCATATATTTTTTTATTTGTCGCTGACTGCGGTGCAATGGCATCATGCAGATGCCTGTGGATAAATAAAGATTACTGGTGTGAAATGCATGTGAATAGAAATGCCGGCCATAAAAATATAGCTTGATCAATCATGACCCCTGCATTATCTCTCAAATGCTTTCTCAAGAATAGTGGAATACATATTTTAAATCAAGTTTTTGTGAAGAGACAGAAGAAAAAAAAAATGAGTAACTGCTTATTGCAGTTGCAACATCTGCATCATGGTTTAATCACTAAAACTTGTTAAGGTTCCAAACAACTTTGTTAAGGAAAAGTAGAATTTTTTCCTTCGTATTTTGAAATTTTGTATCTTAAGTGGTCTTCAAAAATAATAATAAATGTAACATCTAAGGTATTTTTCTGTTTTTCATTTAAGATGCACCATTATTTCTAATTCTTATAAACTTCTAAGTCCGAGGTAGTCCAAATAGCAAATTCTCACATGATGTTAAAGAAAAAATTGCGATAGAATAGTAATAATAGTAGCTAAATTAAGCCATACTTTCCGTAAATATGTGTTGAGTTACCAGAATAGTTGAGTTTAAGAGGTTCTACTGTATCAAATTTGTTTTCTCAAATATTTTCAAAAAATTTTAAAGTGAAAATTATTTTATACCCCATTACTTCTCATATCTACCCACAGTTAAATTAAGAAAATTGCATTTTATTTGCACAGCAATCAGATATTTTAAACAATGATCTGGAGATTTCCCTGTAGTTCTGCTGTACAAAAATAAATTTCGCCATGCTTATTGGATGTGTGGCTAGAAGCATAGCTGGACAACGGACTCTAGTAATGGCTTTGTTTTTCAGACTAAGGATACAGAAATAGATTTATTGTTAAGACTTGTAGTAAGAGCTGAACATTTTATTTTGGGTAAGGCTGGTGTGTCGTTTTCGGACTCTGACCGTGGTAAGGATGAAACCCTAATTTTTTTATTTTTAAATTCTGGTAGTAATTTTCCCACTTAAAGTTTAGACTTGCAACTGGTGGTTTTGCTCAACACTTCATTTGGTTATAATGTCAATTTTTCTTACATTTTTTGAGGTATTCTGTATGTTCTCATTTTTTGAGACAATTCAGCACTCATAAGTCCTATTTACTTAGAAAATATTTGCTGCTTTGCACATCTTTAAGTGATTAGTATTCATTTTTCCTTTATATACGAGGGCAAGGTGAAAAGTTCTCGGTCTGACAATGAAAGATTGCGATTTTCAGTAAAAAAATAATTTTATTTTTTAACAATAATCACCATTGACTTCAATACACTTGATCCAGTGTTTTTCCAACATAATTATTCTTTCCTGGAAGTCAGAGTCTGAAAGGCTGTGAAAATAATCATTTACGGCCTTTTCAACTTCTTCATTTGATGCCAAAATGCTTCCCAGAAACAAATTTCTTCAAGTGTGGAAACAAATGAAAGTGTGAGAGGGCCAAATCAGGAGACTAAGGGGATGGCCGAGAAAATCATACCCTAAATCACGCAGTTTTCCCATCGCCAATGCACCCTTGTGAGCAGGTGCATTGTCCTGGTGAAAGATGATTTTCTTCTTCTTAAAATCAGGCCGTTTCTCATGAATTTTAACATACAGCTGGTCGAAGAGGTTGGCGTAATATTCACCCGTGATTGTTTGCCTCTTTGCAAGGTAATCAATTAGCAAGATCCCTTTAGCATCCCAAAACACACTGACCATCACCTTTCCGGCAGATGCAATCGACTTCGCTTTCTTTATAGCTGAACCACCGGCTTCCACCCACTGCTTGGACTGCTGTTTTGTTTCCGGTGTGTAATGGTGGACCCATGTCTCATCCATAGTAACAAGTTGCCACACAAAATCTTTCGGTTCACTTTCGAATCGGTCCAAAGACTGCTTTGAAAATCGTTTGAGCATTTGTTTTTGATCGGCATTCAGCAAATGTGTTTGCACCCTTTCTTCTATATCCCTACAGTCTCAGCTAGCTCACTCACCTTTACTCGTCTATTGTCCAACACGATATCATGCACTTTTTCAATGGTTTCCAGTGTGGTTGCGGTTTTGGCCTTCCTTCAAGTGGGTCATCTTCGAGGGATGTGCGACCCCGTTTAAATTCAGCTGTCCACTTTTTAACGGTTGACATGGAAGGAGCAGAGTTCCCGTAAACTTTCGTCAACTTTGGATGAATTTCTTTAGGGGTTAATCCATCCAAAATGAAGAACTTTATGACTGCACACTATTCAAGTTTTTCCATTTTAATGAACACGCAAGATGTCTACTGTAAAAATTCGTATAAACAAACTATCTAAGAGAACAAGCTTAAATTTGTCATACTCACATGCACCAAGGCGGAAAAGCTAAATTTTTGCCGATGAGAGCACAATCTCTTTGTCAGATCGAGAACTTTTCACCTTACCCTTGTATTTGTCTTAAAATTTTTTATCATATATACATATATACACACACAGTTAATCCCAGAAAAAAATATTATATTACCTGCTTGTATTTTTACCCTATGCAACCTGGATGTGAAGGAGTCATTTACTGTAAACTGGTGATTTGGTTCTAAAAGAAAAACCTTTATTTAAAAACAATTGTGTATAAATGTTAAAGTTAAAATGTTATACAAATTGTATTTGAAACATTTGAATTTTTAGACACTGAAACAAATAGTACATGCATTAAGTTATATCCCCATTTTCAACAGTAAATCAAATATATATATATATATATATATTAGGGAGCATGAATTCCTTGTTTTATATGTACACATTCTAATCTACAACTTTGCATTAAAATATGTAAACTAACTACAGTAAAACCCGTTTAAGAAGTTTCTGCTTAAGAAATTTTCCCATTCAAGATTATTCAAGGTTTTTAATTTCAATACCAGTTTCATTCCCATCTCCCCAATGTGAAAATATCCCTTTTAAAAAGTTTTGATTTCATTTTTTTCCCGCTTAATAAGTTTTCATATTGGTTAATTTTTTCTTTCAAAGGGCACTTTAAACTTCTAAAGTTTCTTCTTTTTTCATGTTTTTTTTTCAATCTATGTAGTTATTTTTATTTCTAATGGAAAAATGATCAGGAGAAGTTCTAGGAAAGCTGTTTTGGTCAACTTTTTCTCAAGGGTACCCGTTTTAGGTATGGGGTGCATAGGGGCTGGTTAAATTAGCGGGTTAGGAGCATGAACCTGGTTCTTAAGAAACTTTGCGAAAAGCATTCTATCAGGTTCAATGATGTTTGGAGTTGTTGTCAACGTGATTGGGTTCGTAGGGATGGTCTGAAACTTAGTTCTAGGGGGATCGTTAAGGTTAGTGATATGATTTTGGTGATTGTTTAAGGCAGGGATGCACAAACGTTTTTGGGTGAAGGGCCAAAAAATTAGAAAGTATCAGGTTGGGGGCCAAAGTAACATACAGTAAAACCTGTTTTTGTGCGGTGGATAGGGACCGCATAAAAAAATTGTACAAAAAAATATTCGAAAATTTTATAAATTCTAACATATAATAAACAACTTTGTACAATATACTACCTAAAATTTTTTTTATACGGTGGATAGGGACCGCATAAAAAAAGTCGGACTTAGAAAATACATCAATGATTTATGAAATAGGGGAGAGAATGCTTTCAATTAAATTAAATAATTAAATTAGACTAAAGAAATTATTAAAATATTTAATTCTTCATCGTACTTATACATGGAGACGTTTTCAAATTATACATTAAATAGTTTGCTCCTACTCGTCGTAATCCAAAACGTGCATCTTCTTGTGACGAATTGGTTGAAAATCGCTTTCGTCGCTTGAAGATAGGATTTCAATTGATTTCTTTTTTGGTACCATGAAGACTGATCAGTTTTTGAAGCAACGGTTGACTGGTCAATTGCTTGTAAACGTCACGATAGTGAGACATGTATGATCTCAGTTCTTTTTGGAATTTTAAGCGTCTTTCCGCATTGGTATCTATTTTAAGATAATGCATTTCCAATTTTTTAGAAATCTGGATCCCTGCATATATTTTATCTGCTGTAATAGATTCCGGTTCTTCTTGTAGATTTTTATAATCTATCAAACTATTGATAATGTCACTATCATCGATAGCTTGGTCCTCAATCATCTCGTCAAGGTCATTTTCGCTGAAATTATCAAAGCCTTCTCCTATAATTTTTATTTATACAGTAAGCACATGGGCACTTACCATGTGCTTACTGTATAAATAAACATTATAATTAGTTGTCCTTTTTAAATATGTATATGTACATTGATAGGAAACATTAGACTGGTGCTAACGCCACTAAGATTCATCTACCGCATAAAAATAAATTGCATGAGAAAAATCGCACAAAACCAATCGCACAAAAACAAAATCGCATAAAAAAGGACCGCACAAAAACAGGTTTTACTGTAATGTTTTGTTCATCTTCATCTGTATGCTTCATAAAAATACAGGGTGTATTTCAGTTTTTATTTAGAGGTAACATGTACAAATTACATGTATATTAATAATTACTGTACTCGGGAACAGATTATTAAATAAAAGTTTTTAAAAATTAATGTAAATGAATTCAAACAAAATGAGGTATAAGATTTTTAAACAATTAATTGCACAACATTTATATATATCAATGAAGTGGTTGGTCAAATGGCAAAAAAGAAGAATACTAAAATTTTTTACAAAAATGTGTGTAAATTATGAAAATGAAACAAATGGTAAAATGGTAATTCAAACTTAGAAAAACACAGTATCATTCTCTGATAACTTTCTTTATAATTTAGATAATTTTTCTTTGACATTTATAATGTAAAATTTAAAATATATATTAAGAGTTAAAATGAGAAATTAATAAAAAGTGCAAATATAAATACTGAAGAAATAAACACACATATATTAAACAGCAAAATCCAAATGCTGCAAGTCTGTACATCACGTTAAACCCTTGTGATTCAGAATTACTACTAGTCAATTTGGCTAGTAGAATTGTTTTTTAACTAACCATTTACAAAATGTTATTAGTTAAATTGGCATAGTAATATTAAATTTATACATTGCTACATGGACAATAAAAAAAGTTAAACTGATTCCTTTATCAAAAATCAACATATCATTATTTTGCTCCATGGCATATAATTAAATTTAAATCCTTTAATCACTAGTTTTACAGCAGATTAGAAATTAATCATTGTGAATTAATGTAAAAAATCGTTATTTATTTATTCATTTCCTAAATACGTAACAATAAAATTTTTAAATTTTGATGATAAATTACACTTTATAAAGTAAAATAATTATTCATATTGATATTATTAATTCTGAAAATTAATGTTTAATTAATAAATTTTTATTCATTCATTACTACAGTAGAATTCCGATAGTCCGGCACGTTCGGGACCGGCCAGGTGCCGGACTACCAGGGTTGATTTGATTTTGCCCAACCCGAAAAAACCAGGGTGGGTTTTTTCAAAAAAACCCAGTTGAAAAAACCCAAGCGGGTTTTTTCAAAATTGTTGCTTAAAATTATATTTTACCTAAGTAAACTAATAAAAGTACTGATTTAGACCAAATATATTACATACTTTCATAATACATACATTATATGTCATGGGTATAAAATTTTGAGGGTTAGCTCAAAAACAAAAACCAACTTGAAAAAACCCACAGGTGGGTTTTTTCAAAATTCTTGTTCAAAATTGAACTCCAGTTATGTTAACAAATAAAAATACTGATTTCGACCAAACATACCATATACTACTTTCATAATACATACATTATATGCAATGTCTAAACATTTTTGAGAATTGGATAAAAAATAAAAACCCACTTGAAAAAACCCACAGGTGGATTTCTTCAAAATTTCTTGTTTAAAAATGACTTATGTAAACAAATAAAAATACCTATTTTGACCAAACAGAATAAAATACTTTCATAATATATATCTTATATGTCATGGGTGTAAAATTTTGAGGGTTGACTCAATAATAAGAACCCACTTAAAAAACCCTACAGGTGGGTTTTTTTAAACTTCATGCTCAAAATTGAGCTCCACTTTGTAAACAAACAAAAAACTTAAACTAAATATATTTTTATCATGGATAAAAACTCAAAAATGCTGGATGGGTTTGAAATTGCTCTACATAATCAAAATAAAATTTCTTTCCCACAAAAAATTCTCTATTGAAAAAAGTATAGAAACAAATGCCCAAAAGAAAGAAAATATCAGAATTTCACTCAAAATGATAGATATGTTTTAAGAGAAACTAAGTTTAAGAAAACAATCTGTGACATCTAACAAAATGCTGGTCAAGAATGCACAAAAATATTTTTGCCTATAGATTTTTTTTTTCCCCCGCAATGAAAATTGCTAAAAATTATGCATCCCGGGGGACGTGTAATAATTTTATTTTGCGTTTCCATCACCGATGTTTGAGTGTTTGACGTGCTATAGCGCGTCAGCGGCATCGATGCATGTAAGAGATTGCAGTAATTTTGAAAGTAATTAGCTTAAACTCCTTTTAACATAAAATACTTGCAATTAACTAGTCTTAAAAATAACTTGTTTCTTAAAACCTTTGATGGGATTTTATTGAACGCTAAAAATACAATAAACAAGGTGCAAAGTAATTGACTTTTAAAAAGTTAATTTAATAAGAACAATTAGGTTAATAATTAAACTACAAATACAGTATGCAAATACATACAACAAAGTTTATTTTACATTTCATATAATGTATGTACACGTACTGTAAAACATATTTCACTTAGATTCACGAATGTCTTTTTGTTTTCTTGACTTTTGGCGTTTAGTATAAAATTTATTTCTAATAATATGGAAATCAATAATTTCTGAAGCACTGTAGCTAGTACTAGCCTCAACAAAAGAGATAAACTTATTTAGTGATTCTGCAGCTTCTGCCCAGCTGATTTTTTCCTTTTCTTCCGTTTCGGCATCTGAGTCACTTTCTTCAAGATTTTGAGTAGGCTGAGGGTTTACTACAATGTTGATAATGTCCTCATCGGTTAGTCCTTGTTCAACAGACTCATTCTCGTCGATTAGAAGCCACTCCTCTACCTCACCTTCAGGCAGGGATTTTTTCAAGGGATTGTCAGCACTTCTAACGACAGCCAAAACTTTGGTCAGAGCATCTTGATGGTTTTCTTCCTCATCAGTCTGTAGAGTTAGGTCAGATGCAGGGTTTGCAGCTGGCCAAAGTTTTCTCCAGCATTTTTGGAGTGTTGTATTTTTTACCAAGTTCCAAGACAGTGCAATAGCATAGACGGCATCTTTTACTGTAAACTTTTTTTGAAAATCAGTCACGTCACAGTCAGCATTTAACAGGCCTTGAATAAAAGACCTTCTATAAAAGCATTTAAAATTTTGAATAACCCCTTGGTCCATGGGTTGAATCAAAGATGTTATGTTAGGTGGGAGCAGAGTAGCAACAATATTTCCAGAAATTAACTCATCTACTGGCGGGTGGGCTTTGCAATTGTTCAAAAGAAGGATGGCTTTAGTATCTTCTGGTAGACCAAGGCTTTTGAAGGATTCCTTGACCTGAGGCACAAAGTGGTGAAAAAAAGTCTTTAAAGAGGGAGAGCAGTCATCCACGCATTTGATTGAGCATCGTATTGGACAGGCAAGTGTGTAACATTCTTAAAAGCCCTGGGTTTTGCAGATTTACCAATCACAAAAGGGGTCACTCGGTGGTTTCCAGACGCATTAGCACATAGCAAAACGGTTAATCTGTCTTTGTTTTTTGTAAAACCCTTGGATGCTTTTTCTCCTCTCCCAGCTAGTGTAGATGTTGGTAAACATCGCCACAATAACCCTGTTTCATCAGCATTGTAAATCTGTTCAGGTGTTAAATCATTATCAGCCACGATTTTCTCAAACTCGTCTTTGTATTTTTCTGCAGAGTTTTGGTTTGCTGAAAGTGTTTCTCCAGTTACATCAAGTCTTCGAATTCCATGCCGAAACTTAAAGTTTCTGAGCCAACCATCAGAGTAATTACATTCACTTTCAGCCAGCAACTCCTAAATCTTGGCCGAATTTCTTTGCCTTTTCAACAATCATTGGCCCTTTTACCGGCTTTCCTTCAGAACGTACTGCACTAAACCATTTGAACAATACACTATCTAGCTGTTCCAGTTTTTTTTTTTTTTTTTTAATGTTTGTCTAGAAGCCAATTTTTCAGTTGTTACCAATTGAGAAGCAAACTTCAATAGTTCATCTTTTTGTTTTTTAATGTCATAAATAGTTGATGAGCCAATATTAAACTCATTCATTAAAACATTTCTATTCTCGCCTTTTTCTAGCCATTTGATGATTTCTAGTTTCTGATTGAGAGTTAGTGTCACGTGTTTTCGTTTCTCTCCTTTTGAACTCGAAGGCTTAGGTTTTGAAAACATGGTCACTGTACAGTTAGAACGAAAATCACTTTTTTTTATAAACAGTTTCAAAAGTTATGTGTACTGCGATGTGAAAGGACACAAAACAACAACGCACAAAACAATGGCAAAGACGCTTCGTGATTCATTCCGAACAATACCGAGCACTTCCGGATAATCCTGAACTACCCCGAAAACTTCCAAATAGCTCTCGAGCGTTTTTATTTGCTTTAAAGACACACTTTTGGAGAAAACCAAAATTTTTACAATTTTCCGGAGCGATGCCGGACTATCGGGCATTCCGGACTGTTGGATGCCGGTCTAATGAACTTCTACTGTACTAGTCAATTTGGCTAGTAGAATTGCTTTTTTAGCCAACCATTTACAAAATCTTATTAGTTAAATTGGCATAGTAATACAGTACAGAACCTCTTATCCGGGAACCAGAAAATTTTTTTTCGTGAATTTCCCGCCAATTTTCAAAAGTTCACGTTTTTTGCCCATTTAGTAAAAATACTAATATTTTTAAATGCCTTCAAAATTACGCATTTTTCTGTTTACAAGTAACATATTCAGTGTTTATAAGTCAAACAATTTAGTCTAAAAACGATGTTTTTTTAGGGAAGGGGGGCATCAACTTACTTGCAGATGAAAATTGGAAAAAAAAAAAAATCTTCAACGATACTTGAGCAAAATCAGACCTTTTCTCTATTTTATTTCAATAATTAAACATGAAAGAAATAAGTAATTAAATTCTTAGACATTCATTTAATTGTCTTGTCAGTATTCGAAGATGAACTGCAACAAAAGAATCGGATTATACGAAAGTTCGGAAAATTTCTAATACGGCAGATTCGCGAATTTTCCGCAATAGCTGATCGTGTGAAAATTAAACCTCGTTTATTTTTCTTTTATATATTTTTTTATTTATTTAAGAGCTGAAATAAGGTAATAAGAATTTAAAATTGATATTAAGGCAACAAAAATTGCAACTGTGAAAATGAATTTTTTATTAAAATCAAGTTCGCAAAAGCGAAGTCGTTTCACACAAGTATGAAATTTGCGTGCCATGTAAACATACTTCTTATGCATTTCGTTTTCCTCCTTTTTGAAATCATTTTTTACTGAAAAAATGATTGATGATCAGATTTTACGAAATTAATAATTTGATAAATAAGATGTCCGATTCGGAAAGCATCCAAATGGTGCTACACATGAACGATGACAAAGAGCAAGATAGCGATGAAGACGAAAATAATGACATTATGCCTGCTATGTCTAAGGATCGTTGCTTTGAATTAACTAAAGAAATCATAGCAGGAATGGGACAAAATTCTTTTATAGATGAAATAACGCACATAATGGCTGTTCAAAAAAATCCAGCAATCGAATTTTCGACCATTTCCCAATAAGCTATTGTTCTAAAACTTTACATATAGCTCAGAACCAGATGACAATGCAATATTCTACCACTTTTATCATGATTTGATTAGTTTCTGAAGTATTTTTAATAAAATAAAATTAAATATGGCGATTAGCTCCGAAAATTGTCGCCAAAATTCAGTAGTGGCGTTGCAATCGTTTTTTTTACTACTATTTTTCGTAAGCTTTTTTTTACAATTATTTTTTCTTTCGTATTTTTTAATTTTATTATAATTATTCTTTTTTATCAACTATATTAGCGGGCCAATTCAAAAGGCTCGGCGGGCCAATTTTGTGCATCTGTGGATTAAGGCATCATAAAATGTGAAAGAAAACCAAAATGGGCCTGCTTAAGATTCTGTATAGTAATGCTCGTAGTATTAGGAATAAGCTGGATGAATTAAAAAGTGTTATCACGCAGGTGAGGAGTTGGATATTATTGGGATTACAGAAACATGGCTTACATATGATGATACGAATTTAGTAAGTATTGCTGGATAGAACATGTTTAGGCAAGACAGGCTTGGTAGGAAAGGCGGAGGGGTTTTATTCTACATTAAGGACACTTTTATTTGCAGTGAATTGGTCATTAATAATAAGCCGAAGGATATTGACATGGTTTGGGAGGAGTTGTTGAGCAAAGAGGGTAAGACGTTACGTTTGGGAATGCTTACAGGACGCCTAATGTTAATCAGGATCAAGACGAGGAGATGGATAGTGTTATAAGGGACATGTCTGGGAAGGGCTTTGTCATCATGATGGGGGATTTCAATTTCCCAAGCATAGACTGGAATACTTTTTACGCTAGCAATGGTAAAGAAGAAGATTTTGGAAGTAATTGGTGACTGCTTTTTGGATCAGGTTGTTGCTGAGGGAACTAGGCATGATGCTAATTTGGATCTAGTTTTTTGTGATGTTGGAAGTTCTGTTAAGGGGTTGAGTGTAGGGGATCATATTGGAGATAGTGATCACAATACTATTAGGTTTTGGACCAATTTTGATGCTTACAAAAGTGAAAATTTCAGATTTGTACCCAACTTCAGGAATGTTGATTATGTTGCACTTAGGCAGGGTTTAAAAGAGGCTTTTTCTTCTGGGTTGGCGAATAGTGAAGCTGATCTTTAGTGGGAAGAGTCTAAGGGGATAGAGAAAACGGTAAGGGATCATGTTCCCTTTAGGAAAAAGGGGGATTTTACAAAAATCTGACCTACGTGGTTCTCTAGGGAGGTAAAAGAAGCTCTAAATTATAAGCCAGCTGCTTTTTGGCGATTAAAGAGACTAGTTGCCATGCTGAGAGGATTTTGTATTGCGAAGCTAGATGTGATTTCAAGTATTACGATATGGAGTAAGAAGAGGGAATTAGAACAAAAGCTCGCAGATAACATGGAAAAGAATCCTAAGAGGTTTTTTGCTTATGCGGATTCAGGGACAGTGCATAACACTCAGGTAGGCCCACTTGTGGATGAGAATGGGAATTTAATTCAAAACGATAGGGACATTGCTGATATTTTAAAGTTTTTTCCACAGTGTATTTAACAGAAACTGTATTTCAACAGTTGAGATAAGCGAGACGCAAGCTAATACACAGCTTGAGGATTTTGTATTTTCTAGGGATTTGTTGTTTCATTTGAAAAAGATTAAAGCAAACAAGGCCCCAGGCCCTGATAACGTTTACCCTAAAATTTTAGTAGAATGTGCAGAGGAATTAGTGGATGTTGTCTTAACTACTTTCATATCTTCATATAACTCGGGGAGTGTGCCTGTGGATTGGAAGCTGGCAAACATAACGGCGCTCTTCAAGAAAGGGCGTAAAGCTAAGGCAGGAAATTATAGGCTTGTGAGCCTTACTTCAGTAATTTGAAAAATTTTTGAAATTCTGATCAAAATCAAGATAGTAAATATCCTGGAGGCAAATAAAGTGTTAACTGGTTTTCAGTATGGTTTTAGAAAGGGTAGGTCCTGTACAAGTACCGTATTTTCGGGAGTATGTACCGCGGCGCATATGAAAAATTTGCCGATGCGGCGCATACAATCTTTTTTTTTTTTTTTTTTTTTTTTATCTTTAAAAAAAAAGAAATTATTTCTCAAATATATTCAAAAAGCTGTCACTAGATGGCACAACATCATTTTCGTTCCATGTGAAGTGCAGGCGGAGAAAGTGTCCACATGCTTCAAATGAGGAAAGCGGCGCACCGATAATAATGTACTTAGGAGGCTTAATCTCCCGCCGTCGGACGGGTTCACAGTACAGGATCCATACGATGCTGACGTCCCAATCCAAGAAACCCGTAATTTCGGCTTCGCTACTCTCGTACTAGTTTGCGGACAATTTTCCTACTCTGTCGCATTTCTGTTCACTGTGTTTTTAGTGGTGAAAAACGATCTGATCGCAAAGTTTTGAATGCAACATGGCGGCTTCATTTAGGTTGTGAGATTAGGCCTCCAGATCGGACGATTGGAGCATGGAAGGCCCTGAGCTGTGCAGCCTTTTTCAGTCGATTTCGATGGTTAAATCTGCTGTTTTCTATTAGTGGATGCGATCCACTTGTAAAAAGCGAGCCCAATGGTGATGACCGCTTAAAGAAACGTGGAGCGCCACGGGCGGTGCGTGTCCCATGCTCTGGATAGTTACATTAGATAATCAACCGATGTTTCCTTCAAGTAAAAAATACAAATACAGTATGGGTGATTATTAAAAAAAAGAAAACTATTGTATATTATAATCTATTTTGTATTACTGTGCTATTCTCATTTAATTCATTTAAAACACTTCTCATTATGTAAGTACTATTTTTGATCTGATCCTTCTTTGTCCCATCAAGAGATATATATTCCAGATGCCCAAAATGTTCTAGGAACATCTGAGGGCCTAACAGTGGACATGTGCGAGTGTGTCTGTTGTTGGCATTTAGCCTGTGTCTCACTACTTATCTCTTTATACCATAACGGGAATTTACGCCAAAGCGTACGAAACGATGACGTATATCCGTTCTCCAAAGTTCCAATCCGCCAAATTAGCATAAATTGTATGGGCTTGGCGGATCTGGCAGGGGAGCGGGGTATATAAGTGCGTGTCTCAGGACTCAACTTCGTTCATACCTGCTCGCTTATTGCGTTGCTCTTTTCAGGGTGTTTTTGTGGCCGTCAGTATTGGGCGATAGCTGCTATGTAATTCCGTATTGATAGCCATAAATTAAACATCTCACTTCTTAGTAACATATTCCGCTAGCGTCCCAACACACGGGCCAACATTTTAGACTTGTAACAGGTGGGAGGTGCTGGGAAATGACGTACTCGAGCACGTCACTGGCTCTTAACCCAATCACGGATCGCACGTGCGTTGGGCGTTACCCTAGCGGAATCCGTAATATATGTAAATGAGGGAAGGGATATTTAAGCAGTCTGTCTGACGATTCAAAGGGATATTTGATAGTTTAATCTTTGAAAATTTTCATAATAATATTAACGTTATTAAAATTAACGTAATTCTTTTTGCAAAAGTGAATTTTTTTTCTAGTCAAAGTTAAGAAATAATTTTAGAAAAATTATATGAATATTTTTTTAAGGATTTTGAACATATTTTTAAAGTTGCTCAAACATGTTTATATTCGTGATATTGTTTCCTAATCTGTTTGTAAGTATTATTTGGTTATAGATTGAATGCTATATTATGGACATTTTACTATCCTGGAAATTGATGGATTATTAGAGGATTAATATTTGTCTGTCAAGAAATGCATTAAGGTTTTTGCGTGTTTTTATGCCATGAAAAAAAGAAAGAAAAAACACGTTATTTTGATTGTTATGTGACGTTACTTTTCAATTGAGATGGGAAATATTTGAATTTATGAAACTCTTAAGTAGGACCAACAACTTATAAGGTATTAAGGATTTTGTCAAATATTTTTTTCATAAGCAAGTGAGAGGGGGCATTGCAAGCCATAAATTAAACATTTCACTTCTTAGTAACATATTCCGCTAGCGTCCCAACACACGTGCCAACATTTTAGACTTGTGACAGGTGGGCGGTGCCGGGAAGTGACGTACTCGAGCATGACGTCACCGGCTCCTGCCCCAATCACGGATCGCATGTGCGTTGGGCGTTACCCTAGAGGAATTCGTATAATATGTAAATGAGAGAAGGGATATTTAAGTGGTCTGTCTGCCGATTCAAAGGGAAGACCATTGCACGTAAGAGGTTATGTAAGCAGACTGACTTTGGGGCCTTGACGAGCTGTTGAGCTCAGAGCGTCTTTTGTTATACCGGTGATAACCATCCCGGTCTTATTTTAACTAAACCTCATTTAACTAGTCATTTTACGGAAATGTTGGTCTGAGTTTTGAGTAATAGTATGAAAGTATTTTTGTAATGTTCTAAGAGCTTAAATAAAGCCTTTTAATTTATTTTAAACTTGTCTTCTGGATTTTCTGACTCTGCTAAAAACGTATCAAGTATAAGAACTTTGTTGTATGACAACACGTATATATATTCCGCTCTATTCCTTGCAAAGATGTAGCTGCGTGAAGACGTATCTTTGTCTCCCTGATTTCGCTAATAAAAAAGATGTTTTTCTAACAAAGACTCTGCTCCTTCTCTTCCCATGCCCCACATACCAACAAAAACCTTTAAAATATTTAATTCATTCTATTTTTCTTCACCTAATTGTGCTATAATAACTAAAATTTTGGCATGCGGCGCATACGCTAATTTTTTTTTCTTGAATGCATATCGCTACTGCGGCGCATACTCCCGAAAATACAGTAATTTGTTGAATTTCTATGACAAGCTTACCATGGCTTTAGATAATATAAAGTGTGCAGATGTAGTTTATGTTGACTTCCAGAAAGCGTTCAACAAAGTACCGCATGAAGCTCTTCTTAGCAAACTTGCTTATATTGGTATTGGTGGAAAAGTCTTAAATTGGGGACTGGGGAGGTAAATTGACTGGGTGGAAACAAAGAGTAGTAGTTAAAGGCAATTATTCTCAGTGTATTGAAGTTTTAAGTGGTGTTCCGCAAGGTACAGTTTTAAGGTCGTTATTATTCATTATTTTTATTAATGATGTTAGTGAGAGTATTTCTGGAAAATCAATATTTTTGCTGATGATGTTAAAGTCATGGGAATTGCTGGCACATTAATAATGAAGCAGAAGCAATTGTTGATCTAGGAGTATTGATTAGTCACAACTTTAAGTTTAGTCAGCAGTGTAGCATAGTAAGTAACAGAGCTAACAGGATGCTTGGTTTTATCAATAAGTCGATTTCGAACAGGTTTAAGGAAGTTGTATTGCCATTATACAGAATTTTGCTAAGACCTCTTTTGGAGTATGCTGTTCAGTTTTGGTCTCCTTATCTAAAGAAGGATATTACCTTATTGGAAAGGGTTCAAAGGAGGGTTACTAGGTTGGTAAGTGGTCTCAGACTTTGATTATGAGGTTAGGCTTAAAAGGCTCAATATGTATAGTCCAGAGCAAAGGAGAATTAGAGGGGACATGATTCAGTTGTTAAAATTCATTAAAACAGGAAATGTTGATGGGCTGCACTTATGTGCTGAAGGTAGAAGCAGAGGTCATTGTTTTAAGCTTTTCAAATCTCAGGCTAATCTTGAACTTAGGACAAATTATTACTTCAATAGGGTTATCAGCAGTTGGACTAGTTTACCGGAGGCAACTGTTAGTTGCAGTCAGTGGTGTAGTCCTGAAAAAAAAAAGTTGGCGGGACGAGGAAGCATATGAAGAAAAGCAATTGAAATCAAAAGTGGGGAACGTTTATGCGAAAATGTAAAAAAATGGGGAACGCTTGTATTAAAATAAAAAAGTAGAGGGCGCCATCCCCCGCGACTACACCACTCATTGCAGTTGGGTAAAAACGTTTAAGAAGGCTCTTGATGTTCATCGGGGATTGTTAAATTGACTAGGACCAGCCTAGCTGGACCCTGTGCCTGTTGCTGGTCGTCACTTTTGTATTTGTATACTCAACACAAAAAGTTACATTAAAACAGGTGGCAGATAGGATTAATCAGTTGTCAGGAGAACAATGATGATTGATAAGGGGAGAAAGGAATTTTCTCCTGTGCGAGTGTCTACTTTGTGTCTAATTTAAATATTGCCAAATAATATCATCCTTAAATATTAACGTAAAGTCATTTTCAAACATAGAGCTTACCCATTTCAGAAGTTTCCCCGCATAAGAAGTTTTTTTTATCTTAGTCTACTGGAAAACTTCTTAAGCGGGTTTTACTGTAATTTGCAATGCTTAACACCTAATTTTTGTGGACCATTGAGACTTTCGCTGTTAACGGAAAATGTTTTGTTTGCACTTTCATTCTAAGAAATCTGACATTGTAACTATAAAAATCATAGTAAAAATAGAATTAATAAGTAAAGACATTCCATAAATAGTCATAGCCAAAAGAGGCAGTTAGTCGCATTTTGGTAGTTTGTATTATGGTAACCAGTGACGCTGCTACACTTTGAAATTATGTGTCTCTGGGACCCAGGACTTCAAAATTTCCTGGTCCAATTTTCCAAAAAGCGGGTGCCTATCCAAAAAATAGTATATGATGGTTTTAAAGATACAGATGAAAAATAAACCTTTTATGACAAGAATTTTTTTTTAATGCAATTAGCAATTGATTCAATAACAACTCAACCAAGAATTGAAACCAAAATCTCATATTTAAAAGGCAAATATCAAGTGATTGATTTTTGGCCGAATGCCAGATTTGCGAATTTTCTGCAATATTGATTACATGGATATAGCATTCTTGTTTTAATTGATAAATGCAATAAAGCTATAACAAATTAAATAGAAAAATTTTATTGATTCGTATAATTCAGGGTTCGTTGATTTAAATCAAGGGATTAAAAAAAAAAAAATTGATTTTACAATATTAGAAAGTGTTGTAAAAATAAAATATGTTGCAATTACAACCACTGTTTCAAACAAAATTTCCTAGAAGCATCTGTCTGCGTGCATAACATATTTCATAAGTTTAGAACTAATTACTATTTTTTAAATTTTACAATATTACTCTTATTCTTCAAGCATCTTAACAGCAAAGCATAATTCATTCAATCATTCAAATTAGAATTCATAATAATCATGAACCATTCTGTGTTTTTAATCTTAAAAATAGTATTTTTTTATCAATTTAATGAATGCCACTCAATAAATAATTCAGAATGACAGTGTTTAAAACAACAATTTTTAGAATATGTATCCTTAAAGTTTCACCCATATCCCCCAATAGCTTAAGGTTCCCTTAAACATTTCATCATAGAAGTTTTCAATAAAAATATTTGATTAAAGCACAAAGTTTCAATTTTTAGTAATGGTGTGAGCATCTGATTTTACTAAACGAATAAAAATATTTCAGGCTTTTTCATTTATAAAATAGAAAAATGATTAAAATATACTCAATGTAAAAATTAAGTACACACAATTGTTACTTTTTTCAGCTTTCAGCAGCAAAATAATTCAGATTAAATTTCTTCACTTTCTCTGTACTTATGAGGGTACTATTATTCCTGGTAGAGTTGGAGTCACAGTCATGCATTTGTATTATAATTTGTTTATCATTATTATTAAAAAATATTTATTGCTGTGAAAATAGATTAAAGTGTGTTTTTGCATACTGATTAACATGCCATATTATATTGTTTCTATGAATGTAACATAATAAATATCCAAAAAAATTTAAGGGCTTTTTAAAAAATCAATAAATTCGATTTAAATTAAAAAAATCTGATTTAAAGCAAAAAATTAGAATTTTTTTATTTAAAAAAAAAGCAAAAAAATCACAAACTCTGGTATAATTTAAAAGCAAAGCAAAAATCGTAGTTGCAAAAATGAATATTTAAAAAAATTCACAATTGCAAAAACAAAATCTCTTCATATCAGAGTATTACAAAAAAAAAAAAATGCATATTTCCGAACTTATTAAACATCAGATTGATTATGTCCTTAAAGAAATCCCTGGTCATTGAATCTACGTATTGTACAGTAGAAATCCAGTTCTGTTCAGAGCCACCTGTCTCCCTTACCTAAGCTTTGGCAACGGGGCAGTACAGGTGAGGAAACGGGCGACAATGCAAGACGGTGCAGTTTCCTCACTTGCTTTTCATGTAAAAAAAGCTGAAAAAAATGCAGGTCACGGATACGTAAAAATACTTTTTTATATATTTTACTCAATAATTTTTTCACTGTGATGAAAACTATGTGCCCCAGGGGACGCGTTAATAATTTATATATTTTTTTGCATCCTCACCTCCGATTTTTTGCGTATTTGATGCGCTATAGCATATCCCCCGCATCGCTGATAACCATACCTGTTGGGGGGTAACATAAATATAAAATTTCTATTTAATTGGCCTAATAGTTTTTAATTAAAAAATAACTGTGTACAATTCTTTTTAATCAGGGCTATTTAAGGACACAAGGAAATAATAAATGTGGTGCCAATAAGAACCATTCTACTCACTACAAATGACTTCAAATTCAACCACAGTCAACATCATACTTAGATCAACTTTAGAATTTGATAGAACCAGAAAAATAAATTAATATAATTATCCTTTAGCACATCTCACACATAATCAAATGAAAAACTGTTCATTAACAATTCCTATAAAAATAAAAAACAACCAGTGTTTAACACCCTGAAAATAATCAAACTTCAATTTTTCAATTTTATAGAGATGCTATTACACTGTTGCATTTTTACACACAATGTACGAGGGCAGGGGGTGCATGATAAAAAATAATAGACATACACTATATAGCCAAAGTTGGCAAAATTTTCATTTTTAAGGAGAAAGACCAAAATAATGCATTTGTAGCAGATTTTTCTATTTGGAGCAATTGGAGCAGGAGTGTGACCTCTGCTTTTTGATCTTTACCAAGAACACGAATGATAAGAGACTATATTTTTAAGTGAAGTAATTTATTTGTTTGAAACCTACAGATAAATAATAAATACTAAAGATTTTTTAAAAAATGGAGATTTATATATTTTTGAAAAATGTATCAGAACAATTCACAAAACTACAAATGAGAAACAAAGATTTACCTATTTCTTTAGTTTTTGGAGCCTTTATCAGTATTCTCTGATTAGTTTTACCCATCGCTAATGACTGGAGGGCACGAACCAGATCCTTTTCAGGAATATCCGTTTCATTAGAGATTTCCTGTTAAAAGAATTTAGTTAATTAAAAAATGCATTGTAGTAAGGTAATTTCCTGCCATTTTTTTATTTTTGTAATAACTAAATGATATCAATAATTTTGTTCTGCATAAAAAAAATTTGATATGTGCACCACATGTCTTCCTTGTAATAAGTTTATTAAATAGTATATGTGGCTTTATCACATCTTTCTGCAAACATATATTAGTTAATAGAAATATTTGTGCCACATTTTAGATATAAAAAAAAATATACTAATATATGAGTCGTCTAGATCCCAAACCAGATACATCCACTTTTTTTCGACTTTAACTTTTAGCAAAATTACTCTTTTCCTTAATTTTTTTAAATTTGAAAGCAAAATCATACATCTTACAAAATCTACAATCCACACATCACATGACTAAACTATACAAACTGGTAGACATGTATTACTGTTTTAAATAATATTTTTATTACTTATTTTCTCTTCCGGTACTTCTTTTCCAGTTTCATCAAGCAATACATATGTGTACTCCAATAGGACTTTTAGCCAACTTCAAGATCAAGTTAAAACAAAAAACTTTTTCGACTTGAAAAAAAATTCCATTTTGAAAACAACATCCAAATGAAAAACTGCACAGTTATGAACTCATTTGCTTAGAATTTGGTACATTACCCACAAAAAGTAACTACCCATAATTTAACTAAAATAAAGCTTAAAAAATTGAATAAACTTGTAAAATAAAAATTAAGACATGCAGGCTGCAGATGCTAAAATAACTGAACTTTTAAAATGTTTGATATATTTACTGGATGGAAAAAGATAGATATCTCAAATGCTGCGCGCAATTTTCGGAGAAATACGTGCTTGATGTTGGCAAGTTTCAAAAAATAGTTTTTTTTGTTAACCTACATGTGTAAAACGTTATGAAAATTCATGTAAATTTCATATATTTTAAAAAAGTTCCTTAAAAGTTGTTCTTGTCTTTAAAATTAATCTATGTTTTGTAGAACAATCCCTTCAAATGGAAAATACTAATACATCAGCTTGAAAAATCGGATTTTTGGAGTCTAAAAATAAAAGAGGAAAAATACTAAAGGGAAACGGAGAACTTGTCAGCTGTGATGTAAAGGTATCAAGAAGCTGTTGATTCCTTCACTTAAATTGCAAATTAAAACGTTTTGCGAGATACAAAATGTGGATTAGCACAGCAAATATATCATCTCCCACATAACAAAACGCTAAACCGAACGATCGTGAAGACAAATTGGTCATTAAAAATTTTCTAAATATTTAAACAGTTTTAAAAAGTTAATTCATAAATCATTATTTTTGGAATGGAAATTTATTTAATCAAAGAAAAACAAGAAGTTCCGTCTAGAACTATCCGAGCTTACTTTCCCGCATACACCAAATTCAAATTTATAATCTACCTATCTGTTTCTCTTTTAGCTTTAGTTCTTAATTTTTTCAAATACACCTTTTCCAATGGATAATACATATTCATTCGTTCATGTATTCATTCTTTCATTTATTCAGCCATTCATTTATTCATTCATTCACTCATTCATGTGTTTATTCATTAATGTATTTATTCACTCATTTGTTTATTTTTTCTTTTATTCACTCAATTTTTCATTCATTCATTCTTTTCCTCATTCATTTATTCAGTGATTCATTCTTTCAGTCATTCATTCATGCTTTCACTCATTCATTTATTCATTGAGAAATATCCTTAAAAATTCCCGATAAAAAAATTTCATAGGAAAATAGGCTCATTAGTTCTGGATGAACTTTCTATTTGTACATGTCATGTTCTACGTTATAAGAGCTTTCCGATAAAGTTTGTTTCAAGCAAATCGGTCTGTTAGATCAGGATTTATATAGGATTGAAATTTAACCGTAAGTGCTATGTTAATTTTTTGAACATAAACTGTTCAAATTAATGTTTCATGCCAAGAGCTTCCTCCAGTATGCTTGTTCATTGGAACTTGGATCTTGTACCCAGAGTTTACATCATTTGCTTCATTTTCACCCATAGGTTAAATTTTTTTGAACTGTTTTTTGAGAAGTTCCCGCCAAGATCTTTCGAATGCAAAAAGAATTTTTTCGAATCGGACAATTCGTTCAAAAGTTGGGGGGGGGGGGGGGGGGACAGACCGACAGACACACATTTTCTTCATTACAAAACCCTACTTTCAAATTTTTTATTTTTCAATCTTTATTTAATTACTTCACTTTTTTTTTTACTTTTCTATATTTTTAACGATATTTTTACAATACATTAAGCCCTCTTTCATGCTTTATTATTATTTTTTTTTTACTTTTACGGGAAAGTAGGCTAAAAAGAGAAAAAACTGTTTAGCAAAAGATCAGCTGAAAAGAAATCGGGATAGATGGCAACTCACAGGGTTCATACTCACATAGCCAAAAAAATTCCATGACTTTTCCAGGTAGACCAAAGCAGAATTCCAGGTTAACGTTCTAAGTAAAAAATGCACTACTTGTACATTAAATATGCCCGGCATAACATTTTATACATACAATTATATTAACCTCATATTAAAAAAAATTCCACACAAATGCTCCTTAACCCACTGGCGGTTTGGGCTGTGACGTCACGCCATGATAAATCTTTCTCAAAATGGTTGAAGCCGTGATATTACGATGGGCTTTTTCCACAACAAGATGGTCTGGAGCGTATATTTGCGATATTCCTTCCCCTTTTCCCAAACAGGTTCCCTGGTGCATCGGAGGCGTTGCTTTTCCGCACATTCTTCAGGCCGTGATATCACGGCCAAAGCCGCCAGTGGGTTAAGATAACAAACTTATACTTTAGAATTTCTAATCTACAGAATTTCAAAAGCAAAATTTTCTGACACACCACTGCCAAAAGATATTCGCTTTTTATATTTGCATCCATTTTCTTATATTTTTGTAAATTTAAAAAACATTATTTAATATTATTTTAATATTATTATTCAATTAATTCATAAAGCATGAAAACAAATATTTAAAGAAATGCTGATGTAGACACTTTTATGCCATGACAATATAATAAACATCATTGTATAAAGAAAAAACTTACATAAGAAAAGGAAGGTGAGTTAACTGAGGACTTATTCTTTTTCAAAACAAATACAATACTTAAAAATGATCTGATGATAAACCCATTGAATGACAACTGCTCAATGCCACTGAAGAAATAGATTCGAAACTCAAATAAAAATAACAGTTAATAAAAGAAAACTTTTTTATTTTTAAAGAACATTTACTAAAATATTATATACATACATACAATATGTATATATTATGAAAAAATGGAATCAATCTTTATGTCAAATAGAATCAAAGTCAGTAGACCTCATACATTTTTGGGCAGTTCAGGAATTTGGCTGTTGATATTAAGGTTTCCAGTTATCTGCACAGAAAGTTTATAATTTTCATTTCAATTTTTTGATTTGATCTAATGCTTTGCATTTCTTAGTTTCTTTTTTGTTCAGTTCATGATGTCGCACCGAACGCGTTTTATGGACGATTTTTTATTTTCTTGGTACATCTGATATCGCAACGAGCATAGGTTCCCTCCAAGAGGGGGAAAAAATCCCCAACTTACCAGGTTTTGTCAAAAATTTATGTTTTTCCCCGACTTTTGCAAAGGATATCAATTTCTCTGACTTTTCCAGGTTTTCCATGATTTCCACGTGGAGTATGAACCCTGAAGCCACCACTTAATGTACTGTAAGAGAAATGATTATTTATGAAAGAAAAGAAGAAATGAAAAAGCTGAAAGTATTTTGGCTACATATTAGTTAAAGGTATCTCTGTTTTATTGAGCTAAACCTCAACGATATGCTTTTTTGAAGCATACATCAGTGCAACTAAAAAAAAAGCTTCAAAAGCAATATACAGTCGAACCTCTATTTTGCGAATTTCTCCATTTTACGAATTTTTTTCTTGGCCGTAAGAATATTTAAGGTTTTCCATGTAAAAAACTCTCCAAATAACGAAATGCATTCTCTATTTATCGAACTTTCTTTCTGGTAATCCAAAAAAAAAACCCCACCCTGTTCAAGTATTTCTTTCTGTAAACACTTTTCATGAAGCTTCAGTACACTATGTCTTAAAATAAATATAAACATTTATTTTTGAGAGTACTGAATAAGTTTAATTCTAGATTATATTGATTATTCTTTGTTTCATCTTTTCTTAAGTGAAAGAATTAAAGTAAACTGCTATAATTATTATTACATGATATATAGAGCTTTTATTAGTTTAAAATGAGTTCTTATGTAGCTAAAGTATTGTAGCTAAAATGTGAATCTCTATTTAACGAATTTCTCCATTTAATGAACTTTTTCACTGGATTTTACGATTTCGTTAAATAGAGGTCTAGCTGTATATATCTTTTACAGACTACTTGTACTTATCAACTACTTGTTACAAGCTGCTCTTACTGCTTTAATGATTGTTTAGAAAATAGATGATTTAGTAGTTTTAAGCTTGCTTTATATGTATTTTTTAAAATTTATATTTTCAAAATATAATTTTCATAAAAAAAAAAGTTCTATATTTACTTTGTAACCAATCTCCATAAATAGCATCGAATCCCAAATTTGAAATTCCCTTTTTACAAAATACCTGATTTTTTCACTTTTAATAAAATCAGAAAAAATATTAATTAAAGAAAAGGTTAAATTAATAAATGGCAGTACATTTTGATTCAGAACGAAGCAATCTTGTAGATATATTTCTGATTTACATGAGCTGAACTCAGGAATCCAAGACAGAACTAGAAAACCTATGTTAAAAAATGAAAATCTGTTTCTTAGGCGGACCTTTCACTATTTTTTTTTTCTTTTCTCAAGTCCTTAAAAGTCCTTTTTCAAATTTTGTTCCTTTTTTTCTCTTTAAAAAAAAGCAAAATGAAATAATTTCAACTTGTTTTCTGTGGTCTGAAATGGTGATCAGTAACCTTGGATTTTGTCATTTAGTACAAATGCCTGGTATTTTGATTTGACTTCTCTACTAATATGTTTTTAGATGTAGCTCTATTTTCTTTTCCACACAATTGCAGGTGATAGCAAAATGGTGAACTATTATGTGGATGGGTAAAAGTTTATTTTAGCTTAATTGTGAGTTGCAATTTGGAGCATTTAATCGAAATCTATGATTTTATAATTTTTTTTGTTTGGTAAAAATATATTACATTAACAGATCGATTTACTTATAAAACCATTTCAAAAAAAAAAAAAGTTATTTATTTACCTAGGCCTGGTATTTGGGCAATGAAGGGCAGGGGTCAATGACCTCCCAGGTCCTTTAGAAATACATTGAACTTATACATGTTTTTATTTTGTTGTTATTTACTTATAATATGCATTGAAAATATACCCTTGCCCACACCCAAAAAATTTTGAAATGACGGCCTGTATTTACCAGTTGAGAAAGCACTGCAAATTGAAGTAAAAAAATGCGTTGATGTTTACGTAAATCGGCAATTTTTGGTCTGGTTTCCGAAATACGGCAAATTCCGAAAGTCGGCATAACGCCGGTCCCGAGCAAACGGACCGGATTTATATAGATTTCCGAGCTTTGCCGGTCCCGAGTTCCCGATTTTTGGGTTTGGTACTGTAGTTGAAATAAAAGAAGTTTGATTCTTGTGAGGGTGCAAAGATTGCAAAACAAAATAGAGAAGATTGCTTGATACCTTCTTATTCAAACAAAAAAACAAATAAAAAAATAAGCATCTGGAACAAAAAAATAAGGACTTTTTAAGGCCTTAAAAATGAAAATGAACATTAAGGACTTTCTAATGACCTCTAAGGACCATACGAATCCTGTTCTAGATGCAGGGTTCGTGATGTTTTTTATTTAAATCAGATTTTTTTTATTTAAATCGGATTTTTTTGATTTTTTTAAAAAGACCCTAAATTATTTGGATATTTATTATGTTACATTCATAGAAACAATATGACATCTTAATCAATATGCAAAAACACACTTTAAGCTATTTTCAGAGCAATAAATATTTTTTAATAATAATAATGATAAACAAATTTTAATACAAATGCATGACTCAAATGAAACGTAACCCTACCAGGAATAATAGTACATGCATAAGTACAGAGAATATGAACATATTTAATCTGAATTATTTTGCTGTTGAAAACTGCAAAAAAAGTACCCAATTAAGTTTTACATTGAATGTACTTTAATCATTTTTCAATTTTATAAATAAAAAAGCATGAAATATTTTTACCCATTTCGAAAAATCATATGCTCACACCATTACTGAAAACTGCAACTTTTTGTTTTAATCAAATATCTTTATTGAAAACTTCTGTGATAAAACAATATTTTAAAAGGAAAAAACCTTAAGCTATTAGGGGACGTGGATGAAACTTTAAGGATAAATTCTAACAATTGTTGTTTTAAACACTATCATTCTGAATTATTTATTGTGTGGCATTGATTAAATGGATCTAAAATACTATTTTTAAGATTAAAAAACACAGACTGTTTCATGATTATGTATTATGAATTGTAATTTGAATGATTGAATGAATGATGCTTTGCTGTTAAGCTGCTTGAAGAATATTGTAAAATTTAAAAAAAATATTGTCAAATTAAAAAAATAGTTATTAATTCCAACCTTATGAAATATATTATGCACACAGCCAAATGGACCTAGGAAGTTTTGTTTGAAACAGTAGTTGAAATTGCAACATATTTCATTTTTAACTAACACTTCCTAACATAGTAAAATCAATGATTTTTTTGGAAAAAAATCACTTGATTTAAATCAATGATTTTTTTTAAAAAATCACTTGATTTAAATCGTGATTTAAATCATGATTTAAATCAAGCTGATTTAAATCAACGAACCCTGTCTAGATGGAACTTCTTATTCGATACTCCCTATTTTATTATAAAAAAAACAGGAATTTTCTCTGAGACTACTTTGTCCCAGCTCCATAGTGAAAAGGTTAACTAAAAAAATGGGTATGTGTACTCATCTATGCACATTAAAAGTTATATTCCTTAAATTCCCTCTTTTTATTTCATATTTTTAAAGAGTTTTTAGTTTTTCATTTTTATTTCCTTATAACTAAGGAACAATACTACAACATAAACATGCATTAGGATGAAGAGAGGACCATGTTAAAAACTCACACTCCCTGCAAGTTGTCTATCGTGAAATGGAAACCAATATACTTAACTAGGGAGTTCGAGTGAGTGATGTCTTCAGGAAAATACTTAATTTTAAAAACTTGAAATGACATGAATTTGACACAAAACAGGGTAAAAATAGACACAAAATGGATATTTTAGTGGCTTTTACTTATGTATGTATCTTTGGACTTGGAGAAAATCTAGTCAAAATTGTTTCATGTGTGATTGAGGTGGATAGGCTGAAATTTGAGTGAGAACTTTGTGGATGTGCAATACTTCCTTTCTTTACTTTGTGCAAGGAAATAAAAATGCTTGCATTTATTACAATAACTCTTAAGAGGATATTCTAGTCTAAAATTTTCAAAAAAAAAAAAACTTTTTTTTTTTTTATATTTTCAAAGTTTAGACCTTCAAAAATATGCCTTTAAAAGGATTTTAAAATTTTTTTTATTATTTTCAAAGTTACAGCCGTATTAGTGACGTGGCAACTAAACCGGTTCAACCGTAGCAAATCAATAACCAGCCGTAATCATCTTCTAGCTACCTGAATGCTCCCTGTGTCGCACAAAATCTTTTATGTTCAATATAAACCTTTAAAACATGTAGAATGCTTGTCAAAAATGCCCTTTAAATCATTTATTTTTATGTTTATAAAACATAAATGTATTATTCAAGCACCATAAAAGACTGTTTGAGGGAACTTTACATAATAATTAATACTAAAAGAGTCTAGTAAAGTAATTAAACTATTTCCCGGTAAAAAAACAAAATCAGAGGATTTTTAATACTTTGTTCTTATTTTTGAAAAAAAAAAAACTCAACAACTATTGGTTTGGATCGGGTCTCCTTCCCTTTCCTTCAACATTTTCTCTTTGTAACACCTGCACTGCAAGTGCCAAGTGCAGCGGCCTTTATTTTCTTATTTTTTTCATGGGGAGGAATACAGATGTTATAATATAGACTAACAAGTAATGTGGGTTTGTATCTTTAACAAAATTGTCAACCCCACCTTATTATAGAAGTTCGGTTCTTGTCTGCTCTGCTCCATTGATACCACCTTCCTCCCTCCGACAGTAGTTGTTGAATATCTTCCCTGTCAGACGGATCTGCACACTTTTTTCCTTCTCATTAAGAAAAAAAAAGAGCTCGGGCAAAAAAGTGAAAATGCCTTGTATCATTTTCACATTTAGGACCATTTATCTATTTTGTGAAAAAATGTGACCACAGTGGAAACCCTAGTGCGTATATTTTAACGGTGCAGGAACCGCTGATTAATACATGTAAATATAAAACATCATATAAAAATTACTTAAACTGCCCAAAACTTGCCTCAAAATTTTAAACACGTTTTTCGGAACGCTTGACATGATATCTCGTTTCAGAGGATCGATTTACTTCAAATTTGGTATAGAGCTTTTTAATATATGTGGCTATTATCAGAGCTTTTTTGAAAAAAAAAAAAAAAAAAATCTATTATTTTTAAAAAATTGCCACAGTTGAAAAATTGAGGGGGGAAAATTACTTTTTTTTACATGAACCCCATTTTGTGATTTTTTTTTTTTTTTGCAAATCGCTCTGATCAAACAAAACTACATCCCTACTCTTTAAGAAATAACCAAAATTTTTGTTTTCAGATCATCAAGGGGGGTGGAATCGTGTCAACCAGGGAGCAGCCTTTTCTTTTTGAGTCTCCAGTTTTACGGGCCTGTACTTTTTTGAACTTTGACTTTTTTTTACTAAATTTTGTTGTGCTCTTTAAACATAAATAAACCGATAAAAGACCCAATGATCAAAATCTTTACCATTTTTTATTTACAGCGTTTTAAAAAGCACCTAAACGTTGGCTCTCCAGATTAGAATGTCCCCCTCAAATAAAAAAAAAACTTACAAATATAATTACAGAAAGAGGATACAGAAAAACTACATTTTAAAATTATAATTAGTAACTTTTGAAAATTAATTTTTTTTAAATGAACAAACTATTAAGAGGGGGAAAAATTGTTTCGCTTGAATGGAAGAACACCTATTGAATGAATTGAATAAAACTTTACGGAAAAATTTTATTAAATTTTCAAAAATCTGAAATTACTTATTGCCACACAGTGTAATATTTTATTTGAATAAGATTTTTATCATTCTGTTGACAATGCAATGAATGGTGTTCTAAATGTGAAAGGCTAATTGATCACTTGGTGGTTTTTGCGCAAATAACGCAACAGCTTGATTTAGAATAGCTTTAAAACTAAATAATAATTAGAAAAATGTTGTTCTTTTTCCAAAGAATAGAAGAATTTGAATTTCTCGAAAAATCAGATCTGTTCGGAAATGGGGGGGGGGGGGGGCGCATTTTCAAAAATAAGATAAAGTGGAAAAATATCATCCCTGAAAATTGAAAAGTTTGAATCATGGCCTTAAAAAAAACCCAGGTTTTTAAAAAAATATCCAATTCCAGTAGGTTTTATATAGATATTTTAAAGGTTTGACCTAGCATGAGAGTTAGGTTTAAATTTCAATTCAAAACAATAGATTAACTTTTAGTCTAAAAGAAAACTTTTATTGTTAAGTAACATTAATTGTTAATTTAGTTATATTTAAATTTAGAAAATTACAGTCAAGTTGGTAACATGTCACAATTTAAAAAAATGTAATCAAGGATTGAGATTAAAAAATTTACCCAGGATGACCCAAACAATGCTATTGCTACCTAACATTTATCTTTGTACAATCTTCATTGCTTGCTCAAATTTCACATGATTGCAGCTATCAGGTCTGCAGAATAGAGAGAGATGTCAGAACAGGGTCACATATTAAAATTTATTGCTGAGGAAGCCAAAGCCAAATATTAAACCAGGGGTGATTGCAACACAATTTAAAAAACCCCCAAAAAGTTTTTAATGCAAAAATTCGGTATCACCTTTTATGCACCATAAATTATATGACAGCTTTTATACACGTCTAGTTACAACAGCATGTTTAAAATAACTTTTGAAATTAAAATTTATCTTTTATTTATCTACTTCTAAATACTAAGAAAAAATTAATTTATTTCTTGCAAATAAATTGTAATTTATAGTGAAACATAATGAATAGGAATTTTTCATGACTATATATTTTTTGCCAAATTTTTCCAGTAAAGTATTTTTTCTATTTAGAGTCATTATTTTTTTATTTATTTGTCATGCATTTGCAACTTTTAAAATAAAAGTTGAGAAAATAACTTGAAGTCTAGCGCCGATTTCAGGAAAAGGACGTAAAAATGCGTTATTATGCAAATGAAGTTCGGAAAACAATTAAGTTTGGAAAATGAGTTCAACTTTTTGTGATGTTTATCGGAAAAATAACTAAATCCAAAAAAAAAAAAAACTCCAAGTTTTTTTAATCGTTCTTTTAAAAACAAAAATAAAGTCTGTAAAAAAACTACCTCTTTTGGCGATGTTTACATCGGGAGTGTAAACATCGCCAATCCTGGGGTTTGGCGCCAAAAAAAAAAATTCGAAAATGGCGCCAACGCCCAGTTATGCGTAACAAGGAAAGCACGTAGGACGTGGTATCGTTCGTGTTTGGCACAAAGATGGTTTCCGCCGTTACAACCCTTGCTACGTAAAGGGTTACTACAGGGTGTCTACCAAGTTTCACAAAGTCAATTTGGTGACTTTTTAGTGACTTTTCTGGGACTCTGTAAACCTATTTAGTGACCTAGTACATTTTCATGAAACCTGTTTTTAAAAACTTTATTTTTAATAACGATTAAATAAAATGACAAATTAATGCAGAATTTCTTAATATAAATTGTTTAATTTTTTAAGTTTTTACATTTTTTTATTACTGGAGCTCAATATCTAGCAAAAAAAAAAGTGTGACAAGTCCTACATTCTTCGGAATTTATATTAATACATAAAGTCTGAATTAAATCTGTAAAAACTCATTGCATTTTTTAAAGAAATAAACATGTTTTCGAGATTCAACTTTTAATACTTGTGCACACTATAGTAGATGTTTTATTAATATATATGTGTATTAATTTGAGCTACTTGACTAATGAATTTTTAAGATTAAAAAGAGGCAGAATTAAAAACATTAGGATTAGTATTTTGTCGAATTTAATCATCACTTTATAGTATATGAAAAACAATTGCTAAATTTTTTACATGTTTTAACAATATATATTAAAAGAAAATAGAAAGAAATATTATTTATTTACTTTGTAACAATATATAATGAGCACTTGATATGGTAAAAACCTAATGTAAAAGACAATCTAACATTGAAAAACATTTTTAATTGCATGCAAAAAAATAAGAGAAATTATTTTTCTAGCAAAAATATTAAAATTATATTCTTAATAAAGCTGAAATATTTAATAATTATAATCAACTGATATGATCAGTAAAACATTAGGGCTAAAAATGAATTTTAAAAACTCCTTAATGTCCTTTACTACAGAAGTTGAAACTTGAGAAAGATTAAAAATAATGGTAAACTCTAAGTTACTGATGTCCCAGAGAAAGAATCCGATACCAAACGAGAATTAGGAAGTTTTACCGAAGCCGATGCAACTGGATTTTGAAATGCGTAAAAAATCGGTATTGACCCTTGAAAGCGCAAAAAACGGACTACTCGTGATTTGTAACATTAGTTAGGCATGTATGTAAGCTACGTTAAAAAAAAATTCATAGAAAAGAGAAAATAAAAATTACGAACTTTTGTGAAAACGAAATTTTTAATTTCCATTTTCACCAAAAATAAGGAAAAATCACACCTCCGATAATACGAAAGTGTGAAATTATTTAAAATCAATATTATATCTACCATCTACCCATTAATCAACCCCACTTTCAAATCTAATCTCATCTTGGCCATGATCGCCACAAATAGCTGTGCCGCGAATTGTGGCGAGAAAAAAAACATTCAGCGCCGTCGAATTTTTTCCGTGACCGGTTATCCAGTTTCGTTACTTTTTGGGGACTTCCGTGACCCCTTTTCCGATTTGGTGAATTTTCGGGGACTTCGGTGACCGGTAGACACCCTGCACTACAAAAGGAAGGCTTATCGCTTTTTGGGGAATTTTTTGTTCCCATCCGCTAAATTTTCAATTTTGAAGACTAAAAACTCCGATTTTTAAACACAGAAGGAGAATATGAAAAACCCGGATTTCCGGGGTACACCCGGAATACAATCACCCCTGTTAAATGAAATTTCTAAATTTAAATTTCGAATTTATTTTGGGGAGGAGTCGGAGCCTTCAGCCTCCCTCCTCCTCACCCAACAGAAGGAAATTTTTAGCAAGGAAAGCATTAAAAATGCAATGCAAAAAGTATTTTGAGTAACAGAATAACTTAGTAAAATATTTTAAGTTAAGATTTTTATATGGAGTACAACTTTGATTGAACTATTTCCTCAAATTCGTGATAGATTTTAAAAGTCCCAGTTTAGATTTGACGAATGAAATATTTTCATGATTTAATAATAGCATTTCAGTCCCACGATTGTTAAATTGAGGTTATACTGTGGTAAATAATATTTTCTTTATGAGATTTTCTTTCTTATGAAACAACAGATTAAATGAAAATAGAAATATGCAAGTACCTCATAAGTTAATCGTTCTCTTGCATTAAAAAGCATTAAAACACACATTTGATAAGTAGATACTTGAATTATGTGTTTGCGAGGAGAAATGTTACGATCAGTTGATGCTGAAGCAATACATGTGCTGTCTTTCATCATATCACCTTCTTCTTTTCGGGGCCCATAAAAAATAGCATTTAGATCAACGGATCCCAACTGTGGCTGTAAAGTCAACTGGCGACCGGAATGTTTAGCAAGGTAAAACCTAAAAAACAATTGGAAAATTAAAAAACAATGTTATAAGTAATGTTTTGCAACATTTAAAAACAGGTAAAAAAAAAAAAAAAAAAAAAACCGCAAAAACGAACTTTTCACGAACAAAAATCGCGATCGCAAAAATTATTTACGATTGAATTACATTTTATTTCCCTTCTTTTTAAATCATGTGTCTACAAATCTGTGGTAAAAACATTCCCGTTTATTTGTCTGAAAGTTGGCAGTTCGGTTTACAATGTGAATAGACTTATACTCAAGTATATACAGTAAGATTTTGATAAAAATAAAAAAAAATTTTTATTAGCCTCTTAATTAAACCTAAAAAATAACCCTCCTAATTAAAAAAATGATTTCCGTAAAGGATGCAGAAAGATTAAGCAAAAAAGTAAGGCATGCGTTTCTTTGCTTGCACATGGAAATTAGGCCTACCTAATTTTTAAAGTACTGCTGCAATTAACCAAGAAATACATATTGCTGCAATTGAAAGGGAAAAAACTTTAATGAGGGCAAAAAATGTAAGGTGATTGAGCAAAAAAATTTGCGGAACCTCGGCAAAAAAAATTCTGGTATTTGTGGAACTCTACCACTCCTGAGATATAAATGAAAAATTGACCTTTTATGACAAGAAATTTTTTTCAATGCAATTAGCAAATTGATTCAATAACAATTCCACCAAGAGTTAAAACCAAAATTCCATATATAACAGCTGAAAACCATGTGATTGTGTTTGGGCCAAATGTCAGACTTCAAATTTTTCCCAATGTTGATTACCGTATTTTCGGGATTATGCGCCACAGTCGCGATACACAGGGTGCGGCAGCATAACATCCTTTTTCAAAACTCAATGAAACCAGTTTTATGAATCTTATAAACGTTAAACTTTTTTTTATAGAGTAGGTACATGCCTAAAGTTATGTTTCACACAGTTTTGAAAATCAACCCAGGTAGGGGACGCCCCCTATTCCCCAAGCACTGAAAGCTGAATTCTAGAGTTTGTTTTTGATCCTATCCTGATTGATTGTTAGCCTTAACGCTAAAAACATTTTCTCTACATCTACAATTAATTTACTAAAGAAAAGTTTAATCTTTAGTACTCTTTTGAAAACTTACTTTGAGAGTAAAAGCGGGTGTTTTGAGACATCGTCGACCAGAAACGTTAAGTGTGTAGGAAATCACGTATCAACATGGCTGTGCATGTTGGGAGTGACGTAACTAGTCAGCCGTGATTGGCCAAGGGGGTTGGCGGATATGCCACATGCCAACCTCTCATTGGTTGATTTAGAATTCGGTCGACATTACATTATGCTAATGAAGGTGTGTATTTAAGAGGAAGCTCTGGTCGACAGAAGCACTTCTTCTGTTTTTCTCAACCATGTTGTAACTTCATCAATTGAGCATTAAGTTATTGGCTCGTTGCTCGAAAGAGCCTTTGCTAATGTAGCGTTTGCTATAAAAGCCCGATTTTCGCGATGCTAGTCATATTTTAAAGTTACCAGTGATTTTTGGCTTCAGGTTATTTTAACAATGTTGTAGTTTTTTTGAAGTTTAAATAAATGTTATAGTTTTTACAAAGTCTTTGGAATCCTTATCTTCAAGATCGGGCAAGGCATACTTGACTCTTCCGCTAACTCTGCAATTATATTAGATTCATAGGATGCTACAAGTTGCAACTTTGTTATCCAATTTGAATGAACATGATATACTGTTATCATATGGGTTATTGGCGACCCAGAGAAGTTGAGTATTTCGCCCTGCTTGCTTTTGAAGAGTGATTTTTCAAGATGTGTTCCAGAATACTTCATTAGGAGGGGCTTATAAGGATTGTCTTCAAGTAAAAGTATGGCTTGTTCGAACATTGTAATAGAAAAATTAAGAGATGATAATTATTCATCTTGGAGCAGCGATATAAAATTCGTGCTAATAGAAAGGAACCTATGGGATATCATCACAGGCAGAGAAGAGCGACCTGTAATCAATGAGGGGGCAGGAGTCACAGCAAAAGACGTTGCTCTATTTAATTCCAGAGAGAGGTCGGCTATTGCAGTACTTTACTTGCATGTCGGTGATGACTACCGAAAAATTATAGAGCACTGCGAGGATCCCCAAGAAGCCTGGAAACTTCTAAAAGAAAATTATTTCCCAGACAACAGAAAGGTTAAAATGAAGCTATTTTCAGACTTGACGTCCGCAAGAATGGACGAGAACGAGAAAATTAATATTTATGCAGCGAGGTTGAGAAGAATTTATGATCGTCTCAAAGAACTTGAGACTACATTTTCAGAAGAATTCCTGTCATACCAACTGTTACGATATTCCCCTCTTCTTTTGATGGTATTGTACAAAACATTTTAAGAAGAAAGAATGAAGATTTTGTCTTTTCAAGGATTGTGGCTGACCTGGTAGCTGAGGAAAGCAGACTTTCATTAAGAAGTGAAGATTTGGAATCTTACGCCAAAGCTTCAGTTGCCGTTAAGAAAACCAAAAGAAAAATCCAGTGCTATAGCTGTAAGAAGTTTGGCCACATCAAAAGAAACTGTCCCGAATTTAAAAGGTCAGAAAGCAAGAGAAGAAGTCGCAAGGACGGGAAGCGCCAGAATTTTCGACAGGAAAGTTCAAATGAAAATCGGCGATCACCATCAGCTGAATATTGTGAGTATTCTGACTTTTTTCTTTGTGAAGCTCATTGTTTTATTAACAAAACTTCACAGTGGCTGTTCGATTCAGCGGCCAGCCATCATTTTTCAAGAGACAGAAATTGTTTTCAAAATTTCGTAACATTAAATAACAAAGAAATGGCCGTCGCCATTGAGGGGCAAACCTTTTCAATTGAAGGAAAGGGAGATATGTATTTAAGATTTGGTAGCAGAAAAATTGTTTTGAAAGAAGTCATGTATTCTCCTAAATTAAGACGAAATTTAATTTCCGGTCCTAAACTGGATCAAGGAGGTGCTAGATTTCAAGGGGAAGGGGGAGTCTTGACTGTATCAGATCGAAAAGGCATAATTTTTAAAGCTTTTTTAAATAATGGTGATTACCATGTTAGACCTAAATATGTGGATCAAAATTTTTCAAATTCTAGTCAATATAACGTAAATTCGCAGGAAAGTCAAAATTCTAGTCATTTTCCTAGTAAAAATGTTAAAGTTGAATCTTCGAATGTTGAATCCTTGGAAGTTTGGCATAAAAGATTAGCGCACGTTAATGCTGATAGTATTAGAAAAACCAGTAATGCAGAATGCGTTAGGGGCTTGCCAAAATTTAAGAATGAGAAAATTCATTGTGAAGATTGCAAACTGGGAAAATTTAAGAGGGTATCTTTCAAAGCAATGAAGGGAGTAAGGTCTAAGCAACCCCTTGAACTCCTTCACGCAGATGTTTGGGGAGCATGTTCTATAACGGGAAGAAACGGGGAAAGGTACTATCTTTCTATTATCGACGGCTTTTCTAAACGTGTTTCGCTGTACCCTATAAGGGAAAAACGGCAAGTAACTAGAATTTTTATTCAGCATATTAAGAGGGCTGAAAGATTTACTGGATATAAAGTTAAAGCCATTAGAACGGATAATGGTGGAGAATTCGTCATTAATGAATTTAAAGAGTTTTGTAATAACGTGGGAATTTCCCACGAATTAACGAATCCTTATACTCCCGAACAAAATGGGGTGGCTGAAGTATTTAATAGAACCGTAGCTAATGGGGCCACTGTATTGCTTGAAGAAAGTGGATTAGGCAAAAAGTTCTGGCCAGACGCGATGTTACATTTTGCATACACGTGGAATAGGGTCTGTCATACAGATCAAAGTAAAACTCCATTTGAGCTGTACGGAAAATTTAAGCCCTCGGTTAAGCATCTTAAACCTTTCGGAATTGTAGCATATGTAGGGATACCCAAACAAAAACGTAATAAATTAGATTTGAGAGCTAGAAAAGGGATTCTCATCGGATATGCGTTCAATACAAAGGGTTATCGTATTTACTTCCCGGATACTGATAACATTGTGGAAAGCATTAATGTTGCATTTAGAGAAAATACATTTTTTAAAGATTCGTTTAAGAGTAATAGCAGTGGAGCGGTGATGGGCCACATCCATTGGAATCATACTAACTTATCTTCAGACGAAGAGGGTTCGATCTACGAAGATGCTAGTCAATTTCAAAATTTAGAAATTCCCGCGACTTCGGAGGATTCCTTAAATTCTACTTCGGAAGATGAAAGTTCATTGAGTGAAAATGATGCAAAACCCCTGAGGGAAGCTACGTGGATTAGAAAAATTGTACCGAGAAAAGATGGATCGCGAACAGACGTGTATTATTTTGAAAAGGATAAGTCCATGCGGTTAAGATCTTTTCACGATATTAGAAAGTACTGTAATCAAAATTCAATTTGTTTTAAACCACATATATTTAATTTTCAGGGGAAAAATACTTATCAAGGGGAAGTTGATGGCCAGTCCACGAGCGCTAATTTTTCTTCATGACTAGACGGAAATCTAATAGTTCCAAACACTTTTAAACAATGTATGAAATCGAAGGAACGTGAAAATTGGCTAGTATCTATGGGGGAAGAAATTAAAGTGATGCATGAAAGAGAAGTATGGGAATTAACAGAATTACCAGAAAAGGCTAATTTAATCGGCTGCAGATGGGTTTTCAATGTAAAAAGAGATGAAGCGGGTGAAATCGTAAGGCTGAAAAGCAGACTAGTGGCTCAAGGTCATAAGCAGGTACAAGGTCAGTCTTATGACGAGACTTTTAGCCCGTTTGTCAATTTCAGCATAATATGTTTCTTTTTCTCCTTCCTAGTCGTGTTTCAAAATTGGGAAAATGTGCAGTGCGATGTCAAGAGCGCGTACCTCTATGCTCCTTTAAAGGAAAATATTTTTATGAGTCAGCCTCCGGGTTTTATTGAAAAGGGAAGGGAAAATTTAGTATGTAAACTTAAGAAAGCTATTTATGGGTTACACCAAAGTGGACGAAATTGGTTTTATGAAATTAACAGCACTTTAACAAATATGGGTTTTAACAAATTTCAAAGATGTAATTGTGTTTACAGTTTTAAATCTAGGGTTATTTTATTACTATATGTTGATGACATAGTTTTGTTTGGGAAAAATAGGAAAGATATTGACTTTATTTTAAACTTATTGAATAAACACTTCGATCTTAAAATTTTGGGAAAAACGAAAAAATTACTAGGGGTAGAGTTTGAAGAATGTGAAAATGAATTAAAAATGCACCAAACAAATTATATAGTTGAAATTTGTGAACGTTTTGAGAATTTTAATTTTCCTATTTCTTTGCTACCGATAAGTAAGGGTGTTGTTTATTCGAGTTTAAATTGTCCCCAAACAGAAAATGAGAAACATGAAATGTCTAAGATACCATTTAGAAATTTGTTAGGCTGTCTTTCATTTCTCGCAAATCGGACCAGACCAGACATTTGTTACGCTGTAAACATATTTAGCCAATTTCAGGCAAATCCAGGAATGATGCACTGGATGGGATTACTTAAACTTTTGGGGTATGTTAGTCATACTAAGGATCTCAAACTTAGCTTAAAGTGTAATAAATTACGAATCGTGGGTTACTCAGATGCGGACTTTGCTTCTAATAGGGATGACCGTACTTCATTGGGAGGGCAGTTAATATTACTTGATAATGCTCCAATTTCATGGCGTACATTTAAAGAAAGGAGCATATGTCCATCAACTATGGAATCGGAATTTGTTGCGCTAACAGAAGCCGCTAAAGAATTGCTGTGGTTTGATAAGGTTCTTGATGAATGTGTTGATTTTGGCATTAATGTTCAAGAAAAGGTAAAATCATTGTTATTGGTAGATAATGAAGCAACGATTAACTTCTGTAAATCTCCTATTGAGAATTACCGTTCTAAGCACATAGATGTTAAATTATTTTTCGTAAGAGACCTATTATATCAAGACATTTTTAGTATTAAATTCGTCAGTAGCGAAGATAATCGATCTGATATATTCACGAAACCTCTTCCCAAGGCAAAACTTGTAAAATTTTGTGACAGCATTTTTCATTAAATTTTTTTTGAATTTGTAATTGTAGGGGGGTAATATTTTTATGTGTAAATTTAAATTTTTGATATTACAATGAATTTTTGAGGAATTATAGAATTTTATGAGATTGAATTACTGTGTTGAGAATTAAAAGCTAATCTGCTAAGGGTTCTTGATATGATTTAATTCTCTAATGGTTTTCGGAAAGTTATTTTTGTTAGTTATAGTTGATAGTTGAATCGCGAGTTAACAATTTTTCTTAGTTGAATAACGTTAATGCAAATACTAGTCAAAGATATACATAATTTTTTTAATGTGATGCTTTTAGAGAAAAGAAATGTTCTAATTAGAGAGCTTATTTATTTTTTTTATTATAATTGTCGGATCTATTTTTAATGCAACTGAACCTGCTAGTGTTACTGTATTTGTAAATGTGCATTTTAGATTAAGCTATTTATCTGAAGATGAACTGTAATACATGAAGCTGTATGGAAAGTAAGAGGAATTGTTAATTGTGATCAACTAGTGATGTTTTTATTTCATTTCTAAAGTGATAGAATGGAACTGTAAAACATGAAGCCAAATTTTTTTTGCATTTAGTCTTGTCAGATGTAGAGAGGAGGGGCATTGTTAGCCTTAACGCTAAAAACATTTTCTCTACATCTACAATTAATTTACTAAAGAAAAGTTTAATCTTTAGTACTCTTTTAAAAACTTACTTTGAGAGTAAAAGTGGGTGTTTTGAGACATCGTCGACCAGAAACGTTAAGTGTGTAGGAAATCACGTATCAACATGGCTGTGCATGTTGGGAGTGACGTAACTAGTCAGCCGTGATTGGCCAAGGGGGTTGGCGGATATGCCACATGCCAACCTCTCATTGGTTGATTTAGAATTCGGTCGACATTACATTATGCTAATGAAGGTGTGTATTTAAGAGGAAGCTCTGGTCGACAGAAGCACTTCTTCTGTTTTTCTCAACCATGTTGTAACTTCATCAATTGAGCATTAAGTTAGCGGCTCGTTGCTCGAAAGAGCCTTTGCTAATGTAGCGTTTGCTATAAAAGCCCGATTTTCGCGATGCTAGTCATATTTTAAAGTTACCAGTGATTTTTGGCTTCAGGTTATTTTAACAATGTTGTAGTTTTTTTGAAGTTTAAATAAATGTTATAGTTTTTACAAAGTCTTTGGAATCATTATCTTCAAGATCGGGCAAGGCATACTTGACTCTTCCGCTAACTCTGCAATTATATTAGATTCATAGGATGCTACAAGTTGCAACTTTGTTATCCAATTTGAATGAACATGATATACTGTTATCACATAGCAGCGGGTAGGTTAGCAATTTCAGCCTTCAGGTGTTGTAGGGTCACTGAACAATTGACATAACGTCGATATTTCAAAAAAACCCCGAAGAAAAATCACAAGGGGCCCAAATCCGGGAAACTGCTAGCCACTTCAAATCACTGAATGTTCATTCGAAAAGTAGACCTTGATAGAAAACGTACGCTCCTCCGAGATTCCAATGCAGAATGGTGACTGACCAAGGTGGGAACAGAACTTTAGAAACATCCCTTTGGAATGAGACAACTCCCACCCTGAAATAACATTTATAGCCTAAAAGTCGCACATTTCAAAAAGGAAATTATGTGTTGAACTAAATCTATGTCTTGGAAAAATCAAATGCTCACCTTTTTAATGTTACCCTTTTCACTGCCTGCACGTTATTTTTCCCCCATCGGACATTCCTCAGCCATAAACAAAATAATGGTTGAGATGTTTTTCTAATAGCCAGCGTGCTGCCGATGCCAAAATTCGTGGAGTGTTTTTCGCATGTCGATGTTGAGTTGCGCAAATTGTGTGTGACACGCGTGCTTGCGTGGGGGGGGGGGGGGGGGAACGCAACTCGTATTTAAGGCAGGCAGCAGCTGGCACCTTGGCTTGCTTACTTGCTTTTCTTCCCCTACGACCTCGCACTTGTGTGAGTGCTCGATGTGAGAGCACATCGTGTTGGGCTTCGGTTGAAGCCGTAGTTTGGTGTTTTCATTTGAGGTTTATTCCTCTCTGCTTTCCAAGGCGTATGTGTTTGGCCTCTGGATATGTTTTACTTGTCAAGTATTTGACATGGATGTTTTACTGACCGGTTTTAAATAACATCAGTGTAACTGTGAGTCGCCTGATCCTGCCACGTGAGATTCTACAAGGTAAAGTCACCTGGCTTGTCAAAGGATGTAAAGTTCTGTTTTTCTTCTGCTGATCCTGCCACATCATTGAATGAAGAAAACCAATCATGGACCATTTGTTTTAACTTCAAAGTTTTTTTTCATCCTGGACTCCAACGATTTCCTGCAAAGTGTAATCTAAGGACATGTGGTCACTAACTTACCTCTATTTAAATACTGATGTCTATTTTTATCAGAATTTTTAATATTTTTAAGGTCGTTTTTATATATATATATATATATATTGTTAATTGTTAAATAAATGTTCATTTTTTCAAATATATTTGTCATGTATTCTTCTCAGAAAGGTCCACTCTAATTTTCGTTGGCATATTTAGTTCATTTCATTTTAAATGTAACTATTAATTTTTTCTAAAAACCAACATTATGGTGCCGCACCCTGTACATTCAAGAAAAAAAAATTTTAGCGTATGCGCTGCATGCAAAATTTTAGTAATTATAGCACAATTAGGTGAAGAAAAGTAGAATAAATTAAATATTTTATTTTACAGGTTTTCTATTTTTTAAATAATCACCCATACTTTATTTGTATTTTTTACTTGGAGGAGACATTGGTTCGTTATGCAACTATCCAGAGCCCTTTTCCCCGTGGTGCTACAGGTTTTTTTAAGTGGTCACCGCCATTGTGCTCCCTTTTTACAAGTGGGTCGTATCCACTAATAGGAAACAGCAGATTTAACCATTGAAATCGCTCTCTTCGCTGTCTGACTGAAAAAGGCTGTACAGCTCAGGGCCTTCTGTGCTCCGATCGTCCGATCTGGAGGCCTATTCTCGCAACATAAACAAAGCTCCATGTTGCATTCAAAACTTTGCGATTGGATTGTTCTTCCCCACTAAAAACATGGCGGACAGAAATGCGACAGAGTAGGAAAATTGTCCGCAAACTAGTACGAGAGTAGCGAAGCCGAAATTACGGTTTTTTGGAATTTGACGTCAGCATCGTACGATTTCTATACTGTGGACTCGTCCGACGGCAAGACTCCTGGGTACATTATTAGTGGCGTAGTCCATGGACACTTTCTCCGCCTGCACTTCACATGGAACGAAAATGATGTGGTGCCATCTAGTGACAGCGTTTTTAATATATTTAAAAAATTTCTTTTTTTAAACTTAAAAAAAAAAAAGAGATTGTATATGGAACACCTGTTGTATGAGCTGCATCGGCGATTTTTTCAGTTTTTTTCATATGCGCAGAGGCGCATACTCCCGAAAATACGGTACATGGACAGTAGCACTCTTTCTTCAAATAGTGAATGCAATAAGGATATAACAAATTAAATAGGAAAATATTGTTTATTATTTTAATTCAAAATAAAAGCTAAGCAAAAATCATAATTGCGAAAACTAACCCTCTGCGAAAATTCTCAATCGCGAAAACAAAACCTTTTCATATCAGATTTTTTTTTATAAATGCATATTTTGAACTTATTAAACATCAGGTTTATTATTATATCCCTAAAGAAATCTTTGGGCATTGAATCTACGTATGGTTGGATCAGTTTCTCGACTATCTCTGCATATAAAAAAAGCTGAAAGAATAATGTGTGTCAAACAAAGAGCAAAAAATATTTTTACATATTGATTTTTTCCCTGTGATGAAAATCACACATCCCGGGGGACACTTAATATTTTTTTCACATCCCCACTCAGGGAGGTTCCACTGTATTTTGAATCCATAAAGGTTGGCGGGGGGGGGGGGGATCATTGTAATTTTATAACTGATGTTACGATGTAGGCAATTGACAATGCCATTGATGAATTTCAGGATTTGAATAGTACAGACAGAAAAATGAAATTTACTAAAAGTCATGAAAGTAATACATTTGTTTTTCTAAAAGCATGAGGAAGAAAATAAATTAACTTGACTTAATAAAACATAACAGAAGTTTTATCATTGTTTACATTTGGGTTTTATTATAATTACTTTTTTTTTCTGAATTTACTTCAGAACTTAGATTTTCATGAATATTTGTTTTAGTTGTAATATTTATTAATTAGCCAAATAAAGGTATTTTATAGTACCCAAAAATTAGTTTAATTATTTAGGCTTTTATTAAAGTATAGACCATACTGCACATTGTTTAAGAAAAAGTATTTTTGTAGTAAACTGGCAAAAATGCTTTTTTAACGGCAAATACCAACCCTGATTTACTGCAACTGCAACTTACATACATACATACATTCACATATTATACAGCTTACATACAGATATTAGACACACAGATCTCTTAAAATATCTTCACAAAAGTACAATTGCTATGCTTTTAAAGGTTTTATGTCAATTTTAATTGCTATAAAATGTAATTTATTTATTATAATAAAGCGAATCAAGTTTTAAAAAGCAACTATCTTTTTATTCTCAAAATACCACCAATAAATAGGGTGTGGGTCATATTCGGGACATCTAATATTTAGGATTATACAATAATTCCGTACATTAAAGTTAGGGATGTACCGAGTAGCACTTAGGCCGAGTACCGAGTAGTTGTGAATAAAAAAAGAGTATTGATGTGCACATGAAGAATTTTGTATATATTGAAATGAAAACATACATTTTAACTCCATAATATATATCAACTAATAAATAAACTAATGAAAGAAATTGAATGTAAGAATTCCAAAATAGAATTCTTTAAACCATTATAACTCTTTATAAAAATCAGTTTATCAAAAATGATAACTGGTTGCAGTAAAAATTCATTCAATAATGTAAAATGCCTCATAATCTTCTCCTCCCCCCTCCCTCCCTGCACCCAAGGAAAAAAGTCTATATTGACACTGTATATTTTTATTTACTTTCTTTTCATTTTTTAATTTTTTCTAGTAAAAATAAAGTGATATTTTTTATATGTAATTATATTTTTAAAACCTAAGATACAAAATTATTAATGTCAAAAAAACACAAGTTTCTATGTACTATGACATAATTTAAGATACATTGATTTAAAATTGAAACACATTACTGCTCAGATACAAAATCAATCAGTTCAAAATTGTTCACTAGATGGCACTGCCTGAATGGATTGATTCTGCCCTCTAACAGGGTTCACACTGGGGAAAAATACAAGGTGGGATTTTCCTCCTTGACCAAAATTTGAAGTGGGATTTTTGAAGTTTAAGCCTAAAAAAAATTTTTTTTGAGTGGGATTTCAAAAAATATTGCGGGAATCGCGCGATAGCGCGAACCCTGCCTCTAAGTAAGCAAACAAAGTATAGAAAGTGGAAAAAATAGTCGAATTAGCATATGAACTTTACCAATATATAAGCTGTGTAAAAATATTTTATATACTTCATAATTTTTTTAATTATTGCATATTACATATTTATATTTGCATATTATTGTACTAATCAGTCACAAATTTATCTACTGTTCACGCCTGCACGCACAGCGCCCTCCAGTAGTGAACGTTTTAGTGTTCTGGTAGGATCAAAAGTGTGCGGACGTACGCAAGTACGATCCTTGTGTTTCGATTCCAAGTTTAATAAATGGTGTTGTGATTGTTACAAAAGAGCGTGTGTTTACTTATACAGTCCACTGTGTTCATGTTTATATCTCAGAGCCCCGACATTAGTTGGTCCAGGACTAGCTCGGAGTCCTATGGATTTATATTTCCTACCCGCATTCGAGAACAGTGAGTACATTTAAAGTTACCAGTGATTTTTGGCTTCAGGTTATTTTAACAATGTTGTAGTTTTTTTGAAGTTTAAATAAATGTTATAGTTTTTACAAAGTCTTTGGAATCATTATCTTCAAGATCGGGCAATGCATACTTGACTCTTCCGCTAACTCTGCAATTATATTAGATTCATAGGATGCTACAAGTTGCAACTTTGTTATCCAATTTGAATGAACATGATATACTGTTATCACATAGCAGCGGGTAGGTTAGCAATTTCAGCCTTCAGGTGTTGTAGGGTCACTGAACAATTGACATAACGTCGATATTTCAAAAAAACCCCGAAGAAAAATCACAAGGGGCCCAAATCCGGGAAGCTGCTAGCCACTTCAAATCACTGAATGTTCATTCGAAAAGTAGACCTTGATAGAAAACGTACGCTCCTCCGAGATTCCAATGCAGAATGGTGACTGACCAAGGTGGGAACAGAACTTTAGAAACATCCCTTTGGAATGAGACAACTCCCACCCTGAAATAACATTTATAGCCTAAAAGTCGCACATTTCAAAAAAGGAAATTATGTGTTGAACTAAATCTATGTCTTGGAAAAATCAAATGCTCACCTTTTTAATGTTACCCTTTTCACTGCCTGCACGTTATTTTTCCCCCATCGGACATTCCTCAGCCATAAACAAAATAATGGTTGAGATGTTTTTCTAATAGCCAGCGTGCTGCCGATGCCAAAATTCGTGGAGTGTTTTTCGCATGTCGATGTTGAGTTGCGTAAACCCCATGCAAATTGTGTGTGACACGCGTGCTTGCGGGGGGGGGGGGGGGGGGGGGAACGCAACTCGTATTTAAGGCAGGCAGCAGCTGGCACCTTGGCTTGCTTACTTGCTTTTCTTCCCCTACGACCTCGCACTTGTGTGAGTGCTCGATGTGAGAGCACATCGTGTTGGGCTTCGGTTGAAGCCGTAGTTTGGTGTTTTCATTTGAGGTTTATTCCTCTCTGCTTTCCAAGGCGTATGTGTTTGGCCTCTGGATATGTTTTACTTGTCAAGTATTTGACATGGATGTTTTACTGACCGGTTTTAAATAACATCAGTGTAACTGTGAGTCGCCTGATCCTGCCACGTGAGATTCTACAAGGTAAAGTCACCTGGCTTGTCAAAGGATGTAAAGTTCTGTTTTTCTTCTGCTGATCCTGCCACATCATTGAATGAAGAAAACCAATCATGGACCATTTGTTTTAACTTCAAAGTTTTTTTTCATCCTGGACTCCAACGATTTCCTGCAAAGTGTAATCTAAGGACATGTGGTCACTAACTTACCTCTATTTAAATACTGATGTCTATTTTTATCAGAATTTTTAATATTTTTAAGGTTGTTTTTATATATATATATCGTTAATTGTTAAATAAATGTTCATTTTTTCAAATATATTTGTCATGTATTCTTCTCAGAAAGGTCCACTCTAATTTTCGTTGGCATATTTAGTTCATTTCATTTTAAATGTAACTATTAATTTTTTCTAAAAACCAACATTATGGTGCCGCACCCTGTACATTCAAGAAAAAAAAAATTTAGCGTATGCGCTGCATGCAAAATTTTAGTAATTATAGCACAATTAGGTGAAGAAAAGTAGAATAAATTAAATATTTTATTTTACAGGTTTTCTATTTTTTAAATAATCACCCATACTTTATTTGTATTTTTTACTTGGAGGAGACATTGGTTCGTTATGCAACTATCCAGAGCCCTTTTCCCCGTGGTGCTACAGGTTTTTTTAAGTGGTCACCGCCATTGTGCTCCCTTTTTACAAGTGGGTCGTATCCACTAATAGGAAACAGCAGATTTAACCATTGAAATCGCTCTCTTCGCTGTCTGACTGAAAAAGGCTGTACAGCTCAGGGCCTTCTGTGCTCCGATCGTCCGATCTGGAGGCCTATTCTCGCAACATAAACAAAGCTCCATGTTGCATTCAAAACTTTGCGATCGGATTGTTCTTCACCACTAAAAACATGGCGGACAGAAATGCGACAGAGTAGGAAAATTGTCCGCAAACTAGTACGAGAGTAGCGAAGCCGAAATTACGGTTTTTTGGAATTTGACGTCAGCATCGTACGATTTCTATACTGTGGACTCGTCCGACAGCAAGACTCCTGGGTACATTATTAGTGGCGTGCCCCATGGACACTTTCTCCGCCTGCACTTCACATGGAATGAAAATGATGTGGTGCCATCTAGTGACAGCGTTTTTAATATATTTAAAAAATTTCTTTTTTTTTAAACTTAAAAAAAAAAAAGAGATTGTATATGGAACACCTGTTGTATGAGCTGCATCGGCGATTTTTTCAGTTTTTTTCATATGCGCAGAGGCGCATACTCCCGAAAATACGGTACATGGACAGTAGCACTCTTTCTTCAAATAGTGAATGCAATAAGGATATAACAAATTAAATAGGAAAATATTGTTTATTATTTTAATTCAAAATAAAAGCTAAGCAAAAATCATAATTGCGAAAACTAACCCTCTGCGAAAATTCTCAATTGCGAAAACAAAACCTTTTCATATCAGATTTTTTTTTAAAAATGCATATTTTGAACTTATTAAACATCAGGTTTATTATTATATCCCTAAAGAAATCTTTGGGCATTGAATCTACGTATGGTTGGATCAGTTTCTCGACTATCTCTGCATATAAAAAAAGCTGAAAGAATAATGTGTGTCAAACAAAGAGCAAAAAATATTTTTACATATTGATTTTTTCCCTGTGATGAAAATCACACATCCCGGGGGACACTTAATATTTTTTTCACATCTCCACTCAGGGAGGTTCCACTGTATTTTGAATCCATAAAGGTTGGCGGGGGGGGGGGGGGGGGATCATTGTAATTTTATAACTGATGTTACGATGTAGGCAATTGACAATGCCATTGATGAATTTCAGGATTTGAATAGTACAGACAGAAAAATGAAATTTACTAAAAGTCATGAAAGTAATACATTTGTTTTTCTAAAAGCATGAGGAAGAAAATAAATTAACTTGACTTAATAAAACATAACAGAAGTTTTATCATTGTTTACATTTGGGTTTTATTATAATTACTTTTTTTTTCTGAATTTACTTCAGAACTTAGATTTTCATGAATATTTGTTTTAGTTGTAATATTTATTAATTAGCCAAATAAAGGTATTTTATAGTACCCAAAAATTAGTTTAATTATTTAGGCTTTTATTAAAGTATAGACCATACTGCACATTGTTTAAGAAAAAGTATTTTTGTAGTAAACTGGCAAAAATGCTTTTTTAACGGCAAATACCAACCCTGATTTACTGCAACTGCAACTTACATACATACATACATTCACATATTATACAGCTTACATACAGATATTAGACACACAGATCTCTTAAAATATCTTCACAAAAGTACAATTGCTATGCTTTTAAAGGTTTTATGTCAATTTTAATTGCTATAAAATGTAATTTTTTTATTATAATAAAGCGAATCAAGTTTTAAAAAGCAACTATCTTTTTATTCTCAAAATACCACCAATAAATAGGGTGTGGGTCATATTCGGGACATCTAATATTTAGGATTATACAATAATTCCGTACATTAAAGTTAGGGATGTACCGAGTAGCACTTAGGCCGAGTACCGAGTAGTTGTGAATAAAAAAAGAGTATTGATGTGCACATGAAGAATTTTGTATATATTGAAATGAAAACATACATTTTAACTCCATAATATATATCAACTAATAAATAAACTAATGAAAGAAATTGAATGTAAGAATTCCAAAATAGAATTCTTTAAACCATTATAACTCTTTATAAAAATCAGTTTATCAAAAATGATAACTGGTTGCAGTAAAAATTCATTCAATAATGTAAAATGCCTCATAATCTTCTCCTCCCCCCTCCCTCCCTGCACCCAAGGAAAAAAGTCTATATTGACACTGTATATTTTTATTTACTTTCTTTTCATTTTTTAATTTTTTCTAGTAAAAATAAAGTGATATTTTTTATATGTAATTATATTTTTAAAACCTAAGATACAAAATTATTAATGTCAAAAAAACACAAGTTTCTATGTACTATGACATAATTTAAGATACATTGATTTAAAATTGAAACACATTACTGCTCAGATACAAAATCAATCAGTTCAAAATTGTTCACTAGATGGCACTGCCTGAATGGATTGATTCTGCCCTCTAACAGGGTTCACACTGGGGAAAAATACAAGGTGGGATTTTCCTCCTTGACCAAAATTTGAAGTGGGATTTTTGAAGTTTAAGCCTAAAAAAAATTTTTTTTGAGTGGGATTTCAAAAAATATTGCGGGAATCGCGCGATAGCGCGAACCCTGCCTCTAAGTAAGCAAACAAAGTATAGAAAGTGGAAAAAATAGTCGAATTAGCATATGAACTTTACCAATATATAAGCTGTGTAAAAATATTTTATATACTTCATAATTTTTTTAATTATTGCATATTACATATTTATATTTGCATATTATTGTACTAATCAGTCACAAATTTATCTACTGTTCACGCCTGCACGCACAGCGCCCTCCAGTAGTGAACGTTTTAGTGTTCTGGTAGGATCAAAAGTGTGCGGACGTACGCAAGTACGATCCTTGTGTTTCGATTCCAAGTTTAATAAATGGTGTTGTGATTGTTACAAAAGAGCATGTGTTTACTTATACAGTCCACTGTGTTCATGTTTATATCTCAGAGCCCCGACATTAGTTGGTCCAGGATGAGCTCGGAGTCCTATGGATTTATATTTCCTACCCGCATTCGAGAACAGTGAGTACATTTAAGGTTTGTTCTCTGAGTATTTTATGACTTTCTGTACTGTTTTGATATTGAGAATTGAGAATTTCAGTTTTGAGAATACCTTATTTCATGAGAACATTTTCTGAGTATTCAACGTACTAGAGTTATATTATGTGTAGTACTGTACTGTTATCTAAAATTACACTGTTCTGAGTATCTGAGAACAATTTAAATTATGAGACCAATTTAATTCTTTTTGAGAACATTTTCTACAAATTGTTTACTTGCGTATTGTGAATTTAAATTCGAAGAACTAAAAATTTTAAAGGTGCATTAAAAGAAGATTTAAAGCGTATAGCTTCAGAATTAAATATAGAATTAAGTGAAAAGCTAACTGTTTTTGATATAAATCAAGCTATAAAGAATAGCGATCAGTACAAAACAGAACCAGATTCGGTCACTGAACTGGCCAATAGTGTAGTTGAAGCTAGATTCTAATTTTGACGATTGTAATTTTGATTCTAATTTTGAATCGTTAAAGTTTTTAATAGTTTCTGATAAATTATTTGAGTCCTTAGAAAAAGAAACAGCTACGCATATTGCCGTGAAACAAGGCGATAATTGGTTTCCCGCCCAACAAATGGCTAACGAAGCTGATTTGTTCTATACTTCTCGAGGTAAATCTCTTTCTGAAAACGAAACAAAGTTTCAGAAAAACAAAAACAACCCAAATATAAAAAGCGTATCGAAAGTGTTTTTTGCAGATATAAAAAACTCAAAATGTGTTCTATGTGATCAAGGTCACGCTTTATTTAGATGCCCAAATTACTTAAAGTTGTCAGTAAATGATAGAATTGGTGTCGTAAGAACAAATAAACTGTGTTTTTGTTTTAATTGTCTCGGTTTACATTCAGTGAATAACTGCAAATCTAAATATTCGTGTTTTTGCAAAAGACGGCATCATAAATCCTTACATTTTCCTAGACAGAATCATGCTAGCGGCGCCAGCCAATGAATTTCAAACATCTGGCGATCCACAAATTGCGCAATCGAATGAGGCAGGTGCAGAAAAAGAAACTGTTTCCCTCTTGAAATCAACAAACCAACGGCAAACGAATTCATTCCAAACAATTTCACATTTATAAGTAGAAATAAACCAACCTTACACTGTTCTGCTGAGTACAGCCAAATGTGTTTTATTTGGGTAATAAATGTCAAGTAAAGTGTATAATTGACAGCGGTTCAGAAACAAATTTTGTAACAAGCAGATGTGTGGATCTATTGAGATTAAAAAAAGAAAAAGTAAATGTGATAGTTTCAGGGTTAAAATCAATAAAAAATAGAGTGAGTGCTTCAGTTAGTAATGAAGGTAAAAGTTACGTAAGAAAGTTGGATTTTTTAGTTGTTCCTTCAATAACCCAAGGTCTATGCCCCTCCCGGAAAATCGACATTTCTACTCAGGACTTTAGAAATATAAAGTTAGCGGATGAAACCTTTTTCTTGCCAAAAAGGGTGGATATGCTCCTGGGAAATGAAGGGTTCTTCAATTTAATGAGACCAGGACAAATTCGTATTGAGAATTCTAATTTAATTCTATAAAATACTGTGTTTGGTTTCGTAGTTTCAGGCGGAATTTCCATGCCAACTCAGAGTAGAGTTCATTGCGGTATTATTACAGAGGACAATAATTTAGACCAAACACTTAAATCATTTTGGGAAATAGAAAATGTTGAGACAATCGTTCCCAAAAATAAAGAAGCAGAATTTTGTGAGGCACATTATACTCGAACACACATGAGAGATGATAAAGGGAAATACACAGTTACAATACCCTTTCAGGAAGAGCCTACTTGCTTAGGAAAATCCAAGGATATTGCCCTTAAACGTCTAAATTCGTTGTGGAATAAGCTAGCAAGGGATTCTGAATATTTAAATCTGTATGAAGATTTTTTAAGGGAATATGAAGATCTTGGGCACATGAGTGAAGTAACTGATAACAATGAACCTAGTGCAGTGTATTACATGCCCCATCATGGCGTGTATCGGCCTCAAAAAACAACTACTAAGTTAAGAACTGTGTTTAATGCTTCAAGTTTAACGTCAAACGGGAATTCACTAAATTCTTTGCAGTACAATGGAGGAGTTATCCAAGATGACCTCTTCACAATTATGGTTAGGTTCCGCAAGCACATGTTTGCTTTCACAGGAGACATCAAGATGATGTACAGAATGATAGAGATAAACCCTAACCAGAGGAGTCTGCAGCAAATTCTTTGGAAAACAGGAATAGATGAGCCAGTTAAAATATATGAATTAGCTACTGTCATGTATGGGACAGTCAGTGCGCCATATTTGGCTATGAGAACCCTTAAGCAGTTATCTATGGACAAGGGGGAAAAATTCCCATTAGCCGCACCAGTGCTACAGAAAGATTTCTACATTGACGACGTCCTGAGTGGTTCAGACACATTGAGTAGTGCAAAGGAGCTACAATCTCAATTAATTGGTATCTTAAGAAGTGCAGGTATGACGCTGCACAAATGGTGCAGTAATACTTCTGAGCTTGCAGTAGATGAAAACATGTATCCTTTCTCCAATCCGGAAGAAACGACAACATTAGGAATTTCTTGGAAGGCCAAAAAAGACTGTTTTACATTTTAAGTAAAATTGACTGACCAAGCAGCTATCGCTAAGCCTCAAGTGTTATTGACCATTGCAAGACTTTTTGACCCGATTGGGTTATTAGGACCAGTTATTTGCAAAGCTAAAATATTTCTGCAGAGACTCTGGTTGCTAAAGCTGTACTGGGATGATCCACTTCCAGAAAAAGAGGCTTAGGAATGGCAACGTTTCTCCAGTAAGATGCGGTTACTAAGCAATATAGAGATCGACAGGTGCATTCTTGTTGCTCAAGCAGTACAAGTTGAGCTACATGGATTCAGTGATGGCAGCATAAGGTGCAGCAATATATTGCAAGTCCCGTTCTGCGTGTGGTGAAACAAAAATAAGTCTTGTAACCAGTAAGTCCAGAGTGTCACCAATCAAACGTGTCAGCATTCCTCGTCTGGAGCTCTGTGCTGCTGTTCTTCTTGCCAAATTGGTAAAGAGAGTGATTTCTGCTCTAGAAATTACGATCCACAATGTGTTTTTATTTAGTGATTCCATGATAGTGCTTTGTTGGCTACGCAGGGAGCCCTGCCAGGTAAAGACCTTTGTCGCCAACCGTGTTGCAGCCATCCAAGAGCTGACAAGTGACCATCAGTGGAGACATGTGCCATCCAGTGACAACCCAGCCGACCTCATATCTAGGGGTGTAGATGCTGACAAACTCAGCCAAAGTGAACTATGGTTGCATGGACCTAGTTTCTTCATGGAGGACACTTATCCAAATAGGGACATCCCTGATGAAGTCATTGTAAAGGACTTCCCGAATGAGTTTAAAATTAGAAGTGACTCCAATTCTTTTAGTTTACAAGTGGAACCTTTTGTTGATGATTTACTTAATTTGAGTAATAACTATACTAAACTTGTTCGTATTGTAGCCTTTCTTTTCAGGTTTTTTAACATGTGTAAATATAAAAAGAAGATTGCTGGCCCTCTTCAATGCAGGGATTTGGAGAATGCGGAACTAAAGTTAATTAAGGTAATGCAGCACCAGGTCTTTAAAAAAGAGATAATAGGTCTTCAGAAAGAAGGTAAAGCGCCTGGTGACAGTAAGTTAAAATCCCTTTCTCCATTTTTAGATTAAAATGGTGTTTTAAGAGTTGGCGGAAGACTTGCCAACAGTAAGTTTAATTTTGATAGAAAATTTCCAAAAATTTTACCGAAGGATAATAGATTGAGTTTACTAATTGCAGAAATGTATCATAAAAGATATATGCATATTGGCCCACAAGGCTTATTGTTTCACATTAGACAGAGGTATTGGCCTCTGACTGGTCGTAACCTTTGCAGAAAATTAGTGCATGAATGTGTTGTTTGTTTTAAGGCAAAGCCAGTACCCTGTCGACAACTCATGGGTCATTTACCAAAGGAAAGAGTTACTCCAAATTTTCCTTTCAATTGTGTTGGAGTGGACTTCTTTGGTCCATTCTTCGTAAAGTACCCCAATCAAAGAAAAGGTGTATTTAATAAAGTGTATGTGAGTGTTTTTATTTGTTTTGTAACTAAAGCTTGTCACTTAGAACTTGTATCAGACCTCTCTAGTGATGCCTTTATTGCCACATTGAAGAGATTCTTCAGCAGAAGAGGCAAGTGTGCCCAAATATTTTCTGATAATGCTACTAACTTTGTTGGCAGCAACTCTGAGATAAAGAAATTGAGTAAGTTACTTAACAAACCAGATGAAAAATTAGGTAATTACTTATCCAGTGAAAATATAGAGTGGACTTTCATTCCCCCTAGAGCTCCCAATCATGGTGGTCTTTGGGAGGTAGGTGTAAAGTCTGCCAAATGTCCTCTAAAACGTGTAGTGGGCAATTTGAAATTGACATTTGAGGAGTTTTTGACCATAATCAACCAAGTTGAAGCTATTCTAAATTCTCGCCCATTGCATTCTCTATCATCTGACTTAGATGAATTTGACATCTTGACACCTGGCCACTTTCTAATAGGTAGACCTGTTACTGCAATTGCAGAACCCAACATCTTAAATGTAAGTGATAACAGGTTAAAAGGTTGGTACAAATTAACAAAAATAATACAATCTTTTTGGAAGCATTGGTCCAATAATTATCTAAGTGCTATGCAAGAGAGAAGCAAATGGTTTTTTGCAAAAGATAATGTAAAGGTGGGAACTTTGGTAATTCTAAAATTAGATAATGTGCCAGTATGTAATTGGCCACTTGGCAGAATTATGGAAACCTTTCCAGGAAAGGACAACAAGGTGAGAGTGGTTTTAGTAAAAACAAAAAATGGAATCTTTAAAAGATCCATAAATAAAATTTGTATTGTGCCTTTGCCAGACTGAAAAAAAAAAAAAAAAACCTTTATGTACTATCATTTATTTAGTGTGATTTATTGTTCACCTTTCAATTGTATTCTTGTATTAGTTTATTGTGTTAGAATTTATGTGCGAATTAACAAACTGTTGAATGTTACCATGTCAACGCCGGGCGGTATGTTCACGCCTGCGCGCACAGCACCCTCCAGTAGTGAACGTTTTAGTGTTCTGGTAGGATCAAAAGTGTGCGGACGTACGCAAGTACGATCCTTGTGTTTCGATTCCAAGTTTAATAAATGGTGTTGTAATTGTTACAAAAGAGCGTGTGTTTACTTATACAGTCCACTGTGTTCATCTTTATATCTCTGAGCCCCGACATCTACTATTAGTAAACTTTTAAAAAATGACGAAATTTTTACAACTACTCGGTACACCGAGTATATATCGAGTACTCGGTACATCCCTAATTAAAGTGTGGCACACTGAAGTTCTTAAAAATACAAGGGAGGATCCAAAAGTTTGGGGACAACGGTTGCTAAGGACAGCCAAAGTATGTACTTAAAGTAAAATCACTCAAAATGTGTTCGACTATCTCTCCTCTCTTCATGGTTTCATCTTTGTACTGTGACTGAATTGTGCACATAATGATTTTGTTGTAAGCTAGTCAAGATTATTTTGCGATGTTACATTTCAGAAACAATGCCATAACAATATTTGTCAGAGTTTGGGTAAAAACCTTCAGAGACTTCAAAAATGCTTGAAGGTGCATAGTTATCCTATGATGGTGAGACCCAAAGTATAGGAACAGTATTGGCATTTTAAAGATGGAAGGTAATCCTTCACTGACAATAAGCACTCAGCTCACCTGTGACGTCATGGACTGAGGAAAATGTACAACATCACAGGTTTCAAAATACTAATGCCACAAAACACAAGTTGCATAGCAATTTCAATAAGAGTTTGGTCCAAGAAAAAATGACACTTTTTTGACCCTTAGTATTAGTATACATTTATTAGCATGCAAATACCTTCTAAATGCTTCAAAAGAATTCCTTGGAGCCATAGGTATGTTGCATTTAGGTGTAGCAGCTTGTGTTGGCCAAAAACCAGTAGTTAAAACTCTTACATTTAAATCCACATTGTATAAATTTGTCTGCAATTAAAAAGTGCATTAGTCAGAGATTTTATTTAATTGAGTTAAAAAGGTAAAAAAAAAAAGTCAAAATATAGTACAAATAGAAAACTATTTAATATCAGTAAATTGATATTACTGCAGCTCAATTCAGTAAAGAATAAAAAAATAAACAACATAATATTTATCAAGACACAGAATAAATCTTAAACTGAAATGACATTACAGCTATCATAAATCAATTGAAAAATATATTCTATTCACTCCTCATTAGGGGACTGTTCACACCAATAAGAAGTCACTATGACCCGAAATGAAGTTTTTCCACTTTCTTTCCTAAGCACAGAAAATGGACGTAAACAGAAGTGCTATTTTGCACTATTTTGCCTAGTAGCGAATTAAGAATTTTTGAGATAAGAGAGTAGAAACTGGCTTGATACAGGAGGAAAATGAATCCCTTTTAGCTTGTTCTTCTCTTGTTTACATAAACAATCACTAAGAGAGTTAAAATATTTGAAAGACATATACATTATTTGCAAAAACCATATACATAAAAAAAAAGAGAAGAACATGCATCTATTAACAGCATGTGAGTATGTCATTTTTGACAAACAGATATTCATAGAATGGAATTGCCATTGAATTCAGTCTGATACAGTTAAGTATTTGTCACTGATCATGACGGCTCTAACAAAAGATAGCTTAACAGCATAAGAAGCCTATTTTGAAAGTAAGAAATTACAACATGTAAAAAGTACAAATATTTAAAAGAAAAAACCCAGCAAACAATTGCTTTAAAGCTGACCTACAAGCCCCTTCATCAGTGCTAATATGAAAAATTACAATACCAAAATGGGTTTTATCTTTTATATATTTGTACTTTTTACACATTGTAATTTCTTACATTTAATATAGGAACTTAGGAAAGAAACAACAGTGAAAAAGAATCAGTTAGGCTGATATTCATCTGTTCTCATCAGCTCCCTGGCTTCCTAATATCTGCTAGTAGCAGTTTCCAGACAATGCGGGACACATCCTCAGCACAAAAAATGCAGTTCCGGCAATGAAGGGTACCAAACCTTTTAAGGATGTTTAGGTAAACAATTCTGCCCTGTGGGACGCCTAAAGGCAGCAACACTTGTTCTTGGCACTGGAGGACTATGTAATGTGGTACCATTCTTTACTCTGAAATTCACTTAATTTTCTATATTACACGGAGTCTCCAATACTGTAATCAATATTACTTACATACCTGACAAATTTTCCCTTAAAAATGCAGATTTACAAGCACACAATAGCAGAAGAAACAGGTAAACATGTGGAAGATTTTATGTAACACTGCAGTGCACCAATAAAATAAAATCAACTATTTACAAAGATAATTTATACTTACTGCCATAACATCTTTATTAAAAATATTAAAAACTAATTAGTTGTAATTGCTTCTTCTTTTGTGTATTATAAATACATATTTCCGTATATAAATAAAATAGACAGTTGGTGTGTGTATGTGTGTCTGGCGGTCGCCTGCTGGCTATATGAAAAGATCCAGAAGCATGAAATTTATATAATATGTTTAAATGTATATATACATATAAATATGTATATATAATCTTGAAATGACGGGACTGCAGATCACCGATATAATTGGAGAAATGAAACAATTTTTGGCACTTTAACGGATCACCCTAATTAAGGTGCAGCTTAGCTAGATAATCTCCAGATTAAATGATTTTTGCACTGTGGTTGTAACATATACATTTAAAAAGGTATTTTTGGAAAATACTTACACCAGATGTAACTACATGAGCTTTAAATTCTTCCATCATAGTATTTGATACTGACATGTCTTTAAACATTCCCTCTAGCTTGGAAGTAAATTGGCATCCACATTCAGTCTAAATATAGAAAAAATCCTTAATGCAGGTACCTAAATTCTTTAGTTCAGTAAAATAAAATTATTTCCTGATTATCTCTAAAAGAAGAACTCCCTTCACTGTGCAACACCTGAACGTGAACATAGTTTAAAATCTTCATTTTTTTATCTTCAGCTATTTGGAAATAATAGGTACTAAATATTATTTAATAATACAAAATCAAACATCTGTAATTAATTAAGAAAATAAGAATGCCCTCAATTTACTTAGTATACAAAGTACAGCGAGGGGAAGAAGCATATTGGGCACAGTGGACAATATCTTGAAAGATAGGGCAGTCAAGTTTTAGAAAATTTTAGTAGAATTTCAGGAACATTCTCCCAAAATTTTAGGAAAAGTTATTGTGAAATGTAATGATCTATCTCTAGTTTAATGACTTTAGAATTTATTTCATGACCTGTAGACAGAGCTAGTAATGGGGAGTTTGATTTATTGAATGAACCAAAACTGTTTAATATAAAACTGTCAAGTTGTATTATTACTTTTACATCTCTTAGCAACTCCTTTGACACACTTATCTTTCAACTTGCCCTCAGAATATAAGTGCAATTAATATTTTCACCTATACTTTCATTTAGGACCCTAATGTGTACAAAAGAATGTTTAAAAACATTAGTCAAAGAGAGAAAGACTTTTTAAATTAAGACTTGAAGTTAATTTTTTTCAGAAATAAACAGTGATCAGAATCTTTCACATAATTTCTAAAACAGTTGCTGAAGGGGAAGGAGCAAGATATTATTAATAAGGATTCTTTAGTGAACCCATAAGGAAAAGCTTATGCAGTTGTGCTTTGCTTTCAGTTGCTCACAATTAATTTCAAGATTTCAAAAATCTAATAGAAACCAAGAAGAGTGCCGTAATGATTTGGTTCTGAATTTTAATAAATGTCAAACAAGGGTCTGTACTGGGCTAGTGATTACATTTACTTGCCACTGCCTGCAGACCCTGTGTCTGCAGTGCATGCAAACTTTTGGGAAAATTATACAATTTTATTCCAAACTAAAAAGTCCTTTTTAAGTTCTGAAAAATTGGTGAGAAAAGGAATATTTAATAATTTTAAATAATTATAATTACAGCAGAACAAACATTGAAGAGAAAATTTTTCCTGTTGCTCTATGTTAAATAAAAAGCCCTTGGCTGGCATACAAATTTCAACTCGAGTAGATTTTTTCAAATTGTTGCTGCCATAAAATTAATTATTGGTACCATTTTTACTTTTATTTATTTATTTATTTTTTTTTGCTTGTTTCAGAGCTTTTTATTTTTGTATGGATTCTTGTTAAACTTCAGCTAGGTAAAAGCAATTAGGTCAGCTAGGTAAAAGCAATTAGGCTACAAATTTCAGGAAGGATTTTTTCAATTGGAGGGTTTTTTTCCCGATTTTCATCGTAATTTAAAAACGTTTAAAGCATTATTCCCCAGGTGTTATTACAGCAATAGAATGTTTACAAAAGCACTCTTACAAAGAAAAAACACCAACTTTATGAGCGATTCTAAGCGGAAAAAGTTTTCGGAAGTTCACACAAAATTTTCTTAAAAAGTATGCGTCATCAATTTCAAATAAAAAATTACATACTTCAATTAACAAGCCTCCCCACCCCCTCAATGCACAATATACACACACACACACACACGTATATATATATATATATATATATATATAAGCTCAAAAAGTATCCTTCAAGTAAAGAAAGATCTAATATATTAATACCAGAAGTCTTTTTTTTTTTTTTCCAAAAAAATTATTGTACCAAGTTTTTTAAAAGTAAGTAGTTAAAAATAGCTTGCTTGTCTGAAAGTAGAAAGAGAAGCAAATATTCATTGTCAAAAAAATCTTAAGACTAATAAATTTAAAAAATTCCGGAAAACCGATTTTTTTTTAATTTTCGGAACAGGTGCTCGAAAATTTTCGGAAGTGTCAGATCAGAATCACCCATGACTAACTTGAATTATTTGTTTCATGAAAAATAAAACTAAAGAAACTTGCATTTTAAAAAAGGAATTATATAGTGCCGATTATTAAAATTAGAAAAAGAAAAAAACAATGAGAGAAAAAAAAAAGGCAAAATGAAATTTAAATTTAGGCTTATTATCCAAGATGTAAAATAAAATAAATAAACATTGTTTCCTAAATGGAAAAAGTTATATTGGGATGCTTAATAAGTTCTCGCTGGTTTTTTTTTTGTGAAAATTAATGCTTTATTCTTAAAAAATATTAAAAAAATAGTTATTGAAAGAATTGTCCATCGCTAGCCACTACTTTTCCCCATCTTTCGGGCAGCATTTGAATTATACGTCGGAAAAACGACACGTCTATTGAAGCTATCTGAGTCAACCCAATTTTTGGCCTCTTCATAAGAATGGAAGAGCTGCTCAGCCAAACCAAGTGTCATTGACTGGAACAAGGGGTAGTTGGAAGGGGCAACATCTGGTGAATACAGTTAGTTGGTGGAGTAGGACTACCCACTTACGAGTTTCCAAAAAGGTTTTTACCGGTGTTATTTTGTTATATATTTTTTAAAATCTAGTATAACTTTGTAAAATCATATTTTTATACACATATTTCATTTAACCTTCTGTATTTTGAGTTTTTACGTTACCTATGAAGATTATCGTACTTCTTGACCTTCAAATTTTTGAATCTTGAGTTTTTATGTATAAATCAAGTTATTTTTGTAAGTAACACTAGGTCGTAAATAACACTCGAAAAAGTGTTAAAGCAATTAGCTCATATGTTATTTTATTAAGCACTGATTATAATAAACGTTTATATTAATTCATATACTTAGGTAAAATTCCCAACTTCTAAAAAGTTAATAGAAATCGATTTTTGAACATCTTTCTCTTATGAATAATTTTTTCAGTAAGGTTGTGATGTTTGACGATATTTTTTCACATTTGCGCAACTGTCTTGATAGTTATCAGTTGTTATCTCTGCCCAAGCTATTTGAATTATTTTAAAATTACTCCAAGCAGAACACTTTTGGGAACTAAAACAAAACAGCTAGGTGCCAATGACTCCTAGCTTTTGTATCCTAACTTCGAACTCTGGGTCGATGCAAACTGTAAGCGTTCCAAAGAGTACCTTGTAAACAGCAAATCGACCGCTTAAAAACTCCATCCTCTGATTTTTAGAAATACAATAATTATACACGTGTTCACCCATCTTGTTGCTTTTATCTCGATGCACTGAATATATGATCTTTGCAGAGGCTCCAACCATAAGCAAAAGTTTTCAGTAGAACTTATTATACTTTTCAGTAGTTTTCAGTGAACTTGACAAGTTTTTCTCAGTAAAATTTTCAGTAGTCACAATATAAATGTTTTAAAGAATTCACAAACAAATTTCAGTTAAATTTCATTTTTAAATGCATTATACATTACTATAATAATGCAGCCTGCATTAAAATGTCATTTGTAAATGGCTAGAAATTCAAGTTTTGCCTTACAAATCTTAATACATGGTGGATACAGAATCTAAAAAAAAAAAACCCTGATAATTCCCCGACTGAGCTCCAAAAATGTCACTGATTTTATAATTTTAATTGTGAGTTATACAGCATCATTGTCATATATACAGTATCGCAGTGGCAAAACTAGAAAAATTATTTAGGGGGTGCACTGTAATTTTTCATTTGAACTACTTTATGCAATTCCTTTTTTTTTTTTTGAAGGAGTGAAAGAAAATAGAAAACAACATAATTTTCAAATTAAAATAATCTGCATTTGGTGAGAATTTTAAATCTAAAGTTTTTTTTTTTTAAGAATGAATATCATCATCACCCCCCCCCCCCTCCCTGCCGTCATTATTTTATGCTTTTTAAGAATGCAGATCTTAAAAAGCATAAAATACCATTATTTTATGCTTTTATCACTTTATTTTCTCAAAATGCATATTGTTCTTTTATTGAGTAAAGAAAATTTTGTTGAAAAAATTTGAAATCATCACATAGGTGCCGTGACTCTATGCCCCTGCTGTCGAGCCAAAAATGGCAGATTCTCGGAAGCATCAACACTAACAAGAGCCTTTTTATTTGCGAAATTGAAATGTCTACTTAACTCATAGAAAAAAAAAGGGACTTTTTTTTGCTTAGTCGGAGAAAGGGCACTTTCAATCAATGGGAAATGGCCACATGCAACAAAAAGAAATTACGCAAACGAAACTTGTGATGTTTGCCGGTTTGGATATTGAAAACTATAATTTTCCCTGATCAGTATTTCAATAAAATATCCAGTATAGTTCCAGTATTTCCAGTATGTAAAAGAAATTCCAGTATTTCAAGTATTTCCAGTATCAATAGACACCTGTGCCAGAATTTCCCTAAAATTCTACAAAACTTAAAATAGATAAAAAAATTATGAAAAATGGATTACGAGCATAATATTGCAAAAACTGACATAATTTTCATTAAAGTTGGCAGGTATGTACACAGTAGCAAGGCCGTATCCCCCCCCCCCCCCCCGAAAATTTTTCGCAATGTAGCATATATTCCTACCCGAAACTTTCCTCAACATAAGTGTTTCAAAGTCAGGCCCCCCCCCCCCCCCCCGAAAAGAAATTCTGGCTACAGCCTTGCACAGTAGAACCTCGATCTATCTCTCATGCAACTGATGCTTCTTGATTTATTGATCCTGTCACAATGATTTTGTTTTTGTTGACCTGCATGCAATTTTTGTGCATTTATCATTCAAAATAAATGGTCCAATGAAGATTTATTATTAAGACTTATAAATTGAGGTAATACTCTACACATATATATGTATGAGTGTATATATTTATCCAACCAAAAAATAAATGAATAAAAATAACAAAAAACAAAAATAAAACATAAAATAAGCAGCAAATTACCAACATTAATAATTAAACATTTGCAATTTAATTACTTTTTTTTCAGAAGGAATTTTGTAACAAATTATACTTCACCTTCAACTTTGAAATCATGTTCTTTTCAGAATCATCTGATACACTTTTATTCAACAATAATCTTTTGGCTAAGTGTTGTTTATAATAACGTTCAAAGACATCCTTTTCTTGAAGATACCTAAACAAAACCATTGTTTTGTCCAAAACTTGCTCAATTTCTTGCTCTGTCATCTAAAAAAACAAAAATTTAAAAATTAAAAAGAAATTCTTTGACAAAATTTTTTAATAGGTAACTGGTGATAATTTATTTGCTTTTTAGCTTATTTATACAATAAAGAATGAGAAAATAAAAAAATGCTTGACAAAAAGATTAACCCTTAGATTTCACTCTTGAGAATACCAGCAGATCAAAGCAAAGAGTATTTTAAAAGTTACTTTTCCATGCAGGATTGTGGATATTAAAACACACAGAATTTGTAGGAACTGCACCATACTATATTTTGGTGTACATGGTGACCTAACCTTTTATTGATCACAGTGTTTCTTGGGAGCTCATTTGAAACCAACTGTCTAGAAATCTCACTGAACAAATTAATAAATATTAATGTCAGTAAGTCGATCAAAATATCTGAATTAGGAGATATTGGGAAGATAGTTTTCTGAACAGGTTAGTATCATTCGCCATGCACTCACTTCCATCGCGACTTACGAATGTCTCCGCTACAACAAATAATTTTAAAAATAGTTATTTTATTTCACTTTCTTCTTTTGAAAGTAGGCTTTTAAAATAGTAGCAATGTGTGATGGTCGATCTGTGTGATTGAATTTGAATGAACCTATTTTTTCATTCAAAAGATATGACTCCCCCCCCCCCTCCCAAGACCCTGTAGTCCCATGTTTTTCTTTGCTTTGAACAATGTTTTAGACAATTTTGAATGCTCATTTTTAGAAAATCTTATTTTATATATCCAGTCCACCACTGGAAGGACAATCCATTTAGTCACATGACATTGAGCAGTTAGATTTTCCTATACATATCAATTTTCGTAGCTGTTTCTACGGTCATAATTAGAGATTACTTTCAGGAACCGTTTCTTGCCCCCCCCCCCCCCCAAATACTTCTTTTTTGTCACTCCGACATTACAGATCAAGAAATTAAATAGGAATAATTATGTCGAGTGGGCTACGAATGTGAAATTTCTACTTTTAGATAGAAATGCACGGGAAATAGTTGATGGAACAGAATTGGAGCCTGTCAAAAGTGTGGAATCCAGAAGTCGCAATGAAAGATATTAAAGAGTATAAAGAAAGTTTATACCTTTAAAAGTAAACCTTTGAAAGTAAAGGCCCTTTCTAAAGTTTTCTTAAATGTCAGACAGAACCTGAGAAAGATCATTGAAAATTGCATGGAGAACGCAGGTCCTTAGAGAAAGCTAAATATACACTTCTATCTGGAAAATCGATGTGTCAATATGAAGACGTTTGCTGAATTGAATTGCAAAATCTGCCCAAAGAATATGATTATGTTGTACAATCCATACTAACAAGACCGGACCTTGAATTCAAATTTGAAAAAATAATCATTGATTTAATCATTTAAACCTGCAAAGCATGAAAGAAACTTGCAAAGATGGCGTTGAAGTTTTTACGGCACAGAGTAAAAAATTGCTGTTGGAATTGTCATCAGTTGGGACCATCTGAAGGGAAACTGCCCCAAGTTTGGTGAAGAATCAAGCCAGTAGAAGTCTTTCAGCAAAAGAGCCGGACCTAGCTCTTTGAGTCAAAAATAGCCGAGGAATTCCCCAAATTGCGGAGGTACGAGCCAATGTCGAAGTCGCCAACTGAGTCCTTAAAGAAGATGGAATTCCCGAAACAGGAGAAGATTCCCTTCACCAGAGCATTGTGAGTATCAGTCATTTTTTCTCACTCAAGCAAACAATACTGAAATGGGGAAAAATATTTCATGTGGTTTTTTGATATTGCTGGAATTGTCATCAGTTGGTACCATCTGAAGGGCAACTGCCCCAAGTTTGGTGAAGAATCAAGTCAGTAGAAGTCTTTCAGCAAAAGAGCCGGACCTAGCTCTTTGAGTCAAAAATAGCCGAGGAATTCCCCAAATTGCGGAGGTATGAGCCGATGTCGAAGTCGCCAACTGAGTCCTTGAAGAAGATGGAATTCCCGGAACAGGAAAAGATTCCCTTCACCAGAGCATTGTGAGTATCAGTCATTTTTTCTCACTCAAGCAAACAATACTGAAATGGGGAAAAATATTTCATGTGATTTTTTGATATTGCTGGAATTATCATCAGTTGGTACCATCTGAAGGGCAACTGCCTCAAGTTTGGTGAAGAATCAAGCCAGTAGAAGTCTTTCAGCAAAAGAGCCGGACCTAGCTCTTTGAGTCAATGATAGCCGAGGATTTCCCCAAATTACGGAGGTACCAGCCAATGTGGAAGTCGCCAACTGAGTCCTTGAAGAAGATGGAATTCCCGAAACAGGAGAAGATTCCCTTCACCAGAACATTGTGAGTATCAGTCATTTTTTCTCACTCAAGCAAACAATACTGAAATGAGGGAAAAATATTTCATGTAGTTTTTTGATTATTTCATGTGAACCATCATTTTTGTTCCAAGCGAGACTGGTTTAAGACGTTTGTTTCTGTAAAAGATGTAAGAATGGCTGTAGCATTTAAAATGCAAATGTTCCCAATTAAGGGAAAAGGGAAAATTAAACTTAGATTTGGAAATAGATTTGTTGTACTCTATGATGTTATGTATTCTCCCCACCTGCGGTGAAACATTTTGTCTGGTCTCTGAAATTCGATCAAAGTGGTGCCAAATTTTGTGGGGGAGGTTTAGTGGAGATTTTAGATAAGAGTGATAATCGAATCGAATTTTGTATGCTTTTACCCAAAAAGTGGAAGCAAACGATATTTCTTGATTTTTGAAAATTTTGTAAGTATATTTCTCATGCCATTCCACAACTTTTTCGCACTATCACGAAGATAAATTTTAAAGATGCTTTTTGCGAATATATATGTTTACTACCCTGCTAATAATTGAAAAACAAATAACAACAAAGTAATTTTAGTTCTCACTAAAGTTAGATGTTTTGCAATTATATTTTCATTTCTTGTTATGAACTATTGTGCAACATTGAAAGTAAATGTGCTTAGCAAATTTCATAGTTTAATTATTAGTTACTAAAAACTACAGAAGGGAGGTCCCCCTTTCTTTTGGATCTTAGAAGGGAATCACAAGGAAAAAAACAGACATAGACGTATAGGATATCTGGCTCTGATATTTGAAACTTGTAAATTCTGTACATGTTTTTAAATATTCCACAGCTTCCAAATGTAGTAAATTTGTATTTAACTTTTATTTTCAAAGTTTTTTTATTAATTAAATTTTAATAATGAAATTCGACATGCCGCATAATGATGCAGTGGCCGGATCGTATTCCAGATGTTTAAAAACGTCTTGGATACTGGATATCCAAGGTCCTCTAGGGGATCGGTCTCATTTGACAGAAAATTTTATCTCCAAATTCATGCAACCTGGTCACACTTTATACAGTATTCGGACAGAATTAAAAAGCAAATGCAGGGGAAATATATAATACCTATAAAAATTGAATGCAAAATATCACACAAAAAAAGTTTTAAATCCAAGTAAATTAGTTTAGAAACCATATAGCTGGAAATTTAAATGCCCAAGCTTACAAAGTGACCTTACAATGAAAATGCATAACAAAACTAAAATAGCACTCCATAACGAAAACATATTTTACTAAGCATAGCTAGTTATTTTAAAAAAGTGATAGTTTTAACATGCAATAACAAAATTAATAATTCATATAAGAATACTTAATAAAATATACTTACTCCTTTGACACCTTTTTTCAACTTATCATCTATAAAAAGCGAAAGATATTCTGGAGATTTTGGATTTAAATTAAGAAAATATTCAAAATCAGCAGCAATCATCTGTTTAAAGAATCTATCACCACCAAATGAATGAAATAAAAAATGATCAAATCTATCTTTAAGATCCAAAAGACTCTGAAAATAAAGAAAAATGGATTTATTACAAAATATGATGATGACCAACAACATTTCTTATCCTTTTTCAATTTGTTGTTGGTCCCCTAAATTAATGAGTGAGGGGGATTTTAATGAAAATTGGGAGTACTATAAAGAAAAACATTAACAAATAAGTACAAAATGGAACTTCACATCAGATTGAGTATTAAAGTAACTACGACAAAAAAAAAAAAAAAATCTGTAGCATGTGTTATAATTTGGCCAGGGACGAAGAATATTGATGATACCTGTGAATTCGCAAAACATTACCTGCATTCAACACCCTGGAGAAAGTGAGAGCACTCTTTTTATGTTTGAATATAAACATCCTATGTGTGATTCCCGTAAAAAAATTTTCTTAACATCACACAAAACTATCGGAAAAGTATTAAGTGAGGGCCCCCCCCCCCCCTATCTGTAGAAGATTAAAAAAAAAAAAATCAGGTTCTATAATACAAATACCAGAAATCAATTTTTTCCAGAAACACTATAATAAGTTTTTTAAAGTATTAAATAGTATTTGGCTTGTCGCAAGGAACATAGAAAAATAATGATACTATTCTTCAAAGAAATCTTGAGATTAATAAATTAAAAAAAATATCAGAAAACCGTTTTTTTTCTCTTTTTTCTTCTTTAAAATAGGTTCTCTGGTTGGCATTTAATTACATTTTTATATTATTACAGTAGAACCTCGAAAATCCAAAAATCTAAACCCGGAAACCTCTAAAATCCGGACATTTTTCCGATATCGATTTTATTAATTGTTTTTAAAGAGACTAGCTTAAAATTAACCTTTTAAATTGAGCACCAAACAAATAAATATTAGGGCTCAAGAACATCGAAATTTGAGGGATTAAAAATTAATTTAACAAAAAGAAATCAATTTTCCCAAAAAATTAAATAGTACTTCCGAAAAAAAGGGAATCTTAGATTAATAATTAAAAAAAATATCCCCTCTTTTTTTCTTCTTTAAAATAGGTTCTCTGGTTGGCATTTAATTACATTTTTATATTATTACAGTAGAACCTCGAAAATCCAAAAATCTAAACCCGGAAACCTCTAAAATCCGGACATTTTTCCGATATCGATTTTATTAATTGTTTTTAAAGAGACTAGCTTAAAATTAACCTTTTAAATTGAGCACCAAACAAATAAATATTAGGGCTCGACCGATGCACCAGCGCCGATAGTTCAAAAAACTAGCCATCTCCATCAGGCACTGATGTTAACTTCAGAAATACATTAGCCCATCAATCTTGAAAACCATCTAAATGTCGATGCTAAGTTTCTCATGTAGAAAAATAACTTTCAGACTTTATTTTCCTTTTACTTCGGAATGAAAAGTACCGTAAATCGCTTTTGTGTATCTAAGAGGGGGGAAGGAAAATTTTCCGATTGTGGTATTATATTTCGATTGGATTTCTCCCACTTCCTTTTCTTTTCAGATACTAATAATAATGATAGTTAATACAAAACTGAATAAATAAAGAATAAACAATCACAAGAAAAGAAAACATCAGCTAAAGCGACTCTGTAAGGCACGTGCATGAAGTACGTGCCGGTGATTCATTGTTGCAACTTTGTTTTCTAGTTAATGGTTGAGTGTTACATGAATCCCTTGATTTTGATGCAAAGGAACTACAACACTTATTTTTTTTATGCAACTCATTCATTTCAAATCACATACAATATAAAAACTTCAAATATTTCAGTTGAACTTGAAATTAAAGATTCTTGAGCGCCCAAAATGTCTAGCGCCATATTCAAAATGAGTTTTAAAATAGTGCGAGAGTTGAAAACAAACATTTAAAAAAGAATGAAAATGATATTTAATGGATGATAAAGATTAATAACGTGCAATTTTCATTCTTGTATTTGAGAATGGCCCATTTCACGACGGCAGTTTTTATAAAAAGTTGCTGTGATTTAATATGTAATTTCATAATAGTGTATTGTTCCAATTCTATAATTTAATTCATCAATTGCATCATAGCTTGCGTTTGTGCAACAAAGAACTGCATTGTTTATGATATTATATTGTTATAAACATCATTTCTTAATCAACCTCCAAAATCCTCCAATCGCAACGGTCCCGCTGATTCCAGATTTTCAAGATTCAACTGTATTTAAAATTATTTAAGTTCAGAGTGAACTAAAGTATTTTAAAGAGCCAACTGAAGAAAAAATTTAGTGGGCAGTGTTTTTCTGAGAGAAAAGACACGACTAGTGTTTGAATACAAATAAACATTTATTTGAATAACATGGTAAGATATGTATAAAAAGTTAACAATCAAAAAGAGACCCCCAACAAATTTTCGAAATATATCCGATGAATTCAAAAACTACCAAAAAAACATTTACGTAGAAAGACTATAGTCACCACTTAAAAAGTCCCAATGCATGACCACAGCCAAAGATTACATATCCCCGAAGTCTGGGTACCGGATTTAACACTCCATCCTCAGTTTCACGGTACAAAGAAAACCCGCCGCCTGCAGATGTAAATTCAAGAAGTGCAACCAAGTACACACCAGTAATTCAATTAGGGAAGGTTACCAGAAACCACTTACTCCAGTGAAACGTAGTTGACTCAGGTGGGCATCAATCCAGTTAGTTGTATTACCTTGCGGGACGTCATAATAAAATAGCGACCATCAGTTCAGGAAAAAATGGGGTTACTCCCCGTCAGGAAAAACCGCCCGACAAGAAAATGCAAATTTCAAAAACAACAAGCATCAGGAGCAAAACATGCCCCAAAATGCAGAACAATCCACGTCCAATTTTTCCTTGAATTCTCCTTTTTTCCCACCTCCACTCAATCCTTTGATTTGCTTCTCTTTAGGCAAATCTAAGGGTGCATCTACACTTGAGCGATGTTCAACCTGAGCGGCGGGCAGCGGCTCATCCGAATGACTGCTCACGTGCTCAGGTCATGAGCAGAAGCTGTTTTTCGTCCTTGTGACCTCATGCTCACCCTGAGCATGCTCGAGTCTGGACGTGGCTTAAGCGTTGCTCTACCAAGTCATCGAAAATGAGATGTGAAGCCCAGATGCCTGCTGCCGCCTGCCTTAAATACTCACTGCCACAGCTCCATGCAAACTCTTACATCATACATCATTTGCATGGAGGCTGCACATCTCAACTTTGGCAGCCAAGGGGGAAAGCCTCTTCTTCAGATTTAGTTTTGGCAGGAAACGGCAGCAAATGGTAAAATGAGACATCTCAACTCAAGACTACGGACATGCCCGCACTTGTTTACATGGGCGTTGCCGCAGCTTCGATGACACAGCAGGGATATCCGGAGGGGGAAAAGTAAAAACCTGCAAGCAGTGAACGAGGTACACAAAACCATTTTTCTAATATTATTACAATTTTGCATTAGACTCATCTCCAAGAATAAATAACAGGCTTTCAGCCCAACCTCTCTAAAAAAAATTTCAAGCATTTTGGGAGAATTTCAGATTAGAATCACATATGAATCATCCTCTATGTTTGATATGCTGCAAATGCTGTCATGGAACTTTAGTGCTAGTGCCGGTGGGACAACTGATACAGGGTCATTCCACAGTGACGGACATTACATTAGCATTATTCACAGCATTTTTCAACTTCAACGAGCTTTCTAACGAAGTTATTAGGTATTTTTTAGGTTTTTAAATTTTAGCTAATAAAAGTACCATGTGTTCTAAGTATGCAAAAAATTTTTTGAAAATATATATGAATTTGCTGTCTGTTAAAAAAAATTCTGAAATTTCGTTACATGTGCTACTCTTCGGGTAACGCACGTAACAAAATTTCAATTTTTTTTTAAACAGACAGCAAATACATATATATCTTCAAAAAATTTTTTGCATACTTAGAACACATGTACTTTTACTAGCCAAAATTAAAAAACCTAAGAAATACAAAAAGGTTTGTTAGAAAGCTTGCTGAAGTTGAAAAATGCTGTGTAAATGTAATGTCCGTTACTGTGGAATGACCCTACACCATATGTGTCAATATGACTATGGTCTCTCTACAGAGGTCGCAGCAGAGGAAATTTGGGTCTGCTTTCGGACCCTTCACAAAATTCCAATCAATCAAAGTGGACCCTTCACAAAATTCCAATCAATCAAAATGGTCCCTTCACAAAATTCCAATCAATCAAAATGGACTTTTCACAAATTTCCAATCCATCAAAATGAACCCCAATGAGTCGGCCTGTATTCTGTAGTGGCTCTATATAAAAGAGCAGTGTCTGTCTGCCCATCTGTTTGCTATAGAACCCTAGGCCGTTTCAACGATCGGTTACGACCCGAGAAACTCATTGCTGCAAAAATGAAAGTTGTGACAATATTAGTTTTTTTATTAATTTTTAAGTTTTTCAATGGTTTTTGTTATGTCTACATTGCAGTTTTCTCCCCAATGCACAGGCAGATGGGTATCTTTTAAACTACGCAACAGATTTTAATACGGTTTTCCTCAATAGACAGTGGTTTATAGACCCGTTAGAAAAAAGTGTTAGCATAATTTTAATTAAAAACTTATTTTGCAAAATAGAGCGGAATCAATCTAAGATCATCGCCAAGACTCATTCCATATGAAAAATAAGCAACAAATGACGCCATGCTAAAATTTGGCAGTTTTAAGTACCATTTGGTGACAAATCAGACCCTACTGACGGAATTGTTCGTAAGTTTTCCTATCTGATCCTTTTACATGTTATATTACTTTTTCAAGCTCTAACAATGTCTAATGTTTCTTTTCTTTTTTTTTTGGACAAATAGACAGACGAAGTATTTTGAACACTACAGCAGGCAATTTTTATATTCTTAGCTGGAACAGTGCGTCAGGCGATGTTCTTTTACATTCTTATCAAGGACATCGCGGCAAGGGGCAGTTTTTATACTCTTAGCAAGGACAGCAACGTAGGCGATGTTGTTACAGTTCAGCACGGGCGACACCGTGCGGGTACCACTAGTTTATTATAAAAGTGGCAAATAATATAAAATTTTCACCACTATTAAAGTATGGGACCTCAAATCCGGAACACTCGGGGCCAGGATCTTTCCAGAATTCAGAATTTTCCGGATTTTGGGTCCTCATTCAAAAAATTTTCTAAGTAACATCAGCGTCCATATAATTTGCTCTGGAACTTTTTATTAGCATTTTGCTCATTTATAGCATTTTTATTATTGTAGATACTCGCCTATAAGTAGCGAAATTTAGCACAAAAAACGAAGTTGGAGTAGACTTACATTCGAGGCAAAGCATCAAAACAACTAGACTTTTCTCGATGCTATTTTAACCTCTTTAATTATACAATAAAAGAAAAGAATTCTGTCAAATTTTGATATGATTTTATATTCTCTAGCCATTAAATTGTAGTAAAAGAACAGAAGATCGGAAAAATGCGAGAAACGCGGATTTTCAATTTCGCGAATGTTCTTGTTGGCAAAATATGCCTATTTTATTTTTATTAAAGTTTCTTGACGTTCCTAGTGCAAAATGTTTACTCACATGTATGGGAAATTATCTCCAGGGCTCGGGGTAGAACTCGTTTTAAGTACCTATTGACGAACATCCCGACCTCTGTAATGTTAAAATGCCATGTGCTAAAAATGTAAACAACTTTCACGGTTCTAACCGTTAAATTAACAGTGAAAAAGAAAGTTAATTCGTACAGTTAACCTTTATGTTAATGTTATTTATTTCCGGTGTGAGCTTGTAAAAATGGTGTTGCCACTCACACGGAAGGATTGTTTGTTGAAGTTTGTTCCAGGATATTTCAAGCTGGGAAAAATGCAAATCAATTGATGACGAATGGAACGTTTTTGCAATATAAGCTGGGTGATGATTCCATCCGGGCTCTCTCTCTCTCCCTTTTGGCGTTTTTCCTACACGCTTGTGTTCTCAGCGATAAGCCTGCTGGGCTTCATCTGACGTGCCGCGAACGTGCGGTTGTGTTAGCCACGTCGTCCACCATACAGGATGGGTTTTCTGCAGCGGGCCTGACGGACCTGACGATCTGTTGACTTTCCAAATGTGATGAGATGTCATATAACTTGTGGGAAGATTTTGATGAGTCTTAAGCTCTCCAGAATAGAAATCATCGAATGTATGTGAATGGAACAGTCAAGCCCGGTGCATGTTTATGTGGTATAAGATTTTATTTTTTTACCGTGCTGTGCAGCTGCGGGGATTGTTTTATTAAATTTTTTCTATAATTGTAATTTGTAATTTTAAATGTTAAAATAAATCTTTTGTTATTTTTAAAATGCTTTTCTCATGTTTTTACCAGACACTTAAGGCGAGGTCCACACATTCCTCTGAATCTTGTTTTTGGGACTTTTCCCTAACAGAGTGGTAGCAGATCTGTGGTCACCTCTGTTTCTTGTTTTTTTTTGAGAAAGCTTAAAAATTTCAAAATAGATAAAGATTATAGAATAATTAAAAAATTAAGTCGCCAAAACTGGTCCACCTGGTCTAGGGACATGAAAATGCTATTGATAGAACGGGACCTGTGGGACGTAACTCAAACCAAAGAATTAAACAGGGAAAACCCTGAAATTAAGAAGAAAGCCAATCAGGCTTTGGCTTTAATATACTTGAATTTAGAAGATGAGTTAAAGCAACTGATTTTTGAGTTAGAGGATCCCCAGGCCGCATGGCAAACTTTAAAGCAAAATGTTGAGCCTTCTTCCCTAGCCAGAGTGGCCAGTTTATGGGAAGAATTTTTTTCATGTTCAATTTTGCCAAACGAGAGCATTGGGATGTTCACCTCTAGAATTAAAATTATTTTTAAACAATTAGAGGAGTCCAATTATACAATGGACGAAAAGTTGAAAAGCTTTCAACTTATAAGAAATTTATCCGAAGATTATTGGGGGATAGTTCAAAATATTTATCGCTGGGAGGAAAAACGCTTTACCTTTTCAAATGTTTTAACGGAATTAGTGGCCGAAGAAGGTCGAATTAAATATTTGAACTCTGAAAATACTAACAAATCTTTAGTTATGAGTGCTACCCCGAGAACAGGAGAGTCCTCAGGGGGGAAATATAAAAATAAAAGTTGTTATGTCTGTGGAGGGTCCGGACATTTGGCCAATAAATGCTGGCATAAGAAAAAAAAAATCAAAATAAAAATAAAAGTTTCTTTAAAAAGGAAAATGACAATCCAAAATTTAAACCTAAGAATGAAAAATTTGGCTTTTATTGTACAGTTAACCCCGAAGGTTTAGAAACGAGCCTGAGTACTGAAAACAATGAAGAATGGGTTTTAGATACAGGGGCTACTGCCCATTTTTGCGGCAATAAGGCTTTGTTTTCTGAATTAAATGGGGTTCAGAACACTAAAATGGAAGTTGCCGTTGGGGGTATACAAAGCCAAATAGAAGGTATTGGTCGGGTTGTTTTCATTATTAAAGTGAAAGGAAAAGAGAGGGAAATTACCCTAAATGATGTTTTCTATGCGCCGGGCTTGAGGAGGAACCTAATGTCCGGGCCTTGCATAGACAAACGGGGTTTTCAATTTTCTTGTTGTAATGGAAAAATTTCAGTTTTCAAAGGGGATGTTAAAGTTTTTGATGCATTTTTAAAGAATAACTTGTATTTTATTAAACCTTTTTCATATGTGAAATGTAATAATGTAATTTTAAATCAAGTCAATGAGCAAAAATTAAACCCTTTGAGCCTAGAACTTTGGCACAGAGGTTTCGGCCATATAAACAATGAGGCCATCGTCAAAACTGAAAATTGTGTATTTGGACTTGACATAAAAAGCAAGACTGTCACAAATTGTGATCCTTGCAAATTGGCTAAAAATCGCTGTGTGCCTTTCAAGCCTGGTCAAGAGGTGCAATCAAAGGCACCGTTAGGTTTAATTCATATGGACTTGATGGGACCGCTATCTCCATCATTAGGGGGGGGTCGAAATATGTTTTCAGTCTCATTGATGACTTTTCCTGTAAATCTGTAGTCTATTTTTTAAAATCTAAAGATGAAACTTTTGATTACTTTCTGAGATTCCAGAAGAGGGCAGAATGTTTTACCGGTCAGAAAATAAAATGTATTAGATCTGACAACAGCAAAGAATTCAAAAATTCCCGTTTTGAAGCTCACCTCAGGAATGAGGGAATTAAAGTTCAGAGGACCAATGTTTACAGTCCGGAAATGAATGGAGTCACAGAAAGGTATAATCTTACTCTGATGAACGGGGTCAGAACTCTTTTCAACGTTTCAGGGTTACCTGAAAATTTTTGGGCCGGGCCGGCGTTATGTTTCAATTATGTTCGTAACCGAACAATTTTAAAGGGCAATTCAAAAACCCCATTTGAATTTTACAGTGGTAGTAAGCCATCTGTGAAACATCTTAGGGTTTTTGGATGTATGGCATACGTCGGGGTGCCGAAACAAAAAATTAAGAAATTAGATATGAGGGCCTATAAAGGAGTAATGATTGGCTATGCTATTAGTACCAAGGGATACAGGATCTGGAACCCCGAAACCCGGGAAGTGAAAGAAACAATAAATGTAAAATTTGATGAGACCCAAATTTGGGGTAAAAATCAAAATAAATCTCGGGAAAAAGGGAAGAATTACAGTTACCTAAAACCATTGGAAGAATCTGATAGCGAGGATCAAATTCTTACTGACAAAGAAAGTTCCCCTGAGAAATCCGAAAAATTATGCTCTGAAATTCGTTGGATTAGACAAGCAGTCCCCAGGAAAACTGGTGATCGAACTGACATATATTACTCTATTGAAGGAGAGAGGGTCAGATTAAGATCCAACAAAGAAGCCAGGGAGTACTGCGAATCCCATAAAATAGAATTTCAGCCGAATTTTTTTGATTTCAGTACTAAGAATGAGAAGTCTGGAATCGTTTCGGAAATGCAGAAAGATAGGGGGGATAATAGTCAAAATGGAGGTAAAACAGTGGGAGAGGCTAATTTTTTGGAAGTGATAATCCCTAGCAATTTTAATCAAAGTTTAAAAACTCGTGAAGCAAAAGATTGGCAAAAAGCCATGGCCGAGGAAATTAAAGTCATTAAAGAAAGAAAAGTTTGGACGTTGGTTCCACCTCCCGCCAAAAAGAAAATTTTAGGAAATAGGTGGGTGTATGACTTAAAAACTAATGATAAGGACGAAATTGTCCGATATAAGGCCAGGCTCGTTGCACTTGGAAACCGACAAGTCCAAGGGGATTCTTATTCCGAAGTTTTTAGCCTTGTAATAAAGTTTTCTCTTATTCGCGTGTTTTTTTATCATTTTTGTATGTTTACTAGGCTGGTCACACTTTCAAGTTGATGTAAAAAATGCCTATTTATATGCTGATTTAAAGGAGGAAATTTTTATGAGACAACCCGAGGGTTTTATTGATCCTGAAAAGAAAGATCATGTCTGTAAATTGAATAAGTCTTTGTATGGGTTACACCAGTCAGGAAGAAATTGGTTTCATGAAATTGATAATGTACTAAAAAGCCTAGAATTTCAAAAACTGACAAGCTGCAACTGCGTATACTTATTCAAAAATCAAGTAATTTTACTCATCTATGTTGATGGCATAATTATGTTTTCCAAGGATCAGGGGCAAATAAGGGAAGTTTTAAATAAATTAGGGGCTCATTATGATTTAAAAGAAATGGGAAAAACTAAAAAACTATTAGGCGTAGAATTCATTCAGGAAGGGGGAATTTATTCATTCATCAAAGGAATTATATTTCTAAAGTGTGTGACATTTTTGAAAAATATAATTATCCATTGTCCACACTCCCAATGGCTAGTGGCTTTATCTTATCAAAGAAGGACAGTCCCAAAAATAGTGCTGAAGAGGAGGAGATGGCAAAAATACCTTTTAGAAATGCACTGGGATGTCTAGCCTATATAGCCGGAAAAACCCGACCTGATTTAAGCTATGCTGTAAATGTTTTGTCCCAGTTTCAGGCAAACCCAGGCATGAGACACTGGGAATGCGTTCTTAGATTAATAGGGTATTTAAAATTTACTAGTAACTATAAATTAAATTTAGGACCCATTACAAATATCACTATAAATGGTTTTTCTGACTCTGACTATGCAAAGAATAGAGATGACAGAGTATCAATGGGGGACTAGTAATTTTTATTGACAAAGTACCTGTAATTTGGAGAACTTTCAAGGAAAAGTGCGTTGCCCTTTCGACCATGGAAGCCGAGTATATGGCACTTTGTGATGCAGTTAAGGAAGTTGTTTGGCGTGATCGGATCTTAACCGACTTATCTAAAGCAAACATCCCTGAATTTAAATTGAATAAAAGCATCCTACATTGTGACAACAGGGCCGCAATTGACTTTTCAAATTCTCCAATAGAAAATTCAAGAACCAAACATATAGATGTAAGGTACCATTTCTTAAGGAATCTTGTACTTGATAACTGCTTCGAGTTAAAACATGTAATTAGTGAGCTTAACCCAGCCGACTGTTTTACCAAACCTTTAAACCGAGCAAAACTTGAAAGTATAAGCAAAAATATGTTAAAATTGGAATAAGTGTAAATTTTCTTCAAATGTGTTTTTTTTCAACTGTCTCAATATGCTTATACAATTTTTGTGCAATTGCTCAAAAGTGTTTATACATTTAAATTATCAAGTACAAATTGTAAATATTGTAAAGTGTGTTCTTTTGCACTGGAGCATCAAGAAGGGGGGAATTTGTTGGCAAAATATGCCTATTTTATTTTTATTAAAGTTTCTTGACGTTCCTAGTGCAAAATGTTTACTCACATGTATGGGAAATTATCTCCAGGGCTCGGGGTAGAACTCGTTTTAAGTACCTATTGACGAACATCCCGACCTCTGTAATGTTAAAATGCCATGTGCTAAAAATATAAACAACTTTCACGAATGTATGTGAATGGAACAGTCAAGCCCGGTGCATGTTTATGTGGTATAGGATTTTCATTTTTTTACCGTGCTGCGCAGCTGCGGGGATTGTTTTATTAACTTTTTTCTATAATTGTAATTTGTAATTTTAAATGTTAAAATAAATCTTTTGTTATTTTTAAAATGCTTTTCTCATTTTTTTACCAGACACTTAAGGCGAGGTCCACATATTCCTATGAATCTTGTTTTTGGGACTTTCCCTAACAGTTCTGTATTGCGCGAAAATTAGAGCTCATTTTAAAAAATAAATATAAGAAAACTACAAGAAATTTAAAAAAGCAAAATTTATGATATTAACTCAGAATTAAAACTACAATGAAGAGAAACTAATCGCAAAAACGAACCCTTCTCAGAAAATCTCAAAATAATCTTTTTGAAAACAGCACATTTCTGATCTTAAACATGTTCATTATATTTTTTTTTCCTTATCTTTAAAACGCCTATTTCCAAAAAAAAAACAAAGAAAAAAAAAAAAAACAATGCAAAACATTTCCCGATGTTAGAATTAATAGAAACTCTAATTGCAAAAACAAACCCTTTTCAAAAAATCGCGAACTATTTTTTTTTTTTTTGAAAACAGAACATTTCCGATCTTAAACATGCTCATTAGTTTATTTTCCTAATCTTTAAAACGCCTACTTCCAAAAAAAAAAAGCAAAACATTTTCCGATCCCCCCCCCCCCCAGACATAAGCTGTTTTTTTTTTTCAAAAAAGTTCCGGATTTTGGCATTCCGAAATTGGGGTCCCCATACTGTATGTTCAAATTTTCAATTTACACAAAATTATTTTTTTCACGAAAATCTTTAAAATTCACAAAAAATAGACCCTGTTAAAAAATGCTCGATGCTTTATCAAAATGAAACTACCACCAGAGCTATATCAACAGTAAAGAGATGGTAATCTATGCTATTTAGTAGGATCATTGAGTAATAACAGAATTGGATGTTCTGATAAGTCAGACTCCTTTCCTTCATTTAGCAAAAGGGAGAAGGTAGTCAGCGTGGGTGATTATATTGAGGGAATTTAAGAGTATGTGCCCAGGGTTGTGTCACTGAGTGTTATTCAACCTGGGTCTCAAGGACACAGGCATCCTTGTAAATTTGGGTCCTTTCAGAACAAAATAGAGCCCAAAAAATTATAAGTTACAAAAAGTATTATAACTGATTTGCATGTTATATGTTATTTGTTTGATTGAATTTGACATTTAAATTGTTTGTTTGAGATCTATCATTTCGGTTATCAAATTCATACATCCTGCAAGACATGTGAACATCCAATTCTTTGCACCATCCTTTTCTATTTTGGGGTATTTGACGTGCTACATTGCATCGGCGGAAACCCTGGTACCTATGATAAATAGGTACCAGGATAACGTATTTCTAATCTATCTCCTTGCTACTATATTGCATCCAACCCTGGTTATTAAAACAATCTTTTTTTCGTGGCCACTATATTGCATCCAACCCTGGTTATTAAAACAATCTTTTTTTTTCGTGGCTACTATATTGCATCCAACGCTGGTTATTAAAAATCTTTTTTTTCGTGTACCACCATTTTTCTTGCAAACCATTTGCATACCACTGCTAACGTAACTAACTCTATTATATAGAATAGCAACCTATAAGATTATAGAAAATACTACGACGAATAGGTTATTTCAATCGCACCATTTTTTATAGTTAATGCAAAAGCGTTTATTAAAATAAAGCTGTGTATGAATAAAATATATGATTTATATATAAAATATATTTTTAATACGTACTTCCAAAACAGCATTAGAAATATATCTTTAAGTACAAAATACCTATCATGAAAAAATGAAAAAACAAAATGAACGAGAATGTTCTGCGTGACATATACTAGCGAGGTGGTATCTTGTTCCGTAGAAGTTATGTTTAACCTCAAATTCGAATCGACATTTAATTTGCTTTTATATTTATTTCTAATAAATATCATATTGGAAAAAGCAGCTTCATAAAGATGAGTGGTTGTGAACTGAATTAAAAACAGCAATGCTTTTCTTGACAATAACGGGAATTCATTTTTAACTTTCAGCCAACATTCTCCCAACTTTAATCGGGCAAATTCTTCAATCCTGAGTTTTTGTGTTTTAACCTCTTCTCTTTATTTCTTTTTTTGCCTGCACGCGTACCACCTGCAGAGGCTTTGTGTACCACAGTTTGGGAACCGCTGACTTATACCTTAATAAAACAAAACATGTGACAAAAGGAAAAAATAAATATATAAGCTAATAGGCATTACCTTAACGAATGTTAAAGCATCCCCTTTGCCTCCTTCGTCTTCTGTGACAAGAGCTTTACCTTGTTCTCGTAAGTAAGAACTAACACATTCTACCATAGTTTTCAACCCGTCATGGACCCGACTAAACAGCTTATACATGCAAGCGAGGTCTAAAACACAAATTTTAGCATTAGTACATTTCATACAACTTAAGGTAAAGATGTAAGAAAACATTTTAAAGAAAAAAGTAGACTAACTTTTAGAAACATGTCCCAGTTTTTGACAATACCATTCATTTAACAAGTAAATTCTAATACTTGCTATGTCAAGTAGTAGTTTAATTTGCAGGAACAATATAAAGCATTAATTGAAGCCAAACTAATTCAGTTGTTCTAACACCAATAGTTAATTTTATCTTCTTAGTAAAGGAAGAATTCAATTAAGTATTCTATGCAACTTCATCAGAAAGATTGTAAACCAAAATAAGGGATTATGCCTTTTGCCACAAGATGGCGGAATCATTAATGCATGCATATGAATAAACTTATTTTTGTTTGAGCCATTGAAGTACAAAGTTTGTCCACTACCACTCAAGAAGTTTTAGAGAAATTAAGAGCAGCATTTAAAACTTGTGCATCTAACTAAAGTTTATCTTTTCTAATAAAAGAATCAACTGATTCTTTAACAAAAGGTCAAATGTTAGGCATTGAAGTCCCATTAGCTATATTTATTGTATTAGCTGAAACAAGGTTGACTTAATTTGTAAATTAACATGTCTCCATGAGTGATTCTAAGTGAAAAAAAAATTTCAGAACTTCACACAAAATTTTCGGAAAAAATATGCACCATCAAGTTAAAATAAAAAAAATTATACTTAGGTTAACCAGCCTTCCCCCCTCCCCCCCTCAACACGCAATACATACGCATGCAGTAAAGCACCGATTATAATTCTTTCAAGGGACTGAGCGGAAATAACGTACAAAAGAAAATCACTAAAAAACTATCATTTGAATAAAAAACAAAACAGTAACTCAAATGTAGTAACATCATTTAAATTTGACCAGTTTTCAGATTGAACAAAATGTTCAGGTTTGACCTTTCATTAGGAATGACATCTACTAAAGTGAAAAACCCACCAAGGGTGAAGAAGTTTCTTATTGTTTTCGGTAAAAAAACTTTTCCAACAATGAATTTTCTTTATTATGAAATTCATAGCTTGCAAGATTTCAATGCTCATTTTTTCAAATTCTCCGTCGTCTAAAGTAGAGACAGCTGATTGCATTAAAAGTTTTCGATAATATTGTTTAAGGGATCTTAAGACTCCTAAATCCAGCGGCTGCAGTTTGCTGGTACAATTTGCAGGGAAAAACTTTACAGTTACATTTTTTAGACATAATAGTTATGTTTAATCTATGAATTTGGAATATTCACATTCTTCCGGGGTATGTCTTTTGTGCATTTAGGCAGTGTTGGGCTTAAAAAATTAATTTTAAATTTAGAATTAAAATTTAGAACAATTTGAATCTAAATTAAAATTCAACATGAGTTGTCAGAGGTGGTGTCAGAAGGAGAGATACAGGAAAGTTTAACGAAAAATAGGTTTATTTAAAACAGTTAATAATTCAACAAGACATACATTGCCATAGGGTTTCCTATGAAAGATTTGAACACGACAATATTTAGTCACAAAAGTTGACCACACCAAAATTTCACTGTAGATTATTCAAACAAATTTTCAAAGTTCTTCCAGTTCATACACAAGCAAACTCTGGATAAGGATCTACTGTCGCTCCATCTCCTTTCTGTACAAACGGTATCAGATGCTGACCACATAGAATCCTCAGGATACTTAAGATCATCAAATTGACGAAACAATAGACTTTGATGAATAACAGAAGACCTTTGCACTCAATCACCGGTTTGTTTAACACCGGGACGAAATATAAATTTGAAGTAAACTTTAAAGCAACAAACCACCAATGACTAAAAACCCTAAATAATTTTGAAAAATTAAAACGTCATCTCTCTCTCTCTTAATATAAACATTTAAACTTTCAATAACATGCTTGGCTCTCAGAACAGAAAGACACTTCAAAAGCTAAAACTCAACATAGACACGCAAAGTGGCCAACACAGCAAAGGCCTACTGTGAGAGCCTGAGCAACACTGCTGACAGGGTGAGCAAAGACCGAAGTGGTTGAATCAAGTGTAACCAAGTGAAGTGTAAGCGCGTGCTTCCTCCTTTTATACTTGTCCGATCAGATGACTCGATTGTGAGGTCATTAATAGTTACTTTAACTTCAACCTCATTAACATAAACGTTGAGATCCATCTTCTCTAAACGCAAGCCACGTATTCCTCCAGAAGTTTTTCCGGTTTGGCAACACTGAACTAGCCACATGGAGATATTTACAATGCCACTTAACCATGGCACGTAAGATTTGAACGCCATTGGAACACCCAGAGACTTGGAATCCCATAAGCCGTTCACAGAAAGAAAGTAGGTAATTGAAAAACACTTTCTAGCTTACTAGTGTGTCTGAGAATAATAAAAATAATGGGTTTCTACCCAACAGGCAGGTGTGGGATCATCATAAGTGGTCAGGCAGGTGTGGGTCAAGGTCACATGCAATTTCTAAAACCAGACACCCGCCAGTGTAGAATCTGAGGTTAAAATATGCGTGTTCTCTTTATGACTTGGGGGAAAAATGTGTAAATGAAATTTGCAATTTTAGTAAAATTTATAAACGAAATTATTTAACATTAATTTGTATGTAATTTCGCCAGTGCTGTTCAAAAAAACGAATAAATGATAGAAACATATAATCGAGAAACGTATAAACGGTGCTCTACTGTACATATATACGCTGAAAAATAATCCTTCAAGCAATTAAATGAAAGGTCTAATACATTAATACCAAAAGTTTTTTTTTTTTTCTAGAAAGGTTATTGCATTGAAAGTTTTTTAAAACAGTACAAAATATTTTGTTTGACTGAAGGTAGAAAGAAAAGCACAGATATTAATTGTCAAAGAAATCTTAAAATTAATAAATTAAAAATTTTTTGGAAAATATTGTTTTTTTTTTTTAATTTTGGAACAAGTGCTTGAAAATTTTTGGAAATGTAGGAGAATTTTGGATCAGTCACCCATGCATGTTTCTCTTTTTACCAATGATTGTTAACTTGAATATTGTGCAGTAGGATTTATTTTTTAAACCATTATATGTCTAACATTGTAGTTGTTGATTTAAGAGGCAGATTTTATACAAATCACAGTAGAAATGAAGGTTTCATTATGCACACCATTTTTTATTTTGCTGTATGAATGAAAATTATATAGAGGCATTTTGTAAGGATTTTAGAAGTAACACATTTTTTAAACCACCAAAAACTTTTTTGTGATCTGAAAAAATTTTAAAGTGGGTTTCAATCCATTATTTTTCTCAAATCAAGATTTTTCAACATTCTACTTTCTCTGTGGACTGAGCATCAGCCAAATTTTCATGAATGCAACATGTTTTTCAGTAGCTAAACTCCATTACTTTGTAACTTTTATGGCTGAACTTCAGTGCAGCCTGACGGGCCTCTCCAAAATGTGATGTGGAAAAGCGTAAAAGTAAAATGTTCAAGACAACTGGGACCCTTGCACAGAGTGTCAGCTAGTAATATGGGAGCTTAGCACATGTCCAGTGGGCTAAACATTTATAAATGAAAATTTGCCCAGGATTCTACTAAAATGCTTTCAAGTGTAAAAAAATCTGGGCAATTATGAAAAATACATTTTTTTTTTAATTTTGAATTTTAGTATATACTCAGTTTTTAAATTTCATCACAGTTATTGTGCAATATACATTTCTTTAATAAAAGTACAAAGGGATAGACTAAAATATGTTAGTGACAAATGCCTATATTTTTATCAGAGCATTAAGAATAAAACATGTAATATTCATAAATATTTCCAGTAATAGTTGCTGTAGCTTTTATACAATTATGTGATACTGAAACATTATTAAGAGTTAGCTAAAGTATTGTGTAGCTTAATCATTATTATTATATGTACATTATTTTAGATGTTTCAAATCATGTTTATGTAATAGTAATGCCGTAACCTCCCAAATTCATACATGCGCTTGGTCAAAAAATAAATAGTAAATAAATAATAATAACAACAATAATGATTGTTTTACGGATTACTTGTCAAAAACTGCTTCTAATGATTATTTAGATGAATAAATAAATTCATGCTTGCCTTTATGTTTTCAACAGTTTATATTTTTCAAATACAATTTTCATGAAAATAAAGTTAATTTATTTACTTTGTAATAAAGTTTGATAAATAGTTGAAATGAAAAATGTTTGGTTTTTGTGAAAGATGCAAAAAGATTACAAAATGAGTAGAATGCATGGGGTCGTTTTTATTTTAAGTAAAAACAATTTGATAAAAATGGATTTCCGTGAATTAGCGGAAAAACCATGTGTGAAAATTATTGAATTATATGAAAAAAATGTTTGAAATAAAATTAACTAATTTCAGTCTATTTCTGTGATATATACAGTGAAACCTACGTAAGATGACCACTTGCAGTACCGTACTTCAGTGGTCAACTTAAACAGGTGGTCAACTTATAGATGGTGGAGATTTTTTTCTCTTTCCCATTTCTTACACTATGCATTTATTCATTTGTAACTAATTAAAATATAGCTTCACATATTAGCATTACTTTAAAATAGTAGTTAACTATTTTTTTCACAATTATCTAAAACATCTATAGAGAAATTTCACCTAAATTACTTAAAATAAAGATAAATGCCTTATTAATTATGTAAGATACTTATTTGATGGTAAAGATTTTAAAAAATACATAATTTTTCAAAATGGCTACATCAGATAGAAGGAAAAAAAAGAAACATATTTAAAGAATAAAAGATTGCTCATAGTAGTTTTCCCATATGGTTAGCTTAAACAGAGGTTTAGGCAGACTTTATATTGATGTTTCCATTCATCTAGATCAGCGGTCGGCAACCTAAATTGATTGAAGATCTACTTTCCAAGTTTGGCGAGCACTAAGATCGACTTCAAGAACCAGGGGGGGGGGGGGGGGTCATACACTATTAATAGGACATGTTGGGATTACGTCTGTCTTCAAATTTTAGGTTAATTTTTGTCAGAACAAGTTTTGGCGCTCATAAAATTCCTACCTTAAAATTTCTAAAATAATGTTATGTTAAAACTGTTAACTCGCATCAAAACAATATTTCAGAAACTGATATATTATTTATTTTAAATTTAATTTTTAAAAAACTGTTAGTTTTTTTTTAAAAATAAAACATACTTGTGAAATGCCGGTACATTATTCAATTAACTCTCATCGAGAGCATAGTTAACGTGACGGCTGACATACCATATTATTGACAAGTTTTTTTTTAGTTGAATGGTCCAGCAAACTAATAAACATTTTCTGAAGGGGGAAAGAAATAAATTCGCCTTTTAATTCAAAAGTCGTGATTATTTTAAAAACTATAAACTCTCCAAAATGCTTTCGTGATCGACTGAAAATGGGCTCGAGATCGATGGGTTGCCGACCACTGATCTAGATAAATACCAGTCGAACATTATAGCGTAAAAAGTGTCCTGGATAAGTTATTTTAGTTTTTTTCATCTTTGCAAAAAATATAACCGAATAAATATAGAGTAATAATTAGGTGGTCAACTTAGAAAAGGTTTTTCATAATAGTCCCACCAAATTTAGCTTACATAAATGGTCAATATAGACAGGTGGTCAACTTAGGCGGTCAAGTTACAAAGGTGTCTATATTATATAATATAGGGCTAATTCCATTCCTGACAAAAGGGGTCAACTTAGACAGGTGGTCAATTTATGAAGGTGGTCAACTTTACAAGTTTTTCTGTATATATTTTTAATTAGGTGGCATGGAGCCATATATATGCCAGGAAGGGTTTGTTCTAAGGGCATTTAGTTTAGCAAAGCAAGCAACATTGAAACTTTGAATTGAGTTTTGCATTTTAATCTAAGAAAGGTATTTTAAATGAGAGTTGTAGAAAATATTCCAAATCTGAAAATTAGAGAACACTTATTTTAATAATACAAAATAATTTTAAAAATTCACCTTCTGTTCTTTGGTTTTTCAACATGTGGACAACACCAGAGTTTTCCATCTGTAATTAAAAATTTTTTCTTTGAATACATGAAAGCATTATTAGCACTTCTATAGCAATGTTATCAGGGGCGCACCAGAGGAAATTCAGGTCCGTTTTCAGACATTTTACAAAATTTCAATCAAACAAAACGGACCCTTCACAAAACTCCAATCATTCAAAACGGATCATTTGCAAAATTCCGAGCTAACAAATTGTACTTTTCCCAGCATTATTTATTACATAAGAGGCAAATAACAATAAAATTTTTCTCATTAAGTTTAAATTTTGAATTTTTACAAAATTATTTGATTTTTTTCAGTTTTTTTTTTTAATTCACGAAAAACGGACACTGTTAAAAATGCTGGATTGACCCCTGGCTAACTATAGATCATTAAAAGAGGAAAATAAAGCAATTTGATACTTTGGCTGTAAGACTGATCAGCTTTTTCACAATTATTTAGATAATAGGCAGAGTATGATGTGTCTGTTGGATTGTTGCGGATGTCTCGGCAATAATGACTCCTAAATCATTAAGACATGATTGGAAGGAGTGCCAAACTAATCAGTAACATAATTGTCCTAGCCAACATTCAAACCCAGGACAAGTTGTCAGCAATGGAAAACATCATGATCTATACTATTAAAATCTGTCAGTGTGTGTGTGTCTTACCTCATCTATTCAAGAATAGCCGGGAGTATGACGTCGAGACAGCTATCATCTGATTTGGAATTTTCCGGGGAAGACATTTCACCCAGTTTCATTCCCGTGGAACTTTAATTAATAAAGATATTAATTAAAAATGCAATTATAATTCTTTTGTTAAGTTGGAGGTGAAAAAATGCTCGCATATTTAAAATATTTATACCAATCAAAAGGTCTGTGATATTGCATCACATTTTTTTCTATTTTTATTAATTTTTTCATTATTAATTAATTTATTTTTATTTCTCTAAACTTTTTTATCATTTAATTTTTTATGTAATGCTTCCTTTCAATTAAATTATTCCAAATTATTTTATTTTTCATGAAATTGGTATTTTCGGCACTAAATTCTTTTAACATCAAAATTTTGCTTATTTTAATTACCGATTCGTAAATTCTTTTACCATGCTAAACTTTTTTTTAATATAAATCTTTTTCATTCCTTTTTCCAAATTACCATTTTTTTACCAAATAGCCATCTTGTTTTCAACGAAATTGTCTTCCATCTTTGAACATCCTGTCTTGAAGATCTTATCAGGTTGTTTTTGATGCGTCAGGCGACGCTGTGGATGTGGTTTTGGTTCACGATTCACGAGTCATGCTTCGATTGGTTCCCGCCGACATTCCCGCGTGCATAAACTTTTACTTGAAGTATGACTTATAAACTTATGATGAGGGCCTCCTGGCTCCGAGAAAAAAGATTGCAGTGGCGGGCATCGCACCCGTTTTACTGGTGCAGCTGCGTCCTCTCATGAATTTCGCCGGACTTTTGCTGGTAATAATTGTTGCCATAATTTGAAATATTTGCAGATTAATTTTTAAGGCATGACGTGTGGCTCACACGGAGTCAGGGGCAGGATCAAAGGCCCCATATCGGCAGTCCTCGGCCATTATTTCAAAGAAAAGGAAATCGATGCGCCAGCAACCTCTCGGCACGGCAATCTCGGCGAGAGTGAATCGCATCTCTCTCACTTTCTCGCCACGCAATTTTTCCGATGGCAACGGCGCACGTCACGTGCGCCAATGAGAGCGCAGGAGGAATTTCGGCGGGAACCAATCGAAGCGTGACTCATGAATCGTGAACCAAAACCACATCCACAGCGTCGCCTGACACATCAAAAACAACCTGATAAGATCTTCAAGACAGGATGTTCAAAGATGGACGACAATTTCGTTGAAAACAAGATGGCTATTTGGTAAAAAAATGGTAATTTGGAAAAAGGAATGAAAAAGATTTATATTAAAAAAAGTTTAGCATGGTAAAAGAATTTACGAATCGGTAATTAAAATAAGCAAAATTTGGATGTTAAAAGAATTTAGTGCCGAAAATACCGGTTTGGTGAAAAATAAAATAATTTGGAATAATTTAATTGAAAGGAAGCATTACATAAAAAATTAAATGATAAAAAAGTTTAGAGAAATAAAAATAAATTATTTAATAATGAAAAAAATAATTAAAATAGAAAAAAATGTGATGCAATATCACAAGGTCTTACTTTTCTGCATAAGGTGGAAGATTGTTTCAAGATTGGTTGATTTTATTTTATGTTTTCACCGGTGTGGAAACATAATTTGTTAGAATTATGGAATTGTGCACATCAGATTTCTTTTTAAATTTCATTTTGTTCCATTTTTAAATTCCAATTTTAAGCAAAATCATAACAAATTTTCTGTTTCAGGACAAAATATTTCCTCTATTAATTGGTCGAGTTTCAACCACAGGTGATACAAGTTATAATTAATCTGCAATTGGTGATGGTCCAATTTGTTTATTGGGGCATAACTAATTTTAATCTTTTGAAACTCGGGTTAGGTTAATTCAGAGATGTTATTCATAATTTCTCAACTTACTGATGTACATCAATTTCAAAAATAGATAAGCGTTAACTGCTATTTGCTATTTAAAAACTGCCGGTGATTTACCCTGATACTTCCACAATCTTCAAAATCTATGCTAATTCATAGCTCTCTCAGTCTGTGGCTATCATATTTCACCTTTCTAACCTGAAGTTTTACATTTCTCTGGTACCCCCCTCAAATTAATGCAACATGTTACATAATAAAGTAAAACAATGTTCAAAACTAATAGTTATACAGCACTGAAATTTAAAAAAAAAATGTTGATATTAGAAGATAAATTATTAAGGAGAAAACAAATTACCTCTACAATGGTTTTCATATGTTTACTAATAAGTTCTTCTTCAACAACTTTCACTATAAGTTCTTCAGTTGATTCATCTAAACAAAGTTTGGCACGCTCTGCTTCTTCATTTATTCTTTGTTCTACTTTATTAATATATACAGATGCACTATTTTCTTCCAAAAACTTTTGACTCTCCATCTGATTTGAATAGACACAAATGTAAACAGTTAAGAAATGTTTACAATGTTGATAAAAAGAAAACAAAAACTAGAAAGTCTCAAATCATGCTTTTTTACATGTATTTATGACTTGCTAACAACATTATAATCATAGTGCATAGAAAGACAAGCACTCTACTTCGGTTATTGACTTTTCTGTAGCTGTAGGGCTTTTTAAAAACTAATTTAAAATTTATAAGATTCATAATCATGTAAATACAGCATAATTACAGGGTTGCCACAGAAGAAATGGAATAAAAATAGTTGCTTTAGTAGCATAAAAGCACGAAAATAGTAGCCTAAATAGTAGCCACGGCTCAATGACAAACAAGTCTTAATTAACTTGTTCAGTGATAGGTACTTACTTATTACATTCGGATCTTATATTTCTACATAAAGAGTTGCTATGAATAGTGTAATTTATAAAAAAGCAATTGCATTTTTATATGAAATAAACATGTTTCTGAGCATTAACTTTTTAAACTGAAATAAGTATTTCATATCTACCAAAGATTAAAAATATCAATGAATAAGGAGTGAAGTAAAAAAAAAGATTGCAATACGAGAGAAAAGAGCAAGGTTATTAATAGAAAATAAACATACTTGAGATTTAAATACAGAATAGCTGATCTCTTATTTAGATACGTGTATAATATTGAGCTACTTGTTTAATGAAATTCTAAGCAAGCCACTTGCGAGGCTTTCAAGAGGAGACAATATCAAAAACATTAAGTTTACTTTTTTTCACAAATTTAACAATTATTTTATAATATTGGAAAAATCACCCAATAGACAATTGCTAGAGATAATCAAAAATTTAAAAAAATCAATTTGAAATTACATGGCAAAAAAAAAAAAAAAAAAAATAATATATATATATATATATATATATATAAATATTTTTTGGAAAAAATATTTTTTAAAACTAGATTATTAACAAGGCTGAAATATTTAATTCTAGTAATTAACTTATATGATCACTAAAACTTACAAGAATTTTAAAAGAAATTATTTTATTTTCGGCGGAATTTTTCAAGTGGGCGTGACAAAATGACGCCCGTGCAAGTTTGTACTACAGAAGTTGAAATGTAACAAAGATTAAAAATTATGGTAAGTTCAAAGTTATTGAGCTCCAAGATGCAGAATCTGATAGTAAATGAGCACTAGAAAGTTTTTCCGAAGCCGATGCAATCGAAATTCGAAATGCGTAAAAAATCAAGACCAAGCCTTTAAAGAGCTAAAAACAGAAAAAATGCGTAAATTTTACTCGTAGTCTGTAAAAGTTGGCAGGCTAGGTTACTTTCAAAACTTTTTATTGAAAAGAAAGAAGGGATTTTCGTGGAAACGAAATTCTTACTTTCCAAAAATACGGAAAAAACATGTCTGTCTATGTGATGATTGGGTGTTTCGGACATATCGTTGCAATCCTTCGCCGTGCAACACCGTGGATATTGTGGTCAAGCACCACTGCCGTTGGTTGCCAGTGTTCGAGAGAAAAGGTAAGGGTTACAGAAAAATAAAGAGAAAAGACGCATATCACGATATTGAAATGCATATCGCGTGCACATGACGCAGCTTCTGTGTTGACTACCAAATCACCCATGAAAAAAGCAAACTAACCCCTTTCATTGGCAGCAGTGTCAGCTTCATTGGCAATTGCTTCAAGGTCAACATGAAGTGTAGGCAGTCGCTTGGGCCAAGATGGAAGTTTGAAAAATTATGGCACGATTTTCCGTGAAATAAAAGAAAAATTTTTTCTCAAAAATATTTTTTGGTACATTTGAATAAAAGAATTCCAAGAGAGGCAAAAAAAAAAAAAAAAGTCGCCTAATAGTTGCCTCTTGGAAAAATTAGTTGCTTTTTTGCCCGATTTCGAAGAAAATAGTTGCCATAGTCTCCTGATGTTGAAAATAGTTGCAAATAGTTGCTTTTTAGTCGCCTGTGGCAACCCTGTAATTATGAGTAAAGTCCCAGATATTTTTGATGCATGCTATTCACTAATATGTACACAATATAAAACAACTTATAAATTATACAAAATCAGGCGCATAGGAAAGGGAGGGGGCTCAGGAGGCTTAAACACCCCTATAAGAAATCAGGAAATTTCCATTTTAGTGCCAAATGAGATAAAGCTGCTTTTAAAGCGAAAATTTAAAAAAAAAAAACCAAAATTTAAAGACTTCTTGTACTTAAATTTTAAATTTATTAGTGATTATTTATTATTTTTTCGTGATTTTTTAAAATGATTATTAATAATAATGAGTGAATACTAATTACTTTTTAATTATTAATTGGTTTTTCTTCGAAATAATTTTGAGCATTTGGAAATTAAATTATTTGAGGCACCCCCCACCCCCCATGATTTTTAAATTGCTCTTCGCTCCTGTACAAAATATTTCGCTTTTGAGATTCTTTTCATAGTAATAAATAGAAATACAAATGTAACAACCAGCAACAGGCTCAGGGCCCAGCTAGGCTGGTCTTAAAAAGTCAATTTACCAATCCCCAATGAACATTAAGAGCCCTTTTAAAACTTTTCGCCCCACTACAAGAAACAGTCGCCTCTGATAAACTATTCCAACTGCCTACAACCCAATTGAGATAGTAATTTTTTTTTTTAAATTTTAAGATTAGCTCAAGATTTGAAAAGCTTACAACAATGACCTCTGGTTCTTCCTTTTATGCAGAAATCTAGCCTATCAACATTTTCCATTTTAACCCCTTGAACTGCAATTTATTTTCACTCAGCATTGCTCAGGCAGACAATTCAATTTTCTTAGTTTTAAGAGAAGGGATTGATATAGAAACTTGTGGGTTTGTTGCTCAAATAATTTGCTATTATTAAAAATAATATTTGTTTCACACATTTATATGCACATATAAGTTGTTATATATACATATAAGTTCATAACAAACTGGACTCATCATTTCAGTTCAAGGGGTTAAGGAATTAAAGAACTAAATCATGTCCCCTCATAACTCTCCTTTGTTCTAGGCTATATACATATTGAGCCTTTAAAAAAGTCTAACCGCATAATCTAAGTTTGAGAAACCACTTGCCAACCTAGTAACTCTCCTTTAAACCCTTTCTAATAAGGTAATATCCTTCTTTAGATAAGGAGACTAAAACTGAACAGCATACTCCAAATGAGGTCTTACCAGACTTCTGTATGACCCTACACGTGCTAATGACAGCTTTAACTTAAATCTAAATTTGGATGAACTGCCTTTTCCCTTTTTTTAATGTAAACTTTTTTAATTAGTGGCTGCCACTGAAAATTCTCCCAATTTAACTTTTATTTATTCATTATTTTGAAGTTTTAAATTCAAAATTTTGTTAATTATACAATATATATCTATCTATATCATATATATTTAAACGAGCATTTCTTGTGTGTGTATATATATTGAGTTCTAGAAAACAGCTCTAACGATTTGGATCAAACTTTGTATTTAGGTCAGGTTTTGTTTTTTAAGTTCACCAATATAAGCGTTTTTCCCCGGGAAAAAACACGATTTTACACAAAAAAAAGCATTTTTTTATAGTATTTGTAACAATGAACAAACATCATCCTCTAGAGATATTTTATTTTATTGAGATTGCAATGCATTGAGTGGCAACACTAAATTTTTAATTTACCTTTGTTGATTGAAATTTGTTGTTGTACCATCACTTCTTGGGTACAACTTTACTGTAGGGGCCTGTTAGCGACTTTTTTTGTTGGAGAAAAAATTATTGGTTGCAAGTATAATTAGTTGTTTTGTGTTATATATTTGGTAAGTTATGGACATATACTCTTTTGGCGACATCTTTCGTCGCCAATCAAAATAAGTTGCCAACTGGTCCTAATACTAAGGCTGTTCATCTGCCATGACAGTACACACATCTCATAGTCAAACTTTCGAATTTGATGGAGTACAGTTAAAATCATCAGTTTTTATGCATGGTACATTGTTTGAAGAATTTTCCAGATTAAAGTGACCCACTATGTTAAAAGTATTCGTAAACTGTTCCTATTCTTAAATGGCTTTAAATAGTTTTCCTTTAAATGGCTCGTATTAAATAAATAAATATTTATATGCAAGCCCTTCAGAGTCTCCCCAGGTGAATGTCTGTGGGAAAGGACTAAATTCAACCGTAGAAGTCTTACAGCTGAAATGATGATGCTGATGAAATATTTACATGTATCTATTTTAGATATCTCTCGTATCTCGGAAACACCTCTAGCAATTGGTATGAAAATTTATATTTAGTAAATAATTTAATTTTTCAAATTTATCTAAATAAGGATCTTTTTCGTCAAAAAACAATTTTAGAAAAAGAAAAAAGAAAAATACCGCTGAGCAAAAGCTAGTAAATAATTTAATTTTTCAAATTTGTCTAAATAAGGATCTTTGACAAAAAACAATTTTAGAAAAAAAAAAGAAAAAGTAGTCTATAACAATCAATAAGAAAGCAATGGAAAAAAATTGCTATTCCAGTTATTTATTTTTTTTACAGTAATTTGAGAACTAAAGCAAAAATTTTTGTGGCAACATAGTGCTCAGTTTTTAAGATTCTCCCTTAAAATCCATAAAAGGAACTTCAAAATATTTATTGGGGAATTTTTTAGAAATAAAGGATATCTTAACCCCTTTCAATTCTTCTAGAGTGAAAACTGATGCATTTGATGGTAAGTACACTTTTGCATATTTAGAAAGGTACCATCAAGTACAAGATATGGTGAAATTGTTGAGCATTGCATCACATTTAAAAGTGAGGGATTTGGACAAAAGGATGCTACCTTCAGTATTAGAAATTCTACCATACATAATCAGGTACAAACACAGAGTCCCATTTGTGTGTTTAGCACTACTGTATAATATATTCATATATTATGAATACATTATACAGTGGAGCAGGGCCGTCGCGAGATAAATTCGGTTGGGGTTGATTTCGCCAACCAACTCCTAATATTCTGCACACTAATATATATATAGGAAAACATTTGAAAAAAAGTTAAAACGAAAAAATAAACACTTATCACCTAAACATGAGCAAAACGGTAATAACTTAAGTAAGCCAATATATAACAAAAATGTAGTAAAATAGTTTTAAAAGGTTTTTCAAATCAAAATATTTTTTAAAAAGGTTTGAGAATGAGACAAGGACTCATTGATGTTGGTTTGTCGCAAAGAATGATCGATGTGGAGCGCCTCACAAATCCCAAGCAAAAACACACTAGAGCCAACAGCAATATAGGCAATGTTGGCCAATATAAATTTAATTGAAAAGCAAGAAAAAATATAAATTGGTGTGCATGGGGTCAGCAATTTATTTAGAGCACAGGGACTCATAGTACCCTAAATATGGGCCGGTATATATATATATATATATATATATAAATACACATACATTAAAAGGACAAGTTACTTTAGTTTTTTTATCCTCCATCAATATCAAAAAAATTAACTACATAGCTTTCAAATGCCAAGCATATACAGGTGAAAAATACAAAAAAGGATAAATATAAGAAAATATGCTACAAATTGACAATAGCAAAAAAAAAAAAAAACTATAGCAGAAAAAATTGTAAAAAAATTAAAGCAAAGTTCGAAGAAGCTTGCTATAATATTTAAATTAGATGGCAAAAATCAAGTAAATTCTAGAGAATAAAAAAAGCAATTCTACCCTGTAAAAATCTGCTGACTGGGACAAGAATGGTTTTTCGAAATCTTCTTCATAAACACATCTTGAATCTATTCCTAAAATCATCAGCATCTGACATGCATTTTTTATTGCTAACCTTAAAAGCATAGAAAATATAGTTATAAATAGCATGATGTTACTTTTCTAATTATATAACAATGAAAAATAATAGTCAAGTACAAAAAGTATTTTCCTTTTCCCTTCAGAACTCACGTCGAAATGAGTAACCAGAGAACTTGTGCATGAGCACTTTTTCACACAACCTATTTCCCTCAAAAACCAACAGTAAATTAAATATTTTCAACTAAAAAGCATTTTTACTTATTCTAAACACCAAATGCTACCCAAATAATAATATTATTCAAAATATATTGTACATGTGTACTGTTTTCATGAAACATTATGTCACACAACTTAGTTACTTTTATTTGTGGGGTTCAAAATGTTCTTTATGAAAACTAAGAATTTTTTTTTTTGCTAACTATGTATGTCTATATAATAAGTTTTATAAGAAGCATTTTTAGGCAGAGCCCTTTGAACCAAACTTCTCTCTCATGAAGTCATCCACGAATATTAGTAAAAAATTATACTATGTAATTGATTTATTCATTTATTTAAGTTAATTCAGGTACATACTTGGTTTAATATTCGATGAAACAATATTTAAAAAAATTGTTTTCGGCAAATCACACGATTACTCGCTTGATGAAAATAAGACTCACGCTTGACTACTCTGACTAGCAAACGCCCTTGGAGACAGTCAGACAAAGCTTTAATGATTGAAACGTATCGGAGCAGCAAGAGAATTTTACAAGGAGAAGCTAGACAGAGCAGCACCTTTGCCTATGAAATAGAATACAAGATTGGAGTGCGTATTTTACTCACAGTACAAGTTCTGAAGGGTTAACTAACAATACAGTCTAACCCTGCTATAATGAACCCTCAATGGACCGACTTCAAGATTGCTATAACCGAGGGTTTGCTACATCCGATTTTGCAAAAGAAAGTGTTAACTGACTAAAAAACTTCTATCTATATAATGAAAACTGCACATTTAAGAGTTCACTAGCTTAAAATTTCGTACATTACCCTCAAGAAGTAACTACCCATAATTTAACTATGGAGGTGAAGACTTGGTGAGAAAAAAATGAAAATACAATAAATAAATAAGTACAAAAGCAGCACTCAGGAGTATCAGGCTAAAACTTTTTATCAGAATAATCAGGAATATTTGGACAGCTATGACCACTGAGATTTACATTGCTACCATATTAACACAAAACATATGAAAAGTATGCTCAAATACTTATTAAAACAGAAAGAAAAAGTATAACCGTATAAAATTATCAACAGAACTGTCTATGGTCAAAATGAGACAAGGGATAAACTTTACTAAATTAAAACTAAACATTAGAATTGAAAAAACTTTTAACAAAATTATGTAGCTTACTGCATTAAAAAAAAAGTATAAATAAATATATATTTTTTCTTTTAATCATGATTTTCATGCAATTTTTAATACTGGATTTCCCTGCTAGTACAAAATGAAATTAACCACTCTATGGAAAAAAAGGAAATATTTTACCTGTCAACTGCTTCCCCTCTCCTTTCTCTCATTACCATGTCCAAAAGGGTTTCACGTAAATGATCTCGAATGTATCCATGGCGAACAACTTGATCTCGAAAAATAATTAAACCAAGGTTATAAACATTATCTACATTGTTTTGTTGAACATAAACTCGATCCTACAAAAAGAAGTTTCCTTTTAAAATGAGACACAGCATTAAGCAGTAAATATTTTGAAATGAATAGTGAAACGGAACTTTGCAGTAAAAACTTTACAATCAGTGGTTTAAGAAATTACACAGCAAGTTTTATAAAATAATTAAATACATTAGAGGGAACTAGATTAAGCAATAAATTAAGTATAATAACTAGACCTGAAAATCCATTTTTAGTTTGTATTGAAGAAGGGACTATATATATATGTACAGTAAAACCTGTAAAGTTGACCCTCTTTGTAAGTTGGCCACCTGTCTCAGTTGACCACTTTTGTCAGGAATGGAATTAGCCCTATATTATACAATGTAGGGAAACTTTTGAGACTTGACCACTTGTCTATATTGACCACTTATGTATGCCAAATTTGGGTGAAAGTATTATAAAAAAAAAAAACCTTTGGGTAAGTTGACCGTCAAATGATTACTATATTTATTTGTTTATCTATTTTTGCATACATAAAAAAAACTTAAATAACTTCTCCAAGATATTTTTTATGCTATAATGTTAGACCAGTATTCGTTAGTATAGATGAAACATCAATATAAAGTTCGCCTAATCCTCTTTGTAAATTAACCATATGGGAAAACTACCTGTGATCACTCTTTAATTCTTTAAATATGTTTCTTCTTTTTCCTTCTAATTGATCTAGCCATTTTGAAAAATTATGTTTAGGAAATTTTTACCATGAAACAAGTAACTTACATAATTAATCCAATATTTATCTTTATTTTGATTAAGTGCTTTAATTTTAAAAATGTATACATTGTAAGTCATTCACGTTAAATTTATCTAATGATATTTTAGATAATTGTGAAAAAAATAGCTAATTACTAATTTTAAAGTAATGTTGATGCATGAACTTATATTTTAATTAGTTACAAATAAATAAATGCATAGTGTAAGAAATGGGGAAAAAATCTCCACCTTCTATAATTTGACCACTAGGTGCTGCATCGTAAGTGGTCAACTTACACAGGTTTCACTGTATATATTTTAATGAAAAGACGACAATGATGAGTGATACTACAATAAAAACTAGACACTATAATAAAAGTGCCACGGACGACTACTATGATAAAACACTGATAAAAATACTTCTACCGTATAATAACCGATAAAAACGACATATATGAAAAAAACGACCCCATGATAAAAAGTAGGGTATTTAGGAAATAAAATATTGAAGAAGTTTGGTTTTGACACTACATTTTCTCCCGTAAATAAGATAAAATTCACAAATTTGAAGCATCCCATTGATTGTCATGGCAACTTGGGTATTTATAGTATTTCTTGCAAATGTGGTCTTTCTTACATTGGTCAGACTAAACGTCCCCTCAAGCAGCTTATTAAATTTGGAAAAATTCTCACTTTAGTAAATGATTTTTCCAGTACTCCATTTTTTCTTGATATTTAAAAATGTCTTTTATAATTTTTTTTTCTGTACGTGTTTCCCTCTATCCTTTTTTTTTCATGTTTCTTTGATTCTGATTGGTCTTCTTTATTCTTTGTCTTTGTTCCTATGGGTTAATCTCTTAATCCGACCCGTTTCGTACAAATACTGGCTATCTTTCTGGATGTTGCCTGTTCACTCGCAACTTTCTTGTTGTGTGTTGAGCATTTTATAGCCTACTTTACCGTAAATGTAGAAAAAAAAAAGAATGAAAGGAGGGTTAATGGGTATCTCAAAATTATCATTAAATGAAATAAGTCAAAAATAAGCTAAGTAATAAATATTGAAAAATAAAAAATTTGAAAGTAGGGTCTGCCTGTAGTAGGGTTCTAAAGGGGATGTGGGTGCAAAATGTGCTTTTGATTTCAAGGCCGGCCGCAGACTGACGAAACGCTGGGGGAATTTTAACAAAGAGTATTGTTTTTTCGTAGCTTTCCAGACACTAAGCCCGAAACCCGTTTTCCGTCTGCGGGGCATTTGTAATTAGTGGTGAAAGCTTCGAAAAGAAAAACCTCTTGCAGGGGCTACAATTCAGGGTGAGGATCGTTGATTCCAGCCCCGTTTCTCATATCTCCACCTCAAAAATAGATCAATACGGGAGTTTACCCCGTACACTCCCCTTAAAAATCTGAATTTCAGCCCCTGTCCTGCATTCTAATTAATTCCTCCAGCATGCCCTCAGTGTGCGGACGGTTTAATACACTGCATATCTATCAGAATTTGTGATTTTTTTGATTAAAAAAACAAACAAATATTTTTGATATTTATTATGTTACACTCACAGAAATAATATGGCATGTTAATCAACATGCAAAAATACACTTTAAGCTATTCTCTCAGCAGTAAATATTTTTAAATAAAATAATGATAAACAAATTTTAATAGAAATGCACGACTCACATGAAACTTAACCCAACCAGGAATAATAGTACACTCATAAGTACAGAGAAAATGAACAAATTTTATCTGAAATATTTTGCTGTTTAAAGCTGAAAAAAGTAACAATTGTGTGTACTTAATTTTTAGATTGAGTGTACCTTAATCATTTTTCTATTTTATAAATGAAAAAGCCCGAAATATTTTTACCCATTTAGTAAAGTCATATGCTCACACCATTTCTAAAAACTGAAACTTTTTGTTTTAATCAAATATCTTTATTGAAAACTTTTATGATGAAAAAATATTTTAGAAGGAAAAAAATCTAAAGCTATTTAGGACATAGATGAAATTTCAAGGATACAAATTCTTAATTCTAACAATTGTTGTTTTAAACACTATCATTATGAATTATTTATTGTGTAGGATTTTATTAAATGGATCTAAAATACCATTTTTAAGATAAAAAACACAGAATGGTTCACGATTATTATAAATTCTAATTTGAATGATACATGAATTATGCTTTGCTGTTAAGATGCTTGAAAAATAAGAGTAATAGAGTAAAATAAAAATAAAAAAGTAATTAGTTCTAAACTTATGAATTATGTTATGCACACAGATAGATGGACCTAGGAAGTTTTGTTTGAAACAGTTATTGTAATTGCAACATATTTCATTTTTACAATACTTTCTAACATTGTAAAATCAATGATTTTTTCGAGAAAAAAATCACTTGGTTTAAATCAATGATTTTTTTAAAAAATCACTTGATTTAAATCAATTTAAATCAACGAACCCTGATATCTATTTATGCCAATTGAAAAAACTTTGGCACAGGGAAGCAAATCTTGTAAATTTTCTGCACCAGGTAAGGGTTAACAGTGGGAAATTTTCTGATTTTATAATGCAGAAGAATCTCATGCCTAGGTTTATCTAATTAACAAAAGACACTTTTAGTGAGGGTTGGTCTAAGATTTAATTATTTACTTTTTTAGCTCTTTTGTATAATAGCAAAATAGAGTTTTGGATGATTTTAATAGATCTCTACCCATCACTTGCCTAAGAGCAAGGCATCACACTTCAAGCAACCAATATGCTATATGTCCATTAGCAGTTATTCGCATTTTGCCCAACAGTTAAAAAATATGGAGCTTAATTTACTAAATAAATATTATCATGAAGTTTAATTATGTACACATTTTTATTTATTAAAAGAAATCTTATGTTAAAGGTATCAGTAAAAGAAACTCTACATTGAAGAAGTAAAACTAGTTATTCTGACATGGTCAATAAAAAATGATTAAGTATTTATTAAACAATAAACTGAATATTTGAAATAGAAGAAATTACAAGTTCATTGGAAGTGAGATTATTATAGATAAATTTGGGAAAATACTGTTTCCATGCCTCATATGGATATTCTTTTAAAATCTTTAAAACTAAATTATACAGAAAGGAGCTGAAAAGTGGAAACAATAGTTTCATATAGAATTATTCAATTTTATCATATTAAATAATATTAGGTTCTTACCATGTACATTAGAATATCTCTTATCATAACCATGCTAGTCTGATGATCATTCCAAGCCTGATTTAATGTTTGAAGAAAATTGTTCCTTAAAGATGATAAAACATCAGCACGAACCTTAAAAGAAAAAAATTATCAGTTGTGAGGGAGGGATGCAAGTTAGTAATAAGTGTAAAATTACTACTACTAAACATAATAAATATAAAGGATACAAAGCAGAATTTGAACTCTCAAAGTTTTTTTAAAATATAAACATTAAAATTATATCCATGTGTCAAGGCCGTATCCTCCCCCCAAAATTTTTCGTAATGTAGCATATATTTAATCTACTTTCCCGTAAAAGAAAAAAAAAATTTAAATAATAAAGCATGAAGGAAGGCTTAATGTATTGTGAAAACATCGTTAAAAATAAAGAAAAGTAAAAAAAAAGTGAAGCAAATAAATAAAAAGATTGAAAAATAAAAAATTTGAAAGTAAGGATTTGAGATGGGGAAAATGTGTGTCTGTTCAGCCTGTCCTCCCTAAAAACTTTTGAACGAATTGTCTGATTCAAAAAATTCTTTTTGCATTCGAAAGATCTCGGCGAGGACATCTCATTTTCATATTCTACTTTTTGATTTGAACAATTTTCCGTTCAATTTTGAACAGTTCAAAAAATTTTAACAGCGCCTATGGGCAAAAATGAAGCAAATTATGCAAACTCCGGGCACAACATCCAAATTCCTATGAGCAAGCTTACTGGAAGAAGCTTTTGGCATAAAATATTGATTTGAACAATTTTTGTTCATTTTTTAACAGTTCAAAAAAAAAAAAAAAAATATTAGCGTCATTTTTCCGTTATCTTGGCGCAGGCGATAAATTCGCCAATAATGGTGCAGCCAACGAGCCAACGCCAAACGGAATATCCCCGCTGGTAACCTTTTTTTGTGTGCTGTTGCCAAACTGTCTGCTTGGCGAGATTTGCGCCGTGATAATGGAAAGGTACCAAATTAACATTAGCGCCTATGCGAAATTTCAATCCCATATAAATCCTGATCTAACGGACCGATTTGCTTGGAACAAACTTTATCGGAAAGCTCTTATAAGGTAAAACATGCACAAATAAAAAGTTCATCCAGAACTAAGGAGCCTATTTTCTTATTAAATTGTTTTATCGGGATTTTTAAGGATATTTCACAATGAATGAGGAAAAGAATGAATGAATAAATGAAAAAATAAAAAAATGAGTGAATAAATACATGAATGAGTAAATGAATGAATAAACACATGAATGAGTAACTGAAAGAATGAATAAATGAGTCGCTGAATAAATGAAAGAATGAATGAGTGAGTGAATGAATATGTATTACCCATTGAAAAAGGTATCTTTGAAAAAATTAATGCTTTTATCCTATGGCGCAGCCGATTTTAAATTTATCTTTTTCTTTTTTTGTCTTTTCATTCTTCTTTTTTTGAAACAAATTAAAATTTATTTCCTGAGACTCACAGGCTAATGATACTTTATTTTTGTTTTCTTATTTAGACATGTATTTTACGGGTAAATTCTTAATACTGTATAGGGGTTCTTAATGAAATGTTATCCTTTATAGCGATTTTTGTTATTCCAAATTATTATTACTATTTCATTTTTATTTAATTTTTATCGTTCTATTTTTTTTCTCTTCAGTGAATTAACACAATATGTCATTTAACTATTTGAGCTTGGATGAATGACTTTTCTCTCCTTCAAAGTTTTGCATGCTGCTGTTAGTTTCTGCAAGCGACAAAATTTTGTCTTTCTGTTTTACTGTCAATGAATAATAGACAAAAATTTATTATACAAAAGATTCATGAATTTAAACTATTCTAAAGACTTATAATTGTCTTTTTTGTGTGGTGCTTGAACTGAACAAACAAAATGGGTTTTTTAAAAACTACTTTATCTTTATTTTTTTCGGTGTGTGTGCTTTGAAAGAGGAAAAAAAATTGCCTAAATGTGATTGCCATGGGAGGCTAATTTTTTAACTCTGTGAAATGCTATACATTTTAATAAAATAACATAATTTACATATAAAAAAGTTACCACTGTATATATAATGGCAAACCGACTGGTCTTTTCACTTATTAATATGGGTATGGTTGTGTGGGTACCGCCAGTTGTTAATAATAACAAAATAAAAGTCTCATATTCTACATCATAATTAACTATTGCCTATGAAATAGAATATTATAACCTTGAAATCTGTTTTTGTGCAGTCAAACCTAAAAACAATGTTTAAAATAAAAAATTTTTCGAAATAATTTTTTACTTATTAAAACTATATACAGTGAAATCACTCTAGCCGACCACCTCTCTAACCGACCAAAATTTGCTGGAACAGAATTTCCCTGCATTCATTTAATGCTAACTTGACCTCCATTAAGCGACCACACTTACACAGTTCCCCTCTCGAAACGACCACATTTTCTTCCAGGAAAAAAAAACAAAAACTACTGTCACTTTTATTATTTCTGCATCATTCAATTGCTGCAATCAGTAAAAAACGGTGCTTTAGTTTTTGTGTCGTTTTCTACTCCCCTGGAGGGACATGTAACCCTCCAATTCAGATGTCAATTGTCAGGCATTTTTTCCAGAAAGTCTTTGAGGAATTTAGCTTTCCTACACATGTGCGTTGAATAGCTCCTTCTGGGCAGAAACACATTAGCCCAAACAAACAGGCCTGCCACATTGTCCCCTTGATGAGATAAGGGTAGAGTGATATCCCTGTTTTTTCAACGACAAACCCTGGGGTGCGTTCTTCTTACCCCATTTCCCAGAACCCATGGTGGTGACCGAGAGGTGGGAACACAAGCCTTTCCTTTCAGTAGAGAATTCATTTTGGTAACCAGCAATAGATATTGAAAGAACTTTTTTTCAACCTTTTGTAAGTGGCATCTACAAAAAAGCGATTCTTTACTTACGAAGATAGGATGAAAGAGTATGAAAGTGGTAAATCCGGAAGGAAATCGGCAATAAAATTTAAAAAACAAGGAAAAGCTCATCAAAGTGTGAGCACAGTAAAAAAGAGTCGAGATCAGAAAATTTTTCTTTTCGTCATTTTGCAGGTTATGATGATAAAGGAATTTATAATCTTGATGAATACGGAATAATTTTTCATGCTTTAACCAACGTAAAGTTTAATAGAAAAGTTGGAGGATGCAAAAAAGAGGAGGGGATCGAAAGAACGCTTAACTTTAGTTTTTTGAGTGAATCTGTTAGGTGCGAAAGAAAAAGCTCTTGTGATAGCAAAATCTTTAAAATCGCGTTTATGTTCGTTTATTTAATTAATTATTATTTAATTTGGACTCTTCTGGATATGTTTAACGTTATTATTGAATATTTTCAAGTAACCTCCATTGAGTGACCACCTCCCTGAACGACCACTTTTCGGCGGAACGAGAGGTAGTCGCTTTAGAGAGGTTTCACTGTTCTAATATGTTGTTTTGCAATAACTATAATGCAATTTTAAATGCTTAAAATCTACTAATCTCTTTTTTTTTTACATTTCTACTGTAGCAGAACTATTCGGCCAGGCCAAATTTGATCTTACCAACTATTCGGCTAAGTGATGAAATGACTATTCGGACAAAAGACCGAATAGGCTGAATACCTAATAGTGGCCGAATATTCGTTATATCCCTATTTATTTTGCTTGTAAACAGACGTCAGCATTGATCACTGTTAACACTCTGTCGGTCGCGCTGTATCTCACAGATACAAAGCTTTGAAATTACTTTCTTTTAAATCAAAGGAGGAATGTCACGACCTTGACCAGAGCAATATCTGCCCTTCCGGTCACCAGGTCTCCTGGAATGTTGTGGGATTATGTGTCGGTGGATTTTTTCCCCAGCTTTGGGGGTGCATTTGCAGTTTGTATCTGTGGGGGGTACAGCGCGACCGATGACGTTTTCCGTTAGTTATACTAATTTTATTAATTTTTGCGTTTATTTTGCTTTTGAAAATGAGTAAAAAATGCTTTCTAGATTTAAATGATCCGAAAGATCTTGAAACAGTTGATAGAATTTTATTTTTTGATGAAAATTAAGATTCAGATGCAGAAATTTTCGATGAAAGTGATAAGGACGAAGTAGATTTCATGGAATGTCATTCAACAAAAAGACTAGATAAACGCAATATTAGTGCCTAAAATGCAGCGAGGGTTTTTGCTTAAAACATACCGTGATATTTTTTTTTTAAAGTGCAATTTATGAACCAAATGTATCCGAGTCGGATTGATTTTTTCAGTTCCTAAAATTATTTGAATAGTTAATATTGTAATTAAGATCATTTTCACTTAATATAGTTATATATAAACACCTATTGTACACATATATTTTCTTCCTTTACCTTCATTTTTGCTTGTAAGTATTTGCATTGTAATTTATGATTTTCATTGTATTTGAATTAAAATAAAGGAAATAAAGGAGAGATAAGGGTCCAAGTTTAGGGCAGGTGAGGCCTGGTACCGAAAACAAAAAAAAACATTTAAAAAAAACTTTCGTAACTAAATTCATGCATTTCTATTACGAAATGTATCTGTGAGATACAGCGCGCCCGTTGGTGCAAAATTTGGAGCGCGCCTGACAGAGTGTTAAAAAGGATTTTATTTAATTAAGGTACAAAATTATCCCAATCATGATGCACTGACTTTTTGACATTGTCAGCTCAAAGAGAACAGAATTTTGTTTAAAATTTTTTATATTGCGATTTTAATGAAAAGAAGAAAAAAATATTTCTATGAATTTTAACAAAGTCTAATTTACAGCAAAAATGAAAAAAAAAAAAAAAAAACTACTTCACATATCGGATGCAAGGATCGCAATTTTTAAAGTCAACAAAAATATAAAAACAGAACACAAACAAATTCCTTTAAGTAAAATAACTTTAGATTCAATGATGAACAGATTTGATTACAGGCAGTATTATCAGAAATTTAAGTAAATTAAAAACAAAGGAAAAAATTGTTCGATTTTAGGTAACTTTCGCAAATTTCCAACATTTGGAAAAAACTGAATTTCTCGTTTTAAAATATGATAAAATATCCCAATTCTAATGTGGAACACAATCCCCCCTGATACTTGATCACAAAATTTTTTTTAATGGCCTGGTCTGACCTCCTAGTAATAAGAGAAACTGGGATCTTTTACAAGAGCAGTAGGGATGCATTGATTAATAGCAGTAATCGGCCATAATCCACAACTTTAGCGATTAATTGGCAAAATCAGGGCTGGCAGGAGGCAGAGAGACACTTGCCTCATGGCACAACTCTTAAGGGTGGCAGCTATTAACAGCTAATTAATCTGTTATGCAGCATTACTTTTTATGAATAAGAGAAATAAATATTCCTTATGGATATTAAATATTATTTAAATTCATGCATATGTATTTAATGACAATATTTTTGGTCCCTATATTCAACAAAATAAATATGATAGGGGCACCAAGGCCCACCCAAGGGAGGGGGTTCGTGAAATTGTGACAAGGGGAGGGTGTAACAAGAAGTGTGACATCTTGCTTATGCAACACAGTGTGACATGTGACAAAGGGGGGAGGGGGGTTCGTTGAACTGTGACATGTTGTGACATAGAGGGAGGGAGGTCCGTTAAAGTGACATTTTGTGACAAAGGTGGGAGGGAGTTCAAATGTGTGGGGAAAAAGCGTGACATCATTTATAAAAGGTCCCTTACGGCATAAATGTTTTTGAAACAAGTTTTTTTTTTTTTTAAAGTTTTGTTTCATAAGTGTTTTATCTAAAAATAAAATTAAAAACAAAAAACTGAATGCTTGTTAGTTTAAACCATGATACTTGCCCCTGCCTAAGAAAAAGATAGCTACCAATACATATGAATAATCAAATTCAAGTTCACTGGAAAGAAAAAGTAAATTATATTAAATTAAAATAAATAAATAGGTCGTGCTAAACTAGCTTATGTTAAAATGACATCCAACTTTCAAAATAACTGAAGCATTTGCATGACAGGGTTTAAAAAAACCCGGGTTTTTTCAAAAAAGCCCAGCCCACATGGGTTTTTTTGGGTTTTATTAAAATAACCCAAAAAAACCCGGGCTTTTTTGGGTTTTTTTAAATATACTTTTTTTTTTCAGCAAAAGAACATATTTGAACCAGTTCTAGCAGCCAAAATCCTATCTTGATCTATTAGTACTGGTGACAAAAATGTGCAAGAGTTTTGGGAAAGCTCAATTTTTAACAGTAGCTTGTATTTAATGTGTAAATATACTACAGTCAGTAAAAAAAAACCCAGGTTTTTTTTGGGTTTAATTTCTTTTCATATTTTAAAAACCATGCAGCATTATATTGAATAAAGTCTATTTTAGAATAAAAATAATAAGTTTGTACTATTTATTTAAATTTAAATAATTTAATTATTAAATAAATTCAAGAAAGTTATTAAATAATAATATTTATTTTCATATTAAAACAAGCTCTTAAAAAAATTAAAGGAAAAACCTGTTTAAACTAGTTTCCAGTAACAAAGCAAAAGAACTTGTTTAAACCAGTTCTAGCAGCTGTAAACCTGTTTTGAACCAGTACTTTTCATTGGCTGACTAGCTTATCCAAGTAACTGATCATTGTTTGAAGGTTGATAACTCATTTAGTTAAGTTGATTCTCATCTCTTACTTACAGTAAATATTGTTTGTTTCTGTTTGTGATTTTATTTGGAATTATTTTATAATGCCACTGGGTAGTGGTAGAAAAGGTGCTCCTGAATGGACAGAAGTCAGCATAGTTCCTTCTAGCAAAAACAAAGTTAAATGTAATCATTGTGGGACAGAAGTAAGTGCTAAAATTGAAAGAATAAAGATTCATCTTAATAAGTGCTCAAAAAGATGTACAAATTCCACTCCAATCCAGTTACAAAACAATGCAAGTATTACTTCATTGGAATTGGGAAATGCATGTACTTCTACTTCTGAAGCTAATTGTGAGAAAAGAGGCAGCAGTGAAATATCAACAGCAACAGCTTTGTTTAAACGACAAAAAATATTGTCTGATTATACAATTAAAACAACCAATAGCCAAAAATGCAACTTGGATTTGAAAGTTGCCAAGTTTTTTTATTCGAATAATATTGCCTTTAATGTTGCATCAAGCAATGAATATAAAGAAATGATGAAAGCACTACGTCCTGGATATTCTGGTCCTAGCAGTGCAGATTTAAGTGGAAAATTGTTAGACGAAGCATCGTCAGAAGTTGATGATTTAATTAAAATGGAAATACAAGGCCATATTAGTAATAGCTTTACTTTGTTGATAGATGGGTGGACAAATGTTAAAAATGAAGCAGTTATTGCCACATCTATTCACACAGGAGAAACTTCTTTTTTTTTAAATGCTACAGAATGTGAAAGCAACAAGAAAACGGCTACATACTGTGCACAAATTGCAACAGAAAATATAGATTATTGTCAGAAGAAGTTTGGAATTAATATTTTTGCTATATGTACTGACAATGAGAACAAAATGGTAAAAATGAGAGAAATTTTAGAGCAAAGGCATAAAATAATAACATATGGCTGCTCAGCCCATTACATAAATTTGCTGGTAAATGAAATTTCAAATAAGACAATCCTTGGACATGTTATTGAAGTTAATAAGTTTTTTCGCAATCACCACCAGCCTCATGGATGGCTGAAAGAAAAAGGGGGTTTAATGCCACAGATCCCAAATGCTACACGCTGGAATTCCCAGCTTGACTGTTTAAACACTTTTGTTAAAATTATCCTAAATATGTAGAAATACTACAAGAGAAATCCTCTGAAATTCCAGAAAGTATTACTCGAATTTTGGAAAATGTACTTATGTACAAAAATGTTTTGCATATGCAAAAACAGTTGACATTTATAGGAAAAATATTTGATCGCATGCAAGCTGAAAGTACGAATATTTCGGATTCGGTGGAACTTTGGCTAGATCTAATAGAATGTGCTGATCTTCAAGTGCATAAAGACAATATTGAACGTAGGATGGGTGAAGCTATTTCACCAATTCATTACCTGGCAAATTTAATGAATCCTAAATATGCAGGAAGACGCTTATCTTCTCATCAAGAAAATGAAGCTGAGTCTTGGTTGACAGACAAACACCCTGAATGGCTTGTACCATTTTTAGCTTTTAAAATTAAAGATAAAAAAGTGTATCCACAATCAATGTTTGCGGATGATGTAATAAAGAGCTTTAGTTCGTCCCAGTGGTGGAGTATTTTGGAAAAAAGGTCTACAAATGAGAATGTTAAAGCTTTATGTAACTTTTTGAGTGATCTGACTAGTTGCCCAGCTCATTCAGCATCAATAGAACGAGTGTTTTCCACCTTTGGATTGATATGGTCGAAATTGCGTAACAGATTGGGTTGTGAAAAGGTTAAAAAATTAGTAAAAGTGCACAGATTTCTTAATAAGGAAGAATTAAAAGAATATGTAGACGACTTTGATTCAGATTTGGAAATTTAAGTATGGTATTTGTATTTGTTACTACTTTTAATCACAGCTGTGTATTGAGATTGAGAATTAAATATACTAGTTGAAAGAAAATTTTATTTACTTTATTATATAGTTGGACTATAGTTTGGATTTATCTTTTTACTATCTAAAGTAGTGGTTTCCAAGAGAGCGGCGACGCTTGCGTTACCGTTTTTCGCTGGAGAGAAGGTAACTGCGCATGCGCGGCTTCAAAACGCAGTGCCTTCCGTCCGCTGCGGAGCCGATCCAGGCTAGTTTGATTCCTGCGTCGTGCGTCGTCGTTTTCTGCAACGTGTCTCCATTTTTGCTCTGTTATAATGTACATACAAGAATTGCTGTTTTTGAGAAGAAGGTGGCAAAATGTATATTACTTTATTCTGATTCATAAACTTTTATGAAAGAAAATAAAGAAAAAAAAGTCGGCTTTAAAAAAATATTTTAATTTATTAGTCTTGAGATTTCTTTGATGAATGAAGATCTGCTTTACTTTCTACTTTGTGATGAATAAAATATTTAATAGTTTAAAAGACTGCTGTTGCAGGAAAAAAAAATCCAATATCAAATTACATTATTTTCTTTTAAGCACTTAATTTTTATTTATTTATTTATTTATTTATTTTTTGCTTATATTCATACTTAAGTATGGCTGGAATGGGGTCGGGTATCTAATTGTTTATTATTTATTTAAAATTCGTAGTTTATATGTTTTCTGGAAATTGTGTGAGAAGTTCAGATTTTTTTAATTGGAAATCACCCATGATTACTTGAATTTATGATAAAAAGAGAAATGCTTACCTGAGGGTTAAGCACTGGCGTAGATAAGGGGGTAGTTTTGGGGATAAAACGCCCCCTAAAATAGTGAAGATTGTCTGGAATTTTGCCAATTTTTCTTGTAAAACCAAGAAATTAGCTCACTTTTCCCGAAGAAAGCCCCCCCCCCCCCCCTGAAATCTGGGTCTAGCTACGCTACTGGAGTTAAGGACAGCTTCTCGTGTGGAGAAATCGGTCTTTTATGTCGATTGGAGGAAGCACTTGAAATTTCATCGGAAATTTGGCCCAAGACAAATTTATATAATTCTGGAGTCAGTCGAAAATACTCCCTAAATTTCCTACTGTCTTCGGATAGATGTCTGTTTATGAGCAAATTAAATGCCCCTTCTTCCTTTCTACTTTTTATAATGGGGTTCGTTTCTTCCCGCGGAAGAAACTCACAAAATTGAAGCATTTCATCGTTTTCTTCCTCTTCAAGCAGCATTGCTGTTAATACAAGAGCTTTAAAATCCATGTCCGCTTTTTTTATCAATCACTTTAAAAATGCCCACTATCTGCCGCGCTTCTGCTCCGAAGGAAACGGTTTGGTCAGTTTTTCGCGCGCGATGAAGCGTCTTCTAGGAAACCACCCTTTCCGCTGCAAGACGCTCTCCTCCCCGCTGACGCACAGCAGAGCGACGAAAACGCTCTCTTGGAAACCATAGCTTAACTAATTACTTTTTCACAAACTGTATGTGTTTTTACAACAATTTTTCAAAAGTGGGTTTTTTTGGGTAGTTGGGCGGGTTTTTTTAAGTGGGCTTTTTAAAAAAAACCCGCCCGGGTTTTTTTGGGTACCCAGGCGGGTAGCTAACCCTGTTGCATGATGCAAGAGGATAGAAGTCTCAATCAAAAGAAACGATATACGGCAACGCTCATGTTCAATGTTGGCATGTTTTCAAAAAATAAGTATCTATCTATAAAAAAATAGAATTTACGAAACTTCATATAAAACGCTTGAAACTGTATTGAATTGAGTATTATTTATCAATAGTAAAAATAAATAAATCCTCCATATATAATTTTGGCATTACTGCTAAAAGACGGAGTTTCGTTCCTAAGACAGAAGAGCGGCAGCCCTGAGAATGGTGATAAAAAAATGGTAGCGCTAAAAATAACGACTATAATAGCAGGGGAGATTATAGCTCCCAGTTAATCAGCTATCGGTAATTGGACAATCTGCTTGTCAGGTGCATTCCTAATGGGCAGTTATTGTCTGAAAGATAAAATATTAATGCACAATGAGTATAAAATGAAAAAGTTCAATGGAGTAAAAAACAAACCTTATTTACAAGGTGATCAGTTACAACTTCTCGAAGACCAGTATATAACCGCTCACCATATTTATGCAAAACCATAGTGTATGCATTACGGTACAATTCTTCAAAACTAAGACCACTATTGTTCTTCTTCTGGATTTCTTGGATGGCATTTTTCAGAAGAGACCAGATATTCTGGACATATTTCTCATCCATCGTCATCTACAAATAAATTTGCTTGATTAAATCTTATTTATCAATGTTTAGTACAAGAAAAGAATTCAAAATCTATCATTTTTTAAAAGTAAACCTCACCAGAAAAAGCTATTTTTAACTAATTACATTTTAAGCAAGAAACAATTTTAAGTATATAGGTTATTACATTATACACTGTCAAAAGAAAAAGAAAAAAAAATCCCAATATAGCATTATATTTTTCACCTACAAATTACATTTACTACTAAATATGTGCAGTCTACACTTCATAAGCATTTATTAATTAATTTCTTTATTTCAGAACCACTATTGTCTTAGTGAGGCTCAAGAAATAATGAACATATATGTGTGGTCTAAAAAGAAAACTTTTAATTCTAATTAAAGCAGTCAAAGGTATTGAAGCCATTTTATTAAAGTTATAAAATATTTATGCAAGCATTTTATTCTTACAGCTTTACAAAAATTAAAACGATATATTTTCCAAAAAAAGCTAGATATTTGCTTTAAAAAACTTAAGATCTTAATTTTATTTATACAGACTCTTTTTCAAACTCATAATGTTTAAAAAAAAATGAATTGCTTGATTTAAATGGCATTTTCTAAATCTAAATTATCCAACTGATTACATTGCAAGTAAAATGCATTTTCTTGATTTAACTGTGCATAGATATGAAACGTAATAGGTAACTTTTCCTTTAAAAATTTAGGAAAATATTTTAGAGAATAAAATTTTGATAAATAGAATCTTGGAAATTGATACATGCATAACTTAACGACTATGTTTCTTCATATATGGTTATGGTTACAAGTGTTGGCAGATATATATCTTGTTCAATATTGTAATGTATATCATATTTATTAGCTGAGATAAATCATATATAAATATCCATCTACAAATTTATATTATATAAAGTTAAACAAATTCATCTTAGGTCACCCCATTGGTTCATTTTTAAGTTAGTAAATAATGAGAAAATATAATTATATATGAGGAAGCCTAATGGAACTAGATATGTAGTGATGATGAAAGAATAGTAATGAGACTGAGAATAAGAAAATTTAGAATGATACCCGATTCTTTTTTAAGTTAGACTTTTTACGTTCTTTGAATTTCGACTAACTCATTGATAGCTTAGATATTCTGCGGATTTATGAGTGGGAGGCTGTTAACTATAACCACCCCTTTCTTTTCTACTGTTCTGTTGTCGAGAAAACAAACGTCATGAAAGCAAGATGTCTCCTCGTAATATTTTTTTTTTTTTTTTTAATGTTTTTGCTGGAAGTCCCATTTTTGCAGCTGGTATTTCTTCTGGTAGTGGTAGGTTAAGGGTTCTGGCTCTCCTAGGTGACTGGTTTTAATTTTTCTCTGTTCATTCCTTCTTTTCTTTTCTGGTTACCTACAGGTAAGTGTCATTTTGTCTTTGCAATTTTCTACCCCGTCTGCAACTTGGAGGAACAAACCTTGGTGAGGCATGGCTGACTTAGATGATAACATTTTCAGTGGTATTTCTAACAATGACAGTTCTAGTTTCTCTATCTTTGTGAATTCTAAAGATGGCTCCAGTCTGCCAAAAACAAGCCCAAAGCGCAATAGTCTGAAATTGAACAAACCATCACCAATGATAAAGAAATAGAAACTATAAATTTTTACAGGAACAACCATGTTATCATTAAAACTTAGTCCCGCATGTGCCAAAGAAATTATATCAAAAAAAGAACTACTAACAGTCAAAATTCAAGCAACCCTTCTTAATGATAGAATAACAACCAGATTTTTTTAGAAAAACCTTCCTACTGACGTTAAATTGAAAGAACTTGCCTACAAACTCAACAGACAGGGAATCAATGTATGCGAAATTAGGAGCTTTGTCAGAAGATAGTGCAAAGCATCAAACAGAGATTGTATTAGTAACCACTAACGGTACAAACCTTTCAAACTACATAAAACTATGATACACCTTCCACATACTTAGTTTTCATAGGCAGACCTAGGGCTTGCAGAAAATGTGACAAGTTCAACATCACAACTCAAAACTGTAAATCAAATGTTGTTTGCAGAAACTGTTGCACGCAGGAAAAAACACCACCCCTGGCTAAGACGGAACTTGGACAGAAACGTACAAATGCCTCTCTAACGAAACCAAAAGCACCATCCTTGAGAACCTAAATTCCATTTGGAAGAGTGTCAAAATTCCTGAATAACCTGCTATTTTTGCTCTAAAAGCTGAAATTGATCAATGAAGGATTTATCAAAAGTTTTATGTCATGCAAAATTTTGGCATAAAATTAGCTTCATTTGGAAAATTTTCTGAAGGATATAATGGAAATTTTTCCACCCCAAATTAATACCAGATACATTTCTTAACATGCCGGATAATTGGATATTTTTTACAGAGCTGGATTGGATGGTTAAAAATTAGCCGAATAGTTGCCGGATATAGGTTTCATCCCTTGTTTTCGGACTCTTCAAAAAATTCTGATCAATCAAAACAGACCCTTCACAAAACTCCAAGCTACAAATCATATAAGACAAATGATCAAAATGCTTTGTGCTAAAATGTAAGTACAAAGATAAAACAACGTAAAAAATCAAATTCAGAATAAAAAGTAACGCAAATAGCTATTTCAAAGCTACAATGGAGCCTCTTTAAGAGTGAAGAATACTACAATGAAGAGGCTCCATTATAGCTATTTGCGTTACTTTTTATTCTGAATTTGTGCTTTTTTACGTTGTTTTATCTTTGTACTTATATACCAAATCATACTTTTCACAGAATTATTTACTAAATAAGAGACAAATAATAATAAAATTGATCACTATATGTTTAAATTATCACAAAATTATTTGATTTTTCAAAAATCTTTTTAAAATTCTCAAAAACAGGACCTTATTAAAAATGCTGGATAGACCTCTGCACTGTAAAAAGTTTGGTGACTTAAGCGGCCTTTACACACACGTTCTTAACCGCGGTCCGGACAACGAGCCATTCAGATCCGCGGTCAAGAGCGTGCGTGTAAATGCAATTTTAGGACGCTCAAGAACGCGGTTAAGAATGACACTCAGATGCGCGCTCATGATCACGCTCCAAGAAATGATGCATTTTACACACACGTTCTTAACCGCGCATCAAAGCAGGAGGATTGGACAATTCTGCAGGTTGTGGCTTCTGTAGGGGACTTCAATGAAATGCCCCACATCTGAAAGCGATCTTGCGCGCGGTTAAGAATGTGGTGCATTTTTCGACACATTCTTGAACGCCACGGTTTTCTTGACCGTGGCTAGATGCGCCACGTTCAGTCGCGCGGTTAAGAACGTATGTGTAAAGGGCGCTTTACTTGTACTTTTCTCCACCAGACCCCTACCTGTTAGCCGAGGCATAGGATTGCTTACGCATGGGGAGAGGTAGTGGGGTCTACGGATTTTACATGCACATATCCCCAAGTATACATGGTGGTCTTCAGTGGGTATCGAATGCGCGACCTTCCAGGAGGAAGTCCGACGTGCTAACCACTAGGCTACCACGGCCCACTTACTTGTACTTGGTAATTAATGGAGCTGTGCTAACTGGAAAATAAAAGGAATTCCCCCATTTTTCCAGAAATTGCAGAGATTTGCGAGTTTTCCTGCCACATTAATTTTCCCAGACAATTCCAGGATTTTCATATTTTCCAGGTGTGTGGCTATCTAATCATTGGACTCAAGTTTCTTTTTAAATAGGAAGATGAAAGTCCTTTGGAGAGACTCACTGTCCTCAATTTGCTCTATTAAAGCTGGCGTTGTTCTAGCTCCCTTTCTTTTCATGATTTATATGCAAGACTCATTTGAATCACTATCACCGGGCTCCAAAGCCATTATATACAGACAACAACATTGTTTAAGAATTTGGAGAAGCTCCCAATGTAGCTAAGAAAAAGTTTGAGAATGGGTCTTGGGCACTATGCCCTAGGGTGGCTGTCTTCGCTCTCTTGCAAAACTAACGATAGACAAATCAATCACTACTTCAAAAAAGACAACCATAATATGAGAGGCCCTGCCAGAGGAACTTCAGTTCGGTTTTCAGACCCTTCACAAAATTCCAACATTTCAAAACAGACCCTTCACAAAATTCCAACCAATCAAAATGGCCCTTTCACAAAATTCCAATCAATCAAAACAGGCCCTTCATAAAATTCTGAGCAACCAAATCGTACTTTTTACAGAATTATTTATTAAATAAGGGGCAAAAAATATTTTTTAAAAATATTCGATTTCTTACAAAAATGTTTTTAAATTTAAAAAAAAATGGACTCTGTTAAAAATGCTGCAGATTTTTCTTGTCATCTTCAACTACCTTAACAACAAAAACTTCCAGTCGTCTAAAAGCATAATTAAAAAACTTAAAGGAACACTAAAGCACTTACAAACTCAATATCATTGCCGATGGACTCAATTTTCAGACTAAAAATATAAATCCTATCACAGCCAGCACTTTTTTTAACAAATATATAACTCCCACCTTAAAGACAGCATTCTTATCGGTTGACGCGTCAAAAAGCAGCCTCGGGACCAGCTTCTCTGCTTATAACTATAGTTCTCAAGAAGAAAAAGCAGCGTCTATTCATTGTATACTTCCATTTTTACAGCTGTATGCCATAGCAATAGCCTTAGCAATCACTGAAAATAAATATTATGCCATTTTTACTAATAACAAATCAAACCTAAAAACACTAAACTCTTTTTCCATCAAATTAAACTCTGCCACTAATTTAATTTTCGAATCCTTTAAGGAAGCGGTTTCTAATGCAATCTTTGTTAAGCTGATCTGGTGCCCCAGACATCAAGAGATTCAAATAAATGAAAAAGCACACCAACTTGCAAAAATAGACCTGGTTAAGCTGTTGTATAATCCCCCTTGGCGATATTCGAACTAGAGCGCCAATTTGTAATGACTTTCGATTGGCAAGATCTTTTTGTTTCTGTGGTAAGGCAGCTCCATCCCAGTTGGCGTAATGTGTAGCAACACTTAGAAGATTATGACCAGTGAGGGGGACATTCTTGCATTTACGAAATCTGATGTTTGTACAAAACGTATATTTTAATTTATAACTAGTATTCTTTAGTATTTTAAGTTGGAGGTTTAGCTAAAGAAAGAATGTGAGCAGTTGCTGTGCTTTGATTTGGTTCTATTGTTTTCTATTATGGTGGCAGGAAACCAATGAATAATTTACTTTTGTTAACGTGCCATTTGCGAAATGTGCTTTGAATGAATGTCTACAATGCTCGTTTGAGGAATAGCAAGCAATTTTATAGGTTGAGAAGTGCATAAATTTGGTTAATTGTGCTTTAAAGGAATGAAAAATTAAGTATGTTTTCTTGCCGTACCAGTAAGTCGCATTGATTGTAAGTTTGCAGCGATTCAAGATTAAGGAAGAGCAAAATCAATGTTAAAGTGAGTTTTTAATTTTTCTAAATTTATTATTCAGTTATTTTATGCGTTTGTAAGGTTTAACAACTTAAAACACAAGTATTTTTCTTGAAAAACTAGTACAGTGTAAATTATTGTTTGCAATTTTAGGTTGTGGGGGTGATTAGGGAAGGGGGTTGGGGTAAAAGTTACATAGAAAAAATATATTATACAAAGTATAACCGGTTCTCAGACGGGCATTAGAAATAAAATAACGCACGGGCATGAGCAAACTTTCCGGTAACTTTCACCAGTGTCAGACAAGGGCAAATACGTTAAGTGGTTAAAAAAAATTGGGTTTTCAATTGTTCTAAAATATTTGCTATTGTAATTCAGGGCGTGGCTGATTTTGTTTGTAAAATATACATTGATAATATAAACTAATGAATATTTTAAATTTTATAATAGAATCTGGTATTTTAAAACTTGGATAGCTTCGTTAAACATGGGTTCTGCGCTTGCATTACGAGATACTATTACTGTGTTTGTTGACACAAGGGATTATAATTCTAGTTTTAAGGTATGTATGTAATCTAAATACCTATATTTTTAGAGTAATTTTCTGACCATTAATGTTTTGAATTGTTGTTGAAAAATGATGTAAGAGCTTTACATAGTAGCACTGCTATATTGTGTGTAAAATATAATTTATAATTTTTCATATTGTAGTGTTTCTCAGTGATTTTTCTTGAAATGGTTGTTATGTGTTTGTGATTGTTGGCGGTAAAAATCATTGCTAAGTGAGATGTACTCTATTTGAAGTTGGCAAAATGAAAATGTCGTAAACCGTTGCTGGCAATAGTTTCTTGGTGCCAACGAAAAGACACTAAGGGGATGATTTGACATATGTTCCATACACTTTTTAACTACTCCTTTTCCAGCGAAAACTCTATAAAGGACATTATTGTTACCATAAAAAAGACACAATTGTGAAAGCAGAAGATGACTGGAAAACTTACAAATACTACAATGATTTTAACTACTTCTCTTCAGTAAATAATTACCAAGACTGGGCTCCAAATCGCAACATGGGCATCCTGATTACTTGTCTAAGAACCAGAACTCTCCTAATATATACCACCCTGCATTGTATCAATAGCAACAATTCTAAAAATTGCCCTTTTTGCTGTCAAGCTGAAACTCTGGAGCACTATTTTTTGCAATGGCCTCGACAGTAAAAAAACCCTAAAATCATCTCTTAAAACTGTTTTTACCTAAATAAGACTAATAAAAATACTGCTTTCTACCAAACAGGATAATATATTGTCTGTATACGTACATATATATGTCATGGGTATTTTTTTCTGGGTTGTCTCAAAATAAAAAGCCCGCTTCAAAACAACCTACAAGTGGGGTTTTTTCAGTTCTTACTTGAAATTTTACTCTACTTATGTAAACTCCTTAAAATACTGATTTAAACCAAATATTATCTATCTATAGATAATTTATCATGGGTGTACGATTTTTAAACCAATGAGCTTCAATTGCTCTATAGAAGAATAAATATATATTTTTTCTTACAGCATAATTATCACTTCAAAAATATAGACAAACATCGAAAAAAAAAAGTTTTGTTTTCATACAGAAATGACAAAACCAACAAAAGCTTTTAAAAAATTATTTTTTAAGGATAATAAAGCTTAAAATGTGATTTATACATGAATTGTAAACAAACACATAATAAAAAATATAAAAAAAATCACGTAATAGACTTTTCAGCACACAGTAATTTCACATAAGTAGTATACAAAGCATGCTAGAATTTAATAAAGGAACAGAGCTTGTCTTTAACCTCTGATAAAACAATTAGACATTTAATTCAAATTTTAAATTTAGAAATAATAGACGTTAAACAAAATAGTAAAATATAATAAGCTTAACTCAATACCTTGCTGTTCAAACAGTATTTTAAATGGTATGTTTACTAAAAGAACAATCTCAATACATTTTTATTAAAGCTCCATCTAGTGATTTAAATCATTCGCAATATTGTAAAAGAATGTTTGATTCGCAGAACTTTATATTTGGAACTAGAGAATGTTTAAGCTTTTACGATGTGGATTTATAATGAAATTTGTTCTTAAAAATGGAATCTAAATTTTATCTCCCAAATTCGGCCATGACAAGGCAGAAGAAAATTTTATACCAACAATGAGGGTGGCTTTAAACGTTCATAAATCAATAAAAGCAATCATATATTACTTTCTTCGTGTTTTATTAATAAGCAATGACCATTTTTATGCGATAACCACAAAAATGCTTTTCACATTATGACTTTTGTTTGAAAACAAATGCCCAAATTTCCCGACTTAACACTACATCTCTTCATTTTTTTTCTTAAAGAACCACTTACTGGAAAAGCCCGAATACGCATTTTTGTATCTTTTTTCCCTTGTTTCAGGCTCATGCTGATTTTGACGGTTCTATTTTAAGTGAGTCATACAGAAATTTAATCTGAAATTTTAAAGTATAATCTACATAGTCTTGTCAAATAACCATAATGCCAATGCCTTGCACTTTCGTCGAACAGTATAAAATATAGCACTGTAGCCATATTTCAGTTACTAAATATTTATTTTAATTTAATAGAGGAAGATATTGCGTCAAAATAAGTTGACACGAGGTTTTAAAACACTAAATAGTAATTTCTTTGCAGAAAATTATTTGATGAGACAAATGAGAAAGGAGTAAATTTCTTGTTTTAACATATCTAAGTTCATTTTTGTAGATTTTATATAACCGTGTTGTAGTTTCTGGTTTTTAGGACTTTAGTTTTAACATAGATAATTTTAAATGTACTTTTACTGATTTTTCTTTCAAAAAATTTTAAGAAAAGGCTGGAGTGTCCCTCTAGAGCGATTGCATCCCACCCCCTCCCACAACATACGGAACACCTCCAAACTATTATGCCCCCGAAATAGGTTAAACAAAAGGCCAAGTCCCCCAAAAGCACCAGAAAACTCTAAAAATTTCAATGGCACTTCCTGCGACATGAACATTCTCTCCTCCCCCAAGGGTACCCTTGGTACTCCGATTTAATATTAATCGTGTAACTGTAACCATATCGAGAGCAGACGAAGCGAATCTGGTTTTGTGTTAGGTTGTGGAAGAAATAAATTTTTTTACTGCTTGTTATAAAAAAATAATTTATTTCTGCAATCCGATTTTAATTTCCTTTTGTATAATTTATTGGAATCTTTTTTTAAAGTTTTTCTACCCCAAACATGTGCTTGTTACTGTTTTATATAAATCCATTCGCAAAGGAAAATGAATACTACTTAATTTTGGCGAATGTGCGAGATGAAATTTACACCAGGCCCACAAAACGAGCAGATTTCTGGGACCAATATCAAAGCATTATTGGTGGTAAATGATTATAATTCAAGTGAACTCTTACTAAACCTTATGTATAATGGCAAAATGTCTTAGAATGATTCGTAATAATTTTAATTCACTACAGCTGCAGTTAATACACTTACTACCGCGTGCGCGTATAATATTCAAATAAGCTAATTTCTGTCTCTCTTTTTTGTTTGTTTCAAATATTAAAAAAAAAAATACTTTATCGTGATCAGTGTTGCTCATCTTTGTTTTCATTTTTCTGCTTTATTTTACCGTCATTCATTCAAGAAAAACCTCAAAATTATTGTTTCTTTCTCTCTACGGTTTAGTATCGTAAAAATTCATTATAGGCAATATTTATTAATTTCAGAACGGAAATACTGGTTTGAAGGTGTATTTCTTTTCATTACATGTTGCATACTTTACTCATCATTTCTAAATCAAAACCAGTTTTCAAATTTCATGTATTTAGTATAATTTTTCCTAAACTTTCCTGTTTTTAAATAATTTATGTATCCATTGCCACCAGTATCATTTTACAAAAGGTTTTGTAGCTACTAACAATGTTAAGAAAATCAAAGTTTGGCAGTGGCACAACCAGAATTTTTGATGGTAGGCAAGGGGAGGAAGAAGGTACATACAGTTCTCGCATGTATATTCCTATTTGATTTACTTACTAAGATTGACAATACGGTTTAAAATTAAGTGTTCTGCAGGATTGAATGTTTTATCCCCCCCCCCCCCCCCCCCGTGTTCCTGATTGTAGGAATAACTTTTGACATGAAATTTAATGGTGGGTTCATTAATTGCAATTCACTTCTGCTTTTTTGTTTTGAGCAACTTAACCAATTTAGCTGTGTCAGTAGATTTTTTTTCTTTTTCAGCTGTAAAATTTAGTTCACAGTAAGAACAGTAATTAATCTTTTTATGGAGTTTAGTTTTATTTGTTCCAAAATGATTTATGATTTTTTTAAAATGTATTTTATGATGTAGGTATGGATGCAGAACTAGGCAAAGAAGGGGGTACATGGCTGGCAATGAATCGAAATGGAAAAATCGGTGCATTACTGAATATATTGCAACCTGATGATGAAATGTTGCCTAATAAAAAGGGCAGAGGTAAGTATTGCAGAAAAGCAGGCTCTGTACTTGGAAATGGGAAAAGAAACCTACTTATTAGTGAGCAACGAACATAGATACTTTGGCTATTAAAATAACTCCCAGCCCTTTCCGTATCTATAAGCATGCTCAGAGCTTTAGCAATGTAAGGCTATATCCAGAATTTTTTTTCGGGTGGGGGGGGACCTGACTTTGACTCACTTATGTTAAGGAAAGTTACAGTGAAGAATATATGCCACATTGCAAACATTTTTGGATTTCGGGGGGGGGGGGGGGGTTTCCCTGGGACTACCCCTCTGGATACAGCCTTGGAAGAGATACCAGTGTGCTAAGAATTCAGATTACACCCACAGCATGGGGGTCCTAGTATCTTCATGGAAAATTTATATGATTTAAACGAAGAGAAGCAATTCTAATGCAAATCAGTGAATATAAAGCCGAAAAAATTTGCCACTTTTGTATTAGCATTTTTATGTGCTAAGAAGGTACCACAGTACCCCTGGTACCCCTGTGCGCATGCCTATGCCCATGTCCCCTTTTGTTAGAAATAAAAAACAAAAATTATTTTCTCCCTTCCGCCAAACAATTCCAAGAAACGCTATGACTCACTTTTAGATTATTTTTTTTTTTTTTTGTTCAGTGTGGTGATCAGTTTTAAACCTTCAGAGAAACGTTTCAGAAACTACTCTGGTAGAACTACTCAGCTTCATGTTCCTAATTTGATTCTTATTATATTTGATTCACATATCATACAAATATAAAACCCAGTACTTGGGTTTGATACCTTGAGTTAAAAAATAAACTCAAAAATTTTGAAAATGTAGATTTTCTTGTGATTCAGTAATTTTTACCAGTACCTGGGCATTATTCAGGTTAGGCAAGTCCCATGTCATTTGGTTGCCCCCCTCCCTCCCACCCACCCACTTCTTGCATCTGAGCCATCGTTTTACTGTCTGAACTATTCCATTGATTGAACCTGGCCCTCACCAAAGGCTGGGCCCCATGAGTAAGACATGCCCTCTCTTTGGCCCTATTAGCATCAAAATGAAGAGCCAAACTATGGAAAATAGAAAAAATATGCAAAGGGTGCCCTTTAATTGACTATGGTGCACTTTTGAAAATACCTTTTCATTCTAGAGTCAGCAATAGTTAGTAATATCTTTATCGTGATTTCTGCACAGCTCTTACATAGCATTTAATTGGTTTCATCTATATCATTGGTTTTCATCTACAACTAATTATCCATGGTATGTATAAGTAAAGTTTTGTTTGTGACTTTCTTTTGCTTTTTTTTTTTTTTTGAAAAGATTCGAATATAGCTAAAAATTTCTCACTAGTCCCTAGTTAAGACTTGAAAGTATCGAATTTAGATCATTAGTAAAGTAAGAGAAATTGAAACTTGACTTTAATGTTAGATATTCTTCGATAATAACAGGTCTTTTAACAAACAAGTGAAGTTATTTTTTAATATTAGAACTTAACTTTTGAGCTTTAAGAGTATGAACAATGGGATCACCCATGCACTTGTCTTTGTCACTGTTGAAATAGTCTCTAGCAAAATATTTATAGAACAAATTTATTTCATTTGAAAGTGTACATTGCTCCTAAAAAGGTTTGCAGCTCACTCTTCTAAATACATTTAGCCACAAAACAAATGTTACAAAACTAATGCTCTTAACATTTAATTTTCACTGTCCGCTATCGAAAAGGCATAAAAATTTTACATTTTGGCACCAAATATAGATAGAATGTTCAGACATTATTGCAATATTAGTTTATTATATAAAAATTCTAAGTAAACAAAGTTTCTTGATGCTGTATAATGTATGCCCTTATTTTTCTTGGTGCACTTAATGCTCTATGCATTTTATCTTAGGTTTTTTGGCTGTTGATTACGTTGCTGGTCATTCTGATTGCTTTAGTTATTTGCATGCAATAAATGAGGAAAAGCAAAATTATAATGGATTTTTATTAGTAACGATGGATTTTAGGTAATTTTCTTAGATGCTTGTTTTTAAGCTATTCTTGAGTTCCCTTATGTTCAGAACTATTGATATTAAAATGTTCTTTTTTTCTTCTTCTTTCTTTTTACTTTTTTTTCCATAGGAAAGAAAAAGTAATCAGAGAATTAAGTTAACGTTTTGTAATGGGATTTTACATTTCATTCTATTTGAATTTGCAGCAGTGCGACTTGACGACTTAAATGGCCTAACTTCTTCTCTAGCCATTAGGACCTTTTGTCAAAGCGTGGAAGTACATGGCTTCCAGCGATGGCTTTCCTAAATCGAATCCTAACTCTGACATGTTCACCAGTGTGTCATCTTGCTGATGAAACAAATGCACGCAACAAATGGAGACCAAATCACTCCATAGCGGGCGCCATAATAATCACTTGCTTTCATCCACCTGACTGCAGACACTAGAATCCTCCCTAGGCATCAGTCAGTCACTTACTCAACCGGTCGTGGTAGCCTAGTGGTTAGGATGTCTGACTTCCAATCGGAAGATCGCGTGTTCAATACCCGACCCACTGAAGTCCCACTCACCATGTGCACTTGGGGATACAGGCATGTGAAATCCGTGGACCCCACTATATCTCGCCCGGGGTATGGTATCCCTAAGGCCTCGTGCTAACAGGGAAGTTGGTTGGAGGAGAAAAGTCACTTCTCAATCGGCGACAACTGTCATACAAGGCTGCACCTGGAGCCTTTCACTTTTGCCAGAACGCCTGGCACTGGTGCACCCATCTGTGATCGGTATTGTTCATTGGAGTAGCAGTCTGAGTCGATAATGCCGACAGGTCAACTTCTTCCCTGGCCATTAGGTACCTTTTGGCAAAGCGTGGAAGTACTGGCTTTCCACCTTAGAGATCCAAGGTTCTATCCCCAACTCCAGCAGACCTGCTCCAATACCCTTGTGTCCTTGCACGTCGTCCTCCACATCTGGTGACCCAACAAACTCACCCAACAAATGGAGATCCAATGACCCCATAGATGCCGCCATGAGAATCACTCACACTCATCCGCCCAACAAAAGTGCTCGATCACAATCTCTCAGTGCCCGACCCCGGACACGAGCATCCGGCCCATTCATCAATCAGGTCGATCACTCAACCGGCATCAACTCTCACACAAGACTGCACCTGGAGCCAGTCGCTCTCTCTAGAATACCTGGCATTGGTGCACCCAACTGTGGTCAGTATTGTTTAGTCCTCCCCTACTCGTTCACTGGAGGGGGAGTATTGTAGCGGTATGAGTCGATGCCTTAAATAGACCAACTTCTTCCCGGGCCATTAGGCACCTTTTGGCAAAGCGTTCTCATTCCACCAGGAAGATCCCGGATCAAATCACAACTCTGGCATGTCCACCACCACCGTGTCCTCGCACCCGTCCGCAACAAATTCACCAATATATTTTTTAGAGATTCATTTAATATTTTAAATGTTCATTCAGAATACTAGCACACAGCCACATGCTCCTTCCAAGAAAAAAGGCACCCATATAACAATGAACCAGTTTTTCTCTCTTTGTTTGCCATTGAAGTGACTTGATTCCTCAGTGAAATAATTTTGGATGCGAGAGATTCTTAGAGACGTCTTGATTTGCTTCATCATAAGGAACTGCGATTTTACTTCAAAATATGTTAAGCATAACAAGCTTTTGAATGAAACCTATTCCACATAATATTTAAAAATAATGTTAAATAAATATGCTAAATTAAAGGGTAAAATAATTTTCTGACACATCAAGGTTTTAAAAATTTTGCGTTTACTGTATGTGTATAAAATGTTTTGTTTTGTAAAAATGTTCTTAATATACTGCTTGCTTTTGTGGTCAAGTTTTTTTTCTCCATGAAGATTTTAAACTATATATATATGTATGTGTTTATGTTGTTAGTGAAAACCCCTACAAGAAATTTTTCTCACCTGCACATGTGTTGCAGATATTACACATCTTTGTGTGTTTTATTACTTCAGCTTTTTTCTGGGAATAACGCACCATGAGATTTTGAAAATACTTTTTACTACACATGAATCTACACAAATTTTGGAAGTGGATTAGGACATCAAATGGAAATATATTTTCACTTTGAAATATAATTACAACTATTTTAAAATATTATGTCCTGTTAACTCATCCCCTTATATTATGTGACAAATTAAGTGCCCAAATGCATATTAATTATTTTGTAGCAATTTCCAATTAATTATGGTTAAATTTTCAACTTATAAATCACATAGGATTTATTCATAACTTCCCATTTAATACATTTCATACTTTCCAAATATTCTGATTTTGGTTAAAAACTTTGGAATAATGAACTGGCTCCTGATTTTTTAATTAGAAATTTAAATTTTCTTATTTCTGCCCCTATCCTTTCTCTTAGAAGTAATTTCTGTCTGTCTCTCTCTTCTCTTTTGTGTGCTCTGTCTAAACAATAGAAATAATTCATATTATCTGATTTTTAATAACAGAAAGTGATTTTTTTTTAATGGAAAAACTTGACAGTTTATTTTTTGAGTATTTTTCAAAACATTTGATTTAATCTTTTTTGCATCTGATCAAAAAAATTGCTTCGTTATTAATTTCATTGTCATGAAGTCTCAAGTAAACTAGAACATGAAAGGAGATTTAATACTTACATATGCATTTTTTATTATTGCATTTTTTTATTATAATGTTATTTTATCAGTTTATTAGTTTTGATGATTCATTTCTATAAGTATTTTAATTGGTGATGATGGTTTCTCTGAAGTTGGTGATTGGTATTAAAATTACTTAAAAAATATAGATAATAAATAACCTATTTTACTTGTTGGATGCTATTTTAATGCTTCTGATTGTCAACTGAAAGAAAATTGATGTGAATGATTTTTCTGTTGGCAAGGGAACTAGGGCATTATGTCAGAAAAATCTTCCTATTTCTAAGCACAAATCGTTCTAATTCCTATTTTTTAAGGGTGTCAAGTGAAACATGTGCATGCAAGAGAGGAACTGCAGTTTCCTAATAATATGTAGTGATCTTTTCTCTTTTTTGAAACCAAACTGTAATTTGAATTAAATACTACTTTTGCTTGAATCAAAAACTTTCCTTCAACATCTCCCTCCCTATTAGCATAAAACAAATTTTCTCTGTACATTGTATTTTCATCACAAAAATTTATTTTATATATTAGAATATTTTATTCAAAGAACGTAAACTAAAATTTTCAATTTGAAATTTCAGGACATTTCGTGATCCAAAAATAGCGTATCTTACCAACGCCTCTTCAACACCACCAGTTTCTTTGAACCATGGTAAGTTTTAAGCTTATTTTCGTGTATCAGTGACTTTTTGATACATAGAAAGTTTTTGTACGAAAATTTTAAAAATGTTGGAAAACACGAAAATTCAAATTTTTTCATTGGTATACAAAGTTGACAAGATTTTTATTAAAAAAGTAACAATGAATCGGGTGTGAAGTGTATGCAAATATTGTTAACAATTGCCAATTATGTGTATCTTTAAAATAAAACATCTTATTTCCATAAAAACAGGATTTTCCACCTTCAACTTTTTTCTATTTCTTTTACTTACACATCTTTTTGCATCCTTAACAGGAATTACAATGATCTTTTTCAAAATAATTAACATTAATCTCTAAATATGTTAATGAGATGAATATTTTTTTATATTATTTTAACAATTTTTTCTTCTCTTTATCACATTTATAGAAAAGAAAGAGAAGTGGAGAAATTTCTAACTATGCTACTGTACATCATTCTACTAAAAATAGAATTTATACCTGATTGGGGTTTAAAAACTTTACCAATATGGGAATACACAAAACACTGAAATAGTTTAATAATATTGCTAATTTTCTTCCCTTCCAGAAACTTGCAATCTTTCCGTGTATAAGGCTTTGAAAGGAATCTCCCCTCTACTTGAAAATTTGAATTTTTGCCTTTGTAAGGGCAACATTCTTTTCATAGGAGGATATTAATTTGTACCTCAAAAAATATAACCTTAAAAATATGTTTTGTGGTTTCAGGACCTAATACAATATTATAAAAGTGATAACAACCTAGACAACCTTATTTTTTTGTGTGTAGTTCTAACATAACCGTTATAAAAAAATAATTGCTTTAATTAAATGTTGATTTCTGATCATGATGAATGATTCATTTAAATTTTGGTAAATTTTTCTTTCATGCATGATCAGTTGAAAATTTAATTTTTTTCGATTCAATTATGAACTTCATATAGTATTTTAAATTGGTTTTAAACACGTAATTGTAAGGGTTTTTTCTTTTTTTTCCTTGCAACATGAATAAATTTAAAAACAAACAATTACTGTCTCTGACTTTAGTGGAAAATATGAAAAATAAAATTATGGGCATACAAAACTCTTTTACAATAATGTTTAAAATCTACATTTTTTACCTTTATGAATTTTAAAGCATTGTTCTAATACTGAATTGTTCTGCCCAGGTTTCCATGCTTTTGGCAACAGTGTGACTCCAGAGACTCCCTGGCCTAAAGTAATAAAAGCCAAAGAGAAATTTACAGAAATCGTTCAGAAGCATTCAACTGTTGAATGTAAAGATGCTTTAATTAATGATATTTTTACATTTCTCAGGGATCCTACCAGGTACTCCCCCTCCCTCTTTTCTTCTATTTTTCATATGTAGTATAACTTAGATTTAATAATGTCCTTAATTTAATGATAGATTACACTGGTCCAGATTTGACTGCACTGATTTTATTGTTAAAGTTTCCACAATTTAACCATAATTACCAGTTAAGTCATTAGTCATCAATAGGAGAAAACTAAGAAAACTCATTCATGCAGCTCAACCAATGTTTGACAACATGATACAACAATTTCACTCATTAGCCGCGTTCACATGGCACACTTATAACCCGCTTATCACCGCATTCCGTTTTTTTACCGGGTAAATGGTGGGTCTAGTTGCCTCCGGCCCAAGAGCAGGGTTTCTACCCAGCATGCCATTCGGGCAGCACTCTATTCTCCATCAGTTAACTTTTGATTGACATTTCTCGCGTTTCGTATGGTGTGCACAACTTGAGGATAATAAATGAAATAAGCTAAAAGTATATAGCAATAAAAATTCTTTTTTGCTTGTAATTTTTTCCATGTTTATTTTTCAGTTTTGTGTATATTTTTTGTCATCTCTAGATGTAATAAAATTTACGAAAAATTAAGATGAAAAATCCTATGATCTTGTACATTTCCATACATGTTAATACTAAGGTAGAAAAGCATTATTACTTATGTTTTTTCATTCATTATTGAAAAAGTAATTTCTTATCTTCAAACGCAGAAATAATTTGTCATACTCATGATAGTGATATTGGTTTGTGCATTTTTATTAGTTCATGTCCTTAAATGTTTTTAAAACTAAAGAGTAAGAAATGCATAAGAATTTAAACTTTTAAAAACGTATCTTTTATTTTTGGAAATGATACATTCATACGATTATTATATAGGCATGATTTTGTTGGCTGTGCCGTATCAGGGTTTTCTTACACTACCCTCTGGTGTTTATAAATAAAACTAAGGGGGTTAGAAATTACTGTTTAGAATTTTTTTTAAATGATAATTGCGATTTTAAAAACTACTTATGCATAAATAACGTATACATTTAACCAAAATAAAATAATTTTTGGAAGGAATAGAACCGACCTCAAATTATAAATTGCGCTAAAAAGTGAAAAATAAATTAATTCTTTAACAACATCGATACGATTTTTAAATATAATCTTTGAAGCCAGAGCACAATTATCTGATTATCATTACGCCATGTGTTACTTTACATTAAAACTGTTGCAAACTCTGGGCCATTTATATTTGGAAGTTATTCATAATTACAAAAGTAATCATGAATCAAAACTTATCATAATTTTGCCCAGACTTCAAAAGTTATGTTTAAAAATCGTATCGATGCTGTTTTAAGAATTAAATTAGTTTTCATTTTTAGCACAATTTATAATTAGAAGTCGGTTCTTTTTTTTTCCGAAAGTTACTTTATTTTATTCTTTTTAGTATAAATACATGTTTTTACATAAATACTCTACTTTTTAAAAAAATCCGTATCAAAAGGCAAACCTTCTTTGAGTAAATGGCACTAAAAACTAATCATTTGTATGATAAATTCCGTTTTGAAATCAATTTCAAAAAGTCATTAGAGCAACCACCCTTAATGGTTTTAAAAGAATCAAAATCTTGAAAATCGGCTCATCCTGTGAGATGTTATGGGTGGACAAACAAACAAACATACAAAATGACATACGTACGGTATGAATATATAACCTCCTCCTTTGTGAAGTCGGTTAAAAAAAATAGAATATAATAATTATCTGAGTATTCAGTAATTTCTCCTAGGCCGAAGCCGAATATTAAAATTTATGGAAAATCGTGGTAATGGAAAGTATTTTCCAAATTTAAAAGTATTCACCAATTTCACACATTAATCTATGATGTATGATTTCATTCTGTTTCGGAATCCAGAACTACCTAAATTTAACGTATTTTCTGTATTGTTTTGAATGCAATAAAACTGAGAATTTTACATCCAAGTGGAATAGGAATGGCAGGTTTTAATGTAAGCATTAGCATTATTTTACTAATTTCTTAATTGAAATTAAAGGAATACTATTGTTTACCTTGCTCCAAATAATTTTATAAAAATATTTTAAAAGCTAAAAGTTAACATTTTTAGTTTTGGCTTTTTTACATTCCTATTTTTAAACGATCTATTAAAATTTAATGCATTTAACCGGAATATACTTTTAACTTTAAAAAGCCCAATAACTTATGCTATCTTAATATTCATGATATGTTCTGGGCTTTTTCCATTTCTCTCTTACCCAATATTTACAACAAATCAGTTTACTCAAACAAACTCTGACTTCCACTGTGTTAATATACATAATAAAAGTCTCATATTCTCCATCATAATTAGCTATTGCCAGCTTTTGAGAGCAAATGCTAAGTATAAAATACAATATTGTAACTGTTTTTGTTCAGTCAAACCTAAAAACAATGTTTAGAAAAAGTAATTTTTTTTATAAATTATTTTTATTCATAAAAATTATGTGCTAATGTGTTCTTTTGCAATAACTATAATACAATTTTAAGTGTTTAAAATCTACGAATTTCTCCATTTTTGTACATTTCTACTGTAGAAGAACTATTCGGCCAAATTTGATCGTACCGAGTATTCGGCCAGATCGAATATTCGGCTAGGTCACGAAAGGATTATTTGGCCAGGCCGAATATTCATTACATCTTACACATATATATATATAATATATATATGAAAATGCAGAGCTTTGAGCGGTCTCTTCCTCGTTATTTAAGATAACAATTCTCCATTCAATTCAGTTACACTACCTGCAATAAAAAACAAATATATAACGTTGCATTTTTGGTTTAAATAAGAACACACATAGCTTGAATATTGAATCATTCCTATTTTTCAAATACATCATGAACTTTACTTGTTGTCTGATTATATTTGTTGATAAGTCATTTGGGTATCATAATTAATTCTATATTTGTAATTAATGTTCAATTGTTTCATAAACGATATAACCACCACCTGTACATAAAATAAAATATCTTGATATTGATTGCTAGATTCAGCATATGTATGCAATTGGCAATATTCTGATAAATCAGTTTGCCCTTAGCATCCCGGTTTGCTTTTAAGATATTATGAGCAAAATGTTTGTAAATATTCCTTAATCGTAAGAAAAAGCAATGATCTTTCATGCTCTTAATTTACTTAGAATAAATCTTTCCGTTTTCTTTAGGAAAGGTGCTTTTTTATAATGCAAAATCTTAATTTTCAAAAAATACGTCATTTCGTACACCACATTTCAGCTCTTACAACACAGCATTAACAAAACAATGCAAACATGTTAAACAAAAGCAATTATAGGTATTTTTTTAAAGAATTAATTCATTTTTTTTAAAATCAGGACTAAAACATCCTCAGCCGAGTATTTCCCTAGAATTTGTTTTAAACTGTGACATGTTTAAAACAAATTCTAGGGAAATACTCGTTGTGCTAGGGAAAACTTGTTGTAAACAGTGCACAAAGGATGATGGGTAAAACCACTTTCCGAGACAAAACCTCTTTTCTCATGTGAACGGGGTTTTTTCCAAACGGGTTTTTTCGGAATCGGAGAGGGGATTTGCGGGTTACAAAAGTGCCATGTGAAACGGGGCTATTGTTGCTTTCTCAAAGCAAAAATTGCATGCCAGGGTTTGAAGCTGCACCTTCTCATTCAGACCAAGATAGTTAATGTTGGACCCAAAGTTTGGCAAATGACTGATAAAAAAAAATTTAAAAAAAATTACTAAATAGGATATCATTGTATGAACACCTTTTTTTTTTTTGAAAAATTTGCATAATTCAAAATTTTTGCAAAAAATTAACTATTTTACTTCTGTGTGTGATAGAACTTTTAGCAGTGTTAAAAAAATCTCAGATTTTTTATCTGACTTGAACCTAACTATATTATAAGTAAACATTGCTAACATAATACTGATGCATTTTATTTTTATACAAATTTAATCAGAGTTTATATGTTAAGCATTAAATTAAAATAAATTTGTTGGATTAATAATGAATTAGTTGAAATTTTATTTATTTACATTTTTCATAATATTAATAAAAAGGGATTAAAATTTGACAAAATTACACATACTGTCAACATTTTAGGGCTTATTTAAAACGTCTATCGCAACAAATCTATATTCTACCATAAATTATTTCACAGCATTTGTTAGTAAAATTTTTTATTTTAATTATCAGAAAATATTTTTATTTAAGCCAAAACCTGTTACCGACTTGTGATATTTATAGAATTATGAATACATACTGAGGGTTAGAGAGATTTTTTTTTTTTCAAATTCTATATACAGTATAACTTGTATTTAGCAATACTCAATTTGACAATTTCCTGAAAAATTAGCGATAGGTTTTACAACTCCCAGATTGGATTTCATGAATATTATATTTCCCCATTTTAATGATATTAACAGTCCATAGACAATCTTAAAATCAGAGTTATTTTGTATACACAAATCTTATATTTAAAACGAGCAATTCTTGTGTGTGTGTGTGTATATATATATATATATTTCTATTTTACATTCTCAGAAACTGCTCTAACAATTTGGTTCAAATTTTGTATTTAGGTCAGGTTTTGTTTTTTAAGTTCACCTATATAGGTATCTTTCCTGAAAAAACACGATTTTACACAAAAAGAAACAATTTTTTTATAACGCTGTTGAGGTACTTGTAACAATGAACAAACATCATCCGCTATAGATATTTTATTTCAATTGAGATTGTAATATATTGAGTGGAAACACTTAATTTTTGATTTCCGTTTGTAGATTGAAATTTGCTGTTGTTACCATTTGTACAATTTAAAATGCTTAGGAAACCCTTTGAAAAACAGCGTTAATAATGCTGCTCATAATTTGAATGTATTAGAAGGTTTATGAAATGGTATATCATTACGACAAATCTCAATAATAAACTATTGACAAATCTAAGTTATATATTTGGTAAGTTATGGAAATATGACTCTTGGCGTCATTTTTCGTCGCTAACCAAAATAAATTGACAACCGTTCCCTATACTAAAGCTTTTCCTTTGCCATGGCAGTACACACATCTCAAAGTCAAATTTTCAAATTTGTTTGAATGGAGTGGACTTAATATCATCAGTATTTATTTATTGTATATTGTTTGTAGACTTTTCCAGAGTAAAGCGACCAATTACGTTAAACGTACTCCTCCCAAATGAAATTCATCGACGTACCCGCAACGTAGTATGAACAAAGTATTATGTTAAGACCCGATTTCACCATAGTGAAACTGGGTTTAAGTTCAAAAACGTATTACTAATGATAAGTAAACTGTAAAGTAAAAACCACAAAATAGCTTATTTTTAGAAATAAAGTGTTGAACTAATGACATTCACATGTTTGTTTTTACTTAAACAAAGCTTAAAGTTCGTATGTCAGTAGGATTGCAAAATATTCATATGCAATCATACGTAATGCAAAATACATTTTCTAAATAGGTATCAAATCTTATATTGATTGATCGGAATTAATAGGAAGAGTTATAGGTGAACTGTTACTATTCTTATCATTGTGTAAAATATTAACCTTTAAATGACTCGCATAAATAAATAAATGTTTATATCCAAGTCCCGCAGATTTGATCTAGGTGAATATCTATGGGGGAGATGTTTGTTTAGCAGTAGTAGATGTCTTGCAGCTGAAATGATGATGATGCTGATGAACTATTTATTTGTATCTATTCTATACATCTCATGCATCCTCGTATCTTGGAAACAGCTCTAATAATTGACATGAGAATTTATATTTAGGAAACACTTTAATTTTCCAAATTTATCCAAATAAGTATCTTGTGCAAAAAAAAATTAGAAAAAAAAAAACGCCGAGTAAAGCTTGGTAGCCCAGGTACTTTATTCCTAAAATTCAATATATTGTACATTTCAATTCAATTCAATTCAATTCATCCTGTGCAATTTAACAGTTGATATAAATGATAATAACAATAATAAAATTAATAAATAAATAAAAACATAACTTTGCCGTAAAATATTTTATAATTTGTTATAAAAGTTTCATCTTTTCCAATTACAAGTTTGTTTACACACACACAGATATAATATACGATTGACTCTATAATGACCCAATCTGAACTTTGCTATTTGGGTCGTTATATCAAATATCTGCTGTACTAAATGAACCAATAATAATATTCACTATTTAAATAATTCTCTTTTTTTAAATTTTGGTTGACACACTACTTTTAAGTGTCACAGTAAACATATAACTTGAAACATATGATTTTTTTTAATATCAAACACAAGCTATGAATTTAAACAAATTAAAGATCATAATCAATGAGATATGAATTAACATAATCTTTAATAATTGTTCTTTTAATTTGATGAAAGTAACGATTTCATGTGACCATTTGAAAAAGTTTTACTATTAAAGGCATTGTAAAATATAAATAGTTAAACCTGTGTATCTCAAAAAACTATATGTCGAATTTTTAAAATGTTCCAGCAATCTTGATAAATTTCATGATTTTTTCATTTGTTTATCTTCAATATTTTGGGTGCAAAACCTGTATTTCTCAAAATTCAAACCTTGTCACTGTAAGAATTTAAAGTACGACCTTGCATTCTCTTCACTTTTTTGAAGGTCAAAAATATGCAGTAAAATAGTAAGCAATAATAAAAATACTGCTTACCGATGGTTGTGAAAGGGGTGGTGGTCCACCCACAGCCCTGCTAGAGGATTAGGAGATGAAAAGTGTGACTTCAAGTTGACAAACTGGGCACATAGAAGTCTATTTGCAGTGGATTTTCTCTTGTGGACAGTTAAAGGGGAATCGATAACAAGACTTCTTGTGAAAAGGGGGTGGGGTGCAGAAGGAGACAGTAGAAGTCCTTGTCCCTGGAAATTGCTGTGTTAGTTCATGAAAGAAAACCACCAGGAATCTGAAATCCTTCTCACTCAGATTTCTTCTTTGCTACTTTTTGAGATTCTAATGTGCAAATGTCTCCGAAAAATATGACATCTGTTAAGAGAAAATTAAATATTCTTTCGAAAGGAGAGAGGAAAGGAAAATTCTCTCTGGCTTTCCTGGATCAAAATCGTTTGATAAAGAAAGTTGACGTTTCTAAAAAGTTTAATATCCTGCCAAGCACACTTTTGACAGTAATAAAAAACAAACCTTCCTTGGAGACAAACAGCAAAAATGTCAAATAAGTTTATAAATGTACTTTTACAGCCTTAGATAAGTGTCTGAGTTTATGGTTCAAACAGTGTCATGAAAAGAAATTCGTTTAAAGGGATTGAAACAAGATAAAGCTTCTGAATTTACCAAAAAACTTCTCTAACCATTCCAACCTGGCTGTTTAAAAACCTTTAAATGTAGAAACGGCATTGAGCATCGTGTTTAAAAAGATCTCCAATGAAAGCGCAGCAGTACAACAAAGCATTTATAACAAATGGAAAATAGATGAGCTACTTTGTCTACTGAAATATTTTGACCCTGTGGATATGTTCAATGCTAATGGTTATATTAAATCAATTTTATTTAATTATTATTCTCTTCAGTTTTTTCACGAAAAATGTATGCATTGCTTAAACAACTTATAACCTCTGGATTAAAGTAGTATTAAGAAAATCTTCATATGTAGAAACTTGGCAAATCTCAAGTTTTTTTTTCTGTCTGCATGACATTCGAGACAGGTTCCACATACAATAAGACACCTTTTCTTAAATTATGTTCTGCAAGACTCTGGGGTACCTAGGAATCACTCAAGAGTTCCATAAAAATTAGATATTCGTAACATGCCTTCAGAACATTCAAGAAAATCTAAGAAAAAGTAATAAAGTTTCAAAGAGCGACTCTTATCTCTCTTCGTAATTAAAAAGGAAAAAATGAAAAAAGAACAATAGCTAGCCTTTGCTTCCAGATAGCAACTAAACTAAAATAGTTAGTACAAATGTTAGTGACAGCTTTGTGAAACTATTATCATTTTCCAATGCTTAAAAGAAACATGTTCAAATTATTTATATTCATTTTTTGTACTTTCTATAAAAATATTCTTAAAATGCATTGCTTTCATAATAATTATTAAGTAAAAATATTTTCCCCACTGATATTAAAGTGTTTTTAATAGTTTTAAAAATGAACTTTCCATGTGCTGTATGCCAATCTCGAAAAACAGTTATGAATTAAGGCACATTCACACTAGTTTTTTACTCAATGATTTTATGAATTTGAAATCAGTTCCAAAAGTCAAAAATGCTGATTTTATCTGAATTTTCGGAGTGAACAAAATCACCGAATGTGACTGCAAAAAATTGGAGCTCCTAAATTTCACTAAAAAGTAAGAAGAAATGTAAATTTATGTAAGTCTGTTGGCCCATTTTATTTTTTCAGTTACAAACTTAAAAATTTCGAAGCACTAAACAAGACTCCAATTGATTTTCTGACTGGACAAATTCCCGGGGGTGGCGGGGGGGGGGGTGACCCCCCCCCCCCCCCCCTTAGCAACAGCGCTGGTGTAAACTAATCCCGAGCTAAACCTACTCTTTTGATGCCATTTTGTTTGCAGTAGCAACTTTTAAAAACATCCACTTCTAGCAGAACGTATCACTTAATAATATAACAATTAAACAAAAACAATTACTTTACACATTATAAAACGTCATTATTTATATTACAAAAATTGAAACATGTAAAAAAATTACTCATCCTTATAAGAATCGAAGAAATTAACCTAAATCCCAAAGTTATTATAATGCTTCCAAAACAACATGGACGCAGTATATCGCCACTCAATGCAAGGAATGAAAACATTTATTTATAAAATTTATACACTTTTAGACTAATTGACTTGTGTCTACTTACCCCTGTAGCCAACTTGATGCAGTCTTCCCTACTTTGCAAATTAGATATGTGAATGCGCTGCATTTAGCATTTGGGTTTTTAACTGATAACTCTTGTGCTTACATTTTGAGATTTCCTTCTTTAGTTCTTGGTTTAAATAGTTTTAAATTCTTTTAAAATTTTAATTTTTCCGTTTCTAATCCTGTCTCTTTGTTATAGTTATGTATTGGATGAAAATATGAAAAAACAAGGTAAAAGTAAACCCTCAGAGTTTTTGGATAAACTTTCTGCAATTTTCGTAAATATTCCTAGCTCCAATTATGGCAGCAGGTAAGATTTTTCATTTGTATTCGTTTTTTTTCTTTCTCTCTGGGGTTGCATATTGACTTACCACCATTGCAGACTAGTGCATTCCCCGTGGATTCGTAACCAACTCTTTTGGTAGCACCACAGTTGGTGTTGTACCGTTGCCTCATGATAATTTTGATGCCCAGTTTTTGTAGAGGGGAATACCTGGGCTCTTGATGCGAATTTTGCAGAAGTAATTTAATTTAGCTGAGAATACCCAAGCCACATAGATACTCAAGCAATCTTTAACATACTGTATAATTAATTGATGTGGACATTATCAATTTTCTTCATCAAGAAGATCCACCAACATCAGCCGGTTTTGAACCTGCAATCTTGGGCATTAGAAACCCATCTATATCAATAAATCGGAATGTCAGTGGTAGTTCGTTTGAATGCTGTATTAATCTACACCTGTTGAAAGTTCAAACAAGATTTGGCACAAAATTCATTTATCCCCAAGAAAAAATTTCGACTTTTTAGCAGTTCATCTTTAGTTGTAGTTCAGTAGATAAGGTGGTAAACACTTAATTACTCTTTACGTTCACATTTGTAATACTAAAAATTCAAGTTGAATGTATTTCTAAATTCTGGATATATTGGCCAAACGAAAAACGGGGTACCGCTGAGTACAACCAACCTTGAACATCTAGTGGCCAGACTAAGAACAACCAAATGTAAAAAGAAAGAGAACTTAAATACCAAATCACTTTTAACTAACAAAAATGATTGAGTAGAATATAATTGTAATTCCTTATCATCCCAGGGAAACAAAATCCAGTTTTCTTTATTTCAGTCAATTAAATCTAGTCTTAGGTGCAGAGATGTAACTAGGTCATTTTCCAGCAGGGGCAAGACCAGGCTTAGCTCGCCCCTCCCAGACATGTGCAATAAAGAAATGCACTCACACTTACTCAATTGAGTGCACCTAAAATCTGCAGCCTGGGGCCGCTCAGCACCTCCTTAGTTACATCCCTGCATAGGTGAATTTTCCATAAAGGGCTGAAGGGAAAGATAAAATGTGGAAATCTACAGATTACCACGTTTCTGCCCCTGAACCAGTTTGCCATGCGTTCATCTCTTGATTAAATAAGCATAAAATTTTCCTTCTAACTTCATTTGCAATTCTACCTACTGTTTTCATTGGCCTAAGATTAAAAACTATCCTTTACTCATACAATATCCATTTCGAATTTAAATTTCAAGTTTTTACATCCACATTTCAAAGCTATAAGAGTCGCAACAAGAAAATGTATGCAAATTTAACTTGCATCCTTTTGAAAACACACCTTTCTAATTTCCAAGGGAGTATAGTTTACATTTTATATTAATTTAATGGATAATTCTCACGTAAATATTTTTTTAAATTTGCGAGTATTTTTATATTCATAATTTCTATTCGCCATTTCAAAGCAATTGATTTCGTAAAATGTTATAAACTCTTTGATTGTCAGTTGTGCTATTCTTACATTACAGCAAAAACTGAATGAATTTTTTAATTGCCATGTTATAATATTGTGAGTATGAATTTAATTTAGCACTTTTTGTTTCATATCTCATTAACATTTTTAATGAATTTTAAATTGTGTATTTTAGTTACAAAATACAAAAGAGGCGTTACAAAGAAATATTAAATTTTACAACAGTAAATTGTTTTACTGCAAAGGCAATTTACCTTCAATAGAAGGCATCTTTCAGTAGAAAAATTGATGTACACTCAATAATTCTTGAAAGTATTTTATATATTTATGTAAAGTAATTCATAGTAGTTTTGCACCAATAAGCAAATTGGTCGATTACCAATTAATTGGCAGATGACAATTAGCCGATACCAATTAATTGGTGGCCCATTAACTTATTTTTCATGCTATCAGTTCTCCATCACTATTCTTTTTGTTTACTATTTCAATTTTATATAATTAGCTAACAGTTAACTTCTGTGAATATTGATTTATTTTCCACCATTTCATATTTTAAAAAGAAATATTTTCAGATTTTATTCTAATTCCGTGAACCAATTTTCCATATCATTAATAAAAGCACATTGATCATTAATAAAAGCACATTCTGTTAATGAGACCTGAAGGTTCAAACATTTATAAATAGTAGCCAGCGGCCAGTAGACACTTTTCTCCACCAGACCCCTACCTGTTAGCCGAGGCCTTAGGATTGCTTACGCACGGGGAGAGGTAGTGGGGTCTACGGATTTTACATGCACATATCCCCAAGTATACATGGTGGTCTTCGGTGGGTATCGAACATGCGACCTTCCAGTTGGAAGTCCGACGTGCTAACCACTAGGCTACCACGGCCCGGCCAGTAGACACTGTTAATTGTGTAGCACTAATTTTATTATCAGAAGCCACTTTATCCAGGATTTTTATTTTTTCTAATACCTGTAAAATAATTTCGAGCCCTCACTAAATCTAGACTTTGGAGGAAAGAATTGATACATGAGAAATGGAGCAATATAGCATAAATTTTTGTATGAAATCGAGGAAATGAAATTTTAAGAGATGCATCAAACATCATTGTTGTGAAAAAAAATTAAAAGCGTATACATTAATAATTTTAAACAATAAAAAGATATCTATCTAATATTATAAAGCTGAGAAGCGTTTGTTTGCTTGAACGCGCTAATCTCAGGAACTACTGCTCCGATTTGAAAAATTCTTTCAGTGTTAGATAGCCTATTTGTAAAGAAAGGCTATAGGCTATATATCATCACGCTCAGACCAATAGGAGCAGAGCACAGAAAATTGCATAAAATAGTCCTTTTCTATCAGAAAATATTATTGCAACCTTTCAAGCTTGATACCATTTAAAAGCCTGTAAAAAACTATCCTAGAAATAGTTTTGCCCTTCATGCTAAAATTGGAAGCCTCTAAATTAACTAGAAGCATTTTTCTCTGTAGTTTGAAATTATTTTAACTTTAATTTTATTTGATCCAGATGATGACCGTTTTATTTTATTTGCATTGTTGCATCATTTCAACAATTGTTACAGTTCCCTGGTGAACAATTGTTAAACAAATCAAATATAATAATAATCAAAGTTTCTAGTATTTTGATGAGGCATCTCTGTATTTGCAATCTCCATTAAATTAATGTACGCGAATTTAGTCCGTCTTTATTTTTTTAAAACAATAGGATAGTTGTTTGCTTTTGTAATTAGATTGTCGTTAGGTTAGTTATATTTTTGTGGGCTTTTTAAGTAGAGTACATTGTTCTTAGGTTAGTTACAATTTATGTAGTTTGTTATTGTTCTTTATTCTTAGAAAACGACTGTATTGTATAGTTGCGTCTATACACTACAGTCGTTCTGTACACACAGCCAGAGTTGACAAAATATTTACCGCCCAGAAATTGGCGCCCAAAAGTTGACGTTTGATCGCTCACTTTAAAAACAAAATTTTTTATAGGGCCATAATGTTCCGGTTTTTAAACCATCGTCGCCTCAACTCCATTTCATTTTGTGTAGGACTTCTGCCGCCCAAAAATCAGCCTTTTAAAATATTCACCCTTTTAATTAGGCCATCAGTTCTTACACATGCACACAAGTTTGGTGGAAGGGGTTTGCGGTCTAACAGTTATGCATATCCTCATTTCCTCACCCCTAACTTTTTCTCCTAATACAATGCAAAAATATTTTTAAAAATAAATGCATGAGCTTTTTAATAAAAAGAGCTTTATTTTATTACTATTTACCACCAGATCCTAAACTTGCATAACATAATAAGTTCTGAATACATATGCTAGTTTCGAATAAAATTACATTTCTAACTTTCAATTTTTTCCATTGATGACATCATAGGTGCCACACAGTCATCATAGTTGATGGCTCTGGAAAAGTAGATTACTATGAACATAGTCGTGATGAAGTACCGAGCAGTAATGGAGATGCAGCTTGGACACCAAAGCACTATTGTTATGAATTAGGTTTAGAGGAATAATATTAATCTGGAACTTGAAATGGTTTTTGTACAGACAACTTTACGTAACAGTTTGATGTATTTCCTGTTTAGTGTGGTTTTTCTATATATGATGTTTGTTCTAAATTCCATTAAAAATTAACAAAATCAAATGTTTTTTACAATACTTTTTCAATAGTTCCTTAATGTTGATAAATTCAATATATATATATATTTAAAAGCAATACAATGCCATGTTTTAATGAATTACCCGATTTTAGATGAACCCCTGTTGAGTATTTTTTAACATTATGATAATTTATACTATACTGTTATACATCTTTTTTTTCTATTATCACCACTTTACCCCATACTGAGTCATAAAATGGTTTTACTCCATTTTTAAACAAATCAAATATAATAATAATAAAAGTTTCTAGCATTTTTTCTGCCAAAAATTTAATGCAAAAATATTAACCAAAACCCAGCTGACCATATCATATTAGTGAAATGTTTCCCAGTTTAAATATTACAAAAATATCTCTCGAAATGCAACATCAAGAAAAATCAGTTTTATTTAAGTAACGAAAGATTAATTTACACTAAATTTAAAGGTATGGCATTATTCTATTTTTATGAAATTTTATAAAAAAATATTTTTCAATTTTTACCACACTTTTAATTAAAAATTGTACTTTCTCTTTCATGTATTTGTTTAATTTATGAAAATAATTTTATTTAAAAAAAATCAAGGTTAAAATATAAATTCACATAATATGTGTAATATTTCTTCAAAACCCAGCAGATTTTTGAGCCTGACTGGACCCAGTTTGCCAATTCAATTCAAAAAAGCTATCACACAAGGATAAAGATTTTACTTGTTATCAATATTTATAAACTTTATCAATATGAAAATATGTTTCATCATTGTCATTCTCATGGTTTCATTCTTTTCCAACAGATTATTATATTATAGGTTCAATTATATCTTATGCCCAATCATAAAACATAATATCTTATGTTTTATGATTATAAAACATAATATCTTATGTTTTATGATTGGGCATTATTTAACCAAAAATTGTTTTAAAACAATATTCTTTCAGATTTTACAATAATAAATTGATACAACCTTTATTGCATGGAAATTTAAACTACTAAAATTTGATACATTTTAAATCTCATACGGTAATTTCAAATGTCATCCTTCACCAGAAAAATTTTAAAAGCCAATAAATTTCAGAATAACAGTTTTATACAACATCCACAGGTAAAAATCAAATTTCAATCTGTAATGGTTCTGCTATCGGAATGAGACCAGTGTTTTCATACAGCTTATTATCTAGACTATAAAAATCCATTTCTGATCTGTCATTTAGTTCTGAAAAGAAAAAAAAATATCATGTAAACAATGAAAGAATGCAATAAAACTGCTTGAGACAATAACATACAGTTCATTTCCCCATGTAATTGAAACTTATATTCCGATAAATATTTAATTGAATGACAAGCCATTTTAAATTGCTATACTCAATCATTGTGATAAGAAACTAAAATGAGCTAGGAATAACGCAAATGGTCATGCTGCCTTTTACTGCATACAAGTTCATGGATCTACTAATAAATTATATTACTGTCTCAGGAGTGATTGCGACACAAAGTAAAACACCCTGAAAAATTTTTATACAAAAAGTCGGTATCACTTTTTAATGCACCACAAATTATACAACAGGTTTTCTACCCATATAGTTACAACTGCATGTCTAAAATAACTTTTGAAACTAAAATTTATATTTTACTTAAATGTTACTTACCTACTTCTAACTAATAAGAAAAATTTTATTTTTTGCAAGTAAATTGTAATTTATAGTAAAAGGTAATGAATAGGAATTTCCCATGACTACATATTTTTTGCCAAATTTTTGCAGTGAAATGCTTTTTCTATTTAGAGTTATTTTTTCATTTATTTGTCAAGTATCTGCAACTTTTAAAATAAAAGTTGAGAAAATAACTCGAAGTCGAGTGCCGATTTCAGGAAAAGGACATTAAAATGGGTTATACAAAAAATTGAGGTTCGGAAAATGAGCAACTTTTTACTATGTTTCTCGGAAAAATATCAAGTCCAAAAAAACTCCAAGTTATTTATCCTTATTTTAAAAACAAAAATAAAGTCTGGAAAATAATTTACCACTTTTGGCAATGTTTACATCGGCAATGTAAAAATCACCAACCCTGGGGTTTAGCTCTGAAACAAAATTCCAAAATGGTGCCGACGCCCAGTTATCTGTAACAAAAGCAAGTGGGACGCGGTGCAGGCCTTGCACGGCAACGTAACTACAACCCTGTCAATTCTTCTAGTAAATGCCAAGAGCTTTCGCCAAGCAGTAAACGAGGACACTTTGCTTTTCCTTCCACACCGCAACGTCAAACTTCTCCCCTCCCCACAACAGAGGGGAGAAAATACCTCCACCCCTGTCTTCTCCCATGCTGCTGCCTTCCTCTGCCAACCAGTTCGTGTTTGGAACAAAGATGGCTGGCGCTGTTACAATCCTTGCTGCGTAAAGGGTTGCTACAAAGGGAATGTCTATCGTTTTTCGACATATTTTTTTGTTTCCATCCGCTAAACTTTCAATTTTGAAGACTAAAAACTCTGACTTTTAAAACACGGAAGGAGGATAAGAAAACCCCAGATTTCCGGGGTACACGGGGAATACAATCACCCCTGCTGTCTGCCTGCACAAGGAAAGCTCATGCCAAAATTTGTGCCGGTCTGTCACTGTGGCAATGAGGTGTCTGATTTTTCCAAGGGAGGCTCAAAAGTCAGGAATATTTAGTGTGCCATATCAGTGCAATTAGCATCAACTTTGCAATAGTTTTTATTTTTCAAATAGTTTTTTGTAATAAGTTTTGTTGTGTAATAGTTTTTTATTTCATAAATGAGATCGTTTACTGCTTTCATATTTAATTTTAAAATTAACAATAACCTTGAAGATGCATGACATGCTGCCAAATAAGCACACCTACTAACTCCTGTAGAAAATGAACACTGTGTTTCAGTGGCAAACGTCATACACTAAACATTACGGCATGAGCTTTTCTCCTGATAGAGGCAGTATACAAAATGCTTTAGAGTAGAACAAAGTTTTTATGCAGAGGATTGCCGTCGGATCTTATTAAATTGGGATTGCATAGATAGAAGCATCCTTCGGCACATTGGTCCTTTTAAGGGGAAATAGGGTCCCAATTAGGGGTTTTGTCCATCCCTGGGGGACACCCAAAATGGATTTGAGAGTTTCTAAAGAATACGTGAATTATCATTTTTTTCACATTACATTTTGAATATACTTAATTTATTAGTATGCCCATATCCTACTTTTCTGTCAAAAAAAGCAGCATTTTTTTTTTTTTTTTTTGTACATTATCTGTTCAAAATGAAACTCGTTCTTTTAGAGGGAGTCGGAATGTCTGAAGACATGGCCTTATAAACAGTTTTCCCCCTGCTACCATTTCAGATATGTATATTTGTGTATGTGGTGAACCTTTTATTTTTCATTTGAAGCGTGAAAAGGGATTATAAGACAGCATAATGCAGAAAAATTCCTGTGTGCCCCACTGTATATATATATATATTCATTTAATACCTTCATCAGATATATAAATAGGTGATGGCAATCTATCTTCAGGCTCTTCAAAATAGTTTAATGTAGAATTAGAGCACGCCAGAAAGAAATACTTTATGTCCAATTCAGTAAGTCTGTCTTCTTTTGAAATTATGTCTTCATAATTGTCTAAAAGAAATATACATGAGAATTGCCAAGTACTATAGAAATAAACACACATACACTGTCGGATGCAGAAAATGCATTGCCATAGGAATTTAATTATATACATATACTTTAAACCTCCTTTTAAAACCCTAATAAACACCAAAAATGGGAGTTTAAAAAATAAAAACGGAAAATAAAATACAGTAAAACTCGCTTAAGACGCTCTCTTCTGTCAGTCCTTAGATATTTCCTATATTACTCAATGCAAAACCCACCAATGCAATTCAGATAAGACACTTTGTTCTTAGCTATTGCTTTCAGATAAGACGCTCCAACGTGCGAGACATGGAGTGTAGTAACTCGACTAAAATTAATGTTTTCAATTCTATTGATTATATCAGCTCTGCAAGGGATAACAAGTCGCTTTCAGAAAGCTGCATTTGAATAGTCGAATGATTCCGAACAAGTTGACAGCTTAGGTCTAGAACAGTGGTCAGCAACCCGTTGATCGCGACAGCATTTTGGACTGTTTTCATACCTTTTAAAAAAATTGAATGACTTTTGAATTAGAAGGCAAATCTTTTCCTTTTTCAGAAAATGCTTATTAATTTGTCAGACCATTCACCGGAGCTAAAAAAATTTGCCAATAATGTGGAATGTCAATTGTCATATTAACTAGGCTCTCGGGAAGTTACTTAAAATATGTAACAGCATTTCACCTGTGTTTTATTCAAAAAGCAAAACAACAGTATTTTATGAAATTTAAAAGAAATAATACATTAGTATCTGAAATATTTTTTGACGCGAGTTGACAGTGTTAACACAACATTATTTTAGAAATTTTAAAGTCAGTATTTTATAAGCATGAAAATTTTTTCTGACAAGAATTAACCTATAATTTGAAGAGAGGCGTAGTCCCAACATGTCCTATTAATAGTGCATACGTGAAAATGGCATATGTAACAAGATCGGACATACTATATGTTACATATGCAAGGCACTTATTTATGATGAGCATACAAACAAGAAATAATATACTGTTTGTGAAAATGAATCATGGAAATGGAACGACCCTTTGTCACCCTGATTCAACGTGTTCAGATCAATATGTTTTTGGTAACACACCTTTCGGTTAATATCAATTCAACTCAATGTCCAGAAATAACTGCAAATATCACATAAAATTAAGTTTTTAGAAGCACATAACAGGTATTACAACTTTCATTAAAATATAAATTACTTTTTTTACAGTCGAAGACTTTTATTAAAATTATTTTATTTTATCGTCTGCTAAGCCGAGTAAATTCATAAATTCACTTGAACTTTGACCTTAGCTTTAATAGCACAACCCTCCAGTGGTAATTTTGTTAAACATCTTCCCTGCTAATATCGTTAGATTTTATTGACAGTTACAGGAATTCTAATTAATGTTTATTAAATTAATTCTTAAGTTAATTAACCCACTTTAAATATGTTCTACGTGGGCGACTTATGGCTGTTTCTTTTCATTTTTCCAGTTCAATTAACACGTTTACGGCGGGGCAAATATCCACGTTTTTCCGCGTGAGGCGGGACTGTCTTTTATCCTTACGCTTCGTAAAGGCCTTCGAATTTTTATATATAATGTTGAGAAAAAACAAAACAAACTTATTCTTTAATGACTTCTTTTCTGAAAACAAGTGACTCACCTGTGATGCACACCGCCCCACGGAACAGTCAAGTGTGACCCACCGTTGGGTCACACCGACGTGAACGTGTTAAACAGATTTTCGGTCCCAATAAGCAAATAATATTAGGCTTATGTTATTGGAAATCTTTTGGTTCTTTAGAGATTGTTCCGAATAAGTAGCTGGTCCATTGGTTCAATTAAGCAAATTCCACTGTAATTGCCAACATTGTTGGAAATTTTTACAACAAAAAAATGGTTAACAGCAAAAAAAAGTTCATTATTTTTTGATAAATTTCGAAATTTTGAAGATTTGGAAATTCCAATATTAAAACACTGAAAATTGTCTGAGAGAGAATTCCAGTGTATAACCAGAACACAATCACGCTCGTTGTAAGTTTTTCAAAGTACAAAGATTTTTGCTTTTCTTAACCCATTAGCCGCTGGTGTTGCGTTGACGCAATGGCTACTATGAAAAATCATAAAAAATTCACTAATAAAGTTATTTGTGTATTGATTGCAGTTTTAGATTTAGTACTATCAATAGAAATGCCACAAAAAAAAAAAAAAAAAAATGCTTCAAAAATTTTTTTTTTACTTCTAAAAACAAGCGCTATTTCTGCTGATTTTTTTGTCCAAATTTAAGTTCTCAGATTTTTCTAGAAAGACTGTTAAAAAACAAAAAATAGGGCTTGGAAGTAAAATACTTTTCAAGGTCACAGCTTACTTTTCAAGGTCACTTTTTCTCAATGTAAAATTAAGATTTAGAAGTGTATATTAGTAAAAATAAATCATTTGTTTTCACCATTTTATTTTTTTTTATAAATAGTATTAATTATTTTTTAAATGTAAACATGCATTTCTAATACTTTTCTACACAATTTTGCTTATTCACTATTGTTACGAATAACGGCTAATACGAACAAATTCGCAAATCTTTGGCATTTTGTATTAAGCGAGTTCAACTGTATATCTATGTTGCATATCGAAAACAAATAATGATTTCAAGTTTTGGCAGTTAATGGGTTAAGGTAGAAATAAACACAGATATTATTTGTCAAAAAAATCTTAAGATTAATAACTTTTTGAAATACTTTTTTTTTTAATTTTCAGAACAGGTTCTTTAAAATTTTCAGAAATGTCAGAAAATTTTGGATCAAAATCACCCATGCTATTTCTATTAGCTTGATTTGCACTGTAAAGTATGAAATGAAACAAAATAATTATATAACTTTTTAACCAATACACTCAAAAATTGCAGTTGCTTTTAAGTTCTTCATATTTGTGCTAATTCTAAAGCAGCCAATAAAATTTATATTAACAATTTGAGGCAAGAAGAAATAGGCAGTATAGGAAATACTATTTCTAGCGTGCAGAGGAAAAAGTAATTTTTTCCCATTGCCAATTCTTTATTCCCTCTGCTGCTTCAGCGATACATAGGTCGCGAAAATGCTACCAATTTCACCTATTAACCCTTTCGGGACGGGCGCCGCAGTCAGCGAACTGCAGCCACCAGCCGAGGTTCTACCAGAATACGTCACTTGCGGACAGGCGATTTTCGCTGCTAAGCCTAACTTTGGAAAAAAATTCATAAAAAATTAATTTTTTATTCAATTGCTTCAAAATTTGGAACATTATAAGAAAAACTTGTTGTCAGCCATCCGGATTAATTTTAAAACTTCATCATATTATTTTCCGTAAAAAGTCTATAAAATAAATTTAGAACTATGAAATTTTTGACTTACCTCAAGTTATGTACAAAAATATCCAAAAAAAAAAATTCACAAGAATTTAGTTCACGCAGCATATAGATACAAATAAAATAATACAAATTATTTTATTGCTAAAAATTATCCCTGCTGTCGTGGGATGTAGAAGGCATGCATGCTGCAAGTTCTGTGCCTGATAGTATGTCAGTATCAGAGTCACTTTCACCTTCCAGTTCCTTTGAAATATCAAAACTATCATCACTATCTCAGAACGAATCATTCACTAAATGGGTGTATTTCTCTTTTTTTTAAATATAGTTTTTTCTCTTTGCCGTTTTAATAATAAAGCATTTGCCAAATGATACCAGAAAATTTCCTCTAAGCGCTAGCCAAATACGAATAGAAATGAAGACAAGGAAGCAAACCACTGAATATCTATATGTTACCGTTAAAGTATATAATGCAGTTATTTCATAGAATACCTAGTTATTCCATGAAATAACTGATCGTGTCCGTTAAAGTGTGTAATATGTTATTAATTTGACACTTTAACTAGTTATTCTATGAAATAAGTAGGTATTTTATAAATTAACTAATGAGAGACAGTTAAAGTGTAAAATAAACAATTTATCTAAATTGAAATAACTAGGTATTCTATAAATAAACTAATGAAAGACAATTAAAATGAAAAAGAAGCAATTTATATAATTTATGCAGCGTATAAATGGTATTTATGGAAACTTACCATAAAATCATTTATTACAACAAGGATTACTAAAATGACACTTGGAATTACAAAGAACATTTCTAAAACAAAAACATTTTTTGTTGACACACTGGGTTTTACATGAACATTTTTTAAATCCCTGACCAGTACCTAAACTTGTAATGCAGTAGGGGTGGAAGGTAAATGTTTTTGTCGTACGAGATATATGATATAGATTATTTTACACTTTAACGGGCTGCAGATCGTTCTTCTATGAAATAACTAGTTAAACCATGAAATACAACATGAGAGTTTTACACTTTAACGGACACGATCAGTTATTTCATGGAATAACTAGGGATTCTATAAAATAACGGGTTTCATACTTTAACGGTAACATATATATCGACAAAAAAAGAAATAAAAGTACTTGGAATGATTCAAATCATTTGCATGTGTTTATATCAGCTAATCCAGTTACAGTTCTAGTTTGTTTATTTTCATTACTCATTGCAGCCGCTGTTCTCTCATAAATCTTTCCCTCCAACCCGAACCAAGGAAAAAAGAATTAAAAAAAGCTATGGAAATGAAGGTCAACATTCTCCAGTCTCGACATATTACACCATAACAGTCATAGGGTCCCATCTAGTATCAAAGAAAAATACTAATATTTCATTCCATCTGAAATCCCGTATGTGGTACACCCGTCCTCAAGACTATTAGAGCAGCGAGACGTATTCGTCACACCCGGCTCTGAGGTGGCTCTCGCTGGCAGTTCGTATACATCCTGCAGTTCGTATACATCGCACCCGTCCCGAAAGGGTTAAGTCTTCAGAGAATAAGGTGTTAGGACAATGCGAGTTCTTCTGTATTAAATTATGTATAAAATTGGCCACATTAGTCTTTGGAGTCTAGAGTGGTGCAGCATTAGTACATGAAACATTTTAAACCTTATTATTGCCCCTTGAAACACTGTATTTCTCTTAAAATGTGTGTTGTTGAAAAAACTTTTAGAGAAACTCATTTCTATGATTCAAGTATCAATAAAGGGTTGGTGTTTGAACCTATCTTCTAAGATTAAAATACTTTTGGTAAAAATTGCACCATAGGACTTAAGTGGTAGAAGGATTTGTACATACCTTCGGGTTCTTCATAAATGTGCATTTCTTCAATATCAGAAACATCACTGTCAATTTCCTTTAAAATTTGAATGCATAATGTTAAGTATGAAATATTTTTGCATAAATGCAATTATTCTGTAAATTTTTGAAAGTTCACCCAAGATTCATCTTTGTTTTTAAGGAAGAAAAACATAGTACAAATAGTTAATATGATTTAACATTGAAAATATATGTATTGAAAACCTCATACTTCTTTGTAGTTTTACCTTATGCTTTACTATGGAACTCTATGGGGAAACTTTTCAAATATTGCCAAACTGACACTTGATTTGGTGTTTCCTTTTTTACGAGATATACATAAGTGTATGTTAAATAGTTGCCAATTCACTCCAGAGGTGTCCATAGGGAGGAATAATGGCCCAAGTTGCACCATCAGAATTTTTTTGGGAAGATTATTTTAGGAGGTTTTTTTTATTTTTTCAATGCGGAATTGTGGAATTTAGATGTAAAAAGGTACAGTCGAATCTGCACAACTTGGCCACTTTAGTTAACTATATTAAAAAGTTCACAAGTTTTCCAGGTGTGAAATATACGCGAATAATGAGATATCTTTTCGTTTCCCCCCACCCTTTAACATCTTTAAGAACACTATATTTCTTAACCACAAGGTAACGCTTTTGAACCAGCGTAGCAACTGGTTTTGAAGAGGAGAAACTTAGAAGTTATTCGTCTTGCATTCATCAGTCAATTGCACCTAATGTAATGAAGTTCAAACTGTATCGTTAGTTTGTAGCGAATGCATGTACAGTACCGAAACCAAAATATGGCATGCTCGGGACTGGCGCTAGGCCTGATTTCGGAATTTTCCGAATTCCAAAGCCCGACCCAAAACAGCGGATTTACAGAACCAAAAATGGTGGATTTAAGTAAACATCAATGCTGATATTCGCATTTTACTTCCAATTGCACTATTTTCTCAACAGGTTGATAAATAAGCAACTTTTTTGTTTTGGAAAGGTAATATAAGTAAATCCATGTGTTAATAACATGTGGGGGGGGGGAGGGCACTTGACTGTATATAAATACATATACAGGGGTTAAAATTCTGGTAGGCATGGTGGGATTCCTGCTCAAATTTCACAGATCCCGTTATTAAAAATCGACTAGGTGGGACTCTTCTGCCAGCAGAAGATTCGAAAAATTTCAGTAAAAATATGAAAAATTTATATTCCTCCCCCCCTTGTACATATAGTGACCAATATTATTATAAAGGGGAAAAAAATCATAACTTCCAAAAAAAATACAATCCCCTCCATCAGGGTTGGAAAAAAAACCTGGTTTTGATTTTAAAAAAATGTTTTTTTGGTTTAAACTAGATTTCTTTTGGTTTAAACCGGATTTGTTTTAGATTTAAATAGCATTTGTAAGAAAAACAATTTGACTTTTGGAAAATCATGAAGATTTTTTATCATTAATTGTGAATAAATGTTATTAGTAATTATTTCCTTGATAATCAATTAAACAACTAAGTATAAAACCATGAATTGTAATTACCTTATGAATATAGTTTTTTTTTTCAGAAACTTAACTATTAATATAATACTATACTTATCATGAATAAATGTTATTAGTAATTATTTCCTTGATAATCAATTAAACAACTAAGTATAAAACCATGAATTGTAATTACCTTATGAATATAGTTTTTTTTCCAGAAACTTAACTACAATACAGAACCTCTTATCCGGCATGCTCGGGACCATCGCTATCCCAGATAACTGAATTTTGCGGTTTTTTGGATCGCTAAAAGATGACGATATCGGAGGTTTATCGAACCCAAATTACAATAACAAATGGTAATAATACTTCAAAATAAGTAGAAAGCAGTAAATAAATACTTCTAAATTAAGAAATATTAAAAGAAAAGAACTAGTATATTTAAAAGATAAAACTCAATAACATTCACAAGTCAAAACGAGAGAGGGGCGAGGGGGTTTGAAAATTACATTTATTAAATGATTCAAATACAGTATGGGACCTAAAATTCGAAACGCTCGGCGCCGCGATCTTTCTGAATTTCGGAATTTTCCGGATTTTGAGTTCTCATTCAAAAAATTTTGTAAGCAGCATCAGGGCCCATATAATTTTGTTTTACCATTTAAGAAGTTTTTATTACCATTTTGCTCATTCATAGCATTTTTTTATTATTGTATATACTCGCCTATAAGTCGCGGAATTTAGCACAAAAAACGAAGTTGGAATCTGTTTACATTCGAGGCAAACATCGAAAAATCTAAACTTTTCTCGATATTAATTTAGCCTCTTTAATTAAACAATAAAAGAAAAGAATTCCGTCAAATTCTAATATGATTTTATATTCCTTAGCCACTTACTAAATACTTTAAATTGCAGTAAAAGATCCGACTATCGGGAAAATGCGAGAAACGCCGAATTCCAATTTCGCGAATATTCTATATCGCGCGAAAATTAGAGCTCATTTAAAGAAATAAATATAATAAAACTACAAGAAATAAAAAACAGCAAAATGTGATGATATTAACTCTGAATTAAAGCAGCAATTAATAACAATTCCTAACCGCAAAAACGAACCATTTTCAGAAAATCGTGAAATAATGTTTTTGAATTCTGCAAATTTCCGATCTTAAACATGTTCAATACATTTTATTTTCTTTTAAAATGCCTATTCCAAAAAAAAAAAAAAAAAATGGCATTTACATGCAGAAACGCGCAAATTTCACTCTTATATAACGAATCCGCTTTCGCAAAATCGATTTTAATAAAGAATTCATTTTCACAGTCGCAATTTACGTTGCGTTAATATCAATTTTAAATTCTTATTACCTTATCACAGCTCTTAAATAAATGAAAAAATATATAAAACAAAAATGAACGAGCTCTTATTTTTACACAATCAGCTATTACAGAAAATTCGCGAATCTGCGGTATTAAAAATTTTCCGACTTTTGTTGCAATTCGTCTTCAAATACTCACCAAACAATGAAATAAATGTATAAGAATCTAAATCAGGGCCGCAAAAAAGCCGGCTTTTTTAAAAAAAGGCCAGACCAGCCGGCTTTTATTAAAAAAGACCGGTCTTTTTAAAAAAAGGCCGGTCTTTATTGACCTTCTTCAGTTACACACAATACTATTTACTATTTGCACCTATACTTTGTCCATTTATGTTGCTGCTGTTAATTTTTGTAAAATGAAGCTCAAATCTTTCTTTTACTGGAGTTAATTTAAAATTAGATTCAGAATTATTTCGTTACCTGAATGCATTTTACAATACTAATTACCATTTTCGTGTTTGTGTGCTTAATTTTGTGAGACTCTCTTGCCTAATATTATAGCTATACAGAATCTATTTTTTTTCAACACAAAAGGAGAAGGAAATTAAATCCAGGTTGGGATAGGAATCAAATTTGGTTTTTTCTATAGTCGAGCACAATACCTTATTTTAATACATATGAAAGCCTATCCTACTACATCTTCAAGTACATACTTCTGACTTAAAATTGATATTTAAATGTTAAGAATTTAGTCACTTTAAAATATTTCAGAATACTGAAACTTGTAATAAAGAGCTATATTCATTAAATTTTTCTATCATATATTTTACACTACAAAAACAAAAAAGTTTTGCTCAAGGGGAGAAGAGTAGGAAAAACAGTGATTTGAAGTATCCCCCTTTCATTTAACAAAATGAATAAACCTAATTAATTAAACTAGTGTTTACCTACACAGCACTACTCATGTCAAAAATTTAAAAGAAGTCGTCTGCGGTGAGTAGTTGGCTCGCTTTTATATAAGGATTTTTTTTATATAAATAACATTAAATTTTTTTAAGATGAATATCATTCTAGTACAATTGAACGTTGACCAACTGGTCTGCTTCAAGATGAGCATCTTTTATTTTATGCAATTCATTTGACAAATTCAAATAGCTTTTATTTCTATTTGGATCAGAGAACTAGTTAAGGTTCTGAAAAAAGTTTTAAAAAATAAAGGTGCTTTAAAATATACAAAAGATTATGAGTTAAAGACTAATAAGGCAAATGATTGGTAATCTTTAGTTCATATAGTAGTGTCAAGTGAACTTTTGAATTCTTAGTAAAAATCTTTGAAAATAAATTGTTTAAATTGCATGGAATCTAAATAAATTTCTAATAAGCAGCACTTTCTCTTTGCTATTTCTATAATGTATCATTCTATCGAATAATTTTCATTCTTATTTCAAGTACTATTTTGCTATTGCAGTAATAATTTAATTGAGTAAATGATATAAATGTAATTTTTTATTCAATACTTTTTTGGAAAAAATAATTTTAACATAAATTTTAAATAAAAGCCGGCCTTTTTAAAGCGGTTTAAACCAAAAAAAAGCCGTCTGGCTTTTTTTGGCCCGGCTAAAATCCGGCAGCCCTGATCTAAATACAAATTTATTTCGTGTTTAATTATTGAAATGAAATAGAGAAAACTTCTGGTTTTCTCAATTTTTGTTGGAGAATTTTTTTTTCTAATTTTCTTCTGCAAGTACGATGATGCACCCTCCCCTAAAAAAAGATCGTTTTTAGACTAAATTGTTCGACTTATAAACACTGAATCTGTTACTTGTAACGGAAAAATGCGCATTTTTAAAGGTATTTTCAAAAAATTCGTATTTTTACCAAATGGGCAAAAAAACGCGAATTTTTCAAAAATGGCGGGTAATTCGCGAAAAAATTCCCGGTTTTCTGGTTCCCGGATAAGAGGTTCTGTACTGTATTAACATATAATACTATACTTATACAGACCTTTTAGCAAATTATTAAAGAAATAATTATTATGAGGGTTGAGTTTTAACAAAAGCATATTTTACTAAATCAATAAGAAATAAGCAAAAATGAAAAATATATTAAAAATGTGTGTTGATTTATAGTATTATTAATATCAACAAATAATTATAAGTCTCTTACTACGTATATATTTTACTTTTAAAGTAAAAAAATCAGTCACTTCCCCAATTTTGCAATGATAACTTATACAAATCAGCAACATTGACTTGGAAAATATCAGCATTATATTCAGCATTTTTTAATACAAACTTTTTTTCTGATTAAAGATTAAATATACAGTAAAACCTATAAAGTTGACCACCTTTGTAAGTTGACCACTTTTTCCAGGAACAGATCTATCCCTTCACCCTCTATAAGTTGACCACCTGTCTAAGTTGACCACTAAAGTGCTGCACCGCGAGTGGTCAACTTGCACACGTTTCACTGTATGAGGTTTTATATTTTTAGAAAAGGTTTGTTTTTTTTAAATTGCAATCTGTAACATACATTTGCAAATTGGTTATTATTAATATACTTTATTATTTCTAATATATGTCCTTTAACTCCAGGAATTACAATTGCAATATCATTTAATGTTTAGAATGATATTTTTCCCCAGGCTAATTTTAGAAAAACCCAAATAGTCTGACACGTAGATAGGAGATAAGAAAAATTTGTACTGATTAAAAAAAAAAAAAGAGTTTGTTAATTTACAAATTCATTATTTATCTAGTGCTGTGCTTGTAATTTCTGCATAAATTGGATTTTGCAATTTTTAATAATGTGCAAAATTGATTAAAAAAATGTTTGGTTTAAACCAAGTGGTTTTTTTAAAAAAAAAAACATTTGATTTAAGCCATGGCTGCCTGCGATCATATAGCGGCTGTCCAGACACGGCGCCAGAACAAAGGAATAAGCGTTCAAACAATAGTTATTTTTTCCCTCACTGGTGCGCTGCAAGTATGTACTAGTTTTGTATGGAAATACATTACGAAAGCATTAATTTTGTTGGGTTTGCAGCATGCAGGGGTCGGCGCGAGTCACTTTTTTCACTAAAAGTCACTTCTTTTTCCATTGGCCACTTTTAGTCACTTTTTCAAAAATTGGTCACTATTTTCACTTTTTTTTTAAAAGTTGGTTACTATTTTCATGTTTTTGCCCTTTCTCTGGCATAGCAACCAAAAAAAGTTACTTTGTCTGTATATGAGTTAAGAAAACATTGCAATTTTCATAAAAATACGTGTGCCAGGGTTGAAGCTTCCGCGTATCCGCCATTTTTGGTTCTGTAAGTCCGCTATTTTTGGTCGTATTTTGAAATTCGGCGTGGTGCTGGCCCCGAGTGTGCCGAAGTTAAGGTTTGATATTGCGGTGTGGTGCAACCAGAAGGGGAGGCCTAGAGGGCCCGTGACCTCTCCCCACATCTAGAATGATAATTTTAATTGTTTTTAGTTTTTTTAACTCGAGAAGAGCAAATCCTAAGAAAATTCAGCGATATTTAAATTAGAATAGAAACTAAAAAATTTTAGCAGTTGCAGATTATATCACTCAGAAAATTAGCTTAATTTCTCTTTCCTTTCATCCCCGCCCCTCCCCCCACTCCCGAACTAAATGTCACAATCACAAAAGAAATTTTTTGGAGGGGATTTCTCAACGTAAAGACAATACCCAATTTTGAGAAAATAAAGTTATATTCTTGTCAAGAAATCATTAAATAATGATGAAGGGGAGGGGGAAATCTAAATTCTTAAAAAAAAAACTTTAGATCTGAAAAATTCTTAGCAGTTGCAGATTATATATATTGCTCAGTTTTAAAATAAACTGCCATAGCCCCCTTAACTAGATGCCTAGTGATTTGCAGGGAAAGTTGGCCGCGGATTTTAGTTACCTTTTCCCCCACCAGGAACGCTACTTATCTGCTATAACAAACCGCACTCTTTACATTAGTTTGAAGGGTAGAAGATTGCTTTTCATTGCTATTTCTTCTTTTCCCCCCTAATAATTTGATTCTTTTGAATAAAAACGGTGCTTTTCAGTACCAATATAACTAAATGAAAGATGGTTTACTGTGTTATTCCATTTTTCACAACAAATTCAGTAAAAGAAAAAAATAGTTTCAATGGGAACATTAGTTTGCGTGAAAAATGGATCTCCGCTATATCAAGACAATGGAATTATTATTATTATTATTACTATGTGTGTGTCCTTCATAATGTTTATTTGGCAAAAAATAAAAATAAATAAATAAATTAATAATAATATAGTGCAAAGCTATTTTTATTATAAATGTACATTGTTTATTATGTTGTCCAATCTTTACTGTAGCTTGTCCTTGGAATACGAATGATTTATATTATGATGCATTTTATATTATGCAAATATTAATTAAATTGAGCTTATCGATTTTTTTATTAAAAAAATTTAACTAGTTATACGAATGCATATATGGATTAATAAGAAATAATGAAAATTAGTAAGGAAGGAAATTCAATGCATAGAATCGAATTCTAACCATATTTCAAGAACATATTTAGTTCTATGGATGAATTAATGAGAATAATTTGGAAGTAATATTTATCCTATTATTCATGCTTAAAATAGGACATCAGTACAATGCATTATAAATTGTAATTATTCACATATTTCAACATTTTTATTGTATGTATGTATATTTTATTTATTTATAATTTTATTTATTGAAACCAAAAGGACTAGTTTTTCTTTCGGGGGGGGGGGGGGGATGGATCAGATTCTATGATAAGATTAAATGTGATTCTATTATAAGAGTAAAAACTTGATTTTTATGCAAATTTTTTATAACTCGGCTAAATGAAGAGTTTGGTTCCAAGTTCCCCATTTTAACGTTTTCATCGTTCTGCTCGTTTTTTGAAGCAATGATTTCTTGGAAAATACAAAAGATAGTGCGAAAATATATCTGCTACTTCGAGTACACTTAAAAGCTTTTCAAAACTTTGAACATCTTTTCAGAGTCTTTGCAAAACTCTTGACTTTTAAAATTCAGGGAAAAGTTTTAATTTTCGAGATCACTATAAGTAAATAAGGGGCCGTTCATTAATGATATCACGCTTTTTTCCCATATATTTGACCCCCTCCCCCCTTTGTCACAATATGCGACACTTCAGCGGACCCCCCCCCCCCTTTGTCACGCGTCACGCTATGTTGCATAATGCGTGATGTCACACTTCTTGTTACCCCCCTCCCCTCCCGTTGTCACACTTTGGCACAATTTCACGAACCCCCCCCCCCCTCGAAGCGGGACATCATTTATGAATGATCCCTTATAATAATAAAAATACATTCTTTTTTTTTTTTAAACAGATGAGTCAAAAAAGTATCTACTCAAATATGTATCACATGTATAGCTTTGCTGTTAATCGATCATGGAAGTTATACATTACCTCTTCTCAAAATTTTCAAAATGCTCCAAATAGTCTTTAATTATTTTATTGATAGCATTGTTCTCAAACAAATATTAAAAGTTTTAATTAAGAACTAGATTTTTATTTGTTTTCTTACAACGGTAAAAATGCTCAATTGAAATTAAGTGTATTATATTCTTTATGTATGAATTGTATAAATAATTATTCTCTTTTTTTTCACTGCATTTTTATCTATTTATTTATTTTTTTAATTTCATAATGTACTAGTTGAAATGTTATGATCAACTACCTAATTCAGTTGCAATATAGAACCTTCGATTGTATGAAAATTAAAATTTCATAAGTTCGATTTCGATTTAAGATATGAAAGTATTTAAAGTAGTATTTCGTAATCGAAATTTGATGCATTGTCTGTGGTACAGGTTGGCTAAGTACGCGAGTGTTCTCGACTTTTGCAAATGCTCTTATAGGAAAAATGCCAAACAAATATTTTTTTAATGGAAATGCTTAAAATTTCTTCTTTCAACACTTCTTTATATATTATATATATTCCATTTAACTCAACAATAATAATAATATTGAAATTAAAAATAAGTGATGACATGTAATTATAATTTTAACTACATTTATAGATTACAGAAACAATGCTTTATTTTGCTGCACAGCGCGTTTTTAAATTTTAAAAAAATTATTTATTTCTTAAGCGAAGTTTCATTTTACAGACTAAAATAATTAAATCAATACTTTAACGAAAATTCTGTTCATTTGTGTAACAAAATTTTTCTTTTAAAATACCTACAGTTAGGGGAAAACCACTTTAATAAAATAAAAGTTTTAATTTGATGCTCCGTTAAAATCTTCCTATACTAACCAGATATCAAAAATAAATAATATTACTTAATTCCCTACTGTTTTACTGCACCATAAAGAGCGAAGAAATAATGTAATAAATGAATCATATTATTAAAAATTTTTAAAAAATTCAAATGATTTTTTTAAAAGAACAATTTTTACCGTTTTTTATCACAATTTACCAAGTGTTAACAAGTATAACATCGTTTTCCAATAGCAAATAGGTAGCGCCCTCTAGCGACGTTTTCGTTGTCAGTGGGAGAAAATCGTTGCCGGTAGGGTAATGGGTTTCGCTCCATTTCGGAAGGCATCTAGTTAAGGGGGCTATGTTTCCATCCCTCCGCCCCCCCCCCAAAAAAAAAGGAATTGCATAAAGTTCAGGTAGAAAAAATAAAATAGTGCACCCCTCCCCCCCCCCATAAAGAATTTTTCTGATTGTGCCATTCATACTGTCATTATGTATGACAGTTATACCGTGTAACTAAAATTATAAAATCAGGGAATTTTTTGGAGCTCAATCAGGGAAGTTTCCTTGGATTGTGTTACTACTCATGAAATTACAAAAACAATATCGAATAATCAAATGGTTTGTTTCCTACAATGGTACAGAAGATTAACACAGTAATTTCAGTCTGAATAATTTTGATAAAATATCAAATTTAGATTTATTTCAAGTGGAATTTTCTAATCTTTAAACAAGTATAAAAAATATTTAAAAACGAGCATTTGCAAAATGAATTTTATTAAATGTTGAACATAAATTAAAATTTGAAATTTCTGCAGATTTGAATAAATATTTATTCATTTATATTTTTAAATAAGTAACAATTCAAGAAAGAAATTAATTAAATGAAATAACTTTCGTCTCTCTCACTCTTAGCCATTTATGTGTTTTGAAAAAGGTATTTATGAAGATAGTTACAGATATAAAACTTGTTTTTGAATAGGCTATAAATTTTTTTTTAAGTTTGGTAAAAGCTCTATTTATTCAGGTTTAGTTTTCAAAAGATGTCGAAATTGCTCTTTTTCAAGTTATATTTAGTTTAAATGAAAAAACACACACACAAGTTTACATTTTAATGGTCACTATTTTGGTCACTTTTTTTAAAACTGTGGTCACTTTTTTCACTATTTTGAAGACTCCAAAGTGCGCCGATCCCTGACCATGCATCATGAAAATTTCTTTTTGGTAAATTTTTAGTTTATGCATTACTGATCGGAAATATGTCTCCCGATGTTTAATTGTGTCTAACATATAGATATTTATTTTAAAGAAATTTTTTTTCATCGTAAATGAAATAAAAACGACAGAAAGCAATGGATTGTTTTTTCTAAGCATTAAATTAGTGAATGCATACATTTTATAATTTTAGGGATTTACTAAATTCACGCTTGGTTTATATGCATATATTTTAATTGTTTTTTCACTCCCATCCCATGTCACCTATTCAATTACTCTACAAATAGAAATCGTGAGTTTGATGCTTTAGATGATATTTTTAACCAGTGATGGCTGACATTTGCATTTCCCTTTATGTCTCGAACTTTACTGGTTTTATTTATTTATACATTGGTTTTATTTATTTGTACTTCAGATTATTAATAAGAAAACAAACGTCATTATAGCCCAAACTTCAGAAAACATATTTCGGGACAAGAGAAATCCTTTTATCAATGAATAGAATTGTATGCATCTGGATGCAAGAGGCCGTTCATAGATGACGTCACGCTTTTTTCCCATATATTTGACCCCCTTTGTCACAATATGTCACACTTCAGCGGAACCCCCTCCCCCCTTTGTCACGCTATGTTGCATAATGCATGAAGTCACACTTCTTGTTACCCCCCCCCCCTCCCCTTGTCACACTTTCATGAACCCCCCTCTCCCCTCGAAGCGCGACATCATTCATGAATGATCCCCAAGTAATTCGAGTGATTTACACACACTTGGATTACTTACATTTTTGAAGTCAAATCTTTACGCATTGATAAAGGGGTTCCTTTTAATTCCAAAACATGTGTATGGAGTATTAAAAATTGAGAATATTCAGAGGAAGCCCAGGTCCTCTGAATTCCCAGGTCTTTTTTCTTTTTTTCTAAAAAAAGAAAAAAAAGAGGTGGGAGGGGGAGGCTTACAGATAAGAGTATAAGTTATTGTAATGAAATAGTGGTGGGGGAGGGGGCTTTTGAAAAGTGGAGGGACTATCGTGTAAAATAAAAAAGTAGGCGGACGGTTTTTTCCTCTGTATAAAAAACATTTTAATGGTAAATAAATAACCCTGCAACGTATTTTGATAGTTACTTTTACTCTCAACACTTAAATGTTTATCCGACTTGAAATTCAAGCCTTTTACGCGATGATATTGCTATGGTAAGACCTTTAAATCCTCGCATTTAAGTACATGCTAACAGCGCCAATTGACTGAAGTGGCAGAAAATGTAAGTTCTGCTTGCACGCACTTTTTCGCCAGTTTGGACAGCCGCTATATGATCGCAGGCAGCCATGATTTAAACCAACCCTGCCCTCCGTATATAAAGCTTCAAGAGGAGTCTCCCCTTCACTTTAATATTTGAATTTTAGCCCCCCCCCCTCCCCCGCTGATCTCTTCTATCTATATACCTACATATATATACACATATGAAATTTATTTTTAAACAAATAAAAATGGAATCTTAAACATGTGCAAAGCAGCAAAAATTTAATCAAAGTTAATATGTAAATAAAATGAAGCAAAATAAGTTGAAATTGTGCTTTCTTTTTTCCATGTCATCTTGTTGATTCTAGTAATTATATTTTTAATGTTTGCTTAAAATTGTGAAGCAGTAAAAAAAATTTTTTCTGTTTAGTTTAGTGCTTTTGGCTCTAGTGTTATTTTTTCTTGAAATTTGTGAGGTGTTCTGCATCTCTCAGTCCTGGAGACGAACCAGCAATGATAGTCCTTGTCTCTCTTTCAAATTTTATTTTGCTTCATTTTATTTATGTATATATATCATATATATTACATAGATGTCTGTGTGTATAGAATTTTTTGGGGGTGATTTTTCTCATGAAGTATTTTAAAGTATTTCATTTTTGACATGAGTTGGGGAGATCAGTGGACCCCAAGAGGGATCTGCTGGTATCAGACTAAATTTTGAATAAAAAAAAAAATTAACTTTGTACAAGTAAACAATTATAAAAATATAATTACACGTTAATTTAAAGCACAAATGAGCAATAAAATGCAGACATATGTTTCGGGATTGCTTGGAATCCCTTTTTTTTCAATGCGACAGGGAGCTTCTAGATGCAAAACATCCAAATGAAGCAGACAAAACAACAAAAACAAAGCTTATATAGCCTAAGAATTTTCAGTAAACCAATCAGAATAAAGGCAGCGTGAAGTGGAAGTAGAAGTAGCATTGAAGGCACCAATAAGAGAGCAACAAACGAATCCAGTTGAAAGTACAGGAAGTAAAAAGGAATATCAATAAAAATAAAGCAAAAAAGACGACAGCATGCATAAAAATGTGAGAATACATGAAAATTGCAAAAATAATAAAATAAAATACAAAGAATAAAATTGAAATAAAAATAAGTACAGAAAATACCAAAACAAAGTACACGTGTAAAGGAGGGCGAAGGAGAAAAATAGATACAAAAAAGGAAAACAACAAGAAAACCAAGAAAGAACAACAAACTAAAGAAACTTATGCCAGACCTGTGAAAAATAAGGAGTTGAGGAAGAATCATTAATCAAATTAGAACTATTCCTGTTTATATGATAAGCTTCCCAAAAGCCAAGCTCTAAAGGGGAAGAACATTTTTGAATAATTTTACCAGAATTGAAATCAAAAAAGTGGTTGGAATTCCAACAATGTTGAGCAATGCTAGACTTATTTAACTCTTGCTTTCGTATAACTATTGCTCATTTGTGCTTTAAATTAATGTGTAATTATATTTTTATAATTGTTTACTTGCACAAAGTTAAATTTTTTTTATCAGTTAGGCTTAACGTGCCTTGAATTTTGTTCTTCTTTCTTTGTTTTTGTTCTTCCATCTGTTTGCTGCTTGGTGAGTGTTTGTTTTTTGTTCGTTTCTTCATTGCCTTTCTTGACTGTGTTTGTTTTTGCTTTTTTGTTTTCTGACATTCGTTCCGCATATTGTTGTTGTGTATGTTTCGCACTTGTTTTTGAATTTTGTTCTTTCTGTTTATTTTTATTTATCGAACGGTTTAGCTATTGTTTTCCCCTAATGTTTTGTTTGTTTTGATTCTGGTTATGTCTCAGGTTACCAGATTTTGTAATCTTCGAATTAAAAAGATTCGGTTTTTGAACCATTTAAAATTTCTCCAGTCTTGCAGGCGCAAGAAAGTTATTCCTAAGTTTATCACCTTGAAGTGTAATTTACCGCGTTCTGTTAGGGTTGATAAGGTAATTTTTCGTTCTAAATTAGCTTTACTTAGAGCTTCTATCCAGGAAACTAGGAAAAAACTTTCGTTCATAGAACGTGAACTTTATGATTTACATCTTTCTGTATCTAATTCTAATTTCGATTTTGAGTCTATTGATAGAATGTCATGGGCAAGAGCTCTTCGTTCCTCCGACAGTCACAAAATTACTTTAAATAAGAAATTTACTAAGTTGTGTAACGATTCAAATGTTCCTGTTCCGGCTGATTTGCCTCTTGTTAATAGGAACACTGTTGTAAATCTTTCGAAATTTCCTTTGAATAGTAATGAAATTAATGCTTTGAAATGTAATAACAATTTTGCTTTGGCTAAAAAGCCTTCTTTTTCTGAACTTATTGCTCCGGTTGAAAAAGCTTTCAAATTTAGTGCCTTAACTTCCACTCAAAAAGAGTCAGTTCGGCATCTTATTGCTTCCAATGTTGATTTCAATTCAAAAGTTCCTAATACTGGTTTTACCCATTCTGTGAAACGATGTGTCAATAATTTAGTTTCCAATTCTAATTTGGTCATTACCAAAGCAGACAAGGGTGGTCAGATTGTTGTTCTTAATAAATCATCTTCTGTTGAAAAAACTGATGACTTAATTGCTTCTGGTCCTTATTCTGAAATTTATAAAGATCCTAGTGACAAGGAGTTAAAAGCTATTTCTTCTGCTGTTAAGTCTGTTCATTCTATTCCTTTGATTGCTAAACGGTCTGTGATTCCTTCTGTTGCTAATTGTGCGCGTTTTTATGCTTTACCAAAGGTACACAAGGCAGGTATTCCTTTCAGACCAATTGTTTCCAATATTGGCACTGCTTCATATAAACTTTCCAAATATTTAGTTTCTGTGTTTTCTCCACTTAGGAGTCGGAATGTTTTCACTGTTAAAAATTCCACCGATTTTGTTAAGAAACTTCATAACTTCGTTCGGAATAATTCAGTTATGGCCTCTTTTGATGTTAATTCTTTGTTTACTAATGTTCCTATTGATGGCGCTTTGACTTGCCTCAGGAAAAGGCTTTCTGAATTCCATTTTACTTCTGTGGAAATTGAGGAATTAGTTTTTCTTACTCGTGTGTGCTTGCAACAGAGCACTTTTGTATTTAATGGTAAATTCTATGCTATGGTAGATGGCCTGGCTATGGGAAATCCTCTTAGTCCTATTTTAAGTGATTTCTATATGCATTATTTTGAGGAAAAACTGTTCCAGAAATTGCAATTTCAATTTTATGTTCGTTATGTGGATGACTGTTTTGTCCTAACGGACAGTAACTTGTTAGGTATTGATGATGCTTTTTCTATTATGAACTCCATTGATCCTAATATCCAGTTTTCTTGTGAGAAAGAACTTAATAGTAGCCTCGCGTTTCTTGATGTCTTTATTTCTAAGAGTGAGTCTGGTTTCACTACTTCTGTCTATCGTAAACCTTTCGCTGTTTCTTTACCTCCTCACAGACTGTCGTCTCATCCTCCCAACCAAAAATATTCGGCTTTTAATGCTCTGGTCCATCGTGCTATTAATATTTGCTCTTCTCCTGAGCTTCTCAAGATTGAACTCAACTATCTGAAAGCTGTAGCTGTTGATAGAGGATTTTCTCACTCTTTAATTGATTCTATTCATAACAAACTTTCTAAGAAAACTTCTGGTCCCAATAATGTGGTTTCTAGAAAGAATTTGGTTGTGTTACCATTCTTTCATTCTGTCAGTTTCCGTATTGCTAAAATCCTAAAAAGGTTTCAATTTCAAGTCGTTTTTGCTCCTAGTAATAAACTTTCCTTCTCTTCTCTTAAGGATCCTGTCGATCAACTTAACACTTGGGGTATTTACCAAATTAGTTGCCGTTGCGGCCTTTCTTACATTGGACAGACAAAACGTGCTCTGAAAATTCGTTTAAATGAGCATAAAGGTTATGTACAAAAGCAAGAGTTAAATAAGTCTAGCATTGCTCAACATTGTTGGAATTCCAACCACTCTTTTGATTTCAATTCTGGTAAAATTATTCAAAAATGTTCTTCCCCTTTAGAGCTTGACTTTTGGGAAGCTTATCATATAAACAGGAATAGTTCTAATTTGGTTAATGATTCTTCCTCAACTCCTTATTTTTCACAGGTCTGGCATAAGTTTCTTTAATTTGTTGTTCTTTCTTGGTTTTCTTGTTGTTTTCCTTTTTTGTATCTATTTTTCTCCTTCCCCCTCCTTTACACGTGTACTTTGTTTTGGTATTTTCTGTACTTATTTTTATTTCAATTTTATTCTTTGTATTGTATTTTATTATTTTTGCAATTTTCATGTATTTTCACATTTTTATGCATGCTGTCGTCTTTTTTGCTTTATTTTTATTGATATTCCTTTTTACTTCCTGTACTTTCAACTGGATTCGTTTGTTGCTCTCTTATTGGTGCCTTCAATGCTCCTTCTACTTCCACTTCACGCTGCCTTTATTCTCATTGGTTTACTGAAAATTCTTAGGCTATATAAGCTTTGTTTTTGTTGTTTTGTCTGCTTCATTTGGATGTTTTGCATCTAGAACTCCCTGTCGCATTGAAAAAGGGATTCCAAGCAATCCCGAAACATATGTCTGCATTTTATTGCTCATTTGTGCTTTAAGTTAATGTGTAATTATATTTTTATAAATTTTGAATATCTGAAATCTGATTTGGCCATTGTACGAAATATTTGGTTATCCGGCATATCAAATTTGATTAAAATTTAATTATTAACATGGTTTTAAAATATATATGTGAATTACAAACTTAGGAATTTACAAACTGTGGGGTATTTAAAAGTATTTCTATGTATAAAATTTACAGGTTTCAAACATCAGAGCCAGATATCCGGTACATATCCAACAGACAAGGAATACTGGTTACCTAGTATCTGTAAAAATCATTGCATCATTAAACTGGCGAGGGGGCACCCCTGGTTCACCCATCTATAGAAATGGACTAAACGGTAAAAGATATTGATAAAAAAAGAAAAGTTGAAATTAGCATTGATTTATTACAAAAAACGAATAAAGATTACTTTTGAAACATCCAAACTAGACCATGTACAGACCCTACTGCAACGTTCAACCTTCTATGACTAACTGTTTTTGAATTATGCAATTGTCACGACAAAACTGTCAAGCCACACTCAGGGATGGTCAAAATAGATTTTTCAATGGCCCATTTAATGTACATTTGTGTAGCATTGTGAAAAAATCATGAAACTTTATTCATGAGTGATTAAAAAGGACATTCAGGCTGAAGTTTGAGTGGGAAATTTTTCATGGATACAATACTTATTTTACTTCCTAAAAGAAAGTAAAAAAGAACATACAACTTACGTTGGAAAAATAAACCAAAAAAAAGGAGAAAAAAAATCAAAATATACCATGAGTGTTTTTCTGTTTTTTCTCTCTTTATTACTTTTTTTTCTTTCAATGCTGAAAGTGGCATAAAAGCTTAAAGATATTATTTTTCAAATACAGTTCAGCATAATTATGAATACCTAAATAAAAGTACTGCATGCACTATAGTCAAAACGAACTAAAAACAAAAGAAAATTTAAACACAGATCGTTTCATTAAGATTTTACTTTTCATAATTCATTTATCTATCTATCTGTGCAGTAAAACACCTTTGAAAGGTTTAGAAATCAAAAATATCTTTTAAGGCCTAAGAATGAGACAAGGACTCTTCAGTGTTGGAAGAACTGAAGAAAACTGTCAACCAACACTGAAGAGTCCTTGTCTCATTCTCAGGCTTTTAAAGAATTTTTTGATTTGTAAACCTTTCAAAAGGTGTTTTACTGCATGTCTGTCATATATTGCTTTACTTAAATTGTTGCTGCTTTGCCCATGTTTCGATGATAAGTGTTTATTTTTCAGTTTTAAGTTTTTTTCAAATGTGTCTTCCTATATATATATAAATAAGTTTGTTCTATTCTTTTTTTTTGCTCCTTTGTGGTGATTTAGATTCTTATTTCTTTGGTTTGATTTCCAAAATAAAGCCACATGCAACACACATGAAAAATAATGTAACGAATGACATTGCGCTACAATTTGGCAGTTTTAATTATCCTTTGGCGACAAATCTGGCCCTACTAATGGAATTGTTCCTACATTTTTTGAAGTACGGTTTACAATAATACTTAATTTTAGTTGATTAGTGTATTTTGCTACATACTTTTTCAATGGTTTGTAATAGCACCGATTTTGTGATTTTCCGCTTTAATTCAAGTTTGTCTGGCTGTTTTGAAAACATTTCTTTATTTACTTGGGGCACTTTTTATCCCATCACTAATTCAATTTTGCCAATTAAGCTTCCACTTATCACTTCCTCTTAATTTTTAATGTAACTACATTGGGACTTCTGAGGTACTTTCTTAATGGACCCTTTCACATGTTATATAATATTTTTAAGTGTTGACAACATGGAATGTTTTATTTGAAAAATAGGCAGATTATTATTTTTAAATACTTATTTCAGGTGACCCCGCAGGTGATATATTTTAAATTCAGCATGGGCAACGCCGTGCGGGTACTACTAGTTATTCATAAAATTGAACAAGCTTAAAAAAATTCAAGTGAAACTTACATCATTTTCCACTGTTTCTTCTTTTAATGGAATATGTTTTTTGAATGCAAGCTTTTCATCACAAGACGAATCAGAAGCAAACGTTCGGAATTGATTAGTATTTGTAGAATCTTTGAAATTCTTCAAACTTTGACTTTTTGGCCAGAAATGAGAGCCTTGAATATCTGAAGAAACAATATTACTTTGTGAATTGTAGATATGAAACACTTATTTTTTTAAAGTATGGCAAGTCAATTTTTTGTTATTGTGAGATATTCAACACTAAAGGTGCCAAAGCATTCATTTTTCCCAGGCCTGTCATTCCAAAATTTTTCGGGGAAGGGGGTAAAGGTCTTAAACTGTATATAGCATTAAAAAAACAACAAAATACATGTTCATACACATAAATACATTATAATTCGCAAGAACGGGGGGAGCAATTAACCCTCCCCCCTCCAATAACAGACCTGATTTTGCTTGCTTCAGTATGGGACCCCAAATTCGGAATCCCAAAAGCCGGAACTTTTTCAAAAAAGTTGGTACAGTAGAGCCTCGGTTATCCGAGCCCCGACCAACTGAGTTCCGGGTTAACTGAGGAACATTTATTCTTGAAAAGGAAATTTTTTGCCGGCGTCACCAGCTACAACAATTGCTTAAAACTGCAGCAAAGAAGTGAGCAAGTTCCGTTAAACAGAAAACAATTTTTATGTATAAACTTCAAGAAACAACTTTAACTGGAACCAGGGTTTGTGATTTTTTTTAAAAAAGACCTTAAATATTTTGGATATTGATTATGTTACATTCATAGAAACAATATGGCATGCTAATCAATGTGCAAAAAATCACTTTAAGCTATTTTCACAGCAATATTTTGTAATAATAATGATATAAAAAAATTTTAATACAAATGCATAACTCAAATGAAACTTAACCCTACTTAGGAATAATAGTACATTCATAACAAGTACAGAGAAAATAAACAAATTTAATCTGAATTATTTTGCTGTTTAAAGCTGGAAAAAAAGTAACAATTGTGTGTTTAATTTTTACATTGAGTGTACTTTAAATCATTTTTCTATTTTATAAATGAAAAAGGTTGAAATATTTTTACCCATTTAGTAAAATCATATGCTCACATCATTACTAAAAACTGAAACTTTTTATTTTAATCAAATATCTTATTGAAAACTTCTATGATAAAAAATATTGTAGAAGGAAAAAAAATAAGCTATTAGGGGACATGGCTGAAACTTTAAGGATACATATTCTGAATTCTAATTGTTGTTTTAAACACTATCATTCTGAAGTACTTATTGTATGGCATTTATTAAATTGCTCTAAAATACTATTTTTAAGATAAAAAACACAGAATGGTTCATGATTATTATGAATTCTAATTTGAATGATTGAATGAATATTATGCTTTGCTGTTAAGATGCTTGAAGAATAAGGGTAATATTGCAAAAAAAAAAAAATAGTAATTAGTTCTAAACTTATGAAATATGTTATGCACACAGACAGATGGACCTAGGAAGTTTTGTTTGTAACTAACTGATTGTAATAGCAACATATTTCATTTTACAACACTTTCTAATATTGTAGTAAGATCAATGATTTTTTTTTTTTTTTTTTTTGAAAAAAAAAATCACTTGATTTAAATTGCGATTTAAATCGACGAACCCTGACTGGAACATGTACTATACTGCGCTGTAGATTTAAAATTAGATATTTGTATGTATATGTGATGTCATTTTTTCATTTTATAATATGTACAGTAAAGGTCTTTTTTTTTTTTTTTTTACATCTTTGACAACACTTTCATTCATTTTAACCCATGCTTCCTTCCCGATTTAAACGGAGTCCGTGTTATCCGAGTTTTTGATTATCCGAGGTACCCTCGGTCAACATTACCTGGTATAATCAAGGCTCTACTGTAATTGAATAAAAAAAAACAGCTTTTGTTCTTTGAAGAAAATTGGGAAATATTTGGCACCGTTTGTTTGGAAATAGGCATTTTAAAAAGAAGGAAAATAAAATAATAAACCTGATTAAGATCCGTGCTGTTTTCAAAAAATTTGTTTCGTGATTTTCTGAAAAGAGTTAGGTTTTACGATTAGAGTTTTATTAACTGTTGCTTTAATATCATTAAATTTTGCTTATTTAAAATTTCATGTAGCTTTATTATATTTATTTTTTAAAATGAGCTCTAATTTTGCGCACGATACAGAACATTCGCGAAATTGAAAATCTGCATTTCTCACATTTTTCCCGATAATCTGATCTTTTACTGCAATTTAACGGCTAGAGAATATAAAGTCATATCAGAATTTGATGCAATTATTTTCTTTTATTGTTTAATTAAAGAGGTTAAAATAATATTGGGAAAAGTCTAGATGTTTCAATGTCATGAGCAAAATGCTAATAAAAACTTCCAGAGCAAATTATATGGCTCTGATGCTACTTACAAAAATTTTTAAATGAGGAAACAAAATCCGGAAAATATGGAAATCCAGAAAGATCTCAGCCCCGAGCGTTCTGGATGTGAGGTCTCATACCAAGGCCATAGCCAGAAATTTTTTTCGGGGGGGGGGGGGGGGGGGGGGGCTGACTTTGAAACACTAGTGTAGGGGAAAGTTTCAGGGATGAATATATGCTACATTGCGAAAAATTTTGGGATTTCTGGGGGGGGGGGGCGGCTCAACCTCTGGATACGTCCTTGTCCTATACTGTTAGTAACTTATAGTACATATTTCAGTTGACTTTATTTTTTTAATATGCAGTAAATACTGTAAAGGCCCTTATTTTCGCAAGGCTTTAATTTTCGCAAGCTCGTCGTAATCGCGAAAATTTAAGAGTTGCGAAATACTTTTTTTCCGCCTCCAATAATAATTAAAAAAAAAAATCAGAAATTATTCACTTATCCAAAATTTAATGATTTATTGCACAGTTACAAGCTTTTTTTTTTTTTTTGACAACTTTCTTTCATATAATTATTTTTTGAATAATGTACAACTATTTCTCGAATATAAAACAACAAAATTAATAGAATGGCAGCTCATTCACTTATAATATTTAAACCAGCTTCTTTGAAGCCATTCAAAATTATCTCATGTTTGGCTTCAATACCGTTAAATACACGCACAAGCCAAGAAGCGTGAATCGGTTTTAGTCGTGATATTCGCAAGTCCACAGATTCTTTTTCCTCTATAAATTGAAGTTCATTAGAATACCACTCAATAAACTCATTCTTGAGCAAACGCTTGAACGCGCCATTTACAGTTAAGTCCAAAGGTTGGAGCTCTCCTGTGCAGCAAGCTATTCTATTCATTTTCGCTAAAATTACGGCCTATGAAAATAAGGGCCTTTACAGTAGGCCAAATCAATGCAATTGGAAGATGTACTATTATTAGTAATAACTTATAGTGTGAAATGAAAATTTCAAAATGAATTGATGTAAAAACCGACTTGGGAATGTTCAAAATCAATATTACAGTGGTCAATACGCACATGAATATGTACATACATGCGGACATTGTGAAAAAAACTGACCTAACTGATTAATTTGTAACTAAAATGTAAATTTGTTCTAATATTTAATAGTGAAATTTTTCGCAATTGCAATACTTGCTGTCAGGGTTGGGGTTTAAGACGTCCGAAACTGGTTATGGACAGGACAGGTGGTTTTTCCGTCCAAAAGAGTCTTAAGCTGTGCGAAAGCTAAAGGGGTCTAATCTAATCCATTTATATACACTGCAATATTCCTAATGTATAAATATAAATATCAATTAGCTGTAATTGATAAATATTTGATAATATTTTTCTCTAAAATGTTAATTTAAAAAATATATTTTACATGAAAAAGTAAAAAAATTGCTAATAACTATTACGTAAAAGCTTCCATAGGTAAGAGTTAGTCGTGTTGTGAAAAGAAAGTACCGAAGTAAGTAAATTCAGTTCCATTTATGACTCATAATTGCTATTAAATGCTCTTATATATTTCAAAGAAAAAAACTTAAAATTATTTAATCCTAGATTGAAGAATATTATAAAATTGATGATAAAATGTTAGCACTTGTATTTTAAAACTAGCAAAATTTTAATTTTTCATTTTTAATATTATGTATTCTGTAATGATAATAAACAAAAAATAGTAACTTGATAATTTTTGGAAAACATTATCAACATTTTCTTTGAGTAGATTGGTGGTAATTCAGTGTTGGAACATGAAATGGCACTGTACTTGTTTTCTTGATAGTAAGACAATTTTAACTAAGTAAAAGTAGACTGACCAGTGTTATTCTTATTCAGCTTCTATGTAAGCATTGAAATCCTCTGTATAGATTTTATCAAGTTCAATTAAATTTTAATATTAATAAAATATTACTTCAATACATTTTATTCTGTTTTTGATATTTGCTCACAAAATGCAACTTCACCAAAAATATAGTTTTGGACAGTTTTAGACATTTTTGGACACAAGCAGGGTTTTGGACAGGACAGTATAAAACCATGGTTTTTACTATATTGTCTGAAACCTTGCCAATCCTGCTTCCTGTACCTTGTACAAGGCAGGAAAAACATTGTTTACTTTTAGAATGCACCTTGTACATGAATTTCATAAAATAATTATATGAATGTGACATGTTTATAACAATAGGAAGGACTTACTCTGTTTCCCATGAAGTTTAATATTTACATTCTCCTTGGAATCTTCGAATATTTGATGACTTGACAACATTATGCTATATTTGAAGATGGGGAAAAAGTCATAAATTAACACTAAACAAAAATATACCATTATTCATATAATTTTATCTCCAGGCTTGGATAAAATGTAAAATGAAAAACATGTTCCAAATATAAATTTTGAACAAAAAAGTTTTTTGCAAAGTATTTTAATTTTTGCATTTTCTAGATTTTCGTATTGTATAAGTCATTTCAGTTATATCACAAGATGGTCATTGGTCAATTATATTTAGAATACATCTAAATATTTGCCCTAATTACAGTGGTCATGCCAGAGGATAGGGGAGACCAGGGAGAGTCCGAACATGGGGAGACTACGGACATCAGGTTTTACACCTAACCTATTGGTTTTCCAGCATAAAGATAACTCTGTTATGTTGGTAGTATTCTATTATTATTGTCATATGCAAAAGGCTGCTTGTCAAGTCAAAATACAGCAGTGAAGTGAAAAAAAAGTGATTTGACATAGTCTGATCTAAAATTTTGCGATAAGTAGCTAAGCTTTCGATAAGTAAATTGGCAAGTCATGTTTTTCTTTGTATTTATCACTAGATGAGTCGCCCGGCATTGCAAGGGCTAATCTTAAGTATTGAAACAATGTGATGTCACGTGGCACATGCTCAAATCCCCATAGGAATAAGAACAACAATCCCTAATAATCCTGAACAGAATAAAGATAACATCTGAATAAGATCAACAGTCCCTAGAAATCTTAACTTGAGTAAGGACAATACTCCGAAAATAGTCGAGTCTTTTTTTGCCAATCGATTTTTATGCAAAGCAACTGCCTTCGTGCCCGTCGCTGCTCGAGCCTGAATAAAAGCAACAGTCCCTAAAATGATGTCATACTTTGAATAATTACAATTCTCCCAGTAACCGGAATTTCACATCAAATCAATGAGATATTTATCAGGTAGAACAGTATAAAGCTTAATGAATAAATAATAAAAATATAGTAATTTTGGAAAAAAATGTTCTTACCAAAAAAGAAAACATCAAAGTTATAATCTGTAAAATAAAAATATTTACAATATAATCAAATTGTTTGTATATAATCAATTGTTTAAAAATAATAAAGAAGGATTAAATTTGTGCACATTAATTTAACGGAGATCGCAAATATAGCAATATCTCATCAAAATGCTACAAATGTTGATTATTATTATGTTTGATTTGTTTACAATGGCAACTGCATCGATTTGTTCACACAGCAACTGTAACAATTGTTGAAAGGATGCAATACTGCAAATAAAATGAAATGGGTTAAAAAACTGTGTTTTAATCAATATCTCCACTAATTAAAGCCCCACGTGGATGAGTGGTCTTAGCATGATGATATATAGCCTATAGCCTTCCTCGATAAATGGGCTATCTAACACTGAAAGAATTTTTCAAATCGGACCAGTAGTTCCCGAGGTTAGCGTGTTCAAATAAACTCTTTAGCTTTATAATATTAATATAGATGAAAGTAGAGTATATAAGCTATTATTTATATATGTTTAAACTGGCGTCACGTACACACTACTTATGTCAGATTACATTTTCGGTAAGAATGTCTCCCCTTGTATTCTGTTGGAACGTTTCACATATGCTGAATCCAAGGAAGAAAGGGAACAGGAGCTAGCCCTCAATCCCGAAACACACACTGACTTTCAAACAAAAAAAAAAACAAAGACAATAGTTTAAAAAAGAGAGAGACCCAACTGTGACATTACAAGCTCAGATAGCGACATCAACATGCCCTCTGCATCATCTGATCTTGACATTTTGGAATATTCAGGAGACTAAAAACATCAAAAGGAAGTGACAATTCAAAACATCGTAGGAGTGTATGTCGCAGTTAAATATGATGGCAACGTCTTCCCGGACGTGACTATAAATGTGCTAGATGACGCACTGGAGGTTAAAGCTATGATAAAAAACGGTTTATTGTGGAAGTGGCCCGTTCATGAAGACATGATTTTTTATGAATGGTCCTCAGTTTTAGGGCACCTTGAACCTCCTCAACAATTCAGCAAAACTCGTGAAATTTTCACCACACCTGATTTATGTAAGTATATTTCTTGAATTATTGCAGATTGCTAGTTAAAACGTTCTTATTAAACATTTAATTCTTGGGTCATTGGTCATATCCTTTTATTGTATACCCAGTTTTCATTGCTTATCTAGAAGGAACTTGAGTGTCAACTTCTTGCAACACTGATCTCCATACTTTCCCATGTGTCCGCAGTCTCCCAATGTTCAAGAGATCACCGGGCCTACTAAAATTCATACTGTCCCTATACAGGGCGTCCTAGGTCATTTTAAAAAATCTCGCTTAAATCTGAATCTTCAGGACACAAGAAAATGCTTTTTGAAGATTTCTAGCTGTATTGGCAACTTAGAAAAAAATCGTGAAGAAAAATTGCCCACTCTCCCCTATTCAGGTTTGTTTTCAGACCCTACACAGAATTCAATAAATCAAAACGGACTTTCACAAAATTGTAATGAATCAAAACGGACATTTCACAAAATTGCAATGAATCAAAACAGACCCTTCACAAAATTCCAATCAATCAAAACAGGCAGTTCACAAAATTGCGAGCTACCAAATCACTTTTTACAGAATCATTTATTAAATAAGCGGCAAAAAATAATTTTAAAAAATTTATCACTGTTTAAATTTTGAATTTTAACAAAAATATTTTTCAAATTCACAAGAGGAAAAAAATCCTCAATGTCCGCAAACATCGAATAAAGGTTGTAAAATCTGTTAAATTTGCAAATGAAAAATTTCAGTTCAAATTTAAAGCACGGTTCTTATAGAGACTACTACTATTTTTTTTAATGTTAATAAACGTTAAAACATGCGACAAAAGATGTTAGTGATAGCTATAACAGGTGCTCCACCCCATGGTCATTAAGAATGAAGCTTCCATGTATTGTAAACGGAGGTTTTGAGATGAAATCGAGCAATAAAGCATAAAATTGGCATTTAAACAAACTAGTTACATTACCCGATAATTAAACTTATTTTCAAAAGCTGCTCGCACGACTTAGACGCAACAAAAATAGTTCCTTTACAAAACAACTACTGAGGGATACAGCTTAAAATTGGCCCATTTAAACAAACCAAATAGTTGCAGTAATTATTAATGTCGTAAAACCCGTAAAACCTTTTAAAATTATGCGCGTGAAATTCATCGAAATTTATATTGCCATCTTAAAAAATCTAAATTTTATCTTTCCCCTTCTTTCGTCCCTTCACCAATTTCTCTAATAAAAATTGTAATTTATCGATAAAAACTAGCTGTAATGTGTTGTAAATCATTTTTTGCCATGCTTAAAATAATCCATAATTAAGTTAAATTACAATTTTCAGAAAGAAAAAAATTAGGTATGACTCACTTTCATAAGAAAGTTATCGGCAATGCTTCGTTTGCTCGTGCACTGCTCTTATGTAAACAAAGAAAAAAAAATTCTATTTTCTGTTTAAAAGAAAGGGAAATCACTGTAAAATATTCACTTTAAAGTGCACAGGAAATTATATGTGATTTATGTTTCCGTGTTCCAAATTACCTGAACGAAATTTCTCATTTCTTAGCATTTATTAACAAATACGTAATTCTGAAATCAAAGGTTATGAAGAAACATCTTTTTATATTCTTTATTGTTTTAAAGTGTGCCTTGCAATGTTTATGTGATTGTGTTCTTTTAAAACCTACGAATGCAACTGACAGTGCAAAAGAAGCTGCCTTACTTGGTGTAATTAAACCTTTAAGTGGCCATATGTAAGTAAAATTGTTTGTTCTCTTGTTTTGAAACCTACTTTCACCCTTTCAATAAATTTGTAACTTTAATTTCTGATCTCTTCGCTTAGAGATGCCGACATCTTTGCATTGTTTTAAGGAATTTTTTTATTTAAATTTGCATTCATCGTTTTATCCCCATGTGTTAATTTTAATCGTAGATCAAAATTCTCATTAATATTTTTGTATAATCGTAAAGCCGGTAAGCTGCTATTTTGATGCAAATTATGTTATGTTTTATATTTATTTATATGGTTACTTTTACTAATTAAACCTTTTTGCAAAGTAGAGCATTATGGATTTTAGTTCCCACGTGACATATTTATTAATATATACTATTCTTTTAAAGTAAAAGTAAAAACATTAAACTACAGTAAAATAATTTTTATAAAAAAACATAACCGACTTCAAATTAAAAATTGCGCTAAAAAGTAAGAAATAAATTAATTTTTTAAACAACATTGATGTGACTTTTAAACATAGTTTTAGAAGTCGGTGCAAAATGAGGATAGATACAATCTTTTGTAATCATGAATCCAATTACACATATATATATTTTCCCAGAATTAGCAACAGTTCCAATATGAAGTAGCAAATGGTAATGGTAATTAGACCCATAATTTTGCACCGACTTCTAAAACTATGTTTAAAAGTCGAATCGATGTTGTTTAAAAAAATTAATTTATTTTTCACTCTTTAGCGCAATCTATAATTTGAAGTCGGTTCTGTTTTTTTATAAAAATTATTTTATTTTATTCTTTTTAGTGTAAATACATTTTCTATATAAATACTCAATTTTTGAAAAATCCATATCAAAGGGCAAACCCTCTTTGAATTAATGGCGCTAAAAACTAATCATTTGTATGAAAACCTCCGTTTTGAAGTCGATTTTAGCAAACAAACTGATTGGATTTAATTTTTGCCTCAGAGAAGCCTTCAGTCAAACTTTTGCTGTAATTGCTTTTAATATTATAGCACAATGGCAACAAACATTTTTTAAACAATGACTTTTATATTTATTAATAGTTTTCCCAACAAAGAAAAATCAAGCAAAGCCTTTCCAATTAAAATAAAATACTTATTTTTCCCCCGCAACTTTTATTCTAAAAAACAAAAGTAGCCAGATTGATGTACGATATTTGAGTCAGACGACCCTCTATCGATTAAAGAAAAAATCACCAAAATCGGTTCATTTAGTCAAAAGTTATGGATGAAAAAACAAAAAAAGTACTACACTTCTGCCCATAACTTTTTTTTCTAATTATCGAATATGGTCAAACGAAAGTACGGGACCTATGGGAAACCACCCTCGATCGATTAAAAAAAGAATCATGAAAATTGGTTCATCTGGTGAGAAGTTATGAGTAGACAAACAAACGAAAAAAAAAAAAAAAAACGACATACATACAGCATGAATGTATAACCTCCTTCCTTTGTGAAGTCGGTTAAAAAGGTACTTTATGCATTTAGATATAATTTTTTTCCCAGTTAATAACATGAAAAATTATGTTTTTTATAGTAAAATTTTCATATATTATTAAGGCTGTATCCATATTTGGGGGGAAAGGGTAGGGGGGACACATATACCACTTTAAGAAAAGTTGCTGAGCAGAATTTGATATTTAAAAAAAAAAAAAAACGAGACTCCTATTGGGGACCTGCACTCCCCCCTCCTCCTCCCCAGGTCTGGCCTTAATGTGCAAAGTACAAGGGCGCCAGCATCTTGGGGGTGCCTCAGCGTCGGAGCAAAAAAAAACAATATTCCCTGTTTCACACAATTCAACAATTCTAATTTTCTTAACATAGGCAGACCCAATGATTGTGACTCCTCCCAGATACTCCATCTTTCACGTGAAAGAATGTCGCGTCAAAATTAGATGGTTAGATGGTACCAATCCCCGTGAAACGCACTAGGTTTGCAATTACCAGAAGCCAGCAGCAGCCCATTAGAAAGAAAAAAAATAAGTTATTTGTTTCATGTATTATTTATTTTTATTTATTTCATGTATTATTTTACTTATTAAAGTTTTTAAAATAATTAAAAATGCAATAAAATTATACACAATTGTAGGGCTCGACCGATGGCATTCTTTGGCCGATGGGCCGATGCCGATTGTTCCGAGATCGGCATATGGCCGATTGCCGATTATTCTCCTCTTCCATCGGCCGATGGCCAATGGAAAAAAAAGTCGCTTTAAACCATTAAAACGTGTAGAATGCTTGTCAAAAATGTCATTTAAATCACTTACTATTTATTTTTATGTTTATAAAAGCATAAATGCATTACTCAAGCATTGTAAAACTGTTTGGGGGAAGTTTACATAATAATTAAAACTGAAAGAATCACTCGCAATTCTAGTAAAGTAATTAAACTATTAATTACTTTTAAAAAAAAATAAAAGAAGGTTAAAAAAAATAAAAAATGATATATCAGAGGATTTTCAATTCATTTTTCTTATCTTTGCAAAAAAAAAATACTGAACAACTATTGGATGGGCTCGGGTCTAATTCCCTTTCTTTTAACATTTTCTCTTTATAACACCTGCACTGCAAATGCCAAGTGCAGCTGCCTTTATTTTCTTATTTTTTTTCATGGAGAGGAATGCAGATGCTATGACAAAGACTAACAAATAATGTGGATTTGTATTTTTAACAAAACTATTAACCCCCTCCTCTCAGATTTTTTTCATGATCCCCCCCCCCCCCCCCCCCCCACGCTTTTAAACAAGAAGAGGGAATGATTACATGTTTATTTTTCATTTAAAAAGTTATTTTAAGCTCTTTTTCTGAAATAAAAATAAAATATTAAAAAAAATTTCTGGTAGTATTATCCCTTGGATAGTATATCCTTTGTTAATAACCAAGAAATACTGAATATTGCTTTAAAAACATAGAGGTGAGATTTTTTTTGTCATTACAAATGAATGCTTGGTCTTAAGAAGTAAATTTTTCTTTCTTGTGAATTGAAAAATGCACTGAAATACTTGACATGTTCTTTATATTTTCATGAGCACAATGAAATTAAAGGTCACCGAAATAAACCAATATTTTGAACACCAGCAGTTTTCTGTTGACAAATAATCTTCTGAAAACACGTGATCGTTTATAAAAATTAAGATGTATTTTGAAAAAAAAAAAAATTTTTTTATATATGTTGACAATTTTTGAAATTAATGAAATTGTAGCATTTTTATTAAGGTATTGTTCGACCCAGTATCCCTAACTCGTTTTTGAAGAATTAAATTTTTGAAAATTGCAAGTCGAAGTTGGACACATAAAATTTCGATCAATAAACATCTATACTGAAAAATTTATTCATATTTTTCGTTAATATGTTCTATGTTGTACAAGAAATATTCTAAACTGAAAGCAGATGCAACGAGATTGTTGTACAATAGCAAAAAAACTGTCAACTGTCTAACACGTGGCATCAAAGAAGCCAAAACAATGCGCTAAAAAACGAAGTACTAACGGGGAAAAATTAAAATAATTATCGTATAAAAAATGTTAAGATGTATTTTGGAAAAAAAAAAATATATGCATTGATCAATCTTTGAAAATAAAGAAATTTTAGCATTTTTATTAAGATGTTATTAAATCCTGTCGCGCGAACTCGCACTTTGAGAATTCAATTTTTAAAAATTGCAAGTCAAACTTGGACACATAAAATTTCGATCAATAAAAAAAAACTAGAATTTTTTTTCTTATTTTTGACCAATCTTTTCTATGTTGTAAACTAAAAATGAAATAATGAGAACAACCGCACACTAAAAGCAGATGCAACAAGATTGCTGCACAATTGCAGAAAAACTGTAACACGTGGGATCGAAAAAGCAAAAAAAAAAAAACAAAAAAACAACCAAAAAAAAACGCAAAGAGAAAAAAGTTTACACTGGTAAAAATTAAAATTATGATCGCACTTTGATTGAGTTGACTTTTTATTGTTTACAATTTCGGGAAAAAAAGAAACAGCTGGTATAATATTATTGCACAATGACATCTAATGCATAGGTATAACCAGGGGGGTTGGGGGTTCAACCCCCCCCCCCCCCCCCATTGGGTATTTACAGTATGGGACCTCAAATCCGGAACGCTCGGGGCCGCGATCTTTCTGGATTTCGGAATTTTCCGGATTTTGGGTCCTCATTCAAAACATGTTTTAAGTAGCATCAGAGCCCATATAATTTGCTTTGGAACTTTTTATTAGCATCTTTCACATTTATAGCATTTTTATTATCGTATATATTCGCCTATAAGTCGCGAAATTTAGCACAAAAAACGAATTGGAGTAGGCTTACATTCGAGGCAAAGCATTGATCGATACATCTAGACTTTTCCCGATGTTATTTTAACCTCTTTAACAATAAAAGAAAAGAATTCTGTCAAATTTTGATATGATTTTATATTCTCTATCCACTAAATTATTAAAAGATCAGACTATCGGGAAAATGCGAGAAGCGCGGATTTTCTAATTTCGAGAATGTTCTGTATCGCGCGAAAATTAGAGCTCATTTAAAAAAATAAGTATAAGAAAACTACAAGAAATAAAAAAAAGAAAACAAAATTTAATGATATTAACTCAGAATTAAAGCTACAATTAAGAAAAAGTAATCGCAAAAACGAACCCTTTTCAGAAAAGCGTGGAATAATTTTTTTGAAAACATCACATTTCCGATCTTAAACATGTTCATTACATTTTATTTTCCTTCTCTGTAAAAGGCCTATTTCTAAAATAAAGGTGAAAAACATTTCCCGATTTTTTTTTTTTTTCAAAGCAACAATTAATAAAGTCTAATCGCAAAAACGAACCGTTTTCGGAAAATCACAAAATATTTTTTTTTGAAAACAGCAGATTTCCGATCCTAAACATGTTCATTACATTTTATTTTCCTTCTCTTTAAAACGCCTATTTCCAAAGAAAAAAAGAACAAAGCGAAACATTTTCCGATTTTTTTTTTCAAAAAAGAAAAGCTGTTTTTTTTCAGCTACCGATTTTTTTCGAAAAAGTTCCGGATTTTGGGTTTTCCGGATTTCGGGATTCCGAAATTGGGGTCCTATACTGTACTTATTTAGGCACATTTAGGCACACAAAAAAATTTCTGGCTACGGCCTTGAAAAGCACATATTTTTTTTTCCTAAGAAAATTAAACACGTATTCATATGATTTTATTTCCTCTTTCTCTGAAGGGTTGAGATCATGACCATAGTATGCAGCTCATAATAAAGAGGACTTTTCATCTGGTTATAATCAATCCCCTTATCACCTTGGAGGGGGGGGGGGGGTTTACAGCGAAAGGTGGCTTCAATCACCGTACCACACACAGACAAACAGAGATCCTTTCAATCACTCCAAAGGGTTTTCTTTAATTCTTGATGTCTTTTTTACCCAAAGGCAGCAATTTGGGAATACAATAGCACAAGTAATAAGTTTCGTTTGAAATATTCTCTACTGTGATGGAGTTGTGTTTTCTGATAAGCCGGTGTTGTAGGTGCTGGGGTCTGAAAATGAAGGACCCCTAGCCAACAATTGTCCTAATGGGTTAAACCCTCAAGCCAGGAAGGATGCTCACCAAGAAACAAAAAGAGCAGTTTGTATTTATTTATGACCTTCCTGTCCAAACACCCATTTTGGTAAAATCTTTTTTGTAGATGAGCCGATTGGAAAACTGATGAACTGTATATCTTTAGAGACAAGTATTTATAGCTAGTAAATTTTCAACTCTTTTACACTTTTTATTGGTGTTCAGTCTGTACATTTTTAGAGTGACCCCCCCCCCCCCTTTCACCAACCCTAGTTACACCTATGATCTAATGCACTAAGTCATTATTAAAAGAAAAATGGACAAAAATGAGGCAACTAGCCTAGTGCGAAAAACAAATAGCACTCATAAGACGCTTCTACGACTTTTACTTTAACATATTCTATTTCGCGAGCATTCTGTTCAAAGAGAACTATTTTAATAATGAAGATTTTCGGGCAGCGATCGCTTAAACTAGTTTCCCGAATTTTTTATCAAATACTTTGTGAAATGACATTATTTGTATGTGTTTTTTTTTAAACTTATGTGCTGCCTGTTATTGTATGGAAATTGAAATTGAGCTATGGAGAAAAAAAGAAAGTGAAAGACAGAATGTTTTCTGGAAAGTTGTCCCTGCGAAAAACATCGGCCTTGCATCGGCTTTTAGATGTTTTTTAAGGCTGATGGGCCGATGTTTTTCTAAAGTTAACATCGGCCGCCGATGCCGATGGCCGATGGCAACTTTGTTGAACAATCGGCGCCGATGCATCGGTCGAGCCTTACTTGCGGGTAAATTTCAATTCTATATAAAGAATGACTTAACACCCTAACAGACCGATTTGCTTGGAACAAACTTTATCAGAAAGGTATTATGACGTAGAACATGTATAGATAAGAAATTCAACCAGAACTAAACGAGCCTATTTTCCTATGAAATTTTTTGACGGGGATTTTAAAGTATATTTTCGAATAAATGAATGATTAATTGTGTATGTGTTTTATTTAGTAACCACTGCTTAGGCCACTGTTTTTTAATTCTTTTGTTATATGCATGCAGATTTGAACTTGTAAATCTTTTTATCCAAATAGATGAGCTCCAAACGGCTTCGCTCCACATGGCTCGCTTGTGAATGGCTGGCTTTATGCTCGCCAAGCTATATACGTCATCCAACCTGTGACGCAAATCATGCCCGATGCGCAGAAAGTTTTTTTCGGGATCCCTGACTGCGCATGAATTAAAAAAATTATTTAAAAAATAAACACTAATCGCATAACAAAATTTTTTGCACAGATGGTGTTAAAATATGTTATTCTGTAGATTAAAAATAAAATTAGAAAATCGAAAACTTCCCTATACATGGGTTGGTGACCACCTCTCGCAGTTGATTGGTCTAGGATCGTGGACCGTGTGTTTTTGTAATACTAGTAAATAAAATATTTTTTTCGACAAACTTGCTGCAAATCTATGTATTTTTTACATCCTGCATAAGAAAATAGAATAGTTAAAGAGTGTTTGGCATATTTGAGTTGTTTTGCTATACAAGTTTATAAAACTAACAAATGTGTTACCATTAATTACCCCAAAAAAGCATGACCAAGAATTACCCTGTATGACCCTGCTTTTTTAATTTTATTTTATTTATTTATTTTTTAATCATGCATTATTTTATTTTTATTAGATTTCATGCCACAGATGTAATAGACCCAGCCCAGTACAGTTACAAAGTAAGCATTTGTGGAAAGTTAGATGATCAGGAAAGTGGTGTTGGTGCCATTCAAAAAACTACAAATGAAACCCATGTATTAGGAAGGTATGACAAGGCTGATATAATGGGAGGAAGTAAGTATTATGTATAAAAAACTATAAGTTTTTTATAAAAAAAAGGCAGCATCTGCCTGCTAAGATGACTTTTAAGTTTTTAAAATTTTCTCTTATGCTTAAACTGAATATTATGTTCTGGGAAAATTTACAATATAATTTTCCATTATTACTGCTTATTTTCTAACTTTTGCTCATAAGGCATAAAATTTCCATACCATTTTTTTATGCATTTTGAAATCTGATTGTATGTTGTTTCAGTAAAACTTGCTCGCTTTTGTGTACTGTGTGTATCTATTACTAGGACAGTAATCAAGGCCGTGACAATTCGGAATTATAGAAATTATGGAGGGATGGATTCATATCAATCACCAATACGTGTATGTATCCGAATGGGTAGCATTATAATTAAAAATAATAGCAATAAAAAGGAAATTTGAATTTTGAACTTAATAGTTAACTTCATAAATAAACTTATAAGAAATTTTTTAATTAAAAAAATATGATTCTTGTGCAGGACACAAAGAAGATTGCTCAAAGAGAAGAACACATCCGTTTCTTTGCTTGCACATGGAAAATAGGCCTATGTAAATTATGAAATATTGTTGCAGTTAACCAAGAAATATATATTGCTGCAGTTGCAAGGAAAAAGTACCAAAATGTGGGTTAAAAATGTATGGTGATGGAGTTGATAAAATGTTTTCGCAACTTCGGAAAAAATAATTCTAAATATTTCTGGAACTCTACCACTAAACCCATGCTCTTATTAAATCCAGGCTCGCAATAACAAGTGCAACTGTATATTTTGTTTAAATTGCATTTCTTGAAAGTAGTAGTGAGCCATTCAATATTTTCTCCCATTCCTTACCACCCTCTCACATTTTAAATATGAATTTGCTTTAAAACATCTGTAATTGGATTATTGTTATATTTTAAATAGCTGCTAGTGTTCTTGTTACGCATTTTTCAAATCGCGCATTCAGGGTGTTGGCGAGCGATAGCAGCCCCAGTAGTACTAGAGGGCTGAAACCCCCTAGTACTACTGATATTTTTAAAATCACAAATGTTAACTATTTGATGAGATCACAAACATTTTGCTGATGCACTTTTTCAAAAGTTGGCAATATGTTATAGAAATACAAAGGTATACTCATGTCATAAAAAAGCCAATGCATGTTGTTGAAATATTATATTTATTTTTCTGACCATATTTTTCCATAATGAAAAATGATGAGAATCAATGGAATACCTTGTCAGTCACTTCTTTTTGTTGGGAATGTGAGAGACGGGTCCAATTAACCGTAAGAATACAAAAGTAATCATAGGTTTATAGGGTTTCTAATATGCTCATCAAGGCGTTACATTTTTTTTTTTTTTTTTTCAAAATTAAAGCAGTTTGTGTAATCATTAAAAAATGCTGAATTTATTTTTAAAAATTATTATTTTCCTAGTAAATGTTGATTTCTAGAAACACTTTTGTACTATTAGCTTGATCACAGGGTTGGCAAGGTTTCGGACACTATGGTAAAAACCATGGTTTTTATCGTCCTGTCCAAAACTATATTTTTAGTGAAGTTGCATTTTGTGATAAATATCGAAAACAGATTAAAATGTATTTAACCTCTTCCTTCTCGCTCCCGTGAAAATGACGGGGTGAGGTTTCGCCCTCTATTTCCCACTCCCATGATATTTCTGGGCTGGAGCATTCAGTAGTAACACGCCAATAAGAAGAAAACTAGTTCATTTCTTTTGCCCGGAAAACATTTTATTTCTCATTTTACACACCAGCTGGCAGTACCAGGATATTTTTTAAGTAATTGTAGATAGTTATTTTATTTTAAACTAGATGTCGGCACTAATCAAGGAAGGAAACTGTACTACTGTCCAGATTGTGATGTTGCCCTCTATCTCATGCTTTGAAATTTATCACACAAGAAAAAAATTACTAATCTTTATTTTTTTTAAGTATGTTTAATAAAATTCTTTTTTAATGTTTAAAACACATTTTTTAAGTGGAAAACCAACATTAAGTCATAGTAACCCTGAATGTTGACTTTTCCTAAAAATTTAATTTAATAAAATTTCAAGCTAAAAACAAAAAAAATTTAAATGAATGTATATATTGTACATACATATATTTTTATATAATTTTCAGGGATAAAAAAATAGGCACTTTTATGACCGTTTTTTTTTTTTTTTTGAAAATTAACCGATCGTTAAGGGGTTAAGTAATATTTTGTTAATAAAATTTCAGAGCTGCCAAGTGTTCCGGATTCGTCCCGATTTTTTTACCGTGTTCCGAAAATACGATTTCTCCCCCCAAAATCCGATTATTTGGGAAGAAAGAAAATTATTGTACGCTTTTTTCCCCCTCCTTTTGTTGTGATGAAACAGCTATGCCTTTCGCGCTAAAACGCAAATTCTGCTGCTTTATGGCGCTGAAACGGCGATGTTTTAAGGAAACTGCCCCAAATGGAGGAAATACTTCTAATTACCGGTTTTTTACGCATTTCCGAAATCCAACTGCATCCGCTTCAGTAAAAACAATCTAATTTTTTTTACTACATTTTTCGACCACTTAGACGTCAATAATTTTGTGTTCACCATTATTTTTGTTCTTTCTTTTATTTTTTATTTTTGTAATAGAAGACTTGACGCACCCATTCGGAAATTGCAATCGAGGTGCATCTGAGTTCATTCAAACCAACACTTTGTAAGAATTAACCTTAATTTTTAGCAGGCTTTATATTTGGTTAATGAAGAATTTGGAAAATGAAATTGATCTAAAAAGTTGTTAAAAGCTTTTTGGATGGTGTTAGTCTACAAATCGGGGATCCTATACTGGAGAGATTGGGTTACAGCTGGGAAATTTGTGAGTTACCACAATTCAGAGGTTTCAGACATTTTATTTAGTCTTTCTTAAAATGTTGGCAATCATGTCAGTTATTGTGTTTGTTAAATATTGTAGAGCCTCATTAATGTTATAGTTCTAAAAATATTTACTCAAAATAATTTTTGCTTTTCCACTTTTTATATATTTTCATAGTATTTTAAAATACACTTATATCCACTTTAGTAACAGAGTTTTTTCTTTCATGTCAAGTACTCATGCAATATTTTTATGAAATAAAAAATATTAATCAAAAATATTAAGGGACTTTCTAAATCTAGCTAACAAAAGGTTACACTCTAAACTGAGAAAAATATTTTATAAGCAGACCATGAGAAAATCCATGAATAGCGAACTGCTTTTTGGCTCAATCAATAGTAAATTTAACCAAGAATGAATGAGGGTGATTTATATACTATATGATATGCATTTAATAGCTGCCACTGCTTTTGGGTTTTTAATTTTTTTAATGGTCCTTCCTAAAGATGAATTTTATTCCAAAAGAACGTAAAAACAGTTTTTTTTAATTCCCAAAGAATGTAAAAACAGATTTTTAATTTCAAAAGAATGTTAAAACAGATTTTTAATTTCAAAAGAATGTTAAAACAGATTGCATTAAATAATCTTGCATGACTTTTTTTAAAAGTTTTTTTTACGCATGAAGTGTTCCTATTTTTTCCCCGAAGTGTTCCTAATTTTTGTCTCCCAGGGTTGGCAGGTATGAAATTTAAGGAAACTTATTAAAACTAAGACAGATGATTTAATTCTAATTACATAGAAGTTTAATAAGAATAACACTGGTCAGTTTACTTTTACTAAGTTTACATCGTCTTACTTTCAAGAAAATGACTATAGTGCCATTACCATGTTCTGACACTAAATTACCAGCAATCTACTCTAGGAAGATGCTGATAATGTTTTCTAAAAATTATCAAGTTACTGTATTTTTGTTTATTGTCGTTACCCAATACATTATGTTAAAAATGAAAATAGAAATTTTGCTAGTTTTAAAACAACCAACATTTTATCATCAATTTATTATTCTTCAATCCAGGATTTTAATTTTTTTTTTTTTTTTTGTTAAAACATCAATTATTGTCACACAAAACAGTTTTTAAATATTTTAAGTTTTATTGACCGACTTCACAAAGGAAAGAGGTTATACATTCATATTGTATGTATGTCGTTTTTTTTTTTTTTTTTTTGTCCACTCATAACGTCGCACGGGATGAACCGATTTTCATGATTTTTTTTTTCAATCGATCGAGGGTGGTTTCCCATAGGTCCCGTACCTTCATTTGACCATATTCGATAAATAGAACAAAAGTGATGGGCAGAAATGTAGTATGTTTTTGTTTTTTCATCCATAACTTTTGACTAAATAAACCGATTTTGACAATTTTTTCTTTAATCGATAGAGGGTCGTCTAATTCAAATATCGTACATCAATCTGGCTACTTTTGTTTTTTAGAATAAACATTGCGGGGGAAAAATAAGTATTTTATTTTAATTGGAAAGGCTTTGCTTGATTTTTCTTTGTTGGGAAAACTATTAATAAATATAAAAGTCATTGTTTAAAAAATGTTTGTTGCCATTGTGCTATAATATTAAAAGCAATTACAGCAAAAGTTTGACTGAAGGCTTCTCTGAGGCAAAAATTAAATCCATTCAGTTTGTTTGCTAAAATCGACTTCAAAACGGAGGTTTTCATACAAATGATTAGTTTTTAGTGACATTCATTCAAAGAGGGTTTGCCCTTTGATATGGATTTTTCAAAAATTGAGTATTTATATAGAAAATGTATTTACACTAAAAAGAATAAAATAAAATAATTTTTATGAAAAAATAGAACAGACTTCAAATTATAGATTGCGCTAAAGAGTGAAAAATAAATTAATTTTTTTAAACAACATCGATGTGACTTTTAAACATAGTTTTAGATGTCGGTGCAAAATTATGAGTCTAATTACCATTACCATTTGCTACTTCATATTGGAACTGTTGCTAATTCTGGGAAAATATATATATTTGTAATTTATTCATGATTACAAAAGATTGTATCTATCCTTATTTTGCACCGACTTCTAAAACTATGTTTCAAAGTCACATCGATGTTGTTTAAAAAATTAATTTATTTTTCACTTTTTAGCGCAGTTGATAATTTGAAGTCGGTTCTATTTTTTTATAAAAATTATTTTATTCTTCTAAATATTCAATAGCATTTAATAACAATTATGAGTCATAAATGGTACTGAAATATGTTACTTCAGTACTTTTCACAACACTACCAACTCTTACATAAGGAGGCTTTTACGTAATAGTTATTAGCAATTTTTTTCCTTTTTTCACGTAAAATATATATTTTTTCAAATTAACATTTCAGAGAAAAATAATCTCTAATATTCATTAATTACAACTAATTAATAGTCTTCTTTATGCATCACTAAAATTGCTGTAGATATAAATTGATTAGATTAACACCTTTAGCTTTAGGACAGTTTGACACTTTCGGATGGTTTTGGACAATAAAAATCACCTATTGTGTCAAAAACCAGTTTTGTACTTCCAAAACCGAAACCGTCCTAACCCTGCTTAATTATATATGCGATGTGACGAGGGACATAGAGTTATGGTTGAGTTTTTTGCTACATATCAAGTAGTTTGGAAACTTTTTGTGAAAAAATAAGTTTACATTGATTTACAATGTATTTTATTCTGTTGAATGTTTACTGAATGTATAATGTTATTTCATATGTGTAACTTTCAGCTGATTGGATATTGTTAATATATTATGGTGGTGAGGCATACCATAACCACTGCAATAAGACACAACGAGTGACACAGATCATGATCGTGTGTGATCCTGATGTACTTATAGTAAGAATGCTTGATTGTTTTTTATCTTTATCTATTTTAAATGTTAAATTTAAATTTTAGTGATTTTTAATAGCATTAGAAATGTTAATTTCTTGTTTTGTATTTGTATACAGTACTATGCAAAGTTATTACATACACCTCTAGAATTATAGATGGCAACATGTAATATCTAGCAATTTAACCTTTTCCCCTCTGACAGGCACTTAAGAGGCAAATTAAACTGTTTGCACCATTGTGTTTGATTCCAAAAAAAAGAAAAAGTTTTTAATACTTTATAGAACCTAGATGACTTTTTTAAGATTTGAATAGGAAAGAGGATATTGTTCTCCAGACGAATTCTTTATTGGTATGGTGAGTTCTCAATCCACACATAGTCAGATTAGAGTATAAACAATAGGTAGAGCAACCAAACCTCGGATATAAATCAATAAAGCCAATGGTGTCCAAAATTTACTACTACTTTAAATGTAAGATTTAGTATCAAATCCGAAACCAAACAAAATGTAGGGTTTTAACCTGCTCAATCAAATATAATTGATATTAGGCTCCAGGCAAAAAATGTTAGTGGAGCCGTATAATAATTGGTTTTACCAACTGCGTACAAAGCAATATCAAATCAGTGTGAGACACACAAGATCCTTAACTCAGAATCAGGGTTGGCAGGTTTTTGACATGCATCGGTTTTAACCATGGTTAAAACCAGCTTGTAAAGAACCTCCCTGTCAAAAACCTAATTTGTAAAAAAAAAAAAATTATGAAAGAAATAATTAGCAGAAATGGATAGACTTTAAACAATAAATTTTAAATAAAACAGCATAAATGCATTAAAACTGCTGAGTATAAACTCTAAAAATATATTCTTGCTGTAGCACATTCTTGTCCAGCCAGTTCCGCCTCCATTGAAAGAATGTTTTCAAACTTTGGACTTATAGATTCCAAAATGAGAAATGGATTAGGTTTGTAAAAATGCACAAAATTAGTCATGTGTTACCGTACGTTACGTGGTTCTTTTGAACCAGAACATTAATAATGTAAATAAGTAAATTTTTGCTGTAATTAATAAAAGTACAAATTTCAAAATTTGTATGTTATGAAGTTTCTATCATTTAAATTCAACACGATACAAGACTCATTTCATCATTTGGAAAGGCAAGCAATTATTTCTTTTCCAGTGATATGGTGAATTATTCATTCGTCCTTAATTTTTGACAAAGTCAAAAATTTTGCCTTGTTCAGTAATCTTTATATGGATGTGACTGAAAAACTGTTTGACCTAGAAAGATCAAATATGCAACATGACCCAGCTACTCAAAATAAAAAAATTTCTTTGTTGAGCAAAGAAAAAATTTATAAAATTTTGAAAAACTCAAAATCAAAATTTTTAATTTTTTTTGGAAAAAATATTTTTTATTTAAGCTCTATAAGCAACATTTGCAAAATTTAATAGGGTGCTCCTGTGGTATCCTGAAGAAAAAAAATCTCTTTCAGTTACTCTAATAATTGTTATATAATTTACTACTAATATTATAAAAAGCATTTATTCTGTTAAAGAGAAATATGGCTTCTTCATGGAAAAAAAAAACTATTTAAAGCATTTTTTCCCTGAAAACATTTTATCATTTTTAATTAGAAAATATATTTATTGAACCCTTTCTTAGCGATATTCTTTATTAACAAATTTGACAAAGTTTTATTCCAAATATTTTAACTCCTCCTCAACATATTGTTCATTATTCACATAAAAGTGATTGATGGCAAGTTTTTCAGTCCCTACAGATAAAACCAAAAAGGGGTTAGTATTTAGCTATCTGTTAGGGTTTGGAGGCTAACTTTAGCAGCAAGCCTTTTTACTGTTCCAGCTACACCATTTTATACACCTTTACCATGTGCTATAGCATAAAAAATGACCCTCAGCCTCAATTTTATCAAAATCTTCTTATGATGAAATTTTTGTACTTTCTGTATGAGACTGAGATGTTCTTCCAAAGATCTTTTGAATTTCCTTTTCCTATTTATTACCTTAAAAAGCTATTAGCAGCAAAGGGACAGACAAAAACTTCCTCATTGCATTGCCCTATTTTCAAAAGCTTTACTTTAATTTTATGTATGTAATTAATTAACAACATTTACTAATGTATTTTCTTTACAGCAAAAATTTTATGGGACAGTCTTAGTTCCTGTGTAAATAAGTGTATATTTCCTACTGTAAATAAGTGCTAACAAATATATATATATATATATATATATATATATATATATATATATACATGTATATATAGGGTTCATACTGGGGAAAAATACAAGGTGGGATTTGCCTACTTGAGCAAAATTTTAAGTGGGATTTTTAAAATTTAAGCTTAAAGAAATATTTTTTTGAGTGGGATTTCAAAAAATATTGCGGGAATCGCGCGGCCTAGCACGAACCCTGATATATATATATATATATATATATATATATATATATATATATATATATATATATATATATATATACACACACACACAAACATGTACGTGTTCTAGTTTAAGGAATAATTTAGTGTAACCTCCTTTTTACCATTACATTTATGCAGATATATATTTCTTTTAACTTTTAAGTAAGCTGAATATTTGTGGTAATGTAAATGAATTTAAAAGTAAATAAATCTATTTGTCAACATTAAAATGTTTTTGATCGGCTATTTAGAATAAGAATATGTGTAAAATTTTGACGGTAATGGATTTAATGATTTGAGAAAAAAAATTTGTCCATTGTGGTCACTTGACCTAAGGTAACCAGCGTCTTGCTTTTGGCGGGACAGTCCCAACTTTTAACAATTTGTCATACTATTGATTAGAATATAAATTTTTTGGTTCATTTTAAGAAAATTTTATTATTGTTTTTGTTTGTCAATAATAAAAAAGTAAAATACTTTTCTTACAGCATAAAATATTGTAATTTCAACTTAAAACATGGCATACTTAAAGTTAGAAGCAATTGTGAGGTATTGCAATTATATATTTTTAATTGTAAAAACATAAATAAAATGTTTTGAAATTCTTTTAGTACATTTTGTACACCAAGAGCAACATTAGTATAAAATTTCTTTTCTATGGTGCCAATAGTTTTTCTTTAAAAAATACTAAAATTTTGTTGCGTGCAAGACATTGCAAATGTCCCGTACATGACAAAATTTTAATATTTTTAAAATGAACTGTTGTCCCCATTTATAGATATATATATTATGTTTTTGTTCTTTGTAACTGCTTTGCTTCCTAATTTTCACCTTTTATTTTAGGGAAAACTAGAAATTTTAGAAGAGAGAAGATCCTCTCAGAATAGCTGTTATTATCTTTTTGAGTTAGGAAGTAATGTCTCCTGTACTGCAAGAAAAAAAACTGAAAATGTAACTCATGGTCTCAGTTCAGGCAGTGTATTTTGTATTTTGTAAGTTTGTGCTCATTCATTTATGATGCATAATACTGATTTAGATTTTATTAGGCTATTATTAGGATTGTAATGAAAGTCTAGCAAATTTTCTCAAGTTTACTGTTGTAATCTTTTACTCATGAAAACTGGCTAAGGGATCTAAATGGACCTTGACCCCAACCTTCTCTGTTTACATTTCTTTAGAATTTTATGGACATTGTCTATGTTTCAGTTATCGGTAAAAAGGTTATTGCGGGAATTTTAACATTTCCATTAAATGTCTCTATACAAAGGTTCTCTCTATACAAAGGTTTTTTCTATGAATTGGACCGTTTTCGACCCCATGTAAATTCTGACATACCTGAAATTCTAGAAACTGAACAGGTGTTTGGGAGTAATTCCAATACATATAGTTGATAAATTTCTAAATATTTTGTGAAATTCAAATATGGTTTACCTCAATCTTGATTGAATAAATGATTTTGAATGTGTAGGCATTCTATTTAAAATGGTTAATTAAAATGGTTATTTAAAATGGTTAATGGTAAAATTAACTCTATCTGGGAAAACTCAGATACCTACACACACCACCCTCTTTTGCATTGCAATTTCTAATAAAATATGCCAACTGCATTTGATTAAATGCCCCCGAAAACCGCTGGTTGTAAGAGACCAAAGAGGTCATTTCAAAGGTTGAATGTATCGTTGATAATTTGCATTTTAGTTATCATGACAGCTTTATGAAAATGAAGCTTACTAAAGTTTTTTCTACAGTTATTGTTTCATATGAGAATTGTGATGCATGGTTAAATTTTTGATAGAAAAACTTAGTTAGGTACTTTATAATTATACCACCTATTTCTGCAAACTGTCCTTCTGTTATTGACAGAAATGACCTACAGTTCCAAGTACAAGTACTAGCTCACATAGAGAAGTAGCATTTTAAATTTCATTAATATCCTTGAATTTCTAAAAAAATATATGTGCAGCTTTTTTTTTTTTTTTTTTTTTTTTTTTAAGGAACTATAATGTATTTGCTAGGCTTGGAACTAAGCAACATATTTTGTGGGAATTTAAAAATAATTTTTGTCTTTTAATTCTCTTGTATGGATATTATTATTATTGCTTATTTATTTCTTCCCTTGTAGGTTTTTTACTTTTGCTTTTATATATCTTGTGATTGGTTTCCTGTACAAGAGAATTGTGATGGGTGCTAAAGGAATGGAACAAATACCCAACTATTCTTTCTGGAAAGATTTTGGAAATTTACAAGCAGTAAGCCAGAGTTTTTTTTATTCATAACTGAGGTACCGTAATTTCCTGCATATTATTCGCAGCGGCTCATAGTCCACCGGTGCTACTTTTGGAACAAAAATCGGCAGATAATCTGCATCGCCATATAATCCGCTGATTATGTGGTGGCTAGTTTAGCGAAGCAACCTCACTTTTATTTATGATAGAAATTAGATTAATACACAACATAACTTTAATAAACACTTTAGAAAAATAATCAAAACATGGCGGTGGCGTATTATCCAAACATGTTGACTAGTTTTCTTATTATACACACTACATGAGAATATTAGTTGGAAATTTTAAACCAATAAACCCAGATTCATTATTTTTCATTTCTGAATGAAAAAAATATGAATTTAAATGAGCTTATTTAAAATTTGTTTAAACTAATAGGGAATAGAAAGGCGAACGGCCTTTCTATTACCTACTTTTTCCGCTTTATGTTTGCTTTTAACTTAACATCCGCTGTATATCATGCACGCTTTTGTTTTGTCCCCATTTTCCAAGTCCCCTAGTAATGCTTGCAAAAGCTGAATGATGTATGGCCAAGTCGACTGCTCTCCTGTCTCCTCATCAGTGCTCCTGCACTAGCGCATACGCAGTAACGACTCTAATGAGCTGTTATGAATTTTTAGACTCATGCTCTCATCTGTGACTTTTCAAACGAAGTTTTAATTCTGCACTGATAAGTTTTTTTAATTGTATAATCCGTGCCAAAAATGTCCACTTTTTTATCAGATAACTTACGGACTTAGGCCGGAAAATACGGTACAACCGTGTCAAATGAACAGCGAACACAATGTTTTGTTAAAACCCCAGTGTCAATATTTTATTGTTCATCCAGTATCAGACATTTCACTCTTAATTATGTTATCAAACCTGTGTAATGTGAAATATTAAATAGATTTGTCACTACTTCATAACTTCTTAAATATCTTTTAAGAATAATCTAACTAGACAGTTTACTACTTTTAGCATGAAATTTATTTTCGGGTATTTCTGGAAAGGATTTCTCTAATGTATTTTTTAACCACATTGGGCAGATTTGTATAGATTTTTTGATTTTGGAGAAAGTATATTAGGAAATGTTTTAGTATATACATGTGTACCTATATATACACAAGGGCAAAAATTCAGATTTTCAAAACACTCCCCTCCAAGCATTATGTCTGGGAGGGATTGCAAATTTTAAAAAGGGGGGGAAATAACTATTATTTGACTTTTTTGAGCCTTTCAAGCTTCTGTGTATTCCCACATTTGATCTTTTTACAGATGTTTGTGTGTTCTGACATTATAAAAAATATTAAATCTTAGCCGAGTATAAAATTCTATTTTTAATAGAACAGTGTGCAGTGGTGCAAATAGAATTTTCCCCAGTGGGGGCTCCTTACATGCGTAACCAATTAGGATTGGTTATCTGGCTTAAAACCAAGAGTTCTCAGGCAGATTAACCCACAAGCTCATTTATACCAACACGGGTTGCTCCCATCTTGGTATAAATGAAGTACATAACTATTTGTAATGTTTTTGACAGTACATTTCTATAAGTTTAATAAAATGCTGGTAAAATTAAAATAATACCAAAAAATATTTATCTACCCTTTAGAGACTAATGTAAAATATTTTGAGAAAATCCTAATTCCTGTCGAGAATGCAAAAAGATTATGCATTTCACTTCATAGGTGCTGTGAAAGATTTTTTTAATTGAAGTTCTGTTTTTGGCAAAAGTAAACTTTTTTGTTTTAAAGATGCATAATAATTGATCATTGTTAACAATACCTCCATTTACCTCACACTCAATATTTTAAACTATAATAACATCAGTTACTTAACATAAATCTCATTTTTGCTTAATTTTTCACCGAATTTTTTCAAATCTTCTTTGTGTAGTCTTCTGTCATCTCTAATTTCAAGGAAGGGATCTGAAAAATTGGGATGGGAATTCTGTCTTCCTACCAGGGTTGGAAAAAACCCAAAAAAAAAAAACAGTTTTTTTTTTTTTGGTTTAAACCAGGTTTTTTTGGTTTAAATAGCATTTGTAAGAAAAACAATTTGACTTTTGGAAAATCATGGCGATTTTAGATCATTAATTGTGAATAAATGTTATTAGTAATTAACTAATTGATAATTAATTAAATAACTAAGTTAAAACCTCAAATTTTAATTACCTTATAAATATAGTTTTTTTTTTTTTTCAGAAAGTTACCTACAGTGAAACACGTGTAAGTTGACCACTTACGTTGCAGCACTTTAGTGGTCAACTTATAGAGGGTGGAGATTCTTTTTTTTTTTTCATTTCTTACAATATGCGTTTATTCATTTGTGACTAATTAAAATATAACTTTATGTATTAACGTTACTTTAAAAATAGTAATTAGCTATTTTTTAACATTTATCTAAAATACCATTAGATAAATTTAATCTGAATGCCTTACAATGTATCCAATACAACTTTAAAATTACAGCACTTAGTTAAAGATAAAGATGTTAGTTTACTTATTTGATTGTAAAGATTCCCTAAAAATACATACTTTTTCGAAATGGCTAGATCAATTAGAAGAAAAAGAAGAAACTTATTTAGAGATCAAAAGAGTGCTCATAGTAGTTTTCTCGCATGGTTAACTTACATAGAGGTTTAGGCAAACTTTATATTGATGTTTCATTCATCCAGACAAATACTGGTCTAATATTAGCATAAAAAACTTTATCATGGAGAACTTATTCAAGTTTTTTTTTTTCTTTGCAAAAATAGATAAACAAATAAATATAGTAATAATTAGGCAGTCAACTTACAAAGGGTTTTTTATAATACTCCCACCCAAATTTGGCGTACATAAGTGGTCAATATAGACAGGTGGTCAAGTTACAAAGGTTTCCCTACATCAAATAATAATGGGCTAGTTCTGTTCTTTCTTCTTATACAGGCCTTTCAGTTAATTATTAAAGAAATTATTGTTATGTGGGTTGAGTTTTAACAAAAGCATATTTTACTAAATCAATAAAAAAATAAGCAAAAATGAAAGATTATCTTTACTAATATTATAAAGCTGTAGAGTTTGTTTGCTTGAACACGCTAATCTCAGAAACTATTGGTCCGATTTGAAAAATTCTTTCAGTGTTAGATAGCCCATTGATTGAGGAAGGCTATAGGCTATATATCATGCTAAGACCAATTGGAGCGAAGTTCCGAAAATTGCATAAAATAGTCCTTTTCTATCGGAAGAAATTATCACATCCTTTCGAGCTTGATACCATTGAAAAGTGCGTAAAAAACTACTTGAGGAAGAGTTTTTTGCTACATGCTAAAATTGGAAGCCTCTAAATTAACTAGAAAAGAAGTTATAAGCGTTTTTCTCTGTAGTTTGAAATTATTTTTTCACAGTAACTCATTTTATTTGACCCAGATGATGACCGTTTTATTTTATTTGCATTGTTGCATCATTTCAATAATTGTTACAGTTGCCGTGTGAACAGACAAATCAATGCAGTTACCATTGTTAAACAAATAAAAAAAATAATAATCAATGTTTCTAGCATTTTGATGAGGCATTGCTGTATTCGCAAAATATAATTTAAGATAGACCGTGCAACGCCGGGCTTCGCAGCTAGTTAAAAATAAAGTATGTTGATTTACAGTATCAGTTATATGAACAAATGATTACAAGTCTCTTACTATAGATATATTTTACTTTAAAAGTAAAAGAATCAATCAGTTACCAGATTTAGCAATGATAACACTTATACAAATTAGCAACGTTGGGCTTAGAAATTGTCACCATTATTTTTTTTTTTCAATAAACTTTATTAGTGCTGACTCCAGGATGAAAGGGCCGCCGGGGGGAATTCCGAAAAGGGCACCATGTTTTCTTCAAAAAGGGCACTCTTGAGTTGTGCTTTAATTTTTTATCCCCCCACCCCCCCACGCATTAAAGCGCCTTTGCCTGAATTTTTACAGGTAAAAAAATTTAAGCGTTTTAAAAAAAAAAAGCTTGCAAGGTTGCAAACTTTGCATGTGTACCTCAAAATATAGGATTTCATTTTGAAAAATATATATACGTATATATGTAACACTTATGCACTTCATTTGTATTCTGCTGCAAAATTATGAACTACTCAACAAAAAAAAAATTAGGTCTTGGTGACATTTCTCCATGACCAAGTTTGGGAGGGGATTACCAAAGTTGCAACAAATCCGGAAAAGACCCCCCACAAAAGTACTCCCAATGTGGCTGTACAGGTTTTAAGGCTGGCTTTGATTATTTTTGGCAAGTATTTCAGGTGACGGTGACCTAGGATTTAAAACTTGGTGCCGTCTTAAATGTCAATCATAGAGCTTTCATTTCTCCTTAATCATTTTGTTTCTAATTAAATTTTTTTCCTTTTTAGAGGAGAGGTGGGATGGGAACTTTGGAGAAAATATCTTTTTATTTTCACTCAATATATTTTGTCCTTTTTACCATTAAAAAAGAAATTATATCTGGTGATAAAAGAATGCTGCACAATTAATTATATGGAAGAAAACACAACAATTACATGAGAATTTTTCACAGGCAAATGGGAGTCACATGCTAGTACAATCTTTACTTCTGTTATTATTCTATGGACAAATTTTATGAGAGGAAAATAGTGTGCAAATTATGCTTGTATTCAACACCTTCTTTAATTTGTTAATTTTTTTTCTAATAAAGCCATAAATTTCGGGAGGTGGGGTCCAAAGTCTTGGAAAGAAATAACTGTATTTAGGCCCAATAAGCGTTTTGCTGTTCACTGTTTAGAAAATAATAAGAAATATTGTAAACCTAAAGAAGATGCTAAAAGATTGCTGCCGGTTTATACGCAGTTCGCTAATTAGCATATGACCGACCGTTTCCCGCGTGCAAACGAAGAAAAGCATATACATGAGACAGAAATACTATTTTTAGCACATATAAACTGATTAGTATGTAGAAATTAAAATGTTTAAATTGAAAAGAAAAGAAACGCTTTGAAAATAGTATTTAAGTGTTTTGTCTTAATATAAATTTTGCGAAAGGACGCCGACGCCGTTTACTGTTTTATTTTATTATTTTTTTCAGTAGTGGGGCTAAATGCTAAACCCAGAACAATTACGCCTCATGGAACCCCAATTCGTAATCCCAAAATTTAAAAAAAACAAAAAAAAAACGGCTCTTGATTTCAATGAAAAATCGGGAAGCATTTTTTAGTTTTTGAAATAAACATTTTGAAAATATGAAAAAATGAATTGTGATGAACATGTTTAAGATAAAAATGTACAGTTTTCATAATCGTGTCCGAAAAAGTTTATATTCGAGATCGCGATTTCTGAAAAAGGGTTTGTTTTTGCGATTCAAAGTCCTTATTCATTATTGCTTTAATTCTAAGTTAATACCATAACATTTTGCTTTTTTCTATTTTTTGTACTTTTATTATATTTATTATTGTTTTTTTAGACTGAGCTCTAAATTTTACGCAATACAGAAAATTCGTAAAATTGAAGTGCGGGCTTTCTTTTATTTTTCCGATAATCTGATCTTATGTAATTAAAAGACTTTAATAAGTGGCTAGAGCATATAAAATCATGTCAGAATTTGACCAAATTCTTTTCTTGTATTGTTTAATTAATGAGGTTAAAAAAAACGGGAAAGGTCTGGATTTTTCGATGTAATGCCACAAACGTAAGTCGACCTTTACTTCGTTTTTTGTGCCAAATTTCTCGACTTATAAATCGGGAGTTTTCCGAATTGTCACACATCATCGGCAGGTAGCGGGCCGCAAGCAGTCCATCCTGACTATAAATAGCATAATTTAACTAGCAGATATTCATACTTGTTTAGAGCTATAAACACATGTAAAGTGAAAAAAAGGCATGTGATTCGTCCCCTTACTACCCCCAGTTGTTCCAAGAAGCTGAAGGGAGAAGACTATAATGCTCTGGCATTCTGAGAAAACTAGTGGTGGGGACAAATAAAGGTGGGGGGAGGGGGGATCCTGGATTGAAGTTTTCCTACTGCACTTCCTGCTTTGAAGTCCGTTCAGCTGATGTGTCATTGTCTGAATAGACCGCAGGGCGCATAGAAAAGGGAAGAAAGAGGCCGCTGGGCGCAAAAAAGATTGAAAAGGGCCGCCGGGCGCAGCGCCCTGCCAAAATGGCTTAGAGTCAGCACTATTTATTTTTCCTGATTAAATATATTTTTTTAAAAAAAAAGCAATATTATAAAAGTAATACAATGTACGAACTTTATTTTTCCTGATAATAATAATAATATAATATTTTTTTAAAAAGAAGAGAATAATTTAGAAAAAAAAAATTTGCACTAATTAAAAAAAAGTTTGTTCATTTACAAATTCAGGAATTCATTATTTATCTAATGCTGTGCTTGTAATTTCTGCATAAGTTAGATTTTGCAATTTTTTATAATGTGTAAAATAAATGAAAAAAGGTTTGGTTTTTTAAAAAATAGTTATCTATAACATAAATTTGCAAATTGGTTAATATGAAGATACTTTATTGTTTCTAATATATATTCTTTAACTCCAGGAATTACAATTGCAATATCATTTAATTTTTATAATGGCTGTGAAGAGTTTTTTCAAATTAGCCTTTTCAGAGCTAATTTTAGAAAAACCTAAATAGTCAGACATGTAGATAGGAAATAAGAAAAATTTGTACTGATTTTTAAAAAAGTTTGTTAATTTACAAATTTATTAATTGTCCAGTGCTGTGCTTGTAATTTCTTCATAAATTGGATTTTGCAATTTTTAATAATGTGCAAAAGAAATGAAAAAAATATTTGGTTTAAACCAAGTGGTTTTTTTTAAAAAAACTATTTGGTTTAAACCAAACAACCCTGCTTCCTACTTAAACAAATATTTGCTCCAAACAAAACAGTATTCAGTATACACATGTACATGAATTGTTTGTAAGTCGCTATTTTGCCTTTGAATTCAAACTTGCTGAAATAATGTAACTTTATTACTTAAAGTTGGTGCATAAATTTGAGTTAAAATGTGACAAGAGTCAATCTGCCTGCGTCTACTGGATCTGAGAGTCCTGCATTTGTCATCTATTTCTATATCATATGCTTCAGCTTGCATTATTGTTGTTCCTTTTTTACATCTACTTCAAATTTTTGAATTAAAATGGTACGGACTGAAGGCCTTCAAAAGTTTGGAATAAGTTTTTTTTTCCTCATAAATATGGTCTTTGCACAAAATAATATTTTCATCATTAAGAACTGTTGAAACCTTTGAGAATTTCTTGACATTGAAGTCCTATTGCTCTAATATGCTAAGACTTCTATAAGCGAAAACACTTCAGCTGGTTTTAATATTGAACTTCATTGATGGAACCGATCCTTCTTTTCTTTCACAACATCTTTCAAATCAATTAAATCTTTGTTCGTGAGGAAATCAATGTGTGATCGGGGGTTGATCCAGCATTTTTTAACAAGAGAGTTTTGTGAAAATTTAAACATATAGTGATGAAAAATGTTATTATTATTTGCTGATTTTATAATAAATAATGGTGTGAAAAGTATGATTTTGGAATGTTGTGAAGGGTCCGTTTTGATTGATTTGAATGTGGTGAAGGGTCCCTTTTGATTGATTTGAATTTTATTAAGAGGTCCGTTTTGGTTGTTTTATATTTTGTGAAGGATTCGAAAACAGACCCGAATTTCCTCTGGTGCAACCCCTGGTCATGTAAACAGATTTTCAAAACCTTCCTACAGATCCAGCTGATTTGTTTACGACAAGATTAATGTGGCATTCTCCTTTGCTTCCTTTCTCATACATGAGCCCTCACAATTTGTGAAATATTGCTGTAAAGTGTTGTTCAATGTACTGTTTATGTTTAGCAGTAATTTTTGATTCATTAGTATTTTTTGTTGCTGCCCCTGAAATACTTGCAGTGCATGAAAAATAGAACTATGAAAGACTTCAGTGTAATTTCAGAGTAAAATTTGTGGTGTTGGATAGGATACTGGGAGTAATTTTAACTGCACCTGTTAACGTTTTTTTCGTGTTAGTAGCTCAAAATTGGACTTGTGTGCTATGTCTTTATATACATATGTATGCTTGTAAAAATATCTAACAAATGAGAATATTCTTCTGAGGGTTAAAAAGCTTACCCCTTACTAGCAGATTAAACTTTTAATATTTTTCACCAATGTTGGGGAAGAACTTTTCTGTAAAAAAACTAACAGTTAATAAGATTGCTATCAGTCACTTTTATGTACAGTGAAACCTTTCCGAACGGCCACCTGTGAATAGCGGTCACCCCTCCTAACGGCCGCTTTTTCGTTCCACGGAATTTTTGGCCCGTAGACATAATGTTAAAATGACCCTTAGCAACGGCCACCCAACCCCCTCTGAACGGCCTACGAGTGGGTTCGTCCATAGCATTCTTGCAGGAAAATTTTACTCACTCCCTTCTTCTAACCTTCAGCCTTTCGGCTCAAGGTCAGGGTTCAGGTGGTCTTTTGTCCCCTGTCCCCTCTAATCTAACCTTGATTCTTATTGGCTGTTTGCGAATTCCGGTATTTTAGAGAAAGCAAGGCCGTAGCCAGAAATTTTTTCGGGGGGGGGGGAGGTGACTTTGAAACACTAGTGTAGGGGAAAGTTTCAGGGAAGAATATATGCTACATTGGGAAAATTTTTGGGATTTCGGGGGGGGGGGGCGGCGGCCCCCTCTCTGGATATGGCCTTGAGAGAAAAAATATTACTCGTTTGTTCGGCTTCTTCCCTGCCCTCTTTCTCTCCCTTCTCCCCCTGCTCTGTCCTCCTTACTCGTCCTTTTAATTTATCCCCCTCACACCACTTTTTTGCTCCTGAAATCCCTCAACGTCATGTTCTCCCCCCCCCCCCCTCTACACCGAGAAAGAGCGCCTTCGGAGCTGCCCAAACGAGCCACTATAGAAAAGTTCGTTCAGTGGGTCAGTGATTCGAGTTGCAAGAATGTCCAAGCGCGTTTTCTTAAATCTCGAGCAGCATGTTGAAGTTCTGCGTCAACATGAGAGCGGCAAATCGGCGAGAAAGTTAGCCGAATTATTCAACTGCGGAAGAACGCAGATCAACAAAATTATTAAAGAAAAGGACTTAATTTCTAAAGAATATGAAGACTTCAAATTTCGAGGGGTCAAACGGTTAAGACAGGAAAAGTATGCAGACATAAACGAGGCTGTTTTGGACTGGTTTAAAGCTATTCGAGCGAAAAAAATTCCTGTAAGTGGTCCTATGCTTCAGCAAAAAGCAGTGGAAATTGCGGAAGCTTTAGGAATTGAAAATTTCTCTGCCAGCAATGGGTGGTTGGATAGATTTCGTATACGAAATAACATAACTTTTCGATCGCTGTGTGGCGAAGCAGCCGATGTCGACCTTAGTTTATGTGAAGATTGGCAGGAGCGTCTTCCATTGCTTTTACCAGGCTATGATGACAAAGATGTTTACAACATGGACGAAACGGCACTCTTTTTCCGCGCTTTGCCGAATAAAAGCATGCTGCAAAAATCCGAAGAAGCCAGAGGTGGAAAAGTTCCAAAGGATCGCCTTACCATTAGTTTTTGTGTGAGCGCAAGTGGAGAAAAAGAAAAGCCTCTGGTCATTTGGAGAAGTCAAAGACCCAGGTGTTTTAAAGGAAAAGACTTAAATCGTCTGGGTGTGTTGTGGTACGCGAACAAAAAAGCTTGGATGACATCGCTCATTTTTCAAGAATGGCTAGAGAACTTCGACAAAAAAATGAAGAATCAAGGCAGAAAAGTTCTCCTTGTTTTGGACAGTGCAACGTGCCATGCTTATTACGGAGCTCAGCTCACAAATGTCAAACTGTTATTTCTGCCACCAAATACGACATCAAAACTGCAGCCATTGGATCATGGTGTTATTAAATGCTTTAAAATGGAGTACAGACAGTGCGCCCTGCGACACGTCATTGCACGCATGGATAGATGCGAAAGTGCTAGTGAACTTGCAAAGAACATTTCTGTCGGGGACGCTGTTGACTGGATCAAAAGCTCCTGGAAAAAGATAGGTCAAGAAATGATCACCAAATGTTTCGTTAGCTGTGGGATCAGTAGCAGAGAAATTGAGAGACAATTAGATTTATTGGATGAATCAACAGCAGAAGATTCAATTAGAGGAGCTCTCGAAGCTCACTGGAATACAATACGATCCTGAATCCTTCCAGCACGAAGAAGCAGTGGAGTGCTTTGATGCTTGCAGTGCCGACTGGGAGAATCCCATTTTGATTAACGAGTCTATCGAAGGTAAGCTTTTTTCTTTTTTTTAATGCTTTTCAAATCTAAACTTAATTTTAGATAGATTTAAATTTACTAACCAATTTTTATGTGTAATTTTATAAATGAATTTTTGTGCCTTTCAGGCGCTAATGCCGCCTCTGACAAGGAATGTTCTGACACGTTTTGTGAGAAAGCTAAACTTTCAACGCAACAGACTTTGGTAAAAATAGATGAAGTGATTGAAAATTCTGACGCAATGGAAAACGAATCAGTTAGAGACTTACTTTTCAAACTAAAAAACGAACTTGAAAATATTATCGTTTCTGACAAATGTAAAAATTTAAAGCAGACTCAAATTCAATCATTTTTTTAAAAAATGTAAAAAATTTCTTAAATAAAGTTATATGTATCTCTTTAGATAAATCTCTGAATTCATTTTATATTAGAAATATGTGTTAGACTTGTTTATTATTTCATATTACATAACCCTTTACCTTATTAATTGTTAACTCTTCAGAGCGGCCACCCCCTTTGAGCGGCCAAATTTTCACGCAACGTCAGGGTGGCCGCTCAGAGAAGTTTCACTGTAATTAGATTTAATACAGTGAAAGATTTATTAACTTTTTACTGTAATTAATATCTTTCACTGTAAGAGATTACTAAAGAATGTATTTTTTAAAGCTGTTTTAGAATCACACTTTTGCTACTGGAAGATGTTTTTTTTATTTTTTAAGTGTACTTGCATAATATTCTTGATATATAATGGAATAGAAACTGCTAATAAACACTATTAAAAAAAATGTTAATGATATTTTTTGCTATTTTGAGCTTTGTATTAAAAAAAATTTACTATGTATTATTATTTTTTATTTTTAACTGATTCATTTTTTATTGCTCATAAAATTTCTAATAAATTATATTGCCTTTCCATATTTTATTTATGTATTTATTTATATGTAAGTTCAGAAAAATTATGTCTCATTCATGTCAGTTATGGAAGTAGTTCTTTTTTTTTTAAATCTTTACTTAACGTGCATGCTATGATTTTGAAAAAAATCTTATCATTTACAGGATGGATGTGATTACTTTTGTCGCTGGGGTTTGAGGCAAGAATCCCAAGCATATCGGGGAATAGATGACCACCTTAAGACGGATGAAGAAAGAGATGATCAGCTGTTAAATATGTGATATTTTCAATATTCTGAAAACTCACTCTACAAATATCTGCTTTAAAAGTATTCTTACATTTTAATGACTAGCTTCAGCTATATCAGCGCCTAAATGCTTTTAAAGTTGAATATGGCTCAAATGCGTTTAAAAAAGAAAACAATTTTCATGTAACTTTGAAAGTGGATTTTTTTGCTCCATATTATTAATCTTTTTTATATAAATTAAGTATTAAAAAACAAAAAAGACACAACAGTAACTTAAAATGAGGTGAATAGGTACGAAACTTCCCCAAAGGAACTACTATAAACGGGGTGAATAGGATCAGTTTTTAACTTTTTGCAGCTATAGCGTTTTATTAAAAAGAATATTTTGCAATCTGATTTTTCTATTCTTTTAGTCTTGGCTTCTAGTCTTGAAATATTTATTCATAGTTTATTTAAATAATGTTATAAGTTTATGTATTTTTTTTATTTACTCTCATCGTATTAGTCCAAAAGCTAGGGGAACGGTTCAACCATTAATATTTCCTACATTTTTCTATTCTCCTCTTCACCACATTTTTCTATTCTCCTCTTCGTAGGGCTGATAGAATTGCCTTCCTTTAAAATAAAAAATTAGGGTGAGGTAATATTAGCTATACATATAATAAAAAAACGATATTGCTACTTTACTTGGCTTAGTATATGAACACAATTGACCAGAAGAAATATACAATTTTTAAATTCATATTCATTTTTAAAAATAAATGTAAAACTCAATAGGCACTTACAAAAATATATAATCACTCAAGACTTGAAAAAAGAAATGAAATAAAAATTTCTTATTGCCCAAAATGGGTGAAGGTATTTACAAAAAATGACAGTGGTCCAGCCAGAGGAAATTCAGGTCCATTTTCGGACCCTTCACAAAATTCCTAGCTACCAAATCGTAATTTTACAGAATTAGTTATGAAACAAGTGGCAAGAAATAAATTTTGTCGCACTGCTTAAATTTTGAATTTTCAAAAGTATTTGATTTTTCACAAAAAAATGGATCCTGGTAAAAAAAAAAGGCTGGATTAAAGCCTGAGTGATGATTTAAAAAAATAAAAAAAAAAAAAAACTCTTGTAATTCAAGGAGAATCTCTCCAAAAACATTGTTTCACATAAAAAACAATATTGTCCTCTATTTTTTTTTTCTTATTGGGGATATGCATCACTCAGTTTGCTCGTGGGTGACCTCACAAATATCTTCTGCATCTGGAAATGCAAATCTCCTTTTGCTCCCACTCATTTACAAAGACAATTAAATCACTATAATAATAATTTAACTTTGTGCAAGTAAACTGTAATGAAAATAATTTCACGTTAAGAAAGCACAATATTCTTGCTTTCTTAACGTGAAATTATTTTTATTACAATTAAATCATTGTCAATGTTTTGTCTGACACACTCTCAATTTTTGATCAAAAAAAAAGAAAAAGAATTTGTACTATCTGCCTAAATAGCAAAAATATTCTATGCAAACAATTAAGAAAAAAATGCTAATTTTTGATGCCGGTCCTATTCACCCCTTTCTTTATGAAATCCAAAACTAAAAAGTTTGAAAAATCAATAAAAAAAATATAGTGTATACTCACCAATTCTAATTAAATAAACCTGCTCTGGTTTAACATGGATACAAAACAATACACTAATAACTATCTTCATTAATTTAAATATGAAGTCTTGGACTTGAAAGGGACTGCTAAGAACTGTGAACCAATATAGGTTACTAACCTTTAACCTAGAGCAGTGTTGCCACTTTTAGAAGTAATATAATTTTTAAAAAATATTTTAGTTGGATCACCTTTATAGTATTGAAAGCATTTTGAACATACTTTAATCTCTTGATGTTTTAAAAAATTTTCTCTGTATTTGCTGATGATTCTATCCCACCCAATTTTATGGTATATTATTTGCCCTGATATATTGTATAGTCAAGAAAACTTGTATATTTGTTCTCTTCAATTTGAAAAAAGTAGAGTGTTCTTGCTATATTTTAGGTTCTTAAATATGTATAAATGAAAAATATTATCCTTATGTGCTTTTTCCTCTTTTTTTTTTTTTTTTGTGCAATAGTCGTTTTTCAGAAAGCATAACTTATGGTATATTTTTACATCTTATACCTAGTATTAATTTGTTATGTTGTTGGTAATCTAGTCATATTTATGTCAGTTATGATCTCAAAAGTTTGCTTGGTCCTGACTTATTGATAATATTCAGGATAATTTTATTTTCTGATCTCGAAAAAGGAGTTAGATGCAATGATTGTTTCCAAAAACATCTGTAATGAGACGTAATTCTTTAAGACTTTAATCCTAGATGTAATTCCTTAAGACTTTAAGAAATCAGGTTTTGTTGCTTAAGTTTATAAACTGAAACTTTTTACAAAAAGAAAAATATGGTTTGCTGTTTACACTATACGTAATTGCAAAAAACGTTTTATTTCAAAATCTAAATTATATAATGAAATGCATACAGTATTTTTAGTGTGAATATTTGGTTAACTATATAAAATACTTTCCTAGCACGTTCTGATTGTTCTCCATGTTTTCGTTCCCGTTATCCCCCCCCCCCTTTTTATAATTTTTATTTTAGTTTTAGTTAAATTAAAAAATTTCACACCCTTATGAGCAGAAGGGATTTTTTTTTTCTGCATGGATTCCTATTAATGTATTTTAACTTTGGTTTGCAATGAATTAAGGTAAAATAACTGAAGTGTCCACTGGAAAAACAACCTAAGTCACATACTACTTTTTGAAATTTGCTTTATGTTTTATTCAGTTATTTTATAATATAAATGTTAGTTTTAACTATATGAGCCTACTTTTCCATAACACCCAAATTCAAATTTATAATACATATATTTATAATACATAATGTATAATAAAACATAAAGCAAAGTTCAAAAAGTAGTATGTCACTTAGGTCGTTTTTCCAGTGGACCCTTCAACTTTTTTCATTAAAAGCATCAGATATAATCCTTATTTTCCGTGAATAATAATACTTGTTTTCATTTTGTAAAAAATTGTTTCTTTATCAAAAAATAAAAAGAAGTTTAATAAATTTAAATCATATAAATAAAACACTTTTAAGTTGAGGCTTTGTAGCTAACAGCATTTACAACTGTTGCAAAAACAAGTAAAACACTAAGTATTTTCACACACACAATTAAATGGTTATTTGCTCAGCTCGAAATGGTTAATTAATCCTGCAATGCTCATGTGGCAAATTACTAAATCCAACACAGAATCAAGTTAATTTTTTTCTGCTGCTAATGTACATTTAAATCATTCAATCCAAGTTTATAAACACTTAAAGGTATGTATATAAATATATTGCTTCCAATTATTGTTAACACAAATCATAAAAGTTCAGTTTACAATTTTATAAGATCAATTTTGAAAAGGAAAAAAAAGTAAACTCGATGAGAGGGGATATATAAATAATTATTTTAAGACTTAATATGAGGCATCTGCTAGACTACTAGTCAACCCCCCCCCCCCCTCTCCTGATTGCACAAATGAGGGGCCTGCCCCCAATTTATACTCACTATGTTAAAAAGTTCAATGTTTGCATAAAAATCATAGTCACCGCAGGAGTACCACACAAATCCTGTTGATGAAGGACGGCAAAAAAAAAAAAAAAAACTCGATTTACAACTTGGAGTTGGTTTTATTCATGATTTCATATTAGCCATGGTCTGGTAGTATTAAGAGAGTCCAACTGTATGTTTTAAAGTTTCTGTTGTGTAAACCTTTTTCACATCAGTTTCTTTTCCATTAGCATTTAACTGTAAATTGTATTTAGTGTGTGGCATTTAATAGAATACTTTACTTTTGTTTATTTACTATTTTTGCATTTATTAATTCTTGCTTTCTTTATGTTGTTTATAAAATTGTCTCTGTAACAGAGGTAAAATATTTCTATGAGTAAATAAATAAAGAAGGGTTTTTTAATCCTTAAAATTACCTTTTTAAACGGAGGAGGTTATCATTTCATACCGTGTTTTTTTTTTTTTTTTTTTTTTTTGTTGTTGTTGTTCATAGATATTTTCTGACTGGATGAACCGATTTTGATGATTCTTTTTTTAAATTGATCAAGGATAGTCTTCCATATGTCCCGTACTTTGCTTTTACCATATTCGAAAAGTAGAAAAGAAGTTTAGGCCAGAAATATTGTAATTTTTTTGTTTTTCATCCATAAATTTTGACAAAATGAACAAATTTTAATGATTATTTTTTGCATCGGTAGAAGGTCATCTAACTTAAATTTCGTACATTGATTTAACTGTAATTCTTCTTTAGAAAGAATGTTATGAGTGAAAATTAAGTATTTTTCTTTTAATTGAAAAGGTTTAGCTTGATATTTTATAGCTTTTATATATATTAATTATAAAACTCTTTGTTATGCCATTAAGCAGTAATACAGGGCTCCCACGGCTGCGCCAATTGCGCAAAACTGCGCCAAAACGATTTTTCTGCCACATGCTGCTCAGGCCTGTAGCCAGAGTCTGACTCCAGGGGGGGCAAACTTTTGGGCAGGAGGGGCAGACTAGTTTTTCAATTTTGTTCTAACATGTTAGAATTTATGCTTCATTTTGAGCGTTTTATTAAAATTTAAATTAATAATTTATTTAATAATTAATGCAATTATTTAATTTATTAATTGATTAATTAAACAATTAATTAATGAAACTAATACTAATTCAATTCAATGCTGAAATTATTTGATCTTAAAAGAAATACTTGTTTAAAACTTACAAAAGACAGAATTGAATTTTTAAAGCTTATTCTGAGAATGTCTTTTGTAAATTAATAAAATATATGAAATAACATAAAAAAGTGAACGTTTTTTAAAGATAATTTTAATGTGAACAATCATTCAAAGTAAGATATTGAAGCATAAAACATGTATCGGTATGTTACAGTAAAAAACTGGACTGCCCATGATCCTTTCATTAATGCCTGGTTTAGATTGAAAACAGGAAAAAAAAAAGCTGAATAAAGGAAAACGTTCATGTTTTTTATTTTTCCTAAAAATTTGAATTAAGGGATAAAGTTCATAGGAACAGGATTTTTTCGATATGACTTTGCGTTTAAACAAATCAAAAAGTTAAAAACAGAAATACCATAGATTATTAAGGTCCAATTAATCACGCTAGGACGGGCAAAACATTTTCCAGGTCGATTGCCCGACCTGGCCCCCCTCTGGCTACGGGCCTGATGCTGCTACAAAATGCGTTTTTTTCGCAAAATTTGCGCCAAATAGCGATTTTCGGGAAAAAAAATCGAAAAATTTTTCGACATCATTCGATACATTTTTCCTTTAGTGAACTAATTTTTTACCTTTGAAGCAGTTTATTAATGAATATTAGCTCCACCCTCTCTTTAGAACATCAAATATGGATGAGAAACTTGAGCAGAATGAGTGACGCTGGTAGAAGAAACAGTGATGCGATTTCTAATATTTTGTAGTATTATAGAGAGAATAATCATTCCTCGTATCATTATTTATTTTGAACATTTTATTTGGTAAGTTTTCCTTGAAATAGATAAAAGAGTTTAATTTCATGAAACGTGAAAAAAAAATAAACTTGGCGTTTTTCCTCAGTGCACTTTGTTTTCTAATATTTAGGAAATACTAATCAATGTGAAAAATCAGTAACAGAGCAGATGTTAAAATGATTGCTGCTCTATTATACCAATTTTTTCAAATTCCTTAAGCCTACTTTCCACGTGCAAGCAAAGGAGCGCATACGTTCTACAATCTTTTTGCATCCCCTACAAAAATCGGATTTTTTTCATTTCAACTATTTATAATGTTTCTTCTCAAAGTAAATAAATAAAATGTATATTTATTTTTTTCAATTTTTTAACTAGATTTGAAAGTTATGAAATTATCACGCATTACCTCTTTTCTTTTAATTCAATTTAGTTTCTTTCGGCATCCAACTGCTGTAACCCTAGGACTCTTGAAATTTAATTGTAACTATTACACAATTTCTGAAAGATGTAAAGATAAATTGTTGGAAAAAAATAAATCAATCATTAGACATTTAATTATCAACATATAATAAGAAATGCATTTTGCCTTTCTATTATAGAACTGAAAAATACAATTTGGTTCTTAAATTTTCTTGCTGCAAAATTATGAAACTCGGCAATTTACTTTTGTTGTTGTTGTTGTTACTAATCCCCCTGGCATAGGAAATCCTACCAGGTCCAGAAGATCAATAATCTACTGGCTTTAATGTAATTATGCAGCTTCATTTAGAGCGAGGTACCACGAGGGCTGAAGTCTGACTTTTACCTCAAATGTTGTGGTCTCTTAATTTTGAACCAGATGCCAGATGAGAGACTGTCACCTGGGTTTGGTACCCCCAGAGGTATCGTTTCACTTGGAGGACATTGGAGCCACGACCTATTTAACGTGCACCAACTCCCTTTAGTGTACACGGCCCCTTCAGGAATCAGCCGCAAGAGGTTGTCACCCTCCCAAACACTGACCTAAGTCGATGTTGCTTCACTTTCGGTGCTCTGCGGGAACCGAGCTTCGACCGACTGGTCCACTGCGGGACGCAATTTACTTTTAGTGCCATTAATTACTTCCAAAGCATCTAAGTGAGCATTTGGGATTCATATTTAAAGGAATCTTTTTTAATCAGAAAACTAATAAATATTACTGCAGGTAGAAAATAGGATCGACTTCAAATATATTTTTTTATAAAATATGAAATTGTATTTAATTCATTCAAAATTTTACTGTTGCTATAATCACAATGATTATACCTAAATAAGTACTGTTTAAAAAACAAATTTTAATTAATGATAAATAGTTTAAAATAGTTGATCCTTTCATATTAGTTTTTGCTTATTTTCTTGAAAGAATAGTGTTTTAGCTATTAAACAAAAAAGAGAGAATGCAATGATTTTTGAAAAGAAGGAAATTTTAAGCTTTCTTCCAGCTATCCTTAACTGTTAGAAGAAGAAAAAAACAACAAAACATTTTTTAAAATAATCTGTTTCTTAAGAAAAGGGACCATTCATAAATGATGTCACGCTTCGAGGGGGGGAGGGGGGTTCGTAACATTGTGACAAAGGGAGGGGGGTAATAAGTGTGACATCATGCATTATGCAACATAGCATGACATGTGACAAGGGGGGGGGGTCCGCTGAAGTATGACACAATGTGACAAAGGGGGGAGGGGGGTCAAATACATGCGACAAAAGCGTGACGTCATTTATGAACGGCCCCAAAGTATTAAAAAAACCCTTATAAGGGTTATAGATTTAATTAGTCTTACTTTTTGAATAGGTTATAAATAATTTTTTAAGAAATATAAAAATAATCCAGTTTTTGCAGGATGACTGACGTTTACATCTCCTATTATTTTGAAGACTTGAAACTGCTCTTACCCTTGAGGTATGGAAATGACATTGCTTTTATTGGCTAAAACAGCCAATATTCAAAAAATAAAGAAAAAAATCCTCCAAAAATGTTACAAAGTTGATATTTTCGGCTCCTAAACTGATACAAAAGTTGAATTCTTCTGCTCCAAACTGATACAAAAGTTAAAATTCTTCTGCTCCAAACTGATACAAAAAGGACATTTTACCTGCTCCGAAAGCTGCTACAAATTCTGTTAAGGCGGTGGGAGCCCTGAGTAATATTAAAAGCAATTATAGTAGAAGTTTGAGTGAGGACTTCTCTGAAACATAAATTAAATTCTTTCAGTTAATAAGTTAAATTAAACTTTTTTAAATGACCTTCAAAACGGAATTTATGTGATAACGGAATTATCATATGAATGATTAGTTTTTAGGGCCAGTCATCCGAAGTGGGTGTGCCTTTTCATGTGTTTTTTCTTTTCTTTTTTGTAAAATAAAATTATATTTGGGTTAAAAAAATGAAACGGACTTCTAATTAAAAGTTGCAATAAAAAGTAAAAAATAATTTTTCTTTTTTTGTTCAACAGCGAAATGGCTTTTAAACATAGTTTTAAAAGTTGGTGCAAATTATGATCGATAAAATCTTTTGTAATCGTGCATCAACTGCAAATATAAATAGCCCAGAGTTGCAACAGTTCTAAAATGAAATAGCACATGGTGTCATGGCAATTAGGCTCATAATTTTACTCCAAATTCTAAAACTATGTTTAAAAGTTGTAATGCTGTTGTTTAAAAAATGGATTTATTTTTTACTTTTAATTTTAAGTTGGTTCGATTTTTTTTACCCAATTTTTTTATTTTTTTTTTAAATACATGTAAGTCAAAAAAAACTGATAAAGCTGTACAGTGTAAATATAAATGTGTATTAAATTTTTTTTAAACGTGAAATTTTTTATTTTTTAAAGCAGTGTTTTTGGTAATAACAATGTACAATAAATATTCTTTCAGACTTAAGAATTTCTGCAACAGTAAAATAAAGTATCATAAAGAAATTAATCTATTAAAAATGTGAAATATTTATTTTATTTGAATCAATTAAGTTATAGTAATAATTTCTATTAGTATGTTATTTTACCTATTTTAACTTGAACTTGGCTGATTTAATACAAAGAGAAAATCATCTTATTGAAAATTTCTGTTTTAGGGGGGAAATTTCTTTTAATTTATAATTGCTATGCTTTTAAATCAAGCAACTTTTCCTGCTTATGATAATCTTTTCGGAGGAAATCCGTAGAGGAGTAATAAGACGATTTTGGCAGCATTAAAAAATTTTGGTTTTCTGGCAACATAATTTTGGTTTTCTGGCGACTCTAATTTTATTCTTGAGACTAAATTGGAATATGTTGCCAAATGGCAACATGCAGCATTTCTGATTAAATTATTACTACTTAAGGTAAAAGGGGGCCTTAAAGCGACTCCCAAAAAACAGTTCCTAAAGCTGACACCCTCAAATAAAAAAACATTTAAAGTGCTACCAATTTAAAGAGATTTAAGAAGTGATACCATTCAAAAAGAAAGAAAATCTCATTTCAAATTATTTTAGGAAATTGGTAATACTTTAAATGTTTTTATTTGAGGGTGTCAGCTTTAGGGCACTTTACCTTACTTATTTTCGAGAAAAAACTAAACTTAAACCAACAGTTACATTTTAATTGCTTATTTTCCAAAAAAAAAATCATAAAATTGAAAGGTTTTTGTCATTTTAACTTCTTATGAAGTAATTGCATTGATAATCTCACTCTTTGGATTTGAATTTGCACGTTTTAACAGTGCATTTAACATAGCTTTAAAAATTGTAAGGATTATTGGAAAAAAGCTCAATGATTTGTTTTATGACCAAGTAACTCTTTGTTGTGTACTATCTAGTATTCGAATTTTCAGTCCATCTACATGTGAACTCATAACAGTAATAAACTTTCTCTAATATTTTATATTTAAAGAACCCTTCTCCCTTTTGCCATAATTTAAACTATAAATAAAATTTTTAATTGTAATTAAATTTTAGGAGACTGATCTCAAATATTCCCCTTTATGAAAAAATTTTCAGAATATTCGCAAGAAATTCTTGGATCTGTCCGAGGCAACCAGTGATGAAAACGTTTGTGACTGGTGTACTAGATCCGTTTTACTGGACATGTCAACAGATAATCCTGAAATAATTTGTTTTTCTGGCGAGTAACAATTGAGCTGTTCAGTGCACTAACAGACTAGTTCCACTTTTTTTAAAACTGTCCTTATTTCAGCTTTAAACATGTTGGTTTCACATGTAGAGAGAAAGGAAAAGAGTATGAATTTATAATATACTTATCCTAAACTTTATTATAAATTCACATACTCTCTCTCCAAATTTAAACTCTTTCTAAAATCAGTCAACTTTTAAATCTGAAGTAAGGATGTTTTGAAAAAGTGGAGCTAAGGAATTTTGCATTGAATGCTCAATTGCTGAACTGATAGATAACCTGTGGACAAGGTCGTAGCCAGAATTTTTTTTTTTTTGGGGGGGGGGCTTACTTTGAAACGAACAATTTCCGAATTTGGGGGGGGGGGCATAGCCCGTGCCTGTGAAGTCTATTGCTTTCTGCAAGTGCATTAGGTACCCGTTTGCTTAGCCTCCATACCTTCCCAGTTTTTGTAAATGAGCACACTTGGTTTCATTAGATTAATGGCAGCTATGTGTAAATTCCTGACATGTTTGAGAAGAATCCTCTTCAATTGAAGTTTTTAAATCATCGTCATTTAAAGCTGTTGGCTCTCCTGATCATAATGCATCTTTCTTCTATTTATTTGTTACTAGACCAGAATTAGTGGAACCACGTTTATGTGGTATGTGTTGTTAATGGGGGCATCATCTGCAAATGTCTTGCTTGCTTCAGCAGAGTTTTTACCCAGTTTTACTCATATAAAACACATGCTCTAATATCGTTCTTATTGACAGCCATAATTTTAATATTTTTGTATTGAGAAACTAAACCAAAATCAATTTTGCAACTTGGAAAACAAGTCTTATCTATATCCTGTCAAAAAATACAGAACATTTATGCAAATTAATGTATGCACATAGTGGCTTTGACTGTTTTGCTTATCTGAAAGTTACAGAACCTATCTGGTTAATTGATACATTGGGTGTGTTTACAAAAGCATTGGAAAGGCCTTTGTAAGCTAAAAGCAGGTTATTTTCTCCCTGTGAAACCAAGTTCCACGGCAATCCTCTTTTAATCTTCAAAGTTCCTAGATCCAAAAAAAGAACCCCTTTCTACCTCAATTTTTTCCTAGGTAGAGAAAAAAGTCCAAGCATGTTTATTGGAGATCATATGTTGTGGTGTTTGTTAGATGTCAACCAATGGGTGCCAAATTTTTGAAGCAACTGACCACCCACAACGTTTTCAAATTCTACTGCAAGATACTATCCCCTTCCCCCTTTTCCATACACCAAAAAAAAAAAAAGACAAAAGTAGGAAACTTTTCAATTCTCAGTTAATCATTACATACCCCCTTCAAATTTTTTAAATGACGCTTGAGCCAGAATTTATTAGGAGGATTTAATCAGAGAATTATGCAGAAAAATTAGTAGAAGAGTGTTATTCAACTCCACTACTCTAATTAAGCTTGAAAAGATAAATGTTTGTTTTGTTTCAATTTTCGATAAATTTTTCCTACTACAGTTGTTTTTAAGTGCTTTTTCTTGAATATGCAAATGTATGGGGCACCAAAGGTTTTTAGTACTGAGGGCATCTAAGGGCCTTAATCTGGCTCTAGGAGGGTGGTTGCTTGAGCCCAACGAAGATAGGGAAAAAAGCAACTGTTTTAATAGCATTAGTTGAGCACCTCAGGCACAGTTTAGTGGTGCTACACATAAGAACAGAACCACATTTGTAACTTTGAAACAATAGAACCTAGATGGATTTAAACCTTTTTTTTTTGGGGGGGGGGGGTATATAGTAACCCCGTGGCTACACTATTTTATATTTATGACAATAAAGTGTTTTTTAATTTCTGAAATGCACGTTATTCATTCTAAATATTGGAAAATATGAGAAATCAGCTAACAATCAATGATGTGGTAATGATCAGTCTAGCCACTTGAGTAGTTAGCCTTCCGAAACTCTTGCCGTCATCTTCCGAAAATTTAACCACAAGCTTCTGGTAGCTCGCGATCAAGAGTTTGGCTGCCACCGATGTAACTGAACCATTCATTCAAAAGGTGTCTTTTCAGGCATAAAGTAACTCCTTTTTACAGCTTTTCTTTTCTGCAGGGAAAAATTGCAGATGAGTAGGTGATCTGTTTTTCAATTTAATGGAAACTGGAAACATAAAGGGTTAGAATCACATTACCAAGGCTAATTGGATTTCAATGCATAAACCTGTTCCTTAGAGAGAATATGACCCTTTTATCCACTTCTTTTTGTTGCATATTTCATATCTATGTTGTGTTGTTCATGAACTTGTTTTTTTTATTTAGTAACGAGCTGTTTAGTAACTGGAAACAAGGGGTGTAAGTGTCAAAAATGAAAACTGGTAAATAGCTAGTCTAAATCATAGGAAAAGCACCAATCTATTTTTTAGCAAGAAATATCAGTGGTAGCCATGACAGATGCTGCTATCCATTGTGACATTGTGCTTTAGAAACATAACTAAATGAAAGATGCAGTCAACGCTCGATATAATGACCATCTGCATCCCACAGAAAAAGGTCTTTATAATGATGGTCGCTATAAGAGGTAGTATTTTCTAAAAAATATATACATGCATCATGCATGTTCAGTAGTTCCATTCAAATTGGTATTTTTTCTAAGATCCCAACTAAATGCTCAATTCTTTTTTTTTTATCATTGGAATTTTCAAAAAATTATCAATGCAAAATATTAAACAGATTTTAAAATAGAAAATATAGGAAAAAAATACATGCATATTGGAAGCAGAACGTCTGAGCAGACATGACACCTGGTACAGACAGCACGACTCCTCTTATTTCAGAGAATTGACCCTAGGAAAACCATTTGAATCAAACAACAAATTACCAATACATCTGTTAATACCTTTTCCTAAGAAATCTGGAAATTCCACGTTTGCTCCCTTCTATTCTTTCCCTACTGCAGACCGATAAGGGTCGGTGTCCCCCCCCCCCCTCAAAGTTGTACTGAACACTGAAGACTAAATGCAGCTTGTCCGTAAAATATAATCAAGCTCATTTCAAGCTACAAATTTGGAGACATGTTCTATTTTTAAAAAATACCAGAAATAGTGTCTGCTGAATGCGGTCACTGTATTGGATTAGACGATACATAACGGTCGTTATACCGAAAGCAAATTAACATAGGGTTCATAGGGATAAAGTTGGGACTTATACCACTGGTCGTTATAATGGAATTTTCTGTATAATGTGTGGTCGTTGCAACGAGCGTCGATTGTATAATAAATATGATTTGAATTTTGTAGTTAGATTCAAAGCCTTTCTTTTGTCACTTACACCCCTTTGCTTCCCGCTGCATTAGATTTTTAACTACAGTGGAAGGTCGCTATTCTTACACAATTCGTTCCAGGAGACAGTTAGAATGGCGATTTGTACGAATAACAAATTATTTTTTCACCTAAGATACAATGTAAATTGGATTAATCCGTTCCTGACCCACAGATGGTTGCTTATTTAAATCTATGCAAAGCAAATGTACAGTACTATACATGAAATTATACATAAATAAAAATTTAACTGCACTTTGCTTGTACTGAGGTGAGCTGATGGCATAAGTGGAATGTTGAGAGGAGGAAGAGAAATGTTGATGCTACTGTTTGGAAGAGAAGTCGGCTCCCTTTCATAAAAACATCAGGTAACATCCCTTCAGGTGTTTTCTCCCTTTCTGCTGCTCTTTCTTTTCTCTGTCTTTTTGCACTAGAAGAATCTTTGGTTTTTTAATCTAAAAACCTGTCCAATGTTGTTTGCATTTGACGATTGTTCAGAATTTTTCTAAAATGGTCAATAACATTATCGTTGAACAAGTTAATGCTGTTGACCACAGCAGTGTTGGGATGCCATTTTCCACCACTCTCTGCTCTGTGCACGGGTAACACAGCTCTTTAATTTCAGCGAAGAAAATGCTTTCCTTACTACTTTCCTCCTCTGAAGAAGAAAATTCTTCAACCACTTCCTCTTGCTGCCCCTTAGAAAGTTAAAACTGTCAGTAAAATCTCAAAAGGTATTAAAATTTTTAAAAAATCTAAAACGCCAAACAAATTATTTCATACGAGTTCAAAATGAGCATAATTTCTCAAGTTTTTTCGTAAAAAAAGCCAAACTGGCAACCCTGCCCCTGGCGCCGTCTGAATCGCGTTGCAAGTATGAATGGCGAGTTGAATTTTACTTGAAGTTGGACGAATAGCGAGGCGGGCGAATGGTAGGGTTCAACTGTATTTAGTTATATAATGCAAACTCACAATAATCTGACGTATTATCATTACCTGAGCATAAAACCAGTTGTTGATGTTTTTAAGACAAGCACTTATTGATGGTGAATACGAATATTTGTAGGCAAAAGAATGACAGAAAATACCAGTTCAATGAAATGAAAAATGACAATTTAATAAAGAATGAAATTATTTACAAACTTATCACATTCATGAAACATTTAATGATCTTTGAATGTCTATGAAATGAGAAAAAATGTAAACTATGTGTTGCTCAAAAAAGAGATGTTATTGTCTTTCAGTGAGAAAACGTCTTGATTCGGCCTAATGGAATAAAAAAGAAGAAATCTAATGTAGGTTAGACCTAGCTAATTTTCCTAAAGTTATCAATTTATTACGATGATCATTACGATATTTCATCAAGGATTTAATGTTTTGACTCAAAAAAAGTACAGTTGTTTTTTGGTGTAATTTTTTATCATTGGAAAGAGATATAAAATATATTTAGATATATTCGATAAAACATTTTTAAAAAGAATATGAAACTATTCATGGAGCAAAGCACTTTAAACAGATCAATGTAAATTTAATTTGAAAAATTTGTTTTGATGTGTAAGCAAAAAACGAGAGGTGTTTTTAGTGTTTGCTTTTGTAAACTCTTTTTTTTCAGATACACGGGTGATTTTGATTCGAAAATTTTAGAGAACCTGTTCCTGAAAATGAAGAAGCAGGTTCTTCAAAGAATTTTCAATTTATTAATTTTAAGATTTTTTTGACGAATTATAACTTGCTTTCTTTCTATTTGGGATGAGCAAAATATTTAATACTTTAAAAAACAATAATGTTTCTGGTGGAAAATGACTTCTGGTATTAATAATTAATATTACAGTACTTTCATTTTATATGTACATACATAAGTACGGCTGGGGGAGGGGGGGTATAATTATAATTTATATTGCAAATTCGTAGTACGTACGGGTACGTTTTCCGAAAATTTTGTGTGAAGTCGGGAAAATTTCTTTGTACTGAGAATCACCCATGCAGATAGTTTAAGTTGCATAAAATGAGGAATTCTATGCTTTGGGCATGATATGAAAAAGAAAGAAATGGTAAAAAGTATCAGAAAAATTCGGAAGTGGAAATGGAAATATTTTCTTTTCTAAAAAAAATGTATATTTCTTTTCGTTTGGCAATTTCTCCAGGGTTGAAATATTGTTTTCTACTTTCTATCTTTAAAGTTTTAATCAAATTTGGAACTCAAAGATGGACATCCGAATAGGGGTACTTATTTAAATGCAGCAAATTTTTGTTGTTTTTGGAATTTTGTTATGGTTTTACGACATTTAACAGGAATTCTTACTCAATAGCATTCTAAATTTGTGGAATTTTCGATAGAAGGTCTAAATTCCGACATTTTGGCGAACGGAATACAGTAGTGCATATTTGGTAACAAAATCCATCGTAGAATGACCATCAAGCATAAGAAAATCCTTTTCTTCTTTCATGTCCAGAACTAGAAAAACGTTTCCCACATGATTTCACTGTCCTTGTTTCACTGGAAGAGCTCAGTGCTTTCAAGTTTCTGTGCGCATATTTTCAGTGAGACTGAAATGATGTGACATTATCTTCAGGTATCTGCTTTTACCAGACCTCACATTTGGTTTGTGGATTCATGGGGCTGCCGAGAGGACAGCCGTATGCTTCGATAAAATCTTTGGAATTTGAAAGGGCTCCAATGACTCTAGATATAAAAAGAAAATCTAAAATTAAAATTATGTACTAATGTTACATTTTGAAATCGTATGATTTTAGAAAAATATTTAAACTATCGCCTTTATCAATCATATGTTATACATCAACTTGTTCGAATAATATCATGCTTGATATTGCTTTTAAAACAAGTAAAAATGAAAAAAAATTAAAAGGTAACTCATCGTTCAGAATGATTTTAGTTTGTTGAGTAAATGCTTTGTAATAAAGAATACTAGCTGGTACCCCGCAGAACATCTGTGGGCTATAAGTTATTTCAACAATAAAACTTGAGAATGATCGCTCGACATAAACAAACTAAGGTGTTGCCACTCCAAAGAATTTGAAATTAAAAATTGAGTTATGAATGGAAATACTTTTAAGAAATAGAAATAGATGTGTTAAAGCCTTAAGTTACGATAATAAATTCAAATATTATGTTACTTTCCTATGCTAATCATTAAACAAATTTTTAAACGTCGTTTTACCTTAGCTTGTTTTTGCATGAGGTCAGTATCGTATCGTACCGTAAAATTTATCATAACTGGTCCAAGCTAAGTGAAATATATAAAAAGATAGTTATAGAAGTCTTAAAAGAACTATTTTTTATACCTTCCGCTAACAATATATATGTACAGTAAAACCCCATTATATCGCGCCTCAGTATACCGCGGTGACTATCATGTCCCCCGATGTTTAAACCACGTTTTATGATTGTCATTTAAAGGTGATTCCTTATTTACCATCTCTACTAATAATAAAGCAGCAAGTATATGTTTGTGTGTCTGTATCCGGCGTAGGGCCGAGACCGTTCGGCGGATTTATATGAAATTTAGCACGAAATTAGTTTGGAACATGGGAGTGTGCACCTCGGCGAGTTTTTTCTGAAATTCGAATTTGTTCCTTTTTTATTTCAATTCATAGCCGAAAATTGCATAAAATAGTCCTTTTCTATCGGAAGAAGTTATCGCATCCTTTCGAGCTTGATACCATTGAAAAGCGCGTAAAAAATTACCCAAGGAAGAGTTTTGCTCTATGTGCTAAAATTCGAAGTCTATAAATTAACTAGAAAAGAAGCGTTTTTCTCTGTAGTTCGAAATTGTTTTTTCACGGAAATTAAAATTAATATTATTTGAATTGTTACCATGCGACCGGCTTATGATCCTTTTTTTTTTTTTTTTTTTCTTGTTTAACGAATTGAAATTTATTAATTTCTTGCGGTTTTTAGCATTTTGAGGAACAGCCTATTTTTAATTAATTTATTTTTTTTCGGATTTTGATTATTCTTTTTTAAACGAATTAAAATGTATTTCCTTCGGCTCACAGGCGATCGATAGCTTTATTTTGATTTACTTATTTTGACATGCATTTCACGGGACCATTTTTAGCCTACTTTCCCGTAAAAGTAAAAAAAAATAATGATAAAGCATGAAAGAAGGCTTAATGTATCGTGAAAATATCGTTAAAAATCAAGAAAAGTCAAAAATAAGTGAAGTAATTAAATAAAGATTGAAAAATAAAAAATTTGAAAGTAGGGTATTGAGATGGGGAAAAAGTGTGTCTGTCGGTCTGTCGGTCTGTCCCCCCCTAATAACTTTTGAACGAATTGTCCGATTGGAAAAATTCTTTTTGCATTCGAAAGATCTCGGCGAGGACATCTCATTTCTATATTTTACTTTTTGATTTGAACAATTTTTTGTTCAATTTTGAACAGTTCAAAAAATTTTAACATTAGCGCCTATGGACAAAATTGAAGCAAATTCTGTAAACTCTGGGCAAGAGCCAAGTTCCTATTGCAAGCTTATTGAAAGGATTTCTCGGCGTGAAATATTGATTTGAACAGTTTTTGTTCATTTTTGAACAGTTCAAAAAATTAACACAGAGCTTACGGGGAAATTTCAACCCTATATAATTCCTGATCTAACGGACCGATTTGCTTGGAACAAACTTTATCGGAAAGCTCTTATAACGTAGAACATGTAGAAATAGAAAGTTTATCCAGAACTTACGAGCCTATTTTGCTATGAAATTTTTTGATCGGGATTTTCAAGGATATTTCTCAGTGACTCAATGAGTGAAATAATGAATGAATGAATAAATTAAAGAGTGAAAGAATAAATCAATGAATAAATGAATGAGGAAAAGAATGAATGAATAAATTATTGAATAAATGAAAATATAAATAAATGAGTGAATAAATACATGAATGCGTAAATGAATGAATAAACACTTGAATGAGGTAACGAATGAATGAATAAATGCATGGCTGAATAAATGAAAGAATGAATGAGTGAGTGAATGAATATGTATTATCCGTTGAAAAAGGTATATTTTCAATAATTAGAACTAAAGATAAATAAGAAAGAGAGAGAAAGAGATAGCTAGATTATAAATTTGAATTTGGTGTATACGGGAAAGTAGGCTCGTATAGTTCTAGACGGAACTTCTTGTTTATACTGCACAGGGGTTTTTAAATAAATGTTATCCTTTATAGCGATTTTTGTTATTCCAACTTATTATTACTTTTTATATTTTTATTTATTTTACTTTTTTTTCTCCAGTGAATTAGCGCACATGTTGTTAGCCTATTTGAGATCGGATGAAAGGTTTTTCCGCTTTCAAAGCTTAGCTTGCTGCTGTTAGTTTCTGCAACCTAGAAAATTTCGTCTTTCTGTTTTACTGTCAATGAATAATAGATAAAAACTAATTATACTAACAATTTATTAATTAAAACTATTCTAATGGATTATAATCGTCCTTTTTGTGTGGGTACTTGAACTAAACAAACAAAATGCGTTTACTCTTAAATATTTTCTTTTTCGTTTTGTTTCGTTTCTTTCTTTTCTTTTTTCCTTTTTTAGCCTACTTTCCCGTAAAAGTAAAAAAAAATAATAATAAAGCATGAAAGAAGGCTTAATGTATCGTGAAAATATCGTTAAAAATCAAGAAAAGTCAAAAATAAGTGAAGTAATTAAATAAAGATTGAAAAATAAAAAAATTGAAAGTAGGGTATTGAGATGGGGAAAAAGTGTGTCTGTCGGTCTGTCTGTCTGTCTGTCTGTCGGTCGTCTGTCGGTCGGTCTGTCGGTCTGTCCCCCCCTAATAACTTTTGAACGAATTGTCCGATTGGAAAAATTCTTTTTGCATTCGAAAGATCTCGGCGAGGACATCTCATTTCTATATTTCACTTTTTGATTTGTACAATTTTTTGTTCAATTTTGAACAGTTCAAAAAATTTTAACATTAGCGCCTATGGACAAAATTGAAGCAAATTCTGTAAACTCTGGGCACAAGAGCCAAGTTCCTATTGAAAGCTTATTGAAAGGAGTTCTCGGCGTGAAATATTGATTTGAACAGTTTTTGTTCATTTTTGAACAGTTCAAAAAATTAACACAGAGCTTACGGGGAAATTTCAACCCTATATAAATCCTGATCTAACGGACCGATTTGCTTGGAACAAACTTTATCGGAAAGCTCTTATAACGTAGAACATGTAGAAATAGAAAGTTTATCCAGAACGTACGAGCCTATTTTGCTATGAAATTTTTTGATCGGGATTTTCAAGGATATTTCTCAGTGACTCAATGAGTGAAATAATGAATGAATGAATAAATGAAAGAGTGAAAGAATAAATCAATGAATAAATGAATGAGGAAAAGAATGAATGAATAAATTATTGAATAAATGAAAATATAAATAAATGAGTGAATAAATACATGAATGCGTAAATGAATGAATAAACACTTGAATGAGGTAACGAATGAATGAATAAATGCATGGCTGAATAAATGAAAGAATGAATGAGTGAGTGAATGAATATGTATTATCCGTTGAAAAAGGTATATTTTCAATAATTAGAACTAAAGATAAATAATAAAGAGAGAGAAAGAGATAGCTAGATTATAAATTTGAATTTGGTGTATACGGGAAAGTAGGCTCGTATAGTTCTAGACGGAACTTCTTGTTATTGTGTGTGTTTTGTAAAAAAGATTCTTTAATGTGTAGGATCGCTGGCTCATGGCCGTGGGCGGACAATGGCGAACCGACTAGTCTTTTCATTTTTTAACACGGGCATAGCCGTGCGGGTACCGCTAGTTTAAATAAAGCCAGCCCAAGCACACAAATATTCTAGCCAAAGAGCACCCATCCCCCCACCAGACACACTAACAGATAAAGCCCTATTGTGATAGGCGTGATGTACACCTTTTTCATTCTTTTCTGTCTTTCAACCTAGAACATATAGCTTGATTTCAAAATCAGGTGCAATCGAACTGACTTGTTTCTCTTGGCATGGGCGGAGCTCAATCTATCAGGGACTGTTCAGTTCAAAGTTTAACTATTCCATTTTCAGAAGTCTAATTATGCGTGTGTATAACATATCGCTCGATAGACTGATTGCGCAGCTGAGAAGTGTGCTTCTTGCACAGCAATTACAGTGAATAAAATGGCAATGGCAGCAAAGAAGAAAAGGAAAAATTATACTACAGGGGAAAAAAAATTTACGTGTAATTGGTAAAGTTAAAAATGTTGCAACAAAAGCGAGTATAATTTCGTGAAAATGGTTCTGCAGTATAATTTCACTATATCGCGGTTATGTTATAACGCGGGTGCCAAATATGTCCCCCGACACCCGCGTTTTGACGGGGTTTTCCTGTATATAATAGAAATTATGAAAATGTTAGATCTTCTTGAAATGATTTTGCAATCTCTTGCATATTTCTTTTGCAGATTAAATATAACGAGGAGTTCACGCCGCAGTCGAAATTCGACCGTAATAATTAAATTATGCATTGAAAACATGCTATTTATATAATTATGTTTATATGTATTAGTCGTCAAATTAGGCGACTATAACGTTGAGAATAGAAATAAAATTTCACGATAAATTAAAGCACAAATGAGCATTAAAACGCAGACATATGTTTCGGGATCGCTTGGAATCCCTTTTTCAATGCGACAGGGAGCTTCTAGATGCAAAACATCCAAATGAAGCAGACAGAACAACAAAAACAAAGCTTATATAGCCTAAGAATTAACTGTAAACCAATGAGAATAAAGGCAGTGTGAAGTGGAAGTAGAAGTAGTATTAAAGGCACCAATAAGAGAGCAACAAACGAATGTAGTTGGAAGTACAGAAAGTAAAAAGGAATATCAATAAAAACAAAGAAAAAGACAACAGCGTGCATAAAAATGTGAAAATACATGAAAATTGCAAAAAAATAAAATAAAATACAAAGAATAAAATGGAAATAAAATAAGTACAGAAAATACCAAAACAAAAAGCAAAACAAAGTACACATGCAAAAGAGGGGGAGAGGGGAAAAAAAAAAAAAATTGACACAAAAAATGGAAAACTAACAAGAAAACCAAGAAAGAACAACAAATTAAAGGAACTTATGCCAGACCTGTGAAAAATAAGGAGTTGAGGAAGAATCATTAACCAAATTAGAACTATTCCTGTTAATATGATAAGCTTCCCAAAAGTCAAGTTCTAAAGGGGAAGAACATTTTTGAATAATTTTCCCAGAATTGAAATCAAAAGAGTGGTTGGAATTCCAACAATGTTGAGCAATGCTAGACTTATTCAGCTCTTGCTTACGTACATAACCTTTATGCTCATTTAACCGAATTTTCAGAGCACGTTTTGTCTGTCCAATGTAAGAAAGGCCGCAACGGCAACTAATTTGGTAAATACCCCAAGTATTAAGTTGATCAACAGGATCTTTAAGAGAAGAGAAGGAAAGTTTGTTGCTAGGAGCAAAAACAACTTGAAATTGAAACCTTTTTAGGATTTTAGCAATACGAAAACTTACAGAATGAAAGAATGGTAACACAACCAAATCCTTTCTAGAAACCACATGATTGGGACCAGAAGTTTTTTTAGAAAGTTTGTTATGAATAGAATCAATTAAAGAGTGAGAAAATCCTCTATCAACAGCTACAGCTTTCAGATAGTTGAGTTCAATCTTGAGAAGCTCAGGAGAAGAGCAAATATTAATAGCACGATGGACAAGAGCATTAAAAGCCGAATATTTTTGGTTGGGAGGATGAGACGATAGTCTGTGAGGAGGTAAAGAAACAGCGAAAGGTTTACGATAGACAGAAGTTGTGAAACCAGACTCACTCCTAGAAATCAAAACATCAAGAAACGCGAGGCTACTATTAAGTTCTTTCTCACAAGAAAACTGGATATTAGAATCAATGGAGTTCATAATCGAAAGAGCATCATCAATACCTAACAAGTTACTGTCCGTTAGGACAAAACAATCATCCACATAACGAACATAAAATTGAAATTGCAATTTTTGGAATAGTTTTTCCTCAAAATAATGCATATAGAAATCACTTAAAATAGGACTAAGAGGACTTCCCATGGCTAGGCCTTCTACCATAGCATAGAATTTACCATTAAATACAAAAGTGCTCTGTTGCAAGCACACACGAGTAAGAAAAACTAATTCCTCGATTTCCACAGAAGTAAAATGGAATTCAGAAAGCCTTTTCCTGAGGCAAGTCAAAGCGCCATCAACAGGAACATTAGTAAACAAAGAATTAACATCAAAAGAGGCCATAACCGAATTATTCGGAACGAAGTTATGAAGTTTCTTAACAAAATCGGTGGAATTTTTAACAGTGAAAACATTCCGACTCCTAAGTGGAGAAAACACAGAAACTAAATACTTGGAAAGTTTATATGAAGCAGTGCCAATATTGGAAACAATTGGTCTGAAAGGAATACCTGCCTTGTGTACCTTCGGTAAAGCATAGAAACGCGCACAATTAGCAACAGAAGGAATCACAGACCGTTTAGCAATCAAAGGAATAGAATGAACAGACTTAACAGCAGAAGAAATAGGGATTCCAAGCGATCCCGAAACATATGTCTGCGTTTTAATGCTCATTTGTGCTTTAATTTATCGTGAAATTTTATTTCTATTACTTTGCACAAAGTTTAATCATTACTATAACGTTGAGATTTATTTTGATCATCCTCACTTGAAACAAACGTATTCTAAATCATTGTCTCCGCAGGGTTGTAAGTTGAGTGGCAGTTGAATAAAACTTAAAAAAAGTTTAAGTTTGCTTCCATACCACTATTCTCATTTTCCATTTCATTGTTCCAGAGAAGCCTTCACTCATCTCTTATTGTAATTGCTTTCAATACGGCTTAATGGCAACAAACTCTTTTTGACAATGAGTTTTATATTTATTAACTAACTAGCGGTACAAACATAACGCCCCCTCCTTCTTAAAAAACTTTAAATCCGTCATAAAAAAATATCATTTATTTTATTGGTACTTATCTATTACACGCCCTAACTTGACGACGGTTTTAGACAGGGTTGGAAAAAAAACCTGGTTTTTTTGAAAAAACCCCAAAAAAACCGGTTTTCTTGGTTTAAACCAGGTTTTTTTGGTTTAAGCCGGGTTTTTTTGGTTTAAATAGCATTTAAAGGAAAAACAATTTGACTTTTAGAAAATCATGGAGATTTTAGATCCTTAATTGTAAATAAATGTGTTTGACAGTTAATTTATTGATAATTAAGTAACTATAAGTTAAAACCTTAAATTTTAATTACCTGATATAGGTGGGCAGCACTTTAGTCGTCAACTTATACTGGGTGGAGATTTTATTATTTTTTTGTCATTTCTTACGCTATATGTTTATTCATTTGTGACTAATTAAAATATAACATCATGTATTAATGTTACTTTAAAATTTGTAATTAGTTAACAATTTTTAACAATTATCTAAAATACCATTAGATAAATTTAATCTGAATGACTTACAATGTATCCTATACAATTTTAAAATTAAAGCACCTAGTTAAAGATTAATGTGTTAATTTACTTATTTGACTGTAAAGATTCCCTAAAAATACATAATTTTTGGAAATGACTAGATCAATTATAGAAGAAAAAGAAGAAAGTTATTTAAAGAACAAAAGAGTGAGGCTCATAGTAGTTTTCTAGAATAGTTAACTTACACAGAGGTTTAGGCAAACTTTATATTGATGTTTCATCCATCCAGACAAATACTGGTCTAACATTATAGCATAAAAAATATTATCCTGGAGAACTTATAGGTTTTTTTTTTTTAATCTTTGCAAAAATAGATAAACAAATAAATATAGTAATAATTAGGCAGCCAACTTACAAAGGGTTTTTTATAATACTCCCTCTGAAATTTGGTACTAGACAGGTGGCCAACTTACAATGGTGGTCAACTTTACAGGTTTTACTGTATTAACACGTTATAATACTCTACTTATACAGGCCTTTCAGCAAATTATTAAAGAAATAATTATGCGGGTTGAGTTTTAACAAAAGCATATTTTACTAAATTAATAAAAAATAAGCAAAAATGAAAGATACATTAAAAATAATGTGTGTTGATTTACAGTATCAGTAATATCAACAAATGATTACACCATAACACTTATACAAATCAGCAACATTGGCTTAGAAATTATCACTATTATTTATTTTTTTTTTTTTTAAATACAATTTTTCCTGATTAAAGAATAAATATATTTTTAAAAAGAAGAGAATAATTTAGGAAAAAAAAGAAAAATTTGCACTGATTAAAAAAAAGTTTGTTACTTTACAAATTCAGTGATTCATGATTATCTAATGCTGTGCTTGCAATTTCTGCACAAATTGGATTTTGCAATTTTTTATAATGCGAAAAATAAATGAAAAAAGATTTGGTTTCTTAAATATTGTTATCTGTAACATACATTTGCAAATTGGTTATTATGAAGTTATTTTATTATTTCTAATATATATTCTTTAACTCCAGGAATTACAATTGCAATATCATTTTAATTTTTATGATGACTGAGAAGAGTTTTTCGCAAATTAGCTTCTTCAGAGCTAATTTTAGAAAAACCCAAATAGTCTGACATAGATAGTCTGTAGATACGAAATGAGAAAAATTTGTACTGATAAAAAAAAAGTTTGTTAATTTTCAAATTCATTAATTATCCAGTGCTGTGCTTGTAATTTCTGCATAAATTGGATTTTGCAATTTTTAATGATGTGCAAAATTAATGAAAAAAGATTTGGTTTAAACCCAACGTGGTTTAAACCAAACAACCCTGGTTTTAGATATGTCGTCAACATACTTTTTAATCTAATAAAATATAATGCTATTTAAATCTAACATTGCTTTGTTTATGTTTCATTTAGCGATGTTTGGCAAGCAAGAAAAATCGAGGGCGTATAACCATAACCCGATAAGTATATCTTTTTATTTAATAAAAACCCGCCAAGCCCTGGAAATGTTTACGCATTTCTTTTTTATTACAATCGATCAAAGCTCGTCTCGCTCCCTTATCGGACCCTAAAGGGACCGTTCATAAATGATGTCACCCTTGTTTCCCATATATTTGACCCCCCTCCCGCCCTTTGTCACAGTACGTCACGCTTCAGCGGACCCCCTACCCCTTCGTCACACGTCACGCTATGTTGCATAATGCATGTCACACTTCTTATCAGTCATAGAAAGAATTGAAAACGTATACTTTACCATCGTTTTGTTTATTTATTGCTGAATTTTAGTTCTTGTCTCCAATGTGGGGGTTGACAAAAAAAAAATTCTGTCATAATTCCGCGGTCATATTCAAAAATGCGTTCGTCTCAACTTGGGAATTCATCCTATTGCTGTTTGCATCCTATAGGTGATAATTAGCGGTCGCCACGATTCGATTAAAGTAGTTAAGATTAGAGATTAAAAAATGCATCATCGATCTCCACTCGTCCACTCCTTAACTGCTTCATTTTCATTCTATAAACGTTTTATGTATTTTTATCTGTTTATTTGAACATTGGAATAATTTAATGAATATCTTAAAGATAAATTGAATTTTTATTTTCTGTTTCTTATTATGAGCAAATCCCTTTTTTTTCTTGGAAATTTGCCAATATTGAACACGTGCTTCGTGCCGAAAATTTAATGTCGCATTTCAACTTTCAATCTTTCAGCATCCTGTATAGCAGCGGTTCCCAATCTTTTTTTTTTTTTCGCGTACCATCATGTTTCTTGCAAACCATTTGCGTACCACTGCGAATATTGCTTTATTATATGCATCAGAATAGTAATAGATTATAGAAAAATATTGGGCGACTAGGTAATATAAATTATACAATTTTTTTAAATTAAGGCAGAGAAGAGCGTTCATTAAAATAAAGCTGTACATAAAATAAATTATATGAAATATATAAATTATACTATTTCATTTTGGAAAAAAACTCCTCCATGTTTCCCTGTAATTGCCCGAGCACCATCAAAACAGAAAGCAACGCAATGCTTCCCAGTTTTTCTCTTCATATTTAGACCTGCACGCGTACCACAGTTTGGGAACCTCTGCTGTATAGTTTATTTTTCAATGACATAAAATATCAAAACTTGAAATGCTCCAATGTGCTCCATTTCCCTCTACGTATCGCTTGGACAATTTATTTTATTACATTTAAATCATTTTAAAAGTTTGAAATAAGTTTTCAATCCTTATTAGCAATTTTAAAAAGTAGCGACTAACGAAATTTCCCAGTTTTCACCTATATTCAGTGTTCCTACTCCACCTGGAAAAGTCATGGAAATTGATATCCTTTGTCAGGGAAAAACGTAAATTTTTGACAAAACCTGGAAAAGTCTGGGATATTTTTCCCCTAGCAGGGACCCCTTGGAGGGAACCTACTCTCGTCGCGATGTCAGCTTGCCAAAAAATAAAAAATCGTTCAAAATGCGTTCAGCACTACATCCCCATTCCGATTTTGATACCTTTTCGTTAGTGTAGTCGTAAAAAAAAATGGGTGCAAAATCACCAACAGTTGCAACTCTGCATGAATGGCACTGGAGAAGAATTTACCACTACCCAGTGTAGCTTATAGATCTTTACAAGATGGTGGTGTAGCCATGAGTTTTGACGATGAAGTAACCTTAGGAGGCTTTGAGCTAAAGGGTTTCAATGTGGAAAAGTCACTGTGGAACCTCATTTTGAGTAGTTTTGCTAGATCGGCAAAAAAAAAAAAAATCGCGAATTGTGGTAGTTTTTGCCATGGCTCACTTTGAAATTTTTGCGAAATTCAAACACGGTTTTTTTTTCTGGATTTTGGAGAGAAAGACTGATATTTTCAAAGCTAAATGAAGTTCACAAGCGAATTGAAGCGTTAAGAGAGAGAGGAGAGCATCTGATGAATCTTACAAAGTTCCTTGCTACTTTTAACTAAAATATTGTGAGTTAAGTGGCTCTAAAATCATGCAACCCTGCTTACGAGATGTTAAAAGTAAAGTACAAAGTCTTACAATTTCTAAAGACTGTTGCTTGAAAAATTTTGGAGCGGGCCCCAATTAAATATCCGATTGTAAAATATGTATCCGCACTAAGAATGTCGCTTGGATTCATTTTGTTACAACATACTGTCTCAAAATAAAGAAGTTTTGGGCAGTAGTAAAGTTGATTTTAATTCTTTCCCACGAAAAGGCCTCTCCTGAGAGTGGATTCTCAATCAACAAGGATATGTTGGATGAGAACTTCACTGACAAATCTTTAGTTTCATTAAGAGTAGTGTATGATGCAATCAGAGCCTCAGGTGGAGTTTTTGTGCAGTTCCCATGAACTGCACAAAAAAGAAACTGAGAAATGCAAAGCATTGGAACAAATGAAAAAATTGAAAGAAAAGTAAATTATAAACTTTCTGTGCAGATAACAACTGAAAACTTTAATATCGACAGCCAAATTGTTGAACTGCCCAAAAATTTATGAGGTCTACCGATTTTTATTCTATTTAACATGGATATTGATTCCATCTTTTCATAATACAGTGGACGCCGCTTTATGTGATCACGGTTAATGTCATCAGTCGTTTAGTGCTATCAAAATCGCCAATTCCCGTCCGCTTGTATAGAAATACATTGGAAAACCATGGGTTTTTGAAATCAAAACTTCGTTTATTGTTATCAAGTTACAGAGATTCATTTTCTTAAATCACCCAAAAACTAGGGAGAAAATAAACTATTTTTTCCTACTTGTAAATTATGTTCCGAAAGTACTGGTCAGAAAAGGTATGTAGCTGCTCAGATGACGAAGGCGCTTCGAATGTTGCGTCGATGTGTGCAGAAAAAAAAAAAAGACTCCGAATTCGTAAAATGAGCAGAAAATCAGCACTCGTTGCTTTTCTTTTCAAGACAAAAAAATTTCCGATTTTTTTTATGTTTTTCTTGTTACAATCATTTTTCCGCTAAATACCTTTTCAACAACACGTTTTTATTTCAACAACATGTAAGGTAACATTGTTTGAGAAAATCGTCAGTGTATTTATTTGTTAATGTGTAAAAGTATGGATTTTTCCAGAAAATAAAAATTTTATCGTTTACTATTATCGCTCGGTTATTGTTATCAAATCATTTTCGTTCCTGTGTGATCACATTAAGCGGCGTCCACTTTTTTTTTATTTTCATAGTGTATGTATGTATATAATATTTTATTAAATGTTCTTTAAAAATTAAAATTAAGTTTTATTTTATTAACTGTTATTTTTATTTGAGTTTCAAATTTATTTCTTCTGTGCCATTGAGCAGTTGTCTTTCATTGGATTTTATTATCAGATCATTTTTCAGTATTGTATTTGTTTTAAGAAAAAATAAGTCCTCAATTAACTCACCTTCCTTTTCTTATATAGCTTTTTTCCTTTATATAATGGCGTTTATTATATTGTCATGGCATAAAAGTGCCTACATCAGCATTTCTTTAAATGTTTGTTTTCATGCGTTATTGAAGAGTTAAAAGACTGATTTGTTCCCACTGGGATCATCTTAATTTTTATTTTATTTTATTTATTCTTTATATTTTATGTTTTATTGTTTTAAATTAGCTTTCTAAAATTTAAATTTAAAAAAAAAAAAAAAAAAACCCAAGATGAATGCAAGTATAGAAGCTAATATTTTTTGGCAGTGGTGTGTCTCAAAATTTCACTTTTGAAATTCTATAGCTTAGAAATTCTATAGTATAAGTTTGTTATCTTAATAAGCATCTGTGTGGAATTTTTTAGTACGTATTAATATACGTGAATGTATAAAATGCTATGTCGGGCATATTTAATATACAAGTAGTAGTGGATTTGCTAATAAATATTTTTACTTAGAACATTAACCTGGATTTCTGCTTTGATCTACCTGGAAACGTCATGGAAATTTTTTTGGCTATTTGAGTATGAACCCTGTATATTGCATCTCACTGAGTTTCTGCTCAAATTGCAGTTTCTTATCGGTTAAACGCCCTTTTTTTTAAATTTATTTATTTATTGTTCGCCAAATAAAATGTAAACGAAGCAAATGCAGTAAATTTAAATAGCATGCGCTGATTTTTTTTTCATGAAAACTTTTATTAATAGTCACTTATGTAGATATTCATACGTCCTAGAAAGGTATGGTATGCTTTTTCACAAAATGAAAAGTTCGCTATCAAAAGATTTCTTAATGCTCACCTGAATCTTCCCGGACTGTGTGCCCCTGTCCGGATAATGTTGACCGCAGCCTCTGGTCTCATGGTACCACACCAAATCTGGGCATAGTTCAAAAAGAACAATTGCTCGTGAGTCAAATTGAGGCCAGGTAACAGTGGTTCTTCCACTCCTCTTCGCGATACCCAGCTGCGGTATGCCTGCTCAAAGAAGAAAAGGGAAACTTATTTGTTAATACATTTGAAAAGACGTCTGCACATTTTCCTTCGCACAAAAACTTTTTTTATGCTATAAATAATGCTAATACAGGTTCAAATCTACAGATACGGCAATAAATATGTGTCCTTATCTCTGCTATAGTCTTCTTCACCAGCCGCGACGACGATTTCTGTTTCGTTTTGGGCATACACAAATTTCCATGTCAACAAATGGCTTTTTGAGGATGTAATTATGTGAAACTCGGTTTGTAATGATAGAATGAAATTATTTGAAATTTAATATTCATTGATGGAATGAATAGCATCCAATTTTAACCGTGCAAGAAACGTGATTTAACAATACGCACAGAATAGAGTTGTTCAACTACTCAGTCTTTTCATACTTGAAAATACAGGGTAGCGTACATAATTAATAATTGAAAATACTACTTTACAAAAGAATCTCATTATATCTATCGCTTTGCATACAATGTACACAAACTAGAGCCCCCCCCCCCCCTTTTTTTGAAAAATTGAATCACGGGAAGGAACAAGAATGGAGAAAGTTTTCATATGAAAGAGTAAAAATATGCGAATTTGTGAAACTAGTAATTGTTAAATAAAACTTTCAGTTGTAAAACAAGAGAAGTAGCTACATATACTACAAAAGCCTCAGAAACCTTTTTTTTTTTGCTCCTAACTGCGCCATAAACAATGTTTTCAGCTATGAAATTTTCCCTCAAAAATCAACATTTCTACACGCTAAACGACGTTTCCCACGGAGAATTTATTTTTTAATATATTTAAATATTTTTTTACTAATTGGGGATGGAAATGCAAGAAAATTGATAATTACAGAAAACAACCGTATTTTTCGTGGAACAGTTCATTGCACAGTGCAATCGACAAATCATTGTACTCTGTGAAAACGTAATTTTTAATGTGAAGGAAATTAAAAATTATTTTCATACAGATGACCATAATTTGTTGATTGCACTATGTCATGACCTGTTGACTCATTCTCCAGACCAGGCTGCCTCGTTTCTTATAGGTCACGCTCTTTCACAACAAAGCATGGCACTTATGTATTCAAAAAATTACACAATCGTTGAAGCGGTTTTGATAAAAATTAAAAAAAAATTGACTCATTAAAGAAGAATTCAAACTTAGGCTCCATTTTGCCACGATTTATTTTTATTGTTGGTTCCCAGCTAGGCCGTAGCCAGAAATTTTATTCGGTGGGGGAGGGGGGGGGGCTGACTTTGAAACACTTATGTTGAGGAAAGTTTCAGGGCGAAATATATGCTACATTGCGAAAATTTGCGGGATTTCGGGGGGGGGGGGGGCTAGGCCCGTGCCCCCACCCTCTGGATACGGTCTTGGTTCACAGTTCTTATACTATTCGGAGAACTGTTCATTCTTCTTATGGTGTGTATGCCCAAAACGAGAACTGTTCATTCTTCTTAATGTTTATTGAAATAATAAATGACGTCTAGAAGATTATCGCAATCGCTATGCTTCATTTATGATAGTAATTAAAAATGTAGTATTTATATACTAACCCTAAAGGCTTGTTTGACACCACCATTATCAGCTATATTCTCGCCTTGAGTATTAATGCCGTTAATCTGAAAAAAAAAAAAATTATTGTAAAGCAATAGTAAAAAAGTAAAAGTTCTATATTTTGGATGATTTTTCGAAAGTTATTTCGGAAAGAATGTTACTGGTTGCTCAGAGCTATTAATTACTATTGCTTTTTTTAAAAATGTCCTGTTGTATGTTTATTGAAATATTTTTTGCTATCATGTTTCTTTTGAACCTTTTGGTGATGTAATATAAGATCCAAAAGCTTTGCCAACATTAGAAAAGTATAAATCCATTCCTCAGAACCAGTCGAATGTTACAGAGTCCCGGAATTTTGCGACTCGGTCAAGCTTCTAATTTATCGCCGCAGTCTATAGAGTTTTTTTTCACGCTCACAACCCTACTCGGTTAGTAATTTCCCCGTATTGCGGAGCTCCGAAACAAAGTTTCTATAAGGACATTTGATGAACGTAGTAACAATGAAACGAAACAACTTGGAAGCCAATGCTATTTGTATAAAAAAATTCTATATCCTATTCTTTAAGGAAAACCACCTGCGTAGAAGATCAGCTAATGATAGAAGAAATAGCGGGAGATATCCTTTTAAAAATTTATCATTTACCTTCATATCTATATCCGTCATAATATAATCTCCGTATTGGTTGATCATACAATCGGCTTTAGACTGAAATCTTTGAAGAGATTCAGTATTCCACCATTGTTTTAGATTGCCGTGGTGATCAAACTGTCTTCCTGTAAGTACAAATACAAAAGTTTATTTGTTTCTGACGAAGTTAAATTTATGTAAAAATAAGCATTAAAAGATTTTTTGAACTTCATTTAGAAATCTGGCTTAGTAGTGCCTAATAATTCAATGTTTAACTACTTAACAATTTTTGACCCATTTCAAGTATTACATTGTATTTCAAATACAAAAATTTAATATAATATGAACTGTTAGCTTATAAGAAACATCCGTATATATGCGTTTGTTAGTTAGTGATTTTCTCATCAAATTCTCATCAGTCGATATTCTTTTCCATTCATTTTTATTTTGTATTTTTTCTCATTTGAATGTTCAATTTCTTAACAATATCAAATTCACTAACTTAGATTAAAATGCAGATAATATGTTGCATACTTTTACCTTTCTTGGTCGATTGTTGTTATCACAACGACTTTATTATCAGATGTGTCGTTTCAAATATTTTTCCGGAGAGGGGAGTGCAAAGAGTATAAACTCCATACATACTGCATTTAAAAAGCAACAGAATACATACACATAAATTCACTACATTTCACAAGCTAAGGGAGGGGGCAATTTCCCTCTCCTGACTCCCCTAAATGACGGGTCGGTTTATTCTCCACCATCAGTTAATTTCATTACATATTACACAACTAGATAACGCCAATACTTAAACATAAGGTCCAAAATGAGGTTTCAAAATAAAAAAACGTAACGCAATCTCAACACGCTTAAACTACTTGCCTCATTTTTTTTTCTTCAAATCTGCATTTTTGGAAATTTTCATTTGTTTTCACTGTTCTCTTTTCGAACAAAGTTTCTCAGAATTTAATCTAGTTTCTCAAAGTATCAAATTCTCAAAATGAATTTAGGTCATGAAAAAAATATATGCTTCCTCCCCTACCTTATTTTGTATTTCTTTATTTTTTAGCAGTTTCGATTGAAACTCAATAGAAGAGTTTCAGGTTAAAAGTCTTCAGGATTTGTCCAGAAATTTGTACCCTTTTATTTAAGTAAGAATTATAAAGTTTATCGATCATAAATTTTTACCCTTCTTTTTGTCTTCCTTGCATTGACACTATGTTGACAGAGAAACAACTTTTAGAGAAAATTTGGGTACTGGTTAATGACGTTTCTCCTATCAATTCCCTATTTTTACTCGCTAACGCGAAGAAATCTACTAAATGAAAATTTTGCATTATTTTAGGCTAATTTCTCATATACAGACCTCAAAGTGGAACCGGAAGATATATATATTGATTTATTTTAAATTTTGCACTCATATTTATCACACTTTATTCTAGCTTTTGCGATTTTTGCATATTTCAACACGAAAGTGGATGAACGATATTTATGCATATTCAACATTTTGTACGGATATTTCTCATGCTATTCCACAACTTTTTCGCACAATCGAAAAAAATGTTTTGAAGGATTTTTTTTGCGAATATATAAGTATACTGCCTTCTTGATATTTCGAAAAGGACAAGTAATAAAAAGTAATTTTAGTTTTTAGTTAAACTTTGGTTTTTGCAATTATATTTTAATTTCTTTTTATGAACTGTTGTGCAACGTGGAAAATAAATGTGCTAGCAAATTTTGTGGTTTTGTTACCTGTTACTAACGACTACAGAACGGGGCTCGCCATTTTCTCACGGAGCTATGAGTAGCTCTATGCATTTTCTTTCGGATCGTAGAAGAGGTTCGCAAGTTAAAAAAGGGTTGGGAACCGCTGTTCTAGAATGAACTATGGTTCAAACGAACAAGTTTTGTGACTTTTTCAGTTAATATCATTTCTTATGTTTTTCAACTATGTAATACGAACACTAAATTTAAGAAATAATAATAATTAAAAAATGTGTAAATAAGTATTTAATGGAGATTAGGAATAATAATTTACCTTTATCATCAAATCCGTGTGTTATTTCATGGCCAATCACAACGCCGATTCCCCCGTAGTTGAGAGAACTACAAAATATCCGTGTATAAATTTAATATATCAATTTTACACTACAACAACATAATGTGATACGAATGGACATTCTCTAAAAGTAGAACCTTTAATTTTCAGCTGAAAACTGGACATAATTTGTGTTACGAACCTTTCTTCTTTTTCTTTTCTTTTTTTTTCTTTGTCCGTTAATGAGGGTTTTCACGGTATTTCATTTACAAGACTTATGAATTTTACAATTACATTTTTACTTTGTACATAGATGTAAAATATGTGTCTATTTTTTAACCTACTCTCTTCTAAAATTAAAAGCAATAATTAATAAGAAAAAAAAGCGCAAAAGAAGTTTTAATATCTCGTTAAAATATTCTTAAGTCAATGAAGTCAAACGAAAAAAGTAAAAAATAAATTAATTAAATTATTATTGAGAAAAAAAAAAAAAATAAAGCTTTCGGGAGGACAGGAACGCGTGTCTGCCTGTCTGACATTTATTTTTCGTAAAAAATTGCTGGGACAAAATTAATTTTTATTCTTTATTTTAAATATTAATATCTTTTGTTTTCATCGATATTAAAAATTAAACATAATTGATTCATTAGTAAAAAACAATTGCAATTTCAGTATATTCTACTTTGTAAACTTTTGTGTAACAGATGTTCTTATTTTCACATTTCTTTACTCAATCAGTTTTAAAATTTATTATATCGGGAGAAGTTCTTGTTGTAACTTGGTTCTACATTCTACTTTTTCAACGTTTGTATTCTTACACATCTGATTAATTAAAGTGTCGTTGATCTCAAAAGTTCCTTATTAAAATGATTAACAATTAAGTTTAATCCCTAACAGTTTGCAAGAATGAATTTGATATCCTTTTTATAATAGATACAATTTCTCAAAAAATGTGTTTCATATAAGTAGCTTATTTTTAGGAGGAAAAGTGTGACACCTGAAAAAAAAACACATTCTAAATTTTAAGAGTAAAAGACTAACTTACCGAATATAGTTTTGGTGGTACAGGGGTGGTTGTAAAATACCTGCTGGAAAGGCTAAAAAAGAAGTAAAACGAAAGAGAGGTAAATATATGAACATACACATGCAGTATGTATATATATATATATGTGTGTGTGTGTGTGTGTGTGTATATATAATAGGGGATCCCGGGGTAGAGCGGATCCGGTGTAATTCTGGCAAAGTTGTACCAATATGGCAGAATTAGTTTTAGAGTTTCTTTCATCAAAGCTGCAACGATGAAAATTGTTTTGAATATGTTTGAAAATACCGGAATCTAGCCACCAAACACACATTTTACTGTAACCTTTTTTTTTTTTGTTTTAATCAGATTCTACCAATATTGCATTAAAGACTGAAACTAAAGAATTTCTAAACTACGTTGTCTAATGTATTAAAAAATGAGAAAAAAAACTATGTTAGAAATTATAAGAGAAAAAATAACTCGGAAATATTTATATCCAATAATTAAGTTTGTAATTTGCAGAACAGAAAAATTATATTTATTTTTGTCTAATTAATTTTAAATTTGTATGCTATATTAGAAATCATTCCGGTATATAATCTCTAAATATATTTTAGATAATTGTTAAATTATCTAATTATATTTTAAACTAATGTTAAAAAATGAAGCTAAACTTCAGCTTATTTTAATTAGCTAAAAATAAATGAATTTCACATAAAAAATGACTATATTTTTTCGTCACCCTGTATTATTTGACCAACTGTCTTCTAATGAGGGTTTTAACAAAATACTACAAGTAGATATTCCTTTTACTTTTTAAAATTCTATATGACTTATTTATGCACAGAACAGCTTCATCATATGAGCGTATTTTACTAATATGTAATAGAATTTAACAGAATTAAGATTTGATAGTACAGCGTTTTTATTATGTGACAGAATATACAACCAATCGTACTATTTATGCACTGAAGCATCATTAAAGCCACTAAGTTTTATGCAAACATTAAGAAACTCATATTTAGCGGACTTTTTATTACAAATAATGTATTTTCTAAAGTTCCGTAGCTGAATATTCATTGAAAATAAATACTATAATTTGGCCGTATAGACAAGTGTATCTATTCGTTAGAGAAGGATGATTAGGAACGCACACAACAACACTTACTAATAAAATTTTTTGATCTTGTGTAAAATGCATTCACTACAGCTGGCGATGTCACCCACCTGTAAAAAATAGAGTCACATGCTTTTAACTTAAAAACAGCAAACATTAAGGAGATATGAGAACAAATTGAATTATGGAAGTGGTCTTCAAATTTTGATCTGCGGCGCATTTCTGAGTGTTCTGAGAATCGAACAAAGCCATTTGCAATGAAAACTCGTAACAACAAATACCGGCATAACGAAACGATGTTCAGTTTCGCTTTAAAGGCCTTCAGATAAAGCGGCTCCTTTATAACAAGCATTGTTTCAACGAAATATTTTCTCGACCTCTTGGAATTCGCTGTAACGGTTACAGTTTCCGTGGATCAACGAAATTTGAAAACCACTGGATTATGGTATGCATTGATAGTAAATTGGGATTGAGGCTACTACTCACTGCGCTCTGTCGACTGGCGTCCTCAGCTTCATCTGTTCCCGAGTGGCATAATTTCTGAGGTTGAGCAACACGTTGTCGAAATACGTGTCCGGTTGGAATTCTAGCTGCAAATCATATTAGCCTGATAAATCGATATTTTTTTTCGGGCATTTTAATTTCATGCATGCATTGTAGTCGAGATGCTGCGGTAAACCGACTATCAATTGTTAAAATTAACTAAGTTGGAGAAATTTTTCAGAATCTCGCACTAGCTGTCGACAATGAGTTTTCCGTTTAATTTAGTTATTACTTTTTATGGTACCATTGTTGATCCAAATCAATTACTTATTGATAGGTTTCTTACGGCGTTATTGTTGATTGAAGTCAATTAGTTATTAGTTAGTTGATTTAGGTATAATGATTCAATTTCTTTTTAACTACTACTCCGTCATTTTTTCTTAGGTTTAAAGAGATTGAATCCTACAGTATTTCCCTTCGCGTTCGAAAAGAGCCGCTGCGTAGTTTTTTTTTATGAATTTTCCCAAGTGAAAAAGAAAAAAAATGTTCAAATATGCCAGGGAGGCTGCAACTAGAGTGACATGAATATTCAGTCAAAGGAATTCAAAGCATAAAATAACTTAGTAATTTATACAAAATTCTAAAGGAGGAGGAAGAATTCCTCTAGACAAACATGAGAATACCCATGCTTGCGACTGAAAAGGTGTAGTACAACCAACACAGGACAGTCTCGAATGAATCAGTTTTTAAATATTACTGTTTGAAAATGAAATAGTTATTAATTTAAATAAGTTGTATTTAATTTTATCTGCGGCCCCTGTTTTAAAGCATCAACATGTGCGATTAAACCAAAGCAAACACGGTCGTAAGGTAATTACTAATTAAATACTACCAGAAATTTGGCATGTTTTTAATATTTATCTTGTTCTTTATGCGGCTATGTTGCAATTGTGAGCTTTTTTTTTTTTTTTTTTTTTTTTTTTTTTTTAGTCAACAAAAAGTTATTTTAGCTCTCAGTTATGTGGTTGATGTTGGATCTATTTAGGGTTGCAATCGATTTGATATAAAATTGAAATATGTGAGTAATATTTTTATGGTATGTAGTGAACGATAAAAAGCAGTTAACCTTTTCAGACCCCAGAACTAAGCACAAACAATTCTGACGCAATTTTTTTGGTTCTCTGATTTAAAAAATGATTACAAAACAAAATAATTTAAAAAAATTTTGTTTTAATTTTAATTAATAATTAGATTAAATAATAATTAATGCCCAACTTCCATGTTTAAAATGAAGTAAACTATCTGTTGATTAATTTCAAAAACAATTGGGTGTTTTAGCTTTCAAATTGCACAAACAGTAGTTAATAAACTGTATTTTAAAATGTACCCAATTGGGTACACTTGGAATGAAGAGGTTAAAACCGTTAAATTCCCAGGTTCCACGGAAATATTCATTTTATTTATCGGAAATTCTCGGCCTTCTACAAAGCGTTTGAAGAATTTTAGGTGGATTTTCACACAAGTCTTCATTCATGTATGAATATTTAGAATGCATATGTGCGACAAGTTAAGGCAAAAGTAGGCACTCACCCCTTCGTAATCTTTGTCCAATTCCACACGGTCTATGATATATTCAGGGAATCCGATTTTCTCACTCATCACTAGAGCCTAAATACGATATAACAGATAAATCAATGTTGTATTCGGTTTTCAATAACCTAATTGTTAAAGATACCTTCCATCCTTCCTACATCAGACAGTAATTGTGGCAATAACAAAAAATCTCGCAAGCAGATTTTTTTTTTTTTTTTTTGCACTTGGAGTAACATTTTCTATTTCTTCTAAAAAGAACTCGATATGTGAAGTGTACAATTTTAGGGATACAAGTTTTAATTTCTTTATTATTAGAGCATTGTAGCTAGCCGGTGCGAAAATAAGTATAGGCATTGTCTCAGATTTATTCGATTTTTTGACTTTAAGATAATGAGAAAAAATATATATAATACACGTATTTTCAGGATTTTTTAAGTGAACAAGAAGTTCCGTCTAGAACTATACAAGCCTACTTTCCCGTATACAGCGAATTCAAATTTATAATCTAGCTATCTCTCTCTCTCTCTCTGTCTTTCTCGTTTAGCTTTAGTTCTTAATTGCTTCAAATATACCGTTTTTAACGGTTAATACATATTCATTCAATCATACATTTATTAAGTCATTCATGTATTTATTCAATAAATATTTTGCTTATTCATTTAATCATACATTAATTCAAAAATATTCTTAAAAATCCCGATCAAAAAATTTCATAGGAAAATAGGCTCGTTAGTTCTGGATCAACTTTCTATTTTTACATGTTCTACGTCATAAGAGCTTTCCGATAAAGTTTGTTCCAAGCAAATCGGTCCGTTTGATCAGGAATTATATAGGATTGAAATTTCCCCGTAGGCGGTATGTTAATTTTTTTTGAACTTTTCAAAAATGAACAAAAATTGTTCAAATCAATATTTCAAGCCAAGAACTTCTTCCAGTGAGCTTGTTCATGAGAACTTAGATCTTGTACCCAGAGTTTACATAATTTGCTTCATTTTCACCCATAGGCGCTAATGTTAAAATTTTTTGAACTGTTCAAAATTGAACAAAAAATTGTTCAAATCAAAAAATAAAATATGGAAATCAGATGTCCTCGCCGAGATCTTTCGAATGCAAAAAGAATTTTTCGAATCGGACAATTCGTTCAAAAGTTATTAGGGGGGGACAGACCGACAGACACACTTTTCCCCCATCTCAAAACTCTACTTTCAAATTTTTTATTTTTCAATCTTTATTTAATTACTTAATTTATTTTTGACTTTTCTTGATTTCTAACGATATTTTCATGATACATTAAGCCTTCTTTCATGCTTTATTATTATTATTTTTTTACTTTTACGGGAAAGTAGGCTAAAAAAGGAAAAAAAAAATTATTTATTTTTTAACCCTTTATCACTTGTAAAGTCGGATTTATTTATATTTTTTGGACTCCAGGTAAATACATACATAATGAAAAAATTACAAATTACAAATTACTCGAAAAATTTTAAAAGTTTTACATGCCCTGCCGCGCATGTTTGTTTAATACATTGCCTGCCCGAACCAAATTTTTACATACCCAGACGTTGTTTTATTGCATATTAATAAAAACATTGGTGTTTGTCGTATAGCATTAATCAAACAAAAAATTAAATCAACAGCTTTATATCTGAGTCAAGAATTATTTTAACGTTAATCTAAATCATTAAAAAAATTCATTATAAATAAATATTACATAAAAACTCGTCGAAATAATAAAGTGTTGGAAAGCAATATTTGATTAAAAAATTACATACCCTGCGGGGCATGTAAAGGTAGAAGATTCGTACCCGATCAGAATTTTTACATGTCCCGGGCATGCTGGGAAATATAATTTTCGAGCCCTGGGACAGGCCTATGATGGTGTATACAAGTATGATTGTGTATATGATTCGATGATGACAGACTAGGTTGTAGGCGATTCATTTCGCTTTATATTTTGTGAATTTTAACGCAACCTAACTTTTTCCTCCGCTTTTATAAGGAAGTAAAAACCAACCCAAACTTATGTTATGTTTCGAACTTTATATGCTCGACAGTTGCTACATTCTAAAGTAATTAAACATGTAACCTTTGCATCTCAAGTGTAGTAAATTAACAATTGAGAAATATTGAGCCTATCTTCCCTGGGATTTTTCTCAAATGTCTACATTTAAGATCTGCATTTTCATGAATGCGGGAGCGAAAAAGGAGAAATTGAAGATGAAAAGTGAGGGGCATACACATTTAACTCGCATTATTTTTACATACAGGTAAAATTAAATTTATCACAAGTATATTCCCAAACACATTTTGCTTTTACAAACAAGGAAAAAGCTTTGATTTTAATAAATGTTAACATTTCTATAAAGAAGTTTCAAGCAGTTATACCTTCTGTCTAGCTGCTTCTCTGGTATCAGGATCCATCCAGTCTACGTCATCCAAAAGTTCTAGAAATGCAGTCTTGATATCAGATATCATCTCTTCTGCCTGTTCAGTAACGTTAGAATTTCAAACAGGAACCAAAATCAGAAATGGTAGGGGAATGTGGGGGCAAAGTGAAATAGTGAAAAGAAATTACTTTTCTTTAAAATGAACGAATTGAAAATTTATTTTGAAAATGACAGTACATAAAGAAAGAACTATGTATTTTATAATAGAACTTACAAACTTTACACACTTTTCTTTACACTTTTTCTACAGAACTTTAAAATATTATTTTTCCTTTTAAGCAGTAAATGTGTACACTAAAATAAAAGTAGAAACTTATCACTTTGTCCCGTGTATAGGGAAAAGTGATAATTAAGATATATTCGAACCCAGGCTCTGAAGGCTTCGGCTCTACAGTTTGTTCGGCTAGACCACTGGGCCTAGAAGTCTACTCTGAAGTCTAGTCTAAAACTTTATTGCTCACTTGAGCATTTAATTATCTTGATTTTCTGGTAATTATTTCAGAGCATCGGTAAACTTTTTGCTTCTTAGACGACCAAGTTTATCCAGCAGGAAATTTAGCCAAAACTTCCTCATTATACTGATTAATGATTACCCATTAATCACTGTAAGCAGTGGTGCAGTCGAGGGGGGACGGCGTCCCCCTACTTTATTTTAACACAAGCGTCCCCTCACATTTTTTAAATTTTAACTTGAGTGTCCCCCCACTTTTTGATTTCAATTAGTTATCTTCGTATGCGTAAGCGTCCCTCCACATTTTTTTTCCTGCACTACACTACTGATAACTTCAAAAAAATAAATAAATAAATAAATAAAAACTAACTCACCGTCTCTTTGCTCTTCTCGTTGAAATGCTTTCGAACAAACATCGCTCCGACAGCCATCCCCATGTTCTTGTTGGCGAAGACAGCGCACGTTTTCCATCGAGGGGGGATGGACTGCGTCCCGTAGAGGCTCGCGTAGAACTCTTGCTGGCGAGACAGGAAACGCTTATCCAGGTTGCTGACCCGGTTGTACACGAACCTCCAAAGAATGTAGTTGGACACTGTTCTGCATGATAGCGGTATAAAAAAACATTCAAAAATTCACCAAACCAATGCCGCACAAAAGTGGCAGTGTAAGTCAAACTTTTACAGACAAGGATAACTAGAGTGAATATTAGGACTACTGTAGTGCCGCAATTATCCGAGTCCCGATTAACCAAGTTCCGGGTTAACCGAGGTACATTAGTCTTTTTAAAAAATGCCTTTGAATTGTGCCATTTTTTTTTCTTTCCCTTTTTTTTTTTTTTGGTGGATCAATGGCACCATTGCCAAACTGTACCTCATGCATATTAAACTGTTGTGACTTTGGAGACTAAATTATAAGCTATCAACAGTCGTAATAAAGGAGAGACAATATATCAAGTTCTTGAGATTTAGGTGTGGGAGAATCGCCATTTCATAATATGTACAGCAAATGCCTTTTTTCACATCCTTTGACGACCTTTTCATTCATTCCACCCACTTACCCACGTTTCCCTTTCGATTCGGACTGAGTCCGTGTTATCCGAGTTTTCGATTATTCGAGGTACCCTCGGTTCACGTTACCTCGGTTAATCGAGGCTCTACTGTACTTTTAGGTTGTCAGCATGAAAGCGTGTATTACCGCTATCAAGTGACCCTTTCGCGAGCTAAACGGTCTACCTTTCAGCTTCAGCTAAATTGATCCTCACTGTCTCAACTCAACTGAAAGCAAATGGAAAAAAAAAATGGTGCTTTTGAAGCAGCGCATTCGGATGTCACAAAAGATTTTTGAAAGGAGGACTATACCCCTTTTAGAAGTAAACTCTACATTTCATTCAGCGCAAATTATTTGAAAATATTCATTCTTGTAATGCATAATAAAACGGAACTAAAACTTCTCGCAAATTTAGTTAAACAGGTGATCACCGTGATTGCGATATTAAGACCCCCTTCCGCCTCAACCGTAATCACCGCTTTCATCTTGGTAACCGGTTTCTACGTTGCGTACAATGCAAAGCACATTGTATATTATTTTTGCTCCGAGGTCAAAGCAAAGCATACTTTAAGGCTTGTGCAAAATCGACCTGAGCCACTGACAAAAGTTTATCCTAGTATTTTCTCAGTCGGGCCGTGGTAACCTAGTGGTTAGAGCGTCGGACTTCCATCTGGAAGGTTGCGCGTTCGATACCCGCTGAAGACCACCCATGTACACTTGGGGATACGTGTATGTAAAATCAGGGGACCCCGCTACTTCGCCCCGTGCGCAAGCAATCATAAGGCCTCGGTTAACAGGTAGGGGTCTGGTGGAGAAAAAAAGTTTCTCAGTTACTCAGAACATGCAAAAAAGGAATTGCCCATGTGTATGTACTTGCTCCTGTATACAAGTGTTGAACTTGCTCATGTGCCTGTACCTGTTCATCCCGCTAATGCTCAATTTGCTCGGGCTTCGCTAGAAGTGGTTTTGGAACGAAAACTAGTGTCATTAACAAGAACGTAGCATTAAAAAATTGTTAATAAACTCATGTTTGTGAAAATTACAACACCATGAAGGACTTACGCGAGTGAGCTGAAATTTTCAGGAAATGCAAAGAGCGCCATGATATGCAAATGATTAGAATTTCAAATCCGTAGCGCATGCGTATGCTGAGCAGCGCCGTCTGAACTGCGGATGGATCCGAATAAATAGACGGCTGTAGTGAGGCGTGTTTTGTTATCGGTGGTTATCTGCTAGTGGTAAACGTTAGCTCAATCTTTACTTATGCCTCTTCGACGAAAGAGAGCGAGATTTGAACAACTTACAGAGTTTGAACGGGGGAGAAACATCAGCCTTCGTGAAGCTGGATTGTCGTATCGTGCAGTAGCCGCTCGTGTGCAGCGTAACAACAGCACAGTGATGCGTGTTTGGAAGCAGTGGACGGACGAGGGTCGGACAACTCGGAAATCCGGGAGTGGACCCCGAAATGTGACGTCAACTCGCGATGATAGACACCTGGTCCGCATGGCGCGGACGGACCGTACAGCTTCCTCTAGACAATTAGCAGCACAGTGGTCAATAGCTACAGGTGTTTCATTGTGTGCTTCATCAATTCGTAGACGTCTGCTGCAGCGTGGACTGCACGCAAGGACTCCTTTATACAGGATCCCCCTCACGCTAAACCATCGCCGGCTGCGGCTACAATGGGCCAATCAGCATAGAGAGTGGCGTGCTGATTGGCAGCATGTCGTGTTTTCTGATGAATCCCGCTTTAATTTGTGGTACCATGATGGCCGCATTCGTGTCAGACGCTGTGCCGGTGATCGCCACCTTCCGGAGTGCATTATCGAACGCCACAGTGGACCAACACCCGGAGTTATGGTCTGGGGCGCCATAGCCTATCATGGACGATCTCAATTGGTACGAATTGTGGGCAATCTGAACAGCAACTAGTACATCAGCGAAATTCTACAGCCCCAAGCTGTTCCCTTCCTTCAAAGCTTGCCAGGCGCTGTATTTCAACAGGACAATGCCCGCCCTCATATTGCTAGGACTGTTCAATCCTTCTTTGCAACGCAGCAGGTACAGCTTCTTCCTTGGCCTGCGTATTCCTCGGATATGTCGCCAATTGAACATGTGTGGGATTTCCTTGGTCGGCGTCTCGCTCGTGATCCTCGTCCTGTTGCTTCTGTAGACGAACTTTGGGTACGCATACAAACAATATGGAACGCTCTTCCTCAGGCAGACATTCAAAATTTGTTCGAGTCCATGCCACGTCGTGTAGCAGCACTTATTGCGGCGCGTGGTGGCTACATAAATACTGATTCCGATCTCTTGTTATTGTTTGTTTGCTTTGAAAATGTAATCATTTATTTGTACCACTACCACTCAACTGTGTATTAAATTACATTCAATTATGACGATTCCTTCATGGTGTTGCAATTTTCACAAACATGAGTTTATAATTATAAATAACTAATAAATTTGTTCAACATTAAAATTCACAGCAAATTTTGATACAAAGCCCCTTTTTTACATAGATTTAATTTAGAAGGAATTCTATATATTGTTAAACTTTTCAAAACAAGTTTTTTTTTATGTAACTGCTACTGAGCAATCAAATATGAGTGGGTTACCGTGCGGACTAGTTAACGCTAATTTGAGTTTAGAAAAATAATAAAAATATAACAATAAAATTAAAAATATTAAGAAAAAATGCCTCTTTTCACTGTTTTTTTCTAATCTTTTCCTGAATCTTAAATAGGATATTGGGGAACGCTGGTCGAGAAACACAGCTTTCCCCCCCCCCCCATGCAATAAGTTCTAATATTCAGTATTTACTTAATAAATAAAGCAGTATTTTCTCATTAATTTCTTATCGGAATAGCTAATGGAATTCATAATATTTTTAATGCAATTATTTAATAATTGTAGAATTTTGAACTGAATAAATGTATAGGTGACGAAGAAAATGCACAAGCATAGTTAGATATGAATGATAGGCGTGCAATGCTTTTATTTCCTTTAAGTCTTAAGCCTGCCGTAATATGTCGCCGAAATTTTTTCAATATGTATCTTTCTTACCTCTTTGGGGTGTTACTGACTAGCTCGCTCATGGCGTTGAGATAGGAAACTGCATACACGACGATCTCTTCATCTTCCGTGATCTCTATTGGCAAGGAAATGTTGAAATATAACGTCCAATTCACCTGCATTGCAAAATTTGATATGCATTAGAAGAAATTTGTTTTACAAAACTATGCTGCATTTCTTCTTTATCTTTTTTTTTTTTTTTTCAAAAAATTAATTGTAGTTCATTGTAATTTTAAGGAGTTTAAATGTATTTCCCTCTAAAAGATCACTGAAAAATTGAACTCTTATTGATAAACCTCCGCCCCCCTCCTCTCCTCCCAAAGACACACACAAAGTGGGCAGGGTTTTAATTTCTGACTGACGGTAATAACTCATGCAAAATTATGTAACATTTAAAAATAACTTTGTCGAAATAAGAAACATAATTTTTTTTCCAAGGTGTATTAGATCTCAATGAAATATTGTAAATATTTGTCTCTTACTGATTCGCCCAGGAGACCCCTAAATATTTTAGGGAGCATGTGACCTTTTTCTTCTTCTTCCCTTTTTTTTTCCGCCATTGCCAATGATAATGACTGAAATATTACTGGTGGAACGATGATAATGAACGATTATCTAGTAAAACTACGAAAATTCTTTGCAACTATTAACTTAGCAAGTGCTTCGGCATTAATTAGATTAATGTAAATAGAGATCCGTTGCAAATACCTCATGAATTTGAAGTTTCGTCGATAAATGCCGGCTGATTCACCTTGCCCCCCCCTCCCCCTTTTTATTCTTTCTTTAATGTTAAGTTTTATAAATGAATAATTGTAATAAAAAAGGGGGAAGAAAGATAAAAAAAAAAGTATCCCTCAAATCGAAACATAGGAATTCTTAAACTGCTCGAATAAAGTATTCCAATATTGTTTTTGCCATTAATTCTAGCAAATAAACTTACCAGTGGTATCTTCTGCTGCAGTTCCGACAGAGGTATTTTTAGGTAGATGGCACTGTAGTTGCGTCTTTCCTCACTTGGAATTGTCAACTAGAATAAAGGCATTATTTGATAAAACTGATATGTGCACGGGTCCCCCTCCCCCCTCATAATTTATCAGATGTTCAACATTTTTATTTCAAATTTCAGTATAAAGCTTCATTTGTATGCCAGAAGTGATTATCTCTTTCTTTCTCTCTCTCTCTCTCTCTCTTTCTATATATATATATATATATATATATATTCTCTCTCTCTCTATATATATATATATAAACATATGTTACAGCCAAAGCCCGAATTCGGCCACTTCGCGAATGGGCCGTGCAAATCGCGAAATGGCTAAAGAACTGTAAGAACGCTGTAAATTGGCTGGCCAATGTCCGATCTTATTTTGATTTCGGGAATTGGCCGGCCAGATCGCGAAGTGGCATAGGATGGCTGGCCAATGTCTGATCTTTTCTTAATTTCGGGAATTGGCCGGCCAGATCACGAAGTGGCATAGGATGGCTGGCCAATGTCTGATCTTTTCTTAATTTCGGGAATTGGCCGGCCAGATCGCGAAGTGGCCTAGGATGGCTGGCCAATGTCTGATCTTTTCTTAATTTCGGGAATTGGCCGGCCAGATCACAAAGTGGCATGGGAGGATCAGCCAAAGTTGGAAGAAAAAATCATTGGCACGTACAGCTCTATATATCATCATTATTGGCTCTGTATAATCATCATAACTTCCTTTAAAAATTACTAGCTGCGGTACCCGCAGCTAACTGCGGTGGGATGTAGCCATTTGAAACAAAGTAAAAAATTAAATTTTTTAATTAAAAAAGTAAACAAAAGGGGCTGTGTGTGTGAAATTGCTATGGAAGAATCGAGAAGCAGCAGACAAATGTCGCCACGTGGCACATTCCCGCCGGAATTGCAAATGCGCAGCTTACCGGGCATTTTTGAATGAGCACATCGCGTTTTGGCCGGAATATCGTGGCCACCTCGCGAAATAGCCGGCCAAAGTAGAATATTTACTGATCGTTTCAATTACATCGCACTTTGGCCATACCTCTTGGTCAAAGTGCGAAATGGCCGGACTTCGGGCTTTGGCCGTAACATATATATATATGTGTGTGTGTACGTCTTACTATTGGAATGGTTCATTTCTAAAAGCAATCTTATACTTCATCAGGTCAGTGTCTGTATCAATAACTTGCTTAGAAATTTCTTTTAGCAAACTAAAAATTTTTAAAAAAATGACCCTTTCGTATCCTCCCACGAGATTTTCAAACATAAGGGGGCTGCCGCCCATGCTCGCTATCGCTCGCCAAACCTCGGAATAGCTTCGGATCGCTCCACGAAAGTTCTCTATAATTCGTCAGATTTCCAGAATTTTTCATTGAATAGTTTTTGACTTGTAAGAGTTTGAAGTGCGCAAGGCTGAATTTCTCTAAGACAGCAGTGGCGGCGCCGGCAACGCGAATTACTTTTTTTTTAAGTATAGAGAAATATCCAAGGGGGTTAATGCTGAACTTAATTCATCTTTTCGATGACGACGATACGGATAAATAAGGGTTTAAAATGCTCATTTATATTACAACATGTTAAGTAAAAAAAAAACGGCCGCAGAGATGGTGAAATTGAGAGAAACCGTAACACAACTTAATGACAGGTAATTAAGTTTTTTATGACCGCATTTAAATTTTAAGGCATTACACTGAAAGTCAATACTTCGAAGTAACCGAAGTTTTAGTTCCTGGAGAATTTGAGAGTGGTGCAAAAAATGCTCTGGATATTTTCTTCGTCCATTAAATTAGTTGGTGCGAAAATGCAATTCTCAACGAAAGAATCATAAAAGAGCTGCCATAATGTTAGGAGATACTTGTCGCCATATTTGGTCAGAATTGGCAACTTTCGTTTTGTAAGTTTTAGGATTTTCATTAAGAGCTATCACTTTTTTTCAATAACGGATAACACTTTATAATAAAAGACATTCAAAATTGAGCATTACATTTTTATCTTAAAGCATTTTCCTTTTTTTTTTTATTATTGAATCGAAAAACTTTTTTGGAATAAAGATGGATATCAGAAATCCTATGTTAATCGTTCTTTTGACATCATGCAAAGTTGCTGAAAAGAAGACAGCATGTTCTACGTTTCAACGGTCAAGTTAGGAACTCTGCCTATTTTTCCTGAACCAATAACTGAGAGTCAGATCAAGGTCGTATCCAGGGAGGGGGGGGGGGGCAAGGTCCCGCCTCCCCCCAAATCCCGAATTTTTTTGAAATGTAACATATATTAATCCCTGAAACGTGCCTTAACATAAGTGTGTCAGCGCCCCCCCTCCCCCGGAAAAAAATTCTGGATGCGGGCTTGAGTCGAATTTTAGGCTTGTGATTTTTCAGCTGTTGATTGATGACTATTTTACGAACTAATCCTTCTAATCGATCTAAATACAATTTATGGGAAAAGTATTAGCAATATTTTTTTACCAATAATAACAATAAAAGGTAATCATAATAATTGAAACAAACAAACGTGGGCGAAAATGGCGGTTCGAGCACCGAGGTCTTGACTAACATTTTCAGGGGAATATCTCGGAGAGAAACGCTCAATTCCGAAAAGATGCGTCAAGTCACTCCCGAGGGATCAATAATCCTGAATTTCGAAAAAGCACTTTCTAAAAAGAGAAATTTCCCATTTTTCCACTCTCGATTTTTCCTGACCGGAAAATTAATTAATCCCTCGGCGGATGCACGTCTTCGAAATTTAATTTCAGTCGCTGAGATGAGATTTTTTTTTTTCTCTCTTAAGATGCCGCAGACTGCAGGAAATTTCCATTCCAAGACAAAACGTCTGCGTTCTTCCGCTGCATTCGGGGATAATTAAAATATAGTCATGAAAATGGGAATCAAGGTGAAATTATGTTTAATATGAATTCATTTCTGAAGTAAAGAAAAAGCTAATTGGCAGAATCGCGCATGAATAACTCTTTCATTATGTAAAGACCTTCGAAACTGTATAGTCAAATTTTGCTTTTTCTTGCTCACGAAATAAATCTTTAGAGTACTGACTTTGTGTACGTAGAATTTACGCAAGAGTTGATTCCAAGCACATTACGTAGTACTTTTAGTGAAAATAACTACTTTATCGTGGAATGGAAAATTCAATGAGGAATGAAATTGAAACCGAAAAAGGTTTAAGGTTTAATTGTGATGGAGCTGGAGACTATAAGAGAGCTTTCACACCAAAGGCGACGGAGACATTTTGTCTCTGTCGCAACAGACTGTTGCTATATGGTTATCAAACTAAGAGCCATGACGTATGCCTTCCATAACGCAATCAACCAATCACTGTCGGCTGGGGGAACGTCCCTTTTAATGGCGCAATAAAAAGTGCAGATCAGTCCAACCGAGGGCTTTGCTTCGAAATTATGCAGTACCAATGACATGCTCTGAAAAATGTAGTCTTTGTCGTGCTTCGCTGTTGCATTTGGTATGAAAGCCCCTTTCACTAGTTAAATTTGTTTATTTTGACAACCACGTGTCGAATGGAAATTTCATATATTGTCTCTTTGTTGCACAAAAAAAAAATGTTTGTGCAATAATTAAATGCAAATAAAAAACTTACTTAGGGACCGTTTATAAATGACGTCACACTTTTTTTTTTAATATATGTGGCCCCCTCCCCGTTGTCAACAAAATTTCAAACTTCATCATACCTTCTACCCCCTCCACCCTTTTCTCACATGTCACGCTATATTACTTAAGCATATATACTTGCAGTTCAGAAACAAAGCAAAGCGTTACAGATCACGCTTCTAATTTCATTTTTAAAGCTTTTAATTACATTTATGAGCATAATAATAAAGCATTGATTACATGTATACTTAATTTATATAAGAAGAGGTTAAGGACTATAACACAAAAGATAGTTAGTACAGAAGAGTAAAATATATTAATTGTTCGAATTCTGAAAAATGACTCACGTAATTTTATCTTAAAAGTGTAAATGCCTAAGAAAATTTTCTTTTAAACTTTTAAACAAGAAGTAAATTCAAACCTTAAGGCTGCTCTTCAGTCAGAAAAAATTTCGTGGTTAGGCTTAAGATGGCCTTCGAAGGGCATGAGGGGAGTGTGTCAACCTCAAGTGATTGACATTTCAACGACCAATGAAATGTACGATAGCTCTTGGAAGAAGGGTCTACTGTCCCCCATAATTGACCTGTCACTTCAGGCCGAGACCCCCTGCAGTCAGTGTATTAGCTAGAGACGCTAGTATTTCGCTAGCGGCATGCACGTGTTTTCTACTACTTACACAACGTTGCTCTTTTTCCGGTTCCAAAATAATTCTCTGTGGCTGAGAGTTGAAACGAAAAGAAAAAATATTGTTACCCTTTTTTCGTTCTCCCGAATTGTTTGTAAATTGCATATTTAGTGCTGTAAAAATGAAAATGTAAACGATACTTTTAAAATGAAGGTTTGTCTTTCTGAGAACTTGCTTCTAGACCTAATTTAGTACAAATTGATCAATCAAAATTTGCGATAAATTGCTTGATATTCAAAAAAAAAAAAAAAATAAATAAATAAATTTAAAAAAAAATTATTTAGCGAAAACTTGCTGAATGCTGTTCTCAGTTATTGTTACATAAAGAGCGCTAGTTCGTCTCTTGTATAAAGCTTAATTTAAGAGCAGAAATTTTTGTTTTAGTATGATTGAAATTAAATGAATAAATAAGAAAAGAGGTAACCTAAGCAACGAGTTTTGCTCGAAACAGGAGTAGCAAATGAAGATTTGTTAAGCTCCACTACTCTATTTTTTTTTCTGAAACTAAATGTGAATGTTTGCGTTTCTTTCTTTATTTTATATAATTTATTTAGTTATTTTGCATTTTATTTTATTTATTTATATACACTTCTTCAATTATGTTTTGCTAATTATTGCATATTGAATACTTGATCAATATGATGAGACCATCACATTCATTTTATTTCTTTCCTTTATATTTCTGTCATTTAAAATAAAATTCCCGAATCATTTTTCGAATAAAACATCCTGGTTTTCTTTTTCTCTGACAAAAGAACGTTTTCAATGGTTCTTTACTTTCTGTGTAGTTCCGCTTCATTGGCACTTCAATATGTAGTCAAATAATATGTGTTTATATAAGCGTGCGCAGAGCTTTAGCAAGGGGGGGGGGACTCTACTGTGCTAAAGAGGGTACCAAAATACACCCATAAGCAGGGCCGGCTCGACGGTATTCGGCGCCCTTGGACTTTATAAAAATAGTCGCCCCTAGCCCTCTTTCATCATACAAACTAAAATAATATAAATTCAAATTGTGTATAATTTTATTGCGTTTTCAATTACTTTAAAAACTTTAATAATTACATACATGAAACAAATAAGGTTTTTTTTTTTATTTCTAATGGGCTGCTGTTGGCTTCTCGTAATTGAAGACCTAGTGTGGTTCACAGGGATTGGTACCATCTAATCATCTCTATCAAGCACCACAGTAGGTATAGTACCATCGCTACAAGTGAATTTTGACGCTAAGTTCTTTCACTTGAAAGATGGAGTATCTGATAGGAGTCACTGTCATTGGGTCTGCTAACGTGAAGACAACTAGAATTTTGTTGAACTAATTTTATGAAACACGGATTATTGTTTCTTTTTTTTTTTTTGCTCTTACGCTGAGGCGCCCCCAAGATGATGGCGCCTTTGTACTTTGCACACTGATAAGGCCGGCCCTGCCCATAAGATTTGGGTCCCAGATGCATCTCCAGGGAAACTTATGACAAATTAAACGCAAAGAAGCATATCTATTGAATACAAACGCGAAAGAGGTTGCCAGTTTTGTAATTAGCTTTCATTTTTATTTGCTAATGGGGGTACAAGGGTATCTCTAAGCCCCGCACGCACACCTATGAGTATCTACGTATGTATGTTGTAAAATATATATTGCTCAGCAAAATTAAATCACGAACTTGAAACTGGGGATGTGCATAACATACTTTCGCTGTTGCAAAAGTATCACAAATTCACCAAAAAAAAAAAGAAGAAAAAGAAGGCAGGGAAGAAAGGAAAAAAAAGAACTTAAAAAAAAAAGAAAGAAAATAAGCAAATGGTTGGCAATGACTGTTTTGAAACAGTGGCCTTTTTTCCGAGTGCATTTATTTATTACTTTTTTCCTTCATTATGTACGGAACATTAAATATTTATTGAAATATTAGGGTTTAAACGACTTTTAAATTTTTTCCGTAATACACTGAATAAACGAAAGCGATAAATATTGTATTTGCCATTAAAAGCTATTCAGAGCAGTGAATGGAGCTGGAGCGGACTTGAAACTATAAACATAAGATTCGGAGGGGAGCTGTAGCATAGCAACTCAAAAAAAAAATAAATTAACATAAAGAATAATAATAATAATGATAATAATAACTGCTCTAGTTCCCTGCGCAAAAGGTATTCAAAACTTTCAAAATGGCAGCCAAATGGACTACTGGGGCGGCATATTCCTCGGAACCAGAAGTCCCAATTTCTTATCCTGGCAACAAACGTTGCTTTGATAAGCGAGCTGAAGTGGTTGCTGTGATAATTTCTATTTAATGCTTATCGAGAAGTAAGTTGAGAGTTTTCCTGGTTTTCTCTTATGATTGAATGCACAAAAACACCATTAGAAGACCTCGCAGGGCGACAGCTTTTTACCAAGACTTGTTGAATCGAGATAAAGTTTGTATGGTTGCAGGTTGAGGTGAGGGCTGCCAATTTTAAAACTGCAAATACGGAACAGACGGGGCACATCGACAAGGGGGGGAGGGGCTTGAGACGCGCATTTGCATCATTTCTTCTGTGCCGATTCTTCATGTGCGAGCTTGCCTGTTTTTATTATATAGTAAATAAAAACGGAAGAGCGCGAAAGATCGCACTTCAAACTGAAGCAGCATAGAACAGAAATGAATATAACCAATAAAGATTCAATATGCGATGCGACTCAAAATGACAACGGTTTTCCCGAAGGATATAATTTACGCAAAAGGAGATAAGTACATCTGGTTAAAATAATAAGGAGTAAATAAAGGAAGTCCATCTACAGCGCATTTAAAAACAGTTTCCGCAGTATATACTTCAAAAAATGTTTCAATATACCTTTTGAAACTTGAAGACGGAAGTACATGATTAACACTGAATAATCTGAAAATAATGTACATGCACAAATAAATGACAAGAAGATTTAGTGACAAATTCAGTTATTCAAATGCAAAACCTGTAATGTATGGAATTATCTTCTGAAATGAATTCTACATAGTTCTTTTCCTTGTCATGTTTGTTTGTTTTGTGTTTTCTGGGATGTGCGAAATAAAAAGATTCGTTGAGATAAATTTCATTACAAAATGCAAATTTGCAGGAATGTAACATGCAGTTAAAAAATGAGACAATAACTTTTAAATTCTGAAATTTTTCATGCATCACGAACGGATTTCTCTCCTTTTCGTAAAAAAAAAATATTAACAACAACAAAAATAATAATAATGAAAAAATAAATGTCATATGGTGACTCAAAGTCTAAAATCAATGTTAAATTTAATGCATATTGAGATCCCGTCATATTAAACTTCAAATTCAAGAAAAAATTTACCATTTGAAAGAAAAGGCATCCATATTGTAGTGATTAGTAATCTGACAGAGAAAATGAACAATTCGGGTTCACATACCTATCAGAAAATGTAACTATTATTATTATTTTGGAGAGTTTTTTTCTCCGGTGAAAAGAGCAAAAAATGACAGATGAAATCAAAACAATTTTCAAATTAATTAATTCCCATGCTAACTAGGGAATTTTTAAGCTCAAACCCAGTCATTGGAAATGGTTGATATTTTTTTTTTTCAGGGGAAAAATTTCAAATCGCGAATATAATATTGCAATAGCTGGATTTTTAATTGCTAACGCAAAACAAAAAACAAAATTAAAAATGTTCATACATATTAGAACGGAGATTAAAAATGATTTTTTTTTTTTTTTTGTATAAAATTGTTTTCTGTGTGGCATAGGAACTATACGCATAAAATTTGAAATGCACTTATTTCTGCATTGCGTAAATTTGAAAATTTGGATCGTGAAGTGGTTTATTGATCAAAAGGTATCTACATTAATTTTAGAGTTATGTTTCTACTACCATTTCTCACTTTTTCCACGCTAGTGCGAAGGAAGATATTTTAATTTCAAATTTTGTACTCGCATTTTAATAATACTTTATTCCAACTTTCCTGCTCTATCTCAATGAAAATTTGAAAACATGTAAATTTCCCAATATTTCTGTAAATTTCCATAACTGTTGCGAATTTTGTATATTTCAACGTGGGAATGGAACCCTAAGATATTTATTGATTGATTCTAATTTTTTTTTACTTATATTTCTGGTGTCATTCCGCTATTCCACAACTTTTTCACAGTATCGAGGAAATAATTACTAAAAACAGAGCTTTTGCAAATTCGTATGTTTACTGCTACTATTAATTATACAAAAAGAACAAATAATAAAAATAAATAATTAATTTTTAAAATGCTTGTATTACTAATATTATTATTATTATTGTAGCTATTATGTTAGTTTTTATTTCCATTTAGATATTTTAAGAATTGTGTTTCATTGCTTGTTATGAACTGTTGTGAAGCTTGAAAAATGATTGTGCAAGCAAATTTTATTGTGATTAAATGAATAATTACTTACATTAAATAATTTCTCATTTGATTTACTAATTAAAGAGCAGTAATTTTTTCAAGCTTACATTTTTTAAAAAATATTTTTTTTCCCCAATTGTACAAACATTTAATTCGTGAAAAATATTTTTATAGTACCGTGGGAACAGGAATTTGCCCATATAAAGGATTACATATACGTCATAGCTTCTCCAAATTTCTTCCAAAAAGCTCTCAATTTTCTTCCCTTTCGAAAAAACATGTGGTCTGTCTTCTGTGTCTGGCCGGTTTGAGGGTCTGAAGAGGGGACTACACTTTCCCCATTGTCCGAATCCGAAGCAGCAATGCTTCCCGGAGTGAGAGTCATTAGGCTAATCGACCTCGTAAATCATGCCCCCTTGCATGGGAAGCGGTGGGAGGCGTGGCTTATAGGAATTTCGAGCTTTTTTTGGAAATATTTTCAAACTTTGGACGGATTTTTTTGTCTTTAAAAATGTTTGCATTATTTCAAACAAAAGTTCAAAAGAAAGCTGGAAATTTTGCTGGTCTTGTTGTTTTTAAAATTTCGGTAACATGCTTTGAAAATATTTTATAGAGCGAAACGTCTAACAGTACCACGTTTTTTCCAAAATTCATTTTTTAACGATTTTTTAAAAATAAGTGATATTTTAAAAAAGTAAAAACTAAAAGACCGAGATATAGGCTTGAAAAATACTCAAAAAAATTCCGGACTCGGAAACTTCAAAGGAACTTTCTAAAACTTAGTCCAACTTTTCCCGTAGGTTAACATTGGTTTCGAAGATTTGAAACTCTGACTGAAGAGCAGCCTTAACCAGCATCGTGCTTACGATAAAAAATTATCAATGAAATTTTTAAATTGAATTATGAAAATCAAAAAAAAACTTAGAATGAATTTAATTTGCTGATTTTAATTGCTTTTGTGGAAACCAAAATGTGAATTGTCACACTTCTTGTTACCGCCTCCCCTTGTCACAAACTGTCGCAATTTCTCGAACTCCTCTCCCCCTTTCGAAGCGTGATCTAATTTATGTTTAACCCCGTACAAGAAAAAAATGTGCATAAAAGCAAGCACTGTTTCAAGGCCTTTTCCCGTACCTACTAAACTCGGATATGTAATAAGTGCACTGTAAAAAATTCTAGCTCAATCTTTCACCAAAAAATATGGGGAAATTTAGCTGCAACCAACATTTGGTACTAAGTTGAACCATTATAATGGTGTAGTTTCACCATGAATGAAACTAAGAACCATTATAATGGTTCAACTTTAGTACTAAATGTTGGTTGCAGCTAAATTTCACCTTTTTTTTTCTTCCTTTCTTTCTTTTTTTTTTTTTTTTTTTTTTTGGTGAAAGGTTGAACTAGATTTTTTTATAGTGTGGCCAAGTCATTACAGTAAATGTTTTCAAATTAAAACTATTTGCTAATATGTTTAAATATATATATTTGTAGATGACGTACGATGATTTCGCTTTGTATTTAATAGCTGCTGTTGCACTTGAACTTCCGTGTATACACTCTGAGAAGGATCTAAAACTCAAATTATAAAAAGGTACAGCGGGAAAGGGTGTTTAGAAGAGTTTAGAAACAAAAACAAAAGCAAGGAAGTAATACATATTTGAAAACTGTAAACAAAACTTACGTTGGCAAGTTGCATTTCGAATTCCAAAACATCCCTCATATCCTGCTCTGCCACGTCCAGTGGGGCCCCGAGCAAACGGGCGATGTCCACCATGAACTGGCCATATGCATCTAGCTGTTGAGTTCCCTGCATGTAGTATTCGCGACTAGGAAGACCGAGATCTGCTTGGTCCAGCTGCAAAGAGGAAAGAAAACTTTCTTCCTAAAGGCAGAATCACCTTTCTATGTTCTTCATGATTCGTCAAGTGTTCACCAAGTATTTTCATAGGGAAAAAAAGGATCTGAAAGTTCCTCATTAACTGAATCAGCCAGATTCTTCAAATTACGGGATTATCTAGTCTGAATTTACTTTACTAACCCTACTTAACAGGAGGAATAATCAAAGTTAATCAAGAATTGGATCTTGAATTTAAATAAAAAAAATTAAGAAAGAAAAAAAAATAATAATAATAGTTTGTAACTCTAAATGAATTTCGTTCTCCGGTGACAGATTCTACTATTAATTTTAAAAAATCATACTCACCTGTATGATGTGCACAGAGGAATTTTTGCCATCTGGTCCAACCCACTGTCCTATGAGAATGTCGTTGCTGTACTGACGAAGTCGAGCTACTTGTTGAACCCAGTCGAAGGACTCTTCAGTCCAGTTCGGGTTAGTCACGGGCCATCCCCCAAAGTCATCCAATAGCTGCACCAAAGGACGCTCTCGAAGTTGCTCTATTGCACCTATTAGAAAATGACATCCTTGTTACGATCTTTAAGAACAAGGCGTCTTACGATTTAAAATTCAGTATACCATTCGTGCATTATGACATTCGTCAATCTAGAAAATAAATAACAGTAGCAAAATTTAACCATTGTTTGGATTCGCCCATCACACTTCATTTTGCATAATTTCATTTGCGCATGTGCGTTTTTTCAGTTATATATAGCTCGCCGCCAGGTGCGGTTCAATTTCCAATTCCAATTTCAATTCAATTCATTCAATTGTATGCTTCGACTTTCACCGCACTGACGTGCAAAAATAAAGACCTTAATTTGAAACTGCGTTATGTTTGATTCAAGAAGTTGAAGCCACCCCGTTCCTGACAAAAGTCGATCCCTTAAACTGGGAAAAGATTGGAGGTTCCACCGAGATTTTCGTCGTGGTTTTTATCTGATCAGAAGTAAGAAATTTCTTTTACTTTTACAATGGAAGCCGCAGAATTCATCAGACTGCGTGGCTACGAAAAAGCGGCTCTGACCCGTATTGAAACCTTTCTAACCACCGCCAGCTCTGATACGAATTCAGTCAACATTAACAATCGACTTGTCAGGTTAGAAGAAATATTTGCTAAATTACTTGAGTACGACGCTGTTATACCCTCAGATCAATCTGAAATTGAAGAGCTTGAAAATCTTTATTTCGTCGCAAAAGCGGGTCTTCAAGAATTATTGAAGTCGACATCACGTGTTGATCAAATTGATCGAAATCCCAGTTTTCTAAACGCAAGCTTTGGAAACACTACGGATTTTCGATTGCCTAGATTGAACATAAATGTTTTCAATGGCGATTACACTCAATGGCTTAATTTTAAAGATTTGTATCTAGGTATTGTTCACAATAACAATACGTTATCTAATATCCAAAAGTTTCAATACTTAATCGGATTATTAGGTGAAGGTCCCAAATCAATAATCCAACACATTCCCGTAACAAACGCTAGTTATGAGGAAGCTTGGACACTCCTCAATCGTTACAATAACAAAAAACAGATCACTAATACTCAGTTAGCTACCTTTTCGCGCAAAACGCGTAATGATTGTAACTTGAGGTCTCTTGCTGACACTTCCGAGCAAGTTGTCAGAGGTTTAAAATGCGTTGATAAAAAGGCTACTAAACCGGATATTTGGATAATTTATATGCTTTTAAACAAAGTTGATCCTGAAACTCGTCGTTTATGGTCAGATAGAAAAGATGAGACTGATTATCCGTCATTTGATAATTTCATGCAATTTTTAAATGATAGAGCATCAGCATTGGAAAATTCAAAAATTGACTCCTCAAAAGGATACAAAAGTAAACGCGAATCGTGCTTGTTATTCAAAATGTCCAAAATGCAAGGATTTTCATTACTTGACTAAATGTTCAAGTTTTAAAAATTTGAATCCTGCATCTCGCAAGATGTTTGTGATTAAAAGAAATCTTTGTTTAAATTGTTTTTCAGAGAAACATACAACAAAGTTCTGTACTTCACAATTTACATGTAGATTTTGTCATCTCGAGCACAATTCTCTTTTACATGAGGAAAATCTAGGTTCGAATTGTGCAAAAACGGATCAACAACGGAAGTTCGACCCTAAATCATCAAACCTTATCCAATGTGAAATTGCGGTAAATCCCAATCAATTAAATAAAGCTTTGCTTCCAACAGCAGTAGCTTCAGTTAAAGATGATAGCGGTAAGTTTGTTAACATTCGCATTCTTCTTGATTCGGGATCCCAGGCTTGTTTCTTATCTGAATCATTTGCTAAGAAAAATAATCTTAATTATGATTCAAAGGCTAAAATAAATGTGTTCGGCATTTCGTTCACCACATCAACTACCACTCTAGGTAATATGGATTTATGCATTTACTCAAAGCATAATAAAGATGTTAAATTCGAGTTAAAAGCATTTATTTTAAAGTCATTGATTGCCCCTGAACCTTTGTACAAAATTACGACTCAAGGTCGTCAGCTATTATCAGGGCTACAACTAGCTGACAGTGATATTTCAAACAAGTGAAATTGATTTAATCATTGGAGCCGATAAGTTTTTTTCGGTAATTCTCCCAGGTCAAGTGCTGCGCGACACTTCAGAGCCTATAACTCAAAATACCCGTTTAGGTTGGGTTATAACGGGGAATCAAAAAACAAATCAGTTAGCTAGTCTTACGCTTGCAAATTTAAATCTCGATGAAGTTCTAAAAACATTTTGGGAAATTGAATCAGTTCCAGTTGCTAACGAATTAGAACTAACACCAGAAGAAAAATTTTGTGAGGAACATTTTGTATCAAATTATAAAATTTGCTCTGATGGAAAATTTGAAGTCAAACTACCCATTCTCCAAACTGAAAGTAAATTGGGAAACTCGTGTGGTTCTGCTTTTTCGCGTTTAAAATCAATGGAGAGAAAATTTATCAAAATCCAGAGATCGAAAATCTCTACAAGCAATTTATGCGCGAATACCTCAAATTAGGGCACATGAAACCAGCAAATGATCACTTGTATCACCCTGATCACAAAAAGTTCTTCTTACAGCACCATTTTGTCTTAAAGGACTCTAACACTACCAAGTTGCGCACAGTCTTTGACGGCTCGTGCAAAACTGAAGGATCAGTTTCATTGAATGATATTTTGGCTGTTGGTGCCAAACAACAACGAGACATATTTGATATTTTGTTGGATTTCCGCATAGGGAAAATTGCCGTTACTGCTGACATAACTAAAATGTATTCGCAGGTAATGGTAAATTCTGACGATCAAACGTATCAGAGGATCTTATGGAGATTTAATCAATCAGAACCTATTCAAGAGTACAAACTAACAACTGTAACCTATGGACTTTCATGCTCTTCTTTTCTTGCAACTAGATGCTTACAGCAAATAGCAGTGGATTCTAAAGAATATCATCCTGCTGCTTCTAAGATCATAAAAGACAAGTTCTACGTAGATGATCTACTTCTAAGTATAGACGATTATGAGGAAACAGCCCGACTCTGCAAGGAAGTTTCATCACTACTTCTTACAAGAGGCTTTGAGCTGAATAAACGGAGATCAAATTCTTCACAGGTATTAGACAAGCTAGATGTTGCGAAAAAAGAAAACAGCCTTCAAATACAAGGTAATATTAATTGTAAAGTTTTGGGTTTAGAATGGAACTCTACAAGTGATATTTTTTGCTTTTCGCCTCATCTTAACGTTGATTCTCCAATCACAAAAAGAAAGATATTATCAAACGCGTCTCAAATTTTTGATCCTTTGGGTTTAATAAGTCCGTGTGTAATTTGGATTAAAATATTTTATCAAAAATTATGGTTAGTTAAAAGCGATTGGGACGATGTTTTATCTGAAAAGTTAGTCACTGAATGGATGGAGTTTCAAAACAATTTTAACTTGATTAAAACCTTACAAATTCCCCGATGTGTAAGCATTTCCAAGGTTAAAATGTCATTACACTGCTTTTGTGACGCTTCGGAGCAAGCTTACGCGGCTGTAATATATTGTAAGCAAATCTTACCAAATGAAGAATCTGTAAACCTATTAGTTTCTAAAACCAAGGTCGCACCTATTAAACAAGTTTCGATCCCTCTGCTTGAGTTATTAGGTGCAACTCTACTCGCCTCACTCTTGCAAGCAGTTTTAAATTGTCTCAAGATAAGCATGCAAGATGCTGAGATACATGCATGGACTGATTCCAAAATAGTACTAGCATGGCTCTCGTCACACCCAAGGCGTTGGAAAACTTTCATCGCAAATAGAACATCCAAAATATTAGACTCCCTACCCTCCAATTATTGGCATTTTGTCCCATCTAAAGAAAATCCCGCGGACATAGCTTCAAATGGTATCAATCCTCAAAATTTAGGAAGTAGTAAGCTATGGTGGCATGGACCAAATTTTCTTACTCTGGATTCAAATCATTGGCCACTTGAAAACCCTACACTTCAAGATGATCCCAATGTTTTACTTGAACAAAGAAGCGACCCTATTTTTGCTAACTCTTGTGTAGTTAATTCTACATTAGATGATATGTTTGAGAAGCATTCATCACTGGGAAAAATCATCCGTGTATTAGCTTATTGTCGGCGCTTCATACTAAAATGCAAATAAAGAGCTAGTTCAGCAACCTCGAGCTTTTCTACTCATTTATCCCTATCTGAGACCAAGGAAGTCAAATTTATTTTGTTCCGTTATGTTCAACAAATTCATTTTCCTAAAGAATTGGACAATCTGCAATCTAACAAGACTTTTTCTCCGCGAAGCAAGATTATTTCTTTGCATCCTTTCTTGGACGACCAGAGTATCTTACGGGCGGGAGGGCGAATAAAACAATCGGATTTGCCCTACAACTCAAAACATCCAATTATTCTACCCGAAAAACACAAGATCAGTACGATGATCATTCAAGATGCACACACATTGAATCTTCATTCTGGACCAACTGTATTGAATCACATTCTCAAGCAGACCTATTGGATCGTGGGAGCCAAACGGTTGATTCGCAAAATTGTTAACAAATGCATTGCTTGTTGCAGGTACCGCTCCAAACCGATCCAACAGCTGATGGGAGACCTACCGGAGGCTCGAGTTAAGATCAGTCGAGCTTTCACCAACGTTGGTTGTGATTTCACTGGGTCCATAGACGTAAAGATTGGTAAGGGTCGAGGGCAGAAGTCGGCCAAATCTAACGTAGCATTATTTGTATGTCTATCCACAAAGGCATTACATCTTGAATTAGTAGGGGATCTTACAGCCGATTCTTTTATTTCAGCTCTTAAAAGACTGATTACTATGCGTGGTTGCCCATCACACATATATAGTGACAATGCTACAAACTTCGTAGGGGCACGCCGTAAGATTAATGAAGTTCAAAACTTTATCAAAACAATCAACGACAAACCCACAATAGTAAACTTCTTTGACACCTCAGAAATTACTTGGCATTTTATTCCCCCGTCTTCTCCCCACTTCGGAGGAATCTGGGAAGCGGGGGTCAAATCTGTGAAATTTCACATAAAATGATCCATTGGCGACAAACGCCTCACTTTTGAAGAGTTGAGCACACTGTTGTGCCAAATTGAAGCGATTCTCAACTCTAGACCCTTGGTATCACCCAATAATGGCATAGAATCTTTATATGCATTAACTCGTTCTCATTTTTTAATAGGAGAGAAATTGACATTTCTTCCAGATGATTCAACAAGCGACATTCCTCCTAGAACTCGTTGGCAGCTTGTTCAAAACATCCGAAACAGCTTCTGGAAGCGATGGCATGGAGAATATCTGCAATCTCTCCAACAAAGAGTTAAGTGGAGAGTACCTCATCAAAACATGAAGGTTGGGGACCTCGTCATCTTGAAAGAGTCTAACCTTCCACGTGGCCGTTGGGCCGAATTGAAAGAGTTCATCCCGGTGAAGACGGGGGAGTGCAAGTGGTCACCATCCGAACTGCAAAAGGACTGTTCAAACGAAGCATTTCAAAATTAATTAAACTGTAAATTAATTTTGGGCGGGAGTATGTTTGGATTCGCCCATCACACTTCATTTTGCATAATTTCATTTGCGCATGTGCGTTTTTTCAGTTATATATAGCTCGCCACCAGGTGCGGTTCAATTTCCAATTCCAATTTCAATTCAATTCATTCAATTGTATGTTTCGACTTTCACCTCACTGACGTGCAAAAATAAAGACCTTAATTTGAAACTGCGTTATGATTGATTCAAGAAGTTGAAGCCACCCCGTTCCTGACAAAAGTCGATCCCTTAAACTGGGAAAACAACCATATTTCAACAAAAACAACTGTAAAGCTAATACCATTGATCTTATTAACTTCCGTATTGTAAATTTCGTAAAAAAAAAACTTTTGTCGAAATTAGATAAGGAGAAAAGGAATATAAGATCTAAGGCCTTTCATGGTTAGTGTCAGTACAGGAAATATTTGCAGTGGTATAATCCATTTGCCCTAAAAATGCTCGCATTTGCCTCAATCTCTCCGAGGAAGTTTTTAAGAGAGTCACAAATTCAGAAATCCTAAGGGCGCTTGCTTGTGAGACCATAAATACCTTCTATCCAGAGCCAGGGTGGCTGAGATTTTATACTGACGGTTCCCGGTTGCAGGAAGGTTCCAATGCTGGAGCGGGGATCTTTTACCCTCTATTTTCACTTGCAAAACCATCGGCCGTATTTGTCTCCGCATTTGATGGGGAATTACTGGCGATCAGGATAGCTCTATCTCATATGACTTGCCACTTAAATAAGTTCTCCAAGGATATTATACTTAGTGACTCACGGGCTGCGCTGCAGTCTTTGATGCCAACCTCAAATTCTTCATCTTCTGTAGTCTTTGAATGTTGGAGAGACTGTTACAGGAATTGTCCCTGAATGAGAAAAACATAGTTCTACAGTGGAATCCATGGCAATGAAATCGCCGATCCACTTGGCCAAAAGAGGCGCCTTGATCCAACAGACGTCTTCTAGTGTAACTTTTGGCGCCATTAAACGATTCATCAAAAATACTATATCTAAGCAGTTTAAAAAGAACCTTGAACTTAGGATCTCACAAAAACCTTGGCAAGACCAGCTTTTTGCTGTCTTAAAGTGGCCCAGACATAAAATGGTATCCGAGCTCAGACTGGCCACTGGACATGACTGTCTTTTAAAACATTTGTTCCGCTTCCAAATTGTCTCTAGCCCTATCTGCAGGCTCTGAAGTCTGGGAAAAATGGATGGTAGCCATCTTCTCCACTGCAGTGCTTTGTCGAAACGTTCCCTCGTGGACCGATACTGGGAGGCTAGGGCCCTATTGGACATATAGACGAATTTGTTGCAGCTGTTTTACTTTGTGTTTTTATTGTGATTTTTATACATATTTTCTGCTGTAATGGTTATCTTAACTGCCATTGGAAATTAAAAAATAATAATCCATCTAGGATCCATTTTCTTGCCTATCACGAATGAGGATAAAGCAGCAGATGTCAAGCTTTCGATAGATTATGTTCTTGCCCACTTGCAATAGTAGAGCTGAGACCATTGCCCCTTACGGGGAATCTGAATAGTTTCAGCTCTACTATTGCTAGTTGTGGTAGCTTTAATTTTATTAGTTTTTATTAAATCTGGATGTTTATGCACATGTAACAAATATATAATATTAATACAGAGTTAAAGAAATACCAAAGCTTTTCAGATTAGCAAGTGCCCTACAGTGATGGAGTGCTCAGTTTTAGGACAGACTTAGGAATGTTTCGGGCGACAGTGCCCATAGGTGTGCACAAAGCTTTTAGGATTGTGTATGCCACTGTACTGACGATTCTAATAGATAAAAAAAATTTCTCAGAAACTGGGGTTTCCCAGGTGTTAGTTCACGAAATTTTTTTTAAATTGAGTGTAAAGAAGCGTTTTTAAGGCAATTGAGGTGTGGAATTTGTGAGCCTAAAACGCGAAAATTCAAAGTTTTGTACTAGCATACGTTTTTATGAGGTAATGGTACCACGATACCTCCGGTGACCCCCGTGAGCTCGCCCGTGACTGTTTTTCATGCTGTGTTTACTATTATAACTCTCATTGTGGCACCGATGTATACTTGACAACGGCTCTAGGGCAGTGATTCCCAAAGTTACTGGGCTCCGACCCATCTAACAAAAATTTCCGATCTTGGGACTCACCTCTTAGCTGTCTTAGAGAAAAGAGGGCATAAATATTGGTAAGGCTCAGATTCCCCAGTGGCGAGTCGTGGAACTACTTAATGCTGTCTTATTAGTTCTAATTAGGGATGTAACGAATAGTGATTTGGCAGAATAGCCGAATACCGAATATTCGGCCATTTCTTCCAGGCCGAAGCCTGGAACCTTTCTCAAGGCCGAATAGGCCGAACCCGAATATTCGGCTAGGCCGAATACCGAATATTCGGCTAGGTCCCAATACCGAATATTCGGCTAGGCCGAATACCGAATATTCGGCGGCCGAATATTAAAATTTCTAGAAAATCGTTGTAATCGAAAATATTTGTCAAATTTAAAATTATTCACAAAGTCAAACACCAATTACACACAATCTATGATGTATGATTTAATTCTGTTTGTTAAGAATTTAGAACTATTTAAAATTAATCTATTTTCGCTATTGTTTTTAATGTAATAAAACTAAGAATTTCACGCACAAGCAAAATAGAAATGACAGGTTTTACGGTAGTAAGCATTAGCATTATTTTACTAATTATTTAACTGCAATGAAAGAAATACCAGTGCTTAGTGAACTTTTACCTTGCTCAAAACTGTTTTATGAAGACATTTTAAAAGTTATAAAAGTTAATATTTTTATTTTATGGGTTTTTTTTTTACGTACCTATCTTTAAAAGATCTATTAAAACTTAATGCACTTAACTGGAGTATGTCTCTATTTTCAAAAACCCCAATAACTTATGCTATCTAAATATTCATGATATATTCTGGGCTTTTCACATTTCTCTCTAACCCAATATTCACAATAAATCAGTCTACCCAAACAATGGCTTCCACTTTGTTAATAATAACAAAATGAATTTATCATATTATCTATTACAATTAACTATTGGCAGCTTTTGGGAGCAAATGCTAAATATAAAATACAATATTACAACTTAAAATGTGTTTTTGCTCAGTCAAGCCTAAAACTAGATTTTAAAAAAGTAGTTTATTCTAAATTATTTTTATTTCTTAAAACTATAGGGGACTAATGTATTCTTTTGCAATAATTATAATACAAAATTTAAATGTTTAAGATCTACTAATTTCTATATTTTTTTACTTTTTTACTGCAGCAGAACTATTCGGCCGAATAGTCCATCAATATTCGGCCAGGCCGAATTTGACCTGACCCAGTATTCGGCCAGGCCGAATATTCGGCTGGGTGATGAAATGACTATTCGGCCAGGCTGAATACTCTGCTAAAGGGCCGAATACCGAATAGTGGCCGAATATTCGTTACATCCCTAGTGCTAATTGAAATATATTTTTTGTTAAGTGTTAGTAATATGAATGACAGACTGTTGAAATAAGAAACACAACTTACTAAAATCTTTTTTTTATTACTTAAATACCTACACCTGCAAGGTTTTTTTTTTTATAAAGTTATTTCAAGGATGTATTTGTTACATATTTGTTTTTCATTGCAGTTTTAGCATCAACTTCAACTTTAATTACTTTTAATCGCAGTGAGTTTGATGTATTCGATTTATTTTGGTATTTAATGTTAACCACAGCCGAAAAACTGAACTCACATAGATTTGAGGTAGTAAAGAGGAGGAGGACTTTTATAGCTTCATCGAACAGGCAAGGATAATTATCAGCAACTGAAAAAAGAGCCAGAATTCCGTTAACTGGTTATGATTGAAAATATTTTTCAGTGACGTATCTTCTGATAAATCAATGAGTTCTTCACTTGCTTCTGTTGACATACTAGTTAGTAAGTCGTCTTTAAATGGGTTACAAATCCAACTCAACGAATCCAACTTTTACATCTCTTCCTCAAAATTGTCGTCAAAGTTATTTATTAACAGTGATATATGACTGGAAATTACTTTCATCTTAGGCTGCACTTGGTTTAGCTTTCTTGGTTAGGCTGCACTTGGCGAGGGCACACTCAATAATCGCTCGCGACCCATAGTTTGGGAAATACTGCTCTAGGGAATCTTATATACCCTAACATAGGAAAATATATCTCTAGCATTTTGGCTATATGAAAGGCCTCTGTTAAGATTTTTTAAAATACAAAGCGTGGATTGCCCATTTCAGGACCAGGCGATAGTAGGTGCTTCAATTATGGCTCCAAAATTTATATTTTTTATAATAACAAATCACAATGAATAGGCGTTGATAACATAAACATGACATTGAAGGTATTAGCAACAAGAAAAATGCCATTTCAGTGCACAAATGTATGTATATATATACATAAAGTAGAATTTGTACGACTTAATGTTAAATATTGGTATAAACTTCCGAAAAAGTAAAATGTTCTAAAGCATGAAAAACAAAGAAAATATTTTTTAATTCATTCAATAGTTAAAAAAAATATTTAAATTTTTTTAATAAAATGTATTAAAAAATATTACGTTCATTCATGCAGGAGGCATAGAGATTCTTGGCACTGATTGTAGCATTGCTGTCTTCCTCGGAGATGGGTTCTTCCAAGAGAACTAAAAAGTTGATATTAGTGTATACTTGAAAGAAATATATAAAATATGTATTATCATAAATGTATCATTAGGACTTGAATTTGTAAAGCTAAATTTTTTAAATATTCCTTTAATTAGTAAAAACCTGACAAAATCGCTTCTGTTTCTCAAATATTTCTTGCCTTAACTTTAACGAAGAGTTTACACTCATAGCAAAAGTAGAATTTAGGAAATGAAATGGAATGATGAAACTCTATATTGGCAAACGAAAAAAGTCTTACCTCTGATCATGGATTTGAGCTCATCTTTCATGAGCGAAAAGGTATCATAGTAGGATCTGTCCCCAGGAAGTTCGTGATGCTGGGGCCACCTGCCGCAGGCGAATTGATAGAAATCCTCGCAGGGGGGAGCGGTTGTATCCATGTTTTTGAGGAGTGCGGCCGCTGCAATAAAGAGGAAAATCCATTTGGAGAGCATATGTATCCGAAGGTATTCTCGTCTGGATGGTTATATTACAGATTGCGCACTCGCTGGGTACTTGTGAATAAAATGGGTTAACCTCCGGTCTTTCCTTTTCTTTCGTGTTTTCCCAAAAGATAACTGTTTGCACAATGTGAGTACGTTTCTCTGAAGCAATTTCTGTGCTCTGTTTTATACTTTTTATAAACCCTTTCTGTCTGTATCCCTCTAATTGAAATCACGACAACTGTGGAAGGAATTCCAGCTGCGATAAATTTCTAGCATGAATTGCAACATTCTACTGTTGCCAATGGAATTCCAAACGACGCCATACGCGCCGTCAGTGATATGGTCAGGGGGGGGGGGGAGACAGCATCACCCGCTTTTTTATTTTAACACAAATGCCCCCCCCCCCTTTTCTTAAATTTTTATGCATGCGTCAGCACAATTTTTGATTTCAATAACTTATGTTTGCATCTGAAAGCGTACCGCAATCTTATCCCGTTGTTGCCACTGCGGCGTAAGGTGAGTTATTTAGGGTACTTTCGCACCAAAGGCAACATTTTTGTCTTTTCTCTACTGTTTTGTTTTAACTGTTTGTTTGTTGTTTTGTTGTTTTTTAAAGTTTTTTTGTCTTTGTTGCCTTTGGTGTGAAAGCGCCCTTAATAACTTCGTTGTCTCTGCTTTGGCGACAAGGCATGCTAGGCAACGTTGCCTGTAGATGCAACGTTGCATCTACAGGCAACGTTGCATCTTTATGCACGAATGAAGATGTTTTGGCCCAAGATTAATGTAATCATTTCGCATTCTTTCGATCTTTCTTTTCTTAGCATACTCCTTACCTTAAAATGGCAAGAAATAGCAGCTAAGAACGAAATGAATTTTCGCAAAATGAAGATGATTTGAAATTTACAATACTGAGTACAAAGGGTTAAAAATATTTTTTAATTCTCATCTATAGAGGGAATATGGATCAAAAAAGGAAAACTCCTATTACACTGGTCTACAAAAAAAAACTTTTTTTCTGCCCCAAAGACTTTGGTAACTGATCTTAGAAGTATTTTTATTCGTTGAACTCGAAAATGAAAACCATTTTTCTCTATCACGTAAGGATTTTCTGTGCAAGGTGCTGTAATAGTTGACATTAATAACATTTACCCTAAATTATTGCAGTACCTTACAAGCTCCCCTTAAGTGATAAGGAAAATGGTTTTCATTTTCGAATTTAGCTTGGAAAATACTTCTAAGATCAGTCTATAAAAGTCCTTAGAACCCCCCCCCCCCCTTTTTTTTTAAAGGGCATTGTAATTTTTACATTAGAAGTATTTCCACCAAAAACCCAAGTAATTTTCTATTTTCCTTAAAAGTTTTCATTTTGACATGTTATGGCATACTTTGCCTCAGGAATGTCCCTTTTTAACGTCCAGCAGTATTCTGCTAACATAGTTGCACTCCTCTTTCCTTGACAACTTTTTTGAATGAAATGTCCTGATGGAACATTCTCCATGTTCATCGGTTATACAGCTCCCATGTTTTCAGGGGGCATTTTTAGACACAACAGATTTCTATGATAAAATATAGTAGCTCATGCTCATTAAACGTGTCGTACAGTATCAATCTTTTGCCTATTTGCCTTTGTATCCCAATTCTTGCGAAATTCCTACCGAAACCCGCACCCAGTGCAGTAATTTGATACGCACTTCCGTTCGGGTCCTGCGGGGGCTGTTTGGGACACTCCACTAAGTTTTTCCAGCAAAATAAAATGACCACTGACTAAACGGTTGACATGCAAGCTCTTTTGAGTACTTTATCTCGATAAAAACGATGCTGCGTGATCGGAAAAACACTGAAAAAACGTAAAAATCGAACTTTTCCTTCCTCATAACTAAAAAACTATACGTGGTGGAAAACTTTTGATGCCAGATATGGATTCCTTGTGCAAAACTACATCAGGAAAAGTGAAATTCATTCTTGGGGCAAAACACTTGTTGACCAGTGTTATCTATTAATAAATAAATGAAGAACAGTAACGCACTTACCGGCTTGCACGCAAGTTTCGGTGAGGCAGACGTGTGAACAGGAAGCATTCTGACAGCTCTCGATGTCTCTAATGCATTCAAACACTGGGAACGATTAAAACAATTTATAAATAACTTTAAAAAATAAAATAATAAACTTTTGGTTGCTTGTGTTTAATAAAATAAGCTTGTAGCTGGGTAAGCTTTGGATGAGTCACTAAATTTATTTATATTTAGTAGCGAGTTGAGGTAAAAGGGCACATTATCAGTGAGAGTAGGTATTATCAATAAAGGCATATAGTATGGAATGTTCAGCCAACTCAAACGTCCAAACACGAGGCTAAAAATTTTAAATATGCTTCAGTTTAAAAAAAATGAAATTCCATTTTTGGGTGCCATTCTATGTGAAGATTTTTAAGAATAATATACAGTAGAGCCTCGGTTATCCGAGCCCCGACTAACCGAGTTCCAGGTTAACCGAGGTACATTTACCCTTGAAAAAAAAAATTTCTTTGGCTGCCGATGGCAGCGTCACTGACTGACGTCAGTCATCCAATTATTTTCTGGCGATATAAAGACCTAGAACAGCAGTCAGGGACAACTTTAACAGACTTTTTACAGCTACAACCATTTCGTAAAACGGCAGCAAAGACGCGAGCGAGTTCCGTTAAACAGAAAATAATATGTATTTATACTATATACATAGGTTTCTTCAAGAGACAACATTAACTGGAACATGTACTCTACTGATGTGTACATATAAAATTAGATATTTGTATATATGTAACGTCATTTTTTCATTTCATAATATGTGCAGTAAATGCCTTTTTTTTTTTTGCACCTTTGACGACATTTTTATTCATTTCAACCCATGTTTCCCTCTCGATTTGGACAGAGTCCGTGTTATCCGAGTTTTCGATTATCCGAGGTACCCTCGGTCCACATTACCTCGGATAATCGAGGCTCTACTGTATTTTAAATAATTAAAATTAGAATTTTTTCTTGTGTCCTGTGTTTTTAGTTGAATATATTTTGCTTACTACTCTGCAAAAACGCCCCTCGGAGCTATTATTCCAGTTGTTGGCTCAAAAAAAAAAAAAAAAAAAACAGTTAGTTTTTGGATCAACTTGAAAGAACCTATTCACTTTGTATTTAGCATGAAAAAAGTAAAGATTTTCAATTTCTAAATAATATTGCGTTTTAAATTCCCTATGGTTCAATATAGCAATATTCCTGGCTTCTTTGTAAATTCTGCTCACTGTTGACCAACCGATACAGGGAAAAGAGAACGTACCGTTTCGCCTACCTCGCTGCAGCGAGCCACTGTTCTGTCTGCAGAGAAGTACCATCAGGACGGTACACAGAGCAGAGACGGCCACCAGAAGACAGACCAGGACTCGTTCCCACCGGCCGCAAACTCGAGATCTGAAATAGTCAAAATGCGAATACCTCGGGGCAAATGTATTTCAGCAAAGCATTATAACATTCTGGCTTGACAAAGTAATTGCCTATGTGTAATGAGCGAAGAAAATGGCACAATTTCTGGGGGGAAATAAGGTGCTTTGGAAACACAATAAAAAAATTACTTTTCTCCAGAATCGTTTGGAGCATTTTGTTTGCTAGGGCTTTTGTTAACAGCAGACAAAACTGGATCACAGCACATGTTCCAAGTTTGAGGGTTTGTTAAATTACTTCTTTCTCCTGTTGATCTATTGCACGCTTAACATTGCTCTGATTCGATAAAACTAATTGAGGATTCCATTCAAGGCCACCAAGATTTAACAAGACAGGGGAAGGACGGAGAGCTTCAAGTGAAACTGCTGGCATGTGGGAATGAACCCTTCTGCCCTCCTCATGCATAAAATTTAAAATACTCTTGAAAAATCACATACGAAACATAATATTTTATTCTTGGCTGGTACAAAAATATTTTATTCTAGCACCTTTTTTTTTAAATGCAAAAAAATCATTGTATTTTAAATCATGCTAAGGAAGCATTCCTAGCCTTATTTTAAATAAGATAATTTTTTACTACATGCTAGAAAATGAAATAAATGTATGTAAAGCTTAAAGTGTAAGAAAAAACATGTTCTAAAGAATAAAATTCAAAGCAAAATGAGGATAATATAAACTGTGACCTGATGGGCCTCTACTTTTTTAACATGAAAGAAGAAAAAAAAAACATCCCTACTTTGTTTTTATAAGTTAGGCGAATAAAAATTCGTACACAAAACGTACATCAAATTTTATCTTCACGAAAAGTTGAATTTCTCCGGAATTTAGTTGCATCTACCCTCATAAACTTTCATCGTTCCAGAAAACTTTCCGTACCATCAACTTCTCTCAGCTTTTCCTCCGTTGCGCAGAATTCCAAAAGTTCCAAGTTATTGAGGTCATAGATTTCTCCTGGAATCTCCTCCTCCCTTTTATGAAAGAAAGACGATTACCTTCGCATTCCTTACGTGATAATTTTCTCCGAGAAAAGAGGCTGCCCAAAGATTCAATGGCTGTTGCTCGATTTTTATAGATGCTAAATTCCAATGACCATCGAGATTTATGCATCCGATTTACTTCCCAGAAGGCATTGTGCTTGGTATCGTTTGAGAAGGTTAGTTTTAATAAATTTTGGAAAACTTTTAATGACTGGTACAATTATTTAAGCAGTACATGAATGTTGATAATTAGAAAGTTTCGAATTTATAATTTGTTTTATTAAATTAAAATTCTTAAGATTAAATTTAGAAGTAAGTTTTACACATTCAATTTAATGAAATATTACTAGTGTATTATTACCACTAATATTATTACAATAGTAAATACTAATATCATTATGTCACAGTTTCCGAAAAGGGCCATCAATAAACAGTTGAAAATTTACCTTAGACTGTTTGGGAAACCTCTACGGGTAAAATAAGCTCTTGTTCACCCTTCTTTAGTAGATTTTTGGTTTTTCCAGGTAAAACAGGTTTACAAAAGTATTTGTTTTGTTTAGTGCTGAAATTTTTCAACATTAAGTTAGTTATGGTTGAATATTTGTTATGCTCACTTACGTTGAAGTCTTAAGAGTCATAAACATCGGTATGATGAGCACCATCCATGTTGTAACAAAGCTGAATTTTGCACCATGCTCTCGCAAATGTGGTGCGGAGATGCTCCGGAGTTACGAGGAGGAAGTCGTGTTCCACAGTTGCTCGTAATTCGTGCGTTGAGTGATATCGAGTGTTTCTTCCTTGGTTGCTTTATGAAAAGCATTGTCTGGTGTCATCAGAACCTCTTCCAGTTTTGGTGAACATAGCTAGCAGTGTTGAACTTTGTAGTGAACATGGCAAGCAGTGTTGAACTTAGTAGTGAACATGGCAAGCAGTATTGAACTTTGTAGTGAACATGGCAAGCAATGTTGAGATTTGTGGTGAACATCGCAAGCAATGTTGCCAACATGTACCAAATATGACAAAATTTCTCTACCGTCAAACAAATAAATAAATAAGGGGTATGCCCACTTTCGGACCACTCTGTTTTGCGCGTTCAGCTGATTTTATGGCCGTACTTCTTGATGTAACCTAGTTTTTACAACTGACGTATTCAGCTATATATATATATATATATATATATATATATATATATAAAATTAGTGGGTATGTGAAAAAACAACAATTAAATATAAAAGGCTGAACGTGGGAAATCACAAATATAAATATTCAAAAATGAAAAAGAGCCTGCCTCTATTGCATACATATATTTTGCAACTGTTTAAGTGTGCTGCCTCGTGCGCCTTTTCACAGTTAGATTTACTTTATTAACTTTTGATTATATATATATATATATATATATATATATATATATATGTTCTTCGTTCATTGCTAAATAAAAGAATGAAGGGCATATAGTCAAATAAACTGCCTTAAACATGTAAATTTGTTTTGTGTTGAAAGAGACAGGGAGAGAGAAGAGGGGATATCGTTTGTTCTTGAGGAGACCCTTCTACTAGATAACCATAAAGCTGAAAAACTAAATTGAGCTACTAGTTAACAACCTGCTTAACAACTTCAACAACCACGGAAAACCACCCCTTGTCTTTTACGTATTACGTATATTTTATCTTTTGCATAAACAGTCGAGTAGTGAGTCATAGCAAGGCCGTAGCCAGAAATTTTTTTCGGGGGGGGGGGGGGGGCCTGACTTTGAAACACTTGTGTTGACGAAAGTTTCAGGGAGGAATATATGCTACATTGCGAAAAATTTCGGGATTTCGGGGGGGGGGGGGGATTTTGCAGTTTATCCAACTCGGATTATTCATTTTATTAATAAATTCTGTCTCGTTCGACTTCATCCCGTCAAAACGGTGCCACAAGCTCGAAATCAAATCTGTTTCCTCTGTCTTAGCATAACGGGCCAAGGCGAAATGAACGTGTACTTACTTTCCGCCTCGGGGACATTTCCTGTAATTGAAAATAGGGATATGAGCTCACCTTGGGGCACTGCTCGTCTCCCGGCATCGCATGGCAACATCCTCGGTGTCCGCCGTGAGCGCACGGGTCGTCATGGCAACCACCTGCAACAGCGACAGAGAAGATTGAAAGCATTTCATAAACACACAGAGCTGGAATATACGCCCTGGTGCAATTACGGGACTGAGGAAGATTGTTAGGCGGCAGGTCTTGCGTGAAGCAAAATACTTCACCGCAATGAACTGCATAATTACACTCACTTTTGATGTCGCGGCTGATGTTAGACAGGCCGATATGAAAATAATGTAGTATCTATTTCCAAGTAAAGATAAATGTTTATATTACTCATAACGTAGACTCAGTTTTCAGGCAAGCACCAAAAATACATTATCTCCTCCACTTTTCCAACCGATACTCTTTCATGTAAACATTTTCCCTGGTAAGATTGAATGCTAAATATTTTTAGTTAAACTATGCGCAACTGAAGATAAAATTACATTTTAATTCAAAATTTTTATAGTTTTGAATCATTTGGCTGAAAATATTTTGCTCTTTGAAAAACTAATATAAATGTACTGAAAACTTTCCTAAACTATTACCTCCCTCACCTCTCCCCGTAGAGGAAACAATCCCTCCTCTGAAAACTTCTGTTATGTAACAAAGGATGAACTGTTCAATTTGCAGTTTCGCGACAAACATTCAGTTATTGTAATAGAAGAATGCCACACTAAGAAGGGACTGTCTTATTGTTGTGAAATTTAGCGTGAAGACAAATGAATGATAATTATCGCAAAAGATCTTTTTGTCTCTCTCTGTATATATATATATACAGTAGCGTCAGTCTGGGGGGAGGGCGGAGGGGGCGGCCCACCGCAAGAGACACCCAAAATGAGATAAAGAGTTTTTGAAAAATACAAATAGTATTTGATTTAGATAATTTTACTGATGCTATTTTAATGTATCATAACTGAAAATAAATGTAGTTTGCTGAAAGTTACATCAAATAAAATAAATTTCTCAGTGTTTTGTTTCCCTCCACTACTGAAAATATTATAAAGCAGTGATTTGGAGCGATGCATAGAGCATAAGCGGATGGACGGACCAGTGTAGAAACTAGATTTTGCTGGAGCGGAGCAGGAGCAAAAAAAAAATGAGATAAATAATATATTCCATTTAAATTATTCGGAGAACGGGGCGGAGCTGCAGCGGACCCGGAGCGAGTATTTAGAGGTCGGAGAGGAGAACTCTAAAACGTGGCCTCTCCAGATCCCTGATTTAAACGACAAAACAACAAGTTTATACAACATTACAACTTTTTTTTTTTTGGGGGGGGGGGGGGGGGTGAAGCCACAAATTACCACACCGGGAGATAATTCATGCTAGAAACGCCAATGCCACTGATATATATATATATATATATGTGTGTGTGTGTGTGTGTTATGGCGAATGTCCGAAATTGGAGAATGTCGACATTCACCGGTGATCGTCGACATTTTCCGATTTCGGACATTCACCGTAACATAATTTGAAAATTTGAATTTGGAGTATACAGGAAAGTAGGCTCGTATAGTTCTAGACGGAACTTCTTATTAACTAATAAGCTTATAAACTAATTTGAAAAAAAAAAAAAATTCTTTTCTTTCTTTAATTTTTTTCGCTTTTAACTCCAATGAAAAAAGACCCTGCTTGTGCTCACCAACAAGCACAAACTGTTCGAGGAACCGTAATAGACTGCTAACGAGCATTTAAGTATAAAAGAGCTCGTGATCTACTTTACTCTAGAGCAGTGTTTCTACAATTGTTTTCAACGGAACCTTGGGGTTCCGCAGAGATCGGTTTCATGACACCTTGCAGGCTTTCCATTCACAACAATCAAAGAGGTCATTGAATAGTAAGTAACTTTCGTTTCCATTTAGTAACTTAAATGGTAATGCGAATGCATAGACATCGCGAATTTATGGATTACGAAAGGGATAGGGAACAACGATCAGGAAGTACAGGAAAATTCTCAACAAAAATTTTGAATATAGAAGACAAGGTATATAGACGCTTCTTCGAATATTGGATTTCAGTGTGGAAGTCAAATTCCTTTGCCTGGTATCAAAATAGACAATAACATAAAAGAGTGCTGGGATGTGTGTCTTAAATTGATTGATTGCGTTTTAAAACCCTAAAGGTTGCATCAGGGTGCACATGATTTAAGTAAATTGATTTAAATCGGTGATTTATATGAAGATTTAAATTAGTGATTTATATGAAGATTTAAATCAAATGTTTTAGTAAAAATTTGAAGAGGCAGAAATGTTAAAGAATTAATAAATACTTTCAACACCCCCAAAAATTACACGAAAACTTAGCAATTTTCATGCTGGTTGTCGAAGAGGAAAAAAATAGAAACGCAATATGGGAAACTGTTGAATTAAAAATTTTAAACATGACACTGAAACAGAATAAGGAGTAAATCCTTATAAGTAACCAATCTGTTTAATCGTTTAAAATCAATCTCGGTTGCTTTAAATAAATTACGGACAGATAATTAATAATATTGCACAATCTGTTAAAATTTGAAAAATCCGGAAAATAACCTAAAACATCAAGATAAAGAGCTAGAACAAATAACTTAAATGCTAATCGCATCAAACCGCAACAGGAATGGAATGAATGTTTTTAAAATTTGAAGTTGTGCACAACAGGTTTAGAGATCAACTAGGAGTTCAATAGGCAGCTACACTTTGCTTATTTAAATCACTTAGTAGAAAAGAGAATCACGAAACCATTTCTATATGTTGTTTTTAATTTGAATTTAATTATTAATTTTTGTGAATAAATATTTTGCAGAAAGGATTTAAAAATCTTTTAATGCGTATATTAACACTGTATTTGCCTTCGGCCTAACCTACGCATTAACTTTTGCAGTAATTACCTTGATTAACTACATATATGTTATAGGAATATATAACATAACATCTTATTCATTTTTGAAATTTTGTGCGTAAATATGCTTTTTAAAGCAACGTTGCTTAGCATTTTTCTCTAAATGTCAGCTTCAATCCATAATTATTAGTTTAAAAAATGTTTCGATTTAAAAAAAAAATCCGATTTAAATAAAAAAATCAAATCAATCCAAATTATTTTATTTAAAAAAAATTCGATTTTTTTTACACAACCTGGGTTGTATAAACAGCTTTTTTGTGTTATATACTCTGCTCTAAACTACACTGGAGCAATCAGAATTTCCTCCTGAGAGGGGGAGGGAATTGGTACATACGTCTTCCCCCACCATGTGTATACATTAAGATACTAGGATTTTGGCAATGTGGTTTAAAGCAAAGGGTTCATAGATTTCATAGATAGAGATTGGGGGTTCTGAGGTTTAACCCCCAAAATTCCGTCTTCGTTGTACTCATGAAATAGCTTTCGTTCTGTTGCAGAATGAAGAGGTGGTTTAAAAAGCTAACTATCCTTCAATTTTGAGCTAAAGAACGAAGCTCGTACTTTTTTCAAACAGCACAAGTTAGAGATAGTTGAAGGTTAAAAACATTTGTCGTAAAAGTAGGATGTTCGACTATGTCATCAGAAGAATATGAAACCTTTATTGAAATGGCACCTGATTCACCCTTCAGCCTTGCTATAAAAACTTAATTAATTCTTTTAGTAGTAGAATTCTAGTGTAATTTAAAGGATCAATATTCTGTCCCGTCACAAACGTCCGTAACAGCACTTTTGCGATTTGCAAGCATTGGTTTATATGTTTACAAAGAATCAACGCTGTAACAGACGAGAGAGGAGTAATAAATTTTCACCCATAAAGCCTAATATTAAGTATGTCTGAGATAATAAAAATCAGTACTACTCATTCATTAAAATTTTATTTCTTAAAACCTTGTTTTAATACGATGTTTGAAGTTAAATGTTTTTTGTGTCAACTGTTGATTTTTGGAATTACTGCTTCAAGCCAATAAATATTAATTGATGCAATTATGATGTTTATTGCAAATTATTCATTTCCCGAATATTTCATTAATACCATACTATTGAAGAAAATAGGGCTTCCACGGTAGAAGGTGAGCTTAAAAAGGTTCCACGCATCAAAGAGAGTAAGAACTGCTGCTCTAGAGCTTTGAAGGAATTCTATCTGACGTAGTTTTTACCAGATTCAGAATGATGTAAAATTTTAGAAAGTGAATAATTTTTACTATTTTTTATTGTCGGAACGAAGCTTGAAATTGGAACTACAAAAAATAAAAAACATTTATTTGAGTTTTTGAATGGAACTTCATCTGTGCGTTACCTTTCTGTTTGCAAGGTGTCATGAAACCGATCTCTGCGGAGCCCCAAGGTTCCGCTGAACACAATTTTAGAAACACTGCTCTAGTGTAAATAGAGCACGAGCTCTTTTATACTTAAATGCTCGTCAGCAGTCTATAACGGTTCTTCGAACAGTTTGTGCTTGTTAGTGAGCACAAGCAGGGTCCTTTTTCATTGGAATTAATAGCGAAAAAAATTAAAGAAAGAAAAGAAAAGTGGTTTTGTTTTCAAATTAGTTTATGAGCTTATTAGTTAACAAGAAGTTCCGTCTAGAACTATACGAGCCTACTTTCCCGTATACTCCAACTTCAAATTTATAATCTAGCTATCTGTCTCTCTCTCTCTTTCTCATTTAGCTTTAGCTCTTAATTGCTTCAAATAGACCGTTTTCAACGGTTAATACATGTTCATTCATTCATTCATCTATTTACTCATTCGTGTATTTATACACTCCTTTAATTATTTTTTCATTTATTCACTCATTTATTCATTAATTTATTCATTCATTTATTCACTCATTTACTCAATAATTCTTTTACTCAATTATTTATTCAGTAATTTATTCATTCATTTATTCACTCATTATTCATTAATTTTTTTACTCAATTATTTATTCAGTCATTTATTAATTCTTTCATTTATTCACTCCTTTATTCATTAATTTATTCATTCGTTCATCCCTTCATTCATTCTTTCATTCGTTCACTCATTCATTCATCATTCATTCATTCATTCATTCATTCATTCATTGAGAAATATCCTTAAAAATCCCGATCAAAAAATTTCACAGGAAAATAGGTTCGTTTAGTTCTTGTTGAATTTCGTATTTGTACATGCTCTACATCGTAACATCTTTCCGATAAAGTTTGCTCCAAGTAAATCCGTCGGTAAGATCAGGATTTATATGGGATTAAAATTTCCACGTAGGCGCTATGTTAATTTTTTTAACTGTTCAAAAATGAACAAAAATTGTTCAAATCAAATTTTCACGCCGAAAGCTTCTTCCAGTAAGCTTTCTCATAGAACTTGGATCTTGTGTTCAGAGTTTACATAATTTGCTTCATTTTTTGCCCATAGGTGCCAATTTTAAAATTTTTTGAACTGTTCAAAATTGAACGAAAAATTGCTCAAATGAAAAAGTAAAATATGGAAATGAGATTTTCTCGCCGAGATCTTTCGAATGCAAAAAAAAAAAAAGGCAGACAGACCGACAAACACACATTTTTCCCATTTCCCCATCTCAAAACCCTAGTTTCAATTTTTTTATTTTTCAATCTTTATTTAATTACTTCACTTATTTTTCACTTTTCTTTATTTTTAACGATATTTTTACGATATATTAAGCCTGCTTTCATGCTTTATTACTATTATTTTGTAACCGACTTCACAAAGGCAGGAGGTTATACAGTCATATTGTATGTATGTCGTTTTTTTTTTTAAATTTTTTTTATTTGTTTGTCCACTCATAACTTCTCACCTGATGAACCGATTTTCATGATTTTTTTTAATCGATCGAGAGTGGTTTCCCATAGGTCCCGTACTTTCATTTGACCATATTCGATAATTAGAAAAATGTTATGAGCAGAAATAGGGTCCCTTTCTTGGTTTTTCATCCATAACTTTTGACTAAATGAACCGATTTTGATGACTTTTTCTTTAATAGATGGAGGGCCGCCTAACTCAAATATCGCACATCAATTTGACTACATTTGTTTTCTAGAAAAACGTTGCGGGTGAAAATTAAGTATTTTTTTATTTTAATTGGAAAGGCTTGGCTTGATTTTTCTTTGTTGGAGAAAACTATTAATAAATATAAAAGTCATTGTTAAATAAAAAGAGTTTGTTGCCATTGAGCTGTATTATTAAAAGCAATTGTAGCAACAGTTTGACTGAAGGTTTCTCTAAAGCAAAAATTACATCCAATCAGTTTGTTTGCTAAAATCGACTTCTAAACGGGAATTATCATACAAATGATTAGTTTTTAGAGCCAATCATTCAAAGAAGGTTTGCCCTTTGATATGGATTTTTTGAAAAATAAAGTATTTATTGAAAAAATATTTGCACTAAAAAGAATAAAATAAAATAATTTTTGAGAAAAAAATAGAACCGACTTCAAAGCAGAACAACTATAAATTGCTCTAAAAAGTAAAAAATAAATTAATTCTTTAAAAAACATCGATGTGACTTTTAAACATAGTTTTAGAAGTCGGTACAAATGAGCCTAATTACCATTACACCATGTGTTACTTCATCTTGGCACTGTTGCTAATTCCCTGATGCTAATTTATATTTGTAATTGATTAATCACTACAAAAGATTTTATCTATCCTAATTTTGCACCGACTTCTAAAACTATGTTTAAAAGTCACATCGATGTTTTTTAAAGAATTAATTTATTTTTTACTTTTTAGAGCAATTTATAATTGTTCTGCTTTGAAGTCGGTTCTATTTTTTTCTCAAAAATTATTTTATTTACTTTTACGGGAAAGTTGGATAAAAATGATGAACAATTATTTATTTCAAATACGTACTATTTAATATGTTTTTACAATTTCACAGTGCAGAAAAATGTACGGTGAGCGGTCACACTTCTCACAAAATCTCGTACGAACAAGATACTGTAACTGCCCTTCGAATTTCGAATCGGACCACCGCGACGTCGTGAGAGGCGGGATCTCAGCTGTTCACGTATAATACTTGCTGACTGCTTAAAAATACTTACATGTTTATCTGAAAAACAATTATTCACGTAAAGAAAGCACAAATGAGCATTAAGATGCAGACATATGTTTCGGGATTGCTTGGAATCCCTTTTTCATTGCAGTAGTGGAGCTTCTAGATGCAAAAACATTCAAATGATTTGTTCCCTTCATTTGGATGTTTTTGCATCTAGAAGCTCCACTACTGCATTGAAAAGGGATTCCAAGCAATCCCGAAACATATGTTTGCATCTTAATGCTCATTTGTGCTTTCTTTACATTAATAATTGTTTTTCAGTTTTACTAGTGCACAAAGTACATTTATTTTATATACTTACATGTTTATTATCTGAATATTGATTTTGTTTCGTAAAATGCCTTGCTCCTGTCAACTGCTCGAATACAAGACTGCACAACCGACAGACTGTAAACTGAGGGATTGTCGATTGTTCATTCTCAACAATTGATACACAGTTGATTTGTTTATTACATATATACATGTATACATTTTAGCAACTAGATAAATGCATTGCAATTTAGCAAGTAAGAGACGAACCGGAGTTATTTTCAATTCTCTTATATTTCTTCCATTAGTGTTAATTGACGTCTTAAAACTTCATTGAGGGTTAAGAAATATTGTAATTTTTTCTCTCGTGAGAGAACGAAAGAATTTTTTTATCATGAGCGTCAATTCAATTCTTTTTAAATGAATCTAGCAATTTTATTCAACACGCATTTTATTCTTCTGGACAACAATGGAGTTTGTTAATGAACGTCGTGCGCCGTTCACGTTTTCCCTCAAGATTTGAAAGAATTCTTCCAAGACTTTAATTAGCCACTCCCCACTTTCTTTTTCTGACTTTTTCAAGAAAACAGCTTGGTTAGAAAATCTTCAAAAGAGATTTCTGAATGGAATTCAAATGGCACAAAAGTTTCTGAAAAATTTGAAGAAGATACTCAGGAAGCTCATTACAAACGTATTCTTTTTTTCTTTTTGAATGAAAAGAAACTTACTTTTTTACATTTTTTGCAGTTTTACTATATATTTTTTTTTTAATTTGATACTTTTTAACTTAAAAGGGAAAATTGAAGCTGTTTGGAGCTTCAAATTAGGAGTTGTACTAATTTAGAACAGTTCGTAGACTTTTTTTTTTCCTTCTGATACAATTTGCACGTATTCAAAACAACACGCCATCCAAACATACAACAATATGGCTAAATAATGTTGCTTAGTTTTGCTGCTGAAAAATTTACGGGAAATAATCTTTAGAACCGGGGAGAGTGATTCTATCGCTAATGGTAAATTACGGTGATTAGTTAAGTAGATAGTTAGCGCTTTCTTTATTTGCGAGAAATAGTTTTAGAGAAATAATGAACATTATTCAAAATATTACTTTGCAGCACTTCAGAAATTTTGATTAAGGTATTTCCGAAAATGTTGCAGAAAATTTATCGAAAAATAATGACAATCAAGATTATAAGAGACAAATCAATGGAATAATATATTTAAATGTTGGAAACACATTAACAATATCGCAATATAAAATGAGGATTTTCGTGAAATAACGCAACTTTTGTTTAACTTATAAAATGAAAATTTTTACTACTCGCAATAAATGTATATTTATTTACTACATTTTGTAAATGTCAAGCTTTCTGGTATATTTAGTCTTTTATTGCATTGCACAGTGCCGCGCAGTAAATTTTGCCAGTATTATGCAAGATTTAGAAATGCAGCCCCTTAAACATTTTTTATTTTTCTATTTTTTGCAATAACCTTCAATTTTGATATTATATATATATATAATAAGTATATTGTAGATCCATTAAAAATTAATGATGTATTTCTAGCTGATGATATTAGAATATGAAATTTTTACGTGTTAGAATACTGTTTATTTGGTACTTGAACTACTGACGACACCGTGCACAACATGAGGACGTGATGAGATTCGTGCCCTGGACGGGATAATTCATTTGGTGCCCTTTACAAGATTCAATTTTTAAAAAATGCACATCAAACAAAAGACTATGCTCGTTTTTTTTTAAATACGATATTTTACATTATGGTGATTTACAAGGAATCTTGCACAAGAAAAAACTACTTCGAGAAAATAAAGTGCAGAAGTTACACTTAAATTACTTGAATTAAAAACCGTTCTGTAAAAATGCGCTGGAAAATATTTAATTATAAAGCAAATTCTTGTGGCGCTCCTTCAGAGCGGTTATCTACCAATTCAGACGGCCGCACGTTTTGCCGCCCCTTTACGATGCGATCGTCTCTTCGCATCATAGAATGGCATTGCACTTTGCTCATTGCATCACCTTCCAATGGTTCCAAGTGGCATCAAAGCATGCTTAAATTCGGTGCTACTTAACTCCCAAGGATTCTCATGGGGCCCTTTGAGTTATGATTTTAAAAAAAATAAATAAAACATGTACACAAACATACACATATCCCTTATTTATGTGTGTGTGTGTTTCTCATCTTGGGCTCACAATGAGTGCATTTCATGAGTTTAAGAATTTTAAAATGTGTAACAATAGTCTTCAGATTAAAGGGTTAAAATGAATTAATGTAACGAATAAAACAATAAAAATGAGAAAATGCAATAAAAAAATTAATAAATCGGTGAAACTGCTATCGTTTCCGCACATGTAATTTAAAATTTTCATTGCGAAGTTCACAAGTATTGCAAAGGTAAGCGAGATGTTTGTTTAATATTGGCTTCTATTTAGTAAGATTAATATTTCCAAAAGAATTTACCATAATTAAACTGTCAAAATATATGTTTCTCGTCCATCGAGATGGCGCGCACATTCAAATGCGATCGTGTAAGCAGCGACGAAATAACAGCGGATGCTTTAATGAGAATGACCCCGGACCAATCGCCCTGCCTCGATACTACTTATGCATCACTTGGAAATCCTCTTGAAGACGAGGAAAAAAGGGACACCAGAAGTAGAAGTAAATTTAAATGTCCTTCGTTTGAAGAGGCATCATTCACGATATTGGAAGAAATTGGTGTTAAGAATGATTTTTCTTGCAAGAGATCAACACTAAGACAAAATTTAAGCAAATGTTTTCGAAATATTCGCAGTGCTTTTACACTGCGAGCAGCCAACTTTAACTTGACTATCGCATTAAGCTATACAGAGGAGTTTAACATTGACGGGAGTTTGAGTGAAGTGAACAACAGTATGAATCAACATAGACAGAGGAAGGGTTTTTAACACAAAAAGAACTGTTTACAAGTAAAGTGCCATAAAAGGAAGTTCTATCCTATAAAAGGTCACGTGTTAGTAAGAATCCTTAGCACGCTGAAACTTATATTCTGAGAAGAGCTGAAGCAATTGCATTTCAGAAACTTTAATTTATGTCTGTATCTGAAAGCCATAGCATTTTACGTCCATTTTTGGACTTTTGCGAGTTTACACTTAATGGATATATACAGAGTACCGACGACAAAGCCACTACCTACACGAGAATTTCGAACTTTTGAAGCTCCCATCGGACCTCTTTATTCTAAGGTTCGCACGGAAAAGTCTAGTTTTATAGTACTAAAAATGTTTATTTTTTAACTTCACCGCAAAAACTCGAAAAGTTGGCTCTCGAGTTGGCTCGAAAGTTAAAAAACTATGGCTCTCAGGTACAGATGCATGAATGCATATTTATTTCACAGGGTTGAGAGAATTCTCTGAAAGCCTAGGAGTCTGGTAAAAAATTTAAGAGTCAGTTCTTATGCTTAAAAACTTCAACATTATGCCGAGATTTCTATATCATCGTGTCACACTCGTCGTATGACACTTCGACAACGCTAAGTTTTGTCAAAAAAGAAAACAAAGATACAATATCGAAATCCTGAAAAAAAGAAGTTAAATTTTTTTTCTTCGTTTTCCTTTCGATTTTCTACAAAATTAGAATTTTATTCTCTTAACTGCATAATAACTTTTCGTGTTTACAGTACACTTTGACCATTCTTTCTTGCTCCTCTATTATTAGACAGAAAAAGAAGGCAATAAATTATGAAGTTTTAAAAAAGCGCTTTTTAAAGCTCTAAAAATAGCTTTCGAAATTATACACACTTATCTGGTTACAAGTACGTCAAAAATGAAGCAAAAGTACTTTTATCTAGGAATGGGAAGCAATGAAGTGTGAGAGAACATCTTTGATTTTTTTCAGCTTCTATGCACTGTAGTGTAAGTGTAAGTAAATATAAATCATTAATAAATAATCATATTTAACATTTATAATGTATTTAGAAAGATGGTCCTACTACCATTAGTTATAAAAATAAAAATCTTTAGTTTTCTATTTTTGAAAAAACAAAGTAACGTACAGACGCTACCCTATTTACGAATGAGTTGCGTTGTGTTCAAAAAATGTTTAACTAGGACATACCGTGCGCAAAGCTTTAACAATTGGGGTACCACTGTACTAATGGGGGTACTTCACGTGCCAGGAATTCCCATTACACACAAATAAGATGCAAGTCCTGAGTGCACCTCCATGGAAAATTTTGACGAGTTAATTAAAAAGAAATATTTCTAATGCATCTGAAGTATGAAATTAATAAACATAAAACCCAAAAAGTTTGCCACGGTACCCATAATACTCCCGTGTGCGCGACTATGAACGTGGATAGCTCTAAGCTGTTATTTTGCTTTTGAATTCAAATAGGAGTATAAAGAACAAAAGTTCTGTTATCTGTTATATCCAATTTAAATCACACTAACCAATTTGGAATATAAGTATAACGTTCTTACATTTATTATGTTAGTACTAGAAGTCAGAATTGAAATTTAAGAAGAGGAAGTTGAGTGGAACTTCTGGGGGAGAGGATGCTTCATCGCTAAGATGATCAATGACCCATACGTCCCGTTTTGAGCGGAACAATCCTGTTTTTAGGTAGCCTGTCTCGTTGTCCTGGAGGGTTAGGAACACTGAAATGTCCCGTTTTCTGCAGGAGAGTTATTTAAAGCACAGATTCAATATATATTAACAAATTCAAAATGAATAAATGAATAAGAAGACTACTGGCATAAATTCGAATTCTGCTTTCTACGATATTATTATTGAATGTATTTTTTTATTTTCTTGGCAGCATTGCATCTGTAGAAAGAGTCTTATGAATAAGACCCTTTTTAACCTGGAGTAAAATGTAGTTCTGGAGATAAAACATCTTCGAAATTGTCAAAAGGTGTGGAAAAAGGGAGGGACTAGAAAAAGAAGGAAGAAAAGGGTCAAAAAAAGCAAGTGATTGGAAACAAATGAAAAAGAATTTATCAAAAATATTGAATTTATCGCAAAGAAATATTCCGTTGTAGCTATCCAGTTTCACCGAAGAGGCAAAAGCATTTTTAGTTTCTGTGGCATAACTCCTTAAAAGTTGGGATAAGTATTTTCAGACAACAAAAACTGTTAGCCTTTACTCAGACACGCAAGAAAACTTTCTAAAAAAAAAGTATGGCCGTCTTAGCACCGAATAAATAAGGTTTACGTAAATTACAGAGTTGTCATTGTTATATTTTGCATACACATGTTTCTTGTCGATCATAAATCTTTTAGATTTAACTTGCAGCTTGTAGAAGGTTGTATAGTTTTACTAATACAGTAGTATACAATTTAATTTTTAATATATACAAAGGCGGGACAAAATTATCCAGTCCGCCCCGATAGTTTGTATCTATTAATTAAAAGGGAACAGGGATGATCACATGAAAATAAAGAATGTGTGGTACATTTTTACTGAAGAACAATCTTACTTAAGAATATCTGGTGTTGATTTCCAAGAAGAGTGAAGTTCGTCACAGAGTTTCTAATAAATTCTTTGACAATTTCGAAGTTGTTTTTGCCATCACGAGTTCGCAACTCATGATAAATTCCTTTCTACATATGCAATACTGCTGAGGAAATAAAATATACATTCAATAATAATATCGTAAAATCTCATAGGATTCAAATTATTGCCAGCAGTCAAGTTTCTAAACTTTTTTATTTGAATTTGTTAATATCGGTTTAACTTGTGCTTTAATTTCTCTCTCAGAAAAAGAGACATTTCGGCGGAACCCGAGGCCATGTTCGGGGACAACGGAACGGACTGTTTAAGACAGAATTGTTTTGCCATTTACTTTAAACTCCGATGTGTAGTAAAAAAAGACTTGTATGCATTCGTTTGTGCGTGTGCTATTTCCTGTCAAATCTATCTCACTTACAGTCATGAATAAAAAAAAAGTTGCCATACGGGTAGTCTGAAAGATAGGGCGTTGAATCTTGAAGGCCAAATTTAAAATTCGCCCCCCCCCCCCCCAAAAAAAAATCTACTTTATATTTTGTTCTCCACAACCCAGTTTTTTCGAGCCTGGTTCGTTATTGCAAATTAATTAAAATAAAAAAATGCTTGAACGTTAACATATTTTTACTAAAAATTAAAGTTCTTGAAAAGTTACCGCGATGGATTTGGGTTGAAGGCACAAAAGTTTCGGTGGGCTATGACTAAGACACACATAATATGACACCTAACTATGATAAATTAAAATTGATTTCAAATGTGAAAAATAAATAAAGACAAACAAAAACAATATACAGTCAATATGTTTCAAATTTTAAACAAAATAAAAATTTTGCTGGGGAAACTATGTTATTCAGGAGTGTTAAAACAAAGAGAAAAAGATTCTCTCTGATAAAACTTAAATGCGAATGATATAATTACGTTTATGATTTTACAACTTGGATTAATTGAGTTTCAAATTTTGAAACACTAATGACAAGAAGTGATTGCAAATTTTCTTGAGATAATTTTTAAGTGTTTTTGGATCTGCCTATCAATATGTTATGGAGTATCCGTATGTATTTATAAAACATATACTAATATTCGTGCTCCGTCCCCCCCCCCCCCCCCGCCCCCGTGGATTCTTATAAGAAACTAAAATTGTCATATTCATGTGCCCTATTCTGCGGGCTGGATAACGTGACATCGCAGTTTGACCCCATCGATACGTTGAACTGTATTATAAAAGAAATGGGGCTAGCAAAAAATATTTAATGTGATCTCAAGGCATAGTTTGCGGAAACTTCTCTTAGCAATGCAATTTCGGGAGAAAGCACTTGAGCAGTGTAGGAGTTGGAGAGTTACCAGGCGCAAGGTGTGCGAGTCACATGAGCTTACCTTTGTGGAGCAATCATTCCGGAATCGTCTGGAGAACCTGGATGCCTGGGCATCGGAGAAGGAAGAGGCTCAACTGGTGGGAGACAGAAAAGGAGAAGCGCTCTTTCGTGATTCGCCTGACAACCGGCAGGGGGCACCATCCATCCCACTGCCTGCCTTCGAATTCGTCACATCTGACGTGAGTGACACAAATGGAAGCCCTATGACAGCGGGCGACTGACACCGAGGGATGGGAAAGAGAAGCTCTGCAGGGAAGACAATGAAATCCGATTACAGATGAAGCCTTGGAAGAAGAGCACAATGAGTTTTGAGCGTTTTATATTTATATCTTTTTTAATTCTTTATAAAGGCCTTTTTTTCTAGTAGCGGTACATTAAAATATTTTTTTAGAGAATGGTTTCAAAATTAAAACTTATAGGTCATTAAAAAAGCATAATTTTACAACTACAATATTTATGTATATTCTGAAATATTTTATGTATTATTATATATTTATTTTACAATATTACTCGCTTTTTGGCAAGGGGAGGGAAGCTTGCTTTCACCTTTAAAAATTAATACACTTAGAGGTAAATATACTTCCTACAGTCTTCACATGCTTCCGCCAGTCAGAGGGTTTAAAATAGCTGACTAAAAACATCTATGAGTTGATTGATTTAGTGGAAGTATGCTTCCCACCGACTTATAACCCTCTGACTGATTGTCCCACGATTTCCACGTGCAACGTAAAAAAAAAAATGTAGCGAAAATTGCTCATCCCGTGATTTCCACGAGCACGAGCATGAGTGTATTTAAAATATTATCCCGCTGTTTCATCGGTAAAACGTCAGTAATACAATTTAACAAGTATTTGGATGTAAGTTGAGGTTTTATTCCATAGATGGCTTTAATTGCATAAAGTAGAGCAATTTATAGCGAATTGAAAAAATGAGCAGACAGAGGGTTAATTCCGAGTTTCAAAATTGGAGTACGGCGAACATTGTAAAGGAGAAATTTCTCTGATAATGATTTCGGCACTTTCTTCTTATACAACAGTGATTTAAAAGTCTATCTCTTTTCCTCTCCCCCCCCCCTCTCTCTCAGTACATTACCAGTCTCTTAATCAGATAATAAATTAATATACACTTTTTTTAATTGCACACATCTATCTATCTTGTCAAGAGAGCATTAGAAATAAATAAATTTTCAGTCGAACGAAATACGGCCAGCATTTGAGCACAAAACTCATCGCTCGGATTTGAACCTGAGTTGTCATCGAGCCTTGCCAGTATGCTAACCACCAGTCACGTACTTAGAGGGGGTCGGGAAGGAGCTAATAGGGCTGCAGGCTCTTCAGAAATTTAAAACTCTTTTCTAGATTATATTGAGATTATTTATTTTACTTTTTCTCTGAAATTTCATAATGAAGAACATAATTACAAGGGACCATTCATAAATGATGTCACACCTTTTTAAAAATATATTTCACCCCCCTCCCTCCCTTGTCACAAAATGTAGCAGATCAACGCACCCCTTCTCCCCTTGTCACATGTCACGATGCATATTTCATAAACATATGTACTTGCAGCTTAGAAACAAAGCACTACGTTATATTCGTACATCCCATTTCCAAATTTGTTTTTGGACTTTTAATCACATTTGTGAACATAACAATAACATTGATTGTATGTGTACTTAATCTATATATAAATGGGCAAACACAAAACAGTTTAGAATCATTTCGCCTCTGTTTTTCAATTGATTTTCTTACTTTTTTTTGTTTAGTAGCTATTGACGAGTTTCAGTGATATCGATTAAAATATTTTGGAAACACTTTCTTATTAGTTAATTATTTCCCTTTTTCTTTTGTCAGCAAGCCTCACAATTGTAATGTTATGTTGTTATGGATAGCAGATGGCAACATGTCTTGGTTGAGTAAATTATTAGGTAATAAATATAAAACTCATTCCTAAAAAGAGTTTGTTGCCACTAATATTGAAAACAATTATAATAAGAATTTGAGGTTTGTCTGAAACAATAAAATTAAAAATGAGAATAGCGTATGGAAGCAAAAAGTTTTAGCCAACTGCCACTCAACTTAGTACGAAATCGGCAGAAATGCAAGCGGCTACATTTATGAGCGCAATTGCCCCTGCGGCGAGAATGGTTTACAATACGTTTGCTTTAACCGAGGATGATCAAAATAAAACTCAACGTTATAATCGCCAAATTTGATGAATAATACTTATATAATTATATAAATATCGTAATGTTCTCAATGCTGAATTTAATTATTACTGTCGAATTTTGACTGTAGGGCAAACTTTAGTTTGTATAAAATCAGATTATGGTACAACAAAATTTACAACAAAAAAAGACAATTACTATTAGTATGTAACAGTAAAAAATATTAATTATTTGAATCATAAAAAGCTATTTTGTCTTAAAAGTTTAAATGCCCAAGATTTTCTTTCAAATTTAAAATTTAAACTAGAACTTAATTTAAACCTTAATGAACATTGATGCTTCTAATAAAAATTAAATTAGCAAGAATACAAAAATTTAAAATATAAAAATAAGCAATGTAAAAATATTTAATCTGCTGATTTTAAATGTTTTTTATTTTAACCATAGTATTTGATGTCACACTTCTTGCTATCCCACGCTCCCTTGTCACAAACTTTAACGCCCCCCCCCCCCCCACCTCTCTCCTCTAGAAGGGAAACATCATTTGCGAATGGCTCGTAAGTGAAGAAACGTGTCATTATAAGAAAAAGCAACACAGATTAAAATTGTTATCAAAGAAAAGAAAAAACTTTTTACAATCATGCATTGTTTTTTTTTTTTTTTTTTTGTTTCGTTTCACTATTGGTAAGGGAGAAGAGGAGATCTTCGCCATTTTGAAAGCACATTTGGTTTAAAACTTAAATGTGAATGATGTAATTATATTTGTGATTTTACGATTTGATTAAACTGAGTTTCAAATTTTAAAGCACTAGTAACAAGTAGAAATTTCTTCAGATAAATTTATATATCTTTCATGCTACAAACCTTTCAGATCACTAGATCTGGTTTTTTCAAGTAAAAAGTGTAGAGAAGCAATTCAATGACTCTATTAATTTTGTGGCCAAATAGTTAAATGCTCTTGCCAATCTGTGGCAGCCAGATGGCAAGCATATTTTTCCAGCGTCGGAAATGGATTTAAACGAAGATTCTAGAAATAAGCGTTAAAAATTGGAGAGAATGTGTGAAACTCTGGGCTCTATGCCATGATGCAAACCTGATGTTTCTAGATAACGTTTTCGCTGTCTTTCCTGATCTTGAAAAGTTGTAGAAAAATCTTCAGCAGTCTTCTTATTGTGTGAAACTTCAGTTTTGACAGAACTAACCTAATCTTTCAGAATATATTTACATCTGCAAAATCTATACGTTGTCGATGTTGGAAACGTTGTTCATGATGCAGTGGGTAGCGTGAAAAATCTGTTAAATAAAACTAGAGAAGAAGCAGAATGTAAAAGCAAAAAACTTTTTGAACAGATATTCAGGATTTCAGGGCAGTTGAAGTTGAGAACAAACAGTCTAAAAATGTGTAACTCACATAGAAGAAAGGTTTTTTTCAAGAAAATAGAGAAGTATTTCAGGCTAGCTTTATTCATTCCGCTTTTAAGGGACATTCTCCTATTAATGAATTTTCGTTTCATCAAAAGATTTGAAAAGGGTTCAAGAATATTATCCCATTCAACGTCAAAAAGTAGTAATTTTTCATCTGTCTAAAATTTGATTCCGCAAGACACTATATTGGAGCAAATTTTTCCACACTCTTGCCAAAACAATTGCCGTAAAAAGTTTTTTTTTTTTTTTTAGCTTTGCCTTACTACCGTTCTACCACGGAATTTTGACATTTGGACGCTTCTGCGCATGGCAAGAAAGATCGAATATATTCCAGTTTTAGGGAAGTTCGTTTTACAAGTGCGTTTATTTAGAACGCGAGTCAGAATGTTTGCTTCTCTGTTTGTTGAAATCAACTAAATTTATAAACTGGCATATAGCATCAGTTCGGAAGAATTCAAGTACGCTAAACGAATTAGATCGAGAACGGAAACGGCCCGTTCCTTATACCAGCAGTTCCTCTCTTGAGCATGAATGGGTTCTTCTTGGCACTCTGCCAGGCAGATCGCTTTGTTTGATGGTCCACTGTAATTGCTTCTCTTGCGCCAAGCAGTAATGCATGGTAGTCCTAAGGCTTGGTCCCATGGTATAGTGCTAAAAGGTCCGGAATTGAGGAGAAAAGTATCTCCCGTAGACGCTTAAGCACAAAACAAAATAAAATAAATGAATTCCTATGCATTGCAAGGAAGGGAATTTTTTAAGATAATAAGCTTAGAGCTAAAAATTTTAAGTTGTATAACTTCCGTTGAGCGCTCTCTCTCTCTGTTTTTTTTTTTAAATTTATTATTATTATTATTATTTCCATTTTTATCAGAGGTTTTACATTATATTGATTAAGAATGCAACGAGAATATTCGGTTACGAATTGGCATTCGTCATTGTTCGTTACACTGTTTCTCCCGAATATCACGCTAACAGTCCGGCTTCCGTTCAATAGATCAAATCACTGAACTTCAATACTATTTATTCATTCAAATTTTGAGAGAAATAATACTAGAGCGAGAAACAGTTCTTCATTCATTATTAGTTGCTACAAAAGCAAAAAGTGCTGCAATTTGCGACACCTATTAGGTACCTACGGTTTTTTGTACGACTAATATTAATGGTACTTTTACTTTTCTCCAACATACCCGTCCCTACCTTTTAGCCAAAGCCCTTGGAGTATTTGCGTGCGAAGCTTTTGGATAAAAGAAAAATTGGTTAATTCTTTTTCTATGATTTATGTATAATCGGGTCGAAATGATGAGCACATGAGAACCAAAACCAACAGATGAGCTTTTTTTCGACTAGTGTCGACTTCTACTTTCACGTAGAACCGAATTGACGAAAACTCCCTTCACTTCCACTTCTCTCCGAGCATAAACATAATTCCTTTTCTTTCCGTGGGAGACATTTGGGCTCCATGGCTATATATACCCTCCAAATGGGCACTTTTCCCCGAACGACATTCTCTGGCCTAAGAATGGCTCTTTCCGGTGGCGATGGTGAAAGGCGCAGATAACGAGAAAGAAACAAACAGCACTTGACCAAGACGAGAAGTCATGGCTGAACACGGAACACATTCGTTTCACGAGCACGACGAAGATACCTGTGGACAGACGGTGAGTTTTCTTCTCTTCCCCCTCCCCTTCTCATCTTTACACTAAATATCCGCCTTTGGAGGTACACAAGAAGCGCATGCCTCCTTCTTATACTAGAGAACGTTCTCAAAACTTTGTATGCTTAAAACGAAAATTCTTTATTATTACCTTCACCCTCTAAAAGGGGGGGGGGGGAAATCAATTTATTTGGTATTATTTGAGTTGTATGTTGTTTGGTAGTATTATAAACTGTCCGGAACATTTTGCTATGAGGAACCATTCGTTCAATTGAATTTTGTTCAAAAGAGAGTTCAATATGTTTATCAAATGTACGAGCTTCCCCAATCAAAAAAAAAGATGAGTGACTTATAATAATAATTTAACTTTGTGCAAGTAAACTGTAATAAAAATATAATTTCACGTTAATTTAATGCATTTTAATGCTCATTTGTGCTTTAAATTAACGTGAAATTTGCATTTTAAGGCTCATTTGTGCTTTAAATTAACGTGAAATTATGCATTTTAATGCTCATTTGTGCTTTAAATTAACGTGAAATTATATTTTCATTGCAGATGAGTGACTTGTTTGAGAAGTCGAAAGTATTCAATGAGCAGTATAAAATTAAATTTGATTATTGATTGCAAAATATTTACAAATACCTGTAATTAAATCAATGTTTTCTCGTCCTTGAATTTACTACTCCTTGTTTATCAGATGGCAAATCGCTAGAAGGTTTGAAATACGTCCTCCGAACGCTCATCACGGTACGGTATGGGTCGAATTCCACGGAACACAATTAGATAATGCACCAGCTCCATCGTGACTGAATGCTATTGCCACATTATCCACATACCTCAAACTCAACAGCCTTTCAAGTGATCGAAACAATGCATCTCACATTGGAAAGTGACGCAATGATTTGATGTGATTTATTAAAGGTGGTAATATATAAAGCAAAAAGCTATAGCCTCAGTAAAAATTATCATATTTTAACTTGACACTTTTCCAAGAACGAGATTTGAGCTATATAATCAGTGATGATGATATAAATTACACGGTGATTTATGCATTCCCATATTACTTTTTTATGTTTTTTATTTATTTATTTATTTTATTTGAAATATGTGCTTGAAATATGTCCATGGAAATATTTTTTTGATTTAAAGCTTTAAGACCCTCCTTTTTGCCCCTTGCTTTTTGAGCACTAAAAATGTTTAACATTATGGGTTATGGGTGAGATTCACTTTTACTTCAATGATTTTAAAATTAAAAACTTTGCACAAAAAGAAGTGAATATATTCTTAGTTAAACTCTTTGTTTAGATCGTTTTACTTTTGTAGTATTGACAAAAATTCAGCGAAAAACAGGCATCTCTAAAGAATTATCGAGTATTCGCGCTACTTTTCTTGTGTTAAATATTTTAAAAATAAATCGGGAACCAAATGAGCTCTAAACGTGTCTCCTTTAACAGTTACAAAAACTCAAAGCAATTTAATGTCACATAAATTGAAAAGATAACATTATCTGCAATTAAACAAAACCAATGAATGCATAAATAAATAAAATGATAATAATGCAAATTTACAAAGGAAATTGTATACCCGTATTTCGGTTACACAAGGAACCCTTTCTTCATGGAAAAGAAATTGATCGATGTGAAACAAATGTCTCATCAAGCGATTGAGATGATCAACATAGCACCTTGGTCAATCAAGCAAGAGAGAGAAAAATTGAATTTCTATGCATACAAACCATTCTATTCCGTAAAACATGTAGTTAGAGTTGACTGAAAGGCTACCAGATTTTCGGCTGATGGGACAAGGAAAGGAATAATAAAAATTTGCAGAAAAGAATAGCTTCGCTATCTTTCCTACATACCACTTATATTCACAGTATAATTATTCACAATATTATTATATCCCAGTAGTATGATAATTACGTCATTTTACGTTCGTTAAATTGAAATGATTGTTATATGGTAACTAGTAAGTATGCAAAAAGATCCATAAAAACGTTTTTTATAAATCTTGAAAAGCAAGGGAAAATGTAAATTATGTAAAACATACGAATTGTATTAAATGGTTGCAATTAAGCTATAGCAAGTAAATTCAAATACATCATACATTCATACATTAAAAAAAAAAAAAAATAGTTCCGCCTGAACGAAACGAGTTTACTTTCCCTTATACAAACCTCTACCTCCGTCGTAATACCTTTACGAAGGTAGTGAGTGTACCAATATGATTTTTCAATATCATCTGAATTCATCTCTCTCTCTCCCTCAGCTGGTTTAAGTTTTCCGGCATATCAAAATAACGATTTTTTTTTCTCTCTTTCTCTCCATTAACTTCGTACAAGTATAAATATTCTCTCGCAACAATCGGGGATCTGATAATGGTATAAATGGTCTGAAACTACACGACCTGAATGGTATAAATGTAGAGTTCTAGTGACAGACGTTAAACGATATAGAAGTCAAACGGTATGATGAAAACATAGGTATTAAGATGCAAAAAACTATCTTTTAAAATCCTTTTTCGTTTTCTCACCATTGAAAACAATCTTTACGAATCTCCGTTAAAATACAAAAAAAAAATAAAAAAAAAAAATTATTAAATGGGAAGAAAACTCGATGGGCTGCCTGATGCAAGAAGTAAAGTGTAAATCGTTTAAAAAGAAAGAATAATTAAAAGCAGGATGAATTTTAAAATATTTAAAATTGTCTGCGCCTCAAAATGCTGGAAATATTGCGGCACGGATACGAATAAAATAAAACTAAAATAGCGCGTTTATCAATCGTCTGCTGAAAATAAATTTAAGCTAATTATCGTGAAAAAATAGTTTCGAGCTACGGAGAAAAACGGTCATAACTTCTGTTATATATGAGTTATAAACTCGAAACAAACACTGTCTTATGCAGAAAATTAAGATTTTTCGATTAGTATAAATATTCCAAATGTGTAAGAATTTTTTCACCTTCAACTAAAAAGTGATAATTGTGTTTTTAATTAATATATGCGTTAATTAAAGCTCCACGGGAAGGAAACCAGGCGAAAACGTCTTCGCCGGAAAATTCCGAATCCGATGATACTTGTCTCAACATCGTACTCCGTTATCGAGGAGATGAGGGAGCAGACCCTCGTTATACCACGTTTGTCGGGGGGCAGCAAAAAAGCGCGATATATCCGCATGCGCGATATAATCGATGACGTTAGAAATAAGTCAAAACGTACAAGTAAATTGAGTGAACCTGTGCATGGTGTGAAAACGATGTCAAAGATAAAGGTAACCATTTTCTTCCCAGAAAATTTCTTCACCTATCACTGTTCCTTTCTTGGTTAAGGGGATTGTACAGGTATAATTTGGATTTATTCAGCGAAGAGCGAATCCTTTCTGTACTAAAAGGTATCCAGAAATGGGTGTATTTTTTCTCCTAGGACCTTGGGCAGTAAACATCTGTCTGTTTCATTTATTAATGGGCGTTATGATCAATACAAAAAGAACTAAAACGTCAACTGTTTTGAGTAGAATCATTCTGCAGGCATGTAACTTGGGGAGTGGGAGGAGAATTGCTGCAGTTTTAACTCCAACAAATTCAGAAGAAAGGAAAACATTCTTGTTCGATGGCTTTATTTAGTAGTGGGGGAAAGCGCTTTACTCAGAAATGCAATATTTTTACTTTCGAGAACTCAAAAAATTTTCGGAGATATAGAAAAAACGTGATATAACGAGGGGTTACTGTAGTATAGGCTAGCTGCGGTTGTTTTGATCGTTATTCTTCAAGTTACTTTGATTCTGCACTAAAAGAACAAACAGTTTCACTTGTATTATTTACTTTCAACAAAAAATACGAAATCGAGGGTTTATCGTTTATGCTAATCTACAAGACGTAAAAAAAGTGCGCGTGGTGAAAACAAAAAGCCTGTCAATTTAAAACTTCATCGAAAACTGGGAATTTTTAAAATCCTCATGTTTTAATTCAATTCCCCCTCAAAAAAAATGTCTTTACTCAGGAATTACCTGGAGATTTTGCAGTTTTTTTTTTTTTTTTTTTTTGCATTTCTTTTGTGCGTTTCATAAAAACATAAGTTTCTTCCTCCTTTTACTATTATTATTTTAATCCGATTGTTATTGTTTTTGTTAAAATTTGTTCCAGAAAAACTGAATGATACAGATTATTGTCCAGGACTCCAGCCACGAGTCTTTACTCGTAAATTTCATAGTTGGCACAAAATTGTCAAAATGAATCTTTGATGTGAGGTAAAAAAATTATAATGCGATATCTCAGAAGTTCCTTCGTTTTAGGCACCTGCTCCAGCACCTGTCCGACGCCCCTGTTCCTGTCTTCAGCAAGGCACTGAGTGCCGCTGCGCTTCGAAAGGTACAGCCCAGTACACCGTTCGCCTTGAACCATGGGCATACTACAAATCGGTGGCCTTCAGCGCTCTTCTGGTAGGATTAGTATTTTGGCTTGCAGTTTACATATCGCTTTTCAGAAACAGTCTAGCCTGAAGACCAACGTTGAAGATCTGTAAATGTCATTCATTCTTGCTGGTGAACCGTGTACACACGGCGCGGATTATAAGCAGATTTTTAAGTTGATGAAAGTCCGGAAAAATCAGTTTCCATTTTCACTAAGACACTTTTGTAAATAAGAATAAATCTTTAATATAAACACGGTTCATTTTTTTCGAAACGCATGCATACAAGATTGAATCAGAACAATAATGATACAAGCCAAAAATATGGGCACATTTTTATGTTTTGAGAGATCTACTTTGTGTATGGGGAAACATCCTAGATAAGTAATTGAATCAACAATTTTAAGAAAGGTAAGAACTAATCTAAAAATATTTGGGGAAACCAGGGGTCGATCCAGCATTTTTAACAGAATCCGTTTTTTTTTTTTTTTTGTGAATTTTAAAAACATTTTTGTGAAAAACCAAATATTTTGTAAAAATTCAAAATTTAAAGGTACGGTGATAATCATTTTCATTGTTTTTAGCAGCTTATAGAATAAATATTTCTGTAAAAATTACAATTTGGTAACTCGTAATTGTGAAGGATCCATTTTGATTGATTGGAATTTTGTAAAGGGTTCATTTTGATTAATTGTAATTTTGCGAAGGGTTCGAAAACGGATCTGAATTTCCTCTGGCACGACTCCTGGAAACTTAAACATAACTTATAATTCATTGTTTTTTCTCAATCAAACTTTTAAATAATATTCTTTAATATTAATCCTCTATTTCAGGACCTTTCATTAACTTTTGACTGTGGGAGTAATAAGGAATTTAATGCACGCTTAGCACATATCTATGCTATTATATATTAGTTAATAGACATATTTGCGCTATATTTTTACCGTAAAACAAAATTTATACTAATACATGTATCGTACGGTGGGGAAAATCTTATCTTTGAATACCATATCAATATTAATAATATTACAGCAAAAAGGGAATTTTCTCCTGTACAACACTTGTCAAACTCCTACCGTGAAAAAAGGTTAATGCATATCAATATTAAACATTAATGTACATATATATATACATTGGTTTAAAAAAATAAAACTAAACCTGAAACATTTTTTTTTTTTCTCTTCAGTTTTGGTTTTCAAAACCAAAAGTTAAATTTTACATTCTTCTAGGCACAAATGTACTTTTATGTTTTAAATATTATTTTTATGATGCTTAATTCTTTCTGTGACGATGGTTAATTATTTTTGATAGATTAATAATTTTCTATTTCATTTCACTTTAAATACTATTAACAAGTCGTACTTTCAGTCAGAAAACGCCATTAATTAATTTACCACATTTTCCGCTCACTAATCCCGTTGGGGTTTTACAGAAATGTCGGGGAAGTTCTCTGATATTTTGCAAAGAAAATGTGACTAGTGAAACCGCAATCTAAAGGGTAGTATATGCGTTTTGTGTAATGAAAGGGCACGTGGCGTTCATTAAGAAAATATTTCGAAGAGCAAAAACGCAACTGTAACATTCACATCATTTCAAAAGTTTCCAGGGGGTGAGCAGGGGGCAAAGGGTCTAGACTCATTGCATATTGCATTTAAAAAACACCATAATACATGTACATACACATAAATACATTATATTTCCCAAGACATGGGGGGGGGCAATTGACTACCCCCTGACCTTCCCCCTAAATGACCGGATTTGCTTGCAATGTTGTACTGCTTCGTTTCGTTCTGCAGAAAATGTTGGATATTTTTGTCTTCCAAATGTATCGATCTTATAATAATAATTTATCTTTGTGCAAATAAACAGTAATAAAAATAATCTCATTTGTGCTTTAAAATTACGTGAATTTATTTTTATTACTGTATCGATCTTAGTTTAGACGCAAAAGTCAAACAACTGTTTCAAATGAAAATGGATAAGTAAAATGGTGAATCTCTTTTCTTAAAAAACTTATTCCTTTTGTGCATCAATTCAAGCACATGCCTGGAATCGTGCCTCTACAAAATCTCCAAGTTGATTTGTCAGGAAATTTTATTGAAGTGAGAGAGAATTCAGGTCAGATTTTTGACTAAAAAATCTGACCAAAAACTTTTGCCATTCGAGCAAAATTTTTTAGTAGTAACGATCGCCGAGGTAAAATTATAACCCCTCTCCTTTTAAATACGTACTCTGAACGAAGATTTTTTTTTTTTTAAATTCAATAAGAAATAATTTTATCAGTTTCAACGGTTTTTAAAATACTCAAGATTGAAGCAATTGAGCAGGGAGGGGTGTCCGTAGATATATTTCAAAATTTAATTCTCTTAGCGGAACAGGTCTCATGCTGTTGTTTAGCCTCAACCACTTTTACTAATGTGACGGTGTGTCGTGGGCCCAAGAAAACAAAATTTGGCTGCGTTCAGTTCGCTTTTGACGCCCTAAATAAGATTCCCAGACTTCACTCACTGTACCCATAACACCTTTGTAGATATTAAAAAAAGAAAAGGTTTTTCAATACCGTCCTCAATATGCTGAGTTTTTGGAGGAACTGATCCGAGAAAAAATCGATATCATTTCGTTTCAGGTAACACAGAGTAACGAACTTCCTTTAACGTCTTCACCAATGAGTTGACAACGCGACAGCACCATCTCGCTGATGTATTTTTTCAAAACACATAAACAAAACTTTTATATGCTCTAGAAATAGATTGTGTTGTTACAGTTTTTTTTTTTTTTTTCTCATTTTTATGCAGCTTCAAAATACGCCACGCTTTCTAAGCGAAGACAGTGGTATGATTGTTTTCCTTGCCTTGTCAGTATGCCAGCAGAAAAGCAACTTTTACAGAATTCACTTAGCTTTCCTGAGAAGTGTTATGAAGCATTTGGTAACGAAAGTTCCCAGATGGAAGAAAATGGCTCTAAAACAAAAAAGTCGAACTCGCGGCCAGACAACCACATGTAGCCCCCCCCCCCCCCGAAAAAAAAGTATTTCGACGTTCCTCCCTTGAAATTCTTTTAAAATTGAAGAATGCAATATTAGGCTCTTTGATAGTAACTATTTACAATGATTTGCATAGGATTTGAAAGTATTCCGCCATTTTTGACGCAAAATTTAATTAAAATACTGTACAGCTGTTAAACGTCAAAGAGTGCAGTTAAAGATGACATTTAAGTAAAAATGAAAGCATTTAAAAATGATTGACAACGCTGAAATGTGAATTCTGGTGGTCATATATTAACAATAATTAAGAACGATTCCAAACCGGCAGATATTCTCCTAATGAACTCCTCTACAAGCAAACAAAGAAGTTGATGAAAATGCAGAAATAATTTTTATATATTATATATTATATATATATATATTATATATATATATATATATATATAGATACAAAGGCACACCCACGGGAGGGTATCAATGGGTCAGGTCCAACCTTTCAGAACGCATCGGATATCCAATTTCTTTTGGAACCTGATCTAGTCACTGCAAGAAGAATCTGTTTTGGTAAGTCAAATTTGGAATCTTTGTATAGGATTTACAGGATTCAGATACAAGAGGCAGCTATCCGGCCAGGGGCCCTATTGCGAGCTCTTCGACTTCGGATTCGGGAAACTTGAAATCTCACCGTTCTCATCTCGAAAGAAGTCAGTTGGCGTATTGCGAGCTTGTCGGCAAGCAAAGTGAGAAAGGATCGGAAAGTGAGATGGGAGTGGTCTTTCGGGAAGAAGATATGACGTAGTTTGACAGGCGTGGAATGACCTGCACCAATCAGGGATTGCAGCTTGATGCTTTGAAACTAGACTCAAATCTGTTTTTAAGAGCCGTTCTTTTATTATTACTATTTATTAATTTTTATTTTGTATTATTATTATTTATTTTTAAAAATTATTTATTCACTTAGAAATTTTATTACTTTTCTTGCGGTTTTTGATTGCAGGAAAGAAAAGCTGTTTTTAAGAGCCGCTATTTTATTATTAATATTTATTTCCTTAGAAATTTTATTAATATCTTGCGGTTTTTCATTGCAGGAGTTTTTTTTCTTCCTTTCTTTTCCTTTCTTTCTTCTTCTTCCCATTATTTTTTTAATGTGCTGCAAACAATAAATTTCGTAGCTATGTATAAGAAAAATGATAATAAAGTAAGAACAGTTTACATGCAATGCATTTCAAAAGTTTTATACAAAGTATTAAATTTACAACACTTGATTTCACAAGAAAATGTTCTTGCCAACGATTAAACCGTAAAATAAAAGTAAAACAATAATAGCAACAATAATGCAAAATAATTAGAATTATGTGAAATACAGTCAATCAGGGTAACTTGCACCACAATTTCTCTATTTTTAACTGTCCCACAAATATTTCAATAATGTTAATGTTGGCATAAAATTAAAGAAAAACTCCTAAAGTATTGTGTATTTATTAAACACTAAGAAATAATAATTTTAAAAACCATGCAAAACGGTTTCTATAATTTATCATATTCCATGGAACATTACATGCAAAAAGGGTAGAAGAAGTAGAACATCAATATTTAGAACTAAAAGCCCCATTTATTAAATATTTATGGAAAGAATAAGATGCCGAAAACAATTTTCAATCATATAAGTAAATAATGCACTCATTTTTACACAAGTATATTAATTAAAACAACTATTTAAAAGAATCACAAATCTGACATTTTTAGTCAAGTACTTCTGCATTTAACAGAGAGTTGAAGATCATGAAAACCCTTCTATTACTATCTGGAGTAATATCTTCTGCAGACTATTTTGTTATCTATCGCAAACCCTCATTGGTTTTCATGAGAACTGACAAATGATACCTTGAAAAAAATAATACCGATCATAATCAATGCTCACATATTTTTAAAACAATCACTTGAAAATTTTTATTCATATACATTCTAATAAGCAATTTAATGATATTAATTTGTAAGTAAAAATTATTAAAAAAAAGAAAAACAAAAACAAAAAGCAATAACTTTGGAAACTAAAGTAAGCATCTTGAAAAGAATTAGATTCTATTCTATTCTTACATTTATTTTGATTATCACTGAATTCTATCCATTATGCACACTACATACTGACAGCAACCTTTCAAATGTTCTCAGTGTACACCTGAGTATCATAAATTCTATTTTTTTTTTATTAAATACAATGTCTGGTTATGTATATGCTTCTTTACAATTTAATTGTATGTTTTTATGATCCAACTAGATAATACATATTATATATATTCTAATGGTATGATATGCAAACCTTAGTTACATGCTTAAAAAATAGAAATAAAATGTTAGTTTGTATATAAAATATATCTATGATCAGTAAACAACAAATCTAAGGTTGACTTTGAGCAGGCTCAAAGTTACCCTGAAAATGGAATGAAATTGCAATGGGTCTTAATTGCTTGACATTTTACTAAATATTACTGAATAAATAATCACACCCCTAATAAATAATCACAAAAAATTCCCTATATTTAGAAAATAAAATGCTTATTAAATTAGTATAATGTTACTTTAAAAGAATAATAAGTTTTCAGCAACTTTAAGCAGCATGCCAAAATAGCTTCGAAGCTGTAGCTTTAGAACTATTTAATAATATAAATAGCTGTGTACAGTTCTGCTCAATTTTTTATTCAAATAAAGAGAAGAAAAGGGATTTTATAACTTTTCAGGAGAGTGGCACTGAGCGTGTTCTACAGTTTCATTTGAAGTCAAATATTCTTAAAAATGAGAAGTGATTCAAAGTTACCCTGAATGACTGTACTCTTAGTTATTTACATCTCAATTGAATATTTATATCAAAAGAAATATCGTTTTGCAACAATTTCTTTTTTGTTCTAATTAAAGCCACTTTAAATTTAAAAAAAAATCAATGAAATTGTGTTAACTAATATTTTCTGAAATTGGGATTAACTAGGAGCATTCTTTAATTTGAATGATAAAAATTAAAATGCAAAAACAAATTTTTTTTAATACATTAAAAAATAGTAACAAATATATAAATCAAAATTATTTTTTATAACCACTTTTCAACAATTTTATCAAAAAAAAAAAAAAGCGTAAATAATCAAAACGGGATTCGAACCAGCGACCACTAGCATTTGGAGGTAACGCGCTATCCACTACACCAGCCAGAGCACGACTAATAGGAATTTATTAAAAATAAGCCCCTTTTTACAGCACGCTCAATTTATTCAAAATTTTATTAGAAACAAAATTAGTTCGAATTTTCGAACGGAACTATGTACATTGCCTTTCTTTGAGGGTGATTGAACTTAGTGCCAAATGTGGCTTCAATTTATCAATTAGTTTGGCTTTGTATAGCGAACGTATAAACAAACATACGAAGACTCAAACAAGCTCCTCTATGTACAGAAATTATCAATTAAACCATTTTTGTTGTTGGATATTTTCCCCGCAAGATATTAAGCTCTCTCTAATCCTTTTATTTCTTTTAAACTATTTTCCCCCTTGTACTTTGCGGAAAGTAAGCTTTAACAGAAAATGTGAAAGCATAGATCACCCTTCTCCTATTGACAAATCGGGTATTAAGTGATGAAGTTACTGGTCATTAACTCAATCTTTGGCTAGTTCAGTATGTTTTATGATTTTCTAACTCCTTAACACGAAATTACGTTTATTTTGATATCGTACATTTATATTAATCGCGGTCACCAAATACAGAAACTGCGGAAACATGGCGGCCATCTTGCATGCACTGACGAAAGTTCTCACCATCTCACGGCCTCAAGAGGTGGTGAGATAAAAACCCGAAAACGAGTTATTTTTTCCCGATTCCGAAGAGCTCGCAATACCCCAACGGTGCTCGAGTCGAAAAACCGCCTTTTTTCCCGATCTCACTCCCTTCCGAAGAGCTCGTAATAGGGCCCCAGATAACGCACAAGAGAAACACCGGATATCCCATTCCCAGGAAATCAATATCCGGTTTATCCCTAATTTTGGCCTTGATCCCTCTCTAAAGCAAAATCCTCGGTGCATCTTTTGTATATTTAAAGCCTCCACCAAGGGCGTAGCCAGGGGGGGGGGGGCAGGGAGGGGCAAATGCCCCTCCCTAGATCAGGGCAAGGGGCCATCTAGGATGGGGCAGTTGCAACTCCCTTGATCAAGCAAGTTCAGTTCATTTCCTTGAAGTCGCCGTGAATGCAAGATTTCCGCTGTAATATCTTGTTTTACAGAAAGAAACTCAATTATTTTACCGAAACTGGATGAAGCGAGTAGACCCCGTTGCAAGTACCCCTAGGCGATGCGAGTTATCTTTTCTCTCCCTTCTCGGGCTCTCTCGCACTTACCCATCAAGAGTGTGAAGTTGCAGTTACAAATAAGCAAAAGACCCTTTGAATGACTGACCATTCTATGACAAAGGTGTCATAAAACCATCCTTCAATGCAGATTACGAGATGAATGAAGATAAGATTCTTCAAGGGTGGTGGCTCATCCAATGTGTGTGGCATTTTCTTCACATCTCCCTCTCTCCTATTATATTTCTTCAATCATTAGAAGACAATCGAAATATAAACTACTTCTGGGAATGCTGATAAAAATAGCAAGTAAAAAAGCCCTTTCCCTCTCTTTTGTACTTTTTTCAGGCCGTTAATTTGAGAATTGGAGGGATTATTTTTGACGATCATTGTTTGGTGCAGACGTTGTTAAAAGGCATTTACCATATTATGTCATTAATATTCCTTGAAGCAGTAGGGGAGATTTCTACTTTCTTGAGGAGTGATAAGAATCCTTAGGACAAATATGTTCGTTTCGGTAGCCTTTGGTTGTAAAAAGATCCACTGAAAGATAAAAAGTAATTTTCGGAGTCCGTCAAATGTGGCTATCTAATAGTTGACAGGAATAGGTTTTAATGTTATTTCTCTGGTGACTGGCCGGGTGTAAAGAACAGTGGCCATTTTTGAGGAACTGCTGTTGTTCAGAGCTGGCAGTTAAGTTTCACTAGTGCAAAAAATGGTATTACTGGTAAGAGCTTTTAAATATTTCCTTCTTTTTGAACCGTTCAAGCTATGGGAAGTATACCAACTTGCTAAAATTTCTCGCTTGACGAAGTTGGATTTGATTACCTTCGATTTAGTATACAATAACAGTCAAAATTTTATGTGAAATATGAATCTCAACATTTACAAGATAAAAGGGAAATACTTTTTTGCGATATTTTCTGATGGGTATTGTGGAAGAGGTGCTATTGGTGGTACAAAATGCATGTAAAAACTTGGAAGTTTGTAGGACAATTTCTACATTTCCCGCAAATACGTTAAAATTTCCGTCAAGTGCGTTTTTTTTTTAATAAAAAATTCTTCTTCTAATTCTCGGTTACGGATAGTGAGGAAAAGATGCCATTGGTGTCACTAAATTCTCATTAAAAAATTGAAGTGTGCAAGATAATTCCTTCTTTTTCAAAAAAGCGCAGAAATTTCCATTAAAATATATACGACTAACTATAGTATGTGTTTCATTTTGGAAGAATTTGTTTACAACATAAAAAAACACCAAACTTCAAAAATAGATTTTTTTAACATATTTTTAAAAAATTTTGTTCAAAAAATTATAGTTGCCCAAAAAATTCAAAGCGTGTGCGGCTAATCAAAAAATTGTCCTAGAAACTTCAACTTATATGATGTGCACTTTGTGTCACCAATGGCTAAAGCATAATCTCAAATAGTAAAGGTTTTTTCGGCGCACCCTAATTCTTGAGGTCTATATCAGAATTTTGATCTTTGTGGTGGCATTAATTAATTTAATTGGTATATTTTTCATATTTATACGCTTTAATAGTGTTCTTTTTTACGATAGTTTTTTTGAAAATCAGTATTATATATACATATCCTTGAAATGATATTTAATGAAATATCCCTTCAAATGACTTAGTAGAAATTTTTAACTTCTTGATTCACTCTTAACAGCATAATGATAAGCATAATCGTTGTGTTTTCCTAAAAATATTTTTACTAGTATTTGTTTATTTCTAATTCCATAGATGTTTGACTTAAAAGTGATCTAATAAGGAAAATTAAAGATGCAATGTTTGCTGAGTCTGCTAAATTCTCCTCTGTGATCTATTATTTTGACAAACATTGTGAATGAGAATGTTTTTCCACTTTAGGATGCCTTAGTCTCACACCTAATTAGTTTTTTTTATATAAATCATGCATTTTTTCGTATGAAATTTTTAAGCCGAAAATTCTTGAAAAAAAAACTTTTAACTCTTATTTGAGTGCTATACATGGTTTGCTGTCATGAATTTTTAGCAACTGAGGTACTGGGAAGAATAAAACATATTTTTCCCTTTCATGGTTATATTTAACTATTATGGATGGTGACCAACTTGTTCACCCTTTTTTTGTTACTAATTTAATTGACTTAAGTGCATGAATTTTAAAATTTTAAAGTATATGAAGCTTCAATTTACTTCATTCAAAATATATTAAAGGGGTGACACTCTTTAAAAATATGTCTAAATTTCACTTTTTCTTAAGCGTTTTAAAACATTTCAGACATTTAATAATTTTTGAACTTTAAACTTTTGCCCATTTCCTCCTCCCTGTAATTGTAAAAACGTGACAAACAAAAATGGTTTTCCCAACATTGTCGAATGATTTCATCAATCTTAAGCTTCTCTATCACCCATTTAACTTAAAAAGAAACCTTTATGAGAAAATATTGCTGCCCTTACATTGTGATTATGAATAATTAGGTATTTCTTGCAGAAATAGTTTTAATATAGCGTTTAGAAATATTTTCTAGCGTTTATTTTATTTTTAAAAAGTGTTTTAGCCAGGGAGTAGCCTTTAACCTCCCTGTTTTTAGCATGTGGGAGCACATATATGGGTTTAGCAGTATGGGACTTCAAATCCGGAACGCTCGGGACCGCGATCGTTCCGGATTTTGGGTCATCATTCAAAAATTTTTGTAAGTAGTATCAAAGCCCATATAACTTGCTCTGGCAGTTTTTATTAGCATTTTGCTCAGTTTTTATAGCATTTTTTATTATCGTATATACTCGCCTATAAGTCGCGAAATTTAGCACAAAAAACGAAGTTAGAGTCGGCTTACATTTGAGGCAAAACATCGAAAAATTTATACTTTTCCCGATATTATTTTAACCTTTTTCATTAAACAATAAAAGAAAAGAATTCCGTCAAATTCTGATATGATTTTATATTCTCTAGCCATTTAATTGAAGTAAAAGATCAGACAATTTGGAAAATGCGAGAAACGCCGAATTTAAATTTCACGAATGTTCTGTATCGCACGAAAATTGGAGCTCATTAAAAAAAAAATAAATATAATAAAACTACAACAAATAAAACAAAATTTAATGGTATTAGAATTAAAGCAACAATTAATAAAAACTTTAATCGCAAAAACGAACCCTTTTCAGAAAATCGCGAAATAACTGTTCATTACATGTTCATTACATTTTATTTCCCTTCTTTTTAAAATGCCTGTTTCTTCCAAAAAAAAAAGGTACAAAATATTTCCCGATTTTTCTTCAAAAAACAAAAATTGGGGTTTTTTTAGCAGCCGATTTTTTTTTTTGGAAAAAGTTCCGGATTTTTGGTTTTTTCGGATTTCGGGATTCCGAATTTTGGGTCCCATACTGTATAACTGAATAAAGGGTGTTTTTTAGTTTTTCTTTTAATTTCCTTTCAATTTTTTTTTATTTTTAATATGCATATTTTCCTGCCTGATGTTAGTTGAGTAACGTTGCCCCCCCCCCCCCCCTGACGGGAATCCTGGCTACGCCCTTGGCCTCCACTTTCCCAAATCATTATAGTTTGATAATATAAGTGTATTAAAAGACAGAGTTTTCATTTTTACAGATTTTCCTGCAGAGCCTTCACAAACCTATTGCACAATATTTAATTCGTTTTATATACCTTATAAATGTGCATAAATATTAAGGATACAAAAAACATTTGAAATAAAACGCTGTTGCTTTATTGCAATTAATAAAATACAAAATAAAAATCAAAACAGGCTTTTGATTTAAACAAAATTTTCTGCATGTAAGTAGATTTGATAACCTTTTCAAAACACACTACAATATGTGTCAATATTCTTAAGAATAAGCTGCTTTTCATTTCTAAATAAAAAGGGCTGAAAATATTTACATTAATTTAAAAATCATCATTTTCCATTCCATAAAATTAATAGCAATAACGAAATAAAAATCAAATAATCAAAATAAATTACAAATTTTGCAAAATATAATACATCGAACCATTTTGTTCATCTCTCAAAATATGATTTGGATTTCAATTCCTAATCTGTAATAAACACATAATGTTACCCGTTATATTCTATTGGCACATTTAAAAAAAAAAAATAGTTTCACAACTTTATATTTAAAAAACATGAAATAAACCGATAAATGTCTATTTTAAATGCTGTTTTTTATTCGCAATTTCAAGAAATGCATCTTAATTATATTTGCGTTTTTATTCCTTGATTTTTCATGCAGCTTTTACTGTGAAAGGGAATACTCCTTTGCATTTATTAATGAAAAATACATAAAGCAAAAGACAAAATCACTCTCATGATATAAAATCACAACATGTACCATACATAAACACACGCTTATAAAATTGGACATAATTCAATACAAAAGTAAGCTCAAAACTTTACAATTTACGGCAAAATAGGGAAGATTTGTTAAGGAATATGTAATACATAGGTAAGTTGAAAAGAATTATTTTAGATATTTTAAACAACACGAAAAAATTAATAACACAACTAAGAAAAAAATGGCCTCACAGAGAAAGGCTTAAGTACCATGAACAAAAAGTATAATAATGATCCTTCACAATAAAAATACATTAGTGAAAAAAAAACTTTTTTTTTATTGCCAGCAATAATAGCAACTTAAGCATGAAAACAAAAGTCAAAGTAAAATGTAGAATTATTTAAAATTAAGTATATTTTTGAAGATAAAATTTCAAATCTCCAGCAGTGAAATCACTCAGCAAATAAGTATTTCATTAAAATGTACAAACTGTTTTTTAATGCGCTTCCTTAGTGATAAAAAACAATTTTCATTTTGTTGTCTTAACCATAAAACCTCCTAGCTTCATGTATTTGTGTTTAAAATAAGCTTTTTTATATTCTTGGAATACATGGCCATGGAGCATCATATAAAACCTCTTACTGGATTTTCATAGTTAGCGTTTTCTTAAAATCTGGCAATTCTACTGCAGCAAACTATAATACACTGGAATTTTTAGTATTCCAGAAAAGATTTTACTTGCATGCTTGATGTTTTTTTGAACGAATATGCCAAATAAAAGACCTCAGAAAAATAAGCGATCATTAGTCAGGAAAGATTAAAAACACAAGTTGAAAGTCTGTAGATAAGAGTTAGCAACAACTTTTCCAAGTCTTCTTTTCCAAATGTACAAATGCTATTTTTGTAATAATTGGTCTTCTAAACGCAATGATTTTAAGCACTATTCACAGACAATTGCATAGGTGTTAGAAGAGTATTTCAAGCTCACAGGTATTGCATGAGAGAAGAGCAGTTTTGCTGTTGCCATGATTGGGAAGCTGTAGAGAAACTTTGTCCTTTTGATCTGTAAATGGGATCATGGGTCTACAAAAGATATCATGATGTAACGAGTTCCATTCGTTACAGGCAATCCTTCGTGGTAGTGGGTGAGGCGACCGGGATGCATGAGTGACCATCCCTGCTTAAGGTCAGTGACGCTGCAGTTGTAACGGATGAAACGACAGCCACCACCCTAAAAATATGATCATGAATTTAAAAAAAAACAGAAGTAAAAAATATTACTAGGCTAAATTTGAGTAGGTGAGAGAAAAATTATGGTGGTGGGTTCAAAATTAAATGCATGTACTAAATTTGCTTCCCACATGTGCAAAATTCTAATACAACGAGAAAATTTCAATTGTGATCAATGTATCATTCCAATATTTTTTTTATACAACAAAATGTGGTTCTATTGAAGACAGATTACAAAGAAATGTAAAGAGAAAAAAGTGAAACACAATTCCCTATTCTATATGATATATTTTATATTAACAAAGCATGTAGCCTAAACCACCACTTCCCATACAAGCCAATGGTATAACAGCACTGAACACTGAGCAAATGGTACGTGAGATAGGTACAGTACCGAATCCTAAATTCGGCATGCTCGGGACCGGCGCTAGGACGGATTTCGGAAACCCGACCGAAAATGGCGGATTCACGTAAACATCAACGCTGATATGCGAATTTTTACTTCAAATTGCAGTTTTCTCAATGAGTTGATAAATAAGTAACTTCTGCTTTTTGAAACGGTAATATAAGTGATAATATATTTTACTAAACAAAAAAATAAGTTATTCATGGATTTTAATGAAATGCTCCAAATACACACAATTCAGCAAAAATAAACCGTACCTACATGGTAGTTCCCCATTTCACTAATCTGCAATTGCATGAAAAAGAAAATAGAGCTACATCAACATCTTCACCTTTCAACATAGTAGGGTTTTCTGGTTTTATCTTGGTTTCCTGAGTTTCATTCATGTAAATCAGAAACATATCTACAATATTGCATGCATTTGAATCAAAACTTAGTAGCATTTATTCATTTAACAGCTTCTTACATTAATATTTTTTTGAATTAGCCAAAAAAAAAAACTGAAATTTTCGGAAAAAGTGCCAAATTTTAGGATTTTCCGAATTTTGGGATTTCAAATTTGAGTTTTGGTACTGTATTTTAAAACTCGTTTTAAAGCATCATAACGGAGCAAAAAACAAGCGTTTGCTTTACTTCCTTTTCTCTTTCATTTTCTCTCATTTTTAATATACATTCTGGATGGATGAAATTAAAGGAGCTGATTTTGGCTCTTTTAACTGATATGGCAAAGTTTGGAGCAGATGTGTAACATGGAAAAACTAAACTGAGAAATAAAAATCACAAAAACAAAAACATGCAATCTCCTTGATTGCTTAAAATAGGGCAAAGAATAATTATTATTTAGTAATAAGTTATTATTAATGTTTCCTCAGTAGTAAAATCAATATCTGCTAAATCAGTCTTTATTCATTAAGAAAATGTATCAAAATTTGTAAAGCATTTCATTTGTAAAACATTTGTTAATTTAGTAAAACAAAATATTAGAGAAATGCACTCACACACAAATATTAATTTATTTCCTAATTGTCATTAAACGGCTGTTTTTGTCAATAAGAATATTTACATTAAAATTAGTTCAATTATTCGAACAGCTACTGTTTCAAAATTAGATTAATCAGTAATTTTATAAATTATCATTATTATTATTTTAATTTTTCATGACAAGAATGTTGTTTGCTTATACTGATACTACTACCTAATACTTTCAAAGCTCTGAAGTAGAAAAGAACTCTTCGTTGATTCCCAAAATTACCTCATGTAATTCAGCAACTCGATTAGTATAACGCCAAGACAAATGAATAAAGTCAATTGAATAAGACCAGTTACAAGAGTAAGATGTATTACATATGAGCAAACATTAGAACTTATGATTTTTTTTGGAATTGCAACTTTAAATTATATACCATTCAACAATAACATTCCAAAAAATACTGGTGTAAAATATAAAAAACATAAATCACACAGATCATTTCAAAAAGAAAAGAAAGAAAAAAGAAAAAAAAAGATAAAGAGAGAGAGAGAAAACAATTGAAACAAACCTCATAATCAACTTTGGGTGTGTTTAAGGCAATGTTTATTGTGTATGTTGAAGAATCGTGATGAGGACGAAGTGAGGGCTGTTCATCTGGTCGATACCTCACAACAAAATTCATCATAGCTTTTGGTGGCTGAAAGAAAAGAGTGCATCATAAACAAATGCATTTAAGTTAGAAATAAAAATCATATCTTAATTGAGAGTGATATATATATATATATACATTGAAGTACATAAAGACTTGTATCTTCTTTTTTTTTAGGCTTTTTCCACATAAAATATATTAATCAAACAAAACTATTTCAAAAATTAATAGTCATAAAGAGAAGCTTTACTTCAGTAAAAATTGGTTATGAAAGCCAAGCCAATCTCAAATGGTATATTACAAATATTCCCCTAATTCATTTAATGTACAGGGCTATCGAAATTAAACTTTCCCTAACTCTAAAGACTGCCGATTATCGTATGGCAAAACTGAATGACATTTCGACAACAGTAACTTCACATCATGCACTCAAGAATTTTAAAAAGTACAAGAAGGGATAGATGGCACTGTATGACTAGAAAATCTTTCAAAATGGATCCTATGTGCATACATGAAAATGACTAATCTCATAAAATTAAAGATATTTACAGCACTAGGAGGTTTTTCTCAGTTTGTTGATGCACAACTCCATGACCATAGGAATAATGCAGTACCACTTAAATAGGAATATAACCCTAAAATAGGAATAGCATACAATACCACCTGAAATGATCAAAAATAATTATCATAATATTACAATTCTGATCATTTCAAAATATACTATTTTTACACCTTTAAATCACTTCATTCTGTTTACCCTTTTAAAATTCTGAGAGATTTAGTATAAAGTAAGCATATTTTGATTCTGAGAAAAATAGTATACTTAAGTATAATTATTCATGTCTTCCAAAGCCAAAAATTCCTGAAGTATTACTAACCATGCAATAAAGCACGACTTTAAAAGAACCGCACAGATTAGAAAAAAGTAGGACATTGTTAAAAGAATATAGGTAAAGTAAAATAGGCCAAAATATAATATTGAAACGAATTTTAATAAGGAAGCATAATACTTGCTGAAGTACCACAGGGAGCCCACCATACGTGTTTATAAAGCATTGATAGTAACAGAAGTTTTAAAGTGAACTTTACACTTTTATAGAGAAACTTTTTACTTTTTGATGTAAACATTTAAATTTTGAATAAAAACTTATAGAACAAATTCTACACCATAATGTGCATAAACATAAAGTTAAAATATAAAGAACCAAAATACATTAAAGCAAGTATAAAAAATTTACTAATAAAGAATAGCAAAAATGTTTAAAATTTCAGAACTTCATAAGAGTCGATGCCAATAAAATTAAGAAAGCTGTTTGAGCTTTAAAAAAATTCAAGCAGATTGAGTGAAGCACTTAGAAAAAAGAGTGATATACAAGGTCGAAATAAAATATTATTCTCTTTATGCATTTCATAACAGTGAAAATTGAAAAACGAGCCACTTTAAAACCGATATTACTATGAACTTTAAACAACACTTCTACTTTCCACCATACCATCACCAAAACCACAATCCAGAATGTACCAGTTCCTAGACATTATGTCATATTCTATCTTACTTACATCATCATACTTGATGGTAAAAACCGATCGAGTTAAGTGAATATAATAATCTTTCAGAAATTCAATCCAATTGGTTCCAAGCTCCACTTGATCATGATGCACCTAGTTATATTTTACAATTCTAAGAAGACTGATAAAAAATACATTTAAATTCATTCATATGAAAAACAAAATTTAACTGATAGTCAACATAATATACTAACTTACAAAATACCAGGAAAATGAGCCTTGGTATGCCAAGACAAATCTGTGCCATTGTGGCTTGGTTTTGGTTTGGTCGTTTTTCACAAGTATTTATCAACTTTTATCAATTCAGTCCCCCTTTTTAACAGTAATATGGTCTCAAAAATATATATTCGTTTCATAGTTTCTACAACACAACAATGCATATGGTTACAGTATTTAAATTTAAAAGCAAAACGAGCTTTCATTTTGATATTCAAAATCAATGCACTCACAGACATTGAATCTTAACTTGCATCCAATGCAAATCATCTAAGCTCACTTCATTTAAAGGTAATGCATTTTACTTCCTAATACGAGGTAAAACAGTATCAATTATTTATATTGCATTTTTTAAATTAAATTTTTCTCTTTCTATTTAGTGATTAAAAAAGAAATTAAAAGTGATAGGCGTAGAAAGCGAAGTTTCTACAAAGTAAAATTACCCAATGATTGATATTCAACTTTGTTTGGAGATATTTATGCTTCAGGGTATTGTCTGTTATACAGATCTTCAGTACTATGCTGCCATATGTGGCAGTAAATTTTAAACAAATCTAAATTTTTATTCTTAATTGTGAAAAATCTGAAAACTATTTAATTTTGAAGCATATCACAGTTTTAAAAAACAGAGCAAAAGAAAAAAAGGAGCTTTTTATGAAAAGTTTTGTAGAAAAACATAGAATTGGCCTTTTAAAACGCAAAAATTTTCCAACTAAATATTTTTCGTTACTCTTTTTTAACTTATATTTATGTTAATGTCATTTATTTTACAAATTTTGCTTACGACCAATCTTCGATACAGAGTGAGAACAATTATTTTTGCATTGTATTCATTTTGAATGCTTTGTATTTTAAAGATGTAAAAATTTATTATAAAATCGAGGGTTTTTTTAAATTATTGTTTTTATTTTTAGTTTATTAAAGATTAACTCAAAAGCATGCAAAGGTGAATCTGCTGGTAATATAAAATACAAGCATTGCACAAATGAATAGTCATAGAGGCAGATAGATAAGACAGATATAATACAGATCATTAGAAATAGGCAGATAGATAAGAATTAAGTTAGCTGGAATTAATAGGTATGAATATATAGTTAAACAAAAGACTAGAGACACATTTAGGACAAAATAGATCAGTATACATGGATAAAAATGGATTGATAGGTATATGAAATTGTTATACCAACACCATATTTACTTAAGCAACTACTGCTTAAGCATCATGAAATAACTATAACATAAACCTGTACACAAGATATCTCATTTTTTCACTGCTAAAACATGGTTTGTTTACGAAAGTCACGTCAATCCCTCATGAACGATTCTGTTCTGCAAAGGAGTAACACACAGAGATGAACACTTTTCAAATTTATATTTTAGGGACCTTTTATTTATTTATTTTATCATAATTACACTTCCAATTTGACTCGTTAGCTTGTAAATAAAAGCAAAAGAAAACAGCCTGTATGCCATTCTTCATAAGAAATAAACATTCTTCATCTCTTCCGCAGTTCCCATTTTGAGGAAATTTAAACAGACTGATACATGATCAAAATCACAAAAGGTTTCTGTTAACAAAATTAGAGGGTAGCTTCTGTATTTTAGGCTGTCAAAAGTAAAATCATGATAAAAAAATAATCAAACCAAGATTTTAAGTTTTAATATTTCTTAGTTACTACCCTTTAACAGCAGGACTAAAATAATTTGTAAAAGAACTGATCCCAGGGGTCGATTCAGCATTTTTAACAGGGTCCAATTTTTGCAAATTTAAAAAAGAATTTCATGAAAATCAAAAATTTTAAACATATAGTGATTTAAAAAATATTATTACAGTAGTGCGCCGATTATCCGGACTGGTCAGGACCGAGGTAGATTTGATTAAAGAAAAATCCGGATAATTGGATTGCCAACTTTAAAGCACATACAGGGCTAGGTATTTTAGACAGCTCCCCTTCACACTTTTCTCCAGGATTAGGACTGGCATTTGTAGTAGTGCATATTTTATCACATTACAAATGGCGTGTTTGCCATTGTATCGCTGTTTTTTTTTTTTTTTTTTTTTAATATCTGACACAGTTGATGTACCGATGCCATATTCAAGGGATATGTTGTTTCCATTTTCTCCTTTTTTCAATCTTTTCACAATTCCTATTTTTAATCAAAATAGAAAACACTACTCTTTTGCGCTTCCCAGACATGTTTAAAAAACACCTTCTACACTTACAGATCGCAGTCAGAAAAATGTGGGTTCCTTTAGCTTTGTGTAACACGTCTCCAGTATTCCAGTACGAAAGCCATGTGTTAGTTTCGCAAGGTGCATGGTCCATCTTTTATTCAAGTGACTTTCTCAACAACAGTTTTCCTGGAAATTTAGTTAACCATAAATAATTTAACTTCACCACTTGACAGTGAATGCTTCCACTATTTTTCTTCTGTTAGTTTCAATACTTTACTTTTGCTCTAATGCCTTTTAAAAGAATCTTAATCCTTTTGTTCAATTCCTTCTACTCCTCATGCTAATTGTAACTGAATGGAACATACCTGCATACCTGAGCGGAGGGGGTGGGGGAGGGTGAACCCTCTTTCTTGGAGAGCCAAAAGGCAAATAAAGGTGGTTTTCAACCTCCAATCTGAAGGTCAGGACTTCAGTGTTTTAATTTTTTTGCAGAGCACAGGGGGAAAAAACGCATGATCCCTGACCGATCCGGTTGATTGGACATCCGGTTAAGCGGCGTCCGGATAAGCGACACTCTACTGTAATTGCCACTTTAAATTAATAAATCTGTGAAAGGTACGATTTGGTAGTTCGCAATTTTGTGAAGGTTCTGTTCTGATTGATTGGAATTTTGCAAAGTTTTAACTGACTGGTGTGAAGGGTCCGAAAATGGACCTGAATTTCCTCTGCCGCAACCTTTGGATAAGTTCTACAAGGACACAAAATGAGAATAAATATAAAAATTGACATTTCTAGCTGAATACATCATGTCATCAACTTACATCATGTGTGTATCCCAGGAAAATTTTTTCTTGGACAGGTCTTATGTATTCTCTGAGAAAATACAGCCATTGCTGCTCAAGTCCAACTTGATTCATATGAATATCTCTAGTAGGAACATTTTCATATCCTCCTGCCAAGCGAGGATCCTACATATAAACGACAACAGCATAAAAATTACAGTCTTTAACAGTTCTTCACACAAAAACTTTTCATTTATTTTTATTAACTTTCAAGATTTATTTAAACTGCAAAAATAATAACAATAATAATAATAGTGATAATAATAACAATCCAATGGTGTGGCATATAATGTAATGAACTTATAGATGTATTGAAATGTTCACATATATCAACTTTACTGTGCTAACTTTAATTTCATTCATTTGTTTATCAAACACAGTGGCTTGAAATGAATTAACTGGATAATTATAAATTATCTACCTTATTGGATCCATCAGACCACTGTCCAAAATTTTCCATTTCTTCAATCAAATGTTTACAAAAGATGGGCGTAACAACAGGAAACCAATAAACATCGGGACAAGGCTGCAGTCCGGAAAAGCAAATATATGAGTTCATCAAAAATATAAATTGGGCAAAGCAAATATAGCAATATTTATTTAAAAAAAAAAAAACAATAGTATACAATCTATGCTTTTAGAAATCTGGACCTATAATGCTAAGCTATAGATAAAAGTCATCTCTAATAGTTTTAATAGTGGAGAAATGAATGTTTTTGTACCAGAAAAAGGCCACATAAATATGCTTTTGTAGACATAGAAGTATGAAAGTATAAAATATGGAAAATAATTTATATCTGTATTGGAAAGGTTAAAATTCAGTTTTCCAATTAAGTGTATAGGTAGGCTTACCATATTTTTGGTTAGTGAAACCGGGACACATTAATATAGGATGGGCATACCGTATGGTCTGGGGGGCATGGAATACCCCTCACTAGCGGGGGGGGGGGGAGCTTTAAAAAAATTAAAAGCAAAATGGTGAGTTTTAAGTTTTTTTTAAGCCTCGCCAGGGGAGTGGGGAATTTGGATCTCTAAATTATTAGTCTACCCACCTTTTAAAAATAAAAAAGGAATTTTTGCTACTTAATTTAGTTAAAAAGATTTTTTTTTTGTTGCTTTTTAATGAGTATTTTTTCTGGTCTACCATCTAGAAAGAAGTGTTAATAAAATAAAGTTTACAATACTGCATAAAATTGTTAAATTGAACAATTAATTGCTAAGTCTTTTTATTTTTAAATTACAACTTTTTGTCTAACAACAAAAACCATTTCAAAAAAAACATTTTTGTCAAACTAAAAAAGCAATTAATAAGTTAACAATGTTATTCTTTGTTTTCAGCCCACTCATATTTCCGACTTGAATGTACTTTTTTCAAGATGTCTTTGTTAAGCTTGACTTTTCATAAAAGTCAGGGCAAAGAAAACCTTAAAGTTTATTTTACATACAATCAATGCTCTTGCAGCTCCCTCATTAATGATCTGTCATCTTAAAGAGTCTTAATGTCTTCATAAAATATTCTTAAAAACATAAATTCATTACTTTTTACGTCCTACAGCCCTTTCTGGGACATTGATAAAACTGGGTGGGACACCGGGACAAGAGCAAAATACCGGGACTGTCCCGGTCAAACTGGGACGTATGGCAAGCCTATGTATAGGGAATTTTACATGCATTGAATGTCAGTTAGGTTCACAAGTCCAGAACAAAATAAATTCAATATTAAAAGTAGCTTAAACTTGGAAATGATCAAATGATTTGTTTTCATAAAAGCAGTCATTAATTTGAGAAATATAAAACAAAATTGATTTTTTTAAAAAAAGAAAGAAAAAGTGTTCCACATCTAAAAAAGAAAAAAAAAAAGAGATGAAAAGATTTTAAAAATATTATTCGAACTCCGGAACAAAAAAAGATATTTAGGATAGAGACAGCATTAAATAAATTTGCAATTCAACTCTGCAGGGAATGTTTTGTTCATTGCGGCACCTATTGGCTACATACAAAGTGGTTACAAATTACACTTAAAGTTATCCTGTTCAGATTGACACAGAGATCAGGTAACTTTAAATATAATTATTCATAATTATTCTCTGCTCATTGCACGGAATCTTCTCTCATTGCAAGATTCTCGGATATAGTGATGACTATCCTTTTTTAGGATAATGGTAATTCCATGGATGAAATAATGTTTTAAATAAAATGAATAACAAAAGAAAATTAAAATACGCTTTTTCTTATTCCTACTTTATTTTATAGCCAGCTTTGCATTAAACTATAGACATAAAAAAGTGATTCCATGGAAACAATTTATTTTTGAAATAGAAAAAAATAATAAATTCCTGCTTTGCTTCATGAACGGAACACAACAACAACAAAATAGAAATAATGATTGCTCACACAAATCTATAAATCAAGTTTTTAAAAAGAAAAACATCACCTTTTCATATTAGAACCATTTTTACTGGATATTTAGTCCTTCCATAAAAATAAAAAACTGAAATCATTTGCCTATTTACAAAATGAAAAGTATTGAATTATAAATAAAGCATGATCCTTCACAGGGGATGAACACTGATAATCTTGTTTACAACAATAGTAACTAACATGCGAAATATAAACATGTTGATATTCACGGAAATATTTTATAAGTTTAATTCAAAATGCATACCATGTCAACATTGTAACTTGGTTCTAACACTTTGGAATAATTTTCATGAATGTATCTATATTCCCAATCCTGAAAAGAAAAAGCAGAATTTGAATCATACAATGAGAATGCAATATAACAGGGAAAAAATACATCAAATCAGTTAATTTTTTAAATAGCATTATATTAAATTGAGAGGCTGTTTTTCCATTTTTCAATACAAAAAAAAAAAAAAGCTTGCATTTTAATTTCTGTATTTGAGCAAAACAAAAAAAAATATATATATGCACGAAATAAATTTAAAATGTCATACCAAAAAAAAAAAAAAACACCACACACACACACACACACACACAAAACAACTTCAAAATAATAATACATGAGCATTTGAAGATTTTAAAGAAATAATGAATAAAAATTCTTTACTTTTTAAAGTATCTTACAGAACAAATATTTTTCATTGAAGCTATGTTCCAAAATTTTGGAAAATTTAAAAATAAGTTAAAAAACACTTTAAACTAAGTCAATTATGTTAAAATAAATCATTCATGTCTTGATAAGAAAAGGTAAAAACTGCTTAGTTCTATAACTCAGTGTATATTTTCAAACAATATGATAACGTTAAAAATGAAAGAAAAAAGTTATTGATAAGATTTAATTAAGCAAAAAACTTAACATGACTTGAAAATACATTTCATTGTAAAATAACTACCTTTATGCAAATACACACTAAAAAAATTATTTATTTTTACACTACCAATCCAATGGTTGTTGATTAATAACTTAATTAAGAATTTCTGCCAAACAGCACTGGCTTTGGTAAAGAACATATATTTGCATTTAGTTTCAATTACAACAAAAAATTTTATTACATTCGAGAAATGAATTAAATTAAAAAAAAAAAAAAAAGAAAGAAAGAAACTGTGAACAAAAAAAAATAATTTTGCTGTTTACATGAATCCAAAGATCTCTCCAGAAATGAAAAAAAAAAAAAAAAAAAAAGCCAGGGTGTGTTAAAAGTTTAAAAGGCAAGCAACTCTGTTCAAATAGACAAAAAGATCTCACATTAACACAAGATGAAGCAATACAAAATATGCAAAGGCAATCAACATAAATTTTTTTTAAATAGCTTGTTATATTTCACTTACAACTTGGTTTGTATATATTTCATACAATTCATTCTGTTTGTGGCTGGTGTCAAAAGATTCACTGTTCACAAGGTGACCAAAGTCATGTAAGTTACTAATATAAAAGAATATTCCCTGCAAGAAAAAGAAAAAAAAGACTTTAAAAATTCTGAAATTAAAGACTTTAAACAGATTTTGCAAACTCATAATTAAAGAAATATTTTTCAAGCTCTACATGAAGTACTTCAACAATTACAGCACGGAACATTTCAATTGATAAGATATAGCTTTTCAATGGCAAACATTAAAACATTTAAGAATAAGCAATTCCACATATGGTCTTAGGATAAAGTACGAAGTCAGTTGAGAGAATGGTAAAAGCACAGTAGCCTCTCATTTATATGATAACTCAGAAAGATCCCCCCCCCCCCTCACACACACACAAACAGTTACATGAGATGAATTTTGAAAAACAGAAATCTTAAAAAGGATAGGAGAAAACAAATTCAGTGCAACTATTTTATCAATGCTTAACTGAGAAATACCTTTGAAACTGACATAGTCTAAATAAAAGTTATAATGAAAATTGTAGTTGTGTTCTAGCCTCATAATGAAGGGGGAGGGGCCCCATAATGAAGGATACATTTTTAAGTGAGCAACATGGTGATGACGTAGCAGGAATGAATGGTTTTTTTTTTTTTTTTTTGATAAAATAAAGTTTCCAATGAGTGTGTTATTAATAAGATTTAGGCATATTAATTTCATTATAGTTGTATTGTGGCCCCTTAAAAATGGATTGCAGTAACACCTATCCCAAAATTTAGCAATAAAAATAAATATGACAAAAACTCAAATTAAATTCGCATTTTTTTTTTTTTTTAATTTAAATCCCAGTAGATCTCAAGAGTTCCAAAGGTAACCATTTTAAAATCTCAATTCATAAGGTATTTCAATTTAGAAATGCAATGAATTAATAGGAAAAAACTAAAAATGCTGTTTTAATCATTCTCATACGCCATTGTTATTTTAAAAATATGAATAATATTTATTAGTTGCATTAGGAACTTACTTTGTCCCTCAGGTTTTTGCAGAAGGCCATATCAGGATCAAGCAGGCCATTAATGAAGGAAGGGTAATTTTCAGGCTCTTTTAAGAGGGATCCTTGAACAAGGTATGCATGATTGATGTATGGCACATTCCAAACACCCCTGGAAAGTGAAATTGAAAAGGCATGGTTTAGCAACCTTGATTATTTTATTAAATAAATAAATAAAATCAAGAAAAATAGAAAATAATAAAAGTAAAATAAAATAAAAAAAGTAAGACGTTTTGTCTCCACACCCCCTCCCCCCAAAGATTTTTTTAAAGATTTTTTAAACTCGTGAAAGGATTTCATATTTAAATTTAAATAAACATCTAAAGTCATAACCAGATCCAAATTTATTTTAGTTTAGTGATAAAAACATTAACTTCCCTATTATCTTGGTGATGTTTTCCAAACGAGTAAAAAAAAATTAAATTGGACTAAAATAAAAATTGTTTTAAAATATATAAATTTCCTCTTTGGAGACAATTGTTATTCTCTCCGAAAGCAAAAATTCCGATTCCTGTTAACGATGCAAAAAGATTGTGAACTTCAACACATATGTGCTTGTAAATGGAATAGAAAGAAAGGGGGAAAATTATGAAGCGAGTATATATTTTTAAAATATGGATGGGGGGGGGGATGATGCATGAAAGAAAATGTCTTCATTCATGCATCATTCCCCCCCCCCCCCCCCCCATATTTTAAAAATATATACTCGCTTCATAAAAACAACGCTACATATATTCATATCCTAAAACTCTTGAATGTTTGGACAACTGACAACTTAAAAAGGTGGGGCGAACAAACGTCGATTTTGCGACGGTTTCCTCTAAGCTAACGGGCGTCATTGACGATATTAACGATTTTTTTTTTTTTTTTTTTCCATCTTTGCCATTTAAAATAGTAAAAGTCATCAAGGAAGGGAATACAGATCGGAGAAATGCGCTTAAAAGTGTGAAATGCGACGATTTTCGCTTTTCGCCAGAAAGTTGAAATATCGGGGGGGGGGGGGGGGGGGCTGTTGTCAAAAAGAAAAGAGTTGGCATGTATGAATTGGTAAATCCGGGGCAGCCAACCATAAAATTTTTCCCGGAAAGCAACATTCCCCCAATTTTGGAAAAATCATTAAAAAAATTCAAGAATTTTTTTTTTTTTGTCTGAAACAGAATGGCCCCTTAGCACATGAGCCATTAAACAAAACTCATCCAACTACTTTCGATAATCATCGACTTATTCAGATTTCAAAGCATAATAATAAATGTCTTTTAAGATTTACGTAAATCCAAGGATTTAAGATTTATTACCAAACGTAGTTATACCTAAAAAAAAAGTTTCCCAGTATTTTTGAAGAAGTCAAAAGTATCAAAACTATGCAATTCAAGGAACGTGGGAAATTTCAAAGCATTAAAGACTTAAAAAGAAGAATACAAGTCAAGCGAATTTGTCAATTTTAAACAACATAGTTTTAAAAAGAGGCAGAATTTAAGAACATTCTAACCTCTAAAAGGCTTTTCAAGGCTTAAAAAGATTGGAATTTTTAAGTTAATTGTGTTTCAAAATGTAGCTTGCGAATGTTTACATTATAAAATCTTACAATACGTAAAGCATTTTTCAGAACGAAAAACATAGAAAATAAAAGGTTTTCAGAGTTTTATCTCAGATATCACATTTAAAAAAACAGTTTTGAAACTTTGAGAAAATAGAAAAGAATTTTCAAAATTCTTCTCTACTTGGTGAGGGGGCGGAGGGGGGTACCAAGTAGGTCTAGGTAGGGACACTAAAATTCAAGAATATCAGGAATTTTTAAATCGCGTTTCTAAGGCACTAAGTGTGTTTCTTTGAAAAGTACGAAACTAGGGGAAACTAGTATTATAAGAGCATAATATCTTTGAGAAGAAATTGCAGTTCTCAAGGATTTAATCAGATTTCAAATCAACTCCAAAACTGAGAGAAGCGCGAATTTCCTTCTCCTCATCCTCGCTCCCCCGGGGATGCAGAAGTGGATATGGAATCTTCTGGCGCGGATTCCATGCGAGGGGAGATGAGAGGGAATCTCGCAGAAGATCAATAGAGCGCGGAAGCTGCAACCGGAAAGATAGAAAATATCCGAGATTTTTCTCCGGCCGGGCGACAGAGCAGTCTGCTTGCTCTCTGGAGGTAAGCACACAATCATCCTTCGGTGACGGCCCTCTCCGCAGATGACACCAACCCACCCGATAAGCTTTATGGCTAGGTTATCTCGAGGGGCAATTAAACACACGGTTCATACCTCGTTAACACCCGCGGCTGATTCAGCGAGATTGAAGTTTTGCTTCAGCGCCTACGCTTGGTTAGCTTTAATGGACAGAAGGAGCGTTTTGTTTCGGTAAAATTTTCTCACTTCTATCGTAAGGAAACGGTTGAATACAATCGAAAGTTAAATGGTCAAAATTATTAAAATACATTTCGATTTGACGAATTCATCCACTGAAGGAAGTTTATCTTCTGCCCAAATTGAGATTCAAGAAAGTAGTGCTGTAAATTCCCCGATTTAACGCCAAAATTTTATAGGTTTTAAGAATATTCCTCCTTCTGATCCATTTTGATTTTTCTAAATGAAGTTGAGGTCTCAGTTACCGCAACTGAAACTTCTTTGTTCTTTGATTATTTTAAGTTGTACAGTTTTTGCTTTCTAATACAAAATGCTGGCTTTCAGCCTAAACCAAGGCGTAACATTTTACATATTCAAGAGCGCATACTAAAACTCGAAGTCAAACAAGGACGCCTATACATTTGAAATATTTTTTATTTGTAGTAATAGCCAAACATAAAATTAACAATAATCTCATTATAGTGTTTAATATAAGCATATAAAAAAGTCTGCAAAGAAACATATTGGTGTGACTTTTGAAATTACATGTTATCAGCTTTTTTTTCAAAAATTATTATGCAGTTATTTAAAACAAACTTTAAAAAAAAAAAGTCTTAGCGAACTGCACTTATAAATATGTGTGTTTTGAAAGATAATTATTGCAATTCCAAAATTATTAAACTAATAAGCGAAGCAATGAAAGCAATAGTAAACTATTATTGTTAATGAAACAAAACAAAGGTATAAACTCTTTTATTTATGCAAAATTATTCACTTCAAAGACTCATTAAGCAAATGAACATTGAATTTTAATTGAGTAACAACACTGAATGAACGAAAGATACAGAGGTAGTAATTTATAAATCGAATTAAGTTAGATACATTGCGTTTAAAAAATGATTTTTGAAACTTGGATATACTTTCCTTCTTTAATATTCAGAATTAGCGTTGAGTGAAAACGAAATTTCGAAGCCGAAAATTATAACAAAACCTACTACTTCAAACGCAGATGTTCGAAAATTTATTCCTCATTCATGAAAAATGCCTAATTAAAAATAAGATAATGCATTTTCAATCAATAAAAAATATATATGCAAGCGAAGAGATCAGAACAACGTTATTGCTATTAAATTTGATTTACAGGCATTTGAAGAAATTCCTCACCAGTTTCTTAAATAAAGAACTCTTTAAAATATTTTATTACTAAAGAGCTCAATAGATAATGCCTACGAGAGTCTTTCTGCTGACTCCTTAATTAATCTGTAAGCAAAATTTTTATTTTAGAAGTAACTTCACCATGCATTCCATGGGTAATTATGAGCAAAAAAAAAAAAAAATCTGACTTCAACATGAAATTTTCGGAAAAAATATGCATTACGAATTTAAAATAAAAATTATGTGGTAGCATATATTAAAATCCTTTCTAACTTCTAAAACAATTAAAATACTTATAGGATGCAAAAGTATTGTAACGCTAATGAAGCACGTGTTCGATGTTGGCATGCTGCCAAAGCATAAGTTTTTACTTATACCTTAAAGAAATTGAGAAAATTCAATTAAAATAGTAGAGATCATTAAAGTTCATTCAAATTTGCCGACCATTTTACAGTGCGAATTGAAAGAAAATCTCGCAATAAAGCATTTTGATTAATGCGTGATTGATGGTGAAGGGGTGCAGAGTGCAGCTAAAATCTCATTTTCTCGCACAGTAAAATATGCAATGAACGGCTGCGAAGCGACCGTTCCATTCATTGTATGTTTTATTCGTTGCCAAGAATTTTGCACATAAATTAAAATGTTAAGCTTTATTTTAAAACATTGGGAAGTTATTAAGAGCAATTTTAAAAATAGGGGAAATAAATTAAAAAATTGCATATCGGAAGATTGGCTGAAAAGCGGTAGTATCCCTTAATAATTGGGAGAGATAGCAATTCTGTATCGTCAAACAAATCTTAAGAATTACTAATTGAAAATTTTCGGAAAGCCGAATTAATTTTCAATTTTCGGATTAGGCTCTCAAAAATTTTCGGAAATTTCGGATCAGAATCACCCTTGATGTATTCCTCCTTTGATAATTACTTCTTTTTCTTTATCAGTTGAGCAAAATGATTCTAATATAATGAATACAGTCAAACCTGTCTATCTCGAACCTGTAAATCTCGAAAACTTCTATATCTCGAAATTTCTGAAATTTCCTTCGCATACTATCTAAATTCAGTGCATTTTACATTTTTATCTCGAAAAAATTTTGTTCGAAATCTGTGTTTCTCGAATTTTGGGAAATAGGGTCAGTTACAGAAAACAATGAAGCCTCTTTTGCAAAAGAGTTTAGGAAAACATAAATTCTGTGGCCGCACAGATAAAGGAAGCTGGAGGGGACTTTTCCTGGAATTCTGGTCACTATCGCTATTCTACCTCTCTCCTACTGTCATCTCTCCCGGGACGCCTCCAGTCATCATTGTTTAGCGTTTCCAAGAAGCGAGAGTGCAATGGAGGGTTTGGTTAAGCAGGATGTGACCACTAGGGGGTCAGCTTCCCCACACATAGATAAGAAGTCTGGAAAGTTGAAATTCATTCCTATTGTTGATTTTCTTCCGTGGTACGTGGTTGGCAAATGCGAATATGGCAGGAGTAAAAAGAAAATTGAATGTTTTAGAAAATGAGGATAAAATGAAAATTCTGACATTTTTAGATGAGAACCTGTTGATGAAAAAAGGCGAAATCGCAGAAAAGTTTGGCGTGCCAGCCAGCACTCTCTCGACAATTATCAAAAACCGTGAAAGTATAGAGCAAAAGTTTCTAAGCAACAAAAAAGGAAAAAAAAGGAGAAAATGCAATTTTCCGGATGTAGACGCATGCGTTTTGAAATGGTTTACACAGTGCAGAGACCAAGGAATCCCTATCAGTGGGCATGTGATACAGAAAAAAGCAGAAGATTTCGCTAAAGAACTTGGACATGATTCAGAAGAATTCAAAGCCAGCAATGGATGGCTCGAAAGTTTCAAAAAGAGGCACAACATTGTTTTCCGCAAGCTTTGTGGAGAAAGCGCATCAGTCCCAGAAAATGTATGTGAAGAGTTTATAAAAAATATTCCTCATCTCGTAAAAGGATACAAACCAAAAAACATTTTCAACGCTGATGAAACAGGGCTATTTTATCAGTGCTTGCCAGAAAAAACTGCCATGTTCAAGGATGAAGAGTGTAAGGGGGGGGAACAAAGCAAAGTCCGTTTAACCCTGCTGTTCGCTGCAAATGAAGACGGCTCAGAAAAACTTCCACCGCTGATGATCGGACGCTCAGAAAAACCTAGGTGTTTTGCTAAAGTTAAGTCTTTCCCCTTCAAGTACAAAGCAAACAGAAAAGCTTGGATGACTAGTGAAATCTTTGGTGAATGGTTGAAATCTTTAGACAAATCTATGTGTGCCCAAAAGAGGAAAATTATACTCTTTGTAGATAACTGCAGCGCACATAACAACTTGCCTTCTTTGAAAAACGTATGTGTAAAGTTCTTCCCTGCTAACACGACTTCCAAACTACAACCTATGGATCAAGGGGTAATAAGAAGCTTTAAAGCGAACTATAGAAGACAATTAATCCGTAAGCTAATCGATGCTATTCATGAGGGAAGTGTTCTTCCAAAGGTGAATGTGCTAGACGCCATAAGAATGACCGATTATGCATGGAGATGTGTCACAGAGAAAACAATCCAAAACAGTTTCAAGAAAGCGGGGTTCGATAATCAATGCGAAGAAGAGAAAGAGATCAGCGATGAGCACGGAAAAGAAGCTGAAGAAACTGTTGATGAAGCGGTGGAAATTAATTCTCAAGAATGGAGAACCTTGAAATCAGGATTGAATGTTGACATTTCTTTAGAAGAATTTTTGCAAGTGGATGATACACTAGCAACATGTGGAACCTTGACAGACGCGGAGATCATCGATAATGTGAAAAACATGTCAGAAGACGAAATCGAAGAAACCGAAGCCGATTCACCTAAAGTGACAGCGAAAGAAGCTGAGAAGGCCGTGGAACTCTTGACAAATTTTCTTGAGGCTCAGGAAAATGTTGGCTCTGACAGCTTTGCAGCTCTTGCAAATATTAAAAAGTTAATTGAAGTGAAGAAAGTTAGGCATCAAAAAACTTTGAAGGACTATTTTCATTGAAAAATCATTCAGCAGTATGTATTTATCTACAATAAAAGTAAGTATTATTATTATTTTTTTTTTTGCATTTTTTTGTGAACCTGTATAACTCGAAACCTTTTTATCTCGAATTTTTTTCCCTTCCCGTGAGATTCGAGATAGACAGGTTTGACTGTATTTTCTTTAATCTTCTGGAAATAGTAAATTTGTAGTTGAACTATTATCAGAAAACATAGTAAAGATACTAAAATTTTGCGTTTTAAATACATTGCATGCCGTTCAGTTTGATAACATTTGATTAACGAATTTTGATTAAAAATGCTGCTATTATTTCCATAACGTGCTCTGATGAAACTTATGTTACACTAATGTATTTTTTGTTCTATAACGTTTTTATTTGAAATTTTTAAAATTTCTTGGGTACATTGGTAAATTTACATTAATTAGCCTATCTTTTGACAAAGGAGGAATTACCCCCGTTTGAAAGTTTTCGTTAAATGAAAGAAAACGGGAAAAAAAAGTGAGGCGGGTTGCGTAGTATTAATTAAAAGATCTGTAAACAAAATTTTAAATCCACCAAAATATGACTTTCTTATTGACTTAAAAAAATTGCTCAATTTTTTCTTCAATTATGAAACTTTCCACATTTTTCTGATTTTTTAGGATTACATAGATACTTTTTGTAGTTCTAAACCTTTTATTAGCTTTCGGGTTTGATAGAAAAGTATGTTGCGATGGAAGATATATAAAATATGGTTTAATTTTGCTTCATTTCAGAGAAAAATTCTGAATTCTTAACCACATCTATGCCCCATAATGCGAAGATTGATCCTTTTCCTGCTGGTCAGTGTAGTGGTGCTCTTTCTGTTGGTGGTCAATCCCACAGAGGGAGCTCGAAAGGGAGGTGGCAGACGGAAAACGAAATCACGGATCTCAGGCTCACAGAGGATGATATTCTACACCAATCCACGGCGGAAAGAGTATTACGATAATGAAAATGTAAGTTCGTAAAGTTTGCCTTTAATTTAATGCAGAAAACTTGAAAAGCAACCACCTTCTCAAAAGATTATAAATTATGAAACACGGAACACCCGCCATAAAACATCAAGTTTTACGTATTAACCTTGATATTTTCTGCAGATTGAAAATTATTCCTCCTTAAGAGTTATGTTTATAAATTAATTGCTTACCTGAGAACCATAGTATCTTAAGTCCATTTTATGAGTTTTTGTGATGAAGTTGAAAAATATAAACATTTTTAGAAATATAAGACTAGTCTTTTCCGCGCGAACTTTTGAATAAAGATGTCCGATTGGTATCGTCGGTACTCTGCATGTCCATTAAGTGTAAACTAGCAAAAACTCGAAAAATTGATTTAAGACGCTATGGCTCTCAGACACAGAATTTAATTAATAGTCTCAGAAACTGTAAATTTCTGATTCTATGTTTTTAAATTGTTTTTAAATTGACTTTAAAATCCATTTTCTAATTTGTATTGTCATTGCATATTTATACATTAATACATCGTTTTTCTACTTTTGTCATTGCATATTTATACATTAATACATCGTTTTTCTAGTTAAGTCTAAAAAGTATTTTAATAAACTTAATATATAAAGCTTATGTTATGTTTATGATTGTTATTTAAGGTTCATATTTTATGCATAAAGTAAGGAAAATTCCGGAAACGTTACTTGAAAATTTTGCAACAGTAAGTCAACAACTGACTATTATTTTTTTACAAGCTCAAAGGGTAAATGTAGAAAAAGATAAATTAAAGAACATTCGAAGAAACAGGAAACATTTTAATACTTTTTTCTCTTTTTTAAATTCATTGAATAGATTTCGCAAACATGTGAACAAGGAAAAATATTTAAAAACCTAATCTTTTATCTTTTTGTAAACTTTCTTTTTCAAATAAAAATATATAAATAAATAAAATGAATGTATAGAAAAACGGGACGAGTCAAATGATGTAGTTCTTAAGAAGAAAATATTGTTTAGGTTTGATAGGAAATTAGATCTACATATTAGTTAGATTATATTGTTTCAAAATATACAGCAGCATCTTAGCCTCACAGCTCTAAATTGCAGCACTTGTTGGTTACACTACTTCAAAAATTCATTCCTATAGAATCATTGCAATCATCCATAGACATTGCAAGGATGAGACCATTGACTTCAATTCAATACATGATTATGTAATGACAAGATTTTTTCACATTTTGAATTTCTTGCATAATTTGATGTAAGGTCTTTTCATGTGAAAAACAAAAGCTTGGAATAATATCTTTTAATAACTAAACAATCTTTTTTCCTCCATTTCAAAGGGCGCTAAAATCATCAAGGCTTCTCATTTTGACTATGAATTTTTACTGGGACACAAAATAGTTTTCATCTGTGCAGCCAAAGGCGATCCAAGGCCTCGAATAACATGGTTTAAAGATGGCATAGAACTGCATGCTCATCCATACTTGCAGGTAAATAATCATTTTAAAATTTTACAGCCTGAAATGTATCGTTTGCTAACCATAGATCACAAAAGTGCTGGGAGAGCGAAAGCAGGCAAAGGAGCATAACACACTGGTTTATGATGTGATAATAAATAAAACTTGCAGTTCAAAGACTAATTTCATAGGAAAAAGAAGCTAGTTTTGCCATAAAAGAAGATATTCAGCCCCATCTGATGAAAAGAGTAGCATAAAGAATAGCAAAGGATTTTCATAAAGTAAAGCAGACTTTGATCCTGTGTATGAATCTCAGCAAGGGCATGAATGTTTCTGATCAGTACAGCACTTCTAATAATGTTCCAGTGGTTTTGTTCCCACTTTCAGCTATAGGTCTCCTAACAATCCATAGAACACTTATGCTCCAGTTGTATAACTTAATATAAGCACACTACACAAGATGGTCAGCCATTCCCATTACAATCAAAGTACTAGTCTGGCGAAAAAATTACCTTGAATTATTGAAAAATTAACGCTTTTGTTTTTGATATTTGTTTAACTTTTTAAGGAAAAAGGAAAAGAAAAAAGTGGTTTTTTAGTCTTCTTAAATGAAACGTTTTGGAATTTCGGAAAAAATACTGACCTACTGACTAAATTTCATAAGTACTGACTAGGACGAAATTGTTCATCGTTATATTCTTCGCCCATAACAAATAAATATTTCGTTAATGTTAACTTTTAAATTCCTCGTCATCTAGTACAAATCATTAATTTTATCAGCAACCTTTAACATTATATAAGTCACAGCCCTTTCATGTTAAATGTTGCTAGTAGTGAAAATAAGCAGCTTAGTAATATACTGTGCAAGTCGCCAGAGAACTGCTAATATATAACATGACTTTCTGCCAGTTGCTTTTTCATTTTCCTTATCTTTGTTATTAGGTGTAAAATCCGTTCTATGTACCATTACAACAGTTACTGCAAGAATTTACAAATATATACTTCTGCATACAAGCCCATCATTTAGGGAGGTCAGGAGGGGGCAACTGACCCCCTTGGGTTTGGAAAAATAATGAATATTTATTACTCTGCATATATCTTTTTTTTTTAAGTGTAACATATCCCCCTCCCCTCAGAAAAATTCGAAATGACGGACCTGTCTTCATAGCAAAAATTTTATTCCTCTTTTGCAGATAACAGAATGGCATACAGGAAATGACCACATCAAAAGTAAATTAGAGATTACCCCAGCTAGACAGATGGACTCTGGCACTTATGATTGTGAGGCCAATAACAAATACGCCATTGACCGAAGAGGTTTTAAGGCTGATTTTGGTACCATCAGCAAGTGAGATGATCAAAGGGACGAACTCTAGAGAATGCTTTTTTAATTTGGTGTTTAAATTATAAAACAGGTGCTTTGAAAATATGACTCTCCGATCCTTTCATAGTTTAACTAGGTGCATTTTAACGCTTTTTATGATGCTGAAGAATGTTGAGTGCAAATCTAGTCACTAATCTATAAGGAGAATATTATGCTAGCAAAAAAAAAAAAAAAAATGATTCTTTTGTTCCGCAGTAATAATTAATTCTCTTCAATATTACATACAAAAGGAAATACATAAATCATTTCCTCTTCAGTAAATTTCTTGGCTTAAGCTTAGCTGAATGACATCACACCAAAAATCATTCGTTATACTCAAGCAGGTAAAGGTTAAAGATTCAGACATGATATTATGGCCCCGTGTTTAAATTAATGGAAGTTAGTATACAAAATTTAGAATACAAAAAAAAATAATGGTCTTAGAAATAAAACACAAAAAGAAAAAAAAAAAAACTTTAATTTTTATAAAAAGGGATGAGAATGCTGAAACTATCAGGAAATTTTTACTCTAATTTGAAAAACATGTTTCTCTCTCAAATAAAAATTTGAATATGAATAACACCCAAGTACATTTGATTCAAATGTAACTTATTGGCAGAAAAAAACGAAAGTGGGAATTTTTTTCAATAGATAAAACCAAAACCACCTGCTTTCTAAAATTAAGAAACTAGTATTTTTGTATCGAGCAAACTTTTTGTCAAAAAGTTAATACATAACATACATAAATAAAGAAAAAGATTTTACTACAGGACAGAACAGAATGCAAAAGAACATCCTTTGTCAGGATAGACTACGTAATACCCATTAGTCTATGCTCTAGGTTCACAAAAAGTATGAAATCAGAGGAGTCAACGACAGATGAACCAAAGAAGATAAGCAAGTTGCCCAAGCTTATCTAATTTCTCCAAGATTAAGGAGTCTTGTACCACTGGCGTAGATAAGGGGGTAGTTTTGGGGATAAAAAAAACCCTGAAATTGTAAAGATTGTCTAGATTTCTTGTAAAACAATGAAATTAGCTCACTTCTCCCCAACCCCCCCCCCCCCTAAATCCGGGTCTAGCTACGCCACTGTCTTGTACAGAATTAGTAAAGCATCTAAGGCTTGGTCTGTTGGGAGGAGACAAGAGATTTATTTACAGAAATTCCTTGAAGTAGCTTCTCCAAGCTACCAAATGATTATTAACAAACCTATTGTTCAATAAAGGTGTAATGATTGGTTAAAGAGGGGAAAAGATAGCTCAAAGAGAGCTCCTAGACCAGTGGTGTAGTCAAGGGGGGACGCAGGGGGACGGCGTCCCCCCAAACTTTTTACATTTTAACATAAGCGTCCCCCCCCCCCACTTTTGATTTCAATTGCTTATCTTCTTATGTATAAGCGTCCCCCCAACTTTTTTTTCAGGACTACACCACTGTCCTAGACGGAAGAGTAACAGTGACCAGTTAATCAAATGACTCTGTTGAGCAGCAATAATAAAGGCATCTGGTTAAAAGTTTCAATAATTGATGAGATTGCTAATAGACTGAACAGTTGTGCACCTTTGCAGTCTACTCATGAAATCAAGAAATGTTGCATCAATTTAAGGATTAAAATCAGAACTGATAGATCTCTGCAGCAAAGGACTGGCGGAAGTTGATTCTATTTGAAAACAAAGACTCTACCAGAGTTTAACTAAATAACTCAAAACTATTACCTTAAAAAAAAAAAGACTAAAAAAATATTCATTATAGAGTTTTTACTTTAACCCGTTAAAGCACAAGTTTTTTTCAGAAAAACTGGTAAAAAATGATTGAGGTTTTTTTGACAGAAAATGAATATATAAGTATAAAAGTTATATTTTGCAATTTCAGTTGTGGTGTGAGGTAACAAGAGAGAGGGCAGTGGGGGTAAAAGTTATAAATAAAAATAACTATAATCTAGGCCACCTATTTTTACTAGAAAAGATCTCAGACGGCATTTAAAATGAAATAACATGAGATACAAGATCGCCCGTGTCAGAAACAAGCATGAGCAAATTTGCAGGTAACTTTTGCCCATGTCAGACAGGGGCAAACACGTTAAGGCAGTTTTTCCCAAAGTGTGGCATGCATACGGGAGGTGAGATACGGGAGGAGTTTGGAATTGGTACATGGCTGCCCCAGGCTGAGATCTCATTCCCCAAAATTTTCTATATTTTTAGAGTCTTTTCACATACATATTTTTAGAGTCATTTCACATACATCCCCTAGCTCAAAAGCTTTAAAATCAACGTTCGATTTCTTCCTAAAGCAAAGACCAAGAGGCTTTCTCATTTAAAGATTTTAATGAAATCCTATTTTTACCTTTTTTCTTTTTTGACGAGGGGTACTTTAGCATTATGAAAGTCACGGAAAGGGTACAAAGGTGTCAAAAGTTTGGGAAACACTGAGTTAAGAGGTTAAAATTAACATTAAAAACATTATTAACATTGTTTAAAGTTATAACATTTCCCTCAAGAAATCATCCGGCAAAAACATAATTATTAAAAATATAAAGCAAGGTAGAAAACAAAATTTACATCCAGCACAAACTGAAATAAAATGCCCATCAAGGTGACTTGGATAAATTAAACAATTTCTTTGCATGTGTTATCAATGTACAAAATTCTGCTAAAGCAAAAACGAAAATATATATAAGATTACAAAATAGAGAAAAAAGAAGACCGAAGAATTACAAATTCGTTGATAGTACAAGGAAAAAAGCAAAAATTAAAGGGAGATAGTTATAATGCCATCAACATTATCAGCATCATATACAAAATAGCACAAAATATAAATACAGCCATAATAGAGAGTTAAACACTCGATACACAATTCTTAGCATAATAAGAAACACGTACAAGAAATATTAACATTGCATCCATTTGCTCAAACACATTGTCTTACTGTGTATTTTACTGTGTCATTACTATTAAGTAAAGAAAGAGAGCTATTTACAAAAGTTATTGTAATCAAATGTTAAATGTACCTGTACCTAAATCTGCAGAGCAGTGTGTGATGCTTCTGCAAACTTTTTTGATAGAAATTGTCATGACTAAAGAATTATAAAAACGGGGAAAATGTGCTTTTGTAATGTTAAAATACGAAAACAACCAATATTATAAATGTTCTAAATAAATCCTATGATATGTAAATAATTACTAATAAATACTGTTAATTTGTACTTATTGATAGAACGAGAGGTCTAATTTACTCACTTTCTAAATTAATAACAACTTTCTGACAATTATGATAATAATTTCTGTCATTCAGATTACACAAGATATATTGCACCAGTTTCTCTTTTCTATCTTTTAATGATATTTTTATCAGAAACAGTCTTAAACTTGCATGTGCCTTCATTTAAAACTATTTAACTAGCTTTTCTTTAATTATTTAATGACTTTTTTCTGAGAGTTTCTTAATTCAAAAAACCTAACTACAAGTCAGAATAAATTTCATTGCACAAAATAAAATCTTAAACATTAGTTGAACAACTGCATGCGGATACAACAGCAAGAAAAAGTCTTGCATGTGTTTATACAAGATTAAAATACTAAAGATCATCATATATCTGTGTGTCAATCATTTTGATGCTAACACTTTGCAGGCAGATCATTCTGAGAAAAAACATAGCAAGCCTTTAAAAAACACATATTTTACCCCCCCCCCCCCCACACTATCACTTCTACTTCTTAAAATATCAAATTGTAGGTACAAATGCAATTGCAAGTGGAATTTACAAAGTTTAATAGAGATGTGCTTTTTTTAACATGAATTAAATTTTATGTAAAATTATATACTTTTTAAGAAAAGTATGTCAATGCATAACAACACTTATTAAAACTGACAATCAATGGAATAAATCATTATGAGTACATTACAAGCATACCACTTTGGATGAAAACTTAGAATTAAAACTATTAAGACAAATTTTAAGAAAAATGAAAAATTACCTATTCAATTCATTTCTCAAACAATACTATATGAGCTGTTTAGCTCTCATCAGGGCCAGTTCTAGGCAGATATAATGTGTGACTGTCTGACACTGTGCCCATGGTAGTAATGATTTTAGAATATATGCAAAGAACTATATATTGCTGTAGTAGCTTTAATAAATATTAGCAAAGTAACCAAGTTTTTTTGAATGAAAGATTGATGTCATTGAAAGAAAACCAAATTGATATGAAAAATAAATATCTGAGAACAAGATTTTATGGTCTTAGTGAAACTCTGCTTAGTTGTCAAAATTACTGATAAATTAATTTTAAAAAGGCATGGGATTAAATAACATGAAAATTAAGATATTTTCATACTAAGTTTAACAGATATAATTTTCTTGTCCTTTGCAAAACATTCTTTTTATTATCAAAGCATTTCTTACGAAAAAATCATGTAAATTTTAAAATATTCTTTAATGCCTTAGTTCATAACATATTCAGCGTCAGTAGGAAAATAAAAATGCTACATCATACCAAAATCTTTCGAATACCAAAGCACATGTAGTATCTCAGGATACTATGCACATTGCGGGTAAAATAAAATAATTTTTTGTCTGGATAAATTTCAAAACTATAACAAATTATTTATTCCAGGTTCCTAATTTATTTAACCATCTTTACCCAAAGCTTTGCAAGTGCTCTTTAAGCTAACCATGTGTCCAATAATTACTTATTTAGTTCCATCTGTGGAATGCCATGAAAAACAAAATAAACTACAACTTAAAAAAGTTTAATACTTATCTACTAATATTTTCAATTATTAAACTAAATTTGTCCAAGAATTAAGTGCTGATCTAGGCATTGAATAATATATCTTTTCATTTAGGTGACTATGTGGATCACCTGTATAGGATAACAATCAATTAAAAATTACAAACCATCTAGCGCCCTTGACAACTTGAAGTGTGCACCATAGATGATTTTTTTTTCTCTTTTATCCTCCTCCTATCTTTCTTAAATATTTTATTAATTCCTAATATATGATGAAAATTATGTCCGATTGAGCTAGCAAGGATGAATTTGGGAAAACTAGAAGACCATGTGGTGGTCATTATTGCCAGAACCTAGTCGAAAATAATAATCCGACTGCATGCAACTTTTATCTCGTCTCAAGCAAATCTCCATTGCAAACTCATAAAATACCTTGTGCACACTTCTTTGAGAATAACCACCTTTTACTCAAGATTTGGATTTATGAGAGAACCACCTTTCTAGGTGCTTTCTTGCTTGTAATAAGCAATTATTGAGTGAAGAACATGGCTTTTTGAATTTCCCTTTTATTTTCATATTCTTCGCTCAGTATGTATAACCCATTTATATCAAAATAATACCTAAAGAAATATATCGAAAACTTTTCCCTTTCCTACCCCCCTCCCACTGTGATGATTTAGAAAAAAGAATCTATTACATCCTCTTTCTTTTTTCAATTTGTAATAAAATAAACTGCACCAACCAAAGACATAGAAGATTTGAAGGAGCACATTATGTGTACCAAGAATTATTTTGTTTTTAACTTCATTTAGTTTCCTGTACTAGCATGAACTAAATAGATTAAAATAGCTGCTTTAGCACACTTAGATACTTGTGAAGAATTATACTTATATATCAATATCATGGAAATTTGTGTGGTATTTTATGTATATACTTTTAAGAATTACATTTGTTACAACCAAAATGTGATGGAGTAACCAATATAAAATAAAATATTGAGATTATAATGTGTGTATGGCATTAGATGTTCATGCACTCTGTTTTATATCTAAAATAATAGAATAATGCACACTTTGTCTTAAATTGCAATCATAATATTTGTATATGTTTATCAATTTTAATAAACTCAATTTTATTCTTCAAAAGCTATGTTCAAAATATCCTTTATTAATATACAACACTAAAATAAAACTTTAAAAACTGTACAATATTTGAAATCTAATTCTTAAAAGCTTACACAGCCTTAAAGAAACAAAAACTCCTTTTAAGTTTTCTTGTGCTGGTTAAAATTGTACTTTGAGTAATTAAATGGAAATATCTTCAAAAGTTTGACAATTTAAAATCATTTTCCTAGATTCAGAGAAAAGGGCCTCAAACAGTGAAAATTAGCCAAAAATTTAAATGAAACAAAGTTAAATAAAATTCAGGAATAAAGATAAATAGTGATGAATGCAATTAGACAGAAATTTTCGCATTCATATAAGTCAATCTGTCTGCTTCAATATTTTTAAATAGAACAAATAAAAATAAGAGATTTTCACCAATAAATCTTCACTCTAACATAATCATCATTCTTTCATATATTGTAAATATATTAAACCACTGGGCAAAAAAAGACCAGCTAACGAATGTCAATGCTGTTAATGGGCAAGTTTTGCAAGATTCAATTCTACAATCTGAAACTGTTACTGGTGGCTAACCAGAAAACTTTAGCAAATTTCAAGTCTCCAAATATGAAAATTTTTACACACAAATGATACTGTTGATGGTAAATAAAATGCCTCTTTCTTTCTTTTTTTTTGTAGGTAATCCCAAATTGCAAAACATTTAATTACTCGAAAAGAGATCCCCCTTCTTTTTCTTAAATAGAGTGCCAGAAAATAGTTCATTTAAATCGTGTATTTAAAGGCTTTTATTTAGTGTACCTTATTTTGTTTCATTTGTTTAAAAATAACAATGTTTATTTAATTCATTTAATAAGGATAGGTCGATTTCTCTGGAGCAGCTATCGTAAACTTGCCTTTTTTCTATCTCTCAAGCCATATACATGACAACTAATTCACACAGGCAATGAAAAAATTATAAAAATCAGTGTGCATTATAAGCAAACATTCTTTGATAATATCGCTGAATTCATCTACTGACAGTTTTTATCTGTGTTCAAACCATTCTGCAATTGCTTGCAAAAAGGAAAAAGTGCATTTTCAGGATGTATGAGTACAAAAAGAAGTTTTTATCATGATCATTCAAGTTTTTTACAACCAGGTCATTCAGAAAACTTTGGCAAGCCACAAAAACGCTGTCGGCAACAGGTTCGGTATGGCTGCTCTTGTAGACGCAAAAAGATTACAATACAAATTTGACACACACATGCTGCAAAACTGCTCAGTAAAAAATGTCAAAAAAAATTTTTTGGACAAAAATATATTTGTAAATTTTTTTTTAACTGAGTAATCACAAACAATAATTATGAATATGTGGAGGAAAAATCGCTTTATTTTATGAAAAGCTCATTTATTTATTGGGATTTTTTACTATATTTCTGCATTTTCCTATAGTTTTTGAAATTTTCTCGTTTCACAACTTTTCCAGCCTTCTTAAAGGAGGGGAGGGGGGGGGGGGGGTGGACTGCCTCCATATTAAGCAAAACATTCAGAAACTGATCAATAATTATTTCTAAAAATTGATACATTTCTTTAAGAATTAAATTGCATAACAAATGTAAAATACCCAAAAGTAAGTTTCCTATTCATTTAGGGGATGAAGTAATACTTATCACAATAATGTTTACATCGTTTTACAGCTTGAGCATTTGTCTATTTTTCTGTATAAAGGCTGTATTTTTTTAAGGCAGAGCAGAAATTTGTGATGCTTATATCACAGCCTTACCCCCTATTGTTGAGTGAATGCAAAATCTCCCTTTAACCTCATCACTGCTGAATAACATTTCAACCAAATGTTCTTTCAAATTGAATGCCAAATGTTCAAAAGGAAATATGTTGTACTCCTTAGCTTTTTAATACCAATAATAGGAGAGTTACAGCAGATCTCCTGCTTCTTCCTTTGTTGTGAAATTCAGTAAGATCAGTTGCAGACTCTATACACGCAGATGTTTTTCACCTACATGAACAATTTATCATATACATTTGTTAATCAGTTTAATACCCTTTGCATTCAAAAGGTGAATAACAGAATAAACTTTGCACTTGGCGGCAGCATCAGTGAGAGTTCTATCATGAAAAACTGCTGAACCAAGAAAGAGTCTCAGCAGCAATGACAGAAGTATTTCCAAAACCTGCACTCCCATTTCTACTTTTTATGCACATTTATCTTTTGCAATAAAATAAGTTTTGAAAAAACATCTTATACTAATAAACATGATGATTTTTGAATTCTTCAATGAATGCAGTAAGATATAATTGAATTTGAGTGAATGATAAAAAAATTATCAATTAGATATTTTAATATTGTTTTAAAACTTTATATACAACTGGCGATACAAACATTGACCTAATGCTATGCGGTGATCAAGTAAATACAAAACAAGAAATAATATACATGAATATACAAAACATGGTATAAAGATGCCCCCCCCCCCCCCATCATAACTATTTAATTATTCCCAAATCTTCCAAACTGTATCGTGAACATAAATAATTTGAATTTAAAATAAAGCAAACACTTACTGACAGCATAGCAATTCAAATCGAGATAAACAAAATACTACAAGTAAATCAGATTTGGATAAAACACAATGAAAACATCAATATAAAATTGAAATAAAGCCAACTCCTAACATTGGAACCCACAAAAAAACTTTCTATAAAAATGATTATTTTAATTCATATTAAAACTATTACAAAAAATTATATCTATTCAACCAATTTAACATTGTAGGTTAAAAAAGGCTTATCTTAAAAATTTATTTAAAATATTGAGTTTTGTGCAAAAGATAAAACTTACCTGCGTTTCTGTTTAACAATATCAACATAGTCGACAGATCGTGCATAGAAGCCATCAGAAGATAAAGCTCCCCAGAAATTAGACCATAGCCTATTGGGCCTTACTAACATGGGAGCAATTACTGGCCTATAAAGTATTAAAACTGTTTAGTGCCAAGAAAATGAAGTAAATATGAACTAATCAATAAAGCAAAAAAAAATTAAATGCATATATTAATAATGAAGCTATTAACTCATCTTCAAAAAATTAGCAACAACAATTAAAACAAGAAAAGGAAATTCATCAAAAAAAAAAAAAGCATCACTAAATTTTTAAAAGTGAAAATTGTCCTTCCATAGAACTACAGGGAAGCAAACCAAGAAAATGTACTAAATCACGTGACTGTTTAGACATTGAATTCTTCAAATTTTATGTAATTTACTTTTGCTGCAGAGCAATAATTTTCCTTTTTTACTTAAAATATTTTTCATCAGTAATTATATCAGTTTAATTTAAAACTTCATATGATTTTCAATTTGATTGTCTCGAACAATAGCAACATAGACAATTTGGCATGAAATAAAAACATCTTAAAATGTCAAATCTAATTTAAACCAAAAAATATATTATATTTATTTTTAAAATCAATACATTTATGCATAATTAACAAAAGAAGTTATATTGAAATAAATTGCAGAAATATTGTCTAGTTGTAAAGAGGAATTATATAACAAATGAGTAATTAGTAACCTGAAAGTAATTTCAAGAATAATGAACCACAACTAGTTCATAAAACACTGAAGTTATTTGTGTAAGTGTTTGTACAAAACCTTTCATGTCCGTAATGAGACATAAAACCGAGAGTCGTATTAAAATGTATCACAGTAATTATTTTTTCAAATTTACAGTAAAATAATTACTGGGATGTTTGGGACAAAAATGAGGATTGATTAATTCTTTCATGAATTTACAATCATGCTTTTTCATTTTATGTATCACTACAAAGGCCCATACATGTAACAAGAAAATGTAAGTAGAATGATAAGAAAAGGATTTTTAAAAGCACTGAAGAAGAAGTAACATTTCACAGGAGCAATAGATTACTTTTATTCAAATTAGTTTCTTACTTGTTCTGCTCTATTAAGAGACGTAAGGTATCAGGATTTGTCATCTGGGCACTTGCATCAAGGGAAAAATAGTAGTCACAGTTTACTTTTGTGCATTCCTCCCTATAATGGAAGAAATACATTTCAGAATATTGTTGTGCTTAGAAACAAGAATATATATATATATATAGCTTTAATAACAAAAAAGCTTTAATAAATTTCACAAACAATATTAATGATTTCATATTAAAAACCGCATATACATATACCACTCCCTTCGAAGCTTTTTCAGAATGGAAACATAACATACTACTTGATTTTATATATTTTTTAAAAACCCATCTTAATAGTGATGAATTTGAATATCAAAAAATTAGTAACAAAGACTTAAGCTATGTAAAAAATATACAAAAATCATTCATATTTGTACCTGTGGATAAAGCGGCCAACAACTATGCAAATTATATGTAAACAATTTTATAAAGAAAAAATTATGACCGAATTGAATAACATCTTTTTACAAACCTGTAGACACAGAATGAAGTTCTATTTACAAAAATTTCGCTGCTTTTGCAAAGGAATGCAAATCACTATTCGGAGAAAAAGTTTTTTCGGTTCCTAGGGAATTAAAAATTCCTCTTCTTTTTTTGACTCCAAAATTCCATAAACTCCAATCGGCTTCAGATTTATCTGTTGCACTATTGGTAGTGTGAATAGCTTTTTCAATATACATGTACAAAAACTATTAAAACAAATTTACGATTTTTTAAGAAATAAATTTCATAACACCAGCTATTTTTGGTCAATCAGCAACAGCTCGGATGTTGTAAAAGCCTTAATCGCTTCCCCTCCTACACTCTTATACTCTTATGATTTTGAAAATTTATTTAACAATATTCCAATTCATCTGCTGGTACATGCAATAGACAAATTATTTGATTTTTTTCACCTAGAGTCTGAAATTAACTTGAATAAGGATTTTACCCTTAATTTATGCAGCTTTTGTTTCAAAAATAATTTTTTAAAATTCCACAACTTGATTTATAAGCAGATAAAGGGTATAGGAATGGGAACCAATTACTCTAGCACTGCTGCAAACCTTTTTTTTATTCTACTACAAATTTAAATATGTGGTGCATTATAACAATAGAATATGTGCATTCAGATATATTGATGACATTCTGGTTATCAATTTTAATATTGCTGAGGAGTTGGAAAAAATTTATCCCAATTGTTTAAATTTAAAATCTACTAATAATAATACATACAGAACTAACTTTTTGGATTTATCATTGAACATTAGAAACAGTAATTTAATTATTGACGTATATGATAAACGTAAAGACTTCAATTTCCATACCATCACTATGCCACACTGGCAAAGTAATTTGCATAAAAAAGTTTTCATAAATATTATCAGAGGTCAACTATACAGGTATTTTAAAATCTGCAATAACAAATATAACTTGGATAAAAATGTTTTCACCTTCTCTGCAATCCTTTTTTACTATAATAATTATCCGCTGAATTTTATTAACTTTTACATTAAGTCGTTTAAAACTTTGGCGTAGCGTCTTGCAGTTGCTATATAACCATAACGGAACCTCATTGGCACACACGGGATGAAGATTCCTGGCTAAAGTCCATCATTTGGAACGCCAGTTTTTGGATGTTGTGTTGGTCAGTGAGCGAGATCGGAAAGTCAAGGTCAGCCACATGGACACGGACGGACTTAGCCATCACATGGCGTATCTCTTTCTCGGCTAGATGTTGATGTCTTCCTTTTCTGGTCCTGCCTTGGGAGGTGAGTAGATTTAGAAGCTATATTTTAATCGTATTGCTTTGCAGGTCTGGGAGGGGAAATTTCGGCTATAGCATGTTGTTTTTTTCTATTTTTACATTTTGACTCAGTCAATATCACGTAAACTCAAAACTTCTTTTAATAATAAAATTAAAAAAAAAAAAATTTATGTTCTTTTTATAACTGGATAAATTATTTTGATTATTCAAATTATTTTGATTATTCACTTTGCTTGTAACTCCCAGCCTTATATTTTTTTAGTTATAAAAATATTTTTTCTCGCATGCTATGCTGGGATTTCTCAGAAACCTGCAATGACAATATTTCGTTATATATGCTTCCTGCTCCCTCCCACTGATGAAGAGGCAGGCTCTTTTTCATATTTGAATGTTTATATTTGTGATTTCCCACGTTCAGCCTTTTATATTTAATTGTTGTTTTTTCACATACCCACTAATTTTTATATATATATAATCTCTATTGCATACATATATTTTGCAACTGTTTAAGTGTGCTGCCTCGTGCGCCTTTTCACAATTAGATTCACTTTATTAACTTTTGATTATATATATATATATATATATATATATACGTATACAGGGCCATTGGTAATGGGGAAACCGAACATGAGTTCGGTCCACATTAGCCTGGATAATTAAAACTGTACTCTAATGGGTTATTATTCATAATAACTGGTCATTATTAGTGAAAGAAGCAATTATTCTTAATAATCACTGGTTATTATTGATAATTTATTTAATTGCAACATATACATAAAGTATATATATATCAAAAAGAAAAATGAATAACAAGTTTTTTAATACTAGCGGAAGGGGGGGGGGGATAGGATGAGAATGAGGCTGGACTCAACAGTGTAGGAAGTATCAGAAGAAAAAAGGTAGGGAACAAAATACAACAATTAATTATGGAATACTATAAAACTTAAAATTTTAAACTCTAGTTCTTTATATTATTCCTAGATTTTAGATAATATAAGTTCACTGACGACATTATAAACAATACTCACAAGCCGAGGTTACGTGCATGCCATTCTTTGTAATTATTTTCCAATTTCAAGTATGTAACACTATTGTATTTGTGCTTGTGAGAATCTAAAAAGTTCTCCACATCATCTTTATGGTATTCAGCCTATATAAAAAGTAAAGCATCAAGATATATAAACAGAACAAAAGTACTTTTCAAATATAATATAAAAACAATCCAACAAATCATGTAACTCGTATTAGGTGGATATGAGACTGTTGTATAAATTGCCAGCATCTTAAAATTTAGGAGGAAAAAAATATGAATTTATCTGATTATATCTTTAGAGAAAATAAGTTTTTTTTTTTTGAATGTGTAAGATAATAAAACAGGCGGTTTTTCTCTTTAATCAATTTGAATGCACTGAAAAAACATGGATCAATTATGGAAATTTTGCACCAATTTTAACCGCATTACATTAGTTCTTTTGAATGTAGTACCACAATTCAACATACAACTTATTTGCTTCGGTGGGAGGGAAAGCTGATTAAATTCACTCTTGATGCTGATGTGTAGTGAGAACATTTCCATTGATCAATACTATCACTAGCTATGCAGTTGTTGGCAAGATGCATTTGAATTGTTCCTGCATCATGTACATACTCAAATACATTTGAATGAGTGGTGTGTAATAATATCTTTGATTAGTATGCAATTATAATGTGTAAAACCTTTTGACAATGACAAACATGACTCATCACAAGCAAAGCATTGCTTAGACTCTCCTTCTTTCTCTTTTTAAATTAATATTTCATTGATGCATACCTTATTTTTTAATAACAAATTACAAAATCATTTAAAATGTGTATGTATCTGAATATCTAATGCTAAACTTCTCAATATTAAATGTTTCAAATTTCTAATTTTGTTGGCGATTCGGACAGCATACAAATTGTTGAAGACGCAAAATAAAAAAACTCTGAAACTGTCTTTGTGAATAATAAGAAAAAGAAAGAAAAAGATAAAATAAACATAAAAAAATACTTAGAAAGTCAAAACTTAGTATGAGCAAGTTTTTTTCTGTGTGTGGGTGGATAAACATTAAAATAAGTACCTAAGTTTTTTTCTTCACTGTATGATTTGAAATTAGTGAGGGTTAAAATAAAAACACAAAAAATAAGACAAAATCAATTTTTCGCAATCAAAAAATACAAGCAATAGTTAGAATTTAAATAAAAATATTTCACTCACAACAAAAGAACAAATAATGTTAGAATTCTGATGGATAAAATCTACTAACCCCAGAATGTATAAACAGGTCCATTCTTTCTTTCGGGTAATCAAGTAATAAAACTCGATCAAAGAATTCCTTAATAAATGGTGTGGGATGTTCTACAAAGATAGCTAAAATAACATGAGGCTTTTGCTTAACCTAGAATTGAAGAAAAGAAATGAAAGAAAATTTTTAAACAATCCTGTTCTAAAACTATTCATTCACTTTTTATCACAAAATATTCTGAATTTAAAGTTGCCCACATTTTAAAATGAAACATAATTAAATATAATTTTAGAAACATATACATCACAATGAAAAACAAAACAAACCTTAAATTTTTCTAAAGATATGTTATCTTCCTTACAACTCAAGCAACCTTTTTTTGGTATCCAAGATTTTGCCAAGTAATTTCCTAGTGAGTTTAATGCAACCTATATAAATACATAAATTAGATTACACAAGTAATACAAATAAAAGTGTTGTCAGTTATAGGTCACTACATGCTATTAAATTATTTGCAAAATAGTTACTTAAAACTAATGAACATGTTGAGACTATTGTTCTAAACTCTTTCAGTTTATTTTGTTCACCCAAAAAAAAGACAAAGGATAAAGCTATGAATTGACCATTTTGATTAATTCTGAGTGATTTTTTTCATTCAGAAAAAAGATAAGAAGGTACACTGAAAGACTCCAGATACAACTTCCTAAATATCTATACAAGTGTTGAAAATATTTTGTAATTTTAAATCACTTAATACCTAAAAATAATACATGCCCAACAATAATGCATTTAAAAACTAAAATTAATCTGTCTGATGTACTATTTTTAACAAACTACTTTGAACTATATAGACTGGCTTTAAAATCATATTAATGCACTAAAAACATTTCTTTCCAATGCAACAAAGTTCAGACATGTTTCCCAGAAATATAAAACTAATTTTTGTCTCTTCAGAATATGTCACTGCAGACAAGAAAGAGAAAGGGGAAAAGCTTTTCAGTTAGAAATAAATTCTAAAAAAAATAGCAGTAGGGGAACATGGAGCAAAGGAAATGGTAAAACATTTACTCTGTTTGCAAACTGTTTAATAATGCTTTAATTGTGTTGCATAACATGTAGTTGATTCCACCAAAAAAAAAAAAACAGTTAACTCTAAAGATCAAACTATATGTTAATACAAGCCATTTTCAAAATTTGATGCTCATGTGGTGCTATTTCGATTTAACGCTTTAAAACCCGTAATAGCCGAAATAGCCCAACCACTACATTCCTGTTATAGCCGAAAGCAGCCAGAAGCATTTCTTTCCCCTCCGAAGCGACCAGCGTGAAATCGTTAAATGACAGGTGTCGACCCCCTGATAAAAGCCCTATTGAGCTGCTTCCCAATACCTCCTCCAAACTGGTTTCTTTCTTTCTAGGACAATTACAAATATTTCACCCTGTTTCAACATCGCGAGAAATGGTGTGCACTTTTGCAGCTTTTGCGGAAAACGTGCCTTTCGAATTTTTTTGAATTGTTATTGACCATTCTTTAATTTCAAACTTGATTTTCGATTGATTTCAAACGTTTGCGAACTGCTGCAAAAATGTCTAAGATAAGAAGAATTCCGTATACATAAACTCACACCTGTATAACTATATAAGAATATAGCTGTACTCTACCATATTGATGAAATTATAAAAAATCTTGAAGTATTGGAGTGACCAATGAACTGATATATATGCATGAAGTATAAATATCGAACACTGAAACATGAATGAAATGAAAGGAAATCGTTTAAACACAGACAACACTATTTTACAGTTTTTCTTAATTACCCAAATCTTCTCAAGGGGTTATTCATAAATGATGTCACTCTTCGAGGGGGGAGGGGGTTCGTGAAATTGTGACAAAGGAAGGGATTAACAAGAAGAGTTACATCATGCTTATGCAACACACCTTTTCATATGACAAAGGGGGAGGGGGTATGTAGAAGTGGCCCTTTTTGTGACAAAGGGTGGAGGGGGTCAAATATATGGGGAAAAAACGTGACATCATTTATAGACGACCCCAAAGAACTATATGCGAAACATTTTCATGACCAATAAAAAAACTAATATAATTCCATTCTTTTTGAATTCATTCAAAGAGGGAATATACAATTTATTGTTATTATTACTATTATATATTACTATATATATATATATAATCTATCAGTGGCGTAGCTGCACCCGGATTGGGGGGGGGGGGATTTCTTCAGAAGAAATGAGCTAATTTCCCTGTTTTACAAGAAACATTGGTCCAATTCTATTCTTCACCTTTTCAGTATGGTTATTCCACAAACCCCCTTATCTAGTCTTGTGTAACCTATAATTTCTACATCGAAACTTCGCACGTTGACACACGTTTTGAGACTCAATTTATTCATGATAGAAAATATTAAAATCTAACATCTTTTGGTGAAACGTACCCTGAAAATGAGTTTTCAGGGTACGATATCGAAATTTATTTCCTGACCGTAATATAAGTTATTTTCGTAAAATAGGAACTAACAACGTTTTCTACTGTGCTAAATTGGGAAGTAGCTGCTTGAATATTAGATAAATACGGAAACAAATCATTTTTTTTTAGTTCTGAATATTTAAATAAAAGACAAAAAGCCCATACGAAACAATACTTATATACACATGTGTAAAATAAGTTTAGAAAGAAAAAAAATAGAAAGAAACGGATGTAGCACTATTTATGTATTAATTTTTTTAGCCGAATTTTAAGAAAATGCACGGACTCGAAAGGAATTTCAGGGCCAACCTCGTACCTCGATGTTTCTGTTTCCCGTCAAAGGCGGGATACAACCTGTCAGCGCTGAAGGCACATGAATGACTAAAGGGGGAAAGCATTCGCTCATGGATTTGGGCTATTTTTCCGGTAAGCAAAGGAGAAAAAATATTTTGTCGCCCGGGAATTAAAGAGTTAAATCAAAAATGCTTTTTGCTATTATATAATGATAAAATACCTGTTATTAATATTTTAAATATTAATTAAGAGATGCTGATGCCCAGTGCATTGTTAATTTATTTTATGCTAGGCTTGTTTGGATTTCAAATATTTAGTACAATTTGTCATGTGCATATGGGGCAAAGTAAAATACATATTTAATTTCACTTTGTTCATACCAGTCCCCATATAACTGAACTTGTCACTTTTCTATTCATTCATTCAATTTTTAATTCATTTATTAATTAGACTTTTCCTTCGTTCATTTAATTATTCATTATTTTTTTAAATTCATTAATTTGTTTATTTATTCACTTATTTTATCAATCATTCATGCATTTAGTTACTTTTAGTAAAAAGTATTTTTAATTCTCTGTACTTGGAAATATGAATCATTACGTGTTATTCCGACTAGGGATCATTCATAAATGATGTCATGCTTCGAGGGGGAGGGGGGGTCCGTGTAATTGTGACAAAGTGTGACAAGGGGAGGGGGTAACAAGTGTGATATCAGGCTCATACAACATAGCATGACATGTGACAAAAGGGGGGAGGGGGTCTGTTGAAGTGTGACAGTTTGTGAAGTGTGACAGTTTGTGTTTGTGTGAAGGGGGGGGGGTCAAATATATCGGGAAAAAGCGTGACATCATTTGTGAACGGTCCCCTACCAGAAGGCAACATACGAATGCAAAAGGTTAATTATCCCATTGAAAACGATTTCGTTAGGAATATGTTTCAATTTTTCACTTGCCCATGTATGGGGCAAAATGATATTTTTCCACTTTTATTGTAGCTTACACATTTACGGCCTCAAATGAAAAATAAGATTTCAATGCAAGCTTTATTTCAAAATTCATAGTTCTACCTGTAAGTAGTTATTTTCAAAATAAACTTCCAATTCAGTCATTTTCAAAAATGTAATTTAGCTTAACTATTTCACCCATATTTTTGTCTTTTTTTAGATGACAAATTATGTTTGACAATTGAAAATTTTTTCACAATTGAGGTATCATATAACAAAAATATTGTTCACAAAGTATAATAATATGTAGGTCGAAGAGAGATGAATATGCTGACCAGTACGAAAGGAAATTATTAACAAATTGTTGTGGCAAGCATTCCCCAGGTTAAACATTGTCACATTTTTATGTTTGAGGACTAACAAATTTTAAGGGATTAATATATAAATGAAACATGTTAGGCTTGTTTGTATTTCAAATATTTAGTACAATTTGCTCCTACACCAGTCTACTAACTTGTGTAGATAACTAAACTTGTTACTTTTCTATCCAACTGGGAACAAAGGCATATAACATTAAAATACAAGAAAAAACAAAATTGTAGCAATAATTTTGAAAAGTGGCTACATACCTTACTTGCTCCATTTCCATGAACAACTAATGGATTAGTACCAAATGCTGTATTATGAAGGTAGCTGTCGTCATCAGAAAAACGCAATTCAACATCACCTGATAACAAAGATTTTTATAAAAATTCAGTAGTCAACTTCTCTTAGCATGTTAAGTCAGAATTATTTTTGAAGATCTTGCAATAAAAAAGGAAGAAAATAAAAAAAAGTTTCAATAATTAATGTTAATTACATAGAATTGTATAATCTCAAAATTTCCTCACCTACAGCACCATTCAAATTTTGAAATATCTCAGCTTTATGATCTAGTTTAATCATCCACTTTTTCTATGTAAAAGAAAATTTCATACAGTAAAAAATATATACCTATATATATATATTATCTTCAAACATGAAAATTACAACATAGAAACATATTGGTATGATGCACTCAAAAACATTTCTTATAAAATACAATCTTATGCAAAACAGAAACTTTTCCTTGCACCTTCAAACAATAAATCAATAATGCTTTTTGAAAAACCTCACGAAATGGTGGTAATTTACACGCTGTTACCAAACATATTAAAAGCAATTGCAAAGTAAGGACTACAAAAATTATCATTTGTTTTTTACCCTGCTGAAAATTTTCGTACAGTTTAAATAATTAGGTTCCTGAAAATATACAGAGCTACCCAAAAGTAAAACTAATATACAAAAGGCCTAACTTTTGTTTGCAGTATTTGAACTAGCATAACAAGTTATATTGGGCAGCTTTATTATAAAAAAAGAAATAAAAGAAAAAATAAGTAAGATAATGAGTTATGCAAAAATTATTATAAATAAGTGTTTTTCTCATTTGGAACACTTGGGAAAATCCATACTAAATGAACAAAAATTATTGAAACTATACTTTATTTCACATTTTAATTAAAAAATTATAAATAAATTCTAACTAATTTTTTTTAAAGGGCTGTGGGGGGGGGGGGGGGCAAAAAGTCCTCTTTAATAAATGCAATTTTAAAGAAAAATAAATCTCTGAAATCAAACGATGCAGCATCCAAATCTAGCAATTTTAAATATCAACAGACATGAATAAATAAATTTATCAGGAATAAATATATTCACACTACTATGCATGAATTAAGAGAACTTCTTCATGCAGGAGAGGCATTCAAATATTAGAACTTCCATATTTTGATAAGTTAAACATCTGTTGAGATCTAAATGCAAACGCTCCTAACTTTAAAAACAAAACATTTCTTTTTTTATGCAAGTATAAACAAGAACTGCATACCCTAAGGTCTTCATCCAGGTACACTTTGGTATAAAACAATTGATCATCATCTTCATCCTTTAGAGATGATGAAGTCACAACTTCATAAATATAAGATGAGTATCCAACAAAGCCTAAAGATTTTTTTAGAGAATACGTAAAATTAGAACAAAAAATAGACACAATTTACAAATGTTGTTACAGTATAACATTGATTTAAGAATGCTTGATTTAATGATTTCCTCAACTTAGCAATAGATTTTAAAACTCCCAGTTTGGATTTGATAATATCCTTGATCTAATGATAACATTTAACAGCCCATAGATAATTGTTACATTGAGGTCATGTAATTCTAAAATAAATGACCTCTCATACTAATCCTAACAAAATATAATGGTAGATTAACACATGGTCAGTTTTGAAAACTATGTGTTAAAATCACTTTTATTTTTGCTCATGAAAAGCAAAATGGATTACTTGAAATTTTGTAATTAGCATAAAAATATATTTATTTTTAATATAAAATTACTAATTGTGGTGTCGGCAGAATGTTTTTTTAAGCAAATTATTTTTCCTTCATCTTTATCGTTGACTTGTTTCAGGGTCTACAATTAACTAAAATACAATCATAGGTAAACAAATGTCTTCTTTAAATGCTTCTGATTTTAATCAGTTATGAAGCATTTAAAGTAACATCTGAAATAGAAAATGCATGCTTTTGCTTACTGGCAGGTGATACGTTATTTTGGGAATAAGACATGCCATTTCAATGTGAGTATAATGAAAATGAAGACAAGTGGTCCCTTACCTGTATAAGAGAAGTCAGGACAGTCTGCCAGTCACCATAAAAGCACAAAGCAGAGTTAGGTGGGGGCAAAGAAAGTATAAAATATTAAAGTTAAGAAAAGTTAGTCATCATAATGCTTGATAAATGTAATAGAGCCTCAATATTTAAAAGGATTGCTTTCTGTTACATTATTTAAATTTGAATTCAAATAATTCATACATCAATATATCAACAAGAAATAACTTTTATATTTTGTTAACATGTCATTGAGAATAAGGTGCAATTTCAAATTTATTTTTGACAAGGTGTTTACCTCTTTTGATTTATTGTAACTGAACTTTTTTAAAGCAAAAATGCTAGCAGTTGAGAAAAATCTCTACAATTAAAAAAAAGCATCTTGCAGATTTTTAAATTTTAAACTAAAATGAAGTCAGCACAAAAAAGTGGCATAACATTGTGTTACAATGCTTCAAAGTAATTCAGAATCCATAAGAAATACTTTATACTAACTATTTTGCTTAGTGTAATATTGTACAGTAGGGTGGAACGAAAAAAATTAACTTTTGTTTTTTAGTTCGTAATAGCACGGAAACGTTGCCTTTTGGTATAGATCAGATAAATTTAAAGTATGAAAAATATTGGAGTACGCCTTGAGGTGCCGCAAAAGACGTTCAAGTTTCGTAAAATTGAAATTTTTTCTACATTTTGAAATTTTTTTTACGAAAAAATTATTACTTTATTTTTGATTTGCAATAGCACGGAATAGTTGCCTTATGGTATAGGTAAGAAAAATTTAAAATATGAAAAATGTTGGAGTACATTTTGATTCGCCGCAAAGACGCTAAAAGTAGCCAAAGTTTTATGAAAACAGTTTTTATAGCTTTTTCAAAGATTTTTACAAGTTTCGATTAAGTTTTAAAAAAGCTTTATAATATGAATATAATGGTAAAAATACCTTTAGTATTGCATTGGCATGTTTGTAAAAAAAAAAGAAATTTAAAAATTTTTAACTTTTGGTAAAATATTTTTTATGAATTTTTCGTACACTGAACGTTACAAGAAATTGTTTTAAATACGTATATAAGCATTATAGTTGGAAACAATTTATTATTTACAGATAATAATATATAATAAAATATTCTGTATCCTTAATAATTACACATGTTACAGATGCAAAATGTTTGCTTCTATTTCATTGCTCCATTAAACTCTTTTTGTTTAACTTTTGGCATATTCACACGCGAGTCAGTTTTTGCTTTCCTGTAACTGCTCTCGCGATTGAACTGTTGTTCTTTTGAGCAGATTCGGACACCAGTTTCACAGCTCTTCCCACTGCTTGTGTGTGACTCCTTTGGTTGCTTAGCTTTACCATCTTAATGACAAAAAGGATGTTGCAATGGTAGCTAATTGCAAAGGAACAAACATGTTAATCATTGTAAAGGTATTTATATTTTATTTTCCACGAAAGAAGGACTACTATTATTATGTGCAGTGTTTGTAATGGTTCCATCACTGAAGTTCAAAAACTATTTGTTGATTTCTCTATCGTCAAGAAATACCAGTATACTATCTGTTATGTCTTTTCCGATGCAAGATTTTGGTGTTACGTGGCCTATAAACTTGAAGTTTCGTTTCTCTATTAGTGAAATGTACTCTTCTGAAATAACTTTCCTGTACAACTTACTTCCTTTCTTTTCTTGAACGATGCTATGTCTTTTTTACCTTTAGGAAAAAAAAAAACAATCCTTTACTTTCAGTTATCTGATTTTAGCTATGGTCATTAATGATATATCTTTGATATGTTGATTTTGCTCTTCTAATTTCTTCCTGTGTATTACATTAGTTTTGTCTTTTTCTGTGGTTACACCCATGTCCTGTAAAGCAGTAACCTGTCTTAGCTGCATCTAAGTGCTTTTCTGTAGTTACGATTTTGAGGGGTCTGGTACATTTATATCTTCTTTTACAGTTGAAGGACTTGCTTGCATTGCCTCTTCTGGTAAGGAACATTGATGTTCTTCAGCACTGTCATTGTCTCCAGTAACCGTTTTTGATATACTAGTATTTTTTGATGCACTAGTATAACTCTTTATTCTTTTCTTGCTTGTTTCTTCCTTGAAGCGCTAGTTTTATATATATTGATATTACATTATAACCCTTTTCCCCTCAGAGCTTTGATCCTTTAGAAACTCTTATTCCATAACTAGTATTTTTTTTTCTCTTTTATACAAACACAAGTATTAAACTTTACACACTCACAGGAAACAGTATCAAATAAACACTCAGCATCTTCTCTAAATTTTTTGACGTTGCAATCAAACTTATCGGACCAACTTCTACTTTTAGACCGCAATAAATACTTCAACTTAGCATTCTAAGATTTATCCTTTGTAATTTTTTTTTTTGCTAAAAACAATGGGAAAGGAAGCTCTTGATCCTATTTGTTCAATTTTGGGAACTAAAGTCACATATTTCACATACCGTAGGATTTTTCTCTGAAGGAACTATGAAGTATGTCCAACCGGAGCACTTCTAACAGATGCGTTTTACAAGCAGTTTCACTGCGAGCAAATCACTAAATTTCCCCCAAAAAATAGGACATTCCAACATTTGTCTTGACTAATTTAGACCGAGTCATTTTCACTCAATAAAATAAAAAAACTAACAAAAAATTGCGTTAATCTATTACTGAATAGGCGGAGTGCAAATGCCAACTCAACTGAATTTGGCAAAGGTACAGAGCTTGCCACCACATGCAGACAAATCTCCCCATTCCCCTAGCCCACCCCCAATTCGAAGTCCGGCAATTACTAAGGCTCTTGAATACCATACCAATGCAATAGTAAAGGTGTTTTTATCATTCTATTCATATTATAAAGCTTTTATAAAACTTAATCGAAACTTGTAAAAATCTTTGAAAAAGCTATAAAAACTGTTTTCATAAAACTTTAGTTCCTTTTAGCGTCTTTGCAGCGCCTCAAAATGTACTCCAACATTTTTCATAGTTTCAATTTTGCTTATCTATACCATAAGGCAACTATTAGACGCTATTAAAAATCAAAAATAAAAAAATATTTTTTTCGTAAAAAAGCTTCAAAATGTAGTAAAAATTTCAATTTTAAGAAACTTTAACATCTTTGTGGCACCTCAAGGAATACTCCAATATGTTTCATATTTTAAATTTACCTTATCTATACCAAAAGGCAACTTTTCCGTGCTATTATGAACTGAAAATCAAAAATTTATTTTTTTCGTTCCACCCTATTGTACAGTATTGAAATAACTGTTCTGCTATTTGATATTTTCATTACATGAGGGCATTTACAATAAATTCTTCATATAACTCACAGATCACAAATGTGATTGACCTTTTTTTCTTAACAGTACATAGCAGCAAACATATTCACAAGTAAATAGTATGCTTAAAACAGGGGTCATCACTAGGGTCATGGGACAGACTGTGCCATTGAGATTTTTGGTACGTGTGGGGGTATTTGGCCGATTTGGGAGGTCATTGGTTTGGAGGGTTCCGTAGCTTTTTAGGGGGTGTGCCATTACTCTGAAGGGGGGGGGGGGAGTGAGCACCCCTGTTTAAAAATTATCAACGGCATAAATATGGCATACATAGGTGAAAAAAGACATAGCAATGTCTATGCTTCTTTGAAAATAACAAAATAACAGAAAAAGTATTTAAGACTGCTCAAAAAAAAAAAGGGAAAATACACTAGTGTTAATTTATCTGCCATGTTATCTCAATTTAGGAGATAAAATTTAAATTTTTAAGTATAGGGCCGATCCCTCTCCATTTTTTATGCATGGTGAGTATCAGAAACATATGAAAACAAGGGAAAAAATCAATGTTATTTGACAATTTCAGCCTTTTGTGTATTTTCACATTCTAAAATTTTGCATTCAATACCTTAACTTGCTTACTTTTAATCCATTAAAAGTAAATGACTATTACAAAATGTAATAAATTTCGGGGCATAACAAGAGCAGCATTAGCAGTACAGTGCCAAGTGACACCGTCTTGTACTAAATATCTATGGGTTTTGGTGGATCTTCTACGAATGTCTCCCAATGGGATTATTTTCAGGAAGGGGATCTGAGAAATTTGGCAGGAATTACGTCGTTCCACCTTGCTTTTGTTGATTGAAAGAAAAGTGGAAATAATGACAAAAATTTATTTAAGAAAAACATGTTGTACATTAGGTTAAAACCTTCAATCATAATGCGTTATTAAATATCACAGGATAATATTTAAAATAAAATAATTTTCCATCGGTATTAAATCTGCTTATGACTATTAAACCAGGGGTTATTAATGCAAATGCAGTTGAATGGTTATACAACGGACAGCAAGAGAAAAGGTAAAATTGGGAACTTAATCTGTCAATAACAGCACAATATACCACCTTTTTTCTTTCTTTTCCTTTTTTTGCACGAATGTAGCAACTGAAACTCACCGCAGGGAGGGAGGTGCTTTCAGGGAGATTTTTTTGGCTGTTTGGCCGATTTGGGGGGCTTTGAAATTTTTTAGGGGGTACGTCATTGCTATGGGTGGGTGCCTGAATGAGCTATAATATAAAAGATATGAAAATAAATAGCTTGCACATTTTAAATTGCATTATAAGACTATGTTAATAGTTTCCCTTACAAGTGGAGAAGAAATGAATAAATCTGTTCAATGTCCATGTAATTTTAAAACATATGTTCTTCTCTACTAAGAATTTATCACAGCGCATTTGTTTTATTATTTTGTGAGTATGACAGGTACATCTTGTTACAATATAAATAATTGATGCATGATTTGCCCATCAAAACTTTTTCTTTTTCCTCAGACAATTTTTTATGGCAATAAAAAACTTAAGGAGCCAGAAAAGGTTTTCTCACTTTTAAAAGCTAAACATTATAGACCAAAATTGTTCAAACAGTTATATAAACCATTTATGAGGCTCTAGTACATTTCATTTTGTTAACTGAAAAGAAATGTTAAATGAAAACTAAAGAAAAAAAAAACAGTAAAATGAAAACACTCATACAAAATTAAAAATTTAGCATAAATGAAAATTTGAAATTTTAAGGAATAATGTTAAATAAATTGGCGTGCTCAGCTTTTCAATAATCTGCCCATGTTCCCCTTTCACAGGTGTTCATGACTAAGCTTTTTGTCTAATTTCAAGAAATCAAAGAAGCATGCATTTTCTATCATTAAAATAAACAGGATAAATAATGATTATTCATACATCTTTTTTTCAACAATGATATTCAATATTGCCTCATTGAGCATTGCATTTTAAGGACAAAAATTGAGAATGCATTATAATTTTCAATGAAATAAATAATATTAATTTTCTTGACTGAAACTTTCGAGTTTTTTCAATTCTAAATGTTTGGAGTAAATTTCCTCAAAATAATTTCACTGAAACTGACTAACCCCTTTTAGCAAAAATTCATTTTGCTGCAACAATTGGAATTGCTTGGAGATATACAACACCCATTCATTTTGCTTAAATATATAGAAAACAAGACTTCTACCAGAAGTAGAAAACTTTAAAAGAAGGTAAAAAATATCTAAAATAAGAATATTCACATAGAAGCCCATTGTTTAAACCTTCACCAGTATGCTTGAGGAGAAAGTCTCATAGTGAAAAGATTGATAATCTGAAATAACAATATTTATTGTTATTACTATTATACAATGTATTTATTTCTCTAGTGCTCACTTTGCCAATGTGTATTACGTTCAATGAGTGTGACCCGAGGAAGACCACCCTGACCTCCCAAAAAAGTTTCTTTATTCGGCAAATTTGGAGATGGTATTTTAGTATAACTTGCTATTTACTTGTTGTGTAGCATGCATATATCTATTTGATCATAGTCAGCTGTCAGTGAAAAGATACTTCCTTTGTTATTTATCAAAGCAATAAATATTAATGCATTCCAAACATCTGGCAAAATGATATAGTCTTTTTCATTGTTTTTGTCAATATGCCTAAGTCTCATCTCATTACATGTATGTATATGCGAATGCTTACATTTTATGATTTCGTAAAATTTAGTTTCATTGATAAATTGAATTCTCCTCTCCCAAAAATATAAGTTTGGGCACTTCATGTCCAACAACGCTTTCCAGAACATCAGTCTTATGGGCTTTCAACTGTTGTTTTTTGCTACTCTTTCCCCTTTAAAGTTTCTGGTTACAAAATTTGATCTAATTCTCAATTCATTTTTGTGTGTTCTATCTTCCTCTAATGCCTCTATTTATGAGGCACAGTGTATTTGATAAAAAATTTTTTTTAAACAGCATTGTTATAGGGAATAAAATTCTTAAATAAAACTTTTTTTATTTTAAACCAGTTACTATAAATAGTATTTAGTATCTATAAATTGTAATTAATTTTATAGAAGTCCTACTAAATCAGTTTTTTTTCAGTAGATAAGCTTATTCAAGATTTTCCGCTTCCAAGTCAAAGTGACTTTGAACTACCAGTTCAAGATGTTATTTACACTATGACAGTAGCGGATTTAGGTTTGAGGACGCCCTAGGCCCGACACGATATGGCGCCCCCCCCCCCCTCCCCTTATGAGTTTTCAAATTCATTCTGCGACCTTTTAAAACTTATCAATCATGCTGATCGTTGGGGGCTTTACATTACGTAAAACTATAATTTTTTTACAAAAAATTGAAAAATAAAAATTTATTGTATGAATCAACTGACACTTGTATAATTTATCATGGTAAATTAATGTTTTGTTTTATAATAAAGAGCAAACAAATGTTACAATTAAATTTTGAATGAAAAATACGAAAAAAAATTATCTAATTTCGTAAATAAATAATATGCTAGTATTAAAAAAAAGTTTTTAAAAATCTTTTTGTTAGATATTTCATATTTTAGCACTAGCCTGATTAATTATTTTAACAAAGAAATTCTACCCTCAAAATGTTTAGATAGTAAGAGCGCAATAAAATAAACTTTGAAATTTGGTCTTACAGTTTACAGAAAACCCAATCGATTTTTAATTTTACTCGTCTTAAAAATTTTGGCGCCCCTCAAAATTTGCCGCCCTAGGCCCAGGCCTCATGGGCCTAAGCCTAAATCCGCTACTGCACTATGAATAATAGTGACACTTTTGAAAACACTAGTTCAACATTTAACACAACATACAACATTACAGCACACTCTAACATAGATAATATAATGTTATGGTCAGGAAGGGTAATAAAGGTATCGGTTTTGAAGAAGAGAGTGATGTCTTTCTCGACACAATATTCAAGCACAATTCACATTAAATCTTTCAAAGCATGAAAAATTATAGTCTCTACTAAAGAAAATTATTTCATTTAATTTCTCAATAAAATTAGCTCTGCATTAAGAAGAAAGCATTTTTTTAAACTCTTTGTGCCCCAGGGTCAGCCAATTTTTTATCTCCTTGGAATCCCAGCCCAATAGCCCAGTTTCAAGTTCTATGCTTTCCCCCTGTCCCTTTGTAATTTCTTTCAGCACCTGCTGAGTTGCTAATCCTCGTAGTAACAGGAAAGCGATTCCCTGCTCTTTTCTTCTGGCCATCAACTGGTGACAGCTAGCCAACCCTTAGCATGTGGTGTAAATTCCTGCAGCATTTACGCTAAAATCTGGAGTCTGAAACATTTCATTGAACATTATAATTACAGATGTTTATTTAAGCCCATACGCGTTAATGGTTTTTTAGTACATATTTAGTATTACATTTTAAATATTTATGAATGTTTATAAAATATTATTAATAATTACTATTATTTTGTAATTTAGACATATCAACTCAAATTTAGAAAATGTATTTACAATCCTACGTTCTTTTTCAGAAAGCTTAAAAGAAATCCTAAATTACTAGAAGTTTATTTAGAATAAGTTACCCAACTTGCTTTTTTATGCGCCAAATTGATTTTGCTGAGTAAGTAAGCAGGCAAATGTGCTCTAAATTATTTCAAATCATCGGTACACGAACTGTTAAACGAATATTTTTAAGATTAACAATTTTTTTTGTATCGAAACAGAGTTTTTATGAAAAACGATATCAAAGTCAAATTATCATTATTAATTGATTTAAGAACAGCCCTAAAGTGAGCGAAATAAAAAACAAAACAATGAAACACAACCATTTTACATTATAAGTGCTGCATGACAAAATTAGTCAATATCAAATCCGCCTATTAATGAGTAAAATGTCCTGAAATATAAGCATCCTGTCAAATATATTTGAACAATATTTTTCTTTTTATGCTAATCGTATAATGCCCTCAAAGATTGAATGGGATGCACATGCTGTCTAAAAATCTCAGATTTTTGTCATCAAGCAAAGCAAAGCGTTTCAGCTATTTTTTTGTTTCTAATTTTAACATTTTTTTAATCGATTTTTTATTATTGGATATTCATTTGTTGGCAATTATTTCACTGAAGTTTACACCTACTTTCAGGCTTTTGGCTTTATTTTGACTATACTTTTTAGTTTTAAAAACTTTTTCATGCATCTTTACTTTTTATTTTAATTTGAGTACTTATCATTCCTTTCTAAAGGAAGGAAATTTATTAATAAAAGTAACCAGAAAAAGACCTCAGAGGATGTAGGTGTAAATACACATGTACATATGTATATATATATACATGCATTCCAAATAAATACATATGCAAGCATTTTCGAATTTTAGCCACCTGTGCTCAAAATCTAGGCGAGCTGGTGCCCAGGATTTCTTGAAACTTTATTGTATGTGTTACCTGTGTACTATCTAAGTAAAACTTTATCATTTTCCTAATTGAATCGAAAGAGCTTCGGTTATTATCTCAAAGCATTTCAATAGTGAATATCTTATCTAAAAAGAAAACAAATAAAAGCAACCCAATAATATATTATAAAACAAGCCCCCCACTCTAAAAATTTCAATGGCGCTATATGCGTCATACTCTGCCCCCCCCCCCCCCCCCCGTTAGTGGACACCTCTGTGTTTATGTATGTAAATTGGGTGTTTCAAAAGTTTTCTTTACTATTTCCAAAGTTTTAATCCGTGTTAATTTTCTGTTACTATATTCTATATGTATTTTTGCTTTGCTTACTTTTCATTTATTTTATTGCGTCCTCATATATATATTTTTCTATTTACATACACCTCAAAAAAAAAATACGACTTCTCTTCTAATAAAGCTAGAGCACAGTAGCAATGAGAATTTCAACTGAGTAAAACTAAAATTGCAACGACAATACGCATTCCTTCCTTTCTATTTCCCCTCTTACCCTCTCATCACCTGTCGCTCTCTAATCCTTTGTATACACTCCACGAGTTCACGCTCGTTAGTTTTCAAGGGGGATGAAAAATCTGCTTGGGCGAGTCGGGCACTTGTGGGCTCCAAGATACTTGGGAGGTTTGGGCTATTCTGGGATCAGGAGAGTTAATACATAAACAGAAAAAAAAAAGTGAAAGTATTTTATTACGTGAAGGGTCCACTGGAAAAACAACCTAAGTCACATACTACTTGAATAACTTTGCTTTATGTTTTATTATAAATTATGCATTATAAATGAGTATAAATTATGTAGTATTATAAATTTGAATTCGGATCTTACGGGAAAGTAGGCTCGTATAGTTAAAATTAACATTTATGTTATAAAATGAATGAATAAAACATAAAGCCAAGTTGATCAAGTAGTATGTGACTTACGTTGTTTTTCGAGTGGACCCTTCATATGCAAATAGCATTCACATAACAGTGAACAATTTCCTCAGTTTTGTGCATACTTTATAATTTGGAGATGTTACCAGAAATATTAAACTAAAAAATAAACCAATAGTTCTAGACTCATCTTTCTTCTTCAAAAACAGAGAAAACTCATATACATTTAACCCTTAGCGCACCGCACATTTTTGCACCACTTCCTACCAGCAACTCCGGCACATTTTTGCAGCGGAATGAGTGAAACGGAATCTTATTTTAAGTGAGAAGAACAACACATGCCTTGTGAATGTTTTTAATTTTATTTATTTTATATATATGCCCTTTCTTTTTTGCAAATGACAGATAAGTTTTAAAGTTTGTAATTTTTGTAATGTAAAAATGATTTACATGGTTCAGTTGTAAGAACGTAAATTAACGTGGTTTAATTGTAAGAGTACAGAGACTGAGCACACTTTAACTAGATAACAATTGCCAACGCCGACGATATAGCAGCATCTTATGTATAATCATGCTAAAAATATTTTGCTCCACAATGGAGCGCACAGAGCTGTGGAACAAATGCCGCATGTCTCCATAGTGGAGCCAACGGAGCGCTAAGGGTAATAATAATAATAATAATAATCAACAATTACTTTTTTTTTAAAAATCACTACTGACCTCCAGAATTCAAAAAGCGTTTTCCTTTTTCAACCTTAGGATACTTTTCCTAAAGAAATTGAAAAAATATTATCTCCCTTAGCATAAAGTATAAAAATGATGTTACATTGATCCAAAATTTAAAACAATATTCATTGGAAATGTAACTACTAATTATTTTTCTTAATACACAGCCATGCTTTTATGAACAGTAATAACAGACATATGCCCGTAAGTACAAGGCATTTGAAGCATGACATAAAAACAAAAAAAATAATAATAAAGAAAATAAAAAAGAAAAGAAAGAAAAGAGAAAAAAGGAAGAAAACAGAAAGAAAGAATGCACAACTGAATGAAAATAGAAAACTAAATAAACATAAGAGCTGTAATTTTGATAGTACAAACCTCAAGAGAAGTTAATCCTGTTTGTACAGAAAAAAAAAGAAAGCCTTGAAGAAGGAATTTATCTTTATTATTTGGCCTTTTTGGATTACGGGACAGCTAGCAAGTTTTGTCAAAGTAAAAAAAGCATAAAAACTGATTTCCCCATACAAAGCACTTTGCTTTATTCGTTTATGTTAAAAATGCACAAGATTGAATGTGATCTTGTATCATATAGTGTATGCATATCATAATTATATTACATCCAAAGACATAACAAGAAATTTCTCAAAGGGGATGTCTTGTTCAAGCTTAGGCTATTGAATGCAGATACTTTTTTTTAATTTAAAACAAAATAAAGAACTCCTTGCGTAGATACTTTTTTTTTTTAATTTAAAGCAAAATTAAGAACTTCTAGTGTACCACAAAGTATGCCACAAGGCCTACAGGAATAAGTAGTAAAACACAAAATTTAAAATTTAAATTGTTTACAAAACTAGACGAAATGACAAAACTCTCCATTCTTTTGTAACAAGATCCAAGAAAATAGGAGGTCAGCATATGGAAGGGCTATCTAACCTTTTCCTCGAGGTAGATCTAGGACTTACATGCAACTGCAGTGCAGAAGAACATGCTCAACTGTGCTGCAGTTTGTATACAAGTCCTGCCTTTAGGAAAAGTTTGTATAGCCTTTCCATATGCTGGCCTCCTATTTTCCCAGCTTTTGTTAAAATAATGAATACTTTTGTCTTTTTGTAAACAATTTAAATTTTTAATTTTGTTTTTTACTATTTACTCCTGTAAGCCTCAACACAAAATTTGTAGTACCCAAGAAGTTCTTAATTTTGCGTTAAAATTTTTTTTTTTTTTTTTTAAAGAATGCCAATACTTGGAAATTTAAATAAAAGCAATCAGAATTTTCTTATTTTCGCCGAAATTGCATACAGGAGAAAAAAAAACAGTTTTTAAACACAAAAAAGTAGTTCAATTTTCATTATTGGAATTTTATTTTGAGCTTCAAAAAGGGGTCCTGACTTGGAAACCACTACCTTGCATATGCCACTGATTATATCATAGTGTTATAATACACAATAATGTATGATAATATACAATGTTGTATAATATACCATAGCACACAAAATATTATATCATATTTTATATGTATTACTTTGCTTATACTAATGGCTAATTGCCTTTTAAGAAAAGATCACCGACAGTAACATCTGCAAGTTGTTTAGTAAACTTGAAAGAGAAAGAAAATGAGCTGCAAAAAAGAAAAACAAAATCAAAGCTATGGTGTTCTTTATTTCCCCCTGAATAAGGAGAAGTTGATCAAACTATATTTTGAGGTGGGGGGGGGGGGGACTTAAAGTTAGAATATATAATTCTAATTGTGTATTTTGCTCATGCAGAAGTGTTCAGGTATCTGCAGATATGAGTAACCACAGAAGAACCAAAACAGACTTTTGTCTTTTAGGAGAAAAAATTAAACACTTTTTCCTTGCATCACCAACTTTTGAGTGCATAATAAGACAAATTAACGAATGTCTAGGGTGAGTGAATCCAATCAATAAATGCTTGAATAAATTGCTATGCTTTAACAAACCAAATTCTAATAAAATACATGGATAGTATTACCTATCTAGTTATGAGTTTCATCGCCAAAATTCTTTGCATTGGACAGTTTTATCAAACAAACTTTGTAATACTATTCTTATTATTTTAATAAGAGAATCATTGTTAGAATATTTGAAAAAAACTAAGTGACTTTCAACAACTTACTGCTAGAGAAGAATCTGGCCAGCAAAATCCTTCAGCAGAGAATAGGATTTTTGATTTTGTTTTGAAGAATTTCTTAAGTATTTCTTCAGGATGTGCCATAAAAATGACATCATAGCTATGAAAAAAGGAATGAGAATGTATACAATAAGTAAATATACTTATATCATAGTTATTATTAAAAACAAACTTGTAAGTTAATGCAAATGTAAAGTTCACACAGAACAGAAATTACTGCTCAGATTGAAGCTTTTACAAGGTAATGTTAAAAGAAAAAAATCTCAGGAAGTTTTTATTTTGTACCAAACAATTTAAAACATAAAAAATATATTCATTAGCAGAGATGCTCATAAGGGGTCATGACACAGACTGCATCTTAGTAGCTTTTTGAGAGATATACTATCACTCATGGGGGGGGGGGGGGGGACTACTGGCATTAGAAGAACATACTATCCATTTTAGCCATGATAACAGCAAATAAAATAACTGAAAAAATAAAACTGCTGAATTAGAAATAATAGATTAATTAAATTATAAACACAAATATGAGACAGTATACAGTGAACAATATAATATAAACAAAAACATAATTTTAGTGAAATATTAATCATTAAAAAATCTTATTTATTGAAACAAAAATAATTATCATTATTATTTGGTAGTAACAGAAATTCTTGATTTTCCAGAAATAATTAGCATCCGTATAAAAATGGGCAAAGACTAAGTATCATTTTCTCTTCTGTTTGTAAATTGATTTTCATACTTTTTTCTTTTTATTATATAGTAACTATTGATAAGTTTTAGTGTTATCAATAAAAAATTTTTGGAAATACAGTGAAACCTGTGTAAGTTGATCACTTGCCGTGCAGCATTTTAGTGGTCATCTTAGACAGGAGGTCAACTTATACAGGGTGGAGATTTTTTTTTTGTCATTTCTTACACTATGCATTTTTCATTTGTAACGAATTAAAATTTATCTTCATGCATTAACATTACTTTAAAATTAGTAATTAGCTATTATTTCACAGTTATCTAAAATATCATTAGAAAAATTTAACCTGAATGACTTACAATGTATCCTATACAAGTTTAAAATTAAAGAACTTAGTTAAAATAATGATAAGTATGTTATTAATCATGTAAGTTTCTTATTTGATGGTAAGGATTTCCTAAAAATACATAATTTTTCAAAATGACTAGATCAATTGGATGAAAAAACAAGAAACTTATTTAAAGAATAAAAGAGTGCTCCTAGTAGTTTTCTCACATGATTAACTTACAAAAAGGTTTAGGCAAACCTTTATACTGATATTTCATCCATCCAGACAAATACTGGTCTAACATTATAATAGCATAAAAAATATCCTGGAGAAGTTATTTAAGTTTTTTTTATCGTCGTAAAAATAGATAACCAAATAAATATAGTAACAATTAGGAGGTCAACTTACAAAGGGTTTTTTATAACACTTCCAGCCAAATTTGGCATACATAAGTGGTCAATATAGACAGGTGGTCAAGTTACAAAGGTTTCCCTACATTATATAATGTAAGGCTAATTCTGTTCATGACAAAAGTGGTCAAATTAGACAGGTGGTCAACTTTACAGGTTTTACTGTAGTAATTCTTTTTTCTCTCCTAGTTTTGATGTATATCTGAAGCCTTTTTTTTTTAGAAATCCTTATTCATCATATGTTCATACATACTACTCCTTACATAATCCAAAATATTTATATACTCAATACATTTTTTGATATTTATAATTCAATGAAGAATAAATTTCAAGGGCAGAGCAAAAGATAAAATAAATTACAGGATGAAGGTCAAAGCAAAATAATACTAATCTTAAAGTGTTTCCAAAATATATGTACATAAGTCAGTCAGATTGTCTGTCCAGTACAATGACAAAACAAATAAAATACAACTTGAAGCGAACAATGTATAATATAATATAAGATGAAATAATAAGTGTGGTGACGCGTTAATTTGCTTCAAAGCAATGTTTTGTAAGTTTGTTGATTTGCATTAGCATTTTTAACTTTTGATTAAATTGAAACTGAGTGTTTGTACTTCTAATTTATTTGATAATAATAGGATGGCATGAAAAATTTTATTTATATTTTCTTTAACAGGAGAAGGAGAGCAGAAAGATAAAACTTGTATGTAATACAAGTTACAAAAGCATTAAATTAAATAACTAACTCGATGGTCAATCAGATGAACTGAGAACAGACTATCCCTAATTCAGATATTTAAACAAAACAAACTGTGTCAAACATAAAAATTAAAATGCTTAAAAGTTGTTAAAACTTTTGCGGATAAACTTGAAACTTTAAATGAATTACAGTCGAGTTTCAACAGCTCCGTCAATTCTAGTTTTTATATAATGGTTAAAAGACAAAGTTTTTAAAATATGACTGTGTAATCATTTTGATTTAAAACAGAATTTTTTCTCTCACCTGTCAACAAACATAGTAATGAGGTTTTTTTCTTCCCAATATTTTTGCATGGCTGCTTTCAAGAGATTGACTTTGTGCCCACCACCAGAATACAAGCGCACATCCCCACCTTTCCACTCCTCATTCATCCCAAGTACCTTAAAGTGAGAGAGAAAAAAAATTAATAATTATTCAACCATTTAACATACAAATAGAACACAGTATTAAAACAGTGCTGTTTAACAAATGCTAAATCACACCTAACAACTCATCCTTAACACCAAATTTTAATGAATAAACATGTAATGCTTGTGAAATTTGATGCTTCAAAATCATTTAGAAATATTTTTAATAAAATGCTGCAGAGTAAAATGTACTTTAACTTGAGTTCGATGATTGCTACAACACAGGAAATCTACCATCCTTTTTTAAGGCCGGAGCCTGCTTTAGAAGGCTCAAAAAAAACAAAATTTTTTTTATTGCTTAAATCGATTCCTAATATATCTAAGAATATGCATATAAAGTTATAGAGGCTAATTCTGAATATTTTTAAATATATAGCCCTAAACGTGGCCAGATGTCGAGCAGGTGTACAACCACTCGGCCAGCTGGAGTGTGCGCCGTCCCCTCGGTCGAACAGCTCCGAACTATGTATGTGAAAAGGTTTCAAAGGTCCTTCGAAATAATATTTTGAATTCGTAGAAGTACCGACTCAAGTTGTAATACAGATTATAACAATATATTCAATTATAACGATTTCGTATATGGTGCAGGAATAGCTGATTAGCATATTATCACTGCAAGTAATAGAAAATGAACATTTTTCCGATCGTAAACTTTCAAGCGCGTTTTCTCCAGGTTTTGTTTTTTCTAAACTGGCGGGCGTGATTGCAAGAAAAATTAGACGACCAAACAAAACGAAACAAAACTTGTCAGCTTCAGTTTTGTATTCTCTTCTCTTTGAACTAAAAAAATTCATGAAAAAAAAAATTCTGAACAACTTTTTTAGCAAGTTGAAATGATTTTTTTGTTGTAAAAAACACACTTTTTTTTTCAAACCTGATAAAAATTTTCGGGTTTTTTTCAGTTTAAATAGAAGATAAATATATGAAAATTAAAAACACTTTTGTTTTTTTTTCTGTTTCAAACGAAAATTACGAGCGCCATCTTTCCCGCCGATCGGAGATCGCAATTGTAAGGTGTTGCACAAATGTGTATAAAAATCGGCTGCGTTTGAATATTTTTGTCTTGATTTTTTTTTTTTTACTTGTTCAAGTATGAATAAAATGATCTGAAATCTTTGCTAGACTTGCTTTTTTTTTTTCTGTCCTGAAAATATTCCTCAAAAAACGCTTCTGTTTGGCCTTCTAAAGCAGGCTACTGCCTTAAGGAAATAGATATGTTCAAACAAAAAGACTACATATATGATACAGTGGCAGAGTTTTACGAATGGGCTGTCCGTTTTTTCTAGTGTTTGTTTTCTATTTATTAATAATTTTTATGAAATGTGGCTCTTAATTTGTGCTTAGCACAGTATTTTGGTGCCAGTGCACAAATCATAATTTTTCTCTGAGGCCACTTACATATCACAAATATTTCACACAAACTAGAAAAAACAAATCAATGTGTTTCTTTGACAGGTGTCTAATCTATGCTCTTTTTCTACACCAAACCAAACTACAGTTAAACTGAAAAACAATTGTTCACATAAAGAAAGCACAAATGAGCATTAAGATGCAGACATATGTTGCGGGATTGCTTAGAATCCCTTTTTCAATGCAGTAGTGGAGCTTCTAGATGCATGCATTTGGATGTTTTTGCATCTAGAAGCTCCACTACTGCATTGAAAAAGGGATTCCAAGCAATCCCGAAATATATGTCTGCATCTTAATGCTCATTTGTGCTTTCTTTACGTGAGTTTTTCAGTTTTACTAGTGCATAAAGTTCATTTATTTTACAAACTACAGTTGTTTGTGTAAAAGAAAAAAGTTTTTGTAACGTACTAGCAAAAAATGCTTACATAATGATAGTCGGCTTTTTTGCTTGCTTTTACTTGGCCACTCACAAAACTTGACAGAGGCCGAACATTGAATATTGCTGCATTAGGATGTTATGAGCAATTCTTACAACATTCAATCTTAATTTCATTTTAAAAAAAAGAACAGAAAAAATACATTTGAAGAAGAGAAATTCAATACATAATCATTATTTTCTTAATTACCTCAACATCAATTCCATATACTTTAGCAGATCTCATGAATCTTTTAAAGCCATCAGTCTCTTCAGTAGCAACTGTTAGCACTAATAATTTGGCTACAAAAAACATAACAGATTTAGCATTAGTACTACTGTCATAAATGACAGCATGTAGTCAATATTCACAAAAAATCTGTTTTAAAGTGTGTATTCAAAAACTCCTCCACTTTCACTGAAACCTGTCATAAATTTCTTATCTTCTTTCAACAAGGACAATTATATTATTCTAACAATTAAACAATTGGCAATAACAATTAGGTACACAGTAGCTCAAAAGTTTTATTGTTCTTAATGTTTTAATACAATTAACACGCAAAAAATATTAAGAACAAAATGTTATCAAAGTGAAATCTTTAATACTTATAAATACATATTCAAAGGCTTTTTCATTTTTAAAAGTGTTCCTTTGAACTTTAGCAGTATTAAAAATGCTACTAATGAAAATAATGTCAATAGGGATGTTAATTAAAATGTAACAATCTTTCAATACATAATTACATTTTCTGGTGTACACATAATAAGCAAAATAAAAATTACATTGCAAAAGACTAACTGATTTAAGCATTTACACATGTATAAACTGATTCAACTTCTAAATTAACAAAGATTGAAATTAATTATAATAACAGTTGTATAAAAACTAAATAACTATTTCTTGTGGACTGATATTTGAAATACTGCAAATGAGAAGTTTCATGTAAAACACATTCTCGAACTTACGATCTCCATCCTTGGCCTTCGCTAAATGGGTGAGGATTGAAAAAATAACAAATGACATGTACACATATGTGATCAGTTTGACCATATTGGCCGGCCCCGCCATGTTCTTAAAGCAGATTAGCAGTTGCACACACACACATCACACACCCAAAAACGCAAGAGATTAAAAAAAGAAAAGCATCCACTCCACAACACAGCTCACTAGAATGTCAGCCAACGCCAGCCAGCCGCTTGAGAGTATGAGACAAGAGCAAGTGGAGCCAAGCGATGGATTCCAAATGGGGTGGCCCGCAAAAGATTTTTTTTTCCGGAGAAGGTTATTGGCTGGTTGTCTCACAGGGAAGATCCGCACGAGCGGCCAGCTGTTTTCTATATGATCGCAAAACTTCTTTTTTAGCTCCGGATGCGAGTTAGGTAGTCCCATCCTTTTAAAAGATTGCCATAATAGTGAGAGAAAAAAAGAAATTTTGCTGAGAATTTCTTTTAAAGCCTGTCTTCTGTCTGGTATTTTGTTTCTAATTTTTAATCACTTACATTTGAAGAACTAAGCTTTTATTTATTCTTTTAGTCTATGAATTTAAAAGAAAAGTTCGGACACATTTTATAGTACAAAATATTACTTGCGGTATGTTTCATTCAGACTTTTTTTTTTTGTGGGGAGGGAGGTCTGGAAGGAGCAATATACCTCCCCACCCCCGGACAATGGAAACATAAGGTTCAGGGGTCGCGCCAGAGAAAATTCAGGTCCGTTTTCGGACCCTTCCAAAAATTCCAATTAATTAAAACGGACCCTTTAGTAATTCCAATCAATCAAAACGGACCCTTCACAAAATTCCGAGCTGCCAAATCTTTCTTTTTACAGGGCAAATTATTAAACAAACGGCCAAAAAAACGGCCAAAAAAAAAAAAAAAAATGATACAAATTGTTACTGCTGGGTGTTTAAATTTCGAATTTTCGCAAAATTATTTCATTTATCACAAAAATCTTTTTAAAATTCACAAAAACCGGACTCTTAAAAATGCTGGACCGACCCCATATATTTATATATGTGTACATGTATTGTGTTGTTTTTTTAAAATGTACATATCATTAAAATAGAACAAAAAAAATTTTTTTTTAGTACATGTGTTAAATTAAAAGAGAGAGGGAATAATATGTTTGCGTAAAAAGGAATATAAAACATTTCCAAAATACTTTTTTCTTGTATGTGTATTCGCGAGGCTCGAGGTCAGGGATTCTGGAAGGGTTTTCCCTTCTGATTGCGCTTGTCTTTTCAATCGGACAAGCATGACCACCTACTGTAAAACCAACACATTCAGTTAATGATCCCCCCTCTTTTTCTTTTTCTTTTTTTTCTTTCGTGTTTAGCAGTAGGTTTAGTAGATGCTTCAGATGGCATTATTTATCAGCTTGTTTAATCCTTATCGTTTTCTTTTTTTCACCCTTTAGTAAATCAGTCTCTATTTTTTTTCCCCTTCCGTTATTTTAGATACTTAAAATAAAATATGCGTTGCACACACTAAATGCGGAGAAATTAGCGGAAAAAAATCTCTCATTCTGAACTTAGTTTGCAAATATTTTATATCTACGTTCCTTTACACTAATTTCCCACTTTCCCACCGACTCCTACCGCAACAAGTCTAAGTGGTTTAAGACTATCAACGCACGTCATTGGTTCGAAACAACTTAATGAACACACCCTCGTGTTGCCAATTGTCTATTCATTCGTATTTTTTATTTCGCCATTAAAAATTACTTTCACCCAGTGGCCCACAATTTGTTGTAATTGCCATGAATGTGATGCTCTTTTTCCTGCCTCTGACATGCTGAATATATCCACTTAGCGAAAGCCATGTTCCTTAACTACCTTTAGTAAAGGATATTTCCACAAATACTAATCATATCTTGAAAAGAAAGGAAGAACATAGGGATCATTCATAAATGATGTCACGCTTCGAGGGGGGGTGACAATGGGAGGGGAGGGGGTAGCAAGAAGTGTGACATCATGATTATGCAACATAGCGTGGCGTGACAAAGGGGGAAGGGGGGCAATGTTGAAGTGCGGCATTTTGTAACAAAGGAGGGGGGGGGGTCAAATATATGGGAAAAAGCGTAACATCATTTATGAACGGTTTCATAGACGCTACAGCGAAGTTAATAAAATAGAAGTTTAAAACTAAAACTCCCACTGTGTGAAATTTAAAACCTAAAAATCCCTCCTGCAGTCGCATGTTTTTATTACAGTTTGCTTTCATTAATTAACTGATTTTGAAAACACAAATAAACAAATGTTGGGCGTAACCGACAAATGATATTTTACGCAAGCACAGTTGACAAACCGCCATTTGATCCCGTTCCGATTTCAGCCTCCGGCCATGAACTAATTCGCATCCCAGATAACTGTTGTCTGTTCATCAGCAATGCAAAATACTTGATGCATGGGAAAGAGTGACATAAAAACACCCACTTTCTTTCTCTTCCTGATGCGTTTATAAATTGATACTTGATTAAACGAGAATATTTTTTGTGTCCTTATAATAATGTTGCATTTTTCAATCAAAATTATATAGTATTTAAATCAAAAGAGCTTTTAAAATAGAAACTAAGGATTTACTTAAGAACGTTTTTAACTGTTGCAAACATATTTAATGTATACGTTGCCTTGATTAATTTAACTCATTCTTCTATTTTTTTTCCTTTTCTTTTCTTTTGCGCTAGTGTAGAAGCTAGATTAAAAATTTTGCATAGCATCAACTGGTTCCTTATTGTTGATCACATTAACTGCATGATGGAATCTTTATAAGTATTGGGATATTATTTTAAGAAATAAATTACTTTAGCGTTAAAGAGGTAACAGAAGTTACTTAGGTACATTTAATTTAGTTTTCTGATCTTACATTGATTGTTAAATGAATCAAAATATATTTTCAGTTAAATAATGACGCAGTTGCTTAAAAAAAAAATCCAAAAGTTAATATAAGCCTTTATAAGTACAAGTACTATTGATCTTTCATTATACTTTTTCCCCCGAGACATCAATGACGTGTGGAAATTTGTATCATACACTACCACGTTTTTGTATTAAACATGGTGTGCACATAATATTTTTATTTGTTCAGATTCAATACTGGAAATGTCATTTTCATCTATTAGCAAATCACTTTGAATTATTAACGATACCCGAGCCATACCATAATTAAAGAAATAAAATGTGTATATGGATAGACTTGACCCTACGCATATTTGGCAGAGTAAAGCTCCTGATTGTCCTTTTAAAACGAACTAATGCCTTTTTTCTTGCAAATTGCAGCTAATGAATTCGTAAGAGTTTACATTAGGTTAGCCAAAAGCATTAAGAGTAAAGTGGTAATAAAAAAGTATATATACATTTAAGTAAAAAGAAAAGCAAAAATTAGGCTGGAAAAGTCTATCAGACAAGGAGAAACAATTACCTTAAACTTGACATTAATAAACAAGACAGACAATTGTATGAAATTCGTATACTAATGTAAAATGTTTTGCTAGGCTGTACATCGGTTCATGAAAACTCATACTCATTCTTAATATGAGGTATTGATTTTTTAATGCAAATATGTTCCACAGTTTCTGCAAACTTTTATCATAATGCACAATTTTCCTTCACTGTCTGTAGTCAAACCTCAAATAGAGTAACTCTTTCAACAACTAAACAAGGTCATTTATCAAAAGGTTTCAAAGCCTCATATGCAAACTTTTTTTATTGTCTCTTTTACGTCGAATATTTTCATTTGACTTACATTAATTTCTCCTAGAACACAGTTAGGGGTCATTCATAAATGACACGTCACGCTTCAAGGAGGGGGGGGGGGGTGTTCAAGAAATCGTGAGTTTAAGACAAGGGAATAGGGTAACAAGAAGTGTGACATCACACATTTTGGTGTCTAAAAAAAACATTGAAAATTAGAAAATTAAATTCGCTGCCCCCTGTACGACGCATTCGTACTGGATATTCGGCTCTGATGCTTAAAACTTCTAAATTAAATACATATTTTTTAACGTCCCACAGGTTTTTAAATATACGTAATAAGTTTGCAAAATACATTAATTAAATTAAAAAAGAAGTTAAATTTTGACATGCCGGATAACCGGATATTTCAAGCGAGTGGCCAGGATCAAATTCCGGATAGTTAAAAACTTGTCAGATACCGGATAACCGATATGCCTTCTGGGGGGGGGAGGACTGGATGGAAAATTTTCGCGACATATTTCCAAATTTGTGATTTTCGTGACCTTTAGATACATACTGTGATGTAATATAGCGTGACATGTGACAAAGGAGGGTGAAGGTATGTTGAAGTGTGACATTTTGTGACAAAGGGAGGGAGGGGAAGTCAAATATGTTGAAAAACAGTGTGACATCATTTATGAACCGTCCTTTCAGCAAGTCACAATCTTTGGCAACTTTCAGAAGAAATCTTTTGGGATGTCACTTATGGTGAAAGAGGAATCGGACCCTTCCTTCCTTCCTTTCATGTTCGCAAAACAGAAGAAGAAATAAGATAACGGTTCTGGTTCTGTTCGTCAAGCACAAATTCAAAAAAAAAAAAAGTAGAAGAAAAGAAGTTCCTTCTACGAAAAAAAAACTAGCCTCATCATAGAAAAGTCTTCAAGCACTACCGTAGTATTTACAGTACATACCCTTATACAGGTCGAAGCGTGTATTAGTCGAACCCTTAATTTCTGAAGCGCAATACAATGCGGAAGAATATTAAATATTCGTACATATGCGTCTCCAAGGGCGTAGCCAGGATTCCCGTTAGGGGGGGGGGCAACGTTACTCAACTAACATCAGGCTGGAAAATATGCATATTTTGAAAAAAAAAATATGTAGGGTAGGGGGGACGTATGTAAAAACATATTTTGCACAAAAAATAAAAGAAATTTAAAATAAAAAAATTAAGAACCACCCTTTATTCAGTTATACAGTATGGGACCCCAAATTCGGAATCCCGGAATCCGGAACTTTTTCAAAAAACAAATCGGCAGCTAAAAAACCCCCCAACTTTTTTTTTTTTTTTTGAAGAAAAATTGGGGTTTATTTTCCACCTTTTTTTTTGGAAATAATCATTTTAAAAAGAAGGAAAATAAAATGTAATGAACATTCAAAAAAATTATTTCCCGATTTTCTGAAAAGGGTTCGTCTTTGCGATTATTAATTGTTGCTTTAATTCTAATATCATTAAATTTTGCTTTTTTGTTTCTTGTAGTTTTATTATATTTATATTTTTAAATGAGCTCTAATTTTCGCGCGATACAGAACATTCGCGAAATTTAAATTCGGCGTTTCTCGCATTTTCCCGATTGTCTGATCTTTTACATTAATTAAAGAGGTTAAACTAATATCGGGGAAAATAGATTTTTCGAAGTTTTGTCTCAAGTGTAAGCCGACTCCAACTTCGGTTTTCGTGCTAAATTTTGCGACTTATAGGCGAGTATATACGATAACAAAAATGCTATAAATGAACAAAATGCTAATAAAAACTTCCAGATATGGGCTCTGATACAACTTACAAAATTTTTTGAATCATGACCCAAAATCCGGAACGATCGCTGTCCCGAGCGTTCCGGATTTGAAGTCCCATACTGTGTCTGCTAAAACACTTTTTAAAAATAAAATAAACGATAGAGAATATTTCTAAACGCTTGCATTAGTCTGTATTAAAACTATATTTCTGCAAGAAATACCTAATTATTCATAATCACAATGTAAGGGCAGCAATATTTTCTCATAAAGGTTTCTTTTTTAAGTTAAACGGGTGATAGAGCTTAAGTTTGATGAAATCACTGGAAAATGAATGTTGGAAAAACCGTTCTTGTTTGGCACGTTTTTACATTTACATGGAGGAGGAAATGGGCAAAAGCTTAAAGTTCAAAAATTATTAAACCTCTGAAATGTTTTAAAACACTTAAGAAAAAGTGAAATTATGACACATTTTTAAAGAGTGTCATCCCTATAATATATTTTGAATGAAGTAAAACGAACTTCATTTACTTTAAAATTTTAAAATTCATGCACTTAAGGCAATTAAATTAGTTACAAAAAAAGGGTGAACAAGTTGGTCACCATCCATAATAGTTAAATATAACCATGAAGGGGAAAAAGTATATTTTATTCTTCCCAGTACCTCAGTTGCTAAAAATTCATGACAGCCAACCATGTATAGCACTCAAATAAGTTAAAATATTTTTTAAAGAATTTTCGGCTCAAAAATACATGATTTCTACTAAGTCATTTGAAGAGATATTTCATTAAATATCATTTCAAGGATATGTATGTATAACACTGGTTTTCAAAAAAACTTTCATAAAAAAGAAAAACACTATTAAAGCGTATAAATATGAAAATGTACCAATTAAATTAATTAATGCCACCATAAAGATCAAAATTCTGATATAGATCTGATGAATTAGGGTGTGCCGAAAAAGATGAGCGATTGAGTTACTATTTTAAATTTTGCTTTAGCCATTGGTGGCACAAAGTGCACAATTATAAGTTTTTAGGACATTTTTTTGATTTGCCACATATGCTTTGAATCTTTCAGGCAACTACACTTTTTTGAACAAAATTTTTAAAAAATATATTTAAACTATTTTTGAAGTGTTTTTTTATGTTCTAAACATATCCTTCCAAAATGAAGCACATACTATAGTAAGGGTCCGATTTACATTTTGAATCACTATAGGCACAACTCATGTTTGGGGGCCCCTCACGCAACAAAAAATTTTTAAACATAACATTTAGTATGTGTTTGTAAAACTTGCCAGTCACACCAAAATTTGGGGACCCCCAAAGCGCAAGAACTAATTTGTTTTTCAAATGTCAAAGAGTCAGACTAACATTTGGAAGCCCCCAATGTGCAAAATGATTTTGTTTTTAAATTACAAAATGTTTGAATAAGATCTGGGGTGCAAAATCGATTTTTTTTTTTTTCAAATTTCAAATTGTCTGACCAAAATTTGGGGGGCCCCAAAGTGAACATTCCTTGTGGTTTTAAAATAATTTAATAATACAAATTTTCTGTGAAGCAACATAACACTAACAGTTTGTTTTTGAAAGATGCTATTTTAAAATATTTTTCTAAACAAATTTAAATTACAAAAAAATAATAACAAAAATTAGGGGGCCCTCTCAAAGTGGGGGCCCTAGGACCGGGCCTCACGGGCCTATTGGTAAATAAGGCCCTGACTATAGTTAGTTGTATATATTTTAATGGAAATTTCTGCGCTTTTTCAACAAAGGAGGAATTATCTTGCACACTTCCATTTTTTAATGAGAATTTTGTGACACCAATGGCATCTTTTCCTCACTATCTATGATCAAAAATTAGAAAAGTAATTTTATTTAAAAAAACGCACTTGACTGAAGTTTCAACGTATTTGCGGTAAATGTAGAAATTGTCCTAAAAACTTCTAAGTTTTTATAGGCATTTTGTACCACCCAATAGCACCTTTTCCACACAACCCATCAGCAAATATCGCAAAAAAGTATTTCCCTTTTATCATGTAAATGTTGAGATTCATATTTCACATAAAATTTTGACAGTATAACTGTATTGTATACTAAATCGAATGTTATCAAATCCTGCCAAACGTGACATTTTAGCAAGTTGGTATACTTCCCATAGCTTGAACGGTTCAAAAAGAAGGAAATATTTAAAAGAAATATTATTACCAGTAATACCATTTCTTGCACTAGTAAAACTTAACTGCCAGCTCTGAATAACAGCAATTCCTCAGCAATGGCCACTGTTCTTTACACCCGGCCAGTCACCAGAGAAATAACATTAATGTAAAACCTCTGAACAACAACAGTCTTAAAAATTCCTGTCAACTACCAAATGGACTCCATTTGACGGACTCCGAAAATTACTTTTTATCTGTCTGTGGATCTTTTTACAACCAAAGGCTACCAAAACAAACATTTTTTCCTAAGGATTCTTATCACTCCTCAAGAAAGTAGAAAACCCATGTTATGACATTAATATTCCTTGAACCCTACTGCTTCAAGGAATATTAATGTCATAACATGGTAAAAGCCTTTTAACAACGTCTGCACCCCCAAACAATGATCGTCAAAAATAATCCAATTCTCAAATTAACGGCCTGTGAAAAGGTACAAAAGAGCGGCAAAGGGCTTTTATTACTTGCTATTTTTATTATCGTTCCCAGAAGTAGTTTATCTTTCGATTGGCTTCTAATGATTGAAGGAATATAATAATAAGAGAGAGGGAGGTATGAAGAAAATGCCACACACATGTGATGAGCCACCACCCTTTGAGAATCTTTATCTTCATTCATCTCAAAAACTAAGTTTTCCTGCATTGAAGGATGGTTTTATGACACCTTTGTCATTGAATGGTCAGGCATTCAGAGGGTCTTTTGCTTATTTGTAACTGCGACTTCACCCTCTTGATTGATGGGGAAGGGCGAGAAAGTTCGGAAGGGAGAGTATAGTATTTGCAAAGGGGTCTACTCGCTTCATCCAGTTTCGGTAAAATAATTGAGTTTCTTTCTGTAAAACAAGATATTACAGCGGAAATCTTACATTCACAACGACTTCAAGGAAATGAACTAAACTTGCCTGATCAAGGGAGGGCCAACTGAACCTTCCTACATGGACCCTTGCCCTGATCTAGGGAGGGGCATCTGCCCCTCCCTGCCCCCCCCCCCCCCTGGCTACGCCCTTGTGCGTCTGATCACATTTCGCCGAAGATTTGTTTTCAAAGGTTTCAGTGATAAATTTTAATTTTTATATGAAAACAGTTTCCAATATTCGTGCAATATCTTGATCAGTGCTGTCTCTCAATATCTTGGACTTCGACAATTTGGTAAGTATTCTTCCTCCCCCCCACTAACTCCTGTATAAGTAGAACTTCCCTCCCCCTTTTCAGCTGTCACATGTTGTCAAAATCGCTTAGACTTATATACGAGTATATACCACAGGTTTGCAGCCTTTTAGGAAAAGCACCTCTTCAGAAATACAGAAGGTATCACAAGACTTTCTGTCTCTTTTATATATCTGGGTTATTGGATTAATCTCTTCTCCTTTGTGCCCCTGTATATGCCTTGTTATCAGCAGAAAAAAAATGCAAGACCGGTTGGATGAAAGGTAATTTTCGGGTCACGGGCCCGGATGTAAACAGCAAGGCTGATAGTTCATAGTTCATTTCTCCTTTTCTTTCTTATTTATAGAGCTTAAGAATGCATCTTCGCCCAAGCCCGCAACATGCAACAAGTGTCCAAACCGTCTTTTTCTGGCCAAAACGATTCAGTATAAAAACACAGCATTAAATTAGAATGCATTTCCTATGGGAAAGAAAGGGGAAAATGATGGGGGTTAAGTAAAAAACTTACATAAAACACAGTAATGGTTTTAAGATAACAGTGCATGAAAGGCACAAGCCGCATTTTTGAAAAATGAGCTTTTTTTACCAAAGAAAATTAAATAGGAAGGTGGGAGCAAAAGTTGCCCATGGGGCAGAAGTTACCACTTACGCTTTAAAAAGACTCGGAGAAAATTTAATTCGCACCGCATGCATTTACTTCTTCTCAGCAGCCTAATGAAAGGTCACCGCAATATAACTACAGCGAGCCAAGAGACTAAGGTGTAAGTGTTATTATCATTTCTTACGTATTTTTCACAACATTCGAGTGTTCGCTGTTCGTAAACGCAACTAAAGTGCATGAACGTCAACAGTTTTTGGACTAATTTTCCTAATGTTGAGTGGTAAATAACCTCATAAATAATCCCCACTAAATATTGCATAACTTGAGTAAAATGGCAGAAAGTACAGCTAACTAAAGCAGACGTAACACCCCCCCCCCCCCCAAGGTCAAAAAAAAATCTCAAAAGCTGCGGAACATCCTCCTAATAAAGAAATACCCCCCCCCCCCAAAAAAAAACAAAGACTGTAAAACCCCATAAAACACGTTCCCAAAAAATACATTCCGCGCCATGACATCCCCCTACGTGGACACCACTTTTCTCCAGCAACTCCCACCTCTTAGCATAAAGCCTTAGGTTTACTAGGCAATTCCATATTGCGCGCGGGAGGGAAATAACCTAAAATGGGGCAAAAGTTGCCACAATAAACCGTGAGGGATAATATCCAAACAGCACTTAAGATTAGAAATGAATTTTGAAACTATAATTTCGCAGTCACCAGTCATTAAGTTAAAAATTTATTTATTTATGTATTAAATTTATTTATTTTTTAAATTTTTATAGCTTTCTAAATTATAGTTTTTTTCCCTTCAAGAAATATTTTTCTTTTAATTAAAACTTTTTCATCAATATAGAATAAAAGTTTACATGGAATTAACTGCTGAATTTCAATAAATATTTTTTATTGTTATATTAGAAAAATTCAAGTTCCACAATGAAAACAAACTACACAACATTCAGAGACATAAACCCAGGTTCAAGAAATAATAATAATCATAATAATAGTAATAATAATAATAATAATTAATAAATAAATAATTCTAAACCTCTTACGGATTTTACTACCATGTAAGTGCTCAAAAATACAAAGCAGAGAAAAGGAGGGAGATCGTCGACGAGCGCGATTGTGTGTGAGAGAGAGAGAGAGTTTGCTGTGTCCTCCTCTGAAAATCTGTTTCTAGTCTTTGAAAATATCGTAAATAATCGTAACATCATTTCGTGATGTAGAAAGAATGTTCTCTCACTTATTTTATTTACTTTCATTGATGCTTCAAATTCTTCAAATTTTTTGGCACCCAGGAATTTTTTTTTTTTTAATGCCAGGTTTGGCAAGTGGGCCGTGAAACCCTGTTATAGAGGTCAGTGTCCACAGCGCGACCGCGAGGAACAAAATCAAAGTGCCAACGCTAGTTCGAAAGTCCCCCAAACACACAAAATACCCTTGTGTTCAAAGCGAACGCATTTGGCACGGAATTGTAGGGCTCTCCGCGAAGTTCTCACTGTTTTCGCACGCATGGATTTAGGAAAACGTTCTGTCCCAAAAATCAAAAATATTGGGAGTTTTGCTGATCCGATAATGATTGGATGCTGAAGTTTGTTTGCTGTTTGTGCTCTATGTGTACACGGTCAATTGAAAAAGTAACTCTCGCGAATAATAATGTGTGTTTGAAAGGGGGGGGGGGGGTGAACTTAAAAAAAGAGAGAAAAAAAAAGAATAGCATCGTAGGGGGGAGGGGAAACGGAACTGGCAAGATTATGCTTATAAAACTGGCTGCGAATACATTTGAATGAAGACTTCATTGGTTAATTTGAAACATTCGACGAGTTCAAATTCGTTAAACTAAAAGTATTTCATATTAAAAACGTAGAGTTCCTGTAAACCCATAAACTTTTTATTTTTAAATACTGTTCTACAGATGTTCATTTAAACGGATTTTTTCGTAATCAACTACTAGTACTAGTTTAGCAAACAGGATTTATCTTCAAGGATCACTATATTGCCCGTAAATTATTTAACTATTTACTTTATAAGTCGTTGCATCAAGCACTTACTCTATATACACACACAGGTAGTTTAATAATGTTATTAAATTTAGGGCAAAAATAAACAAAATAATCCTTATCTTAGATAATTGATAATGTTCCAGGTCTGAAAGTTGCAAGGTTTCACGTTTGAAGTTGCAAGGCTTCCATCTTCATCCCAGATACACGCCCAAGGCTTCCATCTTCACCGCAGCCTCTTCGTCCTAAAGTTTCCTCGGGCTCTACGACCAAAATGAAGGTGAGCGTATTTGAAATTTATTTGACTATTTAATTATCAGTTACATTACATTTTTATAACTCTTTGTACTCTATTATAATATATTTACAATTATGTTAACAACTCACTAATTTGGTGCAATTTTATTTGTTCTATGATTTTTTTCCTCTTTTAAAGAGCCAAAGAGGTATTTTCATAAATTGGAGGCTTGCGAAAAAGTAGACTGCTATTGCAGGTCCCCCTTTTTTCCCTCTCTCTCTCTCCCTTTAACACTCGTGTGTTCCTGGGGATCATATATGACCCCAACTCGATTTCAGTTTAATATACTTCTTAACTAACCATTTGTTTTTAATGACATTTTGTAACTTTTATTCTTTAGATTTTTATGTAAAATAATGCTATGAATTTGTTTTTATTTTATGTTATTTTTCTAAAACTTACGTTTTTTGCACACGAGAGCTTTTGGGATCCAAGAAAAAAAAAAGAAGACATTGCAACTTTTGTCCAAGAGAATGGATAGAAAATGAAAAGAAAATTGCTGCAAATGTTATAATTATGCTTTCAAAAACCATTCGTTTCAGGTCCATAACTGCAAATAAAACTCCAGTTATTTTATGTTTTCCTTAAAAACTAACATACCTTTAATGTATAAATTAAACTTTACTTTGATTGTGTCTATTTTTTCCTTTCATCATTAAATAGTTTGTAAATTTTTTAAAATGTACAACACTTAAACATGTTATATCATAATAAAGTAATTGAAGGAACCCAAAATCACAGGAATCCACAAAGGTTAAGTTACAACTTCGTGGGCACTTCCCAAAATCCGGGCTCTCCTAATCGATGCATTTTCTTTTAACTTAGTCATTCATTAAATCTGATCCAGATTATTTTTCCTCACTCGCTTCTGTTTTGTTGGAGTAATTCAGCGTCTTGTGGGAAGATTTGAATGTTGCTGCTTGAAATGCACGCAACTGTTTCACTCAAGCCGTGACTTACTCTTTATCCTACCTTATTTATAAATATAAATTCACTGAAGAAGTCGTTGCCTTGGTCGAAAAGAAAAGATGACTTTATGCATGATCATGAGCATGAAGTAAGATTCGAACATAGAAAGTAAGATTTATTATCTATGGCTTTGCAGTGAATTACTTGGAAAATAAGTTCTTCTTCAGTAAAAATAAACAATGAATAAATAAATAAATAAAACAATAATAAAATCCGCAAAAAAAATTACTTATATATTTTTATAGCTTTGGAACACGTCGTTTTCTTTTCGAAAGAATCGAAGTATATTTTGGAAATCTGACGATTATTATGTTATATATTTTGCACTATTATTTGAGCGCAATCTTGGAATATTTTTATCCCACTTACATTATACATTTCAACAACACTGCTGGATAAATCGTCTTCTCCATCTTTTACTAAATACCATCTTCTGCTTTTGACTTCCAATGAACTATAGCACACCGTATACGCTCTGTATAAGTCGAAGCATTTTGTAAAAATTTTGGGAGCTGAAAAAAAGGGGGTACGACATATGCGGTTCAGTGGGGGAAACTGTAGACACCAAATCGTCAATGATTAAGATCAAGGAAAAATTATTGACAGAGTCCACCCATTTAAAATCTTTATTTTAATTAACATTTAAATTTTTTTCTAAAATTTCGCTTAAGGAACATTGCAAAAAAAAAAAAAAACTTCGCTCGATAATTCATGAGAATATACTAGAAATCATTTATCTGGAGTCTGCCGCAAAAATACAGAGAATTGAAAACAAGAATCTAGAGAAACTTAAAAAAGGAAATTGCAGATAACTTACAGAGAACATTGTGAATTGACTTGGTGAAGAAACGTTCCAACAATATTCAACGACGATATCATTGAACAATTGTGTACGAAAACTGTTGATGAACAAAAGGTCTTTCACCAAAATTTATCAAAAATGCATGCCACTAATAAAAATGACCCACAAAGTACAGTATGAGAACTACTTCGTTGTTGTAATATTCACCTTCACTGAAAGGATGAAAAATAAATATGAAAAGACATTTATCATAACGGTTGTGGGGAAACAAATGGAATGAAAAATTCAAAATAAGTACTATTCGGGCTCGCCAAAAACATTTAAAGCTCCAAATACACAGGGCATGGAATGAAATGTTTGCTTTGAAACAATAAAGGAGATTGTGAAACCAACCATTATTTATAAGGGCAGGGAAACTTTCTCAAAAACATAGAAATCTTCAAGACCGTGTTCTGTTTATCGTATATATGTATGGGTTTTTATTTTATTTTCTTTCTGATACTTAGTTCACGAAAATTAAACTTTAACAAAAAAAGAATATGTCCCCAAGATTATTTTTTTTTTTTTTCACTTCATATCTGTACCTGGGAAGTATAGATTTGTGGGGCACTATGCCACAAAAACAAAACATTCAAGAAGATGTATTTAAAGTTTTTTTCGTGATTATTTGCCATTGAATTGTCATTTAAAGGTTTCTTCCATTGTCTATCTTGTTTACGATTAGGAATTGACTTAGTGCTTTAGGGGCCGTTCATAAATGATGCTACGCTTTTTTCCCATATATTTGACCCTCCTCTCCCCCTTTGCCACATGTCACGCTATGTTGCATAATGTACGATGTCACACTTCTTGTTACCCCTCCCCTTATCACACTTTGTCACGATTTCACGAACCCCCCCCTCCCTCCCTCGATGCGTGACATCATTTATGAATGATCCCTTATACCTCTGAACAGAGTATAAAAAGATGGTGCTTAAGTATGTCGCAAATTAGGGCTGAAAATCCCTAACTTGAAGCAACGAGTTTTTTTTTTTTTTTTTTGGGGGGGGGGGGTTAATTTTTTGTTTAATTTTTAAGAGATATCGATACCGCCTTTTTACTACGTGGTGATTTATTGTCTTGCGTATTAGTTTCCAGTTGGAATCATCATAAAGCTAATGTTTAAAACTAAATTCTTTTCCGGATAAATTTTAGCTAAGGGACTGTCCATTGATGATGTCACGCTTTTTCCTTATATATTTTTCCCTTTACCCCGTTTGTCACAAAATGTCACACTTCAGCGGACCCCTTCTCCCTTTGTCATATGTTGCATAAGCACGATGTCACACTTCTTATTACCCCCTCCTCTTGTCACAATTTCACGAATCCCCCTCTCCCCTAGAAGCGTGACATCATTTATGAATGATCCCTAACCTTCCTTTTCGATACACTCATTTCATATGCAACTTATGGGGTTTTTTGTTTATTTTAAACCTTTACAAATGCAATGCTTAGTTGATTAAGCGAATATTTACACAGCAAAATGGTTCGACATGATTTTGCAACACACGCCTACAGAGTAAACAATTTCCTTAAGATTAAGTGAGTTTCAAAACAAAATTAATACAAAATCATTTTCAAAACAATTGCGGAAAGAAGAAACCTTGCACCAGGCACCAGGAAAAAAAGAAGAAACCCAGACTAAAACTTATTCTACACTGTCAAATGCGGATCTCACTTAAAGCAGACAAGAGCTGACCCAAATTAGAGATTGTTCTGTGATAATGCAGAAAAGGGTTTGAATCTTCACGCTTTCTTACGGGCATCAACGAGTTTTCGTTCAGACAATGGTAAGATACACATTGAAAAAGTGAAAGCTATTGTTCTTGGAATGTTTGAGGAGTCCTTATCGAATAGATGAGTGGGAAGGAAGCTTGCCTGGTTAAAAGGATCACTGTTACTGTATGGTCACTTTTTTAGTAGGACAAAGGTTTTTAACCTTCTTACTATCTACCACCTGGAACAAAGATTCTCTAAAGACCAAGACTCATCTTATATGTTGATGAAAAACAGTTCTTAGGATAATAATAAGCAACTGGTTTAACCCCTTAACGCATTTGCCCGTGTTCCTGGGACCCAAACGGGTTGGGGGGAAGTTACCGGCAAATTTGCATATGCCCGTGTCTCATACGGGCGATCTTGTAACGCGCGTTATTTTATTTCTAATGCCCGTCTGAGATCCGTTTGCACTTTGTTTGTATAACAATTTTTTTAAATAACTTTTACCCCATCCCCCGCTCTCCAGTCATCCCCTACAACTGAAATTGCCAGAAACAATTTATACTATACCTATGTATTCATTTTCTGTCAAAAAAGAACTCGATCCTTTTTTACCAGTTTTTCCAAAAACTCGTGCTTCAAAGGGTTAACAGTTAAGGAGTAGGGCAGATGGTATTACCAGCATGTCTGTGAGACTGAATTTAAAAATAATAATAATAAAGAAAAGTAATCTTTTTCATTAATATATCTATACACAAAACTCTAACCTTTATGATTATAATTAATTTCACTTTGAAAAAATGAGACGTAAGAAAGTTGTAAATGGCTGGATGGTCTTGCCCTTCACCAGCATAAAACGATGTATGATTGTTGTAGCCATTATTACGCTTGTTTAAAGCTGGACCCACTCTTACCTAAAGAGCCCACTACACGCAATTTTACAGTTTAAATGCTTCATATACGCTTATGCATATGCAATTCAAAATGCAAACAAAAATAAACCATAAAATGAGTCTTCTTTTGTGGAACGAAATAAAGCAAAGTGAAACGAAAAACATTTATCTTTTCACTCTATCAAACTTTTAAATTTGAAAAATTTACAATGTACAAAGAAAATAATGAATAAATATAAGTAAAAACATATTTGAAACAGTAAAATTAGAAGAAAATAAAAAGTTAAAAAATGATTTTCAGAAGCTAAACATTTTGAAATGATTTTAATCATTGTTTTTTTTTTAGTTCAAAGTATGTGAAAAAAAAATTCCAGACGAAAATCAAAACTTTTACATAAAAGAAAAAAAACCTTACACCATAATAGAGGCATTTATTGAATTCATAGCACAAAAGAAATAAAGAAGGTTCATCAGGGCCCTCCTTTGTTTGCAAAATTTATCTCCATGTCGCCCATAGGAGGATTTAAAACCTGCCAGCCTTCCCTCTGAATATCTGAATTTCAAATAATTTGTTACTATTTTGCTTGCAAAACATTTCATTTTCATGATACAGTATACAGTAGTACCTCCTTTACTGGACACCTCCGAAATAGGGACACCTCTAATTAAGGGACACTTTTTCTGGTCTCAGTCCTTTTGAATAGGGACCGCAATGTATTTACCTCTGAATAACGGATACTCTATTTAAAGGACCATTCACAGAGAAAAATTTCCAAAATTCAAGTTATACAGATAAGAAAAATTTACTGGATTCTGAAGTTCTTTTTTTTTTTTTTCCTTTTAAAAATTAACTTCTGAAAGTTAGTATGAGTGCTAGAAGCATGAGCAAAGAAACAAGTTCATTTTATACGCTTGCCAAAACCTACTTGTAAAGGCTTTTCTCTTTTTCGTATTATGGAATCAATGTGGGCTCAAGCATTGACAGACAGTACCCAGCTACCAACAAATTTTTATACAAGGAATGGAAAAAGTATACTAAATATAATTTATATTGTATTGGTCAAATTACATACTTTAAAACAAACCCATCTAATCTCTTCAAATAAACTTCTGTAAGTTACAAAACTTCGCCAATACGACCCTTTTGCTAAATTTTTAGTTTTTCAATGAAAAAATTTAAATTTCAATAATTTTTACTTATATTTTATCTGCATGAAGAATTTTCAGTATTTAAGTTTAAATGATAACACATGTTTATTATTAAGTTAAACTAAGTTAATACACTATATTTGTATGCATCAATTTATGGACCTCCGAGGAAGGGACACCTCTATTTAAGGCACAAAATTTCCAGCCCTCTTTGTGTCCCTTATTGAGAGGTTTTACTGTAGTTAAAATTAATGTTACAGTAAATTCTCGGCTATCCGAGGTAATGTGGACCGAGGGTACCTCGGATAATCGAAAACTCGGATAACACGAACTCTGTCCAAAACGTGAGGGAAACATGGGTAAAAGGGTGAAATGAATGAAAACGTCGTCAAAGATGCGAAAAAAAGTCAATTTTACTGTACATATCATGAAATGATAATTCTCTCACATCTAAATCCGAAGCCACTTTTTTAATTGCCTGTCCTTTATCGAGTCTATTGATGGCTTGCAATTTAGTCTCCAATGACAAAACAGTTCGTTTGCGTTCAGCACTCATCACGTAACAAATACAGTACAGTACAAAAGAAGGTAAGCAAATCGTAAACAAACTGTTCACTAGCAGAATGAAATAGCAATTGCTGTCGGTGATGGCGCCAATCAGGACAGGGGCGCTAAAAAAATGGCCCTTGCCAAAGGAGCACTTTTCCCGGAAAAATGTATACCTCGGTTAACCCGGAACTCGGTTAGTCGGGGCTCGGATAACCGCGGCTCTACTGTAATTAGTAAATAGGAACTATGTTTTTTATGTATACATATATATATACATAATATTGTGTGTATACATGATTAATATTTTCAAGAGCAGTCAAAAATATGTAAAAAGTAAATTTTGCCATCCCTAAAAATTTTCCGCCTTGAGCAGCTCCCTACTTGACCTTTGCCTATGTAGAAATTTAATTCAGACCTTCTCTTTTTAAGTTTTTGTAGTAAAAAAAATCATTGTTTACAGCTAATTTTTTTTAAAATTAAGAGTGAAGAAAACGCATTTACTACATTTATATCAGCTGAAACAGTGAAGTAAATATTTTCTTTTAATTGGACAGGCTTGGCTTGATTTTTCTTTGTTGGAAACACTATTAATAAATATAAAACTCATTGTTAAAAAAAAAGAGTTCGTTTACATTTATAATAGGAATTTGACTGAAGGCTTCTCTGATGCAAAAATTAAATCCAATCAGTTTGCTTACTCTGATGACCTTTGAAAATCGACTTCAAAACGGAATTTATCATACAAATGACAAGGCTTGTAAATGATTAGTTTTTAGTGCCATTCATTCAAAGAAGGTTCGCCCCGTGATATGGATTTTTTAAAAATAGAGTATTTATATCAAAAATGTAGTAAAATAAAATCCTTTTTGAAAAAAAAAAAAAAAGAACCGATTTCGAATTATAAATTGCGCTAAAAAGTGAAGAATTAATGAATTCTTTAAACAAACAACATCGATACGACTTTTAAACATAATTTTTGAAATCGGTGCAAAATCATGATATATTTTGAAATTTTGATTCATGATTACCTTCGTAATAATGAATCAATTACAAATATAAATAGATTAGAGTTTACGATAGTTTCAATGTGAAGTAACACATGATGTATGGTAATTAGACTCGTAATTTTGCACCGACTTCAAAAACTATGTTTAAAAGTCATATCGATGTTACTTAAAGAATGGATTTATTTTTCACTTTTTAGTGCAATTTATAATTTGAAATCGGTTCTATTTTTTTTCCAAAAATTATTCCATTTCACTGGATTTTATTTACGTCAAATATCAATTATAGTGGAAATAAATGCGTGGAAACAAGTTTAATTAACGATGAAAAAAGATTCCATTAAAAAAAACTTTTTTTTTCTCCTATTGTGAAAGATGCTTTGACAAAAAACTTATATTAATACTCGTTTCTTCTCTACTGTCTTAAACAAATACTATTACCATTCATTATTCACTACACAACTACTTTTGTTAAAAATAGCTAAAAATATAGAATTTCAATCTGTATTTACTATTTTGCCACTTTACATAAAAAGCAAAATGAGTCATGATTCCGTTAAATATCCCACATCTTTTTTCGGTGAAGGAAGAATTCTCACTAAGTATCGGGGTTAAGTGATGTTCGGTTTGCTGAACCGAAACCAGTCAACTTTTCAAGCACTAGAGCATGGAATGTTTTTTTATATACATATAACCTTGTTTATTGCCGCTGAAAATCTCTCGATTGTCTATTATTATTATGGTGGAATCATACGCGGTTTGAAGGTTTTCTGGTTTCCGTGTTTTGTTGCAGATGTGTAGATCGTGATGCATGGGAAATTTCAATACGCTCTTAAATGAGTCGGACAATTCGTTTACATCTGTACTGCCGAACTTGCAAATTTACCAGAACGTGCGTCTTCTGTGGGAAAACAAAAAAAGGCCTGTTAATTTAACCTGGTATCTTTAGGTTGGGATTCTACTAGCTTGTATGCAAAAATAATATTATCCTATATGCGTTTTATAATCGATAAATATGACAAAATAAGAATGTTTCTGGTGTGTGTGTGTTTGGATCGCGTCCCGCGAAAACGGCAAATCCGACAGATGAAATTTGGTGTGCAGTTTGCCCCTCGAAGACCAATTTTCCATAAACAAATTTTACTTTAAGTTTTAAGTGATTTTTATCCCTTTTTACCTTACAGAACCCGAAATAATTTCGTCGTAATTATTATTTCAATAATTACAATACAGTGGACGCCGCTTTATGTGATCACGGTTAATGTTATCAGTCGTTTAGTACTATCAAAATTGCCAATTCCAGTCCGCTTGTATAGAAATACATTGGAAAACCATGGGTTTTTGAAATCAAAACTTCGTTTATTGTTATCAAGTTACAGAGATTCATTTTCTTAAATCATCCAAAAACTAGGGAGAAAATAAACTTTTTCCTACTTGTAAATTATGTTCCGAAAGTACTGGTCAGAAAAGGTATGTAGCTGCTCAGATGACGAAGGCGCTTCGAATGTTCCGTCGATATGTGCAGAAAAAAAAAAAAGACTCCGAATTCGTAAAATGAGCAGAAAATCAGCACTCATTGCTTTTCTTTTTAAGACAAAAAAATTTCCGATTTTTTTAATGTTTTTCTTGTTACAATCATTTTTCCGCTAAATACCTTTTCAACAACACGTTTTTATTTCAACAACATGTAAGGTAACATTGTTTGAGAAAATCGTCAGTGTATTTATTTGTTAATGTGTAAAAGTATGGATTTTTCCAGAAAATAAAATTTTATCGTTTACCATTTGTTATGGTGTGTGTTAGTCTGTTGCAATGGTGGGATTTAATTATTAAACTAAATTTGGGCACCAAAGCAATAAACCAACACAGTGTGATCGTATAGTGGTTTTTTTTTTTTTTTTTTGTTATGCGTTGTGTAATTATGAATTCAATTCAAATATATATATATAAATTCATACCAAATGAATAGAATTATAAAATACTTTAGAAAAAGGAAATACACTGCATTAAATTTAAGTTATTTATTAAATTCTGGGTTTTCATAAATTAAAATATTTTATCAGATTAGGTGCACCTCAATTTTAGATTAAATGCATGAGTAAAAATCACATCATAAGTTATAAAAGATAAAAATATTCATTCATTGAAACAGTCATGATGAGCGATAAATGAAGATGGTATTAAGAGTTCGTGTGAACCACAAGTTAGATGAAAAAGTTAAAACCGTTGGGTTTATCTTAAATGCTCATAGCTTTTATTTGAGCTATATCCTTTTATCAACTCGTCGAGAGGGTCAGGAATCGACGGCCTTACCCCTTTCAGACGGTGACTTGTAAAGTATTATAAAAAAATATTACTTCAAGGTAGCTTGGAATTTGCACGTGGTGATGCCCTCCTTCCATTGGAATTTTGGGAAAGGTCTTTTTCAAACTTGATGATCCACAGTTGCACGTCATATGAAGATCACTGCATTCCTTTCGTTCCCTTGCTTGCACGACGGTAATTCATCGAAAATATTTCATACTGGGAATATGTTGGGAAAGTTCATTGCAGCATCATGCATGACTCTTATGCTTCATCTTTTTTGATCGTGCGCTCACCTTCTCATAACTTAATACTTTCTTGGTTATTTAATGATTATATTGATGCTTTCCATATGCATAGATTTAGTTTTAGGAAATTCATCCTCTTTCAGAAACATATTTTTTTTTCTTCTTTCTTCTTCCCCTTACCTTTTTCTCATCGCCAATTCCACGACCTTCCATCTTCGCAGATGGGGAGAGAAGCCTCGAAACTTCTAGAACAAAAATGTAATTCAATTTTCTCTTTGTGACGTAGTTGGACCTTTCGTGTCTGATTCGTTAACTATTAGTGTGAGACTGTGGTTAAGGTAAATCACGTTAGCTGGTGGTGCCATCTGGCAACGAATTTTGCTATTAGCTAACATTTTGATTATAATGTAACATTTTCGTTACACCATTATCGCTCGGTTATTGTTATCAAATCATTTTCGTTCCTGTGTGATCACATTAAGCGGCGTCCACTGTATTTGCATTCAAATATCTAAAAGTACGTAGGTAAACCAAAAACTACATACACTTTTCGTTCTGCAATTTTATTAAACAAAGATGGGTGTGCATCAGATATATTATTTTTCGATATAGTCTCCCCTTTGACAATACCCCCAATGCATTTGTTCTAGTGAGCCACAATCTTCCGTTTGCTTTCATGGTAGAACGTTTTCAGTTGATCGGGAACTCACTTTTGCACCGCCTCCCGAACGTCTATATGTGATTGAGCAAATCAACGACCTCTCAAAGCTTCCTCGAGTGGTCCAAAGAGAAGAAAGTCTAAGGGAGCAAGATCTGGGATGCAGGGAGGGTGTTCCAGGGTCGCAAAGCCCAACCTTTTCATTTTTCTATGGTATTATGGGCTGCGTTTTCTGTGATAAGTTTTCGTGAAACCCATCGTGCACATTCTTCCTGAATTTGAATTTGTCGTGGATAATCTGAGAGGCAAAATCGTGACTGATATTATAAGAAGATGGGATTTCATCTGCGTAACTCGCTTATCTGCTCTAACCATATCTCAAGCTTGCTGATTGTTGTTTCATTGGTCAAGGTTTGCCCATCTCCCACTTTTTTGCTACGCTCGTGCAGACACTTTTAACCCCTTAACGGGCGGGTAATTTTCAAGAAAACGGTCATAAAAGTGCATATTTTTTTTATCCCTGAAAATTATATAAAAATATGTGTATGAACAATATATATATATTCATTTTTGAATTTTGATTTGTTCTATTTGGAAATTTAAACACTCCAGCCCGTCATTTTCACGGGAGCGAGAGGGAAGGGGTTTAACATTTCGATCCGTAATAAAAAAAAAAAAAAAACTTTTACGAGCTGAAGCACTTTCCCCGTATTGTGAAAAATGTCTCCGGTAAATTTCACCACCATTCAAACCATCTGACCGCAAAAATATTTTTTATTCTCCTGGCTCCTCTTTCGTGCAATCTGATAGCGGAGATGACATGCTTATGCTGTTTCTAGCTAGACGACAAATGATGCGATCGTGATTACACTGCGCATGCGTGACCGCAGAGGCACGTCCTATCTTTAATTAATAAAATTGTAGAACGAAAAGTGTAGATAATTTTTGACTTACCCTCGTACATAATGATAACAATGTTACAGTTCATTTCTTTGGCAATTCTTTAACATATAATTAAGTTTTTTTTTTGTAAAAAGTCCTTCCACGCAATTTCTTCCTTTCCGAGCTCTCAAAAAAAAAAAAAAAGGTTGAGAAACGCTAGTTTATTGCATCTTTTCTCCACCTACGGGTCGTGTTCAATAAGTAGAACCGCATACGAAACATCCTTTAATAAAATAAAGCGCTTTAAATTATGATCAAGTGTTACCAAATAATAGCAACTCTATGAAATAAACAAGCCGCTAGTTTTATGAAATAATTAATTACTGGTAGTAATAAGTTACATTCGGTAACTTTAACGACAGTTCTAATTTAGCGTGGATGTGTTACAAGACGGATGCAAAACATATCCCCCAGCCCCATTCAATTGAAGGGAAATACAAAAGATGCATTTTAAAAAATCAAATGTATTAAATATATCTGTGTGTTTGATACGATTTATTAGCAACAAATATTCGAAACATTTCCTCCTTCGGAAGTTCGGTCACATCGAAGCAGATAGACAATAAATTAATAAGTTTGTTCAATTTATTATAGTCTTTCTCTAAGAGAATCATTCTTCTTTCATTTTGAACGGAAGTACTACATTGTTTCGTGTTAAACAACCCATAGAAAAGACGCAAATCTGTTATTTACTAGCAGCTTATTGTATGAAAATAATGAGTACAACTTCCTTTAAATAGTCGTACTTCTCAAAAACACCCATTTTTTTACCTTTTGCTGATTGTTTTTTTTTTTTTTATTACTTATTTTTTATTTGATCGGTTGTTATTCAGTTGCTGAGAGAGTGCCGTTCTATTCTTGCTGTTGTTGGGCATTCAATGGCTGAGCATAGAAAGCCATTGCATAATTTGAGACTACAAAAGAAGACAGACAAAGAAGAACGTCAAATGCGTTTTAAGTATCGAAATATAATGGTGGTCACTAATGTTAGGTTGAAAATAGCAACCTGCTGATGAAAACTTTAATTGGCACTTTTCCTGAAATGTCTTCAGTTCGTTTTTCATGAGATGACTAGGGTTACCTTTGCCGTTTCAGACTTTCGTTTCACCCAAAAAGCGCCAAAAAAAAGTTTGATTTTTTTTTATAAACTATCATTGTTAAATTTCATGAAAAACTAATAATTGGAGAATAATTACTTACTACCTAACTATCCATATCAGGTTCACATTAATAAAATAAATCGGACAAATACCTTAAAATTTGCACAGGTTTGCACGTAATTTATGATACAAACTTTTGGCAGGACGGAAAATAAGTCATTTATGTCAAAAAAACATGTGAAAATAGTTTTTTTTATGTATAAGTAGAAGCAGTATCGTCACTAGGGGGTAGGGGCGGCCGCCCCGGGTGATACTCTAATGGGGGATGTTGGGGGGGGGGGGACACCCAAAATGAGTTGAAGAGTTTTTAAAAATTACATAATGTATGAATTATACGATTTCACTGGTGCTATTTCAACGTATCATAACTAGGCCTGAGCGATTATGATTTTTTTAAATCGATTTAACAGCCATCTAATATCGCGATATCGTGATAATTCGATTCAACACTGATTTCACTTTTTGGACATGAAATCTACTTCTTTATCACAATCGACGACATGAGACCACTCTTTTAATGTCCTCGTATTAAACCCATATGTTTATTATCTTGTATAATAGTAGTAATAAAAATTAAATTGTGTTATGATCTAAATCTAATTTGAAGAGTTAATAGCATTCATTTAAATATTTTTTTTTTAAATTCAATGAAATAGGTTTTGTTCAGTTGTTACTTGTACAATAACGCACGCAACAAATGTTTCATCGATCTCTTGTGCATTTTTCATTTAAATCGTTTTAAAAGTGTTATTTATGGGCAGTTCTTACTTACTAGGTACAATTAACAAATGCAAAAAAAAAAAAAAAGAGGGGGAGGAGGTTTGTCTTATTATTTATGTCAAATATGTAATTCGCTGTTACAATTTACATATAAAACAAAAAATGATATTAAGTGTTCATGTCAAAAAGAAAGAAAAAAAACATCAAGCCAAAAATATATTAAAATAATAAACATTTCTGCGTTATTATTATGTGCCCAAAATTATAAAATGAGAGTAAAATTGATAAAAATTAACTATCCAGTTTTAACAACGCAGAATAAAATACGGACCGAGAGTTAGGCTAAATAAAACGCACGAAAACAAACGTAATAATAATAATAATAACGAAGACAGGAGCAAAACAAAAGGGGGAGGGGGACAGAACTTGCGCATATTTTTCCGATTCCACGGCGCGGCGTAGTACAGTGAAACATGTGTAAGTTCACCACTTGCGGTGCAGCATTTCAGTGGTCAACTTTTACATGCACGTATCCCCAAATGTACATGGTGGGTCTTCAGCGGGTCGGGTGTAGAACACACAGTCTTCCGGTTATGAGTCCGACATCCTAACCACTAGGCTACCACGGCACCATACATATATTTAAACATCAACACTGCTTCCAAAAACGTAGTAACTAGGTTGCCAACTTATAGAGGGTGTGGTAGAGGGTGAAGGGCAAATTCCGTTCTCTACAAAAGTGGTAAACTTATAGACAGATGATCAACTTATACAAAGGTGGTCAACTTTACAGGATTTATTGTTTAGGTCCTCCTGCTGACGTTTCCATGATATAATAATTCCACGATATAATAGATGGCAGCACTAGATTTATTAAACTTTAAGGTTTTCTTAAAATTTACATAAAAAAAAAAAATAAATAAATAAATAAATAAATAATTAAATAATAATAATAATAATAACTAAAGCGTAATTCTGCTATGCTCCCTCAAAAAAAAAAAAAACCGTACTGCACCTTTTGCCCATCTTTGCATATTTTTGCTTTTAAATTTGTAAAGAAATTATATTTTAACAGTTCATGGAATGTAACTTGAAAGTTGGATTAAAAAATGATTTAATTTTTAAAAAAGCAATCTTGCCATTCTTTTTTTTTTTTTTTTCGGGGGGGGGGGGGGGCACGTAAATTCTACTTCTGCAGAAGCAGCGAAAGTTCCTTTGATCACGATACAAGATAATGAAAAGCGATAACCATGCTCCCTGAACCGTTGGTGTTTCATCTACTGCAGTGGTCGGCGATCGGTCGATCGCAACAGCATTTTTGACAGTTTATATAGTTTTTGAAAAATTTTATTAATTAGTCAGACCATTCGCCGGACATAAAAAAAACTTGCTAATAATATGGAGTCTTAGTCGTCATATTAACTAGGCTCTCGGTGAGCGGTAGTTGAAGTATTATGTAATGGCATTGTGTGTGTTATTTAAAAAACAAAACAAAACAAAAACTAACAATATTTTATTAAATTTGAAAGAAATAATATATTAGTATCTAAAATATTGCTTTGATGAGAGTTAACGGTGTTAACATTATTTACGAAATTTTAAAGTATATCAGCATCGAAACTTGCTCTGACAAAAATTAACCTGCACACTATGACTCGCGAAAAATTATCTTGGGGTCGCAATATGGATGACAAGTTTTTAAATACTTACAAATTTATTTTAAAAATTTATTTAAAAAATACAATTTATTATGTTTAAAAAAGTTTCAAAACATAAATACAAATATAGCACGTACGAATATTTTTGAAAAAAAAATATTGTTTTTTTTTTTTTTTTTTTTTTTTTTTTTTAATGTGTAATTGTAGTTAAATTTTAAATATTTTTGAATAATGACTTCAATGGGATAGGCTCTTTTAGTCTTGTTGGAATCCTTGTCACTTTTAGGCGAGTTCAAACTTAGATGTCATCGGTATTTATGAATTTGCGTTTTGTTTGTGAAAGTGTGTTGTGTACATGGGATCGCGGATTGTCTAATCGTTAAAAACAAAAAGGAAGTGGGAAGGGGTTCGCGATGGCAAAACAATGTGAAGACCACGGCATTTTTACATTTGAAGTCCGACTGCGGGTATAACACAACTGCTAAATCACATTCGTTGCCGGATTTTTAAATACGATCGAAATTCAGAAATATCGTTAAAAGTCAAACATATAAATCGAATTAGTGATGTTGGATTTAAATCGACACAATGCTTTATGTCGATATAATGCCCGGTAGGGCGGAACGAAAAAAATCAATTTTCGATTTTCAGTTCATAATAGCACGGAAAAGTTGCCTTTTGGTATTGTGGCGGGCAGTACGATTCGACCGATTCGACACCTTGAAGAGCTATCTTCTGTCCTGGCCATTAGGTACCTTTCGGCAAAGCATGGAAGCGCTGGCTTTCCATCAAGAAGGTGCGAGGTTCTATCCGGCAGACAGCATCCTCCATCGCCTCCACCTCCGTGTCCTCACACGTCGCTGACCGCCACAGTATAGATAAGATAAATTTAAAATATGAAAAATATTGGAGTACGCCTTGAGGTGCCGCAAAGACGTTCAAGTTCCTTAAATTTGAAATTTTTTCTACATTTTGAAATTTTTGTACGAAAAAATTATTATTTTATTTTTGATTTGTAATAGCGTGGAATAGTTGCCTTATGGTATAGATAAGAAAAATTAAAAATATGAAAAATGTTGGAGTACATTTTCAGGCGCCGTAAAGACGCTAAAAGTAGCCAAAGTTTTATGAAAACACAGTTTTTATAGCTTTTCCAAAGATTTTAAAAAGTTTCTATTAAGTTTTAAAAAAGCTTTATAATGTGAATATAATGATAAAAACACCTTTAGTATTGCATTGGCATGTTTGTAAAAGAAAGAAAAATTAATTTGTAACTTTTGGTAAAATATTTTTTATGAATTTTTCGTACACTGAACGTTACAAGAAATTGTTCTAAATACGTATATAAGCATTATGATTGGGAACAATTTATTATTTACAGATAATAATAATAATAAAATATTTTGTATTGGTTACATCTGTTACTCTGTATTACAGATGCAAAATGTTTGCTTCTATTTCATTGTTATTTCATTAAACTCTTTTTGTTTAACTTGCATATTCACACGTGAGTCAGTTTTTGCTTTTTTGTATCTGCTCTTGCGATTGAACTGCAGTTCTTTTGAGCAGATTCGGACACCAGTTTCACAGCTCTTCCCACTGCTTGTGTGTGACTCCTTTGATTGCTTAGCTTTACCATCTTAATAACAAAAAGGATGTCGCAATGGTAGCTAATTGCAAAGGAACAAACATGTTAATCATTGTAAATGTAGGGTCACCACCTCCCGCGACTGATTCCTCTGAGACCAAGTGTGCTTAAGGGAGCTGCGCACGTAAAATACGTCGTCGCTTCAAATGTCCACCAAGTTAGAAATAATTTCCGCTGAGGGACCAACCTAGGTGACGATTTCTCATCTGGGAGTTGGTTCAAAATCATTAAGTCCCTCTGAGCCTAGTGTACTTCATTCTAGCGAAGCTACTCATTAATAATCAGTAGGAGTTTCCTTAATTCGTGGTCGCCCTGCAAGATGAGCTTGAATTCTAAGTGGCATTAGCAAAAACAACAGCAGTTATGTAAAATAGACACAGAAGTGTAATTTACATTAAAATATAATACTTATTGTACCCCCAAAATTTTGGAAATACGATAAATTTAAGTATTTACAATTACCCCAGAGTACGAAATATATGGGGTAATTGTAAACACCTAACTTGCACATGAAAAATAGCAGGGAAGATTAAATTCATAACTAAATGTTTTTAGCAGCATTCCATATGACAAATAAAAATGGTTGAAACCGCTTACATAGATTTTGTAGATGAGCTGGAGAGGAAAATGTAAGATCACTAAATTTTGTTAAACAACTTTTTTCACTGTGCCATTTTCAAACAATTGTGACGCCTGCACAGTTGTTTCGAAACTTATGTAACTGTTTCAATGTCTTCCCTATGCTGCCAGGTTATCACTCACAAGCAGATAAGTTTTCAAAACCACCACAAGTGTAGTTATGAAGCTTGTTTACTATTACCCCATGTTTACAATTACCCCAACTGACCCTATTTATATTTTCTTTTCCACGAAAGAAGAAACACTATTATTATATGCAGTGTTTGTAACGGTTCCATCACTGAAGTTCAAAAACTATTTGTTGATTTCTCTATCGTCAAGAAATACCAGTATAATATCTGCTATGTCTTTTCCTGTGCAAGATTTTGGTGTTACGTGGCCTAAAAACTTGGAGTTTTATTCCTCTATTAGTGAAATGTACTCTTCTGAAATAACTTTTTTGTACAACTTACTTCCTTTCTTTTCTTGAACGATGTTACGTCTTTTTTACTTTTAAGGAAAAAAAACAAAACAATCCTCTACTTTAGGTTATCTGATTATAGCTATGGTCATTAATGATATATCTTTGATATGTTGATTTTGCTCTTCTAATTTCCATCCTGTGTATTACATTCGTTTTGTCTTCTTCTGTAGTTACACCCATGTCCTGTAAAGCAGCACTAGCTATATAGTTGCAACTAAAAGTGTATTTCTCTAGTTACAATTTTGAAGGGTCTGGTACATTGTCTCCAGTAACCGTTTTTAATACACTAGTATTTTTTGATGCACTAATATTACTCTTTATTCTTTTCTTGCTGGTTTATTTCCTCCTTGAAGCGCTAGTTTTTGATATATCAATATTAGATTATAACCCTTTTACCCTCAGAGCTTTGATCCTTTAGAAACTCTTATTTCATAACTAGTATTTTTTTTTCTCCTTTATACAAATACAAGTATTAAAGTTTATACACTTACATGCAACAGTATCAAATAAACGCTCAGCATCTTCTCTAAATTTTGTGACGTTGCAATCAAACTTATCGGACCAACTTCTACTATTAGACCGTAATAAATACTTCAACTTAGCATGCTAAGATTTATCCTTTGTATTTTTTTTTTTGCTAAAAACAATGGGAAAAGAAGCTCTTGATCTTATTTGTTCAATTTTGGGAACTAAAGTCACATATTTCACATACCGTAGGATTTTTCTCTGAAGGAACTATGAAGTATGTTCAACCGGAGCGCTTCATAACAGATGCGTTTTACAAGCAGTTTCACTTCGAGCAAATCACTAAATTTCCCCCCAAAAATAGGACATTCCAACATTTGTCTTGACTAATTTAGACCGAGTCATTTTTACTCAATAAAATAAACAAACTAACAAAAAATTGCGTTAATCCGTTACTGAATAGGCGGAGTGCAAATGCCAACTCAACTGAATTTGGCAAAGGTATAGCTTGCCACCACATGCAGACAAATCTCCCCCCTCCCCTAGCCCACCCTCAACTCGAAGTCCAGCGATTACTAAGGCTCTTGAATACCATGCCAATGCAATACTAAAGGTGTTTTTATCATTCTATTCATATTATAAAGCTTTTATAAAACTTAATCGTAACTTGTAAAAATCTTTGAAAAAGCTATAAAAACTGTGTTTTCATAAAACTTTAGCTCCTTTTAGCGTCTTTGCAGCGCCTCAAAATGTACTCCAACATTTTTCATATTTTTAATTTTGCTTATCTATACCATAAGGCAACTATTCCACGCTACTAAAAATCAAAAATAAAAAAATAATTTTTTCGTAAAAAAGCTTCAAAATGTAGTAAAAATTTCAATTTTAACGTCTTTGCGGCACCTCAAGGAATACTCCAATATTTTTCATATTTTAAATTTACTTATCTATACCAAAAGGCAACTTTTCCGTGCTATTACGAACTAAAAATAAAAATTTATTTTCTTCGTTCCACCCTAATGCCCGGTCCTAATCATGACTGAAACAATAAATGCAGCTTACTGAAAGTTGGCACCAAATTATGGTATTTCTTAAGACTTTTTGTTTGTTTGTTTCTTTCTTTCTTGTTCGAATCGAGTCCTGAAAATAATTTATAAACATCAAAACTACAAATTTATATAAAACAAGTTTTCTTTCTTCCTTTTATTAGGGTGGGGGTGACACCCATGCTAGGAACGCCACTGGCAGAATGTATTTTTATGCAGCAGGGACGCGGTCGGGTGACAGAAAAAACAGTTAACATTACAACTCTGATCATAAATATAACATACAAACACATGCTGATGTAAAAGCCGCTATACATATTAAACGTAAAAAACAACAAAATACATACACATATGTTCAAATACATTTTGTGTTTCTAAAAGTCAGAAATTGTCCCTCTCCCCCAAATGACAGACCCGGCCGTCGTAGAAACAAATCGAAAGATTAAAAATTTTGGTGAATTTATTTCATCTGGTAGTGATTTATTTATTGCTTTATGTTTTATTCTTTTTATTCATTTATTTTCAGATAGAAACTTGAGACGAACTTAGAGAAGGTTTTTAAAGGTTAAAATTAAATTGTTTCCTTTCAATAGATGGCAGCAGTAGCATAAATAAACTGGTTTTTGAATAAGGTTACTTTTTTTTTTTTGCGAAACGAGACAGCTGATTAACCCTCTCATGCATGCATTTATTTATTTGTGTTATAAACAAAAACTTCATATGCCGCAAACTAATTTAGCATCTCAGGATCGTTGTGTAATAATTTATATTTAGAAATTTTGTCCTGTATAGTCAAAAATTCGTGTTCTTGTATGAAGACGTTTTATGCTTTTTTGCCATATTTATTCAATATAATAATAAACATGGAGAAATTGAATATTCAAACTTCATTTATAAGGAATAAGAAGCTGTAAAATAATAACAAACTTCCCAGTAATGTAAAACACAATTCAACACTGGCGTCACATCAGTCTAAATATTGAGGGGGATGGCGCCAATTTTCGACTTGTCTTCCTAATTTTGCCAAACAGTAGTTGAAACATTTTATTATTTCAGCAATAGTATTTCACATTTTTTCTATCGATACGAATTGGGTAAACTATTTACTTATTTTGTGAACTTAAGTTGCAACCAAAATTAGATGTGATCTAGAGAAATGAAATATGTTCAGGTTCAGAAAACATTAAAGTTAAAATATTTATTCAAAAAAATAAAAAAGGTTTATTTTACTCTGGACGGAATCATTTTATGTGGATTATAATTAATGATGTATATGGATTTATTTCATTTCTTTTCTGCCCCAAAACATTTCTTTGGCTGTCTTTTTGGTAGATTTTTTTTTTTCGCAATGATTGCCGTAGCAACTTGATCGATGACATCTTGATGAACGAAACACATTTCAACGTGATTCAATCGCTTTTGTGCCATTGTTGAGCGCAAATACTACTTCAGCTTTCTTAATGCGCTGAAACTTCTTTCCGCCTCCCAATGGATGCTGGGGACACTATATAGCAGAAGTCGTACCAGAATTTCTACATTAGAGAATAATCGCTTCTATTTGTAGTAATGTGCTTTTATAACATCATGTACACAAGTCATGGCTTTAAACTCCTCTTTGAAAATCGCAAGTTGAACGTTTAATTCTGAAATATTGAATTCTGGGTAGTTTACTGCAAGTTCCAGCTTCTCTTCATAAAGTAGCAGCTTTTCTAATTCAACTTGTCGTTAATGTACTTTTTGATCCAATATGCTGTTTTTAGTCCGGCAATTGTCTCATCAAGTAAGTGAAAGAATTCAATGCGATAGTATTTTTCACATGAAGAAAAATCATGACCCACCTCTGGACCATCAAACCGCTTATTAGGATCTCTTTTTTTTTTCCTTGGCAATTTTAGGGGTGCCAGTCCAAGTTCTATTTTGACACAATTATCAAAAATGGTGGAAAACACAGCGTCGTTTTGCATCTTTTCCAAGTAATTAACATATGTTTGAACTGATTTGAACAGTCCAGCTAACGTACTTTTCCTCCCTTGAAAGGATGTGTTCAGTTCTACCAGCAAATCAATGGTTTGTTTCCCCAAAACTAATCCCAGATAGTCGGAAACGTTTTCGAAAGCCGCTAAAAGACTGCTACCGCCATCATTAATGTCTTCAGCCAACTGACTCAAAGTGTCAATAATTAAAGAATATTTTTTCAGTATTTCTTCAATTTGAGAGCTTCGATATTAGCATCTTGTTCGGTACAGAGGTCTAATTTTGTGAGTATTTCCAACGAGACATTCAGATTCATTTTCTAAAAGGCTCTGAAACAAGCCGTTTGTTTTTTATAAGCAGAAACATTCCTATCTGATTGGCTTCTTCTAAAGAGCTTTTCGCAACTAACATGGAATTGCAATTGTCTTTCATTATTTTAAGTTAGTGCTGTGGGGCCCACATTGAACAAAATCTGCTAAAGGTTGTTTTTCACTCATAAATAATCGATTGAACACCTTTAATGGGCATTCATATCGGCCGCTCCGTCATATGTTGGCCCCAAAGATTTGCTATTGGAAGTTGAAGTCGAACAAGGGCATCACGTATAAGGGCAGCTATAGCTTCTCCCGTGACTGAGCGGGTTTCATAAAATCCTAGAATAGTTTCACACCTAAGTTAAAGTAGGGTGACCATGTTTCTGGACATCAATTTGGGGACGTGTCCAGAAATCCACAGGTAATTTAGGGACTCCAAAAAAATGTTTCGGATACATCTTTGGGTACATAACAAATCAATACATATTTATTCTCTTCTATTATGAAAAATTACTCTCATTAATGTATCTCAAAGGGTATCTAAACATTTTTCCTTCAAAATGAGCACATATTTTCTTTGAGCATTGCCTGTTAGAAATTGTAATACTACTGCAACTATTTAAAAATTGCTATAATATTGTCTAAAATTTTATAAAATACTATCTAAAAATTCTAATAAATTGCAAATTGGAAAGCAATTTGGAGAGAAAAAACAGAAATTTTTAAATTTCGTGATATTAAGCGTCCCCAAGTAGTTAAAGTGTTTTGGGGGACAAGGCATTAAAAATATACAAATTTGGGGACTGTCCCCGAAATTCGAGAACTCTTGGTCCCCCTAGTTAAATTGAAGAAATCTATGGTGCTGTGGTATTTGTGAAATATAAAAAAAGAATTCGGGGGGGGGGGGGTTCCCCACTGTTTTGCCTAGGCGTAGGACCACTGGTATAAAGTGAAATATGTACTGAAGCACAGTATGGGTAAAAAAAGTGCATGTTTTCTAAACCTATCATAAAGTTTTCCCCCAATTTGTAGAAATAAGAGTTCGTAACATTTTACATGCACTGAAGACATTTCGAAACGCGTATTTGCAATTTTTGTTGCACTACTTAATTACTTTTCCTGTTTAACAAGTTTATAAAACTGTCTTAAGTTGTTCCATATGGAAATATGGATGCGACGGAAACTTATTTTCTCGGATCCCTATTGGTCCCCTCACCGATGGACAATGACACAAGATTAAATTCCAGAATGCTCACATAAAAAATAAAGCAGTAGGACTTTTTTATTCAAAATCCAACCGTACATGGTAAGTTCATATTATTGTAAGTAAACTTAGGTGCACTCAGTGGTGTAGCCGAGGGGGGGGGGGCGTCCACTTACTTTTTATATTTTCTATTCACTTGTTTTGAATTTTAACATAAGCGTACCCCCACTTTTTGATGCTCGCATATGTAAGTGCCTTTGCGCCTTTTTCCAGAACTACACAACTGGGTCCTTTTATTTCTAAATTTTCGTGTGAAAGGAGGAGATTGTCTCCTCTGCCAAACTATTGAGGGGGACTGTCCCCTCTGCCAAATTATTGGGGGGGACGCGTCCCCGAATCCCCATAGGTCGTGACGCCCGTGCAATTCAAAGTATAAACATAATTTGATTCGAAACTAAGATTTTCTCTTCTTTCTTGAATCCTGCATGGACTCCCAAAGATATCTTAATTTTTTAACTATCTTGTATACCCTATGAAACATTTTGTGTTTTCCAAGAATTGTTTGGAGTGTCTAGATGAGGACGACATGCAAATTGCAGCACAAAAACGAATCTGCATAACAATTTGAAGCAAAAATGCATGTCACCTCATATGAGGCTGTCATGCATGAGAGGGTTAATTGCAGGAATTCATCAAAATATCCAGGAATTATCCGGCATCCATTTGATTTTTTAAATATCCAAATTCGTATCCGAACACAAAATATCCGGTTACATTCGGACATGAAAAGCAGGCTAAGTTCCCTCTCAGATGAAACGTGATTTCGAAAAATTAATTGATTAGTATTTTTTGAAATATGTATTAAATTCTAAAATTTCATGCTTCTGGAGAAGGTAAAAAAAAATCTGTAACATTTAGTGTTTAAACAATAATTTGTGATTAACAGAAGGTTACATAATAACCTAAGCAGAGGCGTAGCTAGGTGGGGGCAAGGAGGGACAGCTGTCCCCGGGCGCAGCGTCAAGGGGCGCCAAATTAATGTTAATTTATTTTATTTTTAAATACGAAAATCAAATTATTTGAACTGAAGAGATGTGAATATGTTCGACAAAAAAGTGGGAGTACCGCAACCCATATCGGGAATGACCAATGTAGAACAAAAGTGCGTGAAAAACCAGACAAATAATTTTGCGAAGCCACCGTCCCATTTTTCCCTTAGAAGTGAATAGTCTCTAATAAAAATGAAAGTTAAAAGGGCTGCTTTTTAGAGCTATTTATCATTTAGGAAGCATAAACGTTTTTTTAATTCCCTTTAGGGGCGCCCCTAGGCTTCCAGGGGCACAGGGGGCGCAAAATCTTCGGTTGTCCCCAGGCGCTGAAAACCCTGAACCTAAGTACCTAACTATTTGCAAAGAATACTGGCGTAATTAAGGGGGTGGTTTGGGGGATAAACCCCCCCCCCCTGAAATGGTAAAGATTGTCTAGAATTTGACTAATTTTTCTTGGAAAACAATGAAATCAGCCGACTTCTCCCAAAGAAACCCCCTGTAAAATCCGAGTCTTGCTACGTCAATGGCAAAGAAACAGCTGCACAACCAGAAATTTTACTGGGGCGGTGTGAGGGTTTAAGTTCATGAGAATCCTTATTTGTTTATGTGTATTATATATATTGACATATAAACCTGTATATTAAATAATTATCTAAAGCTAAATTGTTGACGCAATACTTTCCCCCCTTTTTTGACATGTGCAAAGATTGCATAATTATGACCACATGGGAAAACATACTTCATGATACTCTATAATTCTCAAAATTTTCAATTTATTGTTCTTGCGTTAATTAACTATTTCTTTAGGTAACGAAGTTCAATTTAAGAAACAAATTCTGGTTAAGAATTTAAAATAAATATGATGGCTCAATAGGGAATAGGTCAAACCTGCATAACAAAACCAAACATTTTACTTTAGAGATATACAATTTTTATTTTTAATGTTACTGTCACATTCAAGCAGTAATTAAATTTACAAACCATTTTAAAAGAAAAGAAGAACATTAAGTGTACACTTCTCTATTGACAAAAACTCAACATATTATAAGTCAGATTAAGTAACTACCGCGATTAGGCATAATTGCATAACTACTATGAAACTTGAAATTTTAAGCTTAATCTATTTCTTGCGGACATCCTTTTACTTTAGTAATTAAAATAAGTACAATGTTAAACTTTTACAGTTCTTCATATTATTAAATGACATTAAAAATTATAATCGGAACCGCCGAGAGTAAAGACAGACAAAATCTGCGGGATCAGGAGAGGAAAGACCTGGGGCTTCAGCCAACTGAAGAGGTTTATGATGACTAAAAGAAGTTCTGATATATTTTCCAGGACCATATTTTTGTTCACATATTCACCATTAAAATATTAAAGTCTAATATAACCTGTTTTTGCAGCAAACATTCAGATGTATTAAATTTTGTGTAAACAAAAGGTTATTTTTTCCCACGAAGTTCCTTATAATGGTACTATACGTGGCCGCGACATCTTCATTCCAGGGCCGGATTCTATAGCCAACCTGCCACTCGACTGCAAGTGACGGCGAAATCATTCTATCCACTAATAAGAGAACACTTTCTGAACTGAAACAGTATTCAAGCAGCTCCGACATCTGTACTCCTACAACTGACGGGAACAAAAGATTTAATTCAGACGAACTTTTCTTCCTCCGGTTAATTATTGACCCGAAATGAAATTTGAATCTTCTTCCAAGGTTCGTATTGATAATGGGAACACGATGCACAAAGCATAATTAATGACATCTGTTAGCCACTTTGATAACGCACAGCATTCACGTCGTACTTACCATTGCAAACAGCAACGAGATGGAACAATCACCGTAATTGTAATTCACTGAAAAATAACGTCTGGCAAATCCGGAAAATGAATTTGGTACCATTATCACAATAACATTCTTTTTTTTTTCTTCTTTTCTGTTTTTGCCTACAAAAGTTCCGTTTTGTTTCGAAATTATTTATTTCATGGATGTAAAAGAGCACGCGTAGCTATGAAGACCTGAGGAAAACTAATTAGGGAGAACTAGTGTTATAAAATTGATTGACAGCAAAGTATGTTAGTATAAAGTTCTGAATGATATTTTTCTCATTGTTAAATCAATAAATCGGCGATGATTAACGTATATTGGCTACTAAGGGATTAATTCCATACGACCTCTTTGTAAAATTGATTAAATTGAAAAAGAAATTTAAATAACTAAAAAAACCAGTGAAACGATGTAATGAATTAAAAAAGTGGTTTTAAAGATAAGAATTCAAATAAGAAGGTCTATGCCCACTTATATAAATTTCAAAATCATACATAATATACAAAATTCTTTCAACCATTCTTAGTGTAAATCATATATCCTTTTTTATTCAAGCTGGGAATACACAAGACAGTACTTGTATCTTTTAAACAAAATCTAATTCTATCGCTTTATTTACAATAGCAAGTCAATGTAATCCTTTCACTTCTCTTTAAAGGATGAGGATAATAGTCCAAGTTTGGCCACTATTTCAAAAGCAAATATCTTACTCAACAAGGTTCTTGCATCTTCCGAGAACAAGGTATTTACAATACTCTTTCAAATCAGCTAATTCCTTCAGCTATGTGCTATATGCTTTCCTTTCCAATATGAACCTCTCTTCAGATAGCTTTATAGGCTCTGATCGAGAAATTATTTTATTTAATAGTCATAGTTACTACTTCGCTGTTCGGAAGCAGGTCTTTTCTTAAGCAGTAGAAACTCTGTCTGATGTCATCTTTCTCTTTCTGGACCCTTTTTACGCCTTTCTCATACGTTTTAGAATCGCAAACTTTCTTCAAAGCTATTCCGAAATTATAACAATTTATACCCTGAGCACTTCCGAAACACCAAATGCACAGATAAAAGTTTATCAAGCTGTACCTGAGATAAACTCACATGTTTTATACTCATAAATGCATATGCAATTGTACTGCGTGGGTCTAAATAATAGGACGAATTTCTGATTTGTAAACTACAAAATCTGGCATTCATCATTACAATGGGCAAATATTCCGATTCAGGAATGCCACATTTGATCTACGCAACATATTTTGTGCTGACGCACTCCGAGTCATGACCCTTTCGAGTCCTCTCTCGTGATGGAAACCTGCTGACCTGACCAATTAGGCCGTGTGATATCACCTCTTATAATTAGTTTCTCTATGAGGATTTGAAATGAAAAGTCTATGCTAACAAACTCCGAACTGAGCAAGAGCTCACGGTAATTCACGAATCCAAGTTGTTTCAAACAAACAATTACCGGTAGTTCCCTATTATCGTTTCAAATTCCATTCAGAATTTTCAGAAAAAAATCTTTCTTGTGTTTTGAAGATATAGGGGTGGGAGGAGGCGCACCTGCACAGATCCCAAATAAGGAGCATTCTCTCCTCTCAGGATGTTCCAGTAAATTAAAAACAACAATGCCCGTCCACTTCAAAAATAAAATTTCAAAGCATAATACAACAACGCCACAGAATTGCAAAAAAAAAAAAAAAATCCTACACGAATTCCATTGTTAGTGCCGGATAAGGGGCATAACAAGAGTGAAAGCGAGCTCCAGGAGGCAAATAAGTAATAGTATGCGTAAAAATTATATAAAAATACATAAATGTATGTATAAAAATAAAAATCTCCCTAAGACAGTTTTTAAATTAATGAATAAAATTAAATAACATAATTAATTCTAATAGGTGGCACTAAAATATAAGAAAGATAAACTATGTTTATCTTAGAAACACTAAAAATTCTAATAAACTAAAGATACAATTTGTTTTGCCCAATCAGGAAAATTTTAACTTCGGTGGTTTATTTTTTCTAATAACGTGAAATATTGGAATTTCGAAAAAGAAGTTCAAGACTTTTTAAATTGATGGAAGCGTTCCTTTTCACTCCAAAAATACACGTTTGGCGGGGTTTTTCTTTTCTTTTTTTTGCTGATTTTTTTTGTTTAATTACATTGATTTCTTATTTTACTACTTTATAAGTAATTCAATTAAAATGATTCTTCTTTTCATCTTTTCTGAACTCCGTATTACTGCCTAAAGAAACAGATTCATAAAATGATAGCAATAATAATAATAATGATAATAATAATAATAATAATAATCATAATAATAATAGTAATAATAGTAATAATAATAATGATAAAAAATAAAAAATAAAAAATAATAATAACATTGAAATGCCATTTTACTTTCTTTATAAACCAGAAATTTTGCTGTTAGTCATTAACAATTTTAGAAAGGCTAGGCCGTGGTAGCCTAGCGGTTAGGATGTCGAGCTTCGGATCGAAGGATCTCGGGTTCGATACCCGAGCCGCTGAAGACTCACCATGTACACTTGGGGATACGTGCATGTAAAATCCGTGAACCCTGCAGTTCCGAGGGTACCGGAGGGTGGAGATGTTCCCTTCCCTTCACCCTTAGGTCAAAGGTGGCGCCATCTGGTGTCATCCGACTACAGCGTGTTAGGGTCAATGCTGGTCACCTATCAGGTGACCCTTACAAATGGCCACGAATGCCGACTAGGCAAGTGCCTCCCCATTGGAAACAACAACATTTTAGAAATGTAATTTTTTTCTCTTTACTTACTCTCCAGCTGAGAATTCTTTAAAATTATGAATCAGAGTAGCCTAAAAGTTTGATTCAAAAACTTATTTTAAATATTCACAGAGTGAAGAAAAAGACGAAAAGGATTTGAAAGCAGAATTAGATGGCCTCATAGAAAAAATAAAGGTAAGGTTGCTTGGTTACCAATCATTCACTGCGAAGACTTTAAAAAATGCTTCATTTGGATTCTTCCTTAATATCAAAATTGTTACAACTCTTTTAACAGTTTTATTCATGTAGACATGAAAAATGTAATAATTTATTGTTATTTTCTTTTTTGAAACAACGACTGAGAATTTGAGCATGGCTAACCGTTATGTATCATGGCATGCTGTGGCCATCATTTGCTATGCGTTAAATTGTTGTAAATAAGGTTGCCACCTCTTACTTAAAGCAATCCAGGAGCTTATTGCTTTCGGTACAACGTCTTTTCTGATTTTTCAAAATGATGTTCTTTTCGTAAACTTACGTTCTTACTTAAGCAAAACACCGAATAAGGAAGAAATTTGATTTTCGAACGAACGATTTCGGCGAAGTGAAAAAACATCTGCTTGAACGATTTGACAACTACAGCGTCGTTCATTTTTTGTCGTCCGATGCTATCGCACTATCGGTATCGTGCTGTTCAATGAAACGTCTCCCTCACTATGGTCAATTTACACGAAAAGGGGGTATTTCGGTGGTATATATCATTCACACAAATACGGAATACAAACCATGAGAAGAAGTATACGTCCGTGTTTAAAAAGTTTTAAATTTTTAGACAATACGACAATCTTAGCACTATTTCGACTCTTGTTAGATTTTTTGATGAAAAACATTTAAATTTGGTAAACCTTTCTAACTGAATGGCTACTGAAAATTCCACAAAATAAAGGTAAGGTTCATGTTAACTATATTTTGATGCAAAACTTTTGAGGATTTTCATATGCAGAAAAGATTTTCGATAATATTCTTGTTTTGTACAGGAAGCGCAGGCCGCTACAGCGGACAAGTCACTGGAAGATGTGTGCGGTGGCCTTTCGGACGTACCTAAGATTCCATGGAGAACTAAAAAGATCCTCAAAGGACATTTATCCAAAGTGACAGCCGTGCACTACAGTGGCGATAACAGGTCAGGATCCCCACGTTATTAAAACATTGAAACTGCAAGAGAAAGAATACGAATCAATATTTCATTTGTAACAAACCACTTCGTTTATAAATACTTCGAAGAGACAGATAGCTTAGAAAGTTAAGTAATCCAAATTAGAAACTCAGTCAACTTGAATTCCGAGAGCACCTACACCTCAGATTCAAAATATTGGAACAATTAATTTTTTTTACGAATTGAAAATATCGTTTGGTAATTTAGTGTCTTTTACTGCAAAGATGCAAACGAAATTTTTATTAAGAACTTATTGTTGATTGAACTTATTTATTATCTTTAAATTAATAATATTTTTGAAACGAAATAATATTTTTGAAACGATTAATTGAACATTTTTTTTTTGAAAAGTCAAAACATTAGAATATTTATTCAACTGGTTTAAAATATTAGAATATTTCACAATAATTGTCCTTTAATTATCACCAATTCATAACTGGTGGGGTCATTGATTAAATTCAGACGATTTCATTTAAAATCAGTATTTTCTTTGCAGTTTGTGTGCTTTTTCGTCTTAAAATGGGTCGTATTATGAGGGATATTTCTGAATCGATTAAACTTCGTATGGTTGATTTGTATCGTCACGGTAAAAACCAATGTTATATAGGGAATTATTTACATTGTTCGCAATCAAGCGTTAGTAAAATACTAACACAATATTCAACAAGAAGTTCCGTCTAGAACTATACGAGCCTACTTTCCCGTATACACCAGCTTCAAATTTATATTCTAGCTATCTCTCTCTCTCTCTCTTTCTCGTTTAGCTTTAGTTCTTAATTGCTTCAGATATACCTTTTCAACGGTTAATGCATATTCATTCAATCACTCATTTATTCAGTCATTCATGTATTTATTCGCTCAGTTATTAATTCATTCTTTTGCTTATTCATTTAATCATTCATTAATTCAAAAATATTCTTGAAAATCTCGATCAAAAAATTAGGCTAGATCGAAAATAGGCTCATTAGTTCCGGATTAACTTTCTATTTGTACATGTTCTACGTCATAAGAGCTTTCCGATAAAGTTTGTTCCAAGCAAATCGGTCCATTAGATCAGGATTTATATAGGATTGAAATTTCCCCGTAGGCGCTATGTTAATTTTTTTTTTTTTTTTTGAACTGTTCAAAAATGAACAAAAATTGTTCAAATCAATATTTCACGCCCAGAACTTCTTCCAGTGAGCTTGTTCATTGGAACTTGGATCTTGTACCCAGAGTTTACATAATTTGCTTCATTTTCGCCCGTAGGCGCTAATGTTAAAAATTTTTGAACTGTTCAAAATTGAACAAAAAATTGTTCAAATCAAAAAGTAAAATATGAAAATGAGATGTCTTCGCCGAGATCTTTTGAATGCAAAAAGAATTTTTCGAATCGGACAATTCATTCAAAAGTTATTAGGGGGGGGACAGACCGACAGACAGACCGACAGACCGACAGACCGACAGACACACTTTTTCCCCATCTCAATACCCTACTTTCAAATTTTTTATTTTTCAATCTTTATTTAATTACTTAACTTATTTTTGACTTTTCTTGATTTCTAACGATATTTTCAAGATACATTAAGCCTTCTTTCATGCTTTATTATTATTTTTTTACTTTTACGGTAAAGTAGGCTAAAAAATAGAAAATTTCAAAATAATCGCCAAACTATGGCGGCCGAAAACCAAAAACATCTACTAGAAGAGTGGACAGGAAACTGAAGCGTATAGTTAAGAAAAAGTTTTAAAAGTGTTCGATGTTTGCACCAAAAATGGAAAGAAGAATGAATTGGAGTTTTTAAATCGACAACATTAAGACGTCTCCAAAAATTTAAGTTTGAATCTCGTGTACCAAAAACAAACTTCTTTGACTGCAAAACAAAAGCGTATAAGATTGAATTGGTGTAAATCAAGAAGTTAATGGAGCGAAGAAGATTGTAAAAAAATATTATTTAGTGATGAAAGTATATTTTGTGTTTTATATAGTAACTAAGGTATTCGAGTTTGGAGAATGAAGCAAGGAGCATTTGATAAAGAATGCCTTAAACATTCGGTAAAATTTGCTGCTGGTATCATGGTAGTAGAAGATTCTTGGTTTTTTTTTTTTTTTTTTGGGGGGGGGAGGGGTGGTTGCATGAGCGAGAAGGACCTGGAAAGTTATGCATCGTCTACGAAAAGGTTGTATATCAAGAAATTTTGGAATATTACATGATTCCATCATCAGAAGCTTTATTTGAAGATGATTTCATCCAAATTTAGCGTCATTGCATACCTCGGTGTCAACTAAGAATTGGTTTCGCCAACGCAAAATTGAGGTACTTCCATGGCCACCAAACTCCCCAGACATTAATCCCATCGAAAACATGAGATATAGTGAAGCAAAAACTCCAAGAAAATCCTTCTTCAAGTAAATCTGAGTTAGTGGAACATAGAAAGTCTATTCGAGCTAATATTGATAGAAATAAAATCAATTGCACGCTATTATTAAAGCTAAAAATGAAGCTACAAAATATTAACTACCATTTACTTCATATTCATAAGGTAATATTTTTGCGTAAAATAAAACATTCGAATATTTTGAACCAATCTAAATTTTATTCTAATATTTTGATGTGTTTCAGAAAGCTATTGTAAACCTAGTTTATTGTATTTATATTTTGCAAATGTTAAAAACTTATCTAAACATTCCACATTTGATTTATAAGAAATTTTATTGCATTTACTTAGTAAAAAAAATGAATAAGTGAAAAACAATTTTTTTCTTACTACTTTTTCTCAATTATTCTAATATTTTGAATCGGACTTATAGTTGTAGTTGCTGTCGCTTTCCTTCTTAATGGGAATGATTCAGTGATGAAATGCATACACTACTTTTAAAAAACTAATTAAATTTTGTTTTGCTTTGTCATAATAATGATATTGTTGCAAATCAATGTTAATATTGCAATATTTCGTGTTAAATTTTTTAAAAGAAAAATTGCTTCAAAATTACGGCATAACTAAAGTGCGGTGCTTTGATTTTCAATCATCTTACGCTTAGTAAAGCTCTGTTTTTCTTCTGCAACGGTTTCATAACGGTAATGCCCCTTCCCCCCCCCCCTCTCCGTCCCACCGGAAATAGAAAGAAAGAGGGGGGGGCGGAAGCTTGGTTTTAAGCAGATTTTAGTAAACACTTTTAACAAAGTTATTATTAAACCATCGAATTACGAAATTTCTGCGATTTTTTTTGGAGTTATAGGGATAACTTAAGACGTCATACGAAGATTTTTAATTTCAGGTTACAGTTTCAGGCGTCCAAAGATATTATCTGAGCTAAAACAAAGGTAGTTAGATGTTAATTTCCAATACGTTATGGTTTTAACTATTTTTTTTTTTTTTTTTGCGGTATTAGAAATAACGTAGTTTTTTTCAATACCGAGTTCAGTTTGCGTAGTACCAAAACAAAATAAGAATTATCAACTTCCCACCCAAAAAAAAATGAATGCAGAATTTGAGACCAAGTTCTCTTTTTTTTTTTTGCTTGTTTTGTTTTCTTAGAAAATTTTATTATTATGATAGCGTAAGCACCTTTGCTTCACATTTTCTCTTAATTTCAGGCATTTGGTATCCGGTTCTCTTGACGGAAAACTCATCATATGGGACACTTGGTCCGGAAACAAGGTAAAAATAAGTTTCCCATCTTTGTTTTAAGAATGGATTTTTCTTTCTTTTTTTGTTTTTGATAGAGGACATTAATAATATAAAGTTTACTTCCGAAATTTAACTTTCCAAAACAAACGAATAACTTAATTTATACAGCTAAAAGACCTTCGTTATTACAAACTTTTATATGGGAAACATTCGAATAACATTAAACGTGTCTATTATGAAGATTACAAAGGTTATTATGAAAGCGCGATTATTGAACAGAGTATTTTAAAGAAATCAGACGTCCTACACCAAAATAAAACATTTGTAACATTTAAAAAAAGAACTAATGTCTAAGTGTATTTAATGTCTAAGCATGCTATATTTACATACTAGGATCGCGAATAATTGGCTTGAAACCAAGTGTTCCGAGGAGGCTAACCCCATTCCTGGTTGCTTCTCTAGTTTAGAATAAGATTAATTTTACTTACTATTTTCCTAAGAAAAGAATAGCACTCTTTGCTATTATATCTTGTTGATAGTGGTTATCACATGCTCGCGTCTTTCTGAGTTCAAGAGGGGTTAAATTTAACACTTGATCGTCCTAGGTCCTTAGAAGACACCAAGTGTGTTGAATACATCCCAACTCGAAACGGCAGTCTTGATAACTCAGGGCCTGTGCCAGTGGATTGGAAGCTGGCAAACATAACGCCGCTCTTCGAAAAGGGGTCTAAAGCTAAGGCAAGAAATTATAGGCCTGTGAGCCTTACTTCATTAATTTGAAAAATTTTTGAAACCCTGATCAAAACTAAGATAGTGAATTTCTTGGAGAAAAATGGAGGGTTGACTGTTTTTCAATATGGTTTTAGGAAGAGTAGGTCCTGTATAACTAATTTCGCATTTCTATGACAACATTACCATAGCATTAGATAATAAAAAAGTGCCTAGATGTTCTTCACATTGACTTTCAGAAAGCATTCAATAAAGTACTGCATGAAGCTCCTCTTAGCAAACTTGCTAAAATTGGTATTGGTGAAAAAACTTTCATTTGGGTTAAAAATTGGCGGACTGGGAGGAAACAAAGAGTAGTAGTGAAGGGCAATTATTCCCAGTGGAAATTGATGTTTTGAGTGGTGCTCCCCTAAGTTCAGCTTTAGGGCCGATATTATTTATTATTCGTATAAATGATATTATTCAGAGTATTTCTGGGAACATCAATATTTTTGCTGATGATGTCAAAGTCATTGGAATTGCTGGAACGGAAAGAAAAGTCAATCAGCCTCAAGAGGATTTAAATCAAATTTCTAGGTATGCAATTAAGTGGGGTATGTCTTTTAATATTGGGAAATGTCAAGTTCTTCATTTTGGTCATGGGAATAAACATGCAAGCCATTATTTACAGGGTTTCACCATTAGTGAAGCAGAAGCAGTTATTGATCTAGGAGTAGTACTGATTAGTTGATTTTGAAGTACTGATTAGTTGATTTAATTAGTTGATACATATTGCTGATGATGTCAAAGTCATTGGAATTGCTGGAACGGAAAGAAAAGTCAATCAGCTTCAAGAGGATTTAAATCAAATTTCTAGGTATGCAATTAAGTGGGGTATGTCTTTTAATATTGGGAAATGTCAAGTTCTTCATTTTGGTCATGGGAATAAACATGCAAGCCATTATTTACAGGGTTTCACCATTAGTGAAGCAGAAGCAGTTATTGATCTAGGAGTAGTACTGATTAGTCACGACTTCAAGTTTAGTCAGCAGTGTAGCATACTAAGTAACAAAGCTAACAGTATGCTTGGGTTTGTCAATAAGGCTATTTCGAACAGGTCTAAGGAAGTAGTATTGCCATATACAGAAGTTTAGTAAGACTTCATTTGGAGTACGCTGTTTAGTTTTGGTCTCCTTACTTAAAAAACTATATTACCTTATTGGAAAGGGTTCAAATGAGGGCTACTAGGTTGGTAAGTGGTCTGTTAGACTTAGATTATGAGGTTAGGCTTAAAAGGCTCATTATGTATTGTCTAGAGCAAAGGAGAGTTAGAGGGGACATAATTCAGTTTTTTAAATTCATTAAAGTTGGAAATGTTGATGGGCTACAGTTATGTGCTGAAGATAGAACCAGAGGTCATTGTTTTAAGCTTCTCAAATCTCCGGTTAATCTTGAAGTAAGGAAAAATTACTACTTCAATAAGATTGTAGGCAGTTGGAATCGTTTACCGGAAGCGACTGTTACTTGCAGTTTGGTAGAAACTTTTAAGAAAGCTCTTGATGTTCAGTGAGCACTGTTAAATTGACTAGAACCAGCCTACCTGGGCCCTGTGCCTTTTGCTGGTCGTCACTTTTGTATTCGTATTTATTTTGTATTATTTTGTGAGTTTTGACAATTTAAAAATCAAAGAAAATCAAAGAAAAGGTTATTTCGAAACAACATTATTTTATTTATTTATTTATTTTTAACTTTAACGTAGCTAGCGAACACAACATCAGTTAAACAATTTAACAGTCAATCTTAAACCGCATTCCAAATGTTGGAGCAACTGGTTGTACTTCAGCTAGTACTTTCGAATTTGTACCACATTTATGATGAAAGATGGAAGCAGCAAAAACGAAAATTCACTCTCCTTGAGCTTCCAATTACCGGAACTTTGATGTAATTAGAAAATTTTCTCATTGAATAAACGTTATCTCGCTTTTTTTCTTTTACAGTTGGGATGGCCCCGGAACGGTGGCGCAGACTGGACCATTGAAATTTGTAGGGGGGGGGGGATTCAGGGGGGTTTTACACGTCTTTAGTGGGGTAGGCAACAACAATGTTATCACAAGGAAATTGATCCTCCCGTTCTGCAGGTACGCATCATCCCCCTGCAGTCGAGCTGGGTGATGACGGCCTCTTTCTCCCCGTCCGGCAACCTGGTTGCGTGCGGCGGCATGGACAACATGTGCACCGTCTACGACGTCAATTCCAGGGACGGACAGGGCTCGCCCAAGATCCGGCGCGAGATGATGGGCTTCGAGGGCTTCCTCTCCTGCTGCAGGTTCCTTGACGACGACAAGATCGTCACCGGCTCCGCTGACATGAAGATGTGAGCAATGGAAAAATATTCCTTAACTTTTTACATTTGTAGATGTTGCTTTAGTTATTTTCTATATATGCTCTATTTTCTTCCGTTCTGTCTCTGTTCCGTGTTTTTTTTCCCCTTTTCTTTCCGTAATATTGTGAATTGTACACTTGTATAGGCGACAGAGCTGTAAGCTCCCGCGCCATGGACGGGTTTCAAACCCCAGACAGACCATGGATGTTATTGACCGTTATAGCATGTCTTTGGATCATGTTCTAATAATCCACTTTAGGTTATATGTCTCCCGGTGATCCTTGGGAGCACTTCGCATTCCGCCTGTTTAACCAAATATAAGAGTACGAGATGTTCGGCCATTAGGTTACAACCAAAGTACTAAAGCAAATTTGTGATTCATGCAATTTGCAATTTTCATTTGAGAGTTGTGCCCCACATCGTTAGATTCTAACTGGATATTAACTGGAAAACATAGTCCAGGCCTCCGACTTTTTATTCCAGAATATAAAGAAAATTCTTCCAAAAAGAGGGAAAATGTTTTAAATCCGTAAGCATTAAACTAAACCGATCGTTTTAAACTACATGGTAAACAATAATTTTGTTTAATAAGCAGTAAACGAGACGACGCTAATAAAATACGTGTAATACAGAATGTATTTCCTTTATTTTTTTATATACATTCGTCGAGAAATCCAGAATCAGTATGATCAATTGTTTTCACCCAACAATTGTGAACTATTTACAAATATAGCTCAATGTCTATGTTTGTAAATAGTTCACAATTCTGCCTGAGAAAGAAATTAATGAGTGAAACACACCGGGCTTCACTCAGCACTTCAAAAAACTGAGTTGACAAACCCCCATTGCTGAATGTAAAACGAAAGTAAGCATGACATTCGAGACCAGTCAGTAGTAAGACCACATGACAGGTAAACAGATACTCGTAAAAAGAATGTATTGCAGTTGGATGATATTCTTTTAAGATGCAGATGCATTTGCTGACAATTATGCAATTTGAATGTTTTACAGTGAATTTTGAGAACGTACTTTCAATATTTCTACTAAATTACTCACTGGTTCGAGATGATTTTTAGCATACTGTGGAACCTGGAAAAGGGGGACAAAGAATTTGAATGCACTGGCCATGCGGGCGATGTGATGAGCATGTCCTTACACCCCGACAAAACAACCTTTGTCACAGGATCTGTCGACAGGACTATCAAGGTGAATCTCTGAAATATTAATTAAATAATGTTACAACCAGTACATAAATCTATTCAAATTGACTTTCGTTAAAAACAGCAACCTCTATTTTTCATGTATCTCATCAAAATTAATTTTTGAGTCTTATTTGAAAACTGAAGCGTTTTAACAGCATAGTGTAGACCAGTGGTCGGCAACCCGTCAATCGTGAGTCCATTTTCAATCGACCGTGAGTTTATATAGTTTTGAAGAAGAAAAAAATCAAGTAACTCATGGATTAGACCTATTTTTTTTAATCAGAAAATGCTTATTAATTGGTCAGACAATTCTCCGGACCTAATAAAACTCGCCAACGTCAGTCACCACATAAAGCTATGCTCTCGGTGAGAGTTAATTGAAGTACGTAACGGCATTTCCCATCTGTGACAAAAAACAAACTGTATTTTATCGTATTTATAAGAAATAAAATATTAATATCTGAAATATTGTGTTGATGCGAAAACGGGTTAACACAATATTATTTTAGAAAGTTGAAAGTAGGTAGTTTATAAGCATTGAAACTTGTTCTGACAAGAATTAACCTACAATTTAAAGACAAGCAAAGTCCTAGTCCCAACATGTCCTATTAATAGTGTATGCACCCCCTCCCCGTCCTCCGAGTCGATCTTGGTGTTCGCTGAGCTTGGGAAAGTAGATCTTCAATCAATTTAGGTTGCCGACAGCTGGTATAGACTGTAGAGATGATAGCTTGTTTTCCCTGCATTGAGTGTGTGTTGGCAAAGAAACAACTTTTACAGAATTCAACTTCACGCCTACTGGCACACCTACAAACTACAGTTCCCGAGGGGCTCATCGCGCAAAAACTTAATAGATTTCGCGGTGAATTTTGACGAGCATTATAAGTGCGAGTTGGATACTAGTTCGATGAATGTTTGTTGATCATATTTATTTTAAAAATTAAAAAAATATATCTGTAAAAAGATTTTTTTTTTTTTTAAATTTTACTTCAACAAAAAAAGGTGTTTTTAAATCATATGCATAAAACATAATAACATCTTTGCCCCGTTTAACCCTCTGGCTGCGTATCTCGTGATTTCCACGGGCGCGTTTATTTGCGATTTTGTTTTTTCTCTCCATGAACAGGAAAAGAGCGGTTTGCATAGTTAAATAGACTGAAAAAATCCATCCCCACGAAAAGTGCGGGTTTCGGAAATTTTTCTACATTTGCGCTGCTCCTGGAAATCGCGAGATATGCAGCCTGGAGGGTTAAGTAAATAAAAATAAATAATGAAAAGGAAAAGTTAATAAAAATTAAAGTCATCATTTTTTTACAAGTTTAAAATTAAGAAATAATAATATTAACACATTGACGGACAGTAGGAACAAGTGAAGTTCGAAAATTGACACTATATGTTTTTGTAATTTTTAGAATATTAGAAGTATAGTTTTACTCTTTTTGCTTACATAAACTTAATTTTGATTAATTCAGCACCTTTAATTAGGTTGCGGCTATAACCATTATGGTGCCAGCGGACTCTAGACACTAAGTAATTTTACAATGGCGACTGAAACAGCGAAAATTGGGATGGGGAAAATGTGTGCCTGTCGGTCTGTCTGCCCCCTAATTACTTTTGAAGGAATTGTCAGATTCGAAAGATTGTTTTGCATTCGAAAGATCTCGGCGAGGGCATCTCATTTCCACATTTTGCTTTTTGATTTGAACAATCTTTCGTTCAATTTTAAACAGTTCAAAAAACATTAGCGCCTATGGGCAAATTATGTAATTTATGTGCGCAAGATCCAAGTTCTTATGTACAAGCTTATTGGACGAAGCTCTCGGTGTGAAATGTTTTTTGATTGGTATTTTTTGGTTCATTTTTGAACAGTTGAATTTTGAATGAATGAATGATTAATTGGATCTGTGAAAGAAAGAATGAATAAATGATAAAATAAATAAATGAGTGAATGAATGAAAAAATAAATAAATGAGTGAATGAATGAAAAAATAAATAAATGAATGAGTAAATGAATGAATGAATAAATGAATGCATGAATGAATACGTATTAACCGATAAAAAAGGTGTATTTGAAGTAATTAAGAACTATAAAGCTAAATGAGAGAGAGAGAGAGAGAGAGAGTTAGGTTATAAACATGAAGTTGGTGTATACGGGAAAGTAGGCTCATATAGTTTTGGATGGAACTTCTTGCTTTTATAATTAGGTTAGGCCAAAATGAGAATATGATTTTTTCTTATCTGATAATCTAATTTATTACATGTTTTCGAATTTATGTCATACTATGAATGTTATGTGTTTTAAAAATTGTTTTATGTGATTTTTTTCCCTTGTTTTTTTAATAGTTATACTGTACAGATTTCACCAAGGCTACACAATTTTCTTTTTCAAATTATATAAAATTTAAATAAAAAAATAATGCAAAAATGAAAACTTTTTTATATATTTTTTATTGAAACAAAAACATGGGCAGTAAAAAAAATAAATGTTTTCTACTGAACTTAATATAGTTAAAAATGAATTTAATGATTCAAAGCTTCTGTGTAGACGATTTTTTCTAAAATCTCAACTCTATGCTAATATTTGGCCACAGAATAGTATGCATTTGACTTTGGCGGATTTGAATCATCAGCATTTTGTATTTTATTTCGAAGATTGTTTTAATAAATAATGCAAATATCTTCCTGCAGTACATTTCACTTAGGAGAGATTAAATCAATTACAAACCATCGACCCTAAATTCACTTTACATTTACCCCGCTAATTTTTTAATCATATCCCATATATGCCGGTATAATTTTGTGGTTTCTGACTGCCTTTCCTCTCTATGTTGAAAAGCACAATATGCCAGTCGCTTAGAGTCTGCCTATCGAAGTCTAACTTCGAGATGGCCCTAATTTGGACGAGGAGAGGAAACGAGGAGCGATGTGTTACGATGAAGATGTCTGATGTCTATGTTTTTTATGTTTAATGTAATTTGTTCGTCCGTTACTGTAATAAATGTGGTGTTTATGCAAGTGATGCCTTTGTTAATAGGACCCCTAGACTACCCGAGACCATATACATATATATATATATATATACATATATATATATGTATATGTATATCTATCTATCTATCTATTTAATATATATACTCTTTTCTTCCAGTTATGGGACATCCGAGATGGTCAATGTAAACAGACCTTTTGGGGACACGAATCAGATGTGAACTCCGTCTGTGTAAGTACCTTTCTTCTTTCAACATTCACAACATTCAAGAAAATTTTGCAATCAAAGAAGTTTTAGTTTTAAATCTCACACGTATATGTGTATTCATATATGTATATATATATCGTCTACATTTATATAATATCATACGTATATACACACATGCCACTTCATTTTTATCAGTTCACAAATTACAAAATACGCTGCTCAATGTACTTTTCAATATGTACACGCAGGCCCGGACTGGCCAGGTCGGCTGGTCGGCGATCGCCGAGGGTCCCCGCAATAAGGGGCCCCCAAACAGGGAGGGGAATTTTTTTTATCTGAAATTTTGTTTTACAGATCTTTAATTTCTTCATATCTAGTTGCATCTGCCTTCATTATACTTTTTTCTGGGATGCATCACATCGCAATCTTACAAAAGTTTTAAGACTTTTAGACATAACAGTGGTCGATGGCCCAATTGGACTTGCTTTGTATGAGCTTGAAAAATTAAAACTAGATAAATGAGGCACTTCAATATGAGATATTATTGCTTGCTCATTTGTCGAAACTGGTAACGTTAAAGGATTTTATAACGACCTAAAGCCCATTTCATACCGCAAAATGAAGATCAGGGGGGTGAACCTGGCGGCCGAAACGGGCCCTGAATTGAAAAGGGGCCCCTGCATTTCAAATTTCTTTCCCTCAGCTATATCATAGACCACGTGGATTCAGGAAGGGCCTCACAATAAAGGATGTTTCATGTAAATTTTACGGAATAGGAATGGATGAAAAAATGAGCAATTCAAATGCTGAGCACTCCCATTAATGTTTTCAAGAATATTTTAAGGGGGCCCCATATTTATTTTACCGCCAGGAACCCCCAAAATTCTCATTGTGATCTTTACGAATATCTTATTTTTACTCATTAACTCTTTGCATGACCCATATGCATGTGGGTTTGGCATGCTAAACTTTGTAGTTGCTGATTCGCAAGCTCCAGAAAGCAGAGAACTGGTTAGTACAGAGAGTCTAGGTGCCATAGTGAGAAATAAAGGGTCCGTAAGTAGTCACGATAACATTCTTTTTTCTGTTCGCGAAGAAAGCATAGTTACAATTTAAGACTTCCTTAAACTTCAAATAAGAGTTATAATATTTTCCCATAGTTAAGGGGGGGGGGAGGGGAAATAATTTTGAAAGTTTTAGCTTAGTCTGCGATGCATTTCCTTTCCTTTTAAATTGATTAATTAATTTATTTTGGTTGGCGGTTTGATATTGTATTTTAGTGCTCTAAATTGCGACATTGCATGGAAACTTTTTATACGTAAAAACATTTGTTGAGAACAGAAAAGCCATTGAAATCAACCAGAAAAAAGAACGTCCTTTTCTCGATAACCAATCAGTTTGTGGAAGAGGGAGGGGGGGGGGGGGTCTAACGACAAATCGACGCTTCAAAAACACATTGGAACAGAGAACATTTGAAAATAAACTAGAAAAAGATCCTTTCTTTTCCCTCAATTCTCCAGGCAATAGGCTCTCCGAGTCATCAGCAGATAACTAGAGCTTCAAAACAAATTTAAACAAGTTCCGTCTAGAACTATACGAGCCTACTTTCCCATATATACCCAACTTCAAATTTATAATCTAGCTCTCTCTCTCTTTCGTTTAGCTTTAGTTCTTAATTACTTCAAATATACCTTTTTCAACGGTTAACACATATTCATTCACTCATTCATTAATTCATTTATTCAGTCATTCATTTATTCATTAATTCACTTATTCATGTATTTTTTCACTCATTTATTTATTTTTTCATTCAATCGCTCACTTATTCACTCCTTTGTTCATTCATTCATTTAATCATTCATTCATTCAAAAATATTCTTAAAAGTCCCAACCAAAAAATTTTCGAGGAATATAGGCTCGTTAGATCTGGATAAACTTCCTATCTGTACATGTTCTACGTCATAAGCAGGGTTCGAAATTAGGATTTAAAAGTTAAGCGTCATTGGCACTTAGCTGTTTTGTTTTAGTTCCCAAAAATGTTCTCCTATAGGCGTCAGTTTAAAATAATTCAAACTGATTCGACAGATATAACAACTTATTACTATAAAGGCCGTTGTTCAAGTGTTAAAAAATATTTCAAAACATCACAATTTTGCTGAGAAAAGTATCGATAAATAAGGGAAAAATGTTCAAAAATCAATTTCTATGAGTAACTTTTGAGAAGGTGGTAATTTTGCTTAAATTTATGAATCTATATACACGTTTATTTCAGTGTCTAATAAAATAAATTATGAGTCAATTGTCTTAACTATTTTTTCAAGAGTTATTTACCTGAATGTAGCAACAAGTTATACTAGATTAAAGAAAAAAGTATAAAATGTCGACTTGGTGAAAAATTGTGGTTGCCAGACTAAAAATTTTATGAAAGGTTATGCATCAAAAATTACGACTAGATGTGAAATCGCGGTCGTCAAACAGGAATTTTTATTTGCAAAATACGACTAACGACAGCTAATTTTCGAGCCTTGGTCATAAGAGCTTTCCGATACAGTTTGGTCCAAGCTAATCGGTCCATTAGATCAGGATTTATATAGGGTTCAAATTTTCCCAGGCTATGTTAATTTTTCTGAACTGTTCAAAATGATCAAAAATTGTTCAAATCAAAAATTATTTCACGTTGAGAGCTTCTTCCAATAAGTTTTTTCATAGGAACTTGGATCTTACTCCCAGAGTTTACATAATTTGCGAATAGGCGGTAATGTTAAGATTTTTTGAACCGTTCAAAATTAAACGAAAAGTTGTTCAAATCTTATAGTTTAATACCATAATATTGAGGACAGGGTGGCGTAGTGGTAAGGCGCAGGCCTCACGCGCCCAAGATCGCAGCTTCAAACCTGGCACAAGTCGGTGGATTTTCAAGATGCAGAAAATCGTCTGCGCCCATGTTGTATGATTATGCGGCATGTTAAAGATCCCTTGCGTATCCGTTTGGCATGTATGCTGTCGGCAGAATAAAATGGCTAGTGCCGTTTGCATCAACGAGAGCTCAGGTGCCGCCAACTAGGGGGAGCTGAGAGTCAAAAAATTGCGGTAATGGCAAACACTCATTGTGGTGCCGCTGAAAGAGTTGGTACCAATTTCTGGAACGCACCAGGTCTGTAATGGTTGAGGACCAATACTGCAATTCATTAGAAAGAAAAAAAAATACTGTCATTCTTCAGTTTCTACGTAATTGAGATATAATAAAATAGCATGAAATTTCGTTTTGCTAAATTGGTTAGTCAAGAAAACTTTAAAACACCGCTTTAATTTGTTTTTATTTAATATAAAATGTGACTTAATTTAACTACTTTATAAGACCCAAAAAAGAGCAAAATATGGTTTGCAGACACATAATTTTCAAAAATTTTCCGGGGAAGGACTCGCGATCCCCCCCCCCCCCCCCGCTAGGGAGCCCCTTTTCATTACCTGCCCGAGGGTCCCACAGGGAGCCAGTGCGGGTCTGTGTTTCTGCAATTTTACGAAATATTGATTGCACACTTTAAAACTAAATGTTTCGGACAATGCTTTCATACAGTGGGAAAACGCTTTGTGCAATATTTTTCAAAATTCGAACAATATGTTATTCGCTATACTTATTATAAAGAATAGTGGACCGCTGAAAAGTTCACACTTCATAATTTTTCCAAAATTAAATTTTCACAAATTCTTACAAAATTAAAAAGTAAAACAATAAAAATTCCAATTTATAAACACATAACTCAGTTGAAACGTTTTTTCAATTGGAGGCATATATTATGTCTACGACGAATGGTTCTAAAAAGAAGGATGCTTTCACACCCAAGGCGGCGAAGAGAAAAAAACTTTTCTTGCCTGCGCAGAGCATATTTTTGCCCCTCAAAAATATGCTCTGCGGTTGCGCAGATGAGAAAAAAAAAAAAAACAAGTTTTTTGCCTTTGTCGCCTTTGGTGTTAAAGGACCGTTTAAAGTCTTGGTACAGATGACACATTGTTGACTCTACAATAAAAAGGAATCTAGATCTGGTAACCTTTTGAAAGGGATATTTCATTCCTGTCCAAAGGGCACTTGTTATGTCCCAGGTTAAACCCTTTTCCCCACTTATGAATACTTTTCTTTGACGAAGGAAACCCCCTAAGAAATTGGATTCCATTTTTCGGACAAAACTTCTTAAAATGAACTTTGTCACAAACTACATTTTTGTTATCCAAAACTTTTCTAGCAGTAAAAGTAGTCTACTGTTTACTCGTTCAATTTCAGATTCAGTTTTCAATTCAGCATCTAATAATCTAGCCTTCACAAATTTTAACGTAATACTAAGTATTACGGAGGCTACCTCAGTAGTATTACAGTATTTACAGCATTGTATTTATCTGGAGTTGTAAGCAACAAATGGCAGACTTTATCACTTTCCTCCATTTTGCTACCAGTGTCTTCTAACTAGGGCCGTGGTAGCCTAGTGGTTAGCACGTCGGACTTCCACCTAGAAGGTCGCGTGTTCGATACCCACTGAAGACCACCATGTATACTTGGGGATATGTGCATGTAAAATCCGTAGACCCCACTACCTCTCCCCGTGCGTAAGCAGTCCTAAGGCCTCGGCTAACAGGTAGGGGTGTGGTAGAGAAAAGAGAAAAGTGTCTTCTAACTATCTTAACAGTGGCATACGCAGAATTTTTTCAATGGGGGGAGGGGGGGTTCATAATTATCTGAAACTACTAAAAGAAATTCGAGTATGTAATAAAGCACTATTATTTCCCTAATTTAGACAGCTAGACAATTTTGACTTGAGCTCAAGGGGGGGGGGGGGGGTTAAACCCCTAAACCCCCTTGCGTTAAACCCCCTTGCGTACGCAACTGTATCTTAACAAACTGTCAAATTTCCGAAAATGGCTCTGCAATTTTTCATTCGGCTGCAATTTTATAGTTAATAGCAACTTTTTTTTTAAATATAACTTAGATAAAGTACTTTTTCTTTCAAACATACATTTCAGTGAATTAATCATTTCTCTTACTGATTTTTCATCTCTTGTATACTTAATATACTTATTACTAACAACCTGAATTATCACCATTTTTGCTTTAATATCTTTCTTTTTTTTTCGTTTGTAGTTAAGTCACATTCACTTAGTAATACAGTGTCAACTTCTTTTTCTTTTAAAATTGACTTTACTCTAAACAACCATATCCAAAAATTATCATCTGTAAATACTGGAAGAACCACAGAAGTCGCTTTATCTTTGCTCTCAATTATTTTAGATCCCAAAGAAAACTTTCCAATATTAACTAACTGGGAATCACAAACTCTGCTACCATATTTGATTTTTTAATATGAGGTGACTGAAAACAACATATAGTTGTACAAAAAAAAAAAGTATGACTTAAGGGGAATCAGCACCCAAAAATACCGAAAAAACATTTTTTTATTGACTCAAATAGCAAAATAAAGCTTCAAAAATGCTCTCTGAAAGTTTCAGAAAAATGTAAGCAATATTTATTGATTTATCATTGATGTTATTACGGAGCCGTTTGCCACCTTTTCATTCCGAAACCGAAAATGTGCTGAATATAAACCACACATTTATTTTTGAAAATAAAATAAGCAAGAAGCAGCAATTTCACCGTGACGGTAACTGAAAAAAAGTTCCTTCTTTGTGACAAAGATATTACAAGCCGAAAACATAAAATGCTGTTTTCTCATGCTTTGTTTTTGCGTATTTCATCTGAACTACAATGCAAAGGCTTTTTTTCACTTGTATCTATAATGTGGATTTTTTTCCACATGTTCCCGAAACTATAAATAACAAATTTATGCATTACTTTTATGATGACTTAAGTACTTTTTTAAAATTATTTTTGTAAGTTTTTTGAATTTTTCGTTATTTTTTCTGCGTTCCTTCAGTTTTTCCCTCAAAAAGCATTTGACATAAAAAATTCAATACATAAAATTTCTACTTTTTGAGCAATTAATCAATGAAAAAATTTTTGATCTTTTACGCCAACTTTAAAAAAAAAAAAAAGATTCATTTTTTTTAAAAAAATGCTAATTTTTTTTTTTTAATTAATTTTTTCGAATAATATTTTGAAAATCCAGTTCTTTTTAATATCAAATTTTTTATGAAGTGATATAACATGACATGAGACGAATATTGTAAATAAAAGCACCATAGAGAAGAAAATAAATGATCTTATGGTGCTGACTCCCCTTAACATACATCCCCTTAACTCTGCTACCTCTAACGAGTCCTATATTATGTATTATTTAGCTTCATTTTGAATACTGAAACACTCTTATCGTACGTTAAATCTCTTAAATAAAAGTTGCACATTAAATAGATTTATAAAAGACGAATTTATTTTACATTTCATGATAACTATTATTGAGAAATAAATTCTTTTACATTTCGTGCTGTTAGTAAGAAAAATGTTAACAAATAATGTTAAATGTCTTTCTTGGGAAATTTTAACGTTGATTTTTCGTCTGAACGGTTTAAGCAGTGTGGTACAGAACATGACTTAACTATGCTTGACTTATTAAACGAACTTTTTTTTTTTTAATTTATTTTTCTAGAATACTACCATTGTAGTCAATGGAGGTTTTCTTTTCATTTTGAGAGAGTATTGTATCCTTCCGCGCGCCATCATCTATGTTAACTCTAAGGCCCGATGTCACTCCAGTTATATAAAGCTCAATGCGATTCGGCTGATGTAGGCTTTTCATGCTGCCAATTTTTAGGGTGAAACCGTATAGTTGGTGCAGCTTGTCCCTTACGCTACAAAGTTTGTCTTTTCTGTTTACCCACTACCTCCGTAATACTAAATGCCTAACGCGCTGTTGATTTTAACACAGAGAGAAAGTAAGTCAAAGCGTCCCGGATTTTGCGCCGCTTACCGGAGATAATACGAAGCGTAACAATGAAATTAAGCAAGCTACTAATAATGGCATGATTTAAAAGACGCCCGCGAGGTTAAACATAAACTTAATTGTTCCTTTTCAGAGACAGCATTTGAATGGTTTACCCTAAACTAACGTTAGATGGCGTTGATCTCCGGGACGTATCTGGATAACAATGTGACTTCAACATTTTGAGCCAAACGCGTTGGGCATTTAGTATTACAGAGGTAGCGGTTTACCACTCTACCTATACACATTTTGTTACTACTCACGACAAGTACACCTAACTATAACAACTCTGTTCAATTTTCATTTGACTTCTGACCAACCCTTATGTTAGGGTAAAGACCGATCAGCGAAAAAGTCTAAAAATAAGAACGTTTTTCTAAGAAGAAAGACATCGTTGAAGAGTTACCGTGAACTTCGCGTATCAAATGAAGAGCGAAAGTAGTAATTCTAATGAGAGTTTAAAAAGTCTGAAAGATGCCTTAAAGAGGTAACATACAACATAGCGTAGGTAACAGGCATTACATTCCACAAAACATACAGCAAAAATTTCAACCTAAACCCTACGATCCCTCCCCCCCCCCCCCCCCCCGATACTAATGGACGAACTCTGCTTGTGCAGTTCCACTCGAGCGGCTTCTATTTCGGCACGGGCTCCGACGACCGCACGGCCCGCCTGTTCGACATCCGCGCCGATCAACAGATCGGACTTTACCGGACTCCGACCAACAAGAGCGGGTTCACGTCCTGCGCCCTCTCCGCTAGTGGGAGGATCATTCTCTGCGGATCGGACGACGCAGCAGTGCACTCATGGGACACCCTCAAGGGGAAATACAATGGTGAGTTCTTGTGTTCTCATCTCCTTCGAACTTGCACCAAGAAATGATGTTGTCCGTAATGTGCCTCTGAAACTAGGATTTGCAGCCAGCAGGCGCACCATTTCGAAAGGGAGCGGGAGGAATCCATGGTCCCTTCCCGACTTATACATACAAATTTTAAAAACCTTTATAAGGGATCATTCATAAATGATGTCCCGTTCGAGGGGGCTCGTGAAATTGTGACACAGGGAGGGGAGGGGTAACAAGAAATGTGTCATCATGCGTATGCAACATAGCGTGACATGTGACAAAAGGGGGTAGAGGGAGTCCGTGGAAGTGTGACATTTTGTGACAAAGGGGGGTCAAATATATGGGAAAAAAGCGTGACATCATTTATGGGCGGTCCCGAAGTCAATAATAAACGAACATGACCCAGGAAAATTTCGGTTCAATACCACTGTGATGTACCCGGGTTCAAAATGTCAGAGCTGTCGAGAATACTCTGCAAATAAGCAAATTACTCACATCCATGTCTGCAACAAGCTCATTACACTAAAGCCTCAGTTTATTTTTTTCTGGATGCCGGGGCCCCCACCCTGAGGCCAGCCTTTGAGCCTTTGTGCCCTGTACGTAATCATAACGACAAATTTCACACATTCTGGGCAGTGTTGCAGCCAAAGAATTGCTAATTGTTACCGGTTTGTCTTACCGGAACGAAAAAAAAGAAGGGATTAATTAAACCGAAGTTATCATCATGTGTTGCAGTTCAACGATCAATGTGGTGGGGTGAGTGTTTATACAGAAAAATTATTGTACCCTATATAATATAAACAATATTAAAATTAAAATAACAATATATAAATAAACAATATTAAAATAAAAATAATTCAAATATTATTAACTAAATTAAAAAGAGTGTAATAGGTGGTGTTACTACACCACTGATGACCGTGCCATACATTTTTTTAAAAAACATGACCGTGTTATGCATTTTTATAGCAAATCCCTGCATTATCTTTAAACACGTACAAAATATTAAGTAATCTCAAAACTCTAAGGATTAGAAAAAAAAATCTTACAAGGGGTTTTGCTTTTGTGAGTCTTTCACTACGTACTACGCTATCGTTTCCGTCTTAGTCAACATTGGCTCTCGTAATTTAAAACTAGTAAGCCCGGCGGTCATACGAAATGACCGCTGTTCTAGATCTTATAAATACTAATGCAAACAAATGTTCACCTTCCCCCTGACCCGCTCAGTTGTAAACCGTTTCAAAAACAAATTGCTTTACAGAAAATGTTTCGTTTCTACTTAAAAGTCCAGATGGCAGCACACGCAAGCAAACAATAAGCTATCGGCGACAAACAGACATTTAAGCCGCTTATATTGTATAAGATAACGTTATTTGTTTGTATGGTGTGAAGACATTTTTTTTTAGAATTCCATTTTAGACAGTATTTTCAGACTACAGCATTCATGGAAAACGGAAGCTGTCAAGATTAGCTTATCAATAATTAGATGTTTTGAGCTGTCGAAATTTAATTCTTCCGGGAATGATAATAAAAACCTATACACAAGGATATTTTTTGGAAATAAGGTGATGTAATTTAGTTCCGAAATGGTGGGATAATAGAAAATTAAAACTTAATCCTATGTTTCATTTTTCTTTGAATAAAATCTTACAAGTGAATAAACCAAAGAAAAAGCTTTGATGGTCTGTTTATGAGCATGAACGATAGGAGAAAATAAACTTTTTCCGTTTTCGCAGGCTGCTTAACGGGCCACGAAAACCGAGTGACGTCACTGAGCATGCCGGACAACGGGATGGCCTTGGTGACAGGCTCCTGGGATTCGAGCGTGAGAGTATGGAATTGATCAAGTACCAAAGAAGATCCATGTGTAAGTTTCGCGGTAGGTGAGGGCGATATCATTAGCAGCGGCAACTTAATGAGCCTCATGAGCCGTGAAAGAAAATTATTTTGTTTTACTTGTTGGTGACTGTGCATTAACACTGGAAGTTACCCGGATGAATGAAAATGTATTTTGTTATAATCTAAAACAAAACCTTATTAAAAAAAGTCGTATGTAATAACACCTGCATTACTAGATTTCTTTCCTCTAAAAATACTATACGAATATATGTATTGTGTAAACGGTACTTATAGGCATTTGTATTATCTATATATACTAGTAAACCCGGCGGTCATACGAAATGACCGCTGTTCCAGACATTATAAATATACAATTCTCCCAGTAACCGGAAATGCACATCAAATCAAAGAGATATTTATCAGGTAGAACAGTTAAAGTTTAATGAATAAATAATAAACATATAATAATTTCGGAAAAAATTATTCTTACTGAATAAAAAACATCTAAGTTATAATAATCTGTAAAATAAAAATATTATTTACTATATAATCAAATTTTTTGTGAAAAATATTTATTTATATCCAACATAATCATCGCCGAAACAATAGTTTTAACGAAACTGGAAAAAAAAGAGCGCTGCCACTTTAATATATATAAAAAGCGCAGACGATAAATAAATTAAAATAAAGAAAGAAGGATTAAATTAAATTCGCGTTTACATTAATTTTTAACGAAGATTGCTAATCTAGCGATGCCTCGCTCAAAATGTTAGAGAAATGTTTTGATTATTAGTATATTTGACATGCATTTCAACAATGGCAACTGCATTACAGTTACGCAAGCAACTTAAGCTACTTATATATAAGATAAATAGACAAAAGACAAAACAGTTAAGAACAATTTTCTAATCTGTTTTGCAACCGATTTTCTTTTTTTTTTTGTTTAGTAGTTATTGACGAGTTTTAGTGATATCAATTTAAAAAAATACAAACAGTGTATTATTAGTTAATTATTTCTCTTTTTCCTTTGTCAGGCAAGCCTCATTTAAAATTGCAATGTTGTACTGTTATATACAGCAGATGGCAACATGTTTCCGCTGAGTAAATTATTAGGTAACAAATAGAAAAATCCTTGTTAAAAAGATTTTATTGCCAAAGAAGTAATATTAAAAGCGATTATAATAAAAGTTTGAGTGAAGGCCTCTCTGAAACAATGCAATGAAACATGAGGTAGTGTATGGATACAAACATTCAAGTTTTATTCAACTGCCAGTACGAAATCGATAGAAGTACAAGCGGCTACATTTATGAGCGCAATTGGCCCGGCGGCGACAATGATTGACAATACGTTTGCTTTAAGTGAGGATGATCAAAATAAATTCGACGTTATAATCTCCAAAGTTTAAGAATAATACATTTCAACGTAATTAATATAAATAGCATGTTTTCAATGTTAAATTTAATTACTACGGCCGAATTAAGACTGTTGTGCGAGCTCCAGCGTCCAGAAAACAGCACCACCAACCAACTCTACAATACAAATGCAAACAAAGTACGCTTCGCAATTTATATCTCCATGCGTTGTCCACACGCTGCAGGTTCCTCACAGCGGGATTTTTCTCATATCTCCTCCTTGAAAATAATAAACCGGGAGGGGGACTCCCGCCAGCAAAAGGTTCAAAAACTTTTGTTGAAAACACGTGTTTTCTCCTTTGTACATAATTATCGAACATTATTACAGTAAAACCTCTCCATAGCGGGACAAAAAGGTTCGTACAAGAGGGATGTCTGCAAAAGAGCGGTTTCTGTTTGTAATTATCTCTCAGTGCAACCATATTCATATTAGTGTACACTTTTGAATTTAAACAACTTTTGAGTAAATTCATTTTTTTAAAACTGTTTAAAATAAATTGTCTCACAAACTTCTTATTCAGATTCACAAGCTGATAAAACACGATTTATTCACACTTTTTTTTTTTTGTTCCGATACCAGTCAATGGGTTTCGATTTACAATTTTTCGGCTTAGGGAAATTTTTCCTTCACGTAGCATGTATTTACCAACCATTCTACTGACTTTATTTATTTTTTTTAAAGATACAATTTAATCTGTTTATCCAGTAGCTAATTTATCATTAATGCAATACAACAAAAACCGTAAAAATATCAGTATACCTACTAATAAAAATTAAACAAGTTCGTGTGTGTGTCAGTCGTCTACTGTTGGGATGAAAATGTCTAGTACAGTGGTGGCGAACCTATGACCCCTGCAAAGATGGTAGAAAGAAGAAGATGGGACACTTCGGTTTCGGAATTGCCGAGAAAACAACCGTGGCAGGTCTGAGGTGTACAACAAAAAAACAAACATTTAGGGCAGCTCGCATGCATTTGCCGCCAAACTTCAACTGATCCTTCTTGGAAATTGGCGAAAGGTTTTTGCCATAGCTTTTCGCTCGGAATTCCTAGAAATTATAAGTTGTTCAGCCCCCCTTCTTCCGCGGTGGAGACAAGTCTTTGTTGTTCTCAGGCAAACAGCAAAATGAAAACAGATGTTTGGTCTTTCTTTCTTAGCTGTGTAAAGAGCTATACACATTTGGGGTCGTTTGAGTACGAATACACATAATAGGCTTGTTTTCGCTACTCATCCTTTTCAGTTTAAAAAGGAAACATGAATAAAGATTCAAGTTAGGAGATAAAAATAAATTTAGCTTAGCGAATAAAAATACTATCAGTATTATTGCCTATTCTTCAACTGTTTATTTTATTAGATACAATATGAAGTATATCTTATTCAAATTTTCACTTCGTGAAAAAGGTCAGTACCGGGTTTGAAGTTTTCCGAGGCGAGACAAAACTATCCTCCCCCCCCCCCCTCTCCATCCAATTATTACTCACATTTCATAGAATTTTATGTGCTGGGCTTTTTTTTTTTTTTTTTTTGAGGATTTTCTACTTGGTGGCCACTGATAAACCCAGAACCCCACGACATGGCCCTTTCATCTCAACATTAGGGCGCACCCCCTTAACTGCGTATGTGAAATTTTGACTGTTGAAGGGATGGATTCTCCCCCATTTAAAAAATTTTGAGACCTTAGGAGATGCATTTGGGATTGCAAAAATATTAGGGAAAAAGGCAAACAAAAACTGCTTAAAATTTAAACGATTTTACTCATAAAAATACTCATAGAAATTCAAAACAAAATGAGCATTTTTTTTTAAATCCAGGGAGCAGGCCCCCCCCCCCCCTCCTCTTACTAACGCCCATATCGAAAAGACACGCGTCTGCCTTCTCCCCCCCCCCCAAACGACACTTACAAGATCCCCTTCCCCCTCCGACCTCCCGCCTCTTCCCAAAAGGATGCTTTGAAAATTTGTAAAAGAAATTGAGCAGGGCATGACTTATATTTCACTATCACAAGCTCCTACCCGCCCCCCTTCCCAAAAGGATGCTTTGAAAATTTGGAAAAGAAAAACTATTGTATTGTTTAAGCATAGCATGAATTATATTTCGCTATTACAAGGGGAAAAACCCTTTACTTTTTTTAATTTAAATTTTGACATTTGCAAAATTTGGGCGCCCCCAGAGGAGCCGGCCGACTAATCAACAACGCAACATATTGAGTATACCTAAATTTTAGTTTCCGACAGTTTAAACAAAGTTTAAACAAATAAATAATTGTATTAATCGGTTTTAATCGTTATCAAAATAGCCGGTCAATGATCAAATCAGAGCTCTGAACCAGGATTTTAATTCTCTTTCCAAAACTTAAATTTTCTTAATTAAATATTTTCCCTTTTTAGCCTACTTTCCCGTAAAAGTAAAAAAAGATAATAATAAAGCATGAAAGAAGGCTTAATGTATCGTGAAAATATCGTTAAAAATCAAGATAAGTCAAAAATAAGTGAAGTAATTAAATAAAGATTGAAAAATAAAAAATTTGAAAGTAGGGTATTGAGATGGGGAAAAAGTGTGTCTGTCGGTCTGTCGGTCTGTCCCCCCCTAATAACTTTTGAACGAATTGTCCGATTGGAAAAATTCTTTTTGCATTCGAAAGATCTCGGCGAGGACATCTCATTTCTATATTTTACTTTTTGATTTGAACAATTTTTTGTTCAATTTTGAACAGTTCAAAAAATTTTAACATTAGCGCCTATGGGCGAAAATGAAGCAAATTATGTAAACTCTGGGTACAAGATCCAAGTTCCAATGAACAAGCTCACTGGAAGAAGTTCTTGGCGTGAAATATTGATTTGAACAATTTTTGTTCATTTTTGAACAGTTCAAAAAAAAAATTAACATAGTGCCTACGGGGAAATTTCAATCCTATATAAATCCTGATCTAACGGGCCGATTTGCTTGGAACAAACTTTATTAGAAAGCTCTTATGACGTAGAACATGTACACATAAAAAGTTCATCCAGAACTAACGAGCCTATTTTCTTATGAAATTTTTTGATCGGGATTTTCAAGAATATTTTTGAATTAATGAAAGATTAAATGATTAAACAAAATAATGAATGAATAAATGAGTGAATAAATACATGAATGACTGAATAAATGAATGATTGAACGAATCTGTATTAACCGTTGAAAAAGGCATATTTGAAGCAATTAAGAACTAAAGCTAAACGAGAAAGAGAGAGAGATAGCTAGATTATAAATTTGAAGCTGGTGTATACGGGAAAGTAGGCTCGTTTAGTTCTAGACGGAACTTCTTGTTTTATTTTATTTTCTTTCTTCTTCTTTTCCGTTGCCTTTTTATTTTTTGCATCACAGTTGAATTTGCCGCCTCCCAGAAGTTCCTCCAGGGGGACGTCGCGCCCCCCCCCCCCCTATATCCGGCACTGAAAATGTTCATGGATTGATAATGTTTTTAAGATAAAGTTAACATCAACATCCCCAAGCAACACGTTGATTTTCATTAGTGTGTCTATATTTTTTAATCTCACTGCCCCCACCGTTAAATAACTGCTCATTGTGCGATCGTCTTGCAACATATGTTTAAAATTTCACTGGATCAAAATAAGAAATGTGTACCTAAGTGATTGACAGTAAAATGAAGGGAAATAACAAACAAAACTGATCGACCATTTTCATTACCGTTTCTGGTTTTCTTTACGAAAATCTACACTACATTTAGTTATAGCCAAAAGATTTTGCTGTACAAAAATTCTGCAGTCAAGTATCGACCTAGTTTTGTAATAGTTCTACGGAAGGACAAGATGCATTTTTTAATTATTTGTCACTTGTTAACAATTTAATGTTCAAAAAACAAAGCATTTTTCTTAATTTTACTTCTATTTAATTGAATTTTATACTATGCAACAAAATAATTAATAAATATTTGACGGGTGAGAGTAATTGCTTGAAAGAAAAATTTGAACATGCATAACTTTCAAACTTTTTTGAAATAGTTAAATTTTATTAAGACATGTATGCATTTTTTAAAGATTAGAAAAGCATTTAATTATATTAGGAAATACCAAGCTCCAGAAAAGGCTTTTGACAATAAAATTAAACATTTTAGGATTAATGCTAGCGTGTCAAAAAATTCAGTTCATGAAATAGGTAAATCTCTCAATCTACAGCATGAGAATTTATTCAAACATTTTGCATACGTACTGAATAAGAAATTAAATAAGTGATTTTTAAATTAGTTTTTCATTTGATTATGTATTTAGTTATTTATTTATTTGTGATTAACTGCAAATATTTAACATGTTCCTCCTGCGCAGAAGCAATTTATATGATGACTGAATGTGTGTAAGAGAAAAAACATTATCGTCATAAGTGCATAGTTAATGACTTTTATTTTCTGAATTTTTCAAATTTAAAAATATTATTTAACAGTTTCCACCTTTATTTCAAGTATTTTAAACGATGTTAAGAATTACGCATGCATAAATAAATTTAAATAAAAATAAAACTAGAGGTATTATCTTTTGACGTTTGAAAGTTCGTCCTTACGATCACGATTCACGAAATTTTGATTAAAAATTTCAAATTAAAGTTTTGGTGAAAAAAATTGTTTACCTTTTAGCAAAGCATTAGAAACATCGAAAACGTACAAAGTCCAGTTCCCATTGCGGATGCAAAAAGATCACATTTTTTTTATATGTGGGCAACAATTTATGAAAAACGGCAATTAAAATTAACTTTTTTGAGTAAAATAATTTCAGAATTAACTTTTAATAAGGGAACGTTGAATCATTTTAATGATTACAGATAAGTTCGTTGGAACTCTGGAATAAATCAAAAACAAAGAAAAAATTTCCAGACTTCCCTGATTTAAAGGGTTCTGTCGCCACCATTTCAAGGGTTCTGTCGGGCGCTTTCATGCTGCTAGGAACGAGGGGGGGGGGGGGGGGACAAATAAGCCAAGTTAAGCGAATGTTGTACGCAGGGAAGGGCTTTCAGAAATTTCCAGGTTCTCCACTGGTAACAACTAATAAAATTTGAACTATAAACAAGAAGTTCCGTCTAGAACTATACGAGCCTACTTTCCCGTATACACCAAATTCAAATTTATAATCTAGCTATCTCTTTCTCTCTCTTTCTTATTTATCTTTAGTTCTAATTATTGAAAATATACCTTTTTCAACGGATAATACATATTCATTCACTCACTCATTCATTCTTTCATTTATTCAGCCATGCATTTATTCATTCATTCGTTACCTCATTCAAGTGTTTATTCATTCATTTACGCATTCATGTATTTATTCACTCATTTATTTATATTTTCATTTGTTCAATAATTTATTCATTCATTCTTTTCCTCATTCATTTATTCATTGATTTATTCTTTCACTCTTTCATTTATTCATTCATTCATTATTTCACTCATTGAGTCACTGAGAAATATCCTTGAAAATCCCGATCAAAAAATTTCATAGCAAAATAGGCTCGTAAGTTCTGGATAAACTTTCTATTTCTACATGTTCTACGTTATAAGAGCTTTCCGATAAAGTTGTTCCAAGCAAATCGGTCCGTTAGATCAGGATTTATATAGGGTTGAAATTTCCCCGTAAGCTCTGTGTTAATTTTTTGAACTGTTCAAAAATGAACAAAAACTGTTCAAATCAATATTTCACGCCGAGAACTCCTTTCAATAAGCTTGCAATAGGAACTTGGCTCTTGTGCCCAGAGTTTACAGAATTTGCTTCAATTTTGTCCATAGGCGCTAATGTTAAAATTTTTTGAACTGTTCAAAATTGAACAAAAAATTGTTCAAATCAAAAGTAAAATATAGAAATGAGATGTCCTCGAAGAACAGACGGATTGCTTGAAACAAATTTTATCGGAAGGATCTTTTTGACACAGAGTAATGTACAGATACGAAGTTCATTCAGAACAAAACGAGTTCCCATTAAACCTTTTTAAGGATATCTCTGAATGAATAAATAAGCGAGTGAAATAATGAATACGGTTTGTTTGAAGTAATAAAGCTAAAGGAGAAAGAGAAACAGGTAGCTACATCACATATAAGTGATGTTGGTGCATACGGGAAAGTAGGCTTGTATCACAGAGTAATCATAAACCAGAGGGTCAACTCTCAAGCCGTTTTGTAGTGTCGATTTCACTAGCGCACCACGGGGAAAAACATGAACTAAATTACAAGAGTTCTCATTGAAGTTTAACTCATGTCCTCTACGACGATATTATCTTTGTTTTGAAAGGAAATTGCATATGTCTTTAGAATCGGTTCGCTCATTTGCAGCTTTGCGTAGCTCTTTCAGATTGAATTATTTTTGAACTTTTATTATTATTGTTCGTCATTTTCTGGAATATTTTTCAACGCTAAAGTTTATTTACGGTATTTAGAAAGGATTACTTTTTAAAATAATATCCAACTTAAGAATTTCTTGATACCAAATATATTTAACTGGACTTATTTAGAACATGTTCTACATTTTCATTTTTATCTGTTGAAAATTAATGCTTAATTTATTTATCGTTCTTATATTGGACTTTATTTAACAGGATATATTTTATTGATTTTTATAATTGTGCACCTTGTCTTACTACATAGAGAGTTTAAATAAAGATTTTTTTATGTATATTGTTTTATGATTAAACTTCTACTCCAATTTTTGGTTTTTCCAATTCAGGGGGCTGGCGATAGATTTTGTTTTTTGCTAAATCAATTTGTTTAGTGCGTGGAGTTTGTTTTTGCGAAAAATATTTAAACATCGGCAACGGCAACCCAAAAATGATATAGTAGATTGATTTGGCTAATAATAATAATAATAATAATAACCATCGTCAGCCCCCCGAAACGGAAAGAAACCGATTTGTTAGATCTTTCTGTATGATATTTAATGTCATTTTTAATTCAAAAAGAACAGCAAGTACGTTGAATAAAACAAGATGGTAATCTTAAAAACTGTTCTGAGATTCAATGCAAAGTTATAGGTTTTGGAAGTATAGAATAAATACTGTATCAACGAAATTAAAAGAGACCGAGTCAACAAATATAATGCTAAGCGAAGTAAAAACGAGAAACGGGCAAACAAATATTTAGAATTATGAAATAGATTAATATGTTTTGAAAGTGTTATTTTAAGTATGACTGTGAAACGAAACATCAGTGTGAAATAGATCTTACTTGCAATTTAATTCTATAAAAAGGGGAGGGAGAAAAGAAAGAGTAAAAATAATTTAACTTTGTGCAAGTAAACAATAATAATAAAATTACACGTTAATTTAAAGCACAAATGAGCAATAAAATGCAGACATATGTTTCGGGATTGCTTGGAATCCCGAAACATATGTCTGCATTTTATTGCTCATTTGTGCTTTAAATTAACGTGTAATTTTATTATTATTAAAAGAAAGAGTATTTTGAAATCAATTTTTTAAAAAATGTCGGTTAGAACATTAAAGTCGTTGGTAGAAATGACATTTTATTTATACGAAGTAAAATTTCAAAGCAATAGAAGCAGTTTCTCAAAACCGGTAAAAATTACTGACAATTATTTACAAATAAAAGAAATGAGTAATGGTTATAGGGGTGACGTCAATAACCGTAATAGCCAAGAATGGGGAGTGACAACAATTAAAGTAACAGCAAAACCGTCAAAAGGAGTTCCTGTTTTTCTCCGTGGGGGCGCTGAACGCAGTTTTTGACTACATAGGAATTAACATTAAGATGTGTCTCTGGTTTATGATTACTCTGTGGGCTTGTATACTTCTAGACGGAACTTCTTGTTTTGCCTATTTTGAGCATTAATATCTGGCAGCAGAAAAGCAAACGTTTTTTATTTATTTAGGGCGTTTTAAGCAGCCTTTACACATACGTTCTTAACCGCGCGACTGAACGCGAGTAAAACCGTGGCGTTCAAGAATGTGTTGAAAATGCACCACATTCTTATCCGCGCGCAAGAACGCGTTCAGATGCGGGGCGTTCCATTGAAGTCCCCTACAGAAGCCACAGCTTGCAGAATTGTCCAATCCTCAAACTTTGATGCGTGGTTAAGAACGTGTATGTAAAATGCATCATTTCTTGGAGCGCGCATCTGAGTGTCATTCTTAACCGCGTTCTTGAGCGTCCTAAAATTGCATTTACACGCACGCTCTTGACCGCGGATCTGAATGGCTCGCCGTCCGGATCGCGGTTAAGAACGTGTGTGTAAAGGCTGCTTTAGAGATGGTTTTCCTCATTCTAGAAGAGATTTTTAAAAACGACTCCTTAATTTGATTAACAGTTTCAGAAGGAAATGTCGACTTCATTGTAATGAAGACTTCTTGGAGAGCTCAATCTGTCAGGAACTGTTCAGTTCAATGCTTAACTATCTTCCATTTTCAGAAGTGTGCCTTTGTATTCCAGATTCTTTAGCGTTTCTGCAAAGTAAATATATTTTCCAGTCTGTGTGTGTATGCAGACTTAAAACATTTTTTCGTTGAGAAATGCATTCCTCCACTTCCAAATCTAATTTTTTCTTAGGACCTCTTCACAATCCCATATTGATAACATTAAGATACTTTTAAGCCCCCTTTTTCTCGGAACAGGTTTATAACCTGACTGATAGGAGATGTATGCTTCGTGCACAGCAATTACAGTAAATAAAATAGCAGCAAAAAGGAAAAGAAAAAAATATACTATAGAAGAAAAGTTACGAGTGATTGCTGAAGTTAAAAATGATGCAATAAAATCGAGTATTTTTATTATTTCGTAATATGGTTCTGCGGTAGTGTTTCACTCTACCGCGGTTATGTTATAACGCGGGTGCCAAACATGTCCCCCGACATCCGCGTTTTAACGGTGTTTTACTGTATTTCGAAATCTTAGATTTGAATTAAAAATCCGCCAACGAATTTAATTTAGTGCACCTCAATGCTTACGACATCGGCAATCCGACCTCAACTGCGACCCCTAAAGCAGTGGTCTACAAACTGTTTTAGGTCGAGAAACCTTCTCTCCCTCTCCCCGACCTTTTCTTAAACAATTAAGCAATAAGCGATCCCATGTACGTGCACACTCATAAACACGAGAATCCATAAATACCGATGGCATCCAAATTTGAACTCTCCTAGAAACGAAAAGGATTGAAATATGATTAATAGTCTATCTCACTGAAGTCATTACTCAAAAACATCTATAATTTACCGGAAATTTCCCATTTATAAAACCAATATTTTTTTTAAAAATAAAATTGTACTATGTTTGTATTTAAAAACTTTTATTGAAATAAAATTTGTCGTGAACCATTTTGTGAAGCTGCTCAAACGAAATTGTGGAATTTCGATCTCAACTTAATCATTGCAACGAATGGAACATCAACGCCTCAACTAGTGCGATTTTATCAACAGCAGTGACGTTACATCTGCCAGAAACCGATTTTTGCATAGCAGTTTTTTTTTTAAATATCTAATATCGTTCTTTTGGGTTGGCTGTTTGATTTCGCGTTCTCTGGTTTTCGATGGTGATGAGCTTGATTTATTCGTGTTTATCAGGTTACAATTTCTTTCTTTGTCACCCCTTGTCATGTGGCTTCATCATTATCAATTTTTAATAATTGCTTTTGTAAAAATAAAATTAAACTTTTAATTTAATAATAATTATTAATTATCTTAATCTTATAAATGCCTCAATTGACACATGGATGCAACTTCTCAAGTCTGGTATTGACATTTTTACTTTCTTTTGCATTGAAAATAAAAAGAAAGCATTGGACTAAAATTTATGAATTTTGATTTAATTACATTTTACAATGCGCAGAACCTACTTTGACCCTATTTAGGAGGTGACTGTATGTGGTCTCTTTTTTTATTGCCACTCCTCGAAATGTATTGGAGAGAATCAAACGAAATTGGAACACGCACAAACCCTGATGGGAAGTGGTACCGATTAGGTTTTGGTGCAAATCCCTTTGAGGAGCATGGAGCAATCTAATGTTTTGCAGTTTAGCAGGACAGCAATATCTCAAAAAATAATGGAAAAATTCAAACAAAAATTGGCATACAAGTGGGCTATACATAAAATTAGTCAAACCTGAAAAAAAAAAAAAAAAAGAAAACAAGCTGAAAGTTTTATGCCTACATATTTGTTGCATCTGTTTTATGGTGCAATAGCCTATACAATTTTTTCAAAGGAACTTGACAAAATATATAATCAAAGACAAATTTAAATGTATATAGGATAACAAATGTGGGTAGTTATCCAGTACATTGTAGATATGCCAGTAAATAATTTTGTCCTAAGAGTACTTAATCATATTTTTTTGGATAAATTTTACATTCTAAAGAGACTTCATGAACCCGAGATAAAGACTGGTAAAAAAAAAAAAAAGCTAATTTTTATAAGTAGTATTCCATGAATCAACTTGGATGCAATTGAATTGAAATTTTTTAAAGTTAGCGAGGCATAATGATGAACGGCAAGAGAAGGGACTACTGTACAGAGCATTAAAAAAACAAGGTTTTAATCTTTAATAGTTAGAAAGTATGCCATATGATCTATAGTAGTATAAAACTTTTTTGTTAAAAAAAGGAGAAAAAGACAATTTGGAAAAAAAAGTAAAAAATTATGGATGAGTCTAATTCCTGGATTATGCATACCATATATTCACCAATATTGAATTCAGTTTATTAGAATTTTTAGTCAGTTACAATATTCAATTATATTTTTTAACACTGACCCAAAACAGTTCTTAGTATGTGAACTTTTGTTTTTTCTTGAAACTCGAAAGGGAACAGATTTCAGACAACCTGAGTCCCCAAGTAACAACCAAGTCCATCCCCCCCCCCCCCCCCTTAATGTTACATTTCATACATACAACAATTAGACAAAACATGTGTGTAAAGCCTGTTGGACAACATTGGTACTCAAAAAGTTAACGTAAGTGGAAACATTTGCAGATTCTTTCTAGTGTTGTATATTTACCCTCAGCATAAAATTGCATGACCGACAGAAATTTTAGTTCAGATATCTCAAGACTTACAGTGTTCCTTCAATATGTTTTCTGACCTAGATGATAAACAATATTGAAGCATCCATTTGAAGACTAATTAAAGATAAACAGCTTTATTCACCAATTTAAATTACATACAATTTTCATTTAACTGACGGAACACTAGACTCAAACTTGACTTTCACACTGACAATGGCAAAAATAATAAAACTGAAATTGACATGCACAGCTCATTTGTACACAGGAAGATTTCCAATATTTATGTTAGAGGGATAAGAATCAACGAATTTGTTTAATCTTAGAACAGCTTTTTTCCGAGGGTCTTTGAAAAGGGAGATGCCTCCAGGGACTTTATATACTATACATATGACAGAAGGCATGCTGTCAGCTAGGGACTAATTGGCTAAACAGGAGCGACAACAAGAACAAAACCATTTAAGTAAAAATTGAATCCGACAATGGCTGCTATTATTTTTTTTTCTACTTCTACTTATTTGAACGGAGGGTCTAAAAAGTCGGTCCTTTTTCATCGCTCAGAAGAAAAAAGTAAAGACAGACCATATACATGTGTAGTATTTTATTTTTTTGGTTCATAAAAGCAGCCAGGAAAAGAAACACCATCATTGTGGTGAATCACTCAGAAAAAAAAATGTGCAGTCACGTTTAAAATTACATTATGCACCAAAAGTATAGTCAAATAAGAACGGCAGCAGCATCCCGTTAGTAGTAAGGCCCTGAATAGTCTTTTTTTCTCTTAAACTACCGTTCAGGCCTGGACCCGGCATCACAAAGCCTCATGTGTATGAAAATGCACAAGGTTTCAAGAACCGAACACTCATGTTGAGAGAGGCTTTGTGGCCGGGAATAGAGTCTTGGCAGATGCAGCTGGATTTAAATAGAGTTAGTAATACAAAACTACTACAATAATATTCTTCAGCAAAAGACTTGCTCTGGATCAGCTTCTGCATTTTTTTTTTTACACCTGAATAGTAAAATTTAACATAAAAGCATATCAGAGCCAAACCGTAGATAGGCATGTAAAAGAAATCATCTTCAAGGGTCCAAACATCCTCTTCCGGTTTATCTCGGCTTCACAAGTAAATTTTCTTACCACTGCATTGGCAGTTACAGACATCATAGGTCTGCAAGTTGAGTCCAACTTGGAATTTCAGCAGTGATTTCATTGAATGGGGGACGAAGTTCCACAACTCAGTGGTCCCGAGAGGAGTGAAACCGTGCATCCTAAGGAGACGTGCCTCCGATCGGAGGTACGAAGAAACAGTTTGACGAAAACCTAGATTATGCATAGTGATTTGACCAACAGTAACGAATTCACATTATTTACAAATGGAATCCACATCTAGCACTCAGAGTAAATGTAACTGATTTGACAAATAAGGTTTACAACAACACATTCACTTGATAAGCCTGGAATAGAATTTGACATAAACGCATGCCTAATAAGAGAGACATGCATCCTCTTGCGCAAAGATTCACCCGTTAGGAACCACCATCCTCGTGTTGAGTAGACCAGGAATCAGACGGGGCTCAACCTGATCCCTGGACCCAGACAACACGAATTCTTTCTCTTTGGGTCAGAAACAAACACCATGAATACCTCAAACGGGCCAATCTCTGTGCCCGTGATTCTTCTCTCCCCTAGATAAACTACAATTGAAATGGAGCATATTATCAGGGCAATAAGTTATATATATATATATTATATTTACATATATAACTGTCAAGTGAATACTATGCAAGCAAAAGACAGTAAGCACTGTGCGACTTCAGCCACTGTGCTTCGGGCAGTTTTGCGACAGAGTATGACTAGACAGAGCTGTATATAAATTCAGCATGAAGAAAAATTAAAAAGGGCCTTCATAGAAATTTTTTTTCCTTTTTTTTTTTTGGTGACTGTTTTGGATCACTCACTCACAGATATAGATATAAACATGCACGTCTGAATATGAACGCCAAATCACACATACGAATGGAAAGAAAATTTTCCTCACGACAGACTCGGGCCTGATAATGTGCTAGATGTAAAATTACAAAAGAAGGCCAGGAAGCAACACTACTGTGTTCATGTGTAAACAACAATTAACTGGTCCAGGAAATATGTTTTGTTGCCAGCATCAATTCCAAATTTTGAGGAAGCTGTCCCAGGATCCAGTGGCAACAGCCATGCCATCTTCAGTTACACCAAGACAACTTACTCTATTGTCATGACCAGCAAGGACACCTGAAGAGAGAGAGAACAAAAGGTTTAATTGAACCAATTTAAGGGTCAGTTTAGTACATTTCTAATGCTTAATTCAACTTTCAAAGAAGTATATGCAATGTTTCCTAGTACATTTCTGTGTTAAAATTTTAAATTGAAATAAATGTGCTGGATCAATGCATGAACAATATCTATTGCATTAAACTACATAACGACATTTGACTGGTGAAAACTAGAGTAAAGCAAGCATTTACTAAACAAATATGCAGAGATGCCAACTAATACGGACCACACACATAAATTATGAAGGCGGAACAAAATGAGTATCTACTGTTACACTATATGGCAATAAGTTTAGGAGTAGGTTGAAAAAATAACATTTTATTTTATTACTATTCTTAAAATAGAGTTGATTTTTATTCTTAAAATAGAGTTGATTTTTCATGAAGATCCACCAGGGACATCCTGATGCTTTAAAAACTTGTGTTTATGAAAAAAGAGATTTATTTTACTTTGATCATACTACTGAAAGGAAGAATAGCATTTTCTTGTAGATAAAAGTGAGTTTATTTATGCAAACTATAAGCCTAGCAGTTAATTTTAAAATAATTTATACGCATCTTTTTTGATGTAATTTTTAAAATATTTTTTCATGCGAGTGTAATAATTGTCGTGGAATGAACCACTGCTGGAATGGAAGAGAAGAATATATAAACAGCACCATTTTGAAAAAAAAAAAAAAAAATACTATCTCCCCCCCCCCTTAAACTTTAAATATTCAAAACCATTTATATTTGCTCTGCTTGTCAGCTTAACATTGCATTTTAAACTCATTTTTATTAGTTTTGTCGATAACACATGACATGCATAATAGCATTTTGCTGTAATGGTACAGCAACCTTCTACAGGGTGTAGCAAATTCTTTCAATGAAAAATAAGCACTTTTTAAGTGCTCAAAAAACTTTTTTTAAAGCTATGCACATTATACCCCCCCCCCCCCCCCAAATTGCTGAAACTTCTCAATACAAATAAACATAAAATTTAAATTACAACATAACAGAAAAAAAAAAAAAAAAAAAAAATTGTAAATAAAAAATGTAATTACTAAGGCTTGACCGATGCCGATTGTTCCGAGAACGGCCGATTGCCGATGGGAAAAAAAGTCCCTTTATACCATTAAAACGTGTAGAATGCGTGTCAAAAATGTGATTTAAATCATTTACTATTTATTTTTATGTTTGTAAAAGCATGAATGCATTATTCAAGCACCATAAAACTGTTTGGGGGAAGTATACTTAATAATTAAAACTGAAAGAATCACTCGCGATTCTAGTAAAGTAATTAATCTATTTGAAGGTTAAAAAAAATTAAAAAATGCTATATCAGAGGATTTTCAATTCTTTTTCTTATCCCTGCAAAAAAAAAAAAAAAAAAAAACTCAACAACTATTGGATTGGCTCGGGTCTAATTCCCTTTCCTTCAACATTTTCTCTTTATAACACCTGCACTGCAAATGCCAAGTGCAGCTGCCTTTATTTTCTTATTTTTTTTATTGAGAGGAAGGCAGATGTTATGACACAGACTAACAAATAATGAGGGTTTGTATTTTTAACGAAACTGTCAAACCCCTCCTCTCAGATTTTTTTTTCATGAAAGACAATGTTTTCTGGAAAGTTGTCCCTGCAAAAAACATCGGCCTTCGGCCTTGCATCATCGGCTTTTAGATGTTTTTTAAGGCCGACGGGCCGATGTTTTTCTAAAGTTAACATCTGCCGCCGATGGCAACTTTGTTGAATAATCGGCGCCGATGCATCGGTCGAGCCTTAGTAATTACATACCTGCATAATATAAAGAAAAAACTGGTTTCTGACAAAGAGCTCAATTCTTTATTTTACAAGCCACCAATGAAAAATAAATGTTTTATGGCAAAAAAACTTTTTCAATGCAATTAACAATTGTTTCAATAACAATTTGATGAAGAATTAAAAAAGAATCCCATATTTGAAAGCCTAAAAAAAGCCGAAAGAAAAATGGACATGAAAAATATTTTTGCATATTGATTTTTATAGATTTTACTTGATTTTTTTCCCTCGATTAAAATTATGCCCCCCGGGTTATGAGTAATTTCTTTTGCGTCCCAACTCCAATTTTTGCACATTAGCACGTAAGCGACATCGCTGAGGCTTCTTTCCTCATATCTTCGGGAAGGGGGCACTTATTTGGTAATTTTCTTTACTTGTACAGTTTAAGCGACCCCTCCGATATTTTCGTGAAAATTCAGGGGGACTCTTATTTGGTACTTTACGGTAAAGCAACTCTTCTGCAACGTAAGCACATTTCCTCCCCCCCTCATTTAGAGGAAGGTTAGGAAAATCAGTGTAAAATGGTAAGCGGAAGCCACCCTTTTTCCCTTCTTGCGGAATTCATGGCGACATTCGGTGGTCGAACGAAAAAATATCTTCTTACAAACATGGATGAAAAATAAGCACTTTTAAAAGCTTTTAAAATCAAATACAAAATCAAGCACTATTAAGTGCTTTTAAAAACCGCTATGCACTCTGTTCTAGCATCTGCTATTAGTTAAGGATATCTTGCATTGCATGATAACCGAGTAGTGACAATTTGAGTAATTTTTGGAAGGACATAATTTGAAAATTTAGGAATTTTGGGAAAATTGGGATAATTACGACAGATGTTTACTTACTGTTACTTTACCTAAAAACTGTAGCAAACTTTGCTAGAACATTTTTATTTGTAATTGACTCATGATTACAAATTATTCAATGAATCATAATTTTGAACTTCAAAAATAATGTTTAAAAGTAGGATTGGTGTTGTTCAAAGAATGCTTTAATTTTTTTACCTTTTAGCACAATTTCAGGGGTCACGATTAGTCAGAAGGTTTGGGAACAGTTATTGGAGCAGGGAAAATCAAGTTTTGATACAGGCAAAATAAAGTTTCATAGGAGAAAAAGGCCTTTTCGTATCATGGGAAAGTAAGTTTTGTAGCAGGGAAAAACTTTTATAGCAGAAAATACGTCTTGTAGCAGATTAATGAAAACAAACTTACAGGTGGAAAATATCTCCTGGAGGATGAAAATAATCTTTAAGAAATTGATTGGAACATAATTCAAACCACATTTTCAAAAAAATCCGTTTTTTTAATAACAAATTGATTGGATAAGTTGGGATTCTACAAAACAAGTTTAGCAAGATAGCAGACAAGATACTGATCTCCAAGCTGTAGATTCTGAAACTGGTAAACTTTAAATATAAAACCTAGTAAAAGCAAGGATATTAGAAGGAAAAAATTAATTATCAAATGAAACTGCCTAACTTCTTTTCCAGCTCTTTATCATTCTCACAAAAAAAAAAAAAAAAGAGTACAATAGCATAATCATGGTCAAATAATCCAAATTCTTAGTACCTAAAAATTGAATTAATTATTTATAGTATAATCTAAAATTAGATATAAACCACAATTTTATTGAAGATATATTTTTTATATGATTTTGTATCTTAGCCCTTGCCTTTTGTTTCTTTTATTATGAATTAACAAAAACCAGTCAAAAATAAAAGCTGTGCAAGAGTTTTAATCGAAGAAATTTATACTCTTAAAATGAGCATTCTTAGTTAGGAAAAAAGGAATAAAATTAATTTTAACAATGTATATACATACATGTTAATTCCTCTGACAGGGTAAATTAATTTACCATTTTTTATTCATTACATTACTTAGCATTTTTCATATTTTTATTATCTTAAGCAGTAATTATATTTATAATTATTGCGGCACAATGACAACATACATCCGTGCTGATGTCTGAGGTAAAGAAGATTGGTGCTGTTTTCCTGCACTAGAAGTGCAGGGGGGGGGGGGGGGGGGGGACTTACCACGGATCAGGATATTTTAAATACATTTTCGTATCTTTAAAAAAAAAAAAAAAATCAAACATTTTAAAAAAAGTTAACAAAATATTCATTTTGGAGCGGAAAAGAAAAAATGCGTTTGGAGCAGCTAGTAGCAGATTTTTCTGTTTGGAGAAATTGGGGCAGAATTGTGACCCATGCAATCTGTAATAGTTCTGCTTTAAAGTCTGTTTCTTTCCTGCTATCATCACTCTTTTTACTTTAAATACATTTAACATGAATATTTTATTTTTTTAAAAAATCCTAAAGCACACAAATTTTCAATGATTGGCACTAAAAACTTATCTGTATGATAAATTTCATTCAAATCTTTAGGTTACTTTTTCTGATCATCAAATCATGTTTATAACAAAAAATATTGCACTGCACATGGAGCTATTGTTAATAAAATGTATAGAATACTAATCTTTATCAGGGTCCAGCAGTATAATCTATTTTTGTTATTCTTTACATATCTTCTTAGAAACATCAGTTATACTCAAGGCAAAAATTTCTTTTTTTTTTTTTGTTTTGAAGTCTATTAAAATAACCAGTAGAGCAAACAATGAATTTTACATTTGTTTCAGAGAAGGCTTCATTCATAACTCTTATTATAGTTACTATTAATATTACTGCAGCTGCTGAAAAGTTTTACATTTAATCCTTTATTAAGAAAATATGAAAATATAGTCTTTCAGATTCCTATGAAAATTACCGATTTTTCCCGACAACAATTTTTTTCAAATTAACTAACACATGGACGATGAGTTATACCCTGTATCGATGTAAAAAATATATCAAAATCGGTTCAATCGATGTAAGAAGGTATAGATTAAAAAATATACAAAAAAAAAGGGGGGGGGGGGAACATACATAAGGAAATGAATTGAGAATTGCCTCTTTAAAGTCTGTTAAAAGTAATGTTTATTAGCTTGAAATTAGTAACGTTTTACCGAAGTGTTTTCAGGATTTAGAAAAGAAAAATGAGTTCTTGTTTCTTACCTGCTCGTTCTGCTTTCATAGAATCCCAGACATTACAATTAAAATCGTCATAACCAGCCAAGAGCAAACGCCCACTCTTTGAGAATGCTACTGATGTAATGCCACATATGATATTGTCGTGGGAGTACATAGCCAGTTCCTGGTCAGCACGGATATCAAACAGACGGCAAGTAGCATCATCCGAACCAGTAGCAAAAGCGTAGCCATTTGGGAAAAACTGAAATGCAAAATAGCAATTACTAGAGATTTAAAATTCATGGAAATAATATTTTATACAATATTCTCATAAAAGAACATTTGAGAATATTCTTCTAAAAATTATTCCAGAGATACCGCCAACATGCTATAGCATGTGAAACACACAAAAATAATCGGAGGTAGGGATGCAAAGTTTGCCCTGATCAAGCTCACCGAATTTCCCTGATTTACGTTACTAATGATAAGAATTTCCCCTTTGCCCCCACTTAAAAACTATAGTATGTTTATATTAAATATAGCATTATAGATTTTTTCAGCTGTTATTAAAAACAAAGAAAAAACAAATCTGACCTTTTAATGATAATGCATCATTGCAAGGTTTTGTTTGGCTTTATAGCATATCATGCCAAAATGCATCAAGTCTTTCTGCTTTGTTATACATTTTAAGTTTTGCCACATTAGAAGGTTTTGAACAGATTTTTTTCAGTTGGTTTTTTGCTCTATCTGCTACAATTGAATTCAGCCAATTTTTTTTGCATAACATTAGTAACAATTTTGTGAGTATCTCATCAAACAATGCTTTATTAATAGAAATAGTAGGATTAAAACATGAAACTGCTTTTCTTAGAGCATATTTCAATGGGCATCTCTCTTGCAGCTTCTTAACACACACACTATCAAAAACTTTCGACAATCTTTCTAAAAATGCTCGCCTGCGCTTCAGAAGCTTTAGCTTTCTTTATGTGGCATAATGCCGAAATTCCAACATCGACTTTTTTAAAAGGAAGAAAAGTTTTTGCAGCTTGAAAGTCCACATTCAAAATATTCCCTTCTATCAGTACTTCTTTGACAATGTATCGCCGTAAAATTCTTAATACAAGGCTGGATAAATCTTCATGAAGAAATGGAACAAGGGGCATGTCATCTTGATATACTCTTTAAAAACTTTCAAACTCCTGAGCCACTGAATAAAAAAATGCTAATTTTGCCAGTCACAATGGGTCACTGGTGAGACGTTTAGCAATTATATAGCTCTGAAAAAGTGGGGGCACTTCCAGACGTGCCAACATGCTAGAATTGAAATGTAGGAGGTTTCTGATCAAGAATTCAGGAGGGCAATAAAAAATTAAGATTTTACACTTTTCAATGCAATTGTTGTTAATATACTTAACTAATTTAAATTTCAAATACAAGTAAAGCAGCATAATACAGTTCAAAATATATTTAAGAGTGATTTTAAGTAAGTTCATGAAAAGATGTCATTGCATGAAAAGATGGTTTGTCATTTTAATTGCTTTTATGAACAGGTGTTATATATTTCTTAGCCCTTAATACAGTCTTAAAATCCCTCTAACTTTTATTATAGCAGGGACCAAATTTCCAAATCTGATTTAGGTAATTTTGAAAAAAAAAAAAAAAGACTTATGCTGTTAAAAACTCAGTATTGTGAAATTAATGAAAATTGTGTATTTAATGGGCTGTAATAAGCAAATCTCCTAATCTATACAAAGAGAGCCGATTCTAAGATTTAACATTCTTATTAATAAAGATGTGCAGGTGTCGATCCAGCTCTTTTTTTTTCAAACTAGGTCCGTTTCTTTTGTGGTTTTAAAACATTTTTGTGAAAATTCAAAATTTAAACAGAAAGTGATAAAAATTTTGGTTATTGTTTAATAAATATTTTTGCAAAAGTATGATTTGGTAGCATATATATGCATTACAAAAGCCGAAATAAATGACACAAAAATAAACCTGAATTCAGCATTTAACTTTTTGACATGTTAGATCTCACACTCCTAACAAGCACAGAATTTTGTTACAAAAATTTCAAATCAAAATTTTACAAAAAATAAAAAGGAATTTATTCCATTTGCCTTTTAACAAAGCTTAATAAACATCAATAGTGGAAAAATTCCAAGAGCAGATGCAAAAAGATTGCATTTTTTTTTTAAATGAAAGCATCAAATGCAAAGACGGAAAATAAAAGATCTTCTATAAGTAGAAGAACTTCAGGATTGTATTTTAATAGGGCTATAATAATCAATAGTAATAACTACTGGCATTATCGTCAGAAATTTGGAGTACATTAAAAACAATAGCCAAAAAAAAAAAATTCGCTGAATTTCAGTTAAAAAAATGACGGCAGCAGGCAGATTGTTTCCTTATTCCTTATTAGCCGAAATATTGCCTTTTTGGCGAAAATTACCCAGATTTGCAACGCAAAAACCTTTTTTTTTCCCCATTTCATAACTTTTCCTTGAATTTTTGTTATTTTTTTTGAAAATTCCCGACTTTTCCCCGATTGATAAAATTCCGACTTTTCCCCGAGTTCCCGGTTCTGTAGACACCCTGTTAAATTGATTTCTACAGAACAGTACGTAGATTCACTGACCAAAGATTTCATTACGTGCAGAATCAACCTAATGTTTAAATAAATTTGAAAATATGCACAATGTTTTTTGTGAATTTTTCTAAAGGGTTCCTTTTTGCAATCATAATTTTTGCTTTAACTTTTATTTTGAATTAAAATAATCAATAAAATTTTTCTACTTAGTTTTAGCCTTATTGCATTCAGTATTTCAACAAAAGAGAGCAATTGTGCACATAATCCACATCACAGAAAATTGGCGAAACTGGCATTTGGCCAATTCAGCTTTCCCAATTCATTGATTGGTCCTTTCCTGACAAAAGTGAGGAAGAACGAGAAGATGGATAAGGCAACAATTGTCAGTTGCGCTTGGGTGTTTCCAGACATGCAGAGATGAAAGACTCCATTTATTTTGGACAAGGACTTTTTTCACTTTAGTTTGCTTTTCAGGCAAATTTGAAGGTTTTTTTTTTTAAATTCAGTAATTATACTTGGCAATCTTTAAAAAAAAATCAAGGATTTTTCAAGGACATTAACGATATTTTTGCAGATTTTCAAGCACAATGGGAATCCTAATTCATAATTTCAACTAAAAGCTTATAAAAATAAACAAAACAATCTACTGCTTGGTAAAAATTAGAACACTTCAAATAAAGTTGGCCAGACGCATGTAGCATTTTAGGCAAAAAGAATAAAGTTAAAATGATAAAAAAATCTAATAACATGGTTAGAAGGAAACAGTTTTGTTCATTTTCACACAATACTATTTTATTAAAAGTGCAAGTTTTATCTAAAAAATTTTAATTTTTAAGACAAAACTTACAGTCACAGCATTGATATCAGATTCATGCCCAGGGAAAGTCTGCTTACACATACCATCTCGAATATCCCACAACTGAAAACAGAAAAGACAAGTAACGTTAAAAGAGCTAGAATTAAAATGGGAAAATCACACAATTAACTCAAATATGTTGATTGAATTATCATGTTGATATATATATTTCAACCTACACCAGATGATTCTATAGTAACTAGTTTTTTTTTCTTCGAAATCACCTGGTGGTGAAATAAATACAGCATTTATCTTTCTCCAAAAAACTTCAATTGTAGTTGTAATGAAAGAAAAAAAATCATTTAAAATCTTTTGCTTGAAAAAATTGTAGAGGTCCAACAATTCATGTCACTATAATAACACACCGTAATTTCTGGAAGGAACGGAACGGCGTTTTAAGCGTTTAAAAGTAAAAAACGCTCAAGTTAAAAGTTTCAAATTTCCTTCATACGTTAAATAAACATTTTCAAGACTTAATTTTTAGGTTTTTCCTCTTTTTTGCAATACATATTAATTTAAGAACATTTGTTACGCAAACTCCAGACCAATAGTGATGACTTTGGTGGCTTTCAACTTGTGAATTTGTTATTAATATTATTGGATAGTTAAACTTCTTAGCATTTGCCAGAATGTAAATTAAAGAACAAAGTTCCGTGTTCTTGAAACATGCTGAGAAAGACAAATTTGTGAACAAGTCAAAGAAACATTTATTTTAAACTCCAGCTAAGCAGCAATAAATTACTAAAAAGTAGTAAAACAACTGTCGTGCATATCGCCAGCGATATGCTCGAATTAGTAAAACAACTTTTAACATATTAAATTCAGTTAAAATAAAAAATGGCAAGACGACCAGCTTCTTCATTAATTGTAGACATAATTAAAACTTAATAACATTCATCGTCTGCCAATACCCAGCCATATACGAGTCGACAAAACTCTATGAAAAAGACAGCACGCTTCCCAACATCACCTTCAATTTGTTCTCAAACATTCCATCAGGCATGCACATTTTAACCCCCCCCCCCCCAAAAAAAAAAACGTGTCACTACTTGAATGTTGCCATCTCAAAAACAAAAAAGAACTTCAGTTACGATGAAACGCCATTGGCTATCGGGAATGACGTCAGAGTTAAAAATATGACGTCATACCTAATGGAAGAAGCAAAGAGATTGAATCAATGGTGGATCGTAAATGTAGCTTTACAGTGAAGTACATTTTAACTGTCTCAGGAGATGCTGAAAAAACACAATATTTTTTCAACTAATAAAAATTAACCAACAAATATGACTACAGTAATATAATTTTCAATAAGATAATTTTATAAATGTAAAACAAATTTGAATTACACAAGCAATCCTTTGAAATATACCATGAGTGGTTCACAGTAACACAGCATTCTTGACCACGGAGTTTCTGCCGAAACGGTGTATCTGTGAATTTTTATTTTTTTCTAGGCCATTTTCCTCGGATGCGGCGTTTCTTCAGGAAATTACGGTACATGACATATTAAACTTGACAAAACTGTTCTTGTTAAATGCTATAACATGGGTTGAGAATTTTTTTCACTGAAAAGCCATTCATTTTTGTAGTTAAACAAAAAACCTCACGAGCAGCTTCGAGGTCATTGATTTATATCATTCTGGTTGTAAATTAACATATTAAACTACTGTAAATACAGCATAGAACACTCAAATCTGCATGTTCGAGACAGCTGTTATGCAGGATTTTGATTACGGAATGTCTACCTTCAGGACATGACCAAAAATGTTGGATTTATGGAACAGACATATTTCTTTTGTGCCTAATGATATTTTCGGCATTCAATAAAAATACAAAATATTTTTTCGAGTTGAGCAGTTTCTCCAAAAGAGCATAACAAAGTCTTATTTTAAAGAATACTTCATCATATCAGTGTTCATACTCTTTTTTACCAGGGTTCGTTGATTTAAATCAACTTGTTAAATATAAAATGTGTTGCATTTACGACCTCTATATCAAGCAAAACCCTAGGTCCCTCTTTCTCTCTGTGTGTATTATTATATATTTCATAACTTTAGAACTAATTATTATTTTTTTAAATTTTACAATATTATTCTTACTTTTCAGACGTCTTAACATCAAAGCAAAATTCATTGAAAAATTCATATTGCAATTCATAGTAATCATGATAAATACATATACAAATGTGATGACCAGCAACAGGCTCAGGGCTCAGCTAGGATGGTCCTAGTCAATTTTGATGTGTTTTAATTTTATTAATATTATTTTAGTTCTACTTAATGAGTACCACACAAATAATTCAGGATGATAGTGTTTAAAACAAAGTTGTTTATAATTTACAATATGTATCCTTAAAAATGTTTCATCATAGCTTCAGGTTTTTTTCCTAGTGAAATATTTTTTTTTACCTTAGACATTTTCAATAATGAGGTCTGATTAAAACAAAAACTTTCAGTTTTTAGTAATAGACTGAGTGAACATATGATTTTATTAAATGGGTAAATTAAAAAATATTTCAAAGTTATTTCACTTATAAAATAGAAAAATGAATAAAATGCTCTCAATGTAAAATTAGGTGCAAACAATTGTTTGACTTTTTTCAACTTTCAACAGCAAAAGAATTCAGATTAAATTTGTTATTTTTTTTTACTATTGTACCCGAGTGTACTATTACTCCTGGTAGGGTTAAATTTCATTTAAATCATGCATTCGTATCAAAAAGGTGTATCTTTTATTATTAAAAATATCGACTGCAGTGAAAATAGCTTAAAATGTTTTTACATAACGTTTAACGCATATTATTTTTATAAGTGTGACTAATAAATATCTAAAGTCCTTAAGGTAATTTTAAGAAAGCCGATTTAAAAGAAAAAAAAAATCATGAACTCTGTTTTTTACCAATCAAATTCCAGGAATATTCAAAGAGTTTTCCAGGAGTTGAAGAAAAAATTCTCCAAGTCAATAAAATGTTTGTTCTTGGTAATTAATGATTTAATTAGACCGTTCTCTCTTTTTAAATTTGATTTCCGAGCAGAGTCTTTACATGTTGAAAACTTCATACTTTTAGTTATTTATTTTTATTTCTTCAACGCCATGTGTTAAGCACAATGCACTTTGATACTATCAAGCAGCATTTTGCATCAGCTTTCGGTTTACAATTTTTCTAATTATTTTATTAATAGTTCACAATATGAAGCACTGAGCAAATCAATTTTTCAGAGTAAATCATTTTCTTGGTCGAAATCTCCTAAAAAGGAGAGTAAACTTTTCCCAAATAATATTAACATGTAAATTACTAGTATGTACAAGCCAGGGTTCGTGATTTTTTTGATTAAAAAAAAAAAAAAAAAATTTTAAAACAGATTTTTTTTATTTAAATCGGATTTTTTATATTTTTTTAAAAAGGCCCTAACTATTTTGGATATTTATTATGTTACATTCATAGAAACAATATGGCATTTTAATCAATACGCAAAAATACACTTTAAGCTATTTTCACAACAATAAATATTTTTTAATAGTAATAATGATAAACAAATTTTAATACAAATGCTTGACTCAAATGAAACTTAAAACCCTACCGGGAATAATAGTACACTCAAAAGTACAGAGAAAATGAACAAATTTAATCTGAATTAACTTGCTGTTGAAAGCTGGAAAAAAAAAACAAACAAACAAACAATTGTGTATACTTAAGTTTAAACATTGCATGTACTTTAATCATTTTTCAATTTTATAAATAAAAAAAGCCTGAAATATTTTTATCCATTTCGAAAAATCATATGCTCACACCATTGCTAAAAACTGAAACTTTTTGTTTTAACCAAGTATCTTTATTGAAAACTTCTACAGGGCGAGTAGCCACATTTTAGTTCAAAAGCACTTTGTAAGCACATTTTCAGAAAAAAATAAGCACATCTTTAAGTACACATATACATTATTACTTGCATAATTAAGAGGAAAAATACGACTTGACAAAATTATATACTTCTAACAGAAATAGCTAACAAAAAGGAGAAGAGAAGCTTTGGGCTACATAAGGAAAACAAATAAGTTTTATTTAACAGATGCATTGCTTATAGAGCCTGTTTAATTATAGTATTAACTAAAAAACACTGATCAAAAATATACAATAAAGTAACAAATTGCAGTTATTGCAGGTGTTATTCTGATAATCTAGCAAAAAGATACAATAAAGTAACAAATTGCAGTTATTGAAAGTAATATGCTGATAATCTAACTTAATATAATGAATATATATATATATATAAATGAATTCTTTATTGGGGGGCAGTTTCTTATTTCACCTGAACTTTGTTCAATTCTTTTTTTCGAGGCGGGGGGGGGGGGGGGGGGGGGAGAAATAATGTAATTTTCTGAGCAACATAATATGGAACTGCTGAGAACTTTTTAAATCTTAAGTTTTCTTTTTTAATTTAGATCCCCCTGCCATCAATATTTAGTGATTTATTGATAAAAATATAACTTTATTTTCTCAAGATGCATATTGTCTTTTGTTGATAAAAATTATCAAAAAAAATTTAAAATCACTCGGGGGGGGGGGGGGGGGGGACACACGGCATACTATGACCTTCCTTGTTGACACGAAATGAACAATTAAACTGACTTACAAATAAAAAAAAATTTTTAGTGTTCATTACAGCACTATTTGATAAAATTTTATCCTCAAATGTTTGATCGAAACATTTTTCAGCAAAACTATTTTTTATGAGAAATAGGTTGTTCTCTAGATTTTCATTTGACAGCATCGGACGAAATTTGGTTGCACTTTACAGAAAATGCATTACTGTGCGTAATGCACAAAATCCCAAGAATTACATTTAGTTAGATTATAAAAAGAAAGTTCTCCCAAATACTTACTACAGGGGTGGTACTGGCCCTCCCCAAAAAATCCTGAAACTAATTTGCAGAATCTTTAAGGTTGAAACAAAGTTTTAAGCTATATATGGATATGTACGGTATTATTACTATTTGTAAAGAAAAGTTATATTCTGAATCGTCATTTGTCACATAAAAATGCAGGTACATCTTTTGTAAGAATTGAATAAATTTTTATGTATTCAACAGATCTATTAATCTTTGAAGAACATACTGAATGCACTATTAACTGCATAACTTCCATCTTACAGTTCCAAACAAAATACAGATAAAACCTATGAAAAATTCATCACATTTTGCAAATTAACTTAACATATTTCACAAAATTTTCAAAAACAATGTGTGTTTAACCCTTTTTTCACACAAATGTGCAAAATTCTCATGAGTAATAACCATGTTTAAAAACAAAACCTATGAACACTACTTTCTCCACGTGTAAATGCATATTAATTTAACACCATGAAAAGTATTTACAAAAGTTACTTATAGCATTGAGTTATCCCATACATAAATATACAATTAAAATTAATACAGATAAATTTGTAATACATTTTTAATTACAAATTGAGATTAATTTTTCTTGAAAAAAACTAGCAATTTTTGTCTGCTTAACAGGTTTACTACTAATTTCCTCATGTGAAAGAGCACGCTTTTTTCTTTCATTATTGCCTCCACAGTCTACAGGCTCTATTTCACTTTCCACAACAACTATCTCTTTGACAGCAGATGTAGAACATGATGGTTCATTCTGAAGAGTGGCTGTTGAGGGTTTCCTTCTCTCCAAAGCATTATGGTAGGATGCACGACTTTTTAACAAATTGAGTTTCAATTCTTTCTTTACTGGCTCATGCATAGGGTCGTCTGAGCCAAACATTTCACACGAGGTAGAATTTTTTGACATTAAATAATACTTTACTGTTTGTATGGAATCTAAGCTCTCCACATTCAAGGATGTTCTGCTGGAAGTCATGATGTTGTTCATATGGTTGAAAACACTTTCCACAAGAGGTCCATGGAAGCAGCTCAAAACAGCTTTAACTAGTTTTGACAATAAGGGATATTTATACAATCCAGAAAGCATCTTCATGTTGAAAATTTCCAACCAAAACTTTTCTACAGCTGCAGCATCATTATTTAGACTGATTAAAACATCAGTCTGATAAAGTCTAATTTCTTTATCCAGCTCTGAAGTTCCAGATTCAGAAATGACATTGGGCATAGCATCAGAGAGCTTACTCAGTGCGGAGAATGTTGTAGTTTGGCCTCTTAATGTTGGGTCTAAGCCTGTAAACTTTATGAATGATGAATTCTTCAATGGTAATTTCTGAAGCATATGCGAAGCACACCTTGTATAGGCCGCTCTAAGCATTTCAATGCATTCTTTTACGCATGGATCATTCTTGCTGGCTTTTTTAATTATTTTACGTGCATCTGAGCCAGTAAACAGTAAATCATCAGATAAATAATGTTTAGCATTGGATAAATCTAATTTTGTGAGGTCATCAATTGTTTCACATTTCGCCAGTATTTCATGCTTGATAAAAAATGCTAGGAATTGCTTTGTCAAACCGTACAATTCCGAGTGAATACAATGCAACAACACTCTTTTTGCCTGAAACAATTTGACATAGTTATTAAAATGAGGCAACACTTCCTTATAAATACTTAAATGTAACCGAGTTTTCTTATTTTGTTTAAATAGCCTGCCAACTATCCTTTGCTTTCTCTTTTTTCCATCTTCAGTTAGAGGTTTTCTTTTTAATACTGTTTGAATTTTCTTAATTTCTGCTGTTTGTGACTCAGACAAGTTATGTTTGTTAAAAACAAACAATAAATCTTCATTGAAAAGTTGCATATCCTCAGCATCAAACCATGAGCTGTAAAACAGAATTAAAATGTCCCACAGGTATTCAAGACGTTCTAACACTATTAATATATAAAGCCACCTATGATCAGGCCTAGACAAAGGTTTGAGAGGTTTTACGCCAACTATTTGGCACATCTTAAAAAAAAGTTTCCTTTTGTCATTGCTTTTTAAATCAAAATAAATATTGTCACACAATATTTCAAGGTGCTTCATGAACGGTTCTGTAAACTTTTTTGAGCTATTATTAACCGTGTGACAGGTGTCACCATCGATATCTAACAGGTGAGGTGCTTTCTTAGACCTTATTTGTTTCTCAACTCCATTTTTAACGCCTCTCATTGTTACACGAGTCCATTGGAACAGAAACTAAATTGTTCCATGGGATTTCATTTTCCTCAATAACTTTAACAACAGCATTATATATATTTTCTGAAGAACAAGCCTCCAACTTCACCGATGCTAGATGGCGCAAAGTAATTGATTTTTCTTGAGCATCAAAATATTGCACGAGTATAGCTAAAATGCTTTCTGAAGCTTCATTTGTTGACTCGTCAATATTAAGAGAAAAGAAAGATTTTTTTAGTGCATTTATTTGCTCTTCTTTTATGGTTTTAGCCAATCCATAATTTAGCTTATAGGCAGCTGTAGATCGACACATCTGAGTAGCATTTAGCGCTGTCATGTCTTTGGCCAAACATTTTGCCAGTTGCAATATATCTGGAGCCATTGAGAACGGCAGGGAATGTTCTGAAATAAACGATGTTAAAAGTGCATCCGTTCGGCATTTTCTCGTCGCTAAATCAAGATTGCGATCAGCTACACTTTCGTCATTGTTGGGTACAATAGATGTTAAATTCTGTGAAATCCGTACTGCAGAGCGTTTTTTTTCATGTCCAGAAGTAGATGAGTGCTTTAAAAGAGCTTTCACTCCTTCTGTGGCATAGCTGATTGAACTATTGCAGCAGGTACAAAAACATAACCCACAAACATCGATTTTCTTGCACCATGCGGATAACGTCTCTCCTAAGTAGTCATCTTTTTCCAGCCAGTCAAATCTAAATTTGTTTTTAACACCTGCATCTAACTTTGCAATACCTTCACTATTTGTTAAAATTTTCATTATCAGCAGTCAGCAACTTAATTTACCAGTAGCACCAAATCGCATTTGAAAAAAAAAAACCATGTCAACAAGTGTACACAAGTTTCACGGTTCGATCCGTTATTTTTCCAGTTAAGTTCAACGCGTTTATACCTCACTGAGCCGGAGTGCTATCTGACCCTGAAACAGAAAATTTGATGCAAAATTTAGGCGAATGTTTTTTAGCTCTTTGTGTTTTAATTTATGCAAGGATGTTTCCGTATTTAAAAATGAAACTTCAAAGATAATAAAAAAGTCAGATTCCCGAAAGTAGACTCGCTACAAACGATTTTACTAAGGCTCGACCGATGCATCGGCGCCGATGGTTCAACAAAGTTGCCATCGGCCATCGCCATCGGCGGCAGATGTTAACTTTAGAAAAACATCGGCCCATCGGCCTTAAAAACATCTAAAAGCCGATGCAAGGCCGATGTTTTTCGCAGTGACAACTTTCCAGAAAACATTCTGTCTTTCACTTTCTTTTTTTCTCCACGGCTCAATTTCTATTTCCATACAATAACAGGCAGCACATAAGTTTAAAAAAAAAAACACACACACACAAAAATAATGCCACTCTAATTTGTAATTGATAGTATCAAAAGTATTTGATAAAAAATTCGGAAAACTAGTTTAAGCGATCGCTTCCCGAAAACCTTCATTATTAAAATAGTTCTCTTTGAGCAGAATGCTCGCGAAATAAAATATGTTAAAGTAAAAGTCATAGAGGCGTTTATGAGTGCTATTTGTTTTTCGCACTAGGATAGTTGCCTCATTTTTGTCCGTTTTTCTTTTAATAATGACTTAGTGCATTAGATGTCATTGTGTAATAATATTATACCATCTGCTTTTAGTTTGTCATGTTTCTTATTATTCCGAAACTGTAAACAATAAAAAGTCAGCTCAATCAAAGTACGATAATAATTTTAATTTTTACAAGCGTAAACTTTTTTTTCTCTTCGCGTTTTTTTTTTTTTGCTTCTTCGATCCCACGTGTTTCAGTTTTTTTGCAATTGTGCAGCAATCTTGTTGCATTGTTGCATTTGCTTTTAGTGTGCGGTTGTTCTCATTATTTCATTTTTAGTTTACAACATAGAAAAGATTGGTCAAAAATAAGAAAAAATTTCCAGTATAAATATTTATTGATGGAAATTTTATGTGGTGAAGTTCGATTTGCAATTTTTAAAAATCAAATTCTCAAAATGCGAGTTCGAGCGACAGGATTTAATAACATCTTAATAAAAATGCTAAAATTTCTTTTATTTTCAAAGATTCATCAATGCATATTTTTTTTCAAAATACATCTTAACATTTTTTATACGATAATTATTTTAATTTTTCCCCGTTTGTACTTCGTTTTTTTAGCGCATTTTTTTGGTTTCTTTGATGCCACGTGTTAGACAGTTGACAGTTTTTCTGCTATTGTACAACAATCTCGTTGCATCTGCTTTCAGTTTAGAATATTTCTTGTGCAGCATAGAACATATTGATGAAAAATATAAATCAATTTTTCAGTATAAATGTTTATTGATCGAAATTTTATGTGTTCAAGTTAGACTTGAACACATAAAAATTAATTCTTTAACACCGAGTTTGAGATACAGGGTGGAACAATACCTTAATAAAAATGCTACAATTTCATTAATTTCAAAAATTGTCAACGTATATAAAAAAATATATATATTTTCAAAATACATCTTAATTTTTATAAACGATCACATGCTTTCAGAAGATTATTTGTCTACAGAAAACTGCTGGTGCTCAAAATATTGTTTTATTTTGGTGTCCTTACATTGTGCTCATGAAAATAGAAAGAACATGTCAAGTATTTCGGTGTAATTTTCAACTCGCAAGAAAAAAAAATCTAATAAGATTAGTTCTTAAGACCCAGCATTCATTTGTAATGAGAAAAAAATCTCACGTCTATGTTTTTAAAGCAATATTCAGTATTTCTTGGTTAAGAACAAGGGATATACTATACAAGGGAAAATACTGCGAGCGGAATTTACAAATATTTTATTTTTAATTCAGAAAAAGAGCTTAAAATAACTTTTTTAAAGAAAAATAAACATGTAATCATTCCCGCTTTTCTTTTAAAAACGGGGGGGGGGGGGGGGGGGGGGGAATCATGAAAAAAAATCCGAGAGGAGGGGGCTGACAGTTTTGTTAAAAATCCAAGCCACATTATTTGTTAGTCTGTGTTAGGGATGCAACGAATAGTGGTTTGGTCGAATACCCGAATATTCGGCCACTTCTTCCAGGCCAAAGTCGAATATTCGACCATTTCTTCTAGGCCGAAGCCGAATACCGAATATTCGGCTGTAGAATATTAAAATTTCTAGAAAATCATTGTAATAGAAAGTATTTGTCAAATTTAAAATTATTCACAAAGTCAAGCACTAATTACACACAATCTATGATACATGATTTAATTCTGTTTGTTAAGAATTTAAAAAGATTTAAAATTAATCTATTTTCTCTATTGTTTTGAATGTAATAAAACTAAGAATTTCACCCACAAGTGGAATACAAATGAAATGTTTTATGGTAGTAAGCATTAGCATTATTTTACTAATTATTAATTCAAATGAAAGAACTACTATTGCTTAGTGAACTTTTACCTTCTCAAAACTGTTTTATGAAGATATATTTTAAAAGTTATAAAAGTTAATATTTTTATTTTATGGGTTTTTTTGCATACCTATTTTTAAAAGATCTATTAAAATTTAATACACTTAATAGGAATATATTTTTATTTAAAGAAACCCCAATAACTTATGCTATCTAAATATTCATGATATATTCTAGGCTTTTCACATTTCTCTCTTACCCAATATTCACAATAAATCAGTCTACCCAAACAAAGTCTGACTTCCACTTTGTTAATAGTAACAAAATAAATTTCTCATATTCTCGATCATAATTAACTATTGCCAGCTTTTGGGAGCAAAGGCTAAATATAAAATATAATATTACAACTTTAAATTCTGTTTTTGCTCAGTCAAGCCTAAAACAAAGTTTAAAAAAGGTAGGGTTTTTTTTAATTATTTTTAAAACTATATACTAATGTTTTTTTTTTTTTTTTTTGCAATAATTACAATACTATTTTAAATGTTTAAAATCTACTAATTTCTTTATTTTTTTACATTTCTACTGCAGCAGAACAATGCTGCCGAATAGTCCGTCAATATTCGGCCAGGCCGAATTTGACCTTGCCCAGTATTCAGCCAGGCCGAATGTTCGGCTAGGTGATGAAATGACTATTCGGCCAGGCCGAATATTCGGTCAAAGGGCCGAATAGATCGAATACTGAATAGTGGCTGAATATTCGTTACATCCCTAGTTTGTATCATAACATCTGCATTCCTCTCCATGAAAAAAATAATAAAATAAAGGCAGTTTGCACTTGGCATTTGCAGTGCAGGTGTTATAAAGAGAAAATGTTGAAGCAAAGGGAATTAGACCCGAGCCGATCCAATAGTTGTTGAGTATTTTTTTTTTTGCAAAGATAAGAAAAAAAAGAATTGAAAATCCTCCGATATAGCATTAATTTTTTTTTAACCTCCAAATTAATTACTTTACTAGAAGTTTAATTACTTTACTAGAATCGCGAGTGATTCTTTCAGTTTTAATTATTATGTAAACTTCCCTCAAACAGTTTTACGGAGCTTGAATAATGCATTTATGCTTTTATAAACATAAAAATAAATAGAAAATGATTTTTGACAAGCATGACATTTTTGACAAATGACATTTTTGACAAGCATTCTACACGTTTTAATGGTTTAAAGCGACTTTTTTTTTCCATCGGCCGACGGCCGATGGAAGAGGAGGATAATCGGCCGTCGGCCGATCTCGGAACAATCGGCCAACAATCGGCATCGGCCCATCGGCCAAAAAATGCCATCGGTCGAGCCCTAGATTTTACAGCTCAGCATATACCGGTTTCAACCGATGCGCAGTTTACACACGTGACGTCAGTTACCGAACGGAAGAATCGTACTCTTTACAGATGTGACTGCACATGGGTTGAAACTGGATTGCGCTGGTAGAATTATTAAAAAGAAGCGTGTAGCCGTAGCCATCCTATTGCACGATGGGCGGCAAAGTTATGTATTTTTGTGAGAGTGGCGATGGCGTTTAATTTCAGGATAGCGCTAAAAAAATTGGAAATAATTTTTGAAAATCCGGAATTCCGGACTTAAAAGCCTTAAAATATCCGGAGTTCCGGCCTACGGCCGGAAAAGTACCAGCCCTGTTACTAGCTTACATCTACACCACAACAGTTCAAACAAAATATCACGACCACGTCTGGTGTGCACTTAACAAATAAATTATCCCAAAATATATATATTTTTAATTTAGCCATTTTTTAGTTATATATTGAATAAAAATAGGAAGAAATGTTCTTTATCTATTTTGTAACAATACATAATGACTCCCAAAAAAAGAAAAAACCCAAACCCTAAGTTGAAGGAAAAAAAAAAAAATTAATTCTATGCAAAAAATATTTTTAAAACAAGATTATTAATAAGGATGCAATATAAATAGTTATAACTAACTAATAGGATCACTAAAATTTTTTAAAAGGCTAAAATTTTTCACTGAAATTTCTTGTGGGTGTGGCAAAATGAGAAGTGCAAATCCTCTACTACAGAGGCTAAATCGTAAGAAATAATGGTAAACTAGAAGTTATTGATGTTCAAGAGATGGAATGAGATAGTACACAACTAGGGACTTTTACCGAAGCGGATGCAATCAAAAAAAAAAAAATCGGGACTGACCATTGAAAGCATATGAAAGACAAATTGCGGAAGTTTTACTGCTAATTTATAAAAGTTTCGTAAAGCAAGTATCTACACATGCTACTTCAAGATTTTCTCATTTAAAGAAGAAAAAAATTTCCAAAATGACGAACATTCGCAGAACCAAAATTTCGACTTTTCAAAAATACCAAAAATACGGAATTTCGACAAAATACGGGAATATCACATGAAAATTACTCGGCGAGTAACTACGATTACGAGCACCGTCTATTGAGCAAAAAAATATTGAAGCTTCATTGATTTATTTTAAAGCGAAAATTACAAAAAATGGGAGAAAATTGTGTTAAACGGGAGATTGGGAGACAGACGCATAAAACGGGAGTCTCCCGTTAAAAACAGTGGACTTTGCAAGTATGCAGTACCAGGGGTGTACTGGGGCCAGGGCGCACCGGGGCGACGCCCCAGCACTTTTTTTCAAGGCAGGGTGCCGCCCCGGTTAATCAAAATATCCCTCCCACTTTTTTTTTTTTTACCGTTGTGTGTATGTAAAAAAAATCCCCCCCCCCCCCGCCCCCGAAAAAAAAAAGTTTTAGACAAGTTTAGAGATTCAGATCACTTCCAACTTTTTATTATAACTAAATTGTAATTCTCATTTCATCCCATTTGTCCCGCTTTGCTTCAATAAAAATGAAAAAATGTGGCCATTTTAAAGGAGTTGGAACAATGCAAGAAATAAATAACAGCAGACGATGAAAAGATGTTAGGCGCGAAATAAAGTCGCCGGCGCTTTGGCGCACATTAATGGTTGTTTCGTTTACAGACACGTGTATTTTCATCAATCACCCCCACGTGGAAATGAATTCGGCTGTTCCGACGGCGGCGGAGAAAAGTGCCAGCTCGTGAGAAACACACAATACAAAGGTAGCATTCTGGGAAAGATAAGGATTGAAAAAAGAGCTATTTTTTTTTTTTTTGTATTCGGCAATTCGGAAGGCCAAATCGTTGGTCGTGCTCACGCTATGCTAGTCCGTGGTCGTGCTCATACTGTGATCTAGAGAGAAACAGTTTTTCATCGGAAACAAGAAAGCTGATTAGGTAAGTCTTTTTTTCTTACGTTTAATGATGAAGAGAACTGCAGAAAAAAAAATCACAAGTTTTTTTTCATCGATTCCATCAAAAATTCCGAGAGTAGACGATGAGGCTTCGACATCATCTACCAAAATATGTGAAGAAACAGAAAAGACGAATATACCTATTCCGCCGATGTCAGAACCCAACGAAAATGACCCTACTAATGAACTGTTAACTGTCGAAAAAGCAGAGAATAAGGAATCAACTGGTATTTGGAAAGTTTGGTCTGAAAGCCAATGGTTGGAACGGAAGCAGAAACACACATGGCTAATAACAAAAAATGGTTTTTTAGGATGCAACTATTGTTCTGAAGTACAGACATTAGGCTCGTATAAAAGCCAAGGTATCTCATTAAGTCCAGAATGGATTAATTGCTTAGTCATTTTTACTGCTTCTGACAGAAATCAAAAACTTAAATCATTGCGGACTAAAATTTCAGCTCATCAGTTATCAACAGCTCATAAAACTGCTTTCAAAATTCTAGAGGAGGCCAAAAAAACAAGATTGGAAAAAATCAATATTAAACAGAAGGAATCTTTTATTGAAAAAACTGAGAAGCTTTTATACACGGCTTATTACACTGTAAAAAGTAACAGGCCCTTTTCAGATTACGAGAGGTTGATAGAGCTGCAAATGAAAAATGGAGTAGATTTAGGGATTACGTTACATTCTCGTAAAAGTGGTTCTGAAATAATAATGCACATAGCCAAAGAATTTAGAAAAAAATTAACAGCTAATTTAATTGAGGAAGACAAAAAATTTTCAGTTTTAATTGATGAGTCAACTACATTAGGTAAAGAATCAGCTCTAATTATTTATATTCAAACGTGCCTCAAAGAAAAAGAAGAGCTTATATTTCTTGACTTAATATCTTTAAATACGCAATCTGCACCAGTTATTTTAGAAGCACTCTTTGATTGTTTTTCGTCATATGGCCTCAATGAGGAATTTTTACAAAAAAACTTGATTTGTTTTACTTCTGATGGTGCTAGTACAATGTTGGGCAAAAATTCAGGCGTTTCCAAATTGTAAAAAGACAGATTACAAAATCCGGACATTATTATCTGGCACTGCTTAAATCACCGTTTAGAACTGGCCATTGATGACAGTATCAGTGATATAAATGCTGTTAATCATTTCAAATCTTTCATGGACACTTTATATGCTTTATATAGTCAATCTCCAAAAAATTCAAATGAATTAAAGAGTATAGCCGCAGATTTGGGGATACAGTTAACCAAAATTGGTAGATTATTAGATGTTCGTTGGGTTTCTAGTAGTTTTCGGACAGTAAAATCAGTTTGGAATACATATACTGCGTTAGTGAAACATTTTAAAGAAGCCGCTAATGACAGCTCTAGGAAAAGTACAGATCGCAATAAGTACAGAGGCCTGTTTGAAAGAATGGAATCTATTGAATTTATAAAAGACTTGGCCCTGATTTATGACGTTTTAGAAGAATTATCCGCTCTGTCTTTGCAACTCCAGGAAAGATTTTGTACTATCGTCAGAGCCGATACATTAATCAAAAGAACAATTAGAGTTATAGGAAGTATGAGAGATAAACCTGGATCTAAGGAGCAAGAATGTATTAGATCTGCAGAAAAGATGAATTTTAAAGGGATAGATCTGAGTAGAAATAGAAAGATTGTTTCTATAAATAGAGAGCAGTTTATTGCTAGCATCAGAAACAATTTGGAAAGTCATTGTTTTGGGTTGACTGCTTCTAAAAGGTCGAGAAATAATGATGAATTTGAGAAGGAGAAGTCCAGATACAATGTGATGCCGAAAGAATTTGCAATTCTAAATCCTGACACCTGGGCCGAAGATGATGATCAAGCAATGTCAAGATACGGAGAAGAAATAAGAAATATGTGCACTCGTTATAAAATTGGTGATGAGCGTTTAGTGATCAGCGGCTTCAGAGATTTTTTCGAATCAGGCGGAAAAACTATTCCAAAATATCTTGCACCTCTCATGGATATATTAAAAGTAATTCCTTGCAGTAATAGTGAATGTGAGCGAGGTTTTAGTGCCATGAATTTAATCATCACTTCATTGCGCGCAAAACTTTTAATAAAACACGTCTCCTCAACCATGTTTATTAAACTTAATGGCCCTCCACTGAAACAATGGGACGCAATTCCATATGTAAAAACGTGGTTGCTTCGACATAGAAATGCTGAGGATAATCAGTCTCGACACGTAAATCACAAGTGTCCTACAATTAGTCAAGAAAAAGCGGAACTGTGGTCGTTGTTCTAAATAAATTGTTTTTTTTTCCTCCTGTATCGTTGTTGTAAATAGATAAATTCCACAGACAGACAGACACACACAGAAAGAAAGACAGACACTTGCTTTTAATATAGATTACAATACGTTTTCTAAGGGAAGAAAAATTGGCAACGCCCGCTTATTTAAATTTTTTTTTTCGCCTGGCTTTTTTTTTTTATAGCGCCCTGGCACTTTTTTTTTTAGGAGTACACCCCTGTGCAGTACCGAACCTCAAATTTGGCAAGTTCAGCACCAACGCTATGCAGAATTTTGGAGCACGACCAAACATGGCGGATTTGCAGAACCAAAAATGGCGGATTCTCGGAAGCATCGGAGCTGACACGCGTTTTTTTTTTACGCCAAATTTGCAACATTTTCTTCACTCATAGACAAATGTTTTTACATTTTGACTATGAATGGCGATGTGGGCCAGCTGGTTTAGCAATCGGAACGCAATTTTATGCATAGGATGAGTAAACTAACGTTCGATTTCTGCCAAACAAAACATTCATAATTTTTTTAAGAAAATAAACATTTTAAGGAAAAGTAAGCACTTATAAGGGCCCTTATATTTTATTTTCAAATATAAGCACTTATAAGCACCACTAAGCACCTTGTTCTATTATAAAAAAAATGTTTAACCTTAAGCAATTAGGGGACATGGATTGTTGTTTTAAAAGCTATCATTCTGAATTATTCATTGTGTGGCATTGACTAAATTGATCTAAAATACTATTTTTAATATAAAAACACAGTATGGTTCATAATTATGTATTATGAATCGTAATTTGAATAATTGAATGAATTATACTTTGCTGTTAAGATGCTTGAAGAATATTGTAAAATTAAAAAAATATATATTGTCAAATTAAAAGAATAGTAATTAATTCTAACCTTATGAAATATGTATGCACATGGAACAGATGGATCTAGGAAGTTTTGTTTGAGACAGTAGTTGTAATTGCAACATATTTCATTTTTACAACACTTCCTAACATAGTAAAATTAATGATTCTTTTGAAAAAAATCTCTTTATTTAAATCGCAATTTAAATCAAGCTGATTTAAATCAACGAGCCCTGGTACAAGCCAAATATTGCTGTAGCTTTTTTTGGAAACGGGCAAGTAAAAAATTGTAGAAAGTATCTGTTTCTTTGAAAAGGGGCCGATGCTCAGCAACGGCAGGTATATGAAATTATTCCCGGCATCAATGTCTCGCAAGCTCTTTTCATGAACCAATGAAAACAGGACAATAGTTACAAGGAATCTTGTACACTGCTACAGCAGAAACAAGATCTCTAGGATATTTTGCTAAACAAAATGAGCATTGGAGTTTAGATATTAGCTTGTATACAACCTTTAAGTTATACATCTTTAGAAGCTTTTCAATGCGGTTAGCAATTTTCCTAATGTAGGGCAAAAATGTAGTCTCTATATTCAATATTTTTGGAGATCTGATATGCGGTAATGAAGTTCTGATTTTAGCTGGATTGAAAGCATTAATGGTAAGTTCTGTAATGATGCACCTAATTTCTTCTCCTAAATGCAAAGTCTCAAGAATGTTGAAGAAACACTTTTGAAGAGCCCAATTATCTTTTCTTTTCTTTTCTACAAAACCCAGATTTATTTAATTTTTTTTTTAACTTAAAATTTTTAATTTTGCTTTATTAACATTCAAGGAGAATTTTATTAACCAAAGAGATTTCTGTATGCACTAAAAGTATTAACAGGTTCAAAAAGGATTCTGCTTTGTTTAAAGCTTTAAATCAAAGATGCAACAAATATGTTAAAATACATCAGTGCATTTCCTGCCGACATTTAAAATATTTCAACAAAACAGTCGTTACAATTCTACCACATACTTTTGCTGAAGCATCACATGCACCAGATACAAATGTGCGCATATCTGGTGATAAAGACAGTGACATCACATCTCCAGTATGACCAGTGAAAGAAGTACACTGTTGCCCGGTTTCTATGTCCCAAAGGGCACTAAAAAAACAAGAACAACAATTAATTATTTGCATCAAAGCACTTATATTTGTATACATATTTACTGTATACATATTCCTTATATATATTTTATGAAGAAAATTGTGTAAGAACAACTCTCAATGTTACTTTATTAAACTTTGTAGCATAACTAATCAAAAATTGTTTTAATGAAATACGCTACCTAATCTTATAATATCTTTTAATTTAATACACTATACTACCTATCAAAATAAAAAAGATCCAACCCGTAATATTTTTCAAATTTTCATGGTATTTTAATGTTTTGGACAAATGTTTACCAGTGTTATGAAGTATTACAAAAATGAAGTAAAAATGTTTTTAAGAACATTCATTTACACTTTAAATATTCATATTCAATATTTCAAAAGAGAAAATTTCAAATTCCTCTTAAGGATAAAAAAAGAAATAAAATAAATAGAAAAAAGTTAAAGTGGGAGAAAATTTTATTTTTTACGAAAAATGAGCTTTTTTAATTTAAATATAGACATAATTGATCAAGTGGGAGAAAATTTTATTTTTTACGAAAAATGAGCTTTTTTAATTTAAAGATAGACATAATTGATCATTGTTATGAATATCTACAAGCACTTCACATTTGCTCATTTATTTATTCATTTTTATAACATTTTTAACTTCATATGCATGAGGAAAAAAAATGAAGATTTTCGAGTTTTCAATGTGCTCAGTAGATAAGGAGGGGGATTTGAGAAATTAAGGCAGGAATTACGCCATCCCGCCCAGAATTTTAACCCTGTTTAATATATTTATTACATAGTATCCAACTTACCAAGTCATGTCTCCTGAACTTGTGACTATTTGGTTATCGTCTAGAAAACGGCAACAAGACAAGTAACCAGTGTGGCCAGGAAGCTCTCGACTGACTCTCACATTGCCTTCGCGAGTCTTGAGGCTGTATATGGAGCATATATTGTCAAGACCTCCACAGGCCACATAACTTCCAGAAGGAGCATAGGCACAAGTCATTACCCAGCTTGAACGTAAGGGAATCGCATGCACCTTGAAAGATTTTTTAAAAAAATAAGCATTACTGACCTGCCAGCATGCACATAAAAAATAGTGTGAAATAAAATGTTGAAAGAAATTAACACTACTAATTTATGTGCATTAGTTCTTTTTAATTACACTGTAGAAAGAATAAAAATATGCCAGAATCTTAAATCACACATGATCAAAATTTAATTTCCCTCAAAACTTACAATTTAAGTAATCATGATTTAATAAAAATGTTTGTATAAATCAGATAATGTATTTGTAATTATCAACATGATACATTATAAGAATGCTACAAATACTAAAACAAAATTAATAATACAATTTACTCTTCAAAGTAGTAATTCCTTGAAGCACTTTTCTTTTTCCCACCTCATCAGTAAAGTAGAGAACATTAATATGTATGAGACAAATTTTGAGCATTTATTATGCACACCTTAAATTACAAGCTGTACTGTTAACAGCACAACAATTCAAATCACTTTACAAACTTCCAACAGGCCAAACTATTAGATGAACATGAACAAGATTTTGGAAAACAATGAATACGAAAAGACTACTAGTTTTAAAATTTATTTTCACTAATGGGAATAAAATAAAATTCTTGAAAAAACCTTCAAAGCAGCACCAAAGAAAAAAAATCAAACTTACATACATACAACTGTACAGTGTACACTGTGCTAAGAAAATAAATTCTGTCCTTAAAAATCATCAATACTACTTTTAAATATGAATCAATTACAAAAATAAGTTTTAATGGTCCTAAAGTTTATAAGAAATAACAATTACTTTTTAGTTAAATAACATTAACATCTGTAGCATTGTCAACAATGTATTAATGTAACAATAATTATTATTTATCATTAACTTTACTTCAAAAATTACATTTAAATATGTTATCAATATTGGTTAAAGAATGAATTTATTTTTTACTTTTTAATGTAATTTACTTCAAATCTGTTTTGAAGTTTTTTCTATTTTTGTACTCAAAAAACTTTTCATTTTAACTACTATTTCATTTCTTTCATTATTACTGGTCATTATTTTATTTACCCTTTCCATCATAAAATAATTAAAATATAAAGAAATTGCCACTTGCTGAAGACATTTTAAGACTAGTATGCTTTGACAATTATGAAATATTTTTACTGGTGTATTAATAAAAAAATTATCTTGTTTATGGAGCATTATTAATATGTACTCATTTTAATACTAAATTTTGTCACATTTTTGAATATGCTGTTGCTATGGCTGTTTTGAAAATAATGTGAAAAATGTCAGTAATGTAATGCAACTGAAAACAATTCACGTGCCAGATATCAGTTTCCAGCAGAAGGGGCCTTTAGTAATCTTTATCAAGGAAAATCACTGCTGTCCCTAGTTGGAAGTCCTGCTATGTGGGGTAAATTAAAAGAAAATTACCATTTTCAATTTTCTCTCCCCCTATCTACCAAATCTTAATTTCTATACATTAAACACTGAAAAATAAAATTTGGAGCACAGCAATTTTGTTTTTTTCCCCCTACATGAATGTACAATAAATGATTTGAACACTAACCTTGTTAGTTGTGTATGCGTCCCAAACAATAAGCTTGCCATCTTGGGAAGCCGATACAAGATATCTAAAACATGAAATTACAAAACAAATGTTGAGCAACAGATAAGTCTACATACGCACAGTAAACCTCAATACCTTGTTTAACAATTTTACATAGAAATTGTTCGAAATCAATGGCCCAGTGAGGTCACACACATATTACAGGGTTCCCACCAAGAATACGATACAAAAAAAGTGAAAAAAAGTGACCATTTAAGAAAAAAAAAGTGATCAATTAAAAAAAGAGTGACCAAGTAAGAATAAGCTTTTCGTTACCACTAAAACACATGTAGAAAAAAGGTTTATAGGTTTTTAAGCATAGAAAAATATACAATTACATTTATTTTCTTCACGTGCAAAAGTTCCATCTAAGAACCATATGAGCCTACTTTCGTGCATTCCAACTTCAGATCTATACTTTTGCTATCTCTCTAAATTCTCATTTAGCTTTAGTTCTTGATTATTTGAAATGCACCGTTTTCAATGGTTAATACATATTCATTCACTCATTAATTAATTTACTTGTTCATGAATTTGTACTTATTTATTTTTTCACTCATTCATTTATTTACTCATTCATTCTTTCACTCATTCAATTATTCATTGATTCATTCTCTCACTTATTCATTCATTTCTTGAGAAATATCCTTAAAAATCCCGGTCAACAAATTTCACAAAAAATAGGCTCGTTTAGTTCAGGTTGAACTTCGTATCTGTACATGTTCTTTGGCCTAACATCTTTCCGATAAAGTTTGTTCCAAGCGAATCCATCAGCTAGATCAAGATTTATATAGGATTGAAATTTCCCCGTAGGCGCTGATGTTAATTTTTTTGAACTGTTCAAAAATGAACAAAAATTGTTCAAATCTAAAAAATATTTCACACCGAGAGCTTCTTATAATCAGCTTGTCCATACGAACTTGGATCATATGCAGGGCTCCCACTGCCTTAACACAATTTGTAGCAGCTTTCGGAGCAGGTAAAATGTCCTTTTTGTATCACTTTGGAGCAGAAGAATTTAACTTTTGTATCAGTTTGGAGCAAAAGAAATCGACTTTTGTATCAGCTTAGGAGCCGAAAATATCAAATTTGTATCATTTTTGGAGGGTTTTTTTCTTTATTTTTTAAATATTAAATGGCTGTTTTAAAGCAATGTCATTTTCATACATCAAGGGTAAGAGCAGTTTCAAGTCTTCAAAATGATAGGAAATGTAAATGTCAGTCATCTTTCAAAAACTGAATTAGATTATTTCAAAAACTGGATTATTTTTATATTTCTTATAAGAAATTATTCATAACCTATTCAAAAAGTAAGACTAATTAAACCTATTACCCTTATAAAGGTGTTTTTCAATACTTTTCTCAAGAAACAGATTATTTAAATAAATGTTCTGTAGTTTTTTTTTTTTTTTTCTTCTTCTAATGATTAAGAATAGCTAGAAGAAAGCTTAAAATTTTCTTCTTTTCAAAAATCATTACATTCTCTTTTTTGTTTAATAGCTAAAACACTATTCTTACAAGAAAATAAGCAAAAACTAACTAATATGAAAGGTTAAACTGTTTAAAACTATTTATCATTGATTAAAATTTGTTTTTTAAATGGTACTTATTTAGGTATAACAATTGTGATTATAGTAACAGTAAAATTTTGAATCAATTAAATATAATTTCATATTTTATCAAAAAATATATTTGAACTCTATCCTATTTTCTACCTGCAGTAATATTTATTATTTTTCTGATTAAGAAATATTCCTTTAAATTTCAAACCTAAATGCTCACTTAGATGCCTTGGAAGTAATTAATGGCACCAAAAGTAAATTGCTGGGTTTCATAATTTTGCAGCAAGAAACTACAAGAACCAAATTATATTTTTCAGTTCTATAACAGAAAGGCAAAATGTATTTCTTATTATAGGTTGATAATTTATTGTCTAATGATTTTTTTTCTAACAATTTATCTTTACATCTTTCAAAAATTGTGTAATAGTTACAATTAAATTTTAAGAGTCCTAGGGTTACAGCAATTGGATGCTGAAAGAAACTAAATTGAATTAAAAGAAAGAGAAAATGCATGATAATTTCATAGCTTTCAAATATAGTTAAAAAATTGAAACTTTAAGCAAGAGTACTTTTATGAGGTCGTTCACCCACAACAAAATTTATATTTCTTCAAATAATATTGCTTAACATATTTGCTAAAGATCATCAATTCATAAAGATATACATGCTTTATTTAAAATTTCTAACAACTAAAATTTTAACTTATTTTGTTCTTTATATTTGTCTTTTTTAATTGCTTGTGGTTATATGATCTAGATTATAGAGCTTAAAGAGTAATGAGAAAAGAAAAAAGCTGCAATTCAATGTTTAACTTTACAGCGTTTGAAAGTCTATCTCTAAACACTTTCGGGAACAAATATATATTTTCAAACAATGTTTTTATTTAAAATAAAAATACATTTCCTTTATTTACTTTGAAAAGGAACATTATAAATAGTTGAAATGAAAAAAAAATCCGATTTTTGTAGCGGATGCAAAAAGATTGTAGAATGTATGCACTCCTTTGCTTGCACGTGGAAAGTATGCTTAAGGAATTTTTACGAATTGTTATAATGGAGCAATAATCTTTTTAACATCTGTTCTGTTATTGATTTTTTACATTGATTAGTATTTCCTAAACATTAGAATAGAAAACAAAGTGCACTGAGGAAAAACGCTAAGTTTATTTTTTCCACGTCCTATGAAATTTTAAACTTTTTTTATCTATTTCAATAAAAATTTACTAAATAAAATATTGAACATAAATAGTGATAAGAGGAATTATTTTTCTCTCTATAATACTACAAAATATGAGAAATTGTCTCACTGTTTCTTATACAAGCGTGGGATACATCACTCATTCTGCTCAATTTTCTCATCCACACTTGATGTTCTTAAGAGAGGGTAGAGCTAATATTCATTAATAAACTGCTTCAAAGGTAAAAAATTAGTTGACTAAAGGAAATATGTAACGAATAATGCCGATTTTAAGGTGAAAAAAATATATCTAAATTTTTTTCGATTTTTTTCCCGAAAATCGCGATTTGGCGCAATTTTCCCAAAAAAAAAAACGCATTTTGTAGCAGCATGTAGCAGAAAAATCGTTTAGGCGCAGTTTGGCGCAGCCGTGGGAGCCCTGCATATGCCTAATGTTTACATCAGGGATGCACAAACTATGGCCCGCCGAGCCTTTTGAATTGGCCCGATGATATAGTTGATAAAAAAGGATAATTATAAAAAAATTTAAAAAAAATACGAAAGAAAAAATAATTAAAAAAAAGCTTACGAAAAATCGCAGTAAAAAATACGATCGCGACGCCGCTACTGAATTTTGGTCCCAATTTTCGGAACTAATCGCCATATTTAATTTTATTTTATTGGAAATACTTCAGAAACTAATCAAATCATGATAAAAGTGGTAGAATATTGCATTGTCATTTGGTTCTGAGCTATATGTAAAGTTTCAGAACAATAGCTTATCGGGAAATGGTCGAAAATTCGAGTGCTGTATTTTTCGAACAGCCATTGTGTGCGTTATTTCGTCTATAAAAGAATTTTGTCCCATTCCTGCTATGATTTCTTTAGTTAATTCAAAGCACCGATCGTTAGACATAGCAGGCAGGCAAAATGTCATTATTTTCGTCTTCATCGCTATCTTGCTCTTTGTCATCGTTCGGGTGTAGCACCATTTGGATGCTCTCCGAATCGGACATCTTGTTTATCAAATTATTAATTTCGTAAAATCTGATCATCAATCATTTTTACAGTAATAAATGATTTCAAAAAGGAGGAAAACTAAATGTAAGAAGCATGTTTACATGCAGAAACGCGCAAATTTCATACTTGTGTAAAACGACTTCGCTTTTGCGAACTCTATTTTAATAAAGAATTCATTTTCACAGTTGCAATTTTTGTTGCCTTAATATCAATTTTAAATTCTTATTACCTTATTCCAGCTCTTAAATAAATAAATATATATATATATAACAAAAATAAACGAGGTTTAATTTTCACACGATCAGCTATTGCGGAAAATTCGCGAATCTGCCATACTAGAAATTTTCGGAACGTTCGTTTATTAGTCCGACTTTTGTTGCAATTCGTCTTCGAATACTGACGAGACAATTAAATAAATGTATAAGAATCTAATTACTTATTTCTTTCATGTTTGATTATTGAAATAAAATAGAGAAAAGATCTGATTTTTCTCAAGTATCGTTGAAGATTTTTTTTTTTTTCTAATTTTCATCTGCAAGTAAGTTGACGCCCCCCTCCCCTAAAACAAGATCGTTTTTAGACTAAATTGTTCGACTTAACTGAATATGTTACTTGTAACGTAAAAATTCGTATTTTTAAAGGCATTTTTAAAAAATTCGTATTTTTAATAAATGGGCAAAAACGAAACGCGAACTTTTCAAAAATGGAGGAAAATTCACGAAAAAATTCCCGGTTTTCTGGTTCCCGGATAAGAGGCTCTGTACTGCATTACTATGCCAATTTAACTAATAAGATTTTGTACATGGTTAGTTAAAAAAAGAATTCTACTAGCCAAATTGATTAATATAAGTACAAAGATAAAACAACGTGAAAAAGCACAAATTCAGATTAAAATTAACGCAAATAGCTATTTCGAAGCTACAAATGGAGCCTCTTCATCAGTGCATAAAAAGAAGAAGAAACGCTCAACACACAAGCAAGAAAGCTGAGTGAACAAGGCAATAACCAGAGAGACACCGGTATTTATACCAAATGTGTCGGATTAGCGATTGACCAATCAGAGGCCAGGAACAGAGCCCGAAGGAAAAGGCGGGAAACGAATATGTAAATTGCAGGAGAAAACCAAAAATGGAGAGAAAAATTATAAAAATTGTTTCCAAATGTCAGGAAAATATGGAGTGCTGGAAAAATCATTTACTACAGAATGAGAATTTTTCCAAATGTGATAAGCTTCCCAAAAATCAAGTTCATGGACAGAAGAGCATTTGCTGATAATTCTAGCAGAAGAAAATTCAAAACAATGATCTAAAGTCCAACAATGCTGGGCAATGGAAGAACGTGCAAGTTCTTTACGCTTAACATAATTTTCATGTTCTTTCAGACGGTGCTTTAAGGCACGTTTAGTCTGACCTATGTAAAACAGACCACATTTGCAAGAAATACTATAAATACCCCAGTTGTTGTGCAAACCAATGGGATACTTCAAATTTGTAAATTTTATTTTATTCACAGGGGAAAATGCAGTATCAAACCCAAACTTCTTCAATATTTTAGCAATTTGCTGACTGATTTTTGGATAAAAAGGTAAAATAATAGTATAAGCAGGCTTGCACTTAGAAACATTGCCAGAAATTGAAGGCTTAATTAACCTGTTATAAATAGAATCAACGACCTTAGGAGAATAACCACGATCCAAAGCCACAGCCTTAATGTACGAAAGCTCAGCATCCAAAGAGTTAGAAGAGGAACATATATTCAAAGCACGGAAAACAAGAGCCTTGAAAGAGGCCAACTTTTGGTTTGGGGGGTGAGAAGAACATTTGTGAGGAGGTAGTGTAACAGCAAAGGGCTTGCGAAACACTGAAGTCATAAAATCGTCAATTACTTTTAGTAATTAAAACGTCCAAGAATGAAAGAGAACTATCCACTTCCATTTCAATAGTGAATTGAATGCAAGGATCAATGGAATTAAGCTTATCAAGTAAATGATCAATATCCACTTGCTTCTGATCAAGCAATACAAAACAATCATCAACATAACGGACATAAAAAGGAAACTTTATGGTTTCGAAAAGTTTAGTCTCAAAATAGTGCATATAAATGTCACTTAAAATAGGGCTTAAAGGATTACCCATAGCTAAACCTTCAGTCATACGAAAGTACACACCATCAAATACAAACGTATTTTGCTCAAGACAAACACGAGTGAGAGAAATAAGTTCTTCAATCTCAAAACTAGAGAAATGATATTCCTGAAGTCTCAATTTAAGACAATCCAATGCGCCATTAACCGGCACATTGGTGAAAAGCGAGTTTACATCAAAAGAAGCCATAGTTAATCCAAAAGGTTTGAAATCACGAAGCTTATGAACAAAGTCGACGGAATTTTTAACAGTGAAAGAATTACCATTCAAAAGAGGAGAAAAGATGGAGACCAAGTGTTTAGCAAGTTTATAAGAAGCAGTATTAATATTGGAGACAATAGGACGGAGAGGTATACCAGGTTTGTGGACCTTAGGAAGAGCGTAAAATCTGGCACAGTGTGCGACTGAAGGAATCAAGGACCTTTTTGAAGAATCGCAAATGACAGGAGAAGACTTTACAGCCTTACTAATCAAATTTATCTCCATAGTGCTGGGGTCTTTGCGAAGTGTAACATAAGGACCAACCTTAAGTAAATCATTACATTTATCTAAGTAAGAGCTTTTATCTATAACAACAATTTGACCACCCTTATCAGCCTTAGTGATAACCAAATCAGGATCAGAGCACAAGTTTTTGACGTAACTATTAGCATGCTTGCTGAAAGTATTTGAAGATAACTTCGAGTTAAAATCCACAGTATTCGCAATGAGATGCCTAATCGAATCCTTTTGAGAAGCAGTGAGAGCACTAAATCTAAAGGCTTTCTCAATTGGAGCAACCAACTTAGGAAAAGAAGGTTTTGAAGAACAAGCAAAATTGTTATTCAGTTTGAGAGCATTGAGCTGATCAGAATTTAGAGGTTTTGAAGAAAGATCAACAACAGCGTTCAGATTCACCTTCGGCAAACCATCAAGAGTATCAGCAACATTATTAATGCAAAGAGATTCAAACTTTTTCTGAAGAGTAGATCTATGTTTAAAAGTAGACTGAAGAACCCTATTCCAACTTTTTCTATCGATTGAGTCAAAGTCAAAGACCAAATTCGAAAGTTTGATATGCAAAGCAAACAATTCTTTTTCAATGACAGCAACTTTTTTACGAGTTTCCCGAATCAGAGCTCTTAAAAGAGCCAATTTGGAACGAAAAAGCACATTGTTGATTTTAGGAGAAAACGAAAGATTACAATTTAAAGAAATAAATTTAGGAATGATTCTCATACGTTTGCATCTGCAGAGAAAGGACAAATGATCCAAAAACCTAAACTTCTTGAGTCTAAGACTGCAAAACCTGTTAATTTCAGACATAATAAAATGAACACAGGAAGGAAGATAAATGATCAAAAGGCCCGTTTAAGCCAAAAGTATAAGACAAATGATCAAAATACTTTGTGCAAAAATGTAAGTACAAAGATAAAACAACGTGAAAAAGCACAAATTCAGATTAAAATTAACGCAAATAGCTATTTCGAAGCTACAAATGGAGCCTCTTCATCAGTGCATAAAAAGAAGAAGAAACGCTCAACACACAAGCAAGAAAGCTGTGAGTGAACAAGGCAATAACCAGAGAGACACCGGTATTTATACCAAATGTGTCGGATTAGCGATTGACCAATCATTGTGATTGGTCAATCGCTAATCCGACACATTTGGTATAAATACCGGTGTCTCTCTGGTTATTGCCTTGTTCACTCACAGCTTTCTTGCTTGTGTGTTGAGCGTTTCTTCTTCTTTTTATGCACTGATGAAGAGGCTCCATTTGTAGCTTCGAAATACCTATTTGCGTTAATTTTAATCTGAATTTGTGCTTTTTCACGTTTTATCTTTGTACTTACATTTTTGCACAAAGTATTTTGATCATTTGTCTTATAAATTGATTAATAGTAATGAATGAATAAAATTTATTAATTAAACATTAATTTTCAGAATTAATAATATCAATATGAATAATTATTTCACTTTATAAAGTGTAATTTATAATCAAAATTTTAAAATTTATTGTTAATGTATATTTAGGAAAATTTTATTATTGATATGTATTAAAAAAGGAAAAAAAAAATAACGATTTTTTTACATTAATTCACAAAGATCAATTTCTAATCTGCAGGAAAACTAGTGATTAAAGGATTAAAATTTAATTATATGCCATGGAACAAAATATGTTGATTTTTGATAAAGGAATCAGTTTAACTTTTTTTTTATTGTCCATGTAGCAATGTATAAATTTAATATTACTATGCCAATTTAACTAATAAGATTTTGTAAATGGTTAGTTAAAAAAACAATTCTATCAGCCAAATTGACTAGTAGTAGCAATTCTGAATCGCAGGGGTTTAACGTGATGTACAGACTCATAGCATTTGGATTTTGCTATTTAATATATGTGTGTTTTTTTCTTCTGTACTTATATTCGCACTTTTAATTAATTTCTCATTTTAACTCCATATATATATATATATTAAATTTTACATTAGATAATTTTTCTTTGACATTTTATAAATTTTAAAGAAAGTTATAATTTAGAGAATAATGCTGTGTTTTTCTTAGTTTAAATTACCTTTTTATTTTCCATTTGTTTCATTTTCATAATTTGCACAAATTTTTGTAAAAAATTTTAGTATTCCTCTTTTTTGCCATTTGACCAATCACTTCATTGATATACATACATGTTGTGCAATTGTTTAAAAATCTTATACCTCATTTTGTTTGAATTCATCTACATTAATTTTTTAAAACTTTTATTTAATAATCTGTTCCTGAGTACAGTAATTATTAATACATGTAATTTGTACATATTACCTCTAAATAAAAACTGAAATACACCCTGTATTTTTATGAATAAAACATCACGTTACTTTGGCCCCCAACCTGATACTTTCTAATTTTTTGGCCCTTCACCCAAAAAAGTTTGTGCATCCCTGGTTTACATAATGTGCTTTATTTTTGCCTTTTATTTTGTAAAATATGGAAATGAGATGTCCTCGCAGAGATCTTTGAATCAGCCAATTTCCTCAAAAGCTATTGGGGGGGGGGGGGGGACTGACACATTTTGCCCATCTCAAAATGCTACTTTCAAATTTTTCATTCCTTATTTAATTATTTCTTTGACTTTTCTTTATTTTTAATGATATTTTTATGATACATTAAGCCTTCTTTCACACTTTCTTTATTTTTTGGGAAAGTAGGCTAAAAACAGCAGAAAGTTCAATCCTTAATTAATCTTCCATAAATAAACATCACTATCATCTCAAATAAAAAATCGTTTTTAAAAACCAATGATTTTTCATCAGACACAGAAAGAAAGCAGCCATACACAGGGTTGTTTGGTTTAAACCATGGTTTAACCTTTAGGTTACGGCGCTCGAGTTCCCGAAATTCATCCATACAACGGCAAAACTGCGGAATTTTTTCCCCCTCAGTGTAACCACGGGGGTCCTTAACTCCCAGTATACTTCTTTTGAGTGTGATTGACTTCATTAGAAGGGTTGCCAAAATATAAACTTTCGTTAATCAGTTGCTATTTTTTTGCTCCCAATCGCCAATTCGAAGTAATTATATGATTGCTAAAGTAAATTTCCGAACGAAAGTAAAAATGGAAGAAATCAAAATAATAATAATAATTTGGAAGCATGCAGCTTTTTTTCTTCCTCATTTAAACTGCAGCTTATTATTGAAGTCTAATGTGAGGTTCAGTGTTTGTCTAAAAAATTTTGCTAAGCAAAAAAAGCAATCAAAATTTCTGCCCAACTTAGAGTTAAAATTAACAATAAAAAGTGCTGTTCCATATAGTTGAATAGTAGTGCCCTTTCATTGCTTTAGAGCATCAATATTATATTTTTTTTTTTTTTTTTTTGCGATTTTTCTGCTCTGTGACATTTGATTTGTATTCTCTCGGGACATGTACGTAATTTGCCTAGTTTTCGACAAACATCTCAGGTGCGAAGTCATGATGACAGCATTTTATATTAAATATCTGCAAAATACATTAGGGATCATTCATAAATTTTGTCACGCTGCAAGGGGGGGGGGGGGGGTTCGTGAAATTGTGACAAAGTGTGACAAGAGGAGGGGAGGGGTAACAAGAAGTGTGACATCATGCATTATGCAACATAGCGTGACGCGTGACGAAGGGGGGGGGGGGAGTCAAATATATGGGGAAAAAAGCGTGACATCATTTATGAACGGCTTATCAACAACTTCAATAAACAAGTAAAACATTTTAAGTATATTATTAGTACACGAACTCTATAATTCGCAGCGCTTTATTCCATTGTATTACTTTTATAAAATTGCTTTTGTTTTTTTAAATATATTTAATCAAGAAAAATAAAGTTTATATTAAAAAAATAATAATAATAATGCTGTTAATTTCTAAGCCAATGTTGCTGATTTATATAAGTGTTATCATTGCTAAATCCGGTAAGTGTAAAATATATCTATAGTAAAAGATTTGTAATCATTTGTTGATATTAATGATACTGTAAATCAACACGCATTATTTTTAATATATCTTTCATTTTTGCTTATTTTTTATTGATTTAGTAAAATATGCTTTTGTTAAAACTCAACCCGCAAAACAGGGTTGGAAAAAAACCGGGTTTTTTTTTTCAAAAAAACCCAAAAACCAGGTTTTTTTGGTTTAAACCGGGTTTTTTTGGTTTAAACCAGGTTTTTTGGTTTAAACTAATGCAGCACTTTTAAAGCTTAAAGAAATTATTTAAAAGATTAGTTATTGTGTGTTATTGTTCTATTTGTCACTATTTAAAATAAATAGTTAATGTTTCTTTAAAATATATCAATTTTAATTAATTTCTTATCAATATAGTAAAAAGAATCAACTTTATGTAATACCAAGCCAAAAATTCTGTATAACAATGATAGCTAATTTTTAATATTTTAAAAGTGAATGTTGATTAATGAAATTAGGAATAAATAAATGATTATTCAATATTAAAACTTCAGTTTTAACTTTTGGGATGTAACAAATAGTGATTTGGCAAAATACGGAATATCAAAATTTCTAGAAAATCGTTGTAATAGAAAGAATTTGTCAAATTTAAAAGCATTCACAAAGTCAAACACCCATTCCACACATTAATCTGTTCTTGTTTGTTAATAATCTAAAACTATCTAAAATTAATGTATTTTCTGTATTGTTTTGAATGCAATAAAACTGAGAATTTCACCCAAAAGTGGAATGGAAATGACAGGTTTTAATGCAAGCATTAGCATTACTGTACCAGTTATTTAATTCAAATTAAAGAAATACTATTGCTTAGTGAACTTTTACCTTGCTCAAAATAGTTTTATGAAAATATGTTAAAAGTTATAGAAGTTAATATTTTTATTTTATGGGGATTTTTTACATACGTGTTGTTAAAAGTTTTTTTTAAAATTTAATGCATTGAACTGGAATATACTTTTATTTTCAAAAACACCAATAACTTATACTATCTTAATATTCATGATACATTCTAAGCTTTTCACACTCTTACCCGATATACACAATAAATCAGTCTAACCAAACAAAGTCGGACTTCCACTTTGTTAAAAATGACATAATAAAAATGCTAGCTTTTGGGAACGAATGTTAAGTATAAAATACAATATTATAACTTTAAAATCTGTTTTTTTTCAATCAAACCAAAAACAAAGGGTTAAAAAAGTAGTATTTTTTAAATAACTATATACTATTATATTTTTATAACTATTATTTTTATTTATTAAAACTATGTACTAATGCGTGCTTTTGCAATACCTATAACACAATTTTAAATGTTTAAAATCTACTACTTTCTTTAAGTTTTTCATTTCTACCGTAGCAGAACTATTCTGCCAAACAAAAAGTCCATCAATATTTGGCCAGGCCGAATTTGACCTTAGCGAATATCTCGGCTTGGTGATGAAATGACTATTCGCCCAGGCCGAATATTCGTTACATCCCCAGTTTTAACTCTCATTTTAATATTCATTCAAGCTGGAATTATCAGGAACATAACATTTCTCCATGTGTTTCTTCATTCGCAGAACCTTGGCCTTCAATTTCTTTATTGCATACTTTGCAAACTGCTGTTGTACCTTTTCTCCTATCTGATTTTATTTCAGTAAAATTAATCCAAATTTCATGTTTTTTCCTGCCTGACCCAGACATTTTTATAATTTAATCTTTGTGAATTTAGCTATTTGCATGGGTGAAAGTAAGAGAATTTCAAAGGACAAAAGTTAAAATAAATTTCCGTAACTCCAAAAACATGCATTTTCTAGAAATTTTGTTTGCAATGCATATATAAATTAATTATCTCCGCAAACCCCCGATAATAGATTAATATTAGCAATAACAATATTTAATAATAAAGGTGGGAACTCAAGTCGAACATTTTAAAAATCATTCCTCAAGTATTTTAACAAATTACTAAATTTACTATAATTAGCAACATCATAACATATTAAGCTTTTAAATGAAGAAATCGGAAAAACATTTAAAGCACATTTAAATCTGTATTAAAATACTTTAGTTCTAAGTATTCTGTCCTTTTCCATCTAACAATTTCCAAAAAAAAAAAAAAAGAGACGGAAATCCGTCTATACACCGAATACTTTACCCATGGCTGTGTGATTCAGAGCATAGAATGGATGGAAATTGTTTGAAAATAATACTACATGTTCTTGTAGAATTGAGATGTTTCATGAGAGTAGTTCATAAATAAAAAGGTTTTATTTAAAATACCAAAACTATTATAAAATATTCAAAAAATTAATGTGGGTTTTTTGAAAAAAAACCATTTGGTTTAAACCATGGTTTAAACCAAATGGTTTAAACCGTGCCAACCCTGCCGCAAAATAATATTTTTTTTAATAATTTGCTGAAAGGTCTATAAATAGAGTATTGTAATATGTTAATACAGTAAAACCTGTAAAGTTGACCACCTAAATTGACCACTTTTGGTCAGTAACGAAATTAGCCCTATACAGGGTTTGTACGCTTTTGGCAAAACCAAAAATAAGGACTTTCTAAGGACTTTTTAAGGACCTACAAAAAATTTAAAGACCTCACAAATTTTTCGAAATATATAAACTGTTATATTTATTCCAAAAGGAAGCATTATTGAAAGATGACATTGATTTAACATCTTATTTTTATTAGGAACACAACACAAACACTTTTATGGGGCTCTCTTTGACTTGTTGCTTTTCTAATGTCCAATACAATCAGGGAATTAAATAATTATTGGAGCTAGTAATAAGAATCACACAGCACAAGTATTAATCATATATAAGTAAGTGAAAAATTATCAAAAATGGTTAATGCTATAAAATACAAGTTAAATGAAAAACAATTTAAATAAAAAAAAAATTGTTGAAGAAAACGCTGCACTTTGTCTTGAGAATTTGTGTTTAATTTAGATTTTTTTTCATTTTACTTAACTTATGTTGCCAGCATCTCAATTTAGGCTTACTTAAATTTTTATCTCTGCCATAAATAATTCTTTAAAATTATTTAGAAGAGCTTGCAAAAATTCAGAAAATTTTTTCAACTTGAGAAAAATATTTCATTTTGGAAACAACATACAAATAAAAAATGGAGCTTATTCGTTTAAAACTTTGTACATTACCCTCAATTAGTAACTACCAAAATTTAACTAAAATCAAGTTTCAAAAAATTGAACATTTTTTTAAAATAAAAAATGAAACAAGCAAACTACAGGCTGCAAATACTAAAACAACTGCCAACTTTTTAACTAATTGATATATTTACAGGATGCAAAAAGATAAGTCTCAAAAGCTGAGTGCAATTTTCGGCGAAGCACATGCTAGATGTTAGCAAGTTTCCGAAAAATAGGTTCTTACATTTTCGCGTCATAAGTTATGAAAATTCATGTAAACTAATACATGTCTTTTTAAAAAGTTTGTTTTTAAAATGTTCTTGCTTTGTAGTACAATCCCTTTAGATAAAAATACTTTCACATCAGCTTGAAAAATCGGATCTTTTTGCAAAAAACCGAATTTTTGAAGTTCACAAATAAAAACAGAAAAAGTAGGGGAAAACAGAGCATTTGGCAACTACGGTGTATAAGTTAATGAGGTCGATTCCTTCAATTTACTGCAAATTAAGAAATTTCACGAGATACAAATTTTCATTAACGCAGCAAATATCCATCATCTCCCACACAACAAAACCCCACAGCGAACGATCGCGAAGCCAAATTGGTTAATAAAAACTTCCTAAATATTAAAACATTGCTTTAAAACAAATTTTCGATACAGGAATTTATTTGATCTAAAAAAACATTGGGAGAACAAACTGTTTAGCAAAAGATCAGCTGAAAAGTGATCGGGAGAGCTGGCAACTCGGCGCTTATTATGGTGTAAGACTTAAGAAAAATGATAATAAAAATAAATCATTCTTTTACCTTTAACAGTACAAATAAGCGACAATCATACATGCTATTGGTCAAAACGCAAAAAAAGCCGAAAGTTTTTTTTTTTTGCCTACATATTAGTTAAATGTATCTTTTATTAAGCTAGGTCAACAATATGCTTCTTTGAAGTATTCCCTCACCCCCTAAATTTAAAAAAAAGTTTCAAAAGCAAATATTTATTTACTGATTACTTGTTAAGAGCTGCTCCTACTTGCCTTTATTGATAATTGTTTACAATGTAGATGATTTAGTAAAAATTTTCATGCAAAAAGAAATATTTATTTACTTTGTAACTAAACTTAATAAATAGTATCGAATCCCACATTCGAAATCCCGAAATTCGGCGCTTTTTCGAAAATTCCCGATTTTTGTTTATTTATTAATTCCCCCCCCCCCCCCCCCCGAGTCCCCAAAAGTCCGATTTTCAAATTTTATTCATTTTTCTTTTCTCTTTTAAAAGCAAAATGAGGGAACTTGTGTGATTTGTCATTGCACTTTGTACAAGTGATTGGTGTTTTGATTCGACTTCTCTACTAATATTTTATTTTTATTTTTTTAGTTGTAGCTCGATTTTCTTTTCATACAATTGCAGGAAATAGCAAATCGGGAACTGCCATGTGGGTGGGTACAAGTTCATTTTAACTGAATTGGGTGTTGTAGTTTGAAGCATTTTATCAAGATCCATGAACCTTTTTTTTTGTAAAAATATATAACACGTCAATTTACTTATTTTCAAAAAAAAAAAAAAAAATTAAAAAAACAAGAGTTAATTATTTTTTCTACCAGTTGAGAAAGCACTGCAATTTGTAGTAAAAATTCGATGATGTTTATGTAAATCTGCTATTATTGGTCCTGTTAATTCGCCGTTTTGGGTCTGTCCGAAAGCCGCGAAAGTATCGGACCCGAGCGAACCAAAATTGAGGTTTGATTAAGTCGTTGAAATGAATGAAATTTGATTCTTGTGAAGAATGAAAAAGATAGCAAAACAAATAGAGCGCATGGGTACCTGCTTACTTTAACAAAAAATAATAATAATAATAAGCACCTGGAAGAAAAAATAAGAACTATTTAAGGCCTTAAAAATGAAAATGAGCATTAAGGACTTTCTAAGGACCTTTAAGGACCGTACGAAACCCTGCTATATTATTTAATGTAGGGAAACCTTTGTAACTTGACCACTTATGTACGCCAAATTTGGGTGGGAGTCAGGGGCGGACTGGGAAGAAGATTCGGCCCGGGCATATTTCAAACAGACCGGCCCTTTGGGGGGGGGGGGGGGGAGGCACTACCAAGGAACAGAAAATGAACGCGAATCAGATATTATGCTCTCCCCCCCCCCCTTCCATTTTTGAAATCTACACATTGACAACAACGAGTTTTAATGTCATTTTAAAAAGAATTTCAGCTTTCAAAATTGCAGCAATTTATAGAGGAAGAGTTGAAGAATAAACATGGAAAATTATGTACCCATCGTATTCTTTGTGTATTGAGTGTGCAACAATCAGTATGTTATCATCAAGTAAAAATTAGCTCTAGTTGTGAAAAAGTTACAAGAAATGTTTATTGTTCTGGTTTCCAGTACTATAACATACAAAACAGTAACAGATTTAAAAAAAAAAAAACTCACCCACAATCAAATATACAATGCAATATTTGCTTAAAAGTTATTTTCCTTTTAAAGGTCATTTAGTATTTTAAAAGGGGGCAGGGGGACTCTTATTTGCTGCATGATCTATTAGACTCTCCATGTCAAGCTTTACTAATATGTCTTTTTCACACTACATTAACATAAATGATTCCAATTTTGTCCTGAGTTAAATTGTTCTTAATCTGCTCTTAATATACTTTAAAATAGAAAAGCTTCGTTTACAACGTACTTGTGAGAAAGACAAACTTAACAAGTATTTAAAAGGCAGTCCAATAACCCCATAAGAACCTGTCAGTGAACTATAATGACTCGGATGTTTATAACAACAAATGCAACAATTATTGCAGGATTTGCAAAGTTTAGATTTTACTTTGACTTTATCCCCAAATTACTTTTGCTCTGCTTCCTCTTCTTCACCGTCACTGTGCTCTTCCATTTCCAAAACGTATTTTTCAAGCGTAGAAGCTTTTATTTTTTCCCAGGTATGCGCTAAGCAAAGAAGCTTTTTTTTTTTTTTTTATGTTGTAAATACTGCCTTTAGGGCCAGCACAGTTCAAAATTAAAAATAAATAAATTTTGCGGCCACCAAAAAGTTTCCATCCTAGGTATGGACAAGCCGGCCATAAGAAATTCTCAGGGCTGTATTTTGTAGATTGCAGGAACTAAAAATATTGTTGGTAAATATGTAGATATGTATTAAAATAATATTAAATGCTCACAGTACAGTTATTTTTCTTATTCATGACAGAAGTGTAATGATACGTAATATATTAATTAGCTGCTAATAGCTGTCGCACTTTAGGGCTTTACGCAGTGAATCAATTGACCGAGAGACAACTGGCATTGAGAAATTTTCTGGGCGGGCTTTATGAATTTTCAGGGCTGGACCTGCAAATATCTCACGCCGGCCCTAAAAATTTGCATCACCTGGATTGAGAAATTCGCAGAGCCATATTTTGTAGATGGTAGGGATTAAAAATATTGCCAGTAAATATGAAGATATGTATTTGAATAATATTAAATGTCTACAAGACAAATGTATTTTTCTTATTCATCACAGAAGGGCAATAATACGTAATATGTTAATCAGCAATTAATAGCTGTCGCCTGTTAGGGTGTTGCGCCGTGAGGCAATCGCCTTAGCCTCCCCGCCGGCACTGCTCAAAATTGGAAAAAAAAAAAACCCATCAATTTTGCGGTTTTTAAAAGTTTGCACCACAGGCGGCCGCCTAGATTTTCTATACGGACGAGCCGGCCTTGAAAATTTCTCAAGGCGGCCCCGAGAGTTCATCGATATAGACAACTTAGGCAGCAGCCTAAAGCGCAAAATTGTTTTATTTAGTTATTTTTAAAATCAAAAAATATATATATAATCGATTTTGCAGTCCTTAAAATTTTGCATCTCAGTCTCACTGTCTATATGGAGCGGCCAGCCCTGAAAAATTCAGCCCCCTCCCCACACATGTGGCCGAACAGCCAGACCCTGGAGATTTTGCCCCTTTCCTGCATATTGCACTCTAAAGAGCCCGGATTACACCAAAGTTTTGGTCCTCTGATTTTTAAAATTAACTGCATACTTTATATGGAAAAAGGTGAAAATTTTGCGACCAGCCCACCGGGCATTTTCCTGAATGCCCGCATAGCCAGTCCGCCGCTGGTGGGAGTATTATAAAAAAAAACCTTTGTAAGTTGGCTGTCCTAATTATTACTCTATTTATTTGTTTATCTATTTTTGCAAAGATGAAAAAAAACTTAAATAAATGCTCCAGGGCAATATTTTTTATGCTATAATGTTAGATCATTATTTGTCTGGATGGATGAAACATCAATATAAAGTTTGCCTAAACCTCTGTGTAAGTTAAGCATCCGATAAAACTACTATGAGCGCTCTTTTGCTTTCTAAATAAGTTTCTTATTTTTCTTCTAATTGATCAAGCCATTTCAAAAAATTATGTATAATACATAATAAGTAACTCATATAATTAATAAGATATTTAACATTATGTTAACCAAGTGCTTTAATTTTAACGTTGTATAGGATACATTGTAAGTCATTCAGATTAAATTTATCTAATGATATTTTAGGTAATTTCGAAAAAAAAAGCCAATTACTAATTTTAAAGAAAAGTTTTTACATGAAGTTATATTTTAATTAGTCTCAAATGAATAAACGCATTGTGTAAGAAATGACAAAAAAAAAAAAAAAAAATCTCCACTCTATAGGTTGACCACTAAAGTGCTGCACCGTAAATACGCATTTCACTGTAGGTAACTTTCTGAAAAAATAAAAGCTACATTTAGAAGGTAATTAAAATTCAAGGTTTTAACTTAGTTATTTAATTAATTATCAACAAATTTATTACTAATAACATTTATTCACCATTAATGATCTAAAATCTCCACGATTTTCCAAAAGTCAAATTGTTTTGCTTACAAATACTATTTAAACCAAAAAAACCTGGTTTAAACCAAAAAAAAAACGGTTTTTTGGTTTAAAAAAAAAAAAAAAACAGGTTTTTTTTTTTTTCCAACCCTGGCCATACATATATATGCCAGGGGTGACCGATTATGCTAGCAATTTACAGAATCAACTTTATTTTTTAATGTGTGAAACAAAAAAAATTATTTAAAATGTTTGATCACAAAAATAAAATTAATTATAGGTAATAAAAAACATTTAGAATATCAGAGGAGCATGTGCAAAATATTTGAAACAATTGGATAAATTAAAGGTATATACATACAAGGAATATTATAATCCTTTATTAAAAAATTTAATTCAGAATATTCTTTGATGCCAAAATTAAAACACCAAAAATAAGTACAGTGAAACCTGTGTAAGTTGACCACTTGCGGTGCAGCATTTTAGTGGTCAAGTAGTTAGACAGGCAGTCAACTTACAGAGGGTGAAGGGCTGATTCCGTTCCTCAAAAAGTAGTCAACTTTACAGGTTTTACTGTACTTCAAATGCATGCTAGTGCAAGGCTCAAAAGAGAAAAAAAACAGCTTAATATTTCAAAATTTGCTTTCATTGGGATTACTACAGAAATAAAGTTAATTTGAATATTATTTATATTTATGTCAAATTACATATTTTAGAGCAAGTAAAAAATAAAAATCTTTTGATTGACAACTAAAGAAGCAAATAAAATCAATTATAAGCATGAAAAACATGAAAAGGATCAATGCCCAGTTAAATCAAGCAAGGAAATCGCTAAATTAAACACATTCTGTTCAAGAAATGATTTTGATTATAATCCTTTGTCCAAAGCTAATTTAGAAAGTACAGATACCAAAAGTAAAATACTTGAAAATTATACGTTTAGTGCTTACTTATCCTGTAGCAAAAAGTTTTTAACTTGCAAATCGTTCTAAGGCTAAAAATGAAAATGATTGATAGAATACACCTTGAAAAGCAAAAAAATAAAAATCAGAAAAGAAAATAAATACAGTAGGAATGCTCAAAAATTTTAAATGTTAATATAAAATGGTATATAAATGGCAGCCCCCCCCCCCCCCCCATTCTGTAAAAGTTCCAATTTAATCAGTCTTAGATTTCTTTTGAAAATTGTGATTACGGAAGCTTTGCTCTTCTGTAATTTTTTTTTTAAATTTCATGTGCCCCTTTGCTCTGTGCTCATCTTCATCAGCTTTTATAGATTTAGCACCCTCTATCATTGCCCGAGCAAGCTGTATTTCTGTAAAATCTTGATTTCTAATGCCCTATTTTAACTTTTCATTTGCTTCATCAAGAAGCTTTGTGGAAACTATTTTATTTGCATTTTTCCTGGTGCTTATAGGAAAAGATTGGTGGTTATATATCACTTTATGAGATAGACAAAAAAAAAGGTGATTTTAGGTGACAATTTGCTACAAAAAGCGACTTTAAGTGACCAATGAAAAAAAAAAGTGACTTGGTGGGAACCCTGATATTGATATTATATATATATTTACAGTGGAGAAACAATTTACTGGCATGCTCGGGACTATCATTATCCTGGATATCTGAATTTTCCGGTTTTTTTGGATCGCTAAAAATGCTGATCATCGGAGGTTTATCGCACTCAAATTACAATAACAAATCTTATTACTATTATAAACGCAATGGTTTGGATGTATGTTTGTTACTCAACCACTCCGAAACAGCTGCATGAATCTGGATGAAATTTGGTAAAGGGATAGACAGGGTTCGTACGCTTTTGGCAAAACCAAAAATAAGGACTTTCTAAGGACCTACAAAAAAATTTAAGAACCTCGCAAATTTTTCGCAATATACAAACTGTTATGTTTATTTCAGAGAGAAGCATTATTGACAGAGGAAATTGATTTAACATCGCATTTTTATTAGGAACACAACACAAACAATTTTATGGAGCTCTCTTTGTCTAGTTGCTTTTCTAATGTCCAATACAGTCAGGGAGTTAAACAATTATTGGATCTAGTAATAAGAATCACACAGCACAAGTATTAATCATATATAAGTAAGTGAAAAATTATCAAAAATGGTTAATGCTATAAAATACAAGTTAAATGAAAAACAATTTAAATAAAAAAAAAATTGTTGAAGAAAACGCTGCACTTTGTCTTGAGAATTTGTGTTTAATTTAGATTTTTTTTCATTTTACTTAACTTATGTTGCCAGCATCTCAATTTAGGCTTACTACTTAAATTTTTAATCTCTAACATAAATATTTTTTTTTAAATTATTTAGAAGAGCTTAGAAAAATTCTGAAAAAACTTTTTCAACTTGAGAAAAATTTCATTTTGGAAACAACATACAAATAAAAAATGGAGCTTATTCGCTTAAAACTTTTTACATTAATCTCAAATAGTAACTACCAAAATTTAACTAAAAGTTTCAAAAAATTACAATATTTTTAAATAAAAAATAAAACAAGCAGACTACAGGCTGCAAATACTAAAACAACTGTCAACTTTATAAATAATTGATATATTTACAGGATGCAAAAAACTAGAAGTCTCAAAAGCTGCGTGCGATTTTCGGCGAAGCACATGCTAGATGTTAGCAAGTTTCCGAAAAATAGGTTTTTACATTTTCGCGTTATAAGTTATGAAAATTTATGTAAATTAATACATGTCTTTTTAAAAAGTTTCTTGAAAGATTTTCTTGTTTTGTAGTACAATCCCTTTAGATAAAAATACTTGCACATCAGCTTGAAAAATCTGATCTTTTTGCAAAAAATCGAATTTTCGAAGTTCACAAATAAAAACAGAAAAAGTAGGGGAAAACAGAGCATTTGGCAACTACGGTGTATAAGTTAATGAGGTCGACTCCTTCAATTTACTGCAAATTAAGAAATTTGACGAGATACAAATTTTTATTAACGCAGCAAATATCCATCATCTATCACACAACAAAACCCCACAGCGAACGATCGCGAAGCCAAATTGGTCGATAAAAATTTACTAAATATTAAAACATTACTTTAAAACAAATTAATTTTTTATATATATATTTTTTATTTGATTTATAAAAAACAATGGGAGAACAAACTGTTTAGCGAAAAATCAGCTAAAAAGCGATCGGGAAGAGTTGGCAACTCGCCGCGTATTATAGTGTAAGGTGTAAGAAAAATGATAAAAATAATTCATTCTTTTACCTTTAAGAGTATAAAGAAGATATAATCATGCATGCAATTGGTCAAACGCAAAAAAAAAGCGGAATTTTTTTTTTTGCCTACATATTACTTAAATGTATCTCTTTTATTGAGCTAGATGTCAACAATATGCATCTTTGAAGTATTAACCCCCCCCCCCCCACCCCGCCCCTTAAATTAAAACAAAAGTTTCAAAAGCAATATTTATTTACTGATTACTTGTTAAGAGCTGCTCCCACTTGCTTTATTGATAATTGTTTAGAATGTAGATGATTTAGTAACAATTTTCATGCAAAAAAATATTTATTTACTTTCAAACTAAATTTAATAAATAGTATCGAATCCCAAATTTGAAATCCAGAAATTCTGCTCTTTTTCGAAAATTCCCGATTTTTGTTTATTCATAAACAAAATTCATATTTGTTTATTTTGTACCTGCTCCCTAGTAGGTACTCCTTTTCCGTAAGCTTTAGGTAAATATTAAGTTAAGTAACCTTTCCCGCAGGTGACATTCATTTTTTTTAACGGCAGTTATTGTTTTAAAGTTATCATCAGGGCCAGATTATTAAATAGGCAAAGTAGGCAACTGCCTAGAAGCCCCGAGGCTCTGAGGGGCCCCAAGAAATTTTAAGTTAAAATGCGGAAAAGAAAAAAGTCCCCCCCCCCCCCCCCCCGGTTATCTTTTCAACCAAACTATTTTAGGAAGTCCAACCCTCAAAAGTAAAATCTCTATAATCCTTCCCCCCCCCCCCTTTGTGTCTTCTTCCTTCTGTTTTTAACTGCTTAAAAATGTGTTTTCACTTAAGCCGAAAGAAGGCGCTTTGAAGAATTTATTGTTTTACAACCTCAGGCTAGGATGCAAAAGTGATGGTGATACAAAAAAACATGTGGGCTCTTTTCCCTTGTGCTGCTATAGAAAATGATGGATGGCTCCTTACCCTTGGTGACAGTCAATATTAGAGGGGTCATTAACAATGCCATTAAGACCAATTGACCACACAAATGCTGTTTAAATTAGAAGACTCTGTATTCACGTTCCTATTGAGAGATTTAAGTAAATTAATTTCCAGAAGCACTTCTGAAAATGTCTGCAGACTGCACTTCGGGATAATGCTGAATATTGCTCTAAATGTTTTATGCCAATGAAGGAAATCTAAAAGCAGACCTCATAATGTTTTGACACTCTTCTAACAATCAATTATTGACTACAGCTTCACATAGGAACTTTTCATGGCTTGATTTTTTTTAAAAATATATATAAAAATCAGATTTTTTTTATACACACTTTAAGCTATTTTCACAGCAATAAATATTTTTTAATAATAATAATGATACACAAATTTCAATAGAAATGCATGATTCAAATGAAACTAAACCCTACCAGGAATAATAGTACTCATAAGTACAAAGAAAAAGTAACAATTGTGTGTAATTAATTTTTTACATTGAGTGTACTTTAAAATCATAAGACAGAAATATTTTTACCCATTTAGTAAAATCATATGCTCACACCATTACTAAAAACTGAAACTTTTTGTTTTATCAAATATCTTTATTGAAAATTTCTATGATAAAAAAAAAATATTTTAGAAGGAAAAAAACTTAAGTTATTAGAGGACATGGATGAAACTTTAAGGATACATATTCTAAATTCCAATAATTACTGTTTTAAACACTATCATTCTGAATTATTTATTGTGCGACATTTATTAAATGGATCCGAAATATTATTTTTAAGATAAAAAACACAGAATGGTTCATGATTATTATGAATTCTAATTTGAATGATTGAATGAATTATGCTTTGCTGTTAAGAGGCTTGAAGAATAAGAGTTAATATTGTAAAATTAACAAAATAGTAATTAGTTCTAAACTCATGAAAAATGTTATGCACACAGACAGATGGACCTAGGAAGTTTTGTTTGAAACAGTGATTTTAATTACAACATATTTCATTTTTACAACACTTTCTAACATTTTAAGATTAATGATATTTTTTGAAAAAAAAATCACTTGTTTAAGTCTATGATTTTTTAAAAAAAATCACTTTATTTAAATCAACGAATCCCGATACTTTTTCTCTCTTCTTCCAAACCATCCTTGTTAACAGCTTTTAAGCTACACCAGAGATAAATACATGTCCTTTTTTATTGCACAACAAATAATTGTCACACAAGTACTAATGTTTCAAAATGTGAGTACATGGATGATCCCAAGAAATAAAAAAAAATTCTGAAGTTCACACAACATTTTTGGTAAAAGCATACACCGCAAAATTAAAATTATATAATTAAGTGACCCCCCCCCTCACACAATACATATGCTTTAAAAAAATCAAGTGTTTAAATGATTGTCCTGTAATATAAATAACAAAAATCATTTTTATCCAGAAACTTTATTGAAAGTTCTTAATTCTCAAAGAATTTTGATACTATATATTTATATTTTATATACCAAAACACCAGACATTTGTACAAATTGCAAGGATACTCGGCGCCATTTATGACCACAGAGAAACAAGTACAACATTTTTTTTTTCAAAGGAATAAAACTTGGAAAATTGAACTTTTAAGAACTTAAGAAAAGAAAAAAAACCTTTTATAGAGAAAAAAGATACTGAACTACGCCCAAAAAAACGATTTTTACTTTTTAACATAATAGGGTTTTCTGGTTTCCTGAGTTTAGTTCATATAAATCAGAAATATATCTACAAGGATTGCTGCTTCTATTTGAATCAGAATTTACTGGCATTTGTTAATTTAACAACTTCTTAGATTAATAATTTTCTGAATTTACAGGGGGGAAAAAAAAAAGAAAAAAAAAATCTGAAATTATTGCAAAAAAGTGCTGAATTTTGGGATTTTCCGAATTTGGTGTTCGGTACTGTATTTCACAAAAAGTTTGTAATCAGTTTCGAAACCCATAAGCCATATTTATCGTTTATCATAGTTTTCTGTAATTAATCTTCATTCATAAGTTATATATTAATATATAATATAATTTCATTTGCTGTAAGTATTGAAAAAATCCCTTAATATTTAAAAACAAATTGTGCGAAGTTTTTATCAACTGTTTCAATGTGGTAAGCAATATTTCGTAGAACAATCTTTCATTTTTGCATAAGTTAATAATAGTTTTTAATAATTGGGAGAAAAGGAAAAAACATTTTTCCTGAAAATCAAAGTAAGATTGAACCCTTGTGAGTTCATCTATAAAATATTTAATTTTTAAAATTTTATTTTAAAAACTTTAAAAAATATATTTAATTTTATAAATATTAGCACATTTAATTGGGATATTTAATTTTATATCATTACTAATCGATACAAAAAAGTTGAAACACCGTTGTTTATTTTTCACCAAGAAAAGTGGCTACTGCTTCAAAAAAAGTGGCCAGTACAAAATCTACTTCTACTGGCCACTAGTGAAATTTCCCAGTTTTGCCCTCTACCCCCAGCCTCACACAATACATATGCTTTAAAAAAATTAAGTTTTTAAATTATTGTCCTGTAATATAAACAACAAAAATCATTTTTATCCAGAAACTTTATTGAAAGTTCTTAAAATACTAATATTTTGACTGTCTCAAGGTAGAAAGAAAAACACAGATATTTTTTGTCAAAAAAATCTTAAGATTCATAAATTGAAAATTTCGGAAAAAAAAATTTTTTTGCTTAATTTTTAGAAAAGGTTATCTAAAGTTTTTGGAAATTTTGGATCAGAATTGCCTGCACATGAGTAATTTCGGAGAACACAGTGCACTGATGATCAAAGTCATTCTAACACAAGTTTTAACTTCAGAAAAAAATGAAATAAAGGAAGAATGAATCCTAAAGTAGATGTATGATGAACATATTTTAAAATGAAATACAAACTATTTGCAAGTTGAAATCTATTTAAGAAATAATAGAACAAAATTGCATAATTGTACGTTTTTTAAAAAACTAATTCAGATTTGGTGTCGCCCCCAACACCTCCAAAAGGATGTTATCTGGGGTCTACTACCCCCTTCCCCTCAGCATAGTGACACTTCTAACAAATTCCTATATATATTATATGCATTTATTTACTTATTCACTTTTTGGTCAGGATATTACCTTGAATCGGATCCCCAATGCATGGCATAAATCTTAGCCAAGTGGCCTCTGAGTGTGCGCCGTGTCCTCATTTGGATTCTTCCAACTGGTTCCATGTTTGCAGTCGCTTGTACCAGAGTGGTATCACATGCAGCCTTTCGGGCATCCTATAGGGAATTTTTTTCATGCATTAAAACACTCACCCCTTGCATATTACAATAAATCTAAACTTTAATGCTATATTATTAAGAACATTCAAATAAAATTCAAGCTCATATACACATCAAAAAATTAAGTAAATTCAATGATATCGAATTCGATTCTGAATTGATTCAATTCAGCAATTAACTTTATGAATTAAAAGCATGTTCTTGAACTAATCACGGAATTTTGTTTAAAATTTTTAACTTCATTCTAAGCAAAAATAAATAGAAATAAATTTTATTTCTTAGCATCTTAACAAAGCTCAATACAGCTGAGGCTCGAAAATTCAAGCCTCTACTTCAAAAACACTTATGATTTTACGAACAGTCGACTAGTCCGGAAAACTCTTCTACTGAAAAATACTTTAGATTTTGCGAACATTTTTTGTAGTCCCGAAGTGTTTGTAAAAACAAATGTAAACTGTAAATATAACAATGAAAAACATTTTCCATTGCGTTAGTATGTTCCTTATAACTTTTAAACTATGCAAGCTTTTATGAAAATTGTATTTACTAATTTGAAGTTTAGGATGTAACGAATAGTGCTTTGACCGAATATTCAGCCATTTCTCTCGGGATGAAGCTAAATATTAGACTATTTCTTCCAGGCTGAAGCCAAATTCGGCAACCAAATACTAAAATTTAAGCTGAATACCAAATATTCAGAGGGCTAATAATTTACTTCTCAAAATTCATGGTACATGAAAGTATTTATTACATTTTAAAGTTTTTAAGTATTTTTTTTCTATGCTTTAGTTAGGTAGGTTAAAATTTTAAAAACATCCAAAATTAATGTATTTTCTGTATTTCACAACTAGGTTGCATTCTATAAGAAATAAGATTAAATAATTATTGAAGTAAATGCAGTGTGAATGATTTGCAATTTAATTTTTGTCTCCCTGCCCCAGCATTTTAAAGGTTTTTGTGAAAAATCAAATAATTTTGTAAAAATTGAGAATTTAAATAAGTACAGCTGAAAAATTTTATTATTATTTGCCATACTTATAATAAAAAATGGTGCAAAAAGCATGATTTGGAAGCTTGGAATTTTCATTTTCAGAAGGGTCCATTTCGACCTATTTAAATTTTGTGAAGGGTCTGTTTTCATTAAAGGCTATGTTTGATTGACAATATTTACACTTCCTTAACCATCTGGTGTTTTGCTTCAATAAAAAAAGCCTGTTAAAAAAAATACGAAGCACGTATTTTTTACTTCATTTTTTAAACTAATGTTTTACTTAAATTTTATATAATTTGAAAATACATGAATTAATATAATAGATGCACCAATAAAATTAATTGTGCATCCTGGTCGAAGCCAGGCAAGTACAGAAATAAAAAAGCAAGAAAATGTCAAAGAATGCGTTATTGTTTTTTAAATATGGTTTAGGAAAGATATGCCTCCTTTTTCCTACTGCAGGTATTTTTTGAATAACTAGGAAATTTAACTTATAATGACAAATTTATACACGCTTGCAGCTGACGGAAAAAATCATATGCTAAGATTATATGTAGGTATATACCCTTTGAAGAAAAAAAAAACTTCAATAACGTTCTAAAATTTATCGAAGTATGGTCAAATTGTGACCACGGGGCGATTTTAAGTTTAAATACAGTATGGGACCCCAAATTTGGAATCCCGAATTTTTTTTTCGCAAAATTGGGAAATGTTTTACACCGTTTTTTTGGAAATAAGCACTTAAAAAAAAAGGAAAATAAAATGTAATGAACATGTTTAAGATGGAAATGTGACGTTTCGTTTTCAAAAAATTTATTTCGCTATTTTCGGAAAAGGGTTTGTTGTTGCTATTAAGTGTTTTTATTAATAGTTGCTTTAATTCCGAGTTAATACCATTTAATTTTGCTTTTTTAAATTTCTTTCAGTTTTATTATATTTATTTTTTGAAACTAGCTTTAATTTGCGCGCAATACAGAACATTCACGAAATTGAAAATCAACGTTTCTTGCACTTTCCAGGTAGTCTGATCTTTTACAGCATAAAGAATATAAAATCATATCAGAATTTGACAAAGGTTAAAATAATATCAAAAACAGTCTAGATGTTTCAATGTTTTGCCTACTACAACTTTGTGTTTTTTCCTAAATTTCGCAACTTATTCGCAAGTATAATCAACAATAAAAAATGCTATGAATGAGCAAAATACTAATAAAAACTTCCAGAGAAAATTATATGGGATCTGCTGCTACTTAAATGGAAAACTCACCTTGAATTACGTTAATTTCAAATGGAACACATGAACCACATACGGAACGATAATAATTTTTAGAAATATAAAAGCACAAAAATGGAAAGGGAACTTGGGTACATTTATCGAGAGCCACAAATAATCCTTCAAAGAGCCGCATGTGGCTCGCAAGCCGCAGGTTGGCCACCCCTGATATGTCATCAACAGATGTTTTATGTCAATGTGTATAAGCAGAGTTCTTATGATTCATAATCATACCTTGACAATAGGGAAAATGAAGGTGGAAACAAAGTAATACGTGGAAGTTCTTACATCAAACATCTGTTCATGGATACCTTTTCGAACCCTTCACAAAATTACAATCAATTAAAATGTACCCTTCACAAATTCCAAGTTACTAAATCTTTCTTCTCACAAAATTATTTATTAAATAATTGGCAAATAATAAAAACTTTTACACTATTTGCTTACATGTAATATTTGAAAATTTTATTATAAGGGATTTAACTTTCCAAATTAGATTTGTGAATTGTGAAATAATTTTGTCAAGAACTATCATAACAAATAAATATGTAATAAAGAATGGAGTATCTTACTCGAATGGTGTTTTTGAGGGTTTCTGCCTCTTGGCGTAGACTGTCCAGTTCATTCATTTTGAAGTTAAATGCACAAACTAAATAAGAAGAGACACACATTAATAACATAATAAAGCTGAACAGTAATGACATTATACACAAAAGTAGGAGTTCAATATTTCAACAAAAGTTAGAAAATTTTGTAATTGTTAAAAAAAATTTAAACCTTTTGCTAGAGAGGAATAAAAAGGAAGAAATTACATGGGAAACCAAAGAAAACAATACTGGTATCATTATGAATAATGATGATAGGTATAGGCTTTTTGGCCAGGTATAATAATAACACTTAAAGAAATTGCAACAGACCAATTTATTTTTTGACACATTGAGCCGCACTACACTTCAAGATAAATTAGAATGTCAAAAACTGCTAATGCTGTACTGTATTATCATAAACCTTTTTGGCACAATAAATTGTCTTGAGGCCAAAAGATATCTTCACATAATGTAAGAAAAAATTTAAACTGAAGAACTATGCAGCTGAAGCATTACACACTTTAAAATTCACTACATATATTTTAAAATGTTACTTTATAATCAAAGATACGAACTAAAGTTAAATTATATGGCCAACACACATGAGCAAGGTGAAGAAAGTTACGTGATCAATTAATCAGTCACGTTTCTAATTTAGAACATATACTTGTACCTATTGTAGAAACCAGTTTTAGTTTTTTTGCATCTTAAAATTTAATAAATACACAGAAAGTACATATGCATGCTGACAACTTGTGCAAGGACTACACTAAAATGAGTTCTTCCGTTGCATTTTACAACCAGGAAATGAGATTTAATGTACATGGTGTCCTGACACATAACGTAGGCCTACATGTCAAAACGAAGTCGATCGTTTCAAACAAGCAATACATCAAACGAATTAATGTGCTTGCCAATTCTGAATATAGAAAACTTAAACTAGTTATAGCGAAACGCAAAGATATTTGCTTGTATAAAAATTTTATGTGATCAATGCATTATTAACAGTTAAGCCTTGTTTGTTACACCCAATATTCATAACATCAAGCATGAAACAATTATAAAAAGTCCGAATGTGTATGATGTGAGAAAAGACTATTTATTTTTCTCCTTACCTGTTGCAAGGGAAAATAAAAACGTGAAAATCCGGGAGGATGTTATAAGGAACACCGGCTGATTCCGCCAAGGAAAGTATGTTAGAAATCCCTGGCGGCTCCGTTATAGAAGCGATACGTGCTGCATTGAAGAGGCCTTTTCACAACTGCATAAACTTCAAACAAATTTGAAAAATATTTTACACGAAGACACTAAGGAAAACTTAATCATGCAAAAACCGGCTGAAACTAAAGCCAATAAATTGTAAGAAATGTCTTCACTTCCCTAATTCCACACATACCATATCCCAAACACAGGGTGCGGTTTCTCCTGCGCGCATTATTGGAACCCCGTAGCAAGAGGAGGTGCCACAACTAGCGCATGAGCAAACGATACGGTCATTTTAAACTCCATTTTACCTGGGGAATGCTACAGCATAATCGCTTTTGAGAGCATCTGAAAATTTATTTCTTTGTGATTCTTTCATGAAGTAACCATCATGAGGGGATTTCTTTCTGCCAGAATTTGCCAGCAATTATCTGCGATAAAAGGTAGGAGTTCGCTTTTCTACTTTAACAACATAAACATTATTCCCGCTAGGGGTAAATACAGTGATAGTAATCAGCCAAGAAGAGCCATAATGTATGTGCCAGCTCATGACATACGTAAAATAGAAAAAATACGCACTACAAACGTAGACTGCGCTGTACTAGATTGTGAAGATGGTGTTGCTTTTAATAAGAAAGTTGAAGCTCGCAATAACATTAAAAATATTTCACAATCGTGTGATTTTGGGAAATCAGAATATGCTGTTAGAATTAATTCCATAGAAAGTAAATTAGCAGAGGAAGACATCTCTGTGATATTTTCCGGTAAAAGACTACCAGAAACTTTAATGGTGCCTAAAGTAGAAACTGTTGACCATATTAAATGGCTTGAAAATGAACTGAACATTTATGAAAACTCCTTAGTAAAACCTTTAAAGCTCATATTATTTGTTGAAAGTGCTAAAAGTTTGCTGAATCTTAGCGATGTATGCGAAGCAACTATTCAGCTTTCCAAGAGGAGTCCCATTCAATTTGAGGGTCTTGTTTTCGGGTCTGATGATTTTTGTGCAGATATTGGTGCAACTCGAAGTGTGAATGCACAAGAATTAATAACTGCACGACAATTGATAATTATAGTTGCAAAAGCTTTCAAGCTACAAGCAATCGATATGGTGCATATAAATTATAAAGATTTGGAGGGTCTACAGAAAGTTTCACAGGATGGAGCAAACATGGGCTTTACAGGGAAGCAAGTAATACATCCAAGTCAAGTAGCTATTGTACAAAGAGCTTTTTCCCCTTCTTCAGAAAAGATTGAATGGGCTCGAGAACTTATCAAACAGTTTGAACAACATCAAAACGAAGGGAAAGGAGCTTTCACATTCCGTGGGGCAATGATTGATAAACCTTTATTGTTACAAGCAGAAAATATTATAAAATTATCTGAAAGAATGGTTGACTGAAATTAATTTAAAATATGCATTGTAAATGATAGTAATTATACCGAAAATAAAATTACATATTTGTATCTCTTTAAATAAATAATTATTCAATAAAAATGAACCTTACTCACAGTGGGTAAGATTCGGCAGGTGTATCGCACGCAGCCGACGAAGTTCGGAATTTCCCTCGTGCATCAACGCATGTACTTTTTATTCTATGGGCACTTCTTTTCATGTACAATATATATATATATATATTTCAGGGGTTTTCTATCATAAATGTATATTAAATATCCTTCTTTGTATATTAAAATCTGTTGTGCTGTCTTGTTCTATCTGTCATATTAGACGAGAGTTTGAGGCATATCCTTGAGAATAGCAAATAAACTCGAATATTTATGTGACCTGAAATGGTTGGAAAGAAATTGTAAAATATTGCGTATAAAACCTGCGCACGCACAGGATGCATGCAGAATTGCAGATACCAGTGGCGTAGATAAAGGGTTTGGTGATAAAAATCCCCCTGAAATGGTGTAGGTTGACTAGAATTTGACCAATATTCCTGTAAAACAAGAAAATTAGCTCACCTCTCCCGAAGAAACCCCCCTGAAATTGTGAAGATTGTCTAGAACTTGACCAATTTTTCCTGTAAAACAATTAGATTAGCTCACTTCTCCCGAAGAAACCCCCCTCCCCCCCCCCAAATCCGGGTCTAGCTGCGCCACTGGCAGATACTATTTATTTTGAGATAAAACGCAGTTCTGTATATTATAATGTCACTCATCATTAACTCTAGATTGAAACCTACGTCAGAAAATCGGTCACCAACCAGTAAAGCTGGATTCAGAATAGTATAAATTCCTATGGAGAACCAAAGATTATCGTTTCTGCAGTTATTTTCCTGTAATCTTTTCTTAATAGCCGCCTTCTAAAATGTCTAAAAGCTGTTAAGGGTATCTTTACTATAGATATTTCAAATAATTTAATGAATATTATATTAACGTGGACGTTCGTTCCACCAAAAACAAAGGAGTATGAAGTAGGTTCGTTGTGCATTTGCGACTGTAAATATGGTTTATCCTTGGAGGAAGGAGAAAAGGAAAAATCAAGGGACTACTACTACTACTAATACGACCATTGAATACGACTAGACAAACCTCTGAGTAGCATACGAAAAAGCAGACAAACTTGTCACAGGTTTTGTTGTCTGTTGTTAATGGAAAGAGTCTTGAAGAATATTTGATTCTTCTCAAAACATTTAATGTGTGATATAGTTCCTACATTTTCTTCTAAAGGTATTTTTTTTTTTGAAATTATGATAACATTTGATATGTGTTCTATTAGATTTCATATGGTACTTAGAGGAAGTTAGCACAAGCGTTCTCAAATGCGTTTTTCATTACTAAGAGCTTTAGAAAAATTTCTTTTCGAGGAAGTTATGATATTTTGAATTTACGATTTGGACTCTTGATATTTTGACAGATTCATGGGCATGATCTTTTTTTTTTTTTTTAATTCTGGTTCGCGAAAGAAAGACTACTTTCATTGCATAAAAAAATTGATAAAATAATTTCTAACGACAATATTGTCGATATATTTAACGTTTAAACTAATTATTTTGTTCCAAATGCAAATAATATGGTAAAAGCCTTGTGGAAAATAGTATTCAAACAGTTTGATTAGTGTAATAAAGTTATTTACTTGTTGACTTCAACTTTTTGGTTCTGTTTGCATAATGTTTAAGGCATCAGTCCATAAGTTTAAGAAACAATTAATCCAAAAGGTAAATATTACAATATACTCGGTAGTAGATACAGCAACTGGGCAATTGCCCAGGAGGCCAATCAGCGACCTGGCCTGAAGAGTACAACATGTAAATCATGGGTACATGAGGTTGGAACATAAATGTAGGCCCACCCATGGTTCCTCCAGGTGCGGATGATACAGGATATTGCTAGGGGGGGGGGGGGGCGGTTTCTTTGGTATTTTAACTGTCTCCCCTGAAAAATATGTTATAAAAGGGGGAAAATCATTTTTGTTTGTTATTCATATAGGGCCATTTCACAGTATTTTCTAAAAATGTAGAGTGCAACATGACACTTTTTTTGTTATAACTGCCTAATTTACAGTTTAATTATCACCAAATTTTATTTTCAAATAATGTGTTGAGCACATTATTTGAAAATAATATTTGGTGATAATTCAACTGTAAATTACGTAGTTATAACAAAAAAAAGTGTTATGTTGCGGACTCTACATTTGGACGAAATACTGTGAAATGGCTCTATAACCTTTTGTGATACTTGACTGTCAAACAGGGGCAATTACCTCTTCCAACACACAATCTCACAGCAAATCATACAGGAGCTTCATCGTAAAAAAGATATTCTATAAGGTATATGCAGGGATGTATCTAGAGGAGGGCAGACGGGGCACATGCCCCGGGCGCCAGATTATTTTAGGGGCGCCAAATTGACTGAATGTGTGTGTTTACCTAAATAGATCTAGTTTTTTTGTGCTTAAGGGGGGAGGGGGTGCTAAAATCCTGGTTTTGCCACAGTTAGAAAATGACCAAGTTACGTCCTTGGGTATATGATTTGATCCACTAAGAGGGAGGTTATTTGTGATAAAAATGAGTACAATCATTCAGGGTAAGTTTGAACCACATCAGTGTATTTGACTTAATTTAAAAATTGAGTAAAAAAATGATTTGATAACCTATTTAGCGGAGTGCAGCACTGTACCTTCTAGTTTCTTTTTTTTTTAGTAAAATATACTAAAAGTTATGACATGGTTCAAAGTTACCCTGGATGACTTTATGAAGCATTCCTTACCATCCTTACCAAGAACATGGATGGAGAGAGTGTTGTAATGTTGGTAGTGTAACTTTCTGCCAAGAAACCAAAATTCTGTCTCTGGACAAAATACTACTATACATACTCTGGCTATTTACATTTTTGTACAAAATCTTTACATGAAGCATTGCTGTACACATTTACTTTGTATCACTGGCGTGACACAAAAATGAGTTTCTGTAAGTGTTGCATAATAGTTCATAAAAATAACACTGTATTTATTAAAACATTTATTTTCTCTCTCTAAAATGTACACATGACAAAAATAGCGAATTGTCTTGCATTTTTAAAATTCAATTCTCGTGCTAAACTGCTCTTGCGTTTGCAGTAAAACAATAATAACAGTTATTGCCAGGGCCCGACTAACAAATTTTCATGCCCAGGACACTTTAAATTTTTCCTGCCTCCTTTAAATGATTCATTTGCTTTATATATAAATATATTATACATTATATATACAGTATGGGACCTCAAATCCTGAACATTCGGGGCCGCGATCTTTCCGGATTTCGGAATTTTCCGGATTTTGAGTCCTCATTCAAAAAATTTTGTAAGTAGCATCAGAGCCTATATAATTTACTCTGAAACTTTCTATTTGCATTTCGCTTATTTATAGCATTTTCTTTATTGTATATTCTCGCCTATAAGTCGCGAAATTTAGCACAAAAAACGAAGTTGGAGTAGGCTTACATTCAACGCAAAGCATCGATACATCCAGACTTTTCCCGATGTTATGTTAACCTCTTTAATTAAACAATGAAAGAAAATAATTCTGTCAAATTTCGATAGTATTTTATATTTCCTAGCCACTAAATTGTAGTAAAAGATCAGACTAACGGGAAAATGCGAGAAACGCAGATTTTCAATTTCGCGAATGTTCGGTATCACGCGAAAATTAGAGCTTATTTTTTAAAAAATATATAAAAAAACTACAAGAAGTAAAAAAAAGCAAAACTTAATGATATTAACTCAATTATCTAAACAAATTAATAAAACTGTAATCGGAAAAACGAACTGTTTTCAAAAAATCGCGAAGTAATTTTTTTGAAAACAACACATTTCCGATCGTAAACATGTTCATTACATTTTATTTTTCTTCTCTTTAAAACGCCCATTTCCCAAAAACAACAATACAAAATATTTCCCGATATTTTTTTTTTTTTTTTTTCAAATTCAGAAAAAAGTTCCGCATTTCAGGCCTTCCAGATTTTGGGATTCCGAAATTGGGGTCCCATACTGTATATATATATTAGGACTGGGCGATATATCAATATTTCACAAAATACTGGTATTACACATTCATCGGGATGTTCAAATTCATTGCTGTATCTTTCGATATATCGTGTTTTGCGATGTTATCACGGTTTTCGATAATATCAGGACTGACGATGATATCACGGTTTTCAATAACATCGTGATTGGTGATGATATCAAGGTTTTTGATAACATTGTGAGTGGCGATGATATCACGGTTTGCTGTTGGCGTTTGCTGATGAAATCGTTGGTTTGGTTCTCCTTCGTGTGTTGGTTCAGTCATATGTGTGGCGTCTGTATTTCTAATTTCTCACTGCGTCTGCTGGCGACGAGGGTTTGCAATAATGCAAAATGAATAAATAATGGGGTCCTTTATGATTGGGAAAATATTTAGTTTCCTTTGCTTTCATTGATTGACAAGCAGTAAAAGCTCACTATTTTTTTATAACTAAGATAGGTAAAATCTGCAAAACGATGCTTAAGTGATTCTTTATTTATTTATTTATTTAAGTTTGTAAATTGTATTTAAGACTGTTTCTTTATGCCCACTACAAGGAAAATATATTTATTAAGTTTGAAAATAACTAGATGTAGATTTTTGAATTAATCTTAAAGTAATTCATTCACTTTCAATTTTACAATAAAAATGTTCGGTTTCTGAAAAATTTAAACGAAAAATAAGTTATTTCCTTGTACAAAATAGGAAAATTATTTCTAAAAAATAGTAAAATTATAAATTTGTGTTTGATAAATCCGTGTGAACAGCACTTGCTCCATTTCAGCTGTATTTTTAAAATACTTTATTTTACTGTGCTATAAATAATTCTTCTAAATTCATGAAATATACATAAGTAGACATTTTTGCTATTTTTATTAAAATAAGCTAAAAAAATGGTTTTCAATATAAAATAATAAGAAAATTCCGAGCGCGTCATTTTTGCAAGAGCATCATAAACCTAATGTATATTGTATTAAAAAAAACAACAAAATGCATATACCGTGTACATACGTATAAATACATTATATTTGCCAAGCTAGGGGGCAATTAACCTCCCCCCCCCCCCCCCCGACCTCAACCTGATTTAATTAATTTTTTTGTAAATGTTACATTCTGATTTTCAAATTTTTAATCAGTTTATATAACATAAATTTTTTTTTTCCTATTTAAATCTTAAACAGTAATAAATATTAATTCATGATTAGAGGTGGCGTATGTATGTACACAAACGTAAAATACCAAGTAAGTGCCCCCTAAATTTTGATGTAATTCATGAAAATAAGGGAGGGAGAACTTAAAAGGTACAAGTAAATAACCGTACCGATTATGCGCCCTCCCCCCCTCCCCGATAAATTGAGAGTACGTAAATCACAGTACAGTATGGGACCTCAAATTCGGAACACTCGGGGCCGCGATCTTTCCGGATTTCGGAATTTTCCGGATTTTGGGTCCTCATTCAAAAAATTTTGTAAGTAGCATCAGAGCCCATATAATTTGCTCTGGAACATTTTATTACCATTTTGCTCATTTACAGCATTTTTATTATCGTATATACATGGTTATAAGTTGCAAAATTTAGCACAAAAAAACAAAGTTGGAGTAGGCTTACATTCGACAATCGACACAAAGCATCGAAACATCCAGACTTTTCCCGATTTTATTTTAACCTCTTTAATTAAACAATAAGAAAAAATAATTCTGTCAAATTTTGATATGATTTTAGATTCTCTAGCCACTAAATTGTAGTAAAAGATCAGACTATCGGGAAAATGCGAGAAACGCGGATTTTCAATTTAGCGAATGTTCATATCGCGCGAAAATTAGAGCTCATTAAAAACAAAAAATATATAAGAAAACTACAATAAATAAAAAAAGCAAAATTTCATGATATTAACTCAGAATCAGAGCAACAATGAATAAAAACTCTAATCGCAAAAACGAACCCTTTTCAGAAAATCGCGATTTTTTTTTTTTTTTTTTTGAAAACGGCACGTTTTTTACCTTAAACATGTTCATTACATTTTATTCTCCTTCTCTTTAAAACGCCTTTTTCCCAAAAACCAACCAGGCAAAATATTTCCCAATTCTTTTTTTAAAAAAAAAAAAATTTTTTTTTTTTTTGTTTGCGGCCGATTTTTTTCGAAATTCGGAAAAAGTTCCGTATTTTGGGTCTTCCGGATTTCGGGATTCCGAAATTGGGGTCCCATACTGTATAAACTCAACTATCCTTCAATTATGCAACCAAAATTCGTTCTAATTGACTCTCAAAAGAGAAAAGAAAAACATTATTTCAACAAATTATTTCGATTGTGCTAAATGCATTTAACTGCCTTTCACATGTTTTCCTATATGATAAGTAAACGTGTGAAAGGCGGTAATATAAATAAATAGATTATAGATATAAACAATAGCAAGAGAAAATAACATTGCCTGAAAAGCAACCAAGACAGGTATGAAAGATCCGTTCGGATGATTCATTCCCCTTTCCTGATGAATCCTTCATTTTTTACTTACTTGAGATTTGCTACAAAGAAATTATTTTTACTTTTTCTTTTCATCTTTATTTCAGATTGGATATTGTTATTGTAACTTGTAAAAATTGAAGATTCTTGCACGGCTGTACAGACCCCAATGAGGATGTAGCGTCTCCCCTCCCCCCGGCCAACAAAAACCTTGTTGTTGTATGGAAATAATTTGTAGCTTATATTATTTGCAATAGTGCAAATTAATTAATATTAAAAAAATCTTAAGGAATTTTATCTATTTGGCGTAAATTTCAGTAAAATACATTTATTTTCAGGATACTTTTAAATAGCATCAGTAGCAGCATTGAAAAGCATTTGAAATAGCAATTGTATAGTTCAAGAATGCATATTTTTCAAACACTGTGTCTCATTTTGTGTGTCACCCCCAGCACCCCACAAAAGGATGTCAACGCCCCCTCCCTGTAAGATGCTACTGTATACATGTGATGCATGTAAAGTATGCAGCATGTGTGTGTGCTACAGTCAATGAGAAGTTGGTTAATATTAAGAATAAGCTGTTAGCAAAAATTACCAGTGATTATTATTAATTAAACTAGCTATTTTATATTACAATTTTTAAAACACAAATTTAAATGGTATTATGGAAAAATTTTCTGCTCCTTAGAAACTTCCTGCCCAGGGCATGGGCCCCGGCGCCCATGCTATAGTCAGGGCCTGGTTATTGCCACAAGGCTTATCTCAATCTCAAGTTTTTTACACTAAGGTCTAGGGCAGCGGTTCTCAAAGTGTGTTCCGCGGAACCCTAGGGTTCCGTAGAAGGATGGCTGGGGTTCTGTTGGCAATTTATTATTATATAAAATTATGTTCAGTAAACCATGTTCAGAAAATGTTTCATGATGAAATTTATCTGAAAATGGTACTTAATACCCTGCCTGACAATAAAAATATATTTGTAGGAAGCAAAATAAAAAAGATACTGTTTAGAAAGTTTTTAAAATTAGTTAAGTAATGTAAAAATTGTAAAATGATTTGTTGCTCTGATTGAGAAGACTCTGAAACTCTATTAGGGTGGTTCAAAAAGACTATACATCGTTCGAGGATGAAAGGTTGACAATTATATGATAATGACCAATGAGCAAAAGAAGGGAATTTAGTTTGTTTTGCTGTGCTTTTGACATGATCCCCGAAAGAAGTCGAAGAGTATGATTCAGTAAACATTTATTTTATTTCTACATGGACTACGTCACTAACTTTTGCAGACCTAGTGCATTTCCCGGAAACTGGCATCTATTCTTTCAAGTTGCTCCATAATCGGTGGATGCCACAGGAGAATTTCGACGTATAGTTTCTTCACTAGAAGCTGAAGCACTTACGATGCAGAACTGCACTATGACCCTGATGATGCAAAACTGCACAAGGAATTTAATTTTGCCCAGAGTACCCAATCAAAATAGGTACTCAGGGGTTCTTTATATGCAGGCACTATTCTGAATCTTAAAAATCCACCAACATTGTGGGGATTGAACCCACTATCTGGGGCGTACGAGGGATGCGCCTAACACATCGCCACCATGCCGGCTACGTTTAGTAAACAAAAAACTAGTGTTTTGATGATGGCAATGAAAAATGCTTTTATAGTCAAATGCCTCTTGTGCATAATAATGGTTTACAAAAGTTTGAAGTTTTTGTGCACATTCTTGTCTCATTTGTAGGGTTGCAAGTTTGTCGCGGAAAAAAGAGCGCAAAATTCGCGGGACATTTGAGGCAAATTTCGCGAAATGTTCGCGAGAACAAAAATAACAAAATATAGCATATCTGCAATGAAAGTTATTCTACATCCTAAAACATAGGGCTTTTCTTAAAAATGGAAGGATTATTAACTTCGTTAAAAACATTTAAATATTTGTATTGACTAGGATCAAAAACTCTGCATGCTTTAAAACATTTTGAGGTTGGTTGGCAAAATCAATGTTTATTGTTACTGTTTTCAAAAAAAAAATAATTTCGAATTTTTTCTTGGTACAAGTTTGAAGCCTTTTTAGACTTTGGTTGCTCACAGATTTTATCCTTGGTTTCTGAAATTTAAAAAAAATCGGACATTTCACGGGTCAATAATTAAAAAAGAAGATAAAATAAGAAAATTCGCGGAGTTTAGGAAAAAGCATTAAAAATCGCGAAAATCATCGTGGGAATTCGCGGCGTGACAAATTTGCAACACTACGTCATTTGTTTCCTGCTTATAATTTTTACACTAAAGATTAAATTTTTCTGCTGGACAATGATTCATCAACTTAACTTTCACATCAACGCTTCAATGAAATTATTCGAACAGTGCATTTTTTTTGGGGAATTTCTTTGTTTTCAATACGATATAAACAATATAAAGAACAATATTCTTAAACAATAATTTTATAAAAATGGTAAAACTTCAATTGGGGAAACAAAACTGGCCATGCGAAAAGCTCGATTTGGACCAAAAATGGTATAAAATATATGATTTTATCGGTGGAACACAGCATTTTATTTTGCTAAGTTTAATTTATTAATTAGAAAATTCAGTGATTGCTATTAAGTGTCATGGAAACATTAATTTTAAATATTTAATTGTTAGTATGGATAAAACATGACTCGTGTACTTTTCGCCATTTTCAAACTATTAATTTCAAATATAGATTTCAACGTTATTTTCTTAAAACTGCAGTTTTTAATGGTTATTAAAATTATTAAAATAATAGAGAGAGTCCCTAGGATTACTTCCATTTCATAGTTTAGTTTTGACATTCAGTGTAATAACTTGAAGTGGTTGCAATCATAAATACAAAAAAGCTCACCATACTCAATAGTATGAATCACTAATAAGATTTTAAAGAGACTAACAGAGTTTTCGAGTTCATCTGATTTAAAACAATCTTTTCATTATATTTCAATATTTCATGCCAATGAATTTTTGTTTTAAATTAAGAAAAACAAAATGAAAACCCGTATTTAAATAAGCAAGCTATATTAATCCTTCTTCCCTTTGCAGTAGCATATTGATGCAAAAAAATAAATATATTTTGGCCTGTGCATATATAAACACAAATTCTGATCTAGATTGGACGCTACTCCAAGTCTATGTATTCAACTATCTGAGATAAAATCTCCTACCTTTACAGTCATTACTAACAAAACAGCGACAGGTGTAATAATTTTTAAAAACTTTGCAATTAATTCTTAATTACAAAAGTGCACTTTATTGACAGCCTGATAATTTAAAAATAGGTTACAAAGGTAATTCAGAAGAATAAGAAATGGCCACCATTTTTGAACTTTTTAGTTGACTTCGAAATCCGGGGGAAGTTATTGGCCTTTTTTCAGGGGGAGTGAGATAAACATGAAAGGAGCCAAATTAGAATTTTACAATACTGAAAATCTTCAATTAAAATAAGTAGTTTTAAATTTATTTCCGGCGGGGGGGGGGGGGGGACCTTTAAATAAGCATTGTTCAGATTGTTAAATTTGATTTTCAATATGAACAGTAATTGGGGTTCCTCAAAGTAAAAGGGAACCGTTAAGGGTTCCGTGGTCGAAAAAGTTTGAGAACCGCTGGTCTAGGGTATCTTCGAACAAAATGTGCACCGCTACGCTACAATGTGTTCACAAAAATTCAATTTTTTCCCCCAAATCCCAGCATGCATGCACTGAATTATTGCTGGCACTTGCAACAGATTTGTGGACATACCCTTAAAAAATAGCTCTTTTCTGAAAAATGTTGAAATGCACCTCAATAAATTGCCAATATCCTTCTGAATTTTCAAGACATTTGGCAATAATAGTTTGAAAAACTTTGCATGTTTTAAGCCAAAAACCTGTGGAGGAAATTGGAGAAATGCTTGTATCTTCTTCAGTATAAGTACATGCATGACATTTTTTGTTAACTAATATGCTTAAAGCTAATATGAAGATTTTTATTCATGATTTCTTTTTACAGTTTAAAACATTAAAGATGTGTAACAAAAGTATGATTTCTCAAATTAGCGCCTGCATGGAAGTTCTCCTTCAAGTACAGCAAAATGGTAATATTACATTATTCATTTACATGAGCACACTTGAAAATGTTCTGGTGTATGGTACTAAAACCTAGTACAGTTTTCTGTACTTTCTGTATAGTTAGGCTTTTATTGTAATTGCAATTAAAGTCTTTAATTAATAGTTGGACGATATGAAATTATATCGATGTGTCAGTATCAGTATTGATTTCCATAAGGTTTAGTTAAAAGGACTGAACAAAAATGGTTAAAATGTCCCTGTTTTTGAGATCGTTTTTTTAGGGGGGGGGGGGGGGGGGGGGATCCATGAAGATCCCTGAAATAAGGGGTCCCGAAATGGAGAGGGAAAATGTATAGTTTCGAAACGGAAATATTTTTATAGATTTTAAAATTTCTTTCTAAGTATTTGCATCCTTTCCCCCCCAGCATGGTTTATGTCTCAATCTTACTGCAGTTTTGTATTAGTATCACAATGTGAGCGTAGCAAAGTGTAAATGCAAACAGTGTCGATTACGATTCTTCACGGATTAATGGGCAAATATTGGCTGATTATAAATAATTGGCAAAGGGGTTGATTACCAATTATTCCCGATTAGTTAATGCATCGAAATGTGCACATATTTGCCTCTGTGCTCTATCAGTGAAATGTAATGTAATCTTCTTTAATTTTGATGAACTTAATATTTTTTGTTACAATCTAAATTTTATTTGAAATAATTTTACAGTAAAACCTCGGTAGTTCGTTTTTCACAGGACTCGACAAAAAAAAAAAAAAAAAAAAAAAAAACGAACAAAGCGGGGAAAATGAAGTAAACGGGATGAGTATTTTTTCTGAAAAATTATTAAACATTTTTTATCATAGATAAAGTAGAGCTTCATCGCTGATATGTGACGAAAATTTTGTGACGTTCTGATACAGCATGATAAACAGCTCTGTATAATGTCAATAAGCCTCAACTTAGGGACATTTTTAGAGATACAGGGGCTGTAAAAACGGAACAACTTAACTGTAGAAACAATCAATATCGTATGAACAATAAAAGCATATAAGTCGTGTTCAGTATGAGCAGTGAAAAAAAAATGTAAGTCATAAAAATTAAGCATTGTAGTTGTGCTTTGATAAATTTAATACAAATAAATAACAGCCTTACCGGTAATTTATTTGAAGAAATCTGTAATACACGATTGCTTTGAATTTTTCTTACGGATCATGTACATGGCATTTTCGATGGCAAAAATGTTTTTAAGCGAATCTTCCTGTGATTCGTTACATAAAGAGTATTTCTTTACTGTTTCTAATCCATTTAACGCTTCTTGAAAGGATGGCACCAATACTTCATCTTCATTCTTGCCTGATTTATCCTCATCGTCATCACTATCTTCACTTTTGTCATCCTGCAAGTAGTTGGAGATGTCTGGTATTGTTTCCGGTTCTGTCGTAAGCACATTCACATCACAATCAACATATTCAGGAAATTTGATATTCAGTGTAGCGATTTCGTCTACCACATTATCTATAGGCCAGGCCCGTAGCCAGAGGGGGGCCAGGACGGGCAATGCCGACCTAGAAAATGTTTTGCCCGTCCTAGCGTGATTAATTGGACCTTTAAAAATATGGTATTTCCGTTTTTAACTTTTTGATTTGTTTAAACGCAAAGTCATATCGAAAAAATCCTGTTCCCATGCACCTTTATCTCTTAATTCAAATTTTAGAAAAAATAAAAAACATGAACTTTTTCCTTTATTCAGCTTATTTTTTTCCTGTTTTCAACCTAAACCAGGCACTAATGAAAGGATCATGGGCAGTCCCTGAGGTCACTTACTTTGTAAGTTTTCCCTTTACTTCTTAACAATGAGTATGATACCAGAGAAAGAGGTGAAATACCTTTTTCTTCTGTGCAATCGTCAGCCCATCGAATTGATTGCAGACATGTGAATTCTTTTGTTATATCAGTGAATCACCTCTCTGCGGAGTTACTCCTCTTCCAATGATAGCTCCTATGACTTTTGTAAACGAACAGTAACTTCGACGTTAATGCACACCTTTTTAACTCTTTAAGCCGCAAATATTTAAAAAAATAAATTTCCCCTGAACCTGAATCCCAGCAAAATAGCCGAATACTTCAGATTGTCCCTCCCCCCTCACTTTATCCATACCAGAGGCAATAATCTGCATTTCTTTCCAGTGTTTACAATTATCTGTTAAACCCCTCTATTGTGTCTCTTCAGAGTGACCAAGGCCCCAAATGCCATTCACATTCATTCACACAACAACCATCACGAGACACACCCCTTGTCTCCACACCTGCTTTCTCTCTTATTTAGACCTCTAATAAGTTTTTCGGGAAACGTGCGCGGCCACCCATGCGCTTTTATCTTTTGTGAACGGAGTTAATCCTTTCTGTATGCAAGTGTTCCTGTCAATGAAGCTGGAGGATGATTCTCAATGAATACAATCACAGTGTTTGGGGAATGCAAAAGCGATTGGGGAATTTCTTTCTCTCCTGTCACAAATTTCCCTAGGAGCAAAAGAAAGGGCCATTTGTCTCACAATCAGTTTTGATTTTTCCTGCCTGTCATTTTTTCTACCTGTTCACCTAACAACAATTCCCCTTTTCAAACTGAAAAGTGCATTGTAAGCTATTCTGGATTGCTACCAGGGGAAAAAGCCTGTATTGTTTATCCGGGTAAAACTGGTTTATGTGAACAGGGATATATAGTTCAAATAGTAAGAAAAACGGTTTGCTTTTAGTTGCTGTTGAATCGCTCACGAGTCGGGTATTGAATCATTTTGCGAGAAGTAAAAAATACAGGCAGTTATTTATGAAAATCTTTGATATATTTTCTTATTAGTTAGCATTGCTTTACGCAATGGATATACGAAAATTTATGCATAAAAAGCCTCGATTAGGACCGGATTTGGTTACAAATCTTCCCAAATCAAAAGAAAATGATGGTGAAAAGAGTGGATCTACTAAAAGTCAAGGCGAAGAAAAAAGTTTTGATTTACCTAACATAGGTGAACCAATAAAACAGATTACTCTAAAAGAACTCCCGCGAAAAAATCAACGTTGTTTTCGAGCTGTATGGTTCAAGCAGTTTGAATGGTTAGAATATTCTGTTACGAGAGACGCTGCATTCTGTTATGCATGTAGGCAGTTCAATAAATACGGATCAAAAGAATCTGCATACACAGAACAAGGTTTCCGAAATTGGAAGAACGCCTTAGATTATGGACGGGGTTTTCCGAAACATGAGAAGTCTGAAACTCACATCCAAGCTATGGCGATGTGGGAAGAAAAACAAATTCGCATCAACTCCTCAACAGAAGTGTCAACTTTAGTGAATGACAGAGCACTGGAGAAAAATCGCTATTATGTTAAATCCATAATAGAAGTAATCCAGTTTTTGGCTGTTAATGAACTTGCTCTGCGCGGGGAATATATACTTGAAGAGCACACTGAAAGAGGTTTATTTAATAAACTTTTTGAATACACACTAAAAAAGGACAAAACTCTTGCTGAATGTGCTACTCATATTCCAAAGAACGCGACATACCTCTCCCCTGAAATTCAGAATGAAGTAATTAGAATAATGGCTTCAATTGTTCAAGAAAGTGTTTCAAATGACATAAGAAATAGTGATGTTCCATTTTTTACTCTACTCCAAGACGGGACAAGAGATAAAAATAATCGTGAAAACATCGCTATTGCTATAAGGTATATTAAAGACTGCCAAATTAAAGAATATTTATTAGCCCTCATAACAACAGAGAACTTTGATGCGGAGACTTTTGCAAATGCTACACTTAAAACTCTTGAAGAAAATGGGATAGATAAATCACGTATCCTTAGTCAATGTTATGACGGTGCGAGCGTTATGAGTGGTAAAAAAGGAGGTGTAGATGCATTAATACAAAAAAAAATTGGAAAAAAGACATTCCGTACGTTCACTGCTTTAATCAGTCTTCATTTAGTTATAATTAAGACTATACGTGAAATATTTATTGTTAAACATTTTTTTGAGCAGTGCATCATGTTGCACAACTTTTTTCAGCATGGAAAAGTAGCAGCTTTATACGAAGGCAACACTATAGTACGTCTTCTGGAACAGCGGTGGTCCGGGCACTTTAAAATTACAAATGTAATTTTTTCAAATTATGTGGAAATCATAAAAGTTTTGAATGCCATACCTGAAAATAAAAAATTTGATGGTGATGATGTTGCAACGAGTAAAGGAATAAAATCTGTGATGCTTTCAATGGAATTTCGTTTTTGCCTCGTTTTATGCAAAAAAATTTTAGGAATTTTAGATCCAGCAGATTCCATATTACAGGACACTAAATGTAGCTTTAAAGCTGGAGTTAAAGTTATTAAGAGTGTTATTTCTAATATTAATTTTCTAAGAAATGAAACTGAATATAAGTCTTTAGCTAAAGAAGCTGATGCCACAGACAGAAGAGGCTGAAAAACGAAATCAAGTATCAGAAACTGGAAAAAGAAAAAGAAAGTGCAAAAATCTAAAAGACTTCATTATTACAGAGAAAATTCCGAGTAATTCATGCATAAATTCTGAGAATGAAAATGGATTCTCCATCTTTAAAGAAAGAATTTTATGAAATGATTGATGTGATTCTCTTCGAATTAAATAGTCGCTTTGTTGAAAACGAAGAGCTTCTTGTTGCCTTATCCAGCGTGGAAGAATTTGACGAAACAAAAATACAGTGTCTAAGTAAACTAGGTAAGTCAATACTGTTATTGTATCAATTATAAATTATTAGCAATTATAGATATTACAATATATTGCACAAAACATTCAAACTATGTTTTAGGATAGTAATAAAAGTAATAGAAATCAAATTTCATATGCATAAAATGTTTTTAAAAAAAATAAATGAATAAAAGTCGAAAATTACTTTTTTTTTTGTTTTGTTTTATCGGATTCACTCTCTGGTTTATGTGTTCTTGAATTGTTTAGAATAAAATAACAGATTTTTCTTCTTTTTTCAGGGTGCGTACGCGGCCTGGAAAACCTTGAAAGTCCTTGAATTACATAATTTTTTTCAAGGCCTTGAAAGTCCTGGAAATTTGGAATAATGTACAAAAATGTCTGGAAAGTCCTTGATTTTTTCATTTTTACTATTTCTTTGCAACTTATCAACAGGAAAATTCACCTTTCTTCAAATTCCTACCTACAAACATGTAATTTTTCCGTATTTTGATGGAATTCCGTAGTTTTGGTAATTTTGGAAATTAAAATTATTTCGCTTCCGCAAAAATTCGTAATTTGGCTTTCTTTTTCTATTTTTTTTACCCTATGAACATTTTTGAAAGTAGCCTGCGTACATTCCAGCGAAGTTTAACAAATTACGAGTAAAATTTACACATTCGATTTGTTTTTAGAGCTTTTAAGTGTCAATTCCGATTTGTTTCAGTACTTCGAAATCTGGTTGCATCGGCTTCGGCAAAACTTCCTAGTTCTCGTTTAATATCGGATTCTTCCCCTTAGATATCAATAAATTTGAGCTTATCATTATTTTTAATCTTTCCAAAGTTTTAGCTCCTGTAAAAGACTTGCAGAAACGTCGTTTTGCCACGCCCACTCTAAATGTCGCTGATAATCAAGGAATTTTTAGCTTAGTGATACATCTGTTGATTATAATTATTAAATATTAGAACCTTATTAAAAATCCGTTTTAAAAAAATTTTGCCAAAAATGTTTCGTTTTTTAAATTGTTTTTTCTTTTTTTGCATGTAATTAAAAATGTGTTTAAATTTTAGATCGTCTTTAGCATTGGGGTCCCTCCCCCCTTTCAAGTACTCATTTTACTTTGTTACAAAATAAATAAATAATATTGAAACACTTGATTTGAAGAGTCCTGGAAAGTGCTTGATTTTTACTCAGAGAATAGTGTACGCACCCTGTTTTTTTTTCAATTAATTAATAACATGAATATTCATTCTTTAAAATATTCCTAAAATAAAGTAAATATATTTTTTTTATTTAATGCTCCATAAATTTGAGGATTAAAATATTAAAAGAATTCATTTCTCAACCATTGAGACAGGTATGCTTTTGATTCTTTTCTGTGGGTCTGTTCTTTTATAATTTGGAATTAAATTATTATAAGTGACTTGGTCTTTCAGAACAAATAAAATAAATTCATAAAATTTTGAATGAATTTTTTCCTTTTTCTGTAAAAAAATTGCAATGCACTTAATTTTTTTCTTTAAAAAAAAAGCAGGTATATATTCGCGTTTTAGATTTTCCGAGTGAATATCGATAAAAATAGAATCACATCTCTTTTGCTTGTAGGCATAAAAATCCCTTCATCTGAAGAACTAGTAGTGGTAAAAAATTTTCTTAGAGAGAACTATGCAGATGAAGAGACAGAATCCGAGACAGAAGCCAATGTATCTCAAAATAAATTTAATCGTGAAAGCAAGAAAAGTAAATTGGAAATTTTGTATCAATACAGAAAAGCATACAAGAATACGTATGAACTTTTTGCCGCTGTAGATTCGTTTGGCTGTAGCAGTGCTACCTGCGAATCTACGTTTTCAACACTAACAGCAATTAATCGTCCCCAAAGACTTTCGATGACGCATCAACGAATGGCAGATCTAGCTTACTTAGCATTCGAAAGAAAACGGACTGAAAGCTTAAATTTAGAGGAAGTGCTTAAAAAATTCAATACGAGCAAACAAAGAAAATTACAACTATACTAATTCTTTTTCTGTAATGTCGGTATATTATAGTATAGTTGTAATTTTCCTTTATTTTCTTACATGTTTTATGCTTCAATATCATACTTTGAATGATCTTTCATATTAAAATTATCTTTAAAAAATGTTCACTTTTTTATGGTATTTCATATATTTTATTAATTTACAATAGACATTGTTCGAATAAGCTTTAAAAATTCAATTCTGCCTTTTGAAAGTTTTAATCAAGTATTTCTTTTCAGATCATATAATTTCAATATTGAATTAATTTAAATTAGTTTCATTAATTAATTGCTTAATTAATTAATTGATCTAATAATTAGAGTCATTATTTTAAATAAATTATTATTTTAAATTTTAAGAAAACGCCCAAAATGGAGCATAAATTCTATCATGTTAGAAAAAAACTGAAAAACTAGTCTGCCCCTCCTGTCCAAAAGTTTGGCCCCCCTGGAGTCAGAGTCTGGCTACAGGCCTGCTATAGGCTCAGTTGCAGATTGTTAGATTTAAAATCCAGCTTCACAAAAAGCATTTTTTAAGCACACATTGGTGACACTATTCCAAGAGGACAGAATGATTTCCATAGCTTCAAGAACATTGATTTTATAATTCGATGCATCCTCAAACTTATCTCTTCCAAGCATATTTAGCGCCTCCCGTACGAGTTGAGATCTGTAGGCAAACTTGAAAGAATGTATCACACCGAGGTCCAGCGGCTGCAGCATGCTTGTGCATTGTGGAGGGAAAAACTCAAAACGAATATTCTTTAAGTTTGGCTTTGGAGAAGTATGAGCCGTGCACTGATCCAGAAACAGAATAATTTTTCTTCTTTGAGGTCTCATGGCTTTGTCAAGGTCATAAAGATAGTTTTCGAACAAACTACTCGTCATCCAGGATTTTCTGTTATGCGCATATTTAGTGGGAAAGCTTTTTATGTTCTTAAAGCAACGAGGCTTTTTAGATTTACCAATTACGAAAGGCTCTAACTTCTCACTACCGTCTGCATTAGCGCATAAAAGAACAGTCAATCGACATTTTGAGAGCTTTCCGCCACGGCATTTTCCCTCTTTCAATACATATCCGCTGCTTGGCATAAGGTTGTAGAATAACCCTGTCTCATCAGCATTAAAAATGTCCTTCAAAGAATATTCTTTGATGATTTTGGGAAGTTTCCTCGTCATCCATTCTTTGACAGTATCAAGATTCACTGCATCAGACTCTCCATGGAAAGTTGGGTAAACTAGGTTGTTCCTCTTTTTGAACCTATCAATCCAACCGTTAGATGCTGAAAATTCAATGTTCATTTTTTTGGCGATTTCCTTTGCCTTTTCTTTCAACAGCACTCCATTAACGGGAATTTTGGCTGTTCTCGTATCGTTATATCATTGTAAGAGCACATTGTCTATGTCTTGATAAGGCGATGTCTTCAATGTTTTTCGTTTTTTGCAAGATTTTCCAAGATTGTCCCATGATTTTTCAATTGAGTCTCTATTTTTTAAGATGTACTGAAGCGTAGTCACCGGAATTTGAAATTTCTTTGATAAGAGCCTTTTCACAGTATTTTGTCCAAATGTAGAGTCCTCAACATGACACTTTTTTTGTTATAACTACGTAATTTACAGTTTAATTATCACTAAATTTTATTTTCAAATAATGTGTTGAAACATCGTCAATTTTTCGCTGAGAGTCAAAAATTTTCGTTTTGTACCGCTGGTTGAAGCCATCGCACCGCAAATTTGAAAACTCAATTCAGTGATAAACCAAGCTAGCAGGGAGAAGTAATGGTCACGTGACACCAGCAGGGTCACCCACTTGTTTTTCCAGTATAAACCAGAATAAACCCACCACTCAGCAGGAATGCTTAGCCCCTTTTTCTCCTTTGACCCTGTATTCAATGCTATTCAATGCTTGAATTCAACCGGTAATAGACAGAAAATAATCTGTTTTCTCAAGTTTTATTATTTCTTTCTCCTTATTCTGGAAGGTTTTAAGATAACAAAATGCACAAAATGGGAAGTATTGGTTTGGTTTCGTAACGAACTATGCAGGAAAAAAAAAATTGATGGTGAGAAATATGTGGGATATTTTAACATTGTAGTAATAGGGAACTTGAAGGGACCAAGGTTGAAATGCGAAATGTGCGGGAAATACGAAGTAAGCGGGGACGAACAAACGAGGTTTGACTGTATTATTAAATACAATGTAAAAGTTATCCAATAAGTTTATAAATAGAATATATTTTTAAGTAAACAGAATTTTAAAAAACATATGGACAATTTACTTAATTGTTACAAAATTTTAGAGTGCTTTATGCATACAGAAAAGTATGATCATCGTAATACTGCAGGAGCAGACCTAGATAAAATGTAAAACTGTGTGCGAGCTGAAATAATTTAATAAAAGTTTTCGGAAAAAAAGAAAGAAAGAAAAACACTGTCAGGTCCGTCATTTCAAAATTTCCTGTTGAGCCCCCCTGATTGCCCAAATGACAGGACTGAATATTGTGCTCTTTCCAAGCCCTATATATATAACTGCAAAAATAAAGTGCTGTTATGCAAGCAGCATTTTTTTTTTTGGCTGCTAAATCTTGAATTTGTTTCAGAACTATCAATTCAGGAACATCAGAGTTCAGGATCTTTTTCCCAGAATGTAGGAGCTCTAAAGGCTACCTTAGATACTTCTGGGCTGTCTTCTTTACTCATTATGAAAATAAGCGCTAGGATTTTTTAAAACAAGCAGAACACTTGTAGATGTAGACTTGTAGACAGTAAAAAGTAGCACATAAAAGTCACAATTATAATTGAGTGAGACTCACTTGTTAACAGGAACGAGTTTCAGCGTGCACAATATAAAGGTGATGGTGAATAAAAACAATCTTTTATCCGCCTATTTAAAAATATCAGGGTATAGATGCATTTTAATTTATGCTGTTGCGTGGTTGGTCAAAAAAATATCGTAGGACTATTTCTTAAAAATCAAAGCCATTTTTTATTGTGACATAAATTAAATTTACAAAGTTAAAAATGATAATAAAAAAGACACTACGATTGTAAAACAAACCGAACTAGAGCCTTTTTTCGTTACGAAAATAAATCACCGGTGTAAGAACTCGTACGTGCTGGCGTTAAACTATTGTAAAAAAGGCAGCTACAGCTGCTTACCAAAAGTGCTTCAGAAAAACATATTTACACGTGGACGAATGTGAGAAGAGGTTCCAGTGCCCATGACTTCAAGGAGTCATATCTTATACCTTGAGCTTATTTGCATTAACTGCTCCCATTGGACGAACGCAACACGCAGATGTGATCGGCCAGTGGAAGATAAGTTACTCACGTCATCTAATTTGTATCGGTCGCCACCTGCTGGCAAAACTATTGAAGCAAATGCAAAACTTTAAAAGTGTTAGTAAGTGGTGAGACTGTTAAAAGGGCGCTAAGCTAACAAAAGGGTCACCACTGAAGTGGAGTTTTGGTAGGGATATAATTGGCATTTCCCTCTCGTGACTCCAGATCAGAAGGATACAAAATCAGGTTCTAAGTTTAAATTAACTTTTATTTTTAACGTAAACAAAACATAAAATCAACTTTAAACATTTCATAAAAATTTAAATTTTGCTGCTGTATTCTGCATGCTGACCAGGCAATGCGAGTCTCGGGTGACTGATGTTTTAACTGCTCACCTTTCGGGCTTGCAGCCGACTTTTTATGCCAACAGGAAGGAAGAGAAATTTGCTCAATTCCTGCTGGCGGAACTGCGTACTTTGGGGTCGCCACAGTGGTAAGCAGCATTTGGGTTGTTTTTTATAAGCTAACTCTAATGCAGTTAAACGTAGCCACAGCGTCATTGGATAAGCTTTCCTCTTGAACATCAAGCTGCCCTATTCCATTGCTTAAATTTACACAGCTAGCCACTCATAGCGTTAAAGTCAGGAGCGTTAAGTTTTCTATTAAAATCGAGAGCTTTGCAAAGAAGTGCACCTGATATTGGTTCACACAAGCTTCTACTGTGTGAATCACTAATATAGCACAACCTCAAGAGCCATAGTATTGGTGGTTTTTTAGATTTTCCTCTTTTTAGGCCCTTCAGTCTTCGATTTAGTTTTTGTGTGCACCATTTGTATTATGGGGTTCGAATCAAGCTTAGTATTCTTGCCAGGATAGTGGCAAAAACTAAAAAAAAAAAAAAAAAGAACAGGGAAAAAATGGCTAAATCATTTATTGTTCTTAAATAATGAGCAGTAAGGTCTAAAATTTAATAAAACGGGTTGATCCTGCATTTTTAACAAGGTTCGTTTTTTCTGAATTTCAAAAACATTTTAGTAAAAACTAAATATTTTTGCGAAAATTCAAAACTTAAACATACAGTGATAAAAGAATAATATTATTTTTTGCCTCTTATTTGATAAATAATTCTGTAAAGAGTTCGATTTGGTAACTCGGAACTTTGTGCAGCGCCAGCCCTAGCCCTTGATCAGGGTAGAGCGAAATTGTCTTTCGGCGCCCTTTGGTCGACACTTTCACTTCACGTAAATTCTACTTTGGTTTTATATTAATGAATAATAATTTCCCAAATTTTCAAAAATCAACTTTTATCGCAAAGATCAACACTTATTGACACTTTAATATTAAGAAAGCTTTTACTGCTATATAATTAAGTTAGTATTTGGTATGAATTTCAATCAGTCACTAAACAAATCTGTTACCTATGTAGGTATTGTACTAACTAATTAAAAGAAAACATTCCTTATGTGGATTTAGGTTTACATTAATCTATACAAAGTTTACCTTTCTTGCTTTTGCACTGGCAAATTTTTCAATTAAATTATCTGTAGGTATTGATTGAGTAATATCATTTTCAATTGATAAAATTGCCAGGTTTGACAATTTTTCCTGAGCTAGGGTCGATCTTAGATAGGTTTTTATCAGTTTAAGTTTATTAAAACTTCGCTCACCTTTTGCGATGCTTACTGGAATAGTTTGTAGTATTCGAAGAGCAGTCCAAGTGTTTGGAAACAAATCGCACCAATTATTTTTGTTTAAGACATTATGAACATCTTTTGGTTGTCCTTGGTCTGTGTCTAAGAATTGCTTCAGGCTTAGTATTTCTTGAGCCAGATCTGCTCCAGAAATATCGCTGTGGGAATCATGTGTGAAAATATTCATTCTCTCAAGTATTGCTCTCCACTTCTGTTTTTCTTCATCTCTTTGTTTGATTAAATGTTGATCCACTCCAGTTTGCGTTCCTAATCTTTTCGTAGCTTCCAACCACATACATGTTGCTGAATGATGATCTTTAGCTTTAGCAGTCGCATGGTTTCGCAAGGCTAGTGCAATATGGGCCCAATCATCCTAACCCTCATTTGCTAAAGTTGATATTGAATTTCGGTGAAATCTATTACAATATAAGCAACACGCTTTTGAGGAAGATTTTGAATAAACAAGCCATTTCCTGGCATATTTTTCTCCATTTATCATAATTCATTGTAAATGTTTGTTTGGAAAATGGCGACCTTTTTCATTGCGCAGGTAGTCTTTTTCACTGCCCAGTTTGCCATTATTATTATTTTATTAGACCATTGCAGTACTATTTCATCAACTACCCTATTTGGCCATTTCAATATATCTTCTGAAGCTTTTTATGGTAAAGCAGACTGAAGAGTCATTTCTGTTTGCCAATCGGAAAGTCCTGGTATTGATTTATATGAATCATCATGCAAAAACGAAAGTAATTTGATTACGTACTAGGTTAGGACTAGCCGCTCCAAATAGTCAGATTTAGCTTTAAAATAATATTACATTTATTAAAATTTTTTAATAAAAAACAACGTTTTTCTTGCGCACTAAAAAGGTAGAAAATAATTTTCCTATAAGCCTGGCAGAATTTTTGAATAAATTGGTCACAATATGGTAACAGAGTTTCTAATTCTTATAAAACGAAAAACATTGGGTGCATGAATTCATTATATTATTATGTTATGCATGTTTGTTTTACAGAATCATTGATGGTATATATAAAGTTTTAATGAGAAAATACTACGCAAATCAATTATTTTTGATGATATGTTAATTTTTGAAAATTTTCTATGACATTATGATCAGTATAGATGGGTGTAGGTAAATGAATTGATAATCGCAACAATGATCAAAGTTTTGTGATTATGATCAGTAAACATAGATTGTGTTTATAGAATTATTTTCATCCTAAAATTTTGTTCAAGATATAGTTCCAAGAATTCATTTAGAGAAAATCTCATTCATATCTCCAATGAAGGAAATTGACACTATGATAATATGAAACAGTATTAACCAGGTTCTGTTTCATAGAAATTTGAGTATGTTAGAAAAGTCTTGATATTTGACTACATGCGTTTTTCTTTTATAAGAATTAGAAACTCTGTTACCGTAATGTGACCAATTTATTCAGAAATTCTGCCAGGCTTATAGGAAAATTATTTTCTACCTTTTTAGTGCGCAAGAAAAACGTTTTTTATTAAAAATTTTTAATAAATGTAATATTATTTTCTACTTTTTAGTTTTTGATGGGTGAAATTTCGCAATCGTAGAAATTTATTCAGAACCTCGATGTACAATGCAATTGTCCTTACTACAAAAAGATAGCGTTCGGCGAGCGCCGCTACTGAATTTTGGTGGCAATTTTCGGAACTAATCACCATATTTAATTTTATTTTTATTAGGCATTATTATTGTTTTTCCGCTGAAAACTAAACTGATGTCCCTCTATTTGGAAAATAAGTTTGATATTGAATAAAGCTAACAATTCAATTGGAGTTGAGGAAACGGCTAATTATTTTGTTTGGATCAAGGTAAGCCTTAAGAATTCGAACTAAGAAGCTCATAACTGGCGTTCTTATTGACATAGAAACTTCGAACAAATTTAATCTTGTGCGGAAAAATCAGAGCTTTCGATCGATATATTATATTAATATGGGCAAGGTGCTTTCACCCCCATATTGGGGAATTTATGTGGAAATTTGAGTAAAATTGGAATAAAAAAGGAACTACCTGTCGGATTTTTTATTCGTGGTAGAATATTGCATTGTCATCTGGTTCTGAGCTACATGTAAAGTTTCAGAACAATAGCTTATCGAGAAATGGTCGAAAATTCGATTACAAAATTCCGCGGACAGACAACAAAGTGAGTTAAGAAAAGCGTTGTAAAAAGGGCAGGGATTTATCTGATCTGGCAACACTGTTCCAGCACCTCTTAAAAGGCACCCTTTTTTTTTTGCGCTGGAAATTGTTTTGCGCATTTGGCTTTTTTGCGCCCCTTGCCATCTGGCGCCTAGAGCGGCCGCTCCACTCGCTCTACCCCAGATCCGGCCCTGACTTTGTGAAGGGTCCGTTTTGATTGGAATTTTAAGAAGGGTTCGGAAACGGACCTGAATTTTTTCTACCAGGACCCCTGTAAGAGCTTAAATAATTAATTTTTCAGTATTTTTGAATAGTTTTATTTTGTTAATTAATAAATATTACAATTGAAACAAAAATTTAATGAAAGTCTAAGTTACAAATTCAGAAAAAGAAAGCAGTTAAAATAAGCTCAAAATTATACTATCAAAAAACTTCTTTTATATGGTATTAAAGCGACTAACTTATTTTTCTTCTAGTTGTTTTTGGAAAAACAAGAACAAATACAATAAATACTTTCATCACTTTCGTGTTTTTACTATACAAGTCCTGAAATTCACCTATGGCACTGTCAAATGCCCAAATCCAATCAGTCATAAAAGTACAATGATTCCCCCCCTAACATCCCACTTGGAAATTGCTCAGTAGAAACAGGAAAAGTAACAGTATCTAAACAAAATGAACTGCTGATTTAATTTTCTTTTAATTAATAAATTATTAATTAACTAAATTTTGTGCATTGTTTCAATTTTAACTTTGTTATGAAATTGATTATGGTTTCACTACATGCATATTTCTAAAATTATAATGCATATGTTACACAGACTTTAGTGCTTAAATTAAGTATGCAAAGGTGCCCACCGGGTGGGGGCATGGCTTGGACTGCAGCATTGAAACTTTTAGGGGGGTGTTTTCATAGGGTTTCCGTTTTTTTTTTGAGTGACTCCGTAGCTTTTTTACAGGGTGCGCCATCGCTCAGAAGGAGGGGCACCCATGGCCACCGCAATTATCCCTCTCTTCAACTGGACCTGGAACAAATGAGAAGAAAAATCTTTCGGTCATATCTTGGGGGTGGGGCCGCGTTGATTTATCTCTCTGATTTTTGCTTCTCCCATGCTCCAGGACAAGTCAAAGAGATCTTTTATGCCCTCACTGAACCCGAACCAGTCAAAGAGAGAGATAATCACAAATTGTTTGGCTGTTAGAGGTATTTAGTAATTCCTCTTAACGATTGAACCATGGCTTAGTGATTTTCGCTTTGCCCTCGTTCCAAGCCCAGGCAAAGAGAGATAATCGCAGTAGCCCCAGGGCACATCTGAAGTATGAATAATATTGATTTGGATCTAATATTTATCTTATCTAAAGTTGTAGTTTAGCTGCAAAATAAATCTTTAGTAATAATAAAGCAGAAAGTATATCTGGCACTTCCTTTTTTCGCTAAGAATTCAAAAATTCACTTGACACTGCTAAAGGAACTAAATGTTATCACCTTTAACTAATATTCTTTTGCATATTTTAAAGTACCTTTAATTTTTTTATGCCTTTTCAGAACCTTAACTAGTTCTCTCATCCAAATAAAAATAAAAGCTATTTGTCAAATAAATTGCATAAAATGAAGATGCCCGTCTCGAAGCAGACCTGCTGATAGAGGGCAAAACTGGGAAATTGCACTAGTGGCCAGTGGCCAGTAGAGGTAGATTTTGTACCGTCCGCTTTTTTTAAAGCAATGGCCACTTTTCTCAATGAAAACTGCCCGACGGTGTTTTAAACTTTTGTGTATCGATTAGTAATGATATAAAATAAAATAACCCAATTAAATGTGCTAATATTTAGAAAATTAAATCCTTTTTTAAAGATGATTTTAAGATGTAACCCTTGTGAGATTAACTCACAAGGGTTCAATCTTCTTCAAGGTTCTTTGATTTTCAGGAAATATATTTTCCCTTTTCTCCCAATTATTAAAAACCATTGTACATACATTAACTTATGCAAAAATCAAAGATCATTGTACAAAGTATTGCTTACCACACTGAAACAGTTGATCAAAACTTAGCACATTTTGTTTTTAATATTAAAAGATTTTTGTCAATTTACAGCAAATGAAATTATATATTAATATATAACTTATGAAGGAAGTTTAATTACAGAAAACTATGATAAACGATAAATATGGCCTATGGGTTTTCGGAGAGTTATGGGATGGTCCAGGACGAAACTGATTGCAAACCTTTTGTAAAATACAGTACCGAACCCCAAACTCGAAAAATCCTAAAATTCGGCACTTTTTTCTGATAATTTCCGTTTTTTTTTTAATGTACATTTAGAAAAATATTAATCTAAGAAGCTGTTAAATTAACAAATACCAGTAAATTTTGATTCAAAGAGAAGCAGCAATCCTTGTAGATATATTTCTGATTTATATGAACTAAACTTGGGAAACCAAGATAACACCAGAAAATCCTATCATGTTGAAAAGTGAAAATCGGTTTTTTGGGCTTAGTTAAGTATCTTTTGTCCCCTATTAAAAGTTAATCATTTTTTCCTTAAGTTCTTATAAGTTCCGTTTTCCAAGTTTTATTCCCTTAAAAACAAAATTTGCTGTATTTATTTCTCTGTGGTCAAAAATGGCGCCCAGTATCCTTGCAATTTCTACAAATGTCTGGCGTTTTGGTCCGACTTCTCTGCTAATATTTCTATTTCCTTTTTCATGCAATTGCTGGTGATAGTGAAATAGTAAACTACTATGTGGGTTGTGGGTATAGTTAATTTTTGCTGAATTTTGAGTTGTAATTTAGAGCGTTTTATTAAAATAAATGAATAAGTTATTTTCTTTGTTTGGTTAAAACATATCAACACATGCATTTACTTATATAATATTATCTTCAAGAAAAACTTAAGGGAAGCTTAAGGAAAAAAGGGAACTTATTTATCTACCAGTTAAGAAAACTGCAATTTGAAATAAAAATGCTCATATCAGCTGTGATGTTTATGTAAATCTGCCGTTTCTAGTCCTCTAAGTCCGCCATTTTGGGTCGGTTTCCAAAATTCGGCCTAGCTCCACCCGGTCTTCAGCGTGGCAAATTTGGGGTTTGGTACTGTAATAAGAGGGTAAAGTGAAAGCACATGTTTTTGAACCTAGCAGTGTACTTGGAAATTTTTAAAGGGAGAAAAAAGTGGCGACAAGAGTGGCGATTGTTAGGTAATATTTTAGTTGCCACTTCTTTTCATATAGTTGCCCTGTGGCGAGTGGCAATCGTTAATTTTGCCCTCTACCTGCTGGTCAACGTTAAATTGTACTAGAATGATATTGATATTAAAAAAAATTTAATGCTATGTATAAAAAAGAAGTATTTTAAGTAAAAGCGAGCCAACTACTCACCACAGGCGACTTCTTTTAAATGTTTGCCATGAGTAGTCCTGTAAGTAAACACTAGTTGAGTTAATTAGGATTACGTTAAGTGTTTTGTTAACGGAAAGGAAGTATTTCAATTCACTTTTTCTTACTCTTCTCGCCTTGAGCAAGAGACTTTTTGTTTGTCGTGTCAAATGTATGCTAGAAAAAAATTAGTGGACATAGTGCTTTATTGCAAGTTTCCGTATTCTGAATTATTTTAAAGTAATTAAATTCTCAATGTTAAAATCAATTTTAAGTGAGAGGTATGTACTTGAATCTGTAATAGAGTAGTTTCTCATATTTATTAAGATAAGGTATAGTGCTTGACTATAGAAGTAGCCGAATTCGATTCTTCTCTCCCAACCTTTATTTAATTTTCTTCTCCTTTTGTGTTGAAAAAAATCAATTGTGTACTCGCTATAATATTAGGCGAAGGGTTTAATGAGAGAGTCTCACGAAATTAAGCACACAAACCCAAAAAGGGTTTTCGGTATTGCAAAATACATTCAGGCTGTGTAACAAAATAATTCTGAATCTAATTTAATAAATTCCATTGAAAGAAAGATTTGAGCTTCATTTTACACAAATTGACAATAGCAACATAAATTGACATAATGTAGGTGCAAATTTTAAATAGTATTGTGTCTAGTTGAAAAAAGCCAATAAAGACTGGTCTTTTTTAATAATAGCAGGCCGACCCAGTCTTTTTTAAAAAAAGCCGTCTTTTTTGCAGCCCTGGGTGAAAGTGCAGAATCTTACATCCATGTAGTCTTTTATAATTATCTGATTTTACATGCTGTTTTGCTTGGAATGCAAATCCTTTTAAAAAACAAGAATGTTCTTTCCATTCTTTATGCAAGTAAATTGAATTTCTCATTCTGAAATCCTTTGTTTCTAGTCATTTGTCCTTTAGCATTTCCTCTGCTTTCAATTCTTTCATGTTTCAGAATTTTCTTCTGAATGTTTCAACATTCTAAGAATTTGGCCTGACTTTTCCACATGAATAACAACATTCCTTTTTTCTGTTAAATTCCTTACATTTAAATGCTTGAATTTCAGTTTTAACTTGGTGATTTTCTTTCATATGTCAGTAAAATTTCATGAATTCATAAGATATATCAGGATTTGAAGATACAGCTGTAACAATGTAGCTATATTTCTTTGGTAAACCTTCCAAACCAATATATCCAATCAATTCATTCTCTTCTATTTGAGTTCCTGAATCAGAATTTTCAATAGCAAATTGTATGTGCTATTATCAAGTACTGTTCTACAGATTCTCGATCACTTTTCTCAATCTCCGCTAATCTAAGCTTCAATTTAATTTCTCTCTGTTCCTCTACTCCTTCATAACATCTTTTTAAATAATTCTCACAGTTCTTTTGCTTGAGTAATTCCTCTGACTATCATAACTTGCTCTGTCAACAAAGTCAAAATATTTAATCCATAGGCTTCATTGTTTCTTGCAAACCATTCATTATATAATTTAATACTCTCTTCATCTTTTTTCATTTACTACTGGTTCTTTTGTAATTATATCATATAAATGCTTAGATTTAATAAGTGCTCCTACCCATAAAGGACAACTTTTGCTATTTAGACGTGCAATCCTTGAAATTCCAATCCTAGAATCGGCCATATTTCGAAACTGAATTAGTGGTTAGTCTAATTCTTTAAATGTAATGCAAATATTTCTTTCATTGACTTAGACAGGAAAGCCAACATTAATGAGGAAACACCAAATTTCCTGTACTTTACTATGTAGCCATTAAACCATGAAACCAAGCTCTGTTGCCATTTTATTATTTGTGAATTGAAAAAATGGTCAAGTTATTAAAAAACACAAAAACATTTGTTAAACAATAAACATTAAATACATTTCATATCTAAGAGCACACAACCTTTAAGAATCCATCTTTTCAATTCAGAACAATTGTATAACATCACAAAATGTATGTACATTAAAACCCAAGTTATTGTCAAAACTAAAAATATCTTGCTCCTGAAAAATATTAACAAATTTTGCACATTGTTCGCATGTCATATTATTTTTATATATGCTACATAGTAAATGTCCTTCGGTCTGTTTTAAAAAATCGGATTTAAGTTTTAAAAAATATTAATAAAATGAAGGAAAAAAAATCACAAACCCTGCCTAAAACTGCTTTATGCAAAAGAATGGAGTAGTAGTACCTATGATGAATTAAAAATAATTAGTTATTGTTGTAAAAATGTTGAAAATATTTTTAATCTAAAATTTTTGTTTAGTAATTAACTGTACAAAATTTATGCTTTGGTGTATATTAATAAGTTCATCCAATTCTGTTTAGGTATGATATTGAAAAAGAGCTCCCTTGAGAAAAACTAATATTGTAAATTTTCTTGCAGATCCTGTTGAAGTCTTGAAACCCACTAATGAACATGAAGCACTTCTGATTGCTTTTCGAAGAAATACACATTTGACTTACAAAAAAATCTGTGATCTAGAAAATTTGAAATCAATTGTGACACAATACCTCAATCCTTGTATAGATGAGAATTGTCAAAGCTGTGGCATTTTGAATTTTTTTGAGCTGTGTTTAGTTTTACTGAAATTGGTCAATCAGACTCTCTTGCAAGAAAAAAATGAAACACCTTCAGATTCCAAGCCAAGTGGATTGCTCAGCATATCCCAGCAGATGATAGTCAGGAAGTGCTTGCAGTTTGTTGTTGGCTTGGGTATAGTGCCTAATTTACTTCCTAGAGTAGGCATACCCCAAAACAAACGTATGGAGCATCCAGATGTTTTGACTAATGTGACATTTAGTTTTAATCCACAGCAGAAGTATTTGTTGCTTGAATCTACAGTGGGAATCCTTCTGGAATGCCTGATATGTGATGCATTACAAGGCATTATTGTGTTTTACCATGGATGTGACTTGTTGGCTGCATTAATGCAACTTTGTTATGCACCTGTGAAGAAAACTGATGACAAGGTAGATGCATTATTTTATTTTATGTTCTAAATCATTATTTCACATCCTATTTGCTACAGGGTTGGCAGGTTTTTGACGATTTTAATCAGTTTTAACCATGGTTAAAACCGGCTTGTCAAAAATGTCAAAAAGTGTCAAAAACCTAATTTGTAAAAAAAATTATCAAAGAAATGATTTAGCAGAATTCGATACACTTTAATCGATAAATTTTAAATAAAACAGCATAAATGCATTAAAACTGCTGAGTATTAACTACAAAAATATATTCTTGCTGTAGCACATCCAGAATCTATGCCTAAGAGCAATTTTATTCATAAGAATTGTTTTTAAAAATCAATTTATTGTTTTTTAAGTGCACAAACACGGTTTTCAGATGCTGTAGGAGGGGTTTTTAAGTCCTAAAACACATCTTTTACTGTGCTCTGCCAGTGCATTCTTGAGATACATTCTATTTGTAGAATATTTCGTGAATTGATAATAGACTACGGTGTGACATTTTTTTAAATAGAAATTGTCAAACACTTATTTAATGAGTCATTTTATTGTGAATGCATACTTTTAATTACTTTCAGCAAAGATGTAAAGTTAATAAATCCTTAATTATTTTTGTAATAATTAAAATTGTGTTGGTTTAACCTAATATTTTGCAGAAATAAATTTATATTTTAAAACCTTTTTATGGATAGAAGCAGAAAGTAATCCATCACAATTGAAATCTAATGAAGGTATGTACTTTCCCCAGGATAGGGCATATTCAATGATGCTTTCTTACCAGTACAAAGAAATATCGACACAAAACAGTTTTTCTTAATTCCCCACCCCCCTGTATTCTTGTCAAATATGCAAAAAATCCACACCAGAAAGAAATACGTGTAAAAAATTGAAAGTTAAGTCATAACAAAAGAAAAGTATATAAATTAATATTTACAGGGATCTCTCACTTATACGCGCTCTCGCTTATGCGCGTTTTTCACTTATGCGCGTTTTTCCTACGGTCCCGTCCAGCGATATAGGAAACCAATGTTAACTCTTATTCATTTATGCACGGAGCTAAAAAAGCAGCTCTCACTTATGCGCGTCAAAAAATTTTTTCAGCTCAAACCACTTCCTCAAGTCAGGTGTTTCTTATCAGAAGTATTTCACCCTTTTTTGTTTTGCTTTTAGGAATTCGTTCTCTCCTCTTTCCCATATTGTTAAGATTCCAAGAAAACATTCCCCTTAAGGTATACAGAGGATTAAACGTGGGGCTACGGGTGTACTTGAGATTGACGGACGTCAGCAAAAGTTGCCTTTGTGTTCCGTCCAATAAGAGTACAGTACGCAGCACGTTGCTTTTTAAAACGGCAAAAAGAACGCACTTGTCCCTTTCGTTTAAAATGGAGGTTATCCAAAAATTCGAAGGAAATCCCAGCACATCAAAAATAGCTTTAGCTAAGCAATTTTATATCCCTGAACCGACATTGAGGGGCATTTCTAAAAATCGGGAGGCAATAATTATGGCTAATAAAGAATGGAATCCAGTCAAAAAAAAAAAAGAAGTAGGATTCAAGGTGGAAAGTTCGAAGAGTTTTGTTTCTATGGGTTCAATGAAGCTCGTGCCTTGAACATCCCTATTAATGTTGAGCTCCTTAAGTGCGAGGGCCGCACAATTGTCAAAGAGTTTTCGATATGGATCTTGCCAAGGAAAGGGCGAGTGTGAATGAAGGCACAGTTGAACAATGGCGAGAAAACTTAGCTTCTTTGACGCTATGGACGTCTCTTTTCCCATTTTTCACTACAACTAATGCATAATATATTACTTAACAATTATTGTCTACACTAAATTGATGTTTGCTCTTAGCTCCCTTTTTTGGTTTTCCCCTTTGGCGCGCTTTTCATTTATGCTCGTTTTTCACTTATGCACGTTTTTGCCGCGGGCCCCTGTGACCGCGCATAAGTGAGAGGTCACTGTAATTATAATTCAATGTATACTAAAACTAAGGAACATCATAATTAAACAAAAAACAATGCTGTATCTTGCTATTACTAACAACCTCCTTTTATTATTTTTAGTGTATTTGAATTGTATTGGAGTTTTTGATGGTTAAAACCTGGTTTAAACCTATGTCACGTCAAAAACTAGTTTTTGACGGCTAAAACCCAACTCTGATTTGCTATCTCATGCACCTAAAAATTTATTATTGAATCTGTGTAACCTTATAAAATGTAAATGAACCTCTGCATCCCTCCCCCGCAAGAAAAATTCTGTTAGTAGTTTAAATTTATAGCAAAGTTTTTTCTAAAATTCACATTTTTACTATCATTTTGTGTTTTTTTTTTTTTTTTTCAATTCAATTTTTTGCACAATTAAGTTTTTGATTCTAGAAATAAATTTTTTTAGGGTCTTTAAAATGCTTCGGAATTCCATTAACTTTTTGTTTTCAAATATGTTCGAGCCCTGCTAATACTAGGGCACCATTAACCATAGTTGTCAACCTCTTGAGTTAAAAATTACAAAGATATTGCGCAAAATTGAAAAAATATGGGGAAGAGGGGATGTCATCTCTTGTTATTTACTAAACACACACACACAAAACGAGAGAAAAGTAAGCATCTTTCTGTACTCACTCTATAAGTAATTCAGTCATTAAAATAAAATCAAAATAATCCAGCTATTATCATTAATTTAAATAATGTAGTTATGAAAATATATTTTAAAAAGTCATAAAGCAAAAATTTTCGGGGTTCTAAAAAAATTTGTACTATGAATTTACAATTGCTTTTTTCTTTTTTTGCTTAACTATTTTTTTGGAAAAATTTTTCCACAGAATATCAGAAATAATATTATATATATATATATATATATATATTTTTTTTTTTCAACGGGGAAGCACTTGCCTTGCCGGCATTCGTCCTTTTTAAAGCCTGAGAATTGCTAGCCATTCGTGAAGGGTCACCTGATAGGTGACCAGCATTAACCCTAACATGCTGTAGACCAAAGACACCAGGTGGCACCACCACAGCTACGCCACCAGAAGACTACACCACTCTTTTAGACCTCAGACTGAAGGAGGAGGGAATTTTTTTCCGGCCTCCGATACCCGTGGAACTGCTTCCGGACTTAAAGGTCAACGAATTTTACATGTCTGCAAGTCTGAGCCCGAAACCTTTTGGTTAGAAGTACAATGCCCTCACCTCTAGGGTACTTCGACCTTATTAGGAATATCATGGGGGAGAACAGATTTTTTTCCAAGACAGTAAAAACAACATGAAAAAAATGTTTTTCCCTCTCGGTGATAAAAAACAATGGAGAAAAGATTTTCCGTAGGCGGGAAAAACTGTAAATACTGTGCCTGTATGCTTATGGTACACAATACTAATAATTTTTAAGAAAAAAAGCAAAAGCTCAAATCATAACAGGTGAAACTGGATAATCACATGAAACCAATTCTTCCACTAAAGTGTTGAGAAATCTTTGTTGAAGTAGTTCACAATTGTATGAAAGAAAGGTATCCCTATAATAGGAACTACCATATTCCAGGCTGAGGCAATGTTTCCAGAAAGCTTTAGTTGTTTTAAAATGTTTCCCTCCTGACTAAAAATTCCTACTTTAACCATGATAACAAATTTGAATAGTTTTTTTTTCATGAATATATTAAGTTATTTTGATTTACTATTGTATTTGATACATATTCTGTGCAATTTCTTATACTCATTTGTTTAACTTAAAACAAGTTTTACTTACTTTCAGTCAAATGATGAAACCAAAGTAGATCCAGGACAAAGATGGGAAGAATTTGCTCTTAAGGAAAAATTGTCTTTATTAAAAGGTATTGATCACATTTTGTTTTAATGAAGTTTAAATGATTACTAATTAAGTTTAATAAAGAGATAATTTGTGCCTTTACTATTATGGTAGAAGATTTGCAGTTTTTTTAATTACATTTTTTTTAATAGATGAATCACCCATTCAAGAACAATGGCTCATTTCAAAAATGCAAGAAAACAAATCCGTTTTCAAACATGATTTGGAGAAAATAATGAAAGAAATGTGCCCTTCTCTTCTAATGTTTTACTTGTTAATGTTTCATGGAATTTCAAGAAATTCGGCATGTATTCTTTTCTTTTGCACCAATTATTTTTTATGTGAGAAAGGTTTTTTACACCAATTGCAAGTTATGTGAGAATTTTGTTACCCAAAAATTAATTTAAAAAAACAAAAGCTGGAATTTTGTTTATTTAATCTTTCTTCTTCCGTAGTATTTAATTCTTTAGTTTTTTACGCATCTTTTATGCAAAGATCAATTATTTTCCTGATGCATTAGTTAAGGGAATCCTTAAAGAAATGTCCCAAATATTTCAGTATTCAGAAATGTGTAAGACATTTTTTGTAGTTGTGGACTTAAAAATGCCTGCTGTGATTTTTATGCTGTCTTTGTTATCCTTTAGAAATATTGAAAATAACAATCTTTAAAGATCATAAACAACAATGAGATTTTATTTTAAAAATCCTTTAACAATGACGTTGCATTTTTTTTCCCTCTGCTACAGATAAATTTAATTCTTGTCAAAAAATACTCAAAAAGCTTTTATAACAGCTTTATATGTACGGGTTCCTTGACATCGTTCTGTCTTGGTGTTATTTTGTATGCAAATTTGCCAGTTTTGCAGAGAACAAAAAATAATAATAAATAAATAAATAAATAAATAAAAGGCCTATCATACAATGTGTCTAATAGTTCTGAAGACATTAATGATCCTTGATACAAATATAGATTAACCATTATGAATAAAAATTATATGTTTCAAAGTACTATTAAAATAAGAAATAGAATTAAGATGGAAATTTCAAACATAAAATCTACAATCCCTGATCCAATCAATAGATTCAGTACAGGTATTACATAATTTCATGTTTAGCTTTCAGTCTAATGCAAAAAGCAATTTTTTACCTATTTGATAATCTTGTAATCTACACTTTCCAGTAAAAATTCATTTGCACTTCCATTTAGGGGACCAACAACAAACATATCCCAAAAATCCCCCGTCCCAAATAAATTCCCCATGCTAAGCGCTTAAAAGAAATATCCCCCTTCCTGACAAAATTCTGCATGCTCCCTCCTCCTCCACCAAAAAACAACATGCATTTTGTTGACTTTACTAAAATAATGCATTCCTACTACAACATTGGGTGTGTACAAAACAAACACTCGCATCCCCCCTGCCCACCGAAAAAATGAGACCACATTGATTGTCTGCTACAGGAAATAAATTTTAAATGATTCCAATATTCCCAAAGAAAGAAGAAGTAAAAGCAAAATAAAATTACAAATCATCTGTGCCTCAAAATGCTAAAAATACATATTTTATAAATGTCTGGAAAAAAATGAAGCTAAGTACCATGAAGAATTTTAAAATGCTTATAATTGATGCTCTAACTAGAAACTTGGAACAAACTTCATCTTCCACAGAAAGAAAAAGCTCTTTGAAATGATACGTATTGTTAAGGTGCGCAAGAATTTTTTCACCTTTTATCAGACAGTTTATGTGAATTGTGCTGAATAAGTTGATTACAGAAAAATAATTACAAAATTTAAAAAAATTGCTTCAAGGGGCATCGACTGACATTTCAGACTACTTATGCACCAAATTTCAAGTCTAACTGTTATAAATTTGTGTGGAGATAGCACGCCCACACACACTCAGACATTGCTTTCATATATAGAGAGCTAACATGCATAGTTTTAACTTTATTTCACGTCATTGAGTCTAGTGACATTTATAGCGTGTATATTTTAGCATTTTAAATTATTATTGTCTTATTTTTAGAATAAAATCTTACGGGCTCCTGCTTGGTTCCAAAAGGAGTGTAATTCACGTCTTACAAAATTGCTTCTAAGAAAAAATGGCATTGCTACCTTAGTAGAAGCTGTACTTAATCAAACTTGTGGTAAGTTCTCTCTAATTAAATGTTTTTACAGGGATTTGTTATGAGAATTTTGCCTAGGTTGATTTAAATTGAATTTTCAATTATTTTTATAATAATGCAATATCTTCTGTGAAATTTTCTTTTTTCTTGAAAAAATGACAGGGGATTTAATATGGTATCAAAAGTATAAAAAATATATTAGCTCTATGCAAAAGTTGCATGGGAACAAATGTAATGTAGAAAGTTAGGCACTTAAAGATAAAGTATAGGTGCAATTGTTACGTTGAAACTCAAAGTACATTTATTATTCTATATTGAACCAAAAAAGACAATTTTTCCCAATTTGTTCCATGCTTTTCACCTGTTTTTAATTTTACTGGCCTTCTTCCCAAGAAACACAGCTCTGGACAAGTAACAAGCTCAACTTCTTGTGCAGTTGTTTTCACTTGGTGTAAAAACTTGCTGCATTTGAGTAGCATTTTCTCCTTTCCCCTTTTATTTTTCTTGGAGTACCCGTGGGGAGAAACAAGGCTTTTGGGAGGAGTAAACAAAACTACAGTAAAAAGTAAACTATCCGGAAAGTGGGAAATGCTAGATTCAAAACATGCAAATATTTTGGTTAGTTGAGCACATGAAAATTGGAGCACAAGTTACAATATGTTTTGCACAAGGTTAGTGTTTTACTTTTCTTGTTGTAGACAAGATTTATTATTTTTTTACAGATTAGAACTATTTTCTTTGCCTATGAATATTCTACAGTGTATTCCTAAAGCCACAGCTAACTTAGAAGCTTTTTCTCTGTTCTAAATCTAATTTACTTTCTAATTGAAGTTGAGGGGAGGGGATGTAGTAAGGCTTTGTTTGGACTTTTTCGTGGCTCCGAAGTAAGACCATTAAGTAAGTGCATGATTATAAAACCTTAATAAGAAATAGATTGTTCCCAAGAATTGTAACCACAAATTATTGCAGAAATGTCACAACATTGAAATTGCAAAATTAACCTTGCAACATCAATCAAGATATTGGATCTTTGACAAAATTCATTAGTTTCATAGTTTCCTTAAATTCACATAGAAAGTTTCTTTAAATTCTTAAATTCCTTCATTGCATCCTTTTCAAATAGTTGACTTTATCCTGTGCCAATATTTGTTTTGTTACAGGTCTGTTTTATAATAATTTTCCTAACAACTTTTACATTAAAAGGCAAATTTTTAAAAATTAATGAAATTATCCAACCTAAACAAAAGTTAATTAGTTGCAGAAATTTTTTTTAGAAATCTCTAAAAAAAGTCAGAATTTTGTTAAAGACTGCCAGTGTGTGTGTGTGTGTGCTTCTGGAGGTCCCCTCTTAACTATGTTAAGGAATTCAGAAAGTTTTATGTATCTTTTGCTTTTAGGATTTTTTGTTTTGTTAATGTCTGTTGTAACGTTAATTTATGTTTTTTTTTTACTCTCTCGGTTATTAACTCCCTTTATGACCTATTGCATGACGTTTCATTTTCTTTTTTTTATTTTAGATATGGATGTTCCTGATATAACTACCTATCACACTGAAAGACTGAATGGATTAGCAAGAGTTATCATTTTAAATCCAGTTGAACAGATCAGTCAACCAACTAACGATTCAGAACAGCAATCCTCTAAGCAACTCATCAATGAACCTTATATGAAAGAATTGTCCAAACAGGTGAGGCTTTGATGTAAGAAAACACATAAAGTGCATAAATGAAATTAAAGTAAAAAAGGGTTCTATTTTTACAATTGTTTTTCCATGTATTGTTGACTGTTGATAATTTTAATATATGATGAAATTATCTTTTTTTTTTTATCATAACATTATGTTTTTTCAGTCTAAAGCATCTGTTGATTAGTGCTGCAGTCAAGGAGGGATGGCATTTTTCACATTTTATTTTAATATTTTAACTCGACCATCCTGCCCCATTTTAAATGCTATACCTTTAATTTCAATAGCCCTTATGTTTGCATCTGTAAGGTGCAGAGTGGTGGGTGCCTTTTGTATTCAAGATTATTTATTTTTTACTGATCGAGATATTTATGGCGATTTCGATTTTCAATTGCAATTTCTGCAGAAAGTCCATCTTCCTCCTACTGTCCTTTATAATTTTGTTCAACCATTTTTGTTAGTTGAACATGACAGGTATGCAAGCTATTTTCCTCATTTTTGCACTTTGACTATTTTCAATCCAGTTGCGGTTTACACTTTTTAATACTTCAAAATTGCTATTACAGTAACACTCCGCAAATCCGAACTAATTGGGGCTGCAACCTGTTCGTATTTCAATTTGTTCGGATTAGCCGAAAACTATTCATAACACAATAAACGAACCCTCGTTACGGTATAGGACTTAACTTTGAGCTGGGCAGGTTTGTTTGGCTCGCAGAAATTTGTTTCTTCAAAAAAAATATTTAATGTAATGTTGAAAATATTTAATGAAGAAAGTGGACTACCAACAACTTCGAGCTCTACTTCTAAAAGACAATGCCTCTTCTCACCCATCAGACATGCGGCTGATAGGCGAGGACATAAAAGCAGTTCTTCTGCCTCCCAATGTTACATCACTGCTGCAGCCCATGGACCAGGAAATTCTACAGAATGTAAAACTGAACTACCGGAAAATGCTCTTACGATATCTTATTGAAGAAAATGGTTCTCTTTCTATCCTTGCAAAGATGAAGAAAGTTACTATAAAAGAAGTTATTTACTGGGTTGTAGAATCGTGGCAAAATACAAGTGTGAAAATACTGCGGAGATCTTGGAAAAAGCTGTGGGCTAGCCTCGAGTTTGAAAAACACCTACCCCTACACCCGTCACACAAGATAACACTGAGTTACTTCATCTTGTTCCCCAAGTAACAGGTTGTGAGGATGCTGGAGAAGGTTGTTTAGAGGAGAGGGCAAGAGCTGATGTTGATGAAGAATGCAGCAAACATGAACTAGTGAGTCTGGTGATAAGTCAACATGACGATAATGTTGCTAGTGACACTGAGGAAGAAGAAACTCCGACTTATACTGACTCTGCTCTTGACATCGCATTGTGCTTCGTAGAACAACACGCAGCAGCCACGCCAAACGATGTCATATGTTCATGCGATGCTGGCTCGCAATTGCCTCCGGTGGAAGGTTTTCGTCACCGACTTCAAGTGAAATTGATATATTGTGAGTTTGTATTGTTATAGAAATTGTTTTATAAGTTTAATAAGTAATAGTTTTTAATTGTTTTATTGTGACAAAATAAATAAGTTTCTCTTTTTTGCGTGTGTTTTTCAAATTTTAGTTTGTTAAAAAAAACTCCTTCGGATTTGCGGGGCTTTACTGTTTAAATTTCAATATGACGGAATACATTTCACATTAAAAAACTTTTTGTGTGTTACAGGTTCTGGAATTATTGTGCATAAAAAATAATCCTCTACAGCAAAAAGTATTGAATTTTGTAGCATCTAGCATTATTCTTCAAGTTAGTGAATATGACCCAAAACTGGCAAAGGAATGCTTCTGGGATGCTATTTTGAAACCACTTGAAATGTGGATTGGAAGTATGTTGTATTTTTAAAGTAATTTAACACCAGCTGTTTTAAATTATACTGCTTATGTCATCAGGATTTTTACTTATTGCCCTCTCATAACTTTCAGTCTATTTATCTGCAGTATGCACTCCCACACACATGGGCAAATACAGAACCTGTATGAGTTCAGCTATGACTGAATCAGCATACTAACTCAATATCTACTGAAAAGGTTACTGAAAATGAAGAAACATTCATTCAAGATTATTGTACTCCAATTAACCCATGCTATGTGTCTTTTTCCTGTAAAAAAATCTATGTACATGAAATGTTTTTCAATTATTTACTAATTTGAACTATTACATATTAGTTTTGTTTCTTCAAAATATTTTACGATGATGGTGTCAATTAGCTGCCAAAGATATATAGAAGTTAAAATTGGCAATCCATGTATCACTGTTTGGAAGTTTAATTCAATTCTTACATTAACATTCCTAGTCACTGATTATTTCAATTTAATTGTATTTGTTCACATTTTTAATTCTAGTTCCTAAAAAATTTTTTTTTCCAAACTAAATTTCCTCGAAATTGAGAAAATTCTTTTCACAGAAGTATAAAACCAAGTCATTATGATATTTAGTGGAAAACATTTCAGTGAATAGCAAGGCCTTATGACCATTTTAAATAATATTCTTTCATTTATTAATTGTAGCAATGACTATCATGTAATCAGATGCGTCCTTTTAGTTGTCATCTTCTTTGATGAAGAAGCATATCAGGTTATACATGCTCTTTTCCTTTTTTTTTCCCCCTTTCAAATCAAGAAATAACGCAGATTTCTGCAGTAACTTGAATAGCTTGAGTCTGCATAGGAGACTGTATCAAAAGTTATTAGTATCAAAATCACATGTCTCACTTCCAACAATTTTGAATGATGTCACGTTTAGAGTGGGAGGAGGAGGAGGGTCAGGAAATTATCGGTTTTTGTGACAAGGGCTCAGGGTGTAACAAGAAGTGTAACATCACTCGTTCTGGTTTTTAAAAAAATAGCCTCCACTCGAACTAAATTTTTTATATTTTTTTAATATAAGACGGGGAAAGGGGTATGGTGAAGTGTGACACTTGATGAGCAATGGGATGAAGGGGGGGGGGGGAGATAAAAAATATTGGGAAAAAGTGTGTTTTATTTATGAAAAGCTCCTAATGAATTTCTTACACAAATTCTCAAGTTTCAATTTTAGTATGAGTCTTAAAATTTTATGATTTATTCTTAGATTAGAGACAGTTTTTGTGAAATAAGGGGTAAAAAAAGCGATACAAATAACAGACTGCTGCATCATGAATACATCCTTTATTTATAAAGCATTTCATAATTATGGTTCCTCCCCTCAAAGGAGAAAGGATCTCCTTCTCCTTTTAAAAAGATGGAAAAACTTTAGCTCTTTCTTTCACAAAATATTCATGCAAAAATGACATAGTTCTTGATGGCTCCTCAATAAAATAAAAAAAAAGAGATATCCTTCCCTTTTTATTTGGAGCTAATATAATCTTGTGATGGCTTAAATAGTAAATTTCATATGTAATATGAGAAGAAAAATCATCAGATTTGAGATACAAAAAACTATACAATCTTGTTTATTTTTTGTGCATTTTATTGCGCTTGATGAACTGAGTCAATGCGGTGAAAATGTTCGCAACAAGAAAATTTAGTCATTTAGTTCTTTCATGGTCATAATATCGAATGTGAAATAATATTATATTAAACTGTAGTTAATCAGTTCTCTTTCAAAGGTCATTATACTGCATTGGGTCACTGTAATGCAGGGTCATTATAATGTTAGTCGACTGTATATATATATAATCTCCTCTTGTAAGGTTAGTAGCTATGCTATGTGTAAAATATACGTACTCATTACATATTTATAGGATGGTTTTCAGATGGTTGAAAGTATTTGACTTTTTTTGTATTTGTAGGTGATGCTGATGTCATTGTGGAAGAAAGAGATTTAAATGTTTGCATTGACAATCTGAGTGCTGTGAGTATAATTTAGTATTTATTTTTAGTAGAATTTATTAATGAATTACTTAATTGATTGAATTTTATATAGATATTCATTTCTGGAGATTTTGCTCTAAGCCAGCCCCATATAAAGGTTTTGTGGCCTTATTTCCAAACTTTGTTCCACCTTCTGAATCTCATCAATAATGTATCATATCTAAAGTAAGTATCTACAAATACATCTATTTGTTTTTTAATTGCACTATTTTTATGTACATGATTTCTTTCCAGCTCCAAAAAAAAAAAAACGAAATCAAGTAAAGTAAAACCCTGATTTAGCTCCCACCCGACTAAGCACCAAATGTGTTAAACCACCAGAATCTTATTGAAACAAATCTTCCGTACATTAACGTCAGTGTTAAGCATATGTTAAAGTGTTAACTGGATATAACGCCAATCAATAATGATTTGAAGAAAAATAATTTCTTTGTTCAATTATGCTAAATACACAGTGAAGATTCCCGGCTCCATTTACAGGTTTTTCTCTTCAAAAAAAAAAGAAGACATAAATAGAAAAATAAATAACATTTAACAATAAATAAAATTTCTCTTCAACAAAACAAAAAAGAAAAGAAAAGAAATTAAATAGCTGCTCAAGCGGTCTTGTAAAAGCAAGTGCAAAATGACTCTTCCGGTGGTTCATCATTCTCAGACTCGGACTTCGTTTTCTTTGCTGATTAGGCTTCACAGCAAATGGGCAGTTCTAGTTGTCTTCATTCCCTCCTTCACTTGATTGGCGATTTCTCTTTTTTTAAACACTCATTTTTTAAAAAATGTCTTTTACTTTTGTTTTTAACTTTATCAGTTTTTTTATTATTCCTTTTGTAATGCATTTTTTCTGGCACATTTTTAAGAGTTGTAGATTCTCCTTTTCTTCTGATAACTGTGCCCCTCTTTCTTGAATTTGTTTTTGGGTGTGGTTAAGAAATTTCAGGAAAAAAGCTAACTTGCCCAACTAGCCCCAACCCAAATATTTGAGACAAAGGTGTGGTTATGAAATAACAATTTGAATAAAACCAAATCCATTCCAGGTATAAAAAAATACAACAGATTTGTGCAAATTTAAAAGTTATGAATGATTCTTGACATGTACAGAAGAAATATGAGTTCACACTAATTTTTTACGTTTCTGTTGCAAAACAAACAACGCATGTGTATCCGTCACTCGTTTTACAAATTGTCTCTAGAGTTCGCGTGGTGAATTCCCCCTTTGGTGGCCACTTCTTTTCACCATTTGATGAATTAACGGGCAATGCATGGTTTTCGAGATATTTTGATTGCCCATCTTGCTCCTATGCTCAACTAGCCCTGCTCTACCCTATTATTTATTTATTTATTTTATATTTATTTTTTATGTGCTAAAATATTTTCCTCTAATATAGGACTCAAGTGAAGAATTTGTTGTGCAAAATTCTGACTTCTGTAGATGATGAGAAAGCTCTTTCTTTCCTTGAAGAAGTTTCTTTTCCAGCTGAAAGTTGTCCAGGTATCAATGTTAGCTTTCTTCTTGCAGAAGAAGGAGATGTAAAAGAAGTGGCCAAAGTTGAAGAAGAGTAAGACTGATTTTTTTCTTCAACTTGTTTTGTTTTTATTCCAAAAAGATATTACATTTTGTGCTTTTTCATTGTTCTGCTTTAAGTCATGTGTGCGAAGATAAAAACCATAATGGTTAAATGTAAAAAGGTATTGAATAAAATACTGTATATAAATAAAAGTTACACATACAGAGATAGATATTCTCCAACAATACTCAAAATGGTTGTCATTCTTTACAACATGTACTGTACATCCATCAAAACTTAAGCATTTGCAGAAATCCAACACTTTCTTCGAATCTTCACTGTATATTTTACAGATAGAAAAAAGTTAAAAGCAACTATAAACTTCTATTTTAACTTTAAAATGTAATTTTTACTAGCCATAATCACCTATCAGAGTTGCAGAGCAGGAAATCAAGAAATTTTATAAAGTTTAAATAAAATAAGGTGGTTTTTTCAAGGAAAATTCAAGCAATCCTTACCGCAGACTATTGAATGATTCTTGAGACTGAGTATAGCTGCTTTAATATTTTTGTAGCTTTCATCGATTACAAAGTATTTTTATGAAATCTTTTGATTATCACTCAACAACATCTGCATTTAAAATTCATTTCGGTTTTCCGTTCGCAAAATAAACCGACAATGTTTTATTTACATTACTTAACAAAAGTCTTTTCTAAATGATTAAAGAAAACACTTTTTATTTTTAATTGTAACTAAAATATGAAATATGTTCTTAAAATTACTCATATGGATACCTATAGGAAAATATAGCTGCCTTACAGCATTATGTTTAATTTTTATAATGGATTTTTCATTCATTTTTTAAAAGTTTTGAAAGTTCATCAATTTTCTCTTTGTTTTTTCTCTTTAGTGTTTTCCTTATACAGACCAGATGCCATTGTATTTTTGATCTCCTGAATGAAATTCAGAACAAAAACTTAAATAGTTCCTATTTACTTTTTATTTTGAAAGTAAGTTGAAAATTTGAAAAAGATACTTCTTATTTTATGATACTAAAGCATGAGTGATGCAAATAGTAAAATGGTTATCTATATTGAATTTTTCTATATGTAATCATTTTTGATATTGATTTAAAAAATACTGGAGACTAATTCAAATTCTACATGGAATGGAACAAAATGAAGAGAGCTTCCTGTATCAGGAAAAAGAATAGGTATTGAAAACTGAATTATTGAATAACCTCCATTATTTTTTGACATGAAATTTACCAAGTGTGTAAAGTTAAGTGATCAAGTGCTAATGAATCAAAAGGAAGCAATCCTGACTTATATAGATAAATCTGATATGGAACAAATTAAATGCCCAAAGTTTAGCTTGGCAATAAGAAACAAGCAAATGTTTTGAGGGAACCTTTAATTTAAGAAATGTATGACACTAAATAAAGTTCAAGTGGGATGTTCAGGCATGTTCAAGTGGGATTTCCTAAAAGCCAGAGTAACAGCAACTTGTAAATAAAAGTAAAAGGATTAAGAGTTGTAGAATTACTCAAAAGTTGTGTGTGTGTAATGTCTACTCACAAAAGTAGATATTGTGTATAGTCAGACCTTCCCCAGGCTTGGGCAGGAGGGCGCCTTGCCTTGCCTGCTCTTTGATCCTTGAAATGCGCCCTTTGATCCCTGAAATGTGCCCTTCTTGTGATTTTGTTAGTGAAACGGCGCCCTTTCTACATTTTGCTTATAAACTGAGGCCCTTTAGAAGCCTCTCTTGAGAGTTCTCTTTTGAAGACCTCAAAGTACCGAGCAAGCGCCCCTCCCCTCTTTTTTCTCTTCCATTATCTGTTACTTTGAATGATTCCTGGTCCTTAACTTATAGCTTCATAACTAGAGGAAGAAGTTCTTTTTTGTTCAATCGCTCTAAATACGCTGTGCAGATTCCAGTCTGCATTTGCATTATTTTCTCTTCAAAGAAAAAAAAGATATATATACAAAAATAAATAAAAAGAAATAAGCTATTGCAAGAAACAGCTTTTTTTTGCTGCTCAAGCAGTTTTGTAAAGGCAGGTGCAAAACAATGGTTTCCTGTGATTCATCGTTCTCAGATTTGGACTTTGTTTTCTTTGTTGAATGTCATGTGAATGATAAACCTCTAACTTTTGATACAGTGCCGAACCTCAAATTTGGCATGCTCGAGACCGGATTTCGGAATTTGACGAATTTTGAAACCAGGCCCCAAAATGGTGAATTATGTAAACATCATCGATGGTATGCGCATCTTTACTTCCAATTGCACTGTTTTTTTAACTAGTAGATAAATAAGTAGCTTTTTTTTTGAAAAGGTAATTTTAGTAAATCCATGTATCAATATATTTTACCAAACAAAAAAAAAAAAAAAAATACTTATTCATGGACTTGAATAAAACGTTCCAAATTGCAACACACATTTCAGCAAAAATAAACCATACATGAAAAAGAAAATATTGCTACATCTAAAAAAATATTAGCAGAGAAGTCAAACCAAAACTCCACACATTTGTACAAATCGCAAGGTTACTGGGCGCCATTTATGACCACAGAGAAACAAATAGAGCAAGTTCCTTTATTTTTCTTTTCTTTTCTTTTTTTTTTTTTTTTTTAGGGAATAAAACTTGAAAAACAGACTTTTAAGAACGTAAGGAAAAAATAATTAATTTTTGATACAGAAAAATATTTAACTGCGCCCAAGAAACCAATTTTCACTTTTTAACATAGAGTCGAGTTTTCTGGTTTTATCTTGGTTTCCTGAGTTTAGTTCATGTAGAGCAGGAATATATCAACAAGATTCCTTCGATGAGAATCAAAATTTACTGACATTTGTAAATTTAACAGCTTCTTGGATTAAAATTTCCTGAATTTACAAAAAAAAAAAAAAAAAGGACATTGTCGGGAAAGTGCCGAATTTGGGGTTCGGTACTGTATAAAGAAACCTCAACACCTTGAATTTGTTTTCAAACTTTGAAACCCTTTTGAACTTCCTTAATTTCAGATCAAATATTTTCATTTGAACTTGTAAAAGTAAAAACTCTTTAGTGCCTACAAAAGTCTTGCTCCATTTTGAAAATGTATTGCTTTCTAAATAATGCGAAAGTGGGAAGTAAACATTTTGAAAAGAGTGAAAATAAAATCTAGTGAACGAATTTAAGATCAGAAAAGTTTGTTTCTGTTCTCGCTTTCGATTTTTTTATTGCAATTTTTGTAGAGTTTGATTTGCCTTAGCGATTTCTGTTAAATGTTGCTTTTATTCCTTCCATAAAGTTTCAATAACAATCGAAGTTAAGAGGGGGTGGGAATTCTGTATTTTAGAGATGTCATTGATAAAAACGGTAAAAAAAAGGAAATTTGAAAATGCTGAACAAGAAGGGCTGAAAATAATAGTAAGCCGCAAGAAAGGATTGATCTAAGCTGTAAAATCATAATAAATATAAAGGAGCGAGTTTTACAAAAGCGGATGCAATCGGATCTTGAAATCGAAAAAAAATTGTGGCAAACGAGAAATAGCCTAAATTTTTTCCTTAATTCATGAATGTTAGTAGGTATGCCATGTGATGAATTTCAGAAAAAACTTTTTTGGTCAAAAATGTAGGTCTGATATTGTTAAAAATCCAATCAGATCTGATGGACTTTTTTGGCAAATACCATATCTGATCAAAGCTGGTAATTGTGAATACAAAAAACTTACTTCTATTACTGGACCGAGGTTTACAAAATGGAGTGAAATGTCCTCTTCTTCATTGCATGGAGGATGGAAAACAGAATTGATTTATCTTCATTAAACAATTCTCAAAACATTGCGAAACGAAACTGCTGTTCTAAACTGATAATTCAATACAAACTAAATGGAGTATTGTTAGTTTTCAACTAACATTTTATCCTCATTAATGAAAAGAACAATCTTGGAACCCTATTTAACATATATAAGAACATGAGGGAAAGATTGACAACTTCTTCATTCCTTTGGATTATTGAACAATTTAAGCCCTTTGTGAATGCAGACTTATCTTCATTCATTCTATTCACAGAAGACAAAATTAAAAAAAGGAGTGGAAAAGGGGAATCTTCCTTGGTCACAAGGTTACAAGAGAATGCTGGTTTCTAAAATATACTGTTTTCATTGAAAAACATCAATAGATAAAATGACATATGATCAGAAAAAATAGAGAAAATATTAAACTATTTTTTAGGATTTTTTTGTAAAAATCACACATCAAAAAATTTTGGTTAAATAACCAAAATACCAGAGGATCTTTTTCATGCTTAACGTTTTATAAAGCACCCATTTTTGCGATCGCGAATTTTGTGAAGGATCCATTTTGTGTGAACTTTGCTGATGTTTATTTCTTTGCTGAGTATAGCTTAGATAATCAACTTTTATTGCATAGTTTGTATTGGATCATGATCAGACAATTCAGTAATATTTTTAAAGACAAAAACAAATAGAAAAGTTCCCACTTAAATTTTAAAAATCCCACTTAAAATTTGGGTCAAGGTGGGAAATCCCACCTTGTATTTTTCCCCAGTGTGAACCCTGGTTACCCCATGCCCAAGTTTTGCATAGATCCGTAAATGCAATTTTTAAAAAAATGTACCACCCTAATATACTTGGTGTTTTTACAAAAATGCATAGAAAAATTGTATGTTGCAAGGAAATTATTATGTGAAATGCATAGCTTATTTCTTTTTTTTACATGTAGTAAGACCAAACCATTTCTTTTCTTTTTCAATTGGTTGTTGATGCCATAAATTGCATAATTGGTTAAATTTTTTACTAAAAGCGTGAACATTGTAAAGAAAAACATTACCAAATACGTAAAAAACTAGACTCGACATAAGATTGAGCATTAAACCATGTAATATAATTTCAAAATACTTGAAGTGTATCTAATAAATTGGTTGTAAAACCGATCTAAAATTTAAAAAAAATAAATTTAAGTAAAAAAATTGACTGAGCTAGCTACAGCAGACATATCGATTCTGCTGCTTTTAGCATTAAGCAGAATCGAAGCAGTGCTTTAGTGTTCAATCTCTTGCTTCCAGAGGAATTCCTTATGCTTTGTAACGAAAAATTTTCTTTTATTTTTTATGTATTTCATGATCATAAGCGAACTACTTGTAATGGTGTAAAATCTTTATTTTTGTTATAAAGTATCTCTCTATAAGCAATTGCTAGACTGCAGAAAAATGTCTTGGAATAATGCAGTAAATAATCTTTAAAAATAAAAATAGCTTAAATTGTAATTGTATCCTTCAAAATTGTCAACTTATAAATAATAGTTAAAAAGATATTGAATATAAATTTTCGGTCTTGTGGATTAAATTTTTAGAAATTTATATCTAAGAACATGAAAATTATTAATTTTGAACTAGCATTCATCTGGTTCTGAGATACGGAAATTTCTCCCGCTTTTTCAGTTGTAAGGTTAGCAATTCCTCCATAGTGTTTCTCTGCAGAGTACTAAACTCAAGTAAGAAAAAAAAATATACTGATCAACCATCATATTTCCGTATTAAGCTGTATTTATTAAAAGTGCTTATTAGTTTCTTCATTGTATCATGTTTTTTTTAAATATATATATCAAGATTGAGTTGCCATGGGTGCATATTTTTCATAATGTGTTCTTTTCCAGGAATTTTGCACATTTCATAAAAATGTGAAGGAAGGGAAAGATGGAATATATGATGAAAAATATCGAATCACACTTGCTTTGCTCTCCCAGGAGATAACGGCTTGGGAAGCAGATTTAGGAGAAGCTTTTTTGTCCAACGTTTCTGAAGTCATTGATTCCCTTATGGTATGTGCAGGGTTATTTTTCACACACACACAAACATATAAATAATTTTATGTTTGTTCTATTCTAATCAAGCAGATCCTGGAAAGTATTGCTGTCTTATGACTATCAATACTTTTGCCTATCAATTGACATTCATTTTGAAAGTGGATAATAGATTTTGCTCTTTTGATACTATTTGAAAATATTACTTCCAAACTAAATTCAAATTATTTTTTTAAAAAGTTTACTATTTTGTACTGTCAAAAGTAAAACTCCTAAGAGTTTTGTTAATGCAAGCCTACCACAGGGCTTCTACAGCTGCGCCAATTGCGCCAAAACTATTTTTCTGCTACATCCTAATGCAAAATGCGTTTTTCCTGAAAAATTGCGTCAAATCGCGATTTTCGGTTAAAAATATCGAAAAAAATTTTACATTTTACATTTTTTTATCTAAAAATCAACATCATTTGTTACATTTTCCTTTTAATCAAACAATGTTTGGCTTTTGAAGTAGTTTATGAAAAAATATTAGCTCTGCCCCCTCTTAAGAACATTAAATATAAATGAGAAAATTGAGCAGAAGGAGTGATGTATCCCACGCTTGTAGCAGAAAACGTCGGACAATTTCTAATGTTTTGTAGTATTATATAGAGAAAAAATCTTAAGTGTTTTCTCACGATACTTTGTATTTTCTAATGTTTAGGAAGTAATAATGAATGAAAAAACAATAAGAGATGCTAAAAAGCTTGCTGCTCCATTATAAGATTTCTGTAAAATTCCTTAAGCTTCACTTTTCACGTGCAAGCAAAGGAACGCATATGTTCTGCAATCTTTTTGTATCCACCACAAAAATTTGATTTTTTTCATTTCAACCATTCATTATGTTTCTTCTAAAAGTAAATAAATAAAATTTATTTTCATTTGAATTAAAAGAGTTGTTTAGAAATGGGCTTTCAAATACTGGGCTAAAATTAAACATTGAATTGCAACTTTTTTTTCTTTTCTCATTACTATTTAAATTCTGTAATCAATGACATATAACCTCAAGCATTTGAAAATCATTAAGCATAAATATAAAGAATGTAACAAGTAAAAAATTTGCAGTGAAGTGCAAAAAGTCATTTTAAAAAAATCAATAAATAAATTTGCACCAGATTTTGCTTTGTGACAGCTATAATCATTTTGAAAGAAACAAAAACTACACCAAAAAAAAAAAAACGTGTATATCTTAATGAATTGAAGGACTTTAATAAACATGTCAAGCAATATTATTTGCAGAAATAAAAATTTTGGTGTGGATGAATGGCCTCATAAAAGTATTCCTGTTTAAAGTTTCAATTTTTAACCGACTTCACAAAGGAAGGAGGATACATTCATATTGTATGTATGTCGTTTTTTTTTTGTTGTTGTTGTTTGTCCACTCATAACTTTGCACCGGATGAACCGATTTTCATGATTTTTTTTAATCTCTCGAGGGTGGTTTCCCATAGGTCCCGTAACCTTCGTTTGACCATATTCGATAATTAGAAAAAAGTTATGGGCAGAAATAGGGTCATTTTTTTGGTTTTTCATCCATAACTTTTGACTAAATGAACCGATTTTGATGACTTTTTCTTTAATAGATAGAGAGCTGTCTAACTCAAATATCGCACATCAATCTGACTACATTTATTTTTTTAGAAAAACCGTTACGGGTGAAAAATAAGTATTTTTTATTTTAATGGAAAGGCTTAACTTGATTTTTCTTTGTTGGGAAAACTATTAATAAATGGAAAACTCATTGTTAAAAAAGTTTTTGTTGCCATTGTGCTATAATAATAAATGCAATTACAGCAAGATTTTGACTGAAGGCTTCTCTGAGGCAAAAATTCAATCCAATCAGTTTGTTTGCTAAAATCGACTTCTCAAAACGGAATTTTTCATACAAATGATTAGTTTTTGGTGTCATTCATTCAAAGAAGGTTTGCTCTTTGATATAGATTTTTTAAAAATAGAGTATTTATATAAAAAATGTATTTACACTAAAATTAAAAAATTAAATAGTAGAAAAAAATAAGAACCGACCTCTAATTATAAATTGCGCTAAAAAGTGATGAAATTATCATGCAATTTCTTTTTCTTCAAATTCAATTTTGTTTCTTTCTGCAACCAATTGCTGTAATGCTAGAGCTCCTCATATTTAATTGTAACTGTTGCACAATTTTTGAAAGATGTAAAAATTAATTCTTGGAAAAAATAAATTAATCATTAGACATTGAATTATTTTGATATAAGAAGTAATACATTTCACCTTTCTATTATAGAACTTAAAAATATAATTTGAAACTTTAATTTTCTTGCTGCAAAATTATGGAAATCAACAATTTACTTTTGGTTTCATTAATTACTTCCAAAGCATCTAGAGTCCGTAGAAGCACTGCTATCGCTGACTATTTTTCCTTGTTCATGAACTATTTTTCCTTGTTGATTGAACTTTTGTGTTAAATGAATTTTATAATAAAATTCAAATGCAGTTCCATTGCTGATTGGTATGTTAGTATTATTTGTTTCTAATGAATTTTTCTGAATGAAGTTAAAATTTGATGTATTTATTGAGTGGAATGTCTTTTGCACATTCTGTATGCTACTAAAAATTTTTAAATTTTCCAAGAATATGGGAGTAATATGAAGCCAGTTTTTTAGCAGTAAGTGCAATGAATTTTAAAGATGATATAAAAAATAGGAATATGTGCAGAATGTTAAGTGTATTTGTCTGTTATTATTAAAGATCTGTATTCGTGTTTAGATCTTGCTGGAAAATTCTCACTCTGATGATGAAAAAAATGCATATTTGGGGGAAGATATCATTATGACAGTTCTGATGTTTTTAAATTCTCTTCTAATGATTGATGACAAAGTAAGTACTATTTCTTCCCTAAATTTCTGAAAATTTGTCTTAACAAAAATATTAATGTTATCTAAATGTAAATCAAATTGAATCTTTCTCCCCGCATTCAGTGCAAAAGGAAAAGTTATCCAGACAAAATATTATTATTAGAATTAATTGCTTACTTTAAAAGTTTTAGAGTTTAGAGATTATTATTACTTTATTTTATTTTTTTATTAAAATGTGCCATTATTTTTACCGGTGAACAATACTGAATATAGATTTTTTTTCTCTCTGCAGCTAACTCCAGATGATTGGGCAGCTCTTCAGAAATGTGTTCCAGGTTTGCAAAGACTGCATGACTGTAACATTGAACCCTACCTGAAAGCAGTAATATTCAATATTCTTGCATATGTTGCTACTCATGGTGCAGGAGCAACTAGTGAATCATATGCTGAGATTATCAAAGATGTGTGTTCAAAATACAACTCTGAATCTGTGGAAACTTTAGGAGAACATTCTAAAACTGATTGTGGCTCTAATGGAAAACCCTTTCTTATTGATAAAGATTCTTCAGAACCCAAAGAATTGAAACATTCGTCAAATAAAAGCTGCCAAGCTGGTGATGTGCATTCACGTGAGTTGAATTCGCCCTCTAAAATTAAAATGAAACCTTCCAGATCAGTCAGGAAAAGTGGAAAATCAAAAGCTAAAGCGCAAAAGTGTACAGAGTTTCAATCTGTAATGATTGACTTAGAAGATGATTGCATTCCTACTAGAGGTCATGGTATCATATCACTAGGAAAATTGATTACCAAAAAAGATGAAGAAACGTTATCTCACAAGGAAGAAATTTTAAATATTTTACAGGTAATTTTTTTCAATATGCAAAATTGAAAACAGGGTATTTTTGATTATTTAATACAGCAATGATATTTATTTTGCTCATTCGTTTTGATTTTTTGAACTTTTTTCTAAATGCAGCATTTAGTCTTGTTTGTCTTCCTTCAGTAGATTTCTCATCAAAAGTTTAATTTTGTACATTGAAATATTTATAAGTACAGTAGAGCACTCAATAACTCAGCCACACCCTGGCAAGGCAAAAACCCCCACAAGCAGGCCCATTTAAGGTCTTAAAAAAAAAGAGTAGTTAGTTTTTGCAAAATCGTCTGGTTAATGATATGTGTATTTTCTTTGTTTGAAAAATCTGTGTGTTTGTGTGTTGGTCGGTTGTCTTTTTCTTCCTCTTTTCTCCATATCAAGTTATCATCTCTTAATATTAACAAAACATAAAATAAGTAAAACTTACAAAAAATCAAGTTTTTTCTTTCTGCTGGGTGCAAATATTCAGCAACATTGACAAAAATGACTTGCTATGGGATTGTTGATAGCTATTCTTTTCTCATTATTATAAGAAAGGGATTTGTTTTACAAGACCTGTGGCCGATCCATCCCATTTCTGTTCTTGGAAAAATCTCCCACATAATGTGACTCATAATTTGACACATTTTTATCCCTGTTGAGTTTAAAACCAATTTCCGACATAGGAGGTCAGGGAGGGAGCTTTCTTGGCACCATTGTGTAAAGAAGTAGGCAAGTGCTTTCTTTTCCCATTTGGGACCGGTAGTTAGTACCAAGTAGAAAACAAAGATAACTGGACAAAGGGTCAGATCTCTATCTTGCATATGATCATGAGAATTGTCTCAGAAAATGAGATCCCTGTGTCCACAAGTGGAGACATGAGCCGTGGGCTTCCAACCAAGCCTTTAAATCCAAGGTTTGGTTTACATCATAAAATACTTTCTATCCTAATTTCTGAAAGCTCTCTTTGTAGAGAGGCTGCGGCACAGGGACAGTAGAACAGGTAGGCAACTCTCATCAGTCCGGTCCCGATGGGCAGTTCTGATTGTTAAGTGTCTTAGAGTATTTGGAAGGAGCGTTGATAGTGTCCGTGCCCTTCGGAGTAGTCTGGGAAAATCTCGGTGCTGTATACAGTAGGTTATAGTTAGTGTTGGGTACCCCCTTAAACAAATGTCTATGATTTTCTAAAAAAAAAAATCAAAATTTGTGGCCCCTAGCAAAGTGCTGCGGATCCCAGTAAAATCTGGTTATAATGAAATTTTGGTTCCTATCACTCCTAGGATGTTAAAAAATACCTCCCAGATACTCAGGAACCTGAGGCTGATTAATATTTAGGGGTGATTGTTCAAAAGTCTTGATGCTCTTCTATTATTTTAAGAAATATAATTCATATGAAAGATATAGAAGAAAGTTTCATGGTGATCACAACATATTAGTAATTTTGAATCAAGCGTTTTAAATAATCATAAATCCCATAATTATGATTATTTAACATCATATTATGAAAGGGTCATAATTATATGACCCTTATGTTGTTTAAAACTTATGTCATAAGTTTTAAATAACATAAGGGTCGCTTCCTGTTTGAATAAACATTTTTTAAACCTGCCACAGTCCCACATAACATTCAAAGATAATAAAACGTTTCGTATAACAATCCCATAGTGTTTTTTATTGTGGAAAAATATATGAATATTTATAATTATGCTATGCAAAATTTTAAATTTTTACATGTCGGGTACTGAAAATTTTTTTTTCAGAAAAATCAGAAAGTAATTAAGAATTCCAGAACTCTTTAAAATTAGCTGTTTTATCAGTTCGCAAATTGGTAGTTTTGTGCGTTTTGCCTTGATGGCTGGAAAGGGTGTGAAGTGGGGTTTGACCGCCCAGTCCTTGCTCCAGATTTATCTATTTAGCTCAGTGGGTCGCTCAGATTATGAGGTTAGGCTTTTAAAAGGATCAATATGCAATATGTATACTGTATAGTCTAGAGCAGGGGTCTCCAAACTACGGCCCGCGGGCCACATCCGGCCCGCGGACAGATCAGCTTCCCCGTCGCTAATGGCATCTGGCAAAAAAGTAATCATATTTTACACCACTAGTGGACTGATTCAACTTTTTACCACCGGCAACAATTAATGATAATATGGTTTTGGCCCTTGGAATTTACTGGGAGTAATCAATATGGCCCTAAGGCTGGAAAGTTTGGAGACCCCTGGTCTAGAGCAAAGGAGAGAGAGGGGACATGATTCTGTTGTTTAAATTCATTAAAATGGAAAATATTGATGGGTTAGCTACATTTATGCACAGAGGGTTAAACCAGAGGCCATTGTTTTAAGCTTTTCAAATCTCAGGCTAATCTTGAAGTTAGGAAAAATTACTACTTCAATTGGGTTGTAGGCAGTTGGAATAGCTTACCGAAGCGACTCTTGCAGTGGAGTAAAAACTTTTAAGAAGGTTCTTGATGTTCATTGGGGTTCGGTTGTTAAATTGACTAAGACCAACATAGTTGGGCCCTGTGCCTGTTGCTGGTCATCACTTTTGTATTTATATTTGTATTTGTAATGTAACAGATATAGCAGATAAAAGCTCAAAAAAAAAAAAAGGTTTTTTAAACGCAAAGTTATTCTAATTGCCTTGTTTTCCGGTGGTCAAAATATGTGTTAGAATAAAAATCTTCCGTATCAAAAAAAAAAAATGTTTCTTCTGCTTGTCAGTACATTACTTTGTGATTTTAACACATTCTAATCAAATTTTGTTAAATATGCAATTTATTGTTTTTCAGGAAAATTTAGAACATGAGGATTCTTACATTTATTTGTCAGCTATCCAAACACTTTCCATTCTTGCTCAAATCGATACAGATTTGGTCCTTCCTATAGCTTTGAAGTGCTTGCTACATCCTGAAGAAAAATCCAGTGAATACATCATAAAAATGGGAGAGGTTCTTGTTAAAATCTGCCGCATGTTAGGTAAACAATTTTAGAGTCTTTTTATTGATTTCAACACGATTTTAAACTTTCAATTTTGAAACACTTTCATCTGCTATGTCAAATTGTTTTAAGTCTTGAAACTTTTATGAATTATCAAGTTTTAATTGTTAATTCAGTATTTGGTTTTTATTTTTAGAATAAATCTTGGATGCTATTTGTTTGTCAATCTGTGTGCTTTAATTTATTAAACTTGAGTTCAAAAGGGAAAAAAAAAGTACTTTTAAACATTGTCCTTAACTGAAAAAGTGATTGCAAAAAAAAAAAAAAAAAAGTGTGTGAAGAAAGTTGACTAAATTAAAATATGAGTGTATTTATGTGATTAAATATATTCATGCATACATACATATATACCTTGGTTACTGTTGATGCAATGCAAACTGTCTACCTGTTATTACATTGCATATATATTTATGTATATACAATATATAAATTATTTTTTAAGATTTTGCTGGTAAAGTTCTTAAATCTTAAGCATAATTGCTTAAATTTTTCATTAATTTGCACTTAAACAGGGACTAAAATTCAGGTCATGATGACGGGATTCTCACCCAAATTTTTCAGATTGCCGCTTTGAAAATACAGGTCGGGGCGGTTCATTTAAGATTAGGAAAATTTCAGTGAAAATGCAAAAAACTGCATTTTTTCCCCTTATACGTAAACTGGGATGGATCCAGGAATATTTTCTGGAGAGGGGGCACTAAGAAGTAAAAAGTAATTTTTCCTCTTAAATATAATCATAATAAAATTTTTGTCAGGATTTTTATGCTTTCAGTTATAGGTGAAAATTAGCAGTCACCACTCTCCATTGTCTCCACCTGCTGACGTTAAGTAGTAAAAGTGGAGATTGCTACTCGTGTATGGCAACTTTTTAGCATATTCTACTGTAATTGTTTTTTCTTTCTTTTTCTTCTCCTGGCGTTCCGAATGAATTTTTCTCGATTTTTTTTTTTTTCATGGAAACATGCCGATATTGAACATGTGCTTTGCCAAAAATGTATGTTGAATTTCAACTTTCAACATCCTGTATTTATTTAAATCATATTACAGAGTTTTCACGGTCCTTAAAAGTACTTAATTTTAGTTCTAAGTCCTTAAAAGTACTTAATTTTAGTTCTAAGTCCTTAAAAGTTCTTAATTTTCACAATCGCCAGAGTATTCTAACATCTGTATCTTCCTCTTGCTTTTATTAAAAACTTCAGCGCCTGCTACTGCCTCTCCAATTTTTGCTAAAATATATTTCCGGCACTATATAATGCCAAAAATTCATTCTGCCGATCTACCTATCAGCACGCTTGAAGCATGATCCTAACTTTTCGCTGTGTAATAGTAATTGTATTTACTCCACACAGCAGTATTTGATTGCAAATGCAGTAAATGTGAAGGCATTCTGGTGATAGGTGTGGCTTTAAGATCTTCTACAGTATTTTTCAGGTCCTCAATACTTTTAGAATTGGTCCTTAAAAGTCCTTAGTTTTTGTTTTGAAAAAAGAATGGAACCCTATATTAAAAGTTTTAAATAATTTTAGCATGTGCTAATTCAAATCTGCATATTTCTTGTTTTATTTCAATAATTAATTTATTTTCTAAACAATTTTAAAGTTAGTTTTCAATTCTTATTGGCAATTTTAAGAAATGGCCACTAACAAAACTGAGTCTACCGGTCACTGGCTACTAACCACATCTCTGAGTTTTCACCTATACTTTGAGTATCTCTTAAAACCAATTCGTTTACATTAAAATGCAGGAAATTGAATAAAAATTATGTAATGGCATAATAACAAATTAATTTCATTCCTTTTCCTAGGGGCAACTTTAGTCCTGTGGCATCCCTTCCCCTAAAATCTGCCACTGGTATTATTGCAAAAAAAAAATCACATGTGATTGGTGTGTAGATATTATTAACAATGGTCAACAATATTTATCTTTAAAATAGAAAAACTGAATTTCTTAAGAACAGAATTTTCCCACTTTAACTTTTTCTATTTTTTTTTTTTACAGTAGGTTCAACATAAAATGCACAATCTTTTCACATCCTTAAAGGAATTAGAATTTTCTGTTTAAAATTAATTCCTAAACTGGGTTGATATTTTTTGATATTATTTTAATCCATTTTTTTTTTTTTTTTTGAGCACTTTATTACACAAATGGAAGCGACTCGCCTAAAATGTTATCAATGCACTAATGTACTCCTTATATAGCAACGAAGGCACAAACAAATGAGTCTTGAGGGTTTACCTCTGTAAAAGCTCTTTTTTAAAACCATACTGCTAATCCTAGTATGGTAATACATATGCACTTAAAGACTTAGCCCCTCTCCCGTCCCCGCCCCTCCATGAGGAAAAGATTCTGGTTATGCCACTGTATACCTTTCTACTTGAATAAAATTTATTCACAAGTAGGATACAAAGACTTTCACAGGGAATACATAAAAGGCTGAAAAAATCGAACACTAATTGCAATTTTTCGCCCTTACAAAAATTTGCCATTTTTCTCCAAAATATATAAAGCTTGGAGGGGGCCCCCTCTACTTGAAAAGTTGAATTTCAGCCCTTCTTAAAAGTATTTAGTTTATCTGCAGTATTATCCAAACTAGATATGTAACATTTAAGTGTGTCTCTACTTTAGGCATAGAAAACATAGTTACATCCTAGGACAAAATGTTTTTAAAGAGTAATTGAGCAATGAAGCAATTAAAGTTATAACATAGTGGTTGAAAAAATGTAAAAGGCTTAAAAGCCTTGTAAATCTGATGTTTCCTTTACACTAAACTAAAATTTGAGTTTATTAATCAATGGTTTTCTCGCTTCAAATGTTTTGGAAGAATTTTGGTATTTTTTTCCATGTGAGATGCAATTTTGTTTTCTTCTACTTTTTGTTAAATGACTGACAGACACCTAGAAGCAAAGGGGTGTAAGTGACAAAATTGAAAATTTGGAGATAAATAGTGCAAATGATAGGGAGTGATACTATTCTATACTGCGGAAGAGAGACGTTGGAGTTGCCCTAACAGGTGCTGCCCTCCAACCTGATTTAGAGAAAAAATAGCATTAAAGATCTCATAAGATATACATTGCTGAATAAATGTTTTGTACATATTACTTTAGTCATTCTTGTACTTCAGATGTGCCATGCCATTTGCAATTGAGATAAAATTTAGACAAACTTTCATACTTTTTCAACTTTTATGGATCACTTTTGCTTCAAATTTATGGAGTTTAGCTGCTTTTCACGTGCAAGTCCCGATTTTTTTTAGATTCCAAAGTCTGATTGCATCTGCATTTAAATGGGAGTGGGATAGAGTGTTAGGCAACATTGTGCCATCATCATCAATAAAAATCCTCAATCCTTGGATTTATTGAATGAGTAAAATTAATTCCCCCCCCCCCCCCCCCCCCCCCGATTCCTCCTTTCAGTTGGTGCCTTCTGCTGCTGAGAAGTTCATGGACCTCCTATGACGCATTGATATAAAAGTGCAATATCCCTTTTTTTTTATCATCTGAAACCTCAGGACAGACCCATCATTTCAAAAAAATTTATGGGGGGGGGGGAGTTTATGTATTCAATGCATACTATACGTAAAAAACAATAAAATACTTGTATAAATATATTGTATTTCTGCAAGGCAATGTGCACCTGCTCCCTCTTGATTCCCCAAAGAATGGTCTTGCCTTACGATTATTTGTTTTGTGTGACAAGGCACCTAAATCCATCATCTTCATTAATTCAGCTTCAGTTGTTCTCACAGTCATATGCATACACTCGAAGCTCCCAAACCCAGTGGCCAAGGCTTATGTTTTACGATTCTTTTCCAAGGTTGATGCAAAATTTTATAAGAGATGCAGGAATTTGCTGTTTTCAGAAGCAATCTAAGTGGATAAAATTGATGTCAGTTAGATAGTATTTGAGACAATATCATTAAAACTAGATGATACCCACAAGAACCCATTAGATATGCGAATGATGCATTGCGGTTCTACTGTATATATATTGGTGTATTTATGTTTTATCTTCAAAAATAAAAAGGTAAATAAGTGGAATGAACTTATCCCCCATCTGTTTATGATTTTAGGTGATTTAACTTTCAAATATAGGGAACAGTTGCTGCATGCATATTTGATAGGAGCAAAAAGTGCAGATGCAAATGTACGATCTTCCAGTCTTTCAAACTTGGGTGAAGCATGTTTTCATTTAAAATTTAACATTGAAGGCCACTGGCTGCAAGAGGTAAGCCAAATAAGTGTTAATTAATGAATAATGAAAATAAGTGTATTCTTAATAAACAATGAAAGTAAGTGTATTGCTAGTAAATAATAAATTAAAATATTTTTAAACATTTCTTTAAATCTTTGAAAAAAGTTTAAATATTTTACTAAGACAAATTTTCTTTAATCTCATAAGCTTAGGATGTTATAGTAATATTTTATCCTTAGAAGACTACTTAAGAGATCAACTTCTGTCACTTATTGTGCTTTGGAATGTATAATTTCTTAGGAAGGAATTTATACTATACAAATAAAATTCTAAAGAAATCCCTCATTCCAAAGGCCGAAAGTGAAACATTAAATGATGATTTTAGGGACATGCAGATTTTTGGCATCCTACTGTATTTACCTAAATCTCTCTTGATGCAAAACTTTTAAAATGATGTCCTATTCAAGGAATGCCAGATATAAATAAAGGTGACTTTATTATTAAAGTGGTGTAATTAGGCTTTTTATGTGATTTTAATGTAAATTTTTATAATTTAATGCTCTGGCATTAATTAACTAACTGTTATTTGTGGTACTGAAAAATCAACTTTGAAACTTTAAAAACTTCAGAGAAAGAAATCCATTTTTATGTCTTGCGTGAAGATCATTTTATGTTGTCTCCCCACACTGATATTACATTTGCCTTGATATTTTTAATCATATTTATATGCTTTTAGATTTTAGTTTGTGTGCAATCCTTATTGATAACGGACAGAGATTTAGAAGTACGTCGTTGTGCTGTAATGGTTATATATCTGTTACTTCGAGGGGTAGGAAAAGACATACTGCAGGTAATTATATATTTTTTATATCTATAAGTATAAATCCCACTTTCTTGAAACACTACAAATTCAAACCCTCTGATTGATTTTAACAAAAATGAATGCATGTAGAAAATTCAACCTCCTGGGAAAAATTATTAGCAAAGTACCACTAGAAAATTATTTTTCTATTGAAAACGTTATTAATTAAGAAATTTTCTGATCATTTCAGGTTTTACCTCATTTTAACTTATTTCGCCCGCACTGATTATTGTGTTTGCCATGGGGACATGCGCTTATTCAAATGCTCTAGGCAATGCAATTAAAAATCTAATGCTCACCAAGACATAACCACAGCAGATGAGAAAAACATCTGAAAATAATCATCAGAGATGCATGAATATTCTTTTATTTTTGAATTAAAAAGAATTGTTTAGTTTTGTTGTTATCATGGTTAAATTGTGACATAACGTAATAATTTCAAAACTAAGAAAATAAAACATGGTTTGTGTCTACAAACATTTTCTTGTTGTAAAATAAACTTTTGAAATATGAAAAGAATTTCATACACTATTTTGAGCAAAATCAAGAGTAAATAAGTAGTTATTAATGTTATTACTGAACAGAATTTGTTTATTTTTATTTCTTCAAGTGAATGCTGTTTGAGTATAGGCACGTTTGTAATTGCTGTTAATATGAATTAATTTTGTGGAAAGAAAACTTTTTAATTTGAACATTCTATTTTGTGAAAAGCATGTATAATAATAGCCCTTTTTAAATCAGCATTTCCTTTTCTACTCTTACGAAACCCAATGTCCAAATTCAAGGGTACCTTAATGGCAAGAGTAGGTTGAGTAGAAATTTGGGTCTATTACCGAACACTTCACAATATTAGAAACACACTTTTTCCCAAAATTCTTCCTCATATAATTGCATTTATTACGTATAAATGTGTAAAAAATCGCACTAAAGCAGCAGCAAAATGTATTTTTAAGCAGACCAAAAAAACTATTGAATATTTTTAGCTAAAATTTTGGATTATAATCTGAAACCTCCAGATTAATTTTTCATCAAAATATAATATTGTTTCAGATATAATATAAAATTTTATTTATTAATTTTATAATTCATAAAAATATTAAGTGAAAATTTTCAGCCACATAAAATACGTTTTTATTGGAATGGTTCATAGTTTCAAATAAAAAAAAAACATGTTAGCTTAAATATAATAAAAAAATATCAAAAAGATTTTCAAGTGGATTTTTCATAATTTAATTATGAAGCAGTGGCTGAACCAAATCACACAAAAATTGGTATACAATGTTAGATTTTCATGCTGATTACAAATCTGTGATATGTATATATAACTATGGGGTTATCATTTGAAATACTGAATTTGATGTTCATTTAACAATAGATATTATAAACACAAATATCAAAAAATGTTTTAACGTTTAAAAGTGAATTTTTCTTAATTTAATTACGAAGCAATGGCTGAACCATAGTACCTAGAAGAGATAGTGTATTGACTGGGCGCTGTGTCAATGGCAAAAATTAGAAAATAAATGATGGAAAAAGCGGAGGGTGCTTGGATGTTCCCCACTGCATTGATAAGCTTATGATTCCATATTAATTATCTTTAATGAACTAACCTTGGTTTCTAAGGTGTTTTACTTTGCCAAATGCAAATTGATAATTTTTCAAATATATATATTTTTTTAATTTGGAAAATTTTCCTTGAATTCAAATACAAATAGCTGACATATATTGCATCTGTTAAAACTGCTATTATTATTAACTATGTCTTCCTTGTAAAAAATTTTTCAATTCAAAGACCATATATATAAAAAGACAGATTTGAAATAAAAGTAAAAACGGAAAAAATAAACATTTATCACCTAAACATGCGCAAAGCAGCAAAAATTTAAGTGAAGTAATATATAACAGAAATGTTGTAAAATATTTTTGAAAGGTTTACAAATAAAAAGAAAACTCTTTTAAAGGTTTAGAAAGGTTTGAGAATCAGACCAGGACTCACAAGCGTTGGTTTGTTTCAAAGAATCATCGATATATAGGGTCATTTCATTCCATAGTAACTGACGTTACATTTACACAGCATATTTTAACTTCAACGAGCTGTCTAACAAACTTGCTGGGTGTTTTTTAGGTTTTTTAATTTTGGCTAATAAAAGTACGTGTTCTAAGTATGCAAAAAAAAAAATTTTGAAGACATATATGCATTTGCTGTCTGTTTAAAAAAATTCTGAAATTTCGTTACGTGTGTTACCCAAAGAGTTCCGAACACGAACGATACCCTTTGGCATCGTTCGTGTTCGGAACAAAGATGGTTGGCGCCATTACAACCCTTGCTGCGTAAAGGGTCGCTACAAAGGGAATGTTTATTGCTTTTTGGCGTATTTTTTGTTCCCATCTGCTAAAATTTCAATTTTGAAGACTAAAAACTCTGATTTTTAAAACACGGAAGGAGGATATGAAAAACCCTGATTTCCGGGGTCAATCGCCCCTGGCATTGGTTAAATTTTAAATGATCATAAAATTTCAATTATATACATATTACCTATTTTGTCTTAGAATGGCTGTGGTGAGAAAGTATAGTTTAAAAGAAAACATTGTTTCTAAATATAAGAACATTCCTATCCCTTTTTAAAGGTGATACTTTTATTGCTTTAGGAAGTAATATCAACTCGTCTATTTAATTGTAAGTTGAATAAAGGGTTTTATTTTTATTATAGGTTTTAGAAAGTAATATTAAAGGCATCTACATGCAGTTAAAAGTAATATATTGCACAGCAGATGATGATGTTTTGCGGCTGCATTCCCAGATGGCACTGGAAGAAATCAACAGCATTATGAGGCATATTTTAACTGCAAAACTTCCTTTGTTAAAAGAAATTCGTATCTTGTAGTATTTTTTAAAAATATAATCACTTGTACCATGTCAGAAATTATCATCACTAATTCATAATAAATATATTTTTTAAGGTGTTCCACTTCTTATACATAAGATATTGCAATTAAGAAAGAAAAAAAATCATTGAATAAATTAAAATTTATTTATCTACACATAATTACATATTTACAAAAATGTTTATATAGTATAGTTTCCAGTGCCCTCTTTTGGTCTTTTAAAAATTTTCTCGGGTACTTATCTAAAAGAAAGACAAAGCAAACAATAAATAATAATTCAAAAGACGGGAAAATTAAGAAATATATAAATGAAACATACTAACCAATACCTAAGTGTCGGCGTCCAACTGAAAGTTAAAAAATGAATATTTTACAAACATTAAAATTTATAACAAGATAAAGTCATCCAGTTTTTTCAGCACATATTTGATTCTTTTGATTGTTTGTTTTCCTTCTCCTTGAGAGAAGATTCACTCATTACAATATATTCACAAACACATAGTAGAAAAAGACTAGTCGACCCATGTGGAATTCCGCACTAATTTGAGAGAAAGGACATTATGTAGAAGAATAGAAAAAAGTAAACGGATGTTGGTAAAAATAAGACATGCAATTGAACACATCAGTACAAATAGCTGTTACAATTTTTTTCTCCAATTTTATTCAGATATATAAAATAATCACAATAATTATAATTATTTTTATTAGTATACATAGCATTAAATGCAATAACAAAACAGTTCCAGTACTTAAAATATTGTTACTGTCGATTGGTTATTTTGTAATATAAATGAATGTGTAGAGCCTAACAATTGAATAAGTTTAACACACAGACGCAGGTAAAACTGTCCAGTTTTCTACACAATAAAAACAAGAGTTTCTTGTTTACTTGATAACAGATGGCGCCTGCATAAACAACACCAATTTGGCATCCATTAAAAAACCTCTTCTTAGATGATTTTAAATCTCAAATTTGAGAAAAGCATTGCATTTTAAGACGATCTATTTTTCGTCATTAGCCAGCACGATAAACTTTGAAATGAGTGGTTCAAAACAGGCTAGAGAAATAATATATAGATATTTCAATAAAGGAATTTAAATTTTAAAAAACCCACGTGCTCAATATAATTTTCATTTTATGGTACTAAGAGCAAAATTAATATTGTTAAATTACATTTCACTTGAACTGTCTTTAGAAGAAAAATATCATTCTCCAAAATCGTTTGTATCCGATTTTGGAGCAGATAAAAATAGGCTTTTTATCAGTTTGGAACAAAAGAAATAAACTTTTGTATCAGTCTAGGAACATAAAATATCAACTTTATCATTTTTGGAGAATTTTTTCTTCTTTTTTTTCTAAATGTTAAGCAGCTGTTTTAATGCATTGTATATTCATACGTAAAGGCTAACAGCAGTTTCAAGTCTACAAAATGATGGGAAATGTAAAAGGAAGAATTTAACATTTTCCCTTGATTTCCATTTTTAGTAAGAAAAAACTAATTTTAATGCTGAATTAAAACAACATGCAATGGAGTGCTGTTTTGAAGCAGCGTGGCATCAAAACCGATGTGCTAAATGTGTACAGTGGTACTTATGAGAGCCAACTGATTCCCATTTCCAGTAATTATCTACTGTCATCTGGACTAATCAACCTGAGCTGCGGTTATCAGGGCCCCCCCCCCCCCTCCCCCCGAATGCATTGGGACGATTTGTGCAGAAGCAATTTTTCGTCTTTGTAATGACGTCACATCAAACCCAAAGATAACTTAACTTCAAATATTGAAAAACTTACTTTTCCCCACATTTGCATGAGCAGAAATAGACTTTCACCGGCATCCTAAATGAACTTAAGTTGTGGACCACAACTGAAGCAATCTGGCGATGGCAGGAAGCATAGCTAATGTAAAAATATTTGTTGTGGAACACTTTTCTCCCACAGAAACAAGGACAGCAATTGACAAGGTAGTCCACCAAATGGGGAGGAAGGTCATTTTCTGAATATGAAACTCTGTCACAAAGGGGAAAAAAATGGGGGAATATGAATGAATAGTAGATTTTATTATTAACTAAAAAAAACCAAGTACATAGTACTAACTTTTGTTTAACAGCGGCAATAGCAGCATATTCCAACAAAGAGCTTGGCATATCCATCATCATATTAGAACAACTTACTTTTGCATCAAGAGGATTATGAGAAATTTCTAAGGTATCCAAATGAAGCGTTTGGATTGCTAAGGGCAAAACCTAAATGAAAAACAATCATATGAGAACATTTCAACTCTAAAAACAACCAAATGACCAAAAATTGGTAAATATTTTAAACGCAATAAAAATTACCTTTTTTTAAAATTTTTTTACGACTTTTAATTCCATTTAATGACTTACAAGGGACCACAAAGAATCTTCCTGAAGTAATTCTATGTTGCTTCCAGGAGTGCAACAAACTTATATTGGGAGAGAGGAAATTCTCCATTTACAAAATAAAACTTCACATTTAACAAATCATAAAATACGAGCAAACGTAACTTTAATTAAAAACAAGAATTTATTATTACATGCAAAATAAAACATGATACTTTGACTATCATGTTTTAAAATTAGTTTCCAGTTACCTGTGCATGAAAGAATGAAAAGAAAAGAAAAGACTATAATCCTGTTTCCGAATTTGATAAATGCTGAAAATCGGCCGAATGCAAAAAAATTGAGTGACCTCCAGTGGAACCTAATTGGTATGCCCCTGGTTGTTTATTCCATTCTAAAATGCACCAAATTTTTGGCCATTTGTGCTTAACTACCTTTTCAAATTGATGCAATACGACTTGCCAAAGGCCAATAGCAGTCAATGTGATCTCTAAATAGTCATTTTCATAAACTGATAAGAAAAATTTTGTATAATATTTTCTTTTTGTTAGGAACTTTATTTTAAAACTGATTGCAAATTTTCAGTGCTATGACTTGGAAGATTCAAACTTTTTCCTAAAGCAATGACAATTAATATTAAGCTATTTTGTAACCAATAGAAAAGAAAGGGAATTATGGTAAAATTAGAAAACATGAAGCTGTTACACTATTCAATAAATTTTGACTACAAACTAACAGCAATCATTTATGACTGGCACATTTCTGATGTCAGAAAGAACAATATATTATTCTTAACTTTACCTTGATTAAAATTATACTTTTCTCTTTTCCCCCCATGCATATTAAAAACTTATGCTTTTGTAAAGTTTTTGAACTGAAGAAGATCTTTAAAGGATTTATGACTTAGGACCAGGCTAGATGGGCTTAAGCCTGTTGGTTGCCACTTTTTACATTTGCATTTCTATAGTTAAACTTCATACTAAATCTTATATATTAAAATCCAAAAGTAAACAAACGTATCTATCTACGTCCCTCTATCTCCTCACAAACAGTTGGGAGCTAAAACTGGTGAGGCATCAAAAATTCAAAATTTTCCAAGGAAGCCATTTTGCCTATTCTCATCACTGAGGGACATTAAAAAGCATAGTTATTAATTAAAAACGCAACATTGTTTACAGTTTTCGAGCCGTTGTATTTTATCTGCATTGTTGCCATTTCAAAAATATAGTTGACAATTCAACAAGTCATTACGATCAGTTGCCATTTTAACAAATCGAATTTTATTGAATGTTTCTAGCATTTTGAGGCATTGCTGTATTTGCCCTCCATTAATTAATGTGCGTACATTTTGAGAACTTACTGGTAGCAGTCAATTTTTCGTCCGCAAAAATATTCTATTAGCATGTGTCTATAACCAAAGAAATTTTCGAGAGGCTAAACATTACTCCTGATAAATTTAAAGCGCAGACGATATTTTTCGAATTAATTTGCTATTGTCCTTTAAAACCACCATTATTTGAATGTTGATCAGTAGTACCGTCCTAATTGAGGCGACATGCCTTGTGTCATGTTGAGTGGTAGCGGAACTTTTATTAAAATTACAATAATTGTTTTTTGGATGCTTTTAGGGATTGTAATGAAGAAGGACGAAAAATTCTCCATCCAGGAAATTACGTAATATTTGAGATAGCCCGGACAATGTAGCTACTTTAATTTAACCCTAGCGTCAATGACCAAACGCTTCCCTTACTTTCAATGACTGGTTACCGGGGTACCCATATCGAATTTCGGAAGAGTAAAACGAAAAACTAGTCCTTTCTGCAACCCCTTCTTTTAAAATGAAGCTGTTCCTTTATACCCTTGTCTAGGAAAGTGTATGTAACCTGTTTTAATTGAAAAAGAAAATGGTTTATTTTCCTCACGTTTACATTTTATGAGTTTCAATTACGTTGTATGATTTTTACGTTTCGATTTATTTTATAACCACTGATTATAGATTGGTAGTTCATTTTGAATTAGTAATTATTTCTCTTATATCTATATTAATTGCATTTTTACTAAAAGAAAAATAAAGGAAAATATGTGTATCTGCAAGACAGTGCATAAGGTCTCTATTTGACTTCAATGGTGATGTAAGAATTTGCTAGTACGTTCCTAAAAAATATATGTAATATTGCTTTCCACTTCACACCATGGTAAAATTATCTCCGAAGCCAACCAAAAGCCAGAAATAATAATCCATTATAACAATACAAAATCTGGAGAAAACACTACAGATCAAATGGTTCGGAAGTATACCTATCTGAGACAAACGAGGCGATGGCCTCTTTCCTTTTTTTTTTTTTTCAACATTTTGGACATGTCTGCTTTAGCTGCTTACACTATATCGCTTATAGAAATGAACAGTGTCATATCTGCAAAAAATCGTTTTGTTTTTTTTTGGTTTTTAAATCAAAATTTTCAGATTTTTGCACTCTTTATATTGGGAATACTGCTATAAGTAAATGTTCTAAAATTAAGGCTAGAGCCCAACTGTATTTTTTTGGTGCAATACTTTAATAACTACTTTTTATAGTTATTTCTAATTTTTTTGACATCAGCAGCGCTTCCACCGCCTTAACACAATTTGTAGCAGCTTTCGGAGCAGGTAAAATGTCCTTTTTGTATCAGTTTGGAGCAGAAGAAATCGAATTTTGTATCAGTCTAGGAGCCGAAAATATCAGCTTTGTACCATTTTTGGAGGATTTTTTTCTTTATTTTTTAAATATTAAATGGCTGTTTTAAAGTAATGTTATTTTCATACATCAAGGGTAAGAGCAGTTTCAAGTCTTCAAAATGGTAGGAAATGTAACCGTCAGTCGTCCTTCAAAAACTGGATTATTTTTATATTTCTTAAGAAATTATTCATAATCTATTCAAAAAGTAAGACTAATTAAACCTATAACCCTTATAATGGTGTTTTTTCAATACTTTTCTCAAGAAGTGGATTATGTCAAAAAATGCTTTGTTGTTTTTTCTTCTTCTAATAGTTAAGAATAGCTGGAAGAAGGAAGAGAGCTTAAAATTTTCTTCTTTTCAAAAATCATTGCATTCTCTCTTTTTTGTTTAATAGCTAAAACACTATTTGTTCAAGAAAATAAGCAAAAACTAACTAATATGAAAGGTTCAACTATTTTAAACTAATTATCATTAATTAAAATTTGTTTTTAAATGGTACTTATTTAGGTACAACCATTGTGATTATAGTAACAGTAAAAGTTTGAATGAATTAAATATAATTTCATATTTTTTCAAAATATATATTTGAAGTCGATCTTATTTTCTACCTGCAGTAATATTTATTATTTTTCTGATTAAGAAATATTCCTTTAAATTTAAATCCTAAATACTCACTTAGATACTTTGGAAGTAATTAATGGTACTAAAGTAAATTGCTGAGTTTCATAATTTTGCAGCAAGAAAATTCAAGAACCAAATTATATTTTTCAGTTCTATAATAGAAATGCAAAATATATTTTTTATTATATGTTGATAATTTAATGTCTAATGATTTATTTTTTTTCCAACAATTTATCTTTACATCTTCCAAAAATTGTGTAATAGCTACAATTAAATTTTAAGAGTCCTAGGGTTACAGCAATTGGATGCTGAAAGAAACTAAACTGAATTAAAAAAGAAAGGAAATGCATGATAATTTCATAACTTCAAATTAAATTAAAATTTGAAACTTTAAGCAAGAGTACTTTTATGAGGTCGTTCATCCACAACGAAATTTTTATTTATTCCAATAATATTGCTTAACATATTTGCTAAAGATCATCAATTCATTAAGATGTACATGCTTTTTTTAATGATTTCCTAACTTAACTATTTTTTTTACTTATTTTGCTTGTTTCTTAATTGCTTGTGGTTATATGATATAGATTACAGAGCTTGAAGAGAAATGAGAAAAGAAAAAAGCTGCAATTCAATGTTTAATTTTACAGGGTTTGAAAGTCTACCTCTAAACACTTTCGGGAACAAATATATATTTTTAAACAATGTTTTTATTTAAAATAAAAATACATTTTATTTATTTACTTTGAGAAGAAACATTATAAATAGTTGAAATGAAAAAAAGCCGAATTTTGTAGCGGATGCAAAAAGATTGTAGAATGTATGCGCTCCTTTGCTTGCACGTGGGAAGTAGGCTTAAGGAATTTTAAAGAATTGTTATAATGGAGCAGCAATATTTTAAACATTTGTTCTGTTATTGATTTTTCACATTGATTAGTATTTCCGAAACATTAGAAAACACAAAGTGCACTGAGGAAAAACGCTAAGTTTACTTCTTCCACGTTCCATGAAATTGTAAACTTTTTCATCTATTTCAAGAAAAACTTACTAAATAAAATGCTCAACATAAATAGTGATAAGAGGAATGATTTTTCACTCTTTAATACTACAAAATATTAGAAATCGTCGCACTGATTTTTCTACAAGTGTGGGTACCATCACTCATTCTGCTCAATTTTCTCATCCATATTTGACGTTCTTAAGAGAGGGTAGAGCTAATATTCATTAATAAACTGCTTCAAATGTAAAAAATTAGTTGACTAAAGGGAAAATGTAACAAATGATGTTGATTTTAAGGTGAAAAAAAATATAATATTTAAAATTTTTTCGATTTTTCCTCCTGAAAATCGCGATTTGGAGCAATTTTTCCGAAAAACGCATTTTGTAGCAGAAAAATTGTTTTGGCGCAGTTTTGCGCAATTGGAGCAGCTGCGGGAGCCCTACATCAGTAACATCCATCATGTGAGAGAAAACTTAGACAATAACTATTTTGTGAACAAAATTGATTATAATAATCATTGAAACAAATAAGGAAAAAAATAAAACAAATTGAAACATGTTCAAACTCCTCTCTTGAAAAATGTCCATTTTGCAAATACGACACTGTTCATTTCTATAAGCAGAGTCCGACAAAAATGCGAAAATCTTAGGAGCCAGCTATAATATTTCCATTTGTCGCCACCTGAAAAACTAGTCGCCAAGGCATTTTTTTAGTCCCCCAGGCGACCTGGCGCCCGGGATTTGTTGGACCCTGTCTATAAGCGATATATAAAAGAGAATGCCGATATGCATAGCCACAAAAAGAATGGCCACCGTGTATTTTTGCTACAGTTATGCAAAAACCAAACAATTCAGAATTGGAAACAAATATTCAGCCCATGCAACATTTTTCTACCAAATCAGGTGTATAAAGTATTTTCAATTTCTCAGAGTATGGCCTACTATGCCATCCAGCTCCAGTACTACCACAGATTTTCATAAATGTGAGACAAGTAGAATAAATTAGTTGTTGGAATTCACCAAATATGTGTTTCTGCTCCCAAGAAGCTTCGGAGAAAAACATCCAACACTTGTGGAAACCCAGTTTGTGATTAGCATCCTATCTTAATATGCCAATGTAAAGCATGTGCTGAAATGTAGTTTTCCCCTAATTATATTTGTCACGATAATATTAAATAACGTGTATAGAACACCTTTTTGTTTGTAACTATGTTTGTCATGATAATAATAAAAATAACAAATAATAGGTATTAGAAAGAATGTTTTCTAAAATAATTTTTATCATGATAATAATAATAATAAATACTAATGAATAATAATAAGAAACAATTATAATATTAATACATAATATGTGCTAATTATCTATAATGATGTTTTTCATGCAATTAACTATGTGCGTTTTGCCTGTAGATGGGGAAAAGTAGTGGTTACACGGGTACCTGGTTATTGAATTATGGTATAAGAAAGTTTCATGCGGAAAAAAAACAATAATACTATTTTCCAAAAAGGCTGCAATAATAGGTTCAGTTCAGAGTCATGTGAATAACGAGGATTAAAAGTGGTTTTGCCAAAGCTTTATTAGAAATGATAAAAATTACAATGAAAGTCGCAAAAAGGTACCCGGGGGTACCCGGTCATTGACGCTAGGGTTAAAAAAACGATTATATACTCAAGATCCATATTGCTATTCCACTAAGTGCAAAATGCTTCATGTGCACGTCAGTAGTTCGTTTTTTAACACAATTGACACTCAGTACTTATTAACAGTACTCGCTTGAGTACAAGCTACGCAGTATGAAACTAGACGAAGAAATTGAAAAATAAAAAGAAAAGAACTGACAAATAGTTGAAGCATCATGTTCAGTGGTATATAATATACTGTCTGCATCGTCCATTAAAAAATAAACTAATTTTTAATCTGATTTTTAAGTTTTTAAAACCATGTTTTGCTAATACTGTATATATAAAATGACCTCTGTATTGCACCATTTAATATAAAGTAAATTATTATATGTGAATTTAACTTACCTGAATATTATTTTTTGATACTCTTAATTTCTTTAGTGATTCTAAATACTGCATATTACGCGGTAATTGCATTAGTTGATTTCCACATAGAAAAAGATCACTAATTCTCTTCATTAAACAGAAATACGGAGAAAGTTCCGACAACTACTGAAAATAAAATAGCAATATAATATATGATTAATACATGTAATAAAAGAAAGAGTTTGCGTTATGTTTTTTTGAAGCTTACATCCCAGTTTTTTAAATTTTTAACACTCTTACAATGTCCCCCAGGCCCCGACTAATGCACGGGCACCTGGGTCTTGTGACCTGGGCAGGAAATTTTTCCAAAATTAAGTGATATTAAAGAAAAATTTCCTATATTAAATTTTCAAAATTTCTTTTTGAAAGTTGTGATATAAAATAAGTTTTTATCAACAATAACCACTTAATTTTTCATAATAACAGGTTATTCTTAATAATAACTAGGGATGTAACGAATAGTGATTTGGTCGATTATTCGGCCATTTCTTTCAGTCTGAAGCTGAATATTTGGTGAATGTATTAGGTCGAATACCGAATATTCGGCGGCCGAATATTACGATTTTTAAAAAATCTTTGTAATAGAAATTTGTCAAATTTAAAAGTATTCACAAAGTCAAAATCCAATTCCACACATTAATCTATGATGTATGATTTAATTCTGTTTATTAAGTATCTAAAACTATCTAAAATAAATGTATTTTCTGTATTGTTTTCAATGCAATAAAACTGATAATTTCACCCACAAGTGGAATAGAAATGACAGGTTTTAATGTAAGGCATTAGCAATATTTTACTACCGTAAAATCCCGAAAGTAGCCTCCCCCCCCCCTTTCGCGCCGAAAGTGGAATCATTCCATATTCCTTAATATAACCCCCCTCCCCAAATGGCAGACGATTTTAAAACAAATTTTGTATTATTTTCTTATGATAAAGATTAAATATGTCCAATTTCTTTTTGTATTTTGTGATTTATTTTATTTGTTTATTTATTCATAAATATTCAAGGTCTATATGCTTAAAAATAAATTTCATGTACTCGGCGTTAATTCCGTTCATTAGCCGCCATCTTTGATCTTGTGAGTCCGCCATTTTTGGTCGTGTTTTGAAATTCGACGCATTACGAAATACCGATATAGCGTTGGCCTCGAACATGCCAAATTTGTGTTTTATGAGTTTTAAATTATAGGGATTTATGCTAACTTAAGTGCTAAATTCTGTCTTCGCGTTGATTCGTTCATTAGCCGCCATCTTTGATCGTGTGAGTCCGCCATTTTTGGTCGTGTTTTGAAATTCGGCACATTACGAAATACCGATGCAGAGCTGCCCCGGAACATGCCAAATTTGAGTTTTATGAGTTTTAAATTGAAACTATAGGGATTTATGCTAACTGAAGTGCTAAATTCTTTCTTCAGTCAGAGATGCCATCCCCATGCGATCAATTTTCTATTAGAAAATTATAAGACAGATTTTTGTTTATTTATTTTTTGAATCTTGTTTTATATTATTTAAAATAATTTTAAATGGGTTATACTTATTATTTATCTTCAGTAGATGCTCTTAATTAATACTAAAAACTTTTTTTTTCAAAAATCTCGACTATAACCCCCCTATCTGAAATTTGCCAGTTTGGATTTTAAAAAGAGGGGGGTTACTTTCGAGATTTTACGGTAATTAGTTAATTCAAAATAAAAAATGCTACTACTTAGTAAACTTTTACTTTGCTCAAAATAGTTTTATGAAGATATTTTTAAAGTTATAAAAGTTAATATTTTTATTTTATGAGTTTTTTTACATTACATATATTAATAAAATAATTTTTATAACAAAACAGAACCGACTTCAAATTAAAAATTGCGCTAAAAAGTAAAAAATAAATTCATTCTTTAAACAACATCGATGTGACTTTTAAACAGTTTTAGAAGTCGGTGCAAAATTAGGATAGATAAAATATTTTGTAATCATGAATCAATTACAATATATATTTCCGCAGAATTAGCAACACTTCCAATATGAAGTAGCAAATGGTATAATGGTAATTAGACCCATAATTTTGCACCGACTTCTAAAACTATGTTTAAAAGTCACATCGATGTTGTTTAAAGAATGAATTTATTTTTTACTTTTTAGCGCAATTTTTAATTTGAAGTCGGTTCTGTTTTTTTATAAAAATTATTTAATTTTATTCTTCTTAGTGTAAATACATTTTGTATATAAATACTCTATTTTTTTAAAAATCCATATCAAAGGCAAAACTTCTTTAAATTAATGGCACTAAAAACTAATCATTTGCATGATAAATTCCCTTTTGAAGTCTATTTTAGCAAACAAACTGATTGGATTAATTTTTGCCACAAAGAAGCCTTCAGTCAAACTCTTGCTGTAATTTCTTTTAATATTATAGCCCATAACAAACATGTTTTTAACAATGCTTTTATTTTTATTAATAGATTTCCCAACAAAGGAAAATCAAGCCAAGCCTTTCCAATTAAAATAAAAAATACTTATTTTTCACAAGTAACGTTTTTTCTAAAAAACAAATGTAGGCAAATTGATTTGCAATATTTGAGTTAGACGACACTCTATCGATTAAAGAATAAAATAATTTTTGAGAAAAAAATAGAACCGACTTCAAAGCAGAACAACTATAAATTGCGCTAAAAAGTAAAAAATAAATTAATTCTTTAAAAAACTTCGATGTGACTTTTAAACATAGTTTTAGAAGTCGGTGCAAAATTAGGATAGATAAAATCTTTTGTAATGATTAATCAATTACAAATATAAATTAGCAACAGTGACACATGGTGTAGTGGAAATCAGACCCATAATTTTGCACCGACTTCTAAAACTATGTTTAAAAGTCACATCGAAGTTTTTTAAAGAATAATTTTGTTTTTTACTTTTTAGCGCAATTTATAGTTGTTCTGCTTTGAAGTCGGTTCTATTTTTTTCTCAAAAATTATTTTATTTTATTCTTTTTAGTGCAAATATTTTTTTAATAAATACTTTATTTTTCAAAAAATCCATATCAAAGGGCAAATCTTCTTTGAATGAATGGTTCTAAAAACTAATCATTTGTATGATAATTCCCGTTTAGAAGTCGATTTTAGCAAACTAACTGATTGGATGTTATTTTTTGCTTTAGAGAAGCCTTCAGCTACAATTGCTTTTAATAATACAGCTCAATGGCAACAAACTCTTTTTATTTAACAATGACTTTTACATTTATTAATAGTTTTTCCCAACAAAGAAAAATCAAGCCAAGCCTTTTCAATTAAAATAACAAAATACTTAATTTTCACCCGTAACGTTTTTTCTAAAAAACAAATGTAGACAAATTGATGTGCGATATTTGAGTTAGACGGCCCTCTATCTATTAAAGAAAACGTCATCAAAATCGGTTCATTTAGTCAAAAGTTATGGATGAAAAGACAAAAAAATTACTACATTTCTGCCCATTACTTTTATTCTACTTATCGAATATGGTCAAACGAAAGTACGGGACCTATGGGAAACCACCCCTGATCGATTGAAAAAAAAATCATGAAAATCGGTTCATCCGGTGCGAAGTTATGAGTGGACAAAAAAAAAAAAAAAAAAAAAAAACGACATACATACAATACGAATGTATAACCTCCTTCCTTTGTGAAGTCGGTTAAAAAATCATCAAAATCGGTTCATTTAGTCAAAAGTTATGGATGAAAAGACAAAAAAAAAAAAAAACTACATTTCTGCCCATTACTTTTGTTCTAATTATCGAATATGGTCAAACGAAAGTACGGGACCTATGGGAAAACACCCCTGATCGATTGAAAAAAAATTCATGAAAATCGGTTCATCTGGTGCGAAGTTATGAGTGGACAAACAAACAAACAAAAAAAAAAACGACATACATACAATACGAATGTATAACCTCCTTCCTTTGTGAAGTCGGTTAAAAAGATCTATTAAAATTTAGTGCATTTAACTGGAATATATTTTTATTTTCAGAACCCCCAATAACTTAGGATACTTAATATTCCAGGGTTTCTACCGGTCACCGAAGTCACGGAAGTCCCCGGAAAATCACCAAATTGGAAAATGGGTCACGGAAGTCCCCAAAAAGTAACGAAATTGAATCACCGGTCACGAAAAAATTTGACGGCACTTAATGTTTTTTTTCTCGGCCCGATGATCGCGACAATTCGCGGTGCAGCTATTTTTAGAACTGAAAGTGGGGTTGATTGGGCGCTTTGGTTCCTGTTTGAAAGAATATGTGAAAGGTGTAAAAAATAATCCATCATATACAAAAAACTTTGAAATTTTGAAAAAAATTTTGGCTGATGATCGGCTGCTTGGCAAACTTAACTTTCTGCTGTTCATAACCAAGGAATTGGAAGAATTAAATTTTTTTTTTTTTTTCAGGCTGATAAACCACTTTCACGTTATCTGTATGATCATACATGTGGTTTATCAGTATTTTGACGGAATTCCGTATTTTTGGTTATTTTGAAAATTAAAAATTTCGTTTCCGCGAAAATTCTTAATATTGGAAGGCTTTCTCTCTTTTCTTTTTCTATGAAAATTCTTGAAAGGAGTCTGCTTACATACCTGAATAGTTTTACAAATTAAGATTAAAATTTACGCACATGGTCCGTTTTTTGCGCTTTGAAAGGTCAATCCCGATCTTTTACGCATTTAAAAATCCTGTTGCATTCCTAGCTCTCGTTTACTATCGGATTCTTCCTCTTGGACATCAGTAACTTTGAGCATACCATTATTTTTAATATTTCTTAAGTTTCAGCTTCTGTAGTAAAGGACTTGCATGGGCGTCATTTTGCCACGCCCGTTCGAAATTTCAGCCGAAAAAATTATTTAAAAAATATATTTTTTAAAAATTATTTTTAGCCTTTAAGTTTTTGTGATCAAATAAGTGGCTTAATATTTTTAAATATTACATCCTTATTGATATCCTAATTTTAAAAACATTTTTTGTCATTTTATTTAATTGTTGTTAAAAATAAAGTTTTTAAAAACAGGGTTTATGAAAATATACTAGGTCACTAAGTAATTTTACAAAGTCCCCGAAAAGTCACTAAAAAGTCACCAAATTGACTTTGTGAAACTTGGTAGACACCCTGTATTCCTGACCTAATCTATTCTAGGCTTTTCACATTTCTCTCTTACCCCCGTCTACCTAAACAAAGTTTGGCTTCCACTTCGTTAATAATAACAAAATAAATTAGTCATATTCTCCATCATAATTACTTAGTGCCAGCTTTTAGGAGCTCATGCTAAGAATAAAATATAACTTTAAAATCTGTTTCTGTTCAGTCAAACCTAAAAACAATGTTGATAAAAAAAAGTAGCTTTTCTCTAAATTGTTGTTATTTATTAAAATTATACACTGTGTTCTTTTGCAATAACTATAATACAGTTTTAAATGTTTAAAACTTACTAATTTCTTTATTTTACTAAATTTCTACTGTAGCAGAACTATTCGGCTACATAGTCCATCAATATTCGGCAAGGCCGATTTCAGGGGTAGAAGTGAAAATTTGGAAGAAAAAAAAGGAAGAAAGGAATCTTGATACGAAAAAAAGGAATTTCAATAGGAAAAAAAAGGAATGGTTCTGATGCTTTTAAGGCATTAAGCATATGCATAACGGCATAACTTTAAAACAAAATTAAAAGAAAAACCCCCTCAAAGCTGATATTTTGAAAATTGAAGAAAAATTGATTATTCAAAAAAAGTATAGGAAAACAAAATTGCATCTTACTTAAAAAATACTTAAATCCTTCCAAAACATTTGAAGGGAGAAAAACATTAGGTAATGTCAAATAATAATAATTTAACTTTGTGCAAGTAAACAGTAATAGAAATAAAATTTCACGTTAATTTAAAGCACAAATGAGCATTAAAATGCAGACATATGTTTCGGGATTGCTTGGAATCCCTTTCTCAATGCGACAGGGAGCTTCTAGATGCAAAACATCCAAATGAAGCAGACAAAACAACAAAAACAAAGCTTATATAGCCTAGGAATTAACCGTAAACCAATGAGAATAAAGGCAGTGTGAAGTGGAAGTAGAAGTAGCAGGGAAGGTACCTATAAGAGAGCAACAAATGAATCCATTGAAAGTACAGGAAGTAAAAAGAAATATCAATACAAACAAAGCAAAAAAGATGACAGCATGCATAAAAATGTGAAAATACATGAAAATTGCAAAAATAATAAAATAAAGTACAAAGAAAAAAATGGAAATAAAATAAGTATAGAAAATACCAAAACAAAAAGCAAAACAAATTACAGATGTAAAGGAGGGGGAGGGGGAAAAAAAAAAACCAAGAAAGAACAACAAATTAAAGGAACTTATGCCAGACCTGTGAAAAATAAGAAGTTGAGGAAAAATCATTAACCAAATTAGAACTATTCCTGTTAATATGATAAGCTTCCCAAAAGTCAAGCTCTAAAGGGGAAGAACATTTTTGAATAATTTTCCCAGAATTGAAATCAAAAGAGTGGTTGGAATTCCAACAATGTTGAGCAATACTAGACCTATTTAACTCTTGCTTTCGTACATAACCTTTATGCTCATTTAACCGAATTTTCAGAGCACGTTTTGTCTGTCCAATTTAAGAAAGGCGGCAACGGCAACTAATTTGGTAAATACCCCAAGTGTTAAGTTGATCGACAGGATCTTTAAGAGAAGAGAAGGAAAGTTTGTTGCTAGGAGCAAAAACGACTTGAAATTGAAACCTTTTTAGAATTTTAGCAATACAAAAACTGACAGAATGAAAGAATGGTAACACAACCAAATTCTTTCTAGAAGCCCCATGATTGGGACCAGAAGTTTTTTTAGAAAGTTTGTTATGAATAGAAGCAATTAAAGAGTGAAAAAATCCTCTATCAACAGCTACAGCTTTCAGATTGTTGAGTTCAATCTTGAGAAGCTCAGGAGAAGAGCAAATATTAATCGCACGATGGACAAGAGCATTAAAAGCCGAATATTTTTGGTTGGGAGGATGAGACGACAGTCTATGAGGAGGTAAAGAAACAGCGAAAGGTTTACGATATACAGAAGTAGTGAAACCAGACTCACTCCTAGAAATCTAACGAACATAAAATTGAAATTGCAATTTCTGGAATAGTTTTTCCTCCATAGCATAGAATTTACCATTAAATACAAAAGTGCTCTGTTGCAAGCACACACGAGTAAGAAAAACTAATTCTTCAATTTCCACAGAAGTAAAATGGAATTCAGAAAGCCTATTCCTGAGGCAAGTCAAAGCGCCATCAACAGGAACATTAGTAAACAAAGAATTAACATCAAAAGAGGCCATAACCGAATTATTCGGAACGAAGTTATGAAGTTTCTTAACAAAATCGATGGAATTTTTAACAGTGAAAACATTCCGACTCCTAAGTGGAGAAAACACAGAAACTAAATACTTGGAAAGTTTATACGAAGCAGTGCCAATATTGGAAACAATTGGTCTAAAAGGAATACCTGCCTTGTGTACCTTCGGTAAAGCATAGAAACACGCACAATTAGCAACAGAAGGAATCACAGAACGTTTAGCAATCAAAGGAATAGAATGAACAGACTTAACAGCAGAAGAAATAGCATTTAACTCCTTGTCGCTAGGATCTTTATAAATTTCAGAATAAGGACCAGAAGCAATTAAGTCATCAGTTTTTCAACATAAGATGATTTATTAAGAACAACAATCTGACCACCCTTGTCAGCTTTGGTAATGACCAAATCAGAATTTGAGACTAAATTATTAATACAGCGTTTCACAGAATGGGTAAAACCAATATTAGGAACTTTTGAATTGAAATCAACATTGGAAGCAATAAGATGCCGAACTGACTCTTTTTGAGTGGAAGTTAAGGCACTAAATTTGAAAGCTTTTTCAACCGGAGCAATAAGTTCAAAAAAAGAAGGCTTTTTAGCCAAAGCAAAGTTGTTATTATATTTTAAAGCATTAATTTCATTACTATTCAAAGGAAATTTCGAAAGATTTACAACCGCATTCCTATTAACAAGAGGCAAATCAGCCGGAACAGGAACATTTGATTTTATTTCTATTACTGATTAGGCAATGTCCTCAAATTTTAGTTTAGCACAAAGGAAAGATCAGACTGACAAAGCTTTCAATCTTTTGCATTTTTTGCTTCATAGATTAACAACTGAAAATATAAAAATGTTTTTGTCTCAGGTACCTATTTTTTCTATGCCTGAAATTTTACTAGAATCATTGCAGAAAGTTAAGTGCTTATAATGAAATTTCAAGGTATTTGTTTGAAGAACAATAATATACACTTAATTGCTATTTATTCAGTTTTGCTAGTACTGCTGATAAACTAGTAAACACTTTTAAGGGCTGAAATACCAATTTTTAAGTGGAGGGGAGAGCCCCTCCAAGCTTTTTCCATAGTTTTACATATTTTCAGAAGGGAGACATAATGGCAAAATAATTTTATTTTTTCAGGCCTTTTATGTATTCTTTGATTGTAAAAGTTTTTACATCCTAGTCAAGAATAAATTCTACTTCTACTAGAAACGTAGAATTTTCTCCTTGTGGGAAGGGGTTATAACTTCTTACATACATATTTGTTACCATACTAGGATTGGGAATATGATTTTAACCAAAGAGTGTATAATAAAGTTTGTTTAAGCCGAAATTTTTCTCTTCCATGGTTTGGAGTTCACCAACCTGTCTATATCTGTCAGGGATCTGAAAAATTTGGGATATAATTCTCTAATCATGCCATCCCCTCCCCCTGAATTTTAAGTCTCTATTTTAAGCACAAATGAAAAATTCAGGAAATTGTGATTAAGATTCAAAAATTTTAATTTTTATACATATATATATATACAGTCAGACCTTGATATAAGACCACCCCTCGGGACTTAACGCAAATAACCTTATAACTGATTCATACATATTTGATATTCAATGAGCCGGGACTTTAGAAAAGTTTCCTTATATGCAGGGGGACCTTATATCGGAGGTCTCACTCTGTATATATATATATATATACATATGAAATGTAGTAGGTAGTCAGTTTGCATGCAGATAATGCTCCTAATCAAGTAGCGTGCAAATAAAATAATTTTTGGGAAAAAAAAATAGAACCGACTTCAGATTATAAATTGCGCTGAAAAGTGAAAAATAAATTAATTCTTTAAACAACATCGATGTGACTTTTAAACATAGTTTTAGAAGTCGGTGCAAAATTAGGATAGATAAAATCTTTTGTAATCATGAATCAATTACAAATATAAATGGCCCAGAATTAGCAACAGTTCCAATATGAAGTAGAACATGGTGTAATGGTAATTAGGCTGATAATTTTGCACCGACTTCTAAAACTATGTTTAAAAGTCACATCAATGTTGTTTAAAGAATTAATTTATTTTTCACTTTTCAGCGCAATTTATAATCTGAAGTCGGTTCTATTTTTTTTGTTCCAAAAATTATTTTATTTTATTCTTTTTAGTGTAAATACATTTTTTATATAAATACTGTATTTTTAAAAAAATCCATATCAAAGGGAAAACCTTCTTTGAATGAATGACACTAAAAACTTTTTGACTGACACTTTTGTATGAAAAATTCAATTTTGAAGTCGATTTTAGCAAACAAACTAATTGGATTTAATTTTTGCCTCAAAGAAGCCTTCATTCAAAATCTTGCTGTTATTTCATTTATTATTATAGCACAATGGCAACAAAAACTTTTTTAACAATGAGTTTTATGTTTATCAATAGTTTTCCCAACAAAGAAAAATCAAGGGAAGCCTTTCCAATTATAATAAAAAATACTTATTTTTCACCCGTAACGTTTTTTCGAAAAAACAAATGTAGTAAAATTGATGTACAATATTTTAGTAAGACGGCCCTCTTTTTTTTTTTTTAAGAAAAAGACATCAAAATCGGTTCATTTAGTCAAAAGTTACGGATTTAAAACCAAAAAAATGACCCTATTTCTGCCCATAGCTTTTTTTCTAATTATCGAATATGGTCAAACGAAGGTACGGGACCTATGGGACACCCCCCCCCCCCCTCGATCGATTTAAAAAAAATCATGAAAATCGGTTCATCCGGTGAGAAGTTATGAGTGGACAAACAAAAAAAACGACATACATACAATATGAATGTATAACCTCCTTCCTTTGTGAAGTCGGTTAAAAAGCAAGAAAGAAAACAAAAAGAAAAAAAAATCAAATGTTAAATAAAACTATAATCTTTTATTTAAACTTTATTGCAAGTACTTTATCACACATATTCTTTATTTCTTTTACTATTGATGCTTCAATCATCGTAGAATTAATTTTCATATTATTCTTATCTTTAGATTTCAGTGGTTACCTTCAGTTAAACAGATTTCAAAAGGTATTTTTGTAAATTTTCAATTTTTCAGATTAATTTCTTTAACTGATACTAATTTTTACTTCGGTTTTGTTTCTTTTAATTTTTTACCTTCTCTTCTTATTTTTTTGAGCTTTTTCAAGAGCTCAACCCCCCCCCCCCCCCCCCCATTGCATTGTGAAAACATTCCGACTCCTAAGTGGAGAAAACACAGAAACTAAATACTTGGAAAGTTTATACGAAGCAGTGCCAATATTGGAAACAATTGGTCTAAAAGGAATACCTGCCTTGTGTACCTTCGGTAAAGCATAGAAACACGCACAATTAGCAACAGAAGGAATCACAGAACGTTTAGCAATCAAAGGAATAGAATGAACAGACTTAACAGCAGAAGAAATAGCATTTAACTCCTTGTCGCTAGGATCTTTATAAATTTCAGAATAAGGACCAGAAGCAATTAAGTCATCAGTTTTTCAACATAAGATGATTTATTAAGAACAACAATCTGACCACCCTTGTCAGCTTTGGTAATGACCAAATCAGAATTTGAGACTAAATTATTAATACAGCGTTTCACAGAATGGGTAAAACCAATATTAGGAACTTTTGAATTGAAATCAACATTGGAAGCAATAAGATGCCGAACTGACTCTTTTTGAGTGGAAGTTAAGGCACTAAATTTGAAAGCTTTTTCAACCGGAGCAATAAGTTCAAAAAAAGAAGGCTTTTTAGCCAAAGCAAAGTTGTTATTATATTTTAAAGCATTAATTTCATTACTATTCAAAGGAAATTTCGAAAGATTTACAACCGCATTCCTATTAACAAGAGGCAAATCAGCCGGAACAGGAACATTTGATTTTATTTCTATTACTGATTAGGCAATGTCCTCAAATTTTAGTTTAGCACAAAGGAAAGATCAGACTGACAAAGCTTTCAATCTTTTGCATTTTTTGCTTCATAGATTAACAACTGAAAATATAAAAATGTTTTTGTCTCAGGTACCTATTTTTTCTATGCCTGAAATTTTACTAGAATCATTGCAGAAAGTTAAGTGCTTATAATGAAATTTCAAGGTATTTGTTTGAAGAACAATAATATACACTTAATTGCTATTTATTCAGTTTTGCTAGTACTGCTGATAAACTAGTAAACACTTTTAAGGGCTGAAATACCAATTTTTAAGTGGAGGGGAGAGCCCCTCCAAGCTTTTTCCATAGTTTTACATATTTTCAGAAGGGAGACATAATGGCAAAATAATTTTATTTTTTCAGGCCTTTTATGTATTCTTTGATTGTAAAAGTTTTTACATCCTAGTCAAGAATAAATTCTACTTCTACTAGAAACGTAGAATTTTCTCCTTGTGGGAAGGGGTTATAACTTCTTACATACATATTTGTTACCATACTAGGATTGGGAATATGATTTTAACCAAAGAGTGTATAATAAAGTTTGTTTAAGCCGAAATTTTTCTCTTCCATGGTTTGGAGTTCACCAACCTGTCTATATCTGTCAGGGATCTGAAAAATTTGGGATATAATTCTCTAATCATGCCATCCCCTCCCCCTGAATTTTAAGTCTCTATTTTAAGCACAAATGAAAAATTCAGGAAATTGTGATTAAGATTCAAAAATTTTAATTTTTATACATATATATATATACAGTCAGACCTTGATATAAGACCACCCCTCGGGACTTAACGCAAATAACCTTATAACTGATTCATACATATTTGATATTCAATGAGCCGGGACTTTAGAAAAGTTTCCTTATATGCAGGGGGACCTTATATCGGAGGTCTCACTCTGTATATATATATATATATACATATGAAATGTAGTAGGTAGTCAGTTTGCATGCAGATAATGCTCCTAATCAAGTAGCGTGCAAATAAAATAATTTTTGGGAAAAAAAAATAGAACCGACTTCAGATTATAAATTGCGCTGAAAAGTGAAAAATAAATTAATTCTTTAAACAACATCGATGTGACTTTTAAACATAGTTTTAGAAGTCGGTGCAAAATTAGGATAGATAAAATCTTTTGTAATCATGAATCAATTACAAATATAAATGGCCCAGAATTAGCAACAGTTCCAATATGAAGTAGAACATGGTGTAATGGTAATTAGGCTGATAATTTTGCACCGACTTCTAAAACTATGTTTAAAAGTCACATCAATGTTGTTTAAAGAATTAATTTATTTTTCACTTTTCAGCGCAATTTATAATCTGAAGTCGGTTCTATTTTTTTTGTTCCAAAAATTATTTTATTTTATTCTTTTTAGTGTAAATACATTTTTTATATAAATACTGTATTTTTAAAAAAATCCATATCAAAGGGAAAACCTTCTTTGAATGAATGACACTAAAAACTTTTTGACTGACACTTTTGTATGAAAAATTCAATTTTGAAGTCGATTTTAGCAAACAAACTAATTGGATTTAATTTTTGCCTCAAAGAAGCCTTCATTCAAAATCTTGCTGTTATTTCATTTATTATTATAGCACAATGGCAACAAAAACTTTTTTAACAATGAGTTTTATGTTTATCAATAGTTTTCCCAACAAAGAAAAATCAAGGGAAGCCTTTCCAATTATAATAAAAAATACTTATTTTTCACCCGTAACGTTTTTTCGAAAAAACAAATGTAGTAAAATTGATGTACAATATTTTAGTAAGACGGCCCTCTTTTTTTTTTTTTAAGAAAAAGACATCAAAATCGGTTCATTTAGTCAAAAGTTACGGATTTAAAACCAAAAAAATGACCCTATTTCTGCCCATAGCTTTTTTTCTAATTATCGAATATGGTCAAACGAAGGTACGGGACCTATGGGACACCCCCCCCCCCCCTCGATCGATTAAAAAAAAATCATGAAAATCGGTTCATCCGGTGAGAAGTTATGAGTGGACAAACAAAAAAAACGACATACATACAATATGAATGTATAACCTCCTTCCTTTGTGAAGTCGGTTAAAAAGCAAGAAAGAAAACAAAAAGAAAAAAAAATCAAATGTTAAATAAAACTATAATCTTTTATTTAAACTTTATTGCAAGTACTTTATCACACATATTCTTTATTTCTTTTACTATTGATGCTTCAATCATCGTAGAATTAATTTTCATATTATTCTTATCTTTAGATTTCAGTGGTTACCTTCAGTTAAACAGATTTCAAAAGGTATTTTTGTAAATTTTCAATTTTTCAGATTAATTTCTTTAACTGATACTAATTTTTACTTCGGTTTTGTTTCTTTTAATTTTTTACCTTCTCTTCTTATTTTTTTGAGCTTTTTCAAGAGCTCAACCCCTCCCCCCCTCCCGCCCAGTTTTCCCCTGAGCTTCTTTTGCAACTACATGAAAAATGCTTAGGTTCAAGAAAAAATACCTGAACTTTTTAAGGGTAAAAAAGGGGGGAAGATTGTCGCTTTCATTACTTTTAATGAACAGTGATATATACTGTAATAAAAAAAATAATTTCACGTTATTTTAAAGCACAAATGAGCATTAAAATGCAGACATGTTTCGGGATTGCTTGGAATCCCTTTTTCAATGCGACAGGGAGCTTCTAGATGCAAAACATCCAAATATATAGTTCTTACTTCTTAATATAACCCTAAAAACTCTATCTTTTATAATAGCGGGTGCTAAGTTCAAACATCTTTTTCCAGTAATTTTGGAAAAAAAAAATTGATAAAGTGTTTTGAAATCAATTAAGATTGCAGTTGCTGCTTACTATGGAAAAGAATTTAATGGGATGTACTTAGCAAATGCCCAAATCTATACAATGAGAACTGATTTTAAGATTTAACATTCTTATTAATCAAGATGTGTGCTAGATGAATCTTTTTGCTAGACATGAATTTAAAATAACTATTTTTACTTTAAATGACTTATTCATGCACTGCGATGAGTGTGCTTTAAATAAAAATGATCATTGTTATGATGAAACAGCAACTTGTGTGTTCTGATTTTTCAAATGGAATTTTTTAAATGTTATCAGTTTTATTACTTATTTATTTATATATTTTTTTATTTATTATTTCAAAATTTTTGAATGATTGGAGATATGTATAAATTACAAAAATTTAAATAATTGACACAAATAAAAATAAACCTGAATTCAGCATTTTTCAACTTCTAACATTCAAAAAATGTCGTTTAAAAAATTTCAAATCAAGATTTTACTGAAAATAAAAGTGATTTTTTTTTTAAATTTTCCCTTTAATAATTCTTAATAGACATCAATTGTGAAAAAATTTCAATTCTAACTGTGGAAGCAAAAAGTTTGGTTTTTTTAAAAAAATGAAAGTACCAAAACATAGGGAGAAAATAAAAGAATTTCTACAAATAGAATAACATTAGGATGGCATTAATAGGGGTGATCAATATTAATAAAACCAGCGTTATGGTAGGAAATTCGGAGCAAGTTAAAAACAAGGAAAATAAAATCGCCAATTTTCGAAATTTTGAAAATACCGAATTTTCGGTGTCAAGATCCAAAAAATACAGAAATTCCGGTGCATAACCAGAACACAATCACCTCTGAATTAAGAATGGGGCATTCTCAATGTATATATTGTACCCAAACCAAGTCTATATATTGAATGTTCAATGTAAGCACTGCATCCAATTCAAACCTGCTTAAAGCCATGTTACTTAGCAGCTGTGCATAGCTGGGAGTATTCCCAATGTTATCAGACACCATTAGCTGTGGTCTTTTAGCTGTCTATACTTGTTAAAGCCATCCAATTTAATTCTTTAATATTTGAAAAATCTGTATACCCTGTAAGTAGCTGTTTAAAACAAATGACAAAAAAAAAAAAAAGAATTAAGAGTTTATTTAATAAAAATTAGTAATAACTAAAATACATTAAATAAAAAGTAAACAAAATTAGTTTATTAATTATTAAAATAAAAAATAAAATACGCTACTCTAAGGTAGAACAAGTTAAAATAACTTCCAAACATAAAAAAAAAATTGAAATATTTAAGATATGCAAAAGGATTGAAACTCAAACACTGGAAGCCATTTTCGGCGAATTGACAGCCACTCATCCAAAAACGTTTAGGATTGGTTATCCAGTTGACCTTGGGGAAAGGAATCATATGATGCGAGTTGCAATTGCCGCGAAAACAACATTCAGGACAATTAAAGAAGAAGTGTGATCAGGAGAAAACAAAAACAAAAAGGAAAAAAGGAGCATGTTTAAAAAAATAGGATTTAAACGAGGGAAAAAAGGAAAAAAGGAGCATGTTTCAAAAAAAAGGAAAAAAATAGGAAAAAAGGAGGTCTGCGGCCCCTGCGATTTGGATCTTACCGAGTATCCCGCCGGGCCGAATTTCCGGCTAGGTCATGAAACTATTCGGCCAAAGAGCCGAATACCGAATAGTGTACCAAATATTCGTTACATCCCTTATAATAACCAACTTTACATTTACTATAGCAGACACACACACACACATATATATATAGCAAATCTACAATTCAGAGAGGGCAGGAAAAATTAAAAGTGCTCTGTGCATGAAAACATGCGTCGGGTCCTGATGACACCTTACTTCTTGCAACAACATAATTCAAATGCCAAAAGGATAAAAGAATTCAAAACATTACTAGCTAAAGAATACAGCATCTAGCTAAAGAAGACATCTTCTAAATTCTGAACTGAAATGTCTGTAAATATCGTTTAATATATGCATAGAATAAACTTTAATAATCATTAGCAGTTATGCAAATTTTACTATTTTAAACACTTAAGAGTTTATACATTGAAAATTTAAGGCAAAAAAAATCACTTTTTTTTTGGAAAAACTATACAGATGCTTAGGGCAAGTTTTTAATCTACAGCTTCAAAAAGTAATATTCTTAAAAGTTACCTAATAATAGAAAGTAATAGAACTAAAAGAACACATTAACACATTTTGCACATTAACACATATCCAATTAAATATCTATTGTGAAGCAATCAGCAAAACCCGTTGTGCTGTAGTTGCAGTCACTTTTGATACCTGTAACAATTTGGTGTTCACTGATTTTTAACAGAATGCAAAGCTCAAAAACAGTACACATGAAGTACACTTGAATTCATTAAAATTACTCACTTAATAGCAGTGATCTAAGTATACAAAAACTTATATCTGCACAATGAAAAATTACTATCATATTAATGAAAAATGAATTACACTTATTTCATTCAAAACTTGAAGGAATTAATGGAGCCTATATTTAAATAATGACATCTAACAGAGCATAATAGAATAAATGATGTTACCTTATTAAATGATAAATCCAAGCATCTTAAATTCTGACCCAGAGCACCTACAGCCAAAGCTTTTGGAAATGATGAGATTTCATTATGTTTGAGAATCAGCTGCCTTAATGGAATGTCAGCCAAAGCAAGAGGTAACTCTTTGATACAGTTATATGCAAGATTCAAAACTTGTAGGTTTTGGAGCCTTAAGATCCGATTATCAATCTTGGAGAATGAGCAATGCATCACATGCAATGTTATGAGACTGCTTGGAAAAATTGGATTTTGTGCATAATCAACTGAATTTGTAATGGCAAGTTTCGTTTTGGCCGGATCAAATTTATTTGGAACTGTAGAAAATTTCATGTGTCCTAAAGCTTTGCCTTTAATGATCAGATCAATGCTATGTAACAAATCTTTCAACCGATGGGGCTCAGCCTAAATAAAGAATTAAAATCAATATGTAAATTACTTAGAATGAAAAATAATAGATATCATATTTTTAAAATTTCATCACGTCAAACCACTCAGAATTCTTTTTAAACATTATATCATAACAAGCTCGTCGATTTTTACTGTTTTAATGTAATTGTTACGAAAATTGGAAAGATTTTACGGGTATAGTTATTTGTTACGATTTTCTTTATTTGGCCAATGAATTTTAGATTTTCACAATTTTTTGTGTAGCTCCAACAGTTTTTCAGAAAAAATGTAAATTTTTTTCCCAACTGTTCTATACATCATCAATGACTGCCACAGGTGATTCCCAGCACTAAAAAAAATGCTGAACTTATACAAAATTTTCATAAAAGTGTGCCCCACCTGGTTCTCAGCATTAAAAAAAATTGCTGAATTTAATACAACATTTTCGTAAAAGTACACACCACGTAATTCTCAGCATTGAAAAAATTGCTGAACTCAATACAAAATTTTCGTAAAAGTATGCACCACGAATCTAAAACGAGAATTGAAAAATTTAGTGATTTCCCCCCCCCCCCCACATGTACACAATACATACAAGCTCAGGGAAAAAATTCAAGTGTTTAAATGAAAGCCCTATAATATTAAAGAAAATGTAAAGAAATCTTGAGATTAATACACTGAAAAATTTTTGAGAAACTTTTTCTTTTTGGAGCAGGTTTTCTTATTCTTTCAAAAATTTTGGAGAATTTCATATCAGAATCGAGTGTGCTGTACTCTCGATTTCAGGCTAACAGTACTACTAAGTATGCGTTAATCCTTAATGTTAAGGAAAGAAATGAATAAAAGTTTTGTTACTTCATGTAAGCAAAAACTCAAGCAAGAACTAGAATTTGTTCATGTTCAGAAAGAAATTAATTGTTAAAATAAACACTTTTTCAGCTAAAGCAAAAAAGGGGAAGTTGGGGAGAACAACTGGCAATTACATATTATTGTTTAATTTAAAAATTTCATTAAATAGCATGTTTTGAAAATATATGTATGTATATTCAAACCTTACTGCGTATTTGGAAGCATTGTAAAGTTTAAAATATGTATAAAATTTACAGGTTTCAAACACCCGACCTGATTATGTGATATGGATAAATCACACAAGAGACACCAGGCAGTGCCGACGAAAGACGTTTTGGCGCACCGGGCGTTACTGGAAACGGTGCCCTTAGGGACCGATGATGTCACACTTTTTTTCAATATATTTGACCCCTCCACCCTTTGTCACAAAATTTCACACTTCATCATACCCCCAAACCCCTCTTTGTAACATGTCAAGCTATATTACATACTTGCAGTTCAGAAACAAAGCACTACATTATAGAACACGTTTCTGTTTTATTTTTGATCTTTTAATGAGATCTGGAGCATAATAATGATAATGATTATGCATGCACTTAATTTGCGTAAAATGAGGTTTAGGTTTGTACAGATAACAAACACAAAAAATAATTTTATTACAGAACAGTACAATATATCAATTGCTTGAATTCTGAAAAAATGAACCACGCAATTTTATCTTAAAAGAGTAAAAAAATGTCCTTTTAAACTTTTAACATGAAGAAAAATTTAAACCTTAATGAGCATCGGGGTTTACGATTCAAAATGATCAATGAAACTTTAAAATAAAATTAGGAAAATAAAAAAAACTATAATTTGCTGATTTGAAATGTTTTTACTGAAACCAAAATGTGTAATGTCGCACTTCTTGTTACCCCCTCCCCTGGTCACAAACTGCCACAATTTCGCGAACCGCCCTCTCCCCCCCGAAAAAGAAATTGGAATTAAAATTAACTCTCATTTTTTAAAGTTGTCCTCCTGGAGCACTAAACGCTGCAATGCATCTGTGTCATTCCATGCCAACTGAAACCACTACATGATTTTGTAAACTTTAAGCAATATTCACGGGTTTGGTACTATTTTGAAGAAAACATATATTTATGGATTTAATAGTTATTTTTGAGAACTTTGCATAATTATACTTAAAATTATGAAGAATAAGGGGCACTTTAGACACTGATTTCTCTCACCAAAAATGTTGCTTTTTTAAATAACAAAAACTGTTATAAGTTTAGTGATTTTATCCATAATTTTTTTTTATACTGTAAGTTATATTACTCTAAGTATATGTGTGCAGTTTATGTTTCATACAAAATGTTTTTTGTATTTTTTAAAATTAAAAACTTTCTATTCATTAATATGTCCCCTCTGTTAAATTTTTTAAATAAGTTTACTTTATTCAAAAAATAAACAAACAATAAACTGCAGAAGAGGTATTTACAATAATATTTATTAGTATAATCATGTTTTGTAATAATTTTGAAAATTTTTTACTAATTAAAAAAATTATAACTAACAGAGGGGACATAAATGAGCAACAGAAGGGACAAAGCTAGAATGTCCTCTCTGTTACAACTTGCCATAAGGTTTTTAAACAAATCCCATTGGTTGCAATGTTTATAAGGAATTCTGGGAATGTACCTGGGAGTAGTAAGATCTTGTTTAAACCAATTTCTTCTGGTTTGAGAGCATTCATTCTAAGCTGTGGCATTTTCGTTTTGTTAAGTGTGATTTTAGGAGTTATCAATATGGGGAAAACAGCAGCAGAAAGAATGAGAGAATATAGAGCCAGAATTGTCTCAAGAAAAAAAATTGATACGAGTATGAAAAAGGACAGAGAACATAAGAAGAAAACTTTCCAACTTTAAATAACAGAAGTGTTACTTTTGACAATAATGTTTTGTTGTAATGCAACCAAGTATATGCACCTATTGAAGCTAAATCTGTAAGCTGTCCCATCTGTTACATGTCATGTCCCCTCTGTTACACATTGCTTTCCACATTTAAATAAAAGGAGTTTTTGATTTAAATATACCAATGCATAATTTAATTAATTTGGAATGTTCAGAGTTTAAAAAAAAAGTACCAAGTTTTTTAAAAGGCCTCCAAGTCACAGAATTTAACATAAATTATAGTACATGTCAAATACTGTTGACATTTTTTGTCCCCTCTGTTACGCATACTTTAATTTAATTAAAGAGATCAAATGAGAATATAATTTCAATGTTGAGTGAAATAATTATACACTGCTACTTAAAGTTACAGATTGGCCTACTAATTTTTGTCTTTAAAAATTTTGTGTATTTTTTTAAAAGCAAAAGCTGCATATGATGTCCCCTCTGCTACGCTTGGAACTCCACATCTTATTTTCTCATTATCATACGAGAATTTTTAAAAAATTTTGTAGGGAATTTCTTTTTATATTTTGAATTGCAATAATTTGCCAGAAAAATAAATTCTGCGTTAACTATAAAAGTTGATTTAAGGTTACTACCTATAAATAATAAAAGTTGACTACCAATCAGTGAAAAGTCTATAAAAATACGAACATTATTTTTACTAAGACAATATTCATGAAATAGAAGGAAAATAATTGTTCAGACAACATTAAACTTGGTCTCTTTCGGCGCCCCTCCTATTCTGGCGCTCCGGGCAGTCGCCCGCCCCTTCCACTGGCCCTGACAATAGGGTATCTGGGAACACAGAAAAACAATATATTCGGTTTATACCTAATCCTGACCTGCCCCCCTCCCAAAGTTTAATCCTGGGTGTGTCATATGTATGACTATGTATGTATAAGCAAAAACTTACAATTATGGCATTTTTTCTAAACCATCTAGGCTTTAGTTGAATTTTTAACTTACAAATTTTTTTATGATTCAAAAAAGTCTCAATATCTACAAAATATTCAAAACGTTCATCAAAAGTTAGGAAAACCTATCATAAAATGAAACTGGTTACAAACATAATACTTACACTACTTATTAAGATATCATGAGGAGGTTCTTTCATTCGTATTGTTGCTTTGCCACTACTGATAAATTTTGTCAGCAATTTCTCTACATTATTGTACACCTTAAAAAGGAAATAAAATATTGGTATTATTCTCAAAAGATCCAGGTTTTTCTCACTTGCATGACAAAACACAGATTATCAACTTCAGACATATTTTCTTTTTAAATTAGCCCTCAACTTTATTTGATAATCAAACTCGTTAAGAACATAAAAAAGAAATCATGAATTTCCTCTGGACATAGCAGGCAATAATCCAAAAAACATTCAAAATCAGTGGAGGAATAAATGCAATAATGTATTTTACAATGATGAAATAATATAAAACAATTATATACATGGATGATTCTGAGCAAAAAAAAAAAAATTCTGAAGTTAACATGAAATTTTCAGAAAACGTATGCATTACGACTTTAAAACAAAAACTATGTAATTAGGTGACTATTTAAGGTAGCATATGTCAAAATACCTTCTAACTTTTAAAACAACTCAAATACTTTTAGGATGCAAAGGATTGTAAGGCACAGCATGTAAATTTTCAGCAAAGCATGTGTTCAATGTTGGCATGCTTTCTTCCAAAATACAAATACAAAAGTGATGACCAGCAGCAGGCTCAGGGCCCAGCTAGGCTGGTCTTAGTTATTTAGCAGTCCCCAATAAACATCAAGAGCTTTCTTAAAAGTTTTTACCCCACTGCAATTAACAGTTGCCTCCGGTAAACTATTCCTACTGCCTACAACCACAACCCTATTGAAGTAGTAATGTTTCCTAATTTCAAGATTAGCCTGAGGTTTGAAAAGATTAAAACAATGACCTCTGGTTCTACTTTCAGCAAATAACTGAAGCCCATCAAGATTTTCCATTTTAATGAACTTAAACAACTGAATCATGTCCCCTCTAACTCTTCTTTTGAAGACTATACATATTGAGCCTTTTAAGCCTGCCCTCGTAATCTGTCTGAAAGACCGATTACCAACCTAGTAGCCCTCCTTTGAACCCTTTCCAATAAGGTAATATCCTTCTTAAGGTAAGGAGACCAAAACTGAACCGCATACTCCAAATGAGATGTTACCAAACTTTTGTACAATGGCAATACAACTTCCTTAGACTTGTTCGAAATAGCCTTATTGATAAACCCAAGCATCCTATTAGCTTTGTTACTTACTATACTACACTGCTGACTGAACTTGAAGTCTGGACTAATCAATACTCCTAGCTCAACAACTGTTTCTGCTTCACTAATGACTGAACCTTGTAAATAATAGCTTGCATGTTTATTCCCAATATTGAAATATATACCCCACTTAATAGCCCACTAAGTAATTTTATTCAAATCCTCTTGAAGCTGATTGACTTGTTCATCCGCGTCAACTATACGCATGACTTTGACATCATCAGCAAAAATATTGATGCTCCCAGAAATACTCCGACTAATATCATTAATAAAAATAATAAATAATATTGGCCCTAAAACTGAACCTTGTGGAACCCCACTCAAAACATCAATCTCCACTGAGAATAATTGCCCTTCACTACTACTCTTTGTTTCCTCCCAGTCAGCCAATTTTTAACGCAAATTAAAATTTTCCCACCAATACCAATATAAGCAAGTTTGCTAAGTAGAGCTTCATGCGGTACGTTATCGAACGATTTCTGAAAATCAATGTAAACAACATATACGCACTTTTTACTATCTAATGTCGTGGTAACCTTGTCATAGAAATGCAACAAATTTGTTGTCTACGCTTCCTAAAACTATACTGAAAACCAGTCAACACTCCATTTGCCTCCAGGAAATTCACTATCTTAATTTTGATCAGAGTTTCAAAAATTTTACAAATTACTGAAGTAAGGCTCACAGGCCTATAATTTCCTGCCTTAGCTTTAGACCCTTTCTTAAAGAGCGGCGTTATGTTTGCCGGCTTCCAATCTACTGGCACAGTCCCCGCGTTGTATGAAAATATGAAAATAGTTAAAACAACATCCACTAATTCCTCTGCACATTCTACTAAAATTTTAGGATAAATATTATCAGGTCCTGAAGCCTTATTTGCTTTAATCTTTTTCAATTGAAACAACACTGGTGTCAGGAGTGGGATTGTACGTTTTTACTTATACCTTATAGAAATTAAGAAAATTCAATCAAAATAGTAGAGATCTTTAAAAGTTCATAAAAATTTGTTGCCGATTTCATGGTGCAATGGAAAGAAAATCTTGCTATAACATATTCTGATTAATACGTGATTAAAGGTGAAGGCGTGAGGGGGCAGTTAAAAAAATCTCATTTTCTCACACGGTAAAATTTGCAATGAATGGTTATGAAGCGATGATATTAATTGCCAAGAATTTTGCTCATAAATCAAAACATTAAGCTTAATTTAAAAACATTTGGAAATTATTAAGAGCAATTTTTAAAAATCCCCAGAAGTAAACTATCAAGCTCATGTGTCTACCACATGACTTCCTTGTACTACAATAAACACAATACAACTTTCTAAGCACTAAAAAAATGAGTGCATGTATGATACACACGTTACAATAGTTACATTTATTGGTTTCATTATTTATTTAATAAATTCTTAGATAACTTTTATTTCCCTACACCTATATGCCGTATTTTCGGGAGTAAGCATGTTAAAAAGTAAAAAATTGCTGATGCAGCAAATACAATGGGTGCGGCACATACAATTTTTTGAAAGTAAAAAGAAATGATAATGAATCGAAACAAGTTTTCGAAAATAGTTAAAGAGGTTGTCAATAGATAGTGCCACGGTGTTTTTCTTTCAATCAAGCATGATGGCAAGCGTCATCGTCATTGAGTTACGCCTGTCATGCTTTGTTTGTATGGGTGCATGGCGTAGTTAAGTTGTTTTTTTACCTTGAGTTGCGATTTGCTCTTCTTTTTTTCAAATTTTTAAATTTTATTGGAATTTTTGGAAAACAGCTCCCAAGCAACTTTAAAGATTTACTGCTGCTTTTAAGCTCCCAATTACTTTGAGTGTCATAAGGTGAAGGATTCGTGCCCAGCGCTCTGGTTTTTTACGTAACAGAAACAACAGATAGCTCCTCCGATAATAAAAATTATATTAATAAAACCCAAATGATTATATTTTTTAAAAAAAACTTTTAAGCATCTAATTTATTTAAATTGCACGTTCCTTTTATTAGGTAGTTGAGAATTAGGGTGAGGCGTAAAGAGCATTTTAAACACTTAAACCCACTAGTTTGTTGAGACCCAAAGGGGGAAACACAATTTTACAAGATCCTGATTCTTGCAAATGCTTTAACATGGGAGTTCTACGTGAAAGATGCTAAATATCGCATAAATCACCAAACCAACACCCGCAAGTCGTCACCAAATTTGCGCCAATACACTGAACTATGGAGTTTGTTTGAGTAATGCCCTGGGGTGAATATCTTGGTATGGAAAATAACTGGAGAGTTGCATGCAATTGACATAAAATCACATAAAACACCCCTTTTGGAATATCCGATTGTAGTGCCGACTCCAGGATGAAAGGGCCGCCAGGGGGAACTCTGAAAAGGGCACTATGTTTTCTTCAAAAAGGGCACCCTTGAGTCGTGCTTAAAAAATATTTTTACTGCCCCGTCCTTTTTGCCATTAAAAAATAAATTACATCAGGTGATATAAAAATGCTGCACAATTATATGCAAGAAAAAAGTAAAATTACTTAAGAAAATTTTTCACAGGCAAATGGGAGCCACATGCTAGTACAATCTCTACCTCTTTTATTCTTCTTTGGGCAATTTTATGAGAGGAAAATAGGGTGCAAATTATACCCTATTAAACTAAAATTATATGTATTCAGCATCTTATTTAATTTGTACTTTCTAATAGAGCCATAAATTTCTGTTTAAACAAAGTTTTTTTCAGGGGAGGGGTCAAAAGTCTTGGAAAGGAATAACTGTATTTAGGCTCAATAAGCGTTTGCTGTTCACTGCTCAGAAAATAATAAGAAATATCGTAAACCTAAAGCAGGTGCTAAAAGATTGCTGCCCAATTATACACAGTTCGCTAATTAGAATATGACCGTTTTCCGTGTGGAAACGAAGAAAAGCATATACATGAGATACAAATACTATTTTTAGCACATAGAAACTGATTAGTATGTAGATATTAAAATGTTTAAAGTGAAAAGAAAAGAAATGCTTATTTGGCTCTGAAAATAGTATACTTAGCTGTCTATGTATACTTTGTCTTATGTATAGATTTTTCGAAATGACGCCAACGCCGTTTGCTGTTTTATTTTTTTCAGTGGTGAGGCTAAATGCCCCAGAACAATTACACATCATGGAACCCCAAATTCGTAACCCCAAATTTGGAACATTTTCAAAAAAAAAGAAAACAACTCTTGATTTCAATGAAAAATCGGGAAGCATTTTTAGTTTTTTTGGAAGTAAACATTTTAAAAATACGAAAAAATGAGTTGTAGTGAACATGTTTAAGATAAAAATGTACAATTTTCATAATCGTGTCCGAAAACTTTTTCTTATTTGAGATCCGAGATTTCTGCCAAAGGGTTCGTTTTTGCAATTAAGAGTTCATATTAATGATAGCTTTAATTCTAAGTTGATATCATTAAATGTTGCTTTTTTCTATGTTTTGTACGTTTATTATTTGTTTTTTAGACTGAGCTCTAAATTTTACGCGTTACAGAAAATTCGTAAAATTGAAGTTCGGGCTTTCTTTTATTTTTCTGATAATCTGATTTTTGTTCTTGTCTTTAGTAAGCGGCCAGAGAATATAAAATCATGTCAGAATTTAATGAAATTCTTTTCTATACAAGAAAAGATTAATTACCAATCTTAAAAAAAAAACAGGAAAAGTCTGGATTTTTTTATGTTTTGTCACAAAGGTAAGTTGACCTTGACTTTGTTTTTTGTGCTAATTTTCTAGACTTATAAGAAGTATATACAGTATTAAAAATTGCTGTTAATGAATGAAATGCTAATGGCAAATTATATGAGTTCTGATGCTATTTACAATATTTTTTGAATCAGGGCCCAAACTCCGGATAATTCCGATATCTGGAGAGATTACCACTCTGAGCGTTCCATATTTGAGGTCCCTAATTATGCTTTAACGTAAAAAAACGGGTTTTTTTTTTGCTCCATATTTTTTTTTTAAATCGGGAGTTTTCTGAATTGCCGCACATCATCAACGGGTACCGGGCCGCAAGCAGTCCATCCTAACTATAAATAGCATGCTAATTTAACTTGCAGACATTCATATTTGTTTAAGGCTATAAACACTTGCAAAATTAAAAACAGGCATGTGATGCATCCCCTATCCTACCCCCAGTTGTTCCAAGAAGTTGAAGGGGAGAAGGCAGTAGTGCTATGGAGTTTTGAGAAAACTAGCGGGGATAAATAAAGGTCGGGGAGAGCCTGGATTGAAGTTTTCCTACTGCACTTCCTGCTTTGAAGGCCGCTCGCCCGATGTGGCATGGTCTGAATAGACCGCAGGGCACATAGAAAAAGGAATAAAGAGGCCGCCAGGTGTAGAAAAGATTGAAAAAGGCCGCTGGGAGCAGCACCCTGCCAAAATGGCTTAGAGTCAGCACTAGATTGCAACCAAAAGTGGAGGTGCACAACTACACCGTGTACTGGTCGTACATACAAAATTTCAACCTTCTGCGACTAACGATCAAACTCATCAAAATCAATATTTCTGTCGTCAATATGCACGTGAGTATGTACATACATACGGACATTGTGAAAAAAGCTGTACAAGCTGATTAATTTGTGATCAAAAAGCAAATTTAGGCTGAAATTTGAGTGGAAAATTTTTCGTGTTTGGAAAATTTTCCATTATTTCCTGTATTTTGTACAAGGAAGTAAAAAACGGAAGATCGGGAGATTAACTGAACAGCTGCAGTCTCCTTTAATAAGAGAGAGTTGGCACTTCTGTATTGTCACATATCTTAAGATTGGTTAATAGAAAAATCAATGCTGAATTGAAAATTAATTTGGAAATCCGAATTAAATTTCAATTTTCAGATCAGGTTCTCAAAAATTTTGGGATCAAAATCACCTTTGTATATACTAGGAAACATAATATGTGATCCCTCACTATGTGTAGCACCAAAATTGGATTAAAGTTTCAATATTTTAAGATATTATACTCGTACAAGAAATACTTACTTTATATTTTGTTCCTTTGGGATATAGGCGAGTACTTAAAAAAAGTGCAATATCTTTATTTGAATTTAACTCACTGTTAGATGGACGAGAAAGTGTCAAAGTAGCAATACTGTACTTTTTATTACGAATAGTACTTCCAGCTTGAGCCCGATTAGATATTTCAACAGCACAGGTAATTTTCATTTTGACCTAAGAATGGAAAAAGGAATAACAAACTTCATGTTCGGTAAAGTTTAGACTGCTGTACATTTATAAACATTTGATAATAAATAGGTCTTTACAAGGGGGAAAAATGAGAAAAATCAATTCATTAAAAATTTCCCATGTAAACTGCTATTAGACCAATTAACATTAAACTAAACACAATAAATTAATAATTAAAATTTAATGCTACTATTAAGCATTATTTTCTTTTTGACTTTTTATAAGTTTTATTTCACAGTTTATACTCTAATAATATTCTTCATTTTGATTGAGTCTGAAGACAATAAACAGGGTTCATAATCAAATAGCCAAGAAAATTTCCATGACTTTTCCAGGTAGATCAAAGCAGAATTCCAGGTTAACATTCCAAGTAAAAATATTTATTAGCAAATGCACTACTTGTACAATAAATACGCCCGCCATATTATTTTATACATAGAATTATATTAACCTCATATTAAAAAATTCCACAGATGCTCATTAAGATAACAAATTTATAGTATAGAATTTCTAGTCTGTAAAATTTTAAAAGCAAAATTTTATGACACACCACTACCAAAAGATATTAGCTTTTATATTTGCATCCATCTTTTATTTTTTTTAATTAAAATTTTAAAAAGCTAATTTAAAACTATAAAACATAAAATATAAGAATAAATAAAATAACATAAAATAAAAATTAGGATGATCCTAGTGAGGACAAATCAGCTTTTTAACTCTATAATAACGCATGAAAACAAAGATTTAAAGAAATGCTGATGCAGGCACTTTTAATGACAATATAATAAACACCATTATATAAAGAAAAACCCTATATAGGAAAAGGAAGGCGAGTAAATTGAGGACCTGACATCGCTACGAGTGTAGGTTCCCTCCAAGTAGTCCCTGCTAAGGGAAAAAATCCCGGACTTTTCCAGGTTTTGTCAAAAATTTACGTTTTTCCCCCGACTTTTGCAAAGGATATCAGTTTCCAAGACTTTTCCAGGTTTTCCATGATTTCCAGGTGGAGTATGAACCTTGAATAAATAAGTATCATTATTAATGTGACTCATGAAGATAAGTCTATGATGAATTGCCAAACAGAAGTTCTTGGTTGAAATTACAACTTAGAACTGTAATTTCAAATGCTAACTTCATAACAACTCTTTATTAACTGAAAATTAAAGCTACATCATAGCTTATATTATATATCAATACATAAGCTTTGATTCTTTTACGAAAACCGATGCCCTGAAGCAATATTAATTTAAAATTTCATTATTTTCTATATTCTGTAAATTCTATAGACGAGCACAACAAAAGATTTTGTATGCCAATAATTATTGAATTCATAAAAATTAAAAGTCCTGGATAAAATGATTACAATTGATGTATATAAGTGTCTACCCACTTGGCTACAAAGTGAAATTTGAGCTTTCAAGTCCTACTTAAACTCTGCATTCTAAAAATAATGGAACAAAGGTTTTGGATACAAATTATGAAGGTACATATTCCATAATATATCTTTTGTAATGTCGGAAAAAAAAATATTGCATCTAAGGTACTAAATATTAAAATCAATTTTTCTGTGCTTTTCACATTTTCATGCCTACTTTGAAAATAGTGGAAGAAATTTAATCTAAGAGTTAAAACATTTTGAATTGTAAAAATATATTGTGACCGACGTGACAAAAATAGGACATGTTTGTCGTGACATGTTTCAACGCCAATCCATAACTAAGTTTTATGGATTATTTTAAAAAGTTTTTCAAGATACAATACCCTTAACTTTCCTATGCAGTCTTTGATAATGCAAAAGAACATGTAACTACTTAGAGCAATTAAGATCAAGTTGTTTGACAGTAAAGTGATCAAAACACATGTTTACCAGTTATTGGTGTATTGTTTTTATCATTTTATTTTATTTATTTATTTTAGAAAGACATTTGATGATGTTGCTATTATAATTTTTCAAAAAACATAATTGTAAATACCTTAATAGAATTTTGACTTCAGATCTTAAAAGTGCATTTTTACAACACTAGTAATTACATTTTTTGGGTCATTTTTAGTGTTTTCAGCATTTACAAGGATTTATTAGGTCATCAACTTCAAGGGACTGGTTATAAAGAAATTAAAGATCAGTAAAAAAAAATCCGATACAAATCGATATAAGCAAGAATCAATGCCCATATTTCTTTCGATCCAAAAATCGAAAAAACAAATGAATAGCAGTCGAATATTTTGACTTGGCAATATTTGGTAAACACAAGAGTATTAGGAAAAAAATTTCAGAATCAATAATATTTTTTGACATTTCAAGAAATTCAGGATAATTTTCATTGACAGAATTCCATTTTCACCTTTCTAAAATATGTTATGAAGAAATATTTTAAGCTCTATTACTTTTTCTGACGAACTAAGATGATCTCCCAAATGCTTTTCATCTAGAGTTAGAGTTTAGTTTCACTGCTTTCATCATTTATCTTGAAACTTACACAAATTCAAAATTTCAGTTAAGACACCGATCAATTAAATTAGCAAAATTAAATTTAACAAAATGATACCTTTATCAAACTACAGGAAAATGACTATATCCCACGTAAATCGGTAACCAGAAAACTAATTACTAATAATTAAAAAAAAAAAACAATCAAGACACTCAAACTCACCGCCCTTGCGTACGAGTCAAGTCGAGTGCAGCAGCTCACAGGCTTCTTCTTAGCTGACGGTTTCGTTAAATGCCAGCCGGCGGCATTTTCTGCATGATACGGTTAATATCACTTTCTAAGTTAAATCAAACATCTTCCGATGTTTATAGTTGAATAAAGTTGTTTTTAATATTTTTAATTGTTATTATTCAACACAATAGAATATAAATGTGCGCGTAAATATAATACCCACGCGCAAAGAAAAAAATAGTGGTGCCATCTATCGACATATGCTTTAACATGCCTTTTCGATAGGCGTCTATCTGCAGGACGGAGAAAAGTTATTGCAGAATTGTGAAAACGGGCATTTTTTTAATTTTTAAAAGTGTATAACTTCTTTTTGAACATAATTTTTTTTTAATTAATCCGTTTGACTAACGCTTCTCATCATTTTTATTTATTTTTATAAGGCCATGCATCTTAATGTAAAAACAAGTTATTTGAAGTGAGGGGAAAAGGAAAAATAATACATAGATAAAAAGCAAAGAGAATTTATTCACTTCAACGAAGAAATAACCCCTTCCTAAATATGAATAAAACAGCCATTTTTCCCCGATAGAAATAATTCCTCTTAGCAAAGAACTACTTACCTTTCTTATTATAGTTAAAAGAATAGTGAAAAATTGAGAACAGTTAAACTACTTGTCTGAAATGATCTCATGATAGTCAGACGCGGAAATGACTTAAGATATGACTATTATTATATTAGGCTATTTCCAGAAATTAATATTATCCCCGATACAGACAACACAGAAGGGAAACAACCCTTTAGAGCAAACATCTATGGCGCGCAGTAAAAGCCAAACGTCACTCACAGTGGGCCATTGCAACACTGGCATCTCCCCCCCCCCCCCCCCCCCCGCCATAGGTTCTTGTGTTACAAAGCGACTTTGGGAGAGATAAAATTTATGGTTAATGGGATTCCTTTTGGAGGGAAGAAAACTTTTTAGTACTCATCAGGAAAACTTTGACAAACTATTTGAAAAATGACTGCATATCGAGAAGGGCACTCTGGAAGAACTTGCCACTCTCTAAAACTGCCACTGGAAGCAGGTATAGACACTCCCCCCCCCCCCCCCTCCAATTATGCCCAGTGGTGTATTGCTGGAAAAAGAGGTGGTGGGGAAGCTTACATATAAGATCAAGAAGTGGAAGTACGCTTAAGTTAGAATTCTAAACAAAGGACGCTTGTATTAAGAAAAGTTACTGGACGCCGTCCCTCAGCGTCCCCCCTCGTCTACACCACTGGTTACGCCACGGTATCACACTATTTTTTGCTTCTGAACTTTTTTTAAAAAAACTTTTCGACTATAGTTTAGCAAAAATATTGCAATCCGTGCTTCATTCATATAAAATTCCTAATTATAATAAATATTATTTTTTCAATAAAAGGATAGACAAAGAAAATTGTCTATCCTTTTGTACCCATTTTCCAAGATTTCAGTTTTTATCTGTATACACATAGTTATAAAACAAATTATTCCACCATATTGTTCTGTGGTTCTATTATGAGCAAATACTGATCTAATTTACAAATCATGCAAAAAAAAATTCAGATTTTCTTTTTTCCCCCCTCAGGATTTTTTTTTAATTTTTAGCATAAGTATAATGGCTTATGAAGTATTTCAACTTGTTTGTTGGCGTAGGCTACTGTTTAGTGTGAGAAGAATAAAACTTCTGCATTGAAAAAGGATTCCTTTTGATCCTGGAACAGGTGTATGGTAATATTTTTTCAAAGTAGTGTTTCAAAAACATTAATTTTGTAATTTATATTCAATTCTTATTAAGGTATGAATTGTGAACATGTAGTCTTCATAATTCAGTTTTTTTCTAATCAAATTTTGTTTAAATAATTTAAGTAGGTTTTCAATCAAATTTACAAAAGTGAGCCATATTTTTTTTTAATACACTGATATTTCAAATGGCCAAGGCCGTAGCCAGAAATTTTTTTCGGGGGAGGCCCTGACTTTGAAACTTAGGTTGATAAAAGTTTCAGGGAAGAATATATACTACATTGCGAAAAATTTTCGGGCTTTCGGGGGGGGGGGGGGCGCCCCCCCCCCCTCTGGATAAGGCCTTGCAAATGGCATTAAACCTATTGGGGTGTGAAATCAAATACACAATGTTATTCAAATCTACACACAAAATATTCTTTCATACATAAACATTTTTATTTCAAAAGTTACCTTTTATTTTAGTTGATATCTAAAATGTGTTTGTTTCATGTTTATGATCCTGAAACCTCAGACTGTGCCAACGTTGAATTTGGAGCAATTAAGGGAAGGGGCTTCCCTTCTGTTAGGAATTCTAATAGTGCCTGTCACACACTTACATACTGAGTAGGAGAAAATCAGGAAAACTATCAGGGCAACTTTATGAATGTTAGTTTTGTACCAATAACCACTATACCTTGTTACATAAAATTATTTACAAACCCCCAGCTCACATTAAATATTTTATTCTATCTTGCTAGTTAAGATAATTTAATTCCAACTCTGCATTAAAAAAAATTCATGGTTATTTTTTTTTTTTTTTCAAATTAACTGTGTTTAAAAAAAGGTAATTCATTACAGTCAAATCTTGCTAGAAGCAATGACCTAAGAAATGTGCATTTTTATTTGAATTTAGTAATGAACTTGGGAAAAAAAACTCAAACTAAAGTGTAACTATATTTAATTTTAAAACTACTTTCCATGTTGGAAAAATAAATGATGCTCAAGTTTCCAAATTTTAGCTTAAATTTCATCTTAACCCTCGTAGTTTCCATGGGATCATATATGATCCCAATGTGATATCAGTTTTAATATGTCTTGTTAACTAACCATTTATATTTAATGGCATTATGCAATTTTCATTCTTTTGGTTGCTATGGATAATGCTATGAATTTTTCTTAAGTTTACGTTTTTTGCACACAAGACCTTTAAAGTCGGAGGAAAAAAAAAAAGAGGACATTGCAACTTTTTGTCCAAAAGAACTAGATAGCCATATACACTTAACAATAGGTCCATATACACTTAATAAAAATCATTTGCTTCAAGTCCATAACAATTGTAAATAAAGCTCCAGTTATTTTGTTTTCATATAAAATTAACATATTCATAATACATAAACTAAGTTTTACTTTGTGTCTTTATTTTTCTTTTTATCAGTAAATAGTGTGAAAATTCAAAAAATACATGCAATATCCATATCATAACAAAGTAATTGAAAGAACGCTTGTGGTCAAAAAGACCCCAAGGGTCTTCAGTGTAATCAAAATGGGTTGAACCCACAAATGTTAACATTGATATTAAAACAAGCAATTTTTTAAAGCAAAAACAAAAAAGTTCTACATATTTTGCTGAACACATTATTTGCTTTTCACTCAACATGTTCATAATCATCAATATCATCAGTTAAAAACTGAACCAAAACCCCGAGATAAGTACTTTAAATGCTTATGCTGTTTGCTTTACCCCTTACCTCTCGCTCCCATCAAAATCACGGGCTGTAATGTTCTAAAATAGCCTACCAAAACATTTTTCAAGTTTATTTTAATGCCAGGGGGGCCCCAAACTTTTTAATCTGCACCTGAAGAGCTTATAAAGAAATAAATAATAAGAAAGCTTTTGTTAATGCCTTTTGTTGAAAGTCATTGTTAAATTATTTGTTTTTAAATAAAATAGTTGGATTGTTTTTAATTTCATCATTTTCGATGCTTTTGGAAATAATGTTTTGGTCCTTGGAAGCATTTACTCACTTTTGTTTTGGATCACTGGCTTAGATAAGGGGGTAGTTTTGGGGATGTAACCCCCCCCCCCTGAAATGGTGACGATTGTTTGGAATTTAATCAATTTTTCTTGAAAAACCATGAAATTAGCTCACTTCTCCCGAAGACCCCCCCCCCCCTGAAATTTGGGTCTAGCTACGCTACTGCTTCAGATCCTCCCAAATCTAGCTAAGTATCCCATCAATAATAACCATTTTATTACCAATAGAAAATAGTTTATATAGTGTTTGAAAAGTGTAGTAAAAGCTCTGATTAAAATAAAAGCAACCATCATGATGAAATCACATTTTAATGAAAAAATGCTCAAAACTTGACAAAAAGGAACAAATTTCACATTAACAATAAATAGACAAACTTTAAATAAATTGCAAACAAAGGTAAATAATCTATGATGTGTTTATAATGTTACAAGTATTGATTGTTTAAACTTACATAAAATGCAGTTAATCAACTTTAAATATTGAAATATTTACTTCACCTAATTCCTTTAATGTGAACATAAAATAAATATTTATTACCAGGCGATTATATGCTCTTACTACTGAAAATAATATATACATGCTACCATAAGAAGGGGAGGATGCTAAATCAAATCCAAATACATTCCCAATGTTTCTACATTGACTGTTTCATAATCCAGACCACTTAAACATAACCTCAGAATTCATGCAACTAGCATACTAAACCCATGCAAAAATTGTTTTAAATTTCAAGAAGGAAAATTTTACGAAGAGCATTTTAGAGCCAATTCGTCATAGTCCACTCAAGGAAATTTTAATGACTGCACATTTTGCAAGATAAACACAAGAACTAAATGTTTGCCAGAGTTATTTTATGTGTCCATGGATAAATTAAAACACAAGTTTACAGAAATCAAATTAAAACACTAACAAGTTAAAAATCCTTAACTTAAATCACTCGGTTAAGTAAAAGTGCATATCTTTAATTTTAATCAAAAAAGAACAGTATAGATCAAAGATTACACAAGAAGATTATAATGGAGGACAGCTACATATAAAAAGAAGTTGCTACCTGAGACAAAATATACATGCCGTACAGTTTATAATTAGGCATAATTAAAAAATGATGGTCCTCTTCCCAGCAATAAGTCTTACTCCTGATTTTGCATTATGGATATCATCAAATGAGTATTTTAATTTTTATGATCCCCCCCCCCCCCTCCAAAGGCAATCATTTTACACATATTTTTCCCTTTCTGCATATAATAATTAAACGGAGCATACATTATAATGAAAAATGTGGATTGATAATGTCTGGCAGTTATTTTACCCAAGTAAAATTATGCCTTAAGCAACAATTTAAGCCTTTAAAACCAGAGGTTTTTTTTTTTTGGAAAAACTGATGAAAAATGAGAGAGGTTTTTTTTTTCACATAAAATGAATATATAGGTATATTGTAAGTTGTTTTTCGCAATTTCAGTTGGTTTACACAAGAAAAATGCTGCATAATGGTACTATCTATGGTAAATAAGTTTAATTATAATCTAGCCTATCTATTTTTACTAAAATAAATCTCACTTCAGCATTGGAAATAAAATAACTGAAATACAAGAACACCCACATGAGACACGGGCATGTGCAAATTTGTAGGTAACTTTTGCATGTGTTAGACATGGGCAAATGCGTTGAGGGAGGCAAACTACATTCATTACCAATGAAATATGGTACGGTGAACATTTACTGAAATTTGGAGGGAGGTGGGAGCCTGCACAATTTTTTTGGTAAATTGTCTAAATTCCACTCAAAATTACCAAAATCTAAAATTCATAGAGAAAACATGACTTACGGCCATAAAACTAAAAAACGGCCAATTTTCGCAAAAGTCATAAAAACTGGCACGTATGTATGTGGGGCTGATAAACACCTGTTCAATCAAAATTTATTCAGACGTCATTAAGAGACAGTATAGTAATGGAATGGAATTTAACTTACCATCAGAAGTATGATGGAAATTAAAATGACCCCATAAACTTAAGAAATTGGCCAATTTTAATTCAGGAGCTCCACACAACAAAGCTTTATAAACAGCAATTGAACAAATGTTTTCAATATTTGGATTTCTCGACAACAAGCTTAGAAATCACCTTACAGTTGAAAAGACAGTTAAACTTGTTTTTTTTTTTTATTTGAATCACTTAATGAAAAAGGGAATTAAGAAAATATTTATTTGCATGTGTTATTTATACGTTAATTATTCATTAATCTATTTTTTGTAAGAGCTAAATGTTTTGCTGAAAGAATTTAAAAATTTCTCAATTGGTGATACAAGCATATTTACATTATCAGCTTACACTCTTGCTTATGTATTACTTTTTCCAATAATTACCATGTATACACAATAGATTTAAAGCTCAATATCATTTTTAATTTTCTAAATTTTGAAGGATAAACATATATTTATTTTTAATGTAGAACTATAACTTGCATTAAAATAGTATTTTTCTCAGAATTTTAGCCATAAGTTATTTTTATTGGTTTGAAAAATAATTTAATTTAAAATCTGATTTTTTAAAAATGATTTTTTCACATGCCCTAATTTTAAGATTAGACTGAATTATAAAATTTCTCGAGACAGTTATTGTTACTTTAATAAATAAATATCTTGATTGAAACAATTGCTTTGTTTCCCCAACTCCCAATATTTTATTTGAAATGGATTGCTTTCAGCATTGCTAAGCAAATTCTATTCTTTCAAAAACAAATTCAAAGGTGAATAAATGCATTTAGTTGTGAGGGACAACTTGAGTGGAATTGAGAGCGTTCAATGCACTGAAACAAATTTACACACCCAAATTTGATACTTTTCAGTACTACTGCCTACTGGTTCCTAAATAACCATTCACTTGGTGAATTAAGAAAACATAAATTTGAAAAAGAAAAACAGCAGTTTAAAATTTTTTGCACAGATGTATAAAGTTCATGGATTATAATTTATGTCACTTTTAAATGAACATCAAACATGGAAAAATGAATAATTTACATTTAGTAAAACAAGCTTTACAACACAAGGCATGAAAATAAATTTAAAAATTTTCAAATACCAAAATAAACAATATAGTAATTTTCCATAAAGCTAATCATTAGAGCACTTGAAACATTGCAAATGATATGTGCTGATCACTTCCATCCTGATCATGTTAGCATTTTGAAATGAATTTTATTCATATTTTCAAAGGTTAACGACTCATGTTTCTTTAGAGAGCTTTGGCTTATAGCTTTTTACTTATGAATTTTGTATACAGACTCTTGAAGCTAGGTATAAGTGTAAGGTCTGTGGGTGGGCGTACATATAATATGAAAGCTTTCCTAGAATTTTAACAACATAAATAATGACAGGAATGTTGCTGAATGAATAAAAAAAATCGTACATGTCATAAACAATATTTATTCATTCCGAACATTTAATTTTTTTGTTCAAAATATGTACTAGCATCATTGAATTAAGTTAGCTTATTTTATAAATAAATAATATCAAATAGGGCGGAAACAATGACATAGCAAATTTCTGTTGTGGAAAAATAACTGGGTACTTTGATCAACATTATCAATTTTTCTATGCTTTTAAACAACAGCCACTTGTTTTTAAAACTTAATACAAAGATCAAAAAAAAAACCCTTAAACCGTAATATCTCATGCCACCATATATATGCCTTTTTCCCTATTGAATATATCCTTATGGCTGAGATTAAAATGCACTTTTACATTCAAGGCAACTATGTTCATTAATGACATTCATTCAGAACATAAAGTAGTATAGATTTTTAAAGAAATTTCATTAATTTATTATGGAAATATTTTAATTAAATAAATAAAGTAAATCGTTTAAATGAAATAATTTTGTTTTAAAACAATAAATACATTTTTATACATTCATGATAATTTAATTATTTTTTGAAGAAAAAAAAAGTTACAAAAGAAGACAATGAAACATACAGACAGAATTTGATGCTTTGTAGATATCACATTCTGAAAGAAAAATTGATGCATTAATTTTTAAAAAAAATTAAAAACATACAAAAAGACAATTGCTTAAAAAAACAATTTTCCTTGATAGTAATTACAAAATTAAAACAACTTATGAAAGAAAATTTCTTTACACATAAAAGCCCAAATTTAACTTTTACGAAGAAAGAATACAACCATCTTAACATGGGCAAGTAGACGGGATCATAATATATTCTATTGAAACTTCTCAGTAAAAACTAAAATAACAGTGAACGTCCTGAACTTTACAGGACTTGCCTCTACACCAACTGTATAAAGAACTGCAATATGATAAGGTTTAAACTTGCAATATAAGCATATTTCTTGTTTTATTTCAATAAATTATTTTCTAAATGATTTTAGAGTTAGTTCTCAATTTTTAAAAAGTGGCAACTAACAAAACCCAGTCTACCGGCCACTGGCGACTAATCAAATTTCCCAGTTTTCACCTATACTGTACTAGTTTATATCATGTTGTTTATGCCTGAAATATGTTTTATGTTTATGCATTTAGTTAAATAAAAAAACTTCACATTTGTGCTGATTTTATGTTTGTTACACAAATACACACCATGTAATATACACTTAGTTCTGTAACACACTTATATAATCAAGGCATGATGACATAATTTAAGTTTACTGCCTTTCTCATTTGATAGCAGAATATGTATGAAGCTAATTTTCCTTTTCTCCATTTGATTATTGTAACATGCAATGCAGTTTATTCGTTAATTTATTAATGTAACTTATACAAATATGAAAATAACAAACATGAAAGAGTTCAGTGCCGGATCTAGGGTAGGGCAAGCCGGGGCCCAAGCCCCGGGCGGCACTTCTGGGGGGCGGCAAATTCAACTGTGATGTATAAAAGAGAGAAAGAAACAAAAAAAAGAAAATTTAAAAAATATATAAAGAACTTTTGGAAGATAATTAAAATTCTAGTTCGGCGCTCCGATTTTATCATTGATCAGCTATTTTTCTAACGATTAAAACCGATTAATGGAATTATTTTTTTGTATAAACTGTTGGAAATTCTAAAATTGAGGGGGTCGGAAAATTTCGAAATGTCAAAATGTAAAAATTTAATTTTAAAAAGTCAAGGTCCCCCCCCCCCCCCCTTGTGGTAGTGAAATATGCATAAATCATGCTATGCGAAGACAATACCTAATGGTTTTTCTTTTAGAAACTTCCAAAGCCTCCTTTTGGGAAGAGGTGGGAGCTTGTAAATGTCGTTTCAGAAGGCAAGCGGCTCTTTGATATGGGCGTTGGGGAGGGAAGGGTCATGCCCTCTGGATTTTAAAAAAAATGTCAATTTTTTTCTGAAATTTTATTATTATTATTATATTTTATTTATTATTTTTTTTTTTTTTTTTGAGTAAAAGCGTTTGAATTTCAAAAAGTTTTTGTTTGCTTTTTTTTCCTTAAAATTTTTGAAGTCCCAAAGCGTCTCCTAAGGCCTCAAAATGCACCACTTTGCATATAGTTTTCAAAATTTTCCCGGGGGAGAACCCCCGGACACCCCTTCAGCTGTCAGAATTTCATATCTCCAGTTAAGGGGGTCCCATCATATGGCTCTGCCTTCTCCTACTGTTGAGCTAAAAGGGCGATGTGTGGGAACATGACCGAAAGTTGGGGTTCGTCAATGACCCAAAAAGGGACAAATCCTAAAAGAAAAAATGGCCGTCGCATAAAAGATATGAAATATCAATAATAATTGGTTGGAGGGGGCGGCATTTTTAAGTTTTGCCCCGTATCGGAAAAGTCCAAGATCCGGTACTGAAAGAGTTACAGCTTAAGGTTTAAGCAAAACTCAATTATTCACTTCTATTTCATTCTCCATAGTTAAATATAATATAATTTGCATCTTTTAAAAGTTTACATAAAAATGCAGCAAGACTTATGGGAAAAATAATCCTTGAAAGCATTCAAATGTATTTCCTCAAATATGCAGCAAAAATACTATTAAAACAGAAGTTATATATTTACCATGCAGGTTACTAAAGTAATGCAGTTTTCTTCAAGTTTAATTATTTAGTGTCTCAAGGGCCCAATTTCGTACAAGTTTTTGAAATTCTGAAATGAATAAGACTTTTAAACATGAACCTGGCACTTATTAACAAAAGATACTTTTTAGAAACATTTTATTGCATGAAAACAATTTACTATTGGGACTAAATTTAATAAAATATAGTAAAATATATTACACTAATCTTCCCAACAAAATTATTGATAAGCAGGCCCTGGAAGTCGATAGCAACTCGCTTTTTGATGTTTTTCCTGTTTTAGAGCTCTTTTTTAAAGATTTTTACAGCGTAAAGAATTCTTAAGGACTTTTCTTTTTTAGAGCATTTTTCTATGTTTCAGCTTTTTTTTTTCTTTTTTGTTCATTTTTACCTTCTGATTAAAACTTAGTTTGATTCATTTTAAATTTCACGAAACACTTAAAAGGGGTTGGTCGAGAGTAGAAATTTAAATCTATTGCACAAATCTGAATGAAGACAAAGCATTTTTGACATTGAATAAAATTTGCACAAATTATAATTGAAGAAGATACAGTGTATGAGTTTGAAGAAAATTGATCCATGAGTGATTCTATTTATTTCAAATTTACCCCAACTATGTCTGAATTGAAAAAAGTTTTTCAAGATACAAAAACCTCACTTTCCTACACAGTCATTGATAATGTAAAAAACATTTCACTATACAGACAAATAAGGTCCCATTATGAACGACAGCAGAGTTGTCAAAACACATATTTATCAGTTATTGGTACATTTCTTTTATTATTTTATTTTATTTATTTTAGAAAGTCATTTAATGACATTGCTACTACAATTTTTCAAAAAACAAATATTTTAAAATGTTGTAATGAAATTTTGACTTCTGATCTTACGTGTATTTTTCAAAATGTCGAGTGCATTTTTTCAACTTAATAGCATTTTTTTGGGTCATTTTTTGTGTATTTTTAGAGCATTTCCGTGGACTTTTTAGGTTATCTACTTCCGGGACCTGCTAATAAGTAAGAAAAGAATTAGTATAAATTTCTGTTAAAAACTTCTATATTTATTAAAAATTACATGCATGCATATATATATAAACTTTTCTCATTGGTATAAAACCAAATAAATACAAGTTACTAGAAATATGGAGAAGAACATTAAAAGCTTTAAAGCATGTAGTGAAGTATGAGAGAAGGGAGCAGCAAACATCAAACACAATCCAACGAATTAGCTAGTAGATGGGCTAATAATTGCTAGAAGCTCAAAAAGGAAAAATGCAATACATCATATTAACAAAAATTATATATATATACATATAAATCAAACTCTGCTAAACCGTCACTCGCTTAAATCGCCAACCCTGATGTACCATCAGTTTTCAAAAGCCGACCAAATGGGAAAATAATATTAACTGTACTCTAATAAAACATCAGTGTGAGTGCCCTATGACTGTTAAACCATCCTCTTATCTTCCACTTCGAAATGCTTTTAATCACATTTTGATCTTCAAGGTGATAAGGAATGCAAACCTTTCTCTGTTTGTAGGTCTGGGACAATTGGACAAATCTGACAGGCAAACCACATAAGGGGTTTTAGAGCGGGGGGGGGGGGGGAGAAAATTTTTTTTTGCTTGGTAGCATGCGTCTCCCGTTTTGCGGTGGGGTGCAGGAGGGGTTTGAGTAACAGGCAAAGAAGGCTAGAATTTCTTTCATTATCTACTGAAAAACGAGTTTTAAGAGTCAAACTATGCCGCGTTTCATGCATTACTTTCAGCTTCTGCTTGCCGTGCGTACATGCTCCTTTGTCGTGAATTTCTATCCAAGTCAATATATCCTCAAAAGGGAAAATTTCAACTTTTGATGAAAAAAGGTCATTAAAGAATACTTAAAATGCAACTTCCCAAAAGTTGCTTTTGCCGTGAAAAAAAGAATTGCAAGAACAATATTAAACAACATCTTAGCTTCTGAAGAAGCTGTAGAACAATCTAGCACTAAAAATAAGAAAAATTGTGCTTCTTGTTTTGAAGCTATTGAACAAGCTCTTCAAATTTGGTTGCAATTCGCAAGGCCTCAAAATGTACCAGTGCCAAGTTTGATTGCAACTTACCCAAAGCTGCTTGCCATGAAAAAAGGAATTGCAAAAACAACATTAAACGACACCATATCTTCTGAGGAAGCTGTAGAACAATCTAGCAATAAGAAAAGAAAGAAAAATCGTGCTTCTCGTTTGAAGCTATTGAACAAGTACTTCAAATTTGGTTGAAATTCGCCAGGTTTCAAAATGTACCAGTGTCAAGTTTGATTTTAAAAGAAAAAGCATTTGAAATTGGTGTGGAAATGGGCACACTGAATTCGGTGCCAGCAATGGGTGGATGGACCGTTTTAGCCCAAGACATAATTTGTGTTTCAAGAAAATGAATGGTGAATTAGCTTCTGCTGATCCAGAGGTGTCCGAAAACTGTAAAACCAGTTTTGAAAGATTTATGCAAGCCAAGAAAATTTTTAATCTTGATATTCCATCTACTTTAAATGTTAGGGTGGGAAAAATAGCAAGAAAAGGTTAATAATTCTTCTTGGTTCTAATATGGATGGCAGTGAAAAAATTACTCATCATTAGAAAATTTTAAAGTTCTTGCTGCTTTAAAAATGTCAAGTCTCTGCCTGTCGTGTTCGAAAGAAACTCCAAAGCTTGGAGGACTTTGGAAATATCAACGAAAACAGTGAAGCATTTGGACTGTTATTTTCAAAATAAAAATTTAGAAGTTGTGTTTGTTAGTAATAACCGTGCCGTACATTGCATAAGCCTATAAAGCTGATCTTCATGCCTCCTAATTTGAGAAGCATTTTGCAGCCAGTGGTTCAGGGAGTGATTCGAAACTTTAAATTACGTTACAGAGCACTCTTTCTGCAAGACCCGATTGCTTCAGTTGACCAAAAATAACGAACTTCAAGTGCTTGTTTTAGACGCAAATTTTTTATGTTGAGAAAAGCTGGAACAGGGTGATGTCATCTGAAGATGTTGAAGAAGAGAGCAACACCGACAGTGAAGATAATTTGCTGCTATCTGCGTTAGCTGTCAAACTCGGAAAGCAAGGATGCACCATTGCCGATAACTATGAAACAATCAATGCCAACATTGCAACAACTTCGCAGAACTCAATACCAGATATTGCATCTGAAGTTTATGATCTAAGAAATCGTGATGATATAAGAAATAATGATGACAGTGTGAGCAAAGATGAAGAACTGACAGAAGACTACTCCCAAGTGACGTATACTGAAGTCTTAAATTCTTTGAAAGTGAGAAAAAAATTTATGTTTTTTCAGAAATGACAAAAGATGCTGATTTTGCAGTTCTGTCAAAATTAGAAAAGGTTATTGACACAATAAAACAAACAGTTTCATAAATAATAACATTTTATTTTTTAACATTATGTCCCTCAATATAAATAAAATTAGTGTTTTATTTCTTACTAAAGAACTTTTCGACTCAGGCTCAAACCCAGTTATTGAATTTTAAGTTTACTCCCGAGGGGAAAATAGTCTGTCATGAGGACTATTTTCAAGAAAGGACATCTGAGAATTTTCGACAGAAATCTCATAATCCTACCAGGGTTCGTGATTTTTTTGATTTAAAGAAAAATATTGTTTTTTTATTTAAATTTGATTTTTTTAAAAAAAGACCATAAGTTTTTTAGATATTTATTATGTTACATTCATAGAAATAGTACGAAATGTTAATCAATATGCAAAGGCACACTTCAAGCTATTTTCAAAGCAATAAATATTTTTAAATAATAATAATGATAAACAAATTTTAATACAAATGCATGACTCAAATGAAACTTAACCCTACCAGGAATACCGTATTTATGCAAATCTAATGCGCATCGTTTTTGGCCAAATGGCAATTCAAAATTGGGGTGTGCATTAGATTCAAGTGCAAAACTGGTCAGCAGTTCGCCGATGACGTCAACCAAATTTATCTGCCGACAAACAATTTTTTTATTATTTAAATGGGGATGCGCATTAGCTTTGATGGCACATTAGGTTCGCATAAATACGGTAATAATACACCCATAAATAAGTGTGCATACTTAATTTTTACATTGAGTGTAGTTTAATCATTTTTCTATTTTATAAATGAAAAAGCCTGAAATATTTTTACCCATTTAGTTAAATCATATGCTCACAGCATTACTAAAAACTTCTATGATAAAAAAATATTTTAGAAGATAAAAAACATTAAGCTTTTAGGGGACATGGATGAAACTCTAGGGATACACATTCTAAATTCTAACAATTGTTGTTTTAAACACTATTATTCTGAATTATTTATTGTGTGGCATTTATTAAATTGATCTAAAATACCGTTTTTAAGATAAAAAACATAGAATGGTTCTTGATTATTATGAATTTTAATTTGAATGAATTATTGCTGTTCAGATGCTTGAAGAATAAGAATAATATTGTAAAATTTAAAAAATACTAATTAGTTCTAAACTTATGAAATATGTTATGCACACAGACAGATGGACCTAGGAAGTTTTGTTTGGAACAGTGGTTGTAATTGCAACATATTCCATTTTTACAACACTTTCTAACATTGTAAAATAAAGGGTTTTTTTTGAAAAAAATCACTTGATGTAAATTGCCATTTAAATCGAGCTGGTTTTAAATCCACTGACCCTGAATCCTACCCTTAATTTTAACACCTTTGGCTCTATTAAAATTACTCACTGAAAAAACGTGAACATGAAACAAAAAGTTAAAAATGTCCATTAATTATGCTATTTTCAAGCAAACCAGAATTTCTAGCAATTTTTTTCCAGAACTTACAATCATTTACAATTGAAAGCAGAAAATGAAAAAGGAAACAAATACAGTCAACTCTCTCAAATCCGCTGACCCAAAATCCGCGTAAGATTTCCGATGTAAACGGTGAAACTTGGTTAAAAAAACTAATTTAAAAACTTAGTGAAAAAACTAGAAATTTCTTATATTTTTAAACCTAATAGCATTTTTTAACTTGAAATGTTCATAATAACTCACATCTGCCTTTCATAAATTGAAAACAATGTATTTTTAGCTTATTTTGATAGCCAAGTGTTATGCGCGATAATAGCGTTTTGCTGTAAATTGGACATCAATCTTTTTGCATTGGTTTTCGGTTTGCGATATTTCTTATTATTTTTTCATTAGTACACAATTCAAATTGTATTCAACAAAAATATTAAGCTATTTTGAAGGATAAATTTTATATTTGCATCGACTTTATGGTGCAAATGTTCTCCCGCCTTGACCTAGTTAATGAAGACAATTTTGGTCGCTAACGTGATGATCGGCAATGAAAAATTTGTCACCATTTAAAATTTTTTGATAGCCAGTAGGCGAGTGGCGACCACCAATCTGCACTTTTACAAAGTAGTTGTATGTAAAAAAAAAATCATTTAAAGTTCACATATATATAATATACATATATATACATTGTATCTCATTTTTATAAATTTTCTTTCTTTTCCATCACTCTTATATATATTCATGCCTGTACAATTAGTGGTTTATCAAAACATTTTTTAAGTAAGGGATCATTTATAAATGATGCTACCCTTCGAGGAGGAGGGCTCGTGAAAATTGTGACAGAGTGTGACAAAAGGAGGGGAGGGGTTAACAAGAAGTGTGACATCAAGCTTTATGTGACATGTGACAAAGGGGGTAGGGGAGTCCGTTGAAGTGTGACATTTTGTGACAAAGGGGGAAGGATGTCAAACATATGGGAAAAAAACGTGATTTCATTTATGAATGGTCTCTAATAAGTAAAAAGGTTAATGCAAAATTATAACCTCGCAAAATGCGTACACATATCAAGGACCCGAAATCCGCAAAATTCTAAAATCAGCACAACCCTTGGTCCCAAGCAGTGCGGATTTTGGAGAGTTGACTGTATGTTCATTTTCTTACTGTTTGCGGTTATGAAAATGCCTTAAATGAAACAAGATCGATTTCTTGTCGGAACTAGGCTAAAAAGCAGTCGCTTGCATATGTTCACGACACCGTTGTTAAAATTTTCTTTTAGGGATTTATGAGAAAAGTTTCACTTACTTCCTCCAGCATTTTGTTGAGCAAAAATACACTTGCAGGGGCACTTTGAACCGACTTGTGTTATTAATATACACCACAGTTGATGCTAATTTGTACAAGTCCAAAACAAGTATACAGGACGAAACGTTCTGAAAAACTCTTTTCCCACAGGGACAAGGGCAATGTTCAACAATATAATCAACCAAATTGGAAGGAAGATCACCCTCTGAGTACGGAACACTAGTGAAAAAAGGGAACAAAAAAATTTTTTCAATCATTTCAAACAAAATTTTTTAAAAATTTTAAAATAAAGAAACTTTAAATATCTTTTACTTATATTTAACAACTGCTGCAGCAGCACTTTCCATCAAAGATGGTGTATCCCACACTACTATAGGACGTAAAACCACATCTGTATCTAAGGGATTATGGAATAAATCCAAGGTGTCGAGCTCCAATTTTCGAATACCAAATGGCAAAACCTAAATTAAAAATCACTAAATCAACTTCTTTTAAAATGTACATTAATCAATATAATACTCGCCACTACTAAAATCACAGCTCAATAAAAGGAGCCGCTAATAAAAATCAAATTTAAAAGAATGAATCCAATTCAATGCAAAACTTATAAAATCAGAACTGCGGCTTTCAAAAATCAAAGTTATCTTTAGTCTATTTACCACATAAAATAAATCAAAATTTTGAGGAGATTCTCATTTTAAGGTTAAAAATGCTTAAGTTTTTCTTTTGGAATATTGCCTCACAATTTATTTCACATGCATTTTCAAAGATTTTCAGCCTAATTAAATGTTCAACACATAAGAGACTGGATTGTTTTACCCAGCAATTATGAAACATATTATGATGTTTAAATATGAACCGGCGGCAGGCAGCAGAAAAGTCACACAAAGATTAATTGCTCTTAGCATGCAATTAACAGGAACTGTATGGAAACTGGTTTGGGTTTTACCAAACACCCTCATTGTTTTAAGGGAGTTAAGAATCTTCTAGTCAATTGTACACAGTAGAAACTTATGGGTGGGTACAGCAATCTATACAGATTTTCTCTTTAAATAGAATAAACAACTAAACCCACAAAAAACATGCTTTTATACAAATATGAAAGTGACAAGGCACAGGACCCAGCTAGGCTGGTCCTAGTCAATTTACTAATCCCCAATGAACAGCAAGAGCCTTCTTAAAAGTTTTTACACCACTACAAGTAACAGTCGCTTCTGGTAAACTATTCCAACTGCCAACAATCCTATTGAAGTAGTAATTTTTCCTATTTCAAGATTAGCCTGAGACTTGAAAAGCTTAAAACAATGACATCTAGTTCTACCTTCTGTGCATAAATGCATCCCATCAACATTTTCCATTTTAATGAATTTAAATAACTGAATCATGTACCTTCTAACTCTCCTTTGCTCTAGGCTATACATATTGAACCTTTTAAGCCTAACCTCAATCTAAATCTGTGAGACATTTACCAAACTAGTAGCCCTTTGAACTCTTTTCAATAAGGTAATATCCTTCTTTAAATATATGATAAGGAGACCAGAACTGAAGAGTATACTACAAATGAGGTCTTACCAAACTTCTGTATAATTGCAATATAGCTTCCTTAGACTTGTTCCAAATAGCCTTATTGATAAACCCAAGCATCCTGTTAGCTTTGTTGCTTACTATGCCGCACTGCAAACTAAACTTGAAGTTGTGACTAATTAATACTCCTAGATCAACAGCTGCTTCTGATTCACTAATAACGGAATCTTGTAAATAAAAGCTTGCACATTTATTCCCATGACCAAAATGAAACACTTGACATTTCCCTATACAGTATGGGACCCCAAACTTGGAATACCAAAATTCGGAAGACTTGAAATCCGGAACGTTTCAGAAAAAAATTGGCAGCTTAAAAAATAAATACATAAAAACAGCTTTTGTTTTTTGAAGAAAAATCAAGAAATATTTTGCACTGCTTTTTAAAAATAGACATTTTAAAACGAAGGAAAATGAAATGTAATGCACATATTTAAGATTGGAAATGTGCAGTTTACAAAAAAGTAATTTCGTGATTTTCTGAAGAGTTCGGTTTTGCAATTGGAGTTTTTATAAATATTTGCTTTAATTCACAGTTAATATCATCAACTTTTAAATTCCTTCTTGTAGTTTCATTATATTTATTTTTGTAAAATGAGCTCTAATTTTCGCACGAAGCAGAACATTCGAGAAAGTGAAATTCAGCATTTCTAGCATTTTTTCGATAGGCCGATCTTTTACTTTAGTAAGTGGCTAGAGAATATAAAATCCTACCAGAATTTGACGGAATTCTTTTCTTTTATTGTTATATTAAAGACGTTAAAATGATATTGGGAAGTCTAGATTTTTTAATGTTTTGCCTCGAATGTAAGCAGACTCCAACTTTGTGTTTTGTGCTAAATTTTGCGACTTATAGGCGAGTATATAAGATAATAAAAAATGCTATAAATGAGCAAAATGCCAATATAAACTTCCAGAGCAAATCATATGGGCTCTGATGCTACTTATGAAATTTTTTGAATGAGGATCCAAAATCCGGAAAGATCGCGGCCCTCAGCATTCTGGACTTGAGGTCCCATACTGTATTAAAAGACATACCCCACTTAATTACTTGATTTAAATCTTCTTGAAGCTGACTGACTTGTTCTTCCGTATCAAACGTGTAAAATTTCCAGCCTATTCGCAAGCTAGAAGAGATTCCCCAACTAAGAATTAATTCCGTCCCTGGTTTTACTGGATTTCCAACCTGGTGCACGACTTAAAAAAAAAAATCAATCATTGAGAATGAATTACCCACGAAACTTAAATTGTTATAGAAATAAAATTTCACGTTAAATTAAAGCACAAATTTAACGTGAAATTTTATTTCTATTACTTTGCACAAAGTTAAATTATTACTAACTTAAATTGTTTTCCATATTCCACACAAATTTTATCTCATGCAGTTCTAAACTTTAAAATTATGTTAAATTTGAAGAAAAAACAAATTGTTTCTAATCTTTTGATAATTTCATCTTATGTAGTTCTTTCTCCCTTTTACAGGTAAAACTTAAAGTGTTCTATTTTCTAGGGAGGATGTAAGAAAATTAAGAAGACCTCAAATTATTAAAAAAGGTTTCTTTCAACTAATAAAAAATCAGCCTCTCTCCCATGCAATTTGAATTGTATGATGAAATCTTGCCAATAATTCTAATTGAATTCAGTACTATTTTTTAAAATCCAATAACAGGAGGTGTAGGTTTATAATAAGATCAATTCAGCAAACATTTCTGTTTGTTGTTGTGTTCAAACCAAAATAGACATTCAGATTTAGATAAAGTTAAAAAAAAAAAAAGAAGAACCAATAATAAGTTATTAAGACATTTAGAAGTGATGAATAATTTCTAATGACACTTCACAAAAAATCTATGTAGGAAGACTAGAACTGGCAATAAATATTTTAATTCATTTATCACATTTGAAATATGAATAGAAAAATGGGAAATACATAAAGATCTATATGACAGCATGAAAAATTTAACAAGTATCAAAGCTTACCTTAATGTTATTGTGAGAAGCACTAAACATCCTTAATGATTCTAAGCATTGCATATTACGTGGAAGTTTTGTAAGTCGATTACACTTCAAAGACAATACACTAATATTCTTCATTAAACAAAAGTATGGTGATAACTCTGATATCAAAAAAAAAAAAAAAAAAACAGGAAATATAAGTGGAAAAGTCAAGATAGAATTTAAAAACTTGGCAGCAAAGTTATCTCTTTTCCTCTTTTCCTTGATTACAACTATACTAGACACATACCATTTTACATTTAACAGTTTTGACAAAGACTTAGCTGGGTAAATGAAAATACAAGCTGAGAGGAGGGGGATTATTAAGTTTTGAAACCAGAGTGTAAGGAAACATTTTTTTACATGATGGTTATATTCAATATAGTTTCATTAAAAAAATTTCATCTCTATATTATATAGCAAAGAGTTTGTCTGTATCATTGTGTATTGGTCAACTGCTAGCCAAATGGAAAGGTTCGGAAGCATACAATTTTGGTTACATGCACATTGGACTAGGTTCTCTGCACTTCAAAATTCTTCCTAAAATACAAATTTATTTTCTTTATTCAATCAAATTTAAAGAAAATATTTCATGTAAGTTTCCTAACATGGAGATGAAACATTCTCTCACATTTATTTTTTAAACCAGTGGAAGATGGTATAAAAAAATGTGTGTGTATTTTCTGTGTAAGATGAAATTTATTCAAAGCTTCTAAGTTGCACATGCATTAGCATGTCATTTATTTCACAGACAGTTGTTTTTTAAGTTTTCATTCAGTTGTTTTTAAGCACATTTAAAGGCTTTGCCGGCAGAATGAATTGATGACCGTCCTCCAGTTGAAATCAGCTACAAGCTTGAAAATGAGCAGGTGACAATGCTTGATTATAAGCTCCTTATTTTAAAGATTATGTGGGGGGGGGGGGGGGAGAGGGACAAAGCATATGTACAGAATACATATTAGAAAAAACCAAAAAAAAAAATCATAAAGATGTATAAATAAATTTTGAACAGCAGAGAGTGGGTAAAGCAAAGGAAGGGGCAATTTTCTTTTTCTGATCCCCAACACAAAAGCCAGCCTGTTTAAAAATCATTTTATAAAGATGTAAATGCTATTAGATAGATTCTTTAGGTCCTAGATTATAAAAACATTAACAGCTTAAGCTATGTTACAATAATTATCGACCTGCAATTTATTTGAAACAAATTATATTGGTCTGATACGATTAAATAAATCCTCATCAATTTCAGTGCTCTATTTAAAACTTTTAATCTAATTGTTTGCATCTTTAAAATGTCTATTTTCTTCTTCTTCAGCTACCTGCATAGAAATTTGCTAATTGTGTCGGAATATTGAAATAAATCATTAATTCTTTATCAAAAATTATAAGAGACGAAAATGTTAAAGCATTTGATTTTGATCAATGATTTTAAAAAAATAATTTGATTTAAATCTTAAGTTAAATTAGTGATTTAAATCACATACATTCTGCTTAAATTACACATTTGCTTGAAATTAAAAAAATAATATGTCAAGATTTTAAAAATTATCACTTCACTTACAACAAAAATGAGGTTCATGTAAATGTGTACCCCTTATGTTGTTTGCGGTACATTTTGTTTAACATTTATATTTTAGTATGAATCAATGTAAACTTTTTCATCAAAATGAGAGAATATCAATTATGCTATATCTAATACTACTTTTAATTTTGGTATACTACCATAGATTAAAAATTATAACAATAATAGTTTGTATTGATTTTGATTAGCATCATATTTAATGTTACAAAATTAAAATAAAGAAAATATATTTAATGTATCTTAACTAAATCAAAGACAACTTAAAGCACAATCGCTATCATTGTGGATTTCCGGATTCATCATTATCCTGCTCATCATTATAAATCTAGTGCTATTATGTTTCCTCTTACAAAATTATATTTCTCTGTTATTTCATTACCTTAGAAGTAAATCAATGAGTAATCTAAAATAATTTTTAAATTTTTTTAAAAATTAAAATACAAATTTGTAATTAGATATATATCATGATACATATCAGCTTATAAATATCATGGTATATATCAAGTATACATATGTACATAATACATGATATATATCAAGTATATACATAATATACACTGAGGAGCCAAAAAAACTGGTACACCTGCCTAATATCATGTAGACCCCCACGAGCACGCAGAAGTGCCGCAACACGACGTGGCATGGATTCGATCAATGTGTGAAGTACTGCTAGAGATAATTGACACCATGAATCCTGCAGGACTGTCTATAAACCAGTGGGAGTAAGAAGGAGTGGGGATATTTTCTGAACATCACGTTGCAAGGCATCCCAAATATGTTCAATAATAATCATGTCTGGGGATTTTGGTGGCCAGCGGAAGTGTCTAAATTCAGAAGAGTGCTCTTGGATCCACTCTGTAGCAATTCTGGACATGTGGGGTGTCGCATTGTCCTGCTGAAACTGCCCAAGTCCGTCGGAATGCACAATGGATATGAATGGATTCAGGTGATCAGATAAGATTCTTACCCATCACCTGTCAGATTCTTATCTAGACTTATCAGGGGTCCCATATCACGCCAACTGCACACAACCCATAACCTCACAGAGCCTCCACCAGCTCGAACAGTCCCTTGTTGACATGTAGAGTCCATGGATTCATGAGATTGTCTCCATACCCGTACACGTCCATTAGCTCGATACAACTGGAAACGAGACTCGTCAGACCAGGCAACGTTTTTCTAATCGTCAACAGTCCAGTGTCTGTGTTGACGGGCCCAGGCAAGGCGTAAAGCTTTGTGTCCTGAAGTCAACAAGGGTACACGCGTGGGCGTTAAGCCCATAGCGATGATGTTTCGTTGAATGGTTCTCAAGCTGACACTTGTTGATGGCCCAGCATTGAAATCTGCCGCAATTTGTGGAAGGGTTGCACGTCTGTCACGTTTAATGATTCTCGTTAATCGTCGTTGATCCCGTTCTTGCATTATCTTTTTCCGACCACAGCAATGTCGTAGATTTGATGTTTTGCCGTATTTCCGATACTCACGGTATACTCGTGAAATGGTCGTACGTGAAAATCCAAATTTCAATAACACCGCGTTCAAACTCACTTAAATCTGTATAACCTGGCATTGTAGCAGCAGTAACCGACTAAGAACTGTGCTAGACACTCATTGTCTTATATACGCGTTGCCGATTGCAGTGCTGTACTCTGATTGGCTCCATACCCCTTTATTTGCATACTCATGCCTATACCAGTTTTTTTGGCTCTTCAGTGTATATCAATTATATATATAAACACAATACACAGTATATATCTGCTAATACTACTTGTGACCTCATTTTTTTTCTTTGCCAGAAAATAAAAATTATACAAAATTTGAGATAACCCTGTCAATGCTGGGCACAGTATTAAAAGGGTTTCTAATACCAGGGATCAGCTAGTTTCTAAATAATGTACCAAACTCAACATTTTTAAGAACTTTTTCCTTTGAAATCACCATTTTATACATCTGATGCACCATTTTAACGTTGAACTAAAATTATGCATGCTATTTTCCATGTGTAAGATTTCTTCATATGTTTAACTTGCATGTGGCAAAGCATGTGTTATATCAAACATGCATAGGAAAGTTTGGTACTCTGTTATTCAGCCTAACCACCATTCATTGCATCACTAATTGTTATATCAAATGAGCTGTGCACTGTAAACTAGTTCATAGTGCATAGCTTATTTGGTATTGCAATTTATTTTTTAGGAGCTAGCGAACACTCATGTTTCATTTACAAAAACAATAACATTTAACATGAACCATTTACAAAGATAATAATTTAAAAATAACACAAAGAGCTTTTAGACAAAAAAGAAAGAAAGCACAATATATCTTAATCTGGTGATGCTTGCCTTTTAATACTCCCAAAACTTTGAGTAAATTGTACCTTTCTAATAGGTAAACTATTTTTTAAAAATTTCATAGCTTTAAAACCTGTATTGAAAGCCAAATATTACCCTATTAAATGATAAGTCTAAAACTTCAAGATTTTGGCCCAAAGCACCAACCGCCAGCTCTTTAGGAAATGAAGAAAGTTCATTGTGGTTAAGAATTAACTCCTTCAGTGCAATGCTTGCCAAGGCAACAGGCAATTCTCTTATATTGTTCTGTGCTAGATCTAAAACTTGAAGATGGTGGAGCTGCAAGATACGTTGATCCACCTTTCTCTTTGCACAGTTTGACACTTGCAACCATGATAGGGTTTCAGGAAATCCACACTTCATAGGATAATCAGAACGCTTCATGATGGCCAGCTTTTGCTTTGGCCGATCAACTTTGGTCGGAGCCGGGGATAGGCGGATGCGTCCAGTGCCCTGACCAACGATGGTCAAACCAACACCATGAAGAAAACCTTTCAATTGAAGAGGATCAGCCTATGTAATAAAAAATATTAGTCACTAAAAACATTTCACAGCTCTGAGCAAGTATTACAAATTAATAAAGTCAAAAATACGTTATTTCTTTAATTTACAACTAAAAGAAAAAATTTACAACGAAATTTACAACTAAAACAACGGAAATGTAAAAAGAAATCCTCAAGCAGTATGTTAGCTTGCACTTTGCTTATGGCATTGTTGAGATAGTTTCTGCTAAATATGCCGGAAAAGGAATTATTTATAATATGAGCAATATCTGTATCATTTCGTATTAAGATCTAATCCCAGCCACCAGTGGGCCAACTTTACCTTTTCAAGATTTCCCAGAATTAGCAGAAGCAAAAAAAAAAAACACTTACAATTCCTGTTGATATTATCCACAAGCTTTTGTTCCAATTCAATTTTCTTACTATACCAAATACTTGAAATTAAGCCTAGCCTCACAACGCAAAATCCTATCAGCATTGAAACCAGTTTCTTTAAATTGACGAAAAATGGCTTGCTTCTAAATAAAAGCTTCTTTTACTTCCTTAGAGAAATACTTGAACGAAATTTTAGTAATCACGTCAATATTGACCATCCCCTAGTTTGTTTCAACCAGTTTTGTCGTGCTGTCTGAATGTGTATGTATATATCTTGCATGACTCAAAAACAGTTAGTCGTGGAAGATAGAAATTTCGTATTGTAGAACCTGTACACAATCTAGTTATGCACCGCCCTTTTTGGTTGCAATTGGATGTTCCAAAAAGGGTGTTTTATGCAATTTTGTGCCAATTGCACGCAAATTTCGAGTTTGTTTCCATATGAAGATACTTACCCAAAGGCATTCCTCAAACCAACTCCATAGTAAGTACATTGCCGCCCACTTGACGACAACTCTCCAAATCCAGGGTCGGTTTGGCGATTTATGCGATCTTTGGCCGACTTTCCCATAGTACTAAAGCATTCGCAAGAATTAGGATCTTGTAAAATTGTCTTTCCTTCATTGGTTCTCAACAAGCTACTGGGTTAAAGTGTTTCCAATGCTCTTCACACCTCAGCCTAAGGCATGCTCATTACGTTATATTTTTTCCCTTTGCAGACTCCGTTCAAATACTATTGTGTTTTATTACATTTCTCAGGCCTACAAAAATAACAAATTCCTTCAACTCTGAAAATGCCGTTCCTTATATTTACTTTAATTGTGTTTTATTAGATTTCTCAGGCCTACAAAAATAACAAATTCCTTTAACTCTGAAAATGCCGTTCCTTATATTTACTTTACTATAATAAGTGTAGGGAAATAAAAGTGAACTAAAAATTCATTTATAAACTAATGAAACTAAGAATAGTATATTAGTTTAAATGTATGTATGTGATACCACAAACCCATTTTTTTTACTTCTTAAAAAGGTATATATTTAGTGTAGTACAAGGAACTCAGGTGGTGCAAACATCAGCTCGTTTTTAAAAGGAACATAATCCCAATGTTTCTACCGTGAAATTTTCCCTTAAACTCACACTTCCCACTGAAGATCAACTTTGCTATTTTGCAACCTAGAAGAAAAAAACCTCTTTCAAACCATGTCTAAGTGCAATAAAATCAACATCCCTGAAATTCTGTACAAAACACAAATCTGAATTTTTTACCCTTGTAAATATCAAAATTGGTCCAAAACCTAATAGTATTGTGATCACTATCTCCAATATGATCCCCTATACTCAACCCATAAGCAGAACTTGGTTAGTTCCTTGGATAAAACCTTGATCCAAGAAAGTCTCCAATCTCACTTTCAGAAATTCCTCTTCTCTATCATTAGTAGGGCAAAAACCAGGGTAGTAAAAAACCAGGCTTTTATTAAAAACAACCAGATTGTCCGGTTTTTATTAAAATAGACCAGCCTTTTTTAATGAAGCCGGTCTGCACTGGCCTTTAATTATTTGTGAAATCCTCTTTTAAATCCTCACCTAATATTATAGACATTACACGATAAGATCTTTTCAACACAAAAGAAAAAGGAAATTAAATCCAAGTAGGGAAAGGAATCAAATCCTCTTTCTTCTGCAGTCAAGTGTGTGTCAGCTGTAAGATCTTATTTATCTTAATACATATCACATCCTATATTAAGGACTCAAGTAAGCTTCTTACTTAAAACTGAAATTTTAAGAATTACTTTAAAATTAATTCGGGATACAGAAATTCACAATAAAGAGCTACGTTTATTGTTTCTAGCATATATCTTACATGCTAGAAAAATAAAACTTTTGTTCATGGCTGGAGGAGAAAGAAAAACAAAGTTGAAGTGATTTTTAAATTTCTATTTTTATATTTAGAGCTTCAAGTATTTCCTTTTCTTTGATAAAATACTAACATATCCCAAATAAACTAAACTAGTACTTTCTTACAGCACTACTTATGGTTAAAATTTAAAAGAAGTTGCCTGTGGTGATCAGTTGGATTGCTTTTATATAAAGAACTTTTTTTCTGTATTTAGTAATATTTCAGATAAATATCATTCAAGTAAAATTAAATATTGACCTCTGACACTGACCAGTTGGTTCTCTTCAAGTTAAACATTGATACTGCATACATTTTTTTTTTTTTTTTGACAAATAGCTTATTTGGAATTTCAACTAGTTAAGGTGCTGAAAAAGCAATTACATATGTAAAAGGTTAGTGTTAACTACAGATTGATTGGTAATATTTAGTTCATATAGCAGTGTCTACTAAACTGTTGAATTCTTAGTACAATTTGAAAATTGTTTAAATTGTATTGAATATAAATAAGTTCCTTATAAAGAGCACCTTTTGTTTTGCTATTTTTGTAATGTATCATACCATTAAAAATTTTAAAATTGATTGCAAATATTTTACAATTACAGTAATAATTTACTTGTATTAATGATTTTTTTTTTTTTTTTTTGTTTATTAACTCATAACTCAGCATGCTCAACTATGCCTTTCACATAAGGTGTTAGTATGTACCTTAAATTAATACTTTTTTTGAAGGCACAAATTAAAAATATTTCTTAAATAAAAGACGGCCTTTTTTAAGCAGTTAAAACCAAAAAAATCCTGCCGGCTTTTTGCCCGAATTAAATAAGGCAGCCCCGGTAAAAACTACTCTTATCATTGCTCGGGCAGTTGAAATCTCTCATCATGATGACAGAGCCTTAGTCAGACATGTCCCTAATAACCAGATACACACTCATCTTGATATTAAATTAGTGTTAGGTGGCCTATAAATATTTACCAATCATAACTTCTTGCTCTTATTGCACAACACTTCCATCCAAACCATATCAATATCATTGGCGCAAACTTATATCTTAATATGCTCAAATTGATATTAGTTGAAAAAAATCGACTCATTTTTGCAGATTGTGAGTCGAATCTTGACTTGAACAAAGCAGCAATGATGAAGACCATGTCCATATGAAGAAAGTGCATTTGAAAAATTATTAAATACATTGAGCAGCAAAAAGAGGCTACATCTGCAAGTCTAATGACACTAACAAAATGGAATAACATCATAGCAAAGAAATGGTTCCATGGCAAAAAATGGAAAGAAACCATTTTTTCGAATGAAGAATTTCTCGATCTTTACACAATGATTGGGAGTGTATACAAGGTAATATGAAAATTAATAAATTATGTGAATATTTATGTTTCACCTCCTTCAATAGCGACAAGTTAGGGTAAACCTAATTAACCAAGCTTTTCGATTGAGGATATCATAACTCAGATAACAAAGACTTTACTTTTCTCTACCAGACCCCTACCTATTAGCCGAGGCCTTAGGATTGCTTGCGCACGGGGCGAGGTAGTGGGGTCCACGGATTTTACATACACGCATCCCCAAGTGTACATGGTGGGTCTTCAGTAGGCCTTGGCGATACGGGAATTTTTTTAATTGATTTATCATCCATCTAATATTGCGATATAGCGAAAAATCAATTTAACACCAATTTCATTTTTTTTTTAGAATATGTTGAGCAATAGTTGACATTTTTGAAGCTATCTGCATGAAATTGAAATATTATAAAATAATTTTTATAAAAAATAGAACAGACTTCAAATTATAAATTGTGCTAAAAAGTGAAAAATAAATTAATTCTTTAAACAACATCAATGTGACTTTTAAACAGTTTTCGAAGTCTGTGCAAAATTAGGTAGGATAGGTAAAATCTTTTGTAATCATGAATCAATTACAAATATATATATTTTTGCAGAATCAACAACAGTTCCAATATGAAGTAACAAATGGTGTAATGGTACTTACTCATAATTTTGCACCGACTTCTAAAACTATGTTTAAAAATGACATCGATGTTGTTTAAAGAATTAATTTATTTTTCACTTTTTAGCGCAATTTATAATTTGTAGTCGGTTCTATTTTTTATAAAAATTATTTTATTTTATTCTTTTTAGTGTAAATACATTTTTATGTAAATACTCTATTTTTAAAAAACCCATGTCAAAGGGCAAACCTTCTTTGAATGAATGGCACTAAAAACTAATCATTTGTATGATAAATTCCGTTTTGAAGTCGATTTTAGCAAAACAAACTGATTGGATTAATTTTTGCCTCAGAGAAGCCTTAAGTCAAACTCTTGCTGTAATTGCTATTAATACTATAGCCAATGCTACTGTATCAGTACACGTGTTTTCCATGTGATGAAAAACATTTTATTCTCTCATAACAATTCTCTGTTGCTGGAAAAATCACAACCAAAGCCACAGTAACAGTTAATTTCAAACTTAGTTGATTTCAAAAAAAATTATGAAACATATAAAATAAATAAAAACAAATTTAAAAATTATAATACAGGCAATAAAAATTAATTTACAATTTTATACATACTAAGTTACAGTATAATACATATTTCAATGAAATTCATGTTTTACATTTTCTATCCCAACAACTGCATACAGAAAAAAAAAGAAAAAACTAAAGTTTTTCAATAGATTGTTGAAACAATTTACACCTATTTTTGTAATAAATTGGAGAATATGTAAAAATTTTTACGAACATACCTTGCTTATTATAATGTCATGAGGAGGCTCTTTAAACCGTAAAGTTGCTTTTCCATCATTAATGAATTTAGTAAATAATTTTTCCACATTATTATATACCTGGAAAGGGAAACACAAACAGCATTATAAAGTCACTTAACTGTGAAAGCAAAAAGGCTAAAGAAAAGATTCAACTTCACAAAGATATGATTCTTCTTCAAACGAAAAATATTAAGAACAGACAATTTTTGGTTGATACAGGTAGCAACCGCTTTAAAAGTACTGTAGACTCTCAATAATTCGAAACTCGGATATTCTGAAAAAGTTTCAATTACCGAGAGTTCAATTTATTGTTTTAAGATTAGTAAAGAGAAGGGGAAAATTAAATTAGCGACATTACAAGCAGTTTGTATATAAGCAAGACTGAACTTGATCCAGTTTACTGTTCCACTGTTATTCAAGCAGTTTCATTTTGCCATAAATGATGCAGGGCTTCCACAGCCTTAACACAATTTGTAGCAGCTTTCGGAGCAGATAAAATGTCCTTTTTGTATCAGTTTGGAGCAGAAGAAATCTACTTTTGCATCAGTTTAGGAGCCGAAAATATAAACTTTGTACCATTTTTTGAGGATTTTTTTCTTTTTTTTTTAAATATTAAATGGCTGTTTTAAAGCAGTCATTTTCATACATCAAGAGTAACAGCAGTTTCAAGTCTTCAAAATGATAGGAAATGTAAACGTCAGTCATCCTTCAAAAACTGGATTAGATTATTTCAAAAACTGGATTATTTTTATATTTCTTAAGAAATTATTCATCACCTATTCAAAAAGTAAGACTAATTAAACCTATAACCCTTATAAAGGTGTTTTTCGATACTTTTCTCAAGAAACAGATTATTTTAAAAAATGTTTTGTTGTTTTTTCTTCTTTTCAGAAAACATTGCATTCCCCCCTCCCCTTTTTTTAATAGCTAAAACACTATTCCTTCAAGAAAAAAGCAAAAACTAACTAATATGAAAGGTTTACCTATTTTAAACTATATATCATTAATTAAAATTTGTTTTTTAAATGGTACTTATTTAGGTATAACCATTGTGATTATAGTAACAGTAAAACTTTGAAACAATTAATTATAATTTCATATTTTATCAAAAAATATATTGAAGTCGATCCTATTTTCTACCTGCAGTAATATTTAGTATTTTTCTGATTAAGAAATATTCCTTTAAATTTCAACCCTAAATGCTCACTTAGATGCTTTGGAAGTAATTAATGGCACTAAAAGTAAATTGCCGACTTTCATAATTTTGCAGCAAGAAAATTCAAGAACCAAATTATATTTTTCAGTTCTATAATAGAAAGGCAAAATGTATTTCTTATATGTTGGTAATTTAATGTCTGATGATTTTTTTTTTCCAACAATTTATCTTTTTACATCTTTCAAAAATTGTGTAATAGTTACAATTAAACTTTAAAAGTCCTAGGGTTACAGCAATTGGATGCCGAAATTAAGTAAATTGAATTAAAAGAAAGAGGAAATGCACGATAATTTCAAAGCTTTCAAATCTAGTTAAAAAATGGAAACTTTAAGCAAGAGTACTTTTATGAGGTCGTTCATCCACAACAAAATCACTATTTCTTCTAATATTATTGCTTAATATATTTGCTAAAGATCATCGATTTTAAGATTTACATGCGTTTTTTAATGATTTTCTAACTCTACTAATTTTTTTACTTATTTTGTTCTTTATATTTAGGTTTTATGTTTTTAAATTGCTTGTGGTTGCATGATATAAATTACAGAGCTTAAAGAGTAATGAGAAAAGAAAAAAAGCTGCAATTCAATGTTTAATTTTACAGTGTTTGAAAGTCTACCTCTAAACACTTTCGGGAACAAATATATATTTTCAAACAATGTTTTTATTAAAAACAAATATGCATTTTATTTATTTATTTTGAGAAGAAACATTACAAATAGTTGAAATGAAAAAAAAACCCGACTATGGAGAAATATGCCGAGAGCAAACGAAGAAAGTAGTTCTCCGTGCGGTGTCCGATTTTTGAGTTAAACTTAGCACTTCGCTATAGAATTATGATAAGGTGTTTTAACCTACGCATATATAGTGTTTATTTGTCATAATTTTCATAAAATGTTGTATATTTTCAATTTTACGAGAAGTGCAGCGCGTACTAATACCTTCATTTAGAACTGAACGCTCAGCCAATAAGAGCACACGAGCAATTGGAGATCTTCCCATAAGCGGTTTGGCGAGATTTAAAATGGTTTAGGTTTATGTCTGACTTGCTGGCTTGTAACTTTGCTTAAAGCTAAATAGTTATTATTCTTCCATTCGTTAATAACGTTACTATTAATATTATTTTTGTTAATATCATAATTTTTAATTAAGGAGGGACAATAATCTGGCTCAGGGGGTAACAGGAAGGAAAAAAAATATTTATTTGAAAAACGAAAGTGTTCAAAAGTCCAACCGTTTTTATGAATTATTGAAGGGAGAAAACAATTTTCAGAAGAAAATATACTTTTAATGATTACATTAACAAGAAATATATTTGATCCAGTAACAGAAATTATGATTATATAAAAGAAATAGGTTTTTAAATTTGTTTCATCTGTATCTTTTTCTGATAAGCTGACAAATGAGTTTTCAAACGAGCAATGTGTTAAATAGAATGCTTGATCGGATTATTTCGCCAAGTTGGTGTGGCGTCTTTTCGACCCTCGTCCTTGTAACCCCAAAAGCCTAGCCGTTTACTCATTTCTTCTGCCGCGCATTGTGACGTCATTGTCAAGAAACGTTGCAGTCTAGTATAGTATTTCCTAAACATTAGAAAACAAAGTGCACTGAGGAAAAACACTTCAAAAAAGTTTATATTTTTCACATTCCATGAAATTGTAAACTTTTTATCTATTTCAAGAAAAACTTACTAAATAATAGGAATGATTTTCCTCTCTATAATACTACAAAATATTAGAAATCGTCTCAGTTTCTTTTACATGTGTGGGATACATCACTCATTTTGCTCAATTTTCTCATCTATATTTGATGTTCTTAAGAGAGAGTAGAGCTAATATTCATTAATAAACTGTTTCAAAGGTAAAAAATTAGTTGACTAAAGGAAAAATGTAACGAATGATGTAGATTTTAAGGTGAAAAATATATAATATCTAAAATTTTTTCGATTTTTCCCCCTAACATAGCGATTTCGCAAATTTTCCGAAAAAACGCATTTTGTAGCAGCATGTAGCAGAAAAATCGTTTTGGCGCAGTTTTGTGCAGTTGGCGCAGCCGTGAGAGCCCTGAATGATGGGACAAAAATAGGGGTCAGCACTTTGAGGCTACTTTCTAACACGTAAGAATCAGATTATTGATTTGACGTATTTGATTCAACGAAAAAGATTTAACCATCGCCAACCAGCGCTTGTTTCAGTAGTAATTATGACTAAAAAAGTTTAGTTAAAAATTTATTTAATTCTAATGTTGCCTATTATTAATTTTAAACCAATTCAAGAGAAGTACGCAAAATTATTTATTATTAAATTGCTTATTTCTGTAAATATGTATAGTTCATTAAACATATAAACTATATGCTTAGTAAATGTTATATGCAAATTTAATCTATTTATAATATAAAGCAAATAGCATTATCATAACTTTTGCTGCCTCAGGCAAGATTTGCAATATATATATTTTTTGAAACATTCAAAGTTACATTTAATCAATCTTAAATTAAGAGTTAACTGGGTAATTTGATATTTTTTTATCAAAAAAATATGGCTGGAAATGGTGAATAAAACAACTATTTTATGCTAAGCATTTATTTCTGCATAAAAGAAATAAAAAAATGCATACAAATGCATTAAAAAACATATACATATTGACTATAAATAAAAAGTTGAATATCATTAAATTTAATTTATTTCAGAGTTAAGAATGTAATTACTACCGAAACAAAAATAACTTTTGGTACTTTACCATTTTGGGGAGTGCTGGCGATGTTATTTTTTTCCTCCAAATCAATTTATTTTGTGTCTGGAATTTTTTTGGGAAAAATATTTAAACATTGCCAACCACAACCCAAAATGGTAAAGTAGTTTCATTTGGCGAAAAACAAAAAAATAACCATCGCCACCCTCCCCAAAACGGAAAAGTATCTCATTTTCATTAGAAAAAAATGAATACACATGTTACACAAGCTCTTTCACTGAGAAAAAGGGACCAGTTAAAGGGAACCTATATAAAGTGCCTACAATTGTCTGTAGCTCACTTTAGTTTTTGCATTTTAAAATCAAAACTGAATTTAAAAAGGGGTTTGAAAGTCATTTGTTTTTAATGTCATATATATATCACTATATTTTCCTATACTGATAATGCATCCTGTCATCACTCACTAAACGATCAACAAATTTTTAGTAAAAGAATAGGTCTACATGGTCATCATCCATCAAATAAAAAAGAATACATAGAGTACTAAAGCAAGTCCATATGATCATGATGCTTTAGTACCCTATGAATTCTCTTACTTGCAACTTATGAAGTTGAATGGATGTAATTTTGATGACATTGTGAATGTGACTATACAAATAGCTTCGACGCAAGTTTTGAAGGCAATCCTAGAAAGTGAATTCAAGCAAGTATTCAAATCATTATTAAGCTGCTGAAATAAATTAATATATTGAAGCTAAAAGAGCTTTTTGAATAAAAATCCTTTAAAACTAAAATTTCATAAAAAAGATATTTTTAAATTTATATAAAATTTAACAAGTTTTTATTAAATTTTATAAACATTTTTTTTAAAATTTCGACACTATATTAATTTGTTGTATTCAAGGTGTCACTAAGAAATTTACTTTATATTTTGCTCCTCTGGGATTCTGGTGAGTACAAACAATGAGAAAGACATCCTTATCTGTATGACTTTCTTTATGTTTAAACTTATGGGAAAGTGCCAGTGTAGCAACACTGTGCTTATTCTTGTTACGAGCAGTAATACCAGGATGACAACGATTAGTTATTTCAACACCACAAGTAATCTTCATAATGAAGTCTGTAAAAAGAAATAATTTCAATAAAATGTCTTGAAAAATAATAAAAATATTATAATACAAATTCAACTAGAATTTTCCAATACATATACAGTGATCTCCTTTACAACACAAAGGCTTATATTAAAACCAAATGACCATAACATGTCGATCAATACAAACTTGTCCTAAGAATATCTTTACATTTTCTGCTTAGTATGCTTTCTATTTTGCCCTATTCAGGATATAATAAGAAATGTTCTAAACTGAAAGTTTAGCTAAAGGAATGCTAGCTACACAATTATAGTAAACCGCTAGAATGCAGGGATGATTTCAACACAAAGTGAAAAACCCTGAAAAATTTTTATGCAAAAAGTCAAATTATACACACCTTTTATACATTTATAGTTACAACGGCATGTTTAAAATAACTTTTGAAATTAAAATTTATATTTTACATATCTACTTTTAATTAATAAGAAATATTTTATTTATTTTTTGCAAATAAATTGCAATTTATAGTAGAACATAATGAATAGGAATTTCAAATTACTATATATTTTTTGCCAAATTTTTGCAGTGATATACTTTTTCGATTTAGAGTTATTATTTTTTCGTTTATTTGTCAAATATCTGCAACTTTTAAAATAAAAGTTGAGAAAATAACTTGAAGTCCAGAGCCAATGTCAGTAAAAATGCGTTATTAGGCAAAAAAAAAATTCAGTTCGGAAAATGAGTTCAACTTTATCGATGTTTATCAGAAAAATAAGGAAATCCAAAAAAAAACTCCAAGTTTTTTTTATTGTTCTTTTAAAAATACAAATTAAGTTAGGAAAAAAAATTAACAATTTTGGGGATGTTTACATTGGGAATGTAAAAATCGCCAACCTCGGGGTTTGGCTTGGCGGTGGGAAAAAATCCAAAATGGCGTAACGAAAGCACGTCGGACCGTTCAGTGTTTGGAACAAAGACGGTTGGCGCCGTTACAACCTTTGCTGAATAAAAGGTTACTACAAAAGGAATGTTTATCACTTTTTGGCGTATTTTTTGTTCCCATCCGCTAAATTTTCAATTTTGAGGACTAAAAACTCTCCGAGTTTTTAAAACACAGAAGGAGGATATGAAAAACCTGGATTTCCGGTGTATACCCGGAATACAATCACAGGGTTCCCACCAAGAATATGATACAAAAAAAGTGACCATTTAAGAAAAAAAAAGTGACCAAATGAGAATAAGCTTTGCGTTACCACTAAAACACGTGTAGAAAAAAGGTTTATAGGTTTTTAAGCATAAAAAAATACACCCTAACATTTATTTTCTTCACATGCAAAAGTTCCATCTAGAACTATGTGAGCTTACTTTCGTACATTCCAACTTCAGATTTATACTCTTGCTATCGCTCTCTCTAAATTCTCATTTAGCTCTAGTTCTTGATTTCTTCAAATGTACTGTTTTTAATGGTTAATACATATTCATTTACTCATTAATAAATTTACTCGTTCATGAATTTGTACACTTATTTATTTTTTCACTCATTCATTTATTTATTCATTTATTCTTTCACTCATTCAGTTATTCATTGATTTATTCTTTCACTTATTCATTCATTCCTTGAGAAATATCCTTAAAAATCCCGGACAACAAATTTCATAAAAAAATAGGCTCTTTTAGTTCAAATTGAACTTCATATTTGTACATGTTCTTTGGCCTAACATCTTTCCGAAGGGAAACCGTCAGCTAGATCAGGATTTATATAGGATTGAAATTTCCCCATAGGCGCTACTGTTAATTTTTTTGAACTGTTCAAAAAGGAACGAAAATTGTTCAAATCTAAAAAAATATTTCACACCGAGAGCTTCTTCCAATAAGCTTGTCCATACGAACTTGGATCATATGCCTAGTGTTTACATAATGTGTTTTATATTTGCCCATAGGCGGTTAAGATTTTTTTAACTGTTCAAAATTAAACGAAAAATTGTTCAAATGAAAAAGTAAAATATGGAAATGAGATGTCCTGGCCAAGATCTTTTGAATGGGCCAATTCCCTCAAAAGTTATTGGGGGGGGGGGGGGGCGACAGACGCACATTTTGCCCCCCCCCCCCAACCCCTACTTTCAAATTTTTCATTCCTTATTTAATTACTTCTTTGACTTTCCTTTATTTCTAATGATATTTTTACGATACATTAAGCCTTTTTTCACACTTTATTTATTTTTTGGGAAAGTAGGCTAAAAACAGCAGAAAGTTCAATCCTTAACTAATCTTCCATAATAACATCACTATCATCTTTAAAAAAAATCATTTAAAAAACCCAATGGTTTTTCATCAGACACAGAAAGAAAGCAGTCATACATATATATGCCAGGGATGACCAATAATGCTATCAATCTACAGAATAAACTTTATTTTTTAATGTGTGAAACAAGAAAAATTATTTTAAATGTTTTATCACAAAAATAAAATTAATTACAGGTAATAAAAGCATTTAGAATATCAGAGGAGCATGTGAAAAATATTTGAAACAATTAGATAAATTAAAGGTATGTATATACAAGGAATATTTTAATTTTTTATTAAAAAATTTAATTCAGAATATTCTTTGATGCCAAAATTAAAACACCAAAGCTAAGTACAGTGAAACCTGTGTAAGTTGACCACTTATGGTGCAGCACTTTAGTGGTCAACTTACAGAGGGTGAGGTAGAGGGTGAAGTGCTGATTCCATTCCTGACAAAAGTGGTCAGCTTAAACAGGTGGTCAACTTACAAAGGTGAGCAATTCTACAGATTTTACTGTACTTCAAATACATGCTAGTGCAAGGCTCAAAAGAGAAAAAAAAGTTTAATATTTCAAAATTTGCTTTCATTGGGATTACTACAGAAATAAAGTTAATTTGAATATTATTTATAGTTATGTCAAATTACATATTTTAGAGCAAGTAAAAATAAAAATCTTTTGGTTGACAACTAACGAAGCAAATAAAATCAATTATAAGCATGAAACACAGGAAAAGGATCAATGCCCAGTTAAATCAAGCAAGGAAATTACTAAATTAAATGCATTCTGTTCAAATCATTCTGCAAGAAATGATTTTGATTATAATCCTTTGTCCAAAGCTAATTTAGAAAGTAGAGATACCAAAAGTAAAATACTTGAAAAGTATACTTTAAGTGCTTACTTATCCTGTAGCGAAAGGTTTTTTACTTGCAAATCATTCAAAGGCTAAAAATGAAAATGATATGATAGAATAGACCTTGAAAAATAAAAAAAATCAGAAAAGAAATTCAATACAGTAGGAATGCTCAAAAATTTTAACTGTTAATATAAAAATCTCAGAAAAGAATGTTTAAAAAATTTAGAGAACTGTCGCCCCTGGTATATAGCAGCCCCCCCCCCCCCCCCCTTCTGTAAAAATTCCAATTTAATCAGTCTTTTAGATTTCTTTTGAAAAAATGTTGTGATTACTTAAGATTTTTTTCTTCTGTATATTTTTTTTTTTTTTCAATTTTATGTGCCCCTTTGCTCTGTGCTCATCTTCATCTGCTTTTATAGATTTAGCACCCTCTATCATTGCCCGAGCAAGCAGCTGTATTTCTGTAAAATCTTGATTTCTAATGCCCTCCTTTAACTTGTCATTTGCTTCGGCAAGTAGCTTCGTGGAAACTATTTTATTAGCATTTTTCCTGGCATTTGTACTTTTCCTGGTGTTTATAAGAAAAGGTTGGTGGTTATTTATCACTTTATGAGATCCCCCATAAAAAAGGTAATTTTAGGCGACAATTTGCCACAAAAAGTGACTTTAAGTAACCAATGCAAAAAAAAAGTGATTTTAGTTGACAATTTGCTACAAAAAGTGACTAAGTGACCAATGAAAAAAAAAGTGATTTTAGGTGAAAAAAGTGACTTGGTGGGAACCCTGCAATCACCCTTGCGCTAATGTTAGCGCATTTTAGTCTTTAGCATTAAATATTTTCAAAATGGCGTCATTTTATTTGGTATTGTTTCTTAGTGACGCCAACAAAAAATGTTGCCTGGAGGGGGGATATGACATCTGTTCTAATGTGAGAATATGCAAAAACCAAAGAATTGCAATTCCCTCCATTTGAAAATTTGAATTTTAGCCACCGACAATGTCCAGTAAAGTATAAGTTAATATATTGTTTCAAAAATGAAAAACAATTTGTTTGGTATTTATCCGTTTCAAGGGGGGGGGGGCAGGGGGGAAGCTAGTAATGCTCAAATTTTTTCGATAAATTAATTTGTTTTCTGCGTTAAGTTTGTTTTTGCGAAAAATATTTAGCCAACGGCAATCCAAAAGGATATAGTAGTTTGATTTGGCAAAAAAAATTTATCCATCACCAGCCCCCCGAAACGGAAAAGTACCGTCTGTTTTAAAATGCACGAGTTAATGAACCTTCATTGGGAAAAACTTCCAGTTGTAATGCAAGTCATGCTGGATTATCCCTAACCCATAATTTTTTTATATTAAGTAAAAAATAGAACATATGAGGGGGTACCAATCAAAACCACATGTCCCTTTTTAAAAAAAATTGAGTTAGCAGCTGATTCAAATATTACAGGATGGTTCCTAATAATTAAAAGCTTTCTCTCAACAATATTAATAAGACTAAATCAATCTATATAAATACATAATATATTTTTCCATAAAAGGTTTTTTAGAAACACGTTTTTCGTGAATCGCCAAAATCGTTTAGAATGGACATGTGTGATTTTGATTGGTACCTCCTCATATGTGAAATATAAAATTATGCTATTAATATTTAATATTGCCATTTATGCAATAAACATAAAACAGTTTCTTCCACCAATAGGAACGTTTCATAAGCACTTTACTTTGAAACATATAAACTAATTCTTTAGATGTCTACTGTTTGGCCTCTTATAAGAAAGTCTATGCATGTAACATTCTTATTATCAACTTAAAATGCAAAAAGTTTTAGTTCATTAATTTTATTTTTTTTTAATTTCCATGCAAGAGGGATTTTAAATCCCTTTTACGTTAACATGGACAAATAAAAAAAAATAACTATTTATATCAGGAATTACTAGAAGGAAGGAAGTACTAGTACTGGTACTACAAGGTTCATTTTCACTTCAATAGATAAAAATTATGATTATTTAAGTATTACGCAAGTTCTGGGTTGGTTTTTGTTTTTAATGCAGTCACTAAAATCTAGAAGCTCCATTATTGCATTGAAAAAGGGATTCCGAGCAATCCTGAAATATATGTCTGTATTTTAATGTTTATTTGTGCTATAAATAACGTGCAATTTTTTAAGTTAACTTGTGCACGAATTCTTTTTATTGTTTATTTTTAGCAAAATGTTAGTTGAACAAAATTTTCAAATTGCTGTACCTTGGGATTAACAGCACGGCTGAAAAAAAATAATTATAATATCTTTGCAATAAAACGCTGAACTATTAACGCAAATAAAGAGCCTAAAAAATATTTATTGTAGTATTTGCAAGTACGCCAGTTTAAAAAATTTAAAACGTTAGTGAATCGTTCAAAATAAGTGGCAGATTTTCTAAAACTAATTCAAATAAATTTGTGCAATAATGAAGTCATCTATTATTAAATCACTTCATAGTGTTTTTAACTCGCTAAGTTCGGACTGACTACAATAATGTACCACAAGAGAAAAATAAGTATCGAAATTTCTAGTACAAAACCTAAAACTTACATAAACGTTGAAACCGAATTCAATCGAATTTTAATTGGCATACAAATGACATTAATTTCAATGAGTGTACACAACGAACGTCCATTATGAACACTAGTACGTCTGTCGAAAAAAAAACGAATAGCAACGGCAATGCTGCCAGCTTCCGTATGAAGAGCTATGTTGCCGATGCGCTATGCTTTTACCACGTGACGTCACAAGAGTGCATGAGAGACACGTAGCAAACGAGGTTCCACCCCCCCCCCCCCCCCCCCCCCGCATACATCAAAATCTTGGGTCAAGGTATCTTGTAGTTTTGATCAAAAAAAATTCTGACCCGAAATATCGACCGCCAAAGATGTACTATATTCCTTGAAAAAGAGGGTTACTTTTGCGTTTCACGGTTTTTAGAAAAATATTTTTTGCCATATATATTTTACCAGTTTTGCTTATAACATAGCCATATATATTGGTCTCATAAAAGAAAATTATAAGTCTAATTTTATTTGACATGGCATTTTATTCTTCATAGATATTAGAAACATATTCCTCCACCTTCTCCTCCCCCCCCCCCCCCAAAAAAAAAAAACTTCCAGCAGACAGAAAGACAGGCATTCCCTTTCCAATCTTATGACTCTCTAATTATTATTGGTTTTTTTGTTAATTTCACTCATTTTTAAAAAATATCATTGACTCACTTGGTATTTATTTTTATGTTTCATATTGCCATTGATTGATCTTATGAAAAAACTAAATTTTGAGGAACACTACTTGGGGGGGGGGGGAATAAAATCAAATACAAAAGGGACAGCCAGCAGCAGGCACAACACAAGACCCCGCAAGAAAAATTAATTATACAGTGGTACCTTCTTTAAGGGACACCTCTAATTAAGGGACATTCACAGGAAAAATTTCCAAAATTCAAGTTATATAGATAAGAAAAATTTACTGGAAGCTGAAGATCTTTTTCTTTCTAAAAATTAATTTCTGAAAATTGGTATGAATCCTTAGAAGCATGAACAAAGAAACTTTTAAAGTGTTTTCCAAAACATACTTGTTAAGGCTTTTCCCTCTTTTGAACTATGGAACACACTTGTGTTCAGCACTGACAGACAGTACTTGGCTACCAACAAGTTTTTTATGCAAGAATTAGAAAAGTACACTAAACGTAATATAAAATGTATTGCTCAAATTACTTTAAAACAAACCCAGCAAATAGATTACATCAAATAAATTTCTGTAAGTTACAAAAGTCTGCTAATACGACATTAATGCTAAATTTTAGTTTTTTAATGAAAAAATTTTAAATTTCAATAATTTCAACTTATATTTTGTGTGCATGAGACATGAGTATTTATGCTTAAATGGTAACACACGTTTATTATTAAAAATTTAAACTAAGGTAATGCACTATTGTGTATTCATCAATTTATGAACCTCCGAGGAAGGGACACCTCTAAGGGACAAAATTTCCAGTCCTCTTAGTGTCCCTTATTGAGAGGTTTTACTGTAACTTCAATTACAAGGTTTCCGTAGCTTTAGATTACAAAAAGTGTAAATATTGTTTACATTAACTTGCAAAAACCTTATATGAAGTACTGGATGATGCTCCTTGAGAAGAGCTTATATTGACCAAATTCCGAATGATGTTTTCTCGTTTCTACGGTAGGTGGCGGGGTTTGCAAACGGCTTGTTCATCTTCCACCGGAAGTTGGATGCAGTAGATTCTGTATATGTTTACTTGAGTTCTTGTGCCTAAACAGTTTGATTTTTAAAATTTATTATTAGTTTTTAATGGCAAAAAATATGCGTAAAAATGGTGGGTGTTGTTCTGCTTTCGAGTGTACCATGGGAAGAGGAACTAATTTTATTTTCTACAGTAAAAATACTTGTCTTTCCAAGAGATCTCGTTCGTGGATCTCAATGGGCCAACGCTTTATGGCCAACAACTATAGATCCTTACAAACAGCTTATTATGCAGCAGGCATTTTCTAGAGGGTATTTATGTCTTTAATATACAGTCAAACCCCGTTAACGCGAACTCGCTTAACGCGAAATGAATGCCATTCCCCGTCAGATAATCTAAGAACTAGTGCTAAATTAATCGTTTAAGACGAAATTGATTTGAACAAAATTCCGCTTAAGACGAAAAACAAAATTTTTCAGTTGACAAAAAAATAAAAGAAAAGAAAGGTGAAAAAACATTCTTTGACATGAAATTTTCTTGGAGCTTAGGAAGCTTGAAAATTCTGTTGCACTTAACTTCTAGGAATTCTAAGAAAATAGCGAAACAGGTAAAATGCCTGCAGCTCACACGCTAATCCTTTTTCTGACAGACACTGTACAAGCGTGTTAGTGCGGATCACTGACGGGAATGAATTGACAAGGGAAACTTCTATTAAGGGGCATAGATAAGCAATTTACACTTCCATTAGGGGACACTGGGGTAGAGTTTCAAAAGTGTGTGGGTCAGGAAGACTTCCCAGCCACCTGGTTTTCAAGAGAGTGAGTGTCAATCAAGCATTCTATTCTTCGTTTCCGTTCATTTTACTTGTTTAACATGGTGCTAAACTCGCTATCTATATTTTGGAAATGAGTTATAAAGAGAACAACTTTGATTACATGCAGAGTAAACGCGGAAGGAAATTTTAGTTTTGAGTTAGTCCTGTGCGGGGTGCAGTTGATTTTTTCGCATTTGTAATAATGAATCGTAAACAGCAATCTTTGACGTTAGAAACGAAGCAAAAGATCTTAAATGAAGTTGAAGATAAATTATTGAAGAAGACAGAGATTGCTGCAAAATATGGAATTGCCAAAAGCATTTTATCCACGATCATTAAAAATAAGATTGAAGCAGCTTATGCTGTGAATCAGTTTGAGCCAGCAAGGAAGAGAATGAGAACCGGGAAAAATGAAGACGTGGAAGTGGCCCTTTTGCGCTGGATCAAAGAGGCCAGGAATCAAAACATCATTTTAACAGGGGTGATTTTGCAAGAAAAAGCCAAGTTCTTTGGAGAGGCTCTTGGTGTCAGTCAGCGATTCCGTTTTTTCAAATGGTTGGCTCTCTAGATTTGAAGAGCGTCATGGGATTGTTTGCAAAAAAATCTGCGGTGAAGAAGCAGCTGTTGATCCGAAAACAGTAAGTTCGTTTTTCGCTGAAAAATGGCCAGCCCTAAAAGAATTTTTTCCACGAGACATTTTTAATGCAGATGAAATGGGACTTTTTTTCAAGGCACATCCTTCCCGTACGTTGACCATGAAAGGGGAAAAGTGCTCCGGTGGAAAATGCAGTAAAGAAAGAATAACTGTTATGGTAGCCTGCAACATGGACGGCAGTGAAAAAATTCCACTCCTTGTCATAGGGAAATCGGCTAAGCTCCGTTGCTTCAAGAAAGTACGAACTTTACCTGTAGACTATGCATTCAGCAAAAAAGCTTGGATGAACAGTGGCATTTTTACTAAGTGGCTGACAAATTTAGATTTAAAATTTCATCGTGAAAAGAGGAAAATTTGCCTCATTCTAGACAACTGTGCTGCCCATGTAGAAGTTAAAGGACTCAAAGCTATAAAGTGTGTGTTTTTACCGGCCAACACTACAGCGAAAATCCAGCCTTGCGACCAAGGGATTACTATCAAATGTTTAAAAATGCACTATCGTAGAGAAATGGTCCGCCAAGCTATTGAGTATTTTGACAATAAAAGGGAATTTTGTATCGATCTATTAGATGCCATGTCTTATTTAAGAAGCGCATGAAGGAGAATAAAACGTTCGACAATACGGAATTGCTTTCGCCATGGAGGGTTTGTAGAAGGATCGGATGAAGCTGTCGAAGAAGAGCAGGATGAAGAAACAACTTCTTCAGTTCTCGAAGCAGCTGCTAAAAGGGACATCTCTCGGCAGTCTTGTTTGAAGAATATGTGCAATGATGACGAGGCCTTAACTTCAAATGTAATGACAGATGAAGACATAATTAGAGAATCCCAAAAGGAAAGTGCAAATAAGGAAACTGAAACAGACGAAGAAGAAGAAGATGCTGATCCGGAAGGCCAAAATCTTATCACGGTGAACGAAGCTACGGCAGCATTACAAACTGTGCAACGATTTTTAATGCAGCAGGAAAATGTCTCACATGCCTTAAATAATTTAGAAGAGGTTGATAGCTTTGTAAAGGGATGCTATTTCAAAAAATTGATGCAAAAATCCATAACAGATTTTTTTTAAAAGTAATCTTTTCTCAGGTAAATAAAACTTACTCTTCCATTTTGATAATTGCTGTTTTTAATAGTAGTTTAGTAAATTTCATATAAATTTCCAAATCGAAGTATAAATATCAAATCGTATGTCTATGTGTATATATGTGCCTTTTTGCATAAATATACTTTTGGTTCCTATATTTTGTGTATCATGAGAAAAAACACTTTTACTAAATTTTAAATCCTGCAGCCATCGGTTAACGCGAAATTCGGTTAACGCGAAAAAATTTGGCAGCCCCCTCGACTTTGCGTTAACGAGGTTTGACTGTATTCATCATGATATCATTAATTAGGCGTTTCTATTGTATTATACGAAAAGAATTTCAAATAGAAATTGTTTCATAAGAAAACTCGAATTTTCATACATATTGATATTATATTTGCTTCCATTTACAAGTAATCAAGACAAGATAAAATGATCTGTAACCTCTGAAGTGCAATTATGCATTCTATGGCCCACCCTTGGATGAAATTGTATCTATTAATGGGGTGAATTACAGTGAAGTACTTTGATGGGTATGAACTTTAAATGTAGAGTTTTAAATGAGAAGTAGGACGTCCAGACTATGTTCCTTCCATTTTCAGTTTCAGTGACTCTTCTGTGAAACATTAGAAGCAACTAGAAACATTTGAAAGGCATGCAAAGCGCAAGAAATTTGATGACAATACTCTTCTTCAGGTAAATATGTTACAATTATAGGATTCGTTTTAAGATATAAGATGATTTCAAATATTCCAAGTTTTTGATCTTTAGGTTGCAGATCCTTGAAGAGGGATGGTCTGTTATTATTTTTTTTTCATAGTTAACTAAGGGGCTGTTCATAAATGACGTCACGCTTTTTCCCATATATTTGACCCCCCTCCCCCCTTTGTCACATTTTGTCACACTTCAGCGGACCCCCTCCCCCCCCCTTTTTCACGCGTCACGCTATGTTGCATGATGCATGATGTCACACTTTTTGCTACCCCCTCCCCTCCCCTTATCACACTTTCTCACAATTTCACGAACCCCCCTCGAAGCGTGACATCATTTATGAATGATCCCTAACCTAAAAAATGTCTTCTCTTTAGGTTTGTTCTGCCATTTACATATTTTAAAGATAACATGCTTGTTTGAACAATCATTCGGGAATTTGGAACTAGTTTTTATCTTGGTTAAATATAGCTATTTCTTTCAGATAACTCCTTAAAGAATGAAAGTCTGAGATTTTTGCACCTTTAAAAATAATAAATTGTTGCATCTGGAAAATTTATTTGCTTGTTTGATTTTTTTATGTTACATATACTTATCATTTTTGTAGTATTTTTAAGTTCTTTGTAGTTGAATAGTGAAAAAATTTCACCGGGAAAACTACTTATTCAGCAACATCTTCCTGGATTTTAAAATTGCTGTGAGGTGCTACTTAATAGAAGAATTCAGAAGGGTAATTGATACTTGAAACTACTGAATGGTGTGCTGCTATGCTTTGTCTTATATTAGCATACATAGTGGCATGCTTTTCGGTTTCAAATAAATCATATTGCTACAACATAAATTTTCTAATTCAACTTTTTATACCTATAATTACTGGAATTCATTGTCAATACAGTGGAACCCCGCCATTCGTCCGCCTCTCTATTCGTACAACTCGTTAGTGATTATTCATAAATGATGTCATGCCTCGAGGGGGTAATAAGAAGTGGGACATCCTGCTTATGCACCATAACGTGACATGTGACAAACGGGGAGAGGGTCCATTGCAGTGTGACATTTTGTGACAAAGTGGGGGAGAGGGTCAAATGTGTTAAAAAGGCGTGACATCATTTATGAACGGTCCCTTATTCGTTCAACTAGTTCAAGTAAAATTCAACTCTTCATTTGTACGCTTGCCCCACGATTCGGACGGCGCCAGGGACCAGGGTTGCCAGTTTGGCTTATTTTAGGAATAAAAATCAAGAAATTCTGCTCTTTTTGAGCTCGTCTGGAAATACAATTGACGTTCGATATAACGGCTACTTCCGTCCCGCAGAAAAAGGTCTTTACAACGAGTGGTCGCTATAAGAAGCATAATTTCAAGGTATATATATGCATCATGCATGTATATTTTTTTCAATCGAGAAATTGGTTCATCTTCTGACAGATGTTCGATACGTTCTAAGTCATATTCGATTTTAGCATAATTGTCAAAGTTCAACGTCTCATTCAATTTCATTTTCTTAGAAATTTCTTACAGCATTTCCTCTTCAATTATTGCGAAGATGTAACTCCTGTTTGCAAGCGTTTGCAGTTGTTAAATTGCAAAAATGTAACTCCTGTTTGCAGTTTGCATTTCACTGAAGAACCTGATTCTTCTTTCGTTCCTTCCCCCCAGGCCCGTAGCCAGAGGGGGGCCAGGACGGGCAACGCCCGACCTGGGAAAAGGTTTTGTCCCTCCTAGCGTGATTAATTGGACATTAATGATCTTTGGTACTTCTGTTTAAAACTTTTCGATTTGTTTAAACGCAAAGTTCTATCGAAAAAATCTTGTTCCCATCAAGGGCGGATCTAGAAAATCTTCAAGGGGGGGGGGGGGCGATTTTGGAAATCTCGGGGTTCAATGTAAGGATGGATGGAGGAGATTCTTCATTCCTTTTCAACAGTCCCGCCGCCCCCCCCCCCCTCCTTTTTTCAAACAGCAGGAACAACAAAAAAAAAGTGCTAGTGTAGTGATATTTAAAATTTTACTAGCACATTTTTTCAATGCATATACGTTTATTCAAAGCCCTTATAAAAGGAACACAAGCTGACGCTTTTTTGCTTTCGCAAATCTGTCTATAATTTTTTCAACGTCCAATCTTTATGGATATGCAATAACGCTAATTCAGTGAGTCTACCATCACTCATTCTGCTTCTTAGCCAAGTTTTAACCGAGTTAGGATTTCCCTCAAGCTTTCTCAAGAAAAATGTAGGTTTGTAAATACATTTTCTAAATTTGAATTGATATGTCTAAATTACAAAATAATAGCAATTATTTGTAATATATTTTCTAAAATTTTCAAAATGTAATACTAAATATGTACTAAAAAAAACCATCAACGAGTATGTGCAATTTATATAAACATCTGTAATTATGAATGTTCAATGAAATGTTTCAGGCTCCAGGTTTTAGCGTAAATGCTGCAGGAATTTACACCACGTGCTAAGGGTTGGCTAGCTGTCACCAGTTTGATGGGTAGAAGAAAAGAGCAAGGAATCTCTTTCCCCTTACTCCGAGGATTAGCAACTCAGCAATACTAAAGGACAAAGGGACAGGGGGAAAGCATAGAACTTGAAGGGCTATTAGGCTGGGATTCCAAGAACATAAAAAAATGGCTGGTCCCGGGGCACAAAGAGTAAAAACTCACTTAGGAGTGTCGTTGTAGTATCCACTTGAATCAGCCCAAGGGGGGGCGATCGCCCCATCGCCCCCCCCCCCCTTAGATCCGCCGTTGGTTCCCCTGCACCTTTCTCTCTTAATTCAAATTTTAGAAAAAATAAAAAAACATGAACTTTTTCCTTTATTCAGCTTATTTTTTTCCTGTTTTCAATCTAAACTAGGCACTAATGAAAGGACCACGGGCAGTCCCCGAATTCACTTATTTTGTAAGTTTTATCTTTACTTCCTAACATTGAGCACGATGCCAGAGAGAGGTGAAGTACCTTTTTCTTCTGTGCGTCAGCCCATCGAATTGATTGCAGACATGTGAATTCTTTTGTTATTATCAATCAGTGAATCATCTCTCTGCGGAGTTACTCGTCTCCGAATGATAATGGTAATGTTATTTCATATATTTCATTAAGTTGCAAAAGACATTCTTAGAATAAGCTTTAAAAACTCAATTCTGCCTTTTGTAAGTTTTAATCAAGAATTTCTTTTAAGATCAAATAATTTCATTATTGAAATAAATTAGTATTAGTTTCAATAATTGTTTAATTAATCAATTAATAAATTAAATAATTGCATTAATTATTAAATAAATTATTAATTTAAATTTTAAGAAAGCGCCCAAAATGGAACATAAATTCAAACATGTTGAAAAAAATTGAAAAACTAGTCTGCCCCTCCTGTCCAAAAGTTTGCCCCCCTTGGAGTCAGGGTCTGGCTACAGGCCTGCTTCCCCCAGAGGATAACTAATCCAGATGGACTGAACACTGAAGACTCCGTAAAGCTTTTCTATAAATTACAATCAAGGTCATTTAAAGTTACAAACATGTCCTATTTGGACAACATTTAGAAATTTCCAAACATTTAGAAACATGTCCTATTTGGAAACGTACCGGAAATAGTGTTCGCTGAATGCGGTCGCTGTATAATATTAGATGATAAAGGACGGTCGTTATACCGAAAGCAAATCAAAATGGAGCTCATAGGGATAAAGTTGGGGATTGTACCACTTGTTGTTATAATGGAATTGGCTTTATAATGTGTGGTCCTTATAACAAACGTCGACTGTAATTTGTTTGGCGTTTTGAATTTTTATAAATTTTAATACTTTTTGAGATTTTCCTGACAATTTTAACTTTTTTAAGGGGAGCAGGAAGACGAAGTGGTAGAAGAACTTTCTTCTTCAGAGGAGGAAAGAAATTAAAGAGCTGTGTTATTACTGGGAGAAAACACAGTGGTGGAAATATGGTATCCTGACACTGCTGTGTTCAACAGGAGCTGTTCAACGACCATGTTATTGACCATTTTAGGAAAAATTCTGAAAAATCGTCAAAGGCAGACAACATTGATAGTTTTTTTAGAGAAAGAAACCAAGATTCTTCTAGTGCAAAAAGACAGAAAAGAAAGAACCGCAGAAAGGGAGAAAACACCTGAAGGGATGTTACCTGATGTTTTTATGGAAGGTCAACATTTCTCTTCCTCCTCTCAACATTCCACTTATGCCATCAGCTCACCTCAGTACCAGTAAAGTGCAGTTAAATTTTTATTTATGTATAATTTCATGTACAGTACTGTACATTTGTTTTTCATAGGTTTAAATAAGCATCCATCTGTGGGTCTGGAACAGATCAATCCGGTGGTGTAGTCGAGGGGGGAAGGTATCCCTTACCTTTTTTATTTGAATACAAGCGTTCCCCCAAATTTTTTACATTTTAACATAAGCGTCTTTTCACTTTTGATAACAATTGCTTATCTTCATATGTAGAAGCCTCCCCCCCCCCACTTTTTTCAGAACTAGACCACTGGATTAATCCAATTTATATTGTATTGTATATGAATGAATACTTCGCCATTCAAACTGCCTCCTGGAATGAATTGTGTACGAATAGCGGGGTTTTACTGTATACACTGAAAAGCTACAACAGAGGAATTGATCAAATAATAAAACCAAATATCTCTGGCATAAACCATTCAGTCTCATCACATATAGGAAAAATAAGGCCTTCTTGGGCATAACTCTATAACAGACAGTTTTAAAAAATGCATTCATAGGACATACATACAAAGCAAAAATGTTTGCACATGGAGAAACAGTCTGGCAAAAAAATAGTGAAGAATGGTTTAATTATTTTAAAATGATTGATGAATCATTTGATATGATACCCATTTTGCAAACTTTAGTCATTCTTTGTTTCTCTTAGTGTATAAAAGGAGCTTTACTGTAACTAAGACACTAATAAGAGAATTAATAAACAGAAGGCATGGTCACTGCAATCAGCATCAAAAACTAAACCCCTAATGAAAGGATAACAAAACTCATGTTCTTTTTAAATGACAGTTTCTTTTATTTGAATCAAATTCTTTTGATTTAAATTAAACGCTTAAATAGGGATAAAAATTTTAATTGCATGACTACTACTAATGCTTACAGGAAGAACTGTGTATTAAGTACATAAAATCATTCCTTTTTTTAAATAAAAGTCAACTAACCATTTCTTTCCTTAACCTTCTCAAGTAAAAAGGCTTTGTTCATCACAGACAAATATAGAAAATACTATTCAACGTTTATGAAATTAGTTCTGAAAGCAGGAGCATTTGAATACACACAAAATCAAATACAGTGAAAATAATACATATTAACAATAAAATGCAGACAAGCAAGATTTATCGCACATCCTAAAATTTACTGTTTAAAAAAGTTATAAAAATAAAAACACTTTCTCAGCTATACAAGTCCAATGGCCAGTCACAATTTCCCCATCGTTTTTTACAACAATCCAGCCATAATGAATTTTGTTCAGGGCCTTGGACATCGGCGACTAACACCAACACATTTAATCTTTCTCTTCGGTATAATCCATAATTTTGAAGTTCATTTGCTACGATATATTTATAACACGGAACGTCCTTAAAATCTTTAAAAGCCTTCGTTTTGAACACGTTATTTTGGGTAAATTGGTAACCAGATACTCAAAAATGTGAATAATAGATATCTTGGCATAGGTATGTTTTGGCAAGACAGACTACTTTTCGAACCACTTCATCAAACGGATCAGGGAAGTCAGAACCCCTGAACGATAATTTGTTGCAATATAATTGCTTATCAACATCATTTAAGTTTTTGTAATAAGCTGAAAACAAATCAATTTTCATAGAAAAAGAGCAACAAGATAGGCTGACTAACACCAATACGATAGCATTAGAACCCGCCAAACCGGAAGTTGGCATTGCCATTTCCGTCTGACATCATTGGTTTTTTGCTTTTTTAGGAGTTTGGTGAATATAATGAGTGTCATAAAAACCGGCCCGGCGCAAGCATAAGCGGCACCATGCGGCAAAATAATATTTTGAACCTCTATTATATGTAGGGACTAAAAATATTGTCATTAATAAGTACGCTCGGATGTATTCAGATAATATTAAATAGCCATAGAACAGATATATTTCTCCATTTAGAAACGTAACACTATACGTTATAATAAATTAATTACCTGTAAATAGCTGTCGCCCTAAAAGGAGTGACGTGGCTAGGCTTACGTCGTGCATGAGATAAGCTCCTCACTGGCTGCCTGTTTAAAAATTTAAAAATACAGTAGAGCCTCCGTTATCCGAGCCACGACTAACCGAGTTCCGGGTTAACCGAGGTACATTTTCCCTTTAATTTTCTTTTTTTCTTTTGGCGGCTGATGGCCGCATCACCAGCTACAACCGTTGCGTAAAACGGCATCAAAAAAGCGAGCAAGTTCCGTTAAACAGAAAGTAATATATATAGATAAACTTCTTCAAGAAACAACTTTAACTGGAACATGCACTCTACTGATGTGTACACGTAAAATTAGATATTTGTATGTATGTGTCATCATTTTTTCATTTCATAATATGTACAGTAAATGTTTTTTTTACACCTTCGACGACATTTTCATTCATTTCAATCCATGTTTCCCTCTCGATTTGGACAAGAGTTCGTGTTATCCGAGGGTACCCTCGGTCCACATTACCTCGGATAATCGAGGTTCTACTGTACATGCGTTGATGTGCGGGGAAATTCGAACTTCGTCTGTCGAGTGCCTCATCGAGGCCGACGAGATAGACAGGCCCAGTCGCGGAATGGTCATGTGACCAACTGTGTGGAAACTTTTCTGAAACCGTATCTCGCTACTGCTGCGGAGCACATGTTTGCTTGCATGCTTGTTTTGATTGTGTTCGTGCGATCGCTATATATCTTTTTTCTGCTTTCGTTTAGTCTTATTGCAATGAATTAAGTACTTTATTTTTTATTTCTTATAATGGTGTTGCAGCGTTAGTGGCAGCAAATCTTAACTATCGTGGCCAAAAAGGACGGGTTACTGCTTTTGCTCTTCCAAAGTGTGAAAAATTAAGGAAAGTATGGCTCAGAAAAATCTGTTTCCCAACTTGCCAAGTTGCCTTTCTTGTAAATCTTCTTCGTCAAAAAGGATACCCGATCGAGAGGCAGAAAACTTGAACCAGGTAATAAATGAAAGCATAGCTGAGCATGCAAAATATGAAGAAGAAAAGGTTTCAAAGCTAGATGACATAGAAAACTACTACGAACAAGTAACTTCACAAAAAGGGATGCAACAAGTAAGTGGAGGATTTTTACCAGTAATGAAAAATTTGTAATATAGCTTATAGATTTGCCTAATGATCTCCCGAAATTGGGGAGTTCTTTGATTGTTAAAAATTCGCTGGAATTGCACATATTTTTGGAAAAAACTGAGTTTCCTTTTGAAAACCTGCCTAAACATTTACAAGTATTGAACTCATTTCATGTTGTAGATGAAATCATTGATATTTTAAATAATCATGATGCCTTAAATGTTCAATCAAAAATAAATATAGTAATTGATATTTTAAAATCAATTGAAGATCATGAAACGAATATAGATTTTCTTTTTCTAATTGAAGAACTAAAATTAGCAAATGTTTCCAAAAATAACAGATGGTACACTGGAAATACTCTCTTGGATCAAATTTTTATGTTTTATCGTCCTCTGTCTGTTGGTCATTACATAAATATGGATATTTTATTTTACCTCAACCTAGAAATCTTAAAAGTTGTAAGTAGCATTTCATTGCAAAGTAATTCAATCTCAAATGATTTCTTTTGCGAGCAATTTCATATTCGAATGGAACTTCTCGAGTACTTGAATATTTCGTATCAAATAATTCTCTCGTATAACTTTCTTCTCGCGCAATGCGTTTAGATGATTCGTAGTCAAGTGATTGCGAAACTCTATGTGTGTGAGTGGGTAACAAGGGCGAAAAGTTTCTTATTTAAGAGGAAGTCATTGCTAAAATATGAGCGCACAAATTTAGAGGACGGAAGTGCTGGGAAGAAAAACAAAAGGATAAATAAACGTATATAGTAAGTGTCATTGCAAAAGCGATGTACTTTATTAATCAACATATTTATTGGATTAGCACCTCCCGTTTTTTGTCTTTGCAGAATTGTGTTATATCTAGGTGCGGTTTCATAACTCTTTACATTGAAAAGTCTATAGAATTGAAGTGCTAGAGAAAACCGGTTTCAAGGGGGACTCTTTGAGGATAATTTTCAAAATTAAAATCCTCAAAATACATTTTTAAGCTATGGCTGGTGACATTTGGTGAACGGGTTCGTAGAATTTCTCCGGATGTTTTCGAAATTTGGATGCTAAAATCGCAGTTTTGCGTTGCATTTTGAAGCTGTTAGGAAAAAGGGATCTTCTGGGAAAGTTACTTTAGGCTTTTTTTTTTCTGTTAGTTGTGGTTAGTACACTTAAATTGCGGAAAATAAACCTTTTTGAATAGAATTAAGCCCTAATTAATTACCAATGGTTTTGTGAGAAATCTTTGATTCAATAAACTTAAAACCATATTGCATACTCTTCCACTGTTAAAATACATTGATATATTACTACGTTTGATTAAATAGCTATTGCATGTATTTTCTATAATTTCATAAAATGGCCCTAACTGAATGGCACATAGCAGAAGGATTTGACTTAATTTGCTGCCATTTCCTCTACTTGTGCTTTTCGGTTGATTTGGAGCCATATTTTCAATTCGAGCAATTTTGCACTGAATTTTGAAGAACATGGTTGTTGAATGAACAAAGGATATATGGTTAAATTTAGTTTCTTAGAATTAAATTTGCAACAAATACTTTAGGATGAAGTCTCGCAGCTTCAAAATCAATGAATGAACAATTGGTAGAACCTTTTTTTCTCATAACTACATACCACTGTTTATCAGTCAAAGCAATAACTTTGCTTTGCCTGTGGTGCCTAACACTCCAGGTGTGAGGACACTAGTTGAAAACAAGCTTAAATGATATCTTGATATCCACTTCTTAGTAATTTTAAAACATAAATTTTGACTACTTTTATTTTAAAATAATGTTATAACTACATGATCACGGGTTAAACTGCACATTTTTGACCATTAAAAATAATAGTAACAGTGAAAGGATACAAATATTTTCCTAATGGTAAATGAAAGTAATACTTGTAAAAGTTTTAAAATCACCTACCTGCTAGGTCGTACAAATAACAAAAAAAAAAAAAAAAAGAGACAAGTTTTTCATATTTTGAAACCATTTACTTTTTTAAATGTCTAAGGAGGGCCTTTTCATTTGATGTTAAAGTTTAACTAAATAGAACATGATTATGAAACAAGCGATTGTTTGAACAAACGTTATATTATTATTTTTAATGACTTATATTTTTGCTATAGAAGTGAATTAATTTCCCTTATATGCAGAGTGAAAATTATCATTTGTTTCAATAATTTTTTCCATCAATGTTTCATCCCCTGTTGTGAGAAAATTATCTATTGTCGTTTGAAAAACCAATCTTTATTGAAGAAAAAGGTGCGGTTAAACAGCAGAACGAAATGAACTCCGCGATCCGATAATGCACACAGTTGGTCACGTGACCTTACTTTCCTTCCTCCGTGCCAGCAGGGCCTGTGTCAATCTCGTCGGCCTCGGCCTCATACACTTTCGAGTGACGTCACGTGTGTAAGATTCTTAAGTATTATAAGCACGGTGATTTAAGATAAAACGATTCTCTAAGCTCTCTCTCTTATTGTTGCAACATACAGCAATAAAGATATTTGTTAATTACCACTAAACCCTATAGATAGAGCTCACTTATTATGATAACGAAGTAAATCTTGTTACTTATTATTATTACACGGACGGAAATGGCAATGCCAACTTCCGGTTTGGCGGGTTCTAATGCTATTGTATTGGTGTTAGTCAGCCGATCTTGTTGCTCTTTTTCCTTTTTCTAAAAAAATTGATTTGTTTTCAGCTTATTACAAAAGCTTAAATGATGTTGATAAGCAATTATATTGCAACAAATTATCGTTCAGGGGCTCTGACTTCCCTGATCCGTTTGATGAAGTGGTTCGAAAAGTAGTCCATCTTGCCAAAACATACCTATGCCAAGATATCTATTATTGACATTTTTGATTATCTGGTTACCAATTTACCCAAAATAACGTGTTCAAAACGAAGGCTTTTAAAGATTTTAAGGACTTTCCGTGTTACAAATATACCGTAGCAAATGAACTTCAAAATTATGGATTATACCGAAGAGAAAGATTAAATGTGTCGGTGTTAGTCGCCGATGTCCAAGCCCCTGAACAAAATTCATTATGGCTGGATTGTTGTAAAAAACGATGGGGAAATTGTGACCGGCCATTGGACTTGTATAGCTGAGAAAGTGTTTTAATTTTTATAACTTTTTAAATGGTAAATTTTAGGATGTGCGATAAATCTTGCTTGTCTGCATTTTATTGTTAATATGTATTATTTTCACTGTATTTGATTTTGTGTGTATTCAAATGCTCCTGCTTTCAGAACTAATTTCATAAACGTTGAATAGTATTTTCTTAAAGTACTTTCTTATAAGTACAAAGTCTTTTTACTTGAGAAGGTTAAAGAAGGAAATGGTTAGTTGACTTTTATTTAAAAAAAGGAATGATTTTATGTACTTAATACACAGTTCTTCCTGTAAGCATTAGTAATAGTCATGCAATTAAAATTTTACCCCTATTTAAGCGTTTAATTTAAATCAAAAGAATTTGATTCAAATAAAAGAAACTGTCATTTAAAAAGAACATGAGTTTTGTTATCCTTTCATTACGGGTTTAGTTTTTGATGCTGATTGTAGTGACCATGCCTTTTGTTTATTAATTCTCTTATTAGTGTCTTAGTTACAGTAAAGCTCCTTTTATACACTAAGAGAAACAAAGAATGACTAAAGTTTGCAAAATGGGTATCATATCAAATGATTCATCAATCATTTTAAAATAATTAAACCATTCTTCATTGTTTTTTGCCAGACAGTTTCTCCATGTGCAAACATTTTTGCTTTGTATGTATGTCCTATGAATGCATTTTTTAAAACTGTCTGTTATAGAGTTATGCCCAAGAAGGTCGTATTTTTCCTATATGTGATGAAACTGAATGGTTTATGACAGAGAGATTTGGTTTTATTATTTGATCAATTCCTCTGTTGTAGCTTTTCAGTGTATACAGTGGAACCCCGCTATTCGTGCACAATTCATTCCAGGAGGCAGTTCGAATGGTGAGTTGTACGAATGGCGAAGTATTTATTCATATAAGATACAATATAAATTGGATTAATCTAGTGGTCTAGTCCTGAAAAAAAGTGGGTAGGGGGGGGGGGGGGCTTCTACATATGAAGATAAGCAATTGTTATCAAAAGTGAGAAGACGCTTATGTTAAAATGTAAAAAAATTGGGGGAACGCTTGTATTCAAATAAAAAAGGTAAGGGGGGGGGGTTCAGAAAAAAACCAACCCAGTGGGTTTTTTCGGGTTTTATTGGGTTTTTTCGGGCTTTATTGGGTTTTTTCAAAAATTTGAGGTTTTCTTTATTTTTATTTGTAAGAAGTTGCCTACAAATAATGGTATTAATTAAAGTGAAAACGAATAAATATTATGTATTTCTTTTAAGAACATTTTATGTTTTAATTTTAAAAAAAGTTGAAAAAATAAAATAACTGCCTTTTAAATATTAATTATTCCATTCTGCCCTTTACAACTATAAATTAACTTTTTAAAAGTCAATTACTTTGCTCCTTGTTTATTGTATTTTTAGTGTTCAATAAAATCCCATCCAAGGGTTTAAGAAACAAGTTATTTTTAAGTCTAGTTAATTGCAATAATTTTATGTTTAAAGGAGTTTAAGCTAATTACTTTCAAAATTACTGCAATCTCTTACATGCATAGATGCCGCGGAAGCGCTATAGCACATCAAACACTCAAACTTCGGAGGTGGAAACGCAAAAAAAAAAAATTATTACATGTCCCCCGGGACGCATAATTTTTAGCAGTTTTCATTGCGGAAAAATAGCAAGTCAAATATACAAAAAATCGATAGGCAAAAATTTTTTTGTGCGTCCTTGACCAGCATTTTGTTAGATGCCATAGCTTGTTTTCTTAAAATTAGTTTCTCTTAAAACATCTCTATCATTTTGGGTGAAATTCTGAGATTTTCTTTCTTTTGGGCATTTGTTTCTATATTTTTTTCAATAGAGAATTTTTGGTGGGAAAGAAATTTTATTTTAATTATGTAGAACAAATTTAAAGCCATCCAGCATTTTTGAGTTTTTATCCATGACAAAAATATATTTGGTTTAAGTCTTTTTTTTTTCTGTTTACATAAGTGGAGTTCAATTTTGAGCATGAAGTTTGAAAAAACCCACCTGTAGGGTTTTTTAAGTGGGTTCTTATTATTGAGTCAACCCTCAAAATTCTACACCCATGACATATAAAGTATATATTATGAAAGTATGTTATTATGCTTGGTCAAAATAAGTATTTTTATTTGTTTGCATAAGTAAAGTTCAATTTTAAGCAAGAAATTTTGAAAAAATCCAGCAGTGGGTTTTTTCAAGTGGGTTTTTATTTTTTATCCAATTCTCAAAATTTTTTAGACATTATATGTAATGTATGTATTATGAAAGTATATGTTATGTTTGATCGAAATCAGTACTTTTTTTTATTTACATAAGTGGTGTTCAATTTTGAACAAGAATTTTGAAAAAACCCACCTGTGGGTTTTTTCAAGTTGGTTTTTGTTTTTGAGCTAACCCTCAAAAGTTTATACCCATGACATATAATGTATGTATTACAAAAGTATGTATTATATTTGGTCTAAATAATTATTTTTATTCGTTTACTTGGGTAAAATATAATTTTAAGCAACAATTTTGAAAAAAACCGCTTGGGTTTTTTCTGGTTGGGCAAAATCGAACCAACCCTGCTTTACTGGTACTGAGGTTAGCTGATGGCATAAGTGGAATGTTGAGAGGAGGAAGAGAAATGTTGACCTTCCATAAAAACATCAGGTAACATCCCTTCAGGTGTTTTCTCCCTTTCTGCTGTTCTTTCTTTTCTGTCTTTTTGCACTAGAAGAATCTTGGTTTCTTTCTCTAAAAAACTCAATATTGTCTGCCTTTGACGATTTTTCAGAATTTTTCCTAAAATGGTCAATAACATTGTCGTTGAACAAGTTGATGCTCCTGTTGAACACAGCAGTGTCAGGATACCATATTTCCACCAGTGTTTTCTCCCAGTAATAACACAGCTCTTTAACTTCTTTCCTCCTCTGAAGAAGAAAGTTCTTCTACCACTTCCTCTTCCTGCTCTCCTTAAGAAAGTTAAAATTGTCAGAAAATTCTCAAAAAGTATTAAAATTTTAAAAAATTCAAAACGCCAAACAAATTACAGTCGACGCTTGTTATAAGGACCACACATTATAAAGCCAGTTCCATTATAACGACCAGTGGTAAAAGCCCCAACTTTATCCCTATGAACTCGATGTTGAATTGCTTTCAGTATAACGACCGTCCTTTATCATCTAATCCAATACAGCGACCGCATTCAGCGAACACTATTTCCGGTACGTTTCCAAATAGGACATGTTTCTAAATTTGTAACTTTAAATGACCTTGATTGTAATTTATAGACAAGCTTTATGGAGTCTTCAGTGTTCAGTCCATCTGGATTAGTTATCCTCTGGGGGAAGGAGCGAAAGAAGAATCGGGTTCTTCTCTGAAATGCAAACTGCAAACAGGAGTTACATTTTTGCAATTAAACAACTGCAAACAATTGCAAACAGGAGTTATATCTTCGCAATAATTGAAGAGGAAATGCTGTAAGAAATTTCTAAGAAAATGAAATTGAATGAGACGTTGAACTTTGACAATTATGCTAAAATCGAATATGACTTAGAAAGTATCGAACATCTGTCAGAAGATGAACCGATTTCTCGATTGAAAAAAATATACATGCATGATGCATATATATACCTTGAAATTATGCCTCTTATAGCGACCACTCGTTATAAAGACCTTCTTCTGCGGGACCGAAGTAGCCGTAATATCGAATGTCAACTGTATTTCCAGACGAGTTCAAAATGAGCAGAATTTCTTGATTTTTATTCCTAAAATAAGCCAACCTGGCAACCTTCGTCCCTGGCGGCATCCGAATCGTGGGGCAAGCGTACAAATAAAGAGTCGAATTTTACTAGGACGAATAAGGGACCGTTCATAAAGGATGTCATGCCTTTTTAACACATTTGACCCTGTCCCCCCCCCCTTTGTCACATGTCACGTTATGGTGCATAAGCAGGATGTCACACTTCTTGTTACCCCCTCCCCTCCCCCCTCGAGGCATGACATCATTTATGAATAATCACTAACATGTTGTACGAATAGAGAGGCGGACGAATGGCGGGGTTCCACTATATTGACAATGAATTCCAGTAATTATAGGTATAAAAAGTTGAATTAGAAAATTTATGTTGTAGCAATATGATTTATTTGAAACCGAAAAGCATGCCACTATGTATGCTAATATAAGACAAAGCATAGCAGCACACCATTCAGTAGTTTCAAGTATCAATTACCCTTCTGAATTCTTCTATTAAGTAGCACCTCACAGCAATTTTAAAATCCAGGAAGATGTTGCTGTATAGTTAGTTTTCCCAGTGAAACTTTTTCACTATTCAACTACAAAGAACTTAAAAATAATACAAAAATGATAAGTATATGTAACATAAAAAATCGAACAAGCAAACAAATTTTCCAGATGCAACAATTTATTATTTTTAAAGGTGCAAAAATCTCAGACTTTCATTCTTTAAGGAATTATCTGGAAGAAATAGCTATATTTAACCAAGATAAAAACTAGTTTCAAATTTTCCCGAATGATTGTTTAAACAAACATGTTATCTTTAAATTATGTAAATGGCAGAACAAACCTAAAGAGAAGACATTTTTTAGGTTAGGGATCATTCATAAATGATGTCACGCTTCGAGGGGGGGTTCGTGAAATTGTGACAAAGTGTGACAAGGGAAGGGGAGGGGGGGTAGCAAGAAGTGTGACATCATGCATCATAGTGTGACGCGGGACAAAGGGGGGGAGGGGGGTCCGCTGAAGTGTGACATAATGTGACAAAGGGGGGAGGGGGTCAAATATATGGGAAAAAAGTGTGACGTCATTTATGAACAGCCCTTTAGTTAACTATGAAAAAAAAATAATAGACCATCACTCTTCAAGGATCTGCAACCTAAAGAGCAAAAACTTAAAACATTTGAAATCATTTTATATCTTAAAACGAATCCTATAATTGTAACAAATTTACCTGAAGAAGAGTATTGTCATCAAATTTCTTGCGCTTTGCATGCCTTTCAAATCTTTCTAGTTGCTGCTTCTAATGTTTCACAGAAGAGTCACTGAAACTGAAAGTGGAAGGAACATAGTCTGGATGTCCTACTTGTCTACATTTAAAGTTCATACCCATCAAAGTACCTCACCGTAATTCACCCCATTAATAGATACGATTTCATCCAAGGATGGGCCATAGAATACATAATTGCACTTCAGAGGTTACAGATCATTTTATCTTGTCTTGATTACTTGTAAATGGAAGCAAAGTTTATCAAGTTGATGTATGAAAATTCGAGTTTTCTTATGAAACAATTTCTATTTGAAATTCTTTTCGTATAATACAATAGAAACGCCTAATTAATGATATCATGATGAATATATTAAAGACATAAATACCCTCTAGAAAATGTCTGCTGCATAATAAGCTGTTTGTAGGGATCTAGTTGTTAGCCATAAAGCGTTGGCCCATTGAGATCCACGAACGAGATCTCTTGGAAAGACAAGTATTTTTATTGTAGAAAATAAAATTAGTTCCTCTTCCCATATTACACTCGAAAGCAGAATAACATCCACCATTTCTACGCATATTTTTTGCCATTAAAAACTAATAATAAATTTTAAAAATCAAACTGTTTAGGCACAGGAACTCAAGTAAACACATACAGAATCTACTGCATCCAACTTCCGGCGGAAGATGAGCAAGCCGAGTGCAAACCCCGCCACCTACCGTAGAAACGAGAAAACATCATTCGGAATTTGGTCAATACAGATGTTTCGATCAGGGAGTCTAAAAGGAAGTAGCCTCAACTAAGCGGGGAACGGGCCGAAAACATGGCGCGATTTTTCCACCGCCGTCAGATGGCGCTAGAGTAAAATGTCTTGCCGTTTGATCAAGTAGGGAAAGAGAAATTTCGTTTGACCCCGAGTATTCGGAGAAAGGTAGCGGAAAATCAGCTCGTTTTGGCGGCAGCGGCCAGGCGGTTCGGGCGTTCGGGCACGCATTAGTCTCTCGTTGTTCCAACAATTGAAATTATTATTTGCAATATTTTATTGCATTTTATTATAAGTTAAACATATAATCAGAAGGTTATTTTAGTATCTTATTTAATGCATTTTTTGCTTTCGTAAAAAATCACTGTAATTAGCTAGTGACTAGATAATTTAGGATTAAAAGAGGGGTAGCAGACGGTCAGCTGGTATTCGTGCCATAATGAATGCGAGGAAAATGTCGGGGCCAGGGGGCACTCCACCGCCCCCCCCCCCCGACCCTCTTAAATGGAGGGAAGTAAAAACTCATTGTACGTTGCATTAAAAAAACACAAAATACATGTACATACGAAGAAATACATTAAATTATTTTCCAAGTGAGGGGGGAGGTGCAATTGATCCCCCTAACACAACGGGTCTGTTGGGCACCCGATTTTTGAACTCCGCACGTCGTTTCTTTTATCTAACGCTTGCTGTACTTCATTATTTATACTCTTAATAATCTGGAATCAGTTAGTTCATAAACTTCAGGAATGTAAATGTTTTTGAGCGGTTTCCAACACACCACACACACATGCTTTTTTATATATAAATATATTGAGGCGATGCCCCCTCCCCTCCCCTCCCCAGAGCAATGGCGCCCGCACCTATGAGCGATGACCTTTTTCAAAATTCTGCTAAGGGGCCGTCCATAAATGATGTCACGCTTTTTTCCCATATATTTGACCCCCTCCCCCCTTTGTCACAAAATGTCACACTTCAACATACCCCTCCCCCCTTTGTCCCATATGCTAGGCTATGTTGCATAAGCATGATATCCCACTTATTTTTACCCCCTCCCGTCCCCTTGTCCCGATTTCACGACCCCCCCCCCCCCGAAGCGTGACATCATTTGGAATGATCCCTAAACTCCTAGAAAAGGACCCCATAAAAACCCAATCTAAAAACATATATATATATATATATATATATATATATATATATATATATATATATATATATATATATACATATCAGTGGCGTCACTACGCGGGGGACCCTTTTGTTGAATGTTGAAGGTGGCACCTAATGCTATTTCAACGCATTATAACTGCAAATAAATGTAGTGAACTAAAATTTGCACAAATAAATAAAATTGAATTTCTTAAGATTCTTTTTTGCACGATTCAAAATATATAAACTATAAGTTTATACAACACAACAAATGTGGAGTTTTTTTTTTTTTTTTTTTTGCGTGTAAAGGGGTTGTGTCCCACAAATTACAAATTACCTCCCCGGCAGGTGGCATTCATGATAGGAACGCCACTGTATATATATATATACAACGCTCATCGAGGGAATGATCACCCTACATATATACATACAGAGGATGGGATCATTCATAAATGATATCACGCTTCTTCGAGGGGGGAGGGGGGTTCGTGAAACTGTGCCAAAGTGTGACAAGGGCTGGGGAGGGGGTAACAAAAAGTATGACATCATGCTTATGCAACACAGCGATATTTCTGACAAAGGGGGGTAGGGAGGGTCCTTTGAGGTGCGACACTTTGTGCCAAAGGGAGGAGGGGGCCAGATATATGGGAAAAAAGCGTGACATCATTTATGAACTTTCCCTAGGGTGATCGTTCAACATTCCACTATGAGCGAGGGTGCGTACCCAGAAATTTTTTTCGGGGGGAGGGGCACCTGACTTCGACACACCTATATATGTCAAAGCAAGTTTCAGAAGTTAAGAATATTTTGCTAAATTGAAAAAAAATTCGGGATTTCGTAGGCGGGCGGGCCCGAGGGCCCCTGTCTGGATACGGCCTTTGCGGTGCACTCCCCCTAAACGATGACGCCTCTCAAAATTCGGCTCACCTTCACCCTTCGTAAACAACCCCTTAAAATTTTCTATGGAGCAATCGGCAACATGTCCCCCTCTTTCCTTTTGTGTGCGCCCTTGATATATACTATATTTATGTATATACCATTTCCGCTCCAAGAGGATGGTGCATCCCCCAAAACGATGTTCCCTTCAAAATTCAACAAAGCCAAAACGACCCCTATAAAAATTTTAATGGAGCAATCTGTGCCATGACCCCAAAGGGCACCCCTAATAAATATATACTTACCCCCCAATTGTTCACCCCTGAAAAAAAGAAGCCTTCCCCACCCCTTAAAAGAAGCAAAGACACCTAAAACAATCCCCTTAAAAACTTCAATGGCGTGCGGTTTGCACAATGCCCACCACCACTGGAGCTCGCATCCTTTTTTTGTGGGCGTGACGTCATTTATGAACGGCCCCATTGTGAAACTTGATAGTTGTTTAAGTCATCAATAAAAAACAAAATAACACATAAAAATATTTAAAACCTGCCTTTAAAAAAAATTGTTGAAATGTATAATAGTGCTTTAAACAGTGTTTCTTGTGAAAAAATTACCCCTTCAAATGTGTCGTTAAAGTTGTAATAAAATGCTATGTATAAAACAGATATATTATTGCTTATAATAATTTAAATCAACGAGTAAAGAAAAAAAAATATTTTGAAGGTTAATCTTATTTTCTGGAAAGCAACCAAATCAAATAAATTTTTAGAATCAATAATACTGCAATAAAAAAGCCTATTGAATTTACTAGTTAATTTTCTCAATTATAGATTTGATATAAAATGTTATGTTTGACGCTTGGTCATGTATCTAAAATAAAAATAATATAGCGTTACAATGTTTTATGTTCTGTAACAATATTTTAAGACTGAAAACATCTCAAAATTCCCAATGTTCCCAAATTTCCCAGTTTCTTCCCGAAAATTTACGGGCTTTTAGTAAACCGAAACCAGTCGCAAACCGAAACCATCGAACTAAAATAAAATGAACCAAATATAATAAAAAGAAATCACAAACACATTCTGAATCTAAAAGTAGTCCATGATCCTATAACCAGCTTCACAAAAATTGACTATATCGATTTAAATACTCTTAAAAAAACCCTTTTAAATAATTTTATTTGTAACACTAAATTATGTTGCGAATCACCCTCATGGCAAGACATTTTACATGCGCGCCATCTAGCGCCAGTGAAATCGTCCGGACAAACTTTTACTATGGAGATTCGTCTCCTTCTTTTTACTCCGTGGTTTCGATCTTTATGTTTCTTTAAAGGTGGCAATAATGCATATGTGGTTTGGAGTGATTTTCACTTTCATTGAGTTGGCATCGTTTTGTAGCATGTGTGCATGCTTTGTAAATTGTGATTGAAATTGTTACTTGTTTGGAGTTAATATTTTATTATGGCTATATGGGATTTAACCCCAAAAATTGGGGCATATTTAGATAGACATCTTGTGTTCCCACTACTAGAATTCTTGTCAGTAAAACAGGTATAAGTTTTTATTCAGTTTTGTGCTTTCATAAAAATGTTTTCCCCACACTGCGATATAAATGAGTTTTCGATGAAGCATTTTTACCGCACACAAAATCGGTCTTTGCTTCCCGACGAAATCTTTACGTTCGTTTACAAATGGTTCAAACTGTCTACCTTTGAAAGGAAAGACATATCTCGTAAATTTTATTTCCTTTTGCGTATGATGGGGTCGATATAGCATTTTTAACGGTCCGGTTTTGTGAATTTTAAAGAATTTCTTGAAAATCGAAACACTTTTATTTAGCCGCTGCTAATCGCACCAGCGGTGCTGTTTGAAATATGCCCAGCCGAATCTTCTTCCCAGTCCGCCCCTGATGTAATGCATGTATAATATTATGGGTGATTCTACACAAATAGGCCATTTTCATATAGTGACAAAAAAAAATAAAAATAACGTCAGAAATTTCTAATTTTTTGTAGCAAGATACTAGAAAAGGTATTTAATAAGGAAAAAATATTCGTCACACTTAATATTAAAAAATACTATAGTTATTAGATTTTTAAAATTTTATTAAAATGAGGGAATGATCATAAAGTGAGGGAATGACAGTTTTTGTGATAAACATGTTTTAAAATGACAATTTTAATCAAGGTTTTGCTCATGAAAAACAAATCTACTCCCTCTATTATCATAAGGCACTGGAGGTTCAATTTTTTTTACAATGTCACATATAGGATAGTCATGGATGTCTTCTTTGGTAGGCCACTTGAACTTTCCATTGCCTGTGGGCTCCATCGCATTTACTTTAACTCTATTTTCATTTATTTCCAATATCTCTCCAGGATACATTTTATTTTCATACTTCACAATTATCCAATCCATGCATTTAAAACTGGCTGTCAAAATGAAATATATTTAAGATTTTAATTATTGTGTCACTAAAATTAAATTATACTATCAAAACGTCTAACAAAGTCTGTAAAAAAAAGAAATACAACTTACCTTCTGCATCTTGAACTTCTTGACTCTGACTTGTTTTTGAAATTTTTTTAAAGCCTTCACCTAGATGGAAATGTGAACACATTCTTCCTGGTAAACAGATAGTACAGGTCAAGGATCGAAAAAAAAGATATTCCACATCATCTGAATATGTAACTTGGTGGACTTTTCGAGTTCCAATGAATGTATTTATTTCACGATTGTTTAACAGATTATCTATTTCAGCTATTTCGTCTTCAGTGACTTCTTTTAATTTTATGCCTGTACATTTTATCTTCAACACTGACATAAATTTTTCAAAATTTTCAACATCATGTCCTTCTCCTACAACTCTGTCTGCAGTCTGTTTCAGAGTTGCTCCCACACCATCTGGAGCACCTTTTCCATGTCCTACTTCATTGAAATTCCATGTACAGGTGGATAAATTTGGCAGGAGACTTGATAAGTGGTTAGAAATCAAATAAAATATTTTTTTATTCCGATATTGTGAAGATGGACCATCGCTTAATATATGCACATCCTTAATTTGATTATTTATTTTAAGAGCCCATTTTAAAATTGATTTTAGGTGAGCCCACACTGCTGCTGCATCATGCCTGAGAGATTTGCTCAAAGTGCAAAAGGAATGTTTAATTAAAGAGTCACCATTTTTAGTATACATAATACCCGTATGTAACGTTACTTGTTGTCGATTTCCTCCAAAATGTATGGCCTGTATTTCTTCAGCAAATTTGCAATTGAAATTTTCACTAAAATCTATATGCAATAAGATAGAGTTTTGTGATAGGGATGCTTTTATTTCTTTGACTGCTTCATACTGATGGGCTATATTCCTACAGTGTACTAGAAAAAATTTTAATTGAATATTGAATTCTTTTATAAGTTCTTTTACTGACATTTCTAAACTTACTTTCTCAGGCTTCCTTGCTGATTTTTCTTTTCCTTTTACATAAGTAATATTTTTATACACCCATTTGCTTAAACAAATGCTTTTATTTTCATCAAAATCATTAAATTTTAGTGTGCACTTTTTGCAGGTACTACATTTTCTTAATAAACAATCTGATTTGTAACGATTGCAACAAATTTCATCTATAACATCTGTCACCGTTGAGCAATTTATCAGCTTCTCAAATTTAAGCTTATTGACAATAAACTCCATATTTGCATGTATGATACATTTTACTGTATTTCTATCTTCTGCGCTTTGCTTAACAACACAAAATGGTTTAAGCCTACAGAATGTCGAGTATCCAATAATGTAACCTCTTTCCGTTTGAAATTTTTTGTGCAAATTCCTTAATGTGTCATTCAAAAACCTTTTTTGATGCTTTATTTTATTTCTCGTGATACATTCTTTCTTTCCTGCACATAGCCTGGTGTTTTCATCATTCTCAAAAAAGTCAAGAACTTGTGTTTCAATTAATTTAATGCGAGACTCTTTTATTGCCCTAGAATATTTTGTCACACCATCTTTAATATAATTTTCATATGTTTTAGAACTCTTATATTTCATAAATGATAAATGATGCTTAATAAGCCTATATTTTCTTGTAATTTTACCAACAACCATTTTGGAAAAAATTTGCTTCTTTTTATGTGATTGGCCTAAACTCTTGTAAGTTTCTGATAGTTGAGCATTTAAAGCTTCACCAAAAATTAATCTTTTTCTTATGGCGGGTGAAACACTTTCTTTTCTTAATAACTTCTGTACTTTGCTTCTAGGTGTTAGTTGTATATCCTTCTTTGAGAATGTATTTGTTTTCATTCGATAAAATTTTGACTTATATTTATTTGCAATTTTCTTTTGCACATGTAACTGAAGTTTTAACGATTGTATTTCATGTATCATTTTCATCCTATTTTTCCTTCTAAGTTTTTTTCCACTTACTAATCTAGATGTACTTTTAGAAGTTGATGGCATGCTTAATTCATTTAAAGTTTGAATTTCTGATGTTTTTGATAAATTTTCTTCTTTCTTTTTCTTTCTATTTTTTTCTGAAGTTTTCTTCCAATTTTTTCTTTTTGCTTTTAATTCCCGCCTAGTCATTTCTGAAACTGATTTTACCTGTCCTTTTTGTTTTTTTTGTAAATATTTTATACGCTCTTTGATTTGCATTTCCTTTTTTGTTACAGGATCATTCTTTAGTTTTTCTCTTCTTCTTTTGTCGTATTCCTTTTTTCTCAACTTTTCATCAACTTTCTTTTTTGCCATGATAACTATAAGAAAATAAAACAGTAATATAAATTTGATTAAACTTGTAAATCTTATTTTTAAATTAAAGTACATTATGTTTCTTATTTAGAAATTAAATAATTTAAGTATTTCATATTGTCAAATTTAACAAAATTTCCAAGTATTAAAATTAATAGATTCTACCAATATTAATCCTATATCAAAAAGTTAATTTTTTTCCTTAATATTTATCCCAAATATACTTTGATTCATTTGACAATTTAGCTTGAAATAGTTTAGTATTAAGTCAATCATTAATTGCTTTAAAAAATAATAAAATGCAACAAAAATATCTTTATAACTAGACTTTAACAATAACAGTAACCATTCCCTCACAAAAGCATCATTCCCTCACATGAGGGAATGACCAGTGAGGGACTGATAAAACTAACATTATTAGATTTTTAAATTTGTACCCATAAATAAAATTAAAAAAACAATGCATATTCTCAAATTAACTTTTTAGAGAAAATTAAACTACCCATTAATATATTTTTAGGAATTAAATTAACTTTATAAATTTAAATGAGGGAATGATAATATCATCTTAACACTTACCCAATCTGTTTATTCAGTTCCTCCTTACACAATGAAGAATTTTTCCAAGATGGCTGAAATTAGTTTTACAGACAACTGAGAACATGTGCTCAGTACATGTGCACTGTTTCTATCTGTATAGTAATGCCATCTAGCTGAAAAATCTTGAATTACAATGAGTGAGGGAATGATTTGAAATATGAGTTGCAAACTTTTTTGGCCAATAAAAATTGCATGTAAAGACAAAAAAAATTTTTTAATACAATAGTATTAACACTTTAAGTGTTTATTTTAGAAGATAAAAGTCAAACAAGAAAAGTATACAGTATTTCAGTAAGAAATAAATTTTTTAGTATTTTTAGGTGGTAATGGTTGCATGTGAGGGAATGATATTTCATATGTTTAAAAATTGAAAAAAATATTTATTTTAATTAATGCTTCAAATTTATGAGATAATATAATAAAGCCATCTTCAAACTCTATGTTGAATAAATAACTTATTAATTTTCTTTTGAAAATTTTGAAATATCCTCCATTTACATCAATATGGCCTATTTGCAGAGAATTACCCTTATAATAACATTATAATTATGGAAATTTATAAGAATTATTCCTTAGAAATAGCTGAAACTGAAACACATTTCACATACAAGATTGTAGTATAGCACCTCCTCTCACTTATAAATAAATACCTGTCAAACGTAAAGTTTGTTAGTGGTTAGGCAAATTACAATTGCTGATGTCAACTAAAGATGCTAGTTTGATTTGAATTATGAATAAGGAAATTTAAATGCATAATAATTTTTGGAAGTAATTATTATATTGTGTAATTGTAATAATAATAAATGTATACATCAAATATCACAAATTCATTAATATAATTTATGAAATATTCGTCAGAATCAGAATAGAATTTTTTAACCAATACAGATTAAATTAATTAATTATTCACTAATGAATTATAAAAATATTTAAAGCATCAAAATTAAGCAATTGCTTCGGGGCACATATAAAGGGTCGCGCCAGTGGAAATTCAGGTCCGTTTTTGACGATTCACAAAACTAAAATTAAAACATTCCGAGCTACCAAATCGTACTTTAAAATGTATTAAATAATCGGTACAAAATAGTAAAATTTTTAAATACTGTATGTTTAAATAAAAGGGCCGCTGCTAATCGCACCAACGGTGCCTTTAGCCCATACAGGCTATTTGCACCACCATCGGCACTGCACATGCGCAATAACTCAAGAAACGGCAAACGGACCAGGGTTACCACCATGGACAACTTATCAGTCACTAGAAGGAAACGAATTCACACTAAAGCAAACAATTATGCCCCAAATCATGCATTTTATTTCAAAATTAAAAAAAGCTTGAAATGTTTGCCATGTAAATTTTTAATTATCAACTTAAGAATAATTACTTGACAAAGATATTTAGTTATTATTGCAAAAAGTATTCATTCATTACAAAACGACCAATTTGCGATTTAAGATAGTTCAATTACCAAAAAATAAAAAACGTCAAAGCTGCGAAAGCACAACCGTTATTTGCATTCTGCATGAGAAATATAACGAGTCCTGATAATCGCAAGACAAGGGCCCTCCTCAAAATATGATGGTTCACTAATATATAAACAATGTAGAAAAATCATAACGTGAAGATTGATTGATATTTGGAGTCAACAGGCATGCAAATTACATAATATAAAACATTTCCAGTTTTCCGCTCTTCCAATATGCATATACAAGCAATTTTAGGAAAGATTGTCATTCAATGATTATTTTCCAATACCGACTACAAACAGCCTGCTTTCATGTTTTATAATATTTTTTTTTTACGAGGAAGTAGGCTAAAAACGCAACGTAAATAACAATAATAGAATTTTTATTCTTATATTAACAGACAATTAAGATCTAATTTTGGTTTTAAAGATAAGATATTAGGGAGGGGCACAATTCCGAGGCCCCGGCTTTGGTAAGGCTCCAAGCAAGCATGTTACATCATAAAAATATGCACTAGGGTTTAGTGAAAAAGGCAAAAAAATTTTATTTTTTTTAAATTTTGATATTTCCTGACTCAACAAATAGTGCTGTATAACAAAAGAGACACTGCAAAAAAAGCCCAGAGCAGTCACTTATCGTCTTCAGGTTCCACACAGGGGGTCAAAAAAGGAATATCAACATCACAAAGTAAAAAAAAAAAAAACAATTTCTTTTATTTAAATTTAATGTTTACAATAGCTTTATTTTCAGACTTAAAAACAGTTCTAATTATTAAAAAGAAACTTGAAAAACATATCACTAACCTGCAACCGGGTGTCGTAAGTCCCGTGTATATTGAATACATAGCTATTAATATTCATATAAACTTAATTTTTAAATACTACTAATATTTAGAAAACATACAGATACAGAAAGGGAAATGAGAATAAATTATTTTAATTTAAATTATTATTAATTATACAATTTACAATGTGCTGGTCGAGTCATATTGATTAATAAAACATTTTACTTGAATCAGTCTTCAATTTTAGATTCCACATGAGGGCCAAAATAATTAACTTTAGTGTCAAACTTTCGAAGTTCCCTTCGTGACTTGATTCCACTGCGAATATATCCATCATCGGCTTCTGCTCCACATGTTACCAGTCGTACATGTCTCTCTACTGTTTGAGAATGGCAAGGGAGCTTCTCTATTTCAAATTTTGAACCGTTTCTGATCATACTTACTATGTCTTCGTCACTGAAGTTCATGGTAGCTGATGGTTCCAAAGGATTGTCTCAATGAATCATCTCAAAATATTCCTCTGCTTAGAAATTTAAATTTGGAAGATTAAATTGCCGTATTTTACCTTTCCAGTCAGTTTTTCTTGCTTTCAGTATTCTTCCGAGGCCAAGTTCTCGAATATGTGATCGTTCATCTAATACCATTGCCAACAGAATCTTTTCAGAGTGAGTTCCTCTGAATAACTTAGTGAATGATTGACTTAAAATCTTCTGGCAAGAATGTGCCTTTTTTTATCATTCCGTGCAAGTGACGTGCTCCTGGGATTTTCTTTATTTCAAACCAGGATGGCGCGTAAACGTTCATGATATATTCTACTAGAAGCTTAAAGTGTTCTGTTGGTTCGGCGGTCGACACATATAGACGCAGAATTTTGTTGGCTGCAGTGAGCCGCCTCGAATGAGACTTCGTCCAGGATTTCTGTTTGGTAAATCTGGAAAGTACTCTCCCGTGGATACTGCCCTAGAAATATCGAAGAGGTATTATTGGTTTGCACTGAGGTCTTTTTTTATCAATTTCACGCAGAGCAACTGGAATAGAAACAAAACTTGTCACAATAAGGGTTTCGCACGTTTCCAGAGATTTTCCTATTGTTCCGGAAAATTGGCATGGCCCAGATGGCCGTCAATCTTCTGGAAAAGGTGGCAGGTCGTTCATTAGTATGCAATAAGCATACAAACTAAAGGTCAAGATTTACGGTCGCCACTCGCCACGTGGCGACCTTGTTTGAAAAAGTGGCGATTCAAAAAATTAAGAGCGATCGCCACCTTTCCTTTTTTTTTAATTTTTAAAGAAAATCCTTCCTTTTCAAATTCATCTGTAGAATTTACAACTCTTGCTTCTTTCATGCACACAAGCACAATAAAAACGCATCAATTCGGCATTCAAGTAACCGAATTTCGGCCGATAATCTTCATTTCCCTTGCTGCAACACTTGCATTTCAGATTGGTCATTTTCGCAAAAACATATAAAACATAAGTGTCACGCCATTTTGAAAATGGTGTGAAAGTTTGAAAAAAAAGTTTTCAAATAAATGGAAAAAAAAAGGCACTGAACAAATTTAGAACTGGAATTATACATTTTTTTATAATTGTGTTCGAAAGTGGTCCGTATTTATGATCGTTGTTTTTTTGTAAAAGGTTAGTTCCTGTAATTGGGATTTTTGTTATATGTTGCTTCTATTATTAACAAAAATTTTACATTTAAATCTTTTGTACTGTATAACATTCAACACAAAAAACAATATCGCAAAAATTCATATTTCCTTAATTTACCATCGCCAACGAATCTAGTTTTTTCTTTTTCCAATTTGAAAGTCATAAGATTTTTTTTTTTTTGTAAACTTAACAATTTTGACAAATTATTATGTTTTCTTCACTGAAAATAAGAAGACACATAAGGAATTGCGTGGGAGGGGGCATGTCCCCCCCCCCCCCCCCCCCCCCGCTTCGCTTAGGTGGCCACCAAGTTAATCAAGTTTAGTGGCCACTGGCCCCTTCCAAAATTTCTTAGTCTTGACCTTTAATACAAACCAGTGTAATTTATGGCCAATAAAGATTTCAAGCCATCTAATGGCGCCATTTTTCTTTCCAATGTTGACATTCGTTTCATCCCATCCAACGGCAACCAGTTCCGAAACTGTAATCCTTTTCTGTGTAAGGAAGTTGGTGATGCTTTGTATAATATCCGCACTAGACCCAGAATCCGGCGTCACATTTCCTATATAAACAGAACCAGGTTCTGATAACAAAACGATATGCTATAGTAGAGAGTTTAGGAGTATAAATTTGCTATTTATGGACGAAATAAAATTTCTAGCACTGACATTTGACAATAAGGTCTTAATAAAACAATTTAATAATGAAAACTTAATTAGTTAATATTAATTTTACAAATAATTGATTATTTTATTTTATACAGTGATCTCTCACTTATGCGCGGTCACAGGGGCCCGCGGCAAAAACGCGCATAAATGAAAAGCGCGCCAAAGTGGAAAATCAAAAAAGGGAGCTAAGAGCAAACATCAGTTTATTGTAGACAATAATTGTCAAGTAATTTGTTATGCATTAGTTGTAGTGAAAAATGGGAAAAGAGACGTCCATAGCGTCAAAGGAGCTAAGTTTTCTCGCCATTGTTCAACCGTGCCTTCATTCGCACTCGCCCTTTCCTTGGCAAGATCCATACCGAAAACTCTTTGACAATTGTGCGGCCCTCGCACTTAAGGAGCTCAACATTAATAGGGATGTTCAAGGCACAAGCTTCTTTTGAACCATAGTAACAAAACTCTTCGAACTTTCCACCATGAATCCTACTTCTGTTTCTTTGTCTGGATTCCATTCTTTATTAGCCATAATTATTGCCTCCCGATTTTTAAAAATGCCCCTCAATGTCGATTCAGGAATATAAAATTGCTTAGCTAAAGCTATTTTTGATGTGCTGGGATTTCCTTCAAATTTTTGGATAACCTCCATTTTAAACGAAAGGGACAAGTGTGCTCTTTTTGCCATTTTAAAAAGCAACGTGCTGCGTACTGCACTCTTATTGGACGGAACACAAACGTAACTTTTGCCGACGTCCAATCTCAAGTACACCCGTAGCCCCACGTGTAATCCTCTGTATACCTTAAGGGGAATGTTTTCTTGGAATCTTAACAATAGGGGAAAGAGGAGAGAACAAATTCCTAGAAGCAAAACAAAAAAGGGTGAAATACTTCTGATAAGAAACACCTGACTTGAGGAAGTGATTTTGAGCTGAAGAATTTTTTGACGCGCATTAGTGAGAGCTGCTTTTTTAGCTTCGCGCATAAATGAATAAGAGCTAACATTGGTTTCCTATATTGCCAACAGCTGATCTAAGGGGGAGGGGGCGATGGGGCGAAAGCCCCCCCCCCCCTTGGGCCGATTCAAGTGGATACTACAACGACACTCCTAAGTGAGTTTTTACTCTTTGTGCCCCGGGACCAGCCATTTTTTTATGTTCTTGGAATCCCAGCCTAATAGCCCTTCGAGTTCTATGCTTTCCCCCTGTCCCTTTGTCCTTTAGTATTGCTGAGTTGCTAATCCTCGGAGTAATGGGAAACAGATTCCCTGCTCTTTTCTTCTACCCATCAAACTGGTGACAGCAGCCAACCCTTAGCACGTGGTGTAAATTCCTGCAGCATTTACGCTAAAACCTGGAGTCTGAAACATTTCATTGAACATTCATAATTACAGATGTTTATATAAATTGCACATACTCGTTGATGTTTTTTTTTAGTACATATTTAGTATTACATTTTGAAAATTTTAGAAAATATATTACTAATAATTGCTATTATTTTGTAATTTAGACATATCAACTCAAATTTAGAAAATGTATTTACAAGCCTGCATTTTTCTTGAGAAAGCTTGAAGGAAATCCTAACTCGGTTAAAACTTGGCTAAGGAGCAGAATGAGTGATGATAGACTCACTGAATTAGCGTTATTGCATATCCATAAAGATATTACATTGGACGTTGAAAAAATTATAGACAGATTTGCGAAAGCAAAAAAAGTCAGCTTGTGTTCCTTTTATAAGGGCTTTGAATAAACGTATATGCATTGAAAAAATGTGCTAGTAAAATTTTAAATATCACTACACTAGCATTTTTTTTTTTTTTTGTTATTCCTGCTGTTTGAAAAAAGGGGGGGGGGGGCGGAGGGACTGTTGAAAATGAATGAAGAATCTCCTCCATCCATCCTTACATTGAACCCCGAGATTTCCAAAATCGCCCTCCCCTTGAAGATTTTCTAGATCCGCCCTTGTATATTGCTGGACGGGACCGTAGGAAAAACGCGCATAAGCGAGAGCGCATATAAGTGAAAGATCACTGTATTTTGATAAAAAGGCATTAAAAACTCTTTAAAAAGGCAATACAAATATTCACTGGTTGTGTGGAACCTCAAGATGGCAACATTTTGATCTGAAATTTGGAGAAAATTTGTTTCAAGCAGTTTCACACAATATAATAACTCGGGCAATGTGAATTTCGGGGAAAAGTTTTTTCGCTCCACCCTAATATGCATGCTTCAATTGTTTTTATGACAGCAATGAAATGTTATAATTTTACTTTTAATCCCCCCCCCCCCCCCTCCTACGTTTTACGTTATTCCGTTAAATTTCTTTGTTTCATATGAAAAATTGAGGAAAATTCTTTTAGGAAAACTTGCCGTAAGATCAGTAGCGTAACTTGGCTTAATTTTCATTCCCCCTGCAACTTGAAATCTGGTTCCTTTATTATACATAACACTTAGAATCATAGAATACGAGTCATGGAGTTCGAAGTTCGAAGGATACGGAAGCAAAAATTACGAAGTTTACAACATGTTAATCTAAATATAAATGATTTTAGTTCCTAAAAGTTAAGGAAAATAAAATTGCATTTGAGGATTCTCTACTTTTGCGATCACGCATTACACAACATAGGCCCAATACTTTAACTTATTATGTTTTAATATTGCAAATTAGTAATGAAATAACAATTTTTCAAATGAAAAGCAGATTCTAAAAGGTTGCTGCACAAGGGGTTTTACTACTCGGCAAAATTCTAGCCAAGTACTCGCCCATTACCAAGTAGTTGTAAAAATTTCGTATTTTTTTAAAAGATTACTAATAGTAGATAAATATATAACTGATTAGTACAATAATATGCAAATATAAATAATGGTGTAAAACACATGTTTTTATACATTTTCTGGAGATAGGTGATTTATTTTTCATTATAAATGTCGTAAGTAATCATTTTTTTTATGAACATTTGAATATCAGCAAAAAAAAGGAAACTATTAAGTTGTTGAGACTACCTTATTATTACTATTATTTTGAATATGTACATTATATATATATATATATATATTTATGCTTTAGGTATATGATGAAAGAGAAATTTTGAAAGGAAAATTTGAAATGGTAAAAAATACAAAAATGGTTGATTATGCTATTGATATATATAAGCTTCTTTATGAAGGCGAAGAAATACCAGAAGGTGAGTGGGGATCATATGTATGTAAATATTTTTGAAAAACTTAATATTTTTATTTTTGAAATGCTTAATGTTTTTATAATGTTAATGTTGGCTATTAAAAAGTTGAAAATCCTTCAAAACTCCTGAAAGTTGCTTTATTCTTCTGAGGGCCCTAAAAAATTCCTGAATTTGGCTTTTAACTCTTTATTCTTTCATTGTACTCCTGAAGAAAGGTGTGTTATAGAGTAATTGGGAACATAACAACGTGGCTACAGAAACAGAAGAGTTGGGATTTATTAGGAAATTTTACAGCTTAAAAGCAAATTGGGAAAATTCTCTAAAGTTTCGGAAAAATTAGTTTTTTCTGTGTCCATCTTTTTAATGTCTTAAATTATTCTGAATTTTCAAGTTTTCCTTTCTTCTAAGTTTTCAGTAGTTATTGTTATTGTATATTGCCTGCCTTGAAACCCAATTTTGAATTTTGACAGCCAAATGAAATGTTTTTCTTCTTTGTTAAGATTTACATCACCTTGGGTATGAAAAAGCATTACAAACATAGGTTTTTGATGAAGACCCCAGGTTTTGTTCTAATTTATTTTCATGAAGCCTTCAAATTTCAATTTTTAATTGCACTTTGTACCAAACTACTGTTTGACTATTTTTACATTTTATAAAGCTGTACAACATTTTTAAATCATGCAATTTTGTTTTACTCAAATTATAATGTAAAAAATCAAAATGATGGAGAAAATATTGAGTTTACATTTGAAAACAAATAGTATATGAAATATTATCAATATATTCTATTTACTAAAATATGATCACTTAAGAAGTAAACACTTACCTCTGTGCAGAAATAATGCAAATACTTTTTTTGGCGTGAAGAAGAGTATTCTTTGTTAGGGATATACCGAGTAGTACTTTGGCCGAGTACCTAGTAGTTATGAATAAAAAAAGAATATTGATGTGCACATGAAGAATTTTGTATATATTGAAATAAAAACATACATTTTAATTACATATATAATATAAACTAATAAATAAACTAATGAAAGATAATAAATGTAAGAATTCCAAAATAGAATTCTTTAAACATTATAACTCTCATCAATCAGCTTATCAAAAATGATTATTGGTTGTAGTAAAAATTCATTCAATACAATGTAAAATGCTTCATAATCTTCTTAGGAAAAAAGTCTATATTGACACTATATTTTTTTTTTTATTATTTTCTTTTCATTTTTTAATTTTTTGTAATTCTATTTTTAAATCCTAATATACAAAATTATCAATGTCGAATAATTTTGAGAAAATACAAATTTCTCTGTACTATGACATAATTTTTTTTTTCCAGTTTTATAAAAAAGCTTTTATATAACTAGATTTTGATTTTCATGTAGAATTTTATATATAATATATGTATATACAATATATTCAGTTACCCAAACAGAAATCATATTTAATGCAAATAAGTGACCAGAAATTAATACATGGAAAAAGTTTAGATGAAAAAATTAAAAAGACAACCTTTTCTTCATCAGGCATTCAAAAAGATTGCCAGGGTGTAACATACAAGTTTCTGAAATGTTTCAGCGACTTGTTAAATCAAACATGTTGGATGCTACTCGTACAGCTTAAAAAAATACCAAACAAAGTATGGGAAGTGGAAAAAATAGTCCAATTAGCATATGAAATTTACCAATATATAAGTTGTGGGAAAATATTTTATGTACTTCATAATTTTTTTAATTATTGCATATTACTTATTTATATTGCATATTATTGCACTAATCGGTTATAAATTTTTCTACTATTAGTAATCTTTAAAAAAATTACAAAATTTTACAACTACTCAGTAATGGCCAAGTACTTGGTACATCCCTATTCATTATAATTCCCAAATACTTAGATGCAATATATTTTTTATAATTCCTGTCCCATTTTTCAATTCCTGATATAGTAGAACCTCAAAACTCCAGACACCTAAAATGCGGAAACCTCTAAAATCCGGACATTTTTCCGATTTCAATTTTATTAATTTTTTTAAAAAGACTTCCTTAAAATTTTAACATTTCTTGTGAAATGCAGTTAAACCTCTTTAATTTAGCATTAAATAAATAAATATTAGGGCATCAGTGCCAATAGTTTAAAAAACTAACCATCATCATCGGTCCATCGACCTTGAAAACATCTAAATGCCGATGCAAAGCCTATGTTTCTGGATTGGAAAAATATCTTTTAGACTATAATTTCGATTTACGTTGGAATGAAAAGTACCGTAAATGGCTTTCGTGTATCTAGAAGAAAAAAATTGTAAAAAGCGGACAATTTCCCGATCATGCTATTATTTTTCAATTGGATTTTACCCTCATCCGTTTGTTTTCAGATATTAATAATAATCATAGTTAATACAAATCTGAATAAATAAAGAAGAAACAATTACAAGAAAAAAAACAGCTAAAGCGACCTTGTGCAACACGTGGACGAAGCAAGACTGGTTCCAGTAATTCTTTGTTTCAACTTCATTTTCTAGTTAATGGTTGAGTGTTGCATGAATCCCTGGATTTTGATGCAAAGGAACTACAACACTTAGTATTTTTTTATGCAACTCATTCATTTCAAATCGAATGCCCAAAATATCCCTTATGTGCCCAAAATGTCTCGTGCCATTTTCAAAATGCGTTGTTTTAAAATAGTGCGAGAGTTGTATATAAACGTTTAAAAAAGAATGAAAATATTATCTAATGGATGAATTTAAGATTAATAACATGCAACTTTTGTTCTCGTATTTGAGAATGGCCGATCTCGCATTTCACAATGGCAATTTTTATGAAAAGTTTGCTGTTATTTAATATGCAATTTCATAACCGTGTCATTCCAATTTTATTATTTAATTCACAATTGCATCACAGTTTACGTTGACATAAGAAAAAATTGCATTGTTTATGATATTACATTGTTATAAACATTGTTTCTTAATCGACCTCCAAAATTCGGAATCGCCTCGGTCTCGCCAATTCCAGATTTCTGAGGTTCAACTGTACATATAATTGATAGGAAATGTTTATCATTTTAAATTCTTATTTTTTCATCACTTAAATTCAAATGTGAAATATTTTTAACACTTTACTTTCTTTCCTTACAGTTAAGTTTTTAATCCTGTTTAATACTGGTAAATCTAATCTTATTTGCGATGTTCCTCCAAGAAAACGTTTTAGCTAAACTAGATAGTTAGCTAGTTCCACCACTTGGAGGCCTTCCTTCTCCAATTGGAAAAATTCTCACTAGTTCTTGCTCACATTTCAGTGATGCTCATGCTCACACTGTAAACGATACTGTGCGCTGACTACTTGCAAATTGCCTTTCTTTGGTATAAAATACCTACCAAAATAAGAAAATCAAAATTAAGTTATTGATCTCCTGGTATCTGCAGAAAAAAATGTTAAAATCATTGAAAAAGAAAGATGAATTCAAAACCTAACAAAACTTAAATGTGAAAAAAGGGCAAAGTTCAATAGAACGATCGGCCTTTGGAGTAGTCAGTGACCGGGGTTGGTGATTTTTTTTATTTAAATTGGATTTTTTTGATTTAAATAAGATTTTTTAAGCAAAATATGTGTGTACACAAATATAGTAACAAATTCAGTTAATTATTTATGGCGTCAAAGAATTTTAAGATATTTCAGTTAAAATAATTATTTATTACTATTACAAAATTAATTATTAATTAATTATGTTACATAAAAATGTATACTTAATAAACAGAGACAGCTTAATCATCTTTACTATTCAGAATTCAGATGTTTCATTAAGAATACCAATTTTGATGCCTTATCAACCCCCTAATCTGTTTCGTAATTTTGAGTGCACAACTCCAAATGTAGAAAAAATCCTTTCCAAAGGGGCTGTTGATGCTTTTGCTGTAGTCAGCATGTCCAATTATTTAATGTTCTCTGATAAAGTTTCATTCTTTGACACCTTAATGAAGCTATTCCACCATTCATAGTCGGACATTGTCTCGACTACTTTCGTATCAAAGAAGACATTTTCTTTGGAAAAAGGTTCCAATCTCCCCATAAATTTCAGCATCATTGCTATAAATTCTGACTTACATTGCTGTTTGATAAAGTCTAGACCCTTATTAGTCTCTTCAGTTGTAATATCTACTTCATTAGCAATTATCACCGAAAGACTCAATATGTATGCAGCGAAATGAGCATTTGTTAATGATTGGTCATACCTGTTTTTGTATGCAGATGACAAGTTTTTTTTTTATTTGTATTCAATTGCTTTCTTTGAGATCCCAATTTTTTCCATGCTGAGACACATTCAGCAAGTGTACAGTTGTTTCTTTGAACAAAATCAACTGCTTTTGCAACTGGCTTTAAAATTTCAATCATATCCTCAACATTTCTTTTTAAGCCGATGTTCAAAACTTTATTACAAATCTCTTTGTCTACTTCGGATCTGTCATCTTCAGACTTTTGTCAAAATAGACCAGTTCTTTACATACGATTCTAAAGAATCGCAATAAGTATTCCACCTTACTTCTAAGGGCACTATCAAAGAACTGCCACCCCAGCATGATACCATGCTTTTGGAAAGTGATGGTTTCTGAAGTATTTTACAATACTAGTAACATGTTTTGTTACTTCATTATTGACTAAATCTTTCGCTAGCAGATTTAGAATATGCGCACTGCACCGATATGTAAGCCCTAGAAAGTTGTGTTCTTCTTCGAGAAGTTTTCTTGCTGAAACCATATTCGCGGTATTTTCAGTAACAAAGCTTGTTACCCTGCAGCTAAATTTTTGCCCCGTAGTCTCTATAGAATTCAAGACTAAATTTGCCAAATAATGTCCAGTATGTGAAGAGCCTGATGTATCAATGGTGTCAACGAGGGTGACTTTGCCACAGTGATTAATGACACTCACGCAAACAATAGGCTCGTTGTGGATGTTGGACCAGCTGTCCATCCCCATGCAGACTGCTTGGTTTCCTAGTTCAGCCTTGCATTTTCGAAGTTGGTCATTATAAACTTTAGGTAACCATTTATTGGCTATATCTGAACGGTTAGGCAGTTGATAACCTGGCCGTAAGGAAGAGCAAAATTCTTTAAATTTTTTATTCTCTACCTTGAATCTTGATGCTTTCTTATCTAATTGTTGTTTTTCCACAGTGGCAGTTTTTACTACAAAATCCTTCAATCTTAATCTTTTAGAAGAAGTAGGCTTTGAAGTGCTGGTAGAATTACCTGGAATGGCAAGCTATTCAATGTCTAAAAAAAAGACAAAAATGGCTTAGTTTTCCACAAAAAATATATATATAGATATAAACTTAATGGTTTCAAAATGTCTAAATAAAAATTATTAAAGAAAATTGTAATTTGTATATGTATCACTAACGTAAAGAGTTTCTAAAATTTATTAAACAACAATTTTCTATATTAAAGAAGGATTTTTATCTTAAAAGAGCTAAAATACTGAAGTTCAGAATTCTGAATAAAAAAAAGATATATTCTACTTATATTAACATAATTTATTTGAAGAAAAAAACCTGTTGGCAGCCGGGTACTGTCTGTTAATATTGAGCACACATGTATTCCATATTACGAAAGAGAGAAATGCCTTTACATGTAAGTTTTTGCACTTTAAAATACACTTGTTTCTTTGTTCATGCTTCTAGAACTCACACCAACTTTCAGAAGTTAATTTTTAGAAAAAGAAATAACTTCAGCTTCCAGTAAGTTTTTCTCTAAGAATGTCCTTTATTCAGAGGTAAATACATGCCGTCCCTATTCAAAGGGACTGGGACCAGAAAAACTGTCCCTTAATTAGACGTGTCCCTTAAAAGAGGTATCACTGAATTCCAACAATGTTGAGCAATGCTAGACTTATTCAGCTCTTGCTTTCGTACATAACCTTTATGCTCATTTAACCGAATTTTCAGAGCACGTTTTGTCTGTCCAATGTAAGAAAGGCCGCAACGGCAACTAATTTGGTAAATACCCCAAGTATTAAGTTGATCAACAGGATCTTTAAGAGAAGAGAAGGAAAGTTTGTTGCTAGGAGCAAAAACAACTTGAAATTGGAACCTTTTTAGGATTTTAGCAATACGAAAACTTACAGAATGAAAGAATGGTAACACAACCAAATCCTTTCTAGAAACCACATGATTGGGACCAGAAGGTTTTTTAGAAAGTTTGTTATGAATAGAATCAATTAAAGAGTGAGAAAATCCTCTATCAACAGCTACAGCTTTCAGATAGTTGAGTTCAATCTTGAGAAGCTCAGGAGAAGAGCAAATATTAATAGCACGATGGACAAGAGCATTAAAAGCCGAATATTTTTGGTTGGGAGGATGAGACGATAGTCTGTGAGGAGGTAAAGAAACAGCGAAAGGTTTACGATAGACAGAAGTTGTGAAACCAGACTCACTCCTAGAAATCAAAACATCAAGAAACGCGAGGCTACTATTAAGTTCTTTCTCACAAGAAAACTGGATATTAGAATCAATGGAGTTCATAATCGAAAGAGCATCATCAATACCTAACAAGTTACTGTCCGTTAGGACAAAACAATCATCCACATAACGAACATAAAATTGAAATTGCAATTTTTGGAATAGTTTTTCCTCAAAATAATGCATATAGAAATCACTTAAAATAGGACTAAGAGGACTTCCCATGGCTAGGCCATCTACCATAGCATAGAATTTACCATTAAATACAAAAGTGCTCTGTTGCAAGCACACACGAGTAAGAAAAACTAATTCCTCGACTTCCACAGAAGTAAAATGGAATTCAGAAAGCCTTTTCCTGAGGCAAGTCAAAGCGCCATCAACAGGAACATTAGTAAACAAAGAATTAACATCAAAAGAGGCCATAACCGAATTATTCGGAACGAAGTTATGAAGTTTCTTAACAAAATCGGTGGAATTTTTAACAGTGAAAACATTCCGACTCCTAAGTGGAGAAAACACAGAAACTAAATACTTGGAAAGTTTATATGAAGCAGTGCCAATATTGGAAACAATTGGTCTGAAAGGAATACCTGCCTTGTGTACCTTCGGTAAAGCATAGAAACGCGCACAATTAGCAACAGAAGGAATCACAGACCGTTTAGCAATCAAAGGAATAGAATGAACAGACTTAACAGCAGAAGAAATAGCTTTTAACTCCTTGTCGCTAGGATCTTTATAAATTTCAGAATAAGGACCAGAAGCAATTAAATCATCAGTTTTTTCAACATAAGATGATTTATTAAGAACAACAATCTGACCACCCTTGTCAGCTTTGGTAATGACCAAATCAGAATTTGAAACTAAATTATTGACACAGCGTTTCACAGAATGGGTAAAACCAATATTAGGAACTTTTGAATTGAAATCAACATTGGAAGCAATAAGATGCCGAACTGACTCTTTTTGAGTGGAAGTTAAGGCACTAAATTTGAAAGCTTTTTCAACCGGAGCAATAAGTTCAGAAAAAGAAGGCTTTTTAGCCAAAGCAAAATTGTTATTACATTTCAAAGCATTAATTTCATTACTATTCAAAGAAAATTTCGAAAGATTTACAACCGCATTCCTATTAACAAGAGGCAAATCAGCCGGAACAGGAACATTTGAATCGTTACACAACTTGGTAAATTTCTTATTTAAAGTAATTTTGTGACTGTCAGATGAATGAAGAGCTCTCGCCCATGACATTCTATCAATAGAATCAAAATCGAAATTAGAATTAGATACAGAAAGATGTAAATCATAAAGTTCACGTTCTATGAACGAAAGTTTTTTCCTAGTTTCCTGGATAGAAGCTCTAAGTAAAGCTAATTTAGAACGAAAAATTACCTTATCAACCCTAACAGAACGCGGTAAATTACACTTTAAAGTGATAAACTTAGGAATGACTTTCTTGCGCCTGCAAGCCTGGAGAAACTTTAAATGGTTCAAAAACCGAACCTTTTTAATTCGTAGATTACAAAATCTGTTAACTTGAGACATAACCAGAATCAAAACAAACAAAACATAAGGGGAAAAAACAATAGCTAAACCGTTCAATAAACAAAAAGAAACAGAAAGAACAAATTGCAAAACATACACCACGTAACAATATGCAGAACAAATGTCAGAAAACAAAAAAGCAAAAATAAACACAGTCAAGAAAAGCAATGAGGAAAGAATAAAAATCAAAAACTCACCAAGCAGCGAACAGATGGGAGAACAAAACAAAAGAAAGAAGAACAAAACTCAACTATCTGAAAGCTGTAGCTGTTGATAGAGGATTTTCTCACTCTTTAATTGATTCTATTCATAACAAACTTTCTAAAAAACCTTCTGGTCCCAATCATGTGGTTTCTAGAAAGGATTTGGTTGTGTTACCATTCTTTCATTCTGTAAGTTTTCGTATTGCTAAAATCCTAAAAAGGTTCCAATTTCAAGTTGTTTTTGCTCCTAGCAACAAACTTTCCTTCTCTTCTCTTAAAGATCCTGTTGATCAACTTAATACTTGGGGTATTTACCAAATTAGTTGCCGTTGCGGCCTTTCTTACATTGGACAGACAAAACGTGCTCTGAAAATTCGGTTAAATGAGCATAAAGGTTATGTACGAAAGCAAGAGCTGAATATGTCTAGCATTGCTCAACATTGTTGGAATTCCAACCACTCTTTTGATTTCAATTCTGGGAAAATTATTCAAAAATGTTCTTCCCCTTTAGAACTTGACTTTTGGGAAGCTTATCATATTAACAGGAATAGTTCTAATTTGGTTAATGATTCTTCCTCAACTCCTTATTTTTCACAGGTCTGGCATAAGTTCCTTTAATTTGTTGTTCTTTCTTGGTTTTCTTGTTAGTTTTCCCTTTTTTTTTTTTTTTCTCTCTCTCCCCCCCCCTCCCCCTTTTTTGCATGTGTACTTTGTTTTGCTTTTTGTTTTGGTATTTTCTGTACTTATTTTATTTCCATTTTATTCTTTGTATTTTATTTTATTTTTTGCAATTTTCATGTATTTTCACATTTTTATGCACGCTGTTGTCTTTTTCTTTGTTTTTATTGATATTCCTTTTTACTTTCTGTACTTCCAACTACATTCGTTTGTTGCTCTCTTATTGGTGCCTTTAATACTACTTCTACTTCCACTTCACACTGCCTTTATTCTCATTGGTTTACAGTTAATTTTTAGGCTATATAAGCTTTGTTTTTGTTGTTCTGTCTGCTTCATTTGGATGTTTTGCATCTAGAAGCTCCCTGTCGCATTGAAAAAGGGATTCCAAGCGATCCCGAAACATATGTCTGCGTTTTAATGCTCATTTGTGTTTTAAATTTTAAACGTGAAATTTTATTTCTATTACTTTGCACAAAGTTTAATCATTACTATCTGTTAGGCTTAACGTGCCTGAATTTGTTCTTCTTTCTTTTGTTTTGTTCTCCCATCTGTTCGCTGCTTGGTGAGTTTTTGATTTTTATTCTTTCCTCATTGCTTTTCTTGACTGTGTTTATTTTTGCTTTTTTGTTTTCTGACATTTGTTCCGCATATTGTTACGTGGTGTATGTTTTGCAATTTGTTTTTTTCTGTTTCTTTTTGTTTATTGAACGGTTTAGCTATTGTTTTTTCCCCTTATGTTTTGTTTGTTTTGATTCTGGTTATGTCTCAAGTTAACAGATTTTGTAATCTACGAATTAAAAAGGTTGGGTTTTTTGAACCATTTAAAAGTTTCTCCAGGCTTGCAGGCGCAAGAAAGTCATTCCTAAGTTTATCACTTTAAAGTGTAATTTACCGCGTTCTGTTAGGGTTGATAAGGTAATTTTTCGTTCTAAATTAGCTTTACTTAGAGCTTCTATCCGGGAAAAACTAGGAAAAAACTTTCGTTCATAGAACGTGAACTTTATGATTTACATCTTTCTGTATCTAATTCTAATTTCGATTTTGATTCTATTGATAGAATGTCATGGGCGAGAGCTCTTCATTCATCTGACAGTCACAAAATTACTTTAAATAAGAAATTTACCAAGTTGTGTAACGATTCAAATGTTCCTGTTCCGGCTGATTTGCCTCTTGTTAATAGGAATGCGGTTGTAAATCTTTCGAAATTTTCTTTGAATAGTAATGAAATTAAAGCTTTGAAATGTAATAACAATTTTGCTTTGGCTAAAAAGCCTTCTTTTTCTGAACTTATTGCTCCGGTTGAAAAAGGGTTTCAAATTTAGTGCCTTAACTTCCACTCAAAAAGAGTCAGTTCGGCATCTTATTGCTTCCAATGTTGATTTCAATTCAAAAGTTCCTAATATTGGTTTTACCCATTCTGTGAAACGCTGTGTCAATAATTTAGTTTCAAATTCTTTATTTGGTCATTACCAAAGCTGACAAGGGTGGTCAGATTGTTGTTCTTAATAAATCATCTTATGTTGAAAAAAATGATGATTTAATTGCTTCTGGTCCTTATTCTGAAATTTATAAAGATCCTAGCGACAAGGAGTTAAAAGCTATTTCTTCTGCTGTTAAGTCTGTTCATTCTATTCCTTTGATTGCTAAAAGGTCTGTGATTCCTTCTGTTGCTAAATTTTGCGCGTTTCTATGCTTTACCGAAGGTACACAAGGCAGGTATTCCTTTCAGACCAATTGTTTCCAATATTGGCACTGCTTCATATAAACTTTCCAAGTATTTAGTTTCTGTGTTTTCTCCACTTAGGAGTCGGAAAAGTTTTCACTGTTAAAAATTCCACCGATTTTGTTAAGAAACTTCATAACTTCGTTCCGAATAATTCGGTTATGGCCTCTTTTGATGTTAATTCTTTGTTTACTAATGTTCCTGTTGATGGCGCTTTGACTTGCCTCAGGAAAAGGCTTTCTGAATTCCATTTTACTTCTGTGGAAGTCGAGGAATTAGTTTTTCTTACTCGTGTGTGCTTGCAACCCGAGCACTTTTGTATTTAATGGTAAATTCTATGCTATGGTAGATGGCCTAGCCATGGGAAGTCCTTTTTAGTTTCCCATTTTAAGTGATTTTTTATATGCATTATTTTGAGGAAAAACTATTCCAAAAATTGCAATTTCAATTTTTTGTTCGTTATGTGGATGATTGTTTTGTCCTAACGGACAGTAACTTGTTAGGTATTGATGATGCTCTTTCGATTATGAACTCCCCTTGATTCTAATATCCAGTTTTCTTGTGAGAAAGAACTTAATAGTAGCCTCGCGTTTCTTGATGTTTTGATTTCTAGGAGTGAGTCTGGTTTCACAACTTCTGTCTATCGTAAACCTTTCGCTGTTTCTTTACCTCCTCACAGACTATCGTCTCATCCTCCCAACCAAAAATATTCGGCTTTTAATGCTCTTGTCCATCGTGCTATTAATATTTGCTCTTCTCCTGAGCTTCTCAAGATTGAACTCAACTATCTGAAAGCTGTAGCTGTTGATAGAGGATTTTCTCACTCTTTAATTGATTCTATTCATAACAAACTTTCTAAAAAACCTTCTGGTCCCAATCATGTGGTTTCTAGAAAGGATTTGGTTGTGTTACCATTCTTTCATCTGTAAGTTTTCGTATTGCTAAAAATCCTAAAAAGGTTCCAATTTCAAGTTGTTTTTGCTCCTAGCAACAAACTTTCCTTCCTCTTCTCTTAAAGATCCTGTTGATCAACTTATACTTGGGGTATTTACCAAATTAGTTGCCGTTGCGGCCTTTCTTACATTGGACAGACAAAACGTTGCTCTGAAAATTCGGTTAAATGAGCATAAAGGTTATGTACGAAAGCAAGAGCTGAATATGTCTAGCATTGCTCAACATTGTTGGAATTCCAACCACTCTTTTGATTTCAATTCTGGGAAAATTATTCAAAAATGTTCTTCCCCTTTAGAACTTGACTTTTGGGAAGCTTATCATATTAACAGGAATAGTTCTAATTTGGTTAATGATTCTTCCTCAACTCCTTATTTTTCACAGGTCTGGCATAAGTTCCTTTAATTTGTTGTTCTTTCTTGGTTTTCTTGTTAGTTTTCCCTTTTTTTTTTTTTTTTTCTCTCTCCCCCCCCCCCCCTCCCCCTTTTTTGCATGTGTACTTTGTTTTGCTTTTTGTTTTGGTATTTTCTGTACTTATTTTATTTCCATTTTATTCTTTGTATTTTATTTTATTTTTTGCAATTTTCATGTATTTTCACATTTTTATGCACGCTGTTGTCTTTTTCTTTGTTTTTATTGATATTCCTTTTTACTTTCTGTACTTCCAACTACATTCGTTTGTTGCTCTCTTATTGGTGCCTTTAATACTACTTCTACTTCCACTTCACACTGCCTTTATTCTCATTGGTTTACAGTTAATTCTTAGGCTATATAAGCTTTGTTTTTGTTGTTCTGTCTGCTTCATTTGGATGTTTTGCATCTAGAAGCTCCCTGTCGCATTGAAAAAGGGATTCCAAGCGATCCCGAAACATATGTCTGCGTTTTAATGCTCATTTGTGCTTTAATTTAACGTGAAATTTTATTTCTATTACTTTGCACAAAGTTTAATCATTACTATCTGTTAGGCTTAACGTGCCTGAATTTGTTCTTCTTTCTTTTGTTTTGTTCTCCCATCTGTTCGCTGCTTGGTGAGTTTTTGATTTTTATTCTTTCCTCATTGCTTTTCTTGACTGTGTTTATTTTTGCTTTTTTGTTTTCTGACATTTGTTCCGCATATTGTTACGTGGTGTATGTTTTGCAATTTGTTCTTTCTGTTTCTTTTTGTTTATTGAACGGTTTAGCTATTGTTTTTTCCCCTTATGTTTTGTTTGTTTTGATTCTGGTTATGTCTCAAGTTAACAGATTTTGTAATCTACGAATTAAAAAGGTTCGGTTTTTGAACCATTTAAAGTTTCTCCAGGCTTGCAGGCGCAAGAAAGTCATTCCTAAGTTTATCACTTTAAAGTGTAATTTACCGCGTTCTGTTAGGGTTGATAAGGTAATTTTTCGTTCTAAATTAGCTTTACTTAGAGCTTCTATCCAGGAAACTAGGAAAAAACTTTCGTTCATAGAACGTGAACTTTATGATTTACATCTTTCTGTATCTAATTCTAATTTCGATTTTGATTCTATTGATAGAATGTCATGGGCGAGAGCTCTTCATTCATCTGACAGTCACAAAATTACTTTAAATAAGAAATTTACCAAGTTGTGTAACGATTCAAATGTTCCTGTTCCGGCTGATTTGCCTCTTGTTAATAGGAATGCGGTTGTAAATCTTTCGAAATTTTCTTTGAATAGTAATGAAATTAATGCTTTGAAATGTAATAACAATTTTGCTTTGGCTAAAAAGCCTTCTTTTTCTGAACTTATTGCTCCGGTTGAAAAAGCTTTCAAATTTAGTGCCTTAACTTCCACTCAAAAAGAGTCAGTTCGGCATCTTATTGCTTCCAATGTTGATTTCAATTCAAAAGTTCCTAATATTGGTTTTACCCATTCTGTGAAACGCTGTGTCAATAATTTAGTTTCAAATTCTGATTTGGTCATTACCAAAGCTGACAAGGGTGGTCAGATTGTTGTTCTTAATAAATCATCTTATGTTGAAAAAACTGATGATTTAATTGCTTCTGGTCCTTATTCTGAAATTTATAAAGATCCTAGCGACAAGGAGTTAAAAGCTATTTCTTCTGCTGTTAAGTCTGTTCATTCTATTCCTTTGATTGCTAAACGGTCTGTGATTCCTTCTGTTGCTAATTGTGCGCGTTTCTATGCTTTACCGAAGGTACACAAGGCAGGTATTCCTTTCAGACCAATTGTTTCCAATATTGGCACTGCTTCATATAAACTTTCCAAGTATTTAGTTTCTGTGTTTTCTCCACTTAGGAGTCGGAATGTTTTCACTGTTAAAAATTCCACCGATTTTGTTAAGAAACTTCATAACTTCGTTCCGAATAATTCGGTTATGGCCTCTTTTGATGTTAATTCTTTGTTTACTAATGTTCCTGTTGATGGCGCTTTGACTTGCCTCAGGAAAAGGCTTTCTGAATTCCATTTTACTTCTGTGGAAGTCGAGGAATTAGTTTTTCTTACTCGTGTGTGCTTGCAACAGAGCACTTTTGTATTTAATGGTAAATTCTATGCTATGGTAGATGGCCTAGCCATGGGAAGTCCTCTTAGTCCTATTTTAAGTGATTTCTATATGCATTATTTTGAGGAAAAACTATTCCAAAAATTGCAATTTCAATTTTATGTTCGTTATGTGGATGATTGTTTTGTCCTAACGGACAGTAACTTGTTAGGTATTGATGATGCTCTTTCGATTATGAACTCCATTGATTCTAATATCCAGTTTTCTTGTGAGAAAGAACTTAATAGTAGCCTCGCGTTTCTTGATGTTTTGATTTCTAGGAGTGAGTCTGGTTTCACAACTTCTGTCTATCGTAAACCTTTCGCTGTTTCTTTACCTCCTCACAGACTATCGTCTCATCCTCCCAACCAAAAATATTCGGCTTTTAATGCTCTTGTCCATCGTGCTATTAATATTTGCTCTTCTCCTGAGCTTCTCAAGATTGAACTCAACTATCTGAAAGCTGTAGCTGTTGATAGAGGATTTTCTCACTCTTTAATTGATTCTATTCATAACAAACTTTCTAAAAAACCTTCTGGTCCCAATCATGTGGTTTCTAGAAAGGATTTGGTTGTGTTACCATTCTTTCATTCTGTAAGTTTTCGTATTGCTAAAATCCTAAAAAGGTTCCAATTTCAAGTTGTTTTTGCTCCTAGCAACAAACTTTCCTTCTCTTCTCTTAAAGATCCTGTTGATCAACTTAATACTTGGGGTATTTACCAAATTAGTTGCCGTTGCGGCCTTTCTTACATTGGACAGACAAAACGTGCTCTGAAAATTCGGTTAAATGAGCATAAAGGTTATGTACGAAAGCAAGAGCTGAATAAGTCTAGCATTGCTCAACATTGTTGGAATTCCAACCACTCTTTTGATTTCAATTCTGGGAAAATTATTCAAAAATGTTCTTCCCCTTTAGAACTTGACTTTTGGGAAGCTTATCATATTAACAGGAATAGTTCTAATTTGGTTAATGATTCTTCCTCAACTCCTTATTTTTCACAGGTCTGGCATAAGTTCCTTTAATTTGTTGTTCTTTCTTGGTTTTCTTGTTAGTTTTCCCTTTTTTTTTTTTTTTTTTTTTTCTCTCTCTCCCCCCCCCTCCCCCTCTTTTGCATGTGTACTTTGTTTTGCTTTTTGTTTTGGTATTTTCTGTACTTATTTTATTCTTTGTATTTTATTTTATTTTTTTGCAATTTTCATGTATTTTCACATTTTTATGCACGCTGTTGTCTTTTTCTTTGTTTTTATTGATATTCCTTTTTACTTTCTGTACTTCCAACTACATTCGTTTGTTGCTCTCTTATTGGTGCCTTTAATACTACTTCTACTTCCACTTCACACTGCCTTTATTCTCATTGGTTTACAGTTAATTATTTAGGATTTTTTTGGTTTGTTTATTTCTCCGTTATAAGTCCGTAAGTCCATCTTTACTTAATTAATCTTTTATTTAAAATGTTGAAAAGTTCTGTCTAACTGTATTCTTTGTACTCAGCTTGAGTTGACCCTTAAGGCAAAAAATTAAAGCGGAAAGTGAATTTTAATGCATGAATTATTTTCCTTTAAGTGCGAGAGAGTATTGTTTAATGCAGAGAAAAATGTAGGCTGTTTGAAGTCGTTAGGTATGATACTACTTATTATTATGCTAGTAACTTTGAAGATAATGCAATTTTTTGAAGTTTCGGATTTTTTCCTTTATAAATGCCAAATTGTCTACCTTGATACCAAGTTTCTAAGTCACTTAGAAGTAGGTTAGGTTTTTGATGAGTGAATGAGTGAGTAATAAAAATGGCACTTTTCAGACCTCAATAATTCCATAACTATAAGAGGTACATCAATGAAATTTGGTATTCTAGGGGTTACGGGGATCTCTATTAGACGTACGAAATTTCAAGTATGTAAGTTGAATAGTTTTTGGGTAATGATGGGTTCAAAAGTAGCTCAAAATGGTTCGGGAAAATATACACATTGGCCGTTGTCGCCGTTTCTAAACGTGGCGGACACACTGCCATGTGTCTAGATCAAAGGCCAAAAAAAAGAAAAAGATAAATTAAAAATTGGCTGCTCCTCAAAATGGTAAAAACCAGTTTGTTTTTAAATGTTATTTTACCACAGAAACCTTATTTTTTGCTTCCAAAATGTTAAAAATAGGATAATTTTTTTGAAAATACTCCCAAAAATTTTTGATCCCGAGTAGTCGCCTGAAATTTTAAGGTTGCCCTCTTTGGCAAATAGTACTCCAATTCGGCTTCTTATCGCCCAATCAGGCAACACTGAGCGTGAGCACTATTTAGTTTCCCTAGTGATGTATAAGTTTATTAGGTAATAGTGATAGCCGAAGTTTGCTTGCTAGTTGCCAAGTGAAAGAAGGATCATGTAAATTTCAAGAGCTTAATCATGATTGGTCGCTCGCTGTGGCGTGTGAGTGGGTCAGCTTCCCAACTTGCGTTGCTATGCAAATAAATGCGTGCCTACCTGCAGTAGAGGTGAGATGGAAGTTTATTAGAATGGAATGGGCGGCTGATACTTTTTTGCGATCGACTGGTTAGAGTTCTGATCATGTTGATAATTTATTAGAAATCCCTCTGTCTGTCACCAAGCCATTGTGATAACAATGTCGTTCTAAGCCTCCGGGCATGTTAGGGTGGCCATGTTGCTAGAGGGCAAAATAAGCGGTCGCCACTTGGCGACTAGAGGAAAATAAGGGGCAACTAAAATGTTGCCTAACAATCGCCACTCTTTTCTGCCTTTAAAAATTTTCAAGAAGTACACTGCTAGGTTCAAAATAACGTCCTTTCACTTTCCTATCTTATTGGAGTAACGAACCCCAAATTTGCCATGTTTGGGGCCGGCGCTGGGCCGGATTTCGAAATCTGCCCAATTTCGGAACCTGGCCCAAAATGGTGAATACGTAAACATCAAAGCTAATACAGGGTTCGCGCGATTCTGGCAGTATTTTTTTAAATCCCACTCAAAAAAAGGTTCGCTTGCGCGCTGTTCCCGCAACTAGCGGACACGCGTTCCAAACATCGCGAAACGAAGCTACTATTCTAAACTGATAATTCAATGCGAAATAAATGGAGTATGTTAATTTTCAACTGCCATCTTATCTTCATTAATAAAAAGAAGAATCTAGGAACCCTATTTATCATATATAATAAAATGGGGGAAAGATTGACAGCTTCGTCATTCCTTGGGATTATTGAGCAATTTAAGCTCTTTGTGAATGCAGACATCTTCATTCCTTCTATTTACAGATGATAAAATCAAACAAGAAGTTCCGTCTAGAAATATACGAGCCTACTTTCCCGTATACACCAGCTTCAAATTTATAATCTAGCTATCTCTCTCTCTTTCTTGTTTAGCTTTAGTTCTTAATTGCTTCAAATATGCCTTTTTCAACGGTTAATACAGATTCGTTCAATCATTCATTTATTCAGTCATGCATGTATTTATTCATTCATTATTTTGCTTATTCATTTAATCTTTCATTAATTCAAAAATAGGCTTGTTAGTTCTGGATGAACTTTTTATCTGTACATGTTCTACGTCATAGGAGCTTTCCGATAAACTCTGTTCCAAGCAAATCGGCCCGTTAGATCAGGATTTATATAGGATTGAAATTTCCCCGTAGGCACTATGTTAATTTTTTTTTTTTTTTTTTGCACTGCTCAAAAATGAACAAAAATTGTTCAAATCAATATTTCACGTCAAGAACTTCTTTAAGTGAGCTTGTTCATTGGAACTTGGATCTTGTAACCAGAGTTTACATAATTTGCTTCATTTTCGCCCATAGGCGCTAATGTTAAAATTTTTTAAACTGTTCAAAATTGAACAAAAAATTGTTCAAATCAAAAAATAAAATATGGAAATTAGATGTCCTCACCGAGATCTTTCGAATGCAAAAAGAATTTTTCGAATCGGACAATTCGTTCAAAAGTTATTAGGGGGGACAGACCCATAGACACACTTTTTCCCCATCTCAAAACCCTACTTTCAAATTTTTTATTTTTCAATCTTTATTTAATTACTTAATTTATTTTTGACTTTTCTTGATTTCTAACGATATTTTCACGATACATTAAGCCTTCTTTCATGCTTTATTATTATTTTTTTTTCGGGAAAGTAGGCTAAAAAGGAGTGGAAAAAGGGAATATTCCTTGGTCACAAAGTTACAAAAGAAGACTGGTTTCTAAAATATACTGTTTTCATTGAAAAACATCAATAGATAAAATGAAATATGATCAGAAAAAATAGAGGAAATATTAAATTAATTGCTAGGATTTTTTTTTTTTTTTTTTGTAAAAATCGCATATCAAAGAATTTTGGTTCAATAACCAAAATACCAGAGGATCTTTTTCATGCATAACATTTTATAAAGCACCCATTTTTGTGATTGCGAATTTTGTGAAGGATCCGTTTTGTGTGAACCTTGTTGATGTTTATTCTTCAGTGTGCTTAGCGGTTTTTAAAAGTGCTTAATAGTGCTTGTTTTTGCTTTTGTTTTTAAAAGCTTTTAAAAGTGCTTATTTTAGTGCTTACTTCCTCTTATGCAAAAAGATATTTTTTCGTTCGATTGCCGGATGCCGCAGTGAATTCCGCGAGAAGCAAAGAAGGCTGGCTTCCGCTCAGACCCGGACTGGCTCCCTCTGAGGCCCTCGGGCAGGTACTGAAAAGGGGCCCCCTAGGCGGTTCTTCCTTGGAAATTTTTTGAAAATTATGTGTCAGGAAACCGTCTTTTACACTTTTAAGGGTCTTATACAGTAGTTAAACTAAAGCGACATTTTTATATTAAATGAGAAAAAAAAAATCAAAACTGTTTTAAAGTTATGCTTGACTAACTGTTTAGTACAACGAAATTTCATGCTATTTTTATTATGTCTCAATTACGTAGAAACTATAGTATTAAACTATAAAATACAATGAGAAAGGAAAAAGTCAATAAGTAAGCCAAGAGCACTTACTAAATAAAAAATCTCTATTTATTAAATGAACAATGTTGCCGTATGCTTCAGTACTGTATGAAATCATTTGAATATAATTTTCATTCTATTATAAAACTAAAAATCTGTCCTTCTGAATGATTTCCTAGCTAAATGAAAAGCAAAAATAATGTTTGTTAAGAATTACTTTTTTAAAAATATATACATTATCTTAAAAATCAAACATAGATTTGCTCCAAGTTAAAATTTAAAAAATATTATTAACTTGTACTAAGAAAATAGTAATAAAATGAACATTTATTTCTTTTAAATCACAAGCTTGTTTATCACTCCTTTTATTTTTTCTTGCTGGATGGAGCAGTTTTTCTACCAAGTTCCAAATGAACGAGTAATTACTTTGTAAGCACTTAACTGGTTAGTGACTAGAAACAAATCAAGCAAAACAACAATAGTTTTTAAATTTAAACCGTTGACTGATCAACTTTTTTTGCTGCCAATTTTGACTTGCAATCAAAACTTTTAACAGATATGTCTTTAAAAACAGTTATGACATTAACTTATTTTGCGGCATTTTCATCTCCTTCACTGCTCAAAAACTGATCAACAATTGCTGCAAGAGTTTTCTTGTTGTTTGCAAAATTTGCGCCACCGTCGTCGCTCAAGTTTTTCTTGTAATCTGTATAGTTTGTCACTGGGCAGTATATTATCTCTTAATTTGTTTCTCCCATACTGCCATTCTTTTATAAGACGCACTCAGAAAAACGCCGACTCTTCTTATTAACCCAAAGTGTCCTAAACTTATTAAAGTTCAAGCACCAGTACCGAATCTTAGAGTTTTGCGTGATGGGGCGAAACTTAAAAATGCCACACCTCCCCCTCCTGCTAATTATTGCTCATATTTCGTAAAATTTTTATGCTCTGGCCACTTTTTTAGGGAGCTTTCACCTTGTGGGGGAAGGTCACTGATAAACCCATAAAATTATCAGGCTCAGAGAAACTACCAGGTTGTTTTACATGAACATTAGGGGGATAGCGCCATATGAAGGACCTCCCCATAACTGGAGATATGAAATTCAGACAGTTGAAGGGGGTCCAGGAGGATTCTCCCCGGGAAAAATTTTGAAAACTATATGCAAACTGGTGCATTTTCAGACCTTAGAAAACGCATTTGAGACTGCAAAAATATTAGGGAAAAAAAGAAGCAAATTAAAACTTTTAAAAGTTTAAACGCTTTTACTCATAAAAATGCAGAATAAAATGAGCATTTTTTTAATAAAATCCGCCCCCTCTCCGCCTTCTTGCTAACGCTCATATCGAAGAGACACGTGCCGGCCTTCTCAAACGACACTTGCAAGCACCCCCCTCCCGCCTTTTCCTGAACGGATGCTTCGAAAATTTGTAAAAGAAAAATTATTACATTGTTTGAGCATAGCATGATTTATATTTCACTATTACAAGGGGGAAAAACCTTGAATTTTTAAAATATAAATTTATAAATTTTGGCATTGCGAAATTTGCCGCCCCCAAAAATTGCCTTCCCAGGAGCAGGCCGATTCATCAACGACGCAACATATTCAGTATAACTCAATTTTGGAGCTCCAAACAATTTATTCAAATAAATAACTCTATATTAATCGGTTTTAATCATTAGCAAAATAGCGGATCAATGATCAAATCGGAGAGCTGAACTAGGATTTCAATTCTCTCTTTGCAAAAGTTAAATTTTCAAAAATAAATATATTTTTCTTTTTTTATTGTATTATCTTTCTTCTTGTTTTTTTTTTGTGCATCACAGTTGAATATGCCCCCCTCCCTCCAGATCCGACATTGCCTGGCATCCTTGGAAAATTACTTTCTCATAGTACCTTAGTCAACTTGGAGTATAGCCTGTCCTGTCCATGATATTGTCTATCTATTCATACATAAATACCGTGTTTTACAAAATACTATAAAAAATAAAATTCACATTTTATTTTTAAGCAGTTTTAAATAAAAATGTAATTTTTAACACTTATTAATACAGTATATTGCAAGAGGCAAAAACTAAAAAAAGGATTTTTTACTATTTTATGAAACCAAATTGGCCTTTAAAATAGAAGTCATGCAGCAATGAGTTAATCAGTAGAAGTAAAATCTTCGTCAAGAGCTCAATGAGAAGTTTGGGGACCCCTAGCGGTAAAATAAATATGGCGCCCCCTTAAAATGTCCTTGAAAACATTAATGTGAGTGCCCAGTATTTGAATTGCTCATTTTTTCATCCAATTCCTATTCTGTGCAATTTGCATGAAAAATCATTTATTGCTTGGCCCTACCTGTATCCATGCGCTCTACAGTATGGGGCGAAGGAAATTTGAAATAATGAAGGGGCCACTTTTCAATTCGGGGCACCCTTGGTTGGCGGCCGCCAGGTCCGCCAACTGGTCTTTGTTTCTCTTCTTGTAGTTGACTTATAGGCTGTTATCAAATCCGTTCACGTTAGCAGCTCCGACAAATGTGCAAGTAATAATAGTTCATGTTGAAGTGCCCTATAGCTAGTTTTGATTTTGCAAGCTCATACAAAGCAAGTCCCATTGGGCCATCAACCACTGTTATCTCTAAAAGTCTTAAAACTTTGTCAGATTGCGATAGTGAAGCATCCTGGGAAAAAGCGTAATGAAGCAGAGGCAAATAGTTATGAAGATTTTTAAGATCTGTAAAAAGACGTTCGGATAGAAAATTATTTGGTTCCCCACCCCGTTTGGGGGCCCTCGGCGATCGCCGACCAGCCGACCTGGCCAGTCCGGGCCTGCTTCCGCTTACCATTCTAAACTGGTTTTCCCTACCTTTCTCCAAATGAGGGAGGAAGAGAGGAAACATGCTTGTGTTGCAGAAAGGTTGCGTTACCGTAAAATAACGAATAAACGCCCCCTCCCCCCCCCCCCTGAATTTTCTATAAATTATCGGATTAGGCGCTAAAACGAAAAAGTGAAGAAAAGTACCAAATAAGTTCCCCCTTCCCGAATAGTACAAGGAAAGTAGCATAATCGATGCCGCGGACGTGCTTATAGCGCGTCAAATGCACAAAAATCGCAGGTGGGGACGCAAAAATTTAAAAAAAAATTACTCGTAACCCGGTGCGCGTAATAATTTATCGCGGAAAAAAATAAAGTTAAATCTATTAAAAATTGATACGCAAAAATATTTTTGCATGTCCATTTTTCTTAGATGATTTTTAGACGAAGAGCGAGTAGGGAAACGGCGCCAGCACTGGCTCACATTGACGCCCGTTTCCCTTCCTGAACTTCCGTTTTGCAGCGGCTCTAAACAGAACTGATTTGTTTTGAACAAAACATAGATTTAATGTCCAAAGATTTCTTTAAGGATATAATCAGCTTGATAATGTCGGAAATATGAGATTTTCTTTTTTTTTTTTTTTGTATACTGCAGGGGGAAAAGGTCTCGTTTTTGCGACAGAGAATTTTCGTAGAGCCTCCATTTTTGCGATTAAGTTTTTTCTTAGCTTTTATTTTGAATTAAAATAATAAATAATATTTTCCTATTTAATTTGTTATAGCCTTACCCTATTTAATTTGTTATTCCTTATACTGTCCATGTAATCGATATTGCGAAAAATTCGCGACTCTGACATTGGGTCAAGAATTATTTGATTTTTGGCTTTTAAATATTGGATTTTAGTTTTGATTCTTCGTCAGATTATTATTGAATCAATGAAAAACATTTCTTGCCATAAAAGGTTTTATTTTTCATTTGTATCTTTAGAACCATGATATGCTATTTTTTTGCATAGGGCCCGCTTTTTGGAAAAAGGGACTTATCAGGGAAGTTTTATGTTCTGGAAATTATCAGGGGATATTGAAAGTTCCCCCAAATATCTGGGAAAATTATCGTTTTCAATATCCAAACCGGCAAGCGTCCGAGTTTCGTTTTGCGGAATTTCCTTTCATTGAGCGTGGTCAGCTCGAATGCCGATTTCCCATTGGTTGGAAGCGTCATCTCTCCGATTAAACAACAAAAAAAGTCCCTTTTTTTGTTTATGAGTTAAGATAACATTGCAATTTTGCGTAAAAAGACGCGTGTTAGCGTTAATGCTTCTGAGAATCCGCCATTTTTGGTCCTGTTCCAAAATTCGGCCTAACACCGCTCTCCAGTGAGTCGAATTTGGGGCTTGGTACCGTGCATGATATTGCTGTGACGCAACAAGAAGGGAGTCCATGACCCTCTCCCTACCCCCCCCCCCCCCCCAAATTGATAATTTGGATTTTTTTTTTTTTTTTTCAAAAATATAGCGGGGGAGAGCTTTGTTCTTTGTTTAGTCAGCAATTCCCAGGAAACTTTTAAATCCTTTGGCTTTTGGTTTGAGGAGAAATGATAATTGAAGGCATGAGCTTCTCTTGGTCAGCGCAAGGAGAATCCAAATTTGGGAGGGGGGGGGGGCGCTTATTCGGTATTTTCACAGAAAGAAAATTGAAGGAAATCACAGGGGGGATGGGGACTTTATTTTCTTTTTTTTTTTTATGCTGCTATGTTATAAGTTTTATATTATTTATATTAAGAAGTTTTAGCAATTTAGGGGGGGGGGATGTAATCTGCATAGCAAACATTTTTTTTTTTTGAGTGCTTAAAAAGTGCTTATTTTTCATTGAAAGAATTTGCTACGCACCCTGTTCTTTCTTTGCTGAGCATAGCTTAGATATCATCTTTTATTTCATAGTTTATTGGATCATGATCGGACAACTTAGTAATATTTTTAAAGACAAAAACAAATAGAAAAGTTCCCACTTAAATTTTAAAAATCCCACTTAAAATTTTGGTCAAGGTGGAAAATCCCACCTTGTATTTTTCCCTAGTGTGAACCCTGTAATATGCGCATTTTTACTTAAAATTGCAGTTTTCTTAAAAGGTAGATAAATAAGATACCTCTTTTTTCTTGAAGGTAATATAAGTAAATCCATGTGTTGATATATTTTTACCAAACAAAAAAATGATTTATTCATAGATTTTAATCAGTGGTGTAGTCCTGAAAAAAAAGTTGGGGGGGACGCTTCTACATAAGAAGATACGCAATTGAGATCAAAGTGGGGGGACGCTTATGTTAAAATGTAAAAAGTTTGGGGGGGACTCTTGTATTAAAGTAAAAAGGTAGGGGAACGCCGTCCCCCCTCGACTACACCACTGATTTTAATAAAACACTTCAAATTACAACTCACAATTCAGCAAAAATAACCCATACCCACATGGTAGTTTGCTATTTCACTATCACCTGCAATTGCATGAAAAAGGAAATAGAGCTACATCTGTAAAATATTAGCAAAGAACTCGAACCAAAATACCAAACAATTGTACAAATTTGCAAGGATACTATGCGCCATTTATGACCACAGAGAAACAAATTAACAAATACAACAAGTTTTTTTTTTAAGGGAATAAAACTTGGAAAACAGAACTTTTAAGAACTTAAGGAAAAAAGATACGTAACTATGCTCAAAAAAATTGTTTTCACTTTTTAACATAATAGGGTTTTCTGGTTTTTTCTTGGTTTCTTGAGTTTAGTCGTATAAATCAGAAATATATTGACAAATATTGCTGCTTCTATTTGAATCAAAATTTACTGGTATTTGTTAATTTAACAGCTTCTTAGATTAATATTTTTCTGAATTTTCATTCAAAAAATCGGGAAAAAGTGCTGAATTTTAGGATTTTCTAAATTTAGTCCCGCACTATCCCGTACCCCTCCCGAAAACCCATAGACCATATTTATCGCTTATCATAGTTTTCTGTAATTAAACTTCGTTCATAAGTTATATAATAATATTGTTGTAAGTATTGACAAAAATTCCTTTTTAAAAACAAAATGTTCTAAGTTTTTATCAACTGTTTCAGTGTGGTAAGCAATATTTTGTACAATGATCTTTCATTTTTTGCATAAGTTAATGTATGTACAATGGTTTTTATTAGTTGGGAGAAAAGGGAAAATATTTTTCCTGAAAATTAAAGCAAGTATCCCTTTTAATAACTTAAAAAATGTATTTAATTTAATTATTATCACATTTAATTTTATATCATTACTAATCAAAACAAAAAAGCTTAAAACACCGTTGTGTGTTTTTCACTGAGAAAAGTGGCCACTGCTTCAAAAAAAGTGGCCAGTATAAAATCTACCTCCACTGGCCACTAGTGAAATTTCCCAGTTTTGCCCTTCACATGTTGCTGCATATTTAGTTTAAGTTATCATGCGGGTGATCTTTAGAGTTTGCTTTAATAAGGTTTTAGTGTTATGTTTTTATTTAATGTCTATGTTTGAAATAGATGTAGTTTGTTTTTAACTTTCTTCGATCTTATTTTAATTCAGCCGACACTTGCTAAAGTTGGTATGTTTCAGACTGGTATGGTCAAACCCATACCCATCCAGTTGCCATATCACATCAGATTTGTCATGTCACCATAGATAAGATATGGGACCACTATTACACACCAGAAATGAAGCAGTGGGTGGAAGCCGGTGGTTCAGCGACAAAAAAAGCATAGTCCATCTCATTTGCTGGAAAGGACATGATCAGCGTGTTTTGGGATGCGTTAGGTTTCCTGTTGATTGGTTGCCTTGAAAAAGGTAGGACAATTACAGGCGAATATCACGTCAATCTTCTTCAGTAGCTGGATGTCAAAATTTGTCAGAAGAGACCTGGGACCCTACCACGAAGGTCTCGGAAACCTGTTGGAAACAAAGTCGCTAGGCGAAAAACCAGTGTTTCTCCCCGCGTGACGTCACATTCCGGGATCCGCAAGTAAACACTACTACGAAGCTCACGGGAAGGGTCTGGTTGCTGACTAGTGCTCCCGAAAACTTGTCGCCTGGGTAGGAGCGGGTGAGTTCGCATTATCGGCAGCGAGTAGTTTTGCTATTCACGTGAATTTTGCAGCGGAAAATTGAATCTTGAATGGCGCGGAAATACTGATTATTGCCTTATGCAAGAAGTGATAGCGTAATATAGATTTACGTATTGAAATGTATTTACTAGTAAGAATTTTGTATTTTGAGATTAAGATTAATTTATGAGCAACAACGAAAAAAATGATTTTTGAATGAAGTTTTATTATTTTCAAACAACAGAACGTATTCATTAATGAGAATCAATGCATTAATTGAATTGAGTCCCGCAATGCTTATAAAGTTAAAAGATGAAAAGAAGCTGTGGTGTGTATTTAATTAGCTGTTTGATTGATCAGTCGATGATTTGATTCTAATATTTCCTATATTTTACAAAAAAAAAAAAAAAAACTCACATTCGCCGTACTGAAATTTATCAAAAATACCAAATTTGATTAGTTTCCAACATTTATATTCATTCACTAATTTATGTCTATATCGTTTAAGGTGTTTTCTGCTTTAAGTAATACTTTTCGTTCAATTCTTAATAGAATCAAGTAGTATCGGTGTATGTGCTATGTTATGCAAAATCTTAATAGATAAATTGAATTTATAAAAATAAATTGGTAACTTTAGGATCGTAAAAGACCTCCCTCTTTCCCACTTCGATATTAAAATCTTTGCTCAAACTAGCTTGGAACTTTTAAACATTTTAATATTTTTATATTACAATAGAAGTGCATTTTCATAATCCCTTCCAAATGTTCTAACACTTTATAAATAGTTTTCAAATCACCCGCCGCACAATTTGAGTGGGGGGGGGGGGGGTTGAGTACACGCCTTCATTTTGAAACTGCTTATTCAGCTTCTATATTAAACGATTTTGATTTTTTCTATATCGCATATAAAGTACATTTTTATGAACCGTTTTATATGTTCTAATTTGAAAACTTTGTTTTCAAAATATGTGCCTCGCATCGGCGGGAGGAGGGAGGGGGAGCGGTTATTCCTTTTTAGAAATTTAGTTGTCCCTGTATTTCTTCTAGGAAAAAGAAACTGAAATAATGTCGAGTAATACAATTATAATGAAATATATACTTAAGATAATTAAATACCTTTTTGTCGGATTAACAACATACCGAGTTGATAAGAGTTTTATGCTCCGTGCTAGCTCTAAAATTTTGAGTTTAAAAAGTCATAGCTAATTTATAGCATAAAATGCTATCTTTAGAATCAGGAGCCCCAGGAGATAAATCAAAGGTGTTGAATTGTCTTATTAATAATCTTGGCAAAAAATGTCTATAATATAATTAGACCAAATCCCTCATTTTATAAACATTTGTTTTGTTGAAAATGTTAGCATAAAATAATTGTAAATATTCAGTAATGAATGATAATGAAACTTAAATTTTAGTTACTTTAATCAACCATGGTATAATTGGCATCGCATAAAATCTTCTGCATTTTACGTAATTTCTTCTGCAAATTTTTAGATTATCTTCTGCATTTTTCAAAATAGGTGTTGGCAGGTATGGAGGAAAACTGAGAGATTTGGAGGAAGATTTGCTCTGTCACCCCCCTATTCTGATTTGGTCCCCTCAGACTTTCATCTGTTCCCAAATTTAAAGAAATTTTTTTCTTGGAAGTGGTTTGCATCCAATGAAGAAGTTGAGAGGGCCATAGATGACTATTTCCAAAGTCTTCCTGACTCTTTCTTCTGGGAAGTAATACTGATGTTGGAGCAATGCTGAACCAAGTCTGTTGAAATCAATGGACACAATATAGGGAACTAAAATCATTTTGAAATGAAAATCAGTCTTTCATTGTCAGGCCAAGAACTTTTCACCTTACTCTTGTACATAATTAAAAAACATTGCAAGTTTTTTTTTAATCTTTGACCCCTTTGGTAATTTTGAACCAACCTGATTTGAATCTTTTACCCATGTAATGAATTAGGATTTTTTTCCCTCTGCATTATTCATTATGTAGTAATTTGTGCTTGTGCTCCCTCAGATTTACTTGAAAAAAGAGGAAAGGTTGTCAACGAACTAAGGATATATCAAGAAGAGACTGACCATATCCGACAAGTTTTTCAATTAGATACTGTGGCTAAACAAATTGAACAAACTAGGTATGAGTTTTTTTGTTGTTATTCAATTGTAGTTACTTCACTAGTGGGATTGGGATAAATCCTATAAGAAAAAAGGAATGGAGAAATCTTATCGGAAATAAATGAGAAATTCTTCAAATGGTAGGAAACTTCCTAAAATTTAGGGTCTCTTCCTAGGGCATAGGTTCTCAACGTGGGCGATAACGCCCCCTTGTGGGCGCTTGAGACTTTCAGGGGGTCAGTAAAAGACCTAGAAAAAACTAGCGAGCGTTGAGACGACACGGAGGGGCGTGGGCTGATTATATACCAACAAAAGTATTAGGTTTATGGTCGATTGTTCAAAGATTTCTGATAGCATTCCCATCCTTATTGGTAACCGAAAAGGGAAATCGGCTCCATATTACCTAATAATGCAGCTACTTACTATTGTTTTTAAGTAAAATCGAGCCTGGTGTTAGCACACTCCTTCAAATGCATTAAATTAAACCTTCTCAATAGTTAAGTTACGAATTCGATGTCTGAAAATTTTAATAAAAATACTTTTTAATATAATTAAGCATGCATTTTTGATTGCTCTCATTAAAATAGTCTTCCTTAAATTTTATAAACAGAAATAGAATAGGGTCATATCCTATCTACCAATAAAATGTATAATATTGCACATTTAAAAATATATTCGTGGGAATAGCTATTTCAGATTCGCATGTAAAAATTGGAAGGGCTTTTGAAAAACAATAATCTCAAAGTGGGCGGTGGGCAAAAAAGGTTGAGATCCTATGTCCTAGGGGGTCGTTCCCCCTAACTTGTTTCTTCAGATAGTTTGCTTGATCCATTAAATGAGTTTTAAGAACTAATTGACTTTTCCCCATATGGAAAAAGTGCACATTGGCATTTTATGTGGTAGGTACCAATGCAAATCCATTCGATATATATAAATTGTTTAACTACCAAAAAATTATGCTTATTAGCAAGGAAAAATATCTCTTAAAAGTCGAACTATGTTTAAGAATTTTGGCAATTTGCTGAAAGACATTAAAATAATAATTACCATGGACACAATCTAATCATTTTAGTGTTTGTAGTAAAATCTAAGAAAATTACCTGCATTGTCCATTGCAACAATAATATTAAGAAGACAAATCAGATCTTGCTAAAAGGGGTATAGTCCTTGATGGTAAAATAGACTGAAGATCAATTGCAATTCTGGCGGGTTGTCGAACAACATCGTCGAGCTTATCCAGATTTCAAAAAGTACAGTTTGGAAGGTACAGGCACAATCACATTTATAGTTGTTTAAATATCATTGTTGCCTTATTGTTGGTTTCTTCTTACAAAATACTGGAGATTTCAATTAACCTTTAATTACGGCGGTATAACATATATACCAGACCTTTCGTCCCCTTCCTGAGCGGAAGGAAATCACCAGGATGTGAGAAAGTAATCGAGAGTTATTAGCATTTTCTGTCCTCGCGTCCTTTTTGGACAGTCCTTTTTGGCAGCATAAAAGCTGCGTCCAGGAACTCCTAAAGTAGATCCTTTTTCTTATGGGGCTCTTGTGAGCACTCTCCGTCTTTTTCGTTATGTTCTTTTAATTTTTATATTCATGTTCATATTTTTACTGTTGTTATTTTTAGCCATGTCTCTGACCAAATAAGTGTGAATTATAAGTTAAACGGATTCAGTTCCTTTTTATTAGAAATGCCCAACAGTTTTCTAATAAAAACCACATGTTCACTACGTGTGTCAATGTCGAAATAAGAGTCCGCCTGATGTCGTACGTTCAGGTTAGTGCATTCAACTAAAATACAGCAGTGAAGCAAAAGATAAGATTAACTGATGAAGTAAAAGAGTTGAACTGATGGTGAGGGGAACAGGAATGTATCATAAGTACAATAGCTGGACACTCGGTCTTGCTTTTGTTAACAAAGGACCTCTCCCCCCGAAACCATCAGCAGACAGGGGCTTTTTCAGAAGAACAACAGACAGTTTGAAGTGAATTCTGATTATGACCTTCTTCCAGTTACTATAAGAGTAAATCAACAGGTCATTGTGGGGAAAATAGCAAAGGAAAATTGTCTACCTGCAATTTGTAAGTGAATTAGGATAAAGTAAATCCGTTATGAAGAGATAATACTTTACTTCCTTGTTCAGTTGGTGATCGTTTTATATTCGGATTATGAAATACCCCGTAAAGCAAAAAGTCAACTTAGTAGAAAAATAATAATCTATTACGGGGGTGGGGGATGAATAAAGCACTGCGAATTATAGAATTCGTGTACTAATAATATACTTAAAATGTTTTACTTGTTTATTTAAGTTGTTGATAATGCATTTTTGCAGATATTTAATATAAAATAATGTCATCATGACTTCGCACCTGAGATGTTTGTCGGAAACTGCAAATTACGTACAAGTCCCGAACAAAAGCAAAGCTAATGTCACCGAGCAGAAAAATCGCAAAAACAAAAAAAAAAGTACGTTGACGCTCTAAAACAATGAAAACTCACGACTACTCAACTATATGAAACAGCACTTTTTATTGTTAATTTTAACTTCAATTTAGGCAGAAATGTTGATTGCCTTTTTCCTTAACAAAATTTTTTAGACAAGGGAAACTCACATTAGACTTCAATGAAAAGCTGTAGTTTAAATGAGGAAGAAAAAAAACTGCATGTTTCCAAATTATTACCTATTATTATTTTTATTGATTTCTTCCTTTTTAGTTTATTTTGGAAATTAACTTTATAAATCATATAATTACTTAAAACTGGCGATTAGGAGCACAATAATAGTAACTGACTAACAAAAGTTTATATACGGCAACCCTTCTAATGAAGTCGATCACACTCAACAGAGGTATAATAGAAGCTAATTACCCCGTGGCTCCACTGAGGGGGAAAAAAATTCTGCAGTTTTGCCGTTCTGCGGATGAATTTCGGGAGCTCGAGCGCCGTAATCTAAAGGTTACATAAAATTGCATTTTTTTCCTAGCTTCAGTTTTGTTTCTTTCCTTATTTAAGGCATAAAATCGAAAAAAGCAGGACTTTGAGGCTGTTGAGCTACCACTAAATATTAAAATTATGAGCTTAAACTTTACAGTAATTATTTTTTTACATAGATGGAACCACTTAGGGTAGGACCAGTAAAAATCACATTTTTTAAAAAAGGCCTTTTTTAGATCATCCTAGTGATTAGGTTTCCAACTGTCCAGGTGTGCTTTTTTTCTTCGGCCCAAAGTCGGATGCTTTTCTAACAGGCCCCATATATATATATATACCTTTTAGAACTAAACATCGTTTTTAGACTTTCTTTTTTTAATGATGCAAGCTGAAAGATGTTTCCTTTTCCTCCTAAATAAACAGAGAAGCATTAAAGGAAGCCATTGGGCTTTTTTTCCATTTTACAAAGGAAGTTGAAATGTTACATTTCTAAAATAAACAATCCAATTGTAATAATGGCCTGAATTTTACTTTCGTATATGGTGTTACCACTGTACACTTGAAAATCATACCTTGGAAAATTTGCACTATTTTTGAAACAGTTCACAAAGAAAAGGATGTGATTCAAAAGTTGTTTCCTTTCTGTTTATAAATATGAATATCACCATAGTGATCTCTTTGACTTGCTACAGTACTAAGTTGTACAGCACCAATTTGAGATATGGAAAATGTAGACAATCACAATTGGCCAAAATGCAGATTCGTGCCTTTGGCATGGTATGAAAAAACACATAATGCATAGTTGGGATTTATTTTGCATTAATTTTATATTTGTAGTTTTTCTTAACTGTAATTATGTGACATTCATATTTTATGGATAACGCATTAGTGAATAATTACATATTATAAATTTATAAGTTTTTTTTTAATTAAGAAAAAAAAAATTGGCTGAGTACTAAGAGTACCAAAAAGCTTCTTAAAAGATAAACTAAATGTTATGAAATTAGAAACAAATTTGGAATCAGAAAATCTAATTTTTTTGTATGGAAATTCATTTAATGGGATCTTCTTAAGTGGCTTCAACTGTGTATATTCTTTCTTTTTTCATTGCAAACATTCAATTTATGTTGTGTTTTTAAAGTTATTACTGTTGCTTACTTTATTCATTTTCAACAGGGATGGAAGAATGCTGCTGGATTTTTTAGTAAAAAACTTTGCTGTAAGTACCTATGTCGATAGTTTTTAGTCTTCTTGGATATTAGAAATATAATTCTGCATCTTTTTATTTTTCCAAATGCTTGACTACAACACTAAAACGTCATATAAATCAACGTCGTACAAAAGGTACTTTTTTTCCATCGGACACCCTTGCACCTTTTAGCCGAAGCCTTAGGTAGAGAGCCGATTGCCGCCGGTCGACTACGGTGGCCCCAGTTGCGCCGAGGTAGTTCTTCTGGACTAATAAGGGTACATCAACCCTGCCAGCCCAGCTTCCCTACTTCTTAATGTGTGGACCTGGCCATCCTTGATATCCTTATATTAAAGGAATACCATTGGAGGGTTATGGTTCCCTGTGCAAAAGGTACTCTGCTGTATTTGGCCTGGCTACCGAACACCTAGTCCATTATTCAGTCATGGTGGAATACTATGAAATGAAATGCATTTGTCTTTGTGCATTGAATTTTTTTTACTGAATGATTTATATTCATCACATTTATTGAACATTTCATTTGAAATTATCGTATAATGTATTGGCGTGTTATTTTTATATATATATACAAAGTAGTGAAATTTTTATGCACTGAAATGTCACATTAAATTTATCAGTTGGTGAAAAGTCCATGCAAACAATTCATGGGCTATTGTGCTGTATTTATACAATTTTTTAGATAGATATACTAAAAAATAAGTAAATATTGCTTTCTGTCAGGCAAATCTAAGAACATTTAATGTCCCATAACCACCATATTTATGCATACCTATCCCTAACAAAATATAAATAAAACTTCTGTATGATTTAACTTGTTCTGGCTCATACCAACAATTATTAAATAATTTCAAATAAATTTTTTTACCTTCAAAATTGTTGTCTGCATCATGAGCAAAAACTTGTTGCAATAAATAAGTATAGCATAAATTCTGCAGGATTTTGAGGTAGTGTAATGAATGGCATATTAAGAAGTTTAAAAAACTCAAAAGTGTTAGATTCTCCATGCTTGATGTACACTTATAAATGAGTAATAAAATATCTGCAATGGATTAGCTCAATCCATTACTTCCGAAACTAAATCCAGGCTTGTCAATTGGGGAATTATTAGGAGGGGCACAATGTATCTCCCCCTCCCTCCCTTGAAAATTTTGAAATGATAGGCCTGGCGCAATCTATGCAAAACTCCTTGAGAGAGTCATACAAGTACAGGGTTTGAAAAAAAAAGTTTTTTTTTTTTTTCCAAAAACCCAACCTGCCTGGGTTTTTGATGAAAAATCCGGGCTTTTTAGGATTCTTTCAAGAAATCTTTCAATTGCAATTTCTATTTAAACATTATACCGAACCATTCTTTGGCTACTTTTATATTTCATAGAGCCCTATATTATTTTTGATTCATACATTTATGTTTTAGTCGAATACTATAATCAATATCAAAATTAAAGGGGGGACAAAATGAAATTTAGTTATGTGTTTATACACTATCAAATAGTATACACTACAAAATATGGGTACAATATGGTTATACACTACAAAAAGTATCCGGACCCTTTGGAGTTTAGACATTTTTTTTAAGTCTGGAGAAATATTAAACTTGCTGTTATGTATTTCGTACCATGGAAAGAACATACTTAAACTCACATTTAAGGAACAAAATTCAGGCTTAGGGGCAATTAGGGGGCTGTCAAAAAATTAAAGAAGAAAAACAACACTTTTGAGCATCTTGTATGAGAAAATGATCGAAATGTCCTATAACTTTTGAAAAACATTCTTAATTCTATACGCAATGCTTACTACTGCTTTTGTCAGAATAGCAGTAATATTCATGAAGATATGGGCATTTGTTTTAAATATTTTGCTTATAACTCACTAAGTTCTATCTCAAATTATATGAAACTTGCAGACAATTTGGGAAAATAAAAAGGAAGTAAGGTACCAAAACATGGGGAAAATGGGATATATAGTCAATGAGATTTGAGCAGTTTTAATAAAACAAATGTGGTTGCGCATGCGCAAAAGATACTAATTAATTTTTTTAATAATTTGGTAGTGAGATATATGGAGCAACTTATGTAAAAGTTTCAGTTGAATATTGATATTTTTCAAAGAGATATACACCATATAGTGAGCCGTATTTAGCAAGCTCTCAAATTGGAGAAAAAAGATAAGGGGTTTTCAACAAATTTTTATATTGCATGATAATTTTGGCAAAGTAAGCAATAGCGTTCAATTTCAGACTCCATAAACAGAAATAATTCAATTTAATTCAGTTTAACATCTGTCAATTTTACAATTTATCATGCAATATAAAATTTGGAAAACCCCTTATCTTTTTTCTCCAATTTGAGAGCTTGCTAAATACGGCTCACTGTATGGTGTATATTATGTACACGTCCATAGAACATTTATCATCCATGCATTTTTCATCAGATAGTTTTTGATTTTTGAAAGTTTGCAACTTGCATAGCTAAAATTGTCCCAAACAGTAGTAGATTTTTTTTTAAGTATAAAGAGTTATTGTTTTACTCCTATTTTTCAACCCTCTGTACCAATGGTACTATTAATATTTTCAATTTTTAAAATTTGAAATAAAGATCCATTCCCCCTGGAGATAATATATGCCCCCCCCCCCCCCCATTTTTTTCATTATTTATTTCTTTATTTTCAATGTTAATGTTTTTTATATTTTACAATATTGAAGATTTTTAAAAGCAAACTATAGGTTTTCTTTTATCATTTGAATATAAATAATATTTCAGATTTGTTTTGGTTAGCGTAGCAGAGAGGCCAAATGCTACGGATTCTGCGTAGTATCTACGGAAAAATACAAAAATTTGAAGTTGACTACAAATTACGGAAAGCGCTTTTTTTTCTGCGGAAAATGCAATAATTTCGCCGAGTTAAACTTTTCGCGCTTGGCGCACATATAAAAAAAGATTCACCAACAGTCGCCAAAACGAGCGGTTACTGAGGATTCGTGGTAGTTTGGAGCTGCGAACGATAGGATATTGGCGACAATAGAAAGCTCAAGATTCCGGTTCTGACTGGAATTTCTCCCCATGCGGAGCAATATTTACAGCAACCCTGTTCAACTCGGCAAGAGAGTTCGGGGTTTTTCGCTTACACTTGCGCACGGACACGTGCTTTTATTAGCAGTTGCTTACTGCATTCTTCGTTGCGTACGTCGTGTGCTCGTTTTGTTATTAACTATTTGGTCCTTAATTAATTAACGAATTCAGTTAGAAATTAAATTTGTATTTTATATTAAAAAATAATCTTTTTGGGTGGAAACACAACCGAGAAATCAGGGAATTCTCCGGAGTTTCGTCTGCGAAATTTCCTTTCGTTGCGCGTGGTCAGCTCAATTGCCGATTTCCCATTGGTTGAAAGCGTTTTCTCCGACTAAGCAACAAAAAAAGGTCTTTTTTTTGTGTGTGTGTTTGAGTTAAGAAGACATTGCAATCTTACGTTTAAAAAAAACGCATGTCAGCGCTTGTTTCTGATAGGAAATGTTATTTTTAAATTCTCACCACTTAATTCAAAAGTAAAAATTAATTTCGGTAACTTACTTCTTTATTTGGTTTAAGCCTTTAACATTGTAAACAGTAAGAGTCAGCTAAGTTGCGACGTACCTCCCGACTCGCAAATCTTTTTCAAACTGATTAGTTGGTTAAATCCGCCACTTGGGGGCGTTGCCGGTTTTCCCGATCGAGAATTTTCTCGAATGCACATCACGTGTCATCGACACATGTGCGTACACGTGCTTAGCGGTATACGCAAATCACCCTCCGGTATTTAAGCGTAGTGCTCGCTTGCTTCTCTCTCTTAATCCTTTTAGAACTTCTCTTGAGACGTTCGCTCAGAGAGCGAGCGGGAAGTTGACGTTTTTACCCGGTGAGACGGACCATATGCCTTAGAATACTTTCTTAGGGATAGTTGTTTCTTGAGCTGCATCGACTCTGTGTGAAATGCCCGATAGTTAAATTTTATTCATGAAATATAAAAATCTAGTCAACTTTATCTTTTTTTTACGAATGGCTTTAGGGGATATTTTTAATGTTGTATTGTAAAGTTATTGAATTATTTTTCATAAATAAATCTCTGCTATTCTTTTAAGAATTGTATTAGCTTCGAATTATTTCTTAGCAAAAATAATGGGTCCTTTAGAAGGGATAATGGCCCATCAGTCAACGGCGGATCTAAGGGGGGGGCGATGGGGCGATCGCCCCCCCCCCCCCCCCCTTGGGCTGATTCAAGTGGATACTACAACGACACTCCTAAGTGAGTTTTTACTCTTTGTGCCCCGGGACCAGCCATTTTTTTATGTTCTTGGAATCCCAGCCTAATAGCCCTTCAAGTTCTAAGGTTTCCCCCCCTGTCCCTTTGTCCCTTAGTATTGCTGAGTTGCTAATCCTCGGAGTAATGGGAAAGAGATTCCTTGCTCTTTTCTTCTACCCATCAAACTGGTGACAGCTAGCCAACCCTTAGCACGTGGTGTAAATTCCTGCAGCATTTACGCTAAAACCTGGAGCCTGAAAGATTTCATTGAACATTCATAATTACAGATGTTTATATAAATTGCACATACTCGTTGATGGTTTTTTAGTACATATTTAGTATTACATTTTGAAAATTTTAGAAAATATATTACTAATAATTGCTATTATTTTGTAATTTAGACATATCAATTCAAATTTAGAAAATGTATTTACAAGCCTACATTTTCCTTGAGAAAGCTTGAGGGAAATCCTAACTCGGTTAAAACTTGGCTAAGAAGCAGAACGAGTGATGGTAGACTCACGGAATTAGCGTTATTGCATGTCCATAAAGATTGGACGTTGAAAAAATTAGACAGATTTGCGAAAGCAAAAAAACGTCAGCTTGTGTTCCTTTTATAAGGCCTTTAAATAAACGTATATGCATTGAAAAAATGTGCTAGTAAAATTTTAAATATCACTACACTAGCATTTTTTTTTTGTTGTTCCTGCTGTTTGAAAAAAAGGGGGGGGGGGCGGAGGGACTGTTGAAAAGAAATGAAGAATCTCCTCCATCCATCCTTACTTTGAACCCCGAGATTTCCAAAATCGCCCCCCCCCCCCCCCCCCCCTTTAAGATTTTCTAGATCCGCCCTTGCCATCAGTTTCCGAGAATCTGCCATTTTTGGTCGTGTTCCAAAATTCGGCCTAAGACCGTTCTCCAGCGTGCCAAATTTGGGGTTTGGTACTGTGCATTATACTGTAGTGGCGCTACAAGGAGGAGGGGACAGAGAGCCCATGTCCCCCCTCCCAGGGTTCGTGATTTTTAGATTGGATTTTTTTTAAATTATTTTTTTCAAAAGGCCCTAAATATTTTGGATAATTATTATGTTACATTCATAGAAACAATATGGCATTCTAATCGATATGCAAAAACACTTTAAGCTATTTTCACAGCAATAAATATTTTTTAATAATAATAATGATAAATAATTTTTAATAATATTAAATCGTTAAAAATGTTTTAAGTTACATGGTTTTATTTAAATTCAAAACATCGTTGGATTTCCAAACAAAACTATTGTTGCCAAACGGCAAATGATAATGCTGATAATTTCCTCAGAGCCAAAATTATTAATTTTTTTTCTAATTAACGTTATAATAAATTATAAAATGGATGGATTATTGTATTGTCATCGAAGATAAGCTTGTGTGCAAAATTTGAAGATAATTTATGCAGTAATAGTTGTCGAAAACCGCCTTACAAAATTCCGCCACAAGTAAAGTTAAATAAAACCATGTAATAAAAATGCATGACTCAAATGAAACTTAACCCTACCAGGTATGACACTAGAGAAAATGAACAAATTTAATCTGAATTATTTTGCTGTTGAAAGCTAAAAAAAAGTACCAATTGTGTGTTCTTAAGTTTTACATTAAATGAACTTTAATCATTTTTTAATTTTATGAATAAAAAAGCCTGAAATATTTTTACCCATTTCGAAAAATCATATGCTCACACCATTAATAAAAACTAAAACTTTTTGTTTTTATTAAGTATCTTTATTGAAAACTTCTATGATAAAATATTTTAGAAGGAAAAAAACCTTAATCTATTAGGGGATGTGGATAAAACTTTAAGGATATATATTCTAAATTCTAACTGTTGTTTTAAACACTATCATTCTGAATTATTTACTGTGTGGCATTGATTAAATTGATCTAAAATACTATTTTAAAGATAAAAAACACAGAATGGTTCATGATTATGTATTATGAATTGTAATTTGAGTGATTGAATGAATTATGCTTTGCTGTTAAGATGCTTGAAGAATATTGTAAAATTAAAAAATATATTGTCAAATTAAAAGAACAGTAATTAATTCTAACCTTATGAAATATGTTATGCTCACAGACAGATGGACCTAGGAAGTTTTGTTTGAAACAGTAGTTGTAATTGCAACATATTTAATTTTTACAACACTTCCTAACATAGTAAAATCACTTGATTTAAATCAACGAACCCTGCCCCCCCCCCCCCTCCCCCGCAAGTGATGATTTGGAATTTTTTCAAAACTTTTCTTTACTCGATACAAAAACAATATGCATCTTGAGAAAATAAAGTAATATAAGCATAAAGTAATGATGGGGGGGGGGGGGGGATAATCTTTATTCTTTAAAAAAAACTTTAAAACTCTCAGCAGTTGCAGATTATATTGCTTAGAAAATTACGTTATTTTCTCCTTCACTGAAAAAAACGAAGGAATTGCATAAAGTTCAGTTGGAAAAGTCACCCCACCCCCTAAATATTTTTTCTGGTTTCACACTGATACTGTCATTACACATGTCAATGATGCTGTGTGACTCACAATTTAATTATAACATCAAAGAAATTTTTTAGCCCAATCAGGGAGTTATCAGGGAGCATCTGCGTTTCTCTGGTACTATAAACTATTGATAAGTGATGAAAACTACTGAAAATTGTTCAGGTTACTACTGGAAACTTTTAGATTAGAGTGGCATCTCTGGAGTAGATAATAAAGAACAAACATTGTTTAAAAATGACATTTTGAGATTGAATGCTTTTTTTTAATTTGAATATATATATTTAATTTTTTATAGTTTGATGTTAATTGTATGGACAGTGTCTACACATTTGCAAAAAGTCAGTATGAGTGTGGTAACTACTTATCTGCAACAGAATACTTGTATTTGTATCGTTTATTGGTAAGTAATTTTTATCGGTTACAACAATGTTTACATTATTAATTGTAAGGTTCCCTTAACCCCTTCCTTCTTGCTCCCATCAAAACCACGGGGTGAGCTTTCATCTCCTATTTCTCATGCCCATGATATTTCCATGCTGTTCCAATATTTGAATACTGTTTTTTCCTCCACACATTACGAGAACTATTATGAATACTACATTATAATACTTCCTTCGTCAACAAGTTCCAAATTTTGATCAACGTAGTTCATAGCAAAGTAGTCACCATCATCAGAGCATAACAAATGTCAAAATTCCACATAATTCGTATGATCCAATAATACATTGAATAGTAGAATGAGCTGTTATTAAATTGTCGAGGGCACGAAGTACCATCTTTTTAAATTCATTCAAGAAAATAGTGTTATTTATATCTGATTTGAATATGTTCCTGACACATCTCTTGGCAAGTTTGGCATCATGAATGCATTAACTAAGGCAATGATCATGCATCATGTTTTGAACAGGAAAATCCTGTTTTTATGGGTAGTTTGTCCTGCTGTCCTGAAACGTAACTCCGGGACATCAATAGTTTTGAAAGAAGGTAACCTTGAAAACAATATATAGCAATAAATACAAAAAAGGTAAAGAGTTTGTGACTCCATTACAGGCAATAATTGGAACTACGCAAACTTTTAAATAATTTTAATATTTTTTTATACATATGTTTTATACACTCGTGCTATGCACCCTTAGAGCTATGCATTTCTCATTTGCATAACTTAGGAACTGGTAAAAAAAAAGCAGTTGTGAATTACAATTCTTCAGTTTTATTGTCAAACTAATTGCAAAAGAATCATTCCAAGGATTTCATTCGTGTTTGAAAGCAATGGCAAATGTATGAAAGTATGTCCTTATTTTTTTTTCAGAAAACATAAGGGTACAATTTTTGTGTTTACGTGTTAGTTTCAGTTTAGTAATCACAAACTGTAAAATCGGTTTTTTTCCCTCTTGCTTTTTTGTTTGGGGTGGGGACTTTAGTGATGTCCTGTTTTAGTTGTTCCCAATTGAGTAGGTAGATTAATTTTGTCCTGATAGAAAATTTCTTCCTCTTCTGCAAGCTTCAAATTTTAGTCAGCATGGTAGAGAATGTACATCAGAGATTACCTTGCAAGGCAAAATGGCACATTATTGGGAGGAGTCTTTAATAATGATAATTGTAAAAAAATGTTATTAAATTACCGATGCATAAAAATAAGTGGCACCTATTTAAAATTTTCAAGAAAATAGCATTGTTGATTTGGCGATGTTCTTGCTTAAAAGTGCTATTTTAAAAGCTTAAAAAGGCCGTTAAAAAGGCTTGCTTAAAAGTGCTATCTTAAAAGTGCTTACTCTAAATAATATATTATTTTCGAAATCGTTATTTTATTTTTCATTGACATTATGGCTTAAGAAAGCTGCCTACCTAGTATTAAAAAGTTGCAGCTTCAGATTTTTTTCAACTTGAAGAAATTCATGTTTCGATAAAGGTCCTCTCTTAAGCATAAGTATACCCAGGTATTCTCTTTGCATTCCAAAAATTGTGTTGATTCATTTAAAATTAAGCCCTGGGTAGCACAAACAGAGGGAAAATAAATTCCTTGACTTTCAAATTAAATTAATTCTTCAACTTATATACGAATCTATAAATGTTTTACTTAAGCATGTTTGTTAAAAGAATTTCTATAACTTGCAAGATTTTTAGAATTTTTCATTGAATATTTTCGACTCATAAGAGTTTGAAGCACACAAGGTAGAATTTCTCTGAGACAGCAGCAGCACAAATTACTTTTTTTAGCATAGAGAGATTTATCTTCGAAGGCTTAATTTGTTAAGTTTGTTTTTACTTGAACACTTTTATTAGTTCCAATACCTTAGTTCCTGTAAAAGTAAACATATGTTATCCATCTTTAACCTTTTTCAACAGAAAAAGCTGGATCGTATTTTTTCTAATTTTTTTTATCAAATTTTTTTTCAGGTACCGTCAAATGACAAAAATTACTTAAATGGAATGTGGGGTAAATTAGCTGCAGAAATATTGATGCAAAACTGGGATACTGCTCTGGATGATTTTAATCGATTAAAGGAATATATTGACAGTAATGTAAGTTAATTGAATATTGATTAAAAATCAATGGAAGTACATGTTTTCTAGCCATTAGGAAGCTAGAGAACTTACAATAACTTATTTTTTATTTTGTGTTTTGTGCTTCCGACCAAGGATAATGTCTCCTGCGCCATGCTGTATTGGAAATAATAATAATAAATCATTTTCATTATTTCTTCCTTTACAGCATCTCGCTGCTGATGTTACCACATTCATTGTGAGTATGTTTCTTAAAACTTTAATATGTTTTTGCATATTTATAGCCATTTGGGTCTGCCTTAATTGCTCTTCAACAGCGAACGTGGTTAATCCATTGGAGTCTTTTTGTATTCTTCAATCATGCAAAAGGGCAGGACCTCATTATTGACATGTTCTTATTCCAACAGCAGTAAGTGATAATAAAATTGATTGCTGAATTATTTTTAAATATTTTTTAATCTATCAGTTAAAATGCAGATAGAATGTTAGAACTTGGAGCATTTTGCACAGACAAAATTGCTGCCGAGTTTTTACTTATTTCTAAAAGCTTTTATTAGACTTGCTCTGGCATGGTGTAAGTTGGAACAAGCTGCTCAAGGAAATCTGAGCATTTTCAAAGAACAATAAACAGTGAGAAAAGTTTAATCAATGAAATAATTGCATGGCCTATGTTTAAACTTTTTGTGGCATTTCTTGAAATTATAAATAAAATAACTTGCATACATATCACACGTTCTTCATTTATTTATTGTTGCTTTTAATTAAATATAGAAAAGAGGAATAATATCATCATTGAAGTTAATTTCAATTTTTCATGTTGGATCTGCAATGTCAAAGAAAGTTGTTTTGGCACCTTTACATGTTTTGCTTTTAAACATTGGGGGTCAACCCAACATTAGTGTCCTGTTTTTCTGAATTTTAAAATGATTTTTTGGAATATCAAATAACTTTGTGAAAATTCAAAATTTAACATAGGGATCATTCATTCATAAATGATGTCACGCGTCAAGGAGGGAGGGGGGTTCGTGAAATTGTGACAAAGTGGGACGAGGGGAGGGGGTAGCAAGAAGTGTGACATCGTGCATAATGCAACATAGCGTGATGTGACAAAGGGGGGAGGAGGGGTCAAGTATATGGGAAAACGCTTGACATCATTTATGAACGGCCTCATGTAGTGATAGAGAGTTTTATTAATTGATTTTTTTTTTTTTTTAATATTGTGAAAAGTACAATATAGAGTCCTTTTATAGAAGCTATGCTTCAGAGTCCCGCAATATGAGGGGAATTTCTGTGAGGCCTATACAGCTCGGGCAAGAATTAGCACATAATCGCTCACTTCATTCTGCTGTTTTTAGCTTGCTTTCCAAAAAACCATACGATACGTTTTTTTTTTCTATGAACAGAAGTATCCTCAAACTAGGCTATAAAGCTTCACTTGATTGTATTTCTGCTGGTCTTTTCCTTGAGATTTTGAATGAAAAAATTTCTTATTTTTTAAAAAATATCGGTAGATATTCGTAGGAAACAATTTCCTCATGTCTTAGATGATAAAAAAAAGATAATTTTGTTTCTTTTTTTAAATCCCCCCCCCCCCTCCCATTTTAATAGCGGAAATTTTATTGTGTAAATACACAAATAACACCATTCTTAATTCACATGATACCCTGTAAACTGATTAATATTTTAATGTAAAGCCCTATCCCAAGCAATATTAAAAAGTAAGTATAAATAACGCATTGTAAATAGTTTTTCATGATGTTCATAAAAACATCAATAGGTGCATAAAGCAAATAACTAGACCTTTCAGTTGTCATAAATTACTTAAAATGCTGTTTATTACTTAAAATGCGACTAATAAGTCATGGAAATATAGCTTTTACCACTGTATAATCAAGTGATAATGAGAAAATGAATAAAGACATATTGTACAGCATTGAAATAAGCAAATTGTATAAAGATATTAAGCAATAAATGAGTGGAAACACTTTAGGCTTCAGTACCTGAAGACAAAAATTAAGCTTAAATTAAATAATAAATATAGCAGTGTTTCCAGAAATAATTGAACTGACATATGGCTTAAACATTTGTATAATGATAAATAACTGTAAAAGCGTGGTACCGTAAATGTATTTTTTCAGATTCATCGTATTTTTCGTAGCTTCAAGAATGCTCCATGCTTTACCTATGGAAGAAAAATCTCTATCGCCTGCGGAGTTAGAAAAGAGGCTTCAACCAATGAGAAGAGGGTCACGTATTGCGGGATTCTGAACGAAGTTTTATAAAGGGACTCTAGTACAATATACTTGCCTAATAGAGTTAGTATAACTACGAGAAACAAAATAACATATTAATGTTTAAATCAAGGTTATGTTAAGTCTTTGTTCTATTTTTTTATCCTTTTTGTTTTAATTTCTGTTTCACTTTTTCTGTAGGTATTTGAATGCTATACAGACTATTTGTCCTCATATCTTAAGATATTTAACGACAGCAGTTATCACAAATAAGCAGAGGCCTTCTGTAATGAAAGAATTAGTAAAGGTCATCCAACAAGTAAGTGCTTAAAAAGTGGTCATATAGAGGGTCCGACAAAGCCTGGGAGGCTTTACAAAATGCTTTGATATAGAGTGATTCCATACCAACTCACCTAACGGGGGTCACATGACCAACTTGAATTTTTTTTTTTTTCAAATTTGGTACACAGTTTGATGAAATAGAGGCATGAAAAAGTCCAAATTTTTAGCTACCTACTCCACTTATTTTTAAATATACAGGTCCTCAAAGTTTGTCTGCCACCTCAAAAAAGTGATGTTTTTTATTTTTTTTCTTTTGGAAACTCTATTCATGCAATATGAAAGTGTTAGATATCTATAGAAACTAAATGTTCCAGGCATTCAGAAAAAAAAATACTACAATGTTCATAATGAAAATTATTAAGGTACAGTACTCTTAGAAGTTGCAACTACAAAAATTCGATTTTCCCGATTTTGCTAAAATTGAAGATTTAATTCCAATAATAGGAAAATTAAACCAAAGATTTACTGACTTTCTGGTATAGTATATGTGTTCATCATAAATTGCTACACAATAAATTACTTGGGTTTCTCACTCCTTGGAAATATTTCATCTTAAAGACAAGGCATAGGGCAAAAACATGCAATTTTGGCCAACTTGTCAGCCATTTTTCTCATAAAGGGCAAGCACTAGAAAATATTTAAATTTTTTTAAATAGGCTACTGATGTGTCAGCTATTCACCGGAAAAGAGTTTACTTCTGGTTATTTTTTTTATAAAGAGATATCCTGCTGATAGTATATGCATGTTTTTCTCTGATACCATCTGCCTGTGTTTCCCCTCTCTGTCCTTAGCATTAATTTAAAAAAAACTTACTTAATATTACCTAAATATTATGTATTAAATTTTATTTACTCTCTGAACATTATTTAGTTACCTTCAGAAGTAGTGTTATTTGGGGAATGAAGCATTGAATAATGGAGCAGCATTTTGTTTTCACTACATTCTGGCATTAAAACAAAACTAAGTTTTACTCTACTTTTGTGAGTCTTAAAGTAAGATCTAGGAAATATATTTCTTACAAACCTTTTATTTAAAAAAAATAAGTTAGTATATAGTGAAGAAATACTATATTTAACGGAAAGAGCCCCCCCCCCCCCCTTCTCTAAACCAAATAAAAGAGATTATAACCGTTGCCAGTATTTTTTTTTTTTTTTTTTTTTAATTTAATAATATTTCTGGATATACAGGGTGGGGCAAAAGTAATGAATTTTGAAGCGTTATAAAAAACTAATACAGGTTGAGATTTAAAGCTTTTTTTATTTTGATCTGTATTTAATGCCATTTTTTTACATTAAGTTTTGGATACCACTTCAGCAAGATAGCGGCCTTCAGCACCAATACACTGTTGCAGTCCATTTCTGAAGTTTTGGGAGACTTTTATGCACATTTCAAGGGTATGGCGGATATTTCCTCAATAATTCTGTCCTTTAGCTCTTCTAAAGTATGGGGAACTTTCTCTTTCATATAACCCCCCCCCCCCCCCCCCCCCACACACACACACACACGCACAAACAAAAAAAAAAAAAAACTTAGGGACCGTAACATTACGCGGGATATTGAATGCACACAAAGATGCAGTCTATTCTCTCTGCGTGGAAAAATAGTCTGCAGTGTATTGCTGCAGAAAATCCCCACCTTGCCTTGGATTCAAAACTTAATGTAAGGTATTAAATACAGATCAAAATATAAAAAGTTTTAAGTCTCAAGTTGTAATAGTTTTTATTATTCTATAACACTTCAAAAACCGGTTAATTACTTTTACCCCACGCTGTATTTAATCCTCCTACAAAATGAAGTTTCATTTTGTAGGTTGAGTAAATATATCAAGTAAAAATCCATTATTCTTAAAATCACCTTTCAATGGTTAAAAGTTTATACAATCAAAAATAAATAGAATCTGGGTGGGAAATCACCTTGTTATTAGCTAGGGGATTCCTCTTTCATTTATTGGCTTAAAAGAAAGGGGAATACCGTTATACTTGATGCTTTATTGGTTGATCTTACTTTAAGACATTAAAAAAATTGAGTAAAACCTTAGTTTTGTTTTAATGCCAGAGCGTAGTAAAAACAAAATGTTGCTCCATAATTCAATGCTTCATTCCCCGAATAACGCTATTTCCAAAAGTAACTAAATAATAATTCAGAGGGTAAATGAAATTTAATACTTAATATGGTATGTAATATCCAGGAACTTTTTTTAAAAATTAATGTTAAGTCTGAGAGGGGAAACAAACGCATATGGTATTAGAGAAAAATATGCATATACTATCAGCAGGACATCTCTTTATATAAAAAAAAAAATAACCAAAAGTAAATTCTTTTCCTGTGAATAGATGGCATATCAGTAGCTTATTTATAAAAATTAAAAACTTTCAAGTGCTTGCCCTTTATGAGAAAAATGGCTGACAAGTTGGCTGAAATTGCATGTTTTTGCCATATGGCTTGTCTATAAGTTGAAATATTTCCAAGAAGGAGTGAGAAACCCAAGTACTTTATTGTGTAGCAATTGATGGTGAACAAATGTACTCTACCAGAAAGTCAGTAAATCTCTGGTTTTATTTTCCTTTTATTGTAATTAAATCCTCAACTTTAGCAAAATCGGTAAAATCGAATTTTGTGGTTGCAACTTCTAAGAATACTGTACCTTAACAATTTTCATTATGAACATTGTAGTATTTTTTTCTGAATGCCTGGAACATCTAGTTTCTATAAATATATAACACTTTCATATTGCATGAATAGAGTTTTCAAGAGAAAAAAATTCAATAACACCAATTTCTCAGTATTTTCAGGTGGCAGACAAACTTTAAATACTTGTATATTTAAAAACAAGCGGAGTAGGTAGCTAAAAATTTGGTCTTTTTCATACCTCAATATCACGAATTTGTGTACTAAATTTGAAAAAAATCGGAGTTGGTCATGCAAAATTTTTATTTTTTTAAGTGAGTTGGTATGGAATCACTCATATGGTATTAGAGAAAAACATGCATATACTATCAGCAGGATATCTCTTTATAAAAAAAATAACCAGAAGTAAACTCTTTTCTGGCGAATAGCTGACACATCAGTAGCTTATTTAAAAAAATTTAAATATTTTCTAGTGCTTGCCCTTTATGAGAAAAATGGCTGACAAGTCGGCCGAAATTGCATGTTTTTGCCCTATGGCTTGTCTTTAAGATGAAATATTTCCAAGAAGGAGTGAGAAACCCAAGTAATTTATTGTGTAGCAATTTATGATGAACACATATACCCTACCAGAAAGTCAGTAAACCTTTGGTTTAATTTTCCTTTTATTGGAATTAAATCCTCAATTTTAGCAAAATCGAGAAAATCGAATTTTTGGGGTTGCAACTTCTAAAGGTACTGTACCTTAACAATTTTCATTATGAACATTGTAGTATTTTTGTGCTGAATGCCTGGAACATCTAGTTTCCATAGATGTCTAACACTTTCATATAGCATAAATAGAGCTTCCAAGAGAAAAAAATTAAAAACCATCACTTTCTCGTTTTTTTGAGGTGGCAGACAAACTTTGAGGACCTGTATATTTAAAAATAAATAGAGCAGGTAGCTAAAAATTTGGAATTTTTCATGCCTCTATATCATCAACCTGTGTACCAAATTTGAAAAAAATCCGAGTTGGTCATGCGACCAACTTTTCTTTTTTTTTAGGTGAGTTGGTATGGAATCACACTATAATAACTTTAATTAGAAAATCGAGTATTTCATTACAGAAATTGACAAAATGAAGTAGGTTTCACCCTTAATTAACCCTTAAACTTTTTTTGCTTATCTATCTGCAATACTTTTCATTGCGTTGTTTGGTGATGTAAATAACGAGCACTCAAAATGAACTGTTTGGCACAAATGAAAATATATAGCTGGCTTCTAAAGATTTTCCCTGGCTTCTAAGATTTTCGAATTTTTGTCAGAATCTGGTCATAATATAGTACCCTGCATTTGCCTCCTCAAGCTAGCAGGTTTTTTTTTTTTTTAATGGACCAAAAACTTTTTTTGTAGAGATCTTTGTTAATATGTAGGAGCAGTATCTGTGCAGTAATATTCTTGCTAAGAGTTTTAAGAACTTAATCTACTGTGACCCATTGGCACTGCCCACAGAAAAACGCCAAAAAAATTCAATATGCTTAAACCTTAAAAGAAATATCCCTCCCCCTTCTGAAGAAAGGCACATTTTATTGATTTGATTGAGAAAAAAAAAAGCAATTGCACCTTTACCTTAATGTCCCCCTCTCTACAGAATTCCCCATGTTAAGTGCTTAGAACTTTTCTTAAAGCAAAATACAGTAAAACAATTGTATCATCTGCAGACAAAATAGCAACAGCACACATAAAATTAAAAAATAAAGTTACTCTAATTAAATTATAACTTAAAGCTAATTACCATAAAAAATTATTTTTTAGAAACACTCATAACTTTTGCTCTACTTAAACATCATTTGCTTTATATATAAAGTGAAATCTGAATACGGATACAACAAAATATCCGTATTAGCGAAATAAATGTTCAGTCCCGTTCTATTACAACAATATATTTTCCCTGTCTCACGATTTGTTGTAACAGGATTAGGCTATATAGATAAATTACTTGAAACTACTGTTTTTAAACTACAGAAGAAGTATTTCAAAAATTAAGGTGACCGATTACATTCAGAACAAAATCTTTTTTCATGCAATTTCTGCCCATGTTTTATACTTTTGGTTAAATAATGGTTTATGAATATAAAAAACCTTTAAAAAATTCCACATGTACTGTAGGTTTTGAATAAATAGGTAAAATGAGCAAAATTTTAGTTAAATTTCATCAAAACGGTTAACACTATAAAAGGAAAATATTGCAGAAATATTAATTATTTGTAGCCATTAGTTATAAATTACAATAATCTTCAAAATGACCTAAAATGAAAGAGAAATTTTAAAATTTATGAAAATAAGTAAAAACGTATGCTAATGCATAGTTTTTCAGAATTTTTGACAAGCAATCCCCATAAAAACCCTTGTAAATAAAAAATTATTTTATTTACATTAAAAATTGTTGGTCATATGATAGCTGATACTATTTAAACCATACACTGAAATTTTTGTGACAACACATTGATTATGTTTTCTGATATCATGAAAACGGGAAATGGGTTTTGCGAAAAAATAAGTTTTGAGAAAATTGCAATTGAAAGTTACAGTTCGTTGAAAAACAAGCTAGGATTAGTTTAGTAGCAAATGATTTTATAATTGCTACAACTTTTTCTAAAGCACGTTCAAGAAAAACAGTTTTGAGAAGAGAAAAGTTCAAAATATTAGAAATACAAATTTAAAAAAAATTCAACCTTGAGGTTGAAAATTGATATTTTCAGTTTAGTTGGTCCCCCTTCAAATAAAAAATTATGCACATAAAATTCTTCTAACAAAGAAGTTCAGGGAAGAAAATCTCAAAACAGAATTAAATAATGTTTACTCTTAAGAAGCAGGATCGCAACTGCCCTTCGTGATCACAATTTACTTTTGTGTATGAGGAAAAGTCTCTTAATAATTAAAGCTACTAGTGATGCTATTCGGTTCTGATACATCTCATTACTTTTTTTCTCAGCCAGCTAGGGCCTGAATAGCTTTTTTCTCCACCTATTCATTTTCTGTAATTCCTCTTTTATTATTTAAATCAGAAAATGCCTTGTTATTATTTGAAAATGATACATTGTACAAAAATTAGTGTAAAACTAAGCTAAAATTTATTCTATAAATCAGTGGCATAATTATACCATCTGAGGCCCGTGGCAAATTCATTGGATGGGGCCCCGGAAAAAATCGTCATGTTGTAACTTAATTTTCATAAATCACTGAAGTAGTTACCCAACACTATTACTAATAATGTGTGTATTTTAGTTAAATATCTAATAATTTTAATTTTCGTAAGCATAGGTATTACTTATTTATAATAAAATAACAATTTAATCATAACAAAATATTTATTAATAAAATCATTTTCTCCGAGCTTTTTGTACCACAAAAGTATGAATAACATTATAAAAGTTTACAGATCCAGCCATAGAATTTTCAATCGACAGAATAGCCAAGTTTGTCCCATAGAGTTCCTTAATTTGGTTTTTATTCATTTTAGTTTCGAAAATAGTCTTTCAGCAGCAGCTGTAGTCACAAAACTTATATCAAATAACATTAATGCAGTATGTTCTTCGGGAAAGCTACATGACACAGAATGATTCTTTATTATTAATAAATCAGCAAGTTATCTAGTTTTTTATTTCAACCCTGAAGAGGGACAGAAAACTGAGAATTTACCTGGGGCAAATGATTCAAATATATCTTTTTTTATCTTTCAACAAATTTTAGAGTTTTTTATTTAGTAGATCAGTATTTAATTTTTGCAAAGTAGCAGATTGCAAAACACTGAAATTGGAATCAATTTCATTCATTGGGAGGAAACGCGATTTTAGGTGACTAATAATGGTATCCAATGCTCTATAAAATATGTTCAATTTGAACAAACTTTCCGGATCTTTGCAAAGGTCGTCAAAATGGCACTTTATCATCCTCTTTATCCACTTTATCATCCTCTGACGAGTTTTAGAAAATTCAAGGTTGATGGACCACTTTTCTGCCACTATTTGCTTCCTTTTTTAAATTTTCAAATTCATGTCAATACATTTCCAATTCTTCCAAACAAATTTTCAAACGTTTTAAGGCATTTGAAAGATTGGTGTCTTTAGACTAAAGAACAATTTAGAGGATGCATCCATAGTTTGTAGAATTGTACAATGGAAAACCAATAACGTCATTAAATTGTATCGTAATAAAATGAAGCAGCCAATGGATGCGTTCTAAAATTGATCCTTTTCTTATGAATGCGCTTAAATCTTAATATTTTATTTGAATTTGTATATGGTCTTTAGTTGTGTCTAACTTTAATTAATTTAAATACTTGTATAGAATTTATAATTTTTACTAAATTTTGTTAAAAATCTTATGTTACTTCTGAGCTCACTGCCTCTCTGGCCGGTGGCCCCATCAAGCCGGGGGCCCAGCCCCCCTATATTCTCTGCCACCCTATAGTTACGCCACTGCTATAAATGTTCAGTACAAAGTTGAACTAATTAATTAATAACCTGTTATTTTTGCTTGAGAAGCTGAAACTGATCCATGAATTAAAATATCAAAAGTTTTATATCATGCAAAACTTTGGCATAAAATTAGCTTTATTTGACTATTTAATTTTTCTGGAAAGATATAATGGAAGATTTTCCTCCCCAAATCTCTGCCAGATATATTTCTTCACATGCTGCATATTTATTGGATTGCCGGATAATTGTCAGTCGCCGAATCGGGTATCCAGCTGAATCAGATAGTTAAAAATTATCCAGATGTCTGTTTCATGCCTATTTTTGAAGATTATTGGAGCATGCCCCATTTATTGTGCAAACTTTTAACAATTTTTTTTTTTATCATTTGTTAAAAATAGCATTTATGTATTTGTATATGGTCTTTAGTTGTGTCTAACTTTAATTAATGTAAATGCTTGTATAGAATTTATAATTTTTACTAAATTTTGTTAAAAATCTTATGTTACTTCTGAGCTCGCTGCCTCTCTGGCCGGTGGCCCCATCAAGCCGGGGGCCCAGCCCCCGGCTCTGCCACATAAGATTTTTAACAAATCACATATAGTTTGGACTTGCACTTAGCATTAATATTTATTCCTGGCATAAAAAGTGATACCATTGTAACTACATGAGTAGTTGTAGTCCATATATTATTCTCACAGCTATAATTTCTGAAATATAAAGGGGTTGATCTAATTATCTCTCTTAACTTTTCTTTATTTGTGTGAGGTTTAAAGCGAGCTTAACTTCTGCACCTCATAAATGTTTGTTCTAAGTGTATGCTGAATAGTGTGGCTCTTTTTTCCAACAGCAAAATGGAAAAGCATAAGACTAAAATAAATTACTGAAAGATACATGAAAAGGTAAATGTAAAAGAATAAATGACAAAGTAACTGACTGAAACTTACTTTGTGCTAGTTTTCAGGATTTTTGGAATAGAATGAACTTGTCCTTATTTTTACAGTTGAATTTAATAATTCATGATATGTATTTTAAGCAATTTTTTTTCCTCTATTGAGTTGCCAAAATGACTCTCCCTATTTTCTCTGTCTTAGGAGTCTTATCAATATCGAGATCCTATTACTGAATTTGTTGAATGTTTATATGTGAACTTCGATTTTGATGGAGCCCAAAAGAAGCTTAGAGAATGTGAAGAAGTTTTAGCACATGACTTTTTCTTAGTTTCATGTTTAGATGCTTTTATTGAAAATGCACGTTTGGTTATATTTGAAACCTTCTGCTGTATACATCAGTGTCTGTCTATTAAGTAAGTATCTTATAAAAAAATTTTAATGTATTGTTACCAAATCAATCATAAGAAGGCTATTCTTTTTGTATATAGGATTCAACCAATTAGTTATTTTTTTATTTCTCCTCAATCACTACCATACGTATCCTTACGAGGGTTTAACTGGAAGTGATGATTGAGAGGAAAAGAACATAAAAAAGAAAGAAACCCCTCGAAAGACTAAGCACCCACTAGAAATCGCAGAGCATGTGGTGTTACGTATACAAGTTTTTAAACACATTGTAAAAAAAATAACAACAAGAATAATAATAATAATAATAAAGGACATAAATACTATGAACAAAGAAAGTTTTAAAAAAAAATAAGAGCAGCAAATAAAAGTCTTATTGAAATATTACGCAAGAAGTTGAAAGTTATCTCCATAAGTGTTTAGGAGGAACTCAACTGCCTGCGAGTTCTTTAAAATTGTTGACTGAGATAAAATGAGGATGATGTTTCAAGAGAAAGTTCTACTGGAATTCTATCTGCAATGGAAGGAACTGGTTAAAGGACAATTAAAGATGTAATGTTCTGGAGTGCCCGGTTGATTGCATACAGTATGGTGAATTGTTTAGAGAGAAACCTCTCCGCCTCTAACCGACAGCCTATATTAAGCTACCACCCCTCTATACGACCAAAAATTGCTGGAGCAGAATTTCCCCTCATTAATTTAATACTAACTTGACCTCCATTAGGCTACCACACTTAAACAGTCACCCTCTCGAAACGACCACATTTTCTTCCAGAACAAAAGAGAAATATCCGCCACTTTTATTTCTGAGCCACTCAATTGTTACAATCAGTAAAAAATGGTGCTGCAATGTTTGTGTAGTTGTATACACCCCTGGGGGACATGTACCCCTCCAATTCAGATGTCAAGTGGCCATTTTTCCTGGAATTCCTCCAGGAAGTTAGCTTTTGGTGTCCATTGAATAACTCCTGGGCAGAAACACATCAGCCCAATCAAGCACACCTGCCACATTGTCCCCTTGATGAAATAAGGATAGAGTGATATCTCCTTATTTTTAGCAACACCCCCTGGGGCCCGGGAGCAGAAAGTGCTTAAAGTGAGACGTACGTCGCAGAACAAACGCGATCTCTGCAGAACATTTCATCCTTTAAAAGAAAAGGGAAAAAAGCACGAGCACAAACGCAAAAGAATAAAAACAAAAAAAAAAGATATGTTCTGCAGAACAACTGACAAAAGAATGTTTATATATTCCAATGGTGCACCCAGAGATCGCGTTAACGCCTCTACAAGCGTGTTTCACGCCTTAAAAATCGGTAATACGCATTGAAATTTTAAAAATGCGTATTTTCACTCTACACAAACACTCTACTGCTTTGAAACAACTCTTAGCTTGTTAAGTATTGCAAGATATTTTTCATTTTATAAAAACTCGCAGTCGCCAGTCGCCTAATGCGACCAATTTTCTTGTTTTGGCGACCATTGTTTTCATTGAAGTCGCCAATGTGACTACCATTTGCTAATGCTAAAACCCTTTCCCGACCTTTAATCTTGACACGTGATTTTTTCCCAAATTCCCCTGTCCACTAAAAATTAAATAGAGAAGAAAAAAAATAGGAGTTAATTTTTGCGCCACTCGGAAGCCAGTTTTTCCTCCGATTTTTACCGGAAATTGCTTACCATGTTTGAAATTTCAATCCTTTTCCATCCTGCAATTATTTCAATTATCTTGAAAGTTGTAAGATATTTTTTTCATCCACAACCTTAAATCTGCTTATTTGTAGTTTCATTTAAACAATTAAAAGAAGAAATAAAAGTAAAAATAGAAACAGCCAAAATCGTGCACGTGCTTCGCCGAAAATTGGATTCTACGTTAGAGATTTTAATCCTTTTGCATCGGGTACAAATTTTAATATGGACAGCTATTTACTTTTTAGAAAATACTAAATTTTGGATTAATAAGAAATTTTTAGAAAATAGTTAATTTAGCTGCATTAGTTAAATTAGCTACTCTGGGTCAAGGTCGCAGCAGAAGTGGCATTCACTCTGAACTCAGATATCTGTAAAGAGTGTTTATTATTATTATTATTTTATTTTCACTCTTCCAGAAAATAAAATACTCCTCCAAAAACCTCCAAGGAGTATTTTCATTCTTTGACAAAAATTCCTAGCGCAACCTCTGTGTGCACCACCTGGCCGTAAATCCTTTAGAAAGTTGTTAAAAGCAGCCATTGTCACAATGTATAGGCTAAATTTTTATAAACATTTTGTAAACAGTACATCTGCATTAATGTTGCAGTATCTGATCTCAAAAGTCATTGACAGAATTGCAAATTCTGAATGTATGCCTTGGTTTTAAATAAATAATTTAATATGTTTTGTCAAAAATGAGTAATAAATATTCTACTAGTTAATTAATATTCTTATATCTATTTTGTGTTGTACTGTGGTCCATCAAATTTGGACGACATGCCTGCAGAACATTTGGAACTGTTTGAGATCATGTTGCAGAACACTGAATATAATTCTGCTCCTGGGCCCTGGGGTGTTTCGTTCTTACCCCATTTCCGAGAACATCTCCCTATTTCATAAGAGCCTTTAGGTGTTTCACTTTTGTAAAGAATTAAGAAACTGATCAACTGATGTTGATAGAGAGGTGGGAACATGAGCCTTTTCTTTCAGTAGAAAATTCATTTTGATTACCAATAACCGATACTGAAAAGACATTTTTTCAACGTTTTTATAAATGACATTTAACAAAAGAACGATTCTTTACTTACAAAGATAAGAGCACGAAAATGGTAAATCCGTAAGAAAATCGGCAGAAAACGTAGATGTGGGAAAACTCAAATCCATGACAATTTAAAAAGCAAGGAAATGCTTACCAAAGGGTGGGAAGAACACTGTCAAAAAAAGTAGAGATCAGAAAATTTTTCTTATGTGAAGGAAGTTTCAATGAATTGGTTCAGAGCTGCGAGGTCGAAGAAAATTCCTATTAGTGGAACGCTAATAAAAGAAAGAGGAACTCAAATTTCTTAAGCCACTGGAATTAACAGATTTTGAAGTGAGCAATGGCTGGCTTGAAACAATATTGTTTTCAAAACACTGTTGTGAAGATAGTGTTGGCATGGATGAAAGCTTATGCCAGGAACATAATATGCACATGCGATGGGTACCTTTTCGCAGGTTATGATGAAAAAGGCATTTATAATCTTCATGAATATGGAATATTTTCTCTTGCTTTAACCAACAAAAAGTTTAAGAGAAAAGTCTGAGGATGCAAAAAGGATCTGGGGGATCAAACTAACGCTTTAGTTTTTTGCGCATTAGGAGAGAAAGAAAATGCTCTTGTAATCGCAAAATCTTTAAGACCACGTTTATGTTTATTTGTTTAATTAATTATTATTTATTTTGTACACTTCTGCACATGTTTAACATTGTTATAGAATATTTTCAAACAACCTCCATTAAGCAACCACCTCCCTGAACGACCCTCTCGTTCCGGCTTTTCCACCTTGCTGTTCATGACGAGATATCTTGTCCATTCAACATGTAACTCTGGAACTGCCCAACCACAGACAGGGTGGTTAAAACTTTCATGGCTCATGCTTAAACGATCCTAACTTTTCGCTGTATAGCTGTATTTATTTCACTAAAACACTTGCAGCATTTGACACAATGAATCTCCTTGTCTCTCCCGCCTTGCTCCCATTTTTTATTTCTTCTCTGATTTCCTGTCATCACTATTGATACATTAGGAGCTAAAATTCAGAGCAGAATGGCAGGATTCCCGCCCAAATTTCTCAAATCCCCTCCTTGAATATACACTGGGTGACAAGCTGCAGCCCAGTAAATACTTGAAGAATTTCAATGAAAAGTTGAAAGCTGGCACTGCTTTCAAAATATTAACATACATAAATTCCAGCAGTTCTGCAAATTTCAACCCGGCTGGATTCGTAGAAAGGGCTACTCAAAATTCGTGTCTCGCAAGATTACCTGTGAAAACGAAAACTGCTGCAAATTCAGTAGATTGTCTGGTATTTCTTTACACAAATAATTTGTTTACAATTAGCTGTGTGATCTCTGCCAGCAGTACCCCCCCCCCCCCCCCTTACAATCTTCAGTAAGTGGATCTGTTATACCAAAAGCATATAGATCATATTTTTACTGCCCAATAAAACAAATTTAGGTTTTTGAATTCAAATTGATCTGTATTGACTATTTCCTACTGGCTACTTTTGAAATTTTTAACCATTTTTCTCTTTTAGTATGTTGGCTGAAAAACTGAATATGAATCCAGAAGCTGCTGAAAAGTGGATTGTAAATCTTATTCGAAATGCTCGTTTGGATGCAAAGATTGATTCTCAGCTAGTATGTTTGCAATTTTAAATATATGAATATGAATATATGTTTAGATATATAATATATATGTATATGTATTCATATATATTACAATGTAAAAAACATAAAAAGTAAACAAAAAACAAACAAACATTTAAAGCATTAACTTAAAAATGAGCAAAGCAGCAATAAATTAAATCAAGTAAATAATACACAGTAAGCAAAACGATGAAAGAAGCTCATCAGCAATACATGTTTCATCTTGGGGTGTAACACCCAAAATATTGAAGTCAATGATACATAAAATGAACAAAAACACAAGGGGTTTTGCACATTTTGCTTTTAGTCAAAAGCAAAATGGCCAATGGTCAATTAGTCAAAGGCCATTTTAGTCAAAGCCTACTATTCAAGAAGCAATGTATTTACCAAGTTCTGAAAATGAATAACCCAAACCCAAAAGAAATAAAAAACCGAAATAAACTGTTCAGTTGTCAGGCAGATAGAAGTAAATTTGTAGTACATATGTGGAAATGAAGGAAAAAGGTTACACTTCCACAGATCGGCTTTGAGGGGAGGGGAGAGTTGCTTCAAAATGAATTTTAGGATCAGGCTTTAAGTAGGGAAAAATGCTTCAAAATGAATTTCAGATAACAAGTTTTGAGATTAAAAATTTTTTGGATTTGAATTTTGGATAAGGCTTTGTAATAAAGATTTTTGCGTTACTTAAGGCTATACTGTATGCAAGAATAACAATACATAAACACTAAATCTCATAAGAAATTAAAAAGCAAACTACCAAAAGCCTGAGAAATGTTGGTGATTATCTCATCAAAATACTACAAACTGTGTAGGGGAAAGGGGGGGGGGGCAGATTGGTTATGTTTGCCTAAGGATAGTTGGTGTTGCCATAAAAGTGTCAAAATTGTAACATGAAAGTATTACGAATATACTTCACCCTTTTCCTTAGCAATTAGCCTTTTTTTTTTTTCATTATCACCTTTGAACTCTACTAATGTTTAAAAAAATGCAACAGAAAAGTAACTGAAAAAAAAGTAAAACTTATGGTCATCCACATTGCTCATAACTAAAAATTAAACTGTAAAATGTGTTTTTAATGAATTTAAAAATAAAATGACTACTTGTGTAAAGTTTAAAGTGAAAAAGTAGTTGTGAAACATATTGTTTATTTAGAAATGGAACTAAAAAGAAGATTTATTTTCTGGAACAAAACACGAGTGCATAAAACATAAAGATCGCTTCCAAAAGAGATATTGAAAGTCATAATTCCATGGTAAACTGGTTTTATGGCAAGTGCAGCTGTAAAATCAATTGACCATGCAGATTGTGCTGGGATTCAATGAGATATTTTATGAAATTATTTCTTTTTGCAGCAACTTGGAATAGTTTACTTTAGGTGTTTCTGAAATTTAACATTTCTAACCTTTGCATTATTTTTAATTTGATTCAAAGCCATATCCAGAGAGGGGACGTGCCCCCCTTTCCCGAAATCCAAAATTTTTTGCAGTGGGAACTCCCCCATAAAAATGTTTCTGGATATGTCCTTGATTTGATTCTTTTAAATTATACAAGTTGAATGAAAATGCACTTAACCTGAAACTGTAGATCAGATATTTTTTTTAAAAGCTTTGTGAGCTTTACAAAATTACACATTTAATCTAAAATTAAACCTAACCTATTAACCAAAGTCAAACATTTAACCTTTTAGGGTCATGTTGTGATGGGTACCAAGAAACTGTCTCCCTACCAACAGCTCATTGAAAAGACTAAAGTGTTGTCTTTTAGAGCTCAGTTATTAGCTACAAATGTGGAAAAGAAAGTTGCTGCCAATCATCCAGAAAGGGTTTGTATCAGTTTATTTACCTCTACCATGTCTTACGCTGCATTCACCTATCAGCCGTCCATTCCGTCCATCAACTTCAGATTGAAAGTGTAACCGATGAAAACGAAGAAGCATTCTGCTACTGTTCATGAAGCATGTGACAATATTCATCCACTAAAGAGAAAGTCTTCTTCTGATGGAAAAGGTTGAAATGAGACTTCTTCTGCTCTCATTCCCATTGTCCCTCAGTTTGCCTCTTATGGCCAGTGGCGCAGCCAGGGAGGAAGACTTATATGCTTATTTGTGCTTCCTTGACGTGAAATTACTTTTTATTAATTTGTTCTGTATAAATATGGAGAAAATTACTAAAAAATCCCATTAAAATAAGGACAACAATCTTTTGAAATTGCCGTTTGAGTAAGAACAACAGTCCCTAAAAATCCTACCATTAAGACAGTCTTCTCACCATAGTTTGCTTGATATTGACCAATTTTTAGAAGTACGTTTAATATAACAATTTTCAAGCTATCCCGATGGGATATTTCATTTTTAAACCGACTTATTATAAATATTATTAAGCTGTAAATGTTTAGAACTAGCAGTACTTCGAACAAGAACAATAGATGACGAAGAAAGAGAACTAAGAACAGCTAGGTTAAAACTTGTATTTTCCTCCCTTTTTGATTTTAAATAAGCTATAATTATCTCAGAACTCTCTTATTAACAATGTTCTCTTAATATGTAATTTAAGTAATTTGGTCATTCACTAAAAGCTATTTTAAAATTTTTCATAAATTTTTGAATTTCATATTTATGTTTAATTATTAAAGGACAGACTAGAGATTATAAGTAAATGCAACTTTTTTTATCTTTTCTTTTAGGTTCCATATTGGGCTGCACAAGAATTTTAGGAAAATATTCAGAGACTGTAACATTGTGGAATATTTTATTTCAAAAATAAAATCATTCTGTCGATAAAAATTTGGAGTTCTCTAAAATCCTTCACATCTGATGAGAAATATTAAATGTATTGTATTCAAACAAAAGAATTCAAAGAGAAAATGCAGCAATATTTGTTTATCTTAAATCTTGGTAATGTGGAAAGGTGACAAAAAGTATGACACATGTGTTTTGGAATGCTGATAAATAGACTCTTATGTGAGTAATCAATCGGGTTACACGTAAAATTCAACGTCTGAACAAAACTTTTCTGTATAGGGCTTACTGCTCTGTAATAGGTTTCCTAAGGTTTGCCCATATGTATATATATATTTCACTATTTGATTTAAAACTTGCAATGTGATACAATGCAAAGTGATAACCGACATAAAATAAATTAAAATTGCTGTTTCTGTTCTTTCTTTTTTTTTTTTAAGCAAAGGCCCTCCTTATGCACACATTTTGCCCATTTAAGCAGGGCATAAAATAAGATAGAAAGTGGGCGACAATAATGTCGCCCAGTACCGAGATGCTGTCGCCCAGTCACTACAGATGGGGCCGGCAAAAATAAAATGAAAGAAAGACATATAGTTTTACAAAATGTCGTTTCTTCCTTAAAGAAAATTAATTTTCTATTCGTTGCCATCCGGCATGTATTCTTGAATGCATCTTCAGCTTCCACTTTCTCTGGTTATCAATGCAAAGACGTTTTCTGAATGCATAAGTTTCGAAAATTTCTGACGGATACTTTAAGTTCTCAACCCCCCTAAAAATAACCTAAAATTGCGTTTTCAGAATTTAAAATTCGAAAAATTGCTGGGGCGAGGCCACTGGCAATTAACAGAAAAAGATACGCTAATTGCATTTTTAGAACTTCAATGTCGAAAAAGTACCATACAAAGTTTCCAAACCTACTTTCCCATAACTTCACCAGAAATTATCTAAAAATGCGTTTATAGCCACTTTCCAGCGAAAGTAAAAATGAAAAAAAATTTATACCGCATGGAAACAGGCTTAATGTATTGTTAAAAAATATCGTAAAAGATAAAGAAAAGTTTAAAATGAATGAAATAATTAAGTAAAGATTGAAAAATTAAAAAAAAAGTGAAAGTACGGTTTTGAGACAGGGAAAATGTGTGTCTGTCCCCCAGGCAACTGCTCCTGGAAAAGCAGTCTTAGGAGGCACCGAGTTGTGTAATGTCAAAATTAAAAAACCTAAATTTTCCCCCTTATTATAGTGAAACATAAATTATGCAATGCTCAAATAATACAATATTTCTTTTACAAATTTTCAAAGCATCCTTTTGGGAAGAAGCGGAGGGGGGGGGCGGAGCTTTTAAGTGTCGCTTGAGAAGGCAGACTTAGAGCTTTTCGATATGGGCGTAAGTAAGAAGGGGAGGGGGGCCTGCCCCTGGATTTAAAACAAAATCCGAATTTTGTTCTGCATTTTTATGAGTAAAAGCGTTTCAACTTTAAAAGGTTTAGGTTTGCTTTTTTTCCCTAAAATTTTTTCACTCCCAAATGCGTCTCCTATGGCCTCAAAATGCACCAGTTTGCATATAGTTTTCAAAATTTTCCCGGCGGAGAATCCCCCGGACCCCCCTTCAACTGTTAGAATTTCATATCGCCGGTTAAGGAGGACGCTTCATGTGGCTCTATCCCCCTAAATGTTGAGCTGAACCGGTAATGCGGTTGGGAACACTTATGGATTTATGAGGGGCCCCCAAATGGAAAAACCTCAAAAAGATGGCCAGCACATAAAAGCTTATGAAATATGAATATTAATTGGATGCAGAGAGGAGGTGGTAATTTGGATTTTTTCTTGAATTTCAAGTTTTTTTTTTTTTTTACACAAAATTTGATTAAGACATTGATGTATGATTTCTTATACAGCGCTATGAAATGAAAAAATAGCCAAAGAATGGCTTAATATATTGCTTAAATAGCAGTCGATACTTAAAGGTTTCCTGAAAAAGCCCGGAATTTCCACCATACCCAGGTGGGCTAAGCTTTTTCAATTTTTTTTTTTTTTTTGAAAACTGTATAATCAGTAGGAAAAGTCGCAAAAACAGTTTAACACTGTTAAAATATGTATAAAATTTAACTCGCACAACCTCAACGGATAATGATTTTTTAAGATGAGGGGGGGGGGGTGTGTATGGACATTAGGGGAAGCAGATCTTAATGTCGTCCAGTAAAATTTCCTTAAAATATGCTCTGCATTTAAGGAGTATATATTCAAAGTGAAGCTTATGAATTCAGTAATATTTGTTTGCTGGTTCTTGTCTGCATTATTTTTGACTATGGTATATTTTATTTTGTTGCATTTTTAAGTATTATTTTTCCATTTATGACTTCATCCCAGGCTTTTTTGAATTAAAGAGAATATCGGCTGTAAAAAAATAAAAATACATGTGCTGCCATCTATCTACTAAATAAGGAAGTATAACAGGTTCTTGTTTGTGGAAGGAGCACAACAGAAAGTTGCAAAATCCAGGATAATTTATTTCACCAAAAATGAAATTAAAAAATTGAAAATATATTCTTATTTGTTCTTGTTTCTATCAAGTATTATATTTAACTAGGCTTGACGTATTTGTTTTATGAATTTATAATAAGTTCCAAATTTAGTGAATTAAAGAATCTGTTTACGCTATATTTCAAGGGCATCAATTTCAAAAACATGGTTCATTCCCAGAATTCACTGCTCAGATCAAAAGTAATGTAAACAAAAAGAGAAATGCTTTGAAGTTAGTACAGTGGGATTAATATTGTTTAAAGTTCTCTTCACATGCTAAAAGATAAAATTGATTTCTATTATTTTTTCTTATTTATGATATGAGATTGGACTGTATGAAGGTTTTGTATGCGTGGTATATCTTGCTTTTAGGAAAAAATAATTGCAATAAACATTTTGTACTACGTTGTACAGTGCGCTTTTATTTAATAGGTACCCAAAGTTAATTTAAAACTTTATTGGCAACATTTTGCAATGTTGTAATTAATCGCATTTAATTTTGCGTGAATATGTGTATAAGGTGGCAGCATTAGTTTTTGCACAGCACCGGGTAAAACACTTTTGCTAGGACCTTTTTTCTTCATAATAAGCCAGCACGGGACCCTGAGTGGTCGCATGGATTACCTAGTTATTATTATCTGCCCCCTGTGTGTATATATTTAAAAAAACGAAATTAGGGTCTAGTTACACCTGTTTAGGAGGGGCTATAAATATTTGTGAGCCATACCAGCCATTTAAAATTTTTACGGAAGAATAGAGGATCAAGGGATATGAACTTAATGTATACTGCAGGGGTCAGCAAAGCGTAGCTCGTTAGCCATATGTGGCTACTTGAATCCTCACAATTAGGCGAGTGAATTTCAAAATTAGGAAAATGATAAATGCACTTTGCTTTCAAAAAATACATTCTAAATATTATCAGATATTTACAAAATAAAGATGAAGGTATCTTCATTAGCAAATCTAATTATTTTGAACTTTTATTCATGTTTGAAATTTACAAGTTACTTTTATAATAATATAAAACTTTATAAGTATCTTCAAATCATTTACTCTCATTAATTAACATGTATATTATATGAAAGAGAGTTGTTTATGAAGATACTCTATACATATGCATGCGAGGGAATTCATTATTCAATGAATTATATTAATATATTTATTAAATTGTGATTATGGCTCTTTCAAAAAATTCCCGACTCCTTAAACAGTGAAATTGGCTTTTCAGTTTCTAAAGTTTGCTGACCACTGGTTCAGTGCACTAAAAAAAAGCAATGAAATATATGCACAAAAGCATTCTCAGAGCGGAGATTGCTTCTTTATCCCCCCCCCCCCCCCCCCCCCCATGACGGCTGGTTGTGAGCGCCAAGTAAGTAGATTACTACTCTACACCTGGGATACTACACTGTTGCGGTTTATGTCTGTCAATCATAGACATAACTGAAAATTTTATAATTTTTATGTATAACCTTATATGGGAGGCACCTAAATCTTCAGCTATATTTCTGTATACATCTAACATCTAACTAAATTCTAAAATTATGTGATCCTGAGTACCTTTTAGTTTGGAGGGTTCGATACAGACTTTTTTTTGTGTGTGTGTGTTGAAGGGCCCAAAATTATCCAGGATTGAACTTGTATTCTTATACAATATTTCTAGCCCTGAGCCACAGAAATGAACCTCACTAAAGATTGATGTCGTATTTTTTTAGAAAAGCTTGGGAAGGGGGATTTTTAGACATGTCTACAACATAAATGCATTCGAAAACCTTATATTCTATAGAATTACAAATATTCTTTCTCTAGCGCCCAGTGCGCCGCCCTAGCTCCCTATTGTCTCATCCTCATCAGAGTACGTCTCGAAAACTGGGCCATTGACCTAGCAAGCGCAGTAGCGGTGGCGCTGGCAGACGACTTGTCTGCGCTCACCCACCCCTTCTTTCACCTGCACCCTTTTGAGATCATGCGCAGCGACTCACTTTGAGATGGTCGCGCAGTATGAAATTTGGTAAGTAGATCGAGGAGGGGGTCGATTTAGGCGCCTATGTGCTGGGGCGGCTCTCTCTCCACCCCCCCCCCCTCCCTTTCTCTTGTCGGATTTTCGCGTAGAATCGTTTTCAAGGTCTTCCCTCGTAAACTGGGGAGACAAGTCTCGTGGGGTATCGATTGCTCGACATTTCTGATGCAGTTTATTTTTTAGAAGGAAGGAATGTGGATGACTTTACGTCCCACTTTCCCTCTTTCCCTTTCTGTTGCCGTGCGGAAAATTTTACTATTTTAAAGTTTAAAAAAATAGTTTTTCAGATCGCACCTAGCCTTGAGGCGACACTACTGTCCCGTAAGATTACAAGTATTGAAATTAAAACACACTTCTTCGATTCCTCATTAGCATATTAAATTTGATTACTTACTTTCCTATTATTAAAAGCAAGTATACTGCTGATGATTCTTAGTGAACACGGTAAGAGGCAACGAGCATTCGATATTAATAATTAGATTTTTTTTCTGGCTGCGGCCGCTAGCAGGAGGAAGCAGGTAGCAAACCCACAATTTATGGTATGGGTGATTCTGTTCTGAAAATTTTCGAGCACATGTTCCGAAAGTAAAAAAAGAAACTGTTTTCCGAATTTTTTTTAACTTAAGATTTTTTTGACAATATCTGCTTTTCTTTCTACCTTCAGACAAGCAAACATTTTGTACTATTTTAAAAACTTTCAATACAATAACCTTTTCCAGAAAAAAAAAAAAAAAGACTGCTGGTAATATATTAGACATTTCATTTAATTACTTGAGGCAGGGTTCGTGCTAGGCTGCGGGATTGTGCGACTCCCGCAATATTTTTTGAAATACCACTCAAAAAAAGTTCGTTTGCGCGCTGTCCCCGCAACTAGCGAATACGCGTTTAAGAGATCGCGAAACTACTATTCTAATCTGATATTCAATGCAAACTAAAAGGAGTTTGTTTGCTTTCAACTGGCATCTTATCCCCATTAATGAAAAGAAAGATCTAGGAGCTCTATTTATGTTCTAGAATGGAATCGTTTCGAAATTTACGATCGCAAAAAATTAATCTTTTTCATAAAATCACGATGGAAGAAAAAGATGCATATGAAAGTATCAGCACTCGTTGACATATCTGCTATGTCTACATTCTTTTATTGTGTCATTTAGTTCTCACCTTGTATTTTTACCTAGTGTGAACCCTGCTAGGGAACCACAACCCTTCAATGATACTCTTCAAGCATAGGGGTATCAAGGAGGGCCAGGTCCACACAGCAATGTAGGAAGGCTGGGCTGACGCCCAGTTAATCTACTTCCGGTCGGCCACGAGGTGTCGTCGAACTTCACTTACCCGTGCCTGGGGGAGGGCAGCCCTAAGGCCACGTGCTAACAGGGTGAAAGAGTGAAGTAGAAAAGTGTGAACCCTGCTTGAGGGATTATTTTTGACCTTATGTATATATTTGCGTATGTACTGTTGTGTTGCGGGGGGGGGGGAGATTGTTAACGTAAGTGTATTGTTTTTAATTTAAAATTGATGGCTCATACTTTTTCTGAAAATTTTGAGTGTAATTCCGATAACTTTTTTTTTTTTCGCTTAGAAACACCCATGTATGGTGTGTAAAATATCCTGGAACAAAATTACTTGCGTATTTCCCTGTTTATACATAAATTTCAACATACATCTTACAATTAACTTTTAACATTGCTACCTTTTCCTTCAACAAAAAATTTATTATTCTAAATAATGTATAAATATATATATTACTTTTTTCACAGCGGGGGAAGCACTTGCCTAATCGGCATGAGCCCTTTACAAAGCCACGATAATTGCTAGCCATTTGTGAAGGGTCACCTGATAGGAATCCTGCATTAATCCAAACACATAGTAGTCAGATGGCGCGACCACAGCTACGCCACCTCCCTTTTTAGCCCACTTTCCCGTAAAAGTAAAAAACAAATAAAGTATCGTTAAACATAAAGAAAAAGCAAATATAAGTGAAACAATTAAATAAAGATTGGAAAATAAAAAAATTTGAATGTTGGGTTTTGAATCTAAAAATAGAAAATTAATTCAATTTTCCGAAAAATTTTCAAAAAATAAATTTTAAGACTTATTTGACGATACAAAGTTCCCAATTTTTTAAGGAGACTAGCGCTTTTCACCTAATCTCACGATCTTCCGTTTTTAAGTTTATTTCTCTCGATTTTTAAAAATTGTTCTTAACAATTTCCCAATGCTTTAAAAGTAAGCCTAACGTTTTCATTTATGAGCAACATTCTTGGCAACCAACGTTATCGCTTCGCAACCGTTCATTGCAGAGTTTACTGTGTGAGAAAATAAGATTTTCAGCTGCCCGCTTCCTCCACCATCAATCACGCATTAGTCAAATCGTTATTGTGAGATTTTCTTTCAATTGCACCGTAAAATCAGCGACAAATTTGCAAGATCTCTAATCTTTTAAGTGAATTTTCTTAATTTCTACAAGGTACATGTAAACACATATTTTGGAAACGTGCCAACATCAAACACGTGCTTCGCTAAAAATTAGCGTGCGCCGTGCGTTACAATCTTTTGCATCCTATAAATATTTGAATTGTTTCAAAAGTTAGGTGTTTTAACACATGAGCTGGAGACGTAGCATGCGCAACTATGTACGTAGCGAGCTAATAAGTTCAAAAATGTTCTAAAAAAATACACCTGTTCATACATTATATGAAAAATTTTTGACCCTTGTGTGACTTAAAAGTGGTGATTTTAAACGGGTACAAATACCAACCCCGCTTTTAAACGACAATGCACGAAACGGGTTCTAGTACCTGCCCCCCCCCCCCCCCCCCTTATAGGTAGCAATCCGCGAAACAGGAATAAATACCCGCGCCCGCTCATAATGTGTTACTAATAAGGCTCGACCGATGCATCGGCGCCGATTGTTCAACAAAGTTGCCATCGGCATCGGCGGCAGATGTTAACTTTAGAAAAACATCGGCCCATCGGCCGTAAAAAACATCTAAAAGCCGATGCAAGGCCGATGTTTTTCGCAGTGACAACTTTCCAGAAAACATTCTGTCTTTCAGTTTCTTTTTTTCTCCATAGCTCAATTTCTATTTCCATACAGTAACAGGCAGCACATAAGTTTAAAAAACAATACAAAAATAATGTCATTCTATAAAGTATTTGATAAAAAATTCGGAAAACTAGTTTAAGCGATCGCTGCCCGAAAACCTTCATTATTAAAATAGTTCTCTTTGAGCAGAGCAGCTCGCGAAATAGAATATGTTTAAGTAAAAGTCATACAGGCGTCTTATGGGTGCTATTTACTTTTTGCACTAGGTTAGTTGCCTCATTTTTGTCCGTTTTTCTTTTAATAATGACTTAGTGCATTAGATGTCATTGTGCAATAATATTATTCCATCTGCTTTTAGTTTGTCATGTTTCTTATTATTCCGAAATTGTAAACAATAAAAAGTCAACTCAATCAAAGTACGATAATAATTTTAATTTTTACCAGCGTAAACATTTTCTCTTTGCGGTTTTTTTTTTTTTTGCTTCTTCGATCCCACGTGTTACAGTTTTTCTGCAATTGTGCAGCAATCTTGTTGCATCTGCTTTTAGTGTGCGGTTGTTCTCATTATTTCATTTTTAGTTTACAGCATAGAAAAAAATTGGTCAAAAATAAGAAACACTTTCCAGTATAAATATTTATTGATCGGAATTTTGTGTGTCCAAGTTCGACTTGCAATTTTTAAAAATTGAATTCTCAAAATGCGAGTTCGCGCGACAGGATTTAATAACATCTTAATAAAAATGCTAAAATTGCTTTATTTTCAAAAATTGATCAATGCATATAATTTTTTTCAAAACGCATCTTAACATTTTTTATACGATAATTATTTTAATTTTTCTCCGTTTATACTTCGTTTCTTTAGCGCATTTTTCTGGCTTTTTTGATGCCACGTGTTGGACAGTTGACAGTTTTTCTGCTATTGTACAACAATCTCGTTGCATCTGCTTTCAGTTTAGAATATTTCTTGTACAACATAGAACATAATGATAAAAATATGAATCAATTTTTCAGTATAAATAAATGTTTATTGATCGAAATTTTATGTGTCCAAGTTCGACTTGCAATTTTCAAAAATTTAATTCTTTAAAAACGAGTTTGGGATACAGGGTGGAACAATACCTTAATAAAAATGCTACAATTTCATTAATTTCAAAAATTGTCAACGTATATAAAAATATATAATTTTTTTAAAAATACATCTTAATTTTTATAAACGATCAAGTGTTTTCAGAAGATTATTTGTCAACAGAAAACTGCGGGTGCTCAAAATATTGGTTTATTTCGGTGGCCTTACATTGCGCTCATGAAAATACAAAGAGCATGTCAAGTATTTCAGTGTAATTTTCAACTCATAAGAAAAAAAAATCTAATAAGATTAGTTCTTAAGACCCAGTATTCATTTGTAATGACAAAAAAATCTCACGTTTATGTTTTTAAAGCAATATTCAATATCTCTTGGTTATGAACAAGGGATATACTATACAAGGGATAATACTGCGAGCGAAATTTTTTAATATTTTATTTTTATTTCAGAAAAGAGCTTAAAATAACTTTTTTAATGAAAAATAAACATGTAATCGTACCCGCTTTTCTTTTAAAAACGGGGGGGGGGGGGGGATCATGAAAAAAAATCTGAGAGGAGGGGGTTGACAGTTTCGTTAAAAATACAAACCCACATTATTTGTTAGTCTGTGTCATAACATCTGCATTCCTCTCCATGAAGAAAATAAAGGGAGCTGCACTTGGCATTTGCAGTGCAGGTGTTATAAAGAGAAAATGTTGAAGGATAAGGAATTAAACCCGAGCCGATCCAATAGTTGTTGAGTATTTTTTTTTTTTTTTTTGCAAAGATTAAAAAAAAGAATTGAAAATTCTCTAATATAGCATTTTTTAATATTTTTAACCTCCAAATAGTTTCATAGGCGTAACTAGGGTTGGTGAAAGGGGGGGGGTCACCCTAAAAATGTACAGGCTAAACACCAATATGAAGTGTAAAAGAGTTTAAAATTTACTAGTCATAAATATTTGTCTCTAAAGATATACTCCTTGTTTATTTCAGGCATCTCCCGGGGGGGGGGGGGGGTGCTACCCCCTCTGAGCAAGTCAACTCCTCCCCCCCCCCCCGGCAAAAAATTCAGATCACAAGTTTTAAAAAAAGAAAGAAAAGAGAAATTACGCTTTTAAGACACTTTACTTTCAGAAACTTTCAGGGAAAAGGACATTGAACACTATCACGAGCGACACCAAAAGTAACTTAAAAGATATAAGACTTTATTTTGAAAAAAATTGCGGGCGGAGAGTAACCAAACTCCTTTCTGTTTCCTCTAACATCACCAAAGTATCCCAAAATTGCATTGCTAGGAAGATTTCAAAAAGATTACTGGGGAGAGCCCTCGAACCCTTGCCTCCAGAGTTAGCCTAAGATATAGATGTAAGACCAGTTACAAAAATTTAAGTTGCAGAAGCCCCAAATACCCACTCCTCTAACTTCACCAAAGATCTAAACATACATCTACAATATATACATCAAAAAGCTATCAGATATTATATATAAAAAAATTCATATTAACATTATTTCTAGTCATATATATTTGTATATATAAAGGGTATGATTTTGAAGCATACACTGCCCTTCCTAATTCTTAACATGCTCCCCCTGCCCCGCAGCCAAGGCAGTATCCAGAATATGTTTTCGGGGGGGGGGGGGGGCGCCCAGACTTAGACACACTTATGTTAAGCAAAGTTTCAGGGAGGAATATATGATACATTGCAAAAGATTTCTGTAGGGCGGCGGCCCGTGGGTCCCTCTTCCCCTACGGCCTTGATTCACAAAAACATTAAACATTCATTACTAGATCTATTAGTTTATTTTTTAAATCAAACGCAATAGAAAATTCAATATTTAGCGCTAAGCAATCTTCTATGTCCAAGCCTTCATAATATTAAAACTGGGAAATAGTGGAATTTTAGAGAAAAAAATCCAAATTCCCCTACAAAAATGCTCATCCCCATAGTAAATTTCTGAAAGTTTTGTTAAATTTGTAGCAAAACGTACCTCAGAAGTGAAAGCGTCTGAATTGAATTTTCTTTTCTTTTTGGATGACGAACGTGTCCATCGCTGGAGTGCAAACATTATTATGTATCGAAAATAATTAAAAATTTATCTAAAATATAAATAATACTTGATTGTAAATTAAAATGCAGCATTAAACCGTAGCAGTGAGATTGGCAACGTTGAACGGATGATTTCCAGAGTCGTAATGCAATCAGTGATGGACCATAATAAGAAAAAAAAACATTTAAAATATAAGAGATGAGAGAACATCTGTAAATGAGGATGAAATGCAAATACAGTTCATCAGTTTTCCAATCGGCTCATCTACAAAAAAGATTTTACCAAAATGGGTGTTTGGACAGGAAGTCGTAAATAAATACAAACTGCTCTTTAAGTTTCTTGATGAGCATCCCTTCCTAGCTTGAGGGTTTAACCCATTAGGACAATTGTTGGCTAGGGGTCCTTCATTTTCAGACCCCATCACTACAACACCGGTTTATCATAAAACAAAACTCCATCACAGTAGAGAATATTTTCCACGAAACTTATTACTTGTGCGATTGTATTCCCAAATTGCTGCCTTTGGGTAAAAAAGATATCAAGAAGGAAAGAAAACCCTCTGGAGTGATTGAAAGGATCTCTGTTTGTCTGTGTGGGGGTACGGGGATTGAAGCCACCTTTCGCTGTAACCCCCCCCCCCCCCCAAGGTAGTAAGGGGGTTGATTATAACCAGATGAAAAGTCCTCTTTATTATGAGTTGCATACTTTGGTCATGATCACAACCCCTCAGAGAAAGAGGAAATAAAATCATATGCATATGTGTTTAATTTTCTTAGGGGGGAAAAAATATGTTCTTTGCAACGCCGTAGCCAGAAATTTTTTTGTGTGACTAAATAAGTAAATACCCAATAGGGGGGGTTGAAACCCCCCCCCCCCACCCGGTTACGCCTATGAATAGTTTAATTACTTTACTAGAATCGCGAGTGATTCTTTCAGTTTTAATTATTATGTAAACTTCCCCCAAACAATTTTGCGGTGCTTGAATAATGCATTTAATGCTTTTATAAACATAAAAATAAATAGTAAATGATTTAAATGACATTTTTGACAAGAATTCTACACGTTTTAATGGTTTAAAGCGACTTTTTTTTCCATCGGCCATCGGCCGATGGAAGATGAGAATAATCGGCCATCGGCCGATCTCGGAACAATCGGCATCGGCCCATCGGCCAAAAAATGCCATCGGTCGAGCCCTAGTTACTAAGCTTCTTTTTGTTCTGCGAACCGCTTTAAGGCTTAATGCTCCTGATGAATAAATAACTGTCTACTTTCTTCAGCAAGCAGTCGTTGTCTGCTAAGCATTTCTTAGTTATTTATTTATATTTTTTTCCTTTAGGTTTATATGTATTTTATTTAATCATTTTTCCCGGTGTAAGTCCAGTTCAGCTTCGACTAAAAGATTCCAAAATGCAGAATACTTCACATTTTAATTTTTGTTATTTACCCACCTTCTGTGCGCGTGTCAATGTTATAATCAGGGCTTGATTTCTAACAGTACATCAAAATTCTGAATTCTCTCTAATATGTAAAAGTTCACTTCAAGTTTGAGCTCCCACGCAAATTAAGCCCTGGTTATGATTGCGAATTTGCAAAAATCTTTCCTTAGAAGACATTCAGTAAAGTGGCTCGTTACGGGCTAGATTTCCAAAAAATAGTTGATCACAGTGTTAAAACTCTGGAGTGCCTTTGATCTGTTCGATATGCAACTCTCAAATATCTGAATATATATACGAATTAATGGTCGGATTCAAAAAAAAGATGCATAATCGAATAATGGCTTTGTAAACAGTAAAAGAGTTAAAAAACTATTTTTATATTGTTCCCACGGACGTAAAAGTCGACATTGAAAGTGCCCACTTCCTAGAAGGCGAGGGTTACACCCTCCCAACCGCCGAACAGCAACTCGATCCCTAAAATTAGGGATCAGAAGGAATTGATGCGTTTCAAACCTCACTATTTTGTGCTCCCAAGAAATTGATTTCACTTTATATGCTTGCTTAGTTATATTATATAAATATTTGCTTGCTAATCCATCACAAGGGTTATAATTTTCCCCAATTTTTGTCTTGGCAATGCATTATAATAAACGCTTCTATGAGTTTTCAAATCTTATTCGGCGGATGCCCCCCCCCCCCCTCTTCAGAGCGATGGCCCACCCCTTTAAAAAAAATACGTAACGTTCCCTCCAGATCGGCCAAACAGTCGACCAAGTACCCCCCTTAAAAAAATCTCAATGGTGCACCCTGCGTCACCCCCCCCCCCCCCTCCCTGGTGGGTCTTGTTTCAACCTGCCTTACATACACGAGAAATCTACAAAATCGCTTGATCAAAGTATTTTCACACTGACCCCTCTCGGCTCTCCCCCTAGATCAAAAAATCAGTGCGTATGATTTTTTTTCTTTTTTCAGGCAGCAAAGTGTTTTTCCTTTTATTTCTTTCTTTAATCGCTTCTGCTTTAGCACCCCCAGAAATATTTTGGGGATGCTGGATCCTCGCAGCACCCCCGGATTGACGCCCCTGGCTAATTTTGTTGAAACAATATTGGATCGATTTGATTTTGCCACTAGGTATATGTTACGGATTCCGTACATCTGTCCGTGGAAGTTCCTTTCGATAACTTGATAGTGAACTCTTCGTCGGATTGTATAACCGGGCGCACCTATCCACACTAAAGCAACCCCGGTAGCGATGCCAAGGGGCGACCTCCCCTTCCCGACGGGCTATTTCTAGATCTAATGACGTAGCGGCGAAAAGGCGGAAGGAACTATTAGCGGATGACGCGGCCGGGGCAACCCTCCCTTTTGGATGAGCGCCATCCCGAATTCGAAGACAACGACCCCTCGTCATCGTCTACGGCGGCACGGCGTTGCGCAATAATCTCTCTCACTTTCGCTTTCTCTGGCGGCGGAAGATGCTTCTCGTTCTTCACAGTGCGGGATTTCTGATTTAATCAAGGCTGCCACCGTAGGGGTTCTCGGATAGGACCATTATAGTTTCCAGTTTAACATTGAATTTCATAATTATTCAAATTCCGTTAAAAATATATATATTAACTAAAGTTTTCTATGCATTATTGAAACCCCTGGCGGACCTCAGTTTAAAAAAAAACAAATGGGCAAAGAAGTGTGATAGCTTCACAGGGGCCGCCGACACATTTATGCGTCTGGTTTTTTTTTTTTTAATCAAAATATATTGTTACGAGAATCGTTGTTTCAAACTGACGAAAAGTTAAAATAGAGAGAGATTCTCAAAATATTGTAATGAAAATTCACATTTGTTGATGTGACTTACAAAACAAAAGTAAAACTTTATCAAGAGATTCAGGAGCAGGGTTGCCAAACGTCCCGGATTTTGAGAAATTATCCCTCGTCCCGGGGAACTTCAATATGGGACACCAAAAGTCCCATATTCTTGTCAGGATCGGAGTTTTTCGGATATCTAGTGACACTTGTGTGACGGTTTCGTACCGGATATCCGGCTCTGATGCTCGAAGCCTGTATGTTCTATACATTTTTAGAACATCTGATAGCTTCCAAATACGTGATAAGAGTAATCTACAGGTACAGTGAAACCTATGTAAGTTGACCACTTGCAGTGCAGCGCTTTAATGGCCAACTAAGACAGGTGGTCATTTTATAGAGGGTGAAGGGCTAATTCCGTTCTGGACAAAAGTGGTCAACTTACAAAGGTGGTCAACAAAACAGGTTTTACTGTATTTTGAAAATACGCTAATTAACGTAATTTAAAAAATGAGATACCGGATCTTCCGTGTAGTAGCCGGATCGGATACCGAATGTTTGAAAATCGGTCGAATACCGGATATCTAACAAACCCCCGCCCCCCTCTTTCCCGGTAGCTACGTCATTGCCGTCCCGTATATTCAGCTTTTAAATTAGTAACTCTATTCAGGAGGCTCTATTCTCATAGGAGGATGATATTTGAAGTGAAATAAAGTTAAAAATATTTTGAGGTGCCTTTAAAACACGCTCGAAAGGATTGGTTGAAAATGAAAAATTCTTTCTGCTTCCTATCTTAGTCATTGTTTTATGCTTACTCAGTATGGCAAAGCAATGATTCAATCATATAAACAAACGTTTCTCACAGAATTTCATTAAATTGGCAATTGCTTTCTAAACAATGAGTTTTCTGTAAAAATAAGAAGCATTAAATAAATAACTCGTGAAAATGAGTTTCCCTCGCATACGCTATTGTTTCTTCATTTTTTACATAGCTTCGTTTTTTTTTTGTTTTTTTTTTAAATTGAAAACTTTGTTTCCTTCATTGAAATTTATTCAGGAGTGCGTAATAAAACCTTTGACCTAATATCAAACATAATTATGAAGCTGTAAATTGAGCTCGACTTTTTAAATAAATAGGTTGAATTTTATTGTTACATGTAATCAAATAAAAATGTTTTCAATATTATAAACCAGACAAAAATTTCTTTGAAAATAGTTTTTACTCGATTTGTTAATTATAAGCGTTTCGTTCGTGGATTGTTTACTGTAGAAATATAGAACACTTTTGAAGTCGCTGAACCTACATGACCCAATATGAAAGAGTTTTTCCCAGCTGATTGGGTGGAATACAATAGAATAGAAAACCATTCAAAGACCATGTTAGGCATATTTTAATTGCTTCGAAAATTTATTCTCTTTTCGAGTGAGAGCATATAAAATATCGTTTCCTTTATATGCACTATCACGTGTCACTTGTTTAGAAATGAATTTTGTAACAAAAATTAATCCTATGGTGCACATATCAAATTTTTCTCTTTGAAAAAATGTCTTTTAATTCAAGGGGATCTAAGTGATGATCCGCCCCAAAGCAGATGTATACAGCGCGCGAATCCATTTCCCTTAGGTTATGGGAAAATCGAGTTCTAAGATAAGCTGCTGCAACCAGAGCAAAAAAAAAAAAACAATTTTTCGGACTTCTCATTCCGAAGCTCACATAATTAAGCATAGATAAAGGGGTTTCTTATATTCTTATAACCCCTGACTGCAAATGCTCTGGGCCCCACATTCCTAGCTTCGGATGTTTTGCCCCATCCCTTCCAAAGTATATAGGGGCATTAAACATATGTGCAAAGTCATGCATTTTTATAGTGTTCAAAAATTCCTATTTGCTGCTTAAAATTGAAATTATTATTAAGACTAAAACGGGAGGGGGGGGGGGGGTGCTAGCGTTATCCCCATTCTGCCTTTTTTTTAAGAGCAAGAGTGCATTTAATTACTCATTTCAGTTACTGTTCGAGGTAAGTAATTTTTTTTTTTTTTTTTTGGCATTACGTTATAGATTTTCATTTGTTTTGTTTTTGTCAATCGTGCCCCAGACCTTCAGGGGGTTCCCGTTTCTATACACACGAAAAAGAATTCTGGTTATTCCCACATTTATCATAGTCTGGGGGGTTTATATGATTACGTTTGCCACGCATGACTTCGGATTAGCACTTGAACTGGGTTTCATAGCTCGAATTTATCCGTCACTGGTGAAACTTCTGAGCAAGTCCACCTTCCATGACGACCATTTTTGAATGAAACAGCAAGTGGTCGCTTTGGGAAGGTTTCAGCATTTTCTTGCCACTCAGGGAACAATGAGAAAACAATCATTGTAAAGTACATAAACGCCCGTTTTTACAAACGGGACATTACTGTCTGGAAACACCCCAGTGCCCAGTTTCTCGGCGCACGCTGTCCATTAAACGCGCCACTGAATCTCCAGCCGAGAGCGAACGTCAGCGGGCTTTAATTCTTCCTCCCCCCTCCCGTTCGATTCCTTTTTCGCGCCGAATGCTCGGAGGCGACCGATCCCAAGGTCTCGGAGGGGGTTCACGGCCAGGTAGCGGCACAGGAGCGCCGCTGTGCGCGCGGGGGCGCCGTTTTCGGTTTGCTTTTCTCCGAGAAAAGGTAGCCGCGCTCTTTTTTTCTGTTTTTCTCTTCGTCTTTCCCTTCAGAGGAAATTTCTTGATTCTCAGGATGACATGACGATTTCATAACACGTTTCCCCCTTCATTACATCATTGCGCCTCTCAGAACAAATAAAGAGGAGTTTTAATGGGACAGTTTTCCATTAAGGAAAAATCATTTTGGAAAATGCGCTCAAAAAAAAAAAAAAAACTGATAAGTTTTTGCTTTTGTGTTTTGATAATATGGAGAAAAAATCAATTTTGTGTTAAGAGTACCAAATTTTTTTTTTTTTTCGCTCTATATCCCACCGTCCCGTCCCCTCTTTTTTTAAAAAAAATCTTTCTTTCTCCCATCTTTTTTTTTTCTTTTTCCCTCAAACGGGCAGCACAGAAAAGCAATTTTTTTTTTCTAGACAGACTTGTTGGAAACAATATCCTCAACATTTCATTCCATCATTAAATCAAACACTCATAGCATAAAACACTTTTCTACTTTCTGTTATATAGTTCTGCAGGGCAAAGTAGTTCCAAAATCTGATGTCGCAAAAATACGAGACAGTTTTGTTTGTTATGAATAGGAAAGGTTTGTGATAAATAAAAAGAAAGCTATACGGTCAAACTTGACTATTTTAGCAACGTTTTATATTTTAAAAATTTTGAAACTTTAACTGCTTTTTAACCTGCTTTCAAAAGGAGGAGATTATCAATTACAGTCGATTCCGGTTAATCGGACCATATCGGGACGCGATCATTTTGGTCCTTTTAACCTTCTGGTCCTATTATGCGAATATGGAACAAGATCGACGTACTATACGTTATATATGAAGTTTTAAAAAACACACAACAGCCATTAAAACTTCTGTTAAAATATACATTACTTATTTTACAATCAAAGTATTTTGTTAAAATTATAATTTTATTTTATTGTATGTGCTGACTGCTCAGCCGAGTAAGTTCGAAAATTCCTTGAACTTTGACCTTTGCTTTAATAGTATCGCCATCTAGTGGGAAGTTTGTTAAATGTATCCCCTGTAAATATCGTTGGATTTTATTGAAGGTTAATTAATCTATATATATAAAATGAAAGTTTGATGAACTTTCGAGTTGGCAACGTCCATGTTTATATACGCGCTACAGCAAAATCTACGCAACGTACGATTACGAAAAGTGGCACAAAACTCTATCGTATCTTGGTGGTTTGCACTTCGAAGCTGTTTTTTTGAAATTCGTTCAATATTCTTTAAATTCAACAATGAAAATATTAATCCTCCAGCATTTTCTTTACTTCACACGATTTTTGAAAGTGAATTAAAATGAAGTGAGTTTCAGAAATTCCGCGGATGAATGTAAACAATAATGGTGCCGTCCTTGCATGTAACGAAAATCAGTGTGTTTTAGAAAGTCTTTTCAGATTTGATTGATTATTTCAATGAAATTTATTTTTTAAAAGATGCAATCTATTAAAAATTGCAGTTACAATTACATCAGTAGCAAATAATGTTTACTGCATGAGTGATTCTGATCCGACATTTCCGAAAATCTTCGAGCACCTGTTCCAAAAGTTAAAAAAAAAAAAAAAAAAAACGAAATTTTTAACATTTACTTATTTTAAGATTTCTTTGACAATTAATATCTGTTTTTCTTTCTACCTATTTAGTACTGCTTTAAAATAGTTTCAATACAATAATTCTTTCCAGGAAAAAAAAGACTTCTGGTATACAAAACCTTTCATTTAATTTCTTGAAATATTATTTTTGAGCTTATATATATATATATATTTGCGTATGTACTGTGTGTTGAGGAGGGGGCGGGGGGTTGTTAACCTATATAGTTTTTTTATTTTAAATTGATGGTGCATACTTTTTCTGAAAATTTTGTCTGAAGTTCGGAAATTTTTTTTTCCGCATTGAATCACCCATGGTTATTGGACAGGTGGAAAATTTGATTTTCTTTTTTAGAGGCCTGCTTGAACAATATATATCGATTTCAAGCATTATTATTCAATTAAGCGGCTCGCCCAACCAGTTTGATTCAACTGGGATGAAAAATTTTAATATGTTAATAGATTATTAAACTTATTAGTAACATAGTATCTACTCATAAAAATAATATTCATTAATTACCAAAAACAAGTAGCGAAGTACTAATACACTTAATGTTTTAATTTTTGTATCACAATTTACCCTTTTTATTGGTTGAAATAAACATTTATGAAATAACATTTATATTTTTGAATTCAGACTCAGAAAGAATGTACTGCTATCTATCAGAGTCAGAGTAAAAAAGAAAAGCTAAGTAAAAGTTTTGATGATGTAATAAAGATAAATATGCCACATGATACAAATATAGATCAATAAATATAGGTTATTAGTGATAGATTGAAATAATTTTATACCTAAATCAAAGTAGATATACATTTGTGGAAAAAGACTGGCTGAAATAAGTTTTTTATCGGTTCAGAAGTGACTTAAGAAGTCGCCTTCGGTGTCTTGCTTGGGGAAAAAAACAAGTTGCGCCGTAGGCGCCGCTATTTTAACTTTGCACGGGCAACGCCGTTGCGGGTACCGCTAGTGTTTGATAAATTAAATTTTATGTTCGGTGACCTGCTTTAAATCCCTTCTACGCGGGCAACTTATGGTTCCTGTTTTATACTTGCTTTGATTTCTCTGACCCGATTAAACGGATTTTTGGTCCCAATAAGCGATTATATTAGGCTTATGTAATAGGAAATGTTTTGGCTCTTAGAATTTGGTCCGAATAAGCGGCTGGTCCGATAATCCGGTGATCCAATCAAGCGGATTCCATTGTAGTATTGTACGTATCATCTGAAAGTGAATGCAATAGTGAGTTTAAAATTCTGTTTCTAACACAGATATTGTGAGCCCAATGAAAGTGCGAAAAAAGCAGCTAAACGTTATATTCACTTCCAGATGAAGTAAGAACCTAAAATACAATAATGTGTTTCAGTGCTCAATATTTGTATCATACAAGACACAAATACTGATGATGTTATAAAAAGTACCGCAGATAAAAAGTTGTTTTTAATACTAAAAAATTACTTGTTATATATTTTAACGTGATTCAAATACACTATAAGTTAATTTGAATGATACTTTACACTAAAAACTGAAAAGCTTGCTCTTAAACTTAAGAAAATAAATAAGTTAGCTTCAAAAAATGTTTTACTCCCCCCCCCCCCCTCCACATACACACAAACGGAGAGGGGAAGAGAGAGCGAGAGAGAAAATAACGTAAAGTGCAAAGGCTATTAATATTTACAAAAAAGCACAGTACCTTTAATGTTATTTGTTATGTGTTTTGTCAATATTACTTCTACAAATCTATTAACCTCATTCGAGTAGATAAAAAACGCTCAGCTTCAGCAGGTGAATCAATTCATATAATTGTGTCTCCAGAATTTCTCCATTCTGTTTCAAATTAAAATGCATCAATTGTGACCTCTAACTTTGTTTGTGGAACTAAAATGCCACACACAAAGCCTAGATTAACAAAAAGAGTTCGCACATTTCGGAATTATTTTTAAATTGTGAGAATTAGCTTGCGTTTGGATGCGTCATTGTTTTGAAATGGCATCTAATTGGCTGCACACCACTACAATAAGTCTGAATTCGCATTTAAAAACTAAAGAAATAATATAATAAATAATGAATCAAAACGTAATTACTGGAACGAATTTGGAAGTGCCTAAGTATTAGCTGGCCTCACTTTTCTGGATGGCCCGCACATTTATTATGGGCTCCCCTTGCCAGATCATGCTTTGGGTGTCCTTCCTTTTTTTTTAAGCTTAGAAATAATGAAATAATTTTTGGGGAAAAAAATAAAACCGACTTCAAATTAAAAATTGCGCTAAAAAGTAAAAAAAAAAATTTTTTTTTTCTTTGAACAGCATTGATACGACTTTAAAATAATATTTGAAGTTTGCGCAAAATTATGGCAGTCTAATTATCATTACACCACGTGTTACTTAACATGGGAACTGTTGCGAACTCTCAGCCATTTATATTTATAATTGATTCATAATTACAAAAAATTTTATCTATCATAATTTTGCACCGACTTCAAAATTTATGTTTACAAGTCGTGTGGATGTTGTCTAAAGAATGAATTCATTTTTTTACTTTTAGCGTAGTTTTTGATTTAAAGTCGGGTTCTGTTTTTCTCCGAAAACTATTCTATTTTACCTAAATAGAATGTTTTTTGCCCCAAAAATTTGTTTATTTCATCTTTTTAGTCAAAATAAATACATTTTTCATACGAATACTCTACTTGAAAAATACATAGCAAATGGCACACTTTGACTGACTGTCACTAAAAAATATTCATCTGTATGGAGTTTTTGTAATAATAATAATTGTAAATCAATCCTTCGGGGATTATTTATGAGTCCTTTTTCGAGAATGCATTTCCTGAAATTCCAAAACAGATCCCCAGGATTGCTCTTTCAAAATGTGTTTAAAAACTTGTTCAGTGAGAGAAAGAGAGGGGAAAAAATATGTATGACTATTATTTAACTATTGGCAAGTATTATGCTGTTTTTTTTTTTTTTTTTTTTTAAAATTTGGATGAATAATTTTTGGTCATTTATGCTACACTTGTAATACACTAGATAAAAATAGTATGGAATACTTCATCTTTATGTGTGAAAGATTTTACTGAGTTGAAAAAATTCAGTCATAGCCCTCTTAAGATTCATGGCTCCCCTTTTTTCTTATTTTCTTATGTATTCCTGAATTTTTTTCCGTGGCCCACAAAAGGGGGCGCTATATGGCCCAGGACCCTGATTTACTGTTATTAGATGAAATAGCCCCACTAAAATTGCATAATTCAAGTGTATGTGTTTTTCAAAAGCTTTAACTCGTTTTGGGTGTCACGCCACAAAAGGGTGTCATCCGGGCTGGACAGCTCCCCTCACCCGTAGTGACGCTACTGGAGTTTTCTTAGTTTTCCTACTTTTTAAAATACCTTTTAATAAATTTTATTAAAATATATTTATTTTGTTTCGATATTAAGTGTGTTAACCATTGAAAAGGTATATTTGAAATAATCCAGACCTTAAGCGAAACAAGAAACAAATATTAACAAATTTGATGTTGGTGCACCACGGGAAAGTATGCTCGTTTAGTTCTAGACAACCTTCCGACTTTTTTTTTTTTTTTTTTTACAGTTGATAAAGCTACTTGCATACTTCTTTTTTAAAAAAGTTTGAACTTTTTAAACTTTTGTAATAAGGGCTTTTCCACCTCTAAAATTCCGAGTTCCCCCTCTCTATTTTTGTTTCCAAATTTGTTATTCATATTTCTTAATTTCATTGGATTTCTTTTTAGAGAGGACTAAATAAAATTTCCTTTTATAATCTCCGCCAAGCGAACTATGATCCCATAACCTCTTGAAGCAACAATCTTCAAATGTTATTAGTTATCTGTAACATTTTATACTTCTCCAACTTATTTTCTTATCAAAACAAGATAAAGAAAAGAACATAGTATCAGGGAAAAAGATAAATTTTGTGCCTTTTAATGATATAGAAAGGGAATGTTGGAAGTATTCCAGAAAATATTAAAACGAAGCTGCTGAGAAAATAAATGCGCGATGTTAAAAGAAATATGCGTACAAATAATTTACGTGCATAATTTTTGTATTAAATATTCTACTTTTTCTTTTTTTTTTCACTTACTATTCAATATGAATTTCATGATAATAAACAAAAGTGATGTAAAATTTTCAATTAATATAGTACAGGGAGATATTATTATTCGGTAGGATATTTATTGTGTTTAATTTTTGTAAATCCTGCAATATTTTCTACGAGCAAAAAAAATTCTTCATTTGTCTCCAAAATCTTTTACTATTCATAAGAAAACGTGCAAATTTCAATCATTTATACACCTTAATAACAAATGGACATAAACATATTTAGCATTTAAAGGGTTTTTTTTTTTTTTTTTTTTTTTTCAATGTTTAAATCTTTAGTTTTAAAATGTTTTTTTCTTTTTTCTTCGATGAATTTAAACCAATGCTTTCTGAGCTACCTCCCTAGGTGACACCTCTTTCACTCCATACGGAGCAATATACGCCAATGTCTGAAAAATAAAACATAAATGAATAATTTTTTTCAAATATAAGAAGAGTCATTTTGCTGTTTTCAAAGTTTTCAAAACAACTTTTCGATTAGAATAATTTCTCTGAAAGAGTTGGACAGAACTGTCATTTTAAAAAATTTCTGGGGGGGGGGGGGGAGGTATATTTTCTAATTTATATTACAGGTAAAAAAAAAACAACAAAATACATAAGAACATGTGTAAATAAATGCAATGCATTTCTAAAAGTCAGGGGGGGGGGTCAATTGACCCTCCCTAATCGTCCAATTGGCGAGTCTGGAGTTGGAGGAAGCATTTTGATTGGGGGGGGGGGAGAACTCACGATACACAAGGTAATGGCAAAAAAAAATATTATGGTGTATCTGGAGTGCACTGACTGCAATACCGGACCAAACGTACAATACTGGTATTCGAAATTTTTAAAAACTTTACTGAAATAAAAGCATTAGGATTTTTTTTAATGCAGTTATTTATTTGCCTTTTTTTTTTTTTAGTTTTAGTTTTAAACTAAAAAGGCATGAACTATAAAAATGGAAATAATTATGTTTCGTTATAAAGGTAAGACAAAGGGTGAAATATTAAATAACAGCAGTGGTAAAATTATTATAAACAATAAATATAAAATATAAACCATTGAAGTATGAAATACAAACTTAACTAGCATGTTGAGGGCATCCCGCAATTTTCTTTTATATGTTGCAATTGAATGCTCTACATTTTAAAATCAAAGGCCGTTCATTGAAACGGCCTTTGATTCCACGGCTATAGGGTCATTCCATGTCAAATTAACAAGCCTCTCAATTTAACCGTCATCAATTTCGACGAAATTTACAAGGTCAAATATATTTGCATCCAAAAATGGTAAAGTAAAATTCAGTTTACAAATTACAATATTGTTTTGTTCAATTACAAAACAATTTTTTTCACACCTTCTATTAGAACTAGAGTGAATTTCGACTGTTGGGCGAACTCTAGTTATTATTACCACGTATTTCGACGGTCGAAAGAGTTTTAAAGCCTCATGCAAAATTTCAAACTTATGTAAACTATACTTTAAAAGGTAAACCGGTTTTCGTGAATGACTTAAGCTGTTTTTATTCTGCATTTAAAATCTTTAAAAGCATATTTCTATGCTTTATATTTGTGTTAAATTACGTGTAGTAAAATCCCTAAGGATTTTTTTTTCGATACAACTTTAAAACATTTTCGGTGCATTCCATCGAGTACGTTTAACAAAAATCAACATGAGCTGGACTCTGAAGCTTGTATTTTGTTTCTATTTAATAATCGAGTTTGAATTTTTTGTTGTTTTTCTTTTTCTTTTTTTTTTGAGTTACTAACGAAAAAAACTCAACTTAGTTTCAGATAGTTAATTCCACGTTAACTTCTATTCTATAATGCTTGGAAGTATTTCTAAGAAAAAAAATCTTTTTTGATCACAATAAGGTTCTAGTACTTTCAAATTTCGTTTCTAATTATAATTTAAATAAAATGGAGGCGTTATTTTTCGTCTGATTGCCAACGAAAAAAATTTACTACGAGTAAATCATCCGTCTCTAAAGTTATTCGTCTTGAAAAATGTTAAATTTAGGGGCTCAACATTTTCTGAAAAATCAGTTCAGAACATCCAAATCTTACAGATTTTCTGAAACGGGTCTTTTTAGCTTTTTTAACGGGTTAAATTTACTCAGCTGATGTGTGAGAACTTTATGTAACCGGATTAATAGCAAAGCTGAAAATTTGTGGTTTAATATTTGTTCACTACAAATCTTACTGCATTACTAAAACAAGTTATTTGATTTCTAACTGCTCATATGCAGTAATTAATAAATTATAGCGATATAAGAAATTAAGATGACTTACTTCTGCAATTACATTAGCTTAAATTATTCTAATGATTGTCAAACCTTCGGTCTTTTCTTTTGTACCTCATTATGCTAAATTACTAAACCGGTCTTTCATTCAGGTCATTTGTTTCAAATATTGATACCGCTCCTTGCTGTTCTAGACGAATACAATAAAACCCTGTTAAAACGCGGGTGTCAGGGAACATGTTTGGCACCCGCGTTATAGCATAACCACGATATAGTGAAACTATACCATGGAACCAAATTACTAAATAATGCTCGTTTTATCGCATCATTTTTAACAATTACTCGTAACGTTTCTTCAATAGCAGGGGGGGGGGGGGGGCACTGGCCAACCTGCGGCTCGCGAGCCACATGCGGCTCTTTAAAGGATTATTTGTGGCTCTCGATAAATGTACCTGAGTTCCCGTTTCATTTTTGTGCTATTATGTTTTAAAACACTGTTATCGTTCCGGATGTGTTTCAAAATGTCTTTTAAATTACTGACAACAAATATGAAAGACTAAGTGCAACGTTGTAACAAATTTCATTTCCGTCCAAGTTAAGAATGATATGACTCATCGAAAACTGCGCGAACGAACATAAACAGTAAAGTTTTTTTAATACCTTTTTTGCATACTTTTTAAATACTTATTTAATTGCGACTCGCGAAAAATTTCAAATTTTGAAAAATGGCTCGGACTATCAAGGAGCTTGGCCACCCCTGTTCTATAGTATAAATTTTTATTTGCTGCCATTTTATTCACTGTAATTGCTGTGCAAGAAGCACACATCTCGACTGCGCAGTCAGTCTATCGAGCGATAGATTAGAAACTAACTGTGTTCCGAGAAAAATGGGGCCTTCAAAATCTCTTTTTTTTATCAACATGGGATTGGGAAAGGGGAGAGGTCCTAAGGGAAAAAAATTTGGTAGATTTGGAAGGGGAGGTACACACTTTTCAAACAAACAATGTTTTAAGCCTGCACACATTCACTGTCACTCAGACTGGAGAATATGTTTACTTTTCAAGAATTTTAAAGAATCTGGTATATAAAGGCTGATAACGCTATAAAGGAGAAGTTACACACACATGCCTACACTTTTGAAAATGGAAGAGAGTTAAGCATTGAACTCAACAGTTCCTGACAGATTGAGCTCCGTCCGTGTCAAGAGAAGCAAGTCAGAGCCAGTCAGGGCGATTGCACCCGAGTTTGAAATCAAGCTACACAGTGTCCTAGGTTGAAAGACAAAAAGAGAGTCAAACAGGTGTACATCAGGCCTTCACAATAGGGCTTTATCATTTATCTGGTGGGGGAGGGGGGAGAATGGGAGCTATTAGTCACCGTGGTATAATGGGGTTTTACTGCATTTTTATTTCATGTGTTTTCTCTACTGAAGAATCTAAATTTAGTTACTATTCAAAACTCTGCTGAATTTGTTACAAAATGAAATGGATGCGATTTAACAAATCCTATTATGTCTTCTCTTCGTGTAATTCATTGTTTGATAATGCTCCTGCTTTGGGCTCTTCAGTGGCGTAGCTTGAAATTTCTGGGGGGGGGGGGGGGGGGGGGTCCGGTGTGCAATAGTCGCGCTTAACGTTTCTGCCCCGCCCCCATCGTTCCTCGTAGCATGAACGCGTCCCCACAGTCGTAAATTGTATTCACGCTTCCAGAAATATTATAGTGTATTTGAAATTTGACCGAACTCCCTTTAACCTCCTGCAAAAGGGGGGGGGGGGGTGCCCAGGAGGCCCCCTTTCCTACGCCACTGGGGCGTTATGAGTTAAGTCCTTTTGAATTTCAATTCACAATTACATAGAAACTGAAAAATTAATTCATTTCAGACGATTTCTTTTTCCATTAGAGCACCTTCGTTTTTAATAGCAAATTGTATTTGAAAGATGTGGCCTTCATGAAGGAAATTCTGCTATCCTTGCTTAAGAGATTTTCGCAAGCATTATTTTGAGGTGAAATTATTTCAAAAACTACAATGTTACTTATATTTAGTTTATTGATGGTGTTTCTTCTAATAAACCCGTTCATTAAAGTTTAAAACGGCTTGGGACACAGAAATTTACAAAAAAAAAGAAAAAAAAAAGCGCTGTATTTGACATCCTTTTAATAAGTGATGCTTAGATGAGGAGTAAAAGTGTAAGTGATACATTTCTTAAAGGTTTCATTTTAAATGTCTAGGATCTAAATCTAAACGTAAAAGATACACAAATATCAAGAATGCAGAATTCTCTTATAAATACCGTAATAATCTTTATATATATAATACGACTGTACGTTTCTAAATATCATAAAGACTTTCGACCCACTAAAGTGATTTTAGAGCTGTTTGCACCAATAGATAGAGTGATTCATGAAGAAGGTTTAGGTATATAATTGTGAAAATTGGTTAAAATATAACGAAGATATAATTAAAAAACTTCATATTTCAAACCATTTTCATTGTTCATTTCTTTGTCGATTATTGCCATTTTGAATTACTTTGGCCCAAATCTATGAAAGAAATATTTATCAATTTATTTATAAGGTGACTTTTATTTTAGAAAAATTAATGAAATGCGGACGTGCACACCTGCATGCTCAAAAATGATCATAGGATGTTAAAATAGTTCAATAAGTTGTTCTTTGGATTGACAGTGAATTGCAGATCATATGTGAGTAGCGATTTTATTTTGTCTTGATAAAAAATGAAGTTTATTTTATTATAAGAAAAAATGCCTTGCTTAACGAAAGCTTGGAATGGAAATGGGATTTACTAGTCTTATGGGGGCGAAGAGTTAGGTGTTTATGTTCTACCAAATACTAAAGTGTTTGGGCTTATGAAATTTATTAAAGAGTATTAATGAAATAATAGCTGCCAAGTTTTTCGCCAAGCTCCTTGACAAAATGAAAATTTTAATCAAGCATCCAATTTATATACTAAAAGGGAAGAGAATTTTAATGTTTTTACGCCAAAATAGATTTTGGTGAATGTAAGCAGCATAAGGCCTGGCTGATGTAATATTTTAACTAGAGTTATTGTTTTATTTCTGAATAGCCCCCCAAACAGGCTTTTTTATTAGATTACGGATTAAAAGTATTTTGTTAACTATTTAGTTGTTATTTACCAATAGTGAATTATTAATGTTTGAATCTCCCGTTACTACACACACACACACACACATATATATATATATTTAAAAAAATGTAATGTGTTGCTTAAAGGTGGTTTATGTAGGAAGTATGTTTTTGAATCACTGTATTTTTAACCGACTTCACAAAGGAAGGAGGTTATACATTCATATTGTATGTATGTCGGTTTTTTTTTTATTTGTTTGTCCACTCATAACTTCTCACCGGATGAACCGATTTTCATGATGTTTTTTTTAATCGATCGAGGGTGGTTTCCCATAGGTCCCATACCTTTGTTTGACCACATTCGATAATTAGCACAAAAGTTATGGGCAGTAATAGGGTCATTTTTTAGTTTTTCATCCATCTTTTGACTAAAAGAACCAATTTTGATGACTTTTTCTTTAATACATAGAGGGCCGTCTAACTCAAATATTGCACATCCATTTGACTACATGTGTTTTTTAGAAAAAACGTTACGAGTGAAAAATAAGTATTTTTTATTTTAATTGGAAAGGCTTGACTTGATTTTTCTTTGTTGGGAAAACTATTAATAAACATAAAATTCATTGTTAAAAAAGTTTTTGTTGCCATTGTGCTATAATAATAAATGCAATTACAGTAAGATTTTGACTGAAGGCTTCTCTGAGGCAAAAATTAAATCCGATCAGTTTGCTTGCTAAAATCGACTTCAAAACGGAGTTTTTCATACAAATGATTAGTTTTTAGTGTCATTCATTCAAAGAAGGTTTGCCCTTTGATATGGATTTTTTAAAAATAGAGTATTTATATAAAAAATGTATTTACACTAAAAAGAATAAAATAAAATAATTTTTGGAAAAAAATAGAATCGACTTCAGATTATAAATTGCGCTGAAAAGTGAAAAATAAATTAATTCTTTAAACAACATTGATGTGACTTTTAAACATAGTTTTAGAAGTCGGTGCAAAATTATGAGCCTAATTACCATTACACCATGTGCTACTTCATATTGGAACTGTTGCGAATTCTGGGCCATTTATATTTGTAATTGATTCATGATTACAAAAGATTTTATCTCTCCTCATTTTGCACCGACTTATAAAACTATGTTTAAAAGTCACATCAATGTTGTTTAAATAATTAATTTATTTTTCACTTTTCAGCGCAATTTATAATCTGAAGTCGGTTCTATTTTTTTCCAAAAATTATTTTATTACCAAATAAATTTAACTTTCATAACTTTTACAAAAAAGGCATTGGACCACGTTAGCACTGGACACCCAGTATATATATATTTTTTGGTCTACTTCATAATTTTCTTAAACCAAAACATCACTAAACAATTTTAAATTAACACAATTGTAAAATTATTACTGAAATTCATTAATGGGCTTTTATATGTCCCCCTATCCAAATATGTGTTGTAGAGATAATTTTTTTTTCTAAATTTCTGAATCTTCCTCAACGGGGGCAACGCCGGGTACTTCATCTCGTGAAGTATAAGTAAGTATATTATGTGTTACAAGTTATGCACAAAATTTTATTATTAAAAGACTTTCTTTTATACCCCAAAAATGAATGAAAACGGAAAGGCCAACCACTGGGTTCATACATAGTCGAGCACTGGATTTCGAAGGCCGACTACTGGAGCTTTTCTCGTGTTAAAAATAACTTGTTGGAATAGAATCAATATAGTTGCGCCTAAATGTCTACAATATTTTTGATGTTGCAATAACGACTGAAAACTAATCGACAGGAAGTCTCTTAAAAAGCCTGACCAATGGAGTTTTTACCCTGTAGTGATCAGCTATTTCGCTGAGAATTATTCACTTGCTCTCCTTGATGCTATCTAAGGTTTACAATGGAACAATGCACAAAAGTTCCAGCAAAAAAAACGTCTTCAAACCTTTCCTTGACTTTTTTGGTCAGGACATTTTTTGCAATATCCAAAGAAGCAATGTTTGGTTGAATTATCACATGTTCTACGTTTATCAATAAGCTTAGGTCAATTTTGCCTCATTCGGCCAGTCTTAAATGATAAAGACTGAAAAACTGATGGTCTTAAATACACTCTCGCTTGTTAAATTTCAGGTACTTTACTTTCATGACAAGATTAACTAGTTCAGGAAATTTTATGAAAATGCAAGATGGTGAAGGAAGGAATCGGACTTTTCTTTTTTGATTTGACACGGAAAATCTCCCATCATTCAAGTGCACGAGCACCCATGTGGGTCTAATTCTTTATCTACAACAGAGAGATCTCTTATTCGGCAACGACTTCATAATACATAATCTGAGAAATACGCCATTCGTATTCCAACCTGTGGCTTCTCTTCCGCCTTCAAAAGAGCACTTTTTCTCCTCCAGCGAGCTCGGACGAGGCGTGTCATGACACGTCCCGGAGATGCCGTGCCTCAAGCGATGCGTGTGTCTAGGGAGCAGGAACAATCGAAGGCGTTGGCTCGCAAAGAGGTTGTGTCATGAGACATGGTGCGATGGAAGCGTTTCCGACACCGATCGATTTTGGTAAACGCCTTTTTGTATTCCGGATTTTGTCTTAAGGATTTTTTTTTTTTTAAATATGTAATCCTTTTACAGGGGAGAGTTCCGGTACACAATTGTCGACTGCAATGTTTACGATCCTTAGATTTTCGGAAAAGCAGACGTTTGCTGGAGCCAGTGGCATAGCTAAGTAGGTGGTTGGCCCGCTCCGGGTGTTACTCAGCCACGGCAGAAAAAAAAAAAAAGAACCCTTTAATTGCGCCACAGATTAAAACAGACATTATAAATTGCACATTTTTTTCTATCATTTTATTTCTTATTTTTAACTGAGCAAAGTGTTTCTTTTCCAAAATATATTCGAAGTGTTTTTTAACGCTAAACACACCATTGTCGTCAACAAATACCTCAAATATTGTAACGCCCAGGATACAAATGTTTTGATTTTTCAAAATAATTATATTGCATTAAACTCATACTTCACGCTTACATGATTTTTTTTTTTTTTTTTTGGTAGAATCTTTTACATGGGGTGACACCATCCATACCCGCCCCGGGTTCGAATTTCATTAAAATGTAAAAACGACGTTTTTCGTACATTAAAATAATTTTTGAGTGAATAGTGAACGAAAGATGATTTTTCATCTTTCTATTAATAGTACTTTTAATTCACTAGCACCAACATGAATAAAAGAAAAATTCCGTAAATAAAGTTGAAACAAATATGGGTCGTATTAACTTTCGAAAGAACGGAGCGAAGCTGGTGGAGACTCGGAGCAAGTATTTAGGGGTTGGAGGATGGAGTGGAGCAACTGAAAAATGTTGTTGCTCCTGCTCCCTGACGGAAAAGCTGTTTAAGTCTTTATGAAAAGTAATAAAACCTCGGAAATGCTTAATAAAAAAAAATAAAGTCTTAATAATTAAGGAAATCCTTAAAAATAGTTAATTATGAGAAGAATTATAAACATCGTTAACTTTTTAAGCTCGATATTTCTAGAAAAATATTTTTTAATTCCTGCAATTCGTATTTCCAATGAAGTTCGTTTTGAATGTCCAACATTCGAAAGTGAGGGGGGGGGGGGGGGATGTTTCACTTTTGTGATGTGGGCGTCGTTTCTCATTTTCTGCGGAACCCTTGGTTTCCAGAAAGCCCAGGTTGGGAATTAAGACTTTGTTTTTTAAGAAAACTTGAAGCTTCAATTCATTGTCTCAGAGGGGCGCTCCGAGCTTATCTGTTTGGGAGGAGGAATTATTAATTTATCGAACACAGTTTAAACTGAATTAAATGAAACATGATCAACCGAGAATTAATAATTTATCATGTATATAAAACAAAGTAAGCTGGTATTATGGACAACAACATGTAGATATAAAAATATTAATTAAAAGGAAATTTTTTTTGAGGCCAGATATCCTCCAATCTGGGCGCCGTTGGCCCCGAAGTCATTGTCTAGCGCAAGTACTTCAAACATCACAGCAATGCAGAGCATGCGTATTTTCGTCAGAGCGGCCTGTGCCATTAAGTGTAAGCCAGAAGTTTTCTTAAATATCAGGCCTTTAATGATTATTACGAACAAGACAGTTCATTTTGATAAGATGATGCAAACATAAATGAAACAAGATAAGCCTTAATGATTAATTAACATATAATGGCGAATCTAAGGTTTTATGTTAAAATTGCAGAGTCGTAGAGAGAAAAACTCACATAATGGCCAATTATTTATTACACTCCTCAACGTTTCCTCTCTAACTAGATTTCATTCATATGCTCCCCTCTTACTACAACGTATCCCCCGCAGACGATTCCGACGAGATCAAAACAATGACCTACCTACCTTCGGTATTTACCGTCGCGACTCCAGTTTCAGTCACTGGGGGCGACACTTCGGGCGTTCGGATAACCGATACCGTCTCGAGATCCATTTTTGGCAGAGTCCCGGCCTGGGCGCGGTTTTCGACATAACAGGAAGAACACAAACAGGAAAACTTATTTTGAGGCGAGGAGGAGCGGCTGTTTGATTCGTAAACACCCGAATTAGTACAGAGAATTACAAAGCACGATCTGCTCCAGAAATTATACCGAATTCAATTGAAAGACTTGAACGCAGCCAGACTATAAGGTTAGAGACGCTAGAAGGTGGGAACCCCTGTTAAGCTACACATGTGCATATTATGGATATACTATGGAATAACGGAAGAAAGAGAAAATTGAGGGTGGTCGAAAATTTAATTTTTCCATTTCAAAGGCTACGTTAATTCCAAAGATTTTATGGTGAAACTATGAAAAATCACAAACAAATGTAACAATTATACTAGATTTTTAAATATTTTCATTGAAAAAACTTATTTATTAAATTTGAAAAGCAGCCTTTCTTGTGATAATGAATATTAAAACTACTCAAAACAATTTTTTTAATAAATTTTCCAAATTTCTTGAAATACCTACTTTTTTCTCAAATTACCCAGTTATTTGCAACATCAGAGGAATTGTGTAAGAATATTTTCTAAGTGATTTTTTTTTTAAATCTTATAAGAGAAACTCGGAAGGCTTGGCAAGTGTGCATGCATAACAAATGACAAAACAGACAATTACACCAAATGTAAGAATGTAACTATTTTTTTTATTTTAAATTTTTTCAAAGCACATTTTTACTTAAACTCTGTAATTTTATGACAATGAATAATTGTTTTGGCATCTACCAGCATATTAAAAATAACATAACATTTGAATTTCAGACAACAAGGCGCAACTGATTTTTACTCATCGTAATTGATTAATAGTAATTTACCAACTGATAATATTTTAATGTAACAATAACTAGATAAATATTCAATCAAGTACTGATTTTCAGATGTTCCAACAATCTGAAATTTTGTGTAAAACGAATACACAATGGAAATTTCAAAACTTTTAGTAGAAATGAAAAAACAATCTTGACTACATACTGTAACAGACGGATTATAAGAATATGTTCTAATAAAAGGATTTTTTTTTAAACATGTAACAAAATTATACTGTCAAGATACACATAAGGCAGCATGGCAATTATACATTTAAAAAAAACAAGAGACTGCGAGGTTAGATTAAGCTTGAAGGACCTTAACTCTTTTCGGCAATACATTTGTGAAGTTAATTACTAAGACTTAACATATCCAATTATTATAATTGCAAGTGCCAATACACTATGTTACAAAGTTTCACAATATTTATCAACACTAAAGTACGTTAATATCATTAGCATTATCGAAAAAAAAAAAAGCAATTTATGCACTAAAACTTTATAATTCTGTACAAAAAGGTAAACTGGAGATTAATTTTATAAAAATCTGCAAAGCAATAAAGCACTGCCGAACAAGAAAAAAAACCTTACGAACCTTTAAGTGATGTTCCCCTTAAAAACTCAAATAGCTAATCCATCATTCAACAATATGGCACAAGAGTAAATATTTTCATGCGACAAAATATTAGATGTAGTTTTTAAATGTACTGAAAATTACAACAAACAAGCACTTATGTATGCAAAAATAATGTAACTATCCCCTACCTAGTATAAATCCCAATAAAGTAAGGTCCTCCACACTATTAAACAAAAATTAAAGTGGAAGAAAAACTGATCTTAGTGCATTAGGAGAGCCTGATGGGTCATACACATAAAAATTTCTCCAACAGGCAACCCCACTTAAAAAAGTACAAGTTTGGAACACAAATTAGACATGACTAGACGATTGAAAGTATTTACAAAATGAAAATTTACAAAAATAACCAAATTCATTATGTCGCCTTTTTTCCTCGACAGATTTCGGAAACTTGAAGCCAACTGGATTAAATAACATTCTTGTAAAAAGGTCTTGAATAATTTACAATGATCATGAAACATAAGATACAAAAGCTTGAAAACTGATTTTATGATTTAAAACAGTGTGCTTGACCACAATCAGAAATTATTAATACTAGCCTTGATATAAACAAGCATACATGAACAAATGGATAATAGATTAAATGTTACTAAATAAAATACATGAAATTTCATATATATCCCATAGGAAGAATAAGAACATTACAATAAAATGTTCAACAAATCTTTAAACCACAAATAATTAATAGCTAAATCACACTGCACACATTATGAAACTTATAATGTAACATGGTCCCAAGGGTTAAATAAAATACCCTTATTCATGGAAAAACAATGTTTAAAAAATTATGTAAATGACGTCGATTATTATCATACAATTACTTGATTTCTAGCTCCAAAAGTTTCAAACACTATCCTGCAACACTGACATTTAGTACAAAAGCAAAACATATCAAAATATGGAAAGGTGGACATGATAAATCACTAATACGAATTAAAACCCTTTTTAAACACAAACACTAATATCCTGCTGTTAACTGTTTTAAACGCTCTTGGAGATATTTTCTCCTTTTGAGCTCTGTTAGTTTTTGCTCTTTCTGTTCTTGCATCTCCATTTCCAGCCTTTTCACAAGATTCGTGGCCGTATTAAGGATGAGCACTTTGGGAGCTTTTGTATTCGCCTGCAATGTGGGTATACATGAGCGCAACATCTGTAAAGCAGTTCTTTGTGCCTCTCGTCTTTTGCGTTCGGAGTCGTTGTGCGTGCTCCTTTTTTCGTAATCTTCTATGTCCGAACCGCATAAACTGCTGACGCCAGAAGAAGGCAAGGAACTTGAAGGGCTTGTTTCAACACTGTTTAGCAACTTTCTCCGTTTAGCCGGTGGCACTCTGGTTTGATAACAAGACCTTTTGAGAGCAGAGGCTGCTGCTTTTACGGTAGACACTGCACAAACGTTACGAGTCCGAGTATTTTTCCTCGGAACGTACCTCCCTCGAGGCGCTCTGTAGGCTTTTCTCACATATCTTTGCGTTGGCCGCACACATTCTTCAGTGACCGTCACAACGTCTACTTCATCATCTAGAAAGAAATTAAAATAATTCAAAATGTGCCACTGAATATTTTAAAAGTAAGTCATTAACAACCTGATTTGAACAAATTATATGGACATACATAGTTTCATAATAGCAAAGTCAAAGTAGCTTTATTCAACTCTACTTTCAAAACTACTTTGATTCCAAGCAACAGGACTTTTTCTGTGCACATCAAGTTTTTAAACAGATTTTTTTTCATGCGTAGTACTTAAGATACTAGTACTTATCGAACAAGTGTTTACATATCGGTTTTTTTCCATCTAGGTCCACCATTTGAAATTTTTCCAGGGAGGGAGGAGAGAGGACAAAGGACACACTCTTTATGTATTATAAATACATAAAACATACATCACACTTTTAAAGTCAGGAGGAACAATTGCCCCCTTCTGGTGGAGACCAAGTGATAAGATTTTTATTAAACAAAACTAAGCCTCCAATTAAATTACCCCTTTCTTTCGACCTTGAGCAGAATTATATAAAAAAAAGCATAGAGCATGTACAAAAATTTAATTTGTTAACAATTTGATATGTAACGATGCATTTGTGCTCTAGACGAGCATTTGCCAAAACAAGGGTTTCAATACAGCTTGAAGGGTTCTGTGTGAAATTGATTTTAATTTACTAGTTTTCTTGAGAGTGAAAAAACCACTGGTAACTTTTGGATGAATAATGTAGTTTCTTATTTTTAATACCACAATCTACTTATAGTAACGGTTCAGACATTTCTGTAACTATTTAAGTAAATTTCAGCAGTTGTTTTTTTATTAATCTTTCAGGAAAGAATAAAACTCCCATACTTTTCTAAATTTTGCCATCATAACAAAAAAAAAAAAAAGAAAGAAAAAAATATTGCATAATAAAAAGAAATGAAAAATTATTCTGAAGAAATATCAGAACAGGATATTTGCCTTCCCAGAAACTTGGACAGTCAAAATGATTTTAAAAGAGTTGATAGGTTGGAAAATATACAAAACGTTAAAGGTGATATCAGAACTGAAGCGAGATAAATGATTGACGTTGGTACTGACCAGGGTTGGTTGATTTAAATCAAGTGATTTTTTTAAAAAAATCATTGATTTAAATCAAGTGATTTTTTTTCAAAAAAATCATTGATTTTACAATGTTAGAAAGTGTTGTAAAATGAAATATGTTGCAGTTACAACCACTGTTTTAAACAAAACTTTCTAAGTTAATCTGTCTGTGTGTGTGCATAACATATTTCATAAGTTTAGAACTAATTACTATTTTTTTAATTTTACAACATTATTCTTAATCTTCAAGCATCTTAACAGCAAAGCACAGTTCATTCAAGCATACAAATTAGAATTCATAATAATCATGAACCATTCTGTGGTTTTTTCTTGAAAATAGTATTTTAGATCAATTTAATAAATAACTCGGAATGATAGTGTTTAGAACAACAATTGTTCGAATTCAGAATATGCATCCTTAAAGTTTCATCCATGTCCCCTGATAGTTTAAGGTTTTTCCTTCTATAACATTTTTATCATAGAAGTTTTCAATAAAGATATTTGATTAAAACAAAAAGTTTCAGTTTTTAATAATGGTGTGAGCATATGATTTTACTAAATGGGTAAAAATATTTCAGGCTTTTTCATTTATAAAATTGAAAAATGATTAAAGTACACTCAATGTAAAAATTAAGTACACACAATTGCTACTTTTTTTCAGCTTTCAACAGCAAAATAATTCAAATTCAATTTATTCATTTTCTTTGTACTGGTACTATTATTCCTGGTAGGGTTAAGTTTCATTTGAGTCATGCATTTATATTAAAATTTGTTTATCATTATTATTAAAAAATATTTATTACTGTGAAAGTAGCTTAAAGTGGCTCTTTGCAATTGATTAACATGCCATATTGTTTCTATTAATGTAACAATCAACATAAATTCAAAAAAATCCGATTTTTTTGATTTTTTAAAAAAAAAAATCACGAACCCTGGTACTGACAATTGATAACGAAAATACATATCCCAAATAACAATATGTTCAATAAGTTAAGCTCCTTATGTAAACAATATTTTTTAATTACAGCAAATGAATATCAATGTTTCACTTTATCAAATACTGGTTTTAGGAAATTGAAAAATAGTATAAAATACTGGTATTCAGTATACCAGAATTGCAAGCAACAAATATGTACTGTATCACATGCAATAATTATAACTACTTTAATAGGTTCAAGAGTGCAGACTGATATTTAAGTAGACTCCCTTTTGACAAAATTTGATTTAAATTTTGATGAATGCCAACAATGTTTGTTTTCAAATTTTGGGGATAATCTGTATTATGATCATATTGGAAGAGTTTTTAGTTAGAAAATGGGCAGCAAACTTTTTGATTGCAGTCAAATTTAAATTTACTGGCCTAAAAGCCTAGGTGCTAATTTTAACGTAAAAAAGTCCTAAAAATTGTAAAGGAAATCCAAAAATGTCTGAATGACTAAGTTATCAGCAACCACGCAAATATTTTAATCATTAATCCCAACTCTCATTGTTGAATTGAAGAATTTTCTTTTTAATACAAAAATCACTTCTTAAGGACTTTCTATTACTTCCTTTACAAAAGTAAAGCAAAAAAATATTAAGCCCTTAGGATCGGTAATGGAAATCTTCATAGATAACTATGGCAGTGCTACTAATGTGTAAATTTTTTTCAGATTTATTAATTAAATTAAATAAACACAAGGCAAAAAATCATAAAATGCTAGTAAAAATACTACAATTTTTTTTATGATTCCAACTAACTTCTTGCACTTCAATGAATTAAAATTTAAATATGAAGTACACCCAACATATACATTTATTTATTTGTTTGTTTAATACTGCATTAAATACTTTCTATGAAATTTCCAATGCATTTACTTTGCAATATGAGACCAGAAGTTTTTTTAAGGGGGAGGGGGAGAGGAAATTCTTCAAAATCCCTCCTTTTCTTCATAGTCAAAAATCATCCTTGTCATAAGTCTTACAATGCATTATGCAAAACATTCTTGCTTACATTGTGTGTTAAAACAGTGTTGGAGACGTTTGTCTTAAAACAAAAAGCTAGGGAGATGCAGTCTTCCTGCATCTCCCTCGACTACACTGCTGCAATAACTTTGAATCACCTCATATTAAAAAATATGTATATTCGACTTAATTTAAAACTCAAGCATAGAAAACAGATTTTATAACCTATTCAACTGAGTGCAACACTTGACCTTCTAGTTTTTTTTGTTTTTAGTCGAATATACTAAGATATAACATGGTTCAAAGTAACCCCCCCCCCCCCCCCCCCTGGTTCAAGTTACCTTGAATGACTACAGATCAAAATAAGGTTAATCTCTACTAATAATAAAGCAGCAAATATGTTTATCTTGAATAGGACTAAGAAAGTGCGGCCAATTTTCATGAAACTTGCACAGCATTAGTTTGAAACATGAGGGTTTACAACTCCAAGAGTTGCGTTTTTAATATCCATTTGTTCTCTTTTATTCTAATTTAAAATCAAAAATTGAATTAAATGGCAGAAAAGAGCTTTTTTTCTTTGTGCTAAAACTTGAAGCATTTAAATTAGAAAAGTTGTAAGAATTTTTTTGCTGTAGTTTGAAAGTATTTTTTTTCCTCTGTAATTAAATTTTATTTTTCCCCCAGATTAATAGAGTGCTCTTGATTTCGTTTGGAATGTTGCCAATTTGTCTACATGCATATTTGCTTAAAACGGCCGTCTCACCTGATGTTTCAGATGCAGATTCACTGTCAACACTGTCCTGGCTAATTCTGTTTTCTGTGGTTATGGTTGGAACACATGTGTAAATCCTCTGTGAATAGCAGTGGTCACTGTCCGGCGTATAAGGCTGCACACTACCAGAGTCCGTGATATTCGCCTCGTCACAAGAACTGTCTTCGAATCCGAAAAACAGACTGGACACAACCGCGTTGGGATGATCTAGGGATATGTCCGAGAAAGGATCCGAAGGAATGTCTGCAGAATGGGTCTTGGCACATTCTTCATCACAGCCGGTCCACTTACAATTTTGATACAAGTATTTCTTTAGAGGAACAAAGGCATTTTCTGCTGTTTCTGCATAACAGATGTTATCTTGAGAGTCTTCAATGTAAGCACCAGTCTTTCTTTGATTCAAGAATTTTTTTACAGGAGGAGAAGGAGTATTTTCTGCCGTTTCTCCATAAGAGATGTAGTCGTCGTCAAAGTCTACTTCAAAATACTCGGCATTGTCGAGCTGCTCGTCCGGGAACAAATCGTCTAGCTGCTCATCGGGGAACAAGGCGTCTAGGTCGATGGCTGCCAAATCCTCGGTGTCTGTTTTGAATGTATGAGGACTAAAAAAATTTGCCAACATTTTAGGTTGCATGTCTTCTTCATGGAAGGCATGAAGAGTGTAAGAAGGTATCATCTACAAAAAAAAAAAGTATGTTAAATTAACTTTCAACAGCAGAAATTTGTTAAAATAGCATCTAACAGCGGTAAAAAAAAACTTTAAATCTTCAATTTTCGCAAAAAATTTTTTTTTTTAATTCACAAAAACCAGACTATTAAATGCTAGATTGACCCAAACTATAACGTTTAGTATGATATACCTTCAAGTGTAAACTTAAATGGAAAATAGCACTGTAAAACATAATTGAAGATGCAAGGAACCTTTTTACACATGCAAAAAAGATGCAAGTTTTGATGAAGTAAACTGAAATGAGCAAGTTATTTTAATTTTTGTACTTTACATTCACCACTTGCATACAATAATTTCACACTACAGTGAAAATAAGTAAGAGTTATTTGCAAACAGCACAAAAATGTAAAAACAAGTTTTATTTTATTCATATTCTTCAACCAAATAAACAGAATAATTTATATAATCTTAATACCAATTTTCTAAATGTTATAATGAAATCGTTTAAAATGTATAAAAATCCTTGATCTTGAAATTTTAACAAGTGAATGCGAAATTGTTTTAATGGAACTTCATTTAAATAAATCTGTAAATTTAAATAAATAAAATGAGATATTGAGAGGTGATCAGGTGAAAAATTAACCTTTTTATAGTTTACACATTATGACAAAAGGTGCTAAAAAAACTAATATTTTATCAACTTTACATAACACAATAAATTTACCTTCAAGAAACTTAACGTTTGGCTTAAATATTAACTTATTTTATACTGGAAATGATCATAATGTATGTGAAGACATTTTTCAGTCATTAAAGCCCCCGCCAAAACCTCGCTTGGAGCCATCTGTTTCATCGACTTGCTTGCCACGCCAGCAATTCCTTACCAGAAACTAAACGGGGAGGTGAGAGAGGTTTTTAAATGCCTGGCAAGACACCGGCTACGATTACCGAAAGGTTACAGGAGAGAGTGCTCACCTTCATTTGGCGCTCAATCTTAGTTTGGCGACGAAATGCTTCGCAAATGTTAAGAGCCATAGTAACTAATTAATTAAGAAACATTATGTTCATACAAAATGAAGGATGTAACTAGCCTCTAAGGTTTTAAACCTTAATAAATGCATAAATATATATCCCTGAGTAATTATTGATAATTCTCTATAAATATTCAGTCAGCCACGTTACACCTGTGCCGGCATGCAGAAACCAAAACTGAGTATTTAACTAGCATGTAAGTAAACAGCACGACTTAATTACTGCATGAAATTACGACGAAGAATATTATATTAATACTTTGTTTAAGGTGTATGAGGCACGCAGTGCATTGATTCATGGTATGCGAGACAAGCCGGCTCGCCCGAACACGTCTTCCATATGTAAAAGCCGGCTTTCGTCAAAGCTGCGGAAGTTAATGAAACAAATCGGTTTCACAGATAAGGTAAAAGAAGCTTACCGTTATTTGTTTCCGATGCACAAAATTCTTTGAAAAATTTCAGTGCAAGGATATTTTAGCATTGGAAATTATTTAAAGAGGACGACGTAACTCAGTAGTGGAAAGCCACGAAGTCACTGCGTTAAAAAGCCGGTCTGCAATGGACTCTCGTGGTTTTACGGAGTGTATCCATCCGCGGCCAAAGCGTGATTCACTGACGTCGTAATGCTCAAGGATCAGAACAAGATGTAAATATTAAAACTACTCTCTAAAATGAAAGACAAGGTATACAGCACAAATGGCATGTAAACCGGAGTTTGAATTACGAAGTATTACAGCAAAATTCCTTAAAGAAGAGTGAAAACTATTTTTCGACTCGGAGGAAGATGCCGGGTGTAGCGATGTGGTTCATTGTGGCGGGAAAACGTGGAGGAGGAGCCTAGCGCAGAGCCAATAGGACTTGTTCTTCTCCTCCTCGTAATGCGGCGATAGCGAGCGACGTATTCCATGGAACAAGAAAAACCGGGCGCGTAGCGTAGAATTAAAGGTCTTGAGCCAACGTTGCGAAATCGCTTTTCTTTCTATGGAAGAGCAGAAGCACGCCTTTTGTCGGAAGCACGCGTTTTGAATGATTAGGGGGAATGCGGTTTCTCTAGCTTTTCGGGGGGAATCTACTTGATCAGCAAATAAAGGATGAAATAAACTGCTCTGAAATGATTATATCAATATCAGAAGGGGGGGGGGGGGGGCTCTCTATTTTTAATAGGAGTGTTGATAGAGGAATACTTCCGCGTTGATATTAATTTGCATTCCTAAATTTTGAAAGAAACGTTCCATTTGCCAATACGAAAAACATGTAATTAAAAATAAATATCTCATTTATTATAATTAAAATTCGTTATGCCTAATAAGTAAAAAACCACGAATGAAAAAATATTGAGTTTGCTAATAGTAGCTTATTAATATAAAATATGAAATTTATACTGAACATTTATTTATTCTAGAACATTTTTAGACACTCCTCTTTTAGCCTGAATATCCCCACTACTCAACAGCTATTGACATTTCTATATTCTTAACGAAAAATTAAAATAAATAACGTTTACTGCCTAAAATATTCTCTTCAGAAGTATTGTGCAATATATCAACGCGCATTTTCTAACGTTAACTCCGAATGCTCATCTCTATCATCTATCTTGCCTCAAGGCAATCTGTTATAAGATTGTTGTAACGTATAACTTTTTATTCCAGTCCCTTGATTTGTAGAATTAAGATGATCGATAAAGATCGCAGACATGAAACTAAACGCGAAAGTTGCTTTTCCCGCCTTGGCGCACTGCATCGAACGGTGGCACATTCTTAGTTGTCGATTACGTAATGGTTACGCAATCTTTCCCCTTTTCTAGCGTGCTCCGTAATTCCCGATGTTCGATACCATTTAAAATCCATTGGATGATGACGGGATTTCAGTTTACTCATCTCATCACGTATTCCACAAGAAATTATTCTCTGAGGGAAAAAACGAACAGTTTTTGCTTTCTTCTAGCCCAGTTCTCTCATTCCGATGAAGGGTGTTATTTTTGTCTTCGGTATATTTTCTAAAATAAAGTTACTATTTTTTATCTATAATTCCCCCCCCCCCCTTAAATACTTCCATAGAACGTTGTTGAAATTGATTAGATTTAGTGAAATCCGACTAGTGCACTTACGTAGAATTCCACTTTAATAAAAATATCTGAAAATAAATTTACATAAAAAATTGCCTAAAATATGTTTAGGGAGGGATGGCGGAATTTCCCCCTAGATTTCTCAGCTCCCCCCCCCCCCCCCCGCTACCTCTCCCTCCTCGAAACAAGACCACGCGGGCGACTTATGCGCACGGAAGATTCGATAAATTTTCTTGAAAACGCGGATTTTTATTCAGTGTAAAATTACCAGTATTATTACTTAAAAAGTGGTGTGTACAAAATACTGTCAATGATCAATTGTATGTATCTAAAATGGAAAAACTAATTTCAGTAAAAAAGTATATTTCTCCTTTACTTTTTTTTCACAGTACCTACGAAGTGAAATGCGCAATATTTTTGAATCATTAACATAAATTAAAATTTTCTCTTCCAGTACTTAATTACTTGCGTGGAAACGAATCGCTGAAAACGTTACCAATAACAACGTTTTATGCCATTTTACTAAAAGTAGTACTTATGCTTGATTAAAATTTAAAATATTTTAGAGTACTTAAATTTTAGAGTTTAAATTTAGTCAAACAAAAGAAAGCCACGTGGAAGAATATGGGCAAAGTCGTGGAAGAAACACCCAACGCAACAAACAAAATACAGAAAGGGACGAAACAGTAAGAGTGAAATAATATTGCTATTTTTTTCTCCCTTCCAAAAATGTAATCTGTTCCATATACCACTTACACATTTGAATTTTTGCCGCTGTAAATACTACTTCTTTCTTTTAAATAATTTTTTTAGACGCAACAGCGAGCGAATACCAAAATGAACAAATTGAGAATTACTAAAAAACATATTCGTAACAGAATGAGTAAATATAATCATAAAAAGCGGCTTTCCCTCTCCTGATATTTAATTTACTCATTTTTAAATTTATTTATGCTTTGCAAAAACTTTTGAATATTCTAGATTCTACATTTCGAAATGCCTGAATAAGTTTTAAGAAGTTGTTAACAGAAAACTTCCTTATTAATTCGCCACGTATAGTAACAAAAGCCACATAACAATTATTTTTGTCACGTTTAACAACGCTAGAATAATTCAGAATATGTAAAATATGAGATCGGTACGAATAAGAATCATATCGCTCATATATCTATGAATACAAAAAAGTGTAGTAAACACGGTTCGAAATTAGGATGTAAAAGTTAAGCGTTATTAGCACCTAGCCTTTTTGTTTTAGTTGCCAAAAATGATCTGCTATGCGTAATATCAAAATAATTCAAATTACTTGGGCAGAGACATAACAACTGGTAACTATGAAAAGAGACGTGCAATCGTAAAAAAATATATATATATATGGCAAAACATCACAACCAAAATATTGATCGGTAAAAAAAAAAATCAAAAATCTATTTCTACCAGTAACCTTTAAGAAAGGTGGCAATTTTACTTATAGTTATGAATCAATAAAACGTCCATTTTAATTAGTCCCTAATGAAATAAAATATGAGTTGATCGGCTCAACTACTTCAAGTGTTATTTACAGCCTAGTGTTACTTACTTCATTTGTAAGTAAACATTCACAATTTTAAATTTAAAGGTAAAAAAGGTACAAGTCTGCATAGATATCGTAAAAACTCAAAATACAGAAGATTAGATGAATACGTATATAAAAATATAACCGTAAAAAAGTTATGCTAGATTTTAAAAATAAGTAAAAAATGACAAGTTGGTGAAAAATTGCTTGTCAAACTATAAGCTTTTTTTTTTTTTTTTTTTTTTGAAAGGTTAGGCGTCAAAAATGACGACTGGATGTGAAATCTCGGTCGTCAAACGGGAATTTTTTTTTTTCCAAAATACGACTAACGACCGCTAATTTCAACTCCTGGTAGTAACCGAAAAGTACAAAAATACAGGAACACAAGCAACATATATATTAAAATTAGCCGGGTCTGGGTCTTTCGTTGGCGCCTTGTTTGATTTGGGGAATTGATTCAGAGACTGATATTTATGACTCATACACGAGCGGTACTTTTCACAAGAGTCAAAGTTTTTTTTTTTTTTTTTTTCATATTAAAAATCGCAAATATTGTACCCAAGAGACCTGTTGCAACTTACAACTAGCAAACACTCAAAGATTTGTTTGTTAATTACACGTAGAGTACAAATCAATTGATCAAATTTAGCATTTGCAAAGCAGTTTGAGGTTGGTTAAACATGCGAAAATAAAAAGGAAGGAAAAATTAATTATACAGTAGAAATTTTTTTAAAAATGTCAGATAGACATACGAAATTTGAGACATCGATTTATCCCCAAACTTAACAATAAGAGCTGAGGAAGAGAAAAATAAAATTTTTTGCTACTGCTATACTAAGAATTTTAACTAGCACATTATTACGAATTAACTAAGCCAATTCAGTAATAAAAATAATTTCATGATTTTTATTACTGTTTATTTGCACAAAGGCAAATTATTACTATAGGCCAATTCAGTTCGTTGGTATGAATTTAGTCAAAATAAATAAGTAAATAAATACAAATAATAATAATAATTAACAAATAGGAGCGGGGGGAAGGGAAACAGGGAAGCATCACAAAATTTAGTCATAAACCCAACAAGTAATTAAGAATTATTTGCAAAAATAAATAATTCTTTTTCAAATAATGTACACACTTATGTTCATACTGGGCCAGTACATAAGGAGTCTATGCCCTTTGATCCCCCCGCCTGGAAAATTTAAAAGGCTGCGTCCTGCTTAAATGAAGATTTAATTAATCAAAACTTTTTTTAAATATAAATAAAATCTTAAAAATCTATTTTATTTTATGATTTTTTTAAATCGCATGGATTTGAAACTTTAATTACTAAAAACGAGGTCATAAAAGAAATACGAAGTTCTAAATACGATTTGAAATCGTACGAAAAATTTTATGATAATTTTTAATTATATAATAAAAATTAAAACTAATAATTATACACACCTCACTGATGCTTTCATTAATCCATTCATCGAATGTTTCGTCCATGGTCGTAAGTGCGATTCCGGGTTTGAGTTCACGCACAACCCGAAAGAGAGCCTAGAACTTGACCAACGCGGAATAACCAATCTGAAGCAAATGATATGACACCCACACGACAGAAATAGAGATAAATAAATGAGACACCTGTTAAGCAGCCCTAGCCCCTTCCTGGAATTTTTCTGCACTACTTCCGGCCGAAATTAGGTCCCCCCCCTCCTGCAAACCGGGGACAGGTTGAAGGTCACCCATCTAAAGGTTTCTAAGAGTACCCAGATTTGGCAATGCATCGCGCATAGCGAAAAACGCGCCAACCAAGACGCTTCGGGAAGAAAAAAAATTGCATTCCAAGCGAACAAAGAACGTGGGGCGAAGGTCCCCTGAGAGGATTGGACCTGCTTCGTTCCCTTGGCATAGAAGGAATTTCGCGCCATTTTTTTATGAATGGGTGCTGATTTTGGAGCGCAGTGATCTCTGATCCCGTTTTCCCCTGGCCCATGCATTCCAATTTTGACATTTCTATCATTTCGAAAAAAAAAACGGAAAATAATTACACAAATATTAAATTTATGATTAAAAAAAAATAATGAGAAGATATTATTCATAAAGGAATCAATTACCAATTGAAAAACTGAAAATATATCATGCTCCGAAGAGTTAAAATAATACTAATAACAAATTTTCTACATAAGAATAAAACAAAGCAAATGTTTTTGAAATCTAAACAGGCACGTTCATTATCTAATAAGCAGGTTTTTATCTTATCTATTTATCAATGTTCGTTGATTACGACAACCCTTTCAAGCCTAAATAAATGTATTTTTTAATATTTATACAACATTTATTAAATGGTAAGGAAGTCATATAATGATTCTATTAAATGTTTTAAGTATAAACACAAGATTTAAAAAATTTTAAAACATGAGGTTACTTCCATACGTGACTGACTTACACCATTTGAAATTATTATGCAACTAAGAAAATTCTAGCAGAGGTGCCCAACAGGGGAGAAGGGGTTATGGCGCAGGCTGGGCCATTGAAATTTTTAAGGGGGGAGAGGTTGTTTTAGACTTTTCGGGAGGGGGGGGGGGGCACGTAGCTTTTATAGGTGCAAGAGCCATTACTTTGAGGGAATGGGGCACCCCTAGGTTCGTCCACCCTCACCGGAGCGACTCTGATCGTAATAGGCTATTACTATTGTTTATTAAAGTAACAGCGATGTAACTGTTCTATAGCGCAATCATGGAAAGTCAATTTCAATAACGCAATAAAAATGCCAATCAGTCAACACGAGGGCAATGCTAATAAGTTATGTAGAGCACGCTGAAATGAATTTTACTATGTTTAGTAATGTGAAATTCTTCCTTTTGTACATGTTTTGAAATATAAAGAGGGTTCTTGAATAACTGAATTTAGTAGAGGCAGAATGTGACTCGCATTAGAGACCGTTCATAAATGATGTCACACTTTTTTCAATATATTTGAACCCCCCCCCCCCTTTGTCACATGTCACGCTGTATTACATTAGCATAAAATAGGTTTAATTTGCTGATTTTAAATGTTTTTATAGAAATCAAAATGTAGAATGTCACTTCTTTTACCCTCTCCCCTCGTCACAAACTGTCAGCCTTTCTTGAAACCCCCTCCCCCCCCCCCTCGAAGCGTGCCATCATTTATGAATGACCCCTTACAGCTCACATTTTCGATTCAGACAGCAGTTTTATTTTCTCAATAAAAATTGCACATGCATATGTATTTCTTAACCCATAACACACTAAAAGTAGCGCTTAAAACAAAAAACAGCAATAACTTGCATCGATATATTTTAAGGAAACGAGAAATTTTTCAACACAGAACAGTTGTGAGTTTATGGAAGAAATACTTTCGAACAAAAATTTTGACTTTTTGAAGTTTTTCGAAAATTTGAAGCATTTTCTCAAAAATCTAGGTAGAATTTCCTCGAAAATCGAATGTCGAAAATATACAGTATCTCCGAGAGAAAGGGGGAAATCACCCCCCCCCCCTTTCATGTGCGGCGATAGATAATACGTGGGTCAGCAATGCGATCAGATGAGTAGCTTTTTATCTGATGTTCGTAAAAGTAGAAGTTAAGAGAGTTCCGTTTTACTTCCAATCTGATAAACGTAGTTATTTTTCAACTAAACATAAAACATGTCGATAGAGCTATGAGATAACGCAGGGGTAGTAGCCCTCTCCCCCCAGAAAAAAAAAAATGCGACCCGCTTAAAAACTACAGAACACCCATACCCTTTAACATTGGCTACCCAGTCATCAATAGTCCTTTTAACCGACAGTATACTAACAACAAATTGAGAAAATGCACATATTTTCGAACAATTAATCAATGAACAAAGTTTTTTTTTTCGATCCGTAACTCCGTAGTTTTTATCTAAATTCCGTAGCAGTTGGAGGGTATGAACCTCTTAAAACCATAGGCCGTCGCGAAGTGAATTTGGTTGGGCTGAGGGGGGTGATACTGATTTTGCCAACTGAGTCTAACACTTAGCCGATTAACGAAAAACCTAGAACTTTTTGTGAAAACCATAAAACCCATGTGCAATGGGGTATTTTTTCTTTTTGCAATCTTGCTCCTACACCTAATTCCCCCAACCCTCTGTAGGGGAAAGGCATAGTAGGGGGGCGGGGCTCCTTGCACCAACAAAAGCTTCAATGCGTTAAATAGCAAAGAATATAATATGCGCCGATATGGTCATTCCGAATTACTCCCCCCCCCCCCGCCGTTCCCCATTATATGTACATGCACACATATATATTTAAGAGGCTAATCCGTTAAACATAATTATCAGGAAAATAGTTACTCGGCGGAGAATTCTCCCAATTAAAAACGAATCAGATTACATTTTGTGCAAGAATGAATCCCCAATTCCAATTTTCACCATCCAATATATATACCGTAGTCGACAGGGTGGCGTAATGCTAAGGTAGAACTCTCGTACGCCCAAGTCGCATGTTTGTGTGGCATGAAAAGATCCCTTGAGTATCCGTTTAGCTTGGATACTCTCGGCTAAATTAATCTCGGCTAAAAAGCATCAAATGAGAGCTCAGGTGCTGCCATCTAATGGAAACTGAGCGTCCAAATTCTCAGTGGCAATGGCATCCACCGACAGTGGTGCTACTTGAAAAAATGGATGCCGATTACCGGGATACGCACTAGGTCTGCAAAGGTAAATGATCATACGCAGCCCCATTAGAAAGAAAGAAAATATATATATAGGTATATATTATTTCAATGCGTTCCTAGCCTCCAGACGGCTGTCAACCCCCCTCTCCCCCCCCCCCCCAAAAAAAAAGTTTCACTCTAAACGAATAATATTTTTAAAAAAGGACAGAAAACAAAGTGGTAGTAATTTTTAAGCAGTAGTACAATGCACTTTCAAAAGATTTGATATATTTATAATATTATGGGGGGAAACAAAATTACAGTACGAATAGTTTTCAAACTCCTGAATTCATTTTGGGTGCAACCCCCAAAAGGGCGGCATCCGGGGCGTAACGCCCCCTTCCCCCATAGTGACGCTACTGATATATCGCATATAACACAATACCCATCAGAACAACCTTACGTACCTATCCTATCCATACATTTTAATTCGATGAACTTGAAATTAAGTGGTTTTGAAAAAATGAACTTAAAGCAAAAACACAACATTCTTGTGCGCATCAGACACAAAAAGAAAAATTTTTATCGTTTAAACACGAGAATTGCTTACCTTATTTTTTGAGCTATTTTCTGCACAACACTTTAATAATAATAATAATACTATACAGCCTTTTGCAAAAAAAAAAAAAGGAAAGAAAAGAAAGGGAATATTCTTTTTATTTTCCCAGGTTGGTATTGAAACGGTGGAACCCCATAACTTTCTCAGCCGCAACTCCCTGCCTCTGAATAGTGGGTTCAACCGTTCGGGCATGAGTGCTTTGTTGAGCTGTGAGGGCACGCACAAAGAAAGGGGACAGAGGGTGGCGATTATGGGTTTTGAAGCAATAGATGCTCCTGAAAATTATCATGTCAGTACATATTTTTATGGCAGGCTCTAAACAGGCTCTTCGCTTACCAGAAGGAAGGTGCACGAAAAAGTACCTATTAGGGATTGCGAAATTGATTCATATATTATCTTTGACGCTTCAAGACAAATCGTCGATATATAGATAGCCATTTTAGCTTCCTGGGAATTGAAATTGCAGTCATATACAAGAGCATACTATTATATCGATTTACTTGTTAAATGATTCATTAGTTCACAAAACCTTGACTAAATGGAATTATTACCGTGAATTAAAGTAAATCGGGGTATCCAAGGGATACATGAATTTCTAGATTTTTTTCCTTTCTATAATATTCGATATTAATTATTTACGATTAAAATATTAATGAATGAGACAGGGAGGAAAGACAGCAACTGTATATTAACAGTAGCGGGTAAATAAAAAGGGGATAAAGTGAAGATTTTGCTCTTTTATCACTATTACTAGTTAACTTTTGGTGGCAGAAAATAATCTTGATTAAATTATTAAAATGAAATACATTAGAATATGCACAATAATATTACCACAAAAACTTAAAACATAATGAAAGGCTGTACCTTAAAATTAAAGAAGTTTACTATGAGCCTTAAACTTTTAGTACTTATCCGAGGAAAAAATAAATTTTTCCGATTGGCTCAATAGTTTCGAATGCAAGTGCGTTCGAATGCAAGTAACATAGCCTTTCGTTCATTGGATGCGGATGCTCAAGTAAAGGTAGAATTCAATTACTTTTTTAATTGAAATTAAGTACAGTAAAAATATGTACTTTGCAAGTCGTGGAAAATTGAATACAAGGTATTGTGTTGCAGTTTTAACAAGTAAAGCATTTTAAGAGACTCTCTCTTTACCCTTTATAACACAGCAGCGCAATCGGGCGAGGCGCAAACGCAACCACCCAAAACTCTTGCTTTTAAGGCAATGTTGCCGATCCTGGTACGGTAATTTATATACATTCAAAAATATTTGTTGCAGCCCTGCCACAAATAAATCTAAAGTGTAAGAAAAAATCTTTCCCGCGCATAAAATCCTCAAAACAGGATATTTTTGCAGTTCGAGACACTACCCAGAACTGCACTAAAAACTACGGAGGTTACAAATAGTGATTTTAGCCGCACAACTAAGCTCATTTATTTCAGGAAGAAGCCGAATACTTAGAGTAGAATATTACTTTTTTTTTTTTTTTTCAAATTTAAAATTTTCAAAAATCAAATACCAGTTCCAGTTCTTCCCATTAAGGTATTTCATTTATGTTGAAATTAGGTTTAAAAAAGGAATGCATTTTATGCATGGTTTTAAATGAAAAAAAAAAAAAAAAAATTATTAAATTTCAGTAAAAGATCGTTGATGTGACGCTAGGAAATTGTATGACTACTGGAAATCTAATTTTAAGGTTATGTTGGTACTGCGCATCCCAGTTAAAAATTGCCGGTTCTGGCTTGTCACTACCCAATATAGCAGTGGTATAGTGTAACCGTAGCATATTATATCAAATCTTTTAGAAGCTAGCACTAAACCTGTAGAGGTAAACCATAGGTTCCCAAACTTTTTTTATCCCGTTGACAACTGGTCATTTTTTTCCTGCTTTGGGTGGACCCCCTTGCTAGAGGTTCAATCTTAAAGTCAATTATTGCAACATTTATATTTGAAAGTTAAAGTTATAAAACAGAGTAAAAGCAAGGATCCCCAGATAATCCTCCCCCTTCCAGAGCGATGACCCTCCGAATTGGCTAAACAGTCTATCAAGACCTCCCCTAAATGTGCCTGACACCCCCCCCCCCCCCTCAGTGGGCATCCCTGGTAAAATTGAGGGTCAAGTTTTCTCCAAAAAGTTCTATAACAGTAGGGAAAGAGAGAAATGTTAAGATTTTTTTTTCTATCATGTAAAATTTCACTTTTATACATCAACGTTTAATGGTGAGGTCCCCCGGCTATGGTCTTTCTACAAACACTATAAGTGCAAGATTTTCCTTGTTACAAGCACAAAGAGAATGGGTACCTACTTGAACAACTCACGAAATATATTTTACAATTACATAATTATCAAATTTATGATTATTAATATAAATAAGTAAGTGATATTGGCAAAACTTCTGCTAAATGCATCATGTCTAAATTTGGCGATAACTTACTTAAATGAGATCGTCTCATAGATCCTTATTTTCATCTAAAACACCCCAATTTTTTTCTTTCGATGACATGAACCCCTCATAGGTCGCAATATGCCCCTCGGGCAGGCCCGTCAATTAGGGGAGTCAATTGCCTCCCTGGCTTGGAAAATATAATGTATTTATAAGTATGAACATGTATTTTGTTGTTTTGTTCATACACATTGAGGTTATACGCTTTGCCTCCCCTGGAAAATTTTGAAATGAAGGCCTGCCCTGGGGAAATGAACCACTTGGGAACCACAGCTATGCCAGCTTTCCTTTAATTAATTTTACTCAATACAAATGTTAATTAATCATATCGCAAATGTACTCGTTGCAGAACCAAACGAGGTCCGGGCCCCCCATACCGCAGGGCCCTAATCGGCGCCACTTGATGTACGGAAACATTCCCAGCTCCTTTCCCACAATTGCTTCTCTCTTCCGCCATTTCTGTCCGTCTATTGCAAATTCACGGAAGAGAAGGCAGCGCGAATCGCCGTGACCTTGAACCAGTGACACTCTTCCTTTCTGAGTGCTCGCAACAGAGGAAGCGCCGATTCTCAAAGTGGCGAATACAAAAGTGCGGGACATTTCGCTGTGTCCGAGGAATGCTCCGAAAAGATGGATGTTCGGTAATGACATGGTAGCTCTTCTCTTCGGCAGCCCTCTCTGCCTACAGAAGGTGTCAAAGGCCAAGCGCTAGGCTAAAGAAGTTTACGAGCGATGATTACAGTTACGACAGGTTTCAAAACAAGGGTTTATCGATTATTCTTCAAAGAAATATACCCCCGTTTTGTTATGACGCGTTCTCGATTAGAGGGAAAGATTATTCCGAAGGCGGATTCCTTTTTCGGAATCGGCGATGCCGCAATTATACAGCAGTTAATTTGGAGTAAATGGAGCAAAGGCCATAGAGGGAGATTTTTATCTTTTCCTATTATTTTAATGCATCCCACCCTTTTAAATTCATGATTGTTTTCTGTGCTTGACTGCCAATGTGTCAATCGTGCATTCCTCCTTGCGTAATAAGTGAGAGCACGCTCACACTACTTCTGTTATATACAAAGCGACCAATTACAGGAGGAACAGGGAAACACTTTAAAAATTCCCAGGATGCATTAACCTTGGGAAAAAAGGGGGGATTTAAAAGGGCTCTTTACAACCATAATTTAAGGAAGAGAAATTTTATTTCCTTTTTCAATAAAGTATAATAGAAACTAATTTGTTTTATGCAAAGTACATGTATATATATATATATAATGTGATGCATATATAGTAGTGTAATCTCGGAATAGCAAATATTGATACAACAACAAAATGTCCGTTATAAAAAAATTCATGTTCAGTCCCGTTTTAAACGACAATCGGATAACGTATACTCCGTCACAACAAAGTATTTTTTTGGTCTCTAGGGGTTTGCTGCAACGGAATGTCGCTGCATTAACATAGGATAGGCCAAAGCTGGATACTCTCATCAATAATAAGAAAGGCGGTAGGGGTAGGGAGAAGTAAAGTACCGTCATTATGTTACGCCGAGCAGACATTATTATTACCAAGAGAAACTTATCGACTAAAAGAGTTAACAAAAAAAAAATAATTTTTATAAACAAACAGAACAGACTTCAAATTATAAATTGCGCTAAAAAGTGAAAACTAAATTAATTCTTTAAACACATCGATGTGACTTTTAAAAATAGTTTTAGAAGTTGGTGCAAAATTAGGATACATAAAATCTTTTGTAACCATGAATAAATGGCCCAGAATTAGCAACAGTTCCAATATGAAGTAGCACATGAGGTAACAGTAACTACTCATAATTTCGCAGCGACTTCTAAACTCTTGGTATAATTGCTTTTAGCATTACAGCCTAATGGCAACAAACTCTTTTATTTAACAATGACTTTTATATTCATTAATAGTTCTCCTTTTCCCAACAAAGAAGAATCAAGTCAAGCCTTTCCAATTAAAATAAAAAATACTTATTTTTCACCCGTTATGTTTTTTCTAAAGAACAAATGTAGTCAAATTGATGTGTGATATTTGAGTTAGACGACCCTCTATCGGTTAAAGAAAAAATCATCAAAATCGGTTCATTTAGTCAAAAGTTATGGATGAAAAAGTAAAAATATCACTATATTTCTGCTTATAACTTTATCTAATTATCGAATATGATCAAACGAAGGTACGGGGCCTATGGGAAGCGATCCTCGATCTATTAAAAAAATCATGAAAATCGATTCATCCGGTGCGAAGTTATGTGTGGACAAACAAACAAAGAACGACATACATACAGTATGAATGTAAAACCTTTGTGAAGTTGTTAAAAAATTAACACTGTTGATGTAGTAATTGAGATATATTAAGCTAATATCCAGTCATGTACTACATCTCTCTTATGTTTCAATGACTGCTCCTCGCCGTTTGCAGGCTCTATGAACTAACAACCATTCTTTCATTGTAGCATCACTATGGCGGATGCCGTTGTCACTTGAGAATTTTGACGCACAATTTCCCACCAGGTGGATGCACGAGGCTCTGACGATGCAAACTGCACAAGGAATTCATTTAGCCGAGAATATCTAAGCCAAATAGCTACTGAAGGAATCTTCAACATGCATCACGTCATAATCCTGTATGCACGCTGAAGATTTTCTGCACCTAGAAAATACACTGATTTGGGTCAGATTTTGAACTTACAAACTTGGGCATAATAGGCAGCTTACCACTACGCCAGCCTGCCGGCATCTTGCTTATGTCAATACAAGAAAGTGGCTAGAAATATTCGCGACATGATTACAATTTAAGGTCTCAAAATAGCAAAGATGGCGCCTATTAACAGGAGAGCGCAGAGTAAAAATTTCTCTGCAGCTTTGTGCTACGATAAAACAATTAAACTTTCGGAACTTAGAGAACGCAGCGAAAAAAGGCTAACAGTAATGATACGAAACCAATGTAACAAGTACACAGCCATCTTCATTACTGAACTGAAAAGAATGCACTTTGCACTGCTTTTCAGTAGTACTCCACTGGTTTTAAAACATAAATTTGTTCGCAATACTATTACACAGAACGCTTATTTGTAATTTAGTTTGATTTATTTTCTTAATAGAAAACCTAAATCAGATCTGAATATATCACTTACACAAATTGTTTTTGAATTCTGGTAAAATTCTACTAAACCAAGTGCTTTTTTTTTTTGGCGAGTTTTAAATATTTCTGAGCAAGATAATCAAAAATTTTCACTGAGCGTCGCATTTATTTCAAATTAATGATTGCTCCCTTCGTACGCCTCGCTATCAGCTCAAATCGAAGAGACGAAGTATCGTTAGTTGCCTCCCTCCCTCCACTACGAGCAGTCTTTATTCAGATTCCCACACACCTCCCAGCTGCAAAAGGAATAGGGGCCAATTTCGGGAATTCCTATTTTATAAGCTGCCGCTGCCGATTCCAGCCGGTCGTAAATTCATGGATTTCGTTTGTCCCATGTCTAAACATAGACACAAAATTTTCACCAACCGCAGAAACCCTTCAAAAAAAGAACTTTTTTTCATTAAAGTGATGATTTACCGTTCCGCCTGTAGCAACTAAAAAAATCACTGTTAGAAAGGTCCATATGCCTTATTTATGGTCATGTTGTGGGGAATATGAAAAGACGTCTGTTGAGAAATTCATATAAAACCTTATTATAATAACCGAACACCTTAATACACACTGGCATGCTCTGCTGCAACTCGATACAAGCAAACTTATATGAAAAGAGGACAATGAAATTAAAATTTAATAATGTATAAATCACTTCAAATCAAGAAAAAAAAAAAAAAAAACGCATGTATAGTATCAATCAAGAAAACAAATAATTAAAAATGTTTATTAAATTAAAAAATATAAATGATAAAAACCAACAACATTAAAAAGCAAATTTTCATTTTTTGAAATAATTTTGAAATTTTTGCGCTTTAACAACGTCGATTTTATCATTTATGTAATCACTTTATTCTGTATGCTGTAATGTTACGTCTTTATAACTAATCTAATCAAATTTCTAGGATATATTATTTTGCATGGAAGACCTTCATCCCCAAAGCCTTCTTACTATAATTCAATAATTCCAAACTCTTTTAACGGAAGTGAATAATGGGTCAGTGGGTGCAATAGTAAACAAAATTTCTGGGATACTGTGAAATAAATCATGGCTTTTCATTCAGTTAGTGAGAACTGCTAGACTTCGTCTGAAAATAAATTGTTCAGCTTGACATTTTGAGGCTTAATTCGTAATGTAATAGAAAATACTAATTGTGCATTACGTTTCTTATTCATAAATTAAGAACCAATTACATGTCATTGCAATTAAAGAAAACAAAATTCTGTCCAGAATCCCTCCTGCCCCCACCAATGATATCTACCTCATTTTTAAGTATTTTTTATTTAAGGGTGGGTTTAAGTGAATTAGTATTAACTACAATAGTAAACGGTAAAACAGACCGTAAATTAAGCCGAGGGAATGTTCAGTTAAATCACTTGCGATTTTTATTTATTTTACTCTCCTCCTAAAAAAGACATGGCGTTTGCGTAATGAGATGCTCTATTTTTTAATTGATGCATAGCATAACCTCGGCTTGAATGCAAAGCAAATCCAACGTGTACAAATACAAAAAAATGTAATGTAATTAAGTAAATTAACATTGGAAAGGTTTCCTTTTGTTTACTAAACATCCTAAAACCAAAATTTAAGACAGTTCAGAAACTTATTCTTTTTTGCCGTTTAGCGCCTTCATTCCATGCTGAATTTGAATATAGGTTTTCAAGCTATTACAATGTAAGGAAACATTTGATCCCAATTTCTATCGCCAAATTTCTCGCCAAATAAGTCTTTGTTTTTGAACAGTTACAACCATAACAGCAAATCCAAGAAAAAGCATTCACACATTAGGACAAAACCAACATGGAACTGGAGGAGGGAGACACGTCAATGGACAAATACGGACATTTGAGAGCTCCAGATAATGCACTCCCCCCGGAGCAACTGACCAGCAAACAGGTTTTATCTGTTTCCCCTCGGGCTCTGGGCCAGCTCAGCACTTGGGAGGTCAGCTTTCTTGGAAATCTGCATAATTTAAGACTTCTTGGAATCGGGGTTCAAAGATGGTGGATCCTCGGGGAGTGGGGAGAGATTTGAACCATTGTAAACATTGTTAAAACCAAAATGCGGCTAAAAATCGTTTAGACAGAATGCGTTGAACTTCAAAGCGCTCTAAACAATGGATTGTTAGGTCTGGTAGCCATTCATCACAATCTTTGCAAACTTTTTGTTAAAAGATGAAAAATAAGTTCAATTAATTGTTTATTTCAAAAAAGTTGCTATTTCAAAATTACAATGATAATACATACATATGGCGCAGATGATTTCCAAGCAAAACATCTTTTTTAAAAAAGGAAAGACTAAGGTACAAAAGAAGAAATGCTTGTTCGAATTCTAATTTAAATTACGCCAAAATTTTTCCCTTTTTAAAAAGTAAAAATTTAGCAATTCCTAAAAAATAAAAATTTAGCAATACACATACAGTTCCTGGCTCCAATAATGTAATAGAAGCACTTCAGGGTTTCATATTGTTCTTCTGACGTAGTCGAAAATCGTACATTGACAACAAATATTTTTATTTTAACCCTAGATTCATTTTCACATTCACTTTGCTGTTTATTTGAAAAATACCGATTAGAAGTTCCATTCAAATCTCTTCAGGTACTCGATACTAACGTTTCCCCTATTTAAAACTTTCTTTTATGACCGGCTTTTAGTTGTTGGGAAGAAAGTGTACTTGGAAAGCATACAAATTTTTCAATTTTAACACCTCTTCAAAATGTTATAGCTTTGTCATTGACCTTTTTGCATGTTGTGAAGGGAAAGTCTAGAACTGTCATGGAACCCTTGAATAGTCTCTGCGGAATAAGAAACGCTGATCTAGGTTATAATTATTATATTAGTTAAGTAAATTATGCCTTATGGATCGTATATTCTCAGTCACACACCTCTAAAGATTGACTTACACTGCGTTTCTCATTTTGCAGTGAAATTTGCAAAAGCTATTTTATCAGAAATGGGGATGGAAATACGAGAAGAAGCAAAGGCATGTGAGATTCGCGATAATAGCAGAGAAAACATTTTTAAAAAATCTAATTCAATCATACCGAGCCAATATTCAGAATCAAAAGTCACCTAAGACGGAAATTAAAGACTTTCTTTTCAAAAATTTTAATATGCGTTCCAAATTTAAATGATGCCGGAAAACACGTTATTTATGATGGTACTAATTTAATTAGCGACACGATACGTTTTTGAGAAATGTTACAAGAATTTACATTCAGATGTATTTTAAAATATACACTTAATTTTTAAATTTTGTAAACATACATAACATTTTAAACAAACTGAAAATGTGGTTAAATTTGTTGCATCGTAAATAATCATATAAAATTCTGGGCGGGATTTTAGCCGAACTTTCTCAGAAACCCTCCTTGAAAACACACTCCCGCCCGAGGAACATTTGAAAAATTTCGGTGAACACACGAAAATCCGCATCCCTCCCACACTTGTGTATAATGTTACCAACATTATATAAAAATGGAGGGGGCGGGGGTGAAGTGTATGTGGATAGTTAAAAAATACATTGCTATATTTCTCCCTCACAAAAAATTTCAGTCCCCTCCATACATTGAGCTTGAAAATTTGAATTTTAGCCCCGGTATTACAGACAACACAAATTGTTTTATAAATACTTTTCGTTTAGACATCGTTTGCTAACTAGAGTTCCTTGAAATGTTAACATACGCATAAATGGTACTCCATTGTACTTAAACCTCTGATTTCAATTGGCAGTTAATTTCTAAAAAACAAAAATAACGGGGTGGGGGGACAGCAGACTTGTATTCTTCAAAACTTGAAATTTTACATAAACACTATGAAATTTCGTCTAATCTCTAACAATTGCCCGAAAAAGTAAAGTTCCAAGGACCTGGTTCCCAAGAAAAGAGTCCTGATTTCAATCCATAATCTGAATTGTTGCGTAATACGGATATACAAATCTGAAGAATCTGTGTTTTCGAGGGAAACATTATTTAAATGGCAAGTACCTACAATACTCATAATTTTTATTCTCTAGTTTAATACATATTTAGGGGCACCAATGAGTTTTAACCAATTTATTACTACAAACAATTGATTTAGTAAACTACTCCTAATGGACTTTTCTTTAAATTTGAAATGACAAGTGGATGTCTATTAGCAACACTGTGCAATTAAAGAGCCGGAAAGAATTTGTTTTTCTGATTTTATTCTATTTTGCGGTGTCCGGGAAGGAAAAGTCAAGAAAGCAGTCGTACCCACCGGGGGAAGGGGTCATCGCGCAGAGTGTGCCATTGAAATTTTTAGGGGGAGCTGGTCTTTCAGGGGGTTTGGCCGATTTGGGGGGTTACGTAGATTTTTAGAGAGAGTGCGCCACCGCTCTAGGGGGAGGGGGCCTCTGAAGAAAGAATACTATTTTTTTGCTATATCTGAATATTTTTTCTTTTGTATTTGAGCTTAAGCACTTCGTGAGACACGTATTTTCCAAAATTTATGTATTTTAGAGCCATTTCTCTTCATATTTCAAACCCCTCAAAATTTTTGGGTCGTAAGACCCGATTAGTTTTTTTTTAAATATTAACAACACTTTTGAGCTGTAATAATATTATTTTCATTATTATTTATTTCTATTTTCTCCTTTTATTTATCATTGCTTTATACAATTTTTCACAGCAGATTTAAGTGAGCAAAAATTGGGCATTCATGTATGTAAAAGATTCCTTTCTGCTACAGTTTACAAGCCAGTAACCAGGTCTTTATGTCTATGATCAGAAAAACCTCCAGGCGCGCCATTTGGGTTGACATAAAGGAATGCGAAGCCATGAATGCTATTCTAGAAGGAGCTTTTCTTTCTTTTCGAAGAACCACTAACATCTCTTGATTTGTCAAGTTGACAGGTTTCAGCCGTGACTAACAAGCAGGTGGAGCAAAGGCTCCTGTCACGTGTCAATAGTTAACTCTAGAAATTAAACCGTAGAATGCAAATACCTTTCAAAGACCCTCAGTTCTGTGGGTGAGGGGAGGAAAAAAACTAAAGTAGTTCTCACAAAGAAAGACTGCACTAAAGCAAATAAGTATTTCGGGGACCGGGACTTGGACAAGTTCTTTCTTCAGAGCTGAGCTCAGGTAAATGAAGTGTTAAATATAAGATGCTCAGCTCAGTATGATCCCGGAAAAAGTGGATATTTGCTTGGAAAAAAAAAAAACTCCTCAAAAATTACTAAATTTTTGATAATTAATTCTTAAAAGATTGACCGGAAAAGAAAACTTCAAGGACCTGAGATCCCATGAAAACTGAGCCATGATTTCAATCGATAATCTGAATTGTTGCGTAATAATTCGGATATAAAAATCTGAAGAATCAGTGTTTTTCGCCTGAAACACTTTTCAAATTCCAAGCACTTAATGGCCTGCAATATTCATAATTTTTATTTTCTAATATTTAGGGGCACCAATGAGTTTTAACTAATTTATTACTATTCAGAAAGGACATTATGAAGAAGAATAGAAAAATAAACGGGTGTTGGTACAAAAGAAGGCATGTAATTGAACACATCAGTACGAATAGCTGTTACAATTTTTTCCCACTGTTATTTAGATATTCAAAATAATAATAATGATAATTATTTTTATCAGTAGTATTCATTGCATTAAAATAAACAAACAAAAAACTCCCATTCCATAAAATATAGTTATTGTTGGTTGGTTAGGCTCTACACATTCATAATATAAAAGAATGTGTAGAGCCTAACGATTGCATAAATTTAATACACAGACGCAGCTAAAACTGTCCAATTTGCTACAATAAAATCAGAAGAGTTTCTTGTTCGTTTACTCGATACTAGAGTTCTCCAGCATACACAACACCAATTTGGCATCCATTAAAGGACGTCCTCGTAGATGATTTTAAATTTCAAATTTAAGAGAAGCGGTACATTTTTAGACCGTGGGGCTATTTTTCGTCATTAGCCGGCACGATAAGCTTTAATATGAGGGGTAAATCATGGAATTCGATAAAGGAATAAGGAAGATATCGCGTAGCGACAAAAAAGAGATATGTTCTCGAGATAAAAAATTTTATTCTTTTTCCACACGCTTAAAATATTCATTTTTTAAGCCAAATCTAGCGTTTTGCGACCTTTTGCCATCAGTTTTTAATTTACGGTGGTTTCTTAAAATATTTTTACTTGCATATTTTCATTAGTATTGGAAGAAAATTAAATTCATTTTTCTATTCCCTTTTCTTACATTTTTTTGGGTAAAACATTTTCTAGCACTATCAATTGTTTGTTAAATCTTTTGAATTCGCCAGAAGTTACTAAGGTTTTATCTTTTTGAGTCTTAATATAATAGCACGTAATGTCAAAAATTTGACTCCTCAAAAAAGAAATTTCTAATAAATAGTTAGTAAAATCATGTAACCAGATATAGTAGTTAATTTCTTATTCATCGAGTCAAATCCTTTGAGCGTAATTTATTGGTAATGAAAACTTGCCGAGTTCGAAATCTTATACCAAAGAAAGTAGCAAATTGCTTTTAAATGAATTAAAAGAACATGGTACCTAAACCCTAAAGCTATAATTAAAGAATCTTTTATATAACTTGGCACCCATTATTAGAACTCAACTCCTTTTATCTTTCACACCGACTACAGGTTGTTTCAACCGAACTTTGCTGCTTTATATTTATAGTTGTGTTGTGATATCATTATTTTTTTAAAAATTAAATCGTCGACATTCTGCTGCCCGAGCTAGTTATTTCAGAATTTTCCGGGGGGGGGGGGGGGGACAGAGTATATTTTCAATGTATATTATAGGTAAATAGGTAATAAACAATAAAATACATAAAAACATCAATAAATTCAATATATTTGTAAAAGTCAGTGTATTTCTAAAAATCGCCCAGCCTGTTGCTGTCCCATGGATTGGGCAAACACAAAGCTAACGCGATCTTATTTCGGTACAACGCCATCTATTAATGATGTTGCGAGATTTAGCTCCACTTTTCACCATAGGTGCTAAGGGACCTATGGTGAATGATGTCACACTTTTTTTCAATATATTTGACCCCCCTCCCGCCTTTGTCACATGTCACGCTATATTACATTAACAAAAATAAGTTTAATTTTGCTGATTTTAAATGATGCACGAAAAAGATGTTCAAATCAAAAAAAATAAAATATGGAAATAAGATGTCCTTGCCAAGATCCGTTCCAATAAAAAAACAATCTTTTCAATCGGACAATTCCTTCAAAAGTTATTGTGTCAGGGTCGGGGGGGGGGGGGGGGATAGACCGACAGATGCATTTTCCCCGGGCGAGGGTCAGTTGCACTCGCCACTCCACTTCTCACGTGGGGGGGGGGGGGTATAATTTCTTTATCATACCTATAAGAGGGGCTCTTTCTCTGACCAACAAAAGGGGTTGCTAAACCTCTTTATAATGCTTTAAGACCTGTTTTACTAGTAATAATAATTATTATTTTAAAGTACTCTAATAAACGGAAGAAAAATGACACTGGTCAAAATTGATTGATGCCAAGAATTTTGGAGCTGATTTTGTAAGAACTAATTGCCCTGAATTCAAATATGGCATTACGTTTACCCAAGCAGCTCTAGTTCTTCAGATATAACATGTTGGTGTACTATACATTATACTAGTTCAATGGATTAAAAGAACAACTAAACATGGGAGTTTTTATTATATTATAAATATTATTATATACAACGAGGAGAAAAAAGTCATCTTTTAATCAAGTTACTCACTGAATACTTCGGTTATTTCATGTGACATTCTTGAATGTACTTTAAAGCATTCTCGTTTTAAATCCAGCAATAACTTGTCATTCATTATGCAGGTATCTCAAATTCCTAGGTAGCGATCCCGGAGGGGGATTGAGGGCGACTCGGTCGCTTAGAATTTGGGTGGCGGGGGCAACTTAACCCTTTTGCATTATCTTGAGGGCAACTGACCCATCTCCTTTTCCCCATCTCTAAACCCTACTTTTTTTTTTTTTTTTTTCAATCTTTTTAATTACTTCATTTGTTTTTGAATTTTCTTTATTTTTACGATACACTGAGCCTTCTGCCTTGCATTCTTTATCTATTTATTTATTTTCAAAATGGAACAACACAGTAAACCATCTTTCTTTAAGTTACATTGGTCCTGAAAAGGACCGTTTTTAACCCAAAGAATCAACTTATTAGGGGGGAAAAAAAGAAATAGCAATGGAAAACCAATTTTCTACCCTTCAAACTAATGGAAAGAGCGGGATTTGTTATAGCAGATAAGTAGCGTTCCTGGTGGGAGAAAAGGTAACTAAAATCCGCGGCCAACTTTTCCCGCAAATCGCTAGGCATCTAGTTAAGGGGGCTATGCTTTTACAAAGACCGTGAAAGTTTTTATTGAATTAAGAATGCCTCAATTTAAGAAAAATAAAATAAAACAATTGCGAGAAATTAAAAACAAATAACTACATTTCGAAATTTTTTGGTAGAGCCATGAAAGAATTTGCGCATGCGTCAGGTCGGCTTCGATTTTATCGAAATAGGGGTGATACGTTGATATGAGACATTACGATGATGAGTGATTTGTTTTTTCCTTTTCTTTTTTTTCTCCTATATTAATTCAGCCTAACGCGCGTGGGTTTGTGCGAATGTTTTTTTTTTTATTCGTTTATTTTTTTATTTCCCTTTCTAAACGGATCTTGGAAATTTATATAAAACTTTTCAGCAATGCTGCCGCGATGCATTTTCTTAATAAATAATTTCAACTTGAACTTCAAATATTTATTATCTTTTTAATGGGGCGAACTGAAACCCCGGAAATTTTACTGACCTGTTTTGGATGGAGTTACCGGAGCAGTGGCGTACGCAGAATTTTTTCAAGGGGGGTTCATAATATTCTGAAACTACTAAAAGAAATTCGAGTATATAATAAAGCACTATTATTTAGGGCTCAAGGGGGAGGGGGTTAAACCCCTAAACCCACCCCTTGCGTGCGCCACTGTACCGGAGTATCAGTGGCTCAACCAGAAGGAGGCATAATGGGGGTCCGTGCCCCTCGCTATGACAATGATGATTTGAAATCTTTTCAAAACTGCTCTTATTTACTCAAGAGCATAGATCTGGAGCGGATCAGTGGATCAACGAGATTTTGCTTGGAAACTGAAATGGAGCAGTAGCAAAGCAGTTTATCGTGCTCCACTGATCGATTTTTAAAAAAAATTATTTAAATTTTTTATTAGACAATAAAATTAATTAACTTAAAAAAAAGGAGATTAATAATACAATCTGTTTAATTTGTTTGGCGCAGCGCGGACCTGGAGTGCCGGATCAAATATTTATAATTTGGAGCGGAGTGACTCAAAAAAGTGGGCTTCTCCAGATCCCTGATCAGCGGTCCCCCGCCTCCAAAGGTCGCATCCAGAGGGGGGGGGGGGGGAATCTAACATTTTTTCGCAATTTAGCATATATTCCTCCCTGAAACTTTCCTCAACAAAAGTGTTTCAAAGTCTGGCTACGGCCTTGCGCTCCTCCTATCGAGTTCATTGACTTTCCCTGTACTGTATCATCAATATCCCCTTGCCTAACGAACATATACCGAAAAACCGGATCTAACTTTTGAAGCCTGTAAATTCTGTACATATTTTTAATACCAAAACCGCACAGCCCACAGCTTGCAAATACGTATTAAGTAGTGATGGGCATAATCGAGTGATCATAATCGAGAACTCGATTATTCAGGACAACTCGAGAACTCGATTCAGACGACTATCTCGAGAACTCGATTAACATCTCGAGAACTCGATTAAACATCTCGAGAACTCGATTAAACATCTCGAGAACTCGATTAAACATCTCGAGAACTCGATTGAGAACATCTCGAGAGCTCGATTGGACATCTCGAGAGCTCGATTGGACATCTCGAGAGCTCGATTGGACATCTCGAGAGCTCGATTAAACATCTCGAGAGCTCGATTAAACATCTCGAGAACTCGGTTAGTTTACCTCTCGGAAGATAGAATCGAATGAATGTCTCGAATGATTTTCTTCTCGGGTAATAATACATTTGGATGATTCATAGTCACGTGATTGCGAAAAGGGCTATGTGTGTGAGTAGGTAACAAAGGTGGATAGTTGCTTATTTAAGAGGAAGCCATTGCTATAAACAAATTTAGAGGACGGGAAGCACTCCCGTCCTTTCGAAAGCAATGCATTTTTTAAAAAATTGACATGTTTATTTGATTCGCACCTCCCGTTTTTTTATCTTCGCAGAATTGCTTTATATCTAGGGGTGGTTACATATCTCTTTACATTGAATAGTTTATGAAATTGAAGTGCTAGAGAAAGGGGGTTTCACGGGGGAGTCTTTGAGGAGTTTCTGAATTAAAATCCTCAAAATATATCTTAAAGATATCGCTGGTGACATTAGGGGAACGGGTTCGTACAATTTCTCCCAAAGTTTTAGAAATTTAGACGCTAAAATCGCAGTTTTGTGTTGCATTTTGCAGATGTTAGCAAAAAAGGGACCCCCCCCCCCCCCCGAGAACGTTACGTTAGGCTATTTTTCCTGGGAAAAGAGGGGGAGGAAAAATAGAAAATTTCTAGAATTCAATATATAAAAAATAGAAATTGAGCCTATTTTTATCATGTTAACGAAACGAAAAGTGACGGAAATTTTTCGAAATTGATATCCTGAAAACACAATTTTGGGTGGTGCTATTAGGGCTAAGAGGTAGAGGGCAAAATAAGCGGTCGCCACTCGCCACAGGGCGACTAGATGAAAAAAAATGGCGACTAAAATATTTCCTAACAATCGCCACTCTCGTCGCCACTTTTTTCTCCCCTAAAAAATTTCCAAGAAGTACACTGCTAGGTTCAAAAACATGTGCTTTCACTTTCCCATCTTATTGCAGTACTGAACCCCAAATTCGCCATGCTCGGGACCGGTGCTAGGTCGGATTTCGAAATTTGCCGAATTTCAGAACCCGACCCAAAATGGCGGACTTACAGGACCAAAAATGGCGGATTTACGTAAACATCGAAGCTAATATGCGCATTTTTACATCAAATTGCTCTGTTTTCTTAAATGGTATACAAATAAGATACCTTTTTTTTTTCTTGAGAAGATAATACAGTATGGGACCTCAAATCCGCCCGCGCATTCGCCGCCGGGACGCTCGGGGCTGTGATCATTTCGGATTTCCGAATTTTCCGGATGATGGGTCCTCATTCTAAAAATTTTGTAAGTAGCATCATAGCACATATAATTTGCTCTGGAAGTTTTTATTAGCATTTTGCTCCTGTATAGCACTTTTTATTATCGCATATACTCGCCTATAAGTCGCGAAATTTAGCACAAAAAACGAAGTTGGAGTTTGCTTACATTCGAGGCAAAACACCGAAAAATCTAGACTTTTCCCGATATTATTTTAACCTCTTTAATTAAGCAATAAAAGAAAAGAATTCCGTCAAATTATGATTTGATTTTATATGCTCTAGCCATTTACTATAGACTTTTAATTGCAGTAAAAAATCAGCCTATCGAGAAAATGCGAGAAACGCCGAATTTCAATTTCGCGAACGTTCTGTATCGCCCGAAATTTAGAGTTCATTTTACAAAAATAAATGTAATGAAACTACAAGAAAAATAAAAAGTTAATGATATTTACTCAGAATTAAAGCAACAATTAATAAAAACTCTAATCGCAAAAACGAACCCTTTTCAGAAAATCGCGAAATAACTTTTTTGAAAAGTGCACATCTCCGATCTTCAACATGTTCATTACATTTTATTTTCCTTCTTTTTTCAAAAAAAAAAAAAGGTGCAAAATATTTCCCGATTTTTTTTTTTTTTTTTTTTCAAAAAACAAAAGCTATTTTTTTTCCAACTGCCGATTTTTTTTTTAAAGTTCCGATTTTTGGCTTTCTGTTTTCGGGATTCCGAATTTGGGGTCCTATACTGTATAAGTAAATCCATGTATTCATATATTTTTACCAAACAAAAAAATAACTTATTCATATATTTTAATAAAACGCTCCAAATTACAATTCAGCAAAAATAAACTATACCCATATGGTAGGTTACCATTTCACTAATCACCTATAATTGCATGAAAAAGGAAATAGTGCTACATCTGTAAAATATTAGCAGAGAAGACAAACCAAAACGCCTGACATTTGTACAAATTGCAAAGATGCTGTGCGCCATTTATGACCACAGAGAAACAAATAGACAAATACAGCAAGTTTTCTTTTTAAGGGAATACAACTTGGAAAACGGAATTTTTAAGAACTTAAGTAAAAAATAATTATTTTTTTATAGGGAAAAATATACTTAACTACGCCTAAAAAAACTATTTTCACTTTTTAACATAGGGTTTTCTGGTTTTATCTTGGTTTCCTGAGTTTAGTTCATATAAATCAGAAAGATATCTACAAGGATTGCTGCTTCTATTTGAATCAAAATTTACTGGTGTTTGTTAATTTAACAGCTTCTTAGATTAATATTTTTTTGAATTTACATTAAAAAAATCAGAAAAAGTGCCGAATTTTAGGATTTTCCGAATTTGGGATTCGATACTGTATTTCACAAAAGCAATCAGTTTTGTCTGGTACCCCTCCCAAAAACCCCTAGGCCATATTTATCGTTTATCATAGTTTTCTGTAATTACACTTCGTTCATAAGTTGTATATTAATATATAATTTCATTTGCTTTAAGTATTGACAAAAATCCCTTAATATTAAAAACAAAATGTGCTAAGTTTTTATCAACTGTTTCAGTGCGGTAAACAATATTTTGTACAATGATCTTTCATTTTTGCATAAGTTAATGTATGTACAATGGTTTTTAATAATTGGGAGAAAAGGGAAAATATTTTTCCTGAGGGTCAAAGTAAGATTGTAAACTTTGTGAGTTCCTCTTTAAAAAGATTAATTTTTATAATTTTATTTTAATAACTTAAAAAAAGGTACTTAATTTTATAAATATTAGCACATTTAATTGGGTTATTTAATTTTATATCATTACTAATCAATACAAAAAAGTTTAAAACACCGTTGTGCATTTTTCACCGAGAAAAGTGGCCACTGCTTCGAAAAAGTGGCCAGTACAAAATCTACCTCTAGTGGCCACTGGCCACTAGGGAAATTTCCCAGTGTTGCCCGCTACTAAGAGGAGATTTTTATGGGGCATTACTTTGAAATTGGCAAACGTTTCGCAGGAAACGGAATGGTAAGCTGTTTTTGATGGCGTTAAGAAAACGGGGGGGGGGGGGGTCGTCAGGGGTAAGAGCATAAGGGGAGGGGGGTTCGGTTGCTCGTCCACTGAAAAGTTTTTTAAATTGACATTCTAAAATCGGGGTTTTAAGGGACCGTTCATAAATGATGTCACGCTTTTTTCAATATATTTGACCCCCACCCCTTTTTTCACTAAGTGTCCCACTTCACCATACCCCCTAAAACCCTTTGTCAGATCTCACGTTATATTACATTAGCGTAAAATAAGTTTTATTTGTTTTTATGTTTTTAAGAAATCAAAATGTGCGATGTCAAACTTCTTGTTACCCCCTCCTCTCCCCTCGTCGCGAGCTGTCACATTTTCTTGAACCCCCCTCTCCGGTTATGCCTTCTCCCCTCGAAGCGTGACATTATTTATGAATGACTCCTAAGCTGTACTGCGAAATGTTAGGGCAACTGTAGGGGTTTGGAAGGATTCGCCGGTTCTTTTACTGAGTAGGATGTGTGTTATATATCGTGTTACAATAACAAGTTCCCCTCCTCAGTTCCAAAGCAACTACAACTCTTGAATACGTTACCACTGGGCCCTGAGTCGAACCTGAGCTTTATTAGCTTTCTTATCAGGACTGACATTTTGAATTTTTCCAGTACGAGGAAACTATATACTATTTAAAAAATCGTAAAGTTTGTATTTGGCGACGCTCTACGGGACAAACGATAGATTGCAGGAACCAGAGGCGTAGCTAGGGGGGGGGGGGGGCAAGGAGGGACAGCTGTCCCCGGGCGCAGCGTCAAGGAGGTGCCAAATTAATGTTAATTTATTTTATTTTAAAATGCGAAAAGACAATTATTTGAACTGAAAAGGTATGAATATGTTCGACAAAAACTCTCTCGAAGGCACTTTCTTTGAGCAGCAGAGATGAGAGAACCGGATGCCCAGATAACCCAGGAAAGGTCACTTGAAAAAGAAGGAAAAGGCAAATAATTTTGCGAAGCCAAAGTGTCCCATTTTGCCTTTCAAAGTGAATGGTAGGTTAAAAAAATGCAAGCTAAAAGGGTTGCTTTTTAGAGCTATTTATCATTTAGGAAGCATGAAAGTTTTTTTAATTCCTTTCGAGGGCCGCCTTGAGGGGGGGGGGGGAGAAATCTGGTAGGAGCACCAGATTTTTAGCGTAAATTTGGTGTTTCACATAATATATTAGTAACCAATTTTTCAACTCATTTTGAGGGTAGAGCAGATTTAAAATGTCCTTTTAACAATTAAAATCATTGTTGAAATTGAATATTGCTTTCAGTTGCTAATAATGAATATTGATTTTACTTTGTTGTCTTTCTGACAGTTTCTTATTTACACCGACGTATTTTTATGCGGCAGTATCTTATTTATTCCGAGGTATTTAATCTTGTATTTTCATGGAGCATTTAACCACGCAACGAGATTGGCATGCAAAACAAGCAAATGCGGAGTCTGTAGTGTTTTTAAATCATTCAGTATTGAAACACTTTGATTTATGTCAAACGAATTATACACTCTAAATGTCTAAATGGATAAATATAATAATAATTAATACAAACAATAATTTTAAGGATTTAACGTTATACAATCTTATTTCAGACTAAAGTTCGTCAGACTGACACAGCTCTTATTGGCATAGGCTGTTTGTTTCGACTTTCACCAGAGCACATCTGTGATTGTCGACATACAGTATTGAATGTCCAAATGTATAAGAATTTAACCAAATATTCGGACTTTCATGGAATTTGTGAATGTTGACATTACCCAATTTCGGTCTAAGTTTTATGCTAAAATATTTTTTCGTCAATAAAAAATTTAAAAAAAAAGCAAACTGCTGTCACTTTACTAGCCGATAAAATAAATAAAGAAACATAAAATAAACAAATGCTGCAATATGCCATCAATAAAGAACGTTATTCGGTTATTCACAAAATAATCATAAGCATTAAGCAGTAAACAGATCTAGCACGAAGCAAAATTAGGACCTGCAGCCTTAGGCCAGCATATTTTTGGGGTTAACTAATATCAGGAACGTAGTAGAAATAACACTCCCATACTCACCCTTCCGCTTATAAGTTTTCGCTACTTCCTCTTTTGCCGAAATCCCTTCAATGCCCATAAATCTGTATGCTTCGAGTGCGGTGGGAGGGGGCCATCTTTAATTTCATGCCCAGAAATCTTTTGAAATAATCATCGTTAAGGAACTGTTCATAAATGATGTCACGCCTTTTTCCGATATATTTGACCCCCCTCCCCCCTTTGTCACAAAATGTCAAACTTCAACGGGCCCCTCCCCCCCCCTTTTCACATGTCGCGCTATGTTGTAAAAGCCTGATGTCACACTTCTTGTTACCCCTCCCCACCCGTTGTCAATTTCATGAACCCCCCTCCCCCCTCGAAGCGTGACATTTATGAATGACCCCTAACTTGTCGAGATCATTCCCCTTCATTTCAAAGGGGGGGAGGGTATAAACTCGGCACATGTTACATGACAAAAAAAACAATAAACAGCGATCTGGAGCGGAGCGTCGAGCAGCAGAGCGAAGCAGTGGAGCAACTAGTTTTTGCTTGGAGTAGGAGCGGAGCCAAAACACGGAAACTTGTTGCGCTTAACTGCTCTGATCATTTAAAATTAGAATTTCATCAAACATGACATCTTTCTTCATTAAAACTAGTTTTAAGTGAACAACAACGTAAAACGAAACGTGATTTTTTAAAAAGATTTTTTTCAAAATAAATTGTCTATAAATAACTAAATTTACTATCATTTAATTAAATAAATAAGGATGATTTCCATCAAAGCTATTCGCTGCACGGAGCAGAGCTGGAGCAGCGTTGGAACAAATATTTAACAGTCGGATCGGAGCAACTCAAAAATGTTGTTGCTCCAGTTCCCTGGCACGAAAATACTTGCACCTACGGTGAAATACATTATATTAAGGCTTGGGAGGGGGTGGAAAATTTTCCCTTCTGACTCACTAAATGACGTCCCTGTTAGAGATTCATTCTATTCTGAAATCGCTCGAGAACTCGAAATAATCGTTCGAGAACTCGAAATGATCACTCGAGAACTCGAAATGATCACTCGAGAACTCGAAATGATCAAACGAGAACTCGAAATCGTTAATCGAGAACTCTATATCATTAATCGAGAACTCGAAATGATCACTCGAGAACTCGAAATGATCACTCGAGAACTCGAAATGATCAAACGAGAACTCGAAATCGTTAATCGAGAACTCTATATCATTAATCGAGAACTCGAGATAATCACTCGATTATCAAAACCACCCGAGTACTAATCACTCGATTATAGAAATCTCTCGATTATGCCCATCACTAGTAGTAAGTTCGTAATTTAGATACGTTTTCAAATCATGCTAGTTAACTAAATTTTAATAATCAAATTTCACATGGCGGATTGCCGGATATTTCATGCAATGGCAGAATAAGATTCCAGTTATTTAAACATTTGTCGGATATCAGGAATCCGGTTCACACAGCAAATAATTAATCTTCCCGAGAAAAAAAAATTCCTCAAAAATTCTGATGGCGCAACTTGCACCACTATCCTCCCCCCTCCCCCCCCCGTGGGCACTACTGTCCCTGCTCAAGAGAAGTTATGGAAGCGTGTTGGTAAAAACAAAGTTTTTATTCAATAAAGCATTAAACTGTACTCAAGGGAAGGGGGAGAATTTTAAAGGGGTTGCAGATTATTACTCTCAGAAATTTACGTTGTACGAATATTTTTGAATTCAGACTCAGAAAGAATGTACTGCTATCTATCAGAGTCAGAGTAAAAAAGAAAAGCTAAGTAAAAGTTTTGATGATGTAATAAAGATAAATATGCCACATGATACAAATATAGATCAATAAATATAGGTTATTAGTGATAGATTGAAATAATTTTATACCTAAATCAAAGTAGATATACATTTGTGGAAAAAGACTGGCTGAAATAAGTTTTTTATCGGTTCAGAAGTGACTTAAGAAGTCGCCTTCGGTGTCTTGCTTGGGGAAAAAAACAAGTTGCGCCGTAGGCGCCGCTATTTTAACTTTGCACGGGCAACGCCGTTGCGGGTACCGCTAGTAATCTATATAAATAAAAATAAGTGTTCGTTTGTTCATCACCTCAAATCTCCGAAAGTACTTCGATTGATTTGAAATTTTGCCAGAACATCGCGTTCGAATACGTGCGTGTTTTAATATATCACTTTTAATTAATTTAAATTTAATTATTTCGCTTTTTAATGTTTTATTAAGGAGAATGAAGCACTGCAACGTGTAGCAGGGACAGCTTTTTTTATTTTGGTTTAATAATTTTGTGTTGTTTTCTGTTTGTATTGAAGTATTTTTGCACTAGAAGGTTATGGGACTTTAAAACAAGGATTACTTATTTTGAATGGCAACAGTTTAATTTAGCTATTTTCATTTTGATTTAAAAATTTTCTGTTTTTACTGTTTGTATTTAAGTATTTTGTTAGTATTTTTCACTTAATGATCAAGGCAGGCCTGTAGCCAGACTCTGACTCCAGAGGGGGTAAACTTTTGGACAGGAGGGCAGACTAGTTTTTCAATTTTTTCTAACATGTTAGAATGTATGCTCCATTTTGGGCGTTTTCTTAAAATTTAAATTAATAATTTATTTAATAATTAATGCAATTATTTATTTTATTAATTGATTAATTAAACAATTAATTAATGAAACTAATACTTATTTAATTCAATGCTGAAATTATTTGATCTTAAAAGAAATACTTGATTAAGACTTACAAAAGGCAGAATTGAATTTTTAAAGCTTATTCTAAGAATGTCTTTTATAAATTAATAAAATATATGAAATAACATAAAAAAGTGACTATTTTTTTTAAGATAATTTAATGTGAACGATCAATTCAAAGTAAGATATTGAAGAATAAAACATGTATCGGTATGTTACAGAAAAAAACTGGACTGCCTATGATCATTTCATTAGTGTCTGGTTTAGATTGAAAACAGGAAAAAAAAATGAGCTGAACAAAGGAAAACGTTCATGTTTTTTATTTTTTCTAAAATTTGAATTAAGGGATAAAGGTGCATGGAAACAGGATTTTTTTTCAATATGACTTTGCGCTTAAACAAATGAAAAAGTTAAAAACAGAAATACCATAGATTGTTAAGGTCTAGTTAATCACGCTAGGACGGGCAAAACATTTTCCAGGTCGGGCATCGCCCGACCTGGCCCCCCTCTGGCTACGGGCCTGGATCAAGGGGAATTTTAAAACAAAGATTGTTAATTTTGAATGGCAATTTTTTAATTTAGAATTTTTGTTTGTTTCTTCTATTTGGATAACGCTTATGTTGGAATTTTGCAATGTGCCGAGCCAGGCGATATCAAAATCTGGAACGACAAAAAAAAAAATGCCCGCAAACATTGTGAAAAAAGCATAAAGGTTAAGGCTTAAGACCAATCAATCAAATTGACCAGTTCAGATCTAGACACGGATTGCTTCGCACGTGGACAATTATATATTGCGTGTTCTAGAATAGGTAAACCAATCTAGATTTTCAGACAATGAAACAACAAACATTGTGAAATGAAACATATTAGAAATACGTGCTTTCTCTGAGACTGAGCCACAGCAACGCGTGGCCGGGTACAGCTAGTTTTTTTTATAAATGTTTCGACTTAGTTGGAAATTGCGAGTCAAACTTAGTCTCGCGAAAATTGTACCAAAAAACATTTTTCTGAAAAATAGATTTGTGTTTTTGTTCAAAAGCTCCTGCGCTACAAAACTACTAAAAACAACAAAGAATAATGTGCACAGAAAGCAGATGCAAAAAGATTGCTGCAAAAGCAATTATTGTGCTTAACACGTGGCATCAAATAAATTTTAATAAAAAAGCCAAAAATATAAATTTGCAACATTAAAAGTCTCCTGCAAAGGATTTTGAAGAAGAAAAAAAAAAACGAGAGAGGGCGAGAGAGAAAGGAAAAACTTATCACTAAACGTTTTAAAAAATTCAATTTTTTTCAAAATCGCCGCCACTTTTTTCTTCCACCCTCATGGCAGATTAAAATATTTAAAAAGGATAATATACATTAAAACTCCTCTTAACGGATAACAATCCTCTTGGGGGAGAGATTTATATGTCCCTACCAGCAAAGCAATGACCCTAAAAAAAAAAAAAAAAAAAAAAAAAAAAAACTCTTATGGACAACTTATGACTCTTATTACACGAATAAATTTTCGTTCCTTAGGTATTGGCTACAACGGAGTTTTATTGTACATAAGAATTATTTTTAATTATAAAAGTTTTAAACTTTTTAAAATCACTTTACTTAAAAAAAAAGTAATCCACGGCGGCATACAATACCCATCTCACGAATGTAACATTTTTAATAGCTTATTCAGATTCCTTATAATCTTCCATATTTTCGTGTAGAACTTTATACTTAGGGGTAGAATCGTTAACTACACAAGCAAAAAAAAAAAAAAGAATCTTTTTTTTTTTTTTCTTTTCCTCCTAATTTGACTCGCATTTTTCAAAAATTGACTTACGTTTTTTTTACTGCGAGTCAGCCTGACTCAGATTTTTAAGTCTATCATTAGGGACCGTTCATAAATGAAGTCCCGCTCTTTTCGCACATATATGACCCTCTTCCCCCCCCCCTTTGTCACATGTCACGTTATGTTGCATAAGCAGGGATGTCACATTTCTGTTACCCCATCCCCTTCCCCTGTCACACTTTGTCACAATTTCACGAATCCCCCCTCGAAGCGTGACATCATTTATGAATGATCCCTTAGCCCCATACTAAAGCTAAAGAAGGCCTATTAGAGTTTAAACTAAAAAATCGAAGATTTTAAGTCTCACGCATTTTCCTCCCCCCCCTGAAGCTAAAGGACGAAAAATGAAACCGTCTCTGACGGTGGACGACGGTTCTCAGCCAATCAGGTTTCTTTCAACCGATCTTGGCTTGAAATAGACATCTTAAATTTATTGAGTTATTTGTTCTAAATTTATATATATATATATATAGACACACACTTTTTTTTAAATTGAAGATTCGGCAAATTATGTTAAACATATTTTAATAACAATCGTTAACTTGTTTACATGTACGAGTATTATATGTAATGGTGTATTGTTTGTTTTTATGTTAAGCATAAGAAGCTTTGCTAAGTTGCTACGGAAAAATCCGGGGGCAAAAAAAATATTTTACAAGAGGTACAAAAACCAACTTCAGGACTATATGAAATTAGAATGTCGCGCTTACAGAATTTATGAATTCTGTAAGCGCGAGAGTATTTAAAAATGCTCCACCCCAAAATTTTCCAAAAAAAAAATTTGCCATAAAAATCAAACAATGTCCAATATCTAATGTTCTGTTAATATAATAAGTATGACAAATACTGGAATCAATTTCTTCAAACAGACAACAAGTTCTAAGCTTATTTCAATAGTTCTAAAATTGAAAGTGCTACTGTGCAATAGATTATTTCCATTGCTCTCCACTACCAAAATGGAAATATTACATTAATTTTAAATTGTTTATTGATAACACTTCTTAATTCACTGAATGCTGACATTTTTATACATCACTGATATATGTCATATTATGGTAAATATAAAAGTTATTTTTAAAATCTTTCATAAAAATTTGTTTGACAAAATTGAAATTCATTTACATAAAAAGTTCTTGCTGACTTACTCTGCTTTAAAAAAAAAACAATAACTATAAAATATTGTAACATAGTACTTGTCACATACTTGCAGTGTTCTGCTTGTATTTATTTTTTTATTTATTTGAGAAAATTGTAAATTGCTATGTTGATTTCAACAATGTAAAACCTTTTTTCTAATTTAATCTATATACAAATAGGCAAAGACAAAACAGTTAAGAACCACTTTCTACTGTTTTCCAACCGATTTTCTTACTTTTTTTTTTTTGTTTAGTAACTTTTGATGAGCTGTAGTGATATCAATTTAAAAAAATTTTTAAACAGTTTATTATTTGTTAATTATTTCCCCTTTTCTCTTGTCAGGCAAGCCTAATTTATAATGTTATTGTTATAGATAGCAGATGGCAACATGTCTAGGTCGAGTAAATTATTGGGTAATAAATATAAAACTTATTGTTTAAAAGGAGGTTGTTGTTATTAAGCAGTTATAATAAGAGTTTGAGTGAAGAATAAAATGAAAAATGAAAATAGTGTGTGGAATTAAATATTTAAGTTTTATTCACCTGCCAGTGTTTTCAATGCTAAATTGAATTATTACGGTCGAATGTCGACTGTTGGGAGAACTCTAGTCATCAATAAAAGAGTAAGAAATGTGAATACCCTATTCTTTACTTGATCAACTAACATGTTGAAAATATATTTCTAGATCCAGAAGCCATTAAATATCTCCAATGATGGCATTTCTTTAAAAAATGGAATAGCTCTTAATTTTACTAGTAAATTAAAATTTGCATCTTACCAATTCAGTTATTTTAGAATTTGAAAATATGTTAAGCCTTGCTTTGTCAGCAGTGCCTCCTCCCCCCCCCCCCTGTTTATAAAAAGGAAAACCACTAGTATTTAAGTACACAAATTTTAAAAACGATCATAAATTAGGTTAAGAAAAGTTTTTTAAAAAAAATGGTTTGGAAACTTAACATGACGTCAGCAAAGCTGAGCAGATTACCAATCATGTGACCCACGTGCAAACCTAATTTAGAATTTTCGAAATCAAATTCAATCACTTTAAAATATTGACCAAAATAAAATGAATCAATTATATATGATATTATAATACACGTGATAACCCTATAAATGGAAAACATGTAATTTAATGCTCGTGAATGAACAGATCAGTTTTAAACATAAAGTTAAAAATTAAACATACCACGTGTAATCAGAAACTATGTTGAATTTGAGAACATTCTGTAGCTGAAATTTAAAAAATTATGCAAGTTTTTTTTTTTTTTTTAAATAATAACACGCGGGAGAAAAAAAAATGGTTTCGATCTCTTCAATATAATAAGAAACTGGTACTCCTACAAACCAAATCACATCATTATCTCAATTTAATGCAATCATGAAGTTCAATTGTTCGTAATAACATGCACGAAGTATTAATAATTATTGCAATTCATGAAGCATGTGAAGCAAAAGCAGCGAATATGGCATTCGTTCGATGGAATTTAAATCGGAGCGATATGCCATGTGCGTTTCAAATATCACTCAAAACTGTTCTATTCGATTCTAAAAGGGCGATCAAACATTAAATTCATAAAATTCTTACCTGTTTGGATATTTATCCAGCGTTTCGTAATCCAAATTAAATAAAATCCATCGTAATCCCATGTTTCGGAATTTTCCCATGCTTGTTGACAAACACGTGCGAACGAGAGGCTTATTACAGTGGAGGAAAAAGCTCTGCGTCTCAGCGACCGGCTGATCCTTGATGAGAGCGAAGGCGAAGGGACACGTGACACAGAGAAAAGTTAAAGCGAAAGCACGTGTTATTTAATGGAGATTCGAGTTGAGAATTATTAAATTCGGTGCTTACTTCTTCTTGATTGCTGTTTGCGAGTTTTAAATCTATATTTGTAAATATTATGTTGCTTCTTCTTCTTTTTTCTGATATTACATCAGAATAACATTATTAATTTAAATAAAACTTCAAACTTATTAAATAAGAAACTGACAGTGATTCTGTAACTTTTTTTCCTCGAATTTTTAACATTTTTTTTAAATTTTGAATTTGCATATTAAATATCACTAAAACTTTTGAATTCTCACACGCATTCAAATTGCACTGTTGTTTCGAGGTAATGATCTCTTTACATATTTTTTTTTTTTTCTGTTCTCTATTACATTTCGTTTCTTTCTTTTTCTCCTTCTTCTCCTTCTTGCTTTTCTCTCACTCTATAATAAAGAAATAGTACAAATTGCATGCAACATAATTTATTTCGCCCCTCTAAATAAATGAAATTCTTGTATTCGTGCCTGTTTTTGTACTGTATCCCCCCCCCCCGAGAATTTTGAAATGACGGGTCTGCATTTTTGTAGCTTTTGGCACCATATTTCTTTTAATTTTAAAAAAGGTTTCCATAAGAATGTCTAAATCCAAGCTAAAAACTGTTGAACACATGCATTTATGTACATGCAAATGAATTGTAAAGTAACCAAATACTTGTCATTTATCATCCTTAAAAAGCTTATTTATCATACACAAAAAACTCTGACAATTAAAGAATTCTTTGATGTAATTAAGGAACCTTTTTAGTATAAATGAGCAAATATTAATTCTCTTTCATATGAATCAATAATGAATTTTAAGACTTGAAAACTATTACACACTACTGCATTTAACGTGATCTTAAAAAAAGGAAGAAATATTTTCTTACTTAGACTTTTTTTTTTCTTGCAATTTAGAATGAACTAAGTTGAACTTCAGAAAAGAAGAAGAAGAAAGGTTCTATTATAGAAGATAACAACAATTTAAATAGTCATTACGATTAAAGAACGAATTTCTGTAACAAATTAAGTGCGTTCTTTTATAAATGACAGGGAAATTATAAAATGTTATAAACAATTAAGAAAAATCATAATTTTGAGCAAGGTTGTAAAAAACCCCCTCCGGGTGGGTTTCATTAAAAAACCCGGGTTTTTTGGGTAGAAAACCCGGGCTTTTTGGCTAAAATGGGGAAAATTAAATTTCTTTTTCCAGCAAGTTAATAATGTATGGTATATATGTATATATTTGAATATTAGAATATGCATAATTTAGCTAGCACTAAAAAACATTTTTGATCAAATTTTATTTACTATTTATTAAAACAAAAGTGTTTTTTTTTTTTCCAACTACCTTACTTGAATGTTGCATTTAATTTCATTTGATCTTATTTCATGTATACGTATGCACACATTTTAAATTCAGTGATCAGTATGGGTGTCACATTAAAAAATTAAATAATGTTTACTCTAAAAGTTTTTCCAATTGATCCATTCATCATCAGAGCATCCTAGGTTAATTATTTAATAGTTTAAAATTATTTATAAATAAAAGTAGGGGAAAAATTACTGTTTGAAAAAATAAGTGCATATATATATATATATATTATATATATATATATATATGTATGTATATATGTATGTATCTTACGCACACAGATACAGATATGTTACATTTTGCTGCTTGTATAGGTTTATTTCATGATTTTCCTTCTACATAGTTAATACATACAACATATTTTTCATCATCTAACTATCGCAATTATAATCTACTCAACAAATCTAAGCATAATTTTAATAAAGAAATATTTAGGAAAAATAGGGGGTATTAGCATTTTACAAATTGAAAATTGAGCTTTGAAATTATTTTTACTTTTGAAAAGTACAGAATGAATGTAAATTTATATATTTTCATATAAAATATATGATATCCTGAAGTGCTTTTTTCATTTTTTAAAAATGAAACTAAATTTTTAACTTCTTCAAATCTAAACCAAACCTGTTTTTCCACTAAATAAATTTTGGGCTGATCAAAACAAAAACTATTCTTATCATAAAAAAGAAGAAAATTCTAAACCAAAACTGCTTTGTCCTGAAAAGTACAGAAAAAAAATTATACATTTTCATGTAAGATATATGATGTCTTGAAATGATTTTTTCATTAAAAATAAACCCTTTTTTAATGTAACTAAAGCTTAACTTTTCCAAACTTTAATGTTAATAATAAAGATAAATTTTTGCTTTCTAACTGTGCAAGTTATTTTCCTCAACTTTCTTGTAATTGTTATTTCTCTTTTATTATGTGACGTAATTTTGAATTTTTCTTTGTATACCTAATTTTTAATTATGGAAATTGAAAACAATAAATTAAATATTGAATAGTATTTACATATGTAGAATTTTCATCAAAAATATTTTACAAGGGATTATTTGTTTCTAAATTCGTAAAAAACCCATTTTCGCTAAAAACATCCGCGGGTTTTTAAGGTAAAAAACCCAGCCTGGCGGGGAAAATAGGTAGCTACCCGGGCAGCAAATCTGACAATCCTGATTTTGAGGCAAATGATAATCATTTGCTTAATGTTCGGATTTTAGCAAAAAGGTGTAGGGTGGATTTGTAGAAAAGGTACGTTATGCATTTAATTTTAAATCCACAAGTAAAAATCTAGAAGAAGAGCAACCCGCTCTGAGACTTAAATAAAATAATAAGAAGTAAATAAATAAATGAACAAAAAAAGGGGGGCATAGTTCGATGCTCTTTGAAAAGTGGCTAACTACTTTTGGTAAAAATTGTCGGAGACTGTTCGGTAGCACGCGGTATCAGCTGCAATTTTTGTACCCCGGCCTCCACCCCCATCTGGTCTCAGTTTCTGATCTCCACAGACCACCGAATATTAGTGTGTTCTGAATCGATTTTAAGTGGGCGCGGACCAACGAACCACCAATAATTTCGAACGCTGCCTATGTGTGTGTATTACATACAGCAGCCCGCCTAGCATTTTACTTTTCGGGGTTCCCCAGTACTGATTTTGCCAAATATCGGATGTCCGGTAGCCCTTGTCTGATGAATCCGTACCAGATATCTGGCTATGATGTTTGAAACTTGAAGATTCTACACATATTTTCAAACATTCCGCAACTTCCAAATACAGTTTGTAATTACATATCTTTTCAAAGCACGCTAATTAGTTGAATTTTAAAAATGAAATCCGGATCTTTCGCGCAGTGGCCGGATCGTATTCCGGATATTTAAAAAAAATAACCGGGTACCGGATGTCCGATACCTTTCGGGGGATCAATCCTTCGTTTTGATATAATAAATTGGGAAATACCTTACACTTAAAATGAGAGTTTTAGCGACCATTCTAGAAGATATTAAATTTGTTTAAAAAAAAAAACGAAAGAGGATAAAGAAAAAGAAAGAAAAAAAAAGGAAGATCGGAGGAAAGAAAAAAAACAAGAAAATGTAGCTAAGTTTCTTTTTTTCTTTTTTCCTTCCTTTCTTTTTTTTCCCCCTTTTTTCTTTTGTCTTTTATCACTTTATTTCTTTTCCTCTCACTCAATAAAGAAATGACTTAAAGGTGTACAAATTGACATAATGTATGTAGAATAATTTAAAATATTGCAAAACGATGAATTATTTCTCGAAGATTTTAAATTGGAGTTTGCAAAGAAATCTTTTCTTCTGCAAATTTATAGCTTAGAATTCAATTGGAGCAAAACAAGTTAAAATACTTCCACCAAAGAAAGCTGCGCATTTCGGAATCCTTTTTCACAGAAAAGACTCGCGCGTGAATGTTCTTTTTCTGGGTTCCGTTTTATTTATGGAACTAAAATGAGAACCATTGTTTTTTACTACATTCTAAAATAAAATAGCACCGTTTCGCTATTCTTCTTCACATTTTACTTTTATTTAGAGTTTACCCCTCCTCTTCATCGCACAACAACAAACTTTTACGCTTAAGAATGGGCAAAAAAATTTTCATTTTAATAATAGTCGTAAAAATACATTATGTCAGAAACTATGCAAAGTGAGGCGGCTAGAAAAATGTTTTAGTAACGAACTATCTTGTACAATTTGTTAAAAATAATACGAGTGATAGATAAATTAAAATGTAACAAAAAAAAAAAAGAGTTCCTTTTTTGCTACATTAGCGTCCAACGAGCAACTGTGCAGTTTAGGCTGCTCAAGCTCATCACCAGGAGAAAAATATTAAATATATATATATATATATATATATATATATATATATATATATATACATCAAACATACATATATATAGGTGTATACACGTGCACAATATATGTATATATATAATATCCATACGGTGTAATACCTCTGTGTTTAATGGCTTAAATATTAGTTCTTATAATGCCCCAATAAACAAAAATAATTTTCCTTCCCAAATGTCGGTATTTCGTTAACTCAGCAATCTTATATTTCGCACTGCGCGGAATTTTATAGGGTTATATATTCCTGTGCTCAACATATGCTTTACTAACTTACATTTATAAGAAGTCATACTTATAGCAGAGTTCGTACCCTTTTTTACCATTCAAATTTCAGGAGTCAAAGATAAAATTCCAGGAGTCTGTATCTGTAAAATGATTTTTAAATGAGATTTCAGAGCAGGTTGCCCATTTGATAGATTAATCAATGTTTCACAGGTTGCAAACATGATGTACAATCGTACATCGATCTTGCCGATCGTGATCTACAAACAATCAGACTTTTGTATTCATTGACAAATAGCCATTTTTCGCGAAAGATTTTCTTTCTTCTAGGCATTTTTTATTTTTAAAACACAAAATAAATACATGCAGGACCGTCACTTGGCCCCCTTGAAAATTTTGAAATGACAGGTGAACATGAACCAAAGTGAATGCACTAAATCTAAAAGAGAATTCTTGCAGCATGCCCTTTCACAGGGGAGAAAAATAAACAATTCAACATTAGCATATAGGTGAAGACTGGGAAATTTGGTTAGTAGCCAGTGGCCGATTGATTCAGTTTTGTTAGTCGCCACTTTTTTTAAAATTTTTTAATAAGAATTGAAAGCTAACTCCAAAATAGTTTAGAAAATAAATTATTGAAATAAAACAAGCAATATGCAGATTTGATTTAGCATATGCAATATGCGGATTTGATTTAGCATATGCTAAAATGTTTTAGAACGTTTAAAATTATTTAAATATATACAGGATGCTGAAGTATTGAAGCTTGAAATATGGCATGAAATTTTCGGCGGGGGATTACAGTAGAGTAGAATGTGCTAAAAAGTGACCGTAGAGGAGCGGCTATCGTTAACACATTTTTTATCTCCAATTTTACTACTTTAATCGCAATGTGGCGAGTTGCGACCTCTAATTTTCTCCTATATATGAACGCCTAGCTTCATATCAGTTCGCTCGATAATGTGGCAGAAAATCGCTTCATTTCAGTTCGTTAATACAAAACTATCTATTATATTTGTTGTTTTAAATAGAGATAGGAGGAAATGTTTGAAGAAAATTTTTCTAATTCCCATAAATAAAAATGAAATTTCCAGCAAAAAACCTAAAAAACCAGAATTTCCAGGAGTAAAAACTCCTGGAAATTCTGGTTGGCCTGGGAAAAAATGGCCCTGGAAAAAATGGCCCTGAAGAAAAAATCAAATTCCAGGAGTTTTCTAGGATTTTCAGAAGGCGTACGTACCCTGTTATGAGCATGAAAAATGTTTCACTAACAGTAAATAAAACTGCAAATTTTAATGTTCAAAATTTTAAACTGCATGCTCATTTTTATTTGAATACGTTGTTTTCCAGCCTACAATAATCAAGAGTTGAAAACATAATTCCGAAAAAGAAATGGGGAAAAAACGTATTTCTCGTTGCCATGTAAGGAGAAACTCCCTGTAAATGGAATTTCTCCTCAACAATAGCAACATTGCAGTAAAGTAATGCGTACGGTGGTGACTAACTTGAATTTTCTTCAAAATATTTTTGATTTATTGCACTGAATAATACATATTGAAAAAGTAAAAAGCTTTGATGAAGTAAAAATTGAAATTAAATAGGAAAGAATATATTCACGCCGAAAGTAGAAGGAAACTATCGTGGTAAAGCATCTTTTACAAAAGAAAGTGCGTCTTCTGGGCTACAAGCTACAAGAAACTTCTTCAGTGCGTGAAGATTTTGTTAGAGAAAACCCTCCGTGAATTCTCGCATGCGCCAGGTTAGCTTCGATGTCATAGAAATAGGGATGAGGGGATGACGATGACATCAAAGATGAAGATGAGGAAATGCTTACTTTTTATAAAGAGTAATATTACTGCGGTTTTTTTTTTTTTTTTCGTAAAGATTTTATCTCTTGCTGAAGATCTCTTTTTCTTTTTATTTTCTATTTGCTAAAGGAAAAACAGCCAATTCGAGCCTGAAATATAACTTCGGAAAGAATTCATCGCATCGGAATAGAATCGTGTGCAAGTGATAGGTGCTTAAATTTTTAATATGTTTTTGACTGAGTTTTCACTTATACAATTTAAAAACTCTTTTAGTCCATACGATTTCACAAAATCTTTCCTTTAAGCTTATGTTAAAAAAAAATTCCCATTTATACTAAGATAAAGGAAGGTAATATCTACTTAAAGCATTTTGCAATTTTGCTAATTTAAATTTAAGCTTAAAAGTTTATGAAGTGTGTTTCGCTAGTAAGTTTACGTTCTCATACGTTTTAAAACCTATCGTATTAAATTTACGCTGTAATTAGGAAAATACAATTTTTATTATATTTGAAATGAAATTAACGTCGAACTTCATTCGGTAAGGGGCAGGAATGGAAGTACCCTTACGTGCCTATGGTATCAAATAAAGATATAAATGAAATTTTCTATGTACTATACTATATAGGAGACACCATAAATTTACCTAGCCACACAGGCGCCTAAATCTCCGATAGCGCTTCTGGTAAGTAAGCTGTGTAACAACAACCTCTTCTATTTCATTTAAAGGGCCCTTTAAACGTTAGAATAAAAGGATGTAATGTAAATAAGAAGTGAAGTTCACTCTCTCATAAGTGTGATGATGTCTATTAAAGTGGGTAAAAAAATGCAAAAAACAAAAAAAAAGTGTCCATGGAAAATTTGCAAAATGGGGAGATTTTTTTTCTCTTTTTCTTTTAGCATTTTTAAATTGGCCTCTTCCCAAATGTAATGCAGCTCAAATTCTCATGTATTAGAACCACAGAATATAATGTTTAACTATCCTTTAAATCGACCAACATTTTCGGGTGCATCCCGATGAATTTTCACCTTAATGATTATAAGTCACTGGATCGTCCGACTGACTCGTGAAGTGTACTATTAACACATAACGTGTTAATATGTAGGCAAATTCAACAAAGCCTATGCACAAAACTGGACAGTTTTTATTGCAGGCTCTAGAAGATACTTAAAGCTGAGTGTTTAGTTGTATTACTTTTGTTTCATTCTTATCTCCTAGGAAATATTGTATGTAAAGAAATGCTCCTCATACACTCAAATGCTTGTTATCTTTTCCTCAACTTTCAGAGGCACTGGGAGTAGTGTTAGAGCAGAAATGAAACCACGAAACGGCAGGAAATGACGTCATACATCTTGCCTACCGGAGATCCTTTATTTCTTATCGACTTTCAAAAACCTTTCTCGTTTCAAGTATTCAGTGCAAAAGGCAATAAGTTATAAATTAGACTTCGTGTTAAAAAAATAAAAATAAAATAGAACAAAAGAAGAAAAAATGAGTAGTTCCTTGAACGGCAAGGTTTCAGTAAGCACAGGTCGACCACGGACTTTTGTCATTCGGATGCTTCTGCGCATAGCAGAAAAGAACGAATCCATTCCAGAGAGTTCGTTCTGCCGTGTTTATTTAGTACGCGAATCAGAATGTATGCTTCATTGTTTATTGAAAGTAACTAAATGTATAAACTGGCGTATTGCCTCAGTTCGAAAGAAATCAAGTATTCTAAACGAATTAAAACAACAAAAAACGGCCCATTCCATATACCAGCAGTTCCTCCCTTGAACATGAATGGATTCTTCTGGGCACTCTGCCAGGCATATTGCTTTGGTTGATGGTAGAACTGTACCATGATTTATTTTTTATTAGCTCCTATTAGGATGCTCCGCAGCGACAGCAGTGTACTGTCTAATAAGCACTAAACAGTCTCTTCACTTTTTGGGAATTCGGAATGTAATTATAACAATTTTCCCATATATTCTAAGAAATATCGCCCTCCCCTCCCAAATCCATCATTGAACGGGCAAAGGCCTTATTTTTATCTTACTTCTTGGTCGGTTTTGTTTCACGAGTAGGACGCAATGGTACACTCTCTCTCACACACAATGTATATGTTTCGGGGTATGTCTGAAATTGGAGAATGTCGACAATCACCGGTCTGATAGGTGGTGAATGTCGACATTCTCCGATTTCGGAGATTCACCGTAATATATACATATATACATTGTGAATTTTCTTTTATATATTTCCTTGCATCATTCAGATTTTTTCCGATTCAATTACTTCAATTTTAAATTTTCGTTAATTTCATCGTTTTTTAAAAATTAAATTTCTGGTTGCTGAATTTATTTTGTGCCCCTTGTGCCTTTCCCGCAGGCAAGCACGAAACCGGGGCTGTGTGTGGGAAACTTTTACGGTCCATTCACTGTTTTCGGTGAGAATTGAACGTCGTTGGAGGCCGTGAGTCCTTATCATAATTGTTTGAATAATGCCACAGAGTATGTTCCCATATCTCTGCCAATGTCCCGATAATCATCCCTAAGCCCTCGTGCTAACAGGGAAAGGGGATGGAGGAGAAAAGTGTCCCGATAATAGGAACAAAGGCATTTCTCCCTATGGGAGCGGGCGGTTGCCGCGCCGATAGCCAACGCCACTTGAAAAACGTCTTGCAACAACACTTGAACGGAAGAGAGCATTTTCAGCTGCTCCCACGAACGATTAGACACTCATTTGCAGAATGACTCCATTTTCGTCTGCGGTTTCGGAATCTTTTTTTTTTTTTTTTTTTTTGGAACGATACGGAATGAATACAAGATGCAGCTTTCAACCGCATTCGTTATTAATGGAGCCTAATTAGATAACCTTATTTATATACATGATTGTCTAATCACACTTCTTTAATTACGAATATGATTATATGATATAAAAATTCTTCATTGTGAACCAAATCAGAGCAAAAAAAAAGAGATTGAGTTTTTTTTTTTAATTAACGGAATTAAATTAGTGTAAATTAGAAATGCTAGAGTACATTAGAGAATACATTTTCTTATTTTTATGATTTTATTAATTTCCAGTTCGGTTTCTATGCATAAATTTTGCTTATTAGCTTATTTATATTTTCTTTACCTCCCGTCTCCTATTAAAATACTCTGTAAATACAAATCGTGCGTTTGATGTTTTATAGTGTAATTATAACCAGCAATGGTAGATGATTGGATTCTTTCCTCATATTTTAAGCTTTACTTATCCAGATGCACTTTTTTTGTACTGTTTCTTATCAACTTGGCGCAGGAAAGCCTGCACTACGTCCAGAAGATCAATTCGCTTGCGACTGATCCGTGGCTAAGGGTGGGAGCTTCACGAGCGAGGAACCACGAAGGCTGAAGACTGACTAAACCTCATTTATGTAGTTTCTTAATTTGCACTTCAGATTATTAATAATTATTAACCAACCTTATTGTAACACAAATTGCAGAAAACATTACAAAGACGCGTTTCAGAGTTAAATGACCATTTAATCAATGCATAGAGTTGTAAGCTTCTGGATTGTGTAATTCGAGTGCTTTCAGATACTCAGATTACTTACATTTTAGAGATCATAACTTTATGCATTGATAAAGTGCCTTCTCCTATTCCCGAAACACGTGTATGCAAAGTTTTTTTTTTTTTTTTCAAATTGTGATATAAGAACAATAGTTTTTTGCTCATTCATTATTTCAGCTCAAAAGTAACTTCGCACCCAAACAATTCAGATTATGTTCAAGTTCTCTCCCGACCTTTTCACACTTTCGACGGTGTTCAACTTCCAGGGAGCCCTTGCAACCGAGGACTAATATTTCTTCAAAATAATTTTTAATTAGAGTCAATATTCATAGCAACTGATGATAAATACAAAAAAAAATCTCTGTGTATCTCTCTTATAATTGAGAAAAACATTGGAATTTGACTGCTAGATTCTGTATCATCTAGCAGACAATTGCCTAAATGTGCATCATTTACTGCCAAAATGTCTTAAAAGTTAACATTCATAGCATATGGTATTAATACGCAGTCCAGGATTTTTTTTTCTAACGGTAACCTTGCTTGAGAGCTTTTCATTAATGGCTATTTTTTAAATGGTTTCTTTTAGATATTGGAATTTCAGAGAGCTATACATCCCCGATATCCTCCCCTCCCCCCTGGATGTGCCCTTGGAAATAAAGTACAGCATTGTTTACCCCAATTGAAATTGCCAGTAGCTTTATTTTTTTACTATCAAAGAGAGGTATTAAGGGCTTTATTGGAAAGTATACGGAGGCCGCCTTCTGGTTTGCTTCGAAAAAACAACGTATACTATCTGCTTTTTAGCGCCTTGGTATTTTTTGGTATTTTATAATTTTATTTTAATGTTTTTTTCAAAACATTACGTAAAAAGTATCGCACAGGACACAGACGAATAGACAGTGTTAAAAAACGTTCGATGATGGATCTCACTGACATTGCGTCCCACCAGATTACATGGAATGCATTTTTATTAAATATTGACACAGTGAAACACCGATTGTACGTTTGCCAAGGGACTGGATCAAAAAAAACAACGTAAAGTACGTGAAATACACAAAAATCAAAAATTAAATAGAAAAAAAAATGTGGTAAAGATGACTCTTTCAAAAATTATAATATCTATATTTTCAAAAAGAAAATTATTATACATACCATTTTAACATATTTTATTACGAATCCTGGCACTTAGGTTGAAAATAATCCGTAATAGGGGAATGTTTTTTTGTCATTAAGTTCAGAATATTTTTTTAAACTAATTTTAGGGCGTCTCCTTCTTTTTTTTCACTTTTGAGGGAGAACGTAGAATGCGGGGAGTTCGATAAATAACAAACTTAAAATCCGGGTTATCTTAACATTATAATAATTAGGGATGTAACGAATAGTGATTTGACCGAATAGCCGAATACCGAATATTCGGCAATTTCTTCTAGGCCGAATAGGCCGAAGCCGAATATTCGGCCAATGTCTTAGGCCGATTACCGAATATTCGGCGGCCGAATATTAAAATTTCTCAAAAATCGTTCTAATAGAAAGTATTTATCAAATTTAAAATTATTCACAAATTCAAGCACCAATTACACACAATCAATGACGTATGGTTTAATTCTGTTTGTTAAGAATTTAAAACTATTTAAAATTAATCTATTTTCTCTATTGTTTGAATGTAAGAAAACTAAGAATTTCACCCACAAGTGGAATAGAAATGAGACAGGTTTTATGGTAGTAAGTATTAGCATTATTTTATTAATCATTTAATTCAAATGAAAGAACTACCATTGCTTAGTGAACTTTTACCAAAACTGTTTTATGAAGCTCAAAACTGTTTTATGAAGATATTTTTAAAGTTGTAAATGTAAATATTTTTATTTTATGGGGATTTTTACATAACTATTTTTAAAAGATCTATTAAAATTTAATACACTTAACTGGAATATATTTTTATTTTCAAAAACCCCAGTAACTTAAGCTATCTAAATATTCATGATATATTCAAGGCTTTTCACATTTCTTTCTTACCCAATATTCACAATAAATCAGTCTACCCAAACAAAGTCTGACTACCACTTCGTGAATAATAACAAAATTAATTTCTCATATTCTCCATCCTTATTAACTATTGCCAGCTTTAAATGCTAAATATAAAATACGATATTACAACTTTAAAATCTGTTTTTGCTCAGTCAAGCATAAACCAAGGTTTTAAAAAAGGAGTTTTTTTCTAAATTATTCTTATTTATTAAAACTATATACTAATGTATTCTTTTGCAATAATTATAATGCAACTTTAAATGCTTAAAATCTTCTAATTTCTTTATTTTTTTACATTTCTACTGCAGCAGAACTATTCGGCCGAATAGTCCATTAATATTCGGCCAGGCCGAATTTGATCTTACCCAGTATTCGGCCAGGCCGAATATTCGGCTAGATGATGAAATGACTATTCGCCACTATTCGGTATTCGGCCAAAGGGCCGAATACCGAATAGTGGCCGAATATTTGTTACATCCCTAATAATAATGCGTAAAAACTGGGACCTGATGAAAATGACGTAAATTGCGAGAAAAACGTAGGTGGGGGACGTTAAATCGGGGTTTCACTGGTAATTAAAAAAATAATAATTCTTTGCACCTATGTCTACATTTTAATCTAGTTTGCCGTTATCTTTCTCTCCAAAATTTCAATTATTTAAGCACATGCCCCATTTTAAAAATTTATGTAAAGTATACTTTCTGCAACTTTTATGACAACAGCACTGGAGCTAGTACAATTCAGATTCCTGATTTCTTGCGGAACCTTTGAGGCGAGAAGCTGGCTGGGCTTGGATGTAGCAAATAGTCAAACTAAATAAGAACACTTGAGCTAAAAGAAAGGGTGTGTGTATGGAGAGGGGGGGGGGGGCGGTTATGTCAGTGAACATAAATTTAACGTTCCCTGCAGCTTACACACCCAAAATACTTGGAAGGGCGAGTACAGTTCGTTTTGGGCCCATTCAAAACATCTGTAACTTAAACGAGGGACGGATTTAACCGATAGTTAACGGAAATCCATTAGACAGCTCCAGCAAGAAAATATAATAATCAACAGTCGTGATAAATTTTTGCTGCTCGCCTAGCAGGCGCCACCGGTGTTCGCACTCAAGTGAGATTATCTCTGTAGCCAATCGCCAATTCCTGTTTTGAATGGACCCTTTGGTCTACCCCCCTACGATAGAATGGGCAGTGGACCCCAGGTAGGGTTTCCCGCCAATTTATTTTACCTGGTGGTTCATATATATTTCTCGAGACAATAATGTGTGTTTATCGTTCTGGTTTAGAGACGAAGCTCTGAGCATTTGGTTTCTCTCTGAATCAGAGAATTATTGATTACTTGAAATTGCTATATTGATTATGGGGGGAAAAAAGAAAGAAAGAAAGAAAGTCTTACAACAATTCTCTTAAAGTGGAATTGGCAAAGTGTATTTGCCTCCCTCATTAAAGCTTTAAAAAAACAAAATGAAGAAAGCCCTTTTGCAGTTATGATTAACCAAGCCATTCTAACGTTTCTTTACGATGTGTATTTTCGTTCAAGGGCGGATCTAGAAAATCTTCAAGGGGGGGGGGGGGGGGGCGATTTTGGAAATCTCGGGGTTCAATGTAAGGATGGATGGAGGAGATTCTTCATTCCTTTTCAACAGTGCCTCCGCCCCCCCCCCCTTTTTTTCAAACAGCAGGAACAACAAAAAAAAATGCTAGTGTAGTGATATTTAAAATTTTACTAGCACATTTTTTCAATGCATATACGTTTATTCAAAGCCCTTATAAAAGGAACACAAGCTGACGTTTTTTTGCTTTCGCAAATCTGTCTATAATTTTTTCAACGTCCAAAATTTATGGATATGCAATAACGCTAATACCATCACTCATTCTGCTTCTTAGCCAAGTTTTAACCGAGTTAGGATTTCCTTCAAGCTTTCTCAAGAAAAATGTAGGCTTGTAAATACATTTTCTAAATTTGAATTGATATGTCTAAATTACAAAATAATAGCAATTATTAGTAATATATTTTCTAAAATTTTCAAAATGTAATACTAAATATGTACTAAAAAAACCATCAACGAGTATGTGCAATTTATATAAACATCTGTAATTATGAATGTTCAATGAAATTTTTCAGGCTCCAGGTTTTAGCATAAATGCTGCAGGAATTTACACCACGTGCTAAGGGTTGGCTAGCTGTCACCAGTTTGATGGGTAGAAGAAAAGAGCAAGGAATTTCTTTCCCATTACTCCGAGGATTAGCAACTCAGCAATACTAAAGGACAAAGGGACAGGGGGAAAGCATAGAACTTGAAGGGCTATTAGGCTGGGATTCCAAGAACATAAAAAAATGGCTGGTCCCGGGGCACAAAGAGTAAAAACTCACTTAGGAGTGTCGTTGTAGTATCCACTTGAATCAGCCCAAGGGGGGGGGGGGGGGGCGATCGCCCCATCGCCCCCCCCCCCCTTAGATCCGCCGTTGTTTTCGTTCGAGGATTTGTATTCGTATGAAAGATTATCATATTAAAGAGTCAGAGAGTCCCTAAAAAGTTCAGTATATAAGTCATTTCTTTCAACCAAACTAAATCGATTTGCGTATAGTATGCAAAAACAAAATAATTAAATAAAAAAAATGTGGCAGCACTAAAGTAATACTTATGATTATGCATACTAAAGGTGCTGCTAATCCTATGTAAGAACACTGCTTCACTCAAATCGTACCAAAATTTATTAATTGTATAACGCCATTGTAATCAGATCCCAGGTGAGTATTTCTCTTTACTATCCCTTGAACGAAAGTACTAACACATTTCCTTTACTCGTGAACGACATTAAAACAATAAGTTCGTCATTTGACAAAATAATTGTTTACATACCAAGGATAGGAGACATGAACAATGCATGTCTAGGTATTCCTGGATACTTGTCTTCAGACACGTACTTCGAATATAAGTCAATTAATGAAGGTATTTCAAAAACTTTTTGCTGCAGAGTCACACTGAAAATTTACAATTTCTAATTGAAATTCATATGGAATACGGTTATACTGAGAATGGCGAGTGGAACATTTCCTTGGAAAGTTTATTCTCGCGGTTGTCTGAAAATCTACAAGTAGAGAAAATCTACAAAGCGAGCTTACCCTCTCATACTGAGTGTTATTCTCTTTGTAAGTGAATTTCTGAGTCGGTTTCAGCCATTTTCTTTTCTTCCCCAACCCCTTTATTTTTTTGGACGGTTTAATCTTCATTCCATCCAAAGGGCTTGGTGAGCCGCTAAAATATCTCCGAAGGGCCACTATTGGCCCTCGGGCCACCGGTTGATGACCCCCAACTCATGGAAAAGCAATATCGGATTCTCAATTAATTGAGTTTTATGAATATTCACACAAATTCTGAACAATACTCTACATTGTAATAAGTGTACCTTTTCGGATGACAACAATAACAGTATTAGTTTTCATGAAACACGAACTTTATTGATAGTAATTTGTTCTCTTTAAAAACCTTGCACATCGGCGATTTGCTAGAAAATGCATTTGTTTTTCCACTAGCGACTGTAAAGCGATCCACGAATACGTACGTAACAGTTCAAACATGGGTTTTTTTTGACAACAACCACAGGTTAACGCATTATAACATTGAATTATGAGTGATAAATTTACCATTAAAACTACATAAAAATATCATCCCTTTGTCTCTTTAACTGTTCATTTAGAACAGGCCGAAAAGTACTTCTACAACACAACTGAAGTTGACTCTCCATTTCGATTATAGCTCAGTGATGTTAGGAAAATTTTTAAGTACTGTCCGATAATTTGAACAGAAATTATATACTGTAGCTTCAATGCAAGATAGCTTCACCACAGCCTTGACAGAAAAAAAAAATGATACATTTTTTGGAAAAGAAAGTGTTGCCTACAATTTCATTTTAGGAAATTCAATGATTACTCAGATGGCTCGACATATTAAAATAAAAAGTAACCAATAAAATAAGATTAAATTCATTTAAGTATCGATTAATCACTTTTCACATCGCCTCTAAAAAGTTGTACTTTATCGAGTGCGGAATTCATCATCGTATGGCTGAATCAACTCTTATCTCTAACTTTGATAGTATCACAGGAACAAATTTGTAGATAAGATTAATTTTATCTTTAAATATCAATAGGACATTTCTTAATTCGTTTACGGGTGGGGGTATAGCTCAGTGGTAGAGCATTCGACTGCAGATCGAGAGGTCCCCGGTTCAAACCCGGGTGCCCCCTTAGAACTTATACTTTTTTTTTGGTTCTGTACTTTTACCTCATAATTAAATTTTTTAAATTTTATTCTTTACCGATGGATTATTTATTTTTTTACTTATTTTTTTTAAAGAAAAACATGAAAATTTGAAATATATTGATTTCATTACTTCAAGTATAAATTTATTCTAAAGTTGTAAATTACAGTTTTGTACTACTTTCTTTCAATTCCTCAAAATAGAATTCGACTACTGAAGGCAATTTTCAAACTTAACAAATTATAGGCAGTTGTAAATTCTTTTAACCTAATTTTATTTATTTACGTAGTTAGGGATCATTCATAAATGATGTCACGCTTCGAGGAGGGGAGGGGGGTTCGGAAATCGTGACAAAGTATGACAAGGGGAGGGGAAGGGGTAGCAAGAAGTGTGACATCACGCATTATGCAACACAGCGTGACGCGTGACAAAGGGGGGGGAGGGGGTCAGCTGAAGTGTGACATATTGTGACAAAAGGGGGGAGGGGGGTCAAATATATGGGGAAAAAGCATGACGTCAGTTATGAACGGACCCTTAGGTCTTTTTTTTTTTTTGTTCCGTTTTACTCTACTGTAATATTTAATTTTATTACCAAGAGGGCCTAGGCCCTCCCCGAAATAAGTTCAAAACTACCTACTTTATGCAAAGATTTTAAGGTTCTGAAACTTCCATTTGGAAAGTTCTCTTAATGTTTGGATTTGGCTTTGATCCCTCCTGTAATAAATTTCTATATAAACGCCTCTGCCTTGAGTAGTCGGTTTCCGCTTATAATACGTGAATCGGTTGAGCGATTATACGTTAATCATAGTACATTATTGACTGCTTAGGCAGCCAATACGCAACGATTATAAGCAACGATATAAAGGAAAAGGAGAAAAATGTAAAAGTATGAACTTACAACCCAAAAGCCCTAGAGCAAAATACGAATACCGGAAAACCCCAATAATAACCTAAATTGGCCAGAGTAAATGTCTTGCACCTGAACTGCAAAGAATAAATACAAGATAAAATGTGTAAACAATCAAAAACAAGAACGAAATGGCAAGTAAAAATGACAACCGACAAACTCCAACTCATCAGACACCCGGGAGTTGAAAAGCTGTTATATATATAACGTTATAGTTAGAATATAGGAATATAGAATATAGTTAGGCTATATAGTTTTTCGCAAATTAACTATATAGCCTAAAAACCAAGGTTAGGGGATCCATGCGTGAAACTGCGCCCAGAAAAAAAAGAGGCTATTGCTTAAATTGCATAAGATTAACTGTAAATAATGAAGTGAGAACATTATAGAGAAATGAGAAATACAAATACATAAAATATAGTAAACAAGAGAAAAATAACGGAATGTGAAATCAATCACGAAATAAAATACCGTCACGGACATCAGCGATACAGACGAGAAGACCGTTGCCGATTTGCCAACTATTAAAGATGTCTACAGATGGGAGGGAGCATTTTAAATGGTATCCTTCATTGAAAGTGATTGACAGCTCGTGAAAGAAAAAAATAGTATGATATCGAAAAATGATTTGGAGAAAATATATTGGTGTATTAGACTGAAAAGTAAATTAGATAAAAGCTCTTAGTGTACTGTCATAAAGAATGTTATATAAAATTTATACGATGCAATGTTGTTTTATAAAAGTTCTTACTTCATACAGGTAAGGCCTTTTTACTGTATTTCGCACTATATAATGGGATTTACAAGCCTCAAACACAATCTCATTTAAAATATCACAAATATCGTGTTCGTTACGTTTCAGCCTGACAGCATGTACTGTTGATTTTGTACAAGATATTTTTTCCGCACTCCTAATTTTATAGGAAGTGAAAATAAGGCCTTTTGCATAATGTTGGACCGGGACGTGTGACTAGAATCGGTCCAAAGCATGACTGGATCACTTAATAGGATTCTCATTATTAAACGCATAAGAGGGCATAAGCTGGTACAATCTGTACTTCACTCATGCGCGAAATATGCCACGTGCTGTGGCTAATACACCGACGAGGGGGAGATTCTGTTTGGCTCGTGGCACCATTTAGAGTAACTCACAATTTATGCGTCTGGCCACGTGAATTCCAAAAACTTCCCAGACTCCGGCATTTTGTAATCAACAGATGTCGAACGACTAACCGCATGCCTTTGACGGGGAGAGAAATTCTCTTATCGGAGTGACTCATGGAAATCATGAATGAAAAGTCGGGGTTGGCGCTCTCTCTCTCTTTTCTAGTGTAGAAATTATCTCTCTCGTGACGTCAGGGAGCTGGGGGTATCCGTCGTGTGTGCTTCTACTCCCGATAAGATCGCGGCGAGCAGTAAATAAATAATTTCACTTGGGAACTTGGAGGAAGATCGAGAAAATAAGGAATCCATGATAGCAGGGCAATTGCTATGAAATGTCAAACTGTACAGCGACATTTTCTGTATGACTTGGGATTCTTAAAGGACTTCTCATTTAGGGGATCAAGAGGGGACAATTGCGCCTCCCTGTCTTGAGAAATATGATCTACTTGCATATATATGTAGGTATATTGTTGGTTTTCAATACAATTTTCATTGATGCCCTCCCCCTCCCCGGGGGAAATATAAAATCATAGGCCTGGTTCTCAATTTTTTGACACACATTTCAGGAACTTTAGTTTCAATCTAGGGTCACATTTAAACCTCCGTTAAGCGCGCGAATCTGTCAGATGCATAAATAAAATACTGATACAGGTAGAAAGGTGCTAATTTCGGTAACAATTCATTATTCTTGATAGGCAGGTAATATACTAGTTTCAGTAACAAATACTGAACCTTATTCAATATATCAGCACCTATCTACCTGTATAGCTATTTTATTTATGCATCTGACAGATTCGGTAAGGGAGGGTAAAAAAGCGAAACTGTAAGGTCTCTATTGCTGCCGGGCCTGTTAACCTGGTACTTGGCTACTTAGAAAAAAGCGTTGCAAGAACAGAATTGTTATTGTATTTATTGATTTATTTTACTGTTATTATTAAGTTCAATTAGAACTTCACTTTTATTTTATTTTAATATCACTGGACAAACTAATAAACTCCATTCGAAATTACAGCACATGTTCTTGCCGAAGGATGCTTTACGGCTCAAAATGAAACTTTTTCAAATAAAAAAAATGTTTCATTTCAAATATTTTTGAATGAAAACATTAAAAACGCTATGTTTTTTTTTCTAACCTATATTTATTCTATCTGTACGAAAACCGTGATCCTTCTGAAGTTAATGAACAAAATTTTGTAGCTCGTCATGTCACATGATATTTTTATTCCATAAAATTCTTTTAGAAATTCGTTACAACAAATTCCCCTAAATATAAAACCAAACTCTAGTGTAGAGCCCTTTTTAGCAACCTAATAAAAATAAGAATGGAATCGCGGCGTTGTTCTAAGTCAGTACTTAGGACATTTTCATGGGCGGAACGGTTCTTATGTAAGCTGTATAGTATACTTCGAGCTCAAAACATTCTGATGTCTGATGTATACATATGATAGCTCCTCTCAGTAAGGGACAAAAAGTTGTGGGACTAAGCTTTTGTCTCTTTGAGTCCTTCTTATCTTACTAAGCAGGGCGCAATTATCATTTCTTGTTACGGTTTGATTCCAAATATATAAGTATGAATAAAAAAAACCGCACAAGAATAAAAAAGTTAAAAATAAATGAAATAAAAAAGCTGAAGAAAAAAAAGTGACACTAATCATTTTGCTAAAATTTATTACTTTTATTATAATCAGGACTTATCAGTAGTGGAAATTTCGCAAAATTCATAAGAAAACAATACAAAGAAAAAGTAAAATAATAATAATAATAATAATAGTAATCATATTTTTAAAACAAGTGATTACTTCATGACAGCATCGTTTCTCAACCTGGGGCTTCACTGAGTTAAGTTATGAGTTATGGTGAATTCTATGTAAAAGTGGACAATTTGGGAAGCATTAAAATGAAAAATTTTAACAAGTATTACATTTTTATGTTTTTTGGGATACAAAAGTTATTTATAAGCACTCTTCCTATCCCCTTGTGAGAAAAAACTTCTTAACAATAAACAATTTAGCTGTCACTAGATGAATATTAGAAGACCGCTTTTCTTTTGTGTTGCGTCAGTTACTACTATTTCTTGTATGCATAAATGATTAGCCTAACACCAAAGAATAACACAAGTGTGCATCTTTTTAAGCATGCATTGCTCTTTCTTTTAAATAAAAATTTCCTTGTTACAACTTCATAATTCACAGATTTTTTAATTTCTTTTGTAATTCCCATCTACTTCAGGTAATGTATTGTTTTTATAATTTTTTCTCATTACGAGTAGAATACCAAGGTTTCAAATAAGGCCGTATACTAATGTATTAATGTAGCTAACCGGACAGTTAAATAAACAGGGACAGTAAAATAAACTATTTTATATTTAATACTTTACTTATTCTAATTATTTTAACTTTTTCCTTCCAAATGTTGCGTCAGTTATAGTGGAATGCACGTTATAGGACGCCAGTATGAATGACTGAGGTGACGCCGCTTTTCCTTCAGGTTCAAAAATGTCCACTGGACTTAAGAGCGAGCTCAGCATTCCAGGAGTCCCATTTCAAAGTCCACCGCCGATTTCCCTCAATCCCAGACAGACGTTTTTTGCGGTTCCCCCATAATTTTCCCCAGTTATTTACATGCACGGGAAATGAATTGGAACGGCAAGGGGGAGGGGGAACGATTTTTATCACTGGACTTTCTCTCCCACAGGAAGCGAGGGGAGCGTGCTCTTCCGCCTCCTCCAAAAATGAGGGACAAAACGCTCCACTAAACAGACGATTCCAGAAGAGCAGGGAGCTCTAAACGACACCAGAAGCTGAAATTCAATAACCAAAGAATCAATCATGAGAGATTAGATAATATACCTTAGATATTGCATGCTAGAATTTTAAGGTTTGGATAAAGATGTTTCGCATATTATTGGAAGTTGTAGTTTTATTGTATATTTTATTTTGCATCTTCGTAGAATTAGAGGGTTTTACAAATCCTCAAATTTTACCTGTTATAATTATCAATTGATTAGTCATTTATTTTTAATTAGTTTTCTAAAATTCCCATTCGAAACATGGCACAAACAAATTTTTATTCTTTACTTACGATGATGGAAAGAAAAAGAAATGGAATTAAACGAAGCAGATTACAAAGTTATCATTTGGGCTGCTTCATAAAAAGGAGGAAACAAAGGGAGTCAGTCCTCCTTGCTTCGCTAACTTTTGTAAGACAGAAGCATTTGTTGCTCGGGCGATTCCGTGTTTTGCAGCGACAGCAGATCTACACGACCTTGAAAACCGCTATTTCCAAGCCACACAACAGAAAATGTTGATGTTTTTGTGTCCAGTCTTCCGCTTCAATCCCATTTACGAAAGGTAACAGCAGGACAGTTGCATTCTAAGCTGAACATCTGGCAAATGAATGAATGTTGTCGATTTTTTTTTTTTTTTTGAGCTAGAAAAGATGAAATAGATTATTATTATACTTTTATAGTAGGAGTAGAAGATTTCAGATCTTTTTGTCAGAACCGGACTCCATTTTTGTACATAGTGATGCGGTTCGAGATTAGTATCACACAGTAGTAGTGGTAGTAGTATACCTACAGTATCTAGAATGTAAGTGATTCCCTCTGGACTAGAGTTTCCCTCACCGAGGATTGATTCTGTGAAATATTGTCAAGGGTTCGGTATGAAGTTGGGAAATGCAGTTCGACCAGGGAATTTTGACAGTTGGACTCCTCAGCTCATGGCAGAAAAAGAGCGTATCCATTCGAGTTTTAGGGAACTTGGTTTAGCAAATGCGTTTATTTAGTGAGCGAATCAGAATGTTTGCTTCTCTATTTGTTGAAAGCAACTAAATTTATAAACTATCACATGGCATCAGTTCGGCAGAAATCAAGTATGCTAAACGAACTAGAACGAGAACAAAAACGGCACATTCCTGAAACCAGCAGCTCCTCCCTTGATCATGAATGGATTCTTCTTGGCACTCTGCCAGGCAGATCGCTTTGGTTAATGGCACAACTGTAAATATTAAAATAACTAAATAAATGTTGGTGTGCTTACCCATCTTCCTGCCTACTTTAAAAATAGTGGAAGAAGTTTAGACCGATAAAGAAAATTTTGAATAATATCTCAAAAATGCGTCATGTCTGTCACAGTATGTTTTTACATAATAATTCAAAATATTTATTTCATAGACTAAAATTCTTCCGCTATTTTCAAAGGAGGCATACAGATGTATTAAACACACGAACATTTACTAAGCTATTTTAATATTTAGTATTGAAATGAAATAAAAAATGTGACAGGCATGGCAAAAGACACACGGAATTAACCAACATTTTAGAATTTTCCGAATATAGAGTAGTTAAAAAAAAAAACAAATGCCTAGTTAATGTTTCGCATGTATGTTATAATAAACGCTATATTGGGCCATTTATGATTTCAGGTGACTGGAGATATTATTGACGCGTAAAAATTACTGAAGAGGTAACAATAGTGTGCTGAACTTAATTGGACTTCAGTTTTTATTGCAAACTCAATATTTTAAGCATCAACCGAGTATGATATATAAGACTCAAAATTCTTAACTAGGTGGGTTTCATACAACCTTGCACAACGGTCGGCCACTGGCGGACCACAGTCCAGATCCGGATCGCGGATGGTCAAAAAGTGGACCCCACTTTTATCTATTTATTCATTAAAAGTATAAATTCCCAAAAAAGCAATGTTTTTTGCACTTTATCCAAATTTCAAGTTACCCCAAAAGTAATCTGGCTACTTAATAAAATTTCGGATCTCCAGACAAGAAAAAATTAGTAAAAAAATTTTTTTCTTCTGGACCTAACCAAAAAATTTTCAAAAATTATCTTATGTAATAATTTCTGAAGAAATCTTTCACAGCAGTATGCATTATTAAAATAAGTAATAATGGATTTAAAGGTTGTCAAAAAATTGCAATAAATATAAAGAAGTTTACAAACCGCAGAAATGTTTCTAAGGGCCACCAATAAGGTGTTCCACGAAGACAACCGCTTGAGAAACTGATGTGGACTACTTTTAAAGAAAGAGGGGGAAGGGGGTATGCATATTTATACCTATATAATTTAACTGTGTTTTATTAAGTTAGTAAAAACAGGATAGTCAGTTAGAACCAATATTTCGACTTGAATTGTCTAACATATTACTTTTAATTTATGCTTCCAAAATAATACCTGCATAAAAATTACATAATTTATTTTATTCTATAAGAGGTTAATAATGTTTGATAATCCTTATTGTTTACACGTTTACTGTGTGGTTTGCAGTTGTTCGAGTGCATAAATAAAAACATTAATTGACCTCTTCTATAAATTATTTATAGAATTCTATAAAGCTAAAATAACCTATTTTTACATATTAATCCTCTTGTTCAGTTCTTGTCAGTGATTGCGTTTTTTAGTCACCATTTCCTAAAATCGAAAAGAAAACATAATATGAGACACATTGGCGGGAATCGTAAGATTGGCGACACATTTAGAGTTGTGTAACTAATCTGCTTTACGAAGCTTTACCATCTAATTGAAGGAGCTATCAACAGATGTGTTTGAGGGTTTTCGGCATGGAAAATAACACGAACCACTGTTCAACGGGGTTTAACAGCTTATGGCATTAGCAGAAGGGGTACATATACGCAAGTAACTTGACATAACATTGGTAAGTAAAGACACCTTTTCATGACATTCTTTGTACATTTTTTAGTGTATGTATGTGCATTTTTGAACCGTGTAGTAATACTACCAAGCACAGCGTGATGGGAATTTAGAAGTGGTCCTGAAGAACAATTTTCCCATTTAAAAAATAGCATTAACCGTGTAAAATATCCAGTTCTACATTAATACAACATATGCCTCCAGAAGGTTTATAATATGCGGACGGAAGGAAAGTGTGGATGAGCTTCAGGTCGATTTTTAAAATTGAATATGTGTATGGAAATTGAAGTTATTATAGGAACAACAGATTTTGTTACTTTTCAAAGGCATATCTTTGATCAGCTCTAACTCAATGAAAAGTCCAAACCCCATCAATTTCAATGTACCACTTTGAAACATTTTTAATCTAGTTTTTAATGGTATATTTAATTTTAAAATCGAAGGATACGTTTTTCATGCAATTGAGCCGTTTCTGAGCTCCAGTCAATGTAATAAATACAACTCAATTTTGTTCTTCAAAGATTTTTTAAGTTGCCTTAATATTCTTAAATTCCAAATCTAATGCTATTCACGAAAGAATACTGAACACAATGCAAAAAAAAAAAAAAAAAAAAATTTAAACCCTTCTATCTTCAAAAATAACTTTTACGATAAGAAATGTAGAAGTATGCGTAATTGCTTGATTTGCGATCAGCGTCGAATTGCAAATTTCGTGCAAAATTTTAAACTGTTCTATTTCAAAAACTAATCAATATATTGAGATAAAACTGTACAGTTGTTCTTATATCTATGGGTTTTCAAAAAGAATAAGCTAGTGAGATTGGCGCAAAATTGTGAGGGATTTTAAAAACATGGTCTGTCTATCATCTATCTATCTATATATATGCAAGGAAAAGATACCAGCAACTGATCGAATGCCTGAAGAAACGGCAAATTAATCCTTCCGTAAAATTGTCTATATTAGAATGGTTATAAGAAATGTTTGGAATGAAAAACATGACACATAGGCAAGAAGATGTGGGAGCCTTTATAAAACGCAAAGTATCTAGTAATTAAACATACAATGCAACAAAAAAAAAAAAAAAAGATTGCGCATACAAATGAACTATCTTAATGATTAAATTTTCAATGCTAGTGTGACACAATCGGCGAATGTTTATTCAAAAGACTAATGTAAGTTTGTATAAAGTATAAAATTATTAATAGCCCTGACATTTTAGCAAAAAAATATGTATACTGTTTTGAATTATTGCTTAAATGCAAATTGTTCGTTGTGGGACACGAATGGACATTTTTCAAGAGAGGAGTTTGAACATTTTTCAATTTGTTTTACAGTCGAACCTCGTTAAACCGCCCCCTGACGAACCGCCACCCTCGCAGTTCGCAAGAAAAGCTATGAAAAAAACGTGCTCTATAGAAATATAATGTAAATTCCCTCACTAAACCGCCACCCCGCTATTCGCCAACCGCCATTCATTTTCAGCCAAATCTGTATCATTTGCATGATAAGTTTACTGTTTAAACCGCCATCTTGAAAATTCATGCCACAGAATTCATGGGAGACAAACCATTTACAACAGCCAGCGACCACATGTCTCAAAGGGAAATCATGAATACATCACATGCTCGTATCTCTGATTGATCAACAATTAAAAAAGAATGCCACTATAAGATGTCCAGTTTCTGTTATCTCTGACATTCTCCCCCTTTACACCTAGTCACCAAGGTGTATTGTTTCCAATGTTCCAACAAGTTCCTGGTTAGAGTTAATTCCCGGAAACGTTAATTTCGCACACCCCTTTCAGCTCATGAGATTTCCCAGCTCTGCCGTTCTTTGTACCCTCTTCTCTTGAAAGGTTGGAGTTTACCTTCCCTCTGTTTTCTTGGAATTGCAAACCAAAATCAATGGAAACTGCTCTGCTAATTCCGAGAAACTCCAGTTCAAAATTGGCGACTGACAAACGCATGCTCTTTAGCCAGTAAACATTAACTTTTGTGTTATACCATGCTTCATCTAGTGTTTTTGTTTTCTTGGCGATGCATGAAACCCAGTTTCAAAGTGTTTATTCTTGTGCTTTAGCCCTTTAGGCGCGCCCGATCAGAATTTTATTAGTGTATAACACCTTGTTATTTTGCTTCGTTTTGCAAAAATGTCAAAAATAGTGCAAGAAAAAGTTACGATTTTCAAAGCAAAACGAATTTTAAAAGCACAAGTCGGGAATATATTAGCGATCATTTTTTCGTCATTCTGATAAATAAAGAAATAAAATAAAAAAATAACTATAGAAGCATCGAATACAAATTGTAAGGAAAACAAAAATGGGTAGGGATACACACAGAAAAATCCTTACATAGTGTTAAAAAAAAAAAAAAAAAAGAAAAAGTAACTTTAAAAAGAACTGCTTTAACTGGTAAGTTTATTTTCTATTCATTTGTGCAATTTTAATTTAATCTTTAAACGTCAAGGTGGTATTAATATTCAAGTTTCAGTTTGAAAGTAAAAACAGGCTATTTTGAAAGGATTGGTGAAATCTCGTTAAACCGCCAGCCTCGACTTTCGCCAACTTTGGGTCCGACATCCAGGTTGGCGGTTTAACGAGGTTCAACTGTATAAAATTATCTTATTTGTTTCAATGATTATTATAGTAATCGATTTTGTTCAGAAAATAGTTATTGTTTTTGTTTTCTCTCACATGATGGATGTTAATAATGTCAAAAAAATTATAAATAACTATAAAAAGTAGTTATGACAGTATTGCACCAAAAAAAAATGCAGTTGGCCTCTAGCCTTCATTTTTGTACATTTACTTACAGCAGTATCCCCAATATAAAGAGCGCAAAAATTTGAAAAATTCGATATAAAAACCAAAAAAAAAAAAAAAAAGATTTTTTTTTTGCAGATATGACACTGTTCATTTCTATAAGCGATATGTATAACATAGTCATTTTTCACGCAGATTTTTTGATTGTATGTGAAAATGATTTTGCTTTATGTAGAAAATATGGATTGAACTTATGTTTCGCTCTCGTGTTTTGATTCGTGTAAGGTCGGTAATAAGACAAAACAAAAAACAAAAGCCGACTCAGGTTAACCAACCTCATATGATGACTAAGACAAGAAACAAAAGCTCCCATTGCGGTTGTAATTCAGAACTTCCCAAAACGCCCCTGCCTTAACCTTAGCCCTGAGACACTCTGTCTTCCCTATAGCCCTCAGACACTCTGTCTTCCCTAAGCCGCCCCCAAACCTACGCTGAGAAGGTGGAACAGGAAGGAAGAACTCAAACAGGCAAAACCATACTATTATTAGTTCGTATCGCATGAATAACACCTTCTTTATTGCTACATCGTGAAATGCTCTGAATTTAGTCAGTCTACATGGGAGTAATTTTGCTAAAAATAACTCGCACAAATAAAGTACCGCATGCAAAATTTCAGACCTATTTTAACCAATTAAAATATCATTTTCGAAAGAAAGATGCATACAAACAAGAAAGCATAATGTTTAAAACTTCCAAGATCAAAATGTAGCATTTTAACGATGATATGTATGTTCATTATGAGATGAGGGCAATGTGCACTTGACCGACTGTCTGCCCCCTCCCCTTCTCCCTCCTCCATAAATAATTTTTGAAGAAAATTGTAATTAGAGATGAACTTTTTTTTTTTTCTTGAAATTGACAGGCTGAGGTTTCGCTTTCTAATTCTCGCTCCCGTGATATTTCCGGGCTGGAGTGTTTAAAATTTCAAAATAAAAACAAATCAAAATATAAAACTGAATATATATATTGTTCATACACATATTTTTATATAATTTTCAGGGACAAAAAAATAGGCACTTTTATAACCGTTTCCTTGAAAATTACCCGGCCGTTAAGGGGTTAGGCAGTCGGTGGTCAAGGCGGCCGCCAAGGCACCGAGTTGAAAAGAGGCCCATTTGCTATTTAAATTTCTTCCCCTAGTAATATAGGGGTGCTTCATATGGATTTTACCACCAGTGGCCCCAAACTTCTTAATGCTCTCCTGAGTTCTGATCTAATAGACGGATTTGTGTGTGTTTCGGGCAAACTTGACAAAAAATAAGTTTTAGCGTAGAAATTCTACACAAAATTTTTTTTTGAACTGATTATTTTAAGGCTAGTCTTTGAACAGTTAAAAGATAAATATATTTTAGCTCGCAGGCGCGAAATTTTTAGCTTGCGATATTTTGTCAAATATGTAGTCCCGTGATTTCAAACATTTCCAGGGGGGGGGGGGGGGGTATGTTTTCAATGCATATTATAGGTAATAAATAACAAAATACATAAAAAACGGATAAATTCAATGTGTTTCTTTCTAAAAGTCGGGGGGGTCAATTGACACCCCCCCCCCCCCTCTGATCGCCAAAATGACGGACCTGCTAATATAGCTCCAATAATTAGGTACAAAAAGTATTCAAGCAAGAATAAAGGAAAAACCTAGCTGACATTATACAGTAAAGTTAACTCAAATAATGAAAAGAAAAATAAAGTAAAATACATTTTAAAGGAAACCCAACAGCCCAGATGAGTATAACAACCAAATCCAAATCAGGATTTACTTATGGCAAGATTTGGTGTATTTCCTATTTTCTATTTTCCGTTCCCATCCAACTTCTGTAAAACTGTCTTTCAAGTCTCTCTCTGCGGCATGACAGGAATCTTATGACTCCTAGTCTTTTTAGTCCCCAAAAGTACCTAACCTATAGGCAGTGCCTGATTACCGCACAGGCCAACTAGGCCGCGGCCTTGGGCCCCCAAATTTTAGGGGCCTCCAATCGTAAGAAAGATTTCTGAAAATATCTCTCAAAAGTTATTTTTTACAAAATGAAAAGATCTTAGCTTATTTAAATGGCGAGCTAAAAGTATTTGCCACAAGAAAAACTATGCACAATCAGATCAATATCTTCGTTGACTATCATGGCTACATAGCTTCCTTTAATCGCTGAGGCATCTCGTTTTTTCGCCCTTGCCAATTGGGTATGAACCCAGTATTAATAGAATAATCTCCAAGCTTATTCAACTTTATACATTATGCCCAGTATTTTTACTTTTCGTACCATAGGGGGGCCCTAAAATGATGTTGTGCCTTGGGCCCCCGACTGTCTTAATCGGGCCCTGCCTATAGGTAGCATAAATTGTTGTTTTCTCTACCCTATCTTAACTCCTAGAGCTTATGCAGCAACGCTGAATGAGCCATAAATGCCACCTGTTTGTAAAATTCGTAATTCGTAACATAGAACGTTGCTACAGCCACCTATTAAATTACAAAATATTTACATCAACTTTTAATTCACAACACTTTGCTTTATATATATGTGATAATATGTAAAGCTGTATATGTAAAGCTTTATATGTATGTAATAATATGTAGGTTGTCTGTTTGTGTGCATAAACTAGCATATTGCATCCAGTGACGTAACCCGCAGACCCCGTGACTGCAGGGGGTGCGAATGATGGCGATAAGAACAATTATGAAAAAAAAATCAATTTGGGGGCGCAATACTTCATGCTCCAGAAGGGCGCAAGCAAGTCACTTTACGCCACTGATTACATCTATAACCGGGAACTTTCGCAGAAAATTCGTTCGAACCAAGAAGGTTTAAACCTTGAAGCGATTTCTTAAAATTCGATTTTATTCTTTTTTAAATAGAAAGAGATTCGCTAGTAGGAGAAAAAAATCCTAAAGTTTTAATTTTTATACCATTTGAAAGAACCAACTTTTCTGTGCAAGATGAAATTTGGTAGAAGTCTCTGAATTAATTGAAGTAGAAGTATCATAATTGCTTCTAGCACAATTTTTTATGTCTTTTCTCAAACGATAGATGATTATGATTATTCAATTCACTGTCAACAATATTCATAATGAATGTAGACAGTTGTTTATTCATTCATGCCCATGACTTGTCACAGGTATAGTGGAAAAAAAAAAAAGAATAATAAAAAAATTTTAAAAAATTCGGGGCCTTCAGCAAAGTGAATGAGCCTAGGATGAACTAAGGCTCCTATAAGTATTCTATAGTGGCTCTAAGGTAGCGTTTGCCAACCGGTGTTGTAAGAACGCTGTTCGCGAAAATAATATTGTAATGGCGGAATTTTCAATTACTAACGTAAAAGAGAAGCGAGATAATAAATTTACATGTGCATTAGGACGGACTGTAAAAATGATTTTTTTTTAAATAAAGTTTTCCCGATAATGCGCAAAAGTTGTGGACTGGCATAGGCAGCATACATACAAAATTTGAAATGTACTTATTTTTTATGTTAAAAATATTTTTTGAGAAACATATGTATACTGCCCTATTAATCATTTAAAAAGGACAAGTACTGAAAAAGTAACTTCAGTTTTTATTTTCATTCCTTGTTGTGAACTATTGTGCAACATGGAAACTAATTGTGCCATTTAAGGTTATAGTTTTGTTACTCGTTATTAACGCCTACAGAAGGAGGTTCGCCATTTTCTTTCAGATCTTATAGAAGTGGTTTGCAAGGGAAAAAAGGTTGAGAATCCCTGCTCTATAGGCTATAGGGTGAACCGCCGCCTACGATCCACTTTCAATAGAATACGCCATTTGCCTAACCGCCAAGGACATCGACATTTCTATCAACGTCGCTACAGTGAAGTTGAGCGCCTCGCATTGGAGAATCGTTTTACTTCTGACGTTTTCTATTTGTGAAACGTGCGTCTGGTGTCTCTGTTCCTTTCTTTGTTTCACGAAAGAAACTCCCGCCAAATCGGAAGTTACATCTACTGCGAAAAGCGCTTCTTTTTCATTGCGTTTTACACTCTATGCACGCGTGTCCCAACACGTGCAATGCAAACACTGACAATACTACGATGTTGAGTTTGTTCTTCCCAGAGAAGTAAAATGCCTTTTTCATTTAGGCCGTGGGATTTTGGTTTCTTCCTCCAATCGCTTTAATTTTCAATGACTATTCTTTAATAATAGCAATAGCGTCTTTTAGATGATCATCGTTACAAATAACTGGAAGAAGATCAGCATTTTATAAAGTGCGTAACCGTAAAAGAAAATCCGACTGAATGATTGAATCATTCGTTTTAACCGCAACTTGTTCTTAAGATTGAGCTTCTACAATTAGGAAAACTGAACACACCCGCATATGTCTGTACGTATACTGTTGTGAAGTATGATTTCAATGTAAATGTTTCGCAATTTAATTATGCTTACCCATTAATTATCTGTTAAAAGGGGTAAAAAAATATTAAAACTCTTCATAGAGTATAGGGCTTCTGTACTTTGTTGTTAGAAATCAAACCCTGAACCAAACTGTTTAGTTCTGATTTTAAACTGACCTCAGATTTTATTATCAACCTAGCTAATAGTTAGACAGATCCCTTTATCCTTTTATCTATATCTCTAAACTGATAAAAAAACTTCTGAGAACAAAATTGCAATTATTCCTTGATTTGTTTGAAAACTGTATATCCAATTTTACATTCTTTTATTAATATTTTACGCTTTTTATGTGTGCCCATGACCGGAAATTATGGCATTAACTTCCCTGGTATCTAGATGTAGGAGCCGTGGTTATAATTTAGAAAAAACATTCTGCTTTTTATCCATTTCCTTTAGTTCCTTTGTGCATTTAAAAATCATTAATCGCAGGTCTATGTAATAAAACAACCCTAATTTCCTTGTCTTGAACGGATATTCCTCAAGGCCTTATGATTTGGAGTGAAAAAAAAAAGTCAAGGCGAAACCACAAAAACGAATTTTAATTTTCAATTTATGGCCCACTTGAACTCTTTATAACGTTATTCATCCTTTGAACCCGAAGTACAGTCGGAGGCAACGGTGTTTTGCGCGAAGAGCAGGTGTGTCTAAAATGGAAGAATGGAAAGGGTGGGGGGGGGGGGGGGGGGGGGATGAAATCAGGTTGCGTGAGGATTTCTCCTTCCTTTTCAAGAGTGTTGGCACTTAAAGGTGCGTGAGCATTTGATAGGGGAAAATCGGTTCATGGTTAGAATCACAATCCGGAAAGAGTATACAGAATGAAATTGATACCTCGGCAATTAGGGGACAGAATTACAATAAACTGTTGATATCGTGACCCCGTTCAATAAGTCTTTGGAAACATCCGATTAATTGAGGACATTTGCATAATTATTCGATATGATTACTCCTTTACGATGAAAGATTTAGAAATAAAATGTAATTCGTTTGAAGGTTCAGTGCTGAGCTATTGAAGTTACGGAGGATTTTTTTCACCATAAATGATACCTTAATTTTTTTTAATACTATGTCCAACTATGAAGTAGATTTGATAGTCAGCTTGATTCTCGTGCGTATCCGAAAGTGCTTCACGATCGTTTTCGACCAGTCATGCGACAAAATCATAGGGTAATAAATATCAGGACAAAATCGCGCTTATACAATTTAACTCTTATACTTCTTTCCCCGGCACCAATGAATCATAATCGGGCCTTAGTAGTGAGCTCGTGAGTACTGAAAATGCTGTGGTATGATCTGAAATACCAGAAATATCCCTAGCCCTAAAGCCCTGTCTGTTCAGTATCCCTAAAAGTAGAATGTAGTCCACAAACGTATTTTACTTGCAAATTAAGCAAGAATTTTCTGAACTGGAAATTTAGCAAATTTGCTTCTAATTCGACAATTGTATCAGTTACGTTATTTCAGTTCTCAAAACAAATAAATAAATAAAAACGGAAAAATTATAACTAACTGATGATGTTGGAACAGCGTAGTTTTATATATTAGAACACTATTCATTATACATTAGAACACTAACATCGTGATGACATGGCGGGATTCACGCCCTGGACCTTACACTTTATTCGGCGGCGCCCTTTACAAGATTTAATTTTAAAAAATGCGCAGCGATCAAAAGGCTATGATAGATTTTTTTTTAGATAAGATGTTTAACGTTACAGTGATTTTCAAAGAATCTTGTACAACGAAAAACTGCTTCGAAATTACGCTTCAAATACTTGAATCTAAAGCCATTCAGTAAAAATGCACTAGAAAATTAATGATTATAAAGCAAATTCTTGTGACACTCCGTCAGAGTAGTTTTTTACCAATCAGGCGGTTGCCCGTTCTACCGCCCCTTTACGATGCCGCCGGATGCGATCGCCTTTTCGCATCATAGCACCGCACGGGCAAAATCGTATGTGATTCTCCAATCAGAAATCAAATTCTTCACGTGACCGGATTGAAAGCCATAGCGAAGTTAATCCGAGGCGTACGAAAATCATGCTAAACGATTAGGCACTAAATTCGAGTCTTGGAAGTGATTCCAATAAAGTAACAAAACGGAACACTGTATAGAACTCTTTACACTATCAGCAAGGGTTAGTATTGTCGTTATTTGAGAATTTAACTCGTCATATTAATTTTAAGATTGGCGTGTATTTTTCAACGTGTTTCCCAACGTCACCTAAATTTCGAGTGCCCTAATGCTTTGCACACACAGACACAAAAAAAAAAAAAAAAAAAAAAAAAAAGTGAAGAAAATAGAAAAGAGAGAGAGAGGAGAGAGATTACGAAATATAGATCAAAAATTGCTTATTTATTTATTTTTGCAATGTTTCATGGAATGCGTTATGTTCATCTAGTGCTATGTTAGTTTCTCAATATCTGCAGTAAAAGTTAGAAAAATCCAATCTCTGCAGAAGGGTGCCTCTCGGCTTACATATTTATTTGCCCTGAAGGCAAAACAAACAACTTCTAAAGTTGATAGAACATTCTAGGCTGCAATTATAATCGATTCTAAAATTCGAAGGACACTACTATTTATTTGCACCTGGAAACTAGAAATTCAGCTGCGGTGGATGAAAATGGGTGCAGCTGAAATGCTACCACATCACGTATCTAGTAGCTGAGACATTTTCTGAAAAATCTGTACGAGGCACTATTCAAGAAAAGGTAAAAAATATTCTATATTAGTCGAATTTTCTTGTTTGTTTTCTTCTCTAATTTGTGAATTAAAGCTCATTTCTTGATTGAGCTGACTCTATATTAGATATGAATATTTATTATGACTATGCGGTTGCCATGGTGATAATTTGTTAGTTAATGGTGGTATTTGTTAAGTACGAATTCTTAAAATACAGAAAAATAAATTATTATTAATTAAATGCCCACTAACGGATTAAAACTTAAAATTCTATTGAAACTGAAAGCAATTCTTAAACAAGAAACTATAAATATTTAAACAACTAAAAAGAGATGTGGTGTCACTTGTTGATATAGTGGTAAACTAACCATTTTGATTCTCTTTAACGCCACCGGAGCACAAACAGAAAGGTTTTCAAAGATGGTTTCCAAAATTAACCTTAAGGTGCAAAGTATAACCCGATTTACGGTTCTCAAATTTTTTCTGTGACCGCATACAAATATTTCTCCCGGACCACAACATACAAATTGATAAAAAGTAATGTACGTTTTTGTGATAATGTCGCTGAATTCATCTAACAAACAACCCTGCATTTTTAGGGCGAACTTACGCAAAAATAAGTTTACACCGCGGATTGTCAAGTTTATTCACTGCCTTTACCGGGACATTCACAAAAGCTTGGCGATATGCATGTAACTTGTGATCTGCAGGTTGAGATTCACTAATTTGGATAATCAAGAGCAACAAAATTGGAAAAAGAAAAGAATAACAAAAACTATTATGTAACCGAAGGTCAGGAAACAGGCTAGTCAAAGAAAACAGTTCCATCCGTATTAACTCATTTCAGAACTTAAGAATACTAAAAGTATTTTATAAAGTTACTAATCAAGTAAAAAAAATGATGGTTTGCCTGATTAAATAAAAGCAGCAGTAAAAAGAGTTCCGTGAAAGTAAGGGGGATGGAATAATTATAACTATGAATCCTTGCATTTTTTTTTTTTTTTTTTTTTTACGAATAGGTTTCTTTTAGTTGACATAATTAGAAGTCTTTTTTCTCAGAAGCGAAAGTAGGTTCTATTTGTTCGAAGAAATGGTGTCATTAAATTTGATACATTAGAATAAGTAGAAAACTACTTCATTGAATGAAAGTGCAGTCTTTTCATAGAGAGAGCGAACCTCATTCATTGGCTTTGTTGAAATCCACTTATTTATATATAGATAGCTGATAGCTTATACTTCTGAATCCCTAAAATATCTCTAAAGTGGCTTGTACTTTTGAATCCTTTAAATACTTTTAAACTGTTTCTCCAAGGAAATTTTTATTTCAAGTTCAAGGGCGAATTTTGAAATTTCAATCGCTGGAGTCGAAAATGATGATTTTTCGTTGAGAAAAATCATGTTATAAGAAAAAAGTTTCAAGAATTGCATCACAAGTTTAGATTTCAGCAATAGTTTCTAAAGTGATTTCATTATTTTTTTTAGATATTGTTAAATATATTTGTAAGGAAACTCAACAAATATTTTTGTAATGTGTTGTAGTGTTGTTCCATTGCGGTACATCTAAACAATTAATGCCATTCTAAGTTTAAAAACAGTTTATTTTTGAAATATTTTCACATTCATATACGTTTATCCAAGTTATATTGAATAGTTCCAGAATTACGACGTTCCGTAGAGGTGAGTGTTTAAATGATCGTTTATCGCGCAAAACTCTAAATTCTTTTAGCATCAAAGATGTCCCTTTTCTTTGAAAAACTTTTCGTTATATTTTGACATTATGTGGTTATATTCTCTCCCCCTTTCTTTCTTTCTCTTTCTCTCTCTTTGGTTCAGTGTGATACAAATTTATGCTCTATACATCCCGATGGCGCCGTCCCCTAAGGCCCAGGCCTCGTACGCCCAAGATCGCAGGTTCGAACCTTGCCCAAATCGGTGGATTTTTAAGATGCAGAAAATCGTCTGCGCCCATGTCGTATGATTATGCGGCATGTTAAAGATTTCTTGAGTATCCGTTTGGCATGGATACTCTCGGCTAAATTAAATTCCTAGTGCCGTTTGCATCAACGAGAGCTCAGGTGCCACCATCTAGGGGGAAACAGAGCGTCCAAAAAATTGCGGCAATGGTACCACACTCATTGTGGTGCCGCCGAAAGAGTTGGTACCAATCTCTGGGGGGGGGGGGACGCACTAGGTCTGCAACGGTTGAGGACCAATAATGCAGCCCCATTAGAAAGGAAAAAAAAAACCCATCCCGATGGCACAGAATAACTGTGTACTCAATTTATAACTCAATATCGAATTATTATGTTGGATTTACGATGCTCAATAAGAGCTTCAAAACGGTAGGTCCAAATATTTTGCTTAATGATTGAGTGGGACAAAGATGTACAAATGTGTATTTCCAAATTTTTATATTCGTGCGGCACTGCTTTGAATATTCTTTTTCTCCCACATTCATTTTCCACACCAAAATTTAAAATATTCTTCATTCCCCGATTTACCCCAAGTAATTCCACTTAAGTATAAACTACTGAATTTTGAATTACAATTTTATGTTAATACAATTCTAAACTCTTGTCCCATTTTTTTTTGAACACGTATCTTTCTTAAGGATTGCAATTTATTTTTCGTATGCTCTGCTTAAATACATGCCTCCCAGTTCGGAGTTATTTTTGGCAATACCGTTTGCATGTAAATAATCGATAAGCACATTACATTTGGCACAAGCCTTGAGAAATATAAATATACAAAAAACTCTTTTCCTTGGAAATCCTGCTTACTACAGGTAGTACTATTATATTCCTCCTCCCTAGGATTATGACTCACCTGTGCCTCCGTTTTGGGTTCAATAGCAGGTGTGGGGGATGAATATTCAAGGCCACGGTAGGGGAATTACCACCTGGGAATATGAAATTCAGTTTTTTTTTCCTTGCCTGAGTTTTATGTCTGGGTTTGTTTTGATCCTTAGAGATTGTTTCCTAGAACAATGACCTTATTGTTTAAGATGCTTCATCGATTGTTATGATTGGTTAGTTATGCTCCTGAAATCGGTAGTAGTGTTTGTAGTTACAAGTATTTATTTTTCTTTGGAAATTACCACTCACTTTCATCGAAAAAGTAAAATCTTTCGCCACATGTTTGTTTTAAAAGGCTGAAATTCGATAATAAAGTGCATTTAAAATGTATACGAACCAAAGCTATTGTGGAAATTCATGCCACGAGATAAGAAGTTCAACAAGAACTAAACGAGCCTGTTTTCCTATTAAATTTTTTGATCTCGATTTTTAAGTATATTTCCCAATGAATGAATGAATAATTGAATGAGTGAAAGAATTAATGAATGAATGATTGAACATGTATTAACCGTTGAAAATGGTATATTTAAAGCAATTAAGAATTAAAGCTAAATGAGAAAGAGATAGAGAGATGGCTAGATTATAAATTTGAAATGGGGGGGGGGGGGATTATATGGGAAAGTAGGCGCGTATAGTTAGTTCTAGACGGAACTTGTTAAAATATGTGTCAACGTCAGTGTAAAATCATTTTAAAAGGTTAATAATAATGCAAAATGTATGTAATAAAATCAATGTTTCTATAACCGACTTTTCAACCGGAGGACGGTTATCAATTCATATCGTATGTATGTGTTTTTTTTTTTTTTTTTTTTGTTTTTGTCTATCGATAACTTCTCGCTGGATGAACCGATTTTGATGATTCTTTTTTTAATCGATCGAGGGTGCTCTCCCATATTCCAGTACCATATTCGATAATTAAAAAAAACAAGAAGTTCCGTCTAGAACTATACGAGCCTACTTTCCCGTATACACCAGATTAAAATTTATATTTTAGCTATCTCTCTTTCTCTTTCTGGTTTAGCTTAAGTTCTTAATTGCTTCAGATATACCTTTTTCAACGGTTAATACGTATTCATTCAATCATTCAATTATTCAGTCATTCATGTATTTATTCACTCATTTATTGATTCATTCTTTTGCTTATTCACTTAATCATTCATTAATTCAAAAATATTCTTGAAAATCCCGATCAAAAAATTGCATATATATTTTCATTTATTCAATAATTTATTCATTCATTCTTTTCCTCATTCATTTATTCATTGATTTATTCTTTCACTCTTTCATTTATTCATTCATTCATTATTTCACTCATTGAGTCACTGAGAAATATCCTTGAAAATCCCGATCAAAAAATTTCATAGCAAAATAGGCTCGTAAGTTCTGGATAAATTTTCTATTTCTACATGTTCTACGTTATAAGAGCTTTCCGATAAAGTTTGTTTCAAGCAAATCGGTCCGTTAGATCAGGATTTATATAGGATTGACATTTCCCCGTAGGCGCTATGTTAATTTTTTTTGAATTGTTCAAAAACGAACAAAAATTGTTCAAATCAATATTTCACGCCAAGAACTTCTTCCAGTGAGCTTGTTCATCGTAACTTGGATCTTGTACCCAGAGTTTACATAATTAGCTTCATTTTCACCCATTAGGCGCTAATGTTAAAAATTTTTGAACTGTTCAAAATTGAACGAAATATTGTTCAAATCGTCCAAATCGTCGTTCAAAAGTAAAACATGGAAATGAGATGCCCTCGCCGAGATCTTTCGAATGTAAAAAAAAAAATTTCGAATCGGACAATTGAAAAATCGAGTCATCGTTCAAAAGTTATTAGGGGGGGGGGGGGGGACAGACCGACACACCGACAGACACACTTTTTCCCCATCTCAATACCCTACTTTCAAATTTTTTATTTTTCAATCTTTATTTAATTACTTAACTTATTTTTGACTTTTCTTGATTTCTAACGATATTTTCACGATACATTAAAAGCCTTCTTTAATGCTTTATTATTATTTTTTTTTACTAACCAATTTTTCTTACTTTTAGTCGATAGAGGGTCATCTAAATTAAATATCGTACATCTATTGACTACAATTGTTCTTTAGAAAGAACGTTATGGGTGAAAAATAAGTATTTTTCTTTAAATTGGAAAATCTTCGCTTGATAAGTACTTTGTTGAGCGAATTATTAATAAATATAAAACTTATTGCTAAAAAGAGTTTGTTGCCATTAAGCAGTAATATTAAACGCAATAATAATAAGAGTTAAAGAGAAGGCTTCTCTGAAACAAAAATTAAATTCTTGAGTTTGCTTGCTCGAGTAATTTATTATTTGTAAATCACAATTAAACCGACCAGGATTCCAATTTGCAACTTAATAGCTTCTATATTCTTACATATTTAAACCGGGGGAGGCGGGGGCGGTCATGGGGCAGACTGCGCAATTTTTAGGGAGCGTTTTCAGGGAGTTTTGGAGGAGGCTTGGCAGATTTGGGGTGACCGTAGAGATTTTTAGGGGGTGCGATATCGCTCTGAACGGGGGCACCCCAGTTCAAACATATGTCAAATGAGAACGGATAGAAATCTCCCCCCCCCCCCCAAATCGAGTGCCCGGATCCGGCACTGAAATGAACAATAGTACTACTAACATTAAACATCATTTCGAGAAATTTATTTTCTTTTCTTTATTAAATTTTTTTTCCCTTGTGGGTGTAAGAATATAAAAAACTTCAATAAATTATTGTTTTTAAAATTAAAGAAAACGTTCTAACAGTGTTAAGCATTTACAACGAGAAGGTTAAGGGAACGCGGAAAGAATGGGAAGGGGGGGGGGACAGCAAAAATATTTCTTCTGAAACTAACCCATGTGATTTGATGTAGGAAAACCTTTCCCCTATATCCGTTGATCATATATCCTTCCACATTTTACCCATAAAAATGAGAGATAAATCAGTTTCTATTCGTCGGTAAATTAGGTGGGGTATTGCGTCATCGAATTACGGGAACATCACCGCTAAAAAGTACGGTTGTGATTACATCCTTTCATAAATATCTTTTCGAAATTTGTTAATGACGGCTAAGTGTCCATGAAAACTGTTAGGTAAAGGAAGCACGCTTCGGCTGCGACGACTCATCTCGAATCGTTCGGTTGAGAAAAAAGTTCACAGAATACATTCTTGAAATGAACTTCCGCTGATTTAATGTAATGACGAGCGTGCGAGGCAAGGAATATTGAGAGATTGATTCTGTATGTGGGGGTTTATACCTATGAGGAGATTGAGCGGTTGTTATTGATGAAAGAGGTGCGTGATTATTTTATGTGCGAGTGTATTTTAATCGTTTACGTTAGTTTGTTGAGTTGTTTTTGTGATTACAAAAGAGTTTTTTGCTTTCCGAAAGGGGTTCTGTAGTATTCGATTAAAAATTAAACTCACGTAATCAGAGAGAGATTAACTGATTGTGGAATCACAGGAAGTTCTGGAATAAACTGTTCTTTCCCTGCACCTTTGAATTTGATTAACAGACCGTTACCAAGACAGGGTTTATATTTTAAAATGTTTTTGAAGTTAGTTTTATGTGGACATATATTACTGAATCTCCACAGGGAGGCCTTAAAAATTTTATGCACGGTGTCCATACACAGCCATGCATCAAAATAGATGTCATAAATTCTACAAGAAATTTAAATCATATTTTAATTAGCTTTGGGTTTGCTGTTACGCTTAGTAACTTTTTTTTAAAGCTACGATACTTTGCGTCAACTTTACAGTTGTTAGTTAGAAACAGTAAGTTAGTTTCCATATATCAATTATTGAAACGACCTACCTAAGCAGTTAATTATCTCAAAAACTCAATTTAAAAGTTAGATTTACTGAGCTATTTCTAAATATACTCCCTTTGAGAAAGAAAGAAGAAAAATGCACTCCTCAGGTGCATTACCTGAGGAAAGGCATAATTGCTTTTGTACCTACGTTGTATCACTTTATTTTAAGCTAAGCTATAGTGTTTTGCATTAATTTTAGCTCAATTAGTTTTGAAGAGTGCAAGCTGATGTTATCAAGTAAAAAGTTTCGTTTTTTTTATTTTTTATTTTTTGAAGTTTAATACTCTACAAGAATAAAATATTTCCTTTACGACAACATGAGAAGAGCTCCTGGGTGGAAAAGAACAATGTTCTGAGCACACCTGCTTCAAGTCAACGTTGCATCAATTAAAATGAGTCTGAAGTGCAATTTACCTTCATTAGATAGACGACCGCAGGTTCGCAAATAGTCAACTATCACATATTTTAGCTCATTAAAGGGTTTGATGTGTTCCGCACCTTCTTTTCGAAATTAAAACAATTATTTCAGGAAAGTGCTTTCTTTGTTATAAATTCAATTGTTGAAAATGATTTTTTTTTCTTTTCTGGATGCAAATACAACTTTTCCCCCTTTGATGTGCAAAGGGAGTTTAACCAATTCAGCCTGAGAAAAAAGAGCCCTCGGTGTTATATCCTCAGAAAAAAACAAATAAATAAATAAATGCATAAAGCGCAGTTATTGACGCTTGTAGCAATCTGAGTCATTTTTAAAGAGACTTTTCGGACAAACTCAGTGAACTCGAAATTTTATTAGCTGTTTTGCTGGTAGATGGATAACCTGTTGTCGTTTTCAGAATAAGTGGTAACGTGGATTTGTGCTCCAAAAGCATTGGTCAACCAAATTCATAGAGGGATAAAAAACGAAATCAAAATTTAAGGGGCACAATTAAATTTTTAATAGTTGCGTACAAGCAAAGCGAGCAGAATTATGCCAGATTTTCAATTGAAGGTTTCCATGCACAGGATGTAATGTTTAAAAGTAGGAATTTTCGGAAACACATTGTCTTGCATTTTCACCTTATTTTAATTTATGAAAGAAACTCCTAAGGAGTACTTTACTTTGTTGAATAAATAACTTCTCCTGATATATCTTCAAACTTGTAAAGCCGACTTTCTTTGAAAAATATAGCAGTTGTAAATAAATCTAACTGCAAAAGTACGAAATGCTTTTCCGAGAACAAAACAAAAACTTCGTCCTAAACAGAATTCCGAGGACCACCTTTATGTAAAAGACCCTCTTCCATTGTATCTTCAGTCCAGAGGATAGCTTTCCCACTCTTTCCACATCCATCAAAGTCCAGCCACCAGCAATCCCGAGAGAAAAGGTCTTCCCAATGTTCCTTTTTTTTTGTTCTATCAGGAAACAGTGGCGCGTCGACCTTTGGCCAGCAGGTGTGTCTGTCTGTCTGTCTCACGACTTCCGCTCAGCGGAGTTGTCCTTGGGCGGCGGCCATCTAGGTTAATGGGCAGCCCTCGGGCTACTGCATAGAGAAAGGATCTCTTGTTCTCTCTCCGCACTTCCAGGAATCGCCTGCTTCTCCGAATAAGTTTCTCCCCCTCATCCCACCTGCGGAAAATTAGATTTTTCTTTTCTTTGATGTGCTTCTCGTTAGAGCTATTTGTTTGCCATTTGTGACTTATTGGTTCTAAAACATACAATTTACAACACGTACTGATTTCTTTCCATGTAATCTGGCTAGAACATAACGTTAATTCGTTTTTAATCATGCAGTTTTCCGACATCCTTCCGAAAACTTGTTTAATCTCGACTTTTTCCTTTTTTTGTGTTTTCAACTTTTTTGGGAGCTGTTCATGATGTCCCCCCCCCCCCCCCCCGTTCTCAGTTCCGCTTAAATGAGCTCCTTAGTTTTCTTTTATTTATGCCAATGTCTTTGTTTTAAAGAAACTAAAGAGTAAAAATTAACTTTACACTAGAATAGGCAAAGGATTTATTCTTCTGTTTTGATGGGGAAATAAATAGAAACTTTATCGGAGTTTTACGAGCGTTCAAGTTAAAATTCTAGCAATAGAAATTTGGAGATAAAGATACGCCCGTTCAAAACCGTTCGTTGAAAAGCAAGTTTAATAACATTTGATTTGTTTGACCGTGCTGTGTCTTCTTGTAAATTCAGTTTATTTTCATTTATTATTATTGTTTTTTTAATTCATCGTTTAAGCTCGATTTTTACGTTCGAAGTTTTTTGTTATAAACTATATATAAAGTAAAATATTAATTTTGTGCCCCCACTAATGGACCAAGCCTTCGTGGTTATGATTGATAGGCTATATTGAGTGCGATAATGCAAGACCTGCTAATAATATTCTAGGAATCCTGGTATATGTCCTGCCAAGCTTCTATGCCTACGACAAGAATGGTTATCCCAATAAAGCGCTCTGATTAAAGAAAATAGAGGAGAAAAGCAAATGTGCGTCCGAAGCGATAATTTTGTAATTAGCGTTGCCATTTACATAAAGCATTTTAGCATAACCATGCGTTGCGGCACGCATAGTTATGTTAAGTCTTTATGCTAAAAGGTAGGGTGCAAGTGAGAAAATAGCAATACTTTTCAAATAATTACCTATTTAAGGAACCGAATTTTCATCTCCTTTCTCTATTAGCTGGTGTTCACGTCCCCCCCCCCCCCCCACCATTTTTTTAGCAGGGACCTGCAGCAGACTTTCTTTGAGTTGCTCCTCTCCAACTCCCAAATTTTTGCTCCGGCTCCATAATTTCGTTCCGTGATCCGGATAGGTTTAAAAGAAATCGTATTATTTTCGCTTTTATTTAGTTTAAAGAACTGAAATTATTTATAGACTATCTATTTATCGATAAATATACAGTTTTTTATACACTGTGTTGCACTTAATTGTTATGCACTTTCTAATGTTATTCACAAAATAAATAAATAAATAAAGACATGTTTCACTCAATTAAATAATCTTTATTCAATTCACAAACATTATAGTACAAAAACACTATGATTAGGCCCTCCAAAAAAATTTTAAAATAATAATAATTAAAAAGAATAATAAAAATAAAATTAAAAAATGTATACCGTAAGTATCGGTAAATTGCCCGCATCGTTGTATAGTCCGCCGGAAGAAAAATTCATTCTAAAAAAATTAAGTTCGGTGTATAACCCGCACCCAGTAAAAAAGATGGGATACACCCCTAGAAAACAATACATTCGCCTGTAGCGCCCGAGCCCCAATCTGCTTTGGACCATCGTTTCGAAAGCTACGATTTATTTCTCTGCATTTTGATTTGCAGGAAAAGAGATTTCGATATATTTGAGCGGTAGTTGTCCTTTTGATAATACTTTTTTTTAAAAATTTCATGTATTGCCCGCAGATAGTAAAAAAAAGGAGTTTTTTTTTGTAGATAACCCGCAGGCTATACACAGATAATTACGTAAATATAATTTTATACATTTAGTTAAGTTTTAAGTTAATTACCTAAAGGTTTAAGGCGGAAAAAAGAAAGTTAAAAGAGAAAAGCTATAACTTTTTATGTACCAGTTATTGGCAGCCCTTCAGTGGTAGCTTCCGAATTGTGAAATTGCAAAGTCCCTACCATCCTATAGAGGTGGTTTCGCCTTTAATAGCGATTGTTTTCGCTCCTTGAAGAATTCCCCCCCCCCCTCCCTCTCTCTCTTTTTATAAAACATTTACGAAGGGGCCGTTCATAAATGACGTCACGCTTTTTTCCCATATATTTGACCCCCCTCCCCCCTTTGTCACAATATGCTACAATATGTCACACTTCAGCGGACCCCTCCCCCCCTTTGTCAAGCGTCACGCTATGTTGCATATTGCATGATGTCACACTTCTTTTTACCCCCTCCCCTCACCTTGTCACAATTCAACGAACCCCTCTCCCCCCCTCGAAGCGTGACATCATTTATGAATGATTCCGAAAGCGATTGGGTAATTTTCGTCTGTAGTCAAATAAGTTGCGGTGAAAAAAAAAAAAACTGGGTGAGAGGGAGAGAGAACTAACGTATTGATACAGTTGCACGTCATTAATTCTCACGGCTGCACTTGAGGGTTAAGTTGCGAATCCCAGTTTTAGCATCCATCCAAGGATGCAGTAATTTGCGCGGAAAAAGTGCTGCCGCCTTGATCTGCGTTTGGCGACCTTGAATGCGGTTCCTCCTCTTTCTCCTCTTCTTGTCTGCGGCCGCTGTGTATAATATCGCCAAGAATTCCGAGTGACATATCATCCCCGAAGACCCAACATCCTGTTTGGCGTTCCGTGGAAATGCCCCATACACTATTTATAAAGCCCGCTCCCATCATCCGGCGTTTTTGTTGATACAACTGCCCACTTATTTTTAACGGCAGTTCGCACTTTAAACTGCTCTTCAAACACTAAATATTACAATTGTTGGAAAGCCCGCATGTTTTCTGCCTGGCCAGCCGTAAATTCTGCTTGAAAAGTTTTCAGTGGTAATAAGGCTCTCATAAGCTTTGGGTTTTCGCTTTTAAAGCCTTCTCACTAGAATATAAACTTGTTGTTTTCCCTTTACTATAACAAATGAAACTAAAAACCCGAAATACAATATCTCTATTTGATATAGCTCGTTTTATTTTAACCCGTACAAATACGTATTTCTTGCTGCCAACTCAATTAAGCCCTTAACGATCGCAAAGTTTTCAAAAAAGTAGCAAGAGTACTTATTATTTATTCAAGAAAAAAGCGTAAAACATATGCTAAAAAATATAAATTGTATTTTTTTAGAGAAAGAAAAAACAAGAAGCTCTTTGAAATTATATTTTGAACAAGCTTCTGGCCGGAATCTCGCAAATATTTTTTACAGCTCTACATTCTGTTGATTGTAAATTAGTCAAGTGGGTACCTTTTCTTGATTTTTTTTTTTTTTTTTGCTCATAAACTAACGGATGATTTAATCATATTTTGTGTGTGAAACAAATATGAGTAAATAATTATACGCTCATATACACATATTCTCCTTATTTACGTACAATATGTAAATACATGAGAGGGCCACAAGACAAAAAAAAAAAAGAAAAAGGTGAATTCCACGGTAACTGACGCAACATTTGTAAGCAAAAAGTTAACATAAATAATTAAAATAAGTGAAGTATTAAAAAAAGAATAGTTTATTTTACTGTCTTATACAGCTACATTAATACATTAGTATACGGCCTTATTTGAAACCCTGTTATTCTACTCGTAATGAGAAAAAATTATAAAAACATTACAGTAACCGACGCAACATGAAATAGACATATGTACTTGAAAACAAATTCAAAAATCTGTGAATTATGAACTTGGGACATGGAAAGTTTTATTTAAATGAAAAGATAATGCATGCTTAAAAAGATGTACACTTGTGTTACTCTTTGGTGTTAGGCCAACTATTTACGGGGCTAATTAAAAACGGGCTTCTAATATTCATCTAGTGACACCCAAATTGTTTATTGTGAAGAAGTTTTTTCTCACAAGGTCGTAGGAAGAGTGCTTGTAAATAACTTCTGTATCCCGAAAAACATAAGAAAGTAATACTTGTTAAAATTTTTCATTTTAATGTTTCCCAAAGATGTCCACTTTCACATAAAATTCACCAGAAGGTTAAGAACTTCTGATGTGTACCGTGGGGAACCAGCTTTGACAAGAACGCTTTGAACATGTGATTGACACAAATCGGATGCCCATTGAATAAATACTGTGAAAAATAAAATTTTGCTTTTTAATTTTGTTTTTGAAGATTTATTTTCCCTAGGATCCATAGGCTATTTATACCGAATTCCAGTGACATACCGGGAATGAGCTTAAGTTGGTAACTTTAATTGTAACCACCCTGGAACAAAAAATCATACGGCAATGATTTGGAAAATGATCTCAAAATCGAATCCTCCAACACAGACCAGCATGGTAAAATCCTCAAATTCTACGTTATTGTCTATCAAATAAGCAAATAGAAAATAAATAAACCTAATAAACCTAAGTGCCATTATTTGAGTGGAAAAACTATGCAACCATAATGTACACACATAAATTCCTTCTAACAGTTAAATGTATCGAATTCATGGTTCATGGAACTGATGAAGCTCTTAGACTTTTATATTTTGACAGTGGTACTAAGACTTTGCGAGCTGCCCATGGTAGTTTTCCTACTTCAACCATCACGAGCGGATCTGATACCTTTATCAGAAGGACTCCAAAAAGGCAGTGCTCTGAACCCTAAAGTACAATGAAAATTAATTAATATTATGCGAAATGGGAAGGAAGGTCCTGGCATCGATACTACCTATCAACCAACACTGCAAAAAAGAAAGAAAAAAAGTTGCGTTTAGAAAATCCTTCACTTTGACCGGGAACGAAACCATACACGGAAACAACAGAGCCGGTGTTGAGGAATACAGTAGGCTAATATACCCGATCGTTTAATTATCAATTAACGAGAAGTGTTCTAAATACATTATGATTTTATTCGTACATGAGTTGCTTCATCAAATATTCCTGTGCAGATCATCTAACATTACTTTTAGAGTTAAAACTCACCAGAACTCTGTCGTAACTGTGAGCGTATTTGGTAAGTGTTTTCATGTTCTTATAAACATTTAAGAAAGTTCGAATCGATATTAAGTACCGGTTTTTGAAACCGCAATATCTGTAATGCTGTTTTACTTTTTGAAATATGATGAAATTTTTTATCTATTAATCAGTGGTGCAGTTCCGAAAAAAAAAAAAAAAGGTGAGGGTCTCTTACATACGATTATAAGTTATTGAAATCAAAAAGTAGAGTCAACTATAAAGTTAAAATTTGAAAAAGTGACGGGGAAGGTGCGCTTGTGCTGAAGTTAAAAAGTGGGCTTGCTTCTCCCTTCGAATACATCAACGAAATTAATTCGTTTGAATTTGATTTTTATTTTAGGTTTTGTATCTAGTTTTAAGTAGTATATTTTCTTGCGCCAATAGAAATTAATTTTTCCAAAAACGTTTTTCTTGACCTGTAAATAGGGCTGAATTAAACGTACGCATAGTGTCCGAAGTGACAAGAGGGTTTTGGTTTTTCAGAAATACATTTTTAAAGACGTCAATTAATTTTAATTGCTTTCAATGTAATGTATTCGCATTACGATATTATCTTTCGCAGACAATGGAAATCTTTACCCCCTATTTTAGTCCAAGAATTTTTCTGTACATTTGATTTTAATTAAAGAAATGTCTAGATTAGGGCTCTTATGTACCGTGTTTGAAGTTCTTACCAAGGATGCCCCTGCCACCAAGAGTGTGCTACAGGTGTACTGGAACCAATTTTCTTGGGAAGGGGGGGGGGGGAGCAGGTTAAATAATCACAAAATATAGATTAGCAAGAATAAATCTCTAATAAAATGTAGAGTATAGGCAACAACAATTATTGATTTTTTTCAATTGTAGTAACATTTAGGATAAACGAAATAAGGACAAATTAGTTCATCAAAATATTAACAAACAAACAAATAAATAAATAAATGAGCACTATATTTTATGAGGTGCAGAAATTGCGTCAAATACGACGGGTGGTATTAAATGTGGGCTTTTTATGATAATTAACACGAGAGCCGACTGCGTTGATGTTTGATGAAGATTTTGCCGTGCATAAGTTTTTCTGAAAGAAATTGTCCTTTTAAAAATAGAATTGCCCTCTGGTGGGGTGTGTGTCGTACATTGGGAACTACAATTCTAAACAAAATGAGGAAGGATTGTTTTTCGACTTTTTCTGTGAACCATTTTGAGATTTCCCTGTATTTGTTGTAGAATAGTAACGGAACTGTGAAAGTTTTGGGTCAGATTTCTACGTAATCCTTGAGCTAACCTCGATGAATATAGTTGCGTCTAATTTTATTTATCGATCTATATATTAGATAAATGTACACATTTTCCAGAAATCTCTGTTTCTGCGAAATATGAGCTACATTGTATCCTCTTCGAAGATTCTATAAATATATTTACCGTTTCCGGTTTCGCGAAGGACTGAATCTTTGCAAACTAATCGTGACTCTCTCGTCCTTCGACGAAGAGGGTATCGCTGTCGTTTTGGAACATAAAAAGAGGCTGGATGGAATCATCCGGCCATGAAATCGCTCGTGTCCGGACTTGTATTTCTCTTGGAAAGAAGACCGATCCTCTTGATTTTCACGCGCTGGTGCTTTCTGTGGGAAAGTTGTTATGCCGGATGGTTGAAAATGAATTTCTAGGCTCCTTTTTTTTAAAAATTTCGATTTGATTTTGATCACGTCCAACGCTTTCGTGCGATGGTAGGTTGATGACTGTAGTTTGGAGGACATTGAAGCAGAAGAGAAAATTCAGAATTAGTGGAACTAAGTGCTAATAATATATTCTGTCATAAAAATGTGAGACTTTTAAAAGCCGAACATTGATTAGGTCATGTAGATATGAAGGAAAGCTAAAAATGGAAATATCTGCATCGCTAATGCGTAATGGAGCTTTGTGTACTATACATAGTATAAATTCAACTCTTCCAATTCAAATCCAATTTTATGGTAGTATGCTTTCTTAATTCGGTTTGAACGATAACGATTAGCACACCTTAGAAAAACTGAAACGTGATACCCACTCAATGGACTCGGTGAACCTTTTTATTCTACTACACCGTATTCATACAAAATTAGGACACATAAAGGAATATTTCCATACTATGAGACGACCTATTTGGATTTTTAACAACAGTTTTCCGGTTCAGTTCTTTTTATTTGTCCCACAATGTTCATAGATGAGTCGATGAATGGCAAGAGCATGACCTTGTTCACCTGTCGAAGATCTTGTGCAGTGAAAGTTTTATTATCCCACATTGGCACTTCTTTCTTTGAAAAGGAGCTACATTTTGTAGTTACGAACATGTAGTGCAACACTTTTACAACAATCAGCTGATAAACTCACTCTTCAAAAGTTTCATTGCCCGTAAAAATAATTGCCGCTATTTGGCACTTAAGATCATGTCATTTAGCCAGAAGATTTACTAACCTGTTTTATTTAGTCAATAAGAGCTGACTCCCTCAGCAAGAGCTCATTCTAAAATGATTTAACAGTACTTACTTTCACCGAAATAAATGAGCAAAAGAAAAGTTTACTGAATCGTCTTTGGGATACATAAAGAATGAAAAGCTTAGGATAGCTGGACTTTAGTCCAAATATTCAATTATTAAGTTTTGAAACGACAAAACTTGTTTTTTTAAATCCATTTTTTGCATTCTAAAATTTTTATTTTGTTATCTAAAAATTTTTATCATTAAGATTTATTTTTTGGAATTTCGAGTTTTAATTAGCTTTCAAGTATTTTAACGAAGTGCGTTATGTTAATTCTGTCGCAGTCTTAAAAAAAAAGTTTCATTACTTGTGTTCAATTTTTTTCCAGTTGATTTCGATTTTTCCGCTATATTTAGAACAACCAGGAGGAAAATAACGATCCTCCCGTTCTCTTGTTCATTCTCTATAATAAAATATTTCAAATTATCCAATATTTTAAGATAAAATGTTAAATTTAATTCACGAATGAAATTATAAACGATTGTAGTAATAGTAGTTTAATTAAAAAGATTTTTAAAAGAAAATATTTTAAAATAAAGAATATTTGGCCAGGAATTGAATAGAGCCTGCTTTTTAACTAAGAGGATTAAGTTCAACACTTTCCAAAATACATAAATGAGATTTAGTTTTATGGGGCACGAAAATGTTGCTACGGTGTTTTCTACAATATTTCAATATTTTAAACTTTTAAAAGTGAGAGATACAATTCATCTTGAACTGTATTGGATTATTCATTGTTGTTTTGCAGCATATAAAGACCCATTTATCAGATTTTCTTTGGATTTCAGTTCCCCAATCCGTTCTTTCTTTTCTTTGATCATGCTGAACTGAGACGAAAGAAAGGATATTTTAAGATGGTTAGTTAATGATTGAAATTCGGAAGTGACCATGATATTTAAAACACTATTGCGGAAGTTCGAACGGAACTAAGTGATATGAACTCGGAAAATGAATATTTTTGCAACACAGGAAAGCGTGTCCTTAAATAAATTCCAAGGGCATTCTGAGAACAGTGAGGTTAATGACTGCAGTTTAAAAAGGAAAAGGATATAATTGAGGAGGACATTTAAAATTGCGCCCTTGTTAAAGATTGTCATGTTTGCTAGCGTATGAAACATAATGTTGTCCTTTTTTTAAAGCAAAAATGAGGATAGAAAAAGGATTATACTATAAAGGATTAAAGATATATCTGCTATCATGAGTACTTCAATAGCAGATAAAAGTTCTGCTATTAAAGTACTCATTAATGACCATTATTTTTAAATACTTAACCGTTGTGATAAGTAAACTTAAGACCAAAGCCGGGGGAACCTGCGGCCTTCCTGGATCTTTTAAAGAGTCTTTAGCAGTCATTTTTGAGTTATATTAATAAATATATAATATATAAATGTGTTCAATTAGTATAAACGTGTTTATGGTGATATTGTTAGATTCAGATGTTGTCATCACTTTTAATAATTGTCCTCGTATGATGTTGAGATATTGAGTAATATTTACAAAATTGAGCTGCTCAAAAGTCAAACAGCGTAAGTCAAATTTTGGGTTTTTTTATATTTAACATTAGTCATACATTATCTTTAGAACTCTTTATAATAAAAATTTATAAAATACTTATGTGCTAATGTATAAATATATTAGTAAGTTGTAATAATATTAATTAATAATTTATTGCAGTCATTTATTCAAAACCTTAAATACCTCAACATCAATGAAATGGAATTGAAATCAGACTTACACTGTTTGACTTCTGAATAGATTATTTTGTGGCGATTCAAGGCAAAACAAGTTCCCTAAACCCGCCTCAGTTCGAGGTCTGTTGCTTTAGTTCTCTACACATCATTATTTTCATAAATTTATACATTTTAATCTAACTTTGCTAACTGACCGATGGTTAGCATTAGCTTGAAGAAGGGCCGTGGTAGCCCAGTGGTTAGCACGTCGGACTTCCACCTGGAAGGTCGCACGTTCGATACCCACTGAAGACCACCATGTATACTTGGGGATATGTGCATGTAAAATCCGTAGACCCCACTACCTCTCCCCGTGCGTAAGCAATCCTAAGGCCTCGGCTAACAGGTAGGGGTTTGGTGGAGAAAAGCATTAGCTTGAAGAGTATGTTTCAGACTTCGTTACTATAATCATATACATTATTACCTTTATTTTAACGCTGCACACAATCAGTTTTTAAATATTTAGCTTAAAATATATAATCTCATAAAAATAATGCTAATATTTGTGTGTGCGCAAGAATACAGTCGAATACGGTGAGCCATACACACAAAAAATTTAAATAGTATTCTAAAATTGTTTTAGGATTTTTTCAGAGGGTTTTAAGGGGAGATCGAATGAAGCTCTGTCAAGGGTCTGAATTTTATGGAAAGCGTAGTGAATTTTCCATCCTCTTCGAATTATTTTCCAAACGTAAATAATGGAGCAATTACGTTGGAATACGGGTTACGATAACGAAATGAGAACGGAGGCAAAATTCTAAGTCCATCAACGTACTCTTCGTATCGAATTCTGACGATGAAGCGAATTTGCTGTCAAGGTTGGTTCACTTTTTTGACCAAGGGTCATCTGCAGCGCGTGAGAACAGAAGGGAGGAGAGAAAAAAAATTATAATTTAAATGGATTCGAATCAAAAAATAAAGTGAAGTATATGTGAACTACAATTTTAAAAGCATAATACACTACAAAGAATATTTATTCCTTCATTTCTATCAAGAGAGAATTCAATTGTTGAAGTTTACAACCGCTTTTTCTTAACCAAAACCACTGTTGTCCACACACGTTTTTTTCTGAAATTTGATTGAAAAGTGATCAATTTGTAATTGCCTCATGACATAATTTTAGTACATAATAAATATACTAATGAAATTGTTCGAAAATATAGTAAATATCATTAATTTAATGTATATTTACCATGAAAAAGTAACAATTATTTAAAAATGAATTCTCATGAAAAGACTTTTATTATCAATCTTCACCAGTAGAAGAATTTGGCTCCCTTCATAGTTTTTTTCAGAAAAATTTTGGTGAATCTATCCAACTGACGCCCATGAACATATTCACGCTTGCAATTAATTTAATCTATAACGCACAGTATTATTTTGTGGTAAAACATACCGCAGAAAACAAATGTCTGTTAATAATTTCTTTTAAAGAAAAGCATCCCTCACAACTCTCGTTTAATTTTTTTTTCTTTTGGTCGCTACATCTTTTTTTGTTGCATAATACATTCAAATAAATCTCAACATTGCTAAAATTGAGGAGATTTTTAATGTGGGAAAACAATTCCTCTCATCAAGTTCGCACGATTAGCATATTTCATAGCGAGTTCTCATTGTGAACAGATAACCTCCAAAGTTCTCAAGGAAGGCAACTTTTCCCCACAATCTTTGTGCCCAAAAGTAAAGTGTAGAATAAGGTGTAGAGACTAGAGATGAGTTCGGGCTCACTTTTACAGGCCCGAGGCCGAAGATTTGAAGTCCGAGCCCGTCCGAGCCCGAGTGATGTTGCTCTGTGTCAAAGCCCGAGCCCAAAATGATTTTATAAAGTTTTGTTAATAGACGTGGTGCTACATCGATTAAATGTAGTCCTTTTGTTGCCATCGCAATTGGTTCTAATGATTTTTCTTTTAATTTCAAATAAAGAATGCATATATTTTTAAACTATCATGAAATGCTCCAGTTGAAAATCACTTCCTGGTGAGCTAAAATGCATGAAAAATGATGTTGGAAAATCTTCGGTTTTTCAGCATTTTCGGGAAGTTTTTGTCTCGCAGTCGAATTTAAAACTGGAATATGTTTAATGCAACTCTTGCAGTTAGGAGACCTACTAATAAGATGGGCCTCTGGTCTAGAGCAAATTGAAAATGAAAGTGGACACAAGACTAGCAAAAAAGCATTAGTCCGGACTGTAGGTTGATTTACGAATATTTTACCATGAGTCCGAGCCCGAGAGTAACTTGAAAGGATAGAGCCCGGCTCATCTCTAGTAGGGACTAGTATTATCCATAATGCTCTTCAACTCACGGTGCTATATGGCACCGAGAAGAGCTCTTGAATATATTTGTTTACATGTGAGATAATTATTGTCTGTTTTAATTACCTCTCTATCTCTACTTTTTTTCCTGATTCAACAAGACCAAGTCCTCGTGCGTGAATTTTATGCTTATTTTAGAGTCATCTCTCATCACAACTCTTATAATATCAGATGCTCTTTCGACTTTCCTAGTAACTACGAGTATATCACTTATATGGAAGTTTTTCCGTGTATTTCAAATTGCATATATTCTTTGTGAACACTTCCATTTCCTAGTACGTGCCTTGGTTCCTTTTATTGAGTAGTTCTAGGTTCTAGGCAGTAGAGTACCCAGGTTTTTACAGTGGGGAGGAGGAGGAGGGGGACCAAGGTCAAGATAAGGATACATTAAATATTGATTTTGATGTATTTCGGAGATCTGGTGTTCTTTATCTGACTGATCCTTACCGGATACCTGGCTCTGTAATTTGAAACCTGTAACTTATATACATATTATCAAGCATCTCACAACTTTCAAATTCATAGTAAGTTTGTAATTTACAAGTATTTTCAAAACATGGCAATTAATTAAATTGAAAAACCCAAAGTTGACATGCCGGATAAGCGGTTCTTTCGTGCATCGGCCGAATTGGATTCTGGATATTTAAAATTCGTAAAGTAGTAAAATTCTGTAAGTAGCAATGTAATAAGAAAAGAGCTGCTTTTACGGTGAGTTTTTGCAAAAAGCCAACGAAGAGAAAGAAAAAGATAACTCGGTTTTTACTATCTTAAACATACTCAATGTTTCCACCTTGCTCTAATTCATGAAGATACAATTGTTAAAACGCGCGTTGCGAAACTGAAACGATTAACGTGCCTTCCGAACTCCTTTGTTTACGTTTCGCACAAGCAACTAGTAGACGCAGAGTTGGAACAATGCATATTGGGAGAAGTTTTCCACACCTGTTGCTTCGTCCTTGGACTTTAGTACAGGAAGACCGTAGTCGCCATGCTATCACTTGGAGAGAAAGTGTTCGATAACCTACAAGGAAAAGTCGATAACCGACCAAGGACACCTAGAAGACAAACTGAAGATCGAACATTTTAAATGCGTTCTTTTTTTTCTTAATCGTATTAATTACACAAGCTAAAAGCCTTTGATTGGTCTTCTTTGGTCTTTGACGCAATAGTCTGATTTACTAAGTTGTAATGCGCCATTATAGTATTAAACAAGGTCCTTAAATTTGGACTACGAAATTCTTACTACGAAATGTAGTCTGCTTTTAAGTGCGCTTGTGTTAGTAGTAGCAGGGGTGGGTATATATTTCTTACGTGCAGGGTTCGATTAGCAAGTGGTGGGGTTGCAGACCTGATGAACGTTTGTCTGTTTGTACACCCTGGAATTTTTCTAACACCAATGCAATAAATAGTAGTAACTTTATGACTCACATATTACAGCAATAAACCTGCAATTCATAAATAATTAAGGGTGAGGTTAAATATGAGTAATGGTAATTGACAAAGCAACTATGGCTACGAGACAGTGAGGGAGACTGTGATAAATATTGTGTAAATAGTTTTAAAAATTCTTCAAGATTAAAATTGAACTGAATAATGAGTGGAACAATGACAAAAACTATATGAATGGTGTTAAAAATTGATGCATGATTAAAATTGAACTGTTCAAAAACTGGAACAGTTACAAGAATTATTTAAATGCAAAAATTAATTCATGATCAATTCATATTTTTATATAACTTGGATTTTTAAATGGGGTTCTCGGGCGCCCTAGTCTGAAAGCTGCATTACTGAAAGTTACAACCTGTTAGAATTCTTCATGCTAGGGAAAAGTAAAGTAATTGCTGCTTATCCTGGCACCCTTGCATGTATTTTTCCAATATTGTTTCGTGTTTTCCACCCACTTATTAGTGGGAGTTTTGAGGTACACGTTTCGGACTGAATTTTATATGTGATGATTTCAGTCAGCCCGTGATCGGCTAGCGCACCTGATACAGTTTGAAGATTTTGTAATGGATAACGGCACTCTATACTGCTGAAAGATTCCGTAATGAATAGAGTACCTGACCCTGGAACTGCAGGTTGTTTCTGATCTAAGTTGCCGTTTTATGGAAGAAGGCGGTATATCCAATTTTTGTCATTTTCGGTTTTCCTCTTTATTTGGTTTCTTATACTTACTTTACCATACCTTACCAAGTTATATTGATGATCCATTGGTCTGGAGGACTACAAAAATTGCAGTAACTCAATTTTTTACTGACTAGTACTAAATTGAAAGGCACAGTCAAAACCTTCTACTCTCGTAACTAATAACATTTATGAAGATACTCAGAGGGGCGCACCGACGGGCTTGGGACCAACGGGACCGGTCCCCTTCCCCAGAAAGCATCGGATATCTGGTATCCGACAGCTTTTTTTAAATATCTGGAACTTGATTGTACGGGCATACTGCATGAAAAATCCGGTTATCTGCCATGTGAAATTTGGTTTTTATGTATAGAATTTACAGATTTCAAACACCAGAGCCGGATATCCGGTTTATATAAGTTACACGAGCGGCATCGGATATCCAGTATCCGGTTTATCCCTAATTTTGACCTTAGTCCCCAAAGCAAAATCCTGGGTGCGCCACTGGAGATACTATACTGCTTTATTCTTAGAATGGCAGTACTGACATACTATCACCATCACATGCATCCCTCCCACCTGTCATCCACGTGAGACTTAAAACTACGTGCCGCCTTTATTAGGTGGTCATTTATCTACTATTTTCGGCCGATTATTGCTCTCGACATTGACTATCAGTTTGAGTCATAAGCATTTCTGAGAATCTTTTTCTCGCTAAGTCTATAAAGAGTTCTTATGCGATGAAGATCTCTTGCTTCTGTTTGCCGACATAGCGGGAGAGATCGTTTGGCGTCGCTTGGCCTGCAGAGCGAGTGCCGGAACCGAAAGGGGATGTTTCGAATGACAAGCAGCGCTGTTCGTTTGCGATCACACTGACCGACTGCTGAAGGTAGAGGCGTAAACACATAAACAAAGCGTTCCCACTGGGTGTGTGAGGGGTGGGAGATTAATTTCAACTTGCAGACGTCTGGGTCATGAAGTTTATTTTCCCAAGGAAAACATTCTCCTCCCCCATGGCGGTTTCTATAAAGCACTTTTTCGCGGAAGAAGAGGTCCGAGAGGGCCTCTTCACGTGATTGTATGCGATCAGCAGTTATGCTTACAGTTTTGTTCTGAGCTCCGTTAATAGTAACGTTCTTCAAAAATGATACTTTTTGCCCCATCGAAACTTTTACTGCAGAGAATTCTCATGGATGGACTTGCTGTTGAAACAAGAATTATTGACGTCATGTCCGAACAACTGCTCTCAGTAGCGGATTTTAGGGGCATGTGCCCCTCCCAAAAGAGTAAATGAAATATGTAATTATATATAAATTAATATATTTTATTTATTTATCTGTACTTTTGAATAGATAATTTTATTTTAAGGGATAATAAAAATGCATAACTCTTTTGTGAACTCGATTATAAAAAGTTTTCATAATCCAGGGAGAACCTATATTTCCCGATGGCCCCTCCAAAAATTATTCCTGTGTCCGCCTCTGACTGCACTTACGGTCAAATTCCCTGATGGTACGGAGAAACAAGACTTAAAATTAATATTGCAGCTTTAAAATTATCGTAATGAAATTATTATTTATTAAAATGATAAGTTTATTTTTTCTTTTACTTTTTTGAAAACCTTGTACAAAATTTTGTATTGTTTAATTTCCTGCCATGGAAAACACTTTCTAGAATAAAAAGTGTTTCATCCCCTTCTTGTGAGAAGCTAAAAATGCAGAAAAAAAAATTATAAGAAGATACGTCGTTGTTTTCTATCAGTGGTTGCCAAACTGTCGACAGCTAGCTATTAGTTGCTCGCGGGGTAATTTTGAGTAGATCGCGCTAGATTTAGGTAGTTATTATTCACATTAGATCCGATAATTGTGAAATGATTTTCAATATTTTACAGTATTCACAGTGAATACACAATATTCACATTTACATAAATCACAATAGCACGTGGCCCAGGAAGAAAAATTTATTGACATAAATATAAAGTTTATAAACAAATGTGGTCGTTTTTGTGTGTGTGTGTGTGTGGGAGGGGGGAATAGCTCGCAGTAGAATTTGAAAACGGCAAACTCCCTCAATGGTTTCAAAAGTTTGTCGACCACTGGTTTCTATCCATAAGTTACTTCATTGACGGCTAAAAAATAATAAACAGAAGAGAAAATGGGTCACTTAGACAAATCAGAATTTGCGTAACTAAGTTAAAAGCGGCATTTCTTGATTTGTTAACGATGTTAATAACCTTGTTCGAGTGTTTAAAAACTATTTACATGACTGGATTAATTTTGAATTTAAATTCCGACTCGTAATGAATTCCACTTGACCAGTCACTTTTTTCCGTTCAAAGCATCGAACTTTTGAGAGCGCTCCTGGAGGCGAGGGCAGCGCCCGGAAGAGAAAAAGAATGAACTTTCGAACGCGACCACTTCCGAATGAAGGCGCATCAGAAGTAGGTCAGGGGCAACCGCCGCGTCATCAGATTATTCTTAGATATCCCCAGAGCGTTCTGCGTGATCGACTGTTTAAATGGCGCTCTCACTTTTCGTGTTGCGTAATGTGACCAAGTCTCTCAACCCCGAGACATTTCTTTCGCTTTTTGTTCTATTTATTTATTGTCACCTTCGGAACGTAGCAGTACGTCGTAACATTCGAAAACCTTGTTACAAAGTCGTTGAGCGATTGCGTGTTGGCGCTCTTTCTGTTGCAGCCACGCAGTCAAGTTCCGTGGGAAAAATTGTCTGCATGATATCGAGATTATAAATCGTCGGCTGAATGAAATTATTAGTTCTCGGATTTCTTTTTAATTCATTTAGTGCATCGTCTGAATGAATATTCAGCCCATATGCTTCGAATATTGTACTTATAGACTGTCGAATTACAATTTTTTTGCATTTATAATCATTTAAATGTGATAAATATTCATTCATGTTAGCAGTGTGCTCTAATGTACTACAGAAAAACACTTTATTACAAGATATGTTGACATGCACCACGAAGACGAAAATACAAAACAAATGATGACTCCTAAATAAATTCTTTTATGATTAAAATCTTATTAAAATTTTGTCTGTTATATTTTGAAACCCTGTTTTAGAAGTACTTTTTGAGTACATTTACACGATTAAAAAGTTTAACCAAAACTAAATTTCGACATTATTCCTTATTTGGTTTACCAAATATAAGCCTTGCGGCTACTGAGTACAAGTCACTTTCATTCATTTCTGTAATACTTTCCTGCCTGATATAGTGCCCAGTTACTACTGCAGATCGCCTATAGAAATGAACAGTGTCATACCTGCAAAATGCACATTTTCCAGGAGAGGAGTTTAAACTTTTTTCAATTTGTTTTATTTAATTATCTTATTAGTTTTAATGATTATTACAATTGATTTTGTTCGGAAAATAATTATTGCTTGTTTCTCTCACATGATGGATGTTAAAAGATGTCAAAAATTTAGAAATAACTGTAAAAAATGCAGTTATGACAGTATTGCACCAAAAAAACACAGTTTGTAAGTTATATTAAAAAATAGTACAGTGACTAAGTATTGTTCGTTCCTGTAGCTAAAGGGGGGGGGGGGGTAACACTGTCCAATGCATTAAAAACTACTTGTCTCCTTGTCTCCGATTAATATTATTATTATTTTTTATTTAGATTTTTCCCTTTGGAACATGTTTATATTATTTGATTAATATAAGCTTTGATTAGGCCTTCATACTTTTCTCCACCAGACCCCTACCTGTTAGCCGAGGCCTTAGGATTGCTTACGCACGGGGAGAGGTAGTGGGGTCTACGGATTTTACATGCACATATCCCCAAGTATACATGGTGGTCTTCAGTGGGTATCGAACGCGCGACCTTCCAGGTGGAAGTCCGACGTGCTAACCACTAGGCTACCACGGTCCATTAGGCCTTCATACTACCTATAAGTTATCTGGAAAAAAGCAAGCTAAAGAGTATTTAAAAGAAAAAGTAAAACAAAACATAAAAAATACAAGTTTATTTACTTAGGAAACAGGAACGTAATTCTTTCAATTTAGAACTTAAAATAGGAACGCAACTCTAATTATTTTTTAAGAAATGCACATTATTGTGATAGTTGTGCTGCAGCACCATTAACAAAGCAACCAAATAAATAAAAACATTGAAATCAATACTGTCTTATGCACCAATCAACCATAAGTTTATTCGACAAAAGTGCTGAAAGGTAATAATAAATCAGAAATGGAAGCTGCCGTATCTACCAACCTGACGGTATTCATCTTAATGAAGGACTTCAAAAAATGAAAAATTGAAATGAATACTGTCGTATCGGATGTTACGTCAGTAGTTCCATGTGTTATGAGTGTATAAACTACATGGATTTTGAAATTAAAGCTGATAAAACATTGTACTTGCCAAAATTGCGATGCTATCCCGTTGAAATTCTATAACCAACCGAATTATTCAGCAGTAAGGCGGTGTTGACATGTGAGAATTAGCGGTTCCAGCCAAAACGCATAGTGACATTACTGTTCTCTAGCCTTAATTTTTGAACATTTACTTACAACAGTATTCCCAATATAAGGAGCGCAAAAATCTGAAAATTTTGATATAAAAACCAAAAAAACGATTTTTCGCAGATATGACACTGTTCATTTCTATAAGCGAGATGATATTAAAATGATAAGAGCGCTGTTATTTTTTACTGTTATACAAATAATAATTAGTAATAAATTGAAGTGATGAGATATGAACGGAGATATTTTTTTGTAACCTCTAGTTTTGAAATTAGAAGATTAATTATATGCACATGTGACGCATAGCAATTAAAGTGTTATTAAATACATACTGTTTTCTATCTGTTGTTTTAGTTTTGTAGTACATGTAGCGTGATTTGCAAGGCATTTATAAAACAAATAATTGACACAATACATAGTTCGTATGGAGTGTTGGAATATTTGCAAATTATGATCAGTGTACTCAAGGCCTAATTGCCTGTAGTCTCCAGAACTTGTTTTAATGTTTAAATAGTCTGATTCCGTCTATTGTATAAAAATTAAAAAAAAAAAAAAAAAAAAAAAGGAAGGAGCTGAGCCCCTGTGAGTTCTCATGAAATGCAAACTCCTGCTACAGAAAACTTTCACCTGTTAGCTTATCTCAAATTGAAGTAGGGAGAGTTAGGGGATATTTTGGACACAAAATTAGTATTCATCATTATATCATCTCTACAGCAGAATGCTTCCTTAAAATCATGTCTTCACAACCTAATCTCTCTGTCTCTCTTTTTAAAGCTTCCTATTTTGAATTCTACTCTGTGATGATAGTAAATTCTCTACAATCAGCATTGGTATTGTTTCTGCGATATCCAAAATTCGTTTTCCTAACAGAAAATTATAATGGTATATTAAAAAAAATCTAATTATTAGCTCAATATATTTTGAATATTATTATAACGTTAAAACGTCATAAGTATATTATTTATTATTAGTATTATTTAGTTTTAAGATGCCGCATTTCAGTAAATGTTACAACTTGCAGCTTAGCATTCTCTTTTAATGAAGTAGTTGTAATCTACACTTGGGTCATTAAAACATTTTAATAAAATAAAAAGTAAAAACAATTTAAAATAACGAACAATTAAACTAAACTGTTTACCAAATTTTCATTAATACATAATAGTTCTACTTTAATACTATCAATAACACCGAGTAAGGCTCGACCATCGGCGCCGATTGTTCAACAAAGTTGCCATCGGCCATCAGCATCGGTGGCCGATGTTAACTTTAGAAAAACATCGGCCCATCGGCCTTCAAAAACATCTAAAAGCCGATGCAAGGCCGATGTTTTTCGCAGGGACAACTTTCCAGAAAACATTCTGTCTTTAACTTTCTTTTTTCTCCATAGCTAGATTTCTATTTTCATACAGTAACAGGCAGCTCATCAGTTAAAAAAAAACAGAAAAAGAATGTCATTCTATAAAGTATTTGATAAAAAATTCGGAAAAATAGTTTAAGCGATCGCTTCCGGAAAACCTTCATTATTAAAATTATTTCTCTTTGAACAGAATGCTCGCGAAATATAATATGTTAAAGTAAAAGTAATAGAGGCGTCTTATGAGTGCTATTTGTTTTTCGCCCTAGGTTAGTTGCCTCATTTTTGTTCGTTTTTCGTTTTATAATGATAGTGCATTAGATGTCATTGTGGAATAATATTATACCATCTGCTTTTAGTTGTTATGTTTCTTATTATTCTGAAATTGTAAACAATATAAAGTCAACTCAATGAAAGTACGATAATAATTTTAATTTTTACCAGTGTAATTTTTTTTTCTCTTAGCGTTTTTTTCCTCCTTTGATCCCGCGTATTAAAGTTTTTCTGCAATTGTGCAGCAATCTCGTTGCATATTGCTTTTAGTCTGCGGTTATTCTCATTATTTCATTTTTAGTTTACAACATAGAAAAGATTAGTCAAAGATAAGAAAAAAATTTCCAGTATAAATGTTTATTGATCGAAATTTTATGTGTCCGAGTTCGACTTGCAATTTTTAAAAAATGACTTGTCAAAATGCGAGTTCGCGCGACAGGATTTAATAACATCTTAATAAAAATGCTAAAATTTCTTTATTTTCAAAGATTGATCAATGCATTTTTTTTTTCAAAATACATCTTAACTTTTTTTATACGATAATTATTTTAATTTTCCCCGTTTATACTTCGTTTTTTAGGGCATTTTTTTTTTTTTTTTGCTTCTTTGATGCTACGTGTTAGGCAGTTGACAGTTTTTCTGCTATTGTACAAGAATCTCGTTGCCTCTGCTTTCAGTTTAGAATATTTCTTGTTATTTTATTGCTAGTTTACAGCATAGAACATATTGATAGACAAATATGAATCAATTTTTCAGTATAAATGTTTATCGATCTAAATTTTATGTGTCCAAGTTCGACCTGCTATTTTCAAGAATTTAGTTCTTAAAAAACGAGTTCGCGCGACAGGGTGGAATAATCTATATAAATAAAACCAAAAGTTTGTGTGTGTGTGTGTGTGTGTGTGTGTGTGTGTTGTCTGTCTGTCTGTCGATCGCCTCCTGGCGAGATGGAACGGTCTAGGAGTACGAAATTTTGGTTACAGGTACCATGGGTCAGGTCCTCGTGCACCTCGAAGCGTTTTTCCGAAAATTCGAATTTGTTCTTTTTTTATTCCAATTTAAACAAAACTGTTAATTTTAGGAATATCTCATCGAAGAAACTTCACACCTTTTCTATTTTTGCAGCATACTGATGCCCGTAAAAAACGGCACAAGATGATCTCTTTCAGAAGTTCGTAGAACGAATAGAACACGCGCAATATTTATTTAAAGTAGTTTTCGAACTTAAAGCAAGGCTTACCTCTGAATTTATCTGCTCAAATTGCGTGTTTTCGCCAAAATAAATTGTACTTTTGTCGTCAACTAGATGATTTCTGTTAACGTAAGATTGAAAAAATGCTATTTTATCTTTATTCATGCCGTTTTATGAGCAAAACAAATTCTGAAAATTCATTTCATTTTCATACATATTTTGTGGAACTGCAGTCAATTTTTAATTACTTTACCTTGAGGTTGATTTTCCTTCCTTTTTTGGCAATTTAATAGTGTAATAGCAGTTCAACAATTTCATGAAACATTTCCTATGGTAGGGTGTCCGCTTTATCAACGAAACAAATTCTAAAAATTCATTTCATTTTTATGCATACTTTGTGGATCATTAACTGCAGATGATTTTCAATTACTTTATTTTGAGGTTGATTTTTCTTTCTTTCTTTCTTTTTTTTTTTTGTCAATTTAGTATTTATTTGTTCGCTAAAAACTAGGTTGGAAATTTTTCGAAATTTCGCTAAGTGGTGATAACTTTTTTCTCGCCCCCTGTCCAGTTAATTGCTGTTATTTTTGCGCTTCGTACCTTTTCCAAACCGCACCAATAATTGTTATCAGTAATATTGTTATCATTTAATTCAATACGTGATTTACATTATAGGATCATGGCGCATTTGCATTATGCTTCCATTACTATAGTGCAATTTGGCGATCTTCTGCTTTTTTTTTACTTTTTGAAGTAGCGATTTTGATTGATTCCATAGTTTACTCAAGTGAATTATTTTCTAACATTTATTCAATTTTTGTACTGACTGTTTGGCGTCATTTGGGCTGAATTCAGTTATTTCTTTCTATCAACTTAAATTTCACACGTCAGAATTGGTTAAGTACTGGACATTTTTTAACTTGAATGTGCATTTGCCTTTGGAAATAATGCTTTTCTTTCTTCCGTTTTTATCCGAATTTTATAAAGTGCTATTTAATTGGATTTTCAGAAAATGTTTTGACGATTTTGCAAGCGGGATTTTTAGGAACGGGTGTCCTTAGTTTAATGGGGAATTCGGGATGGACCGTTGGTAATTTTAGGAATCGTAGCTCTTGAAGGTCAGTATTCTAAGGGGCATTTTTAGTCACTGACGTCTTTATTCTAATGGAGATGTTTTGGAACTATTGGTCCTTATTCTGTTAGGGATGTTTAGGAATAGTTGTCTTTATTCAAATGGGGGCTTTAAGGAATGTTTTCTTTATTGTAGCAGAAATATTCAGGGACCGTTGTCCTTCATATGATGAGCATTTTTAAAGATAATTCTGTTTAAGTGCAATTGTGATTCTTAATGAGTTTTACTGTTAAAATGGTATTTTTTAGGACTGTTGCCCATGTTCTACTTGGATTTTGTAAGAAAATTTTTCCTTATGTATTTACAACAGAATTTTGGACATGTGTCACTTGACCTGCGAATGATGCATATTATCCCGCGCAACGCCGGGCATGTCAGCTAGTACCTTAATAAAAATGCTACAATTTCACTAATTTCAAAAAAATGACAACGTATATATGAATATATATATGTTTTTTTTTTTTTAAATACATCTTATTTTTTATAAACGATCACGTGTTTTTCAGAAGAATCAAAAGTTAAGAAACATGGCATAACCCGAAAAATGCAGGCCTGTGTTATTTGTCAACAGAAAACTGCTGGTGCTCAAAATATTGGTTTATTACGGCGACCTTACATTGTGCGCATAAAAATACATATAAAGAACATGTCAAGTATTTTGGTGTAATTTTCAACTCGCAAGAAAAAAAAAAAAAGCTAATAAGATTAGTTCTTAAGACAGCATTCATTTGTAATGACACAAAAACTCGCGTCTATGTTTTTAAAGAATATTCAGTATTTCTTGGTTATAAACTGGAGGGCGTTACTGTGAGCGAATTTTTTTAATATTTTATTTTTATTTTAGAAAAAGAGCTTAACTTTTATAATGAAAAATAAACATATAATCGTTCCCGCTTCTCTTTCAAAAACGGGGGATGGGGGGGGGGGGGCGGGGGGGGGGGGATATTATGAAAAAAATCAGACAGGAGGGGGGTGATAATTTCGTTAAAGATACAAACCCACATTATTTGTTAGTCTGTATTTTACATCTGCATTCCTCTCCATGAAAAAAATAAGAAATAAAGGCAGCTGCACTTGACATTTGCAGTGCAGGTGTTTTAAGAGAAAATGTTGAAGGAAAGGGAATTAGACCCGATCCGATCCAATAGTTGTTAAGTTTTTTTGCAAAGATAAGACAAAAGAATTAAAAATCTTCTGATATGGCATTTCTTATTTTTTTTAAGCCTCCAAATTGTTTAATTACTTAACTAGGATCTCGAGTGATTCTTTTAGTTTTAATTATCATGCAAACTTCCCCCAAACAGTTTTACGGTGCTTAAAAATAAATAAGTGATTTAAATTACATTTTCGACAAGCATTCTACACGTTTTAATGGTTTAAAGCGACTTTTTTTTCCATTGGCCATCGGCCGATGGAAGAGGAGAATAATCGGCAATCGGCCATCGGCCGATCTCGGAACCATCGGCCCATCGGCCAAAAAGTGCCATCGGTCGAACCCTAACACCGAGTAAACTTATTCAAAGTACTGTCACAGAGTGCAGCGATATGCCACAGTCAAACCCTTATACGTATTCGTCCGCTCTCCAGAAACCTCTTCTCTTTTATACAGAATGCCAGCAACCTAAAAATTTCCAGAGAACGCTTCGGTATCTAGAGTTAAGAAGGAGGTATTAAGGTTTTGTCACCAAATTTGTCACAAACCCTTCCATGAAAAATCTCAATTAAGGGAAATGAAGTCTGTAAAAGTTGTTTTTCTGTCAGCACAGTGTCTGTGCAATGAAAACCACCAGCCCTCGCTAGATTGGGCAGAAAAGAGAGCGAACGAAACGGTGCGTTCGTTCAATTACTTACTCAATTCCTTACGCACTAACTATTCAAGTAAGCTATTAATCGTTTTCTTTACAATTAATAGAATAAAATTTTAATAAATGACCGCACTGAAATTAAAATAAGCACTGTTTAAAATCGTCTATTTTCTATAACGTAAATGAATTCACAGTGCTCAAAATAGTTTCAAGTAACGAGTCTGATTGACCGTTATAGATTAGAAGATATCCAGGGAAAATGTTTTGCGGATTATATAGGGCAGTGACTATTACATATTTAACCATTTAGACATTATTTAGCCTGCTACGTTAGAAGTCGAGGTTTATGAAGTAATGAAAACTAACACAAAGAAATAATAAATAATAATTTTAAATGAAAATCGTTACCATATAGACGAGGCCATATCCAGAAATTGTTTTCGGGGGGGGGGGGGGGTTGACTTCCACGCACTACGTTAAGAACAGTTTTAGGGAAGAATATTTGACAAGTTACGTAAAATTTCGGAGGAGGGGGGCCGTGGGCTGATTTTCTGATACTAAATATTATTTTGAGGTATTTTGTGCTAAATTTAAGGGCACAAATTTCAAAGAAATTGTACAGCGAAGTGACAATTTTCTTCATATCCGATGAGTATAAAACCCATCAAAAATATTAAAAAAAAGAAATGTTCCAAAAAAAAAAAAAAAAAATTAAATTCAAATAATATAGAGAAATATTCAAATAATGTACGAAAAATATTCAAGTGATATATTCAAAAAAATTAAATTATTTACAGAAATATTCAAATAAAAGCAGTGTCTCTTTCATTACATGGCATCAATCAGTTTTTGTTTGAATCCTACTATTATTTCTTGAGTGCAGTTACTCATAACGGGAAAAACGTTCAACTGAGCCGACCCTCGTGACAGGATTACCGCCCAAAACTAATCAGCACTGCTTCCCGTTAGGGTCCATGTGTCTACGAAATTTAGTTCCATTTCAAGTATTATATTTTCAGTTAGAGTGGACAAAAGATAGTGTCACAGTCGTTTTTGCGTCAAAATACTTGTATAAAAGCCTTATTTTTGAGCTTCTAATGACATTTGGGCATAACAAAAATAATGATTACATGTGTATTTAATTAGTATAAGGTTTACAAAAAAAAAAAAAAACTATAAGTAAAATATATTAATTGTTCGAATTCTGAAAAAAATACCCGCGCTTTCTCTCTTAAAAGTGTAAGATTTCCTTTTGAATTGAAACTTTTAACTTGAACTCAATTTAAACCTTAATCAGCATCAATGTTCTCGATACAAAAAGATATCAATGAATCAAATATATATTTTTCAAAGAAATAACATGAAAATGTTTAATTAGCTGACTTTTAAGTGTTTTTCTTTTACTGAAATGGGAGATGTCAAACTTCTTGCTACCCCCTCCCTTTGTCACAAACTGTCACAATTTCTAGAAATCCAGCCCATCCTCGAAGCGTGAAATCATTTGTGAATGATCCCTATGCCCTTGAAGGAAACTTAGATTTTTCCATTTTTTTCGCAACATGAACTGCACATTTGCTGCTCGAGGGGGGGGGGGGGGGGTCAGAAAGTGCAAGAAAAATTACGTAACACTAATTATGCGACGATTTATCAGTGTCGCACAGTCCAGTCGAAAGTTCTGTCATTCGGTGTTCTTTATTATGACAGCTGCCAGTCGCATCTCCCCATGAATATTAATAATTTGTTCTACGGAAGGTACCGACAAAGTTGACCTCTTTTTTTTTTTTCCTTTGCGTTTCAGGTTTCACTATAAGGTCAAAGCACATTAATAAGTGCATTAAAATTCAGCAAGAAATGAATCCAAATACGCACTGATAAAATCGTATAAATACAGCTATATTTCTTACGTGCATGAACTTTAAGAATTTCTTGTGCGTACCATTGAATTTATTTCTGCTAGTGTGTTATTCTACTAAAAGGTAGTGTATCTCTGTGTGTGTGTGTGTGTGCACGCGATGTACAGACTAAACTATTCCTCTTAACACGTTGACTGCCTCGTGAGTTTATGAGAAAACCTCCATCAGGCTACGCGCCATGCTGTAGATTGCCCTGATCAACCACAACTTTGTATACATAAACTGTATTTTTAAGTAAACTTTTATAACAATTCAGTAGTCTCATATTATGTGAAATATCTTTCGAAATACTGTAAGAAACCTGAAATGTAACATAAATTAAAGTCAATTTCTACACAATTTCATATACAAAAGTAAGAAACACCGTAATTAAACACCATTTTGGATTCCGTATCCGATAATGCTGTTCGGCTTGTATTAGATGTGAAGCATTATGGCAAAAAGACAACCATTATAATGCACAGAGCGATACATGTTGGTTTCAGAATCCCCCATTGTAACTTGTTCCCTTCTTTATTCTATTATTATCCTCTTACAAAAAAAAGGGAAGTGTTTAGTTAAAATTTCAGGATTTGTGAAGTGTTCCATTGCAGGAAAAGTGTGAGAAAACCACTATAAAGAACTTATTAAAGAAAAAAGAAATCCGGTGTTTGTTATGCTTTCATAAACTGAAGAATAAAAACATTCAAAATCACGTTCTTTCTAAGAACGAAAAGCGAACAAAATTTAATTCCTTAGTGTTTCATTATAGTTTTGCATTCCGAATCTGGCAGCCTTATTTATCTTTTGAACTTGGATTTGCTGATAGAAAGGAGAGAAAGAAAGAAATACTTCTTCTTGCATAGATTCTGACGTCGTTCTTGGTCTGTAATCAAACTGCAGCCGATGGCTTTGACCACCAAGAACACATAAGTGACCTCGAGACTACAAGTGCAGGAGGCTACCTCGCGCTATCACTTATGGAACTTTACCCTCAATAGTTTCTTATTTATTTAAACCTATAATTCAGAGCGAAAAAGGGGGGGGGGGGACACGGATAACTACTAGGTTGCAGCGAAAGTAATTTCAATTTTTTTTTGCCTCAAGTTAAAACTGGTTCTTTAAATTCTCGAGTATGGATCGACCAACATCAAATCAACACGGCAGTTTTATGAGCTATGTACATTGTAGGTATTTTACTTTGCATTACAAGGCTTTTATGTGGGACTCCGTGTAGGTTCGGGCCCCACGTTGATAAATACGGCTTCAAAAGAAAACTGGTGACCTGGCCGGTCGTTGAAGAACATATTCTTGACATTGTTGTAAGAGTGATTGTAAGAGTTGCATTGTTGTAAGAGAAAGTGACAGGGCGTTGTCCTACTGATAAATGACACACAAGTACGACTCAATAGTGAGAATTAGAACGGTTGCTTTTCTGTTTCATGATTCAAGAACTGCTCCAGATGTACTGCAAGGAACAAAGTTAATTTCTAACTTTTCGTGAAGAGCACCTTGGGAAAAGCTGCCTTCTTGGCAGACTTCAAGGAGTGGCTGCTTTGCCTTTTCGGGGGGAAAACAAGGCAAACTCCTGTAAGGCAACGAATAAATGTCGGACAACCAATTCATCTCCTTGTTTCTCAAAAGCAACTGCTGCAAAGTAGGGGCTAGAGCCCTGACTTTTTGGTTCCGAGCTAAATGCGTTACCGCTGGGCCGCAAGTCGGGCCTTTGAGGTTGAAAACCATGTCTAAATACTGAACCCGTGATTTCAAAGGTGGAACTTTCTTTCTTAAATGAGTACTTTTATTTTGATATTTGATGAGTACTCTTCATCTGCAACTTATGTTTACTTCTCTCTAAATCATTTTATTGCTCTATCTTGACATATAAGTATTCTTTATAGGAAAACTAAATGCGAACCTTTGAAAGAATAGTCAGCTCTGTTGCTGGTTTTTCTCAAATATCCTTTAATGAAAATGTAACGAGGATTCTAAAAGTAAATTGCTATTAGAAATCGTTCTAAACTCTGATCGACGTAGTTTGTCATTTTCGTGTATAAAATTGTCCATAACTTCAAAAATACTAGTTGTATCAACTCAGCTCTTATTTTATGCGATTCAGCGTAAAACATACGTATAGAATGATGTCTCACTTGTCCAGTTAGCTAAATTTAAATTCCCCCAAGAGGGGGAAGCTCACAGCCGAAAGTCGGGGACTTTTCAGATATCACTAACACGTTCACGCCGGGGCCGATTTTCATGGTTTTCGCTGTGAGGCGGCACTTGAATTCATGCTGCGCTTCATCTGGCGGCGCGATTGTTTTTAATAACAGTTACAATTAATAACGTATGTTTATAATACGTTATTAATCATAATTGTTATTAAAAATAGACGTTTTTAATGAATATCACGTTAAATTTTTATTATTTTAATTTTCAGCTATATGGAAATTATTTCTTTGATTTTTGATAAGTTTGATGCCGCGCTTTTCGACTCGGGGCTGCCTTATGTGCAAAGGAAAACCGAGACAACGGTTGATGTCAAAGAAATCCTTTGAGACGCCGCAATTTTTTGAACTTTCTTACTTAAATAAAAATATAATCCTACAATATTTGGTGTTACGTACAGTCTAATAGCATAATCGAATGCGTAGCACCGGTGGTACGCGCCACCCGATGAGACGTCTAGTGCGGGCCACCGGTAGTACGCGCCGGCGCGAACGTGTTAAGGAAGGCATAAGGAATTAGTTTTGTAGTTCTGGCTCTTTTCTGGGCGTATAATTTTTTCGTAACGCACTGTATATAAAACATTAAATATAAACAACTTGTTAATTTTTTTACTTGAAATATGATAAAAGCTCCGGTGGTCAGCTTTTTAAGCGATCTCATGTCGACTATTATTAAATTAAAGGTTTTTGCAATTATTACAGCAACAAAGACACTAAACCTTCAGGCTACTCTTCTAAATGTAATTCACCTATTTATTTGAGAAACAACACTATTTTTATTTAAAAAAATCAAGTTTTTTTTAACGGGAGTTTTTTTAATATTATTTCTCAGGAGTTTTAGGTCGTAGTGGCGACCACTGGAGGGTGGCTTGAGCACTGGCTCGCTCACCCTACTTCTTATCTCGACTGAAATAAAGCAGCAAGTATGTGTGTGTGTGTGTCCGGCGTAGGGCCAAGATCATTCGGCGGATTCTCAGGAAATTTGACACAAAATTAATTTGCGGGAGTGTGCACCTCGAAGACTTTTTTCTGAAATTCAAATTTGTTCCTTTTTTTATTCCAATTCATAGCCGAAAATTGTATAAAATGGTCCTTTTCTATGGGAAGAAATTTTTGCATCGTTTCGAGTTTGATACCAATTTTATTTGGAGCGTTGCCATTTGCACTACATGCATATTTGCTAAATGAAATTCTATTCACAATGTTTTTATCATTTTGAGGCGCAAGCGATTTTTAATTTATCTTTTTACTTTTTTGGCTTTTCATTCTTTTCCCTTTTTTAAACGATTGAAAAATTATATCCTGCAGCACTCGGGTGATTGATAGCTTTAGTTTAATTTCCTCATTTTGACAGATATTTTTACGGGACTGTTCTTTATACTCTACTGTGATTTTTAAAGAAATGTTACCTTTATAACGATTTGATATTGCGAATTATTATTAGTATTATATTTTTCTCTTATTTTATTCTTGCAGTAAATTAGCCCGTATGTAAGTCATTTCACTATTTGAGCTCGGATGAAAGTTTCTCTCCTCTATGATGCTGTTAGTTTCTGCAAGCAACAAAATTTCGTCTTTCTGTTTTACTGTCAATGAATAATAGATAAAAATGCGAAAAAAAAAATTTAAAGTGAATTCTTTGAAACTATTCCAATGCCTTATAATTATACTCTTTGTGTGGGTACATGACAAAACAAACAAGTCGCGTTTTTTTATAGTTTAATTTTGCTTTCTTTCTTTTTTTTAAAGTGTGGGTTTTTGTCACCAAAAAAAAAAAAAAAAAGTTTGAATTTGTAGGATCAACGGTTGAAGGCCGTGGGCGGCTAATTTTCAATTCTGTGGAATTGTATGCATCTTAATAAATAACATAACATACACGTAAAAAAATTACCAATCCAATATATATATATATATATATATATATATATATATATAATGGCGAACCAACTGGTCTTTTCAGTTTTTAAAACGGGCATGGCCGTGCGGGTACCGCAAGTTAATAAATAAATAAATTTCAAAAAATAGCTATAACTAAACTGATTCCTGTTGAAACTGTTCGGGACCCAGAGCGGAGCTGGAGTGGTGCCGAAGCAAGAAGCAAATACTGAAAACAACAGCAACTCAAAAACTTGGCTACTACCCTGCACGAAATGAATGTATCGTAGCATTTCTAATATTTGTGTTTACTGTTTTGATTCTAACTTAGCAAACTAACATAAAGCATTAAAGTAACAAACAAGTATGGAACCAGAGAGAAGATTGCTTTAAAGCCATTTATGAGCTTTTTTTTTTTGGGGGGGGGGGGATATCATTTTTTACATATATAAACTTCCGCTAACAATTTTGCTCCTCAATTTATTACCGACTACAAAAAAAGATCTCTCTCTCAAATTTTCCAGAGCATAGTCACAAAAGGTAAACAAAGTGTTGGAGAAGAGCTGTGATTCTAAGTGTGTGATCTAAAGATTAAGAAATATGCTGTCTTTAGAGGAGAAACTTTGATTTGGGACAAGAATTGTTTTTAAGGGAGTTCGGGGTTTTCCTCAAGTATTCAAGATGAATTGCATAATTTTATATTTTCTAAGAGCATATCAAATTGATATAACCACTATTCAAAGTTTAAAACCGTTTTTAGAATGCAAAACTAAATAAACGCGTTGCTAAAAGAAAGCAGTAGCATGGTGGAAAAGTATTCGGACTCGGAAGCTTGCTTTTAGAAAGAAGGTTAGATAAATACCGTGTTGTTTTGCTATATTTTTCGTATCTTCCCGTTACTAATAACAAAGCCAAAGCAAATATTTTCTCATGCTCCAGATATATGCACAAAACCAATATCTAAAAATTCGGAAATATTTTCGCTTTTAAAATAATTTAGTTCAACTGTAATGTTTATTCAACTGCATTAATCTAGAACAGATATAGATTTTCATTGTGGAACTCTTCGAGGTCTAATCACATTTAGAGAGAGAGAAAGAGCTGGGTTTTTTTTATTATTATTTATTATGATGGAGACTTTTAATGAAGGACATTAAAAGCCCGCGTTGGTAGCAAAATATACTCCGCTGTAGTTTTTTAAGTTGCACATCAACCCCTCTTTGCTGAGGTAGACGTTGAGTCTGCATCGAACTATACGTAATTTACACTTTCGTTCAAACTAAGTGTACAGTCCTACCATCAACCAATACATCCTACCATCAACAAAATATAGATTGTTAATTAGGACATCTTTGAAAATTTTAAACCACAGTTTAAGAATATCAACACTGTGAAGTACACATATTTCACTGAAAATTACATACACAGTAAAACTTGTAAAGTTGACCACCTTTGTAAGTTGACCACTTTTGTCAGGAACGGAATTAGCCCTTCAGCCTCTACCTCACCCTCTGTAAGTTGAAAACCTATCTAAAAGAGTTGACTACTAAGGTGCTGCATCGAAAGTGTTCAACTTACACAGGTTCCACTGTATGTGTTTTGGTTACAAGGAGGAGGCTTCCAAGAAGAACACAGAAGTCAATTGTGACTTCTACTTAGTATCCGGAAACTCAAAATATTTTCACGTTGAACAAGTTTCTTGTTAACTGGTAACTCTTGTATGCAATAATTTTTGTAAATTTATGGCTTTTACAAGCGTTGATTTTATCATTTCTTTTGCTCACACAAATGTAAACGTTTTATTTCTTCGTTAAATAGAGGAAGCTCATAGCTCAGCGAGTTTCGTTTTGTATTCCCTGAAATCCGGTTATTTTATTTCGATTTAAGGATTACTCAAAAAATAATAGTATCCGGACATAAGGTCCACGTCCAAAAGGCCCAACGGACAGAAGGTCCGGCGGAGATAAGGTCCACGGACGTAACGTCCACTTTTCTGTGCAGGGAGGACATAAGGTCCAGTTTTCTAGGCAGGGATGGATCTGTGTGTAAGTTTTTTTTTTGTTGCAAGATCTAGCTAAAAAAGTCGAGGTAAAATATTTCTTTATAGTTTCCCAACTGGGAACATTATTTTCCCCATCGTTCCGTAGGCGGTACCTGCAGAGAACAAATTTCGCTCTAACCTCGGGATGGCAAGAGGACAGGTGTGTGTTCAGCCGCCGTTCGCGTGTCGCCAGGTATGGCCAGCTGCCGATTCACTAAAATCCGGCACCTGCGCACTTTTCTGCTAAGTCGTTAAGGCACGGAAGAACAAAAGGAGCGGGATGAAAGTTCGAATTTTGCGCAACACGCGGGACTTATATTCTTTCCCCCCTCCTCCTCACGCGGCACCACGCAAGGATGTGCTACTGTAATATAAAAAAGAATGGGAGCGTTCTGCTGAGCTCCACCGGAATTATGTCCGGGTAGGGAGGAGATCCAGTTTAAACCCGTCTTTGTTGACGAATATGAAAGCTATGAAGTCGGTGTTGATATTTAGACTTCTGCTCTTTGGGTATTTCAAAAGGTAGTTGGAAACTGCGACCGCTGTAAAATATTAGTCACCTGTATCCCAGAAAAATGCATGGGAAGAGCGGAAACGGTGATTACTAAAGCCAGGAAAATGTCAAGGATATAGGTGAAATTTAATTTTCGGTATTCGTCATCAAGCCATCCGATCATTGGGAAAAGTACTTAAGTGCTCCTACATTCTAGTAGACATACACAGATAAGAGATGAGCCAACCAGGAAAAGCGGTTGTCAGTATCAGGCAAGGCAATTTCCAGTAATTTTTTTAAAAAATTGTTAGTAACCAGGTGAACAGAATTTAATATTTGTGTTTGACAACAATTCGGGATTTAAATTTAAGATTATCTTTGAGTAAAATTAATACGTTTAATTAAACTTCGAATTGGTAATTTTTTGATCACCGATTGAGGGAACATTCTGCTTTGTTCAGGAAGGTGACAGCGAATGCTTTTGTTGAGCTGTAATATAATTTAATAAATGTGCCTTTGATTTTTATTGCAGATTCTTTGTAGGCCATAGGAAAAATAAAAAACTGAGAAATGATTTGCAAACTTACAAGAAAATTCTACTAGAAATCATCGGTTCTGACAGGGACACAAAGGTTTGCCATTATAGTGCAATTTCATGAGTAATTTGATGCTACGTAGTTTAATTGGTTTATCACACAACTTTTCCTAAGAGAAGGAAATTGCAATATAATACAATGGTCCAACAGCAAATCAGTAAATACCTGAGTGATCAAGGCTTATGCAAGACTCCAGAAATCATTGATTTGGGTCACATATTACTATATCCGAAATTAGATTATTGCATTGTTTGTTCAATTTTTTTCTTTTCTAATTTAAAAATAGCAACAAGTAAAGATCCTTAATTTTCAGTAGAAAATTTGAAATCCGCATAGCAAACTGAAACTGTCTCAGATTTTCCATATTTACTATGCGCAATTCCGGGTATTGGCTGCTATCTCTACAGTAATTTCAACGATTCCAGATGGATGTGAGTCGGCCTACCTCGAATTATCGAAAAATCAATTCATAAGATGAAAGAAATAAGGAAATAAAAGTAAATACTGTATTTTTTAAATTTTAGTGTAATTAAGTACAGCCACAATTAATCTCGGCCTTTCATCCCTTCACTGGGGTCGATAAGATGACCAAGCTTGCTTGGGAACTAAACACTGGGGGTTCCGCGTCAGGCCGACCACTTGACCGGAACATTTGCTTCTGCACCCCAGGGCCCTCGGTCTCGAAAACTGGGATGGGCACAGTAGGCCATGCCCTATGTGGCTACTGTGTAAATTCACACAGTAGCCACATATTTGTGTAATATCCACAAAGGGCTGGCGTGCCACTGAGTTTAGTTCAAGTACAATTTAAAAAAAAAGAAATCGAAAAAAGTTAATAAAAAATGGTTGTAACTGTTAAGAATCGAGTTGAAACAGTTTCAGTTAACTCTCGAGCGCAAACTGAGTGCGAAGTGTTTTTCTGTGTTGCAAGAGTTTGTTATAAAACTTTTAAAGAAAGCAGCTGAAAAACCGGCGGCGGCTTTTCATCTGCTTTCTTAAAATTCTTATACAACCTTGTAACATGCCAACACAGGAAGCATTTTGCACTCAATTTGCAGTTGAAGAAACTGAAACTCTCAACTAGATTCTTGTAAGTTACACCCAATGTTTTATTCTTCCTTTTCCGTGCAGAACCAAAGTTTTCTTTCTTTATTTTAAAAAAAAAAAATTTTAAGCATTTTTATTTTTTTAAAATTTTTTTGGTCATCGAGACGAAAAATACTGTCCCCTCCCCTAACTGCTGTACAGCTGCTTTCCCATAGCTAATTTTAACACGTTTGGAAGAAATGCTAAAAATGTGTTTACTAGCCTTGAGAAGAATGAATATTGCTTCTTCTGCAAGTTTTCTCTTCCGCTATGCATTCTAACTGTCCTTGAAGTGTGGGTGAAATGAAGTTCCGAACAAATTCATTTTGCTCTTGGCGAGTAACACGGGGGTATAGCTCAGTGGTAGAGCATTCGACTGCAGATCGAGAGGTCCCCGGTTCAAACCCGGGTGCCCCCTGCTCGCTTATTTTGAAGTAGTTTACAAACTAGTAGTTACCTGCGAAAGAAATAAGGCACCTCGATGATTATTTTTTGAACGAAAGGAATAGAAGACGGTCTGTGAAGGAGAAATTCTTTTCATTTTTTTTATTGATTCATTCATGTGAAATAAAAAAAGGCGAGGCATTTTTTCGTTTTATTTTAATGAGCATTAGTTTGTCTTATGATTTGTCAATTTCTCAAAGATCTTTAATTATTTAAAAGATTTTTTCAAATAAGATTTATTTATTTATTTTTTAAGCGAACAACTAGATTTCTCGAACATTAGAAAGATATAGGGATGATCATTTAAGCGTTAGATTAATCATTCAAATGTCAATTTGTTTATTTTATCTCTTTTTAAGTTACTTACCGGATAAAGTGTGTGTGTGTGGGGGGGGGGGGGGGGAGTATGAAGGAAAGCTTAATGTACTGTAAAAAATCATTGCGTCCCGGGTGACTCTTTTGGGGGGAAGATATTAAAGGATTTAGCATACAAAAGATGACAATAAATACCAGCACAAAGAATTCATGAAATTCAAGTGACTTGAATATTTTTTCAAATAAATACAACTAAGTGTTGAATTATTTATTATAATAAATAAATCTGATGAGATTTTTTTTTAAATTTCAACAAAAGGGCATTCTGAAGTTGCCTGCATTGTTTACGAAGTTTAATAAGTTTAAGTGTATAATGTCTTCCTATTTATAAATTTCTCCCATTGTCATGATTTTTGTTTTTAAATATTACTCTCCTATCTGCATACTGTCGCTATGCAATAATGAAATGTCAGTATGAGACAAAGTTTTTATTCCTTGTAGAAAGTTAATAGTGTTATGAAATAGAATTTAAAGTATTCCACGCTATTTAAATTTCGAAACTAACCTATGAGTGTAAAAATTATTGTTTCTCTCTCTAATTTCGCGAACAATTCGTTTCAGTCAAGGTCAAAATTTGATAGATGTTGAAATATGTCGAATTGAGATGCAAAGGGGTGTAAGTGACAAAAGATAGGTTTTGAGTAAAACCAGTGGGGAAGCTCGAATTCCATGGGAGCCTTAATGTTTTTTTTTTGCTAACGCACGCTGGACAGCGGCACTCGTTAGGGCTATCACTAACATCTCTTTCGAAAAACAGATGAGTATTTCTTATAGCATTTTCCTTAGCTGCCCCCAAATTTTCTATTTTTATTACTTACACCACTTTGTTCTAAGCACCTCATATGTAAGTCGCATACAAAGTTTTGTCAAATTCCAAAACCATTTTCTAAGAATTATTAATCAAACTCTTACTTCACCAATGCAAAAAATGATTGCGACAGTATGTTCTTTCCATGTGCTCATAAATAATAGTTAAAATTCGAAGATAATCACTTATTTTTTTAGATTTTCAGATATTATTATTTTAAATATACAATAGCGTTGCTCCATTTGAATAGCTGATCTATTGGAATGCATATCGTGCGTATTGTAAAAAAAAAAAAAAAAAAGTCTGCGAAGAAATGATTAAAACAAAAATGTTCATTTATTATTATTATTTTTAAATTATTAATTTAGCTTTTTACGACGTAAAACTATGCTAATTCTCAAAATCTCAAACGCTGCCTTTTTAGCGTGAAAACGAAAATCCCCACTCTTATTTTTTTCCTTCCCTTTAAATGAGTGAAAGAACATTTTCAGTATGGGATTAAATTCGGTTGAGCATTTGTTGTCTTAAGGAAATATGATTTTTTGAAAAATTTAACAGCTTTCAAAGGACTCCGCCGTCTTGGAGCCTATTTGGTTTAGGTAGACAAGGTTCCTCGTGTTCCGTAATGAAAGTGCTAATTATTTTGTGTTTAATGTTCTTTGAAATTGGTCCTGAGCAGACCCTGCAAAAATATAAGAGGGGAAAAAACGCTTTTGGGTAAAAACGTTTCTCGACAGCCAGTCCTATCTACCAAGGCCAGATTCACATAAATTGAAGGAATTAAGATGCAATTTATAAAAAGGATTTCCACAGAGACGTTGAAATGATCTTTTAAGACGCCAAACTTCGAGGGTTAGCCGACTACCATCCACATATTAATTTACCACAAAGGAGCAACGGAGCAAAATGATCATTTAGAATTCAAGGGAATCTGCGAAGAAAATCCTTGAATTCTCTTCAATTCAGATCCTTATTCAGGCGAAATGATAGGTTCATCAAGAAATAAAACCGATCCATCAAACCTCAGAGCACCGTCTGACACTTGGAAATTCACCAAATGCAAACCCTCCTACTTTTTTTCAATGCTGAAGACCTACCTACCGCATAATAAACCCGAAATCCTTCTTGAGCTTTGTTTCATCTACTGATAATATGGTGAGTTGTTTCTAGTACTAAATAGGACTTTCTTGAAATCTGCATTCCTTAAAGTAAGTCTAATGCTAGGGTACCCGAGGTTTTCAAAGAGTAGGGTTCCTATCAAAGAACTACATTAAAAGTTATCCAGTGCAGTTTATATTTGAAGGTTTCTTGCTTTACTCTAATCTATGATTATAACACTTCAAAACAGAATCCATTAAATGCCTTTTTTTAGCCTACTTTCCCGTAAAAGTAAAAAAAAATAATAATAAAGCATGAAAGAAGGCTTAATGTATCATGAAAATATCGTTAGAAATCAAGAAAAGTCAAAAATAAATTAAGTAATTAAATAAAGATTGAAAAATAAAAAATTTGAAAGTAGGGTTTTGAGATGGGGAAAAAGTGTGTCTGTCGGTCTGTCGGTCTGTCTGTCTGTCTGTCGGTCTGTCTGTCTGTCCCCCCCCCCCCTAATAACTTTTGAACGAATTGTCCGATTCGAAAAATTCTTTTTGCACTCGAAAGATCTCGGCGAGGACATCTGATTTCCATATTTTACTTTTTGATTTGAACAATTTTTTGTTCAATTTTGAACAGTTCAAAAAATTTTAACATTAGCGCCTATGGGTGAAAATGAAGCAAATTATGTAAACTCTGGGTACAAAATCCAAGTTCCCATGAACAAGCTCACTGAAAGAAGTTCTTGTCGTGATATATTGATTTGAACAATTTTTGTTCATTTTTGAACAGTTCAAAAAAAATTAACATACCGCCTACGGGGAAATTTCAATCCTATATAATTCCTGATCTAACGGACCGATTTGCTTGGAACAAACTTTATCGGAAAGCTCTTATGACGTAGAACATGTACAAATAGAAAGAGAACTAACGAGCCTATTTTTTTATGCAATTTTTTGATCGGGATTTTCAGGAATATTTTTGATTTAATGAATGATTAAGTGAATAAGCAAAAGAATGAATCAATAAATGAGTGAATAAATACATGAATGACTTAATAAATGAATGATTGAAAGAATATGTATTAACCATTGAAAAAGGTATATTTGAAGCAATTTAGAACTAAAGCTAAACGAGAAAGACAGAGAGAGAGATAGCTAGATTATAAACTTGAATTCGGTGTATACGGGAAAGTAGGCTCGTATAGTTCTAGACGGAACTTCTTGTTTATTACTGTTCTTGTGGAAAAACCAAATATCGATGGTGACTGGAAAAAAATGTATTGTTTGCAGCCAACAAATGGTTCGACTGTCATATAATAGACATAAATAAAACTTCCCTTGAGCAATACATACTAAAGTAATGTTCGAGTGTCTTAACATTCATTTATAAAATCAGAGTAACTCGAATGAGATTCCCATTTGTTTTAAACAATCTTCCTGCTCGACCGAAAACCTCCGGAAAACACTAACACCTGCGTCTAATGACGAAATGTTTTAAACATTGGGAACGTCATTTGCTCATTATGTTTTATGTATGTCTTGCACATTGGCTTTTCCAAGGCAAGGCATGGTATTTCTAATTCGTATCAAACTTACGTTTTATTCATATTTCTCGGAATGAAGTCATTTATATCCACTTTTGCAATGGTTCTGTTTCATGACCTCAATATGGTAATTGTAAGTACGAAAGTACGTAATGTCGGTTGAAATTATGTATTTAAGAATTTGTTAAAGTGGGGGGATTCATCAGTGAAAAATGATACTTGATGTATTTAAGGAAGAATGCCTTCCAGGAAAAGTACTGAAACAAAATAAAAAGTAGCACTCGGAATAAAAATAGTGATAATTATGTAACGAGAATAAATTTTGTTAAAATTTATTTCTAATTGCTGTTCAGCATATTAATCATAACATTTGAAAGTGACTGAAAATATATTTAAATGCTGTGATAAGTAAGAGGGATAATGAACTTTATTAACGCCCTGCGGAGAATATATATATATACATTTTCTCTCGATATATATTATGTAATACATAGGTATTTATATATATATATTAATACTTTACCTGTTACTTGTTTATTAAGCTATTTTTTGGGGTCGTCGGGAACTCTGAGTGCTTTTTCTAAATTCTATTGGATTGATTTGTTTTACTTTTCAGCCATTTAACGCTTGAATTTTTGCAACTTTACAAGGAACGAACCTCGAATGATTTGCGATAGTGAGTTCCCCTGAAGACTAGGCTATTACATTCCTTTCATTTCTTCTTTTTAATTTATTTATCTCTATCCAAATTTGTTTTTTGTTCCATTTGTTAAATTGACGTTGTATTTTATTTTGTTGTTACATTTTAAAGTTTTATCTTTCCAATTTGCTTTTATATATATTTATACATATACTATGTAGATAGATAGTTAACCTTTAGTCCTAAAGTTTGAACAGGAAGTTCTGATTTTTGGAAGCTTCTGCCCAATTGCAAAAAAGGACGAAGCCATTCGAGTTTTAGCAGCTTCGTTTTGCAGTTTGCAGGTGCGTTTATTAGCACGCGAATCGGAATGTTTGTTTCTATGTTAGTCGAAAGGAACCAAAATTTTAAACTTGTAGATAGCATTAGTTGCGAAGAAATCAACTATGCTAAATGAACTATAGCGAGAACAGAATGCAACACACTCCAGTCAGAGTCCTTTTTTCTTCTTCTTTTTTTTTTTTCGGGACAACTGTACTGGCTACCGAAGACCCATGCCTGTCAGAGTGAGAAGAAGAATCCTTCCATGTGCAAGGGATAATGCTGGTATTAGGAATGCTTCGTATTCTGTTTTGGTTCTAGTTCGTTCACTTTATTTCTTCTGAGCTGACTTTATTATATACTAGTTTATAAATTTGTAACTTATAAATTTTGTAACTGATGCTTTTAACAAATAGTGAAGCTAACATTCTAATTCACGTACCAATCAACGCACCTGCAAACTTCCCTAAAACTCGAATGGATTCGTCTTTTTCTGCCATGCGCATAAGCGGCCAAGTGTCAAAACCCTCTGGTCGAACTGTATAGGATTTAATATCAGATGAAAACGAAGGCAGGAGCTGAACCTCCCTGAGCACACAGACACACTTTTTATTTTTTTCAATATGTAATCATTTACTGTGAGATTTAAGGAGTATTTTTCAGTTTTCACATAAGACGTGAAATAGTCGAATGGATATAACCACATCTGTTGAATATGCATTGAATCGGTCCTGGGGTTTACCTCGCTATTTAATCTTTCTATCAATCTATACATGTGTTTATCCACAACAGAAAACTAAAAAGCAGAGAGAATTGAAAAAAGAAAAAGAGAGAAAAAAAATCTCAGCATTCTTTTGAAAGATAGAAGGAAATGAATTAATTATTGCCATAAATGAAGCAATTTAGCATAGCTTACATATTTTACCGCTTTCTTTCAGTTGCCAAAAGAGAACTGACCGGTTTTTGAAAACTTAATTGGAGGACCACATTTTTAAGTTTCCGCTCACGTCTGTATCCAATTACTTTCGCTTTTTGCCTATTGTCTGTCACTTTCATTTTGCTATATGGAGAGATTTTGTGCAAATAAGATGTAAACAATGAGTTAGAGGGTAAACTTTCACGCTCGATGCTTAAACACCCATGAAATAATAACACAGTTTAACAATGTGAATTGTCTCTTGAAAGAGAAACTAACTGTTGTAATAAATGGCTTCAGTTCCCCCCCTCACTAGATGTGTCTCGGTAGGCGTGGTTAATTATCCGTGTAACGTTGCAGAAAAAAATGTGCGGCATCAGACCCTATCCAGAGATGGGTCAGGACAAGACTTAGAGTAATCATTCTTCTTTCTTTTTTTTTGAAACCTTTTGCTTTTTATAGTAATATTCACAAACTTCAAAATTATTATTCTAAAGAAAAACATGTTGAAATTATAAATTTGTTAAATTTAAAAGAAATGATTGCGCTACGTATTTACATTGATATCCGTCTTACGTATTGGCAACTAACTAACCAGTTTTTTTTAAATTTTGTAAAATGCATTAAGAACAGTTTTTCGTGGCACGGCATGAAACTAGAAAACCAGACCTTCAGTTTTTCCAGAAACTTGCTTGGAAGAATTTTTGTAAACATTTCTCTCTTCTCCCTCTTACACTGCATGACTCTAAAAGAATACTAGACCTCCAGTTTCTCCGGAAACTTGCTTGGAACATTTTTTGTAGAAATTTCTCCCTTCTCTCTTTTACCAAACCATCTTGCCCACGTCTTTACTGAAAAATATACCGTCGTTTTATACTGCTACAGCGGAGTGTCTCCCTATAACAACGTTGCTCAGGGCCGTCGAGAGCCAAAGTGAGCCCCTTGACAGTTTTGTCTCCTCCTCCCTATTACTCTTGCAACTTAGCCATAGAAACAACTTCTACACTAATACGATGCCGAACCGGGCCCCTTCCAAGCGGCCGGGCCTCATTAATTATCCATTCCTGACATCTCTTCTCGACGGCTTTGAAGTCGCTTGGTTCCAGTTCAAAAATTCGTTATAGAGAAAATGTTGTTATATGGAGAAAAGATATTTTTCTTTTTTAATAAGTGTTATAGATTTTTTAGTAGGTGGGAAAAGTTCTAAGTATGTAATTATGACTTTCAATTAAAAATAAAGTATAATATATGTTATGTTTTTTACGAAAATTATGCTATTTTGTTTTCAAATATAAAGCTTATAAGACAAGACAGTTCTCCAATTTATTCTAAATTGCCACGTCGTAAGAGTAAGAAGGAAGGACAGAACGCGTTAGGTACTGTTGACTGTTTGTTTACTCATGAGTAAAGGACTGCTTGCTTAAATGAGTCATTTCTTATCGCAGATACCCAGAGACTCCTGAGACAGATATTGATGTGAACTCTCCTCCACAAGGATAAACGTCAATGAGTAATCTCCACATTCATTAGAGGGTTACACCAGCCCCGATTGTTGGAGTTTTGAGCTGTAAAAACTCAGAAGTTCCATACTCCTGTATTACCTTTCGCACATATTGTTACGTAACCGCTGGAATGAAAAAATGCAAGTAGTAACAGAGCCAGGCACATGGGAGCAAATTCGCTACACAGAAATTAGCAGTTTCCTTCAAAAATGACAGAATAGAAAAGGTAACAAATGCAGGGGCAAGTAGTAACATAGCTAGGCACATGGGAGCAAATAGGCTACACAGAAATTAGCAGTTTCCTTCAAAAACGACAGAATAGAAAATGTAAAAAATGCAGGGGCTGCGGAGTCGATTGCGAAAAGTATAGACTCATACTCCGACTCCTTGAATTTTAAAACTCCAACTCCGACTCCTGGAATTTTAAAACTCCGACTCCGGCTACTTTACAAATATACATTAGGGGTGTAACAAATTTTTAACACTTAGAACACTGGTAACACAGATAGTTGACGCAACAATTGTTAAATCTTTATTGAATTATTAAATCATTCATTGTTATGTTTAAACAGTACATTAGTTTATATACATATATATATATATATATATATATATATATATATAAATATATATGGTAGATTCCTAATCCGACTCTACTTCCCCTGGGTAAATGCCTGGAAACATTGGTTACAGGAAAACGATCACTTCATTATATGGAGAGTATTTTAAATGTTATTGAAAATTCTGATTGAAAATATCATTACATTTATAAAAATAATATCCAGTTTTTTGTGTGGTTTGGAATACAAAGTTAAAATTGAGGGTCCGGAAGCAGAGCCTGGAGCAGCGAGGATCTGCTGAAACTGAGCTGAAGCAAAGAAATGTGCCACTGCTCCGATTTTTTAAAAACTTTTTATTATTTTTATCATATACAGAAAATAAATTAACTAAAGAAAGGAGATAATTAATATAATTCATTAAAATTATTCGGAGAACGGAGTTGAGCAACGCAAGGAAATGGCTGCTCCAGATCCCTGATAAAAATATCGTTACAGAGATAAATTGTTGTAGGAAGACTTAGTTGTGGGAAGACAGTTGCGGGGGACTGTAGGGTATTTGGACTTTCTAGGTAAAATCACCGAGTTATTCGTAAAAGTTTAAGAAATTCATGTATCCCCAATCAGATCTGCTGAGAAACACTGCGTTAGACTACAACGATGTAGTACGACGAGTGCAATGAGCCCGAATCGTGAAATAATACCGAATGGAGCAGAACGTAGAGCCGGGAGTTGCTGAGGGAAACTGAACAAGAGACGGCAGCACCCTATTTTTAGCCTACTTTCCCGTAAAAGTAAAAAAAATAATAATAAAGCATGAAAGAAGGCTTAATGTATCGTGACAATATCGTTAGAAATCAAGAAAAGTCAAAAATAAGTTCAGTAATTAAATAAAGTTTGAAAAATAAAAAATTTGAAAGTAGGGTATTGAGATGGGGAAAAAGTGTGTCTGCCGGTCTGTCTATCGTTCTGTCTGTCGGTCTGTCCCCCCCTAATAACTTTTGAACGAATTGTCCGATTCGAAAAATTCTTTTTGCATTCGAAAGATCTCGGCTAGAACATCTCAATTTTTTGTTCAATTTTGAACAGTTCAAAAAATTTTAACATTAGCGTCTATGGGCGAAAATGAAGCAAATGATGTAAACTCTGGGTACAAGATCCAAATTCCAATGAACAAGCTCACTGGAAGAAGTTCTTGGCATGAAATATTGATTTGAACAATTTTTGTTCATTTTTGAACAGTTAAAAAAAATTAACATATTGCCTACGGGGAAATGTCAATCCTATATAAATCCTGATCTAACGTACCGATTTGCTTGGAACAAACTTTATCGGAAAGCTCTTATGACGTAGAACATGTACAGCTAGAAAATTCATCCAGGACTAACGAGCCTATTTTCCTATGAAATTTTTCGATCGAGATTTTCAAGAATATTTTTGAATTAATGAATGATTAAATCAATAAGCAAAAGAATGAATAAATAACTGAGTGAATAAATACATGAATGACTGAATAAATGAATGATTGAATGAATATGTAATAACCGTTGAAAAAGGTATATCTGAAGCAATTAAGAACTTAAGCTAAACGAGAAAGAGAGAGAGAGAGATAGCTAGAATATAAATTTGAAGCTGGTGTATACGGGAAAGTAGGCTCGTATAGTTCTAGACGGAACTTCTTGTTTAGTTATAATTTAAATGCCATACGATGCCTCTTGTATTGTAGAGAATATTTTCAGTTTCCAGACGAAAGTTTTGCAGAGTCTTTTCAGGTGTCGATCGATGCTTTTTGAGTGTACAGATGGAATATTCTTTTAAATTTTGGTAACACTATCAGAAGACATCTTTTGAATTGATGGAATATTTTCAAATGTCAAAGTATGTTTTTGAGTGTCAGAATACGTTATTCAGACATCGGATGATGCTTTTTTTCCGTTTAAGATAAAATATTTTAAGGAGTTGTAATACATTATATGGTTTTAAATGATACTAATCCACAACGAAGAAAGGAGGGAAAAAAATTAAAATAAAGAAACCATAATTTATTGAAATTTCGGATAGTGCCAGCCAGCTGCAGTTGTCCGCATTGAGAAAATCTCTGCATTGCGATATAAATCTCGAACAAGGAAAGTCCGTGAGCCATATCGAAGTCTGTTCACGTTCGACAGTCACTTATTACTGTGACTAAATGGGTAACAAGGCAATGGCTAGAAAGGTACTGGGCCTCTGCATTAGCCTGTTGATGGCACGCGACGCACACCTGCCTATGGCAACCCTGATCAATGTACTACCCGATGTTGCGATAGTAGAAAAAAGAATTTGTAATTGTAGTATGCGTTTAAATAACCTCCGTGTTGGTGAGCTATATAGACAGTTCGAGCGTTGATTCAGAGGCCGTTTTTTGAGTAAAATGAACTCGGGGCCGACAGCGTTAATGAACTGCCTCAATCAGCAGCCCCCCTACCTCCCTCCCGAAAAAACACCCGAGAATTAGTAAAGCCCTTTCGCTGTAATCTGCGCATTCATTTAGCAGATCTCCGTCATGCCATAATTTTTTGGACAACTTTGTTACCATGATCTACTCTTGCTCTCTTCTTTATATTTCACCTTGTGCCCTTCTGAACTTGCTTAATGTTCGTAGTTACTGCATAGAAATTATTCTGTTATAACGACATTCTGGGCTGTAATATATATGGTACTCTACGACCTAATATATGGGAGGCTTCTACAGTGCAGATGGATTGCCAAATTGTTTAGCACAAGTATTCTTTCCTGACTGTACCTGTTTACGAAATTGGGAGTTTTTTTGCACATACGTAATTGATTTTGAAGAGATATTTTATGTCATTTTAAAAATTTTACAGTGGACTGTTCTGAAGTACAGACCTAGCTAAGTTAACATTTTGCATGTCCGTTCCTCCTAAATTTACCAGGCGATGGAGCGCCAAATTTTTGTTCCCACCGGTGGCACAAATGACTGACCACATAGTGCTGTTGAGCAAGACACGTACTAATGCTTTAACGAAGCCCAAAATGTTAAGGCCAGTCATGATTAGCTATTTTTGAATATAAAAAAATTCATTACGTATTTTTTATCAACATATATTTTTAATAGCCCTCTTTCAAGGGCTTTTTCTTCCTTCTTCTCTCTTCTTCCTTGTGCTCCGCCTGAGTGCCTTGAGGAATATTGGAAAAAATGAGCTGAGTTGCATTAATTTATCTCCACGAAAAATGCATGTATGTTAAATTGATACTAGAAGCTCTAATCAGTTTTTTAAAAATCTCATGGCTCCACTCTCCCGAAAACCTAGGAACCTAGGTGAAAAAGAAAAACTTGGTGAAAACTGCTCAACTTTTGTCTCGCTAAGTACATTTTGCATTATTATTATTTTGAAAATGTTTCTCCAATGTATGTACAATTTTCAAAATGAATTTCAAAATAGGAATTCTTACGTAATTTCAGTTGGAATCACCCGTGTAGAAAGTATTAACTGACTTCACGATCATCCTGTATGTATATGATAATAATCGATATATCTACTTATATGGGATTTAATAGGCCTGTCGAAAGATTGCAGTTTTTTTTTTTTTTTTTTGCTGATTAAATTTACTTCTGTGTACAGGCCGATGTTCTCACAAATAGCATTTGATTGCATCATCATGAACTTTACGGATGTATGTCGCTTGATAATTTTCTTTATGATTTTTTTACTGAACGCAGCTGCCGTGGATTGTCGCTCAGCGTCGTGACACGGGGGTCATCATCTTTCGGAACTGTAATTCACTAGGGGTGAAGATTCCGATTATCTTTCAGACAAGGAAACTATCCGAAGACTTGCAGTCGGTTCACGTCTTACAATTTCGTACGCTCAGCTCTGATTGTAGAGCAGGGTAAAAAAAACGGAGCGTGGTCCCTGTTCTTGACGCATGGATGGCACGCGACAGGTACACCTGCTTTTTACGCACTCAATTGGTACGGCTCGGTTTATCCGACTGAGCACTTAGGATGAATATTTTCTCCAACGCAGAGTCTAATTTCTTAGTATTCTCTGGATGTATAAAATTTGAAATTGATGATATTCTTGTAATCCTGAAAATAAAACCAGACTTGGTCAAACTATGCTCTGGGAGCATCAGCAACTCCACATAATGGTGGGTCGTGCCTCACCCGTGGCAATATTTCTTTCTTGTTCATAACACTAGATTTGCCAGACCAGTCATTTTGACTGTTTCGAAGCTTCCATTTTGCGTAATTTTTTACTAATTATGGTGCAACTTTCAATTGTATTGGCTCTTCCTAATACACGGTAAGTAGGACAAGTTAATGTGACTGAAAGTTTTGTTATAATTAGTAGCAACTTGGTGTAAAATGAAAGTTTAGAAATGGTTGAAAATGGCCTGGTTGGTAAATCTAGTGTTAATTAAACATTGTGTTAAAAATGATCTGTAAAAAAAGATACTTCTTCGCGTGATGTCCAGGCGAATCTTACAGACTTGAAATTTGGTTCACATGTAGTTTGAAATCTTACACGATGCACATGGCAGCGTTTTTTTTTCTTTTTTCATTTATTTATTTTCTTTTTTAATTTTCGTTCCAGAAAAGTTTAAATGAATTTTTAAACTTACCGTTGTCTCAACATTTTCTTACTCAAAGATTAAATGCTTTCTTTATTTGAAGGTCAAGATTAAGTTTGAATAGCTATTAGAAATTGAAAGGTTGAGTTTTGAAAGTTGAGCTCGACTGTAAAAGAGGATTAGTTGATAAACAAACTCTGACTAGTGGTAGAACTTTCTGCGATATGTCTCATTGAAGTTATAAAGCCGCTATATTCTAATTTTAATATAGCGATTTTATAACTTCAATGTTCTGCTTTTTATTGCACAGTCACTTTACGAGTTAGACGCAACAGTTGAAAACACTTTTGTCCTCAATGTCTCACAACAAACATTGAAATAAGCTGTAGTCTGAGTAGGAAATTGCAACTCATTCGGGTTATTTTTGAAAGGCACTTATAAAATTGAAACGAAATTACCTTATTCCAGAATTAGTTCTCTGTACGTGTAAGTGTACATATAGCAGTTTAATGTCTGGTGCGTTGGGAAAATGAAATAAGGAAAACATTTAAAATGCGTTATTTAAAGCATTGTGCTATCGTTTTGTGTCTATTCTATTTTATTTTAAAGTACACCAGTGGTTTTTGACACAGTGAAACATACATTGCCCCCCCCCCCCCCCCAATTGTAAAATTTTACATAGAAAAGGACCCTTAGAAACACTTACTGGACCCCTGTTTATAGTTTATACATTTTCTTGTCTTTCTGCTAAACTGCTTAGGAAGCAGTTCAGATGCAAGATGTAAAAACTTAGTGCTAAATACCAGGAGGGAAATAAGGTGCATCAACTTAAGATTTTATTGAAGCGTCTTTCCAGCCCAGCTGCCGTCCACAGGGGTCATTACAGATAATCAGATCTTTAGAATCTAATACACCCTTATGGACAAAGAAAAAGATCCTTCAGGTATTTTCAAGTCCGTTCACGTCTTCGTAGCTTCTTATGTCTCCGACTGATGATTACGGTCTGAAACAAAAGCGAAAGGTACAGGGCCCCTACCTCATAGGTGGCACGCGACGGGCACCTGCCGCAGGAAGGTCACGCGGGGCCATCCGACAGGTCGCTAGTTGGGGTTTTTTTTGCGTAGTTGGGGATCGGCTAATGGGATTCGACGTTGAGAGGTTGTTAACCTCGACATGTTTAGGGCCCTTTTAAATTGTTTTGTTTTCGATGTCTTTTTCAACCGAGTTTGTGAACTCTTACACAGGCTCTCTCTCGTGCACGGGCTTGTTAAATGAAACCGATGACTTTATTGTGCAAACATTGTGTGCACTCTAAATTAGTTTTCAGTTACAATTACATGATGTGATTCACTCTGCTTTTTTATTGCATAGAAATGTTTTATACTTATGGCCATAGTCCAGCTGGAAAGCATATATATGTAGCTGAGACCGGGGTTAGGTTGTTACATTTAAAGATAAAACAAACCGCATGGGTAAACTCTCTTTTCTTACGTTATACGGTTGCTTTTATTCTTGTGGCTTTTTCACCGGTCTTAGAAGTGTTTGTAATCAGTAGCCGAGATACTGCGTATAAAAAGGTTAATTTTGACTTCTAAAGTAATTTTTCCTAAAAATTGTTGTTTTTTACTTGCGACTGAACCTTTGCACGTATCTCAATAATTTCTGTACCACATAAAAGTCTAGATTTCAGGAAAGGGAAGACACGTGAAAACGTTCCCTGAAACATTATCATATCACAATTGCGGAATAAAATGTAAAATGGCTTCATGTGCGGCAAGTTGTTACAACTGTGTCGGGGCAAGTTGTTTACATTGTAACAACCTGACCCATGAAAAATTTCATAATTATTTTTTTCTCCTTAAGAGCAATATGAAAAAAATGTATAAAAAGAAAAAGACCAAAGGGATGATTGGCTGTATTGGTCGTTCTTTGTGAAAGGTGTCTAATGAACTCGAAGTAAATTTCATAACACCTTAGAGATGTACTAAATGAAAATTACTAGTTATAGTTTTATTGCCACTTTATATGAAAATGGCTAGTTAAAATGAAAATTACGAATTCGTAAACGCGTAAAAATATTGTCTTTATACCTCCGTATTATGTTCAACTGTGTATTTTTTTATGATTTTTTTCTGCTCTCTACCGCGGCGCAAGTGTGCACACACAAAAAGTTTTTTTTTTGATATGACAGTTTTCTTTTTCGATTTTTCGGAAAGTTTACTTTATTGCCTACGCATTTTAAATATATATTTTGTTTTTTTACTACTCTATGTAGACAAAACAAAAGATGAAAAAAGGCTATGTTTTTCGGAACTGAATTATTTATAATGCAGAACAGTTGCGTTTAGGTCTCCGTATTTTATACGTATTTTTAATTGTTTTAAGAGCTCTAGTTATTAATGAACTAATTTATAGCAATAAGAAGCTTCCATCTCCTTTCCTCCATGAATAGTTTTATGCCGTATTTATAAGGCCTCTCAGGAGGAGAAAGGAGAAATAGAGTACTAAGAAAATTGAAATTATGTATTAAATGCGGAGGTCTAAAGCGTGAACTGTTATGATTTACTATGAAGCTGAACAAGGAAGCAAAAATTCTGCTATTTAAAAAAAAATCATTAATGCCAATGTGTTGAATACTAAAGGCATTTTTGAAGTTCCGAGCAATCTATTTTGAACTGTCATGTACACTGCATGAACTACAATTTTTGCTTTGTACTTTTTAAGTGTTGCGGTAATGCGAATTCGAAATTCTTATGATGTAATTTAACAATTTGGCCCGCGGGCCGTATAGATAGTTTAAGCGAGTTTGTTCTTTTTTTGTTTAGCAAACAGGAAAAGAAAATCTCATTGATAATTCAATGTGTGCATCTAGCCGAGATGGTATTATTATTATTATTTTTTTAAAATCAAGAATGAATCGCAGAGCAGGTTGCGCCAAAAAATGCAATAACTTGTGGTTTTGCTACAAGTCGCAGTTATCTTCGTCCAGCGTTTGAATGATATGCCAAACATAATTATATGTAAATATAGTTCTACTTCCTTCCAAGAAAAGGAGAGATAAGAAGTTACAGAGGGAGAGGTTCAGGTTCTTATATCCCTTTTCTAATGTTGAAGAGCACTTTTTCTAATTGCATAAAAATTATGAAATAATTTGGGAAAATGACAGTTTAAAAATTGAAGTTGGCTAAAACAGCTGCAATTTTCATGAGTTTTTTAAAATATGTATAAGACTTGGGGGGGGGGGGGGGGGGGGGGATAAAGTGAGAAATGTAATAATTAATTTTTTTTTTTTCATTTCTGAATTCTGACTTTAGCTGGCTGAATTTCTAAATTAATATTGTTCATGTAGTATGGATATCCAAAATTTGACATTCCGTTTGTGCATTATCTGCATGCGTGCTTTTTCCATTTATATTAAAAAGAAGATCTGCTGCAAAATAAATTAAAATACATGTGCTGCCATCTATTGACTAAATGAGAAAGTATTACAGGACCCTGTTCGTGGTAGGAGCAGAACAGAAAGTCGCAAAATCATCATAAATTCCAAGTTGATTTATTTCATCAAAAACGAAATAAAAAAATGAAAATGTCCCTATTTCTTCTTGTTGACGTGAAGTATTAGATTTAACTAGTCTTGAAATATTTGTTACAAACTTAGTGAATTACGTTTGCACTATATTTCAAGGGAATTAATTTCAAAATCATGGTTCTTTCCCAGAATTCACTGCTCGGTTTAAAAGTACCTACCTTTCAAGAGCTTAACTTACGGATAGATGTAGTCGGTTGGCTGTGCACCACATTTTCCTTAACCCGGTTTGATTCTTGGGATTCGAGATAATAACAAGAAAATAAAATGCACATATTTCACGATTAAAAGAACATTATTTTTAACACGTTCTCAGCCGACTCCTCAAGTGCGGGATGTCAATCACTTGCCACAGTGCTAACCACATGCGAGAGTTTATAGTACTATCGTTTGGAGGATTAAAAAAATTTATTCATGAAGTCGTACAAGTATGCAGGTATGAATATGAATAGAGCAACTGTACATACGAGGCAGTGAGAAGCGAAGGCATGTAAGTGACCAAAAAACGATTCTGAATAAAACGCGTTCAGAATTTGGATCTTCTGGGACTTTTAATGTTATTATTTTTCTAAATCACATTGGGGCAGAACAACTGTTAGTGCTATTTCTAACATCTCTTGGCACAATATGGAACGGTTCTTCCCCTACCATTTGCACTAGTTAGCTCAAAATTTTCAGTTTTGTCACTTACACCCCTTTGCTTCTAAATGCGTCATATATTCTCTAAAAATTCAACAACACTTTCATTTTGTATATGTTTTATTTGAAATCATCCATAAAAGCGTTAGGCGATCTCTGCATGCCCTCAATACATGTTTGCTACAGTTCAGACTGATCAATCAGTGTTCTTATAGTTAATGATGACCGAAAGGAAAATAATATCCCCAACTTAGAAGGTGTTTTTTTTTGGCCTTACAGAGCCTAATTGAACTTGTTACATAATTGATAAACAAATAGCATTGTTCACATAATAGTTACAGACGTAAAGGAAATTACCGTTTGTAGAATAAAGCTTATGCAGTGGTCGGCAAGCCGTGGATCGCGGCAGCATTTTGGAGTCTATATAGTTTAGAAGAGAAAAAAAAAATCAAATGACTTTACAGTAACTCAAATGAATACCGGCATTTCACATGTCAGTTTTATTTTAAAAACTAAACAAAAACTATTACAGTATTTTATCAAAGTTAAAAGAAATAATATATTAGTATCCGAAATATTGTTTTGATGCTAGTTCATGATGCTAACACAACATTATTTTTGAAATATTAAAGTAGGTATTTCATCAGCATCAAAACTTGTTCTGACAAGAATTAACCTATAATGTGACGACAGGCGCCGTCCCAACCTGTCTTATTAATAGTATACCGTAACTTATCAGTACCGTATCGCAGGCTCCCATGAGCCCATTTCTTTCGAACCCACTGATTTGTATGTTTGAACGTCCTTACTTCAAAATTGCGATAATAAATAATTTATATCTTGAAGTAATTCCGAATGCTGAGCCCTTTCAGCCTGATTTTCGTACGCCTCGGAATAACTTCACTATCGTTTATCGTCATACGGTCACGTGATGAATTCTAATCGAAAAGTCGAATGCGATTTTTTGCGTGACTGATAAAAAGATAGTGAAGCTAATTCCACATGGGCGAGAATCAGGCTGCTTGTGTAGACGCACTGTACGTTTATATCGCTAAGCATTTCGAGGAGAGTACTTGACTTGATACCTGATTTGATCCACGTGTTTGTTCTATTTTTCTTAGTTAGCACGGGAGAGGGGGGGGGGGGGGGGTGCTGAAATAAAAATTTAGCTTTCAGAAAGAAAATCACAAAATTTAAAGTACAGGAATAGAGTTTCTGAGAGATGAAGAGAAAAGTTTAGTTGTCATAATTTTCATGCATCGACACTAAATTTAAGATTCTATATTTTTCTGCAGTGACTTGATTTTATTTGCTGCTTAACACTGGTGTATAGACTGAAGCTTAGAGATACTTTAGAGCAGGGATACTCGGTTTTTTTCGGCTTGTGGCCCTCTTATGGGTACCAAATCTTGTCGTGGACCCCCTCATGTGTATGTATATGCATATATGTATGCTTGTATATTATGCATATGCTTATTTGTTTATGTGTTTATGTGTGTGGTGTCGGGTTCCGCAGGCGTGCGCATATTAAATTAAATGAAAAATATTTGTCAGTTTTAGAACAAAAAACTTCATTGAATGATACGATTGACCTAGGTTAAAAATCCACACATATGTAAAGAAAATTTGTGTAAAAATATTTGAAAGGTACAAGGAGTCTCTTGTTCAATTCAAGAAAATGAAACAGAGGACACTAGCAAAAATAAGCTCTGAGAAAAGATTATAACTATCAACTACTAAAATGATTGGGGAAAAAATGGAATGTTAGGTTGTTTTTGGTCACGTTAGGAAAAAGGGGTTCGGATTGGAGGGAGTGTTTCTCCCACAATTTTTTTTTCTGAAATTGAAGAGCTAAGAACACAATTTTAAGCAAATTTTGGTCACTTTAGGAAAGGGGTCGTGAGACACTTTTTAGCCGGTCGCCATAAAATTTCTAATTTTAATTAAAATTTTTTTACCACATAGACAAAATAACTCTTTTAAAGGAAATATCATGTTGAGTTATTTTGTGCTAAACTTAAAGGCATAAATTACAAAGAAATTATTACGTCTAACGACATAATAATTTTTTAACCGACTTCACAAAGGGAGGAGGTTATACATTCATACTGTATATATGTCGTTCTTTGGTCATATACGAGTAGAATAAAATCCATCTAAAATGTTTAAAAGAAAAAATGTACGAAAAATATTCATTTAATATAGATAAATATTCTAATACTATGAGAAAAATATTCAAATGATGTTCAGAATTTAAATAAATTCAAATAATTTACTGAAATATTCAAATATATTTCATTATACCGCTACAACAAATTTTCGTTTGAATGCTTCCACTATTTCTCGACAGGAGTCATCCGTGAACGAAAAAATCGTTCAGTTGATTCATCTGACGGCATTACCGCCAAAAAGCTAATCAGAACTACTTTCCTTTATGTGTTGGTGTCGAATTTAGCTCAGTTCTAAGCATTATATTTTCGGTTAGACTTGGAAGAAACACACAAAGTGTTAAAGTAAAAATGCAATCTTTCAGTCCAACTCCACTGTAAATTTATTTTACAGTCTTTGGACATTATAAAATGGAGCTGTATTCAGAAACAGCTTGGAGTCTAACGTATCGTTTTTGTGTCAAAACACTTGTAAAAGCGTGTGTGTACATATATTGAGGTCGTGGGTTGATTATTTGTTAAAATTGGATAATAAAATTGCTTTAATAAAACAAGATTTCGAGATATTTTCTCCGGAAATTTTCGAAATTAAAGCACTAAAAGCAATTTTAGACTATCTTCGGCAGCATTAAGAGGATAACGAGCCTTCTGACTAGCAGGTCCGCGCTTAAGTCTACCATAATACAAAATGTAATACTGGAAAATCTACGAGTGCACCGTTGCTAGACATTGTCGTCAAAATTGAGAACTTCCGAGTTTTACAATACCTTTACTGTACTAAACTAGTACAGTAAAAAAAGAAAAAGAATTGAAATTTTATAACAGCTGCCGCCTACCGGAAGCAGTATTATTTTCATTCACGTTGATAAAATAGATAAACTGTTTCATTAATTATCAATAATAACGTACACATTATTTTGTAAAGCATTTATAAGATTTCTTTGCTTTAAAACCAAAGGGTTAAGTTAAGAACTCGGAACCTATCTTAAACACAAAAGCATTTGCCATTAGGGTTATTCTTAAATATGAACGAATACACAAATCAAGGTATCGGGAGGGGAGGGGGGACGGTTCCATACCAACTAAAAGTATTCTTATGCCCTCCTAGGAAATTTTAGTTCTATGTTTTGTATGGGAAAGGGAAGGAGTTAGTAAATTGCTCTGATGGAATCCTTATATACCGAAATCCGAACTTCTGCTTCATGCCATCCACTTTTAAGCTATGATACGATGCATTCTATGGGAGGGAAACATTCAACCTGTAACGTTTTAAATTCTTGTCCCAACTCCTTATCCTTTTAGTATTTTGTAAATTTCTGAAGCAGATTTAATATTTCTATGGAATTCAGGCCTATTTGTTAAATAAATGAATTAATTTTCTTTCTTCATGCAAAGCTTTTTCTACTTTGCCATTTTGGACAAAAAAAGAAAAACAATCGCTAAATTTTCTGTTCTGAAGTTTCTTCTTGCGAAAATCCTAATAGGTTATATTGCTTACTCCAAATTAAACTACAACCAAGATTGAACCCTTAACGAGGAACTAAATTGGCGGAATATTTCAAGTAAACAAAATTTGAGTAGAATCCCTTTAGATGAAAAAAAAGTATAACTGTTACGAATTTTTTTCCCATTCATAACCAGTAGTTTTTCATCAAGCCAATCAAGTGAAAAACTACTAATAAATAATAATAATAATAATAATATCATTTTTTACACACAATAAAAGAGGTTGTGTTCAGATATTTTATTGAAAGACTCGTGTTTTTTCCTCAAGCCTTGGGTAGTCCCAATTTTTGACTTAGTCATCTTTCTCACCTCTCGTCCCAACAGTATTTACCTATGACATTGAAGTCGTAGTGCTGCCATCTATACATGTTGCTATATACTAATCATTACGAATCGATAATCCTCTTACAGCTCTGTGATAAAAATAAAATAGTGAAAAAATTCGAAAACAACGTAAAACTGCAAAAAAGCAACGTGTATTGCAGTCGTGTACTCTGAGCTTACAAGGAGCTATTTTTCAATGGAAAAGAAATGATTTTCTGGACGAAAAGATTGCTCACAAATGAATTTTTATTATTTTATCCGTTTTTATCCAACTTTCCCCTACTAAGTTATGTAAAACCAATTAAACGCCGTTCCGTTGACATTGCTTGCCGCTGTTAAGGCACCCAAAATGCAATATATTTAGTGAGAATTTTGCTTCTAGATGTTGAATTTGTCTCAAAGTCACATGTATATAATTTCTCAATAGATATAAATGAATTCTGTGAAAGTTGTTTCTTTGCCTGTACAGTATCTTTGCAGGAAAAACAACCCGCTATTGCTTAATATGAGTGTGAGTTTAGTTGTAAAAAAATGTTTTTGTTGCTTGCCGCTTATTATGTCTTTCAATGTTTGACAGATAATTGCGTGCATTAACGAGATTTTTGACTCGTCACTTGGTGGTTCAACTCTCCCGGAATTTCCTTGCGTATAAAGATTGATATGAACCAACTCTTCCACTCCAGAAAAACAAAATTCTGGTGGCCCCAGTGCTCATCTCAGAGAATAGGGGGACGTACTCCCTTCTGTATTCATTTTCCTTTTATTGAATTTCACGAGAATCCACACGAGAGATTATCACGAGAGATTATCCACAAAAAGCTACTCAGCTTTTTGTGGATAATATCGGTCATAGAGTTTTGTACAAAACAACTCTCAGATCACAGAAAATTCGCGTGAGAAATGGAATCTAAAAAAAAATTATTGTAAGTTATACAAGCAACTTAGTCCTAGATATAAATAACGTGGGGTTGAGTGTTACTGCTTATTTTTTTTTAACTCTAAAAACTACTTTTTCACTGAAAGAAGTTGAAAAACGTATAAAAAATTTGTAATCTAATAGGCAAACGTTCCAAATAACTTCCACGAAAAAAGAAAGTCATTAGCGCTTCGTATTCTTTGGCGTGGGAAAACTACTTTTTGTGGGAATGTTTTGTTTTCTTTTCTCTTTTACAGCCATATCTAAATCCTTCTCCACCCCTAAGAAGTTTTAAATATTACTTGGATGCACTGACTTATTAATGGTTCAAAAAATCAAATTTACCTCTTTTCAAATTGAGTCTTCTATTTTTTTTGGGGGGGTGGGTGGGTCTAAAAATAAAAATAATTAATTAAGAGCACTTAAATTAATTTAGCTTTTACGCATACGTAAAATTTTGATACATTTTGTACTTCTTTTCTTAAAACAATCCCAATCTGAAGAATGTTTCAGTGTATCACTTACACTATAAAAATTGCCCCTATGAAGTCTTAAAATTATGACATTACTTGAAAACCTCTTAGTAAAAAAAAAAAAAAAAAAAAAAAAAAAAAAAAAAAAAAAAAAAAAAAAAAAAAAAAAAAAAAAAAAAAAAAAAAAAAAAAAAAAAAAAAAAAAAAAAAAAAAAAAAAAAAAAAAAAAAAAAAAAAAAAAAAAAAAAAAAAAAAAAAAAAAAAAAAAAAAAAAAAAAAAAAAAAAAAAAAAAAAAAAAAAAAAAAAAAAAAAAAAAAAAAAAAAAAAAAAAAAAAAAAAAAAAAAAAAAAAAAAAAAAAAAAAAAAAAAAAAAAAAAAAAAAAAAAAAAAAAAAAAAAAAAAAAAAAAAAAAAAAAAAAAAAAAAAAAAAAAAAAAAAAAAAAAAAAAAAAAAAAAAAAAAAAAAAAAAAAAAAAAAAAAAAAAAAAAAAAAAAAAAAAAAAAAAAAAAAAAAAAAAAAAAAAAAAAAAAAAATAGGCTTCAAACTGCTTTATACGTCTTTGTATTTAAAACTGGCTTCAAACTGCTTTAAACAACTTTAACCTAAAAGAGACGTATAAAGACTTTTGGAGCCGTTTAAAATTGGCTTCAAAAGTCGGTGGCTCCAAACTGCTTTCAACATCTATATGTATATATATATATATATATTCAATAACTATGTAACAGATTTTCAAACAAATAAAATTTTGTTTATTCTAATACTCTTAAGGAATTGTATGCAATAAGCGCTCGCACGTACGCATAAATGATTGCAAATTTCATTACTTGTAAATCAGCTCTATTTGCAATTCATGCTTTAATATTTCATCATATTTTTAAAAGTTCATCTTTCAAGCTATCTATGTGGGGAAATGTAATGCTTTGGAGATACATCTACTGATATAGTTGGAACAAAGTAAGAAAACAAGATTTTGAGAAGTAATTGAGTGCAAGCAAACTATGATTTTATAATTTTATTGCATAAAATTGCTTGTTCCTTCAACTCACGATAACCCAAGCTTCAATAACTCAAATTTTTGAATATCTCAAGAAAAAAATTATTTTTCTGCACCTTTATTACTTTTTAATGTACCTTTTATCTCTTTAACTTGAAGTTTATCTTTCTTTTGTCTTGATAACTCAAACCTTTTTTTCAGTTGAGTTGACTCCTTCCCTCCTTTTGTCTCATTATTTCAAATATCTCAGAACAACAGATTTTTAAACACTATAGCGCTTAAAATTTGAATAGTTAGTTGCGATACTTCATCTTCTGCAGTTCAACACTATCTAACTTCTGCTAGGACAATTAAAACTAACATTTGCTAAGAATTTGATTTGGGCTTGTATTGAATCATGACTAAACATAGTCATGAAAGCATTTCATACTATTTAACATTTGGAAAATAATAAAGCTAAAAGGAAGTAATAAAGCTAATGTGCAGGAAAAGTAATGCCCATTAAGCTGTTCTGAATAGAAGTTTTAAATGAAGTGTGATGCATGTTTATTTGGTGCACATTTTAGTATAATGTAGACTACATACATAGAACTATTTTTGTTGAAAAAAAATGTTCTTTGAACTTTCAATGTCTTGAATTATTATTTCTTCCCTTCATTTTCAAACTACTGAGTGTTTAACTGTTTAACATTTTATTTTGTGATGAAAACTTTCATTTACCTATGAATAAAATTCTTTTCAATTCTTGTTTCCTTTCAGAGTTCATGAAAAGCTCATGAGTTTGCAGAAAATCCAGTTAGATGGTTTAAATAACTGGTTGAGTGAAATGGAGCAAAAGTTATCACATTTACCTCCCCTTGGTCCAAACTTAGATTCTATCAAGAACCAAGTTGAAATGCAAAAGGTTATATCTGAATTAAACTTACCTCTGCATGTTGTCTTTCCTTTAAGATTGGTTTTTATGATTTATATAGAATATATATATATGTATATATATATACATACATACATATATATATATATATTTGCACAGTCGGGAATACCACCTGCACAGATTTTCTGTGAGGAAAAAGATAAAATGTTTGTAAAATGAGGTACAGATCAAAGATTTAATATTAATCTGCTTTTAATGCGTAATCTTTTTTCTGCGTAACAGGGGTGTCCATTAGGAGGGGTTTTACTTTAATTGGAGTATTATTTATAAAAAATAAATCTTTAAAAAATTCTTGAACTAATAAAAATTCTTGAAAAATTTTGTGTTAAATGTTCTAAATGATCATGCAAGGCAGAATGCTTGGAAGTTTTCCATGCATAAAGTTAATTTTTAAACTTTAGTGGCAATGGCATCCACCGACAGTGGTGCTACTTGAAAAATGGATGCCGATTACTGGGGCACGCACTAGGTCTGCAAAGGTTAATGACCATAAGCAGCCCCATTAGAAAGAAAGGAAGAACAAAAGAAAAGAAAGTTAATTTTGTTCACTCACAATAACTTGATCTGTCTGGAAAGATAGCAGCAAACTGAGAATTAACTCAATTCCAATCCAACAAGGGTACTTAGTTTGACTTTGCAGCTCCCACATTGTTTCACATGCAAATGGTTTCTTATGATTCTCTGCACCATTGTTAAAGGGGATTTGGTTTAGCTCATTGCCAATTCAGCACCTGTGTGAAATACCTGGAAGTTCAAGAAACAGTGGATGAATTAGCGCCTCATATACCAGTGTAGATCTTTAAGTATGCAAAGTGTACTGGGTACTATATTAATGCATCGATGTGGAGAAAAATTCTGAACCAGTTTAATGGTGTACATACACCGGTGCTTGAATCGCAATGTATTACATAGTATATATATAATTATATATACAGATGTGGGAATTTTCCCAATTAACTAATATAGACTTACTAAATAACTGAAACTATATATCTGCGGACTCATACTTGAAATGTGCAATAAGACGCAACAGCGGATTGATTCAGATGAAGTGAGGCATCAAGGAACAATGTTAGGCGATGTTGTAGTTACGAGGTGAATATTCTATGTTTACTGTGATGTTTTTATCATTAATAAATATTGCGTTTGTGCTAAATTATATCATTGATGAGACACACACCACCTGAGACCACACACACACACACACACATATATATATGTATGAATGCAAAGGTTAAAAGAAAAATCAACAGTCTCTATTTCTTTAAAAACTAAACAAGGAGATAATAATAAAACTTTTAAATATTAGCATGCATTTTTCCCTTGAAAAGGGTTGTCAGCATTTTCCAAACTTTTGCTGCTTTGATTTTCAGTATAAATTGAAAACTATTTTTTTGTACAGATTTTCAGCAGAAAAGAAATAGCTTCATATAAAAATTAAGTTAATTTCTATGACTGTCATATGCTGTTTTTTTAAAAACTGTTTACTGTTTGGTACTTTTGAAGCAATTTTTAAGATGAGTGTATGTTTGATTTCCAGGAACTACAAGAGGAACTGAAAAGCAAACAGGAAGCTGTGAACCGTTTGAAAGAAATTGTTGTTATTGTTGATGAAGATGGAAGTAGAAACGGTAAAGATATTTCATATTCTTCAATTCTTACCATATCTATTGGTATTTTCTTGCCATACATTAAATAAATATTTTTGATATGATTTTTTAGCGTATGCAGCTTTAGAAAAACAATTACCTATAATAGGAGAAAGATGGGCCAATGTTTGTCATACTGTAGAAGAACGAAGCACTCTTTTGCAGTCTTTGGTTCCTCAGTGGCAACAGCTAGAGGATGAGGAACTGTGCTTCAGTCAGTGGCTGTACAGGAAAGAACAGCAACTTTCTACTATTAGTCAAGTTCCAATCAGTGATAATCGTGCCTTATTAGAACAAGTGAAACTTCTTCAGGTTAATATCTAAAAAATATTCTAATACATATGCTACATATAGATATTTGTTATTTGAAGGAAGATGTTGATTAAGAAAATGTAACAACAGGTGTCTACTAATACTGAAAATACTTGAAATACTGGAAATGTACTGGATTTTTTTTTACATACTGCAATTATACCAAAACTTTTATTGAAATACAGAAAAAATATTTTGAAATGTTTGATTTTTTGTGTTAGATTATTTTCAAGTGTTCCAATGATGTGAATTAAGAGCAAAATATGCTATAATCCATTGTAACCCTAACTTTGTTTAGCATTTTTCTTTCTCAAGCAGAAATATTTTCCCCCAACAAGTGAATAATCAGGGTTCTACAAGGTCAGGTAAAGAATGAAGTAGTCGGATAAATTCAAAATAAGTCCAAAAAGTTGAAAAATCAGAAAAATATCTGAAAGGTCAGGGAAATCAGAAAAAGAGGCTGCTTCTATGGTCACTTTCATGCAGGTTATAATGAAATTCTTAGTAGAATATTAAATGTTCTGAATTTCATTAAATCATTTTCTCTTTTTTTTTAAGAGTAAGTATAAAGCTTTTTTCTACTAAAATTCAAGAACAGGAAGTTTAATTGTAGACAAGTTAGTTATCTCAGTAGAACCTAATTAGTTCAAATCTTCTTAAATTCTGTAATCTGGAGTTACTTTGTGCAAAGAACGAATTTTTTTCATCTTGGAAATTCCGCTAAGACAGGGCTCAACAACTGTCAATTCATGAAAGACATATTACATGTTACCAGAGCCAAATTTAGCTCCACACTGTCTGTTGGCAAAACTGAAAGCTGCCCCCTATTCCCAAAAGAAGCAAACCTATCTTGACTCACACAACAAAATCCTTGGAGAGGAGCATTCACCCAAAAATTTAAAAAACAAGCTTATGCAGAAATATTCTATTTATTTCTACTCTATTCTATTATTATTCTATTAATTTCTATATGATGACTAGGGCAAATACTGGTTTAGGGTATCTTATTAAGTGATTGACATAGAAGCATTTAAAATATATACCTTATTTTCATGAGGTGTTGTTAAAAATAACAATTTAATGAAAAGCAAAAAATGTCATTATAGAAAATAGAAGTTTAGAGCTAAACAAATGTAAATAAACAAAACTAATGTTTAAAAAATGATGCATATCATGAAATTAAATTGCTCACAAGCATTAAGAGATCTTATAGCATGTAGGACTTAAGCAAGATAATCGCATAACTGTTCACATGTTACAGTTAAGAGTTTTAATAAAACTTTTGTAGCAAGAGCAATTAGTTATACTTTTATGATTGAAAATTAGTAATCACTTTTTGAATTCTTCAGAATCACACTATTGTTTTGAATTTAGTAGACTAATGAGTTATCATTTTGTTCATTTAAGTAACATTTGGATTTTAGTATTTTAATTTTTTAGATTGTGTACCCAATGGTTAACCATAACAGACAATAGTCCTGTATTCTTTTGATTATTTAACTCATCATTACTTGCTAGGTAGTTTATACTTGTAAATATTATTGCGCTAAAATATATTGTTATTTATTTTTAACAACCTTTGCCAAAAACAATATTTCAAGTTTTATTTTGCTCATAATTGTGCAGATAACTGAAATTTTGTTGTTTAGTTTTTATAAAATTTGGCATACGGTTAAGTCATTGTCTATGCTGTTGAAGCCTAGTATTCATGTTATACATCAGACTCTTAAAACAAAATGCAATTCTTGCCAACAATTCAGTTGCATAACTATTCTTTTTTTAAACTCGATTGCTAGTATTTCTGTCCACATTATTTACAGTTGATTAAAATTTAGATATTAAAAGAGCTGTAATATGAAACTTGTCAAATTAACAGCTTCATTTTGGCAATCTAGAAGCATTTTGAAAGGTTTCAAGGAAATGGATTCGATTCATAATCATTTAAACAAAATTATTTTTGTGTTTGCAGCATGAATTTATTTTGCAACTTAAATGCTTAGGGATTATTTTTTTTTTAGTGATTTATGTCTACTTAATGTGTTTCATCAGTTTTTCCTTGAAGTATATTTTTAATATTTAAAGTTTATTTGATGAATAGCTTTTCAGTGTTGGAAGTGTAATTTTCATTTTTTAAAACCTTTTTTAAATTGTTCTATTTTTTTTTTTTTTATTTTGGTGACAGCTAATCATTGTTAAATTTGAAATGTTTATCACTTTTCTATTCACAACATTTTTAATTCCTAAAATGATTTTCACATTGAAGTTAAAACCTATATAATAGTTATAATGTACAACAAAAATGTATGCCTTGTGTTATTTTATTTATGAAATACACAATGCATTTCTATCTGCATTTGTTATTTTTTAGAAAAAATTTATATTCCTACGTAAAAGGCAGTTATATAAAGGTTTTGCAAATGCTTTAACTTTTATGTAATATCTTTTTGTATACATTTGCAGCTCAATTCTGTATTTGAAATATAGTTCTTCAGTGTTCTGAAAGTATTACAATTTAGAATTATCAATCGCTTCAAATTTTCAATGAAGTAATTTGGTGTAACATGGAACCGTTCATAAACAGGGTTCGTACGGTCCTTAAAGGTCCTTAGAAAGTCCTTAATGTTCATTTTCATTTTTAAGGTCTTTAAAAGTCCTTAAATCGTCCTTTTTTTTTAATTCCAGGTGCTTATTTTTTTTTTGTTGAAATAAGAAGGTACCCATGCGCTCTATTTGTTTTGCTACCTTTTATATTCTTCACAAGAATCAAACTTCTTTCATTTCAACTAATTCGAACCTCAAATTTGATTTGCTGGGGTCCGGTACTATAGCGGCTTTCGGACAGACCCAAAACGGCGGATTGACAGGACCAAAAATGACGGATTTACATAAACATCATCGCATTTTTACTGCAAATTGCAGTGCTTTCTCAGCTGGTGGATAAATAATTAACTCTTGTTTTTTTAATTTTTTTGAAAAGGTATAAGTAAATTGATGTGGTTATATATTTAAAACAAAAAATGTTCATGGATTTTGATAAAATGTTTCAAACTACAAAACATAATTCAGTTAAAATGAACTTGTACCAACCCACATGGCAGCTCCCAATTTGCTATTTCCTGCAACTGTATGAAAACGAAAATCGAGCTACACCTAAAAAAAAAAAAATTAAAATATTAGTAGAGAAGTCAAATCCAAACACCAAGCATTTGTACAAAATGCATGGGCACCATTTAAGACCACAGAAAAACAAATCACACACGTTCCCTCATTTTGCTTTTAAAACAGAAAAGAAGAAGGAATAAAATTGAAAATGGACTTTTAAGGACTCAAAGGGAAAAAATTTCATAAATAAACAAAAATCGGGAATTTTCAAAAAAGGGCCGAATTTCGGAATTTCGAATTTGGGATTCCATACTATTTTTTAAATTTAGTTAAAGTAAATAAATATTCTTTTTTTGCATGAAAATTGTTACTAAATCATCTACATTCTAAACAATTATCAATAAAGCATGTAGAAGCAGCTCTTAACAAGTAATCAGTTAATAAATATTGCTTTTGAAACTTTTTTTTTAATTTAAGGGGGGGGGGGATACTTCAAAGAAGCATATTGTTGACATCTAGCTTAACAATTTACCGACCGGCCGTCGATTAATTGACCTTTTGTTCTCAATGCATACCGACCGGCCGTCGATTATTCGACGTTTGCTCCCCAGCGCTTACCGACGTTCGTCAATTAATCGACGTTTTGTTCTCAGCGCATACCGACCGGCCGTCGATTATTCGACGTTTGCTTGCGGTGAAAGGGCATAGTATGTTCGAACCGCTATCGGTCGGTAAAGTGTTAATAAAAGAGATACATTTAACTAATAAATAGGCAAAAAAAAAAAAAAAAACTTTCAGCTTTTTTTTACGTTTGACCAATTGCATGTATGATTATCGCTTATTTGTACTGTTAAAGGTAAAAGAATGAACACTAAAATAAGCGCTGAGTTGCTAACTCTCCCGATCGCTTTTCAGCTGATCTTTCGCTAAACAATTTGTTCTCCCATTGTTTTTTTTTTAGATCAAATAAATTCCTGTATCGCAAATTTGTTCTAAAGCAATGTTTAAATATTGAGTAAATTTTTATCGACCAATTTAGCTTCGCGATCGTTCGCTGTAGGGTTTTGTTGTGTGGGAGATGATGAATATTTGCTGCGTTAATCAAAATTTGTATCTCGTGAAATTTCTTAATTTGCAGTAAATTGAAGGAATCAACCTCTTCTTAAACCTATACACTGTAGTAGCGAAATGCTCCGTTTCCCCCTAGTTTTTCTGTTTTTATTTGTGAACGAAAAAAATTTGAATTTTTGCAAAAAGATCCGATTTTTCAAGCTGATGTACAAGTATTTTTATCTAAAGGGATTGTACTACAAAACAAGAAACTTTTTAAAAAGACATGTATTAATTTACATGATCTTTCATAACTTATAAAGCGAAAATGTAAAAACCTATTTTTCGGAAACTTGCTAACAAATAGCATGTGCTTCGCCGAAAATTGCACGCAGCTTTTGAGACTTCTATCTTTTTGCATCCTGTATATATATGAATTATTTAAAAAGTTGACAGTGGTTTTAGTATTTGCAGCCTGTAGTCTGCTTGTTTTATTTTTTATTTAAAAAAATTGTTCAATTTTTTGAAACTTTATTAAAGTTAAATTTTGGCAGTTACTATTTGAGGGTAATGTACAAAGTTTTAAGCGAATAGACTCCATTTTTTATTTGTATATTGTTTCCAAAATGAAATATTTTTCTCAAGTTAAAAAAGTTTTTTCTGAATTGTTGCAAGCTCTTCTAAAAAAATTAAAAAAAATATTTATGGCAGAGATAAAAATTTAAATAAGCCTAAATTGAGATGCTGGCAACATAAGTTAAGTAACATGAAAAAAAAAAAAAAAAATAAAACACAAATTCTCAAGACAAAGTGCAGCGTTTTCTTTAATAATTTTTTTTTAATTGTTTTTCATTTAACTTGTATTTTATAGCACTAACCATTTTTGATAATTTTTCATATCATGATAATTTGCTTATATATGATTAATACTTGTGTTGTGTGCTTCTTATTACTAGCTCCAATAATTATTTAATTCCCTGACTGTATTGGACATTAGAAAAGCAACAAGTCAAAGAGAGCTCTATAAAAGTATTTGTGTTGTGCTCCTAATAAAAATACGATGTTAAATCAATTTCCTCTTTCAATAATGCTTCCTTTTTAAATAAACACAACAGTTTGTATATTTCGAAAAAGTTGCGAGGTCCTTAAAATTTTTTGTAGGTCCTTAATAAGTCCTTAGAAAGTCCTTATTTTTGGTTTGGGCAAAAGCGTACGAACCCTGATAAATGATGTCACGCTTTTTTCCGATATATTTGACCCCCTCCCTCCTTCATCACAAAATGTCACACTTCAATGGACCCCCTAAGCCTGTTGTCACACTTCTAATTACCCCCTCCCCTCCCCTTGTCACACTTTGTCACAATTTCACAAACCCCCCCCCTCCCCCCTCGAAGTGTGACATCATTTATGAATGATCCCATTGTGGTTTAGTATAATTAAAAAGTTCATATTTTTCAATTAATACAGTAAAAGCTCCTTATTCGCTCTTCCTTCATTCGCGTTGTCACTATTCGCTGATTTAAAAAATGCGACCCAATTCCTATATTCGCGGCTAAAAATTTCTTTGTTCGCGGATCTAATAAGTACATACATAATAATAAAAGGATTCTAATAGGTATCCAACCCAATATTTGAAGTTCAAGTTGAAATTATTTAGTAAGAAATTGGTTCGAACAAAGTGACATTTAGGAATTGCTTGAATCGCAAAATGAAGATTTGACTTAAACCGACTTGGAGGAAATGTTAAATTCACAGCCCATTGAAGAAGAGGCTTCAACAAGCACTGGAAACCTGACATTAGATTTGAAAAATCTTAGTGAAGGTTTAAGAATGGCAAATGAGCTTTGCGATTTCTTTATTAACATTTATCCGTCTATGGAACAAAGTCTTATTTTTAAGAGGCAAATTGCTAGTGCAACTGCTGCGTATCAGTCTGAATTGAAGGAGCTTTTAAAAACTGCCAAGCAAGAGAAAATCACAAAATTCTACAAACCATTGCCTAAGCCTTAAGATAATTAATCAAAATGTTCAAAAACTTCAATTAAATTGATATTTTAAAGTATTTGTTTTGTTTTTTTATTTTGTCACCTAGGAACGTATCCCCTATAATACCATATAAATTACCATTCCGTATTCACGGTTTCTGTATTCGCGGCATATTTATGGAACATATACCCCGCGAATAAAGAACTTTTACTGTAATTATTAGTTGAAAAACATGAACTTTTCAATTATTTGTATAATACACACATATTATAATATGTGTAATACATAAATTTTCCAAATTTCATTGATATTTTTTTGTCTTGTGATTTTTCCAGTCAGTTGAGCAAGACTTAGATATCCATCACAGGTTATTTAACCAGTTAACAGAACGAGCACAAAAGATCAAAGATCAACTTGAAAAAGGATCTTTAGGTGTAATTGAAATTACAGAAAAACTAGAAAAGTTAACGCAAAGGTGGGATGCATTGGTGCTACAGATGGAAACCTTAAGCAAAAAGGTAAAAATAATTTTGAATGCTCTCTCAAAATTGGTAATGTCCTCCAAAAGTAAAAAGTCTTTTCTATTTCTCGTATATGTTTTTTGTCTCAGTTTTTTTTCTCCTGCTGTATTCATATTAATGTAAATAAGAAAAATTTTGCTCATCCATACACATAGTGACAGATCTATTACAATGAAAATTGTTGTGAATGAAATATACTACAAAAGACAAATAAGTTTTGTTTGAGTGTAGATAGTTGTTTCTTCAATGATTGAGGAACATGTGCATATTTCAGGTATAAATTTTTAAGTAAATACATTGTTCTGTCCAATAATATCTCCTCCTACTCTTTCATTAGCATACAGCTGTGGAATGTCACGTATGTAAAAAATGTCCAACATAATAGTTAAAAACAAAACATAATAGTCTAGTTTTATAAACTTCGCCATTCCGTTTTGATCTCTTTAACTGTGCACAGTATGCCATTTCCACTAGTTTTGATATTTCTCGAGTAAAATTTTTCGTGTTTTTTTACCATATTAAAATGAAATAGTTTTTCCCCCTTTGTATTTTGAATTTGAATTTTTGTTGCCTTAGAAGTTGGTTGGTACTTATGTTTCAGAGCAATTTTCCCTATTTTGTTGTAGGTAGAAATAATTATGTATTCCAAATTTACCGTAGGAAATGTGTTATTCGTGCAATAATTCAATATGTTTGCCAATCAGTTTATTTATCGACCAGTTCTTTTTTTAATGTGCTGTCATATTAAATTAATATCTTTCTATACTATATTTAATATTTTTTATAGCTTTCAAGTGTGGATCAAGAAAAACAAATTTCTAGTAGCAAACAAAATGAATTGGTGCATTCTTCTCCACCACTTTCTAATCAAAAAGTAAGAAAGCATTTATGATTACACATCTCACTATTTTAATGTTAGAAATAATGCAGCTTAGATAATTTTTAAAACAAATGTAATGTTTTCATTTCAATATTTTGTTTATTTCTTGTTCTGTTATTTTTTTATTTATTTTTCTTTCACTTCCTGTTAAGTTTGCAACTTTTCCTTTTTTCTTTTGTTCTCCCCTCCCCCTTTTTCTTTCTTTTTCTTTTTTTGCAGTGTATTTTAGACTTTGGAATGCCACACTTTTCTGTTTCAAGATGATGACATTTGTTTCGAAATTCTTAATTTTTTAGTTTCTCATGGTCTTTTGCTTTTGTGGACAGATAGTAATTGAATGTGAGATCTTGTGAAAATGTAAAGAATATATTACTAAATGTTTAGTAATATATTACTACTAAATTGTCTTTGTTTCTTTTTAAAGCTAGTTTTATTTAACCACACAAATTAGTTTTCTTATTACAAGGCAATTAAATTGGTGTACAAACCACTAATAATGTAAAGATATTAAAAAAACACATTGTAGCTTAAAATTAATAATTTTTTCTCCCTTAAGCTCTTTTGTAAGGGTAAAATTAAATTTAGTTGATAAATAGTTTACTTTTCCCAGAAATTCCAAAATATTTCCTCTAAGTAAAAAAGTATGTCTAAAATTATCTCTTTTATAGGAAAGTGAGCAGGGAGGTGCCAAAAAGAGATGCTTGGATAGCTGGAAGTTACAAGAATGGCAAAGAAGTTTGGACGATGTGTGTGTGTGGCTTGATCGTGCAGAGTCAACAATGGGGTTAGCAGCTTATGAAAGCTCTGGGAATGATATCTCTCCATGGGATACTCTATGCCTTGATGATCAACAAGTGCTACTTGAGGTAACAATTCATGATCTTTTTTTCAATACCCATTTTATATCAAGGTTCGTACGGTCCTTAAAGGTCCTTAGAAAGTTCTTAATGTTCATTTTCTTTTTTAAGGCATTAAATAGTCCTTATGTTATATTTGAGTTTCTTAATGTTTTTTGTTAAAATAGGAAGGTCTTTCAAAAGAAGACAATCTTTCACATCCTTCACAAGAATCAAACTTCTTTCATTTCAACTACTTAATCGAACCTCAAATTTCGTTTGTTCGAGTCCGAAACTATGGCGGCTTTCGGACAGACCCAAAACGGCGCATTGACAGAACCAAAAATGGCGGATTTACATAAACATCAACGCATTTTTACTTCAAATTGCAATACTTTTTCAATTGGTAGATAAATAAGTAATTTTTTTTTCTTAAGGTATAACTAAATTGATGTGCTATATATTTTTGCAAAAAAAAACATGTTTATGGATTTTGATAAAATGCTTCAAAATAAAATACCCAATTCAGTTAAAATAAACTTGTACCCACCCACATGGCAGCTCCCAATTTGCTATCTCCTGCAATTGTATGAAAAAGAAAATCGAGCTACATCTTTTAAAAAAATGTTAGTAGAGAAGTCGAATCAAAGCACCAAACATTTGTGCAAAATGTAATGGTGCCCGGGGTAATAACTATTTAAGATGACAGAAAAACAAATCACACAAGTTCCCTCATTTTGCTTAAAAAAAGAAAAAGGAATAAAATTTGAAATCTGGACTTTTAAGGACTCGAGGGGGAAAAAAATTAGGGAAAGGTGCGCTTAAGGAACTGATTTCATTTTTTAACATGGTTAGGTTTTCTTATTCTATCTTGGTTTCCTGAGTTTAGATCATGTAAGAAATATATCTACAAGATTGCTTCTATTTGAACCGAAACTTACTGGTATTTTTTGATTTAACAGTTTCTAAAATTAATATTTTTTCTGATTTTACAACAAAAAAAACCTCCCTTCCCCCAGGAATTTTGAAAATGGGCCCAATTTCAAGATTTCAAATTTGGGATTCGATACTATTTATTAAGTTTAGTTACAAAGTTAAAAAAAAAATTTCCATGAAAATTGTCAGTAAATCATCTACATTTTAAACAATTATCAATAAAGCAAGTAGGAGCAGCTCTTAACAAGTAATCAGTAAATAAATACTGCTTTGGAAACTTTTTTTTTCAATAAGGGGGGAAAATGCTTTAAAGAAGCATATCATTAACATCTAGCTCAATAAAAGAGACACATTTAACTAATATGTAGGCAAAAAAAACTTTCAGCTTTTTTTTGCGTTTGACCAATCGCATGTATGATTATCACTTATTTATACAGTTAAAGGTAAAGGAATGATTCATTTTTATTATAATTTTTTTACATCTTACGCTATAATAAACGCCGAGTTGCCAACTCTCCCGATCGCTTTTCAGCTGATCTTTTGCTAAACGGTTTGTTTCTTACACAGTTTTGTTTTAGATCAAATAAATTCCCGTATCGAAAAAATAAATTTATTAATTTGTTTTTTGAAGAGCAATGTTTTAATATTTAGTAAATTTTTAGCGACCAATTTGCTTTGCGATCGTCCGTTGCAGGGTTTTGTTGTGTGGGAGATTATGATATTTGTTGCGTTAATTAAAATTCATATCTCGTGAATCTTCTTACTTTGCAGTAAATTGAAGGAATCTGACAGCTTCTTAAACCCATACACCCTAGTTGCCAAATGCTCTGTTTTCCCCTAGTTTTCCTGATTTAATTTATTTAACTTCGAAAATCCGATTTTTTGCAAAAAGATCCGATTTGTCAAGCTAATGTACAAGTATTTTTATCTGGAGGGATTGTACTACAAAACAAGGAAAATTTTTATGGGACTTTTTAAAAATATATGTATTAATTTACATGAATTTTCATAACTTTTTTTTTGGAAACTTGCTAACATCTAGCATGTGCTTCTCCGAAAATTGCACGCAGCTTTTGAGATTTCTATCTTTTTTGCATCCTATAAATGTATCAATGAAAGTTGACAGTTGTTTAGTATTTGCAGCTTCTTGGCTAAGAGGTGAAAGGGTGTTTGGTGGAGAAAAGTATTTGCAGCTTGTAGTCTGCTTGTTTTATTTTTTATTTAAAAAATTTGTTCAGTTTTTGAAATTTTATTTTAGTTAAATTTTGGTAGTTACTATTTGAGGGTAATGTACAAAGTTTTAAGTGAATGAGCTCCATATGTTTTAAATTGTATGTTGTTTCCAAAATGAAATATTTTTCTCAAGTTGAAAAAGTTTTTTCTTGATTTTTGTAAGCTCTTCTAAATAATTTTAAGAAAAATATTGGTTGGTTGGTTGGTATGAAAAAAATAAATAAATTAAATACAAATTCTCATGACAAAGTGCACCGTTTTCTTTGACATTTTTTTTTAAATTTAAATTGTCCTTTCATTTACGTTGTATTTTATAGCACTAACCATTTTTGATAATTTTTCATATCATGATAATTTGCGTATATATGTTTAATGCTTGTGTTGTGTGCTTCTGTTATTACTAGCTCCAATAGTTATTTAACTCCCTGACTGTATTGGACCTTAGAAAAGCAACAAGTCAAAGAGAGCTCCATAAAAGTGTTTGTGTTGTGTTCCTAATAAAAATACGATGTTTAATCAATTTTCCCTTTCAATAATGCTTCCTTCTGAAATAAACATAACAGTTTGTATATTTCAAAAAATTTGTGAGGTCCTTAAATAGTCCTTAGAAAGTCCTTATTTTTTTTTTCGCCAAAAGAGTACGAACCCGGTATATGATGCTTTAAATTTTTATTAATAGGTAAATAACTCTTTTGCACATGATTAGTTCATGATCTTTTTCTTTTTTAATAGTTTACACATTTATATATTGTACAATTATTGCATTTAATAAATAGAAAGATAAAATATGTTTTGGTGGAAAAAGATAAATTTGTTGAAAAATTTTCATTTTACGAATATGCTAGGTTTCATGTACCTCTACTTTTATTTATTTATTTTTGAAAAAAGTACTTTCTCTTCTTTGCATTAATTTAATAGTTTTTATTAATGCCTTTAACATAAATGCACTGTATTGTTGGGATATTATTTCACTATTTATGCATAAGCTAATATAATTTAAAATCCTTTTAATATGTGATAGTTATAAGCAATGTTGTTTTGGGAAAAGAAATGCTCCGGAAAATTTGTCTCGTGGCCTCATGTCCTAACGAAGGATTGTGTTGGCATTTGTAGATAATTATACATTTTTGAGGATGTTGGGAGGTTTGCTGTTTTCACTGAAAAATCAGCTTTTACAGGGAAAATAATGTGTTCAAAATGATTATTTTCGGTATCTTGCTGGAACTATGATTTGATTTTCCTTGTTTTTAACTTGATATTTTAAAATGTAGCTTGTATGTGTGCTTCTTTATCTAGACCAGGGATCAAAACCCTTTTATATATTGAGAGTGCAAGTTAAGTATAAAATCAAACTAAAGTGGGGGTGGGGAGATCAATTTTCTTATATTTATAGTTATAACAAGGTAAAAATAAACTTAATTACTTTATTGCAGGTCGTTTCAAATCATACATTCAAATATAACTGCAAAATTTATATTGCAGAGTGAATAATAAAGTAAATGAAACAGTTAATGTACCAAATTAGCTTTTAGTTCACAATTCCAAGCTTTCAGTTGTCAAGACAGGATCAGTAAAATAATTTGTTAATAAGATAACTCATCTATTTATGGTTATTTCTTCACCATGATTTGTTAATTTGAAAGAATGATTAAATAATGAATGTAAAGCAACATTACACTACAAAAAATACAATGGTAGTTGTTTTTAAACACCTTACAATTAAATATTATTTAGTTTTTCATTTTGGCCATTGCTGAATAAATTTAATTTTTGTGATAACAGCAAACAAAATTTTATTACCAATGTAATCATTGTGACAAGACTGTAACTTCATGCCTAAATGATTTTTGAAAAAATGTTTCTAATTATTTGTTGGAATTCGGAGGAGGGGGTGGAGTGAAACAAGTAAGTAAGTTCTTGAGCAGCTGATTCTTAGTTCATGAGAAACTCCAACCAAAATATGATGAAGATGCTTATGTCTAAACAGTTAAGATTGAACGTGAGGTAGTAACAGGGTTTGCTATTTAGTTTGGTTTACATCCAACTTGTACCTTTCTTAACTGTGTCTTAAAAAAATTCATTAAAATATTTTGATTGGTGATGTATTAGCAACATCTAAGGTGTGCACAAGTGACTTGTTTCGATTATAAATGCAATATGATTGAGATAATAAATTCATATTGCTTTTTATTTCAAGGATACTGAAGCAGATTTTAGATCACAAAAAGGAAAAATAGAAAAATTGATTAATCAAGGACAACAAGTAATTAAGGATTTAGAATCTAGTAAGTTCCTTTTAAAATTAATAATAAAAACTTGCATTGTAATTAAGTTTTGCTTTTTTGGTGCATTTTTCTGCAGTTCATTTTAAAAATTCATAAATGTCCCTTTCATATCTCATTTTTATTGAAAATAATTTTTTTCTGAAAATGGTTGTGAAAAATCATGCTTAATTCAGTGTGTACTTAGCAATTTATGATTTAATTTTACATGTAAATCTGCAATTTGTGTTCCAAGTTGTATCAGAATGGCATTGATACAGTTGAAAATTGCAGATTCTTATAGGAAAGGAAAAAGTTTCTATCATGCAGTTGAAATTGGAAAAATTTTTTTACAAAAATAAACCTCCTACTTTCCCCCCTCTCTACGCCACTGCTGGCAAATGAAAACGACAGGTCATGATGACAGTTTCTAACTCGCCCTTTCTTTTAAGTGCATATATCCTTTCGTGCATTCAAGAATGATGTATATCCAGTTAACTTTAAGTAAAATTTTTCTGAAAACCGTTTTCAAAATTCGACATATTTATTTCCATTCCTTTTAAAATTTAATTAGTGCAGTTCAGAATAACGCTGTATATCTGAAAGATTGTGTAATTACACTAATCAAGAGATTCTTGTATGAACAAAAATCTTGAAATATGTTCTATGAGGATTTTTAAAAATTAACTTTGATTGATTTAGCCTGATATGCTTTCCCTTCTTTTATTTTATTGGGATTAATTTTTTAATCGATTCGTTTCTTGAAAATTTTTAATCTTTTGCACTCCATACCATTTTTAAACCAATTTACGAGTAAGCCCAAGGGAGAAATTCATTTGCTCAAAAAAAAAAAAAAAAAAAAAAAAAAAAAAAAAAAAAAAAAAAAAAAAAAAAAAAAAAAAAAAAAAAAAAAAAAAAAAAAAAAAAAAAAAAAAAAAAAAAAAAAAAAAAAAAAAAAAAAAAAAAAAAAAAAAAAAAAAAAAAAAAAAAAAAAAAAAAAAAAAAAAAAAAAAAAAAAAAAAAAAAAAAAAAAAAAAAAAAAAAAAAAAAAAAAAAAAAAAAAAAAAAAAAAAAAAAAAAAAAAAAAAAAAAAAAAAAAAAAAAAAAAAAAAAAAAAAAAAAAAAAAAAAAAAAAAAAAAAAAAAAAAAAAAAAAAAAAAAAAAAAAAAAAAAAAAAAAAAAAAAAAAAAAAAAAAAAAAAAAAAAAAAAAAAAAAAAAAAAAAAAAAAAAAAAAAAAAAAAAAAAAAAAAAAAAAAAAAAAAAAAAAAAAAAAAAAAAAAAAAAAAAAAAACTGGCTTCAAAAGTCACTAGTGCAGTTTGAAGCCACTGGCCTCAAAATGCTGCGAACTTCTCTTGGGCTTCAAAGTGCGGTGAACTTCTTTAAAAAAGCTACATTTTGAAGCCACTTCCGTGAAGCCAAAAATGGCTCTGAACTGCTGCGAGTGGTTAGAAGTTGGCTTCAAACTGCTTTCAACACATTTGTATACATATATATATATATATATATATATATATATATATATATGTATGTATATAATATATATTTGTTTTGGTTATTTCTTATCCAAATGAAATTTATAACTATGAAACAAAAATACCACATACTGATTCTGTCTCTCTACAGCTTTTAACCTCAAATCTTGCCACCTTTCATTTAAAAGCTGCATTTGTACTTTAATTTCATCATGTTCTTCAGGATTAAGTTTTCTTTGGGATAACAGCTGATTTCCATTTTCTAGAACTCTTTCAACACTTTTTTGATGCATAGTAAGCTCTAACATGAAAGACTTGATAGCAAAAGAAAAAGTAAGCAATATTAACAGCATACACATACAGACATAATATTTAAATACAGTAAATTTTGCTGTAAAATTACTATTTGGTTTCAAGAATTTGTCAATTGGAACATTAATCACTTTTATTTTAATTGGGATTCATACAGTTGTCTATTGTCCCCATTGTCTATTTTTATTTTATTTATTTGTTCATTTATTTTTAGGTTAATGCTTTGGGTACAGTTTAATATATAAAGTAAAAATTTTAATCCCCTTTTTTCCTTTCTGTTTTCTACTTTACTTTTCAATTAAAAAATATAATGAAAATGCATTAGATTAATCTTTAAAATAGTCTTTAAACAAAACATTTATTATGCTTACTTCTATTTCATGGAATTGTTGTTTAACAGCATCTATATTTTGTTCAATTGGACTAGCTTCTAAAAGCTTTTCTTCAGCCCCAAGTAACCATGTCAGAACGTCTTCTAAGGATGATTGATAATGGGATACATCAGAGTGATTTGAATGACTAATTTCAGCTGTTTCCTAAATAAATGATTCAAAATTAAAACAAATCTTAATCATCGTCATAAAGTTATTACTCAGTTAACTATCCAATACTTGAGGTACTTTATTTTGTAAGCAAAAAAACAACAATAAATATTTGCATGTCTTTAAGCAACTGCCTCCATGATTGAGTTTGCAATACAACTAAGATCAAATTTTAGATTCAAAAAAAAAAATCACTTCTCAATATCACATTCAGTTATGTCTGGCATCTTATCTTCCGCATTGAAATGATGCAGCATCACAACATATCTCATGCATCAAAATAATAAAGAACATGCAACCAAAAACAAAATAAATATAGAAAGAATATAGGAAGGAAATCTTTCAATTTTTAGCAAAATCAACAATGCAATAGTGATAAACTGCTAAACAGTCAGAGTTTCAAATATGAATAGATTGTTAAACATGAAAATAGAAAGGAAAAAAAAACAAAATTAAAATATTCCAGATTTATATACATTTTCATTCTTTAAAAAATTATAAATTCCCAACCCTGATTTGAAAAAAAAAAGCTGCAATCTTACACAGAATTAATTTTTCAACATATAAGTTCCTATCTCACTGACTTAAATAGTTAAGATATTTTCTAATCTGAAAGTCAGAAAGGTTGAACATTTTCAGCCAATGTAAATATAGCAATTAGACTAGATTATCTTAAATCAACAATGTATGGAAACAGAGTTCAATCAAAACTAATGTATTCTCATTAGATTATCTAAAGTGAGAATGATTGATTTAAGTAACTGTATAAATATAAATGTTGAAAAATGAAAATCCAGCAAATTAAAAGAAAAAACAGAATCTAATAAAAAAAATAAATAGTGACAATATAATTTGCAAGCATTGGTATAATGCAAATAAAAATATGGATTTAATATAATAACTGCCCAAAATATCTAAAAAGGACTTTATTTTCACATGTTAAGTAAAAACAAACGATACAAATAAAATTATGAGTCTCAGAACAAAGATTTGAAACATAAAAGCACAAATAAATGCAATAATTTTATAATTTTCTTGTACAGCCAAATTTAGAGATGTCATCAAGCTTTTGATTACTTCATGAACGTAGGCATCAACACCTAGGATCAAGGGTCCCGTGACCTCCACTGCAAAATTCAAGTTCTGCCCCCCCCCCCCCCATAGGCGTCATTGGCTCCATGTTATTGAGGGGGACCACTGCTCTAATGCAAAAGTGTGTTACAACTCATTCCCCCCAGTATTTTAGGATAGGAGGTCACCAATTCTGTTTCAGTAATATGAAAAAACAGTTTTGTTCAGTAATATAAAAATACTGTATTGTTCCAGTTCTGGGGGCTGGCAAAAAAAATAACGATAACCCCCTGGTATAAATAAATAGTGGGAGTAGGGGATATTTCACTATTCCGATATACTGAGAGGGACATGTGCCATCCCCCCACCAACGACCTCCGTGTTCTGCCCCCTTAAAAGTCCTTAAATTGTGAATGAATCTCGTTCACTAACACAAAATTAAACTTTCAAAAAAAAAAATTATCTACTACATAAACCTTAATTAGTTAGGTTAATTTTAGTTAGGCTTAAAAGGCTCAATATGTATAGTCTAGAGCAAAGAAGAATTAGAGGAGACAAAATTCAGTTGTTTAAATTCATTAAAACAGGAATTGTTGATGGGCTGCAGATATGCGCTGAAGGTAGTACCAGAGGTCATTGTTTTAAGTTTTTCAAATCTCAAGTTAATCTCGAAATTAGGGAAAATTACTACTTCAATAGGATTGTAGGCAGTTGGAATAGTTTACCAGAGGCAAAAGTTAATTCTAGTGGGGTAAAAGAAGGCTCTTGATGTTCATTGGGTATTGTTAAATTGACTAGGACCAGCCTAGCTGGGCCCTGTGCCTGTTGCTGGTCGCCACTTTTGTATTTGCATTTGTATTTTAAAAATAAAAATGACATTCTTACATCTGATAAATCCACAGATTCGAGCCTTCTAAGTGGTATGCTTTGATTGTGCAAGGCTTGAAAAAAACACATAATATACATCATCACAGATTTCTTATCAGGAAGACTAGTATTCACATCTGAAAGTTTCAAACCAAAAAGATATTAGCATTCATCATATGCAATGAACATCACTTTATCTGATCACGGTTAATATTATCAGTCCTTTAATGTTATCAAAAATACATAAATTAAGGAAAAGAAGATTTTTTTTAAATGATTAAAACAAATTCTTGGTAACAACAATTTCAATCAAAAAATAAAAGATGAAAACATAATTCTTTGACAAAAAATACTTTAAAATAAATAATGATTTACGGTAGAGTTAAAAATGCTTGTTCATCAATTAAACAAATAACATTCAAAATAAGTTTTATTAAAAAGGATTAATCAAACTACCATAATTTCATTTTGTTTCAGGAAGAGAAAACATTTCGTACATTGATGAACAAAGCCCAAAATTTCAAAAATAAAAAAGAAAAAATTTGCAACACTTCTGTTACATTAAGAAATACATTGTAGGCCTAAAAAGACAATTTAATTTTCAAATTAAAACATTTGGGAAAAAAATAAAAAAGGCATTTGATGAAAATCAATGAAATGTTTACATATATCTAACATATAGTAATAAATTAATACAGGGGTGCCACTCTTCAAAAATTTTTAGACTGAACTTTTCACTATGCACATAATAGCCAAATCACTTAATTTTTTTTACAAATATGCGGATTTTTTTAAGATATACACATATTTGAATGTACCAATATTTTCTTCAAAAAAGCCGAAAATTCTTGCTTTCTGATGTAAAAATATCATTCAATATATTTAACCAAACAGTTTCGCAGGGAGATAAAAAGAAGCGCACAATATATCTTAATCTTTCGGCAGTGATGCCGCTAGACTTCGACAATTGGAGCTATAAAATTCCGACAGTTAAAGGGGGTCCGGGGGGGGGGGGGGATTCAAAATTCTCCCCTGGGAAAATTTTGAAAACTATATGCAAAATAGTGCATTTTGAGGCCTTTGGAGACACATTTGGGATTGCAGAAGTATTAGGGAAAAAAAAGAAGCGTAATAGAAACATTTTTAAAATTTAAACGCTTTTACTCATAAAAATGCAGTACAAAATTGGCATTTTTCTTTTATCTAAGGGGCAGGACCCCACATTTTTTCTAACGCCCATATCGAAGAGCCCTGTGTCTGCCTTCTCGAACGACACTTACAAGCTTGCCCCTCTCATCCCAAAAGGATGCTTTGAAAATTTGTAAAAGAAAAACTATTGGTACCATTTGAGTATAGCATACGGTATTTCATGATTACAAGGGGGAGGGACCTTGACTTTTTAAAATTTAAATTCTAAAATTTTGACAATGCGAAATTTTCTGCCCCCTATTTAAAATTTTAGAGTTTCCAACAGTTAATACAAATAAATAATTATATTCATTGGTTTTAATCGTTAGCAAAATAGCTGATCAATCATCAAATCGGAGCGCCGAACTAAGATTTTAATTTTCTTCCAAAAGTTAAATTCTCTTAATTATTTGTTTTTCTTTTCTTTCTTTCTTCTTCGCCTTTTTTTTTAATTATTATTATTATTTTGTGCATCACAGCTGATTTTGTCGCCCCCCAAAAGTGCCCCCGGGGCGCAGGCCCCGGGGGCACTTTTGGGCACCACCGGGCATATCATGGTTTTAAAGATATCAGGGGTGGTAGCAGTAAAGATTTGCATTTCCTGAAATTTCAAAAAAAAAAAAAATAATTCCTGAACATTGATTCTTTTTAATAGGTACTAAGGTACTGTAATGTCGGCAATAGGACAAACAGAAAAATAGTTTTAAAAAATCGTGTACTATTTTAATAAAATGTGTGGATTATTAAACGAAATAATGCAATGACATCTAAATAATCATCAGAATGTTAAAGAAACGTTATTAAAATTATTTACCTACATTTAATACATTTATTTTGCCTATTTTAGTTTATTATTTCCTGCATCATTCACGGCTTTTGCTGCTTCATTATCTTGCATAATTTTTCATTTTAATACTGCTTGCAGTCTTTTGTGTCCATCTTCTAGGCAAAAAGTGCAGAAACGACAAAATTCGGATTCGCGAATTTTGCGCAATTGATCGAGTGAAGCTTGTTTTAACAATAATAAATTAAATGTAATATTGCAAGAAATTATTAAAGCGCAGAAACTTTTTTTTACTAATTCAGAATAAAAGCAACAATTAACAAGAGACATAACTGCAAAAACGAACCCTTTACAAAAATCGCAAATTGAAACTATACATTTCCGATTGTCATTGTATTTCATTTCCCTCTATTTTAAATAATTTGTGTCTAAAAATCCGCAGCAAAAACGTTCCCGATATTTCTCTGAAAGTATGGAGGTCGACTTGCACGAGGGTTTCCGTTTATTTGTCTGAAAGTTGGAGGTTTGGCTTACATGCGAATCTACTTATACGCAAGTATAAACGGTAAAATTTTGATAAAAATAAGAACATTTTTTATTTGTTTACTTCTTAATTAAACCTACAAAATAAGTGAAATGAAAAAAATACGATTCCCGTAAAAGATGCAGAAAGATTACGCAAAAAGGAACGCATGTGTTTCTTTGCTTGCACACGGAAATTAGGCCTACTTAATTTTTAAAGTATTGCTCCAATGTCCAATTAACCAAGAAATACACGTGGTTTCAATTTAAAGGGAAAAAAATAAAATGAGGGTAAACAATTTAGGGAGATTGAGCAAAAAAATTTCCGGTATTTGTGGAACTCTACCATTCCTGAGATATAAATGAAAAATAAACCTTTTATGACAAGAAATTGTTTTCCAATGCAATTAGCAATTGATTCAATAACAATTCGACCAAGAATTAAAACAAAAATCCCATATTTAAAAGCTATAAAAATCAAGTCATTGACTTTTAGACGAATGCGCCAGGTTCGCGAATTTTCCGCTATGTAGATTACATGAACTGTGTAGCATTATTTCTCTAAATAGTGAATGCAATAAGGCACAAATTAAATAGGAAAATTTTGTTTATTATTTTAATTCAAAATAAAAGCTCAGCAAAAATCGTATTTGCGAAAACGAACACTTTACGAAAATTTTCAATCGTGAAAACGAAACCTTTTCACACCAGCAGATTTTAAAAAACGCATATTTCTGAACTTATTAAACATCAGGCTGATTATATCATTAAAGAAATCTTTGGGCATTGAATCTCCGAATTGGTCACCTGAAGCCGTGACAGCGCAAGCTAGCGCCGTTTTCCCACCTTCTCTTCATATAAAAAAGCTGCAAGAAAAATGCGGGTCAAAGACGAGCAAAAAATAATTTTGCGTATCGATTTTTCATATATTTTACTCGATTAATTATTTTTTCTCCTGCGATGAAAATCACGCGTCCTGGGGGCCGCGTATATTTTTTTCGTATCCCCGTATCCAACTTTTGCGTATTTGACGCGCTATAGCGCGTCCACGGCATCGCTGCTTACGTCCACTTTCCTTGTTTGTTTTTTTCACAAGACACATGATTTTTTTTTTGTTGATGTTTTCTTCCTTTTATGTGAATTAATAAATGCTTCTGTTCCAATTATCAATAGTAATCGGCATCGTCAAAAATATGGAGTAAATTAAAAATCCAATTTCTTAAAAATTGCAGATACCGGAAATTTTAAAAATTTTGAAAATACCGAATTTCCGGTATTACAATGCGGAAAAACACCGGAGTTCTGCTGTATAACCGGAATACAATCACCTCTGCTTCATTGTTTTATAATTTTGATAACAATCCAAGTTAGGGGTTTGTGCTCGCATTCAATTTTTCGATCGAGATTTTTTTAAAGGGTTCGCTTTTTCAAAAGCGATTTTTGTCGATTGTTTGCTTTCGTTTCTTCTTTCTAATTTCAATAACAATTCAAGTTGACGTGGGCGAATATTCAGTATTTTTTCAAACCAGAATTTTTATTTTACAAATTTTTAAAACCAATAATTTGCGAGACGGGAAGTTCCGTTTGGATCATCGTAAAAAGACGGATTTCCGTCTCCAGGACGGAAGAGTGGCAGCACTGAATTAATTATATAACAATTTTAGTATCATAGTTGTTGCCAGAGCAGTTATACCATAACAAATTTCAATCACATTTAAAATCTATTACATTCTAGGTATGTGTATAACCTGTACATAACATATCTATGCAATAAACTCAAATTAGGGTTCAGATACAAAGAGTGAAAAACTGTGCAGTCAACGCAGATTTTAATAGCAACAAATTTCACCATTTAAAAAAAAGTAAAGGCAAACCTTTTGAATGCCGAGCATTAGCGCTGTGAGAGTGTTCATGTTTCATATCATTGATTGTAAGAGGATGGCAACATTGCCCTTTCATTATGTATGTTTTTAAGTATTTGAGGGAAAGTGGTACTTTTAAGCAACGCTTAAGGCAGCACAACCACTAGCATCTGTCTTGACAAACACTAATAACTTACAGAAAATGTAATCAATGAAAACAAACACAAAATAAGCATTAAAAAGCTACATATTAGAAAATAGTAAACTTACCCTCAGGATCAAGTAATTTATCAATCCCAAGATGTTTATATGCAATATGGAAAGCATGATCAAGACGTGAATTCACATCTGTTCTCAATAAGGCATTGAAGTCGAACAATTCTGGCCTTTTTAGAAAAATAAGGGGAAAATCATTAATTTGATCCACCATATAAGAGATCATAACCTGTCAGAAAGATACTTGAAACTTACCTAAACCTATGAATAATGGCATTAAACGCAAAGCCATCAATCCAACTGGAGGTGAAATTGTGTATATTAACATTAGGATACCTAAAATAGAATGTGATCAGTGTCAGCTGAAAATAGCTTTAAATGAAAATAAATAAACAATGAACAAGTTCATACCCTTTAGTAGCATCACGACACCATGCCAATAGAGTTTTTTCTAAATTTGTCTGAGGCAATTCTTCTGCAACACTTCGAAGAACCCCATGCACCTATTATTAGACATAAAATACTGATGATTCGAATTCATGGAAATCTTGTATTTTCAGTCAAACAAGCATAAGGAACAAAATGGGAAACTGCAATCAATGCAGTTGAAAAAAATATATTACCCACAAAAGGAATAGGTATAAAAACAACTCTTTAACTAAAATTAACACAAACAAACTAAAAATTACCAGTCTTCAGTCGTTCTGGGCAGGAGCATTATATGTACAAACTTAATACTTAGAGACACAGTGAGCCTTACTGATTGCTTAGAAGAAATAAAAATAAAATAATATTCCTTCTAATGGATTCATACTGGCAGGGAATTTATTACTAAGTCGCTTTTTTTTTCACTAGCCTGACCCCGCTCTGGACGAGCTGACACAACAGCAGTAATTTCCAGACAAATGCCATTTCAAGAATGCCTCTAATCCTTTTGGCATCCTTCTAAAACAAAAACATGTTTTGTTGCAACAACACAGAATTTCAAAACCAAAATTTTCAGATCCTGCACCATATTTCTCTAATCCAAAACTAACTATCAGTACTGTCCAAATCGTCAGAGCAATATAAACAAGGCAGCCGAGTTCATAAAGTAACTTTGTTAACCAACCATTTTTCTACAAATAAAGCTCAAAGTCACCAAAAAAAATTTAAATCACAATCAAGATGTATTAGTACTTTTCAGGTATGTGGATAACCTGTACATAGAATATCTATGCAATAAAATCAAATTAGGGTTCTAAATATAAAGATTTTGTGTGTGTGGGGGAGGGGGGCGAGCCTAATATGTTGCTACTAAGCCACCACCTATCAGTCAGGCACCAATAGGTAAATTAAGTGAGATTAAATATAGATAGACAAGATAACCAAAGCATCTTACTCATTCTGTTCAAGGGACATTTTATAAAACTATTGAATATGATTTTACACATTTTAATTAACTGAATAGTAACTTCTTACCTGCCAGTGTAATATAATGCTCCATACTAATCCCAAAGTCAGTTTTGGATTACCATCAACAATGTCATTGGTACTAATATTAACAAGTTTTACCTGAAAACATGAACATATATATAAATGAGGTTACATGAAAATGACATAAACATTTATATTTATCAATGATGCCTGGTAAGCAAGGGAGTTCAAAGAGGGGTAACAGCAGGTCAACTATTCCAAGCACCATGAAATGTTGGGAATGCAACTGGGAGCGGCTTTCACATTTTGCCTTACACAATTTTTAAGTCTTTAGTCACATTTGGATATTGTGGTTGCTGAAGGAACTTAATTATTAGTATGCCTTAGAAAAACACAATCACCTGTTTAGTATACCTGCAAATCTAGATATTATTCTTTATGCATCAAGTATATTTACAGAATTGCATTGCTTATTTCAATAACTTAAAGGTGTAGTTCGGATAACGATTGAGACAGACGGAATTTAAATTTAATGACCACTTTTTAGTACCTAAGTTCTGTTACTGATTCTATTCCCTTCAAACTGACTAATAAGGACTTTTTCTGTTCTTGTATAACTCGAAGAAAACTAATTTGATGAAGGCCCAAGTTAAAGAAAAAAACTGATGGAATATTTTGAGAAGTTCCAATGAAAAAGGTTTACAAATATATATAAGACCACTGTATCGGCTAGTTTTGGTCCCAGAATTTTAAAGCTGTAGTTCGCAAAACAAAACATAAGTCACCTAAGTAATAATTAAAAAATCAAAAATAAATATAGGATAGCCTTCTGAAATACAACCAAAGCCTACTGAGAAGAAAATAATCTCCTTAACAAGTAGCTCTCTCATTTTTTCTTTTATGAGTGTGTGCACATTTTTGAGCAATCTTTCTTCTCGTGAGCATCTCCGCCATCAAAGTATATAAACACCCAAGACATTTCCACAACTTTTTATCTTCTATTTTATGAGTCAATAGAATTGGACTGTGAGTATTTAAGAAAAATTAATCAAAAATATTTATTGGATCCTTAAAAACATTGGTCACATATTTGCTTCACTCATTCTTATCACAATTTCACGATTAATAATTCCCCCTGGGACACAAAAATGTCCCAATGAGCAGCCAATGATAAATGAACCATCTAGTATCACTAATGTCATGACATCAAAATAAAATATTAAGTTGTCTTGGTGTGTTGAAAATTTTCCACTAATTTGTCAAAATTAAAATTTTTTAGACATGACAATACTTGTAAAAATAACACACAAAAACAAACATTTTCAATGGGTATAACAAAAATGTTTGTTTCTGTAATGGTAACTCAAATATCCAAAAAGCTGCATGCAATGTTGTCATTTGAAGAAAATGCTGTAAACACTAGAAACAATCAATAAAATATTAAAGTTGGGTAAAACTTTTACTATAATTGATTTAATGAAAATTAAACATTAAAAAAAAATCAACATAACTTCTTGTGGAATTTGGAAATTCCTACAGTTTGTCTTCATAATAAATTTTCAATAACGAGCTACATTGCTTCCATACAGAATTTAGAATACAGAATATGTGACCTCACCCTCCAATATAGAAGGAAGTATATGATGTTGGTTATGGCCATTTGCACATTCTACCAGAACATGCTGCATCTTGAACTCAAAAACAATTAAGCATTTTGTAAATCAATTTCTGGATGTGTCACTAGTCATTATCAATTAAAATGCAAATTATTTTATCTGCATAAAAAGCTTTTCAACCATTAAAAAGTGAATGCTTATTTTTATGCAAAAACAAATTGTGAGAGAACAGCATTATAAAGCACAAATGGTAAAATTAATTTCTTGAATTGCATGTTAGTTGTCAATTTAATTTCCTTGATTTTCTGTTGTAGTTTGGTTGTAATCTCTTATGTTCTGTACTTATATAGTATTTTTTTAAAAGGTGTTAATTTCCTGTTCAATAATTTTAATATTTTTCCTTCCATATCTTTTTAATGGAGTGCACGAAACGGTTTTTCAACGATTCAGATGGGTAACTCTACTCTGGTACCTTCTCTGTCATCAGCTGGCCTTCTAAGACACTGGATTTTATATAAATAGTTTTGGCTTCTACTTTGTCTTCCTTCACTGTGACTGCTGCTCAGAATCTCTCTATGCATATGCAATATATTTTTAAATTTATGTTTCATAACATTGTTCTTTCACCTTTTCTTCAATCCTTACTGAAAACATGCAGAAATACTGAAATTTTTTATATATTGTCATTTAAAATAAAACATTAATGTACGTTGTTATGTGAAAAGAATTACAAACTTTTGATGGAAAATTCAGTATGTCATGGAAGATAAATAAACATTATTTTGTGGGACAATATCCTACAACTTACATTATTATCTTGTAAAACTTTTAAGGCACAGCCAACATTATTTAGGTGATGAACCCTTAATCGGCCTTTCTCTCGCCTCTGCAATAAAAATGCATCAAAAACATTGCACAAATATCACTATCACTTGAACATATCTAATAATAGTATAAAAAGTGTTAGAATGTGTACACAATATTGCTTTACTAACATTCTTCGATTGTAAATAAAATTATTTGAGTGGAATAAACATGTTAGTTACAGCATGTCAAGTTATAGAATAAAATAGCTTTCATTATTAAGGTGAAATATCACATTTAATTTTTCTTTGCACTTTAAACGGATAGTTAGATAACTTTCAACCAAGAGAGTAAATAACAAGTCTTCACAAAACGAAATCTGGAAAATTTAATTTTAGAATGTACTACAAAAAATGTATCTAATATTTTTACTGAATGTTGGTTGAATACATCATACAAAATCAGAGAGAAAAAAACAGAAAAAGATTTTAAAATTAAAGCAGCAAAAATAAAAGTGCTCACAAAGTTCATTTCTTTGATCTTAAAATAAAGTCTGCAAAAAAAATTAAAGTTATAAATTGTATATATACTGAACTGCTTTAAGCTTACTTAAAAATTAATTTTAAGTATAAAAATTAAAAAGGGGAAAAAGGTCCAATTCAAAAACAAAACTGAAACTTAAAAAAATATTCATTCAAAAAATCAAAAATTGATGAATCTACTAATAAGGGACAGGTTAGAGTGTGTGAGATTCAAAAAATTAATTTCATTTTTAAAATATCAAAAAAAGGAGAATGCTTTAAAGGTTACATAAGTAAAATAAGATATTAGCAGAGCTTAACTGTTTGTACAATTGAGTCCAAACTATAACAACCTCATCCAACCGATTCCACTATTTGGGTTGTGATATCACATGCTCGCTGTATCAAATGAACCAAGAATAATATTCATATAGTTACCTACATAGAACTACAATACAAAATACCCTGCTTTTTTCCATTTCAAATAAAGGTGTTGACTTTAAATGCCTTAAAATTAATAATAACTCATATACATTTTTTTTTTTTTAAGTTGATGAAAATTATGATTTCATGCGACAATATGAAATAGTTACTGCCATTCAAGTGTAACTCAGAACCATAGGGGGTGACTTTGAACCACGTTACATTTTTTAGTATATTTGACTTTTAAAAAAAATGGTATGTCCAGTGCTACACACAGCTAAATAGGTTATAAAATCAGTTTTCTACTCTAAATTTTCAAATTAAGTCCAATTAATATACTAAAAAATATGATGTGGTTCAAAGTCAACCCTTATGGTTGAAAGTTACCCTGAATGAGTGTATTAAATATGTGTAAATTATATAACGAGTTTATAAAGGAAATAAAATTCAAAGAAAACTGAATTTTAAAAAGAAGATATGGACAATTTATATTGTATAAAAACTTAGAAGGTATTTTATGCGTAAAGATAAGTATTCTTGTCACATGTACAGTAGGAGAAGATAATGTTTCATGTCTGAAAGAAAGAACGGATAGAATATCAATTTTTTTAATGAATGTTAACATTTTTTCTTTTCTCTGCAAGATCAATCTAACATTCTGAATTTGTAGAGTAGAAAAATCACTATTCATCTGGTTTAGACCCGGTTATTTGGGTTGTTATATAAAGATCCACATTGCCTCATAATACAGTTGAACTTTCTTGATACGAACACGGTTAATATGAAATCACGGCTAAAATGAACATTTTGTTTGTTATGTTTGGTTTGCTATTTATTTACACTAAATGTCTCGCGCATATTATGAAGGTTAAAATACAAATTTCGGCTAAGACAAACAAAATTTCTGACATGTTCACGAAAATTTTTCTCGATTGCATATAATTAATTCTTTTCTTTTACAAATTGTTGGTTATTTTAAGTCATTGTGAACCATCAAGTACGTATTTCGAATCAGACGTTGAATCTTTCTGGGTAGAGAGTAAAGCTCATGCACGTGTTAGCTTTCGGACTGCTCAGGGATCAAACCCTCTATTTTCGAATCATTCTTAAATAGTAGTAATTATTTTAAAAATATTAACATGCATTTCTAATACATTTTTTTACACAATTCTACTTATTCACGGTTGTTGTGAATAACGGCTAATACGAACAAATTCGCGAATCTTTGGCATTTTGTATTAAGCGAGTTCAACTGTAGTTACACATAGGCAAGAATACAGGATTTTGCTGAGGAGGGGGCAATTTTTTATGATTTCACCCGTCGCCAGAAAAATTATCCTAAGGTTGGAAGGGGGGAATCAGGGGGTGCTTACAGATGAACAGAAAAAGTTATGGAACATTTCAGACACATTTAAGTGTCTTCCCCACTGTTTTTAAATACAAATACAAAAGTGACAACCAGCAATAGGCACAGGGTTCAGCTAGGCTGGTCCTAGTCAATTTAACAGTAGCCAATGAAGATCAAGAGCTTTCTTAAAGGTTTTTACCCCACTTTAAGTAATAGTCGCTTTGAGGACACTGTCCCAGGTATCCCTCCTTAACTACCTCCACTGTATACTGTATGCTTTCAAGTAAGCACTTGTGATTTTGCAATTTTTGATTTCACAGAAAATAAATATAGTTAGTCTGATATATTTAATAAACTATTAAGTCCATATCAACAAAAATGCAGAAAAAAAAATTCAAAATTTATCACTAACCAGTTCTCGTCCACAAAGAACTTCTAATAGTCCCAAAAGTCTTGTTCCATCTCTTAAATCATAGAATAAATCCTTCACTAAGGGATGATTTCCCTGAAAGCATTCAAGAAAATGATAAATGAATTTTTTTTTATGTTAAAGAAAAATCACTATACACCTAAACTAAATCAGATATATGCACAGAAAATCATACGACAATATGAATAAAATATTTTTACATACTTTTCCAAGCTGTGAATTAATCCACTTGGTAAATGTTTTTTTCTGAACATCTTCCCGTTCATCTGTAAAACGAAAAATTACATTCAGATATAAGATGTTTGTTGTCACACACAGATATGAAACACAACGCTTAAAGTCACAATATACAATACAATACATAAAGTACACAATTCTAAGAAAGAGCTAGGGTGCAATTCTGCACAAAAAGTTCTGGGGGCTGAAGGGATAGTCAGTGACAGCAAGCAGGGCACAATAGGACCCTAAACTATAGTTTAAAAAATGAGAGTTAGTGTGTATGTTCCAGTTGGTTTCCTGGCAATCTGAAAAGATCCAGAAGTATGAAATTTTTGTTACAGGTGGTACCTTGGGTCAGGCCCTTGTGCACTCAAAGTGTTTTGTCTAAAATTTGCTTTCTTACTTTTTTTATTCCAATTTCAAGCAAAATTTATACCTTTAGGAATAAATATCTCATCAAAGAAATGCGACACCCTTTTCATTTTTGCAGCACATAACAGCTTGCAAAAACTGCCCATGATTATCTCTTTCAAAAGTTTGAAAGGAATAGAACATGCATAATATTCATTTTAAGTAGTTTTTGAATTTTAAAAGGGGGCTACCCTCTGAATTTATCTGCTCAAATTGCATATTTTTGCAAAAATAAAGACTCATTTTGTTGCCAAAAGAAAAAGTTTTACTAGCATAAAAGTAATGAAAATTCCTTTTGGATTGAATCGCCAAGAAGCGAGTCCCCCCCCCCCCCCCCACATGCCTTTAATTATTTTTAATTCATTTTTTTATGTTTGTAATATCAGTATTGATTAAGTACTCAAGATTTTTTACCTCAAAGTACAGTATATTTATTTACCTCTGTAAATGATGCTTTTATTTCTTCTACTTTTAGTTGGCTCAATATTTATTTCTTTGATTAAAGCAACAATTTAAAATTTTTAGAAATGTCATTCATCCTGTAATAGAGATTTTTAGAGTGTGTTAACCCTATTGTAAGAGGGTTTTTAGAAACCGTTGTTCTAATTCTGATGCAAATCTTGAGATGAACTGTTGACAATTTTTAAAACTGTTGCCTGTAGTCTAATGGATTTTGTCTAAAGGAGGATTTTGAATCTGTTACTGTGTTCCGATATCTTGTGTTTTCGTTCTAAGCTGTATGTTGTTGTGCTCAGTGTTTTCGTAACTTGTACGATGTTCTTAACGTAATAAAAGTAATTACTAATGCTCAATTTGAAGCATTCACTTGAAATGTGACATGGTGGCAGCGGTGGGAAAAAAAATTTTAATTAAATCATTTTGCGATTGCATGCAAAAATAAAAAAGTTAATGAAATAGAACATAATTCCTCTGTTATATCAACAAATAATACTGATTCTTTTGTGTTGGAATCTGTAAGTGAAGTAAATACTTCAAAGTTTGAATGGAGAGAAAATATTGCTATAAATAATTGTGAAATACCATTCAAAATTGATACCGGAGCTGAAGTTAATATAATTCCTGTTAATTTGTTAAAGAAAATAGGTGAAAGATCAAAAGTAAACAAAACAAACAAAAGTTTGAAATCATATACAGGGCACAATCTGAAAGTGTTAGGAACTTGTAATTTGTGCTGTGAATTCAAGAATAAATTACATGTATTTCATTTTTATGTTGTAAATCAAGAATCAAATGCTATTTTAGGGCTGAAAGCATGTGAACAGTTAGGTTTAATTGATAAAAATATTGCTAAAAATGTAGATACAATTAATAATCTCGATATTGTTCACAAGTATGAAAATGTTTTCTCTGGTAAACTTGGCAAACTGTCATATGTATATGATATTAAATTAAAAGAAAATGCTCAGCCTAAGATTGCTTCTCCTAGAGTTATACCTGCATCTTTAAGGGATAAGGTCAAAACTGAACTTGACAGAATGGTTAAAGCAGGAGTTCTTGAAGAAGTAACTGAATCTACAGATTGGGTACATCCGATTGTCATTGTTCAAAAACCCAATAAAGAAGTTAGAATATGCATGGATTCAAGGCCTTTAAATAAGTACATAAAAAGAGAACATTATCCAATTCCAACCCAACAAGCTATATTTTCAAAAATAGATCACGCAAAATATTTTTCAGTTTTAGATGCTTCTTCTGCATTTTTGCAAATTCCACTTTCTCCTGAAAGTTCTAAATTATGTACCATTGCTACACCTTTTGGCAGATATAAATTTTGTTGCCTACCATACAGATTATGCAGCTCACCAGAAGTGTACTAAAAGACTATTGACAACATTTTTTCCAACTTAGACGGCATAGTTGTTTACATCGATGATGTATTAATTTTTGGAAAGACGGAAGCCAAACATGATAGACGACTTCTATCTGTCTTGAAGAGAGCTCAAGAATGTGGTTTAAAACTCTCACTAAGAAAAAGCCAAATTAAAAAGAAATCTGTGAGATATCTTGGTTATAAATTAACAAATGAAGGAATCTCAGTAAATAATGAAAAAATTGAAGCAATTCTAGATTTTAAGGCTCCAACCAGCAAAGCCGAATTACAAAGGTTTCTAGGAATGATAACCTACTTAGGAAAGTTTATCGCCAACCTCTCCAACAAAACAGGATGTCTTCGTAGATTATTAAGTAAAGATGCTGAATTTCTTTGGACCAACAATGAACAGAAGGCGTTTGAAGAGCTCAAATTGTGCGTGACTAATGCTCCAGTCTTGGCTTACTTTGATATAAGAAAACCTTCAATTGTGTCAGTTGATGCTAGCCAATATGGTTTAGGAGGTGTTTTGATACAAGATGATCACCCCATAGCGTATGCTTCCAGTTCTCTCACAGAAACACAGCAACGGTACAGTCAAATTGAAAAGGAATTGTTAGCTGTTTTAAATGGCTGTAAAAAATTCCATTATTTTATTTATGGAACTGAGTTTACAATTGAAACTGACCACAAGCCGTTAATTGGACTATTACAAAAACCTATAGAGAAACTTTCTCCAAGATTACAACGAATGGCTTTGGAACTATTCAAATACAATTTTAAAATTGTGCACGTTCCCGGAAAATATTTGTACATAGCGGATACACTATCACGGTCTCCAACACATGCCAATGTGGATACAAGCTTCTTAGAAGCAGGAGCCGCAATTGTTCACACTATTTTGAGCGCTAGTGATGAGAAAACCGAAGAGCTTCAAGAAGCTACCAAGCAAGATGAAGAATTGCAACAGCTGAAATTTTACATACAAGATGGATGGCCTAATGAATACAAGAAGCTTTCCGAAAATCTAAAACCGTATTGGGATAAAAAGTCAGAATTGCATTACCATGATGATTTGGTATTTATTGGAAATAAGTTGGTCATCCCTAAGAAAATGCATGGTGAAATTCTACAGAAATTACATGTTGCACATCAGGGCATAACATCTTGTCAAAATAAAGCAAGAAACTCTATTTATTGGCCAAATATGACAACAGAAATCAAGAACTTTATAAACAGTTGCAGAATTTGTCAGAAATTTCAAAAATCAAATCCAAAACAAGTGATGATACCATACAACATACCCAAGCATCCTTGGATTGATGTGGGAATAGATTTTATGTATTTAAAAGGAAAAGATTACTTAGTGGCCATAAGTGAGAAAAGTCGAACAGAAAACTGCTGAAGCTGTCATAAGTGCATTGAAACAAATTTTTAGAACATATGGAATAGCGAAATGCTTGTATTCAGATAATGGACCGCCATTTGACAGTTATAAATTTCAAGCTCTTCTTAAGGAATATGATGTGAAACTTGTCACCTCTTCACCAAGATACCCTAAATCTAACGGGATGGTAGAATGTGCAATAGGCACAATCAAGAATCTGATGTTGAAGGTATTGGAAGATAATGGAGATCCAAATTTGGCACTGATTGAATACAATAACACCCCAAAATATCATTTACCATCGCCGGCACAAATGCTCATGGGAAGATCATTGAGATCTCTACTGCCTACTAAAAAGAATATATTAAAACCAAAATTTACAACAGCAGAGACTTATAAGAACTTAATGAATAATCAGGAGATGCAAAAGAAGTACCATGACCGATCACATGTGAATCTGGAAAATTTTAAATCTAATCAGCCAGTGTACGTTCAACTAAATCGCAGAGACTGGACACCGGGAACTATTCTGGAAAAGCTAGATGCTCCACGTTCATACTTAGTGAAAACTGCTGCTGGAAGTGAACTTAGGAGGAATAGAATTCACTTGAGGCCAGATCAAGGTAATCCTTCAATTAACCAGTCAACAACTAAAGTTCCTATTCAGCCTCCTAGTGTCAAGTCGCCAAATCCTGATCCTGTTGCTGTACCAGTCCCGTCTGATCCTGATCCGGATGCTGTCAACAAGCCCATTATGACCACAAGATCCGGGAGAGTTGTTAAACCCATAAAAAGACTTGACTTGTAAATAGTGTATATATGAAACTTGTTAAAAAGGGGAGATGTGACATAAATTGTTTTAAGTGCAGAAGTCTAACTGTAACCGATTGTAACTGTGTTCCGATATCTTGTGTTTTCGTTCTAAGCTGTATGTTGTTGTACTCAGTGTTTTCGTAACTTGTACGATGTTCTTAACGTAATAAAAGTAATTACTAATGCTCAATTTGAAGCATTCACTTGAAATGTGACAGCCTGTAGTCTAATGGATTTTGTCTAAAGGAGGATTTTTAAGAACTTTCACTGTTCTTAAAAAACCTCCCCTTCAACAGATTTTAAAGACTGTTGCTCATCTTCTAATAGAAATTTTTAACTAAATTTCTCCTTATTTATTTATGACTGAATACTGGATATATGCCACATAATTTCATTTCTTTTCTCCGCCAGGGAATGATGCAGTGTTCGAGATAGTCTGTGTGATGCCAGGTATGTCAGCTAGTTTTAAATAAAATGCAAGGCGCATTATTTTACTCCACATAAAAATATCTTTTATTCATTTAAATTTCCCAACACAAAAGATTTTTTCCAGAAATAAAGCAATTAAATGCATAAAAACAGTTTTGTTAGACTGAAATCAACTCAAAATTTTTCATTCAACTAATTTTAATTCAATTTAAATTCAGATATACCATGTGAACAAAAACATTTCACTAATTTTACACAATTAGTCTAAAATTAAAATGAAATAGTATGAATGACAAAAACAAATATTACTGCAATAGAAATGCAGATTGTTTGAATTGAGAAAATGTAAATTAATCTAAAATCAAAATGAAAAGAGTTTGTATAATTGTTAACAACCACATAATTTACAATTTAAAATATATGTAAATGGCAATCAAATACTTATTGTGTTAAAGATGATGATTATTGTTGATGGGAAAATAAATGGATCCCCCCCCCCCCTTCCATGCTAAAGCAACTAAAACTAAACTCTTTATTTTAAATAAAAGCATTTTTTATATCAAGTTAAAAGATGTAAAATAAAAAAAATTGTCAAGTTAAATTTTGATTAATGCATAGCATAAAGAACCATGTATTTTTAACCTTTATAATGTTTAAAATCAAATTTTAAACGGAAAGAGGCAAGCATTTGTGTCTTAGGAAATGTGGTAAACGGGTTATGTTTCCATGCCAAAGTAACCGTGCAATTTAAAAAAGACTTTCTTTTGAAAATAAAATTCAACCCCCCCCCCCCCCCCCATATTCCCATCGTATTTAGACGATGATATAACTTTGATAACAAATCATTCATGCTGGTAATTTACGAAATGCTATGGAGTCATGCCCATCACCAAATGATCAACAAAAATGTAAACAAATGTTCAGGCGCAAGTTTTTCAACAGCGTGATGCCGGAAGCTGAAAAGTTTCCGAAGTAGAATTTTTTTTTTTTACAAGACTTGATGTACCTTTCTCACACATCATAAAAATAAACACAGAAAAGCTTTTGATTTGGTAGCATTTAAAACCCTTTAGATAATGATGCTCTTGGCAAAGATACTAGAGTCGCGGATCATATAGCTCCAATACAGGAAATACAGCTGAGCTCAAACAGATGATTTTTAACTTTAATAAAAGAAAAATTACCGTAAATGAGAATAATTTAGCTTACCAATGAATATAATATCCATTGTACATGTGGTTCGAACAACCACATTTATGCTAAAAGGTAGATTGCTTTAACATGTGCAGAGAATGACACATATCTCGATTGTCGGGGAACAGAATCAGCGATCTTTGAAGGTTGCTGAAGCTAGTGGTTGTTTGGCACTATATTTAAAGACGGAAAGGTTTACTTTCACTTCTTTTCTCGCTATTCTGGCTACCGAATTTCGGTGAGCTTCTGCTAATAACGTCACTACACGAGTTCTCCGAGTTTTGATAATTATGCTTACATTTCTGTATTTTCAAAAAAGTCCGTGAATGTTTAATGTATTACTTCCGATTTCAAAAGTAAACGATGCTTGAATTTTTTATCTAAATAAAAAAGTTCATGTTTTATCATCCCACATCAATAAATTTTTAGTGCCTCAGAGAGGTGTAATCGAAGGGGAAGTGGCGGAGGGTCGGTGCATTCCCTCTTTTTTATTTTAACTCCAGCGTCACACCACTTTATTTTTTTAATTTAATTCAAAAATCCCTCACATCCTGTTAATTCTATGCATATTTTTGAACATCCGCAAGCTTCCAAATAAGTTTTTAATTGGCATATGACATGTATTTTCAAACTATGCAAATTAACTAAATTTTAAAAACCAATTTTGACGCTTCATGTATATTTTACGAGCAGAGGCCCGATCGGATTTCAGATATTTCAAATTCAGTCGGATACCGGATATTCGATAACTTTTGGGGGCAGTAGCGGATTTATGGGGGTAGCCAGGGGGCACGTGCCCCCCCCCCCCAAAAAAAAAAGTTTTTTTTTCCCCCCTGAAAAATATTTTTTACAATTTTCTTACTGAAACAAACAAAATTTTAAAATAATATGCAACAAAAACAAAGTATTTGAATAAAATATATTTTGTTCGGCAATCAAAGTCACTGTGCTATCAAGTGCCTCCTGACAGTGCTTCCCATCATAATATAACTTTTCGAAGCTCCCTCAACTACTGTAAAAAATTTTTTAAAAAATCGCAATCTTAAAGCATTATTTACGATCATTGACAAAACTAATATTTTTCTTTTTTAGGTCCGCCGAAATGCGCGTTTCGTTTCAAACCTTTCTTAGCGGAAAGAAAAAAATAGTATTCAAAGCGTTATAAAAACACAATGCAAGTCTGAGTAAGAAAAAAAATCAAATCGATAAATAAACATAATAATTTCATAGTCGCGCAGTCGAAATTTTAATATTTCTATATAAATATATATGAATTTTTTAATCAAAATACCATTACGAAAATCACAGCAAAGAGTATAAAAATGCATGGGCCGCCGAAATACGTTACAAACTGATGGATAAACAAAGGGAAAGAGAGATTCAAAACATTGTAAGGAAAATTCACACCAAAAATAAAACTTCAAAAGTAAGATTCAGGAGACATGATATTTAAAATTAAAGAATAATATGGGAAAAATTACTTACAGTATCATTGCAAAATAATATCGCAGTTTGAAATGTTAAAAGGTTTTTGCATGAGCCGAAGACTTTGTATTTCAAATAAATAAAAGTTAAGTTGGAAATTAAACATTAGAAGACAAAAGCAATTACATGTTTTTTGAAGAAAAGAAAAAAAAAGAGGAAGGGACTGTTACTGCATTTTTATATGAAATAAATGAAAGAAGGCAGGGAGAAGGGTAGCCAAGGTGATTTAAAGAAGAGTCAGAACTCCTTCCACTCCACACACACTGACACAATCTTTTTTTCTTGTTCAGAGTTGTCGTTAAAATGCTGTGTGTTTGTGAGACTTAAATTTCCAAAAAAAGAGTTAGAAAAAGAGCCTCGAAACCCAGTTTTCTCTTACGTCATCAATGAATGCCCAGAATTACGAAGTTAAAACTTCAATTTCAAAAAAAATCCAGTGGAGAGTCCCTGAATCCACTTGTCGTTTAACGTCACCAAAGTAGCCCAATATGCAATTTTAAGACCTCAATTTCAAAAAAATTCCGGGGGTGAGCCCCCGAGCACCCATTTCGTCTTCTCACATCCTCAAAATTGTATTTTTAGAACTTCATCTTGGAAAAATTTCAACTGTCTTATAATGTCACCACATATAGCCTAGTGTGCGTTTTAAAGCTTGAAATTTACAAAAAATGAGAATCCCACCTCCCCTTTTCTCTAACATTATCAATATACTCTAAAAATTACGAATTTCGAACTTCAATTTCAAGAAATTTCCACGGGAGAGCTGTTGAATCCATCCGTCTTTTGTCGTCACCAAAGGCAGCCTAATATGAGTTTTTAAGACGTCAATTTCAAAAAATTTATAGGGGACAGCGCAGATCCCCTCACATCCTCGCAAATCATCAAAGTTGTATTTTTAGAAGTTAATCTTTGGAACATTTTAGCTGTCCTTTACCGTTATCACTGATAGCCTAATATGCATTTTATAACTTGAAAGATAAAACAAATTCAGAAAAAGTCTCAAAACTCCTCCTATTTCTAACATCATTAATAGAAGCCCAAAATTGCTAATTTAGAGCTGTAGAAAGGTATTGAAATCACTGCATTGACATTGTATTATTTGAAAGATTGAAGATTGAATTTTGAGAAGAAAAGTTGTTAATGTTTGAAAAGCTGCTGCTTGACCAACTACTCATTCTCTGACGTTATTATAATCTCCAAAACACTTTTTTTTTAGTACGAATGAATTCTAATGACATTTTGCAAAGTTACCTGAAGGGATTGGCGTTTAATTGTCTTAATATGTAAAAATTTATTGTGCTTTTCATTTGATGTAATTAAGTATGTTTTTCATTTTTAAAACCGGTGTTAAGTGATCCTAAAAAACGTGAAACAAGCTTATGAGTTTTTTATTATGCAAAAGTTTACAACGAGCAACTACTTTTTACACCCGGTGACCACCCAGAAATGTTTCCTGGATCCGCCCCTGTCTGGGGGAGACCAGTCCCGTTCATCGTCCCCCTCCCCTCTCCCTGTCATTGCGATCCTCTATACATGTATGCATTATCATTGTTTTTGTTACAATTTACTAACACTGTTATTATCAGGGCATATGCGCCATGTAAATGATCCCTTTTGAGTAGACATGTAGACGTTTGGCTTGGATGATCTCGGCTAATTTAAATTCCTAGTAAAATTAATTTCCCATCAACAGAGTCCGGGTGCTCGCCATTTCAGTTGGAGAAACCGGACGTCCAAAATCTCATACGGCGACGGTACCACACGCATTGTGGTGCCGCTGAAAGAGAAGCTCTCGGAAACGCACTAGGTCTGCAATTGGCAGAAGCTAACAGTAGCCCATTAGAAATTTAAAAAATATATATTATTAACAATAAGGCAGTAGCAACTATAATAAGAGTAACTTTTTCCTTCCCAGTACCCAGTACAGATCAGAAACGCAAATCTTCCAACACATCAAGCATTTTGTTTCCAAAACTTCATTAATAAGACATTAATTGTCGACGTCAAAGTTTTCGTCTCAAAGAGTGCTGATTTTTTATTTTTATTTATTTATTTTTTTATGAACAAACGAACAGAAAAAAAAAAGCCTTATCACCTCACAAATTAGAGCTTCATTTCTGCTCTATCAACTATATGTGACTGCTGAAAAGTGTGACGGCAACAGTCAATGAGAAGGTTACAAGAGTATCCAGTTGATCAAGAAAACAACTCCTCCCAAGAATTCTTTGGCAAAGATCCAGTAATTAACAAAGGTTTATGTTCCGTGTATTACTTCTCTTTCAAGATGCGCAGTCAATCTCCTTTAGAAAACCAGCTTTGTAGAAAGAGAAAACACCGAGGTTAAAATAAATTTTCATATGAAATTTATGAAATGAAGCAAAAAGTGTGAAGCGAGTACATGTGTGGTTACCAAAACAAAACGTATCTACCACACATATAATCAAGAAATTTGATACATATGTAGGTTTTAAAAGGCTTTGAAATTCCCCATGAATTGAAATTTCAAAATTTTAATTATGCATGATTAAAATTTCAATCATAAAACATTTTACTCAAAATTTTGCCGTGTTTTTGGATAGCTTTCCAGGCAAAATTTTTACACGGAAAAACTGATGCAACATCAACTATACTATAGGAAACGATTTTTTTTTCAAATGAAATTTGATTTCAACGCATAACAACGTGCTAATAAAGTCCAGTAACGTATCCAAGAATTTTCTTCGTTGAGGAGGGAGGGGATATTGTTTGGGAGTGGAGCCGATTATTCTGCGGCTGAGTATATATACCGTCGCAATATCTCCCCTGGATACATCCATGATAAAGGCTAAAACAGCCTTTGATTAAAATAATTTTTGTGTTTAAATCTTTTCCATGCCATTGCACATCAATCTTAAGAATCAAATTAAGTTTATTCGGACAAAAAAATATTTCCGAATATTTTCATTTTAATTTAATATTTATTATATTAAAATGAAAAAAAAGATATTGAAGACATTTTACTCTCTAGAATGAAATCTTTCTCATTTTGGCAGTTTTTCCCCATTACTTTTAAAATTAGTTTTAAAGTTTTGCATATGGGTTATAAAAGATTCCGATTCAGCTCAAATATAATTCAAAATCATAGATCACCAAATCACATGAACCACCGTAAATGAGAGTGTCTAAGTCCATTTCTAAAGTCCTCTCCATCTTTACCTGTTCATAAACAAGGCCGTATCCAACCCCCCCCCCCCCCTCCCCAAATCCCGAAATTGTTCGCAATGTAGCTTATATTCCTTCCTGAAACTTTCCTTAACATAAGTGCGTCGAAGTCAGCCTCCCCCCTCCAAAAAAAAATTTCTGGATACGGCCTTGTTCGTGAAAGGAAGCATCTATGAATGTGCATGCGATATCCCTCCGAAACTTACTTTTGCAACAAATTTCTTAAAGCGGATACTGCACCTCAGAGCTCAAACTTAAGAATGTAACTTAGTAATTGTTTAACATTTGGTCCTGCCCTTTTGGTTAAATTTTTTTCGCATGTTTGCCGGAGCATATTTTTTTAATTATTGTAGAAAGAAAGGCAATGCACCAAGAGATAGGTCGAACAAACAGTTATCACTCTTTTTTAAAAAAATGCTTTGAATATCTGATGCAACTTATAGGGTTTTGAAGATTATTTTAACCCCTTAAACGGTTGGGTAATTTTCAAGAAAACGGTCATAAAAGCGCCTATTTTTTTTATCCCTCAAAATATGTGCATGAACAATATATATATTCATTTTTAATTTTTGATTTGTTTTCATTTTGAAATTTTAAACACTCCAGCCCGGAAATATCACGAGAGCGAGAGGGAAGGGGTTAAAGAAATATTCATGTTTCCCGAAAATTTTCAAATTAACATCCCTGCATCCGAGATTCTGATTCTGTTGTGTTATGGAATTTTTTGAGGCAATAGTTTGTATGGGTGTCCATTCCCCTTCAAGTCCCCCCCCCCCAGTTCAATGTCTTTACCCTTTACCGGATATCCGGTATACTTTGCCTAACGAATATATACCAGATATCCAGCTCTGATGTTTGACACTTGTGAATTCTATACGCATTTGTTAACACCTCCCGGTTTACTGATTGCAAATACGTAGAAAGTTTATACCGGATATCCGATGCAAATAAAAAAATCTTCCGCTACCCCCCCCCCCCCCCCCGTTGAAAAGTTGCTTCGTTGCTCTCTTTTATTGTCATGCGCCTCACTATGGAACCTTTTTTTTTTCCCTGATGCATTTTAGAAGGTCTGTTAGTGGTTATATTTCAAACGTGTTTATTATTTTATTTTATTTGTAATTATTAATTTTACTATTTATTTACTTACATATTCATTTAATACTACATGTTTATATAAGAAGGGGGTTTTTAATGCTGGAAGTATTTATAATACTGAAAATATTTTTTAAATCTATAAAGGCAAAACAAAAAACGATATACTTTCAAAATAAGAGTTGAATCAGTTCAAAAATTAGGTTAACGTTAGCTTTTGTCATCATGTGAAAGTTTACAAAGGATAAATTAAAGTAATTTATTGTGCGGAATTTTTCTATTTCTATATTTTGAGAAATAGCATCTCTCTCTTTTTTTTTTCTTTGCAGAAGATTTGAAAATGTCAAAAGTTTACGGCATGAAACAATTCGACGAAGGATCGTATCGACGAAGATGGATTGTTACTTATGGATGACAAGGACGCTGAAAAACAATAGATCACCGAGATGAATCTGATCTTTGGCGAAGCGCCAAGTTTTGTGAGTCATAAATGTAGGTAAATATTCGGAGTGAAATTCTTGGCGATTCCGAGTCAAGGTAACTGGCGGGATTTCTCTTTCCGATATATCTTGCAAATTGAGGGGGGAAAAGCTTTCAAGCTGCCAACCACATTTGATTGTTGATTATTCCGGGAGAGAAATAACCGGTATCCGGAGTGCGAAATTAGCAGTCGTTACGTTAGTCGTATTTTGCACCTAAAAATTTTCATTTGACGACCGCGATTTCCCATCCAGCCGTCTTTTTCGGCGCGTAACTTTTTATAAGAATTTTAGTTTGACAACCGCAATTTTTTACCCTCCGCCACCCTTTTTGTCTTTCAATCTGACTTTATAAAATTATATATTTAAGTATATCTCATCTAATCTTCGGGTTTTTTTTGAGCTTTAAAGCTATTATATCTGTCACGATTGTAGAGCTTCGCTTCTTAAACTTTTACATTTTTGTACTGTGAATTTGTACTTACAAATGAAGTATAATACTTGAAAAGATAGTTCAGCCAATTATCAAAAATTACTTATATAAGCGGATTTTCATTTTTTTTTTTTACATATCAATAATTTCTTCATTAAGGTTGTTTTAACGTTAATAGTTTTAAGAGTTATCAGTTGACATCGCTGCTTAAATAAGTTGAATTATTTTAAAATTACGCCTAGCATAACATTTCTGGCAACTAAAACGAAAAAGCTTAAGCTAGGTGCCAATGACGCCTAACTTTTGCATCCTAATTTCGAACCCTATCCGGAAGTCGGAAGACCTTCGTCCAAAAATTTTAGAAAGTAAGTTGGAGGGGATATACAGTGTGTCAAAGAATTTTTTAGACTAGGTTGACAAAATAAAATAAAAACTAGTAATTATATTTTTGTAAGTATTTTTATTAAAAATAAGCTCCTTCGGCTTAACTACATTTGTTACAGCGGTTTAAGAACAATTCGAATGCCTGTTCCAGCTCACATTGTGGGACTGCCCCAAAGCTCGCGTCGAAGCTGTTGTCAAAGAATTTTTAAGACCACAGCTGGAATTAAGCTTAGTGGTGCTATCTGTGTTATCGAGCATTCGTGAAAGTCCTTATCCACTGTCAGCTGATCCACTGCCGAAATCTCAGTTCATTTGTTCACTTTTTTTTTTTTACTTTGATCACATTGACCCTATACAAACAGCTTCGACGCGAGGTTTGGAGGCAGTGCAACAAGGTGAGCTGGAACAGGCATTCGAAACCTTCTTAAACCGCTGTAACAAATGTATTTAAGCCGAAGGAGCTTATTTTGAATAAAAATTCTTAAACAAATATAATTACTAGTTTTAATTTTATTTTATAAACCTAGTCTAAAAAATTCTTCCACACACTGCATATCAACATAAAAGTAAGTTTATCAAATTAAACGAACTTTTACTTCCAAGAGCTTGCAATTTCGGAAAACCTGTAGAGCGTACAAATTACAACACTGCCTTTTTCGTGAACAACAATAACATTGTCAACTTAATTTTTAATAAAATAGTTTTTATAAAAAAATAGAATCGACTTCAAATTATAAATTGCTCTAAAAAGCGAAAAATAAATTAATTCTTTAAACAACATCGATGCGACTTTTAAACATAGTTTTAGAAGTCGGTGCAAAATCAGGATAGACAAAATCTTTTGTAGTCATGAATCCAATTACTAATATATATATTTTCGCAGAATTAGCAACAGTTAAAATATGAAGTAGCAAATGGTGTAATGGTAATTAGACTCGTAATTTTGCACCGACTTCTAAAACTATGATTAAAAGTCGCGTCGATGTTGTTTTAAGAATTAATTTATTTTTCGCTTTTTAGAGCAATTTATAATTTGAAGTCGGTTCTATTTTTTTATAAAAACTATTTTATTTTATTCTTTTTAGTGTAAATACGTTTTTTATATAAATACCCTTTTTTTAAAAATCCATGTCAAAGGGCAAACCTTCTTTGAATGAATGGCACTAAAAACTAATCATTTGTATGATAAATTCGGCTTTAAAGTCGATTTTAGCAAACAAACTGATTGGATTTAATTTTTCCCTCAGAGAAGTCTTCAGTCAAACTCTTGCTGTAATTGCTTTTAATATTATATCACAATGCAACAAACACTTTTTTAACAATGACTTTTGTATTTATTAATAGTTTCCTAACAAAGAAAAATCGAGCGAAGCCTTTCTAATTAAAATAAAAAATACTTATTTTTCATTCGTAACGTTTTTTCTAAAAAAACAAATGTAGTCAAATTGATGTGCGATATTTGAGTTAGACGACCCTCTATCGATTAAAGAAAAAAATTATCAAAATCGATTCATTTAGTCAAAAGTTATGGATAAGAAAACAAAGAAATGACTATCTTTCTGTCCATAACTTTTTTTCTAATTATCGAACAGGGTCAAACGAAGGTACGGGACCTATGGGAAACCACCCCTGATCGATTAAAAAAAAAAAAAAATCATGAAAATCGGTTCATCCGGTGAGAAGTTCTAAGTGGACAAACAAACAGAAAAAAAAAAAAAAAAAACGACATACATACAATACGAATGTATAACCTCCTTCCTTTGTGAAGTCGGTTAAAAAAAGAATCGTAGCGGAAAGTGTTAGAGACAATGATGAGCAGAGTCCGACAAAACTCCGAAAATCTTAGGAGCCAGGGAAAATTTTTAGAAGCCAGCTTTAATATTTTTATTTGTCGCCACCTGAAAAACTAGTCGCCAAGGCATATTTTTTAGTCGCCCGGGCGACCTGGCGCCCGGGATTTGTCGGACCCTGATGATGAGGAATACATTGATTTTGAAGACTGCATGTGAAACAGCTTACTTTTTACAAGGAAGGATGAAAATGAAAATGTTGATAAGGAAGTAGTGCGTGATTATTAAACAATGTATCCGAATATTAAACACAGAAAACGGATAGTTTTCACGAAAACGTTATAGCCTTTTGGCAAAAGATAACTTTTAGGACAACTTTTGAAGTCTTCAATTAGTCATGCATACATTTTTAAGTGCTAAAAATAAAATAAAAAAAGATCTTCGTCTCATTGCTACCAGATTTAATGAGTTCGTTATTTGTGAAAAAAAAAGTTAACCAATGCGTCACTGTTGCGGAGAAAGTTACAGGTTGTGAAATAAATCGAGATCCGTGACGTCGCTGGAACGTAAAAAAGAATTTCCTGAGGATCGACAATTATTCGTCTCGCAGCTTGATTTCTAAAAATTCGTTTGAAAGGTTTTTTTTTTTTTTTTTCTTTTCCTTCCTTTTTTTTTTTCCTTTTAAAGCAGTTTTTTCAAGCGATTTTTCCCTTTTATTTTCTTTTTCTTTTTTGTTAATTTTATTTTTTAAAGGAAAGTTATACATTATCTACTAATAAAGCAAATACAATGAAATGAAATACGGAAATGAATAAGTATGAAAAGAGGACATATGTTTCAAATGTCAACAAATTTAACAAATGCTTGAACAAGGAACGACTATTTATGTGAGTTAGAATGAAAGTGAGCAAAACTTCAGGCTTTAAGAGCTTTTTACCTAGAATTAATGAAAATATTGTCTAAAATTTACTGTGTTTGTATTGATGCTCATTAATAATATATAAATTCTCACTCAGCACTCGTTACAGTACATGGAGGCATGAGTACGGAGCTCACCATGGGCATCGTTAATACCTCTATTACCTAAAATAAAAATAATCATAAATAAAAAAATGGAAAGGGAAAAAGATCAGAGAAACGTAACCGTAATATTTTGCTTGTAAATATTTTTGAAATGTGACATAACATTCCTTATGCTAATATGAAACTAGTAAAATTTTTACTTCAGATGGATTTATAATGCTTCTTTTCTTCTCATGAGAGCCTCTGGGGGAGAGGCGTAATCTAAATACTTAGACCACCCAAGTCAAAATTTATGCTAGTAGTAGCATAAAAAATATGCTAGTTTTTGCTATGTTTATGCTATGTATGCTAATTAGCACTGCAAGCTTCTCAAAAGCATGCTGAGGTAGTTATCTTGACAAGCTATTTTTTGCTTTTTTATGCTAACTAGCATAAAATGCTCGACAACTAGCATACAAGAGAGTTACATGCATGGTTCATACAGCTTTTAAAAAACAAAAATTAATGAGGTTTTAGTGGCCTTTTCATGACGTGAAAAATATTTTTTTGTTTTATCGGACATTATGATAAGTGTTAGTTTAAAACACTTATAAATGTCCGATGTAGTACATTAATATACATAATTTAAAGGGTTTTCTTTCCCTATTGGACAACATAGCTCGCGGTTATCCCAGTATTTATGCTAAAAAAAGCTAGCATCTGATGCTTTAATATTATGCTAAAAAATCAACCCAAAGATAAGATATGATGCTTAATACTATGCTAAAAAAAGCAACAATTTATAGCACGTGCATGTGTAGCAGTGCGAGTCAGTGCTTCAAATAGCCCTCTTTGCTCCTGCCCGGGGGGCACGCCTTTTGGGAAAGCGGTAAAGAATGCGGCTACTACCAAAACGATCTTGGTTCTACTCCCGGCGCTTCACAGCCACTTTCGCACCGTTACATCTGGTGACCCGGCATTTACGCACGCAGCAATGGATACTCGAACACTCCACAGATGGCGCCACGAGATGACTTGCTCTCACGCATTCGTGCAGTCTGCACGCGCTCGCACTTGAGCCCCGCCACGGATCCGAGGAAACAGGCCCAAACTTCACTCACTCAAGCAGCAACCTGACGCAGCCTTTCTCTCGCGCTGGTGCACCTATCTGTGGTAAAATATCGTTCACTCTTCCCCTACTCGTTCACTGGGGGCGGAGTACGTAGCGGTGCGAGTCAGTGCTTCAAATAGCCCTCTTTGCTCCTGCCCAGGGGGCGCGCCTTTTGGGATAGCGGTAAAGAAACGACCACCAAAACGATCTCGGTTCGACTCCCGGCGCTTTACAGCCACTCTCGCACCCTTACACATGTGATGCTATAAAATTATGCTAAATAAGCAACAGTTTATATAAAATTATGCTAAATAAGTAACAGTTTATAGCATGTGATGCTATAAAATTATGCTAAATAAGCAACAGCTTATAGCATGTGATGCTATAAAATTATGCTAAATAAGCAACAGTTTATAACATTCTATGGTTTTTTGTTTATGCTAATAAGCATAAATTGTGTTCGAATTTTAATCATCTCATGCTGGTTTTTCATGCTAAACTAGCATCATCTCATGCTAATTTGATATGCTATCAGTAGCATCTTTTATGCTAGTTAGCAAAGCAAAATTAGCATAAATTTTGACTTGGGCAGCTATTATAAATCTCTGTGCACGCCTTTGGTAGCACAAGTATGTTGGTTGAAACATCTCTAAGACATTCAATTAATGATGGCTTTTTATAACAATAATATTAGCAATTAATATTAACAATATCTAACAATTATATTAACAATTAATATTAACAGTATCTGACGCATTTCTAACAATTTTTAAACTGGTAGTCACAAAACTCAAGTGTTCAGTTTTACGTAACTTAACAAATCTTTCTCTGTATTGTTTAGTTACACGGAGAAAGGAAAAATGACAATCATATTGCGAAATTGTTATAGCGAAATTTATTATTTTGTTTTATTGCGAAACTGTCAAAAAACACTCAATTTTCTTTCTGTCTTTTTACAGAAATTGTTTACAGTGTATAAATAGAACGCCTTGAAAATATGGTATAAGAGAACTTTGAATCAATTGAACTTATAACAGAATTTTAAATATAAAAAAATTTTGAAACATAACCACTACGCAAATAAGACACAAACAGAGCACAGACGTGGTACTAAATGAAAGATTGCTTTCTGGCGTTATTTTTCCTGCCTGCCAATAGAACATTCTGCAGGATGTACATTTGTAATGCAATTATTAGAATATTCTGCAGTACATACATGTGTCGCGAATTTGCATTAATTGAGAGAGTACAAGATACGTTTTGGGGAACTTACCTTTTCTTTTTTGCCACTTTAACTTCGCAGCAAGAGCCATTTTTCCTGCATTTTATTTAATCCATTTAATGATTAAAGCCATTCGATCCCGATTTTCCGTGGAATTTCAAATCAAATAGATCACAGAGCATCAAAGTACTTGTATCGTAATACTTTGATTAGTTAATCAGTTTCGTATTCGAAATTTCTAATCAGAAATATGACATTCTAGATAAAGAATTAGTATTTTTATCTCGAATTGTGTATTTTTTGTCTTAATTTTGTTTGGCACTTTCATTTTTCAGAGTCAATTTTAAGCGAGAAGTATTCGTCAGACATAAAATTTAATTTAGAGTAGAAATAGGAAATTTTTAGTTGGTTCCACATGAAAGAAGATGTTACTTGTGATTTTTATTGCAGTTTGTAGTTTCAGAGGGAATTTTTCAGAATTCTGAAAGTAATGTATAATCAATTGTTGCAGCTTTAAAGTTACTGTCCATAACGAAGAAATATGGAAAGCTAGATCATTCACTGAAACAAATGGATTTCCTAAAAACAAATAAACATTCTCACCCATGTGCAATAAAAGTAAATTTTAAAAAAAATTGAATTCAAACTGCGATAGAAATTTTTTGTACACATGTTTCAAAAGTTGAGGCTACACAAATTTGAAATCAAATAACGGAAGATTGTTTTATAAAATCAACTTAACTAATGATGCATCTAAAAAACAAAGAAGAATTAAAATGTTTCACTTCTACTGATGTTCTACGATAAAATAACATAATTGGATTGAAATAATGTTTTTACAAATCCTTAATAAGTTAAAACTTCCGGAGCAAGCAGAAACGTTTCAATTAAAATTATTTTCGAGAAATAAATACTAATGACAATTCTCACAAGAAAAATTGGAATGCTCAGCACACAAACATTTATTGCATTCCAGTGATCGTTTCATCAAGATTAATTCCAATTAGTAGCTGTTTGAGCTTTCAATTTAATATTAATTAAAATGCTTCAGTGATGAAGATATTGCAATCAATTAATTAATCAATATTTCTGTTCGGATACCATTATTTTCACAGGAAAATTTCTCAAGACTGTTGTAATGTATCAATTCATAAATTCTTGTATGAATAATTTCTTCCAATATTAAAAATATTCTCAATTTAAGCAATTCTGAGCTGAAATGGCAAACACATTCGTTCCATTACAACAAAAAGAGACGTTTGTTAACATTAATCATAAACCAAAGAATCCTTTTTGCAGTGATCATTAGTTTTTTGCAGTGTTTTTCTTCATTTTAAAGGTACCAGAATAAAAGTAATCTAATTTTGTATGATTTTAGTATTCCTTACAAATGAAAACTCTGCAAGTTTTTACTGATTGAATCATTTAATTGTTTATAACTAATTTGACATTTTCTAAAATGAAAATGATTTTCATGTCTTAGTTAAATATACTCTTAAACAAAAAATACGATTCTCACACAAGCAAATACATAGCAACAAGTATCAAAAACCCTCAGCATTTCTTCGCACAAACGTAAAAGAAAATACATGTAGTCTTACTTTTCTTATTTTAAAAAAATATGTCTCAATTAAAAATTCCACAACACTCAAGACTATAATTGTCTCTCTATGTTCTGTATAAATTGTGTTCAGTTGTCTGTACAGCTTTCTCGCAAAGTAAATTCAAAATCTGGTTACTTTTCATATAAATAATTTCAACACAATTTTACTTTTCCTTTGACTTCTTGTTTGTATTTCCAATTATTATAATTCATACTTTCGCCGATAATAGATTTCAAGTTTTAGACAATTCTTACAGTCTATACATAATTGCTTGATTCGCAATCTAAATAAAGATCAAATATTTTGAACTCTTCAACTTGTGAAATGCTTTTCTAAACTTCTTTAATGACATCTTAAAATAACAGCCCAAATAATAATTGAAATGTTTTAAAAGTAAACCATACCCTGAAAACGATTTAATCTGTTACATAATTATTCAGATGAATTTTAGCAACAGCAACTAGTATTACGAATTTACATAGAATTCACCACATGCGATGTACGGTTTCAGAAATGTATATCCATACGAAATCTTCTAGCAGCGAAACAAATTCATCCACACACGTCCCATATCAAACTTGACAAAACTCTAAATTGCGTTCACGATTACTACAGCACATATTTCAGGTAAACAAAAACACGGAACACTAAAGTTAGAGCACACTTTTCCCGGTTCGAAGAGATCAACATTTGAGCGCCAAACGAAGCAAAGTTGCGTCACTGCAAAAAGTACACACGTCCACAAGTAGGCGTATAGCTAGCTGTCTGACTTCTGAACTAACCTGTCTTTTTTACTCTCTTCTTTCATTGTGGGACAGGTGGTCATGCGTGAAAAAGCGTGCGTGCGTTTCCATGACAACTGCTGTCTCGAGAGGACGATCAGTGTAAAATTTGTAGCTCTCCACTGTCCCTCCACCTTTTTCTATTCTTTGGTGCATCATCCTCTACATCCTGTACTTCCCGCTGCTTCGAAGAGACACGCTCCGCTATTCTTTACGATGCCTAATCAATTTAGAATTTAAAAGTGGATGACCATATTTAAAACAAAGTTCTAAACATTTCCGAGGAAGAAATTTGAAGCAGTTTTGGAGAACAAACTTAATTGGAGGGAAAAAAAGGGTTCAACAATAAAAATGATTAAGTAGTTATATTTTTTTGTTGAGTGTACTGTTAAAAATTGCAATAAGTGTATTTTGCTGATTATCACCACCTTTCACGTTCCAAGGCTCAGAAATGAGGGAGAAATACTGTGCACGTACTTAAATTGTATTTTTATCGCTATTAGCTCAGTAAGCCTTTATGTGCATGTGAGAATATTCTGTCTGTATTAACGTCCAATCAATCCACTGCGGGATGAAAGTCTTTCCTCACCGTACGACCCGATATATTTTTTATTTTAATCAAGTTCCTTAATTCATAAAATTAGGACTTAGTTTGCATGGGAGCTCATGTCCTGCACTTCTTTTCAATTCTATGTGAATTTTGACAAATAAGACGGAATTCTGTCTATTTACGCACCTTCCGCACTTTTTTCGTTAGAAGTTGAGCCCCGTATAATATCATCTTGACGGTGGAAACTTTATGCTAAGTCTAATGTTATTCTGATACAATAGTCCAAAATGGAATAGGACATGTTCATCTAGTTGGCTTCTTAAAGCTAAACTAGCTTCAAAAACATCTCACATCGTCTTTCCAAATTGTCAAGAAAATATATTTTATATAAGTGAACTTTGACCTCCCAAACCTGATGACCTTCAGACCTTTTGATTTGAAACACATAGAAAACGTTTTTTTTTCGTATATTTTGTTTGACGTATATTTTGTTTGAAAAATGAAAGTGCTCCATAAAAAAAAAATCCCTTTTATTTGCTTCACCTGTCTCAAAATGTGACATTTCAGGTAGTTTTATATGAAATGAGCTGATGAAAGACTACAAACACTTTTAAAATACTGGTGGGAAAAAGAAAGCTGCCAAAAAGCATTTTCGACTTTCATGATCTTGAAGACTTGTATACTTGTAATAAACATGTCTCTTGAACAATAGCATAGCTGTTGAATCGTCATCATAAATAAATCGGGAAATTTATTCAAATATGTTTCGCTTTCGAAAGACAACAGTAATTTAGAATTTCATGCGACTATTTCTGTCTTTATAGTGTGCAAAGCTAACCACATAAAGAATAAGCATTTATTTCATGCTGAAATATAATAGATCATTTCTTTTATTTTTTCTGTTTACCTATGCCTTTTTTTTCTTTTTGTACTTTTATTCTAACATTTTTCTTTCCTTGCTACATAAACTTTAAAAAATCTCCTTTTTATTTCTATAAGCTGCTTTCGAGAGTCAGCTGATTCATCATTTTATGTCTTCAATTCTTAATGAGTATTTCTGTGATTTTATCCATTTTCTGAATCATACATCAGAACGGAAAAAAACTGATACATCCCGAATTCGATTTGCATGGGACTTCACGAGAGCCCAGTTTCTGTATTTCTTTCAATTTTATGAACATTTTTACGTAATTTACGGAATTCGGACGTAAAAAAAATCATGCCTGAAAACCTTGGGAGCTGATGAAAGACTACCCTACTTATTGCGGAAATTAAACGGCTTACATCGCCCCCCCTCCCACATTCTTTTCTTCCAGATTATCTCAGAGCCAGATTTCATTGTTGTAAGCGCAATATATTCTTCTTACACATCACACACCTCTTTTTAAAAGACGTAGAGGTTTAGAAGTTAAATCCAGAATCATATTATAAAAAAGCAACCACTGCTAAGACATTAGTATTGAAATTAAATTTTGGTTTCAGAGAACGCTATCCATCTAACTTGTTTAATGATAACATCAGTAGCCACCGCTTATTAGCCTACTTTCCGGTAAACGTAAATAACAATAATAATAATAAATCATGAAAGAAGGCTTAATGTATCGTGAAAATATCGTTAAAAATCAAGAAAAGTCAAAAATAAGTGATGTAATTAAATAAAGATTGAAAAATAAAAAATTTGAAAATAGGGTTTTGAGCTGGGAAAAATGTGCTTCTGTCGGACTGTCTGCCCCCCCCCCCCCCCAAAAAAAAAAAAAATACTTTTGAAAGAATTGTCCCATTAGAAAGATTTTTTTTTTTTTTTTTTTTTGTATTCGAAAGATCTCGGCGAGACCATCTCATTTCTATACTTTACTTTTTGATTTGAACAATTGATTACAGGCAAATTATGTAAACGCTAGGAGTAAGATACAAGTTCCTATGAACAAGCTTATTGGAAGAAGCTGTCGGTGTGAAATATTTTTTGATTTGAACAATTTTTGTTCATTTTTGAACAGTTAAAAAAAATTAACTTAAAGCGAATATGGAGAAATTTCAATCCTATATGAATCTTGATCTAATGGACCAATTTGCAAGGAACAAACTTTACCGGAAAGCTGTTATGACGTAGAACATGTACCGGAAGTTCATCCAGAACTAACGAGCCTATTTTCCTATGAAATTTTTTGATTGGGATTTTTAAGAATATTTTTGAATGAATGAATGATTAAATGAGTAAGTGAAAGAATGAATGAACAAATGAGTGAATAAATGATTAAATAAAATAATTTTTGAGAAAAAAATAGAACCGACTTCAATTTATAAATTGCGCTAAAAAGTGAAAAATAAATTAATTCTTTAAACAATATCGATGTGACTTTTATACATAGTTTTTTATTGATATTCCTTTTTACTTCCTGAACTTTCAACTGATTCGTTTGTTGCTCTCTTATTGGTGCTTTCCCTGCTACTTCTACTTCCACTTCACACTGCCTTCATTCTCATTGGTTTACAATTAATTCTTAGGCCATATAAGCTTTGTTTTTGTTGTTTTGTCTGCTTCATTTGGATGTTTTGCATCTAGAAGCTCCCTGTCGCATTGAAAAAGGGATTCCAAGCAATCCCGAAACATATGTCTGCGTTTTAATGCTCATTTGTGCTTTAAATTAACGTGAAATTATATTTCTATTACTGTTTACTTGCACAAAGTTAAATTATTATTATAGTTTTGGAAGTCGGTGCAAAATTAGGATAAATAAAATCTTTTGTAATCCTGAATCAATTACAAATATAAATGGCCCATTTTAGCAACAGTTCCAATATAAAGTAGCAAATGGTGTAATGGTAATTAGATTTATAATTTTGCACCGACTTCTAAAACTATGTTTAAAAGTAACATCGACGTTGTTTAAAGAATTAATTTATTTTTCACTTTTTAGCGCAATTTATAAATTGAAGTCGGTTCTATTTTTTTCTCAAAAATTATTTTATTTTATTCTTTTCAGCGTAAATATTTTTTATATAAATACTCTATTTTTAAAAAATCCATATCAAAGGGCAAACCTTCTTTGAATGAATGGCACTAAAAACTAATCATTTGTATAATAAATTCCGTTTTGAAGTCGATTTTACAAACAAACTGATTGGAAAAATTTTTGCCTTAGAAAAGCCAAACTCTTGCTGTAATTGCTTTTAATATTATAGCCCAATGGCAACAAACACTTTTTCAACAGTGACTTTTATATTTATTAATAGTTTTCCCAACAAAGAAAAGTCAAGTCAAGCCTTTCCAATTAAAATAAAAATACTTATTTTTCACCCGTAAAGTTTTTCTTAAAAAACAAATGTACTCAAATTGATTTGCAAAATTTCAGTTAGACGACCCTCTATCGATTAAAGAAAAAATCATCAAAATCGGTTCATTTAGCCAAAAGTTATGAATGAAAAAACAAAAAACAAAAAAAATACTCCATTTCCGCCAATAACTTTTTTTCTAATTTTCGAAAATGGTCAAACAAAAGTAAAGGACCTATGGGAAACCACCCTCGATCGATTTTTAAAAAAAAATCATGAAAATCGGTTCATCCGGTGAGAAGGTATGAGTGGACAAACAAGCAAACAAAAAAAAAAACGACATACATACAGTATGAATATATAACCGAATGTAGGAATATATATTCCTTTGAGAAGTCGGTTCAAAAAAACAAATGAGAGTACAAATGATAAAAAAAAATAAATGAGCGAATGAATGAAAAAATAAGTAAATGAGAGAATAAATACATGAATGAGTGAATGAATAAATACATGAATGAGTGAATGCATAAATAAATGAATGAATTAATTAATGAATGAGTGAATGAATATGTATTAACCGTTGAAAAAGGTACATTTAAAGTAATTAAGAAATAAAGCTAAACGAGAAAGAGAAAGAGAGAGATAGCTAGATGATAAATTTGAAGTTGGTGTATACGGGAAAGTAGGCTCGTATAGTTCTATATGGAACTTCTTGTATATATACACATATATATATATATTTAACTATTAAGTTTACATATCCCATCTTGTATCAAAAACAGACAATTTTTAGTTTTTCAATGAATAGGATGTTAGAAACTTTATTTTACATTCGAACATGTATCAAATTCTAAAAACATTTTTGATACAAGTATTTTTACTAACAAACTTATTTAATGATATAAATTAGTTTTTTTTATTACTGGTACATACTAAAAACAATGTTAAAGCCTATATTCTATTACATTTGAAAATAATATCTATTTTTCTTTTTTTTTACGTTCAGGCATCTTTACTTTTTGCGTATGTTGTCAGAAACGGAAGAAAGATTTCCATTCTATGTAATTTGTAGCCATGAAAACGAAAAGAAAACGATTTTTTAACAACAGAAAGAAAAACATTTAATTTTGTGCATTAAAAAAAAATTTAGTATTGTTTTCACGATGTTTTTTTTTTTTTTTTTTTGTTAAATTAGCGGAGTTGTTACATAAGAGTTTTGGATTTTTAACTGGTAGAAACAATTACTACAGGTATTCTAATTGTAGCATTAACATCTAACATTAAGCTGACACAGTTTCGTTTTTGAAATGGTATAAAAAGTGGAAAAAGTGCAAGAATTGCTTGTGTCCTTTAACCAATTAGATTCAGATTTTGAGATACATAAAATCAAATCATAAAAAATGGACATATTAAAATTTGAGAAAAATTGCTGAGAATTGCATTTAATCATGTTCCCAGATATTTTTGTACCAAATTTTTTGAAAACCGGTAAATTGGTATTCGCCTAAGCGAACAGCATATAGACGTATAATTTGGATTTTACCATTAGGAAAGATGGTTCATCTTATTTCAGTATTAATTTAATTAATCGTTTATAGCACATTTTATTAGAAAATTTTATATCTTTCATTACAACACTTATCTATTATTGCTAGAAGAAAAATTTTCAAAATTTTAGGAAATGATCAGAAGATACCAAAGTTTTTATCAAGATATTTTTGTTCAAGTTTTAATTTTTAAAAAAAATATAGTAAAGGCTGCAAACAAACCGTGAATAAAATTCATATTTGATAGAAGAATGTTGTATGTATATGTATTATATCTTTATTTCTGAAATACTATATCACACTTTCATATTTCTGCTTCCTTTAAGGCTTCCCGTAACTGTAGCGCTATTTTACCCTAATTGATCTTTAACAACTCATAAAATTATCTAAACGCATACCTAAAACCGAGATTTTTTTTTCTACATGGATGAGTGAAATAAAATACAAATCTTTTGTTGTGAGCTCTATTCTAATGATAACTTGGTTTATATGAGGATAACACAATAGATATGTGAATGACGTTTCAGTATTAAATGCAAAAAATAAATATTTTACTACATTACCAAATTGAATAGAGATGAAAATTTCACCATATTTCTCACTCCTTCTAAAACTCATCTCCAGACATATAAACTTCTTTTTTTTTTCATTGATCCGACAATTCTTATTCTGTCGCAGACGGCTGCAGTTTGTTTCAAATTCAACTAAATAAATACAAAAAAAAAAGACTCATCCTTGATTCATCGAAGCGATGAATTTCACTTTTAACCCCTGTGAAAAGTTCCAAACTCAAAAAAGAGAAAACAAAAATACTTTTGAATCACGAATACGCTGAATTTCATATTGATGAAAATATCAGTTTTTATAAAGGGATACATAAATTTAGAAGAGTGACATCGCAGGATACAGGGACCTGAATAAATAAATGATTAAATCACGCTCTTTGGAACGATGGCTTATGTATGAAGTTTATTCTGAACTACTGCGGCCATTACCCTTCCATCGGAAAGGCACGCGACTTCCATAAAATGTAAAAAAAACATCGATTTTGAAGCAGCTACATAGTGGATGAGATGAATACTAAATGTGTCCTATTGATGCAGCTCTACAGTACGAAGTTTTTGTCTGGAAATGCAACAGAATATATGACATAAATTGTACTATATCTGTAAAAGTGAATCTGTACATAAAAAGAAATGCCAACTAATACGAACTGCACGTACACGCTATGGAAAATAGTCAAAGTTTTAAGTTTACTACAGAAGCGGGAAATACAAAATTTTCTACAAAAAGTTAGTATTTCGCATTGTAAAAAAAGTATTTATTTCTACTAACTGTAATATAACAACTCTAAATGTATCACAATATGTTTATGTAATTGAACGTATTTATGGAAATTGTAAATGACTCTGGAAAGGTCGCTTAAAAAAGGCTTTAGGTCCCCACCCCTTTGGTTTAGTTTGTTCTTTGGATTCGCCGCTCCAGTCGAGTATAAATAATATGTTTGCCACTTTAAGCCGGACAAAAAAATTAAGATTTTCCCAATATGTTCTTTCTTCTTCTCTCTTCTTCTGTTTACAGCTGCATAGACATCACTGATAATACATGTCAGTTCTCAAAGTTGGCTGGAACAATCCAGTAGGAATATCAATTGCACTGGATAATTGAACAATGAACAAACGCTTTATGGAATAACGAGTCACGATACATGTTGCGAACTTCTGATAGAAGCATATATGGACCTTTTGAAGGCCTGTTGAGCAGCATATACCAAGGTGCGTATGAAATTTGGTTGTAGGTGCATCACTGTATGGAACCGCTTTACGTAGTTGTAATTGAGAGTACAATGAACACTAGCATACACGAAGATTTGCATTTGTTGCCCAACAATATGCTTCGTATGTTGTGTCAGGAATTCAAAAAAGGCCTATTCATCTAACAGCATGATATTGCTCATGTGCACACAGCACATGTGCAATATGGCTCACTAGTTTGAAGAGAATTATGAGGAAGTGCTGCAGTGACGTGCACAAAACTTTGACTTGTTATACGATTGAACATCTTTGGCGCGAACAGGAGTGACATTTGTGTTCAAAACCCGTCGGCTAAAAAATTTAATGGTAGAAAAGAATTGATTGTAAACCATTTGTAAATTGTACGGGATAGATATTTAACTTGCAATATACAAAAGATTAAAATAATCAAAAAATGTTGCTACTTTTTCCCCCTTCGAAAAATGTATAGTATCTTCCACTAAAAATTTGAATTTTAGCATCTGATACAGATAATAAAGCATCTATCTCCGGAGGCATACCGGAAAAGTTTAAGTCAATAATGCTATAGAATTCAATAATAGAAAGAAAGAGCAAGGAGTTTTAGAAAACCTATACTCGAAATATCATAATATATTTTGTATTTTGAATAAAAACCCATAAACACTTCCATTCGATAGCAATTATCAAAAACTGCCGCATTTAGAATCAAGTTCTTTTCTCACAAAAGGCCTCCACTCGAGGCGGAAGCATAAAAGAATATTTTGTGTCTTATCGCATATGAACACCAGATCGTTCCAAGATAGACCGACCTTGCCGAAAGATATAGAGACATTACTTTCCACGGCATTGACATTGAATCAAATAGATCAGGGAGGTGGGAGTATTAAATGAGACAGAGTATATAGTACTCATAAAAGAATTCATTGATATTGCTGAGATAAATCAAGATGATTTAAGAGATAATTCCCGGAAAACGTAACAAACATAGCATAAAATGGCTTGGAATAAAGAAACGCATATAAATATTTTCCCTACAAATAGAAAACTGATGGTGGATTAAATCTGATGATTAAGTTATATTCGTTTCATGTATAAATCTTCTTGAAGTATGAAGAAGAAGCAGGAAGCTTATCTTATTTCAAAGGGACTCACTTAACGAAACAATTTAAAGATTACTTAAAAGAGGGGCAGAGTTTAGAGGAAATTACTACTATTACTCTTCTTGAAAAGTATAAAATATTATCACTCCATTTGAAAAGAATAACTTTTAGACTACAACTTTATCAAACAGAGATAAATTTAAAGAATGTACAGCCCTACAAAATTGTAAACGATCTACTTTTCTTGAGTCAGAAATTTTCAAGACTCTTGAAATAGAGAAGGAATAGAATTCTTCATTTTGTTTTTTAAAAAATGGTTAAGTATTTTAAATCGGCTTTTTTCTGAAGGTATTTTATGCTACGTTCATTGCGTATTTCGTGAATTATCTTTCAAACCATTAAAATAAACAAATGTTTTTCATAAATTCAAGCAGTTTTTCCCAGTTTCTTTCTAATGCCGTGAAAAGTAATGAATGCCTCACTACACCTTCCCCCCGTCGACCGATTTTCTAACAATTTGGTACTCAAATGCGGCCAAAAACGGTATAATAAAAATAATAACTTATATTATTATTTATTTATTCACATCCAGACCTCGATATAAGATCCTCCGCATATAAGGTCACAAGGCATATAAGGTCACTTTTCTTAAGATCTAGTTTATTTTACACTCTCAGAAACGCATGCTCAAATCTCACGAAACTTACGTCGTATTTGAAGAAATGGCTTCGTGAAAAATGCTCCGAGTAAACCTTTCGACAAATTGACGAAATCTGTGTAGTAACTTTTGTAAGTCACGTGATCGCGCGAGGAAAGAATCGTTGTAAATGACGAAATTTTCGTGACGATTGAAGAATCCTCGAAAGTGAGAGTTCTATTTCTGAGAGCGAATCGGTTATAAGGTCACCCCGCTTATAAGGTCATTTTCCTGAAGTCCTGAGGGGTGACCTAAAATCGAGGTCTGACAGTATTTGTTATTTTTTATGCGTAATTAGAAAGTTAATTTTAATGATTTCTATTTCAATGGGTCTTAGTTTAGTTTTCGATATTAGACGAGATTGGTGAGGGAGTCACGATTCCACTTTAAAAATTTGAATTTTATCCCTTGATTCCAGAAGGCCTCGGCTAACAGGTAGGGGTCTGGAGGAGAAAAGTTAGTGTTAGAGATGAATTGGGAATTTTTATTTTTCTACAAGAATAATTTACAGGATATTGCTACCGATTGAAGAGAAAATTCTGCTAATGAAACACAAATTAGAGGTTATTAGTACTCTGCAAGAAATGAGAGGAATTTCAAACTCTACTTAAGGATGGGAATTTTGGGAAGACGACAACTTTTATTCAGAGCTAGAATTTAGAAAGTATTAATGAATGATAGTTACGACTTCAGGTCGGACAATTTAGAGGACATTACTACTTAAAGAGAAACAATTTAAAGGTGATAATCACAATTCTACATTTAAAGAGAGACAAATTAAGACATTGTTACTCTTATTTTGGAAAACCTTCCAATTGAAATTACTACCTTATTGACAATGTGGAGAAAATTATTGCTCGACTTCAAGAGAAGGAAATATGACAAAATTACTTCTCTATCTTAAAGAACAATTTAGAGGAGAATACCGGAAACAAATAAAGAATTTAAAGAGACAAATAATATAAATTTTAAAAAACGGAATTCATTACTCTACTGAAAGAACACAATTTAGGTAATTTCTACACTAATTAAAAAGAAATAAATTAGCCAAATTCAGTTCTATAATTGAGGTGTATAATTTAGATGAGATTGCAACTTCACTTTAAAAGACGAATAATTTACTTCTTCAGTTAAAGAGGAGAATTCAGAGGAGATTATTGTATAACTATTTAACAAGAACGATTTAGAGAGAATAAAAGCCGCATGTCTTTTCAGCTCACCACCTTTTTGTAGAATTTCAGAGGAGGTACCGTCTTAAGAACTTATTGAACATTAATTTTTCTGAAACTTTGAAAACATTATAATATAAAGTATTAGAATTTTTAAGGAGCTCTTTGAAAACAATCCAGGAGACACGGCCAGGATCCGCTTCAAAAATCATCAACTATGAAAACGAATCACCAAAGTGTAACTAAACCTTCAACTACGTTCACGAAACACAAAGAAGTGAACCAGCAAATCACAGGGAAGTGGCTAAATGACAATTTGAAACCGATGTTCAGATAACTGCAAATTGCAAGCGCTTCGTTCCGTGCATTAAATCACATCTCCAGAGGCACGAAAAACTTTCAAAAATGATGTCAGATTTCCTAAGGAGCTTCCGAAAGTGGTGTTTGTCCCTTGTTCCGCCGCGTTTCATTCATGTTTTACTGACACACGCTTTGTATCCTCGGGGATTTTGATCTATAAATAATTTTGGCTGATGTCCTCTTCTGCTCCAACGTCACTCGGGAAGGGCAGAGACTCTACCTGGGCAACTCAGCGAATATTTAAAAAGAGAAAGGAAACACAGAACTTTATCTTTCCTTCAAAAGCGTGTTTAGGATTTTATGAGAGGCCTTAAATGAAGTACGATAGTGTGCTTTTTTTAGAGCAGGGAACAAAATTCGCGGTTTATCATGAATGCCTATCAGGTATGAGAGAGGAGAAGAGAAGCAACAGGAGGGATTAGTCTAAAAAAAATTCATATCTGAAGTCCGTTTCCACCCTAAGTACTCCCTTTCTCTCTCTCTTTTCTTCTTTTATTATTATTATTATTATTATTATTATTATTTGGTGTGTGTGTGTGGAAATGGGATGGTTTTGTGAAAGGATTATTGTTTTTTGAGAAAACCTATTGATGGATGAATATGTTTTCGAGGAATTTTCGAGGAAACATTACCACAGTATGAAACTGATGATATGAAAACGATATAATACATGAACTCGAGTTCTTAAGTAAATCATTTTTATTAGGGAAATAGACAAAAGTTTTATTTTAGAATTTCATAAAGAGACTACACTCTCAGAAATAGAACTCTCACTTTCGAGGATTCTTCAGTCGTCAAGAAAATTTCGTCATTTGTAACGATTCTTTCCTCGCGCAATCTCGTGACTTAAAAAAGTTACAACACAAAAAAAAGCGTTAATTTGACGAAAGGTTTACTCAAAGCATATTTCACGGAGCCATTTCGTCGAATACGAAGAAAGCTTCGTAAGATCTGAGCATGCGTTTCTGAGGAATAGGTTTGTTTGGAAGAATAGGGTTGTCTGCAATCTCATTTTTGTGAAAGATTCGTTTTTTTTTTTTTTTTAATTTTAACATTTTTGTAAAAGGTAGAGATCTGGAGCGGAGGATTAGGGATCTGCTCCAGATCCCCAATAAAAGGCCCGTTTTTGAGCTCGCAGATGAAAGGCCTCTTTACAAAACAGCAAGTCGTAAACAGGGCTCACGTGAAATAAAAGACTGTTAAAAAGTTGGTAACATCATGCTCCACGTACTACATAGCGCAGGAAATTCACCACGAAAATTTAATCATAATTAAACTAGTAAAGCATCCGTTCTTCTGTTTTCTTTTAGTTCAAATTTAGCTATAATTTGCACTCATGGGGAAACCTTACCAAAAAATAAAAAGAATCCACTAATCGTCAACCAGAAAATACTGTGCACCAATCCAGCTACGGTGGTTGCAAAGCTAAACTTGAAACTTGAATGGCTAATAAGACTTGGCAGGTGATGGTATTCGTATTCCAATTGTCGTTTGCCAAATGTGTATGAATGACAGTTTAGAGACTGTTCATAAATGATATCACACATTTTTCTCGTATATTTAACCCCCCCCCCCTCCTCCCCTTTGTCACAAAATGTCACTCCTCAACGGACCTTCCTACCCCCGTTTGTCACATGTCCCTTTATGCTGCATAATCATGATGTCATACTTCTTGTTACCCCCTCCCCTCCCCTTGTCATAGTTTCACTCGAAGCGTGACATCATTTATGAATGATCCCTTATCCAATCATAGAGACAGGCAGTTTACTCCCACCCTATTCACTTCACGCCTGATAAAAACAATGAACCTTTCCTCCGATAGATTTATATCACCTGTCAGAAATCTATCAAGAACGTCTTAAGACGTATTTAAAAAAAGAAGAAGAAAACGTCTTATACTTGATGAGCAATACTTTATTTTGTAGAAATCAATGCATAAGATTGAAATATTTTAGGAACCATAAGTAAAAAGACTTATTAAGCTTGAGCCGATAATGATGTAACATTGTTACGGCCATCTTATTATAACGTTTACTTTTATGTCAAATAAAAAAAAAATCATTAACGCATACGACAATTATTCTCAATTGCTCTTGACCTTGACGCAATTTATCTCCTCTGCAACATCCTGTGCAGAAAAACCGCCATTATTTTCGAAACTGATGAAGCATATTTAATAAATATGTTTCCGCATAATTTACGTTTTCGAACATTGACTTTTTTCTATCATCTTACTTCTAATTACTTAATAACCTTTTTATATATACTATTGATTTAGACGATTAATAATTCCACGAAGAGAGAAAAGATGTAGTTATTAAAATGGTTTATGCAGTATTTTTAGAATATCCTGATTATGCATATACAGACAAAACAATTTTTAAAAAACTAATTGCAGGAGAGGACTCCGGCAACCAAGATAACTGAAAATATTTGGAAGAGAAAAATTTGCTGGTGGTTCTTTACACACTATAATGTCTTTTAATAGCATTGCAGTTATTCGCGTTTTTGCTTTGAGAAATGTATATGGAACAAACAAACGAACATCGCGCCACGCAGTTCCTTGATTCCGATTAAAGTCAAAATCGTTCGAAAGGGCAATGATTGCTATAAAAACACATATACGTTATACGTACATGTATCTATATCTGTATATATACATATATTATGTAGCAAAATAAGTGAAACGGTTGCGGACCACTTGAATTTTTAAGTTGAAAAACAAGAAATTCCAACATACCAATAAGATAAGAGATTGGCCTGTGAAGGGCTGAAACTCTTATCAACTGAATATCAAAAGCACAAATTTTATTTCCTGTTATGTTAATTTAGCTACAAAGTGTGTTGCTGAAAACATTATTTATTTAAAGGGAGCATTTAAAGCCTATGCTTAGTGATTTTGTTAAGAAACAAGTCTTTATTCAATTAGTTTCTAGCATGAGCTCTATTTTGTTTTAAATTAAGTTTTATTATAATGAGTGCGTTATTAACTATCTATCATTAAATAAATAATAATAATTTATGGATAATGAAGGGTAGTCCACTTTAGGATCAATGATTTACAGTAGCGGACGTTGGGGGACCATTGTCATATCAGGTTCCCACATTGCCCCAACCCGAACTTTAAATTCAAGATCAACAGTTAAGTTCTACTTTTGTCAAAACATTGCCTGTAAGACAAAAAATGTAAATCTAATGTGACTAGAATCCATTGATAAAAGATTTCATCTACATCTAGTTATTTTTATTGTATTTTTTTATAATGCATATTTCAATATATTTTTATTATTACAATATATATTCTTCTTTTGGGCACATTTGACCAATCTGAGTGTCTCACTTCTGATGTATCAAAAGTTTGCGATGCTCACTTCTGGTGCATATAAGAGCGACCTAATTTTTTACTTTTTAAACATTACATGATAATTATTTTGATATTATTTCTATACCTGAGAAGCATACAGAATCGCGTCCATTTTGCGAGTTACACTTAATGTACATACAGAGTACCGACGACAAAGCCGCTCAAACTTTTAAACGTCCCATTGGGCATCTTTATTCTAAGGTTCGCACGAAAAAGTCTAGTCTTATAGAACTAGCAATGTTTATTTTTTTAATTCATCGCAAAAACTCGAAAAATGGACTCAAGATACAAGGCCTCTCAGGTACAGATTTTCGATAAGAGTTTAATCAACCATAGCAAAATATAGATAAGCAAAATTTTTACTAAGTTTAGATGCTAATTAAAGAAAAAATACCCTTCAGTGGCCCCTTACTAGAGATGAGGGGGGGGGGGGGCTACAACCTCTACTTCAATAGGGTTGTAAGCAGTTGGAATAGTTTACCGAAAGCGGCTGTTAATTGCAGTGGGGTAAAAACTTTTAAGAAAGCTCTTGATGTTCATTGGGGACTGTAAAATTGACTAGGACCAGCCTAGCTGGGCCCCGAACCTGTTGCTGGTCGTCACTTTTGTATTTGTATTCATTTTGTATAACTATTTTACTTCATAACAGTAGTTCTCAAACTGTGTTCTGCGGGGTGCCACACCGAGATATAAGAGGTGCCGCGAGACGCTCATGATATCAAATGTTTGTTCCTAACCTAACAGAAAAAGGAATGACTATAATTAAAGCATTTTTGTGAATTTTAAATTTGAGTTATAACCTTTGCTTTAATTTTCTTATCATTTACGCGATTTTTCTTTAAAATCTTGCGCGCATAAAGTATACTTATAATGTATATTTATATACATACATCAAAGATAGCTTGCCGTGAAAAATTCAAATTCTTCCATTAGTGTCACGACTTGGGGGGGGGGGGGGGAGGGGGCGAGGTCTAGTGTTCGTCGTGGTTCGTCGACTAGTGTCACGACGAAAATTTTGGGAACTTAGCCTTACAACAAATGAAGTAATTTTTAAAGATCATACTAAAAGCATATTGAGAGTCGCGAGCAGAATACTTTCAATTCAAAATCTGGCAATACTTGGTCCGTTTTCCATTCCAAAAGCCATGATAAAACAGCAGAATGGTTTACTTTGTTGCTTCAACATAACTGATATCAATTGCGTTAAAAAAAATATGTATGCATTCTTACAGATCTGTAACTGTAACCATTTTATAGAAGCAGCTGAGTTTTGCGCAATTTCAAAAAACCAATGTAACAGTTGCAAATTAAGCAGGAAGTTGGCGGTACCACGTGAACAAAATGATGGCAATAAAAATAAAATGCGAAAATAGATCAGAAGAAAAAGAAAACGAAACCCTTATAGTAGATTGCGAACTAAACTCAATATTTGACATTAATGATCCAAGATCCAACCTTTAATACTCATCTAGAAACGTTCGAAATGACACCCAGAATGCATAGCGTGATTCCCTGCTACGATTTTTTACTCATGTACTTTTTACACATGCTCCCAACAGAGGCGATAAAATTTAATACCAGTTCGTGCTTCCGCGTTGCTAAGAGATGAAAAGAGAAAAGCTCTAGTTTTAGTTCGGGTTTTTTCCAACATGAATTAATAAGTATTTAGCGTAATAATATTTTTCCGGCTCTTTTCTAATTAATTTGGCCGGCACTTTTCTAATTAATACATTAATTACAAATAACTACGCTGATTGCAATAGAAGAAATCCAACGCGTCATGACAATACTTCATTGGAAATTTGTACCTCCCTACATTTGCACTTGCCACTCAAAATATTGTTTGCAATATTTTTGTGTAGCTTTTGCACACAACGAACTAACAGTTGCCATAAATATATAACAAATCCACTTCCGTTCATTACTCTAGCTTCGAACTTCAAATGCGCGCTTTGTATCACTTCTTCGTATTCACTTTTTATTTCAAATTAAAACAATGAGGGTAAAATAATATGCTATAGCCAGAAAATGCTTTTGACAGCCCGGGATTCACGTAATTTGCTCTCAAACAAAAACAGCTTAGCAGATTATTTATTGTTGAAGCAAAATTGTTGATCTTTATATAGATCTTATCTTTCTTTGTATATGAGTATGGAATTATATTGCATAATCCTACTGCTGTTGTTGATGCTGATGACTTGTATCCTGCTATTTGAGAAGTAGACGCGGTCTAATTTTTAACGCCTGCATGATAATCTTCTTTAAGATTATTTTATTCCTTTGGCAACCTGTAAAAGAACACTAAAATCTTTTTGCAAAATGTGTTTCAATTTAGCAAGAAAAAAAAGCACTTAAACTATATTTACTCACTTAAATTAATTACAATGCATTAAAAAAAATCAGGTTTTTTTTCCCTAACTTAGTTTAGAAATTGTTGAGTTCATAGTTATTATAATTTTTAAAATGTAACCAATTACTAGGAATTTATAAGCCTCTCAATAAACCCATTAATGGATAAACTTTGTTCCCTCTTTCCTTTGCGACAATGTCAAAATTTTGCCGTGTTTCTGACAAGGTGTGTAAAATACTCTTGCCGTTATATCGCATATAGTCTCTAAAACCTGAATTCGTTATATCGAATACATCTACAGAATTTCATTGCTTATTTCAGTAACTCTCGGCATAGTTCCTCTGTTTACGACCGAGACAGACTGAATTTCCATTTAACGACAGCATTTCGGTAGGTTTTATCAGTGCTTCTGTTACTTTCAAAGTGACTAATGAGGATTTTTTCTGTTCTCGCATACCTCGAAGGAAGCTCAGATAATTTGACGAAAGCCGGAGTTAAAAGAAACCGATGGAATATTTCGAGAAGTTCTAATGAGTCGTAACACTACCGTGTGCGCTTATGCAGACTTTAAACCTGTAGCTTCCAAAACAAAAGGTAAGTCACCTAAGGAACCATTAGAAATCAAAAAATAAACATAAAATAGTCATCTGAAACACAATCTGAAGCCTGCTAAAACGAAAATAAACTTCCACCCACCAATGTGTCTCTCCCTCTTTTTTCCTTTAATATACATTTTTTAACAATCTTTCCAACGTCAAAGTTTATAAACAGACAAGAAATTTCCACAATTTTTTTTAATCTCTTATTTTATGAATCAATGAAATTTATGTACAAGGATTTAAGGGAAAATAATCAAACTTATTTATCACACATTTCAGTTTTACCTCATGCATTTCAGCATCACACATATTTTCGAAGCAAAATAAAAAAAAAAAAAAAAGAAGCAACAATGTGGATAAGATATCGATACAGAAATAGAGGATTGTGAATTAATTTTGAATTAATTCCTCCCTTTCTTAAGCGCAGACAAATTATCAATGCCCACCCGTTTTTCAAATTGCGACCGTTGTAATACCGTTATTACGATATTGTAATGCACTGTGAACATATTGGGTCCATGTTTGTATGTTGACTATGGGTCTTGTACTAACTACGACTACGGCGATATTATGAGCATTGATACATTATTAATGTCCATCCGTTTTTCAAACTGCGGCCATTGTAATTCCGTTACTACGATATTGTAGTGTTCGGCAACTACTCGTCAAAAAGTAGTTAACTACCAACTACTAACTACTCTAAACAAAATTAGTTGCAACTAGTAGGTAACTACTTTTTTCTGAGAGTAGTTGTAACTAGTAGTTAACTGTTCTCCAAAAGTAGTTAACTACTAGTTAACTGCTTTTAAATCCCCCAAATTTTAGATTTCGCATGTAATCTCTTCCTTCCATATTTCTTTTTTATAAGAGAGCAAGTTATATATGTATAATATATAATTTTTAATTAAGATTATTGGTTTTATCAAAGGAGGAGGAGATAAATAAATAAATAAATAATAAGCAATATTTTTGTTTTGCTTTGGAAAGAAACCTGCGAAAATTATATTTTCAGCTTGGATTTCATACTATCTGTTCTGTTTGATTGTTTTGAAAAGTTACAAAAGGAAATGCTTTTTTTTTCATGATGAACATGGCAATTGATTATGAAAGTTAAACAAAGAAACATTTTATTTAAACAGCTTACTCACAGGTGCGCGGACAAATTGATCTGGAAACATTACCATTTGTTTATTTCTTTTTCTTTGAGGCATGAAGAAATAAATTTGTTACGTTTCTATTTTTTTTTTTTTTTGTTTGCTTGTGTAGTTTGTTGTAAAATAAAGGGGTTTACCCTTAATATCAATTTAAAGTTCTCCCTGTGCCCAACCCCTATTCATTAACAAAATATCTTTGTAACGCGCATGCCTTAGATAATATTCTTTCAAATTGTGTTGAAGGCTTGTTTTTTATGGTAACCCAAACGCATACATGATATTAGAGTAGAGGTAAAGCTCCCCATAATGAAGATTTGGTCTTTAAGTGAAACTTCATCGTGCATGTGCTGGTGCAGGGGTCATTTATTGACTATATTAGAAAGCTTTTCCTAATTTGCGTAAATACTGCAATAAATATTATGATTTTTAATGAGTACTTTTACATAATATAACATAAGAAAGTACATTTGTGTGAGTAATAATAATCTAAAAGAAATATAATAACATAAAATAAATGTAATAAACATAATCTAAAAATTTTAAAAATTTAATGTTTAAAAAATAGTTTTTTTTTTTTTTTTTTCAAAAAATAGCTTAAAAAAATTTTTTTTCGAAAGTAGTTAGAACTTTGAAAGTATTTGTAACTAGTAGTTGGGAAAAAAAGTAGTTTAATTGTTAACTAGTTCAAAACAAAAGTATTTACAACTAGTAGTTAACTACTGCCGAACACTAGGACACTGTAATGCACTGTGAACGTGTTGGGTCAATGTTTGTATGTTGACTATGACTCTTAAACGCCGTATTAACTATGGCGATATTTCAAAGCACCAAAAGTCCACACAAGATAGTATCACGTACTTGAGCGCTAATGGATGAAATTCATTTGAAACTGAGAAGGGGAAATTTCATTACATTTATTTAATACGATAAAAAGTCAACTTTGCAAACCACTCCCTGTTTTTTATCTACGAGTACGTGATACACGCCGAGATTACATTTCGAAAGAAATAATTTAACGGACTCCTCCGTAAAGAATTGCCGCAAATTTTAGTCAGCTGTAGTTACATTCCTATAATGTTTTTCCAAAAGAAAAATTGAATTAATGCCCTAAGTATTTATTACTTCTTTAATGTTTGATCCTTTAACCCTTTTTTAAGGCCATATTTATAGAATCACGAATGAATATTATGAAATGTTAATGCTGTCTATTAGACATACAAATTGTAAGACGACAAAGTCTTTTTTGAGAAATCTTGAATGATTTCACGCATAAGCTTTTATAACTTCGCTAAACAGACTTCTCAAAAATTATTTTCTGCTTTTCTTTCAGTTAATGAATATCGATAATTTATGAGTATCGATAAATCAAAAGTAGTGGTGTAAAGAAAAAAAACATAGTTAATTTAGACCGGATTACTTTTCCGCGTTCAATTTTGTTTAAAACTATTCGACAAACAAGGAAGCGTTCATTTAAAAAAACATAAAATAGCTCAAAATTACCGAGGAAAAGTATACTTCAAGCAAGTCATTTGTGTGATAGAACAGATACTTCGACCTTGAAACGAGACATGCATTGCAAATAAAATATCTTATATTTAGAAAGAAAAAATATGCGTTACACTCTACAAGACTGCTTAATTTGCATGGGATCTCACGGGAGTTAGAACTCCTACGCTTTTCTTTCAATTTTTACATATTACACGGGATTCAGACTTCGCACTTTTTTCGCCAGAAATTAAACCCTGAGACGTGAGACATACGCATATTATGGATTCTGTCTCTGGTTAATGTCCTAGATTCAAATTATTAATAGAAAATGAAAACACATTCAAAGCAATTAACTTGAACTAAAGGGAAATCATAAAACAATGCTTCGCAAAACAAATGTTTCGTTAGTCATTCATGGAAACAATATTTGGCACATAATAATTTGGGAATAATATTTGGCATATCATTTTCAAGTGGAGGAGGGGGGGGGGGGAAGGATTCCATTCCAAGCTTTCTATGCGAAGGGGATTGCAATTTTTTCTTTGTTATAATAATATTGGGGATTATATATAAGGGCCGTTCATAAATGACGTCACGCTTTTTTCCCAGATTTTTGACCCCCCTCCCCCCCTTTGTCACAATCTGTCACACTTCAGCGGACCCCCCTCCCTCCTTTATCACGCGTCACGCTATGTTACATAATGCATGATGTCACACTTCTTGTTACCCCCTCCCCTCCCCTTGTCACACTTTGTCACAATTTCACGAACCCCCCTACCCCCCTCGAAGCGTGACATCATTTATGAATGATCCCATACAGGTAAAATAATGCGTTTTTTCACATTTTCACTGCATTTTTTTTTTTTTTTTCAAATCTTCCGCGGACGGGAGATTCCCGCACTTTTCAAGGAGGCGATCTGAGAAATTTTGGCGAGATAAAAATAGTAACTATTTAATATTCTTTCTGTAAAAACAAGAAGTTCCGTCTAGAACTATACGAGCCTACTTTCCCATATACACCAGCTTCAAATTTATATTCTAGCTGTCTCTCTCTCTCTCTCTCTTTCTCGTTTAGCTTAAGTTCTTAATTGCTTCAGATATACCTTTTTCAACGGTTAATACATATTCATTCAATCATTCATTTATTAAGTCATTCATGTATTTAGTCACTCATTTATTCATTCATTCTTCTGCTTATTCATTTAATCATTCATTGATTCAAAAATATTCTTGAAAATCCCGATCAAAAAATTTCATAGGAAAATAGGCTCCTTAGTTCTGGATGTACTTTCTATTTGTACATGTTCTACGTCATAAGAGCTTTCCAATAAAGTTTGTTCCAAGCAAATCGGTCCGTTAGATCAGGATTTATATAGGATTGAAATTTCCCCGTAGGCAATATGTTAATTTTTTTGAACTGTTCAAAAATGAACAAAAATTGTTCAAATCAATATTTCACGCCAAGAACTTCTTCCAGGGAGCTTGTTCATTGTAACTTGGATCTTGTACCCAGAGTTTACATAATCTGCTACATTTTCGCCCATAGGAGCTAATGTTAAAATTTTTTGAACTGTTCAAAATTGAACAAAAACTTGTTCAAATCAATAGTTATCAATTCAAGTAGAATATGTAAATGAGATGTCCTCGCCGAGATCTTTCGAATGCAAAAAGAATTTTTCGAATCGGACAATTCGTTCAAAAGTTATTAGGGGGGGGGGGGCAGACCAACAGATAGACCGACAGACAGACCGACAGACCGACCGACAGACCGACGGACAGACCGACAGACCGACAGACACACTTTTTTCCCCATCTCAATACCCTACTTTCAAATTTTTTATTTTTCAATCTTTATTTAATTACTTAACTTATTTTTGACTTTTCTTGATCTCTAACGATATTTTCACGATACATTAAGCCTTCTTTCATGCTTCATTATTTTTTTTTTTACTTTTACGGGAAAGTAGGCTAAAAATGAGCGGTTTCGTTTTATTTTATTTTATTTGTTTATTTTTCAATAAAATAATAGGAAAGCATGCTGAAAAAATAATAAGAGGTTTATAAAATAAATTTCAATCGTATAATTTTGCAGAGAAGCTATTTAAATAACTATATATGTGTGTGTGTGTGCATTGTTTATTTATTTATTTTTTCAAAATAGTGTGTCAAATTTTTTACTTTAAGGTTTTGTAGAAGCAGCGGTGTCGCGTTTGAAAGTTAATGACGGATTATTGTGTGAATGATGTGAAGGACGCCATTTAGGAGGTGAAAAGGGAGCAATTGTCCCCAACCCCCCGCCGGCTTTGAGAATGCAATGTATTTTTATGAATGTGTATATACAAGAAAAATATACCCTTTGTCCCAGCCCCTTTGGAAAAATTTGAAATGACGAGCCTGATTCTATATAAATAAAAAATGCTCTTACGAAAAGAATATAATTTGGCAACGTATTAGTAATGTGTGTTTTTGGAAAACACTTCATATTTTATAACATAATATTTTCTATATATATATTTTTTAAAACCAAAAAGTATCTTTAAAATGCAAAAAAAGAAAAAAAAAAAGGCTAATGCCATATAAAAGGGTATCGAATTTCAAAGACTTAAAAAAGCACATGCAATTTTGCGACCTTGTATAAATCTATCAAGAATGAATAAAAAAATAGTTATTTATCGCTACTCCAGTGTTAAAAGGGGGAGGGGGCTATTTGGAAAATTTTGCCAGTGTTGATTTTTTATACGTATTTATTGTTTTCGCTTGAGGGAGCCATCGAGAAAGCTGTTGCCCTCGGCCCCCAACGAGATTAAATTGATTTTCTCTTCTCTCTTTTATTTACTTATTTTCATTACAAACAATTTGCAATAGTTAATTTTCCTTTTCCTTAATGAACGAAGAATATTTATCAATAAAAATTTTAATAACGTTGAAAACAGGCGCGTCATTTAGGGACGGGCAATTGCCTCTCCCCTGACTTTGAGGATATAAGTATTAAAAAAAAAGATGGAATATGCTGTTATTTTGCAATATGAAAAATAAGGAATATATACCCTTTTTCACCCACTTCACACCCTCGAAAATTTCGAAATGACGGGTCAGGGGCACACAAAAAAAAAAAAAAAAAAAAGCTGAAACTTTATTTACCTGCATAATAACATATTGGACATGCATTTCAAACGGGATGGAGAAAATTGTAAGGTTTGAATTAATATTTAAAAATTTGGTTTCCTGTGAGTTTTAACTATTTTTCATATTTAGAGATAATTTATTAACAAATGTGTTAAAACTTTAGAAATATTTTCATTTTATACGACTACTACTTTCCATTGAAATAAAGAGGGTAACGTCCCGGTAACGACTTTCACCGAACAAAGCTAAAAAATCAATAAAGGTCACATTCCAATATTCGAAGAACTTTCCCCACCTCAGCACCTGCCATAACTTTCGAAAGAGCACTAACTTTTTCCTTCTTATCTGAATCAGCAGAAAAAGATTTAAGTCAAAAATCCATACTCACAGTTTTCTTCAGTATCATCCATGATCTGTTCAGAAGACACGAAATATTAGAATTTCGTTTCGGAATTCGGAGCTTTGACGTATTCCATTGACATATCGAGCGAGTTGTAAGCATTAAATCCGCGCCCACACTAGCGACCACAAGATGATCTACGGCGAACGTCTTCCGGGCTTGTTTCCATTCTTGGACTTCGCCTCGTGTGCTCAAGAACGCATCATTACGCAGATGTTTAAGATTGGTAAACATAGATCCTGAAAAATTATGAAAGTGGAACTCTGGGAAAAGCAAGTGTTTTCTCCTTCAGCACTAGATGGCGCCACATTTTGAAAATAACAACCTGCGCTCTCCTTGAAGAAACTTGAACGATACTTTTCTCAAATTTTCCTCAAAACTTCAAACATTAATAGCTTTTTTGAGCATCTATAGCATCTAATAAAAGTTGCAAAAGCATACATATATCTTCTTCTTCCTTTTCTTTTTTCCCATCTTTTCTCAATATTTTTAGAAAAATGATTTTTTTAAAAATCTTTAATATAGCAATATTTTATTATTATTCATATTCTTATGCCTTTTGTATGTGACAGTTTATTTCACGAATCTATTGCTGTTTGAAAAAAACAAAAGAAAAGGAAAAAGAGAGGGGCACCTACTAATGCTTGCCTTTATAAAACGTGTATCCAAAAACATATTTATTTTAGGAGTTTTATTATGATTTATGTGATGGGCGTCGACAACGAAAAATATTTAAAGAATGACTATTAAATTTTGATCAAAAGTTTATTAAACTAGTCTAAATTTTATTCGATTTTTTTATGTGACATTAAGATTAAATTTCTAAAATATTTCTGAAACGAAATAAACTACCAATTCAATCCTCTCCTCCAACTAAATATAAAATGTGGAACTCAGAGGGTAAAGTGGGTACGACGAACTTTACTTTTATATTCTTCCATGACTGCTCTGCTTCCTCCTCCACACACACACACATCACCACCACACCACCGCTGCTTTTCTTCTCAGAAGTGGAGGCCCCTTAGGATGGGATGGGGGTCCATCATCAACCACTACGCTTCTCTTTTTCCGTGCGAAGAGTCACAACTCTTCAAATCAAGGCCATATCAAAGTGAATTCTGTTAGATTCCACTGTTTCAGTTCAAAATAGATTTACAACAAAAACTTGAACTGACAGTTTTTTTTTTTCAATAAAGGCAAAGAGCAACAAACTATTAAATAATTAAATAATTGAAAATTATATTTATCTTATATATAAAAACACGTTTAATTTGTATTTTTTTTTTAAATTCTTTCCGAAGTAAAACTTTAATTACTAACTTTGGAGGTACAATCACACCTTGAAATTTAATTTACATAAGGATATCGTGAAGTGAAATTGTTTAGAAATTTCAGTGGGGAAAGGGAAATCCCACCCCGAAAATAACTTCTATACTCACGTCCTTGGAGCTGCGATACTAGAATCCTTGGTTCTAGAGGTTAAAAAAATAAAAATAATAAAAGGATAAGAGCTAAAGTTTGTGGATCAAAAGAGTACGGAACTGTACAGAACTTTTATTAAAAAATCAAGAAACTGGGGAGAAGTGGGGGAAACCCTATAATTAGAAGAAAAAGTCTCTTTAAAATGAGAGGAAGTTTTTCTTATGATGACTCCGAGTTCAAGTCAAGAAGATTATAAATGCTCACTTACATACAAAGGTACATACACACAGACATATAGCTGAAAGCTCTGTTATATAGAAATTACTACTCTCATATGTGTCTCTTCTTCACCACGGGTTCCCCATCCCCCTCTGAACGATGACAGACACCCTACAAAGCTATCTCCCTCCTCCAATAAGAAGAACCCCCAAATCGGCCAACGCCCCCCTCCCAAACCCCTTAAAAAACGAAATAAAAATTTCAATGGCGCAGTTTGCGCCATGACCAACTCCTCCTGGTGGGTACCCCTGCCTCCACTCAGGGTATCCATATCATTCTATGGGCCGCACTGCCAGATATTGTAATAACGGGTCCCCTCCGCTTATCGTTCGTTTCCCCCCTTCATTTCCTTCGCGCCCTCCTTTATTTAATTTAACTCTAAATCATACCCTCTTTTCTTATCTTAAAAAAATGATCACTATCGTTCACTCAAAAGGAAATAAATATTAAATGTTTTAAGTTACAAGGTTTAATTTAAATTCAAAACATCGTTGTATTATCCAAACAAAACTATTGTTGCCAAATGACAAATGATAGTTCTGATAATTTCCTCAAAGCCAAAATTATAAGTTTTTTTCCCTAATTAACGTTATAATAAATTAGAAAATGGATGGATCGATTGTGGATTGGGGGATTGTCATCGAAGATAAGCTTATGTGCAAAGTTTGAAGATAATTTATGCAGTAATAGTGGTCGAAAACCGCCTAACAAAATTCCGTGTATGAAGTATGATTCACATTTTTCATGTACTAGACTGAGGAATGACGTACAATCTTTGCTTTATTTACATTCAGTAAAAACTTATGATACTTCGAAACTATGTTTACTGATTTTTCGAGATATTTAATTACCTTTAAAGCTAAGTATGAGCACAAAACCAGTAAAATTCACTCAAACCAGAAGATTATTGGTTGTTCCCTAGTAAATACTATAAAAACATTTCTGCTGAATTTCATTCGAATATGCTAAAAACTTTTTAAGAAATCATGTTTGAAGAATCAATTTCCATCGAAAACACAGTTCTAAGAAAAACACTTTTAAAGTGGGAAGAAGCAGTGTATTTAATACGTGGCGCTATAGTTTAAACTGATGTAACTTTCCTTTGGAATGACTGAAGTAGAGACAAAACAAAAACATATTTGAAATCCTAAAGAGTTATATTTTACCACAGCTGATTTTTTGAACAAAAAGAAAAATTTTAAACTTAGTCGGATACCTTAAGGAAATTTAAAATTCACTATATGAATTCATATTAAGGTTTTTCCCGAAATATCTGAGTGCTGAGTGATATTAAGAAAACGTGTCAGGACATCAGACTTAGAATGTCTTTGATTTCTATTTCTGGAACTTACGCAGGGCCGTCATTTCAAAATATTCCAAGTGGAGTAGGGGAGGGGGGGGGAGTAGTTTGTACTTATATATGTACATATATATGTACATAGATATGTACATATATATGTAAAACATACTATAGGGGAAAATAACAAAATACTCATTCATATAATACAAATGCATTGCGTTTCTAAAAATTGAGGGGGATAAAGACAATAACTTCCTCCTATGATCCCCAAATGGCGGGTGTGACGTAACATTGAAATTTGTTTGGAAGAGAGAAAAAGAAAGGTCTGAGAACAAAAGAAAGGCCTGATTCAGAGCACCCACATGATCCAAAGAAGCATGGTGTAAAATTGTAAATATTTTACAACCCTTTTTAGCCATGCATTTCCCTATTAATAGCCGAAAAAATGTGCAAAAATCCTGTAACCCTTTATCCCCCTAGCTACAATATTTTATATGAACAAAATTGATTTTTGTAACACTTGAGCATAATTTACGATATTAAACTTAATAAAATGTTGCATCATAAAGGGTCCCACTACTTTGGACAGGTTGCGACCCCATTATGTACGTAAACGTGACCCCCAGGCTGAGAAACGATGTTTTCTATTATTCGTCATCAAAGACATGTAAAAGAGGTGTGGTTTCTGAAACATGAAACGACTCGTAAAAATAAGTTAAATCAATTAATTAAAAAATGTACTGCAAGAAAATAATCAATTGTGTGGCAGTTTTCCTTAAAAATTAAGGGGAGGAGGCAACGATCCCTGTAGCCCCCTCCCCCCTTCAGACTTCACACTTGTTTAGACACAATAATGTATCGTATAAGACAAAAACAATTATAAATTATTGTAAAAAAGAGCATTTTCGTTCATTTTTTTCCTATTTTTGAAAATTTTGATTTTGGAAAAACTTTACGTAATAGGGGAAAATGAATGTTCGGAATACGGATTAAATTTACATAGGAATCAATTATCAACACTTAAAACACAAAAATGAGAATGGTTAAAATTCTCAGACTTATGTTAATCAATTGATCTAAGAAGTTTGGATCCAATAATTGATCTAAATAGCTTTGGAGTTTGAACTCCCCCTCTTACTGACAAAGATCCATTACAAAGATCATAATTCATTAAAAGTAAAATAAGGAAGGCGCTACTTACATTGGATGGTTCTTATCTTGTGGGAGAGCAAATCCTCTTCATGGCTCTGCTCCATTCAGCCACCTGTGAATTCAGAAACAAACAATACGATCAGCAATTCAGCAGCAGCATCTCGTCACACCATACATGTCCCCGCGTGGTCTGATGACGCGATTTTTTGTGCAACCTACACACAGCATGGATCGGCGGAAAAGATAGATTCCTGGAACTGTCCCTTTTTATTCGCGCTCTTGCTCTCTCTAACGAAGTTTAATGTGATCTTAATGAGGAAAAAGGGACCTGTCCTTTGCGAAATTGCCGTTATTTGGAGGTCGCTGTCATACTTTTTCAGTTTCGGTTAAATACTTGAAGTTTCCAATTGAAAGCGAAATCTGCACGTAATATACAGCGCTGTTTGATTTGTAATAAATAAAATAATAAATAAATAAACAAATTGTACACGTGTTCAAAAAAAGAAAAGGAGAGAAAGATTAGATTGTGTCTCATCATAATAGCTGTTTTAAGACGAGAGCTGCATCAATGAGAGTATGAGGAACATTTTTCGTGAACAATTAGCATAACTTCTTTCAGTGGCAGCAAATTTTGACGAATATTTGGTCAACACAAAAATTTTCGAGTAAAATGACAGGGCCACTTACCCCAAAGGGTATAAAATAAGGTAAAAACATTTAGACAACATGATTGTTTAAAGTGTTTATCCGTCAAATAATAAATAAATTAACAAATTGTACACGTGTTCAAAAAAGGAAAAGGAGAGAAAGATTAGATTGTGTCTCATCATAATAGCTGTTTTAAGACGAGAGCTGCATCAATGAGAGTATGAGGAACATTTTTCGTGAACAATTAGCATAACTTCTTTCAGTGGCAGCAAATTTTGACGAATATTTGGTCAACACAAAAATTTTCGAGGAAAATGACAGGGCCACTTACCCCAAAGGGTATAAAATAAGGTGAAAACATTTAGACAACATGATTGTTTAAAGTGTTTATCCGTCAAATACTATTTTTGCGCGGTTTTCCTTGCAGGGACACTGATTAATTGATCTATGAATAATTAAGGGTGCAAACGAGCACAAACAGCACAAATTATTGGGTAGGCTCAGTTCTCGGAAGCACATACTATAAGATGCACCACTGCTCATTGCACTCCTCCACATTTCATTACTGTATAAATTAAAATACCATCACTTACTTACACGCTTGTCTGTGCATCCATTTTCGTCACATTCTGAGTACAGTTCGACCACGGACTTTTGACATTTGGACGCTTCTGCGCATGACAAAAAAAAAAGAAAACAAATCCATTCGAGTTTTAGGGAAGTTCGTTTCGCCGCGTTTGTTTGGAGCGTGAATCAGAATGTAATTTGCTTCACTGTTTGTAAAAAGCAATTAAGTTTATAAACTAGCACATAGCCTCAGTTCGGAAGAAATCAAGTATTCTAAACGAACTAGAACAAGAACAAAAACAACACATTTCATATACCATCAATTTCCCCGCTCAACATGAACGGATTCTTCTTGACACTCCAACAGGAAGATGTCTTTGGTTGCTGTACCAACTTTTCATAGTATTGCATTTCCGATAAGTGTTAATTTTAATAACTTTTACACAAAATTTTACCTACTGCACAGCAAAAGTTAACCGACATTTTTACTTTTAAAGTTTGATATCAACTTTCCGTGAGATGGATATTGAACAGCGGATCTTTACGTACGTACAATTGAAGCTTGTACGTAATAAAAAAAAACAAGAAGTTCCGTCTAGAACTATACGAGCCTACTTTTCCGTATACACCAAATTCAAATTTATAATCTAGCTATCTCTTTCTCTCTCTTTCTTATTTATCTTTAGTTCTAATTATTGAAAATATACCTTTTTCAACGGATAATACATATTCATTCACTCACTCATTCATTCTTTCATTTATTCAGCCATGCATTTATTCATTCATTCGTTACCTCATTCAAGTGTTTATTCATTCATTTACGCATTCATGTATTTATTCACTCATTTATTTATATTTTCATTTAATCAATAATTTATTCATTCATTCTTTTCCTCATTCATTTATTCATTGATTTATTCTTTCACTCTTTCTTTTATTCATTCATTCATTATTTCACTCATTGAGTCACTGAGAAATATCCTTGAAAATCCCGATCAAAAAATTTCATAGCAAAATAGGCTCGTAAGTTCTGGATAAACTTTCCATTTCTACATGTTCTACGTTATAAGAGCTTTCCGATAAAGTTTGTTCCAAGCAAATCGGTCCGTTAGATCAGGATTTATATAGGGTTGAAATTTCCCCGTAAGCTCTGTGTTAATTTTTTGAACTGTTCAAAAATGTAAAAAAACTGTTCAAATCAATATTTCACGCCGAGAACTCCTTTCAATAAGCTTGCAATAGGAACTTGGCTCTTGTGCCCAGAGTTTACAGAATTTGCTTCAATTTTGTCCATAGGCGCTAATGTTAAAATTTTTTGAACTGTTCAAAATTGAACAAAAAATTGTTCAAATCAAAAAGTAAAATATAGAAATGAGATGTCCTCGCCGAGATCTTTCGAATGCAAAAAGAATTTTTCCAATCGGACAATTCGTTCAAAAGTTATTGGGGGGGGGGGGGGGACAGACCGCCAGACCGACAGACAGACAGACCGACAGACCGACAGACACACTTTTTCCCCATCTCAATACCCTACTTTCAAATTTTTTATTTTTCAATCTTTATTTAATTACTTCACTTATTTTTGACTTTTCTTGATTTTTAACGATATTTTCACGATACGTTAAGCCTTCTTTCATGCTTTATTATTATTTTTTTTTACTTTTACGGGAAAGTAGGCTAAAAATGAACTGGCAACCTAAATATTACAAAATTATATAGTAAAGAAAGTTATCTAAGAATAAATCATAAGGAACCATTACATTCTAAAATAATAGTAATTCATTTTGTAACTGATCCCTCAATAAAAGCTGCACATGAAAAAGCAAAAAGAATTCCAATTTTCGAAATTTTATATCTCCGTCAATTTTTACTGTACTTTTGGGAAATATTTTGTACTAGCGGTACCCGCACGGCTATGCCCGGGTTACGAAATGAAAAGACTAGTCGGTTCGCCATTGTGTGTATAGTGATAACTTTTTATGTGTAAACTATGTTATTTTATTAAAATGTATAGCATTCCACGTAATTAAAAATTAGCCGCCCACGGCAATCACCAGCTTCCTACACATTTAAGCATTTTTTTTTTTTTTTTTACAAAACACACACAACAAAAAAGGAAAAAAGAAAATAAGAAACGAAACAAAATGAAAAATAAAATATTTAAAAGAAAACGCTTTTTGTTTGTTTGGTTCAAGTACCCATACAAAAAGAACGATTATAATCCATTAGAATAGTTTTAATTAATAAATTTTTAGTATAATTAGTTTTTATCTATTATTCATTGACAGTAAAACAGAAAGACGAAATTTTATAGCTTGCAGAAACAAAGAGCAGCAAGCAAAGCTTTGAAAGCGGAAAAAACCTTTCATCCGAGCTCAAATAGGAAAATAACATAAAACCTGTAAAGTTGACCACCTTAGTAAGCTGACCACCTGTCTAAGTTGACCACTTTTGTCAGGAACGGAATTAGCCCTATATTATATAATGTAGAGAAACCTTTGTAACTTGACCACCTAAGTTGACCACCTGTCGATGTTGACCACTTATGTACGCCAAATTTGGGTGAGAGTATTATGAAAAAACCCTTTGTAAGTTGACCGCCTAATTATTACTCTATTTACTTGTTTATCTTTTTTTGGAAAATAAAAACAACTAAAATAGCTTCTCCAGGACATTTTTTATGCTATAATGTTAGACCAGTATTTGTCTGGATGAATGAAACATCAATGTAAGGTTTTCCTAAACCTCTCTATAAGTTAACCAAATGGGAAAACTAATATGAGCACTCTTTTATTCTTTAAAAGTTTCTTCTTTTTTGTTTGATCTGATATAGCCATTTTGAAAAATACATTTTTAGGAAACCTTTAGCATCATATAAGTAACTGACCTAATTAATATGATATGTATCTTAATTTTAACTAAGTACTTTACTTTTGAAGTTGTATGGGATACATTGTAAGTCATTCGGGTTGAATTTCTTTAATGATATTTTACATAATTGTGAAAAAAAAAAAAGAGCTAATCACTACGTAAAGATATATTTTAATATGCATAGTTCAAGGAAAAAAATCTCCACACTCTTTAAGTTGACCACTAAGGTGCTGCACCGCAAGTGGTCAACTTATACAGGTTTCACTGTATGTGCTAATTCACTGGAGGAGGAAAATATATATATAAATAGTAATAATAAGTTGGAATAACAAAAATCGCTATAAAGGATAACATTTCTTTATCTTGCTACAATCCGCAAGAAATAAATTTTAATTCGTTAAAAAAAAGGATCATAAGCCAGTCGGCATGGTAACAATTCCAATAAAATAAAATGCAGGCGCTTTCAAAATCGAATTTCAGAAAAAACTCTTCGAGGTGCACACCCCCATGTTCCAAACTAATTTCGTGCCAAATTTCATGAAAATCCGCCGAGCGGTCTCGGCCCTACGCCGAACACAGACACACAGACATACTTGCTGCTTTATTATTAGTAGAGATGATGTTAGTTCAAATAAATAAGAAATTTTACTATAGGAACCGAGGTACCGCATAAAAATTGAGATTTCGTGCTCATTAAAAAATATAACTTTTGAATTAAAAATCACAGATTGTATTCCTTTTATCTCATTAACTTTGTAAATGGTGAATTTATTCAGGGATTGTCATTTTTAAAATTGGAAGGATACATTCATTTTCATAACCAATGGAAGCGGAAGCGAAATTAAAAGCCAGGCATGGAATTCGTTTTCATTTACCTAGACACAAATTGTTATTTGTATCTGAAACTTTAAACACTACTTGGAAAATTGTAAAATTAATCAACTGAAACGGAACTACAGATAAAAGCATTAAATTAAATCTCCCCAATTATATATGCACTAAAAGGAAAACAAGTAAAAAGGGTAACGAAAAAAAAGGAATTCTACGGGAAATGAACTGTGACACATACATTGCAATTTATAGAGAAACATGGTAGCAGTAGCATCAGTCAAACGTCTAATTGTTTTCAATAGAAAACGGAAAAGACATCACAAAGAACTTCCAACTTGAAATTCCTTAATATTCTTTGTTCAGTCGAGCACATCTTTTCATCTGATGAAGTAGTTACGCACTATTTATTTTTATTTTATTTATTTATTTACCTATTTATTTGCATAAGTATTCTATGTTATATGCAAAAAACATAAATAAGTAAATGAATAAATGATATATGTACTATATACTATATATATATATATATATATATATATATATATAAGTTAAGTATCATATTTGCGTGAAAATTTTAAGATTTTTCAGATTATATTAAAAATTTTCTCCAAATACTATAAAGTCATTTAGTTATTGTTCTCAACTCTAAAACGGCATTTTTTTTTTTTTTTTTTGCTCCAAAAATTACTAAGAATAAATTTAAAATATTGAGGGTTGTAAATTAATAACAATTAATAGCAATAGCCATAATTTCTCTAAAATTGCAAAAATCGTTGCAAGCATATTGTCATATCAATATATAAAGGAATTCATACATTTTTTGCAACAGCACATCCCAAAATGTCTTCAAAATATTTTTATTTTTCTAAAGCTTTCAGATTTAAGTTATTTATAATTTTATGTTAAATGAAAAAAATTCTGGAAGGAGCAACAATATCAGCCACGCCAATGCAAGAGTAAAATTGTTTGAGTAAAGATCACAGTTTAGCGAAGTGAGTAAATAGAGTGTAATAATAACCTTTAAACGAAGTTATATGCTGTAAATGAATATACGAGGTTATATGTTGTATGTATTGAAAGAATGATAAGGCACACAGATGGGCACTGTTAACTTCAAATTCTTAGTTTTTTTCCAGAGAGATGAGGCGGCTAGCATTTACTATACGAGGAGTTTTCCGATAACTTACACACAGGTTCTTATCAGTTTTCCATGAAGCCCTTATTACAAGAATAAAGTCAGACGAAAGACCTCAACTTGGTAACTGACGCCTTGTGAAGTCAAACACTCTCCATTATAATTTGGCTCTAATAAGAAGGTTCCTAATGCGAGAAAGTTTAAATGATTTCATTTGTTAAAATGGCGGTGAGAATAGGTTTGCCTAGCCAGTAATCTACAACAAAGCTACTGACTTTGTGCCAATACAAGAATTAGTTTCCCCAGCAAGAAATGAACTCTCTAAAGATCAGGCGCCTTCTTCTGAGAGCTATATTATACGCCTATTGTACTTGAGACTTGGCCCAAATTCAAATCGATTATTAGAGCCCACAAAACACCGAAAATCATGTGCATGCTTTCTAAAATTCACTGGTTTTCCATTTCGATGAAAGAATGGTACACGAATAAGGAACCGAAACAAGGTATGAATAAGGTATAAGCTTAAAACGGAAAACGTATGAAAAAGGCTTAAAAGAGTTCGAAGTGGTATTGGCTCAAGACAATCCATACGAAGAAAAGATTTCTGTATCTAATATTTATCCAATTATTTCAATCGGAACAACTGTGATTTATTGCAGTGCTTTTAATTAGCAAGAAAACTTATGGCTTTTTATTTTACGGTTTTAACTTTACAACTCTCAGGGATGTCTTAAACGTAAACATCCCTGAAACCGATGTCCTCTTACTCTTCTTAACATTTTCTACTTTTGTATCATATTTACAGTATGTCACTGTCGAGCTTACTGTCATTGCAAATGTTTGTCTCTGTGAGTTAAAATTAATACTATTGAGTGATATTTTAATGTTACTCTCAAAATTCACGGTGTTTTGATTTTGATAATGATTTTTTCAATATTTTAAAGATATTAATACTTTTTAAAGATTGTTTTACGTGACCATCTCCCTTTACGGCACGCCACACGCAGCTGCATATCTGCCTGTTTAACTACCATTAAATTTTAATAATATCAATTTATCTTTTGAAAAAGGGGAAGGTGTTATGTTATCATCTGAATCCACTCTCTAGCTACGTCCTTACGTTTGAGGAAAGAAAATCTACTTTATTGATGTGTAATTAAACTTTAAGAATATTCATGGGTATCGAACTGTCAACGTATTCTACTTCGATTTCATGTTACATATTCCAACTCACCTGTAACGTTCGGTAATAGGTCCCTGTTAACGGAGGAATTTTCCGGGTCTCGCATGTCATATCCCGCGATCTTCTGCGAGATGGGAGGACGCTAGACATAGATACCTTTGGAACTGGCCTGACCGGGTCGGAGAGAGAGAGGAGGGGCTCGAAGGGAAGAAAGAAAAACGATTTGCCGTACCATGACGTACCTCCAGCCGCCTACAGTAATTGCTCATTGAATTTAGATCTTTTGTATCTTTTTATCAAAACGAAAGATGGGAATTCTCGATCTTGAAAACGGAAAAAGTTCTCGTAGTCACGTGCTGCAAAATAAAGCACTGCGCACCTTACACGTTAGTGAAACACAAAAAAAGTTCAGTTTTAAGTTAATTAAATAATGTGGAAAATAATTTACAATTCATGCCATGGCTTGATCATTGATAATATATAATATTATTTAAATACCATATAATATTTTTTTGAATATACCAACGAAATTATTTAATATTTAAAAATGCATTGAAGACTATTTAAACTAGAGACCCTTGAAATATGTCAATTTTTGATTACATTTACTTTTCGTAGGCTTTTAAACCATTTTGGGTGTCAACCGGGGCGTATATTTATTAGCATACAAGGATTGGTAATATTACTTGAAACCAAGGGATCCCCCCCCCCCCCCAGTTGGGACGCAGCCCATAAAGTATTGAAAAGCAGATATGTGACCGCCCATAAATGATGTCACGCTTTTTCCCCATATATTTGACCCACCTCCCCCCTTTGTCACAAAATGTCACGCTTCCACATACCCCCTCCCCTCTTTGTCACATACGACGCTATGTTGCATAAGCATGATATCACACTTCTTGTTATCCCCACCCCTCCTCTTGTCACAATTTCACAACCCCCCTCCCTCTCGAAGCGTGACATCATTTATGAATGATCCCTATGTGGAGCAGGAGCGCAGAGCAACGGTTCAATATAATCTTGGTAAGAACAGGAGCGAAGGCAGAACAATTAAATTTTTAGTGCTCCATCGCTCCAATATATTTTTTTAAATTTTCAGATATCTCTTGAGAAGCCCCTTTTTTGAGTTGCTCCTCTCCGACTTCTAAATACTTGTTCTGGTTCCTCTCTACGTTCCGAATAATTTTAGCAGACTGCAATATTTATCTCTTCTGTTTTAGTTAATTATTTTTCTAATGATGAAAAACCAAAGAAAGCTTTTAAAAATCGAAACAGTACAACACAACACAACAAATTTTTTTCTCCGGCTCCGCTCCAGTTGTGATCAAAATTTCGTTGCTTCACTGCTTCTGCTTCACACTGCGCTTCAGATCTCTAACAATTTCATTAAAATTCTCAAAATGGCTTTTCCCGCATCAAAATTAATTTTGAGTGAACAACAAAGAGAAAAAAGGAGATTTTCGTCTGTAATTTTGTTTAAAAAAATCAAACATAAGAATGGATACATGTGGACCATATTTTTACACAGCTGAATTAGAAAAACATTAAGACTTTAATAAATTAAATTAATGATATGATTCCTATCAAAACTACTCGGAGCACGGAACAGAGTTGGAGCATGTACTTAGAAGTCGAAGCGGAGCAACTCGTAAAAATATTTTGCTCCTGTTTCCTGATAAAAAGTACTTTTTGAAGGAAAAAACTACCAAAATTGCTGGGACTTGCTATTTCGGGAGGGGCTGCAACCTCGTCAGCTCCCCTCTCACTACGCGCCTGGAGAAAAGCATATGAAGGATTTCTATAAGTTAGGGCTGAAAACCAAAAGAAATCAGGTAAGGATATTCTTCCAGGAGATGGCAACAAAGCAACCCCCACTTCATCTTGAGAGATATTCTTTTACTCACATTCCCAGAATGCCCGCAGGGTTCACACTGGGGAAAAATACAAGGTGGGATTTCCCACCTTGGCCAAAATTTTAAGTGGGATTTTTAAAATTTAAGTGGGAACTTTTCTTTTTGTCTTTAAAAATATTACTAAATTGTACGTTCATGATCCAATACAAACTATGTAATAAAAGATGATTATCTAAGCTATGCTCAACAAAGAAACAATAAACATCAACAAGGTTCACACAAAATAGATCCTTCACAAAATTCGCGTTGTTGATGTTTATCAATGAAAACTGTATATTTTAGAAACCAGCATTCTCTTGTAACCTTGTGAAAAAGGATGATTCCCTTTTCTCACTCCTTTTTTTTTTATTTGTCCTCTGAATAGAATGAATGAAGACAAGTCTGAATTTACAAACGTCTTAAATTCTTCAACAATCCCAAGGAATGAAGAAGTTGTCAATCTTTCCCCCATGTTATCATATATGATAAATAGGGTTCCTAGATTCTTCTTTTTATTAATGAGAATAAGACGGCAGTTGAAAATTACCATACTCTGTTTAGTTTGTATTGAATTATCAGTTTAGAATAGTACTTTCGTTTCGCGATGTTTTGAACGCGTGTCCTCCAGTTGCGGGAAATCGCGCAAATGAACTTTTTTTGAGTGGGATTTCAAAAAATACTGCTGGAATCGCGCGGTCTGGCCCGATAGAACCGATGGTGTCGAGGTGTCGTATTTGTGTAGTCGATGGGGACAGGCTGTCCGCTCTAGAGATGCAAAGTACTGAAAATTCCCAGGTTTTCCCTTGAAAAAAAAAAAAAAACCAGGTTTTCCCCCAAGAAATTAAAATTTAAAACAGGAATTTTGAAAATTCTTATTTTTCGGGAAATTTCAACACTTTTTACGTTGAACAAATTTGATTTTTGGCTGATTTCTTAAATATATTTTGAAGATTTAACACTTAACTTTAAACCCTCGCAATGCTACAAAATATTTTTAATATTTTCTTCAACTGAAGATTCATAATCTTTTACTTTTTAAGCTTTGGTGTTAAAGAGAGCGATCGAAACATGCTTATGATGGGACTGTGATATGAGACATGGAATTCGATTTGAAATACATTTTCACAACATCAGCTTGTTTTCACAATAAGCTGAATAGGGAAGTTTTTACCTATTAATATTCCTATTTTGGCAGCTATATATGGTTAACACACACACACACACAAAAAAAATTCTAAGCGTCACCTCTGTCACCTCAACAGACCTCCAAGACACCTATAATTTACGGAGTCTACTGTCTATGCCCCATACCTAGGGTTGCAAGTTTGTCGCGGAAAAAAGAGCGCGAAATTCGCGGTCAATTTGGCGTAATGTTCGCAAGAACAAATATAACAAAATGTAGCATACCTGCAATGAAAGTTATTCTTCATCCTAAAACATAGGGCTATTGTTAAAAATGGAATTATTAACTTCGTTAAAAACATTTAAATGTTTGTATTGACTAGGATCAAAAACTCTGCATTCTTTAAAAAATTTTGAGGTTGGTTGGCGAAATCGATGTTTATTGTTGGTTTTCAAAAAAATAATTTCGAATTTTTTCTTGACACAAGTTTGGAACCTTTTTAGACTTTGGGTGCGCACAGATTTTATCCTTGGTTTCTGATTTTTTTTTTTTTTAAATCGGAAATTTCGCGGGACTATAATTAAAAAAGAAAATAAAATAAGAAAATTCACGGAGTTAAGGAAAAAGCTTTAAAAATCGCGGAAATCATCGCGGGAATTCGCGGCGTGACAAACTTGCAATCTTACTCAAAGGATCTAATGGACAGCGTTAAGAGGGTTGCAATATCATAATTATATCATGTATGAAGAGCATAAATTGATCATTGCTATCATCATCTGTCTATCTGAAAAATAAAAAGTGTGCTAAAAAGAAATTTGATCCAATACAGATAATTATTTGACTCTTCATTAAAATATTTATATCATAATTTTTCAAAAGCTAATACATTTATGCATAATCATAAGAGCCAAAAATATTTACTGTACAATATCCAAGATTTTGTGATGTTAAGCAGCAAAATCACATTTGTAAATTATTTTATTGCATGTAGAACAATTCTTTTTTCAAAGATGATGTTTGTAGACGTTATTCCATCAAATAAAAATAAAACCAAAAAATCAAAAACTTCCCTATTCTCTCAAAATATAAACACATAAAATGGAAAGGAAGTACAGAAGCTCAAGTGAAAATTAAACTCGTATTTAAAATCATGACACTGTATGGAAAAGCATTATTTGATCTCATTAGAGCATTTAAAAAATATACCTCCATTTGTCCTCCATAATATCTAAACTCCACCCCATGCCGTGACAGAATCTGTCAAAACAAAAAGGTGGACGCTAGTTCGCATCCCTTTGGAACCGTGACGTCACGCCAGGGGGCGTGGAGCTCAGACGTCACTCTTTTTAAGAAACATGCGAGTGCCGTTTTCGTTTTCTGCGTTGAGTGTGTGAGTATAGTTTTTGCTTCTAACAGATCTGAGGAAATTAACGTTCCAAATAAGAGGAGATTGCTCTCATTTATTATTGTTATTAAAGCAATATAATTTTTTTTCAATAAAAACTTTATTTTTTTTTTCCTTTTTTTTTCTACTGTTAATTTTTTTTGAACTTTGTGTATTTTTTTTTTCAATAAAAATGTGTGTTTTTCAATAAAACACACATTTTGTTTTGAATGAAAATAAGGAATATTGGGAAATGTACAATTTTTCTTTCAGTTAATTTTTCTGAGAAAATTTAAATCACCTCCAACTAGTTTTAAAAAAAATATTGTGTGTAGCATATTTTAAAGGAATTGATGACAGAAATAATTTGCAAATACTTTTGATTTAGAATATGAGATTGTTCACTAAAACTTTGTCAAAATGTAACCAAACATTAAGTTGAAGTATGATTTAGATTTAAAAAAAATCATATACATTTGTTCATAATTCTTTATTTTTTTTATAGCATAAATCCCAAACAAATTAAAATTTGAAATCACATTTGACAAATTTGAAAAAAAAAAAAAGAAAAAAAAAACTAGGTGCGAAATTTTCATAAATAAGAAACAAATTAAAATTAGCAATCACATTCGACAAATTTGAAAACAAAACAAAACAAAAACAAATTGCATTAGCATCAAACAAGTTTGAATCTACAGCAAAATCTTTGTAGGAAAATAATTTGTGCTACATAAAAGTACCACATCATGTAATCATGCAACAGATACTTGCATACCAAGCTGACATTCAATCCTTGGAGACTTTCAAAAAAATTCAAGATTACTGAAAAAAATATGAAGGACACAATTTTTGAAGGATTACAAATTTTAAGGATCAAACTGAAGAATTAAAATTGCAACACACATACCATTTGAAAAATAAATCAATGGATCTCTAACAAACAAATCCAATTTTTTTAAAATTGATAGTCAAAAAATCAAAAATAATGTACAAAGTATATGAAGAAAATTTGTGTGCACACTTTTTCTTTTTTTGAACACAAGGCAAAACCATATTTACAAAAGCAATAATCAAACAATATAAAAACATCTTGTAGAAAGAAAAAAATATATATCGATTGAATACAATCGACCAGAATACTGAGGATCTGACCTATTGTGCTAGATCACTTCGAGGACACCTAAGAGCATGCTTGATGTCGGGAGTTTTCACAGATTTTTAAGAAAACAAATGATTCTGTAGATAGGATAAAAGTGTCGACATTTACCATAACTCTCTATTGCCTCTGCCAAAGACCATTCTTTGAGTCTGATGAAAACTTCAAAGGAAAACGAATGGCACAATGTAAAAAATGCAAAGAGTGGTGCCATGAAAAGTGCGATGCAATTAATGAACAAATTTTTACTTTAAAATCATCAATTTATTATTGTAAGAAATGTCAAGATTTTCTCACCTAGATTTTTTTGTTTATTTCAAGTATGCAAGAATTTCAAAAAATATTTGTCTTTTTCCCCCCTTAAATTATGACTACAACATTTTTTTTATCCAAAATATTATGAATTTTAATGTAAAATCAAGCTTTTAATGGGTGTTGTTAAAAACAACTGAAAAAAAAATGGAGGTTTTTATTAGATTTAATGTCACGTTTAATTAATTATATTTTTAATGCTGCATATTTTTCATCTTTGAGTATTCTGGTAGATTGTATTCAATCGATATATATTTTTTTTCTTTCTACAAGATGTTTTTATATTGTTTGATTATTGCTTTTGTAAATATGGTTTTTCCTTGTGTTCAAAAAAAGAAAAAGTGTGCACACAAATTTGCTTCATATACTTTGTACATTATTTTTGATTTTTTTACTATCAATTTAAAAAAAAATTGGATTTGTTTGTTAGAGATCCATTGATTTATTTTTCAAATGGTATGTGTGTTGCAATTTTAATTCTTCAGTTTGATCCTTAAAATTTGTAATCCTTCAAAAATTGTGTCCTTCATATTTTTTTCAGTAATCTTGAATTTTTTTGAAAGTCTCCAAGGATTGAATGTCAGCTTGGTATGCAAGTATCTGTTGCATGATTACATGATGTGGTACTTTTATGTAGCACAAAATATTTTCCTACAAAGATTTTGCTGTAGATTCAAACTTGTTTGATGCTAATGCAATTTATTTTTGTTTTGTTTTGTTTTCAAATTTGTCGAATGTGATTGCTAATTTTAATTTGTTTCTTATTTATGAAAATTTCGCACCTAGTTTTTTTTTTCTTTTTTTTTTTTTCAAATTTGTCAAATGTGATTTCAAATTTTAATTTGTTTGGGATTTATGCTATAAAAAAGAAATAAAGAATTATGAACAAATGTATATGATTTTTTTTTTAATCTAAATCATACTTCAACTTAATGTTTGGTTGCATTTTGACAAAGTTTTAGTGAACAATCTCCGAAAGTATTTGCAAATTATTTCTGTCATCAGTTCCTTTAAAATATGCTACACACAATATTTTTTTAAAAACTAGTTGGAGGTGATTTAAATTTTCTCAGAAAAAGTAACTGAAAGAAAAAATCGTACATTTCCCAATATTCCTTATTTTCATTCAAAACAAAATGTGTGTTTTATTGAAAAACACACATTTTTATTGAAAAAAAAAATACACAAAGTTTAAAAAAAAATTAACAGTAGTAAAAAAAAGTAAAAAAAAAATACAAAGTTTTTATTGAAAAAAAAAATTATATTGCTTTAATAACAATAATAAATGAGAGCAATCTCCTCTTATCTGGACCGTTAATTTCCTCAGATCTGTTAGAAGCAAAAACTATACTCACACACTCAACGCAGAAAACGAAAACGGCACGCGCACGCGGCCTTAACAGAGTGACGTCAGAGCTCCACGCCCCCTGGCGTGACGTCACGATTCCAAAGGGATGCGAACTAGCGTCCACCAAAACAAATGGGCAAATTGCAAGTTGCAGAAGCAAAGTTTTCGCTCTGTAGTAGTCGTGTGTTTGGGTATTTTGATTCCAATGTGCTTATTAACGAAAATATTGTGACTTCATCTGCTAAATTTATGAAATTTTTATTCAATAAACTTTTTTTGTTTCATATAAAATGGCTGTGAGCGTGTACATTGTTAGTAAAGCGGGTGGAATGATTTATCAGTACGATCATAATGTTGTACCTATTGAATGCGAGAAAACTTTTAGTTATCCTTTGGAATTAGTGCTTGAATACACTAATAATCGGACTATGGTGACTTTTGGCCAAATTGATACCATTAAAGGTAAACGTGAGAGTAAACCAGTATAACACAATATTGAAATACATTTTTGAAATTTTGTGTACTAACATTGTTTTTTCATATTAAGTTCCTCACAAAGGTAAATGTTTATTACTTTCCACTAAGGGTGATCAGCTAATGATTTTCCCTTTCTTTCTCTTCCAAATGATAAATTTGATTGAAACAAAATATAATTGTGAAGAAGGTCAGCATTCTGGTATGTTAAATGTTTTTTTGCAACATCTTCTCTAAAATGCATTCTAATATGTTGACTTTTCCAGAGACGGATATGTATACCAGACACCTGCTTGAGGTGAAAATTTAATGAAGCTTTTGAAACTTGAGTTAGATTTTCAACTAAATTAAAAGTAGTTTAAAATTTAGTACATTTAAGCAAACAGAAATGTAAAAAATATATCAAATTTAAAAATAATTACATTGTTAATATTTGTCTTTTTACACGAAATATAATTCAGCTGAAATGAGGTGCAATAAATTCTTAAGGCAAAGAGGATGGCAATAATTGGCATTGTAACAAATGTGCCCTTGATTTTTAGTGTGTAATTTTTTAGAAACTTTTTTTATCGAGGCACATGTTGCAAACTTATCTAGTCCCACTTAATCTGAGCCATTCAATAGTAATTTTGGGGTATGGTATGTATAGCCATCAATATGATGGCAAGGGGCTGAATTTCTATTTTTTTTTTTTTTTTTCACGGTTTGTAAAATTTCAACTAGAGATGTATCAATAAGAAAATTGACTGATTACATATAACTGATTAATTGGGAGAGGATAATGTGCCTAAAGTAATGGTGTAGACTGGGAATTTTTTTTTGGTAGCCAGTGGCTACTAACCCAAAAAACTTTGGTAGCCACTTCAAATTTTTGGTAGCCACAACATTAATTTACTGGTTTAATGCGGTTTTTTGGATTTTATCTAAAATAACGGGAAATGCAAAGAAAAGCAATTTTAGTTTTCCAATCACATACATTAATATAAGTAAAATTAACTTGGTTCATTTAATTTTAATGTTTTATCACAATTTGAAATTTAATGTCTTTGTTTTTCAATTGTCTTAAAAATCACTATTGAAAAATATGTATGGCCAAGGAATTTTTTTTATCATGCTTTGCTAATAATGAATAAATAGTATTTTAAGACATTAATCATATCAACAAAAGTTTTCATATGAGAAAAGGGCCGTGGTAGCCTAGTGGTTAGCACGTCGGACTTCCACCTGGAAGGTCGTGCGTTCGATACCCACTGAAGACCACCATGTATACTTGGGGATATGTGCATGTAAAATCCGTAGACCCCACTACCTCTCCCCGTGCGTAAGCAATCCTAAGGGCTCGGCTAACAGGTAGGGGTCTAGTGGAGAAAAGTACTTATGAGAAAAAAAGAATTTTCTTAAATATAAAATTTCAATTGCAGAATATTCTCATTTTCAGGGAATATTTCCTAATCACATCAAGTGCATTTTTGATCAGGATTTTTCTTTGGTTGGCTAAACTAAAACTAAAATAATAGGTAGCCACAAGATTAAATTCGTAAATTATCTTGCCACCTGTGCACGAAGCTATATGTCTGATATATAAAAAAGTTTATTTGATAATGGTTAATTTTAAGTTATACAAAACGTATAAGTATATATTACAAAATTTTAGTAGTGAAGTCAGTGTTAATGAAAGTTTGTTTTCCTCCATCCCTTTTCGTTAAAGTAGAGAAAAGAAATGTTTTTAAATTGTCATAAGTAATTAAGATTTATTATGCAGCAATGGCGTAATATGACATCTTTGCAGCACCTCCCTCTTGGGCCTGAAATATTGCACCCCTCAGTTGTAAATTATGTATTTGAAACTTGACTACCCCCCCCCCCCCCCAAGTGTCCCTTAATCTCTTGCGCCCTCTCCTCAGTTACGGGGTCTGCTAGTCGGTAGTTAAACGACTGATATGTTGAACCAATCATTAGATAAAGCATCATAGTAATGTCAAAAATACCTGTTAAAATTCAAACAAGAAATATTAATACATTAATTTTGTTTATTAATTAAAAAAAAATTTATAAATTAATTCTGCCAATTGCAGACCTAGTGCGTTCCCGAGAGGTACCATCTCTTTCAGTGGCACCACAATGAGTGGTACCATCGCCACATGATAATTTTGACGTCCGGTTTCTCCACCGGAAAGGCCGAGCACCAGGACTCTGTTGATGCGCAATGGCACTAGGAATTTAATTTATCCAAGAGCATCCAAGCCAAATGTCTGCTCAAGGAATCTTTTACACGCCGCATAATCATACGACATGGGCGCAGATGTTTTTCTGCATCTTGAAAATCCACCGACTCAGGCCAGGTTTAGTCTGCAACCTTGAGCTACAAATTTCTAATTGATACCTGCCACCACGAGTTTATAGCATTGATGAGATCAACCATTAAATTCAATTTTCAATTTTGCTTTTAGTTTCTAATTCAAGATATTTTAAAAATTATTTGAAGTAATAAACTACATATTTAGTCCTGTCTCAACTTTTGCACTGTAGTATTAAAATTTTAAGCTTCTAGGAGGGTACCCCTGCTAATACCAAAATTAAGTGAAAATATAAAAAAGGTATATCTATTACAACATTCAACAATTAAATGCTTATTTTGCATTTAAATTTTTGTATGGTAAATATCAGTGTTAAACTTTGAGGCAAAAATGTTTTTAAAATTAAGATTATTGGAAACGCAGGGCATTTAATATTACAAAAGCAGTCAAAGGAATCTAAAATTTAGTGAAAAAATAAGAGCAACAAGAATTTGTTTTAAAAGTTAAAAATTTGAGTACATTTGAAGAACATTAAACAAAAATCTCTTTCATTCAGGCTGCAAAATCTTTGCATCTTGAGCCACCAGATATCAAGTTTTAATTGACAGCTGCTACTGGCACTATGAGTTTATAGTATTAGTGGAATGCTAGCTATTTTTTGACCATTAAATTTAATTCTATCTTGCATCAAGTTTGTGTAGTTCGTTTTTAAAAGAAATATTTTAAGCAATATATGTATAATCCTTTATTGACTTTAACAAATATTAAAGTCAAGGCAAAATATGGAGGGGGAGAATCTTGTTTAATTATGCAATTAAGTTCTAATTCATTTAAAACTTAGTGCTTTCCCAAAAATAAATACTACAGGATAAAAATAAAATAATCAGTATCAAGTTTTAAAAGTAAATTGAATAAAAAAAATTTCTGCTTTTGAATAACGTGACCTTAAATCACTTACAACCTTGCAATGTAATATTTTTCTTCTGAATGTGATAATTGGTTTGGAATCAATTACCGCGTTGAAGAGCGGGGAAAATTATTAAAGGCGCCATTTTGCGGATTTTGATATTTCTCAAATTTTCAATGCTAAAAGCAATTCTTTTAATTTAAATGACAAAAATAATTTGCATTTACCTTTTCTATGTTGAAAACATTGTATTTTTTGCTTAGTTTTATGTTTCTTCGATCGCCATGTGTCACGCGCGATATTAGCGTTTTGCCGTAATTGTGCTGCAATCCTTTTGCATCTGTTTCCGATTTTAGATATTTCTTATTATTTTCTCCTTAGCTCATAAGTTAAAGTGTATTAATCAAAAATATTAAGCTATTTTTTTAGAATAAATATAATATTTGGTACAAATATATCTGGTGCAACCAGGTCGCCAACGTGGCGATCGGCAATGAAATTTTTTGTCGCCATTTAAAACATTTTGGTAGCCAGTTGGCGAGTGGCGACCGCTAATCTGAACCATTAGCCTACAGCTGACTAATTGTATTGTTTTTTTTTTCAATGTCAATTCAATTTTTTCAATTTCTCCATCTTCATTCCTTTTGTTTACATTTTTTGACTCAGAATAATTTATCAATTTTTTTCTTCTTCTTTTCCACTTCTTTTTCAAATAATCTATCCTGACTTTAATAATAAAATTACACGTTAATTTAAAGCACAAATGAGCAATAAAATGCAGGCATATGTTTCGGGATTGCTTGGAATCCCTTTCATTGGCTTCATTTGGATGTTTTGCATCTAGAAGCTCCCTGTCGCAATGAAAAAGGGATTCCAAGCAATCCCGAAACATATGCCTGCATTTTATTGCTCATTTGTGCTTTAAATTAACGTGTAATTTTATTATTATTGTTTACTTGCACAAAGTTAAATTATTTTTATCCTGACTTTATTCAAATTTATTTGCAACCAAAAATATGTATATCCATTTTTATTACATACATACGCAAGAGAAAATTTTACATATACGTGTAAAATAACTTTGAATTATTGATGCGTAAGCACATCTTCTGTAGAAAAGGAAACATCTAATAGAAACGTGCAAGAAATAGATTATGTCCTGATAATATCTAAATGCTTATGCTTTTCTACTACAATTTGAAAGTAGTACTTGAATTTCATTATTTATAATAGTGACATGACACTGTTGGCTGTGAGCATTATTTTTACTATTAATTCACTCACAAAGTTTTAAAAAGTTTTTGTGCACTTTATATTACATGACATCTTACATTGCAAAAAGTATTTGCTACTTATTAATAAATTGTTGTTCTTGGTAATTCCAATTAAAAAGTTATTTTCTAGCTAAATTATTCCTGAAAATTATCCCTAGTTTGAACAATAGTTGTTGAAAAAGAGTAAAGATGGCGCTGCTTTGCCTCCCCAAGAGGGAGCAAGGGGTTTGATTATGTTTGGGGATGCAGATGGCAGGCAAGCTTTCTTGGAGAAAGAAGCTTTTAGAAATGTTGAAGGTGGTCCACCTAATATTGTAACTACTGTAAATAAGTAGAATTAAAATATAGGTAAAATTTTATCAATGTGTGGTTATTGGAAAGTGCGGCCCAAGATTTGGATACTTACAGGCCTGCCACAAGAAAAGCACCTGCAGCAATGTCTAGTGGATGGCGGTTTCCATCGAAAGATTTAGTTGATTCTCTGCAGGGGTTAGCAGATGCCTTGATTTGGCAGTGTTAGCGCTTGGCTTGCATGCGAGACTACCGCACCACCTATATGTTGCATCAGAAAACACTTCAGTGTGTGCCAAGCTGTGCCTTCGTGAAGATGGACGTGTCCGTCGAGTGTATGATGTGCAGTGAATAAAAAATCTATGATACAGTCCATCGAGAGAGAAAATTATTAACGGGGAGTATTTCGTTATTTGTTTTGAAAAATGTTAATTTTAAAATTGAATATAATAGAAGCAGGAAAAGAAGTCTTTTATTTTAGAAAAAAAAAAAACTGCTTCAAAATTGATGTCAAATGCTCCAATATGGCACACTTAATGTTTCCATCTTTTGTGCTTCCCTTGGAAAAAAGAGACAGACATTTCAGCAGGAGCTTTTCTTGTAATGGTAAAAAGTACTTCTGTATATGAATCCTGCAAAAAAAAGTATGTTGGTATCATTTGTATTATGGTAGTAATATTTCACATCATTTGCAAAATAATAAGATTAATGGTAAAAATTTTTTTTGTTTTGTTTTAGTTGGCCATATTGTCTTGTCTATCAATGGAATACCAGTCACAGGAAAAAAGTTGAATGATGGCCGAGATGTATTCGAAGTTTTGAAGGATGAACAAAACTACCCAATCAATATCAAATTTGGGCGACCCAGGCTTGGAACTAATGAGAAAATTGTGTTATCGAGTACATTTCATTCGTAAGTGAAAGTTGGTGTATAAAAGTTTGAACATTTCTAAAGTAATTTTGATGGGAACTAATGTGTTATACCACCCCCATCCTCTCTCCACCCTGGCAACTTTTTTGTTGGGGCTAAGAAACCATTGCCAACATAGGATATACGGCAGTTTTATCTCGCCAAGTGCATCCCACGTAGCTGTGATTTTTATCATCAACAATGATGTCACATACACATAGCAACCATGTCAATAAAGTCACGAAAATTTTCTATCCAATGTATCTAGACCTTTTCTGAAAGCACTGAATATCCGGAATCCAACATATTTTTAAATGTCCAGAGTCTGATTCCTGCCAATGCATGAAATATCCGCTTATCCGTGTCACATTTTATTTTTTAAATTAATTTTTAAATTGTGTTTCGAAAATATATGAGAAGTATAAACTTACTACGTGTTTGGAAGTTGTTGAATGTTAAAAAATATGCATGAGTTTACAAGTTTTAAACATCAGATCCGAATATGCGGTACTTACATGTCAGGCAGGTTGCGCCGGGTATCCAACATCCAGCAGAATCAATATCGAATGTATCACGAACGGTAACGAAAAAGTCCCACACAGGTCATGAAAAGTCATGAAATTTCACTTTTGAAAGCTGTAGACATCCTGATATTTTTTAATTGTCAAAGGTTTTTTTTTTTTTTAATTTTCTCATTTTTAATAATGATTCGAAAACCTTTATATCCCTTTAGTTTCAAAAAGCTGCACCCAGACTTACTGTATAATTACCAAATTGCATAAATGACAATTATGTAGTACTTAGTTACTTTGACATAGCTAGAAAGGAGGCAAAAGGTACGTCGATACTGGGGTGGCACTTTAACTTTTGATATGAAAGGGGAAAAAAACCTTTTCCCATTAAGAAATAGCATTATTTTTTTTAACAAGAGTTAACGAGAAGTTCATTAAGAAATGACCCTACTTTCCTGCATTTTATAACATGGTCATCTCATTTATTGCTGCTCTGGTTTGGCTGACTTAATCAAGTATTTCAAGCAATAGTTTAAACTATTGCTTCTCTCGAAGGAAAAATTACTAGGTTACGTAAAATGTAATAGATACAAGTTAAAAAAAAAAAAGTATAAGAAACTATTTAATGCAATAGTACTCTAATAAGACTCTATTACTTTTGAGCGGAAATCATTGATATTACTACCTTTGTCTTTAACATAGTTTCACACTTAAAAAAATATTCCTACAATGGGCTGCCAAATTTCAGATAAATTGAATAAATATGATAGAAAATAGAAAAAACAAAATATTAGTATAATTTTATACATATTGATTCTTTAATTACAAATTAATTATGTGTTGTTTATAAAGAAAGTTCAGTGCTCCTTTTTCTTGTTCATTTTCTGAAAAATAGTTTTGTTATAAAATATAAATAACAAGGAGACAACCAGCTGGAAGTTTTGCTCTTCATTACATGTCAAAAAAGAAGTTAAATCCCATCACATATAAATTTTCTTTTCTTTTTTTTTTTAATACTACCCTTCCTGTTAAAATATGTGCATAGGAATTTCATACAATTTCTATCACGAAAGATATAATGAATATATCCTTGCATTTGGCACTTCTAAAACAAAATTCAAAAATTTCATGACAAACACAGCTCTGTAATTAACATTTATTTCCTGATTGCAGCTGTTAAAAGGAATTGTAACTCATAATTTCCTCTTTATTCAGGTGACGTTTGTCAAATATACCAAAATGTATAGAATTTATGTTGTTTTTCCAGTTTTCAGTTGTCTCTTATACAAGTATACTGTACCACAATGTTTTTGTTTTTTTAGGTTATTTGCAATTGCTTCTCAACTGTCACCTGAGCCACACTGCTCTGGAATTGAAGTGATAGAAGCTGACACATTTAAGCTATATTGTTATCAAACCATTACAGGTAAATAAGCAGTAGTAAAAGCAGATGTTATTAATAACTTAATCAGCAAATACCCATTTTAAGAAATTGAAATAACTGTATCATGTCCTCTCAAATTCTCCTTTGCTCTAGACTATACATTTAAGCCTTTTAAGCCTGACATCATAAATGTAAATCTGAGAGAACATTTATCAACTTAATACTTTATACAAATACAAAAGTGATGACCAGCAACAGGCACAGGGCCCAGCTAAGCTGGTCCTAGTCAATTTAACAATCCCCAATGAACATCAAGAGCCCTCTTAAAAGTTTTTACCCCACTGCAACTAACAATTGCCTACGGTAAACTATTCCAACTGCCTACAATCCTATTGAAGTAGTAATTTTTCCTAATTTCAAGATTAGCCTGAGATTTGAAAAAACTTAAGACAATGACCTCTGGTTCTACCCTCAGTGCATAACTGCAGCCCATCAACATTTCCTGTTTTAATGAATTTAAACAACTGAATCATGTCCCCTCTAATTCTCCTTTGCTCTAGACTATACATATTGAGCCTTTTAAGCCTAACCTCATAATCAAAGTCTGAGAGACTGCTTACCAACCTAGTAACCCTCCTTTGAAGTCTTTTGAATAAGGTAATATCCTTCTTTAGTTAAGGAGACCAAAACTGAACAGCATACTCCAAATGCGGTCTTACCAAACTTCTGTACAATGGCAACAGAGGCGTAGCTAGGTGGGGGCAAGGAGGGACAGCTGTCCCCGGGCGCAGCTTCAAGGGGCGCCAAATTAATGTTAATTCATTTTATTTTTAAATGCGAAAAGAAAATTATTTGAACAGAAGAGGTGTGCATATGTTCGACAAAAGAGTGGGAGCACTGCAAATCATATCGGGAATGACCAATGCAGCACAGGAGCGCGTGGGAATTCAGACAAATAATTTTGCAAATCCAAAGTGTCCCATTTTCCCCTTAGAAGCGAATGGTCACTAGCAAAAATTAAAGTTAAAAGGACTGCTTTTTAGAGCTATTTATCATTTAAGAAGCATAAAAGTTTTTTAAATTCCCTTTAGGGGCGCCCCTAGGTTCCCAGGGGCACAAGGGGCGCAAAATCTTCAGTTGTCCCCGGGCGCTGAAAACCCTAGCCACGCCTCTGAATGGCAATGCAACTTCCTTAGACCTGCTCGAAATAGACTTATTGATAAACCCAAGCATCCTGTTAGCTTTGTTATTTACTATGCTACACTGCTGACTAAACTTAAAGTTGTGACTAATCAATACTCCTAGATCAACAACTGCTTCAGCTTCGCTAATAATAGAACTTTGCAAATAATAGCTGGCACGCTTATTCCCATGACCAAGGTTAAGCACTTGACATTTCCTGATATTAAAAGACATACCCCACTTAATTGCCCACCTAGAAATTTGATTTAAATCCTCTTGAAGATGGTTGACTTGTTCTTCTGTGTCAGCAATTCCCATGGCTTTAACATCATCAGCAAAAAAAAAATTAATCTTTCTTAAAATACTCTCACTAATATTATTAATAAAAATAATGAATAATAAGACCTAAAACTGAACCTTGTGGAACACCACTTAAAACATCAATCCAATGAGAATAATTGCCTTTAACTACTAATCTTTGTTTCCTCCCAATCAGCCAATTTTTAACCCAATAAGGTTTTCCCACCAATACCAATATAAGCAAGTTTGCTAAGAAGAGCTTCATGCGGTACTTTGTCGAACCCTTTCTGGAAGTTGATATAAACTACATCTACGCACTTTTTGTTATCTAAAGCCATGGTAACTGTGTCATAGAAATGCAACAAATTAGTTCCCTTCCATACCCTTCCTAAAACCATACTGAAAACCAGTTAACACTTTATTTGCCTCTAGAAAATTTATTATCTTGATTTTGATCAGAGTTTCAAAAATTTTACAAATTATTGAAGTAAGACTCACAGGCCTATAATTTCCTGCCTTATCTTTAGACCCTTTCTTGAAGAGTGGCGTTATGTTTGCCAACACTGGCACAGTCCCTGAATTAGTACTTTGAACCCTTTCCAATGAGGTAATATCCTTTTTTAGGTATGGGGACCATAACTGCACAGCATACTCCCAGTAAGGTCTTACAAAACTTCTATATAATGGCAGAACTTCCTTAGACTTATTTGAAATAGATCTATTGATAAGCCTAAGCATTCTGTTAGTTTTGTTACTTGCTATGCTGCACTGCTGACTAAACTTGAGAGCCAGGTGTCCTAAATCATCATCAACTTACTTTGAACCAAAACTGCTCAAATATCTTTCGTATAAGAACTAGCAATGACATGGAAAAATTACATGAATGTTCCTGGTGTTGAAGGTATTAAATAAATTGATGTAAATATCCCTTTAGTAGAGAAATAAGTAACTGAAGTGGTACATCATGTAACTATACATCATAACCCTAAAATGTGTCTCAAATGTTACTAAATGAAATGATTTTAGTTAATTTTATATTTCAAACAACTAAACACACAGGAAAATTTTTTTTGAATGAAAATTCTTTTCATCTTTGCTATTTCATGGACAGTCAGATGGTGTTATTCCATTAATATAAATTAATTCCAAGTAAAGTAATGGTTGTCGTGCCTGCTCTGAGTGGCAGCAAAAACAATTATTTAAGTTGAGAGTTCTTCTCTCAACTTGAATGATTCTGTAAAATTGCAAGATGTGTTTCGAATCATCTTGGTATAATTTTTTTTATTTGCTTTTAAAGACATGCATGATTATGTAATTTTCATAAGCTGATAAAAGGTTTTATCCTTCAGGTACAAAATTTATTGTGGTTGCTGATCCAAAACAAGCTGGAATAGACAATTTATTGAAGAAGATTTATGAGTTATATTCAGATTATGCTTTGAAGAATCCTTTCTATTCATTAGAGATGCCTATCAGGTGAGTTGCAACATCAACTCTTTCTGTAGTTGACTTATGATTCACATGCAAGGTTCACAAAAATTTACATTCTGTTGATTCATTTTACCAAAATAATTATCAGTAGATCTCATAGTATTTTTATGTCCCTCTTTTGTTTCTATTATAATGATACATGTTGAAATTTTTATTTTCATATTTTGTGTTTTTCTACCCCCTATGTTCATTTATTTATTCTGATATGAATCAGAAGACATTTTTCCCTGTACTTGTGTAGGCCTTATTTTTGTAAGAACATAGCTGTGTTATGCGAAAAACTATCAATCATACAATAACTGATATATACTTCTTATTTTTATATAATACCACAATTATAATAATATAACAGTAAATCTTTTTATTGATGCTGATTGGTGATTGGCATCATGTTTAATTCATTTAAAGAAAAAATGACTTTATGCTATTAGTTTAGTGTACTACTCTCTGATGAGTGGTTCAGAATCAACTTAAAAGAGGGAATCACTATCATTGTGGATTTTTAAACCTCAGTCCTGCTTATCACTATAAATTTAGTCCCATTATGCTTCCTCTTACATAACTATATTTTTTCATTGCTTCATTAACTTAAAAGTGAGTCGATGTGCTATTCGAAGATTTTTAAATATTTAAATTTTTAATCCCTTTTTTCCTTATCATTGGTTATGTATGTGTAAAGCACATGAATCAGAAAAAAATAAAATCAGTATGAATATATCATCTCAAAAAATGAATGTAAACATTGTCCCATCATTTAATGAAAAATGTGCATATTTGAATTTGGTTGCAGAGGTATTAAAAATTTTATTGTGTGATAATAACTGTTTTTCCATTCATCTTACAGATGTGAATTTTTTGATACAAATCTCCAAGCAACATTGGAACAATTGGAAAAAACTGGTGTTAGCAATATATAAATTCTTTATTTCTGTATTCATTATTTCATTTCTTTCAAACTACATTTTTGTATATTACTCATTTTAAATTATTATTTGTGCTATTATTAACACTTTCAGGTTCTACCCTGAGGGATTTATATTTTATGTGCAGTAAAAATGCTTTGTAGCAGACACCATTGGGACAAAATCATTTGTCCTTAGAAGGGAGATGACCACAAATTTTCTTTTAATTATCTCAATATATATTATATGAGTACTGTATATTTTACCCCTACATAGCTTTTAATGTTACATAAAATGTCCCAAATTTCTTAGCCAAAGCCATAAGCCAATCAGGCATGCTTAGCCATCAGACTGTTGGGGGTAATCAAGATTTTTTGTTTGAATACCAGTCAATTGGATTTAAGCCCATACTTTTAAAGCAGTAAACTGAAGCTGCTTTGCCAGTGATTATTAGTTTCAATTTCGCGGCATTCATGCTGGTGACAAACAAAATTGCCAAGTGTCGTTTGAAACTTTTTACTAGGATAGCTTTCTTTCTGATAAGATAGTTTATTCCATCAGCATTCTATGTAAAATGAGCCATTTTGTCAATTTAGTTCAATAACATATGTTCATACCTGTAAGCATCCCTTTACATCCCCCCCCCCCCCCCCAGGAATATCTCATTGAACGCGTCTCAAATTGTTTTACTACTCAACCTATCAGAGCAGTCAAATGACTGCTTTTGAGATTTAATAAAATTCGTTAAATTCCAAGTTCCCATTTTTCTCGAACTTACTGAATAACTTTTTCTATAATATATATAGCTACTTAAGTATCTATATATCATAGAAAAAGTTATGCAAAAAGTTCAAGAAAAGTAGAAATCTAGAATTTAATAATTTTGATTAAAGTATCAAAATTGGTCATTTGACCACTCTGGTTGGTTTAGTTTTCAAGTAACTTGTTCTTTGAGTAATTGTGCATTTAACTAATCACACAACATTTTAGGCTTTGTGGATTTTTCTCCAGAGACAAATATATTTTTTTATCATTTGTACCCTTGTAACAGCTGGTCAAAATTATGTAAAAGATTTTCCCTATTTCACGCTGCCATGGGCCATCCTTCTGAGGCTCATGACTTTCCTAAATTTCTATTTGTCCTGTGACCCTTGTCGAGAACCCTATTTTAGAGTATCATTTCTCAAATGGGGACTTGCAAGCTGTCTGAAATAAGACCTTTGTATGAAGCATCTTTTAATTTAATAAAATATTTTCAATTATTGCCAAGTGTAACAAAATTCAATATTGTTCAGAAAAAATATTGTAGCACTGGGAGGGGATGACAAAGTTTTATATATATATATATATATATACACACTTTTAAGGGAGTCACAACTAGTGTTTGCAAAACCGGATAAAAAAATACAATACCGGTATTCCATATTTTTTAAAGCGTGATACCAGAATACTGGTATTAGAAATTTTTCAGATGCAGAACATAAATATATTTGTAGTCTCATACAAAAAATATATAAACTAAAATAATACAAAAAAATTTTTATGAACAAAAAGGATAAAATATTATAATCAAGTATTTATAATCTTTGAAGTCATTACATTCACTATTAAAAAATGAAATTCGAAAAATATATGGAACAAATCTAGATATTTTAGACGGTAAAGTATAGTGTAAGATATACTAATCTGGGGAAAAGGAACTTGCCAATTTAAAAATTTCCTAAATTTCAAACTTTTAAAACAGTAAGGCACGATTTCTTTACGACGGGTTTCATTGTTGACTTTTACACTGCAGACAAAGAGAGACGAGCATCTAATTGAATGAATGAATAAATGCCACAAAATCATAAATATATACCAAAATATTTACAACTGATAATTCTTATAATGGTTGCCATTGTTTAGGATAAACCCACTTCAAAGAAGATTTGAAGGAAAATTACAGTTGTGATAACCAAAACTGTCAAAACAAAAGTTTAGAAATGAGATATTCAATCCCCAAGCTTAGTATTAAATAGCTAGACAGGATAACAAACCAATCCCAACAACAAATTGCCATTTGTTACAAAAACAATCTTTTCCCCTTGAAACCCAATATAGTTGGGGAAAAGATTAAAGAAGAATTAATATAAAACAATGCTGTAATTGACAATTAGAATAGACTGTTTACAAAAAAAAATAAATTGGTGACAAGACAGATACTGGAAATGAACTTTTACAAAGCGGCAAGTGGAATTGCCTAATAATCATACCATCTAGTGACATATCTTTTTGTATTCTTGAGATGCTTTTAATCATTGATACTCGGTTAATTCATGTTTTTAAAGCCAAATTTTGGCTTCAAATGTTTGATTTAAAATAACATTGCAGATACCTAATAAAAATTTAATATTTTAAATCGAAAAAATATTTATTATTTATAACTAATGTCGAAAATCTGTATTTTACCTTAGCAAATACTGTTTTTACAAAATTGCAAAATAACATGAGTACTGGTATTTGGTGTACTGGTATTGCAATCACTAGTCACAACACGAAAAAAGTTGAGAAATGATGCTTTAAAGTTACCAATTAAAAGTACTAACTAAGGTGTTACTGCATAACTAAAAATAAGAGTATGAGGAATTTTCAAACGATATCTTAAATTTTTGTGTTACCTATTTGTGTGAAGTTATGAAAAATAGAACAGTACATTGTTTAAATACACACCAATAATTTATTATTTAACAGCACAACATGAAACAGAGCACATTTATTAAAAGTATTAGTTAAAAGGGGATTAAAAACTTGGAAGAGAAATTTTCCAAACACAACAGAATTTTTTTCTTGAAAATAAGATCAAAGAATTATTTGCCACTGGCGCTTTGATCAGATAGGAATTTCAGAAAGTGTAAATTATAACAGTGAAAAGACTTCATTTTATGGGCAAAAATACCAAACAAATTAGTTATATGTACTGATATAAAAGTCTAAATATCAAAACAAAGTTCATGATTTAAATTTTAAAAAAATTAAGATAATTTGTTTTGAAAATTCCAAGTGCATAAATTTTGGTGCATGTATAAATACTCTTCCACTTAAGAAACAATATCAATTTGTTTTAATGTTATTTTAACTAATTGTCTTAAAACCTATTGATGAATATCACCATTGGTCCTAAGTAAAAAATGTGATTCTTACTTAAATTGAATAATTATATCTGTAACAAAAACCTATAAATATCAACATTTGAATATAAATGCAAAACCACAAAGTGATTATAAAACATAATAAAACAACAAAACCAGAATAAATAACATGTGCATCACAGTAGTCCACATGTTGGAATATATGTATGACATATAAGCACTTCCCGTAATTACAACCAATTCTTTATAATTACAGTAGTATGGCTTTTAAATATACTTATAAATAAGAAGTGGAAAATTGATGAACAATGAAAATATCCAAAGGAAAACAAAAAAAGAAAGTTGTAAATCTTGATGGGTTGCAGTTATGCGCTGAAGGTAGAACCAGAGGTCATTGTCTTAAGCTTTTCAAATCTCAGGCTAATCTTGAAATTGGGAAAAATTACTACTTCAATAGGATTATAGGCAGTTGGACTAGTTTACCGGAGGCAACTGTTAGTGGCAGTGGGGTAGAAACTTTTAAGAAGGCTCTTGATGTTTATTGGGGATTGTTAAATTGACTAGGACCAGCCCAGCTGGGCCCTGTGCATGTTGCTGGTCGTCACTTTTGTATTTATTTGTATCATTAAAAAATATACAGCATTTATAGCAGTTGCACAAATAACGGCTCTGATGGTCAAAAGCATAAATAAATGTAACAGAATAATAAAACATTAAACGATAAAAAATGGGTTATTTTATATGCTTAAGTGATTCTACAAGAAAAAAACTTAAAGAATAACTAGAGAACACATTATTATATTTTAAATTGATGCCTATGGAAGAAATTCCTTTTTACAAGAGTATTAAAAATTTAGACGCTGAAATAAATTATGCTTGTTTCCCTGTATATCATTTTGTTCATAACCAATTATAATTTGTTCATTTTCATCACATTCAACACACTTTGCTTCAAACAATTATTTTCAATAATTTTATGCATTACCCTTTGTGTAAAAGATAATTTGATATTTATATTTATGATCTCCCGATCACTTAAAATTTATTTTGATAATTTACTTTTAAGTATCCGAAGTACATCTGAATTTCGATGCATTAAACAGAAACTCCATTATGTATCATGACTAGTGTTTTATATTACATATATTAACAAGCATAAAGTACATTTTGGGTACAGATTTTTTTTTTTAATTCACAACATATAACTATTATGAATTCAAATTTGTACTCTTTTATATCCATTTGACGGAAACATTTTCCAAACTGTCCGACTTCTTCAGTTGCTCAGAGCTAGAGTTTTCCGTGATTGACATGCTCATCAAGATGCTGTATGGAATGCCACAATTTGGATGAGAAAGTGGTGGATAATATTGGAAATATGATAACCAGGCTATGACAGTACCAAGCATAGAACCAACTAGAACATCTAAAATAAACATAAGTTAAATGAATTAAATGCAATATGTCAATTTCATGAACTGGCAAAAACTATTCATTTATCTTTTGAGTACAGCATACCGTACCAAAAGTAATTGTCCTCAAAAGATGGGTTGAAATGTAAGAATTAGTACTGTACATATTCTCAACAAAATTTCGAACCATGACTTTTGAGGACAAAATACTGTACCACTCAGAGCTCAAGAAATTAAAGTAGGGTATTCAGGCTTTCATAGCAGATGACAACATTAATGAATTCACAAGGTGTTGCAAGCTGTATACACTTATGGGTCCATATAACATAGTAATAATTATAAAAACCATACAGTGTAGGTAGATACCAAGTTTCAATGATTTACATATATTAGAACAAGTTCTCTCTAGGTCTGGGCAGTGTAGTTTTAATTATAACCACCTGTACATCCCCATAGAACTTGTTATTTATTAAAAGTGATAATTGTTTATGAAGTAAAATAGTTTCAAAGGGATTGCATTTTTTCTTAGGTGTTAGAGCAGTTCTTAGTGTATAGTGTAATGCAAAGATGCACCATTTTCACATAACGAATGTGTGGAAGGATCACAGAATTTAAAATAAATTAGGATATGAATCGAAATTAACAATAATAACCCATACTTTAAAGAGAGAAAATTATTATTCTTCCTCTCATATAGGGAAATAATTAATTTTAACGCATCTCACATTAGCTTTAATTGGAATGTATTTTATCGTAAGATACAAGCAACAAAGTACAGGTTTACAGAAGTTTAGCTCATCGTACTTTTAAATTTATGATAATTGTTTTACACAAATTATATTATTGAATCAGTACATAAAACCGTGAATAGATTTTTTTGTGTAGAATACCACTCTCTATGTTAAATCTCCTTAACTGCTTTTCAATTTTCACTAACTTATTAACATTTTAAAAGTAAAATATCGTTGTTTCCCAAGACCTTCGAAAAGTAGTTAACAGGTTTCCAAAATAATTGATTAAATTGTAATGCAATAGAGCTGAGCAGTTCAGGGTTGACCATCTCTCAATTCATCGGGACATAAGATTCTGATAACAGGGCGGGATAAGGGGTTTTCTGCTATAATGCTAAAATGTTTTAAATAGCTGCAAAGTGGAATCTGTTTTTACATTTAACTTTTATTTTGTTGTGTTCATCTATTTTGCACTTTGTAACAGCACCATGTTGGTAGACATAAGTAATAAGATTTATGTGAATTGCACATTTTTTTTTTGTCACAAAATAGCAAAATTATTGAATTTACCCTGCCAGTGGTGATGATAGTCACAAGTTCTGCTGAGAGCTATAACAAGAGCAGCAAACAAGGGGCTGAATGCTAATAGAACTCTCCAGGCTTGACCACGTCCTCTTTGATTAAATATCTGTAACTTACCACATAAATACAATGTGCAGAATGTCATACTCACAAAAGCAACTGCAAGGTGGAAAAAAATACAATGAGATAATGAAAAATTATTTCTTAACTAATAAAAATACATACTCATGATAGGATTTTTTTTTCAATTTAGAAGTAATAATAATAATTTCTCAAAACATTAAAATTCAAGTTTTTACATACGAGTGAGGTGCCCTTCCAAAACCTTCAAATGAAGAGGAAGATACATTTTTGCAATAGCAGGAGAGTTTAGACACTAAATATAAAAGTTATATATGAGGTCTGTCCCAAAAGTATCCAACCTACTTTGATCTCTTGGCGCTTGACCTGTTCTTCATCATCCAGTTGGGGGCATCCTTCAAAGTGGTCCCCATTCCGTTGAATAGCACACTCATATCGATGCTTCCACTTTCTAAAGCCGTCTTGAAAGTCAGTTTTCGGAATCGCCTTTAGTGTATTCGTCACATTAGTTTCAACAGTCTCTTTGTTGTCGAACTGGTGTCCTTCAAGTGGTGTTTTCAATCGAGGAAATAGCCAAAAGTCACCGGGAGCTATGTTGGGGCTGTATGGAGGCTGGTGAAGCTGTGCAACACTGTTTTGATAAATACTGCTGCACAAGGTTTGATGCATGCGTTGGAGCATTGTCGTGGTAAAGAAGCCAGTCACCGGTTTGCCAAAAGTGCGGAAGTATTCTCGGTTAAAATTTGCCAAATAGTACTTTTTGGTATTCTAAGGTCATCTTCTAGTTCCCTCACAGTGAAACGACTATCTTGTCCAATCGCAACTCGCACACTCTCGACATTATCTGATGTTGTTCCCGTCCAAAGCCGACCAGAATGAGAATCCCTGTCAACAGATGTGCGACCAATTTTGAACCGCTTGTACCACTTTTTTATTTGTATTTTGTTCATACACTTGTCTCCAAAGGCCTTTTGTAATATTTCAATAGTTTTCGCATAATTTTTATCAAGATTAAAACAAAAATTTTATGCAAATTTGCTGTCCAGTTATTTCCGTGGTTTGTAGCAATAAACAAAATTCAACAACCGCAAAAAAGACGCAGTAGAAAAAATACACGCTGCGCCGGAACTGAGGTATCTCATTAGTAACTAAGGCATTTGAGGTGAAGATTAGGTGTTACTGGTGATGTTCGTACCCTAGAGTTCGCCCGAGTGTTGTGGCGTGAAGATATGAATGCAAGTCGGATACTTTTGGGACAGACCTTGTATATATATATATATATACACACTCTAAATATAAAAGTATTATTAAAAATACTTTTATATTTATACTTTAAAAATACTTTTATATTTGCTATATATTAAAAACTTTGCATATTTTGCTCAAACTACCTAAATTCATAAATATTGAAAACTCTAGGAAGGACCACTTTTACTAGTACAAAAAGTAGATAACTCTAGAGGAGTTTGGCTTTAACATAATTAAACTCATGCAAGGTTCTTACGGTCCTTAAAGGTCCTTAGAAAGTCCTTAATGTTCTTTTCATTTTAAAGGCCTTAAAAAGTCCTTAAATAGTCCTTATTTTTAATTCCAGGTGCTTAATTTTTTTTGTTAAAATAAGAAGGTACCCATGCGCTCTATTTGTTTTGCTATCTTTTGTATTCTACACAAGAAGCAAACTTCTTTCATTTCAACTACTTAATCGAACCTCAAATTTGGTTTGCTCGGGTCCGGTACTATCACGGCTTTCGGACAGACCCAAAGCGGAAGATATAAGTAAATTGGTGTGTTATATATGTTACAAAAAAAAAAAAAATGTTCATGGATTTTAGCTAAAATGCTTCAAACTACAACACCCAATTCAGTTAAAATGAACTTGTACCCACCCACATGGTAGCTCCCAATTTGCTATTTCCTGCAATTCTATGAAAAATAAAATCGAGCTACATCTAATATAAAATATTTGTAGAGAAATTGAATCAAAACACCAAGTATTTGTACAAAATGCAATGGTGTCCAGTAACTGGGCACCATTTAAGACCACAGAAAAAGAAATTACACAAGTTCCCTCATTTTGCTTTTAAAAGAGAAAAGAGAAAGGAATAAAATTTGAAAAACGGACTTTTAAGGACTCAAGGGGAAAAAATTTAATAAATAAACGAAAATCGGGAATTTTCGAAAAAGGCAGAATTTCGGGATTTCAAATTTGGGATTCGATACTATTAAGTTTAGTTACAAAGTAAATAAATATTTTTTTGCATGAAAATTGTTACTAAATCATCTACATTATAAACAATTATCATTAAAGCAAGTAGGAGCAGCTCTTAACAAGTTATCAGTAAATAAATATTGCTTTTGAAACTTTTTTTGATTTAAGGGGGGGGGGGGGGAGTACTTCAAAGAAGCATGTTGTTGACATCTGGCTCAATAAAAGAGATACATTTAACTAATATGTAGGCAAAAAAAAAAGAACTTGCAGCTTTTTCTGCGTTTGACCAATCGCATTGTATGATTATTGCTTATTTATACTGTTAAAGGTAAAAGAAGGATTTATTTTTATTATCATTTTTCTTACGTCTTACACTATAATAAGCTCCGACCGGCCGTCGATTATTCGACGTTTGCTTGCAGTGAAAGGGCATAGTATGTTCGAACCGCTATCGGTCGGTAAAGTGTTAATAAAAGAGATACATTTAACTAATAAATAGGCAAAAAAAAAAAGCTTTCAGCTTTTTTTACGTTTGACCAATTGCATGTATGATTATCGCTTATTTGTACTGTTAAAGGTAAAAGAATGAACACTAAAATAAGCGCTGAGTTGCTAACTCTCCCGATCGCTTTTCAGATGATCTTTCGCTAAACAATTTGTTCTCCCATTGTTTTTTTTTTTTTTTTAGATCAAATAAATTCCCGTATCGCAAATTTGTTCTAAAGCAATGTTTAAATATTGAGTAAATTTTTATCGACCAATTTAGCTTCGCGATCGTTCGCTGTAGGGTTTTCTTGTGTGGGAGATGATGAATATTTGCTGCGTTAATCAAAATTTGTATCTCGTGAAATTTCTTAATTTGCAGTAAATTGAAGGAATCAACCTCTTCTTAAACCAATACACCGTAGTAGCGAAATGCTCCGTTTGTTTCCCCCTAGTTTTTCTGTTTTTATTTGTGAATGAAAAAAATTTGAATTTTTGCAAATAGATCTGATTTTTCAAGCTGATGTACAAGTATTTTTATCTAAAGGGATTGTACTACAAAACAAGAAAATTTTTCAAGAAACTTTTTAAAAGGACATGTATTAATTTACACGAATTTTCGTAACTTATAACGCGAAAATGTAAAAACCTATTTTTCGGAAACTTGCTAACATCTAGCATGTGCTTCGCCGAAAATTGCACGCAGCTTTTGAGACTTCTATCTTTTTGCATCCTGTAAATATATCAATTATTTAAAAAGTTGACAGTTGTTTTACTATTTGCAGCTTGTAGTCTGCCTGTTTTATTTTTTATTTAAAAAAATTGTTCAATTTTTTCGAAACTTTACTTTAGTTAAATTTTGGTAGTTACTGTTTGAGGGTAATGTACAAAATTTTAAGCGAATAAGCTCCATTTTTTTATTTGTATGTTGTTTCCAAAATGAAATATTTTTCTCAAGTTGAAAAAGTTTTTTCTGAATTTTTGCAAGCTCTTCTAAATAATTAAAAAATATATTTATGGCAGAGATAAAAATTTAAGTAAGCCTAAATTGAGATACTGGCAAAATAAGTCAAGTAAAATGAAAAAAAAAAAAAAAAAATCGAAATTAAACCCAAATTCTCAAGACAAAGTGAAGCATGTCCTTTAGAATTTTTTTTTTTTATTTAAATTGTTTTTCATTTAACTTGTATGTTATAGCACTAACCATTTTTGATAATTTTTCATATCGTGACATTAGCTTATATATGATTAATGCTTGTGTTGTGTACTTCTTATTACTAGCTCCAATAATTATTTAACTCCCTGACTGTATTGGACATTATAAAAGCAAGAAGTCAAAGAGAGCTCCATAAAAGTGTTTGTGTTGTGTTCCTAATAAAAATACGATGTTAAATCAATTTCCTCTTTCAATGATGCTTCCTTTTGAAATAAACATAACAGTTTGTATACTTCGAAAAATTTGTGAGGTCCTTAAATTTTTTTGTAGGTCTTTAAAAAGTCCTTAGAAAGTCCTTATTTTTGGTTTTGCCAAAAGCGTACGAACCCTGGCATGCTCAAAAGTGAAAATAAAAAAAAAATGAACTATTATTGTTAAATCTGAGCTGGGGAACCTGCCCGTACTGGCGATGGCCAGTAGGTGGCAAGAAACAGGCATTTGAGTGGCACATGCGTAGGTGCATATTAAATTACTTTTTTCCACCCACATTCACTGTAAACAACATTTTAAAAAAAAAGAAAAACTTCGAAGATTATCTGCTATTTTGCAAAAATGGATGGTCTTTAAAGATGATTAAAAAAAAAAAAAAAACAAGTGGCACACTGGACAAACAAAAAACCATAATTTAACTCGAACACTCAAATAAAAAAAGTTTTGCATTCCTGTCTTAGATAATTAATTTAATGATAATATAGAACAAAATATAGAACATTAAATAATTAAAACATTCAAATAAAATGCTATTGCCGAATTTTACAAAAATGGCTCACAGGAAGAATGTCCACTGGGAAAACTCTTCAGTCCTTCAATAATTTCTTCCTTCTTTCCAGTGCACATGAACTGAGCATCTCCTTTACCATCTGGAAAACAGCGGTAGAAGAAATCTGGCCTAGGTCTGTAATAAACAACTTTTAAATGCAAAAAAAGAAAGAGAGAGAGAGAGAGAAAAAAAAAATAAATAAAATAAATTGACAACAATATGAAATCTTTCAGAACAAACATTTCTGAACAAGAATCTTTTTGTGTCATGCATATTCAGAATTGCATAAGTATAATGTTGAATAACTTTTACAAAGTGCCCAGGTGCAGATACAGCAGCAACTATGCTCTTTCACAGGGTTGAAAATTATTAAGCATGAATAACAAACTAAAAGTATATACATATGTTTGTTGAAGCAAAACTATAGAATGCCTGGAACAATTTTAAACAAATGTGGTAGACAAATGTGGAATAAGTTAAGCCTTATTGTTTGATTAGGATTTTGAAACAAAGAAATTATAACTAACCTTTATTTTAATTAAAATCTAATTTATTTTTTTAAAGTATTCTTTGGCAGTTGCTCATATTTTGATTGAGTGCAATAGTAGCACATCTAGTAATTTTTTTGAGGGAGGGAGTATTTTGCTAGTCATCAGTTTATTAATGCCTGTTTTCTGAATTTGCTTGTAGTAGATATAGGAATTTCCAAGTGGGGATGTATACCCCCCCCCCCCCCTGCATCTCCGTGCGGTGGCCGGAGTAGAATAGCGCCGACGTAGTTATGCGTATGCGTGTCGTAAGAGGCGACTAAAATAGCACTATCCGATTCAGGTGACGTAGGGCTTGCTTTGTAGCATGACTATGGCCCCGGATCGGTAAAGCTCTGCCAGCCCAGCCCTTATGGCCGGTGCTGGTTGTCAGAGAGTTTGTGGGAAGTTCAAGGAGGACAGCGCTGCATGCCGCACCCCTCGTATTGGGGTAGTCTGGGAAACCGAAAGGTATAGGCAGTATGGCCGTAGTTGCATTGGGTACCCCCCCTGCATACTCCCATGAAGTGCAATGCATGTATGGGACTCAATTTTTTTTTTTTCAATACTATTACTGTCCCAGGCAACACAGGGTAATTTTGCTACCATCTAATACAAATAGTATATATACATACATATATATATACAGTAAAACCTGTAAAGTTGACCTCCTATCTAAGTTGACCACTCAAGTGCACCGCAAGTGGTCGTCAACTTACAGGTTTCATTGTGTGTATATATATATACATACATGTACACACACACAATTTGAGTCTTAATAAAAACATATTGTTCATAATTTTCTAATATGAAGCACAAAATTTGATTACATAGTTAAAAAATTTTACTTAATAAATAATGTATCAAAGTGAAAAAATGTATTTTGAAATATACCTGCCAACAATTAGCTTTACACTATTTGTAATTACGCCATTGATTCCAAATGCTAAGGTGAGAGCTAAATTAAAAGAAAAGGAATCTATTGTTATTTATTTATTTATTTTGATAGCTTTTAGCTTAATTATATAATGTCACAAGCTATATCTAAATGTATGCTCAAACATGCATCAAAAAATATACATGAGTCACTATTCATATACATGCTCTCTCAATTAATGTAAGAGAAAATATATAAAAGAGTTTACGTATTAAAACCACCAATAGTGAAATCAGTTGAAAACTTTTTTTTTTCTTAAAACAGTGAAAGCAAGCCCTTCATTTAAGTGGTTAAAGGGCGCAATCGCTTCTAGCTTTGGGAAATATAATGTACTTATGTATGTACGTATTTTGTTAATTTTTAATTTTAAGCTAATGAAAAACTTGAAAAGTCTTAAAATGATTGGACTTGGTAAAAGCTTTACTTTTATTTACTCTTTTAGATAACCAACATCTACTGCTAAGGGAAATTTGTGCTTGGAATTATTTGCTTTAAAATTATTAAAGGTTTTTAAATTTTAATTATTTTTTATTGAACACAAGAATAATGCTAGCACACACATAAAATCATTTTAAGTGTCGAAACTAAACATTTATATTGAGTTCATCTGCAATGCAATTATATGTTTTTGCTCTTTTTTCGTTTTCTTTTTTTAATGCTACTTACCTAGAAATGCGTGAAACCCATCTACTTTATTGCGGTTGAGCAAATTAGTCACAAAAGTAATGAAAAATGGAACTATGCAAATAATTGGCTGAAAATACAAATAATAGTCATTTAAATATTGAAGGAAAAATAATCATTTATACACAAGAATAGTGGTATGAAAAGGAAGTATAAATATTTCTATTGCCTTGAAAAAAATGAGTACAAGTTGTAATGTCATAAAATTACTTATTACCTTATGCTTAGTTATGTACATAGACATTCATCATTGGTTCATTGATGCGTTCCTGAGGTTCATTTGATGCATCAATAATAAATATCAGTATGAATTCTTTCCGAATTTATAGAAGAAAAAAAAGGGCAATTTTTAAAATATGAATATTTACCCAAGTCTTTTGAATTTAAGTCGCCAAGAAAAAAAGTCCTAACAGTTTTTTAAAGCATTTGAACCTGAAGGTGTCAGTGAAATAAGGGTTCATTTAAAATTATATCATTGAGGAAACTACAGGATCCTAAGAAAAATATTGTCATTTGGACGAGAGTCTATTGAATATGGGTAGCCAGGAAAAAAGGTTTTACTATATATGTCTATATAAATACACTGATGGAAAAAAAAATCCCAACACCAAGAAATAATTATTGTAGAGTAATGAAATTTCAGCAATACATTTATATAGGTAATGTACGTAATTGATTACAATTTCAAGATCACAGGTTAATTTAAGTCCGAGAAGAGCCATTGCAGAAGTGAAATACAGGTACATTAATAACCAGTGTAACTGCCAGAATTTTGAATGCAAGCATACAAACGTGCATGCATTGAATCATACAGGCGGGGGATGTCCGTTTGTGGGATGGAGTTCCATGCCTGTTGCACTTGGTCGATCAATACAGGGACGGTTAATGCTGGTTGTGGAAGACGCTGGAGTTGTCGTCCAATGATGTCCCATACGTGCTCAATTGGAGACAGATCTGGTGATCTGGCAGGCCAAGGCAACATGTCGACACCCTGTAGAGCACGTTGGGTTACAACAGCGGTATGAGGTCGAGCGTTATCCTGTTGGAAAACACCTCCTGGAATGCTACTCATGAAAATCAGAACAACAGGTTGAATCACCAGACTGACGTACACATTTGCTGTCAGGGTGCGTGGGATAACCACGAGAGTGCTTCTGCTGCCATAAGAAATTGCTCCCCAGACCATAACTCCAGGTGTAGGTCCAGTGTGTCTAGGCCGCAGACAGGATGGCTGCAGCCGCTCACCTGTCCTCCTCCTAACCAACACACGGCCATCACTGGCACAAAGGTAGAACCGGCTTTCATCAGAAAACACAACAGATCTCCACTCCGTCCTCCACTGAGCTCTAGCCTGACACCACTGACGTCTCAAACGGCAGTGGTTTGGCGTTAGTGCAAGGCACGCTTCAGGACGTCTGGCTCGGAGCTGTCTTTGAAGTAACCGATTGGTAACAGTTCGTTGTGTTACTGTGGTGCCAACTGCTGCTCGAATTTCCGCTGCAGACGCAGTACGACTCGCTACGGCCATAGGCCGAATACGGCGGTCTTTCCTCTCGGTAGTGCCACGTGGCCGCCCGGAACCCGGTCTTCGAGGCAGTGTCTTCCCTTGACCACTGCTGCCAACATTCATGCACAGTGGATGCATTCCTGCCAAGCCTTTCTGCAATCTCGCTGAAAGAAAACCCACCTTCTCGTAGGCCTATTACACGACCTCGTTCAAACTCAGTGAGCTGTTGATAATGACTTCGTCGTCTTCTTAAAGGCACTGCGGACTAACAACTCACTACATCAAATCTCGACGCTAAACAACGCTCAGGAACGTTACGGCGCGTATTTAAAGCAAACCTGATTTGCATCTTCCGTGTGTCGCTACTAGCGTCACACTGATGCGCCGAGCACAAAAATTGCACAAAATTTGAATCGACGTCATCTTTCAGATGTATAGACACGCCTGCCAAATTTTGTTTCCCTAGCACAACTCCTTCTTGGTGTTGGGATTTTTTTTCCCATCAGTGTAATAAAGGGATTCAGTGTCATGTTTGACATGACAGCATTTTGTGAGCACCCTGGTCCACTTCAGAAATACTTGCCAAAAAATCACCCTCTTTCCAGAATGAATCTCAACTTTTAAGGGTCTGGACAGTCCTCCCATCTTTTTTTTTTATGGTCTCCCTCTGCCTTATGCAAAAAGGAACAGCATCAAAAACTTTGAATGGACTAACAATTATTTTAAAATACATACACCAATTAGCTTCATTATTTATTGCATTTAGCTTTTTAAATGATTTGACATAATTAAAATATGGTTTCTGATATCTAAGATTTAAATATGAAAAGTTTTATCTAAAGAATTGATTAGTTTTTTGGTTGTTGAATTACAATATCGCAAATGTGAGGAGCCCCAGGAAGTAAAGTCCTCAAAAATGGAAAAAAAAAGAAAAAAATTGCCTCACTCAGTTCAATTCATCTGTAAGCCAACTGTTAGTTTAGTTTGTGCCATCTCTTTCATTAAAATTCCCTTCTTAACTCTTATTTTAATAATGACAGAAGGTCTCTTAAAAATTACTTTATGATGGGCCCCATATTTGTAGGTCAAGTAGCAAATGAATATGGAAAAGGCAAACGGATAAAAATTACTAATTCATTTATTTTTAAATGACAGATTTGTTCATTATATGCTATTCAGATGTTATAATTTATAATGAATGTATTTTGAATATTACAAAAAAAAAAAAAAAAAAAAAAAGACGATCAATTTTCATGCTATTAAAACTAAAAGAAATCCATCCCATTAAACCTAATTAAAATAATAACAGCAATAATATTAGTGAAAGAAAACAAAAAAAGCATGTTTACCCATAAAATACGTGTTGGAATGTAACTGTCTGTTTTTGGATTTTTATACAACCACATCTCTTCCGACTGAATCTTTCTGTGAAAAGGCTCAGCATATTCTAAAACCCTACATAAAAAAAGCATAAATAAACATATTTTTAAATAGTAACAAAAACCAAGATTAATTAATTGGGAAACGATCAGGTACAGAAAGGTAGTTGATGGAATTTAATTAGAAAAGTTATAATTTAATCTTCCAATAAAACTAAAAATACATAAATAAAATTAGTCACATTTAAAATAAATTCATATAAAACCATTAAGAGAAAATTAAGTTAGGTTAAACTCTTTGCTTAGGCATTTATTGATGTAATGTCAGAATATATTTCGCTACAGAATTTTGTTCTAAAACAAAATGATATTCCAGTATAACTACCATAATAGGATAAAAAGTCTTTGTATTGCTACACATGTAATAGCAAAAAATAGCTCCCCCCCCCCTCAAAAAAACAGTAGTACCAGAGTCCTAGAAAAAAGATTAATCATTTTATTCATCATGTTGAGACATAAAATAAGTTTACTAATTTTTGAAGTAATTTTGTAAAAAGAAGGGCGGGAGAGGGGAAAAAAGTCTAAAAATATTTCAACAAAAAATTAATAATAAATAATGGAAAAATTCATTTTTAAATATCAAGTAAGCAAAGTATAATGCTAAAGCAAAAAAAAAAAAAAAAAGAAGAAGAGTATAACAGTTAGAAAGCAGGAAAATAATAAAATAATCAAGACTTAGAATATGAGCAGCAATGCCGATAATTAAAACAAAATTTAATAAGACTGAGTTTTTTTAACTGAGAAAATAAAGTTGAATGAACTTCTTGTACTGCTTATTTACAAGTAAAGATTGGAAATAAAAAAAGATTTTTCAAGGAAAACATTAAATGCTTACAAAAATATGACACCCAACGCCAGCCTGATTAAAATTTCGAGAATCATATGATGATGGTTTTTGCTGTCATTCATCTCGAAAAAATGTTCTGAAAATTTGAAAATACGAAACATTAAGGAGCTCAAATCTCAAAAAGTACAAAATTACGATAAAAAGAGCTGATAAACTACAATTTCGGATAAAATATTGATATTGATGCATTGTAATAATGAGAAAGTGAGGAAATACGAATCAGCATAACAAGAGCATAATGAATACCTATTTATTTCACTCCCAAGATCAAAAAACATACAAAAGAGCTCTTCTGTTTCATTTGCCAAATGGTAGAAAAGAAGTTTTGAAGCACATATTTTTCAGGTTGACTCGGCAATCCAAAGTAAAATTATACCCTTTTTAATCAAACTATCAAACATAGCAGACGGCGAAATCGCTTAAACAGCTGAAACATCAGAGCAGCTAACGTTGCAGTCACAGTTAACGTTGATACATAAATCGAAACTATGAAATATTCGTTGTAAGGCAGGAGACAGTAGAGGTTGGGCACAGGTATGGAGGAAAGCTCAAAAATCAAGTTTTTAATTTTTTGAAAAATTCAAAATTATAAAATAAGAAAAAGCTCCCCAAAGTAAAATGCGCTCAACGGACTTCAGAGGACGCCCGCGTAGGGTGGCCATAACACCTCAATTTCGGGGAAAGTCCCCAAATGTGTACATTTTTAGTGTTTTGTCCCCCAAAACACTTTAACTACTTGGGGGCAACCATCGTACGTCATTGTTAAAATATGAATAAAGATTTATCAGTTCAAATCTGCATGTGTATATAAAAAAGAATAAAAAAAAGTGGCTTAAGCAGTGGTTACTAAATAGAAACACATACACACGTAAATCAAAAATGGGAAACATCGGAATCCCGAACTGTTTGCGAATGAGCGAACCCATAATTCGAGCTGCTGTAGCTTGTTTGTATTCTAATTTTTTCAGCAAATAAAATTATTTTCGTCAATATACAATAAATTTAGACCAAAAGTGACTAAAAAATAAGGAATAAAAATCCTTTCATCTGAAGAACTAGTATGTATTTGTAAAAAATTTTCTTAGACAGAACTATGCAGATGAAGAGACCAGGCTTGGAGTCGATTACAAAGAAATGTAATCGATTACGATTATGATTACAAAGGGAGAAATTGAGAGATTATGATTACGATTACGATTGCAATCCTTTGCTAAAAAGTAATTACGATTAAGGCAGCGATTACAGTCGTTGAAAAATGTAATCGATTACGATTATGACATCCGATTACGATTTTGATTACGATTAGATTAGCATAAAATTATCCGATATTATGCATACAACTCTCATTTTCACAATAGTGTCATAAATCAAAAAGTTATGATTTTTAATTAAATTTTTGATTTAATAAGAGATAACTGAAATGATGATAATGCAATTATAATGAAATAATTTCAACATCACAGTTCTGGAATTATGACGTCGTTGCAGAAATGAAAAATTTGTAATATATATATATATATATATGTACATATATAATCAGGAAAGGCACATTCAGTATTTTTCGAATATTTAAAACTCATGTGAGGGATAACTACAGTGATCGTATTTTGTATATAAGCAAAGACGATGCACTAAATGTATATATAATGCATAAGTGATTTACCTGGTTCATTGTTATTTTCTGTGCATACAATCAAAATTTAGTTGGCTGCAATTTCTGAAAATGTAGTATATTTCTCCATTGTATTTATTTTCTAGTTTAAATTGTGGAAATATTTACATAACACCAATTACCAGATGTGTATGAATTGTACGGGATAACAAAATATTCAGATAGTGTAAGAGATAAATAATCTTTTGAAAATAAATGCTGCATTTTAGAATAATTTCAAAAAATTTGAACATGAACATTCAAATAACTCTTAGCAAAATTCGTAATCATTAAAAAGTAATATGAAGAATAATTATAATACGAATGACTATAATATTTTAATATGATTTTTGTGTGTTTTTTTTTTTTTAACATGCACGAGCATATAATTTTTTTCCATGTATTAACTGTTTTAATAAAAATATAAAGTGCAAGTAATTTTACAACACAAATTTAACGTACACGATGCAACTGAAATACAAAATTTTGTTGAGGTAATTCTAAGAAGAAAAAGATAATTAATTTTTAAAAATAATTCCTAAATATTAATTCATGCATGTAAAAAACAATTGGGAGAATGTCTGAACATAAATCACTTTTTCTTTTACATACCTATTAATTAAAAAGAATATTAGCATTAAAATATAAATATATTTAAGATTTAAATGTATGTATTTTTTAAATATTCGAAGAACATATTGAAAAGAAGTAATAATAATCACACGTACCAGGGTTAAGATTTCATATATCTTAAGCATAGAACATCATGTAACGCCTGCTCCTAAATTGCTGAAGTGTAAATGTGCTATTTTTTAGAAAAATTCTTCACTTCTGCCGTTAAAGAAAGGAGAAAAAAAAAAAAAAAAAAAACGCCAAAAGGCATTTCTTCTTTTTTTTTTGTGTGTGTGTGTGTGTGTGCGTCTCTTTATGTGTGTAGGTGATAGTACTCTTTCCACTAGATTTTCGGGGGGCAGTCTGCTTCGATTATTGAAAGTGAAAGTGGTCCATTCTTATTATGCCGTCGCCAGACTCTCGCCTATAGCCCAACCGTTTGAATATGTTTTGAAGGGGTAATTAAGGAAGCAAAATGACCGAGGCATTTGGTCAGACACCTTCCCCTTATCTACTCCGAAATCTTTGACTTGCGGACAGATTACCGCTCTTTTACCGAAACTGGACGACGCGAGGAGACCGGAGACCCCCCTGAGAGCCCCAAGGCGATGCGAGTGACATATCCAGACCTCTTTCTTCTCGGGCTCTCCAGCCATTCCCCATGGAGAGTGGAGCCGCAATTAAGAATTCTGAGAGACCGCAACAAGTAGGACAACAAGCGTCTCTAGCAGACTATTATATGGTCCTGCCATCAAGGCTCTGCTACCGCCACACAGAACCTTTTATATTATGATCGCCCATAGGTTATTTACAGTTAGGATAGGACTTCAGTACACAGTTTGAATCCTTTTTCTTGTAATCTTATCTCTTCTATCCAATGTTAGAGCTAAAAATTTCAGCTTTCAGCAGGTCAAGATTACACGATTGCAGGACCAGCAGATTACGGATTTTTTCCTTAAGATTACGATTAAAATTACGGGAGAAAAAGGATTACGGGATTACACAATTTCGATTATGATTATGAGAATATGCCATCGTCAGATTACGATTACGATTAAGATTTTGTCAAAATGTAATCGATTACAGCCGATTACGATTACGTAATCGCGATTACTCCAAGCCTGGAAGAGACAGTATCCGAGACAGAAGCGACTGTATCTCAAAATAAATTTAAGTGTGAAAGCAAGAAAAGTAAGCTAGAAACTTTGTATAAATAGAGAGAAGCATTCAAGAATACGTATGAACTTTTTGCTGCTGTAGCAGTGGTGTCGAGGGGGGACGGCCTCCCCCCACCTCTTTATTTTCACTCAAGCTTCCCCTCACCTTTAATTTCCAGGCCGGACGCTGAGGACGCGAGGGGACGCTAAGCTTCCTAGCTTATTTAATATTCAAAATAGGCACTCATTAGTAAATTAACAGCTTTGTGAAATAAACAGAAGCTTTTAAAACTATACATAAACGATGCTTGCTACTTCTACTTTAAATTCGTGAAAAAAAATTCCCTGATTCTCTCAAACAACAATTAACAATTGCAGGTTAATATTACTCGTCAAAATAAGCGCGTTAATGAGTAAACGGGAACTACATAAATTCATAGAATTAGTTTCAGCTGTGCTGGCCTGCCTAGGAAATAGGTGTGCGGGGGGGGGGGGGGTGAGGTTTCAAGTATCATAAGTTTTTAAATCAAAATATTTACACTGCTTGTACTGATTTTTTTTTTTTACAAAACAGTGAGACGTTGATATTATTAGAGTAAAAAAGTTGGGTGACAATGAACGTCCTCTTTCGTCCCCCCTAGACTTCTCCTTAAAAAAAGTAGCTTTCCTTTCGGTATGCAATATCGAACCTACAAGCATATTAAACATTTTCTTTCACAATCATTTGTTTTCTCGTCATCGCTTCAAGCCTTTTGCATATTCAGACTTTATGCATTACGCTCTTTGTTAAACATTTTCAAAACAAAATTAATGTAAAAAAATGTTTGTATTACAAATGATTATCTGAGCAAAATCCTGTTATGGCATGGCACAAAATTGCGGTGTAAATTCATTTTAAAATGCCTTTATTACTTTCAATTTATTCAGCTTTTTTTTTCGTTTTCGGTGATTATCAGGCCCGAAAAATCCAAAAAGTACTTCAGGGTTTTTTTTTTTTGTTTTTTTGTTTTTTTTTTTTTTTCAAAGACAATTTTATATAAAACTAAAAAAAAAATTATAACCACATAAAAGGCCTATATTTTCACAGTAAGAAAAAAAACTCAATAAGACTGGAATGAAGCAAAAGCAAGCTGATTTTTCTCAGTCCCACGCTTTTCCATTTATTCCCTATTGTTAACAAACTTTGCTATTGCCTGCTAATTGAAACCATCTACATGAGTGGGAACCGCGGAATAGCTTTTCTCTGCCGTGACCCCACATGTTGCCGCAGTTCATCAAGTAGTTGCTGCTTGCCCAGGGCTAGAAGGCTTCAATCACCCGACCAGAAACCCCTTTGAGACAAATAAACCATGCTGTCCTACGGTCCCTTCAAGATAATTGTTTTCGTTCTTTGTGATTGTCGGTTTCGACCGAACCCCCTCCCCCAAGCCTAAAAAAAGAAAACAGATTCGTAGAAAAAGTCTGGAGATGCGGGTCTGTTTAAATTGCTCTCGGAAACCAATCTACAAGGGTCAAGACGACAATGACTGTCGGCTCTTTAGGGTTATTGCTGTGTCATCACATGCGGTATTAATATTTCCTGGATGGATGATACAAGCAATTATCTGTGGGGGGCAAACGCTTTTAATGGGTTACAATTGATCCCCAGCCGATTATCTGCTTTTTTGCACATACGTCTACACCTGCTGAACGACATCTCTTGCAAAACTAAATTCTAAAAGTGACTGACATAACGCACGAAAATATAATCTGTCTGTCCTGGTAGTGGTATGCTACTCTATCCATTGATCACTCGTTATAGATCGAACAAGCAATTTCTCAAAAAGCAGGGGGAAAAAGAAAGAAGGAAAAGATTTAGGCAACAAAATCTGTTGGAAACATTTTTTCCAAACGCAGAAATACTAGTACGGATTTATCAACTGAAATAAGAGATGAAGCATCCAATCAAAGTGAATTGTAAGTACTTTTTTATGATTTATGCACTCATGTTTAATAGTTTTCGATTATAAAATTAAACTGAAATATAATTCATTTTCTTCTCGCTCCGAATTTTAATAAGATTGAGTAGTTTGAATTTTAGTTTGTGTTTTTTTTTCACTTTGAAGTTTCTTTCCTTCTTCTTGACTAAGTCTTTAAATAAGTGAAACATGAAAAGCTGAAAAAATAAATTTGAAGTTAGTTAAAATAAAAATAAATTACTTTTTTTAAAGTTTTTGCATTGAAATCTTGTATTTTAATTAAATGTTTTAAAATTTCTCAAACACTTTCTCCTCAGCATGAAATAAATACGCACACCTAGAAATATGGTGAAAGTCAAGGCCGTATCCAGAGGGGGGGGGGGGGGAGCACTGCCCACGCCTCTCCCTCCCCCCCCCCCCCAGAAAATTTTCACAATGTAGCATATCCCTCAAACTTTTCTCGACATAAGTGTTTCAAAGTCAGGGTCCCCCCCCCCCCGAAAAAAATTCTGGCTACGGCCTTGGTAAAAGTTAGCTCCTATTGGCCTCCTAGCAAATTTCTAAGGAATGAACAGATCCAACGACACTGCATTTGGTTGCCCTCGTGGGTTCGGCGCCTATTGATGTCTATGATGTTATGCAAATAAAATACACAAATTCATCTCGAATTTTAATTCAAAACAAAACTCTCCCCAATGCATCAAGTATCCTTATGTTACCCGAAAATAGTAAAAACCACTGAGAATAATTTGTATAAGATTTCATTTATGTTTTTAATTTAATTATTAACATTGTTTGTTGACGAACTGTATAGTTCTTCAAATTTTGAACAATAAAAGTTTTTGACGTTTTTTTCAGTTTAACAATTTTAATCTCTGAAATTGAGCATTTGATTAAAGTTAAATTATTGTTTTCAAAACAAAATATATATTACATGCTTTTTTTTCACACCGTTTTATATATATATATATATATTTGTAATTTTGCGCTTCGGTATTTTTACGTACAGGGTGAAGGGTGGTCCAAAATTATTGGGCACATTACATGTTTGAAAAAAAAAGGAGCAAAATAAAGAATATAAGGAAAAGTTTTCATGTTTGAATTGTGTTGCGGAAGTTAATCTAATGAAACATAATCATTTGATGACATGATACCTCGCATTGTATTCTCTCTCTCTCCTTTTTTTTTTTTTTCAAACATGATTTCTGCTCAGTAATTTTTACCACCCTGTATAATGAAAAGAATAGAAATAATTACACTTAGAGAATAGTTTATTATGAGTCACTTAATAACTATTAGAGTTGTAATTTTTAGATTTTTATCCTGTTTTGTTTCTTAGTTATCAGACTTTGATTTTGTAAAAAACTCATTTTTACATGGTATGCTTCAACACAAAACTGGCTCGTCAACAAATAGAAATAAAAAGTTCTAATAAAAAGCATAATAAATGCCGTTTCAAATGATATGCATCATGACTAATTTTATTAAAATTTTAAATTTAAAAAAAAGAACTTAAAATTTAAATTTCTCGAAAAACGTATAATGGAAAATTTTCAAAATATTCTCACATATTTCTGTCTATTTTATCATCGTTTATGCAAAATTTCAACTTGGGATCTCAATGGGATAATATTTTCTCAACCTTTTGAATGTAATTTGATTTACACCAAAAAATGAACATTTTTGTGATTCAAGCTATTTTAAGACGATGGTTCCTTAAAGGCGATGATTTAGTTAGTCTGCTAAACACATCTATATTTATCCCCCCAAAATTTATTTGGGGGGAGGGGGGCAACAAATACATGCAGATTTTTGTCATACCATAGCTCCCTATTTTAAAATATTGTTTCCAAATAATTCAATAACTATTTAAAAATGAACAAATTGACTTATTTTATGCATTAATAATAATTTTTTTCAGACTTATTCTTTGTTTTCAGACATATTTTAATGATATATTAATGATATGAATGGAAAAAAGTATTGAATTAAATTCATCTGAAATAGTGAGGGAGGGGCACAGCTGGCCTGATTTTACAACTTCTGGTTGTAAATGGTTGGTCCGAAATGGAGCGAAACTACCGGCAACGATTTTCTCCCGCTGACAACGAAAATGCCGCTAGAGGGCACTACCTATTTGCTATTGGAAAACGATGTTTTACGTGTTAACGCTAGGTAAATTGCGATAAAAAGCGGTAAAAGTTGTTGTTTTAAAAAAATTATTTGAATTTTTTTTAATATTTAATAATATGACTCATTTATTACATTATTTTTTCGCTGTTACTTTATGGTGCAGTAAAACAGTAGGAAATTAAGTGATATTATTTATTTTTGATATCTGGTTAGTCTAGGAATATTTATATGGAGCATCAGCTAAAAACTTTTATTTCATTAAAGGGGTTTTCCCCTAACTGTAGGAATTTTAAAAGAAAAATTTTGTTACACAAATGAACAGAATTTTAGTTAAAGTAATGATTCAATTTTTTTAGTCTAAAATGAAACTTCGCTTAAGAAAAAAATATTTTTTACAAATTTGCAAACGTGCTGTGCACAAAAATAAAACATTGTTTCTGCAATCTATAAATGCAGTTAAAATTATAATTGCATGTCATCACTTATTTAAAATTTTATTATTATTATTATTTTCGAGTTAAATGGAATATATATAATATATAAAGAAGTGTTAAAAGAAGAAATTTTAAGCATTTCCATTAAAAAAATATTTTTTTGGCATTTTTTCTATAAGACCAGTTGCAAAAGTCGAGAAAACTCGCGTACGTAGCCAACCTGTACCACAGACAATGCATCAAATTTCGATTACGAAATACTACTTTAAATACTTTCGTATCTTAAATCGAAATCGAACTTATGAAATTTTAATTTTGTTACAATCGAAGGTTCTATTGCAACTGAATTAGGTAGTTGATCATAACATTTAAACAAGTACATTATAAAATGCTTTAAAAAAAATAAATAAATAGATAAAAATGCAGTGAAAATAATTATTTATGCAATTCATACATGAAGAATATAATACACTTAATTTCAATTGAACATTTTTACCGTTGTAAAAAAACAAATAAAAATCCAGTTCTTGATTAAAACTTTTAATTTGAATATTTGTTTGAGAACAATGCTATAGATAAAGTAATTAAAGACTTATTTCGAGCATTTTGAAAATTTTTGAGAAGATGTAATGTATAACTTCCATGATCGATTAACAGCAAAACTATACGTGTAATACATATTTGAGTAGATACTTATATGGACTCATCTGTTTTAGAAAAAAAGAATGTCTTATTATTATTATTATTATTTATATACTTATAGTGATCTTGAAAATTAAAACTTTTCCCTGAATTTTTAAAGTCAAGAGTTTTGCAAAGACTCTGAAAAGATGTTCAAAGTTTTGAAAAGCTTTTAAGTGTACTTGGAGTAGCAGATATATTTTCGTACTATCTTTTATATTTTCCAAGAAATCATTGCTTCAAAAAACGAGCAGAACAATGAGGACGTTAAATTGGGGAACTTGGAACCAAACTCTTCATATAGCTGAGTTATAAAAAATTTGCATAAAAATCAAGTTTCTATTCTTATAATAGAATCAAATTTAATCTTATCATAGAATCTGATCTATGCCCCCCCCCCCCCGAAAGAAAAACTAGTCCTATTGGTTTCAATAAATAAAATTATAAATAAATAAATAAAAAATATACATACATACAATAAAAATGTTGAAATATGTGAATAATTACAATTTATAATGCATTGTACTGAAGTCATATTTTAAGCATGAAGAGTAGCACAAATATTACGGCCAAATTATTCTCATTAATTCATCCATGTTCTTGAAATATGGTTAGAATTCGATTCTATGAATGAATAATAAATAATTTGAATTTCTTTCCTTACTAATTTTCATTATTTCTTATTGATCCATATATGCCTTCGTATAACTAGTTAATTTTTTTGAATAAAAAATCGATAAGCTCAATTTAATTAATATTAATATTAATATAATTGCATAATATAAAATGCATCATAATATATAATCAATTGTATTCCAAGGACAAGCTATACAGTAAAGATTGGAGAACATAATAAACAATGTACATTTATATAAAAATAGTTTTGCACTATATTATTATGAATTAATTTATTTTTATTTTTTGCCAAATAGACGTTGACAGACACATAGTAATAATAATAATAATAATAATAATAATAATAATTCCCTTGTCTTGATATAGCGGAGATCCATTTTTCACGCAAACTAATGTCCGATTGAAATTAATTTTTTCTTTTACTGAATTTGTTGTGAAAAATGGAACAACACAGTAAACCATCTTTCATTTAGTTATACTGGTCTTGAAAAGCACCGTTTTTATTCAAAAGAATCAAATTATTAGGGGAAAAAAGAAGAAATAGCAATGAAAACCAATCTTCTACCCTTCAAACTAATGGAAAGAGCGCGGTTTGCTATAGCAGATAAGTAGCGTTCCTGGTGGGGGAAAAGGTAACTAAAATCCGCGGCCAACTTTCCCCGCAAATCGCTAGGCATCTAGTTAAGGGGGCTATGGTCTTGATTTGCGCGTATTAGCATCCATTAGACAAAGCAAGACAAAAAAAAAAAAAAAAAAAACTATGTAGCTTACCCCAAGGCCGTAGCCAGAAATTTTTTTCAGGGGAGGGGGGGGGGGGCTGACTTTGAAACACTAGCGTTGAGGAAAGTTTCAGGGAGGAATATATGCTACATTGCGAAAATTTTCGGGAATTTGGGGGGGGGGGGGACCTGGGTCCGTCGCCCCCCCCCCTTCTGGAAACATTTTGAAAGCAAATTGTTTCGGGTGATAAAGATATATGTTCGCATTTGAAAGCGTCCCCCCACCTTTTTTTCCAGGACTACACCACTGTGCTGTAGATGCTGCCATATGTCCTAATACATTTGGCTGTAGCACTGCTACCTGCAAATCTACTTTTTCTACATTGACAGCAATTAATCGTCCCCAAAGACTTTTTATGACACATCAAAGAATGGCCGATTTAGCTTTCTTAGCATTCGAAAGAAAACGGACTGAAAACTTAAATTTAGACGAAGTGCTTAAAAAATTTAATACGAGCAAAGAAAGAAAATTACAACTATATTAATTTTTTTACTGTAACGTACCGATACATGTTTTATGCTTCAATATCTTACTTTGAATGATCGTTTACATTAAAATTATCTTTATAAAATGTTCACTTTTTTTATGTTATTTCATATATTTTATTAATTTACAAAAGACATTCTTAGAATAAGCTTTAAAAATTCGATTCTGCCTTTTGTAAGTTTTAATCAAGTATTTCTTTAAGATCAAAAACTTCATTATTGAATTAAATTAGTATTTGTTTTATTAATTAATTGCTTAATTAATCAATTAATAAATTAAATAACTGCATTAATTATTAAATAAATTATTAATTTAAATTTTAAGAAAACGTCCAAAATGGAGCATAAATTCTAACGTGTTAGAAAAAAATTGAAAAACTAGTCTGCTCCGCCTGTCCAAAAGTTTGTCCCCCCCCCTGTAGTCAGAGAGTCAGAGTCTGGTTACAGGCCTGATGAATGAATGAATGAATGAGCGAGTGAATGAGCGAATGAATGAATGAATGAGTGAGCGAATGAGTGAGTGAATGGATAAATGAATGAATATGTCCTAAACGCCGAAAAGTGTATATTTGAAGTAATTAAAAACTAAAAAGCTAATTGGGAAAGAGAGAGACAAGATAGATTATAAATTTGATGTTGGGTGTATACTGGAAAGTAGGCTCGTATAGTTCTGCACGAAACTTTTTGTTAACTCTTAAAATTTAGTGTCTTGTATTGCGGTAAATTTTTGTAATTCAGTTCTAAAAGCTTAAATATTGGAAAAAAGTGCTTAAATTTAAAACATTTGTAAAATAAAATTCATTAATTTACTGAAACATAACACATAAAGAGTTTGAGAGAATGAATTTGATATCCATTTTATATTAACTAATTGTTGTCTTTTTTACATAGAAGAGACATATTTTGTTTTCAGAAAATTGTTTTAGTTGCACATTTACATGATTTATGTCATTCGAAAGAGCGGAATTTTCTTCATTTATGAATTATGTTCTGGTATAAACCGTGTCCATTCAGGCAGGGGGGTACCTTCATAGTCTCAGAAGTTTTTGAATTTCATATATGTTAAAATTTAGAACAAAGTGAGTTATAGGTTTGTTTTTGTTTTGCTCAAAAAAATTCCTGGCCCGAGATACAGGCCGTCAAAGATGGCGCCTCCGGCGCAATTTCTCACTTGCGATTTTCGACAAAAACTTTCAAGTGCTCTATTTCATGAACGGTGCGAGATATTTTGATGCGGTTTTTTCTTTATTTGAAAGATAATTATATTCTGTTCATAATAAAAGGATACATTTAAACATATATGTTCAATTTTTTTTTTGCTGTAGCCTTCTGAAATTTTTTTAAAAAAACTTTTTTATTTTTTTCTCAAAAAAGCCAATCTCAAAATGTTTATTTTTTTTACTGTTGGTTAATACCATTAAGTACTACATTCCCTGAAAAGGAGAGCTTCCACGCTTGCGTTTAACGGTTTTTACAAACAATTTAAGATTTTGCCATGTATTTCATCAGTTTTGTTAACAACATAGTCATATATTGGTCTCATTAAGTCAAAATTATATTAATATAATTTTATTTGACATGGCATTTAATTCTTAAGAATAATATTAGCGCGAAAAAATCATGACTTTTTCTTAAATTTAAAAAAAAAAAGTTTTTTTTTTTTTTTTAAATTTAAAACCAGATTGCGTATCATACCCATAAACATAACTTAAGATTGACATTCTGAGTAAAATGCAATGAATATAATATTTGTTTAGGTGAAGATAGGAATTTTACATTGAAAAGTGTATATTTATGCTAAAAATTTAGAAAAAAAAATGCAATACACTGTACTTTCAACCCAATACGCATGTGTAAGAAATATTTTAATTACTGCGCATTCTCCAGGTTGTTAGCAAGTAACGTAAATATATGCATAACAACCATTAAAATTCTTTATGTATATCATTTATTCATAATCACAAATTGATTAATAATTAAATTTATTTTTATATAACATATACAGTTAGGTATTTTCTTGATTCCATTTGCCATCAAGTAATTTGAAAAAGAAAACAAGTTTGGCTGTCTTTTCAACCCCAAGGTTATTTTTTGAGCTTGTTGTGAACAAATCCAAATGTAGAAAACTTTAGTTCAATTGCTTCTGAAATGAGCATCTGAATTATTTTTGGTTATTTATTACCAATGAATTCTTTTACAGCAGTTACAATTTCCCACACTCAAATGTTGACATAGACTGCAATTTCTTTTTCAACTTAAATTCCACAACAAGTAAGTGCACAAATGGGCCATGGTAGCCTAGTGGTTAGCACGTCGGACTTCCACCTGGAAGGTCGCACGTTCGATACCCACTGAAGACCACCATGTATACTTGGGGATATGTGCATGTAAAATCCGTAGGCCCCACTACCTCTCCCCGTGCGTAAGCAATTCTAAGGCCTCGGCTAACAGGTAGGGGTCTGGTGGAGAAAAGTAAGTGCACAAATTATGAACTTCATAGTTCAGTGTTTTCTTTAACCAAATTTAATTGGCTCTTAAACCTCTTATTTTATATTTTGGGGTTAGAGATGGAAAAAAAAAGAAAAAAAAAATAAAAGAAAGAAAGAAAGAAAGGTGTCAATTCGTGTTCATATTTTTAAAAAAAAGGTATTGTATAGTTACTTTATCTTGCTGATTTAGGTTATTTTCTAGCTTTTTCTGATTACTTATAACAACTTCGGCTAATTTAGTTATCTTCTTCAAATTATTTAGTTAAGATCGGTTTTAATTGAGTAGGCAGATCCTCAACATTCTGTTCCATTGCCTCATTGAAAATATTTTGATATTTATTTGTCTATTAAATTTCTACTTCCTTCTTTAAATACCTGCATAAAAATTAGCCAATTGCTTATGTAACTTTTTATGGAACAATACATTAAATTCCATTGTACCTCTGAAGGTAAGATAAATGCCATTTCGTTACTATCAGGACAACATAATTAATGAAATTATTTTTCCTTGTTTTTAATTGAGAAGATGTTTATTGTCCCCATACCCCACAACTCATAATGCTAACTCAAATTAGTAATGAATTCTTTAACATTTTGTTTGATTTGATTTTTGTTAGAACTATTGAGTTAAGTCAATGATTTTTTTTTTGAAAAACTCATCTGCTTTAAATTATGTACAGCCTGATAAATATTAGAAATATCTTCTCAAAAAAGAAACAAGAAGTTCCGTCTAGAACTATACGAGCCTACTTTCCCGTATACACCAAATTCAAATTTATAATCTAGCTATCTCTCTCTCTCTCTTTCTCATTTAGCTTTAGTTCTTAATTTTTTCAAATATACCTTTTTCAACAGACAATACATATTCGTTCACGCATTCATTTTTAGCCTACTTTCCCGTAAAAGTAAAAAAAAAAAAATAAAGCATGAAAGAAGGCTTAATGTATCGTAAAAATATCGTTAAAAATAAAGAAAAGTCAAAAAAAAAGTGAAGTAATTAAATAAAGATTGAAAAATAATAAATTTGAAAGTAGGGTTTTGAGATGGGGAAAATGTGTGTCTGTCGGTCTGTCCCCCCCCCCCCCCTAATAACTTTTGAACGAATTGTCCGATTGGAAAAATTCTTTTTGCATTCGAAAGATCTCGGCGAGGACATCTCATTTCTATATTTTACTTTTTGATTTGAACAATTTTTTGTTCAATTTTGAACAGTTCAAAAAATGTTAACATTATCGCTTACGGACAAAATTGAAGCAAATTATGTTAACTATGGGCACAAGACCCAAGTTCCTATTGCAAGCTTATTGAAAGGAGTTCTCTTCGTGAAATATTGATTTGAACAGTTTTTGTACATTTTTGAACAGTTCAAAAAAAAAAATAAAAAAAAAAAAAAAAATGCGGCATTTTTCCATTATTCCGGCGCAGGCGATAAAGTCGCCAATAATGATGCAACTAACGCCAAACGGAATATCGTCGTTGTTATCCTTTTGTGTGTTTCGTCGCCAAAAATTTTGTTAGGCGAGATTTGTGCCTTGATAATGAAAAGGTACCAAATTAACCTTAGCGCATATGGGAAATTTCAATCCCATACAAGTCCTGATCTAAACGACGGATTGGCTCGCAACAAACTTTATCAGAAAGATATTACGCTGTAGAACATGTACTGATACGAAGTTCAACAAGAACTGAACAAGCCTGTTTTCCTATGAAATTTTTGATCGGGATTTTTAAGGGCATTTCTCAATAAATAAATAAGTGAATGTATGAATGAGTGAAAGAATGAATGATTGAATCGATGAAAGAGTGAAAGAATTAATGAATGAATAAATGAATGAGTGAAAGAACGAATGAATGAATAAATGAGTGAATACATGATAAAGTAATTAAATGAGTGAATGAATGAAAAAATAAATAAACGAGTGATAACTACATGAATGAGTAAATGAATGACTGAATAAATGAAAGAATGAATGACTGAGTGAATGAATATGTATTATCCGTTGAAAAAAGTATATTTGAAGTAATTAAGAACTAAAGCTAAATATGAAAGAGAGAGAAAGTGATAGCTATATTATAAATTTGAAGTTGGGTGTATACTTGAAAGTAGGCTCGTATAGTTCTAGACGGAACTTCTTGTTTCCTTTATTCAGCCATTCATTTATGCATTCATTCGTTTACTGATTCAAATGTTTATTCATTCATTTACTCATTCATGTATTTATTCCCTCATTTATTCATTCTTTTCCTCATTCATTTATTCATTGATTCATTCTTTCACTCATTCATTTATTCACTGAGAAATATCCTTAAAAATTCCGATAAAAAAATTTCATAGGGAAATAGGCTCGTTAGTTCTGGAAGAACTTTCTATTTGTACATGTTCTACGTTATAAGAGCTTTCCGATAAAGTTTGTTCCAAGCAAATCGGTCCGTTAGATCAGGATTTATATAGGATTGAAATTTCCCCGTAAGCGCTATGTTAATTTTTTGAACTGTTCAAAAATGAACAATATCTGTTCAAATTGATATTTCACGCCAAGCGCTTCTTCCAGTAAGCTTGTTCATTGGAATATGGATCTTGTACCCAGAGTTTACATAATTTACTTCATTTTCGCCCATAGGCGCTAATGTTAAATTTTTTTGAACTGTTCAAAATTGAACGAAAAATTGTTCAAATAAAAAAGTAAAATATAGAAATGAGATGTTCTCACCGAGATCTTTTGAATGCAAAAGAATTTTTCGAATCGGACTATTCGTTCAAAAGTTATTAGGGGGGGACAAACCGCCAGATCGACAGACCGACAGACCGACAGACACACATTTTCCCCCATCTCAAAACCCTACTTTCAAATTTTTATTTTTCAATCTTTATTTAATTACTTCACTTTTTTTGACTTTTCTTTATTTTTAACGATATTTTTACGATACCATTAAGCCTTCTTTCATGCTTTATTATTATTTTTTTTACTTTTACGTGAAAGTAGGCTAAAAAGGGAAAGGAAAAAAAAAAGAAAAAACACTAATATATTACAACCAAAAACATATTCAAGCTTACAATATATGGACATGTTCCAAAACACACCATTTCCCATAATAATGTCGTAAGTTATAGATAAAGCAATTAGTGGTGTTTCGTGCATGTGCTTTGTTTTTGTTAACTTCCTTATCAAAGAAAAGGAAGAAAAATGCAAAGTGATTGAATCCTTTCCCCTCCCCCTAGTAGTGTTCCTCATTTTTTTCTTAACATCAATAGCAAGATATGAAAATCAAATAAAGAAAGTTATGTTTTACTGAATAACACATATATTTAAATTAACAACTAATAGATTTGAACTCTAGCTATGAAAAAATGAGAAAATGATATTTAAAAAACATAAAGGAAATCAATAAATATTTTAAAGTAGCGGGCAATAAGATTGGGCAATGTATGTCTGTCTGTTTGTCTACTGGTAAATTTCTTTTGTGGGAAGGGGGGATATGTTTCTAACATTTATTAAGAAAATTAAATTAATATAATTTTGACTTAATGGGACCAATATATGACTATGTTGTTAAAAAAACTGATGAAATATATGGCAGAATCTTAAATTGTTTGTAAAATCCGTTAAACGCAAAAGTGGAAGCTCTCGTTTTCAGGGAATGTAGTACTTAATGGTATTAACCAACAGTAAAAAAATTAAAAACTTTGAGATTGGCTTTTTTGAGGAAAAAAAAAGGTTTAAAAAAAAAAAAAAAAAAAAATTCAGAAGGCTGCAACAAGAAAATTGAACATATATTTTTAAATGTATCCTTTTATTATAAACAGAATATAATTATCTTTCAAATAAAAAAAACCGCATCAAAATATCTCGCACCGTTCATGAAATAGAGCTTGAAAGTTTTTATCGAAAATCGCAAGTAAGAAATTGCGCCGGAGGCGCCATCTTTGACGGCCTGTATCTCGGGCCAGGAATTTTTTTGAGCAAAACAAAAACATACCTATAACTCACATAGTTCTATATTTTAAAAATCTGTGAAATTCAAAAACTTCTGAGACTATGAAGGTAAGATTTTATTTTTACCTGCCTGAATTGAAACGGACTATGCCTTCTATCTTCTATGCTTTTAAGTTCATGAGGGTAGAAGTTATAACTGTTTTAGAACAGCGCAGACGATTAATAGCAATGCTATTTTATCTTCATTGATGCCGTTTTTATTAGCGAAACAAATTCTAAAAATTCATTTCATTTTTAGCCTATTTTTCCGTAAAGTAAAAAAAGAGGGAAAAAATACGAAAGAAGGCTTGATGTACGGTAAAAACATAGTTAAAATTAAGAAATAGTCAAAAATAAGTTAAGTAATTTTATAAATATTGAAAAGTAAAAAAAAAAAAAATGAAAGCAGGGTTTTGGGATGGGAAAAATGTGTGTGCGTCGGTCTGTCTGTCTGTTCCCCATTATAACTTTTGAAAGAATTGACCGATTCGAAAGGTTTTTTTTTTTTTTTTGCTTTCAAAATATCTGGGAGAGAACAGCTCATTTCTCTATTTTACTTTTTGATTTGAAAAATTTTTCATTCAATTTTGAACAGTTCAAAAAATCTTATCGTTAGGGCCTTTCGGGAAGGAAATATGAAACAAATAATATGAACTCTACACATAAGATCCAAGTTACTTTGAATAAGCTTGTTCGAAGGAGCGCTCAACTTGAAATATGTTATTAATTGGACACTTTTTGATCAAGTCTGAACAGTTCCAAAAAATTCAACATTAGCTCACGCGGAAAAATTTTAACTCCTATATAAATTCTGTTCTATTAGACGGATTTGCTTGGAACAAACTTTATCGGATTTAGCTTATGGCGTAGAACATGTACATGTACCAAGTTCATACAGAACTAAACAAGCTTATTTTTCTACGAAACCTTTTGACCTGCATTGTTAAGGATATTTGTGAATGACTTAATGAATAAATTGCCTTCGCATAGCTGAGACTGTGTGGACCGTACATGGCCCTATTTGACATTCCAAATCTACTATCCATGACACGACAACAACAACAACAACAATGAATGAATAAATGAATGAGTGAAAGAATGAATAAATACATGAGTGAACGAATGAATGAATAAATGGGTGAGTGAATGAAGGAATGAATAAATGAGCGACCGAATGAGTATTGTATTCATATTGTATGTATGTCGTTTTTTTTTTTGTTTGTCCACTCATAACTTCTTACCAGATGAACCGATTTTCATGATTTTTTTTTAATCGATCGAGGGTGGTTTCCCATAGGTCCCATACCTTGGTTTGGCCATATTCAATAATTAGAAAAAAAGTTATGGCCTCATATGTGGTAATCATTTTTTTTTCATCCATAACTTTTGATTAAAGGAACCGATTTTGATTACTTTTTCTTCTATCGTTAGAGGGTCGTCTAGCTCAAATATCTCACATGAGTTTGGCTACATCTGTTTTTTAGAAAAAACGTTATATGTGATAAAATAATTTTTGAGAAAAAATAGAACCGACTTCAAAGCAAAGCAACTATAAATTGTGCTACAAAGTAAAAAATAAATTCATTCTTTTAAACAACATCGATGTGACTTTTAAACATAGTTTTAGAAATCGGTGCAAAATTAGGAGTCTAATTACCATAACACCATATTTTACTTCATCTTGGAACTGTTGCTAATTCTGGGCCGGGCCATTTATATTCACAATTGATTAATCATTAAAAAAGATTTTATCTATCCTAATTTTGCACCGACTTCTAAAACTATGTTTAAAAGTCACATCGATGTTGTTTAAAAGAATGAATTTATTTTTTACTTTGTAGCGAGATTTATAGTTGCTTTGCTTTGAAGTCGGTTCTATTTTTTTCTCAAAAATTATTTTATTTTATTCTTTTTAGTGTAAATAATATAAATTCTATAAATACTTTATTTTTCAAAAAATCCATATCAAGGGGCAAACCTTCTTTGAATGAATGACACTAAAAACTAATCATTTGTATCATAAGTTCCGTTTAGAAGTCGATTTTAGCAAACAAACTGATTGGATTTAATTTTTGCCTCAGAGGAGCCTTCAGTCAAACTGTTGCTATAGTTGCTTTTAATATTAAAGCTCAATGGCAACAAACTCTTTTTTTAACAATGACTTTTATATTTAGTATTAATAGTTTTCCCCAACAAAGAAAAATCAAGCCAAGCCTTTCCAATTAAAATATAAAATGCTAATTTTTCACCCATAACGTTTTTTCTAAAAAACAAAGGTAGTCAAATTGATGTGCGATATTTGAGCTAGACGACCCTCGATCAATTAAAGAAAAAATTATAAAAATCGGTTCATTTAGTCAAAAGTTATGGATGAAAACAGCAAAAAATGACCATCTTTCTGCCCATAACTTTTTTACTAATATTCGAATCGGGTCAAACGAAGGCACGCGACCTATGGGAAACCACCCTTGATCGATTAAAAAAAAATTCATGAAAATCGGTTCATCCGATGCGAAGTTATGAGTGGACAAAAAAAAAAAAAAAAAAAAAAAAAAAAAAAAAAAAAAAAAAAAAAACGACATACATACAGTACGAATGTATAACCTCCTTCCTTTGTGAAGTCGGTTAAAAAATAAGTATTTTTTCATTTTAATTGGAAAGGCTAGGCTTGATTTTTCTTTGTTGGGAAAATTGTTAATAAACATGAAACTCATTGTTAAAAAAGAGTTTGTTGCCATTAAGATGCAATATTAAAAGAAATTATAACAAGAAATAGACTGAAGGCTTCTCTGAAGAAGAAATTAAATCCAATCAGTTTGCTTGTTCTAGTTTGACCCTTTAAAATCGATTTCAAAACGAAATTTATCATACAAACGGTTAGTTTTTAGTGTCATTCCCTCAAAGAAGGTTTCCCCTTTGATATGTATGCTTTAAAAATAGAGTATTTATATAAAAATGTACCGACTTCAAAAATTCTGTTTAAAAGTCGTATCGAAGTTGTTTAAAGAATAATTTTATTTTTTACTTTTTAGCGCAATTTATAGTTTGAAGTCGGTCCTATTTTTTTCCAACAATTATTTTATTATGTATATTTTGAAAAGTATTAAGTGGCAGCAGTCGATTTTGAATTATTTTTTCTTGCGTTTGATCTGTTGCGTTTAAATTCATTTCTTTCATAAAATCGCCATTTGTTTTATTATGATGTAATGGGAGATGCTAGGATTTGTTGGCTATTCTTCAGAGGAAGATTTATAGAAGGCCTTTTATTCTTACTATAATTTGTATTCTTGGAGACTTTATTCTAAACTGGATTTTAAGAGACTGTTGACGCTATACGCTGTATAAGAACTGTAAATTTAATCAAATGGCGATTTTTAATTACTAATATTGTGATTGCAATATGGAATTTTAGGGAATGATCTCCTTATTCTAATAGAGCTTTTTTAATGACTATTGTCTTTAATTTGATTGGGAGTTTTCAAAGTAAATATTGACATCATTCTAGTGAGGACCATAGAGGTGAAATAGTATGCAGAGGGCGTAAAGCAACCCCTCAGACGTGACCAAGATGAAATCACGTGATGCGGAACCTATTTCGAGTTAGCTGCAACCGTCTGCTACATACAGCATTGAAATCTGTATCCCGTTGATTGCAATCTGCTAATTGTTTTACCTGTTACGGATTTTTAATCATGGTACATTATTGCTACGCCTTTGTATGTCAAAAGAAATATTCCAAGGATAGTCCTGTATCATTTCACAGGTAAGGGCGACAATTATATTTACTTTTTTTCCCCTTAAGCAATGATTTTTAAATGCTTCAACATTCATCCATGTGATGTTTTTTTTTTTTTTTTTTGCTCTGTTTCGGGAAATACTTAATAATACTTGTTCAATTATGATTAGTTATGTATTTCATACTGGCTCTGATTGTTTCCCTTATTTAAGTGTCCAATAAATGTAATGCTTCAATATTTATGTAGTTTTCATAGCGAAAAAGTCTTGATGCTCTTGTCCGTTTCTCTCGGCGAACTATTTTGTCGCCAACAGCTTTGTAAACAAAATAGCTTCGTTTCACGTTATGGTTCTTTAAATTGTCAATAAAGCTCTTTATTATCCCATGAGTGAGTGTTAATTGATTTTCCTAAATAATTATCTTATTTTTAAATTTTAACTAAACTAAAATTCTTTCTTTTCTTTTTTTTTATATTTTTAGCCTACTTTCCCGTAAAAGTAAAAAAAAAATAATAAAGCATGAAAGAAGGCTTAATGGTATCGTGAAAATATCGTCAGAAATCAAGAAAAGTCAAAAATAAATTAAGTAATTAAATAAAGATTGAAAAATAAAAAATTTGAAAGTAGGGTTTTGAGATGGGGAAAAAGTGTGCCTGTCGGTCTGTCGGTCGGTCTGTCGGTCTGTCGGTCTGTCCCACCCTAATAACTTTTGAACGAATTGTCCGATTCGAAAAATTCTTTTTGCATTCGAAAGATCTCGGCGAGGACATCTAATTTTCATATTTTATTTTTTGTTGATTTGAATAATTTTTTGTTCAATTTTGAACAGTTCAAAAAATTTTAACATTAGCGCCTATGGACGAAAATGAAGCAAATTATGTAAACTCTGGGTACAAGATCCAAATTCCAATGAACAAGCTCACTGGAAGAAGTTCTTGCGTGAAATACTGATTTGAACAATTTTTGTTCATTTTTGAACAGTTCAAAAAAAAATTAACATAGTGCCTACGGGGAAATTTCAATCCTATATAAATCCTGATCTAACGGGCCGATTTGCTTGGAACAAACTTTATCGGAAAGCTCTTATGACGTTGAAAATGTACAGATAAAATGTTCATCCAGAACTAACGAGCCTATTTTCTTATGAAATTTTTTGATTGGGATTTTCAAGAATATTTTTGAATTAATGAAAGATTAAATTAATAAGCAAAATAATGAATCAATGAATAAATGAGTGAATAAATACATGAATGACTGAATAAATGAATGATTGAACGAATCTGTATTAACCGTTGAAAAAGGCATATTTGAAGCAATTAAGAAATAAAGCTAAACGAGAAAGAGAGAGATAGCTAGATTATAAAATTGGAGCTGGTGTACACGGGAAAGTAGGCTCGTATAGTTCTAGACGGAACTTCTTGTTATTGAATAGTCTAGTATAGAATAGTTATTTCAAAACAACTGTTTAAGTACATCGGTAAAAGTTTACAATCGGGTTCCCCTTGATTTTGTTCGCGAATTTTTTTGACGACTAGATGTAACTAGCAGGGAGGTGTCCGCTGCCTAACCAGAAATGAAATTTTATCTCCAAAATATAACGCCAAACTAAGGGGTACCCGATTCTACACCGAACCGAATGTATCTTCCAAACAAGTTTGAAAGGAATATGAGATTAGCTTGCTCATTAAAATAAAACCGCTAAGTTTTTTTTCAAAAGTTGCGCATCCTATGCGCGAAGAGTAGGCAGAAACAATAATATAGATGGGAAATACTTGTGCGCCAAGGATGCGTACTATCTCATCTCTATGGTGAGAACTTTTTCGGACTGTTGTTCTCATCCTAATGAGTCTTTTTGGATAGTTCTGTTTGTAAAAGATAATTTTTTCGGATTGTGTCATTATTGAAATAGGGAATTTTCAGAACCAATTTTGTTGCCCACGTTCAAGCGTAGAGTTTTAACTACAGTTATCAAATTTTTAGAAGATTATGTTGAACATGTATCGCGTGATTGACCTTCTTAATTCTTCCAGGGAATTATGAAATATTTGAAATAGCCCGCACAAGGCTGGGCCGTTCGTCATCGTTCGTCATCCAAAAAGAAAAGAAAATTTTATTCAGGCGCTTCCTCTTCTGAGGCATGTTTTGCTACAAATTTAACAAAATTTTTAGAAATTTATTGTGGGGATGAGCATTTTTGTAGGGGAATTTGGATTTTTTTCTCTAAAGTTCCACTATTTCCCAGTTTTAATATTATGAATGCCTGGACATAGAAGATTGCTTAGCGCTAAATATTAAATTTTCTATTGCGTTTGAATTAAAAAATAAACTAATAGATCTAGTAATGAATGTTTAATGTTTTTGTGAATCAAGGCCGTATCCAGAGGGGAAAGGGGACCCACGGGACGCCCCCCACCCCCCCAGAAATCTTTTGCAATGTATCATATATTCCTCCTGAAACTTTGTTTAACATAAGTGTGTCGAAGTCTGCCCCCCCCCCCCTCCTGAAAAAAAATTCTGGATACTGCCTTGGCTCCGGAGCAGGGGGAGAATGTTAAGAATTAGGAAGGGCAGTGTATGCTTCAAAATCATACCCTTTATATATATATATATATATATATGACTAGAAATGATGTTAATATGAATTTTTTTACATATATGATAGCTTTTTGATGTATATATAGTCGATGTATGTTTAGATCTTTGGCGAAGTTAGAGAAGGGGGTATTTAGGGCTTCTGCAACTTATATTTTTGTAACTGGTCTTACATATAATGCTTAGGCTAACTCTGGAGGCAAGGGTTCGAGGGCTCTCCCCAGGAAACTTTTTGAAATCTTCCTAGCAATGCAATTTCGGGATACTTTGGTGGTGTTAGAGGAAACAGAAAGGAGTTTGGTTATTCCCCCCCCCCCCCAATTTTTCTCAAAATTAAGTCTTATATCTTTTAAGTTACTTTTGGTGTCGCTCCTGATAGCGTTCAATGTCCTTTCCCTGAAAGTGTTTCTGAAAGTAGTGTCTTAAAAGCGTAATTTCTCTTTTCTTTCCTTTTTTTAAACTGGTGATCTGAATTTTTTTGCCGGGGGAGGGGGAGGAGTTGACTTGCTCCGAGGGGGTAGCTCCCCCCCGGGAGATGCCTGAAATAAACACGGAGGGTATCTTTGGAGACAAGTATTTATGACAAGTAAATTTTCAACTCTTTTACATTTCTTATTGGTGTTTAGTCTGTACATTTTTAGGGTGACCCCCCCTTTCACCAACCCTAGTTACGCCTATGCCACCGAGACTAGGAACAAGCCTACCAACGGGTTACCATGAGCATCGATGACGTAGGGAAGTTAGGCCCAAGGAAAACAGTGAGGAAACTATGCAGGGTAACCAGTTTTCAGAAAAATCCAAACCGAATTCAAGGATTCCAAACATTGCGATATTTGGAAGCTTAGGCATGAGCAATGCTAATACCTTCGGCACTGCGCATACTTGCCTCAGCTATTTGGCGTGAGTTTTTTAGATTAGAGTTACAATTTGTTTACAAATACGAGGATATTTATGATTAACAATCTATGTAAAATTGATTAAAAATTAATTCTACTAATGTATGGTGATTCAAAATGTTTTATAAATGTGTTGTGGTAATCGGCTGGACACGTCAGCTAGTTCTGAATATAATTCTGCCGTGCTAAGTACAAAAGTCGTTCTGCACTTTTGGGCGAAATTGAGTTATTGCCACCAGATGGTTCTTTGTCACTAATTAACCGACTTCCCAAAGAAGGACAGTTAACTTTTTATTTGTCCATCGATAATTTCTCACTGGATGAACCGATTTTGATGATTTTTTTAATCCATCGAGGGTGGTCTCCAATGGGCACCAAACTTCGTTTGCATATTCGATAATCAGAAAAAAAAGTTACGGGTGAAAATTTAGTCATTTTTTTTCATTCATAACTTTTGACTACATAAACCAATTTTAATGTTTTTTGTTTTAATCGATAGGGGGTCTTCTGACTTAAATAATATCGTACATCGATTTGAGTACAATTGTTCTTTAGAAAGAACGTTATGGGTGAAAATTAGTCATTTTTTTTAATTGGCAAGCTTGAGTTGATAGTTCTTTGTCGAGTAAATTATTAATAAATATAAGACTCATTGTTAAAATTAGTTTTTTTGTCATTAAGCAGTAAAGCAATTATAATAAAAGTTTGAGTAAAGGTTTTTCTGGAGAACAGAAATTAAACTCTTTCAGTCAGTTATCTCTGGTGACTTTTTAAAATCAATTTCAAATCGGATCTTATCATACACTTGATTATTTAAGTGTCAGTCACTCAAAGTGGGTGTGCTCCCCCTCCTCTTTTTCTAAATTTTTAAAATGAGTATTCTCATGAAAAATGTATTTACACTGAAATGAAACAACTTAAAAAAAAAAAAAAAAACCGACTTCAAATTAAAAATTACTCTAAAAAGTTAAATATAAATTCATTTCCTAAACAATATCAATGCAATTTTTGGAACTGCTGCAAACTCTGGGTCATTTATATTTGTAATTGATTCATGATTGCAAAAGATTTTATACATCATAATTTTTCACCGACTTCGAAAATTATGTTTAAAAGTCGTATAGATGTTGTCCAAAGAATGAATTATTTTTTTTTACTTTTTAGCGTAATTTTTGATTTAAAGTCGGTTCTGTTTTTCTCCGAAAACTATTTTATTTTACCTAAATAGAATATTTTGTGGTCCTATGTGACTGGGAAACCTTTTTAAAAAATTTACGAAAGAATACTATCTGAATCAAATAGATGGAGGCACAAACTTTAATCCTCAATATCTCATTTTGAGCTCAGCTGCAGACACAATGTTTGGGCTTAGCACGGCAGAATAAGGCACGCGGGGCCTCAGTGGCTGAGCGGTCTAATCGACTACTTCCGGTGCCTCCTTGCGCGGAGTGAAAGAGGCGTGGGTTCGATTCCCACTTTCCCCTGGGTGTATTTCCTTCTTTGTATATTAAAATCTGTTGTGCTGTCTTGTTCTATCTGTCATATTAGACGAGAGTTTGAGGCATATCCTTGAGAATAGCAAATAAACTCGAACATTTATGTGACCTGAAATGGTCGTAAACAAACAAACAATAAGGCACGCTGTAAAAGTTGTTTCACATCTATTGTAGTATTTGTGCAGGGAAAGCAATCTGTTACCGCACATCAATTTACCAATGTCATTTCATTAGTCCAGGCAAAATTTCAAACCATTGATAAGGAATCATTCATAAAGGATGTCACGCTTCTAGGGGGAGGGGGGTTCGTGAAATTGTGATATGGGGAGGTAAGGGGGTATGTTGAAGCGTGACGTTTTGTAACAAAGGGGGGAGGGGGTCAAATATATGGGAAAAAAGCATGACAGCATTTATGGACGGTCCCTAAGTATTGTTTTAGTTTCATTCTTTTTTTTTTGAAAATAAATTATAAAATAATAATAGTACATGAATAAAATAAAATAAAATAAAAAATATCAAAAGGAAAAAAAAAAAAGTAGTAGATTTAAGAAAACATAAATTAGTAGATTTACCGAAAAAGTAAAAACTTTAAGTATGTCTAAGATTTTTATTTCTTCCTTCATTTATTATACACTAGCGGTGCCCGCACGGCGTTGCCCGGGCTGAATTTTAAAACCGTCGCCTACGGCGCTGTCCTTGCTAAGAGTATAAAAAAGATCGCCTGCGGCATAAAGCCTGCAGTGTTCGGAAAACATCGTGTGTCTATTTGTCAAAAAAAAACATTAGACATTGTCAACGCATGAAAAAGTAATATAACACGTAGAAGGATCAATTAAGAAAACTTAGGAACAATTCCATCAGTAGGGTCAGATTTGTCACCAGAGGGTAATTAAAACTGCTAAATTGTAGCACGGCGTCATTTGTTGCGTTACTTTTCATCTGGAATGAGTCTTGGCGATGACCTTAGATTGATTGCAAGAATTGAAATTGCAAAATCTTTTAATTTTATTTTCCAGCCATGGTGAACTGTTGTCTTGCTAACCGAAAGATAAGTTTCATAATGAAATGAAGCTTCGCTAGTGGTACCATAGAGATAAAATCGTAGATGATAATATTTATAGTTAAATGATACTGTAAACCATACTTAAAAAGTGTATGCACAATTTTGTTAGTATTCTTTATCGCCGGTGTATCACCAACGCCTAATTAAAAAAGTCAAATTGTAGCGCGTCGTCATTCGCCACGTTATTTGAAATGTAGTATAAACCATACGTATTCCTTTTCTGGCGATATTTATTTAAATGCTATTGCTAAATTAAGGAAATCGTTAAATCGGGGAGATAACACTTTTATCAAGTTCAATCTCGAATTTAAAAATTATTGCTAATTTGAGAAAAACTTTAAATCGAAAATATGCTTTATTATTGTGTTATTTTTATTGAACTGAACTACTTTCAAAAATATGTCTCATATTGAAATTAAGCTAACACTATTCCCCCGGAGTTGAGGAAACTGCTAGTTATTATTTTTGGATCAAATTAATCCTTAAGAAATCGCACTAAAATGCTTATAACTTCCGTGCTTATTAATTTAGAAACTTCGAACAAATTTCATCTTGTACAAAAAAATCTGCGGTTTCGATCGATATATTATATTAATATGCGCAAGGTTTTGTCACCCCCATATTGGGAAATTTGCGTAAAATTGGAATAATAAAAGAACTACCTGTCGGATTTTTTTCTAACGGGTCTATGATTCGTCCTCTTGAATCACTCTGTCTATTGATGAAAACCGCATTCAAATACTTTGCGTAGTTTAAAAGATCTTAGCGTTCAGACACGGGATGCGACTTTGTCTTATACTCTTTTAAGATGTACTAGTATAATATACGTACGTATAGATATAATTATATATATTCACACAGTGGCGAATTCAGTAAGGAGGGCACGCATTCCCCCGTCGCAATTTCATGCAGAGACAAAATAACATACAGGACAGGAAATCCTAACCAGATTGTCGATGTCGAGTCGATATATTTTTTATAATATTATTTTTTTATTTTAATAATTTTTTGAAGGCCCAATTTTACTTTTAGAAATAAGATAAAATCCGCGATTTTAAGAAAACGCTTCACAATTTTATGAGAATCCGCTTTAAGAACATTTTTTCAAAGTATAAATATTTGGTACATTTCACCAGTATAAAAAGCATCAAAAGAAAAAAAAAAAAAAAAAAGAAAGAAAGAAATCTTGATTATTACAAAGGACTGACAATGAGTAGGATAGTGCTTTTAATACCATTCGAGATATCTCTGAAAATAAATCTGGAACCGCTGCTGTACAACGAAATTGTGTTAGTGCTCACTGTATTGATTCTATGTCCTGTTTGATAAGTAAAATAATGATATTATACAGAAGTTACAAAAAGTAAATTTCAAATTTCACTTCGAATCCAACTTTCCTGATCTCTATATTATTGATGCCGCTCGAAAAGATGAATGTGACTTACCCTTAAGTATAAACGCACACCTTTGGAAGAAACTTTGAATAAACATTCCACAAAAAGTTCACAATCTAATAGAAGCGTTCAAACTTTGTTCAGTATTTCCAAGCATTCAGTGTATTTAAAACAATCTCTGTTTTATCAATCACAACTGCAATTGCCAGAAGATCCTTTATCGCTTTGAAAACATTTTAAAGATGTAGCACTGCCACTGCCAGAAGATTCTTTAGCCCTTTAAAGACATTTTAAAGATACAGCATGGGCCAGGAGCGGCTGAATGGTCTGAGTATGCAGCATAAATAAAAAGACATAAAAATCCTCTCTGAAGAGGTTCTAAATTTATTTGCTAAGAAGCATGCTAGAGAATTACTAAAAATTCCCTGTAATAACTTTTAAGAGAATTGTCCGATTCGAAAAATTCTTTTTGTATTCTAAAGATCTCGGCAGGGACATCTCATTTCTATATTTTACTTTTTGACTTGAAGAATTTTTCGTTTAATTTTCAACAGTTCAAAAAATCTTAACATTAGTATCATGGGCAAAAATGAAGCATATTATGCAAACTCTGGGCATAAGACCCAAGTTCCTATGAACGAACTTATTGGAAGAATAATGAAATATTTTTTGGTATGAACAATTTTTATTCATTTTTGAACAGTTCGAAAAATATTAACATTAGCGTCCACGGGGAAGTTTCAATCTTAGATAAATTCTAATCCAACATTCGGCTTTGCTTGGAACAAACTTTAAAGGATTTTATGAGTAGAACATGCACAGGTACAAAGTTCATCAAGAAATAACCTATTTTCCAGCGAAATTTTTTGATCTGGAGTGTTAAGGATAATTCCGAATGAATGAATAAATAAATCAATGAGTAAAAAAATGAATGAATGAGTGTGTGAATGAATAAATAAATGAATATGTATCAACAACTATTGAAAAAAGTAGATTTTAAGTAATTAAAGACTGAAGTTGAATGAGAAAGAGGGAGAGAGTAGCAAAATTATAAATTTGATGTTGGGTGTATACGAGCCAGTAGGCTCATTAATAGTTCTAGACGGAACTTCTTGTTATATTTGTATTGTATGTCATTTTTGCCTATTCTGATACCTGTAGGTCTTGACCCAGCTGGGGCTGACTGTTGCTTCAAGGCTTGAATCGATCCATCCGCTTAGTGATTTACAATTTCTACCGGTGGCGGCGCTTCTTGCTCCCTTCGGCACGGAGCCCCAGCTCTCGGACAGTTTCGGGCGCTGAGGCCATGAGAATCGGCCATGGCCCTATCTCTGCATGTTCATTCGGCGCAAGGATTTAGGAATCGTGCGGAAAGGATTGTCAAAGCAAGTTTTAGGGGTGAGTGAATCCCTATGTGGATTTTGTCTTTGTCCTTATTTGATTGTGGCGATTTGCTCATTTGTAAATATCATGTCGTGCTTAATATTAAGTAAAACCATCTGTTGATTTAAATTTAAGTAATCCGTAAATAAGAAATTTATGATGCAAATGTTGTGTAGAATATTTAATGTGTGTTTTTGTGGATCTTCATCTTTTATTATTTGTAAATAATATAATACACTTATATTTACCAAAATGGATCAGAAAATAAGAAATGTATATGGAAAACTTTGGTGGAAAGGATTGATTTTGAGTCGTGAATTATTTACGATGTTCTAAGGCTGTTAAAACTCATTAGTTCGACCCGAATTTTTACAGAAAGTCGCGCGGTGAAAAAAGAAAAAACATATATCATGTATTTTCAAATTTAATAAGAATTATTTAATAAGAAACTATTATCCAATTATGCTACAAATTCCTGTGTATTTTATTCCTTCTCATTTTCTTCCTACATTTTGAAATGCTTCTGTCTGTGGAAAATATCTTGCAGAATGAACAAAGGGTAGGGGAGGGGTGAACTACCTGTTCATTTTACCTTTGGGGAAGTGGATGTCAGTGATGAAAATTTAAATGCTTTCACAAAACTTATAAGGAAATTTCAATTTCATATAGTTTTCGACTTTTACACAGTATTTTCGTGCAAATATAAACAAATCATAGATTAGTGATATTTATTTAGAACAGCAACAAACAAACATACAGAAAATTTTAATTCTGCCTCATTTCAAAAACATGAAATTTAAAGATTTAACAAATGCATTTTTAACCAAAGAAGCTACAGAATCATAAATAACTTAACGCGATTACATGTATGGAAAAGTCCGATAAATTTTAAGTTTACAAAATTAGTAAGTTGTGCAAAATATTGCAAAATTAAAAAAAAATATTTTCAAAAGGATTAGTAAAATTGTTGAAATAATTACAGGTTGAAATACTTAAATTATTAGGCGATATTCTAAAAGAAATTTAATATCACCAAATCTTTATAAGATTACATTATGAAATTAGTTGCAGGTGTTTACATTCGTATTCAGTGTAAATAATCGGTGTTATAACTTTAAAAAATAGCGTTTTATGTTATAACAAGTGGCAGTGAGCACTCAAGCAAGTGGCAGTGAGTGGCATTCTGAGCTGGTATTTTTTTCATACGCAATTAACAATTTATTTAAAGGGTAAGAAAAGGGATAAATGAAAAAAGAAGCGAGATTTCACTGATTTTTCCGATGCTGCACCAAATACGCTTAAAATTGGGAGAATACGATGCATAATAATAATAAAGAATGAGTAAATGGATATATTGTTCATTGTTTTGAACATTTCTTAAAGCAAAATTCTGAAAGACGTCTTTTGTAGTTAAGAAGAAGAGTTTATAGGAGTAAGAATATAAAGTGTTCATATTCGGCGGAGAATCCAAACTTCGTTTGCTGCACGTTTCATATACCTTTAGTGACGTGACATGGGTAGAGTTCATTCTTTGTCTCTCTTTTCCTCCTTTGTAAAATTTCATGAACTGCAAGTAAAATATATTTAACACTGATATTTCTTATCATTCTGAAAATGGCACTTAAAAATTAGGTATTTCATTCATAATTGTAAATAATACTTTGCCTAGCACTATACCCTCAGAATGATGGCGCACACCTCTAAAAAGCTCTGGAGCCCCCCAAAAGGATGACCCCCAAAAAATCAGCACAGACCTCCTAACCCCCCTCCCCCCATTTTAATGGTGGGCACCACTGCATTACAATTGAATTCAGAAAATTATTTCAAATTATATATATTTATATATATATATTATCTGTACTTTTTAAATTAACGAAACACTAAACATCATACGAAAAGAAAGCTAACAACTCGAAGCACTATAAAAGTTTATTATTATGCATTAATAAATCATCAATTAACTTTTCTACTCATCAAGACACAATTGTAATATTAAACAAAATATCAAGTGCTAAAAACAAATTTTAATATTAAGAAAAACGGAAGAATATTTTTTCATTAAAACAAAGTGATTCTATGCGTTTTTAAAAACTTTTAATTAACACGCTTTTTATAATACCTACTCTTCTGTAGTAATAATTTCTTTGAAGAATGTTTCATTTTATTTAGGGTTTGTGGCAACCTTTTCGTTTATGCCCTTTTCATGAACGGCTGTTGTACAGATATAACACGTAAACTTTTAGATTCTAAAATAACAGATTTCTGTTCCATTCCTAACCTTAGAATTAGTTATAGACAAGGAATCTATAACTATATTACAGATACTGAAACATCAATGCCGCCCTTAAAAATCTTTCTGCAAACAACGTTTTTTTTTCTTTCTCTGCAATAATGTCGCCGTGTTTCTACCAAGGGGAGCTTAAATAAACATAAAAATGATAAAAGATACTCATATCCTTCTCAGATACTGATCCATAGTGCTTCTTATTTCTTAACTGCGATGGTTTACAACACTAGGAAAATGTGTCTGCCATTACAGTGCAGATAAAGACAAGTTTTATTCTTTTTCTTTTTTTTTTTTTGATAAACAATACGATTCTTGGCCCTATTTCAAAATTGTGGCGTTGTGTTTAGCTTTTGGGAGAAATTTTTATCATTGTTAACGAGAGATTGTGATAAAAAGATGCAAATTCGACCAAGAAACACTCATGATTTAGACGCAAATTATAGTTCTAGAACGAATGCTTCATTTAGTTGATTACTTTCTGACATTGTAAACTATTTGCCATAGATTCTTTTCAAGTTAAGTAAAAATGTTTTAGCTTAGCTTCATAGCTTAAACTATTCAACAGAGAATGTCTTTTATGTTATTTTAAATCACGACTCAATGCAATAGAATTGAAAAAATAAAAAAAAAATAAAAACTGAAACTTTTGATTTGACAGATTAAACTTTTCGTACTGAAAAGAATGTTCTAATTTTTGTGTTCTAACTAAAGTTTTCAGAATCTTGCTATCGCTTTGAATTTCACAGACTATATTCAGTCACCGGATGACCCTTTTTGAACTCCGAGCGATATTTCCAAATGACAGATATTTTTCATTGCAGATACCAATTTAAAGCTTTAAAAGATGTTTTTGAGTTTAAAATAATGTGGTCATACGTTGGACTACATTTTTAAATTTCAGAGGATAATTTGAATTTTTAAAATATGTTTCCGATCTTATAATCATACTTTGATACAGTGGCGATTGTTTTTAACGTCAGAGAGTATTTTCAGACACCCGACGATGGTTTTAAATATTGGAAAAAATTTCCGGACGGTGTCCAGGATTCACTAAGCTATTTTAAATTAAAAAGAATACTTTTAAAATACCAAATAATGACTTCGAATTCACAGAATATTTTAGGACATCGCGGGGGATACATTTGAATTTCAGAAGATATTTCCATATGCGAGAAAATAGTTTTTTATTTCAGATTTTATTTTCAGACTTCATAAGATGTGTCTGGTCTGAGACCATTTTTTTTGCTCTGTATTTATCCGGTGGTTTTTAAGATTTTTTGGGAGCAATCAAATTCTAAGAACAGGAAAACATGTGAACTCGTTTGGTGAACACGAAGCACTATATGCATCTTGATCCCGAGGTGTTGTATATTATGCTTTGTAATTCTTGTATAATTTACTGTGTAAGGATTTTTAGTGCATAAATTTGAAAAGACTTGGAATCGTGCAAGAGCTTTTCGAATAGTTAAGTTCTAACAGGTGATAAAATTTCTTGTATAAGTGAATCTTAAGAACTTTAAAGCATCGCAGAATTTCAAGAACAAGAGAAGAACACATCTTTTTTATGTTGAAGAGTTGTAATATTTTATTGGAATAAAAAGTGAATTAAATTAAAACAGCATTATGTTTTATTAAGCTCTTCCGCGTGCAGAAAACATGAATCAGGAAGTATTCAGCCTCAAAATTTCAACACTAAGTGAATTGTGTTGCCTATTGGTGCTCAATAGGCAAAGAAAAGAGAAGCAAGCTAAGGTTTCTGACAGAGGACTGCTTTTGAATATGTTCAAAATAGGAAACCATTTTCACGCAAGCAGTTTTGCTTTTCTGGTGATATTTTGAGAGAAAATGATCAGAGAAGTAGCTAATTGTCACCAATATAATAGATAAATTTAATTGTAAGCAATATTGTCATGATGCGTAAATGTTCCATTTTCGTAGTTCAAAACAAATAATAAAACTGGTAAATAAGATCAATCCCTTGCTTTTTAAGGTCTTTACCTTAATGTACTCATAACTTTCATGCAAGCTTCAAGATATTTTATGCAATTGTTGGTGTTTCTATCTCTTGCTCTCTGTGCTCTCTGTTTGAAAAGACTTTTTTCATTCTGCAGCCTATTTAGAGTAGGTAAGTTGATGACATGGCTATAGCTCTTGGAGAAGTTTGATTCTGTTTACAACAGCAATATTAAAACTCATACAAGCTCTGGCTTAGCTGCTTGTGCTACTTTTTAAACGTGTCTATAAGAAGAGAATTAAGTATGGAATCCATCTTTTTCAATCCTTGTGCTGAAGTTTTTTGAGGGAAAACTGATTTTTAGAACAGAATAATTTGAACAAACAAGACTTCTTATGAACCACCTGTAAACTTCAGTCACCGATACATTTTGTTTCTGATTCATAAATATTTCAACTTTTGGGCCAGGAGACCGTTCATAAATGATGTCACGCTTTTTTTCCACATATTTGGCACCCTCCCCCTTTGGCACAAAATGTCATACTTCAACGGACCCCCTACCCCCCTTTGTCACACGTCACGCTATGTTGCATAAGCATGATGTCACACTTCTTGCAACCCTCTCCCCTCCCCTTGTCACAATTTCACGAACATCCTTCCCCCTCGAAGCATGACATCATTTATGAATGATTCTCAGGGTAATAAAAATATTAGTACCAACTTGGCATAAAATATTGTTCATAGCATGTGTGAGAAGGAGAATGACTAAAAAGCATTTTCCCTGAAGTGATTTTTAACCTTTTATAAGTTCAGTTAGTATAATCTCCTCGCGCATTAGATTTCTCATCTGAAGTATGATGTCAAAATTACTTAAGTGAACCTAAATCACTGACGAAAGACTAAGCTTAAACAAAAAATAAATAAATAAATGCAATTTGTAAAAGAATCAACATTCTCTGAAAAAGACAACTCTAACTGCACATGCTCTTCACTGAAAAATGCTATTTGTGAAGTACCAAGAGAATACATTGCTTTTCACAGTTAAAAGTACAGTTAATTTCTTAAAGCTCCTAAATTTCACCAGGTGTTTGTAAACTATTTCCAGATAAATTCGAGAAGGCATTCCTAACGGACGCCTTCGCAAACTTTCAGGATGGAATAAATGGCAAGATGACAAGTACTCTTCATCAAATGTCCCTGGAGTAAAGAGGGCGTTTTACGCTCCTGTGTTGTTAAGCTCTTAAATGACGTGTTTGGAGGAGAAGCTATCGGGGTTGCTAGCTTACTTCTCATGTAGAACATGTAATTAAGAAAGATGTTCCCAAGCAGAGCAGGCGATAATGCCACTTAAATGCAGATCAATTTCGTGGATAGCTTGTAAAGTTGCCTAATTTCTTGATTCTTAAAGCTGTAAGAAAAGTAATTTTGTTAGAAGTAATTAAAAAATATTTGTTTTTAATGCTCCGCAATGACTTAAATCATTCACGCACCTCGAGATACTGTAATAGGAAAATGTACTACATACGGAGTAAATGTTAAAAACCTATAGTACTTTCAACAAATCCAGATCGCTTTCAGACTATAAGGTAGCAAGCAGAAGCCATCCCAAACATTTTTTGTAGAAAATATTTAGGTTGAATGTTGAACACTTACTTATTCACGTAGAGCTTCAATAAGCCGTGGTAGCTCAGAGGTTAGGATGTCGGTCTTCCAACCGGTAGATGGGTTTTCGATACCCGACCCGCTGAAGACCCACCATATACACTTGGAGAATTTCCCTTTTCTTCATTCTTAGGTCAAAAAAGGAGGGAGGCGCCATCTGGTGTCATCCAAATATACACTATGAGCCAAGTCGTACTACCACCGTAGTGGTGCTCATCTATAAACGGAAAACGCTCTCTCGCTGCCTTAACCCCTCGTAGCTATGCGTCGGGGAGATTACTCCAGCGGCATTAGAAACAACAACAGAGCTTCAATAAAACCAGACCATACGGTATTTCTCCATCACTGAGGAGAAGTCCCCCACAACGTTGTGCATTATAATTACAAGTTTCATGTCTTGATTTCTGAAACCGTATTCTTCTCGGATGTCGGTGAAAGTTTCTTATATAACTTCATTAATTTGGATGAATTGCACCATTGAAAATAGCTCAATGTGAAGGGTTAGTGGGGAAGAGAAACTTGTATGCGTGCATTAAACGAAAATAACAAACATATTCATTCACAGAAAAATGTCCGTTTTCTCAAATTTTTTATTTAACACTTTCCCACATTGACTACCTTCTCCAACTATAAAGTGCATTTGAATTGTAGTGCGAACTTTAAACAAATTTCATTTGCTGTAGCTTGATTGGGCTTTAAAGAGGTGAAAAAGTTTCAATACGCAAAATTACTTTGTTTTCAAACTAGCCATGTCATGTGAGCATTCTGTTGAAAAAAAGAATAAAAAAAATTGAAGTTGAACCCAAAGCTTTATAGGGCGAATCCCCTCCCTATCCTTTCCTTATATTTGTGCTGGATAATAAAAAAAAAGCGGTTGAATGGTCTAGTCTAGAATATACTGCTATCCCTTTCATGGATTCTATTGTAATTTCAACACGATATCTTCGGTCTCATTAGAATTTCGGGAACAGTATGATCCAAATAGCTTTTCTAGACTCTTTTGCTATTAAACCCAAACCAGCCGATCAACAAAACGCTCGTTTTCGTTACAAAACTGATAGCGAATTACTCCTGTAAGAAGTTTAAAAATCACAAAAATCTATGAATCTGCTTTAAAAGTAAAATGCGTATTTACAAGTATCTTTGTCGGAAAAAAATTCTAATTGTCACGATATTTATCCTAGATTTACCACTGGTTGAAAGTTTAATTTATTTTTGCAAGAAAGTCGACGTAATTAGAAACTCACTTTCTTGACTTGATTCAGTTTCTCCGTTCCTTGCGCAACGTTTATTTCTTTTGTAAATTAAAGGTTTTTGTTGTATTTTTCGATAAAACCCTAAAATCTTGACGTTTTATGTTTGGAAAGATTTCCAGAAAGCAATCAATTTTTTCAACTCTTGAAAATTCACTAAGACTGATTTTTGATTGCTTACAGCAAAGTTAATGGAAAATGTACTTATTCTCTAAAATGAAAAATATGGAATATCGGGGCCAAGCTATTTTTAAAAGTCTGTTTGCCTCTTTTCCTTCTTCTCCCTCCCCCTCCCCTAGGAGTTGAAGAAAACAAAATATCAACTGAAGCTATCCAGAACTTTGCAAAGTACGTATAGTACATTAACACGTTGACTGCCAGCGCTGCTTGCAGTTTACGGACCTCTTAACGATAGTTTAATTTAATCACATCATATTGTTCAAATCATCTTAATAAGCAAAAAATTACAAACTTCCTATAAATGTATTGAAAAATGGAAATAAGTCGGCAACAGCGAGACAACTTGCAGTTTGGTCTTTCAGGAAGTTCACCTACTACGAATTATCTCGTAGGTTGGCAGTCAACGTGTTAATATAAAAAAATCAAAATGTCCCTTTTTATCTGTATCCATATTTGCCTCATTTTTTAGGGTTCAAAAATGTCACGCCATCATTCACTACTCCACTCCCGAAAGCAATTCATTCGAATCTTATGCGTAATTTTGTATGACACATGAATGAAATTAAATTCTAAGCAGTTAAAAACAACATTTATATGGCTTGAGCCATATAAAATTTAAGGCTTTGTTTGCAAAAGTAATCACCCGAAGATCCCACAGTAAACGCGTCATAAAAAACATCGTTGAAGGAATAAACCGTGTATTAAATCACGCTACCGCCATGTCATTATTTGCTACCAGAGTCTGCAAAGTGTTTTATGATCCCTGAAACTCCTTAGCTTTCTCAGCCGCAGAAATTTGTTCTAATAAGGACTTTAAATAGCTAATGGAGAGCACGTCTTAAAATGATTTTGATGTCACTTAAGGTAGATAAATGCTTACGTAAGTGGTTTATGTTCGCTTAAGAATAACGCTTAAGAAATTAAATAATTAACAATGGTTTATTTCAAGACAAGGTGTGTTATTTTGCCGCTTATAATGTACTTTACATTATAACTTTTGTACCTTTTGTCTATCTTCAATTTTATTTTCTACAACAGTGATTCTTGAGCATTTTACGAAGTATGCAGTAAAAAAATATGTTAGATATCTGAAAATTCTTTTGAAATGAGTATTTTTTTAACCGCAACTCATGCAAGATAAGGGTTATTGCAATATTTTTTAAAATTAAGGGGGAGCAGTACCTTTTTTTAAAAGTCAAATCTAATTCATTAATAATTAAAAAGTTTTCCCAGAAGCTACAGCAGATGTACAACAGATTTAATGGAACGAACGAAATTGTTTTTGTAATAGACCTCAATTATGTTTTACGTATGTGGTCTTTTTATTAGAAAGGAATATAAAAACATTTTGGCTAATAAAAACTGAGTCCTTTTCAGAAGTGATGATAAAGTTAGCTTGTGCTCTTTGCAATTTACAACACTTGATTTTGAACACAAGAAATGTGGGACATATTTTAATACTAGCAAATTCATAGCTTTTTGTAACTTGCCCGAAAGAAATAAATTAATTTCATGAAAAAAAAGACTAATTAAAAGCAATTAAAATAATTGGTGAACGTACATTATACAACTGAAAATCTATTTTCTATGACAAACGCACTTTAAAAATTCGGAAATTTTCTATCTCCTAGCTGATAACATAAGTTGTAGATTAAGAACATATTATGTAGTTGAAACTTCTTAGTAAGTGTTTTCAAGTTAATTCGTTAATAGGGTTAATGGAGAAAACTAAACTAAACTTTACTTTTCTTACCATCTAGCTTTTGTTGCGATAAGATAACTAGTTACTTAATCGATTTTTTTCCACTGGAAATGTTGAGGAAAGAAGAATTAGTGTTCGTCTTAAGATTATACTCGTGGTGAAAGGAGAAAATTTTTTAGAATTTTTTACAAAATGGTCGCTTTGAGGAATTGCTACTAAATCAATGTTGACCCTTTGATAACCTCACTGATAGTTATAAAGATTCTATTTTTATTTATATCGATATCTGAAGCTAACTGTATTTATGTTTAGGCTAATTAAAAAAAATTTATAATAAGCAGGTAAATAAAAGCAATAAAATAGGCTTCATTTCAAGTCAAAATATCATTAAAACGAAAATCTGTCAATGTAAACTGATTCATTAAATTAAAGATGCGAAACTAGGGAATTTTTGTCGATTTCTTATCAATGACTACTGAGGGAAATATCAGATTTAGGCACCTTTTCCCCGGAATATAGTCGGCAGTAAAGATACTTCAGTTCCAGGTTGTATTTTTTGACATTAACTTCTTTATGTAACTAGAGCAAGCTATGCTTTATCATTCCTATTGAAATAGGTGCATTCGGTTCAAACTTTATCACGAAGCAGATTTCGTGTAATTGTAGGGATAACGGATTTTTTGTTTTGATATTAAGGACATTTCTTGAACAGTTTAGAAATAGTAACATTAATGTCTACAGCAAAAACTATTTCTTTTAAAAAATGAAAAAAAAAAAAAAAAAAAAACGCTAAAGGTTAAGAAAGATTTCAAAATTTTGAAATGTTCCTTTTTTATTCCGTCAAATAGAAAAAAGCTGCAAGTACGAACTCTTGCCCATTGACTGAACGAACAGGTAAAAAATGACGAAACGAATTTATTAGTCCTTCGATTTTATTACGTAATTTATTTAGTTTAATTATTTTAAACATATTTAGAATTATTTACCCGATATTGATGATACTGGTTGATATTAATTGAAATTTCATGCACAATCCCTAAAGAGGTAACACTGGTAAACTTTGTAATACCTGTTTTGCTTTCAAGTAATTACTATATCGCTCGAAAGTTCATTTAAACGCTCGTTTTTAAGTCAAACAGCTAGAAAAGAGAAGATTTAAGAGTAAGAGTTACGAAAATTTTGGCTCTGAATTTGTTCTTGAATTGGCGAACTTAGGGCTAGCTTCTATCGACTTGGAAAGAAATTTCTTTCCATTTATTTATTTACTAGCGGTACCCGCACGGCTATGCCCGTGTTAAAAAATGAAAAGACCAGTCGGTTTGCCATTGTGTATATAGTGATAACTTTTTTAGGTGCAAATTATGTTATTTTATTAAAATGTATAGCATTCCATATAATTAAAGATTAGCTGCCCATGGCAATCAGCCGGAGATCCTACACATTCAAGCATTTTTTTTTACAAAACACACACAATAAAAAAGGAAAAAGGAAAGAAAGAAACGAAATAAAACAAAAAAGAGAACATTTGAAAAAAAAAACGCATTTTGTTTGTTTTGTTCAAGTACCCACACAAAAACGAAGATTATAATAAATTAGAATAGTTTTAATTAATAAATTTTTAGTACAATTAATTTTTATCTATTATTTATTGACAAAGCCGGGTCCAGACGCTACGTTTTGTACAACCTTTTGTCTGCGCAGTCTTAAGACTAAATGAAAACGTTGCAGTTTTTTATGCGTCTACATAGTGCAGAGATATCTGTATATTTCACTCAGTTTTGTGCGATATCGTCATGAAGGAGATACTACTCTGGTCAATTATGACATGGTGTCATGTTAAAAAAAAGACTGGAACGTCTCAGAAGAACCCGGCGTTCAAAGTGGTCAAATGATTACATAAAATAAATATTTTTTTGTTGCCTGTTCTGGTGGTTCGACAACTGCAATCTCTTTATTTTCATCCATGGTATTCCTAGACTGCCTTGGTGTCTCCTGATCATTTAGGAAATGTAACAAATCAAAGTACCAGAGAGATGGCTTGTAAATTTCGTCTCCAACCCCAGATCGAATCGATTTATTAACTTTTGCCAATTATTTCCGGTAAACACTTCTCAAAGAATTAATTATTTACAAATGTTTCTCTGTTTGCGGTTGCATCAATGTCTTTGATTTTTTCCACTAAACTCTCATAAGCCTCCCCCTTTTTATCCTTGTCACTATACTCCTTGGATTTTACACACCAAACGCGTGGGAAACTTTCGCATAATGCAATAAATTTTGTGAGAAACTCCCGAGAACATTGCCGAAAGTCGGCTATTGTCGCCTGACAAATTGAAACTGAGAAACAAAATGAATCGGAAAGGGGTGCTACCGTCTACATGTGCCGATTTGTCTGCACAGTTCAAAGACATATGCTTTCTAGCTCAGTTATCGCTGCAACTGTACAGTCTTCACACCGGACTCAAAACTGCGCACTTTTCCAATCTACACGCAACGTTTTATCTGCAATGTGTTGAACTGCGCAGAAAAAAGGTTGTGCAAAACGTAGCGTCTGGACCCGGCTTAAAACAGAAAGACGAAATTTCGTAGCCTGCAGAAACAAACAGCAGCAAGCAAAGATTTGAAAGCGGAATAAACCTTTCATCCGAGCTCAAATAGGAAAATAACATATGTGCTAATTCACTGGAGAAAAAAAAGTAAATAAATGAAAGTATAAATAGTAATAATAAGCTGGAATAACAAAAATCGCTATAAAGGATAACATTTCTTTAAAAGCCCTTGTGCAGTATGGAAAATAGTCCCGTAAAATACATGTCAAAATAAGGAAATCAAAACAAAGCTATCAATCGCCTGTGAGACGCAGGAAATAAATTTTAATTCGTTTTAAAAAAATAATAATCAAAATCCAAAAAAAGAAATAAATAAATTAAAAATCGGCTGCTTCTCAAAATGCTAAAAACCGCAAGCAATAAATTTTAATTCGTTAAAAGAAAAAAGGATCAATAGTCAGTCGGCATGGCAACAATTAAAATTAAAGTTAATTACCGTGAAAAAATAATTTCGAACTGCAGAGAAAAATGCTTATAAGTTCTTTTCTAGTTAATTTAGAGGCTTCGAATTTTCGCACGTAGAGCGAAACTCTTTCCGGGGTAGTTTTTCACGCGCTTTTCAACGGTATCAAGCTCGAAACGATGCGATAATTCCTTCCTATAGAAAATGACTATTTTATGAAACTTTCGGCTATAAATTGGAATAAAAGAAGAACAAATTCGAATTTCAGAAAAAACTCTCCGAGGTGCACACCCCCATGTTCCAAACTAATTTCGTGCCAAATTTCATGAAAATCCGCTGGACGGTCTGGGCCCTACGCCGTACACAGACACACACACATACTTACTGCTTTATTATTAGTAGAGATTTTAAGTAATAAGCAAAGCAATTCGAGATTGAAAATTTTGTGAGAAAAAAAGCCAAATATTTGATTATACTTCACTATCAAAGGGGATGGTGGGTATGCAGTTTAACATGAAAATAATGATAAATGATGATGGCAACATAGATTTTTTTTTTTTTTTTGCCGCTGTAAACGGTTTTTTATTTAAAACAACATCAAAATAAGAGGTGACAGGTGGGCGGAGGATGAGTGATGGGATATGAAAGGGAATAAAAAGTATCTCAGAAAACTATAAAATTATTTACACCTCAATTGGTAATAAATTGTTTGTTGATTTCTATGTTTTTAATAATGATACTCTCAAATTAAATACTTAACGCTAGAAAAATATGTACGAACAAAATTAATAGAAAAGTAATTTTTATTGAAAGTATTTCAAAAGTATTTTATAAGAATATTAGTGCAGTTAAAATCTCCCCCCCCCCCTCCTCCACCCTCAGCATTTCTATAAAAAAGTATTTCGAGATAGAACTGTTCGTAAAGCTTCATCTCGATAATTTTTTAATCGACCAAAAGAAATATTTAATGCATTCAAATGGGAAAATTATTTCATATCAGTGTGGCAGGATTCCCTGATTTTTGCAGTGAAAAACTAATAATGCGAAGTGACATGTTGCCTTCCCCTCCATTGACACCCATAATCTCACATAGAACATGGAATTTAAAAGCGATAAGAGACGAAATTCTTTTCAGTCTCAGTGTTACCGAACACAACATTGCACTATGGCCTTAACACTTACGAGGGACAAGGTTGCTGTATATTGGCAACTTTCTATTTCATCCGATATTTCAATTCTAGAAACTTTTATTCCGCGAATGGAAATCACTGTTACGGATGAAAAATTCAGCGTGAACCATAAAGGCGAAAGCAATTGCTCGCTCTTCATGAATATGTAGATGTCTCCAAAAAGTAATTTCAACCCGTAGATTTATTTCATTTGAAAAATCATTTTATTTCTGGCCTTCTATTCGATCGTAAATGCGTTTTTGATGCTTTTAAAAATGAGGATTCGGGAAATAGTATTTTATTCATGTGGTGTAACTTTTATCGTGTTTAGCCGAATCTTCAGGTTACAGTTTTTTAATAAACATCACTGCATGTTTTTTTTTTTTTTTTTTGTAAAAATGGTGATTTAGGAAAAAGAGATGTTTTAATATTGATTCTATGGGGCAAAACCAAAAATACATTAAGCAATTGCACGAGATCTTTGAATGATGTAAACTATATGGTAAAAATGGTAAAATAAAATAATAATCGAGGAGTTTATAGATATATAATGTTGTAAATAATTATCTTTACGTTCAATGTAAATTTAAAATAGCTAATACATTCGACTCTTATTTATTATAAAACTGCTTAAACGTGCTTTGGTAATTACAAATAATACTTTACTATAATACAGAGGAATAACTTCCATCTGCAAGAAAGAACAATTAATCAAAATATATTTTATTTTATTTATAAGGTAAAGTGTAAAAGGTCGAAAAACGTTTTTCAAATTTTTCTGTATTCCGATCTTACAAATGGTTCTAATTGGTGAAAAGAAAAATGTTCAAAAAGTTCACTGTAATTACTTATCTTCTGGTTTCAGATATTAAATGAATATTGTACAAAACTTGACTTGCAACAGAGCTTTGACTTCATTTCTACTACGTTTCATACGTGATGTTTGTCTTCCCTATCATGTGAAAAAGGCAATGATTGTAAGGTGCAGAATTGCAGTTCGACCTCGGAATTTTGACATGTGGACACTTCTGCGTATGGTAGAAAAGAACGAATCCACTCCAGTTTTAGAGAAGTTCGTCTTGCAAGTGCGTTTATTTAGTTAGCGAATCAGATTGTTTGCCTTTCTGTTTGTTGAAAGCAACTAAATTTATGAACTGGCACATAGCATCAGTTCTGAAGAAATCAAGTTTGCTAAACGAGCTAGAACGAGAACAAAAAACGACACGTTCCTTATACCAGCAGTTCCTCCCTTGAACATGAATGGATTCTTCTTGGCACTCTGCCAGGCAGATCGCTTTGGTTGATGGTAAAACTGTATGCAAGCTGATTTCAAAACCCTCCAAAGTAAAGTTATTTCGGCCTTAGTTCAGCAAAGATATACAACATGGATGAATTGATAGTAGTGCATGGAAAATTCTTAAAAAGGAGAAAAATTATAAAGTTTTAGTTCGTTACTGGTACAATTTTTAATAATACTTGACTCAATGGGTGCAATTGCCCTCATTGCCTCCCTCCTGTATCCACGTTTTCAATGTGATTTCATAAGGTTATATTTGCTCCCAAGGGAGAAAATCTACTTTAAAATGTATAAATTAGATTCAGTAAATAAATTAAATTTCTTAGCATTAAATTGAAGCAATAAGACAGACGATATATGTGTTATTTTTTAGTAATTGAACGGATCTATAAAACATACAAGTTACCCAGTTAAATTTTCATGAATTTGAACTTGTGTGCAGTTTTTGAGTTTTATTCGAAAACAAATAATATTAATAAAATAAATGAATATTGGAAGTTTTTTTCGGAATATTTCCAAAAAAGAAAAAAAATCATTCTTCAGCACTGCGTAGGTACAATGCTGTTACGTAAACCTTAGTTAGGAACGAATAACGAAAACGAAAAATTCAACTCATTGAAATTCTTTGAATCAAGGATAAAAAAAAAAAAAAAAAAAAAAAAAAAAAAAGAGTGTAAGTTAACAATCGAAATAAAACTGAAAATTTTTCTTTTGTGTTTTCAGCAATATTCATTTGATTTTTTCTTGATATCACCACAAATCATGAAAAGTTAGTCGCAATTCTTTCTTTTTATCAAATCATTAAATTTATTTAGTTCTTTTGAAAGGTTTCTCGACATTTCTTTATAAATGAAATTAAAGCAGAATTTGGAGAGGCGATGGTAACCTAGGTAACGGTGTTAAAAGACGAAAACTTCCGAATCCAATCATTCAATATTTATTGAATGAAACGTTCAATGGGTTTCTGCTAGCTACGAGTGGAGAACGTTCCGTTCCATGCTTTTTAATTGGCCCTTAGCGGAAGGAAACGTTTAGTTCGAAATTGTTTCTTCGAGTTTGGTGAAATTAAATTTTCACTCGTTTCCATTCATCAATTAGTTTTAATCCTTTACCTATGTGGTTAATTAAAACGCGATGCAGATTATGTGACGCACTTTGTTTACTGCAACAGTTCCAAACAATGCATGCACGACCTTCACAGACATACAGTATTAAGTCCTGGATATTAATTACTCTTATGCAACAGTTTTATTCTTTTTGAGAACTGTATCCACTTCATATTTCATTCAATATATAGTGAACTAACGTTGCGAAATTTAGTGGCTTCTGGAAAAGTTTCTTAATTTTCAATATTCATTCAAAAAAATTCTTATAGCCCAACCCCGCCAACATTTCAGATAACTTTTTTACAATTCAATTAATTAAACTGATTTTGGTTAGCAAGTAAAATATCAAGATTAACACGTTGATTGCCGCATCACCTCTATATGGGTGATGGGAAATCGGATTCGATTGGTCGGATGGATGGGATTTGAATAGTCGGCGCCACCTGTATTTGGGTGACCCTTATTTGAGGGCTTACAATATAAATCAATAAGTATTTCGAAAGATATTTCATAGGAAATGAGACTGTTGAAATGTTTATTTAGAAATTTTAAACTGTAATTTAAAATTTAGTAAAAAGGATATTTACAATGAAATGCTTCAAAACATCCATACAAAGCTGGGGTTGATCAGGACAATCAGGGTAAAAAATTGTTGTCTTTTATATATTCTGTTGTGTCTTTGATCGGTGCGTACTTAGAAATTCTTTTTCTGAACGTAATGATCTTTTATTACGATAAGTAACTATTCAATATCTTTATATAGAGGCATTGTGGTGTAGCGCAGTATAGTAGCGCGCGTAGCCTGACGGAGATTTTCTTAAAAACTCGCATAGTAATATGTATGTTTAAACAAGCATACATATTACTAGATAGTACTCGCATTACATTGCCCGTGCTGAAAAGGTAAAATAAGTTGCCTGCGGTAACGTTTCTATCAAAACTTAAAAGTAATATAATGAGCTTATATATTTTTTAAAAAAAATATCACATGCTTATACCATTTGCATAATGTATTAAACTTTCGTTTTTAGCCTTTTTGATTAAGTGTCTCTGTGGAAGAAAAAAGAACAAGCCTTGTTTATATGAACTATTAGTTCATAGTTAATAAAATTCAAGAGTTACATTAATTGAAACAGAATTCGAAATACTAAAGACAAAGGACTTGAAAATTAATGAGACTTTTATAATATCATGAATGTTTTTTATTATTTCTTAAACAAGATATAAGAAATAAAATGAATGATTAATTTTTCAGTTGGTATCATGTAAAAGATGCTTCAGTTTAATGTGCTGCATACGATTAAGTTATAATGAAATGAAATTTTTTATCAATGATTTTGACTCTATTAATAAAGGGATCACTGAAAAAACTTAATTTTGAAAGTGAGTTGCCTCTTGGATATGGTAATTTATTATCAATGCGAATTTCTTTCGACATGCCTGAATTATTATTTAAAACTTAATAATTAAATTATTTTTATTGACCGCAAAATTTAACTAAATAAAAAGCCTCACTTCAAGTTTTTCGCAAATCACAAACCGTTTAGTTCTGGAGAAGTAAAAAAATAAAATAATGGTTTTCAAAACATAGCACCTAGCATAGACTTAAGTTAAAACTAGAGTGAGTAGTAGGGTTACATTTCCGCTGTCAACATGAGCTTTTGACTGCAAGCACGTGACCATTTGACAAACTCAATGACTACTTTTCAGTCAAGTGATTTTCAACAATTCAGTTAAACAGAGGTAATTCAATTTCTTCGCGAACTTCAAATAAAATTCGGCAACAAAGGTATTTAGTATTGAGCTCTCTTCCTCCTTGCGCGGTCTAGCTTTATTATTGGTTTATCTCCGCGAAGCACTTAGAGCTCTACAAAAAAAGTTCAAGTGCTCCATGAAAGGATAAGTTAAATTGTTAAATAATAAATATACATTTATGGGAAGGCATATTTTGAAGTTTAAAATAGAAAATATTTTTTCCTGGACAAAAGTATTTAAATATTACGGCTTTTTGCTCTCTCAATGTGTAAAAAAATATGGGAATTTGGTGCAGGAAAATAATTGAAACGGTTGAAATGTAATGTCTTAAATGATGAAACTATCTTATAATATACGTCAATAGTATTTTCTCGTTCTATTTATTCAATACAGTATGTAGCTATGAGAAAAGTGGCGTTGATTTGGCAAATCAACCCCAAACTTTAGTCCTCAGCGTTGATTTGCCAAATTCAAAGGTGCTCCGTGACTGTAAAAGTTTGAGAACCTCTGGTCTATGGCATCTAGGGGGTCAATAAACTACTTAAGGACAAGTTAATGTTTTTTTTTAATCTATACAATATTTGTACTAATATTATTTAAGAAGGTAATATAAAAAGTATGAGATCGAGCCTTGTATTTCGCTCTGGCCACAGCAGGATTTGAGTGGTTCTCCCCAGATATAAGCACACACTTACTGGATAGATCTTTAAAAATATATACTTAAAATATTCTAACCCTAGCAAAATATCAGGAGAGAAGTAGTCTTTCTTCTGCCATATTCTAACCAACCAGCTAGATTTAATTATTTAATGGTACAAAGAGTTAGTTCAATTTCGAAGGATACATTTCCCAAGCACTGTTTTAAACGTTAACTGTTGCGTTTTCTTACAACTACTATCAGTAGAAGAATTAAACATCGCTTTCTACTTGAGGATATTTGAACGATTTGCCCAAGGGGAGAGGAAATCACGTCCTGTTGCAAACTTTCTGACGTGATTTAAATGGGTGTAAACTTCTTAAACCATCCAAATGCTTATAATAGGGTTTTAGAAGTTTCTCGGAACGGCCCTTTGGGAATTATTGTTTTATTATTTTTTTAAAAGCAAGTATTTTCTTTCTGAAATATTTATTGCACTTTAGTGAAATGAGTTCAGATGATAAATGCCTCGGGGCTTTTAAGAAAATTGCTTCAGCTCCGCTTGCATTTTTACGTTATTCTATTTCGCTTTATAAAAAGTTCGATGAATAAGAAAATACATATTGTTTTTTTTTCAATCTGCATACTATTAAGGGTTAGGTATTGTATGCATAACCCTTAACAACATGCAGGAGTTCCCACGAAGGAAGGTGCCACTCCTTCATGCATTTATTTTCATTGCATATTTGCCTGTATGTTGAATTATTTGTTGCAAAATTGCATATAATAGGGATTCCTCATAATATACAGTGCTGTTGTATGCTCTTTCGCAGGCATGATTCGAGAAGCAAAAGGCAGAGTTGGACACATTTCAGCCCATCTCGCTTTTCAGACTTAAAATACCGAAATGTATTTTTGCACTGTGGAGAAATAGATAGCATTTAGTTGTAAGGGATAAGAATAGCATAGGAATCCATTTTTGAAAATGTCATCGGAAATTAAATGAATTCCTGGTTTTAATGGTGACTACGGGACTTTGAGCATCATTTGTAACTTTATATTATGTATTCCTTCCTTTCCTGCAAGTGCTCGCGATTTGTACTAATTACGTGTTCTTAACAAGACAGGGTAACAAAGATTTGCTGAAGAAGAAATGATTAAGAGTTTATAGTTGAATTCAAACCAATTCAGTGCAGAAATTTGTTTTCACGTACTAGTAATTCTTTTATAATTTTTTTTTTTAATGTTCGTGCGTTTCTGAGTAGAAACAAATCACTTGTTGCCAAGGCATACTCTTTGCTTGCAAGTGTGAACGTTTGTGAACGCAAAGAATAATGAGGGGGAACAAAAGGCAAAAAGAGAAAAAAAATCAATGTTTGATTTTCAGCAATGAGTGCATATTAGGCTGTAAGTATATATTGGAAGACATTTTTTGTAACTTTACACTCGTTTCTGCAATCTATTTTGAGATTCTCTACAGTTCGACCACGGACTTTTGATAGTTGGACGCTTCTGCGGATGGCAGAAAAGAACGAATCCATTCGAGTTTTAGGGAACTTTGTTTTGCCACATGTATTCAGTACGCGGAGTATCAGAATGTTTGCTTCACTGTTTGTTGAATTCAACTAAATTAAAAAAACTGGCATATAACATTAACAGAAGAAATTAAGTATTCTAAACGAACTAAAGAAAGAACGATGACGGCACTTTTCACATGCCAGCAGTTCTTCCCTTGAACATAAATGGATTCTTCTTTTCACTCTGCCAGGCAGCTGGCTATGGGTGACGGTAGAACTGTACAATAGTAATTTTCTCATATCACATAGTTGCTGCAATTTTACTAAATGGCTGCTTTACTATTTGATTTTTAACGGAATATATTTGTCAAAAAGATTTGTTTTAAAAATCTAAATTTTCCTAAATCTTCAAACTAAAAAAAGATTAAAAAAAAAAAAAAAACTTGACTAGTTTTCTTTCTTTTGATTCCAACAAAATCAGAAGTATAAAATATTGTTATGCAAAAAACATTTAAAATATCGGATTTTGTGAAAGCATTTCTACTACTGAAACAGTAACGATGACATTTCAAACTTTGCGCTGTTAAATCCTTTTTATTTTGACTGAAAAATGCTTTATTTCTACACCTTCTCATTTCAATTCACTTTCTAAAAATCTATACTATTTTCAAAATATTTGGAGGAAAATACATTATCCGTAAAACATATATTTAAAATATATAGTGCGTATGTATAACAGACATCTGTGAAAAAACTGAAGAATTCTATTTTTTTTTCTTTTTTTACACTTCTACCACAAAGGCAATCACGTTTTCTCTTTAAAAAGCTTTTCTTATTTTCAATTTAGAATTCTGCTTCTGTTATTTAAGTTCTTCTTACCGCGGTTATTCAGTGTAGGAATTCCTTTGATAATTTATAAGAAAGGAAAATCTCAGCAACTCTACAGAAATGTTTGGTTCGGAATTTCTTCCTAAAGGATAAAAGGCTGTTACCATGGGAACGGAATTGGAGAAGTAATAAATACTGAGCATGACCTTAGAATAAATATTTTATTGTTGTTGCAATGAAACTTCGGTTGTGTTTATCTTGTTATTAGATGCCAACTGTTGGTTTGAAGAATGACTTCGGTGAGCAACTTTAAATGATGTTTACTTTTAGCTTTTGAATATTGGTAACTACTTGAAATAAACAGCGTGAACTGAAGTTGTGTAACAGTTTATCATTAGATGAAATTTACGTCAGTTTGGAACTAAAAAAAAACCATTCCGTATTTAAGAGAAATTTACCTACACAACGTCCTGTTCATTCACAACTTTCTTGTTGTGTGTTGAGCACTTTTCTTTCCTGCACTGGGATCATTCATAAATGATGTCACGCTTCGAGGGGGAAGAGAGGTTCGTGACAGTGTGACAAGGGGATGGGAGGGGGTAACAAGAAGTGTGACTTTATGCATTATGCAACCTAGCGTGACATGTGACAAAGGCGGGGAGGGGGGGTCCGCTGAAGTGTGACATATTGTGACAAAGCGAGGAATTGTCAAATATATGAGAAAAAAGCGTGACATCATTTATGAACGGCCCCACTGATGAAGAGGCCCCATTGCAGCCTCGAAATAGCTATTTGCATTATTGATTTGGCAATTTGTGCTTTATTTACATTGTTTTTTCCTTATACTCATATATCTGATACATATTTTTTGGAACATTATTTCGGACAGATTGCTAATTATTTCTGGAATAGTGATAAAGCTAGACTAAAATATTTTAGTTTTGCTAAGCGAGCTAGAATCGCGAAGATACCCAAAGGAAGCTTCAGGGGGTGGTGAGAGTTAGTTTTAATTAAATAAACAAAAGAAGCTTTCTTTTTTTTTTTTAGGCGACTCTGTTTTTTCCTCGGAGGAGAGGGGGATGTGAAGTAAGGTGTTTCTTTTAAACTTCTAGCACGGATAATTTTTTTGGTTTGTGGAAAGGCTGCGGGACTGTTTTTTTGGATCATAAATGTAAGTATTTTTTTTTTTTGGGGGGGGGGGGGAACTCCCCTATTAGAAAGGCTAGCTTTTTTTCGGGTGTTTTTTCTTCGAGCAGTAAAGGGAATTTCGGACATTCGGGGTGAGGGGGAAGGGAGAGGACTCTAGGAATATGTTTTCTGCGTACACAGGCGTTTAGTATGGGCAGCGCTGTAGCGGGTGAGTGGCGCCCTTCCCCTACTTCTCCACAGGCGACCTTCTTCTGTAAACGTTTAGCACGGGCATTGCCGTGCGGGTACCGCTAGTAGTCTAATAATTATGGCGAAATTTGCAACTAAATGATCAATATTTTGTACATTTTTCTTTTTTAATTTTTTACAAATTATGTTTGTTAAATTTCGCCCGGTTTTTGAAACGCCGTACAAAGGAAACAAAAAATATTTTTACCATCCATTTTATTATCATTTGTTTATCGATATTTTATTATTACATACAAAAATTAACCAAAAAAAAAAATTGACAGAGTTATGAGTAGTCAAAGTGCGGAATCCAAATAAAAAAGAGGGTGTCATGGCGTGCGTTATTCCAACATTCCTGGTGATCTGAAAAATAAAAAACAGACGGATTCTTACTTATTATGGATGCGGCTATCGTATGAACCTTGGACAAGTTTTTTAAAAAATTTAAAAAATGGCGGCTGTTTAAAAAAAAAAATTCTTTTTTTGCATATTTTCTTAACAATTCCGAATTTTTAAAAATACTAAATGAAAATTTATAGTTTGGGCAAGGTTCACACGATAAAGGGACGTATAAAGAACATCCTCTCCAAATTTAAAGTTAACCGGTCCATTAGAACTCGAGATATCCTTACCGCCAGCTCGAAAAAAGTAGTTTCGAGAAAAACGCGTTCAAAGTTTTGAGACAAGTTTTCGGCAGTTTTACTTATAGAATGGTACAGAATACTTACATATTTTTAATAGGCGATTCCTGCTGCATATTAGAAACGTTCCTCTACTTCAAAATGCTCATTCTCCGATGTTCTCTGGTGAAAACAAGCAGTTCTATACCCCTTTGACGCCCCCCCGTATGGTGGCCGGGGATGATAGAATAGCCCCAGCGTAGTTATGCGTGTCGTAAGAGGCGACTAAAATAGCAACATCCGATCCGGGTGACGTAAGGCTTGCTTTGTAGCATGACTATGGCCCCGGGTCGGTAAAGCAGGTCGGCAAAGCTCTGCCAGCCCAGCCCCTATGGCTGGTGCTGGTTGTCAGTTTGTCAGAGAGTTTGTGGGAGGATCGAAGGAGGACAGCGCCACGGTCGCACCCCCTCATACTGGGGGGTAGTCTGAGATAACCGAAAAGGTTCAGTCAGTATGGCCGTGGTTTGCATTGAGCACCCCTTTGACGCCTCTAAAGTCCGGAGTTCCGAGCGCTCGATACGCGCTTCGTGCCGTCTCGCTGCAAAAGCATTAGCTTCTGGACCAATCGTGATTCCCATAACTTTTAAGATTTTTAATATGGGTATAAAACCTTCATTAAAAATACTAACTGCGAAGGTTGGTACGAAGGTTGGCTCAAAATTAACTTAAAATAAAACTAAAAGGAGAATATTCCAACAAAACAAGTTTCTATGTCCTTCAATTAAATATAGATTTAAAAGGGATACTATACAATAAAGATTTTATAAGGGATATTCAACCGTACTTGAGAATGTCTACCGTCTTTTGTTGACTTGTGGCGGACGGACCGGAACCGATGCCACGTCACTAAAACGGCTATAACTCATGAAATAATAGGAATAACAATTTTTAAAATCAATTTTTAAAATTAATTTTTAAAATCGAAAAAATATATAAAACAATTTTTTTTTCGATTTTTTAAAAATTTCTACACTAGAACACCCCTTTAAGCCTTCACATATGCTCGAAGATTGCCGATTTAAATGTCACATTGAAATGGGACAGACTTATAAATTCTTATTTTTACTAAGAATAATTAAGTTAATTTTACTTTTCCTCATCCTTCAATCATCTCTCCTTTTTTTTAGTCCACCCAATATGTATTCAATATCTTCAGGACTATGTTATTATGAATTTACAGGGGTCGCGCCAGAGGAAATTCGGGTCCGTTTTCGGACTCTTCACAAAATTCTAATTAATCAAAACGGACCCTTCACAAAATTCAAATCAAACAAAACAGGCCCTTCACAAAATTCCAAGCTTCCAAATCGTGCTTTTCACACCATTATTTATTATAAAAGGGCAAATAATAATAACATTTTTCATCACTAAATGTTTAAATTTTCAATTTTCACGAAATAATTTGATTTTTTGCAAAAGTCTCTTTAAAATTCACAAAAAAACGGACACGGTTAAAAAATGCTGGATCGACCCCTGATTTAAACCTTCGGTAATTTGATCTTTTGCTCCTTTGGTGCATTCACATCGAAAGCGTCGGAGACATTTTTTCTGTAACGGCTATCACACTATCAGAGGGATTTGTCTCTTATACAGCGGCAACAAATCACGGTCGTTTGGGTGAAGTAGCTATTAAATACTCAATAAACAACGCCAATCAGTCAATGCGAGGTCTTGTTTTCGTTGCAATCGTTCGTCGCTGTTGCCCTTGTTGTGAATGCACCTATCTCATTTATTATGTAGATGAGGAACATTATAATTCAGGAATAAGTAAAGTTTTGTATTTTGAATTTTTTTATCAAGTTCTTTCAATTTACAGGTTAAGATATAAATATTTTATGTATCCCAGTCGCAGTTAATTTTTATGCACGTGTGTTCCACGCGTAGAAGTCCCCACTAGAGTCACACAACGCGTGTTTTGGGAAAATTTATTTGTAAATTTTCAACTCCATCTAAGCAACCAAAGATCAAATGTGTAAAGTAAGTGTGTGGCTCATGCGCTGGCATAATATGTCTATTAGCTGGAGTCACCGTCGAAAGGAATACCTATTCGTATTTTCCCTTTGTTATTAATTTAGTCCAAATCCACTACCATTACGAAAAATCCTTTATTATTTTATATAGTTGAAATCATTAAATATTGATTTAAAATAAATATTCGAAAGGAAAATACCTGGTTAAGAGGCTTGTAAATTACTCGTCTATTGCACTGGCCATTCTCTTGTCGTCAAGGCAACGAATTGAGCAAGTAACATTGTCAACTGAACTGAAAGCAATTGATTTAATATTTATTCACGGAGCTTGGAAATACATGACGTTTATGTGGCAGATAATACCATATTGAATTTTATGTGGTATTATTTAAAAAATGTTCTGACACACAAAGCTTTTTTAACCTAATTTTCTATTTAGCAATTAAAAATGCATTAAATATTCGGTCTTTCGAACGTTAATTGATGAAAAATGTTACAAGATAATAATCTTTTCTATCCAAAATGCATTTTTAGAAGTAATTATTTTTACTTTACAACAAATAAAAAAGAAAAACGAAATGGTAAAAAAGCTATGAAACTAAAGGTAACTAAGAAACATAAAGCAACTTCAATTGTAAGGAAACACAGTTCCAAAAGATCTTATAACTTAAAATTGTGTTTAAAGAAAACTACGCGGACATATATATATAGGGAAATATTAGTTTTATTTCGTTTTGCTGCATAGCCTTTCGGTTCTTATCGGTTATAGGAACCGGGGCGTGGCGATTGCTTTTTAGCCTACTTTCCCGCAAAAATAAAAATAATAATAATAAAGCATGAAAGAAGGCTTAATGTATCTTGAAAATATCGTCAGAAATCAAGAAAAGTCAAAAATAAGTTAAGTAATCAAATAAAGATTGAAAAATAAAAAATTTGAAAGTAGGGTATTGAGATGGGGAAAAAGTGTGTCTGTCGGTCTGTCGATCTGTCTGTCGGTCTGTCCCCCCCTAATAACTTTTGAACGAATTATCCGAACAATCTTTTTGCATTCGAAAGATCTCGGCGAGGACATCTCATTTCCATATTTTACTTGAATTGATAACTATTGATTTGAACAATTTTTTGTTCAATTTTGAACTGTTCAAAAATTTTTAACATTAGCGCTTATGGGCGAAAATGAAGCAAATTATGTAAACTCTGGGTACAAGATCCAAGTTCCAATGAACAAGCTCACTGGAAGAAGTTCTTGGCGTGAAATATTGATTTGAACAATTTTTGTTCATTTTTGAACAGTACAAAAAAAAAATTAACATTGCGCATACGGGAAATTTAAATCCTATATAAATCCTGATCTAACGGACCGATATGCTTGGAACAAACTTTATCGGAAAGCTCTTATGACGTAGAACATGTACAAATAGAAAGTTCTTCCAGAACTAACAAGCCTATTTTCCTATGAAATTTTTTGATCGAGATTTTCAAGAATATTTTTGAATTAATGAATGATTAAATCAATAAGCAAAAGAATGAATTAATAACTGAGTGAATAAATACATGAATGACTGAATAAATGAATGATCGAATGAACATGTATTAACCGTTGAAAAAGGTATATCTGAAGCAATTAAGAACTTAAGCTAAACGAGAAACAGAGAGAGAGAGAGATAGCTGGATCATAAATTTGAAGCTGGTGTACTCGGGACAATCGGCTCGTATAGTTCTAGACGGAACATCTCGTTCTGAGTTGTCATCATTACGAACGTTAGCGGTATTGGGATGTTTGAAGATAAATGGTACTAAATCTGAACAGCCCGCTATTAGCAAACTGTCGATGCATGAAAATAAGTGTCACCTATTTTTCAACCAGTAACAAATGTTAATCAGAAAAGGGCTTTGTTCGTACTTTATCATCAAGGTCCTTATAAACGTTAAGTACCAACATCTCCATTGAAGTTACAAAAAACGTTGCATTACTTACTTGATAACACTTCGTTTTTATGCCAAAAGAAATGCTTCTCTCAAATTTAGTTAAAAATGCATATAAATAATACATTGGTATGAGAAAAAAGGGGAATAATTTTGAGAAAGAGAAATTACTTTTGGGGAAGTGCAACGTACAACGGGCAGATTAAGCGTCAAAATAACGCTAAATTGGTGTTGTATCTGAAAGAGTACGATAGTATGAAATCGACTATGAGCATACTGTTAATTATTTTAAATTTAAAAATGAAGTATATTTTAGCTCTTTACTGGATCAAAATTAATACCTATGAACCACAATTAATAACAGAAAACCTTAGTATGTGTAGCAGTTAAAAATTAATGCTCAAACCTCGGAAAAAGACATTCTTTTTAAATGAAAAATATGTTTCGAGCTTGAGCTTTAAATTTTTGATGACTTAAATCATGTACAATTTTGTTTCGAAATGAAAGTTTAACTGGAAAAAAAATATTGAAATCAAGATGAACCACATGATTTGACTACTGAGTACCTTGAAGGACAAAATAATTAAAATTGAAAATATTTGCTTCAGGAAAGTCTTAAAGATTTGTGCTATAAATGATTGAATCGTTTATTTCAAAACCCAGTCAAGGAACAAAAAAAATCCAAAATTGAGTTATTGAGCGCTTACTGTTTTGTAAAGGTAAATACATCGTTTATGCACAAAGAAGTCAAACGTTGTCCCCATGTGATGTTGAAGCAAGCCTAGAAATCCTTGATTAGTGCAGACAGATGTCAAGTGAGAGAGCTTGACTGGTTTTTGCTTCGAACTACGGGAGTTTCGGCATCGCGCGGTGTCAAGGATGCGCAGGACCTGCTTGTGATTCACCGCTGTGTCTGAACAAATTCATCTATTATATATCTATTACGAAGGTGAAGTGTCCCGCAGTGGACCAGTCGGTAGAAGCTCGGTTCCCGCAGAACACCGAAAGTGAAGCAACATCGACTGAGGTCAGTGTTTGGGAGGGTGACAACCTCTCGCGGCGGGTTGCTGTGGTGTCCGTGTACGCTAAAGGGAGCTGGTGTACGTTAAATTGGTCGTGGCTCCAATGTCCTCCAAGTGAAACGATACCTTTGGGGGTGCCAATCCCAGGTGACGGTCTCTCATCTGGAAGCTGGTTCAAAAATTAAGAGACCTTTCAAAGGGGCAGAAATCGGACTCCTGCTTATAAGGGCCCCGTTAGACTCAGGAGTTGCGTACCCATTCTTCCTCGCCACGCGCGAGGACTCGACAACAACAACAACAACGAAGGTGAAGTAAATAAATCGCTCGACGAAGTATGCAGCTTCCTTCTGGACTACTTAAACACAGAGGTACCGGAGCAGTGAGAAAATTAGTACTTTACAGTGATGGTCCATCAGGATAAAATAAAAATTACACTGTTGCTAGATTCTTGATGAATCTGTGTGATAATGGCATCATAACGTGACTTCCAGGACACTCGTATTTATCCTGTGACCGAGATTTACCGAGGAGCCAAAAACAGGGGTCCATCTTTTATCTTCTATTTCCTGCTAATGGAATCAGGCGTGCAATTTATCTAAAAGTGAAACAAAATTTTAAATTTTCTCCTTTTTTTTGTTAGGCTTAGCTGGATGAATGAAACACGTTCTTAAAAATGAATCACATAGTGGTATGTATGAATGATCGGAGAAATTGCTGATTTTTTGTGAAAAAAAGGAAAATTACCCTGCATTACATAAATATACGAGCAAACAAAATAGAAAAATCGTTCTAGCAGTACAAAAATTAGTGACACATAGTTTTTAAAATGTCTGTAAAAAAAAACTGCCAAATCGGGAAGGAGTATCGTTTCTTGATTTGTTTAAAAATGAAACGTAGCAAATATTTTGTACAATTCCCCCTCTTCCACCCTAGATTGTACTGAAATGATATTTTACTGCCGTGATGTTTTTTTTTTTTTTTTTTTACTTAGTAAAAATATCCCTTTTCAAACATCTTTCATTAATTTCAATTTTTCAGTCCCCACTACTTTTACTACGTGACGTCACTTGTTACAGGATATCCGTCGAAATTCCCTATTCGGAATAATCCACTGTTTAGAGAAGAGCATAAAATCGAATTTGAGCAGCAAATTTGAAATCTTGAATCTTCAAAAATGCATGGGAAAAATCCCTTGCTACCGGTGTTTCTTCTCCGAGGTGAAGAAGGTGGTTGCTATGGGAACAAGACACAGAGGAACGCACCTGACCTAGACCTTCGAGAAAAAGATTGAATATTTATAGAGTGGATAGGTGCTTGTCGGGGCCGGAAGAAGTTCTGCCTTTTTTTCCTTTGAAAAAGAAAACATTTTTTTTACATTTTAAAGATTATACTTGCGGCAGATCTTTGGATTTTGCTTGCATATGTGCAGTCCCCGGGCAATTTTTAGACTTTTAATTGCGAGTAGTTTTCGTTCTTTAATCATGAGATTTAAAGGGAATTTTTAATGGTTAAAAAACCTATGCTTATGAGATTAATAGTTATTTATTTCTCTACCGCTCTTTTTTTAGCCTACTTTCCCGTAAAAGTTAAAAATAATAATAATAAAGCATAAAAGAAGGCTTAATGGTATCGTGAAAATATCGTAAGAAATCAAGAAGAGTCAAAAATAAATTAAGTAATTAAATAAAGATTGAAAAATAAAAAATTTGAAAGTAGGGTTTTGAGATGGGGGAAAAGTGTGTCTGTTGGTCTGTCGATCTGTCTATCGGTCTGTCCCCCCCTAATAACTTTTGAACGAATTATCCGAACAATCTTTTTGCATTCGAAAGATCTCGGCGAGGACATCTCATTTCCATATTTTACTTGAATTGATAACTATTGATTTGAACAATTTTTCGTTCAATTTTGAACAGTTCAAAAAAATTTAACATTAGCGCCTATGGGCAAAAATGAAGCAAATTTTGTAAACTCTGGGTACAAGATCCATATTCCAATGAACAAGCTTACCGGAAGAAGTGCTTGGCGTGAAATATCAATTTGAACAGATTTTGTTCATTTTTGAACAGTTCAAAAAATTAACATAGCGCTTACGGGGAAATTTCAATCCTATATAAATCCTAATCTAACGGACCGATTTGCTTGGAACAAACTTTATCGGAAAGCTCTTATAACGTAGAACATGTACAAATAGAAAGTTCTTCCATAACTAACGAGCCTATTTTCCTATGAAATTTTTTTATCGGAATTTTCAAGAATAATTTTGAATTAATGAAAGATTAAATGAATAAGCAAAATAATGAATGAATAAATGAGTGAATAAATACATGAATGACTGAATAAATGAATGATTGAACGAATCTGTATTAACCGTTGAAAAAGGCATATTTGAAGCAATTAAGAACTAAAGCTAAACGAGAAAGAGAGAGAGATAGCTAGATTATAAATTTGAAGCTGGTGTATACGGGAAAGTAGGCTCGTATAGTTCTAGACGGAACTTCTTGTTTTAAATATATTTATCAAAAAGACTAGAATATTTAAAAATTACTGATAGAATCTTTTGCTTTAAGTCTTGTGAACACAAAATTGAGGGTCCCCTTCTTTTCAGAGGCAGCAAACTTTTTTTAATGGCTATATGGCTCTATCATACATAACAGTAAGTGCATTAACTTTTTATTCTTTTAAAACGCAAAGTGCGTTTTTACACCAATTCCTTATATTTCACATGGTTTTACGAATAATCCCCCTACCTAACACTTTATTTTTCTTAGTAAAATCGGAACATAATCAGAATGTGGTACAATATTTGCAACAATTTTCTTCGAGAAGAAAGAAAATCAATTATTTTTAAAGCAATAGTTTTAAGTACAGGTAGCATATCGTCGCCTCAGAGCAACAGTAGGTAAAACCAGAATTTCCTATAAAATTGATTTTTAAAAGTTGCTGTTTTTTCAATTCTAAATATCTAAGGCTGTAGTTCAGGGATTTTACTGAAATTTTGGGAACTCCCCTAACTTTTGATTACATCTTCAGTGGTGTTTTGAAAAATTTAATTGCTTTTATAGGAAAATGGTTTAGATGTCTTACTGTTGCTCTGAGGCGACGATATAGGGTTTTCGGCTGATATTTATATGACCTTTTAAGTTTCATCATTTATTCGGTACGATTAAATTAAGTTTGTATGTACGTACACTCTCTTTTAGCGAATTTATGTACGATGGGGATGCCAATCTGGTTCTACTATCAATCTGGTACTACTGAATCGATAGTTATTTTCACAACGAGTAAATGAAATAGTATTCTTTAAATTTTCCTTAAGGATGGAACTACGAAATCCCTTTCCTTTCGTGCATACTCAAACCAACCTGAATTATACACCATCTCTAAAATATGTTCGCTACACCTGTTGAAATGGAAATAAGTAAAAGAAATTGAACAAAATATTTACCTTGTAAGAGTAGTAACGATTTCATTCAATGATCGTAAAAAATGTAACTTCCTAATGAATGCGACACCTGTAAATTATAATAAACAGTTTATTTTCTGTATTATCTCAAAACAGGTTGAAGTAGTTTCCATGGCAACCGAACACCAGGAGAAGGATTTGCTTAACAATGACCATGGAGACACGGAAATGTAATATTCAGAGAGTATATCAATGGCGATATCAGAGTTGAATCTGAGTGAACAAAAAGCACAAAGAACGGTTTATTCTTCTGCAACATATGGATGCGTAATTAATTATTTTAAAGTGCAGCAGTGCTCTGAAAATCGTGCCTTTTTGTTGATCGGAGTATTTACTGGTTAAAATGTTTCCAGTGAGCGACGTTTTATTCAAGAAAGGGAATTGATGCGCCATTATATCTACGATAAAAAGCTTTGCCGATTCTTAGAAGCTCTCAACAATGACAATAATAATAATGGTGGCGATGCTTTAATCAGCGCGTAAAGTGGCAATCAAGTAATAACTTTATACAGTGTAGATGGTTAAAAAGTTATGAATCAGGACGCTTGGTATACAATTAACTGTTGTTTGTATTCCTTAGTTTCTTTTTTACTCCATTTGTCCAAATATATATATATATACATATATATATATATTGAAAATCAACTGGAACTTCAACTCAACTGGATAAATATTTCAATTGATAAATTAAGTGCTTATAATATGTTTCCAGGATTTGTTTTAACTGTTTTTGTCAAATCACTCCTTATCTGCACACTGAAAAAGGGAGGAAGGGATAAAGAATTTCTTGACTCTTTCAATACGTGCATACAGTTTTCATTGCACAGATACTTTTGAATATTACTTTTCCAATGTGTCTTTATTACACAAAAAATTCTGTTCTCTCACTTAAAAGTGTGTCGTGAAGTTCAAACGTTTCTTCATCTTGGTGGACACTTATATTTTTCTTTTAGTGAAATGATAGTTTTCTCTTTGTTCATTGGCGTTTTGGACTTTACTTTTAGAGCATTTTCTTATGCCTGAATCTCTTAACAGATTGTGTGCGGGACACATACTAGTACGTTTTCTGACGATTGATACTTGAGTGCGGGACACGTATTAGTACGGGTTAGTGTAACGGCATGTTTTTTTTTTTTTTGTATCGCTTTTAGAGAAAGAAGTAGTAGGCTGATAAACACATTTTTTGCTATTCTTTGTACAAAATAAAATGGAACAGAGCATGTCAAAACAGTTTTGCAATGATATACAAAATCACAGCAGACGGCCCATAGCGCTAATTAATTTTATGATTGCTATTTTCATTTTTTATAATGTAAGAATGATTGTAAATTATATAATTTGAAAAAATTAAAACTACATATTTCTATTTGATTTTTCATATTTACGATACTATTATAAATTTACCCACTAAAAATTTTATGTTTGTTTACAACAATCATAATATTATATATTTCAATATAAAATACGAAAAGTTTAGGTTAAAAAATGAAATAATTTTCGATTTATTGAGATTTAACTGAATAACTAAATTTGCGCGCAAAACCCCCGAGCCCGGCACAATTCCGCCGCGAAATGTACCCGCACACATTGTGTTAAAATAGCACTCACCATAAGTTTCCGCTTATGGATCACCTTTTTTTTGCCTTTTTTTTGGAAAATGGTCTTATTTCTTGTGGACTGGCACGGACCAGTGCAGGAGGATCTAAATTCTATGTAGAGTAGAGGTAGTCTTATATGGGTTTCTGCTGAAGGATCTGCTTATGATGAAGGATCCACCTCCTGTTGGTGCACCATTGCTGAATGTATTTTTACTTGCATCTTGACACTAATTTTAATAGATTGTAGACATTTGCAAGATTGGCGAATATTTTCAGTGTGTCTATTGAAGTCTTATGTAAGAACTTTCGGCTTTTGCCTTAACCGACGGTTACACACCTGCATTTGGATTTGAAATAAAGCACCAAGAAGCAAAGGGATGTAAGTGACAAAATTGAAAATTTGGAGATAACTGCTACAAATGATAGAGAAAGCACCGTTTAGTATTGTGGCAAGAGAATAATAGCAGTGGTGTAGTCCTGGAAAAAAAGGTGGGGGGACGCTTTCAAATGCGAACATATATCTTTATCATCCGAAGCAATTTGCTTTCAAAATGTTTCCAGGAAGGGGGGGGGGGCGACGGACCCAGGTCCCCCCCCCCAAATTCCCGAAAATTTTCCCAATGTAGCATATATTCCTCCCTGAAACTTTCCTCAACGCTGGTGTTTCAAAGTCAGCCCCCCCCCCCCTCCCCCGAAAAAAATTTCTGGCTACGGCCTTGGGGTAAGCTACATAGTTTTTTTTTTTTTGTCTTGCTTTGTCTAATGGATGCTAATAAGCGCAAATCAAGACTAACAACCAAAAGTTGTAAAATCAGGCCAGCTGTGCACCTCCCTCACTATTTCAGATGAATTTAATTCAATACTTTTTTCCCTTCATATCATTAATATATCATTAAAATATGTCTGAAAACAAAGTATAAGTCTGAAAAAAATTATTATTAATGCATAAAATAGGTCAATTTGTTCATTTTTAAATAGTTATTGAATTATTTGGAAACAATATTTTAAAATAGGGAGCTATGGTATGACAAAAATCTGCATGTATTTGTTGCCCCCCTCCCCCCAAATAAATTTTGGGGGGATAAATATAGATGTGTTTAGCAGACTAACTAAATCATCGCCTTTAAGGAACCATCGTCTTAAAATAGCTTGAATCACAAAAATGTTCATTTTTTGGTGTAAATCAAATTACATTCAAAAGGTTGAAAAAATATGATCCCATTGAGATCCCAAGTTGAAATTTTGCATAAACGATGATAAAATAGACAGAAATATGTGAGAATATTTTGAAAATTTTCCATTATAAGTTTTTCGAGAAATTTAAATTTTAAGGTCATTTTTTTAAATTTAAAATTTTAATAAAATTAGTCATGATGCATATCATTTGAAACGGCATTTATTATGCTTTTTATTAGAACTTTTTATTTCTATTTGTTGACGAGCCAGTTTTGTGTTGAAGCATACCATGTAAAAATGAGTTTTTTACAAAATCAAAGTCTGATAACTAAGAAACAAAACAGGATAAAAATCTAAAAATTAGGATTTTTAATTTTCTTGAGAGGTACAGCTGATAAGCCAAATTTGAAGAAAATAAAAAAAGGTGAGTTCAATTTTTTCTCAGATTTTGGATCACTTGAATGGAATGACCCTTAAGTCACTTCCATTTTTCCCCTGTTATTTCTCCTATGCCGGTATTGAATTGGAGAAATAACGGAAAAAATGGAAGCTACTTATATGAGTTTTGGGAAGGGAAAAGTTTATAAAAAAAAAAATGAGCGTCGTTTCCCGACATTCAACAGGCGCGGCATTTGATCAATCAGGAGTGGAGGTCAATGCCCCCCCCCCCCCCCTTGAATTTTAGAAATGCATTGTATTTATACGTGTGATTATGTATTTTGTTTTTTTTTCCTATAATATGCATTGAATATATACCCCCGGAAAATTTTGGAATGACTGGCCATTCAGTCTAGGTTTGTCTTTTGGTGGCAAAAAGGGCGACAGTTCTTAGTAAAAACAACAATCCAGACAGTGCTCTTCACTGAAGAATGAATTTTACATGTATCTTGTAAAAATAAAATACTTATATTTACAAAATTTCAATTTGTTTAGTTATTGAAGTGCTTAAAAACAATGTATTAAAACACCATATGTTATGATATTTCTACCTTGATTAATTGAAATAATAATTTTTAAATAATAACAATATTAACTTAAAAACAACTTCACATTTCTTTTGTTTCACATATTTATAAATATGTAACTTTTTTTAACCCTTTAATAGGGCGGTGATTAAAGTATACTTCACACGTAATTCACCAACTTAAAAATTCATAGTAAACTATTTTAGCGGGTGGGGAGGTAAAACGCATTGCATTTTTAATGACCAATATGAATTTTATTTTTTGGTCTATATTTAAAAAAAATATATTGATCTACCATTACTAAAAGGAAACCAGAAATTTTGGACCAGCCTTATAAAGAGTTAAGACGTGATTTTTAGGAATATAGCAAGTTACACATTACAACTCTAATAGTTATTAAGTGACTCATAATAAACTATTTTCTAAGTGTAATTATTTCTATTCTTTTCATTATACAGGGTGGTAAAAATTACTGAGCAGAAATCATGTTTGAAAAAAAAAAACAAAAAAAGAAAAAAAAAAAAAAAAGGAGAGAGAGAGAGAGAGACAACACAATGGGAGATATCATGTTATCAAATGATTATGTTTCATTAGATTAACTTCCGCAACACAATTCAAACATGAAAACTTTTCCTTATATTCTTTATTTTGCTCCTTTTTTTTCAAACATGTAATGTGCCCAATAATTTTGGACCATCCTTCACCCTGTACGTAAAAATACCGAAGCGCAAAATTACAAATATATATATATATATATAATACGGTGTGAAAAAAAAGCATGTAATATATATTTTGTTTTGAAAACAATAATTTAACTTTAATTAAATGCTCAATTTCAGAGGTTAAAACTGTTAAACTGAAAAAAACGTCAAAAACTTTTATTGTTCAAATTTGAAGAAGTATACAGTTCGTCAACAAACAATGTTAATAATTAAATTAAAAACATAAAAGAAACCTTATACAAATTATTCTCAGTGGTTTTTACTATTTTCGGGTAACATAAGGATACTTGATGCATTGGGGAGAGTTTTGTTTTGAATTAAAATTAGAGATCAATTTGTGTATTTTATTTGCATAACATCATAGACATCAATAGGCGCCGAACCCACGAGGGCAACCAAATGCAGTGTCGTTGGATCTGTTCATTCCTTAGAAATTTGCTAGGAGGCCAATAGGAGCTAACTTTTACCAAGGCCGTAGCCAGAATTTTTTTCGGGGGGGGGGAGGGGACCCTGACTTTGAAACACTTATGTCGAGAAAAGTTTCAGGGATATGCTACATTGTGAAAATTTTCGGGGGGCCTCTGGATACGGGATTGACTTTCACCATATTTCTAGGTGTGCGTATTTATTTCATGTTGAGGAGAAAGAGTTTGAGGAATTTTAAAAAATTTAATTAAAATACAAGATTTCAATGCAAAAACTTAAAAAAAAGTAATTTATTTTTATTTTAACTAACTTCAAATTTATTTTTTCTGCTTTTCATGTTTCACTTATTTAAAGACTTAGTCAAGAAGAAGAAAAGAAACTTCAAATTGAAAAAAAAACACAAACCAAAATTCAAACTACTCAATCTTATTGAAATTCGGAGCGAGAAGAAAATGAATTATATTTCAGTTTAATTTTATAATCGAAAACTATTAAACATGAGTGCATAAATCATAAAAAAGTACTTACAATTCACTTTGATTGGATGCTTCATCTCTTATTTCAGTTGATAACTCCGTACTAGTATTTCTGCGTTTGGAAAAAATGTTTCCAACAGATTTTGTTGCCTAAATCTTTTCCTTCTTTCTTTTTCCCCCTGCTTTTTGAGAAATTGCTTGTTCGATCTATAACGAGTGATCAATGGATAGAGTAGCGTACCACTACCAGGACAGACAGATTATATTTTCGTGCGTTATGTCAGTCACTTTTAGAATTTAGTTTGCAAGAGATGTCGTTCAGCAGGTGTAGACGTATGTGCAAAAAAGCAGATAATCGGCTGGGGATCAATTGTACCCCATTAAAAGCGTTTGCCCCCCACAGATAATTGCTTGTACCATCCATCCAGGAAATATTAATACCGCATGTGATGACACAGCAATAACCCTAAAGAGCCGACAGTCATTGTCGTCTTGACCCTTGTAGATTGGTTTCCGAGAGTCTTATTATCTTGAAGGGACCGTAGGACAGCATGGTTTATTTGTCTCAAAGGGGTTTCTGGTCGGGTGATTGAAGCCTTGTAGCCCTGGGCAAGCAGCAACTACTTGATGAACTGCGGCAACATGTGGGGTCACGACAGAGAAAAGCTATTCGGCGGTTCCCACTCATGTAGATGGTTTCAATTAGCAGGCAATAGCAAAGTTTGTTAACAATAGGGAATGAATGGAAAAGCGTGGGACTGAGAAAAATCAGCTTGCTTTTGCTTCATTCCAGTCTTATTGAGTTTTTTTTCTGACTGTGAAAATATAGGCCTTTTATGTGGTTATAATTTTTTTTTTAGTTTTATATAAAATTGTCTTTGAAAAAAAAAACAAAATAGAAAAAAAAAAAAAAAAACCCTGAAGTACTTTTTGGATTTTTCGGGCCTGATAATCACCGAAAACGAAAAAAAAAGCTGAATAAATTGAAAGTAATAAAGGCATTTTTAAATGAATTTACACCGCAATTTTGTGCAATGCCATAACACGATTTTGCTCAGATAATCATTTGTAATACAAAAATTTTTTTACATTAATTTGGTTTTGAAAATGTTTAACAAAGAGCGTAATGCATAAAGTCTGAATATGCAAAAGGCTTGAAGCGATGACGAGAAAACAAATGATTGTGAAAGAAAATGTTTAATATGCTTGTAGGTTCGATATTGCATACCGAAAGGAAAGCTACTTTTTTTAAGGAGAAGTCTAGGGGGGACGAAAGAGGACGTTCATTGTCACCCAACTTTTTTACTCTAATAATATCAACGTCTCACTGTTTTGTAAAAAAAAAAAAAAAATCAGTACAAGCAGTGTAAATATTTTGATTTAAAAACTTATGATACTTGAAACCTCCCCAGCCCCCCCCCCCCCCCGCACACTTATTTCCTAGGCAGGCCAGCACAGCTGAAACTAATTCTCTGAATTTATGTAGTTCCCGTTTACTCATTAACGCGCTTATTTTGACGAGTAACATTAACCTGCGATTGTTAATTGTTGTTTGAGAGAATCAGGGAATTTTTTTTCACGAATTTAAAGTAGAAGTAGCAAGCATCCTTTATGTATAGTTTTAAAAGCTTCTGTTTATTTCATAAAGCTGTTAATTTACTAATGAGTGCCTATTTTGAATATTAAATAAGCTAGGAAGCTTAGCGTCCCCTCGCGTCCCCAGCGTCCGCCCTGGAAATTAAAGGTGAGGGGACGCTTGAGTGAAAATAAAGAGGTGGGGGGACGCCGTCCCCCCGCGTCCCCCTTCGACTACACCACTGAATAATAGTGGTAGCTCTAACAAGTGCTCCGCTCCAACGTGATTGATTTTTTTTTTTTTTAAACTTTGAACGCGTTTTTCTCAGAATCGTTTTTTGGAGTTACTTACATCTCTTTGCTTCTCACTGCCTAAAATGTAAAGTAGACCCTGTATACTTTATTTTGCACTCCTCCTTTGTAATCGTGACATCACGATTTTAGTTTGACAGACAGTATTTTGTTGTATCTATCTCTGAAATTTTTAACGATATATCATACTAAAGTCACGATTATTAATTAAAAAATGAATAAAATTATCAATGCAACTTATAAGGACTAGCAATTTTCATTTTAGTACACCTCTAAGGTGTCATGAAATTTACTTCGTGTTTATTAGACATCTTTCACAACGAACGACCAATACCACCAATCATCACTTTTTCTGATGCTTCAGGAAATATTTCCTATGACAGAATGACTCTTAACGGACATTCATATGAAAAATATGAATTACGAAGGAAAAAGTATGATTGATGAATATGTTCATGGGGCAAGTTGCTATACTGTAACAACTTGCCCCATTGAAAATGTAACATGCCCCACATGGCGACATTTTACTTTTCAATTCGTATATGTGGTGTATAATAAAGTTGTTGAGAACTTTTAAATTTGCATTCTTTTTTCTGAAATCTAGGCTTTTATGTGGTACAGTAAGTATTGAGATATCTCCAAATGTTCAGTAGCGAAAAAAAGTAAAATTTTTAGAAAATTTACTTTTGAAGACAAAATCAACGTTTTCATATTTAGTATTTTTGCTACTGATTTCAAACACTTCTGGAACTGGTAAAGAAGTTACAATAGAGAAAGCAACTACATAATGTGAGAAAAGCGAGTTACGCCACATGGTTCGTTTAATACTCGAATGTAAGAACTTGTCCCGGTCTCCCCACATTTCTAGTTCTACTTCAAATTCTATCCTCCTGATTAGCGCTGAACTTAAATGTTACTCATTTTTGAGTGTTATCTCTGTCTGCTATGTACTGAGCTACATTAAGAGCTGGAGTGATCTTTGCCTCAGAATTTATAGTCTGGGGTTCCAGCAGAAAAATGCATTTTTTGGCCACTACATTGCTTTGTTTTGATCTCACTCACCAAAACTGTCGAGTTTCATTGTTAGAGAGTAATGGTAAAGGGACATTGAATTTATTTATTTACTTTTTTTTAGTTTTTTTTTTTGTTTTTTTTTTTATTTACTTATTAGTTTATGTTTTATTTATTCATTTTAATTTTCTCGTTATTTAAACATAATTATAGTTAAATCATGTGCTGCATGTTGTTGCTTAAAAGTTGAACAGTGACATTTGTTCAATCAAAATAATCTTGTATGGTATAACTAAAAACACAAATAATGTACTGTCAAACTCAATTCAAGCTTACTGTTAGAGCTGCGCCTGAATCTGATGCAAACTTTATGATGAAAATTTTTGATGCTTCGTAATGTTTCAACTAACGTGCAAGAGTGCGTCTGTATTTAATATAAAATATCAATCAGGGATGCCCCGATTAATCAGCAGTAATTTATAAATCTGCCATAATCGACCAAAAATTTTTTTAAATTAATATTACTTCTAGTATGCCAAAAACAAGAGACCATACTGAATCACTTCATTAACAATACCAGACATACCCTCCGTCCTAGAGCAAAGTTGCACCTCCGCCCCCCCCCCCCTCTAAAAAAAAACAAAAAAAAATCAGTTATATTTATCAAAATATGATTTCATGTAAAGAATAAAAAATGTAACAAAGGAAACGGAAATTTACATCACTTTAAATTGATTTTTCAATATTCCCCCTTCCTAAAATTCCCGATTGTGCAATTTGCGCCATGAACCATTCCCCCTTGTTGACACCACTGCAGTAAGTCAATTAATTTTCTTAAACATAAGATGTCATGTAAGTACACACACATATATATTATATTTATCAAGCTAGGGGGAAGGTATATGCTCCACCTAACCGCCCAAAATGGCAGGTCTGGATGCCAGACATGAAGAAAAAAAATCCTACTTCGAAAATAGTTAGATAATCCTGTATAGTTGAAAATTGTAAACAAAAAGAACAGAGAAGGAGAAATGGTAGCATTAAAAATAAACATAATAAGAATAATTCGCATCGATTAATCGGTATTGGCCCATTATCTTCTGCCAATTAATCGGTAATCGGCCAATTTGCTTATCCGTGCTTCTCTATATCAGCGAAAATAAAAGCTCGGGGTTCATTGCTGAAAGCAAAGTTTATTGCGGACTAATTTTCGGGTCTAACAGGGGATAATGACGGACTGTTCAGATAGCACGCTAGTAAGTTATCTAGCTCAGTATTTCTAAAAACTTTATACTCATCGCTGTTAGGAGTGAAGCTTCGTGCTCTTTCGCTTTGAGGGGCTGAACTTTTCTGTTTCCACCTTTAAAACAATATTCATACGTCTATTCTTTTCAAATCTTCAATTTCATCTGTTTCTTTTTTTATTTTTCGAGAATTAAAGTTCGGTGTTTCTTCTCTTATAACGAGCTGACCTTTTCCCCCCCGCCTTCAACAAAAATCTATTTCTAGTTTGTTTTTAAAGCTTTAGCTTCGTTCTCATGTCTTTAAAATGGATTTTGTTTCAGTAGAGCTCCTCTCTGAGAAACATAAACTTATTTTCTACTTTTACAAAATGCTTATTTTTCGTTTGCTTTAGAAATTAAACCTCCTTCTGTCTTCTAATGAACTGAACCTCGTATTTCTTTGTTTATTGTGCTTGAAGATCTAAATTTTGATATCTTCTCATTTAAGAAAATACTTATTTACCGCCTTCCTTTAGAGGCTGAACTTTGTTCTCGTGTCTAATTGAAAACTAAACTTCGTGCTTTCTTGCTCTAAGGAGTTGGACTTCGTTATTACCCTCTTGTAAATCATACTATTGTGTTTAAAAACTTTCACTTCCTTTTCATGTTTTCTTTGTTAGAAAAAGTAAACAATACTAATCATTTTGATCATGAAATTTTCACAAGTGGAGAGGAAGCATTCAGCTTACCTTCATTGCTCATCTGTTTGTTTTTTTCTTTTAAATATCTTTAAGGCCACTTGTGACAGTTACATCTGATATTTAGTATTATTAGTGTTCGCCCAGTGGTTGAAATTCGATTATAACTTATTAGATTTTTCAAGTTCAGCGTGGAACGTTTAACAACTTTTATTGTTTTTTTAGTTTTTCTGTTTGACATTTTAGTTTTTCTGTTTGACAAAAGTTTGTTTTGTTTAAAACATTTCAATTAGCAATAATATCTCCTCAGTGCGAGTGATTGATCACTGAGTTACTTACTTAATTTCATGCATTTGTTACACTTATTATACATTAATTTTATCTTTCTGGCATTCTTCTCCTGCAAAGAAAATAGAAATAAAAGAAATTCATGCCACCCTGTTATTATTGAATAAATTAGAAATACAAAAACTCACTTTCCGTTTACTCGGGCGTTCAAATCGCTGAACAGGGCTGCCGAGAACCAGGGGGGGGGGGGGAATATCGTCGCCACCCTCCTTCCAGCCATTGCTCTCACGTCTTAGTCACAGAAATATTTTACCCTCTTCACTACTCCGATGCCGAACCTATTAATCAGCGAGGCCTGAAACCCCCTCTCGACTGCCCTGCTAATGCAAATCAACAAACTTACGAAATGTTGATTCGAAGCAAAATATCGCGTCACCGCATTTATCTCACTTTATTTTATATTAGGCATTTTTTGCTTCAAATTGTATTTTGTTTTGTTTGACATTGTTTGTTAGACGTTTTATTATCATTTATATATTTTTTGGAAACGGATTAACTGACAACTTAAGATTAGTATTATTTTGCTTTGACATTCATTTAACACATTTTCTCTTTTGTTTGTTCTTGCTATTTCTTCTTCCTTGAATTATAAATAGTACAAAATGTATTGAGCATTGTACAAATATTGTAGATTTTGGATGTAAGGAGTAGTATGAAAGTATGACGAACAAAGCTTCTTGAAAAAGGGCATCGCATCTACGTCGAAAATAGCAAGTAGAAAAAATTAACTAATTTCCAAAAATATTTACTGATAACACTAAAACTCATCAACAGCTACTAAGCAAAAAATAAAGTAAGAAAATCGGTTGAAAAACAAAGGAGAAAATAATGCTTAACTGTTTTGTCTTTGTCTATATATATACATATATATATATATATATGTACGGTACCCACATGGCGATGCCCGTGCTAAGAGTTTAAAGAACGCCGTTTGCGGCGACGCTCTACCATGGTTTTACTGCCAGTGGAAGAACGTCTGTGCGCTTTTGCATGCATAGATTTCTTCTTCGAGAAAGAAATTAAAGCTAATGACCGTGAAGAATTAGTTTTACAAACGCTCTTATTTCATGCCGTAACTAACTTAGAGGCTTGGAACAAACATCCCCTTGTGCAGAAAAAATGCTGTTTCGGGTGACATATAGTATTAATATGTGCAAGGTTTTTTTCACCCCTATATTAGGGAACTTCTTTGGAAATTTTGCTAAAAAACTATTTACAAAAAAAACTAAGTGGAATTTAGAAAAATCTTTTCTTAAAGGATATCTGCTCCCTGTGAGGAATCTACCAGCCATATTTCAAGTTTTTAGAGTTTGTATTTTCTGAGATTTCGTGATTGATCAGTGAGTGGAATTTCACTTATATATATATATATATTACATAACTACATTATGAATTTCTAGTCTCTCTCTCTCTCTCTCTCTCTCTATATATATATATATATATATATATAACGCATTTTTCAACATTAAAATAAGGTCCAGCCTTTCAATTTAATAAGTTATTCTTGGCTGTTTCTCATGCTCGGAATTACTTTTTTTATCATTCGCTTTTAGAAGTTATTCGTGGACAAAATTTCGTATTTTCTCCCTTTGAAGTACCGAACTTCAGTTTTGTTTATGCAGTACTTATCATCCTGTGAAGAAATTGTAACTTTATTCTTTAAAAATTCATTTAGATTTAATATTTTCAATTTTGTTAAAAATACAAAGCTTTGTTCAAACAGCTTTTTTAAAGTATCAAGCTTTACCACTGCTTTGTTTAGGTACTCTTCTTAGTTAACAACACCCTCCTTTTTTTTATTTTTTGAGAAATAGAACTCTATACACAAAAAATCTTTCTAATTTCGAAGTATATTCATATATGAAGACATCGGCTCTAAAATAATAAATTAACTATTTGCATTTTGCTTGCTTTTTAGAACATACGTATTTAACCGTTTGTTTTATTTTCTGAATACATAACTCATTAAGTCTTTTATTAACATAAAATATAAGGTAATAATTCATGCTAATTGTTTTATTCAGGATGTATGAAGACAAGACACATTTTCTTCCGAATGTAAAAATACTCGGACATTTTGATACATTTTATTTCTTTTTGCAAAACATAATTTCCTAAATAGAAACATTTCTCTTTAAAAACTCATAAATCAAGATATTACCTTTTTTCTCTTGCTAATTGGGATAGTTTCTAAGTTTTAAACACACTAATAACATGGGTAAGTAAAGTTGTTTGAAAATGCAAGATCTCGATGTTCTTTCACTTCTAATGTTTCTTTAGAAAAAATGTTTACCATGGAAACAAGATAGATGCAGAGGTTCACCTGAACAAGATATAAAATATGACAAGAAATTTTGTATTTACAGAGTGGAGTTGTCTGCAACAGATGTTTTGACAGTGAAAAAATGAATCCTAATTTGAATAAAGGGAAATTTTCTGTCATTTAAAGATTTTTAGTAAAATGGAAGTTCAGATATTTTTAACCCAAGTCCCTTCAGTAAAAGCCTTCAGTTGGTCTTGCTTTCATTATTCTTTTATATATTGTATAAAGAAAGCTTCAAGAATGAAACCAGTCTGCAAAATAGAGGAAATTTAGTTCTGGAAGGAAATTTTTTTAAACTTCAGCTCTTTAGTGTTCAGGAAACTATTGGGAAAATTAAGTTTAACCTGTCGCTACTCATCTAGGTATCTTTAGGAACAGAATTGCTTTTTATATTGTTTTGAGAGAATATCAATTACAATGAGATGTATTTTAATGTGGCCCAAATTCTTGAAGATCGAATACAAATAACGTATTAACGTACCCATTGCATGCAATTATGTTCGAAAATAAATCTCTCTTTACTATATATAAATGAACTATTTTTATGTAATACTAAAAAAAACTACTTAGTAACTTCGATATACATGGTGTGTGAAATGACTCTTTTAATTCTTTCTTAATTCTTTTTTAAAATGCATGAAAAAAACGAAGCATTTTAAATGTTGAATTACAAAATTGAATCACAAGCTTTGTAAAGGAAATAAATGCAGACGTCTCGGTTTTACGAAAAAGGAAAAAAAGCCTTTATTAGTCATAGATTTTTCATTCAGCAACATTGAACTTCAGGCTCCATAAAAAGTTTACCGACACTTTATAGTAAAATTATTCGTTTTGTCGTTTTTTGACCGTCATCCGATTCTTAGATCAGTCAGTCCAATTAGGATATAATCGTGAATACAATAGCAAACTTCAAAAGAATGAAATGGGCATATGAGGTGATAATTACTATGTTATGTGTGGGCAGTAAAGTGTTTAAGACAGCGTTTCTCAACCTTACAGTATTCGCGGCCCAATTTTCTATAATTTTCAGCCCCCCCCCCCACTTACCATACAATGTATACAACAGTACATACAGAATCAATACTCAATACTGTATATTGAGTACTGATTCTGTTTTTGAATTATTTTTAACTAACTGCCAAAACAAGAGTAAAAACCAGTTATTTAGTAATAAAATTAATTTAGTAATAAATCACAATTTCAGTTTTGGGCAGCAGTAGAGGGTGATTTTTCTGCACTAAAAACATAAGCATTTCGCATTCTGTTATCATTTTCAACATCTTACTTTTGTGAAACTGGATTTTCTGCTCTGGCTTCTTTGAAGACAAACTATAAATCTCGGCTAAATATAGAAACAACTGAGAGTTGCTATTTCTAATATTAAGCCTTCGATTCGAAAAACTTTGCTTTGAAAGACAGGCCCAAGGAAATCCCTAATAATTATTAAATTTGTTTTTAACTTAGTATGTTTTGATTGAGAAAGTTTTAATTTAGTAATTTGTTTTACTTTAATAAATTATTAAATCTATCGAAATGTATTTTGTTTTCTATGTGTACGTGTGCTTTCCTTTCAGTCAGTTAATCAATTTTTTAAAGTAATATTTTCTCTTGGATATTCTCGCGCCTCCCTTCTCGTGTACTCGCGCCCCCCAAGGGGGGGGGGGGTCGCGCCCCACAGGTTGAGAATCGCTAGTTTAAGAGCATTTGGCGTACTGGCCATATTCTAAATACGTCAGCACTGGTTGTATGTGGAAAAAAGGAAATGCAAATGTAATTGTCAAAACTAACTAGTTTTGTAAGTATTATTGTAAAATTATTCTTTGGAATTATAAAATAACAAAACTATAAGTAAATTGTGCAAAATAATTTCGTAGAATAATTATAGAAATTATCTCAGTAGTCTTATGACACTTTCATTATATTTATTTATTGTGTACACGAGTTACTTCCCGTAATATGCCTCGAAAATTCACGATTATTTGCGATTTAATTTTCCATAAAAATATTGCGTGCCATTTGGACTTGCCGTGACGAACGTCCAGAAGAATATACAATAACAGTATTTTTTTATATATTTTACTTCGAACTGTTTACTACAAAAGCGTTCTTTTCTAAGTCATTACGCAGACGTAATTTGACACAGAGCAATTAAAGTCATCGAAAACAGCTTTCCTAGCAGCCTCTACTTGTGATTTTCATTTTGCGTGTGTGGCTAGTTTTATCAGGAAAAAAAACTTACTTCCTTCCGCCTGCTTCCGAGCTCTGCGCTGTCCAGGATGCGCGAGTTTTATTCTCAAATCGAATTTTGCGGCTCGCAAGGAGGGGGAGTCAAACCAGGAGGTTACTTCTTTAGGTAAGAACAGCGAAGCATTTTCGTTTGGACACCTGTGAATTCCGCTTCACCCCCGACCTTTCAGAGCGCACGGCTGTGACGTCAGCTCTGGATCGAAGCCCCCCCCCCCCCCTCACACCTGAAATTACTCTTTTCTACAGAAAGATTGTAGCTTCTTTTAAAACATTTTTTTTTTTGTTGATGCTTCAAGAAATTGAAAAGGTTTTCTGATTTCCCAGAACTTAGGTTTGCACATTGCATGCACGAGATTTTTCCTGCCAACTTCTATGTCGCGTATGCTTTATGTCAAATGTGTGAAATGTGGTTCAATGCAGCATTAATTGCACTTATGAACAATGCGCGAAAATTCTATTAAAAAAGCTGAGAAAAATTTCTTTCCGGCTATTTGAGAAAATTAAATATCTTATGTCATTTTTACCTGGAAATATGTCATTTTTACCATCTTCAATGGCTATAACCCACTTTTTCTCATGCTTTAAAAATTTCAAGAAAACATTCTCTGATTATCCGGAATTTGTTTTCGCTTGTTACGTGTTTCATATCTTTTTTTGCTCACATTCTACGTCATATAGAAAAGTGATTTCGTAAACGTTTTTTGTCAGTTAAAAATTTCTTTTGGAGAATTTCGCCAAAAAATGACTCAAAAAATTACTTTCTTCTATTAAAGAAGATATGTTTTAAAAGAACGTTGCCTAACCTTGAAGCAAAAACTCCTTTATCTGACTTACATTGCACGAATCGTCTGGTAATCTGGATCCTTTTAATTCGTTTTCTGCTAGTTGCAGCAGAACACGCATAAATGCGATAATGTTTTTTTTTTTTTTTACTGTAGAATTTGATGGAAAATGAAATATAAGGCAATATAGATATAGTCATACCTTGCGATTTCCCTTGCATCACATTGCAAGAGGGAAATAGCATGTAGTGTTTTAGGTAAAGTTTAATAAGGGATATGAAATATCTTTAAGCATTTACACTAAAACTGAAAATTTTTAAGTCCCAGTTATCGACTCTTCAGTTTTCCAATTCCTTTAAAAAAACACCCTTAATGAGGGAATTTTCTAAAAACAGTTATATAACGAGAAAACATATAACCATGATTAATAACGAAGTACTCAATGTAAGCGTATCTGATATCATTTTTTTTTTTTTAAATAACTACAACTTATTACGATCAAGCAACCGACTAGTTAGGAAAATAATTTATTCATTCTTTCATTTAGTTGTTTTTTTTACTTATTTTTCCTTTTAGAGATATTTTTACGGAGTATTTAAACTCCTTTAATGCGAAACAAACTATATTTGGTAAAAAATCAAAAGGAACAAGAAGTTCCGTCTAGAACTAAATGAGCCTACTTTCCTGTATACACCAACTTCGAATTTATAATTTAGCTATTTTTCTCTCTCATTTAGCTTTAGTTCTTCATTACTTCAAATATACCTTTTTCAAGGGTTTATACAGATTCGTTCAATCATTCATTTATTCAGTCATTCATGTATTTATTCACTCATTTATTCATTCATTCAAAGGAGGGGGAGGGGGGAGGGGAAAAAAAGGAAAAAGGAAAACTAACAAGAAAACCAAGAAAGAACAGCAAATTAAAGGAACTTATGCCACACCTGTGAAAAATAAGGAGTTGAGGAAGAATCATTAACCAAATTAGAACTATTCCTGTTAATATGATAAGCTTCCCAAAAGTCAAGCTCTAAAGGGGAAGAACATTTTTGAATAATTTTCCCAAAATTGAAATCAAAAGAGTGGTTGGAATTCCAACAATGTTGAGCAATACCAGACTTATTTAACTCTTGCTTTCGTACATAACCTTTATGCTCATTTAACCGAATTTCCAGAGCACGTTTTGTCTGTCCAATGTAAGAAAAGCCGCAACGGCAACTAGTTTGGTAAATACCCCAAGTATTAAGTTGATCGACAGGATCTTTAAGAGAAGAGAAGGAAAGTTTGTTGCTAGGAGCAAAAACGACTTGAAATTGAAACCTTTTTAGGATTTTAGCAATACGAAAACTGACAGAATGAAAGAATGGTAACACAACCAAATTCTTTCTAGAAACCACATAATTGGAACCAGAAGTTTTTTTAGAAAGTTTGTTATGAATAGAATCAATTAAAAAAGTGAGAAAATCCTCTATCAACAGCTACAGCTTTCAGATAGTTGAGTTCAACCTTGAGAAGCTCAGGAGAAGAGCAAATATTAATCGCACGATGGACAAGAGCATTAAAAGCAGAATATTTGTGGTTGGGAGGATGAGACGACAGTCTTTGAGGAGGTAAAGAAACAACGAAAGGTTTACGATAGACAGAAGTAGTGAAACCAGACTCACTCCTAGAAATCAAAACATCAAGAAACGCGAGGCAACTATTAAGTTCTTTCCACAAGAAAACTGGATATTAGGATCAATGGAGTTCATAATAGAAAGAGCATCATCAATACCTAACAAGTTACTGTCCGTTAGGACAAAACAATCATCCACATAACGAACATAAAATTGAAATTGCAATTTCTGGAATAGTTTTTCCTCAAAATAATGCATATAGAAATCACTTAAAATAGGACTAAGAGGACTTCCCATAGCCAGGCCATCTACCATAGCATAAAATTTACCATTAAATACAAAAGTGCTCTGTTGCAAGCACACACGAGTAAGAAAAACTAACTCCTCAAATTCTACAGAAGTAAAATGGAATTCAGAAAGCCTATTCCTGAGGCAAGTCAAAGCGCCATCAACAGGAACATTAGTAAACAAAGAATTAACATCAAAAGAGGCCATAACCGAATTATTCGGAACGGAGTTATGAAGTTTCTTAACAAGATCGATGGAATTTCTAACAGTGAAAACATTCCGGCTCCTAAGTGGAGAAAACACAGAAACTAAATACTTGGAAAGTTTATATGAAGCAGCGCCAATATTGGAAACAATTGGTCTAAAAGGAATACCTGCCTTGTGTACCTTCGGTAAAGCATAGAAACGCCCACAATTAGCAACAGAAGGAATCGCAGATCGTTTAGCAATCAAAGGAATAGAATGAACAGACTTAACAGCAGAAGAAATAGCTTTTAACTCCTTGTCGCTAGGATCTTTATAAATTTCAGAATAAGGACCAGAAGCAATTAAGTCATCAGTTTTTTCAACATAAGATGATTTATTAAGAACAACAATCTGACTACCCTTGTCAGCTTTGGTAATGACCAAATCAGAATTTGAGACTAAATTATTGACACAGCGTTTCACAGAATGGGTAAAACCAATATTAGGAACTTTTGAATTGAAATCAACATTGGAAGCAATAAGATGCCGAACTGACTCTTTTTGAGTGGAAGTTAAGGCACTAAATTTGAAAGCTTTTTCAACCGGAGCAATAAGTTCAGAAAAAGAAGGCATTTTAGCCAAAGCAAAATTGTTATTACATTTCAAAGCATTTATTTCATTACTATTCAAAGGAAATTTCGAAAGATTTACAACCGCATTCCTATTAACAAGAGGCAAATCAGCAGGAACAGGAACATTTGAATTGTTACACAACTTGGTAAATTTCTTATTTAAAGTAATTTTGTGACTGTCAGATGAAGGAAGAGCTCTTGCCCATGACATTCTATCAATGGAATCAAAATCGAAAATAGAATTAGATACAGAAAGATGTAAATCATAAAGTTCACGTTCTATGAACGAAAGTTTTTTCCTAGTTTCCTGGATAGAAGCTCTAAGTAAAGCTAATTTAGAACGAAAAATTACTTTATCAACCCTAACAGAACGCGGTAAAAACACTTTAAAGTGATAAACTTAGGAATGACTTTCTTGCGCCTGCAAGCCTGGAGAAATTTTAAATGGTTCAAAAACCGAACCTTTTTAATTCGTAGATTATAAAATCTGTTAACCTGAGACATAACCAGAATCAAAACAAACAAAACATAAGGGAAAAAACAATAGCTAAACCGCTCAATAAACAAAAATAAACAGAAAGAACAAATTTCAAAAACAAATGCAGAGCATACACGACGTAACAGTATGCGGAACGAATGTCAGAAAACAAAAAAGCAAAAACAAACAGTCAAGAAAGGCGATGAGGAAAGAACAAAAATCAAAAACTCACCAAGCAGCGAACAGATGGAAGAACAAAACAAAAGAAAGAAGAACAAAAATTCTACTTCCACTTCACACTGCCTTTATTCTCATTGGTTTACAGTTAATTCCTTAGATATATAAGCTTTGTTTTTGTTGTTTTGTCTACTTCATTTGAATGTTTTGCATCTATACTCAACTGCAAAGTTTCTTGACTATGGAGAAATATGCTGAGAGCAAGCGAAGAAAGTAGTTCTTCGCTCGGTGTCCGATTTTCGAGTTAGACTAAGCACTTCGCTATAGAAATATGATAAGGTATTTTAACCTTTATTTGTCGTAATTTTCATAAAATGTTATATATTTTCAATTTTACGAGAAGCGTAACGCGAATTAATACCTTCATTTAGAACTAACGCTCTAGCCAATAAGAGCTCAGGAGCAGTTGGCGATCTTCCGATAAGCGTTTTGGCGAGATTTGGAATTGTTTATATTTATGTCTGACTCGCTGACTTGTGACTTTGCTTAAAGCTAAACAATTTTTATTATTCAATTCTTTAATATAGTTATTATTATTATTATTGTTAATACCGTTCTTTTTATTATTCTTATATTCGTTAATATCGTTATTATTATTTTTTTGTTAATATCGTTCTTCTTCTTATTTTTATATTCGTTAACATTGTTCTAAAAAAATATTATATTCGTTAATATCATTGTTATTATAAGAATGGAATCTACTCCAAAATTGAACTACGTATTTCAACACCACAAGAAAGGCAGTGCTCTGAAAAGAGAATACTCATGAATGTATTTCACAAATTGCAAGAATGGAATCCACCATTTGAGAAAAACTAGATAAGTCGATTTTTGGCTAAAATGAGATAAATACCCTGAGCAACCTATATTGGTCTCCTACACATCCTGTAAAAGTATGAAAGTCATAATGTCAGTGGTGTTCTTTAAAATCATTGTGCATTATTAGACCATTTTAAAACCATAGTGTATTTCAAAATATAGCTGTAATAAAAAACGTTTTTTGATGTTTGTACAATATCTATCTGCATAAAAGTATTAAGAGTATAATTTCTCTTTTTTCTTTTGTTTTTGTTGAAGAAAGGAGTAATTTATGATGAAAATATATTTGATCCAATAAAATAAAGAATAATTGCGTAAAAAAATAAGTTTTTAAATTTGTTACGTTGTCTTTTTCTGATAAACAGACAAATGATTTTTAAAACATGCAATGTGCCAAATAGAGTGCTTAATCGGATTATTCGCCAAGTTGGTAGCTTGGCGTCTTTTCGACCCTTCTCCAGTAACACAACAGCTTCGCTGTTTACTCATATCTTCTGCCGCGCGTTGTGACGTCATTGTCAAGAAACGTTGCAGTCTAGTATAGAAGCTCCCTGTGGCATTGAAAAAGGGATTCCAAGCAATCCCGAAACAAATGTCTACGTTTTAATGCTCATTTGTGCTTTAAATTAACGTGAAATTATATTTCTAATACTGTTTACCAGCACAAAGTTAAATTATTATTATCTGTTAGGCTTAACATGCCTGAATTTTTGTTCTTCTTTCTTTTGTTTTGCTCTTCCATCTGTTCGCTGCTTGGTGAGTTTTTGATTTTCGTTCTTTCCTCATCGCCTTTCTTGACTGTGTTTGTTTTTGCTTTTTTGTTTTCTGACATTCGTTCCGCATATTGTTACGTCGTGGATGTTTTGCATTTGTTTTTGAAATTTGTTCTTTCTGTTTATTTTTGTTTATTGAGCGATTTAGCTATTGTTTTTTCCCTTATGTTTTGTTTGTTTTGATTCTGGTTATGTCTCAGGTTAACAGATTTTGTAATCTACGAAATAAAAAGGTTCGTTTTTGAACCTTTTAAAATTTCTCCAGGTTTGCAGGCGCAAGAAAGTCACTCCTAAGTTTATAACTTTAGAGTGTAATTTACCGCGTTCTGTTAGGGTTGATAAGGTAATTTTTCGTTCTAAATTAGCTTTACTTAGAGCTTCTATCCAGGAAACTAGGAAAAAACTTTCGTTCATAGAACGTGAACTTTATGATTTACATCTTTCTGTATCTAATTCTATTTTCGATTTTGATTCTATTGATAGAATGTCATGGGCAAGAGCTCTTCATTCATCTGACAGTCACAAAATTACTTTAAATAAGAAATTTACCATGTTGTGTAACGATTCAAATGTTCCTGTTCCGGCTGATTTGCCTCTTGTTAATAGGAATGCGGTTGTGAATCTTTCGAAATTTCCTTTGAATAGTAATGAAATTAATGCTTTGAAATGTAATAACAATTTTGCTTTGGCTAAAATGCCTTCTTTTTCTGAACTGATTGCTCCGGTTGAAAAAGCTTTCAAATTTAGTGCCTTAACTTCCACTCAAAAAGAGTCAGTTCATCATCTTATTGCTTCCAATGTTGATTTCAATTCAAAAGCTCCTAATATTGGTTTTACCCATTCTGTGAAACGCTGTGTCAATAATTTAGTCTCAAATTCTGATTTGGTCATTACCAAAGCTGACAAGGGTGGTCAGATTGTTGTTCTTAATAAATCATCTTATGTTGAAAAAACTGATGACTTAATTGCTTCTGGTCCTTATTCTGAAATTTATAAAGATCCTAGTGACAAGGAGTTAAAAGCTATTTCTTCTGCTGTTAAGTCTGTTCATTCTATTCCTTTGATTGCTAAACGATCTGTGATTCCTTCTGTTGCTAATTGTGCGCGTTTCTAGGCTTTACCAAAGGTACACAAGGCAGGTATTCCTCTTAGACCAATTGTTTCCAATATTGGCACTACTTCATATAAACTTTCCAAGTGTTTAGTTTCTGTGTTTTCTCCACTTAGGAGTCGGAATGTTTTCACTGTTAGAAATTCCATCCATCTTGTTAAGAAACTTCATAACTTCGTTCCGAATAATTCGGTTATGGCCTCTTTTGATGTTAATTCTTTGTTTACTAATGTTCCTGTTGATGGCTCTTTGACTTGCCTCAGGAATAGGCTTTCTTAATTCCATTTTACTTCTGTAGAATTTGAGGTGTTAGTTTTTCTTATTCGTGTGTGCTTGCAACAGAGCACTTTTGTATTTAATGGTAAATTTTATGCTATGGCCTGGCTATAGGAAGTCCTCTTAGTCCTATTTTAAGTGATTTCTATATGCATTATTTTGAGGAAAAACTATTCCAGAAATTGCAATTTCAGTTTTATGTTCGTTATGTGGATGATTGTTTTGTCCTAACGGACAGTAACTTGTTAGGTATTGATGATGCTTTTTCTATTATGAACTCCATTGATCCTAATATCCAGTTTTCTTGTGAGAAAGAACTTAATAGTTGCCTCGCCTTTCTTGATGTTTTGATTTCTAGGAGTGAGTCTGGTTTCACTACTTCTGTCTATCGTAAACCTTTCGCTGTTTCTCTACCTCCTCACAGACTGTCATCTCATCCTCCCAACCAAAAATATTCTGCTTTTAATGCTCTTGTCCATCGTATGATTAATATTTGCTCTTCTCCTGAGCTTCTCAAGGTTGAACTCAACTATCTGAAAGCTGTAGCTGTTGATAGAGGATTTTCTCATTCTTTAATTGATTCTATTCATAACAAACTTTCTAAAAAAAACTTCTGGTTCCAATTATGTGGTTTCTAGAAAGAATTTGGTTGTGTTACCATTCTTTCATTCTGTCAGTTTTCGTATTGCTAAAATCCTAAAAAGGTTTCAATTTCAAGTCGTTTTTGCTCCTAGCAACAAACTTTCCTTCTCTTCTCTTAAAGATCCTGTCGATCAACTTAATACTTGGGGTATTTACCAAACTAGTTGCCGTTGCGGCTTTTCTTACATTGGACAGACAAAACGTGCTCTGAAAATTCGGTTAAATGAGCATAAAGGTTATGTACGAAAGCAAGAGTTAAATAAGTCTGGTATTGCTCAACGTTGTTGGAATTCCAACCACTCTTTTGATTTCAATTTTGGGAAAATTATTCAAAAATGTTCTTCCCCTTTAGAGCTTGACTTTTGGGAAGCTTATCATATTAACAGGAATAGTTCTAATTTGGTTAATGATTCTTCCTCAACTCCTTATTTTTCACAGGTATGGCATAAGTTCCTTTAATTTGTTGTTCTTTCTTGGTTTTCTTGTTAGTTTTCCTTTTTCCCCTCCCCCCCCCCCTCCACCTCCTTTACATGTGTAATTTGTTTTGCTTTTTGTTTTGGTATTTTTTGTACTTATTTTATTTTCATTTTATTCTTTGTATTTCATTTTATTATTTCTGCAATTTTCATGTATTTTCGCATTTTTATTCATGTTGTCGTCTTTTTTGTTTTGTTTTTATTGATATTCCTTTTTACTTCCTGTACTTTCAGCTGGATTCGTTTGTTGCTCTCTTATTGGTACCTTCCCTGCTACTTCTACTTCCACTTCGCACTGCCTTTATTCTCATTGGTTTACAGTTAATTCCTTGGCTATATAAGCTTTGTTTTTGTTGTTTTGTCTGCTTCATTTGGATGTTTTGCATCTAGAAGCTCCCTGTCGCATTGAAAAAGGGATTCCAAGCAATCCCGAAACATATGTCTGCGTTTTAATGCTCATTTGTGCTTTAAATTAACGTGAAATTATATTTCTAATACTGTTTACCAGCACAAAGTTAAATTATTATTAACTTACCAATTAATTCGGCTGTTTTCAGACGACCCCAGTTTTCGCATTATTTTCTCCACCAATCTAAAATGATACAGCACAATATAATTGCTAATGTTTTGAAAATGACCTTGATATGTATGGTAATCATGAAATCGATTCCTGAAGCAAAGCTAATATCTTTTATAAAAATAGTGAAAAGGTTTTCAAAAAACCGTGAAAATTGATTTTGTTGAGATTTGTCGGTTAGAAGCAGCAAATGTTGGAATTCATTTCTTGTCAGCTGCCGAGCTAATGTTCCTCTTACTCAAAGCTCTTCGAAAATCTCGGAAGAGAAATAAATCCTAAGCCGCGGAAAATAAAATGCTAAAAAATCTATTCTTTTATCTTAAAAGTCTACTTTGTTTAAAGAATATGGCAAGCGCATCAGTTTTCCTTTAAATGTTCTGCTATTTTCTCGAAAAAAGGCGAGCTGCTTTCGTTTTTGCATGAGCATGTTTAAAAATTCACACGTTATGGATTATATCCTTTTTCCTATCTTTTCTTCTGCTTTTTTTGAATATGCTTTATGAAAAATAGTGCTTCAATTAAAAAATAAAAATGCTGCAAATTTTTGATTTGCTGAAAGTGAAAGATTTATTTTTCAAAAATATATTTTTAAAAAATCTTGATTGAAATGAATGTGGCTTGAGCGCTTTTAATTATCTCGTTTTTAAATTGCGTTGACAGTTAATTTAACGGTGGCTTTTAAAGTAGCGGAAAAGAATGGCGAGATTAAGTGAAAAAGAACCAAGATAACTCTCCAATTTAAAACTCAGAATTGCATTAGATTATGAGACTACGCGCAAATTCTAATTTTCACAGGAATTATTTTTCAAAATTTAGCATTTCTAACCTTCTTTATTTGTTTTATGCAGTTTTAAAGTACTTTCGTGTGAACTTGAAGATATAAGGTTTCAAAAAATTGTATTTTGATTCCTTATGCTGAATATTATTTCTGTGTAATGTTGAAAACCTGATTTCCAAGTAAATGTAGGTTTGAAAATGCAATGTAAAATTTTAAAATCTTAACATGTTTTTAAATATATCTTCACAAAGTTTAGTATTAATTTTCACGATAGCGTCATAGTTATCAGGCATTCATGTAAAGGACGACAACTCACGTTGCGTTTCATCCGGCAATCTTACTACCGACGTAGCCTGTTATCCGTTAGCGTTTTATGTTATCCAACGTTCCATGCTCGAGTAGACATTCATGTAACCGACGTTCCGCGTTATTCGAAATTCATGTTCACACTGTCCCCCTTTTTAACTGATATCCGTTTATCGACACGGCATTAAAAAATTCAATAAAATGAAATTTAGAACTATTCTAAATATGATCGTTTCTCTTAGCAATTGTCCTAATTTTCGAAGTTAGGGCAATACATAATAGCATAACGGGTGCTTGTTTTTGTGCGTAGTTGATAAAGCTTCATAAAAAAATCAAAAATATGTATTGTGGAGTTATAGATTATTTGAATAGTTCATTTCAAGTAGCAATTTATAATAAAAATTCAAAAAAGTGTTTCGCAGTTTCAAAGAAATCATGCTTTAGTGAAGCTGAAAATTATAACTTCTTTTCAGTTACATTTTGAACAAGGAGTTCCCTGCAAGCCGGAATCACATGTATACAATTTTCGTCAATGATTTGGGCCTTAAAATCCTGCACGAAACCAATATCTCTATTTTTCAAGTGCTTATTCAAGATTTCTTGAAGGCATATTTCGGTTGTATTGTGAAAAAGAAACAACAGTTACGCAGTTTCGTAGTAGTAAAAATTGAAAACACAGTCGAAAGAATGGAAAACGACATACCAGTGTGACTAGAATTAGAATACATTTCAACAAATCGACATAATTCAGCGTCTATCTAATTATTGCTTTATATAACGCTAAAATAGATGGTTTTATGATGACACGAAAAATTGTGTCAATTTTTTGAGTGCGAAAAGATGGTGCTGAAGTTAACCCTAATTTAGGTGCAACACATGCAAATAAACACCAGGCTCTAGTAAAATTATGTACCAAAAAATGACGCTGCAATTGGCATCATTTTTTGGTACAGTCTATCTTCAAATTTTCAGTGTACCAATTTTGATCTTCCAACACACCTACACATTTCCAGGCCGATTGAGTCGGATAACGAAGAATGTTTGCCATATTTTACATTAATTAACATGTATGTAATATTGTGTTAGTTATAATTTTGAAGGTGCAAAGTTTTTAAGGAAGAAAACGGTATAGATTGTTCATAATAATAATTTAGCTGTTGAGAAGATGACTTAACCATTTTAAGGAATATCTGGTTTAACAGCATACATGCTTTAAGAAATGTTAAAATAAACGATACAATAATACGATTGGTGTTAAAATGAACTAATTGGAAAATAAATGTCCTCTGCCATCGACCAAATCCACATAATACTAGTCCACATACGCAGTCGTATATTTGATCTAAAATATTTAGCCACTTACATATTCTGTTGAAATGGGAACTATTTGCGGAAATTGTGTGGAGTAATTAGAATAGATTTTAAATTGCTCTCGGTGAATTTACCCTACAACTGGCAGTTTTGGAATACAATATTTCTTCTCTGGACTCAATTTGCTGACGAAGTTTACGTGAAATTAAGGATTCGCGTGCTATAAAATGATCGTTATTTCTTAAAATATTATCTAACAATCTGTCCCTATGTTTAAAAAGAAAAAAGAAAGATAAAAGAAAAAAAGAAACCTTAAATTTCGAATGATTAAGTTTCCTTCATGTTTCCCAAAATTACGCATGAGTTTTGAATCTGGTTACACATATCTACATATTTTGCTTTCTAAGCAGAACACAGTGTTGATTTTAGAGCAAACATAAATTTTATAGCTTGAAATTAATAATATTATTTTGCTAATGGATGCATGTTGGATCGGTTCTAATTTTTGTGTTAACTTTGTTTTATTTTTAAGGCCATTTAATCTCGTGAATTTTCATGTTTGGACTCTTATAGGGTCCAGACTACCCTATAAGATCTATCTTGTTTGGACAATATTGCGAATGCGTTGCAGTAATAAATTTCTAATTGCATTGTTATGTATATGAGTTACTCTTACATTATAAATAATTAAACACAAGAGAAATCAACATCAGTGTTATAAAATTCCTACAAATTTCAACTTTTAATTGGAAATTGCTCAAATGTGTTGAGTCTTCATGTCAATAAATATTACAAAACCTAAAATATTTCTATGAGTGAAAATATGCATATCGTAGTTATGAAAAGTTACGCATGATTTTCTTTCTGTTCTGCTTCATTTTATTTTCGCAATATTCATTTTAGCAAACAAAAAATTATAGTAAAAAACATAACCTGCCAAATGAATTATAATCTTTTAAAATAATTGACTTATAAAACTTGGATAGTAATGCTTCACATACGTAAGAATTAGGAAACAAAAATTAAACGATAATAGTATGTTGTTTATCTCCTTTTATGTCAAAATTCAACTTTCATTTATGTGGAGAATGAGTCATGATGTTACACTTGTAGCTTTGTTGGGCATACGCCACTTAGTGAGTTTCTCCCTCATTTTCTTAAAATATTATTTAGTAAATTCTCATCAAAGATAAGGCAATGAACAACATTCATTTTTAATTCGATTTCATTTCGTACTATTTGATCGATCATATTTGTTTAAGAAGCATAAAGGTAAAGTGTGGGTTGGGATGAATAATCAAATTTTTGGGAATTCCAAATGAGTCCATGATAAGTATAATTTTTACGTATCATTGAGAGGTGTAAATATCTCTGTGCTTTAGTTGAACCTATTAAAAAACAAATGAACGATGGTTGTGAAACGATGCAGAGAAAGAAAATATCGAAAAGCATTCAAACTGTTGAACTGTTATTTCGTTTCTTTTCTATTTTACAAAGTAGTAGAATTTTATTTAAACTTAGCAATAGCCTAACAAACAGTTCTTATTTCCTTCAGATAGCAAAGTACACTTTTGTTGCGTGTAGCAGTCAAGAATAACTTAATAAAACAAACAGCTTGAATAACAGCTTTCATTGTAATATTTCTGCTTATAATTTACGATGGTAAAGCTTTACAAAATTTTCCTCATCTTCATTAAATGAATAACGTAGTGTTTGCGTTTGAAAATATACAGACGAAAATTATTGACAAATGTTTAACAAGGAAGCTACCAGTTTTCAATTTCCATAATCCTTTGGCATAAATATCGCGATCGCTGTATTAAATTGAAAATTTATTACAGTATTTGCATATTTAGGTATTAATATAATTTTAGTCCCATCGCGTATAGATCTTTACGTATTTATATTTTTTTTATATTTTAAAGAAAGAAGCAAATAATGATGAAAGTTTTAAAAGACTTAAGTAATGACATTTTGTAAAATGAAATAAGGATTTTAGCATCCAATTGTGAAGCATGTACTAATTTTTACTTTTTACTTTTGTATTAAATTTATCATACAAATAAAGGATGCTGTAAAAATTGTTTCTCTGTGAGCGTAGTGTCAATGCAGAGAAAACAACATGTTCCTATGAAGAATCCAATCAGTGTGGCCAAAAATGTACCTACGTTGTCTAGCATCAAGTTGTTCGTCTACCAGTCTACCTATAAAACCACTTCACATTACTTATAAATGATGTTAGTTTTTGTAAAATATTATTTGCTGTATATGTACTAAGCTCAGTCGATGCTCCAGAAGCACGTGTACAATTTCCCTTGCATAATTTAACATGCAGTTATTTCAATTTCAATACATTTTTGAAATTTAAAAAATTGTTCTTGAATGAGAATGTATTTATCTGAAGAATAATACGTAATATAACGAGGTCAAAATATTAAAAGGAAATCCGCAGAATGCAACCTTCTATTAATGTGACGTGTGTAATTAATATAACTAAAGATATATGTCATTGATGGATTACGCTCCAGTGGAACCCAAGAGAAAAGTGACATTCAGTTAATTTCTTAAGTAAAGACGTAAAGATCAATTTAAATGAACCGGTTGCACATCGTAGCTAAAGTTTATAAAAATTTACGAGAATAAACATTCTTTTTCAATATTACTCAGTATTCTGAAATCAACGCGATGTATTTTGAGATGTGCATGTTTTGGCTTAACAACAACAACAACAAAAATAATCCCTTGAAATATGTATAATATTTAACTGTTTTCAAGTAGCGCAATGCATGCAGAAAAATAGGCATTGCTCAACATTTTTTATGGATTTTCATTGCGCATCTCACACACACACACACAAAAAAAAAGTATTTCATCACAAAAAAAATATTACTTCAGCCCATTAGCTTACTGTAGAGTAGATACATACTCGCAGGCATAACTATGAGAAGCTTCACGTAACTTTTAGAGATTTTTAAAAACAGTTTCGTTATAAAACAAGCCTGACGAAATCTTGTTCAGAAATATTTTGTAAGAGAAGATTCTTTTCAATGAAAAACACCGTTATAAGGTGTGCAACCGCAAAAATAATTATATTCGTGTTTTGATCATGATGAATAAAAATATTACTTCTATTTATAGCAGTTTTCATTAACTTTTGGGGGGGGGGGGGAAGTGTTTTCTATTATTCTCCTAATTTTAACTGAAAGAGAATATTTCCGACTTAATCTCCAACACACACATATCGTCGCCTCAGAGCAACAGTAAGACATCTAAATCACTTTCCTATAAAAGCAATTAAATTTTTCAAAACACCACTGAAGATGTAATCAAAAGTTAGGGGAGTTCTCAAAATTTCAGTAAAATCCCTGAACTACAGCCTTAGATATTTAGAATTGAAAAAAAACAGCAAATTTTAAAAATCAATTTTATAGGAAATTCTGGTTTTACTCACATCCTACTGTTGCTCTGAGGCGACGATATATATATGTGTATATTTATATATATATATATAAACACACAAACAAAGAGAGGTACGTAAGTGAAGTAAAAACTGTCCAAGAAAATATAAAAAATAATTCTGGAAAAGTGCAGGGAAAAGTATAATTGTCCAGCCAAAGAAAAAAAATACTACCTTTCCGCTGAGACATGAAAACGTCTCAGTATGTATGAAAAATATTTCTTAGAAAATTTTTCCCATCATTGTATGTAACCCTTAGGGAAGTGACGGTGAACGGTTTTTTTTTTTTTCCCGCAGTGGTCAGATCGATAAAGCACTAAGGCGCAAGAAATAATTTTAACACATTAAATCTAAGATCGTGCTCTCAGTCAGAAATAAATACGTTGATGTTATAAGGGGAATTTTAAAAAATATTTATTACGGGCGAGAAATTTCAGAAATTTATTTTATTGATCTTTTTGGTTTCGATATATATGTTAAATTATGCTCTTTACGTCAACGAGTGTCTGAACATTATTGAATCACTTTGGGGAGGACGTTCAAATAATTTAAGGGAAAAAATATAGGATAGTAACGTTAATGAACTATAAGTTTCATTGTACCCCTATACTTACATGTCAATCACTTACATCTACATTACTTCTTATTTTTTTACACGAAAGTCTTTGGATGACGCGTTATATCGCATGTTGAGATAGAGAAATATTTTGGCATAGCTGATAACATTTTTCCAACAAATACATAACTAGTATAAAAAGGCAAGTTAAGGGATGTTGTAATACCTCTTGTTGGTTTCTGCTCTTACCGCGATCGCGATCACAATCGCTAATGTTTTGAGTGGGAAAATGAGTTTGAAGGAAAAAAATCAAAGTTTTATTGATTTTGTTTTGAAAGTGTGGAATTTTGCATAATTGTGATGGAACACTACAAAATTGCAACATGACTTTTATTCTTGATAGCTTCGTTGAATTTGCCATGATTATTTGTTAATTTTTTCAGCAAATGCCTTTTTCTGCAAATTATTTGATAAAAATTATAACAATGCAAAAATAAAATAAATAACCTTTTATCAAGACTGTGATAAGGCTCTTTAATTACTGAAAAACAATCAATGTGTAATGCCAAATATGTTCTTTGAAAGTTTTACTGCTGTGCAGATTGTATTGAACGTTGCTACGTTTGCAGTATTATTTTAAAATTGAGCATTGCAGTGAACATTTTCGAAATTAATGAGAATTTTTGAAACTTTGATTAGTTATTTTTAATGAGTATTTTGAATTAATACCAATTTACCACTACGTTGTAACACACAGAAACCCAAAATGAATTTTCATGTCTTACATTTTTAACAACTTCCACACTTTCACTAGCAGCTTCTGAGATTATTTACGGATTGATCGAAAGAGAAGATACTTTCCGACCCTCTAAAACGATCCGTATGTCAACGGAGATGTTTACACGTAGCTCCGATGTCTTATTTCATTAAGTAAAGTGTTATACCATTAACAAAACTTAAGTTGTGGGAAAGTTACATGGTTCGTCCCTCTAAAGCTACTTTATAAAGCAAATTGCTTCCGAAGAAAGCAAAGATTAATTTTGTGTTTTATTTTTCATTGGCTGCGCATATAATTAGCTTTTTTTTTACCCTTAATGGGAAATATTTTAATCCTTCATGAAAAAACAAATGAAGAATTTCAAGGGGGGGGGGGGAGAACAGTCACAATTTTCTAGATTTTGGACAACGGATTTATTAGAATTTTTTTTCTAATGTGTTGCTATTCTCTTCTGCCAATTGCAGACCTAGAGCTCTCCCCAGAGATTGGTACCATCTCGTTCAGCGGCACCACAATGAGTGTGGTACCATCGCCGCATGAGAATTTTGACGTATAGTTTCTTCACGTGAACGGCCGAGCATCCGGACTCTGACTCTGTGGAATCGAAATTGCGCTCGGAATTTAATTTCCAAGAGTATCCAAGCCAAATGTCTACTCAAGGGATCTTTTACATGACACATAATCATACGACATGGGCACAGACGATTTTATACATCTTGAAAGTCCCCCGACACTGCCAGGTTCAATTTTGTGACCTGAGACGTACGAGTCCCGCGCCTTACCACGACGCACCGTCCCGGCGATTTATTAGAAATTCAGTTCAGAAAAGAAAATCTTTTGAAGAAAAATCTACATATTCGAAAATACGTTTATAATGGCTCATACAGGTAGCAAACAAAAGAAAGGTATTCGAATAAAAATTCCTATTCCCGTAAATTTGCTGATTTTTTAATGAAAACAAATGCCTCCAGATTTGTAATCTCTTAAGCTTCGCGTATATTAACAACTAAATCGTTTTTAACCGTAAAAATTTCTTCATCTCTTTACCTTTTTCTCTGAGAAAGAAATATTTTCGTCATTTGTTTTTAAGATAAAACGCAGGAAATATTACTTCCACTGATTTAGAAATGGTTCACAAGCACATAAACAGGGTAATTTAATAAATGACTGCAATTTCAGTTTTGAAGTTTTTTTTCTTTAGGGAGGAGAGAAAAGAAGGAGAATGCAAAATTTAATGACTTAAGCGTAGAAATAAAGCTGAATAGAGTGGCATTAGGATTTAGGATTGTTTAGTTTAAAGCAAGAGAAAGTGATAAACTACTTTGTTGAGATTTCAAAGAATGGAAAGGTTAAAATATATTATATATTATTTGAAAGAGATGTACGTAACTGAGGAACTAAAATACCATTTTCCATGAGCTTCGTAGAAATTAAAAGGTGACAGAGCTACTAGTTCTTCGAATTTTAGAGCATCCGGTTTACATATTTGCAATCTTGTTGAGACATCACAGAAGTATACATAGTAGATGTGACGTAAACTCCTAAAAATATTTTTTTTAAATGGTTAAACAAAACTTTGAAAAGAATTTGAAGGAATGTAGAGAATGAAAATAAAATATAAAAGTAAAGAGAAAATAATTAAAACTTTTAGAAATCTAGATCCATAAAACATAAAAAAGGCTGATGCGAAAATCCCGCATAAATATTGTTTTAAAACAATGAATGTAATCCACCTGTAAGACAAAAAAAATGCTAATTTTTAATCCAATAAGGAGTTTATATTTCTATACCCCTTATTTTAAGCTCGTAAAAATGTGCGCAGAAATATTGTATAGTAAAAATTTAATGTGTGTAGTTTTAATAAATCCGTGATACCATGCCACAGGTCCGGGGTTCGATTCCCGAGCTGGGAAGGGTCCACTCAGCCTTTCATCAATGCAGTGGGGTCGATAAAATGAGGACCAAGCATGCTTGGGAACTAAACACTGGGGATTCCGCGTCAGGCCGACCACTTGACCTTAACTTCTGCTTCTGCACAAAAGGGCCCTCGGTCTCGAAATCTGGGATGGGCGCAGTAGGCCATGGCCCTCAAAAAGGCTGGCTCCCCACTGAGTTTAGTTACGTTTAATAAAAGAATGGAAATAGTGTTAATGAAAATCTACTCTTAGGGTGCATCCCCCTTTCCCACCGGTAAAAAATTCCAAGATTTAAAGATATTTTGTACCTCATGTTACGGTGATCACATGTCACATTCCTTAGTTTATCCGAATTAACAGAGCTGACAGGTCGAACGAATATGATAACGACAGGTGAACAGAGCTGACATCCGAACATATATATAATTTTTATTTTTATTTTATTTTATTTTATTTTCAAAAATCGCAAAATTGCTTAAAAATCGCAGCATACGAAAAAAAAAATCCTAAATGGTATGGAAATATTTGCGTAAATAAATATCAGGGTTCTAATAATAAAGAGCTATGTTTTGATTTAACACATTTTTACCCTCTAACAGAACTTTCTTCACTTGCATCAGTGTATAATATTCTCATGTTGCACGCAAAAAAAGTATTGAGCTACGCTTTAAAATTTATGTGATACCAGTTTAACATCATCTTCCCTCAGACAACCTGTCAGCTCTCGAACTCTTCTTTTCCACATTCTTCATCTAGCGTAATCAGCTCACTCTTGAGATATGGCAAGCACTTCACATTTTCACTTTCCTCAATCGACTTCCGAGATTGTGAATATGTATCTCCGGAGCGTCGATTATCGAGCGGTCGATGTGAGCGGAGACTCCTTTCGACCCCCCACGAAATCGATCCAGATGTCGATGGAGTTGTTTACAGGTAATTCCAATATCCCATTCCATTAACTGAAGTGCCTCTGATAACTGTTGTGTGGCGGGAAATCGCACGATTCATTCTCGCCAGAGCGATTTATAATTGCAGAGAAGATTGGATGGATAGGAAAATGCTGGTATTGTTCTTAGTTGAATTTCTTTTTGTTCTTTTTAATGGTGTGCCTACACCGTTTATCTTCGATGGTGTGAAATAATTTTTAAAAACGACATCATGATAATCTTGATATTTCATTATTTTGAAAACCATTATTATTATTTTTTTCTTGCCAGGATTTCATTTTTTTAACCGTTTAGGTATTTGAACATTTTTTTTTTTTCATAAAACTCGTATAAGGGCACAATAGATATCCAATATAAACATTCTAAATTTACTTTTATAATACTTAAATGCATGGTTTTACTGTAAGTTTTTAACTAAATATAAGTCAAACTTCCGGATACTTTTTAGGCATATGTCAGAGATAAGCTGATTCAATTTCTTTAATGTATGAAAGTATTAAAGCAGCATTTTTTTTAGCTTATGAATAATTTAGTTGTGTTATTTCTTGTCGAGGTACAATTTTTACCTCGAAAAGTAATTAACTGGTACTATAAACAGCTGGATGCAATTTTTAATATGCATTTCATGAATATATTATTTTAACTTGCAATCATTTGGTAGTAACATGTATTTTATGAAATCGCCATTATTTCATGTTTGAAATACTATGCATGTTATTCGTTTCCTACCATATTTTAACTCCATATCCTTTGATGACGGACCTTACCATTTTACTCTCTTTCATGAAAATTGAAACATCTTTATAAAAGCAGCTTTTGTTTACTCACGTGGCAGCAAACGGTAATTATCGGAACTTCCTTGCGCTTTTAGTTTTGCTTTTCAACTAAGTTAAATTGTATTAGGTTTATTAAAAATAACTATATCTAGAAAGAGCTCCTCATCATGTTTGCTGTAAAAAATTTGAAATCTGGTTGAAAAGAAAACTTTTTTTTTCTTTCTAATGGGGCTGCGTATGGTGACCTTTGCAGACATAGTGCGACCCCGTTAATCAGCATCTATTTTTTTTTTCAAGTAGCACCACTGTCGGTAAATGCCATTGCCACTGAGAATTTGGACGCTCAGTTTCTCCTAGATGGCGACACCGGAGCTCTCATTTGATGCGAATTTCACTAGGTACTTAATTTAACCGAGAGTATCCAAGCCAAACGGATACTCTAGGGATCTTTAGCATGCCGCACAATCATGCGACATGGGCGCAGACGATTTTCTGCATTTTGAAAATCCACCGACTTGGGCCAGGTTCGAACCTGCGATCTTGGGCGTACAAGACCTGCGCCTTACCACTACGCCACCCTGTCGACAGGTCGATAAAAACCTTAAGCCACCCATTCTAAAATGTGATAATTCCTCTGTCTAAATTGTATATCACGTATCAAGTGTCACTTTTTTATGTGTAAATGTGGTTCAGCTAACAATATCTGTGGGCGCTTTCACATCAAAGGCGACAAAGACGAACACTTGTCTTTTGCATCTGCGCACCGCAGAGCATGTTTTTGAAAGCAAAAAATGCCTTGCGCTTGCCCTATATCCTTAAGCAATTGTCTCAACACAACTCTTCAATGTATGACGGTTAATTCGACTCCTGTCAAAATATCAAAATTCAGTTAATTAAGGAAAAATCAGTTGTTTTGGTAAAATGGGTCTTTCTGTAATTCTCGAAAGGGAGAAAACATGCGAAGGAGCTTTCTACATCAAGTATCTATTATTAGAAATGACAAAAGCCTACAGTAGGAAATACTTGAAAGACTATAAGCTGAAAACCGTGTAGTTTATGCAAACAGAAACTTGTTTAGTAACAGATTGCTCTTTGAGGAAACAAAGCTTGTAATTTACAGAAGAATGTTAAGACCTATAGTCACGCGTACTGGAGAAGTATTGACGTAACATTCAAAAGATCGAGTAGTGTTAGAACCTTTGAAAGAAAATCCTTAGACAAAAATCTTCGAAAGAAAATAATAACGTATAGATGAGAATAAATGGAAGAAATTTCAAACCAAAAACGTAAAGACATTGGAGATACATAAAAGCAGTGTTAGAAATACTTTTAAAAAATTCATCCCAAGCACCAGTAAATATAAAGATACACTAGTTCTTGTCTGGTTCACTGAAAGCCAAACACTTTGCATGAACTGTTAATAAAATATATATTTGCTATACTTGTTGGTTAAGTTTTTAAGGATTTTGCTTTGTTTCTTAGTGATATTAATTAGAATGTAGATTTTGAAAGACATTTCCCTGTTAATGTCAAGTCCGTTATCCTTTAACTGGTTTGATACATAAGTCTGCACGCTCAGAAACGCATGCTCAAATCTCACTAAACTTTCGTCGTATTTGACAAAATGACTTCGTAGAAAATGTTCCGAGTAAACTTTTCGCCAAATTGACGAAATTTGTGTTGTAACTTTTTTAAGTCACGTGATCGCACGAGGAAAGAATCGTCGTAAATGACGAAATTTGTCTTGACGATTGAAGAATTCTCAAAAGTGAGAGTTCTATTTCTGAGTGTTTGTTCCTCTGCGTTAAAAATATGTAAATGATAATTTTTTGCATTAGAATATTATTGTATAGTATTGTTGTGGTGTCCTAAAGACATGTAATATTTATAGTCAGTTGAAATTAACCTAATCTGCGTATAATCACTTTTTTCACTCTAGGACAGTATATCTACGCATATTTTGAAAATGACACACAAAAATTATTTTAAAAAATTCAAGGGTTTTGAACTGTCTCGATTTAAGGTCCTACGGACTACTCAGTTTTATTTTGTAATAGTCTATAAATCACTTTTCAGCACACCATCAATAATTTCGAACTCTCTATAAAAGCACTAAAAACCTGACGACTGAAACATGTACAAAGAATAGAAGTGTGAAATATGATGGAAAAGAAATTGAAAGAAAAATTATTTGGAAACACAGAAGAAGAAGACGAACTAAAACGTCGATAGAAAATGATGATTTCGTCATCAAGGAACTTTGAATCACCAATTGGAACCAGTTGCTCCTTGAAGAGATGTGTTGTCGAAGTGGTTAGAAGGCTCAGACACTGATAGCTAGCAAGGCTGCCGTCAGAACACAATTAATAAACTTCAGAGCATTCAGGTGGACAATATTTAAATTTACTATATACCTGTAGTGGAAACGTATTTGCAAGTAATTTTTGAAATGGAAGCACACCAGAAAATAATAACTTTCAAAGGTTTATTAATATTTTCGGATCCTTTGAATTCTATTGCATTACGGTTATCACACCTTTTTTTTTTTTTTGATCGTGCATAAAAAACTAAAGAACCTGTTGGGCAAATTTGATGAGCTTCAAACATTTTCGAAATCTCTTCAGAATTGATGCCACTAACTTATTATTTTTTATTTTTATATAATGATGCAAACATTGTTCTTAAGTTTGGACAACTCTTAACGAAAACATAGGTAAAGAAAAAAACATTACTTTTGGAAAATATCGTGATATAAGCGATTCTAGTTTGGATAACATATGCAAAAAACGCTTCTTTCACGGAAAAACATTTTCGTTTCTTGATACACACATATTGACACAAAATGAAAGTAGAGTTTGCATAAACATTAGCATACAGCGGAATGCAGAGTTACTTTTAAACTTCTTCTATCTAATTAAAATCGGACCAGAGCGAAATATCGATTTTAAAACAAATCTGATGAATTACGCTTCAAAAAAATTTTCGAAAGTTAATTTCAATCTAATCTGACCAAACGCTTTCATCTTTCGTTGGACCGTTGCATTTTATTTTTATAAAAGGCCGCCGCAACTGCGTTGCCTTAGCAACCATGAATCTACTTATCTTATGAAAATTTTCCATCGTGTAAAGTTTTTGAATGAAAATTCATCGGGGACTGTGAATGTTACGCTTGTTTTGTTTCTTAATTAAATCTGTCGTACCCTTATGATGCATAAAATCTGTATTTTTCGTTCCTGTCATTTTTAGATGTTGTTAAATGTTGCTCGAGGAAATTTATTTTCATAGTAAAATATTCCATCGGGATAGGTGTCCTGGTGAGATAACTTATTCTGAAAAAGAATTTCAAATTTTATGTCTCCCCACTATTGAGAATCTATCTCATAATTTATTCGGATCGAAGTTTCAACGTTAGAGAGTAGAGAAAACTACTTGATATCGTCAAATAATAACAAGGACTTAAATTTTGGGGGCATGCTTTTCGTTATAAACCCTTACATTTGTGCTGCCGGTAAGTTTGCAAGAGCCGACGTAAGTGAGGCTAAATAAAAGTAAAGCAACCAATTGAAAAGGAAACAAACCCAAACTCTGAAAAAAAAGAGGTATCTGTGTCGTCTTCATTGGGTTAAGGAAACTTTTACACACCTGTGGCTGGTGGTGGTGGCGAAGAGTGACATTTTCATTTCAACTCTTGATATGAGGGGAAAAAAGAAAACCGACAAACACACACACATTTTTCAAACAAGGAAGATACACATATTGTTTATTGGTGAGAGTTAAAAAGGGTAACACATTAGTTTAAATATAAGACAATAGTTTCTGGAGATAAATTTAATCTAATAAAAAGCATGTTTTTCTTGTAAACAGCGGATTGTAAAAACAATTTCACATTTTATGAAATCTTAACAAATAAATGCATAGAAATTGACATAAAGAACTGGGCGGCACTAACTTCTCCCGCACTTTCAGTTGTTCTTGAATTGATTGTAAATGAGTGTGGAGGATTTTCTATGAAATGTTGCAGGGGGGGGGGGGGGGGGGGGTCATAATCGCTTAGATTTTCCAGAGGTGCCAGACACCCAAGGTTACTGCGATCTATAGAAAATTACCCCGCGAGCTACTAGTATCTCGGTAGCTTGCGATCAGCAGTTTGGCGACCATAGTTTAGGCCAGGGGTCTCCAAACTTTCCAGCCTTAGGGCCATATTGATTACCCTACAACATAATTATTCAACATAAAAATAGATTACTTCAGTAAACTTAATTTAATTTGCTATAAAAAATAAATATGTTCTCTAGAAGGAGTTTTCTTTCAAGTATGCTAGCTCTCCGCGGGCCGGACAAAATCTGTCCGCGGGCCGGATGTGGCCCTCGGGCCGTAGTTTGGAGACCCCTGGTTTAGGCCATTGGTTATTTTCGTTTTAACTCTCTGCGTCATGGTGTAGACCAGCGTTTCTTAATTTCTTTGATCCGCGGAACCCTTTTTAAAATCGACTTCTACAGAGGAACCCCGGTTTTTTTCTAATAGTATTGACAAACCGCGGGAATAAATGAAACATTCAATTCAATTAATGAATAATCAATCATTCAATTAATGAAATATTCTGGAAATGCAGTTCTCAATTTGCAGAAAAAGTAGCCTTTTCTATGACTTTCTTGAATGTTATGAAGACTGTAAATTTCATGGAACTTTTGAATGATCCCAGTGGAAATCGGGGTTCCACGGAACACAAATTAAGAAACGCTGATGTAGTCACAGCAGCATGCAACATACCATTTGTATGCTGTTTTGTAATTTTCTTTATAAATAATTCTAAAAAATTTAATTTCCGAAATATGAATGTTTTTTATTACCTCGAATCTAAAAAATCAATTAAATCTAAGTTAATGAGTGATTTAGGGTTTGGAAAAAATAAATAAAATCTTGAAATGCGCGTATTTTATTTTATTTATCATCTCGAATCCAAAAAATCAAATAAATCCGAATTTACGATTGATAAAGGACAAAACTATTCAGTCTGTATTTCACACATCATCTCAATCATTGCGTTTTTTTATGCTCCCTTTCTCCCTATATACTGTATTGTTTTTTTTTAGCTCTTCCAAAACTCTTATCTTATTTTTTAAACATTGTGCTTTTTGTATGTTTCTTTTTATGGCACTAATCAATTCATTCTTGTGTTTTTGTCTCTTACTCAAATATCTATTAAAACCTTTGGTTTCCGTTTTATCTGTCCATGTTTTTTGTGTGCTTTTTACAACTTGCATTAATATTTAAATTGCATTAATATTTAAAGAAAATAATTTTCTACTGCTTCATAATTTGCTACGCATGTTTTTTTTTAAATAAAATTCCTTTTAAATTTCGTGTTCACTTTTTCTTTCGTTTATTTGTATCTTGTTTCTTTCAAATCTGGTGCCCTTTTTTCAACATTTTTCAACAATAAATACGCATGAACTTGCATTTCTTTCTTAATATTTATCACTTTGTATTCATCGTCTTTTTTTCCTCTCAAGAAATTTTCCTCTTCAAACATTCTCCTACACTTTGTTTTGCACAATTCTTTTACTTCTATTTCTATTTAAGCTTTGATATTGACTTTTTTTCCATACAGTGCTTCGCTTTTAAATTAGGCATCTTTTCTACATTTTCTAGAAAGTAACTTGATTAAATGATTCTTTTCCCTCAAATGTTTTTGATCGTGAACTTTCTATGCTGTGCACTTATATTCTTGCCGCTATTATTTCAACACTTCTGCTAATTATTTTTCTATTTTGCTCTCCTCTGCTTCAGTACACCTTTTTTTCCTTTATGACATCTTCGCTTCGCTTTATCTTAGCATTTGACATTCTACTCGTTCTTTAGCATTTGACATTCTTTAAAATACAGTAATGAGCTTTACCTTCTAAAAGGTGATTGAATTTTGGACCTTTCATAGAACTGTATCTTAAGTTTAAAATTGGCAAAGATTTTAAAATAAAAAAAGTCAAAAAAAGATAATTTCTTTATAAACCATAAAAAGTTTAATGGATTGCAGACTAGCTAACAACACGGCATAAATGTAGTCATCGTAAATTTCGTCATAATTATGGTAGAAAAACTTCGTAAATATTGGAATCTAAGAAGTTATGTACCCTTGTAATTATGCGTCATTATAACTTTGCATATCTTTAACTAACAAATGCAAATATTGCTGCATAAAATTATCTTTTGTTTTTCTTTCAATATGTAGCTGTGATTTTATATTTTGGTTTAGATTTTTTTAACCTTCCTTTTATTGACTCTTTATTTAACCTAAGTATCTTATTATTCATACTGTTCGAGTTCCAATTAAAAACTTTTTTAACAGTTAATGCTACCTACTTCTCTCTTAATAATCATGTCTTCTTTGATTGGGCACCTAGAAGCAAAATGGTGTTTAAGTAGAATGAAAATTTTGAAGACAATAGTTGAAACACCAATCTTTTTTGGGACGAGCTGTTATTAGACCTGAATGTAGTAGACTTTAACAGGTGCTGAAATCCAGCGTCATTTAGATAGTGGTTAAAAACAAATTGTTATCTCAAAATGTTTTTTTAATCACTTGCACCTTTTGACTCTCACTGCAATTATTCTTATGAGCCTCGTGTTTTTTTTTTTTTTTTTTTTTTTTAATTATATTTTTTGAGAATATCGTTAATTTATGTTTTAACTTTTTTTCAACACTTGGTGTTTGTGTGTGTGATCGTTTTTTTTTCCTTTGCATTTCTATACTATCTTGTTATATTTCATTTCTTATGTTTCATTTCCTATATTTATTTACTTATCCTTTTTTAAAGTTTTTTTTTTAATTCTTAATAATACCATATGTTTTGAGTCTAAACTTGTGGTATATTTAGAACATTTTTGAAGCAATTTTCTTTAAAAAAGTTAATTCAGTTTCTAAAATTTATGATCTTATAATTTTTGTAACGTCGTATTTTGTTCTTCGGATGTCCCATCCTTTCGATTCATTACCAACACATTTGCGTGCTTTTCCCTTTTCGTTATCTGATTTCTTAAATTAGATTTTATTGTTATCCTGTTAACATTTTATCTCGTACTTCTCTGTTATTCAATTTTCGATCGTTCTTCTCCTGCTCCCCCTCGGACTACTTTTCTTTCAAATTTCGAGCTGTTGATGTCCTTTTCACTTAAGGTGCTTTTCTTTCTCGCAATGCTCTTCTATTAATTTGAAACGTACTTTTCTTTTTCGTTTTTTATATTCCGTCTCATGAGCTGTTTCAACCTTTTGGATTTTTTAATGTCTCTTTAATAAGATAAAAAAATTACAATTTCTCATAAAAATTATTGTTCTCTCTTGCGCCATGCCATTTGATTTTCGAAAAGGATCAAAGAAGAAAAAATTAACAATGCACTTGGAGATAAAATCAAACAGTAGTGAACAGCTTATATAAGATTAACGGCTAATATGAACAATTATGAAACCAAAAACTGTTCGTTATTTTAGAAGCGCCACAATTTTCTTACTGAGTGTCAAATAGGGGGAAGAGTTTCAGATATAGTGGATACTCAAGAGATTTGTAAATTTTATAATGTCAAAACAACTTTCTAAAACCGATGATTATTTAAAAAAGTTTTTAGAAAGTTTCTTACGTTAGAATATAAGTTTGTTATCTTCTGTTATGTATGAAATATTTCTAGGTAGAAGAATTGTTTTTGAAATAGATCCATTTCTCAAAACAGCTATTTCGTTTACGCTTTTTAAATATATTTACTATAATTTCAAACCGTAAAGGTACTGAACTTCTACTTCAGGACATAACTTCTAATAGTATAGATTCCTTAAAACGGTTCGAGTTATTCATATAAAAATGTTTTCACTTACCTGTGAACTTTATTATTATTTTAATTGTTTCTTGTGAACATATTGACCTAACAGCTTTAGGCTGTTTTTTTTTTCTTCCTTTATTATTTTTATTTTGATATTTGTTTAGTAAATCTTTGCATACATTTTTAACTATGTGGTTTACTCACTATTGTTTTTACTGCACTTTTTATGGAACATAATTTTTACCTTTGGTTCACAGAGCACCGACGAATGCTGTGGTTTGGTTAGGATTAAAAACTTTTCTTTAAACACTTACTATTCCTTCATTTATTGTATCTACGCATATGAGTATTTGTAGTTTGAACCCATACTGTGTATTATCCTTTTTATGTTTGGCTTATTGTATTTAACTTTTCATGTTATTTTTGTTTAATAGTTTTTTTTATACTTCTAATGGGCTGCTGTTGGCTTCCGCCATTGCAGACCTGGTGCGTTCTCGAGAGATTGGTACCGTCTCTTTCAGCAGCACCACAATGAGTGTGGTACCATCGCCGCATTCTCGAGAGATTGGTACCGTCTCTTTCAGCAGCACCACAATGAGTGTGGTACCATCGCCGCATTCTCGAGAGATTGGTACCGTCTCTTTCAGCGGCACCACAATGAGTGTGGTACCATCGCCGCATGCGAATGTTGACGTCCAGTTTCTCCACCTGAAAGGGGAAGCGCACAGACTCTGTTGATGTGGAAAAAAACGTAGAATTTAATTTAGTCGAGAGCATCCAAGCCAAATGTCTACTCAAGGGCTCTTTTACATGCCGCATAATCACACGACGTGGGCGCAGACGGATTTCTGCATCTTGAAAATCCACCGATGCTGCCATGGACTCGATCCTTTGACCTGGGGTGTTCGAGTCCCGCGCCTTACCACGACGCCACCATAGTATAGTCTTGATGATTCCAGAAGAACTTCCAATCTACACTTTTTCTGCAGTACACGAAATGAGTTGCAATCCTTACTGATGAGAGAGGGGACTTAGGAGCACTGAATAAAACTTAATGAGAGAAAAATTTAAAAAAAAGTCTTTTCAAATAAAAATATTAGTAATGTGCTGCACTAAAACAAAATGAAAGTAATAAACAATATATAAATCTAAAATGTGGTGCCTCTGTATCTGTAATTAACGAAGTCGTTGCTTTTCAATTACATGGCATTATCAGCAGCTTCCGAAACATAATCATCTTTAAATATTCACGTGAAACATATCTACGTCAGTTTAGACGAGTAGCAGTTTTATCTAGACACACGGCAGTGTGTCCGCCAAGTTCAGAAAGTCAGCCAAATTAAGATACGGCGACACCGGCCAATGTGTATATTTACCCGAACCATTTCGAGCTACTTTTGACCCCCCCCCCCATTACCCAAAACCTATTAGACCTACATACTTGAAATTTTGTACATCTAATAGCGATCCCCTTAACCCCTAGAATATCAAATTTCATTGATGTACCTCTTATGGTTATGGAATTATTAAGGTTTGAAAAGTGTCATTTTTATCACTCACTCACTCACTCATTCACTCACTCATCAAAAACCTAACCTACTTCTAGGAGACTTAGAAACTTGAAACTTGGTATCAAGGTAGACAATTTGGCATATATAAAGGAAAAAATCCGAAACTTCAAAAAATTACCTTATCTTCGAAGTTACTAGCATACTCATAAGTAGCATCATACCTAACGACTTCAAACAGCAGCCATATTTTTCTGCCGTTTAAAGTAAACAATACTCTCTCGCGCTTGAAGGTAAATAACTGATGCATTGAAAATCACTTTCCGCTTTAATTTTTCGCCTTCAGGCTTAACTCAAGCTGACTACAAAGAATCCAGTGTCGTAGTTATACAGAACTTTTCAACGTTTTAAATAAAAGATTAATTAAGTCAAGATAGGTTTACGGACTTATTACGGATAAATGTAAACAGACGAAAAAAACTTAAATAATTAATAGCGACTATTCAGCTTGGTTTAATTTAGCATAACTTATCGTCAATATAAAAACACACATTTTAGCTTTTCAAAAATTAATGATATCCCAACAAAACATAAATGTGAAAAAAAAGGGCCAAGTTCGATAGAACAAAAACGGTGTTAGCGATAAAAGAATTGATATCTAATGGGTACCAAGTTCCATAGCAGATCCTTTGATCATGGCTGTAAGAGCGTACAATGTTCCTTAATTTATTTAAAAACATTTTTTTATCGGATTCCTAACTTGGCAGGTTTTAATTGAGATAAGTTACGTTCAAGAAGACGATAACAGGACAATTAGAAATTAAATATAATAGCTTTCCACATGATTTTACTAACTATTAAAAATTGCTAATTGAATGAGTTAAATTTTTTGAATGTAATTTACCTTAATTAACACTTGCCAAGTTAGAAATCCGATAAAAAAATGTTTTTAAATAAATTAAGGAACATTGTACGCTCTTACAGCCATGATCAAAGGATCTGCTATGGAACTTGGCACCCATTAGATATCAATTCTTTTATCGCTAACACCGACAACTCCGAAGGCCGTTTTTGTTCTATCGAACTTGGCCCTTTTTTCACATTTATGTTTTGTTGGGATTTGCTTAACTAATAACTCATCTCCGCACGAAGGATGAATACAGCATCATAATGGGATGTTAAAAGCTCACGTGCTGAAATTCCAATTTCCAAGCATAATGCTTCATGATGCATTGCGTAATGATTGATCTGATTTCCTTACTTGACATCTTCATTCAAACAATAATATACTTTGTTATGTTTCGAGCCATACTTTTACGCATTAATTCGTCGTTCTTATCTATCATTTTTCATTTTTTTTCTTCACCAATGTAACAATACTCTAACTGCACATTATTTTAAGATGTATTTCGTTTGAATATAAATATTAGGCCTGATGTTATCCTTATAGTTTACTTTTCAATAGTTCAAGAAATTTAGTTCATTCGTGAAAAATGTTTAAGGCTGTGCTTTTTATACTGAAATCTTATTTTCTGCTTTTTATGAGCTTTTAATGGTTTGTGTGAGATATAATGCTGTCCTGATTTCACATTTCCTCGTATATTGACGTCGAGCGTTAATTGTACTTGAATTGGCTTCTTCCCCGAAGGAAGATTTTCGACTTGAACCTATAGATTAAGAATAGAAAACAGATCGCGCGTTCGTATGTAAAAGCGGAAATGCTTAAAAAGCTTCAAAAATTAGTTAAAAGCTTTAAAATTAAAGTCTTGTTGAGACTTTAATTTTAAAGAACGTTTTGTCGAAGGGAGGTGAAGCATTACCTTTTACAAGAAAGTTGTGTTTGATTCATCTTTCGCATAAAGAAAACTTAAATGAACACTCTTACGTTAGGCTTGAGATGTTGTTTCTAAGAGTACTGACCTTTTTTGAAAAAAATTTCTCGTAATTCTCGTATATATTGATGTTTAATATAACAATCTTTTTCCGCGGGTGGGAGAGAGAGGCAGTTGCTTATAAAACAGTCCGGAACAAATATTTTATTGTCTTCATTGTTGCCAAGCTCTGAGATAATGTGCCACAATCCGGTAACTATGGCTCTCCAACGCGCCAAGTGAAGAAAACCAGCGTGCATCACGTAGTAGGGCGATTTTAGAACCTGATGAGCAATCTACTGTATACATTATCTATGTTATAACCTAACTAAAACAATAAGTTGCGAATTCGAAAGAAAACGAACGCTCACACGCGTCAGAATGCTAACTGCTAGCTTGGTTTCAATGATAAATTTGAATTAACACTACACTGGAAATTCTGGAACGTTAACCTTCATCAGATCTCTCGTCCACGAAATTTCTTTTTCTTCGCGTAACTTTTTCTTTGTGTAGGACCACCATTTTCTAGCAGTATTGAATATATTAGCTATAGCAGAATTAAGTGGAGTGGACGAGAACTACCCTAGTAGCAATATATTTTGCTGTTCGAAAGGTGATGTCGACATACTTGATTACTGACTATCTATATGAGAGATCGTCTCATTCAGAGTCTGGATTACTTTTTACAGTGTACTTGTGCAAGAAGTTTAATTATTATTTTTACAATATCATTAATTTCAAAATTCAATTTTCTATTTGTATTTGACATAGGAAGGTTTCTTTTACTTTCCCGTTTTAGTTTTTGCCTTGAAAACGAACTTTTAAGCATTATTATTGGTATTCATTTCCATCGATAGCAACACTGTTTGCTTTAACTGAAGTACTCAGTAGCTTATAAAGCTTTATAAGAACACTGAATGTTTTACCATCTCAGGATCTTCTTCCCTCTTTATTTATTTATTCTTTTACAATTTCAAAGCTGCGATTGAAATTAAAAAAATAAGTTTCTTAGTTTAATAAAATTTACGTTCAATGTTCAGGAACATGTACTCAGAATGCTAACTAATGTGTTACTACTTACAGCACAACTCCAATTCGAACGTGGAACAAACGATGCCTATCTTCATCGATTTCGCAAAGACAGAAAGCTCTTTATGCGGAAGAGTGTCTGTCAGAAGGACTTAGGAGTTGTCTAGTTAAGCCTTCGGATTTAGCTTCTTTCACAAACGCCGTTAATGGTTTCGAGTTTGTTGATTCATTTCGTTAACAGGTGCTTTGTTTACACAAAAGCCATCGTTCCAGGTGCTAAATAGTATAAATGTTTCTCAAATTGTCTAGATTTCTTTTATTGTTTGTGCATCTCTTAAAAGTAAGTAATTCAATTTAATTTTTCTAAGAGATAAAAACAGACGAACAAATTGAACTTGATAATATTGTTTCTAATGGGGCTGCGCATTGGTTTCTCACCATCTGCAGGCTTAGCGCATTCCCTAAGGACTGAAAACCATTCTTTCATGTGGTACCACTATCGGCGGATGCCATTACTGCGTGAGAATTATAACGCCCGGTTTCCGCACTGAAATGAAGCACCTGATTTCTGATGATGCGAAATTGTATTAAGAACTTAAATTAGCCGTCAGTATCTAAGATAAATAGATAACTTAAAGATATTTTACATACCGCATAATCATACGACATAGACGCTAAAGATTTTCTTCACCTTGGAATGAGTTGAGCCCCCAAACTTGCTCGTAAGAGGTAAAATAATTACCCCTACGCCACCCCGCTGGCATTGGTTAAGCTTGGCATTAGCATCGCCATTCAGAAATGAATTTTATTTGCTAATCTATTTCTTTATGTCCAACAAAAATCTTTCATTTCAGGTCTTGTCAACAACAAAGTTAAAATTTTATTTTATGAAAGAGATATGCTACTCACTTTGTTATGCCTCAGAGACTTGCGACGCCAACAAAAACAAGCAAATTAGCATTGGCCACTATTGGAAGGGCCAACTTTTTTAGTAAAATCTTTGACATCAAAGGAATAAAAAAAACACCCGCAGAAAATATGAATAGTAGTACAAAAGTTTTAGAGAAAGTGACATTATAGAAATTATTAACTTCAATAGAGTGAAACTCACAGGGCATTTTTAAAGAAGAAACACAGAACATGGGGCAAGGATTTTCAATCATAAACCAAAGCGGAATTGAATTCGGGGTTGACTCAAACTAAAATTTATATTTTTCATCCTCCAAAAAATCGGCATTTGTAAGTTTTGTTCTTAAGATTAATTGCTAAAAATTAATTAGTTAGATTTTGTCTAAAAATTGAAATTTTGCTAGTAGTCAATAGCCTTCATGTCCACATCTTCTTTGCTATCGTAAAAAACATTTGTTTTTTCACAGACAGGTAGAAAATTCAAGCGTGTACTTATTTTAATAGTGAAAAACCATTTTCATAATCTAGTCTTCTCTAGTTAGTGTTGAGATACCACATTATTCCGTACAATTCATTTATATTATTATTTTTTATATTATTATCATTATTATTCCATACAATTCCGTAGTTTGTTCTGATTGGTTTTCAACCTGTAAGAATGTTGACATATTACTGACTTATTTCTGTGGATAGACTTTTATTTTATCCTATAAACGCAGAATATTTTTATTTCGCTGGTTCATCAAATTGATGTCATTCCGAAGTTTTTACCTTTTGGGTGAAACTTCGCCTAAAAAAGTTTACAACATTTCCCCAAGTAAATTGCATCCGTCAAATTAAAAAACAATCTTTTAATTAAATGCTACTTACGGTAATTAAAGAAGAAAAAGCAGATCATAGCAAAAATGTCCACAGATCTGTAAGCTTTGCGGTTAATTCTCTTATACTAAAGCATTGCATATATATATTCACACCCGTATGGAAAAAATGGTCTGGGCTTATCTTTTGCTAATTCAATCTGAATTTGCTCGAGGCATTAACTAATTAGTGTGCCAGATTTTCTTACTGTTAGTTTCAGCATTAATGTCCGCTCACATTTACTTCTGCTGCTATCATGACTTGTAATTCATCAACGTACTCTTGGGAGTAATTTGTGAATTGAAAAAGTACTAATATAATTAAGTTTTATACATAAATTTTTAAAATTTTTAGCAGTTACGTAAGGTAGCTTAAAACGTTTTTGTTTAATAAAAATTGTCGTTTTACTAATTAATGGAAATAATTTTAGCTAGGAAGTTATAATTAAGCTAATCGTCTTTTAAAAAATTGTTGTAAGAGTTTTAAGAACATTTAAGAAAAAATTGTTAATATTTCAAAAAATATATCGAACCTGCTTGATTAATAACTTTTTCAAAAAGGCACGTTTTTTTTTTGTGTGCAAGACTAATTGAAAAAACCAAGCTAAAAACGTCTATTGTTTATTTAAAAAATGTCGTTTTACTAATTAATGGAAAGAGTTTCAGCTAGGAAGTTATAATTAAACTAATCGTCTTTTAAAAGATTGTTGTAAGAGTTTTAAAAACATTTAAGAAAAAATTGTTAATATTTCAAAAAATATATCGAGCCTGCTTGATTAATAACTTTTTAAAAAATGCACGTTGTGTTTGTATACAAGAAGACTAATTGGAAAAATCGATAAAATAACGTGTAGGGAAAATACACAATGTAGACAACTCATGATTTCTTGTACCTTTATTAAATCACACACATATGTATATATATATATATATACATACATATATTTGCGCATATTTAATACGCTTATTAAGTTATCTGTCGTAATTTCAGAACTAGTTAACTATGTCCATAAACGGTTTTAAAAAAAGGTGAGGGGAGTAATGGAAGGTGTGCGTTTCTATGTGGCGTAAAATATAAGATGCATTGAATGTAGCCTTAAGAGAGCATAACTTGCTTCTTAATATTAAAGTTAATAGTTTTGTCAATGTTAACCAAATGGTTAAACTTCCGTCACGCCAAATAAATGAAATGAAAGTTCTTGAGATTTTCCCCCAACTGTTGGAAATCTACATGTTTATATAATACAACATTATAATATTTTTTTTCTTTTTTCTTGGGAAGGGGGGGGGGGAGAGACCACAAATTACCACTTTGGGTGACACCCGTGCCACTGCAGAAGCCTTACTGCACTGTTCGAGGAACGTAAGCAGAAAATGTCGCTGCAATCGCTGGTTTTTTTTTTTTTTCCAGTCATTCCTGGAGGATCTCCACTTGTGTGTTAAGCTAACTTTTGCTAATTGAGAGTATATTATATTTTTGCCTGATCTTTAATTATGCATTGCAAAAGATAACTTGAATTTATACACTAAAATAATGCTTTGTTCAAGTATTGCAGGGAAAAGTAAATTCTTCGTAATCCCAGTTAAGCCATAGCAAAAAGCAAGGACGGCATATCCCTTCATATTTTAGGAAAGTTGTGCGCTTTAATGGAAAACTTCAACGACAGAGCAAAGTTCTGCTTAAATATTCATGCACCCAGATTTCTCATTAGCGACTTTGCGTAGCCCAATGTTGTCCTGCGTGACTCGACAAATATTTGATTATCCTAGTTTGAAGCTTGGCGTCTTATAAACACAATTACTACTACCAGGATAGCAATTACTAATCCTGTCACCCTGCAAATTAGAATTTTGATGCTTGTACTAAGTTATTTCATTACGACTAACTTTTGGTACACAATACACAAATGAAGGAACGTTCAATTAAAATAATAATTATAATTGTTCAATTTTGAAACTTTTTAAAACGTTAATGAACGTGTTCTACGAAAAACGGGGGGGATGGGTGCTTGTAACTTATGTACGCACGATAGAAGTTGTAGCTTTTAAATTCATATTTTTTAATGAATTTTTAGTTTGGTTAAGAGTGTAATTTCAACACGCAATGGAAGTTGTACAAGCAGTACCTGCAGCTGGAAAGCATTACTTGTGCTGAAGTCACAACAAGGGAGACAGTGACGGGTACAGCAACGAAACTTTTCAGCTCGCGTCATCGGTACTGCAAAATTTAACAGCCACTCACTCTTTTAGCCTGATTGTCATTTTTTCTTGCACCCTGACGACTGTGATTTGTTCATTGCTCTATGGAACAGATAAATATTCTCTATGTTAATTTCATACTCATAACAAGTTTATTACGACAGACGTAAAATATATATGTTGACCTTTGTATGCATGCACCATAAGAGTCACCAATAGTGTTTTATATAAAAGTCGGGGATTTATTAAGCAAATACGTACAATAGAGAATCGTACCAGATTTGTTTTCTAAAAACAAGAAAAATTAACAAGTAATGTATGCATGCAAAAACTTAATTCAATCCACATAATTAGTATTTTTAAGCTTTTGTTGAAAAATATAAATAAATAATATGAAATAAGTGAAAAATACAGTGATGTTCATCTGTTTTGAAAAATTTTCATTTTCATGCATTATATACTCTAAAGTCAAAGGAAGCAAAAAAATAAAATTGCATATGAGAATATTCATTTGCATGTAATCTGGGTTCTAATGATAACATAGCTTTATTTTCACTTGATAATATATTTTTTCATTTGTAATACACTGGTGTGCAAAACTTAAACAAAAATGTAAATTTTAAGCAGATAGCTATGAAATTGCAGAAAAAGAGTTCTTGCAATTAGTACAATGAACATGCAATTCAGTAGGAAGGTCATGCGGATGCAAATATCAGGAACAAAGCGTCAGAGGCAATGTGAGCGTATGCAAAACGCTTGCTGTTGGCGCGCGCACCTTAAGAGTACAATAAAAGGAAGGATGTAAATGCAATTAAAGACATTCGCTGTAGGTGCAAGTGAGTGTTTTTGGGAACTATGACTGGAAGATATCATCTGGAAGACTTCACACGGTGGAAGAATGATGGGAAAGTTGGAGGAGGGTCGCAGTGTGACCAGTGTAGCTGAAGAGTTCGGAATCAACAAAAGCGTCGTTTCGCGCTTGGAAAGCCTTCCGAACAACAGGTAGAGCTCTCAGAAAGGTTGGCGGGGGCATCTACAGAAAAACAACTGCAGTGAATGACCAATATATCGTACTGCAGGCGAAAAGAACCCTGAACTTGTCGGCAAGCTCCATTGCTCAGCAACTGTGTACAGCAACGGGGCAGCAAGTGTCACGGTTTACTGTGGCCAGACGCCTTCACAAAGGTGGTCTATTCGCTCGTCGTCCAGAACGCTGCATCCCTTTGACAGCAGGCCTTCGGCGCAGCCGTTTAGAGTGGTATAAGGAGTACAAAAACTGGACTTCTCAACAGTGGAGTCATGTCCTTTCTACGGATGAGAGTCGCTTCAGTGCCACACGCGATTTTGGATGCCAGTTGATTTGGAGAGAGGTCGGGACACGGTTTCATCTCAGAACATCGTGAAAAGAGGCCGTTACGGTGGTCCTGGAGTTCTCGTCTAGGGAGGCATTATGTTGAATAGGCGGACTGAGTTCCACATTTTCGTCAAAGGTTCTGTAACAGAAGATCGCTATTGTCAGGAGGTACTCCTTTCCCATGTGCGTCTGTCCAGAGGTGCCATTGGACCAGACTTCATTTTTATGAATGACAATGGATGCCCACATCGGACACAATTTGTTCAGCACCTACTGGAAAGTGAAGATATCACTCGAATGGATTGGCCAGCGTACTCCCCTGACTTAAATCCTATTGAACATGTGTGAGATACTTTAGGGAACCGCATTGCGGCGCGATTACATCCTCCTGGGAACACCCAAGAGCTGAAACGGATACTGATTGAGGCAAGCAATCATTGCAGCACGGGGAGGACATATCCCATACTAAGGAACATCTGTGTGTTATTCTTCCGCTTGGATAGACAATCGCGTGTAACGATATTATGAGTTCAATTAAGCCTATTTTCGTTTGATTCCACATTGTAGGAATTCTATTCATTTTTACGCAGTTATGCTTTCATCATCCTTTAGGTACAAAACTGCTCTCTCTTTTTTTTAAATTTCATGTCTCTCAGATGATTTTTCGAGGAGTTATGGCAAAAAAACCACCTGTTGCTTACGTTTTGCACACGAGTGTATATTGCTTCTGTTTGTTGTTTCTGCAATGTTTTTGGGCCATTCGATGGAGAAAAAATATTCGTGTATCACTCGGTATAGCTACATTTCATAACAAATTAATAGCAGTTAAAAACTAGGGGGCCCGTCCCCGCTCGCACTCGCTTGCCACATTCGTTTTAATGCTAAAAATTTGGCGACAACATAAAAAAATTCCCAAGAGTTTGTCATGGAAATCTTCAAAAAAATTATGTTGCCACGACTCAATATATTTAACTGCAAAGTAAGTTAAACAGAGCAGAACAACAACAACAACAACAGCAAAACAAACCAAAAAGGAAAAAGAAAAAACATACCAACGTGATGCCCCGTAAGACAAACGACGATTGACTGAAAAATTAATTTAAAGAAAATAAGCTCTAGAAGAACCTAACCAAGGTAGTTGTTGCCAAATCATATACCTAAATTAGGACTGATTTTGGCTGTTACTCAAGGGATGAGATACTGAGTAAAAAAAAATTAGCTTAGAAAATTTCACAAACATGTATAAGTTTTTCAGTCCAATATTTTTGTACATGATCTTTTTTATCAGTATTTTTATTTATTTATTTATTCAATGTAAAATATATGTTTAGTTGTCACGTGTGGGGAAAACTTTCCGTGGAATGGCCCTTTATGACATTCATAACTCCCCTTAATAATACAGAAACATGTTTCAGGGAATTTTTAATTGAAGTAGGATGCGTTAAGTATATTTACTTATCAATTACATTTTACTGTAAAAGTAACAAAAACGATTTTGCCTTAAACTTTTCTGCGCTATTTTTGTGTTTAATAAAAATATGTATTCACCGAAATGTCTTGGACCGAAATTTACATTTCCAGGCAAAAATATTCGTTTCATAGTCCGGTATGAAAGTTTAGAGTTGAACATGTGATGAGCATGCAGCTCAAATAATTCTCAACCCGGCTTTCCATCAGTTTCCATAGTTACTGAAAGCAAATAAACAACGGGAATTTTTACACGAAACCGTAAAAAAAAAAAAACACATAGTTTGTATGTTTGAAACGTGGAGAGAATTTCAATAATTTGGACGTCTCGCCGGAAACAAAAACGAAAAAAGTTTCGCCTCCCAATAAAAAAAATGAGAGTTTTGTTTGTAGTTGCATGACACAACATTTTGGAAAGTGTTTGGGAAATAAATAAATGATTTCACGTGTTCTTTTAAACTGCATGATAAAATGATAAACATGAGAAATATGTATTGGTGTGAATGTATTTTAAACGCACCGATGCGGTTTTTCCTACAATTTTGTCATTGGAATTGCAATGCAAGAGAAAACTTGGTGGAATATTTTCAAAAAATTTCCTTTTTCTTGATATTTTTAAAAATATATATTGTCTATTTACATATTTATTACATTAAATTCTTACCCTCTTCTTTTTGGGCACTACACATTTTATTAATACTATATGTAAGGAATTGCTTACATAATTCTTTTTAGCTCCGTGTATAACAACTGTAACATGTATAGGGAACTTACTTACAACGGATATTCTATAAAGGTTAAAAACATTAATTGCGATGTCTATATACATGGTTATTAGGCATCCTATACAGAATCGTCTATAAACGTTTTCCAGTGTCTCAATGAAGGCTGGATATATATATAGGGGTTTCTTCTGAAGCCCACTCCGTATATATATACACAGAGAGAGAGAGGGGGGGGGGGTGAAAATTTTACAGCTTTCTAAGACGTACAAATATAGTATTGTATAAACTGTTAATATATTTTTAAATGACTTTTTTCATGGTAAATTTCATTTAGTATTAACAAAACTTAACTAACTCTAACATGAAGATAAGATTACAACATTCTGACGCAAAGAAAAAAAATTGAAATACATAAAATGCAATTATCTTTTTCATGATTACAAGGGAAGTCCTTTTTCCCAGCGAAAATGTTTTGAGCTTCAGGGACACAATCAGCAGTCACAGTGGAGCGAGAGAAAGGGAAAGCCAAAAGTTTATCTGTACAAATCCTAGAGGCTTAGAAGTCAGCGGACGGTGGAAGCGTTAGCAAAAAGTATTGAACAATCTGAAGCCTAGAAAAACAATCGCATATTCTGAAATTAAGTTGCACCTCAGTAATGATGGAAGAGTATTCGAATTACCGAAAGAAAACAGAAAACAGACAAACAAATTTTTCAGAACGCAGTACAATAGATTAAAGAACATGAAAAGAAATCAGAACAAATAAAAAACAAACATACAAACAACACTTAGAAAACAGCGAAGATAAAACCATTCTCAAACCGTTGTCAGAAGCACATATAAAAACCAGTTAAAAATCATAATTTCGAAATAAAACTCGAAAAAAAAACAAATTAAAATATTAAAATAAAACGATCACCAAAGTATAAGAAAAAGGATCAAAAATTCTTCTAAAATATGAAGTACAAGGGAAAAACAACGTAAATAAAGCACAAATTGTCAAAACAATAAAGCAAGCTCTTTCGAAGCTACAATGGAGCCCCTTCATCAGTGCATGAAAGAAAAGCCCGTTCACTCGCAGCTTTCTTGTTGTGTGTTGGGCACTTTTCTTTCATACACTGATGAAGAGGCTCCATTGTAGCCTCGAAAGAGCTATTTGCTTTATCGTTTTGACAATTTGTGCTTTATTTACGTTGTTTTTCCCTTGTACTCAGATGTTGTTGTCGTGTCTATGCATACAGTGCTAGCGCAAAGATTAGAGTCCTCCAAAAGTCTTGGTATCCGCAAGTTCTGGAGCCCGATGGCTATGGAAGATTTCGATTGGGGGTGCTCCAAGTTGAAAGAGGGAGCCGATAATGGCCGGGCAATCAAAACATGGTCTGGAGTTAGTTGCTAATGAGGATAGTACTTGCAGATGGGGATAGGATTTTATATTGGTTCGTGAGATCTTCATGCCTTTGAAATGTCCAGTACGTATCTTAGCTATTGTAGAGGAGAGGTTTCTTGGGCAGTTTAGATCGGGGACTGTTGCCTTGCCAAAATGCTGGTTGTAGATCGTTCGCCTGGCGACAGCATTCGCATCTGCACATGCACTATTCATAGAAGAGGGGTGCTATTGCCTCCGGAAAGGTTGGACTTCTGCCTGTTGGTCCGCGGGAACTATTTTATGTTACTCCTACCACCCAATGGTAAACCAAAGGGGGCATTCCCCTATCCGCCGGATCAGATCATTAAAGTGATTAAAAGTGCAAAAATGAATAAGCAGAAAACTTTTTAGGATAGGCAAAGGAAAATTCAAAATCAATCAGTAAAGAAAATATAAATAAATAATAATAAAAATGTCTAGTTCTGCGTCTCTTAATCTTACTTTTAAGACTGCTGCTTGAATCTTAAAAACTCACAACGTTTTCGCATTGAAACCCATAAATACGCATCTCTAACTATTTTGCAACTTTATGCGTCAGAACGTGTTTTTCTCACTTTATGTTAAGCACAAAGGTAAATGGCACCTAGATTGCTACATGTTCTCATAGATAATATTTCCACAGAAAATGTACTACTTTTAAAATTTCACGAAAATTAAATTTATTGTGATTTTTTTAAACAAACAAAATCAGAATTGGTAGTTGAGAGTTATGTTTATGATATTCAGTAAGGGAGAGTTTCAAACATTGTTGCTGAATCTCATAAATGCTTACGCAAATACGATGGAATTTTCTGCATTAAGCATATATTATCGTTAATACCCTTAAATTTATTCATTGAAAATTACGAACAATTGTTGACATTATCTTTGTGACTTATCGAGGATTCAAGTCTCTATCCTATTTTCATTTGCATATTTAAACAATGTGTGCAACCGCTTTCTGAATTATTGATAAAAATGCGATAAATACCTCTTAACTGTTCCCTCTAATGCTGAAGATTTAGAATCATAAGCGGAAAATGCTTGGTCGAATAATTGAAATGATGATAAATTGGGTTGCACTAAGAACTAGATGTTTTGAACTTGATAAAATGAAGAATAACGCCCAAAAAAATTTGGATTAGGATTTTCAAAAAGGAATCTTTGATTGATAAATGTAGTGTAAATTTGTTTCATTAATGTACAGGGATTTTCTTAAATGTATTAGCTCGTCGCAGAATTAATTAATGGTGGAGATAAATTTTCCGCTTCTCAATTAACTGTAATTAACTTTCATCACTGTATTAACTCTTGAAAAATCAATTCTCAGAATCGACATTTTATAGTGAAATATTATTATTGTACCAATTAATGACAGTCGTATTCCATCGTGATATTCAATCGTCACGCATTTATTTAGCTGATTTGCATTTTATGGAGATGCACCTTCCCGGAAGGTCAATTAATCATCACCACATTTAATCGTTGTGCCTTCTTTACGTAAAATAATTAAATGTTAATCATTTTACGTTTAACAATAATTACAATTAACTTCAATACAGTTATCTTCCATCGTGCGTATTAGCCGTTATTCGTAACAACCGTGAATAAGGAAAATTGCATTTTAAAAAAGTATTAGAAATACTTGTTTATATTTTAAAAGTAATTACTACAAATTATAATAAAAAGTAAAATAAATAGTGAAAACAAATGGCATTAGACTTGTAAGAAACGTAGATTGTCACCAAAGGAAATAGCGAATTTTTCCTTGCGTGAAACTGAGAAAACTGAAACTGATTTACAAAGTGAAATATCGTGCCACGAATAATGTTCTAGAAAAGGTTCCTAAAATAGGGAGACGGGGGCGGTCATTTTCATTGCGCGAACCACGAATCTGTTTCAATGACACCTGCTGAAGAACCCTTTCGAAGAAGAATGATTCCAAGACAGAGGGTTTGATCCCTGAGCAGACTGACCTGTCCGAAAGCCAACACGTGCATGAGCTTGATTCTCTACCCAAAAAGATTCAATGTATAATTCGAAATACGTACTTGGTGGTTTGCAATGTCTCAAAATAGCCAACAATTTCTTTTAAAAAAATTATTAAATGCAATCGAGAAAATTTTTCGTGTATGGGGCAGAAATTTTGTTCGTCTTAGCTGAAATTAGTATTTTAGCCTTCGTAATATACGTGAGATATTTAGTGTAATTAAACAGTAAACCAAACTCAATGAACAAAATGTTCGTTTTAGCCGTGATTTCGTATTAACCGTGTTCGTATTAAGAAAGTTCAACTGTATCTATATATAAATAGGCAAAGACAAAACCGTTAAGAACCATTTTCTCCTCTGTTTTTCAACCGATTTTCTTATTTTTTTTTTTTTTAGTAGCTATTGACAAGTTTTAGTAATATCAATTTAGTACAAGCGTATTAAATCGTATTTATTATATTTTATGTCTTTTATTTTTGCTATTGCTGTCTCACATCGTAAGTTTAATCAAAATTTCAAAAATTGAAACGTGTTACTTTTGGGGGGAGAAAGAAGTGTGTACGGCTGAAAAGGAGGGGTTAGTGCGATATCCCCCTTTTCTGGCACTTGAAATTTTAGAAAATAATCACGGTCGCAGTTTCATTATATTATCATACCTTGCGTGTCAATTAATCCGTACTATTCTTACATCATGTTGCACCTTCGTTGCATATCAATCGAATTCACATGATATAATGTGTCGCTTATTAATTGACAATTGTGCTTCATCCTGATTGAGAATGATACTTTGATCTAAAAAGATTTACTGCGTAATATTCCAAATTTGAGCAATATTTATACTTTAAAACGTGAACTAAAGTTTAGGGGAAAATTAAAAATTGCAGAAACCTCTTTTACTAGCAATCAGCAACATTAGAGTTTAAAGCTTAAAATCTAGTTTAATCATCATCAACAGAAATTTCAAACTCACACCCCAAGAAAAAATAGTTACCTGTAGCTACAGATTATACCCTTTTTAAGTAAAACGTTTCAATGAATTTACTATAATATCTCACAACAAGCGGAAGTTTACCGTAAAAGAAAATTGACATTGTTTTAGTTGCCTAGAATCGCTTAGAATAAAATTCTTTAACGATTTCATTTTATTAATTAAAATTACGAAGACATTCATTCTTCCCTTTCTTTCGAAGCGTCTTAACAGAATGTGGCATATTATCAAAAATTTTAATAAGCAATATTATTTTTAAGAGAACGAATAACTAAAAAATAGATTTCAGGTAAATATATTTTACCTTCATTAAGAGCCAATTAAAAAGACAATTTTCTAAATTTACGATCCAAAGAAAACCTTGGAACTGACTTGGCAAAGGGTTATTATTTAATGCATTTTAATTAATGTGTATTCTAATTCAGTTAAATTAATGATGTGTGTGTTCCGTTGCATCACAAATTGTGTACCTTTTGAACAATAACTAATCTAATCTAACTCTTATCCAAAATATTACAAATGTTTAGTCGTGATTTTGGGAAATGTTTAGTTTAAATTAAGTATCAATTGTTAAATCTATATAAATAAAACTCACTGTGTTCCCGTATGTTCAAAATAAGTAAACGCGCAAACTAAAGAACGTACAGACAAAAGAAAAATACCTGTTGTATGCAGAATTTTAGTAGAGGTAACGTTAGCTATTTTTATTAATTTTTTAATCTTAAGAAAATAATAATGTCTAATTAATATTCCAAATTTACTCACGTTCGGTGCTGAGTTCGTCTCAACTTCTCTCTAATGTTTGCAAACAGTGAAATAAAACTCACTTTTGTGTTCGAGTATGTTTGAAATAAGTAGACGTGCGAACTACAGAACGTACAGAAAAAAGAAAAATACCTGTTGGATTCAGAATTTCACCAGAAGTAACATTAGCTATTTTTATTATTTTTTTAATCTTAAAAAAAAGTACACAGCTTAAAAATTTTATGTACTTTTTGTCTTTTGTTCGACAGGTGATCTAAATAGCGACCAGCTGGTGGGATAAATATAATCTCCTTTACCGATACTCTGTGAATGAAAGTACTAACGTTTGTAAAGAAATGACCAAAGAAATCTCGAGCGAGGTTAGCCAACCATTCCTAATTAGTTTTTAGCTCAGACCAGGGCTCGAAAATTATATTGCCCGACATGCCCGGGGCATGTAAACATTCCGATGGGGAATGAATCTTCTACCCTTACATGCCCGGCAGGTCATGTAATTTTTTTAATCAAATATTTCTTTCCAACACTTTATTATTTCGTCGACTTAATATGTAATATTTATTTGTAATGTAACTTTTTAATGCTTTTGATTACGTTAAAATAATCTTTGATTCAGATATAACGCTGTTAATTTAATTTTTGTCTGATTAATGCTATACGACACATTCAAATGTTTTTATTAATATGCGATAAAACAACTTCTGGACAAGTAAAAATTTAGTTCGGGCATGTAATATTTTAGACGAACATGCCCGGTAGGGCATGTAAAACTTAAAAATTTTCGAGCCCTGGCGCAGACGATATTTTTTAAATCGGTTTAGCTATTGTCTTTTAAGCAATTGTGCCTGCAAATTTTTGTATGCATTATTGTGCAATATATATTTGCAAATTGTCTTCCTGGGGAAATCCTCAATATTTGAAATAGCCCGTGCAACGCCGGGCGACGCAGCTAGTAAAATATAAATATAGAGTTAAAATACCCCATATTTAATCTCACTTTACTGTTACAGATGGGGCTTTGGTTAAATATTGATTTCCTCCGTCCATTTCTCACAAATATTAATTATTATTTCTGATCATTATACAATAAGCTGATATAGTTTTACATTTTAATTGCTACAATCTACCAACTAGACATCGAAGTTTAACATGAAATCGTTATCCGAAGTTGCTATAAATATTAATGAAGCTCAGAGATTAGCATCTGCCATCATTTACTGAGGATACCTTTTCCTCAGTCTGGCAATAATGCTCCTCCCCTTCTCTTTTGTGTCCGCTTCGTTTCATGTCAACCGGTTCATTCAGCTCATTCTCGAAATGAATAAACCGATTGAAGCTTTATCGAGTATGAATGCAACATTTGATATGCTGATGCATTATTGGATGATTGAAATTCCAACGAAGAGCAAAAGAAGGAATTGTTTTGCTGGTTTGCACATACAAACACACTCACACCCCCACTCTCATAAAATTATATATTTTTAAATATCAAAGTGTCTGAGCATATGTTATGGTCTACCACCATAATATAAAGATACTTATTTAAAATTGTTTGAGACGCTCAAAAACCTGAAGAAATGACAATAGGTGGACCTCCACAGCATTCAACTGATAACTTCGATTTTTGTGAGTTAAACGTCCCAGAAAACGTGTGAAATTAGGATAGTTTGACTAATAAAAAAATTTGGCGGTAGTTAATTGGAAATTAAGGGCATAAAATAATATCTGGAAATAAAGCTGGAGAAATCTTTCACTCAGCAATTGATAATAAATTTAATTGGATTGATAAGAAATTTTAAAAATTATAAATTAAAAAAATAATAAGGTTAGTGATCATAGATATATGCATATAAAACTTTATATTATAAATATGCTCCTCGTAGAATTGTCAAAATTCGAACAGCTTTTTCTAAAAAATATCTCATGTTTGGCTTTTCACCCAGTAAGATTGCCGGTGGTGACGTCAGGTGCCCAGAATGCGTTTTATCCTCGTTGAAACAATAATGTTGTGCCATTAAAAAGTGATAAATTTTTGTCTGCAACTTTTCCAAGAAACGGATAAGATAATGACTTTTTATTCCACACAACACATGAAGGATAAAAGTTTTATTCTTTTTTTTTTGGCTCACGCTAATATTTGAATTCAGTGCTGAGAAACCTCAACGAGAAAGGTGAGCCAAAATATTTGTCTTATTTATGTAATAGACCATTTACTATAATTTTTGTCCTTTTCTTACTACATATAGCTGCAGAAGGAATAGTTTTCCACAAAAATGTGAAATCGAATCTTGCATTGGAAAATATGAAATATCCTAAACTAGAATTTAATTAAAAAAAACAGTAATCCACACATAAAAAGCAGTACACACGCATATACAACGAAATCCTTCGTTTCAATGTAAATAAAAACCTACGTATCGAATGACTTCGTTTCATAATGAGCCAACAACATATGGAACATTAATTGAATTTGTAAAAGACTCGGTGGTTCTGCAAAACAGCAAAAGAATTCCAGAGTCACGTTCGCAAGAGAAGTTTCTTCCAACTAGACTCCTTAATGATCAAACTACCAGAGCTTTTCATGGATATTTAAAGAGATTTTTCAGATAACATCTACCGTGTCAGTGGCAAGGAAACTTAATTATTTTTCTAGCAAATCAAATATTTAGAGACGCATTCGGTTTCTCAATGAGACTGTACTAGTACGTTTAGAAATGCTAAACAAAGTTTTTAGTTCCTAGGACATGTATTGCATTAGTTGCATAAAGTTATCAACTTTTTTTTTCGTTTGATAAACGTTGTTTCAATCTTCTGTTAAATAAAATGTTTTATTTTCAGTCAATGCAGCGTTTCCAATTCGTAAAATTCCTAAAATCCAAGCATAAAAAGTCGTTTTTTTATAGATGGAACATAGCTAGTATTTTCTTCTAAGGGGTAACCAAACTTTACCAAATCTTGTCTGAATGCGTCACAAAATATGGAGTTATAAGTATTTAAAGAAACACACACACGGGCTTTCAGATTTTGATATACCAACATTCTATACTCACAAAGTTTGAAAGTAATTCCGATTAATGAATGACACATTCATTAAAATCCTGTTAATTAAAAATCTTTAATAGTAAAACAGTAATTTCCAAGAAAGACGCTAACAAACGACAGCAATGCTACCTCATATTAGACAATTCAAAATGAGAATCTGACGCATAAAACGTTCAAACTCGAAGACTCTTTCCTCCAACTATTTCTCTTAATTTTTAATCTCGGAGACAAGAAACAGAAATTCAGAGATACATTCATTCCACTATTGTCATTATGTATCCGACGGGAATGACTTACGATACAAAAGTCAACCAGTTAAATATTTCTCAGCTAGAGGCCATGCCAAACTGCTGTGGGGTTTTATTGCAACTCTAATGAAAAGTTGTTCCTAGACAAGCAAAATGAAAATGCAAATCTTATCTCCTCTCATTAATATTTACAAGTTTGATGAAAATTTCACGTCAACTTCAAACGTAGAATAAATATAGTTTTGCATTTAAGTGATATACATATTTCAATATCAAATATTCTCGAAACTGTTTAAAAACAAATTGAAAAACGTTCTAAGAAAGAAGAATAAATAAATAAATATAAGAGGCTCGAATTATGCACTTATTAATATGTTAACATATTAATATATAATGCCTTAATATGCTCCAGAATTAATATATAAAAGCAAAAAATAAAAAGAAATCATTCAACCTCGATAAGAACATAGGGGAAAGAAGTAGAAAAACAAAAAAACTAATATAGAATTCCTGCCTTCAGTACTATTTGTATTTAATTTGATTTAGATTTGACTATTTATGTACTATAATTTTAGCTAGTAGTTTGGCAATTACAGATCATGCATGTCAATTTCACCACTTATAACAGGGATAGCGAACCTTTTCTTATTAGTGAGCGAGTTAACTTAGGTTTATTATTTTCAAGGGCCCATTGCGCCACTTGTTATATTTCCTTTCCAAAATCATCTTTAAACCCCTGCTTTGATGTCAAACTATCGAATCGTTTTTTATAAGTATATGTGCTGTTTAGCTATTAACTTGCATGTATGTAAATTGTTTAAACATTATTATAAAAAATATTTCAGTTCAATATTATAAGATTTTCATTTATAAATATAAGAAATTGACAAATTATGTACTAATATAAAAAATATTTATGTTTAATACTAAGAATTTAAGAACATAAGGAGTAGAAACCAAGTTAAGGAAACGGTAGGTTAAATAAAAAAACTTGTTGGTAAAATTACCATTTTTTGTCAGTTTTCTCTATAGCTCAATTCTACAGTTTAAGCGCAGCAAAACTTGAAGCATGGTTACATATATTTTCAAGATTACAAATCTCACAAAAGAAATATTTTCCTATTTTTAAAACTTTAAAATGCAGTTTGACTACCCCAACTTGAATATATGGATATATGTATACATATGTTTTTGCCCAATTTATTATGTTTATTTCTTCCTCCAAAACGCGTTTTCGGAAATTGCAGTACCTGTCTTATATTAAACTATGTATTACTGTATTTTTTTATGTTTTGCAAAATATAGCTAAATAATTTTAATTACGTATAAGCGAAACCCATGCCTAAACCAGATTTAATCTAAATAAAATATGATGCTATACAATACCTGTAGATAAAGATTAATCATGTAATGAGTCAACTTTTCCAAGAACTACTCAATAAGATATCGATACATCGCCATTAATATCTAAGAACCTGCCAGGATAAATATCTACCGTGAAAGCAACCTGGTTATTTCTTAATTAAAAGTGCCGATCGATGGATCGTGGCGAGATCAAATGACTAGAGTGACCCTGAAGAATCTGTCATCTGTCCACAAATGCCGCGACAACTAATACCTCATTTCGTCGCTGGATTGAGAGATCAATTCGATCATGATCCAGTCGGCTGATGTTACGTATATCTCGCAGATACAGTTCTCAAAAGGATTGGTTTAAATTGATTTAGGTATGTCTTCCGCCATGCTTGAAGCAAGGTTCCATTTCGGGTGAAAAAATTTCATTTTGTTCAAAGGTTGCTAGTGGCAGTGAATTTTAGAAAGTAGTTTTTTGAAGTTTTGATCTTTTTTTAAATACGGGGGAAAAAGAGGAATTTGTGTTAGGGTAAGATAATTTGAATGTGAGATGGACGATTATTGCCGAGTGCAGCGAAAAGTTATTGATGTGGTGCAATATAATTCTTGGCGCACAGAAGAATGCAAACATATCTATAATCTGTATGAAAAACTTTGCTCTCCACCAAACTCATTGCAACTTTTCCAAGAACTACTCAATTACTGTATAAATTCCGAGAGGTTCGCGTAGCGTTGAGGCGCGGGCCTCGTACGCCCATGTTCGCGGGTTCAACCCTGGTCCGAGACGGTGGATTTTCAAGATGCAGGAAATCGCCAGCGTCGATGTCCTCTGAATAAGAGGCATGTTAAAGATCCTTTGACTATCTGTTTGGCTTAGATACTCTTGGCTACATTAAATTCCTACTGCAAGTTCGCATCGTCAGAGCGTGCCTCCAACTAGTGGGAAACTGAGCGCTAAAATTCTCAAGTGGTATTGGCATCTGCAGCTAGTGATGCCACATGAAAGAAGGATTAACAGTCCCTGGGGAATGCACTAGGTCTGAAAATGGTAACGAAAAACAACAAACAACATTATTGTGTAAAGTTGCATTAGTTACGATGTTTAATGCAATCACTGTAGAGATGCATATTAGTTAGGTTGCAATCGCGGTAGCTAATGCAGAACAATTTAGTAACTGTAGAGACGCAGAGGGCGGCGTTCTCTCATTTTTTAATTTTTACACAAGCCCTCCCCCCCCCCCCCCCCGTTTAAAAAAAATTTAACACTGCCGTCCTTTTTTCTGGTTTCATTATGTTCGTATTTGTAAGCTTCCCCCCCCCCCTCCCTTCCTTTATTTACCGGGCTACACCACCGATCAGTTAATAAAAATAAAACTAGACGGAAAATAAAGCTTTTACAGAACTGAAAAAAACTGGACAAATTTTAAACGCTAGAAAAGTAACAAAGTAAAGTACAAAACCGAATTTTCGGAAGTATAGTCTGTCTGCCACGAGAAAAGCTCATGCCGGAACGTCTGTTTCTGTCTGTCACTATGACCTTGAGGTGTGTCTCATTTTTCCAAAGAACATTCAAGAGACTGGAACATTGTCTTATGAACTTCCCTTGGAAAAATAAAAATACACCTCATTGCCATAGTGACAGACTGGCCATTCATAAATGATATCACACTTTTTTCCAATATATTTGACCGCTCTCCTCCCCTTTGTCACAAAATGTCACACTTCAACATACCCCCTCCCTAGTACATGCCACGCTACATTCAGGTCCCGACTTGCAACTTTTCCTGCCCCCTCGGTACAGTTGCTTTATATAATATACAGTTGAACTTGGTTATAGCGACATCATTTATAGTGACAACTCTGTTATAATGTCAAGAACTTCCAGTCCTTTCATTCGTCCATCAATAGTAATATTGATCGCTTATAGCGTCACTTGGCTATAGCATCATAAATATTGGGGTCCCTTGAAATTTTCCCGCCCCTTAGAAATGTCCTGCCCAGGGCACGGGCCCCGGGTGCCCGTGCGATAGTCAGGGCTTGGCTACATTATATAAGCATATATACTTGCAATTCAGAAACAACTCACCACGTTACAGATAGCAGTTTTATTTTTGAACTTTAACTATGAGTTTCAATGATATTTGCGAGCATAAAAATAACTATTATTACGTGTGTACTTAATTTGTATAAAATGGCATTAAGGTTTACAAGAAAAACATAATTAGTATATAATAGTAAGAAATTGTAATGTAAAAGAGCAATTAAAAGAAATAGAATTTTCGAGCTTCACATTGTTTGCTTTATAAACCTTATTGTTATTTTATGAACACAAAACATAAGAGATTGAATTTAATTAAATATTATACCTGATGCCTGTTTAATATTATACCTTATTATACCTACTTAAAAATTATTATAATATGCTTCTTAAGATCAATAAAAGAAATTCCTGTTGATTCTTTCAGTTAGATTTTTCTTTCAAACTTCTTTCCTTTTGATCAAAGCATTTTTCCCGAAATTTCAAACTCGGGTTTTTATTTAGTTTTCCCATCGCAATTTTCCAATATCCACACTGAACCTCTCAAAAACCAGGACTTCCCTCCGGTACTTAAAGTTTTCTAAAATGCTTTGGAAATATTTTTATACCTTGTCGTTATTAATTAATTAATTTCGTATAAAATTCGTAGCCTAGTGTTTTTGAAATGATTTTCTGACACGCTTTTAGTAAAAGATTTATACAAACATTTTTTTTGTTCCCTCACTCATTAACAAATTTATTCTAACATTCTCTTTGCATTTTAATGAAGGTTTGGGTTTTATCTTAATCTTCTTCAATCTCCAAACGACTAACATCCACAGAGCCATTTCAAAATAATGACTAGACCAGTAAAAATATGTTTTAAACGCAATTTTACATCAACAATTTTCTTGAACCATTCACATGCTTCCCTTAAATAAAAGAAAAACCTTAAAAATGAGGGGTTTTTTTCATTTCCTTAATAAACCTATTTTGAGCTTAAATTACCTTTAATTCATTAACAATATCTTGAAAATCGGTGAAGAACCCTTTTCAGCCAGTTCAAATTAGCAGTGTTGGCGTTCGTGCAGCCACTAAGATGAAAAAAACATATCTTCATTTTAATTAAGTTTATTGTCCTCCTCGGTGAAAAATATGCAAGATGGCCTAGGTGAGTATTTACAGATGATGATTCAAATGAAATTAAGATAAAGTTGAAATTGCTCTCATGCCGGTAAAGATATTATAACGGCCAACAAGAGCTAACAGCCTTCTCGGCTGACAGAGCAACCTCAGAACCCGAAGAACACTGCAAATCATCTATTCAAACATTAAAATAGCCAGGTTCATTCGCATGGCATTCCATCCTCGCATTTCCCGATGTTATAAAGCCGGCCAATCGAAAAGCAATGAAACATCGTCATCTCATGACGTGAAGCAAACACGTGTTTAACGTCGGAAAATGCGTCACAACGATGATGGAACATGTGTGACTTTGCAAGAAAAGACTGAAGTTTTCTTAATCTTTCAAAAGAAGAGTGAATAAATTTAGAAAACTTGAAAATAAAGCGTTTATAATTTGATAAAATTACAGAAAAATCCTAACATACATAACTTTTTTTAAGCTCAGCTTTTGCAGAATAAAATGTCGGTATACTGATTAATTAGTTTTTCTTAAACTTTCTAAGTCCCTTTTAAGTCTTGCTTTCCTGTTAAGTAATTTGTAGTATAAAATTTAGCATTTATTTTCAATGCTTATTAAAGTCTTTTAACCGTTTTTCAACAAATTTTAACTGCAATTTTAAAGTGTTACTTTTAAAACTCTCTAATGAATTTCTAATGCAGTTTCCTTTAGAAAATAGCTAGTTTTTCTTTAAACTCAATTTTCGGCACAAATTTTTAGTCCTCGCGCTCTATCTCCCTCTCACTTTATGTTTTTAAATTTATTTGATTTTATTTTTATTTATTTATTTTTAAATTTTTTCCAAAGTATACTCGAAATATATTCTTAGTTCAAGTTACGTTTTACAAAGGGCATGAGCTTATATTGAATTATTATTGAAGGCGGGGTCAAACACGTAATTAATTTCTGGAAGAAATTGTAAGCTTTATAACTTTCAAACACAAATTATCGTATTAAACCAAGTTAACGTCGAAAATATTGTATACTGCGTTAAAAGTTTCTTCAGCATATTTTCGTAATGCTTTCCGTTGATTAATTTCTCATGAAACTCATATACTACCCCACAAAAACTATTTCAAATTCTATTCCAATAAGCATCACTTTTAAAAATAATTAACAAAATCTTATGGTAAAGCTTCGGTTAAGATTACGTAAAACAATTTTCAAACTTTGTTTCCACTATCAAGGTTTTGTTGTTTTCAATAAAAATTTCACTGTACAGAAAACTGTACAAATCGTCTATCTAGATTAAAATGTTTGTAAATATTAAACCAAATTCACTTTTAAAACTTAGCTTTCTTTTCCCTTCTTTTTAACTTATTTCTAGTACTATTCTTTGTATTTAGCAAATTTTCAGATTTCATTAGAGAGTATTATTATTTAATTTATTTAAATTTATTTCCTTAGCAAAATATTTCCAGTATGTTCTATAATATTTATTTCCGATAGCGAACATTGTAGTTAATTTTGAACCTTAATTTTATTTAACAAATTTCCAGTATCCTTTATGAACTTAAAATCATAAATGCCTTCTTCAGTTCTGAGATTCTTTAACAAATTTTCAATGCGTTTTTAATCCGTCTTTCTACAGAAAAATTCTCATGGATTTTTTTTAATGTTAATTTTTATCCACAAGTTTCCAGGAAAAACTCGCCGTAATTTCCAACTCCAACTGTCCAGACTGAATCATTGGAAGATTATGACCAGACCATAGCTATAATCTCTCGGTTCATTCGACATTTATTTTCTGCTGCGGTAATGAAATTAGCTTCAACCGTGCCTGGCCTCGCTGATGTCCCGTGCTGCCTCAACCTACACTAATGGGACCATTTGTCTAGGCGGGGCCGTAATGGACGCCACTGTCTCTGTAACCGTGACACTGTTGCATTGGAAATTTCAGAGTCCATTAGTCCTCTCCCTCCCATTCAAATGATCTGTATGACAACTGACAGAAAGACAAATATTCCACTCGTTGGCCACGAATAAAATTTGCATGCTATTCATCAGTTAAGTTACATCGTTCTAAATTGGAAAAAAAGATGAAAAAAGTAGACATAATGGAAAACTTACAGAACTTCTTTACCCTTAGAAGAATTAGTAAACTGTGTGACTTGTGTTGCAACTATTCTTTTTACAAAGTTTAAGTACCTTGTATAATATCTTTTTTTCGACTTTTTGACATTCGTCTACGCAAGCCTCAACAGACGAATGGTGATAAAAAATCTCGAAGCAACCTTCTCAAATCGAATTTTAGACCAACCGCGAGTTGGTTCTTTCCTGAAACTTTTCATAAACATAAACACGCAAGGTTTTTAATTATTATTTTTGTTGAGAAAAGGGGTAAAATATTAACGGGCAGGACAATTCAAACATTTGCGTAGCTTAGCCACTGTGACGGAAAGATGAAGAAAAAGTAACAGGAATTTTTTGGAAGTACAAGGGTAAATAAGAATACCGGAAAGAAAACTGAAAATTGATAAATTAAACATTAATTATATCTCCCACAATAAAACTAACTAAAAACTTACACAATAAATATCAACTAAAATATATGTATTTTATTCCTTGTCGCAATTGCTGGTAGATATCATAGAAACATGAAACACACTGATACTTTATTAACTCATGAAAATTCTTCGTTCTAAGAATCTTACTATACAACTTCACTACCTAATTTGCTCTTCTACTTGTTCTACTCAAGCACACTTCAATTCAAGGACGCAGTTAAGATGGATAGAACATATAGGGTGAACATTTGTGTGGCCAATTAAGTTGTCCCGGTATCCTTTTTTCTCCTGTAATCTTCTATCCGGCTTTTTGTTTATTTGCTTCTTGTTGCTTGCATTTCTGCGTGAGGTTCTTCCGGAAATTATGTGTCAATATGAAATATCATTAAATACTGTGAATATAAAATCACTATTTCAAGTTAAAAGACAAAATAGCCTTATTTAAAAAGAACACTGAAGTATATATATTATTTCATTGTTTTGACTACGATGTTTGAGAATTATTTGACATGTTGATGGTTCATCCCATTGGCTGAATCGTCGTGGCACTTCAAGAAACTTCTACCCAATGACGAGATTTTTTCTACCCAATAATAGGAAACTTCTACCCAATAGTGTAGATTTTGATCATAATAACAATAACAATTATTATTTTTAAAATCTCTTGCGTTTTCCTGTAATAAACATATTCCTAATAGTTGTAATCCTGCAATATTTAGTGAACAACAAAATTTAGTTGTTTAATTAATAAATAACACGTATCTGCAATAAAACTGTTATGTTTATACTGTTTTTTGCTAACAAAATTTTAATGCATGAAATGAAGAAAAGAGGAATGTCTAAAAAGAGTACCAATATATATGTACCAATAAAAGTACATATTTTAAATGATTACTTGAAACTAACTGAATCCCAATGTCTATGTACATATTTGAACGAAAATTGCATACACTTAGTTTTTATTCACTCATAAAGAATAAGAATCTGATTAAAATAGTTGTGGTTGCTCCTCTTCGTTGAAGAAGAGGATTTCCTTTTAACTAGAAAATTCTCGCATTCAGTTTCATAAGCAGCTTTTACAACCTACATTATTAATCTGTTGCCAAAGGGAAAATAAATTATTGATTCGGGAGAGGATATTGTGCAAGAACTTTAACCTCAAATGAAATATTCAGCGTTTTGCTGTGCGAACGATTTTTCAAAAAACTGAATTATGTGACTCTCGTGTTTAATCGAACTGTCCTTTCTGTGTGTTGAGATATATTCACTCTTGGAATCTGGATTTAGTATAATCAAAGCCAAAATATAAAAGGAACTTTTTAGACACAAAAATGTGATCCATTAAACTTGCCCCGTCGTTTAAATATACCCTTCCATTCAGGCTTGAAGTAATCGCGATTACGTAATCGTAATCGGCTGTAATCGATTACATTTTGACAAAATCGTAATCGTAATCGTAATCTGACGATGGCATATTCTCATAATCATAATCGAAATTGTGTAATCCCGTAATCCTTTTTCTCTCGTAATTTTAATCGTAATCTTAAGGAAAAAATCCGTAATCTGCTGGTCCTGCAATCGTGTAATCTTGACCTGCTGAAAGCTGAAATTTTTAGCTCTACCATTGGATAGAAGAGATAAGATTACAAGAAAAAGGATTCAAACTGTGTACTGAAGTCCTATCCTAACTGTAAATAACCTATGGGCGATCATAATATAAAAGGTTCTGTGTGGCGGTAGCAGAGCCTTGATGGCAGGACCATATAATAGTCTGCTAGAGACGCTTGTTGTCCTACTTGTTGCGGTCTCTCAGAATTCTTAATTGCGGCTCCACTCTCCATGGGGAATGGCTGGAGAGCCCGAGAAGAAAGAGGTCTGGATATGTCACTCGCTCGCCTTGGGGCTCTCAGGGGGGTCTCCGGTCTCCTCGCGTCGTCCAATTTCGGTAAAAGAGCGGTAATCTGTCCGCAAGTCAAAGATTTCGGGGTAGATAAGGGGAAGGTGTCTGACCAAATGCCTCGGTCATTTTGCTTCCTTAATTACCCCTTCAAAACATATTCAAACGGTTGGGCTATAGGCGAGAGTCTGGCGATGGCATAATAAGAATGGACCACTTTCCCTTTCAATAATCGAAGCAGACTGCCCCACGAAAATCTAGTGGAAAGAGTACTATCACCTACACACATAAAGAGACGCACACACACACAAAAAAAAAAAAAGAAGAAATGCCTTTTGGCGTTTTTTTTTTTCTCCTTTCTTTAACGGCAGAAGTGAAGAATTTTTCTAAAAAATAGCACATTTACACTTCAGCAATTTAGGAGCAGGCGTTACATGATGCTCTATGCTTAAGATATATGAAATCTTAACCCTGGTATGTGTGATTATTATTACTTCTTTTCAATATGTTCTTCGAATATTTAAAAAAATACATACATTTAAATCTTAAATATATTTATATTTTAATGCTAATATTTTTTTTAATTAATAGGTATGTAAAAGAAAAAGTGATTTATGTTCAGACATTCTCCCAATTGTTTTTTACATGCATGAATTAATATTTAGGAATTATTTTTAAAAATTAATTATCTTTTTCATCTTAGAATTACCTCAACAAAATTTTGTATTTCAGTTGCATCGTGTACGTTAAATTTGTGTTGTAAAATTAATTGCACTTTATCTTTTTATTAAAACAGTTAATACATGGAAAAAAATTATATGCTCGTGCATGTTAAAAAAAAACACAAAAATCCTATTAAAATATTATAGTCATTCGTATTATAATTATTCTTCATATTACTTTTTAATGATTACTAATTTTGCTAAGAGTTATTTGAATGTTCATGTTCAAATTTTTTGAAATTACTCTAAAATGCAGCATTTATTTTCAAAAGATTATTTATATCTTACACTATCTGAATATTTTGTTATCCCGTACAATTCATGCACATCTGGTAATTGGTGTTATGTAAATATTTCCACAATTTAAACTAGAAAATAAATACAATGGAGAAATATACTACATTTTCAGAAATTGCAGCCAACTAAATTTTGATTGTATGCACAGAAAATAACAATGAACCAGGTAAATCACTTATGCATTATTAGAGTGCATCGTCTTTGCTTATATACAAAATACGATCACTGTAGTTATCCCTCACATGAGTTTTAAATATTCGAAAAATACTGAATGTGCCTTTCCTGATTATATATGTACATATATATATACATATATTACAAATTTTCCATTTCTGCAACGACGTCATAATTCCAGAACTGTGATGTTGAAATTATTTCATTATAATTGCATTCATCATCATTTCAGTTATCTCTTATTAAATCAAAAATTTAATTAAAAATCATAACTTTTTGATTTAGGACACTATTGTGAAAATGAGAGTTGTATGCATAATATCGGATAATTTTATGCTAATCTAATCGTAATCAAAATCGTAATCGGATGTCATAATCGTAATCGATTACATTTTTCAACGACTGTAATCGCTGCCGTAATCGTAATTACTTTTTGGCAAAGGATTAAAATCGTAATCGTAATCATAATCTCTCAATTTCTCACTTTGTAATCGTAATCGTAATCGATTACGTTTCTTTGTAATCGACTCCACGCCTGCTTCCATTACAGGATATTAAAAATAGAAAAATCGTAAAAGAACTTCTTTCGTCTGTCTTGTATCCAGAAAACAGGTTCACCAAAAATAGACGAATTATGCATGTCTTTATTTTCGAAATATGAAATGAGAACCTGTATAAATTCCAACGGTGAACTCGCACGCAAACATATTGTTCGTTTGACGTAAGCGACGTGTGAATGGTGCTTTTAGCCAAAAACATTTCTTTGCGTGCACGAAAGTAAGGCAAGGCGGTACTTTTTTTCCTCGAAGGTGTGCACGATAGAAGTTGTAGTCGTTTTCAGCCGTTTATGATGTTATTAATTCGAGGAGTAATGTTCTAGTGCGGCAACAAAGAACACTGTTCCAAAAAGAAAATACATTTTCTTCGTGTAGTTAAAAGTTTTTCTCGAGTTAAATGCATGATAGAAATCTGATATTCATCCATCAAATATCGTTAAAACTTTTGCATTTAATGCGTTAATAATTATCCATAAAATTGGTATGTTAAGTAATTTATTTATTTCCGACTTGGTTAAGAGGGTTTTCTGCGTTGTGTTAATGCAATGAAATATTTTGCCGTGTGTTTAATACTTATCCTAGAGGCGGATTGGTTGCCATATACGCCAGCATATTATAGGAATTTTTATTGAAGGAAAATATTTAACGCGAATGTGTTTTAAAATCTGTCAGTTAGAAAACTCATCTTGTTGTATTTTCTTACGTGACTTGCAAAAGACGGCTGACTTAAAGCATTCTTAGCTCTGATCCAAGTAAAGTAAGATGATAAAATCAAATAGAGAACTGGTACCCGTCGTAATAAAAAAAGCCTTACATCTTTATTGTTAACATTAAGGAAATACAGGTTTCTGAAAAGAAGTAGAAAATTAATCACTTATTATTTTTTTTTTTTTTTTTGTTTTCTTGACATTTTTTTTTTTTTTAATTTTAAAATGACTTGTACATATTCACCTTAAGCGTATCTAAAGTTCAGTTTGGTGATAAAAAAGGGGGGGGGGAGTTGCTTTATGCCATATATTTAATTTCTTGATTACAGAAACTCATGTTATTAAGTGTGGCAACGATTTTTTCCACATACGATCAAGTTTTAGAAAAAGTTTATAATGAATAAATTGTTAATAAATATGAATTGGTCATGACACGCAATCAATGTCTCTTTAAGGTGTATATAATTATTCACTTTTTTAATTATTCGTCATTTTTAATTACTCGCCAACTTTTCCACTTGAGAAAACTAAGTGCAGAAGTTTCTTCGGGCAGAGAAAAATACTGTTCGTTTACGAAAGAACCCCTAACCACTTGCTGTCTATTCCGCAAAGGTTGTGTGGGACCGTTGATGTGGACACTTTCCGAAGTGGTATTTTCAGGTGCTTATTTTTATTTTTGTTTATTTTTTTCCGATGTTGATGTATTCTACTTCATTGCATCTCTGACGCAAAAAGAAAGTAAAAAGAACGTATTCGGTATATTATTTTTCACAAAAAGTAAGCATTCGCCTTATTTTTATCTCTCATCGTATTCCTGTTTATGAAGTAGATAAATAGAAGTAGACCTCGGCGCCTGCCCAAAATCAGACAGTAACTATCGCGAATTGGTCGTGCTTCGCATATGAACATTTTACATGTTGATGTTATTTTTATTTTTAGGGCTTTTACAGAAAAGTTTGAAATCCTTAGTAGAATATTCTGTGTTGTGTGTTCTGCTATCATGTAAATTATTTTGACACATGAGCAGTTTTTTTTTTTTTTTTTTGTAAGTGTGATTTAGGTTGTCAAATGGTGGTTGATGTTGAACTATATTGGTTGGTATGGATTTATTTGCTTTCATACTTACAGGCGCTTAGCCAAGGGGTGGCTGAAGGGGCTCGAGCCACCCCCGAAATTATTGAACTTCGAAAGTTGGAAATAGATCTATGGATGCTTAGATAATTTTAGTTTGAAATAAAAGCTCTTTTTATTTTCTAAATTTGCGAACTGTTCGCAGGTGAGCGCGCAGAGAGAGCATTCGGCAAGCAGGTGAGCGCGCAGAGAGAGCGCAGAGAGAGCAAAGCGCGTCCCGGAGGACACGCAGCTTGTGACAAAGCGTATTGGTCAAGTTTCTCACGGAAAGAAGGCTCTGTCCGCGACAAACATACCGGAGAAGAAATACGAATCCCTCTCGGGCCTGAGTGCGGTGTGGTTGGTCATGAGAGACAAGTGAACCCAGTGGTGTAGTCGAAAACTAATGATGGGGGTTATTATTATTACTTGATTCAATTTTTTAAAGAGTATTCGGTGTTTACTTTGTAAAGTCAAATATTTAAAGCAAAATATATTAAATTCAATTTCGAATTCCAGAATATAAAAGAGCAAGTTTACACTTACTCTTTAATTATATTTCAATTGTATATTAATAGTACTTTTTTAAATAAACCTTGAAGTACCTAATGTAAAGGAATAGCTTATTGACCTTGTATATTTGGATTACTCCGTAAACACTTAATAAAAAGTTTAATACTTTACCGATTTTGAGAAATCGTTCTAGTTTTAGCTAATGAAGCCGAAACCTTAGCTGTCAAATTTAACGTAGAGGTAAAAACACCTAGAGTGTGTACATTTCAAAAGAACCGCCCAAATATAGCCACCAAAACAACTGAAGAATAGTATAGAATCAGAATCACGATTTTTATTTCCTACCTAGATGATCTAATATTGTCACTTAATGAGCGCTTTTTGCCTCATAGAGACACAATTTCTTTCTTGAGAAACCTTTACTCCCCAACACGCTGTTGAAAAGTTTTCAAGACATAGAACCGTGCATCTCATTCATTTTATGAAGATGATCTTGCATCATATAAAGATTTGATTGAAGGTGAATGGGGGGACGTGGAAGATGATGAAGTGGAAGTCTGCCGAATTATTGCCGAACACGGCGATTGGGTCCCTTTACACCTACATTTTGTTCAAATACTTTCTATCCTACCAGTATCAGCAGTTTCAGCTGAGCGAAGTTTCTCAACTTTAACCCTACACTGCGCAATTTTTTTTTTTCTTTGTAAAATAATTTTTTTTGTGTGTGTTTGTCTGTGCTAGTTATAAGTTGGGAAAATACTATATATATTCTTATTTAATTCGGAAAGTAAAATTCGAGAAAAATTGACATGTTGTTCAAAAACAACACTGCGCATTTAGGGGTAACAATAATAATTTTTTTTATATAATCATTTTAACAAATGAAGCCAAATTAATAATAAATAGGCATGCATTATAATCATAAAATAGCACTACAATATGAAAATTTATTAAAATAATTTATTATATTATTATTTATAAATTTACAAAATTTTTGCTTTGATTTTCAATAAAGTTTAATAATAATTTCACTAAAAGATTTTAAACAAGAAACCTAATTTCTGTAGGGGGTCTATGTGATATTGTTCGTTTCTTCTTTTGTTGAGCGTGAATTGATTTTAAACAAAATTCCTAAATAATAATTTAATCGAACACTTTAAGCTAATTTGTGAAATATTTAACAATAATCTTCTAAAAGATACTAAATAAAGTGAAATAGAAAAACCTGTGACAACTGTTTTTGTTTATACTGCGAGTAATGCAGGAGCATAAAAATTGCCCTCGAATGCTCGGTGTTGTTTTAAAATAAGTAAAAAAGGCGCCTTAATATATATTTTAACCGACATTTTTCGGACAACTTATATTTATTTTATTTTAAATCTATGTAAGCAATTAGAGACTATTTTTTAAAATAAAATTTTGCTTTAAATTTGTATAAAAAAAATTAAGAAGTTACTGTTTTTTACGAAATCAACATGTCTTACGATTTTGTGAAGAAAGATGAACCTTGAGCTCAGTTTACAAGATCTAGGGGAAACTATATCAAATAATATGATCACACATACAAAATGAAACGAAAGAATGCGCCACATGTTAAAAATATTACAAAATAAAAGCTTAGTGAACTAAAAATGGAGGTATTGTTTAAAAACAACACGGTGCAGTGTAGGGTTAAGGAGATTAAAAATTTACCTCAGAAGCACAACTAGCGAAAATCATTTAACTGGATTGGCTTTACCCAATATTTATAGACACTGTTCAGTTTCAGATGACCTGGTAATTAACAAATTTGCCAACAGAGTTTTGTTAGAAAAGTAATGGTAACTTTGTTTTTTGCTCAAATACTAGTTTTGTACGTACTATTAAACTTTAATTGAAATATAAGTTTTTATTTCTTTATTTTAAGAACCATTTGTTCCAATTAATCAAGGTAGTATTTCTCCTGACTGCAGTTTATGCAAAAGCGTAAAAATTCCAAAAAAACTTTTTTTTTTTAGTTTGCATAATTTTGATTTGATAATTTTTGGAAGGATAGTAATCGTTTTCTAATGTAACATTTATACCTCTCAGCCCTCCCCGAAAAAAAATCCTGGCTACGCCCCTGCATACTTATATATTTGTTTAATTAATATGTATATTACTAATTTTACATTGCCTTAGGAAATATTTGTCTTAAGCTTTGACTTACATTGCCTTAATTTTTGTTTAATATTTGAAAAGGAATCTCTAACAATTTCCAAAACTATGTATGTATTCTAAGAAATACCAATAGCGTAAGCTAAATTTTATGGGACAAGTATATTATCATTCAGTAAGTGTATAAATACTGTTTAAATTTTTTCATGGAGCTATTATGAATACACATGTTGGAGAATAGAAAGTGTTTTAAGGACGATGTAGGTTATGTACGTCAACAAGAATCTAGAGTGACAGACTTTTTTCATTTTGTATTTCTTCCGAAACTGAAAATGACCCAAAGAAATAAAATGTTCGTTTCGCTATTTGTCACATCCAATCTAACACTAAATAGAACAACTGAAAGAACTTCTCCGGAAATAATGGTCAGTTTAAACAGATGTTCTCCTAGCCTCGATTTTCTTTCTTCGTTTATTGTAACGCTTTTGTTTTGCTAGCTCAGATTTGTGTTATGAATGTTCTAAGAATATTAGAGATTAAAGATATAGTTCTTTCTCACCCCCCCCCCCTCCCCAGAACCAAGTTTTCATTTTATTCGGTTAATTTTTGCATTATATTAATTTAGAATTCTCGTTGGTTTTTCAAAATATGCAGCCAAGAGGTTGGTTTAAAAATGTTAGTAAAAACAAAAAACAAAAAAGAAAGAAAGAAAGAAAAAACGATGAAGCACCACACATGGTGTGAAGCCAATAATCTCATTGAGCATGTTAGCATTAAAAGCGTATAAGATAGGCATTTGGTGGAAATTAATTCATTTTTTTAAATTAAAAACTCTAATTTTAAAATAACTCTCTCTTTCTTTCTTTAGTGTCTGTACGTAAAATAAATAATATTTCGTTTTGTCTTACCGTTTGATCAACAGTATGGTGTATTTAGTGTTACAATTGCTTACATTTTTTACTTCATGAAAAAATTGATGATTGATTCATGTATATGATGTAAATATTACATTTTTCATACAAGAAGATTAACAAAAATCCCTCCGAATTGGAACAGGGCTAAAATTTATTGGATGAAGAATGAGCCTAAGGCAGATGTTGTAAACATTATTACAAGCTCTAGCTCAAAATGTTCACACTGTCTGAAACTTTAATTCACTGAGTTTCAGTTTATGCTTGCTTTATTGAACTAAGTACATTCTCCAACCACTGGAAGCAATTCCCAGATCTCAAAAGATTGTTTATCATCTGAAAACCTTCACCTTCTGTACTCATGGTAGAAAATCGCATTTCCTCTCGCAGCGGAACACAAATAAGCAGAGTCGAAAATCTCCTAAGCCCATATCCTTTTCCCAACTTCCGTTACGGATTTCTCTTTCTAGCTTTACTCAATATCATTTGCCGAGGAAGTGCTCTCACAGTCACTCTTTTCGTCGATGTCCATTTAATGCGCTTGCTGTCTTGGTCATAGTGCTGTGCCACATAATAAAAAATTGAACACCAGGATTTCTTTGTAGTTTAGTATTGTGGGTATTGTTTTTTCTCTGATAGTCGAGTATGTTAGAGCTCTGAGATGGGTATAGGAAGTATGATTCAAATCTTTGGTTACACATATACAGCAAAACTCCTGTATAGCGGGCATGAGCGGGGACGATATTATTTGTCTGTAACAGAGGGGCATCTGCATTAGAGAGGTTTTACATTTTTGATTTTTTAAATTATCTCTCAGTGGATATTATGCACTTTTGCATGTAGATAACTTCTCAGTTCACTGCATTTTTAAAAAGTGGTCAAAATTAATTATGTAACAAAGTTCTTATACAAATTCATCAGCCAATCAAACGTGAGGATGGTGGTCACCCACTTTTTATTTTGTTCCAGTACCACAATAGATAATATTTTAAATTCGAAAGCATCGAGGCCTGGCTACTCTCTCGATGCAGCCGCGAGTTCATCAATTTTTGGAAAAATATTCATCCCTGAGCGCTTATTTACCAACCATTCTATCAGAAAAACCCAAAAATTTGTACCTAAAAGGAAAAACAATGCTAACTAATGTTTAAATTAGTTTACATTCTTAATTGGTTGTATAAATTGGCTTCCAATTTTGACTTCCCGATATTTTTTCACTTTATTCTCAAATTTTAATTTTATAAATTTTTATACAAATATATTAAATTGTGCCCGCAATCAGGGTTCGACCAAAGCAATTATTTATTCTCAAAAGGGTGTCCGTGCCCGTAACTAAGGACACCATTTCCGACCCTAATGTTTTATAACCCAATCCGTCCATTGCAGGGAGGTTTATAATACATTAGGGTCGATGCTTTCCTGCCAAAGAAATAAAAATTGTCCGCATAAGAAGAGTGTCCGCATTTGAGGAGTGTCCGTTTGGAGGGGTTTTACTACACACATTTATGTTTAACCAGCGATGGACTGCCGGGATTAGAAAACGTTAAAGTTAGCGATTCCCAGCGGATTCTTTCGTCACTCGTGGGATGAAGCAAATTATTTATCTTTCTGCTCTCAAACACTAAATCCGGTTATAAGGTACCTGTACCCAATATGGACACCTTAAGGAAAATGTATTTTTTCACCCCCGTGTACACGTAATAGGACTCCATATTAAAATGAGAGACCTTGTAATTATCCTAGTTTATTTTCAATGATAAAAACAAAAAAAAAAACAAAAAAAACAAGTGTCCATATAAGGAACCACCTGTCCCTATTATGGACATGCATGTCCATATTAGGGGCAGGTGGCTTCTTATTGACCTACTACACAGGGTGTATGGAAGAGACACTCTTCCAAGGGACTTTAGAGGGGAAGGGATAAAAAAATATAGCTAAAAGTATTGCGGGGCAGGGGTGGGGCACAGTAAATATCTTCAGAACACGCTCCTTAGAAGAGGAGGGGGAGGGGTAATTTTCGGTTGTGGCTCTTCGGGGAGCCATGCAAAGCACCTCAGTTACTACAAAATATTATGTAATAATATAGTTGCTTTTGCTTAGCTTTATTGCATCTGTCTGCAGACTTAACATCTGCTATTACTCAGTCCTCACACGATGGACATATAAAAACTTTATCATGGGCGTTAAGTACCACACAATCCTCATGGACATATCTGCCTCATTTGATGCATGGCCGCATGTCTGCAAAAGCATCAATTAAAAATACATATAAACATTAAGTTATTATGAATTCGAAAAACAAAACAACATTAAATAGATATTTTACAAAGTTGTCAATCTAAAGATTCACTCGTTGTACTTCCTCAACAATGAGCTGGTACTGCTTCTTATGAAATATTGATGCAGTTGCAGACATGCGGCCTGTGATGGAGATCTAGTACCGTATATTGGATTTTGCTTTTGAGATTTTGGTTAACAGAAAAATGAAAGGGCCAAAAGTTTAAGTTGGTTTCGATCACTTCCCTGCACTTACCATGGCTTGGTGCATGCGATGACCATGAGTTGATCCGACGTGTGGGTCGAAGTACCACGACTAACAACTGCTTCTACAAAATGGAAAAATAAATGCATACCTGCACAACAGGAGACCAAGACGACATTATTATTTAATTAGCTGTGTTTATTTTGCCAACATATAGGAGGGGAGTCGGAGATCTGGTGAGACGCTTAGGTCAGCTGCACTTGAGACGAACAAACAGTTCTAGGCGATTAGCAACACATCACTGTCGGTGTGTTTGGGGCGTCCCCCTGCACGTGCGACATTTTTGAAACCACATTGGAAGTTTCGAACAGTTGAGTAGTTATTTTGTTTCTCACAGATCGATTTGCTGGTCCAAGAAAAAGGGGGGATGAGGAGAACTTGGGCCAAACGGCCATCCCAAAAAGGTGTGTTGGTAGAGGAACGAAAAAAAGCGATCTCCCCGCTTCGATTCAAATTTCTCGCTGGACGCCGAGAAAAGTAGGGTTGCTACCCTCTGCTCCTCGAATGGGCCAATCACAAGGCGCGAATGCGCTTTCAAGCGCCGGGGAGCAAGGCGCAACCCTTTGTCGCCCAAGGAGTGTTCTTCTTCCCTCTGTATCACGTGAAAGCGGAGGGACATTCAAAATGGCTATGTCGAGCATCACGAAATACTCTCCTCCCAGACACAGTTTGAAAAAAATGAAGTCCGCAGAGCACAGAGAAGTCCATCACATCACAAATATTACGAAAAGTCAGAACACCTGACTGAAGAAACAAGTTCACAGTAGAATCCCAATCGAATCAGATGGCTCGCTAACCTCGAGAACCCAAACACTCATTGAAAAAAACTTTAACTCGCATCTACCAGATCATCCGAATTACATGGGGCAATACATAGTACCTCATTCGGTGCCTCATGGACATTCAATGATTTGTTTTGGCTACATGCCATTTGCTTCGAGACAGATTACACACATTAATTATACAAATTCTAGGTTATATCATGTGTATTCAGTGAATTGCTAGCAGTACAGACAGTGTTACAGAACCATGAAAAAGCAATTAGTATGAAAAAAAATTAAATCATGAAAATTTTTTTCTTTTATAAACTCCTAACTAAACTTTTAAGTCGAAAAAAAAAAACTCTTTTTTTTTTTTTCTTTTTTTTTTTGGTTACCCAAGATAAAATAAAAAATTTTTAAATCCTAAGTTAGATGACAAAAACAAACTTAGCTGCATTTAAATTCACTAACCAACCATACTTTATTGACATAGTGTCATCAGTTAAGAGAAACAGTTTAATTATAGATTCTGAATCCTCATGTAAAATTCAAAAGCTCTAAAACATGTAATACAAAGATGTCCAAAATCATTTAAAAATTTCCTCATTAAATGATGAATTCATAAAATTCACAGTAAACACATTGTAAAATCATATATTAAACACATTATAAAATCAATAAGTTAACAATTAAAATCCCATATGATATAAAACTAGTGACAGTACTGTCACACTTTTGATTGTACACAGTTGCCTAAAAACAGTTTTTTTTTTTTTTTTTTTTTTTTTTTTTGTGTGTGTGTTTTCAATATTGCGAAAGTTTTTTTTTTTTTTTTTTTTTTTTTTGAAAATGCATTGAATTATAGCTGCAGTCTATAAAACAATTAATTTATGGTATACCCAGCACAAAAAAAAAAAAACTTAAAAATGCATTTATCACTAAATACTGTTAATTGACTTCTCATTTGAGGAAAAAAAAACATATGTTTTGTACTACACATTGTCAAAATATTATTTTGTTACACAACCAATACGTTTCAATTCTTTTATATATATTACCAATTTTATTTCATTTGTATTGGTAAGCTCCTTCATTTCATTAAGTTTTGTGTTCTTAGCTTAACAACGTAAATTCCATCTTAAATACTTCAAATAGAAACATTTTGATCACACACAGAGAATAAAAAGAGCAAAGTAACCGTGGGTACAAGTTAAAATTAAAAACATTTGTCGACTGAAAAATAAACTGGCAAAAAGAGAAAATCAAATCTTATGTGCAAAAGTTATTCGAAGACAAATGGTTCACCAGAACATATCTGTCAGAACAATCACATTGTACCCTCAGGTGAAACCCCATGAGATGAAAAAAAATCTTAATATATCTCCAAAAATTCAAAAGTTTGAAAAATGTTATGTCATTCAAATATAGAAAGGAGGGAAAAAAAACAAAGATGTATCAATATCCTAAAAAGGCACAAATTGATTATAAAAATTATGTAAATATCAAACACAAATAATTACTAGTAACTGAATGTAAACAAAAGGTGAACCCGGAAAGAATAAAGGATGCCACAAGTTTCAAAACAATCAATTTTTGTAAACAAACAAAAGTGAGCGCATTAAGATAAACAATGAAAACATAATTATGAACTATAATTACTGACGATTCCTTAAATTATATCTAAGTTGATGTACCTGTGTTTGCCTCGTATTATTAGAATTATCAGGTTGTAAATGCTGTTTCCTGTCAAGAACAGGTCTTAGACGGTCAATATGCACTTTAAATGCTTTAGCATGTGGGTTATTGAAAAAGCGAATCAAGTAATTAACATTGTTACACTTTTCGACTACCTCATATGGTCCTGTGAATTTAGGTTTAAATTTGTCCTTTGATCTTAAATACACAATTTGTTTTATTTTTAAGTTTCTTAATTTAGCATTAGCATGCTGTCTACAATTTTGTTCATATTGTTTTCTCTCGAGATTAGAAAATGCTGTCTTATACTGTTTTCGCAGACTCTCTAGAATATGCGACAAGTATTGTGTTTTATCCAGTGGAACAGCTTCTATTTCTGGATGATATGTATCAAAAATCAAAGATAGATCCCTACCAAAGTGAAGAGAATTAGGTGAAAACCCTGTTGAACTATGAATAGGTCCATTGTACAAGTTTTGATGGATCAGTAAAGAATGAGCAAAATTATAACCATCTTCTTGCATGGCTAGGATTGTAGCTTTGATCCCAGTATTAATCCTCTCACTTTGCCTTTGCTTGAGGTCTGCCAGATGAGGTGTGAATTAATTTTATTCCTAGAGCTTTTGACAAGGTTTCAAAGATTTCAGCTGTGAACTGGGTTCCCTGATCTGTCAAGATCAATGCAGGTCGCCCAAAGGTGGTGATGTAAGTAAACAAATGTTTTGACACATTTTCAGCAGTTATTTTGGTCATTTGATATAATTGCATATGACGACTGAAATTATCCAAAATAGTCAATACATATTGGCCATTAATTGGGCCGAGAATGTCATAGCTGATTTGTTGGTTCTATAAGTGCTTTACCTACCTATGCATACCTATAAGTGCTTTATGCATAGCATATGGCTTTTCTTGAATACATTTTAAATACGAGTATACCCAATTTAGAGAATCTGCGTACATTCCAATCCAGAAATACTTTTGTTTGACAAAATCATATGTTTTAGCCAAACCCTGATGAGCTAAGTGGGAAATGGACAAAACTTTGGGTCTTAAAGACTTAGGGACTACAATTTTATGAGTTACCTTCCCATGTTTCTTATCCTGGAATGCATACATTAGTATGTTACTAGAAGGATGAATGAAATACTGGTCCAATTTAGAATTTTGATTTCTTGAGTTTCTAATTTTTTTATAAATATCACTAAGTTCAGGATCCTTTTGCTGTTCCTGACAAAAGGTTTCATCTGAAATTTCTAAAAAAGGGTCTTGTGAAACAGAATTGGAAACAATTAAACAATTTACATTTTCAACACTAAGATTTTCATGCAGATTCTGTTCAGTATCAAAATTATCTGAACTTGAATTATGTTGATAAGGGTTTTGAGATTTACAAGAATTTAAAGGATTTACTAAATTTGGAGTCTCTCAAAATTTACTTCAGTTTCATCTTCATCTTCTACAGTAATGACAGGTAATATAGTGTTAGTATTTAAAATGTCAGGATTAGTTTCTAAGTTTTCATTAGGTAACTCTTCAGAGATCCTACTTATATAGTCGGGAAGTACATTTAATGTTCCTTTGATATGTTTGACTGTAAATGAAAACTCACTCAATTGCATCAGCCACCTGGTTGTGATGTCAGCAGGTGATGTACTTCTGTTGTAATGTTGCAGAGGTAAACTGTCGCTCAAAATCGTGAAATGTCTAGAATACAGGTGATTTTTAAATGCCTGCACCCCTTTCACTATTGCCATCAATTCTAATTTTATGGCAGGGTAACGCTTCTCATGATTGGACAGGGTTTTACCAAAATAGGCAACAGGATGTAACTTACCCTGATGTTCCTGTAATAGCACTGCGCCAATTGCTATGGTGCTAGCATCAGTGTTCAATATAAATTCTTTGTCGTAATCCGGTAGTGTAACAAAAGGTGCAGAGAAAAAAATTCTTTGTAATTTTTTAAAAACTGCAGTATGCTCTGGGGTCCAATTAAATTTTGCTTTTATTGAAGTAAGGTCAATCAGTGGTTTTGTTAACTCAGCATATGCAGGAATTAAATGTCGGTAATAACCGCACAATCCCACAAACTTTTTTACTTGTCGTGGAGTTGTTGGTATAGGAAAAGAAGTTACCTTAACAATATTTGTTTTTACAGGATACCATGCCCTGAGAAATATTAAAAGCCCAAGTATTGTGGTTTTGTGAAATGCACACTTTTCAGGAAAGAGGCTGATATTGTATTTTTGAAATGTATCAAGTAATACTACAATTTTGTCTAACGATTCCTGAAAACTATTTGAGCAGATCAGAACATCATCCTGGTAAGCAAAATACCCTGGGAGATGAATTTCATCTAAAATTCCATCCATAAGTGATTGGAAGATCCCCGCAGAATTTTTCAAACCAAACACAAGCCTCTTGTTTTTAAATGTTCCAAATGGGGAAGTGAAAGCTAGCATATTCTGATATTCATCAGGGAGTTTGATTTGCCAGTAGGCATTCTTCAAATCACATACAGTGAAATATTTGTACTGAGCTACATTACTGATTATAGTTGCTATTTTTGGTAATGGGTAGGATGAAGATTGTAAAATGCTATTAATTAATCTAAGATCCATAGCAAGTCTGAATTTGGGTGGATCATCTTTATTTAACTGTTTCTTGCGAATTAACAGCATTGGTGCAGACCATTCTGTTACTGTCCTCTCAATTAATCCTGCACTCTGTCGTTGTTCTAATTGTTCTAACGCCTTTTTTTTGTAGGGCTTGCGGGATTGGGAATGGTAATGTTTTGATAGGGTTTTTATGAATGAAATTTAATTTTGGTGCGACTTTATCAGTACATCCCAGTGTTTGCAAACTTTTAGAAAATGCAGCTGAATGATTCATTAAGACATTTATTAGATCTTGTTGTTGTTTACTATCTAGATGGGCCAAATCAAAATCAGTTTCTTTCAAGTCCTGTTTTCTTTGTTGTAAAATTTCATCAGTAGCCTTAATTAAATTAAGATATTCAGTCAGAGTTTCAATATTCTCGTTATTTTCTATTTCAACATTCGACATTATGTTTCCCATAATTTGTCCCTTACTGAAATGAACAGTTTCTGTCTTTGACAAATTTTTGATATAAACATAAATTTCCCTTGATATTTTAGGTTTCCCCCCTTTTTTATATACAAAAGATGAATTCTGATCTTGGAACTCTGAGTTATCATTTCTATCAATTTCTAAAACATTTACATACTCCTTATGATCAGAATTCAGATTATATACAGTAGGGTGACACTCAATATATTAATTTTTCAAAGTTGGCTCAAAAAGAAAAATGTCATTAATTTGTTTAGAAAGACTTACAAGAGCATAACATGATTCATTAGGAGGAATTATGAGTTTTCTAGCAAGTTTTGCATGGATTTCCTCAGGTGCAAAGGCACTAACTAAAGGAATATACTTGTTATTAATTGAAATAGAATTTTTATCTAAATGCATGCATACATTATGCTTAGACATAAAGTCATATCCTAGGATAGCATTGAATTTGGAGTTTTTGGGAAGTTCCACTATAAAAAATACATGCCTGAAGTGATTTTTATTAATTTTGAATGAGACTTCAGCACAAGCTGAAAAATTGACTGATGAGTTAACAGTTGAAATAGACACTCTTTGTGACAATAATTTATATTTTACTAAAGGTTTTATAGTTTCAAATGTTTCTTTGCTTAGAATGCTGATAGAAGATCCTGAATCAAGAAGAGAAAAATGAACCAAAAGAGCCCTCAATTAGTGGTAGATTAATATTGTCATGGCTGGCGACATTGTAAATATATTTACAATTTGTGTTTTGAATGTCAGTTTGAGACTGTGAGTCAGTTTTTGCAGTCTTTTCACTATTCTTATCAGATACATCAATATTATGAACATTATCGGATACCTTATGAAATGCTGATGCTTTCCACTGTGGAGGACCTAGCTCATCAGCTAGCACTGGCCTCCTTATTCGTTTAAATTTTGATAATTATCGTAGGTTCTAGAATTTTGCCCTCTGTTACTTCTATATAAATCCCCCCTATTTCTACCGAAGTTTCCCCTACTTCTATGATTCCGATAATGACTAGAATTTTGATGCATGTTTTGATAATCTCGACAGGAAAATAGAGTGTGACCCCGACGACCACAAAATTGACACATAACACTGTTATTATCAGATCCCCGTCTGTTATTTCCCCTCCAGTTATGATTCTGGTTTTGACGATTATCTCTGACATTATAAGGCCGAGACCTAAAATAACTTTGCCTTTGAAATTGAGGATGTTGATCTTCTTCATAAGATTTACATTCCTTTGCAGAATGACCTCTACTGTTACATAATTGGCAAATTACATTCTTTTCAGCTTGCAAAGCATTAATTTGCTCTTGCATTTGCTGAATTTGAGTTTCGTACTGACAGTTGAGCTGAGAACTGACTAGTTCTGTTCCGACACTGACACATCACTGTGTCCGACACTAGTGCCCGACACTGACACATCACTGTCGGTGCGTTTGGGGCGTCCCCCTGCACGTGCGGCATTTTTGAAACCACATTGGAAGTTTCGAACAGTTGAGTAGTTATTTTGTTTCTCACAGATCGATTTGCTGGTCCAAGAAAAAGGGGGGATGAGGAGAACTTGGGCTAAACGGCCATCCCAAAAAGGTGCTGGTAGAGGAACGAAAAAAGGCGATCTCCCCGCTTCGATTCAAATTTCTCGCTGGGCGTCGAGAAAAGTAGGGTTGCTACCCTCTGCTCCTCGAATGGGCCAATCACAAGGCGCGAATGCGCTTTCAAGCGCCGGGGAGCAAGGCGCAACCCTTTGTCGCCCAACGAGTGTTCTTCTTCCCTCTGTACCACGTGACAGCGGAGGGACATTCAAAATGGCTATGTCGAGCATCACGGCACGGCCATGCATTAACTGCGGCAGAGATGTCCATGAGAACTGTGTGGGACTTAGCGACCATGATGAAGAAGTTTTTATTTGGACATAAGGTGTCCATATTGGGAATTGGGCGTAGTTTTACTAAATCTTGTAATAAATAACCAAAGAAAACATTTTAAAGCAATATATGCAATAGCAATCAAAAATATGTTTTATCAGCTTTTCCACTTTTCAATATTTAAAGTAATTTTACCATATCTAATATGAATTTAAACTTACCAGTAATTACTATCAGCACACCACGAAAAACAAGTTTCCTTCAAAATGGCGAACAACGCGCTTTTTTTCACTTTTCTGGCAAAATTATCTTTTCAACTGCTTTTCTTCACGGACATGTAGTGCTATTTCTCGATCAAATTTGTTACTTTAAAGATATTAGGGGTGTCCATATTGAGAGCACTGTCCATATTGGGTACAAGTACCTTACTCTCCCCGGGACTGGTATGGTGGTTATTGCTGAGGTATGAATAAATAAATAAATAAACGCTAAAGTTCTGGGGAGCTCGATTCCAGCCCTTTCTTAACATGATTCCACTTTTCCAACCGCTAAATGTAACTAATCTATACACAGTTTCTGAGTTATAATAATGGGAGCTTGCCGAACCATTCGTATTATTCCTTCTTCGGTGAGGCAAATTGCCCACCAGTTCACCGATGAAATTATCGTCTATTGAAATGAAATTATACCTGAGTGCTTCATCATAGAGTACTACAACAGGTGTAGGACGTTACTTTATACTCTGCTGAACCATCAGAGATATTTCAATATTGGTGAAGTATTTGTTGTTGCGATCACTAATGGAAGTACCGCGAGAGACCAGCACTTTTTTCCGAATCTGACACATCCTTGCCCAAGCGCGGAAAAATTTCGATCCTTTTTTTCCCTCCACAAGAAAATGTACCTATTATCAATATGAACACTACAAAAGAAAGCATTGAAGTGTTACATGTAAAACTCACAAAGATAATGATGTATCCACCCTGTTTAAAAATAGGGAAAAAAAAAACTCACTCAATCACTACGATCTTGAAAGAAAAACCACAGGTCTACCACAACTACGAAATTGCAAACTTGCAATGTTGGTCTCCTAGAATAAACTCTGAAACCCTAATCCATCTCCGAGGATTAAAGGAAAAAAAGAAAAACAGTACACCCGGAGTTGAATTCTAATTCCTCTTTGGCAGCAATTGCAACACGCCATCTTAGTCAACCAGAGTCCTTTTGGTGACTTCAGGCAGATTTCGTCCTGTAAACGCTGGAAACAAAATGGCTAAGAAATTCATTGGAGCTAAACGACGACACTCTTTAAATACCACTCCTTAAAATTGCATGTTAATAAAATTAAAATATAATTTCATTTCAAAAACGAGTTTGCATAACATGACTACTGGGGAGGACAAATTTAAGTGTACACAATATAATATAAAAATGCAATTTAAATGTAGTAAATAAATAAATTTTTTTACGAGTTTTAGAGGGAAAAGAACATATATACGTCGAACCTCCATTTAACGAACCTCTATTTTGCGAATTTCTCCATTTTACGAATTTTCTTCTTGGCCGTAAAAATATTAAAGGTTTTCCATGTAAAAAAACCTCCATATAACGAAGCACATTCTCTATTTAACGAACTTTTTTCTGATAATCTAAAAAAAATTCCATTCTATTTTTCAAGTATTTCTTTCTTTAAACACTTTTACTAAAGCTTCTGCACACTATGTGTTAAAATAAATATAAACATTTTTTTTAGAGTAATGAATAAGTTTAATTCCAGATTATAATGGTTATTCTTTGTTTTATCCTTTCTTAAGTGAAATAATAAAAGTAAACTGCTATAGTTATTATTACATGATATGTAGAGCTTTCATTAGTTTAAAATGAGTTCTCGTGTAGCCAAAGTATTATAAAAAATGTAAATCTCTATTTAACGAATTTCTCCATTTAACGAACTTTTTCGCTGGATTTTGCGACTTCGTTAAATAGAGGTCCGACTGTATTTATAAAATATTTTAAAGATGTGTAAGCACACCAAAACTTAGTTATTTTAAGCATTGTAGTGCCTGAAACAAAACAAAAAAGTTGTGCTGTGTCATGTTTGTCACATATGGAATTAACCAATGAATGAATGCGGATTTATCCCGTTTCGTTCTGTTCTTAGAAATGCATCTCTTTCTTATTCTATCGTAAGGAATCGTTTCGTACTTCGAAGGACGAAACAGGTCTTTTCAGATCGACATGTATGGAAGAACAAACCCAATAAACAAAACAACGTATAAAATAATCTCCCAAGATTAATGTTCAGATCTCTTGAATAATCCATGATAAACCATTACAAATTTATTGGAATCATTCCTCGCCATTTCTATTTCTATTATCTCGTTTTTTCCGTAAGGAAATGACAGAGTTAATTAAAGATGATGGATGCACTACTAAAATAGATAAAATTCCTACTTTTCGTTCCGGAATGTTTCCTACATTTTCGATTCCTTTGAAAAATAATAACGTTAAAATTATTGTGAAACCGTAGCAAATATAACTCTACAGTATTAATGTTGCTTTTCATATACCTGAATTTACTAAATGGCTCTTGAAACAACAAATATTATCCCACCTATGGCACTGAAAATGTATACTGATGGTAGCAGAGGAGTCGGTGGTTTTTCTGGAAGTGGTGTGCATTTGGAGACACCAAATAGCACAATTGATCTCAAGATTAGAAACACTGACTGCTGTTCTGTCTTTAGATCTGAACTTGTGGCAATCTATAAAGGTTTACATATTATTGACACGACCACTGAACTTGCCTTCAAGGATATTTGGATTTTAACGGACAGTCGTGCCTTTATACAGCACCTCTCTCACTGGATGATTGTTGGGGATAAGACAAGCCTGAGTATTCTAGACCTTGTGTTTCGGCTTTCTGATAGACACTTTATACACTTTCAATGTGTCCATCCCATATTGGACTGATAGGTAATGAGTTAGCCGATAGACTGGCCAAAGCTGTCTCTGCTGAAATCTTGTATGGCAACCCAGCTTAACTTACACGGAAATATCCTCAATCAAAAGAATGGAAATAAATGCACTTTGGAGAGTTCCACCTGCTCATCCATGGTACTTTGGGAAAAGACCTATATATCGAGGAAACAGCAGACGGCTCTCTCAAGCTTTTTAAGTGGCCACATCAAATCCCTTACCTTTTAACAGGGCGAAAGATTATTTTCAGAGTGTCATTGGTGCAAGGCTGTTCAGTCTACTCCCAACCATATTCTTGAATGCTTAAATTTTACTCATCTCCAATTTTATTTTTGGACTTTTTGGTGATTTTTGGCTTTATGTAGATGGTGTAGCAAGGGTAGGGTCAGTTGGGGTAATTGTAAACGCTTTTTCAATGTTTTAACTTTTGATCCTTCCCTACGTCTTGAATGAATTCAGAGATAAAATTGTGAGCATTGTAGCCACTACTGCACTTCTTGTGAGTAAATGTGTGCAAAAATTTTGACTTTATGACTATTTGTTAGCGAATGAGCTCGTGTTTACAATTACCCCAGAGATCTGGGGTAATTGTAAACAGTGATTTATTTTCGAATAAGGTTAAGGCAATTGGAAAATTGTTTCATACAGTCTGCTTGAAAGCCTAAGAAGTTCCGGAACAATGGTTCTCAATCTGCGGCCAACAGGCCGCATGTGGTCCGCTGAGTTATGTTACGAGTCGGCTGAGATCATTTAACGAGAAATATCTTGCAAAAAATCAAGTAATGCGACAAATATATGCAAAATTTGTCCAGAAGTGGATCAGTCAGTTAAGCTTGGATCCCACAAAACACTGAAAATGAAGCACAACTGACCGTGGTCAACGCTTGGGAGGGTGACCACCTCCAGCAACTGATGACTCTGAGACCGAGTGCGCTAAAGGGAGCTGTGCATGTAAAATACATCGTGGCTTCAAATGTCCACCAAGTTAGAAATAATTTCCTTTGAGGGACCAACCTAGGCGACGATCTCTCATCTGGGAGCTGGTTCAAAATCATTAAGCCTCTCTGAGCCAAGTGTACTTCGTTTTAGCGGAGCTTATTAATAATCAGTAGGACCTTTCTTAATTCATAGTCGCCCTGAAAGGGGGGCTTGGATTTCCAAGTGGCATTAGCAACAACAACAACAGTTATGTAGAATAGACACAAAAGTGTAATTTGCATCAAAATATAACACTTATTGTCCCCCCAAAATATTGGAAATAGGATAAATTTAAGTGTTTACAATTACCCCAGAGTAAGAAATTTCTGGGGTAATTGTAAACACCTAAATTGTACATGAAAAATAACAGGGAGGATTAAATTCATAACTAAATGTTTTTAGCAGCATTCCATACGAGAAATAAAAATGGTTGAAACCGCTTAAATCGCTTTTGTAGATGAGCTGGAGAGCAAAATGTAAGATCACTAAATTTTGTAAAACAAACTTTTTTCACCGTGTCATTTTCAAACAATGATAATGCTTCCACAGCTGTTTCAAAACATACGAAACATTTTCAACGTCTTCCCCATGTTGGCAGTTCATCACTCACCCGCAGTTAAGTTTTCAAAATCACCACAAGTGTAGTTATGAAGCTTGTTTACAATTACCCCAGCTGACCCTATATCATCTGGGATGAGAAACAACACAACAACATTTTGCTTTACATTGAAAAAATCCTATTTGTGCACTGCATATTACCTAATACGTCCGAAAATTCTTTTACATAGAATTAGGAGAAAAACTTGCGATTATCGCCATACTGACACTGCGTTAAGCTTCTTATTTTTAAAGCCTAATTTGGCGAGATAACTCCAAATCGCCACCAGATGGTCGTCAGTTAACTTCACTATAGAGATGAATTAAGTGTTGATACAGAGGACGAGAGGAAATTAACATGGATTTGACACTAAAAATAAACGAAGATGCATTTTGGAACATCGAATTGCAACCAAGAGGCTAAGAAAAAAGTACTCTTAACATTAGCATTACTTCAACAAAAATATATTCCACAAATATTTTTTTTAAATTCGTTACGTTGCATATATGTTTGTACGCTCTTCAAGTATACGCCACTATCTAGATGAAATTCAAACAAACTTGGAAGGGAAAACGTAAGAGGCCAGTTATTCAAATAAGTTCTTTTTTGAAGTTTTTTCTAAAATTTTTCCAAAGACAATTAGGAATTTAAAAAAAAAAAATCTCTAATACTTTTACATTTTACATCATTTTGAAGAGAAAACTGAGTAATAATATATTTTTTATTTCCGTAAGTGGTTATCGCCTTTAACACATTAACGGCGGGCGATCTCGACGAAAGTATGCTAGGTAGCGTGGCGGCCGCCCTTCCTCGTTTTTCGGCCTAGAGCGGGCGATATTTTGTGTGATCATAAAAAAATTTAGACTTAAAAAAGTTTATTTAAGTAGAATTTGAACAACCGAACAGCTTCAAACTACAAAACATACTAAATGCAAATATAAAGTGGTGCATGGATTGTGCAATGTGGTTGCAAACTGTACTAATGCGACTCCCGCCTTTAAGGTACAGTCGAGCTAAATCGTATTACTACGACTCCCGCCTTCAAGCCGCAGTCGAGCTAAATCGTATTACTACGACTCCCGCCTTTAAACCGCAGTCGAGATAAATCGTAGTACTACGACTCCCGCCTTTAATGTGTTAAGCTGCAGTTGAGAAACTTCTTTCATTATTATAATTATTATTATTGATATTATTATTAATTGTATTTTGTATACTATTTAAACGCAGTTTTCTCTAACAAATACTACGTAATTTTTCAATTTACTTTCAACTTCCCAAAAAGTTGATAAATAAATAAATAAGCAAAACAGAAGAGAAGAAAACAAAAACTTTAATTTTTTATTTAGAATACAGTTGCCAAGTGTATCGTAAAATGATTTTTCAATTAAAATGCAGAATCTAATACTTTTCGAATGGAAAAAATTATAAAAATTTATCTACACAATACATTTATTTACTTATTTTTTCTCTAGGTAAGATACAAATAAACATTCAATATTTCTACAGTCATCTAACTAACATGTTTAAAAGCAACATATGTTTTTTTTTTTTTACATTTCTGTCACATTATAGTTATTCCACAAGATAACATTCCCGGAAAAAAAGTTTCTTTGGCACTTCAACCTCGCTTATTTCAGATTTTTCTGCATGCGACAAGTTTCATTTTTCACAGGATTGAAATTTTCAAATCTTCTTGCACTTTTAGTACATATTCAAAGAAGTCTTTGCTTACAGAGTGCAAACTAATAAATTCTCCAAATCTTTTATGGGATCTTTGTTGGAATGTTCTATTGAATTTTCTCGCTTGGGGGGAAAAAAACTCTTTTTCTTTTTTCTTTCCGACAGAAGAAAATATATTTTAAAACATTTCATTGGTCTCTAGAGAAAACTAACAAAATTTTGAATGCCAAATAAAGTTGTTTCCTCGCTGTATGCAAGTGTTATGTAAATAATAGAAATATGACATTTTCTTCTGAAAAACGTCATTCCACTGTAAGCTAGTATTTTTATTACAGAATTCTCCTATATATTATTCCGAAATTAAAGATGAGTTCAAATAAATATTTATCTAGAAAGATATGCTTCAGAGCCTAATAAATGGTTATTATTTTATTTTAAAATTTATTCTCTTGATGAAGAGTGAAAAATTCATGTAAATGTTTAAACTAATGGATATAGCTTTTATCAATTAAGACCTGATGGAAAACGTTCTAAAACAGCCTTTTTTGTCATTTTTAGAGGGGAAAGAAAGAAATGACTTCAAATTTTCGGATATGGTGGTATATATATTTAACGAATACAAAACAAATTTTTTTAGGAAAAAGTTAAAAGTTATATAAGATTTCTATGGTATTTCACATGGTCGTCTTTTCCCTGATTAACGGGCGTGATAGCTAAAAAACTAAACGAATTAATTAACTGAACCAGTCTTTTTTCTCTTTAGTATTAAAGTATATTCTAAGTAAACTAAAAAAAGGCAGAAGAAAATCAAATTAAAAGTTTCGACGGGTTTTAAGAGAAAATGTGTTTTTACATAAAAAAAAATTTAAAAAACACTTTTAGGTGCTGCAACAATTACTTAAACTAACTTAGAAGTTCACTTCACTTAGAAGGTAATTTAAAACTGAAGAAATAAAACTTTGGCTCAATTAAATAAATCGTATTTCTTTTAGCATTTACGCCCACCAATCAGGGACGCCAACGAAATAGGCTTAAAACTCTGTTTATATATATATTACGTTTGTGTTCGTTAAATACATATAAAACCATACCTCAAAATTCAATAACTGTTTTCACTGTTAAAAAAAGAAAAGAAAAATCAGCAAACTTGAAACCAATGTAAGGTGAACAATTTCTATTTGCACCAAAGTTTAGACAATTGGCATTGGTTTTTGCTATAATCTAGTGCGCAAATTCAAAAATGATCGCTGTGGTACATCCATTGCTCCAGCATTCGTAGTACAATAGCAGTTTTATTAGTGACTAGCTGTTCCTGCGACTTCCTTCGCGTGGAAATTTTGATGTGTATGTGTGAGAACTGATGACCTGATCAAAAGGGCAAATATTTTAAAAGGCGTACTTTTGGGCTGCAGTCCTACACAAAATTAAATGGAGTTGAGGCGAAGATGGCTTAAAAACCGGAACATTACGACGCTATAAACATTTTGTTTTTAAAGTGAGCGATCAAACGCCAACTCTTGGGCGCCAATTTCTGGTAAATATTTTGTCAACTCTGGCTGGAAATCACAGCATTTAGACGCAACTATACACTACAGTCGTTTTCTAAGAATAAAGAGCAGTAACAAACTACACAAATTTTAACTAACCTAAGAACAATGCACGGTACGTAAAAAGCACACAAAAATATAACTAACCTAATGACAACCTAATTACAAAAGCAAACAACTATTCTATTGTTTAAAAATAATAAAGAAGGATTAAATTCGCGTACATTAATTTAACGGAGATTGCAAATACAGCAATGCCTCATCAAAATGCTAGAAACGTTGATTACTATTGTATTTGATTTGCTTAACAATGGCAACTGCATTGATTTGTTTGTTCACACGGCAACTGTAACAATTGTTGAAACGATGCAACAATGCAAATAAAATAAAACGGTCATCATCTGGGTCAAATAAAATTCAAATTAATTACCGTGAAAAAATAATTTCAAACTACAGAGAAAAACGCTTGTAACTTCTTTTCTAGTTAATTTAGAGGCTTCCAATTTTAGCACGAAAGACAATCTCTTTCTATGATAGTTTTTTACGGGCTTTTCAATGGTACCAAGGAGGCGATAATGTCTTCCGATAGAAAAGGACTATTTTATGCAATTTTCGGAGCTCCGCTCGTATTGGTCTTAGCGTGATGATATATGGGCTATCTAACACTGAAAGAATTTTTCAAATCGGACCAGTAGTTCATGAGATTAGCACGTTCGAGCAAACAAACTCTTCAGCTTTATAATATTAGTATAGATTTCTAATTTGCTTCTCTGATGTGTTTACATATTTTTTCCGTGAAAGAAAAAAATCTGATCTTTAAAGGGTAATCTTAATAACTAAAGAAATAGTAGTTTTAATGGCGATGATGAAAGTCTTAGTGGAAGCTGGAAATTCTGGTGATCAAGAATCAAAAATCGGATTAACTGCGGTTGAGTAGTGAGGTCTATTGAACAAAATTCCCGTAACGTATGTTGGGCACGCATGCTTTTCATTTTCTATTAATTTTCTTATTTATTTTTTTTTTACTTTATGTTTTAATTTCTTTTTGTTCATTTAAAGTACATTATTCCATTTCTTTTGTACCGTTTTCATTCTTTATTTATGCTCTTGTCACCCTGTAATTAACTAATGAGTTGCATTAAAAAAGGTCTGAAATGCAACATGGCTCAAATCACGCATTACTTTTATATCTTACAGAAAACTGCAGCATAATAAATTTAAAAATTCAGAAATGGATTTGATGAATAGACTGGCATCACCGGCGAGAATCAGGTTTAAAGCTACTTTTATAGTGCTTTAAAATTTACTATGATACATGAATATTAAATTTTTACAGTTCTTGGGAAATAAAAACTCTTCGGGGAAAAATAAATATATTTTTGAAAGCCCCATTACTGTCATTAAAGTATGCTCGTTTATCATCGAATCCTCTTTCGTTTAACTATTGATCCACCTGTTTCAAAGTAAATATACTTTACTGAGTATTTTGTGTCTTGAAAGAATTCATGTACGTTCGAAAATTGAAGAAAATCTTCTTAAAGAGAAAAGAAATCTTGGGTATGGAAAAATCTTTTGTCGAGTACTCTTGCTCCTCCTGGAGCCGTTTCGATCTATATTTTTTTAAGAATATATCTTTACGCAAGTTTTTCCTTAGAATAGATTTTTTTCGTTTTAAATGTATACATTGTAATCGGAAACTCCGGCTTTAAATTATGGTTTTAGGTGATAGAAGACTAGTCGGTGTTACCAAAAACATTATAGCATTTTATTGAGTTTTTAAGCTACATAAAGGGAAAAAAATAATATTTCTATGAAAGCAAGAATGGGCAAATAATAACGAAATAAACATCTGATAGTGCGTCAAATATCAGGTATAATATCGCTTCTATTATTTCTAGGAAAAGTACTCTTTAATGACAGAATGGATTAACATCCAATGAACGTATTCAGCGAAACGAAGATGCGTTATTTATTTCAAATTCGGCCAACTGCAGTTTTTCGCAGTAAAGTTTGAAGTACCATTGAATATCAGTTTAAAATGAATGATAGTGGGAAATGTAAATTGAAGTCAGTAAATGAAGATTTTTGTTCGAAATTCTTATTTTACTTTACCATCTGTTTTGCTGTTATGTTGAGCATTTGGAAAATTAATAGATCAACAGAAGGATCAAACTTTGTTTATTTTGCTTTGCTTTATTCGCCAAATTTGCGCTCATTCTATGACATTGCTGAATGCACGCTTCCGTGGGAAACAACATTTCGTATTTTCTTGTTTGATAGGAAAGCTAATTCCCCCCTAAACAATAAACTCTGAACTATTACTTATGTATTATTTCAAAGTTTACTATTTAGGGAGAATTAGCTTTCCTATCAAACAAGAAAATAATACAAAATGTTGTTTCCCACGGAAGCTTTACAAATTTTTGGCTTGAACTTAAGTTTACTTCATTGTAAAAGCATTGTAAAATTATGCTCATTGTAAAAGCATTGTAAATTTATGCTCATTGTAAAAGCATCAGCATAAATCCAAGTTTATGCTGATTTCACCATAAATTGGTGCACGAAGTCTAAAATGCTACCCATGGTAAACAGGACTAACATCAATTAACGTCACCAACTTTAATTGACGTCTTCGCTAGCTGACTTGTAGCCGCCCCATGGACTGTCAGGCAAACATGAAATATGGATTAGTATCGCACTGGCAACAGCTAAAACACTATTACTGATGAACACTTGTCCTGACTTTAAACGAATTACCAACATAGTAAAGTCAATACCTTTTCGTGTTTGCAGTGGCTCCACTTGTTCATTTTGTCTTGTTAAGTATGTATAATTTGTCTATTATTGAATGCTTATGCAGAAGAATAAATATGCAATAGTATGTTTATAATTGAGTATTTGTCGAAAGGCCAATATATAAAGGCAAATGTAGGCAAAGAATTTGACTAATTACTTTTTCGGAAGAAGGAAAAACTAATCTAGCCGACCACGGTACCGAATTTGAGAATAATAAAAGCAAAAAAAAATGAGATTGAGGAATAATTAAAACCACAAAAATCGAGTTCAGAAATAATCGAAACCAAGAATTTTGAAAAATGTAAATAATCTTATTTACGTATAACTGTTACAATAATGATCGAAGCTGACAGTACAAAGCCCACAAATAATCAAAGCAAAGTCTACCAAATGCAGAATAATTGAGACCAAAAATTTCGAATTCGTTCATAATCGAGACTAAGAATAACAACAAGCTCGTGGATCGAAACTTCGAAGGACAAGATATGAAGTCAAGAATGTAAATAGTGGAAATCATGAATACCAAGCTCTCGAATAACGGAAACTACGAGTACCAGTACCAGACACCCGACTGTGATTCAACCACTGCGAATGCCAAATTCACGAATAATCCAAACCGCTAATATGAAACTCGTGATTTGGATTATTCAACAAATAACGAAACACCGAATCTAATATGCGAAACTGTAGAATAAATGAAAGGACGGGTTTCAATAACTGAATAATTGAACTCACAACTACCAAAGCCTTGAATGCTCAACGCCTAGAAAATGAACAAATAATATTAAAATAATATTTTATTATTTATTTTATAAAATGAACTAGAATAAGATTCACTTTAAATCCAAAAACCCAAAATCAAAATTATTTCAAATGTCCTCTCTTTTTCTTTTCTTTTAATCGTGTACTCTACAATATATATATTTTTTAAAATAAAATAACGAAGCGGCCCTTGTCATTCGTCAGGTCTGCCCACTGCTTAATCCGACTCTGACTAGAGCTGTGACTAATCAAAACCTCAAATGAACCATTTATTTCAGAAACCCGTCAAACAGTAAGTTCTAAATTTTTGAGGGTTAAATAAAAATATATTTATCAGGATGATTAATTTTTCCAATTGAAGTAACATTTTTTTTTTAACTGAAAGTAATATGAATGCATTTATTTCAGTAGAAAGTTATGTAATCCGTATTTTGACCAACTGAATGAGATGATAGGAATGTTTGATTGGTTTTTGAAATAAACGGTTAAAATAATCAAAACCATGATTATCAAATTCAGAAATATTCATTGTCGTGAATGCCGAAGCACTTATAATGGTAACTGTGTATGTCAAATCCGCGAATAACAACGCTCAACTGTGTTCGATGCTATGCGCAATTCATTATTTTGCTTTTCATTCTGTGCCATTTAATTATTCACGAAAACACTCCACGTAAGTCTTCTGTTATTTGCTCAACATGTTATCTTTCCCTATTCCATTCAATCAACAGAAAATAGAAGGAAACTTTATTTAAAAAGCTTCCATTACTTTTGGCATGAATTCTACTGGATCATCCTCTTATTCGCTTCCATTAAACTGTTTACTCCCGCATGCGAATTCAATAGGAAGCTTCGTCGTCTCGATTTTATTTCTAAAAAAAAAATCCTCATGCGATCGAACAAAGCATTTCTGAGGAGAAAATAAAACCGTATGAAAGATTTTTCATCGAATATTTCGAATGTTACTCTTCTAGTTCTGTTTTTTAAAGATAACGTACTGGACATTTTCTATGAATTTAATTTTTGTGGTTTCTTCTTGTTAGTTAAACATTACGATTAAATTCTACTGCTCTTTTAATGTTTTCAAAACGAAAATTATCTTTGATTCAATCCTGAATGAGAATTAATTTACCTCATAAATGTTTGTGTTATATTAGTATAATGTTTGTGTGTCAGTTTTACTGATTAATCAGTAAAACTGACACAAAATTATTAAAACATTAAAAAACCTTCGTGTTATTTGCTACCATACCAGGAATTTTACAAGCTTTAATACCTCACATGAAGTAATCGCAGTATTAAAAATCATTGATTTTTTTAAAGTTAATATGCTATTGCTAATTTTCAAACGATAATTATAGACACCCAATACAGATGACATTAATGTGAAAAAGGAAAATGTATGCCTTAAAATTTTAAATAAAAGTTTAAAGTATTTTTTAATTATTTCTCAAAGTTTTCAGATTAAAAATATCAATCATAGAAGAATATTTGTTACGAAGTTAGTAAAACTCATGTAAAGCGTAATTATCTACCATATTTATGTTTACTTAATTTACGGGAATGGGCGGGAGATGGAATGAATATCGAGAATTGTAAATAATCTTGGGATCTTAAAAGAAGATTTACAACGGGAAAGAGATTAAATGATCCCGTTTGTTAAAATAGGGGTGACAAAAACAGAATTGCCTTGCCGATATCGTAGAACAATAATTACTGGCTCTGTGCCAATTCAAGAATTCTCTCCAAGAAGAAATGAACTCGTTCAAGCTCAGATTCCTTCCAGCGAGAGCACCAAGATATCATACAAAAAGCTTATTCATAAACAAAATGCTTTATTTTTTGCTACATTACCACATTCATCGGGCTCTATACTTTGAACAGAATAACTGCAACTATGGAAAAAAACAGCAGGTTATTTGTTGCATTTCGAAGCAACTTGCTGTATTACGCGCGTCTACAAGCCCTTAGGGTACTTTCATACTGAACACTGAGCAACATAAGACAAAGACATTAATTTTCAGAGGATGTCATTGGCTCTACCTAATTACATAACCACGCCCTCCTGCTGACTGATTGGCATTTTTTATTCCGTCATTAAGAGGGAGCCAACAGTGATTGGTTCATTGCGTTATTGAACGCATGCGTCATCGCTGTTAGTTTAATAACCATTGCAACACTCTGTCACGACGGAGACAGAAGGCCTTTGTCGCTTTTGGTGTGAAATCACCCTTACAGGTGGTCATTACAACTTTAAAATACTTTTGTTGTTTAATTTACTCCATACTATGGTATTTTTTAAGCTGTAAACCTAGGACAATAATTACAGCATTAAAAAGGTTTGGTATTTATTGCCATGGCATCATTCTCTGAAAGAAAAATATATGGATATTTTATCACTACCTCCAGAAATCAATTGCAGAGCTAGTCTATGTTCAACTGTTTAAAAAATAAAGATAACACCTTCTCCGTCCAAAATAAAACATATGCCTGTTTGTTTGTAATTAACTTAGTAATAAATTAAGTTAAATTATTGCTAATTTTTGGAGAAATTGTTAGTTACAATTTTCAGTTGACAACAAATAAAGAACAGAAGGTCATGTTAAGAAAACTAATTTTCTTCGTTTATTTGCGAACATTCACTCAAAGGTATTCTGTCCGGTACTAGATATAATTCCACTCGTACTTTTTGCTATGCAAAATCCTAAAGGAGAAGGTTTGTCGAAAGACTTCAAGTACTTTGGATGCACTTTTTGTGCAGATAACCACGCTAGATACGCTGCAAAACGTATTTCACAAAAACAAATTTAGAAAGGTAAAGCGAAACACTTTGGCAATATTTCCAACTTTGATATTAACCTAAAATTTCTACAAAAATGAAGGAATTACTTTGTTTTTTCAAAACTAATGATAAATAGAAAGTGAATATATTTTTATGAGTCCCTTCAGTACGTTGAATCATTCAGACGTTTTTCAGGGTATCGTAACTGTATAGAAACAAACTTGCATATTTTTCCTTTACTAAAATTTCAAAATGTTTGCTATTTGTTTAAAATGGTGGATTCGTTTTTTTATTTCACAAAAGAATCAGAAAAAAAAGGAAGTTTTTAAAGTAACTCCATTCTAAATCTTCCGCTGGGCGTCCTACTTTAGATTTTCCGGAAAATATTCCTACATTCAAAAACAACAATGTTTACTGAATATTTTTCTTCTAAAATTGCTGGTGAGAGTAGATTTTTTTAAGAACTTTTTTCTTTTTATTTTTTGGTAAAGTAAACAATAGAAATGTTTTTTGTCGAGTATTTTCATATTTTGAAGCCCTCTTACAATATTTCAATGCTTCACAAATGTTTTTTCAGATTTTCTACGACATGAACCATTTTTCTCCTTTTTGATTTCTTTAATCGGAATTTCCAACTTTGAATACGCGTTCTGGTAGCATTTTGCTTGCTGGTGAGCTTTAGAAGATCGGTGGTAGTAAAAAATTACAATTGCAAGTTTTTGGTTTGTGTTTGGAGGCGCAATGCGATGAGTCGCAAAAGCACACGTATTCAAGGCGCTGTGAAACTAATAATTTCCTGTTTAGGCTAATAATTTATCCTTTGCACCATAGCTGTCATGACTCAGAACTCACAGCTCAAGAGTTGTCCCCTTTCTGTGCTTAGATGGTGATACTCTCCAGTTCCAGCAAATCGCTTCGTATTGTGGTTGCATTTTTAACTTTTTTAAAATAAAACGGCAAAACGTGGTAATGTCTTTATTTGCCTATGCATACTTTTATCATATAGACAACTCGTTAAACTACTTCAATAAACTTCTTCAAACAGCTGCACCCCAGTTTTCGTTCTTTTTTGTAAATGACGTTTGTGAAAAGGACATTTCTAAGCATGAGACGGTTGAAATTGTAACGCAAGTGCCCATGGATAAAAACATCTTCATCAATTTCCTCCAATTCTGTCCTTGTGCAGTTAATCGTTTTGGCAAATGAGAGGCACATAAACTGTTTAATAAGAAAATTATCAACCGTTATTTTCTTGGAAACACTAGGAGCATAATTCTAAGTATTTCTTCGTAGTATTGCAAATTTGTTTACAGGAAATGTGACATGTATCAAGCGAATGGAACTTATTTTCTCAAATTTATTTTTCTTGCTATTATTTTAACCTACTGTGTATCACATTTTAATCCCAGTGGTTACAAACTAGAACCTTAAGCTTAAACAAATTCAACTCTGAATAACTAATTTCCCAATGCCTCGAATGTCCTCGACGATCGTGCCAGGCATTCATGGCCTCCTTATGCGAAACCAATTACTTTACCACTCTAATCTCGGACTAACTTCCTTCCCTACTTGAGTATAAAGCATCCGCTAAGAGATACTAAAGTGAGATTTTATGTACAGTTAGTTCTATTCATTCAAGCCATGTTTGCGAGGCAATGCATGTGGATTATAGGGAAATACCGTCTTCAGATGGAGTATCCCATCAAACTTGCAATACTGATGACGATAAAGGCAGCCATTTTTCGTAAATAAAACATTCTTGCAATATAAACATGCTTGAAGTAATATTTTCAGAAACGTTTCAGAAAAAAGTTTAAAGTATTAGTTTTTAAAAATATAATTAATATTCAGACATATTTATTTTGAAAAAATTCAGAAGGGTCATTCCATAGTAACGGACGTTACATTTACACAGCATTTTTCAACTTCAATGAGCTTTCTAACAAACTTGCTGGGTATTTTTTAGGCTTTTTAATTTTGGCTAATAAAAGTACATGCATTCTAAGTATGCAAAAAAATTTTTGAAGATAATGTATTTGCTGTCTGTTAAAAAAAATTCTGAAATTTCGTTACGTGTGTTACCCGAAGAGTAACACACGTAACGAAAAGCCTTAAATTGGATGCTTTAAGAAATTAAGAACATTTTAAAAGTTCCTTCACATAATTTGTTACGGAAGTTAAAACGAAGAAGTTTTATGAGTTTCTTCACACTTAAAATATAAACGCAGAAAACGTTTTAAAAGATTTACAAAAAGGAAGTAAGATATTTAACAGACGTAAAATCATCAATGGACTCTATCGCATAGCTCTCAATCAGCTCTAGTTAATTATTCACTCCAATAAACAGCAAAAACTTTCCAATCTACCATTTTATTAAGAAATTACTGCTCCTGGAATAGAGCTATAAAGGCTGGTTTTATGTTCGGTTACTGGACATTACTTCCGTCCGCTCAAGCATTGGTGTAAATATAGCTCTCTCCTGGATAATGGCTTTTCCAATTGCTGAAAGAGCAAAGAAGCGTTTTAGCGGAAAATTATCATTGATTCGCTCTTAGTTTGAGGCAAGAAATGGTTGTAATTTTCATAAGCGGTGAAGATCCTTTTTGTCATATAAATGAAGAATTCTTATTATGCAAAACATTAGTTCTCCATTTGTAATTTGGAAAGGTAGATCAATAATTTTTTTTAATCATTTTTTAAAGTAAAGTTATAAAAAGTATAATTACTGAGGAAAGCATTTTTTCGGGGGGTTTTAAGGAAAAAAGCATTTTTTCCTTAAAACTTTCTTTATACGCACACATACTAGTTGCTTTAATGTGCTTTAACCATTGAAATCGACTTGGTATGTATATTAAAATTACTTTAAATTAAGAGGCAGAAATTGTAAAAACACAGGAAAACTTTTCAACTTATCAAAGCAATCTTGATGTTCTGTTTTGCCACAAATCTATTTTGTTTTCGTGATTAGGAGCTTTTACAAAGTTGATGACCTTTTGGAGAAATTTGGAATAAATTTTGCTTGACAGGTTACCATTCCAATAAAACGTTGTAAGTTCACTTCTTGCTTTAGGAACATTTAACTTTATGATGGAGCCTATCTTCTTTTCATCTATTTTGATTCCATCTTCACTTATAAGACCTAAGTATTTGAATTTCTGAAATGCTAAGTTGCTTTTCCGAAGTTTTATATCATTACTTCTTTATCTTTCCGAAACCTTTTGTAATCCTTCATTCTGTTCTTCTATGTTCTTGCCAAATACTAATATATCATGTGATAATTCACTACACCTTCCAGTCCACATAATGTATCATATCGTGCTTTCCCAAATACTTTCGATGCACTACTTAATCCATAAGGAAGTCTTTTAAACTGTAATGATCAAATGGCGTTGCTAGAGTACTAAGTTTGGAAATTTTTAATACAATGGTATTTGCTGTCGATGTATCCATAACCGCAAAACAATTGGCTCCTTGAAGCTCAGAAAAAATAATTTTTTGCGTTGGTATTTGGAAGTGTGGTCGTTGTATAACTTTATTTAATTCTCTTGAATCAATGCACATTCTTACTGCTCCATTCGTTTTTTGGACAACAAAAATTGGATAAGCCCATTCAGTAGGTTCTTCAGTTTTCTCAATAATTTCTTTTTCTTCCATCGAGTCTAATTCTTCTTTGACTTTGTTTCTTAGAGATAAAGGAATTTTTCTGCTTGAAAATTCTCCAGGATTGCTGTTTTCTTTAAAAATAATTTTGTGCACCATTTTCAATCTTCCTGTACCTTCAAAAACATCTTCATAATTCCGGATAATAGCTTCCGCAGAACATTTCACTTGTGATGAATTAACACTAGAACAGTTACTACTTTTTAAACACAGTTTTTCTGGTGCATCTGTTCCCAAGACAGGCCCTCATTCCTTTCCGCCCCCCCCCCCCCCTTTCCCATTTCTTTCCGCCACATTCTAGGTCTTCTTGAAGATTTATAACTTTACAGGGAAATTTACATGATCCTTTAATCTTCATCCTGTATATGAACATAATTTTCTACATGTTGGAAAAATCTTAAGTTTTCTTCATTATGTTAAACGGGATTATGTTTAAATCTAATTCTAATGAAATATTTGTTTATATTTATACACTCTGTCCATTCAATAGAATTTAATTGTGTAGGAGATTTGTCTTCAGAAAAGGATAACAAAAAATTTCTTTTCTACGTTCATCTTCATTTACATTTACCGCTTTTACTTTTCGGCTTTGTCATTGTAACGTAAAATAATTTTCTATTTTACATTTTTTGGAACTCTTCCGCCAAGTCGGGCATTGTTTGATTTTAAGATTTTTCCATATCTCCTACAATTTTTTTATTATTTTCTCATTTGGCTCTGAGAATCTCTTAATCTTTATAAAAATTTCCACTCATTTTTCAATCCTTTTCTTCCTTTATTAGAGAATGAACATTTATAGTACTCTGTTCATTCATAGCTTTGAACTGCATTAAAATGCAGTTAAAATGCTTAATTCATCAGCTTTACACATTTTTATAGTTTTATTTAAATTTAGATCATCCTTAGAATCCCTTAATAAACATTGCTGTAGTGCCTTATCGTTTATACCCAAAACGATTCTATCGCTAATTAAACTGTCAGTTTGATTAGGAAATCTTCTTATATATAAGCGGCTTATTCTGTCTGTCTGTCTGTCCGCGATAGAATCCCAGGCCGTTTTACCGATGGGGACCACATTCGGCACAGTTAATGTTTACGACCCGAGAAACTCATCGCTGTAAAAATGAAAGTTGTTACTCAATTAGTTTTTTTTTTTAATTAACTTTTTAAAATTTTTCAATGATTTTTTTTACCAGTTTTATTTATTTTTGTTTTTTTTTTTTGCATTGTTGCCGTCGTTTCCAACCATATAATTACAGTTGCCGTGTGAACAAACAAACTAATGCAGTTGCCATTGTTATTGCAACAAATATACTAATAATAAAGAAAACGTTTACCTAGCATATTGAGTGAGGTTTCGCTGTATTTGCAATCTCCGAAAAATTAATGTATACGCGAATTTAATTTAATCCTTCCTTTCTTTTTAATTTATTTATCTTCTGCGCTTTTTAAATTTTTCTTATTAGAGTGGCAGCGCTCGTTTTTCCCAGTTTCGTTAAAACTTTTGTTTTGAAAAGCATAATAAAATTTTCAATGAGTTCTTTCGATGATAAATATATATTTTTCACAAACAATTTGATTATATAGTAAATAAATAAGTACATAGTAGTGTGGTTCAGTAAGCAGAGGAGCATCCTCGCCGCCTGACTTGGGTAATTCAGTTTGAATTAGCAGACACCTTTGCACAAATCATTTTCATTACAATTTATAATATCTAGAACAGCTGTCATTTCGTATGACCGCCGGGCTTACTAGTATTTATATAATCGCCAAACTAACGAGTGCTCACCAATTTCTTCAATTCCGTGACAAAAGAATCAAATGTTTCAAAATCCTTTTGACATGTAGCGAAGAATTTAAATATTTCTAACAGAACATTACGTTTGGTTTCAAAATATTCATCATATAGTTTTATTGCATGATCATAATCTGCATTTCGTTTATTAGTTAACGTAAATGTATTAAATATTTCGGAAGCTTCTTCACTAATGAGAATAAGCAAGATAGCAAATTTGAACTTACCTTCTTTATAATTTTTCAGAAGCTTCCATATGCAGCAGAAAACATTGTTTCCACCGTCGCCAATTTTCTGCCATTTGCCTTGAAACGACAGTTGTCCGGGAGTTATGAAATTATTCATCATTGTATTTTTTATTTATTACTACCAGGTTTAATTCGTTTATTTCGTTGCCACTATATTTCATACCTCGCTTTAATGCGCTAATCATTAAAATCTAGTTGGAAATTATATTAAAATTCCTTTAAATTAAGGGGAAGAAATAGTAAAAGGATTACTTAATAAGTCAAACCAAATCTTTCTATTTATATCTCGTTCATTCTGTCAGTTAATTCTCGAGATCTTGAGTTGAGTTGCATATTTAACACTAGTTATATACCTAAACTTTTCCTATAGCTCAGCAAGACCTTAATTCATGAGTAATATCTATACTAATATTATAAAGCTGAAGAGTTTGTGTGCTTGAACGCGCTAATCTCAGGAACTATTGGTCCGATTTGAAAAATTCTTTCAGTGTTAGATAGCCCATTTATCGAGTAAGGCTATAGGCTATATAGCGTGGAGCGGAGTTCCGGAAATTGCATAAAATAGTCCTTTTCTATTGGAAGAAATTATCGCATCCTTTCGAGCTTGATACCATTGAAAATCACGTAAAAAACTATCCTAGAAAGAGTTATGTCCTTCGTGCTAAAATTGGAAGCCTCTAAATTAAATAGAAAAGAAGTTATGAGCGTTTTTCTCTGTAGTTTGAAAGTATTTTTTCTCGGTAATCAACTTTAATTTTATTTGACTCTGATGATGACCGTTTTATTTTATTTGCATTGTTGCATCGTTTCAACAATTGTTTCAGTTGCCGTGTGAACAAACAAATCAATGCAGTTGCCATTGTTAAACAAATCAAATATAATAATAATCAACGTTTCTAGCATTTTAATGAGACATCGCTGCATTTTCAAAATATAATTTAAGATAGACCGTGCAACGCCGGGCGTCGCAGCTAGTATACTCATAAAAATGTATACATACAATCGTGGATCCTAAAATACATATGCATGCATCATCAAGTAAAAAATGCGTGTAAATATGCAGTATCGAATTCACTAATATAAATAGAACCTGAAATGCTCATGTATTTTTCTTACCACAAATACATTTTATGCATCCTCAAAGGCACATGCATAAGTCCATCTTCAACTGTGAATATTTGTTTGTATCCTTGAAATGAACATGAAATAATGCATTCTCAAATAAAAAAGCTTGTTTTCACCCTGAAAAATGCATCTGCTATGCTTACACTAATGCATAGGAAATACATAGTGGCAAACATAGTAGGCGCATTGTGCATAACAGATGCCCCTCCTATGTCTAAAACAGCCTGATCCGTTACAGTTAACTAACTGGATCAAGTTCAGCCTTGGCCTGATAATAGCGTGAGCCGTTGTGCGGCAAGCTTCGTGCTTGGTTCTTTTCGTATTTGGTTAGGAAATACGGGATTACCGTTGGTCTTCCTGTAATGTGTGAACTCCGAGAGATAGTTTATGTGAAATCTGTATATAGAGTAAATAGTTTGTAAAATAAATTGCTCTGTGTTTTGTAAAAGGAGTTATAGTCATTGAAGTAAAGTAAGAAGACGAACCCGTAACAATATATAAAGAGAGAACATTAGTTACTCGAAAATTCTAGTAGAGGTTTGAATTTAATTTTAATGTTATTGTGATACAATTGTTTTCAATAATTTATAATAAGACACCCTTCATAAAACTAAAAATTTTGTAGTATGGATTTTTGTGTTTAAAACACGATACTGAAGATTTTTGAAAATATTGTTATCATAGTTTAAATGTTTTCATAAAAAGATTTTATTGTTTAAATGGATGATAACACTTTTTTTCTTCATATTTTAGGTGTTTCTCATTATACCAAGGTGCTTGAAAACTCCAACGGAGATGTTGTTTTTGATCAAGTAAGTTCTTTCCTTTTTATTTTTTTTAGCTTTATTTTTAGTTCTCAAAAATGAATTGAGATATTCTGCGGTCCCACTTAAACGAATATCAGCAGTTAAAACTACTATTATTCGATTAAGTGGGGCATTTGATTATGCGGGAGAACTTAATATATTTTTGGCTAAAAATTAACATTCAGAAGAAATTTATAATAAGTAAATATTTTTAACTGTCAAAAGTAAAATTTATCAAATACATTGAATGAACAAAAGGATAAATAGCATAATATCAACAATAATTAAATTATAATGTGTCTACACATGTCTAGACTCGAAAGAATATCGACCAAGTACAACTATCTCGGTGAGCCTTGATAGGTATGATAGGTCGCTTTTATGTCTCAAATCTAGGAATCGAAGAAATTCTTTGATTTGTTTTATTCAAGTTTTAAAAAATGTAGCACTTAGCGAATTTTAATTTAACTGTTCGGGGACATTGTTCTTTGAAACAGAAAACTGTAATAGTGGTGCAGAAGTTTCTGCCCTAGAAGGTTTCATTTTTATTAGCGCGGTATTCCTTTATGTGTTTCCCAGATTAGCGGGTATCGGATAAAGGAATAACGCGGGGCCAACAATTCATGTTTGTACTGGAACTATTTTTAAAATATTTATAATTTATATGGACTAGGGAAGGTTTTTATCATCTGTAAAGGATTCAGGTTCGTATTACAAATTTTAAAATGATGTACCAACTGTTGTCAAGTACTTCGTCCAATACCATTTCTTCGTGAAATAGTGCTTTGTTAAACGTATCAAATCCGTTCAAATAGCCAGCCCCACATTCTGTTTGTTAAAAATTTGGTCCAGCCATTCCCCAACTATTAACAGCAGAAAATCGTCACAAAACAGGATTCGATATCGTGTTACAAAATTCTCATCTATTTTAATATTTTACCTAACTATTTCATATGAAGAGTGCTCTGAAGAAAGGCAAACTCTAAACTTTTTGTTCGAGTCGAGCCCAATGTGGCATCACTGAAGGTTTGCAGAATTTGTTGCTCTATTTAAACAGGTCAGAAGGAAGAAGGATCAAGGTGAAAAATCACCCAAAAGCTTACAGTATAATGAAAAAAGGCGAAAGATCAATCTTTCAAACGTGATTTTCTGAAACCCTGGAAAGATTGACGTTTCGCCTTTCTTCCCTCTGTGCCTTTCATATATTTATTAATGTATGTATGTATATGTGTTGTGGGTTCATTTTTTTTTCTACAAAGAATGGTTACCCTTGCTTATATTATCATAAATTCTGCTGTAAAAAATATATTATTGCTTCAAAACGTTATTTAAGGCACAAAAACTTTATTTTCATTTTCATGAAGGTTCAATGGAAAAATCAACATAAAGCAAATGAAAATTAATTTTACCGATCATGCTTAGATTTGGCGACAAAAAATGAATTCTAGTTTTTTATTGCCTAATGCTATCAATGAATTTATGTATTTATTTGTTTGTATTTTGCTTTATTTAATTTTTAACAGACTTCCAAAAGGAGGACGGTTATCAGTTCATGTCGAATGTTTCTTTTCTTTCTTTTTTTTTTTTGTTCATCGATAACTTATCACTGCATGAACCGATTTTGATGTTTTTTTCAATCGATCGAGGGTGGTCTCCTATAGGCCCCGTGCCTTCGTTTGACTGTATTCGATGATTAGAAAAAAAGTATGGGCAGAAAAGTAGTGATTTTTTTTTTTTTTTTTTTTCATGCGTGACTTTTGAGTAGATCAAAGGATTTTGATTTTTTTTTTAAAAATCGATGGAAGATCATCGAACTCAAATATCGCACATCAATTTGACTACGTGTGTTCCTAAGAAAGAACGTTATGGATGAAAAATAAGTCTATTTCTTTTCATTGGAAAGGATTGGGTTGATATTTCTGAATATAAAACTTATTGTTAAAAACAGTTTGATGCCATTAAGCAGTAATATAAAAATCAATTTTTATAAGAGTTTGACTAAAGACTTCTCTGAAGCAAAAATTAAATCCATTCTGTTTGTTTGCTCTGGTGATCTTTTTTACTAATATAATAAAGCAGCAAGTATATCTGTCCGTGTGTCTGTGTCTGTGTCCGTTATAGGGGCAAGATCATTTGGCCGATTTTCATGAAGTTTGCACGAAATAAGTTTGGAACATGGGGTTCTGCACATCAAAGAATTTTTCTGAAATTCGAGTTTGTTCTTTTTTTATTCCAATTTATAGTCTAAAATTGCATTTTTTTTTCTATATGAAGAAATTTTCATATCCTTTCGAGCTTGGTATTATTGAAAAGCCCGTGAAAAACTGTCCCAAAAAAGTGTTACTCTTTGTGCTAAAGTTCGAGGCCTCTAAATTAACGAGAAAAGAATTTATAAGCGTTTTTCGCTTTTTTTTTTTTTTTTTTTTTTTTTTTTGTGGCTCTTTCCCAATTTTTCTGTTTTTCTGGACTTTTGGTCAAGACAGTTGATTTTGCTCCTTTGCTACCCTTTCCATGATGCGAGGCAAGACTTCAGGACAAGGTCGTACCATTTCTGAAAAGGTAATGGTTTGACTACTTGAGGGTTCAGAAATAGAACAGTTCACATAAATTAATGTTAGTGAACAAATAATTATGACTTTCATTGTTGTAAAACATTCACCCCACACACACTTGGCGTTTTAGGAAGAATTTTAAACAAAATTTGTTAAACAAGAAAAAAAGCTCATGTTGAGAACAAACAGTTTTGTTTGAAAACCTGTTAATATAGTACAGCTTTTTAGAAAAATCCTCTTCAAATAATTCCTCTGACAAATTGAATGCATCTAATTTTCAGCAGGAATGATTGAGCCACTGCTCATGTATCCCCAATCTCAGTGTTACAAATATCCCCTCTACAACTATTTGTGTTTACCAGGCTTTTACTAATAGAAGCAAACAGCTTTTTGAACTATTTTAGCTTCAAATTGTAGCTGAAATTATGACTATTCAAGCTATCTATATTCTTGCAGCTTAGAACAAAACTTTGTTTACAAAAAACGCAAAACGCATCAACTACTATTCACTACAATTTCAAAATGGTACATAGCAATGTGATCTCTTTTGCGCATGTGCACAACTATAAGTTTGTTTACCTGTTGGAAAGTTAGAAAGAAAAATCAACCTACAGTGGAGACAAGCCGGATGGATGAAGTATTCCATATCATCAAGTATCCCCTTTTATTAGCTCAGTAAATATACTCTTCGCGATCAATCGAAAATTTCTCCTCGAGCTACTAGTAGCGCGCTATCAACTGTTGAACGGCCACTGTTTTAACCGATGAGAAAGAATATTTTAAACAAAATGGATTCTTAATTCCTGTGACAACCAGCATTACAGAAATCGATGTTTACAGTATATACAAGAAATGAGGCTCGTTTTGTTCTGAACGAGTTTCACGTTTTTAGCCTACTTTCCCGTAAAAGTAAAGAAAAAAATTAATAAAGCATGAAAGAAGGCTTAATGTATCGAGAAAATATCGTTAGAAATCAAGAAAAGTCAAAAATAAGTTAAGTAATTAAATAAAGCTTGAAAAATAAAAAATTTGAAAGTAGGGTTTTGAGATGGGGAAAAAGTGTGTCTGTCGGTCTGTCGGTCTGTCTGTCTGTCGGTCTGTCTGTCGTCTGTCTGTCTGTCGGTCTGTCTGTCGGTCTGTCTGTCGGTCTGTCGTCGTCTGTCTGTCGGTCTGTCTGTCGTCTGTCTGTCGGTCTGTCTGTCTGTCTGTCTGTCGGTCGGTCTGTCTGTCGGTCTGTCTGTCTGTCGGTCTGTCTGTCGTGTCGGTCTATCTGTCGGTCTGTCTGTCTGTCGGTCTGTCCCCCCCTAATAACTTTTAAACGAATTGTCCGATCCGAAAAATTCTTTCTGCATTCGAAAGATCTCGGCGAGGACATCTCATTTCCATATTTTACTTTTTGATTTGAACAAATTTTTGTTCAATTTTGAACAGTTCAAAAAATTTTAACATTAGCGCCTATGGGCGAAAATGAAGCAAATTATGTAAACTCTGGGTACAAGATTCAAGTTCCAATGAACAAGCTTACTGGAGGAAGCTCTTGGCGTGAAATATTGGTTTGAACAATTTTTGTTCATTTTTGAACAGTTCAAAAAAAATTAACATATCGCCTACGGGGAAATTTCAATCCTATATAATTCCTGATCTAACGGCCCGATTTGCTTGGAACAAACTTTATCGGAAAGCTCTTATGACGTAGAACATGTACAAATAGAAAGTTCATCCAGAACTAACGAGCCTATTTTCCTATGAAATTTTTTGATCGGGATTTTCAAGAATATTTTTGAATTAATGAATGATTAAATGAGTAAGCAAAATAATTAATGAATAAATACATGAATGACTTAACAAATGAATGATTGAATGAATCTGTATTAACCGTTGAAAAAGGTAGATTTGAAGCAATTAAGAACTAAAGCTAAACGAGAAAGACAGAAAGAGAGGTAGCTAGATTATAAATTTGAATTCGGTGTATACGGGAAAGTAGGCTCGTATAGTTCTAGACAGAACTTCTTGTTAAATTAAAAAATCAGGGCAATTTGAAACAAATGCGACGCATTAGCATCGACGAGTCGTTCTAATTATCTTTCTTATTTAAAGTAGTTCCGTGTTCAGCTAATTACTTGAAATTAATACAAAAAACAAATAAGTAAATAAAATGTAACGTTGATCAATTTAACGATAGGAAGTAATTGATGACGAAGAAAATGAATACTAATGAACATAATCAATAAATAAGCAGGGATATCCCAGTCTCTCACCCCGCAAAAAAAAAATGTTTTGAAAGGAGGAAAACTGGCTTAGAGGAGATTATGTAATCCACCGCTCAGTCATTTCTCAATTTTTCCTTATTTGCATTCAATTATCGAAACGCGTAACTACAGACGTAACTAAATATTTTTTGTTTGTTGGTTTGGTTTTGTTTCGCATTTTTCTTTCAGAAATGAATTGATTATTTCATTTGGTAACTAAATAAAATTCGTAGCAATTTCGAAAACCAGTTTGCGACGTTAGCAATTGCCTTCCAGAGCTCGATGGGTAATAATTAGTGTAATATATTTGCAGAGCTTAACATTAAATTAAAATTACAATTAGCAGATTTTAATTTTAAAAAGTACTTTTGGGAGATAAACTTTTTTCATTTATAGCAATTTTATAGTAAAAAGCAATAAGGAAGTAAAAATTTGAAAACTTTTAAGCTCTACGCATAACTCTACGTATAATGAAAGTGTTTGATTTTCTCAATGAGTCAAAAATATTGCGTAATATTTTTTACTCGGTTTTCCTGAAGCTGGGAGCTTGAGAAGATATCAGTTTCGGAGAGCAATGCGGAATAACGTTCTGTGAAAAAATCGAAGCATCGTTAGTAAAATATAAATGTTTTTAGAATTTATCCAAATCTTTAAGACAGTGTTTACTATTTAAGCTCAAAAACAGGTAAATATTTTTACTTTACTGTAAGAAATGAGTTAATATGCGCAAGATGCTGTTGCTGCTAATGCCATTTGGATATCCAAGGTCCCCTCGCAGAGCGACCAGGAATCAAGGCAGACAAGGAGCGTCTTTTGTTTTTAATGAGCACCAATAGGGTAGAAGTACGACTTGGCTTGTGTTCGGATGACACCACATTGATGTCCACACAAATACGCCACCTTCCCTCTTTTTTTTATTTTTTTTTGACCTAGGAGTGAAGGGAAGGGAAATTTTCCACCCTTCGGTACCCTAGAAACTTCAGGGTCCACGGATTTTACATACACGTATCCCCAAGTGTACATGCGGGTCTTCAGTGGGTCGGGTACAGAGCACCCTACCATCCGATTGGAAATCCGACGTCCTAACCACTAGGTTACCACGGCCCGCAAGATGCTGTTGTTGCATTGATGAAATAGAGAAAAAAGGAATTCGTTTGGTGAAATCGGAATAATTCAGATTCGTAAAATGCATTATGATACTACTAGAGGACTGCCACCCACTGTCGTTCGCAGGAACCGCACACTCTCAAAAATAGAATCCTCATTTTCGACGACTCTTCAATCGCCAAGAAAATTTCGTCATTTACCACGATTCTTTCCTCGCGCGATCACGTGACTTTAAAAAGTTGCCACCCAAATTTTGGCAATTCGACGAAAGGTTTACTCGGAGCATTTTTCACGAAGCCATTTCGTCAAATACGACGAAAGTTTCGTGAGATTTGAGCATGCGTTTCTGAGAGCGCAAGTTGTTCCGCTCCTATTTTTGCTTAATCAACTTAGGTGCGACAGTTTCATGTTTTTTTTTTTTTTTCTCAAATTTTACATATGTTTTATATTAATGGTGCACTTCTCATTATTTTCAACTCCCATTTTTCAGAGCAATCTCTCATACCAGTATGCTAATTTTTTTAGATTAAGTAAATTGTTTATTTATTCTTATTTCAGCACAAAAGTGAAAACTTAATGAAAGTCGAAATGATGTGCATGTGAAAAGAATGCTCCAATGTTATTTTAAGGATCCTTCAATGTTATGTTAAGGATTCAGTTATGTGCCATTTACGTAGTCTGAGTTTACAAAATAAATAAATAAATAGAAACTTCAGAATTATTAAAATTCTCCTTCCCTTCTTTTTCTCATTAAAAAAATAGATACACTATATATTTTGGATAAAATTATTACTTTCAAAAGAAATTTCTTCCACCCGCCCCACTTTATGCTCAATGTCTTTCATTTTCTAATTATCAAGCCTAATAAGGCGGTAACTGTATAATTAATTATGTAAACCTTTTTCAAACTTTCGAAGGATATTTTCTTTGGTTAAAAAATTAATTTTGGTTCATTCGTTTGGTAGATCAGAGAAGAATTTAATTTGCAAAAAAAGGACTGAAAATTAAAAAAAAGAGTAAAGTGGCAAGGGACCGTTCATAAATGATGTCACGCTTTTTTCCAATATATTTGACCCCCCGACCCCCTTTGTTACAATATGTCACTCTTCAGCGGACCCCCTTCCCCCTTTGTCACATGTCACGGTATGTTGCATAATGCAGGATGTCACACTTCTTGTTACCCCCTCCTCTCCCCTTGTCACAATTTCACGAACTCCCTCCCCCCCTCGAAGCGTGACATCATTTATAAATGATCCCCAAGGAGGAATTTAGTTCATTGTTAAATTTTGTGAAGTCAATCGACACAGAGATTTTCATTTCTTAATTTGTCAAGCTTTTAACAAGCATTTCAACAAGCTTTCTTTTTGTCAACCTTTTTCCTTTTCAAGTGCACACGTACTTCTTTAGTTGAAAACAGAATTGTAAAGAGCAATATAAATATGAATCATTTGTAGTTCATTAAATCTGGTGTTACTTTGCACGAATATTTTTTTAATTTAAAATTTTATTTCTTTATTTATTTATTTAAGAACAAAGTAGAAGTTGCATCAAACGCATTTGCATCTGAATTTTCACTCAAAAAGCGTTACGTGAGGAGAACCATTTCTGTATTTGAATGGCGATAGGTTCTTGAGCGCCTGAAGAACAGCATGGCGCGTCCACTTCATAAATAATAAATTTCTCGCTCCATCAAAGGTCTGGGTCAGGGGAATCTCCTTTCTGTGTTCCATTTCCATGGAAACTACGCACTCAACATCTCCCCACGAAACATCGGAAGCAAAAGATTTCTTGCTTGTCATTTTTTGGCGGCTTAAGTATCTGATGTACCGGTATCTGCAGTTAAAGTGTCGCAATTAGCGTAAACAAACGCATTATGTTTCTGGTTTGAAATATTTTGCTTTAAAAATGACATAAATGCATTTCGAAAAAAGAAGCTCATTACTTATCAAAATAAAGCACAGTAGTTACTTATTTGTAACGTTGAAAGAAAAATAACAAACAAAAAATCCGTTCAACGTTTCTTGAAGGATTTTCTTCAAGGATTTTTTTTGATGGAAAGGCGCTACGCAAGTAAGAAATTGAGGGAAAAAATATTAGTTGTTAGATTCTGCTTTTATACATTAAAAAAAATTGAAGTATACGAAAAAGTCATTACACAGAAATTTACTGCAACGTGAAAAAATTTGCCCGGAAATACGTAAGAATCTCCTGGAAATCATTTATCCGGAGTCTGACGTAAATTTACAGAGACTTAAAAACGGGAAACTACAAAGTCTTAAAAGAAAGAAATCACAGAGAACAAAAGACAGAGGACATTCTGTATATTATATAGTAACAGATAATGTGCAGCAGCAGTGGCACCCTTGTTCGGCATTGAAAGGCATTATTCATATAGATATCCAATCATGCCTTTAGCATTAATCAACTGAAGAATAAAAACTGAACTCTTGAGACAAAAAGTCTGTTAAAGTTCTTCACAGTAAAAGGTACTTTCCTTCGGTATAAACTGATTACCTTTAAAAGAAATAACTCAATTGCCAAATCCCTTCCCACCTTTTCTTTTGCCTTCATTTCGTTAATTATCAAATCGTGTTGCCTAAGGAGATTACTTAATAATAAACTGATAAAATGATTCTTATAATTTACGATGGAATATGTCGGATACTTTCTGGGTTGAATAAATGGATAGTGTTAGCTAGGAAGAAGGCGGGATTATTTAATACTTTGAAAATGAATAATATTTAGGAGGGATAATCAATTTTGTGTAGTAAGTTTCACGCTTTAGTGCTATTTTTCACAGAAAATAAGAGCATAATATATCAATGCTTATAAGTTAGTGAACTAATTCAATTTGTCTGCCGCGTTTCTTTGCTTGTGGTAGGCGTAGTATGACAGTGAAGAAATAGCTATGAACACCTTCCTACCAATTCATAGTGTAAAAGATTTTATTATTTGATGAGTGTAGTAAAATCCCGATGTGTTGCCAGCAATGGGAACGAAATTTTAACGGCCACTCGAAAACGCGGTATAGTGAGAAAGGGGATTTTTTTCGTACAAAACGAGAAAGAAAAAGAAAGAAAGAACAAAGAGAAATGGAAAAGAAAAGATTAAATGTAATACTTAGGAAAACATTTTATCGTGTACACACTAGTGATGAATTTATATTTAACGATGATAAATTTACATACAATGCAAAATGTAGGATAGTCAGTTACAGCAAGAGCTTTAAACTTTAAAGTAGTTTGCTCATGCGTAAATGAGCTGTAATTGATGTTTCAAGGTTTAAAACACATTTTTTTCACAATAAAATCACCAGAAAGAGAGAGAGAGGAAGAGAAAATAAAAATTTAATATTTAAAAAAATATATCTCATTACGATGAATTTATTTAATGATAATAATTTTGCATACAGTACACTACGTATTGGGCAGTAGTGACAGTTGGAAGTAGTTTGCCCAGAGATTGGAGGGAAAATGTATGTTTCTAGGTTCAGAACAAGGAGAAAAATTCAGAACTTGCATATTTTATGTCTAGTTCGGGCATTTTTAGTTTTCCTTACTTTTTAAAAAATATATATAATGCATCAATAAACATGTTTGCTGAAATTATTCACATTAAAATTATTTTTGTTTACCGTTCTCTTCCTGATGTAACACTTTATTGAAAACTATCAAAGAGGGCAAATAAAGTGATGAAAGAAACACTTCAACTTTATCTCGAACATCGCGTACGCTTGGATAAGATTTTTCTTTTCTTTTCTTTTTTATTTTTTGCTTGCAATTCTCTGTAGAAGAGAAATTTTATCTTTAGCGTAAGAATTTTCTTGGAACTATAAGTTCTTATAACCTTTAAGCTTTTCTCTTCTCAGAACTGAAGCGTGAAATTTCTGATATGTTTTACGCTTCAGTGTGGAAAATTCATTGTTGAGAATAGAAGAATTAAACCTTTGTTTCAAATTTTTTAGTTAAAGAAGTTCAATATTTTTCTTTTTCTCTTTTCTTTTAATTGTTTGATTTATTACGCTGCAGAAATACAATTACTCAAAGTTAGTGTTTCAGTTGCTGGTTGCATATATATTTATGTTAAAAACCAATAATATAATAATCAGTTTACCGTTACCTTTCTGTTATAAGTACTACAATCGTATTCACCATTGCCAACAGCCGCTAAACGTAATTTTTTGCGACTATTGAAAATGCACCAAATTGGTGTGAAAACAATAGTACCAGTTCATAAAAGTTGCACAGTTTATTAGAATCACCGAATGTGGTTACTGGAGTTAAATAATGCGGACCTTCTTCTTTTGATAACCCCCATCAGGATAGTTATTTTCGACAACAGTAGCATTCAAGCGTAATCAGCTTACTGTGCACCTATTTAATCACTTTTTAACCGACTTCACAAAGGAAGGAGGTTATACTTTCGTACTAAATGTATGTCGGTTTTTTTTTTTTTTTTGTCCACTCATAACTTTTTACCGGAAACACATTAGAAGGCAATGTGCAGTTTGGAGCGGAAGAATTTAACTTTTGTATCAGTTTGGAGCAGAAAAATTCGACTTTTGTATCAGTCTAGAAGCCGAAAATATCAACTTCGTACTATTTTTAACAAACTTCAAAAAGGAATTAGGTTATACATTCGTACTGTATCTATGTAGTTTTTTTTTTTTTTTTTTTTTTTTTGTCCACTCATAACTTCTCACCTGATGAACCGATTTTCATGATTTTTTTGAAAATCGATCAAGGGTGGCTTCCCATAGGTCCCGTGCATTTGTTTGACCACATTCGATAATTAGTAAAAAAGTTATTGGCAGAAATATAGCGATTTTTTTTTTTTTCATCCATAACTTTTTACTAAAGGGACCGATATTGATGTTTTTTTCTTTACTCGATAGACGTCGTCTAACTAAAGTATTGCACATTAATTTGACTACATTTGTTTTTTTTTTTTGTTTTTTAGAAACGTTACGAGTGGAGGAATAAAAATTTTTATGAGCTAAATGGAAAAATCAGGGTGGCCCGAAACTTTTGCAAGCTACCGTATTTCACAAGATTGATTTTTTTTTTTTTTTTTTTGAAACTGACAATTATACAAAATTTTGGAGACATTCGTCAAATAATTATTCTAATAAATAATCTCTCTGAATATTCAATAGTAAGAGAAAATCTATTACACTCTTCTTCGCTACAGCATAATTTGACATGTCAAATGCAAACATTTAAATCAACCTATACAAAACTTTCTCGAAACTCTTTGAACTTTTAATATAAACACTTTATTAACAATGCTCCCCCATTACTTAAAATTGTGAGAACATGCTATACATTCATTTTTGATTGTCAAATGCAAATATTTAAATCTTCCAATTATCCAAAATTTTGAGGTTATTCTGCAAACTCTCATTCGCATTCTCCAATAACAATACTCCCTTCCTCGTGCAGCATCTTCACTCCTTTAACGTTCTCCTCTTCCCATTATCGTAATAAACTCCCGAAGAAATAAACGTTCGTGAAACGAGCAAAAAGAGGAAGCATCGTGTGGTTTCCAAAGATAGGGCAGTGCTCGAGAAACTGTTCTTGCTGAACAAAAGCGAGGACGCTTGCCTGGGAATAAAACAACTCTTGAATTATCGACGGATCTTTCTGTGGAGTATGTCAGAATGTGGCTTCTTTTTTTGTCCGCGATGATGAATAAACGATGAATCTTCTTTCTCGCTCTGCTTCTTCTTCTGACGAAATATTTACATCGTCATTCATTTTTAGTATGCACTCTAATACACTTTCTGCCCGAAAATACATGAGAATGTCATGGAAACTATTTATCCGGAATCTAACCTAAAATTACAGAGAAGTGAAAACATGAAAATACAAAGTAGTTTTAAAAAATGAAACTACAGAGAATAAAAAACAGAGAACGCTCTGTAAACCCACAGCAACAAATACTTTTTTCCTCAAACCTCCTTCCCATGCACGTATCCCGTACATGCACGTATCCCGAAGTGTACACGGTGGGTCTTCAGCGTGTATCGAACACGCGACCTTCCGATTGGAAGTCCGACATCCTAACCACTTAGACTTCCACGGCTTTTACAGCAACATATACTGTGCCGCAGTAGCGGCGCCGGCTGCGAGCATGTTGAATTAGCCTTTCTGGAACAGAAAGTGGAAGGTGAGTTCAGAACATGAGCCCACGATATTGTGATTCATGTGCCTTAAATCGTTCTGCCAAAGATGCCTCTGAAGTTCGGAGGACTGGCTGTCAAAGGTTAGGCTGCTCACACCAGCTGGAACTATATCGTACAGCAACAATAAATGATGCATTAGTATACACCTTTTAAACTGGTAGCCAATTGTTCTGTTAGGCATTTGTATACAACTTTTTCATTGATAGTCATAGATCTCAAGAGTTTTTCGTGGAGCTGTTACTACCAAGAAACTCGATTTGGAGTTCTGACGTAACTTAACAGATCTTTCTCTGTAGTTGTGCAGATGGTGGGAATTTGATTATTTGATTTTAAACAAGCTCTTCGTAACTTCTCAGAAACCCTCAGTTTCCTCCCTGTATTTTTACAGAAATTATTTACAGTGTACTAGTGTCTTACGGGGTTTCTGGCTCTCCAGAAATAGCCTTAAATGTCATTTTGTTATGCTCATTTTATTATGCATAGTAATATGCTTAATGTCAATATAAATTATCAGACAGAAGTCTTCATTACAAAAAAAAAAACAAGAGCAAGTTCAAACAAAAACTGACTTTCGTATTAAAAATTCAATACATGCTTTAAAATACGAATAAATGTTAAGCAGTGAAAGGTCAATAAAAAGTTCTGCGAATGAGGAAAAGTTAACATCAGGAGAAAATAGTAATAAATTAACATTGTAGTGTAGTGATTCAGGACTTTTTGTTTCTACACTAACTTATTCCCAGATGAAAAGAAAATATCTACATTACACCTTCGTGAGTCAAACTAAGGGTCACCGGCGGATTTGGGTACCGGGGTAGAACGGGATACGGCATTTATTTCCCGCCAGTAGTGCTAGAGTCAAAGTTTCACGATCCTCACTTGTATGTAGAACGTAGATGAGTAGCGTCTGTCTGATTGCAGGAATTCATTAACTCGCTTTGGCTTTTAGCTATAAATTAAGCCAATTCAATTTAGCTATAAATTGAAAATTTCCAAAAAATCTAAAATATGGAAATTTTTGAAGATTTAGAAAATTTTCGAAGCAAGGTAAGCCTTCTTCCCTTATTCTGTCCCCGGTAAACTTTAATTCTATTGAATTATCTGTGTTTTTAAATATATTTTCCATGATGCAATGATCGAAACATCAATAGGTAATGGTAGTCGCGTGACTTTTTTTCAAGCGGAGTGGAAGTGGAGAACGCCGTTCTCTCTTCCTAGGAGGTAGTACTCCCAGTAACAGCACTGTTTCAAGTTTTCCTGCCTTTTCCCCAGAACTTGTTATGCCAGTGCCCAAAGGTTGGACTAAAACGAGCTGTAAAAAAAAAGAGGGAAAATTGCAATTTGCACTTCATCACCTAATAAAACTTTACTAACCGAATCAAGAGACAAATCCCAGAAGACCAAAAAGGCGAAAGAGAATGCGAAGAGGAAAGAGGACGTTGCCAGCTAAAGAAGCGAAAGAGAGTGCTGCTCAGAGAAAGCTAGTCGCTTAAAAAAAGAAGAACAGTTCAGGAAAAGAGCCTAAACCCAGCAAGCAGAGACCAAACAAACAGGATAAGGCGTTAGAGGACAGCTCGAAGGAAGATGAACACTCGTCATGTTTGTGTTGTGACGATCTGTGTTCAACCTCAAATGAGGGTTGATTGTCATGAAGGTTGAACCACAGCAAATATTAAATAACTTCATTATTTTCTGTGTCTGTCTCCCTGTCTGTTTAAATATTACTCAAATCCATAAACATCTTCCTTCTTCCAATAATTGTTCATTTTTGTGCAAATCCTTGCATACAGCAGTCAAACTCTCGCTTAAGGAGCTATTCTTTACACAATTGACCCCAAAAACTAATCAGCACCGGTTTTCTACTAAGTTCATTCTTATGCGGAATTTTGTTCCTTACATTAATTTTTGGGTTATAGCTTTTAAGTTTTAAAAATGCTGCACCAACAGACATATACATACATTCATAATCAGATTAAATGAATTTCCATACCTGTTTTTAAAAAGACATAATTGACAGCTATATCATCTCATGTATTAATTTCTCTTACAAAATCAACCCTAATTTAGATAAAAGATTTTTCAACAGCTTGGTTGGGCTTTTCTTCAGTCTGCTTTCTTTAAATTAATTTTGAAGCTATCTTGAAAGGTAACACGACGGTTATGCTTGCTCTCCCCCCCCCCCCCCCGTTTCTTTAAATTACTTTTATAGTTAAATATTTTGAGCGGCAAGACTTTTTGGAATATTTCAATAACAGAAATTCTTGGCAATTTTTCATGTATTACATTTGAAATTTTTTCCATTCTTATTTAAATTTTTTTTCCAGCCAAGAAAAACATTATATTTCTTTAGTTCGAAAGCCTGAAAGTTAAGCACGAACTTCTGGGAATTTGTGAACGATAGCGAGGAGGGAGCGGGTCCTCTACAGTTATCATAATTACTATAGAAATGTTTTATGTGGACCAAGTCTGTTAAACAATGAGTTTCAAGCTAAACCGTTTATTAAATAAGGAAATATTAAAGTGAGCATTTCTAATTTTCCTGAAAATTACCCCCAATTTGCCATCCGTAAATTATTTTCCAAAGAACAAATATGGTCAAACAAAGAAACGGGCCCAAAGTTAGAATAACGTCTATTTATTAAAAAATGAGTCATCAAAATCAGTTTAGTCCATAAAAAGTTATGAAAGGAAAAAAAAACATACATGTATATTGTATGAATTGATAATCAATTTTTTTAAGTCTGCTGAAAAACCAGCATATTTCTTTTAATTTTTTTTTTCTGCTTTCACTTTAAGTCTTTCTGAATTACATAAGAAATGAGTCTCGCAAAAATATAGGAATGAATAAATAAATAATCTACATTAAACACGTAACAGTTAACAAGTTAACTATCCCGAACAACTGACAGTTCAGAAAATAAAGATTAAACATCTTCATCAATAAATAAGTAAAAAAAAAAAATGAGGTACTCCCGTCTCATGACATTCAAGCAGAAAAGTTTTCTTTTTAAGAAAAGAACGAAAATAATTGCCCTTCAAAGCGGTTGCACTTCTTCCCCACCTTCCCTTCACTTCACTTCCTTAATTATCAAACCCGGTTGCCTAAGGAGGTTACTGAATAATAAACTGATAAAACGTATCTTGTAATTTCCGGAGTGCCGTTTTGAACATTTTCTCCGATATGTTAAGAGGCGGTTATGGTTATTTAGCAGGTAGAGGAATAATAAAGAAAGAGAAAGAGATTAATCAGTGTGTTTGGATGCAATCATTTGTAGGCACCAATTTTGAAGTTTCATCCAGTCAATTTTAAAGTTTTGATTATTTGGAAATGGTTTCTATTACTTTAATGTGATTACCAGGTTTTTTCGCAACATCGGATGCTTAGATAGTCAAGGAATATTGCCATCTTACCAGATTCCCCATTTTTGAAAGAAATATATTACACCCTAAAACCCTTAGAATTGATGTCTGCCTGTGTTCTGTAGAGTACGAAGAGAATGCAACTAGTATCAATGACGAATATCCCGTGTTAAAGCATGAAAATTCATGCGGCGAAAAAGCAGTGGTGGAAAATCTTTTTCAGCAGCAAATAAAAGCAACGTGGTTTTCTAATAATTAAGAAACAGTTCAAAAACAGTTTTTCCATCGCTTTAGTTATAAATAAAGGGACAATGTCCGAAACATTATCTCACAAATTTGAAATTAATATCGAAATTTAACAATGTCAGAAACAAGAATTAAAGATGTTTAAAGTGCAGGAGGGAGGGAAAAAACGTCAAAAGTCAAAAAATTCTTAGATGCTGAAACAAATTTCCTCTGAGCAACTTCTGCTTGTTTTATCAGCTGATACACTAAACTTCTTACAGCAATCATTGAATGCTGAGCTATGAGCAGGAAAGTGCGAAAATTCAGTGACGAATTCACGCCCACGAAAAATACCTCTGTAGTAATAGACTGCCGCTAAGTATCATTTTTATTTCTAATGGGCTGCTAGCTTGTGTCAATTGCAGACCTAGCGCGCTCCTTAGGGATTGGTACCATTTCTTTCAGCGGCAACCCAATGAGTGTGGCACTATCAGGGCCGTGGTAGCCTAGCGGTTAGAGCGTCGGACTTCCACCTGGAAGGGCGCGCGTTCGCTACCCGCTGAAGACCACCTATGTACACTTGGGGATACGTGCATGTAAAATCAGTGGACCCCGATAACTCGCCCCGCGCGCATGCAATCCTGAGGCCTCGGCTAACAGGTAGGGGTCTGGTCGAGAAATGTGTGGTACCATCGCCGCACGACAATTTTGACGTACCGTTTTTTCTTCTGAAAGGGTGAGCACTCGAACTCTGTTGATGCGAAATCGCACTCGGCATTTAATTTAGCCGAGAGTATCCGAGCCAAATGTCTACTCAAGCTATCTTTTACACGCCCCATAATCATACGACACGAGCGCAAACGATTTCCTGCATCTTGAAAATCCTCCGGCACTGCCAGGCTCGGTTCTATGACCTAGGGCGTAAGAGTCCCGCGAATTACCACGACGCCATGTCGTGTTGGCATGAGTATCAAATCAACAGCAGGGATTTTCCTGTTTTACCTGAGATGACAACAAAATCAACAGGGTACATTCCACCTCTCGGTGAAGGTAATCTTCAATGACGGAGTAAAAATGAGTGACACGGGACGTGTTAGTTAAACTGTGTAGCGCCAATAACGAACGCTTAAAGCAAATTCCATTACAATAAATTCATCTAGATATCGTACACAGGTAGAGTTCCTTTTATAATAAGTAGAGAACTGAGGGAAATTAGGAAATTATAACTTGATAAGCTTTGCGTCTACTACAGCGTGAACTGAGACAAGGTGATTTAAACATACATCTCTAAAATACGTGTTATTTTGGTCTTACATTTTCATTTCAGAGAAGTTTTTTTTTTCTTTTTCTTTTAATAATTTAAACAAAAAAGAAATTGAAAAAAGAGGTATGAGTAGTTTTTCCGGAATCTTTGTACTTCAGTAGATGACTTATTCTAATTTGGGCGCTAAAGTTTTGTTTGAAATAAAGATATATGATGAAAGAAGAAAGAAATCTCGGGCAAAGGAAATTATTCCACAAGCGGGGGGGGGGGGGGCGAAAAAAAGTTTAAGTATTCTAAATTAGCTGATGCATGACATATCGCAATGTAAGAAGCAATCATATTAATAACCAGAGGTAATTACAAAATCAATGAGTTTAAAATAAATATTTTATCACGAGTACTTTCAATAATTCGGTCATTAAAAGCAGTTCCTTTCTCTTCGTTCATTTACATAATTTTTAACAAAAACAAAAGTGAGAATCAACTAACAAACGTAATTAAATGCCTTCAGGAGGAATGAATACATGTCCAGGCCTGAGGCATGTAGCTCTAATTAACTTGAAGCTTTGTTTTCCAAACTAGTAAAGTACTTTTAAGTATTACCTGAAGGATAATAACTCTTTGTAAGATGTTTCATGAAATATATCACGAAACGCACTTAAAATAATAAAGAATTTGAAAAATGTTAAATGATATTCTCCTAATGGACTCGAGACACTGATGAATGCTGTGGTGTAATGTTCTTCACTTCATTTCATCAGATGTTGTCTTAGTGCATTTTTTCCCTTATTAGTTGAATGGAAAAGAATCGTCGGGAAAGACTGATAAAATCGCATTTCAGAAAACAATATTACTAATGGAATGCATTTCTCTTCTTTTTTGTAGGGGAGACAAAGTTTTTATCTTTTTCTTGAGAATAATGGAATGAAGTAAACGCTAATAAAAAACCGTTTTATAAGTATTTATTTTAAGAAATTGTTTTTGTGGAAAATTTTCGCTTGGAGCTTTTTAAATTTTTGGTTCTTGCTGTAATAAATAGAAAAGAAAGATCATTTTTAAAATAAAAGATTTGTTTGTGATAGGTTTTTAATAAATTAAATTTATAGATGCTTTATGTTAAGTCTATTGAAACATAACTCGGTGGAAATAGATGGGAAGAGCGGGCGCACAACCACATGTTGACAGCAAGTAGAAAAAAACACATGTTTGTGTCAACATATATTATAATGCGTACGGAAGCTCGCTCTACAATGACTATTGTATTTACGTTATATGGATAAATAAAACAGTTTAAAATGTTATCACAAAATCATGGATGGATCAAAACGCATAAAACACCATTAATGGAACTGTAATAAAAAATATAATTTCTCGTTATTTTAAAGCGCAAATGAGCATTAAAATGCAGACATATGTTTCGGGATTGCTTGGAATCCCTTTTACAATGTGGCAGGGAGCTTCTAGATGCAAAACATCCAAATGAAGCAGACAAAACAACAAAAACAAAGCTTATATAGCCTAAGAATTATCAGTAAGCCAATGAGAATAAAGGCAGCGTGAAGTGGAAGTAGCAGGAAAGGCACCACTAAGAGAGCAACAAACGATTCCAGTTGAAAGTACAGGAAGTAAAAAGGGAATAGGCTATATAAGCTTTGCTTTTGTTGTTTTGTTTGCCTGCTTTGGATGTTTTGCATCTAGAAGCTCCATGTCGTATTGAAAAAAAGATTCCAAGAAATCCCGAAACATATGTCTGCATTTTAATGCTCATATGTGCTTTAAAATACCGTGAAATTATTTTTTTATTGCAGTTTACTTGCACAAAGTTAAATTATTATCATAAATGGAAGTTTAATTGAGCTACGCACGGTATTATTGTATTATTAATATGTTGGAAAGTAAATTAAGCTAACCAAGAAAAGGATAGACCTGAAAGGAATACAAAAATACCAACAAAATAAAATCTGTTATAGCGCAAATACACTGTAAAAGTTGTACATTTAGTTGCCACCATTTTTGGTGTTTCTGAGCTTCATTTTTGGTGTTCAGTTTGTGTAAAGAAAATTATTCATTTCTTGATCTATTTTAAATTCTTTTAAATGTCTGTCTAAAAAAATTCAGGCAGCTGTCGGATTTTTTAGCATATGATGCTTGTTAACTCATCTACGTATCAAAAGTTCATTACGATTGCTCATTTATTCTATTTTCATAGAAATGAGCAATCGTAATGAAATTTCGATACGTAAGGGACTTAACAAATTCCATGTGCTAAGAAGCACTTCATTGTCTATATTTTTTTAGACAGACATATAAAAGAATTTAACTTACATGAAAAATGAACAATATTCAATTTTACGCCAACTGAACACCAAAAATCGTGTTCAGTAACACCAAAAAGGGTGGCAACTAATGTGGCGCAGGCTAGTTACAGTGATTGACAGGGCCCGTATTAGTAGTGTTCGATTTCACTAAGACCTCGTGCTAACAGGGTAGGGGGATGGTGGAGAAAAATAGTTTTGATTGCAGGATTTTTTTGTGCAGATATTTTTAAAATAATACTCAAATCATAAGTAAATTTCCGCAAGGTTTTGTTCGTGAAGATTATTTAAAGCATCTATTGTGTTATAGGGGTGGAAATTCTGTAGTTCAAAAACAGGATGTAGCAAGCAGGTACCAAACCTTTATTAGATGATCAAAAGATGGCATACGGGAAGCAAACCAAATTTGAATAAAATATATACAAAAATTAACTTTGAAATTTAAAAATAACGTATGATGAAACTTACGGCAAAATAAAGTTAAAAATCTTTAAAAAAATAATAATAAAAAAGGCGAAAATGAAAAAAGAAAGAGAAAAGGAAAAGAGCTTAACGAAGAACTCCGAATAATGTTATAAAGAAGAATATTTTTTTTGCAATCGAGGATCAAATACAATTAGTTTCACGATTGTTCATCCCAAATATGCAGCGTGCTTCGCTGCAGATTTGGGACAATCGTGCTAATAATGTGGCAGATAGCACTCCAGTTGATTACATAGATGGATTCAAACGATTATTGAGATCTAGAGCTTTATTTCATTTTTAACTGCTAGTGCAACTTATGTATTCACTTTGAAATTCTAATGCTGGGGCATTTTTATTGTGACTAGGTTTTACATTTATCATTTGTACGTTTCTCTGCTTACTTATCAAAACACTACTTGAATGTTTTGCATTTTTCTGATAAATTCTTTGGTTGTTGAAAATTCAATGTCTATCTGTTCGTGCGAATGAATTCAACATCATTATCAAAATGAGCATGAGATTTCGTTTTACTTAAAATCAATAAAGATTTACATAAAAGTGATAATTGCAGAAGAGCCCTTGTGATAGCAAGTGTAACAAGATATATGTTGTATTCATCAATACAAAAGTATCGATAAAAATTGCCTTACTTAGCTCAGAAGTTATTTATTTATTTATTGATAATTGTTTATGTTTTTTTGAGTTCCTCAATGTTTATGTCCTTTTTTTCTGCATGGTGTAACAGATGGAGCAAAATTACAAAAGCATTAGCTTATTAAAAATACAAAATTACTACAATAAATTATTCTTGCTGACATTCATGCACATTAATCGTGTAACGTTCAAAATGCTAAGGAAGAAATAATTCTTTAAAATGCAAAATAAAAAGAAAAAGTATAACCTTACACGCTTAGTTTCAAAGAGAAATCTTACTGCACAAATATTGATGAATCATGATTGAATTAAATGTATGGCAGAAAGAAATTCATATTGCTGAATGGGGTTGCTATGGATACAACTGCAATTTCGTGACTGATACTACAGAAGAACAAATTATCTGGCATTTATGAGGCAGATAATATTTCCCTTAGCCCTTATATTTCTTATTTATTTTCAGAAAAAATGTATTGTTAACGTAAAAATCGAAGACTATTAATGAAACACAAGATTTAAAATGCAGTGATATTAACTGGAAATATCATATTGAACCATAGAAACTCACATGTTTAGAAATATTTATCATCAGCAGCAAAACATTCTTTTTATTTATTTATTTTTACTCCCTTGTACAAAGTACAGAAAGCATTGTAACCGTGAAAAGTTTTCCGCTCAAATTTCAAATTAGATTTGCATTTTGAGCACAGATTAATCAGTTTGAACAGGTTTTTTTCACGTTTCGTGTTTCGTTTCACGTCACGTTATTCGTGTTTGCTTTATCATTTGAACTAAATATCTTCGAATTTTCATTTTCGTTGCTTGCAGTTTTAGGTACCTCATACTAGCTTGCGGAAATATCTGGCAGGAAATATATACAGCATTTATACAATTTATGTACCTTTAATAAAAATGTTGAAAATCAGAAAACTACTATTTTAAATGAACGTATATGAAGAAAAAAAAAAGTAGGCCTCCCCTTAATGGTACTTTTCAACGATTTTTGACTTAGGTAGCTAATCGAAAGATAAATTTTCGTAGTTATTTTAATTATTTTTTAAAACTTTTATTTTTATTGAAATTTACGAAAAAATTGTCACATCTTTTTGTTCTACATATTTATTTCAATTTTGTGTTTACGTTTCAATAAGTGCTTGAAGAAATAAATTTTATTACTTATTCACAAAAAAAATATGTGTTTAATAGTCTGTTTTGTTTTCTTTTAAACAAAAATGATATGATAATTCATTTAGATGTAAATTGACTATTCTAATTTGGACGACTTATAATGACTTAATTGACTTATTCTACTTGGTTTTATTAAAAGTACAACATTTCGAAAATGGTTTTGTCTAGGTTATTTTGAGGATACAAGGATAAACCCTTGCATCACGTATAAAAGGGGGAGGATGTTTAGAGTTACCCCCCCCCCCCTAGCTAAAAGTTGTATATAAAGTAGGTCATACTAATAGAAATAATGAGCTATCTTAACCATCATACTGCTAATAATGACCTAAGACACCTGAAACATATTATGTACATAATCAAATGCGAGTTAACTCGTTATCCGCTGGTTTAAAATCCTCCCCCCCCCCCCTCCTAAAGAAAAACTTCCTATTATACAATTTATAATGTTGAACTTTATGCGAGTTGCACTGATTTTATCCACATGAGTACATAAGGAAGTGTTTTTAGACAAAATATATACATGGTCATTATCTGGAAGGGTAAGATAACTATTAAAAAGTAATATTCCAAAATGGAAGGAAGTAAATCTTAGATTCTTGTTGTAAAAAGGGGCATTCTGACGATTGCTCTACTGTCCGTAAAGCAACTCAAGTGAATTTATAATACTGGTGAATCTCCACTCCCATCTCCTTTAAAATGCCTTCGAACGCAATACAATTTTATCCAGTCACGAAATGGCGTGTCTCTTTATCTGATATTTGTGTTGGGAATTGTCCATAAGGAGAGGAGAAACATTTATTGCTACTTCTTCTAAAGTGGTGGATTTTTATGCAGCACTGAGAATGTTTTTGAATAGAAACTGGCAATATATTTTTTAACTTTCAATTGTGTCTTTACGTTGAAAAGTCTTATACTTTGCTGAACGGGTGACTTATATAGATAGCTCCAACATAAAATGCTAAATAATTCAAAGAGTGTTGGTCATATTTATGTAAATACGGTTCTTAAAAAAGAAAATTCATGCTTGAATTTTTGTGTTTATATGCGAAAAAGCAATAACGGATTTACAAGAGATGGGATTTTAAATGTAAAAATGATAAAAGAAAGAAAAAAAAAGAACTACAAAAATTTTGCATACGGATGGTAGATACTCCTTTTTATTTAAATTACAAAAATTGAAATTTTAAAGAAAAATATATGTTTTGAAAGTAGGCCAAAAAATAATTTCTAAAAGCTTAAAAGGAATAAAAGAAAGCTAAATACACAGAACAAAAAGACAAGCTATTATATATTAAATTGAAAAGCCTATAACGTGAAAAAAAACTGTGAATTGTATATGACTCAAGGGAAACATTACAATGATATTACTGCAGTAGTGAAGTAGATTGTTAAAACAAGAAAAATAACATCTAAATTAATTTATTATACTTTACATAAAAACGTTGAAATATTATGCAACGTAAAAGGAGCAATGCATGGAACTATTCTTTAGAGCAAGAAAAATATGGTTTACAGCTGTTGTTACGTTAAGAAGTTTTAAAAATAACAATAGTCATAACATAAAGGAATTAATCATTTCTTTGAGTAGAGTAATGAAAGGAATGAAAGTTTAAATAAAGAAATACCTCTATATAAGAATAATATCATTGTAAATTATCGATGAAGAATAACAGGGTCGTACATGGAAATGTGTTTGGACAGAAAGTTTTTACTCAATTCATTTTACCGACCATGCCGTAGTGAGCAGAAATTTAGAGTTTTACAGTAAAGTACAGCAAATGCTTCGGACTAGTTAGCAATGAACGAAAAGATGCTTACTCAATATTATGAGGAGCGGCTATATGAGTCTCAATTAGATAAGAAACTAAAAATGTGTTTGATGAAAATAATTAAATGTTTGAATTGCCGTTGAGTTCAATGGGGGGTAACGATAACAAATGACTTCTACGATCTTTGTATTTTTGTGGTCCTTGCATGTCCTAAAAATTGTCTGCAGTTAAGATAATGATAAGACAAAGTAAAACATTGTATTGGAGTTTAAGAAAGGAATTGTTTTAAAAAAAAAAATGCAGCGGTTTTACCATTGTAAAGTAAATTTTTAAAAAATTTCCAGCAGCGGAATAATTGGAAAAAAAAGAAAGAAAAAGAAAAAGCGTGTCTGTAACCATATCAAATTACCATCGAAGGGGAAAATTGCTAACGAAACTTTTCACTCGGTATCAGATTGCAACTGTTATTTTTTAACTGCTTATCAGATCTAGGGTAAACTTAGCCTACTAATACGGTAAAGGTTGTCTATTTTGTCGTTCGGGAATAGATCTAAATGAAGTACTTAAACTATAATTATTGCAATTGAAATTGATTTTTATTCTTAGTATGCTTTTGTTTTGATTGCTTTATTTTTATTGATAATATGATTTTACAAAATTTAAGTTCACAAAGGAAATCCCTTGCGAAAGACAACAAAATATTTTAGAACTGAATACACAATAAATGGAGTGAAATAGAATTCGTCAGCTGTTTATTTATTTTTTGTTATTTTATTTATTTATTTGTTTTTTACATGTACATTTGGTAGAAGTACAGCCAGCCTCACATTTCACCTAACTTTCGAATAAATAACAAAATTTTCTTAACCCTACACTGCGCAATTTTTTTTTTCTTAGTGATTTTTTTTTTTTTTTTTTTTTTTGAGTGTGTGTGTATGTTTGTTCGTGCTAGCTATAAGTGGAAAAAATACTAAAAGAATTCTTATTTAATTCGGAAAAGTAGAATTCGAGAAAAATTGACATGTTGTTTAAAAACAACACTGCGCATTTAGGGTAACAATAATAATTTTTTGAAAAATCATTTTAACAAATGAAACCAGATCAATAATAAATAGGTATGCATTATAATCATAAAATAGCACTAAAATATGAAAATTTATTAAAATAATTTATTTTATTATTATTTATAAATTTATAAAATTTATTAAAGTAAAAATTTGCAGATGTAACTAATAATTATTAGTTACATGTGCAAATTTTTACTTTGATTACCAATAAAGTTTAATAATAATTTCACTAAAAGATTTTAAACAAGAAACCTAACATCTGTAGGGGGTCTATGCGATAATGTTCGTATCTTCTTTGGTTGAGCGGGAATTGATTTTAAACAAAATTCCTAAATAATAATTTAATCGACCACTTTAAGCTAATTTGTGAAATGTTTAACAATAATCTTCTAAAAGATACTAAATAAAGGGAAATGGAACAACCTGTGACACCTGTTCATGTTTATACTGCGAATAATGCTTGCCCCCGAATGCGCGGTGTTGTTTTAAAACAACAAATAAAAAAGGCGCCTTAATATATATTTTTCCCGAAATTTTTCGGACAACTTATATTTATTTCATTTAAAACTATGTAAGCAATTAGAGACTATTTTTTAAAATAAAATTGTTGCTTAAAATTTGTAGAAAAAAAATTAAGAAGTTACTGTTTTTTACGAAATCAACATGTCTTACGATTTTGTGAAAAAAGATGAACCTTGAGTTCAGTTTACAAGATCTAAGGGAAACTATATTAACTAATATGATCACACATACAAAATGAAACGAAAGAATGCGCCACATGTTGAAAATATTACAAAATAAAAGTTTAGTGAACGAAAAATGGAGGTGTTGTTTAAAAACAACACGGCGCAGTGTAGGGTTAATGAGTTTACTCGACAAAACGTCTAAAACACGTTTAACCTTCGTCCTAAACTTTGTGCATCGATTTGTGCAGTAAACTTAAGTAGCCCATTTATTCTTGCGGGTGATTAAGCATTGTGAATAAGAAAAAAAGACCTTCACATCATTAGCACATGAATTCGATAAAACGTAAGGGGAACGGATTACTTAATCTTTCGAATAAAATTTACCCACGAGTATTTCAGCTCAGGCGAAAATCTTTCTAAAATACGCCAAAATGATTGCATTAAGCGGGTCATTAATTCACGGCATCGTGTAACCAGGAACCCTTCATTTTCTCAATTATCTCCCAAGTTGTTGCAAAGGTAAATTAGTCAAAGCCAGCCTCTTAACCGTTAGCTGTTTGAAGAGCCTTTTCTCAGAGATACAGCCCGCTTGAGTCGACCGTTACTTATCTCTTCTTGTATTCCATGTTTGTAGGAAGGCCCCGTTTTGAATTTTGAAGAGGTTGGTGAAATATTGAACATGTTGGAAATCCGGAGATTTCTAATACATCAATCACTGAATTTCGATATCATGCGTGACATTTTTATGAAAATGTTGGAGGATTTTCTTTTTTTAGGAGGATAAAGGGTTATTCCCAGATTTTTTTCCTGCGCTGTTTTAGTAAAGCATAAAATTTTCTACTCCGGTGAAAGGTACGATTTACTTTTATGTTGTTAATGGGAAATCCAACATTTGCAAGAAATTATAAGTATTACGAATGTTTTTAAGAAACTGAAGAAAGAAATCATTTTATTATTACGACTCAATCTATGAGCGCATATTACAATAGCTTGAGCATTTAAATACAGGGGAAAATATTTAAGAAAAATTTTATTCCATACAGAACATTTAAATACAGGGGAAAATATTTAATAAAAATTGTATTCCATACAGAAACGTACTAAAAAGAAAATTATCATTATCATAAATACTCAGAACTGAAATTTTGAACACAACGCATAGTGTGTGACACATACAAATATTAATAGAATCTTTTATTAAATGAAAGCTTCATATTAGCGTTCTAAGTTAAGCAATTTATTTCGACTATAGAAAAATACATAACTGGCACAATGTTTTATGATATTAATATGTGCAGGTTGGCTATAAAATAAAATGCACTGCTGCCTGCAAGGGAAATTAATTCAAAAAGCAAGTTAAATTTTATTAATTTTACAGAGGTTTTTTTTTTTCATGAGATTTTCGGTTAACTGCATATTTACCGATTCCAATGATCAGTAAAATACACTTTGCGTTAAAAGCACACGTTCTATTTTGTTTAAAAATTACTCTTGTTTGGCTGAACTATAGTTTTTGTTGTAAAAACTAGGCTTGAATATTCTGCTTCATACATTTTGTCAAGACCCAGGAAAATTCGCATCGGGAAAGAAGCACAAATTGGAATATGTTTTTCAAATTTAAAGAAAAAAAAATGTTGTCTTTGCAGCCACCATTACTGTTTTTGTAGAATGTATTTGCAACAATTGCTACCAAGCATATTTTTTTAGAAAGCAAACAAATGATTTTTATTTTAAAAAATGATGATTTAAAAAACCTGTTTCAAGTAAAACTTCATATTTTGTCAGTAAAACTTGTAAACAGATGATAACAAAGCTAGTTATAGAAAAAATGAAGATATTGTTACACAATTTTAATACTTCTGAAATTACTATAAAAAGTAACTCATTTTAAGAACTATTGGACGACCGTGTCTGATTACATGTGCTTTCCGATGAATTAAAATGTCATGCTATTTGTTGCATGATAAAAGTTCTTAAGTACGTAAAGCAATTTTTGCTATTTTCCCTTTAAAGTTGATATTTTTTCATTAGTTTTACGATCGAGCATATGATAGATGTTTATTCTATTTGATGACATTTATTAAAGTATTGTATTTTTAATTTTTAAGAGGACAAGAAAGTTGTACAAAAGCATGTACAAACGTGCATGCATTCACATATCTCATTCATTACATGACTTTTAGATAATAATGTATGTTAACGATTTTACTCAAGAAGATGAAAACAAACGGCTTTTTTTTCTTTTGTTAAATGTTTCCTACTTGCAAATTAGTTGCTTTACATTTCATCAAGCTATTTGATTACTCCAAGAAATGTCTTAAAACCGCATTTTTTTTTTTTCTCTGGGTTTATTTACTAAGTAAATAGGCTAAAATACCTTAATACCCAGAATACCTTAACTGATCTCAACTTCAGAATGCATGTGGGTGAATGCCCAATCGGAAATTACTGATAGACCAGAATTTTCCCCCGGCGACTGGTTGTTTTCCTTACATTAAAATAGCTTACAGCGGAACAAGTGTTACAGATTTCTTTTACTTATAAGAGAATTTACAAAACCAGAAATTTCGTTTCTCGATATCAACAAACCGTCAAATTGACGACCAATTTTGTTACCAAGGAAGATATTCTTAAATAAATTTCACATAAAATAAAGGATATTGGTAAAGCTTATTACGCACACACTTAATGCAGGAAAAAAGCTTGAACTCCTCGTTCTCTGTGGGTAATTAGAAAAGATGCATGAAGAAGGAAGAGTACTTATACATATTTGCTCGCCAAACACAGCAAATGAAATATAAACAAAACAATTTTATTGGATTTAATTAGTATGTTTGGTTCATTTCTAAAACCGTCGCCAATGTAAGGCGTAAGTACCAAAAGATATATCCGAATAGGACGATTCTGTATAAAGATAATCCTGTGACAAAAACTGCAAATTATTACCTTTTGACAACTAAAGCTCTATCGGATTTTAACGAAGCATCCGAATGCTGTGTGTTACGATTTCTTATTTTTGCATAAAGAATAAGCATTTTTTTTCAACTATATTGTATTTATTACACAATATTTAACATGATCAAGCATCTCCACATAAAAAATTCACATGATCCTAGTTCTTGAATCTCACGAGCATCTCTTGTTCCTAAGATTTACATAAACTGTTGACATTCTTAATACAATATGTAACAGTGTAGAATATAGAATAGTATATTTTTAGTCAAAGAATCTTTAACTAAAAAATATTGTCAAGGATTTTAAACAGCATTACAGAATTTGACTTGAAATGCCTACGTATAAATACTCCGTTTTAAATGTAAATCCTGTCTTTATGTCGCAAAATTATTAATAATACATTAATCATAAAAGTTTTCTTGAAAATTATTTTCATCAGGTCGTGTTTTCTCGAACTGCTTCTTTAGTCTAATTTATCATTTTCTCTTCCACACAGTGGTTTGAATGGCCTGTTGGAAGCCCCGTTCAAAGCCATGAAGTTCTGGAAATCGTGCTACTCAACTACAACAAGTACTTCAGTAACAAGTATGGTTAACCATTTTGCACTTTTAAACTCGACATTTATTTCTTTTTTAATTTCAGACAATAGTAAACAATGCATTAATGTTTACTATAAGCTGAATCAAGGCTGAACTTGATGTTACGATCAAGTTCAGCCTTGGCTGAATTGTCTGAAATATGAATACCATTGATTTAAATTCAATAATATAATTTTTTCGCTTAATTCTGCATGAAATAGCAATATATTCGTAAACAAAACTCGTCAATTCAACCTTATCAATTTTGCAAAACAGTATTTCCACTGGCAACCAGAAGAGGTTTGTAGGATTATAGTTTTTACAAACAGAGACAGAATACAATAAACGACTTTTCGGTATCACGCAACGGTATGGCAAAACAGTGGGTTTCCGGTATGTATCGAAATATTATGGGGAAGAATATTTTTTAAGAGCATCAGAGACATCACAGTAAAACACTTTCAAGTTATTATAGAGGCAGTGTTGAAAAAACTGGAATTTCGGTAACAACCGAGACAACTTGGCGAAATAAATGAGACTTAATCAAAATTGGGAGTTATTTTCTTTTTATGTGTTTTCCTTGCCAGAAAAAAAGGGCTAAATGTGAAAGTTGAATTTTCACAGCCTTTAATTCAACGTTAAGTTATAAATATTCTTGAAGAAAATTAGACATGCAATGTGCATATGAATCCAATTTACTTTTTTTTTTTTATTTAACTGCATATTTGTTTTTCCTAAAGAATATTTGCAAGGAAAAACTCACTTGTGTTTAACTCACTCATGGGCAGACCGAAACATAGTGAATTATCCCAAAGGACCACAAATTCAACCAGAAACCCTATTTTAGATCTGCAAAATATACACTATAGTAGATTCCGTTTAATGGGCTGAGATCTTACTACTATTTTATCATGCAACTGTTTTTTTTTTCTTTTTGTGTGTGTGTTCTAAAACAAGGGTTCATTACATCTCAGAAACATGGTATGCAATTTACGTTGAAGTTTATGCTTTATTACGTTATTTAAGATAGCTATTGTTATAAAGCATTCGTCTGATATTCATTTTGAGAATTTGTGCCTTTCCTATTCATTGTTATTCTGAATCATTAATTTCTTCTATTAGGGTGATCGGCAGCTACGGTTTGGTGCTTCAGAAATTAATAGAAGATGGGCATTTGCGAGTTGTCGATTCTTTGGTGGACGTCAACAATATGCCAACTGAAGTAAGTTTTCAATACTTTTAAAGTGAAAGTAATAAGGAAATTCCTTATTTGCTGATGATAAATTACATCCGTGCCAGCCACAATTATTGAAAAATATTCATTTTAAGAGTGGTTCAGGGCATAAAATTTAAGCTTCGTACAGATAGTTTGATTTAGTGTTTTAAAAATTCTTTGCTCTTAAATATCTTTCCTTTCTGTAATTTTTAATGACTTGTTAGAAACTTTTTAATTTCCTTGAAAGTGTATTTCGATGCTAGAATCTAAAGAAAAGACAATTTTGATGTTGTGCTAAAACTGTATTAAGAATAGCCGGTCACTGTAAAAGAAACTTCTAAAAAAGTACTTTTGTTTCCAATGCTAATTTATTCCCAATCCTATGCTTCAAAAAATACTTGCAGACGTCTACTAAAATCTGTGAGAAGTGCAAAAGCGCTGCAAAGAGTTACTTATATTACAGACAAAATCCTGGGAGAAAGAAAGAACGATCCCTTTTTATTTGAATACTATTTGCATTAGAAGCAGATGAAACTTGTCAACTTAAAGGGAAATAATGCATTATGCAGAATGCCATTTGTACCTTTTTGCTAAAGGGTCTTTTTCATGTTAAAATAAACATCAGTTTCAAAGTTCCAAATAACAAACAGAAGTTTTTATCTCAGATTTGTAATAAGGTATGTGTAAGAATACATAAATATGGACAGGAAAGAAACAGCTGGTATTTGCGAAATAAAAAGAGGGATAACGCGTAAGTAAATATCCTGAAAAACTGCGATTTAGAACATTGATTAATTTTGCTGCGAGCCTTTAAGACAACCATAGAAGATGGCTGGATGAAACCTTTCTTTCCTTCCAGGTCGTTCTTTTATTCGACGTCCGTTACTCAGCTCCAGACGGATCAGTCAGCGAATGGGGCGTGTCGGCGAGTGAGGCGGGGCTTGAGGACGACCGTCAAGCTCTATTGGTCATCGAGCATAACATAGCTAACCTGGAGCGGTCTATCAATCAGGGACATCATCCACATCGGCAGCAGCAATCTTTGGACCATGACGTGGAATATTCGCCCGGCTTGATGAGGAACGGATCCAACTTGAGTCTCATCTCACCAAGGTCGCCGGAAAGGAAAAGGTCAGCTAATAGTCTTTCGTAGAGAAAATAAGATACATTCTGTACAATTTTGTTTCGTAGTAATTTATATACAAAACACTTTATGTTGTTTTGTCTATGTAACAATAAAGGAAAACTGATCTACTATGGTCAAAATAAAATAAAAATTGCTTCTTTTGCGATCTTGGAAAATGATCTTAGGTGCCTTCACACCAATCGTAACAGCGGCCAAACCTTTCAGGGTGCTTCATTGGTTGTTCATAGCTTAATAACCACGCCCTCGTAGTTAATGTTAGGCGTTTCTTGTTGTGTAAACAAAAGTGACTTTTACTCCCGCGACCGTGATTTGTTGATTGCGCTATCGAAGACCTACCTCATCGCTGTGAGTTTGATAACCACAACAACAGTCTATTGCGACGGAGACAAATGTCGCCTCCGCTGTTGGTGTGATGCACCCTTACGATCCCCACAAAATGCGAGTATTAAATAACCCTTAAATGCGAGTATTATTTCTCTGAGAATGATGGTGTAAATGCTTCAGAAAAAAACTAAATAAAACTAATTTCCTAGAAACATGTCAAAGTGAGAATAGTTTCTCTAATAAACACAGTGTATTGAAAATGCGATATCTTATGTCGTGATTGCAGAAATATCTGTTAAAATCCTCAAGCCTACATTGATCTCTTGCAGTCACAAAATAATTGAAGTATATTTTCCGTTGAAAATGTACATATCATGAAAACGTAAGTTTCATATTTTACTATCATGTCAAAATATAACTAAATTTCAGAAATATGGCAGGGGTGACCATCAAAAGCTACGGAGCACCCCTTCAAAGAATGATGCCCTTAAAACAACCCATCCCTAAAAGCGAGGCGTGGAGACATGTTGAAAGCTCATCGCTTCGTCTCACCACGACAGTCATAAGATTGAGATGACGTCCAGAAATGGTTAAGTTACAAAAGGAATAGAGGAGTAAAGAATGGTCTACTCCTTATAAAACTTACACCAGGCTTTTAAATCCCAATTTCACAACCTATTTGAACTACTGTAATAGTAATGGACCTTAAATTTCATGCATATCCGATTTTTTAAATATATCGGTTTATCGAAAAATGCCAGCACCAATTACTTCGAATAATTGAGATTTTACTGTACTTAAATTTATAATAGTGGCTTCGAAAGCTCTCTGGATACATTAATCTGTAATGCCGTTCTTCTCTGAAACAGCGTCATCAATTTAGTTTTTGAAAGAAGAGAAGTATTAATGTTCCTCTTAACGCTACGAGAAATGGTGCTCGATTTCACTCGAAGTAAACACACAGAGTCTACGATCGATGGCGCGTTTTGCAAATTTAATTAACACAATTTGGAGTCGAGAATCTCTTCCAATGAATGCTAGATTGGAGTTAATACACACTTGTATCTGACTAGTACATATTAATAATGTATTGTAGCACAGTAGACATTACCATATGTACCCATACAAAATCATTTAACTAACCAATTAGCATAGTAATTGTATGCATGCGTATGTATGTTTAGTGGCATTGTCTGTAATTATAAACTGATGCATGTTACTATGCTTACTTGGAAGTAGATTTCTGGTGTAAATTAATACGTATACATCATACAGTATCAGAAAAAAAGCAAAAATCAGGTTAATTTACTCTAATCCTTATTTTTGTGTGAATAACAACTCTTTTCTTCTAACTAGATCTTTGCCAGCGACGATGCGCAGCTTGGCCAGCATGATGAAGCTCGGAAAGCAGAGACACCACGCGGAAGAAGACGAACGGAAATCGCTCAGAGAGGCAGACCAAATGGAGTACGGTAAGGCAAACTAGTATAATTTAACATTTTAATCAACAAAGTAGCGGCAGAACTGAAATAGCGGAACCATTTTTGTTAAAAGCAACCTCTTGTGCTGAAAAAAATGCAAGGATTTGAGACATATTTTCACAGTTGCCGTGAATCAGGAGCTTTAAAAAAATGTCTACATAGATACAAGGGTGTGAGTACATTTTATTAAGCATTTTAGTACGAAGAAGAATAGGGAAATCTAGCGAACTTGAAACCAATTGAAAAAAAAAAATCTGTTAAAACATTTCCCTATAAGTGTTATACATTATTGGAAAGCTTCCAGCTGCACGAGTCTGGGGAGAACTGAAAATGGTTCAACAAAAAATTAAGTGGTATAAGCCAAATCGGCTTCGAATTGAATGTATTAGCTCGATAATTATTTGCATTTCCTGTAGATGAAATCCATTTCTTTTTTAAATCCATACCTGTAATGTGTCAAATTCCGTTTGTAACGTATTGTATGAATTAAAATTACATCTGTAGTGGTCGTTGATCCATCTATGTAGAAGTTGCAAACGACTGGATACAAAGGCATGTTTTAAAACTAAAAATTACATTTATTAGCTATTTACATTTTAAAAGAAATTCAAGTACTAAAAATATATCAAACGGCCCTTCTGTCGCGGCTGGCACAGGATCAAGCAAAGTGAGAGCAAGCTGAACGATTGCAGCCGAGTCGCTTTAAATACAAAGAAAAACTAATCCGATGTTGCCACCCACTCGGTGGTTGAAGTTTTGACATTTAAAGTACAATATGCAAATATAAAGTCAGAAAATAAAATATGTAGATTAACCGCCACTCATCTTACAATAATTAATGCTTTAAAATCGTAGTCAAAGTGATTTTTTAAGCTTTATGATTTTTATGCTATGACTATGATAATCATTTATAATTATTAGATCGAATTTTTATATTTTAAAACACATTTAATGTGACTTTTGAGATTCCATTATAATTCATATAGTAGTAATAGTAGTATAGAAGTAAATATATAACAGATTCATATATAGATTTAACATTCAGTGCAGAAATAGCATGCCTGTGGTAGAACGTAATATCCGTTACATGCAGTAACGTCTGTTACACTGTTTCATTTTTATAAGAACAAAACATGACTGCATTTTTATTTGAAGGCTCTAATAAATTGCCTGCATGTCTTGTAGTGTCATTTAATTACTTAAGCAAATGTACATGCTAGATTCAGACTTTTACAACTAATGACACTATAATGCAAATGATGTTCCATTTTGTGTTACATCCGTAACAGTCGAAGAATTTTATTTTTTGTTACCTCAGAAAGCATAATATAAATTTGCAAATGTGTGCAATTTATTTTAGCATTAGTTTCATCTGGAAAAAAATTAATTTTTACTGTGAAACAGTAGTATGCATTTTATGATCTGTTTTACATTTCTTTTCGTGTATGTTTGTAACGTCTGTTACTATGGAATTCACCGAATGCGTAATTTGCATTTTCAAAAAATAAAAAAAAAGAAATGTTATTTCATTAAACAAAATCACTTTTAACACGGTATCATCTGGTTTTTATCATCTTTGAAGATTTGAAAAAGATGAAGTATACCAAGAAGTTAATTTTTCTATCTAAAATGTCAAAAAAAACTTATGTCTATCGAGTTTATGTATAGAGGTTATGTATAGTTTGATGAACCATTCACAAGAGTCATTCGTTGTTGAAGTAGCTGTCCATCAAATAGTATGATACGGCTTTCAGTATTTTTCAATTACAACCATTTCGCATATGATTGCTACAAAAGATAATACAAAAGGTCTAAAAGTTATTAGTGCTTCCATTAAACCTCCTGATGACAGGATGAACGTCCAATTAACTTCCATGGAACTGACCGAATCTATTTCGAACTTATGGTTTTCTTAGCACACATGCACAAACTGTAGCTTCCTCCAAAATAGGAACATTTCTTGCAAGAATTTATAAAGTTTTCCTACTCTCAGCTTCTTTTCAGTAAAAATGGTCTTATAACAGAATGTTTTTTTTATTTCAAATGGCACATTAAAAGACAATTGGAAATCAAACGATAACAATAAATCTATAAATGATAGCGAGCAGTCCAGTATCGCTCCCAGATTGATGTCCGAGGAAGGGCGGGGCAACGAAACAGGGGAGACATGTCCATCTCTTCGAGAAGGTCACACAAAGTGCAAAAAGGCTCAGTGACCACCTTGATGCGATATAGATGTTTGTTTAGGCAGTCATGGCCAGATAAAAGACGAAACATGGCAACAGATTTCATTCTAGGCCATTGAGGGACATCTAGAATTTGGTTTAGCCACGGTTTGTTGGAATTACGATGTCTAAGTTTCTCGAGAAAAGAGTCCTTAAAGATGTTCTTTACTAGACATTTAATATTTTTAAAAGGAAGTCTGGGATTTGATGTCTGTAAAACGGAGGCCCCTTTTTTTGCCAAGAAATCAGCCGCCTCGTTTCCCTGGATTCCACAGTGGGCCGGAATCCATTGAAGAACTACTCTTTTATTTTTACTGGCAAGGCAGTTGAGCAGATTTAGGCAATTATCGATAGTTAAAGTTCGATAGTGGCTGGGTGCATTGATTGCCGGTATTGCTGCCCTTGAGTCAGTCAGCAACACAACTTTTGAAAAAGAGTCTAGCCGTGGCTGTAGCTGTAGCAGGGCCTGGTGAATGGCCGTGATCTCACCATCAAAACCCGATCCGTAGATACCGATGGGAGCGTAAAGGCCAACAAGTTCACAGTAAACGCCAGCATCGGCGTTGACACAACCGCTCACTCTGGAGCCGTCAGTATATACTCTCAACCAGTCCTTCTCGGGATAAAAGGAATTTATTGTTTCGAGGGCTAGTGCTCTCAAAACTTCTTCACTGGTATCCGCTTTTGAGACGTCCTTGATAAGCTCAAGGCTGGTAAAAAATCCCTTAACGTCAATGGGGTTAATGGGAGGAGGGAATTGTTCGGACTTCGAAATTCAGGTCTAATTTAAATACCATTTCAGCAACTCCCTGCAGGAATCCATTTTGTGTTTTCAAATTTCTCTCAGAAACGGGGAGAGTATGGCTCCACAGGGGCAGACACCCAGGAGTTATGAGTATTCTCTCCCAAAGGAGAATGGCTCTTTCCTGAACGACCATCTTGAAAGGTCTGTTGTCTGTGCTGAGCAGCATACAGTCAATGGGTGTTGTCTTCACAGCCCCCGTAATCAAACGTAAAGCCTGATTTTGAAAAGTCTCAAAGAGGTTAAGAACTTGCTCTGATCCAGTAATCAATGGCTCACAACAGTAGACAAGAATGGGTAATATATACGTTTTATAACTATAATTCAACGTAGTTCTTGAGCAGCCCCATTTGGATCCAGCCAATATTTTAAAAAGATTTAGTCTTTTTAGAGCGCGTCGTATAATGTCCTCTGCGTGAGATTTCCATGTAAGTTTTCTGTCAAAGACCACACCCAAATATCTAAAATTTTCAGATGGTGGTATCTGACGACCCTTGTAATAAATCTTTGGGTGGAAAGGTTGGTGCGTGAGAGAAAAGGATACTACGAATGTCTTATCAAGATTGACCTTCATATTATTGAAATCAGTCCATTCCTCGATTACCAACAAAGCCCTTTCCAAAATACTCCCTATATTCTCGATTGCTTTGTTCTTAGGAGAAGTAGTCCAGATAACAAGGTCATCAGCGTAAAGCAGACACCGAATGCCTTCTATCTTTTTCAGTTGAGTAACCAAGTCATTTATATATATATTAAAGAGTATACAACTAGTGACTGCACCTTGCGGTAAACCAGTCTTAAGTGCTCTGTATCTTGAAAAGCAATTGTTGTACCGAACTCTACATAATCGAGTTTTCAAGAAACCAGTAAACCATTTAAGCATGCTGGATTGGATGCCGATGTTTGACAATTTTACAAGTAGGCTTTCTCTCCAGACGAAGTCATATGCAGATTTTAGGTCAATAAAGACAGCGGAGAGGATTTGCCTCTTGTCCAATGCATCCTTTATATTTTGACTAAGTAATGAAACATGCTGTCCAGTAGACCTAAACTTTCTAAAGCCAGCCTGTTCCTCTTCCAGAATACCTTCTGTCTCCAGAAACCAATCCAGTCTTCCCACGATGATTTTCTCCATGGTTTTGCAGAGAATACTGGTCAAAGAAATAGGTCTATAACTGATCACAAGGCCTGGATCTGAATCTTTCTTGTAAATTGGAATAACAGTAGATTTACACCATTGGGAAGGAAAACTTCCCGAGTACCAGATTAAGTTGAATAGCTTTAGTGTAGTCTCGCAGGCACGAGGGCCCATGTGCAAAAGAAATTCTGCAAAGATACCATCCTCACCTGGAGATTTACGTGGTTTCAAGCTTTTCAATGCTGCCAGCAACTCATTTAAATCCAAAGGGGCATTGAAAATGTTTAAATCACTGGAAGAAGCTCCCTCTTCTTTCATTTTGCATTTAAGATTTTTTGATAAAGTTCTTGAAAATTTTCTAGCGTACCTATTTTTCTGTTGTAAACCAGAGAAATGTTGAACAAACGTATTAGCAACTTTAATGTCTGAAGTAATTATCTTATTTTTTTCCCGGAAGGGTCTTTTTGGGCCCTCCAAATTTGTATCCCTGTTATTGATGTTTGAGACAAATTTTTAAGCTTTTGTGCCATCGTTACGGAAATCAAGGTTAGAAAGAAATTCATTAAAAGTGGCCCGTTTCTCCTGCAAAATAGTTTTCTTAAAAAGGGCAGCCTGCTTTCTCCAGTTCTTAACATCAGAGGGGCGACCGGTCAGCTCTGCCTTTCTTATAAATCTGTCGCGTTTCTCTTTAAGGTCTCTTAAATTTTCTGACCAAAAACATCTGTAGTTCTTTATCTTGCCCCTTGGAATGGCTTTCCTAGCACAACAAGTAAATTTATCACGGATAAGTTTATATAAAGAATCGATATTTTGACTGAAATCAATGTCTCTAGGTTCGAGTTCTTTGTCCAAAGGAGAACCACCAAAAAGGACCCAGTTTGCTTTTTAAAATTCCAGGAGGTCTTTGACTGTGGTCTGCAATTTCGCATAACTGGGAAATCAAAAATTGCCAGAACCTGACGGTGACCCGAACCAGGATCAGCAAGTACTCTACGTCTGCAGTTATGACCAATGTCAGCAGTTACCAAGAGTAGGTCTGATGTGGTGCCAGTGCCATTATAGTGCAGATACGTATTAGGATCTTTACGGTCGTAAATTAGATTGAAGGAAGACGAATTAAGAAGGTCTTCAACTGCCTCTCCGGCATGGTTCCTATCACTGTATCCCCAGATGGTGGAGTGTGCATTAAAATCGCCGAGGAAAATAGATCTTCTTGACACACTAAGGAAGGAAAAGTCTGAATTGTTCCCAGGAGGCGAATAAATTGAAAAGATCTTAAAATGTTTGTCAGACTTCCAGACATCAAGGAGAGCTATCTCACTTTTGTCAATTCCGGTACCCATCTCTTTAATGTTTTGAAAATCCGCTGTGAGGCTTGATCTAACACCAATCAAAAGTCCACTTGCAATTTGCCTTGATTTAGGTATGATATAAGTCACGTATCATTTAAAAGGATAATATTTAGAGCCTTCATTGTTTAGATTTGTCTCCATGATTGTAAACACATCAACGTTATACGTTTTTAAGGTATGAGAGATTTCCTGTCTCTTGGCCTGAGACATGCCACCAGCATTCCACTGTAAGACCGTCAGGGAGTCACACCTTGGTCTGCTCGTGCCAGAATTGTAGATCATTTTGCCGTTTAAAACGTTGCCCAGGTGCACCACGAGGAGGTAGGTCTACGTTGCACCCATAACAGAATGTACCAAGAAAAGAAATTTTTTGAAGACGATTCATTTATAATAGTAAATTATCATTTGGATACATATTTGTTTGATTTGACGGTATATTGATTATCTTAAACTCTCCTTAAATTGTTAGAAAAAGTTAATTGTATTTTCTTTTGCAAATTAGTTTAATTGTGTTGTTATATTAAGTAGACTTTAATGCATATAACAGCTGATAAAATTAGAACAATGTAACTTTTAAAACCTCGTCGGAAAGTAAAACTGCGATTAAATTTTTAAATTAATTAAAAAGGACTGTGTAAGGATGGTTTATGTCAAACATTAGTCTGTCGTATTATCCTTTGATATGAATTATAACATGAACAGTGAATAAAAAAATGTTGTATGTTTTTAAAAAAATCTTATTCACAAATACTTCATCTTTCTAAAATCCTTTCACCCTTTTCTGATGTTAAGGATCTACATCTGTCCGATATTTTGAACGCCTTTAGTAATGTTAGCAGCATAACTTGGTGTTCCGATCACGTTGAAGGTTTTCGGTGGAATGGTAATGAGCTTGGCTTTATTAAACTGCCTTCACTATTATTTGCGGATTTTAGCACGAACAGGCAAATTCCAATGCGACGAGCGGAAAAGGGACATTTTGTCGGAAAGTTTCTCAGAATTTTAAGCAAGTATAAACGGATGGATTTCGAAGAATAGAATTAGAATGGTTTCAGTTATGAGCTGTAACTTAAGCCTTCATAAAGTCTTATTATGAAATCAATCCACGGGAAGCAGATCTTTTTTTTATTTTTTAAGATTACGCACATCTTTACACAGAGATAATTAGTAGATAATGAGAGAAAATGTATCTTTTAAAACTAAGGGGGAAAATAAATGGGAGGGGTAAGATTACATCAGGAAACAACATTGTACAATTCTGAACAATTTGAGTGTGCTCATCCGTACATAGATGCAAGACAAATAATTTTTCTGCCTGAAATGACACAATTTGTTCTGCATCAGCATTGAAACTTGCGAAAACATGAGTTTTTTGTTGATAAACGCATTTCACTAAAAAAAATTTCTCCCGAAAACACATGAGAATCTCTTGAAAATCATTTATCCGGAGTCAACCATAAAATTACAGAAACTTAAAAGCAAAAGATTATAAAGTCTTTTAAAAAGAAAAGTACAGAGAATAAAGAACAGTTAACGTCGTAAATTAAATGAAACAGATAATGTGCTGCAGTAGTGACGCCATTTGTGAGTCCGCTGAATCAGTATTTGTGGCACACAAAGTCGAAGGGGAGATGGATTGAGCCCACGCCGCTCTGATGCCTCCAGGGTCGGGAAGGCTGGCCGCTGAGAGCTAGCAGGTTAATTATTAAGCTGAAGTTAAGTTATACGCCAATAATATATACCACATTTTTAAACATTTTTAAATTGGTAGTCACAGATCTCAAGCGTTTATTTCTACATTTGTTTACAGCTTTTAAACGGGTAGTCACAGATCTCAAGTGGTCAGTTTTACGTAACTCAACAAATATTTTTCTGCAGTTTTATAGAGTGCCAAAAAACAGACAAACGAAAAAACAAGAATTTTGTTAAGAAACTGTTAGCAAAAAACTTGATTATGTGATTTAAAACACGTTCTTCATAAATTTAAAGAAACACTCAGTTTACCTTCTGTACTTTTACAGATTTTTTTTACAATGTATATCGGCGTTAGGTATATTATGAATTCGGCCCAAAAATCTCATTAACACTATTAGCAAACGCCATTAAGCTATCATCCCTCTTAAGATGATCTTCTCATTCTCCAACCCTATAGATACTTTGAGGATTAAATTCATAGAACATGCTTTTTCATTGTTGTGGATTTTTAAAGATAGCTAAAACTAATGATAAAAAACAAAATATTTTGATTCTTTCTCTCTACATACGTAAATATGCGATGCGTACGTGTTTGTTTGTGTATCAAGCAGACCCTTTAACAGGACCTATCTAGTTTTCAACGTAACACCCTAGTACCTTTTAACTTGAAGCCGTAGGATTACTGGTACGCTTTGCTGCATAGCGTGGAATTGATGGTAGGTTCCTCCCATGCCAGGGATTTAGTCCCCCCACGAACCTATTCAGTGAGAAGTGAAATATATTTCAGCGACGGGTTTGGATATAGCATTATTGATCTTGACTTGGTATACTTAATTTCCAGTGCAAAACTTTGGTGAAGACTGTTAGTTGGATGAAATGGGGTGAGTGTAATCAAGGTCCTAAAGTAACCACGGATTGCCACACTGTAAGACTGAAATATGTAGAAACCGAATCGGAAATAATAAACTAGGATATCTTAGAAATTTGTTAAAAAATTTCAGAAAGGTTACAAAGTAAAGATGTTCTGAGGAATTTGAAATTTTTTCTGGTAAGCGCTGAACATCAGTCGCATCATTCGCAAACAGTTACAGAAAATTAATCCTACTGTGAATTGGCAGGGGTGTGGTTTACCTACAGTCACACATCGTACAGGCTCTGTAAACACATTCAGAGCCTTTAAATAAGTTATAGTTACTCGTATTCTTACATTTTGCCCAAAACAAATGTGTGAAAAAAAGGTTAAGTATTTATATGAAAAAGAAAAATGTGACGTTTGACAGTGAGAGAAGGTGAGCAAATTTGGTTCTGGGTTTATACACAAAACAAATTGTTTGTCTTTTCGTGTTTCTTCGCTTAAAACACAAAAACTATGATGATTCTGTCCCTTGGAAAGAGTCAGAAATGTGTGTTATCATTTAAAACGCTATCAAAATCAGTAAGTTGACTCAAGATTCAAATGTATATCGCTTTATCTACCTAGGGTCGACGCAGACTCTTAACCTACGCGATAACGTCTTCGCTGCGGGGTCTTCAGACGAAGAGGACAGAGGAACCAGAAGTGGGGGTCAAGAAGAAAGCAGCACCGACGTGCCGTACTCCATCAACACTCCCGTAGTCCTCAAGAAATGGACCTCCGCCGCCAGGTTAGTTTGAAAAGCTTCATCTTCATCATTCTTGTTTTCATGGCCAAACTATCATAAATATCAGCTTTAAGTAAAGAGTTAATGACTGATGACGTCTGAGTTTAATGATGCTTTAAAATTGGTGGATGGAAGCAATTTTATCTAACTACTAGTTTAGCAGAGCCTTAAATGATGCTTGCAGGATGATTCATTTCCTTCTACAAAACGTTTAATTAAAACGTAATTAATACTCATTCAGCAAGCAACAAGCTCGAGTGTTAAAATTGAGCTGTTTATCTGTGAAGTCGAAACCTTGGTGGTTTAGACTTTAGAGCACTGGTCGGGAAACTGCGACTATTTGGCTGCTTGAATGCGGCTCTACAGCACATATGAATACATTATTTACATCATAGTATGTATTGTGGCGTATTGATTACTCAATCAAGTGTATTTAAAATGCTTAAAAAGTTGAAATGTCAAGTCAGTAACTGGAGTTTCCTAAGGTGGGACTTAAATTTAAAGAAATCCTACCTTCCTTCGATTTGCAGTGGTTGCTATTCTCTCCTTAACAGGATTTTCTTAACCAATTAATCTGTAGTCTGAATTTTTATTCTTCGCTCCCATATTAAATCCCAATATAAACATTTATGTGTCATTAATGTGTAATGTAAAACGTTATGATTTGAACTTTTCTGATCAAGCAAAACAATCAAAAAATATTCTTCTTTTAAGACATGGATTTTAATTATTTTTATTAAAGATTTTATAACTGTTTCAAAAAAGCAAATCGACAATTTAATTCGGTTTTTTTTTTTTTTTTTTTTTGAATGAGAAAGAAAAGTTAAACCATCGTTTCCACTAGTAAATTAAAATACTCGGCGAAAGCGAATTTTTCATTTTAATTATATTTAATAATATGCAATGATGTTAAAACCATTTTTCATGTACTAGATTAAATATGTCTTCTGGTGCCTGTTTAAAATTACCATGTTCCCTTTTTAATTTTGAGAGTTATTTTTCTAAAATACCTAAACATCGCGAGTAAATGCGAAATATTTTCAGTAAAATTAGTTATTTTTTACCGAGTTAATGCCTTAAGATGTTCGTATCGATCGAGCTATTAAAAGGCGACTTAAAATAATTAAAAGTTGGTTTTCTGAACTATATTGTATCGTAGTTAACAAGCTTGTTTTACAGTGAATCAGACAGGTAAAGAATTTTTATTGCGCAAGTTAGGTCGTAAATTTTTCAGTGTTTCACCGATGATTACTTGTTTTATCTGATTACATGAAAACTTAATATTGTCCTTCTAACTAGAATAATTCAAAATTTTGGCTTTTTTTTATTATTTTAATCTCGGATGAGTTATTTTAATAACTTTTGAAAATTTTAAAATTTTTAGCCTTTAAGACATACGTAACATCTATTAGTTATTTATAAGGAAAGTTTATCTATCAATTAAAAAGTAAAATTACTAAAGTTTTTCTATGTGAGCTTGACATTTTTTTGGCATTTAATTTTGATTTTACTGCATTTTTTGTGAAATTTTCCATGCAAGCCTTCTTTTGTTCTAAAAACTCCATTTTTCGTAAAAGGCTATTATTAATTATACCTGTTTTTCGATAATTGCAACTAAAATTCGTTAATTTTGTACAAACCCTGAGAAGCGTCGAGTCCATAATTCCCACATGATTAGTTATGAAAGGTGCACAGATGTGTTTCGCAGTTATAAAGAACTTATACTTCAATGCAAGTAAATGGAGCGTTGGGACAAAAACAGCTCATTTTTGTAACATAGCGCCGATTTTTAGCACTGTATAAAACAGGGTTGCTTTAAAACTTGTACTTAAAATTTTCATTGCAAACTGGTGATTTTTGTCTTAAACACAATTAAACTTGGATCATCAGTAATTCGATATTTAAGTGTGAACATTTTAAAAATATCAAAGGAAGGGATAAGAATTATTATAACAGTTTTATTTAACTTTTTCCATAGATGCTATAGGCATAATCAACCCGGCATAGAAAGGTTAAAAGTCTGCACAATATTTGTTCATGTGAAGATTTTTACCGGATTATATTTTTAAATTTACGGATACTCTCGGGTAACCTAAATTCCCAGTGCAAGTTGCATCAATTAGAGCTCGTGTGCCGTCATCTAGGGGAAAAACTGAGCGTCAAAAATTGCGGCAAAGGTACAACCGCTGAAAGAGTTGGTACCAATCTCTGGGAACGCAGTAGGTCTGCAATATTTAAAAACCAATATATATGCAGGCCATTAGATATTTTTTGAAAAATTAATAAATTAACTTTTAAAATTACATTTTCTTTTCCGCTTTCATTTATAACATTCAACTTTAAATAACATTTTCCAGCTTTTCAGTAATGTACTTCATCTAATTATTTTCATCGTTCAAAACTATTGATTTTGAAGTATACTTAACATTCTTGTGCTTTATGTGCATGTCTGATTTTTCACGATGCGAGAAGAAAAATCCCATTTTGAATACTTCCTGAAATGCTCTCAAGCGAGGAAACCTTGAACGTATTATTCAATTAAATCGAATGACTTCGACGAAGATGCAAATTCTCAATTTCCTTTTTCCAGTTAAGTCTTGAAATAATATTCATTTGGCAACAATTTTAATTTTCTCTAAATGTTTGAGATACCTTATTTCTTAATTGGTTATTCCTCGTCGTCACTGAAATCTAGCGTGAAACTGTTTTCACACAGAAGTTTTTTAGCATTACTAAGTCCTAAAAATTAAAATATCAATTTTACTCTGGTAATTATTTCTTCTTCTAGCTGTGCTCGATTTTGTATTTTTCCGAGATAATTCCTGAGAACATATGCCTTAAAATTTTGTTGATGAATTTGTCTCTTGAGTGCATAGTTTTAAAACAGGAGTTCTTACTGAATCTGGAATCTCTTTCTTGAATTTAAAGAGAAAAGTTATAGCGCATACGTCAATATAAGTAGTCAAAACACATTTGTTTTTTTTTACTATTATTACTATTATTATTATTTGATTGAAATGTCATCTTTCTTAAGATAACCCCTTTGATGTGACAAAAATCTGATGTGCAGATCATTAGAATGCTTCCCCCCTCCCCCACACAATCTACATTATTCTGTATTTCATGTTTAAAAGAAAATTTTCCAATACATATATGTATATAAGTTTAAGAACTAAAACTGAGCTGCTGTGTTAATAAATACAAAATTTTACGTCATGATAAATGTAGTATAATTATTCTGCCCTTCGAGATTCGGAAATCATTTATTTTTGAGTTCTGGCGAGATTCCATATTCAAACGGTAAAATTGCAATTAATTAAAAATGATTCTTTGACGCCTCATCCTTTTGGCAATTTACTTCATTTCAGTTAGAAGAATGCATTCATATGCATTATGAATAAATGAATGTTGTACCATAACCAAAAGGTCAGTATTTGCACTTGAAGCATGTAATAGGAATTATCATCCAGTTTTGCATGCAGTTTGACCTAGTTTAAGTAAACAGAATAATTACTTAAATACTTCGATGTTTTTTATATGAAAAGCAAAACTAATTTCGTACATAATTTGAAAATTTCTAGTTTTCTGTTCTCTATTAAGTGTAGAATTATTTTGAGTTGTCCTACAAAATGCTATTGCAAAAAAATAGATAAAAATTAAAGAAAATAATTTCTATCCTTTCAATGTGTACTAAAACTTCTTCAACTTGTTGTTTAAAATTTAAAGTTTCAAAATGTTACGTTTAAATTATCAATAAATAGACATTAAGGAATAGATATCGACCTGCAAAATTCACAATTACATTAGTTTTTTTCAAAGATTTTAATAGCTGGCAAATCTTGTCATTTTGAGCTAAGATGACCATACGTCCTGTAATTTCGGAAGCAGTCCCCAAATTTAGATTCTTTTATTGTCTTGTCTTTAGAAATAATTAAAACCACTGGGAGGACGCAAAAAGTTTCCAAAATGCAAGAATTATACTTTTTGTCTCCTAATTTGCTGCAAAATCAGCTATTTGTAACTTTCAGTTCATATTTTGTAAGCTGCTGTATAATATTATGGTAATTGTCAAGTTAGTTCCTAGCTATTGCAATTTCTAATAGAGCTGAATTGAGAAATGAAATCATGATACGTAATGTGGGAAATATATAGAGAGCACTCCAAAGTGTCAATTAAGAGTCATTTTTTACATTTTAGGTACTGACATTCTTACGTCCCCAAACAAAATCAACGAAAATTATTTCCTAGCATCTCCAAGTTAGCGTTGAGTTTGGGGATTTTCCCGTAATGGTTATAAATACGATCACAATATTTTAAACGCATGTTTTCCGTAGACAGTTAGTAAATGTTTGAAATTTATGTTTATCTAGGCAAAGAAGCGAGCAAGAGTCTCCAGCTGTTCTGCGTGCACAAGATTTTCAGGTGACCGTTATTTTATTGTTATTTATTTAGTTATTTTTGCGCTGTCTAATGTTTTCAGTCTTGATTGTGTAGTTCCTTGCCATGAATAACACTTAAAAAGTACTTTCGTTTGTTAGGTTTGCGTGACCATCATCGAAGCTCGACACTTGGCTGGATTGAACATGGATCCCGTAGTTTGCGTTCAAGTGGGAGATCAGAAGAAATACACCAGCGTTAAAGAATCCACAAATTGTCCTTATTACAATGAGGTAAATCAGTTTTAGTAGCTATGTTACGAAAGTACTCGAGTAAGAAATACAACATGAGGCGGATAGTATATGTTTGACAAACACTTATAATTTCATTATGGCTGGGAAATAAATGCAGTAGTGTATTGAAAAAAGAATAAAACTTGCAAAAATTCATTGTACGAACTTTATTTGTTCATTTTTAAGATATAGTATATGCATTTCACTTCGATATTTGTATTGTATAATATGCTTATGGGGATTTGAATATATGTTTGATGTCAAATAGTATTTTTGATTGATTTCTTTCACTTATTTATTTATTTTGTCTTTCAGTATTTTGTGTTTGATTTTCACATGGCTCCTATGATGTTCTTTGACAAAATCATCAGCTTGACGGTAAGTAACCAAATTTACATGAGATTGCAGTCAAGGTTTTATACATTTAATTCTTTTGAAAAACGGATTAAAAAGAAATATTTTGCATAGTAAAATATAAAAAATTGAGTTTAAAGCCATACTTGTGGCCAAACCGCGAAAAAAGTATCATTCACATAATTTATCTGTAAGGGTAAGCACATGCTTTAGTGCTGTTCAAATCTTGGTGGGATCATCAAGACTTGCATTTTCACGGCAAATTCATGTGGGATCAAGATGTGAAATACAACTACAGATAATGTAGAAACATTCCTAGAACCATTTTTCAGAACGAAAAATATATTTAAGATTCGTAATTTTTATTATTGCCGGCATAAAATGGGCAGCCTGTAACACTCTTTGAAAATTATTTTAATGTGTACAAGTGTTTCGGAGATTACAATTACTTGAGGTCACAAAGAGAGCTATACGACAACTATATTTCAGTTTCCCTTCTACTGAGGAAAGAGTTTCTTGTAATAAGCTATAAATTATAACTGAGTGAAATTCGGAATTACAAACGAGCATCATCAAATGATTTGCGAATTACAGGATACTAAATTTCAAAACAAACACAGTTGTCTTAAACCTAATATGATCATGAGCTCCATCGTACCTAAACCAAAGTCTTTGATTAGATTTCATATTTATCATAAAATAAACTGACAATAAACCATAATTGATTTATTTTTGTACCATAGTGAATTAAATTTGATGCATACTTTCTTCCAGGTCCTCCATTCCCGGAATATAATTCGATCAGGAAAGGTCATTGGGACCTTCAAACTGGATGTTGGAACAGTCTTTAGCCAACCAGGTAACATATTAGCTTATACAGCCTTAGTCGATGCATAAATATTAATTGTAAATTATCTTCTGCTACCAGCTACAATTAGTTTTGGGAATTTGAAGATGAAATATGATAAAAGGTAAAGTGCCCCAAAGCTGACACCGTCAAATAAAAAAACTTTTAAAGTATTACCAATTCAAAGAGATTTAACAAGTCAAGGGTTTACCATTACCCATAAGAAGTGATACCATTCAAAAAGAAGGAAAATTTTATTTTAAATCATTTAGGGAACTGGTAACACTTTAGATATTTTTCTTTATTTGAGAGTGTCAGCTTTAGGGCACTTTACCTTAATCTTTAGCTTATTGCTTCATAAAGTTATGAAATCTTCAACGGTCTCTGACCGTTGAAGATTTCTGTTGAAATAAAAGAATATGAAATGCTGAAATAAAAGTTTAGCAAACACAGAAATGAACTGTTATTCAAAGCAATTAAGTCCTACTCGTGTTTGGGCGATTACTTATTTAGCTCTGAGCCGGAACGTGGCGAGTTCTGATCCCTGCGTTATATTTTGAGAGACGAGGAGGTGAGGTGGTTGGGACCTCAGACAAAGATAAACTAAACGGAACATTGTACAAGATGTAATTGGCAATGTTTTTCTGAAAAAAAATTATCTCACCAGATCACCAGTTTCACCACAAATGGGCCTTGCTGACAGACACGGACGACATTACAGCAGGACCCAAAGGATACCTCAAATGTGATATATCAGTCGCCGGAAAGGGAGATACAGTCAAAGTAAGTATCATATTTCAGTATCATTTAAAAAAAAGAAAAAAAGCTAGATTTAATGTTAAAGAATAATAATCGACATTACTGCTTTTATTCAACGGAAATATAAATCGCTACAGCACTTAGAAACCGTCATATGATTTATATTCTCAATTATTTGAAAATAACTATTACCTATGTTTTGCAGGAAATTATTTATTTTAGATATGAAACCAAAAATAATCCGATTCCTTAAACAGAATTTTCTGAAAAAAAAAGTGAAAATTTTCGTAATAATACATGAATGTTAAAATGAATCGTCTGGTTTCCACTTAATACTTTTAATAGAGTTTAATCTTCTAATGTAAACTCTAACAATCAAGTTACATCATCATAGTAAAGATTTTCTTTGTCCTTTAACTAAGGTTTTGTGCTAAATAGTTTTAAGACGTTATGATCGGTTTCAATATATGTAGACAATGTAAAGAAAATATTTTCATCATCAGATCATCTTAAGCGTTCCGTCAACTATTCCCCTATTGCTTTAAAATAACCGTTATCTTGGACGAAGAGTTCAAACAACTTTCTCCAGAAAAATGGCTCGACATTGTCACATCGAATCAGAGTCACCATCATGATGTCATTACTCAGAAAAAGTATTTCAAAAAGATCGCGAATGTGTACTTCGATAAATTTTCGTTTAACTACATTAAACATCTGATAAAATAATGGTATCAAATTTTACGCTAATGGTAAAATTATTATTCTTGGCAAACAAGTGAATCTGTGTAAAGCTGTAATTGAATCACGTTAGTGATGTGATAAGCCTAAAGACATGAAGGAGTAAAAAGAATTATCAAGGTAAAAAGTTACCCAATAAAGTTTTTCCATATCATAAGGGAGGACGGGACACAGTGGACTACTTTCGAATTTTTAACCGACTTCCTAAAGGAGAAGGTCGCTTTCTTTTTTTGTCCGCTCATAACTTCTCACCGGATGAGCCGAGTTCATCCTCTTCCCTGATCATCTTCCCCCACGGTCAAATTACTTTCAGAACAGTAATTTTGTATTTGTCAAAATCTGGGAGATAAATTTTAAACTAGAATCCCTACAAATAATTCCACATATTTAGTCCAATGTGTGCATTTCCTCTAAGAAAAGAATCTTGATTACATACAACTTTTGTTTCAGATATCGTAAATGTTTGAAACACTACAATACAAAAACCTTTCAAATGCAAACATCGTGCATATTTGAGACTATAAAAATACTTGCAGTAGATAAACTATGCGTATCTTACCAAGTATAATTAATAATAAATAGCGTAATTATTTCTTAAAGCTGCAAATAAAAAAAAAGAGTAGAAATCATTAAAAAAAACCTCATAGAAACGAAAAATAGAGAATAATCCTTTTTAATAATATACAGCAGATACGCAGTATTTCCCCTTCATATTTATATTTTTCATTCCTTATTTGATCTTTTTATTTTATAAAAACAATTTCAATAGATGGGTATCTTTTGTTTGTTCAGAAACAAAACACGAACAAAATCAAAATGTGTAATGAATAATTTATGACTACCGATACACAGTGAATGGTAATTATAAATAAGGCAATCAACGGAGAAAAAAATACCTTCAAAGTCAAGCTAATGTTCACCTAGAAAAATTAAAGCTCAGGATATATCGTAAGACTTTTTAATTGAAAAAAAACTAGTTTATTCTTTTCATTAGCATAGTAAAATAATTTTTCCGAAATTATCTTTTTATTTTGCTATTTTGTATTATTCTCATCCGCTTTATGTTTTTGAATAAAACGCAGCTGTCTTTGATCTGTTACTAAATGTACCACATCCTGATTTGGTTCCTTTTCTTTAAGAGAAGCCGCTTGAAGAAAAGGAAAACCGCTTTACTATTTTATATTAATAATTTACTATTTCTTTTATATATAATATATAGCCGCTTTGCTATATTATTTAATAAGTCTCTCAATCTAACTCTGGATCCTTTTTCTGTTAGTTCTGATGGATTCTGAAGATAACCTTTATCCCTATTGTTAAGCAATTATATTGGTCTTATTTTTTAAATCTATTAGTCTGGAATACTGATTGTAATCCGCTGTAATTTTGTTCTTGCAACACTTTTTATATTATAGTTCTGCACACACCCTCTATATTAATGTTCATTTAGTGCTTTTTTGTTCGTGCTCTTAAAATTATTCTTAGTTTCTGCTCCCTGCATTAAGAGTTTTTGCTTTGTTCAAAATTATTGAAGCTTTTCAATTAGTCAGGTTATATATAAAATTTAATCAAAACCACCATTTATTTGCCTACGTTTTCCTTTCACATTTTCTTCCTTTTCGTTTGCCGTGTTTAAGTTTCTAACAAGATTCTTGTACATCAAAACTCAATGGAATCTAACATCCCCTCTCCTCCCGCTGTTATTTATTTCTTTTATAGGAAAATAAATGAAAATGCGCACAGTTATTATGTTTTAAATAGGTAAAGAAAGAAACAAAGATCATATTTATTACAAATTCATTCAAAATTTCATTCTTATAAAGGAATAAATCGTGAGAACGTAAAGATTCCAAAATATTTTTTCTAAATATTACGGACTGAGCATATACCAACTTGGAACATGCTACTTTATTAAATAAAATCCTTTATCATTTACCGCAAAGTAATATCAACAATCTGACAGGCATTCATTCTCTTTGTGACATCGAAACAGAAAGCGACAATTGAATTCCGTAATCGAACAAATCATATCCGGCAATAAGTTTTTGACTTATCTTCATTTTTTGCCCTGAGCACTTTTCTTTTTTTATAGCCACCACCCAAAAGCGAAAAAGATGAAGACGACATAGAAGCGTAAGTAATCAAACTTTCTTCTTTTATTTCCCCACCATTTTCTCCCCATATTCATTCATCTTTATACTTCCCAAAGCCTTTCTTTTTCTCTTCCTGCATATGTGTCTTGTGTTTCACTCCCTACGTCCTTTCAAGTCGACTGGCAATCTTAGAAGAAGAAATGTAAATATTATGCAGATTGGAAAATCTTGTAGCCTCTCGCAAAATGCATTCAATCGGCAAACAATTTGCATTCCAGTAAACATCAGTCTCTGAGAAAGCATTTTACGCTGCCTTTGTTTGATTTGAATTTAAACTAAAAGCTAAGAAGGCGTTTTGGGGTGCTTTTTTTTTAAGCGTAATTGTAATGTACGCTTTTAAGGATAGCTTTGTTGCATTTAACATCGTCAATAAGCCATCAGGAGTATGTACGTAAATTATTATTACTACAGTACAATTTTAAATGCTGTATTTTCTCTGTTTTAAATTTATTTACATAAACATGGGAAAATATTTAGCCTAACACCTTTAGGTCCATGAGGATGGATGTGCCTCAGGTGCTTTGAAAAATACCATGTAAAGTATAGGAAAATAGTGTAGCATAGTAAGTAAGAAAGCTAACGGGATGCTTGGGTTTATTAATAAGGTTAGGCCGTGGTAGCCTAGTGATTAGGATATCTAGCTTCGGATCGGAGGATCTCGGGTTCTATACCCGAGCCGTTGAAGACCCCCCCCCCCCCATGTACACTTGGGGATACGTGCATGTAAAATCTGCGGACCCTGAAGTCCCGAGACAGTTCCGAGGGTACCGATGGGTGGAGATTTTCCCTTCCCCCATAGGTCTAAAAAGGAAGGTGGCGTATTTGTGGTGGCGCCATCTGGGGTCATCCAAGTACATTATGAGCCAAGTCGTACTTCCACCTTTGGTGCTCATATTGAAACGGAAGGCGCACCCTTCTGCCTTAATTCCAGGTCGCTCTCGACGGGAGCTTGGATATCCAAATGGCATTAGCAACAACAACAACAAGGCTATTTCGAACATGTCTAAGGAAGTTGTATTGCCGTTTTACAGAAGTTTGGTAAAACCTCATTTAGAGTATGCTGTTCAGTTTTGGTCTCCTGACTTAAAGAAGGATATTACCTTATTGGAAAGGGCTCAAAAGAAGGCTATTGGGTTGGTAAGTGGTCTTTCAGATTTAGATTATAAGGTTAGGCTTAAAAGGCTCAATATGTTTAGTCTAGAACGAAGGAGAGTTGGGACATGATTCAGTTGTTTAAATTCATTAAAATGGGAAATGTTGGTGGAATACAGTTATGTGCTGAAGGTAGAACATTGATATTAAGCAGGGGAAAATGTGTAGAAAAATGTATTGAAATGTCAACAAAATAATACAAATTGAAAATGTCCTTCTAACATTTCTTTAATGTCCGTCTTAATGTTACAGTACGAACTTTTGTCTTGGGTATTTTTAATCTTATATTCTCTTTCTATCATTTTCTCTACTTAAATAATACAAAAAAAAAGCAATTTCGTTATTCTTCGCTCTAATTATAAATAGTTTATTCGATTAAATTGAGTTGTTTTGTGCATACTTTCTGAAATTTGAATATATACATCATATTCCTCTTTAACCTACCGGTGTTTTACATGAGCAGTAGTTCCGCCTCTTGCTTTTATATATTTCAACTTCCTATAAACCTTAATTTAAGCTATAGAATAAAATTATTTAATTTAATTATTTCTTCAAACGTCATGTTCTATTCTGAAAGGCAATCTAGGTCGCTGAAATAACGCGCTATAATTCTCATGATTAAAACAAACACAAATTTAAAACAGAAACTAATTAAATATAGCTACATTAGAAAACTCTAAAACTCTTTACAAAATTAACATGCCTGCCCATTTGAATACCCCTTTTATAGCTTCATTGCAGCGCAGCTCCTTAATTAAGATAGAACACAGATTTGTAACGTGTGTCAAATAGACGTTCGAAGAGCATTTAATTAATGTTGACATAGCATCTACATTTTAATCATATACTTGCTACCTTTGGGTAGTTATAGCCTTTGTATAATAATTTCACATCATTATTCAACTAATTCTTGGTTGTAGTACATTGTATGAGGTAGATAAATATTTATTTTATGTTTTAGTAGGGTGCCGTTCTGTGTTAAAATGACAGTTAGCTGCTGTTTAAGTAGTCAAGTAATGAATTACAAACATATGAATTTAGATAGGTATGTGTTACTAAAAATTTTGAACAATACGAAATTTGGATCAATAACTTCATAACTGAATATTTTTCCAAGTTTGAAACAATACGCTGTAGCTTCGTTAATCTAATCCTTTGCAATTCAAATGCTGTCAAACCCGAACACCACCGAGGTACAGTCAGTTAATGCAGTATAAAGCAGCAGGTAACATCCTTCTAGTTGAGAGTGTATCCATCTTCTAGTGACAATATGTTTTTCTTTCTTAATTATTAGAGATGTTCGGAGCTTGAGCATGACTTGATATAGTGTAGGACTGTATTACACGTACTGAGAAGGGGTTATGTATTGTATATTTATGTATGTGCAACACATGAACACGTACATGTGTACGTGTATTGTATCATGTAAAATGTATTGTATTGTAAGATGTTTTTTTTTTTTTTTTTTTTAACATTTTCAAAAATTTGCTTAAAAGAAATAGTAAAATTGTTCAAATATTCACAACAAATTTTAAGCTATTGAGGGCCTTTTAAAAAGATGAAAGAAGACGAAAAAGAAAACGTAACGTTTATCCATTTCAATTATTCCATTTATTATATCATTTAAAAATATTATATTTGAAAGCCTAAACTAATAAATTTGATTAGACTTTCAAAAACATTACATTTGAAAGTCTAAATCAGCATCAATCTCCATTGGTATCGATTAATGAGATTCCACTGAGAGACTACACAATGAAGCTAGATATTTGTAAGTTATTAATGAAGTGGATGTTTTCTCTCTTATCTCGTCTTTTTTGTATTTATTTCATTTGCGCATACGGGGAATGAAAAAAAACGTAAACCACGAAATTTGAAATATTTGGCGAATTTGATAATTAAAGATTAAAATATTTTTTAGCAACTTAACTTTCGCACATATGTTTACAAATTCTTTCTTGGGTACGAAACGTAGGTAATAACGAAGGAGAGTTAAATTAACATAGAAAGTATGGTTCCAAAAGAATTGCTCTTCAAGACTTCATATTTTTATTACTAGTTCGATGTTATCAATTAATTCTTCATTACGCTTTTTTCCCAAATTGTTCTAAATAATCAGAATGCAGAATGCGACTATTCGTTATCTCGTAATGCATGACCTATTATCAATGATTTTGAGTAGGGGAGGATGGGGTAAAATGGGTCACTTTATAAAAAACCCAAAATAATAGAACTTGAAATTGAAATCTTTAAACCAATATTTTTAATGTTATTTTTCTATGTGTTGGCAACATTTTTCAATCTAAAAAAAGTTAGGCTCTTAAATATGGCAACGCATTTTTTTTTTTTTTTTTTGTTAACTTTGGATGATGGTGTGCTTAACACCAACTTCTGAAAAGCTTCTGTTGGGTTTACCAACTTCTGAAAAGCTCTATATTTTATCAAATAACAGCCCAAATTTAAAGGATTACCTCACTAAGAAACTTTGGAGAGCATTTCCAGCTGAGCAGTTAAGAAAAATATTAAATATTTTCTTTTTTATCTCCGTTTTTTCCTGGATGGGGTAAAATGGGTCGGTTTGGATTAGGTCGTTTTATTCCTTTTGTTTTAATTATTATTTACTCTGTTGTACCTAACTGCAGCAAATTCTTAAATTTAAACAATGTATGTTGTTTATGTTATTGAAATCAAATTTTTAAAAAAAATTATGTTTTCCCTAAAAAAGATGATGTTGATGTGGTAGAGTGAAGTGATACAAATACAAATACAAAAAGTACACCAACAACAGGCGCTAGGCTCAACAAGGTTGGTGAATAGATGAGCAATTCCTGCTTGACTTCTTTATGCTCCTCTTCCTCTTCTTCTTGTCCCTACTTTTATCTTGAACGCCCATTTGCATGGAAGAAAAAGAAAAAGCAGTATCAATTTACATATAAAATTATTTGAACAAAAGCTAAGAGAGAAACATTATTAGATTTCAACTGGCTGCTCTCTTCACAATCCCCCAGTGACGATCCAAACCTTCCTTAAACGATTTAACATCCTTAGAATTAACAATGTACGATGGCAAAGTGTTCCAATCGTCGACAACTCTACTGAAAAAATAATGTTTCCTACACTCCCTTTTAAATTGTGATTTAAATAATTTCAATCCATTTCCCCGAGTCCTATTACTATGAGAAAATTGTAAACCTTCTGTTTCATTTAACTTTATAAATTTGAACAACTGAATCAAATCTCCCCGTTTCCTTCCTTCTTGTAACGTATACATGTTGAATTTCTTTAATCTGTTTTCATAAGCCATACCTGAGGTTCCTTTAATAATTTTTGTAGCCCTGCGTTGAACTTTTTATAACATGTCAATATCTTTTTTTAAATATGGTGACCAAAATTGTACAGCATACTCTAGATGTGGCCTAACCAGTCCTCTGTACAATGGCAAAATAACGTCTTTTGATTTAAACGAAACATGTTTTTTAATATAACCCAACATTCTATTTGCCTTATTACTTGCTTCTCTACATTGATACCCCATTTTAAGATCACTAGAAACCACTACACCTAAATCGTTTACAGTATTCCCTGATTTAATTTGTTGTCCTTGCAAGTTATATGTTGCGCATTTATTTTTATGACCCATGTGTAGAACTTGACTTTTTTTAATATTAAATGACATACCCCACTTAGCAGCCCATTCCGATATTCGTGATAAATCTGTTTGAAATCGTTCTATTTGTTCCTCTGGGTTGACAATTCCCATTATTTTTAAGTCATCAGCAAATGTACTGACTTTGCCCAGGATACCCTCAGTTATGTCATCAATAAATATTATGAATAGGAGTGGTCCAAGAACAGAACCTTGTGGTTCACCACTTTCTACTTCTATCCATCGAGAACTATTACCCTTGATTTGCACCCGTTGCTTTCTCCCGATTAACCAACTTTTAATCTATTCAAATGTATGACCCTGAATACCGAATCTTTTCAAGTTTAGTAGTAGAGCTTTATGTGGAACTTTATCAAATGCTTTCTGAAAGTCAATATAAGCTACATCTATGCTATTATTGCGGTCTAACTCCTTTGTTATTGCATCATAAAAAATTAAAAGATTAGTCGTGCAAGATTTTCCCTTCCTAAATCCGTACTGATTTTGTGCTAGCAAATCTTTTGTTTCAATAAATTCAGTTATATGACTCTTAAGCATGATCTCAAAAATTTTACAAATAACTGATGTCAAACTAACTGGACGATAATTCCCTGGCTCACTCTTGGCTCCTTTCTTAAACAGAGGAGTAATATTTGCTAATTTCCAATCTATCGGCACTGTTCCTGACTGATAAGAGCATTCAAATATAGAACATAACACCCCCCCCCCCCCATCTCATCTGCACACTCCTTTAAACATTTTGGATAGATAGAATCAGGCCCAGGAGCTTTGAAAGGTTTTAAATTCCTCTTAGATGGTATATAACCTCTTCCCTATTAAATTTAAGATCAATTATTCCCTAACTGTTAGCATTTTCCACAACACCGCTATCACAGTTAAAATTCCTACTGAATACAGTTGCAAAAAATTCAGTTAACATAGTTGCCATTTCTAAATCATCATCTACTATCTTGCTCTGACTATCGATTAGTGGGCCTAAGTGTGTGTCCGCTTTATTGTTACCATTTGCATATGCGAAAAAACTTTTCGGATTAATATTGATGTCATTTGCAAGCTTATGCTCCAATTCGCATTTATGTTTTCTGCTAATGAATTTGTATATTTTCCTTGATTTATTATATTCAATCTTATGTTCTCTTTTTTTCCGTTTGCTTGAATATACCGAATGCCCTTTGTTTCTGTTTTAAAGCTGTTTTAGTTTCCTTATTAAACCACATAGGATATAATTTACGCAACTTCCCCTTTTGCACAAATGGGATAGTATGGTTTTTAACTATTGTATTTATTTTATTTTTAAAATCAGCCCACTGTTCTTGAACGTTTCCATGCATTAGCCCTTCCTTAAACACATCAATAAGTTCAGATCTGATCAAACTAAAATTAGCCTTTTTAAGGGGACTTGGCACTTTTTTACATTTAATATTTTTTTTATTTAATAACTTTTACCTATTTCATTTGCATATTATGAAGTGCTATCGTTCAACAAAATGGTTTTCACGTGAAAAATCCAAATTCAACTAACAGAAAATTTTAAAATTTAATTTTTTTGAAATAATTTAACGATTTTAAATTTCCTTCTTCTTCTTCATTTCTTGATTTTTTTACCAAATTTTTTTAAAATACTCATTATAGTATGGTTTACAATTTTAGGGATGGGTTTTGCTATTAATTAATTAGTTTTTGAGAAAAAAGTTTTTAAAGTTACATCGGTGGTAGAACACAGAAAAAAAAAGCGACTTTTGTTACATTTTCATTTTTAATTTTTTTTTTTTTTTTTTGCAAATATATAGCAAACTCCATTCTTAATTTTATCAAGCACATCATATTCAACAGACAGAAAAAATTTCAAGTTACTACATGAATATATGTAGAAGTTTTAGCATTTTAAGTACTACAATATTGCGAAAAAACACAAACCGAGAAAACGCAGTTTAAAGAATTCAAAACCCTACTAAAACATCAGAAATATTTGAATTCGCTTACTTTTAACTACATTTATATTGGTTGTATCGCTTCAAAAGTTCGCTCAGATATACTAGCAGAGTCAAACCACATTTTAAGCAAAAAACTGAAAAATCGGTATTTTCATCGATTTTCTGCATTTGAAAGGTGCCAAGTCCCCTTAAAATTTGGAACTAACCTATTATTTTGATCTCTATTTGTTTTAGAATAATTTCAAATCTTATGATGTTGTGGTCACTATCTCCCAAGTGCTCTCCAATATCTAGATTATGAATCCTGTCCTCATTACTACAAAATATTAAATCTAAAATTGCCTTTTCTCTTGTACCTTGTTGTACCATTTGCTGTAAAAAGTTATTTTGTATTACATTAATAAATTTTTCTTCCCTATCGCTTACTGAAAAATTTTCGTCCCAGTCTATGCCCGGAAGATTAAAATCTCCGATCAAGATAATTTCCCCTGACCTACATGCTTCTTCTATATGCTTAAATAGAATTTCATCCTGTAAAATACTAATATTAGGTGGTCTATAAACATTTTCAATTACTAATTTTCTTCCATTATGATGTAAGATCTCTACCCATACTGTTTCTGCAGCTTCAGATTTATGACTAAAATTTAATTCCCTACAGCTCAAATGATCTCGAACATATAATATCACCCCTCCTCCTTTTCTTAATATTCTATCCTGCCTAAATACAGAAAAACCATTTAATTCTAAAATTGCAGAATCGTCTTTGTTTTCCCAACTTTCAGTTATCCCGATTATATCCAAATTTTCCATTGCTACTAAAGCTTTCAACTCATCCATTTTGTTCCTAACACTACGTGCATTGCAGTACAAAACTTTTAATTTATCATTTAAACACTTTATCGAAATCTGCCTAGCAATTATGTCTATCTGCTGATTAGGTAAGTCACCCCCATTCCTAATTAGTTTTTTGACCCCAAACCACATAAAATTATTTTACTCATTTCTCGGTTTCTATTTCGGATAAGGTGAATTCCATCGGCGCAGATCCAATCTTGTTTGCAGGCCTTCCATACGTCGACGAACTCCACACCGTACTTCGTACACAAGTCTTTTAATATGTGGTTTAACACTTTTGCCCTTTGGTTTTGTCACCCGGATGTAGTGCCGTACCTTGGCAGGAGATCCAGCACTTTTAAATCATGTGTTTTCTCCTTTATACATTTGATAACTTCAACAAAGTCTTTCCTGAAAGCGTTATTTGTTGACTTTCCCACGTCGTTTGTTCCGACCCACAGCACTGTTTTTTCGTCCTTGTTCACTCCATTCTTTTTTACCACTTCATTAACATCTTTTACCCTGGCTGCCGGTAAACAGCATCGCACCATAGAACTTTTTTCTCGTCCAACTATGTTTCCGATAACTCTGACCAATGAGTCCCCGAGAATCACACCTCTTGTAGGGTTGTCTCTGTCCTTGTTTAAGTCTTTGCAGTCTGTTGACACATTATGCACTACCACATCAGCCTTTTTGCTATTTTCTTTCTCTATTTCTTTCAGCTTGGCATCCAACTCCGCTACTTTTCTGCACTTTATGCACACGTAATCCCTGTTCGCTGTTGTACTGTTATCATCTACTTCCGCCGGGCTCAGCATTCCACAATCATCACATTCAACATACCAGACTCCATTTCCATTCTTCAACTCTTTTAAATTTTTCAACACCCCCATCGCAAATAAAGCACACAATCGAGAACAAATCACGTTATCTATTCCACGCCGCCTAACAGGTAACAACAATAACTCACAAAATAAGTTAAATCGCCAGTTTTTTGGTGCTATCACCTTACCACCAAGCTTTAAACAACATATTAAATGTAAATCAACCACATTTGATCTAAAAAAATAACTAATTACCTCCAAAAGTTCTTATTTTCAAGAGCTTGAAAAATGCGACGCACACTCGGCGCCCTCTAGCTATAGGCTCGGCGCCCCATAGTACTAACTATGAATGCAACTTATGGTTAGAGGGAAAACATTGTGTAGTTTTCCTAGTTGTCGGACTAAAGCTACGTTCCTGAAAAAAATATACATTGCACTGTTTTTTTCTTCTGACTGCAGGATAAAATACTCTCAACTATGAAATTGAAATTATGTAAATCCCATACTTTGCATGGGTAATTTAAGATTAAGAAAAGATCTTTATTTATGTTTTTTTCTTTAAATTGCAAGGTCTAGTATCCTAAACTGAAGAAGTAATTTAAAATGATGGGAAAATTTATGTGTTTTAGTTTTTGGATTAAACATTGCATAATGTGAATGTGTTTTACGATCAAGAGAATAAACATTAATAGTTTTTTTTTTTTTTTTCTGTCTCTCTCTTTTACGACTATCAGGAATCTTCTGCTCCCTGACGGCGTCCCAGCAGAACGACAGCATGCGAGGTTCATCTTGAAAGTGTATCGTGCGGACGGTTTGCCGCGGATGAACGCGGGAATAGTGGCAAATGTTAAGAAGGCCTTCACTGGGGAAGCCAGGGATTTGGTAGATCCGTACGTTCAAGTATCTTTTGCTGGGCTCATGGTAAGTGATCATGACCTTGATGATTAACCTAAAACAACACACAAAAATGCACTTGGTTTCAGTATCAACGAATAAGAGTGCATCGTTCCACGTCAAATCAACAGAGATGCTATAAATTATCCCTACCATCTTCGAATTTTATGAAATTTAGTGAAAGAGGTTAGTAGAGGAAATAAAGAATCTGCACTAAGAGATTATTAGTTTTTAATTATAGGCTTTGAACATTGACTTACTGGGAAAACTTCTTCCCCAGTTGATAATATTCAAATGAAAAGTCCTGCTCGCATTAGCCGACACAGATGAACAAGGTAAAATGTTTGAAGTTACCTTACCAAGCACAATAGATGTATGGAACCGTAGAATTATGTTTCTGTTTTGTTTTGTTTTTCAGATAAGTTTTTACCATCTCGGTATTGGTGATGTTGGTATAAAAGAGCCCAGGAGTGCAAAGCATTATCAGTCTCGCTTGCTGTCTTTCCCAAATGCTGAAAAATGCATTGATATAAAATTTCTCTGCAAAACTCATGTTTCTTAAACCGCAGAACGAAAGTTATTGGTCGCATCATTATGCGTCTATGCGCGCATTCCCCATTTCGTTGCCTAGGCAATATCATTCTGATTAAAAGAGGAAATGGAATGCAGATTAAATTTTAAGCGCGGTAACTCGTCTATGAGCATCGTTAACTGCACGCTTGTCTTATCGCTGATGGCGGTAATATATTGAATACTAGTAATTACCAAATTTTTGCAGTTACAATTCAAAAAAAAAAAAAAAACTCAAAATTAAAGTTAAATTAAGTGTTCAAAAATATACTTATAATATTGGCAAACTTTACACATCCAATTTCAGAAGACGCAGTTGAGCAACACTGCGATTTGTGACGGTTGATGAGAATTACCTCCGACTATCTCTACAAATGACGTACAATAATTTGAAACACGTTATAAACGGAATTTGCTTTTAATTATCTTATTCTCAAAACTTCTTCTAATTCATAAGATGGTCATTTGCATGTGGCAGCTTGTGAGTTATATTTTGACGCTACGGTAGCTAGAAAAAACGATGTCGGTTTTTGCTAATTATTACTGATGAATTTGAAACGAACCTCTTTTTAAATATACCGGCATTAGGACGTAATTTAAAAATATTTCTTTCATAAAAATAATATTTATTAATAAATATTAAAGCAATATTTTCAACAATCAATTTATTTATATTGCTGACTTTTGAGTATTTATGTACATACCTGTAGTCTAAAATCTTGCACTTTTTTTCTGAGTGTGCAGCATTTAGTGTTACAGAAATTTCATGCTTTTCTTTTCATTAAGGGCAAAACGTCAGTCCGCAAAGGTTCCTGCTGTCCCACATGGAACGAACAAGTAGTATTTACGGAGATGTTTCCTCCTTTATGCCAAAGAATCAAGATTCAACTGCGAGACAATGATCCGGTCAACGATGCTGTGATCGGGACGCATTTTCTTGACCTTGCTAAAATTTCTAACGAAGGAGAGAAAGGTGTAATATTTTAATCGATTAAATACAACTAAAGACTTTTATTATTATTATTATTATTTTCATTTTAAACTGAAATTTATGCATTAGCGTTAAATATTTCACCACAGTACCATTAACATAATTTACGGAACATTTGTGGGTTTTTTCAAAGAAATACTAATATCTACATGAAAACTTACATATCTGTTAACATTATGTATTCATTTTTATGAGAATAACACGTATTTTCATAAAAAATATGATTACTTCTGTGAAAAAAATCACAAATGTCTCGTAACTTTTTTGTTTATAACAAACAGGGTTTTTGGCACAGTACAATGTAATTTTCAGGAAACTTGAAAAAATACAATAAAAGCAATACTTTGCAATCAGAACGTAAAATTACTGAATATTTAATCAATCTTGAAGATTTTAACTGCGCATGCGCATGCTTTAGCAAAATTTTTCTTCTATAATTTATGTATTAAATGTATGTTAATGTAAATTAAACAATGTATTCAACTGTTCTAATAAAAATCCCCACAAATTACCGTGAAACTTCGTAGAGATATCTTCAATCGAAGGAGTTAAATTTCAGTTGTTTTCAAAATGAAACGAAACAATGTGGATGGGGTTAACTCCACATCCTTACTATTTTGCCCCAACTTACTATTCCCACTAATAGCCGTAACGTTAAGGAAAGCCATACTAGTCTACGTTTAGTGATGTGCTTAAAGCCGTTAAAAATGATTTAGTTTAATTGCAAATGAATATAAATTTAATACATAAAATATTAGATGTAGAAAAGGTACATTTTGTGTGACATTTCAAACATTAATTTAGAGTAATAGAATAATACTTTTCTCAGGTTTCCTGCCAACATTTGGCCCTTCCTACATCTATCTGTATGGAAGCCCTCGGGACTACTCCTTATTCGACGAGCACACTCCCCTCAACGATGGCCTGGGGGAAGGGGTCATGTATCGAGGAAGGATACTCATTGCCCTCAAGACAGAGATTTTAGATACTCTAGATGTCACGCCCTCAGACGTCGAAATCGAGATGGCCACGCCCATCGCCGAGGTAAGCGTCTCTTTCTGAATAACAAACTCACCATCTAAGTAGGATGCCTCTGTCATGGAAGTTGAAGAGCAATTTGATAATTTCAATTATGAAGTTGAAAATTAGGTAAAATCAGCATAGCAAATGCTGATTATTCCAACTTATATGCCCTCATATTTGTACTGTAATGTGATCATTTAAATGAATGTATTCCACATCCGCCCAACAAGAGTGAACTATGGACCATGTGATGTTTTGCCGCTGATGGACTAGACGGTTAATTTTAATTTCTGATCTATCCAAAGGCACTAAGCAAGTATTAAGGACTATAATTATATCGTAAAAGGTACAATTAATTCACCTTAATGAATGATTTAGATATCATTCACTTCAATTAATATGCTAGGTGGTGTAAACAAACGAGGTAATTTGACTTAATCCTCCAGAATGAGGGTAGTTTAAATGTAATGTGTGAATCAAGGTTACATGAACCCAAGGAAACGTATTTTTAGTGTATTGCATAAGTTAGAGTAATATTTCACTTAAAATATTTTTGAAGACGAATAACTAAATAATGCCGTAATAAAAACATCTATTAACCCATGCATATTTAGCAGGTATTTTTTAGAATTTCGATATTGCTATTGTGCCACATCATTCAAGTTCATGAAGATCGCCGGGAAACAGTAGGCAGAAAATTTAAGAATGGAGAGGGAGGTAACATATTACAATTAATTTTAAGGTGATGGGGTAAGCGATGTTTAAATGTGCCAATATTTTCTCTTTTTATTAAAAAAAATGGTTCAATGGAAGTCGAATTAATAATACTTTGTACTTTTTTCAATGTTAATCAGTCAGACGTGTTCTTGTTTTTCATTTTGTGTTCTTCATTGGACAAAATAACTATTCACATACGTAAGTACTACCAAAGATAGAAGACATGAACAATGCATGCCCAGGTATTCCCGGATCTTCAGACACGTACTTCGAATATAAGTCAATTAATTAAGGTATTTTAAAAACTTTTTTGCTTCAGAGTCGTACTGAAAATCTACAATTTCTAATTGAAGTTCAGATGGAATATTGTTATACTGAGAATGGGGAGAAAATTTATTCTCACGGTAGCCTGAAAATCTACAAAGCAAGTTTACGCTCTCATACAGCGTCCTATTCTCATTATAAGTGAATGTCTGATTCGATTTCGGCCATTTTCTTTACTCCCTCCCTCTGTTATTTTTTGGACAGTTTCATTTTCAAACCACCAAAAGCTTTGGCGGGTCACCAAAATATCTTCGGAGGGCCACTGGTGGCCCATGGGCTACAGCGGCATTACATATGAAAGATAAAAATATATTTTAATACGTTTAGAAAAAGAAATTCGATTCCCAAAAATCTGCAATCATTTCTTGCAGATAGCGGTTTTACATAAACTAATATCTAGTGTTAAACTAAACCTAGGATTATTATTTCAAAACCCATTTTGGTAATGATTGGGTTTGAAAATACTCTGAACATTCTAAAGAATTTATTTTTGATGCCTCACTTTTTCTGTCATTAGTTTCTAATTCTGCTGCCTGTTTTCTTTTTCTAAATAAATGCTTAATTAAGCTAAACTAAAGTGGCACATGTTTTCCTTCAAGAAAACTTAATGTTCTCATTGATTTATCGAATGCTCTTGTTTTTCTTCCAGTGACAAAAATCCATTTCTCTAAAACCTCATAAATATTTTTCTCGGAATGCAGGGTAAATCAAAATTGTTCAGAGAATTTTAAGGAATGGTGTTTCTTTGAAATAAAATATTGATGGGCTATTGATCATTCTCTATTGTTGAACACTTCCGAAAGTTCTCGATGAAGAAAAAGGAGTGTTAAAGTAAAACAAATATTGAAAATCTAACATAAAAAGCGGAACATTGAAAGCCTTTTTCATTTATTGAATTAATGTATTGAATAGGTTTTTTTCATGTAATACATTTTTTGCCATTACTTTGCTTTAATATATTAGTAAAAAAATTTCCTTGAAGCACAAAATGTGTTTCTAACGAAAGAAACAAACACGAATAGAGCAAAGCACAAGATTCAAAATCTGCAGCTGGTTGTCTAATTTTTTCCCCAAAAATTTTTAGACAATCGATTCTGCATTTGTTAAGGCTTGTGAAAGTAGTTGTTGCAATCGTAAAGATTGAAACAGTTGCATTTGATTCTAGTACTGCTTTGTTGGATGTAACAAATAAAATTTTAAGAATCAGATTTATAAGGGTATAGCTTTACTACACTGTTAAAAATTTCCGTGATAAAATAGTAATATAACCATTTATTTGATTGTTATTTTACCATAATTAATACAGCAGTTGAATAACCATTAAAAAGATGGTACTCAAACCGCTGATTGTGAAAAAAATCGTTTATTCTCTGTTTCTCCTAAAGAACGTTTAACTAACCGTAATTTACACAAGGTCTCGTAGTCAATAAGAATCGGGCGTCTATCTTGGTTGTGGAACCTTACCGTCGTACGTTGTTGTTAAAATATAAATAAAGATTTATCAGTTCAAATGTGCATGTATATATGAAAAAGAAGAAGATAAAGTGGCTTAAGCAGTGGTTACTAAATATAAACAATACACACGGAAATCGAAAATTGGAGACATCGGATTCCCGAACTGTTTGCGAATAAGCGAACCCATAATTTGAGCTGCTGAAGCTTGTTTGTATTTTAATTTTTGCAGCAAATAAAATGATTTTCGTCAATATTCAGTAAATTTAGACGAAAAATGACTTTGGATCCAATCAAAAAATGAAATCTCAATTTTAATGCAGTTTGCCTGTTGGAAAAGGAGATTTATTCATAAATGAACTGCCTCTTTAAGTGGTCTAAATGGCCGAATTAATAGAGCTCAAGATTGGTATACCATACACTCGGGGTTCGATTCCCGCACGCTTCGTTTACGGTTTCAACGCCTCGAAGATTCTACTCCTTGAAATGGTTCAAAAACCGTAAAACTTTAGTTTGAAACCATTTTTAAATGTTCCAAGCCGTAAATTTAACGGTGAATTAGATGGACGGACAGCGGCCGGCTATTTAACCTTAATTTCATGATGAAATTTCTAACAGTATAGTGGCCCATTGACAAATTTTTCTGTTGGTGTCAAAAAAAGTTGCTTAGAATCAGTTTTTTTTTTAATTTGGAATTTTGTTTTGTTATAAATATACTAGTACGCCCGGCAGTCATACGAAATGACCGCTGTTCTAGATATTATAAATTGTAATAAAAATGATTTGTGCAAAGGTGTCTGCTAATTCAAACTGAATTACCCAGATCAGGTGGCGAGGACGCCCCTTCGCTTACAGCCCCACACTACTATACATTTATTTACTATATAATCAAATTGTTTGTGAAAAATATATATTTATCATCGAAAGAACTTATTGAAAATTTTATTATGCTTTTCAAAACAACAGTCTCAACAAAACTGGGAAAAAAGAGCGCTGCCACTCTCTAATAAGAAAACTATGAAAAGGGCAAACAATAAATAAATTAATTAAAAAGAAAGAAAGGATTAAATTAAGTTCGCGTATACATTAATTTTTAACGGAGATTGAAATACAGCGAAGCCTCACTCAATATGACGTTAACGGAGATAAACGTTTCGATTGTTATTAGTATATTTGTTACATTTATGACAATAACAATGGCAACTGCATTGATTTGTTTGTTCACACGGCAACTGTAATTATATGTTTGGAAATGAGGGCAACAATGCAAAAGTAAAATAAAACGGGTCAAAAAAATCACTGAAACATTTTTAAAAATTAATTTAAAAAAACTAATTGAGTCACAACTTTCATTTTTGCGGCGATGCGTTTCTCGGGTCGTAAACATTAACCGTGCCGAATGTGGTCCCGATCGGTAAAACGGCCTAGGATCCTATCGCGGACAGACACAGACAGAATAAGCCGTTTATATATAACTAGTAAGCCCGGCGGTCATACGAAATGACCGCTGTTCTAGGTATTAACAAATTGTGATTAAAATGATTTGTGCAAAGGAGTCTGCTAATTCAAACTGAATGACCCAGGTCAGGCTGCGAGGAAGCCCCTTTGGTTACTGCCCCACACTCCTGTATATTTATTTACTACTAGTTGACATGCCCGGCGTTGCGCGGGATAATATTGCATCATTTGCAAGCCAGGTGACACATATCGCAAATTCTGTTGTAAATATATAACGAAAAATTTTCTTAAAAAATCCAAGTAGAACATAGGCAACAGTCCTTAAAAATCCCATTTTAACAGTAAAACTCATTGAAAATCTCGATTGCATTAAAAACAACAGCCTCGAAAAATTCCCTTTAGGCCAAAAATAACGGCCCATAAAAATCCACATTAAAATGCCAATAGCAGTTTAAAAATTGCCCTTAGAGTAGGGGCAACAGTAACTAAAACGCACATATTGATCGGGATAATTGTTCCAAAAGGATATCAAGAGTCCGTAAAAACCGCAATTACAATATAGACAACATTACAGATAAAACTCCTAGTAGAATAAGAGCAGTATTATTTTAAAAAATCCCGTCAGATAAAGAATAACGGTCCCTGAATATTTTTGCTACAATATAGAAAACGTTCCTTAAAGCCCCCCATTTGAATAAAGACAACTATTCCTAAACATCCATCCTAATAAAATAAGGACATTATTCCCAAAAAATATCCATTGGAATAAAAACGTCAGTGACTAAAAATACACATTAGACTACAGGCCTTTAAGAGTTGAAGTTCCTAAAATTACTAACAGTCCAGCTAAAATTTCCCATCGAAATAAGGACAGTTCCTATAAATCCCGTTTGCAAAATCGTCAAAGGATTTCCTGAAAATTCAATTAAATAGCACTTTCATAAAATTCGGATAAAAACGAAAGCATTATATTTCCAAAGGCAAAGTGTGAAATTTAAGTTGATATAAGGAAATAAAAAGTCTGCCCAAATGGCGCCAAATAGGCAGTACAAAAAAAATGAATATTATAAAATGAATCACTTGAGTAAAATTAGGAATCAATCAAAACCGCTACGCAAGAAAAGTTAAAATAAAGTAGAAGATAGCCAAATTGCAGTTACAATAATGGAAGCATAACCAAATGCGCCAAGATTCTATAGTGTAAAATCCATATGAAATTTAATGAGAACAATATAATAATTGGCGCGGTTTGAAAAAGTTACGAAGCAGAAAATTATATGCTGAGAGCAATTAACAGCACGGCAAAAAAAAGTTTTCAACTCTTTTCGAAATTTTAAATTTCATCAAAAATCAGCCTTCCAACCGAGTTTCTGAAGCAATTTGATCCCAAAAGGATTTTAATTAGTTTTACGATAGAAGAAATCACATATTTAGCGACAAAAGTACTCTTCATTTTGGCGAAAATGCTCAAATTGAGGGAATAATCTCAGAGGTAAGCCTCGTTTTAAAATTCGACAACTACTTAAAATGAATTTTTCCCGTGTTCTATTTGTTACACGAATTTCAGAAAGACATCATCTTATGCAGTTATGCAGAAAAATTAGTTATGCATCTTATGCAGAAAAATTACGAAACGTAAAATAATGAATTAAAAACAGTTAACTGTACGGAAAACAAAGTTCTCTTCTTGGGGCGAGAAAAGTATATGTTTGCGAACCAATGGGATTTTTATTATTTTTTAAAGGATTTTTATTAGTTTTAATTTAACAGAAACTTTCCTTTTGGCGACAAAAGTGCTCTTCATTGTGGCGAAATTACGCAAATTGAGCAGATAAATTCACAGGTAAGCCTTGCTTTTTAAGTTCGAAAACTAATTCAAGCGAATACTGCGCGTGTTCTATTTGTTCTACGAACTGCAGAAAGAGATCATCTTGTGCAGTTTTTTACGGGCATTCAAATGCTGAAAAAAACTAAAACGTGGGACGTTTTTTTCGATGAGATAAACCCAAATCAACAGTTTTGCTTAATATTGGAATAAAAAAAGAACAAATTCGAATTTTCGGAAAAACGCTTCGAGGTGCACGAGGACCTGGTCCAAGGTACCTGTAACCAAAATTTCGTACTTTTGGACCGTTCCATCTCGCCAGGAGGCGATCGACAGACAGACACACACACACACACACACACAAACTTTTGGTTTTATTTATATAGATACAATCAAATTGTTTGTGAAAAATATATATTTATCATCGAAAGAACTTATTAAAAATTTTTATTATGCTTTTCAAAACAACAGTTTTCACGAAACTGGGAAAAAAGTGCGCTGCCACTCTAATAAGAAAAATATGAAAAGGGCAGACGATAAATAAATAAATTAAAAAGAAAGAAAGGATTAAATTAAATCGCGTATACATTAATTTTTAACGGAGATTGCAGCTAAGCCTCACTCAATATGCTAGATAAATGTTTCGATTATTATTAGTATATTTGTTATATACAATAACAATGGCAACTGCATTGATTTGTTTGTTCACACGGCAACTGTAGTTATATGGTTGGAAACGACGGCAACAATGCAAAAATAAAGTAAAACGGGTTCAGAAAATCATTGAAAAATTTTTTAAAAATAATTAAAAAAAAACTAATTGAGTCACAACTTTCATTTTTCCGGCGATGAGTTTCTCGCGTCGTAAACATTAACCGTACCGAATGTGGTCCCGGTCGGTAAAACGGCCTAGGATCCTATAGCGGACAGACAGACAGACAGAATAAGCCGCTTATATATAAGAAATTTGGTGAGGTTTGGACACGTCATTGTTTTGGCAACATCTTTTGTCACCAACCAAAAAGGTCGCCAATGGACCCAATTAAAACTGCTCCTTAAGAGTCAGACTGGTCACTTACACACCATCTCTGATTTTACTGAAATTTTTTATTCGCCTATGCCCAAGTTTCAGCGGAGTTCATTCATCTAATTAAAAGTGAAATAATATTTCCCGCGGAATTCAACCAAGCTAGGACGGAATCCGCTTACGCCCGGCTTTTCAACCTAAAAGGGTTGGCCAAATTTTGTCACGGAAAGCGAAAAAGAAAACATGTTCGAGACTTCCTCGTTCCATACACTAAAGCTCAGCGATATTTTTCAGTTTTAACTTAAGTGATGTCCATTATAAACTTAATTAGCTCATTTGTTGCGTGTTTCATCCCGAGATCCGATAAAAAATAGCTACTTTTATATCTAATGGAATGGAGAATTGCACTTTTAGGTGGTCCTGTATCTCAGTATATCCTGTAAAAAAAAATGGGTGCTTGTATCCTGAGGCCCTACTAACATGGGTGTCATTTGGGGCTGCAAATTGTTTTGTCACCCCCTTCCCACCTATGCACCCCACTACCCAAAAAAAAAAACAATGTTGTGTTGTATAAACCAGCAGTTTACATTATTTTCAGAAGTACAAAAAAATGTCTTAAGAAGTTCTTTGTTATTTATTTGGTGTACCTTTCAGTAAACTACCTTTATTTTCAGTTATGATACGTTGAAATAGAATCAGTAAAATTGTATAAATCAAGTACTACATGCAGTTTGCGAAAACTCGATCTCATTTTGGATGTCACCCGGGTCGGTTACACCCAACAAAGTACATTTATCTTTTAAATACATTTTTAGTTCACTTTCACTTTCCTACACCTATATAGCATAGCAAATATAGAGAATGGCATTTTCTGGAATAAGGAATTTATTTTTATTGGCCTGAGAAATCTTAAATTAAAACACCACTGTAATTGATATGTACTAAATATATATATACAACGTAAGCCTGCTTAAGGGTGAGGCGTTAAGATCACTTTAAACACTTAACGGGGTGGTCAAAATCGATATTTGCGTATGGACATATGTATCGACATTGGAGAAAAAAAGTCCAAACTGATTAATTTTTGAATTAAATGCAAATTTAGGCGGAAATTTGAGTGCGACATTTTTCGCAATTACAGTACTTCCTGTACTTCGTACAAGGAAGTAAAAACCAATCCAATTTAAATTATTTCTGATTAAAATTTAAACTTAAATTTGAGTGGGAAATTTTTCGCGAGTAAAATACTTCCTGTGTTTCGTACAAGGAAGTAAAAAAAAAATGTTTTTCAATTTTTTCGCTCCTCCCCCTTTCCTATCAACCAACACGCCTTTCAACCACGCTGCATTACTGTAAATCGGCTTTTATTCCGTGAGTATACTTTTAGAGGTAAAAGCAACATGCAGATGCTACGCAATAGGATTGGCCGAAGAAACTAAAAATGTTTTTCAAGTCGTAAATCGGAGGAAAAATTGAGAAAATTGGGGTTCTATATGAACCGATGTGGTTCATATGGAACCCCCAATTCGTAATATTTCCGTTTTTAGGAGCCACTACTATATAGTAAGGATTCTTCGCTAAAAACTTTTTAAGGTAAAAAAAAATGATAGGCAAGAGCGAAAATAGTAATTTTGATTTCTAAAAAGTCTGCACCGAGATATTGGATAAACATACTTTTATTTTCCTTGTAAAGAGTATAGGAAGTATTGTATTCTCGAAAAATTTGCATAAAGAATAAACATTGTGAAAACAATTATTAACGTTTTCAATAAACAAAAAAGTACTGAAATTAAAGCTACTGAAGATAATATGAACTACAAAATTACACGTTTATACAACACAAACACAACAACGCTTTGTTTTATTGTCTTTGGGGGAGGGGATAACGGAACAAATTACCTCCTCGTTAAACCCATACTACACTGTTAAAAATTTCATCATGAAATTACGGTTAAATGACCGGCAGCAGTCTGTCCATCTAATTCACCATTAAATTTACGGTTTGGAACATTTTTCTATCTTTACGGTACCTAACCATTTCCAATCAACTTGGTTAAAAAGCCGTAAATACAAAAGTTTACGGTTTTATAACCATTTAAAAATGGTTTCAAAACAAAGTTTTTACCGTTTTTGAACCATTTCGAGGCTCAGAATCTTCGAGGAGTAGAAACAGTAAACGAAGCGTGTCAGAATCGAACCCGCGGTGTATGATATAACAACCTTGCTCTCTAGCCATACGGCCATCCACACCACGTGAACGCCGTTTATTTATCAATAAATCTTCTTTTCCCAACAGGTAAATTGCCTTAAAATTGAGATTTCAGTTTTTGATTGGATCCAAAGTCATTTTTAGTCTAAATTTACTGTATATTAACGAAAATTATTTTATTTGCTGCAAAAATTAAAATACAAACAAGCTTCAGCAGCTCAAATTATGGGTTCGCTCATTCGCAAACAGTTCGGGAATCCGATGTCTCCAATTTTTGATTGACGTGTGTATGTGTTTCTATTTAGTAACCACTGCTTAAACCCCTTTTTAGCCTACTTTCCCGTAAAAGTAAAAAAAATAATAATGAAGCATGAAAGAAGGCTTAATGTATCGTGAAAATATCGTTAGAAATCAAGAAAAGTCAAAAATAAGTTAAGTAATTAAATAAAGATTGAAAAATAAAAAATTTGAAAGTAGGGTATTGAGATGGGGAAAAAGTGTGTCTGTCGGTCTGTCTATCGGTCTGCCTGTCGGTCTGTCTGTCGGTCTGTCCCCCCCTAATAACTTTTGAACGAATTGTCGGATTCGAAAAATTCTTTTTGCATTCGAAAGATCTCGGCGAGGACATCTCATTTCCATATTTTACTTTTTGATTTGAACAACTTTTTGTTTAATTTTGAACAGTTCAAAAATTTTTAACATTAGCGCCTATGGGCGAAAATGAAGCAAATTATGTAAACTCTGGGTACAAGATCCAAGTTCCAATGAACAAGCTCACTGGAAGAATAATTGAAAATATTGATTTGAACAATTTTTGTTCATTTTTGAACAGTTCAAAAAAAAATAACATATTGCCTACGGGGAAATTTCAATCCTATATAAATCCTGATCTAACGGACCGATTTGCTTGGAACAAACTTAATTGGAAAGCTCTTATGACGTATAATATGTAGAAATAGAAAGCTCATCCAGAACTAATGATCCTATTTTCCTGTGAAATTTTTCGTTTGGGATTTTCAAGAACATTTTTGAATTAATGAATGATTAAATGAATAAGCAAAAGAATGAATGAATAAATGAGTGAATAAATGCATGAATGACTGAATAAATGAATGATTGAATGAATGTGTATTAACCGTTGTAAAAGGTACATTTGAAGCAATTAAGAACTAAAGCTAAACGAGAAAGACAAAGAGAGAGATAGCTAGATTATAAATTTGAAGCTGGTGTATACGGGAAAGTAGGCTCGTATAATTCTAGACGGTTCTTGTTTTTTCTTCTTTTTAGCCTATTTTCCCGTAAAAAAAAAAAAATTATAATAAAATTTGAAAGTAGGGTTTTGAGATGGGGAAAAAGTGGTACTGTCGGTCTGTCACCCCTAATAACTTTTGAACGAATTGTCCGATTCAAAAAATTCTTTTTGCATTCGAAAGATCTCGGTGAGGACACCTCATTTCCATATTTTACTTTTTGATTTGAACAATTTTTTGTTCAATTTTGAACAGTTCAAAAATTTTTAACATTATCGCCTATGGACGAAAATGAAGCAAATTATGTAAACTCTGGGTACAAGATCCAAGTTCCAATGAACAAGCTCACCGGTAGAAGTTCTTGGCGTGAAATATTGATTTGAACAATTTTTGTTTATTTTTGAACAGTTTAAAAAAAATAACATATTGCCTACGGGGAAATTTCAATCCTATATAAATCCTGATCTAACAGGCCGATTTGCTTGGAACAAACTTTATCGGAAAGCTCTTATAACGTAGAGCATGTACAAATAGAAAGTTCATCCAGAACTAACGAGACTAGTTTCCTATGAACTTTTTTTATCGGGATTTTAAGGATATTTCTCAATAAATAAATGAATGAGTGAAAGTATGAATGAATGAATAAATGAAAGAGTGAAAGAATGAATCAATGAATAAATGAATGGGGAAAATAATGAATAAATGAGTGAATAAATGAAAAAATAAATAAATGGGTGAATAAATACATGAATGAGTAAACGAATGAATGAATAAATGAGTGGCTGAATAAATGAAAGAATGAATGACTGAGTGAATGAATATGTATTATCCGTTGAAAAAGGTATATTTGAAGTAATTAAGAACTAAAGGTAAAGGAGAAAGAGAGAAAAAGAGATAGCTAGATTATAAATTTGAATTTGGTGTATACGGGAAAGTAGGCTCGTATAGTTCTAGACGGAACTTCTTGTTTTATATACACATGCAGATTTAACTGATAAATCCGTATTCCTATTTTAAAACAACGTACGACCGGTAAAGTTTCGCAACCAAGATAGACGCCCGATTCTTATTGAGCGCTTGAAAATTACGGTTAGTTAAACGTTCTTTAGGATAAACAGAGAATAAACGACTTTTTTCGCAATCAGCGGTTTCAGTACCATTTTTTAATGGTTATTCAACTGTTGTAATTAAATATGGTAAAATAACAATCAAATAAATGGTTATTTTACTATTTTCTTACGGAAATTTTTAACAGCGTATGAATGCCACTGCCTCATAATACTAGGATTTATTTCGTTTAAACCTCCTAATACTGCAGATTGTCATACATACATGTTCCGCATGCTTTCTTTGAACAAAAAGTTTTGAGTATCGCTTTAAAAGGTAAAATATGATATATAATTCTAATTTTTAACAAATAAAAATGAGTCTTAACTGCCATTCCCTTTCTAGAATAGTATTTGCAAAAATTTAAACAGTTTGAAAAGTAAAGAAGGTTCATGATGGATTTAATATAGAAAATGCAGTTAATACGGAAAAAAAGTTGATAGCAGAAAGAGGAAATGTGTTATCTTTAAAAACTTAGAACTAGAAAAAAAATCTAACTATTATAATTTCCATAACAAGAAATTAATATTATTTATCTCATGTGTTCTGTCCAGGGATGTTATGGGAGGAATGACGAATTCTTCTTGTTTGGTTGTGTCTTGGAAGCCACAATGATCGACAGAAAAATAGGGGAGAAACCAATTTACTTTGAAATTACTCTGGGTAATAATTTCTTGTTCATATATTTTAGTTAAAATTGTGTTTCCATTTAATACCTAATTTTTATATATATATTTAGCTTTATGTAGTTTTTGTGAATTTTCGTTTATGTGGCTTCTATAATAAGCACCTAGCAAATAGCTTTTGAAGGAAAAAATGTCATAAATAGGATTGAAACCACGCTAAAGTGTCCATAATATAAAACGTTCATTTTATACGAGATGAGACTCATTTAAAATTATAGAACGCAAACAAATAGATAAATTTGTTCTTGAAAGCGTTATCAAGATTTTAATCTTTTTATTGATTGATTGGCAGAGCTTGTTGTCTCAAACACAGCAGTAAGACTATTCTAAATGATCTTCATTGTGCCGACAGGTTTAGAAACCAAATACTTTGTACCCCATCGTGTAAGATCGCCGTGTATTATCGTATGTCTGATAACATTAGCATAATCTAGTAAAACTAGGGGTACTCGAATGTCCAACGAGTGAAAACAGATCAGAGGACCATCAAGAACAAACCTGTTTAAGATAATGGGAGTTAACAAAATTGCAATTGATTTATTTATTTATTTATACAAATGGCCAGACTTTAACACTTAAGTCATTTGCCTTCTGGCTTCCCAATACTTTTGAACAGTACAATCAATTTTTTTAAGCGCAGGGAACGTGCCTAATTGGCAACTATTCAGTAAATGTCATTTGTCTTCTGGCTTCCCAATGCTTTTCAACAGTACAATTAAAAGTTTTAAGTTTAGAGCACGTGTCTGAATGGTTGATGTACATTGAGGGTCCAGAATTACAAAGGCTGCAAGTCGGAGAATCCTTCATTCCAATTTTAAAGATGGGCGTTGAGGCGATCGAGTCCAGTAAAAAACCGACAAATGGCAACAACACAGCTTCGTGGAAAGTCCGGGGAACACGATCAATTATTACAAAGACGTTCTCAGGCACAAAATTCCAATTCGTCACGAATGATTGGGGTATTTTTTAATTTCAGTTATATAGTTTTTCCTATATATTTTTGTCAATTTCATCCAAGCTTTTAATATTTTTTAAGAGCGATAAACTTATAATGAAAATGAACTTTCCAACATCATTGCATCAAAGTAAAAATATGAAGCATGTATAGCATATAAAAATGCACATTATCACGTACTCTGGCACCAAATGCTTCTTAAGTCAATATAGGGGACACAGGATCTACTTTTACAACTTTTCATAATTTTACCTCTGTTTTTTATTTTTATCTATTTTTGTGAAGACGGGATATTTTTGTATTCCCTATACCAGTGACTCCCAAAATGCGGTACGCGTACTTCCGGGGGTACGGATAAAGCTTGGTGGGGGTGCGCGGCATACCAGAAATGAGAACAACGGATAAACGCCGCTCTTCGAAATTCTCTCAACTTACCGTTGCAATGCAAAAAAAAAACTACATTGTTTCATATTCAAGATCAAGGGAACGCAATCGTGACAAAATTAAATTTGTAGCAAAAGATAGTAGAAACACAAATATTGAATGGCTAAAATATGCGTTCTCACATTGGTACATCATCCCAGAAGGTCATATGTGGAGCATTGGAGTTCGTTTTCAGACGGGAGGATTCTTGATAAACAGGCATAAGATGTGTAACTTTAAGATCATTCTGGCTGAAAATTTGAATGTGTATCCAGTTTCAAGAAAGTCTGACAAATTATAATGATAATAGTCTCGACTTACACAATATTATCCTTCTCATTGATTATAATGCCATGTTAATATAATATAACTTCTATCTTTTTTTAACGAAGGGTACTCAGCATTACAAAAATTATAGAAGGGGTACAGAGATGATGAAAGTTTGGGATGCACTGCTATACCTTCACCTACAAACTGGCAAGATTATTTTTCAAAAAACTGTACGTAGTTTTTCACAGAAAATGAAATATTCTGATCATTTGACGTTGAAGAAAATACCTGGAACAAGTTTTCCAACCTGCTAAAAATATAATAGGTCAAATATTGAAACTATATATATATATATATATATAAATGGTAAAATACAGAAAATAAATCTTTCTTGTTACTTATGTAATTTTTATTGTAAAACTATAAAGACAGAATAATATTATAAAGAAAAGTTGCTGCCCTTTAGTAATTTTGAAAAAAACTTATCACCAATTATACGCAACGAAGATTGTTTTGAACAAAATTTGTCATCATTACGTAAATCAATGAACGTCATTAAATTTTTTATCGTATTTCATGCATTCATTGAACTGCAAATAATAAAATTACATAATTATCACTAAGTTTTAAGAAATTAATTGTGACGTTGACATGGGAAAGGAAGTATGTACAACAACTATTTGTTTTCTTTCCGATGCAACAGATTTATATTCAAGTTTTTGAAACTCCAAATTTGTGAATATGATAACCTCATTTATGAAGTTGAAATGATTTTATTTGTTTTTATCAATAAGCACATTATGTAAAAATAATTTCAGACAGATTTTATGTCTTCTAAAAATATTTAGGTTTCCTGACTTACTACCTCTCCCATGTCAACGCCTCAACTAATTATCTGTTATTGTTATTACCACCTATCCTACAAAATAAGCATAGTGTTCCTCTCATTTTCAAAGATTTGGTAACTGTTCCACCACAGACCGGAACTCAACAATACTTACCTATTATTGCAGGCAATGCCGGCAACCTATTGGATGGTTATCGAACCAATAAAAGGGGAGACGAAGAAGATGTAGATTCCGGATCCGACTCTGGAGAAGGATCTTTTTATGGAGAGGCATCCTGCCCTATTCAGTCCACTACGCCACCCCTCAAACCGGCAACTAAAGACAGGTTAATAGCTCACTTGCTCTGTAGGTCTTGCATCATCCACACAATTTCTGATGATATTGATGCAATACAAGCAAGGTAGTAACGACCTGTAAAATTTAGGAAACGTATAAATGCAGGGAAAGACTATTTGAAAACAATTGGGTATGTTAAGGATTTTGTAAATTTTAAAACAATCAGCTCACTTAAAAGATCTTCAAAAGGAATAAACCGTTTCGAAAATGAATTTCAATGTTAGGTAAACTGATTACAATTTATCTTAAAATGACATTAAATAAGTGGAGATATTGGTACTTCTAGAAATATTGGTACCTTTGACTTTCTTTAAAAAAAGAAAGAAAATGAGAAAAAGAAAAATCAAAAAAAAAAAAAAATAGACAACTATTGAAAGGCCTCATGACTTCCGTTTAATAAAGAACAACGCAGTATAAAAAGATTTTTTTTATGCATTTGTATTAGTTTGCAAACTAAAAAAATAACTAGTTCATATGATAGTATCTGGTTCCGATTTTCACTAAAGAATTTTGTACCTCAGGTAAATTGTTCGTTACAAATGCAAAATTAGCGAAAAAGCCTTTCTTTTTTACCTTCACCGCAAGAGGTCGCTACTCAAAATACAATTCCATGCATGCAAAATATAAGAACGTCAACTGGAGTTCTGTAGTTTACAAACTGTCCAAACCTAAATTCCTAAAAAAGACTTTAATAAAAAAAAAAGAAAAGATTCATACTTGTAATACCAGGGTAAGATATTCAACTTTTGGTTTATGCATATTTATTTACAACTAGATTTTTGAGGGGAAAAATAACGGCATCCCTTTGCCCCTCTCATTTTTCGCTTATAAAAAACGAAAACAAAAATGCTGCACCAGCCCAAGTTAAGGTCAGTTAAATTTCCATTATATCTTTTAAAGAATTTTGCAGTAGTATAATATCCTTCTGCGGGAGAAGGAGTATCCTACGTTTCCTCAGGCTTTACGCCAAAAGGAAGGGAGTTGAAGAAGAGGTAAGAATTGTCGGTATACATAAATAGGTGTGGGAAAAAAATGATAAGAGTCGTAAAATTTGTGTCGAACAAGAAAGCCGGGCACGTTGTTAAGTTTGCTAAAGTTTATCGACAGTAAAATGTGCTTCTCGGCAAACAAAATAAAAATATTTAATTCAATTAAATGTTCTATTCATTTCGTCACCTTTTAAGCATTAAACAATGTAACCGACATGGTTTGATCCCATTCTATGTGCTATGCAGTTTTAACCCAAATAATACTTAAACAACGCTGACAGTTGTATGCTAAGATTAGTAATACTAATTTTTTCAGGTAGAAATTAAGTAAGAGCATATGTGCACATTTTTACTGATGTTTTCTTATGCAGGCAGTACTACTACTTACCGTACGGAGATCATAAGCCCTGCATATGGGTTCGAAGTATATGGCAAGACCACAGGCGAAGGCTCTATAACTCGAATGTTCTGGCCAAGATCGCGGATAAACTAGTGAGTTTCTGAATGTTTATTATTCATATTCATTGGCTCTTTGAACATAATGTGCACTTAAGCCCGAGAGTTTTGCAGCGGACAGCCTTTAACCAATAAGAAGGGGAGGGAGAGACCTAGCTTTCGGTTTTACGTTTTAAGTATTGTAGAAAAGTATAAAGGGAGGTTCGATTCCATGTTTTTGTGGCGTGAGTAAGCATAAGGAGGAAGGTTCGATTTCAAGTGTTAGGTACTGTGGACAAGTGCAAGAGGGAACTTCTATTTCATGTTTTATGATTACAGTTTCACCACGGATTTCTGATATTTAGACGCTTCTGCGCATGGCAGAAAAGAACGAATCCATTCGAGTTTTAGGGAAGTTCATTTTCCGACGTTTATTTAGTTCGCGAATCAGAAAGTTAGCTTCTGTTTGTTGAAAGCAACTAAATTTATAAACTGGCACATAGCATCAGTTCTGAAAAAATCAAGTTGCTAAACGAACTAGAACGAGAACAAAAAACGACACGTTCCTTACCCTTATACCAGCAGTTCCTCCCTTGAACATGAATGGATTCTTCTTGGCACTCTGCCAGGCAGATCGCTTTGGTTGATGGGCTGATAATAATCTTGTCCATCGATGGCTCTGGAAAAAGTGGAACTATATTTTCATTAGCTCCTGCTGGCCTATTCAAATCCGTTCTGTGTGCAATAACAAATATTTTTTAAAAGTAATGTTGAACCATGAGGCAGTAACAGGGAACGAACCATGGCAGCTCTTTTCGAGTGTTGAATTTAGTGAATTTTCACACAGCGGCTGATTTTACTCACATTTTTGAGTTTTCTACAATTAAGTTTGCCAAAGTGAAGTACACAGGTTTATGCAGCCAAAATTTCTCGCGGTAGAACTGCGGCTTGTCTAGCGAAATGTTATCCCTGGCGTCGTATTTGCTTTGTGACTATTATAAATAAGATGTAACTATGGGTGATTAAAAATTAATTTCGCATTTTATAAAAGTTGTTCAAAATAATACATATTTCGTTATGGTAATATTGTAATTTTATATTTCTCTTTTTTAAAATTCACGGCTTTTACAAATACAAAAATAGAAATGTAAATCAGATACAAATTTAATTTTTCATTTACATGTAATTTTTCAAGAAATATGCGAATTACAAACATTTAAGAACTACAGTCGTCGAACCAAGGGTGATTCTATCCGAAAATTTCCGAAATTTCCGAAAATTTTTGAGCACCTGATCCAAAAATTGAAAATTAATTCAGTTTTCAGAATTAATTTTCAATTAATTATAATCTTAAGATTAGTTGCACGATACAACTCTCTCAATAAGGAGACTGCCGCTTTTCAGCCAATCTCTCGATCTTCCGTTTTTTAGTTTATTTCTCCCGATTTTTAAAAATTGTTCTTAATAATTTACCGATGTTTTAAAATTAAGATTAACCTTTTTGATTAATGAGCAAAAATTTTGGCAGCTAATATTGTTGCTTCGCAACCGTTCATTGCATATTTTCCTTTGGGTGAGAAAATGAAATGTTTAGCTTCTCCCCTCCTTCCTTCACCATCGATCACGAATTAATCAAAATGCGTTACTGCGAGATTTTCTTTCAATTGCACCGTGAAATCGGCTACAAATTTGAATGAACTTTTAAATATTTTAATTGAATTTTTATAATTTCTATAAAAAATTTATATTTTGGAAGCATGCCAATTTCGAACACGTGCTTCGTTGAAAATTAGAGTGCCGTGCGTTACGACCCTTTTGCATCCTATAAATGTTTGAACTGTTTTGAAAATTAAAAGGTATTTTAACATATGCTACCTTAAATAGTCACTTAACTACATAATTTTTATTTTAAATTGGTAATGCATACTTTTTCCGAAAAATTCATGATAAGTTCAGAATTTTTTTTTTTTTTTTCGCTCATAATCACCCATGGAAGGATCTTTGAAGCTGCCTAAAAACCTGAAGCCCTGGCGAAATATTTATCCTTTAGCGACCAATGGCACTCCTGAGTCATTATATGGCGTCACTTGTTATTATAATAGCACATATAATAATAAGTCATCCATTTTTAAGATATATTTAAATCTTCTACCTTCACATGGTAATATTGTTGCGAGAGGAAACTCATGGTAAAACTGCCAAATTCAGTTCCATTATAACAGACAAATCTTAGAGACTCTTACATCATTACCACTGAAATATTTAATGTACATCATGTTTGGTGTTTTTATCCTCTAGGAAGAAGGTCTAACTGACGTTCAAGAAATGATACGTTTGGAGAAACCATACGCCGACAGAAGATTGCGTGGAGTGCTGGAAGAATTAAGTACTGGATGCAAGTAAGACTTTTTTTTTTACTTTATTGATATTGGAATCATTCATCAACTAAACACTCTTTGTGCGTAATTATGATAGTGTGGCATAAATAATTTCCAATTTTGAGTAGCCAAAAATCACGCAAATTTAGAACGAAATATTACTCAACAGTTCATGATCAAGGGAACAACAAGACATCCGAGTACAACGTTTGCTTGTGTGGCGCAATAAAAAAAGTAATCTAAGATTGAAAGCCAAATTTTTTTAAAAAAGTAGAAGAAGAGGAACAGTTGCATCATAATACCAGAAAATACGTTATGAAAAATGTTATTTTTACAAAGACAAAAATTATCACAAATGAAAGAAATAACTTCAGGGACAAAACCAATCCGAATTCAATTCAAGCCTAGATATTGTTAAAAAGAGATAGACATTAATATAGTCTGTCAGTAAATTGACTTGGGGACTAATTCAAAAAGATCCTGTTAAACAAGTAAATCTGAACTGCGCATGTTTTTCTCCCCTTCTAGGAAAACCATGAAAATATGTACATTCACTGGCTACATTTATCAATGTGGGAAAGAATAGAATGTATTTTTATAAAATTTTAATTATTAAAAATAGACTTCGTTCTCACCCACGAACGCAATGTCACCAGAGATTTAACTAAATAATTTGAGGATTAAGAGAACCCTGTAATGTAAGAGAACTTTCTTGTCTAGCATTAATTAATTTTGATCTGAAAAATAACATGAATAAGCTCATTACAGATTCAAATTTCTCATTAAAATAGTGAGAAATTCTTTTGTCTAGTTTTTAAACATCGTTCTATCTTTAATTAACTGATGTAGATACGAGTTTCAAATTTAATTTTGTAAGTAAATATTATTTTCACTAATATTCAAATTCATAATATGTGACATTATTTTTTTCCTTTCTCTTCTTTTTATTACTTTTCCTGTTTTTCTTTTTTAGTATACTTCCCCGTATAAGTTTTTAAAAATTAAATAAGCTAAATGAAAGCATGAAAGAAGAAAAAAGTAAAAAACGAAAATAAGTGAACTATTTTAATAATTATTGGAAAATGAAAACATATTATGTGACAGGTGCCTATTTGTCAGACTGTATCTCTCCAATAACTTTTTTGGGAATACCAGATTTCAATATTTGTATATATATATATATATATATATATATATATATTCAAAAGATATTTGTCAGGATGCACCTAAGTCCTATGTTCCATTTTTAATTAAATTACTTTGTGACTAATTTTAAAGTATTAGGCTCTATGCGGTCAAATTTGAACCAGATATAAATCTTAATTAAACAGGCGGATTTTTCTGTGGGAGAAACTTTAAGTTCGTTCAAAATTAAACAAGGATACTTTCCCGCTACTAAATACGATTTTGTAAAATTGGCTTCCTCTTCCTTATTTCGTTTGAGTTTCAAGCCTTAATTTAGGATAACTTATTTAACCTTTTAACAAAATAAATCTCTGTTATGTAAAACCAGAAGTATGAGTTATTTAACAAGAAATCCTCTCTAAAACTATGCGACCTATAAACCTTTTCCATAATTAATAACTATCATTACCAGATGCTAAAAAAGTAAATTTTCATTGCCATTATTGCAGTTTCTTGACAAGTGCTTAAAATTAGGGAAATCTTTCCTCATTTAACGAAAAGTAACCACTTTGCATTACTCCGCGTTTCTAAATATTTTACTAAACTCTTAACGAGAACCACCTGTCTTCTTCTGGCAAAGCTCCAGCAAGATCTAATCTAATTTCCATAGGCCATTCAAGACAAATTAAGATTATACATTCTTTTAAACGGCGCTCAATGTCACATAAGATGACAGTTTATTAAAGAACTTTTTCCCTGACATGATTTTTACTCTGCATTCTCTTTAGTTTTCGTTCTAATATTTAAGCTTTTTGTAATTTTTTCGACGAAAAATTTAAACTTATTTTATTTTCTGTTTTAGAACAGAAACTTTTTGAAAAGAAAATTTGTCTTATGTTTTATTTTATCCACCTTATTTTTATCCACCTTATGAAACACATTACATGCAGTCTTTATTCAGTATGTCCTATAAATCTTAAGAAAGTTCCTTATTGAATTAAGAATAACTTATTTTCTAAGAAGAAAATTTCTTACGAACGAGACTTTGGAAGAGGGAAAATTTTGGCAGAAGAAATTTATAGACTCAGTTCTGTCAAAGATTCCCTGTTGTAAACATGTTTAAAAAACAAAAACAAATGTTATCCATCATTGGGCAAGCATTTTATTGCCCCATTCTGAACGATTCCAAGATTACCTCTCACGCATTAGTCATGAACAATATTTTCCAAATTAAAAATTTATTTTAAAAATGGTAATTTTAAGTAAATTTTATCTGTCGTGGCCAAGAAAATCGTCTAATATGTATACGCACAGACCTCTGTAGTAATCTCTCGTTTATGCATCACTTATTCTAAGAGACTTAGTGTTTTCGTCAATTTGCAATTGCAATTCAACTGTCAACACTGAGACTTGTTACTAAGTAGGGATTTTTTTTTTTTTTTTTGACGACGACATGTTTCGCCTGCATCAAAAAAATGCTGGAATGGAAAATCATTTATACCAGCTTAAGATTTTAAGTTGTGAACACGATTACATTCTAATTGAATAATGTAAGGGGGTTTTTTTCACAGAGGTCTTCTTATTTGGTTTAATAACAATATACAAAATTTCAATCGACTAATATCTTAGTACACTTTTAATTGAACTAACCGTTTTGTCATTTTCAAACGTTTTATTAGGGTTCAATGTTCCAATATTTCTTGAATAGATTGTTTTCGTAATTAAATGACCTAGAAAGTCCAAGGACATTCAATGAAAAAACTGTTTTAATCTCTTCAAAATATTTTCAATTAAGTGTCTACTTATTTTTATTTTTTTTTTTTTAAATTTATCACGTTACCATTTCTTAGAATTGTTTTTGCTGTTGATTTCCCTTCAAAAAATATTTTTAATTAAATATTCTTGATGTTTTATTTATTTATTTATTTATTTTTTTTTTTTTTCACGACTTTTCTTCACGAGCTATTTTCCCCCTTCAAGCTATGCCTCCCTGTAAAGTATATGCTTCCCTTGTTGTTTTTCACAATTTTTATTTGAAGTGAATATTTTTGTTTCCTTAAAAACGTCTTACCCTGGGGATAAATAAGTTAATTATTTAATGTACATATATTTATCTTTATCATTATTATTATTATTATTCTCGCTCCTATTACACACTTTTTTGATGGGATGACAATGCAGTTCTTACTCAATTTTCCCTCCCACAAAATATGATATTCATTCCGATAAAGTGAATGTTCCGACAAAAGTGGTGATGAAAAGCTTAAAAAACATAGATTTTCGACATTGACGGACGGTGGGACGAGGATACTTTTCTCCACCAGACCCCTATCTGTTAGCCGAGGCCTTAGGATTGCTTACGCACGGGGAGAGGTAGTGGGGTCTACGGATTTTACATGCACATATCCCCAAGTATACATGGTGGTCTTCAGTGGGTATCGAACGCGCGACCTTCCATGTGGAAGTCCGGCGTGCTAACCACTAGGCTACCACGGCCCGGGACGAGGATACTAGTACAGCGAGGCTCGGACAGTAAGACGTCTGACCTTGAGAAAGTTCATTTCTTCTTCGAATGAATTCTTATATTGGGACAGGACGCAAAGCCATCGTTCTGGGCGTTATTTTCAAAGTAAGCCAGTTTCCTTCCCCCTACTTTAACAAATGGAATCGTTCAATCCTTTTGCTATCGGAAGTCATGTGAGAGCCAAAGAGTACGAGAAAAAAGAAGTGACTAAAATCATGATGTTGGTGCCTCCAATGTTAATAATTAGTTAAAATTGATTCCACAAAACTATTTTGTATAAAGGGGGAAAGGCATTTGTAGATGTTTTTTATTATCAATTATGTTGATACTTAATGTTTGAGAAAAATACTATTATATCCTTTTTTTTAAAACTTTATCTTTATAGATTACGTGTCATTCTCGAGGCTGAATGTTATTCGAGATCATACGATGTATATATTTGCTGTTTTCAGCACTTCTTGTCATTTTGAATGTTCTTTTCGTTTTTTTATCAGCCGTTTCCTGACTATTCTGAAGGGTGCTGGTGGAAGTGCCTCTACGAAAACCAAACTGGATAAAGAACGGACTAAGCTCTGCCAAAGAGAGCTGGCAAGTAAACAATTTTTCTTCGTAGATTTATTTGCAGCAGTCTTTTTCAAACAAGTTTACTCTAGCACGCGTTTCTGTCGGCTTGAAAAATCAAGGGAAAGAGACATATTCAGAAAATTGATGCTTCCATGTCATGGAGAAAAATGGAAGTCCAATTTTTGCACTTTCACAGCCTTGAATTTAAAAAAACTAAATTTCCCTCGCAAATATTCATGAAGAGAAAGAAATGTGAAAAAGCACATGAATCCAAATTACATTTATTTTTACCATTGCACATATTTTGTTTTCCCCTCAAATATCATGATTAAAAAGAAATATGCAATAAATTTGTGAGTCCAGATTACATTTAAATTTACCACTGCACATCTTTTTTGTGTAACTATTTGTGAATAAATTTTAACATTGAACTTCAGGTCTTAAAAAATTTCAATTTTGGAAATGGAAGAATTAAACTATTACATCGAAGTTTATCATTCTGAGGGGCCCTATAAGTTGTGCTACTGGCACGAAAGGCATCGCTTTAATGAAATTACCGTTACTTGAGTTAAATCTAGATTAGTAAATGCTCATCCGCCAGACATCTGCCTAGTTACTCTAATTTAAAATCTTGCAGAGAGATGCTAAAATAAATGAGTTTTATAAATCTCTTTGTACATTCCACTTTTATTTAAGAAACGGCTTAAAGTTGTTGCTGAAGCAATAAGTGTGGGTTGCTTAAGGTTCACAAAAAATATCTTGATGATACGCTCATAGAAATAAGTTGATTGCCTATAGATTTATAGATGCTCGTAGAAAATATAGTTCGTAGATGTTCGTTGGTCCTCATTTCATCGACTCACTGGAAGGATGAGGAGCTGAGTTGACAATGCCACAGCCCGGGGATCGAACTCCGGGCTGGTACCATGGTGTATTCAGAAGTTGATATATTTTATAAATAAATCACTGTCTGAATATATCAGTTCGCACTGTGAACTATTAATTTGTTTAGAACCAACAGAAAGAACCAAACAAAAACAAAATTTCTGAATCGAGTCAAAATGCAAAATAATTAATTTTTAAGCAATAAACTATCAGTTAAATCAGTGCTGAAATTTAAATTTTTGTAAAGTGTGTCAAATGTCTCATGAAATATATGTTTCATTAAGTTTGTGGAAGACAACAAATACTTGATGATTAGATATCGTATTAAATGTGTAACTGCATTCAGTAAAATATTAATCATGTTGACGAGGACATAAAACGCAGAAATTCCCTAAAAAAGATCATCAATCAGGGTTCGTACGGTCCTTAAAGGTCCTTAGAAAGTCCTTAATGTTCATTTTCATTTTCAAGGCCTTAAAAAGTCCTTAAATAGTCCTTATTTTTTATTCCAGGTGCTTATTTTTTTTTCTGTTAAAGTAAGCAGGTACCCATGCGCTCTATTTGTTTTGCTATCTTTTGCATCCTTCACAAGAATCAAACTTCTTTCATTTCAACTACTTAATCGAACCTCAAATTTGCTTTGCTCGGGTCCGGTACTATCGCGGCTTTCGGACAGACCCAAAACGGCGAATTAACAGGACCAAAAATGGCGGATTTGATTTTTAAAAAAAAATTAACTCTTGTTTTTTTATTCTTTTTTTTTTTTTTTTTAAAATAAGTAATTGGTGTGTTATATATTTTTACAAAAAAAAAAAAAAGTTCATGGATCTTGATAAAATGCTTCAAACTACAACACCCAATTCAGTTAAAATGAACTTGTACCCACCCACATGGCAGCTCCCAATTTGCTATTTCCTGCAGTTGTATGAAAAGAAAATCGAGCTACATCTAAAATAAATAAATAAATAAAATATTAGTAGAGAAGTTGAATCAAAACACCAAGAATTTGTACAAAATGCAATGGTGCCCAGTAACTGGGCATCATTTAAGACCACAGAAAAACAAATCACACAAGTTCTCTCATTTTGCTTTTAAAAGAGGAAAGAAAAATGAATAAAATTTGAAAACGGAGTTTTAAGGACTCGAGGGGAAAAAATTTAATAAATAAACAAAAATCGAGAATTTTCGAAAAAGGGCCGAATTTCGGTATTTCAAATGTGGGATTCGATACTATTTATTAAGTTTAGTTACAAAGTAAATAAAAAATTCTTTTGGCATGAAAATTGTTACTAAGTCATCAACATTCTAAACAATTATCAATAAAAGAAGTAGGAGCAGCTCTTAACAAGTAATCAGTAAATAAATATTGCTTTTGAAACTTTTTTTTTAATTTAAGGGGGGTGGGGAATACTTCAAAGAAGCATATTGTTGACATCTAGCTCAATAAAAGAGATACATTTAAGTAATATGTAGGCAAAAAAAACTTTCAGCTTTTTTTTTCGTTTGGCCAATCGCATGAATGATTATCGCTTCTTTATACTGTTAAAGATAAAAGAATGATTTATTTTCATTATCATTTTTCTCACACCTTACACTATAATAAGCGGCGGGTTGCCAACTCTGCCGATCGCTTTTTATCTGATCTTTCGTTAAACAATTTGTTCTCCCATTGTTTTTTTTAAATCAAATAAAATATATATATCTAAAAAATTAATTTGTTTTAAAGTAATATTTTAATATTTAGTAAATTTTCATCAAGCAATTTGGCTCCGCGATCGTTCGCTGTGGGGTTTTGTTGTGTGGGAGATGATGGATATTTGCTGTGTTAATCAAAATTTGTATCTCGTGAAATTTCTTAATTTGCAGTAAATTGAAGGAATCGACCTCTTCGTAGTTGCCAAATGCTCCGCTTTCCCCTATTTTTTCTGTTTTTTTTTTTTTTTTTTGTGAACTTCGAAAATTCGATTTCTTGCCAAATGATCCGATTTTTCAAGCTGATGTACAAGTATTTTTACCTAAAGGGATTGTAATACAAAACAAGAACATTTTAAAAAGAAACTTTTTAAAAAGGCATGTATTAATTTACATGAATTTTCATAACTTATAACGCGAAAATGTAAGAGCCTATTTTTTGGAAACTTGCTAACATCTAGCATGTGTTTCGCCGAAAATTGTACGCAGCTTTTGAGACTTATCTTTTTGCATCCTGTAAATATATCAATTATTTAAAAAGTTGGCAGTTGTTGTAGTATTTGCAGCCTGTAGTCTGTTTGTTTCATTTTTTATTTTAAAAAAATGTTCAATTTTTTGAAACTTTATTTTAGTTAAATTTTGGTAGTTACTAATTGAGGGTAATGTACGAAGTTTTAAGCGAATAATAAGCTCCATTTTTTATTAGTATGTTGTTTCAAAAATAAATATTTTTCTCTAGATGAAAAAAATTTCTGAATTTTTGCAAGCTCTTCTAAATAATTTTAAAGAATTATTTATGGCAGAGATAAAAATTTAAATAAGCCTAAATTAAGATGCTGGCTACATAAGTTAACTAAAATGAAAAAAAAATCTAAATTAAACACAAATTCTCAAAACAAAGTGCAACGTTTTCTTTAACAATTTTTTGTATTTAAATTGTTTTTCATTTAACTTGTATTTTATAGCACTAACCACTTTTGATAATTTTTCATATCATGATAATTTGCTTACATATGATTAATACTTGTGTTGTGTGCTTCTTATTACTAGCTCCAATAATTATTTAACTCCCTGACTGTATTGAACATTAGAAAAGCAACAAGTCAAAGAGAGCCCCATGAAAGTGTCTGTGTTGTGTTCCTAATAAAAATACGATGTTAAATCAATGTCCTGTTTCAATAATGCTTCCTTTTGAAATAAGCATAACAGTTTGTATATTTCGAAAAAATTGCGAGTCCTTAAAATTTTTTTAGGTCCTTAAAAAGTCCTTAGAAAGTCCTTATTTTTGGTTTTGCCAAAAGCGTACGAACCCTGTCAATATACCACACTTAACTAAAGTCATTATGTACAGAATTCATGAAAACTATAAATTAAATGTACAAATGAGATCGAGATTGTTATTGAAATAAAAGAAAAACCTTCCACAAAATTAGGTCAAAACACAATAATGTCCATATATATGTATATATATGGTTTCTGACGAAACCAAATAAAGGAGTTTGTTTTTACATCATAAAGTCACTCTGACAAATCCTGCAAACTCATTTTTATACCAGAAGCAATGCAATAATGCTTGTAAAGGAAAAAAATACCAAACTCAACTTGTGACTTATAATATGTTCGAAAAGTAACACGGAATCCACTTACTTTCAACAAATTGCATTCAATTTTCAAATTGTGTATGCATACATGAAGTTTTAATTTTGAAAAGGAGAACATTTTCTAATGTAAAATACAAAACATTTTTTCATGACTAAAAGAAATACTCATTATAATTATGAATACTTTTCGATTTAGCTCGAAATTTATGCATTAAATGTAAGCCTTAAAAATATCTCTGGAAAAATGTTGCATATTCGTAAGGTTATGTAAAAAATACTTTTCCCCCCACGAGAAATAAAAGTAAAACTACCTATTTGCATTTATGTAAAAATTATTTGGTTAAATCAGTATCGTAACGATTACTCTTAAAAGTGAAATATTTGTATAAAAACATACTATAATTATGTGATAATGACTCATCAAAGAACAAATGACTTATTTAACGTGCTAAGAAATTAAAAATTAAACATTTCAGAGATTACGCAGCATTTCTGAAAAAGGAAATAGGGAAGAGATCATCTATCAATTGTCTTGCTCAAGAAACATTTTAAACAAGAATTGTTTTGAAAAGAACGGGAAAATGCCAAAAGACAACGGCTTGTTTACTAGAAATTGAAGGGAAATAGAATAATTTTTCTGGCAGGATATTTACTTTAGAGGCAGTTCGCAACAAAAGAATGTGAAAACATAGTCTGCCATTGGATAAGTAGTTCAAATGGAAAATTTCGCCTGGAATGTGTTAGAGTGTGTATAATTTAATTGTTTCGTCACTCTTAATAGAATGTGCTGCTTAAACTAAATATTGATTCTAAAGTACTGCTGACAATTTTTTAAATTATTTAAAACTGGTTACTTACTTTATAATTTTTGAGTACTTGTGCATTTTATTCTTATGGATATATCTTTTAGAGAGTAAAATCTTTTTTGTTCTTACTTATTTTTTAAACTTTATCAATCACAATTTATGAAATAAAGACAGAGATAACATGTAACTCCGAAGTGTTGCACGATACCGAGATGCGATAAATATTCAGAATTCTTAAGCAGCGAAGGATATAATAGCAGAAGACAGAGTAGCACTAGTAAAGAGGGTAATACATCGCCCAGTGAGACAGTACAGTTTTACCATCGACCAAAGCAATCTGCCTGGCAGAGTAACAAGAAGAATCCATTCATGTTCAAGGGAAGAACTACTGGTGTAAGGAATGGGCCTCGTTCTAATTCCTTTAGCATAATTGATTTCTTCCCATCTGATGCAATATGCTATTTTATTGGTTGCTTTCAATGAACAGAGAGGCAAACATTCTGATTCGCGTACTAAATAAACAAACCTGCAAAACGAACTTCCCCAAAACACGAATAGATTCGTTCTTTTCTGCCATGCGCAGAAACGTCCAAATATCAAAATTCCGTGGTGGAACTGTATTTCTAATAAAAATGGCACCTGGGGCCGTGGGACATGAAATCAATAGCATTATCTATATCTATATCGTATGAACTGTGAAACAATTCTGTAAAAATACAGAAAGGAAACTGAGTGTGGCTGTAAAATTACGAAGTTTAAAATCAAATAATCTAGTGACTTGATAACAGTTTTTCAATAAAATTCTTGTTTTCCCGCGCTCTGTACACCTGCACAGAAAGCTATGTTAAGTTAAGCAAGTACTCGTCAAAAAGCTATGAATCAAGTTTCTGGGTACTTTATGGTTACCAGGTCAAAAGTTGCTAACAAATGCATTATATATTGTCACGTGGTTTGTTCGTGAACAATAAACTCAATCTCACTCAAGAATTTATTTCTAACTCAAAGCAAACACAGTTGAACAATATTTGAACAACTTTCACCGATCCAGAAGATCACTCTAATGCACACCCAGGCACGAACGCAACCGCTTTATACACTACCTGTTTAAACCGCACGCGCATGGACAGTTCTGAAGGAATTACGTATTTCCGCCGCTGGAATGTTCTGGAAAAGACGACTCGCATCCGGGCAAGAAAACATCAGGGATAACTAAATAAATAACATGTGAAACACTTTTAGAGAGAGAATACGGATATTTCCCCGGCCGGGAGTTTGAGCGCGGGACGCCCGGGAAAGATCCAAGGACTTTCCCCCACTAGACGAGATGGGAACGTAGTTGCCTTACAATATTGTTAGCATAGGGTTTTATCTCAGCTGTAGTGAGCAGCGTCCTCCCAATATTAGTGAGGCGGTCTAAGGCAGAAGATCACAACAGCGTGGTTTCAATTTCCGAACTCATCTTCTACTTTGGGTGCAAGAAAAGCAATTATGCACTCTCACAGATAGCACCACTACTGCGTACATTATCTGCTGCTGTCAATTTACAGAATTTCCTGTGTTTTATTCTCTGTAATTTCCTTTTTCAAAGACTTCGTAATTTCCTGTTTTTAATACTCTCTAATTTTACGCTGGACTCCGGATAAATGATTTCCGGTAGATACTCATGTATTTTCGGGCAAAAATGTTTTACGTTCTGTGAGCTTATGGTACTTTATACTGCCCTTCTAAGCAAGAAAGGCGCATCTCAATTTTTTCTTGAAACAACTATTTTTCATTTAAAAATCATTAAAAGACGTGATTTACTTATAAACATATTATATTTAGCTAAATTATAACAAAGGAAACATCATCTGCTACAATCAAAATTATAATTAACAAAAGGAGACGAAATAAGTATTTACAAACAGGCTCGTTAGTGAAAGTGTTTGAGATGCAGCTTTTATCCTTAGAAAGGCAGTATAGCTCTTTAAATAAGTTGCCCCTACTACAACATCAAGATCTTCCAATAACTACACAATGGTCCCAGCTTTATTTTTTTAATTCAAGAGCTCAAAACCAATTCAGGCCTAAATTTAACTTATTTTAAGAGAAAAAAAAGAGTGAAAGTGCAACTGAAATTCAAAAAGAATTATCAATTTCATTTTTACCCCTCCTAAAGTTTGCTCAAACATAAATTTACTACTTCATTTACTTTTTACTTATTGTTAATGTTCGTTACAGGATCATATTGCTACGATTTCAAGAACCATGAAACCTCTAGTCACTCGAAATTCAATAAAAGAAAAATTAAGGACAGCTCAAGGATTTTTGAAAAAGATCAGAGAACTGACTGAAGATGTAAGTAGGTTTCATTAATGTGAAAACAAATTAATGCCATAGTTCCACGGATGTCCTTATAGCTATTTTTAGAGTCATTTTTACGTTAAGCAGCTCTAGAGTAGTAGTTATTATATGATAGTTCATAACGATACCATACATAAGTATAGTTTTGCAATTCACTAAAAAAAGTTTCAAAAATTCAATTGCTTCCCCCTTTCCCCACTTTAAATGAAGTAAAGCTACCTTTGCATATAGAAATCCCGTTACAGCGAACTCCAATAGACCGGGAAAATACTTCGTTGTAACAAAATACACATTATTCTATTGGAACTTAAAACGGGATTAAAAATGTGCTTCGTCGTAACGGTCATTTCGCTGTATCGGTATTCGTTGTAACGAAATTTTACTGGCTGAAATAAACTTTTATACCAAGAATTACTTATTAATTTAGAATTATAATATTTACCCTTCGCTCAAATATTTTTATCAATAACAACAAGTATTTATTGCCCTGTATTTACTATACACAGGTCGGAAAATATAGAAATCTTGGGTTATCTTTTTACACAGCCCACAGCCTATCTATATATATACCTGAAGGTATTATCTGCTTAAACCTTTCTGTACTGATCCATAAAGAAATAAACACTTTTCATTTCAGAGAAATTACCAAAATCTATTCACCTAATATAAATTTCCAAACACTACTGATATTCTTAACATTTTGCTCATTTGTTATTTTAGTTTACACGTTAATTTCCAAAAAGCGTTTTTCAATAGAAACTGCGAATTTTCGGTAAAGAGCATTATTCTCAATCCTTTCACATTTCAGCATTTTCTCTTAATTACTTATTAATTGCAATTGTCAAATTAAGTATTCTTTATAATTTCTGCTTTACTTCGCACAATTGCTTTACTTCGTTCCGTTATTTAAAAAGGAAAATTATCTAAATTAAGGATAGGATGTGTTTCACCGCTATATCGATAAAATTAAATTCATTCAAGCGAATGAAATACAGTGATTTGTTACAACCCCTTTCTCTTGTTCGATGCTACGGCTTCTGAAAGGCTTTAGAATTCTCGACAAAACAGTTGGTCAACTCTCATCGACGTCATATTCTAAATCTTCTATCTAATTTTTCCTTGATTTTCCTTTTCTTCTACTGATGAATAACAGTAATGGCACTTCTTTCTTTATTGCTTTACCTCTTTCATGCATAATTGTTGCATTCCGAAGGAAACGACTGATAAGGTCTTATACACAACTGTTAGCTTTTACCTTTGTTTTCTTCGCGTTCATAGCAGTCGTATTAACATTTCTGAATATAAATTCCAATCTTTAAAAAGTCAAGAGGTTAGGTGAACTTCAGATGGAATGTAATTTTCTGTTGTCACTTCCAGAAGAACCTAGTATAATGTGAGCACTTCTGAATTTGCCTGCCTAAATGATTTTCTTGCCTTTCAGCCCCAGCCGGTGCTGCCGGACGTTTTCGTGTGGCTCATAAGTGGTGGCAAAAGAGTGGCTTACCAACGGCTTTGCGCCCGAGATCTGGTCTTTTCCATCGTAGAAGAAGAAAGCGGCAAACACTGCGGGAAAGTACAAACCCTCTTTCTCAAGGTAGGTAAAAGCGTTTTCCTTTATCTTTATTGTCATTTAGTCTAATTCCCTATTTTTAATAAACGAATCTTACTGATTTTTTTATGATGTTTCGCAACAGTTGCCGGGAAAGAAAGGTTCTGGTCCTGGCGGATGGTCCATCCAGGCCAAGTTGCAGGTGTACCTGTGGTTGGGACTCACCAAGCACAAGAAGTACTTCTTGAAAGGGTTGCCCAAGGGTTATGACGACTCCTCACACGAGATTAGGAATGCAGAGAAACTGCAAACGGCGCCGCCACTCTCCATAAGATACGCAGGTACAGTCCCCTTCTGTTTTTGTTTGATTTATTAAGGAACTTTCAAACGTGAGCACTGCTTAACCGGAACAGATTTTAAAAGCAGCTCAACTGCTCGGTCACAAAGAATGAAAGCTACGTTTCGACTTTGGACTCACCATTCAACATGCTCAAGACTATATGAGACATTATAGAATATTTAGAATACCAATGACGACTAAAAGAAAAGAGAGAGAGAGAAAGAAATTGCTGTTGCCTAATTAAGTAATCTTATACAGCTTTCACATCCACCACAACGATATCTTTCTTGTTAACCTTTTTACTATCGCAAGATTTATGGTATGATATTCTGTGCCTAATTTTGAATCGAAAATTGGTCGGCAGGAGGGAAAATAATATTGTTGGCATGAATTTATAGAAGCGTCAATAACGACAAAATACATGCCGTAGATTTCTGCAGCTTCGACACTTCGTTCTTTAGTGCTGTACTTTGTTCTTTGGTGAAGGTTGAAAAAGATTTCAAGATTTGAACACATTTTCATTGATACCTAATGTACCAGCCAGACTTTTCTCCTAAAGGGAAGACCTATAAAAGCCCTTTACATGCCCATACCAGGATTGGCTATATGGCTTAAAACAAAGGGTCTCGCTGCGCCCCTGATATTTATCAATGACAAACTTAAAAACCATCATTGGCTTTAAGATGGCTAATAAATGTGCCCTCATTGTCACAAATCATGCGCTCATTATATAACGTTTACTTCCTCACTTTATGTTTCAGTCCATCATTACGTTTCATGTAGTAATATCCCGGGTGTCCATGATTCGTAGACAGCATTATGTCTCTCAATAAAGTGCTTTTTTCTCCCACACTTCCTACCTCTTAGCTCACAGCCTTACAATGCTTCGAACAATTCTTTTACTACACTATTAAGTTATCTTATAAAACGGATACCATTTTTTTATTAGTACTAGAAGCGAGATAAGTGTTGAAACATCGTAGTAAACTATATATCACCAGCATAAATTGAGGCTTTCTGTAAATGAGCCAAATTGCTATATAGTAAACTCGACTTTCTTTGATCGGGATCAACACAGGTTTTATTTTAAGCCACTAATCCAGATTAAATATTTTTATCTACAATTTGCAGAAACGTTCCTATTTTCTGTTCATGGTTTAAAAAAAAAATTTAATTTGTTATTTTGATTTCCTTCAAATTAATCTTTTAACGTACAAAATACTCCTGTTCCATCCAAGGAAAAATAGAAAATAAAAGTCAAAACATTTTTATGTTCTGTAACCTTCAATCACAGATGTTATTGCCGTGATGGAATTGAGGCTGAGATAATTTCAATCGGACTTGGAAGATATGATATTTAGGAAAAAAAATTGCTTTTATCAATTTTTAATAGTTGGTTTTTTCTTTTAGAAAAACAAATATTTGAGCTTAGGTGTCACATGTACCAGGCAAGATCGTTGATTGGTTCCGATTCTTCTGGTTTGTCAGATCCATTCGCTAGAGTCCTGTTCTCCGACATAAGTCAAACAACTCAAGTAAGCTCTTATTATATTATGTTATATAATATTTGTGTGTGTGTTAATTTTTGTCTTTTTTGCATTAATTTGTGTTTCTTATTGCTTTCATAAATTTTTTTTAGTAAAATTTCAGTTTTGCTAATTTTGACCTTAGCTCCATTTCCTTGCTCTGAAGAAATGGTCCCTTAGATTTCCAAAATACGTGTATGCAGTTTTTATGGAAAATTCTTAGATTAGTTGGATTTGCTCATTTGTTACTGAATACATTTCCACAATAGAGACGAGGAGAAGATGGATGTAAAGATGCGAGTCCAGCTGTGAGCCAGGCGAAAGTGTGTGACAGGCTTACGTGAATCCTAAATTTATGATGATTATGATTAATCTTGATTTTTTTTCTGATTGTTAGGTCATTGACGAGACTTTGAGTCCGACCTGGGACGAAATGTTGTTATTCTCGGATGTCGTGGTTTACGGAAATCAGGAAAATATACGAGAGGACCCTCCTCTCGTAGTTGTGGAGATCTTCGATCAAGACAAAGTAGTAAGTAAACATCACGCATTAGTATCAAGTCTAAATACTTTAGCGATGTAAGAATTTAAGTAATCAATGACATTTTGCCTAAGTAGATTAAAGAATAAATTTGAAAATCGTATTTTAATATTTTAGAGAGCCTGAAATTTTCCGAATAAGAACTGATGGTTGTCCCTCTCTTCCACAGGGCAAATCGGAGTTTATAGGTCGCACTCTGGCTCGTCCTCACGTGAAATTCGCGGATGAGTCCTATTGCCGCCCACGTTTTCCGCCTACGCTGGAGTGGTATGATATCTACAGGGGTTCCGAGCAAGCGGGAGAATTGTTAGCCGCTTTCGAGCTGCTGCAACTTAGCGACTCCGATGAGAAAGGGGCGGGGCCGGAATTGCCACGCCCTAAAGAAAATGTCTGGAGGTCTGACCGAGGTCCCATCCTGCCGGTGCCCACATCCATACGACCGACGCTTTCGAAATACAGAATTGAGGTGAGTTGAAAGCACCTGTGAAAATATTAAATGTGGTGAAAATCCGTCCCTCAATCAAATCTGGTATTGTAAATTTCTTTTAGATATAAAATTATTTATTTGGATTCCCTTAAAGCATAATAGATAAACAGTTTGCTATCATTGCCTGAAAGTGTCCTAAAATGCTGTAGCACACCTGCACTGTCAGGAAACCAGAAACTTTTGCCGCTTTTAGGTAAGAGGAATTGTAAAGGCTACCATGAGCGTGCATTAATTTGCATAAAGCTATCATATATGCAAGTGTGGTGGCATTTTTGAGCAAAGCAACTTTTAAATCGTCATGTAAGGTTGTTGGAGCTCCTAATTGAGGTGAAGTTTTCAGCGAATCGTCATCATCATTGGAATAGAGTTTGTTGTACCATTTACTGTATCGTCTCCGAAAGATAGCATGTTTTCCAGCAGGGTTTGAGTCCAGTTTGTACTTGTATAATAAACAAGCTCTAATTACGTTTTTATTTATACAACTATTAAATCACTTGTCATATTAAAAAACTTAATTATGTTCAATAAAACCACCTGGAAAGCAAGTCTTGTCCTGCCTAAAAACTCTTGAATATAACGAAAAATAATTTTTAAATCAATTCATGTTTTCAGGTCCTCTTTTGGGGTCTACGAGAGCTGAAACGCGTCCATCTGATGACAGTGGATCGCCCACGAGTTGACATCGAATGCGCTGGTCATGTATTGCAATCGTCCGTCATCCTCAACTATAGGAAAAACCCGAATTTTTCAACACCAGTCAAACACTTTGATGTGGTAAGTAATCGTACACATTAAATATCATTACGACACAAGATGAATCCTGCTTAAAGCAACGAAAGTGATGTTTAAAGAGAAGAACTTAAAACAGAAATTCGCATTAGAAAACTTGTGAAGGGTTGGAGTTTAATATTGATTGCTACCCCTTCATTAGCATAACATTTTGTCACCGGACTATTGTACAACTGATAATACTCTCCATTGATACATTCGGTTCATAAATCATTTTGAATACAGATAGAAGTTATTCACGTGATTATTTCATCAACACGTACAAATAATTGATTAAGAAATCATTGCGGCCATATCTGAATCTATTAGAGGTATTATTTTCTTCAACAAGTGTGTGTGGTCCTCTAAGCATTTTGTTGTTAAGACTGCACTGACAGATTTTACAGAAAGATCTATTTTCCAATAATATTTCGTATGTAGATCATTTTCCTTTTACAAGAAGTCATATGTCTAATATGTAATTTAGATGCCTCTGTCTCACAGAATATCGTAATTAGGTTTTATCGTAAGTCTACTGTATAATTTCTACGTTTTCCTCGGGCAAAACATCGTAAATCTAGTGCATCACTTACATGTGTCCAATTTATTTATATACGTTTTGATTCCATAATGTAATTTTTATGTCTCTTGACAAATCAAGTTCAATATATCATTTTGATTTTTCTCTGTGATAAGATAGTAAGTATTTCCACAAAATTTCGATGTTATTCTCTGAAAAGACATTACAAGTCCAATATATCATTTCGATGTCTCCTTCTGAAGGGACATCATAATGTCATTTCGATGTTTCCTGCTGAAACAACATCGTGTGGGCATCGTATCACCTTTATGTCTCCATCTGATAAGTTGTCGATCCATGACGACTAGTCGTTAAATATGTATCATATTATTTGCACAAGACTCCATCTGTTACAACATCACGCAACGAACATGCGACCAGATATTCTTTATCAAGGAACAGCGTAAGTAGATCAAAAAATTGGAGTTCCTTCGTAGGAAACATTGCAAGTTCAGCATATGGTTTTTAGTTATCGCTCCATTTCAAAAACTATTATCAAGGAACAGTATATTTGCAATAAGCTTAAGTAATTGTCAGATTAGTGCAGTCCTTCAGAAGACTTCGAACCTAACTAAAGGCATCTCTCAGCTTACACTTTTCAGTTCAACAGCGGTAGATAAATGTTCGAAATCAAGTAAATAATTCAAAAATGTTCATCTAAGCTGATTCTTTTACTTTAAATATGATCTTGCATTAGTAAGATTTAAATTCCTTTTAACGGCCTTAAACCCATAAATCAAATAATCATTAATACAAATATATAAAAAATGAATGAATTCAACGTTGCAACATTATTTATAGTTAAACATATTCGTATGAATCGGATATTGTGAAACAAATTCAAGATTACTCAGGGGAAGACTTCTCTGCTAATAAGAAAGCAACAAGTATACCTGAATGTGTATCAGTATGTGTGTCTGTATATGTAGTGTCCGCGTAGGACCAAGACCATTCAGCCGATTTTCATTAAATTTGGAACGGAATTAGTATGTAGCTTAAGGATGTGCACCTCTATGAGTTTTTTCGAAAATTAGAATTTGTTTTTGTTTTTTTTATTTCAATTTAAACCAAGAATTGAATTAAATGGCTCTTTGTATAGGTAGAAATTACCACAGCATTTTGAAATTGTACCGTTGGAAAGCCCGCAAAAAACTGATCCAGAAAGAGATTTTTTTTCTTTGTGATAAGCCTCGAAGCCTCTAAGCTACATACTATAAAAAAATAGTTGTAAGCGAAATGAGTTGCAGTTCAAAAAAAGTTTTCACGGTAATAAAATTTAATTTCATTTTCCCCAGACTATTAATAGAGCGTTTTAGTGTTATTTTGTTTGGAACGTTGCCAATTTGTGTGTCTACATTAGTGATGTAACGAATATTCGGCCACTATTCGGTATTCGGCCTATTCGGCCCTGTGGCCGAATATTCGCCTGGCCGAATAGTAATTTCATCACCTAGTCGAATATTCGGCCTGGCCGAATACTGGGTACGGCCAAATTCGGCCTTGCCGAATATTGCTGCTGTAGTAAAAATGTAAAAAAAAATAAAGAAATTAGTAGATTTTAAACATTTACAATTGCATTATAATTATCGCAAAAAAAATATACATTAGTATATAGTTTTAATAAATAAAAAAAATTTAGAAAAAAGTTCTTTTTTTAAAACCTTGTTTTAGGCTTGACTGAGCAAAAACAGATTTTAAAGTTGTAATATTGTATTTTATATTTAGAATTGGCTCCCAAAAGCTGGTAATAGTTAATTATGATGTAGAATATGATAAATTAATTTTGTTATTATTAACAAAATGGAAGTCAAACTTTGTTTGGGTAGACTGATTTATTGTGAATATTGGATATGAGAGAAACGCGAAAAGCCTAGAATATGTCACGAATATTTAGATAGCATAAGTTATTAGGGTTTTTGAAAATAAAAATATATTCCAGTTAAGTGTATTAAATTTTAATAGATCTTTTAAAAATGGGTATGTAAAAAACCCCATAAAATAAAAATATTAACTTTTATAACTTTTAAAATATCTTCATAAAACAGTTTTGAGCAAAGAAAAATTCACGAAGCAATAGTAATTCTTTCATTTGAATTAAATAATTAGTATAATAATGATAATGTTTACTATCATAAAACCTGTCATTTCTATTCCGCTTGTGGATGAAATTCTTAGTTTTATTACATTCAAAACAATAGAGAAAATAGATTAATTTTAAATAGTTTTAAATCCTTAACAAACAGAATTAAATCATACATCATAGATTGTGTGTAATTAATTGGTGTTTGACTTTGTGAATAATTTTTAATTTGATAAATACTTTCTATTACAATGATTTTCTAGAAATTTTAGTATTCGGTATTCGCCTAAGACATTGGCCGAATATTCGGCTTCGGCCTATTCGGCCTACAAGAAATGACCGAACATTCGGCTTCGGCGTAGGAGGAATGGCCGAATATTCGGTATTCGGCTATTCGGCCAAACCACTATTCGTTACATCCCTAGTCTACATGCATATTTTGCTAAATAAAATTCTATTCACAAGGTTTTTAATTTGAGGTGATACCGATTTATAATTTTTCTTTTCCTTTTTTTTCTTTTTGGCTTTTGATTCCTTTTCCTTTTTGAACGATTTTATTTCCTGCGGTACTCGGGCGATCGATATCTTTACACTGATTTCTTTATTTTGACAGTTATTTGTGCGGAACCGTTCCCCATACTCTACAGGATTTTATTAAGAATTGTTGCCCTGAATAAAGATTTTTGTTATTTCCAATTATTATTTCTATTTATATTTCCTTCCCTCCAGTGAATTAGCACACGTGTTGTTTCCCTATTTGAGCTGGGATGAAAGGTTTTTCCGCTTTCAAAGTTTTGCTTGTTGCTGTTAGTTTCTGCAAGCAACAAAATTTCGTCTTTCGTTTTTACTGGAAAGGGATAGTAGATAAAAATTAATTATACTAAAAATTCTCAAATAAAGCTATTCCAATGGCTTATAACCGTCCTTTTTGTGTGGGTATTTGAACTAAACAAACAAAATGCTTTTTTCCCCTTTCTTTCTTTCTTTCTTTTTTTTTAATGTGTGTGTTTTGTAAAGAAAAAAAAGTTGCTTGAATGTATAGGATTGCCGTGGGCGGCTAATTTTTAATTCTTGAAATGCTATACATTTTAATAAAATAGCATAATTTACACATAAAACGTTACCACTTTTCTCCACCAGACCCCCACCTGTTAGCCGAGGCCTTTGGGTTGCTTGCGCACGGGGCGAGGTAGTGGGGTCCAAGGATTGTACATGCACGTATCCCCAAGTGTACATGGTGGGTCTTCAGCACGTATCGAACGCGCGACCTTTCAGGTGGAAGTCCGACGCTCTGACCACTAGGCTACCACGGCCTCAAAACGTTAGAACTGGATGTATCATAGCAAACTGACTGATGTTTTCATTTTTGATACGGGCAGGGCCGTGCGGGTACCTCTAGTATTATATAAAATAGGAAATATACCCATTTCATTTTTTAAAGCTGAAGTAACATAAGATCAGCTTAATTAAAAGAGGCAATAATTTTCAAAAGACAGTGGATTTAAAAGGAATTTATACAGATTTGGAAAAAAACATTTTTGATTAACTTTGTTTCTTGTGTCTTATATTAAAAATTTAGCCCAAGTTCGATTGTCGTATTAAACGTCATTGTTAGTAACCTGTTTTTTTTTCTCTCTCTCTCTCGTTCGCAGGAACTGCCTGATCAAGAACTATACTGTCCTCCTCTGACCATCCGTGTGATGGACTGTCGCAGTTTCGGTCGTTTCACCTTGGTGGGCACCCACGTCATAAACAGCCTGCAGCGATACGTTTTCAAGCCGCAAATCACACAGTACAATCACACAATAAGTCAAACGCTGCTAGCAGTGCACGCGGACGACGTCGTAATTGACATCGACCAGGGTACCAAAGAGACGCTTATTATACTCGATTATGTAAGTCTTGGATCGATTTCTTTTTTCCTCTCATTTGGTCACAACACTTGTAAACGTGTATTTTCCTCCCGTCTACAAGTGTTGTGACCCCTTTTATAAGATTTCTGCAAAAAAATCTGAATCTTCCTACCATAGTTCAATCTCAGTATTATATAACGATATTAACCAGGGGCCACCAAACTTTTTCATCATCGACCTCTAAAAATTTTCGAATTCTCTTATCGAGTCCTTCTCTAAAAAATTTTTGAAAAATATTTTTCTTAAATTGCTTATTTTACTTTGACAAAATCAAAATTTGACATAAACCTGTAAAAAATATATATACTCGTATATAAAGTTATATATATTCATAATCACTATACAGGTCGAGCTTCTGCATAGAATGACTGCAAAAATGTCTTAGAGCCCAGTAAATGCGGTTCGCATTTACGAAAAAATTTTCTGAAAAATAAACGAAATAAGATATAACTGCCTGTTATCGAGATTTCCAACATGCTTTAAATTTGTGTCTTCCTAAACTATTATATTTCGAGGTAAAAGAACATCATGCATTTTTTAGGGAGGAAGACAGAAATATGAGTTCAAAGATGCCGATGGTCAATCGAAGAAAAAGAAGAAGAAACAAACTGAAGAAGAAGGAGTTGATGACGATGAAGAAAACAAAGATTGGTGGACTCGTTATTTTGCTTCCTATGAGGCTATGATCAAAGTAAGAAAAACTGTATACTATATTTGAAATGATCTTGTGTACCATCATTTTAAACTGACTTACAATTTTTTTAATTTTCCCACTGAAAACGTTAAATTCCTTGGACTTTCATTTGCAGGAGAAAAGTGAGCCTCCATGTAGTCCTAGCACAATGAACGGCGACGTCCTGGTCTGTTCGGAGGACGGAACTGCAGAAGAGACCTTGAGCGGCAAAGATGCCCGGAAAGCAGAAAAAGAACTGATACGCCTGGAGACCCAGCACCAGGCTGGTAATCAGCAGATCATCCCGAAGAGAACATTGAAAGGGACCTCGACAGCAGTGAGACTGGCACAGAGACTTAGCCCGAAATCGCACAGGAAAGTCATGTCTGAAGAATCGCTCATCAAGGTGAGATTGCTAAGAATTTTCAATACGGTAAATTACTTTGGGACTCATAAAATGATGCCTCAGTGCCGGTTATTACTTAAGCGAACGTAAGAATAATTGGTGACACTGTTTTTAATCAAAGTAAAAAGGAATCCTGTGGTTTTAGGATAAGAAAAGCAAAAATAGTTATTTTGCAAGTTCTTTGGGGAACATTAGAAATTAGTCACGAAAATTGTTTCAGTTGTAGTGGGAGAAACACAAATATTCATTCCGAAATCTCGCAGGACTCGAAGATAACGATTCGCCAGTCCTACATCAAGGTCGAACGATGTTAATTTAAAACACTTCGCTACGGATTTTGCATTTTTTATTAGTAAGCTTTTGGGTAGTAAATATTATTAAATTAGGTAAAAAAAAATCACATTAACAGGAGAAACTTCATCAATGCAAAATATACAAGAGTTCATCGTAAATATTCAATGAATATTGCTGAGCAATTTCAATCAGAAAAGAAAATAAGTCCACTAAAGTATGTTTCTCATTTTACAGATCTACTCTTGTGAATTGGAGAATGTGATAGATTTCGGAGGATTTCGAGAATGGTTGCATTCTTTCGAGCTATATAGAGGAAAAAGAACGGGAGATGAACTGGAAGATCAAAACAGAACTGTTGGAGTATTCAAGGTAGAGATCCCTTTTCCTCGATTTTAAATAAGTTTTATTCTAAAAACATGTGTTTGAGAACATAAATTTAAAACTAAATACAAATTTGAAAACAATTTCCCCTTTCTTCTTGTAGTTTATTTTGCTGTTCTGTAATCTGAGTCATGTAATTCGATATTTTAAACGACTATGTTCATATGATGTTTGTTGTTGTTACTAATCCCCCTGGCATAGGAAAGCCTACTACCAGCTCCAGAAGATCAATAATCCACTGGCTTAGGGTGATATGCAGTCTCATTTTAGAGCGAGGAACCACGAGGGCTGAAGACTGACTCGACCTCAAATTTTGTGGTTTCTTAATTTTTGAACCAGATCATAGATGAGAGACCATCTTTGGGATTGGAACCCCCAGAGGTATCGTTTCACTTGGAGGACTTTGGAGCCACGACCTATTTAACGTGCACCAGCTCCCTTTAGTGTACACGGCCCACAGGAACTAGCCACGCGACGAGAGGTTGTCACCCTCCCAACCACTGACCTAAGTCGATGTTGCTTAACTTGCGGTGCTCTGCAGGAACCGCAATCAATTACTGTTCATTCTAAACCATGATTTGTATTTGTGTTACAATCAGTAGTAGAAATATTTTCAAAATGCTTCTTGCCATACTTCTCTCATTCTAAACACACTAATAATGATTGAAACGTTTACCATACTTCTTAAAAATAGACTCATCTATGTTCGAAACTATTTGACTTTTTACTGCTGACCAGTAAATGATTCTTATGAAATTAGATTTGGATTTTTTGCTGTAATTATGTCAATGTAGAATGTAGTTGAAAACAACTTCTACGTGAAGATTTATCATGATGCTGTTTTTAATTGGATACGCTGCAGGAGAGAAACTTTCAGGAGTTTTAGAGCTCCTGATCGACTCCTACAACAATTGTAACACGCTTGTCGAGATTAGTGCTTAAGTGTTGTTTTTTTTTTTACTGTACCAAGACTAAAATACTCGTAAGTTATCTTTGTTTTTCCTTAACCAAACTTATAAGAAAAAAGTACTATTCAATAAATTTAAAGAAATGCTAGACAAAGATAATTCAAACCATTTTTTATTTGAGTATGATTTTATAAAATATGATAGTTTCTTTTAAATTTTACTTGCGGTTTTCTCCGACCAGGTTTCGCGATGTTGGAGTATTATTTACAACAATTCCATATTAGCTTAAAGAGGGAATGAGAGTGCCGTTTGAGATAAACCTTCTTGCTTTTGATCATCTTTGGTTCAGTTGGCGCTTCCGTACTTGCTTTCGCCTGAATATGAAATTTCGTTACCTGAAGAGTTGAATACGTTTGAATAAGTGTGTATGTCTCCATTTCCTAATACAAATTCTTTGATTTCGAAACATGTATTGGTCTTTTTCTCTAAAATGTATCATTCCATGCAGTGCTGGGAAATTTTGGCTTTATGCATAGATAATTATGCATTCTCAGAAAGCTGTAAATTCTCTTTTAAATAATTTTAATTTAGCAATTTAATAATCGACAGTTTCTCTTCTTTTTTTTGGAAAAAGCTGGGGAAAAACATTTTCTTCTGAGATTTGGCAATAAAAACGTCAGAGGATTTCTGGTAGAACAGCAAATTATAAAATTTCGAAAATTAAAAAATATTTTTAAAAACGAAGACCTTCCTCAAAACAAGAATTATGAGACAAAATCGAAATTCGAATCTTCACGCGAAAGTCATCTCTTTTCGTTTAATTAAAGAATTCCAGGGAGGGTCTCAAACCCCTCGGCTTTCTCTGTTCAAAAAAAAAAAAAAAAAAAAAAAAAAAAAAAAAAAAAAAAAAAAAAAAAAAAAAAAAAAAAAAAAAAAAAAAAAAAAAAAAAAAAAAAAAAAAAAAAAAAAAAAAAAAAAAAAAAAAAAAAAAAAAAAAAAAAAAAAAAAAAAAAAAAAAAAAAAAAAAAAAAAAAAAAAAAAAAAAAAAAAAAAAAAAAAAAAAAAAAAAAAAAAAAAAAAAAAAAAAAAAAAAAAAAAAAAAAAAAAAAAAAAAAAAAAAAAAAAAAAAAAAAAAAAAAAAAAAAAAAAAAAAAAAAAAAAAAAAAAAAAAAAAAAAAAAAAAAAAAAAAAAAAAAAAAAAAAAAAAAAAAAAAAAAAAAAAAAAAAAAAAAAAAAAAAAAAAAAAAAAAAAAAAAAAAAAAAAAAAAAAAAAAAAAAAAAAAAAAAAAAAAAAAAAAAAAAAAAAAAAAAAAAAAAACCCCTTTTTTGGATTTAATTTTTTAAAATATTTTATTTTATACAATATCACATCATGCAAAATTTAACAACTTTTCAAAAACTCCATTTTTGTCTTTTAACCAACCAAAATTATTGTTGTTATGCTTAACCAGAATAACTTTTGTGGTCGTAATAAGACAATTCTATCGATTAAAAAGTTATATTTTTGGCCAGAAATCAAAATGCAAGTGCTTACAATGAATGTCTGTTCATCAAAACCAGATTTTTTTTTTTTTTACTTTGCTTCTCATAATCTTTTTCTTTATTTTGAAGTTAAGAATTAAAGATAACAGGATGCTGAAAAATTGATTCTTAAACTCTTTTCAGGCTTGGAGTAATCGCGATTACGTAATCGTAATCGGCTGTAATCGATTACATTTTGACAAAATCGTAATCGTAATCTGATGATGGCATATTCTCATAATCATAATCGAAGTTGTGTAATCCCGTAATCCTTTTTCTCCCGGAATTTTAATCGTAATCTTAAGGAAAAAATCCGTAATCTGCTAGTCCTGCAATCGTGTAATCTTGACCTGCTGAAAGCTGAAATTTTTAGCGCTACCCTTGGATAGAAGAGATAAGATTACAAGAAAAAGGATTCAAACTGTGTACTGAAGTCCTATCCTAAGCGGTCTGTAACCTATGGGCGATCATAATATAAAAGGTTCTGTGTGGCGGTCGCAGAGCCTTGATGGCAGGACCATATAATAGTCTGCTAGAGACGCTTGTTGTCCTACTTGTTGCGGTCTCTCAGAATTCTTAATTGCGGCTCCACTCTCCATGGGGAATGGCTGGAGAGCCCGAGAAGAAAGGGAGTCTGGTCTGGATATGTCACTCGCATCACCTTGGGGCTCTCGGGGGGGGGGGGGGTGTCTCCGGTCTCCTCGCGTCTTCCAGTTTCGGTACAAGAGCGGTAATCTGTCCGCAAGTCACAGATTTCAGGGTAGATAAGAAAGGGGAAGGTGTCTATAGAAGGACCAAATGCATCGGTCATTTTGCTTCCTTAATTACCCCTTCAAAACATATTCAAATGGTTGGGCAATAGGCGAGAGTCTGGACGGGACCGCCGCGAGTAAAAGAGAGTTCCCCCTTTCTTCTCTCCGCGAGGGTCCCGGTTTGGAGCCGGCAAAGAATGGGCGCCCCATTTTCCCTTTCAATAATCGAAGTAGACTGCCCCCCTGAAAATCTAGTGTTGGTACTATCACCTACACACATAAAGAGACATGAAATGACTTTTGTGTTTTCGCCTTTCTTTAACGGCAGAAGTGAAGAATTTTTCTAAAGAATAGCACATTTACACTTCAGCAATTTAGGAGCAGGCGTACATGATGCTCTATGCTTAAGATGCATGAAATCTTAACCCTGGTACGTGTGATTATTATTCTTTTTAAAAATATGTTCTTCGAATATTTAAAAAAGTACATACATTTAAATCTTAAATTTATTTATATTTTAATGCTAATATTCTTTTTAATTAATAGGTATGTAAAAGAAAATGATATATGTTCAGACATTTTCCCAATTGTTTTTTACATGCATGAATTAATATTTAGGAATTATTTTAAAAAATTAATTATCTTTTTCTTCTTAGAATTACCTCAACAGAATTTTGTATTTCAGTTGAATCTTGTACGTTAAATTTGTGTTGTAAAATTACTTGCACTTTATTTTTTTATTAAAACAGTTAGTACATGGAAAAAAATATATGCTCGTGCATGTTAAAAAAAAAAAAAACCACAAAAATCATATTAAAATATTATAGTCATTCGTATTATAATTATTCTTCATATTACTTTTTAACGATTACTAATTTTGCTAAGAGTTATTTGAATGTTCATGTTCAAATTTTTTGAAATTATTCTAAAATGCAGCATTTATTTTCAAAAGATTATTTATCTCTTACACTATCTGAATATTTTGTTATCCCGTGCAATTCATGCACATCTTATAAGTGATTTCATAAAGAATCATAGAAAATTATTATTTTCAGTAAACTAATTGGTGTTATGTGAAATATTTGCACAATTTAAACTAGAAAATAAATACAATGGAGAAATATACATTTTCAGAAATTGCGGCCAACTAAATTTTGATTGTATGCACACAAAATAACAATGAACCAGGTAAATCACTTATGCATTATATATACATTTAGTGCATCGTCTTTGCTTATATACAAAATACGATCAATGTAGTTATCCCTCACATGAGTTTTAAATATTCGAAAAATACTGAATGTGCCTTTCCTGATTATACATATATATATATATAATGCAAATTTTTCATTTCTGCAACAACGCCATAATTCCAGAACTGTGATGATGAAATTGTTTCATTATAATTGCATTCATCATCATTTCAGTTATCTCTTATAAAATCAAAAATTTAATAAAAAATCATAACTTTTTGATTTATGACACTATTGTGAAAATGAGAGTTGTATGCATAAAATCGGATAATTTTATGCTAATCTAATCGTAATCAAAATCGTAATCAGATGTCATAATCGTAATCGATTACATTTTTCAACGACTGTAATCGCTGCCGTAATCGTAATTACTTTTTGGCAAAGGATTACAATCGTAATCGTAATCATAATCTCTCAATTTCTCCCTTTGTAATCGTAATCGTAATCGATTACGTTTCTTTGTAATCGACTCCAAGCCTGACTCTTTTAAACATTTTTTTACATGTTTTTAGATTTGTGATAGAATTACATTTTTGTGTCATTCCGTTGCAAATAAAAAAAGTTAAAAAAATAGGCAAAATAGTACATATAGAAATTGTTTTTTCAATATTATAATATTTCTGAACTGTTAACAAGGAGATGCAAAGAATAAAAAGAATGTTTTGATGAATGTAACTTAACTGCAAGCACTTGAATTTGATTTTTTCATCAAGAATCATTCCGTGACGTATGGAATTGCCCAATATTAAAAAAAACTTGCTTACTAAAATATGGCCTGCTTTGATCTTGTTAAGTCTGTAACAAGGGCATACATTCATACAGTCATGCATTCATACACACATACATGCATACATACATACACTCATACATATGTATGAATAAATATACATTTTCATAAACATAGTAGGGGAGAGTTGGATAAAACGGGATAGTCGGACAAAACGGGATACGTCGTCTAGGGACCAGGCTAGTGCTGGTATTTCGCGGACGACAACAAAAACTTGTTCTCCAGTAGTCATTACATCAGTCGCAGTTCGTCCTGCCTCGAGAGTACTAGTTGATGGAAAATTGTAGCTCTTTTTTTACTCTGTTTCCTGGCTACTTTCCAGCTTTACGTGCGTTGTTTTCTACATTATACTGCCTACATGTATGGGAATATTATTCCGATGAGTATTACATTTGATTAAGCATTTATTAAGGGATATTCTCATGTGGAGTCTATCTAATTTTACTTTCACGTTTAAGCAACAGCCATGTTTGTTTCGAAAAGTGTCGGAGTTCGACAAAACGGGACACTTATGAGTTGGATAAAACGGGATAGATTTTTATGTCCCGTGTTATCCACCAATGTATTTGTTGGCCTATTACTTTTTTAAATAGACATATATATGAATGTTGACGTAAGCCTTAGGAACAGCTTAATTATATTAGCTTTTTATCTTTCTGAAAATTTTAGTTTTTTTATATAGTAATGAAAAATTTGTTCATTAACGTTTGTTATTGAGCAATGAAATTATTTTCGATTCTAGGATTTCACATCTTTCTTTAGAACTAATTTCAGTGTATACTCTGCAGAAAATTTGAACTTTTTTTTAATAAACTTAGCAATTTTCTTGACAGAAAACAAAATTTCACCTAAGTAGCAAAGAACTTCAACCAGAAACAGCTGGAGTGAGACAAGCATGGCTCAGGCTGTTCACGCTGTGCTAGATGGAACTATGGGTTTCATTCAAAAAAGCAGCCGACTTAAATATAGTTCGAAAAGCTACGCTTGAAAGAAAAGTTAAGAAAAGCTCGTACAAATACATTGATACCTAAAATGGCAGCAGTGAAAAATTCAATGCTGAACAAGAAAAAGCGAAGTGCTTGTTGAAGTATGTTTTGGCTCTAGAAGAGAAGTTATTTGGTATAACTCTAACGGACATTCGAATGCTAGCATTTGAGTTAGCTGAGAGAAACATTATTAAGCATAATTTTAACGCAGAAAAAAATGTCTGCAAAGTGTTGGTTGTATTCAGTTCTTGGCAGACATAAGGAACTCAGCCTCCGAAATCCAGAACACACGAATATGGCCCAAGCAAAAAGGGTTTAATTGCGCTACAGTTAAGCAGTTGCCGAAGAGGAGGACGACACATTTTTATTTGACTTTTGTTCAGCTATAGACCTAAATGAAAGGTCTTCTTTCCCATTTTGTAAATAATAATATAAAAAAACTCTTTTTTTTAAGTTTCTGATTACTGAAGATATTGTTCTTTCTAGCAGAAATTTTGCTTTGCAGTTTTTTGTCAGTTAAATATGCTTTTCAGTTAGTTTTATGCAAAATATTAAACATTGTAATCCCTATCCCGTTTTGTCCAACCCAGGTACGCTAAAACGGGATTCGTAAGGGTTTGGTAAAAAATTTTTTTTACTATTTCAGTCATTAAAATTAGTTTAAAATATGTTTTTTGGGTGCTTCAATAAATGTTATAGTTACAGAAAAATTATTGTGTAGTTTTCTTCAACAGATTTTCCGCAGTAAATAGAAACAAGAATGGTATCCCGTTTTGCCCAACTCTCCCCTATATATTTTAATAATGTGGGTACTTTATATTCCTAATTTTAATTTATTCAGTAGTCAGTAGACATTTTAATGAGGTTTACAAACATATTTAAGTGTCAATTTATGTGTTTATCGTTTTAAAGAAGAATTAGAATTAACTGCTTATTTCTGGACTATATGATTCTCTGGCTGAACAATAATGATCATTTCAAAGTTTCTCTTGTTTATTTTTCTAGTTCTAGTTTTATTTAGATTTATATATATTTTTTGTTATTGTGCAAAGTTCTTAGCATCTTGAACATTTCAACTGATGAATCACTTTTGTGGAATAAAATTATTTGAAAGTTATTCTTCTCATTTTGGTAAAATTAAAGTTACCGAGTTTAGCAATTTTATTTTTAGCAATTTTAACTTTGACAATTTTATACAAATTTAAATAGTTAAGTTCATTTACCAATTTACTAGTTAAGTTCATTTATAGTTCATTTCAAATCTCTATTTTATTTTCAGTTGCGTTTAAAGTCCCTGGAAGCACAAGAAGAAAAAATTGACAGGTTAAAGAAAGAAACAACTGAAGCTAAGAAGAAATCTCCAACTTTTATGTCTTTTGCTGTTGAGGTTGATCAGTTTTCCAAAGAATGGGATGTAATGTCCAGAAGACTAGGTAAATGTTTTTGATTCATGAAAATATATGTTGCCTGAGATTATTGTATTGCAATAATCAGCTATTACATCTTAATTGAGTTTACCTCTATTAAAACAAAAGATTTAAACCCATATTTTCAATAAGTTCACTTAAAATTATATTTTAATGTTGGTAAGTTTTGGTATGAAATTTTAAAAGATATAAATTAAGATTTTAAATATATTATTAAGAGTTAAATTATGCATATCAAAATTAGGTAGTTAGGAGAATTCTTTAAACCATCACTTCTAACTGCCGAATTTGCCATCAACATTAATCTAACTCTAAGATCAGATGAAAGTTTTGACATGCAAACAGTAGTGGTTGAGAATTATTCTGCATATTATGAAGCTTTCGACTGTTCTCAAGTTTTAGGTTAGGCTTAACAATATATTTTGTAAACCTGTTTTGACTTTTTTAAGTAATTCATGTTTTCAAAACATATTAATTCATTAAAACTCAACAGTCAAATTTTTACCTGAAAGAGAACTTCAAACTTGCATGTTGTGTCAGGATGTCGAGATCTTTATTGCAATGTCCCCATTGGGTTCTGAATAGCTACAAATTAGAGTAATAGGTTGGATACCCAAACAATGTTTAGGGAGTATCCAAGCATTGTAAGAAACTTGCAATTTAAATTTTTTTCAGAAATGTTATTATTGCGAGCTTTCTGCCGCTTAATGGATACTCTATAAAATGTTTAATAGTTTATTGGGGTTAACATTTTTGTGCTGTAAAAAGATTTATATTCTTTTTGTGGTCATAATTGTGATATTGCATATCACATTTTTCTTATTTTGAATTATTTTTTTTATTTCACTAAAACATTTTTCAATTATTTAAAATTTTATAGGTAATGCTCGTATATTTTTATCACTATTCGTATGTGTACATTTGATTAAATTTTTCTAAATTATTCTCTTATTACCATTAAAATTTCGCGTATTTCAGTAATTGATTTGTAAATTTTTAAGTTTTTTTTTTTTTACCATGTTAAGTTTCCTTTTTCATACGAATCTCTTTCGATTTTTTCCAATGTCGCATTTTTTTCAAAGTAGCCATCTTTTCGTAGCGATTCAGCTTCCCTCATCCTCCGAGATCTTATCAGGTTCTTTTCGTAGCGTCTGTGCCTGACGCACTCATTTGTTCCCGCCAAAACCTCCTGCATTCTTATTGGTTCACGTGACATGCGCTGTTGCCATCCGCCATACGATGCGAGGAGAAGCTAAAAGATCTAGTGTCATCTTAGCAAAATCTTTCGTGCGGCGTTGACGTAAATTGACCTCGCTCCCATAGCAGAAAGGCAAAAAAATGGCCAAGCATAAGAGGGATATTATCCCGGCTCTTCAATGCCGCATAACATAGGCGGCTCGCCAACAGCTTAGGCCTTTTCTTTTTATTATTTTTTGAATTTGGAGCAAAAGCACAAAATACTGATGTCTCACATTGATGCACCTGTTCTTCCTGATCTATAAAGATGCCAGCACTCTTCCGAGCCACAGGGGCCAGGAGGCTCGCGGCCTATCAGCACTGCAATTTTTTTTAAAGGAGCTGGCAACCTATTTTGTTTGTAATCTTAACCATCTTGAAGTATCCGAAACTTCATCTGGCTGGATAATGATTTCCGACAAGGCGCTCTGTCGAAGTTCTCCCATCTGACCATCTTTGACTACCTAAAGTAGGCTTCACGGATGTAGTGCAGTTTTCTTTTTCTCTACACTTGTGACAAAATTTTTAGCAGTCGGCGATAGGGTTCAAGGACTCTCTGCATTTTTTAGCTTCACTAGGTTGTGTGGCAGAAATATGCTTCTCTTTTTTCTCTTCAAGCAATAGTAATGTAAATTGTGAATTAATGTTGTTTTTTGGTGATCACCATACCTCAATATTTGCCCGTTTAATTTTTTAAGAGTATCTTATATGAAAATGCTTTCCTCCAAATAAATCTTTTTTTTAATTTCAATTTCTTGTTAAGTTTTTTTCCCATGATCAACACAGCAACTACAATGGGGTAGGTCAAATTTTTATTTTTGTATAAAGCTTAAAAACATTCGAGGCAGTCGATGGTCTGAGAGTTATTGCGACACTTTGCAAAATTAAAATTTCTAATTATGTCTATCCAATATTTTGGCCTAATCAAAATTTTTGGGGAGATTAATCAGTTTGAATGCATCAAATAAGTAAAATTAAATTCGAACGAGGGGAGGGGGGGGGGGCACACCATATATTGGTGCCGCAAATTATTTTGAATCCAATTTATCCCATCAACCAAACACCAGTAATATCAAAACAGTCCTTCTTTTTTAGCTGAAATGGAACGAAGTCTGAATCATGCAATGTTGCAAAGTCCTCCCGTCAAATTTCTGGAAGCCGCTAAAGCTCTTGATACATGGCTGGGAAGTGTCCATGAGGCATTGATTTCAGAACAAATATCTTTGACAGATTTACAGATGATGAAAGAACAGTTAGATAAATTAAAGGTATGTTTCTTTTATCGGTGTATTTGATATACCTGAAAAATATATTTTTAAAAATTTCTATTGTTATGTAAGAAAAAATTTGTAATCTTATTTTATGTAAGATTATGTTTTGAATTGAATAATTGTAGAAAATGATTTGATCCTTGGCAAGACCTTAGAAATCTACAGGATTTTACCCCCCTCCTCCCCTCGAAGACTGATACTACTTTACCTTGTAATGAATATTATTAGTTTTTAGGCATGAATGGATACATTGCTTAAAATACCAATACTGTATCAAACTTTACAGAACATCACAGAGCAAATTTTCTCACAATCAGTTATATAATGCATATGTATGGTCAGATCTTGATTTAGTAAACCCCTGTTTTTCTGATTTTTTAAAACATTTTTATGTATTTTTGGCCCAACAGAATGTAAGGCAAAAGCCTCTAATCAATGAGAAATGTAGCCAACCCCAATATTTTTACGGTCATCAATTTTTTAACATAACTTTTTAAAACTGAAAAATTAAGACCCAAATATTGAATGATGACGTAGTAAGCATTCAAAATATGTATGAAGGATAATTTGAACAAAATATTTTTTTAAGCCATGTTTAAATGTTTCGGTGCTTTTTTCTTCTAGGAATTACAAAGCACAATTGAGGAAGAAGAGGCTAATTTGCAGTATGTTAGTACTACTGGTAGTCAACTCCTCCAATCAGATTTGGATGCACCTTGGGCAAATGATTTAAGTCATCAACTTCAGCATTTAGAATTTACATGGTCGGAAGTTTGTTCTCTCATCCACCTCAAAAGAGATAAGTTAGAAAAGTATGTTCTGCAACTGGAACAATTCCAAGTAAGCATATTGCTGTTTTCTCTTTGAATTAAATTAAGTACAAACTTCCAACTGAATAATTGCTGCATTGAATAAAACAATGAAAATTATTTAGACTACAAGCAATGTACCATGTTTGATCTACAAATAAGCTAAATGATGGCAATTATGTACCAATTTTTACTAAAGATGGTACAAAGTTTCCGTATGGCCGAATATTAAGCTGTGATATGGCTTCTAACAATTTACGTTGCCAATATTCTTTTTACAACAGGGTGTCTACCGGTCACCGAAGTCACGGAAGTCCCCAAAAAGTCACCAAATCGGAAAATGGGTCACGGAAGTCCCCAAAATGTAACGAAATTGAATCACCGGTCACGAAAAAATTTGACGGCACTTAATGTTTTTTTCTCGGCCCGATGATTGCGACAGTTCGGTGCAGCAGCTATATTTTGAACTGAAAGTGGGGTTGATTGGGCGCGTTGGTTCCTGTTTGAAAGAATATGTGAAAGTTATAAAAAATGATCCACCAAATACAAAAAATTTTGAAATTTTGGAAAATTTTTTGGCTGATGATCTGCTACTTGGCAAAGTTAACTTTCTGCTGTCCATAACCAAGGAATTGGAAGAATTAAAAAAAAAAAAAATCAGGCTGATAAACTACTTGCACCTTATCTATATGATCATACATGTGGTTTATCAGTATTTTGACGGAGTTCCGTATTTTTGGTTATTTTGAAAATTTCGTTTCCGCGAAAATCCGTAATATTGGAAGGCTTTCTCCTTTTTTTTCTTTGGAAATTTTTGAAAGGAGTCTGCTTACATACCTGAATAGTTTTACAAATTAAGATTAAAAATTACGCATTTGGTCCGCTTTTTGCGCTCTGAAAGGTTAATCCCGATTTTTTACGCCTTTCTAAATCCTGTTGCATCACTCCGGTAAAACTGCCTAGTTCTCGTTTACTATCGGATTCTTCCTCTTGGACATCAGTAACTTTGAGCATACCATTATTTTTAATATTTCTTAAGTTTCAGCTTCTATAGTAAAGGACTTGCTTCCACACCCGTTCGAAATTTCAGCCGAAAAATTATTTAAGAAATATATTTTTTTAAAATTATTTTTAGCCTTTAAATTTTTGTGGATCAAACAAGTGACCTATTATTTTTAAATATTACATCCTTGTAGATAACCTAATTTTAAAAATATTTTTTGTCATTTTATTTAATTGTTGTTAAAAATAAAGTTTTTAAAAACAGGTTTTATGAAAATATACTAGGTCACTAACTAAATAAGTTTACAAAGTCACTAAAAAGTCACCAAATTGACTTTGTGAAACTTGGTAGACATTCTGTACAATTATTATAATATAATGAATGCATTGTCTTTTAAGTTATGCACAATTGTATTGGTTGAAATTTATATTTAACCTATAAGTTTGTCTGTTAAGGTGTGTAATGGTTTGTGTTCCCTTGTGTGAAATATGCCATAAACTGCACTTGATTCCTTATTTGTATAAAAATACTGCATTTCTTTAAACATGTAAGTTAAACCCATCTCATTTATAATGTTCCTCGGAAAAAGAAATTGGCCCTTTTCCCTAAAATAATCATGCAGAATTAAATTATTGCAATTGAAGCCCATGAAGTTGAAATGTAAAAATTACATGCAAGTAAATGCTTGTCAAATTCGACAAGAATCATAAGCGCTGATAATAAAAGAGGATTGATATTCTGTTTGATTATAACTCATTAAATGAGTTATAATCACATTTTCACTAGTGAGATAATAGCTGGCATCATACTTCATTTTAGAATAAAATATCTGGTCTCACAAACTGGATGCAAGATGTGGATACATTTCTTTCTGCCGAAGAGGCTGCTATCAATGATGTTGGCACTTTAGAAGCTCAATTGGAACAAAGCAATGTAAGTAAACCCTCTTTGAATTTTCATATGATTGATTTGAGAATGAATATTTAAGCGAATATATATATTAGTTATTCTTACTTAAAGCATAACACTTTAACTCAAAGTTTACTAGGGAATATGAATTATCATTACATTGGGAGCTTTTTTTTTTTTTTGCTCTCTTTCACTTTTTTAACTCCTTCCTCAAAGTGCGGTATTGAGAATGCGATGAGAATAGTCGTGTCTCCAATACCAAAATATTGGTTCAAACTTCGCCATCTTGTCGTCAATTGCAGAAGTTTTTCTTTTTAAATGTGCTTCAACTGAGACGCTCTTTCATATCCTTTCGTGGCATTTTCCCCCTTATGTGACAACATTGGCCTTTATGTATATACAGTCGACGCTCGATATAACGACCATCTCCGTTCCACAAAAAAAGGTCCTTATAACGGGTGGTCGCTATAAGAGGTAGAATTTAAAAATGTATATGCATTCATCATGCAGTATAGTAATTCCATTAAAATTGCCAATTTTTCAAAGATTCCAACAAAATGCTCAAATTATATTTTATCATTGGAATTTAAAAAAAATTGTCAGTGCAATATGTTATAATAAAATGTTAAACAGATTTTAAAGTAGAAAATATAAGGAAAAAATTACATACTTGCAAATCATTCATTTTCGGAAGAAAAAATCAGAAATGGTTGTTTGCCTTTTTTTAGCACATGTGATTTTTGCAAAACATAATTTTCCATTTCAGTTATTGATGACAAATAGTGTTCTGTATTTTCTTGCCTTTCAAAAAAACATTTTAAAGTCTCGATAGCATTAGACACATTTTTTATGCTAGGAGTTTTTGTTACAATTTCTTCCTCTTCTTCATCTGATGATGATGCATCAATTTCTTCCTGTCCACAATAACGGGAAATTAGTTCATCTTCTGACAGATGCTCGACACATTCCAAGTCATTATCGATTTTAGCGTAATCGTCAAAGTTCAACGTTGCATCCATGTTCATTTTCTGAGAAATTTCTTGCAGCATTTCCTCTTCTTCAACGAAATTTTCATCTTCGATTGCCGGACTAATTATTTCAGCAGTAGATTCCCTTTCCTCTTGCTTTTTAAAACCAGCATGATGGAAGCAATTCTTGATGGTTTTTTCTGAGACGTCATTCCATGCTGCTTTAGAGAGATGCAAAGCTGTTAGGACATCAACTTTGTAATCTTGATCTTCGTCGAGTGCAGAAACAACTCTTCGCAGTAGTAACTTCCTATAATTGCGTTTAAAACTCATAATGACCCCTTGGTCTAGTGGCTGAAGAACAGATGTGACATTAGGTGGAAAATATTCCACGGTGATTGATTTCAACCCATTTAGTTTGGGATGAGCCGTGCAGTTATCAATTACAAGAATAATTTTTCTACCTTGAATTGTCATTTGCTTATCCAAGCAACGTAGCCATTCCTCAAAAATGACAGATGTCATCCACGATTTGGAGTTGTTTTTGTACGTGACAGGTAAGGTTTTGAGTCCTTTAAAACATCTCGGCTTTTTTGATTTTCCGATCACTAAGAGTGGAAGTTTTTCAGTACCAGACATATTTGAGCATAAGAGGTTAGTCTTTGCTTGGCTTCTTTCCCTCCACTCGCAGTTTCGTTTTTTAAAACGAAAGATTTATCAGGTTTCATCATGAAAAACAGTCCAGTCTCGTCTGCGTTAAAAATATCCTCTGGAGTATAATTTTTGATAATTTCTTCCAGCTTTTCTTTTTTCCATGTGTCCACTGCTTCTTCATTCACAGAACCACTTTCGCCACAAAGCTTCCGGAATGAAAGACCATGTCTGGTTTTAAATTTTTGCAACCATCCGTCCGAAGCTTTGAACACAGTTTCGTCAATGTCCATTTTTTGAGCAAAAGTTAGAGCTTTTGACTTCAGCAAATTTCCATCTATTGGGACATTTTTTGATCGCATTATTTTCAACCATTCATATAAACCTTCTTCGATCTTCTGAAATTTCCCTTCACGGGACCGATTTCTAGAAGATTTGACTCCAATTTCTTCTTTTCTTAAAATTGAGTCCCGGTTGTTAATGATGCCAAATAAGGTGCTTTTGGGAATTTTGAAAACTCTAGCAATTTCGCATTTTTTAAAAACTTTTTTATCAACTTCATTTAAGATTTTAATTTTAGTATCTAGACATATCGCATTGCGCTTGTTTGAACCTGCCATCTCGTTCAATAGCGAAAATGCAACTCCTGTTTGCAGTATGCATTTCACTGAAGAACCTTATTCTTTTTTCACTCCTTCCCCCAGAGGATAACTAATCCAAGGCACGTGACCTGGAACCTGTCAACATTCAGGTTGAAGAGCAGGTTAATTTTTCTCGAACCCTCTCATTCACATTTCTGGAAGCAGAACTGAGCTGACATGACACCACCAGTCATGGACAGCAAGACTCCTTGTATTTCGGAGAATCGACCCTTGGGAAAACACGTGATTCAAATGACAAAAACTACCAATACATCTGTCAACCCCTTTTCCTAAAATCCGTAAAGTCCACGTGCTCTCTCCCCCTCTCTATTCTTTCCATACTATGGTGAGTGGTAATCCCCTCCCCCTGTCAAAGTTGGACTGACTGAACACTGAAGGCTGCATGCAGCTTGTCAGTAAACTATAATCAAGGTCATTTCAAGTTACAAATTTAGAAACATGTTCTTTTTGGAAAAATACCGGAAATAGTGTCCGTTGAATGAGGTCGCTGTATTGGATTGGGCGATACAGAACGGTCGTTATACCAAAAGCAATACCGAAAGCAAGCCCCAACTTTCTTCATAGGAAGAAAGTTGGGGCTTTTATCACTGGTCGTTATAATGGAATGGTCTTTATAATGCGTGGTCGTTATAACGAGCGTCGACTGTATATATATATTGTTACAAAACAGTTTAAAGTGCACATATATTGAAGATATTCAGACAATAGTTGGATAAGGTTTGTTGAGATTGTGCATGCTGACAGGTGAAAAAGACTTAATCAAAACTAACAAATCAAAATTAGTCAAATATTAGGGAGGCTGCAAATGACATTCCTCAAATTAGAATTGACAAGTACTTTTAAGATTTTTATTTTAGAATTGAGAAGAACAACATTGTTCTGCAATGGATTCCAAACCATTGCAGAATTTATGGAAATGAGCAAGAGGATATGTTAGCGAAAAGTGGTTTACAATTGCATAGCTGCCAACACTTTACAGAAGCTTTCCTCATTTTGTCTCTATTTTCCTCTTTTCGTCTCCATTTTCCTCTTTTCCGTGCTAATGATCAGATCTTCCTCATTTTTGCTAAGAGTTATAAAGTATGACATGCAACACTTTAGGCGCATCCAGATTAGGATGCACATGTGTTGGAAAACCGAGTCCAAACTGAACTTTGACCAATAGGCTCAGAACTCAACCATTGTCGGCTTAGCATCTGTTTTACAGTTTAGCGATATATATAAACATGATGATTTCTTACACAAGAAATAAGAAAGAAATTCGTTTGTTTACAAGTATTTACGTCTTGAATTATCTTATTAATAATCATAGTAAAAGATGTTTTTATGATGTAGTTAGACCAAATCCCATAATTCATAAAAATGTCTTTTGTTGAAAATGTCGGCATAAAGTAATTGTAAATATTCAGTAAGGATAATTAAACATAAATTTTATTTACTTCAATCATCCATGGTATAATTTGGCATCGCATATAATCTTCTGCGTTTTACGTAATTTCTTCTGCACATTTTTAGGTAATCTGCATTTTTCAAAATAGGGGTTGGCAGGTATGCAAATGAAACAACCAAATCCTCCCCTGCCCATGTGGCATATAAAAAAAAATTATAGCCTACTCTTTCAGAAGTAATTGTCTCAATTTGTACAAAGAGAAAGCTTCAGGGAAGATGTGGAGTTCTCTGTTGGAAGACTTGGGGACGTTCTCTGGCTCCTTGCCTCGAGCGATTGGTGTGGCTTTGTTTCAGACTAACAACTGGCCATGATTACCGGCAAAGCCACATGTACAAAATCGGACTGGCGGATTCAATCATCTGCTCCCTTTGCAACCATTTAGTGCCTATGAATTCTGAGCATCTCGCCACTTGCCCAACTGTTATCAATTTTTTCCTCAAATGTTTTAGACAATGTCCTCGGTAACTTTTTAGTGCTCTTCACTATATTATGTTGCTCGACTCATAACTGAAAGGTTGGAGACAGGCATAGGATCTATTTTTCCAAATATCATTTGCTGTCGTATGCAAGTTAGTCTTTTTCAAAAATTTATTTTTCCACTTTTCTCACCATTTTGCAACATCAAGTGCATGTTAGTGTAATAATAATGCTTAGAAAATATTTCAAGCAATACCGGCAAAACAAACCTTATATCTACTGATGGTATAAATAATCAGGAGACGCCCTATTCTGCTAATTTCTTAACGAATGAAACTTATTCAGTTTTCATGCATTTTTTTGTTTAAATAATCGAAAAATGATAAAATGTCTTTCCTTTTTAGCCTACTTTCCGGTAAAAGTAAAAAAAATAAATAATAAAGCATGAAAGAAGGCTTAATGTATCGTGAAAATATCGTTAGAAATCAAGAAAAGTTGGAAATAAGTTAAGTAATTTAATAAAAATTTAAAAATAAAAAATTTGAAAGTAGGGTTTTGAGATGGGGAGAAAAAGTGTTTCAGTCTATCTGTTGGGTCTGTCTGTCTTTCTGTCCCCCCTAATAACTTTTGAACGAATTATGCTATTCTGAAAATTCTTTTTGCATTCGAAAGATCTCAGCAAGGACATCTCACTTCCATATTTTACTTTTTGATTTGAACAATTTTTCGTTCAATTTTGAGCAGTTCAAAAAATTTTAACATTAGCACTTATGGGCGAAAATGAAGCAAATTATGTAATTTCTGGGTACAAGATCCAAGTTCCAATGAACAAGCTGACTGGAAGAAGCTCTTGGCGTGAAATATTGATTTGAACAATTTTTGTTCATTTTTGAACAGTTCAAAAAAAATTAACATAGCGCCTACGGGGAAATTTCAATCCTATATAAATCCTGATCTAATGGACCAATTTGCTTGAAACAAACTTTATCGGAAAGCTCTTATAACGTAGAACACTGTATGGATAGAAAGTTCGTCCAGAGCTAACGAGCCTATTTTCCTATGAAATTTTTTTGATCGGGATTTTCACGAAGATTTTTGAATTAATGAATGATTAAATGAATAAGTGAACAAATGGATGAACAAATGAGTGAATAAATGATTAAAAAAAAAAATAATTGAGCGAATGAATGAAAAATAAGTAAATTACTGAATAAATGCATGAATGAGTGAATGAATGAATACATGAATGACTGAATAAATGAATTAATGAATGAATGAGTGAATGAATATGTATTAACCTTTGAAAGAGGTGTATTTGAATCAATTACGAACTGAAGCTAAACTAATGAGAGATCTCTGGATTATAAATTTGAAGGTTGTGTATACGGGAAAGTAGGCTCGTATAGTGCTAGAGGGAACTTCTTGTTTTGTTTTGCTCTGAAGTTTTATATATGAAAAAATGTTTCTCCTGTTTTGGTTTTAATGTCAAACCACTTTTGTGACGCACATGCTATTAATTTTTCATCCATGAGTTGTACTTTTTTGTTTGTGGGTTTTTTATGAATTTTATTTTAATAAGTATTCTAAAGCATCAATTTTCTGAGCAGAGGATTGATTGGTTAATGCCTATTCTTGATAAGAATTTGTAGCAAATACTTTTTTATTTCTGAAACAAAAGTAGTTTTTGCTTTTCAAGTTTTTAAAATACTGATTTCAACTTGCTTCAAAGCGCATAATTACTTTGATTGTTGCATTGTTTTCATTATGATATTAATTTTAAGTATTTCTTATGCTTAAAATTACCCAAATTATATATTATTTAAACATTTGTTATCTTATGTCTACAAGTGTGTAATAAATTGACTTTTTCAGTTGATTAGAATTTCCTGTTTTTCTTGTATATAACAAGTACAATCTGTAAAATATTAGCTGCTGATTTCTTAATGAAGATATTAATGTTTGGTTGTTAATTTTTGATGTGCTTTATAATGTGCTATACCATGATAATAACTTATTTATTATTTTTTTCTTTTAGGCTCTCCAAGATGATATTAAGACTCTTGGTCCTAATGTGCAACAAATTGAAAGCACTGCACAGGATTTGGCTGGAAATATACAAGATTCACAGTTTGCATCTAAGTTGAGAAAGCAAGTTGAAGAACTCAAGACTAATTGGGAGAAGGTAAATTTTTGGTTTTCAATTTGTTATTCATCAGGAAATTTATAAGTGACAAAGGATAATTCTCATTCATTAATTTTGACTTTTGAATATGTGTTCTTACTATTTTCTGCAAAAAAAAAAGCAAAGTTTCGGTAATTTTTGTAATGTGAAACTGAATTTTAAGTGTTATATTACCTAAAGATAAGTGAGAATAATTAAATAGTACATATTTACCTTTGAGCCAATTGTAAACTTGATTTATTCCTATGTAACTAACACCAATAATTTTTTCCTTACTTACATTGGTGTTATGATCTTGATTTACATCTTTCTGTATCTAATTCTATTTTCGATTTTGATTCTATTGATAGAATGTCATGGGCAAGAGCTCTGCATTCATCTGACAGTCACAAAATTACTTTAAATAAGAAATTTACCAAGTTGTGTAGCGATTCAAATGTTCCTGTTCCGGCTGATTTGCCTCTTGTTAATAGGAATGCGATTGTAAATCTTTCGAAATTTCCTTTGAATAGTAATGAAATTAATGCTTTGAAATGCAATAACAATTTTGCTTTGGCTAAAAAGCCTTCTTTTTCTGAACTTATTGCTCCGGTTGAAAAAGCTTTAAAATTTAGTGCCTTAACTTCCACTCAAAAAGAGTCAGTTCGACATCTTATTGCTTCCAATGTTGATTTCAATTCAAAAGTTCCTAATATTGGCTTTACCCATTCTGTGAAACGCTGTATCAATAATTTAGTCTCAAATTCTGATTTGGTCATTACCAAAGCTGACAAGGGTGGTCAGATTGTTGTTCTTAATAAATCATCTTATGTTGACTTAATTGCTTCTGGTCCTTATTCTGAAATTTATAAAGATCCTAGTGACAAGGAGTTTAAAGCTATTTCTTCTGCTGTTAAGTCTGTTCATTCTATTCCTTTGATTGCTAAACAATCTGTGATTCCTTCTGTTGCTAATTGTGCGCGTTTCTATGCTTTACCGAAGGTACACAAGGCAGGTATTCATTTTAGACCAATTGTTTCCAATATTGGCACTGCTTCATATAAATTTTCCAAGTATTTAGTTTCTGTGTTTTCTCCACTTAGGAGTCGGAATGTTTTCACTGTTAGAAATTCCATCGATTTTGTTAAGAAACTTCACAACTTCGTTCCGAATAATTCGGTTATGGCCTCTTTTGATGTTAATTCTTTGTTTACTAATGTTCCTGTTGATGGCGCTTTGACTTGCCTCAGGAATAGGCTTTCTGAATTCCATTTTACTTCTGTAGAAATTGAGGAATTAGTTTTTCTTACTTGTGTGTGCTTGTAACTGAGCACTTTTGTATTTAATGGTAAATTTTATGCTATGGTAGATGGCCTGGCTATGGGAAGTCCTCTTAGTCCTATTTTAAGTGATTTCTATATGCATTATTTTGAGGAAAAACTATTCCAGAAATTGCAATTTCAATTTTATGTTCGTTATGTGGATGATTGTTGTGTCCTAACGGACAGTAACTTGTTAGGTATTGATGATGCTCTTTCTATTATGAACTCCATTGATCCTAATATCCAGTTTTCTTGTGAGAAAGAACTTAATAGTTGCCTTGCGTTTCTTGATGTTTTGATTTCTAGGAGTGAGTCTGGTTTCACTACTTCTGTCTATCGTAAACCTTTTGCTGTTCCTTTACCTCCTCACAGACTGTCGTCTCATCCTCCCAACCAAAAATATTCTGCTTTTAATGCTCTTGTCCATTGTGCGATTAATATTTGCTCTTCTCCTGAGCTTCTCAAGATTGAACTCAACTATCTGAAAGCTGTAGCTGTTGATAGAGGATTTTCTCACTCTTTAATTGATTCTATTCATAACAAACTTTCTAAAAAAACTTCTGGTCCCATTCATGTGGTTTCTAGAAAAAATTTGGTTGTATTACCATTCTTTCATTCTGTCAGTTTTCGTATTGCTAAAACCCTAAAAAGGTTTCAATTTCAAGTCGTTTTTGCTCCTAGCAACAAACTTTCCTTCTCTTCTCTTAAGGATCCTGTCGATCAACTTAACACTTGGGGTATTTACCAAATTAGTTGCCGTTGCGGCCTTTCTTACTTTGGACTGAAAAATCGTGCTCTGAAAATTCGGTTAAATGAGCATAAACAGGGTGCGTAGCGGTTTTTAAAAGTGCTTAATAGTGCTTGTTTTTGCTTTTGATTTTAAAAGCTTTTAACAGTGCTTATTTTTCATCCATGTTTGTAAGAAGTGCTTACTGGTGGATCTTAGGAGAGCCTACCCCATTGGCGTGGTTGGCGATAAGTACGCAATCTTGGTAAACCAGATTCGATAGAAACCCAGCTTCTATCGTTCTACGAAATGGACGCCAAATTGGCGATTTTGAAAAGCGGTGGGCTCTCCTAGGAGTTTACCAGTGCTTACTTCTTATGCAAATATATATTTTTTCGTTCGACCGCCGAATGTCGCCATGAATGTCGCGCGAGAAGCAAAGAAGGGTGGCTTCCGCTTACCATTCTAAACTGGTTTTCCCAACCTTTCTCTAAATGAGGAGGCGTTAAAACGGTATAAGTGAAGAAAAATACCAAATAAGTGCTCCTTTCCCGAATAGTACAAGGAAAGTAGCCTCAGCGATGCCGCGGACAAGCATCAAATGCGCAAAAATCGGAGGTGGGGACGCAAAAAAAAAAAAAAATTACTCGTAACCCAAGGCGCGCAATTTTTTATCGCGGAAAAAAATCAAGTTAAATCTATACAAAATTGATACGCAAAAAATTCTTTGCATGTCCATAGTTCAAGCTTTTTTTAGATGAAGAGCGAGTTAGGAAACGGCATCAGCTCACATTGACGCTTGTTTCCTTTCCTGAACTTCCCTTTTGCAGCGGCTCTGAACAGAACTGATTTATTTTGAACAAAACATAGACTTAATGTCGAAAGATTTCTTTAAGGATATAATCAGCTGGATAATGTCGGAAATATGAGGTTTTCATTTTTTTAAATACTATGTTGGGAAAAGGTCTCGTTTTTGCGACAGCGAATTTTCGTAAAGCCTTCGTTTTCGCGAAAAAGATTTGTTCTTAGCTTTTATTTTGAATAAAAATAATAAATATTTTCCTATTTAATTTGTAAAAGATGCCTTATTGTAAAAGATCCCTTATTTATGCTTTTATGCCTTACTGGCATTCCTTATACTGTCCATGTACTCGATATTGCGAAAAATTCGCGAATCTGACATTGTGCCTAGAATTAATCATTTGATTTTTGGCTTTTAAATATTGGATTTTGGTTTTAATTCTTCGTCAAATTGTTATTGAATCAGTTGTTAATTGCATTGAAAATCATCTCTTGCCATAAAAAGTTTATTTTTCATTTGTATCTTTAAAACTATGATATGCGATTTTTTGCATAGGGACCCGCTTTTTGGTAAAAGGGACTTATCAGGGAAGTTTTATGTTCTGGAAATTATCAGGGGATATTCAAAATCAGGGAAATATCCCCCAAATATCAGGGAAAAGTATCGTTTTCAATATCCAAACCGGCAAGCGACCGAGTTTCGTTTTGCGGAATTTCCTTTCATTGTGCGCGGATAGCTCGAATGCCGATTTCCCATTGGTTGAAAGTGTCCTTTCTCCGATTAAATAACAAAAAAATTCACATTTTTTGTCTATGAGTTAAGAAGGTATTGCAATTTTGCGTAAAAAGACGCGTGTTAGCGTTAATGCTTCCGAGAATCCGCCATTTTTGGTCCTGTTCCAAAATTCGGCCTAACACCGCTCTCCAGTGTGTCGAATTTGGGGCTTGGTACCGTGCATGATATTGCTGTGGCGCAACAAGAAGGGAGTCCATGACCCTCTCTCTACCCCCCCCCCCCCAGTGATGATGTGGAATTTTTTCAAAAATATAGCAGGGAGAGTTTTGTTCTTTGTTTAGTCTGCAATTCCCAGGGAACTTTTAAATACTTTGGAGTTTGGTCTGGGAACTGATAATGGAAGACATGAGCTTCTCTTGGTCAGCGGAATGAGAATCCAATTTTCGGGGGGGGGGGGGGCGTTTATTCGGTATTTTCACAGAAAGAAAATTGAAGGAAATCACGGGGGGGGGGGGATGTAATTACATCTTTATTTCTTTTTTTTTTTTTTTTGTGCTGTTATGTTGTAATATAAATTTTATATTATTTATATAAAGAAGTTTTAGCAATTTGGGGGTGGGGTATGTAAACTGAATAGCAAAAATGATCATTTTTTGAGTGCTTAATATATTTTTTTTGAGTGCTTAAAAAGTGCTTAAAAGTGCTTATTTTTCGTTGAAAGAATTTGCTACGCACCTTGATAAAGGTTATGTACGAAAGCAAGAGTTAAATAAGTCTAGTATTGCTCAACATTGTTGGAATTCTAACCACTCTTTTGATTTCAACTCTGGGAAAATTATTCAAAAATGTTCTTCCCCTTTAGAGCTTGACTTTTGGGAAGCTTATCATATTAACAGGAATAGTTCTAATTTAGTTAATGATTCTTCCTCAACTCCTTATTTTTCACATGTCTGGCATAAGTTCCTTTAATTTGTTGTTCTTTCTTGGTTTTTCTTGTTAGTTTTCCTTTTTTTCCCTCCCCCTCCCCCTCCTTTACACGTGTAATTTGTTTTGCTTTTTGTTTTGGTATTTTCTGTACTTATTTTTCCATTTTATTCTTTGTATTTCATTTTATTATTTTTTCAATTTTCATGTATTTTCGCATTTTTATGCATGCTGTCGTCTTTTTTGCTTTGTTTTTATTGATATTCCTTTTTACTTCCTGTACTTTCAACTGGATTTGTTTGTTGCTCTCTTATTGGTACCTTCCCTGCTACTTCTACTTCCACTTCACACTGCCTTTATTCTTATTGGTTTACAGTTAATTCCTTGGCTATATAAGCTTTGTTTTTGTTGTTTTGTCTGCTTCATTTGGATGTTTTGCATCTAGAAGCTCCCTGTTGCATTGAAAAAGGGATTCCAAGCAATCCCGAAACATATGCCTGCGTTTTAATGCTCATTTGTGCTTTAAATTAACGTGAAATTATATTTCTAATACTATATGTGCTGTCTGTTTTATTTTTTCAGTGTAGTCATTTATAAATAATTTGTAATCACATTTTATTAGGGAATTGTTTTAATAGTACACCCTTGAAGTGTTTTGTGACAATTTCCTATTGCATTTATGCTTTTAAGATAAAGTGCTCATTAATTAGTTGTATACTATTTGGAGTGGGAAGGTGGGGATAGTAGTTCAATTGTTAGGTTTTGGGACATAATTTTAGAAATAATGTTAAAGATCATTTTCAAACCAGTGTTTCATATTGCATCTTCTTTTGGATAAATTATTTTCAGTTGAAATTTTTTCAGTTTTTATGAGTATAAAGAAAGAAAAAAGAGGGGAAAAACACTTTAGTATTATTTGTTGGCCCACCATCTCCCATAAAAAAAAACAGTTCAGTTTTTTTCAAGGAGATATATTTCCTTGATGAACATTACTTGTTTAAGTACATGACAATCAAAATTTTCTACCATGACATTTTTTTCTGAATGCTCCTTTGACGCATATTATGACTTTTTCCTTTTTTTATCATTTGATGTTAGTTTTATGTCATATGCAGTGCTCTTAAATTTTTCCCTTTGTATTTATGTGTTTATGTATCATTCCATACAAATTCCAGAAATTTCATCTCATTGGTTTCCAAGATATCAGTGATATTATTCCTTTAAAAGCTGTTTTTCGACGTGTGTGACCTTTTGTACTGTATGTTAAAATATTGCAGTGATATGTATTTTATTTTGCAGTGATTGATTTTATGTAATTGTTAAAATGGTAATGATTATATTTTTGTTGCCATTTTAAACTCTTGTTTGTTTCCATAATATCAGAATATGTTTATTTAGTGCAATACTATATTTATTTGCTAGCATGAAAAAAATAACGTTACGTATGATTGAAGGCTATGTAACAATTTTGTTTATGAAAGTATGGATTTATAACTAAGTCAATGATTTAATAATTGAATTTATTTTAGGTTGTAAATCAAGCAAATGTCAAAAATTTTAGACTGAAAGATGCTTTTCATGGAAGTCAAGAAATTAGTGAAAATATTGCAGAACTTAGTGCATTTTTGCATAAAATAGAATCTGAAGTACCTGAAGATGGCCCTATTACTAACTCTTCTGATATACATTCCAAGAATAAAAAGTTTCAGGTATTAATTTTTTTTTTGTCTTTTTTCAATATCAGCATGGTAGTGTTTGCAATCAAGGCTGTATCCACGTGCCTAGCCCTCCCCCAGCCTTGAAATCCAAAAATTTTTTCGGAATGTAGCATAAATTCCTACGTGAAACCTTCCATACAAAGTGTGTCAAAGCCTGCCCCCCCCCCCCCCTGAAATTTTATTCTGGGTACAGCATTGTTTTCAATGCTCTCACCGTTATTTTAAAGTTTGAAGAATCATGTCTGTGAGGATCTATATCTCTTTCCTAATATGGCCTCTTAAATTATATTCTCTTCTCATGTTAAGTTCCTTTCTAAACATAGGCGTAACTAAGGTTGGTGAAAGGGGGGGTCACCCTAAAAATGTACAGACTAAACACCAATAAGAAGTGTAAAAGAGTTGAAAATTTACTAGTCATAAATAATTGTCTCTAAAGATATACTCCGTGTTTATTTCAGGCATTTCCTGGGGGGGGGGAGCTACCCCCTTGGAGCAAATCAATCCCCCCCCCCCGGCAAAAATTCAGATCACACGTTTTAAAAAAAGAAAGAAAAGAGAAATTACACTTTTAAGACACTTTACTTTCAGAAACACTTTCAGGGAAAGGACATTGAACACTATCACGAGCGACACCAAAAGTAACTTAAAAGATATAAGACTTTATTTTGAAAAAAATTGCAGGGGGGAGAATAACCAAACTCCTTTCTGTTTCCTCAAACATCACCAAGGTATCCCAAAATTGCATTGCTAGGAAGATTTCAAAAAGTTTCCTGGGGAGAGCCTTTGAACCCTTGTCTCCAGAGTTAGCCTAAGCATTATAGATGTAAGACACGTTACAAAAATTAAAGTTGCGGAGGCCCCAAATACCTACTCCTCTAACTTCACCAAAGATCTAAACATACATCTACTATATATACATCAAAAAGCTATCATATATGTAAAAAAAATCATATTAACATCATTTCTAGTCATATATATATATAATTATGTATATATACAGGGTATGATTTTGAAGCATACACTGCCCTTCCTAATTCTTAACATGCTCCCCCTGCTCCGGAGCCAAGGCAGTATCCAGAATATTTTTTCGGGGGCCCCAGATTTCGCCACACTTATGTTAAGCAAAGTTTCAGGGAGGAATATATGATACATTGCAAAAGATTTATGGGGGGGGGGGGGGGAGGCCGGCCCGTGGGTCCCTCTTCCCCTGTGGATACTGCCTTGATTCACAAAAACATTAAACATTCATTACTATTCTATTAGTTTATTTTTTAAATCAAACGCAATAGAAAATTCAATATTTAGCGCTAAGCAATCTTCTATGTCCAAGCATTCATAATATTAAAACTGGGAAATAGTGGAACTTTAGAGAAAAAAAAATCCAAATTCCGCTACAAAAATGCTTATCCCTACAATAAATTTCCAAAAATTTTGTTAAATTTGTAGCAAAACATACCTCAGAAGTGGAAGCGTCTGAATCAAATTTTCTTTTCTTTTTGGATGACGAACGTGTCCATCGCTGGAGTGCAAACCTTATTATGTATCGAAAATAATTAAAAATTTAGCTAAAATATAAATAATACTTGATTGTAAATTAAAATGCAGCATTAAACCGTAGCAGTGAGATTGGAAATGTTGAACGGATGATTACCAGAGTCGTAATGCAATCAGTAATGGACCATAATAAGAAAAAAAAAAACATTTAAAATATAAGAGATGAGAGAACATCTGTAAATGAGAATGCAATGCAAATACAGTTCATGAGTTTTCCAATCGGCTCATCTACAAAAATGTTACCAAAATGGGTGTTTGGACAGGAAGTCGTAAATAAGTGCAAACTGCTCTTGAAGTTTCTTGATGAGCATCCCTTCCTGGCTTGAGGGTTTAACCTATTAGGACAATTGTTGGCTAGGGGTCCTTCATTTTTAGACCCCAGTGCCTACAACAGGTTTATCAGAAAACAACTCCATCCCAAATTGCTGCCTTTGGGTAAAAAAGACATCAAGAAGGAAAGAAAACCCTCTGGAGTGATTGAAAGGATCTCTGTTTGTCTGTGTGTGGTACGGTGATTGAAGCCACATTTTGCTGCAAAACCCTCCCTCCCCCCAAGGTGATAAGGGGATTGATTATAACCAGATGAAAAGTCCTCTTCGTTATTATGAGCTGCATACTTTGGTCATGATCACAACCCTTCAGAGAAAGAGGAAATGAAATCGTATGCATATGTGCAGGGTTCGCACTAGGCCGCGGGATTGCGCAATTCCCGCAATATTTTTTGAAATCCCACTCAAAATAAATTTGTTTGCCCTTAAATTTTAAAAATCCCACTTAAAATTTTGGTCAAGGTGGGAAATCTCACCTTGTATTTTTCCCCAGTGTGAACCCTGTATGTGTTTAATTTTATTAGGAAAAAAAAAAATATGTGCTTTGCAAGGACATAGCCAGAAATTTTTTTGTGTGCCTAAATAAGTAAATACCCAATGGGGGGCCCCCCTGGAAGTAAATACCCAATGGGGAGCCCCCCCTGGTTACGCCTATATTTCTAAATGGTGGAGATATTTTCTCAAGAACTGCAGGGTGGTTGAGGAAAAATTGAGAACTTCATAATTGATAATAATGGTTCCTTTTTCTGATTTCCTGTAATGTTAAGAAAAGGGGAGGGGGCTGTAAATTACGAAAAATGTTTAATTTCCTATTTTATACTTGATTTGTCATAAAAGGAGTTTTTGACCCTAAGCATAATTCTTCTGTTTTCAGTTTCTTCAAAGTAAACTAGAAAGTAAGCAACAAGCATTTGATAAACTTTCGAGAACTATGGAAAATGTTTCACCTTCAGTAAAGGATTCTCCTTTTGTTGAATTATCAGAAGAATTTAGTCGTCTCAAGACAAAATGGGATGAAATGGACTTGCATGTTAAGGAATCTGCACAAAAGTACAAGCAAATTGTTGCAAAGTACAATGAATTTTGTAGTGAGTTTTTATGATTTCTAATTACTGTACTGTATAATAAAAATATATTTTTTAAGCATTTGGAATATGTTTGGGGTAAGTTTTATTTTTGAAATGCTGTTTTGATTTTTTGTTTAATGAATATTCTTCTTGTATATCTTCTTTTCTTTTGCAACAAAGAGAAAAGGATTAAACTGTAGTTCCTAAAAATCTCAAGCACAATAAATGTGTTCTCTATATTCATTTGAAAATTTATTTTAATATGTTACAAAGAAATTTTTTTTATTGACATTTTTGAATTACAAATAAATTCACTTTCAAAATGTAACTTCTAGAGCTTGCAATAGTTCTTTGGTTTTATTTTTGTTAACATTTAAAAAAAATTAATTTAATCATTCTTTCTAGTATTAGTAGTAGTATTCTAGTATTAGTAGTACATTCTATTATTAGTAGTAATATTTATTTATATAATATTTTTACCTGTAGGTTTGGTCATGATGGAAAATGATTGGATGGATAGATTAGAGAAAAAGCTGAAACGTTCACCAGAATCTGCTGCAGATGCAGAGGAAATTTCTGAAAATTTAGATGTGAGTCTTATTGATTTTACAAGTTAGAATTGATGTTTAATTTATTTAATTTTCTAAGCAAATTGTATTAAGTGACTTCGGAAAATCATTGTACTAAGAACAAACTTCAAAGAAAATTGCAGTTTCGGAAATACAAGAATATTCTTGTTCTAAAATCAGCAGAGTAAATATTTTTCCATTATTTATTTTAAAATTGTTTTTGCTTTGTTTTGTATTCTCATTGATTTCATTTTGTATCGAAAACATCAATGCTTATTGAGGTTTAAATTCTCTTCTTGTTAAAAGATGAAATTTAAAATTAAATCTGATTGGGCATTTGCTTTTTAAATACAAAATAGTATGGGTAACTACTTTGTATTAAAAGATACAAATATAGAATTCGAGCAATTAATGTTTTTTACTATTACAGTGAAACCTCCTTTAAGGGACACCTCCGAAAAAGGGACACCTCTAATTAAGGGACACTTTTTCTGGTCCCAGTCCCTTTGAATAGGGACTGCAATGTATTTACCTCTGAATAAGGGACACTCTATTTAAGGGACATTCACAGAAAAAAAATTCCAAAATTCAAGTTATACTGATAGATAAGAAAAATTTACTGGAAATTGAAGTTATTTTCTTTCTATAAATTAACTTCTGAAAGTCCTAGTCTGAGTCCTAGAAGCACGAACAAAGAAACAAGTGTATTTTAAAGTGCTTGCCAAAACCTACTTGTAAAGATTTTTCCCTCTCTTGTACATACATGTGTGAACATGTGTGCATTTGCATACAGTACCCGACTACCAACAAGTTTTCGCTGCAGGGATTGGAAATGTACACGAAGTGTAATTTAAGTTGTAGTTCCCGAATTTCATACTTGAAAACAAACCCATCTCATAGATTAGTTCAAATACAGTTCTGTAAACTACAAAACTTTGCCAATACGACATTTATGCCAAAATTTTAGTTTTTGAATGAAAAAATTTTAAATTTCAACAGTTTCTACATATTTTGCATGCATGAAACATTTTCAGTACTTAATCTTCAATGGGAACACATGTTTATTGTTAAAAAGTTGAACCAAGTTAATACACTATATGTATGCATCAATTTATGAACCTCCGAGAAAGGGACACCTCTATTTAAGGGACAAAATTTCCAGTCCCCTTAGTGTCCCTTATTGAGAGGTTTTACTGTATATATGAAATTATGTGTTTTGTTGTAAACCTTAATCTTATTTTATTCAAATTAAATACACATGCACTCATTATTACTGTTATGCTCACAAATGTTGTTTAAAAGTTCAAAAATAAAATCGGAAATGTGATCTACAACATAGGGCTTTGTTTCTGAATTGCAAGTACATTACGTACATTTGTCTATGTAAAATAGCGTGTCATGACAAGGGAGAATAGAGGGGTATGTTGAATTGTTACATTTTGTGACCAAATATCTTGGGGACCGTTCATAAATAACGTCACGCTTTTTCCCCGTATATTTGACCCCTCTGCCCCCCTTTGTCACAAAATGTAACCCTTTGTCATATGTCATGTTATGTTGCATAAGCATGATGTCACACTTCTTGTTACCCCCTCCCCTTGTCACACTTTGTCACAATTTCATGAACCCCCTCCCCCTTGAAGCATGACATCATTTATGAATGATCCCTTGGAAAAAGTGACATCATTTATAAACAGCCCCTAAGTGTCTTTTTTTGCTAAGGGTTTCATCACGTCTTTTCATGCATAAAGTACTGTTATGATTCTTCAGGATTAAAAATATATATATATATTTCTGATTCTTAACAATGCTCCCTATGACCTGGAAATGGATAAATGGGATTTGTGTGGATCATATTCAAGTATTATAACTACTTTAAAAGTTCTTCTTTGTTTACTACAGACTGTAGTTTCTAGGGCAAGGAGTTTAAGTAAATTCACACTGATAAAAAGCATACAAGATTCTCAAGCAAGAGAGAAAGAAAGTGAGCAGTTTAAATGTACTGATCAATCAAACATGGTCTATTTACCAAAATGGACTAGTGCATAAGATACTCCACTTTTTTATATTATGCCAATGCAAATTCCCAGCAAGTTAAAACTTTTTCAATTGTTTATTTTCTTAAATTTAAAATTTAGGTTCTTTTCCCATTAGTATTATGTATTATTTACATGTTGTTAAAAATCTTATTTGTACATATAAGTTCTTTAATTCTAAATGTAGATGTAACTGAAATTTTCTTTGTGTAATATTATGCAGGAGATGTCCTTAAATTTATTTGGCTATGGACACCTAAATCTCCTGTTATGCCTCTGGTAAAATTTAATCTACCTTAATTCTGTAAATGAATTTAGACAGTTAAGGTTGGTTTCAATTGTTAAATTTTGCTGCTTTGTTTTCTATGTACTTCAGAAGGTTTCCTTTGGAACACTCAAACATGCCCATGCTATCCTTAATTGAAATATGCACCTTCTTTAATATACTATTTTGTGCTCAACCTATAGTCAGTCGCAAAATATAGTAATATTTTGCGATTTCATTATCTTATGTTATTTTCAGGATCTTGAAAATTATTTAAGAAATCACCCTTTGGACCGTGTTCCTAAGGTTCAAAGTATAGGACAATTTTTAATAGAGAAAGACGTATTGGTTACGCCTGTTCAGAGAGACGTAGAGTTGGTTACAAAACGGTGGGAAGATCTTAGTAAACAGGTATGCAAGTATTGCCTTCAATTCAAAGCTTTCTTTTGTAAAAGAGTTAAACAATCTTTAAATTCATTTTTACATAATCTGCTTTAATTGTTTTGTATAATATTATTGGCATGCCGGCAGGGTGGCGTAGTGGTAAGGGGCAGGCCTCGTATGCCAAAGTTCGCAGGATCAAACCTGGCCCAAGTTGGTGGATTTTCAAGATGCAGAAAATCGACAGAGGCCATGTCGCATGATGCGGTATGTTAAAGATCCCTCGAGTATCCGTTTGACATAGGTACTCTTGGCTAAATTAAATACCTAGTGCAATTCCCATCAGATGAGAGCTCAGGTGCCGGCATCTAGGGGAAACTGAGCCTCCAAATTCTCAGTGACAGTGGCATCACCAACAGTGGGGCTACTTGAAAAAATGGCAGCCTTTTACCGGGGTACACACTAGGTTTGCAAAGGTTAATGACCATACGCAGCCCCATTAGAAAGAAAAAAGTTAGTTTTTATTTCTGAGCCCTTTGACACTTGGCAATTTTGCATTACTTATCATTTATGGATATGTTTAGAGTGATCTGCAGCTGCTTGAAAAAAAAAATTCAATAATTAATGATCAAAATCTTTTGAAAAATTTTACATAATACACATAAGATGTCTTAATGGTCGCCTCTAATCAATGCAGCTTTGAAGGTGAACTTTCCATCTCATAATTCTTTTCTATGTAGACTGCTTTTCTTCTGTAAATCAAAATGAACTTATGCATCAACCCAATAGTTTTTACATGATAACATTATTTATATGGAAAAAAATGAAGAAAGTTGAGGATTATTAAATTTTTGTTTCGAAGATAAGCTTTCAGCTGTCTGTTTTAGCTGTCAAAAACAAGTTGTTTCAAAATCACTGAAAATTTATTTTATTTAATTGTAAAAAAATATGAAATTTTTTTAACAAAAATATGGGTACTAGATGAACATAAATAAGATAGAAAATAAACATTTCTCGCTATCTTGTAAAGATATTTCATAATGATAAGAACAATGAATATATATATATCTTATATGTGTGTGTCTATAAATCAGTGAATTTGTTTTTTGGATATTTTATTAAATTTCTCAAGAATTCTTTCTAGGGCCGTGAGAGACAGCAGGTTTTGGAAAATAGCATAGCAGAAGCACAACAGTGTGAGAGGAATATTTTAACCGTTCAGGCTTGGATATGTCACATTGACACAGTTCTGCAAAATAGGTTAGACAATGATATATCTTCTCAAGATGTTCCTGAAGAACTTGTGGTAAGCTGATTTCTCTGTAACAGTCGTCTCAATTTTGTTAAATATTGCAAAATTTAAAGCTCAACACATTATCAGCAGTTTTTATTTAAATAATGAAAAAATGAATGCGATGTTATATATACCTATATCTATACAGTGGCACACCCAGGATTTCTTTTTGGGATTGGGTAAGGTCAAAATTACTGATAAACTGGATATTGAGTTCCCGGATACCGGATATCCGGTGTCTCTCGTGTGACTTATCTGTACCTGATATCCAGCTCTGATGTTTGAAAGCTTTAAATTCGGTACATATGTGATACTCTTTGGGGGTGGGGGTGGGGGGGGGGGGACTGGTCCTGTTGGTCTCCCAACCCACCCTGTTGGTGTTTTCCTGTATCTATATAATACGGATGATTCTCAGAAAATATGAAATTTTCAATTAAAAGTAAAAAAAAGAAAAGAAACAAATCTTCAAATTTATCTAATTTTTAGTTTCAGTATTCATTTATACCCCTTATTTAATATTTTATAGAAAACACTGTAGTCTTCCATGTAGGTCATAAAGAAGTATGACAAAGTGACCAGGAAAAAGAAAAATTTTAATGTGACATACAAATTATTGACATAAAAGCTTATTTTTTAAAAATATTTTAGAAATCATGCATTGTGCGTGTATTCTAAATTTTCATGTACTCTAAAACTGCTTTCATCATTTCGGGTACACAATGTTAAGTAGAGAAAAATGTATAGTATATTTTAAAGTTGGTAACTATTGGAAATGTTTGTGACATGCCAGGAAAATGACATTTTCAAAGTTAACTGCATTTTAAAAATATAATAAACTGTTCACATCAGTGTAAAATCATTTTAAAGTGTTAATAACAATGCTATTGATAAATAAGAAACGTTACTCATTTTATAATATATTACAGTGGAACCCCGCTATTCGTTCCCGTAGGAAATTCGAATGGAGAGTTGCACGAATGGCGAATTATTTTTTCACAAAAGGTACAATGTAAATTAGATTAATCCGTTCCAGACCCACTGATGGTTGCTTATTTAACCCTATGACAAACAAATCTACAGTACTGTACATGAATCTAAAGATAAATAAAAATTTAACTGCACTTTGCTTGTACGGAGGTGAGCTGATAGCATAAGTGGAATGTTGAGAGGAGGAAGAGAAATGGTTGGAAGAGGAGTCCCCTTCCATAAAAACATCATGTAACATCCCTTCAGCTGTTTTCTCCCTTTCTGCTGTTCTTTCTTTTTTCTGTCTTTATGCACTAGAAGAATCTCTGGTTTCTTTCTCTAAAAACCTGTCCAATGTTGTCTGCCTTTGACGATTGTTCAGAATTTTTCTAAAATGGTGAATAACTTTGTCGTTGACCAAGTTAATGCTGTTGACCACAGCAGTGTTGGGATTCCATTTTTTCACCACTCTCTGTGTTTTCTCGCAGGGGCAACACAGCTCTTTAATTTCTGCAAAGCGAATGCTTTCCTTACTACTTTCTTCCTCTGAAGAAGAAAGTTCTTCAACTGCTTCCTCTTGCTGCCCCCTTATAAAGTTAAAATTGTCAGTAAAATCTCAAAAGTATTAAAACTTAAAAAAGTCCAAAATTCCAAACAAATTATTTCCAGACTTGTTCAAAATGAGCATAATTTCTCAATTTTTTTCTTTAAAAAAAGCCAAACTGGCAACCCAGCTTGCCCTTGGTGCTGTAGGAATCATAGGGACAAGTACGAATGGCAAGTTGAATTTTACTTGAACAAGTTGGACAAATAGCGAGGCGAACGAATGGCGGGTTTCCACTGTATTCTCATTCAATGATATGGTTTTATTTCTGTGTCTGTGACAATACTTTCTCGTAATTCATGAGAATTACCCACTTAAATATGTGTATATATGGCCAACCTCTGATCATTTGTGACCCCTGAGACCAGAGGGGTGCCAATCTTGTTTCAGAGCTTTTAATTTTTCTTAGATCCTTGGAAGAAATTTAACTGTTTGAATAACTGTTTTCCTCCTCTCAGATCAAATTCATGGGTAAGAAATTATAAAAAAAGGATAAAGATGGGGGGGGGGGGGGCATATACTGAAAATGGTCGTGGGTTATTTCGGAAAACTGGGTTCATACTTGTATTCAGGAGGTCATTTTTTATAAGAATAGAGAGGAATGGTGCTAGGGCTTTTCTGCATGCTCTGCAGTGTAATTTTTTGAAGTAGCTATGGTATTTTCCCCAAGATATTTGAATGTTCTTATTCTACTATTGACTTACTGTTTTTTTTCTGAAACATAGCAATTAGAGGCAGAATTTTCTGAGAAGGAATCTAACATTAGAGAGCTGGAAGAAGATGTTGAACGTTATAGGTCACGTGGCCGGCATGAAGCTGCTTGCCGACTTGAAGAACAGTTACATCTAGTTGAGGTAATGCATATTTTGCTTTTTTTCTATGACTTGATAAATCAATTGCCTTGCCAGTAAAAATAAAAGAGTAGTTCTTCAATGGATTCCGGCCCACTGTGGAATCCAGGGAAACGAGGCGGCTGATTTCTTGGCAAAAAAAGGGGCCTCTGTTTTACAGACATCAAATCCCAGACTTCCTTTTAAAAATATTAAATGTCTAGTAAAGAACATCTTTAAGGACTCTTTCCTCGAGGAACTTAGACATCGTAATTCCAATAAACCGTGGCTAAACCAAATTCTAGATGTCCCTCAATGGCCTAGAATGAAATCTGTTGCCATGTTTCGTCTTCTATCTGGCCATGACAGCCTAAACAAACATCTGTATCGCATCAAGGTGGTCACTGAGCTTTTTTGCACCTTGTGTGACCTTCTCGAAGAGATGGACATGTCTCACCTGTTTCGTTGCCCCGCCCTTCCTCGTACATCAATCTGGGAGCAATACTGGACTGCTCGCTATCATTTATAGATTTATTGTTATCGTTTGATTTCCAATTGTCTTTTAATGTGCCATTTGAAATTTAAAAAAAAAATAAATAAATAAATAAATTTTCTTTTAATTTGTATATATGTTTCAAATATTTTTAGGAAAAATTTTCTGAATTGCAAGAAAAATTTGTAAGGTTTCAGAAGCCTAGTGACTTTGAATCGAAAGTTAACCGCATAGGAAGTATGTTGAATGAAGTTGAAGATGGGCTGAGTTCTATTCAGTTGTCAAGTGATGATTCAGATTCTGCTGAAGCACAGCTTGAAAAATGCATGGTATGTTTTAAAGATTACTGTTCATTGATAATGATGATGATTTTTAAACAAATAAAACTTTAGTTATAATCTGAGTTCCCGATTATCAATCTTAATCAATTATCAAGTTTACTAGGAAAGTTAGGGGGAGGGAAGGATTGTGTATTTGCTTTATAAATTATTTAGTTTAAAACCGGGAGAAATCTTGCCTCTACCCCTCTTTTCACCACATTCTATTCATGTAAATGTTGACTTCAGAACTGTCCATTTCCTGAAAGGAGAAAAAAGCTCTTTATTCTGATACTCCTTCCTCAGTGAAGTCATGATAGTAATTTGAAGAATAGATGCAGACCTGCAACATTACTCAGTGTTCCTTAACAAAAGCCATCTATTTTGCTATAGATATACTTGTTTGCCAGTCTATCTTTCATAATAGTTATTTTTTATTATCTTAGCAAATGAAAATTGCATGCTTTTTAAAAAAAATTTGAATATATTTTTGTTCATGCTTGTTTTAGTTTTTAAATAAATACTAATAGTGCAATTTTGTTTCTTTTGTAATAGAACGTCTACTTTTGCAATTAAATTTGGTATTTAATAGTTAAAAAAAATTTAAATTCTTTTGAGAGAAAAATATTGAACAAAATAACTTATGACCCAAAAAGTAACAGTTAGGAACAAATTAATTTACTAGTTTGATTTGTTTTGTTCGCCTCACCAATTACACAAAATTTCTGTAAAATATACTCCTTTTTGATGTTGCAAATGTAAATTATTTTTATTAGCGTTTCATCATTTATTGGGGAGTGTCTTGGTATACTGATAGGTGTTATGCATATAGAAGTGTGCACTAGTTGCTGGAGGTGTCACTTTAAGTCTAAAATCATAATCTTCATGTAGAACCCATTAATTATCTTTGTTGCATATCCTTTAATCATTCTATCCTGTTTATGATTATCTCAAACAAAGTAAACTAAAACTGAACTGTTCACTATTTTTTGCATATTACTATGATTAGAAGAAAATCTCAGAAAGACCATGTGCTTAAGGCATTTTTTATTTACTAAAAATTGGTATCTTATACTAAACTTTACAGAGCTGTTTAAAAGTATGATTGCGAAAAATTTGCTTTATATTTAATATTCGAAAATAGCTTTTGAATTTGTCATGGTATTGGATAATGTGAAAAACCAGTTATACTTTTTACTTTTACCATTCAACAGAAAGGAACTTGAATTTGTTCTGATGTATTCCTGAATAACATTGGATATTGAATAATTGTTTTTCAGTTTTACTGGTGCACAAAGCTCATATATTTTATATATTGGATATTGAGTTATTTTACGTTTAAATTACACATGAAAAGAGAGCCAAATGCATTAGAAAATTATGCATTGTAGGTTACTGAGAGCAGGTTTAAAGCTTATGTTTTTAGTTAATGTCGGAAAAAAACAACACCAATTTTAAAAGTGTTTAAAAAAACCAAGGTTTGAAAATTTTCCTTGTGGAGCTGTTAGTACATATTGTGACGTGCATATAATGAGGTATATCATTGATGAAATATTTTAATGTTAACATCCTTGAGATTCATATAAATACTTAGTTAAAATATTTTATTATTTTTTTCTTTCAAGATAGTTTATATGTGCTATGGCGTCTGAGCTTGGACAGTCAGACCAATTTTCCTCAAACTCAATACCCATTCATTCGCACATGAGTTTAAATTAAATTTTTTTGTAGCATTTTTACAAAGTTCTGAGTGATATGAAGCCTGAAGTGGAGCAGTGTATTCGCAGTGGGAGACAGATAAGTGATTCAAAGCACTCTGCTCAGTTAAAAGAACGTTTAGACTCCTACAAGAAACAATACAATCTCCTAGGTTCTAAGGTTAGATAAGAATTGCATCCTCTTGCATGGAATTTCCAGTTATTGGTGTTTGCATCTGAATGGCTAAATTTGTTTGGGGGCTGAAATAAAAGTTGAAAAGTGGTGATAGCTGTTACATTGAGCAAAGCAATTTTGAGAATAGTAATTTTCAATTTTAATCCAATTTAAGAGTGTTTGTGATCGGTTCGTTTGTATTGTAATAATTTTGATATATGTTGACTGTTTATCACTTTTTGAATAGAAATTTAAAATAAATATCAAGTTATAATATTTAGATAAAAGCCATCAATTGTTACAGTTCATTGTCCTTGTCAGAAACTGAATTTTATCATTGCTTTTTTTAACCCATAATTTAAAAAATCTTTCACAAATCATGAATTTGGTTTGGATATCATGAAAGGCTGCATTTCAATAGCATGCTATTCTAAGAACCTTTGCCATACTTAATTTTCACTAAGTGCAACAAATGTAGTTGTTTTAAATTGTGACAGTTGCATTTATGAATCTAATTTTCATTGTACTCCTGTTTTTTGTCATTATTTATCAAGTATCTTATATATAATCATCTAAAAATCACGATAACTCAAATATTTTGAAACATATTCAAGAAAATTGCTACTTTAAAAATTGCTTTGTTTTATTTTGTGGCTTATCATTTTTGGAAAAAGAAATAGCATTTTATATATGCATGATAAGCTCTGGTATGATAATTTATGTAATGAGTCACTAACAAGGTAAGAGTTCTGCATGGCATTTTTTGTTGTAATTTACTGGAGATGAAGGTATATATTTAAATTGGTACTATAAACTAACATTTTTATAACAAGCTCTATTGATTAGCATTTTAGTTACTTTAAATTTAATTAAGCTGGTTTTTTAATACACTGACTTGCTTTATTATCAACTAACCTACTGGATGTGAGGCCATTTTGCTTTGTTACATACTGTGATGTTTAATATGTTATGTTTTTATTACAAAATATTTTTTCTCATTGACCTAATCTAAATTCTTGAGAGAAATGTTTTATTTGCTTGTATTTTTTTTTTTTACTTCATAATATTTTTTCAATTAATATGCATTAAAAGTTTATTTGGAAAATAATACTTATTTGCCTTTTTAAATCTTTTTTTTGGTATGCCTTGTGTATGCTTGATAGACTGCAATTAAAAAGAAAGTCTTATGGATTGAAGTGTTGCATTAAATTATATTTTGAATTTTTAAAGGTGTTTTCAGCAAATTCTGCTTTTCAAATCAGTTTTCTTATAAACAGTCTGAATATGAAAAATGTAGTACATATTGGATATATGTTTGAATTTCCTTTTTATTGTTAACGCTAAAATACTAGTGCTGCGAGCTTTTTAAGAACTGAAGTATTTAAACAAGAAAGAAAGCTTCATGAAGTAAAACTAATTTAAATAAAATGTAGGTCATTTAATATTGAAGAGGCTAATTTCAAAGATGGTCTAGTAGCATCAACTTTTTAAATATTTTTTCTTATTCGTCCCCCCACCTTTCCTTTTTTTCAATTCAAATGTCCCCTAACATTTAATTTTTGTATCTGTAAGCGTCCCAGCACTTTTTTCTCCAGAACTATATGGTCTCAAGTCGACCATTTCCGAACTTAGTGAAATTTTTGTTAAAGATTTTTATGGTCCTCGATAGCAATATGTCAAATTTCAGTTGTATATCTTATTTGATTGCATTTATACAAGCTTTTAAAGAGAAGCCACTTACCTTTTATTCATGTGCAAATATTTCAAGTTTGCTAAGCTTTTTCATAAGCTGTAGTGAAAATGAAGACCTGTTTTCCTGCAGGCTTAAATAACTTAAAGCTTTTAACGCTGACTCAGAATAAACAGTTAGCAAAGACCTCTTGGTCCTATTTGCGTACATTGACTCATGTGCTTGATAAAACTTCCAAATTACATGTGTGTGAAAGAAATTGCTTTGAATTCAAAGTATAATATTTGTTTTCACTAACACAATTTTCTGCAGCTACTTCTCATTTATCTCTAATTTTATTTGAAGTAATACCTTGAGAAATAGGGTTTTCCTTATGTTTAAAGTAACCTTTCCTTTTGCTTCAATTTATTCTTTCAGGTTACAGAAAGTCGGTCAATGTTGGAAGAAGCAGTGAAAAGGGAAAACAATTTAGAAGCTCAACTCTTCCATTATCAAGAATGGCTGCATTCTGCTCGAATGGATGCAGACAAAGCTGCACCAGAAAAAACAAAGAATATTTCAGAGTCGGCAATACAACTTTGCAATGTAAGTGTATTTTTTCAATTGGTAGAAATTTTACATGCCAAGTTGTTTAGGAAAAAGAGCGATTTTATATTATTTTTATTATTTGTTTATTAATATTATTATTATTCTGTTTATTTATTTATGTATTAATTTTTCTACATGTTAGATCACATGAGGATCATCTTCAAAGTTTGAGAATAAGCATTTAATCTTCACTTTTAAGTTTTCTTCAATATACAATAATATTTCATAGAAAATTTAGGGGGGGGGGGTGAGAAACATCCTTTTGTAAGTTAAATTTTTTTGAAAATGTAGTTAATTCAATTTTTCATAATATGGGATGTCATCTACTTTTATTTACAGTAAACTTAAGAATACTTCAAAAATTTCTCAACATAGGGTGCCATTAGTTTTTTTCTAGTTCAATACCGTAACATTAAAACTCAAGCAAAATGTTGTTTTTCTCGAAACACTAATTGTTTGACTTACGTCTTGACTTTGGTTTAGAAACTTTTCACAAAACCAAAGAAATTTTCACCAAATTCCAGCCATCAATTCAACTTCTGATGACTGAATTATTTATTTAAATTTCCATGACAATGACTGAATTTTCAAAAAAGCATTTGAATTTGTTTTTCAAGAATTTATTTGGTATGCAGTATTGGTAATATTATTAAAACATATGTATATATCCTATCTATTTCTTTATGTATCCTATCTATTTCTTTACTTGCAAATATCCTATCTATTTTTCTATGTATCCTATCTATTTCTTTATTTGCAAATATCCTATCTATTTTTCTATGTATCCTATCTATTTCTTTACCTGCAAATTCTTGCCCACTGTAAATTTACCGTTTTCATAATGCTTCCTCCATAAAAAACTAACCACACATATGTTTAAGAAATAATTTTGATTTAGTCAGAAATTAACTGGAATGTAGGTTTGAGTTTGAAAAAATAATTATATTGTTAATATATTAAGTTTTCATTTCTTCTAGGATATTTTATCAGATGTTCGAAATAAAAAGAATCTGCTGGATTCCTTGCTTGAAGATTATAAAGATATTGATGATGAAGGTGCAGAGGAAAGCATTATAGAGTTACAGAATCAGTATTCAAGTTTTGAACAAAAATTGATGAAAAGAATTGAAACTCTGAAGGTTAATTTTATATATTCTTACTTTTCAAAGCTATTTACTATCTAAGGTTTAAAATTCCTTCTATTTTCTTTACATGAATTTTTCCATAGTTCCCTTTGAACAATGGTTTTTAGATGACAACCTTTCTTCATGGTAACCACTTTCATTTGATTTGATTAATTGGTCACTAAGCTTTTACCTTGTAAAAACAACTTAACTGTCATCCACATCTCTATGTTTTTGAAAGTTTGAAAATGGTCATACAAGCTGGTTTCAGTATTAAGGTGTCTTAATACTGAATGGAATGAAAATGTATTCATTTTTCTTTTATTTGTTCATCATTACATCAATCTAAAAGTTTCCTTTACTACTATTTGTAGCACCAGTATAAACTAATCAGATGTGACACTGCTGAACTATCAGTCTTTCAATCTGTTTCTTAGAGTGAAATAATTTTTACTGTGTGATAAACTATCAGAATATAAGAATTAAAAATGCTTACCTTTGCAAAGCAACTAAATAACAAAGTCAATGCTATAAGGCACAAAATCTCTAAAATATTACATGCACATGTTTCAAGGTTGTTAAGAACCTCTTTTTTTAATGGTGACTGAGCAACAGCCGCAAAAGAAGGCTTCTTTGATTTTGGAGCTTTTTTGTGAAATTCTAGAAACTTTTCACAAAACCAAAGAAATTTTCACCAAATTCCAGCCATCAATTCAACTTCTGACTACTGAATTATTTATTTAAATTTCCATGACAATGACTGAATTTTCAAAAAAGCATTTGAATTTGTTTTTCAAGAATTTATTTGGTATGCAGTATTGATAATATTATTAAAACATATGTATATATCAGTGCTGTCCCTAACGTAGGCTTCACCCTGGGGCGGTAATTTGCAGCGTCATCCCCCCCCCCCCACGTTATTTTGTTTGTAACTTATATCAGGAATCTGGAGCAGGCACTGTTCCGAGTTGCTCAGCTTCGACTAGATGCTTGCTCCAGATCCACAGGAAATCCGCTCCATCCTCTGAACAATTTTAATAAATTGAATTATTATTTATCTCTTTTTTAAGTTAATTATGTTTTTATATGATATAAAATAAAAAATAAAATAAAAAATTAGAGCAGTGGAGCACAGCAAATTCTTTGCTGTGGATTTGCTCCACTTTCAAGCAGATTCTCATTTCTCCACTGCTCCGCTCCAGATCTCTGGTTTATATTTTCAACAGTGAAAAGAAAAAAAGAAAGCTTCAAAAATTCCATTTTATTTATTTGGTGTAAATTTCAGTAAACTACACAAATTTTCAATTATGATATGTTGAAATAGCATCAGTAAAATTGTGCAAATCAAGTACTTTCTGTATTTTTCAAAAACTCTTTATCTCCTTTTTGTTGTCACCCCTCAACACTCCCCAAAAGAGTCACATGGGATGGACCGACCCCCCCTGCCCCCCTAATGATGCTACTGTATATATCTAATAATAATAAAAAGAATTTTTTAAAAATTCCATTTATTTTGGTTTTTCCTTTTTTGTCGATTACAAAATATCTAACGTAAAAAAATATTCCAATGCAGTATCATTTTTTTTGAGGCTCAACCTTGCCAGAATAAATTAGAAATATTTTAACTGAAATATATGACAAAATTTTTGTGAAATCGTTGTACAACCAATCATTTAACATGAATATTTGAAATTGAATTTGCATTATATTCTTTATCTTCAGTTTATGCATAGCATACCAAAAGACCTACAGTATAAGCCTGATTTAACTATTGTCAATGGACTGTTAAATGCTATCATTAAATCAATAAAACAAAGTTATACTGTACTGAAAAAAATGAAATATTAAAATGTCTATAGCATTGGTTAACTGGCTAAAGCTAAGACAAGTTGGACAATGGAAGAAGTAATTGCTGAAAGCTGAAGAAATAAATTTCAAATATTTAAAAAATAAATCAAATCAGATAAGTTATGTTCAAAACTTTTGTTATGGCCTTTTTAAACTTTTTTGTTCTTGTTTCTCATTTTTCGGTTTTTATGATAAGGCTTGATATCGTACAAATGTTTAAAAACTGTCTTCTGTTTTTTCCCAATACAGGCAAATGTTTTTTTGATCTGATTTATTATTCCCTTATGTATTATAAAATTGGTATAGGCCTGTTCTGAAATCTTATAGTTGAAGAAGGCTTTTAAAGAAATGTTGGACTTTTTTCTTAATATGCATTCTTAATAAAGGCAGTAGAATGTAGTGTGCATGAAATTCCACTGTAAACTTAAGATGGGGAAGTTTAAATTGGAAAAAGAAAGAAAGAAAAGAAATGGTTGTATTAGTAAGCTGAAAAACACTTCCAGCTAGCTTCTTTTTCCTTTTATGCTAAGGAAAAAGCTATATAATGAGCCTGTATAATGCAGACTGACCTTTGAATACATGCAAATGCTGAAATTTTGTCTTATTACAATAATATGCACACTTCATGAATTAGTCAAACTTGTTTATCATATTATTTATTCAATATAGACTTAGCTTTGTGTTTACCTTGTTTCTTTGGCATTAAGAGTTTTTGTGTTTCTTTTAAAAGTTATTTATTTTTCATGATTTTTTAATAGATTATATTGTAGAATATTTTCCCACATTTTTATTTAAGTCTTTATTGTTATTTTTTTTAAACCCAAAATTGAATCACTTTGTTGACTTGAAATCAACGAGTCTTTCCTCTTGTTGTTTATAATTTTTATAGTTTTTTTTTGCTCTACTTTTTTTTACATGTTCTATTGAATTTGTACGTCTAATTAAAGTATTCTTTAATTATGATTCCTCATCTCATGCACTTATTAAAAACTCAGTTTAAAATATATCATTGTTCTCTTCCCTTTTTGTGAACTTTTAATTTTTCATGTACCTTGTGCCTTGCTCTTGTTTTGCCATTTAGGGTAACTCAAGAGATCAGTATAAAGAGTTTTTTCAGTCATTGACTGAAATGAAGAATTGGTTACAGTCTGCAGAAAATTTTGTTAAAAACTTTGAGAAGCTGCCTCGAGAACAAAGGCTTTCAGATTCTCAGCTACAAAGGCTGCAGGTTTGTTTGTTTATTAAAGGGCCATTTGGCACAGTACGAAAGCATAAATTGTGTCTATATTGCCTGTGTAGAGCATTTTTTGCTGTGCATATGCTATTGTGTGGATTTTTATTACTAACAATTAATATTTGACTTTTTAATAAGGTCCTTCATTGTTGTTATGAATTTTGCAGTGTTACTTTCATCAATAATATTAAATATATTTTCCCTGATTGATAATTCTAATTAATTTATTTTTCTTAACTCATAAAAGTGGTCGTACATTCATTATTTGGATTTCTTCCTTGGATCTTTTAGCATGTTGCGCTATTTTTAAAATGTAGCTTTTGTTAATGCAGCATGAATAATCATTCTTTTTACATATTTTTCTTTGCCTCTAGTTTTGTTTCAGCACTAGTAATGTATGTTGATAATATACTGAAATTTTGCATTCGTCCTTACAAATCTCTTTTGTACCATTAATAAATTTTTAACATTTATGAGGAGATTTTACATGCTTTAACAATTTTTATTTCATGTCATGATGAAATTCTTCTAGCTGAGATGTATTAAATGCAAATCAAGCCTTAAACTGCTTTTATTACCTAATTTGGTAATCTTTTAATCCTTTTTGGGGTTGTGTGTCAACATCATGCTTTTGCTGCTTGTAGTTTGCTTTGAAATATTTACTAATACTAGTGTGACAATTTAAGTCATCAATAACAGAATAATTTTTTTCAGCACCTTCAAGAAGATTTGTTGACAGTGGACAAGAAAAGAGAAGAACTAGTGACAGTTAGCAATCAGATGGGAAAATTAAAGGAAAAGTATCCAATAGAGCCCGAACTTGTTGAAGTGCAAGAAAAATTTGAAGTTCTCTCAAACAAAATTCAGGTTAGAACCCAATAATACTTATTTAATAGTTTAAAAGTACATTTTAAGTACAAGTTTAAATTTATTCAGATCTTTGATTTATAAAGTTCTACGTTATGCTTCATTGGATTTGTGTGTATATATACAGTAGAGTCTAGTTTATACGACGTTTACACTTATACGACAATTTTGTCTGGTACAAATTCTTGGATTTAGCCAGCTGGGTAAATCCATTATGCAATGCTGCCATTTATACGATGTTTATCAATAGTCCCTTCAGCATGTTATGAACGATACTCCACTGTACATGCTTTTTTTTTTGTTATCTTTAGCTTTGTGAAAGCTCCATTTTCTACTCAGAAAATTAACCCTAAGGAGGGATTTGGAAGTGTACACACACACAAACACACACACAAATATATATATATATATATATATATATTATATATATATATATATATATATATATAGAAATATATATATATATATATTTCACTGAGCGTTAACATATGCTTCTGAAATGTGTACATAATTTAAGTTTAAATAATCCTGTTTCATTTATTTACTTTGTTTTTTCCTTTTCAAATCATTATAGAATCTAGTTTCAAGCCATGAAGTTGACGTGCAGCGTACAACCATTGAACAGCTTCGTGCTTCTCCAGTCCAGCTTCCAAAATCTGAACCTGGATCTCCAAGACCTGATGAGACTATTTCTAAGATTAGACAAGTGAAACTTCATGTAGATGAATTAGATAGAGCAGCATCGAATAAAAATGCATTACAAAGTTTTGATTCTATTACTAATTTGGAAAAATTGTTAGAGGTAGGTATAATGAAAATAACAAGTAAGAAACTAATTTATGTAAGACTGGTTTTCATTTAGTTGAATGTCTTAATAAGCATAATGCATATTATATTCGACTTCAAGTTCTGTTGTAAAAAGAAAAAATATATCATAATTCCCCCCCCCCCCCCCAAAAAAAAAAGGTGTTGGAAAAACTTGAGAAACTGGAAATGAGAGAAAATTTTTGGATTATAATCTGCATGGATCTGGTAAACAATTTTTTAAAAATTCGTATGAATTACAGAATTACAGTACATTCAGGTTGTACATGACAGTTTCAGTTTTATTGTTGTGAATGCCCTCTCCTTCCATCATCTTACAACATGAGCTGTATATATGTAAAAAGTAAGAACTCCTTGTTAGCACACATATTCAGTAGCGGCACATGGGTTATATGGAGGTTCACAAAATAAATCTCAAAAATGAAATATGCAAATACGAGGGTTGAAAATTTTTTCACAAGTTTACGGAAAACCATGCCGCTAAAAGAAAAAGATAAGTGTTCTCATAGGTATTAAAAAAAAAAAATTACACACACACACAAATATATATAGAGAGAGAGTGAAAGAGAGATACATTTTTTCTTACAATGGAGTACAATACAACCCCATTCTTGCTTTCAATATATCTTTGAACATAACATATAAACATTCTTAAACATCTATTGCTGCTAATATAATGTAAATGATATTGACTGATGGAAAATTTTAGAAATCATCTGGGAGAAAACAAAAGATGCTTCATTAATTTTAAACAAGATTATAAAAAATTTAGTTTTAAAGGTAATTAAGGCAATTACTTCTAACCTCTATAAGCTTCAATAAAAGTATCATAGTTGTGTCTTACTTTTGAAATTTAATATTTATGAAATATTTTAACTGTTGGTCATTAAATAGGTGCAAGAAATTTATTATGAAAAGATGTGAAAAGGACAAGTTAACTTGCTGATAAATTCTTTAAAATTTTGACACTAAAATATGGTTTTGAGCTTAGCCCTAATCATTTGTGCAGTGCACCATTTGTCAATTGCTGATATATATTTGTATGTTTGGATGAACTACACTGAAAATAAAAATTTAGTATACATTAGAACATGTAGTCTTTTATTCCATCTAAATAGTTTAAATTTTAAAAGTTTTGACTCGATAAAATGAATTATTTATGAATTTTTTCATTTCAAACTGCGAAAAAAGGGAGAAAGCCACGTACAAAATTAACTATTGTTCTCAACATAATATTTTAAAATTAATTTTTGCCTTTTTAACAATATTTTTAACCCTTTTTGTAAAATAAAGGCTTAATATCAGTCCTTTTAGCTGAAACATAAAATGTTTGCATTTAAATTTAACCTATTTTAAATGTATCTCAACTTATATAGAATTTGTTTAAGTTCTGCAATAAATGTTGGTATTTAAACATTGAGAATTAGAGGGAAGTAATTTTATGATTCTTGTTTCTAACCTGAGCTAAGATTTATACATTTCCTTGTAAAGTTCTCCTGTTTTTACTAGGTTGTGATTTCTGATAATATTTTGCTTTTAATCAGGATTTCAGGGCAAAAGCTTTTCAAACTGAAGAAGAAGTGAAGCAGTTGAATGAAGATTGGGAAGCCCATAGCAACAAGTTAAATCCAAATGATCCTAGTTCAGCTAAAGTTACTCAGCACATGAAATCTTTAGATGAATCATGGTCTACTGTGCAAAGAAATGCAGAAGATTACCACCAAAAGCTGAGTGAAAAAATCACGAAATGGTCCGAATTAACAGAAAGAAATGAAAGCATTAACAATCGGTTGCAGTTTCTTATGTCCAATTTTGACAATTCAGAGAAAATTACTCTTTTTCACCAAAAGGTGTGTGTGTTTCCCTTTTATTTTATTCATTCATTCTAATTATATGTTATTGATAAAAATACATCATCTAATGCAAGCAAAACCTATATGCATAGTGGCACACATGTAAAATTTGACATTAGAATCAAGCTGCCATTTTAAGGCTTTGGAAACACCAAGGAAGGGGTTTTGCTTGGTGATGAGATTAAGTAACGAAAAGGAAATAGGTGCAAAATAAAAATAAATGTATCAATAAGTAAATAAAAATAATTAAATTCAGTAAAAAAGAAGTGGATGCCAAATATTTTTGACGTATTAGAAGGCTTTTATGTTTTATGTTATGTGGCTTTTTTTCAGTGCTAGACTTTTTTCCTTCTTTTTCAACACATTTGGTTTTTTCTTGTAAAGGCATGTGTGTGTGTATGGGGGGGGGGGGATTACCCCTCATAAAAATAGATTTGAATATAGACTTCATATTTGAATGTAAGCTTCATATTTGCTTTGTTCTTATTGGTTTGTTTCATGCCGAGTGATGATATGAGCTCACAGTAGTTCTATTTGGTAGGCTACGTTTATAGTTTCATCAGTCATACAACCTAGCAATCAAGAGTTCTGCTAAAAGTGCTATTTTTTTTTATAGCCATATTGCTTTGTTTGTCATCCATGACAGCCTTACTACACCTCAGACCGTGACACAAAATCCTGGGCTTACAATATGACAGGATCATTTCCGATTAGACACAGAAAGTAAATGTTACCTTTTTGAAATTCTAATCTTTTAACTAGGTAATAATACCATCTATATTTGGTTACTTGCACCCAAAGCATTCCATGGTCTAACTCTAATAAAAATGCATTTGGGAAAAATAATTTTATCTTCATTAATCAACTCAAATAAGAAATGAAATTCAATTTTGAGCAATGAAGTGATAAATGAAAAATATTCTATGAAAATTCCCAAAGAGAGTATGTACTTTACATCAATGCAGCTAGTTGGTGCGTATGTTTTGCGGCTTTAGTTTTGCAACTTCATCAGAAGCTTTCATCTTTGTCTAAGAATAATAGTAAATCTAAAATTTAGGCATCAAATATTGCAAAAATGCTCCTTTCTATTTTAAAAGTCAAAAGGTTCCACAGAAATAACATTAAATGCAATAGTTGAAAATTTTTATTCTCTTTATTAGTTTTATACTGAATATTATTCCTGTTTAAATATTTTATAAAAATATAGTTTAGTTAATGTTTTTCTGTAATATTTTTTTCTGTAGTGAATGTTTCTGTATTAGTGAATGTTTTTCTGGGCTCTTACAGTCATACAATTGCATTTGAATTGTAATTTCAGGCACTGGAGGAAGAAGCAAAGAAACTCCAAAAAGAAGTGGAAGGTTTGCAACAAGATGCTATTGAGCTAGGAGCTTCAAAACCACTTCTGAAAACACTTCTAAAAGATTCTACTACCTTATTAGCTGGCATCAGTATGCGTCTGGATGAACTGGAGGAATTAAAGGAGCCATCGGTAAAAACGGCTCTGACCCAAACTGATAAGCAGTCGGATATCTTGATAGAGCCTACTAGTACTGCAATTGTTCCCGACTTCATTGCCAAAGTCAATAAGGTACGGGAAGCTGTTGCTGCTGTTAACAGGCAATTAACACAACCAGAGCTCTCTGGAAAGGATTTTGAAGATTTTGGAAGGCAGGAAGGATCTTTGAAGGTGTGTAGGAATCATTTAACTTGGATCTATTTATTAAGAAGTATCATCAAAAGTTAGTGTTAAAATCTACAAAGCTTCCAAAAACTTGAGCTCCCTTGAATGTTTTAAAATTTTAGTAAAATGTCATGTCATTTTAAGTAATTGTGTCAACTTTTATCTTTACTTGTAGTGTCCTATGAATTATGAAACTTTTAAATTATTTTCGGTTCATCCAACATTTCAATTGCCTCAAAAAGAGGGAAAAAGATAGAACACATACTTTAAAAGAGTTGAATCATTTGTGAAACATTCTTTCCAATTTAAAATACTGTGTTGGAGGGCTTAAAATGTTTTATTTGTTTCAGTCTTGAGGTATGGTGACAAACAATTTACTTATCCATTAAAATATCTTGTTTCAGAATCCTCCATTTAAATTTCCTCTCCTAGTGAAGGTGCCTGTTCAGAATTATTCTGTTCTTTTACTTTTATCTTTAACTAATTTGGTAGCCTTTCTCTGAACCCTTTCCAATAAATTAACATCTTTCTATAGATCTAGTGACCAAAACTAGTGGTTTGGTTGTAACCCAAACAAACAGACATCCCATGATTATATGCATGTATGTATACATTCTTATTTGGAAACTATTTTTCAGAGTGTTCAAGGTGGGATCAATGCTTTAAAACCCAACATAGAGCTGGTGTGTGCTGAAAAAGAAAATGTCATCAAAAAAGCTACAAAAACTGATGTTGCTCAGATTGATCGTGTAAATGAAAAATTGAGTGAAGAATGGAGTAAATTGAATGCTGCTTATGAAGAAAGGCATAAGTAGGTTTTTTTTTTTCCATTATAAGTTGTTTACTTTGGATGCATTTTCTGTTAAGAATTTATGTGTATAGTAAATTTTTGCTACAATTATATTTTTATGAAGATTTTGTGCCATGTATTTATTGCTTTTGTAATCGGAAGGTTTTTGATTGGTTTTTTTATTATTTAGCTCATCAAATTTAAAATGAATAAAATTGGAGCTCATCCGATATCTGATTTTTCAGTTGGATTTTTTAAAATGTTTCATTTTCATTTGCTATTAGCTATCACTGGATATAGAATTTGTTATGGATTTGACTATTTGTAGATCTCTTGGGGAGAAATATTTTTATTTTTCAGTAAGTTCTCTGAAATTTCATTTTTCTTCTGCTTTTCACACTGTTGTTTATTTATAGTAAAATACCATTCTTACTTATAGCATTTTTGTGAGTGTGTTCTGTTTTAATTTAATTTTTTAATTAGCACTTTAGAATTGTTCAATGTTTAAACTATTTTTCAGTGCTATTCTGTGTACTTTTGTTGCATAATTCTGTGTTTTGAATCATAGGCGTAACCAGGGGGGGGGGGGTTTTGGGGGTTCAAACCCCTCCCTTTGGGTTTGACTTATTGAGGCACATTTAGGCTCACAAAATTTCTGGCTACGGCCTTGCAAAGCACATATTTTTTTTCCCTAAGAAAATTAAACACATATGCATATGATTTTATTTCCTCTTTCTGTGAAGGGTTGTGATCATGACCAAAGTATGCAGCTCATAATAAAGAGGACTTTTCATCTGGTTATAATCAACCCCCTTATCACCTTGGGGGGGGGGGGGGTTACAGCAAAAGGTGGCTTCAATCCCCGTACAACACACACACAAACAGAGATCCTTTCAATCACTCCAGATGGTTTTCTTTCCTTCTTGATGTCCTTTTTACCCAAAGGCAGCAATTTTGGTATACAATCGCACAAGTAATAAGTTTCATGGAAAATATTCTCTACTATGATGGAGTTTTGTTTTCTGATAACTCGGCGCTGGGGTCTGAAAATAAAGGACCCCTAGCCAACAATTGTCCTAATGGATTAAACCCTCAAGCCAGGAAGTGATGCTCATCAAGAAACTTAAAGAGCAATTTGTATTTATTTATGACTTCCTGTCCAAACACCCATTTTGGTAAAATCTTTTTTGTAGATGAGCCGATTGGAAAACTGATGAACTGTATTTGCATTGCATTCTCATTTACAGATGTTCTCTCATCTCTTATATTTTAAATGTTTTTTTTTCTTATTATGGTCCATCACTGATTGCCTTACGACTCTGGAAATCATTCGTTCAACGTTTCCAATCTCACTGCTACGGTTTAATGCTGCACTTTAATTTACAATCAAGTATTATTTATATTTAAGCTAAATTTTTAGTTATTTTCGATACATAATAATGTTTGCACTGCAGCGATGGACACGTTCGTCATCCAAAAAAAAAAAGAAAATTCAATTCAGACGCTTCCACTTCTGAGGTATGTTTTGCTACAAATTTAACAAAATTTTTAAAAATTTACTGTGGGGATGATCATATTTGTTGGGGAATTTGGATTTTTTTCCCCTAAAATTCCACTATTTCCCAGTTTTAATATTATGAATGCCTGGACATAGAAGATTGCTTAGCGCTGAATATTGAATATTCTATTGCATTTGAATTAAAAAATAAACTAATAGATCTAGTAATGAATGTTTAATGTTTTTGTGAATCGAGGCCGTATCCAGAAGGGAAGGGGGACCCACGGGCCGCCCCCCCCCCCCAGAAATCTTTTGCAATGTATCATATATTCCTCCCTGAAACTTTGCTTAACATAAGTGTGTCGAAGTCTGGGCCCCCCTGAAAACAATTCTGGATACTGCCTTGGCTCCGGAGCAGGGGGAGCGAGTTAAGAATTAGGAAGGGCAGTGCATGCTTCAAAATCATACCCTTTATATATACATATATATAGATATATATGACTAGAAATGATGCTAATAGGAATTTTTTTACATATAATATGATAGCTTTTTGATGTATATATAGTAGATGTATGTTTGGATCTTTGGTGAAGTTAGAGGAGTGGGTATTTGGGGCTTCTGCAACTTAAATGTTTGTAACTGGTCTTACATCTATAATGCTTAGGCTAACTCTGGAGGCAAGGCTTCGAGGGCTCTCCCCAGGAAACTTTTTGAAATCTTCCTAGCAATGCAATTTCGGGATACTTTGGTGATGTTAGAGGAAACAGAAAGGAGTTTGGTTACTCTCCCCCCCCCCCCCCATTTTTTTCCAAAATAAAGTCTTATGTCTTTTAAGTTACTTTTGGTGTCGCTCGTGATAGTGTTCAATGTCCTTTCCTGAAAGTGTTTCGGAAAGTAAAGTGCCTTAAACGCGTAATTTTTCTTTTCTTTCTTTTTTTAAAACTTGTGATCTGAAGATTTTTTGTCAGGGGGAGGGGGAGGAATTGACTTGCTCCGAGGGGGTAGCTCCCCCTCCCCCCCCCCCCCCCGGGAGATGCCTGAAATAAACACGGAGTATGTTTTTAGAGACAAGTATTTATGACTAATAAATTTTCAACTCTTTTACACTTTTTATTGGTGTTTGGTCTGTACATTTTTAGTGTGACCCCCCCCTTTCACCAACCCTAGTTACGCCTATGTTTTGAATGTTTGATAACTCATACTAGCATAGAAATCTTTACTTCTCTCTTTGCAAAATAAACTGATATTCCTCCACTTTACATGCTTTTCCTGATGGCGCATATTTTTTAATCCCAGAGAGCCATTGATATAAAGCAGTCCCGGATTGAAAACTCCAATATAACACATGAGTGAATTGTGTAACACATGATTGAATAATAATCGATTCATGCAAAAAAATAAGTAAATAAAAAACTTAAATAAATAAATAAAAATAATTGAATAAGATAAAAAATTAATAAAGTAAAGATAAAAATAAATGAATAAATAAAAATATGCTCCGAAATTTTAATTTTTGAAAAGATCATTAATGTATTTTTAATGTTTGCAGCTAGAAATTTGAGTTACTTTAGTTCTGATATATCATATTTAATTTTTATTAGGCGCTGGTTAAAGGCTCATGATGTATGGCAAGGGTTTGAAAGCGATTTACGTTCCATGACATCCTGGCTTGTGAGCTCAGAAACCATTCTCAGCCACAGTAGACTGCCTAGTGGTGATTTAGATTATGAGAGAGCCAAAATGCACCAAGAGGTAAGAATTGTTGTTTCAATTTACATCAACTACTGAAGAAAAAAAATGTATTATTTGTCAAAATGCTGTGAAGACTCTATTTGACTTTTAATATTCTTATATATAAAACATTCCACTCAAGTTGACTTTTTCTTATTTGTTAACTTTATAACTTACCATGTATTTCTCTCTTCACATTGAATTTCTAACGCATAGCGTGTAAATTAACATCATACAGTTTGAATCCAAATTTCATAGTGAAAGTATATGATAAATTATTTCAAACTGTTGGAAACAGTATTGGTGATACTTCCCAAATCACATTATACTGAAAATTAGTGGTACTCTCTTCTGCTATGGGCTGTTTCTTCCGGAGACACACTTAATCTTAATTATCAAGGTTTTTCTGAGTTTCGCCCATGGATTAAGTCAAAAATGAGCTAGAATGAGATATGTTCATTTCAAAATTTTTTTAAAATGAAGAACTATTGCCAGGTGTATTGCGAACCAAAATTCCATGCTTCAGAGAAAATTTTGGGTGTGTAAAACAAAAGACAAACTTTTTAGTATAAAAAGGATCATATTCTAATTATAAACTGAAGTATTTACCCAACAAAAGTAAATTAGGAATATGTGTTTGCCAAATGTGTTAAGAGTTTATATTTTGTTAAAATCTACCTCCTTATTTGTAAGACATTGCTTGAAAACCTTGAGAAATTAGCCGTTCTCCAGATAATGATGCTTCTTCGCTAAATTGCAATTTAAATATACAAAACCAGTGGGAATATGTAAAACAAAGTTTTTTTAGCTTCTTTGCTTTCCAATATTCCAATTTAATGCAGAGTGAGTTGCTTGATTTAAGAAGTTTTATCTTAGTTTTTGAGGAAAAATCATTGATGAATTTTTCAGAATTGAGTAATTTTGTATAAGTATTGAGTACTTTTGTATACTTTGTATAATTTGTGTATATATATATACAGTGGGACACCCAGGGTTTTGCTTTGGGAGGGGACCAAGGTCATTATTAAAGATCAACTGGATAATAATTTTCCCGGATACCGGATATCTGGTGTCTCTTGGATGCTTTATCCATACTGGATTTCCAGCTCTGGTGTTTGAAACCCGTGAATTCTATGCATATTTTAGGCATCCCAATGCGTCCAAATATGCAGTAAGTTCTTTATTTATATATATTTTCAAAAATGATAATTAATTTAATTTAGAAATCAAATTTGACTTTCAGAATAATTACAGCAGAATTACATGCAGTGGCTGTATCTGGAAGTGAAAAAAATCGGATACTGGATATCCGATGCTTTCTAGAGGGATGGATCAGTTCTGTTGTCCCACCTATGCACCCCTGTATATATATGTATATATATATATGTGTGTGTGTGTGTATTAGGGATGTAACAAATAGTGATTTGGCCGAATAGCCGAATACTGAATATTCGGCCATTTCTTCCAGGTCGAAGCGGAATATTAAAATTTTTAGTAAATCATTGGTAATAGAAAGTATTTGTCAAATTTAAAATTATTCACAAAGTCAAATACCTATTCCACATAATTTATGATGCATGATTTAATTCTGTTTGTTAAGAATCTAAAACTATTTAAAATTAATGTTTTCCTCTATTGTTTTGAATGTAATAAAACTAAGAACTTCCCTCACAAGTGGAATAGAAATGACAGTTTTTAATGTAGTAAGCATTAGCATTAATTTACTAATTATTTAACTCAAATTAAAGAACTACTATTATTAGTGAACGTTGACCTTGCTCAAAATAGTTTTATGAAAATATTTTAGAAGTTATAAAAGTGAATATTTTTATTTTATGTTTTTTTTTTACATATCTATATTTAAAAGATCTACTAAAATTTAATGCACTTTACGGGAATATATTTTTGCTTTCAAAAATCCCATAACTTGTGCTATCTAAATATTCATGATATATTCTAGGCTTTTCACATTTCTCTCTTACAGAATATTCACAATAAATCAGTCTACCAAACAAAGTCTGATTTCCACTTAGTTAATAATAACAAAATAAATGTCTCATATTTTCCATCATAATTAACTATTGCCAGCTTTTAGAAGCAAATGCTAAGTACAGAATGCAATATTTTAAAATCTGTTTTTGTTTAGAAAAGCTTAAAATAAAATTAAAAAAAAAAGTAGTTTTTTTCTAAATTATTTGTCTTTATTAAGACTAGATACTAATGTATTATTTTGCAATAATTAAAATGCAATTTTAAATGTTTGAAATCTACTAGTTTCTTTATTTTTTACATTTCTACTGGAGCAGAACTATTCGGCTGACCTAGTTCATCAATATTTGTCCAAGCCAAATTAGATCTTACCCAGTATTCAGCCAGGCCAAATATTGGGTTAGGTCATGAAATGACTATTCAGCTAAAGGGCTACGAATATTCGTGACATCCTTTATATGTATATAATTTGAAAGATTACACTTCTTAGAAATAAAAAACTACTTGGGATTTATGAAAAAAATAAATACATAAATTTTCTTTATTTTTCAGTCCTACACAGTAGTTGTAATATTTGAGTAATGCTGTTTGAGTTAAAACAAATGCAGTGTGTATAATAGCTTAGAAAATCTTTGTAAATCAATAATTATCAGGGAAATAAATTTTAGAAAATATAATGATTTCTAAAATTAAATGTTAAAAACTTAATAAAAATTTGGTATATTTGCAAGAAAACACATTGGAAATAACTTCCATTTAAAAATATTTGCACAATTTACCTACAGTTTTAGTAGTATTGAAAGTAGACTTGAAACTTTGTGTTTTACTTATGAATCATATTCATAGCAGAATTTAACAATCATTTAAGTTGCAGAATTTAATTTTGAATAATTTTTATTTGAACCTACATTTTTACAGATGCTTCAAAAGCAAGTGAGTGAGAAAATGGCCATGATGGAGCGTCTGAATGTGATTGGTCGGAGAGTATCGGAGCAGTGCTCTGCACCTGATGCCATTTTACTACAAGAGCAACTAGATTCAATAAATAGACGATGGAAGTCTCTTGTGGCTGAACTTGCTTTAAGAGGAACAAAGTAATATTAAATTTCTTGAATAATTATTTAGTAATAAAGAAAATTTTCGAAAGAGTTCATTATTTACCAATTCTGTGCCTGAGAACCATAGCATCTTAAGTCCATTTTTTGGGTTTTGCGAGTTCACATTTTGGACATACTGAATACCGACACCAAAGCCACTAGCTACATGAGGGCTGCATAAAATGCAGTGTTTAATTTCAGCTATTTTATTAAAATTGCCAATTTGATTGTAATTTGTTTTCATAGGTGAAAAAATTCATTTTGTATGTTTTTACATTACTTAAAAGGTTGTTTTTTAATAGCCCTCCAAAATCCAAAAAATTCCAAACTCTGAAATTGCCATGGTCCCATGGAATCCAAGAAATTTTCAAGGTTCAACCATATTTTACTTGAGTACAATGTTTTGTCATAAACAAATGGGAAATGTTTTTAAAAAAAATTCTGAAAAAGTGATATCTGAGTCAGGTATATAGATGAGCAAAACTTGAAATCACAGATTTCTCATTTTAAGCTCAGGTACAGGTACCACATTTGTTCTTAGAACGGCAAATTTGAATTTCATTCAAATGCATTCAAACATTTTAATGTTGTGTTAGGTATTAACTTTTCTTATAATGCTTCAATGGAAATATTTTTGAGCTTTCAGCTTTTTTGGCGCAAAATAAGGGAGAAGCTGTGAAAAAAGTTATAAATTAACTCAGAGCCGTTTTTGTTTGATTACGCTACTATACTTGTTTTAAAAGATTTGCTGCAAAATAAGATATTGAAATTGTAATTGCTTACTATTAATCTGAAACATTGCATTAATTTACTGTATTTTATATGAACTTTGCTTTAATTTTATTTTTTTAAATTAAAGATTAGACGAGGATCAAGGGACTTTAGCTGTTGTAAAGGATGAAATGAATGATCTGAGCTCATGGCTGAAAGAAACTGAAACTTTGCTGTGTGCTACTCCTCGAACAACTGATCTTGAATCAGCAAAAACTTTGCTTTTAAAACTGAAGGTAATTTATGAAAGCAGAGTAATTTTATTTCTGTTTGAAAAGATTCTGTTATTATTTAAGAAATGCTTATCTTTTGCGAGTGTGCAATTTTATTCTGTTTAATATTAAATATACTTATGTTATACTATAATAAAAATAATTTCACATTAAGAAAGCAAATAAGCATTAAAATGCAGACATATGTTTTGGGATTGCTTGGAATCCCAAAACGTATGTCTGCATTTTAATGCTTATTTGTGCTTTCTTAACATGAAATTATTTTTTATTGCAGTTTACTTTGCACAAAGTTAAATTATTATTTTATTATACTGATCTAATGCATTCCTTGCACCATCTTGTGTTGTTCGGTTAGTCCAAAAGTAATCAACTGAAAACATTTAAGCTTTCTGACTTTTCCTAATATGATCGTATTTTAGTACTTATTTAATCAGTTTTGTGTTGTCCTCACAAGGGCGTAAATGCTGACCTTATACCTAGAATGGCGCATGGGGCCAGGGTGTGGCCTCGTAAGGAATTTTACCCCCCAAAAAATAGCCAAATTCTTTGTATTTTCTAATGGCTGTAAGGCAATACAGTCATTCAGTGTAGATTAACCTTGAACTTTCTTTTTTTACAACCGGTTTGAATTCAAAATACTAAACAGATATGACAACTATCCAGCCAGCAAGACAATGGTAATTATTGTTTTAAAAGAAAAAAATTCATTTTGACTTTTGTAAAAAAACAAATGCTATGATACACTTTATGCACTCACCTTTTTTATAGGGATTAGAGAAGATGCATTGCACAGGTGGAATCACTCAAAATTTTTTTTGAAAGAATTAACATGTAAAAAATCTAGGAAGGGCCACTATGGTCCCTTCTGAATTTCTAGGTATACAGGAATTTTTCGTCTTCCTATTGTTAAACACAAAGTACACACTCCGAAAATGTTCAAAGTTTGATTCTAGCATTGGGTAGTTTTTATCCAATTTAATTTTTGCAGCTATATTTTGATGTTGTATTAGGAATCACTAATTAATTATCATTCTAACCTGTCCTACTCTGTTAAATTTGTTTTTGATAAAAAGAGTTGTAACAGTTAAAACAAGGTTTTGACACTTGTTGATCCAAAGGCTGGTTCGGAATTGCAGACACGTGTTTCTGGGTTACAATGAACCCCTTTTTTTTCGATACAAGAAGGATGAACATATGGAGGAAAAGCCATCCCAAAAACTATTTGTAAATCCCTACTTTAAAAGTAAAAAATTCTGCTCCCATTTTTTTAACGCTACAAAACACTAATAACTGCTCTAGAATGTTATTTTTTTGCTCTAAAACCTATGTTTTCCTGCTCCAAAACCAAGAATTTCTGCTCCTAAATAGGAATTTCCCTGTATCCTTATTGTTTCATAACTTGCTTTAACGTATTGTCATTAAAATTAAGTTGGTATGTATATTATAATTATTTTAAATTTGAGGTAGAAATTATGAAATATTAAATTACTTAATTATTCAAAATCCAAATCTTACTATAATTAGCCTTGTTTATTCTATTCAAGTTAATGCAAAAAACCAAGACTTTAGTTGTATATTTAACACCTAAAATTTGCTTCTTATTTCAGGAACATGAGCAAGATCTTCCTAGTCATAGAAGTAGTCTTCTTACTATTATGCTAGCTGGAACATTGGTGAATACTGAAAGTGTTGAAACATTGGAACAAAGATATGGAAAGGTATTTTTCTAGGCTTTTTTAATACATATTAAAGGACAAACACATGCAGATTTCATGTAGCTTTTGCCTTTCTCATTCTTTTTAAATACAAATAATAAAAATAGCGTAGTAATAGTACTATTTAAACAAACTTGAAAAGCTATACCAATTTATGTATTGTAATTGTTCTTCTCGAAACGTGTTTCTGTCTTACCTTTTTTTTTTATTTTTGTCTTCATATCACCTTTGAATGAGGATGTAGAACTGTTATTTTTCACAAATTTGTGACTGATGTAATGGAAGCACTGTGATGCATTTTGCAGGATTGGATGTAAATAGTTACAACAATATGACACAATAGTACAGTCGGTAGCATATATGGTTTTTCCAATAATATGGTTCCATTAAACTCAATAAAAAATCTATTGAAAATTGTTGGAGCTTTTTTTCTTATTGAATGCATAGTCAAAGTTAACTTAAGTTTGAAAAGACAATCCTCAGTTGTCTCCTCATCTCGGTAAATACTTTCGTCTTGTACTTTCTGAACATTAAGAGCAACTCCCTTTGTCGGTACGGCAAAAAGCAAAGAAAAATAGAGGCTTCACACTTTGTTTTTTTGCTTAAAATAAAAATAATGTCTTAATGTGGGCAAAGTAAAGGAATCAAGGGAGAAATCACAGAAAACAATTCTGGTTGCAAAAAGTCAAAGCACTGCTTATTTAGTTCAATATTTTAAAATAATAAAAAAAAGATTTTTAAGCTTTTTTTTTTTTTTTGCATTTTTAGAAGCAGAAGAACTACATTTTAATAGCAATTAGCATTGTTTATCGGAATATATGTTAGCAGAGAGTGAGAGAGGGTGAGATCAGGCTTTCAGGGGTCGCAGACATCCTATACTTCCTGTATTTTTGAAAGAAGTAGAAAAAATGTAATATATTGCCCTCTATTTTAAATTTGTCCTACATTATTTTGTTTTAGTTGCTTGTCAACGAGAGATGATTTCAAAGACTTCTTAAAAGAACCACTTGCTTTTATTTGAACTTTTTAAAAACAATTACAAAATGGGAAAAATAACTAACTGAAGCCAAACTCATAACTATTACAAAATGAGTAGCATTGTGCACTTAATTTTGAAAAGCTAATGCTACATCAGAAAAGCTATAGCTTAAATGAGCAAGTGTGACCAAAATAACAGTTAGCTAAGTCACTAAAACTGCCACATGATTGAGAAGAAATAAAATTAGAATTGTGTCCATCGATCTGAACTTCCCTCTTAAATACCTATCAATAGCATAAAGTTACATTGCGTGAGGCCTACAGCATCCCATGAGAAGTTGGCAAGTGGCACCCACATGCTCGGCTAATTACAGCAGACCAGTTGTGTCATTCCCAACATGCAGTCATGTTGCTGATTCGTGATTCATATGCAGGTGCAGTTGAACGTTTCTGGTTGATTGCCTTATAAATCTCTAACTTCAAGCTCAAAGCAAGTTAACAATTGATAATAAAGTTTACTGACTGTTCACTGAGGCCTTGTTTTATCCCTGTTAAGGTATTTAAAGATGTATATTTCTGCAAAGAGCTTTTGAACCCGATTCAAAAGGAAGTTGACAATCCCGAATTCATGTGACAAACGACTCTTGAAACTATTAACTATATACCGAGTACTACTATTCAAGTATATACCGATGGCAGCAAGAATGATCAAGGTCATTTGGGTAGTGGTGTTTACATCAGGACTCCCACCTCTACTTTTAGTTTTAAATATAGAAATTCTAATACTTGTTCCGTATTCAGATCGGAATTGGTTGCTCTTGAAAAAGGCCTCGACAACGTTGGGAGTATTGCTGAGCCTGAGTTTACAAGCATATGGATTTTAACCGACAGTCGCTCCTCAATTCAACACCTGTACAACTGGAGTGAGGTTGGCAACAGGGCAGGAATGTCCATTTTAATGTTGGCTGATAGACTCTGTTAATTTTCAAGTGCGTTTTCAGTGGATTCCTTCCCACGTTGGTATTGATGGAAACGAGAAGACGGATGCTTTGGCAAAGGCTTTCTCTGAGCGCAAGAAATTGGAAAGGGATCTCTGGATGAACCCTCCTTTACATTACTGGTACTCAAGACGACACCCTGGAGGTGCCCTACTCTTTGTGGGTCTTAGGTACCAGCAGACCTGTCTTTCTCGTTTTGGTAGTGGACACTTGAGGAGTCTCTCCTTTGAACATGGACAGAGGGTTTTTAGGATTTGCAATAAGTGTAGGGCTGCTCAGGCGTTGCCTGAGCATATTTTATCTTGCTTGGATTTTAGTTTGGACTAGGTGTTTTCGAAACCTCTTTGGTTTTTAGACTTTTGAGAAGTGTTTGGACCTATGGAGTTGGCCTGCCTTTTTTTGTTGGATCAAGTAGGGGTCAGATCAGAAACAAGGTTTACTTATACTTTACACTTAATAAAAGCATTAAAGTTTAAGTTAGCTTAGTTGTAAGTGTAGAGACTTAGTTTTAATGTTAAGGCTAACGAGTATAATCTGCCGCTTACAAGTATAATCTGCCCTCATCTTTGCTGCTGTTTCAATGCCGTTATGCATATAATATTTTCATAGTTCCAACTTTTTAACTTCAACAAACACATCTTAGAAACAAGCCAGAAGTGTCAACTAATGAAGAATAAAACAGTGGTCACCAAACTCAACCTGGAGGGGCTTTTCAGCAGATCGCAGTTGCACTCAAGTAGATAGTATGTACATTATTGCACCAAAGATCGTTAGTTGATTTTCCTAATTTTGCAAGCGTTGGCTTGGAACTTGGAAGGAAACGAAAGAATATATGGTAGGCATAAATATAAAGTTCATGAAAAGGTGATTGGCGTCTACTAGAATAAAACATAGCTGATTTTTCCACCATTAAGCAGAATTCTGCAAATTTCATTCACCTCGTGGACTTCTACTTTTGTCCACGAGACAAACATACTACATATCCATTTGTCGTGGACTTCTACTTTTGTTGGTTATTCTGCTTTGTTAAGGCAAATATGCGAATTTAACAACTCAGCAATAATAATAAAATCCAAGCCTGTGCATTCCTGTCAATTGCAGCAATATTTTTAAATTACGGAGGCCTAATTTCCACTTGCAAGCGAAGGAACACATACGTTCCTTTCTGTTTGCAATCTTTCTGCATTTTTTTCAAGAATCGTGTTTTTTCATTTCAACTATTTATTAAGTTTAATTATGAAGTAAGCAACAATTTCATTTTATTTTCATCAAAATATTACCATATATATTTGCTTATAAGCCGAACTACCAACTTCCAGACAAATAATGGGAAACCTGTCTGTTATTCAACTCCCATGCTTTTGTAAAAAAAAAAAAAAAACAGAAACATTTTTATCCCCCACCATTTTTTACAAATAAATGTTTTTAAATTGAGGAAAATGAAATGAAATTACAATTGGAAATGTCTGTTTTCATTTTTGTGATTAAGATTTTTATAAAGGGTTCATTTTTATGGTGAATAATTTTTGTTAATATTGCTTTTATTCTGAATTAACATCAATAAATTTTTGCTATTTAATTTCTTGCAGTCTTATTTGATTCATTTTTTAAACAAGTTCAAATTTCCATATGAACAATTACATGCAAAATTTTCTGACTTTGAAGTTCTGCATTTTCTGCACTGTTTGCATGTCAAGTGACAATAGTTGAAGGAAGCAAAAGACTGCAGCAAGTAGGATTAAAATAAAAAGTATACAAGATATTGAAGCAACTAAAGCCCATACTGATACAGGAAATATTAAACTGAATAATGCAAAATGAAATATTGATGAATTATACATATGTGAATAATTTATTAGTGTTTCTTTATTTTGCTGATGGTTAGTATATGGTTATTTAGATGTAATTGTATTATTTTTTTAACAAAAACACACATTTCATAAAATATAATCCTAAAATGCCATTTTTCTGTTGTCCTATATTTGTTACGAAAAATTCCTACATATTTTTATTTTTCCACTGCGACCCCTGGGGTTTTGGTTACCCTTCTAAGTAAGAACACTATCTCTGTATGGTTGTTTTCAAAGTCAAATCAGTGCATTTTTGTTAAAATTTGAAATGTAGTTGTTTGCTTTTTTCCTGTGGATTGAAAGAATTCTTCTATGTTCTTATGATAAGGCTTTTTAAGATACTTCTTTTATGTTCAACCCTTTGTGTTGTTGTTTTCATCTTGTTTTTAATTTAAAATATTTCTCGTTTAAGTATAATTGCGGTGAGCTTGAGTTTAAAAAACTTACACCGAGTTGCTTTTTTCTGTTAAGCGGGAGAAACAGCTGGGATTTAACATTGCATATTACTACTAGGACAATGAGCTTTTGGGATATAATTTAGACTTTTCTTTATGACTTATTAATAATGCAAACTATAAATCCATTTTTTGTTACAAATATGGTTTTTAAATTAAAGCTTTACATTATGTTAATGTAAAATATAAATGCATATGACATTTAGGAGTATACCTTCCACTTTATTTTTCTGTGTGCAGATTGCATCATTACTTCCCGAAAGACGCCAAAATTTGGAAAATTATGTTCAGAGAATGTCAGAGTTTCAAGAGCAAGCAAAAACTGAAGCAGACTGGTTATTGGAAAGTAAGAAGCATTTAGAAGACAGATTAGCTGTTTTCAGTGCTGGAAGAAATGTAGATGATGAAAATCAAGTAAGCATGTTATAAAAACATCATTATCAGTCTGTGTAATTTAATCTTTCTTCTTTCTACAACTTAGAAATAAAGTTCTGTTCTACACCTAACTAGTCAAAGACAGCGTTAATTCTGACTAAATGGTTGACATCTGAACTCAATATTTGATTTGGATGTTGACATTGCAATCTGGGTTTATGAGCATTTTATTTCATTCCTGTATCATTAAAAAAAGAAATAAGAGATGTAATTTTTAAAATGTGACATTAATGTGTCTCCATGATTTCCTTTGGGACATTTTTAACAATAAGTTCCCTGAAGCACTAAGCTCTGATTTCTTCCCCCTTTACATATATTTTGAAAGAATGGAGGGGGGGGGGGGTAATAAAAGGAACATGAAGCTATGTTGCAAACTTATTTTTCCTTTTTATACAATGTCTTTAAAAATTTTGTTGTGCTTCTGTATGTTTGTTACAGAAATATTTATTGAAAAATTTTAAAATTTCTCATACTTTTATTTTTATTCTACAGATATCCAAAGGAGCTCTAGCAACTCATTTTACAACTGTATCAAAACTAGTCAGACAACAAAATGAATTAGATGTTGCTGCACAAAAAGCTTCTCTCATCTTGCATCCATCAGTGAAGAGAAGTACTTCTAGTCTGGTTTCCGAGTGGTCAACCCTGTCTCAGTTGCTCAAGAAATTACGCCCTTATGAAAGATGTCCTACTCCAGTTAATATTGATTCATCTCCGCCTGCTTCGACTACTACTGCCATTGTTGAAGGTAAGGTGGATTGCTTATTTCCTGAAGTCGTTTTTTTGGATTGCAGGTTTAACTGCTTACAGGTATTACTGATTTTTACTAAATCAGAAAATAGTCTAAAAATCTGATTCCTTTCTCGGATTTAACTACAGAGAAACCCTGACTTCATGCCTCCATACATGCAACCAATAGCAATTTGGGATTTAGTGTTTAGTCAACAGAAAAATAGATTGTAGTGAACATTCTCATTACGTATCACATACATTGAATTCTCTCTGACACTGTTAATGGCAATGACTGAAAGCGATCAAAACAGGATGGAACAAAACAATAAAAATAATTAATTTAATGCTAATTCTTCCTCCATAATGGACTATCTTCAAATATTCTACTTCTCCAAATGACCATATTTTCTCATAACAAAATATGTTAACTTCTGTTAATTTATGAGTTAGTTGCTACTATCACAAACACAGTATATTATTGTTTGTTTTACTAAACAGAATTTTTACCTTGGAGACCCATGCACAGGTTTGCCACAGGCGACTAAAAAGCAACTATTTGGAACTATTTTCAACATCAGGAAACTATGGCAACTATTTTCTTCGAAATCAGGCGAAAAAGCAACTAATTTTTCCAAGAGGCAACTATTAGGCGACTTTTTTTTTTTTTTTGCCTTTCTTGGAATTCTTTTATTCAAATGTACCAAAAAATATTTTTGAGAAAAAAATTTTCTTTTATTTCACGGAAAATCGTGCCATAATTTTTCAAACTTCCATCTTGGCCCAAGCGACTGCCTACACTTCATGTTGACCTTGAAGCAATTGCCAATGAAGCTGACACTGCTGCCAATGAAAGGGGTTAGTTTGTTTTTTTCATTGGTGATTTGGTAGTCAACACAGAAGCTGCGCCATGTGCACGCGATATGCATTTCAATATCGTGATATGCGTCTTTTCTCTTTATTTTTCTGTAACCCTTACCTTTTCTCTCGAACACTGGCAACCAACGGCAGTGGTGCTTGACCACAATATCCACGGTGTTGCACGGCGAAGGATTGCAACGATATGTCCGAAACACCCAATCATCACATAAACAGACATGTTTTTTCCGTATTTTTGGAAAGTAAGAATTTCGTTTCCACGAAAATCCCTTCTTTCTTTTCAATGAAAAGTTTTGAAAGTAACCTAGCCTGCCAACTTTTACAAACTACGAGTAAAATTTACGCATTTTTTCTGTTTTTAGCTCTTTAAAGGCTTGGTCTTGATTTTTTACGCATTTCGAATTTCGATTGCATCGGCTTCGGAAAAACTTTCTAGTGCTCATTTACTATCAGATTCTGCATCTTGGAGCTCAATAACTTTGAACTTACCATAATTGTTAATCTTTGTTACATTTCAACTTCTGTAGTACAAGCTTGCACGGGCGTCATTTTGTCACGCCCACTTGAAAAATTCCGCCGAAAATAAAATAATTTCTGTTAAAATTCTTGTAAGTTTTAGTGATCATATAAGTTAATTACAAGAATTAAATATTTCAGCCTTGTTAATAATATAGTTTTAAAAAATATTTTTTCCAAAACATATTTTTTTTATATATATATATATATTTTTTTTTGCCATGTAATTTCAAATTGATTTTTTTAAATTTTTGATTATCTCTAGCAATTGTCTATTGGGTGATTTTTCCAATATTATAAAATAATTGTTAAATTTGTGAAAAAAAGTAAACTTAATGTTTTTGATATTGTCTCCTCTTGAAAGCCTCGCAAGTGGCTTGCTTAGAATTTCATTAAACAAGTAGCTCAATATTATACACGTATCTAAATAAGAGATCAGCTATTGCGTGTTTAAATCTCAAGTATATTTTCTATTAATAACCTTGCTCTTCTCTCTCGTATTGCAATCTTTTTTTTACTCTTCCTTATTCATTGATATTTTTAATCTTTGGTAGATATGAAATACTTATTTCAGTTTAAAAAGTTAATGCTCGGAAACGTGTTTATTTCATATAAAAATGCAACTGCTTTTTTATAAATTACACTGTATTCATAGCAACTCTTTATGTAGAAATATAAGACCCGAATGTAATAAGTAAGTACTCATCACTGAACAAGTTAATTAAGACTTGTTTGTCATTGAGCCGTGGCTACTATTTAGGCTACTATTTTCCTGCTTTTATGCTACTAAAGCAACTATTTTTATTCCATTTCTTCTGTGGCAACCCTGATGCACAACCACTACCCTGTAGTAAATTGACCACTTATCTGGAAATTCCCCAAGGTTTGCTTAGTAATTTTCCTAGTACAACTCAAGACAGTTTCGCATCCCCTGCTGGGAGAAGTGCCTCATCTCTCCTTGTCCCTTTCAGATGGGGATAGAGTGACATCTTGCTTTTGAGAACGTGGTTCCACAATCCACATCCCATTACTGAGAACACTTTTCTTCCTTTCTGAGCTAAAAAATGTCATACAAGCATTTGTTTGCATCTTGTAGCACTTAAGAGTAAACAAGTAAAGATAAAGTTCCGGGCTTCTTTTTAAGCAAGAAAAGCTTACAAATTTACAAAAAATGTCCATCTCCTCTTTTTACACAAAATGAATTTTATTAACATACATTAAATTCCTTATTTTTATGATAATTCTTCATGTGTTTAATGATAGTATTTACTATTTCTAAGCAACCTACTTGACGTAACTACCTCCCTTTACAGCAAATTTCTCCAGAATAAGAGGCATTAAATTTCAAGAACTTTTACTACTTCTGTGCAAATCTATCCTTTAAGGCCATTTTCTTATAACTCTTTCCTTTTTTTTTTTAAATCTTAGTGTTTCTAAATGCATTTCTTTACTTTTTCACATCTGATTTATTTTCTTGCTTAATATTTGCTTAAGACTTCTGAATTTGTAAGGGCTATTTCGTATAGTTATTGTGTGTTTTATCTTTTAGTATTAAGACATCTAAGGCATGCATTATGTATTTTCATAATACTAGAGGTTAAAAGAAATAGAACGATAGGTGTAGTTAATTCAAACTAGAAATACAGAAAAAAATATTAGTCCTGTATGAATTCAAAGATATGTAAATATTGTAGCAAACTAGTTTAAGGATTCAAAGCAATAGATTTTATTCCTGTAACATAAACTTTTTTATTTTTGAGCACTTAATACTGAATATATATTCCTTATTATTATGATCTAATTTGTAATCTCCTTTTCTAGCCCGCAGGTCAAGAACAACTTTTGGAGGGACTCTTCCGACTTCAGGTCCAGGAAAAGTTTGGGCAGATCAATTATGTGAGTTGCAGGATTGGTTGGAAACTCAGGATATGAATTTACAGATGCAAGTGGTGGATATTACTGATGAAGATGCCATTGTTTCTGTTTTAGAAAAAGTTCAAGTGAGTTTATGAATCTTAATTTATTTAGTTGTCTCAAATTTTCCTCATTTAAAAAGCAAAAGAAACTTAAATATTAATGTTTTTTTTAAACATGGTATTATGTGAAAAATGAAAAAAGAAATATCTTACAACCATGATTTCTTTGAAATAAAATCTATTTAACATTTGATATTTATATGTGCTCAATTTTGGAGTGCTCCTATCTTTTGATAATGCAATGGCTATGAATGAATCAGACTTTCAAAACTATATTATGGTTGAGGACAAACATTTGAGACCTCGAGTGAAGGAGCCGACGTCATAGAAATTAAGACATATCAAGAGGCATCACCTAATGCAAACGATGAAGAACTAGTCCCATCAGCATCCATCACCCAAGCAACTGAGAACGTGAAAAAAAAAAAACTTTGTTAGAATTTATTGATGATGATGAGAAATTTTACGCCATACGGAGAACAATTGTTGAAAAACAAAAACTTACCAAACAACATTGAACAGGGGTGCCGTCCCCCAAGCTCAATGGTGCAAATACCCCCCCCCCCCCCCCCCAAATAGTTCTCGCCCATCCTCCACACACATGCAAATGAAGTTAAATCATGAAACTTTTTATAGAGCATCAAATTTCCAACTAAAAATTTGCTCTTTATCGTGTATTCTATAAATGAGTCATAAATAAATAAAATCATGAGATTTTTTTATAAGAATGATGAAAGTTGAATAAATGTGTAAATGAAGAATATATATTTGCCACAAAGCTTTTATAAGTGTAAACAAATTTTTCAAAATAGAAATTGTGATATACTAAAAAGTTATTTTAAAAAATGTTCTCATTTTTGGATGAATAAAACAATTATAGTATACTCCTTCGTACCTGTTTCGTGACCATTTGGCCTTATATTCTTTTATTAGGACATTGTGTTGCCGAAAAGAGCTAAAATGCAGTAGTAGTCATCTGTGAAGCATTTTTTCATACATAAAAACGAAGTTTTGATGCTTATCTTGAAACTAGCATCTTCATGTCTGTATAATCAATTATCAGTGAATCAATTTCTTAAGAATTAAGACTAAGATTTACGCTAATGTTTTATCCATGTTTCCTGCATTTAAGTAAGGCTCTATAGAATTTGTTAAAATGTGAAAAGTTTGTGTGCTTTAACCACCAGTGGTGGCGATAGGGAATGCTCGATGAGGGGGTTAACTTGTCCAAAGGGGGGGGGGGGGGGCATGAGCAAAACTATAATTTGAAAATGTACTGTTTTTTCCCCTTTCATACTTTTATGATATATAGCTAAAAAGTAATGATTTTCATCTTTGACAAAACTTGTGTGTATTTTGTATTTTAGCACAATTTCGAAACAAAGCTAAGAAACAAATAAAAGATGAAACTTATCAGTTTGTTAGGTACGTTTGCTTCCGTTTTGCACGTTCACAACTTTTCAGTAGATGAACCGATTCTTATGATCCCCCCTTTTTAAACCAGTGGGTTGATCTATCTTAGGTCCTATACATACTGGTTTACTAGAATAAAGTTATGGCTGGAAAACTAATAAGTTTCACATAAATTTGCGAGGCTTGATTATATATTTGACTAAATAAAATTCGTACATTATAAAATCTATAAATAATGAACATGAAACTCACTGTTTAAAAAATTAGTTACCTAAAACACTCACTAAAATAAGAGTTTAAATGTAGAGGTTTTTCTAAAATAAACACAAAATTCATTTAGTCCCAGTGAAATATACTATTGGCAATGAAAGATCATAATTTATCCATTCAAAATAATAGATTCAAATTTAAGGGTGAAGCAGGAGCAAGTTTTACTACACAGTAGCTAATTTAACCGTTGTTCCTAGATAGTCTAGATTCAATTACAAAATTGTCCAACTTTCATTTTACGCTCTTAATAACAAAATTTAAAATTTGTCGATCAGATGGCTAGCTATTTTATGTGGTTAATTATTATAGTGGCTAAATTCCATCATTCCATCTACGTTCCGCATCATTTAAACATAAAAAACAAAGCTAAATTTTCTTCTTTTTTTAACAAAGCAATAACCCCTTACCTTTGATAAATGAAGCAATAATTTTTTATTGTAATACATTCGAACTTGGTTAAACTGCCAACCTTAATGTCGGGCCGAAAGTTGGCGAAAGTCGAGGGTGGAAGTTTAAAGACATTTCACCAATCCTTTCAAAAATGCCTGTTTCTATGATAATTTTTCAAAGTATGTTTTTTTTCTTTTTCAAACCGAAATTTGAACATTAATAGCACCTTGATGTTTAAAGATTAAATTAAAATTGCACAAAAAAATTGAAAATAAACTTACTACTTAAAGCAGTTTTGTTTGAAGTTACTTTTTCTTTTTTTTTTTTAACATTATGTAAGGATTTTTGTGTGTATCCTTAGTCATTTTTGTTTTCTCTACAATTTGTATAAGATGGTTCAATGGTTATTTTTTAATTTTTTATTTATCAGAATGGTGAAAAAATGAATGGTGAAAAATGATGAAAAATGACAATATATATTCCTGACTTGCGCTTTTAAAATTGGTTTTGCTTTGAACATCGTAACTTTTCTTGCACTGTTTTCGACATTTTTGCAAAACAAAGCAAAAGAACAAGGTGTTATAGACTAATAAAATTCTGTTCATGCGTGCCTATAGTGCTTTAGCCTGTGTACCACAAGAATAAACACTTTGGAACTAGGTTTCATGCATCGCCAAAAAAACAACAACACTAGATGAAACATGGTATAACACAAAAAGCTAACATTTAGGGGCTGGTGAGCATGCATTTGTCAGTCGCCAATGTTGAACTGGAGTTCCTCGGAATTAGCAGAGAGGTTGCCATTGCTTTTGATTTGCAATTCCAAGAAAACAGAGGGAAATATTTTGTAGGGTGGACACGCATGTTTTGACTGCTCAGTTCAGGGTAAACTCCAATCTTTCAGGAGAAGAAAAGGGTACAAAGAGTGGCAGAGCTGATAAATCTCAAGAGCTGAAAGGGGGTGTGTGAAATCAACATTTCCAGGAATTAACTCTGACCAGGAACTTGTCCAAACATTGGAAACAATGCCCCTTAGTGACTGGTGTGAAGGGGAGAGAGTGTCAGAGGGGGGGGGGAAGAGAAATAACAGAAGCTGGACAGGGTAGTGGCATTCTTTTCCAATTGCTGATCATTAAGAGATAGGAGCATGTGATGTATTCATGATTTTCTTTGAAACATGTGGTCGCAGGCTGTTGTAAATGGTTTGTCTCCCATGAATTCTTTGGCATGAAATTTCAAGATGGGCAGTTTAAACAGTAACATTATCATACAAAAGATACAGTATTGACCGAAAATGAATGACAGTTGGCGAACAGCGAGGTGGTGGTTTAGTGAGCTAATTTACATTATATTTCTATGGAGCACTTTTTTTTCATGGCTTTTCTTGGCGAACTGCGAGGGTGGTGGTTTGGTGGGGTGGTGGTATAACGAGGTTTGACTGTATAAAGCACTGAGCTCCGACCTGAAAAATTTAGTCTATCAGTATCAATGGAATAACCTTCCATTCAGGCCAATCACAAGTCCAGATATGCAGAGAGTTTAATTTAATGTTCAGTGTCGTGTGTAACCTATGGAAACCGTTCCACTATACTGGATCTATTGAGAGAAAGCCTGAGCAAGGTCGTCCAAGAGCCATGACGGCCAGAGAAGATCGCCATTTATCCATTTTAGCGAGGCGTAGCAGAGGGGCTACAGCTTCTGGGCTCTCTCGGGACCTGTATGCAGCCACAGGAGCCCGTGTAAAAAGAGTGACTGTTTTCAAAAGACTGAATGAGAGAGGGTTGTTTGCAAGAAGACCAGCTGTTTGCGTCCCCCACTCACATCTACGAACAGAAGAGTCCGACTAGCATGGTGCATGCAGCATAGTGATTAGAGTATGGAGCAATGGGTGACCGTTCTGTTCACCGACGAGTCCCGTTTTAGTGATGTGTTGGCTTTTAAGAGAATTAAAAGTTACATTTAAAACTAAAATGAACTAAAATATGCCCAACGAAAAATTAGAGTGGACCTTTCCGAGAAGAATACATGACAAAATATTTGTACAATGAACATTTATTTAACAACTAACCATATATATAAAACAACCTCAAAATATTAAAATCCCGATAAAACAAACATCAACATTTAAATAGAAGCAATATATTCACCACATGTCCTTGAATAGATTCACACTTTACAGGAAAATCACCGGAGTCCAGGATGAAAAACATAGAAGTTAAAAAAAGTCCATAAGATTGGTTAGCTTCAGTCAATCCGTGTGGAAAGGCCAGCAGAAGAAAAACTTTACATCAGTTGACAATCCAGGCGATATCATTTTGTAGAACCTTTCAGGACCGGATCGGGTGACACTCAATTACGTTGATATTATTTTAAAAGATCGGTGATTAAATTTATTTCTATGACGAATATTCAACAAGTAAAAACAACAATTCATATAAACATTTCCAGAGGCCAACACTCGCCTCAGAAGGCAAAGAGGAATTAACCTCAAATGAAAAACACTACGGCTTCAACCGAAGCCCAACACGATGTGCACTCACATCGGTTAAGTGTGAGGTCGGAAGGGAAGAGACAAGTAAGCCCTGATGCCAGCTGCTGCCTGCCTTAAATATGAGTTGCGTTCCTCCCACGCAATCACACACATAATTTGTATGGGGATTACGCAACTGAACATCGACATGCAAAAGCACTTTACAAACTTTGGCATCAGGCAGCACGCTGGCAATTGGAAATCATCTCAACCGTTACTTGTTTATGGCAGAGATGTCCGATGGGGGGAAAATGTGCAGGCAGTGAAAAGGGTACAGAGAGGTGTTCGTTTGGTTTCTCCAAGAAATTTATATTGAGTTCAACACTTAGCGTAAACACCGATTCTCGCCATACTTTCATGTGAAAAGAGCCAGGGATGCCTACCTACCCTTCAATTTCCAATGAAATCGACAATTATGGTGGTGGCTGCGTAATGGTCAGGGCAGGCATCATGTTGGATGGCCGCACACGTCTCCACGTCTTTGACAGAGGCTCTGTGACTGGTGTGAGATATAGGGATGAGGTCTTGGAGCCCTATGCTTGCCTTTTCCGGGGTGCAGTGGGCCCTAAGTTCATCTTAATGGACGATAACGCGAGTCCGCATAGAGCTCTTCTGGTCGACGAATTTCTCAAGAGTGAGGATATTCGCCGGCTGGATTGGCCAACCAGGTCTCCAGACCTGAACCCTATAGAACATGTCTGAGATGCTGTGGGGAGGGAAATTGCAACTCGGAACCCCCTCTGAGAACCATCCAGGAACTGAAAACGGCGTTGGTGAATGAGTGGGACCAATTGTCACAGGCACTGATAAACTGCCAGTATGACATCACACTGCAAGGAGTGTATAGCTGTAAGAGAGGACCATACCCCCAATTAATAGATTTCTTTTGTGAATTCTACAACCATTGTTTCAGACCTTCAGACTCCCATGAGTGTTACGCAAAAACATGTGTGTCTATTATAACTGCTGAATGTTTATTTTGTTTGTAAGTATTATATCAACCTGTGTTCACACCAAATTTTATTAAAATCTGTCCAGTAGTTCTGGAGATCATAGATCAAATGTGAAAATTCTCTTAATTTCTTATACCAGTGTATATAAACTTTTAGTTTTTATTTAAAATTGTTGGTATGAATTTAAAATTTCCAAAGGAAACTCCTCTTGTTTTGTTTTTAGTAGCTAACCCTAAAATTCTACTTTGTATGACAATTTTGTGTAATTTGTTCACCCATTGCTCCACTAGAAAATTCACCTTGCAGTGTTAAACTTTCTTTGATATATTTGCTTATAATATTTAAACTACTATGGTTGTTGGTTATGACACTGCTTGTTTTTTAAATAAAACTATACCAACCCATGAATGAAAACTTTTTATGTGGTTGAAAGTATTTATTTAATTTTTGTTATCAATTATAAAATGAATAATGAAAAACTACTCCTTCAGCTGAAACAATTACAGTAGAGCCGTGATTATCCGAGCCCCGACCAATTGAGTTCCGGGTTAACCGAGGCTCATTAGTCTTGTAAAAAGGCCCCTTTATTTGATTGGCCAATGGCGCGCCTGCCGATGGCGACTTCAGTCAGGCAATGGAGCTGCTGAGTAACATCAATTGCTTTTTCATTTTGCTAGTGAACAGTTCGTTCTCTAACAAACCATAAGGGTTTTTTTTCTGTTTGTACTGTACTGTATTATATTAGTTAAGCAATGAGTGCTAAAAGCAAATGAGCTGTTGTCTCTATGGAGACTAAATAGCAAGCCATCAACAGACTCTATAAAGAAGAGATAATGAAAAAAGTGGCTTCAGATTTAGGTATGGGAGAAGTGACCGTTGGAGACTGGAAAACAAAACTGTCTGAAATCAAAAAATGGTGTTCACAGAAAGACAACTACAGTTTGAGACAAAGAAAAACTACAAAAACAGGAGAGTTTGAAACAAACTTTAACTGACTGCCTTGGATATGTGGTTTACACAGCTCCAGGGCAAGAAGGAAGTCCAGTGCCTATAAATACAGGAAAAACTTATTGAATTCCATGGACAGTTTAAGGATGGAGAAAAAGAAGAATTTACAGCAAACAGGATTTCATCACTGGAAAGCAAGGTATCGATTCAGGAAGCTAAATATTTCTGGTGAAAAGTTATCATGGAATCATGCTGTCATACTACAGTTCAAGGATGAATTTTAAGCTTTGATTAAAGATGGAGATTTCTCATTTCCAGATTTTTAACTGGAAGAACATGCATCCTACAAAAACACTGGCTTTTAAAAAAGAGGCTTCCACTCCTGGTTTTAAAAGCTCATGCAATAGGTTTACACTCATAGGCTTGCTCTAATGCTAAAACATGTGCTCTACGCATATATATATATATACACACATATGTACATATTTGTCTGTGTATAACGTTGCTTTTTAATTTCATAATATGTACAGTAAATGCCTTTTTTCACATCTTTGACGACTTTTTCATTCATTTCACCAGTTTACCCACTTTATCCTCTCGGTTCTGACAGAGTCCATCTTATTCGACTTTTCAATTGCCCTTGGCACCCTCGCTCCACATTACCTCGGATAATTGAGGCTGTACTGTATCGGGTCAGTTGGGGTAATTGTAAACGCTTTTGTAAGGAGAAAATGAATATTTTTGTCGAAAAAGGCATACTTAAAGTAATTAAGAACTATTGCTAGATGAAAAAGAGACCGATAGATAACTACATAATAAATTTGATGTTGGAGTGTACGTTAAAGTACGCTCGTATAGTTCTAGACGGAACTTACTGTTATGGTAGATATCAGGGAAAGAAAATTTCTATATTTGAGTAAATAGCGTCGAAATATTTAAACGCTTACCAACATCATTAGTAGATAGTGGAAGATTATTTAGCATAGGCAAGAGATAGATTCCTGACAATGCCAAAATGCTTATGTGTTTGCATTGCAATTTAAAAGTGCTGGGATTTCATTATTCATAATAGTATCATGTCAGCATGAGCTGTGAACACGATTTTTAAATATTATTTCATTCAGAGTTCTCTGTTGCTGTAAACTAACTTAGTGTATGAAATTTCACATTGCAGAAATTTATTTACTTATTAACGAATTCATTCAGAATAGTTTCGTGTTTTCGACACATTAACAGTAAGTTTTAAATAAAAAACTTTTTCTTCAAATAATCAATAAAAGTCCGCCGTTTAAAAAGAATCGGTAAAATTGTCGATTACTGCCGATTAATCGTTACATCCCCAATCTCCTTTCACAGATAGGATGACGTAAATATTTAACAGACTTTCTCTACTTAAAGCCCTTATTTAGTTAAAACCCTTATGTTGTACCGGCCTCCACATCATTCTGCGGCCCCGTTTGCCAGATATGTTACAACAGGCTCCTCCTCCACATTGTAGTCCCCCTCCCCCGAAAAAAAAAAAAAAAAAAAACTTCTGTTCTATATATCTTCGGTTACATTTTTTCCCCCAGTTATTTTTTGTGAACTTCAGACTGATGCATAGGTTATTTTAGAATTGCCATACCTAAATTCGCTACAAATAACAATAAAAAACAGCGTTTTCACTCTCGAATTTTAAAATAACGCAATCTATAACTAATAAGGAATAACTGGTAGGCTACTTTTTTTAGTGAAAAACAAAATCTCACACAAACTAAAAATATGCCTGCCAATCAAACTACTAAATGTAAACACATTTACGTTTATAGTTTTAAAAAATGAGCTCATTATTCATAACCATAGAATAGAGATAAGCAGAACGAACCCTTGGGGGCCGTTCATAAATGACGTCACGCTTTTTTCCCATATATTTGACCCCCTCCCCCCCTTTGTCACGCGTCACGCTATGTTGCATAGTGCATGATGTCACACTTCTTGTTACCCCCTCCCCTCCGCTTGTCACAGTTTGTCACAATTTCACGAACCCCCCTCCCCCCCTCGAAGCGTGACATCATTTATGAATTTCCACAAAAAGTGCAGCATTGCATTTTGCTCATTCGTACTACTTCAGAAAAGTTTGCAAAGGGTTAGTTGTAGATGCTTAATTTCTTTCGATAATATATTCATTTAAGTTACGTTTTTTTCCTTTACAGAAGCAAGTATTTAATTTTTCCAGTAAACAAATGGTTAACAACACAGCTAAAAGGAACGCTCTCGTACTTCTAGAAAATGTATCGTACTCAGTAATGCTACCTTGTTGATGATAATTTAATACAATTACTTTGTAATTTACATATGTTTTCATAAATGCTAATTAATTAAATTTACAAAAATTAAAATGGACATTCCAGAAAACTACATCTTTTGTATCTCCATCTTTGGTATCTCCAGGAAACTACATCTTGGCTTTATATTTTATTCCGAATATTTTAAAATCGGCCGAATACCGTACATCTGGCATCCAATATCGGATATCCTGTACCTGGACGACGACCTTCCCCCCCCCCCCACCCTTCGTCGGTGTACCCCTACTGTCCCGTATTTGCAATTTTTAAATTTGGAAATTGATGTAGACCCACGGTCGATACAGCAACGTTAGTACCGAGTATGTATGGGCCCTGATGTAACTGTAATAATGTTCTTGAAGAAATAGCGACAGAAAGTTGTGGCTTCTAGTACCGAAATTTATCGAACAAATATGACGTTAAATAGTGAAGCAGAGAGAGAGAAATAAAAAAAAAACTTCAAACTCTTCAAAAAAAAAAAAAAAAAAACACCACTAATTTCTTTACGGGAATTATTTTTATGTTCGTTTCTCTGCAATAGCATGATCACTGCACTAAAACGACATGTAACGTCAAAATGCATTTTTCGTGTAATATCGGCTCGCGTAATATCATTTATTCAAATTTCATTCCTCGCAGTATGAAATTTAAAATTTAGACATTCTATAAATATTTCACCACATACTATCTATTTGCTTTAATTTGAAATCGATATTTTGTTAGATGTACGTAACCCTTGCAAAATTACCCTACATTGCCCGCTGCAATAGTAATCTTAAGAAAATATATCAGATCCAGTTAAATGACAGGAAACCTCGTTGCATAAAATTAACATTTAATTTTAAATTAAAAATCATGGGCTTATATTATAACAATGATTGACTGGAATTCATCTCTCCAAAATCTTCATTTAAGAATAAAATCTTAACATAATTCTCATTAGGAAAAATAAGATTGTGGACAATAAATCGCACTATATTTATTCTAGAGTTTTGAACAAATTCTAGTTGATGCAGTTTTTAATCAGCTTCAGAAAGATGTAAAATGTTTGAAAACGAGCTGATTTTTTTTAAATTGTCGAAACAAATTTTGCAATTGGTATTAAAATAAACCCTAATTCGAATTTTCGAACGGAACTTCGTGCGTTATCTTTCTCGTGGGATGCTTGAAGTTTTAGCCAAATTTCATTCTAGTCCGTCCAATTGGTGTGAATTGAATATGCAAACAAATGTACACACGAACTAGCTCTGTTATATGCATAGATAACATAATGCGAACACATTATCAAAAAAATAAATAAATAAATAAAATACAAATTAAAATCCTTAAGCTATGTACAACAGATTAAATCCAAAACGATCATCTTCTTTTATTTAGTTAGAGTAATTCATAATTTCGGTCTGAGCATTTGGTGATTTTAAATCAAACAATAAATGTAAAAATAGTTCCTCTTTTACAGTAGTTCCATTTGCATAAATTAAAATTTTTTCAACAACGAAAAAATTGATACTTTAAGTGCTATGTTGGGAAAAACATATTGTTGAATTCAAAGCCTATTTAAGAAATTTTCTGGATAAAACATACATGTTTGAGTTACCAGAGTTTAAAGTTACCATGTTAAATTATTGTTATTCTTTTTTAGCCGACTTTCGCTTAAAGATTATTGTTTTTTTTTTAAAGGTATGAACGAAGGCTTAGTGTATCATAAAAATATCGCAAAAAATAAATAAAAATATATTGAATAATTAAATTATGATCAGGAAAAAAGAAAGAAATGAAAGTAGGGTTTTGAGATGAGAAAAATGTCTGTCGTTCTTTTTGTGTCCCCCCTATCCCCCTATATATCTTTTGATAGGACTGTCAGATTCAAATTAATAAATAAATAAATTAATTAATTAATAGTAATAACAGTTTTTGGTTCTGAACGATTTCGGCGAGGACATCGCGTTCCCATATTTCATTTCTTGATTTGAATAACTTTTTTTTATAAATTTTGAGCAGTTAGAAAAAAAACTTAACATTAGCGCCTCGGGATCGTTCATTAATGATGTTACGCTTTTCCCCCATATATTTAACCCCCTCCCCCCTTTTGTCACAAACTATCACCTTTCAACATACCCCTCCCCCCTCTTTGTCACATGCCACGCTATGTTGCATAAGCATGATGTCACACTTCTTGTTACCTCCTTCCCCCCCCCTTGTCAGAATTTCACGAACCCCCTCCCCCCCACAAAGCGAGACATCATTTATGAATGATCCCCTACAGGATGATTCATAAATGATGTCGCGCTTCGAGGGGGGAGGAGAGGGGTCGTAAAAATGAGACAAGGGGAGGGGATAACAAGAAGTATGATATCATGCTTTTGCAACATAGCATGGCATGTGACAAAGGGGGAGGGGGGTCAAATATATGGTAAAAAAGCGTGACATCATTTATGGATGGTCCCTACTGGGAAATTTGAATCCTGCTCTGATCGAACGGACATATTTACTTGAAGCAAACTTTATCAAAAAGAGCTTATGACGCAAAATATGTACAAGACGGACATCAAGAAGTTCTAACTAAATGAGCCTACTTTCCGATGAAACTTTTTTATCCGGAGATTTTAAGGAATGGATTTTAAATAAATGAGTGAATGATCAAATGAATGAATGAATAAATGGACGAGTAAGTAAATGAGTGAAATAAGGAATTATTGGAGGAAATTAATCAGTAAACGCATGAAGTAATAAATGAATGAGTGAATAAAAGAAATAGAGGGGGGGGGGGATATGAATAAAAACTGAAATTGACTTATCCGTATGCTTAACATTGTGAACATTGACGAAAGTTAGGTTGGTTGACTGAATTAAAGTGAAGAGAAATTTTTACACATGAAGACAGAGCAGCAGATGTTCTTTTATATCAATTATGTTTGAGACTTTTTTTTTTCATTCCTAATTTTTGATATTTACATTTTGTTTTTCCTTTTTGACAACGATTTTTTTTTTTTGGTCTAATATAATGATTGCTGGCTTTATATTTGGCTCAAAATAATTTTTTTTACTTTACAGAAACACTTTTTTCTTTTCATTCATCTATTTTGCCTATTCAGCAAAGTGCTTCTTTTCTTAAAATTCTTTAAATGATTGTTGTCGAAATTCAGCTCTAGGTTTTCCTACACATTGAGAAATTCTATCTAAAAAAAAGTTATAAATATTGATAGTTAGATCGAAAATTACTGAAATATAATGCTCAAAAGTATGTGAGAATGAATCTGATATCGTTTGCATAAATTAGTCTTTAATGGAAAAACTATTCACAGTTCCGCAACATTTTGTTGGAGCACGAATAAGTTTTGTCTGCGGGATGAAATAAGCAAAACGTTCCCCTTAAATTAATTTACATGCAAACTAATTTTTAAGCAGTAAAGTGCTGAATTGAGGCAATATTAATTTTGTGAAAATTTAGTTATTTTATTCATTTATTTTTTCTACCTTTTTGTAAGATTTTTGCATGGGGCGGCATGATACAAACTTTTTATGTAGGAGTAACTGCCCTTTCTAGCCTGTGCCTGCATGTGTGTAATATAAAAAAGAAATAAGTTTGCACGTAGTACTCGTTATTTTTGTACTCTGTATCAGTTGTGTAAGTGCTTAAGGTCGATTTCGTAATCCAAACATTTCCGAGATAGACTAAAGACGTGTTATCTCGCCGTGGCTCCCCCCACGCACCGATTTTGAGCCGCGCTGGCCCGTTGCCTTGGTGACCGGCGACCCCTTCCCAGCGTTCTCCGGGACAGCGCTCCCATCGATCCTCAAGGCTGCCATTGCCGGGAGTGGCTTAAGAGGGCCCCCTCGCGCGCGTGGAACAAAAAAAATTTTTTTTGTTCTTTTTCGAATATTATCAGCAGCAAGTCTACTTTTTCCGAGCGAAAGCCAAAACCAAACACACACACTTACATCACTAGCGACCGGAAGTTGATCGAACAAACTCCAGAATCGGTGAGTGATACTCTTCATTTCACTTCTTTCGGTTCTTTTATCGGCTCTACCTGTGCTTTTAGAAATGTGGGGAAAAGATACAAGAAGCTTGTATTCGCACACGGGTGCGAGCACAAACCTCACCTCTCTGATTTTATTTTATTGCGGTGATGCGAATGCTATGGAATGGTGGGAAGAACAGACTGACAGAGAGAGAGAGAGTGAGAAAAGGTTTGACAGCCTCCACGTGTTCACGCTCTCTTCATCTTTCCCTAACGTTCTGCAAGAGCATCGGCTGTGCTGATATGTGAATCCAGTTCACTTGCGATCTGAATGGAACTAAATCTCTATTAACCCTTATAGTACTATATTATCACTAATTCAAACATATAGTAACGATGTCTATATGTGGTTTTCAAAATCTCTAGCCAATAGCGTTGTCTAAGCAGAATCTATGTCATCTTCATGGGCTCATGTCATTTCGCGCAGCAGTTTTAAGTTGCTTCCACGCGTTAATTACGTTATAGTACTACTATATGATATAATGCAATTCATTTAATCTGGAGGAATTCGATCATTACATTAATAGTAACTAAAATAATTTATTAATTGAATGGCGTTAGATCTTTTTTAGTCTTCCTTACTATTTACCTTCATTAAAAACAATGTTGTACTTTTATTATGAAAGAAACTATGTGCTATTTTGAAATTTCATCATAATTTTGTGACTGTGTTTGACTAAAGGCATGCAACTAATTGTTTTGGCAATTAAGTGAGACAACCATATGAAATATAAGTACTTTCCTTTCTACCTAGAATTTTCAGACTTTATTTTTAAAATCCATTTTCCTTTTTTATACATTATCGATTTTCTGACATTTCCCCACAAGTTCATTATTATAATCTAGCTAAATTCGGCAACTGAATTGATTTGTTACTTTACAGAAATTACAGTAAGCTCTATAAAATTTTTAGCTAAAATTTTCTAATTGCTTATATACATTATATTTCTCCAAAATCATGTTATTACACTCTAACTGAATTGTTTTGTCTATTGAGTGAAACTGCAATAGATATCATTTTAGCAACGTAACAGTCTTGTAAAATTTTATATTCGATTTGAATTCTGCAAATAAAATTTTTCATCGATCGAGTGAAACTTCAATAAGATTTATTATAGTTTACTTTCCCACTTTCATGTAGAATTTTATGATTTTCTTGCCAATTGAGCAATATAACATTTGCTATTTATCCATAGTCATATTCGAGCTGAATCATGCCATACCACTATTTTTTTTAATTTTTAGTTTGTCTTTTCAAATATGCTTATTTTGAGCATTTTCTTCGACTTTTCTGTCGGTCTTTTTAACAAGTTATAAATCTACAATGTTATAATATGTTACAGTAAATAATACTATTACATTTAAATGCAGTTGTCATATCTTATCAATGTTTCTCCTTTTCGATTTGATTTATTTATACAATTAAAGTAAGATTAAAGATATGTATTCAGGAGTGCCACCCTGAGTGATGGCGCACCCTCCTACTATGGAACTCCCTAAAAACGATTATCCCCCCCAACCCGCCCGCAAAATCCCTCGAAAACACCCCCCTAAAAATTTCTATGGCGCAGCCCCCCCCCCCCCCCCCTGCTGGGTACCCCTGATGCATTGGCTAAAAACTGAGGGTGCATTCAACGGTGGCTTAAGTTTCAGACTACTAAAAGATTTAAAATTTAAGTTTTCTTTCTATTTATGCCTATTCCTATTTTTGTATATATTTTCCTCATTTCTGTTTTCTTTCTTTTTCTTTTTACGCATACCCTCTTTCTTTCTCCCCTCCCCACTTTTTTTATTTCATTAGAATTAAAATCAAAAGTGTACTGGGCATTCGATAATTTAAGAAAAAAAAATCAATTATTTCGTCACAAAATCGAGAGCTCAACTAACTGCTTGAAATCGTTTAGGTTATTCTCGTGTTAGCAAGAAATTTTTAACTTTTTTAGAGAGGTGATGTTACATAAAAGCCCAATTTGTCAAAATATTAAAACTGAAATCTTTTTCAGTTCTGCTAAAAAATAATCAGCTTGTTTTTATTGCTCAATATCGAACTGTGCGTTTGAACAACCAATATTCGTATCAAAGACCTTATTATGAAAATTAATTCTAACCGTTTAATGTACTTTTTTGAAGGACTCGAATAGAGGAACTAAAATTTGTTGACATTATGCACTTCTCGAATTTTTGAAGCTTTTCATGTTTCATTATTATTATGGATAGTTTAATAATTCATTTATTTTACTTATCTATTTTTGTGGACTCAAAAATAACAAGTTTTTAAGGTAATAAATCTTTTGAATCGCTCTTAAGACGCTTTGTTAACACGAGGGTATCTTGCGAGTTTAAAAACACGTTGTTAGTTTTGTTTTTGAATGTCTCTGAAATATTTGCAAGTTCCGAAAATGTTCAGTTTTTTTCCTTTCTGACTTGCTAGTAGGAGGGGTGGGCAGGCGCTGATGCAGGGATTATTTTCGTCCAAAATTCCAAAACGTACTATCTGTAGAATTTAATTTCGGCAAAAATTTCCAGGAAATATCAAAATTATATGTTTCAAGAATTATCCCTAGATTTGGTTGTAGTAACCCGCTGGGGTTTCAGTCAGGTCTAAAAGAAAATTCAGGTGAAGGACTGTAGGCGAGATCGAAATAGTTGACAAACTCATGTTTGTAAATTCAATCTTTTTTTGTTTTTAGGGATTCTCAACATTTTCGTTTGTTGCTCAAATGCCGATATTTATTTACATTATTAAAGAAAATATAATACATGAAAGAAAGTATTGGATTCAGTAAATTAATTCGTTCCAAACCGAAGCTGATAAGAACTTCGAAACTAATGAATCTTTTGCATGTTTATAGCGGACATTTTAATTCTACTTTAGATTTTTTTTCTTCATAAATGCAAATTACATATCATTAATGAAATTTATAAGTTAAATTTTTTCTTCTTTTTTTTAAACTAAAGTTACTTAAAACGTGCTACTAGCTGAAGTATAAATATTACTTGCATTTTTTATTTTAGAATGCTTTTATTTAATTAATTTTGAGTGTTCAGTAAGACTTAATATATATACTTTAAAAAATTTTTATTACTAGTATTTTAAATAATATACATACAGTTACATTTTTTTAACTTAGATCAATTTTATTTTTAAAATACAGATTTTGCTTTTAACAAATATAATGTATAATCGTAAAAAATGAGTGACAAAGGAATTTTAATTTAACAAATACTTTAGATTTTTTATTGTATTTTTTTAAAATGCAGCATATTTTTTCCTTACGCAAATTTTTAATTTGAGTAATTACAATGGGATAATGTAGAATACGGAAAATGAATGAGAAAGCATAAGTCAAGTGCTCAAAAAAAAAAAAAAAAAAAAGTTTGAATTTAATAAGCAACATTAGTTAGTCTATTATGTAGTTGGTCTATTTTAAGAACATAAATATTAATTACATTTGCTATTTTTGTTGGTTAATTTTCATTTTTAATTTCATTTCTCTGGTAATCATTTTTTGCATGCAGCATTTAACATTTTTTTATTGATTAAATTTGACTGAAATGAGATGAATTTCATCCCATTAGTTTTAAAGACGTGTTTAAATTATTCGTAGTTCCTTACTAATTACTTGCGTTTTCCCTTTTTAAGTCGAATATTTACTCCAATGCTCCGAACAGTAAGCGCTATTAAATGTCCCAGATTAGTATATTTTGGAAATAACGAAAGATAAGTTCATTTTGCTTAGTTATTTCACTGTTTTTCGTCTAAAGTTTTCATCTTTTTTCAATCCCAAATTAACATATTTTAATTATTTAAATTCAAAATTTATATGTTTTAAAATGAAATTATTCGAAATTAGCAATTTTAAATGCAGCAGATCCTCGATATATCATTTCGCATCTATCGTTTTCATTTATATTCAGAATAAATGTTCGGTGCTAAAAAAGATCAATGAAGGTTCTACTATATTATGATTATTAAAACAACAGCAATAACGGCAACGAAGAACCGTTAATACATCATTATATAAAAGCCCTCTAGAATAACAATTATTAGTCGTTATTATAATTAAATTAATTTATCATTCCCTTAATTCAAAAGTCAAACAAAGAAGCTATAACAAAGAAAATTACTTTTTTTATTTTGTTAAATTACGCGCTATTAAATGTTGAACATGATACCATAATAATATAAATTTTAAAATAAACATGAAGCAAGAAAGCAAGTTTACGAATAGTTAAAATGTTTTAATTATATAAGCAGTGGTGAATTAAACCTTAAGCAAAATAGGCGCGTGCTTAGGGTACCAAAGAAACTTTTCAACTTTAATGAACTGAATAAATAACAAAATTAATATAATTTATTACTATTTTAATTATGTAAGAGAAAATAAAAATAATATCTACTTATCTCTAAAGAGTCATCATGTATGTCTACACTACAAAATTTGGTGCACATCTAGATGATTTTTCTTTGCTTGTTTAAAACAGCTCAAGTGAGAAAAATATTTTTATTAAATGATGCTGCAAGCGTACAAAATTTTTCCGCTATATCGTCTCAAAAGCCAAAACTGCAAGAAAAAAAAAAAAAAAAAACAGTAAGGGGGAATTATTCTTATTTTTTTTAAAATGGGGATACAAGTTCTAATGTTGTAAAGAGTTTATAGTTTCAAAAATTCGTTGCTAATTTGATGACAGGTTATTTTCTTAAAACGTGAAATTAGTTTATTTTCTACTTATTGCTTAATTTGCCTGGAAGATTGAGCTTTCATTTTCAGGGATGAAATGCATTAAAAATATCTTTAGAGAGAATTCACAACCAGGTAAGCTAAACGCCTTGTCTATTATGCATGCAAGTAGATTCGTTGCATAGTATTGATTGTAAGGATTTGATCAGAGACTTCATAAGGGCAAGTAAAAGACTGTTATTCAGCTCAAAATAAAATTAGGCTTACAGAAATAAATGTTCTTTTGTTCTAATGTTTCGAATTTTCTGTACCAAAACCTTTTAAAATCTTGAAATGTTTGTGTTTTGAATTATGTAAATGTATAGGAGCACCAAACGTTGTTAGTTCTTAGGGCATCGTAAAGTCTTAATCCGGCCCTGTATATAAATATAAAAAATGTTTTAAATTGAAAGTTGGAACTGGATTGTGGCCGTTTTTTTTATAAATCGTCATAGTTCTGTCGTAATATTGTTATTTTGTCGCTGCAATGGTTGTGTCCCTTTGCAGTTGTAATAGTTTCTATTGAATTCATTTATGTCATTTTTAGCCTACTTTCCCGTAAAAGTAAAAAAAAATAATAATAAAGCATGAAAGAAGGCTTAATGTATCGTGAAAATATCGTTAAAAATCAAGAAAAGTCAAAAATAAGTGAAGTAATTAAATAAAGATTGAAAAATAAAAAACTTGAAAGTAGGGTATTGAGATGGGGAAAAAGTGTGTCTGTCGGTCTGTCTGTCTGTCGGTCTGCCCCCCCCCCCCCCGAATAACTTTTGAACGAATTGTCCGATTGGAAAAATTCTTTTTGCATTCGAAAGATCTCGGCGAGGACATCTCATTTCTATATTTTACTTTTTGATTTGAACAATTTTTTGTTCAATTTTGAACAGTTCAAAAAATTTTAACATTAGCGCCTATGGACAAAATTGAAGCAAATTCTGTAAACTCTGGGCACAAGAGCCAAGTTCCTATTGCAAGCTTATTGAAAGGAGTTCTCGGCGTGAAATATTGATTTGAACAGTTTTTGTTCATTTTTGAACAGTTCAAAAAATTAACACAGGGCTTACGGGGAAATTTCAACCCTATATAAATCCTGATCTAACGGACCGATTTGCTTGGAACAAACTTTATCGGAAAGCTCTTATAACGTAGAACATGTAGAAATAGAAAGTTTATCCAGAATTTACGAGCCTATTTTGCTATGAAATTTTTTGATCGGGATTTTCAAGGATATTTCTCAGTGACTCAATGAGTGAAATAATGAATGAATGAATAAATGAAAGAGTGAAAGAATAAATCAATGAATAAATGAATGAGGAAAAGAATGAATGAATAAATTATTGAATAAATGAAAATATAAATAAATGAGTGAATAAATACATGAATGCGTAAATGAATGAATAAACACTTGAATGAGGTAACGAATGAATGAATAAATGCATGGCTGAATAAATGAAAGAATGAATGAGTGAGTGAATGAATATGTATTATCCGTTGAAAAAGGTATATTTTCAATAATTAGAACTAAAGATAAATAAGAAAGAGAGAGAAAGAGATAGCTAGATTATAAATTTGAATTTGGTGTATACGGGAAAGTAGGCTCGTATAGTTCTAGACGGAACTTCTTGTTCATTTCTGACATTTTGTTATCTTTAATATCAAGTGTTTAAAATTTGGCAAGTTTTTGAATTAAGTAGAAGATTAATGTTGCTCTTAAAACACATTAAAAATCACGCATGTAATAGAAGAGAATCCAATTCACCTGTGTTTTCCAACATAAAAACTACTGGTGCATCTAGTGAATTCTGTGGGTGACGGAAGGAGGATGTTTACAACGAAATAGGACTTAGTGAGCTTGCGAATGGAAAAAAAATAACTATTAAAAAAAAAACTGACAATCGGGCCTTTAATACTTTTCAATAAGTTATATGAAAATTACTAAACTTGGAATTTTACAATCAATAGCTTTTTTTAATTGCAGATTTAGAGTTGGTAACGGAAGGAAAAATTTTCTGGAAAACATAATAGGGCATACAAATGCAATAATTTTGCAATTTTTCTTTTGCGCCCTCAATTATTTTTAATTTCCACCGTTTCATATTTACGAAACTGAATCTGTTCTTTTGTATGTATTTTAATCCTCAGATCAGGAAGATTAATTTTCACATTAGAGTTACAACTTCATAGCTTTAATATTTGGGCGAAACTAATATTTTTTGGTACATATGAAATTTCAAATTACTTTTTTCTTCATTTTTTTTATTTTGCCGACTCATACTTGCTGTGCATGCGTTTTATACATTCACGCATATGTATGTGTTTTTGTATCGATGTGAATTCCGGCATTTCAAAAGAAAAATTCTTACCTTGGTTCTTTTTTTTTTCCCCTAAAATCTTAGTACGGTTCTTGTTTTTAACGATATTTCCCCAATTCATTAACCTTCTTTCGTACTTTTATAAAATAATAGACTGAAAGGGAAGAGTAAAAATAAGGACACCCATGTTTGAGCTATGACGAAGTAATAATTAAATTCATGTAGCGAGCAGATGATAACGTAGCGCCTTCTCAGTTTTGACCCACCCGTTGAAAGACAACTGGCAACGTGCCAAGAATGTCTGACACCTGCTGCGAATTTTGTTCGGTTTGCGAAATGAACAAATGCGGGGTGAGTTCAATTAGCCGGGCAACTGCAATGCACATCGTGTCTGCCATTTTTAAAGATTTAATTATTCGTACAGTTTGAAAACGGAGGGAATAGAAAGCTCTTTGGACTGCAAATATTATTAGTTCGGAGGGATAATTGTTTTGAATGCTGAACATTTATCGGGCAGTGGAGGAGCTTCGAATGGTTTTCTGTGATTAAAGCCATTGTGTGGCTTATTTGTTGGATAAATTTCAAAATGGTACGTGTACGTCTAACATTGCAGTTTTTTTCTGTAAAACAGCGGAACACCGCTAATGGAATTGGGACTGGACGTCGTTTGAATTAAGTTTGTACTAGTAGACATATTGCTGTTGTCTGTAGTTTGATCTTCACTAAGTAGACAATGGAAGAAACGTAAGTTCAATATCACCAATTAAAAGATATAATGTATTCTCTGAACTACATTTACACATAAAATATACATACATACATAATTATAAATGAAACATATCATTGGCCTACCGTCGGTAGGGATGCTGCTTTACAGACGTGCGAACTCCACTTACCATTCTACTCTATGCTGAAAAGCTTTATTTACATTTTTTCAAAGCATTGCATTTTTTCTCTTGTCAATAGAATTTTTTACTTAACCTTTAAAAATTTGCACTTTCGTTTTGTTTTCTATTTTAGTTGATTTCAGGATTTTGTAAAATTTATATTTTCCGTCACTGTTTCTGCAAGCCCTCTTCGTGTCTGATCCCATTGTACAGTACCTAGTTCATACTGATTTGTAAAAGCGATTCTGCCTTACAGTTTTCTTGGCCTAACTGAAAGGTCACTGCAACCAATTACGAACTCTTAAGCTCTGCATGTCACATTCTCAGAAATGGTGAATTTCGACTGTGTTTGAGCTCTGCCCAAAATTCATATTCCCTTGAATGTGTAGACTACTCAAATGATGACTTCACTCTTAAAAACTCCCAGTCGTTTTGCACATTGTCTTTCCTTCCTCCTCCCTAAAAGTGTGGTTGTAGATCGATGCGTACAGAATCGCAAAGGAGAGAGAGAGAGAGAAGGGGGAAAAAAAGAGAAAGAGAAAACGTAGACGAAAGTCTTTTCGCGCCAGAAAACGGCTATTGCATTCGAAACACAACGAGATGAAGTAAGAAAAGTAGGGAGTTAGTTTTGCCCTGGGTTATATTAAACGTCCACGGGTGCCGATGATGCGATGGTCTCAGTCATAAACGTTTTTTCCTGCCACCGTTAAGTTCGCTCGGAACTTGATAGTAGCATCTAATGGTTATTCCAGAAAATCGCTTTCTATCTCTTTCGGCTTTCATTGTCAGTAACTTTTTTTAAACCCTTCTCCATTTGACTTTTTTTGTTCTTATAGTCGTCAGCTACTTTGCTTCAGGCTACCACTATCTTTTGTTCTATTCCTTTTCGCCAGGCAATTTTGTGCCGCGAAATAAGAAAATGTCGCAGTTATTGCGGATTTTTTTTTTCTTTCATTTTTTATTCCTGTTTTGAAAAGAGTTTTCATTTCAGCCTCTTTTTTAAATTTCATTACATAGAAGTACTTTATAATTTTTCCGAGCATCTGTTTTTGATTTTCTCTTCTTTCTTGGCTCACGCCAAGCAATCTTCTTTTTTTAAAAGAAAATTTTGATTCATGCCATGTTAAGTTGAGAGTTGTAATATTTCTTTCCGGTGAAGAATTTAACTTTGTAATTTTAAATTTTGCTATGAACATGTACGAGAATTCAATTTTTAAAATGAGATTGAAGTCCCTTTCGAAGCAAAAGAGATTTTTGTTTTTGAATTATAAAAGTAAGTAAAGAAATAATGAATAATAAAAAAAATAATAAAAGTTGCATTAGACGTTGTGGTTGTTCATTTTGCATGATGTAATTTCTGCATTATGCAATAAGATGGTGTAGAAACTTACATTTTCCTGAATTAAATGATATGTATTTTGTATATCGAGTATTTAATTCATAAAAAGTAGAAGGAAGGATCTAATAAAGGCGGGAGGGGGAGGACTTAGCGATATCGGCTGAGCAACTAAAGGTGCGGGCGGTAAAATGGAAAAAGAAAAAAAAAAAAAAAAACTATACGGAGTGAGTTTTTTAAATGAATCTCTTGAATTGTGATACAGAATTAGAATGTTGACTACTATCCCGCTGAAAGTCTAGTTTTCATAATTTATCATAAGGTTAACATGTGTAACAACTATTCAGTCTTACTCCACTAGGGGGGCGAGATCGGATGATCTGGTTTTTTATATAAAAAGCAAAAAATTCTAGAAGTAGTGAAGCTATGATTTCTTAAGAATTATGTATGGGGCCGTTCATAAATGACAACACGCTTTTCCCCCATATATTTGACCCCCCTCCCCCCTTTGTCACAATATGTCACACTTCAGCGGACCCCCCTCCCCCGCTTTGTCACGCGTCACGCTATGTTGCATAATGCGTGATGTCACACTTGTTACCCCCCTCCCCTACCCTTGTCACACTTTGTCACAATTTCACGAACCCCCCTCCCCCCCTCGAAGCGTGATATCATTTATGAATGATCCCTATTGTGCTCTGATAATTTTAATTAAATTCCACTCTCCCCAGATATGGGTATTAAGAATTTCGTCTGCGTTTCATAAAAGTTTCAGAGCGACTGCCCTTTTGAGCAACTGTTTTACTTTTCCTTACCCAGTGATACCAAAGCTTGTAGGCGTTCATCGCCATATGGAAAAAATCATAAGTTTCCTTTATTTTCTTTCTGTTTTTTTCTCTTTGAAAGAGCTTTTGGTTATCAAGATGTAACGTTCGTCGCCGTTGCAAGGTCAGAGCTCCATTTCATTTTGTTATTGAGCTTGATGCCTTTATATTTTTACTAATGGGATTTTGTTTCAACTTCAACCCTCATTTGATGGAGCTGCTTTGAAACTCTTGCAAAATGCTGGTGTTTTTTTTTTTATTACTGTGATTAAGCATGGAGGCTCAGCTCAAAGTGGTCCCCTATGATTGTTACTAAAATCGAAATGAAATGAAGAATCACGTTCATCAAGTTCTTTTCTTAGCACAGTTTCTGTACTTTGTCTTTTTTTACTAAGTGTTTGTTTGAATCATTGCTGACCTTAAAAAAAAAGCAAAAGCCTTAAAATGACTGAAGATTGAAGTTCTCTGTTGTACATGAACCAAATTCTTAAGTATATTAATGGGATATTGGATTATGGGGGGATCGTGCATTTTTACTTAGTATTGAAGAAGTTGTAAAGTAACGCACATGATGGCATTTTTTTCATTGTTATGTGTTTTACCACAATTTGGATTGTTTTCGGAAAATGGTTCTGTGGAATTATAACTTACTACTACTATAAATGGAAATTCTATTATTCAAAATTGAGTAAGTAATCGTATTACTTTTAATATGCTGTGAATATATATAATGAACGGGAAAGCGACATGTTTAACACTTATGAGCTATTTAAAATCTGGAATTTTTTCGAGTTTAAATGTATTTACAATATTATTTTGTTTCACTTGTAACTGTTCACACTCCGTATCTTGACCTTGAAGCTTACTTTTATGAGTGAAAAGTCTCGTTATTGAAAATACCTGTGCGTAATTTGTAAAGGTGTGTTGAGTTGAGGAAAGTTAAGGGTTTCCAACACGATAAGTAAAAATAAACTTTTTATGGAAATAACCTCCCCTTTTGGATCTGTGGATCTCGTACAACAAGAACTGTCACACAAGACAGCATTTTCATGGAACCTAACCATCCTATTACAGGAGGATAACCTCTACCTAGTATTATCAAATGATAATGATTGACACAAGTAAATTAAACGAAGTAAATAGTAACGACCAAAAGCGAACGGAAATAACGACAGCAAAAAATTTCTACCACTACTTCTTAGATATAAGTTTGAGCAAGTTGTGAAGTTAGATTTATCTGTTGAAATGACATTACTAGCAATTATTTCTTTATAATTATTTTTTCCCCCATATTTAATTTCTACGAAAATTTGACAAATTCGGTATTTATTATTCTTTATTATGAATCTAAATCTCTGATTTTCCTTGATTCCTATTAAAAAATTCTGCCAGTATTCATTGTGATGTCTACGCATGATATCTCTTCTGTAGGGATGAATAAGGAACATAATGTCTGCAAAACTTCCTACCATACTTAAATAGGAATGAATGAGGGCCATAAAATAGTTGGAATTCTTTCGATTTCATTTCCGAAATTGCAACTGTTGTGAATAGAACTTCATTAAATAGGCTTCGCAAAGGAGATCGGATAACTCATTAATTTTCCCCGAGTTCCACTCGGGTTCGATAACTAATTAAAAGTTCTTTAACGGCGATTCGAGATCAAAAGAAAAAGAGAAAGGAAAAAAGAGAGAGAGATGCTGAAAAGCGGGTAATAAACACACATCCTCAAAGAGTAAATGTTTGAATGTGGAAGGCATTTTAACACATATAGCAGATTAATTACAGTTTGATTAGTTTTCTTTGCAAATTTCATGAGATGTTCTTTTGTAGAATGATTACAGTTTCAGCATATAATTGCAACGATTCGCGTCTTTTTTTTCGAGCTTTTAAGAATCTGATGCGAAAATGAAAATTGGAGACGATTTTTATGTCTTTATGGGCTCTAGCTTTCGCGGTTCATTAGTATAAAATGCGTTTTAAGGCATCGGATATTTTTTGCATGGTATTTTTCGTGGCAGGTTTCTTTTCTTTTTACTTGAACTAAGTAAAGAAAGTATTTCATTCACAGAAAAGTTCCCATTCATATTTCAACGTAAATTTCCATTTTGCCCATCCGTGAATTAAATTTGTTTTGTTTCATCTTAACATCTGTATGTACGTTTTGGAAACAAAAACATCCATTTGAACCATTTCAATAAACTAGTTTATTTCGTGACGTCAGTACAAGCGTACGTACGTATTTCGAAAACTCAAAAAACTTAAAACTGTAAAACATCTAACGCTTATCTCTGATGTTTCGTATTTTTCATCCACATTTTGGTGAAAGTTACATTCCGTGCAATAGCTTCATTCTATTCATTTTGTCATGGTCTATACCCAAAATCAGTTACTCTTATATTTACTTTTATATTTAATATGTTGTAAGAATTGTATTGTAAAATATAATGTTACAAAGTTCTCTTTGTAATTTTTTTTTCTTCAAATATTAACATTATCTAGCTTTTATTTTTTGAAGAATCAATGCTGTGATTTGGACGTAATCCGTTTTTGATGTAAGGTTATTAATATTGGAGGAAAACTGACATAATTAAAGTGTGATATCATTTGAGTTGATCATCTTTTGGGTTCCCAAACGAACGAGTCATAAAATTATCGATCACATCACCGGAACCCTTTACAAAATTATAAGCATTTACTAATATTTTCATCTCAAAGTCCTCTGTCTGCCAGAACTCGTTTCTGTTCTACTTTGCCTTACTAAAACAAGAAAGCAGTTATCTGTGCAAATGTTAGTTTCAGTAGAAGGTTCTAACTACCTTTTACCCTCTCGGTCACCCTGATCCTAGTATGAGATACTTGATCATAACAGCAATATTTTGGTTTAAGAAACTGCAAAATTTATCTTTATTTCGCTCAGTTACACCTCTTATTCATATATACAAATACGACATCCTAAAATGACGACAACAATCATTAATTTAATATGTCATTAATCGATCAGTTTTACATTTGTTTTGAATTTTGTCGTTCACAGAATTTACGCATATACTCTTTCAATAATAATTTTTTAAATATAATGCGTATACAAGAGTAAACCAGATTTATAGTTAGAAAAATAGTGTTATTGTCTTTTATTTCATTGATGTAGTGGCCAGGGGTGGAATGTCTACCCTAATTGGGCGCCAACCTTGACTTTCTGTAGGGCGCGGGGGGGGGGGGGGGCACCCACCCCCTTGTCCAGAGTCGCTACTAAAAATACTGAAAAAGCTTTTCAGAAGAGGCACAGGGGTTCATGGAGTCAGAGGCGTAGCTAGGTGGGGGCAAGGAGGGACAGCTGTCCCCGGGCGCAGCGTCAAGGGGCGCCAAATTAATGTTACTTTATTTTATTTTTAAATGCGAAAAGAAAATTATTTGAACTGAAGAGGTGTGAATATGTTCGACAGAAAAGTGGGAGCACCGCCAATCATATCGGGAATGACCAATGTAGCACAGGAGTGCATGGGAAATCAGTCAATAATTTTGCGAAGCCAACGTGTCCCATTTTTCCCTTAAAAGTGAATGGTCGCTAATAAAAATGAAAGTTAAAAGGGCTGCTTTTTAGAGCTTTATCATTTAGGTAGCCTCTGCACGGAGTCAAGGGCGCACCGGCCTGGGGCCGATGTGCCGGTCCGCCCCTGGTAGTGGCCATGCATCCTTCTTCACATAACACTTAAGTATCATAACCGTCACATGAGGCTCGTAAAAAAAAGTAAGAAGGATAACTTTTTCAAAAAGAATATTTTTTGTTTGCACCATGATTTGTGGTGGCATTTTATACATTGAAATGGTAGAAAATTTTGTTTTTCTTACTTTCTCATAATTCGGTGGCGAAGGGGTTAACTTAAGAATATCTATCTATAACAAGTTGAGTTTCTTCAATTTTCAATTTTTATAATTGCCAAACCAGTTGATCTGATAGATTTGGTGATCCCTTTACGGCTTTCTTCTTTCGTTAAGTACAACATAATAACTATAAGGAAACCTAACACAGGGAAATTGAAGATGGCAAAAATTGGAGGTACTGCCTTCTTGCTTAAGACGGCTGTATTGAAGTAGCTTGTACTTCAAGCGTACGTTTCATTTTTGCATCGATAGAGAGTGATATTTGTCGAAAAATCTTCATCTACAAATGCATTATGCTTTGTGAGAATTACTTTTGCTTATTGCATTCTAAATGTTGCAATCACGTTGGATAAAATGTACTAAAAGAAATTTATCAAAGCGGCGCAAGAATAAATCTTCCAAACTATTATTTTCTGATGAGGATTGAAATACAAACATACGCGTATCTAACCATCTCTAATTCGTTTGGAAAGTATTCGAAACCAGGAATATTGACAGCCTGCAATCTTTTAGAAAGAATCCAGGCATGGCTTATACGCTCCTCTTTCAGAATCGATAATGTGGTTTAAAATCGATTTCGAAGAAGCTGCAACAGGTGCAGATTTATCGAATTAAATTTTTAGGTATCGGTTAGTTTATTGAAGAAATGTTGTAATTTATTGTTGCTGTTTTACTCTTCACAATTAGATTATCCGCTTTTTCTTTTCATTTCTTTCCGCACAACACACATAGCATTTCTGTACAGTACAATTTCTACACATTTTTCCTCTTGTAATTTTTTTTAATGAATAAGTTTTCCTGCATTCCTCGGAAATTCGTTGTATTATTAGAATTATACTGTATTGGACATTAGGATGTCATCTTTGGAAAAAAAAAAAGAAGAAAAAAAAGAGATGGTTGCTCTTTGTAACTCCACGTCCGACCTCCATGGGTACCACTAAGTTCAATAACCACCGAGGCAGACTTTTCAGAGTACAATAATTTTGTGGTTCAAGTTTCTGGAATTTGTTACAATCAAATGCAAATAATCCTTGCGCATAGAAGATATTCTCTACAGCACCAGATCTGGAAATAGTTCGAGTTGAGGGGTTCACAGACCTGCTGGGAAATGTGCGAGGGATGTGGGGAGGGCTTCCCTGATCCGTGGGAAAACCTCCCGGATGAGAAATGCCTTTTTCCAGACGTGCCGGGACTGCGGAGAGGCCGGGAGACTTTCCTTGAATTTTGATCGAGCCTCCGGATTTAGGGAGAGGTTAAATGATGCGGCTAGAAAATGAAACGCTTTTTCGTTCCACGACACATTCGTTTCCATTAAATTGCATCCTTTTGAAAGCGTTGGGGAATGGTGGCTGAGTTTGATTTTCCAATATTTAAGTTGTTCACGCCTCATTTAAAGTCGAATTATGTGGTGAGCTCCTCATTTTTCGACATTTACTATAATTGTTTAAAAATTTGAAATATAGCGACTATCAAGTTCGCTAATCGGTTTCGGCCGAATACTACGGCATTCACGTTTATGCATTAAACGTTTTTAATTTAGTGATTTATATTCATTGTGTTTGGTAAAAATTTTAATTGAAGTTTCCAAATTTATTGTATTTTACCTCGACTGGGTTTTATCATTCTCTTTCTGCAGAGATGTGTCTAAAAATTATGAGTTATGTTGAATTTTTTCGTGCTACATTTAATAATTACTAAAATATATGCAATAAGCTAACCTAATATGTTATAACGTAGAATAAATCTGTGCAAAATTGTCCCTAATAAAGCCGTGCTAGCGAAATACAATTTTTCTTTGAATAATAGCAACTCGTATTCCTTGTGAAATAAAAAGGAAAACAATTGTGCAAGGATTTTTTGTATTGTACCCGCAGAAGTTAGAGGTCACAGATGAGAGTTCAATTCGTTATTTATAACTACATAATAAAAATAAATGGAATGAATGTTATATTGAAAAATATGTTTTACCTTTACCGAAACATCAAAAGCCCCCCCCCCCCCCACACACAACTTTAGAAAGACTGCAAAGTTGAATTATTTGGTACTGATTCGACAGCATTTATAATGGTTAGTTTGAAAGGATTCAATTTTGTGGGTTAACTGCAGTTTTTATTATCATTATATGTATTTTGAAATCACTAAGTATTTTATTTTTTAAGAACATAAATTGTTAATCATTATTAAACGGAGTACTATTGCTTTTTTTAAAATTAAAAATACTTTTTTCCTTTCTGAAGAACCGCGGGCTCTGATAGCAAGTAAACCATTTCTGGAAATTTTAGAGCTTATTTCTAGTCTTTAACGATAGGTGGATCATAATAAACTTTTTTTTGGACTTGTTGATTTTCTAATGCACGTGCATCATAGATATTTTTTACTGGGAAGCATTAGTTCTAGCATGCCCTTGTGTGGCAGAAGTTGCAGAGCTTTCAGATGTGGTTTGCTTGCTTGAGAGAAAGTAACATCATTTTTTTACTATCAAACTCAGGAATATAAATATATTTCTAAATTTTCTAGTTTCACTATAGGGGAAGCGCTTTTGCCACGCAATTATTTCCTTTTATTATCTAGCAATTCATACCCTAATGTTTTACTGCAAGTTCCTGCTCTTGAATCGAAGTAGGGGGACATGGGGCAAAGTGAAATGTTAAAACGTGTACTCAATTTGCAGGGCCCACCTACTTGATAATATTTTAACTATGTAACATAACATAGTTAAATCTATAGATCAAGGTGCATGTTAATACAAGCGACTTTCAAAATTTGATATTCATGTTGTAATATTTCGTGTCAAGTCGAAAATATTTTTTGCTATTAGATAATGATAAAATTCCTCTTATTAACATTTTAAATCTAAATTAAATCTTACTAATGTTCAATGCAGTGTTAATTTGCTTTATGTTCGGCTTGTTGTGATTTTAAATATTTAGTAAAAAATTTTCTGTGCATACGGGGCAACGTGAAGTAATATTTTATTTCACTTTGTATCTACACCACTCATCAGATAACTAAATTTGTCGTGCATTTATTCATTCATTTATTCATTCATTAATTCATTTATTTGTTCATTTAAAAGTAAATTATTCATTCTTTCATTTAATTAATAATTTATTTTTTTACATCCATTAATTCATTTATTCATTCACTCGTTTTATCAGTCATTCATGCATTTAGTAATTCGTGTTTAGGGATCATTCATAAATGATGTAACGCTTCGAGGGGGGGGGGGATTCGCGAAATTGTGACAAAGTGTGACAAGGGGAGGGAAGGGGTAACAAGAAGTGTGACATCATGCATTATACAACATAGCGTGACATGTGACAGAGGGAGGGGGGGTCAAATATATGGGAAAAAGCGTGACAGCCCCTTAAAAAAAATAATTTTTAAACCTCTGTATTCGTAAGTATGAATAATTGCATGTTATTTGGACTACCATGAGGCGACATGGAAAATATTTCCTTTGTCCCGTACATGGGGTAAAGTGATAATTTTCCACTTTTATTGTAACATACAATTTTGCTACCTAGAATGAAAAATAATATTCCAATGCAAATATTATTATAAAATTCATAGTTCTCTCCTTATGTACTGTTATTCTCAAAACAAATTTCCAATTTGTTAATTTTGAAAAATGAAATTCATTTTAACTATTTCACTTTTCCCCACATTTCCCTTTATACAGTTTGATTTTGATTGCATGGAAGTAATAAACACAAAAGTGTAACATTGTGATAATTTGTCTTTTAAAGTGCGGGAAGTAAACTAGGCACTCTCAACATGGTTAGTTTGACTGTACTACAAAGCCATTGCTTTTCGACAAGGAACTGATTTAACCCTTTATCTAGTGCATTATGATCTGCAGTAATTTTTTTTACAGAAATAGTTTGTCTAGGTATTTACACTGAAAATTAAGGGATTTACATAAATAAAATGATCAATATATAAGTATTTATTTCTTTACAGCTAATAAGTGCCACAGAGTATTTGCCCTGTAAAATTAAATACATATTTTTAATCAAAATATTTCGTCAAATAGTTTTCTAAGTTCTTAACTAACACATTAAAAAAATCAGGGACTTGATTCTTGAATTTTACTGCTTTTCTGGAGCGAAACTCTAAAGGAGCAATCTGAACAAAATGGAAGTTCAAAACACAGCATCGGTTTCAAAACTATCTATGTTCCTTTCCTCGCTAAAATTCTCTTTATAGATCCCTTACCGATATGTATCCTGGAAAAGGGGAATTTAAAGACTGTCCCGGCAAAGTACCATTAGAATATTGGTAAAAATGGTTGCTGGGATGGAATTTATCGAGAATTGTACTTATAAGTACCGTCAGTAGATAAAGGGTTAACACTTTCATCGCTAGGACGAGATATCTCGTCTTCCAAGATCATATTTCTTGGAAATATGATATAACACAGCGGTTCCCCCCTTTTTTTTTCGTGTACCACCATTTTTCTTGCAAACCATTTGCGTACCACTGCTAATGTAACTTTATTATATAGAATATAATACTAATAGATTATAGAAAAATACTACGACAACTAGGTTATTTCAATCACACCATTTTTATAGTTAATACAGAGAAAAGAGTTTGTTAAAATAAAACTGTATGTATAAAATAAAATATATGAAATATATAAAATATTTTTTTAATACGTCCTTCCAAAACAGCATTGGAAATATGTCTTTAAGTACAAAATACCTATCATGTAAAAAAATGAAAAAACAAAATTAAGGAGAAGGTTCTGGTATCTCGTTCCGTCGAAGTTACTTTTAACCTCAAATTTGAATCGACATTTAATTTGCTTCTATATTTATTTATAATCAATATCATATTGGTGAGCGGTTGTCAACCGAAATAAAAACAGCAATGCTTTTCTTGACAATAACGGGAATTCATTTTAACTTTGAGCCAACATTCTCCGAACTCCAATATGGCAAATTCGATCTTCAATCCTGAGTTTTTGTATTTTAACCTCCTCTTATTTTTTGCCCGCTTGCCTACCACCTGGAGAGTCTTCGCGTACCACTAGTGGTACTACGCGTACCACAGTTGAGGAACCGCTGATATAGCACATTCACAGCCGCTATGAACGTGTTAACTTTCTTCAAAACATTTTACTCTTAACTTACTTTCATGATTACTGTTATCTTTTTTAGAAAATGAAAAAGCAGTGAGAATAAGCTTCAAAAGCCCTTTTTCTTTTGACTGCTCGAGGTGATTCAAAGTGACACCATTAAGTCTTCCGCCGCCGCCTTTATTTCTTCTCTAATAAAGAAACAAGAGAAGAGAGTCCAACAGTTAAATAACGTTGCTCGACGAGCTTGTCAGCAGCGTGTTTGCTTTTGTTTTTCTCCACACTTCCCCGTCGTTCTTTTCTTTCGTTTCTCTGGAGTGATGCTCTGTTCCTCTAAATAACATCAGAGTTTTTCTTTGTTCGTGAGATTGGGAGTTATATGTGCTGTTTAAGTTGTTATTGTTGCGGAGTTAGTTAACTCTTCTTGGCGGAAATGCGAAACTTCGGAAAGTTATCTCCATGCTTTGGGTTTATTTCAATGGCATCCCCCCCCTCCCCCCCGATATGATGCTTGTCTTTATTTGCTCCTTTTCGCTATATGTATATACGTATATCATCAAGTTTTTGCTATTGCTGATATGATGTCTAAGTTGCATTTCTAATGCAGGAGTTGGTCTCAGAAAATTCATTTGTAGCTAGCAATCAGTAGCTAACGTTCTTTAGTACTTACTCGTCTTAAATTAATTTGTTACCTTTTGAAGCTTCAATTTTTTGTTGTCCAACGCGAGGCTCTATTTTTAATGTTTCTCACAGTCTGAATACACTCTTGATCCTTAGAAGTTACTCTTACAACGTTTGTGGTGTTATTTATTTTATTTTAAATGGTATACTTGTCATTTACTATGCAATTTTACTTTTGAATGACTATTTACTTCATAAGGGGGGAATCGAAAGATTTTTGATTTTGAGTCTAACAGAATTGTCTGATTGCCTCTGCCCTACCCTGCCCTACATCCCCATGAGAAATTTTTGTTTTACACCTCTTAGTTATGTAGACGGATCTGCTCCGTCTACAATGTTCCAATGTTTCTCACAGTCTGAATACACTCTTGATCCTTAGAAGTTACTCTTACAACGTTTGTGGTGTTATTTATTTATTTTATTTTAAATGGTATACTTGTCATTTACTATTCAATTTCACTTTTGAATGACTATTTACTTCATAAGGGGGGAATCGAAAGATTTTTGATTTTGAGTCTAACAGAATTGTCTGATTGCCTCTGCCCTACCCTGCCCTACATCCCCATGAGAAATTTTTGTTTTACACCTCTTAGTTATGTAGACGGATCTGCTCCGTTGCTCTTTATTAAGTGACAGAATAGCATTCTCTACCTGCTACAGAAAATTCATAATATAGCAAAGGCCGTATCCAGAATTTATTTCGGTGGGGAGGGCACTCATTTCAACACACTTATGTTAAGGAAAGGTTACAGGGATGCATATATGTTACTTTGAGAAAAATTTCGGGGGGGGGGGGGCTCTGGATATGGCCTGGAATATATATCACATGAGCATATCCCAGGAGTCGATCCAGCATTTTTTACAGGGTTCGTTTTTTGTGAATTTCAAAATGATTTTTGTGAAAAATCGAATAATTTTATGAAAACTCAATTTAAATATATTGATAAAAAAATTTTTTTTTGCCGCTTATTTAATAAATAATTTTGTAAAAAGTACGATTTGGTAGCTCGAAATTTTGTGAAGGGTCCATTTTGATTGACTAGAATTTTGTGAAGAGTCCGTCTCGATTGACTGGAATTTTGTGAAGGGTCCGTTTTGATTGACTGGAATTTTGTGAAGAGTCCGTCTCGATTGACTGGAATTTTGTGAAGGGTCCATTTTGATTGACTAGAATTTTGTGAAGAGTCCGGCTCGATTGACTGGAATTTTGTGAAGGGTCCGTTTTGATTGACTGGAATTTTGTGAAGTCTCCGTTTTGGTTGATAGGAATTTTGTGAAGGACCTGAATTTTCCCTGGCGCGACCCCTGCATCCGTTTCATTTTTTCTTCTTTCCGAGGACATTTCGGTAGCTCTCTTCTGCGTCGAGTTCTTGTCTCTTTATTAGTGAGCCACCGATCTGCGTTGCTCTGCTTGAAGAATATGAATTTTAACTACGATTTTTCCAATTAATGACCGTAGATTGAGCGATTGACTTTATACACTTAGCTGAACTTCATAGACTTTCACAAGAAGATTTTTTGTAAAGGTTGTTGCCATTGCTACCGGCAATGCTTCAAATTCGAAAAATGCAGTGGATCTGGATGCATTATCTCATGATTCCTGGAAGTAAGGAGAAGACCTTTTTTTTCTCAGCTCTCGCTCGAATCAAGCATTCCAGCGAAAAATAATGGGAGGCTGGGAAACGAGTTTTCTTATTAATTACTGACGTTGTTAACCTGCAGCAAATGCAATGTGAACCAGGGATCTCGAGCGGAACGTAAAGCGGGAGCGCGAAGCAGTGGAGCAGCGAGACTTTGCACGACCCTGGAGCGGAGTCGGAGCAGGAACATTTGTTGTGCTCCACTGCTCTGATTATTTTTTAAGTTTTCATTTAGCTTAAAACTAAATGAATGAGATTTGTTCTTTCAATATTTAAACAAATATATTTTTAGTACATAGATTATTAATGTTTTTAAAATTAACCCAACTCTGCGCTGTGTTGTTTTTAAACAATACCTCCATTTTTCGTTCACTAAGCTTTTATTTTGTAATATTTTTAACATGTGGCGCATTCTTTCGTTTCATTTTGTATGTGTGATCATATTAGTTAATATAGTTTCCCCTAGATCTTGTAAACTGAACTCAAGGATCATCTTTTTTCAAAAAATCGTAATACATGTTGATTTTGTAAAACTAATTTCTTAATTTTTTTTTCTACAAATTTTAAGCAACAATTTTATTTAAAAAAATAGTCTCTAATTGCTTACATAGTTTTAAAATAAAATAAATATAAGTTGTCCGAAAAATTTCGGGAAAAATATATATTAAGGCGCATTTTTTACTTGTTTTAAAACAACATCGCGCATTCGGGGGCAACTTTTATGCTCCTGCATTATTCGCAGTATGAACAAGAACAGGTGTCACAGGTTGTTCTATTTCACTTTATTTAGTATCTTTTAGAAGATTATTGTTAAATATTTTACAAATTAGCTTTAAGTGGTCGATTAAATTATTATTTAGGAATTTTGTTTAAAATCAATTCACGCTCAACCAAAGAAGAAACGAACCTTATCGCATAGACCCCCTACAGATGATAGGTTTCTTGTTTAAAATCTTTGATTACTAATAAAGTTTAATAATAATTTCACTAAAAGTAAAAATTTGCACATGTAACGAATAATTATTAATTACATTTGCAAATTTATGCTTCAATAAATTTTATAAATTTATAAAGAATAATAAATTATTTTAATAAATTTTCATATTTTAGTGCTATTTTATGATTATAATGCATGCCTATTTATTATTGATTTGGTTTCATTTGTTAAAATGGTTATATAAAAAAATTACTATTGTTAACCCTAAATGCGCAGTGTTGTTTTTAAACAACACGTCAATTTTTCTCGAATTCTACTTTTCGGAATTAAATAAGAATTTTTTTAGTATTTTTCCCACTTATAACTAGCACAAACAAATACACAAAAACAATATTTTACAAAGAAAAAAAAATTGCGCAGTGTAGAGTTAATTGATACATATATTTTTTCGTTGTATTATTTCTTTATTTAATATTTACTTTCTTCTGTATCGAATATATAGAAGAAAGTATTGGATACATAGAAATTTTCGAATTTTGACGGATTTAAACGTTTTGAGGTGTACGGTACACTCACTATCTTTGACTTTGATCTCTAAGCTACTTTGACTGTAAGCGGCACATTGATGTAATTGCTCATTCCTTATTTGCGCTGTATCAAGTGAACACATGTTTTAGTCTCTCGTTACAGAAATAAAATCTCGAAATATTGAGCAGCAGTTTGCAATTTCTTTGTGCGTTAATTTAAGATGAGAATGCAACGGCGACTTACTAAAAAAGCTTCAGAAGGCTCTTGGGTATGCGACTATGTCAAGAGCCCAAGCTTTTCGTTGTCAATAAATGTTTACAGAAGGCAGAACTTACGTTGAAGATGAAGACCGCGGTGGAGTACCACCGACCTCTCGGGCTGATATCAGCATGGCCATGGTGAGTGAATTCGGACGATCTGATAGAAGATTAACCTTGAAAATGCTGGCAGAACTAAACATCAATCGGGAAACGTCCGTCAAATAAGAACTAGAGATCTTGGTATGAGAAAAAATTGCGCGAAATTGCGTGCCACTATTTTACCCATCAGCCACCTTATCCGCCATATATCGCTCCGTGCGACTTTTTTCTATATCCCAAAATAAAAATGACGGTAAAAGGCATTTTCAAACAACAGAAAATGTCCAAAAAGCTGTGGCAAGGGTCTTGAAGGACGCTCCAGAAGATAAGTTCCAGAAATGTTAACAAGCACAGCAGTCATAAGCGCTGTACTAAGTGGATACAAGCAGAAGGGGGCTACTTTGAAGGAGATAAAACCAAAAAGAACTAAAAATATATGTGATTTTTCTATCATCAGTCTCATTACTTTATTGTTGCTCCGTGTATATAAATTTATATATATATATATATATATATAACTTTCATTTATTTATTTGAGATGATTGACGTTTTCCATGTAGCCTGTAGTGCAACAAACACCTGCTACCACTTTAATGGTTCCTTTCTCCAAAAAGTTTTGCTAAAGCACGGACAATTAACCAGGACAAATTGAAAGCGGAAACGTTTCTGATGTGCTATGTAAGTTTTCATACCTGAAGTATTAACTTGGAAAAGAAAATTCGAGAGCGCAAACCAATTTTCTCACTTTCGGTTAGAAGTTTGGGAAGGGAGGGGAGGGGGTACTTGAATAAACTGCCTTAAATCTGTGTTCGTTAATTACCTAGATTAATCATACCTCCTCTACCTCCGTTTTGCATTCGATGACAACCGAAAATGCGAAAAAAATGAAAGCTTGATTTACAGCCCGAAATGCATCTTTCTTTTTTGAGACCTACGTTCTTCTTCGCGTAATTGAGATGATAAATGGTCAAATGAGTCCCGCATTTACGGATGTTAAGCGGATGTTCAATCAGTGTGTGGTCGGTTACCCCCCCCCCCCCCCCCCCCCGCGCGCCTTGTTCCGGCTGGATGTTTGTGCGGAGGGTCAACTTTCGGTCGTCCCGTCTGCGCATCGATCGTGTTGCCAGCGATTAAAAGACATCTTTCTTATTCGGTTACTCCTTGTTTTCTTCTCTCGCGTCCCCGGAACTTTGCTTGCTGGTACTATATTGGTAATAGGAGAAGGGAAATATGGGATGGCGAGGAAAATCTATTTTTAATCTCAATTTGTTTTAATTTGCAAGCACAGAGTTTTTCAACAAGGATTTCAATTTTGATTCTTATCCGGGATTTAAAATCGTTTCCAAATGATTTCTAAAAAGAAATAAAGAGAGAGAGAGAGCTCGTTTTTAGCCTACTTTCCCGTAAAAGTAAAAAAAAATAATAATAAAGCATGAAAGAAGGCTTAATGTATCGTGAAAATATCGTTAAAAATCAAGAAAAGTCAAAAATAAGTGAAGTAATTAAATAAAGATTGAAAAATAAAAAATTTGAAAGTAGGGTATTGAGATGGGGAAAAAGTGTGTCTGTCGGTCTGTCTGTCGGTCTGTCTGTCTGTCTGTCTGTCGGTCTGTCTGTCTGTCTGTCGGTCTGTCCCCCCCTAATAACTTTTGAACGAATTGTCCGATTGGAAAAATTCTTTTTGCATTCGAAAGATCTCGGCGAGGACATCTCATTTCTATATTTTACTTTTTGATTTGAACAATTTTTTGTTCAATTTTGAACAGTTCAAAAAATTTTAACATTAGCGCCTATGGACAAAATTGAAGCAAATTCTGTAAACTCTGGGCACAAGAGCCAAGTTCCTATTGCAAGCTTATTGAAAGGAGTTCTCGGCGTGAAATATTGATTTGAACAGTTTTTGTTCATTTTTGAACAGTTCAAAAAATTAACATAGCGCTTACGGGGAAATTTCAACCCTATATAAATCCTGATCTAACGGACCGATTTGCTTGGAACAAACTTTATCGGAAAGCTCTTATAACGTAGAACATGTAGAAATAAAAAATTTATCCAGAACTTACGAGCCTATTTTGCTATGAAATTTTTTGATCGGGATTTTCAAGGATATTTCTCAGTGACTCAATGAGTGAAATAATGAATGAATGAATAAATGAAAGAGTGAAAGAATAAATCAATGAATAAATGAATGAGGAAAAGAATGAATGAATAAATTATTGAATAAATGAAAATATAAATAAATGAGTGAATAAATACATGAATGCGTAAATGAATGAATAAACACTTGAATGAGGTAACGAATGAATGAATAAATGCATGGCTGAATAAATGAAAGAATGAATGAGTGAGTGAATGAATATGTATTATCCGTTGAAAAAGGTATATTTTCAATAATTAGAACTAAAGATAAATAAGAAAGAGAGAGAAAGAGATAGCTAGATTATAAATTTGAATTTGGTGTATACGGGAAAGTAGGCTCGTATAGTTCTAGACGGAACTTCTTGTTTATTTGACTAATGTGATGAATAAAACTTGCTTGTGTGAAGTCAAATTACGAACGAGAAAGTTTACTCTGATTTGTGTTGTGCTTTTTTTTTTTTTTTTGGCTACATAAATGATTTGTTCTATGCGGTTCCAAATTTCGAAATTTAAAATCTGGGAGGTTCCTAATTGTATTGTGTAGTAACTGTTAATTCCAAAGCAGTGATAAGAAGAGTTTGTAGAGAAGGAAGAGTTTCTCTCGAATTTAGGCTTATCTTTGAATTTCGATAACTCGAAATGTAAGTATAGTCTAAAATTTCAATATTTCCAAATATAAACATAACTTTAATTTACAATTATTGTGAGTCCTGTCAAAGTTTGGGAGACACTATCTCAGTGTCTTCTAGCATAGCGCACTTTGCCCCGAGGGATGCTTAAGTTGTATCGTTTCTATTTATTCGTGAATGCAATTAAGTGGAAAATTATCATACATTTCTATACCAATAAGGTCCTGTCTCCAACCTGCGTCGATAATGTATCTTTATGATTTTAATAATACTGCTTAAATTATGCGTAATGGGCCTTTGCAAATGTGATAAATACTTAACAATTTCTTTACGTTTTCTGAGTACTAATTGGTGCACTTTCCCCCATTCCAGATTTTGCAATGTCAAATAAGGCATCGATGCATCGACTTTTCAAATACAAGAGGGAGGGGTTAGTGTGTTCACAAGAACCTGTGACCCTGAAGATGTGTATCCTATAATATGCCTTATAAAGATTGATTTAGTGCAATCAATACAATATTATGTTTCTATTGGTCTGATGGAATTTTTCGGTCTTTACGTGTCATTTCAAACAAAATGCCTGATGATATAATTTATTCCAGAAACCACAAAAATGAAGTCTGAAACACAGTAGCATAACTAGACTTTAATTTCGAGGGGGAGGGGGGGGGGATTCTTCGGGTAGAGTACCATTGCTCTCAGCTAATTTCATTGTTTTACTAAGCCAATGAAATGACTTGGTGAAACAATAATGTGAAGTATATACACAATTCGTACCGAATTGTGTATATACTTCACAATTTCGGGGGGGGGTTGGGGTACCAATTCTTAGGTACGCCACTGCTGGAACAAGTAAAAAAAGCAAAACGGAACTTAAATTTATTTCACTTAAAACTAATTTAGTGGTGTTATTCGCCGAATGTTAACACGATTCGATTCTTCTAGCTTATTCTTGCCTCACGGGCAAGACAAGGGTTGATCGATATTTTAGTTCGTGGCCGTGGTTCCAAATTCGTCCCGTTGGCAATGCTGCAATCCCTTATTTAAAACTGCCGAAATACTCCAAGCTTCATTCACCTTCTCTAATGAGAAATGGATTTTGCATTCGCAGATGCGATTGGTTCGCTTTGATCAGATTTGGCTCAGTAGTAACTACTGATCTAGAGAAACTTTCGAGCACCTTATCGCTGTAATTTGATGATGCGAGAGCTTCATAACCAAGGAGCTGAAATTTTGTGCACGAAGGAGGAGATTTTAGGGACTAGGGGAGGGTGTTGAAAGACGTTTATTTGGCAAGTTTGGTTACAATACTAACTGTTTCATCCAAAATCGAATCTTGATTTTATTTCAGAATGTGCTATTGTTTTGTAAGCCTTGTTTCGAGATTCAGTTTGATTTTGCGTAGCCTTTTTTTATAACACTTTAAAACACATCGTTTTCCCCACGCACGAACCATTTATATTCTTTAGTACTTTCACTCGAGTAATCCATACCTGCTGTCATAGTTTTGCCATCGCGTGTTGTTTCTTTAGTTATAAGAATATAAGTTTCTTGTAATTGCGTGGAATTGCATAGGTAAAATATTGTAGAAAGCCTTGGAATAACACTTTAATGTAGTCCTGACAAACAGATAACTACATTTATTATTTACAATATATTAATACATACATTGCATACATACAGCGGATCTGCTGCTCTTGGTACTTTGAAGGGGAGTTAATGGAAACGCAAAGACAAACGATAAGTAAAAGTATTGAAAGTCAAAGTAATTATTTTAAATATTAAGAACTGCTGATGATAATTAATAAACAGAATATTAGATAAGTATGAAATATAATAAAGACAAATAAAATATATAACAATAAGTATTCTCTATTTTTACGTTGTTTGCAGTATTGTTTTCGATCATGCAACAAAATTTATTCAAAATGGAATTATCATATTTCATTAGTAATGGATACTCGGAGGTAAACTCATAACGCAGAGAAAATACTTGTTGATTTGTCAAAAGTAAGCTCTTTTTTCACAATGGGAAAACCCCCATCAGTTCAGCTAGCAAATGCATAATACGTACAATGCATGGAAGCTTAAATTTCTCTTGAAAATCATATGCACTTGTTTTCAAATTTCAGAGAACCTCTTGTTTAGTGTTTGTCAAGGGAAATGTGATAAAAATAACAAATTCTACTTCTAGAAAATATTATTAATATCTTAATATCTACTTTAATCTGCTCGTGAAATTGTTGGATAGAATTTTATTCAAAGACATTTGGAGATGCTTAGATCTTTTCTCGTTCGTATTAGTTTTTTTAGTCTGCTTTCCTCTAAAAGTAAAACAGAAAAAAAGAGCATGAAAGCAGGCTTAACGTATTGTAAAAAACATCGCTATAAAAGGAAAATCATCAAAAGTGAAAGAAATAATTGAATAAATATTGGGGGGTGGGGGGGAGATAAATTGAAAGTATGGTTTTCTGATGGGGAGAAAGTTTTTTTCTGACTGGTCTTCCCTCTCCTCTAAGAACTTATGAGGAAATAGTTCAATTCGAAAAAAAGTTTTTTTTATTCAAATGATCTCAGTTAGAACAATTCATTCTTGTACTTAGTTTTGATTTAAACATTATTCTTCTCAATTTTGAACAGTTGAAAATATTAATACTAATAATGCGATTTAACAAACTGATTTGCTTGAAACAAACTTTATCGAAAGGAACTTATGACGTAAAACAAGTACAAAATTAGCTCCTTTAGCCTACTTTCCCATGAAACTTTTGGGTTTGGTTTGTTTAAGGATAATTTTGAGTGAATGAATGAGTAAATGAAAAGAATGAATGAATAAGTGAGTGAATGACCGTATTATTGGATGAATCAATCGTGGAATAAATGAGTGATTGAATGAGTGAGTGAAAGAAATAGAAAGGAAAGTTATTAGTAAAAACTGAAATGTTTTTTTTCCGTACATTTAACATTGACGAACGTTCGACTGGTTGAGGGAATCAAAGTAAAGAGAAATCAAAACCCTTTACTTGTCGCACAAAATACAGAGGCTCAGATTTGTTGTATAAAATTATTTATTAATATAAAAATTATTTTTTATGCTTAATTTTTGATAGTAACATTTCCTTCTTTTTAGCCTACTTTCCCGTAAAAGTAAAAAAAAATAATAATAAAGCATGAAAGAAGGCTTAATGTATCGTGAAAATATCGTTAAAAATCAAGAAAAGTCAAAAATAAGTGAAGTAATTAAATAGAGATTGAAAAATAAAAAATTTGAAAGTAGGGTATTGAGATGGGGAAAAAGTGTGTCTGTCGGTCTGTCTGTCTGTCGGTCTGTCTGTCTGTCTGTCGGTCGGTCTGTCTGTCTGTCTGTCGGTCTGTCCCCCCCTAATAACTTTTGAACGAATTGTCCGATTGGAAAAATTCTTTTTGCATTCGAAAGATCTCGTCGAGGACATCTCATTTCTATATTTTACTTTTTGATTTGAACATTTTTTTGTTCAATTTTGAACAGTTCAAAAAAATTTAACATTAGCGCCTATGGGCGAAAATGAGGCAAATTATGTAAACTCTGGGTACAAGATTCATGTTCCAATGAACAAGCTTACTGGAAGAATCTCTTGGCGTGAAATATCAATTTGAACAATTTTTGTTCATTTTTGAACAGTTCAAAAAATTAACATAGCGCTTACGGGGAAATTTCAACCCTATATAAATCCTGATCTAACGGACCGATTTGCTTGGAACAAACTTTATCGGAAAGCTCTTATAACGTAGAACATGTAGAAATAGAAAATTTATCCAGAACTTACGAGCCTATTTTGCTATGAAATTTTTTGATCGGGATTTTCAAGGATATTTCTCAGTGACTCAATGAGTGAAATAATGAATGAATGAATAAATGAAAGAGTGAAAGAATAAATCAATGAATAAATGAATGAGGAAAAGAATGAATGAATAAATTATTGAATAAATGAAAATATAAATAAATGAGTGAATAAATACATGAATGCGTAAATGAATGAATAAACACTTGAATGAGGTAACGAATGAATGAATAAATGCATGGCTGAATAAATGAAAGAATGAATGAGTGAGTGAATGAATATGTATTATCCGTTGAAAAAGGTATATTTTCAATAATTAGAACTAAAGATAAATAAGAAAGAGAGAGAAAGAGATAGCTAGATTATAAATTTGAATTTGGTGTATACGGGAAAGTAGGCTCGTATAGTTCTAGACGGAACTTCTTGTTTTCTTTGGCTGCGATTATTAAAAATTAGTACTTTTGTGAAATAGAACAATTGCAGGCTTTATACTTTCAGCTTCACTTGAAAACCCTTTTTATTGTATTTTATAAAATGTTTGTTCCCTTTATATTTCTTTATTTTGCCTGTTTAGTTGTGTATTATTTCTGTACTGGAAATAATTTTTACATAGAACTGAATTATTCATTCAGTTCTATGTATTAAAAGAGATTTGTTTTGTTTCGATATTAAGTGTATTATTAACGTTCAAAAGGTATATTTGAAATTTTTTAAACTAAACGAGAGAGAAAGATAGATTTATAAATTTGATATTGCTACACGAGAAAATAGGCTCTTTTAGTTCGGAACGAACTTTTTTTTTCTCTGTTACATCGCTGCATTTTAGCTCACAAGCTCAGTGAAAATTGGGGCTCTTTGGAGAGTAGAAACGTATGTAGGTAATTTGGATTTCCAATTTGTGCCTTAATACACAAGTCCTCCGTTTGGGCCTTAATACCTCTTCATCCCCGACGGTGCAAAGTTATTTATTTCAGTGAATTGTTGAAAAAAAATAAATGCAATAAGTAATACAGCAATTGTTATTAAATCCTTAGAAATGTGTGTCTTCCTTCCCCCTCCTTTATTTTTTTTCCTTCATGGGAAGTTTTAAATTGACCGATTTTAATAAAGATTGGTTCTAAATCTTTAACCCAGAGTTCTGCGAATCTATATAATGTAGACGGAAACCAATAGATGTCAATGCATCAACTTCTGTTACTCTATCTTTGGAAAAACTTCTAATCTTTCTCTCTTGTTGTTTCCATTCTGTTTGGCTCAAGATCTCTTGAATAGAACTACTGAAAACAAGTATTCCATTTGTGATAGAGTAGGCTTTTGTTTTGATATTTTGTGTCTCGATAGAGAGCTTACAGAGCCGCTTCTGTCCGAAACTGAGTATTCTCTTTTTTTCCTTTTTGCAGAAGTTCTTAAATGAACAAGAGCAGAGGAATGTACAGCTGAAGAAGTTGCTGGCTGCCGTGGCACACTTCAGGCAGAAAGGGGACTACAACAAGGAATTGGAAGCCAGAGGTATGAGGACTCTAGTTTCCATTGTTACCTTATCTTTAGGATTGTATGTTCTTTGACGACTACAAAGTTTTTGTGAAAAAATTGCTCTCTGTATTATTAGACAGGTTTACGATACTAAAAGAGATGCCATAAGAAAAAAATAGAAAAAAAGTCTTTTAGTCATAGCTAAACGAGTAATGCACGGGGTGAGAGATGTGGCATAATAGTAGTTTGTGGAATTTTAGTACCAAAGTGATAAAACGTTTTTTAAAACCTTTTTCTTTTTATTGCCACGTCTAAAGTAAAGATAGAAACATGCCATTTAATTGGAATCCCATGATATATGTGTGATATAGTTAATGTATCAAGTTAATCTTTCAAAATTGGACAAGGTCATTGTGTGCAATATATTTTATTTTGTGATACAAGTAGTTTCAATTGTATACATTTTTTTAATTTTAGAATCACGTTTTTGTTTCATATTAAACTGTTCATGAAATGCATTATGATAATTTTCCGCTGATAATTTAAATGAATTGAATTTTTGCGCTGATATTCTTTGGTAGACTGTAAAGAAAAAAGTCGCTATTTTTTTCGAATTGGTTTTATCTGTGTTCAAATAAATAACTAAATAAATCTAAAAGGATTCAAGTAAAACGAATGATATGTTAAAAATGTGAAGCAAATGTTCTTAAAAAATAATGTAGTCTGATTGTGGTAGTTAGTCTTCGTTCTCTGAAACGAAAAAATTGACATGGCAAATGTGTTCCTTAATAAAGGGTTTTTGCTCTTTTTCCCATTCGGCACAAACTTAACGAAGGCAGCTGTCAACTAATGTTTATTAAAAAAATTCATTGCTCAAGCAATAGCTACCAAATATATATACTGTACACGCTCAAATAAGTGGTGAAACAATCGGTGCAAAAATCGTTGTTTCCTACAGTCACAAAGATATTAATGGAGTAAGCAACTGATTGTAAATCTGAAAAATGTGAGTAGTGAATTAAGCAGCTGATTCTAAATCTGAAAAATGCACTGTTGAAATTATTGACGTAGTTCTTTTAAAAGAACTAAGATCTCCCATGAAAGACAGTTATTTGGAATATATTCATGGTAAATTGCCGATGGAATTAATGCGTGATAAATTATTATTGATAAAGCCATCTGCGAAACTTATATTTGCAGCAGCATTGCAGGAGATAAAAACTCGGTTAAATTTAAGAATGACGTACAAGTGTACAAAATGCGTCGAGGTAACCTATAATAACATACAGCACTTAAAAATAACTCGGTGAATTACGGTTACTGTGGGGTGTAATCATTCCATCTCATGAATTTCTAGACCTAACAAACAAAATGAAATCTGCGGCTTCCATGACAAAATACCTCAACCAATGCCACAAAAACACAGCTCATACACACACAAAGTCTGGTTTAGAATTGGACACATTCATTTCACAAGAAACATCTATTTCTCTGGGGAACCAGCATTCTTGAGAACCAGATCGGGATAATTGTTGAAGCGACCTGATAGAGAGATTTTAATCGAGAGAAAAAAGGGTTGGGAGAGAGGGGGGGGGGGGGGGTTGAATGCTCAAAAATGTTTTCCTCAAGTGCGTAGGCGGAGTGTTTTTTTTTTTTTTTTTGAGCCATGCGATAAAAAATACTACAAGTAATTAACTACTCATACAATTTTAGATCCACAGCAAAATTTAAAAATTTAGCAGCGACTCTATCTCAAAAGAGACAGGTATTAAATTATGTTCAACACCAGTGAATCACACGACTCTGAAAGTAAATATTAAAAAAAAAACTTTTCTACAAGAATCGTACATTCCTAGCAAGTAAAGAAATAAGACCGAAACAGAAAGAAAAATCCGTAGGAATCTGCGTTAAATTAAGTCTTGAATCTTTTCAGAAGTTAATCGATGACGACTTTCATCCATTGATCGATAGGCAACAGCACCAGAAGATGGCCTGCACTGCAAAAATATAAAAGCAGGTAGCAAGAGGGAGTTTTTGAAATTGAATTCAAGCTCCGAACACCCAGAGCAAGAAAGGGATTAGATTCCTCACGCTGTTGCGAAGATTGAAGAAGCATTCCGTACTCTCCCTCCCTTTCAAGATTCTTACCAAACGAATTATTTTCCCCCATGTCGCATTTCGCAATGGAATTTCCATTCACCTGAGCAGCGAGCATAAAAAAATATTGAAAGCGTAGCTGGGAATCACCAAATGCTTCTTTCTTCAGAATTTTTCACTGTGTCTGGAAGGATGGTTGAGTAGTTTTTGAGATATTTCCGGAAAATATTAGTGATGTGATTGCATAGAAATGATGTGGTGTGGTGGAGAGATATTTTGAGATGCGCGTGATAATTTTTTGATTATATATTAGTTTATTTAAAAAGTTAATTATTTCGAAGTTACGTTTAAGCACGCAACTATGAATAGAACTCTTGGTGAAAATAGTTCAAATGTTTACCTAACCGGATTTGTCAATTATCCTAGTAATTCCTGCACAAGACTTTATTTATGTTTATTTTATTTCCTTGATTTTTCTACTTTTATAATGTTTTATTTTTATATTTCATTGATTAAAATCATACACATTTAGTTTTCTTGTGCATTAAAAGCATAATATTTAAGGCACTTTTATGTAATCCTTTGCACGTAGGTGGATAACAGTCATGTTGAATTTTTGTGCAAAGCTTAAGAGTTTCCACTATTCATGGAAGTGAGTTTGAAAACACCAAACAATGCGAAAACACAAACTTCAAAAATTTGGGAAATTGATAAAATTCAGTTTAATACTTTTAAATCTAATTTTTCCATTATAACAAGGCTGAAAATCTACCATATACACGATTTTCCACTTGTTTGTACGTTGTCATCTATTTCCGCGTTTTCTCGGCTTTCGGGGAGGTGGAAAAGTGAAAATTTTACCCCGTCAAAAGTGTTGATATTGAGTTTAGTGCTCAAGGGCTGAAATTTGGTGAGATCCAAGCTCACAGCATTATTTCACAAGTTCCTGGGGATCCTGTGAAGTCTCATTCTCTGGGAATTAACGTGCTGTAAAGTTAAAAAGCGTTTTCTGCTGCCTGACGCGAGCCTAAAACGCATTGATATTATGCTTAGAAAAAGGCATTCTGCAAGAAGAATTGCTGAAAATTCTGCGGAAAGGGAAAATGACAATATATGATCAGCATACGACTCGGGCTCAGCCTAGGCATAAGACTTTTGCAAAGTTCACGCGTAATAATAGTGATATTAATGTAGTAGTAAATGGATTTTATTGCCGAATTAGTAGTTAGAAGTGACACTTCAGCTAATTATGAGAATTATTTTTGTAATAACTCATGGAAATGACACTGTTGAAAGCGTATTTTCCATCAAAAAAATTTTCTTGTTGTTAATCAAGCAGATTATGCTATTGGGTCGTTCAAGAATAGTGTGTAGAGCAGTGGCGTTTCTAGATCTGAATTTTGGCTGGGGGTTTCTTCGGGAAATGTGAGCTAATTTCATTGTTTTACAGGAAAAATTGGTCTAATTCTGGACAATCTTCATTTCAAGGGGGGGGGGGGGGGTTCATCAGGAAAAATGAGTTTATTTCATTGTATCTCAGGGAAAATGGTCAAATTCTAGACAATCTTCACCATTTCAGGGGATTTCTTCGGAAGAAGTGAGCCAATTTAATTGTTTTACAGGAAAAAGTGGTCAAATTCTAGACAATCTTAAATTTCAGGTGGTGTTTTATCCCCCCCCCCCTTACCTACGCCAGTGGTGTAGAGTTTGGAAGGACAAAAATGAAAAAGATAATAGTTGTCTGGGGAAGACTTGCAGGGTTTAGGAAAGAAGGAATCTGAACACACAATGAATGCAACAACGGAAACGCTCTAGTGGAGCCGTGATGAAAAGAGACTGATATTGCTATCTTTAATAGTGATTAAGGAGGGGCACAGTAAAGCATTAAGGAAATTAACTAAAACCTTTCTTTTTTTCTATTAACTCTTTCTTTCTTTCGTTTTTTGGCAAAATTTCAAGGATTTGTTTTTGATTTACGTGTTAAGTGACAGAATGGACCAACTTCTTTTTTTTTTCAATTCACTAAATCCGTTACAATTTTCAACACATTCTTATTCTAACTAGCTGATCATATACATTTTAAATTCCCACTAGCGTTTGCTAGTTTGAGTGCAGCCTGTACCTACTTTTAATTTTTGTTAGAGAGCACTGACGCTATTATGAAGTGACTAACTTTTGTGAACTCTTGGATTACCATTCGGAGTTTTCCTTTCAGTGATTATGCATGTTTAATTAAAAGGACAAGTTAGATTGTCTTCTTGTTTTGGAGATAGCAAAATATGGTTTTAGTTGTAAGAAATTTAAAGATGACGCTATTGATTCAATTAATTTGGTTTATCAAATAGCATGAATCTTATTTCAAAGTTTCAAAATTATTATACATAGTTTAAGCACAAGTGAGTGTGAACCTCTTGATAAAATATGATCAGGAAATAGTTAAATTCTGAGTATTTCAACACATAGCCTATATGCCATAAAAAAAAGTTTTTCAAAAGAGCAGAAAAGTGTCAAACAGATAATTAAGTGATTTGTTGAATTGTTTAGATAGAAGCATCAAATACTTAGAATGGCTAACGTATAATTGGGGGGGGGGGGGGGGCGGCGAAACACTCCGAATTACTCAGCCATCGTTCGTTCTAGGAAAAAAAAGAGGTGTCAATCGCGATAAATCCAAGTCTTCCTTCAAATTATTGAAATAAAATTTCGATGAGCGGCCGTATACATATTAAAATTAACACTAATCTTAATAAGTTAAATATAATGCCATAGTTTTGTTAGCGAAATTTAATTCAGCATGCCAAAATTAGCCTACATCAAATTTGAGTAAAATGGGACCATTAGAGCAGGAGATATTGGAAACGGGACCCCCCCCCCCCCCCTTTTGGCACCAACTCTATTTTCGACAATCTAATTTAACATTAACCTTTGAGGAAAATAAAGGGTTATTCTTAATTCCCTACGATGTTTCAAATCGCTATAGTAAAAATACTAAGACGAATACACCAAAAAAAGAACATTTGGAACAATACAGAAACAATTAAAGTTTTACATACTTATAGGTGTTCTATGTGTGAGCCCTCGGGGTCACTACATCAATACGATAGCCCAGTTCCTGCCACACTCTACTCTGCATGGTGCAATCAACGATTGATAGCAAGTGGTACATAAAAAATTAATTTTCAAAATCATGTGCGTTAATTTGCTTCATTCATAAATTTTCATAATAAAAGGCTTTAAAAAGAGCATTCTGCAAAAACTGACGGCAGACAGACACGCAATAAAGGGGGGGGGGGACAGAAGGAGAAAGAATATATGTATAAATCGTCATCGTTGATCCAAATCATGGCACTATATCTTTAAGAAAAATTTACTATCTTTCTAAAACAAGAATCTAAAAGGCTAAAAGAGAGCTAGATTGAAAAGTGAAAAGTTAGCTTTTGAGACCAACCGGATAGATGATCAGGGTTGGTTCGATTTTGCCCAACCCGAAAAAACCCGGGCAGGGTTTTAAAAAAAAAACCCAGTTGAAAAAACCCAAGCGGGTTTTTTCAAAATTGTTGCTAAAAATTATTTTTTACCTAAGTAAACTAATAAAAATACTGATTTAGACCAAATATAATAGATACTTTCATAATACATACATTATGTGTCATGGATATAAAATTTTGAGGGTTAGCTCAAAAACAAAAACCAACTTGAAAAAACCCACAGGTGGGTTTTTTCAAAATTCTTCTTCAAAATTGAACTCCACTTATGTAAATAAATAAAAACACTGATTTCGACCAAACATAACACATACTTTCGGAATACATACATTATATGTAATGTCTAAAAATTTTTGAGAATTGAATAAAAAATAAAAACCCACTGGTGGATTTTTTCAAAATTTCTGGTTTAAAATTGAATTTTACTTATGTAAACCAATAAAAATACCTATTTTGACCAAACATAACAACATACTTTCATATATACCTTATATGTCATGGGTGTAAAATTTTGAGGGTTGACTCAATAAAAAGAACCTACTTAAAAAACCCTACAGGTGGGTTTTTTCAAACTTCATGCTCAAAATTGAACTCCATTTATGTAAACAGAAAAAAAAAAAAAAACCGACTTAAACCAAATATATTTTTATCATGGATAAAAACTCATAAATGCTGGATAGGTTTGAAATTGTTCTACTTAATCAAAATAAAATTTCTTTCCCACAAAAAATTCTCTATTGAAAAAAATATAGAAACAAATGCCCAAAAGAAAGAAAATATCAGAATTTCACTCAAAATGATAGATAAGTTTTAAGAAAAACTAATTTTAAGAAAACAATCTATGGCATCTAACAAAATGCTGGTCAAGGACACACAAAAATATTTTTGCCTATTGATTTTTTATATATTTGACTTGATTTTTTTTTCCGCAATGAAAATTGCTAAAAATTATGCGTCCTGTGGGACATGTAATATTTTTTTTGCGTTTCCACCTCCAATGTTTGAGTGTTTGACGTGCTATAGCGCGTCCGCGGCATAGACGCATGTAAGAGATCGCGTAATTTTGAGAGTAATTAACTTAAACTCCTTTAAATAATTGCAATTAACTAGACTTAAAAATAACTTGTTTCTTAAACCCTTTGATGTGATTTTATTGAACACTAAAAATACAATAAACAAGGGGCAAAGTAATTATTTTTTAAAAAGTTAATTTATAGTTGTAAAGGGCAGAATGAAATAATTAATATTTAAAAGGCAATTATTTTATTTTCCAAAATTTTTTTTAATTAAAACATAAAATGTTCTTAAAAGAAATACATAATATTTATTCTTTTTCACTTTAATTAATACCATTATGTGTAGGCAACCTCTTACGAATAATAATAAAAAAAACCTCAAATTTTTGAAAAACCCAATAAAGCCCGAAAAAACCCACTGGGTTGGGTTTTTTCTGAAAAAACCCGGGTTTTTCCCACCCTGTAGATGATAGAAGCAAGATCGTTGATAGAAGCGTACGTGGGAAAGGGGGCTTCTAAGATAAATTAAGTATGTAATAAGAGGTATAATTTTTGATTGCTTAACAAGATTTGCATTATTGTTTATGCTGATTATCAATCAAAAAACAGCAGGAACGCCTCAATAACTCTTTCCGATGGAAGCTGCTGATAACTGCCAATTTTTTCACCCGAAGTTCATCCCCGGTGAAATCATCCCTACGTCATGTAATTACTTATTAGGCGTAATGCAATGAGCCTGAACCTTACGTTCAAACCGATAAATGAAATATCGTGCGATATCTTTTATAGAAATACTGAATTTACACCGCCAGCATGGTATTATATTTATACACTGTTGTTATTCTCCATTTACCATACTGTATAAATGCGCTGGTCATAGCACAACGGACCCCAGGCGATCTTCTGTTTATTCTTTTAATCCTTTCTGCTCCTTACTCCACTGTTATGCTAAGTTTCAGATGAATTATAAGGAAAGAGTTCTAAGACTAAATGGAAATATTCGGAATTGAGAAAAAAGTAATAATCACTAAGCGAAAAAAAAAATCAACTAAAGAGTAAACTCCTAAGAACTAGCGAAAAAATAATGACTAATGTAAAATTATAATGGTTATAAAGAGAAACATTTAAGAATTAAGGAAACATTCAATGACTTGAAGAGAAATCTTGAGAATTAAACTAAAACAAACAAACATAAAAAAAAAAATCCTATCTAATGACTGTAATAGCAGTAATAATATCTAAGAAGAAATGAGGAAATGCTCTGATGGTAAAAGATGGTTCTTGTGAGCATTGAGAAATGTAAAAATAAAGAAAGCAAAAGAAGGAAGCAAAAAAAAAAAAAAAAAAAAAAAGCTAATGACTACAGAAAAATATAATGTAAAAAAGTTATATTTATGCAAGAATATTCGTTGAACATTTCCTTCACTGATTAAATATATTGGATCAGGAAAAGAAAAAAATCCATCCTAAACAAAAGTGAATAGCAACTAAATCGTGGGGCACAGAGGAAATGGGGTATGCGCGGGGGTAGTTGTTATTAAATGACTAATTTTCAGTTAATCGCTCTAGCTAGCCGATGCTCACGTCAACAATATACCCCATATGTTTTATTCTCTGTAAAGCAGCTTAGAAATAAGTTTAGTCTGTTGATAAATTCCCCCTCCCCTTCAATGTTCAGTTTTATTGGTTTTTTAAAAAATACTTTCAATAAGATCTTGCTCCGATGTAGATTTTATTTGTAAAATTGTGCAACTCGTGTTTTTCTTGCATATAGATTTTCTTCTCAATGTAAGTCAATACTATTTCGCTTGCATTTCTTTTGTTACACCTATTCATTCTTTTGCATCCATCGTTTTGATCGACATTCTGTGAAACGCCAATATTGTTTACAGAACGAGAAACACAATTAGTGTGTTGCCACTTCTATTGAAAGAAAAATTGTGATGAAATATTATTGGAATCCGATTCTTTCTACATGTTTGGACAGATGGAACGTCAGACAATCGATGGATCATCCAGACTAGATCGTTTGGGAATGGTCTACAACCACTTCGATTGATCGAATTAAATTGTAGTTAGATAGAAACCAATTTAAAAGAACATTTGTATCGGTGTATCTTGAGTTATACACAGCTTATTGTTATTTGATGAAAAATTTTTTGCTTTTATTGTTTATCTTATTTGGTAGTTTTGTCACTCTGACTTAAGTTAATTAAATTTGGTTATTGGAAACCAAAGTAATCGCAAGACAGTTCGTGCATAATATTTGCTTATAGAATCGTGGTTTAAAGAAGCGAGTTAACACCTTTCTGAAATACAATAACTCTTTCGGTGTGAAGAGAGAGGCATTATAAAATATTGTTTTTTCATGTTTTATAAGAGGGGAAAAAATAATTCATTCCTTGTACAGCAAAGGAAGGGAAAATTTTGAGATATGTTGAGTAAAAAAGGGTCAAACCACGATAACTGGAATTTTTGTCCTCTCCGCAACGAATTTCATTTTATCTTTGTTTCAATTTTCATGTGAGAATGTTTTTAGCATTTCTTATGCACTCTTTAAAAAATTGAACTTTGAAAATCATGAATAATTTGAAGTATTTAAGTGAAAAAAACAAAACGTTCGTTTCGGAGGGGACACTTTATTTATAAGGAGCGACATTGCTTCCAACTTGGCACACTTTTTCTGTTCAAAGTGTGAAAAGTTGTTTTTAATGACGAGGTAAATAACGTGTAATGATCGTGCAATCAGGAAATGAAAAATGTATTATTTTTAAATTATCGTTTGCCCGTCAAATTTATTAAACTCACCGTAGAAGCACAAAACGGTAGAGAAAAGGCCTCCGCTACGAAGAAATATTTAATGCTAACTGCAAACGGTTACACCGTAGGGCAATTGACTCTTGATACCATTCGTTTTTTATGTTACGCAGCTAGCGGCTAACTTAAGTAAATTCGACTGCGGTTTTAAAATTATTTAAACCTATTTCTTGTATTTTTCTATTTCTGTCTATCTATCTATCTCTATATCGATCTTTCTATACTCCTTTAGAAAAACATTATATTCTGTATTCTAAAGTTTTCTTACTTATAGATTTGACGATGTTTTAAATTATCGTGAAGGAAGTTGCTCAGATTTTATTAATTAAGTAAAATTGTAAATAATATGAGAGCGATGAAAACCGAAAATTCGTTTTTGTCTCCTTCCAGAAGCATTTGTATCAACGTCTTTTTTTTCTTTTTCTTTTTTTTAAGGCTTGCTGCTAATACCACTTTTTACTAATGGATAATAAAGCAACGGATGAGTGAGTGTGTAATGAAATTAGCTCGGAAAATTGCGTTCGATATACAATTAGAATGGCGGGTTTTCCATTAAGCCGCTTACTAAGGCAACTTTCCTCCCACATTCAATTTCTTTTTGTAGTGGTCTCATGAAAATATTAAGTTGCGGTGTTTTTTATTATTTATCTGTTCTCACGTCCTTTTAGTCGTTGAAACGTTCTTTAGCAATTCAAATGGCATTTGTAATTATTGTTTTCTGCTATTTTTTTTATATCTGATAAAGAAGAAAATAATATCTATTAATTATATTAAATTCCGTGAAATTTCGAAATTGGTCTGTGAATTTGTATCGAAATCTTTTCAAGTTTCAAATGGATATCATTTATTTTTGCTTTACATTTTACCACACATCAGTGATTCCTAGAATTTTTTACCCTTGAATTCTACGGGAAAATGTTGTAATAAGGTCATGACGTAGACTGATGTCGGGCCGACCTTTCATGAATGGACATAATGGGCATATAGCCATGGTGAAGTGTTTGGAAGGTGAACTTGGAAGTACCTAAGTTGGATAAAAATGTTTATTTCAAAAGAAAAGAGAAAGGGAAGTGGGAAAAATAAAAATAGTGTTTATGAAGACAATGCAACATGATCACATTAGAATCAGAACATTTTAGCAATCAGAAGCCATAGTGAATTTAATATTTTCTTTTATATATATATATATATATATATATATTTTGTGTGTGTGTGTGTAAATGTTTATTTATTTATTTATTTTACTTTATTTTTGTTTTGTCGCTTGACCCTAAATAGGAAATTAGCACTATCTTGGGGTGAGGATTTAGCTCCAAAAAATCCTTACATGCATAGATTTTATAGTAGTATTCTGTTAGTTATAGAGATTTTTTTTCTTCATTAAAATTTAATGTGTTCGCAATACATATTACGCATAAATTTTCTCATTCTGCACTCGTTCTTTACATGAACTTTACTATGCCAGGAGAGATCTCATACTCCTCCGTGCTCTCAATGTGCTTAAAAACGGGTAAAGAAATTTGTTTTCTTCACCTATTAACACTAACTCAGCCTTCAAACATTTCCATTGAGCGTAGAGATTCTCTAATTCATTAAATTTAACCCTGAACATTTAAACAATTTCTGTTTAGTTTTTTTGTTTTAACAGCAGTTTGTTTTGTTTAAATAATTTCAATTAGTGATAATCTACCCAGTGCGACTGTTTGACCATTGGGTTAATTACTTAATTTAATGCATTTGCAACACATATCATGCATAAATTTTATGTTTCTGCACTCCTTATCTATATAAACTTTAACTATGCTAAATCTCACACTCCTCCGTGCGCGCAGTATGCTTAAAAAGGCGTACAAACGTTTTTCTTCACGTATTAATATACATTATTTATTTATTTTTTGTCTCCATATAAAAGAACGCTATGAAAATCGGCTTTATTTTTTTTTCTATGTCATTTTTCACTATGTAATGCAAATCAAGTCCAAAGATTTGATCGAATTCTGTCAAAGAACGCGTAGAGAAAGAAAAAAGAGGGGAAACTCTTGAAAAAGTTCTTTTCATGCCGGGATCTCCTTTTTTCCGAAGAGAAATGTTCTCAAAAGCCAGCTGTGTCTTGCGCCAGACGGAAGGCTTCACACCCGCTATGTTTGTGAGCAAGCAACCATTATCCCGGTGTGTTGGCACACACATACGAGGAGTTCCACATGAGTTATACTTTTCTGCTTTACTTTGACTAAAATTCGCTTTTTTTCCCCTTAGGTCTGCTGTAGACCTTTCTGCTTTTGTTGAAATCGTTAACACAAATCAAGCTGTTGTTTTCACTCAGCTGGTAATGGAACTTAACGGGGTTTATTTAGCAAAAGGATCGAAACGGATTATTCCGATCGGCTGTTTACTTTATCATTTATTTTTTGAGATACAGTTATTTCTTGATTTAGCCCGGTCATGTGTCTCTCGCATTTTCACTTTAAAACACTTTAAGAAATGTTGAGGAAGGAGGGTAGTTTCTTTTATTGATTTGTCGCTTCACCCCCCTAAGCCTAAGTGCAATGCGCGTAGACAAATGCAGAAATGACATTACTTTTATTATCATAATTATTATTTTGTGTGGGGGGGGGGGGGGATTTTTCATCAACAAGGGAAAGAAATTTGTAAAGTAACTTTTATGATATTTTCTTCTTCGTGAGTTTTGAGTGCAAAAAATTTTAAACACATCATTTATCGTTTTCTACAAAGCCGACTCTCCTCAAAAATTTTAATTCGAAAAGTGGGTGCATCAGTCTTAAAATTATTGTTCGTTAAAACGGATTTTGCAGAAAAATCGTGATTGCGGAAACGTACTCTGTACAATCAGCGATTTCTTGATGAAATATGTGATGTGCTTTTAGCTTCATTTTCGATTGTCTAATCGAACTCTTTATTGTAATCAAGGTTTCAAAAACGAATACTTTACAGCAAATGCCATTCGCGAAAATGGATGCTTCACGAATCTCTAGATCGTGGCAACGTACCCTGCTAAAAAATCGCGGTTACAAAAACGAACACTTGAACAGTTCATAGAAATTGAAAACGTGAAAATGTAGGCGGCTTAAATTCCTCGATCGTCCAATCGAATCCTTCCTTAAAAGCAACAAGGAATAGGAGTATTTTAGCTTAAGTTGTTTTTTGAGTATTGCCACTTTTGCTTCGAGAAAAATCTTATAAACATGTTTTTTCTAATGTAATTCATGTGTTTATCCTAATTAGTTAATACTTATTATCACTACTAATGAATGCTTATTCTTTGGATAATATTTCTTAAGCATTTCATCTATTTTTGTATTATTTATCTACAGCTGAAATATGTAATATGATGTAATTAGTGAAGCTAATTTTAGAAGAATATTCTCGAACATTCTCTTTTGTGAGAATATTCTCCAAAAGATCATTACCTATAGTTTTACTTCTCTATTCCTGTGTTACATTAGTGTTTATGCACTTTATTTCATGACGAACAAATATTTTCTCTGTATTTTAGAATGGTATATAAGTTCTATTACCTCATCCATCATTTCTTTCCCCTCAAGTATAGGAAAATAGGAAAATTGAGGAACTCAGAAGCAAAGGGATGTAAGTGACAAAATGGAAAATTTGAAGATAAGTAGTGGAAATAATAGAGGAAGCACCATTTTATATTGTCAAGAGCTGTTAGGGATATCTCTAACAGGTGCTCCGCTTTAACCCTTTATCTACCGCATTATGATCTGCAGTAATTTTTTTTACAGAAATAGTTTGTTTAGGTATTTACACTGAAAATTAAGGGATTTACATAAATAAAATGCTCAGTCTATAGGTATTTATTTCTTTACAGCTAATCAGTGCCACAGAGTATTTACCCTGTGAAATTAATTACATACACTTTTTAATCAAAATGTTTCGTCAAATAGTTTTCTAAGTTCTTAACTAACACATTAAAAAAAATCAGTGACTTGATTCTTGAATTTTTCTGCTTTTCTGGAGGGAAACTCTAAGGGAAGAATCTGAACAAAATGGAAGTTCAAAGCACAGCATCGGCTTCCAGACTATCTATGTTCCTTTCCTCGTTAAAATATTCTTTATAGAACCCTTGCTGATATGTATCCTGAAAAAGGGGAATGTAAAAAGACTGTTCCGGCAAAGTACCATCAGAATATTGGTAAAAATGGTTGCTGGGATGGAATTTATAGAGACTGGTACTTCGTACCGTCGGTAGATAAAGGGTTAACGTGAAAAAATTAACATTAAAGGTCCCATGAAATCCACACTTTGAACACGTTTTTCTCAAAATGGTTTTTTGGTCAATTACATCCCTTTGCTTCTCACTGCCTCAATTAGGAATCTCGTTTTAAAAAAATGTTTATTTATTTTTTAAATTTAAACACAATTACATTTTTATTAAACTTAGTTAAACTTTTTTCTTTCTTGCATTTGCATGTAATATAGGCTGTATTCAGGTTTATTGCTTAATCTTTTAAAGAAGATTGCAACACTTAAGTGGTTGAAAAACAATGCCGCATAGAAAGACCTCGTACTGTTACCAAAAAATTCAAAGGCACAACTGGGAGGAGGATTTGGTTTACCCCCCCCCCCCCCCCCAAAAAAAAAAAAAAGAAAAACTCGGCGTTTTATTCCTTATTTTCAATTTATATGAGGTTCAGGAGCGTTTTGACCCCTCCCCCTCACGAGAAAAGGCTGGTTGCACAGCTGAAAAAAATCGAATGTCCCGTTTCGAGAGAAAAAATGAATGATCGCCGTGTGTATGCGACACGACCAGTACACATTAATTCATCTAAAATTGCGGCTCACTTTTACTTTTGTTTTAAAAAAGTTGTTTAGCGGCCGAAAATGATTAACTCTGCAAACTTAGTAATGGAGAAAACTGATGAAGAAGATATCCTCTGCTCTATTCGATAGAAGTTATGGGCATTCGACATTTTCTACCATGGAATGCTAAGAAATAAATATACTACCGATGACTACATTTTATTATGCACATACTATTGCTCAACGCAACACTTTTAGAGCACATGAGATTTTTCAAAATTGGAGATAGTCAATTTGTCTTGTCAATGGCTCAAACGTCATTAAAAAAAAAAAAAAGCTACGAAGTTAAATCAATGGCTTTTTGCTCTTGTCTGCTAAGTTTTTGATTTGGAAAGGATTTTCTCGTCTTAGGTTTGTTTATTGACTTTTCAGCTTATTGAGATTTCACTTCAATGGTTGTTTTGTGAAAAAATCCGAAACCACTTTTTTGGGAGGGATATTTTTCAGGAACGAAATGGATGCCTGATGACACGCATCTTCAGCATCACTCACTTTCATTAGTTGCTGTCATCCGCTGCCCCATCCTTTCAGAGATAAGCCAATCCGGCGTCGTCCGGTCTTCCTGGGTGTCTGCCGATTGCAGGATTTATTTACTACCATTCGACACAAAACAAGCCTAACCCATCGATTGGCGGATTCTTCTTTTTCTCGTCCAAAAAGAGAACAAACAAAAAGAGGAACGTCCACATGTTGGTTGAACCCATTCCGGTGGCTCAAAAAAGAAAGGAAGCAAGAACCCGAGCACATTTAGTTTAAGTGACAAAAACGCTTTTCTGGAATCTTTCCAAATCGCTTTTCGAATTCCGAAAATTTTTAAAACCGTGCAACTCACACCGAAAGAAAACTCGGAATTGAAGGAAATTTCGAACCATTTTTGCTATCTCTTTCGCCAAAGACGCTAGCTGTCTTCTGTTCCCCAAACTGATATATATTGCTTTGAGAACTGTTTTCGTTCTTCTTAGTGTCTACTATATCATTAGTTGTTTTCTTCTTCCTCTATCCACATTTCCGGATGGGTGGTTTATTAAAGAATTTCATTTTAAGCTAAGAAATATAAATATGCTGAGTTATTTGTTTTGGCTGGAAGCCATTCGCAATAACGTTCTCAGATAAGCATTGTTCATTAAAAGTATTTTCTGTTTGTCTCAGTGGTAAATCGTTAATGTCTGGTGCTGTTTAGTATCATATACGGAACGTTTAACATTAAAAAAATAATAATAATAACTTAAAATAAGTCTAAAAGTCGTTAAATTAAGTATATTTATTTAAATGTTTTGAAACCGGAATAGGGGTCATTTAATATTTTTCGTTGCATAAAGAAAAGTTCTTAGGTTAGGTTTATGGATATGCTTTTAAGCAAAACGTAATACATTTTATGAATTTTTGTTCTAGGAAACATGGAGTAGTTTCTGTGAATAAATGAAAAATGCTTTCGCGTTTAATGAAATTCTTCGAAATAATTTTTCATTGAAACGTGTAATTTAGACTTAACAGTAAAGTACTTAAACTAGATAATATCAATTCAACAAAAAAAAAAAAAAAAATTGACTGACTACACGAAAATTTCCTTTTGAAACGCAGTTGAAGCTTTTGGAGTTGAGAAGTAACAAAAATATCGTTAAGAACAATACAAATACACATGCAATCAAACAAGGACGCACGTCAAACCTAACACAATTACTTTGCTCTCTTCGAGTTCAAACACTTTTTTTCCGTCTTAAAAAAGAAAAATATTTTTCACACTTATGTAGTAAGGGACCGTTCATAAATGATGTCCCTCTTTTTTTCATACCTTTGACCCCCCTCTCCCCCTTTGTCACAATATGTCACACTTCTTTGTACCCCTCTCCTCCCCTTGTCGCACTTTCGTCACAATTTCAGGAACCCCCCTCCCCCCCTCGAAGCGTGACATCATTTATAAATGATCCCTAATGGGCTCTCTATACTCCGTACACGCAGTCGTTTCTTTAAATGGTGTCGCCATTGCTCTGTCGCTATGAAATGGCACCGTTTACTATATGATGTAAACTTTAAACCAGTTTCTTTCTTTTTGAATAAAATGCAAAAATATGTTGCATTTGTTACATTTTGCGTATGTAAATATTTTTTTTGGACATATGTCTCATATCTCGGTCGCTCAGAATCAAGCACTAAATTATAAATATTTCACTAGATTTATTTCCTGTCTCACTTTTGCACAACATAATTGAAGTTCCTGTGCCTTGAACACGGTAAATATTAGCTATTACAACTTATAGTGGATTCACAAAAGTTTCAGTTCACAATTCAGTTGATACAGAAATCATGAAGTATTCGAATACAGATAAAATAGGCGCTTATGGATCAGGAAAGTTTTCATCATTAGGAACAAGAACAAGACTTGTTTTTTCCTTCGAGAGAATTTTCAAATTTGTATCATGTTTGTTCATTATACATTTGTTTTCCTCACTGTGTGTTCACGTCCTGGTCACCAATTGTTGCTTAGCAGGTCCGTGGCGAACATAAGGTCAGGCGGTAATGTGGCCGTAGGCGTAGGTTTTGAGCTAGTCTAATAATCGGGAGCGAATTTTAACCCCTTAACTGTTGGGTAATTTTCAAGAAAACGGTCATAAAAGGGCCTATTTTTTTTATCCCTGAAAATTATATAAAAATATGTGTATGAACAACAGAAAAATATTCTTTTTTTATTTTTGATTTGTTTTATTTTGAAATTTTAAACACTCCAGCCCGGAAATATCACGGGAACGAGATATAGAAGGCGAAACCTCAGCCCGTCATTTTCACGGGAGCGAGAGGGAAGGGGTTAAGCGATTGTCACGCTTCATCATACTTCCTCAAGCCGCCCTGAAGTCTCACATTCTCTACTACGTTCACACATCGTAACAATGTGTTCACACATCGTAACAATGTGTAGCCTATAGCGGGTTATAAAAATTAAAATTTTAAATTTGGGCGCTTTGATTAAGTTTGATTAGGTCCTGTTAAAGTTCCAGATAACCCTACGGTTTCTTTATAACCTAAGTATATTGAAGACTTCTGTTCTAGAGCGTGCGCATATGACGTCAGGGCGGCCGTTAAAATCGAGCGCCCTGTTCGCTTAAAAACCAACTCTTTACTTGACAAGGTCATTGGTCAATAAACCGTGTTCGCGAATTTTTTTTTAAAGAAATACTGTAAACAGTCTAGTGACATAATTCGCGGAACAGAGGTCTGAGCTGTTAACATTGGGAAGTCCTCCTCGTTCTTTGCATAAATACTATCGGCATATACGTCATTAGATCTTGCTAATTAGTGTTCTTCTTTTTCTTCCTCAGCCCTGCAGCTGCACTCTGCGTGGGAGGAGTGTCGCGAGGGGGCGATGCAACGCAAGCGGCAGCTGGAGGGGATGCTTGCAGACGGACGAGGCTTTGACGAGCGACGCCGAGAAGTCGAGGGATGGCTCAACAGGTTGCAAGGGCGGTTGGAGAGGATGCCCCCCGTTGGCCAGACGCTCGACATCCTCGAAGCGCAACTCAAAGAGCAAAAGGTAAAATCGAAACTTGTTACCTATACTACTTGTATTTTAAGATTGTGTTTCATTCCCCCCTCTCACCCCCCTCTTTTCTTCTGAATTAAGATTTAACTAAATGAAGGGTCCACCGGAAAAACGACCTAAGTCACATACTACTTGATGAACTTTGCTTTATGTTTTATTCATTCATTTTATAACATAAATGATAATTTTAACTATACTATAAATTAGATTATAAATTTGAATTTGGGTATTACGGGAAAGTAGGCTCGTATAGTTAAAATTAACATTTTTGTTATAAAATGAATGAATAAAGCATAAAGCAAAGTTCATCAAGTAGTATGTGACTTAAGTCGTTTTTCCAGTGAACCCTTCAATGTTATTGGAGTACTTCTTTTGACTGCAAACTAGCTTATAAAATTTATCTTAAGTACATATGCGTTCCATAAAAAGTAATTACTTATTTGCAAATGAAAGTGATAAATTAAATTATATATTTTTTCAATGTAGATTTTTTTTCTTTCTTCTTTTTTAGTCAGCAATGCAGTTTGTTACGGCTATACTAGCTCAACCACTAGAGCAACAAAAATAGATATGAATTTTAAAACGGGTCAAACTTTGCACCCGATCAGGCTCGCTAAAATGTATGTGTACATTTCGAATAGTGCAATCACTTTCAAGAACAGTAAAATAGGGGAAATTGCGGGCACTTAGATGTCAGCAAGTTTCTCGCCAAAGAAAGTTCTACTCCTCAGTGCTTTCGTTCTCGGTATTTTATTATTATTTTTATTTTATTACAACGTTTTTCTTAACTGGCTTTGTCTGTCCGCGGAATTTTGCAATTGAATTTTCGACCATTTCCCGATAAGCTATTGTTCTGAAACTTTACATATAGCTCAGCACCAGATGACAATGCAGTATTCTGCCACTTTTATCATGATTTGATGAGTTTTTGAAGTATTTCCAATGAAATAAAATTAAATATGGCTATTAGTTCCGAAAATTGCGACCAAATTTCAGTAGCGGCACTGGGATCGTATTTTCTACCTTTTTAGTGCGCAAGAAAAACGTTGTTTTTTTATAAAACCTTTTTAATTATTTGATGTGGGCTTCCAACCACCGGAGTCAATTCAGCATCGAGGGAAAGGAAAGAAATGTAATGAAATAATGCTTTGCAAAGTTGGTAACCAGAACTATTTGTCATGATCTTATGACACCATTCGTAAACAGGAAGTCCTGAACTAGACGAGCCTACTTTCCCATCAAATTTATAATCTAGCTATCTCTAGCTAAAATAACTTTTTTACTGAAAATTTGAAAAGCCTATTTTTACTGGTAGTAAAAATCTGCGCAGTCCTCAACGTGTTAAACCTTCTTTTATACTGTTTATTTTTAACTTTTACAGGAAAGTAGACTAATTATGGGATGATTTTGGTCGTTTCTATAGCAATCATATTTGCACAAACGTTTTCTTGGAAGACAGAATGTAAAGTTTTCCGTGTAACGTAATACAACGGTGAATCTCCATTAAATACTATTGTAAAAAGAAGTGCGCATATTGAAAATAATTTTAAGAACACGAGAATTGTGTATTTCTTATCCAATTAATTGTAATTGTCAAAAATTAAACTTTGTTATATTGAACTTTCAATTTTGTAACTGGTCAACGTTATTAGGATTTCATGCATCATCCGGGAAGAGTAGAAAATGGCTTTTTCCGTTTGTGCACTTTCTTCGAAAAAATTTTATTCAAATTTTGTAGTCATAAAAGCAAGATATAGGAAAAAATTTTAACTTAAAAAAGAAAAAGAAAAAAAAAAAATTCACTATTTTTAATGTTCTTCTGGAAATGTAAATTCATCCAAAAAAATTAGGAATCTCACGGTGAAGTTATCTTTTTTTTTTTTTTTTTTTCGGAAGTCATCTAGTTCCGCTTTTAAAATTGCAAGTATATTTTTTCCGATGACTTGTTTACCTAAAAGTAAATGTTTATATAAAGCCGGTAAAAGATGTAAACCATCCATCACTTTTCTTCCGGTGGAAAGTTTGTATTATTTTTAATTTTTTTTCTTAGTTGGGAAACATTTATCAGCTTTCCTGCCGTTAAAGTTTTGAAAGTTGAAGTACTTTTTCTTGCAAGTATTTTGATTTAAAAACTCCACTTGCGATTCTATTACAGTATCTGTAATGCATTTTGTATCGAGAGTAACTGGTGATTTAGAATTTAAATGTCGATTTTAAACTGCTGAGATGTTCTAAAATAATAACTCTGTGCTTGAGGGGAAAAAAAGCTAGATACGCATGTTGTGCAAATAATTGTCAATCAGGAAGACCTATTTTTGTAATGAATCTGAAATTTATATGTGAATGGGAAAAGTAATAAAACAATTAAGACGGTAACAGGGGTGCCCACCAGGTAGTGGTGGGGGGAGGGGGGTGACGACGCAGAATGCGCCATTGAAATTTTTAGGGAGTGTTTTCAGGGGATTTGAGAAGCTTGGCCGATTTTGGGGTGGGGTCCGTAGATTTTTAGGAGAGTGCGCCATCCCTCGAATGGGAGTGGATGCTTATAATGAATGACGGCAGTCGAAGCACTGGAGGCCTGTAGGCGCTGTGACAAGCCAAGGGAAAAATACATTTTAGAAAAATGATATATTGGGATCTAGGGCGGATCCTTTACCAAGATGTCGACTGCAAAAATTTATCTTTCAGAAAAATCTAGGCCCCAAAAGTGAACCCTACAAAAAATTATTAGCATGCTGGCCTGACATCGGGACAACCAAAATTTTCTCCTGGCGGTGTTGTGTGTGTGCGAAGAGGAGGGGAGGAGATCATAACTGTATTTATACATCTGTATTACGTAATAAGGTTGGAAATATCACTGAAAACTATGGTTTTCTGAGATGGGAAGGGGGAGGAGTAGTTAACCCATGGTTGTTGCCCTGACAGCGCTAAGCAGTGAAGAGTGCGATAGAAATAGTATTTTTTCTCTAGAGCGATGATAATATCTTGCACATTACAGGGTTATTAAATGACAAAAACCAACGTTACTAAATGCAAGAATAATTTATATATGTATTTCAAAATTAAAGAGGAATTCCGTTATCCGTCCTTATGTCATAAGAATCTTGACTCGAATTAGTTTGCAAGTTTGTGCTATATGACGTGGCTTCTCCCATATTTAACAAGCGTAACATTCCATTGTTATTTATTCACGAGTTTGGTGGTTACAATAAACCCCATCTTTAGTTTAAAAAAAATAGGAAATTGGAGGGTAAGAAATTTTTTGGTATCGTTGGTCTTTTTCATGTATTATTTCTGCACGAAGACAAATGTGTTACTACTTCTTATGGAGTTCTTCCCCCCCCCCCCCGTTTTTCTTTTCTTTTAAAAATTTGATGTAAAGTATAATTTTTCTTTCATGATGGGAATCAGGATTTCTTTTTTCTTTCTTTTTTTTTGTTATTGCAAGTACATAATATCGTAATTTTTACTGCATGAAGAATTTAAGGCATTTTATTTCTTTTCTTTTTCTTTCTTTCTTTGTATTGGCAAGCGTAAAATATCATTTCTATTTCTGAGAAATGACAAGTGTTGAGACATTTTTGTTGAGCGTGATCGCAAGTATGAATCGGAAATTTTTTGTTTGATCCCCAGGTACTTCAGGCAGAGGTGGGACAATGGAAGGGCTCTGTGGAAGGTGTGACCAGAACCGCTCACAAGATCGCAGCAGATTGCCCCCATGACGATGCTAACAGACTGAGAGCCATTGCCGATCGCATTAATCAACGATATACAGAGCTCGCTATCAGGTTGGTATCAATGAGCTGTGAAGGCATCGTGAATGTTATGTCTTAACTAGCCGTTTTCGCATGATGAGTTTAGAATACAAAGTGTCTTTAAAAAAAAAAAAACTTTCCTTGTTTCTGCAGTGTGCAAAGCCGTGGCAAGGCGCTCCTAAATGCTCTGAACAGTCTTCAACAGCTGGACAAGGCACTTGACCGTTTCTTGGCTTGGCTTTCCGAAACTGAATCTGCCCTCGAGCTGCTGGAGGCTGAGGAAGAGAAGTATGGACCGCGGGATGACTTTCATCGGACCAACCACGGATATCAGGATCAGATCCGAGTGAGTCTGGGAATCTGGATTTTTGTTATGAAACCAGAATTTCGGTGTATTGTTAAAGAAATACCTGCTCTGTTGGAGTAGACACCAGTTTGTTACGTTTCTCTTCTCCGAACTTTCGCTACTGAAATCCTGTGCGGAAACTAGTACATACTACAACCCAGCCGCCTAATTTTGCTTTTCATTTTATGTGTACTTGACCGAAGTGGTGGATCTCGACACTCGATTTGGGGGGGGGGGGGATATTTCTATCCGTCCTCATTTGACATATAAGTTTAAACACGGAAACCTCAGAGCGATGGCTCATCCCACTCTACGGGCCCTCCGAAATATGCCAAGCTCTCCCAAAACCCCCTGAAAACCCTCAAATTTCAGTGATGAAAAGTTTATACGTGTAAGAGCATATAAACTATTTAAAACACTCGATTAATGTATCGCTAATTCGATTTTTAATGGGTTTAGTTATGATTTACAATAAAAAGGAAATAGACCCCCCCCCCTTTTTTTCTTATTACTTCTTTTCCATTCAGTCGTGGAATAGAACAAAATATATTTTGACGCGGCAATTGCTATACATTAATGTTATTTTAAGTCACATTATTTAAATTTATAAATGGACATCTATCAACATAAAAAGGGAGCTAATTATTAAAAAAAAAAAAAAAAAAACTTACCTTAAAACGAATTTTTACCGTAATGCAGACAGACAGAACAGAATAGACTGAGTCAAAATGCGTTATTTGGAAAATGACTCGGTTCTTTCTCTAGAAGAAAATTACAAGCTTTCAAAAACTACCTAATTGGTTAAAATGCCATGGACTTGTGGCGGGAAACTTTAAAAATAGAGGGAAGGGGAAAAAACACATGATAGGAAGGGTGGGAAAGCCAACTCGCTCGTTTCACACTCCAGACGGATGTAGCCGCATTGTTCTCCGATCAGGTTCGCATTTTATGAAGTGGCAAGAATATTGTTTGAATCTCTGTTATTGTGATTGGTTTACTCCCCCCCCCCCCCGTTAATAAAAATTTAAAAAAGACACAGAATAGGAAACAGCTCTGTGGCTTCTACCACAGAGACCCTTACTACTCTTTAGATCTATATGGCGCTCGCACATGTCTGCTCCCCCTCGCCACCCCAGCAGAATGTATATATCGACAGTCAGTTAATAAACCGCACATAAATCTGCTAATTTCTTTTTAGATATCAAGGTCAAATGCTAACACTTCTTGCTAAGCGAAGACGAATCAATCATTCTCTGCATTTCCTTTCCCGAACGATAAAGTTTGTGTTTGTAGACTTTTAACAAGGATTTAATTTTCAATTGTTTTTAAACATGTTTTATTTTTCATTAGTGTTTCGTTCTATTTGTTTAGAACAGTCCTGTTATGTTCCTACTTTCCCTTCCTTGGATATCATTTGTTGGGGGGGGGGGGGGGGGAGCTATCGCACCAATCTCAACACCAATTCGTGGATCCGCCACTGGACTCGGGGCCCAGTGGTAACGTATTCAAGAGTTGTTGTCGTTGCCTTGGAACTAAGGCGGTGAACTCGTTTTTATAGCACTATATATAAAACTCGCCTATATATAAGAGTCGCCGACACCCCCCTCCCCCAAAACCCCTCCCCTTGCCCTAACATTTTGAAATATGTACCGCTTAAAACTTGGATTGATTTTAGAATATCAATTTAAAATACTTTCCAGTGGAAGAGCAACTGAACCCCCACCTCTTATGCTCTTATCCCTAATGACACATTAACGATAGCCTAGTAATGCGCTTTTGAACAATTTCGAAAAACGTTGGGGGACCCCACCCCCCAACCACCTCCCCCCGTTTTCCAAACTTCCCCAAAGAAGCAGCCTAAAATTCCGTTTTTTGCAATTTCCAGGAGAGATCCCTTATCCTCCCCCACCCCTCCACATCATCAGAAATTTACTAAAATAACGCATATTTCCGGAGATAATCCCACACCCCAGCATTCTCAAGAATCTCAATAAATACAGCATTAAACTAAAAATTTATCTTTTAAATTTCAAAAAAAATCTAGAATTGTGCTCTCTTTCCTAACGCCAGCCCAACGTTACCAAAGAGTTTAAAACTACGACTCTAGTTATTCAATTTTAAAGGGATTCCCCTCCTCTCAAAATCTCCCCCCCCCCATCCCTAATATCACCAAGCCTAAAACTGAATTTTCAGGATTTCAATTTCAGAAAATTTCCGCCTGAAATACTTTTTCCCCCCTTTAACATTAAAAATAGTCTCAATTTCCATTTTTATTTTAAAAAATTTTAGAAATTTTTAGGGGGAGAAACATTTTTGGGAGATCTCTGAATCCCCCTTTTTTCCTAACACCTGCAAAATGAAACACAAAACTGCAATTTTAGCGCCTAAATTTCGAAAACTTCCGAAGGAATTTTACGAACCCGTTCCCTTCATGTCACCAGCGATTGCTCAAAAATGTAGTTTGACTATTTTTATTTCGAAAATTATTCTCAAAGAGTCCCTCTTGAAACCCCTTTTCTCTTGCACTTCAATTCCATTAAATTTTCAATCTAATGCGTTATGTAACCAAACCTAGATGTAACACAATTCTGCGAAAATAAAAAAACGGGAGGTGCGAATCAAATAAACATGTCGAGTTTTTTAAAAAAAGTGCATTGCTTTTAAAATGACCATTTACTATATACGTTACTTTATTTATCCATTTGTTTTTGCTCCGGTCCTCTAAATTTGTTTTTAGCAATGACTTCCTCTTAAATAAGAAACTATCCGCCTTTGTTACCCACTTACACACATCGCATTTTCGCAATCACTTGACTACAAATCATCCAAATGTATTACCCGAGAAGAAAATCATTCGAGACATTCATTCGATTCTATCTTTCGAGAAGTAAACCAATCGAGATATTCGAGAACCCTAGTTGTTCAATCGAGTTCACAAGATGTTCAATCGAGTTCTCGAGATGTTCAATCGAGATCTCGATATGTTCGTTAGAATCGAATTCTCGAGTTATCCTGAATGACCTAGTTCTCGATTATGATCACTTTATTATGCCCATCACTAGCTAAGCAGTCTGTCTCGTCTAAGCGATCACTCACGCTGGGACTTTTGTATGACGTTTTAACATGACGCATCAATCAGGGTTGGCATGATTAAAATCAACTGATTTAAATCAGTTGATTTTTTAAAAAAAATCATTGATTTAAATCAATTTTTTTTTTCATTTTTAAATAAGGCTGACTTTATTCCTGACTTACAGGAAAATTGGGAATCAGTCAGCAGAGAAATACCAAGAAGTAAGTGTAAATAGGTAGCAAGTGTTTCCAGGAATTTTGGGAGTTATCAGAAAGAATGTTGCAGGGGCAGGTGTTAGGTAATAAAAAATAGAAAAACTATTAAATGGCAAGAAGCAGAAATTTAAGTAAAGGAATTTAAAATTACTTTTTTTTTATGTACTATCTTTTAATAATTTAAATATTTCAATCTTAAATTTTAATTTCCAGAAATAATAAAATAGATCGAATTGTGTTAACTTTAAAATTATAAAATTTATTTTCTTTAAAACTTAAATACTTTAATTTATTTAACTAAAGCCTAACAAAAAAAAAATGTTTGCTATAAAGAAAATATTTGGGCTTGTTTAAAACCTACTTATCTAAACATAAACTTTTATTGTGGAAATGAACAAAGCCAAAAAAATAAAATTAAAAAAAAAAAGCTTCAATATCAAAGTGATTTCATCATAAAATATTAGAATAATGGAGACAGTATGGCTGGCACCAACCACTGGTTCCTGGAGCAGAGAAAAAAAACTGATTTTAATGATGTAAATGAAATACAATGTTGTTATCTCATTCAATATCCAACATATCTAAAAAAATAAATAAATAAATAAAATGCATAGGTTAACTTTTATTTTATTGAAATCATTTTTTTTTATAATTGTTATTTATTTCTCTGCTGATAACCTGCTGATTTTAAATGTTTTTATTTTAACCAAAATGTGTGATGTCACTTCTTGTTACCCCCTATAAGCATGACATCATTCGTGGACAGCTCCTTAGGACTGTTCTTCTTAATCCTTTGTTCTTTTGTAATAAATCTGTTTGAAAATAGTTGGTTGAAAGCAAAGAGTAAAATGTTGTTTGTAGCAATTCTCAACTCTCTTTAGCTTAAAACTCAGATATTTAATTTTAGGTAATCAGTGAGAATATACAATATAGTTAAGAAGTTATTTCTTATGACAAACTGTTTCATGTATAATGCAAAAAATAAAAAAAAAATGATAATGAAAAATAGAATTCTAAAAAAAATCAAATAAATCTGATTTAAATCAAATAAATCCGATTTTTTTGATTTTTTAAAAAAAATCATGATTTTTTCCCAACCCTGGCATCAATGCATTTGTATGTGTGTGTGTGTGTTTAAGTTAATTTTCGTTTAAAAGTGATCGCGTGAGGATAATATTTACAATACGTTGTACTCGCGCATTTCGTTATTCGGGACTACGTCTGATGTTTTTCCTCTGCTTTCCAACATACCAGTATTTCAACCAAACGGAATAATTTCCTTCCCCTCTTTTGTGGAACGATAAAGTTTGTGTTTGTTGCTACATTTTAAGCAAAGATTTAAATTTTCATTTGGTTTTCCATTCTTGTTTGTTATTTTAAAATGTTTTCGAATGATCACCCATTTTTGTTGCTTCCCGATAAGCACGATATAACGAGAAACTACTTAATGTAGCCATGGTAGCGTCGTGGTAAGGCGCGGGACTCATACGCTGCAGTTCGTTGGATCGAGCCTGGAAGTGCCGGTAATTTTTAAGATGCAGAGAGATCGTCTGCACACATGTCGTGTGATTATACTGCATGTAAGACTTCTTGAGTTGCCATTTGGCCTTGCGTACTCTCGGCTAAATTAAATTCCTAGTGCAATTTCGCATCGTTAGAGCGAGGGTATCACACCCATTGCGGTGCTGCTGATGGAGGGGTGCCAATTCCTGGCAAACGCACTAGATCTGCAATCTGCAATTAGCAGAAGTCAACGGTAGTCCTTTAGAGGAAATACATAAATTATTAAATATATTTATATATGCATAAAGATATTATGTTGAAAAAGTAAACGAAGTTTAATAATGTAGAAATAAATAAAAATAAAAAAAACTTTATTAACGCAATGCGAACGCCCAGCTCGTTATTATGCCATCGTTTCTCCACTTTTTTAGCATTGCGATCCCATTAAACAAAATGGAAAATATACACTTCCTTCGAAAGTTCTCCATTGTCTCCATACATCTTGCTACAAAAATTTATCTGTATGGTATTAAATTATGTAACGCTTGATTATAATTTAAGATACTTTATTTAATGAAATAATATTTCCAAATTTTGACGTGAATACGTCTTTAAATTTGCTACCATACGGGAGCAATCCAAAAAATCTAATGATAATAAAATCGGGGGATACAGTTTGGCGTTGTAGTTTCGAATCTATCCTCTACATCCAAAATTAAATAACACCACTGGATACCTAAAGGATCAAAGAATTCACTACGATAGGCGAGAACAGTGACGCATCGCGGGGGGTAAAGAGGGAAGCGCCGCCATTTCGAAGTTATTTTGCTGCGTATCGAAATTTGCAATTAGTATAGCTCTTGACTCGTAGAAGCTACGATGTTCGTTTAAGTTTTAATCATCAGCTGTCGTCAAAGTCCATCGATTGTATATAAAACATTAGTTTAAAGTAGTGACAGTGAATATAATAAGGTGTTAGAATATCAAAAATATTTACATAATGTCGGCTTATACGCGTCGAAAAGCCAAAACTATAAAGTTATACTATAACACAATACTTATTTGTTTCCTTGCTTTTATTATAAATACATAAATAAAAATATTTTATTTAAAATATATAACCCGTTACATATAGAAAAATATGAAGCATAGAGATTCCCGTACCCCTTCACAAATGTATTTAAAAAGTCATATGTATGTATATATATATATATATATATATATATATATATATACTTGTTATCTGGAAATGTGTTTTATTGGAACAATGCAGTTTAATATATTCCGACAGTACGGATTTGATGTTTTCAATTTCTACGCGTGGAGACTGCACTGAAACATTTTATTTACCGCTAAGAAGTATTAATTATCAATACATGATCTATATGTGGGGACAAATTTTTAATGTTTATTAAAAGATTATTTAAAGTGAAACAGAATACGTAATTGCAAATAACTCTTTTTCCCCCTAGAATTTTATTTAAAATTTTAAATGAATTTTACATTTTACCGTCGCAGTTAAGAATAATTATAAACCCTGGAAAAGCAGTTGATAGTTTCATTCTAAACTATCAACCATAGTTAATAACTTCTAAAATATTGATTCTCAAGTTGCATGATTAACGATGTCGTAGACATTTCTGCATTGTTATTGGAATTGTTGCGTCCGAACAACTGCCTGGCATCCAATTAAACATGCCTCCTCTTTGGATTGTGCTCCTCCAAAGCGATTAATGAGAAAACTCGAGCTTTTAATCCTTCCTCCATGTATTTCTCTGATGAACTTCATATTGGATCTTTATTACCCGCTAGCTGCAGTAACACACTTGACTAAGCCTCAACCCTATTGGTCCGTGAGTGGTCGTTGCTGTGGAAGATTAGTAAACCTTTAGAAATTTCGCCCTTGACTGTGCGGGGAAGCTTTTGTACTTTTTTTAAGTTTCGGATTAAGTGTTGGTGGAAGTGCTATTTTCTTTACTGCGAAAGTGCAATTTATCTAACGTAAATAAGCGGTGGTTCTTTTTGTAAAAGCATTAAAAAGAAGCGTATTGAAATATATCGATCTTTTGAAAGTTTTTTTCTGACGATGACATAGAAGTGAATTTGCAAATTTGTTTGCTATGGTTGCATATGTCCCCATTGGTTATGCAATTTCAAAGTTTTGATTATTTTTTTCCTAGTGTCATATATATTTTTTGTAACAGAATGCACTATGTATTATACTTACTTTTGTAGTTTTACTCATGAATTCAGGGGCATTGTGTAAAAAAATCTCCAAATCTACACTAATTTTTTCGTGAACGATTTGTAAAGAATTAAATATTTGTGATTACTTAAAATTATATGAAACTGCAATAACAATAGTAATATAACATTAATATTAATACTAACACTGCTAATAGAAAGTTGCCCTCGTTTCGAATTTGAATTTGCTGCTGTTGACGTGTCTTGAAACGAGGAAGAGTGGGTGTGCTACTCTTGAGAGAAAGGGGGCCCTTATGGGCCAGGAATCAGAATCTTTTTTTCATGGCATGTAAACCTAAACGTAACATCAAAAAAGAGTTCTTCAATCAGACCCCTCATTAAGGGAGCCGGAGGGGGGGGGGGGGTGCTGACTTCGAGTTTATAATACACTTTTATGACATTTTGTTGTTTTTTGACGGGCCTGTTTTCAACTAATAAAGAAGTCAAATTCCTGTTTTCAACGTAATTAAATTGCCGATTTCTGACGACTCTTCTCCACGCATGGTGAACTCTTCAGTAAAATGTTCTATGTTGATAGAGATTTTATTCGTTCTTCATTTTCCTCAACTCCACTCTTATGCTGAGTGTATGGTGTGTTTATGAGCCATTTTCTCAAACACAGTCGTGCCCTTTTGCCATGCATCGGAATAAGAAAGAAAGTTCCTCAGTTTCTGTAATTAATTATTAACAAGATGGCACGAGCCGAACCATTAGGAGTCGCTTTAATTGTTTCCGAGAATGTCTTCAGAAAGAAATATATCTGTCTCTTGGAGTCAGCATTAAGTCAGATGTCTGGCGTTAAATTTTAATGCTCTGCAGGATAGACGGACAAAGTATTAAATAGCTTTGAATATTTCATTTCAGCTTCTTTAGTTTTAGTTTTGTACTTTTACATGGTTTCGGGGAAGATTTTTTTTTTTTTGATATTTCGATATCGTTTTGAACATTCTTGTCAATAATAAAAGAGGATGTTCTACAAATATTTCTTAATGCAGACATTTATATTGCGTGTTATTTCTAAGAGAAACTAAGTATAGCTGAATAGTTTAATAGTTTTATTTCATGTTAATTTTGTTCTTGCTTTATTAAAATGTTCTGGAAATAAGAAATTCGAGCGGCCTTTTTAGCTTTGTTAGAGATTACTCAAAATCTTTTTGGTCTTTCTAAAAGTTATTGCTCAAAATCTCTTGGAATTTAATAATTTCAAACGACCTATCTTGTTTTAAGATATTCCTTGTTTGTGAGGACGGGATTATTCATAAATGATGTCACGCTTCGAGGGGGGGAAGGAGGTTCGAAAAATTGTGACAGTTTGTGACAAGGGAAGGGTAGGGGGAAACAAGAAGTGTCACACATGCTTATGTAACATAGCGTGACATATGACAAAGGGTGGGGATACGGAAAAAGCGTGACATCATTTATGGACGTTCCCGACAAATCTTATTAATTATCAATGTTTAATGTTATCACCAGGCCGCGGAGGTTGATGACCTAAAAAAATTCATGAAATAGCTCTGAAAACACACCAAAAATGACCCACTTGACCCTAATGAGAAAACACTTAACATTTTGAAAATGCATTTATAATCTGAAGTCAAAATTCCATTAAAACCTTTAAAATATTTGTTTTTTGAAAAAGAAAAACAGCAACGTCATTAAATGAATTTCTGAAATAAATAAATAAAATAACATAAAAACAATACACCAATAACTGGTAAACATGTGTTTTGATAACTTTATTGTCTGAAATGACAGGATCTTAATTGCTCTGAGTAATTAAATGTTCTTTTACATTATCAAGACCACATACGAAAGTAAAGTGTTTGTATCTTGAAAAAGTTTTTCAATTCAGACATAGGTAAATTTGAAATAAATTGTATCACTCACTGATCAATTTTCTTCAAACTCACACCCACTGTTTCTTATCCAATTACAATACCAGCAATTCCTATTCAGGGCCATGCTACAGCTGAAACCGTTCAACGTGTCGACACCAAAATTGGTACGTGGACTATACACGAGATGCGCTCAAGGAATCATTAAAAAAAAGAAAAAAGTTCTATAAATGGCCGCTAGGGGCGCTATTTAGCCTTATAACAAAGCTTTACCGTAGGAAATGACGAGTACGGCATAAAAATAATGATATCAGTACTTATGTGAAAGGAGAAAATTATTCATTCCATGATAACCTAAACTTGTTTTTTTTTGGCAACACAGATGAACTGTTATAGCTTTCTTTACTTTCCTTTTAAACGGTAAGATGATAGATATGGACGAAAAAGTGTACAATAAATGTTGATATATTTTTTTTATTCTTTATTATAGTCTGTGTAATTAGAATAGGCGCGTCAAGGTCACACAACTCTACCTTTTCACCTGCTGGTCGTCATGGTTTCCGTGCTAGAAACTTTTCCCCCACGTTAGTTTGGCCATGGCTGCCTGCGATCTTATAGCGGCTGTCCAAACGGGCGAAAAAGTGCGTTCAAGCAGAACATACATTTTTTGCCACTTCAGTCAATTGGCGCTGTTAGCATGTACTTAAAAGCGATGATTTAAAGGGCTAACCATAGCAATATCATCGCGTATAAAGGCTTGAATTTTAAAACAGATAAACATTTAAGTGTTGAGGGCAAAACTAACTATCAAAATAAGTTGCAGGGTTATGTGTTTGTCATTAAAACGTTTTTAATACAGAGGAAATAATAAAAATATCGTTTTTTTTTGGTAGTAACACATGCAGACTTTGAAGCTGCTCGTTAAGATACAACTTTTCTTACATACGTATATTTTTATATATAATGAACACAGAGAAAATTTTCTTCGCAATTGGCTGATCTTATTATGCTTTCAGATTTATTTTTATTTTGAACGACAGTAATTGCGCATAATTTTATGAAATACATTTACCCTCTCATATTGTGTAGTTCAAATAAGTTGGCTAGCAGGTTTTTGAAAGCCGTATTGAATAGTCTTTAAATGATTATTAGTTACTTTATTATATTTATGATAAAGTTTTTAAATATATGTGTTAATTGAATTATTTCAATTCCATTTATTGTAAATTTAATTATTTTAGGAAAGTGGAACAGTTAGGTTGTGCAGTGACTTAACAAATAAAGATCAGTTGAACAATTATGTCATTAAGTAAATGATTAATACAACAATTTTCTACTGTTATTAATAGACTAATAGCATAATACTAATAACTAGTATTGAATTGTATAGTGTGGCTGACTTCACTTAACTTCATCAGATGGATTATTATTTAAGAGTGGCGACTTTTTTTTGCTGATCTCATCTAAAGCAATTACACAAGTTAAATATTTAGAATAAAATCCTAAAATATTAAGTAAGAAAGGTCAAAGATTAGGCCTTGCAAAAGAAAACGCTTCATGATGAGCCTGGAGAATGTTGACCTTCATTTCCATAGCATTTTTTTAATCTTTTTTTTTTTTCTTGGTTCGGGAAGAAAGGAAGGATTTATGACAGAGCAGCGGGGGCAATGAGTAATGAAAATAAACAAGCTGGCGCTTTCTGGATCAGATGATATTAACACATGTAAATGGTCCTGATAGCTTAATCCTGATAGCTGACAACAAGTTTTTCTCCTAATGTACCAAATTTTGAAGTTTTTTAGTTTTCTTATTAATAATATGATGTACAAATAAATAAATAAATAAAACCAGTACAGTTCGAAACATGTGGGGAAAATGTAAATGTCAGCCCTCACTGATTAGAAATATCATCTAAAGCATCAAACTCACAATTTCTATTTGTAGAGTAATTGAATAGGTGGCATGAAGTAAAAAAACGATTAAAATATATGCATATAAAACCAAACGTGAAATTAGTAAATCCCTAAAATTAGAAAATGTATGAAATCAACTAATTTAATGCTTAGAAAAAACACTCCATTGCTTTCTTTCGTTTTTATTTCATTTACGATGAAAAATTTCTTTAAAATAAATATATATATGTTAGACACAATTAAACATCGAGACATATTTCCGATCAGTAATGCATAAACTAAAAATTTACCAAAAAAAAATCTTCATGATGCATGCTACAAACCCGACAAAAACAATGCTTTCGTAATGTATTTCCATACAAATCTAGTACATGCTTGCAGTGCACCAGTGAGGAAAAAGATAACTATCGTTTGAACGCTTATTCCTTTGTTCTGGCTCCGCGTCTGGACAGCCGCAATAGGATCGCAGGCAGCCATGGTTTGGCGATCGTAAGTAAATTTGTTGTTTTAGTTATAATAATAACTAAGAGTTCAAATCAGATTTATTTTTCAATGACAAAAATATATTTTGAACAGGGGTCGGCGCGAGTCACTTTTTTCACTAAAAGTCACTTTTTTTTGCATTGGTCACTTTTTCAGAAATTGGTCACTATTTTCACTTTTTTACCCTTTTTCTGGCAGAGCAACCAGATAAAGTTACTTTGTCTGTCTATGAGTTAAGAAAACATTGCAATTTTGCATAAAGATACGTGTGCCAGGGTTGAAGCTTCCGCTTATCCGCCATTTTTGTTCCTGTAAGTCCGCCATTTTTGGTCGTATTTTGAAATTCGGCGTGGTTCCGGCAACGAGTGTGCCGAAGTTAAGGTTTGATATTGCAGTGTAGTGCAACCAGAAGGGGAGGCCTAGAGGGCCCGTGACCTCTCCCCCCATCTGGAATGATGATTTTGTTTTTAATTTTTTTTTTACTCGAGAAGAGCAAATCCTAAGAAAAAAAAAGGCGATATTTAAATTAGAAAAGAAAACAAATCAGACTAAAAATTTTTAGCAGTTGCAGATTATATCACTCAGAAAATTACCTTAATTTCTCTTTTCTTTCACCCCCCCCCCCCTCCCGAACTAACTGTCACAATCACCAAAGAAAAGTTTTGGAGGGGATTTCTCAACGGAAAGACAATACGCATCTTGAGAAAATAAAAGTTATTTTCTTGTCAAGAAATCATTAAATAATGATGCAGGGGAGGGGGAATCTAAATTCTTAAAAAAAAATTTAGATCTGAAAAATTCTTAGCAGTTGCAGATTATATATATATTGCTGTTGCTCAGAAAATTAGATTATGACCCCTTTTTATTTCCATACCTCCCCCCCCCCCCAAAAAAAAAAAGGAATTGCAAAGTTCAGGTAGGAAAAAAAAATAGTGCACCCCCCCCCCCTTAAAGAATTTTTCTGACTGTGCCACTCATACTGTCATTATCTATGACAGTGATACCGTGTAACTATCACAACTAAAAATATAAAATCAGAGAATTTTTTGGAGCTCAATCAGGGAATTTTTCTTGGGTTTTGTTACTACCATAAAATTACAAAAAAAAAAAAAAAAAAACCAGTGTCGAATAATCAAACGGTTTGTTTCCTACAATGATACAGAAGATTAACACAGTAATTTCAGTCTGAATAATTTTGATAAAATATCAAGTTTAGATTTATTTCAAGTGAAATTTTCTAATCTTTGAACAAGTGTAAAAAATATTTAAAAGCTAGCATTTGCAAAATAAATTTTGTTCGATGTTGAACATAAATTAAAATTTGAAATTTCTGCCGATTTGAATAAATATTTATTCATTTATATTTTGAAATAAGTAACAATTTGAGAAAGAAATTAATTTAAAGAAATAACTTTTATCTCTCTCACTCTTAGCCATTTATGGGCTTTGAAAAAGGTATTTATGAACATCGTTACAGGTATAAAAATTCTTATTTTTGAATAGGCTATGAATTGTTTTTTTTTTTTTTTTTTTTAAGTTGGGTAAAAGTTCTATTTATTCAGGTTTAGTTTTCAAAAGATGTCGAAACTACTCTTTTTCAAGTTATATTTAGTTTGAATAAAAAAAAAAAAAACACACACAAGTTTACATTTTAATGGTCACTTTTTTTAAAGCTGTGGTCACTTTTTTCACTATTTTGAAGATTCCAAAGTGCGCCGAGCCCTGTCTGAAGTGCTAAAATACTATTAAAAGATTTGATGCATAATAAAATAACAATTAATAATAATTAAGATGTTTTAAAAAAGCGAAAAGTTTACAAATGAGTGCATATCTTTTAGTTCAAGTTCAGAGCATGTCAATTTCAAAGTTCATCTTCGCTTTCGCTAAAACTAGTTTCACTGTCATCTTGCAAGTTAATGACAATTTTTTCAACTGCTTCGTCTCTGATAGCAGATTTTACAAAGTCTTCCTCTTGCAAATTTTCCGCATGTCTCACACAATTTTTCCAATTATCTACTGATACGTTTAGCAAAGCTTCTTCAAGTAAATTGCGAACATCTTTAATTTTGAATGTTTTGTTTTTGTTCGCAATTTCACCTTTCACTTGGGTCCATATAAGTTCGATTGGGTTATATTGGCAATGATAAGGGGGAAGTCGTATGCCAATTGATCCAGTTCGTAAACCCTGTATTTTTGCTTGTGTTCCTTCACAATATTCAATAGTTCTGGCCTGGTTTGGGTGGCGTTGTGGGGAATATTTTTTACTCAAAGCCGAGCTACAATGTCAGCTTTTTTCGTCTTTGTGTAAGGAATATTTTCCGCGTATGTTGAATGGTAACTTGTATTGTCCATAACGATTACGCATGGCTCTTCTAATCCTCGGAGTAAATCGAGAAACCATTCTTTAAAAACTTCACTATTCATTTCTTTGTGATAATCCCCTGTGCTTTTTGACTGGAATATGAGCTGTGCCGACGGAATAAAGCCTTGATTAGCAGATCCAGCATGGCAAATTATTAGTCTAGAACCTTTCCCCAATGGAACTTTTAATCCTCCCTTGCTGGTAGAACTGTGCCAAATGTATTTAGGTGAATAGTTTGCATTTACCCAAGTTTCATCGAGATAAATCACTTGCCCGAATAAAGGGTCATTTCTGACATTGTGCATTTTTCTCAAAAACTGCATACGGGAAACAACAATGTCGTTTCGTTCCATTAAAAATTTGCGCCCATCATTGCATTTTTTGTAAAAAAATCCAAGTTGTTTTAAGATTACCCATAACGATTTTTCGCATCCAGAAAAACTGATCTTTTCAGCTAAATGCACTGTCAAACTTGCGATGGTTGGGTATTCGCCTCTGTCATAAAATTCCTGAATAGTTTGGCGAACGACACTTTTATTAAAATCATCCAAGTCTGTAACAGGTTTTGCACGGGGATTTTTTTTCTTGGAAGACTCAAAAGCTGGTGCATTATTTACAAGATAAGCAGCTGCAGTCTCAGCAGTTCTATCAGCCTCAGCACAAATTCGTTGCACTGTTCTGTAAGAAATGCCACACGCATCGGCTGTTACTTTCTGCGTACTTGTAAACAGTTCTTTAACAGTAGCGTCTGGCTGCGATGATACCAGTTCCTTGAAATAATTATACACACTGTAAATAACTTGTTTGGATTGTCTTCTGACATCAGGGCTACTCATGATGAAACGATAAAAGGTCTCACAAACAATTTAGCTCTGAATTTATGATACAATAATGAAGTAATAACTGAGAAGTGAGGGTAAAATTAGACAACAAATCTACAGTGCTAGAACTAACTCGATAAGCCGGGAAAACATATACACCTCAGAATCAAAATATTAGAATAATGAAATTTTTTTACGAATTAAAAATATCGTTTGGTAATTTAATGTCTTTTACTGCAAAGATGCAAGCGATATTTTCATTAAGAACTTATTGTTGATTAAACTTATTTATTATCATAAAATTAATATCCTTTTTTAAAAGATAATTTGAAAAAAAAAATGTTGAAAATTCAAAACATTAGAATATTTTTTCAAATGGTTCAAAATATTAGAATATTTATTCAACTGGTTCAAAATATTAGAATATTTCGCAATAATTTTCCTTTAATTATCACCAATTCATAACTGGTGGCATCATTGATAAAATTCAGACGATTTTATTTAAAACCAGTATTCTTTTTGCAGTTTGTCTGTTTATTTCTTCTTAATATTTAGAACCAATATACATTTTATTCCAATATTTTGATGTGTGTCAGAAAGCTATTATACCTAATTCATTGTATTTTATATTTTGTAAATGTTAAAATCTTATCTAAACATTCCAGATTTAATTTATAAGAAATTTAAATGCATTTACTTAGAATCAAAACTAAAGAACGGTTTCAGCTGTACGATGCCCTGAACAGGGGAAGTTTAATTATAACCGCCTACCACCCTGTACTTTGTTTTCTTCAATTTGTCTGTATTCAGTTTGGTGCAATAGATTTACAGCTCTACCCTCGACCAATCTTTTAACTGTTCGTAAAATTTAATGAATGAATGAAACTAAGTTTTAATCAGATGGTTAAAAAAAATAAAAAAGAGCTAAAACATAGAAAAGTGCTCTAAAAAATGAGAATCAAAATGCTAAAAATCTTTAAAAATTGCTCAAAAACAGGGAAAACGTAGAATAATGTAATAAATGCATAAATTGTTTTTGTCCTCAACTTCCGGGAACTGGCAATAACTAATATGACCAGACGTCCCGTTTTGAACGGGACTGTCCCTTTTTTTGTTACGAGTCCCGGTGTCCCCAAGATGATCACCGGGACGCAAAATTGTCCCGTTTTCGGAAACCGCGCGAAAATTGATGAGCCGGCCGGACGGACGCCAGCGGTGCGCGGGAGACGCTCTCTGAAAAAGCCATTAATAGGTATCGGATGGGGAGCCCTTGTAAGCCACAATGCAATAAAGTCTGCTGCAGACGGGATGACCTTAGATTACGAAAGTATTATTGTGAAGATATATTCATTTTTTTTTTATATTTACACGATTCAAGTTGAAGCTCTAAAGGAGTTTTGTGCCGAATCTGAAACGGAATATTAGCAAATGCTGGGCTACAGCAAAACCAGATGGCTTGCCCTTATGCCTGCCTTGGAAGGGGTTTTAAAAATGTATCAGCTACTAAAAACCTACTTTTTGAGCATTGAAAAATGACCCCTGTTACAAAAAACTTTTTTGAAGATCCCACATCAGAATTGTGGCTTTATTTTTTACATGCTCAGTCAGCAAGTTTTCTCAAAGCTGCATTGAAACTTGAAGGTTAGACTGTATCGGTAATTGAAGCTGCAAATGAAATCAATCAACTTAAAAAAAAAAAAAAAAAAGACAATTTGACTCAGAAACAGACCAATCAGTTTCTTCCATTTACAGTCCGTCAATGAATGGTGAAATCGGGAAATAATGGTACTGATATCGATGAAGAGTTTGTGACAAGGACGGCTGCAAAATTTTATAAAACAAGCTGTAAATATCTGGAGCAGTGGACTTGCTTTTTTACCAAAAAAAATGGAGATATTTCATTGGGCAGATTTTAAAAAAGTGCCCTCATGGGAAGACGTTCAAAAATCTCTGAATGTATTAATTGAAAGGGAATGTATTGACTGTAATTAAGGTGCAGAAATTTTTGACGAACTTGCATTAATTTCTAACTACATCACATCGCAAAAAGTAATCGAATGGAATAATTTGAATGTTTCCATGGAAACTCGTTGGATGGAAGTATTCAAACACTTTTACACCAACAATCTTCATCATGAAAGCTTTTGTACTTTAATTGAATATATTTTATGTTGCCTGCTACAAATGCTCCAGTAGAAAGAGTATTTTCTATGATGAACAAATTTTGGACATCTGAGAAAACCCAGCTTCAAATTCCAGTTCTAAATGCGATTTTGATAACTATGGTGAATATAAAAAAAACGTTCCAAGAGCTTTATTCTTACTTAAAATCAACACCATCTGTATTAAAGCAAATTTGTTCCTATGATAAATATAAATATAACTAAACATTTTGAATATATTTTTAAATTTGTAATAAAATAACAGTAAAAAGTGTTTTTTTTTATTTACTACCTGTTTAATTGACCAAAATAAACCAATGTCTCGTTTTGAGTCAAAAAATAAATGGTCACGTTAGTTATAACTTTTGTGTCACTTTCAAAGGTATTTTTCTGCGCCGTTAAAATTTTTACTACGTACTTTTTTTAAAATCTTGTTCTTTTCAAAACTTGTTTTCAGAAGTAATTTTATACAAAAGGCCTGATGTTTCTATAAAATTACTGAAGTGCATCAAAAAGTTAGAAAAAGGAAGAAAGAAATTAAAAATATATTATTTAAACAATTAATTATTTAATAATTAATGTGGATAAAAATGTATTAGAGAAGCATTTTGTTTAAATCAATTTTATCTAACATTGCCTCCTTTTGAGAATAATCTTGAGGATGCTTATGTTATTAATATAAACTTAAAATATCTTTTTTCAAAGGTCTATTTTTAGTTTTGTGGAACGTTTCTTATGAGACTTTCATTTGTGACAGATAATGTTATGTTTGTCTTTCAGCCGTTTTTCAAAACTATATCTTACGTGTCATTTGTTTATTTGGGTTGAATCTGATCACTCTCCCCCCCCCCCTCCCTCAGGATCAACGAAGCTGCGTAAAATTTAAAGTTTACAATGCTGTGTGTGTACTTCCCAGGCATTGTGTTATTCATCTAAAGCATCCCCATATCATTTTACTATTTTCACATATCTTGTTGTTTTAACTTGTTTTTATACCACCGCCATATAGTATGTAACATTAGACTTCTTCGCTGTAATCTTTATGTGCCAAGAGTAATGGAATCTATTCTCAAGTGGTCATGCATGGCACAGATAACTTTTCTTGAAAAGGGATCGTTTTTACGAGCTCTCGGCCATCCGCTTATCTGCTCAGGTAATGGAAGATTTCTTGCTCACCTTCAGTTTCTGGACAGTCCCCGCTGAAAGTTCTGAAGTGCTTCTGAATGTTCTGCGGGGTTTTCAAGAATGGCCATCATTCTCGTGATGGGGGACAGAATATACATTCTTAAAAGAAAGATGAACTTAGAGGAGCACTTTTATCTGCACCCTAAATAGTGCATCTTCTTCTGGGGTAAAAAGTTGAGTCTGTCAAAGATGTACCACATTTGAGGAAGAATTCAGTTGCGGAATATCGTCTTTGGCTTCCTCTCTTGGATTCGTTTGTTGTGAAAGTTTACTTTTTTGGATTTAGAACGAAATGTTTTAAGACGATTTGAGTGTAGAGATGGATTTTTCTGACCTTTTTTTTTTTTTTTGCCTTGCTGAATGTTTCAGGTCATTTCGTTCGTTTCTAACGTTTCAAGAAAGATATTTGATTCCACTAAATATTTTAGCTTGATGCTTCAAACCAAGTTATTTAGACCCCTGTTCTTGTACACTTCTGAGCGAATCTGGTACACTATATGTTTTTAATCAATTTTATTATATTCAAATAATTTTCAACTAAGTCTTATTTTACGCTTGAATTGCATTGTCATTTTGTTAGTGTGAAGCATATGACTTATGTGCATTCTTTGTGTTTTTAATTAGCATTTTTTATTTTCAGTTACATGCGAAATGTTTAGTCTATTTTTTGCCATATATCTTCTGATTTCAAGCTATTTCGAAACTAACAAAAATATTTTTAACGAATTCAATTTTTCTTCATGAACTGTTAGTGGTGCACAGTGGTCAGAATATGCATTTATTTAACGTATTTCATTCATACTTGATTGAAAGCTGTTTTCTAATCCAATACTATTTTCGTATTGCACAGAAGTAGTCTGCTATTTTGGCACAAAAACTCCTAATTCTTACATGATATCTGAATTATAGAGAATAATTTTATTATTTTATTTTTAGAAATATTTTTTTAAACATTTACTTTAAATCTTTTGTAATGGTTCTGTTTAAAAACAATAGCAAATTAATGGTACGAGTATGTATAAAATGAAAAGTATATAAGTTCTACTGAAAATTCTTTTAAATAAACTTTTCTAATTTGCGAAGAACAAATAATGTTCTTTATTTAAATCTTTTGCATTGGTTATTTATTAGTAGAGATTCGATGACTCTGATGAAATTTCTGCTCTTATTGCCGCCGGCGTTTTGATGAATGTATGCTTTCCGTTTCAGAATTTCTTGATTGTATCTGATATAAATTCGTTTGAAAAACTGTTTTTCGAATAATAATAATTGTTTGCATGAAATATGGAACAAGAGATCTTTCTTCTTTGTTCCTTCACATTGATTAGCATGCATTAAAAACATAGCTCTGAGCTTGGAATTTGAATTAACATCATTATGAGCGAGTAAAAAAGAAAATAAAAACAAAATCGGGATTTCTTTGTAATTAAAATGTATTGATTCGGCTTTTTCACATTCATAAGTATTTGTTATTCTTTACATCTCTTTATTCTGTTTGAGCTTGGTGAAATACTCTTTTGTCAAGCACTTTATTGTGATAATTTACTCTGAGGCGTTGCAAATGATTTTGAAAATAAGTTTTCGCTCGATGGGAACCAATCATATATAGTTTTGAATCGAAATGAAAGCACGTTTGACGAGACAAAAAGGATTGCTTATGGTTAATCTCACTCTGCGAAGAACCTTGCGTTTGTTTGAACATGTAAGTCTTTTTTTTAAATTTAGTCATTTTTCTAGGTATTTCTTCATATTCTTTGCCAATTTCTGTGTGTTATTTATAATTAAAACTGCAATGATTTGCAGGGGCGAGTTAAACGGTTGGCGGACTTCGCAGGGGCCCCGTGCTTATTTTATATCAGTTTCCTTTCCTTTATTTTTTCATTATTTCATTGTAGAGAGCTCTATATGAGAGCCTCGCGACAAATTATATTCCATGTAAAATTTATAACAAATTTTAACGAAGGTTGGAAACGCCATTTTTCAATCCAATGAATTTAATTTTGAAAAACTCCTGTAAGTTTCTAAACGTTTTACGTATGAAAACATTTTTTTTAACAAATTAAATTTTAGTCTTCTTAACTGCAACTTCAAAAGATACTATTCAAGATAAAAAGATGAGAGTGCCCCACGTTTATTTTGCCGCCAGGGGCCCTCAAACTTAATCCGCCCTTTACGATTAGTGGCTGTTATTCGATTTTCGGCCGGACGTTCGGCTTCAGCTAAACATTTCTTAAATCTAGGAATCAAATCACTAAAATGCAAATTAGCAATTATTTTTCGTTAGCTTTACAGATGTTTAGAAACAAGCCTTTTTTTTCTGGTCATTTTTATATTTATAAAAACATTCCTGTTCACATTAGAGTTTATAAGGAATTTCGGGATCTGTTCAAGTCCTTCTATGAGCTCAAAAACAAACTTTCATAAAAATATCGATCGCAAAAAGTTACTTCTTACGAAAATGAAGATTGCAAGAAATGAACCTTTTGCAAAATGTTTAGCATTTACTATTTGCACGAGATATTTTTACTATAGAATCTTTTTTAATGCATAAATTCTCTTACATATCATTTGTTGATATTAATCTTTATGGAAGTCTATTATTTTCTTTCACTTCTGACTTCATCTTTCATTTATCAGGCTTTTCTGGGGTGGGGGCGACAAATTTCAGAAAACATTAAAACATTAGCATGTCCACAGAATCTTTTTTTTTTAATGTAAAGAAAATAAAGGGGGGGGGGGGGGGCTCATACGATCGCACATCTCTTGAGTTGTGCTCCTGAGTTTAGCAACCCAGCAACTTATGAAAAGGTTTGTGCGCTATATATATTTGGCTACATATCAAATGATTTTGGTATTTGACTCCTGGCTAAATTTTGCTGCAACCGTCGCGAGTGAATTGCGCGAAAACAAAGACAAAATACAAATTAGCTTTATGCATGGAAAATGAATTCGGTTGATGCTTCAAGCGCTGTAGGGATATATTGCTTCACTTTTTAGTTTTAGTTTCTACGTAAAGAAGTCGTTAAGAAATTTTTAAGAAGCTTTCTAGATGTTTTCTCAATTGTAAAATGACACATAATATTGACTTGTTAACGGGTGCAATTAAATTCAGTGAGAATGGTATGGATTTTTTCGCCTTGAACGAAAGAATGCAGGAAAGAGAGGGGGAAAAGACAGACAAAGGGGGGTAGGGGGATTTAATGAGCGAAAATTGTACTTGACTCTATTGTGATCGTGTCGACCGTATTGTGTGTGTCGTTCAAAGATATATATAAGCAAGAAATATTGCAATTTTATTACTTTTCATTCTGAGAAAAAGAAATTTTCTATTTTTTTTTCTTGTTTTAGTTATTGTTTTCTTTAAACTTGTGAAATGTATTTTAACTTGTAAGTTACGTTGTACCTGTATTGAAATTTGTTTTGTGAATGTCTGTTTGAATGACCCACGAGCCGCCACTGATTGGGACCGAACCAATAGCCATTGTAGTAGGAGGCACACCTGTTTTTTTCACCCCTATTTTAACAAATGGAATCGTTTAATTCTTCGATTATCGGAGGTCTTCTTGTCAGAGCGAAACTGTAGAGAGCTACACTTCCTCCAGGACGTCTATTGCGAAACTTTTGTTATCATTCACGATAGAGATTGCACTAGCCTGCATTTCTGTTCTACTTTTCTTTTTTGAAAATTGCTTCAAATTTATGAAATCAATTTCATGTTTTCAATTCAAATCTTATTTTTTATTTCACTGATTACTAACGCAACAATAATGTGTGTTATTATTAAATTTATTGATTATTCAAGTAATTCCTTTTATACGTATGTACTGTGTGCTTGTACATACTTTAAATTTTAATTCACCTCCTTTCTGAATTCCATTACATAACTTTTATTCTCACTTTTAAACTTCTATTGTCTTCAATTCAACTGTTTTTGAGGTTGCTTATTATCATGCAAGTTTGCTTAGTACCTTCGTTTTGCAGTGAAAGGGTTTTATTTCGCCATTTTAGTTCTCTTTCAGTACTCTCGACCGTTAATTAAATTTATTTCTTCAATCGAAAATTATGCCAAAATTCAAATTTGAGTGACCCATTTATAAAGGGTGGCTACAGGTGTGGCAAGTGGGCATGTAAGTGGATTAATTATCGTAAATTGTTCGAATTAACATAAATGGTAGTACTGCTACATAAACAAAACCTTCTATTTGTGTTGTATCATCTGCTTAGAAGGCGATTTTAGAGATCTCAAGACTAAACTCTTCATAAAATTTTCGAGCGTGAAAAAAGAACCTTTTACAAACACCTCGTTCGCACCCTCGAGTGGAACTTTCATAAGACTTCTTAATATTTTTCTACTTAGACACTAGAAGCTATAGACTTCAATGCTCAAATAGAATTTCTGGACAGTGTACCTTGATATTGTTGCGAAGTAGGGACAACTAACTTTCTTTCAGTATATTTTGGGCTCTTTTTCAAACACAAGTACATATGTTACTTGAGTGTGTAAATGAGTGCTTGTTTGGAATATGCACTCCTAATAACTTTTCAAAGTTAAGGAATTTTGTTAACCTGCAGCTACAGTTTGTGCCCTTTATTTAAAATAACTGTTCTTTCTTTATTATTCTCAAAAAAAGTTAGTCCAGCAGTTAATCTAAAAGGTACACTTTTTGCAGGCTTTCAGTTATTGCTTTGTAATCGGATTTAAGTGCATTTTTAAAGACATTTGATTGATATTTGTATAGCATATTTCTACTATTTCAAAAAACAAACTGGTGTGTGCTTTAATTACAGAATATACCTATTGCAATAGATATATGTTAGGTAGAATTTTATGATAAATTTGATATTTTTGAAAACTACTTTCTAGGACTTGCAGCGGGAAATTGAATCACAAAGGGACCTCCATCAGACTTTGAGTGAACGCAGCAGCCATTTGTTGCAAAGCCTTGAAAGTCAAGATGATGCTTTGCTTTTGGGGCGAAAGCTCCAAGAAATGAATCATAGGTGGAATGCTCTCAGGTTAAAAACGGTGTCACTGAGGTGAGGATTTTAACATTTGTTTATTTTCTTTTTATTTCTAGAAAATGTATGTTTGAATGATTGGTTTTTATTATTCTACCAAGTGCTATAATTATGATCATAAAAGATGTATAGGGGAGAGTGTTGTACCTTGGGACACTTTTCACATTTTAATTTTTAACTTCAAAAATTAAAATTAGATTTAAAGTCTGAAGACACTATTTAAATACACCAACATTCTCCTCTATAATATATTTTTTCAAAACAGTTTAAAAATAAAAAAATGCCAGCCATTTTAAGTAGTAACTGAAAACTGTTCCAAGGTACAACACCCTGTTGTACCTGGGGGTGAATTGGGACATACTTCGTAATTCATGCAACAGTCATATACATAACCAATTTTATACGAAAAATCAAAATCTTTATTTTTTTAAAGCACTAAATTAAGATACATTACTGTAATGTGTAATTTACATAAATAATAAATTGAAAGTTCAAAACCTAATTTGACTGCATTTATAAAAAAACTACATATAAAAGACTGCATTTGATTAGTATATCTCTCTTTATACTAAAATATATCGAAATTATTAAGAACCATGTGTATGTTGTACCTTGAGACATGTCCCAAGGTACAACACGGTTTACTGTCCCAAGGTACAATCATCACATGGTTTAAATAAAATCAAAATGGTGGTCAATCAAAATGCAGTATCATCACTTTCTCATAACCAAAACATTTAAAAATCTTCTGTTCAATATCCAGTTAAAATTCAGTAGAATAGTTTTACAAATGCTATTTCAGTAAATGAAATTAGAATGAGAAAGATATTTACTTTTGAGTGCTAAAATTTTCTTTCTCTCACCAAGTCATTAATTCAGTGCTTCTAATGCTGCCTTTTACTGTGATGCTATCTGCTGGTTAAGGTCACAATTAGAAATAAAAAAAATGTTAAGGGTGCCAATAGGTTTTTAGAAATTGCCAATGTCCCAAGGTACAACACTCTCCCCTACTTATGAAAAATAATGAGCCTGTCCTTTTCCTAGCAGGGGCCCAATCCCTGGGCGGCACTTCTGGGAGGGATCAAATTAAATTATGATGCACAAAAAGAAGAAAGAAAAAAAAAAAACATTTGGGAAAGATAATTAAAATCCTAGTTCGGAGCATTCCAATTTGATCATTGATTGGCTATTTTGCTAGCGATTAAAACAGATTAATAGAATTATTTATTTATAAACTGTTGAAAATTCTAAAATTGAGTTGCATTGTTGATCAGTTTTGCCAGCTCCTGTAGCAGAGAAGGGAAGGCAGTTTTAGTGGGCAGCAAATTTTGTAATGTCAAAATTAAAAAATTTAAATTAAAAAAGTCGAAGTTCCTCCCCTTGTAATAGTGAAATATAAATCATGCCATGCTCAAATAATACAACACTTTTTCTTTTACAAATTTTGAAGGCATCCTTTTGGGAAGGGGTGGAAGTGGGGAGTTTTGTTTGCTTTTTCACTCTAATATTTTTGACATTCCAAATGTATCTCTTAAGGCCTCAAAATACACTAGCTTGCATATAGTTTACAAAATTTTCGGACCCCTTTAACAGTCATAATTTTATATCTCCAGTTAAGAGGGGATCCTTCATATGGCTGTACCCCACTAATGTTGAGCAGAAAGTGCTATGCTGTGGGAACTTTAACGAAAGTTTTTATGGGTTTATCAGTGGCCCTCCAAAAAAGTAAAAAATCATCATAAAGATAGCCTGCACATAAATGTTTTATGAAATATCAACAATAATTGAATGGAATGGGGAGGAGCAGCATTTTTAAGTTTTGCCCTGCTACGGAAAACTTCAAGATCCGGTACTGCTTAGTGACTTAGTTCTATTTCATCACCTTATATAAATTAAGGATCTTATTATAGAAACTATTTCAAATTGAAAAACCGACCCTGTACAAATTTGCTACTGTTAAAAGGGGGGGGGGGGATATTGATAGTTATTAAAAATAATTCAAATGCTGAATTTCTTTTACTATATTTGTTTTGTGTACATAATGTTTTCCTGAGACAAAATTTGCTATGTATGAAAGTTTTACAATAAGTCTGCTCTATTTCTATCTTAAAAAAAAAAATCTTTGTAAACATAGTTTAAAGCTCACAAAGACAGTACATGCTAAAAATATTGGGCAATATTGTGCTGTGATTTCACATTTAATATTCTTCCCAAAAAATGCAATATTTAGCTCCAGCAACAATCGTAACAGTAATTCGACTGATAATAGTTACTTTATGACAATACAATACAACAATACTAACCAATACAAACTTAACAGTTTTCTTGAAAAATGTCGCTAACTTCAAATTTTGAAACCTGAAAGAAAAATTGATATTCAATTTTTTTAAATGTTCTATTACTTTACTTTCTGCTTGTGGAGTAAACTTAGTGCAACAGATATTCATCCTAAATAACATAACACTTTGCATCAATTCTCAGTTCTCAGAGGCTTTTTCAAAAGTTCAACTGTGCTTTCGAGTGATGCATGCAGATTCTTTTTCTCCTACCATTTGAAATTGACATTTAAAAACACATATTAATAACTTGTCAGCTGATATTTTATAGTGAAACTTTATTCTTTGGAGGGAACCATACTTTTTTTGAACTTTTAGCAATACAGCACATGATAATATTATGCCGCCATGTTCATGTTATCCCCCCTTCCCTCAGGAATCGTTTGGAGAGCAGTGCGGATCAATGGAACCAGTTGCTTCTCTCTTTGCGAGAGCTTACAGAATGGGTCATCAAGAAAGAAACAGAACTATCGGCTCAGCCCGCTATTGGAGGAGATGTTGCTTGCATAGTCAAACAACAAGACGAGCACAGAGCATTCAGACGACAGATAGATGACAAGAGGCCAGTGGTAGAAAGCAGTTTGCTTGCTGGAAGACATTATGTTGCCAAAGAACCTCCACTCTCTGATACCAGTGATTCAGAAGGTATATGGCTAATTATGATTCATTTTCTTGGAATAAATGTAATAGGTACGAAAGCTAGTGGTATGTTTTAAGGAGTGCCTTTTGCTTTCTGCTACGAGTTGCATTTTTTTACTTTAATTCTTCTTCTTTTTGTCTAACTTTTTTAGCAGTGTTTTCTAGATACTGCCTGTTATACATCATCCTGATTTTGTGTGGAATTTCTTACTAGTCATCAACAAATACAATCAAACTTTCTATTTTACCTAAAATGGCAAACTTTAATGATAATTTTCAAAAGGATTATGCAATGTCCAGATATGAGATGGAAATTTTTGCAATGTAGAATTATTTGTTTAAAGTAAAAAAATTCTTAGTGAAAAAGTACACATTTTCGTTTAATTGTAGTTTACTCCATATTGAAAACATCGCTCTGCAATAATTTTCTCTAGACATTTATTTTCCTTTTCTTTTGTAGCATTTGTCTTAGAGCAGAAAATGTTCAAAATTTATTTCATCCAGAACAAATTCCTTTTCAGTTCATCAAGTCTGGGATGGCCTTTCTGTCAATCACCAAGTTCTACTTTAAGATATTGAACTATGTGTTGCAGCCAACTACATTAAGAAATTTTCGCTTATTACATTTTTTGAAAAATGTCATTAGTTGCTATTTACAAGATGATTGAATTGCCATTTGTTATGAAGACATAAAAAACTCAACTAAAAATTGTTTCCCTCACCCAGTCAAATGTGATCGACCCTCCTGATTTAAATAAAATACCTCTACAAATCTCTTTTATCATGCATTACTCTTACCTCTTGATTTAGTTGCAAGCATACTTTCTTGAAAAAATCAAAACATAAATATTTTTAAATGCAGCATTATTGAAAGCTATAAATCAGGTGTTTGTTGGTTGTATTTAGCAGAGATAGTCTGCTTTCTCAAATAAAATAAAATTTATTCTGGCTTAGAATTGAACATGACAAAAAAGTAACAAAATAAACTAACGTAAATTTAAGACACAATACATACATGAAAAAACGTTCAATACACATCTGGCGAAAGGGAAGGAAACTTGGGCATTTTAACCAAGACTTGCCAATACTGAAAAATCAAAATCTCTTAATACTCTAAATTATTTGCATAACGCTGGTTGCCAAATAAAAAATATCAAACCTAACAGTGTTTGGCCAAAAAACTGCCAAAGCTTTTTAAAGTAAAGTCAGTAATGAAATTGAGTATGTTTTACATTAAGTTTCCATAAGTGCTTGGCTTCATTGTTGATATGATTTTCTTTGCATGTAAATTTTTATCTGTGGGTAAATGATTGCACACCATTGAGACATAATTATAGTTCATTTCTGCACAGTGAAAGAAAAAAAAAAAAAACTCTGAGAATATGTGCAATTATTTTGTCAATTTATGAGACGGGTATATTTCTTCTTTTGTGGTTTTCAAAATCTTATACATATATTTAATTTTCTCCAATGTGTTTTTTTATTTTATAATAAAGGTTTAGTGTAATATGCACTATATTCAAGCTTCTGCTCCAGGCACAATCAAAACTACTGAAGTGTCCAAGGTGCATAGTTGCATAAACTTTATTACTGTGGTAATTTTTAAAACTTTCACATTACAGCCAACCGCTTTAATGGCCTTAGAAGCTGCTTGGCTGTGCATTGCTTAACAGCATGAACCTCATTAATGCAGCCAAGTTAACATTTTTAACTTGAGGTTAGAATCAGATAAGTACATAAAAGAAATTTTTAATGAGACCTTTATGTAAACAAGCAACTGTCATACTTTCTTTTTCTCTTTCACTTCAGAAGGGAAACCAGTGTATAATTTCTTTAAAAACAGCTGAAATCTTTTTGTCAAAATAAAAATAAAGTTTTCTGCTATTAGTATTTATTATATTTGTCTTGTAATTTTTCGAAGTCATTTCCTTTTTGTTAAGCTAAATGCTGATATCAAAATATTTAAGAGTAATTTTGTCGATGAAAAGGTGACGCATGCAAAAGTAATCTAGACTAGTTAGATGTTTTTGTGCTAATAATTTCTTTAATCATGTTCCTCTTCTGTAACATCTCTTTTTGTTTTTCTTTTCTTAAGAACATGAGGGAGAGGGGAGGGGAGGGTAGAATATTTTAATGACAGTTATTTAAAAAATATTGAAACTGATAATTAATTTTAAACAGCATTCACTAGTTTCACAACAGATCCATGTGATTAAATGAAAGCAGAATGCAAAGTAATTATACCTTTTCTTTTCCTTTTTTTCTGTCAGCACCAGAAAGTGACTCTTGCCCATTTTCCAATCAAAATAACAAATGAAGAAATATTAAAATTTCTTGTGCCAAAGAATTTAAAAAATTTTGAAACAATTTTTTTTTAAAGCCTATTTTTTCTCTCTCTCTTTTTGATAACAATCGAATATCTTAATATAAATACTATACTTAGAACAAATATTAATATGCTTAGAGTATAAATAGAACATGTCAGGTGAAATATGCATTTTTCTGCTAAAAAGTACTTTTAGATATATAATATCATGAATCTGATAAAGTTCCTACAATAATTATGTTAAATGTTGTCAGTCAGAGCCAGCCCATTTAATTATACAACCTGTTTAATTGCACAATATTTTTCATTTTGTATACTTATTCAGTTTTGATTTTATGTATATGTAATTTTATTTTATATTTTGAAATCATTTTATTTCAACAGGGAAAAAAGAAAAGAAACTAAAAAGAATTTAAATTAATGAAATACACATACAGTAAAACCCTGTTAAAACGCGGGTGTTGGGGGACATGTTTGGCACCCGCGTTATAACATAACCGTGATATAATAAAACTGTACCGTGGAGCCATATTTACAAAGTATACTCGCTTCTGTTGCACCACTTTTAACTTTAGCAATTACTTTTAACTTTTCTTCTATTGTATAATTGTTTCTTTTCTTGTTTGCTGCCATTTTATTTGCTGTAACTGCTGTGCAAGAAGCACACTTCTCAACTGAACAGATAGTCTATCGAGTGATAGGTTATTCAGATTAAACTTTTCTGTTCTTAGAGACTCCTAAGCTTAAACCATATCAACCGCAACAAAAACAATTGTGTTCTGAGAAAATGTGGGCTTTAAATCTTTTAAGTTATCAACATGAGATTATGAAGGGCAGCAAGAGATTCTAAGAAAAAAGTAGATTTGTGTGGAAGGGGAGAACACACTTTTCAAAGAAGCAATGTTTTAAGCCTTTATACACTCTCACAGACTAAAGAATATGTTTACTTTTCAAAAAAACTAAGGAACCTGGAATACAAAGCATGGTTTGAACATCTGGGGACATGATACTAACCACGTTATACCCGATTCCGCGGTACATAGAGGTGCAGTATTACGGGGTTTTACTGTATATTATAGTTGCTACATTTAGTGCATAAAACTACTATTAAATTGTTTGAGTATTTTTTGCATTGTAAAGATGATGTACTATATTAAAAAGAAGTGCTTTTATTTATTTTATTTTTCTTTATTTCAGCCAAAGAGTTTGAAGGTGATAGCAGAGGGTACAGAAGTGCAGAGGAACAGGCTCGTGAAATTACTCGAAGCATCCGGAGAGAAGTCAAAAAGCTCTCGGACAAATGGAATGGGCTTCTATCTAGAACAGAACAGAGGCAGAAGAGGCTTGATGATGTTCTTGTTGTAAGTTTAACATTAATTCTTTTCTGAAAAATTGATTCTTTGCATGGTATGTCAAATTGTCAAATCAGGAAAACAAGTAAAGGGACTGAGAAATAACACAGATCTCTTCTGAAGAAATTTTTTTGGCAACAATAGAACATCTAGTGCATCTTGAACCAACCCAAAAGCATTTTTCATAAAGCCTCAAACTTGAACACTGTTTAGTAATTTCCAGATTATCTGGTTTTAACTGAAAATGTATAGTGCTGTATTGATGTATTAAAATGAAAGAAGAAAAACCCCCAAAAAGACTATAAAACAAGGCAACAATCTTTTGTACAGTGCGATTTAATGTTGTTTTTGTTAGTAGAGGTGCTTTTAATTTTTCTACTCTTAGAGAGAAGAACTAAAAGAATGACCTGAACAGTGACCAATATTTCAAATGAGATTAAAGCAAATTTTCTGTTGCATTTATTTTGTGCTTGTGCATAGATACATATTTTCTGAATATGCTAAAATTCTTCTGTTTCTGTAGAAAATGCAAACTTTGCAAAGAGCTATGGATGACCTGAATACAAGACTTCACTCTGCTGAGACTGCAAAATCCAAATGGCCTCCTGTGTCAGAATTTGTTCTTGACCAACTTCCAGAACAAGTAGATGAACTCAAGGTTTGTAGATTTTTTTTTTTTTGATTGTCTATCTACGTCATTTTTCAGAACTTGCATTTGTTTTCTGTGTGATTAATTTATGCTTTTAATGAAAATAAATTCTTTTAAATGTGAGTGTTAATGAAATTAGTAAATTGAATGAAATTATGCACATTATTCATGAGTGTTGGTTTTTTATAACTGTAGCTTACAAACAAAATGTTATTTAAACATTGTTACCTATAACTTGTCAGTTAAATATATTAATTCTTTATTTGTTCATGAGATTGGAAAATTTATTATTTTTTTCACCTGCTTATATGCAAATCTTTTCAAAGTTCATGCTCATTCTTCAAGAAATGATATAAAACTACTTTTGCCTCCTGCCGAAAAAATATATCTATATTACTAAATGGACAGATATTGCTTTAGCACGTTCCATGTCTCAATTAAAACTTGTAAAGCTAAAATTTAATACCTTTATGAACATCAATTGTTAGACATTCTTATTTCACGTTATTCTTATTTAATTATACATAGTTATTTCATGTTAGACATGTCATGAGTATTTTATTACAACTTCTATTTGTGAAAAATATAAGATAAGCTTTAATTGTTTAATATCTAGTATTGTAGAACCATAATCACATTGGTCCATAATTGCTTATTGACTTGGGGATTATATGCTAGTACTCCCAAAGAACTTGTCAAGTATGAGTATTTGCTACCAACTAAAAATCATTTAAAGTGTTCTTCTCAAGCATAGTAGTTTATAATAGTCTGCAAAAAATTTAAAAATGAATGAAATAAGAATGAATATTTTTAATTAAGTTATAACTGATTAATTTTGAAAAAATATTAAAAGAATTGATCAAATTTATTTTGTTTCAAAAATATCTTATCCCTCCCCCCTCCCACCAGGAAATATCTTACGCTCTTAAAGTTAATGCAAAGTACAATTGTAAGAAAAGTATTAATACTACTTTCCATGGATTGTTAAGTGAGCACAAATTATAAGCTAGAAAAAGGTTTAAATATTATTGTTAGTAAATGGTCCACGGACATGAGACTACCAGCTCTCCAATATTTTTGTTCAAGTGTTGTCATCATGTATGCCAAGAGTGGGTACAACTTTTAACTGTGCATGGCTTCAATGAAGTGTCTTGTCCTAGTGCTGAAAGATTCAAGACATACTTTCCTCGATCACTTCTGAAAGTTGCTTATCTTCTATTAGGAGGAAGCTAAAAGAACCTTTATAAGACAGATAAATGGGGAATCAAGAATTGCTTTGTCTACTAATTTTCAAGGCAACAACTGTAATATTGAGTCTGAAATTATAGACTTTCTCTTTCGGCTGCATTACGGCTGCGCTTTGTAGACAAATGTTTAGGCTGCTTGAAGGCATATGACTTTTACTGTTGCAAAGCTGAAAATTTTGAGAAATGTCTAAAGGCAACCATCTTCCTTTTAAAGTTTAAGCGGTTGGCCACTATGGCTCTTTAGGTGATACTGATATGATTGAAAGTTTTACATGTTGGGCTGACCAAGATTTTCCTCTTGAAACTAGATGTGACTATAACCTATATACTGTTTATTTTATTTATTTAGTCTATTTTTCTGAACTAAAACTTTAAATATACGTATGGTGTTTTGGGGTTTTTAATGGTCGATCATTTCCCTTGAACTTTTATTTTATATAACTGGTAGCATACAAGTGAGTCAATCATTTTTTTCAGGCTTTTAAGGATCGTACTGCACCCCTTCAAATGCATGTTGATGAGGTGAATGAGGCAGCTGCTCGGATCACTGGTTGCAATGTTTTGCTCTCACATTCCAACCTCAATAGGCTTGAAGAATTGAATACTCGGTGGAAAGTTCTGCAAATGGCCGTGGATGACCGGCGCAAACAACTGGAGCATTGTTTGCTTGATCAAGGTTCTGCGCAGCAGCAATTCCTTAGTGGTGAGTTTATTTCTGCATTTGATTTTGCTGAATAAAGTAGTGAGATATTTTGGAAATGAGAAGATATATTTTTGCTTGTTATAGTTTCTGACTAAGACTGTAAGATGATTTCTTTATTTTGCTACTGCAACAGTATTTGGAATTTATAATAAATCTGACTTCAAATCAAAAAATCCTTATCATGTGAATACATTACTACACTGAAACAAGTTGAAGTTTGTAAGTTCATGTTTGAATTTGCTCATAGCTTCACATCATATTGTTCAAAAACATTTTTTATATGTTACTAAGTTTTTTTCAGAACAGTGAGGAACAGCAACAAGCTCTGTGTCAAGCTTGACTGGTCTTAGTTAATTTATCAAATCCCCAGTGTAGATCAAAAGCTCTTTAAAAATTTATTTGACCTTATGTAGATCTCCTTTGAATACCTCTCCAGTAAAGGTAGTATCTTTCTTAAGATAAGGAAATTGACACTGAACGGAATATTCTAAATGTGGTCTCTCTAAACTTTTCTACAATGGCAGAATCCTTAAGATTTGTAATTGATCTATTGCTTTTAAAATAATAGACTAAAACAGTACAGTATTATTTTAAAAAGTAGTAAATTAAAAACTGGCATATTATTGCATTATTTATTCCAAGTAGATATTATTTGGTATAATCTTAGGCCATTTATCTGCTTAATTTTCAATACAGATATTGCAGTTGTCAGAAATAATATGCCAAGTGTAATAGAAATACTGATTTTTTTTTCATTATGAGCCTTTTTTATATTCATATCGGTACAAATCAGTATTTTCTGTTTTGTAATTTTTGTACAAATGCCTTTTATTCCTGTAGCATCTGTTAGTCATCCGTGGGAGAGAGCAGTAGCTGGAAACAAAGTGCCTTATTATGTGAAGTAAGGAAACATTTGTAATTTGTTATAAAATACTTTGAACTTTTGCTGTCAAAACCTGTAAGTTTACATAAAATACTATTTTTCAGCCATCTAACTGAAACTACCCACTGGGACCATCCAAAAATGATCGAACTAATGGATTCCTTAGGTAAGGAAATTCTAATTACTGAAATAATCTTTCTTGTTCTGAAATAATCTTCTTCATGTTCTGTTAGCAGCTTTTTATATTATTTATTAGTATATATTTTATTAGTTTAATTAACACATTTGCCAAAAACACTCTGCATAACTGTTGTATAACCGTTGTCACGTATAACTGTTGTAAAGAAAAGAAAATCTTCTATGGTACACTTATACAATCAATGTAGTTGCCAAAAAATAATTTTTTTTTTGGCAGCAGTTTTGACAGGCATTATACCAGCCTAGCTCGTTCCAGAGCCTGTTGCTGGTTATCATAGTTGTATTTGTACATTAGAGTAGATTGCTCAATTGAGCTCTTCATGAGTAAACAATTGTGTTGGCTGTTTGTACAGAAATAAATTGTGCCTCATACAAACTTCTTTGCTTATCATTTTTGCAGCATGTTGGTTGTGCAACCAACCATGCCACCTGTGTATCATTAGAAGAGACTTCAAAACTGGAATTAGATTGCAAACACTTACAGTAGAGCGCCGCTTATCCGGACACTGTTTAACCAAATGTCCAATCAACCGGATCAGTCAGGGATCATGCGTTTTTTTCCCCTGCGCTCTGCAAAAAAAAAAAAATGTTTTTTCTATTTATTAAAACACTAAAGTCCTGACCTTCAGATTGGAGGTCGAAAACCATCTTCCTTTGCCTTTTGGCGTTCCAAGAAAGAAGGATCACCCCATGTTCGATTTAGTTACAATTAGAATGGGGAGTAGAAGGAACTGAACAAAAGGATTAAGATTCTTTTTAGAACCATTAGAGCGGAAGTAAAGTATTGAAGCTAACAGAAGGAAAATAGTGGAAGTACTGCATTCATTGTCAAGGGGTCGAGTTAAATTATTTATGCTTAACTAAATTTATAAGAACACTGTTGCTGAGAAAGTCACTTGAATAAAAGATAGACCATGCACCTTGCAAAATCATCACGTGGTTGTGCGCTTTCATCCTGGACACGTGTTACACAAAGCTAAAGGAATCCACATTTTTCTGATTGCAATCTGTAAGTGTAGAAGGTGTTTTTTAAACATGTCTGGGAAGCGCAAAAGAGTAGTGTTATCTTTTGATAAAAATATAGAAATTGTGAAAAGATTGAAAAAAGGAGAAAATGGAAACAACATAGCCCTTGCATATGTGTTGGTCGTTTCTAATAAATTGGAACTGAATCCGTTTAACTTATAATAAACATTTATTTGGTCAGAGACATGGCTAAAAATAACAACAGTAAAAACAGATGAACATGAGTATAAAAATTAAAAGAACATAACGAAAAAGACGGCGAGTGCTGGCAAGAGCCCCGTAAGAAAAGGATCTGCCTTAGGAACTCCTGTACGCAGCTTTTATGCTGCCAAAAGGGCTCCCACGCATGTGCAGAATCGGCACTCCTACGCATGTGCAGAATGCTCCAAGAACTATTTTACATTTGAGCGTGCACATTATGCAAATTATTATAAAAAAAGAAGATAACTTTCTTCAAAATAATATTTAATTAAATGATAAGAAAAATCCTTTAAAAATTAGACATTTATGGCTATCACGGCCTCCCCTCTTATCATTTAAAGATAAAAAAAAGTTTTAAATTAACTCAACCTAAAAAAAATTTAACTTATAAAAAAAATTTTAGCCTTAGGTTAGTTACAATTTTCTTTCTGCAAACAATTGTTAATTTAACAAACATACAAAAACCTCTTTCATATTCTGCCCTAATTTCCATGAGATGATGCATTTTTTTCTTTCTTTAGAAGCAATCTGAAAAACAAACACATATACAATTGAAAAACATTTAACAGTCACAAAAATTCCACTCAATGACACTTGAGTCCATGATCCTTCTTACGAGACTTCAAATCTTCAAAAAGATAACACTTTTTTTTTTTTTTTTCAAAAACAGCAATTCCGAAAATCAATCATCACTAGATGTCTTGCACCTTCTATAATCTAATATCTCTTTATAACATCAGATAAATCTGAAACACCAAAAACAAAATGCAAGTAAACTATTCAAATCAGCATTAAAAATAATCTATATAATCTTAAGTTGCAAACAGTATTAATATAGTGAACATTTTAACAAAGAAAAATAAGCTCTTTTACAATTTAACAATTTCCCTTTCAAAAATGATTAACACTTATTATAGCAGCCAAATTTTAAAAATATGACTAGAGAATAGAGCACTGTTATACATTGTACAAGACTATTCATGCTGTATAAGTTACAATAAAAAGTTATTTAAAATATTTTTATACGAAAAAAAATATTTAGTTTAAAATTAATATAGTTGCATTAATATAATACTTTAAATTTACAAAAAATATAGACATCTCATGATACATTGGTCTTACAGGAAAAATGGAACACAAGTTCCTAAGTTAAATCTTATACAAAAAAATTTTCTACAAAAATTTGCAATTCCTGACTGGAAAGTGGTTTCGTGAAGATGTCAGCCACATTCTCCTTACTGCTAACATGGCTCACATTGAAAATATTCTTATAAACTAGATCGCGAACAAAAAATAATTTTACGTCAATGTGTTTACTTCGATGATTTTCTATTGGAGACTTAACAAAATCTAACGTGGCCTGGTTATCTACATAAAGGATAGATTTAATTTTACCTTTTTCAAAAATTCTATTTTCGATGCATTCGTTAACTATTCTGTCAAACCATACTAGTTCTTTTGCTGATTCGGCCATCGCGATAAACTCTGCTTCCATAGTAGAAAGGCTGACAGATCTTTCCTTAAAAGTACGCCACTCTATGGGAGCGTTATCTAGCAATACGAGTTGACCACCTAGCGAAGTCCTATCATCTCGGTTTGACGCGTAGTCAGCATCAGAAAAAGTTATAATTTGAATTTTGTTGCACTTTAAGTTTAATTTCAGCTCTCTAGTATTCGAAACATATCCTAACAATTTTAAAAGGCCGTTCCAGTGAACAATGCCTGGATTATTCTGGAATTGGCTAAAAATGTTTACGGCATACGCAATATCAGGCCGCGTTCTGTTCGCAATAAAAGCTAGGCAACCTAACAGATTTCTGTATGGGTATTTTGACATTTCTGAAATTTCATTTTCGGTTTTTGGACAATTGTCCTTAGAATAAATAATGTCTTTACTTATTGGTAGAGATGTTATAGGAATTTTAAAATTGCAAAATCTATCGCATACTTCTTGAATATAATCGAGTTGATGCAATCTCAAATCCTCCCCTCTCTTGTCGAATTCGACTCCTAGTAATTTCTTAGTCTTTCCGAGAATTTTGAGGTCAAAGTATTTACAAAGTAAATTTATCGCACTATTTATATCTTTTTCTTTTCGTCCAAAAATGACAATGTCATCTACATATACAAGTAATACAACCATAGAATTGAAATAAACACAATTACAAGATAAAAATTTGTTAAAACCACACTGAAGCAAAACTTTATCCAATTCGTGAAACCAAAGACGACCACTTTGGTGCAACCCATAAAGAGCTTTATTTAGTTTACAATAATAATTTTCTTTTCCTTTTACTGAGAATCCCGGGGGTTGTTTCATAAAAATAACTTCATCTATCAGGGCATAAAGATACGCGCTTTTGATATCACACTGAACGTTAAGCCATTTTCCGAAAACTACCAGCAAAGTAAAGAAAAAGCGTATTACCGCAAAATTAACTACGGGGCTGAAAGTTTCTTCATAGTTAAGACCCCGTACTTGAGTATAACCTTGAGCTACGAGTCTGGCTTTAAAACTCAAAATTTCGCCTTTCTCGCCTTTCTTTACTGTATATACCCATCTCGAACCGATAGGAGTTATATTTTTATTTTCCGGTAGTTTAGCTAACGTCCAGACATTTCTTTCTCGCATAATCTGATATTTTGTTTCCATGGCTTTCCACTAATTATCCTTTTCATTTGATTTTAAAACTTGCTTATAGGTTTGCGGAATCTTGATGTCCCCGTCTAGTCATGAAAAATTTCCCTTTACACTAGAACATGAAGGCTGACTAGAAGTTTCCCCTCTTGATTCCTTTTTAGCTCTGAAATTAAATGTATCGGGATCATATGCTATATTATTTCTTTCACAATACTTCTGCACATCGTACCGCGATCTAAGTCTTTTATTTTTACCTTCTTCAAAATAATAAACATCCACCCTAGAACCATCCTTCCTAGGAACCACTTTACGAGTCCATGAAACTTCTCGCAAAGGTTTCCTATCACTTTCTGAATCCGATTCACTTTCTGATACCCCCTCCCCAGCGCCTGTTACGTCAGAATCTGACGATGTAAAAATTTGTTCTTTCTCAAAATCCGAATCGCTTTCAGGCTTTGCTGGGTTTTCCGCGACAGGCCAGAAAAGGGTGCTTTTATCTTTTTCCCATGATTCGGTTTGGAATTCGTTTTTGAAGAATGAGTTTTTGATGGGCCATTATCCCTTCTAAAGGACCCATTAATTTTTGCTAAGAAATAATTCGAAGCTAATACAATTCTTAAAAGAATAGCAGAGATTTATTTATGAAAAATATTTCAATAACTTCACAATACAACGTTAAAAAAATATCACCTAAAGCCATTCGTAAAAAAAAAAATAAAGTTGACTAGATTTTTATATTTTATGAATAAAATTTAACTATCGGGCATTTCACACAGAGTCGATGCAGCTCAAGAAACAACTATCCCTAAGAAAGTATTCTAAGGCATATGGTCCGTCTCACCGGGTAAAAACGTCAACTTCCCGCTCGCTCTCTGAGCAAACGTCTCAAGAGAAGTTCTAAAAGGATTAAGAGAGAGAAGCGAGCGAGCACTACGCTTAAATACCAGAGGGTGATTTGCGTATACCGCTAAGCACGTGTACGCACATGCGTCGATGACACGTGATGTGCATTCGTGAAAATTCTCGATCGGGAAAACCGGCAACGTCCCCAAGTGGCGGATTTAACCAACTAATCAGTTTGAAAAAGATTTGCGAGTCGGGAGGTACGTCGCAACTTAGTTGACTTTTACTGTTTACAATGTTAAAGGCTTAAACCAAATAAAGAAGTAAGTTACGAAATTAATTTTACTTTTGAATTAAGTGGTGAGAATTTAAAAAATAACATTTCCTATCAGTTTTCTTTGAACGAAACATTTATGGATTCGATAATTTTGTTACTTTCGGGAATATATATTCGGTAGCCTTTCCTTTTAAATGCATATCCTATTAGAATACCCTTTTGAGCTTTTAAATCAAGTTTATTTCTTAGTTGCTTTGGGATTCCTACGAAAGTTACCGTACCAAACGGTCTTAAATGCCGTACCAATGGTTTTCACCCCCCATATAATTCAAACGGTGTTTTCTCCTGCTTCGAATGGCAAACTCTGTTCCAGGTGTAAGTAAAATAGAGCATTGCTTCTGGCCAAAATTCTTGTGGCAAACCGCTCTCCTCCAAAATTACCCTGGTGTTATCAGCAACTGTACGATTGAAATTCTCAGCAATTCCGTTTTGCTCTGGGCTATAAATATTCGTCAATTCGTGTCTTATCCCCTTTTCTTTACAAAAACTATCTAGTTCATGATTCACAAATTCGGTCCCATTATCTGTTCTTATAGCTTTTACTGATTTCTCGAGAAACTTTTCTGCCCTAATTATGTGATATTTGAAAATTTCCGGCACTTGATTTTTACTTTTAATGGGATAAATTGAACTTCTCCTAGAATAGTCATCTATTATTGATGAATAGTATCTTTCCCCGTTTTTACCTTCCACGTTGCATTTCCCCATACGTCTGCATGGAGCAACTCCAACGGTTGACTAGATCTTATTTTCTCAATAGGCTTGAAACTAACACGTTTAAACTTACCCAATTTACAATTATCACATGTAATTTTAACATTTTTAAACTTAGGTAATCCTTTTACAGCAGATAAATCACCGGTTTTACGTATACACTCGGTATTTACGTGCCCTAATCGCTTATGCCAAGTTTCAATATTTACATGACTATTTTCAGTGGAAGTACTCATATTTACATGACTAGATTTTAAAGGTAATTGATTAGATTTTTCAGAATTTACAACATATACATCATTTTTTAACTGAGCTTTTAAAAGGACATTTCTATCTGAAATCTCCACGAAACCACCTCCCCCGCAAAATTTGGCACCACCTTGGTCGAATTTCGGACCAGACAAAATATTCCGCCGCAGGCGGGGTGAATACATTACATCACGCAGTACAATATGTCTATATCCAAATTTAAGCTTGATTTCCCCCTTTCCTATAATTGGAAACGTTTGATTTTTAACAGCTACAGACATCCTAACATCTTTAACAGGAACAAATGTCCTAAACCAGTCCCGGTTGGAACATAAATGATGGTCCGCTGCGGTATGAAAAAGCCACACGGAGGATTTTTCCCACATTTCACTATTATTTGCTTGAGTGAGAAAAAACGACTGATACTCACAATGTTCGGCTGGTGAAGGGGACCTTCTCCTGTCCCGGGAATTCCATCTCCTTCGAGGACTCCATCGGCGATTTCGATGTTGGCTCGCATCTCCGCGATTTCGGAAATTCCTTGGCTGTCGCTGATTTTTAAAGTTAATTCCGGCTTTTTCGCTAAAAGAAGTCCACTGGCTTGGCTCTTGAGTAAACTTGGGGCAATTTGACTTCAGGTGTCCCAACTGGTGGCACTTCCAACAGTGAATATTGCTCCGTATTGAAAGAACTTCAGCTCCATTTCTGCTAGTTTCTCTCAAGTTTTGCCGATTTTCCTCAATAATTAGATCAACGATTATTTTCTCAAATTTAAACTCGCTATTAGGTCTCGTAAGGATGGATTGTACCACATGATCGTAATTTTTTGGTAAATTTTGCAAGAGTTGAAACAAAACGCAATCTTCAGGAAAATCCGGATATGCAACTTTAATCTTGTCATAAATTCTCTGCAAACAGGCCGCGTACAAGTTCAGCTTTTCATTGTTCTCTGGTGTACAGTTGTTCAGTTCTGCAAACATCTGCATACTTACGCAACGATTTTCTGGATAGAAGTGAGTCTTTAACTTTTTCCAAGAATCCGCGGGCTCCGTGCAATTTTCTATTTTTTTTTTCTGAGATTCAGTTCTACATTCAAAAAAATTATAGAAAGGGCCGCTCGTTTACGTTCTTTAAAGTCCTTTATTTCCTTGTCTGTAATTTCAGATTCAGCACTTTTAACAGGCTCCTTTTCAGTTCCTTCAGTAATATCCCAACAATTTCTGTCCAGAAGCAGAAATTTTGTGTTTGTAGCCCACTCAACGTAGTTTGTATTGTTTAATTTCTCAATCTGCAACGTCTGAGTGGCCATTTTTTTTTCTTTTAATGCAAAAATAATGCACAGTTCCAACAAAAGTATTCGGCAAAAGCACAAAAATCCGATCTATAAACAGTCGGCCTCCCCGACGAAAATATTCAGCCAGCTTCGTTTGCACAAGGGAAGGGCGTTCCTGGGCCCATAACCCGTCGTGTTGGGCATTTCTAATAAATTGGAACTGAATCCGTTTAACTTATAATAAACATTTATTTGGTCAGAGACATGGCTAAAAATAACAACAGTAAAAACATATGAACATGAGTATAAAAATTAAAAGAACATAACGAAAATGACGGCGAGTGCTCGCAAGAGCCCCGTAAGAAAAAGGATCTGCCTTAGGAGCTCCTGTACGCAGCTTTTATGCTGCCAAAAGGGCTCCCACGCATGTGCAGAATGCTCCAAGAACTATTTTACATCCGAGCGTGCACATTATGCAAATTATTATAAAAAAAGAAGATAACTTTCTTCAAAATAATATTTAATTAAATGATAAGAAAAATCCTTTAAAAATTAGTCATTTATGGCTATCAATATGGCATCGGTACATCAACTGTGTCAGATATTAAAAAAACAGCGATGTAATGGCAAACACGCCATTTATAATGTGATAAAATATGCACTACTACAAATGCCAGTCCTAAGCCTGGAAAAAGTATGAAGGGAAGCTGCCTAAAAACCTAGCCCTTTATGTGCTTTAAAGTTGGCAATCCAATTATCCGGATTTTTCTTTAGCCGGATCTACCTTGGTCCCCACCAGTCCAGATAATCAGCACTCTACCGTATTTAGAAATTAGGTCTTTTTCAGCTAGTAACTTTAAAGTTTAATAACATCTGCGTGTTTGCTAAATCACCACAATGATCTTAAAGTGGAAGTCCTTGTTTGTTTAAGTCAATAATTAGTTGCTTGGGTGAGAAGATCAAGAATTTATCTGTTAAAACTTTTTCATTGTACTTAATATATCAAAGCAAGAGATACAAATTTTTGAATGTAATATGTTCACAGGGACGTAACTAAGAGGGAGAGGGGAGGGGCACTAAAGCCTGGTCTTGCCTGTGTTGGAAAAGACCTAGTTATATCTGCGCATGTTCAACTCAATTTTGGCCAAACATCTGAAAACCTGTGCTGTTTAAATGGTTTTGTGAAGTTTTAATTGAGATCACTAAAACTTGTCAATAGCTACTAAACAAAAAAAAAGTAAGAAAATCGGTTGAAAACAGAAAAAATGGTTCTTAACTGTTTTGTCTTTGCCTATTTATATATAGATAATTGCATAAATAAATTATTACCCATTATCCAAATACTTCTTTTTTTACGAAACAATATTTTCCGGGCTTATAGGCCGTGGGCCAACCAAGATGGACCAAGGCCTATAAGCCCGGAAAATATTATGTTTGGTATGGACACCGGCCGTGAAAGCCTAAGTTACTATACTTCTTTTTTTCATTTGCATGACAAGCGTGTTGTTATGGATATTATTTTATAAAATAATATGGAGGAAATTCATACATTAACTACTATATAAAATCATAAATATATGTTAATGGTTTCATAGATGTCGGGGCACAGGGGTACAATGGTACATACATGGGCACACGTTTACAATGGCACCCCTATTAGCGCATAAAAACGAACACTAATACAAAACTGGCAAACGTTTGCTTCACTAATACCATAACTCAAATACGTTAGAAATGTTTTTTTGTTTAACCCATCAAATGCTTCCATGGAGGTTCACCTGGGACCCCCCATCTTGTTGGTGTAGTCTGAACTCCCAGCACATTTGTACTCCCACTAGCACATTAGTAGCCCCATTTCTAAAGCTCTGTGAATGCTTATGCATGATGTGTTTTGTTCTTTAAGCAGATGTTAGCGGAAAAATAGTATCAGGAATGTACTATGTTTGAACTTAGTTAACATGTTTTCTTGAAAATGATGTAACATGAGTAAGATGAGTGTCCTAAATTAAAAAAATTCTTTGGCACCCTGAATATTTATGTTGTGGAGATTTGACTGCACAGTGTTCCCTCACCACTTCGCGCTTCATGTTTTGCGGCTTCAGTGCTTCGCGGGTTTTTCCAACATATCCATCAAAAAATAAAAATTAAAATATACAACTGTGTCGGCAGCCACATTGCGGAAAGGAGCGTTGTTTCATGTTTATGCGCGAGAGAGATCCTGTTTTCCTGTTTCCATGAACGCGAGAGAGAAGGATCCCTGCATGTCAAACAAAGAGATGAGTTGACTCAGAGTACATACCACAAACTCTCAAAAGCTCCACCAACACAAGACTCTTCGCCTGTCTCAGAAAGCAATGTTGATTACTGTACTATAAGGTTTTATAATTAACCTTATTAATTAGCACTGACACGTTTTAGTAAATACGTATACTGTTGTAATTTTTGTATTAAATGTGTATAAATTATAAATACTATTTACATATTTAAAACATACTCGAAAATTCCGAGGGGCAAATCCTACTTCGCGATTTTTCAGCTTTCACGGACGGTTCTGGTCCCCATTAACCGCGAAAAACGAGTGACCACTGTATATTTGAAATTGAAAATAAATTCATTTAAAGATTGAAAAATATATTTGTTTTAAGCTTGGATAACTGTTTGATACCTTTACCTCTTTTCCCAGCTGAACTGAATGATATCAGATATTCAGCATACAGGACAGCCATGAAACTCCGCACTGTTCAGAAGAAAGTGTGTTGTAAGTATTTTATCATTAAAGTGCGTCCGAAAAATTTCAGAAAGCTTGATTTTTATATTCAAATTGATGTCAAGTTTTAGTACTTTCCATGAATTTGTACTTAAAGTAATTAATCAAATTTGCTGTACATTATAATTATTATGAAATGTATTTTTATTATAGCCTTTAATTTTTTAAAATTTGATGTTTTTTGCCAGAGTATTTTAAGTGATGGAATCAGTCACTCAAAAATTCTAGTTTGGACATTTATTGTAAAACTCTTATGGTTTTAATTTCCTTTTAAAGAGTGTAATTTTTTAAATATCTCTCTAAAAAATCATTATATGTGATAAAACTAAAGAAAACAAAATTGAGAGTAAGGTGAATTCAAAAGGGCAATAGGGGAAGGGCACATAAACAAGGCAGCAGGGGCCAAAAAAAAAGTAAGAAAGAAAGCAACAGGGCACTGTGTCTTGCCAATATCATGCCTCATTTGTAGTAATGTTTTCAGCTCTCATTCCTAAACATTTTTTGCAACAGATCTTTGATAAAGTTCTGATTTTGATAGTTGATTTGATGAAATCAAGAAGTAAATGTCAATTTGACAAATTTAAAAAATGATGGAAGAGTTGAATATAATAAGAAAAATTATTCTCAGGTAGTGATACTAAATTTCTGCTTTATGGAATATTTTAAGGAATTATTTATTATTAGATGCATACAAAAGTTATAAATGAGAAGACAGAAAGGCACATAATACCAGATGGGAATAGCAACAAAGAAGCTGAAATCTGAGAGGACCTCTATGCCTATAAAAAATATTAAGATCTTAAAAAAAAAAAAAAAAAAAAAGAAAACAAAGAAAATGGGGTTTCTCAAATTCTAGGAAATTTTTTATAAGTAAAGGGTCAAACACCAAATAGCATTTCTGAATGATCGTAATAGAACGAAAATTGCCAACAGATGTACATAAACACAGGAATTGAATAATCAACAATACATTCTGTAATCCTGCTTAAACTATGCTTTATATTCTATGTAATCTACTTTTATAACTTTTTGTGTAGTCTATGTAACATGCAGTTTTTTTTTACTTTCAGTGGACTTGGTGAATATGAACAATGCTATTAACGCTTTTGATCAACATGGTTTGAGGGCACAAAATGATAAATTGATCAGTGTCCCAGAGATGGTCACTTGTCTTTCCTCCATTTATGAAGGAATTGCCACTGAAAATAATTCCCTTATCAATATTCCTTTGTCTTTGGACTTATGTCTCAACTGGTTGCTCAATTTGTATGATACGTAAGTATTACATTCAGTTTTAATTTTGATTTGTTTATTAATTTCCTTTTCTGTATAAATTACTTTTGCTGCAATTGTCATTTTAAAAAAATAAGCATTAGGACTGCATGTGCCTAAAGACCTCATTGGTTTATATTAATTGTTAAATTTTTGGAGAGGGAAAAAAGTGTACTAGGGATCAGGGATGTTGAATTCATGCAGGCACCAGGAAAAGTAAAAATTCCGAACTAGAGACAAGATTTTTTTTCTTTAATAATTTGCGTAACAAAATATCTTGTAATTTTTAATATTTGGAAAAAGGAAGAAAAACCTTTACAATCAGCAATAGAAGTTATAGATTAACTATATTGTTTGTGGAAGAAAAAAAATAATTGAAAAGCTGATTGATTGATCATTTAAGTGCAATTGCTAATAAACAAACATTCAAGTGTTTGTTTATTAGGAATAAGAAAAACTACAATTAATAAGAAAAACCAACTGAGTATCAGAAAAGCAGATTACAAAATGTTCACTTTTAAGTTTCAACTGTATGTAAAGATCATAAAAAAAAAAAAAAAAAAATCTCAAAATAAGATGTTCATCCTTCTGATCAAGTGTGTCATTGAACAATTGACACCAAAGAATGAAACATTCATTCCTTTGTCTGCCATAGAAAAAATTTTTTGATGCTGTTTCTTTTCACTCAAGATCCCTCTCTTTCCTATGTTTTATTGTAAGTAAATCATTTATTTATTGTTTTGAATATAAGTTAACTGAGACTAATTCATGTATGTTTCTCTTTCAGTGTTACTAGAACTGGTTACATACGTATCTTGTCCTTTAAAGTAGGAATCATTTTACTAAGTAGAGGAAGCTTAGAAGACAAATTTAGATGTAATTAATTATTTTTATATTGAAAACAAAAATTTAATTTTTTCCCATTACTTGTAATGTTGAAATTTCATTAAGCTGTGAATAAACTTTAAGCAGGATATTAATTTATGTTATTTGCATTTTTTTTTTAAAATACAGAAATGTTTGTGAATATTTTGAGTTTAATGGTTAAACATATTTTAGAATTGTATAATTTGTGTTACTTGGTTTTTGTATTGAATTGGTCACCTCCTCTTAATACTACGAGTTGAAACATGGATGGGGCTTGTGTAACCAGGGTGTCTACCGGTCACCGAATTCCCGAAAAGTCACTAAATCGGAAAAGGGGTCACGGAAGTCCCCAAAAAGTAACGAAACTGGCTAACCGGTCACGAAAAAATTCGACGGCACTGAATGTTTTTTTCTTGGCCATAATCGCCACAATTCGCGGCACAGCTATTTTTAGAATTGAAAGTGGGGTTAATTAATGGGTAGATGGTAGATATAATATTCATTTTAAATAATTTCACACTTTCGTATTATCGGACGTGTGGTTTTTCCGTATTTTCGGTGAAAATGGAAATTTAAAAAAATTTCGTTTTCGCAAAAATTCGTAATTTTGGAGGTTTTTCTTTTTTATTTTTTCTTTTCTATAAATTTTTTTTTAACGTAGCCTACGTACATGCCTAACAAATGTTACAAATCACGAGTATTCCTTTTTTTGCGCTTTCAAGCGTCAATACCGATTTTTTACACATTTCAAAATCCAGTTGCATCGGTTTCGGTAAAACTTTCTAATTCTCGTTTGCTATCGGATTCTTCCTCTGGGGCATCAATAACTTCGAGTTTATCATTATTTTTATCTATCTCAAGTTTCAATTTCTGTAGTAAAGGACTTGCACGGACGTCATTTCGCTGCGCCCCCGCGAAATTTAATCAAATTGAGGATTTTTTAAAATTTATTTTTAGCCTTAATGTTTTACTGATCATATCAGTTGATTATCATTATTAAATATTTCAGCCTTATTAAGACTATAATTTTAATATTTTTGCTAGAAAAAAAAATTTCTCATATTTTTTTTGCATGCAATTAAAAATGTTTTTCAACGTTAGATTGTCTTTAACATTAGGTTTTTACCATATCGAGTGCTCATTATATATTGTTACAAAATAAATAAATAACATTTCTTTCTATTTTCTTTTAATGTATATTATAAAAACATGTAAAAAATTTAGCAATTGTTTTTCATATACTATAATGTGATGATTAAATTCGACAAAATACTAATCCTGATGTTTTTAATTCTGCCTCTTTTTAATCTTAGAAATTCTTTAGTCAAGTAGCTCAAAGTAATACACATATATATTAATAAAACATCTACTATGGTGGGCACAAGTATTAAAAGTTGAAGCTCGAAAACATGTTTATTTCTTTAAAAAATACAATGAGTTTTTACAGATTTAATTCAAGACTTTACGTATTAATCTAAATTCCGAAGAATGTAGGACTTACCACACTTTTTTTTTGCTAGACATTTAGCTCCAGTAATAAAAGAATGTAAAAACTTAAAATTAAAAAATTTATGTTAAGAAATTCAGCATTAATTTGTCATTTTATTAAATCGTTATTAAAAATAAAGTTTTTAAAAACAGGTTTTATGAAAATATACTAGGTCACTAAATAAGTTTACAGAGTCCCCGAAAGGTCACCAAATTGACTTTGTCAAACTTGGTAGACACCCTGGTAACCCCCCCCCCCCTATTGATATTTGTTGGCCTGAAATTCCAACAGTAATAAACTGAGCACATTAAAGCTTTTTGACATTTCCTAATACGATCCTGTTTAACTGCCTATTTAAGCATTTTTGTATTATCCTCATAGGAGCATAAATACTAAACCTTATACCTAGAAGGACAGAAGGGCCACTATGTCCATGAATATATAATATATTGTTTAAATTTTAATTCATGGTTGTGGATAATATAAATTTTATTTAAATGGTTGATATAAACTTTCAAATGATCGAATGAAAAAGTCTATTTACTCAATACAGAAAAGCAGATAATTCATCGTTTCTTATCTAAAAATTAAATTGTTAAAGAACAAATATGTGAAGTAGTAATAAATAGTTTTATAAAAAGTTTATTTTATTGTAATCATTATTTTACAAAACTTTTTTTCTATTTAACTGTTTGAATTGTAATTTGTTTTCATATGTACTTAAATAGATTTATTTTGCCTGATTGCTGATGTAAATGGGTGTGCTGATGAGAGAAAATTAGGCTTATTATTACATGATTGTGTACAAGTGAGTTTAGTTTTTATATATTTTTTCTTTTCTATTGTAGAAAAGTTAATATATTCAAATTATTGTATCTTATTTATCTGTTTCTTCATAGATACCCCGCTTACTGGGTGAAATAGCAGCATTTGGTGGAAGTAATATTGAACCTAGTGTCAGAAGCTGTTTTGAAAAGGTAATGATGTGCTCCTATCATACATGATTACCATACAGTTTTGTGAGTATTTTGCTACTTTTGTGAAAATGAGATCAATTTTATAAAATTTGCATCATGTTGGGGGAGGGGATAGTAAAAACAAAAATGGTGATCTAACATAAAATTTTAAAAAGAAAAATATATCAACTTTATATTTTCTTTTGAATCAACTAAAGAAGTTAGAAATGTTTGAAAATACTGTTTTTTTTATGCCAATGAGTGTATATGCATTTTAAAATATTTTAAATTGCAAATTTTGTCTTGAGCTTCCTCTTCTCTTTTTTTGATGCAAATTTTTACGACGAGTCCATTTTTTGGAGCCAGAAATTCAAGTTGTGCAATCTCTGACACTGTTATTCATTTTTAATCTTAGGATCTGTTTGAAATGTAAAATAAGAAAAAGAAAAACCAATGTTTCTCTAACATGACTAATAATTTCTCTTATAGGCTGGCAATGCAAAAGATATTCAAGCAAGCCATTTCCTTACTTGGCTGCAGCAAGAACCACAATCTTTAGTATGGCTTCCCGTCTTACATCGTATGGCTGCAGCTGAAACGGCAAAACATCAAGCCAAATGCAATATTTGTAAACAGTATCCTATTGTTGGTTTTAGGTAAGTATAGACTTGCAAGTTGTCTCCCAACAAATGCAATATAATGAGTACAGTATTAACTAGCATAAATTTTAATTTAAAAAAATATATATATCGACATTAGACTTTCACATCTAACGTATGGGAAGGACTTCCACAAATATTAAAATTCATCTGTTTTTCTGATAAACATTTGGATCATTTATATTGTTTCAAACATACAATAGATTTTTCTCTTAGATTGGCGTAATACTAGGCTTGCTTTTAAAAAAAATAGCTATCATATGCAAACTTTGCTTTTTTTTCTGTTGATTAATTTTTTGTTCTCAAGAATATTTATATAAAATTTCACAAGTTATGGAAATACTCACATATTTAATGCTGTTTCCAGCAGAGAAACCATTAATCAATGTGCATACCATGAGCTGTCATGATTAAACTGGGTAACTACCATGTTTTGCAAGCTTTTGTGGTACTTAATTTGGCAACATTAATATTGCAAGATTTGTTTCATATTTTCGGAAATTTATTCATTATGATACTTTTCTTGATTTCATGGCAGTATTTCTAGGTAATTCTCTAACATGATATTTTTTTTATTAAGTTATATCATATAATGTTTCATGTAATAACTCAATAACAATAATACAGTAAAATGGTAAAAATTAAATAAATAAGCTATGCTATATGTACAAATAAAATATAAACATATGAAATATGATGGTTATGTGCAGCCGTTCATTTAATAGAATGTCTTTTTGTTAATCAATCATATCAAGCAGTCATGACTAAAAACCATCAATTAGTTCTTTATTTGCAGTGTCCACATAAAAAAACACATTCCAAACAAAACAAAAAGACAATAAATAACATCAACGTTTTATCTACGCTATTTGCATGTCATGAACCCTCAGAAATTTCTTGCGAAATCGCTTTTTAAATAATCTTCGAGGTCTCGGGTCACATGATGTAGAAACTGATGAATTATTGGTTCGTTCTTACAAAATTTGCTCACGTTATGTAGGTTTTTCCCGCCGTGAACAAAAGGTGGAAAGCGAAAATATATAAAATGCCTACAGTTGTCTGTAGGTCACTTTAGTTATTGTGCTTTAAAATCGAAACTGAATTTAAAAAGCAGTTTGAAAGAGTTATTAGTTTTTTAATGTTATATATATATGTTGTGTATAAACCCATCATTTTCTTCATAATATGAAATCGATAGGTTATTTTATTCAAAGTTCAATTGGGCAAACTTTCTTATGGGGGGAAGGAACATGAAAGGGTTCAAAGGAGTACCAGGGTTCGCGCTAGGCCGCGCGAATCCCCGACTATTTTTTGAAATCTCACTCAAAAAATGTTCTTTTGCGCGCTATTCCCGCAACTAACGGACACGCGTTCAAAACATCCCGAAACGAAACTACTATTCTAAACTGATAATTCAATACAAACTAAATGGAGTATTGTTAGTTTTCAACTAACATCTTATCTTCATTAATGAAAAGAAGAATCTAGGAACCCTATTTAACATATATAATAACATGGGCGAAAGATTGACATCTTCTTCATTCCTTCGGATTATTGAACAATTTAAGCCCTTTGTGAATGCAGACTTATCTTCATTCATTCTATTCACAGAGGGCAAAATCAAAAAAAGGAGTGGAAAATGGGAATCTTCCTTGGTCACAAGGTTAATAGAGAATGCTGGTTTCTAAAATATACTGTTTTCATTGAAAAACATCAATAGATAAAATGACATATGATCAGAAAAATAGAGAAAATATTAAACTAATTTTTAGGTTTTTTTTTTTTTTGTAAAAATCACACATCAAAGAATTTTGGTTAGTTAACTAAAATACCAGAGGATCTTTTTCATGCTTAACGTTTTGTAAAGCACCCATTTTTGAGATCGCGAATTTTGTGAAGGATCCATTTTGTGTGAACTTTGTTGATGTTTATTTCTTTGCTGAGCATAGCTTAGATAATAATCTTTTATTACATAGTTTGTATTGGATCATGATCGGACAATTCAGTAATATTTTTAAAGACAAAAACAAAGAGAAAAGTTCCCACTTGAATTTTAAAAATCCCACTTAAATTTTTTTTTAAGGTGGGAAATCCCACCTTGTATTTTTCCCCAGTGTGCACCCTGGCTACTAGATTGGTAAGTGGTCTTTCAGACTTAGATTATGAGGTTAGGCTTAAAAGGCTCAATATGTATAGTCTTGAACAAAGGAGAGTTAGAGGGGACATGATTCAGTTGTTTAAATTCATTAAAATGGGAAATGTTGATGGACTGGGCAGCTATGTGCTGAAAGTAGAACCAGAGGTCATTGTTTTAAGCTTTTCAAATCTCAGGCTAATCTTGAAATTATTAAAAATTACTACTTCAATAGGGTTATAGGCAATTGGAATAGTTTACCAGAAGCGACTGGTAATTGCAGCGGGGTAAAAACGTTTAAGAGATCTCTTGATGTTCATTGGGGACTGCTAACTTGACTAGGACCAGCCTAGCTGGGCCCTGAGCTTGTTGCTGGTCGTCACTTTTGTATTTGTATTGTATTTGTATTATGTAAGAAAATGTTTTGTTCATACTTACATTTACTAAAGGTTTTTCTTTTCTTTTTTTTTCCAGATATCGTTGCCTAAAGTGTTTCAACTTCGATTTGTGTCAAAGCTGTTTCTTCTCGGGGCGTAAAGCTAAAAATCATAAACTAACACATCCCATGCAAGAGTACTGTACCGCTGTAAGTTTTTTAATGCCCAAAGTTAAAAGTACCTTTGTTTTCATGTTAAAGTCTCTCTTATGTCTAATTGTCTCCAATTAAAAAATGTTTTTAAATTTGAAAAAAATATGATATAAGCATGCAAACCCCTTTGTATGTGAATATTGGGGAAAAGAAAACCTTTAATATTGCATGCTGTGAATATTAAGTAATGAAGTTAAAATTTGTCTTACCATGAGGTTTGCCTGAATGCCAGATGTATTGCTCTATTTTAGGGGTCTTCAACCTTTTACGTCCGAGGGCCACATCCATTAGCTCGAGAAGATCGGCGGGCCATACCATAGGCAATTCTCAGCTTAAAATAATTCTGGACTTCATACAAAATTTTCCGAAAAATTGTAAAACACGAATTGAGAGAAAAAAAAACAACTATTAGGCGTATCTCCTCCAGTACCGGATCTTAGGAGTTTTTTTTCGTGGCGGGGCAAAACTTAAAAATGCTTTTTCTCCCTCCACCCAATAATTGTCAGGGGTGATTGTATTCCGGGTGTACCCCGGAAATCCGGGTTTTCATATCCTCCTTCCATGTTTTAAAAATTGGAGTTTTTAGTCTTCAAAATTGAAAATTTAGCGGATGGGACCAAAAATATGCCAAAAAGCGGTAAACATTCCTTTTGTAACAACCCCTTACGCAGCAAGGGTTGTAACGGCGCCAACCATCCTTGTTCCGAACACAAACGATACCACGTCCCACATTCTTTCGTTATTACGGATAACTGGACATTGGCGCAATTGTGGAATTTTTTTTCGGCGCCACACCCCGCGTTGGCGATCTTTACATTTCAGATGTAAACATCGCCAAATGTGGTAATATTTTTCCGGACTTTATTTTTATTTTTAAAAGAACGATAAAAAGAAACTTTTTTTTTTTTTGAGTTTTTTTTTTTGGATTCAGTAATTTTTCCGATAAATATCGCAAAAAGTTGAACTCATCTTCCAAACTTAATTTTTCTTGCATAATAACGCATTTTTACGTCCTTTTCCTGAAATCGGCAACGGACTTCGAGTTTTATTCTCAACTTTTATTTCAAAAGTTACAGATATTTGACAAATGAATGAAAAAATATTAACATTGAATAGAAAAAGTATTTCACTGCAAAAATTTGATAAATAACAATAATCATGGGAAATTCCTATTCATCATGTTTTACTATAAATTACAATTAATTTGCAAAATATAATTAAATTTCAGGGTTTTTTACTTTGTGTCACAATCACCCCTGAATTGTTCATATTTCATAAACTTTTATGCTCTGGGGCATTTTTGAGTTTTTTTTAACTTGTGGGGCCATTGATAAACCCATAAAAGGATTGTTAATGTTTCAACGGTATGGCCCTTTCAGCTCTACAATAGGGGGTAGATGGGTAGAGCCATATGAAGATAGCCTCCTAAACTGGAGATATGAAAATCTGACAGTTAAAGGGGTCCGGGGGATTATCCCCCGGGAAAGGTTTGAAAATTATATGCAAATTGATGCATTTTGAAGCCTTTGGAGACTCTGTTAGGATTGCAAAAATATTAGGGGAAAAAAGGCAAACAAAAACTTTTTAAAATTTAAATGCTTTTACTCATATAAATACTCATAGAAATGCAGAACAGAATAAGCATTTTTTTAATGCTGGGGGCAGGGCCCCCTCTCCCCTTCTTACTTACGCCCATATCGAAGAGCCTGCCTCCCTTCTCTTTGCGTCTGCCTTCTCAAATGGCAATTACAATTCCCCCACTTCCCAAAAGGTTGCTTTGAAAATTTGCAAAAGAAAAACTATTGTATTATTAAGAGCATGATATGAATTAGATTTCACTATCACAAGCTCCACCTCCGCGTAATTTCTTAAAACAAAAAAGTCTCACTTCACTGGAGGAATTCTCTCTTCAGTCTTAATGAGATACATGGGCATTGTTTTATATACATATTTATACGGGTGTGGTTTTTAAATTTTTTTTAACAACCAAATTTTAAGTATCCAAATTAAAAACATAATTTTTAGGGCGGGAGGGGATGAGGGGTAAGGGTCACAAAATTGATTGGGCAGTTTTGGGACTGGTTTCTGTTGCGGGCTGTGCGGTTTTCATTTTTGAAACCTGGCAACACTGGCTGATGAATTTCCTACAATGTCCTCAAAGGTTTCTATTCGGGACGAGGGGATATATGGTGGTACCCCAGCCCCAAAGAACCAACAAAATACATATTCTCAAAGCTCCCCTCCACACACACCCTCCTAAATGACGTCAGTTTTTAAACAAATATATGTACGTTTTCCTCTCTATACTGTTTTCCTCCTAGCACATGTGTGAAGTTTCTTTTTTTTCTCTTTCTTTTAAACTGTGTTTCAGCAATCGACCGTTTTCTTTTCCTTTCTGTTACGTATTTTTTTTTTTTTGTAACATTTTTGTTTTTAACTTATTGCAAAGGCTTGGCAGGCCACTAAAATATCTTTGGCGGGCCACTAGTTGACCCCCACTGAAGACCCCTACTCTATCTGTAAGAATATCAGATTTTTAGTGTGGTTTCAAAATCCTTAAAAGTTCCATTTTTCTCCTTGCCCCCAAAAGTTCCCACTCAATTTTTGTCAAATCGGTACTCATCTTTCGCTCCTGTTTTTATGAATAAAAATTTTCAAAACATCTTTCATAGTTTTATGCATTGAACATATTTAATTATCCACATAAAATTTGCTTTAAGATTAGAAAGTTTGCGTATGTGTTTGTAATCAATGTAAAAAAAGTTTGTGTTTTATATTGTTCAGTTTAATTATAATTCTGAACATTGAAAAACTACAAATTGCTATCATGAAACAAAAGTAAAATGTTCTTGGTCAGTATTTATACATCTTTCGTTTATCTCCTCTAACTTTAAGTTGGTGACACTGGAGAGAAAATTAATAAGCATGAAATTTATTTATTTTTATTTACCTATTTCTAATTGGCAAAAATGCAAGGGAACCCGTGGGATGATCTGGCAAGGGGGCCATAATTTGAACAAAATAAGCTTGGAAAAAGTTATGTGTCTGAATATTTACAATATAGAATCAGGTGGAGTTAAATAGGTGTGTGTGGTGGAATGGGTAACTTAATAACTTTTGTATTACAGAAAAGAAGCATTTTTTTAAATAAATTTTAAAGTGAGTGTAAGTTAGTCATAAAAATGTAGTTATTGTCCTGTGAAAACTTTGAAATTATTATTTCTTCATATTTTTATTTTTAATTATGCATTCTAAAATTATTTTACAAATTTATTAAAATTATATTTATTTTACACAAACACATACATATTGTCTAACAAATTGTATAGATCAGCCAGTCAAAAAAATTGTATTTATATTGTTTTAAAATTTGGTAATTTTGGTATTCTTTTTATTGTTTATCTCAGACTACATCAGGGGAAGACGTAAGAGACTTCACCAAAATTATGAAAAATAAATTCAAATCTAAAAGGTATTTCAAAAAACATCAAAGGTTGGGATATCTTCCTGTTCAGACAGTTTTAGAAGGTGATGATCTAGAAAGTCCTGCCCCTTCTCCACAACATACACTTTCTTCTCAAGAAATGCACTCAAGGCTTGAATTATATGCAAGCAGGTATACATTTTCTTTTTCTTTCGTTCTTTTTTTTACATGTAGTATGTACTAATTTGCTTTGTGTTTAGTGAGGATAAATTTTTAAACCTTTCGTAGCAGTAATTAAATAAGAAATTTTTGTGTGAAAAATAATTGGTGATAGTTTAAGTTATCATTTTCGTTTGAAGCATGTCTTTTCTTATTTGCTTGTCATATTTTAGGTTAGCAGAAGTTGAATTAAGAGCCAGAAGCAATTCAACTCCTGATTCGTAAGTTGATCTTAATGTTTTTTTATTGTCATATTAATACTGGAAAATACTATTTAACTATGATTTTCATAGAAGATGGCGGTAGATGTAACTAGTTTCTTGGAAAAGTCTTTTTAAAATATTCATTGCATATTTGGCTCTCCAACATGCTCTTTACAAAATCTGTTATGGCATAGTTATGCCAAGCTTTCTGATAAATGGATGTTCTTTCACATATTGATTACTAAAGTGAGAATTAGCAGTGGGATCCAACATGTTCTACATCATAATGTAATATGTACTAGTTGCAAAGGAAATCATTTTCAAGGAATTCACAAAAGATTTTTAAGTCAAAAATGCATGCCTGAAGTATGTTTTCTGTAAATTAAACTTTCTTTTGATCAAATGTAACAGGATAAAGTAGCTTGTACACATATACAAAATAAGTTCCAGTTATATATCAAGTATTAATTTTAATAACCCACTTTGCTACAAACCATTGCCAAAAATCAGCATTCTGCATCAATCGTTAGGCATTATAAAAGCAATAAGTAATTTTAGAAGTATAGTGGCTGTAGGGCGGTGCAACGATGCTTATCGGGATCAATGTTCCGGTTTGGGGTTTGAGCCAGGATCTTCTCCGTGGTACCCATATTCTTCCGCACTTTGTCAAAAAGTACCTAGGGAAGAAGTTGGGCTATTTAGGGCATCAACTCACACGGCTACCGTTTCCAATCGTAATTTTATCTTCCTTACAGATAATCTTGCAATTTAAATAATAAAGAGCGTAAAGATGAAGAACTATTAATAATAGTTTCCATTTTGAGAAATTCATATTTTCTATAATTCACATATTGTTCATTTTGAAAGAAACAATCTTAATATTCTATCCTGTATTTTTTAAAAATTAATTGATTTTCCTTCCACAGAAGTGAGGATGAACACCAACTAATAGCACAGTATTGCCAGACATTGAGTGGAGAATTAGCATTGCCTGTGGTAAGATGTGAACTATATATTCCTAGCTACTCTGATTCAGTGTACATTTCATATAAACACAAATTGATTCAATTTAACACGTGTGTCAATCTTCCAATGTCAATTTACTATTTATAGCAGGAATGGGGGAAATTTGAGTTAATGGGCAGATTTTTGTTGCATTATATTTTAAGACTAAATCTATTATTGTATAACTATAATATAAGGGAATGAATTTTCATATGTTTAAACAGCAGAATAGCAAAAATATTTTTTCTACAATAATTATTGTACTAGTATATAAGGGAAAGGATGAAGAAGTTTTAAACCTTAAGATAATCTATAATTTTGATTTTTTTTTCTGTGATGTAAAAAAGGGGACACCTATCCATGAAATCTTATGTTTTTATAAATCAAGTTTCGACAACTATAAAACACAGCTTAAGCTTTTCCATGCGCCATACTCACATTTATTAGGATTATGGAAAAAGCCTGACATATCCATATTTAAGATAAGTAATTAAAATATGTTGTCTTCTTATTTATCAGGTTAAAATGTGTTGTCTATTTGTCTGGTTGCTGAAAGTTTTGATAGCAGTTAAAGTGTAAATTAATTCCTAACAAAATGTTGCTTTTGTATTATGTAGATTTAATGCACAAATTTAATAAATCAATTTTTGTCCTTAATTTACAATTTCTGCTTCAGCACAAAAATATTATGTTGCATTATTGCACGTAATTGTTACATTCTATGATGCCATAGCGCAAGACAAAGCACTAATTGTCATCTCTGTACCTATAGTTCCTGTCTTCTGTGTACCTAGATTTGTTGCACTTTTTAATATGTTTCTTTTTTTTATGTTTCATTTATGACCGTATTAATTCAATATTGACTTGACTATATTTTGATGAATTGAAAGATGTTATGAAAACTTTTTAATGTTATTAAATTGCAATAAACTGGTAAGAGTGAACTTTTTTTTATAATCAGTCAATTTAAATCCTAGATTTGGGCTTAGAAAATTGAATAGCTGTTTCACAAGCATTTCTGCTCTAAGTGATGTATTTTATCTTAAGTCGAAAATTTTATAAATGCATATGAAGTTATTGAGTAGTTTCTAAGAAAAGTATTTCAGCTAAATTGTTATTAAGAAGTAGTGTTAGACTCTACATTAACTCTTGATATGCTATTGTAACATTTTAAAGTGTTCATGAAGAAAAAATAATTATGTTTGTCTCTAATTGAAAAAATGGCAGAAAATAATGGGCAATTTTGAATTCGATGAAAGAGTGGAGAAAAAAGTTTTGATTTTAGCCTATAAGGCCTGGATAATTTCCGAAAAACAAATTATATTAATAAATCTTTACAAAATATTCCATAAATATATTCAGTAGATAGTGAGCACTATTTTAGTGTATGTATAATCAGTAGGAGATTGCAACTGTGCATTTGCTTGGTAACCTGGTTATGTTTTGGACTAAAAGGACCCATTAGTGATCCCTCCTGTGGATTGCAAAATGCACACACACATGCATGCAGTTGGTACCAATTGCACACTTTGTTACAATGCAAATTTGCAGAACACTGCTTCTGTTTGCAGCCAGAGAGCCTCAACATCAAACATCTCAGGATCTCACCGCAGTTCACACCCCAAGCTTCAGTTATTGAACATAGAACATGAGAAAGGAAATTCTAACTCTATGGTATTAAAAGGTATCATAATGAGGGCTGCTGAAAGGGAGGGCAACAAGGGCGGGGAGACAACAGCCAATGGATGAGTTTCCTGCTGACTTGGAGGTTCTGATCTTTTTTCTCCCCAAAAAACATTCTTTTGTTTACATAATAGTTAGCCATTTAAATATTATAACCCAATATAACTTTTGTTTAGATACTTTTTTAATAATATGTGTCCCACTTTGTACAAAGGATTTTTTTTACTAAGCTCCTTAAAATGACCTACAAGACATTCTGTAGCCAACTTGCCACTGTCTGTATTGTTATTACAAACTTAACAAAGTTGAGATGTTACAACATAAACTTTTGAAATAGCTATCTGGAAGATAGCTATTTACAAACTATGAAACACGATAATTTTTTGTTCAAAGTGTCATCCTAATCAAAGTTTTTTTTTTTTCTATAGCCCCGAAGTCCAGCCCAAATAATGGCTTCTATTGATGCTGAACAAAGAGAGGAACTGGAGGCAATGATACATGAACTAGAAGAAGAAAATAGGTATTTCTTTTGGTTTTTGATGTTAGACAGATTATTTCGGAACCATTTCTTTGGCTCGTTCTCATTTTACTTGTTTGTTTAAATAATGTATAATTCAATTACATGAATCATACAAAATATGAATAATGAAAGCTTTTCATACTTAGTTCATTTTTAAAAACTACCCAAAGTTTTACATCAGTTACAGTTAGTGACATAGCATTTTGGCTAAGTACCGACAGTATTTAAAAAGAGAACCACTGACATACACGCAAAGAATTAGTCACGTATGGAGTAGCAATATGGATTTTTGCATGTAATCATTTTAAAAAATTAAATTCAATATTAAATTTTATTATAGATGCAAATTCAAATGCAAGTACAAAAAATGATGACTACCAACAGGCTGGCTGCTTTGCAATAGCTCGTGGCTCAGAAAAAGAACCTAAAAAAATAGATTGTTGTGATAAATATAAAGTATTTAAAAAGGCAACAGCTGTCACCAGCATAGTCCCCCACTTATGTTTTTTAGCATATGATCAACTAGAAAGCCCAGCGGTCATACAAAATGTTCGCTGTTCTAAATATTATAAATAATACTGCAAGCAAATCTTCATCTTCCCCCTGACACGCTCAATTTGCGTTCAGCTGAAAATTCAGTTTAAAATACGATGTCAGAATAAAATAGGGCAACATGTCAAGCTCTTTATGCATTAAATACATAATAAGCAACAATTGTATGAATTAAAAATATTTAAATGTTCATAAATACCATGATAATTTAATTGAAACAATGATAACTGCATGTATGGTATCAGTGCATATGGACTATTTGAATGCCATGGCAACTTCACCCCATTGGCTAGTACAGTTACGCAAGCAACCAATAAGCTATCGGCGACAAATAGACACTTAAGTCGCTTAATTATTTTAACATAATTGAGAATTGAAAGTTTACTTTTTTCAGTGGACAGGCTTTGCAAAATTGTTCAGTTTTTACTGGGCAACTGACTACAGTTTGGAGGGTTGCAAGCTATCTGCGGGCCACACCTTGAGAATGAAAATGTTATGGAGAAAAATTTCTATTACAATGAACATATATTTCAAAAATATGACTGATAACTACTTTTGGTGCGAGTTTAACGGAATATTGAAATACGATAAATTATAACTCAATTTCGTTTCATATTCTGTCGGTAATCAACTAAATTTTTTATGTACTGTAAGTCATAGAATTTCCTTATTCAACATACTTTTGCACTTTTTCCAGGCATCTTCAATCAGAGTATGAAAGGCTGAGAGGTTGTCGTGGTAGTCGCAGCGTGTCTCCGACTGTGACTGAAGAAGAGGAAGAACAGGTTCCTCCTACCCCATGTAGAGACGAGGAAATGCTTGCTGAAGCAAAATTGTTGCGTCAGCACAAAGGTCGCTTGGAAGCACGGATGCAGATTCTTGAAGACCATAATAGGCAGCTAGAAGCACAACTGCATCGTCTCAGGCAGCTTTTGGATGAGGTACGATGCAATTAAATTTTATGTTTGAGAGTCAACATGAAAAAAATCGAGCAAGACCAATTAAAAGATCCTTAAAATTGATCTGCTAGCCTTGGTTAATGCACCAAATGCAGGAAATAGGAGGAAATGAAATAGTGAGAGCAAAGCCTTTTTCTATCTGACAGTTTGATTTTAAGCTATAGGTTAATATAGGCAGATGAAAGAAATGGAAAATCAAAGAAAAGTTCTAGAAATTTTTTCAAAAGTATGAAAATATTGATTTTTTTTCTTACTTATCAAAATACAAACAATTCTAAATATTTAGTGATTATTGCTATTGATTACTTACAGCCTAAATGAGTCTGAAATTCATTTGCTTAAAAAAATGTTTGTGCCCCTCTGTGTAAAACAACCCTTGTTAAAAAACCCTAAGCTTTTTGCATCTGCCAGAAAAGTCGACTATATTTCATTCAAGGCATTTCCTAAACGTTGTTACTAATGAATAAAATAATTTTTTTGCACTAAAGCCTTTAAATAATTGCAAATTTTGTATTCATTTGAAGAAACTGCCCAAAAAATTTTTGTTATTTTTTTTTTTGTTTGGTTTATTTTTTGGAAAACCATGTAACATCATATGATCAGATTTAAATATTGCTTTCATTGAAAATTTTGTCTTTTTATCAATCTAATCAAAGAAAATCTGAATTTTAAAAAAGAAAATAAATACAAAAAAATACCCTTCAGTTAAAATTTTTTTAGAAAACAAAAGTAATGGCTGATGCAGTACTCATAATTTATTTTGTAGCACTCGGTAACTCAAGACCACAATAAAACATGCATTGATTTCCTTTGAAAAATATCAGTAGACCAACTAGAATATATTCGAGTCTACCAAACAGTTCTTAAAGAAACATAATTTAAAATGCATTTTGCTCAAGCAGAGATGGTTTTATTATACATCAATAATTGGCTGAAAAAGGTTTAATTTAAAAAAAACAGTAGACCCATATAGAATTGTTTCCACTCTTTTACATTATTTTATTACACCTAGTATTAAATAAAGATTATTTTCAAAAGAAAAGCTAGTGAGAGATGTTATTAGTTTAATAAGCTTAAATAACTTTGACTATGCCATATCTCAGACAAGCATTCAAGAGATTTATACAGAAAAAACATATGTATTCTCTAAACTTGATGAATTAGTTGTCAAACTTTTTTTCAAACTTGGCATGAAGAAGTATTTTTAGAAATACTTTATAATGCTCCTACTATTCTATTAAAAACATTCAAAAATGATAAGAATCTGTTTTAATTTAAACGTATGAAGTACAAAGATGTAAAATCGTAATCTAAATAGGAAGTTTTCAATTTGATCTACTCTGCTTATTATAAAACAGGTTCGCACAAAATTAAAATGATTCAAATAATGTAATTTTGCAAAGTTACTAATTTATAATTGAAATACAAATTGGAAATACCAATAAATGTAACTCCCTCTCTTCCAAAATGATGCCAAAATTATGCTAATTACATGAATGAATGCTCTGTGTACATCAATTCTCTTGTGTTAGGTTTTTAACCTATTGATGTTTCACATTTTCATAATTGCACTGTGCACCAATGACAACAGTTTTAACATACTGTTTTCATGTTGCAGGATGCAAGATGCCGAAATTCTTGGATTCAGACTAAAATTTTGTAAATAACATTAATCGTCCATTATCATTATGTATATCACTCAAAGAATAAATAAATCCCATTTTTTAAGCTTGTGAGTCATTCCTTTGTTGTTCATTTTTAGTTAAAGTAAATCATCAGTTACGTTTTAATTTAATTAAAAACAAGAAAATGATGCTTAAACTGTGAGAGGGACATCTTTTTAACCATGCTTTGCAATTTCTTTTAATTTTACAATTGGTCACAGTTAAAATAAATGATAGTGAGAAAAGTGATTTAACAGGCACAATATTTCTTTAAGAAAAGAGGAAAATTATGTCAGTGTGCTCAATATATTTTTGGCACAAGAAAAGTCATTAAAGAAAAATCTCTTGAATGCAAGTCTGGTGAATTCTAAACAAATGTTACAAAAAATCACACTAAACATGTAAAGATTGAGTATAATCTGAATTAAAAATTGCGAAGGAAAAAAATCATCATCAAAAATGAGCATTTGGTTGATCAGAAAATTGTCAGAAATTGATTTGGCACCCTAAGATTGTTTTTCATACCAAAGTATAAAGTAGCTTTTGTATTCATAATTAAATATTTGCAATTAATTATAAATATTTAATTACTATCATAAATTTGAATAATACTGTTCAAAAAGGGATAAACATCTATTTAATAAAATATTCAATCTCATAGGTGTACAAAAAAAAAAAAAAAAAATTGATAATTATTCAAAGTCTCAAACAATAATAACTAATTGACTTCCAAGTGCATTTAGTCATTAGGGTTTAGCAAGTTTTCATGAGAATACAGTGTAAAGTTCCTTTTATACATGTTTTGATAGCTTGATGCAAAATGATACATAATGAAAAGACATAATATTAAAACTTTTAACAAGTATTTTTGGTTATGGCAAGTTTAATCATAATTAATACAATGTATGAAAAGTAATATTGCGATGCATTAACAGACTATGTTCTTACTAACTTGATTGCATTTTTAATGAAATTAGAAAGTAAAAAAAAGTTGAAGAGAATTTTTTGAAAGCTGCAGCCCTGACATTTTTTTTTTCCATGTCGTAGACAATAGTTTTTTGGGTGCAACTGGAATATCCAACTATTTTGTCAATTCTGCTTTTGTTAATCCGCTACTTTGGTCAAATTCAGTTAAGTTTCATCTTTTGATCACAGTAACTTACTTTGTGAGCTCTTTTAGGTTTTTAAAAAGATCTATGGCAGATAAGTATGTAAAAATATGGGTGCTTAAAGACAAGTCTTGGAGGGAAAATTGTTTATTCAAATTAGTCTGTAAAAACTTATGAAGTGACCATTTTTGATTGACAACCACCTTGATCATTTACCTTTCTGTTGTGCTTTGTATCTTTAAAATACTTTCATACTCAAGAAACAGTTTCCGCACATTAAGAGAAAAGAGAAAGAGAAAAAATAACAGAGGAAGAATTTTTGTAACTTTCAAAAAGAAAACAGTGTATAAAACTGAAACGTGCATGTAAACAAAGTACTTAATCAATCATTTAAAATTTATAAACCTGAGAGCGAACAGGTGATCTTTCATGCCAATTACTTGTTAGAGAATGTTACTAAATGGTTCAGACAACTGTTTCAAGGTTATCTGCAGTGTGTTCTGCCTTCCAAAAAATAAGACTAAGCTTTAAACTATCTTGCAACACTATATGCAAAACATGTTACTTGGAGAAAGTAAATTTTTAAGGATGGGTGTTGGCAAGATTTGCCTAGTCCTAGCTTAAAGCTCTTATAAGTAACGTTTGACATCTTACATTAGCCTGTCTATCTTATAGTACAGTTGTCATAGTGATATGAAGATAATATTTTTAAGAGTGATAATTTTGCAATGCATTCGCAAGTCTGTATCTAGCAAGTTGTGATTCGATTGCAAAATATGAAAAGAAAATAACTGACTGAAATGATGGTTTTATAAAATATGTCAAGTAAAAAAATAATAATTCTCAGATTGACAATGCTTTTATATTCGAAGCTTCAGATAATGCCTTTAATCATTTTAATTTATATACTCAAATAAATAAATAAATGTAACAGATATTGCAAAAAAAAAAGGAAAAACTTTTGGGTACATTACAGGAGGTGTTCAATAATTTTTACTATTTGCATACCAATTTATTACTACTCATAGGCTATGAGTAGTAACAAATTGGACAAGTATATCATGGACATATAAGCAACTAAACAAATATGTCATCAGTTTTTGCTATTTCTTTATAAGGGGATGCCCTGTTGGGAAAGGAAAAATTGAGAGGAAAAATAGTGACTTAGGCTTTCACGGCCGGTGTTTATACCAAACGTAATATTTTCCGGACTTATAGGCCGGGGTCCAACCAAGGTGTTTCCGGCTGATGTTTCACCTGACATGTTTCAGGTTTCTTCAGAGTGAAAATGAAGTTAGGGCAGAGGTCTGGTCTTTATACATCATGCATCACATGTGCTTAAACCTCATTGGATAAGCCACCAATCTCAGGCTTGCTGGGACTGATTCTGATCGGTTCCTCATCTTTGTTCTTGGCAGTGATTGGTGCTTTTTGAAGCAGTGAAACCCATAACTTGTTCACCCTCATGTAAAGACAGGGGGACCCCCTTTCCTCGACAGGTGTGTGCAAAATCCCTTGTAACTGTGGAAAGGTTTACATAGGCACCACAATGAGGAGTATCAACACAAGAATAAAAGAGCATGAGAGACACTGCCGTCTTAAATATTCTCGGATGTCAGCCATTGCTGAGCATACTATTGCTACGGGACACCAGCCCCTGTTTGAAGAAACTAAAGTGCTCTCTACTAATATTCATTACTTTGCTCCCCTTCACAGAGAAGCTATTGAAATACATAAACATCCTCACAACATAAATATAAAAGAAGAAATTTTGAAAATGAACAAGTTATGGGTTCCACTGCTTCAAAAAGCACCAATCAATGCAAAGAACAAAGATGAGGAACCAATCAGAATCAATCCCAGCAAGCCTGAGATTGGTGGCTTATCCAATGCGGTTTAAGCACATGTGATGCTTGATATATAAGGACCAGACTGCCTTGACTTCATTTTCAGTCTGAAAAATCCTGAAACATGCCTTGCAAAAACATCAGCCAGAAACATCTTGGTTGGACCATGGCCTATAAGCCTGGAAAATATGTTTGGTGAGAGGGAAAAGATTTTCCCCATTACATTTTTTAGTAGAATGTGTGCAGGCGAGAGCTGTTTGTGCTACAGTGTTTAAGAGCAACACTATGTCAACAAGACACAAAGAAAGACACGTAAAAAGGGCTATGCTGCCAACGATCCATATTCCAGTTTGTGCATAAATTTGTCTATTGAATAAGCAGTGCTATGTGTGGGACATATAAAAACTTTCATAGTGCAAACATTTAGCACAGTGTACTGCTTGATCTCATCAATTAGATCATTTTTTAAATCTTTGTTTCAACTTTTCCACCCACTGAAATCTGCCTCTCAAGGAGGTGGCATATATTGTTACTTCATGAAGAAGAGGAAATTTCATGGACTTGACCCTGCATGTAAGGCACACCTGAAAAATTTTAAGTTTTCTGGGGAAAACTTGAAGTATGCTTTTTATAAGTTAGATAAATTGTGAGCACATTTTCCTTTCAGGAACCTCATAAAGTCATTTAAATGTCATCTGACTCTTCGCTATCTTCATTACCTACTTCTGTATCATTTGATTTTCATCATAATCAGCATAATCTTCAGATAAGAAATAATCTTGACATCTATTGAGATGAATGTTCATGCAACATATTAAGAAAAATTAGATAATTGTTTGTTCATTCACTTTTGAACAATCTGCCATAAGCCATTCTCAGGACACAAAAGCATCTATGAAACTTAGACTTTAAAAAAAAAAGAATGACCCAACTTGTGGCTTTGTTTTAGAAAACACTTCCTCTAAGTCTTTATATATAAGATGAAAAGATCACAAGTTTTTAAGACAAATTTTTAAGTTCAGTTAAAAGTATCTTATAATTCATAAATAATAGTGCATATATATTTTAATCACAATTTTGTATTTATCTATTCTAAAATTAGTCCAATAAATTCCACATTGATATTCTTTTTACACTTATATATAAAATGAACATTTTCTTGTATTCCAGCCTCAGCCTGTTCCAGTTCGAAATAACCCTCAAAATAATGGGTTTGGAACCCCTCAATCATCTTGGAATAGGACAGTCATTGTAGAACAGGTGCCAAGGAGAAATGGACATATTTCAGATCATGGAGGTAAAGAGTCTTTGCAATGCTAATATTCTTTATTGTCGTGATTATTTTGAAGATATTTCAGAGTGTCATGTTATCATAGTGTTTGAAAACACAATATCATCATCACCAGTCTTTTAGTGAGTAATGCTTCTCGAAAACAAAAATCATTTCTCTGGTTTTTGTAGGTGAATTTTATCACTATTCTTTTTTGAGAGAGAATTTTGCTTCTTTAGAATGAAATGTATCACCTTATCAGTTGTTTTAAAATAAAACGTACCTGCTACCATCTTTTTATGAACAGTTCTTCATTTCACTTATTATTTTTTTTTTGTTTGTATTTTATTTTGTTCATTGGCCCTTTTAAAAACTAATGCCCTACTATTTCTTCCCCCTAACAAGTAAATGTCATCATCCCTTTACTTTCAGGATTTTCATTTCATCATTCTGTTACTTAGGAGTAAATGCATATTATTGAAACTTTTCATTATTTTAACTGTTCTGAACAAAATTTCTCTATAACTATATTTTTAAGAGAATTAAATTTTGTCTTAGTTTTTATTTTAAAACTTAATTTTCCATATCTCATCTTTCCACTAAGGGAAGTTTTCATATTATCTTTCCTTCAGAAATCAAAGCTTCTTTTTTCGGAATGAAATTTTTCTCATCACTTTGTTTTTAAGATTTTCAATACCTTTTGGAAAAAACTTTCATTTGTATAAATTGGATGGTATCATCACTCTTATTGAAACAAAATTTCATCTTCATCTCCTTTTTCCTTTTCACTCTGTTTTTCATAATCAAATTTTATCAATAACTATTTTATGAAAAAATCCGTAGGGATTAAGTTTTATCATGTCAAGTTTGGAAGTAAATGCCCTAATTTAATTCTTTTTGAAAATGAACTTTCATCAACACTTCTATTTTAAGAACTAACAATCATCACTCTAAAAGAATTGTTTTCTTGCATCTTTTTTTCCTGAAGAAATTCCTTTTAAATGTTCGATTTTATGAACGTTGTTATATCTTCATCCTTACTCTATAAGGTACATTTCATCTTTAATACACTCTTAGGAACTAAGCTCCTTTAATTTTCTTTTTCTGTGTCCAAAATAAAACTGTCTCCACTTTTTACTATTTCTTTTAAATGTTGATGTAGGAGCACATAGACGGTATCCCCTCCCCCAGAAAACATTAAGCAGGGTTCGCCGCGCGATTCCTGCAATATTTTTTGAAATCCCACTCAAAAAAAATTTTTTTTAGGCTTAAACTTTAGAAATCCCACTTAAAATATTGGTCAAGGAGGAAAATCCCACCTTGTATTTTCCTCCAGTGTGAACCCTGATTAAGTATTTGGTATCCAACCAATTTTTATTTATTAGGACTTATCCGACAGCTGCACTGAAAGGCAGTTATCCTGCATGTATGATTAATAAAATTTAACAAAAACACAACTTTTGAAAATGTATGTAAATTAAAAACCATATATTTGGGATGTTTAAAAATATGTCTAGAATTTATGGGTTTCAAACATTAGATCCTTATATCTGGTTTGTATCAATCAGACGAGGGAAAATAGATATCCGGTAAAATCAATATGCGATTCATCCCTAATCATGACCCCCAAAAGCAAAAATCCTGGGTGCGCTACTGCACGGATGAACGGATGCATATTCGTAAATCAATAGAAAAAATGAAAGTAATTTACTTTTGCATACATGAATAATTATTTCAGTTTTTTGTGACTCATAATATTACCCCCCTCCCCTTCTGAATGCAGTTCCCCTTATCAGCCCATCCCATTCCTGCTATGCTCAAGTTATTTACATTTTTGTAGGTAAAAGTTTCAAGTGTAATTTTATGTGCAGTGAAACTCCTCCTCCAGCACTATGTTTTAGGCATATTGAGACAAATTTTATGACATAAAGGTATTTATAGCATTGGAGATATAATTAGAAGATAATAGAGTTATGCAAATGAAATTTCATATCTATGTTTCTAATGATCATTGAAAATCTGTAAAGTGGGAACTTACAAAACAGAGGGAGGGGAACATATGTTCTAAATGTGCAATGCAATTGATCAAGAATTTTTAAACTTGTGCCTTTTTAAAGCTACCAGGCAATAAAGAAAAGCATATGTTCTCAATTTAATCAACATTTAAAAAAAAAAAAAAAAAAATTTATCGTGCACAGAACAATCAAAACCAAAATTACTACTGCAAGTAATAATATATATGATATTATTAAATCTATAATGCTGTATGTTTTCTATCAGTCCAAGATTAATTAACTTCACTTTAAAAGTCAATTCCTTCTTCTAAGGACTGCTACTTAGACGATCAGCTAATAAATTCAAAAGACAAAACCGGTTATACAAAAAACTTGGATTTGGTTTCATCAAAACTGAAAAGCTGTTGTAAAGCTTTGTCCACGCAAATAAGAATGTTTTAAATTGAAGACTGAATGTTTTGTAAAATTATTGTTAAAGAAAGACAGCAATCTAAAACACTCGCATATTGATTTGGTGAGCTGAGGTCTTTCAAATAATATAATAATAATTATCTTAAAAAAAATAATATTAATTTACTGAAATTTTTTAGGAGCAATAAATGCTTAAAGAATGTAATGGGGGAATGATTTTGATGCGAAACCTTTATGACATTTTGATTAAATTACAATTTAAAATGGGGGTAACTATCAATGATAAAACAATTTTGATTACTGGTGGCTCTTTGCTATGCAGGAGTTTCACTGTAACTAGGGCTGCCGAGAGCATAACTGTAACCTGGAACAAAATACCAACATGCAGGTCCTCGCATCCTCACCTGAAACCTCTCTCCTTGGCTCTCCTTTTCCCCTAATGCAGGGCTTCCATTTTATTGGGCCCCTGGGATTTTGCAGCTCCTATTCCCTTATCTCGGCGGTCCTGGCTGCAATATGTTTAGTTCTTGATATGTTCAAATATGCTGCTTGGTTTGGGACTGTAACCAATTTGTTTCAGAATTGGCCAGTATTACCAAGTCCAGCTATGGTGAATATCTCAGCATGTAGGAGTTCAGGTAATGGAATTACTGATATTTTTTAAAGCAAAATTTGCAAAAACTCACACTGCATTTTACAAAAAGCATCTATAAGATGTTGAATGTAAACAAAATCTTGAATGTATTGGGAACAAAATATACATTCTATGATCCTCCAGCATTGGCAGAAAAATATCACCTGACATTCATATTTATATATTAACTGATTATCACAAGATACGTAACTACCAATTTTTCACTATTTAAAGTATAAAACCTCTTGGAATTGATTGTAAATTACCCAATTGGGACCAACTTCTATGTTAAAATAATGAAAATATATTTTAGTGGGGGAAATCCGAATGGAGCTGGCTATGGTGTGATGAGTATGATAATGATGAGACTGAGTATAAGGGAATCCACAGTGATTGTAACTTATCTTTTTGAGTTGACTGTGTCTCCTTATTATTTTAACAATTCTGAAAAACTACCAAGTGCTCAGTAGTTGCCTAAATACCAAACCAAAACTGATAAGAACTTTTGTACTTAATGATCTCTTCCAATTTTGTATCAAATATTTTAACTCTGCATCAGATTTTTTTCTCACAAATACAAATTACCCAAGTTTATATAGAAAATTGCAAAAAGTGTTTTTTGTCTAAAATGATTTCAAAATGCTCAATTTTCACCTTTACAGAGGTGTTGCAAAGCAGCAAACTCAAGCATCTGACAAGTAAGAGTGTTTATCCAAATTTAACAAGAAAATAAATTAAAAAAAAACCAGCCTTACTAAATTTTTCTATTGAAAATGTTTTTAACTTTGAATATAACTAAAAATCATGCAAAAAGGTAAAACTTTCAAAGCTTCTTAGATGTTTTGTTTCCCTGATTTCTTACTCTACTTCAAGGCCGTATCCAAGGGGGCATGATCCACCCCAAAATCCCAAATTTTTCTGCAATCCTTGACATCAGTGCCGCCCCCCCCCCCCAAAAAAAAAAAATTCTAAATATGGCCAGCCTTGCTCTACTAAAATTATTATTCTTGATGTATGTACAGATATTTACACGTGTAGAAGAAAAAAAATATTGTTCAATTCCCACATACTTTTTTTTTCTTTTGCACTGAACTTTTAGCCCATTGCAGCACTTATGCTCAGACATAAAACTCTTTAGTGGAATCAAGGGTATGTCCCAATTTTTTGCTTAACACTGCTTAGAGAAGAAATTAAGGAATTGGTAAATTTAAAGTATGATGTATGGTAAAGTACAAAAAAACACAATGCCAGATAAAACTCAGAACATGAAAATTCTATCCTATAAAATAAGTATTTTGAGAAAAAGTACCCCTCTATTTCTGGAGGGTAATTGCATTAACTATTGCCAAGTATAATTAATAGTTTGAAGGGTCACAATTTTCGTAAAGGGTCTTCTATATTGCAGAGTGGGATTAATAGATTCTTAATGATAACAATTCTGTAACTCTGCATAAACTGAATATTTTTGTCTAAAATGAAAATTGTCTTCTAGGATCAGCCCGAGTGAATAACTTACTGCACATGGCTGGCAATTTGGGGAAAGCCGTAGGCACCCTCGTCACAGTCATGACGGACGATGAAGAGGCCAGCGGTTCCGATGATGACCTCAAGCAATGACCCCGCATTTAATTTGAATCTTCATTGTAATCATCTGGGAAAAAGACTGCCAATGTTTCATTTTATTTCGCCAATCGTTTTGTACACAAGTCATGTTACCTCGTTCATTTACCATCAAGAAAGGAAGAAGTCAGACATATCATGTTATACCATTGCCTGGACATCACTTTGTATTGCCTTAGTCTTTGCACAAGGATGGCTCTCCGTAGACATGATGGGAATAGTATTTTTTTATATTGTTGTCAGAGTCACTTTGCGTTTGTTTGCGTAGCAGGTGAATCAAATGGGAGTTTAGCCAGCCCCTTGAAGGATTTTTTCCGATTTCTGAAAGATTTATTGTTAGAGAAATTGAATATTTTAAAGTGTTCTATGTTGTGTATTTCTTTTGACCATGTTGGTCGATCATATCAAGATTTATGAAAACTTTAATCACTTGTCAGTTCAATAAATTTTCAAAATTTTGTTTGAGAAAGTGAAAGAAGGTTAAATTTCAATGACAAATGTATGAAGGATCTGGGTGACCAAACAACTGCAGTTCAGGTTTTCAAGAAAGTGGATCATTTGATCGATGATGGAAGAAATCTTCACAACATTCTCTTGTAACTATCTGTGGAAAACACAAAGGAAAAATATAGCCTTTCCGGTGATGAATTATAGGACTTTCATTTACTTTTTTTTCTATTGATTGATTGAAACTAAAGTGGCTTATCAATTTACAAATCTTTGAAAGAAAGTAATTTGTTCTTGGATCAGCAGCACCATTGGTGGAGAGAAAAAATTAAAAGCGAGCATAAATGAAACGTGATAATTAGAAATGCGAGCTTTGAGAATGATGTTTCAGACCACATGGGAGCTATACTGTACAAAAAAGTAGCATCCACTCTAAATGGAGGCGGAACATACAAGTGGTTAAAGTAATTTAATGTAAAATTATGAGAGAACGACTGTAAAAAATGAATTTATTTAGATTCTTAAAAAGTAGATATTATTTTTGTTTAAAAGAACAAATGATGTATATTTACCATGTTTTGTTGTTTATGAAAGTATGATTGATTTATGTACTTCAGATGTTGCATCTGTAAAAAATGTCCTGTTCATTATTTTTATTTAAACTACAAATTTTTTTATTTGTAATTGATGGATACATTTGTAAATTACGCTCACATTTTTGTGCAAGATAGTCCATAGTAAAATATCATTATAAGTTCTTCATATAAAGTTCTATTAACTATTGAAATTAATGTGCCATGCTGTTTAAACAGGAATTGGCTACAATCTTCTAAGATGAAAATGGTTCTTGTTACAAAATTAATTTCATTAATTTTTACCTTAAAAGTTTAAATATCTAGAGATAGTTTGCCCTCAATAATTTGTCTTATGCTGGTTTCATTCTGAAAGTGACACTATTGCCTTTCTGGACCCATCTTTGGTTCAGTTGTTTAACATGCTAATGTGTTGCCAATTGTTTCTCATTGGCTGTCGTTTATTCTTCCATTAAACATTATTTTAACATAACTAGTAGATCTCAAAGGACCATGATTTGTCTACTGCACTATGATGTACTATAACTAGAAAGCTGTCCCTGATGTGAAAACCATAGCAACAATTGCTTGTTACCGAAGCAAGAACAATGTATTTTGTGGCAGACTGTGCAAAACTTTATCATGCATTTAACCATTTAATGATTGAGTTTCTGTCATTGTTACACAATGGACAAATCATCTCTTTTGCTTATGGATGTCTTGAAGCTGATTAGAGTTTTTGAAATCATGTTTTTTTAATGTTAATTAAAGTAACTGTAATAAGACAGTCAAACTATCTCTGTATATTTAAAAAACCTTGACTCATGCAGTTGAATTCTTTGATTGGAAAAAAGTAGCATTTCTATCTGTGACACCATAAGCAATGCATATAAAAACGAATTACATTATCATCAGATGTATTAATAACTTGTGTTTTTTCTCAATGTCAAAGTATATTGGTTTCCCGTTTTTATCATTGCGGCAAATTATTGAATAAATAAGTGTAATCTTTCTTTGGTAAGGAGGAAAAATTTGCTGTTACAAAAATTGAGATATCTTTGCATATTATTTTCAATGTTTTTCATAAATTAAATTTGCTAATGTGGATTTCCTTATTGAAATTGGTTTAAAGATTGAAAGAATTTTCTGTTTCTTTTTTAAGCAAATTTTGAATTTCTACCAGATCCATCGCCAACCAAACTCACGAGAAAGTATGACTTTCATAACTTACCTTATTAGAGTAGAGACCTCCCTATGTAACTTAGATTGCAAATAAATGAAGAAATATATGAAATAATAATAATGTAAGAAAGAAAATAAGTTATGAGTATTTTATTTAACATTTTGTTTATATTTTTTCCTTCATCAAGATTTTTTTGCTATGGGATGTTTTCTTTTGTTTTTAATTAAAAAAATGTGCTTTGGAAAATATTTTCCATGTTACAAAAATTGAAAAATTCCACTTGTGTGAAAAGAATTCAACTGTGTTTGTCATAAGCTGAATGGAATTGAATAAAAGAATAAAGTCTAAAAAATGTTAATAAAGAATTTTTTTGCTTAATATTCATATAGAGTATTAAAAATCACAGTTGATTACTTGATTCAAAATTTGGGAATGAAGTGATCCACGTTGAAAAGAAATGTTCTATTGTGCTCCACACACTTATTAATTCTGAAGAATGTTGTTTTGCAACATGTCTTAGCATGTATCATTTTTGTACTATAAATGAATACGTCTTTACACTTTATGATAAGTGGAAAATGTCTGAATCAATTTGCAGCAATAAATGAGAAATTTAGTGAAATTCAATTGCCTTCTTTTTTTTCGTGTGTGTGTATGTGGAGTGTGCAAAAGATGAAACAGAAGTGTGCAATTGTGGGTCATTCTTTATCATGCTGGTTTGTAGTATTTCAATGTATTTTTTGTCAGTGAGAGACTATTTAACTTAACAATCAACTCTGAAAACAAAGTATGCAAATGAACTAAACTAGAACAGAATGTGGCATATTCCTTCTATCAGCAGTTTCTCCCTTGAACATGAATGGATTTTTCTTGGCACTCTGCCAGGCAGATTCTTCAGTTGCTGGTAGAACTGTACATAGTAAGTTTGTAATCCATATATATTTTCAAAATATTTTAATTAAATTTTTAGAATCAAATTCGACTCGTCGGATAACCAGATATTTCGTGCAGTGGCCGGATCGAATTCCGGATATAGAGAGAAGAACTTAATAAAAGGAACTTTGTGCACAAGTGAAGTTAAAAAATTGCATGTGCTATTTTTTAATTTAAAAACTTGTTCGATATGGGATATTCAATGCTTTTAATCTCATTGAATGGAAAAATTTCATTACTTTTGTGCCCAATTTCCAAATTTGACTTTCATGAACTGTAGACAGCCTGAGTTTACTTGCTCCGGGACCCTTTGAAGGGACACTGCATTCCCTTCAAAGGGTCATTGCATTGCTTGAAAGTACAACTGCATTCAACATCAGAGTACGTAGCTTTCACACATTCCTTAGAACATTTATTTACTTGACACCATGCCTCCAATTAATCAAGCAGTCTCCAATCGTCCAATCAGATCGAACTAGCTTTTTTCATGCAGCATTGAGTAACTGGTTCCTTGTGTTTCTCAACGTCAGTAAATAACTAATACCTTTTGTTAATATTTCTCACGAGCGAAAAATATATTTCTGTTGAGAATAATAACTTTAACTTTTTCTTTTAATCAGCTCGCGAGATTATACGTTGTTTAATATATGAAAAGAAGAGAAAATGGTTTTTCAAGATAGTAGTGTGCTCTTATATTTGTAATGTGTATTTGGTATGGTAATTTTGTTTTATTAAATGTTATTTATGTTTTTGATAACATAATTTGCCATTTTTTCGATTCACGCATAACAAAATGGTAGCAGAGCGTGGTTTTGTGGTTTAATGGTTGCTAAAAAGTGATGTAAATGCAATTTGATATTTCCTCATTAGGGTTAGCTTTCTTAAGCAAATGAATGAAAGAAATATTTATATTACATGCAGATTAGACTAACCGCTAATTCAGATTTGTAATATGGCTGACTCTAGTGTCGGAATTTCGAGGATTGAACCTCTAAATAGCAAAAATTATGCTTTATGGAGCACAAGAGTAGGAGCTCTCATTAAAGCTAAGCATTTGTATGATGTAATTGCACAAGAAGAACCAGTAGTAAATGAAAAAGATGAATCGAGTATTAAATTATATAATGACTGGTCTGCAAGAAACGATGAAGCGTATGGATTAATTATTTTGACTTTGTCCGCAGAGCAAGTTATGACTGTTAGAGGAATTACTAAAGCTAAAGAACTGTGGGAATTATTGAAAAGACGTCATGAAGGAGTAGAAAAACACAGAAAGATTAATTTGAAGATTAGATTAGCGAAGATTGATAAAAGCAACCGAGAATCAGTAGAAGAATATTTAATAAGAGCACAGACAATTGCAAATGAAATTTCTGATCTGGGAACTCAAATAGAAGAGAATGAACTGATTGGATATATTATGGAAGGTTTACCGAAGAAATATAGCGAAGTTGTTACAGCTGTTTCTTCAAATCCTGATATATCTTATGAATTGATGAGAGAAACTTTGTTGACATATGAAAGAAAATATGACAAAGTTGAGACTGAAATTCAAGCATTTAAATCTAATGAATTTAACAGAAAAAAGGGATGTTGTTTTTCGTGTGGAAAATTCGGGCACAAATCCTTTGAGTGTTGGAACAATCAGAAGAAAATTTCGAAATATGAAAGAAATGGAAACAGAGGAAATGCAAAAGGACTAATGAATAGAAACAGAGGATTTGAAAATGAGAAATTCAATGGCAAGCAAGGTAGCTATGTTCACAAAGAAAAGAAAGAACACTCTTGTTTTTCAAAAGGATTTGCTCTTCAAACAAAACTGCATGATAAATCAGATAATTATAAAAATGATAAAGAGACATCATGGATGTTAGATTCAGCATGTTCATCTCATATGACTTATCAAGAAGAAATAGTAAGTAATCCAAAAGTCGAAGAAGTAAAAATTGCAACAGCTGAACAAAATAGAAGCATACAGTCAAGATTTAGAGGTGATGTGAAAGCTATTGCACACAATGAATATGAAGACACCAATATTAAATTAGGGGATGTCCTATACGTTCCAAATTTGAGTGGAAATCTGATGTCAGTTCCAAGTCTGGTGAAAAAGGGTAAGAAAGTTATTTTGGATGATAAAGGTGCCACTATTTATGAAAAACAAAGTGGAGAACTAATTGCCAGAGGAACATTTGAAGATGATGCATTTTTGATTAAACTTGAGGTGAAGGAAAACATGAATGAAAAATGTCATAAAACAGAAGAAATAACTAAAGAGATTTGGCATAAAAGATTAGGACATGTGAATTATAAATATTTAGACAAAATGATAAATAGAAATCTTGTCAGAGGAATTGAAGATATAAAAGGTGATGAGAAAACTTGTGAAGCATGCATTCAAGGTAAATTAACTAGGTCCCCATTTCAGCAAGTAACTGAAGAGAAAACAAAACAAATTCTGGACAGATTACATGTTGATTTATCTGGACCTATGAATATTCAATCTTTAAACGGAAGTAAATATATGTTGTTGATTATTGATGAATTTAGTAGGAGATATTTTGTCGAATTTGTAGCAAGAAAGAGTGAAGTATCGAGAAAAATTATTGACTTTATTGAAAGGAGAGAAAATGAAACAACGAAGAAAGTGAAATCAATTCGTTCAGATAACGGAACTGAATTCATAAACGAAACATTACTTGAATATTACAAAAGAAAAGGCATCAAAGTTGAAAAAACTACAGCTTATTCCCCACAGAGCAATGGAATAGCTGAAAGAGGGAATAGAACTATTATTGACACACCCAGGACTTTATTAGTTGATGCAGGTCTGCCTATATGTTTTTGGGCAGAAGCAGTTTGGACCGCAGTATATCTGAATAATTTGACGCCGACTGCGAAAAGAGAGAAAACTCCCATGGAATTATGGAGTAATAAGAAACCTACAGTACGACATCTAAAAGTATTTGGATGCAAAGCGTTTTATAGGAATGATCAAGTGAACAGGAAGAAGTTCGATGCTAGAGCAAGACCAGGTGTGTTCCTAGGATATTCCAAAGATCGCCAAGCGTACAGGGTTTATGCTACTACAGGGAAGAAAATAAAATCAAAGAGAGTAGAGATGTAATTTTTATAGAAAATGAAATGGGATATGTAGAGGAAAATGACAGTAATTATAATATAGAAGAACTTGACTACATAACAATTCAATCAAGTGACGTAAATGACTGCCAAAAGCATGATGCAGTGAATAAAGAATCATTAGTGAGCATTCCCAAAGATAATGAAGATAATCCAAATGGAATAAAGGACCCGAAAGAAAATGCTCTCAAAAGAGGGCGTTCACCTGGTAACTCAAAAGAAATTAGTATTCAGGGAAGAAGTGAAGACGTAGAAGAAATTGAACTACCATTACTAAATCGAGGCGTTAGACGATCATCTAGGGAAAAGAAACCTATCACAAGATACTCAGCAAATGTCACTTTAGAAAATATTCCAAAGACTTATCAAGATGTATTAAATTCCAAAGAGAAACAAAAATGGACACAAGCTATAGAAGAGGAATTGAAATCAATGGAACAACATAACGTATGGAAGATCGTTGATCGACCTAAGAATATGAAAATTCTCAGAAGCAAATTTGTTTTTACACTGAAAAAGGAAGGTGAAAATAAAAGATACAAAGCTCGATTAGTTATTGACGGTTCAAGAGAGAAACTGGGTCGAGATTTCAAAGAATCATACAGTCCTGTAATGAAACCCGAATCCTTTCGAACGCTATTGAAAATATCAGCTATAAATGATTACAAAGTTAGAATTTTTGATGTGGAAACTGCTTATTTAAATAGTAAGTTAAAAAGATCTGTTTATATGAATCCTCCTGATGGTTTTGATATTGAAAGTGGAAAAGTATTACTAGTCACTGGAAGTTTGTATGGACTCCCAGAATCAGGAAGATGCTGGTATGATAAACTAAAGAAAATATTGAACAAAATAGGAATGAAAGAATGCAAATCTGATCCATCTGTATTTATCAGCCAAGATACTGATAAATATATTGCTTTAGGAATGTATGTTGATGACGGGATCATTATTGGAGAATCTGAAGATCTCATTGAGGATTTTTTGAGGAATTTAAGAAAGGAAATTAAGATTAAAGAAATAAAGAATAAAATCAACTTTCTTGGAATCGACATAGACTTTTATGAAGAAGGAATTATGTTCAACCAAAAAGAATACATAACAGAAATTTTAGAACGTTTTGATATGCAAAACTGTAACTCTGTGAAAACACCAGGAGTTGTTGGAATGAATTTAGATGAATATGAAAATTCCAAACCAGTGGACATGAAATTGTACCAGGAGATGTTGGGTAGTATAATGTATCTAGTTACTGGGACACGACCAGATTTAGCATACAGTATCAGCAAGTTATCTCAATATTCAAAAGATCCTAGAGAAATTCATTTACAAGCTTTGAAGAGAGTATTGCGTTATCTACAAGGTACTAAAGAATTCAAGTTAAAGATAGGTAAATGCAAAGAAAAGCTACATATTAATTCTGATGCAAGCTGGTGTACCAGTAAAGATTCAAAATCATTCAGTGGTTATACCGTTAAGATAGGAAACTCATTAATTGGATGGAAGAGTAACAAACAGAAGATCGTAACTTTGTCAACCATGGAATCCGAATTGGTTAGTTTATGCGATGCAGTATGTGAAGGACGGTGGTTGATAGATTTATTAGAAGAGTTGAGACAAGAGGAATTAGTGCATCGTCCAATAAAGATATATACAGACAGCCAATCCGCAATAGATTGGATATATAACCCAAGAGTAAACAACAGAAATAAGCATATATCAAGAAAATACCATTTTATAAAAGAAGAAGTGGAAAATAAAGAATTTGACATACATCATATAGCAGGTACGGAAATGGATGCTGATGTGATGACTAAAGATGTGAGCCAAGTGAAGATGCGTACTCATCTGCAGAAACTTGGAATCATTTTTCCCGTCGTGTGAAAGGAGGGATGTGTTAATATTTCACACGAGCGAAAAATATATTTCTGTTGAGAATAATAACTTTAACTTTTTCTTTTAATCAGCTCGCGAGATTATACGTTGTTTAATATATGAAAAGAAGAGAAAATGGTTTTTCAAGATAGTAGTGTGCTCTTATATTTGTAATGTGTATTTGGTATGTTTATTTTGTTTTATTAAATGTTATTTATGTTTTTGATAACATAATTTGCCATTTTTTCGATTCACGCATAACACCTTTCGATTCTGGATTACAAATATTTTGCCCAGAATAGAAAAGTTACACAAAAATATTTGAGTGTAAACGCTGAAAGACTGAAAACATCATTTATACATAGTCAGACCTAATGATATAACACAACTGACCAGTGGCGGACGCAGAATTTTTTCAAGGGGGGGGGGGGGGTTCATAATTTTTGGAAACTACTAAAAGAAATTCGAGTATGTAATAAAGCACTATTATTTAGGGTTCAAGGGGGGTTTAAACCCCTAATCCCCTCCCTTGCGTACGCCACTGCAACTGACGTTCCTTCCAGGTGATATGTTCTGCTAAATCTTCGTTGTTTTAAAGGTTTATATACCTATTTTATTAGAAAATGAGTAATTCAGTATTTTTGAGAAGCCCCTACATTATCCAAACTTGAAAGTAAAAATATTGAAAAAAAAAAAAAAGCAAGAAAAGGGGGAACCTTTCTACTCCATCCCCCTCTCCTGTTACCTTTTCTCCACCAGACCCATACCTGTTAGCCGAGGCCTTAGGATTGCTTGCGCACGGTTAGAGGTAGTGGGGTCCACGGATTTAACATGCACGTATCCCAAGTGTACATGGTGGGTCTTCAGCGGGTATAGAACACGCGACCTTCCAGGTGGAAGGTCGATGCTCTAACCACTAGGCTTCCACGGGCTCCTCCCCTGTTACCAGAGGTGGTGTAGCATTATTGCAAAACCTTTACATTTTCTGAACTTGAAAGTGACGAAGTAATTTTCAAAGACTTAGATCTGCAGCAGACTCGCCCACTTCTATGATAAAGCGTGCTCAATGCTCATCTGAGTTTTAAAAAATTTTGAAAAAAAATGCTTTCCTGAAACTGTGGTGGTTGAAAGTGTTTAAAAGGAAAAACAATGATATGCAGCTCTATATACCAAGCACTTTTTGTTACGATTAGTTCTTTGAAAAAATCATGAATTTTTAATCCTGTATGATAAAAATTATTTGCAGTTATCTTATACGCTTAAAAATTGGCAACATAACCAGATGTGCTTATTTCCCGTCAGCTTTGGCATACCCCTCTAAAAGGTTATGGAACTCCTCAAAACTGATGGCTTCCCTACGGTCGGACAACCCCCCCCCCCCCAAAAAAAAGTCCATCTGAAAACACCCCCTAAAACTACTCTGCGCCATAATTCTCGCTGGGTGCACTTCTGATATAACCGAGTTTTTAAAAAAGAACCACTGAGTACCTAAATCAGAAATTTTTCGCGAGTCCTTTTTTCGCGAAAAAAGTTCCATGCGCATTAATTGTAATGTGCACTTTGACACTATTCAAAGTATTTTTTTCACTTCATAGTAAAACGAAATACGTTTAAAAACGAAAAACGAAGAAACTCTTGTTGATTATTTTTCGTTCAGTGTCGTACTCTCATCTTTAAAGAATCTCTTGAACAGCAACTTCGTACTTTTTAAGCAAAGAGTATGATATTTGCACAGAGAGTATGAAAAACTTCTTCAGTCGTTATCACTTTTCTCGTCTGCACAGGGGCGTCGGAGTGCAACGAGGGGCGTCCGTGCGGGCGAAGTACCCCGAATCTGGCAATGCTCCCAGTGCTGGCGAATCGATAAGCGGGAATTTCCCCTTCCCGCTCCTGTCTTAGCCCAATTGGGCCACGCATGGCCGCCTCGTTCTTAACGGACGTTAGAAGGAGGATTTCTTCCAATAGATCAGACGATTTTTTTTTCTATTTGCCAGGGGTAGGCAAGAATTTCTCGCTTGTTAGGTTCTGAGAACGTTAAGCTCCTATTTGATTATTCTAGCTTTTTTTTCTTTATTCCATCCATTCTTTTGTTTTTTAAGATACTGGTGAGCTAAAGTAGCTCAAAAACCTTTTTTTACCCTTTCGTTCCATTCTTGCTTCTTTCCCTCATTTATGGGATTGCTTTTTCTCCTCATAGTTTTAGCGATGTTGCATAAAAACGCAGTCGAATAAAGAAATACAAACGCTTTAAGCGCATAAAAACACAACTCATGCATTTCATTTAAGTTCAAGAATAGCTGTGACTTCAGGAAAAAAAATGTTTAGTCAAAACACTATTTTAAACAATCAAATAAATGTACTTCATTAAATATCATGGAGCGCTCTCGATTCTCTTATCTCATTACGAACTCAAACCATGACCCGCCAAAAAGCTTGCGGTATAAACCATATTCTAGTAGTATCTTGTCTCTTCTTGATGCAGAAATTTTAATTTCCATTCAAACGAAACGGTATACAGTTCAGTTTTTGAATCATAGGAAATGAATACGCGTGTGACGCCAGTTCCGTTAGATCCTAAGGCATGGATAGTACGACAGTAGACTCCGTAGACTCCATACGTCTTGAGGTCTGACGTCGAACACACCACAGAAAGCCTCATCTAAAATCGTCAACTAAAAGGAACTATTGCTGAGACTGTTTTGTTTTGGTGGATATCAGTAAACAAGAATTACGAAAATAAAATAAAATAAAATTCTTTGATTATTCTTCCATTCTGCTTTTCTTCTTTTTCTCCTTGTTATATGTTCAATGAAGTGTTTTATTCTTTAATCTTTCTTTCTTTTTGCTGTTTGAAAAGAAAACAACTTTTACTTGAAAGAATATCATCAAGCCTTTCGATGAGAAAAATGGATGCAAATTTCCGAAAATTATGCTTATGTTCTTAATGCATGAGACGAAAAAGGTATGGTTAATTTATGAGCTTCAACGAAGAAAAAGATTCATTTACTCGATGAGCAGAAAAGATTTTACGCTAGTTAATTAGTTCCTAGATGCTCTGGCAAAATTAATATCATTAAATTTAATTGTTCAATAAGTTAAGTTGCAAAAGAGACCATGCCAGTAGTTGCCTACGCTTCTGTTCACTTAGCTGCCCATTCCAAACCTTTCAGCTGTCATCAGTTGTTTGTGTTTATATATGTGTATACTGTATATTACGTCAAGGGTTAATTTGCATGGCACTTTATGGGAGCTGAGCTCGTGTATGTGTTTTAAATTTTATGTTAATTTTTACACTTAAATGAATTTTGACTAAAGACTATTCACGTAGGGAAATATGTCTTGAAAACAAGAAGGTTCCCACGCTTTTTTTTTTTTGGTTGACGTAATTCATATATTTTGATTATTGAGTTGAGTGGAAAATTCAATAAAACTGAAAGGTGTCCTATATCTGCGAAGAAAGTGGCTCTGGTGCTCCCATTCCTCGGGAATTTTACTCTTGGACAAGTCCAAGCCAAAGAAGGCTCTTGATCTACATTTTTAATTTTTATCACGGGGGCGCTCCCAGTAGTGCATAATAAAGTTCGGATTTTCCGGACATCAACGAGTAATTTTCATTCCAACGAGCTCTTCTTTTTATGCACAAAAGGTGTCTTTTCAGAGTCTTTCTTTCATAAATGTTCAAAACAAAGAACAATGTGGTCATTTAGTTCGAAATTCTTCGTTTTTAACCATATTTTTCAGATTTTAAGCCTATTGCGTATCGCATCAGAAAATCGGTGAAAAACGTATGTTTTATCTTTTATCCCTTTTTTCACCGCTCTGAAAATATATTGTTAAGTGTATAAAACAAACCTGCCCATGGTCAGAATACATGCCAGTCTCTTTTTTCCTTTTTTTTTTCACTATTAAGTTTAGTACACCAGTACATTTTTTCCAAATTATTTTATACATCAAATTTTTTCATTAGATGTTAATCACTTCCTCTGACTTTGCAAAATTGCGGTACTGTTTTAAGTGTTCACAGCTTCTCCATCTCCAGTATTAGGTAGGTACGCTGTCAAGACCGCCATTTCTCAAATTACCAATTTTATTACACACACCCATATCGTGTGTAACTACTAATTTTCCGGATTGAAAAATGATCAAATCTAGGAAGCGGACAATGGGTGACAGAGATTAAGGTCTATGAGTCCAAACACCCATATCCTAGTACACAACTGCTGGAGTTTAAATGAGGGTGACATTTTAGAACAGTGTGCGCCAAATTTTTCAGGACACTGAGCAACCGTACCGTTTTCAAATTCTCCTACCAGCTACTCCCCCCCCCCCCCCCATGCTCCCATCGAAGAAAAAAAAAACACTGACAAAAATAGCAAGAAACTCAATTCTTAGTTGTTAATCAGCTCTCAGTTGTTTTATGATACGAGGCATCAGCAAGTTTTTCACTGCTAAGGTAGTCGTATTGTAAAGAAAACATATGTACAGAGTTTAGTTGATCGGTTGTCATCGCAAGGAGCTTTCTACTATTTTTCATGATTTTTGTACTGCATAGGACAACCATGTCCGTTCTAGTACTCTACAATCCTGCCGTATCTAGTTATTTTTGGCATCCCATTATGTAAACATTATTTTATGATTATAATTGTGTGTTTTTACATAACAGCTCATGTTGAAAATGGCAAATTTTGAGCGTAGACGTTGCAAAACTATGCCAGATAAGTTCATAACATTTGTGGAAGGTTTATTTTTAAATCTCAAGGTAGACATTTGACAGAAGTTAATAAATTCGACAGAAGAAGTTATTTCTTGTACTTCGGGTGCAAAATTGGTGACCAGGATAAAAGTTAGACTCCTCAAGTGTGTTGCGTAAGTTGGCTCTTGGACAGTAGATGAAAGGCAACATAAGCTTTTTACCGTTTGCTGTCCCAATGGTGTGGACAGAATCTTCAAATCATTTTGATGAAAGTTATTTTTGTCGTAAAAACACAGACGGATATTCCAAAAACCAAATACATAAGTTTTAATAGCCGAATATCTAATCTGCACTCCGACCGGTCTCTCATGGCGAAGACTTACCTTTATCAATACCAATGAATTGGAAAAATATTAACATTCAAGAGATGAGGGACATTGAAGACACATCTGAAACAGATGTTGCTGAAGATACTTTTTCTTTCTAATGGGGCTGCGTATGGTCACTAACCTTTGCAGACCTAGTGCATTGCCCGGAAACCGGCATCCTTTCTTTCAAGTAGTACCACTATCGGCGGATGCCATACCACTTGCGAATTTGGACTCTTAGTTACCCCTAGATGGCGGCACCTGAGCTCTCATTGATGCAAACTGCATTAGGAATTTAATTTAGCCGAGAGCATCCAAGCCTCATGGGACCTTTTACATGCCGCATAATCATACGACATGGGCGCAGACGATTTTCTGCATCTTGAAAATCCACCGACTTGGGCCAGGTTTGAACCTGCGATATTGGGCGTACGAGGCTTGCGCCTTACCACTACGCCACCCTGTCGACTGCTGAAGATACTCGTAACTCAAATTTCAGACCTGAGACTTGTAGTGAACTCCATTTTATTCGTCAAAATGAACTGAATGATTTGGTGCGCGAACCAGTTGCCTATTTAGCTTCAGTGAAAGAAACGTATGCTAACATGGTGATTATGCTAACCGCAATTAAGTATAAACAGTTCAATTGGAGAATTTGTGGAAACTTAAAGGTCTCCACAAATTCCAAAAAAGGTCTCCACAATTATTAGCTGTTATCATTAATAAAAGTTACAAAACTGAGTTTGCATTGTTAATTAAAAAGGTATATTTGAAGTTATTAAGCTGAAAAAAATATTTACTTTTCTTAATATATTTACTTTTATAGTATATTTACTTCCCAGGCAAATAAACAAGATTTTCTGGTTTTAATACAGACAACACTGTAGCTGGTAACATCAATTAGAATCATGCAAGAAACTATAACTATTTTACCTAGTGGAGGAACTAATAATAAATTCTAATGTTTGATTTAGACATGATTGCAACTTTCCCATTCCTCCGAATTCTACCCTATTGTATAGAAAACGTGTGTACAGAATTTATATTTGGTTGCAAATTGCAAAATGTGATAAGAATTGTAGTGAAAAATTAAATATCAAATGCTGAGAAATGTTGCTTGAAAAATTTTTTATTAAAAAATCTTTGAAATTTAATGACTTTTGAACTACGCGCTATTCAATGCAAAATTTTAAAAATCAACTAACAATCGTTGTGTAATAAATTGCAGACTGACCACCTAAACACGGCCGCGAGCTTTAAAAAATTACACCACGACAGTTTTTTAAACGCTGTTCTAGAAGGCAAGTAGTTTAAAAATATTATCAATTTCCACTCGCTTTCGATTTAAGCTCTTAGAATTTTACTGGAAAAAAGAGGGAATCAAAAATGAAATCGCTGGAGAAATGATGTTAAAACCGAGGTCGCTAGTTAAACGAAACTATGACGTTAAAGGCGAGGCTGTTAAACGTTATTTTCAAATCGGATCGGCTGTGACGTTATTGCTTGACGTTATAACGAGTTGTCGTTGAAGTTAATGTCGTTATAAAGGAGTTCGACCGCATTATATTTATACGTTTACAATTCCCATCTTTATACACAAGAGTCTTCTTCTTCGATGTTCATTTTGAGCAAGTTAACACGAATTCACATTTCTGAATTATAATTACATTTTATTTCAGCTATTTTGATGAAAACACTTGGGAAGAGAGGGGACGAAGCAGCAATAAATAAATAAATATCTAAATTAGGGAAGCACGCAGGTCCTCCGTTCACTGTTCCGCATTTGTAAAAAGTTAAAAAAATGCCGAAAAATATCTTTATCTTTCTCTATATTTCGAACAAAAAAAAAAGTTAGAAAATAACAGTATATAACAGTCAAGCCAATTTAAGCCCTTAAAGTAGCCAATAGAATGACAACTTCGAACGTAAAAAGTATTCATTTAAAAAAAATTAAATAAGAAGTTGAGTTAATAATAATAAAAAAAGCTTGGGGTGTTTTCAATGGCAAGAACCAATCAAATAGTTATCTCGACAAGACGAAAAAAAAGAAAAAAGTAAGAAGTCATTTCGTCTTTGTAATGCGGGAATGCAACAATTGTGCAAAAGTGTGTTGCAACTGCCGGCCACCCCAACCTGCAGCTAAATAAATTCTGAAAACAGTAACTAAGAATAATAATGAAATAATTAGAACAATAATAAAACTTGAAGGGAAAAAAAACTATTAAAAGTATCAAAAAGGGGAAAAAAAAAAAAAAAATACTAACTCCGACTCGAGAACTCGATAACTTTCTCCGTGTTGCAAAGACGAAACGCTTTTTAACTTTTTTTCTTTAAGGTCTTTTAAATTTAGTTATTTAATTGGGGGCTGCCATTGAAAATCTCCCAAAAGTAGCTTTTCTTTTTAATTTACTCATTATAATTATTTTTAAAATGTGTAAATTTCATAATTTTATGTTATCCATGGCTCCCATATAGCCAGTGCTACCGTTGCCATGGCAACGGGTCCGTGGGTCTCCTTTGAAAAGAAAAGAGGGGTGGGGAACTGATGAATATTTGCATTAACAACGTAGCAATACTAATATGATGTATTCCGTTGCCATGGCAACGGGTCCGTGGGTCTCCTTTGAAAAAAAAAGAGGGGTGGGGAACTGATGAATATTTGCATTAACAACGTAGCAATACTAATATGATGTATTCCGTTGCCATGGCAACGGGTCCGTGGGTCTCCTTTGAAAAGAAAAGAGGGGTGGGGAACTGATGAATATTTGCATTAACAACGTAGCAATACTAATATGATGTATTTTCTGGAAGCGCAAATACATCAGTGATAGTTGTGTTATTAAGCATTTGTTTCACTGGGAAAATAAAACACTTCGTTCTTACAGAAAAGAAAGAAAGACCGCTACAAAAATGAGTTTACGTTATCAAAAGAGGAATTATGTATTTTCAAATTAACTACGAAAAATAGCAAAATGCACCCCCCCCCCCTGCAAATGCAAACCCTGCACTTATTGTGACATCTCATTTCCATATTTTACCTCCTGATTTGAACAATTTGATTTGAACCTGATCTAACCGACGGATTTGCTTGCAATAAACTTTATCGGAAAGTTCTTATAACGTAGGACATGTACAGATAGAAAGTTTATCCAGAACTAACGAGCCTATTTTCCTATGAAATTTTTTGATCGGGATTTTTAAGAACATTTTTGAATTCATGAATGATTACATGAATAAGTGAAAGAATAAATGATAAACAAGAAGTTCCGTCTAGAACTATACGAGCCTACTTTCCCGTATACACCGAATTAAAATTTATAATCTAGCTCTCTCTCTGTCTTGCTCGTTTAGCTTTAGTTCTTAATTGCTTCAAATATACCTTTTTCAACGATTAATACATATTCATGCAATCATTCATTTATTAAGTCATTCATGTATTTATGCACTCATTTATTCATTCATTCTTTTGCTCATTCATTTAATCATTCATTAATTCAAAAATATTCCCGAAAACCCCGATCAAAAAATTTCATAGGAAAATAGGCTCGTTAGTTCTGGATGAACTTCATATTTGCACATGTTTTATGTTATATGAGCTTTCCGTTAAAGTTTGTTCCAAGCAAATCGGTCCGATAGATCAGTATTTATATAGGATTGAAATTTCAACGTAAGCGCTATTATGTTAAATTTTTGAACTGTTCAAAAATGAACCAAAACGGTTCAAATTAATATTTCATGCTAAGAGCTTCCTCTAGTAAGCTTGTTCATTGGAACATGGATCTAATACATAGAGTTTACATCATTTGCTTCATTTTCGCCCGTAGGCGCTAATGTTAATTTTTTTGAACTGTTCGAAATTGAACAAAAAATTGTTCAAATCAAAAAGTAAAGTATGAAAATCAGATGTCCTCGCCGAGATCTTTCGACTGCAAAAAGAATTTTTCGAATCGGACTATTCGTTCAAAAGTTATTAGGGGGGAACAGACCGACAGACAGTCAGACAGACAGACCGACCGACACACTTTTTCCCCATCTCAAAACCCTACTTTCAAATTTTTAATTTTTCAATCTTTATTTAATTATTTAACTGATTTTTGACTTTTCTTGATTTTTAACGATATTTTCACAATACATTAAGCCTTCTTTCATGCTTTATTATTATTTTTTTTACTTGTACGGGAAAGTAGGCTAAAAAGGAGTAAACGAGTGAATAAATGAGCTAATGAACGAAAAAATATGTAAATTTGTGAATAAATACATGAATGAGAGAATGAATGAATACATAAATGATTGAATGAATGAATGAATATGTATTAACCGTTGAAAAAGGTATATTTGAAGCAATTAAGAACTCAAGCTGAACAAAATAGAGAGAGAGAGCTTGATTATAAATTTGGATTTGGTGTATACGGGAAAGTAGGCTCGTATAGCTCTACACGGAACTTCTTGTTACTTAAGACTTTGTTTAGAGTAAAATAAGTCACATCAATCATTCTTTAAAGTATTGCAGGTAACAAAATTTTGAGTTGCACAAATTGAGGGGGGGGGGGGTGGGAAATGAAGCAACGAACGTTATGGGAGAGAGTCCCGTCATTACGTTTTGCAACGGAGGCCATAGAATGATTTGAGGGTCCTGATAAATTCAGTTTATCTCTTCTCTATCTCTTCTCTACTAATAATAAAGCAGCAAGTATGTGTGTGTGTGTGTGTGTGTGTGTGCTTGTGTGTGTGTGTCTGTGTCCGGCGTAGGGTCCAGACCGTCCAACGGATTTTCATGAGATTTGGCACGAAATTAGTTTGGAACATGGGGGTGTGCACCTCGGAGAGTTTTTTCCGAAATTCGAATTTGTTCTTCTTTTATTCCAATTTATAGCCGAAAGTTTCATAAAATAATCATTTTCTATGGGAAGGAATTATCGCATCGCTTCGAGCTTGATACCGTTGAAAAGCGCGTAAAAAACTACCCCGGGAGAAGTTTCGCTCTACGTGCGAAAATTCGAAGCCTCTAAATTACCTAGAAAAGAAGTTATCAGCATTTTTCTCTGCAGTTCGAAATTATTTTTTCACGCTAATTAACTTTAATTTTAATTGTTACCATGCCCCCCCCCCCCGACTGACTATTAATCCTTTTTTCTTTCAACGAATTAAAATTTATTCCTAGCGGTTTTTAGCATTTTGAGGAGCAGCCGATTTTTAATTTATTTATTTATTTTTTTAGATTTTGATTATTATTTTCTTAAAGCGAATTGAAATTTATTTCCAACAAACAAAAAGTAATTGTGCCAAAAAACACACACACTATACTCTCAGAAACGCATGCTCAAATCTCACGAAACTTATCGTATTATTTGACGAAATGGCTTCGTGAAAAAGGCTCCGAGTAAACCTTTCGTCAAATTGAAGAAATTTGTGCACTGTTAGAAATTTCATCGTGAAATTACGGTTAAATAACCGGCAGCAGTCTGTCCATCTAAAGCTGGATTCACACAGCGCCACGGACGGACGAAATCCGACGGAAAAAACGTGGCGTTACCTCGTTGTCATGGTTACCGAACAGGAATGTCCGTCACAGACGAATTGCTTGGCCAATCATAATGAAGCAAGAAGAGAGAACTTCGGCCATGTTTTGTTTGCTGTTGCTTATTAGGAAACGCAGCACAAGTGAGTGATTTATAATTATTACTATTTCTGTGAAGCACAAGCACTTATATTAAAGCATTAATAGAGTAATGTGCTGTTTTATGTTGTAATACACAATACTGCGTTTAAAATTTGTTTCTTCTATTGTCAGTTTGATTTATTAATCACGATATGAGAAAAATAATGTAATAAAAGTAAGTAGCAAAGCGTAGAGTTCGGCGCTACTTTATTTGCATTTTTATTTTAGAAAATTTTACATTTCTACTGCGGTACCACATTTGCGCATTAATATTTATTTGTTGCTCAAATTTAATATTTTGCTTATTGCACTGGACATTTATTTATTCATTTCTTTTGTAAAAATATAAAACACTTATCGCCGATATCATAAACATAACTAGTTAGCTGTCAGTTGGATTCATTGACATAACTTCGTCAACAAGTCAGATCCATTGTATGAAAGATCACTTTCAGTTCATAATTTACAGGCTAAAAGATCACTCTGTCAACAGATTTATTTTGTTTACAAATGATTTTTATTAGCATTGTTATTTATTGAGGTGATTTCATGTCAGACTGTGAAGAAAATTTGCATTTTAATTTAGTTTGCTACTTAAATGTTTAAAAAGTTTAAATTTATATTCGTTTCTTTATTGGTATATTAAAACGTAGTTCCAACAATAAACAAGCTGAGGTTTGCTTGCAGGCAAGCCTGAGTACCTGAGTTGCTTCTCCAAAATCAATGTAAACTTTAACGACATCAAAATTTAATAGTAAAACAAGTTGATCACTAATTTGTTCTGGGTTAGACCTGTTGGGTAAACCTAATTATAGGATCCATGCTATCCAGGAATAAAAACAGTGCCAAATCAAATGTAATTAAAGTGCAATTAATATTTAGTTTTATCGTATCGGAATATTAACTAACACCTCAACTAATGAATTCATGTTGGTAACAATTCTATCAGTGTCAATGTGGGCTCTATAACCACAGGTGTAATCGAAGGAGGACGGTGTACCCCCATATATTTACTTTAAAACACCCTTTTCTCTCCCTTGTTTCTTAAAATTTTAACACAAGCATCCCCTCAGAGCTTTTGACGTTGATAATTTATGCTTGTAAGCATTCCCCAAGTTTTTTCCAGCACTATGCACTACTGCCTATATAACTGATAAATACCAGAATACTCGTAAATTAATTGCTGTGTGTGGTGCTTCACTTACAATCAGCAACATGCTTTCTTAACATTTGCCTTTTTTTTTTGCAGCGTTTTTTACCTGGGAAATAACTTTTTTGGACACTGGCATTGCTGTGGGTTGCCGATTTTTGATTAAAGATGCACAACTGACCATTTGGTACATCTACTCGTTATTTTTATACATGTAAGTATATTTTTAGACTTGTAGTTGGGGAGAATTGTTTTTGGTTCAGTTTTTGCAGAAATTATGAGGAAATAAAATAATATTCTTTGTTCTATATTTTGCTTGCACATTTTTTAATGAGTATTTACCCTTAACTTCACATCCAAACCAATTTTATCCCTAGACTAGGAGGAGTGAGTTTTAATATAGTTACATTAAATCATAATTATTTAATGCTTGTGTTATTTATTATGTTCTTGCATTGTTACTTATTTTTTAATCTTATACATATCACATGCTCAATATTGTCGGTTTGAAACATATACATATCTTCAGTTTTGCATGCTTCATGGACAAAAATTCACTTGTAGTATTTCATATAGTTGTGGACTGATAATACACATTTATTACATAACACAAGAAAGTGCAAAACTATACCAAAAGCAAAAGCGAGAATAAAAAATTGACACTATTGTAGTTCATACATTCCATATGTAGGTGTCAATAATACATGTGTATTTGTAACATAAATTGTCAAAACTAGGAGCGTATCTTTGGCTGGGCAATCCGGGTGACCACACAGCACCGGCTCATTATTATCGACTTGTAATTATCATATGGTTCATTGGGATGATAATGGAGGCTGAGTGGTAATCTTTTGAGCTACCATGCCAAAGGTCCGGAATTCGATTCCCGGGCTGGGCAGGATCGACTCAGCCTTTCATCGCAGCAGTGGATTCGATAAAATGGGGACCAAGCACACTTGAGAAGTAACACTGGGAATTCTGTGTCGGGTCGTCTCTTGATCGGAACATCTGCTTCTCCCTCCTAGGGCCCTTGGTCTCGAAAGCTCTGATGGGCTCAGTAGGTCATGGCCCCCATTGGGCTGTTGTGCCATTGAGTCAGTTAGTTAGTTAGAATTGTAAAAGTGATTGTATCTTAAAGCAATACATTTTGCAAAGTTTTCTTTTGTAAAATTCACAAATCATATTCAATCATTGTAAATCGTGGCCAAATTAATAATTCATGTGCAAACGAATTTAAATTATATTTTCAATACTGTTTTTTAATTCCTGTAAAACAACTTGTTGGAAAATGTTTTGTGCATATGTTATATTTGTAAAGACTGTGTCACAGTATTAAATTTTTTTTTACAGATGTTATGGAAAAAACTGGTTTGACTTGTACAGGCTGAAATATTGAAATTGTACTTCTTCTGCCCATTATTGTCTTCAAATTATTGATATATGTAATTATGTATGATCAAAATCTTGTAATGTTCTTTGATTTCAGTATTATGATTAAGTACTTCAATAAATTCTTCCTTCAAAATTTTGTTTTGTGGCTTTAATGTGTGGGGTACAGAATTAATGTGCACACTGTTGAGTTATTTGAAAGAGGAAAATAAAAAGACGATGTTTTTCTTGTGAGATTATAAGCATATTACTTTTATAAAAGCATTTTGCATTTCTTATTAATATTTAGTGTCGAAGGCACAATTTTTTTACGCATTGGCAAAAGTGTATCGTCTGTATGTTATACTCTTTGTAGTTAGTGTACAGGTTTCAAAATGCAAGGGACAATATTCTTATTTTAGAAATGCTTTTTACAGTTAGCAGAGTCACAATTTAGTAAACTGCCTTTTTTAGGATTTCTAAAAGTTGTCTCATGTTTGCATATTTATTAGGAGAAAAATAGGAAAGCTAACATGCAATTTAAGTGTTATAACAATGCCACACTTCCTTGATTATATAAAGTGATTAACAGCTCATTTTGAAGAAATATTTAATTCTAGAGCAAATAAAAACAATACAATTTATCTTGTAATTTCTAGATCTGATCTTTTTTAAAAAATTAATTGTTAGATATATAATATTTTTTCCTAAACAGAGAATTTACATTTCATCTAAGCATTGATTTTAAATCAAGAACGAAAAGGATTTGCGTATCATTTTCGCCTGATAAAATCAGTAGCATTTCTGTGCATCTATTTACAATTAATTGCACCAACGCTCGCATATGAATCGAACGTTTTTTACTATTTGCTTAATCCTAATCCTCGAATTCATGTTACGTGTGATACCTTCAGTAAAACGCTTAATATTTCTACGAACATGTAAACTTATTGCTGTGTGCAAAACTTAAAATTACTGTATTTTCTGTTATTTATTAAGCTTATTGATGAGACCGATAAAGTAATGATATTATTTGTTTGTTGAAAATAAACAGAATTTTCTTTTTATGCAATATGAATATCAATATTAAGCAAACATTTATCTCTGCCCGACACTTTTATGAAATGAAATCGCTGCTGAAACCGAATGAAAATTCCACTTTATTAAATGCATCGTCTGCTTCTGAAATCGATGTCTAAATACAGAGCAGTCAAATGACGAAGCCATCCCATTATTGGCTCATGTATAGAGCTTACGCCTTGCAACCATTGGCTGAAACCCACTGCCCGTCGCAGAATCTTTGTAGTGTGAATTGAACTCACGTTTCTCCGTCACGGACGAATTTTGTCCGTCCGTCCGTCGGTTGCATGTGTGAATCCAGCTTAATTCACCGTTAAATTTACGGTTTGGAACATTTTTCTACTCACAGGCGGTTGATAGTTTTATTTTGATTTCCTTATTTTGACATGTATTTTACGGGACCATTTTCCATACTGCACAGGGGTTTTTAAAAGAAATGTTATTCTTTATAGCGATTTTTGTTATTCCAGCTTATTACTATTTATACTTTCTTTTTTTTTTTTTTTTTTCGCCTGTGAATTAGCACATATGGTATTTTTCTATTTGAGCGCGGATGAAAGGTTCATTCCGCTTTCAAAGCTTTGCTTGCTGCTGTTTGTTTCTGCAAGCTACAAAATTTCGTCTTTCTGTTTTAAGCCGGGTCCCGACGCTACGTTTTGCACAACGTTTTGTCTCCGCAGTTCAACACGCTGCAGATAAAACGTTGCGTATAGATTAGAAAGTGCACAGTTTTGAGTCCGGTGCGAAGACTGTACAGCTGCAGCGATAACTGAGATAGAAAGCACAGATGTCTTTGAACTGTGCAGACAAATCGGCACATGTAGACGGTAGCACCCTTTTCCGATTCATTTTGTTTCTCAGTTTCAATTCGTCAGGTGACGATGGCCGACTTTCGGCAATGTTCTCAGGAGTTTCTTGCATTATGCGAAAGTTTCCCATGCATTTGGCGTGTCAAATCCAAGGAGTATAGTGACAGGGATAAAAAGGGGGACGCTTATGAGAGTTTAGTGGAAAAATTCAAAGAAATTGATGCAACCGCAAACAGAGAAACAGTTGTAAATAATTAATTCTTTGAGAAGTGTTTACTGTAAAGAATTGGAAAAAGTTAATAAATCGATTCGATCTGGGGCTGGAGACGAAATCTACAAGCCATCTCTCTGGTATTTTGATTTGTTACATTTCCTAAATGATCAGGAGACACCAAGGCAGTCTAGGAATACCATCGATGAAAATAAAGAGATTGCATTTGTCGAACCACCAGAACAGGCAACAAAAAATATCTATTTTATGTACTCATTTGACCACTTTAAACGCCGGGTACTTCTGAGACGTTCCAGTCTTTTTTTTTAACATGACACCATGCCAAAATTGACCAGAGTAGTACCTCCTTCATGATGATATCGCACAAAACTGAGTGAAATATACAGATATCTCTGCACCATGTAGAAGCATAAAAAACTGCAACGTTTTCATTCAGTATTAAGACTGCGTAGACAAAAGGTTGTACAAAACGTAGCGTCTGCACCCGGTTTTAATGTCAATAAATAATAGATAAAAATTAATTATACTAAAAATTTATTAATTAAAAATATTATAATTTATTATGATCGTTCTTTATGTGTGGGTACTTGAATTAAACAAACAAAATGCGTTTTCTTTCAAATATTTTCTTTTTTGTTTTGTTTCGTTTCTTTCTTTCCTTTTTGATTGTGCGTGTTTTGTAAAAAAAAAATGCTTAAATGTGTAAGATCTCTGGCTGATTGCCGTGGGCAGCTAATTTTTAATGATGTGGAATGCTATACATTTTAATAAAATAACATAATTTACACCTAAAAAAGTTATCACTATATACACAATGGCAAACCGACTGGTCTTTCCATTTTTTAACACGGGCATAGCCGTGCGGGTACCGCTAGTAGTTAAATAAAGTTGAGTAATGGTGCAAAATGATCGAAATTCATCAAAATGATGAAATATGATGATTGATATTATTTAATAACGCCTTTTAAATGACAAAAAATATTTCAAAAAATTACCTTAATTACGAAGATAGTGATGATTAAAGTGATGTAAAGTTGCCACACAGCGCTCTGCGGAGCGACAAATTTGCATCATGTTAAATTAATGTTTCCATTAATTTTCGCGGAACCATTAAAGAAAATGCCTAACAGATCGCAACCGCGTTATATGCTCATTTATAGTATAGGAACAACTTTAATCATTATTAATACATTACCAGATCGATCATTTTTTACACCACAAAATGATATAATTGGTACATAAATATGTGTAATATAGTACAAATAAGTACTCGTAGGGGGGAAGGGAAAACAGAAGACATGAAGACATTTTTCATCCGCATAAAACGAAATCAGTGGAACGGTTGCTCATGATAAACTGAAGGACTCCTGTTTTAATAGAATTAATGGGATGTAAGCAATTTATCTTTTAAGGTTGAATGTTCTGCTTTTAGCGAAATTTTTTTACCATAGTACAAAAATACTTTTTCTATTCACCACGCTTTGGCTTAACATCAAGTCCCTCAAGTATTTTCTTTCTTTCGATGTCACCAACTTGGATCCTGTCACTGGTGGAATTTCGTATCATGGATCAAACAATTTTTTTTGGCCAAAGAGTTAACTCAGAATTATTCTCTCGCTAACACCTTCGAGCATTGTAGATATTGCCCGTCTTTTTTTTTTTATAACATAGGTGCCCTTTTTTCTTCTTCAGCATCTTATGCAAAAAATACCTTCAAAGCTTTATTCTTTTTCCTTCAAATTTTTTCATACTTCTCCGGTAATTCTCTTGATATCCAGAAGTCGCAAGACAAACTAGGGTGGTGGTGAAAAATAATTTCTGAATTTTCATAACAGTAATGAAAGTATAAAAATTATAAGATATGATAAAATTCAACCCTTTAAAATTTTTACCTTTGCTCCCCACGGTCATATGCTGGGTACACCTGCTTTATCTTACAAAAAAAAAAGAGAGAAATTAAGTTCCGCTTTTTGCTGTTCTTTAAGTTTGAATTTTCGCAAAAATAATAAACCTAATTCAGGAGTGCCTACAGTTTCAAAAGTGAAATTTCATGACTTTTTCGCGACATTTTCGGAACCGTACGGTGATACATCAGATACTGGTTTGGCCGGATATCGGATACCCGATATCCCTTGTATGACGTATACGTACCGGATATCCTGTTCTGATGTTTGAAATTTGTAAATTCTATACATATTTATTTTGTACAGTGGCCAGATCGGATTTCAGATATTTAAGAACTTTTCGGATATCGGATAGTCGAGTCTTCTGTGGAGACCGGTCTAGTTGGGCAGGCAATTTTCGTGACCTTATTAGTAATTGTCATGACTTTTTCGTCACCTTTGTGACTAATTTTTAAATTCGTGACTGTTTCTGGAATTCGTGAACTGTAACTTACATCGTAAAGTTCATTGGAAATTCTGTCTTATCAAAAACCTTAAGGATTTTGAAAATCTAACCATCTTCTGAACTTTGACGTAGATATCACTTTCACCTTTTTTTGTCTTCTCACCATTTAATCAATCCAAGAATATAGCTCGCGCTGGAAGTAAAATTGATTTGCGCTTTGCGTGAAGTCTTAACTTTCCGTTGTTGCCGTTCAAACTGTTTCTTTTCGCGACCTGTAAAAATAGTAACTAAATTCCTTTCATTTTCTTTTCTTGCCAAGCCAGATATGTAGTTTATGTTACTGCCGTCTCAGGTGTATTTTCATTATACAAGATTTCCATCGACTTAGGCGATGGTTTTATCTGCTAGTAGTGACTATGAATTATTATTATTATTAAGTAATTTATAGGAGTGTTTTCGGTAATACAAGTAAAGTCGATTTACACAACATTAGTATAAGTTACTTTCGACAAACGTAATTTACCCTAAACCTATAAAATAATGGATACATTGACTGGGGACTAGAAACACAGGGGGGGGGGGGGGGTTAAAATTCACGGGGCGGAAGCGGAGAGGCAACTTCGGAATTTTTTCTGATGGCAAGAAAAATTTGTCCCTGATCCTGGATCTATCTCCGGTGATTGGCATCTCGAGGCCCCGAGTGGCTTCTTTGTCCTTTGGATCGATCTCTTGGCAGACAGCCAATTATTTTCTTGAGCGCCATTTTTGGTCTTTCTGTTTAAGTCGTGAGAATGATAATGCCGTCTAATGTAAGCTAAGAAGACCAGTACTAGGGCCCAATTAAGACAGTTGGGGGCCCAAGGCACAACATTATTTTGGGGGCCCCTATGGTACGAAAAATAAAAATACCGGGTATAATGTATAAAATTAAATAAGCTTGGAGATAAGCTTGGGGGCCCCTAAAATTAGGGGGCCCAAGGCCGCGGCCTAGTTTGCCTTTGATGCAATCATGAACTGCCAGTACTAGAACTATAAATTTACTTGCGTGTCATTTTCTCGCCCAATTTTTACTCGGTTGATGCAGTGTTACTGAGAATTGTTATCGCCGAAATTAGATGCAAATGAAAAAATAATATTTCAACTTCTTCTACTATAAGAATACAGCTTTAACAGTTACGGTTAAGAGATTCTTGTCATGCTATAGCTCATCGGGTGTTAGGGAAGCACTGATATTTTGACAATTTTTAATAAGATATCCTATACGTTAATGCACAATTATCTGTTTCTGAGTTTGTGCTTGAGCATAGGATAAAGAACAACAAAACGAAGTGTCAGTGTTCAAAATACGTAGAGTAAAATAATCGAACTCATGATTCTATGATTTACAGAAGAACATGAATCCTTCTGTTTATGATTTATACGTTTGGTATGGGGCCTTCTTTCTAGTTCATCTCACGGGACACATTTCAACTTTTCACCAACTCGGAGATAAGTGTATAGCACATAGCCATAGCAATTGCTAATTAGCTTACTACGTTGACAAAATAATAACTTGATTGACAGAAAGAAAAATTGAATCAATTATTGATGAAACGCTTTAAAACTCTCATTAAAAACAAGAAGTTCCGTCTAGAACTATACGAGCCTACTTTCCCGTATACACCAAATTCAAATTTATAATCTAGCTATATCTTTCTCTCTCTTTCTCCTTCAGCTTTAGTTCTTAATTTTTTTCAAATATACCTTTTTCAACGGATAATACATATTCATTCACTCAGTCATTCATTCTTTCATTTATTCAGCCATTCATTTATTCATTCATTCGTTTACTCATCCATGAGTTTATTAATTCACTTACTCATTCATGTTTTTATTCAACCATTTATTTATTTTTTCATTTATTCACTCATGTATTCATTCTTTTCCTCATTCATTTTTTCACTCCTTCATTTATTCATTGAGAAATATCCTTAAAAATCCCGATAAAAACATTTCATAGGAAAATAGGCTCATTAGTTCTGGATGAGCTTTCTATTTGTTCATGTTCTGCGTTATATGAGCTTTCTGATAAAGTTTGTTCCAAGCAAATCGGTCCGTTAGATCAGGATTTATATAGTATTGAAATTTCCCCGTAAGCACTATGTTAATTTTTTGAACTGTTCAAAAATGAACAAAAACTGTTCAAATTAATATTTCACGCCAAGAGCTTCCTCCATTAAGCTTGTTCATTGGAACGTGGATCTTGCACCCAGAGTTTACATCATTTGCTTCATTTTCGCCCATAGGCGCTAATGTTAATTTTTTTTGAACTGTTCAAAATTGAAAGAACAATTGTTCGAGTCGAAAAGTAAAATATGAAAATGAGATGTCCTCGCCGAGATCTTTCGAATGCAAAAAGAATTTTTCGAATCGGACAATTCGTTCAAAAGTTATTAAGGGGGGGGGGGGGGGACAGACTTTTATCAGTCTGTCGGTTTGACAGACTGACAAACACACATTTTCTCCATCTCGAAACCCTATTTTCAATTTTTTTTTTTCAATCTTTATTTAATTACTTCACTTTTTCCTGACTTTTCTTTATTTTTAACTTTTTTTTCACGATACATTAAGCCTTCTTTCATGCTTTATTCTTATTATTTTTACTTTTACGGGAAAGTAGGCTAATAATGAAAACTGATTTGTTGCAACCTGTAATCACCGGCTAGAAAGACTAGACCATAAGAATAAGTTAAAGTTCCGAACATTGATGTTATGAAAATTACCATTACTGCATCTTGGCTGCGAGTTATTCGAAAATCTTTTACTTGAGTTTCAAATTAAATTATCAATGTAAGCTCTTTTCCATAGAATATGTTGATTGTACATTTATGAGTTGGCTATGAAAGTAGGCGCTTATACAGAGATGGGCTTCTCTTCTTCGAAAGACAAGTATTAGTAAAGATAACATAATATAAATAAAACGAACTGAAATTTTATTATAATTTTCGTCCTTTGGATGTTTAGGGGAGATAGGTAAAATTACGCAAAGAAAGTGCTCCTTAACCTCCCTTCTTCCCTCAGAAAAATCCTGCATCTGCGCCTTGGACACTATAATCACTATTATTAAGAACACATTGAAAAATAAGGTGCTTAAACATACAACTATACCAACAATTAAAGTTCACTAACATAGGTTATAACAAACCATTGTGACTTTCATTAGGAAAATTATCTACAAAATGCACAAGTGAGGCTTTTTAACTCCGTTAAAAATCTTCACTTATTTTTATTGTCGACAGGGTGGCGTAGTGGTAAGGCGCATATCTCGTACACCCAAGATCGCAGGTTAAACCTGACACCAAAGTCGGTTGATTTTCAAGATGCAGAAGATCGTCTGCGTCCATGTCGTGTCATTATGCGGCATGTAAAAGATCCCTTGACTAGACATTTGGCTTGGACGCTCTCGGCTAAATTAAATTCCTAGTGCAATCTGCATCAATAATTGCTCAGGCGCCGACCTCTAGGGGAAACTGAGCGTCCAACTTCTCAGAGTAGTAATGGCATCCACCGACAGTGGTGCTACTTGAAAGAATGGACGCCGATTATCGGGGAAGTCACTAGGTCTGCAAATGTTAGTTACCATACGCAGCCCCATTAGCGAAAAAAAATATTGCCAAACCCAACAAGATATTGATCCAATGGATATCACATCAACCACATTCTTTTGTGTGTGTGTGTGTGTGTAAGTGTGTGTTATATAGTGCAGTAGTGTTATCTAGTGTAATGTGTAGTGTACCTCTGTACATGACTTAATTTTTGGTACTTCATTTGAAGAGTGCTCTATTCATTGAACTCAACATTTGAATTGATAATCATAGAAAAGAGTGGGGAATATTTGTCACTCACATACACACACCAAAGTGTGGTTGATGTGATAATTATTGAATCAATATCTTCTTATGTTTAACAATAAAAACACTGGAAGCTTCTTAACTAAGTATATTTTGATTAGCAAGATATAAAAGGTATATGTATACTTTTCTGACGAGAAAATGCTGCTTAAAAAGGAAAAACGCACAAAAGACTAGAGAGGAAATTAAAACAATAAAGTCGAATCTGCAAAGTTATCAAAAGTGGAATTTATTTGAACTTAAATGCATTTGATTTCGCAGCTGAAGCAATTTGGTTGGCATAAATTAATGTTATAAATCTGTAACATAAGGCTAGTCTAACGCAAGTAACATTATGACTACTTTAAAAACTGAAAAGAATGATTTTTTTGCCAAGTAACAAAGTTGTTGTATGTATTTGGCTACAAAACATGATTGTTAATAATAAAAACATGTGTGTGCTTTATCCCTTGTTGGTTCATTTTCGTGGAATTAAACAATATCTGAAAATCGCCATTTTTGGACTTACGTCAACCTGGTCCCGAGGTAGAGAAAGTAGATACATTATTATGTAACTTTCAGCCTAATGTGGGACCAACATTTTTTCAGTCGATATAATTCTTGCTAATCCATGAAGATAACAATATTTCAATATTTTCATTTTCCAAAGAAGTTTGAGCTGCTTCTTTTTCTATATCCCGTAGAGTTGGGAGTCTGATAGCTCTGTGGCGGACAACCATTGATCATTTTCCGTATAGTTTCAATGTCCGGCGAGAAGGTAAAAGAGGTGGTGACGCATTAATGACTTGCCTCGACTCGATCTTTAGTAGTTCCGGCGAGAACTTTGCAGAAAGAGTTTTTCAGAAAAGGCTTCGATGACACATGGGTTACTTGTGTTGCTCATGAACTTGCTATATCATGCGTAGTCAAGATTGCTATTGAACTATTAAGTATTATTAAAATCTGTTAATCAACATACATAATTTTAGTGTTATGCAGTCAAACTAATGTATTTTCAATGTAAGGTATATTATTTACTTTGTTCAATGTATTTTAAATTTTTAATGTCGACAATCAAGATTAAAATCGGAATGCAAAACATCAATAAACTCAGGGAAATCGAACACACATTATGTTTTCTCTCAAAATATATCTCTAATTAGGTTCCGGCAAAGAAAAGTTATTGTTTTAAAAGATTTTTGAAATACAATTTTTACTCCACAGAGAAATCTTTAAATCTTGTTTGCAGATGACATTTACTTAATCACATGCATTCCCAAATGGAATATTACATCCAAAACTATGGAAAACACAACAAACAAATTAAAATTTTTGATATTTGAATAAGACTCATACAAAGATGTTTTTTGTTTTTTCAATTTTCAATCGAGAAAATGTGCTTATCTTTTTATACTTGCTTTGGCAAAAGAAATGCAGTATTTTCAATAAAAACCAAATCCTCTTTCTTGTCCTGTACTTTAAAAATGGAAAAAATGAGTTAACGATTTTGACACTTCTGAGGAACAATCTGTTTTTAATTCTATAAATTTTTGAATTTACTGTAAAATATGTCCATGAATCCGTAGTGATCTGCAAAATCACTGAGTTGCAAAATTCTAATATCTCTCTGCATGGCACGAAACACTAAGTTTAACAAGCCTGTTACAGCATACACTGTTTTACTAGATAGTTAAACTGAATTCTGCTGTATAATAATGATGATGTAATAATAATAAATGTACTATTAAATCACCTGATTAATTGTTATTACAAACATTAGACGCATGGATAAATTTCTATGTAAGAAAATGCCGTACTATAAGTTTCTTATATAAAATTTAATATCCAACGTAACGTTAAGTCAATGACATTAAAATTAATATTCAGCGCAATAGGCAAATGTGAAAACCTCATAAAAATGATTAAATGATACATTTTTATCCTTTCGTCCCTTTTAGGCACCTTAAATGCGCCTTAACATATCGTTTTCCAAGCAATTTTCCCTAACAGATATACGAAATACGACTCGATATGTATATTTGAGAAAAGGATTTTCTTAAGAATAAGCATCTAAAACGCATCATTTGACCGATCCGAAGTGAGATTTCACTGATGCACCACCTAAATGGAATCTATAAATACACAAAGCATCTCCTTATAAAAACCACGATTTTCTCAAGCAATTGCTTCTGGGAAGAATGACGTCTTGATTGTTTGCGAAACCGATTCCAGAAAGAAGTTAGGCACATCGCTTGGAAGATATTTCCAAAGAAATAGACTGCTAATAGCAGCTTGCGAAATCAAGATAATGGGGAACTTGCTTTTAAAGAAAAGCTCAGGAGAAATTATATTTATGAGTGGCTTAATGAGTTTGTAATCAGGACCATTAATTGAAAATACAATGACGCATGAAAGTTAACAATTTTAATCCGGGATTATCAAGCAATTTATTGCAAAATAAAGGGTTTTTCAATAAGGGTCGGTAGATGTTAAAATGGAATGAAACAAGCTGTGTATGAGGTATTTTCGAAATATTTCTTGAAAGACTCTTGAATGCCATTATGTATGAAATATAACATCGTTCCATACATAACCCGCTGACAAGGTTTCGGAGCGTTTGGAAGCGGAACCCAATTTAGGTTTTAAAATTATCTTTAGCGACGAGGCGCAATTTTGGATGAATGGCTATGTTAAGCAAAACTGTCGGATATGGGACGACGCCAACCCACGCGAGGTTCAAAAGCTGACAATGCATCCACGAAAAGAAGATACTGTTTGGTATGGCGGCGTCATGGTTCCGTGAGGCCATTCCTGTCAAAAGCGAGCGCTACGAATGATTTCTTTTGACCCAAATTGAACTATATGGACGTAAACAACATGTGGTTCCAGCAAGATGGCGCTACGTGCCAAGATGTAGATTCAGCATGAACGATTTGAGGGTATAGTTGTCTCTCGCAGGGGTAACGTGAATTGGCCACCAAGATCTTGCAACTTGACCCACCTAGACTTTTTCTTGGGATGAACTTGAAACATGTTGTTGAGATGACTTTTTCTGAAGTCGCAGCTCTATTCCAATAAGCTGCAACCGACCGTTGTACCCTTAAAGTCAACATAACCCAGACCATCGCTCAATTATGGCCGAATCTATGCAGCAAAGTCATTGATAACTGGACCATTCGGATCCGAGCCACCGTGAGCAGCCGCGGCGGACATTTGAACGATGTTATATTCCATACATAATGGCATACTTGGGCGTTTTAAATAAAAAAAGAATTTTGTTAATACCTTACACATAGCTTGTGTTATTCCATTTCAGCATCTACCCGCCTTTACTGAAAAACAATTCATTTTAAGATAAAGTATACAAAGGTGATATTTGAAGTGCAGACCAACGTCGTTAATCGGTATTTCCAGTAGCATTTATATAACGACAGTATTTTATTCAGAATGAAAACCTAATAAAATTATTTAACAATATTGTCACTACCTTTTCATCACCCTTTACTGTACTTTAACATCTCGTTTTCCAATCTTTTTTTTTAATATTACTCTTTGGAAACAATTGATTTGTTTTCTACTTTCTGTATTTCCAGGACCAATCAATATACTGCATAGAATTTAAGCATCTTATATATATATACGATCGATATGAATTGGTAGGAAAATATTTATACATTAAACAACTTTCGCAATATACCAGCCCAGATTTAAGCATTTCTACGGGAAACCTAGTTCAAAATCCAATTATTTTAATGAAATCATCCAACAAAAGCTAGATATGTTGTGAGCTCGGGGAAACTATTTGATGTGGTCATCTTGTGGAATGGAATTTAAAGGCAAGATATTTGAACTAAATTTTGACGGGAAGTGAAGATAAATGATAAACACGTTTTGATTGACCTAGAGGACTATTTCTTTACTTCAGAATAGATATTAATGCAAAATATTTCTATACAGTGTTAAAAAAAAAAAAAATAATAATAATTCCGTTTCATCATACAGTACGTTTCATTAACTTATAAAAAATATAGGCTTTAATTTAAATGCATTTAAAAGATCATTTTTTGTATTTTAACTTCAGAGTAGATCTTAGGAGCACATATGGACATATTTATATCTGTCTATATAACAGATTAGTACATAATATATAACACATTGAGGGGTCGATCCAGTATTTTTAATTTTTAACAGGGTCCGGGTTTTGTGAATTTAAAAAATATTTTTGCGAAAAAGCAAATAATTTTGTGAAACTTTAAAGTTCAAACATACAGTGATAATTTTTTAAATAATTATTTGAAGCTTCTTTAATAAATAATTCTGTGAAAAGTACAATTTGGTATTTCAGAATTTGGTAAAGGGTCCGTTTTGGTTAATTGGAATTTTGTGAAGGGTCCGTTTCGGTTAATTGGAATTTTGTGAAGGGTCCGTTTTGGATGATTGGAATTTTGTAAAGAGACCGTTTTGATAGATTGGAATTTTGTAAAGGGACCGTTTTGATAGATTGGAATTTTGTAAAGGTACCGTTTTGATGGATTGGAATTTTGTAAAGGGTCCGTTTTGATAGATTGGAATTTCGTAAAGGGTGCGTTTTGATGGATTGGAATTTTGTGAAGAGTTCGTTTTGGTTAATTGGAATTTTGTAAAGGGTTCGTTTTTATTAATAGGAATTTTATGAAGGGACCAAAAACGGACCGGAATTTCCCTTGGCGTGACATCTGACATTTATATATCAAAATAAAGAATTTTGTTATTGGAAAACACCAGATTATCCCCGCAATATTTAACTTGATGTTGAAACGGTTTATCGCCCACAGGTGCATTAATAGGGTTCCATTTGGAACTTTCATTAGTGTGTTTCTTAGTGATTTCCTAATTAGTTTTGTAAAATGAATTTTTTTTTTGAGGGTGGGGATAAGATAAGTTCTGAAATTTAATGAGACTTTGAATCATTAACAGAGAGAGGATGAGAGAAAGAGATGATTTTTTGTAATATCTTATAAGTAGAGCACTCTCAGAAAGCTCGCTCTCTTAAAAGTACAGCACTCTCACTTTCCTGGATTCTTCAATCGTCAAGACACACTTCGTCATTTACAACGATTCATTTCTCGCGTGATCTCGTGACTGAAAAATTACTGCACAATTTTCATCAATTTGACGATAGCTTTACTCGGAGCAGTTTTAACGAAGCAATTTCGTTACTCTCACGAAAAGTTTCGTGAGATTTGAGCATGCGTTTCTTTCTGAGAGTGAGTGAATACATTATCACACACGGAATAAAATAAATTTCAAATTAATTTACTCTTACTAGTCCATTTCCACCCCTGCATTACAACGATATACAGTCACATTTTCGATTACCCTCTCTTTGAGACGCGACTAAATGCGGACGCTGATCTGCAGGGTGGCTGGCGATCATTGATCATTGTGTCCGGAAACAATGTCCGGCAAGGGGTGTCGAGAGATTTACTGACATAACGGATTCACCCAGACTCGACCCCATGCATTGCTGTTCAAGGGAAAGTGGATATTCCATACCAACTATTTGGAGGGATAGCAGATCATTAATCAGTTCGGCAGTTGCTGGATTGCGATTCTCAACAATCGAGTCCAACAAGTAATTGGAAAGCTGTTTCGTTCCGTAGATGTTGGGAGAATATTTAGATTTAATCAAAGAAGAAAATGTTTAGAAAATCAATAGACTTTTTAAAATATCGTAGAAAAATTCTGTGAGGGAGCATGTGCTTCATATCGTTTGAAAATTTTCCAAATTTTTTCTCACGAACGGACTTAGGTGTGGATACAATGATTTACTTTCGATCACATCCATTCAGGTTCTTAATAATTAACAGAAAAAGTTGTTGATTCAAGGAATTTATTTTTGATTAAATAGTAAAGACTGTTAACCTGTTAATTCATTAGAGATATGTATTTTACATTTAGGTGAGACATATACAAGGTGTCCCCGCAGTGGACCAGTCGGTAGAAGCTCGGTTGAACACCGAAAGTGAAGCAACATTGACTGAGGTCAGTGTTTGGGAGGGTGACAACCTCTCGCGGCTGGTTGCTGTGGTGTCCGTTTACGCTAAAGGGGGCTGGTGCAGGTTAAATAGGTCGTGGCTCCAATATCCGCTAAGTGAAACGATACCTCGTGGGGTGCCAATCCCAAGTGACGGTCTCTCATCTGGAAGCTGGTTCAAAAAATTAAGAGACCTTTCAAATGAGCGGAAATCGGACTCCTGCCTATAAGGGCCCCATTAGACTCAGGAGCAGCGTACCCCTTCTTCCTCGTCACGCGCGAGGACTCGACAACAACAACATATACAAGGTGCCTCTCATTGTATACAGGACTTTTTCAACATATCACTTTCAGACGGTACCATCTTCTAATGTTTGCTTAGGTTGGTAGGTACATCGTTCATAGATGTTCAATAAAAAATGCAGAAGTATAGAAGGTTAGCAACAGAGTAATTGCGTTGCGAGTAAACTTGGGTCTTTTTGCGTCGATGCAAGAATGAATACTGGTTTTGTTTTAGGGTGCTTTAATACTGAACACAACAGCAACATAAGACGTAGACAAAAATTTTCAGAGCATGTCATTGGTGCTACCTAATTTCATAACCACGTACTCGCGTTGCCTGATTGGCATTTTCTATTGCATCATTAAGATGGAGCCGACAGTGATTGGTTCATTGCGTTATGGAAGGCATACGTCATCGTCGTTAGTTTGGTAGCCATAGCAACAGTTTGCTGCGACGGAGACAAAATGTCTTCTTCGCTTTTGGTGTGAAAGCTTATATGTTATACTTGATAAAACGCTCACCGAAACGCTTCAATTGATGAAGTAAATATATGATATATGGGTAAACTGACCAGTGAATTAACACACTCCAGTGAATGAACAGTTTGCAATATGTTTTTTCAAAAATGAGGTTTCAAAAGATTTTTTCTAGGTCGAATGACTACAGTTGTTTCCTACCATGCAATTCCAAGCTATCTGACACCTGAATGATTAAAGATAAAAATATTACATGTTTCACGACTGGAAAACTTTTGTTTATTCACTGGCCATTTACCGCTTTTGTCGGACTACAGTCATCCAGGGTAACTTTGAACCACCTTCTATCTTTCAGAATATTTGACTAAAAAAGGAAAATAGAAGATCCTGTGCTGCACTCAGCTAAATAGGTTATAAAATTGATTTTCTACTAATAATTTTTAAATTAACCCTCTGACTGCTCCTTTTTTTAACGAATTCGATTTGCTAAAAATTGGTCTACCTTATGCAACTAAAGCCATCTCTGGAATAAAACCTTAGTTAATGTTCAAATATCTCAGAAATTACATTACTGCCGTTCTAATGATGAAACAGCGGGAATAATATTTTAAATACTCTTAAAAGCTCATGCCCGTGGAAATTGCGGGAGGAGCACTTTTCGCTACATTTACGTTGCACGTGGAAATCACGGGATAATCAGTCAGAGGGTTAAGTCAAATGTACTAAAAATATGACATGGCTCAAAGTTACCCCGAATGACTACTTTTCATTTTCACACACAAAAACACCTAAGATTGTGCCATTTAAAATCTCCAATTTTTTAACAATATAATATTAAAAAAAATATTATGATTTAAAAGCAAGTCGAATTGCGCATAAGCATTCATTTACTGGTCATACAACCCTATATATAGCTAGCTTTACAAATTCAATGTTTGGACACTGGAACGTATGCTCGTTTCGTTCTAGACGGAACCTCTTGCTGCACTATTGACCATCGTAACTTGAGACACTTGTATGTAGTTTTCATACCATACTAACACTAAACTCGTAATAACTCACACTCTTTCAATTTACCGACACATTTATTTATCACTTTTTGTTTTGAAGTAGCTTAACACCTGTTAGGGGAAATATTTGCCAGGAATTTTTCGATGATTGTGGTCGATAGATTCGAAAATAATTTTTTTTTTTTTTTGAAACCGGTGCCTTTTAGTTCTTACATATAAATCTTATTTTCTTTTTTGTACAGAAATTAACAAGAAGTACCGTCTAGAACTATACAAGCCTACTTTCCCGTATGCATCAACATAAAACTTATAAATCTAGCTTATCTCTCTCTCTTTCTTTCTCATTGAGCTTCAGTTCTAAATTACTTCAAGTATACCTTTTTCAACGGTTAATACATATTCATTCACTTATTCATTTATTTATTCATTCATTCATTCATTCACTCAATCATGTATTCATTCGCTCACTCATTCATGCATTCACTCATTTAATCATTCATTCTTTCACTCATTCATAGGAATATCCTTAAAAATCCCTATCAAAAAATTTCATTTGAAAATAGGCTCGTTTAGTTCCGGATGAACTTGGTATCCGTTCATGTTCTACTTCATAAGATCTTTCTGTTAAAGTTTGTTCAAGTAAATCTGTCTGTTAGATCAGGCTTTATATAATTTGCTTCTTATTTCCCAATAGGCGCTAATGTTAAGATTTTTTGAACTGTTCAAAATTGAACGAAAATTGTTTACATCCAAAAATAAAATATGGAAATGAAGTGTTATCGCCAAAATCTTTCAAATGCAAAAAAAAAAAAAAATCTTTCGAATCGGACAACACTCTCAAACGTTATTAGAGGGGGAGCAATAGACAGACCGACAGACACACATTTTCCCCATATCAAAGCCCTACTTTCAAATTTTTTATTTTCAATCTTTATTTAATTACTTCACTTTTTTTTGACCTTTATTTTAACGATGTTTTTGCGATACATTAAGCCTCCTATCACACTTTTTAAAAATTACTTTTACCGGAAAGTAGGCAGAAAAAAAAAATGGTTGTAATTATAACAAGAAAAGTATTTCTCTTTATTTTGTGGCAACAGCTTTTTGTAGAATAAATTTCCACTCACAGTTCTTATTTTATAGCAGATAATATAGTGAAGAGAATGTCGTTTCGGTCTTACATTGAAGATGTTTAAAATCAAAATATTGCTAGCAAAACGACTGCAGTTGAACCAATACCTATTTTCCACAAATAAATATTTACGATAAACGTTCTGCACTCTCACCATTAACGATTCAAAGTTTCAAGAAATAAACACCTTCTAACCGAAGCTCGTCTTTTTATTAAGCTGGAGCGTTTTCTCAAGAAATATTTTTGAAATCCACGGTCTCGATGTCAGAGTTCTTGAAGATTATTCGGAAAGGGAAGTTGAATATGTTTCAGGAAAAATGGATTCTTGGAAATGTTGAGGTAATATTTGGAAACTATTTAAAAGCATTATTTCTAGGAATTGAAAACAGCGGTGTGTGGAAATGAGGTGATTTTGAGGAATTGTGGAGAAAATGAAGAGTAACATTTTTGATTAAAATTTGTAAAAAAGAAATCGAAAGTCTAAATTTTAAAAATATGGTATGCCAATTTAGAAAGTAATCATAATTGTTAGATTTGTTCAAAATAATTTATATGCTGATTGTCGAATAACGAGCAGTGAATTCAATTTATGTTGTTTATTGCACTTTAAGCATACATTCGTAATTTGTGGTTTGGAAACATTGAAGAATTTCCAGAATGCCTTTATTTCACATCTTTTCCATTTCTAGAATTGAATGGAGTTCAAATGATGTGTTTATCTTCCTATGCAATGTAATAGAGCTTTATTTTTGTTTTCATCTGTATGATGCTAATCAGTAAATTAGACCTAAACACGAACTTAACTTTGTCTTCTGTTATTAAAAATGTTAGATTTTTAGGAAATATCACGGATATTTAGGGAATATCAATTGCGAAACTAAATTGGTTATTAAATGAAATCTGAGAATAGAATCTTAACTAAATTTCGAATTGCTTTTCATTTTGATAGTAAAAGTATTTTACTGTTAAAGTAGAACAATTTTAAATATAAAAAATTGTAGGAAATATTTACAAAAAAAGAATATATATATATATGTAATTTTCAGAAATATCTGTATATATATATATATATTATATATAAGTGCCTTATTCTGTCTGTCTGTCTGTCAGCTAAAGGATCCCAGGCCGTTTAACCGATCGGGCCCACATTCGGCACATTTAATGTTTACGACCCGAGAAACGCATCGCCGCAAAAATGAAAGTTGTGACTCTCTTAGTTTTTTTTAATTAATTTTTTAAAAATTTTTCGATAATTTTCTTGACCCGTTTTATTTTATTTTTGCATTGTTGCCGTCGTTTCCAACCATATAATTACCGTTGCTGTGTGAACAAACAAATCAACACAGTTGCCATTGTTGTAAAAATGCAACAATATACTAATAATATTTGAAACATTTATCTAGCATATTGAGTGAGGCTTCGCTGCAATCTCCGTTAAAAATGAATGTATACGCGAATTTAATTTAATCCTTCCTTTCTTTTTAATTGGTTTATTTATCGTCTGCCCTTTTCATATTTTTCTTATTAGAGTGGCAGCGCTCTTTTTTCCCAGTTTCGTTAAAACTGTTGTTTTGAAAAGCATAATAAAATTTTCAATAAGTTCTTTCGATGATAAATATATATTTTTCCCAAACAATTTGATTATATAGTAAATAAATGTATAGTAGTGTGCGGCTGTAAGCGAAGGGGCTTGCTCGCCACCTGATCAGGGTAATACAGTTTGAATTAGCAGGCACCTTTGCACAAATCATTTTAATTACAATTTATGATATCTAGAACAGCGGTCATTTCGAATGACTGCCGGGCGTACTAGTATATATATATGCATACAAATGAAATGAAAAAAAAAAAAAAAATAATAATAAAACACACGTGACTGACTGGTAACTGAATTCATAGACCTCGAGCCGCCATTTTTTTGCCCCACTTCAATTTCGTTCAGATCTCCAAGTACTTGCTACGGCTTTGCTCCGTACTGCGAATAGTTTTTAACTAAATGAAAGCAAAAAATATTTAGTTAATTCATTAATAGGTTTATATGTGTGATAAAAATATTAAAGAAAAAACAAAGCCTCAGTTATTTATTTTAAAGTTTTTTGAAGGTAATTAAAAAAAAATAAAAATAAAAAATAATGAAAAACATCGGATCAATCGTGCGCTCAACGAAATTCTTTGGCCTGATTCTACTCCGTTTTCGAGCGAAATTGCGTCGCTCCTCGGCTCTGTGCTCGTGCTCCACGCTCCGTTTCAGGTCACTGCTAAAAATAATTAACTAGATAAAAAAAGTAAATCTAACATGCGGTACAAAAGAGCATCTGTAACATTTCTTCCTAGAATTTTTTTTTCCTTTTTTTTGTAAGCAAACTCTACGTAAAAAGATAAAATGTTCTCAAAATCTCTCACATCGCATTTAAAAATTTATTTCCTAGAAAACAGAATTTCCAAATGCTGTCCATTGTGCTGCTAAACACACTCTACTCCCAGCAATAAACATGGTTCAAAAGCAGCTCGTAAAATGGAGGGGCTCTTTCAATGAAAAGTGAGAAAAGCAGTGGCATTGATTTCCCCTTCAAAGAGCTTATTTTGAACGGTAGTCAAATATATCGCGCGAAAGAGGACATTCACTAAAGTTGCGGCAATATTTGCAAACCGTTTAAAGTCGGATTTGTGATCCCTGAGGTTATGAGGTGCTGTTTAAGAGGAATTCGCCGGAATCTTTTCCACGACTCAAAAGAAAAAAGGTGTCGAGCTGGTGGAAATAAAATGCAAAATGTTTCTCGCTTGAATAAGTAGTTTCATGTAAAAGTGTGTTATATTAGATAGAAGTCAAGATGAAATGCACTCAAAAGATCTTTTTAAGATTTTGGGAAGAGAGCTTTTTTTATGCAAAAGTACACCGGAATAAAATTATGATGCAGTTCAAAAATGGAAAATCATTGGGATAAATACTCGTAAAAATATTTCCTCGAAAAATGAATTACTGTTCCGGTATAAAACATGCTGAAGAATTTATGAATTTATTTAGATAGAAAACTTTTTCAGCGTTTGAATCTTTCAAGGACAATGAAAGAAGGAGATTTTCTCAGAATTTAAAATATAATTAAAAAATATATCATATTAGTTTTGTTTTTGGCGGTGGTCAAAGACAGGTGAAGCCCTTGGAGCTTCTAGATTTCTTGTGAAGAGCTTGAAAATTTGAACAAAACGTTTATTATTACTTTTTATCAATAAAATTTATCAAGTTTTGTTTTAAAAAGAAATGAATTTTTTTGCATTAAGACCTGTAATTTTAACAAATTGTGAGTATTACGCATTTCTTATTTTCCTAAAAATATTGAACTGTAACATGAAGTGAAAAACAATGTCTAAATCACGGAGAATTTGTAGTCCAATAAATGCAACTCGTTTATTACTCAGCAGGAATCGCATTTTCATTTGTGAGGTAAATAAATACAGTAGTAACAGCTTTATAACTCCCAAACTTGCAAATTAAACTATTGGTTTGTGAGTTATAATGTTGATGTTACTGTATTAACTCATTTTATTTATCAATGTTCCGAAAATTCTACAAATTGAGGGAAAAAAATGACAGAATCAAAGTAATTATGCTTTATGTTAAATAACTACACAAACAGAAAAAGTGTAAATAAAATTAAAATTGTAACAAATGTACATAAAGATATAAAATATAAATTTAAAAAAAACTTTCACCTTCCTGCAGTTTACCTGCGTAAATTGGCCTCAAACTTTTGCACGCTACTGTATATATGGATACAAATGAAATGAAATACAAATAAATGAACAGAAAAAATTAAAACACACGTGACTGATCGCTAAATGAATTCATAAATCTTGAGCCGCCATTTTTTTGCCCCATTTCAATTTCGTTCAGACCTCCAAGTACTTGCTCCGTACTGCGAATAGTTTTTAACTAAATGAAAGCGAAAAATGTTAGTTATAGCTTTTATTTAGTTAATTCATTAACAGGTTTATTTGTGTTGTTTCGATTCGGTTACACGTGTACTTCGGACAAAGCGGAACAAATTTCAAGAGACAATAAAAAATGGTTGAATTAAAAAAAAAAAAAAACATTTTAGTTTACCAAAGATCGAGTTAACTACAAATTTGCTTTTATCCATTAAATACTAAGTATGATCTGAACAAAAGCACGACTTTAATTGTCATTTCTATAAAATGTTAATTGAACTCTTTTTGAGATAACCTCCAAGAAGTTCTTTCTATCGATTGAATTCAACGAATTCTTCAGAAACTATGAGGCATAGATCAGGAAGAAAAGCCTCAACTATAAAAAGTTTCTGATAACCAATTGGGATTAACTGAATACTGGTACCACGCTGTTATATCCATCCATCTTCAAAATGCTGACCCTTTCTTTTCTGTCAAGAAAACTTTCTATTTTCTTTCTATATCAGAAACAAACAGAAATTATTTCGCAGTTAATGAATACCATAAAATCAGCTAAGTGTACTATTAGAAGACAAAGCTACGGGTTCGGAAGCAATTCACAGCCAAACAAGACATATATAACATTTCCCTTCATCTAAGAAAACAAGTTATTATTTGGGAACACAGTAATATATATACAGGCGTCAATGCTTTGATCGGAAGACTTAAGAAAAAAAAAATATTTTTTGTGGAGTAGGGTACAGAAAAACCACTAGTGAGAAATAGAAGTGTGGGTATCTTAGAGGCTAAATAATAAGCGATGTTTTTCCTTTTAGAAGAATTGCGAGTAGTAGGTGTTGAATGTAACATACTGTGAGTGGAAATAATAATGTGAATGCAATTGAACTTAACAAATTTTTACACATACATATATACATATGTATATGCATCGAATAAGTTAAAAGAAAAAAAGAAGAAAATAAAACTATGAAGTAAAAATGGTAACTGATAAAATTCCAACTCATGAGACACCCAGGCGCTTGAAGAGTTGCGAAAATAGTTGTTTGTGATTAACGATAAAGCTTAACGATCAGTTTAGTTAATCCGGGTATGAAACTGTCTCCAAAAACAGCAGTAATCGGAAGGATTCTAGAAACAAAATATAAAAAATGATGTGAAAATACCATACAAAAGTTAAAGAAATACCCTAATACTGTAAAAGCAATATAGTCCCTCTTGGGACCAGCAAAGTGCTGAGCCTAAAATAACCCTCTCATCTTTTGCGGACACCTCTTTATTAGAGCCAAATATTTTTGTCCCCTGGTGTCCGTCACAGAGGAGTTTTACTGTGTGTATGTATTTATATACAGTGAAACATGTAAAGTTGACCACCTGTCTAAGTTGACCACTTTTGCCAAGAATGGAATTATCCCTTCACCCTCTACCTCACCCGTCTAAGTCGACCACTAAAGTGCTGCAAGTGGTCAACTTACACAGGTTTCACTGTATATACATACTCAGAGTGATTATTTTACACGGAATGATTCTTCCTTAATTCAAATAATCCAAATATTTCACAGAATTGTAACCACTCGATCGGAAAATGATTTCAAATCAAAATACTGCAGAGGAAGACTTTGGGGGCACAGAGGACAGATTTTTGGAAGCAATACAAAGATGAATAAATAAAGAAATACAAAAAGATCAAAAGAAAATCGACTTTGGATCGTGAGAGGGCGAGAAGCTGCTTTGAAGTTCGTTGATCTGTTTTATCGTGATCAAAAGACTGCAATAGAAACTTAATAAAGATGCCACCTTGAGCCTGAATGCCTCTTTCGATTCTTTCGGTGGCTTAGGGGAAGCTCTGTAGCGGAGAAAATAGTTTTCTGAGCCAGCCTAAAAGTTTTTACTGACTTTTTACGGAAATATTAAGGGAATAAAGAAGTTAACGAAACTCTGGTTTTCGTATATTGCGGGATACGTCTTCATGTAACAGTGGAAACGGGCTTTGATGTTTATAAAACTCAAACATTTGAAATCGAATAAAACGTTAATTAAACTAACTTAAGAAAGCATATTATTTTATGCAATCGTGCCCATCGAGCTCTATATTAATTTGTAATGACATCTGCCGTAGATTTTCTACAGAGGGAGTGCGGTCCAAGTGGGTCATAAAAACTCTCTGAAACCGAAATTAAATGCAGCGAGAGATTAAAATATAGACCTTCATAGAGAGCAATGGTAAGTAGAAAGTACAATTCTATCATCAACCAAAGCGATCTTCCTGGCAGAGTGCCAAGAAGCATCCATTCACGCTCGAAAGAGGAACTGCTGGTGTAAGGAATGTGCCGTTTTTGTTCTCGTTTTAGTTCATTTAACATCTTAATTTCTTCCGAACAGATGCTATGTGACAGTTTATAAATTTAGTTGCTTTCAACAACAGGGAAGCCAACATTCTGATTCGCGTACTAAATAAACGCACCTGCAAAACGAAGTTCCCTAAAACTCGAATGGATTCATTCTTTTCTCATGCGCAGAAGCGTCCGAATGTCAAAGTTCCGTGGTCGAACTGTAAGTTTCAAACCATTTTTTAACAAAAGCGGGGAATTTTGCATTCGGTTGCTTAAATCGTTCGAAAACACGAAACGAAAGTGAGAATTTCCCCGATAAGACATTTTATTTATTTTAAAATACTTCTTATACGGCAACTCTAATTTTAATTCCAAACTTAGCCAGCTGTAGTTTAATTCAATAGGCATGGAATGTTTTACACTTTGGTAATTTTTCTTTCCTAGTTTTTTTTAGTGATAATCTATTGAATTGTATGGACAACAGCGCGTGCAAATCATATTTTCACGATATAAGTAAGTATGAACATCATTCTTCAGTTAAAACAGATGATTAAAAATATCTTAAGAATACTGCTATGTTAATAGTATTGTTATCCCACAAAATTCAATTCATATGACAGGCAGTTTTTGATATTCTGTTAAATGTACGTCATAGATTTACGCCATAATTTGTTTTCGAGATTCGAGTAATGAGTGCTTCAAATTTTATTCAAGTATCTTTTTCATATTTTTATCTTGGCGCTGTTCAATATTCTTGCCTCTCAGTACACTACCTCTTTTCACTTTTTTTATCACAAGTTCTGCGTCAAAAATTCATTTGCTTTTCCTTGCGGCAAAAAAAAAAAAAAAAAAAAAAAAAAAAAAAAAAAAAAGATATCCTTTAATTTTTTTTTTTTTTTGAAATTGGTCTTCTTCCAGCGACAATGGGCTCAGAAATTTATTTTTTTAATTATCATCAACATTTTGCTTGACTTAAGAAAACATCAAAAAAATCAAATAAATAATGATTTTTCAAAAAGGAAATAGATCCTAAACACTAAATCAGAAGTGTTAGTAGAAAGAAAACAAGTAAATGTATTCAATCTCAGCGGCGTTCCTAGCAGGGGTGTCACCCCCCGCCCCCCAAAAAAATTCCTTTAGATCTTTTACTTTATTTATTTGGTGTAACTTTTGGTTAACTAGATTCATTTCCAGCAATGATACGTAGAAATAGCAGCAGTAAAATTGTATAATTCAAGTATATGTATTTTTCAAAAACTCTCATTTTTGTTGTCACCACACAACACCACCCAAAAGGACGGACCACCCCCTCGTAATTACGCTACTGTTAATATACATGGGATAAATATACATGTGATTACAATTTAGATGCACTAAAATTTATGTTCTGATGTCAATACGTCATTTATTTTTCGTACATGAATGAAAAATATAAAAGAATATTTCATTCTGTTACGAAAGAGTCAAATGGAAAGTCATCTTAAAATCTAAATAGGATACTTTGTGTCAACAATGTTACAGGCTTACAGGAGAAGAAAGAGATTAAGATAACAGAAATTTCTCTCCCTATCACACGTTTCCTTTCATCATTTAAATGTATTTTCAGATAAAGATCTTCGAAATGAAATCTTTAGATTTTCGTCAAGGAGCGAATTTGCCGACTAATGATATTGCCCATTAGACACCAAATCTAATTCGAAAAAGCTCTTTTTTAAAAATATTTTTCTACTATCTATATTTTCTAGTTGTTTCATGATAAGAATTAGTTTTGCTTTTTCTATTTCAATATTTGGTGTTTTTATAAAATGGCCTTCGATCTTCATATTGATTCCTGATAAGGAAATTATTGACGGTAGGTACTTTATGTGTGTCTGATATCTGTTTTTAGGAGATGCAGAATTTCAGAATATGAACAGCAAAAAAAAAAAAAAAAAAATGTTTTATAATTAAAAAAAATAAAATGAAATAAAAAGACGATGTCCAATTTTTTAATTTTTTATTAATAATTACCCGATCTTGAGAAAACATTGGATGGCCATTACTTTAAAATGTCATAAAGCATTTATAATTTTTTGAGACATTAAGAAATAAAACAAAAGTAAACATTCACATCATTGATGCATAAGCATAATATTTCGCGTCATTCATTGGTTCTTATCCAAAATAAAAAACCTAAATTATAGAAAAGATGCCGAAAAGAAGTTGAATGGTTTTCTATGAGTATTAAAGTGGTAAACTGATGAAATATATTTAAAGTATATATGTGCATAAAAATAGCATTTCGAGATGAAGCGGTTATTAAGTAGCCTTAGACACTTAATATGAGAAAAATCCACTTTTGTCGAGTTTGTGCAGAGAATAACCTGCGCGTATTTATATTTTTCTTGTTTAATACATGAAATGAATTCAAGAAAGAATCACTGAATTATATTACGAACTCAATAAAAGAGTCCTCCAGGTAAAAGCCACATCCACGCTGTTCCGGAAACAAAATGTGGGAAGGTTCCAGAAGAAAATAGAAATGACAAAAAGAATCGTATTCGAAAGAATGTGACATCAACAGTAGCGTATGGAATAGCTGTTGAAAGTGCCTTTAAGAAGGAAATGCGTTGGTTTACCAGAAAAGAGAAAAGTGTAAACAATTCGTTCGCTCGAGGAGGAATTTTTGATGATGTCTTTAAGCTTGCATTCGAAAGATCTTTCAGGGGTTTCGATGGAACATTTCTTCTACAGACGATGGGAAGATGCTAGAAGCAATGACAACATTTTGTTCCTTGATGGTTTTTCCCAAGTTTTGACGCAATACCTTAACGCAGGATTTTATTTTCTGTACTTAGAAAATTTCAAATTATTCTCTAGATATTTTTTACCAAGTCAAATAAAAGTAATGCATTGTTTTTATTTTTAGGTTTTGATGCTTTTTATTCATGGATGGCTTTGCGTTGTGTTCTGAAAATTTTGTTGAATAATAATAATAAATAAATAAAATTTCAATTGCTTAGAAATGCATGTTTCTAAATTTAATATTATTCGCATGCTAAATTTTAAATAAATAAATAATAAATTTTGCAAACTCATCTATTTTTTAATGTATCACTGTGTTTGATGAAATTGTATTGCGCAAAGAGCTTCGGTAAGATAGTATGAAGGGAGCCTTACTGTTTGTGCATCTGATCTGCTTCAATTTCATCATAATAGGCGGAATGAAAGAAATAAAGTTGAGGGAGTGTATAGTTTATGAGAACAATTTTTTTTTCATTTAAGATTCAAATCTGAAATATAATATATCAACATCGGAAAAAGTAGCTAACAAATACTTGCCTACACTCTCGAAAATAGCACTCTCACTTTTGAGGATTCTTCAATCGTCAAGACAAATTTCGTCATTTATAACGATTCTTTCCTCGCTCGATCACGTGACTTAATAAAGTTACTACACAAATTTCGTACGGACTACAAACGTACAACAAAACGACAACTTTCGTTCTACACTGCAAAAATTGACGAAAGGTTTACTCGGAGCGTTTTTTTCGAGGCCATTTCGTCAAATACGACGAAAGTTTCGTGAGATTTGAGCATGCGTTTTTGAGAGCGTAAAATATACATAGGGGAAAACTCACATCGCCTCTTTGCGAAGTAGAGTAGAATGTTCTGCGAGCGTTAGGCACAACTTTCGTAATCGAACAAGAAGTCACATGCACACGGAAGGGTGAAACAGAGTAGCTTCATCTATATAACTAAAGGGAGTAGATTGATGTTAGACGCAATTTACTGCATGAATATACATTTTATAGTCTCTCGGAGCTATCTTTATTGAAAATGGCAAGGAGGAGAGGGAAAAACTTAATAGCACTAAGGTGAATGACAAAAACTGGTGAGTGAGTGAAAGCAGAAGTGGTGATAGCAGAGTGTGGTACAGTCATTCTTCATAAAAAAATACATTTATTTGGTTGACGATAAAATAACTAACTGAGATGGTAAGAATATAACTTAGACATAGTGCATTTGACTTTACAGGGGATCAGTCAACAACAGCCGGAACCGAATATAACAGAATAGAAGCCCATCACAGCTTTCCACAGCCTATTATATACGAAAAATAACGCCACCTAGGTGAATAGGTTAATTTACAGAATGTGCTGCATGCACATACGGAAGGCACGCTTTAGTTCGAATACTGTCAAGAATATTGATAAAAAAAACCTATGAACAAATGACAAATCCCAAAAACCGAATGAAAAACATGAATAACGACGGGAGAAATAACAAAGAATCTTGTGACTTTGTGAAATCCTAAATAGGGACTTTTCTAAAATAAGATAACTGTCTAATGGCTTATGTATACTGGGCACTAATGTAATGACCCTAATGGCACATAAAAATCTTTGCCTAAATCGTAAGTGCGTAGCAAATTAATAACGAGGGAGGAGGGGGTACACTTCATCAAGGAAAATATGATTGCGACAATGCATTAATTTGATTGACATTAATTGACAAGTTACAATATTTACTTTGACAAGTTACAAGTTTATTTTTGTTATAATTGTAAATCGATAAATACAACTCATGACTAACATACAAACAAAAAAAAAAGAGACAAAAAATGTATGGTATTGGAAAAATAGCACATCTGTCTTGAACATTAAACACATCAAAGCACTAGTGCAAAATCTCATTGATTCTTAAATAAAAAATAGAAATAGCGATTAAATCGCTAAGTCTAGATCCAATTAGTTTACTACTGACAAGCACATGTGGTAACACATTAAATAAAAGTATGTAAAAAATTGAATTGAACACAAATCTCCAAATCATTTTCGGAAAGAAATACACATAACATTAAAGAGGTAGGCTTTGGGAATTGGAGCCTTGAAAAGAAGAAACATCAAAAGAATTTGACAGCTGGCGTAGCAGAGCTTCCGAAGCAATCGTAAACTTTTTGCAAGAAGAATGGGGTTTTCGTTAGCAAATGAAAGAAGCAGCCAGAAGAAATGGTTCTCAAGGTGAAGTTTTGTTGTCTTTATGGGCGTTGTCAAAGAAGACGTTACTGAGTGATGTTGGGTTGAGTTAAAAAACGAAGATGAAAATGCACTTATAGATGAAAGCTTCACAAGTTTTACTTTTCGACTTCGAGGAGAATTTTTGATTTATTTTACTGACATAACATGAATTTTCCACCTAGGAATATAATTATGGTGATGCTGGTTTGTTTCTTTAAAGTTATGCACACCATGTAGTGCGGAAATTGAAAGAATACAGGTTTACAACACGATTCTTTTAGTTCATAAGGTTATCCTTTTCTCTCTTGAAGAGCAAGGGCACAACAAGGTGTTCCAGTATTTCATAACATTGTACTGTAAACAGTAGCGTCAGCACTAGGGAGGGGGTTGCGGTCCGCCCCGGGTGACACCCTTTTGGGGGGTGTTGAGGGGTAACACCCAGAATGCGATAAAGAGTTTTGAAAAATACATTTACTTGAATTAAGCAATTTTACTGCTGCTATTTCAATATACAACTGAAAAATAAATGTAGTTTACTAAAAGTTATATGGTACTGGAAATAATATAAACTACAAAACAACAAGTTTATGCAATATGGAAATTTTTTTTTTTTTGGGGGGGGGGGATGACACTACAAACTACCACCCGGGTGACACCCATGCTAAGAATACCACTGTTCTAAATATTATTCGACATTGCCCCTCACTGTTAAAAATTTCCAAAAGAAACTAGTAAAAAAACCATTTATTTGATTGTTATTTTACCATATTTAATTAGAACAGTTGAATAACCATTAAAAAGATGGTACTCAAACCGCTGATTGTGAAAAAAATCGTTTATTCTCTGTTTATACTAAAGAACGTTTAACTAACCGTAATTTACAAGCGTTCAGTAAGATTCGGGCGTCTATCTTGGTTGCGAAACCTTACCGGTCGTACGTTGTTGTTAAAATATAAATAAAGATTTATCAGTTCAAATCTGCATCTGTACATAAAAAAAGAAGATAAAAAAGTGGCTTAAGCAGTGGTTACTAAATAGAAACACATACACACGTAAATCAAAAATTGGAGACATCGGATTCCCGAACTGTTTGCGAATGAGCGAACAGATAATCTGAACTGCTGAAGCTTGTTTGTATTTTAATTTTTGCAGCAAATAAAATGGTTTTCGCCAATATTCAGTAAATTTAGACCAAAAATGACTTTGGAGGTAATCAAAAACTGAAATATCAATTTTAAGGAAGTTTGCCTGTTGGAAAGAATATTTATTGATAAATAAACGGCCGCTTTACGTGGTGTAGGTGGCTGAATAACTAGAGCGCAAGGTTAGTATACCATTCGCAAGCTTCTTTTACGGTGTCTACGCCTCGAAATGGTTCAAAAACGGTAAAAATTTGGTTTTGAAACCATTTTTAAATGCTTATAAAACCGTAAACTTTGGTATCTACGGCTTTTTAACCAAACTGATTGGAAATGGTTTAGGTCCCGTAAAGACAGAAAAAGGTTCCAAACCGTAAATTTGACGGTGAATTAGATGGACAGACTGCTGCCGGTTATTTAACCGTAATTTCATGACGAAATTTCCAACAGTGCTCTATCACGGGGATTAACACGGTGATGAAGAGTGATAGCTTTAAATGCACAGCAAAAAGTGTTTAAAACGCAACTTGTAGCGAAAAATAAACGATTAAAGATGATACACTTTTTAAAAAGAAAATGGAGTCTGTTCGTTTGTCTCACTATGCGAAGTTCCACTTTCAAGGAGAAGTAGAGCCTATCAAAAGGATTGCTTGAGTCATTTAGAATGTTTCATTATACCCCAGTATGTGTTTGTTACCCCACAGCATACGGGGTACAATGAAACAGTTAGGCATCAACTATTTGTTATTTTTTCAAGCGTAAAGGTTGTGTTTTGAACCTAATAAAAATGTATTAAAATGGGGAAAACGGCGATTAAAATTTCTATTAATTATATTTCTGTGCATGCAAAATTCTGGACAGGAAAAAATTTAGCAAATTTTGTTTTACTGTACTCCGTCTTCCCCTGCGTACCTAGTGGTTTAACAAAAGATTATATTATATCGAGTTTGTTGTTATGAAGGTCCAATGAGAAAAAAAATCAGCCAAATAAAGTTGTAGTACATTTATTTCACAGAGTTCAGTTAATACGCTGCGTTACAGCAAGAATGATAAGGTAGTTAAGTAAAGTTTTTAAAAATCCTTTTTTTGACAGAAATCTTTTACGAAAAGTGAAAGAAAAACTAGAGCTTAACGTCACCCTTTTTCATGCGTAATTTAAACTTTATATATATAAGTTAAATTTAAAAACAGGATAAAATTTTTGCACCAGTTTGTAAATGAAGTCTTGATCCTTTAAATCATGGAAAATGAGAAAGCCATATTTGAAGAATAGAAAAAGATTTGAATTAAACATCGTTTCTTAACCAGAAATCTAATCCGGGACATAAATTTTCAAAAGAGTTGAGTCATTTTGCGCGACTAAAAGATAGCAAGATTTTCTTTTAATGAAGATGCATTAGTGAACTCTTTATGTAGCAGTTAAAAGTTTCGTAATGGAGTTGCAAAATGGATTTTTAAGATGTAAATTTTGCTGAAGACTGATAAGAACTTTCAAAGTTAGTGAGGGAACCAGGGTTATAATTCTTAGATCTTTAAAACAAAATTCGAAAATATATAAAAAGCTAATCCAGATTTTAGTTTTAAGAAAATAATGCAAAACGAAGAAAAAATTAAGTTTCTCAGGTACTTGATTTCGCTAAATATGTTTTTTTTTCTTTCTCAAAAGTTTTTTTATTCTTTCTTCGATTTATATACATTGTGAGGCGCATATTAAGCCTATTTCAGAATTCTATAAATCAAAACAAAGTAATGAACTTGCATACTTAATGTTTTATTGAAAGGCATACTCAAAATATTATTATGTTACACGTTTAGTAAGTTCAACGTGAGCTGTATTTGTCACGTGTAAAATACCAATTGTCATTGAAAACGTGTATTTTATGACGCTGATAATCTCCCAGGCAAATCAAAGGAAGTTGAGAGGCTGTAAATTTCGAAATTATGTTACTCATGACCCTTAATACATAAATATTTAACAAGTAAAGTGGCAGCTTTAAAGTCGTAAATTATGGTTTGTAGATGTTGAAGGTAAATAAGAAGATATTTAAAATGCTTTAAGGTGCTCCAAATGGTGTAACCAAAATTTATTAACACACTATCCCTCTCGATAATTGAATATTTTTGAAACGAACAGGAAACAAATCTAAAGGAAAGTTAGTATAACTGTATGTTTTACTGAGATTCAAAGAGCAGAATTTGTGTTATTAATAACTTTTATTATAATGGATAGACAAATCTCACACAAAACTATGCTATAATCGCAAACGGGATCATGGTTCATACTGACAAAATGGCATTTTGACTGTGACAAGTTAGAATTAATTGTGGAACTAGACTTGGATCGTAACTCTGGAGTTAGAGTGGGAGAGAAACATTACGAAATGTATTGATAAGTTATTAAAATAAAACGATGCTGCGGTTAGAATTTTTAACTGTTACGTTACTGTACTTACACACACATAATTAAATAAACTAATACGGATACATATATAATACTATAATCAAATAAACTCTACTGAAAATATAAGTGTAAACTGTAAGCATAAATAAAGGTCAGCTTATCATGACAGCTTCATTTATGCCCAACCTTTATGTTGAGACTGATCGGCCTCATACTCTGACGTCTGAATTTTCTTTGAGTTGAGTTACTATGTTTTGGGTGGTCCTGCTCAGGTATGGAAACCTCTTCATTTTAGAGTCCATAAGAACACGAAGTAAGTAAATATTCTTTGACGGGAAAAAAATTCTATAGTTTTTAAGCGACTCCAACTCCGCAGCCCAGGAAACATGGAAGGATATTTATTCGGAATTTCAAGCAGAGCATTGGAGAGGCTAACAAGGCTAAGGACTCAGAACAAGGTATAGTGTAAATCCGAACACTGAATGCAATTTTGAGTCCTAAAGAATAAATATTTTTTGCTTATTTAAAACTATTTCCTAGTGAATAGGAATAAGGTATTATATATGTGAATTTGTTTTGCTATTTCTAATGAGCTGCTTTTGGCTTCTGCCAATTGCAGACCTAGTGAGTTCTCGAGACATTGGTACCATCTATTTCAGTGGCACCGCAATGAGTGTGGTACCATCGCGGGATGAGAATTTTGACGTGCAGTTTCTCCACCTGAAAGGGCGAGCACCCGGATTCTGTTGATGCGAATTCAACTGAGCCGAGTGCACCCGAGCCGAATGTCTACTCAAGGGATCTTTCACATGCCACAACATGGGCACAGACAATTTTCTGTATCTTGAAAATCCACTGACACTGCCAGGCTTGATCCTCTGACCAGGGGCGTACGAGTACGCCTTACCCCGATGCCACCATGCCGGTCATACGCGTGAATTAATGGATAAAAAAATGTTAATAATTTCCGTGGATTCTTTGGACTAAGCACAGTTTAAAACATTTGAGGAGATAATAGCTAATTGTTTTACAGTAGTACATTTTTCCTTAGAACAATGGAATACGAGTTGCAAATTTTGCTGCTTTTTAGGCTGAACAATACATATTTGCGAGTATACGAAATAATCAACAAAAACTGTGCAAAATTTTATTTAATGAAAGCCAATTGAAACTTTGAATCTTTGAATATAGAAACATATGATCATATCACAGTAGTAAATACTTCCTTAGAATATTTAAATAAAAATAGGAGAGTTATTCCTGTTTCTGTGAAAGATCGTTTAACTTTCTATAAGGCCAGCGGGTAATGATTTTCCTCCGAATTAAACGTATTATTGTGTCTAAAATAAACTTTTTTGGCCATTTCTGATTAGTTTATATATATTTTTTCACTGCTGCGGGAATACTTATTTCCACATACACCAATTTTTAAAAGTAAAGAATGCTCCTCTAAGAAAAAAAGGCTTGAGGCGGGGTGGGGGACACAAAATCAAAATGTTTTTTAAATACGTAGTCTCAATGAATTTATTAGATTAAACCATTCTGAAAATAAATATCGTTTTAATATAGCATTAATAGATAAAAATGGCTTCATAAAGGGTCCATTCAATTCATTTCAATGTTGACTTATATTTATAACAGGGATAACTTTCTTCGAAATATATCTGAAAAATTTAACTTTATGTTTACAATTCAGATTTTATACTGCCTTTACTTATATTTCTTCTAAAGTCTTCAAAAATAGTTCAACTGTTATCAGTAGTAAAAGTTCTGATTAAAAGAATAGGAATTATTCATTCCGATCAAAACTGAATTATTGGCATGCCTTACTCTTTGGTTGCCATAGTGAGGAAGTGGATTGTAACGTTTCTTCTGATTTCTGACATTGTTAACAACAATGAAGCATTTCGATGAATGTGATTGGTCAAAATACAGAAAATCATGGATTAATTTAAGCAAGGCGTTTTATTTTAATGATTTGCCATCGAATAAAGATCGCTTAAAAGTATTACTAATTTTAAATCGCCTTATGAAATGGTAAGTCAAATGACTGAAATAAAATTAATGAGGTAAAATGAAGGAATTTTCTAAGCGAATGAATGACAAAAAATGTTACTTCGATTTCGGAATTTTGACCATTTTTAGAAAATGTCTGTGTGTCTGTATGTGGCCCTTTTTTTGGCTTTGTGGTCTCTGTAACTCCAAAAATAATGCATGAAATCGAACGAAACTTGGTTCACACATGGACCCTGATAGAAACTGCTGCTGATTAACTTTTCCTACTAATCGATCAGCGTGAGTGCTATAGCTCAAGAAGTAAAGGAAGAATTCAAACAAAATTTGGCAGATAAGTGGTCCTCAAAAAGAGATTTTATTAGTTTTCTGTGGGTGCTGTAACTCAAGAGGTAATGCATAGAATAAAACGAAATTTGGTACAGACATACATCCTGGTAAGAAGTAATGCGGATTAAATGTTGGCGCCATTCGCTACATAGGGGGTGGAGAAGCCGAACGTCTTTCTCGCTAAACCTATACTTCCAACCAACAATTGAAAGAATCCAACAATTGAAACAATTATATTCTGGCGCCAATCGCGTCAAGGGAGCAGAGACTTTGTTTTCTATTGTATTGTTGCCATTTCACTTAAACTTTAACAAATAAAATTCTTAGCAATATTTTTAGAATTTTGAGTCTTCGCTAGTAGCAAAACCATAAAATTAGTTCATCTTGGTTAAAATCATTCTTTTTATAAAATGTGTTTATTTGTTTTTTTTTTTTTTTTCAATAAGGATTTGTATCGTAATAGGGATATTTGGCGAGTAGTAATATTCATATGAAGGATACAGAAGGAAGTTCTGTGAAATCCACAACAGGCTTATTTATTTATTTTTGTAAAATAACCAGCATAATTCCTCCTTAAATAATTATTCTAAGTTTTAGTTATTACTTTTTTTCAGCTATCCCCACGACATCATTTATGACGAGATTCGTGTAACAATAACGTATGAGTAAACATAAAATTGTTCTATCCCATGCAAATAACGTAAAAAGAAGACTATTTGCTCTAGAGTACAATGCAAAGAAGTACGAATAGTCAAGAACTATGTTTTATTAACATACATTTTTAAACGAAAAACACCGTCTTTGCTGTTCAACTACTTTTTATAGCCGATGAGTTCAAAGAGAACGTTTAAAAGCATTATTTCAATAATAATAATAAAAGAACATTTAAAAATGAAAACCGCTCATGACGCATTTCCTTTCGCTGAGATAATCATATATACGACATAACTATTAAGATATATGGCATCAAAGATAACTGAATATTTGTCAAAGGAAAATAATTCTAAAAGAGGTAAATGAAGCGAAAAAGTGCAGACAACGAATATTTTCCCAAAGCTTGCATTTTTATGCCATCTTTGCAGATCTGAAAAAAAGTACTTACAGGAAAGAAAAGCATGGACATATTTCTATGCTTAATAATTCTTGGCTAGATTTAAATAAACAAGATTTTCCGTATAGAACTATACGTGCCTATAAGAAGAATGATCAAAAAAGCTTTGTGCTGAAATGTGGGGGCGAAAAAAAAAAAAAAAAAAAAACAACGTATATAAAGCACAAATTGTCAAATCAATAAAGCAAATAGCTATTTCGAGTCTATAACGGAGCCTCTTCATCAGTGCATGAAAGAAAGGAAAAGTGCTCAATACGCAACAAGAAAGTTGTGACAGCAGCAGCAGCAGAGCGGCATTTGGGTCGGGCTTGCTGAGTAAATGAACCCATTTACCCGAAGATCTATGAATATCAGCACTTAGAGTTAGGAATCCTATGTCAGAAAACATCTAGTCTCCGCGAAGCGGAGCGGGGAGAGGGCCAATCATCTATTGGCTGAGGGGAAGGGCGCGCCGAGGCGCGCAAGCAACTGGTTGGGAGGAAGGCTGTCGCGTGGGATAGGAAAGCTGGTGTCTGGGGTGCGTCCTACATGAGCCCTGCGCACAGGAGCTGGTTTTTAAGCATATATTCATTCATTTTATGGGAACAATTTTCAAGCGTTTGTACCTTTTTTTTTTTTTTTTTGTTGTTATAATATATATATGAAGAAAAAGGAGCGAGGAGACATACAGGAGAGAGAGAGAAAAATATGTACAAGGGATGACCGCGGTGAGCGCGGAGCGCTAGGGCGGGTCGAGCAGCGGACTGGGAAGGGGGTGGCCCACCCTGCTGAGGGAATCATAATTTAGTGCTCGGGTCTGATGGGGGTAGACGTACTTATCCGTTTGGTCGAAAAATAGAGCTTGCACATTGATCTTAGGGTTGGGGTGGGAGGGGATCAGGGCGTAAAAAAGGTTTGCAGTTTTGATGATGTGTCGTGATACGGAAATGATGCCGAGGTAGTCGTGGAGGTCTTTGCCTCTTTCCCTTCTGTTTGCGCTTGTAATCTGCCTGATAAGTTTATTCTGGATTGTTTGAATCCTATTGATGTTGGTTTTGGCGGCATGCCCCCATATGGGGGAGCCGTAAAGCAGGGTTGGAAGGATAATTGTGTTGTATATGAGCTTCTTGTTGTTTGTTGATAGGATGCTGTGGTTACCCAAAAGAGGTCGTAGGGCGTGGACTTTTTGTTTGGAATTCTTTACAATCAGCTCAATATGTTTGTTAAAATAGAGGCCCTGGTCGATAGTAATGCCCAAATACTTCGCGACCTTGGAGTAAGCAATGGGGACGTTGTTAATCTTTATGTGGGTGGGGGTTTTTTTCTTATAACTTTTTTTAAAATGGATTATTTTTGTTTTTGATGTGTTAATGGTGAGTCGCCAACGGTCATACCATTTGACGAGCTCATCCATGTAGTTTTGCATGTATTTGGCAGCAAGTCGTCTATTGTAGTTCTTGATGATAGCGGCGACGTCGTCTGCGTAAAGGGCGAGAAGGATGTCCGGATGCTTGGGAATATCAGCGAGGTATATGAGGAAGAGCTGGGGGGCTAGTAGGGAACCCTGCGGGACCCCACTACCCATGCTGCGAGGAGAGGAGAGGATTCCGTCGAACTTTATACGGAAGGTGCGGTCGGATAGGAAATTTAAAATGATGCAGGTTAGGAAATGAGGGGTGTTGATTTCAATTAATTTGTAAATGAGGCCCTTGTGCCACACGCTGTCGAAAGCCTTTGTCGTGTCCAGGAAGACTCCGATGGTGCATTTCTTTTTGTTTAGGCCTTCGCAAATGAAATTTGAGACACGCAATAGCTGGTGCAGGGTGCTGTGTCCGGGCCTGAAGCCGAACTGCTCATCCGGGATAACAAGGTTTTCATTCATGTGGGCATCCAAAAGATTTTTGATAAGTTTTTCGTAGACTTTGGATATGGTGCAAAGCAAGCTGATTGGCCTGTATGAGAAGGGATTCGTCTTTGGGTTCCCCGGCTTGTGGATGGGGACGATGATAGAAAGTTGCATTGGCATTGGCAAGATGGGTTGGGTCCACAGGGCCCGTTAGGGCCCTTTTACCCGGTATGAGGGGATAGGTGGGAGGGAAGGGGTGTGAAGGGTCGCCCGAAGGCCGAGTTACTGGGAGAGTAGGAGGAAAAAAAGGGGAGGAGCGAAAGAGGAAGGGCGGAGCCGGCGACCACAGGGAGCTAGTCCAAGTTGAGGGCGGCGCTAATCTTGTTGAGCTTCCGCATCATGACTTGCATCTCAGCATGCATGGAATTCCTGTCGTTGTTGGTGGTGATTGGGGCTTGAACTTTCTTCTGGTGCGATCTGGGTCTTCTAGGGCAGCTGGGGTCAGAGGCGCTGTGGCTTTCCTTGCAATTGACACATGAGAAGGAGTCCTTCTTTGTGCATGAGCGTGAGTCATGGGGCTCGGCGCAGAACCTACAGCACGTAGCTTTTCTGCAATTGTAAGCGGAATGAAAAAAGCCTTGGCAGTTATAGCACTGGGGGATGCTGTTCTCTTTCTTTCTTAGCTTTTCCCAGTTTATCTTGAAATGGCCCACGTATCGCACTTCTTCGAGATTTCTATTGCATTCAATGTTGGGAGCGATAACCAGGAATATCGGTAGGGGATCCCTTCCTTTCTTGAACTGTACAATCTTTTCTATTTCGTAACTTTCTTCTGTTAGGCTTAACATGATGTCGTCTGTACAGTAGTCGCAGGGCAGTCCTCGTATTATTCTCTTGATCGGCGGGTTCTCGGAGTAGTGGCGGACCCAGTGTTCCATTTTTTCTTTGACCACAAACTCTTCGACTTTGGAGAAGTCTTCCTTGGTTTCTGCTTCAACTTTAATTTCATCCTTGAATATCTTTGCCTTAATTTTTGTGCCCGTTTCGTCTGCTATTTTCTTAATAAGAATTCCTGGGTTTTGGACATTGGCTAGGTTGAGGAAAGGTAGTCTTGGTTTTTTTGCTTCTCTTTCCTGCCGTGGGATGGCGCTGTCGACCACTTTCGCGTAGCTTCTTTCTCTCATCTCCTTTTCCTCTTCGAGTTGAGATACTTTACCTTTGAGTTTTTCAACTTCCTCGGAGAATTCTTTTTCTCTGCTGTTTTCGGTAGCTTCCGTTAGTAAGGATATTAATTTCTCGTCTGCCTGGTGCAGTACTTCGTTGAATCTCAAGAGAAACCAGATTTCTTGTCCGTTAAGTCCTTCGAAACCCTGTTGCTTAAACTCCGGGTACATGTCGAACAGGGCTTGTCTAATTAATTTTAGCTGGACAGGGTCATCCGATTCTTCAATTTCTAAAATCAGAGTCCTTTCCTCGAAATGGTAGGCTTGAGTGATGTCCTGGAACCTGCTGTGGTTTCCACCCATTCCTCTTGAGGCGGTGAGACTCGAGTGAGAGCTGCTGTTGCTGCTAGCGCTGCCTCGTCGTTGCTTTTTTCTTTTTTCATAGCTGGAAGTAAAGTTATTGGAACTCATTGTGCTACTGTGATGATAGCTTTGAAAAAAGCTCTTCGCACTTGAGAATAAAGAGAGATCACACTCGGCCTGGCCCGCTAGCCGCGCGAACGGCGTACCGATCGGCGGCGTAGAGAGCACGACTAAGGGTAACCTGGACGGGTGGGGATGGGAGAAACCGGAGTCGCTCCCTGAGCCTTCTAAAAACACGTCCGACTACTACGGACGCTGGGACTGGAACCATAAATGAAATGAGGGACAGCCAGTATTTATACCAAATGGATAGGATTAGAAAATAACCAATAGGAAACAAGGACAAGGAAGGAAGAAGACCAATCAGAGGCCAGGAACACGAAAAAGGAAGGATAGAGGGAAACACGTAGAACGGAAAGAAAGAAAAAATATATGATAAACGTTTTCAAATATCTAGAAAAAATGAAGTACTGGAAAAATTATTTACTAAAGAATGAAATTTTTTCCAAATATAATAAGCTTCTCAAAAAGCAAGGTCACAGACCGAAGAACATATACTGATAATTCTAGCAGAAGAAAAATCAAAACAATGATCAAAAGTCACACAATGCTGAGCAATGGAAGACCATGCAAGTTCTTTACGATGAACATAATTTTCATGGGAATTATGTTGCCGTCCGAAGTGTTCCTCGTTGTTCTTGCTCACAACTGTTGTGTGTTAAACACTTTTCTTTTCTTTCATGCACTGATGAAGAGGCTCCGTTGAAACCCCAAAATAACTATATACATGCCTATTTTACTTTCCCGTATACACCGATAGCAAATTGATAATCTAGCTATCTCTCTTGCTCTCTTTTGTCATTTAGTTTTAGTTGTTAATTACTTCAAATATACATTTTTTAACTGTTTATACATTTATTCATTCACTCATTCCTTTATTCATTAGGAAATATTCTTAACAATCTAGATCAAAAAGTTTGATGAGAAACTAGGCTCATTTGGTTCTGGATGAGCTTCGTATCTGTACATGTTCTGCTTCTTAACATTTTTTCGATAAAGTTTGTTCCAAGCAAATCCTTCTGTTAGAATAGGATTGAAATTTCCCCATAGGCACTAATATTAAAGTTTTTTGAACTATTCAAAATTGACCAAAAATTGTTCAAATCAAAAAAAGCTTCTGCTGAAAGCTTCTTCCAATTACCTTGTTTAAATTAACTTGGTCCTTTTGCCCAGACATAATTTACTTCATTCCCCCCTCCTCCATACACTATGTTAAGCTTTTTAAAACTGTTCAAACTTGAATGAAAAATTGTTCAAATCGAAAAGTAAAATATGAGAAATGAGATGCCTTCGCCGAGATCTTTCCAATGCAAGAAAAAAAGCTTTCGAATCGGACAATTACTTCAGAAGTTATTTGGGGAGGGAGGACAGATAGACCAACAGGCGCACATGTTCCCCATCCCAAAACGCTACGTTTAAATTTTTTATTTTTCAATATTTATTTAATTTCTAATTTATTTTTGACTTTCTCTTATTTTTAACGATATTTTTACTATACATTAAGCCTACTTTCATTCTGTTTTCCTTTTTTTTAAAAACTCTTACAGGAAAGTAGGTTTAAAAACAGAAAAAGTGACTTATTTAATCAGAATTCCCTCGTTTCGAATTGTATTTAAACGGAAGTTTACTGTTTTACTTCGCTACGGTTTAAGTACAAAAAAAAAAAAAAAAAGAAGAATAGAGTATGCAATATAAAAATTGCCTAAGTTAGTTTTCCAATTTGCATTTTCATCGATTTTATTTTAAACAATTTGGATCAAAAATATTTCATAGTTGATTTTCAAAGCACAGTACCGTGGCCTGTTCGCTATCTTGTTTTTGACGATTTTTCGTAACCGAAATGCCAAGTTTCCGTACGGAATTTCGCGTTCCTTCATCACCAAAAACAAAATGCAACTAATAAAAAAGTTTACATCAGTAAAGTAACGAAATTAGTAAAAACTGAGAAATATTTAGTAATCCCTCGTCAATATTATCTAAATGTTGAAGAGTTAAAGTTGGCGCTAACGCTTCTCCAATTTATCCGGAATGGTTTCTAGGATTGAATACCTTTTGCAGTTTTACTTATCTTCCCTTTATCTGAGGAAAGCCATAATTATTGCGTATTTAATGACTTGCGAATCGATTCTCAAGTTATTATACTAGGGTAAAGATTATCCATTTTATATCAGTTTGCATACTATTTGAGATAGCTGCGGTCCAATCAAAATTCATGAAGCAATTCTAATGATTGGGTGGCTGTTGGTGATGATGCAGTTAGTTAATTATTCCATATTCCCATATAATATTTAATTACCAGCTCCTTCGTGGCAATTCTGTATGGAAAATTGTGCCAAAACTTGGTGTACATCTTCGTTAAAAAACTGGTTCTTTGAAAAAATAATTTTTAAAATTTGAATGGGATGATATATAGCTTTGAATCTAACTATATCTTTTTGTATGTTCAAACCAATGATAAAACTATTGTGTTTGCTAATAGAAAACTATTCATTTTAACCTCAATATAAATGATCAATATAATTTCTTTTAAATGTAATATGACGTGTAGAAAACTATGCGATGTTGATAAAAAATACTATAACGGTTATTGTAAACAAGTTCAAAAAGTAGTTTTTCAATATGAAACTAAATTATGAATTAAAATATGTTAATTTAGGTTATGATAAAACAGTACGGTTTTCAATGAAAAAACAATTTTTCAATTCATAAAATACGTTAAAGTATCTCAAAGCATGTTGGTAACAAAGAAAAATCTACAATCATCTCTATGTATTTTAAGAAAAAGAGTAACAAGTCGACAAGTTCATAGTTTTTTCCAGCTTTTCATTCAACAAGTTTATTAATGACCTCAGAAAACTTTGGACTTTTGATTAATTTCTAGTCTTTTATTGGTAAAATAGTAAAGTTGTTCTGCTTTTCTTAGCCAATATATTTTAGTTAAATTTCTCAACAGATCCAACGGGAAGGGATTTCAAGATGAACAAAAGCAAAAATCAAAGGATCACTAACAATTAGGTAGTTGACATAAAGTAAAATTTCATGATTTTCGGGCTTTTTTCGTGACCTTTCAGAACGATGCATCGGATATTAATTTTTCCGGATATTGGATATCCGGTATCCTTTGTCTGACAGATCCGTACTGGATATACGGCTTAGATGGTTAAAACCAGTAAATTCTACAGATATTTTAAAACATCACAAATCTTCGAAATACGTTGTAAGTTTTCCATTTACATATATTCTTCAAAAAGATGTTTATTAAGTTTTAAAAATAAAATTTGACACATCGGTAACCGGTTATTTCGTGCTGTGGGCGGATCGGACTCTGGATATCTAAGAATCTGTCAGATACCGGCTATTCGATACCTTTTGCGGGGGCGGGGGTCCAGTCCCGATGGATGGAAGATTTTTGTAACCTATTCGCAATTTTCGGGACTTTCAAAACCCCAGTACACACCCTATTTTATTTTTGCAACCCGGTATCCCCAGCCCACAAGGTACGGTTATCATTTCCGAGGTCCCTACGTAGGAGCCCTGTTATTAACTGTAGAAGCAACCAGCTTCAAAATCATGCAAAAAAAAAACTGTATATTTTTTAGTCAAACTACTATTATATTACCTTTCCAGTTCTTTGTGAATTACGAAAGCATTATAAAGATAAAGAAATATGGAAAAGAAGAAAGAAAAAAGATTATAGAACCATCAATGTAATAACTTAAAAACAACTGAGGGAACGTCATTGCTCAATTAAGTTTCTGTCATTTAAAAACTGCTAAGTAATGCGGGTTTTTTTTTGCTACCTTCGCAGACTGTCGTCATCATATTCCACTCAAGAACATTTTTCCTACCAAGTTCAGCAGCATTACAGGTTAAAGAGCGTCATCTTTGAATGAATTTTAAATTGCAGCTGCCATTACATTTTTTTATCAACACTGTCTACTTAATTAGCGTGAATATTCTTAATTAAGATTGCTTTTGTATTTCAGCGGGTTCTCGCAGACCAGCAATTTCGCCTAAATGCATTTTAATATTTCTTAAACCTGGCAGCTTGAATATTTAGTAAAAAAAAAATTTCCTGTGATTTATCTTGTCTTGTTTAGTAAAATTTAATTTTTGCGTATTGATACTTCAATCATATTATCCTATCTGTTTTTTTTTTTTTTTGAAGAGACTGTTTTCTTTTAAATTAGTTAGTATAAGAATGTCATTTTTCATTTTTCGAAAAGGGATATTTTTTTTTTGTTTGTTATTTTCCTGCTTTTGGGGGTTGCCGTGTTGAAAACATCCTGATAGGTATTTAGGAACCTGAAAATTGGGTATTTTTTTGGGGGAGAAGAAGAGGAGCAGGGGGGGGGGGTGTCCGACAAGTAAGAACATGCTTGATCATTAACTACTAGGGTTTTAAGAGAAAACAAAAATGAAATACAGAGTTATAAATTAAACATTATAGATTTTAACTCTCAGTGTCTTGCATAAGAAAATATTAAGGCTTTATTTGACTTTGGAGACTTCTTTCCTGGGGAAAGGGGAGGGGGGGGGGTGACGTTGAAAACCTGAACGGTTTAAAATAAATATGTACTTTTTAATTACGTGCTTTTAAAATGTTCTTTAGAATTCGTCAAACGTCTATAGACCGCAAAGCCAACTGTCACGCACATCCATCCGATCCCCCTTTTCTACGAACATGGACAAAAACTTTCCGAACTTTTGTTTTGGTCATTAGAGACGCTTCGAGCCGCGAGGTGAATCTGTTATAACTTCTCATTTGTAAAGTTTTCGATTAATTATGCTGATACATTCATATTTCGCTTTGTATGTAATTGTATATATATATCAGATTTTTAAAGTTAAGTATGTCTAGTCTTTTCAGAGTGTGTTCTTCAATGCTTAAATTCAGTTTCATGAATATATTTTGATACTAACTGCCTAAGACGTATTAAAGAACAGGCACAGCCAAGCATAGAACAAGGTAAGCATTTATTTTTTGCTTACTCAATCTCAAATTGTTTCGAATGCTCTTGGTCTTGTGATATATATTTGGCTCCCGAACAGGGACGTCTTGCGTAGTTAACAATTGAAAGTTTGAAATATTTGCATTATATGATTATAGAAGTATTTGAAATATACATTTTTATGGGGATCCTGGCCTGTTTTATGAATTTTTTAACAGTTTTAACAGTGAAATACAAGAAAATGAATCTTTATCAAAGACAGAATTCTTTTAAACTTGAAATCCTATTTATCAGCTCAAGCTTTTAACATAGTTTACGGGATTTTCTTTAACTGAGGATAATTATGACGAATGTTTAGATCTATTAAAGGATCGTATGGAAATAAAGAAAATGTTATTGCATGTCATATGAATAAACTAAACTTCGGGTTCTATGGTTGTCTTTTAATTCCGATCTTACTTACGTTATTGCTGCGGAGTTAGGGCTTGAATATCATAGAAAAAGGGAAAAGACGTTAACTTAATTAATGGAATTCTTAAAGAGAGAGGTTGACTGCAGAGAAAGATCATCAAATGGTACCCACCCGAGTAATCAACCCGATGAATCCGCTGATAAGAAGCGGTGTACCTCGAGCTATAAATTAAACCCTCATAAAAGGCAAAACATTCCGTCCGCCGTTGCATCAAAAGTTTCGATTCTTCATTGCGCATTTTGTGATGAAACCGAGAAAGAAACCCATAATTCTGATACCTGTCCGAAGTCCGTCTCAGAAAGAAAAGCGGCCTAGAAGATTAACGGAATTAGTTATTTATGTTTGAAGAAAGAGAACCACTTAGCGAAAAATTGTTATTCAAAAATAAAATATGATCATTGTGATTGGAAACATAATAGCTTGATTTGTGAAAAGGATAAAATGAGTCAGAGAAAATCGATAACTGTACAGTTAGTAGGAAAGAAAATTTAAAAAAGTAAACATTTTTTGAGAAAGTTTTATTGCAGACTATGATTGTTAAAGTTCGTGGGAACGGTATTGAGAAATTTATTCGGATTTTGATCGATTCAGGATCGCAAAAGGTCTTACATTACGAAGTATTTAGCTAACGCTATGCAGTATGAATCTATTGATAAAAGCAATGTGATTCATAGTCAGTTTGGAGGCAATGAAGTCGTTGAAAATCACAAGCAGTTTATTGCACGCTTAAAGCAGCGTTAAGGAAGATTATCATTACAATTTTAAGGCTTTTGACCTAACAAAAATTTGTTCGGATGTTCCACAGATAGATATTAGACTTTTCTTAAGTGAATTAAAATCCCTCAGAATTTTTTTGAATGATACTGAAAAAATAAATGAAAATTTGTTTTTCGAACATTCTCCTGCTGAAATTCACGCACTAATAGGGGCAGACATTGCGGGAAAACTACTTTACGTCGACAGAATGTTACCTTACCGAAGTTACCAGAGTAAATACCTTTTTTACAAAAAACTTAAGATGAAGAAAATCACTCACCTTTTCAGTGGTGATTCTGTTCTTTTTGTTCTTCTAACGCCCAGATGTTCTGAAGGTAATCAATTTCTATCCATATGAAAAACAAATGTTCGCATGTGCACGATTCGACTAAAGACATATATTAGGTAGTTTCGAAAGTTTTGTCCGTTTTAAAGTCATGTGTTTTTGTAGCTCCATATCTCAATGAATATTTATTCTACTGTGTCGTGGTATATACTATCGATGGAGAATTTTGTTCTCTATACATTGGTGCGGTTCGTTTTTTTTCTAATTAATTTTTTAAAATTATTTTCAGCCCATTACTATATGATGTCATTAAGCGATTTTTGGCCAATTTTTCTCTATGGATTCAAATTGAACCAAAGCGCTGCCGAAACAACCCGAAAAATTGACCAGGCATTTGGCAATGATAGTGTTAAGGAACGCTCTGTTCGACGTTGGTTTACGAAATTTTGTTCCGGAAATTTTAGCCTCGAAGATGAGCCCCGAAGTGGCGGATCTAGAGTAATCCAGGACGAGGATTTGAGGACTCTGGTGGAGACTAACCCATCACAAACGGTGCTTGGGATGGCGGAAGAACTGGGAGTCTATGTGGTTTTTGATGGTTTAAAACGTATTGGAAATGTCAAAAAACTCGAAAAGTGGGGGCCCCACGATTTAAACGATTGGCAGAAATTGTCACGTTTCTAGGTTTGTTCTTCATTGCTCTTGCGCAACCAAAACGATCCTTCTTGGATCGGATCATCACGTGTGATGTAAAGTGGATTCTCTACGACAATAGAAAACGTTCAGGACAGTGGTTGGACACCGATGAGCCACCCAGGCACTTCCCAAAGGCGAAACCCCACCAAAAGAGATTATGGCTACTGTATGGTGGTCAGCGGCTGTTGTGATTCACTGTAACTTTCTGCAACCAGGCCAAACCATCACAGCAGAGTCCTATTGTGAGGAAATCGACGAAATGTACCGAAAATTGCGTCAGCAGCAGCCAGCAGTGGTCAACAGAAGAGGTCCGATCCTGCTCCACGTCAACGATCGGCCCCATGTATCACAAATTACCGTCCGAAAATTAAAGGAATTGAGCGTCGAAGTTCTACCCCACCCACCGTATTCCCCAGACCTTTCGCCAACCGACTATCATCTTTTCAAGCACTTCGATAACTTTCTCACCGGTAGAACCTTTGCCAATCAGGACCTTGCAAAAACGGCCTTCGTCGCCTTCATCGAATCCCGAGCACCCAATTTTTATGCCGACGGAATTAATTGACTTATGTTACGTTGGCAAAAGTGCACTGATGCAAATGGAGCTTATTTCGATTAAATTGAATAAATATTCACTGAGATATTACAGTTTAAAGTAGACTCATAAAAACGGACAAAACTTTCGAAACGACCTAATATTTATTACGACTCTGATTAACGACGTACATAACACAAGTACAATGAACTGCAGCAATGACAACACTGACTATGAAGCAGTCTCTCACTGAAGAAAGTTTGCCAGATGGCGCAGCTAACACTTCTTAACTGATTACGTACAAAAACTACGCACATGGGGCCTCAGTGGCTGAGCGGTCTAATCGACTAGTTCCGGTGCCTCCCTGCGCGGAGTGAAAGAGGCGTGGGTTCGATTCCCACTTTCCCCTGGGTGTACTTCCTTCTTTGTATACTAAAATCCGTTGTACTGTCTTCTTCTATAGGTCATATTAGACGAGAGTTTGAGGCATATCCTGGAGAATAGCAAATAAACTCGAATATTTATGTGACCTGAAATGGTCATAAACAAACAAACTACGTACAAAAATTACGTAATTAGAATTCCCATTTGAAAGAATTCCAAGTCTAGAATTATTTTCTTAAGAACTGCATCGTTTTCGTAAAAGTCCACTTCGAAAACTACGTTTTACTTCAACGGGATTCATTCGGATTAACTGGATGAACTGATAACGTAAAACTGAAGTCACATTTCTAAAGCAGTGCGTTATGAATGAAAGCAACTTGCTTAGACCTGCGGTATGTGTTTGTTATTTTATATAATTGAGTTCAAAAATTATATGCTGTTAGTATATTGGTACACTGTAAAAATTTTGCGTTTAGTTGCCACCATTTTTTGTGTTACTAAACACGGTTTTTGGTGTTCAGTTGGTGTAAAGCTGAAAATTATTCATTTTTGAGATATTTTTATCTGTCTAAAAAAATATAGACCGTGTAGTGTTTCTTAGCACATGAAATTTGTTACCTCCGTTACATATCGAAATTTCATTACGATTGCCATTTCTATGAAAATAGAATAACTGAGTAATCGTAATGAAATTTTGATACGTAAATGACTTGACGAACATCACATGCTAAAAAATATTCTGCTGTCTGTAGGGCCATTTCACAGTATTTGAATGTTGCGGACTCTACATTTCACAAAGTTTGAACCTGAATATTTATTACATTAAGATAAGAAAATGCATTCTTTTTTGCCAGTGTGGTAGTCCTACTAACACATTATTTGAAAATAAAATTAAGTGATAATTAAACTAAATTAAGTAGTTATAAAAAAAAAAGTGTCATGTTACGGACTCTACGTTTGGAGAAAATACTGTGAAATGGCCCTTTATTTTCTTAATAAGACTCTAAACAGAATTTAAAATGTATAAAAAAATGAATAACTTTCAACTTTACACCAACTAAACACCAAAAATGATGTTCACTAACACCAAAAATAGTGGCAACCACACCGGAGTGTAATAGAGTTAAATAAATAAGTAAAAATAAGTGCACTTTGTAAAAAAAATTATTTGTAAAGTTATTTAAAATACAATTTACCATCAAAATATATTAATATTATTCGTTGGTCGAAAACTTTAAAATTATCTAATTGTAAGGTATTACTTCTAAATGGTAGTAAGGATAATATTATAATTTATTACTTATCGAATAGCTATAGATCAATGCTGTTACAATAGTTAGCTTGGAACTTTCTCCGAAATTACTTTTTATAATTCAAAATGGTTTTAATTCCAATTTTTATCAAAATTATAATCCAGAATACGTATCTCACAAGAAGAAATATAGTATCTCACAAGTTGCTCCTCCTTTTTAAAGAAAAATATAAAAACTAACTATGAGAACGTATTATCATACGAAGTAGAGCGCAAGTAAAAACCTAAATTTTAAGCTTAAATGCATACATACAGGTTGCGGCAAATCAAACAGCGCAGTTTTGAAAGATTGGGTACTTCCCGGCTTAGAGCACATAGTAACTATATAGTAGTCTAGTTTTTAGACCATATAGTACTCTAGTTTATGGTCTAAGCTTCCTGGTGTGGTGAGGACAGAAATATGGGAGGTGTCTCATTTTGTCAAGTGGGCAGTGCCGTTGTCAGTCTTTACCATGGGGCCACCAGCTCCTTGCGAAAGCAATCCCTCGGCTAACAGGTAGGGGTCTGGTGGAGAAAAGTCTTTACCATGGTTTGGTCCGGTGAACATCGTAGCTTTACCGCCCGCACGTTTTTTTTTTTTAAAGTTCCGTTCTGTCATTGCAACTCAGCGGGCTTTCCGGCTGCACTTTAACCTTACGCGTCGTGTGGGAGTTCTTCTTGTGGGGCTACCTGAAGCAAAAGGTTTTTCAAAATCGGTCTCACACCTTGGAAGAACTCAAAGAGCGAATTCGGGAGGAAATCGCCGCTATACCAATCGAAATGTGTCAGATCAGAAAGTTCAGAAATCTCTTTCATCAATGTATCGCTGCTGGCGGCCATCATCTTTCTGATATAATTTTTAAAGCTTAATGTATAAAACGGCTTGATGTACTGTCTAAAATAAACCTCATTTCTGTAAGATGCGTCGTTTTTTAAGAATAGACTTTCAAATCTGCACTGTTTGATTTGAAACACCTAGTACTTGAAAATACATTAAATTTTTTAGAAAGAATCATCATCATTTTTTCAGACGATAGTAATCTTTTAATCAAAGGCTATAACGTTGCAATAACATTTATTCCTTTTTGAACCGTTTGAAAATTTATTTAAAAGAACAAATTCACATTTGTGTGGAAAAATCGCTTTCATGATTTATTACTTAATTTTACTTTTCGGAAATTTATAAAATTGAACCCATATAATTATGACATAATTAATAATGTAATTTAAAGTAATTTTTAAAAATCTAGCTTCCTGTATGTTCAACATCTTATGGCATTCAGGTTGACTACATTTATATTATATACAGGAGATGGAAAAACCTGTGGCACGATGCCAGTAGGTGGCTCGCAACAGGAATTTCATTGAACACCCTCATGTTCAAATAAAACTATTTTTATTCACTCATATTCACTTAAAACAAAATTTCAAAAATAAATAAGTAAACAAATGAGAACGAAAGGAAAAGAAGAAGAGAGAAAAAAAAATTCCAAGGTAATCGACTACTTTGATGATTTTTTATGCTGATTTTTTAAATGAAAAATAACAAGTGGCCCACTGGACCCCTGAAAATAATAAACCATAATTTAACTGCTACACTGCTCGAAAAAGGCTCGCCATCTCTGTTATATACTTTACTATTATAAATCAATTTTTAAGTGCACAAAGCAAACCCGAGCTCAGATATAATTTGTAAGAGAAGCATAAGCATTGTGTTTTCTGCCTTTCACATTTTTGCCGTTGTATCCAATTCTTTTAATTATTTTAAGTACAAAAGAATGCAGAAAAAAATAAATATATATATTAATACTAATTAAAAAAAACATTATTATAGCAGGCATAAATTGCTCCCTGATAAATAAATGTTCCGGACAGCAATCAACTTTTCCTTATGGTTGTACTATTTACTAATGGGGAAAAATGTCCCATTAATAAGGAACAAAAGTTACATCAATATGAAGCAAGTATAAAATCAATAGGAAAAAAACATCACTAACACACAGTATTAGTACTTAATCACGAAGTCAAATGTACTTCCTGATTTGTAACAATTGCTCTTATTGATGCAATATTCTTACACCAAAGGGACAAAATGTCATATTTGTTGAAAGCAAAGGTTACATAAACAGGAAATAAATATTATATTAGCATTGGGCAATAACTACATGAATAAGGACATGAAAACTACATGATGTATATTTTACATAAGTGGGAAACAAGTATTTTATAAATAGGAGAAGCATCAAAATGAAGCTTTGAGTCTAAATAGAAAATTTATATTTCTGCAGAAGTGAAATTTGAGAAGAAAATAGAACTTTGAACAGATTATTTATTTATTTATCTTTAAGTACATATAATTTTTGCAAAGTCTGAATTTTTTACCCTGTCCAAAATCGGTCACATGCCACTCTGTTTTTGCAAAATAAACTGTTTTGTTAAAAGGAAAAACACCATGTTGTGAACTTTAATCAAAAAACAAAATAAAATATAATAAAACTCAAAAAAGGGCTAAAAAACGACAAAAAAAAAAAAAAAAAAAAACAACCAAAAAATCCTACATCAGCTCAAACATATATTACCACTTATTAGAAATTTATTTACCTATATCAGCAAACATAAATATAAATTTGTGACAAAACTTTTCGTAAAAGCTTTTTTTCGGTACAAATCTAAATCGTTTTCTAAACCACACGTATCTTTTGTAAGAAAAACGTTTAACAATGTTATAACCCTAGAGAAAATGCGTTAACATCTCCTTCTTCGCTGCAACCAATTTAGTAAATCATAGTTAATGACTGCACTAAAAAGAAAAAAGATTAAAAATGCATGCTACAAGCTGTAGTTTGTTTACATTTGAGAACAAAATAAAAACCTGAGGGGATCATTACCAGGGAACAATCTCCAAGACAATGTCTCATCAGAGAAATTTTTTTATAATTAATGCTTGAAAATTCCAATCTTTTTTTGCAAAACAGTTTTCTGAAATTCTCAGTTGCTTTCTTCGAGAAAAAAAATCCCATTATAGATCGTGTTTTTGCGATGAGAAAACGAAATATCTTTAGCAGGGATTATTATACTTTGCACTGGTTGCTGAGCGAAGTTTTAGAACTAATTACGAATGAATCTTGCCATAATTAGGGTCTGTCTAGAACTTGAAGTGTTTTCTGAACATTAGAAACAGTGTAACGTAAATTAATGCATTTTTAAAAACAATTTGCTCTTAAGAGACATTTTGGTTTTGTCGAATGAACAATATTTTCTGATTATGAAGACATGAATACATTTGTGAAAATTTATTAGACTTAACTATCACACAAATTTTTGGGGGAAATGTTAAATGAAAATGTACTAAATGAAAGTACTGAACACGCTTTTAGTGTCATACACAGTGTCGAAGAAATTTTAAGACTAGGTATATAAAATAAAATAAAAACTAGTAATCTTATTTTTTAAAGTATTTTTATTCAAAATAAATTCCTTCGGCATCAATGGGTTTGTTACAGCGGTTTAACAACAATTCCGAATGCCTGTTCCAACTCACATTGTTTCACTGCCTCCAAAGCTCACGTCGAAGCTGTTCGTACATAGTGTGTGAAAGAAATTTTAAGAGTACAGCTGGAACTACTTACAGTGGCGCTATCTGTGTTATCGAGCGTTCTTGAAACTCCTTCACTATCAGCTGATCCACTGCCAAAGCCTCAGTTTATTTGTGTTACTTTTTTTTTTACTTTGATGATAGACACTCGACAAACTGCTTTCGTCGCGAGCTTTGGAGGCAATCCCACAATGTGAGCTGGAACAGGCATTCGAATCGTTGTTAAACCGCTGTAACAAATGCATTGAAGCCGAAGGAGCTTGCTTTGTATAAAGATACCTAAAAAATATCTAATTACTAGTTTTTATTTTATTTTATAAACCTAGTCTTAAAAATTCTTTGACACACAGTGTATACTGAAACCTTTCAACGAGTTTATTAGTTCGGTTGGTAAAATACGAGACCCTTGATCTCAAGGTGAGGGTTTGAGCCCCACTTCATACTTCCCCCTAGGTAATGTTCCATTTCTAGAACATACTAGATTTCATAAGCACGTGTAACTTACGTTAAAACAACTCTTAAAATAAGATCAAACTCAGAAAAACAGGGAGTTGCTCAACTTTAACCTGCTTGTTTTAATAAAGAAATTTGTTCTGACTGCCGTTGGCTCTGATAACATGACGCCTGACCGTGAAAGAATTCATGACTCCTTGGGCATAACAATATAAGACGTAAAAGAGGAGGAACATTGGCACAAGGCAATGAACATCCCAGTATGTTACTTTTCTTCTCCAACCTCCTTCCCTGTTAGCACTAAGCCTTAGGAATACCCTCCCCCGTCCGCGAGGTTGTGGGTTCCACAGATTTTAAATGTACGTATCCTTAAGTGCACATGGTGATTCTTCAGCGGGTCGGGTAGCGAACACCCGACCTTCTGGGCGGAAGGTTCGTCATCTTAACCACTAGACTACCACGGCCCTCCCAGCATGTTACTGGGAAGGCCGTGGTAGCCTAGTGGTTAGAGCATCGGACTTCCACTTGGAAGGTCGCGTGCTCGATACACACTGAAGACCCACTTTGTACACTTGGGGATATGTGCATGTAAAATCCGTGGACCCCACTACCTCGCCCCGTGCGCAAGCAATCGTAAGGCTTCGGCTAACAGTTAGGGGTCTGGTGGAGAAAAGTATGTTACTGGGGAACCGTAATCCTCCAATGATATTCTTCAAGTATAGGGATATCAAGGAGGGCCAGGTATACACAGTAAGAGGTAGGGAGGCTTTGCTGGCGGGGTTTTTGTACGCATAACACTCTAGAAAACCTATCTCGGCGCAAAAATGGGCCCACCGTAGTCGAATGACGGCCGCCAGCTCCCAGCTTCGGCACACCTAAGGCTACTGCTAACAGGTTTTTGGGTGTCTGGTGGAGAAACGTATGTTACTGATGAGGCAAACCTGTTTTCCTCCTCCTCAATTTTTAATCCTTCTTGCAACGGATTTCAAGCTGTTAGAGCTAAGCTATATATTGCCTGCTTGTTCATAGTTGTGACAATGTCTGCGACTAAATGGATAAAAACTTATTCCAGTCTTAAGTTAAATTATAATTCGCGATAAAATGTTCGAACCTGAAATATTTTACATTAATAAATCATAAAATTATTCAATTGCGCATGATATATGAATAAGCCCATTTGCTATAAATTATATACTCTATTTATACAACAGCCTTTGAAGTTTGAACATGAAATAAAAGACTAAAAATACCCAATAAGTTAAAAAAAAAAAAAAAAAAAACCCATAATCCTTTTTCTGTTCACGAAGCAGCTTCATGAATTTAATGTTGTATCGGAGAATGCTTTTTTGGGAGACGTTTCAAATTATGTTCAAGCTATCAAACTTGAAGCAGCAAGACCCCCCCCCCCTCCCCACTGCTTTACGGAATGAAATGCAATGCCTTAAAAGGGAAGAAATTGATTTAATGTAAACTTCAAACTTTTTAAAAATCTAATATATTCTACAACAGGCAATTTTATTATGCCACCAGAGATATCAGTTTTCTAACGAATTCTGGCAGTACCAAGTTAAAGAGGTTCAGTTTGAGTAAATAAATCCTGACGTTAATTTTGAATAATAAAATGTGCAAATATATCATTGAAAGTTGCTTCTGAAATAAAGTAAAATAACTTTCAATTTAAATAATCGTTAAGATGAAACCGGTATCATTACAAAAGTTTGCGTGGTATATATATAATTTTACTTTATTTTTATGGATTTAAGATAGCAAAAGCGGGCACATTTGAAAGACCCACATTTCTCCTAGGTAATATAAATTAAAAAAGAGGGAGGGAGATAACAGCCTTCAACTCTGAATTTTCAGAGCATTGGGCCATTTTGTTTTTTTGTAACTCGTCTGTTTTAGTGTTAAGTAAAAATGTCGTCTCTAGCTATTGAGTAAAAATATATTTAAGGCAGTTTTTGCAAGTAAAATTTAAGCACTAAAATATATTGTGGTATTGATAAGGTAAGACCAAAAATACGTTTTGTTTCCCAATTTCATTTTACTAGGGCTCTACCGATGGCATTTTTTGGCCGATGGGCCGATGCCGATTGTTGGCCGATGTTTCGAGATCGGCCGATGGCTGATTATTTTGCTCATCCATCGGCCGATGGCCGATGAAAAACAATCGCTTTAAACCAGTAAAACGTGTAGAAGTCTTGTCAAAAATGTCATTTAAATCATTTATTTATTTTCATGTTTATAAAAACATAAATGCGGTATTCAAGCATCATAAAAGACTGTTTAGGGGAAGTTTACATGATAATTAAAACTAAACGAATCACTCGCGATTCTTGTAAACTAATTAAACTATTTGGAGATTAAAAAAAAATGCTATATCAAAGGATTTTTAATTCTTTTGTCTTATCTTTTCAAAAAAACACTCAACAACTATTGGATCGGATCGGGTCTAATTCAATTTCCTTCAACATTTTCTCTTTATAACTCCTGCACTGCAAATGCCATGTGCAGCTGCCTTTATTTTCTCATTTTTTTTCATTGCGAGGAATGCAGATTTTATAATACAGACTAACAAATAACTTGGGTTTGTATCTTTAACAAAATTGTCAACCCCCTCCTCGGATTTTTTAAAAGAAAAGCGGGAAAGTTTCTATGTTTTTTCTTCTTTATAAAAGTTATTTTGACTAAAAATACCTCGTAATAAAAATACCAGTAATGCATCCTCCCTCCCTCTTCATAACCAAGAAGTACCGAATATTGCTTCACAAACATAGACGTGAGATTTTTTTGTCATTACAAATGAATCATGGGGGGTCTTAAGAACCAATCTTATTAGCTCTTTTTCATGTGAAATGAAAATTACACGGAAATACTTGACATATTCTTTATAGTTTTATGAGCACAATGTAAGGTCACTGAAATAAAGCAATATTTTATAAACATGAAAAAGATTTTGAGCACCAGCCGTTTTCTGTTGACAAATAATCTGAAAAACACGTCATCAATTATAAAAATTAAGATGTATTTTGAAAAAAAAACAAAAACAAAAAAAAAAAAAAAAAAAACAATGTGGGACTTTAAGTCAGAACACTCGTGGCCGCGATCTTTCCGGATTTTGGGTCCTCATTCAAAAAATTTTGTAAGTATCATCAGAGCCTATATAATTTGCTCTGGAAGATTTTATCAGCATTTTTCTCATTTACAGCATTTTTATTATCGTATATTCTCGCCTATAAGTCACGAAATTTAGCACAAAAAACAAAGTTGGTGTAGGGTTGGATTCGTGGCAAAACATCGAAACATCTACACTCTTCCCGATATTGTTTTAGCCTCTTTAATTAAACAATAAAAGAAAAGAATTCCGTCAAATTCTGATGTGATTTTGTATTCTCTAACCACCAAATTGCAGTTAAAGATAAGACTATCGGGAAAATACGAGAAACGCTGATTTTCAATTTCGCAAATGTTCTATATCGCGCGAAAATTAGAGCTCATTTTTAAAAAATAATATAACAAAACTTCCAGAAATTATTAAAAAGCAAAATTTAATGATATTTACTCAAAATTAAAGCTACAATTACTGAAAACTATAATTGCAAAAACGAACCCGTTTCAAAAAACTGCGAAATAAAATTTTCAAAAACAGCCCATTTCCGATCTACATCTTCATTACATTTTATTTTCCTTCCTTTTAAAACGCCTATTTACAAACAAACGGTGCAAACATTTCCCGATTTTTTTTTTCAAAAAAACAATAGCTGTTTTTTTTGAACTGCCGATTTTTTTCGAAAAAAGTTCTGGATTTCGGAATTCCGAACTTGGGGTCCCATACTGTATACATTGTCAATTTTTCAAAATAAAGAAATTGTTGCATTTGCATTAAGATATTATTCTACCCTGTCGCGCGGACTCGTTTTGAAAATTTTTGAAAATATCAAGTCGAACTTAACACACATAAAATTTCGATCAATAAACATTTAAACTGAGAAATTGATTCATATTTTTTATCAATATGTACTATGCTGTAAACTAATAATAAAATAACAAGAAATATTCTAAACAGAAAGCAGATGCAACGAGATTGCTGTACAATTGCAGAAAAACTGTAACACGTGAATAATAAGAAACATGACTAACTAAAAGCAGGTGGTAAAAGATTATTGCACAATGAAATCTAATGCACTAAGTCATTATTAAACGAAAAGCGGACAAAAATGAGTCAACTAACCTATTGCGAAAAACAAATAGCACTGATATATATAAGACGCCTCTATTATTTTTATTTTAAAATATTCTGTTTCGCGAGCATTCTGTTCAAAGAGAAATAATTTTAATAATGAAAGGTTTTCGGGCAACGATCGATTAAACTCATTTTTTGAATTTTGTATTAAATACTTTGTAGAATGACATTATTTCTGTGCGTTAAAGAGCACAGTTGCTGGGCTGCCTGTTATTGTAATGGAAATAGAAATCTAGCTATGGAGGAAAAAGAAAGTTAAAGACAGAATGTTTTCTGGAAACTGGTCCCTGCGAAAAACATCGGCCTTGCATTTTAGATGTTTTTAAGGCCGATGGGCCGATGTTTTTCCAAAGTTAACATCGGCCGCCGATGCCGATGGCCGATGGCAACTTTGTTGAACAATCGGCGCCGATGCATCAGTTGAGCCTTACATTTTACATTTTTTTTTTGTTTATTTATTTATTCTTTGCAAGTTAAGTTTGCGTTGGTAGATGGGAGGGGGGAGGGGGGTGTTTGATACCATATATGAAGAAACATTTGATTAGTTGAAATGTACCCCCTCTTCTCCTTTTTTAAAATTTATGAATGCACTTTAATATGCATAGATGCAGTATTTTTAGCAGATTTCGTATTACAGTGTTTCCTCGCCACATCGCGCTTCATGTTTCACGGCTCCAGTGCTTCGCGGGTTTTCCAAAATAATCATCAAAAAATAAAAATGAAAAATACAACCATGTCGCAGCCACATTGCTGAAAAGAGGAGCATCATAAAGGCGCGTGATTGGTTTCCGGTGCGACATTGACCAATGAGAGTACGAGTGGATTTATCCGTGTGAGTTGATTGTTTGCTCATCATCACAGCGTCACCTAGCATCTTCTCTTGTTGTATCCCGCCATTCTTGTCCATGATGATGACTCTCTCGCATACTGAGTGTTTGTGTTGGCGATAACTTGTTTTGTTTAAGCGATAACGTTTTTTATTAATTAACCCCTTATAACGCCGCCTAAGCGCTGTGCCCTGCGAAAGCTTCCTCCGGGGCTCCCAAAACGAAGAAGATGATGACCATCAGCGAAAAAGTGAAACTTTTTTAGATATGATCAAAGAGGGCAGAAGTTTTTTTTGCATTTGTGGCACGCCATTACGGGATGAATGAATCTACAGTGCGGTACAACAAGAAGGAGGAAGCAAACGTCCGCAAAACTGCTTCAATAACCTTCAATAAAGAAGTGAAACCTGTGGTAAGTCCGCGTAATAACAGAACTGTGAAAGTGGAAGCTGCACTGGCATTGTAGATTGCTGATTTCAGGAAAAAGACAGTGAGTTTGGACACTAATATGATCAGGACAAAGACCAAAGCTCTCTACAGCCAAATCTCGCCCGATGACGACAGTGAAGAGGATGAAGAAGGTGCTGACGAATCTCAAGCCACTGCCCGGAGTGATTCGCCTCCTCGAGAACGAGGTTTTTCATCCAGCAAAGGCTGGTTCGAACAATTTCAAAAATGATACAGGGGGATTTGTACTGGGGAATTTTGAAGGAAGAGAGAGAGAAAAAAAAAGACAACAACTACCCATCACCATGTTTCTCTCCAAGGTAAAGCCCCAGCCTTTACCGTCAGCGCCTCCAACAGAAGAGTCTCCGAGTGAGTCTAAAACTTCTACGAGTCAAATGAGAGCCTCTCCTCCGCCACCAACACAAGACTCTTCGCCTCTCTCAGAAATCAATGTTGATTAATGTTTATTACTATATAAGGTTTCGGAAACTTAATAAGTAGCACTGACACGTTTAAGTAAATACGTATACTCTTGCAATTTTTGTCTCAAATGTTTAATGTATAAATACTGTTCACATATTTAAAACATTCGTGTACCCGCATACACGAAAATTCCTATAGGGGCAAATCCTACTTCGCGGTTTTTAAGCTTTCGCGGAAGGTTCTGGTCCTCATTAACCGCGAAAAATGAGGGATCACTGTAAATATTAGACAATGAAGTTAATGCTTTTAGGGTTGCTTCGGGTCTAATTTACATATAAATATTTTGTTTTTTGGTTAAAGTTCGCAACATGGTGTTTTTCGTTTTACAAAACAGTAAATTTTACAGAAACAGAGCGTCATGTGACCGATTTTGGACGGGGTAAAAAATTCAGACTTTGCAAAAATTATATGTAACAAATAAAATATGCGTTGCAACAAATAAAATATGCGCCTGTAACAAATGAAAGGTGGCGCCTTAGAACCTTATCGAGGAATCTCTGGGGAAATAGAGTGTAGAATGAGTTGCTCTTGTGTGTGTCCAGTTCTGTTTTGTTCTAAAATGTGTTCTTGGGGGGGGGGGGGGGTGTAACTTTGTGTGTATGTTAATTAAAATGTGTTTTGTAATTGAAGTGACTGGTTATCAATTACAAAGTTAGATAACAATTAAAGACAATGGTTTTCTGTGTAATTAGAATGTGTTTATTACGAATAGTTGTTCTTTATTGCTTTTGAGTTTTCATGTGGTTTTAATATTCTTCAGGTTAATTTTTCTTAGCAAGCATAAAAGTACATGCAAGATATTTTTTTAAATGAAATTTTTTAAAAAGCTATTTGAAAAAGAACGAAGATATAATAACTAGTGATGTAACGAATATTGGGTCACTATTCGGCATTCGGCCTATTCACCCCTCTGACCAAATATTCGGCCTAGCCGAATAATCGTTTCATCATCTATCCGAATATTTGGCCTTGGCCGAATATTGATGGACTATTCAGCCGACTACTTCTGCTACAGTAGAAATGTAAAAAAAAAATAAAGAAATTAGTAGATTTTAAACCTTTAAAATTGTGTTATAGTTATTGAGAAGGAATACATTAGTACATAGTTTTAATAAATAAAAAGTATTTGAAAAAAAAATACTTTTTTTAAGCATTGTTTTTAGGTTTGACTGAACAAAAACAGATTTTAAACTTATAATATTGTATTTTATACTTAACATTTGATATCAAAAGCTGGCAATACTTAGTTATGCTACAGAAAATGACTTTTATTTTGTCATTATTAACAAAGTTCAAGTCAGACTTTGTTTGGGTAGACTGATTTATTGTGAGTATTGGGTAAAAGAGATATATGAAAAGCCTAGAATATATCGTGAGTATTAAGATAGCATAAGTAAATGGGGTTTTTGAAAATAAAATATATTTCAGTTAAATGCATTAAATTTACATAGATCTTTTAAAAATAGGTGTGTAAAAAACCCCATAAACTAAAAATTTTAACTTTTATAACTTTAAAAATATCTTCATAAAACTATTTTGAACAAGATGAAAGTTCACTAAGCAAGAGTATTTCCTTAATTTTTGAATAATTATTAAAATAATGCTAATGTTTACGTTAAAACATGTAATTTCTATTCCAGGTGTGTGTGAAACTCTCAGCTTTATTGCGCTCAAAACAACACAAAAAATACATTAATTTTACATAGTTTTGGACTTAACAAACATAATTAAATCATACATCATATATTAATGTGTGGAAATTCTTTTAAATTTGACGAATACTTTCGATTACAACGATTTTCTAGAAATTTTGATATTCGGCCCAAGACTTTGGCCGAATATTCGGCTTCGACCGAGAAGAAATAGCCAATTGTTCGGCTCCGGTCTGTAGGAAAAGGCCGAATATTCGGTGTTCGGCTATTCGGCCAAATCACTATTCCTTGCATCCCTAATAATAACTGACAATAGCTTCTATTTAAGAAGTTTTGTTCTGCTTTACTCGATCGGAATATATTAGCTGCTCATAATTTCTTGTTTTTTTAAAGTAAATCTACTGTGAGGATTACCAGCTCATGATGTCACTATGAAAACTCCGCAAAACATCAGTCATTGTGCCTCAAAAATTTTATTTCTGCAAGAGCTGCTTGGAATCTTATCAGGAGTGTTATTTTTGCCTCTTTTCAGGGAAAGTGAGAAAATGGGTAACGTTTTAAAATGATCTTTAGTATGCACGTGTGAATACAGGCTTGGTTTTTAGGAAAATACCACTCCAGATCTCAACGACGGTGGTCGCTATGATGCCACATTCGCATGATCCAGACATCGTTACGATGAATTGAGCGCTTGCATTAAATAACGTATGAGGACAGGGAAGTTCGAGAAATGGAGCGTTACGTTCTCTTAAAATCCAATCCTTAATACTATCCCAATAGCGATGTCAGAAGCATCGTTGGTCGCAGATTTGGGGCGGGGTAACTCAACGAAATACTTCTTAACACAGATCGGTTTCACATTGCTCAAAAATACTATAGGGAGAAATTTCTAGTAAAATTTTATAATGTGCAAGAAAACAATACGCAGTCTCCTTCATTTCTTTAAAAAACATCACAAACAGGAGTTTGTGAATCAAAAACACGTAGCTTAATTAAAATCATTAACAGAATAAAAAATCTGTTGGAGTAAATTGTTATAACATTTGGATACTGTTTAATTAGAAAAAAAAAGCCTTGTTCTTTTATGCATAATAAAGCATTTGTCAGGAATTAAAGTCAAAATCCCGGTTAAAAAAAAGTGCGAAACTTGTGTAACGTGACATTAAACAATGCTTGAAAACATTTTCTCCTTCCAATTACGTATACTTTTTTCATCTTGCAGTATTTTATCACCGTAGGTGTTGCAATTTTTTCCCAACTAAATCTTGTTCGCCAGTTGTTGCTCGACAGTCAAGAATAAAATGCAGTATTTATTGCACAAAATACTATCAATAGATTTAAAAAAGAAAAAAAATTAGCTACCTTTCTTTAATAAGTCCAATAAGAGACTTCCAGTTTTTGTATTGTTCTACGAAATTCTTATCGCCTGGAGGAATATTTCGAAATGATTGGTTTTACCCTGTTACAATTACCGTATTCTTAGAAGAGATCTTAATTTTCTTCCTTTTTTGAAATGAATAATTCGTGTTACCGTGGTTATTATATTGTAAAAAACAACATTTTTTCTGAATGCACCATTTTTCATATTGCTACCTTCTAATTGTACATATAATGGAATATATTAAACGTGGTAAGACATTTTTCATCTGAAAGAGATTCTTTCAGTTGAAATCTCTTTTATAAAAAAATTCTTTTCAACTCAGAAAGTTGTGTCTAGCAAATTTTTAATGAAAATTCAGCTATATATTGTTGTATTTGTTGGTAAAAAAGCACCATTTACCAATTCCACCTTTAAATATCATTTAAATTTCCATGAATAGTAAAAACATTAAACTTTTCCAAAAGTCAAAGTATACAAATCCTTGATTTATCACTAATATTGTTATTGTTATTATTATTATTATTTTGATTCCCAAGCTTGCTTGATTTTAACTTACCTGCAAAGTTGTTGAAGAGATGATGTAAATTTTCAGACTTTAAAGTTTTATTGCACGGAAATTAAATGACTTAATTTTGGTAGATGTGTTTGCAGGAGTGTTCTTATGTTTAAATGTATTTAAAACATATGCGTTTCATATTACTTCTATGGCAATTTTTGTCATAAATCTTGAATTTTATAAGTCTCTGATCGTTTATTTATGACAAACAATTAGTTTGATTTGTGGGATAAAAATAGGTGATGAAGTAGCTGTAGTTAAAAGTTCTCTGATAGACAGCGCAGCGTGGCGGAATCTTTGGTGGCTTTCTTTTTTAAGAAGCGGAAGTTGCGCATCAGACTTTTAGGATTGACTAACTACTATCGATAAACATTATTTAAGAATCATTTAATTTTTTAACGGGAAATGCGAAGGAGCTTCTCTTAGAACTGTCTACTACTAGTAGAAGGAGAGATATGGGGGGGGGGGGGGTGTGCTTGAGTTATTTCGTAGTCTTCTAGTTAACAGGCGAAAGTGAAGCCAACAGTGCTTCGAATTGTCTAACCGTTGTCGAAACAGACATTACCTCATTATCACGATGAAGGATGTCATGTAACAATATCGTCGTTTACTTCTAAAACACCCAAGTGCAGAGAAACTATCCATAGAACTATCTTTAACAATCATCGAGTTGAGGTAGTTATTTACTTTTCAAAGTCCCAAATTTTCGACAGATTCACTTCAAACTGTGTAACAGCAAACAAGAGGATACGAAAGCTAACAGTCATTGGGGTTACATGGTAGAAAATATTTCTCTTTTCTCTAACTGGACATGCAAATGTGGGCAAGGCCGCAACAAAAATTAGCTGTGTCAAGAAGTAATAACGTTTTTTGCTTTCTTGTTTATAGGATGAAGGGACTAAAAATTGCGGAAAATAAATACATGCATACATATTTTGAAATATTGATATACAAAAGATATTATGCACTTATTTTTTTTTTATTTCTTTGTCTTTGAAAACAACAGCAAGAACGAAAGAGATGTGAATGACCAAAGAACGATTCTAAGTAAAACGCGTTCAAAAGTTTCGATTTTATGGTAGTTTTAATATCAACCATCCACATTATTGCATTTTCGACAGCGAAGCATAAACGCTTGCTGGATGCGTTCAAAGATACACCGAATTGTGTTGGCAATGTTTGTCGCAACAACGGCGTCCTGTACCATCGGGGTCGCATTACACACAATTTTCATTGACTTCATATGATTTACGATGATATGCTTCTATGGCATCTTGATGCTTTTATCACCTCTACGACTTTCTCCAAAATTCAACTTTCTCTAGATTTGTGAAAAGTACTTAGGGGACCGTTCATAAATGATGTCACGCTTTTTTCCGATATATTCGACCCCCCCCCCTTTGTCACAAAATGTCACACTTCAACGGACCCTCCTCCCCCTTTGTCACATGTTACGCTATGTTGTATAAGCCTGATGTCACACTTCTTGTTACTCCCTCCCCTCCCCTTGTCACACTTTGTCACAATTTCACGAACCCCCCTCCCCCCTCGAAGAGGGACATCATTTATGAACGATCCCTAGGAGAAATGCAGCTAAGAAAATTTATATCTTTAGTTCTTTACAAAACAACGTGATAAAAAATAAAAGTTAAAACCGTTATGCCCAGTAAACATTAATAACTTCTATTCCTTAGAAGAACTTCAGAAAAAGGAGTGTATATAACAATAGTTATCCTAATACTTAAACATTCATTGAAAACTGAACGTAATCCACTGTTTTCAATCTTTTTCTTCATTTTTTACATTACTCATTTGCTATTGCAGCTTCAAAACTTGCATAAAAAATTAATTCGACTTTGTGCAAACAAGTAATGTCATCGCCATTTTTCCACCGAGCATTCATAACCGACGTAAAAAGTAAATTTTAAAGAAATGTTCTTCGACTCTTAAACTCGTCAATCTTCCGAAAATTTAGACAGTAACCGTCATTTAAAAATAATGTTTTTTATTGTTTTGTCAGTTAGTGAGAGCATCTCTAATTAATGCTATTTTTATTTTTACAACTCTAATTTTTACTTTCTTAAAGACATGTAATTATCTTTTAAGTGTGCTTTGCTTTTTAAAACTTGCATAAATGATCGTTTATTTTACAATTAGTAAAGCATTTGCTAAGGAATTAGGAAATCTAAAATCTTTTGCCTTCGGAAATTAGCATAAAAGCTTTTAACGTTTAATTTGTTTTTACGTTAAAAGTATAAAAGAACTTGTCTTGTTTAAAATTTTCTAAGTTAATTAAGGGGGGCCGTTTTATTAAAACAGAAATTTGCTTTGAAATTCATATTTGATATGTTCTTTTCATCCTGAGAAAACGGGAAAGATATTTCCTTTTCTAGTCTATTCATGAAAGAAATCCGCTAAACACAGCAATATTAAAAGACTCCTCCCCCACTGCTCGCTCCGCTCGCCGACAACCGTCTTTGGTAAACCCACCAGTAGTACGTGGAGTTTCGTTTTTGAGAATAAAGAAACAAGAAGCTAGGAAAATCATAATTTAACCACAATTCAATGCGTGCTTTACTAATGTATAGTTTTCAGGTAAAAGCCATGGAGGTAGGAATACAGGAGGGAACACGGCCTATCTAACAGTATTGTCGCGATTGAAGTAACTGTCGGCCATATTGGGCACACCATGAAAAGGAAAGGCTATTATTGGTGTGGGTGAAGATCTTCCTCGCTTTACTTTTATCTCTTTTACTGTATTTATTTTCTATAAAGGAAACTTCAAAATACAGCTTAAAATAATTTTGTTTTATTTTAAGTTCTCGATTTCTGAAGATTAACAAATATTTCTGTGCTTCGTATTATAGATAGATTCTTATAGCACACGGACATTCCAGTATTCATGAAAAAAAAAATTACTTATAAAAGAGTTTTTAAAAATTTTTAAAAGTAATCGCCCGCCGAGGGACCGAGGTCAGGATCCGGATATAGGATTACATCCATAGTAAAAACAGCATAATTAGCGGCTTCAAAAGGTAAAACTCTCGAAGGATGAGACCGTGTTAAATAACTTTCCCGGGATACCCACAGCACAATAGTACCTGCCTCGATAACTGATATACAGATAGTCCGGAGCGAATGTGGTTGGTACCCTATCTCTAACCGGTAACATTTTCGAGGGATGCGACTGGGGCAAATGGCTTCCCCAGCATATTCTTCATACGTTGGTACCTGACCCGTCCCCTGACGCACTGAAAGTTCGGAGGAGACATGGTACCGACAAACAGGCGTAAACATATTTTAGTTATCTATATATTTATTTATATGTAGGGAATAAATAATTAATACAACATCAAAAATACGGTTAAATGGACAATCATGAAAGGTTTTCGGAGCCGATGAGGCTTATTTTAAGAAATTTCACATGAGTATCTGAAATTTTCTAAATGATGGGTAACTTTTATAAGACAGTTTATGCCTATAATAAAGTAAGATCTTTGTTTGTAGAGCGCTTCCCGGAAAATCGGTAAATCCTAAATGATGAAATTTAATATGTAGATGTAGTTTCTGCCGCAGTTGTGCATCTCAGAGCTAAATTTGGATAAGTTAATTTTATTGAAAGTTATTAATTATTTTATGGCTTTTTCTAGGAAAGAAAAAATGCTGCGATCTATCAGATTTATTTGCAACTAACAAATTGGTTTTTGTTGTATGCTGCAACAATACTTTTAAAGTGCAGCAAGCTTTAAAATGCAAAAATGTTTTAAAATGCAACAAAGTTTTCGGGAATTGTGTATGCAACCATTGAAATCGCGTCGTGTGCGCCGTAGGGGCCACTAGCCACAGGATAGTAGAAATTATATTGTTATAGAACTTAACTTAGTTTTACTTCTTATTAATAGTATTGTTTCACAATCACGGGGGAAAAACACCATCACAAAAATTTCAAAGTTGACAACGGAAAATATACTCTTTTCAATGAAACTTAAAGCAATTGTATCGTCTTGAATTAATGGTCCCGTAATGATGACTTTCTTTTTGTGGTGACGCGCATGCGTAATGTTTCCGCATTTATCGTTCGAAATGAATGTTCCCTTGGAAAACAATCTATCGAGGTTCAACTGGATATATTTATGCATATGATACACATGAACGTCTATCAAAAAAGTTGGGAGATAGTTGCGGCTAAATCTGTCAAAGTGAAATAATCTCACTAGAATATATTACCGTATGGCTGTTACTTATCGCAATGATCTACGTAGGTTATTAACATGAAAATAGATTTCCGCTAGGCCTTTATTAACCACGTTGTTAATGAATGAACCGTGTTCGTATCATTACTCACGTTTTGCATTTTAGGCTGTTTCAACACCTCCGCCCACAAATTATTAGCTATTTTAGGGCCCTAGTATTCTCACTTCACATCTCTAGCATCTGTTTACGCTTACTTCGATTTTGCTTTTGAAAGTTGCGTTTAAATTGATAAAATAATTAAAATACAGAATTTATCGATATGCGTTTAAAGATAATGCAGTCTTTTGTATAGATACGTACATTAATGCTGCAAGATATTTGTCAATAATTGACTGTTTGGTTACAAAAAAAATCTTTTATGGTATACGTTTGCACTAAAAATTTCCTTTTTGCTGTTGATGCACGGCCGTGTATCTTGTGAAAAAGAAACAATCATGTGCCATTTTTATTCCCATATTTCGCTTGTAATAATGTCATATTACAAAACCTACTATGTAATGATTTCAGCTCTTGCTTTTTAGCACACTTTCGAAAAAGAAAAAAAAAACAGCATGAAAGAACGCTTAATTTTCAACATTTATTACGCGTATAGAATATATGTTAAAAAATGAAAAAACTGAATGAGATAAGATTATTAATACATTTAATAATCTGAAAATATTTCATATTTTGTTTCAAGTCTACATATCCAGTATCGATACAAATAAAAAAGTTGCGGAGTTTGCCATTATCAGATTTCTTGGTTTTCTTGTCCTATAAAAGTTAAAATGAAAAATAATAATGTAGGATTAACACCGTGCTTACAGAAAGTAAGAAACATTTAAGTTTTAAGAATTTTAAATATATTTTTGTGTACGCATCAAGTGCTTTTTTTGAAAATTCAGTACTATCTGTATAGAATAGAATAAAAAAAGTTTTGGAAATGATTATTTGTCAGAAAGAAAACTAAGAGAGAGTTGAGTTTAGGTTACTCTTAAACCTACGAAATAACTCAGAGAAACATCATTGGCAGTGGAAAAAATTACCGATTTCGAATTTGGCATCGCTCTGATGTCGAAACGATAAATTAGCCATTAAGTCTCAGAAAAAAACCCTCCACCAATGTTTCTCCAGGGAACAGTCCATCAGTTCTGCTCGAATGAAAGATTTAGCAAAGCCCTCTAGTTCTAGAATCTTTTTATGGGTTTATTTCAAATTGCATGGCTAATGGTTTTTCTTTTCTTACATGACTGTGGGTTTTGTCGATAATACCGGAATTTTTTCTTTAATTACATATTTATTTTTTATTAAATTTCTTCAAAAGTGGATAAGCAAAAATTATCTCTTTCATTCTTGATTCCATTTGAAACTAAAATTTTAAACTATTATTTGTACAAAAAATATTACATGAAAACTACTGTCCCATAATAATAGTAGCAAGTGGGAATAGTATTTAAGCGGAAATTCTTAACGAATACAGCTGCAAGTTATGTTGCAGCGCAAATTTGCGAATCCATCGATCAAAACCAATGTTTCATTACATCTGTTATTTGCTTGGAGTCTTTCATTTTCTAGGTTAGCCTAGTTATTGCGAACTATAACGATTCAACTATCCTTCAGGGTGGCGTTGTGCTAAGGCACTGGCCTCGTACGCCCAAGTTTGCAAGATCAAACCCAAGTCGGCGGATTTTCAAGATGCAAAAAACCGTCAGCGTCCATGTCGTATGATTATGTGGCAGCGGAATGTTAAAGATCCCTTGAGTATCTGTTTGGATGGGATACCCACAGCTAAATTAAATTTCTAGTGCAGTTTCGTATATCTTAGAGCTTAGGTGCCGCCGTCTAGCGGAAAACTGAGCGTCAAAATTCTGAAGTGGTCATGGCATCCGCCAAAAGTGATGCTACGTGAAAGAATGGATGCCGGGTCTGCAAAGGTTAGTGGTCATACGCAGCCCCATTAGAAAGGGGGAAAAATATTTATCTGATTTCATGCGCTGCTCTAACTGATTTTTTTTTCACAATTTTAATTTAATATTCATTCACTAGCATATTAATTCACCGTCGTCGTCGATGAAAATCTTGTACACATTCATCAAACCAAAAGAAGCATTACTTCGAGGGGTGGCAGCATTTTACAATATTCAAATAATTGTAATCATGCTCAAAATTTAAACCATAATGTTATTTCCAGTTTGATGCAGGTGACATATTTCGTTGCCAAGAAAATTTCCTGTTTGGCAACATAGCTCAGTGTTAACAGCTAGATTGAATTGAAAATCGAAGTCAAACTAAAAAAGATTCATAAAATAGTAATGCATAAGCGAGAGATTATTAAAATTAAGAAAAAAGGAATTTTATATATATATATATATATATATATATACACACACACACACACATATATATATACGCTTTAATTTAATACGAAATTCAGTACCATTTAGACTTTTTATATTATATAAATAGATATATGATTTAAAGGTGTGTCAAGAAACATAACCAATCATTTGTTTACTTTTTTCTGCAATATTGGTTGTGCAATAGTTGCACGAATACTAGTTAAATGATCATATTATATGAGACATTCGTTTTGCCGTTTGCCTTCGACAAAACATTTTTGCAGCATGTCTTTGCATCACAATCTCACAATTTTTTTGCAGTGAAAAAGGGTTCTTTGATACCCCGAAACACATGACTGTATCTAGTTTGTGCTCCGCCCATCTATTGTTAAAAGGGAAAACAACACAAAAGATAAAAAATAAAATTCCTAAAATGCTTTAAAAACGTCGTGATAACAAGGAATACATTTACCTCTAATTAATAAAGTATTTCTCACAGAACTGCATTGCTAGACATTAAAGAAGTAATTTATATTTCTAAAAATAGAGCTTTTTGATGCAGTAACAAGTTTAACAATTCAGCCACTATTTTAAAATGCTTTTTTAGCAAATTTTTATAACTTCAATTTTTGAAAGGTTCCATTCATTTGAGCAAAAAGATATAATGAATAGTCATTATTTGTGGTAACATAATGAACATATTTTCAAAAGGATAATTTAAAAAAAAGAGAGTGAATATAAGGTAACATAAAAGATATTGCATTACTTAAAAAAAAATCTATGTTATCATTAAAATGGAACTATGATTACTCCGATAAAAAAGAAAGAACGATTTATGTGTATCGATTGACTAAAAAAAGATACTTCCCTGAGGCTGTGATACCGAATGATTGAATGTGTAACTCAAGTCAATGGGATGTCACTATAAATAGATGTAGCAGAAAGTGTGAAGCATCTATTGACAAAGAACACGTCATTAGGCCCTACACTTCTTATTGATGTCATCAGATAAAATGAGATTAAGTGATTTCGTGAAAGGGCTGCTCGCAATACTAAGTGCTGATGACGAGGATTGTTAAAATCTAGGCCATTGATCTCTGGAGTGACACCTTTGAAGCACCGAATTTTCGTCTTGGAAATTTTTACTATTAAAGCTTCTGTTTAAATTTTATTTAATAGAACAAGAACAGAAGGTTGAACCACAATAGACCAGAGGCGTAATGTGAATTTTTGAAGTAGAAATACAAAAATAGTTGGGTAATGGTCTCTGGAGATAAATATATTAATTTTCATAGCAAAGTTTGGAATATTATTTCCCAGTAAAAACATCCCATTCCCAGCACTTAGTCATACAAAATGTTGTTTTACTCATTTAAAGCCTCACAAAGAAATATTTCGTTTTCTTATAATATCCGAAGGTAAACCGAGAAGTTTAATGATAATTTAGCGAAACCTTTTTTTTTTTTTTTGCCTTTTTTAATTCAAGGACTCATGTGAGCTAATGATGTTCGTTTTATTTTTCAGATTTTTAATGATTATAACTGTTGAATAATAATTAAAATATTTTAAAACTTGTTTGAAGGCAAAAATGACAATTTCCTAAATCCGTAAAAATATTTACATTTGAACACTTCGCTTTTCTTAAGGAGATTAAATGCAAGTTTTAGTTACTTGCATTAAATGAAAAGAACTGTGATAAGCTAAAAATTTTCATTTATGAAATAACAACTAATTGCTCTTTTAATGCTGCTTCTCATTCTGGTAATGAATGAAAAGCTTTTCTTTTTTCTGTGTTTCTTTATGTATTTCATTATGCAGAAACAGGTTTTAACAGCTTGTTTTTTTTTTTTTTCAAACTGTTGCTAAAACAAAATATAATTTTGATTTAATAACAGTGTTCTTTTTGTTGTGCACTACTGTTACTAGTATTGTACTATATTGTATTCATGATAATGATAGTTTACGTTGTTGTTTCATGGAAGTAAATCCATAAACATCAGGCCACCCGCCGAACATTAAATAGAGTAAACCTTACTGAAAAAGACAGAAACTTTCTAAAATACTTCATTTTTTGAATGTAATAAAACAGAACAGTTCAAGTTTTTAAGCCAATTTTTTTAATGAAAACAACCGAAAACAACAAAAAACTATTTTTAGACGATTAACATTTTATATGTAGGTGAATTACTAATTTGATTTCAACTCATTATTTACAATCGATTGTCAATTTCGTGAAAATATTTGCATTTACAAAACTTCATGCACTAGCACGAGCGACTATGTTTACTTCTCTATTGACTAGTTTTTGTCATTTTATACATCTAAACGAAATCAGCAATAAATTGGGATATATTTATTGTCATTTTTTAAACAATTAATTTTTCTTTCCATCTTTAGAAAAATACACTTTTGAAATTATTAAACTGACATTATTTCTAATAGATAAAGGCAGAGAACTTGATCGAAATAATGAAATGATGGATGATTATTTAAGCCTTTTAGGAAATTTTAGTAGCTTTTGTCTCAGTGTAGTTGATAAAAGAAAATAAAATTAGTGAACATCTGCATTTGATTTTAATAAATAACTCTGACACAAACCATACATCATTGCTTCAATTTTACACGAGGATAAATTGAAACTTTCGTAAATGGAAATTTGAACGTCTAAGCAAGCTTAATCTTCAGAAGAATCACAATCAATTTTACTTAAAGATTTAGCTTTGAAAAATTGACATATAAAGTTATTCATGAAGTTATTTCTCTTCGTTCGTGAGAGGAGTTATTCCGGTTAAGCCATTTGAAATAAAAAATTTATTATTTAACAGTCCAGGTTCATCATTTTCTCAGAAGCATGCCTACACATCGTTCTTCGTAAGTATTGAGTTTAGAATTAGTGCTTAAAAATGTATTTTTGTGCCTGTATTTCTTAATAGGACAATTGTTTAAGTTAATATAACCAAAACATAGTATCATTAACGCAATTTTAAGCAATCTAATTTACATAACGAATTAACTTTAATGATTAAAGCACATTAAAGCTAGGTATGAAACATTGGGCACATTTTTGTTGTAACTCAGTTTCTCTTTCATTTGTACTCTTAAATGTTAGGGGGTGAAAGGGTTTGAATTTGAAATGCTCTCCATAAATTTAACTAATAACTAACTGTTTCTTTTTACTTTTAAAAAAAATGAGATTTGGTGTACGGCAAAGTAGACCGTCTTAGTTCTTGACAAACTTTTTGTTTAATTTCCTGTTAACAAGTTTTCTGATCCTTATTTTGCGTAAGAAAAATTTGGTTCGATCAAATATTTAAAATTGGTTTTCGAGTTTAACATTCACAAACATTTAAAGTTATCTGCGAAAGATGCGCATTTAGTTTGGTTGAAGTCTACTGTACCATTTTACATTCAATATAAGGCCAAATGAAATCATTAGCATTAACATTTTCAATTTTATTCAAAATATTTAGTTACATTAGACCGCTTGAATTTCCCTTTCCAAACTATTTATCTAAATCACGTGTTCGATGAAATGCTAAATACACTTGAATAAAGTTTCACCGAAATTGGATAATGGGCAAAACTAAACCTTCGTTAATATGATTTTTAAATTAATGAATAGTAGACAAATTCATAAATCTCGCTCGAAAATTCCTTTATTTTTCTGTTTATAATATCGAAATGCGTCGTAAGTAGTATTTGTAATCAATTATCAGGCGTAATGAATTTTGTGATTTGGTGCTCGCAAATATAGAGAGTTTAACACTTTAGCAACATAAGTAGCTACGTTGCGAAAAAAAGTAACATTACTCATTATTTTATAAAGTTTTAACATTGAAAATTGTTTGGAGAAACGGAAAATTACGTTTGAAAAAATTTAGCCTTCTCTTTTGTTAATGAATGTACATTCTTAAGAGTAAGACTTATTTACATTAAAAATATACTTTTTTTTAACAAGTGTAAACTTCGTGTTTAAAAATAAAAATTGAGTGCAATCAATAGAGAAGATAGTTTCGTGGGAAAGCATTAAAAATTTTAAGTAAAGCAAAAGAAAAAAACGAATTTATATTTTAGCACAGCTGTGAACTGAAAATCGATAAAAAATGGTTTTCCTGTAAAAAAAAAATAGGAAGTAATATGTATCTTTTCGTGCATGGGAAAAAACTGTAAAGGGAAGAAAAAAGTATATGAAATATATTATTTACTTCTGGTTCTCATGCAGTGAAAAATCAATTGTATATGCTTTGTAAATAGGAAACAAATAAATAAATTTAAAAGTAAAAAAAGGTGATAAAATTTGCTTTCTGGGTGAGAACAGAATTGAGATAAAATTTCTTTTTGCTTTCAAAAGTGTTTAATAAAACCATAAGTTTCACATTTCACGGACGTTATGGAACATTTCTAGTTGAAAGTGGCACTTAAGGGGTCCGTGGGCATTTAACATCATACGAAATCTTAATTACCTGCCCATTTATAAGGGCCGGTCTGCTAGCTTTTACGTCGTTTGTTTACTTTTATTTTATACGTAATGACCTGAGGAACGAAACAAATTTTAGAATGTCATTAAACACCCCCTGTTAAACTTATATCGTTAAGGTAGGTTGTGAAAAATGTTTTTATGACGTTACTTTATAACGAATGTTGCTACGGTAGAGGGTTTCGTATTACATATTTCTAATGAATAAATACGCAAAATAAAATTTAAAGTAGTTCTTATTTTATTTGGACATTTTCTTTATGTAATTAAAAAGTTCCCAAAAATATTGATTTTTTACGCTGAGCATGTTTCTTTTGCTTAAAATTTCTTTTGAATCAGATCTCCAAGTTCGATGTAGATCAGACTTCTCTCAATAGCTATTTCTGAAACAAGTTTAAAAACAGTAATAAACTAAAAACTAATAATAGGGCCTTTCGTATGTTAACTTGAGTGCATATGCATTTCAATTCACTTTTATAAACATTATTGATAGGTGGCGCAACAGAGAAGGTCTTGCGACCTAACAAAATTACTTTTTTAGATAAAATTGCTATTACATGTGACTTTACCTTCATTTTTCTTTCAAATACCTAGCTGATAGAAAAAAAAAAACAACAAAGCCTGTGATTCCGCTTGATATCATGTTAACCATAGGATGCTCGTTAGGCAAATACGTGTTTAATTATGAAAAACATGGCGTGAGTTTAATCTCGATGGACAAACCTCCGTATTTCCCCCCATGTTCCATGACCAATGTTGCTTTTGATATATTTTAAAAATCTCTCTAATGGGGCTGCGTATGGTCACTAACCTTTGCAGACATAGTGCATTCCCCGGAAACCGGCATCCATTCTTTCAAGTAGCACCACTATTGGCGGATGCCATTACAACTTGAGAATTTGTGCGCTCAGTTTCCCCCTAGATGGCCGAACCTGAGCTCTAAATGATGCGAAACTGCTCTAGGAATTTAATTAAGCCGAGAGTATCCAAGCCAAAAAGATACTCAAGGGTTCTTTCTTTAACATGCCGAATAATTATAAGACATGGGCGCTGACGATTTTCTGCATCTTAAAAATTCACCGACTTGGGGCAGGTTTGATCCTGCGAACTTGGTGAACGAGGACAGTGCCTTACCACTACGACACTTTGCTGGCTTTTAATATTAACACAGTAAATTTTATAAATTTTTAAGAATAAGTTAAAAATTGACTTTCACGTACTTAATATTTTATTATAACAAATTTCACTAGTAAAACTTAAAATAAAAAAAAAAAAAAAACTCACAGAGAAATAGATTTTAGAATATGTATTACAAAAATCAATGTTCATACCCAGGGAATTAAGCTTCATTTTGTCTTCAACCTAATGTCTTGTTTTCCTTCATGCAATTACTTTTTTATCCAAATTATTTTCTTACTTCCATTTCTAAAATGCAGGGTAAAAAGAAAACTCTATAATTCATAAAATCTCAGACAAGAAAGTAGTTATTAATATTAAGAGCATCATACACGTTAACTCCTGATTTAACATACAACTTTCCAAAAGTAATTTCGGAGCATCTTGCTATTATTACGTAAATGTCCTACTTGTATTTCCGCCTTAGCAAACAACGAAACTTTGGCGGATAATGCAGCTACTTTTAAACAAAGTGGCCGAGTTAGAGGTTTCATAATTGCGTTTTACAGGAAGATTCCTGTTATTGAATTTTGTCATCCCCAGGTGACGCACTCTTTTATTTTAGGAAATGGTTTTGCGTAACGACGGAGTAAAAAGTATGCATCTTGGTACGTGTTCAAAAAGTAGTCCCATTTAAACATTTCGAAGTACTTTTTAAAATTTAAATGGATGGAGAAAATGATGGAGGTTGTTATCTACATTTTAGGCTTTGCGAGACATTTGCATTTAAAACAATCCTATGATCCTAATATTGGACACGGGATATGAGTTTGGAATTATTTTAACTTTACTTTAAATGAAAATTAAAGTTCAATGCATCATTTTTTACCCATTTTATCATTAAGACAGAAAACTGCTAAACAATGTAGAAAGAATCACTAAAGCATAAATAGAGGACGCACCGCCTATACGAATAACATATAAAGCAAAAAGACGACTGCATAATGTATCAATTTCATTATCAGTTCACGCATAAAAATAACAAAAACAGATTTTTGAGATGTGTAATGTGTGTCTTGCGGTCTGTCACTCAATTTGTACATTGACTAATTATTGATGACATTATCAATTTGAGCACTTTTTAAATTTAAAACATCTGCACCATGGCGCCTAAGGCCATGAGATCCCTGTTTTATTTTTGTTTTGAACACATTTTTAACCAATTTTAAATTGCGTAATATAAAAATAAAAATAATGTGTATATTATAAAAAGAAAGTAGGAGGAAAAAAAAAGAAAACAAGAAGTTTCATCCAGAACTATACGAGCCTACTTTCCCGTATACACCAAATTCAAATTTATAATCCAGCTATCTCTTTCTCTCTCTTTCTCCTTTAGTTTTAGTTCGTAATTTTTTCAAATATACCATTTTCAACGGATAATACATATTCATTCATTCATTCTTTCATGTATTCACTCATTCATTTATTTATTCATTCATTTATTCATTCATTCATTTACTCGTTCATTTATTTATTCATTCATTTACTCATTCATGTATTTATTCTCTCCTTTATTTATTTTTTACTTCATGTAGTCATTAATTATTTTATCATTTATTCACTCATTTATTCATTCGTTCACTCATTCATTTATTCATTGAGAAATATCCTTAAAAATCCCGATCAAAAAATTTCATAGAAAAATAGGCTCGTTCAGTTCTTGTTGAACTTCGTATCTGTTCATGTTCTACATTGTAACATCTTTCCGATAAAGTTTGTTGCAAGCAAATCCGTCGGCTAGATCATGATTAATATGGAATTGAAATTTCCCAGTAAGCACTGATGTTAATTTTTTTTGAACTGTTCAAAAATGAACAAAAAATGTTCCAATCAATATTTCACGCCGAGAGCTTCTTTCAATAAGCGTGCTCATAGGAGCTTGGATCTTGTGCCCAGAGTTAACGTAATTGCTTAATTTTTGTTAAAATTTTTTGAACTGTTCAAAATTGAACGAAAAATTGCTCAAATAAAAAAGTAAAATACCGAAATGAGATGTCCTCGCCGAGATCTTCCGAATGCAAAGAGAATTTTTTGAATCTGACAATTCGTTCAAAAGTTATTGGGGGGGGGGGGGGGGCAAACAGACCGACAGACACACATTTTCCCCATCTCAAAACCCTTCTTTATTTTTAACGATATTTTTACGGTATAAACCTTCTTTCATGCTTTATTATTATTATTTTTTACTTTTACGAGAAAGTAGGCTAAAAGGGAAATTAATAGAAGCATTGGGAAGACAGAAAAATTTCAGTGCTTCCAAACTTTTTATCAATTGTCTCAATCTTTATGACTTCTGATCATGCAGTAGGTTTGTACAAACTTTATCAGAAAGAACATGGGGCCTGAAGATGCATAATTAATATCTTAGCCTGTTTCTCACTAAAACCCACTAACAAATTCAGGGCATCAGAAAAATAAGAAAGAGAAATTGATATAATGTCATTATATTCTTTTTAAAAACCCCCTCAGTAGTAAAAGATAATATTCTTCCCCAATGAGAAATAGTTCTTTATATTGCTTCTAAATTATGAAAAAGTATTATTAAATTTTTTATTTTCTTGCAATAAATATCAAAATAGTTTAATCTTTAATCTTCAGATTTCTTCAAAGGAAAGCTAAATTAAAAAGTCATAACAGTCATCATCATTTCCAGATGCAAAGAAAGTTCGCTTTGCTCAATAACAATTACGCTCGAGAATGTTACATAAAAGCAGTAAAATGAATTCCAGACGAGTACATAAATCCCTAAGTACCGAAGAAAGAGATTTTTTTATACAAATAAACATTCAAAGTATAGAAATACTATAATAATAGCGAATTTCTATCTTATTAGCTTTTAGTTCTTATATGATTTAAAACGTTTTGTCCACTTCAAAAACAGATAAGAGAACAAAAAAAAAAAAAAACCCCGAAAGAAAGAAAGAAAAGAAATAAAAATGGCATTATGCAAATTTTAACCTTTTTTAATAAAAATATTTATTAAATGCCCCGTATATTAATCAAATTCATACAATAATAATAAACGTTATGGTTGGTATCGAGAAGTACATTTTATGGTAGCATAAATCCTACGTTAAAGCAATTGTGATTTTCAAGCTTCAAAAGTTTGTTTTCGTCGTTGTCATAGCGTAAATATGTATTCAAATGAAATATTTTAACTAATTTTTGCTGAAAATGAATTTAAACTAATTATCACTGCTATATATCTCGGTTGCTTGGCAATTGAATCTCAGGGGTTGCTATAATAATGCGAAAGCAGTCTGATTTTTATATCGCATGGCAACGACACATGCAAGTGCTATAATTTCGTAGGTGTGAGGTGTTCTTTACTAAAATTTACCGTCAGAAGAGATTGTGAACTTTACTAATACGTTTATTTGAGTGTGTTTATAAAGACAGGTCGCGCGCGTAATTTTTAAAAAATGTCACATGGTTGTGAGTTGATTTTTGTTTGTTTATTATTATAAAGTTTTAAGGAATATATAACAACGGCATTCTTCTTTGTTGAATACTTACTTTTGCTCATGTTTAAATTTTTTTACATGTTTAGATCTTAGTCTATCAACAACATGGATCGTTTAGCCGCTGATCATATGGCCGCCGAACTTGTACGTGTGTCTTTGTCATAGTCGGTAAATGCCGTTAAAAAATTTAATAAGTCTCGATATAAAGTAATTTATGTGTAGTTATACTTAAAAAAACCCATATATTCTTTCTCTTAAATAAATGAGGATTTGATTGGATCTGAAAAGGACTGCTTTTCTAGATAGATTCAATTACATTATCAAGTGTTGATGCAACAAAACACGCTAGGTTAGTTTTTTTTTATATTGATACCCTTTGTCCTCTGTTCGGATTTAAATTTTATGTTTAAAACCCGTGCAGCGTAGGCACATCAGGTAAGGATTAAATTAGGTTTTTAAAAGTGGGACTGTCCCAAGCTTCCCAAATCCAAAAATAATAGGATTGGCGCACTTATTAAATGGCGCAATGACAATAATTTTCATTGCAGCGCTGCCTCTTCTATCAGTTGTCTGTGTAGTTGACTACATCCAACAAGTATGATTTGGTTACATTCCGTTGCATTATAGTCATTTAGGAACGAAATATTTGATATTGACTAATGTTAATACATTTTCACAAAATTACTAAATTATTGTTCTATCCTATAATAGTAACGGAACAAATAATCATAAATATATTCGTAGCGTGGTTTTGCTCTATAAAACGGCATGTCAGTTAAAATCATTCGTCCTGATTTCTGTGTGGTAGGATGCTTAAAACTGAAAATCGTGTTTACCGGGATATCTGCGCTAACCTACTTGAGATGCTGAGCCTACCTACACCATTATTGGAGCAGTTTGGCTCATCTTCCACGGTTTTCTGAAATTAAAATTGTGAGAACTGGTGATCATAATCAAGCAAATCAAACGTATAAAACAGTACCTAAGAAATCAATATCTGCTTCCATGATCTCAGTTGTAAAAATTTCGGGACAATTTTCGCGAAAAAGAAGAATTAAGCGCCAAAAGTGTGCCAATTATCGCTGGTCTCTTCTACTACAAAAAAGCGAAAAAAAGGAAAATTCTTTAAATGAAAAAAAAAAGGAAAAAGTTCCTGACGTCCAGGAGATCCGTTTTATTTCGTTGCAAAATTCGAAACTCAAGCTTTTTTTTTATAAACGAATTTCATATTCACCCCATTTTTTTGTCCATTTCATTTCCTCCTTCTATCATCGTTAGAAGAAAAATTGATAGAATGAAGTATAGCAGACGTAGGTACTTATAACGGATGCGGTTACAGCCGCCGTAAATTGATTTACTGTTGGTGTGACTGCGCTAACGATGTGCTGTCTATTCAATAAAGCGTTGAAGATCAAGTGTCTGTCTCATTTAATGGCTACCCCGTGAGACTGACGAAAAACTGCAGAAAGGTCTCGAATGAGGAGCCAATTTTTTAAACAATATTTGCTGCAGAAAATGTTTTCCAACGTAAATATTTGAATATATCTGAGGAATTCAATAAAAGTTATAAAATAATAATAAATAAATGCAATTGTCCCCTTGCGTCTAATAATTAATCGTTAAAGTACAAAAATTGTAATTGCGTGCGCAGATACACACAACGCAGCTGAAGGTTCTTACAAGAGCAAAGAAATGAAAGGCTAAATTTATAGAGAAAAATACTTGTTACATTGCAGTCTTTAATACAAAAAACGTCAATATATTGAAGTAAAGCAATATGCAAGCGTTCAGATAGTAATAGTGTTTTAAAGGTAAATAGGCAAATAATAGCCTTCCCGACAGGATTATACAATCAATCAGCCTTTCTTTCTCAATATTTGAGGACTTGGAAAAGTATTTTACTATAGAGCGCAGTTGGTAAATTGTTATTAGAGTGGAACATTATCCCTCATTTGCTGCAACACACCAGCAGTAAATGTCTAGATGTAACAATGTGAAGATCAACAAAGTGCTTTTTATTGTAACTATATTTTGTTTTTTGAGCCTAATTTCATTTATTTGTGTCTTATATATGTCGTTAAATGAGGCGTTGAGTTAGAAATGTTGCTTTTGAATTTTTCATATCCAAGAATTTACCTATTTAAGTTTTACCTGATGAATCAAATACCGACTGCGCTTTCTTTTCAGTCATAATAACATTTCAATTAGCACTGATAATATTTCTAGAGAGAATCGAAGCATTTTACGCAATTTTTCTTATTCTTTTTAACTGAAAGCTTGTTAACAATTTTCGATTCATTATTTCAAGAATTTTACTTTTTTAGCAAATAAGAAAAATTTTCTTAGGAAAAGATGAATATATAAATTTCAAAATAACACTTTTCAAAAGTACTTTTGTTTTACGATTTAATTTTCCTCATAATAAGTTTACGTTTCGACGGGGAAAATTCAGTGATCAATAAATTTAAACAATGAATAGGTATTAAAAGAAAAAGTACTTGTCATTTTCAATTATTGGTTACTTTTTAATTGCTTTTTTAGCTTGATTTATTGAAACATGTATTTCTTTATATTTAAATTGATTGCATCACGCATAAATCATTCCCTAAATAGCATTTTGCAAAATGCAAATTATTCGAGTTCTACTGCATTAACTCTAGAGTTTAAATTATTTTATCTTTGTCAAAAGAAGATAGTAAATATGCATAAAGCAACCCACTTACAAGCATTTGCTTGTTTATGAGAAGTTTTGAACCAAATTTTATCAATATAATTCCAAAATGTGTCGTTACGCAGCTGAAGCAGTATCATGTGTTGGCAGCATAATTAACTTTAAGCAGGAGAAGAGGTAAACGTTTTCTCTTGAGTTTTTAGACTTGCCTAACACGTTCACGCCGGGCCGGTTTTCATGTATTTCGCTGTGAGGCGGCGCTCGAAGTCATGCAGTGCTTCATCTGGCGGCGCGGAGCCCGATGAGACATTCTATAGTGCGGGCCACCGGTGGTTCGCGCCGCCCGATGAGACAGCCTAGTGCGGGCCACCGGTGGTACGCTCTGGCATGAACGTGTTAAGTGTAAGCAAGAAGGAAAAGGTCTTTTCACCTTTGTAACAGTAAATCATCTTCGAATAAATAATATCTCTTGTCAACAGTTGATCTGGTGTCGAGGCATTTGGAAGGAATTTCATTAGATTTTGATGCCCAGAATTCAAATGTGAGATTAGTTTTTTAGCCCTTTACCTAAAATTTTTAAACATTTGAATGAAATATACGTGGCAATATTTTAAGTTATGTCAATGGATCAAATTTAAAGTTAAATACAGAATTTTTATTATTACATTTATACATCTTAACCAGTAATTTTTCGGTTTTCTTCAAATCATCGCTACGCCGAACTCAAAACTCGGTAGTTTACTATTATAAATACTCCGCATAAATTTTACTGACTTGATGTGGTGTCCGAGTTTTATCCTGGTGAACGTTACCCATTAAAAGTATCCAATATCCTTTGACTAAGTCACTAACAGTTTTTCTATGTTGTTTCAATGCGAATTCTTTGCACATACTGCAAAAATCATGATGATTAACACTTCTTTTACTTGAAATCATTTAATTTTGTTCAAAACACAAATGCAACAATATATTACACAGTACGTTATAGTTTTACTTTATAACGAATCTCATCTGAAGCAAATATCTCGAGAGGCAAAATTCAGCCTATCTTGCACAGAGAGAATTAATACAAAAACTAACCTGAATTCATTGAAGGTGGATTTTTCCGGGATAAACTGGACAGTAGACTGACAATAGGCCGGAACTAATGTACGCTTTAAATGGGCAAAAATGGAGTTATACACAAATGTGTCGTTCGTATAGAATTACATATCGCACATTTAAAGACAATGATTAATAAATTCATACAAATAAACACTGGTTTAAAAAAACATAAAAAAACAAATGTGTATGCATACAAATTTGCATGAAAATTTACTGGAGAAATATTTTTCAAAATAAAACTCAACATTATTTACCATTGTTGTACCTTTATTTTGAGCACCCAGCATTATTTAGCAAAGGAGGAGGGGAAAAACGTATGTATGCTGAAACCAGAGTTTGAAAATGTCTAGAATAACGTTTTTCCACACGATTTTCTGGGAAAAATCAATTCAGTTACCGAAATAATAAGAAGTTATTAACCTTACTGATGCCTTTGGAAATCAAATCTTATTCTATATTTCATTTCAAGAAAAAGTATCGTCACAATCCGCATAATTTAATCAAGATCAAATTACAACTCATCTGATTAGATTGTTCGAAAGAGAGTTTTCGAAAAAGAATCCGATACTTTTATTCGTAGTTAATAAGGGAGAGAAACTTTTGTTAGATCGAATCGTCCACGTGATTGCGAACTTAATTGCAAAACTACGGATTCGGTACGAACAAGAGGCTCCAGCTGATGAGCAATCTACTTGTTGGCAGGAAACGTGCTCGAGGAAATCGCAAATTAAGCTTTTTTGCATTGGAACACTGCAATTAGTGATTGATTGTGTTTCTGATAGAAAATCATTGGATAAAAGTCGAGAGGTTAAACTAATACCACGCATTTTTTTTTTTCAAAAAACGGGTTTTAGAAAGCTTTATAACTGCACATTTTTAAAAAACAATTTGCATCAACATGTAGAATTTTACCGGTTTAAGCTTTCATTGAAAAGCTAATATTCTTCGAGTGCGATGCTAATACTTCTCATGGTATGATAATCAAAATTTTTTAAATTCCATTTTCAGCTGTACTTTATGGCAGTACGGAAAGATTTAAATAATACTTTCATGTAAATGCAGTAAAGAAATCTATTCTTAACCCGCATGGCAATGAACGTGCTAACAGTTTAAAAACGTCGCATGCGACGACACTGAAGAAGATCAACTCCCTCTCTGTCCTGGAAAAAATAATTTTTGGTTACAAAATAAACAGACAATTGAGAGGAATAATGTCAAATTAGTCTCTTCAGGTATTGAAATTTACTTTTATTTTATGCATTCGGAAGAGTTGTCATTTATTTTGTGAATTTAGAAAATTGTAATTTGTATTAGGATACAAAAATTATTCTACCGAGTTCCTATATATATATATATATATATGCTCTTTATTTGGCGTCTAGGGGTTACTTCAATAATGACTCACCATAAATACATAAAAAATGATTATATTAACGCTTAACAATGTAAAAACTGCATACAGAACAAACTTCAATTAAGAACCTCAGCACCATTCAAGTACCGCAGCGCTTATACGTCCACACAGAACGGAGTCTTACTCAAAACTACTCGCTTTCGTTGCTTTCCGCCTGATGGCGCTGCAGTCGAGGTCTCCTCGCACTCTACATCCTACACACACACACACACACACACATATATATATATATATATGTAAAAGTTTAGTGAAGGAATACTCAAAAGACGATTTTAACTTGCTGTCGCAAGACGTATAAGTTTATATCGTTTGTTCTTGGGCAGCAGAAATATTACTTTACATAAAACTCGTAGCGATGTTCCACTTCTAATGGTAAACAATTAAAAGAATAAAATTTATGCAATTATATTCCAAGATTTTATTTCACAAAAATTTTTGTAAAACCCTTAATTTTTACAATTATTGCTTTCCCTTCATTCAATGACAAAGCCACCTAAGCTCCAATAAACTCAAATATATTAAATGCATAGAAAATTCTTTAAAACGACTATTGCATTTTATTTTGTTCTTTTAAGCGAATTTTTTTGTAGATTAGCTCAATTTTTTTTGCAGCTACAAAGAATACATTAATCGAAAATATTTTCCCATACATGAATAATATTTTTCTTTTTGAATATCATGCAGAACACAGTCTGCGAGTCGTCATCAGAACGGGAAGTAATGATTAAATTCGTGACGAAATCCCTAAGTTATTTTAACAATAAAAATAACCATTAACTAAAGGAACAACGCAAGATGATTTCTCTAGGGGGCAATTTTATTGAAAGAATTCGGAAGTAAAGAAGGATTGTGCTTTGGCTGCGAAAAAATTTAGCCGACTTTAAATAAAGTATGATAGGTAATTTTGTCTCGAAATGTACGGCACAAATATATTTGAATAAAAAGCTCAATTGATTGAGGTTGAATTATGCAAGTGTAGTACGAAAGATAACTTTTTCTTGCAAATAATATGTTAAGCCGTGTAATGAAATTTTCATAGAAGCATACTATAAATAAAGATTAAAAGAAATAAAACTTAAAAGGTTATTTTTTCTCTTAATACTCTTTTGAAGAAATAACGCAGTTTCTCATGGTTAATCTTGCAAACATAGCCTCTTTATTATTTTAACAAAAGGTTTTCTACAGTGAAATTTTTATTATCAGGTAAAAGCAGAGCACATAAAACGCATAAGAAAAAAAAAATATATCTCAGAATTTGTTCAATGCTGTGCATTCCTTATACATCAAACACATGATCAAAGTGTGTTAAACGTCTTCAACAGTATCGAGAATGGTTTCTTTATTAATTGTAGCAGCTTGGCGTTGTAATGGATAGAGAAGCAAGAAGTCGTCACCTGCCGGTCCAAATTTGAACTAGTATCTTTAATAGCGAGAATTGTTTCTTTATTAATTGTAGCAACTTGGCGATGTTAATTGCAATAGACTGAGAAGCTAGAAGCCTTCACCTGCCGGTCAAAATTTGAACTAGTATTTTTTTTTGCTAGCATTATTTTCCCCGTAGTTCATATAAAATGCATAAGTTCCAATGATATACGTCTATTAGAACGAGCTTTGCGTAGGTCTGAGCAGGGGAACTTAATTTATAACTACCCTGTACATACATTTATGGAATTTTGGTCAGTACTGGGAAAATATATGAAAATGGTTTTAATTAATAGACATTTTTTTTCTTCAAAAATGTAGAATAAAAGTTACAGTTGATCGTTCGTGGGAACAAATAAAAATCACAGAAAAATTCAGACAGAAAAATTAAGATTTTTTAAAAAATAAAATGTATTGAAGATTGGAGTAAAAATGGATAAAAATAAGATTTATTTAAAACAAAACTTGCTTCAAGTTCATACATAAAAAAATCAAATCGATTGAAACTAGTAAAATACTAAAAAAAATCTTTTGAACGAAAAAAACTAGAGATTAAATTTTGAAATTTTAGTTTCAAAGTGCAATGCAAAATCATATTTTTAAAATCTTGTACTAAAAATTTATATTTTCATAAGGATTGTAAAAAAGACATAGTAAATACACAACCTATCCACACAAAGTTTCTTCAGATAAAATTAGTTTTACTTTAAGAAGATATTATTGCTTTTTATCTTCATTGAAAATTTTTAATCTTTCAATAAATTCTTTCCCGACAAATAGCTTATATGGGTGTATAATATTGTAAAAAGAATTTTTTAAGCTTTTTTTATTCTTTTATTACTTCAAAGTTCAGAAAGTAAACAAACATAAAAATGAGAAAAAAAGATATAAAATACCCCTTAGTTTGCCAACTCAAACTTTTTATAGTACGATTGACAATTATACTTTTTATAGTACGATTACAATAATGATATTTTCTCGTTGCGTAGCTTACATCAGTTACTTTTATTGAAAATATAGATTAAGCGGGAAAAAAAGCGTGGTTCAACTGCACATTCATGAAGCATAAAATTGCTGCAAAAAATCTCAGAAAATTCAACATTATCACTCGGAGATTAATCACCACTTAACAAAAGAGCAAAACTCGAAATAACGATGAGATTCCGCTCAGCACACCCAATGTCCGTAGTAAAAAGATAACACAATTAATGAATCAGTAATTGATTAACTTCGTGAAAGATGTTAATCAACACCATTTACTTATCAAAAAAGAGCAGAGGAATGCCATTCGATGTAATTGCTGAAAAGCTGCTAATTGTTATTAAATCGATCTTATGAAACTACCTGTCATTTCCAGCAACTAAATATGAAGCGCTAATGAGACCGGGGTATTCACGCATTCGAGACAATCGAGTTGCGAAATGTTTAAAGTTTTGTAAATGAATTTTATTTGAATAGTTAAAGAGAGCTAAATTAAATCAACAATGGCAATTTTGCTTTTTCGAATACGTTCATAAATGGTTGCTCATTTAGAAAAGTTGAGTAAGGGAAATTTAGTTTTTATAATGCTTTTTGAAACATTCGGATAATTGTCTTCGTTAATTATGCTTAATGATAATTAGCATTTTTAGAAAATTAAGAAATATTCATGAATCATTAATTATTATTTATTTATGCAGACAGTTTTAATTAATTAAGAGAAAAATAGTATCAAATAATAATCTTCTTTTTCCTCTTTGAGAGAGGTTACCCATTAAATAGCGACATTAGTATTTCAACTTAGTACAGAGGGGGTAGCCTAGTGTATTTAATGATTTAGTTCATGCATGCAGTAATGCATTTTTTCAGAAACAGTTGAGTCAAACATCTTATGTACGTCGTTAAGTCAAAGGCTATGAATATTTCTTATTCTGGATTGTATTGGATCAATAATCATCAATTCTCACTTATGAAACTAATGTTATGCACATTTCATGAACTAAGGCTACAAATTGAATGTTTGAATGAAAATCTTCTGTTTCAAATTCATTGCTTTTATCTTTGTCTTTTAAAATACAATATCTATAAAATAAGTTTCGCGATTTTGTCTGTAAAATAAGAAAAATAAATGAATGAAAATTCAAGTATTTATTTTTTCGAAGAACTTTCGAAACAACTTTATAAGCTTATTTAATAAATTGATTTCTAATTTCCTCTCATCGGTTACTTTGTGTCAAACCTCTTCAATTTTTAGGGTGTTTTAAACTCTGCTTGGGTACGTCAAAGTATGAAAAAGTTATTCAATTATCATTTTGGATAATACAGTGGCTGTAAAAGAATTATTTTACATAAAATAATTAATAAAAAAGGTTGAGAAAGGTGAAAAATATATGCTTTTGCTTACTGTGAACAATCATTTCAAATTCTGTCCCTTTTTGTATCTTTTCAATAGTAGCAGAGCCAGAGCTGACTTTACGATCCTCTTAAATATAACGAATTAACCGTAACAGAAGATTTAACATTTAAATTTTGCGTTATTCTTCCGTGTTCACTTCAGAAATTGATATTCAATAGAGTCATCATTTGTATTTTACCTTCCGCCACACCTTAATTAGTGCAATTTATAAAATTCGGCTATTCGTTCTCAAATTACTTTTCTAAAAACCTCTTTTTAAAACTGATGCGTTTCAATATCCCGTTTGAGAGTGAAATTCAGAGCAGGTACGGTGCAGTTATATGGTTTCCATCATGCAGTTTAAATACATTTTTAGCAAACTCTTTTAAAGTTCGATCTCTTTTGATCCAACTCTTTCTTGCAATGCTTTCAAGGGTTTGTAACATGAAGTAAAAAAATAATACGCGGAAGGAAAGTTTCCTTGATTTAGTGGTGAGATTTTTTTGACTAATTCTGGGGGATAGGGACTGTGGATGTTGTCACCTAATTGCATGGGATCATACCATTTTCAATTAGTATCCTATAATGTTGCTAAGTGTTGTAACTTTCGCATCAATACAAGCAGCTATTTCTGCTTCTACTGATCGAAGCCCTATTGTTATCGAAGTCTGTTTTATAAATATTGAATAAAGCAAAGACATAACTATAAATTCGAGCACAATTTAATCGTCAAAATCCCATACTGAAAAACAGGTCGTAATTACATTTCATGTTCTTGACGATCATTTAAAAGACATTGCTGATTAAGCAACTTCTGATGGTAATGTAACAGATAGGAATAACTATAAGCAGAAAAATACACAACCAATTCACTGTCAAAGGAAATTACATCTAAACAGTGACCTAGAATTATTTGTCCGGTTAAGAATATAATTTATGTGAAAATCTAGAGATCATTCCACTGCTAAAGAAAATCTCGTTGAGGGAATTACAGAATTTTTTTTGTTGGGCATTAAACAGATGAAATCTGAAAAATATTATGGCGAATCCCCTACCGGGGAAATTAAGAAATAATAACAGCTATGGCAATTGTCTCGATAAGAAATTCTGTCAAGTATTAAAAATAATAACCATGAGAAAATCTTGCGCCAAACCACTGTTGCACAAATTCTTATCTATGCATTTACAAGGACATGTCAGTCAAAGGATTATTAAAAATACCAATTCACCGAAAGTCTTGGAATAAATTTATTGTTAGAAAAATTTTCGTTTACTCAGTTACGTAGATGTTATTTATGAAATCTAGTCAAGTGTTAAAGTAATAGATTAACAAATTAATTAAATAAATCCGTAATATTGTCATTTTAAATCAACTGCTGCTAATAATTTTATTGTAGTATTGTGTCTAGGAATTCTCGGACATCTTATATATAAAAAAAGTTAATCTTAGAACGTTTCGAAAAAAAAGGGACCAAGAATTATTGGACAATGTATCAACATTAATTTTTTCTGTTCAAGGGAAAGTTATTTTTAGTGACATATAGCATAAACACACAAAAAGACATTTTTATTATTTGAGTTGAGATGACTGTAATATATTTTCTGAGATATAGTTCACTAAAGTACGTTCTTAAAATATTTCGCCAAAATCGTCGAAAATTTGCTAAACGAAAAAAAAAAAAAAAAAAACCAAGAAAGAAAAATATCAATTCTAAGTATAAAAAGAGAAAGGGAGCTGGGGGAAAAAACTGCCTGTGCTCACAAGTACAGTGACGTTTCTTTGTTCAAAGCAAATATTTTCAATAAAAAACATTTCCAAAGGAAATAAATTGCTGCAGAACACAAAAAAAAAATAATCCTTTTTCTATAGTTCAGTTCATTTCAGTTCTTGAATTTGAAAGACATGAAGAAAAGTAAATACATTTCTGAGTCATTCTTTAGAAAATTTAACAGGAAATTTCATCCAAAAGTTGCAAAACTTTTATACAATGCTGGTAGACTTGTGCGGGAGTATGGAATTAAATAAATCTTTCGTGTTGCTCAATATCTTTTTAAAAATTTCTTGATAAATTTTATTTTAAAAAATGAATCTCAAAAAACATAAAAAATCTCGAAATGATATTCTTTCAAATACTGAATAAAAGATACAGTTTTGATTTTTAAATTATAAATTAAATGCATGTGTTTATTAAATTATGGTTTTCATAAATATGAGAAATAGAAGTTTATTCTAAATTCATTAAGCAGAGCTTGTAGGTAAAGTATTTATAGAACAAGAAAATTGATTTCCAGATATTTAAATTTTTATGGTATAAACTATCTAATTGATAGCTTTTAATTTGTAATTTATTAGCTTATATATTGCTAAATTACTATACTACGCTTTTAACATGTTCCTGCAAAATTATGCAAAAGATCAAAATAAAATAAAATAATAACTTAGAAGTTAAACTTTAAAATTTCATGGACCTTCACAAAATATTTCTATTGAAGTAGCTGATCAAAATGAAAATTAACAGTAATAGCAATAATAAATCATAAAGTTTTCTTGTTTTTAGATATAGGGAAAAAAAGATGTGTTGTATGTAGATTTTTCAAGATAATATTTGAATAAGAAAAAAAATCATATGATGTTTCCTTTATACCATCATTTATATTTCTTTCTCGTTTAGAGGTTGTAAATGAATTCAGAATTCTCAAATATACTTAGAATTAGAACTGCGGAAATCACATTGAAAATCCACTTGAATTCCTCAAAGAATCCGAATAAATTTATCTTTCATTTCAACATATAGATATAAAATCAAAATTTTCAACATATCAAAACAGCAGCATCTTCGTTTTCGACTAAAGATCAAAACACACTGTTTATAAAACTACAAATGGCCTAAAGAAAAATATTATGATAACTAAAAATTATAATTACAATGTGATTTTATATTTTTATTTTCGCTTTATTAATATATTTTTTTGAAATGTAGCTGCCACATGTGCATTAAAAATATTATGCCTTAATTTAGTCTTTTATTGTAGTTTTAAAATTTCTATAAGTAATTATCCTCTCTTGCAAAGAAATGTTTCCTACTCTCAAAATTAAATTATCCAAAATGCTCAAAAATTGATTATTATTTTATTATTGACTACCCACCATCAACGAAAATCTCAAATTTTTATTTTCTGTTGTTACCACTTTCGCTTCTCTTATCCATTATCCTCCCTTTATTCATTTCTTGCCGCCCTATCAAACTGCAAAATTTAAAAAAACTAAAAACTTGTGAATGATCACATAAGAAATGCACAAATGAACCTTAACATTCTGTGTAGCTCATTATTTTGCACTGAGGATTGAAATATCAACACAGAAGAATTGCTCTTGCTTTCCATACTGCACGAAATGGAAAAATCTTGGCAGCTTGGTAAAGAAATTCTCCCCGAAAAAGGAAGATAAAATGTAAATTAATAGCAAAGATGAAAATGAAAAGCGATTATCTACGAAGCCTTTCGCTTAACAAATTTTAATGCATACACAAATAAATAGAATTACATACAACATCTGAATGACAGAACAGAAAAATCTTAAATCCCCTTTAGCAATGTTTGGAGTTTACTGCTTATTCAAAATCTTCTGAGATTCTTGCCACAAATATGACTACTTTTTCGAATTCTAAATGCTTTAAAAAAATTATCCACACATGTCAAAAAGCCTTTGTGTTTAAAACATATGCAATCTTTATGTTACAATGCTTACATTTTGAAACAAATAGACTCTCTCTTTACAGTAAAGCTGTAATTGTCACATTGTCATAACCATCCGTTACTTTAAAAATATGAATGTAAAATTCCAAATTTCAAATTATGAAGAAGCATGGTAAAAAAAAGACCAGCTAAAAAATGATTAAAAAATCGGAGGGATGAACGATTTTTCTAGTTACGAAAGTTGTAGTGATAGAAGTAAATTAATACACATTTTCTCTTTTGTCTTTAAGTTTCGAAAAGCTTTATAATTTAATTGAAAAGAAAATAGTTCCAGAAGAACCATAAAACGAATTCTTCGATGAAACATCAGAGAAAAATTACTTTCAGTTTAAACAAACTAAATGAAAGAACGATAACAATTTACAGTTAAAATAACAGTGCTAATTAAAGATGTTTCTTGGCGTCACTGTTTATTTTTTATTTCATCAATTCATTTGTGATAACATTACTAAAAATACAAATATCCAATTTTATACGCTAGAACAAGTTCGAAAAACTTTGCTTATTAGTTTCACACAAATTAGAGCACGTTATGTATTATTAAAACTCTTCAAGGGATGTACTTATATCTTAAGGTTATATTTTATTAATATGAATTAGATATACTATTTTACTACTCTTACATATTGATTAATTCCGCTTGAGCATGTTTGTGCTTTAGGGACATATATTGCTGCTCCCAATTCTCCTCCTCAGAATCTTGCAACAATTACCAGTGCAATTCAAGATCACACTTTTTCAGATCCCAGCTTTACAGAATCATTTCTCATCCTGGGGGGGGGGGGGGGGACTCGTGTAGGTATAAGGAGGGATAAGTTTCGTGTATGCAACATCCTTTTACTAAATAAAGCGTTTTTAACTATTACCTTGTGTTACAAATCACACAAATACTGTTTGTGTTATATTGATTCTAGGGGCAGTCATTCTCATATAGGAGATATATTACTTACACAAATCAACACATTCAATTTATTAATTTTATACATGTGTCTAAAATATGATAATAACATATTAAAAAATGCATTAAAATATGATAAGATTTTACAATTATTTTTATCAAGTTGTAATTGAATAAAGAATTCAATTTTGTTTAAGCGACGGTCATTACACAAAGTTAGACTGCATAATGCTGATTATATGCAAATATATTTAACGATTTTTAGACAATTCGTTGCCGTATTTTATATTAAAAATACTTGTTTGAATAATCAATAAACTTTAACTGAAAGCATATACACACAAAACTAACCTTTTTCATTTGGAAATAAAATATATATAATGTCATGGTGATTATTTATGCATTTTTTTAAAAAATAAAGCCTAACCTTCTACTATTAGCCATGTAAGCTGGCTAAATATTTTCTAAAAACAACTGACTGCAAAAGAAGAAATGGATTCTTTAAGTTAAAACAACCCCCGTTATTATAAACCAAATTTATTCCCGACCGAAAAAGTATTTCTCTTTCAGCACAAAATCTGGTGCGGACTTTTACGACTTTCCTACACGATGAAAAATAATTTAAAAATATATGCAAACATGTTATGATAAAATAGTTTCTTGGCATTCATCGAGACGGAAATGCTGTCAGAGCAATTGAATAGGAAAAAAAGTAGCTGGGAGGAATAAAAAATACTACAAAGGCCAAGACCCTTCGCAGCGCCCCCTACTGGCCAGGCCAATCGTCCTGAGGAGCAAGATTCCCCGCATCGCCAGATTCCGTCAGTTCACCGCAGAGTGGTAAAGCTGCCATGGCAGCAAGTGGGGGTGCCAAACGATAGGAATACGCTCGAAGATTCCACTAGACCCTCTCATTGAGGAGAAGCAGGTAAAGAATTAATGCATTTTTTAACCTTTAACTGTTTCGTGTGAAGGGAAGTCGGGGTTGAAGTCCCGCTTTGGATGATGCTTTGTTTTGCCTGGAGGGTTATTTTAAAAGCGGTTCAGCGATGGTTGGAGGTTTACGTCTATAGGACGTTTCTTATGGGACTCTGATATGGTATCGAAGATCCCCACTTAATAAGAAAAAAAAAAAAAAAGAGGCGTTTGTACGCGTACATGGCATTCCGTTGCACTATCGGGTGTGTGAGGTTGTTCTTTTTCTTTTTTTACATAATGAACAAAATGTACTATTCTCCAGGAAAAGGAAATTTTTAAAGTAAACATTATTTCCTAGTTCATTATTGTTTTTAGTAATAGTACAGTATTAGTGACTAACACAAGAATGACAAACTATAAACACAGTAAACATATTTTAGCGCATTTTTTTTTTTTTTTTGCATTTCTTAAAATATTAAACCAATCGCAGTGACTTGAGAGTTATCTGCAATTAATTTTTAAAAGCCATGAAGGCATATATATATACGCATAAAAATTCTCCTCACACTTTAGAAACCCGACAAGCTAGCACAATCTTGAAACTGTGCCAAAAGTAAGAAATTTGCAAAATAAATTCAAGGGTATGTATGTGCAATTAAAATATAAAAGGGGAAAAAGGGTTAATAATGAGGTGAAATTGTCAGGAAGTACAATACATAGCAATACAATTGTAAAACGTAAAGGATTTGTTTTGTAGTGTAAGCTACCACAACTTTAGTACCGGATCATTAGAGAAAGTATTATGAAGACACATAGTCTTCAAAACACAATAAGTTTAAACATTTTTTATGAAATGAACTGAATAATTGGTATCATGTAAAACTCTGGCATTAAAAAGTGGACATTTGTGTTCGTGTAAAACATTTTACTTTAAAGTAGAGAAAGATTTATTAACATTTATTTACAACTAGCTGCACCCGGCCACGCGTGGCTGCGGCTCTCAGTCTGGTTCAATGGAAAAGCAAGATAAAGCACTTATTTCTAATATGTTTCATTTCAAAATGCTTGTTTCATTGTCTGAAAATATAGATTGTCTGGTTTACCCATTTTAGAAAAGGCAATATATAATTGTCCACGTAAGAAGCAATCCTTGTCTAGATCTAAACTGCTCAATTTGACTGATTGGTCGTGATATTTATGTTTTTTTTTTTCAGAATGCTTGCGGGCAATTTTTTTTGTCGTTCCATTGTCTGTGAAGATTTTGATATTGTCTGGCTCGGCACTTTGAAAAATTCCAACATAAGCCTTATCCAAACAGAAGAAGCACACACACAAAAATTCTAAATTAAAAAGTTACCATTCAAAATAAATAACCTTTGTTTTAAAGTTCCCCTTAATCATTAAGTGCAAGAATACTAACAAAATACTTCAATACAGATAGAAAAAAAAATTAAATCAAAATCAAAATAGCTAAATTAAACTGTTGCCATTCAAAACAAGTAATCTTTGTTTTAAAGTTCCCCTTAATCTTCGAGTGCAAAAATGCATCAGTAAAAACAGAAAAAACCCAAAATTATTAAATCAAAATGAAAATAGCTGTCTTACATTTTTATTTATATAGACAACATAAGCCTGATCCAAACGTAAACAGAAGAAAATTCTAAATCTAGCTGTTACCATTCGAAGCTAACTTATAACGAAATATTTCAATTAAAACATTAAAAATCGAAATAATTTAATCAAAATTAAAATGAATTAAAAGTGATTTATAAAAACACGCACGTATTTGAACCCTTCTGGCAAAATTTCAAAGCAATCAGTAAAGTACTTTCGGAGATTTGAGGTTATGAACAAACGAACACTTATATTTTTATTATAGATGATGTCACAACATTATGCATTTTAAATGTGAATGATTAACTTAAAATAAAATAATACCTTATAAATACAACATTTTGCAGAGTATCAATTGATTTAAATGTGCTATCATTATTAAAAAAAAAAAAGACTTTTCAAATGTTTTCTACTGGCAAAAGTAGCCATTCAAATCCTCGAAGTAAAATTATTCCATTAATCAAAAATATTCAGAATTGTTTTGAAACACGTTTGTAACCCTAAACTATTGTCAAAAAACATATAAATTGCTCATACGAATAATTCTGGGAGTTTTTATGTACAATTCAGTAGAAATTAAGTTTTAAGAAGATTAACCGTAAAAGGAATTTCATTTATATTTAAACTGTTCATGTTTAACTATAATTATTTTTCACATGCATAAATAGTCCTAAAAAAAAGAGGCTTTTTTTTAGCAATATCTTTCGGATTTTAAGTGCTTTTTTCCTCTAGTATAATATAAATAATGTATATTGAAATCCTTTCAATATTACTTAAATTGAAAAAACTTAAGCGATTATGGGTTGAGAATGTTTCTAGTACTGAATATTATTACTTTAACCCTTCATGTCGGACATTTTTATAGGAGTGGAGCATAAAAATATTCTTCGGGGTTATAATGCATGAAGAAAATTAACCATTTAGTCTATTTAAAAAAAGTAAATAATGTTCCTCTTTTTTACGGGAGGAGATAAGCAATATGCTATTAGAATTTAAGAAGTGATATATTCGGTGTGGAGTACACTGTAGTTAGCGTTCAAAAAGGTATCGTCTAATGTAGGCATTTAAAATGTATAAATTTGCTCGAAAGCCTTAGACTTTCTCAATGCACCATTTGTCATCAGAGGGCCCCCACATGGAGGGTTCTGAGGAATACCAGAGCATTAGGGCCTGGGCTGTGAAAGAGGACCAGCTGAAAGTCAACAAGATTAACTAAATACTTCTTTAAATAATAAAAGAACTTTGTGCACAAGAAAACTGTAAGAAATCATTGCACGTAATTAAAGCACAAATAAGGATTAAAATGCAGACATATATTTTGGGATTGCTCGGAATCCCTTTTTCAATGCAATAGTGGAGCTTCTATATGCTTCATTTGGATGTTTTTGAATCTAGAAGCTCTACTATTGCATTGAAAAAGGGATTTCCAGCAATCCCGAAACATACTCGTATGTCTGCATTTTAAGGCTCATTTGTGTTTTAATTACGTACAATTATATTTTACAGTTTAAATACTTCTTTCTTTGACTGTTTTTTTGGTTTTTGTTTTTGCCAATTATGCATTTTATTATTCAATGAAAAAGCATTCTTTTTGCTCTATATAGTTTTTCGTTTTTCTCAAAGAAAGATTTCATTCTTCATAAAATCATGAATTGACATATACTGTCAGAAATGAAAGTTCAATTAAAATACTGCCTGATTTAAATTTTACCTTAATCTAATGAAACGTTTTTAAGGGCTTAAATAGCGGTTTCAATGTGTTGCAATTATAAAAATTCGGCAAGATATTTTTTGTTCCTCATTTTGTAACGCAATTCTTTATTAAATAAAGAGTTTGTGATTTGAAATCAAGTTTTAAAAGCGTTTTTTTTTTTCTGTTCTAAAGATATGGATCTTAATTTTCTTTTTAAAGGCAATTAGTAAGCACATATTTTATTTTAAAGTAAAATTCTTGTTATGTTACTTGTTTTAAGCAACCGTTAATTATTATTCAGGTAAAATTCAAGTTTTTATTAAGAAAACAAAAGTCATCAACTTATTTCACTATATGCATGTTATGCTTCCAAAAAAAGGGAGACCTATTAGCTGCATTCTGCTTCACAAAAATAGAAAGAGAACTACCAGATAAATTGACAAGAGAGCCCGTAATAAATATGTTGGCAATAATCACCGACTATGCTGCATTGTGAGTAGAATAACCATTATTATCGATTTTCAAATATACGTAGAAATTAGTTCTAGAACAATTTTCAAATGAAGAAAACCGAACTTTACCTTTGTATTTTTATTGAAACACATATGTCATAAGGGTTACATCTCTTTAAAGCAATTTTTTACGATATTATTGAAAAACAGAAAATATTTTTTTTATAGAATGTGTTTTAGTTTTAACAATTAAATTAACTTTAAATTGATAATCAAATAATACAAATACATATTCTATTTTATACAAACCAAGAATTCCAGCAGTACATTCCTTTTAACCTTGTTAAAATTCTCCATTTAATAAAGAAAATTGTTTTTACGTTTATATTTTCCATTAACGTAATCGAACTAAGATCGTTGATTGTTTTCTTTCATCAAGATAAAGGAACATTAAGTGATCAAATTATATGAACCAATTATGAACCAATTATTATATGAACCATTATATGTTTTGTAACCAAATCAGATAAATAATATAAATTCAATCAGAACGCTCTGGAAATCGGAAGAAAAACATGTTTTTAAAAAATTCTGGATAGAATCAATTTTTTTCAGATAAAGTTTTTATGCCAGCAATTAATAAATTGTCCGGTCAAAATCATTTGAAGGCTTAGGTAACTTGGTTTGAGCAATTAACCGCAAGAGAAATACTGTAAACGAAGTTATGAATTTACAGCACGAATAAAACCAATGTATTACTATATCTAATTCTTGTTAGTGGTTAAAGAAAAGTCTTACGAAGAAAATGTCTAAAAAAATAGTTTCACAGGATTATTGTGTAAAACTGCGATGTAAATGAACTTACTTTTTCCAGTGAATTGCATTTACGTTTCTGGGAAATTCGCAAAACTTTTGATAAAAGCAGAAACGAGATAAATGACGTCGAAATCGCAAGATTATTGCGAAAACTGTGATGTAAATGAAATTAACTCCTCCAATGAATTGCATTTACGTTTCTGGGAAACTTCGCAAAAATGTTGATTATAAGCAGAAACGAGATAAAAGACGTCGAGATATCGAGATCAAATTACATAATTTAAAGATATTTTAAAATCTAGAGTTATAATATCATTTGAGAATTTCATGAAATAAAGTTTTCTCGGCTCAGGACCATACGAAGACTTCCATATTTTATAAAACTAAAATAAGAAAAGAAATCGAAACAAAAAAGAAACGAAAAATAAAGGCATACATAGAAATGTTTTTTTTTTTTCATGTTTAGATTATTTTTATTTAGAAAATGATAAATGACGAGGTATTATTTTTTTCCCTACTTTCTATGTGTCTATAAAAAAGGGGAAAAATGGCGCACAAACAAGATAAAAGATAATATGTTAACAATAAATACCTCTTAGTAAAAATGTGATTGCTTTCAGAATTGCTCACCTTTGATTTTATAACTGAACAGAACAGTCAATGCCCTCCTATCTTTTATTTAATGTCCTTTAGTTATTATAATAACCATTATTATTATAATAACATCAAGAGTCAAGTTATAAGAATATAAAAACATTAATATACTAAAGAGCTCCCAAAGTTTTTGGAAAGAGTAAAGTGAGATTTTTTCCTAACATGCAAGTAAAAAGTTATTAATGTTCATTCAAAATGAAATGAAAGTTATTATTTTAATGCTATTATTACTCTCTAAACTTGGACATCTAGGAAATCACCAATAAATTCAAAGACACTGATATAGATGATTGTAATTGAATCTATCAATAACAATGTTATAACGTCAAAAAATAAATATCATAATAATTTTGCATATTTGTGTGTTATAAAATTATGTCTATATTCAATAAATCCCAATTTTAAGTTTTTCGGCTTGTTTTGGTTAAACAATAGATTAAAAAACAAAACATTTGAAAATTATTCCAAAAATAAAATCCCTTAAATTAAATTAATTTTTGCCGATGAAAAAAATATTCTTATCAGAAAAAATATAAATAGCTTCTTAGTAAGTAGTAAATCTCATGCAGAAACAAAAAGAGAGATTTAAAAATCAATAATGTTAAATCACTAAATTGCAAGACCATATCATGAACGTGTTTCAGGGTAACAAAGAACCAATTTTCGTTCGAGAAAAGAATTGACCTTTCGATACTAAGCAGCAATCACAAAGATATTCCTTTGTGACTTAATGCTTCCTTGAAAATCTAAACCACGTGTCCGAAATACTTATTGATTTGTGTCACTTTACGATAATTTGGAACTTTTTTCATGTATTGGACAGAGGCAAACCATTTATTTTTACGGTTTCATTGGCTAATTGAAACGTAAAAACTTATATTCAACATTGAAAAATTGTCTAGGAATTGTATATACGAACAGTAAAAAAAATATGATATTTTCGCCAAATTTAAATACGATAAAGAACAAAAAATTGTTTTCTGTGTATGAGCCTTATTTCAATTTTTCAAATTCGATTCAAAAACGTTTTTCATAGTTCGCTAATATGAATAAAATAATTATAGAAAAAATATTCACACTAAAAAAGATAAAATAAAATAATTTTTGTGAAAAAATTAGAACCGACTTCAAAGCAGAGCAACTATAAATTGCGCCAAAAAGTAAAATAAATCCATTCTTTAAACAACATCGATTTGACTTTTAAAAATAGTTTTTAGAAGTCGGTGCAAAATTATGAGTCTAATTAACATTACACCATGTGTTACTTCATCTTGGAACTGTTGCTAATTCTGGGCCATTTATATTTGTAATTGATTAATCATTAAAAAATGCTTTGTCTATACTAATTGTGCACCGACTTCTAAAACTATGTTTAAAAGCCACATCGATGTTGTTTAAGGAATGCATTTATTTTTTACTCCTTGGCGCAATTTATAGTTGTTCTGCTTTGCAGTCGGTTCTATTTTTCCCCCAAAACTATTTTGTTTTATTATTTTTAGTATGAATATTTTTTCTATAAATACTTTATTTTTCAAAAAAATCTATATCAAAGGGCAAACCTTCTTTGAATGAATTCCACTAAAATTTAATCATTTGTATGATAAATTCCGTTTAGAGGTTGATTTTAGCAAACAAACTGATTAGATTTAATTTTTGCCTCAGGGAAGCCTTCAGTCAAACTGTTGCTATAATTGCTTTTAATATTACAGCTCAATGGCAACAAACATTTTTAACAATGAGTTTTATGTTTATTAATAAATACTTTCCCCCAACAAAGAAAAATCAAGCCAAGCTTTTCCAATTAAAATATAAAATGCTAATTTTTCACCCGTATTTTTGCTAAAAAACAAATGTAGTCAAATTGATGTGCGATATTTGAGCTAGACGACTCTCTACCAATTAAAGAAAAAAATTAAAATCAGTTCATTTAGTCAAAAGTTATGGAAGGAAAAACCAAAAAATCATTATCTTTCTGCTAATAAATTTTTTCTAATTATCGAATATGGTCGAACGAAGGTACGGGACCTATGGAAAACCACCCTCGATCGATTAGAAAAAAAAATCATAAAAATCGGTTCATCCGGTGAGAAGTTAGGAGTGGACAAACAAACAAAAAAAAAAGATATGCATATATTACGAATGTATAACCTCCTTCCTTTTTGAAGTCGGTTAAAAAAAATAAAGAGCAAGAATATCAAATTACAAATTAAATAATGAAAATGAACAATAAGGGCTAAATATGCTTAACATGCAATTACTTTTTTATTCAGTAAAACATTCACAACTCCTTAACTGTTCTTCCTTATTTTATTAAAACGTTTTACAAATTCTATTAAAAAAATCTTATTTGTGGAACAGTAATTATCTGAGTGAAAATCCATTTACTTTTATTGAAAGATTCCAAACTTAATGGAACGCATAATATTCAACGTTAATCGAACGTGTTCTGTTTTGGAACATTTTAGCTGGGAAATTCTAAAATCTTAAGATTTTCTCCATGTTGGGAAATCGAATTGAGGTTCTGATGATTTGCTGGAAAATGAAATCAATTTTACATTTGAATGTTTCAATAAATGTTCAAAAACACGCTTATCGGAGAGAAAATGATGAATTAAAATTCCAATATTAATATCATTGAATGTAAGTGCAATCTAAATAATGATACATCGAACTTATTTTGTGAAGACTTGGAGAGAAATCAGATTGAGTTATTTTTTATTAAGATGATGTTTATAATGATTTTTTCTCTATCCCTCTAAATCAAAACTTTATGATAATAACCAGCTTTCTAAATATAATTTCAAAGTTTCAATTTAAAATTCCTGTTTCCTTAAAGGAAATATATGTATGTCTAACTTGTTTTGCAAAAGTGACCTTTTAGTGTTCATATGCAAGTAGTTTTATAGGATATAGTAGTTAATGTTCGTCAAATTTTAATAAAAACCTGATTGCAGGTCAATTTGTACAAAAGCAACAATTAAAAAATTCAAGCAAAATAAGCATTTATTTATTTATTTATTTTTTTGCAATGAATGTAGTTTTAGTTAACATCGCCAATTTTCTTGGAATTATAAGATGTAACTGCCACTAATAACCGTATTTAGGCACATTTATCTCGCAGCACATTTGAATTATTGCACGGTTGATAATGTTTTTCTCTCTCCACTTCAAGAAATGGACAAGAAATTCACCAGATCTAAACGAGCCTACTTTCCTAAGTGTGAATATGGATTTTGTAGCACTAGTTGCAACCAGACTTTAGTTCCAAATTACTTCAAATAAACAGTTTGGGTCGCTTCTTTATCAAAATAGTACATATCTCGATTATGTAAAAATTAGATTACTTTTAGGTAAAAGGTAGATAGAATGCAAAATAGAATGCAATAGAAGTAATTGTAAAATTTAAGCAGCTGTTACGTTTCATTGATAACCGCATATTATACTTAAATTTCCATGATGTATACTATAAGAAACATTGCTTAACGTTTTAATGCGTGCAAAATTAAAAATACTAAGTGTCAAACGCTAAGAAGGTAAATGAAAATTTACTACTGAAGGATCATTTGCATCAAAAATTAAAGTGTTTACGAATGTTTTCGTTTGTATGAGCGGTGAAGAACTTTATATTTATCACTCATTAAATTTAATCAATTTTTTTGTTCAATTCCTCAATTTTCAATTATGATTCAATGTTAGTTACAGAAACGTTTTTCTTTGATTTCTCCTCAAAACTTCTTAAAACTTACCACAAGCGGGGTAATTATTTGCTAACTACGTCCTACTGTATATAGCATTGCAGGCCTTCATAGATTACCCCGACAGGCTCAGAACGTAGCACTCCTCTTTCGATCCTTTCAAAAACTCTCTGAAACTTAACAACCAGAATCGGCCATAGGGACCGGACTGGCGAGCGTTGTCTACCTTACTGTCCCGGTGCAGCAGTATCTCTACAAAGAGAGCCTAACATCCCCCGGAAGTAGACTCGTGGAGATTTAGCGTTACCCAGTCTGCACCAACAGGAGATTTATTGTCAAACGAAACAAATATGAAGATTTAACTTTATTTTTGATAAGATTTTCAGCAACTGGTAAAAGCGGTCACTGCAAAAAATTGTCGAGGCTGCAATTGAGAGCTTTTTCTTCGCACCAAATCATACAAAAGTGAAATACTGAAAAGCTAACACAATTTATTATTTCTAAAATCCAAGTTACTTAGATGTTTCAAGAATGTTAAAGAGTTTTCTTATTGACTACAACAAAAGAAAGAAAAGGCTTAATAAGTCTTCATTTAGTACTTTGAGTTTCTCTTTTAACCTATCCCTGCTTATCGTCTTCTCGCATACAATGGAGAAGACATAATATATATATAAGTATTGTATATCTATATTAAAGTCAGTAATAGGGATAAAGTATATATTGGTTTTCCCAGATACCGGATATCCGGTTATTTTTGTGACTTGACCGTACCAAATTATCCCGATATCTGGCTCGAATGTTTGAAATATGTAAGTTCTGCAAACATTTTAAACATCACAACGCTTCCAAAAATGTAGTAAGTTTTTGATTAACATATATTTTCAAAACATGCTAAATCTTTGACCAATCAACAGTATTCTTTGCAATCAACAGGAAAAAGGCAAAATAAAAAAAATAAATAAAAAGAAAAGAGAAATATAATTTTGAAACAAAACAAAATTATTTTGTTTATGCAAAATCTTCGAAATTCTAAATTTGTAAGTCATGGCAAAATAAGAGATGACTAACAAATTTAATGCACGCCGGTTCTTCTCAAATGCAACGTTGCGAATTCCTCAATAAGTTCTACCCAAATAAAATAAAACACGCAGGCGAAAAGTGAAACCTTTTTTGGAAGCAATCCAAAACTTCGCAATATGCACAATTCGAACATTTGTCTAATTTCTTACGTCGTCAGGCTCTTTTTCTTCCTTTTCCTAAATCTCCATTTATTAGAGCGTCCCTCGTGCATCTGGAAAGTAGCACTACTATGTCCTCACCTGAGAGTTTTATCACTCGCGGAGACAGAAGTTGACTCAAGTGAAATATGGTCTCGCGCATTTCTGACACGGAAAAGATTTTTCAAAGGAAAAAATTATGATGAAGCATGCTCCAGTTGAGAAAAGAATTTATGCACATAAATATAAAGAGCTGAATTGTTGCGTATTTGGTGTATTCAACTGAAGAAAGTAAATAAATATGATTAATTTCTTCCAGTTTAAAATCTTTTAAAGCATTTTTTAAAGAGCTCTACTATTTGCTTCTTTTAACTTTTTATAAAATGTTCCACTCCACCCTCTTTTTAAAGAAAAATATGTCTTCGTTTTAAAATCTAAAGTTTAACAAAAAGGTCTAAATTATCATTTTCATTTATTTATTTATGTATTTTTTGTGTTTAGTTACTTATACTTAACTTAAAAATAAATACTTTTTCCTATTTTACCACTATGAGTGGTACCGACAATAAATTAACCTTTTTTTTTTTGAAAATTTCAAAGGAAATCGAATACCTGAGCATATTGGGTCCGTAATGGTGAAAGCCTCCTCGTGATGCGGTCTAGGTAACGCGAAATCTCAACCAATCTGCTTCCGGCGGACGTTAGGCTCTCTCTGTAGAGAGACTGCGCCACCAGAACAGTAAAGCATGTAGGCAACGCTCACCAGTCCGGTCCCTATGACCGGTTCAGGTTGTTAAGTGTCTGAGAGTTTTTGGAAGGAACGAACAACGAGCGATGCGTTCCAGGCCCCTCGGGGTAATACGTGAAGGCTATTAATGCTACTTACGGTAGGACGTAGTTATTATATACCTCAACATATTGTATAATATTCTGCGTCGAAACTATCTAACAAAACGCGGCCGTAATATTTTAAATGATATTAAATTTACTCCTTATAAGTATTTTGGAAAACTCCGGTTCAATATGACTTTTACGAAATTTTATAAGTTTAGAACAACCGAGTATTAGAAGTAAACATTTAAAGTTGGATCATCACTGTTTTTCCGAAGCTGTTGCAAACTAAATTTATAATGATCTCTATTCCAGACAACAAAGGCTAATTTCATTCAAAAGAGAATCAAAAAGACAAAAATTTTTAATAGAGATAATACATATCAAAGTTGAAAAAGAGAGCGGGATATTTATAATAATTGTGTCAAACAAAAAGAAAAAAAATAGTAATTGCCAAAAAAAAGGGGCAAAACGGAAGCTTAAGCTTTAATAAAAGGAAAACAGTGTTTAGGTACTAAAGTTGCTGATGAAGAATCGACTGAACACATTTAAGATCCCCCTCTCTTGTCTTCTACAAAGAAATTTCTTGCATAAAAGAAATTTGACTAGTTTTTTTCTTAGTATTCAATGAATGAAGAGCAATGTGCCAGACTTAATATATTTCGGTGCCTCTTTCTTGAATGGTTTTCAATGGTGTATTTACCCGGAATTAGAATCCGGAAAGGAAGTTTCGAATACCGTTATTGTTCAAAAAAAAAAAAACTGAGTTTTCAGATTGTTTTTCGACTGATTTTAACGAAAGATTTCCGTAGTGCTTCAAAACATGGTTTTTCCTTCCAAAAAACGGAAATATGACGTACCTCACGATCCTGAAAATACGAGAACGGAACTTTTCCGTTTTACGGTTGCTGTATTTCAAAGGATCAACGGAGAAGAAGGAAATACAACTTCTGTCAAGTCTCGGGAAAATATTATCAGAGACGTAATGTTTCCGGCAACTCTGCTGCCGTACATTTTTCGTTATTTTCAGGAGATTTTTTTTAGTGTACCATTGTTACTGTTAAGCCGCATACGTTACCGAAGAAGTTGCACATTAGCTACTAGATAGAATCGAAATTGAACCACTTGCACGTTTGTTCGTCATAAATATATTTAATGTATGTCTGGATTTGATTTCCGACATATTTTCATATTAAAATTTAAAAAAAAAGTCACGTGGTTATTCAAATATATAAAGTCAAATCAAAACGAATTATCGGTAAATTATTTTATTAATTTTCTTTACATCTGAAATTCAACGGTTTTCTTGTCGACAAAAACTTCATGCATTTGCTTCGTGATACAGGGGTTTTAAATACATTTATTTACCATTACCGATTCAATTTCACAAAACTGATTAACAATATTTAGCATTTCTGACGCTCCATTTAAAACATAAATGGGCACTTTGACTCAAATAACATTCGGTGAAACGAGTCATTAGAGATCACTCTTATGCAAATGTGCCTAACCTTGTTTTAACACCAATCTGGAGGTGGAGAATATTGGGGCTGGCGAAGCCCCCGCTGACCGTTTGGCGAAAGCACCGCAATTTATTATCTCCGCTCCCTGAAATTTACGCCAGTCACAGAGATTAATGATGTGGATAAGGTGGTCAGTTTAGCAGATGGATATACAGGAAGAAATAAAATTAATGGTGTATCAGCATGAAAGGAAAGCCTCATAATGGGCAAGTAATTAAAGAACGACACGAAGCGTGAAATTTAATTTAGAAATTACATTGTTCTTTTAGAGCTAAGACTTTTCTTCCCTGCCTCAACAGTCTTCATGGTATTATTTTGTCGGTCTATCATTGATTCTATCGCCATGTCATAACGTTGATTGGTGACCTAAAGAAAATGTTTCGTTCAATCCGTTCAACGAAAGATTAATGGAAGTAAGCAAAAAGTGAATTAGACCTATAGACCATAATCTTTGCTAATAATGAAATGCAAAAGTATGATTGTTTGCCTGTATTTTTTGAAGAGTCCAGATCATTTGGCTGATTATCATGACATTTGTACCAAATGTTCTGCTAATCCAAACATAGTAATGTACACATCGAAGCCCTTTTCTTGAATTAGATTTTTTTTTCAAATCCCACTTTTAAGTAAAATTATGCACCAAAATTTCCTAATGAAAAGGAGAAGAATATTTTGAACCTTTTAACTATTAACTTTGAATAACGAGACACTTTGCCATATATACAATGCTATATTTAAAGTAGTTTATTTAACGGTATATCAGTGCTTTAAAATATCGATATCATGTATTACAAGAAATATTTAGGAATACTATTTAACCTTATACATAAGTAAATTTAATAAATGTTTAATAACGTTTTAAAACTGCTGTCGGAATATTTATTAATAGGAAAAATATAATTACAATTATTGGAACATTTAAAAATCATCACAAATATCTACATGAATATTAATTATGTACAATATTTCATGAAATAAAAATTTCAATTTTAATTATCTTAAGACGCAAACGTGTCTGGAAATTTATGAAAGATTATTATTTAAGAAGAACTGGATAAATTATTAGCCTTACCCACTAAGAAACAATCTAAAGCAACTGTAAGAATGATTTCTTTAATCACAAGGTTTATTCCACGAATACAAGACCATTTTTCATTTGCTCAAAACAAGTCCACATCTCATCTCGACTTGTTAAATCATGTCTTAAACTGTCATTAAAAACAAAACCGATATTTTTCACCTTAACACCCGAACTGTTGACTTACTCCAGACCTTTATAATCATCTTCTGTTTGCAATTATTTTAATTTTCAACTGCTGGCATTAATTACGCTTATTGGAAATTAAGGATTATTTCCACCATGTCTGCTTTCATTTAAATACTTCTCAATCAGGGTATAGGTAATTAATGCGGGAAGGGGGAAGAATTAATATGTTTATAAAATATGTTTATTCTGTGAAATTAATGCGCGCAATTACTAAAGCAAACACATTTGTTTCGAACGAATATACTTTGGCTGTTATTACTTTTATGGATATCTATTCTTTTATTTTATTTTTATTATTATTTTTGATTAGTGCCAGAAGCAATATTACAAAAACTAAACATTTTAAAATTGAGTATGGGGAGTACAAGTAAAAGATTAAAGACCAATGCATTGCAGTCTACTTTTTCATTAAATTAAAGTGTAGTTTACTTTACCTTCATCATGGATATTTGACGGCATGCAATTATTTAAAGTGCATAACAACTTTAGTACATGTAAACTTAACCAAGAGATAATATTTAGTTTAAAGAGTAACATCAATTCGTTCTTTCTCTAAACACGTCTCTTTGAAGTAAGTGACTTCTTCGTTCTTCAGATATTAACTGCAATAATATCAGCAATGTAAGGGTATTCGGGGGTAAGGGGGGGGGGGGTCGTACGACTATTACGATCAGCATGGTATTTCTAAAATGCCAGTTTCGTTGCATTTATGTACTACTCTTGCAATAGGATTTTAGGACGAAATTTATTTAAAAAAATTAAAAGAAATATATGACGACGCAAAATACACTGTTAAAAATTTCCGTAAGGAAATAGTAAAATAACCATTTATTTGATTGTTATTTTACCATATTTAATTACAACAGTTGAATAACCATTAAAAAGATGGTACTCAAACCGCTGATTGTGAAAAAAAAAATCGTTTATCCTAAAGAACGTTTAACTAACCGTAATTTTCAAGCGCTCAATAAGAATTGGCTGTCCATCTTGGTTGCGAAACCTTACATGTCGTACGTTGTTGTTAAAATATGAATAAAGATTCATCAGCTCAAATCTGCATGTGTATATAAAAAAAGAAGCAAAAAAAAGTGGCTTAAGCAGTGGTTACTAAATAGAACACACGCAATTGATATACACAAGTAAATCAAAAATTGGAGACATCGGATTCCTGAACTATTTGCGAATGAGCGAACCCATAATTTGAGCTGCTTCAGCTTGTTTGTATTTTAATTTTTGCAGCAAATAAAATGATTTTCTTCAATATACAGTAAATTTACACCAAAAATGACTTTAGATCCAATTAAAAACTGAAATCTCAATTTTAAGGCAGTTTGCCTGTTGGAAAAGAAGATTTATTAATAAATAAACGGCCGCTTTACGTGGTGTAGATGGCCGAATGACTAGAGCGCAAGGCTAGTATACCATACACCCGGGTTCGATTCCCGCACGCTTCATTTACGGTTTCTACGCCTCGAAATGGTTCAAAAACGGTAAAAATTTTGTTTTGTAACCATTTTAAAATGGTTATAAAACCGTAAACGTTTGTACTTACGGCTTTTTAACCAAGCTGATTGGAAATGGTTTAGGTCCCGTAAAGATAGAAAAATGTTCTAAACCGTAAATTTAACGGTGAATTAGATGGACAGACTGCTGCCGGTTATTTAACCGTAATTTCAAGATGAAATTTCTAACAGTGTAATTCCAAAGTTTCCAAAACGGATCCGTAATTCCCCACGAAAAGTTCACTACGGTACAGGTGTTAAACTCTCAAACGGTACAGGTGTGCCTCATCAAAATGCTAGAAACGTCGATTATTATTTTTTTGATTTGTTTAACAGTGGCAACTGCATTGATTTGTTTGTTCACACGGCAACTGTAATAATTGTTGAAACGGTCACAGAGTAATCATAAACCAGAGGGTCAACTCTCAAGCCGTTTTGTAGTGTCGATTTCACTAGCGCACCACGGGGAAAACATGAACTAAATTACAAGAGTTCGCATTGAAGTTTAACTCATGTCTCCTCTACGACGATATTATCTTTGTTTTGAAAAGAAATTGCATAGTTCTTCAGAATCGGTTCACTCATTTGCAGCTTTGCGTAGTTCTTTAAGATTGAATTATTTTTGCACTTTCATTATTTTTGTTCGTCATTTTCTGGAATATTTTTCAACGCTAAAGTTTATTTACGGTATTTAGAAAAGATTACTTTTTAAAATAATATCTAACTTGAGAATTTCTTGATACCAAATATATTTAACTGAACTTATTTGGAACATGTTCCACATTTTCATTTTTATCTGTTGAGAATTAATACTAAATTTATTTATCTTTTTTATATTGTACTTTATTTAACAGGATATATTTTATTGATTTTTATAATTGTGCACCTTGTCTTCATAGAAAGTTTAAATAAAGATTTTTTTATGCATATTGTTTTATGATTAAACTTCTGCACCAATTTTTGATTTTTCCGATTCAGGGGGGCTGGCGATAGTTTTTTTTTTTTTTTTTTGGGCTAAATCAATTTGTTTAGTTTGTGGAGTTTGTTTTTGCGAAAAATATTTAAAATTGCGAACGGCAACCCAAAAATGATATAGTAGATTAATTTGGCTAATAATAATAATAATAACCATTGCCAGCCCCCCCCCCCAACGGAAAAGTACCCGATTTGCTAGATCTTTTTGTATGATATTTAATGTCATTTTTAATTTAAAAAGTACAGTAAGTACGTTGAATAAAACAAAATGGTAATCTTAAAAACTATTCTAAGATTCATGCAAAGCTATAGGTTTTAGAAGTACAGAATAAAAGACCGTATCAACGAAATTAAAAGAAACCGAGTCAACAAATATAATGCTAGGCGAAGTGAAAACGAGAAAAGAGCAAACAAATATTCAGAATTCTGAAATAGATTAATGTGTTTTTAAAGTGTTATTTTAAGTATGACTGTGATGCGAAACAATAGTGTGCAATACATCTTACTTGCAGTTTAATTCTATAAAAGGGGGAGGGAGAAAAGGAAAGCGTATTTTGAAATCAATTTTTTAAAAAAATGTCGGTGCGAAAATTAAAGTCGTTTGTAGTTTATTTTTGTAATTTAAAGTTGTTTGTAGTTTGGTTGTCATTTAGTTTTTCGACATTTATTTACATCCTGAATCTGATAAATATCAATTTAGTATTTGATATATATAGTATACTGATTCAATTTAGTATTTGCAATAATAAGGGCCGTGGTAGCCTAGGTTAGCACGTCGGACTTCCACCTGGAAGGTAGCGCGTACCCACTGAAGACCACCATGTATACTTGGGGATATGTGCATGTAAAATCCGCAGACCCCACTACCTCTCCCCGTGCGTCCTAAGGCCTCGGCTAACAGGTAGGGGTCTGGTGGAGAAAAGTATTTGCAATAATAAATTTAATCCTTCTTTCTTTTTAATTTATTTATCAACTGCTATCTAACAAAAACTATTTTTCGTATTTTAACGGGGACTTTTAAATTAATTGTCCTTATTATAATGCAACTCTTTTGAATTTCTTTATTATTATTTCTCTATTATTAATATCGGTCTGAGTCTGTATGGCTCTGTATGGATAGATAATAAAGTTTTTCAATGCCGTGTTGTATTTAAGCTCGCGCAGCCCCGGGCGTACAACGGTTTCTTAACAAAAATCGAACGCCATAAAAAAAAAAAAATACGAACATTATAATCAATTAATCTATGATTTTTAGGGACTGTTGCTCCTATTTAGGATCGCGCGAAGGCCATTGCTCATTAATATCAGTCCGGGTCTGTATGTCTGTGTATTTATAGTATATAATAAAGAATTTCAATGCCGTGTTGTATTTAAGCTCGCGCAGCGCCGGGCGTACAACGGTTTCTTAACAAAAATCGAACTCCAAAAGAAAAACTACTCTTTTGGGAGCAATGTAATTAAGTAATCTATGATTTTTAGGGACTTTTGCTCTTATTTAGGCTCGCGCGACGGACATTGCTTATTAATATCGGTCCATGTCTGTATGTCTGTGTATGGATAGATAATAAGGAATTTCAACGCCGTGTTGTATTTAAGCACGCGCAGCGCCGGGTGTAGCCCGGCGCCCTCAATCTATTATTTTAGCCCGGGCAACGCCGGGCGGCACGCCTAGTCTATACTATTAAAACCTGTCCGCGTCTGTGCGTGTCTGTCACCTCATCTCCTCGAGAACGGCAGGTTGCCCGACGTCGGGACGGGTATCGTCGGATTCGGAATTTTCCGGGGAAGCCATATCGCCCGGTCTCATCCGTGTCCGGCTTTAATTAGCGGAGATATTAATAAAAAACGAAAATTTTTGCAAGTTTCATTTTATTTTTGCAATGTGGCATCGTTCCAACAATGTATAATACAGCAGTTGCCGTTTGAATTAAAATCAATGCAGTTGCCATTTTTGTAACAAATCAACAATACTAATAATCAATGTTTCTCCAGCATTTTGAGTGAGGCTTCGCTGTATTTGCAATAATGAATTTAATCCTTCTTTCTTTTTAATTTATTTATCGTCTGCTATATAATATAAAAACTATTTTTCGTATTTTAACGGGGACTTTTAAAGATTGTGTTAATTATTCTGAATGCATGAAACGAAAATGGCATAAAATCGAAAAAGGATTGAAAAGGACAATTAATTGTAATTATTCTGATGCGATTTTTTTGAATTTCTCTATTATTAATATCGGTCGGGTCCTGTTTATCTGTGTATGGATAGATATTAAAAATTTTCAATGCCGTGTTGTATTTAAGCTCGCGCAGAGCTGGGCGTACAACGGTTGTTTAACAAAAGTCAAACGACAAAAAAAAAAAACTACTTTTTGGGATCATTGTACTTAATAAATCTATGACTTTTAGGGACTGTTGCTCTTATTTAGGCTCACACGAAGGTCTGTATCTCTGTGTATGGATAGATAATGAAGAATTTCAATGCCGTGTTGTATTTAAGCTCGCGCAGCGCCCTCAATCTATTATTTTAGCCCGTGCAACGCCGAGCGGCACGCCTAGTTAAAGTAAATTACCGTGAAAAAATAATGTCAAACTTTCCGAGAAAAACGCTTATAACTTCTTTTTTAGTTAATTTAGGGGCTTCCAATTTTATCACGTAGCGAAAAACTCTTCCTAAAGTAGTTTTTTATGCGCTTTTCAATGGTATTAAGCTCGAAAAGATGCGATAATTTATTCCGATAGAAAAGGACTATTTTATGCAATTTTCGGAACTCCGCTCCAATCGGGCTTAGCGTGATGATATATAGCCTATAGCCTTCCTCAATGAATGGGCTATCTAACACTGAAAGAATTTTTGAAATCGGACCAGTAGTTCCTGAGATTAGCGCGTTCAAACAAACAAACTCTACAGCTTTATTAACCGACTTCACAAAGGCAGGAGGTTATACATTCATATTGTATGTATGTCGTTTTTTTTTGTTTGTTTGTTTGTCCACTCATAACTTCTCACCGGATGAATCGATTTTCATGAGTTTTTTTTAATCGATCGAGGGTGGTTTCCCATAGGTCCCGTACTTTCATTTGACCATATTCGACAATTGGAAAAAAAGTTATGGGTGGAAATGTAGAATTTTTTTTGTCTTTTCATTCATAACTTTTGACTAAATGAACCGATTTTGTTGATTTTTTCTTTAACCTATAGAGGATCGTCTAACTCAAATATCGCAAATCAATTTGACTACATTTGTTTTTTAGAAAAAACATCACGCGAAAAACAAGTATTTTCTATTTTAATTGTAAAGGCTTGGCTTGATTTTTCTTTGTTGGGAAAACTATTAATAAATATAAAAGTCATTGTTAAAAAAGTGTTTGTTGCCATTGGGCAAATTATTACATATTAAAAACAATTACAGCAAGAGTTTGAATGAAGGCTTCTGTGAGGCAAAAATGAATCCAATCAGTTTGTTTTGCTAAAATCGACTTCAAAACGGAATTTATCATACAAATGATTAGTTTTTAGTGCCATTCATTTAAAGAAGGTTTGCCCTTTGATATGGATTTTTTAGAAATAGAGTATTTACATAAAACATGTATTTACACTAAAAAGAATAAAATAAAATAATTTTTATAAAAAAATAGAACCGACTTCAAACTATAAATTGCGCTAAAAAGTGAAAAATAAATTTATTCTTTTAACAACATTGATGTGACTTTTAAGCATAGTTTTAGAAGTCGGTGCAAAATTATGAGTCTAGTTGCCACTACACCCTTTTTTACTTCACATTGGAACTCTTGCTAATTCTGCGAAAATATATATATTTGTAATTGGGGGGGGGGGGGGGATTCATGATTACAAAAATTTTTATCTGTCCTAATTTTGCACCGACTTCTGAAACTATGCTTAAAAGTCACATCGATGTTGTTAAAAGAATAATTTTTTTTTTCACTTTTTAGCGCAATTAATAGTTTGAAGTCGTTTCTATTTTTTTATAAAAAATATTTTATAACATTAGTATAGATAACATAAGATACGTGACAAGTAGTAATTATTGTTTCCAAGTATTTATATAACACTGTGATTAATAAATAATCCGAATTTAACAGAAAATCATGTAATTTATGCAATTAAAAAAATTAGAATCACAAAAAGTAAAACAAAGGAACAACGAAACATAAAAAAAAAGGTTCAAAAATTACGAGCCGACTATTATTAAAACAATGCATTAGGTGGAAAACAGTGGCAATGAAACCACTGAGCTATAAAAACGTCGGAAATGAACAAATATCAGCAGTAATAAGGAAAGCAGGTAAAGTCATGTTTCACACATCAACACTGAGATAGAGTTAAAGGGCTGGAAGAAAACGTGCTTCCAACAGATTGTGTTTCTTTTCAGATGGATGTCTTTTTTCTATTATTCGCATTTTTTCTCATTTTTCTTGGTTTTTGATCCCCAAACAAACCTCGACTGTTACTATTTCCTTACTCCCAAGAAAATGCTATTCTTTTGCTCACGAAAGGGCAAAGTTGAAACATTTTTTGGGATTTTACATTTGCAAGAAAAGCATAGGTAAACTTTATAGAAGTATTATAAATTTGATAAAGTGTTTTATAATAATAATAATAAAATAGAATGTGAAATATTATGAGGTGTAAATGTAATTAAATAAATAAATTAAGTTCAAAATATAATAAAATAATCACTTACCCTTAAAAAGGCGGGGGAGGAGGGGGGGGGGGAGCTAAGAAGCCTGGGCGTCCTCGCGAAACAAACTAAAAACTACTCATTTTGAATAAATATTTTAATATTTTGTAACCTTAAGTTGGAAAATTATTTTAAGATTTCGCTTGGGCCCCTATTATATAACCTAAAATAAACTCTTCCTAAATAATATGAAAGGCACCGAATGCTTCTCGAAACACAATTTGGGAAGCAGTGGCTGATTTTACACTTAGTACCGGCAGTTGATAATTAACTATAGTTAATATTAATGTCGTAAATCAATTTTTGGTTATGCCGTTACTTCCTTATTTTGGAGAATCCAAAATATCCATAATCAGTTTTTAAATACGATACTTGATCGGATTTTTTACACGGACAAGTATTCCACAATCGAAATCACACAGATAACTTAACATGATGGTCAAATACTTTCTTTTAAACCTATGTTTTATTTGTTTTCTCGACGCATCTTAATGATAATCTAGATAAAAACTAGTACCTATTTGAATATGGATTTTATAGAGACTACTAGTCCATTTAGATAATGACTTTTCCTATTTTCAATGATAATGTTAGCTGTTACACATTTACTTTTAAAAAATGTTTTCCCTAGAAATTGTTCGTGTCACAAATTATCGTTTGCAACGTCCTCACGAAATATTTGGCAACATAAACTGATGTCGATGGACTCCCAGGTACTTTCTACAGTAATTAAATTCGATTATCGTCCTCTGGAAACATTTGATATTTTCACAGACTCAACAGTCATTTTCAGGAAATGTTCTCTATACTAAGCGTTTGAGTGTCCCTCAGGAATAATTTTATTTAAAAAAAATATATTCGATAGACTCTACTGTTTTTGAGCTTCAAGTTTATGGAAATATCAGATTAGAATCCCTGGGGAATGCTTAACAAGTTTCACATTGTTTGTGCATATATTTTCCAAGGACACAATCTCATAATAGCTTCTGAAGTGCCCTGAGGGTGATTTTGCTTAAAACTATTTTTCATCGACTACAAGCATATCATGTAGACAATATTAAATATTTTCAGATAGCGTTTTCACAGGGCCCTACGGTGACAACCATAGTTATTAAGAGGCTCTACAAACTTTTTTTATGTACACTGAAACAACCTCATCATCTTCAATCCCAGGAGGATAAACTTCACGATAGAAATTAATAGCTGTGAAATATACAGACATTTTCTGAAAGCATTCACTACTAGACTTATTTTCAGTGACTTAATCTCTGCTTCTAAAATTTATCTAATAAACATGAAGCGACTCGTCTGATAGCTTCTCTATTAAATACATAAAAATGTGTATATGCACAAAAACTGAGCCATAGTTTATTACACTAAAATATGAAGAATATAATAATTCATATATTAATATAGCAAATTTCTCTTAGAATCCATTTTCAAAATTTGCAGTAAATGAATTACACATGAAAAATAATTCTAGTTATCGTTGTTTAAAGCATTTTAAAATTATATTTATAAATGATCATAATCATACAATCATAATTATATAATTTTGTATACATATGAAAGTCGAAAAAATTCTACAGTTTCTTTTAGCTATAAATATTTTGACCCGTAACACTTTGTTAAAATATATTTCTTACATTGAATTCGTTTAAAATTTGCTCAAAGGTTTAAAGATGGAATGGCAATTTCAAAAACGTTATATATCTGCATCAATGCTTGATGAAATTCCAATGCTCAAAAAATTTTCTCCTCAAATAGTTCTCCCAAACCCAGATATGTCTCCCTCTGAAACCAGATAAAAATAACTAGAAAAGTGAATTAACCGGGCGTATCAGAAAGATTTAGAATCGAATTAAAAGTTTCTCGAACTCGTTAAGTATCTGTTTCCATCCAAGCTACATTGCGATAAGACATTCCTAATTGCTTAAAGAAATGAAACCCCATAGGACAAATGCTTGGTAAGAATGCTGGAAACTTCGCAACCAGAATGTTAACTTCTAAAAAGGAACATAACTCAAGAGTTTTAAGGGCGGAAATGAATGGTGAATGAAATATTTCCCCGTAATTTAGATTTTCTTCGTAATTTAATTCTTTTGCCATTCTGTTTGTGAAGTAACCTTTTAAGATGACTTTGTGAATTTGAAATCCGATCGAATTTAAATTCACATGAGAAAGTTTTAGAAACGTTTACGATGCCAAGCTTCACCTTTTAGTGAATTACGAATGATTTTCTATTAAAATGATCAAGTTTTTGTATGATAAACCCAATATCAAACACATTTGTGATTGTCTTTTTGGAACAGCAAATAATGCTTTTCATTCTTAAATTTTCAATGTTATTTCTTTTCAAACTCAGCATGGCTGTTTAAAAAGGGAAAATATGAGAACTTATACATGGCATATTAAAATGACTAATTTTCTTTAAATATTTAATTAAATTAGGGAAGAAATCAAAATTTGGTTTTCACGGTTTACTTCCTTATGCTGTAACACTTCCTTATGCTTACACAATGCTATAAACGTCTTATTTGTAAGCAGATACTATAAAACCTGCATAATTTTCGTCCATTAAAAACAAATTAAAATTAATTTTTAAAAAACTTACTTTTTTTCACAAACAGATGAAAAATATAGATATAAAAATTTGAGAATGTATATAAAATTGCTTCACCTTGTTAATCATTTGTATCAAATAATAATAATAACAATAATAATAATAGAACCCGTCTCAGCACTTTCCTTTGTGTAAAAAATAAAGTGCTTTTATTTTACCTCACTTTTATAAAATAAGTCAATCTCGTCAATGTTATGTTTACTTCCGTCAATGTTAAGTTTACAGAAAAATGCATTGTGACTTTACTTATTTAATTTTTCTGTTTCTTCAAGTAAAAAGTAAAACTACATTCAGAATTTTTTGAAATTTTCTGGATTTTTAGGAATAAAAAAATGCGTTTCAATGGTGTTGGTTTGTGTATAGAAAGATTTGAAGTTCAACTGTGTGGGCTAATGTTAAAAATTCCTGAATTTTTAAAAATTACTCTTAAGATATCAAAAAATTCTTTTAGTGAAGGATCTGCCTCAAAAGCTATTTTCAATATAGTGTGTTTGCAGTAAATAAACCTGTTAAATCAGGAATTTTTAATAGCTCAAAAACTTAACATCAGTGCAGGAACCAGTAGGCGCTGATGCTAAGTTTTCGAGCTGTTTAAAATTAAACAAAAATTATTCACATCAAAAAGTAAAACTTGAATATCAGATGTCCTAAAGAGATATTTTGAACAAAAAAAAAAACCGTTTGACTCGAATTGGGATTTTGTACAAAGCTATTAGGAGGTGGAGCAAATAAACCAACAGTTTTTTTGTTTTGCTTAATGCAAACTGTCTCTCAACAACAGCTTTATGTCTTATTTCCTCTATAAATATTTACATTAATATATTCTATACATTATGCTGTAATTTATATGGAACATCTTTGAGATTTACCAAAAGATAAAAGTTGATAACAAACGCCGTAATTTGCATTTCAAACGTTAAATATTTTCCTTTAGCATACTTAGATTATATTTTACAACAATGCTCTAAGCATTGTTCCATAATTCTCTTTCCTTCTTTATTTTACGAATAATAACGCGCAACGAAAGATAAAACACCTTTAAGCCTCAGAAGCTAATATTCCAGAGACGTAATAATCTTCTAAACATGCATCTATTCTTTTATTATGAATAATAACTTCAGGATAGCAGCGGCTTGTTACGGTGAACAAGAAATTACAGTTAATAAACGCCCAAACTTATTAAGAGCAGGATAGATTCGCTTCTTGTCGGGAATTTGGAATCTAGTACTCTCTTAATTCTTTTCATTTTACCTTTGAATGATAAAAAATACTGTGGTAATTTACTGTATTTGATACACACTGGGGAAAAAGGTACTTTTTGTTTTGGGTGATGTTATATTACGGAGAAAACTTATTTACATAGTCTTTTAAAATTAAATTAGTAAAGTAAAATGATTGTTAATGCAAAATTTTCATTTCACGAGAATTATTTTAGATTATTGCAAGAAGAGAAAAACGCTCAAAGTTAGCGAAAAAATTCTGAGTTAAAATTAGGTGAAAAATTCATACAACTTCACAATCAAAATAAGCAAACAATCAACGGGAAGAAGCACAAAATTACAATATTAAAAGAAGACACTCGTTTCCGAATGACATGGAATTTCTTTTTCAACGCAAGAAAAAAGATGCAATGGAAGCAAGCACGAAAGAAAATTCCCGCCAAATATAAAATTCCCGCTAAATAAAAGATTGCCGCCAAAAGAGAATGAACCCGCAAAAAACAAAAAGTCGAACAAGTGACGCCATCCACCAACGATGCAAGTAAGGAAGAACGAAAAAAATAAATAAATAAAAGAAAGCCAAACCTGGTGAAAGGTAAGAAATAGCCGTGAGGTTATTAACTAAATTGGAGCAACTACTTAAAATGGGAAAAGCATAAAAAATATCAAGATCAGGCGTGGATGACACTTTTTGACAGACGTTACTTTGCTCTACCAGACCCCTCCCTACCTGTTCTCCTTAGGATTGTTTGCGCACGGGTTAGCTAGTGGGGTCCACTGATTTTACATGCACGTAGCCCCAAGTGTACATGAGTTCAGCGGGTATCGAACGCGCGACCTTCCAAGTGGAAGTCGGACGCTCTAACCACGAGGCTACCACGGCCCATGACTGAAGTTACTGGGCAAAAAATCGAAAGCGGGGTTGGAATTCCAACAATGTTGAGCAATACTTGATTTATCCAATTGTTGCTTCTGCTCGTAGCTTTTGTGCTTTTTAAAATGAACATTTAAAGCTCTTTTAGTCTGGCCAATGTATGAGATAACGCAATTACAATTAATTTATAAACGCCAAAACTGTTGAGCGAATAGATTTATTTCTTAAGAAAAGAGAAGGACAGTTTGCTAACTAGAGAGAATATAACCTAGAATTGAAAATTTTAGTCACTTGATAGCTAACTGAAGAAAAAACGGCAAAACAGCCAAATTCTGAGTAGAAAAAGTTTTTTTCTTATTGCTATTGGACGGAGATCTTTTTTTTAGACAATTTGCTAAAAATGGAATCGAGTAAATGAGTGGATAGCCTCTATCAATAGCCATATTTGCTTATTTTATTTCTCGCAAAAAAGTAAACATTTTGTAGCTTCACAAACTTTTTATAAGGAATCTTTGTAATAATGGGGCTAAAATGTGTTAATTTTGATTACAATAACTGATAACTTTTAACTAGCAGTTAATCATATAATATTTATAATACTTCAAATATTACTAACTGTCTTCGCAATATATATAAAATGTTGCAATTAATAAAGGTAAACTGTGTGCAAATTAAATACAATATTAAAACCTGATACGACAATGCAGAAAGGAAAAAAAAAATGTATAAAGCAAACAACTCTCTAAGTCAACCTAAATTTTAAGAAAATATTTAATATAATACTGTTTCGATACGATGTTTTTTTCATCTGTTAATTATATCTAAAAAAAAGTATTGAATTATAATAATAAACTGATGTATCTATCTTATTTTTTGTGAAAACCTCTCATCTTGAAATAATTTTTTGTTCTGTATTTTATCCAACCTTTTTCGAGAAAAATGAAAGAAAATGCTGTAATAGAGCTAATCAATTCTAATTCAGAATGAAGGACTAATTGGGAGAAAAAATCTGAGCATGTTTTCGCCAAAAATAGTGAAATATTCGCATTAATAGAAATGAAAAGAGATTTTCTCCCGTTAATATGTGCTTTTATTTAGAATTAATTAATGATGCTTTTCATAAAAATTAAATATTAATAATGAGATGTATGATCTATAGGAACAGCAAATAATTAGATTTTTATGTTATGAGTATAAAAGAGAAAACGTAATAAAAAAAACATGCAGAAATATAAAAACGAACTTTCTATTGATTTCTGTGAAAAACTGCTATAAAGTATTGGAACTGCTGCAAAGATTAATTTGTTATAATATTTAAACAAAAAGGTTTTACTTTCTTAATTGTACATGTGTGACCTTGAAAATTTCCCTACCCGAAAACGTAACCCCTTGGCGGACTTCCCCTCTCTCCCCCCAAAACACCTTCACATGATACATTTGAATCTTATTTTTTAATATATATTTACTCATTGTTCTATGGATTCCTTCTGTTTTCTATGTATTTTTTAGAACTACTGCCTGGTTTTTATTAACATTATTTTGGACTGTGGCAGTAAAAATTAACTAAACAATTAATATCTAGGAATAAATGCTATCAAATTATTTTTATTAATTATTTACCCCGTGTACAATTGGGGATACATGCATGAAAAATCTATGGAGCTAAAGCCTAAAATATATATATAAACAATATAGCCTAAAGCCTAGAGCTAACAGGGAAGGAGGTTGGAGGGACAAAGTCTATATAGATTACATCTCAGATGATAAAACGTGAAAAACATCGCAGGAAATTCATTTCCTGTTATGTTCTTACATTTCTTAATTATAATTTTGATTTTAAGGATACATTTAAGTTAATTTCATTTTAAGGTAACAGTTGAAATTAAGCAGAAAAAATAATTAATTAACCAACAATTTAAATGAATGAATAATAATAAAAAAAAAACACATACCAGTTCTAGAATCGTGCAAGCAATTTTTATTAATGCATTAATAATAGCTCATAGTATATTTTCAAAACCAATAGCATAAAATGATGCACTTAATATTATGCACTTAATGATGCACTTATATACTATTTCTCACATTGGCATCGCTATTGCCAGCTTCGATCGTCGATATTTATTATGTAGAAGGTTGGGAAAATAATCTTTTTACACAGTTGACGAAAAGAAAAGAGCAGCTAATTTGTGACATAAGTTCTGCTGGCGAAAAAAAAAAGCTCTCTATTTTTCAAAGAACGTGTTGATTCTCACGGTCCCATTAATGGGTGACGTAAAGGCCGTTCAATAATATCTGATATATCCAAAAAAGAAAGAATATGTTTGCAGTGTTCGGTCAGAAGATGTTACTAGGAATTTTCCCTCTCCTTTCGTTTCAAAGCCAAAACTTTATTACTTTTCTTTTGTTCATTCATTCATTTATTTATTTAATGAGAAAATAGTTCAATGCACTTTTGCTGAATTTTATTGTGCTGCATGTAACATTCAATGGAATCATCTAATTATTTTATTTTATTAAACTTTTAGAATTTATTTTGTATCTGATGTAAATAAATTTATCATGATTTAACGCATTTTTGTTTTGATTTTACTAAAAAAAGTTATATAATGCACTTATATTATTTATATTTTACTGAAAAATATTAAAGGTAAAATATATATGTGTGCAAATTTAGTACCATATTAAAACCTTAATTGCGCGAAGCAATGCATTTATAAGACTAAGTTAAAAAGTAAAATAAGTCCATTCTTCCATTCTTAAGAATTCTTCAAGAAAGGGTAGTAATCACAGAGCACACAGCTAAGTTCTAAACGTAGGAATAAGCTGCAATGATGAAGATTTAAGACAATAGCAAGAAATGAGCCTATTTTTGAATCTTAAATTACCTGCGTTGTGATACCATTTCACTGTTTTGCTGAATTTGCAAGAAACGGGAGTTCGATTCTTGATACATATTACAATTATAAAAATATGTTTTACGATTATACCATAATTTGAAAATCTACACAAGTATAAATAAACACATTCAGTAATCATAGATTAGGACTTAACAGACAGCGGCATTTCTTCATCACGTCACCTAGAAAATCGTATTCATAAACACCTTTAACTACTTTATATATTTAAAGAATGCATGCATTAAATACAATACATACTGAGATTTTTAACACTAGAATATACTTTTCAAATGTATAAAATTGCACACAAACAATTGGCGTAGAAATATGAACGAATTATAATGATGGTAATGAAAGCTTTTTAGGCCTTTCGCAAAATATTATATTTCTACTTAAAGAATATCACAAATTTCAAATTGGTAACTAAGCTTACAATTTGTCTTAGCCAAGGCTGAGCTTGATCCAGTTTCCTGTTTAACTGTTAATCTTACCAGTAACGGTTACTTTCAAGTTCAGCCTTGTCTTAGCATTTAAAAGCATTGTCACCCTGAAAAAAAATACGTAACAAAATTAATCGTGAAATATTGAAACCTAAAGAAAGATGCAAATTAGAAGGAAATTAACTCGTCATAAAAATCTTTGAAAAGCTACTTGTATGTATTTTTTTAATGTTATTTCATTCAAAGAAAATTTCTCTAGATAAAAAAAATACTTTTTCTTTTTAACAATATATTCAGAGATTCTGATCATATGATTTAGTTTTTTTTCTTCGAGAAGTATGATTGGAAATAGAACTATATATTTTCATAAAACTTAACATTGATAAAGATAAGCTTTAATGAATGGATGTCTCGTGAAGTAAATTTGAAGAGTGTTTTTTTTTGTCACACAAAAGAATCAGGAGAAAAACAATTTTATCTTTTTATTATTTATTGAAAAGTTCATGTTAGATTTTTTATGACTTTTTCTGTTTGGCAACGTAAACAAAGCAAAATTATTTTTACGAAATAACGCTTGTGCCTTTGCAAAGCATTGTGTAAATATTTTTTTTTACCTATTTATATTCGAAATTTATAATGGAGGGATAGTTTCGAAATTTATAATGGACTGATATTGTTATACGAAGAATTTGCTTCCGTATAAATTCAAAATACTTTCATTCAATTTTCATTCTAAATTTGTGTCCTATCTTTTAAAAAATTTCAATTTTTACATGTCGTGCAAAAGCAAACATTTGAATTTTACTTTTGCTATTCTTAAATATATTCATTTAAATCATAACACAGCCGTTTTTGTTTCGTTTTTAATCGCATTATTCTGTTTTTATGCACTAAAAGTTTCTCGCAATTCCGAGACACAAGTATCAAACTTCTGTTTGAAATTTTGCGATATGCAACGCTGTTTGTTCTCTAACTAAATAATTGAAGCAAATATATATATATATATATATATGGATTCATTTTGCCAAATAAATAAACAAGTAAATAAAACTCATAAATAACATCTGAAGTTTTGAAACTATAAATAACTTTAAATTTATAGAACGGTAGAGAATAAAAACCTTTCTGACGAGAAGAGTTTTGGAAATAACAGCTCCACTAAAGCGGCAACTGCCCGAGGGTTGCTCGAACGTTATCTTCATTCCCTTCTATTGCAGCTTAAAATTTCCGAACCTCCCTTTTTTGTCTTTTCCTAACAAAACAAACTGCCGAGCACAACATTTCTTCGATTCGAAATGATTGGCGAACTGCTGCATAAAGCTGAATTCAAGCGATACTTTTTTTAAAGCGGTTTTGCTTTATCGGTTGTCAAAATGTACCCATTTTCTGACACAGGAAAGAAGAACAATAAGAATTCATGTTGAGTAAAATTTGAATGAAATATAATAGCAAAAATAACAGTAATAATAACAACAAATTTATTTTTGGAGGCGGGGGGCGGGTATTGTTTGGTGTTTAGAAATAAACCAACATGAATACATAGAAAATGATTTTCTAAAACCTTTAGAAAATGTTTTCATATAAAGAAAAGGGGGTGTTAAGATTATTAGAAAAACGGTCACATTCGTGAGAAAACTAAATGAGAGAGAACAATGTTGTGAAGAGCAAATTGTAAAACACAATGAAATACAATGTATACACGGGTCTCGGCGTTACAAGCAACTCTTTTTGAAATACTTTAAAAACAGTTTTGGGACGGGAGCAGCTTTTAAATGCAGCCAGCCAAAGCCAATAAGACTAATAAAGACTACTGCAATTTTCGAAACATAACGTCCGTGTTATTCAAAAGGGAACTTCTTGTTTATTTTTACTATGAAGAAATATTGATGACGATTCATAATTAATTTACGGAGTATTATTTTAAATCAATTTGGAACTCTTTCTAACAGTATTTGACATTTTATTTTGTAAATAAATTACACTCCCCCCTTTCCCAATTAGAAGAAATGCATCATCTGAACATCATAATGTTAATAAATTAGTCCATAGTGTAGAAAATGCCTTTTGGTTAGTCAACAAATAACAAATAATCCAATACTGATCCCTGACAACACCGTGTGTAAGTAGTCTCAAACTTTGAATGTAAGTAAAAACGTTTATGGAGGCAGTCTTAAATATTTCATCATGCTGCAGAGTATTCCGTTGAGATTGTTTTATCCTGCAAGTACATATGCTAGTAATTTTTTACAGCTCTTTTACATTATGAAATTGGGCACCATACTAGCAATTTTTCTCATGTTTTAAACGTACCAGTCAAATAAATTTCAAATCAAATAAATTATCAGGAAAATGAATAATCAAAAGCTAGCCCAGGTTGTTCTAAAAGCTTTTAAAGTACCCTTCTTAAGCTGAAAAAGAAGATCTTTTCATTATTTTCAATTTAATTAAGGATTCACTTCAATGAGTTCAGAAATAGAGGGTAAGAAGTTATTGTCTTTTAGAAAGAATGCATGAATAAATATAGAGCGTTAAAGCACTGAAGCATAAATACAAACAGCTGTATTTTAATTTTATTTACCTGGAAATTACAAATGCAATCTTTGGCAGAAATAGTTTTGCTTTCATAAGTAAACCAACTTTTTTTTCTCGGTAAATATTTTCAAGGGAACAGGTTTGTAGAACACCAATTTCTAAATATGTAAATAAATACACCAATGTTTTTGCATCATTAATTTTCAATGAACGCTTTTTAGCCTACTTTCCTGTAAAAGTAAAAAAATAATAATAATAAAGCATGAAAGAAGGCTTAATGTATCGTGAAAATATCGTTAAAAATCAAGAAAAGTCAAAAATAAGTGAAGTAATTAAATAAAGATTGAAAAATAAAAAATTTGAAAGTAGGGTATTGAGATGGGGAAAAAGTGTGTCTGTCGGTCTGTCGGTCTGTCGGTCTGTCTGTCTGTCTGTCGGTCTGTCTGTCTGTCGGTCTGTCGGTCTGTCCCCCCCCCTAATAACTTTTGAACGAATTGTCCGATTGGAAAAATTCTTTTTGCATTCGAAAGATCTCAGCGAGGAAATCTCATTTCCATATTTTACTTTTTGATTTGAACAGTTTTTTGTTCAATTTTGAGCAGTTCAAAAAATTTTAACATTAGCGCCTATAGGTGAAAATGAAGCAAATTATGTAAACTCTGGGTACAAGATATAAGTTCCCATGAACAAGCTCACTTGGCGTGAAATATTGATTTGAACAATTTTTGTTCATTTTTGAACAGTTAAAAAAAAAAATTAACATACCTCCTACGGGGAAATTTCAATCCTATATAATTTCTGATCTAACGGACTGATTTGCTTGGAACAAACTTTATCGGAAAGCTCTTATGACGTAGAACATGTACAAATAGAAAGTTCATCCAGAACTAACGAGCCTATTTTCCTATGCAATTTTTTGATCGGGATTTTCAAGGATATTTCTCAGTGACTCAATGAGTGAAATAATGAATGGAATGAATAAATGAAAGAGTGAAAGAATAAATCAATGAATAAATGAATGAGGAAAAGAATGAATGAATAAATTATTGAATAAATGAAAATATAAATAAATGAGTGAATAAATACATGAATGCGTAAATGAATGAATAAACACTTGAATGAGGTAACGAATGAATAAATGCATGGCTGAATAAATGAAAGAATGAATGAGTGAGTGAATGAATATGTATTATCCGTTGAAAAAGGTATATTTTCAATAATTAGAACTAAAGATAAATAAGAAAGAGAGAGAAAGAGATAGCTAGATTATAAATTTGAATTTGGTGTATACGGGAAAGTAGGCTCGTATAGTTCTAGACGGAACTTCTTCTTAATGATTATTTAATAGTCTGCTTGCATTAATCACCATTATGCGTATTTACTTAAAATTTTGTGCAAATGTTGCTTGTTACCAAAATTATTATTACCAAAAATATGCTCCTAATCGTTTTTTAATGAAAAATGCTTTAGTAATCTTATAATGAATAATAAAATTATAATAAAAAGTCAATAATGCTAAAAGTGTACAAATCGGAGAACAGTATCAAATTTCTGTAAGGTTGAAGAAATGTTCTTAAAGATTATTAAAACATACATGATACTTTAAGACGAGTTCATTAACATCTTCCACTAAGTACTGTTGTCAAATGTATACAAGTAATATATTCTACAGCACTATGAAGCAATAAAAAATAAAGAAACAAATAAATAATCAAACAAAATAAAATAAAAAAAACAAAATAAACAAACAAATAATTAAAAAATTAAGATAATACCAATATTTATTGTTCTGAAAGAAATATGCCGGTTGTAATATAGCCTCTCAATTTCGGCAGCAACGGAGAGAGCATTTCAAATGTTCAACTGCCTTCATTCAAACCAGCGGTTCTCAATCCACGAGTCGCGATTCTAGACGGGGTCGCGACATTATTCCCAAATTTAAAACGTATAACATCATTTAATTTTAAAACCATTACATGAGGAAAATGAGTAAATTTTTCTTTATAACGTTCTTAATTACGACTGGCAAAACGCTTCCTTGGTCAAGTTTATTAAAATAATTATTTCTTTACTTTATTGTCCCTTTGGAAAATTTTAAAATTGTTTCATTGCACAGCAATACTTATGGTCACAGTAAACCCCCATTTTTAGCAGATTTAGGATGTCTTTGTAATTTTCTTAGCCGCTGTTAGAAAAAAACAAAAGTTGGGCGCACTAAACATATATACCTAATACACCACATTAAGCTGTATTTCGTGAATCCAACTGGAAAAAATAGATGCTTAAAGAATAATCGCATTATACATACATGCACCCGATAATTTAAAACACGGATGTATGTACTCCTTTCCCATTCCTTAGTGTATTCAAATTTATAACTAAATTTAAAACAAGATGGTAAATGCATAATTTTCGGCCTCACAATCAATGCTAAACACATATATTCTTTTAACAACCAAGACAGAAACCCCATTTCTCGAAATCCTTCCTCTTTCCTTTTAAAAGTTCCCGAAATTGATTCCACTCCTAGAAGAAAGGAAAGCACCAATTGATTCTCTGCCGTCAGAACAAAAAGGGTTGTTGCGTCTGTAATAACAGCCTTCGAAGACATACGTCCTTGTTCGCAAGGGCTCAGCATCCCCGACTAAAATCAAAACAAAAAGCGACCGAAAATCTTGTACTTAATCATCTTACTCTGCTCCTGCTTTGAGATGAAACCCAAAGCTACGAAATGTCTGCAAAACTTCTATTCTCCTGCCTTTGAATAATGTATGAGTGCATTCGTGCTAAGCTTTGCGAGCAGTGAAAATATTTATTACGAAGGTGTTTCTTATGTGTATATGTGTGTGTGTGTATGTATTTACATTAGTTTCATTTGAAAATACTTTCGTGCTTATTACCCTGCACATATTCTTTCTCTCACTATGTCTGTCTGTAGGGGAAACTACATTTATGATCTGATAAAATAGTACATATATATACTCGTATATATATATATATATCTAGACACACGGCAGTGTGTCCGCCAAGTTCAGAAAGTCAGCCAAGTTAAGATACGGCGACACCGGCCAATGTGTATATTTACCCGAACCATTTCGAGCTACTTTTGACTACACCATTACCCCAAAACTATTAGACCTACATACTTGAAATTTTGAACGTCTAATAGCGATCCCTTTAACCCTTAGGATATCAAATTTCATTGATGTACTTCTTATGGTTATGGAATTATTAAGGTTTGAAAAGTGTCATTTTTATCACTCACTCACTCACTCACTCATTCACTCACTCATCAAAAACCTAACCTACTTCTAGGAGACTTAGAAACTTGAAACTTTGTATCAAGGTAGACAACTTGGCATATATAAAGGAAAAAATCCGAGACCAAAAAATTACATTATCTTCGAAGTTACTAGCATACTCATAAGTAGCATCATACCTAACGACTTCAAACGGCAGCCATATGTTTCTGCCGTTTAAAGTAAACAATACTCTCTCGCGTTTGAAGGTAAATAATTGATAATTGATGCATTGAAATTCACTTTCCGCTTTAATTTTTCGTCTTAAAGCTTAACTCAAGCTGACTACAAAGAATGCAGTGTCGTAGTTATACAGAACTTTTCAACGTTTTAAATAAAAAAATAATTAAGTAAATATAGGTTTACGGATTTATTACGGAGAAATGTAAACAGACGAAAAAAATCTTAAATAATTAATAGCGACTATTCAGCTTGGTCAATTTAGTATAACTTATCGTCAATATAAAAACACACATTTTAGCTTTCCAAAAATTAATGATATCCCAACAAAACATAAATGTGAAAAAGGGCCAAGTTCGATAGAACAAAAACGGCCTTCGGAGTAGTCGGTGCCAGCGATAAAAGAATTGATATCTAATGGGTGCCAAGTTCCATAGCAGATCCTTTGATCATGTCTGTAAGAGGGTACAATGTTCCTTAATTTATTTAAAAACATTTTTTTATCGGATTCCTAACTTGGCAAGTTTTAATTAAGATAAGTTACGTTAAAGAAGACGATAAGAAGACAATTAGAAATTAACTATGATAGCTTGCCACATGATTTTACTATTAAAAATTGCTAATTGAATGAATTAAATTTTTTGAATGTAATTTACCTTAATTAACACTTTCCAAGTTAGGAATCCCATAAAAAAATGTTTTTAAATAAATTAAGGAACATTGAACGCTCTTACAGCCATGATCAAAGGATCTGCTATGGAACTTGGCACCCATTAGATATCAATTCTTTTATCGCTGGCACCGACTACTCCGAAGGCCGTTTTTGTTCTATCGAACTTGGCCCTTTTTCACATTTATGTTTTGTTGGGTATATATTATACAGGGTGTCTCTAAAAGGATATCGGGGTTTTAACGCTTTGTAGTATTTGTTACGTAAAACTTACAACCATAATTAGGGCATCAAATGAAGGAGCAACTCAAGCAGTTTTGTTTGTTTTTACGTGTATGCGATAGAAAGCGCTAGTAGCAAAAATGGCAACTAGCGAACAGAAAATCTTTTCTGTGTTCTGCAGTTTGCAAAGACCGAATCTGAAGTTACTGTGGAACATGCATTATGGATTAGTTCAGATGGGATCCCCCAACTCATAATAATATCTGTAGATGGTATCATCAGTTTTCAACTACCGACTAGTTGCATATCACTGTATTCGAACGCTGGATTGGTCGCAAAGGGCCCAGCTTGTTTCGCATGGTCTCCACGCTCACCCGATCTCATGTAATGTGATTTCTACCTGTGGGGGTTCATAAAGGATCGTGGGCATGAGCCTCTACTAAAAGCTGACCTACCCGACCTCAGAAACAGGACTGAGGCAGCTGTTGCAACAATTACACCACAAACCATGAACAACGTTTGGGAAGGGACTATGGACTTTATGTGTGCTGTGTGACGGAAATGCCCACATTAAACACTTATAATCTTGAACGTAAAACTGTTTGAGTTACTCTTTCGTTTCATGTATTAATTATAATTTTGAGATTTACGTTATAAATACTACAAAGTGTTAAAACCCCGATATTCGTTTAAAAACACCCTGTGCGTGTATATATATATATATATATATATCAGATATCAATGTATTGTTTTTCTTAAGCATCGTCTAATTTTAACGGTTCAACCATTACGTCATACTTTACATTAATTCGCATTTGTTCTTTTCACTTGTATATTTTTCGTAATGACCAACCCCGTGGAAAACGATCGATGTAGGTTCTTCCAAATATGTGTGTATATGTACGTATGTATGCATGCATGTGTTTTCGAAGTCCGGAAAATCGAAATGTCACGCAGCGATAAACACTACACTAAAAATTTTGCGCTTAGTTGCCCCATTTTTATTGTTACTGAATACCATTTTTTGTGTTCAGTTGGTACAAAGTTGCAAATTATTCATTTTCAAATTATTTTCATTTTTTTTGTGTCTCTCTAAAAAAATATAGACAGTATAATGTTTCTAAGCACATGAAATTTTTTAACTACGTTAAAAATTTCATTACATTTGCTTATTCTATGAGAATAGAATAAATGAGCAATCGTAATGATACTCAGATGAATTAACGAACATCATATGCTAAAAAAGTTCTGATGTCTGTATTTTTTAAGACAGACACTTACAAGAATATAAAATACATAAAAAAAAGAATAGTTTTAAACTTTACACCAACTGAGCACCAAAAATGGTGGCAACTAAACGCAAAATGTTTAGTGTACAAATTGATTTTTAAAAATTCTCTATGATAGATATACCTCTCCTTTCCATCTTAAAATTTGGTGATGAAATTTGTGCTAAGCTGTGCTGAACCGCTTAAAAACTACAAAGTCATTCCGGAAGTCTTTGCTTATGCGGAACTGAAGCGGAACAACTTAAAAAAGTGTCTGAGATACACGAATCCGTTATCAGTGACATTTTCGTATAATAATAACATTTTTACAATGTATTGCAGCTCAAAACCAATTATTATTCCACAGTTCATTATATAGATCAGGCACAAAATATTGCTCAGGTTGCGAATAAATTAATATGATAATAATAACCATAAATACCTATCATTGTCTAAATATTATTTTGTGAAACATCTTGCCTCCTCCTATTCCCACCAAAGGAGAAACGTAAACAAATAGAATGAATCTTTCCTTGGGAAGTCGTACATTTACAGTAAATGAAATATATACATACTAGCTGATCTCCCGCAGAGCATCTGCGGGCTCAACAATAAAAAAATAAATAAAAAAAACCGCTTTAAAATTTGAAAAGATTAAGAAAATATCGCTAAGATATAAACGTGTGGATTATCGCTCGATATAAACAAACTAAGGTGTTGCCACTCTAAAGAATTGTAAATTAAAAATTTATTTATGAATGGATATACTTTTTAAGAAATAGAAATACATTTGTTAAAGTTCGTAAGGTACGACAATAAATACAAATATAAGTAATGTTACTTTTTCTATGCTAATCAATGAAAACATTTTTAAATATCGTTTTTCCATAATTTACTTTTTGTATGAGAGACGTCAGTATCGTATCGTACTGCAAAATTTAATCGTAACCGGTCCCACGTTAAGTGAAATATATATATACATATATACTAGCTGATAACGTGTTGCCATTCCAAAGAATTGGAAATTAAAAATTTAGTTATGAATGGAAATACTTTTTCAGAAATAGAAATAAATTCGTTTGAGTCCGTAAGTTACGATAATAAACACAAAAAATTGTTATCTTTCTAGGCTATACATTAAACAAATTTTTAACTATTGTTTTACCATAGTTTTTTTTTTTTTTTTTGCATGATGTATCGTATCGTATTGCAAAATTTAACCGCAACTGGTCCACGTTAAATAAAATACATATATAGATATTTTAGTTGGTGAAACCAGGTATTTATTCTTTTGAAATTTAATGCTACCTAAATTTTGAATTCAAAACTATTTCCTATGAATTTCTCTGCAACGCAACACCTGGAAGTATTTATTGTTTTGCATTTAAAGCAAAGAAATTATGCTGCGTAGACTTGTGTAAATTTTTTGCCAGGAAGTGTCAAAATAAAATGTTCCTAGAACGAGGAAACTTCTCTACAGAATACCAGAGAGGTAAGGTAAACATATTCTTTCGAAATATATAGCTTGTTTACTTATGGGACGGGAAATATTTTCCTTTCCGATTGTATCATCGTAAATATTTATGAAACATATTGACAGTCCTATGTCAAAAAATCAATATTTCGCTCATGTCAAAAAAAAAAAAAAAATATATATATACATATATTTATTGGAAAGCATGCCTTTTAATGTTGTTTATACCAGTTTAGAGACTTTTTAAAGACTTTTATCATTTTTCATAAGGAGTATAAGCATTTTTTAATTCAAAATTAAATATGAGTTACAAAACAAATCAACTAAAGTAAATTGTTCTATAAACTAAATCGCCAAGTAAACTGCTAAAATAAAGCAGAAAATTGCTAAAATGTACTGTAAATGGCTGCATAAAAATTAGGTAAGAATTATTTTTAAAAAACACGTCAATTTTTGAAAAAAATTGTATTTTCGAAACAGATCCAACATTTTTGTTACGGAATAAAACTATTGAATTATTTATGTTTGATAAAATAGTTGTAACATTTAGTGCAACTTTCAAAGCAGAGTTCTTATTCCTTGAAAATATGGCGTGCATTTAAATTGCTCCAAAAACGAGCGTTGTTACGAAAATTTTTAACTTGAACCTTCCATAAAATGCCGAATTTGATCATACCTATGGTAAAATATTTTATTTCAACATAAACGACCATGGCAGTTTATACCGGACTCTAGGGATCCAAAAAGAAATTTCATTCCATATTTTCTTTTTCAAAAAATTTCCTTTGGCGGCAAAAGTACTATTTATTTTGGCGAAAACACGTAATTTGAGCAGAAAAATTTACAGGTAAACCTAGTTTTCAAATTTGGATACTGCTTTGAACGAATATTACTCGCGTTCTACTTGCTCTACAAACTTTGCAGAGATCATCTTGTGCAGTTTTTACGGGCATTAATATGCTGCATAAATCAATTCTTGGAAGAGATGTTTCTGAAATTATGAATTTTGTTTAAAATAGGAATAAAAAAGAACATATTTGAAATTTGGGAAAAACGCTTCGAGGTGCACGAAAGACCTGATCCAAGATACCTGTATCTAAATTTCGTACTTCTGGACCTTTCCATCTCGCCAGGAGGCAACAGACAGACAAAAACACCGAACCATCACAAACTGACCCACAAAATCCGTGTTATTATATGGATTTAGAACATTTCAGTTAATGACATACGTTAGCAACGTTTGTTTTTTTTTTTTTCATTTTGTTCAAAAATTTTCGTATGGAAAAATTTGTATTTCAGACAATTTAAGGTTGCGAACACTTTTTTTTCTGTGCACAGTTCTTAAATTTCAACGCATTTTTTTTTCTTAAGCACGTTTTATGTTAAAATTTTGTTAGTTTAAAGAATTCCTCCATACATATTTTAGATTAATAATGTTGATATTTTATATTACACATAAGTCTTGCATTTATTTGATTATTTATTTCATTGGGGAGCTCGGTATTTAATAGATTTTAACAGATTTGTCATCTTCAAGGTTCCTATGTAGAAAAGTTGCAAGAAATGTACAACCTCCGTCTGCATAGTATAAAGTATTATTTTACATAACAAGAGTTAAAACTTATAAATACAAAAAAAAAAAAAAAAAGAGAACATCACAATGTTTTAATTCCCTTTTCTTCAAAACATCTTTTTTTTGGCCGCGAAGTTAAAGCGACGAAAATTTATTGGTAACCTTTGAGTTCATATAATTACGAGAATTCCGCCAACACTATAGCACCGTCAACAGCAGGATTTATACATAAGCTTTCATAGCATATTACCGAATTCAGCTGAAAGCGCTCTTTCTCTTACTTCAATAGAAAGATGAAAGAAAATCCCGCCAACCCTTCATATCTATCCTTATGTCCTTTGTGCAAGGATAACAGCTGCAGCCAATGATAGTTGTCTTCTATTTTTAGTCTTTGCTCAGAGGTACGAGTAAAGATATTCCGTCTTAGGCTGGATTTCCTCAAGAATACAGTGTTAAGAGACATTTTGAAAGAGATAAATTCTGTTTTAATATACTGAGCATTATTAAGTGGATTTTATAACTCACAGGAGTTCTTTTTCTGTGTGTAGCACTTTTCATTGTGATTCTTTTATGGTACAAATAACGCACGGTTTTTGGTTCGGTATACAACTAATTTGTTCCATTATTATTCTCCTGGTGGTATAAAAAATAGCAACATATCTAAAAGGAGCTTTTTATGACTGCCAACATAAATTTAAACAACGTGCTAAGAATAAGAAAATGAAAAGATTTTCCATTCCATCGTACAAATCGTAGCTGACATGCCGACTGCCTGAAAAAAAAAAAAATATTTCCTTACCAGGACAATTTTAGGATAACTAGGTATAATTTGACAGATCAATGCATTAAGTACATTAAAAACATTGAAAGATATTTTTAACACATACTTATTAACGCTGTGGATTACATAGATGATAATATCATATTAGTAATAATTGTAAAAGCACATTATCCTGCATAGTCATGTTTATGTTAAGGGAAATAATAATGTAACGCTAGGTATACATGAGGTAATTTTGACTCGCATATAAGTATTAGGAATAAATTACATAATAAGAATCATATAGTACTAAAAAAATGTTATATCCCTAGGTGGAAGCATTTATTTTAGAGAAAATAAGGTAGTGTTGAGACATGCTGCTACCAGTTTAGTTATGTAGAAACGCAAATAAAAAATTACAAAGTAGAAGATAGTAAAAAAAGACAATTACTTGCATAAAAATGCTTGTAATAACCATAAGTTTTTCATTTTGATGTGTAATACTTCTGTAATATGCTCGGAAGCCATCAACATTGCAATTCCTATATAAGAAGGTAAACGGTTAAATTTTGTCTTTTCCATGAATAAATTACAATCCCATTCTGGACTTTCTACCTCATGTGCACCACATTGGGGGGGGGGGGGCGGATGTTTCTTCTTCAGATTTTTGAAAAAAAAATACTTTTTAAGATATTCAAGGTCAAACAATGGCTTCAGTGACCTTGATAATTTAATGTCAAAATATCCTATTGGGTGACGTATCACATGAAACCCTATTCTAACGTCTTTAAAATGATACCGATAAAAATTGCTCTAGCTCTAATGGGAGCAGAGAGAAAAATGTTCTGAAAGTACCCGATCTTGACATTTTGTCATTTCTCAATTTTTTTAGGGGACCCCGCAAAAACCAAGGGCTGAAAGAATCTTTAAAAAAAAACAAAACCATTTTTTCTAATCGAATTATGTGTCTCCCTAAATCTTGCGAATTTCATTAGAATTAATTGATATGAATCTGAAAAGTATATTTTTTTCGTTGATATGACGTGACTACGACCGCTACGAATTTATTATATTCCTCAAATCAAAGCAAGTATTAATTACGATTTTACCCATGAAAAAAACAAAAAAGTTAATTTATATTCAAATATTTAGGATCACTGCTAATACTAAAATAAAACATTATATTATGTATTCGCTAATGTTGTCATTTAATTCATTTAATGGCAGGAAGTCTGAGTTCGGAATGTCGCTTTTGCATTTCTCGACAAGTGGGTTTCCAAAACAATCGAGAGAGAGAAATAAAAATGTTTACAAGTTTTTAAATGTTGTACCTAATTTTACAAACATGTATGAAAGCAAACATTATCGTTATATTTTTTTAATGCATTACATTTTTTACGTCCGCTGTTTAGAGAACTAAATTAATGCTTTTTATTTTTAAAGTCATATTTGTCTAGGAAAGAATGGTTTTTTTTTTTTTTTTGAGAGAAGGGGAACGTCTTTTATTCAATATTCAGCTTCACCTTTTCTCAAAAAACGAAAAGTTTTTTTTTTGTTAAAGTACACTACAATTGTTTTTAGATTACTGTTAATAACTAAAGTAATTAAATATTTGGTGCTTATTGAATTACGAACTTGAAAAGCTGAAGTAATATATTATGTTTCATTACAGCTAAAGTTTCAATTAATATATTCTACAAGCCTAGTTCATTTTTCTAACTATTTACCAATGGGGGAAAATGACTTTGGGGACAAGCTTGTTTTCTATGCTCAGTAGTTAATGATTATTTCCATCATTTCATTGACCTACTTTTGTATACAGTCATGAAACACAAAGAACGTGGTTGGAATAACTGACGTGGATGGAATTGAAAAAAATCATTTTGTAACCTAACGCTAAAGCAAAGAATTCATGCTAACTTTATAAGCTTAATGAAATGAAATGTTGTGTAAAACTCAAAAACAGGGATTTAACTACCCGATCCACCAACTGATCATTGCAACTGTATATTTCCCTATCTTCTGCAAATTGCATGAAAGTGTTAAGAGAAAGAATCAGTGAAATGGTCGACACATTGGCAGACTAACCGTTACACCGACAGACACACATTTTTCCCATTCCAAAAGCCCACTTTCAACTTTTTAGTTTTTAAGTCTTCTTGTAATTTATTTTCGGCTTTTTTAACGGTATTTTGACGACATTAACCCTGTGACTGATTATCCCGCGATTTCCATGTGCAACTTAGATGTAGCGAAAATTGTTCATCCCGCGATTTACACGGGCATGAGCTTGTTAAGTGTATTTAAAATATTATCTCGATGTTTCATCTTTAAAACGTCAGTAATGCTATAGTATTTGGACATTAATTGAGGTTTTATTCCAGAGATGGCTTTAATTGCATGAATTAGACAATTTTTAGCGAATCGAATTCGTTAAAAAATGAGTAGTCAGAGGGTTAAGCCTTCTTTCATACTTTTTACATTTTTGTCAAATTAGGCTGAAAAGTAAAGAACATTTTAAATTGATACTGGTTCTTAAGTGTATTTTGGTTTCTATTAATTTCTGAAGCGTTATAATTTTTGCAGTGTGTTAATCTCTGTCAGGAATTCATGTAGTATTCACGAATACTGAGAGTATTGTTAGGTTGAAACATATACGGCAAATAACGATGAATATTACAGAACATAGATGCACGTTAGTGATGGCACGAAGCGCAGTTTGGCCGAAGCGCCGAATACTGAAGCTTCGGTCAACCAATAGTCGAAGCTCCAGCCAAAGCTTACATATTGAGCTTTAAGAGTCAGCGCATAATAAATGTATATAATATCATATTATATTCCATATATTTCAATATTTTCAGTTTCAAACAACATTTTCAGCATACTTTGTATTTTTAAAATCAATACCACCAATTAAGGCATTATTTTTGCTTTGCACATGTAGTGACAGAAAAGCAAATATTTCAATTTTTTTAATTCCAAACATGAAGCATTTTTTGTAATTAAAAGCATTCTTTGAAATAAGTTGATGTTAATATTATTCAACTGATACCATTAAATAGTATATCACGGGATAATCTAATTAGAAATTAGTTTCTTTCATATTATAGTATATATATATATATATATATATATACATTTTTAGTGTAAAATTTTTGAACTTAGGGTTAATTTGCAAACGTAATGTGCATACTTGCTTTTTCTACCAGTAATTTTACCTAACCTTAACATTTATATTTAATAAAGCATTTAGTATGTTTAATTTTGGAGCTTTTTTAGTTGAAAACTTTTTTAGTTAAAAATTAGGCTTTTCCTAAAAGTAACAAATGAAATCAAGCCTTTATATCCTTCACTTTTCCTTCATATTCTTATATCAACGTTCCTTTGCAGAGTAAGCATTATAACATAGGCCTTTTATTTTTAGTATCTGTTGTAAATACGTTCTAAAGAGACAATGTTATCTTTTATTTATTAAAGTACCTACTACTTATTATCTAAGTTATTTAATAATCCCATTAAATTTTTTAACATCAGTTTCAGATCATCTTTTCTTAAATTTTTAACAAAAAACATTTCCTCCCAAGCTACCCAGGTGTGGAATGTCTTCATTCTTTAGTTTGCTTCAAAAGGGAAGGAGGAAAAACCTGTTCTAATATTCATATAATAATTCATATAAATATTAAATAAATATAGTCTATTGTAACTTATTTATTTCTTTCAACTTTCAAATTAAATGGAATATATTATTAAATTATTGGAATGGTTTGTGGTCACAAGGAACACAAACTTTTAAATTAAAGATCAATTTTACTAAGTTCTGTTATAAGGTATACATGTGTGCATAACTTAAAAGACAATATATTACATTAGAGTAATTCTTAAAAGAATATTTGCTACAGAAATTGTTATAGGCCAAATTGGTTGAATGTTTTTTCTATCTCTAGTTACAATGTTTTGTATGTAAAAGCACGTTGCCTGAAACGAAGTTTGAATGTCTCAATTTATACAATTACGTATTAATTTGTAATGTTCAAAATACGTCTTGAGTTAACATGAACAAGATCTTGTGGTCTACTACAGAAATACTATGAAAGCTTTTACAACTCCTCTTTTTAACTATTTTAAGCGGGGAAAATGATGTTATAAACAAAACTTTTGTATTAAACTGCAAAGAATTTTGAGCATCGCATTATTGTTCTTCCACATAATACAACATATTTCAAAAATGAAAGTTTATTTCAAAAGCAGAAGTAAAATTATCACTAGCATATTTAAGATTACCTCCGCAGAAATCTGCTTAAATTACCTTTAAAATGATATCATTATTATTTTCATGCAATGCACCGTTTTCCGTTATTATCTTTAAGAGGTCGTGAACATGTTACATTTTTCGGAACTTACTTTCAAACCTCACAAAAAATACCCACACATGAACCAACTGCCCATTCTTTAACAAGAAAATTAAAAAGGAAAAAAATAATCATTCTTTAGTGCAACCAGATTTGAAAAGGCATTATTATGCCACTAAAAAACCCTGAATCAAACGTTCTCCCCCCCCCCCCCAAAAGTAATTTCAAGATATTCGTGTTGAATAAATTACGAATCAAATTCAGCAACAATCTCCAACAATTATTGAAATCCAATAAATGAATATATCTTTATTCTATTTTTAGATTTAGTTATGCTCCGCGCACGCTATGGAAGTAAACACTGAATGGATAATGCCAAATAAAGAGCGTGATATTATTTAATTAGAAACTAGCGAAGTATTCTACAAATTAGACATTAATTATATTACGAAGATACGATGGATTTGGCGATTAAAAATTTTCATTTTGAATGATCATATCCAGAATCCGACAGTATCTTGATCTCTTACATTACACACGATAACATATCTTTTTTAATTGAACAACGGTCTCGCTAATGGCTTCTCAGGTATGACATACCTTGCGTAAAGTGAAAAATTAGTGCAATTCAAACATTCATGAAATATTTGTGCTCCTTGTTTTCTTTCTTTAAGCTATATTATATATGCCGTACAAAACGTAATTGTTTTATGGAAAAATCTTTTTAAATAGCTTTCTAAAATAAAAACATTAATTTTTCAAAACTTTTTTTGCAATAATTGTACTTTTATCTATTTTATTTGCAGTAGGTTGTATCGAACATCAAAAAAAATGTTTAAAAACATTGGGCAGAGACATATCTTAGAGAATTTCAAAAGTATATATATTATACATTCTTGTTTGTAAAGTTTTAATTTAAAATCCGGAATAACTTAATGAAAAAAAAAACCTTGCATAACAAAACTTAGGTCAGAAAGGATTTAATGGCTAGTAAATTTCATTCGCAACATGTGCATCTTTTTTCTCGGAGCACACATCATTCCATGTACACATCAACTATCTATGCACATTCTCCCATTATTTTCTGAATTTTCAAATGATGAGAAATTTTTGATTACTACAGTGTAAAAATTGTTGTTGTAAACTCAAACAAACAAAAAGTTACTTTGAAGTAAATTTTCTTAGCAAAAAATTGCTTGTATTCTAAAGATTAATAAGTACAGTTTTTAAACATGCATTGCATAAAGTTTCAAACTTTAAGAATATATACATGTAACTATACTTCATTTTGTTTTTTGTTATAAACCTCGTTTAAATTCGATTATTTCTTTACATTATGTATACATTTTGAATAAAGTGCTTGCACGATATAAGCTTTACGTATAATGCAAAGAAACGTGAATGCTGTACACCATTTTGAGCATCAAAGACACAAATGTTACTTTTAAACAACGAAAAATAATTTATTTTCTTGCTTCAAAATTTTTTCCGAGGGAACGCAGTTTTACAAGATAATATTCTAATCACGTTGTTCTTGGCCATTCGTTGTGTACATTAAGGTATTTGCATTGCAGTCACGTTCCATACAGAAAGTTTCATAGATTTCTGAGGCATGATTGCTAACTTGAAAAACCCGTGATTAAATTTATGTCATGGAGTCAAATTAGAAAAAGAAAAATAACAGTTTCTCATGCGTTTGAAATGCTATTGGTGAAAAGAAAAAGATGCTTAGAAGATAAGAAAATAATATAGTGCGCTGAGTTAAAATATTTTAAAGCTAGTATTTTAACAAACATAAAATATTTTAAAACATGAAGAATTCTTTTGAAAAAGAAGAAATTAATCTTCTAAGACATGTAAAGAAGATTATTTCAAATCAAGTGCATTTTAAACTGACATAAATAAATATTATTGCAATAAATTATAAAACGTGTTTGCACTTGCATACTTTGAAATAAAAAATTTATTTTCTTGTTACGCATTAAATTTTTATATTTACCAGTTCCCTCTTTAACGATATATTTTTAAATAAGTAAATGAATTCCTCTTTCGCTTAACATCCCATTTTCAAAACTTATCGTTTTTATCTATTACGAAAAAAAAAAAATCTCCAATGCCTTCGAAATTCTCTTTGATTTACTTTAATCTCTGATTTGACAAAAGCAACATCTTAGAATTTAAGCGAGTTATTTATTATATTTTAATTATAAAACAGAAAAATATGAGAGCAAAAAAATGTATCCTCTATCATATTCACGTGTATTGCATTCTCATTTGCTTCTGCACATAAACTGAATTTCCGGTTTTCCTATCGGTTCCAATTAGACTGGTAGCCAACAATGTTTGAAATCACCCACAATGTTTGATCTCCTAGATGAGATCATGATCCAACATTTCTATCACCAACAATGTTGCAACATGAGCGCATTCCAATATAAGTAATAGAAAACAATAAACTGAGTTGTTAAACAGAAACAATTGCGTCGCCCGGAGTTGCAAGATCTACCTCAAATATTGTGTCAACTCTCGGATGGAAAATTTGTCGTTCTTCTTCATTACAGTTCCTAAAAACAGCTAAGAATAGACTCGAAAAATTACGTCTGCACTTAAAATTTATCAGGATTAACATTCAACCTCTTTGGTTTCGGGTCCTTCTCAAAAATTGTTTTAATTCCAACATTCAATACTATGAAAAATATGCATCGTTTTTTTTCACAGCTTTTAATTATTTTCTGTTATATTTCTGAAATATTCTATAATAAGTTTCTGGATATTTATGAATGAGTGAATGAGGGAGTGAAAGAATGAATAAATAAATGCGTGAAGAAATGAGTGAATAAATGAAAAATAAATAAATAATTGAATAAATACATAAATGAGTAAATAAATGAATGAATAAACTAATGAAAGAATGAGTGAGTGAATGACTATGTGTTGACCGTTAAAAAAGGAATATTTGAGGTAATTAAGAACTGAAGCTAAATGACAAAAAGAGATAGATTCTAAATTTCAAGTTGGCGTATAAGGAAGAGTAGGCTCGTATAGTTCTAGACGGAACTTCTTATTAGATATCTACATAGTACCTCTCCCAATGCGTAATATTTCTAAACGTTTATACGATATTTTTTAATTGCAAATATGTGGTTTAGCTATTTATATTTCAAAAAAGTAAACTCATATTAATTTAAGTTGGTAAATAATTAAAAGGTTTAGATTTTTGATTCGTTTAATTAGTTGCTCTTGCTGTTTTTGTTTTTACATTCAAAAACATTATCACCTCATTTTTCTCTTTTCAAGTGCAAGCTATTAGTAGTACCTGAGTATTCTAAACATAGAATTCCCAATTATATTTGCATTATAAAGCGAACACAAGCTAAACAAATTATAGTTTCTTTTCAAAGCAGTGTGCATTTAAAGCGAATATCCTACATACCGCTTCTAACTAATTTCTTCGTAAATGCTGAGTAAAGATGCCCGTATTAACATCTAAATTTAACTCATTCAGACTGTTAAATCAGAATTCGTTATTCACTGAAGAATGATCCCTGATAATTACCTAAGCATCTAAATGAGTATAATGATTACCTATTCAACCCAACGGCGGCGCTTACGTTAATGATCATCATTTGCATTTCAAAAGCAACAATGATATGAAGTATCACTACAGAATACGCATAACGCGCATATATAATGAAAGGAACTTGCCTGTATTACATATATTCTGTACTCTAATATAAATTTCTTCTCACTAAAATATACTTAATTGCTCTATGGAAACTTTATTCAACAACTAAAACATATGAGGAAATATCTATATAACTAAAACGTTGAAATACATTCGATAAAATCGTAAACAAAATATTACATATTTCGTTACAATTAACGTTTGTTTGAATTATGAGAAAACACAATGCAATCTTTGATTTAAAATTTTTAAAGAGCTTTTAGCTGAACAAATTTTTTATCTTCTGCGTAACCTTTCTCTGTAACTTTGCTTAAACCTACCTCTCTAAGCAACCTCCTTTAAATGCATAAAAATCAAAACATACATTTTTCTTACTCAGTTCATAAAAATTCAGTTCATATAATTGTAAAATCGTAATGCAACTCAGTTTTTTACGAAATATGTTACAATAAAAAGTTGTTCGTTATGATACAATGATGAATTCGACTGCTAGATATAAACTAAGAATTTCTTAGAACCATCAATAGCGAAATAACGTGCTAATTTTAAGGGAAATACAAGTGTCTTTGGATGTGTAACCGAATGCTCACCGTTGTTTAGTGACACAGCTGCTCAAAATTCTATCAAAAAAGTACATTTTGTTACGGGGAAACGTCATTTCATTTCAGAATTCAGCCGTTATCGTTTTTCCGAAGGAAAAAAAAAACCGATATCAGTGAGTTAGACAAAATCAGTTGTTAAAATAAGATTTGATTTTTTTTTGCAAAAACGTTTAAGCCAATAGTGTTTTAGTTTTACGGTAGTGTCTCTGTTCTGTTCATAAAAATTATGACATTTTTGGAAACGTAATCCTGACCACTGCTGAGTAAGTCACCTGCGATTTATTTTGATTGATTTTCCAAAAGTTCATATTAAAATATTGGAGATTGTCTAGATAGAGTGATTATGTTATTTCTTTTGGCGTGCAAGAGATTAATATTTATGAGTTGGCATGCATTTCAGGCTAAATGACACATGTAAAAGAAAAGCAACTGGCTTATTAACTAGTTTTTACACGGGTATTTAGTTGTGTATTTCGAATGTTATATGGTTGAATATTTGAATGAAAAGTTGGTGGGCCAAGAATACTCATAAAGGGACTAATTTAATAGCGACACGTTTTTTTATCAGTAAAATTGTACTATGAAAATCAAGCTAATCTTAATGAATTCCATAATGCAAATGTCTGCAGTGAATAAATGTATTTCAGAATTATTTTAACGAGCGTTTAAAGCTTTTTGGCTCACTCCATCTCCGATTTGGAACAATTCCAAAATCTGTCACTGGAAGAAAGGGCTTTTAGTACGTAGTATTTGCAAGAGGATTACAATCATGAAAAACACGGTTCATTTCTTTCCAATTATAATTTATAATTATTAACTTTTGATAAGTAATTAATTTCGCTTTCTTTATGAACATCACGTAATTAAAACACGGGCTTTGAAGAATATCAAAGACATCTCCTTTGGAAAACGCTACATCATTTAATTAAAAGGGAATTACAATCATTAAAAAGAGATGAAACTTCGCTTCCAAATTCGAAATTTCAGAGTAAACAAACTTAATAATCGTAATGGTAGAAGCAATATACAAAAACATAACGCGGGGAACTTCCTTTAAATTAAATATTAAACTCAATATTGTTTTTCTAGTCTGTTTCTAATCATCAAAAGAATAGCTGAGAAACAGGACATTATCATCAACGTATATATATTGTTACTAGTGATGGCACGAAGCGCAATTTGGTCGAAGCGCCAAACACCGAAGCTTTGGCTGTACGTATAGAGCTTTAACATTGAACACACCTTAAACGTATATGACATCATATTGTATTCCATGCATGTTTTTATATTTTTAGTTTCGTACAACATTTTCAGCTTATTGCCGTAAGTTGCTTTTAAAATTAATGCCACCAATTAAGATATTTTGGCTTTGTACTAGTTGTTCAGTGGAGAAATGACGAACAGAAAAAAAGCCACCAAATGGCATTACGAACTCTATGAAAAAAAGAAGGAAGGATTGAGAGACTTGCCCCGAGACCCAGTCAAAAAATCTTGTTATGAACGCATCATAAAATTCTGTGTGTAAATATTTCATTCAAATCATCTAAGTTTTGAAATTATGTCTAAGGAAAATAAATCTAAGCTCCATGCAAATCGTGTCCTTGGTAAGTTTCAATTCAATCTGATGTGTTAATTCCTTTAATGTTTTTTTTTCTATTTAAAATCCATTTCTATACAGTCCACTGTTATAACCTCCAAACATTGGTCCTAAACGACCCGGAGAAGCGATTATGGATAAAATGTAGTTGATTTGTTTAATTGTTTAATTATTAAATCAAATGTATTTGTAATTTCTTTAATTGTTTAATTTGTAAATCAATCGTACTTGAAAAGTTTCGATTCTTCGATTCAGCTTATCATTCCATTCTTTGTATTCATTGTCCGTTCCTTCTTCCATATTCTGGCAAGATGCCAAAACATACAGCTGCTTATAATAAATTTCTTTTTTGTTGCAAAGAGATAGAACGTTTTGCTGTGAAAAAAATGAGGTGTTACTGGAAGGAAGTTCGTATTTGGAAAATGTGCTTTTGAAGCTTAAATCGCTGGATGAAAAGTTGAATGATTCTTTTATTGGTTTATCAGAGGCTGAGTCAAACGATTTTGAATATCATAAGTTTGCATTGTCTCAGGATTTGGTTTTACAAACCATTTCGGATATTGAGAGTGTTATTAATTCCAAATCTGAATCTGGTAGTTTGGATGAGCCATTAAAAGGTGCTAATTGTAATCTAAAATTACCAAAGTTTGATTTGCCTGTTTTCTCAGGCCAGAAAGATGGTTGGCTAGGGTTCAAAGATATTTTTGAGTCAGCAATCCTGAATAATACTCAGTTAACGAATCTACAACGATTGCAATATCTTTTAAGCGCAGTACAAGGAGACGCCTTAAGACTAATTAGGGGGTTTCCCATTTCGGAACAAAATTTTGTGCAGGCTTGGGATACTTTGGTTTCTCGTTATGATAACAAAAGAGAACTTGCTTTTGTGCAACTTTCAAAATTCATGTCTCTAAAGTCTGTTAAATTATCTGAAAAGGGGCTGCATGATTTATTGGATACTGTTAACGAAGCGCTTAGAAATTTAAAAACCCTTGGGTTTGAGAAAAATTCTTTTGTAGATATAATTTTGATATTCATTGTTGCAAATAAATTAGATGAATCATTAATTCAAAAATGGGAATTATCTCTTGATGGAAATATTCTTCCAACTTTGGAAAATCTTATTGATTTTTTGGATCGACACGCTCGTAGCATGCATGGAGCCTAGGGAATCTATTACTAATTCTAAACCTAAATTTGAAAAACGGTGCATTGCTGGAAATGCGTTAGTAAAGGCAGAAACTTCTACTTTAAGTTCGGCAGCTTGTAAATGTTGCACCAAATTGCATCCAATTTTTAAATGTGAAAAGTTTAAGTCGCTAAGTCTTGACAAACGTTGGAATTTCGTCAAACAAAACAAACTTTGTATCAACTGCTTTCGAGTAGGACATTTTTCAGAGAAATGTTTAATCTCAACTTCATGTAAAGTATGTCAGGGTCACCATCATAGTCTACTACACCGTTTCAAACCTACCCCTTCATTGGAGGCACTGGAAAGAGAAAATGTAGTTTCCGGACTTAACCCAACAGAAGAAAGTGCCCAATGCTTCTCTAACCATATAGCTAAATCGAATATGGACAGTTATGTACTGTTGTCGACAGCTATCGTAAATGTCACAGGTTCAAATGGAATAGTTTTGCCAGTTAGGGCGCTCCTGGATAATGGTTCTCAGACAACTTTGATTTCAAACGAACTTTGTAAGAAACTGAACCTTCCACTTAAAACAGCTAAGTTTTTAATTTCGGGAATCAATGATAGTGTTGCCGAAACTTCACATTTTGAAGTCCGTATAACTTTCTCACCTAGAATAAATAAAGAAGTTTTTGAAACTCGAGCATTAGTTGTTGGGAAAGTAACTTCTGAATTGCCAAATTTCAAAGTTCCCGATATCAAATGGCCTCATCTAGAGGGACTCACGCTTGCAGATCCAGAATTTAATGAAACTAAACCAGTCGAGATGCTGTTGGGAGCAGATATCTACGCAAATTTAATATTGGGACAAACCATCTTTGGCCCCAAGGGATCTCCAGCTGCACTTAATTCTAAATTAGGCTGGTTATTATCTGGAAGAATCTTCTCTAAAGCTATAACTCACACTGCAAATAACATTTTGAGTTGCCATACGCAAGTGAACCTCGACAGAGAATTAAAGCGGTTCTGGGAAATTGAATCTGTCCCAGAGAAATCATTCATTGATCATGAAAGTGAAATATGTGAGGACATATACGCATCAACAGTCTCCGAAAATTCTTCAGGAAGATACATCGTAAATTTACCGTTTAAAGATGACAGGGAATTAGGAGATTCGAAATGCCAAGCATTAAAACGATTCTCCTATCTGGAAAGCAAGCTGAAGAGAGAACCTGCATTCCATAAAGACTACTCTGCGTTTATGCAAGTATACATCGATTTAAAACATATGACTCTGGTTCCAGCTAGTGAAGTCACTTCAAGTTCCCAACAATTCTACTTGCCACATCATGGAGTACTGAGAGAAGACAGTACGACCTCGAAGCTTAGAGTAGTACTCGATGGATCGGCTAAAAGTTCGAATGGTGTATCTTTAAATGACATTCTTCTCGTAGCTCCAAAACTTCAATCTTCCATTTTTGAACTGCTAATTCAATTTCGAACATTTAGGGTGGCTCTTTCTGCGGACGTGGAAAAGATGTTTCGACAAGTTCTGGTGAATCCTGAACATACAGAATATCAAAAAATACTTTGGCGATTTGACCCTCATCAAACTATTGACACTTACAGATTGAATACGATTACATATGGCTTAACTAGTTCTCCGTATCTTTCGATTCGAACACTAAAGCAACTTTCTATTGATTACGCAGAAGAGTTCCCAAATGCTGCCAAAACCGTATCAGAAAACTTCTATGTCGACGACTTGTTGACTGGAACTGATTCTATTTGTGAGTCATTGGTCTCTGACTTAAATACAATCTTAAGTCGAGGGGGATTTACTTTGAGAAAATGGTCCTCGAATCTCCCTGAAGTTCTCGCACAACTCCCAAGTGAATTGAGATCTAGTCTTAAAACTATTCAACTGGAAGAAGACCAAAAGATAAAGCTTTTGGGGTTATATTGGAACTCTGAAGAAGATATTCTACAAATCAAAATAGCGGATCAATATCCCGTTCACACGAAGAGACAACTCCTCTCAGTCATCGCAAAAGTATACGATCCACTTGGATTCTTGTCTCCAACTACCATTCTCATGAAAATCATTATGCAAGATTTGTGGAAAAGTCAAGTTTCTTGGGATGCAGAAATTCCTGATGAAATAATGAAGACTTGGAGAGAATTCTACTCACAGATTGAAGATTTGAAACTTATCAGAGTTCCAAGGTACCTGAAGATGAGCTCGTACAAGAATATCCAGATTCACGGTTTCTGTGACGCCTCCATCAAGGCATATGCAGCTGTAGTTTATCTCCGTGTTACCAGCAACACTGAAGAAAACTACGTCAGTCTAATAGCAGCGAAAACTAAGGTAGCTCTCATCAAATCAATAACTTTGCCAAGATTGGAGCTTTGTGCAGCCTTATTGCTTGCCCAACTATGCGCTTCAGTTGTTGAAGCATTAAAATCAGTCAAGATCGATGAAACCCATCTTTGGTCAGATTCTCAGATTACCTTGAGTTGGATAAACTCACCACCTTCCAAAGGAAACCATTTTGTGCTGAATAGATCTAACCAAATCAATGCTCTTATTCCTCATGCAAAGTGGCATCACGTTCCTGGCATCATGAATCCAGCAGATTGTGCTTCAAGAGGTATCATGCCACAGAATCTCCTACATAATACACTTTGGTGGAATGGTGGCTTTCTGAAGGACAATTTCCTGAAACCCTCCTTTCAAACTCATCCGGCAGCGTTGAGGAACCATCCCACTCTTCTGACATCCTAGTTCATGTGACAAAAACGAATCATATCCCGAGTTTTTGTGCAAATATTCTTCATTTTCAAAGTTAGTTCGTGTAACAGCTTACATCCTAAGATTCATAAACAACATCAAAACTACAAGTAAATCATCAAGAACTTTGAAAACACTTGAACTTGATAGTGCAATCCAGTTCATCGTGAAAACTCTTCAAACTCAAGCATTTGGCACCGAAATACATGCATTAAAACAAGGAAAAGCGTTACCACATAATAGCAAACTCTTGCAACTGAACGTTTTCCTAGATTCTTCTAAAATCCTTCGTGTTGGAGGACGTCTGTCTCATCACCAGTTGCTCTCTCAAGATCATAAGCACCCGATGCTAATTCCAAACGACCACGTCGTAACAAAGTCCCTCATCATGCAATATCACCTAAGATATTTGCACGCTGGTCCGCAACTTCTTTTATCGCTTCTTCGTCAGAAATTCTGGTTCACTAATGGAACATCTTCCGTTAGACAAGTCGTCAGAAGCTGCATTACTTGCCTAAAGTTGAAGAAAAGAACTTGCCAGCAGACGATGGGTGACTTACCTGCTGAGAGAATTACTCCAACCAGACCTTTCCAAAAAACTGGTGTAGATTTCGCTGGTCCAGTTATCACTAAGCCTAATCTGGTCCGAAGCAAAGTAAAAGTGAAATCTTACATATGTCTTTTCATCTGCTTATGTACGAAAGCTGTTCATCTTGAAGCAGTGTCCGATTTGAGTACTCACGCCTTTCTTGCTGCATTCAAACGTTTCATCATTCGACGCGGTCTTCCTACAGATATGTATTCTGACAATGGCACTAACTTCAAAGGAGCATCTAATCACTTAAAGAAACTTTACAGTCTGATCAAACACCAATCGGTTCAAACCTTTGTGGCTCAAGAAATGATCACTTGGCATTTCATTCCTCCATATGCACCCAATTTTGGTGGTCTTTGGGAAGCGTCAATAAAGTTAACTAAGACCCATTTAGAGAAGCTTTGCCATTCAACTCTTTTAAACTTCTTCGTCCCATCTTTAAAATATCTTTACTCTCCCGGGCCGGAGGATGTTCAGTGGAGAAATGACGAACAGAAAAAAAGCCACCAAATGGCATTACGAACTCTATGAAAAAAGGAAGGAAGGATTGAGAGACTTGCCCCGAGACCCAGTCAAAAAATCTTGTTATGAACGCATCATAAAATTCTGTGTGTAAATATTTCATTCAAATCATCTAAGTTTTGAAATTATGTCTAAGGAAAATAAATCTAAGCTCCATGCAAATCGTGTCCTTAGTAAGTTCCAATTCAATCTGATGTGTTAATTCCTTTAATGCTTTTTTTTGCTATTTAAAATCCATTTCTATACAGTCCACTGTTATAACCTCCAAACACTAGTAGCACCATAAAAGTAGTTATTTCTAATTTTTTATTGCAAATAAATAATATGAATCATTATTTGGAATATTAAAAGCCTGTTCTGCAATTAGGTTGAATTTTATAATAACCGATGTACTATCGAATCTATTATTAATGCTGTATCTTATTACTACAATAGATATCTACCCATTTTTAGCCTACTTTCCCGTAAAAGTAAAAAAATAAAATAAATATAGCATGAAAGAAGGCTTAATGTATCGTAAAAATATCGTTAAAAATAAAAAAAAGTCAAAAAAAAGTGAAGTAATTAAATAAAGATTGAAAAATAAAAAATTTGAAAGTAGGGTTTTGAGATGGGGAAAATGTGTGTCTGTCGGTCTGTCTGTCGGTCTGTCGGTCTGCCCCCCCCCCTAATAACTTTTGAACGAATTGTCCGATTGGAAAAATTCTTTTTGCATTCGAAAGATCTCGGCGAGGACATCTCATTTTCATACTTTACTTTTTGATTTGAACAATTTTTTGTTCAATTTCGAACAGTTAAAAAAAATTAACATTAGCGCCTACGGGCGAAAATGAAGCAAATTATGTAAACTCTGGGCACAAGACCCAAGTTCCTATTGTAAGCTTATTGAGAGGAGTTCTCAGCGTGAAATATTGATTTGAACAGTTTTTGTTCATTTTTGAACAGTTCAAAAAAAAAAAATTGTGGCATTTTTCCATTATTCCGGCGCAGACGATAAAGTCGCCAATAATGATGCAACCAAACGGAATATCGTCGTTGTTATCCTTTTGTGTGTTCCGTCGCCAAAAATTTTGCTCGGCGAGATTTGCGCCTTGATAATGAAAAGGTACCAAATTAACATTAGCGCATACGGGAAATTTCAATCCCATATAAATCCTGATCTAAATGACGGATTGGCTCGCAACAAACTTTATCAGAAAGATATTACGCTGTAGAACATGTACTGTTACGAAGCTCAACAAGAACTGAACAAGCCTGTTTTCCTATGAAACTTTTGATCGGGATTTTTAAGGGCATTTCTCAATAAATAAATAAATGAATGAATGAATGAGTGAAAGAATGAATGATTGAATCGATAAAAGAGTGAAAGAATTAATGAATGAATAAATGAATGAGTGAAAGAACGAATGAATGAATAAATGAGTGAATACATGATAAAGTAATTAAATGAGTGAATGAATGAAAAAATAAATAAACTCGTGATAACTACATGAATGAGTAAATGAATGACTGAATAAATGAAAGAATGAATGACTGAGTGAATGAATATGTATTATCCGTTGAAAAAGTATATTTGAAGTAATTAAGAACTAAAGCTAAATGTGAAAGAGAGAGAAAGTGATAGCTATATTATAAATTTGAAGTTGGGTGTATACGGGAAAGTAGGCTCGTATAGTTCTAGACGGAACTTCTTGTTATTTAAAAATTTTTGAACTGAAGGGGAATTTGTTAGAGTAATATACATGCATTCTTCCTTACTAGCCTATCACTTAGTATTTATATTTATTAAAACATGTCGACAGGGGGGCGTACTGGTAAGGCTCAGGTCTCGTACGCCCAAGATCGCAGGTTCGAACTTGGCCCAAGACGGTGGATTTTCAAGATGCAGAATATTGTCTGCGCTCATGCCGCATGATTGTGCGGCATGTTAAAGATCCCTTGAGTATCCGTTTGGCTCGGATACTCGGCTAAATTAAATACCTAGTGCAATTCGCATCAAATCAGAGCTCAGGTGCCGCCATCCAGGGGAAACTGAGCGTCCAAATTCTCAGTGGCAATGGCATCCACCGACAGTGGTGCGACTTGAAAAAATTGGAAGCCTATTCCCGGGGTACGCACTAGGTCTGTAAAGGTTAAGGACCATACGCAGCCTCATTAGAAAGAAAGGAAAATTTATTAAAACATTAAGTATGTATAATTTTGGTATTTATTTATTTAACAAACATTGAACTAAAAGCTAGATGCTTTCTTTAAAGTAACACACACACAAATGAAATCAAAGCTTTATATCTGCCAGTTTCATTCATAGTTCTTTTTCTTTTTAGTACTCATTTTAAATAAGAACTTAAAAAAGCTTATGTTATGATTTTTTATTGAAGTACAGTTGAGTTTGGCTATAGTGACAACTCTGTTATAGCATCAAGAAATTCCCAGTTACTTTAATCACTCACTACTAATGGTGATCGCTTAAGGCGTCATAAATAACCCGGTCCCTTGAATAACTTTAAAAACCTTTCACTGTACTTAATATTTAATTTTAAGTTATTTTATACTTCCATTAGAATTTTCAGTACCTATTTCAGTTTTACTTCTCCTTTCTTTAAGTTTTTAATATAGTGGGGGGAAAAATCCCCATTATATATAGAGACAGAGAGTGGGAGCAAAAGGTTCAATTATCCAGCATTCAAGTAATGTTGGGGGGGGGGGGGGAGGAAGCTCAGGTATTCAGAACATTGACAGAGCGAAGTTGAGCTCCCCCCTCCCCGTCACTTACATGGTATTCTTTTTCAAGAATAGAAAGAAAAACTTGCAAGATATGTGTATATCGGTTCCAGTGATCCATTCCCTCCGCTTATTATAGACGCATTTTGATCCAATGTCGCCTTTTCTTTCTGTTTATTCCTATGTTTTAGGAACAACAACAAAAAAAAAGAGTTCATAATCTTGCATTTACTCATTACAATTTATATATTTTAGTTGGTATATTTTCGTTTGACATAATAATTGTAAAAATAATATTTACATCATTAATTGCAATAAGCCGAATCGGCCGAACCACAGCTCATGATTCGGCTAGGCCGAAGTTTCGTTCCATCTTTAATTGTCACTATTTAAAAAATCAACCAATACATAAAAAAACGAAATAAAATAAATAAATAATTAAAAAGATCTTTATTGGAATTTTTATATCTAATTATATTGTGTTCAGTAGTAACTTCGAAACAACCAGCTCCATTTTTAACCGACTTCACAAAGGAAGGAGGTTATACATTCATAGTGTATGTATGTTGTTTTTTTTTTTGTTTCTGTTTATTTGCACCAGATGAACCGATTTTCATGATTTTTTTTAATCGATCGAGGGTGGTTTCCCACAGGTACCGTACCTCCGTTTGACCATATTCGATGCATAGAACAAAAGAAATGGGCAGAAATGTGGCATGATTTTTGTTTTTTCATCCACAACTTTTGACTAAATAAACCGATTTTGAGGATATTTTTTTTAATAGATAGAGGGTCGTCTAACTCAAATATCGTACATCAATCTGACTACATCTGTTTTTCAGAAAAAACGTTGCAGGTGAAAAATAAGTATTTTTTTTATTTTAATTGGAAAGGCTTGACTTGATTTTTCTTTGTTGGGAAAACTATTAATAAATATAAAAGTTATTGTTTAAAAAGTGTTTGTTGCCATCGTGCTATAATATTAAAAGCAATTACAGCAAGAGTTTGACTGAAGGCTTCTCTGAGGCAAAAATTAAATCCAATCAGTTTGTTTGCTAAAATCGACTTCAAAACGAAATTTTTCAAACAAATGTTTAGTTTTAATTTTTATTCAAAGAAGGTTTGCCCTTTGATATGGATTTTAGAAAAATAGAGTATTTATATGGAAAATGTATTTACACTAAAAAGAATAAAATAAAATCATTTTTATAAAAAAATAGAACCGACTTCAAACTATAAATTGCTCTAAAAAGTGAAAAATAAATTAATTTTTTAAACTACATCGATGTGACTTTTAAACATAGTTTTAGAAGTCGGTGCAAAATTATGAGTCTAATTACCATTACACCATTTGCTACTTCATATTGGAACTGTTGATAATTCTGGGAAAATGTATATGTTTGTAATTGATTCATGATTACAAAAGATTTCATCTATCCTAATTTTTCACCGACTTCTAAAACTATGTTTAAAAGTCACATCGATGTTGTTTAAAAAATTAATTTATTTTTCACTTTTTAGCGCAATTTATAGTTTGAAGTCGGTTCTATTTTTTTATAAAAATTATTTTATTATATATTCACTACAGATATAAGTTACACATTACTATACGTACAAATAGGGTATTGCGGCCTGGACAGAAAGTTCTTTACTTGCAACTATTTACATATCTCTTCTCTACCTACCAGTTCTTCTCCTTAAACAGTTTATTATGCATGCTGATCAACGGCACCACTATAAAAGGACAACTAATTATTCTTAGGATATCGACATTATCTGCAGAGACTATTTACTAGCTACCTTACTTCTCTTCGCCTTTTCTTTTCCTTTGTGGTAGATTCGGAGTTGGCAAATTTAAATCCGAAACAGAAAAAAAAAAGTCGATAAGCAATAGTAAATAAAGGACATTTAGAGATATTGATTAAATTTAAAAAAAATCATTTGAAGTTTGCCAAAATGTAATAAGAGTCCAGTGATGGTGTTAAAAAATTTGAAATTTAATACCATGCTTTGTATTTCTACCATTTGTAGTGTAGACTTGGGACATGTTTCTGAAGATGAAGTTCCAGACCCAATTAAGTTTCGCATTACATTCATGTAACTTCATAACTAAGCATAGGTGTTTGGCCTTGTACTGATAACATTAAAAAATGACTTCGGCTGCTAACATTTGGAAAGTTAGACACTTTCACTGAATTTATTGAGACAAACACCCGAATAAAATTGAATATATACCTCTATGAGTTTTGCTGATGAGATAATCCCTATTCCATTAAGTTTTATCTCTTATTGTAACAGCCTCAATTTGGCAAGATTCCAAAATTGTATCAACTGAAATCCAAGAGCATAAAGTCATAATGCGTCTTCCACTTCAGATGCTTTGATGCTATCAATGATAAAGATTTAATGCCTATAATAAAACGAAATAGGTTGCGTCATTTTAACATCTTATATGTATAGGGAGAATATTCTAAGGATGGAATTAATTTTGTTACCAAATCGTCTCATTTGAAACGTGTGCCAATGGAAAGTCAGAAATCCGAAAAGGATTTTTTTTTTTTTTTTAGGTCAATGTTCCGTAAAATGGGGCAAGTAAAAAAAATATTTCATTGAAACACGTAATAACTGAAAGTGAGTTATTGACCATAACAGGAAAATGCTAGTAAGTTTAACTGCTCGTAACTACTGCAAACTTTATTTTAATTAAAAATACTTGTTCAGAAGCACGCCTCTATGATCCCTTTTATACTTTAAAACACCGCTTTTAAGTTGGGGGTCGCACTGAGATATACGCGGGCACGATCTGATCGAAAAATTAAGAAACATCATTTTATTGAATGAAATATCTCAAATAATAAGGAAGTATTAAGAAACTTAATTGAGTGCAAATAAAATTTTATTGCAAGGGGATCGCAAGGCGTTATAAAAACATTTTTCAGCTTTTAAAAGTTAAAAACGTAGGGGTAAGTTCTACATTTTTAGAGTGAATATGGGAACAAGCCGCAGATTTTATATAAGAAGATAAAGGCAATATATATTGCTGTAAAATCTGAACTGTACCTCGACCTATAAAATTTAAAATATTTTATTTACATTATTATGCTTAATATTAATATAAAGTACATATTTGAAACATTATTAAACCTGAAAAAAAAGCAAGTTTTTCAGACTGAAATTTGCAATTATTATTCTTAACAACAACAACAACAACAAAAAAAAAGATTACATCAGCAAAACATCATGAATTTTCACACACATTATAATATAACATTTTATTAATTCATAAAATGAAGTCATAGGCCGATTGAAATATGGTATTCTACACACTTTGACTTCTGAAAAAAAATCATCGATGTATTTGAAATACTCTTGATAAAGCATGCGAAAAAGCTTCTTTTGTTACCCTAAATTTCTCTTCCTTCAATCATGAGTTCTTATTTTGGTCACGTGGCTAATAGAATACTACAGAAAAGATTTAAAGAAATAGTACTTGTGTGGACTTTATATAATCAGGTTGGAAATCTTGAAATAAAAGCTGACTGAGAGTACAGAATTCGGTAAACTTTATTCACGTCGATCGGGAGCTTCGTGATTAGATTAGGAGATGAAGGAGAACTGCTTGATTTAACAAGAGAATGATACATTTTGTTCCTAATTCGATTTACTGAAACACAGAGAAAATTGATGTATGTAGTCTTTCCTTTGCCTGGAAAAAAGGAGGTGCCTGTAGAAAGTAATTTTATGATTTGCATCAAGTTTGTTGGAAAAATTCAATTTGTTAAAATTGATTTACTATATCAGTAGAAATTTATCAAAATGTCAAATTGAGATGTGTATTTTTTTAATTAAAAAAAAAAAGTTTCTAAAGCATATTTTAAATGAAAATTAAAAATGCGTTCATGTATATATATATATATAAATGAAGTAGAGCCAGGACCAGCGGGACCAGCAACTATTCATTTCGAACATTACATGCGGGAACGATGGATCCAAGTTATACTGTATGTTGTATATTCAGTGAACTACGAGGACGATGAAGAAAGCAATGATGGCATATTTATTTCAGTCAAAAATGTATACCGTCTGCACTTGGCGATGGTTCTATCGAAGATAAGATTTGTTTGCATTATTCATATGAAGAAATATGTGTCGCGATTTTAAGTCAAATAAAAAGAGAGAAAGAAAACATTTGAAGAGGAAAGAAAGCATGAGAAGTGAATTAGATGAATTAATAAAAGCATGATTATAATTAGTGGCAAATGTGAGATTTTATTCAGAGAAAACAAAATTTTTTTCAGCAATGAAAATATCAAACCATTTTCTTGAAACTGATAACTAGTACATTAAAAAAATTACCCTGACTCTCCACATTTATCAATACAACGGGATGAAGCCTTGGACAAATGGTACGTGTTACACTAACAGCAAAACACCATCGCGCGGCTGGGGGTGGGCAACAGAACATGAGGAGGAGAAATGTATGACGCTATATTTTTTTTCTGTGACGAGTCCCGTCTTAAGTATTCATCTTGTTAATATCAGCATTTTCATCTTTAGAGACCGGGAACTAGAAACAATTTTGCGTGCGTCAGTGCACGGAAGGGCATTTTGCGGTGGGGGTTTGATACCAGGGTTCGAAAATAGGATGTAAAAGTTAGGCGTGATTAGCACCTAGCTGTTTTATTTTAGTTGCCAAAAGTGTTATGCTAGGCGTCATTTTAAAATAATTCAAATTACTTGGGCAGAGATAACAACTGATAACCATGAAGTCTGTTGTGCCATGGTTAAAAAACAAATCACAACCCTACTGAGAAAATTATTGATAAGTAAGAGAGAAATGTTCAGAAATCAATTGAGAAGTTGGCAATTTTACTTAAGTTAATGAATCAATATAAACATTTATTTTAATAAGTGCCTATTAAAAAAAAACTAGTTAACTGGCTTAACTATTTTTTCAAGTGTTATTTACAATCTAGTGTTACTTACAAAACTTCATTTGTAAGTAAAAATTTACGATTCAAAAGTTTGCAGGTCAAGAAGTTACGATTGTCCTCATAGGTATCACAAAAACTCAAAATACAGAAGATCAGATGTATGTAAAATTGTACTGTATGTAAAATTACAATTGTACAAAGTTATACTGGGTTGAAATAAATACATAAATGTAAAATGAATACTTCGTGACAAAATGTGGTTGTCAAACTACACGTTTTATGAAAGGTTAGGCGTCAAAAATGACGACTGGATGTGAAATCGCGGTCGTCAAACGGGAATTTTTAGTTGCAATATACGACTAACGACCTCTAATTTTGAACCCTGTTTGATACCTATCAAGACATCTCCATTGATGGGCGCACCGACCTCCACATCATTCGAAATGGAGCTTTGACCAGTCTCCTAAATAGGGATGAGATTCTGAGACCTACTGTAATCCCTTAAATTGCAGCCATTGGAGATAGTTTCATTTTAATGGACGACACATCGTGCTAAATTGGGGAATGACTTCTTTTTGAGAAAGGAAGCACTCGAATGGAATACCCACGACATTCTAAGGACACGAATCCAATAGTTTGTTTAGGACAGTCTAAGCATGCAAATTAGTAACCGCCTCCCCTCCCCTCAACAACTCCAAGAACTGAAAAGAGCTGTCCCGGAGTAGTGAGGCGGAGCACCCCAGTTCTTAAATAATAACCTCATTCACTCCATGCCTCAAAGGTGTTCGATGTTGCTGGCCATCTGCGTAAACCATACAGACTACTAGAAACGATTTTACTCCAAGAAAATACCTTTTTAAAAACTTTTTTCTCATATGCACAAATTGTGGTTTTCCCTTTTTACACAAACGCTCAATAAGATGTATATTTTTCCAGCCAAACATGTGTAATCGCTTTCTTATATAGAACATCAAGTCTATCGAACATGTATCAATCATCAAAACAATTTCTCAGCCGCAAGATCCAGCCACAATTTCAAAATTCTTATATTGTTTCGAACAGTATAGTGGAATGTTAAGAAAGGGGAGGTGCAGTCACAGACTAAGCAGATAAAATAAAATTTGTATTTCTTTGCTTTAACAGCAGAGAATTAGCCGTAAAAATAAAAACATGTAAGTGTACTGAAAAAAAAAGAAGAAAAAGGAAAAGAATAAAAGCTCGTGGATTTTGTACAATCGGCCTCTTTTTTACTAACATGGAAAAAATATCAACCTCTTAAATGCTTTTTAAAGAAAACAATGTTTCGCAAAGGCTTTTTTTGTTTCTCCTATATGTAATACAAAAAATCATTAATTAAAGGTTGCATACAAAACATCCAGTCTGTACAAAATAAAATTTAAAGATTTAGAATTTGTGTATATTTAGCATCAACAACACATAAAGCATTTGCTGTTATAACTGCACTGATGAAATATCATTCTATTATAACGTCATACGTAAGTGTACACTTCACCACTATTTATTTCTTAAAGCTGTAATTTATGTGTGTAAGCAAGGCAATAGTCGAAGCAAAAAAAGTAGAGTGCAGCAAAACTGTGAATACTTAAAATTAGAAAATTATAGATATCAAGAAGTTCCGTCTAGAACTGTACGAGCCTACTTTCCCGCATACACCAACTTCAAATTTATAATCTAGCTATTTCTCTCTCTCTCTCTCTTTCTCGTTTAGCTTTAGTTATACCTTTTTTAACAGTACATATTTATTCACTTATTCACTCATTCATTTATTCAGCATTCATTCACTCATTAATGTATTTATTTGATCATTTACTTATTTTTTAATTCATTCGGTCATTTATTCATTCATTCTTTCACTTATTCATTTAATCATTCATTAATTCAAAAACATTCTTGAAAATCCCGATAAAAAAAATTTCATAGGAAAATAAGCTCATTAGTTCTTTATGAACTTTCTATCTGCAGATGTTCTACGTTATAAGAGCTTTCCGATAAAGTTTTTTCCAAGTAAATCGGTCCGTTAAATCAGGATTTATATTGGATTGAAATTTCCCTGTAGGCGCTAATGTTAATTTTTTTTGAACTGTTTAAAAATGAACAAAAATTGTTCAAATCAATATTTTACGCCGAAAGTTTCTTCCAGTAAGCTTGTTCATAGGAATTTTGATGTTATGCCCAGAGTTTACATAATTTGCTTCATTTTTACCCATAGGCACTAATGTTAATTTTTTTGAACTGTTCAAAATTGAACAAAAAATTGTTCAAATCAAAAGTAAATTATGGAAATGATATGTCCTCGCCGAGACCTTTCGAATGCAAAACGAATTTTTGGAATCGGATTCGTTCAAAAGTTATTAGGGGGGACATACTGACCGACAGACCCTTTTTACCCATCTCAAAATCCTACTTTCAAATTTTTAATTTTCATTCTTTTTTTAATTACTTCACTTATTTTTGACTTTTCTTGATTTTTAACGATATTTTCACGATAAATTAAGCCTTCTTTCTTGCTTTATTATTATTATTATTATTTTATTTTTATGGGAAAGTAGGCTAAAAAAGAAGCAACAAAAACCTGTACCGAACTCAATGTCCTTGGTAGAAGGATACTATCAGTAGGATATTCTGAATTGTTTAAAAATACTTAAAATACATATTTGAGCACCTTTTTTAAAAATTACTTGAATTGTTTACAAAAACATTCCTCGAAATACAAAGTAAATAAATTACGTTTCTTAATATTATACTGCAAAAGTCTGTTGAGAGCTATTGTACATTTTTTACATTTATAAAGCAGTGTAATCCTTTACTGTTACCAATACAAAGGAAATTTTCTTATTAAAAAGATTATAACTAAAGATTGAAGTAATTCTTGCACTTCTTCAAAAAAATAATGAAATTTCTGCAAACGAGAATTCTGCATCTGTCTTAAAATTTATCTCGTGGTCTAATGAAAAGTGATATTTTTCATTCTTTTTTTAATTACTTCACTTATTTTCGACTTTTCTTGATTTTTAACGATATTTTCACGATAAATTAAGCCTTCTTTCTTGCTTTATTATTATTATTATTATTTTATTTTTATGGGAAAGTAGGCTAAAAAAGAAGCAAGAAAAACCTGTACCGATCTCAATGTCTTTGGTAGAAGGATACTATCAGTAGGATATTCTGAATTGTTTAAAAATACTTAAAATACATATTTGAGCACCTTTTTTAAAAATTACTTGAATTGTTTACAAAAACATTCTTCGAAATACAAAGTAAATAAATTACGTTTCTTAATATTATACTGCAAAAGTCTGTTGAGAGCTATTGTACTTTTTTTACATTTATAAAGCAGTGTAATCCTTTATTGTTACCAATACAAAGGAAATATCCTTATAAAAAAGATTATAACTAAAGATTGAAGTAATTCTTACACTTCTTCAAAAAAATAATGAAATTTCTGCAAACGAGAATTCTGCATCTGTCTTAAAATTTATCTCGTGGTCTAATGAAAAGTGATAAAGCACCCCCCCCCCCCCACCCACTTCTTTAATGAAATAGATCACCGCAGGTTATAAATATGCTTCGTCAAATAGTTCGATTTCGTTGACTGTAGTGAGCAACATTATTATGTTGACATTTTCCGAACAACCGTGTTATGCTATTCGGTTGTATGTCTGTTCTGCAAGATTGATTTCAAATAACCCTGCTAGGAGGGAAGAGCTTTGCAGCAATGCTTGATATAACAGTGACTATACAAAAACATATAAATAATGTAGTACAGTCGTAATGGAGTTAGAATCCCGTAAACATCAAACTGCTCTAGTGCAAGCTTGAATTTCATAGGACTTTTCAGTAATTTCGGTGCTAATCTTCACGTGCGTGAATTTTTCAACTATTTTTTTATTATACCTATTTACGATGGCTATTTTTTTCTCTCGTGTTTTTTTAAACTCAGTTCTCAAATTTTCATTAAACACTTTTTTTTTTCATTTTATCTTTCTGTATACATGTATATTTAACTATTAGATTCAAGATTAACTGGTAAACTGGTTGATTAATGAGTTTCTGCGAGATTTTTGTCCTTATTAACACACTCTTAGATTTTTGTGCAAATATGTACAAAAAGTGTTTTTCAGTAAATATTAATACTGTACTTCATCGTTAAAATATAGTCAAGTAGTTCTTCGTAGAAACTGCAAATCTAGCTAAAAGAAATTCCAAAATATTTCTTATTGAATATAATGAAAATTTTATCAGCTTCCGAAGAGTCTTTATTGTCCTTCTGAAGTTGCAACTTATCTAATAGTACTGCTGTTAGATTAAAAAAAAATAGTAACGTTTTTAATTAAAAAAAGTGTTGAAGTGTTTTTTGTTACATAATTACTGATACAATTAAATTAATTTATACCTTTATTTAGTACCCGGTAGATGTCCCATGTCCATACTGTTAAAATTTTTTTAAAGCTGTTCAAAGTTGAACGAAAATTGCTCAAATAATTAAAAAAAAAAATCACGCTGAGAGCTCTGTCCAAGATTGTTCAAAGGAACTTATGTCCTTATTTTATGTCCTGGAATTGTACAATTTGCTTCATATTTCCCCCATCCGCGCTAATGTTAGAAATTTTTGAATTGTTTAAAATTGAACGAAAAATGAGATGTCCCTTACCAAAATCTATCGAATGCAAAAAAAGAAAAAAAAATCTTTCGAATAGGTCAATTCCTTAAAAATAAAGTTACAAGGGGGATGGGGTGGCAAACAGACAGACCAACGGACACACATTCTCCTCCCCTTTCAAAACCCTACTTTCAATGTTTTGTTTTTCAATTTTTTTCCCCCTTAATTCACTTATTTTTGACTTTTCTTTATTTTTAACGGTATTTTTATGATACATAAAGCCTACTTTCATACTTTTTTTTTGTTTTTACTTTTTCAGAAAAGTAGGCAAAAGAAAGAGAGGGTTGTTGATAATGATTTTAAATTTCATTGACAGAAAATAATCAAAAGGTTTAAAATATCGTTTTTTAATCACGTTTCAGTAATACTACATAAAAATCTGTTCATTATTGCCTTCATGTCTGTGATACATAAACTAGATTAACTTGTGTCTTTTTCACCATTTGCATACAACTTTCAATGCGTAAGCATATCCAACTATAACAACTAGTTGTTTAAATCTGAAGCCGAACTAAAGTGGAAAAGAAAAGCTTCCATTTTATTTAGAAATATAGTTGTATTTTTAAGGCGTACTTTTTCAGACGCTTTTTTTCCTTTGGAGAAGACGTCTGGATAAAATGTTTCCTATTTTAGTCACGTGGGAACGGGATGACGAAGAAAGAGTCAAACGAAATGAGATTTGCAACGAGCTTCCATAATCTAGTTTAGAACTATTGAAGCAAAAGTTGATTGCATGAGGCTCATCTGAGGCTATGGGTGTTCTTTTGTCTGGTTTGGGGAACACCTATGTTATGTATATATATATGGTACTAAATCTGTGTTGCACGGTTACATCATAAAATAAAGGATATCATGCCCTACTTGAAAATAATATTCTCTCTCTCTCTTTTTTAAATTTTATTATTATTATTATTATATTTATTATTATTTTTATTATTTGTTTTGTCATTTTGTACAAAATTGATTGGATTGAAATAACTACGACGCTTTGAGTTGTATTCTGAGAAACTGAAACCAAGACCATGCAAAACAACTGAAATATATAGTAGCAGCTACATAAAAATTGAAAAGCAACGTAAAATTAAGCAAAATTAGACACGTGTTTCGAGGTTGCAAGATACCTCTTTTTGTATGCAAAAGAATAAGTTTCTATTTGCATTGGAAAGAGGGGTTTCTTGCAACCTCGAAACACTGTCTGCAATTTTTGCAAAATTTGTACCTAACTTTAAGTTGATTTTTAATTTTTATTTTGTAGCACAAAGGTTTACATCCTATTTCATGTAGTTGCTCTGTCTAACATGTACTTTATTGATATGATTATGTTCTGTTTAACGTAGAGGGAAGTCACTTGCTGAGGATCAAAGTATATCTGCATTCTTAGTGTCTTAAGTTAGCAGAAATTGGCTCTTGCAGCTTGCAACACGTTTGATATAACTGATTGCTTGCGACTCCATCATTTGGGGATGAGAGAAGTCACTTGGGCGATGGAAAGCGTTTGTAACAAACTTTCCCAAACATTTAAAATGCAAACTAGGAAATTAAATTATGAAAAGTAATGATTTTGATAAAGAGCCGTATTTATATTAAAATAAGTACTAAGTCTGAAATTTCAAATACAATGCCCTACCATTAAACAGGTCCGAAGTGCTTCAGTAATACTCGACCAGAAAATACATATACAACGTTCAGTTACGATAAGCAGATTCATTGCAACTTTTTGAGAGCGCGTTGCTTGGAATTTTACTGTAATCATGTAATTTTTTGTCAGTCTTTTAGAAATGCAAGTAATATTCTGAGTTCTGATCCCCAATTAGTATCGCGTCATATCTTGTATCTTATTTGCGGGTTATTATAACAATGGGATCTTATGTATGGATGGGGTTTTTGTGTGTGCTTTCTACTGTACAAAGGGATTTTTTTCCATCGCATGATCCTCAGATAGTACTGGGGTACTAATTATGAATTAATTTCCGCTTTTAATTCTCAGGAAAAAACACACTAATTTAAAAATTGGGAAAACGGAAGTGATCTTAAAAATAGGGCAAATATGCAAAAGGTTGACTATAAGTTACAGGTAAAATATGCAATTAAGATTAATTCAATTGTGCAATTAACTAACAAATGTAGGTTTATCCACAGCTAGTGGCTTTACCCTCTCTTAAAAATCTTTAATTATTTCTCATTGACGTTAATAACAATTTAAGTCAATAAGAAATTATTAGTTAAAAGTCATTGAGTACCAAACAACTGAACCGTACTGCTAATCAAACCACCGAAACAGCTGAAATTCCAACTGACAAGGAAGAAATTAGTAAAAAAATACTGATTAGTGTAGCCGAAACCACATGGGTAGAGCACTAAATGTCTCTTAAAGTATTGTCGCTGAGTTTGATAAAAGAGCTTCTTAGTGCATATTATTAGCCTCTTGTTTTTATAGATAGTTTCTGATTGACTAAGGAATGGCTGGAACAGCCAAGTTTAGTTTTTTTTTTTTTTTATTTATTGAGAAATAATTTTTGGATTAGCACGGGCTAATCTGTTTCAACTAACTGAAATTTTACGAGTTTAAAGCATAGTTAACACAGTTAAATTTGGTACTTCGTATTAGAGCATGCCTATTAACTTTCTGCAGTAAATAATCACTAATTAACGCAGCATTATACAGAAATAAAGTCACTAAGTACATTTTGAAATCTTTGCTGTTCAGGTTTATTTCGAAATAAGCAGATTTTGGTCTCCAACTGCACATTTCCGAGTACTACTGACAGTTCGCTAAAGTAATTTTGCTAGATCGCAGACAATGTAGAAACTTACTCAACGTTTAATATGCGGAAGGTAACGGTTTATGCTTCCCTTCAACACCAGTTAGGGAATTCCCTTGTGGACTTTTAGGGATGATAGGGATTAAATTAAATGAAGAAGCGTGCCACGAGAACTCTGATCATGAGGAAAATGAGGTTTGAATATAATTAGATGGTACATTCAAATTGGAGAATTATTAATAATTTTAACAATGATGGAAATTGTGTTTCAGTTTTATACAATTAATTCTGAACATTAATTAAATGACTATGTAAAATCATATTATCCTGATTTGGCAATGCCTGAATGACTTTCTAAGAAATTAATGTCAGATTGTTATGACAGAAAATCGTCCACGTCGGGGAAAAAGAGTTTAAATCCAAAATTCAAATTTCCACTACTTCAGGATCAACCGCAAATTAAAAAAGAAAAAGAAATATAAAAATGGTAAAAATTTTTTGTTGCTAGGACTGATATTGTTGTTATCGAGTCCCTCTTGTTCGAGTTGAACTCGGAACAAGACCTCCAGAGAGGCCCAATTTCATATTTAATTACTTTTTTTCACGAATATTTGAGGGAATAATTTAACATTAAACTCAAGGTTGTGAAAACTCTAATTATCAACTTAAACCTTTTTCACTTGACCTGAAAGATATATCAAAATGAAAAACTTGTTGAAGAAACGTAATGAAGTCAATAATAAATTAGCTGTAATATATGTAGACGAAGGATAGTTTTTATATCACTTGATATTAAAATTAAATACAGATTAAAATGTGCATATGCAATCTTGCCTACTGGATGTTAATTTTTAATGGTACATCAATCTCGACGGCCATTTTCAAAAAACAATAGGAGTCTCTAAACAAAGTAGAATTTAATAAATAAAAAAATCATGCTAAAATTTTTTATTTCAACTGTTTACTTAACTTACTTTTTTATTATGATGATCTCAAAAATATTACGATTCTCAAAACGTATAGGTGGCAGAAAATCTTTTGTATCATATGTGTATACAAAAGGGAGAAGTTTTACGCAAGTGAAGTGGTATACAAACATTCCGCAAGGATTCTATTTTTTTCCAAATATTTCTGGATGTACTCTGTATAACAAAAGCGGTTGGTGGTGTTTAATTGATAAGGAAAGATTCTAGTGATTTTCTGTGTATTTAAGCTTTGAAAAACGCTTCTTTCGAAACGTATTTGTTAAGATTCATTGCCAGAAAAAATAATTCAAATAATATGGTAAATTTAATGAAACATTAGCTTTCTCTGTGTTTAATAAAAAATCCAGTCCAACTCTTCGTAAAATCAATGATTAAAAACGTTCCTGCTTTAGTTCCTGGATAGAATTTTCATCAACCGTTTAAATTACAAAGAGGAAATGTAACTTAAACTAAAAAGTATTGCTTGCTTATCCTCATAAGGACGTTTCGACGTCTATTTTCCAATCTTCAATGCAAATTCCAATTTTCTCATTTAATCTTTACCGCACTTAGAACGTAATTGCAGTTCATTTTGATGACATTTGCTCACTCAATGGCACTAAAGACTCATTTACCTGAATGTTAAAGTGTAATAGTCCGTTCGTGTTCAAATGTACCCAAAATCCAGTATCGCCACGCGTCACTATATGTAACGAAATACATCATTAAATGAAAATGGTACAAAAAAGCATGATACTTTATGACTGAAATTGTGACGGCAAGCTTTCTGTAAATTTAAAAAAAAAAAAAAAATGAAAGAAAGTGATAAGGAAAATAAAAATAAATTTAAAAAAAATCACACGTTTTTTAAGAAAAACATCTTTTCTGTTGGTAGTAAAGAATCTCCATTGCTCAATTAAAAATGAAATGCATTTCTGAATAAAGAGAATACCACAAAATTATTTGCTAAGGGACCGTCACAAATAAAGTCACGCTTTTCCCCCATGTACGAGTATTTGACCATCTCCCACCCTTACGGGGAGAGATCTAAACACAAACACATAGAGTAAAAACTGTGAAAAATATCTGTACATCGTAATGATTAGTAGAGTTCAATTCCTGCTGGATTTAGTAACTGTGCTTTAAATGAATGATACGTAACATGTTTCAATAGACTAAACTGCCAAAAGACCACTTAAGGACACTGCCAATCGTTGCTCCACCTTACGATTTTAGGATTTCGACAAATTCATTTATTTAATCATATGTTGCATGGAATTCAGACAAGACCACCGAAAGATGTGAATTCTGTATTTCTATCGACACATGCGTGGCGAAGTCGTATCTCTTTAAAGCAATTTTTACAATATTGGTAAAATAATAAACGCTGTTTCTTTTGAGGGACAGTCAGCGATATAGCAAAACAAAACTAGTACTTAACATAGGTTTTTTAAAAATTGTAACAGCATCACTTAATGACAATCAAATAATAAATACATATTCTAGCCAATAAAAACCAAAAATTCAGGCTGTAAATTTTTTTTAACGCTGTTTAAAAAAACCTCCATTTAACAAGCAACATTGTTCTCGCATTTATATTTTCCATTAACGTAATTAAATTGAAACTGTTGATTGTTCTCTTTCATCAAAACAAACGAATCTGAAATGATTAGATTATAAAAATATTTTGTAACCAAATTAGATAAATAATTTAATAACATTCCTTAAATTCAATAAAAGGCATTCCCAAAATCGAGGGAAAAGAACACCTTAAGAAGTAACTGGATGGAATGAAATGAAATATCTTCACATGAAGATTTCACGCCGACAGCAAATAAAATGTAAATCATTTATCGTTTTTCGAATAGATTTATGAAAGATAATTTTAAGGCGAGAGAAACATTTTTACAAAGAAGAAAAAGTATTTTATTAAAAACGAATTGCAATATTAGAATTTTATTTGCAAAATAAATGAATAAACAAAATAAAATTAAAAAATTAATTAATAATAAATAAATAAAATAAACAAAAACGGAAATATATAGATATAAAATAATTTTTAGATTATTTTCTTTCTGATGCAATGCAATTTTTTATTTTCATTCATTTTATCAGGGGGTTTGTTTGGAGAGTTCAACCAGTGACTCAATAACTGTAATACGTTTGGCTGCAGATACGAAGCTGCATAACTGTCGAATTAACTTATGCATATGATACGAAAATTTGTGTTCGAAGCTGCAACTTTTACACATAGAGATTTGTTAGGCCTGTTGTATGTCCATGAAACGCGGTTTTAGCAAGTATGTTTGATTTAGGTTCCAACAAGGAGTAAAAGGAAAAAGAACAGCAGCTGCTGCGGAATGTAGTGTGCTCATTTAATAATAGGAGAAATGCAGTTTTACCTCAAGCAAAACGATCTGTCTGATCTTCGAAAATTGAATTTTCGAACCAATTTTTCGCACGAAAAGCTTAGTACAGTTCTACCACCAAGTGCCAATAAGAATCCATTCATGTTCAAGGGAGGAACTGCTGGTATAAGAAATGTGCAGTTTTTATTCTCGTTCTAGTTCGTTTAGCATATTTGATTTCTTCCGAACTGACGCTATATGCCAGTTTAGAAATTTAGTAGCTTTCAATAAACAGAGACGCAAACATTCTGATTCGCGTACTAAATAAACGCACCTGCAAAACGAATTTCCCTGAAACTCGAATGGATTCGTTCTTTTTTTGCCATGCGCAGAAGCGTTCAAATGTCAAAATTCCGTAGAAGAACTGTATGCATGTTTTCTGTATTTTTCTTTCTCGCTGATATGTTTTATTGAATCGTCAGAACAAGCGTTACAGCGTGGAAGGTTTTCTGATCTTTGTACGGATAATAAGATTGACTGGTAGAACACAAATGCAAATACATGTGAGGAAAAAGCGTAAGGTAAAGTCTGTCTGGATGGCGCAGAACATGACAAAAAGAATGAAACCGTCAATTTTTTGGCAAACCTTTGGTGAACATTATGGACTACAACACTCCTTCTGTATGCATTTCCATCATCATTTCCTTGTTATGCCGTAAGTGAAAACGACAGCAGGAATAAAGACAAGACATCTCATTTTCGCTTCACTCCTTATAGAGCGGATGAAATTGCGCACATGGGTGGTGCACACACAAGGGAGATGGTTTTCGATAATAAGTAGATTATATTAATGCTAACTGAAAGTAAATTGTCAAAATAGCTGAAAAAGCGTTGGCTTAAAAAGTATCTTGCAGTACTCACATCACAATGAAAATCAGAGGAACAGTAAATCAAGCCCTTACATTTGGAATGCATGCAACAAAAAATACGCTGCATCATATCCTTTCAGAGAAAAAAAGAATTCGAGGCTGTTTTGGCTGTGCAACGACCTGGAACAGCTGCACTCACACATCCCCTTAACTCTAAAAATTCAAGCGCGCCATCTCCTCCCACCGCGCTATCTTAGATCTCACCAGGTTTTATCTTACAGGTAATTTGAGTCACTATTCTAATTCGCGATAAATTTCTCGTCTTTACATGCATAGCATTTTTTTGTATCTTTTTATTGCTATTAATTTATTCTTCTTTGAATCCTAAAATGAAGAATAAATTCAGAGTTTTTTAAAAACTTTCCGAACTTTTGTAGGAAAAATTATATTTCTGATGGTTTTTTTATTTTTTATCTTAGATAAAGCACTTTGAAACCAGTGCTTTTTGAACCAAAAAGGCAATTATATATATATTTTACGTCAAAAGTTCTTTCAAATAAAGTATGTAAAAGCATGGATAGAATATCTAAACAATATTTTTTCCTGCGTTTTTTAATTAGTTACTACAAATTGTGACACCATACACGTGAACACAATATTTATGTTCAGAACCCTTAAATCTAATATTTGGAAAAAGTCTTTTTACATTCTGATTGATCTTAAGGGCTATTTGTTTGTTTCCACATTACAGTCAAGACTAGCATTTTGAATTAGCATTGGAAGTTTTCTTCTATCTTACACTCGCTTCCTTCCCCTCCATAAGATTAAGCGTATAAACGATGTTTAATTACCATTTATTTTATACTCCTAATGCTTATAGAAATGACGGAAATAGTTATTGTTCTCTGAAGTATTATTGTGAATATGTTCATAAATTTTAACATGCCTATAAAGAACTTACACTAAAGAGCACTCAGATTGATGAATGCTGTTTAAATAAAGTATTTTTTCGGTTTTTATTAGTAGTCTACAAGCAGAACTAAAATATTCGCAAAATATATATTAATCAATAAATAAAAAAAAGTAAAAACAATATTTTTATAAAATTCCCCGGGGAATTATGCAATAAGATTATTATTCATATATTTTTTAAATTATTGTAATTTTATTGGGTGTTTAATTGTATTATTTCAAACACCAGAAGTAAAAGTGATGTCAAGTAATATACTTACTGAAAATTGAGACTAAAAACAAAGTTTAAATATACTCGTATAATGAGTTCCTTTTCTTATAATGATAACTTTTAATGTAGTTTAAAACACCACCGATCCACTGATTAAAACAATGTACGAAATCATCCGACAATAAATGTTTCATTCAGAAAAATCACATACTTTAGTTTAATATTCTTCAACTCTTAATTTATGTAATCGGTTTGAATCGAATTCATTCTTATTAGATTGTACACATTAAGAAAGAATTAATTTTTTTCAATAATTCGTGATTCTTATTATTCTAAGTACGTCATAAAATTTTGTGGAGCGTGACCATTTTATTTATTCAACTCAGTCGTTGTATTTTCTGCTGTAAAATTCATAAAATTATATGAATAAGTGATGATTTTTTTTATATAAAGCTGCTATTAACTTAAGTTTATTGAATCAAGTAGGTTTAAAATACGTAATCCTTTAAAGAAAAAGCTCATCATCAAAGTCGTGATTTGAAACATAAATTTCCATGTTATACTTTTGCTTTTTGTAAAAGAAAAATGTATGATAGAGAAAATTTTCAATGGTTTTCTAACTTCAAAACATTTTAATAAATTTCACCAAGGATAAAATAAAAGGAAATAAATCATGTTAAAAAGCACTTTAAATGCTGAAAAAATAGAAGTACAGTTTCGGAAAATTTTTATTTCATCAAAACTAAGAAACGCTGCTCCCAGTAATTTTATTTTGTTAACAATATGTAATTTTATGGGGGTTTTTTAAGAATACTTTTACAATTTGAAAGCTTATAAAAATGGAATGAAGTATAACAGTTGTAACTGCAAGAATACCAATAAATGTAGTATTAAAAATATTGACAATTAGTTTTAATAGTTTCTTATAATATTCAACTAGTTGCACCCGCACGGCGTTGCCCGTGCTAAAAAGTTAACAGAATTTGTCTGCTCGAGCTTCATCAGAATTTAAAATAAGCAACCTTGCGGTTTTTAAGCAATCGACCGCGGAATAAACTTGTACTTTTTGTTTGAATGATGCCATTTTTCCTAGTAGCAATACTTTAACATATTTTTTGTATTTATAAACATTCATAAGTTGACTAATTTGGTGGGAAGCATACTTCCCACCGCCTTATGAAGTTGGGACTTTATGACCAAACACACGTGACTACCTTAGACCAGTAGAAAACTGACGTAAGAAAAATAAGCTCAAACAAATAAAAAATACATTCACTCAATGTTTACCATCTCTTCTTTTCTTTCTTTTTTTTTTTTCTTTAATTTTCATTTTTTGTTGATCGGGTCAGTTGAAATGCTATTTAATGTTGTTCTTTCGTCAAGAACTAATTCAGCTTGCGATTTTCTATCCATTATTTTTCTCTGAATATCGCTGCTATAGTAAAAAGCGAAGAATTGAAAGCTAAGTCAGACATCTCGTATTTCAGCACCAAATTGCAGTATTTACATGATTGAGGACAGCATTTTATCTTTCCGGCTAAACCACTTCGTTCATTTAAAAATGCAAACTGTTAAAGCTTGTTAAGGTATTCATGCATGTAAAGTTACCTATTTTTCCTAGTGAACATTCCGATTACATAGAAGTTAGGCTAAAAGGATATCCGTACAGTAAACTGTTTAGTTAACATAACTTAAATCAAAGATTAATGCTCTTGATGTTTTTATTTAGGCCAAAAATAATGAAATAAGTAAAACACTAATGAGCAAAAATGATTCCAATGATGTTCGTCAAGTTGACACCATGGGACACATTTTGTAAAAATTATTCTAACATAAATCTCTAAAGTCGACAAAAACGTTCCTAATATGTTTTTCTGGGGTTGCTAAAACACAAAATCACATTTTATGAATTGCACGTTTATAGGCTCAAAGAATTCCCTGACCAGATATTTTCATCCAATTTCTCTCTCAGTTAATTACGTTTGCATTTACGCTTCTTAAAAGACATGAACTAGCTCGCCTTAATCCATTATGCCGGAATGCCAGCTAAGTTTGCCTATTTTCATCCCTCAAGTCTCCGCATCACTATGTCACAAGAATCTCAATTCTCCGTACTGCAGAGCGGCGAGTAATTAAAAGGGGCTGGTCCGATCAAGCGATTAGTCCTTTTACAAACATCCCTCCACTGGACGTTGGACCTTCAGATTCCATTAGGGATTTCACTCGCTGGGGTATTGATTTTCTGAGGGAGGAACGAAACTGTAGAGAGAATTTCCATCGGATTTTTTCTTCAGCTGGCTTAGGTCATTTGCTTGTATTTACTATGGGAATTTTGGTAGGTAGTAGAAGAATTTCTTTGGGTTTCTTACGTATAGGGATTTATAGACAGATTTTTCATCTGGATGTTATTATTATTTTTCCCCCATTATTTCTTTTTAAAACTTATCTTTACTTCCTCGACAGTTGTGTAAAACAATATGATGTATTCATAAAACGAATGTTTCGATTTACATCAGGGATCAACTTCTAATGAAAAAATGCGCTGGAATCTTACATACTTCGGAATTTATTTAAATGCGCAAATAAGAGTTTCTGAGGCTTCACACATTTGTGAAAATTTCAATCAGATATTGAGTCGAACAGTGTCGAATAGACTCGAATCGTAATAAGACTCTTGAAGAATGATTTGAGTAGAAAACACTTGCTGGGAGGGTTTTGTTAAAATTAAAGTTGCAAAAGGAAACATATTTTAAGATTTCATACTTCTAGATTCAGAAACAAGCCTCTTTTTTCTAAAATTAATTATTTTTCTTTTTAGATTCGGACTTACAAATATTAAATGGAATAGTACGCTTGTTACCGAAGATTCATCTATCGGATACGCAAAACACGCATGTTTCTCGCATCAGAAAAGGTAAGATTAGAACAGTTTTTATTTATTTGCAAAACAGGTCCATTTGAAAAAAGTCATACCTGATTTGCTGTGTATCTTTTAAAAATATGATTGATAAGTACTATTTTGAAAAACACTAAACTTGTGTAACTATCCATGAGCATTGTCACGACATGATAAAACGATGAGTTAGTTGAACCTATTTTCTTATTCCTCGTTGATCTTTTATTATATCATAGTGTGTTAGGGTTCGCCGAAAAGCTCAATTTTTTTCAAGTAAAAATGCTGCAGAAAAATTGTGAGTAGGGCAGACTATAAAATCGGTTTACATCTCCTGTTGCTTATATGCTCTAAACTTTGCCGAAATCTGGATGTATCTGATTCAAAAATATAACCCTTGGAACCAATCCAACCAGTGGAACTGCTTATGCAGCTTTTTCGGATCGCTTCGCGAAATCGAGCTCAATTCGCTCGCTCAATACAAACTAAACTAATTTATAATAGCTTTGTGGAAAGCATTGGTTCTCTGTCAGAAATAAATTGCTCACAACTTTTTGCACTTCATCTCATCAGGTACACAGATTTTACACTGTCAGTAGTTTGGCGAAATTCTTATTTAAAATTTTTTTTAATGACTCTTGTCGATGTCAGGAAGAATTTAAGTATTGAAACCTTTAGTGCGTATTTTAAGATTTGGGTAAGGACGTTTTCATACTTGCCGACAAAGAAATCGCTCTAAAAGAATTGGTATTGGTTACCTTTGCGAAAAAATTTAAATATTTCTATGCATGAAAAAAAAGTTAGTGTCAAGAGTCTCAGTTATCGATTCCCAAAAGTGTTGCCACTCTAGATAATTAACTGGAAAGTAACCTAAAGAAATCAGTATTAAAAGAAAAGCATAACTATCGAGTTGGCACTCCCAAGATAACCTGAAAATTAGTTTAAGCAATACACACGAGCTGATGCAATCTCGCTTCTGATTGCCGGCTGTTATTTGCCTTACGATTTTATTGGTTCCTGCGACACCATCATTAGATTTTTATGTGTATATAGAAATATTACTAACGGTGCATTATGAATTTTCCTAAAAGTTAAACTTATATTCAATGAAGAAAAAAAAAGAGAAGTTGACATCCCCTCCCCCCAGAACTGTGATCTAAAATTACTTACAACTTTCCCCCACCCAATAATACATTAAATTTGGAAGCAGAGCGCATCTAGAAGATGTTTGAAGATTTAAATAACATTTAAACATTGTTCTATGCTCTTGCAATACTGAAAAAATCTGAGCAATTACATTCGGGAAATGATCGATCTAAAAACAATCTAAGAAAATATTTTTTTCCAAATAGCGGAAAAATTTTAGAGCACGTCTGTAACCGAAAGAAGCACTGAGTTTTCTTTCTTTTTTTAACCCTGTTTAGTCATCCTAATTCGTAGCATTTTCGCTGTATGACGACTTGAAAAAAAAATTTTGTTTGCATTTTTTGGGTGCAATTTGCTGTGTATTTAAATAGACACAGGATTTTCAAATGATTTCCGGACAGGATTCCGTGATATTCTAATTTCTTGATTTCAGCTTATGGTTTATCATTTGAATAATGCTATTTCATAATAGTACATGACTTACAGGTTAAAAGGGTAGAAGTTACATATTTTGGGTTTACCATGGCATTGTCAAATTATAATTTTCATTGCCACTTAGGAAAAAACACACACACACACACCTAAATATCTATACATCTTTTGAAATTTATCAAAAACAAGTGCCAGTTAACTCATTTAAGTTGCTATTAGCCATATCTGATCCTCCAAGCGCCCACTACTTCGTTAAGCTTGCAAAATGTCTATGCGTTTCAAGCCGGATTAAATATGCGTAGCTGTTACAAAGGGTACTTACTATCTGCCTGCTTAATTTAGAGAGGAGAGAATAAATCCTCTATAAACATTCCGGATCTTTGCCGGAGAGGAAGTATTTCCGGTTTTCATTACACTGTTAGAAAATTTCATCATGCAATTACGGTTAAATGAACGGCAGCAGTCTGTCTATCTAATTCACCGTTACATTTACGGTTTGGAACATTTTTCTATCTTTACGGAACCTAACCATTTCCAATCAACTTGGTTAAAAAGCCGTAAATACAAAAGTTTATGGTTTTATAACCATTTAAAAATGGTTTCAAAACATAATTTTTTACCGTTTTTGAACTATATTGAGGCGCAGAATCTTCGAGGCGTAGAAACCGTAAACAAAGCTTGCAGGAATCGAACCCGGTTGTACGGTACACCAACCTTGCTCTCTAGCCATTCGGCCATCTACACCACGTGAAGCGGCCGTTTATTTATCAATAAATCTTCTTTTCCAACAGGCAAACTGCCTTAAAACTGAGATTTCAGTTTTTGATTGATCCAAAGTCATTTTTAGTCTAAATTTACTGTATATTGACGAAAATCATTTTATTTGCTGCAAAAATTAAAATACAAACAAGCTTCAGCAGCTCAAATTATGGGTTCGCTCATTCGCAAACAGTTTGGGAATCCGATGTCTCCAATTTTTGATTTAGGTGTGTATGTGTTTCTATTTAGAATCCACTGCTTAAGCCACTTTTTTTTCTTCTTTTTTTATATACACATGCAGATTTTAACTGATAAATCCGTATTCATATTTTAAAACAACGTACGAACGATAAGGTTTCGCAACGAAGATGGACACCCGATTTTTATTGAGCGCTTGAAAATTACGGTTAGTTAAAGGTTCTTTAGGATAAACAGAGAATAACCGATTTTTTTCGCAATCAGCGGTTTGAGTACCAGCTTTTTAATGCATATTCAACTGTTGTAATTAAATATGGTAAAATAACAATCAAATAAATGGTTATTTTACTATTTTCTTACGGAAATTTTTAACAGTGTACGTGTCCTTTAAGCACAGTGGTGGTTCGAGTATAATAAACACAAATATAAACTCTAAAGTAATAATCTAACACTTATTAATATGAGATTGTTTTAGTTTAGTCAAAACTTTTGAAAAGAAGGAAAATCAACATGCAACGGTGTAGTTTGGCTTATAATTATGCAAAACCCAATAGCATATTGATATGCGTATTGTGTAATGAGCTTTCGGAAAGATTTTGGAGTTAACTGAGTTATTGTTAAACCCATTTGATTTTAATTTTCATTTACTTTTGATTGATAAATCAACAGTCAGTTACATTCACAAGTCAAAAACAATTATGATCTCATTTATTTTTTTCTCAGAGAATAATCATCAAATATAGTTGAGGCTCATTCAATTGATTCCAGAACTGCTTTAACGTGTCGTAGAGGCTAATTGAATAGTATGACCAAAATTATGGCCTGTTTAACAATTTGTATCCATGATTTCATTTAAAATATTCTGAGTGTCTAAATGAAACAATGTGGCACTTTACAAGTAATTTTAATATGATTGTAAATTATAAGTTCAGAAAAATAAAAGAAAATTATGTGATATTTAAACATCAATGATTTTTGTTTCATTAATACATTAGTGCAGAACATACCCTATCTACTTTTTTGATAAAATTACTTTTCTTTCCTACGAAAATTGTATGACACAAAGAAGAGGGACATTTATGGAAGTCCCGTACATTAACTAGAAAATCATACAGATTTTCCATGAGCAATAGAAAATTTAGCAACACAGTGTTATCATTTCATCAAAGTTTAGAGTGTCCATTTAATAATGGCACCATTTAACAACGCTTTGCCTTTTTTGCTGTGCTTGCTGAAAATGTGATCAATGCGAGATTTTAAAAAAAATGTACGCCTCTACTGATAATTTTTGATAAATTACGAAGACAATCAAAAATGGCTGATGTTCTTTTTTATAAATTCTTTATCTAGCGAAATTCATAGATCTGTAACATCTATTTAGCTTAAAAATTATGTTTATCCCAGTTTAAGAGTTTTCCCCTGTTGTTATAATTATTTTAAAAGAAATATCCCTACAGAATATTTTTTCTGCAACAAATCCGACATCAAACTCTGGCTCTTGACAAGCAGCAGGCAGTGACATTTAGTACAACTGTATTGTTCAATTTACTTCGAAAGCTATCTAATTGAAAATGCTCTCCGACATTTGATACGCTAGGAGAGAAACAAAATTAATACAGGCAATTTTCTCATTTTATTCTTTCATTTTCGATTGGATCAGGCCATGTTCGTTTGCGCTGGCAGTCTTCTGGTAATTCATTCTGAAAGGTGTAGGATAAATCATTTTTATTTCTATTTAGTTTTAACCAAAATCGAAAAGATAACTTTTTCAAAAGGAGGCTATACAGCAGATAAATTTTTATTCTGAAAAAAGCCGTAGGGACGGGGGGGGGGGGGGGGGTGACTCGAAAGAGAAAAATATAAAAAGCAACAGATTTTTTCTATAGAAATTAAGTTTCTTTTCGTTGGTATTTCATTAATCATTTCGAAAGTAATTTTCCGTTTTTAAGTCTGAACTGTTTTAAATTGTTTAAAATCTTGAAATATCCATAATGGTTTGATGGAAAATAACAAGCTCTGCACAGTTCAACTACAAAGTTCTGACACTTGGATGCTTCTGCACATGGCAGAAAAGAAGGATGCGTTTATAGCACGCGAAATCAGAATGTTTGCTTCTCTGTTTGTTAAAAGCAACTACATTTTTAGACTGACAGATAGCATCATGTGGAAGAAATCAAGTATTCTAAACGAACTAAAACGAGAACAGAACACAGCACATTCTTTATATCAGCAGTTTCTGTCTTAAACATAATTGAATTCTTCTTGGAAGAAGAATCCATTCATGTTTTCCGCAAGAAGAATCCATTCTTGCAAGTAGAATGGATTTTTTTGGGGGGGTAGGGGGCTGTATTTTTGGTAACTGTATTGCTAATTTATTACCTTTCCTTCTCAATAAACTTCATTAAAATTTAACGCTTTATAGAAATAATACTAATTATATATACCGCCCTCCAAAAAAGAAAGATGTCTCAAAACAGTTTATTTTTTTTAGTATGAACATTTTTGTAAATATGTTTTATACCCCATTTATGATATTTATTTTTCATTTTAGGTTTTAATATTTTCTTTACATATATATATAATCTTCTGAAAATCTGGTACGCATTTAGTTATACTGTGAAATATTGATTATGAAATTGCGATACGTCTATTTTGCTTAATACCTTATGAGTGGGAGCGGGTATTTGTACCTGTTTCGCGGATTGCTACCTATAAGCGGGCCGTGGCTGTGTCTCCTGTGTCGCTTCGTCGTATTCGCCTAATACCCGTTACCTTCGCCTAATACCCGTTTCGTGCATTGCTGTTTAAAAGCGGGGCTTTAATTTGTACCCGTTTAAAATCACCACTTTTAAGTCACGCAAGGGAAAAAAAATAATGTTTCATATAATGTATGAATTGGTGTATTTTTTAGAACATTTTTAAACTCAGTCAACTTAGCCCGCTATGCAACATAGTTGCGCGGGCTGCGTCGCCCGCTCATAATGTGTTAAGATTAATAAAAAAAACTTAATGTAAGAATAATGTTATGTAGATTTAATGTAAGAAAATTTTAAAAATGAGTTGAGATAGTTACTTATTCAGTAACAAATATTTGCTTTTCCTTACATATTCTCTGTTTATCTCAACTTTTATACCCCTAATATTTTTTACATTTCATTAACAAAAAAAGGATTCATAGTTTTTTTGTGAAGTAATAATAGTTCTTATAATAGTAGTGGGGAACTCTGTCTACCTCAAATTGAATTTTTTCAATAGTTATTTTTGAGTTATTTAATTATTGCACATACACAACGGCTATACAAAACTAAACAAAAAGTTCTGTTTAGAACTATACGAGCCTACTTTCTCATACACATCAACATTTATTATCTAGATATGTCTTCCTCTGTCTCATTTATTTTTAGTTCTTAATTACTTCAAATGTACCTTTTTTAACGGCTTATACATTCATTAACTCATTCAATCGTTCATAAATTCATTCCAAAATATTCTTAAAAATTCAGATCAAGAACCTTCATCAGAAAATAGGCTAATTTAGTTCTGGATGAAAAACGTCTCGGGTACATGTTTTACGTTAAAAATTTCTTCCGACAAAGTTTGTTCCAAAACTAATCCGTTTGTTAGATCAGGATTTATATAGGATTGAAATTTCCCCATAGACGCTGATATTATTATTATTATTATTATTATTGAACTGTTCCAAGTTGCACAAAAAATGGTTCAAATAAAAAAAAAAAACTTCCGCCTTCAAATACGCTTTTTCATAGGAATTTGGATCTTATGTACAGAGTTTGCATAATTTGTTACATACCTTAAAATTTTTTGAGCTGTTCAAATTGAGCGAAAAAATGGTTCAAATCAAAAAGTATAATATGGAACTGAGATGTTCTTGCCACCTTTCGAATGCAAAAAAAAAAAAAAAAATGAAATCGGTCTATTTCTTCAAGAGTTATTAGAAAGGGACATATCGACAGGCACACATTTTCCTCATCTCAAAACCCTACTTTCAATATTTTTATTTTTCATTCTTTGTTTAATTACTTCACTTATTTTTGACTTTTCTTTATTTTTTACGATATTTTTACAGCCTTTCTTAACTTTTTTTTTTTTACTTTTACGGGAAAGTACGCTAGAAGGGCAATAATTTCCTTATTGATGCGAAACTTCTAACTTTAATACTAGTATCTCACCAAAAAGTTGCATTTCTAAAAGCGAATTCAGCGAATAAAAATTGCAAACATGTTAATCCGTGTAACATAAAAATGAAACGGGTACTGTAAAGAACACAATATTAACTTTTCATCTTCATGAAACATTTTTGCATCAAATTTTATTTTAATAAATTTAAATAGCAAATATTATTGAAAGCAATTATGCATAATGACCTTGAAGAATTTCATTTCACCAGTGATGTGAGAGAATAATAATTGTCTTTTCAATACTGGTTCGGAATTCCGACCGTGAATAGTTTTGAATATTTTAAAAAGTTCTGAAATTAATTTTCTCTCAAGACGCTGAAGTTAATTTTATGAAATACCCTGAAGCAAAATGCCCAATGCGGAGGACTGTAATTAAAGTAGAATTGATAATTAGCAAAGAACAAAGGTGGTTCGTTAGTATTCACTTGATTTTGATAGAAATTCCGATATGTATAATTCTTTTTACTTGCTTTAGGTGGAATTACATTCTTTCATTGGAATTTTGTTTTAAACACATGCAGGGAGAAGTTGAAAATTTCAAAGTTATTTTTTAAATGCTACCTTATTTTGAACTGTAATTATATTTTCTTTCGTATTGATACGAAGTTAATAATCAGAACTCGAGTTGAATGTTTCGTCTTGTTTAAAATTCGTCAAAACAATTTTTATAATATGTGTTTGAACACTGTATTTTTGGTATATTTATCTGAATAGGCTTTAAAGCATTGGAATTCCTAGGCATTGTACTTACAATTATTTGAATATATTTTACAATCCTCAAAAATATTTTGTTTAAGTACATGCGTCTCGGAACAATGTACCTTAATGATTTCTCAAAAACTGAAATGCTCAGCATGTTTTTTTTAATAAAAAAAGCGTTGTTTATTATTATTATTATTATTATCTATTTTTAACCTACTTTCTCATAATAGTTTTTAAAAAAGCATGAAAGAAGGCTTAATCTATATATATAACAAGAAGTTCCGTCTAGAACTATACGAGCCTACTTTCCCGTATAAACCAAATACAAATTTATAATCTAGCCATCTCTTTCTCTCTCTTTCTCATTTAGCTTTAGTTCTAAAGTATTTCAAATTTACCTTTTTCAACGGATAATACATATTCATTCACTCACTCATTCATTCTTTCCTTAATTCAGCCATTCATTTATTAATTCATTCGTTTACTCATTCATCCATTTATTCACTCATTTATTTATTTTTTAATTTATTCACTCATTTATTCATTGATTAATTCTTTCACTCTTTCATTTAATCATTCATTTATTATTTCACTCATTAACAAATATCCTTAAAAATCCCGAAAAAAACAAAAATTCATAGAAAAATAGACTCTTTATTTCTGGATGAACTTTCTATTTGTACATGTTCTTCGTTATAAGAGCTTTCCGATAAAGTTTATTTCAAGCAAATCCGTCCGTTAGATCAGGATTTATATAGGATTGAAATTTCCCCGTAAGCGCTATGTTAATTTTTTGAACTGTACAAAAATGAACAAAAACTGTTCAAATTAATATTTCACGGCAAGAGCTTCCTCCAGCAAGCTTGTTCATTGGAACTTGGTTCTTGTACCCAGAGTTCACATCATTTGCTTCATTATCGCCCATAAGCGCTAATGTTAATTTTTTTTGAACTGTTCAAAATTGAACGAAAAATTGTTTAAATCAAAAAGTAAAGAGATGTCCTCACCGAGATCTTTCGAATGCAAAAAGAATTTTTCGAATCGGACTATTCGTTCAAAAGTTATTAGGGGGGGACAGACCGACCGACACATATTTTCCCCCCATCTCAAAACCCTACATTCAAATTTTTTATTTTTCAATCTTTATTTAATTACTTCACTTATTTTTGACTTTTCTTTATTTTTAACGATATTTTTACGATACATTAAGCCTTCTTTCATGCTTTAATATATTTTTTTAACTTTTACGGGAAAGTAGGCTAAAAAGGAAGAAAAAGATTGAAAACAGTGGATTACGTTCAGTTTTCAATGAATGTTTAAGTATTAGGATAACTATTGTTATATATACTCTAGGGTGGGCCGAAAAAAACTTTTTTTCGAAATCGCGTATGTGTGTTTGTGTGTTATGCATTACTGCACCATTCAGGGGCCGTTCATAAATGACGTCACGCTTTTTCCCCATATATTTGACCCCCCTACCCCCTTTGTCACAAAATGTCACACTTCAGTGGACCCCTCCCCCCCTTTGTCACGCGTCACGCTATGTCGCATAATGCATGATGTCACACTTCTTGTTACCCCCTCCCCTCCCCTTGTCACATTTTGTCACAATTCCACGAACCCCCCTCCCCCTCGAAGCGTGACATCATTTATGAATGATCCCTCATCCGATCGCCTTGAAACTTTGGAAAGTTGTTGAGTACACTCCTGCGAAGGTTTCTGAAAAAAAAAAAACAACAGGTAGTTCTTTTTTTATTCCAATTTTAATCAATTGTCCACATAAATTCCCAATATGGGAGTGAAAAAAACCTTGCACATATTAATGTAATATATCGATCGAAAGCGCTAATTTTTCTGCACAAGATGATATTTGTTATAGGTTTCTAAGTCAATAAGAACTCCAGTTATAAGCTTTTTAGTGCGATTTCTTAAGGCCCTCCTTGGTCCAAAAATAATAGCTAGCAGGTTCCTCAACTCCGGGTAATAGTGTTAGCTTAATTTCAATACAAAACCTTTTTTTCAAAATAGAGAGCCACCAGTTCAGTTTTCAACGGGAAAACAATAATAAAGCATACCTTCGATTTAACGTTTTTCTCAAACTAGCAATAGGTTTTAAATTCGAGATTGAACTTGATAAAAGTATTGTTTCCCCGATTTAACGAGTTCCTTGATTTAACAATAGCATTTAAATATCGCCAGAATAGGAATACGTTTGGTTTATACTAGATTTCAAATAACGTGCTGAATATGACACGCTACAATTTGACTTTTTAATTAGTCATTGGCGATAAATCGGAACACACTAATGAAATTGTGCTTACGTTTTTTAGGTACGGTTAAAATTCAGCACGAGCAGCCTCGTGCGGGTACCGCTAGGTTTCAATATGAAACTTACTTTTCAGAGTAGTTCAGTTTAATAAAGATAAAACAATAATAAAGCATATTTTCTATTTAAAGTTTTTCTCAAATTAGCAACAATTTTTAAATTCGAGATTGAACTTGAAAAAAGTTCCGTCTCCCCGATTTTACGATTTCCTTGATTTAGCAATAGCATTTAAATAAATATTGCCTCGAAAATTTTACGGACGTATAGTTTATTCTAGACTTCAAATAACGTGGCGAATGACGACACGCTTTAATTTGACTTTTGACAAAATTGTGCATACGATTTTTAGGTATGGTTTACAGTATCATTTAACTATAAATATTATCACCTACTATTTCATCTCTATGGTACCGCTAGCAAAGCTTCATTTCACTATAAAACTTATCGTTCGGTTAGCGAGATAACAGTTCACCATGGCTGGGAAATAAAATAAAATATGATATTGCAATTTCATTCTTGCAATCAATCTAATAAGACTCATTCCAGATGAAAAGTAGCGCAACAAATGACGCCGTGCTACAATTTGGCAGTTTTAATTACCCTCTGGTGACAAATCTGACCCTACTGATGGGATTGTTCCCAAGTTTTCTTAATTGCTCCTTCTACATGTTATATTACTTTTTCAAGCATTGACAATGTCTAATGTGTTTTTTTTTTTTGACAAATAGACACACGATGTTTTTCAAACAATGCAGGCTTTATGCCGCAGGCGATTTTTTTTATACTCTTAGCAAGGACAGCGCCGTAGGCGACGTTTTTAAAATTCAGCCCGGGCTCCGCTAGTGTGTCATAAAAATATCGTTAAACATCAAGAGAAGTCAAAAATAAGTAAAGTAATTAGATAAAGGTTCAAAAATAGAAAAAAAATGAAAGTAGGGCTATGACATGGGAAGTGTGTGCCTGTCGGTCTATCTCCCCCCCCCCCCCCCCCAATAAATTTTGAGGAAAATGTCCGATTTGCAAAATTTTCTTTACATTCGAAAGATCTCGGCATGGACATCAACAATTTTTTGTTCAATTCTGAACGGTTGAAAAATCTTAACATTAGCGCTATTGGGGAAATGTAAAGCCAATGTTATAAATCCTGTGCATAAGATCCAATTTACCTTGAATAAGCTTATTCGAAGGTGCTTTCTACGTGAAATATTTGTTTATGACTTATTTAAAAGTTGCTTTGAAGTCATTTTTATTATTCTTGTTCGTTCAAAATTAAAATTCGCTTTTTTTTGTTGGAAGGATTAACTTTTTAAAACCAAAGAACAAATGCTCGATATTTTATAAATTAGAAGTAGTTAATCTTATGGAAAAATCACTACGAAATTTTTAAAAATAATTCATAGCATTATAATAATGGGTATTTCGCCAATAATGTGTTTTCCACTAGTCACGTTATGATACACTCTAGTCACGTATAAGACCAGGCCTTAATGCCTGGTTGAGCCACTGCTACGGTTGATAAATATGAAATGAAAATTTTTAGTTGAAAATAATGACGCAAGGAACAATTTAATGTGCAATTAAAATTTAAAAATTGAAGTGTAAATATTTTTGTTGTGAAAATTTTTTTACGTTTATGTCAAGGAATTTTCTTAAGATGGTTTCATTTTTTTTTTTTTTTTTGTAAATATGACGTCATAACGTCCACTTTCTTCCGACGAAAAGAAAAGTTAAGCACACACGCACATACATACATACATATATATATATATATATATATATATTTTATATATATATATATATATACATATATATACATATTAGTTATTTAATAACATTGATAAATTTAATTATTTTTATTTAATAACGATGTTAGATTGATAATATAATTATGCATACGTTTCTGATAAATAACTACTACAAGTACCATAAATAGCAGCATTTAAAATCACGTATTACTCTCCAGAAAAAAATTCAACCAATGCGCTAAAGTAAAATGGATTAACTAGCCGTAAGAAGAAAATGTAAATGGGGAAAGAAAAAACTAATATTTGTCGGAAACAAATATTGAGACGAAAATCTCAGTGCAAGATATTTCTCAAAATAATGTTACAATAATTGGGCTGCAAAATACTCTTTAGTATAAGGAAGATGGATGGCATTTTTATAGGTGAATCAATCAGAAATCGCATAACTATTACAAGTCCAACGCAACGTAAAGGTTGTTTAAATGCGTCCCTTATTGCTAGATGTATGCAATGCGATAATAATTTGTATTTTAATATAAAATAAAATGCAAATCCTTAACGTGTTGTGTACATCACTTCTTAGCAGTTAAATAGCGTAATTTATTTAGAAACATTACTGCATTCTTTAAGAAATAACTACTCAAAGTCGTGCTTGGAATTTTATTAAATCACTTTTAAATTCGATTTAAATTCAGTTTCATGTGTAAATGTTTATGAATTAAAAATAAAATTATTTGCTTGTATTAAAACAAATGTGCTTTATTAAAAATTCATATATATTCTTCATATGAACAACGCAGTGGCTATACAAATAATGAATTAAAAAATACTACATATATTTTATTTATCCAAGAAGAAGCAGCGCATTAAAAAAACTGCTAAATATTGAGTGAGGGAACAAATATTGTTTGTTCATTTTATAATTACGTTTTGAAAAGTTAATCACATCTTTATTCATAAGCGCTTTTCGCATATGCAAATTAAAAAAATATCAGCACAAGTTAATTACTTAATACATAAACGAATTTTTTTTTCGAAGTGAGTCAAATATCTAGTTGGCCTTTTTAAAAATGAACCAACAAAGCAAACAAAGATTTTGTTCAAAGTAAGAGAAAAAACGAAATTAGAAATATGTTTCTGATTCATTACTATTGAAAAAAAAAAAAGCAAAATGAAAAATATTTCATAAAAAAATTAACTTCTTTTTATGCAACTTTTTTTCCTTTAACACGAGTATTAAAAACAAGTCTGTTTTTTTATACAGAAAAAAAAACAGGTTCTTAAACAAAATTAATAATTTGAGTGAAGAAGTTGATTTTAAAAAGTTTAACTCGTTCCCACATTTTTATTATCGCAAATAATGAACAAAAAATGTGGACTTGGAATACTTGTAAACATTAGCTTATTATTTTTTGAATAGAATGTATGTGTATTCTTAAATCTGATTTCTCGAATAGTATTTTCATTACTGTTTTTATAAATTTTGAAATAGTAATGAAAATTCTGCAACATTGTTCCCGAAAAAAAAAAAAAAAACTCTTATTTATAACTTGAATATTTAAAAATTGAAGGTGAGTGGTTCTTTCGCTTCTTTTTGATAGATCTTTAAGAAATGCATTTTAGTTTTTTATCACCACTTTTTCAAGATAATTACAAGAAATTTACCTCACTGTCAGACAATACTGACATTATTAGTGTCTTTAATACTAGTTAGAGTTTCTATACACAGCAAAATAATAAGTAGATAAATTTAGGGTACATATTTGTTATAAAGAAATATTCCCGCCATTTTTAACAAATTACTCCACTTTTTAGTACAAATGATATCAGTGCTGGAGAAGAAGCCTCATGTGTGAAATAACAAGTGGCTGCTCTCGAGTAAGGGAAAAATGGTCGGGAGTTTAAGGATAGGATGTGGCTCAAACAAGGTTTCGAAGAGCCCCTTCAGTTGCCCGAGAAGTGTGCCCGAGCGTGTTCATCTTGTAAGTATCGGCGCTAGGTGGCCTCTAATGCGATAAAGTATACGTTACTACTTTTAAGATCCTTTGTGTACTGATAATAATCTACTGTTGCGATGTTTATCGTCTGTGGCATTGATCGGATATTTGCTACGTGTTCAATCAAGAATTATGACTTTCTCAAGCAGGTAAACACAAAATTCTATTACTCATCGATTTACAGTAGACCAATCAACAGTAAGGTCTTTATAAAAAGCCTTTAAATGTCGAGGAATTTCAGTGGGAGTCACTTTTTCATCAATAAAATAGCGAGAAATTCGCTAACCATATTACTAGAACATAACTCCATATTTCCACTACTCAAAACATACAGGGTGAATGCAACAACTTCAAAATTCACATGCAAATAGAGGTGAAGTAGCTTTCACTTACTACAAGGCGTGCTGCTGAATGCCCTTTCGTTCGCGTTCTGCATACATTTGTGCATTAATTTTCAGCCTATTCCCACACTTAGTTTCCAGCCTCGCTTTGTAAAACGAAGACTGATTTTTTTTTTAATCAGGAAAAAAATTTAAACTCTGTTTCTGTGTTAAATATTTTATAAATATTGTGAGAGAAGATGGTGTGTATAATTGTTTGAAGAGACTGTTTTAATCACTTGCTGAGCTATTAAATGTTTCTCCCATGCTTACTGTAAAGTTTCTATAGTTCAAACCATTATATAAAAGTCTTATAGTACACAAAATGCCAGAAAAAAAATATTTACTGAAACATGTTACATCTGTTATAACATAAAGATATTATTTGATTGACAATTACAATATTCATTCCATATCTTATTTTCTTCTCTGAACATTGACCAAATTACCTTACCGCCATATTCGCCGTCAACCTAACTCCACGCGTGAAACCACGAGATCCGTTAACTCGGAGTTGGGGTTCAGCGCTGCGAAGTTAAAAATCGGTATTCACGGAGGAAAATCAACTTGGGGTTTTCCAACCACGAAGTTAGTCAACTCGACGCCATGTGGGAACGTACGCAGGCCCGTTATTGGTCAAAACTATCACATGATTTTCTTGCTTTTTCGCCGCGCAGTGTACATTTCGTTTCCCGTTTTTTTTAAATTCCCGTTCTCTGCGATATAGCGATGAATAAAACATGAGTGGTTTTTAGCCCCTTTGAGAAGGTATTACTTCTAGCACTCGTGGAAAAAATTTTAAAATATTGAAAAGTAAAGAATCCAATAAAATTTCTCTCGGAAAATGAAAAAATATATATATTTAACGAGGAGGAAATTATAACTAATTTTATCATTGTAATATATCTCTTTCTGACATTAGAAATGTACCATTCACAAACGATATATATATAATATAGAAATGTATCATTATGAACCAAGCAGTAGTGTATTATTGTATCTTTTAAATTTTTATTTGAATATTCTTTCATTAAATCAAGGCTGTAACCAGGGATGCCCACGGACCCCCCCCCCCTCCCGAAAATTTTCGCAGTGTAGCATATATGCCTCCCTGAAACTTTCCTCAACTAATTAAAAGCCCCCCCCCCCAAAAAAAAAAAAATCTGGCTATGGCCTTGCATTAAATTCATGAGAGTATTTAAAAAAATGCATTTGATTTCAATTATAACTACTGTAAATATTTTATTCTTAAAATCACTTCGCATTGGCAAAGTACAGTAAAAATTTGAATTAAGTCTTACAACTGCATGAAACGGCAATTCAAAATTATGTGATTTGGGGTTAACAAGAACCCCTTTTTCTAATGCAAATATGAATTCATTAATACAAATACATACGGCGAATATTTTGACTTTTTCAAAAACCTTGCAGTTTACCTTTAAACACAAAACTGCCATTAGCATTATGGATTCATTTCATGTCTTTTTTTTTTTTAAGAAGCTTTTCACATATTCAAAACCTTTGTTAAATTTAAAAAAGAGAAGAATATACAAGCAAATGTAAATTGGTCAGTGGCATAAAACACATGGTCAAGGTCAACAAGTTTATTTTATTTGACATACATAAATCAAAATATTCCACATGAACTTTGCAGGCCCAGAAGTAACATTGGCAAAAAAAAATCAGGACGCATGTTAAATGTTCAATATATATATGTACACTTTAAAGTAGAATAAAATTATATCAAAAGCAACAAGGAGAGAGAAAAATAAATAATTAAATAAAAATACTAAAGATATATTCCCCTCCCATTGTTTAGTATTCCTGTTCAATTAGGAATCATGATAAAGTTTTAAAATCTTTAATGAAGTAATAGCTACCGAGAGAAAAATATTATCGGAAACACACAAACGTGACAAAGAAATCATTGAACAATACTAGTTAATAAAATTTAAAAAGGCGGGCAATCCAATTTATGAACACTTAAAAGATTAATTAAAAGCACCAAGTAACCTGCAAAATTTGCTATGTTAGATCACATATTTGTTTTGGATACAAATCAGTATTTCAAATAGTCCTAGTAAAGTTTACATAATTAAAACAACTTGCAACTTCTAAAATAATGGGTAACAAGGAAATGTTCTGGATGAGAAAGAAAATAAAATTAATATAAAAAATCTGGAATATTACGACAAAAAGGGTAGAATAAAACATATTTTGCTGGACAATTTTTGAACTAAGAGAAAAAAAATTTGAACAATTAAATTTCGAACATTTAAGTTAAGAAAAAATTTTGAACATTTATGAGAAAAATTTTGTACAATTAAATTTCTTTTTACAAAGCCATCAGATGTACCATTGCTGTTACTTGCAATTAATACATCCATTTGTGATGAAACTTCATCAAAGAGGCCCTGCAGCTCTTCATCTAATTCTGGCTCAGGATCACCTGAAATGAAAAGTTATTTGCTTACAATATTTGAAGAACATATATTTAAATAAATCAAATTAACATTATAATTTTTGGATTTCTTTTCCCCATGGTTAAACATAATATTGTCAAAAAAACACAGGTATGCCTTTGTATAAAAAGGGACAATGTACTTATGAATACTTATTTATAGATCAGAACAATGCATTAGCACTGACTTCTTATTTGCAGTAAGTACATGTGATTTTGTTGAAAAAGTGCTTAAAACCTTCAAGGAAAAAAACAGCTTTTATTCATAAAATAAACACTCTGAAAGGATGAAAAATACAAGTTGAAGAAATTATTCATGGTTACACGTATTATTTTCTTTTACAACAATTTCAAAATGAGTTTGAAAAGGCTAAGCAATGAGCAAAAAAATTAAAAAATATACTTAAGATTTCATGCAACTGCTAGAAAAATATATAAAATATTTACAGCACATTTCTTTTCATAAAAACCTTTAAAATTTAAACCTTTAACAGCTCCATATAATGGAACAAATACCTTGAACTGGATATTTTTTTCTTTTCTAATTTTAGTTGAGAAAAGGTTTAATTACAAAAATATTCAAATCGGTTTTTTTACTGCTAAACACACACAATTGATGTCAACAAATACATTAAATATTATAACTCACAGAATACAAATAGTATTTTTCCTTTTTTTTTTTTGCTGGGCTTTCTTCTTTCTTTGCTTTTCTTTTTTTCAGGGGGGTGGGGACATACCATTGATAACCGTCTCGGGTGTCACCTATGCTAGCTTTTGCCACTGGTTGGGGGGAACAATAATACTTTTAAAAAATCGTTCGACAATTTATCCTTATATGACATTACCCTGTTTACAATTATAAGTAGGTGTTATACGACCAAGATGCCGTGAGAAAAATTAAATTCTTCCACTGGTGCCAAGCAGCCAAAATTGGAAAAGCTTAACATGATTAAAGGACAAAATTTGAATATCACTGAATTAATCTATACTGGCAGCTGCTTAGCATCAAAAGCTCAAAACTTTTCCTGCCTTGAGAGATCAACGCAGCCTTGTTGATTCAAAATTTTATAGGGGGGGAGGGGGTTAAAGGGTATGTATTCAATGCAAATTATAGGTAAAATCAAACTAAAAAAAGCTAAAGTCAGTGGCGCAGCAGCCCTTTTGGGGGCCATGGCCTACTGTGCAAATCCCAGTTTTCTAGACCTGACGCGGAATCCCCAGTGTTTAGTTCCCAAGCATGCTTGGTCCTCATTTTATCGACCCCACTGAAGGGATGGCTGAGTCAACCCTGCCCAGCTTGGGAATAGAACCCCGGACCTGTGGAATGGTACCACGGAAGTCTACCACTCAATAGGTAAAATCAACAAAATACATAAACACATGCAAAAATACATTGTATTTAAGTCAGGGGAAAAACCAGTCCCCCCCCCCCGCCCCGGGGAGCCCAAATATACTGAATATACCCAGATATACTGAAACTTTTATATACAAAAACGTTTGATGGGTGCTTATAGTATTATGTATAATGTAATTCAGTTCTGTGACATACCCAAATTCTGCCTATGACGATGGTCTATTGATTGGTGTCATTAACTTAGAAATTCAGGCATAACCGCTATCACCCACCAGATGGAATCTGCACAGTGGTGCAGTTTGAAATGCAGCGTGCATTGAGCTGCTCTCGAATAGTAGGTAGGAAACAAAGATACCTTGAATATAATCAAAAACTCGGATAACCCGGTTCAAATCGAGAGGGAAAACGTGGGTAAACAGGCGAAATGAATGAAAAGGTCGTCAAAGATATGAAAAAAAGCATTTACTGTGCATATGCATAGGACTTTGCTTATTGGGAGGGGCAAGGTTGAAATTAGGAATAAACCGGATATTGATTTCCCAGATATTTGGTGGCTCTTGTGTGACTTATTCGTACAGGATATACAGCTCTGGTGTTCAAAACCTGTAAATTCTATACGTAAAAAACAAATTTTATTTGAGAGATGCAGGCCCTTCATTTCAAAATTTTCCGGGGAGGGGGTATATTTTTAATACCTATTCCTACTGCAAGTAACAAACAAAAAAGTACATAAAAGCATGCTTAAATTCAATATATTTCTAAAAGTCGGGGGGGGGGGGGGGGGGGGGTAAGGGCAATTCATGCCCCAGATTGCCCATATGACGGGCCTGGCCAGTATACCGGATTTTGTGTTCAGTAACAGGACAGGGTTACGGAGGTATTAAAACAAAATATATAGACGTAGATGTGCCGATACATGTCGTTTTATTAGTACTTCTTAGCCCCCCCCCCCCCATCTCTCCTTTACTATGCACTGAAGTTGTGCTTAATTTATATAATGTTGCAGAATATTTTGCTAAATGATTGATAACATGCCATTACTAAGCAAGAGAGGTCATGATAACTTACCTTTATACATTCTTCTTCCGTCTAATAAGGCATCAATACGAATCTGTTAATCACTGATGCTCACCAACTGTTCTAGAAACTGTAGGCTGGCTCACATTACACAGATCCCCTACAACAATCTGAAATGATCCGGACGCAAAACAGCAAAAAAACGTAATGTCAAAAGCAACTGTTCTCTTGGGGTCAGTGCATTGTTCCAATAGGTTTTATGCACGATGGAATTTTCTGTCAGTTTTAACAACTCTAAAGTTGAATTTCTGAAGAGGCCTTACAAAAAATACAAGATCGTGTAAGGCGAAGAAAGCTCTAAAAACTCAACATATTCCAATTTTCGCAACATCCAGTCCGCCATTGCTAATGTTTACATGTACTGCGCATGCGCTCAAACCTTAACTTTGCTCCGGAGCTTGGTTGAGTTACTCGACTTGGCGTGGTTTCGGGAACCTGTTTGCGCGTAGTCAAAGTTGATGGTGAATAGGAAATCCGCGGTAACTCCAGGTTGGAGACCGGTTTCGCGTCAAACCATGAGGTAAGAGTTGACGGTGAATACGACGGTTAGATACATCGTCGATATCTCATTAATAGAATGACGTAATTAAACAACGACGAGACTTAGAATTTCTTTTATTCCATATTAAAAGTCTGTAGTGCGCTCATTTATTTTCAGGAGAATACTTTAATGGATTCGAAGATCTAATACGCATAAATTAGAAAAAAAAAATCATAATAGGAAATTACTTTTTCATTATTTCCAGTTTTCCTAGTTGATTGTTGAAGCTTTATTTACTTTAGTTTGAAAAGTTACGACCACATTTTAATATATTTATAGCAAGAGCATGTTGCGGGATTAATTTCGACAGGGATTTTTATTTCTACAAACCTTGCTAAGCTGATTGCAAAATTATTTACCGCCTTATTAGCGAAACCAAAATTGAAGGTCGGGGAGGCGTCGGAAAAGAGAAAAAAAACCCATCCTTATGGGCTTACGTCCTTATGGGCTTTATATTTTATCCTACTAAGACTGTAATATATATATATATTTGGAAGAGCAGCGTAGTTGTAAAGCACTGGCCCTCGTACGCTCAAGGCCCAAGTTCGCAGGATCAAACCTGGCCCAAGTCGGTGGATTTTCAAGCTGCAGAAAATCGCCAGCGCCCATGTCGAATGATTATGGGACCGTCCATAAATGATGTCACGCTTTTTTCTCACATATTTGACGCCCCTCCCGCCTTTGTGATATGCCAACCTATATTGCATACGCATGATGTGATACTTCTTGTTACACCCTCCCCTTGTCACAATTTCACAACCCCCCTGCCCCCTCGAAACGTGACTTATGAGGGATCCCTATGCGGCATGTTAAAGATCCCTTGAGTATCTGTTTCATTTGGATACTCTCCGCTAAATTAAATTTCTAGTGCAGTTTCGCATTACTAAAACTCAGGTGCCGCCAGTTAGGGGGAAACGGAGCCTCAGAATTCTCAAGTGGTAATGGCATCCGTCGATAGCGGTGCTACGTGAAAGAATGGATGCCGGTTTCCGGGGAATGCCTTAGGTCTGCAAAGGTTAGTGACCATACTCAGCCCCATTAGAAAGATGTATATATATCGCTGATTGAAGGGAACTCGTATTCTGACGTCGTATTTTGTGATTTGAAATTATTTAACTTATATTTCACTAGAGATTCAAGCATTGAAGCAGAATGGGTGTAAAATCAATACTAATAAATACATGAAATATGTATCTCCAGGCCAAACCTCTATTAATTAAACATTTCCATTAATCATTATTTATCACGAGATAAATCACCAAATTTCGAAGCGGAGATTGAAAATAAAAAAAAGATAAAATATAAAATGAATGAAATGAACAACGAAAGACCATCAGTTTCTGGGCAGTTAATAATTCTCAGAGATACTAATCGATCGAAAATAGGGCCTGGAGTTATTTTTCCAAAACAACTTCAGCGTAATTTATTAATAAACATTTAAATGAAAAAAAGATATGCAGAAGAGGAAGTAATTGCGTTAATGGAACTTTTATCCTGGTGACAGAATTTAATGACTGTTCGAGACTTTCCCCTAAGAGAGATTTTATTTTTGAAATTTATTTTAAGTTTGGATGCAGTGACTAGTTGTTGTCAAGTGAAAGTAAATTAATGAAGGGCTGTCCAAAAATCGGAGCTTTATACGTTTTTTAAGCCTCTAATTCATTTACTTTGTTTATACTATATGAGTATGTATTTCGTTTTCTTTTTCTCTGTTTAAATTTGTTTATTTCAAGAACAATGCCCATTGTCGTGAAAAATTTAGGGTTCGGAAATTTAGGAAAACTGCTCCATTTTAGCGATTTCAATTTTTGACTTTTTGGTATGTATGCACTTGAAAAACTTGTATAATTTGGTGAAATTTTTCTTGGAGTTCTTTTGGTTGCCGTTAAAATGGGCAAGTACCTGATTTGTTTGTTTGTTTAAGCATGTTCTGTTAAAACAATGTAATAAATTCACTGGTATGCTGAAGGGATGAAGTGTATTATTAATCTCTTTATAATTTTTCTTAGACACCCCCCGAAATCGGCCCTAATTTAGATAAGAGTTTTGGCAACATCTTGATTAGACTTTTCTTCAACTTGTTTTGTTTAAGTTAATTTTGGAGCTATCTTGAGTGCCGGCACGATTATTATGCTTCTCTTTCATTTGTCTTTTTAAAAAAATTGCTTTACAGTTAAATATCAAAAGTTGCAATACTTTTTGGAACATTTCAAACACTGACACTCTTAGCTGAGTTTTTGTTCATGAGAGCATGAGAAATTTAATAATTTACAGTGTACAGAGAAATCCTCCCATCACAAATATTTACTCCGTGATTTTGTTCTAGCAATACATATTAATTAATGAATTATTGTGACTGCAATCACATATTTTTATAGACAGATGGTCGAATTTTCCTTTAACTTTTTTTTTTTTTTTGTCGCTAAATATTAAAACTCATTTTTTGAAAATGCTAAAATGTACAATAACGAGTTGAGTACTTAAACTATCCCTGTTGTCCTATTTTCCTTTTATACGCATATTTGTTAGAATTTAGATTTTTGTACTTAGGGTACAATTTGCTTTAATTTAGATTTTCGCGTGGGCATATTTCTTCGTAACTTTACACACAACTTCAATTTTTGATAGGGAGGTAGATATTCATGCGACGTCGTAGGTAATCAATCATAAGGGAGCTTAGTTATCGTGTCCTTAATATTCCTATTAAATTATATTTCTTTTCGAAAAAGGGATAGCGATGTCCATCGGACATTGTTAACTGGACGCTTGCTAGGCTTCATGAATACAGTACTATCTGGTGAACGAACGCAGCTAGCTTGATTCGCGAAGCGATTCAAATGACTTGCAGTTCCGGCGCTTAGCGAGCGACAGCGAACAGGGGGCAGGCCTGCTAGTCATATTTATTTATTAATCAGTACTTGTCAGAACCAGAAGTTTAGGTGCATGTGTGTGACAACCAGCGACACCCTACATGCCAATTTATAGTCATGAAATTGGCCCCACATGTAGTTTATTATCTTTTAATTACAGTCAACTCGCAATATAATGACCTTTCCTTCAACGACCCAATGCGTTATAATGAGTCTTTGAGAGGGAACGGATTGACTTCCCTTTACAATAATGTTATTTCACTTTCGATACAGCAACCATAAAGAAACAAGGCTCTTGATATAGCGACCTGTGTAACAGTACTGAACCAGAATATGAGAATTTTTTTCATTCTACGAATTTGGAATGTTGCATTTACCTGGCGCAGAGAAACAAAAAAATATGAACCTCCATGTTTACCAAAAGGTTTTGATTTTTGGGATTTACTCGTACAATGCTGTTCTCTCACATTTAGTTTGAACACGAAGAGAAACGCTTACTGCGTTAGAGGTTATTTCAAAAAATTCAATTTATATAAATACAAAATTATAATTATGTGATTAATGTGAGTATTCCGTAACTTGCGTTTTTAAATGTCCAACAAAAAATGAAATATTGCGTGCTTACGTAATTATTGAAGTTATAAAAACATACGCTCCAGCAAATAAATGTTAGCAGCCAAAAAATTCAAACGAAATGTCTAGCCAAGTATATAAGCTATCTATCATCATTCAACTTTACATGATTATTTACACCTAGGGTAAATAATCAGGTAAATTTGAATACTTTTTTGATTATTTACAACTAGGGTTATTACACCTTGTTGATTTTTTGATTATTTACACCTTGGGTTATTACACCTATGTAATTTTTTTGATTATTTACACCTAGGGTTTTATTTCGAAAAAAGAAGTACGTATAGTCTTTAGATCTTTCTAATGCGTAAACAGTCTGAATTCCGTCGAATACGTAAAAATTCACACACAATTTAAGAGACGTGCAAGAGTGAGATCGCATGCAAATTAAGTCCTTTTTACAGCGAGGCGCATAATTTACAAAAAACACTCATGAATTTTATTCACCTTTTAAGTTATATACGATACCATACCATTATGATTGTTAAAAGCCAAAAAGTTGAAACTATTCCCATTAACTTTTATGGACACCCTACCAAAGTTGGGGAATTAAAAGCAAAGCAATAGCTTATCCCGATACTTACATTCTCAGATGGATACATTCTTAGAGCAGCTCTCCGTCCTGTTACCAAAGACAAGGATAATTCAACAAAGTGAGTCTTGTCAGATTATCCGGCCCAGTGCAAATGACCTCATACATTGCCGGAGGTTGGTTTTCCGAATTGCAATTTGGGACCAAGGGTTTTCCCGAGGAATATATCCGGGTAATTCAAGTAAGCGTTCTTTCCGACGATCTTCTCGAACTTTATCGGAGGACTTCATATTTCAGTTAATTGAGACTTTATTGCCATCTTATTTGATTTAATATTTAAAATTTTTATACTTATATTTAATATATATAAATATATCTTGAATGGATTGCTGAGTTTAATATTGTTATTGGTGAGTCTTTGTGCTAAGCAAAGAAAAGAGGGTGCACTGCTCCTGGGTTTAACGGGTGCCTTAAAGGCAGGAGTGCGACTTCCGCCCCTTTGAGAGATCTCTTAACTTTTTAAACAGCTCCCAGATGAAAGACCGTCTCCTGGGTTGTCACGCACAGAGGTATTCACAAATTTTGCAAGGAGAATCAAAAGCACTATTTCATCAACCCTAAATAGAAACAATAATAGCAACTGTATATTTTTGTTTAATAAAAACTATATTTCTGCTTATCTGTTTTTAAATAGAAAGAAGGACGGCGTTTCGGCTATCGATTCGATCAAATAAGTTTTAAATATAATGAATAAACATCGAATTATACACATATGCATATTTCTCACCAGGATAAGAAAGTGTATCTTTATGCTTGCTTTCATGGTTAGTTACATGAATATTCTCAAATCAACTAATTTCAGTAACATGAGTTTTTTTTTAATTTTGAGTTTGTCATCGAGGAACATTATTAAAGTAGTTTGTCACTGATCGGTATTTTCAATTTATATGCAGGATTTATTACCTTATTTTATACAGCTGAACGTTATTAACTAATTTTTGGAATTATACTTTTAAAAGTACAGAACATTTTAATCCTCTTACACTCACTCGTGTGCAGTTTCAATTAAAACAATTAATATTTAATAATAATTTGACTTTGTGCAAGTAAACAGTAATAAAAATAAAATTTCACGTTAATTTAAAGCACAAATGAGCATTAACATGCAGACATAAGTTTCGGGATTGCTTGGAATCCCTTTATCTAGAAGCTCCCTGTCGCACTGAAAAAGGGATTCCAAGCAATCCCGAAACATATGTCTGCATATTAATGCTCATTTGTGCTTTAAATTAACGTGAAATTTTATTTTTAATTATAATTTACTTGTATTTAAATATTTTTTGTAACCACATTTTAACGTTTTAGTAACATGTTAAGAGCACTGCATTAGAAAACCCCATTTATATTAAGTGACGGGATGTGCCTTTTGCTCGTGCATTAAAAAATATTAAAAACCAGGCAATCATAAAATTGTTGTGCTGAATACATAGAAACACATTATTTTCTCAAATCAAAACTAAACAAACATGTAAGTTAAAATCACATAAGAATAACAAACACAAGACCAAGAATAATTAAAAGAGCCTTATAATTTCCATCCTCCACTTATTTTCACTTTACTTTAGTAAAAATCTTAAGTAAGAAGAGTTTTATTCAGAAGATTTATTGTGCCGTCAGAGATTTTGTTTCTAATTTTAGAGGCGGGGAAAAAAATTCTCCAATTTCAAATTTATTGAAATAAATCTTATTTCGCAACTTCTATGTGAGTGACATTCAAGCAGAGGCGGATGATATTGCTCTTTGGAATGTGATCGGACACTCAAAGAAGGCAAAGGGGGAAAAAAGTAAAAAAAAAAGAATATGACGTATAGTCAGGTAAAATGCAGACACGTTTCCAGAACCAAATACAATATTATGATCATAAATAATAATCCTTGTTTGCTTTTACAGGTATAATTCTCTTAGAACAAAGCAAATGTAAAAGAAAAATGCATAAATTCAATACAGTTCTAAAACTAATACAATTATGAATCCTTATAATTCAGTGAAATTTCCTAATGGTACACTGAAAAATTTTAATGAATTAATGCTGAATCTAATTCACTAAAGATATGTTCTAATGCTACGAAAAACATCCTAATGATTAAGAATGTAATTTAATGATTAATAGAAAAATCCTAGTACTTCGTGATAAAATCATAACGATTAAAAATGAAATCTTACTTTTTGAAAAGAATACCATAATTATTAACTAAAAAATCTCGTTTACAAAGTAAAACGTTTAATTATTTAAGACTAAATATTAATGAAATGGCACAGATGACTGAACAAAACTAATGCACTAACTTACACATTGACGGACAGTAGGAACAAGTGAAGTTCGAAAATCAACAATATGTTTTTGTAATTTTTAGAACATTAGAAGTATAGTTTTACTCTTCCTGCTTAAATAAACGTAATTTGACTAATTCAGCACCTTTAATTAGGTTGCGGCTATAACGTCATGGTGCCAGCGGACTCTAGACACTAAGTAATGGGACGATGGCGCTAGTTAAATATATCAATAACTATGAATTCAAGAGAAAACACGATCGCACTACTCTCTTCACAACCCTCGTGCATACTGAGGCGGCAAGTCTTATAACAGGTGGAAAACGAAATTCAACATAAAAAATTGTTTCCAAACCATGACACCAGTCTTCTACTTGTACGCCGGTAAATGCGCATTTGTGCCGCTATAGCCGTAGTGTCTAAAAAACGACCGTTTCGTTTCGGACGGCTATTGCCGTCATGCCGCATAGTGAACTTCACTTTGACGGTTATAGACTCGAGTGTCCTTCAACGCGTTAAGAACCAAATAACTGAAGACAAAACCAAATACTTATAGGAAGAGGAAGCTGGAGGCTCACCAGCAAGCATGGCTAGGAAGAAAACATAAGTTAAAACGCGAATTATTGACTAAACGTTACCTCCCAACAATCGAGGGTCTGAACTTGGTATATAGGTCTGAAATTACATAACCTGAATAGTATAAATGTGGAATTCGAGCGGCAGAGTCGAATGGTATATAAGTTATGAGGGTTTTTAGGTAAAAATATAGTCTATATTGGATATAGTCTATATTTGTCACATATGAGCAATTTATATTCCGTATAATCTTTTCAAGCAGTTATTTAAGTTACAGCAGTTATTAAGTTATTTAAGTTACTAGACACCAAAAGACATTACCGAAAGAGTTGAAAATTAAGAGTGTTCAAAATCAGAAAATTAAAAGTTTTATTTCAGATCGATACGCGAGGTTATTTTGATGGAGCAACTGATGGCCGAAAGTGTACTGAATAGCGAAGTTCACTTCTTTCGCCATATAAGGCACTTGTTAGGGTAGAAGCTATGATTTCTAAGGCCGGAGGAATCTGGCAAAGCAATAACTTTTGAAAGTGCAATCATTAAACATACTCTAATACTCGGCCCCACAATTCAAGGACACGATCAAAAAGCTGAATAATAACGGAATATTGAGCCTGGAACATTGATTTTGCCACATTGCTTCCGCTTCAACGTGTAAACTAAATTCCGTCAAGGTATCCTGTTCCAGGTTTAAATCACTTTTTGTTGTCAAATTTTGAATGTTTTTAATGTCAAACCCTTTAATTATGCGTGATAATGTCTTCCGGTGCCTAACAACTTACAGTCCCTGACCAAATTGAAAGACGCATTGCATAGTCTTTGTAATTTCATACTTAACACTCAGTCTGATGCAAAAACCTGTCTTTTACTTATTTGGTGTTTTAATATACAATGTTCACATTTTCCAGTAAAACTCCATTCGCTCTACTAATTAGGAGACTTCAACAAATTGAAAAAGGAGACTAAGTTTCGGAAGATCCTGCATCGCAAAAAGCTGTCAATTTCAGAAAATAGTTTTATTGCCTTATTCTGTGCATTTTCGCTAAAAATGTGCTTATACTCACAAAGAAATAGGCATTTACCCAATTTCCTTCACGCGATAATCTGAAGTATGCTGAGCTACTTTTTTTAAACAAAAATTTTGCTGACATTTTTTTCAATCTTCGAAGTTCAAAACAAATATCAATCATCATTATATATAACAAAATCACAGTTATCATCTCATTATTAGAAATTCTAAATTAAATATGAGATTTATCATCATTTATTCAAAAACTAGTATGATAAAATATTATTTAAGCCTTTGGTTTCAGTTCCTGTTGCATAAAATGTTGCAGTTGTATTTCAGAAACAATTATATTATTTCTTTGACAATATCTAAAACGTTTATAAAATGCAAAAGCTTATTTTAATGCATAAACGAAACATTACTTTTATTTAATCTATTTTCTTCGAATAATTTACCGTTAATTCAAAAGCGATAACGTTACATAGTTTTTTGAAAATAAATGCCAATTACTTCAAACTGTTCGGAGAAATAAACGGGTGATGATTTTTAATTTTCCTTGAGTGATTTTGCATCTTCATTAGATTACTTTTCTAATTGAAGCCATAAGTATTTCGTATTATATATTCAGTATTACAGTAATAGTTTGTATAAGTTAATTTAAAGGGAGATAGTCAGGTTTGACTGAAAATTTATTGTTAAACAGGACAGTTTTGTTCGGCTTATTATATTAACGTTATTTAAAATGAACTGCAATTCTGTATGCTACAGCATCACAAAATATTTTCTTATCATGGATTATCTACTGAAATTGTTGAGAACATACTGAGATTTTGATAAAGAAGAAGAAGGAAAATCACGGGGAAAGAGGAGGGGAGGGGTTGTTATATCACGGCAGCGTTAAAGTAGAATTATTAAGAAAATGTGTTATAATATTTGTGGATACATACTACGTATTATTTCTAAGTGCTATTATTGCAAACTAATTCCATACAAGGATGTTTTAAGGAAGAATAGTTATATGTATAAATTACGGCTATTTTGAAGATATGATTATTTTAGACATATGCTACGGTTCTCCCGAAAAAGAATGCCTATTGAATATACATTTGTTTCCAAAATTTAACTGCAATGAATGTTAGGAGGACTTTTTTGACATGTAAAGCTGTAATAAAATGACTGGAAAGTATCTTTTAAGGTTCTTTTCATGTATAATTCCTATAAATGCAAAATCTGTGTGCAATGAACTTAAGTATGTCCATTGATGTTCTATATAGAAGAACTGTAAGCATACATCATATCGTGGCTATTTTGAAGAAACATAAGTGCAAAAAGGACATCATTGTTGAAGTAGCGGGCAAAATCGAAGTGCACATCTACAACTGTCCCTTCGAGCTTCAACTTCTGTGACTGTAAACTATGCCTGTATCCCAGTAGAATTTGTATAAATATTACGTATGATATAACGTGAAACAATCTACTCTATAACAAAAAAATTGACGCACCAAGAAGGAGTTGTCCGATGGAGACAAAAATTGGTGGATAGGAAGATCATGTACAGAATAGAAAATGATTAAAATTTCAAAACAATTGAATGATTTATTTCAGCGTTACAATACCGAGCGCAATAAGGTGTTGACCCGCTCTAGCCTAGATGCAAACTGCCACACGGCGTGGCATAGATCGATAAAGCTTCCAGTTGGTCTCCTGCGGTATTTCATGCCAAATTTGCTCCAATTGTCGGACTACGTCATCAACATTCCCTACCAGATGAAAATCGTATCGGGACCCATCCCAATCATGCTCGATGGGAGAGAGATCTGGCAGGCCAAAGAAGTGTTTGACAACCTTGAAGAAAATTCATAGCAACACGTGCCGTATGTGGTCTGGCATTGTCTTGCTGAAAAATAAGCCCAGGGTACTGCGAAAGGAACGGTACCAAAACAGGTTTCAGAATATCGTCGACGTACCGCTGTGCAGTAAGTGAACCTCTAATGACGACCAAAGGGGTCCAGCTATCAAAGGAAATGGCACCAAAGACCATAATAACTCCTTGTTGAGGGCCCGTGGGGCGTGCAGTAGTGAAAGAAGGATCGGCATGCTGCCCTGGGCGTCTCTAGATACATCTTCGATGATCGTCAAGACACAGTTGGAAGCGGGATTCGTCGCTAAAGACTATACGTCCCCAGTCAGCATCATTCCAGCCTGATCGAGCCAAGCACCACTGTAATCTGGCTCGACAGTGTACAGGCGTGAGTGGCAGGTGTAGTAACGGTCGGTGCGAGCGTAGAGCGTAGATTTCGCTCTCAGACGTCTGTGAATGGTTATGGTGGACATTCGTGTGCGGATCGCACGTCTGATGGTTGATATCGATGAATCGGGCGCTGTGACAGCCGATCTGACTATCACTATTTCCTCGCGACCTGCTGTGGCCCTTCGTTGACTGTTACCATCATGACGCTGAAATCTGCTATTGTCCATCCACAGCATCTTCTAATCGCCGCATCGCTTCGACTCACATGACGAGCGATTCTCCGATTTGCCCAACCTGCCTCTTTCAATCCAATGATACGACCTCTTCAAACTCTGACAGTTGCTCGTAATGAGCTTGAATAGGCGAGGCATTTTTTCAGTTGTTGAAAGATATCCTAAATCGCACTGCAGCAGACATTTTAAACAACAGTTCAAAAACAGCTCCTTATATACATCTGCGGGATGTGCAGTTCCGATGCGCTGGAGATCGCATTATTTATTCATTTGACACCAAATTTTAATCATTTGCATATTTGGTCAAATCATTTCTGCATACGAAATTTCAAAGCAATCGGTTGATTCCTTCTTGCTGCGTCGATTTTTTTGTTATAGAGTGTACGTAACAATTTAAAATTAAAATAGCTGTCAATTACTCATATTTTTGCTTCAAAGTTGATAATCCTTTTCTCTATATTTGTTTTATTTAAAGTGCAAGTTATCGGAACATATCGCATGCGTTCAGGAATAAGTCATTTCGAACAAAAGTGCTGTTTTGAGATGTAGACATGAACAATATTTAGATCGGTTGAACAAATAATAAGCATTATTTTTTGAATTTAAGTATTACAGTAGGTCAGTAAGTTCAGGAGCAGTTTAGCTACATGCCATCGTTTATTCCGTTTATAATTAATCAGAAAGTAAAATTAGTGGCAACAATCCCTTGAAAGGTTTACTTGTGTACTTAATGAGTTTTAATCGCAAAGAACTTGTCATTCATTTTTAAGTATATAGACCAAAATTTGATTTATTCATGTATCTATCGCTTTAAAAACTAGTGCAATTACAAGTGAAGACTCCACTAAAAATACATAAATCATACAAAACTATGGAATTTTGAACAGTAACAAGACTTAACTTCTAACAAAAAAGTGCATGAGTGCAATGTTGTTCAGAATTTATATTTGTGGTAAATTGTCTAATATTCCATCTAATCTGTAGAAACTCTACTAAAAAGTCAAAAGGTACAGGACTTGAGCTCACAATGAGTTCCCATTAAAATTAAGTCCTGAATATATTTTCTTATATCGGAATGATTTTCTGATACGAATATAATATGCTCAATATATTTTCTGGTCACGTCTGTGCTTTGTTAGGAATTCTAATAGCCTGTCTGTCACCTACGTCCTACCACATAATCTTATTAACGCAATAAAACACCGTTTCCTTCCCATAGATAAAGATATTCCTTTAATGCACTCTTTTTATTTTTTATCGTTCCATGAGCTCGAATAAATATTTACACACCGATTCGTGCGAAAATTTATCGAACGTCGTATTTCTGATTGCTCACCTTAGATAGAATAACGCCTTTGGGAGAAATATGAGAGAACCTATTATTACACTTCATTGTTTTTTTACTCCACTTTCTGCAACAAATCAACTTGATATTAATAATCCTATAAAATCATTGTTCTTAGAGCTGTAACATAAATAAAAATTATTGAGCTCACATGGCACACTTTTCTACGCGAGAAGAGTCAAAAATGCGGTTTATGTTGTTTTTCATGATACGCAATATCTAGTAAGATAATTTCTAATATCTTTAGAAATTGTTTCTAGATTGAGTAACAAATGATACAGATGTCACATTGTTTGCCTTACCATTGATATAAAAATAGGTTGTGGTACATTTCCCATAGTTTTCATTAATGACAGAAAGATATATAATTGGAAGGGTCGCCAGGGGCGTGAAGATTACCGAATCCAATGACCATTACGGGCACATTCAAACCGGATTTAAAAGTTTACGAAAAATATTCAACTATCCATTTCAAAGCTGTTAATGTGCAAAAACAGCAACAAAATTTTAGTGTTCCAAATTTTTGATTAATGTCACTTAATGTTGATAAAATCAAAATCAATTTTGTTTCAATCATAACAATGCAGTAATATTATGTGTGTGTTACATTATAATGACGCACTTACTATTATTAGTCTTCTATTTCTATCATAAAAAATGTTTCATACGGTGAGAGAAAAAAAATCGGGAGAAAAAAAAGACGGAAGAGTTTTTTTTTTTTTAAATTTCAAGATAGCTTGTAAACGAAGGAAATATTTCAATAAAATTTCTTATGTTAAATTTATGTAAAAATCTTGTTTGAAGAAATCTTTCAAATTATTTGAGCCGAAGACATGTGATAATCAAAAGTAGGAAATAGAGCTTAGCATAAGGCATAGGATGCTCATTTAATCCTAGAGAAACTTTATAAACTTTTTTTTTGCAAAAGTTTTTATATTCAATATGGATGAGTTGCAATTTTCCTAAATCTTTCCATTCTAATCACGTAATTTTTAAGTGAAATTGTGGAACTACATCTGTTTTACGCTGAAATCCACATCATAACTAATATACATTAGTTTAGTTTTGCTACCATACAAAACACATACACTTGAAATATACTGAGAACAGTAAACATGAAGCTTAGATAAATATTATTCTAGTATCAATAGTACAAGTGATTCATAAATCGAAAATTTTCATGAATCTACGACAAAAATAATTAAAATATCGGTCTTACAATATAGACTCTCATTCCCTTCCTTTGGAAAAATTCCCCTCTTTCTATATTCTCCAGGGTTTGTTATTTATGTGAATTCGACAAAAGCCGTTCTTTCTCATTACCATGGTTAATAAACGAAACTACAAAACCCGGCATTCATCTTCACTGTGCTTTGACAGACTTGCATCAAGATGAGATGAAGCAGTAATTTATCCTGACATCCCACGTTAGAAGCAATTCATTGCTCTAACATAACAGCACCTCATTAACAAGACAAGGATAATTCTACAAAGTTAGTCTTGTTAGATTATCCGGCTCACTGGAAACGAACCAGTTTGCTGCCGTCTCCGTTGGGAACTAGCTTCTTCGTTTAACCGAGAGCGAATACTTACGAGTTGATTTGAATGAAAGAGATCTTGTCTGTTTCATTTTCCAGAGAGTTTTTATAGTTTTTGCAGTTTAATTTTTTTCGAAACTTTCGACATTTGTGTACCTCTTGTACGTTTTGGTAACTGAGCACCCTCCGTCAAGGAAAAAAAATATCATATACCTACTTTAATCAACGGATCAACAGCATTGATTTGACAATCAACGGATGCTTGCTTATTGTTTTCACGTTCTGGTTTCCCCTAATTTCACTATTCGCTTTACCCGTGTACGTGTAGCTGGTCTAGTCGAATTCATCTATTGGATTTTGAGCCGAAGCCAACAACTAATCATGTTAGAAATAGGACAAAATACTAAATACGAAAATCAAGGTCAACATTTTAAAGTTTTTGACTTTGAGGCATATATGTCGGAAACCTAAAAGTAAAGCAAGTTTTTTGGAACAAGGTCTCATCCCGGTGCACCCCCACTAAACCTTTCTCGTATTCCAGGAGACTCGTTTGGGCAACATTGTTGCGAATAATTGATAAAGTCGGTTTACCCTTATTTTTAGAATGGATAAGATCTAACTCTGTAAACAAATACTTTTTTGGCTAGTTAAAAGCAAGAGCTTTGAGCTTCTGTAGTAAAATACTTTTAAAGAGAAGTTGATCAAAATTGTAAAATGGTTTTCTTGAATAAAAATTTTGGTGGGATACGAAAAGAATCGCACGAAAGTCATTTCTTAAATTATTATAGTAGTAGTAGAAGTAGCGAGTCTGCAAAAAAGTGATGAGAATTAGGAATTAGTTGACTCTTTCTTTGCTACGGAAGATAAATGAAAATTCTTCCAGTACAGTGGTTCCCAAAGTTTACTGGGCTCCGATCCATGTAACAAAAATTGGGAATCTTCGGACCCACCTCTTAGCTGTCTTAGAGAAAAGAGAGCATACATATTGGTGATGCTCAGAGTCCCTAATGGCGAGTCGTGGAACTAGTTAATGCTCATGACATGTGTTTCGTTCGTCGCGCTGTCGCCGACTGAGCTGGCAGTATAGCCATCCCCCTCCCCCTTGGCCACCAGCTCCGTGCGAAATCAATTCTAAGGCTTTGGATAACAGGTAGGGGGTCGGGTGGAGAAAAGTATAGCCATCCCAAAGCGTCTGGAAACAAGGCCATCACACACTCGAACGCTTATCTTATGTACTGAAGTTTTGCATTTTTTTTCATATTATCTTATCACAGTATTTTTCAATTTTTAGGAATTAAATAGCTGAATGAAATATCAAATTTATCATTTCCTATTTTTTTAAATTCATCTGTACAGTGGCGACGGCCCACTCAATATTCGCTCGCGACCCACTGGTGGGTCGCGACCCATAGTTTGGGAAATACTGTTCTAGTACAATAAAAACACGAGCACTTAAATTTTTTTTACCAACTTTGTGTCGCTGAACATTTTCCTTAGCTTCGCCCCAACGCATTGTCCCATCATTTTCAAAAGAAGTAATACATTGAATTAGGTACAAATCCTCAGACAAACCAATAATCGAATGATATGTTTTTTTAGCAATTGAGTCATTAAATAAAACTTGAATACATGATATACATACATAAATTCATATACTGGACTTTTATGTATTTCTGCATATACATATTCCTTCAGGGGTTAGAATTCCATGAAGGTATTCCCGCCATAAAGTAAAAAATAGAAAAAAGATAAACAGATTAATGTCACAGAATTAAGATAATATCTATACCTGAGAGCCATAGTATCTGAAGTCCATTTTTCTAGTTTTTGTGAGTTTACACGTAATGCACATACAGAGGATCGACGACAAGCCACTTGCGGGTTTCCGAAAGCACCCATCGGACGTCTTTGTTCTTAGGTTCGGACGTAAACGTCTAGTATTATAGTACTAAAAATGTTTATTTTTTAACTTCATCGCGAAAACTCGAGGAATAGAGTGAAGATAATATATGGCTCACTGGTACATATATTATCGCAATGCATTATTTACTTAAATATTATTTCACAAAATGCCTAGACGTAAATTTTGCTACATATAGTTTTCTAAAATTTTTGGCTAACACCAGGCGTCGGGTACACATTTTACTCAATATTTTATTTTGAATAAACGTAACTGTTCAGTCTCAATGTGAAATTAAATTGAACACGCTCTTAAAATGGAATTGGAGTTCTAATTGCATTCTACTACCTTATTTCACCGCTTTTCGATGGTGCGTGCTTGATCTTGAATGACAATAAAAGCTATATAGGGAATGTAATTTAGAAGAATAAATGTTTAATTTTTTCGCCATGGAAAGAGGCAAATTACAGATGAAGGTCAGTTGAAAATAAATGCATAAAATTGGAAATGTAAGACATTAATTTTATTCTCCTCTCGGCTAAAAAGGAAATATCGAAATTAGTGCAATTATTATGAAATTAAACATACTCTTTTATTTCCTCACTTTCATTAAACCATATTCTTAGTACAATTTATTGTTTGCATTTCGATGGTAAAAAACCATGAAGATTAAATAAAATGTACAAGCAATTTAACTAGCAATTATCAGGGATTTATTTTATCTTTATGAACTCTTAAATGTTAAACTGTAAACAACATTACTTATGTTGCAGTTAAAGCGACACGAAAGTACAATATAATTTTTTTTCGTCAAGCAACATTTTCATAAACTCACTTATGCTTAAAAATATTTTACGTAGTACAGAAATAAATGAGTTAATTAAATGAGTACGTCAATAAATGCCTTGGATTACAAATAACATATGTAAGATATTGTGTTGTGTTTGTTGATACAAACATACATATGCATGTATAAGTAAAATCACGGATATATTCAATTATTCCAACATTTCAGTAACAGCAGTATTTGGTCATTCCGGTTAAAGTATTATTCCTCGCACTACTATGCATATAAACGTTTACCCAAATGTAAACTAGTATGTTGTAAACATCAAGAAGCTTCCATTTATCACTTTCTATATCTTTCATACGAGTACTTTTTGTGAAATTATCAAACAGCGCCGCTCCTTTGGAGTGATTGGCGCTAAAACATAATCAGCACTTGTTCCCACTGAGATACACTTGTTAGTCACTTTGGTTTATATTTGTGCTACTGCTTGACATATCCGCTTAGAGCGAAAAACGTACGATTGCGTGATTGTCTCACGCTGCTTAGAGCAACTGGCACCAAAATCAGCGCATAAGCACTTCTATTTTCTAACTTTTAGTTTTCTAAAATGCTTATCCGTTGAATGATTCGAAATGATAAACTCTAGATTGAAACAACTTTTGATTGCCTAAGTTGTGTACTAAAGATTCAAGTTTGAAACTTGATGAAACCAGCCTAACAAAATACGAGCGGAACGCGGAATAAAAATTTATTTAAATATACCCAAAAGTCGTAAAACGAAATCAAGGAGCGCCAGTGACAAAAGAAAACTATGAGAAATATTTCTAACTGGTAGACATCAAATTCACCATAAGTGTAGTATTGTTTGCTTACTGAGTTGATAGAAAAAAATATGAATTTTTTCCATGTAGTGATCTTCAGCGGTTGCTTTTCTTCTTTTTCTTTGAATGTCTGATATGACATCCTGACTGATCAACATATATGTAGTTGCTTTGTTCTCCTTGTGAGCACATTAACTCAAAAATATATAAATCTTTTAACTCTTTCATGCAATACAGAGGATTCACCGTAACTGTTAAGTTTTTTTTTTTGCTTTTTTCGGGAAATTGGGTTTTATTGGTTTTTATTATTCACCCTCTTTTTGTCCCCCCCCCCCCTAGAAATCATATTATGCTCAATGATGTTTTTGATCGAAATCATTTTTTCTGCAATATTCCAAAACAAATTTACAGTTTAATTATGAGACACACGATTTAGATTTTAACTCATACTGGTTGCATAAATACACAATTGATGGATTTCGAATTTGTCTAAATGGGTATTTTCAGATTAAAAATATTTTAAATTAAAATCACCTTTTTAAATGCTAATCAGAATTTTTATTCTATAAAAAGCATGTGTTGAACGCGACAAAAAGTATTTTTTAAAAAAGAAATTCCACACGAACGTTTTCCAACGCTTTTTCTTGGAAGACTTTTTTTAATATATATTCGGGTTTTTATTTGCAGCTAAGTTACGGTTGCTTATCGCTGAAGAACAGATTTTTATTGCTGTCGTAAATTTTTACGAATGATTAACTTTATTCAGCTTTCATAATGGATCCGTTATGATTGCATTAGCATGAAATGCATTTTTTTATGTGCGTTAGCTAAAATAATTTATATCCTGCGTAACAGCATAGCATAAAAATGCTAAGAAAATGCGAATAAAAGAACCTCTGCTACGTTTAAGATTTAGAATTCATTTAAAGGTCATTCACGTTTTCGGTTTAGATATGGTTTATGGGATAACATAAATTTTACTTTTTTTTAAATAACCGAATTCAGATTGAAAAATATCAAAGTACTATTTTTTTATATGTGACATTTTCATGAACATAAAATCCATTCCCAGTAGTTGTAGTTAGAAATTACGCATTGCATAGATGCTTTAAAGATTAAAAACTATTTCACTCTGAATGTTGTTATTTAAAACTGTAAGGAAAAAATGCCTTAAAAAATTGCTTATTCAAAAGCGATCAACAACATACCTTTTTCCTCTCTTTTAGAAAATCTTAAAAAATAACGATCAAATTTAACCGATTAATGCTCACGATTTTCCTTTAAAACCACAGTATTCTATAAATCTCACATAATTTAATGCAAACACTAAACCGAAATAGTTTTGCCATTTTGCTCTCATGATAATATTTATAAATTATAAAATACTACTTTCTTAACCACTGTCCAAGAATATTTTACAATTTATGAACTTCCATTTTATATTTCAATGAACAACGGGAACAACTTATAATTTTCATCAGTACCAATGTTCATTTTTTACCGTTTTTAGCCTACTTTCCCGTAAAAGTAAAAAAATAATAATAAAGCATGAAAGAAGGCTTAATGTATCGTGAAAATATCGTTAGAAATCAAGAAAAGTCAAAAATAAATTAAGTAATTAAATAAAGATTGAAAAATAAAAAATTTGAAAGTAGGGTTTTGAGATGGGGAAAAAGTGTGTCTGTCGGTCTGTCGGTCTGTCCCCCCCTAATAACTTTTGAACGAATTGTCCGATTCGAAAAATTCTTTTTGCATTCGAAAGATCTCGGTGAGGACATCTAATTCCCAAATTTTATTTTTTTGATTTGAATAATTTTTTGTTCAATTTTGAACAGTTCAAAAAATTTTAACATTAGTGCCTATGGGCGAAAATGAAGCAAATTATGTAAACTCTGGGTACAAGATAAAAGTTCCAATCAACAAGCTCACTGGAAGAAGTTTTTGGCGTGAAATATTGATTTGAACAATTTTTGTTCATTTTTGAACAGTTCAAAAAAAATTATCATAGTGCCTACGGGGAAATTTCAATCCTATATAAATCCTGATCTAACGGGCCGATTTGCTTGGAGCAAACTTTATCGGAAAGCTCTTATGACGTAGAACATGTACAGATAAAAAGTTCATCCAGAACTAACGAGCCTATTTTCTTATGAAATTTTTTGATCGGGATTTTCAAGAATATTTTTGAATTAATGAAAGATTAAATGAATAAACAAAATAATGAATGAATAAATGAGTGAATAAATACATGAATGACTGAATAAATGAATGATTGAACGAATCTGTATTAACCGTTGAAAAAGGCATATTTGAAGCAATTAAGAACTAAAGCTAAACGAGAAAGAGAGAGAGATAGCTGGATTATAAATATGAAGCTGGTGTATACGGGAAAGTAGGCTCGTATAGTTCTAGACGGAACTTCTTGTTTTAAGATATATTTTTAAAATTTTCATTTCATAAGAGATTTTTGCATCATCAACTAAATTTTTTTCTTTTAATGCTTACGGAATTATCCTTTAGAATTACAGAATATTATAAATAATAACAAATCAAGTTCAAGCAATAGTCACCCAAATTAAATTTCTCTATATCTAAATTATAGTTTTATATAATAAAACATAAGGGGCATTTATAAGTTTTAAAAATTTGGGAATTTTTTATGGAAAGTATGAAATAAAATCATTACACGAAAATATGAATAAAACAAATCAAAGCGTTATTAAAAAACGATCCATAACAATTACGTTACAGTATAAAAATTGCATAAATTATAGATTAATTTTAAAAAGTAGACAATATTCCAAGTATACATGTTCCTAACATATTTCACTACTTTGGAACACAGCCAACATAGTTGAAAAGGAAAGATATTCTAATTAAGTTTTCTCTTTCGAACTTCGAGTCACGTTTTTTTTATGAAAAAGAACTTCAAGAAAGCACTTCATTTGCATTCTTGGATGTTCTTCATAATGATTGTCTTTAAGAGACGTACAAAAAAGTTCGACGGATTTGCTTAAGAGTGCAGTAAGGAAAAACCACAAGTGAAAAACAGCTCATCAGATTAATTCAATAATTACCATCTTTTCTCTTTTGCCTCCAAAGCATTTTAAGAAGAAAATGGTAGTTTATAAATAAAAAAACAGAAAAACCCCCACTGTGGTTAGATTATCTTGTTGTATATCCCATTCACATTAAATCACAGAGGGTACTAGTGTTTCTATCTTTGTTTATCAGTGTACTACTGTTGTCATTTCCTCTAGAGCAGGGGTCTCCAAACTTTCCAGCCTTAGGGCCATATTGATTACTCCAGTAAATTCCAAGGGCCAAAACCATATTATCATTAATTGTTGCCGGTGGTAAAAAGTTGAATCAGTCCACTAGTGGTGTAAAATATGATTACTTTTTTGCCAGATGCCATTAGCGACGGGGAAGCTGATGTATTTTCTGTATCGTATGGGTATCCGTTATAATGGGGTACCCGCATCGTATCGCCATAGTAATCATTGATTACAAAAGTAATGAAATACACAAGTAATCATTGATTACTTTTTTCTTCAGTAATCGTTACTTCGGTTCCTAACGAGTACTCAAGTAACGAATGAGTATTTTTTTACATGAAAAAAAAAGTCCGAAAAAGTACGCCACGTTTAAAAAAGGCTGCAAATCGAACTAAAGTCCGCAAAACGGCAACACTGCATATTATTAATTTTCCTGTCATTATCTGTAATTTCTAGATTAGTCGTAGAGTACGAGCGAGCCATGAGGAGTAACGTGACAGGACATCTGGTGGACACAAGCAGAAATAGGTAGTACCTTCTATCCCTAACAGATGGCGCTAATAGCACTTACAGAATAATCTCGTTGGTTCGATAAAGTTCTGGTGTCTTCCACTCACTTCTAGATGGCAGTAAGTGAAATATATAAGAAGGCTAGTGGCGCAACCACAAGTCAGTTCCTATGACACTGCTGTGAAATAAAATAGTGCGTACCTCCTTAAAACGTGTTTGTGCGTGTTTAAGTTTAAGACATCTTTGTAACAATATTTTTATTTGAATTGTTGCTTTTGTGTGTGATTTAGTAGAATGGAAAAGAAGCGAAAAATTGATAGTGAATGCAGAAAATTCAAAGATCAGTGGAACATTCAGTATTTCGTAATTGAGTCCAGTAACAAGGCGCTATGTTTGATTTGCAATGAAAGCATAGCCGTTCTCAAAGAATATAACATTAAACGTCATTTTGAAGCAAAACATTTTCAAAATTACTCAAAATATACAGGAAGTTTGCGGACAGAAAAATTCGAAGCTATGAAGCGCGGATTGAAATTTGCAGAAATCTTTATTTACAAAACTCAAAACTGAACAAGAGGCTGCAACTCGTGCCAGCTTTCGTGTGGCTCTTGAAATTGCAAAACGTGGAAAACCATTCACCGATGGAGAAATGGTCAAAGAATGCATAATCGCAGTAGCCGAAGAAATGTGCCCTGAAAAGGTAAATTTATTAAAAACTGTCAGTATGTCAGCAAACACTGTGGCTCGAAGGGTAGAAGACATCGCTGAAAATATATCCTCTCAACTGTTCAACAAAAATGGACATGTTGAGTGGTTTTCTTTGGCCTTGGATGAGTCAACGGATGTGTCAGATACTGCTCAGGTGTTGATTTATATTCGAGGAGTAGATAAAAGCTATGAAGTGCATGAAGAACTTCTTGATATGTATAGTATTCATGGCACAACTACTGGTTCAGATATTTTTAAAGGAGTTGAAATGGCCATTAAGCAAAAGAACCTTCGATGGAAAAACTTGAAATGTATTACAACTGATGGAGGCAAAAACAAGAGTGGGAAAGATAAAGGAGTGGTCGCTCTTGTGTCAAAGGCTGTAGAAAATGACGGTGGTTCAAAACCAATAGTCTTACATTGTATCATTCATCAACAGTCTTTGTGCGGAAAATGTTTGGATATGTCTGAAGTTCTGAAACCAGTCATATCAACTGTTAATTTTATCAGATCTTTTGGGCTGAATCACCGACAATTCGTACAATTTATTAAAGAGATTGGAGAAAAAGACTTACCTTATCATTCTGCCGTACGTTGGCTTAGTTGTGGGAAAGTCCTTCAGCGCGTTTTTGAACTTCAAGCAGTGATCGAATTTTTTTTGAATGAAAAGCATCGCCCTCTTACTGAATTGCAAAACAACGCATGGCTGTGGAAGTTAGCATTCTATGTTGATTTGACAAAACATGTGAACGAACTGAATTTGAGATTGCAAGGAGAAAACCAGCATCTTCCTGATTTATACAATAATATCAAATCATTCCGGAAGAAATTGATACTGTTTCAATCACAACTACGAAGTAAATGTTTTTCACATTTTAAAACATGTGAAATATTTAGCCACACCACTGAGACCGAGTTTCCTATCGATTTTGCAATCGAAACTTTGAGTGCTTTGAAAATAAATTTTGATACTCGTTTCTCGGACTTTGATGCCATTGCGAATCAAATTAAGATTTTTCAGAATCCTTTTGATACTGACATTGAAACCCTAGCCCCGGAACTTCAAATGGAAATGATTGATCTACAGTGCAGTGATATAATTAAGAACAAATATCAAAACTTATCTTTGTTGGAATTTTATAAGTGTCTTCCACTGACACAATTTGATAATTTGCATAAATTTGCTCGTGGGCTGTTTTCTGTTTTTGGTACTACTTATTTGTGTGAGAAGACCTTTTCCAAAATGAAGTACACAAAAAATGTTTACAGATCTAAATTAACTGATGAGCATCTTAAATCTCTTTTAATAATTGGTACAAGTAAAATTAGTCCACAACTACAAACTATTGTCAGTGGAAAATCTCAATTACATAAATCTCATTAGTATTTCATATGTCGTTATGCTTGTTATAAGTTATCTTTTCATTTAAAATGTATAAAATGTTAGTTGGATTCATTTCAATAATTTGTTAGTTAGTAAATAATAACCTACAACAATGTTATGAGTAGTTAGCCCATGACCATATCAATGTAGATGTCATATTAATAATTATTCAACATAAAAATAGATTACTTCAGTAAACTTAATTTAATTTGCTATAAAAAATAAATATGTTCTCTAGAAGGAGTTTTCTTTCAAGTATGCTAGCTCTCCGCGGGCCGGACAAAATCTGTCCGCGGGCCGGATGTGGCCCTCGGGCCGTAGTTTGGAGACCCCTGATCTAGAGGCATTGTGGTTTTGAATGAGGTAGGTCGCATCACGAAGACCCCTTCCCCATGTATGTAAATAAATCTGTAATTAACCGTACGGTGAAAAATTTAAAAAAAATATTTTTGGAATAAAATGGTACAGTTGAATAACTGATGCTTAGTGCCGAATGTTTACATTTTGTTTTTAAAAGTACTTCTTTCAGATTTACAGAGTCGGAAAAATATTAAGTAACTCAAAACAATTTGCCAAGGAGATTTACATTGAATAGAAAAAATAATAATTAAAAAGGAAATAATTCTTCACCAATGTAATGAGTAATTCTTTATTAAATTGCAAAATAATATTTGACATGGGGTGGGAAATTGCCCCACCCATTGGCTTCCCATCTTCTAATTGTGAGTTCACAATCTACAACTGCGCTGCAGTCATAACCTATTTGCAAAGGACATTCAACAAAACGTCAGAAAATGTAACTAAGAAAAAAATAAATAAATTATTAAAATTTTAATTATAAAATTAATACAATTTTTAATAATACTAATTAACTAGAAGTTCTAACTATTTAAATAATATTAAATAATAAGAAAATAATATAATAATTTCCTGTTACAAAAATCATTTAATTGCTTTGAAAACACCCAAAGATTTTGAAGCAACTTATATTAGTTTCAGAGTCAATATAGTTCTGTGTCTTAGGAGTTACAAAAAAGGAATTTGTTAGTTTCATTCATACTAAATATTAGGGGTTAAAACCGAATTGTGTCATTCGCAAACAATTTACACAGCCTAAGTACAGAGAAGAAACTTCAAATTATTTTATGAAATTTCTCATGGAGGAGATAAAATAAATATTTCAAAAACAAGCACTCATTAATTTGCGCCAAAATAGTATTTGAACGCCACAATCAAAGTTCATTCCATTTCATTCTTCTCAATTCTCGTCTAAGAATCCGGAAGAAACGTTGCAGAACACGAAACAAAACAAAAGAGGATAAACAAGAAATCTAGTTTTATTTTCGCGTCTTTTCTCAAGTCCAGAATCAGGGATGCGGTAAATTTCTTCCTTTCTTGGGGCAGAGAGCGGTGACAAACTGAGTGGCAAAAGTCGTTAGGAGCTCCTTCACAAGAGAAAGAAATAGAAAAACCTGGTACCAGTTGGAAACAAAGCGGAAGCCGACTTTTTCAGTACTTCCTCTTTTATTCTTTCTTCAAAGGGAATGAATGCAGGACGCAATTGGAGTCCGAGCAGGGATCAATAAAAGTTTTACGCCGAAACTCCACTTCTCTCATTTGTCGCGTAGAAATAAACGAAGAAATAAATATTTATTTAGATACGCACACAAGCACAATAGTATATATATATATATATATGATGATAATATTATATAAATTAGTCAGTCAAAAAAATATTTTTTTTAGTAAAAGGGAAATTAAAAGTACTATGAATACTATTAATATTATGAATTATTATTAAAATATTTTCGTCAAAGTATGTAAATAACATTATATTTGCCCTGTATATTTTCATTTAAGATAATGTTCACTGAACGATGTAAGTCATTATGGTCAGTTGAGAAATTTCTTTGTAATAAATTTCTGTGTAAAATTTGTAGATGCTTATCAAATAAAGGAAGATTTACATGACTTTTTAATGTGAGTTACTGTGAAAATAACTTAAAAGTACTGTTAGTTAATAACTGTTAAAGTACTGTCTAATGTTACTAAAGAGAAACATATTTTTTTTAGTCGTACAATTCCCACTTGATTATTTAAAAAAGTAATTCTTAAATATTTCACTTCCCCCAAAAAAACGTCATTTGCACCTGTAAAACACAACAACATCACAGCCATTTTTTAGTTGAACCATACTTTTTTTGCATTTTTTGCATTAAAAGTGCAGATGAAGGTGTTGTAATTTTAACTAAATTGTAGGAAAGTATTCTCGAATATTCTGCGTCATGAGAATATTCTTAAGAACGACCGCCAAAAGATTATTACCGAGAATTTTACATCTCTAATACGTATGAAAGAAGCATTTTTTCTAAATACTTTATGTTTCGTTATGAAAAGAGATAAAATATTCATGTTACATACAGATACAAATCTCACTACACACAAAAGCACCTATTATGCTTATAAGAATTCCCACAAAATTTACGTATGTGTCGTTGAATAAACATTCTTAATCTCAAATCCGCTTCAAATTCACTGAATTATCTGGTAACAACCTTATTCATGAATCCGCATATAGAAATTTGTTTGAAACTCACGAAATTATTAAGCTGGAGTTGTGCACATTTTGAATCTTCTTAGAAGACCACGGTTAAAGTAAACGTAATCATTTCGTTGGAGAAGGTAGCAACTTTTACCGGATGTAACGTGTGATACGCTTATTATAACGATATACATATTGCCATCAACGAAATTATATCTTGACTTAATACGTAAAAATTCTCTTCAAATCTGAAATTTTGCAGTTTAAAAAATACTATAGATTCACCATAGAAATACGTCTGAAAAATTGCTTCATTTTCTACTTAAAAAGGGGAAATAACGAACAAGGAGAAGAAAGAAACTACTTTGTTCCAGAATCTGTATAAAGGATTTGTCTTAAGCAAATTCCACAAGTATTTTGTCTTGTCTGTCAGAATATATTTGTTTTATTGCAGGTACTAAAATATTTTAAAAACCTAATACATTTTGGTGTGTTTACAGAGGTTCAAGCCTACTTTAAGAATAATGGAAAGGATTTAATCAAAAATACAAATATTTTGAATTATTATGTAAAAACTTGTCGTGACAGATATGATAAAGCTTGGACAAGTCTGTCACGGCATGTTTTTACATTGTAATTTAAAATTTTACTTCTTAGGCTGAATGTTTCCACTATTATTAAAATTGGCATAATGTGAACTTAAGTGAAGATGTGCACGCACACCAAAATTTGTTATGTTAGTTTAATATTTAATACCTGGAGTGAAGCAAAATATTTGCGTTGTCACGTCCGTCTTATAAGGAACTAACTTCATATATTGATTTAGTAGTAAATAAATCTTCACACCTTCCAGAAGTACGCCACTAGAAATTTATCTTTAAAAAAGTACCATTTAATTTTGAAGTCAGTAGCTCAGAACAAACAAATGATGTGTCTTTGCAAATTTGACTTGAAACCAGGCTTTTGTCAGAAAGTGAAAATTTAAAACATGGTACCAGAAAATTCTTTACGTGTGGAAAAATCCAATTCCAATAAATGCATTTTCAGTAAAGGAGCTGAATAGGTATTTCTGCAGAATTTCTGCATACGATACCTTTTTTTATCTGCGCAATGGTGGCGGAATATCGATTTGGGGAAAATACGGATGGATGTCTGAGCTTAAAAAGTCACTTTTTTTTACTATTTTAAATTCCATACTACAGTTGTAACAGCTTATGGCATTAAATCTCTATTCAGTTAATATGAAATGTAAAATGAATCTATTCATACTAATAAAATGGGACAGCATGTTTAATTGACTCACTACTGTTATATATCTTATTTATATTAATTTTAATTAGTATTCTACTTAATAATTATCGTCTGCCGTTTCTTAATATTCAAATTAATTACTTTAACTTCAAATACTTTTAATGCTATTACTTTTACTTATCGTTTGTCTTTACGTTTACTTTCCCTTCTCCTTCGAAGTACGAATACATGAATTATGCTGCGTGTATATGTTCCATATAATGTGTATATAAATGTGTTGTAAATAAAGTAATTATGTGTTCGTCAGGATTCCATCAAAGTATTATTCCAAGAGTTTCTATAGTATTTTAATACTAGAATTAAACGGAATTACAAGATTACAACATTAATTACAGTCTCCATAGTAAACGGTATTTATGCAGAAAAAATTATTAATGAAGCTACTTGGAAAATATATTAAATATACACTGAATAGTGTCGACTAAGGGTTGCCAACAGGTGGCGCATGTGCCAAATATGGCGCATTGGATGATTAGAACTGCCGCAACCCACATTTCCAGAATTATCAGTACTAATAGAAATAGTAATAGGAAAATTTTAAATGAAATAGAGATTTTTTTACGGTAACGTGAACATTTGTTTAAAAGAAATGTGTGTGTGTGTGTGTTTTCTTTTCTTTTTAGAGTTGTACTTCGGGCTTTCACAAGGCACATGCTCTCCAAATTATTTTCAATGTTTTTATCCAAGGATTAAATTATGTAATCCTATCATGAAATCATGCTCTCAATGCAACTTACAAGTTATTGGCAAAACATGATGAAAAAGTCAGTATTTGAGTTAATTTCCGCGGTTGGATGAGCAAGGTTCTAAGAAAATAAGTAGTTTGACCAATGGGGGGCGGGGGAGATTTATATGGGGGGATTCAGTGTATTTTGCAATCATTAAAAATTTTAATTATACCTAGATAAAGCTTGTCAGAAGTACCGGACTCTTTTTTCCTACCAAGCAGCGTGAATCTCTCAAAGGAAGAAAAATTTCAAGTTGTAAACTAATCTTTACATTCGGTGCTCTATCACGTTCAGGACTCGAACACCAAGTCTTTTATTTTTACCAAAAAAGAAAAGACCCCCACCAGATTTAGCTCCATCAATAAAAATAACCCACGACAAAGGGCATCCTCTTGTGTAACGTACTGTCCTACGATACTATAAATCTAGGTTTGAGTAAAGTTAGTCTTTCTTGTGAATTTATTCAGTTTAGTTTCTTGTCTGAGCTATCAATCCTCTCATAAACTAAGTAGATCTTACCCACATTTCCCTTTGTCAACACTTTAAAGGTAAAAAGGAACAAAATAAGATAAAACAAACAAATAACAATAAAAAAGACGAAGTGTATCATGTATCTGAACTTAATATGGCGCGTGATATGTAAGAGTTTGGCTACGCTGGTTAGAGACTTCTGGATTAATAGAACTAATCTGATGCCTAATTACAGAACCAGGCTCCCTTTAGGTTTTATTTCATCTCTAAAAAGTAACCAGTGATTTAAAATTTTTTACTGGTGATAGATGCCTAAATTGATCAAACTTTCGCGAAATTATTATTGTATCAGACAAAATAAGACAGCTCAGTTTTCGTCACAAGGTTCACATCAAATGCCGCCATCTCTTGTGAATCTTCCTAATTTATTGTCCCGTTTAAAAATAAATTAAATATATAAAATAAATAAATAAGACATAAAAATAATAAAATTAACTTCGTAACAAAAGGTAAAAACAAAAACACTTTTCTTTTTCTATTTCTTTTACTCATTCATTCATTCATTTTTTCATAAGTTATTATGGGCAATAAAAATTTCTTACGTAGAAACTTTTGGCAATCACTATTAGTTTTCTCTATAGATAAAATATTACTTTTTTGAAAAAATCAAACTATAGATATAAATTTTTTCTCCAAATATATAGTAGAAAAAGAATCCATAGATGAGATATTTTCTAAAAGTTAAAAAAAAAAAAAAAAAAACGGGGAGGAGGGATTTAAGAGGAATTTATATATTATTTTAGAAAAAAAAAGGAAAAAGTTTTGTTTCCATATACATTTCAGAGTAACCTCGTGGGATGCAGGAATTTGACACTTTGTATCCCAGTATAGCTTCTAAAAATATTTATATAATCTTATTTTACGGCAATGTTTCATAAATAACATATCCGAGTAGCTAACCATGTATGCGGCCGAATGCATGCTCGAAGAGTTTTTTTTTTTTGCAAACATTTAAAAATTGCTGTCAAAAAGTTAAAAAAAAGTTATATTTGAGAGCTTTTTTTAAACAATTTTTTCTTATGTAAACTTGGTTATTATTTTTTACATTCCGATTTGATGACTTAATTTTTATGTTATTTACTACTAACATATAAAATATTAGTTCACGGACACAGGTTTTTCCACATTGTTTCTTGGAGAAGAGCAGAGCGAAAATGATTCTTTAAAGAAGGCGTAAAAGTTGTTTGGGGGAAGTAAATATAATAGAATGACCTAAAGGATTATCTTCACATTTTCAGAAGTGAATATTTCATTAAATTTAAAACGGGAAGACAACCAACTGTTGAAAGATTATTCAATATTAGGTAAAACTAAAAATATGAACAATATTCTACTATAAAAGTTGGCGCACTTTTAAGCAGCTTTTTTGACAAAATTGTGACAATTTTAATGAAGAGACAGTGGCTACTACTTATGCAACTGATGAATTAAAAGATACCCCTCATCAAAGTATAATGTTTTATATTCCTTCTCAATTTGCTATTTTGTCCCTTACCAATTCAAAGTGTAACGAAGCGCCCAGATTCATTCCTGTAGAATTTAGGACCTAAAAAAAACCAAACAGCATTGCTCTTCAGTGGTCATTTTTGGAAATGGACTTGTTATGACATTTTTGGCAATGATCAGACAAATTGCCTTACCAATGCTGGATCATTTATGGTCCAGCCTATTCTTATCCCCTGAGAGATATTAAAAGAATTATTTTCAACAAAACGAAAGTTAACAGAATATTCTTTTCCGTTCAAGGACAAGAGATGATATCAACTGTTCAACAAAAGTTAAAAAAAAATCGAAGTTCAGGCGACCAACTTAATTTATGGCACTTTGAGTTTTTCCATACACATACTTGATTGTTTCTCTCATATATATTAATGCGAAACTGACAAACAATACCATTTAAAGAATCGCTAACATTCATACGTTCATTCAGAAATGTTCAACTTCAAGAAGATTCTTCCATAAATCAATGGTACCGAAGATCTTTGAAGTATTCCTACTTTACTTACTGTTACATTGGCGTTTATAAGAGGGAAGATAACTCTACATAGTAACAAAATATTTTATATTACGTTTTGGTATTATCGTAGAATTGTGGGCTCATTATTATGATTACTATTTTAAATCTTTTCTTCCTTACCATTTTTAATGTAAAACCGTTTTGTCATGTAATAGATTTAAACGTTGGCAATTCTTAAAGTTCGCGAAGAAATTAATATAAATGAAGCTAATAAAGGCGTTTCAAATTATCTCGTAAAAATAGATTATTTCCAAATTATCTCAACAATTTTAATAAGAAGAAAAATATTAGATTGCTCTTTTGTGCGCTTGAAAAGTTATTCATTACATTTTCATTACAGTTTATTTTGATTACAACATATCGAAAACTCTAAACAGATGTTTTGATTTGTATCAGGCTTTTAATTACAATTTCATTATGTTTAGCCACTTGACTGTAAATACTCTAAAACGTGTATTGGTATCGGAACCTAGACAAATTAACTAATTTCGGGTACTAAGCATAACTGATGTTATTGGGCTTTGAACTGAATCCTTTGTCAAATGGGGGACTTTGTTCGTTTTGAGTGCACATCAAACACTAGAGTGCCTAAAACTTGGTAAATAAACTATTTAGGCTATTGGAAAATTTAATGTAGCAGAAACTAACATCATGACAAACACACTGCTTTTCATTCGAATAGCTTTTATTTGCCAATTTGAATCTAGTGCAGTGTGATGCCAAATGAAGAGCAACATATATTTATGAATAAGTTTGGTTTGTTTATGCAGTTGTAGCGGAAGATGTAATTTCAATCAAAAGTATACCCTTTCACAATTATTATAGATGCCGTTGTCTCTGTCAGACATATTTCGAGATCATTCAAAATTTACGCACAAATTTTATGTCCTCCACCGGACTCCACCCTCCCTTGCATTAGAACGTTTATCCACTGTCAAAACAACCTTTAAAATGCCACATTTATTTGTTATTTGAAATATACTATCAGTAAAACAGTTTTACGAATAAAAATACAGCATATACAGAAATAAGCACATCAAAACATACAAGTAACATAAGATAAAAAGGGAAAAAATTAACCAATAATAAAAATAATACATTACCTTTATTTATGATCGCTCTAGATTTATTACGCACGTTAACTGTTTTTTAAGGGGGCATGATGAAATGCATAATTAAGAATTTACACACTGAAAGGAACGAGGCGAACACTGAAACGTTAAGAAACGCTGTAGGAGAGACCTGGTCCTCGACTTCTCCAAAACTAGTTGTCCTCATTTAGATAATACTTTTATTTTCGGCAATGGATTTTTACTGATATTTTAAAATAAAGGCTTTGTGTTTTTTATACAAAGCAGATGTGAACTTTCATGAACTTTTGCTTTTAGAATTCGTTAAAAAAAAGTCTTAATATATCAAAAGAAAAAATAATGAATTTTAAAGGCTTACTAATGGATTTCAGCACAAGAAAAATCCAAATTCAGAACTGAAAAAAAATTTACAGTTGATTTCTATTTGCAGCGTACGATTGTCTCAAAATGTACATACATACGTCAAATTCATTCCAAATATTTTAAAAAATGCTGCTAACGGAAGACAAAAAAGAATATAAATTGGTAAATGCAGTAGTACTTTAAATTATTAAGTGATACCATGAATAAATATAGGGATAGATTTTTTTTGTCGTGTGAGAGTCATATAAATTAGATACTACCTTATTAATTCTTTATTCACCACTTCGGAAAATATTTACTTATTTGCAAATTGGGACCACTAAAATGAAAAAGGAAAAAAAAAATCCCTAAACACATTTTTTCTTCTTCAAGCTAAAGTCACGTTTTGTGGGATTAAAATATTTTTCTTACTTTCAATCTTTTTCAAAACAGGAAGGTATTCAGAAAAATTGGCTTCGAGCACGTAAAAAGATTAAAACATGAGAAGGTAAAGATATAAAAAAATGCTACATAGTTACTTATGGAAAAACTGATAAGTGCTTTGATTGTACAGTTTTACTTCTCAAACTGCCTTAATTAATATTAATGATGTGCAATATATTCTTTTCCTTTTTTGAAATAATAAAACATTTCAAGAGTATCTAAATTTTACAACGTATACCTTTGAGGTTTTTTATTTGAACATTTTTTGGTTTAATTTCGAGCAGTTAAAAAAAGATTTTAAGAAATTTTAACATTATATACGTCTTGGTTTAACAAGTGCATTTGGTTCAAGCAAACGTCATTAAAAGCACTAAGATATATAGAAACAACTTAATTTTTTGATTTTATTATTTCAAGTTTATTTTCTGAACATTTCAAAAATATTAAACATAGCTGATCCCCGCAGAACATCTGCGGACCAAAAATTAACCATTTTAAAATTGTAAAAAAAGCTGTAAAATTCGAAAGGCTTAAGAAAAGATCGCTAAGATATAAACATGCTCGACAATATTTAAGGTGTTGCCACTCCGAAGAATCGGAAATTAAAAATTGAGTGATGAACGGAAATACTTTGTAAGAAATAGAAATAAATTTGTTAAAGCCCCGTAAGTTACGATAATAAATACAAATATTATGTTCCGTCTCTTTGTAATCATTAAACAAATGTTTAAAAATCGTTTTACCATAGCTTGGTTTTTGCATGATGTCAGTATCGTATGGAACCGCAAAATTTAATCGTAACTGGTCCACGTTAAATGAAATATATATATAGATTATAGTTTACCGATTAAATTCAAAGCTTCCATTTTTAGACAATAAATAAATCTGTATGAATCAGTTACAAATGGAAAACTACTTAAATAAAACATAATTTTTTAAGCACTTAATATGGATATCGAAATTATCACTCTTATTATGCAAATATAATGATTGAATTATGCTGTTCTTTACCTTCAAAAAAGTGTGTCTGATTTTTTGTCCTGGTTCTGTCGTAGATATTTTGGGAAAATTTTGAACATAAGAGGAGTGCACACATTTATATATTATAATCCAAACGAAAAAACATTACAAAGATTTATATCAATAATATTCTGTTCTGATTATGCATTTAGGATTTTAGAAAAGTTAATGGAAAGCTGTGCTTAATATAGATGACATATTTCCAATTTTTTGTCTTAATTTGTTTATGCCTTAAATTAGATGCGTAAAATTTTCAAAAAACAACAAATTTGCCTCTAAATCTTCTTTAGCTTAGCAAATATAATTAGTGATATGCATATATAAAATATTAATCATTTATAATGCCAATTGAAAAGCGAGATCGTAAAAATCACTATTTAAATGGACTGTAATCTTTAAACTAGAAAAAAAAAATACGAGGGGAAGTTAAAAATATACAACGGGAAGTAAAGGGACTTTTGAGGAAAGAGGTATTTATTCTAATGATAGAAATCTAAAATATGCATTTTTTTCCCTATAACCTACTTTCCTTCAACGCACTTTGCCTAACGTTTCACACGTTTTCGATATTCGTCGGAAAAAAGTTTGTCGGTTGCACCTGTAACCAAATTTGCACCGAATCAAAAACTCATGCATCTGTTGCAGATGAAATACGCTAATATGTAAAATAGCGGCAATTTTGTCCACTGCGATTCGTCTATTCATCATCACCATACCGTCAACAGCTTTCAAATTGTCCTCTGTCGTTGACGTCGATGGCCTGCCAGATCTTTCCTCGTCGCATAAAGAATCTCGTCGCCTGTTTGAAACGCTCTACTCATTCGCAAATCTTACTTCGCGATTAGCAGCTATCACCATACTGTACTTGTATTCGGCGAATAATTTTCGCATGTTTAGCAACTTCGCAAGCAAAAAGCAAATCACTGTTCCCATTTTCCTTTAGTGTAGATCGGCAATGGAGCTATGACACGTTTCATAGAAGTGTTGCTGACGCCTCTAATTCAGCGCTGGATACTAGCACTCTTACCAAGTCCTAGTGCGAGATAATGCAAAAGTCCTTTAAGTCCTTTTACTTTTTGATTTCCCCTAGCATATATATATATATATTCTTTAATACGATTTTTGAACGAAATGCTGAATATAAATGCCCTCAAATTCTCCCATACTTTTTCAGATGGAGAAAAATGCATTGATTTTTAGAAGTAAAAACCTAAAACATAGAAAAGAAAGTTTTCCTCTTTTATTAAATTTTCTTTCTTTCTGCCTGCAAAAAAATCCTCCTAATGATTCTGCCACCAAACTTATCTGCGGGGAAAATAGTGGCTTAAATTTTTTTGATTTGATGGTAAAAATGAGCTTTAGGACTTTAAATTTGCACTAAGTGGCATTTTCGTCTTACTACTATGAAATCTACTACGTTCTTAAATCAATGATGTGTTTTAACCATTGCACTGAACTTTACATTTAGCTTTTTTTATGTGTTTTTTAAATACAAATCATGAATCCATGAGTACTACTTTATTAATTGCTTGTCATTTGTCAAGGTTATTTGTTATCACTGCCACTTGAGAAAAATAATGGCGAGGAAGCATCCTTTGTGCAAATTAACAACAGTCCCACCTCCCATCATGCTGTTTTTACAGACTGATAAATCATGGTTAATATGATGTACAAATGCAGAAAACAAATAAAACTACAACTGAATACCATCTGTGTAGAATTGCTCTAAACGTTTCTAAAGTAGTTGTTAATGCAGTGACGCAGAAGTAGCCATCGCGTAGAACCGTGCTGCGAAATTAGTAATTTAAAAAAAATCAAACTTTGACGAAGTGGTTGCGAAACCCGCTGTGGATCCTTTACTACCGGTTATGAAGAAAGCCTTGCTTTTCCGAAGCTGTTGCGAAATTTAACAAAGCCGGGCAGGTGAGTGCAAGATGAGAGATATAACTCTTTACAGGTACTTTGCGAAAAATCGTGATTTATTACGCATCGTGTACTCATTACACTGATGTCTGGACAATGCGGTATCAAAGATGTAGCGGAACGTGATAAAATATTCAGATCATTACGCCGTACGCAAGCTGTCGAACGATTTCACAGGATCATCCACAACCGAAAAGCGGTAACTGGCAAAAATAAGCAATAATTCGAATGAGATAATACCCTTTTTGCACATTATTGTCAGGTTCACAAAAAAGTGATGTATATGAGAAAGTGAAAAGTTCAACTTCTGCAAGAAGAACACTGAAGCTGCCTCGCTAAACCTTTTTAGCATTCAAACAATATCCACTCTGAGTTTGAACTACTCTCCACGTAGTGAATTTACAGGTGTGTGACTTTTTTGAATTTCCGTGTTAACTTTAAAAGTTACCTCTGTAAATCAATTGTGCTCTGACTCCATTTTTGAAACGAACATTTATTAGTTGAAGCAAAGGTTAAACACCGGTAAAAAAGGTTAAAATCTAGTAATAACAAAAGGCTATAACATCATAGGAACACAAGAAAAAGGAGCTACTCCAGCAGCCTCTCAGCTTCCGTTTAAAGGTAAACAGGTAAGGAAAACTCTCTTCACTTCTTCGCTCATTAGCATAAAGATAGTTTCTTCTTCTTGCCGGTTTGGCTGGATTAATGTCACGCCACATTCCGGATAGTTGAATGCATTGGAGCAATAGTGGTTTGACTGAAAACTTATCTTGTTTGTTTCGTTTTTTTATGTACTCATAAGTTTTTGAATTATAAGCATGGTTTAATTGCGGTTACAACAGTTATGTTCTGTAGTTATCATATCATATTTTCAGAAAAAAATGCAAACCATTTTCTCAAAAGATTTTACTTCACGAACATTTTAAAAATGCATCTATGCAGGCTTGAATCACTATCTGTAAATGTTTTAAACACTTATCAGTAAAAATTAAAGTTTTACAAACATCTCATCTACACTCGAATGAATTTGAAGAACACAAAATGAAAAATAAATTATCAACTAATTTTCGTTGCAGAAGAAATAGAACTTTCCACCATATTTTATAGACTAAAATTTTCATAGTCTGTAGTTACAATTCAACAATTTTCATTTGCTAAAATTTTAAAGATTCATAGCGAAATAAATCATGAAAGTTCGTTAAATACACATAAATAATAATAATAAAATTACACGTTAATTTAAAGCACAAATGAGCAATAAAATGCAGACATATGTTTCGGGATTGCTTGGAATCCCTTTTTCAATGCGACAAGGAGCTTCTAGATGCAAAACATCCAAATGAAGCATTTCTTCATTTGGATGTTTTGCATCTAGAAGCTCCTTGTCGCATTGAAAAAGGGATTCCAAGCAATCCCGAAACATATGTCTGCATTTTATTGCTCATTTGTGCTTTAAATTAACGTGTAATTTTATTATTATTGTTTACTTGCACAAAGTTAAATTATTTTTACACATAAATAGTTAAATCAATTTATTTTCATTCGTTTACAACGTCAAAACCATAATTTTCCATTTTCTGTTTGGAAATTAAGCATTGATTAATTATGCATAATTCTTGAAATTCTAGTAAAATATTTAAATGATGCATTAGTGATGATAAACGTTCAATTATATTCTTATTATTTTTTCAATTTTTAATTAGAAGTCTGCGCGTTTACATATCGTCCTAATTTGAATGCTTTTTAAGCTCTAAACTCATCAAGATTTATGTCTTCATTCATAAATTATTAGCACATTGAAAATTTTTATTGCATTTATTGCTTTTAGGCTTTTCAATATTTATTTCTTTATCTTTTTATGTATTTTGTTCTCATTTTCAAAATTCAGAGTTTTAGATTTATTTATTCAGCATATATATTGTTTGAATACTAATAGCGCCGTTGATGAAAAGTAAGCTCGTTAACATTTTACAATTTTTGTATCCCATTTTATTTTACATATTTTTGATATGTCAGCTTTTTATTATTTCTGCAAAATGTTGAATACTGTGGGTTGATGGTATTTATTTACGAATTATTTGCTCCTTGGTAATCTATCAGCGAAATTCCCGGAAGTTTAAGCGTTTTTTTCTGTTGCCATCCACATATACTTTTTAGTTACATGACATAGACAGTCTTGTTTATGAAGTTTTATTGTTGTGGATGATTAGCCAGTATGATGAGCCGTTGTGGTAAAGCACGGAGCTCGTACGCCCCAGGTAAGAGGATCGAGCCTGGCAGTGTTGATGGATTATCAAAATGCAGAAAACCATCTGCGCCCATGTCGTATGATTATGCGGCGTGTAAAAGATCCATTGAGTAGACATTTGGCTTGGATGCTCTCGGCTAAATCAATTTCGCGTCAACAGAGACCGGGGTCTCTCCCTTTCAGGTGGAAAAACTGAACGTCAAAATTCTCATGCGGCGATGGTACCACACTCATTGTGGTGCCGCGGAAAGAGATGGTACCCATCTCTCAGGAACTTACTAGGGCTGCAATTGGCAGAAGCCAACATCAGCCCATTAGAAATTTTTCAAAAAATGTCTTGGATGATGGACTTATAATATTTCATGGGTAAGAAAAATGTTCGGAATGAAAGGGAAAAAATTGCTCGTGGGAGGAACTATTTATTGCTTTTAGGGATTCTTAAACCTTGGGCTCACGTTAGGATATAAAGAATCTCGCGTGCTGTCCAAAAAAGTAAGATCCTCTACATGAAACTCCTTTTTAATAGATAAAGTTTTTAAAAATTATTATCAAGTCTTTCAAAATTCATTATTTTACAAATAAAATATTGGAACAAAGGAATTGCATTACTTTAACTCTTTGTTTTTTTTTGGCTATTAAGGGGCTTGTAACACTAAAAAGTTCAGAAACGATGGACTAAACGATTTATCATTAAAAAAGTCCAATTGATCCTCACCATTGTCTTGAGTTATTTTATCTTAAATAAATTTTTCATGAATACATTTTCGTTGTATGAATCCATACATTTCGAAATGTTATAACATTTTGAAACATATTTTAAAGAAACGTCTGGAGAATTTAGATATCAAGAAAAATTCAAAACCAAATTTATCATAAGAAAACATTCCCCTCGAGTTTTAGGTTTTTCACTGCACTCCTGGGAAATAAGACTTTTCGCCTACTGCACAGTTTCTTCGTCTCTGGAGAACCAAAAGAACATAACTGAAGTGTTATTACGAAAGAGCATTTTATTTTTAAAGGTTGCTTCAAAATCTTTCATTTTCGAACAAGTTTGTCATAGTATGAAGTTTCAAAACTCGACCATATAGGTAAATAATTGTACATTTGGAAGAAATTTACCGAAAATTCATTTAGTTTAAAATTAAAGTGAAATAATTGAATTATGAAAATATAGAAGCTTTCCCAGAAAAGAGAAAAAACTTAGTTTTAAGGCTTTTGTTTGTAAGTAGTGGGTTTGTTGAAAGTTATTAAGTTTATTAATTATACTGGTAACTGAAAAATTTGATCCACCACAAAGTGTATTTATTCTGAAGTTTTTTTCCACGAGAAATTCATGTAAGCCTTTAACATGTCATATTTGTAAGAACATAGGTGTTCTTTATGTTTACGTTCTTCCCCTTGATGCTTGCTTATTAGGATCTATGTTGCTTTCTACTTAAAGAAGAAGTAAAATAGTAATAATTATAAAAACATTTCTTTAACGAAGTAAAATATTATACCTGAAATTAGAAAGATAAAATATGATTTTTCTTAAAGAATACCTCTATTTTATTTTCTTAATGAGAAAATAGTCAAGGAAAAAATTTAAGAGTACTGTCATAATTACCATGAAATGGAATAATATCTTTAAATTTGTTCTTAAGAAAATCACATATTTCCATAATAGTAATCTAAGTAAAATCAGATGCCGGCACTTCCAAAATTATGGCTAAAATCTTTGTCATTAATAATGATAACAGATTTAGGATTTTATAAATCCGAAAACTTTACCTTCATCCAAGTGGGTTAAACTATAAGAAACATTCATAATAAGCTCACCAGGGAGAAGTTGAATCGATCTTTCTCTTGAAGGAAGAGATCGTCATAGAAAATTGGATCATCCGCGACGCTGCCCCCCCCCCCCTGTCGGATTTCTACTTATTCATTTTGACGTCTATGAATAGCAAGCTTTCTGAAGCAACTTTATTGAGCTCCACGTATGAAGGTTTGTTTAAAACTTTGTTTCAAACGTCTATTGAAAAGGCAGATTTAATTCTTGACACTTTTACTGGCATTATTTGATATTTCGCTTAGGATTGAACAAAGTGAGCGTATTTTTGGTGGATAATTGAGGATTTAATATTTTTTTACTAAAGACGTTTAAATGACATATGCATTAGCATGAAAATTAAAAAAAATCGATTTATGATATTATAGAAGAATGTACAAATTGGAATCGTTGGATTGTTTTTCGATTTCGAACTAAAATTACGTTGAAGTTTGATATTAGGACATAACTTCAGTACGCACGCAAGGAATTAATATGTTCACATTGAAAACATATGGTTTTTCTGATAATAAAGATTCGAAATTATTATTTATCTCGATTACAATGACACTGCTCTAGGTTCAATTTAATTCTTCTCAGACAGACAAAACGAGAACCAGTGCTTATGTGAGTGCTTTTTTTTATAGAGATATATTGTTTGTAAATTGGTGTATATCTTGTTTAGATACGTGCGTTGGTTACGTATTGTTTGGAAGTGTCGGTTGGAGTGACGTCATAAGTTAGAGCTGTCGATTTGGCATTTTAATCCTTTTAGAAAAAGCTATAACTTTTCAATATTTTGCTGTAAAACATCTCTTTATTCCAGAAATAATACTATTCCAATAAATTTACGTTTGAACTTAGCTCTTTTTTCGTAATTTAATCTACGTTATTAGAACATTTTGCGAGATTTATACTCATTCAATGGGCGCCAGTTGAACAAGTATGTGTTACGTTCAAAGCACAGTAATAATCAATTAATGTATTTGCAAAAATAAGACCAAGTCGGGCAACACAATTCAAAAATGCATTGCTAAATTTTTCAGTATTTGCAGACTTTGGTTAAAAGGTACAATCATTGCGAAACTTCCGTTGCATATGGAAATTACTTTCATCTTAACTAAAAATCAAACTTATTTAAAACTTCTAACTTCTAACGTGTGTACATTATTATTATTATTATTGAAGTTATATCTGTGGGATAATAAGTAATTATAAATATTAGTGATAAAAAGCATAAAATTATTTTAAGAGTGATGTCACTTTTTCCGCTTCAGTTGCGATGACAATTTTTTATTGCTACGTGCTTAGAAGACGTATCAATAAGAGCTCATATTTGTCTTCCCAGAAATTACTCATAACATCCACAAAATCTTTACCTGAAATTCATATTAATGTTTGGAAGTAGTTTTTATAAGAGCTTCAAATGGTTATGCAAGCTTCTAACTGCTACTGCAACCGAGCTTTACGATGTAAAGGCTGGTTGTTCAAATCGTTTTGAAAATAAAAAGACGTTGCTATGATGACCCAAAAAATGATTTATTTCTTTCCTTATTATTTTTTTCTTAACTATAGATCCGCACTAAGTCGCTGAATATAAAAAAATGTTGAATGCAAATTCGTAAGATTGCAGCTTTTACAAAATCATCATTTGCTCGTAAGTGTTTACGCAGGAGCCAGTAGTAAGCAGAAGCTTTAATAACACTGTAAACATTAAATTAATTCAAATATTTTAATGTTGTAAGCATTGATCTTTCTTAAATCCAAAAGCCACTGATAAATGTTTTTTGTGATGTTTTCTTATGTTGCACAAAAGAAACTGCATTTTGCTTAACAACAACTGTGAAACAAAATTGCTGTCATAAAGTTCCTCACAGAGACAAACATGAATTTAAACTCATTTAAAAAAGGTACGGTTCTTTGTGTAAAAAGATGGCATATCCTTTTGAAAATACCTAATAATTTTATCCTGGTTAAGTGAAAAATTTCGTTGCAACGTAATAAAAATACTGTAGATTCATTTTATCCTGAAAAATAAAATAAACACATCATTTAACAGGGGAAAAAAGTATCGTTTTTAACAGCATAACCATAAAATATTTTTTTCTAAAATTGTATAAAAATGGGATGGCACAGTCTGTTCTGTTAAATTTACTTTTGTTGAAAAAAGAAATGTACAGAAAAAGGGGAAGTTTCGTATACTTTTTATTTTTTTTAACTCACATATTCTTTTTGGCTGCATTTGCAAGGGCGGAAACTGCTATCGATTTCTAAAGCGAGCGAAGCCATCGAAGCGTTAAAATAAGAACTTCCAACTGCTGCCACTTTGGGCTTATTTTTCTCACATTCTAAATCCAGCATTTCGGGATTTCTAGAAATGAAATTTTTATTTCACGTTAGCAAAATGTCAAACTGCGTTGGATTTGAAATACGTGTTAAAATAGTTTTTGAAAGTGTTTTGAGGGGGCAAAAACGTTTTAAAAAGATTATAAAAAAATTAATAAAATTCTTCCTTTAGAAGGTAAATGCTATTATCAGTAACTTTTTTATGCGTTGGCGTGTACATATTATCACAAACTGAAAATTTCCTCGAAGAAGTGTTATGAAGAAAGCAAAAACTGGTATTTTAAACAAAGTTATTCGAGCTGATAAGAGTCGCATTTGAGAAGTTTTATCCAACTTTTATTCAAAAAATTAAAAAGTGCAACCAGAAAACATTTTTTGCCAAGTGGTTGAATTTTTTATATTTTGCTAGTAAAATTTCGGGCAATTGCTTAATGAGCCAGGCCCTCGTTGTGAGCGCAACGAATAAGAAGGGGCTTGACGAGCGAAGCGAGCAGATGTCGGATGCTCTAGTAAAGAGCATAAAATAATGAACTTCTTGAGAATTGAATTTTCGTAGACGCGGCTTTGGTACAAAGGGAAATTAGATCGTATGGCACGAAAAACGTAGTACTCAAACTTACTTGCTGTCCTTTCCCAGCGAAATGCAACCTTCATTCAGCAGTCGCCGTAGTTCTAATAAACAATTTACGTGTATCATATCCTTTCCTATAATAAAATTGATAAAAAACGAACAAGAAACTTAAATTGTTTTTCTTCTTTTCTGAGCGTCTGAGCAATGCATTACTTTATTCAAAAAAAGAATAAAAAGGAGGGGGTGGAGGTAAGAAAATAGAAATTTTATGTTCGGTAAACGAAGTGGACCGTCCAGGTTTTGTGACTGCTTAACATACCGCGAACATTTATATGGCATGATATCTTTAACATATAACGGGGAAGGGGGCGGGGGCATTGGGAAGCCTCCAGAAATAAATCGCTAAAACATTGCAACAGCGCTGTTCTAAAACAAAGATTTCAATTGAAAATATGAAATATTGAAAATGTTTAATCTCCTTTTGCGCCATAGTCAATTTCCCAATGTATTTCCAACAATAAAGCTATTACATCGATTGCTAAGCTTCATTAGCTTCCACTATTTCAAGGAGAATTTCCTATGTCTGCCAATTTATGGAAAATGCTTTATGCACTCTTCATGCAAATTGAATAAATGAAAAATGTCTTTCATGGATTGTTACGTCACGTACCATTGTTCTTCAATAATGGTGCTCTTGCCAGAACGATTCGCCTGCCTATTTAAATAAGGAAACACCTCCACAAAAAGGTAATTCTCGCAACAAATGGCATAATAAATTGCGACACCTTTCGCTGACGCAAAACAGAACATCCCATTAATTCCAATTTGCGAGAGAAAAATGGCTTGTTCTAAAAGAGTTTTTGCGGTTTTATTCATGCATTATTTTCCAAAAAAAAACATATGTAACTTTTGTAACTAATTATTAAATCCCAGATATTTTGAATTTTTTCACTTATTTTTTCTTTAATTCATTTTTCATTAATAATTTTGTAGTCAACGTTAGGTGGAACGCATCGTTAACAAATCTTTCTCAATAGTTAGAAAAGAAATTGTAATTACAATAATTAAATTTATTTATAATTAACTTAACCTTGTTAATTTATATCTTAGTAGTTTTGTATATTCTCGATTGCAAGGAGTACAGACAAATAATCCCAGCTATATCAATCAAACAATAAAAATAATTTTTTATGTATGCGTTTATTTTAAAGGGAAACGTATTCGAAGCTGAAAGTAGAGGGTTTTTTTAAAAATTCTGAATTAAGCACCGAAACGACTGCATACTGCCTTACATCATGCGAAATCTTTAATTATTTGTTTCCAAAATTACGTCTGTATTATTGCAGTACAAAAATTTCAAATAAAGACTATTTATAAGTTAGCGTAAAAATAAAGGTTTACGCATCAGTTCCTTCAAAGTATTACGTAACCCTAAGCATTCATCTCGGGTATGGCTTTTAAGTTTTTAATATACATTTAGTATTTTATCAGGAATGTTATATACCGCGGTTTACTAAGTTTGGTGGTTGATAATATGCTTCAAACCGTTTTTTTTTGTATCTGCGTTTCAAAAATAATTTAGATAACTACATATCAGGACCATGAAGAGTTACGAGCAACATAAGTGTGCTGCTCAATGTGAGAAGTTGAAATTCGAAACACAAACAAATTCACTGAACATCAACAATGACAAAAACCTCGCTTTATTTAATTTTCAATAGGTATAAAGCTGATGACATCTTATAGTTTAGCTGTGGCTTAGCTTGTAGGTTTCAGAAATTTAAATTGAATTTGAAAAACAGAAACAACCTACAGCAAGCAACGAAAATGGAGCGTGTCTGTTTATATTTTCTGATCTGTTGATCAGCATATTATCGTTAATAACTTCTGAAAACATTAAGATATCGTTTTAAATCTTTAGTACGGCACTCGGAATAGTTCAATCTACCAAATTAGCAAATAAAAAAACGACTTTTTGATGATATTTTTGGGTACAGTATCTCCTTAAATTTATTGTAAGTCAAAAATGAAAAAAAATGTTGAAATTTTAAGTAAAATTTAGAAAACTGATTGTTAATCGATGCGTCATGTAAAAATTGCGATAAAATGTCAAAGTTTTGAGAAAAGAAAAACTAGCTGGCTTTCCATTTTTTCGTCTTGCTCCTAGAATTTTAGAATATTTTTCAACACAAATAATACGTGTACGTGTTGTTGTAGTGTTTAGCGTATAATGCTAGAAGACGAAATAACAAAAAACAACGATGTCCTTATTTACTTCGCTACTAACGAATCAGTCAAAGAATGTTAAGACTGAAACACGTAATTTAATTAACTCCCAGTATCTGCGATGTTAACAATTCGTGTTTTTTGATATTCAGCTAAGAGCACTATCACATTTTCTGAGAGAATATTTGGGCATTCACGAAATGCTTAGAAAATGGAAGAACATTTTTCTTTTGCTTATTTAGCTGTAAGTACTCTGCTAAGGTAAAATGCTCAACTTAAAAGACTTTTGCATGAAGTTGTCTAAAGATTTTCTTTCCTTAGGAGAAAAGTTTTTGACGCTTCGTTTAATATATTTAACGATGTGTTTACCTACTCTTTATCAGATAAATAAAAAAGAATAGGCTCTGTCAACGAATTTCTAAAAGTCACTAGAGAAAATTAAGGAGAAAATAGTTTGTTTTACGTTCAATTTGGCTTAGCCAACACCACCGAAAGATAAGGCCTGAATTCTCAAGCGTAATCTCATGGTTACGTCATCACAAGTAGGTGAACACTAACAGCTCTTTGAAATATTTTATTATTGTATTCAAACCAAAATTATTTTAATCGCCAAATATTAACTGTCAATGTCAAAAATGGCAACAGTTTTTCCTTCATTTCTTTTTAACTATGTAGTAAGGAAGCTGATATGTAAATATACGGGTGCTGTTGAAGCGATTAATGTATTCCAATGCATTATTTAACTCTTTATGCGTGTAATTAAAGCTGCGTAACCAGCAACTACTTCATAATTTAATCGCAAAAATGCCATTCATTGGCTGCGTTTCTGGATGCAAGTTCAGTTACAGCTTAAACGAAAAGATATTCGTTTTTAAGTTTCCAAGTGAACCATCACGGTTGGATAGATGGTTGAAATTATTAATTCCAAGGAAAGACTTCAAACCAACAAAATCGTCTAGAGTATGTGCAAATTTGATTTATTTTCACAACATGCATTGAATATTTTAAGTACAATTCTGTTTAATGCCCCTACAACTATTTATGTGCGTCGTCAACACTAACGTTAGCGATAGTATGTAAATACGACAGATTCACTAAATATTCACTACAAAACATTGTTGAAAAAATTGAATCATAAATTTACTTCAACATTAACTTTGCAAGTATAGGATATTTTGTGTTTCTATATTTGTTATTATGGAGCTTGAAACTAGACTGTACACTATCATGTGAGATAACTTAGAAGTTGTGATACTTATTCTTTCAAACAATATAATTTAAGAATACGAAATGGCGAATAAAAAAAGAAATCCGTTCCTTAAAATTATTTCAAATAATTAAATTTACTAATATGATGAATCCTACTTCCAAACTGTGAATACTTCGCATAAGAAACAATGGTATTTTCTTACAATGGCATGCCAAAGATTATCGCCAAAGATTTTCAACCTTATGTCTGCGATATATCGCCAATGTTGAATGAAAAAAAAATATGTGAGTTGTGACCTTAAAATATTTTTTCAATAATAAAAATTATAAATGCGCCAATAAAAGAAAATCACCAAGTTTATATTGGCGATAAAAAATGCAAAAAAATGCTTTGTAACCAAAAGTAGTTAGAAATCACTACGAAACGAATGTTATAAACAGGGTCCGACAAATCCCGGGCGCCAGGCTGCCCGGGCGACTAAGAAAATGCCTTGGCGACTAGTTCGCAAATGAAAAGCTGGCTCCTAAAATTTTTCCCTGGCTCCTAAGATTTTCGCGTTTTTGTCGGACTCTGTTTATGAATAAAGTTTTCTTATTGAATATGCATGCACTACTGAACGTTCTAAGTAATATGTAAGCTGACATAATTTAACAACTTTTTCAAAATTAAAAAAAAAAACTGTTTCTAAACTGAAATGTTCTCGGTCACTTTTCGGGGGAGAAAAAGGAGGGCTGGGCTTTCTTATATATGCTTTCTAAAACGTTTTCTAATTTTAATAGGTAAGTAAAATACAGTTCGTGGTAACGATATTTTGCTGACACTTTCTCGGAGAATTAATTTAAATGGTTTTAACTGTAGGGTACAAACAGAAATTTCTTTCTGATTTTTTCTTATTACTTATGGTTACTTTTTTGTAAAACATTTGTGAATGATGTTCATTTATTCCAAATGCAAATAAATTTTGATACTTGGATAACTAAATGTAAGCATAATTTGAAGTGCTATAGCACAGTCAAAAAAACCAGGATTGCTGTATTTTATTTTAATATCTTGTTTGTGCTCGAATCATTTAATTTTATCTTTTCGTATAGCAAAAATACGCCAATCTGTACTTTGTTTGTTTAACTTAGGGGAGCGATGACAATTTTATTTGCAAAATTGTTAGAAGAAATTTATATATAAACATGAAAACAATAAAAAATAAAATAAAAATATTTTTCACAGGTGTGTGAATTACACTTTTCTACTGATTATTTGCTCAAAAAAGATATTGTAAAAATATTGCCCTTAATATGATTCTTAACAATGAGTGTTTAGAACATGACGAATGTTTGTATGAACACACAATAGAATTAGTTTCAAAGTTTGTGGTTAACACCGCAACGAATACTTTTTAAAGAACTATTGTATAGAAAAATTTATTTCAAAACTTCTACTAAGAAACGAAAATTACAGACATTAACAAATTTTAAAACCAATGCATAATTTGTGCTGAAAATGTAACTTAAAAAAATCATATGATGATGCATCCATATTTTAAAGTGTTTTAATGATTTAAAGCATACTTACATTTCAACAACATTTTTAAGTATGCCTTTTTATACCAAAAGTGATTCATTAAACTAAATAAAAGATTTTGAAACGATAATTTGCTGACACTCTCTCGGAGAATTAATTTAAATGATTTTAACTGTAGGGTACAAAAAGAAGTTTATTTCTGATTTATTCTTAATTACTTATATTTATTTTCGAAATATTATTATTAAACAAAAAGTGGAAAATGCATTAAAAAGTTTGTTTAAAATTTTCACTCAAAGTACATTTTCAAAAGAGTTTTCAAATGTTTCATGAAGGTGTTTTTGAAACCTTACTTAAAAACTAAAAACCTTACTTAAAAAAATATATATTTTCAAAGATTTTTTTTTTTTTTTGGAAATAATCATTAGAGTTTTTTAAAGCATTATTATTGAGTATGAAGAAGATTATCAATTACAACAGTAACAACTTGTTTAATGACCGTTTGCTCGATGAAGAGTTTGCTTTTAAAAGCGAAATTGTAATTTGTGATTTGATTAAAATATTTTCTTTTCTACCGGTTCTCTTGTATCCTTGATTAATATTTCTACGTACATATGTCTATAAGCAATTATTAATTACCATCTTCATAAAAAATGGTCCGAAAAATATAAAAATGTTGAAATGTTTTAAAGCGCTTAAGGAAACCTATTGTTAAAGTTCACCTACTTGTGATGACGTCATCGACGGAGATAGTTGGCCTTATCTTTCGGTGGTGTTGGCTTAGCGCTTGCGATAAAGAAGTATAAGCATTTATTTTTATTGCAGTAAAAAAATATTTTAGCTTTTGAGTAGGTTCATTGTGATTTCATTTTTATTCATTCATACTTTTATTATCTTCCATGAGCATAAAAACAATTGTTTGGATTTTCGTGCAAAAATCTCTACTAAATTCTGTTATAGAAGTGTAATAAAAGCACGGTTGTAATTTAGACATTTTATATCGTTCTTATTATTTTTAAAAAGTATTCCGTAATTCATTAGATTTTCAAGTTAAAAAGTGTTTGAGTTTTCCTTTTTTTTTATCAAAGAGTATACCTATATAATCGTCGCAAATATTTTTTTCTAGAATTTTGTTCAATTACGTCAGATTTTTAGCCTACTTTCCCGTAAAAGTTTTAAAAAATAATAATAAAGCATGAAAAAAGGCTTATAATGTATCGTGTAAATATCGTTAGAAATCAAGAAAAATAAAAAATAAGTTAATTAAATGAAGATTGAAAAATAAAAAAATTGAAGGCAGGGTTTTGACATGGGGAAAAAGTGTATGTCGGTCTGTCGGTCGGTCTGTCTGTCCCCCTAGTAACTCTTGAACTAATTGTCCGATTCGGAAAATTCTTTCTGCATTCAAAAGATCTCGGCGAGGACATCTCATTTCCATATTTTACTTTTTGATTTGAACAATGTTTCGTTCAATTTTGAACAGTTCACAAAATTTTACCTTTGCGCCTATGGGCAAAAATGAAGCAAATTATGTAAACTTTGGGCACAAGATCCAAGTTCCTACGAGCAAAGTTATTGGAAGAAGCTCTCGGCGTGAAATATTGATCTGAACATTTTTGAACAGAAAAATTAACATTGCGCCTACTTCAATACTATATAAATCCTGATCTAACGGACTGATTTGCTTGGAATATACTTTATCGGAAAGCTCTTATAACGTAGAACATGTAGACATAGAAAGTTCATCCAGAACTAACGAGCCTATTTTCCTATGAAATTTTTTAATCGGGATGTTCTAGGATAGTTTTTAATTATTGAATGATTAAATGAATAAGTGAAAGAATGAATGAACAAATAAGTGAATAAATGCAAAAAATAAATGAATGAGTGAATAAATAAGCGAATGAATGACAAAAATCAGTAAATGAGTGAATAAATACATGAATGAGTAAATAAACATCTGAATGAATGAATGAATGAGTGAATGAATATGTATTACTCGTATGAAAAAGGTATATTTGCAGCAATTAAGAAATAAAGCTAAGCCAAAAAGAGAGAGAGATAACTAATAAAAATAATTTAACTTTGTGCAAATAAACAGTAATAAAAATAATTTCACGTTATTTTAAAGCACAAATGAGCATTAAAATGCAGACATATGTTTCGGGATTGCTTGGAATCCCTTTTTAGCCTACTTTCCCGTAAAAGTAAAAAAAAATAATAATAAAGCATGAAAGAAGGCTTAATGTATCGTGAAAATATCGTTAAAAATCAAGAAAAGTCAAAAATAAGTGAAGTAATTAAATAAAGATTGAAAAATAAAAAAATTGAAAGTAGGGTATTGAGATGGGGAAAAAGTGTGTCTGTCGGTCTGTCGGTCTGTCTGTCTGTCGGTCTGTCTGTCGGTCTGTCTGTCGGTCGGTCTGTCGGTCTGTCTGTCGGTCTGTCTGTCTGTCGGTCTGTCGGTCTGTCCCCCCCTAATAACTTTTGAACGAATTGTCCGATTGGAAAAATTCTTTTTGCATTCGAAAGATCTCGGCGAGGACATCTCATTTCTATATTTCACTTTTTGATTTGAACAATTTTTTGTTCAATTTTTAACAGTTCAAAAAATTTTAACATTAGCGCCTATGGACAAAATTGAAGCAAATTCTGTAAACTCTGGGCACAAGAGCCAAGTTCCTATTGAAAGCTTATTGAAAGGAGTTCTCGGCGTGAAATATTGATTTGAACAGTTTTTGTTCATTTTTGAACAGTTCAAAAAATTAACACAGAGCTTACGGGGAAATTTCAACCCTATATAAATCCTGATCTAACGGACCGATTTGCTTGGAACAAACTTTATCGGAAAGCTCTTATAACGTAGAACATGTAGAAATAGAAAGTTTATCCAGAACGTACGAGCCTATTTTGCTATGAAATTTTTTGATCGGGATTTTCAAGGATATTTCTCAGTGACTCAATGAGTGAAATAATGAATGAATGAATAAATGAAAGAGTGAAAGAATAAATCAATGAATAAATGAATGAGGAAAAGAATGAATGAATAAATTATTGAATAAATGAAAATATAAATAAATGAGTGAATAAATACATGAATGCGTAAATGAATGAATAAACACTTGAATGAGGTAACGAATGAATGAATAAATGCATGGCTGAATAAATGAAAGAATGAATGAGTGAGTGAATGAATATGTATTATCCGTTGAAAAAGGTATATTTTCAATAATTAGAACTAAAGATAAATAATAAAGAGAGAGAAAGAGATAGCTAGATTATAAATTTGAATTTGGTGTATACGGGAAAGTAGGCTCGTATAGTTCTAGACGGAACTTCTTGTTCTTCTTGTTCTAATGGAAGCACTGAATCAGTAAAAAACATTTGACGACGGTATGCCAATTTTTGACAAAGAAGTTGCATTTTAAAAATTGCTGATTTTTTAAAAAATAAATTTAATTTTCAAAATTTTATCCTTGAAATGATTTTTTAAGTTTTACTTCACTGGAAATAAGGCAGCATAAGAGATAGTGCTACATTTTTAAATATATTCATTTAGATATATTCATTCACAAGAAAGGTTTTACGGTGCTAACTCCTTTTAAGGGTGGTGATTCGATTTAGCGAATTAGATTTTCTAATCACTAGAGGGTTATCTCAGAAACGTCATCTCGTCTGACCATGCTTTTTTAAGTGTTTATGTATACATAAAAAAACCATTACATCATGTTCTTAAGTCGGTTTTTTTTCTTTCCATTTTTAACATAGATAAAATGCCATAAAACTATTTTGTACGTGCTAGTAATTTATAGATGAACTTTTATAAACTTTTCAAGAAAGTTCAATCTGACAAAAATTCATTAACAATCAAGTAAAACCCGTGCTATTGTTCAAAACCACTACAGTACTTTCACGCGATTACTGCTAAGCATACAACTGCACAAAACATAGTAAAAACATAAAACGCACAAATGTTTCACAATTCAAATATACCTTCAAAAATATGACGATGCAGTGGTAAAAGCAGTAAAAATATTCTACATGAAAACGTCCTTAAGTTTTCTTTTTAAATTGTTCTTCGGAAAGTCGTTTTACTGTCCCCCCTATCCCCATTTTATATTTCTACTCAAAGCTAAAGGAAGGTTCCGCATTCCCATGAGACATAAGGTTTCGTTGAAGTATTTTCAAAAAAAAAAAAAGTCTGCACAAAAACCTGAAAGTGACATTTTTACTTTCTGTAGTAATTCAGCTACAGGTGTTTTAAATTCTTTTTGCGTGTTTATTCAATTGTATGACAGAACTCTTTCAAATTGTCAGATTTAGTGCTTTCAAGAGTACAAAAATAATAGTATCATATGTATGTATATGTAAATGCTGTCGAAATGTCTGTTAAGATATACATTAAGAACAACTAAGATATATAATAAGAATTATTAAGAGAAAGACTTTATTTCACAGAGCTTATGATGTCTATTAAAAATCATACTATATATAGGTATCTAATGAAACATTCATTGCTGAAAGCTGTAGTTATTATTCGCACAACTCACATTATTGCTGCTGGGAACACGTATATGTAAGCAGCAATTGCTTCAATAGGAAATTAAATCCTTCGAAAAATCTTGAATATCCTTCTTTAAAAAATGGCTTCCCATGATAATATAATGTGATATCATGCCAACGACCGTCAGCAGGTTAAAGAAATAGGGCAAATCATGTCCAGTACCGTACCAGAAAGTTTTACATCTCAATGAAAGCAACTTTGTCAAGCTGATGCTAACCCATGATTGGATTTTTAAACTGTTAATACTTATTGGGCATTGGAAATGGAAAAAATAAATTAATGATCAATGAAGCTAGCACTTGTATCCCTTATGAAAGCGTAGATGAGCAGGTTTTTTTTTCTTTTTTGTGTATATATACTAATGTTACTATATATATTACCTGTATTTCTTAGTTTTTTATTTATTTACCTTTTATTTTTTATATTGGCTGAAATATTGTTCCCACTGTTTTTATATGAAATGTTTAGGGCCTAAGTGAGGAAGTGCAGTTTGCATTTTGTGATGAATTAGCGTTTCAATAATAGAAGTTTAAAGTAAAAATCCCAAGTGCACTCCAGAGTCGCAGGCTGAAGATGTGTATCATCCTGCGACCATATGCATGCGCATTTATATGGTGGCATGTTCTTTGAAAAAATTCTTCGGAACAATATGTGATTGACTTATTAGTTGGTTTGCTTTTATTCTGGGTTTCCTACAAGAGCCATCTACAACGATTTCGCATAGAATGAGGTATTTGCTGCTATTCCACTGCAGTTTTTGAGTGCCAATGTATTGCTTTAGCTTGCAAGATTATCAGACCTCTCATGCTTTGATCAAAAGTGGGATATTTCGACGTCAAATCCAGCTCCTTTCACACCTATGACAGCTTCTTGTTTTACTGACCTATGAAGCAGCCAAAAACTCGATACTACACAATGGTGTGCGTCATCTGTTTGGCAAAATGAAAGTTGCTTTGGATATGTCTTCATCAACTGCAACGGATTTTTTTTGTAATACAAAATTTATGCCTGAAATATTAATATGCGCACTGCTCATGTCAGCAAGGTAATCGCGCTGCCCAAAATGCATTCCTATAAATCTGTTGTAACCCTTAATCTCGCGCTACTAGTAGCTCGCTCAGTAGCTCTATCCATTAGCAGGGTACGTAATTGTTTATATTTTTTTCAAAAAAAAAAAAAAAATCGGATTTCTTTGATTTAAATCAGATTTTTTAAAATTTTAATAGGATTTTTTTGATTTTTTAAAAAATACCTCAAATATTTTGGATATTTATTATGTTACATTCATAGAAGCAATATGGCATGTTAATAAATATGCAAAAACAAACTTTAAGCTATTTTCACAGCAATAAATATTTTAAAATCATAATAATGATAAGCTAATTTTAATACAAATGCATGACTGAAATGAAACTTAACCCTACCAGAAATAATAGTACACTCATAAGTACAGAAAAAATGAACAAATTTAATCTGAATTATTTTGCTATTGAAAGTTGAAAAAAGTAGCAATTGTGTGTACTTAATTTTTACATTGAGTGTACTTTAATCATTTTTCTATTTTATAAATGAAAAAGCCTGAAATATTTTTACCCTTTTAAAATAGAAAAACCATATGCTCACATCATTATTAAAAACAGAAACATTTTGTTTTAATCAAATATTTTTATTGAAAACTTCTGTGATAAAAAATATTTTAGAAGGAAAAAACCTAAGCTATTAGGGGACATGGATGAAACTTTAAGGATACATATTCTAAATTCTAACAATTGTTGTTTTAAACACTGTCATTCTGAATTATTTATTGTGTGGTATTTATGAAATGGACCTAAAATGCTATTTTTAAGATAAAACACCCAGAGTGGTTCATGATAATTATGAATTCTAAGTTGAATGATTGAATGAATTATGCCTTGCTGTTAAGATGCTTGAAAAATAAGAGTAAAATATTGTAAAATTCAAAAAATAGTAATTAGTTCTAAACTTATGAAATATGTTATGCACAGACAGATGAACCTAGGAAGTTTTGCTTGAAACAGTGGTTGTAATTGCAACATATTTTATTTTTACAACACTTTATAACATTGTAAAATCCATGATTTTTTTGGAAAAAAATCACTTGATTTAAATCGCGATTTAAATCATAATTTAAATCAACGAACCCTGTCCATTACTACACCAATAATTGTTGATTGATTTACCGTATTTTATCAATATTCACTTTTAATATGGGCAATTTAGAAAGCAAGTAAACAATATTCTGTTGGGATGTGAGTAAAGAATAAGAAAAGATGATAAAACGTAACAATATGCCGTTTGTGTGTGTATCGGCATATCATACAAAATTTACAGAGAATTTAAAAAAATCTTGCCTTTTGGATATGTTTCTTTCTTTCTTTTCTTTCTTTTTTGAGGGGAAGGGGAGTATTTTTTTCTTTTCTTTTTTTGAGGGCGTGGGGGAAGGAGAGAGTCGCTTGTAATCGAATTTGAGAACGTTACGGTTACCCAGTGACTTCATAAGTTTAGTGACCAGTGATCAACTCTTTATGAATATTAAATTTTTGCTTTTCGTCAATATGCTTACATACAGGTAATTTTTAAATTAATATTTGACTTAATGTAATAAAAATGCAGTAGATAAAGCAACCCTTGATATTTTGCATTGGAAGAAGTATAATATCAGTAAAATATATTGAATTTTTCAAAGAAAACTTCCTTGAGAATCCGCGATTTCACAAGGAAAAACCGAGAATAACCTTTGAGTTTAAAAATTGCAATTCTTCACTTTTAAAGAAAACATTTCCCTTATCCATAACGAGGCATACGTTTATTTTTATCAGACGAATTCAATGTTAGGTTCATTGATTTTTTTTTTTTCGAGAGCGTACTGGAATCAGAAAGAAGACAAAAAAAAGTGAGATTTTTTTTTACTCCCAGTTTCAATGGAGCGTTATTTTCTCAACTTTAGCGTGAGCTCTAACGACCTATACTCACTCACTGTACATTCAGCTTTCGTTTTGAAAGAAATTGGATATGTTAACAAAAGTTTTGAAAGAAAGGAGATATTTTTAGTTTTTAGATTTTTTATCCGAACATTTCGGTGAAAAATAGTTTATGCAAACAGAAAATATTAAGGTTTTGAGAGCAAAATAAAATTGTGTTTTTTTTATAGTGTCTCAAACAATAAGCTTTAGATGCTGTTCGGTGGTTAAAGAAAGAAAAAAAATAACTGAATAAATAAATAAATAAAAAGAAGAAGAAGATGTAGGCATGAAAAAAATCTAAAATGAGAAATACAATAATAATAATATTAATAGTAATAATAATAAAATCTGCTTAGCTTTTTTAAAAAGTAACCTAAAAGAATGCTGAAGCATTATTGAAAAACACAAAAAGGACATTTTTGAAATATTGCCTATTGAATGGATATCCATTTATACATTTTTATGTACTAAAGGTTGCAGGACTCTATTTCTTAAACAAAACAGAGTATTGTAACTTAAGAGTTTTCCATCGATTCAGAGTGTGTATTTATCAGCGATCTGTCATATAGAGGGGTGGGTGGAGACAGGAAGTTGTGCAACACAAAACTGTTAATCATAGAATATTGTTTTATTAATAAAATACTACTTGAAATACAAAAAGCTCTATTCGTTACAGCTACTGAAACAGTTATGTCATTACATCTATAATAAATCAGATTGATTTTTTATTTTATTTTTTGAAGTTCTCCAACGAAGAGTGACTCCCCCATTAACACTATATATACATATATACACACACTATATATATATGTATATACATACATATATAGTATATATATATATATATATATATATATAGTCTATATATATATATATATAGTAGAGAGAGAGAGAGAGAGAGAGAGAACACTGGATTGTTATACTGGGTTGACTTTTAAGTCATAGACTCCAAAAACAAGTGATTACGTCTGAGCTTCCGGACTTTTTTTTAATGCATTTTCCCTATTGGCACCCATATCTGTGTAAATTTCAAGGAGGGGCTCGAGAATTACTTATAGTTTAAGAAAAAAATCTTTTTCTTAAATACTAGAAATTCAATAAATATTTAAAATAAAATATGTTGGATTATCTGGAAATAATATGAATTTCAAATACAAGTAGTACTAGAGAGTGAGAGAAAAATATAAATATATAAAATATAAAAAATTAAAAATTGCCACAAAAACATTTTTAATTTCAGAAATATTTAATGCAAAAACCCTTTAATTTTATTCAAAATTTTACAAAATTATTTGATTTTTTTGTTCTACCTTTTGATACATGGTCATGGTATACACAAGCAGCATTTTTAAAATCAAATAACAGTTTGTATTTTCTTTTTAATGTCTTCTATATGTAAAATATATTGAAAACAAAAATGGATTCCTGAAAATTGTATTTCAATTTTGATAGATTTACGCGTTTTAGAAGGTTGTGAACATTATTTGTTGGAGAAGTCTATTGTGTGTGTATGTGTATATCTGTAATTTTTTGGGACTCCTCTTCCCCTCTCTCTTATGACCGCCCATGATTTTCCTGTACATTTTAAACTGTTCACGAAGATTGTGATAGCTACGAAGATTGTGTGAAAGTTCATGTAAACATGCCTAACATGTGAACATTTTTTGCGATGTAAGCTTTTGGAATATTAGTCTACAATTCAATTATAAATATTTTCATAAGTTTGAGCACATAAAGAGTTTTTAGGTCCTTAATTTTATGAAGTTTTGAGAATTGAACAGGCGAAAGATAGAATGGGCAACTTTGCAATGAAAATCGTTCACCTTATTAAGCCTCCTAACAGTACTGGGAAAATGTTAGTTTGATGTACACAGAAATGCATTGGAACAACGTGTCATACAGTCAACAGTATAGTTAAAAGACGTAAGAGAAAATGTTTATCAAATTTGTGACAATAGTTCCTATCAACGTTTCTGTAAACATATTTTAACAAGATCGTAAAGAAAACTTTCGTTTGTATAAATAGTTCGTTAACATTTTCAGTAAGCGTTTTGAATAATTGTTTTCTCCTTTTACATGATTTAACGTCATTATGACTGTACATTACAATGGTAATTGTTCTAGAAAATTATATTCTCCCTTTACCCTTTTATCTAGGCAACTAGTTCAAAAAAAATACTGCTAATATGTACCACGTCAGTTCTAGCTTGTTAAATTATAAAGCAATACAAAAACTAATCATAAGGAATTAGTAAGAAAAGTGCAAAACTCTATTTTAAATGCATTCTATGTTCCTTTAATGTTATTCTGAAATTAAAAATGCACGAACAACTTATAAACCGTTCAAAGCCAACAAGAAAGATGCCGCGAAAGGAATTAGCCTTTTCAATTTGTACTTGATTTATTCACTTAATCCTGATTTAAACAATAATTAAAAGAATCCAAGTGCGAAGACATGTCAGTGTATTGCCCCGTAACGAACCATTTTCATCTTTAATCCCGAAGCTTTAATAAAATAGCAGTTAATCCTCGCTTAATTGAAAATGGAATAAAATTACCTTTTCACTGATTAACGCTAAATTTTTAAAAATGCATCTATTGACAGATTTTCTCCAAAATGTTGATGAATAACATCGTTCTTATTATTTTATTTATGTTATTTCACTGATCTAGAACATTTTACCGGAACTGGCAGAAGAATAAAAATAAAAAAAATCCTATCAAAAGTAATAAAACCTTTTTTTCCCCATGCATCTATATTTTTTGCATATGGTATTTTTTTGCTATATATGAATAAACAAGAACGAATTATGGGGTAAAACATATAATATATGTATATATATATATATATACATGTAGGATGCGAGTGCGAGGAGACATTGACAGCAGCGCCATCAGGCGAAAAGGAGCGTAAGCGGTTAGTTTTGAGTAGGACTCCGTTCTGTGAGGACGTAAGCGCTGCGGTGCTTGGATGATGTTGATGTTCGTAATGGAAGTTTGTTCTGTATACAGTTTTTGTAAATAGAAAAGTGTAAATACAGTCAGTTTTTTATATCTTTGTGGTGAGTGATCATTTTAGTAACCCCTAGACACCCAAGTCAAGAGCCCATATACATATATGTTTTATTATTAGATTCACATCATTTTGATGCAGTGATTTTTACTTCACGCATATGTTTGGCGTATTTAAACTTTTAAACTTTAATGTGGCGTCAAATGCTTATAAACACTTTTTCGCCTACTTTCCCCGTAAATTTAAATAAACAAATAAATAAATGAAAGTATGAAAGAAGGCTCAATATATCTTAAAAATATATTTAAAAAGAAAGAAAATTCAAAAATAAGTGAAGTAATTAAATAACGATTAACAAATAAGAAAGTTGAAAGTAGGGTTTTGAGATGGGGAAAATGTGTGTCTGTCGGTCTGTCTGTGACCCTCTAATACCTTTCGAGAAAATTGTCAAAATCAGATTTTTTTTTTTTTTCGAAAGATCTTGGAGAGAACATTTCATTTCTGTATTAAATATTTTGATTTCAGAAATTTTTTGCTCAATTTTGAACAGTTGAAAAAATGTAACAATAGCATCAACGGGGAAATTACAATCCTATATAAACCGTGATCTAACAAACGGATTGGCTTGGAACAAACTTTATCGGACAGCTCTTATGACTTAGAACTTTTAGAGAAAAATTCATCCTGAACTAAAAGCCTATTTTCCCACGAAACTTTATCTTCTGGATTTTTAAGGATATTTTCGAACGAATGAGTTAAAGAAAGAGTGAATGAATGAGTGAAAGAATGAATGAATGAATAAATGTGAAAAAAAAACATGATTGATTAAATGACTGAATGAACGAATGAATGAATGAATGAGTGAGTGAATGAATATGTATTAACCGTTGGAAAAAGTTGAAGTAATTAAGAACTAAAACTAAATAAGAAAGAGAGAGAAATATTGCTAGATTATACGAGTAAATCTGAAGTTGGGTGTATACGGGGTCTTTTACAAGTTTTAGAAGGAACGTCTTGTTCTTAAGAAATACATGTGCGATTTTCATTAAAAATAGGGTTTTCATACGTACTTGACGAAGTGCAAATATAGTAATGCATATGCGAAATAAAATCTAATTCTCTTTATATATGAAAGTTTTTCAATACAAATTCCGCTTTATATTTATATTTTTAGAACCAAACTTCTGAACTTTCTGCGTTGAAGATTTTTAAGCTTTAATTGGGGTAATAAAAACGCAGTTGTTTGGAAACATAATATTTTAAAACTCCTCTTAAACAGCTACCCCCTCCCCAGTTAGCTTATAACAGGCGTTAAAAATATTTTAAAGATATGGTCTAAAGCTTCGTTAAAATTATTTAAGACTAATACGTATTAAAACGAAGACACTGTAATTACGGGCACATGAGTTTAGGCCATCCACGTTCAAACTAGACCACTCAGTGCAGGTACAAATATACTTAAATGTATAAGTGAATCAAATTTGCGTTCTTGTAACAGGAACGTTTTATTAGTAGCACCTTATCTATTAGAATTTTATAAGGAAGATGGAAAAGTGCGAACCGGAGGGCGAAACATTGATCCCGACCCCCCCCCATTCTGTTGATAACATTTTAAATAAATATTTTGGCATACAAAAATTCCCACTGTAAAATGTAAGGAAAAAAAACATTTTAAGAATGAGGCACATGCACTACATCAGATTTTAAATAATAAAATATGTAGTAAAGAATTTTTACAAGGATGGAATGGACTCCTCATAAATGCTTCAAAGAGGTGTGTATCTAATGTTTCCGTAGTCCTGTAAAAATAGCATTTAAGTGAGAAGCATTTTGTTTCTAGGTAGAGGATAGTTTTTTAACTGCATTTAAGCGTCGAGAATGTGCACCAAAATGGCTTCACGGCAAACTCAGAATTTTAGAATTCTTTCGGTATTGAAACTGTATTGAGAAATGGAAGCGATTTAGGAAAGAGCTCGTTACTTGTAATTCTTCTTTCTGTCCTCTGCTCGGCACACATATGTTTTGACGCTCGATCGAAGCTATGCAAATGGCGGCGATGCATAGAATGAGGACGAGGAGGGAACAAATAAATCACTCGTTCTTAAAAGAATTTCCAAGCCTGCTGCATAGATGGAACGTTATTTACAGTCCTCCACCCCTTCTCGTTGAGATTTGAGAACATTTCTCAGGAGGTGTTGACAGTTAATTTGGTTCGAGATTCTCTGAACGTTTAGAAGGAAAAGAAAAGCATAACTGAGTTTCGTATTGGCTGGCGTTAATGGTCCTCTTTGTAAACTGGACGAAATGCATTGAAAAGTTTCTCAAGGCAATTGTTTTAACAGGAGTCCAATTCATTACGTCATTATCCTTTACTTTCAGTCATTATTTGCTCTTTATTTACGGGTTTACTTTGTGGTATTCTATCCATTACTGATACGATAGGAAAAAATTGTCACATGCTCTTTACTAGAATGAAATAATTCTATGGAACTTTTATGGGCGAATAGCTTCCAACGTTGTTGACATGCATTTTGCTGAGTGAAATATCTCTTGTCTATGACAGAGCTTCCCCCTGAGTCCAATAATGTGAACTTTATTATTATTATGATTAATCTTAAGACTTTTATAAAAATCATTTATCAGACAGTAATATACTGCGGGAATTCTCTTAAGTCTGAACTGAACTTCGAACAATTTTAACTGCAAAAATGAAAAGTACAACATTTTTAAGTTTGAAAATGGACACCAGCAAAATTTATACACAACAGTTGTAAATGCTGACAAAATTATTTAATTTTTTAAAAAATATTTTATCAGTAGAACATTTTTCTGCGCTGCTTCGGAGTGGCCTACTTATACCATCGTGAAAATCAGATGTCACAAAAAATCTCGCTAACAATTACGCGGCGATAGATGACGTAAGCAAAATTAAGTGGCAATATCATAAATTTGTCCAGTGCAATCGACAGAAATATATTAGCATAAATAATATTTTAAATCTCCAAAAAAATGTTTTAAGATACACGGTTTTATTTAAAAGAAAACTAAATTACAGTAAATGGTAGAAATTCGGGTAACAAAATTTCCGTGACCAAATCAAGTTGAATGGAATGAATGAGACCCGGAACTGGTTTAGAACAGACGATCTCCGGTGCCACAATCCAATGCTATAACCACTGCGCCACAGACTCAGCTACAAATCGAGTTAAATAACATCGTTGCATTGTCCAAACAAAGCTATCGCTGCCATTCAAAAAATAATAATTCTGATAATTTCCTCAGGTCCAAAAATTTTATTTCCTAATTAACGTTATACTAAATTATAAAATGGATGGAATATTGTATTATCATCGAAGATAAGCTTGTGTGCAAAGTTTGAAGATAATTTATGCGGTAATAGTGGTCGAAAACCGCGTAACAAACTTCCGTGACAAATCAAGTTAGTTAAAACCGTGTAACAAAAACTCTGGTGAGGACACTGTCAAAAGAAAAAAAAAAGTGACAGTGTAAGTAATAAAAACTACCTGGTTACATCGGTAAACTACATGAAAGTTTCGAAACCCGTCCATGTGGAGCCGGTTAAAGATTTTAGGCTGTGTCCCATAACTCCTGGCGATATCTGCGAATATAAATGGAAGCGTTACTAAAACACTTCTGATATTAACACATGATAATTTCATCAACAAAAATATGGAACAGTAGCGGAACGTTTTGTTGATACTGCTCTATATTTTTGATGTAGAAACCTTCTGGTAACGTCGCAAAACTAAATAAATAAATATTTCATATTAATAAAAAATAAATAAAATAAAAATTAACTAATTAATTTAAAAAATCAATAAAAATAAATAATAAATAAATAAAAATTCACACAAACTTATAAGTGACTTGATCGATGTTAGTATTGCCAAAGCCTTATGTTAACGCTACCCTATTAATTCTACCCACATAGCTCAAAAAATATTTATTATTTTTTGTGCGATATGGGTAGGCTCTAATAATTTGTAAAGATAATACTTGTAAAAAGAGATCGGATGTCCTATAAACACGTATAACAAAAAAAAAAAAAAAAACAAAAAAAAAATAAATAGGTATAGTAATAGTACTACTTACGTAAGAGGAAACATATTAAAAATTTAAAACAATTGAAACAATCTAATCTCAATAAATAACTAAACAAGATAAAAGAATAAATAAATTATTTCCCTTATCATGCGGAGTTTTTTGATAAAATACCTGTTTGTTTTGAAGTATATTTTCCTAAACACACACTATTGAAAACTTTAAATTGATTTTATTTCCCACGTGCAAGGAAATTATTTTTTGGTATCGTAGATTTTTTTTTCAAAAGACAAACGGTGGAGAGAAAATCAAAGATATCGGTTTTGTGCCAGATCCTGGTTATTCCAACAAGTTATATCAAACTCTGTGTTGGGTCTCCGCCATCGATCACGGTTCTACCCACTCCATAGGGAGATAGAATCTTATCTCTGGTGATTCATCCAGGAGAATCCTTATCTCTCAGATTTATAGCTTCTTCGAGAAGGTTCCAGATTGAGACGGATGTGAAGATTTAACAGAATTTCCTCCTCATTTCCTAGTGTTGAAGATTGGATTTTTTGGGGAGATTTTAGAGGATTTTTGATCTTAAAACAAGATGGATAAAATGTATCAAGTTGCGTAACGTTTTTGATCAAATATTTTAAATGAAATTCAAACATCAACCCTATTTTCTTTTAACGTTTTTCTGATATATCATTTGTAGAAACCTATATTTTACAGTGCTCAATTTTTTGTCTACTAGATAAATATGACGTTTGGACATTTAATTGCCCATGAAGTTGACGAATAGCACAATACGGTTAAAAAAGCTATAAAACTAAGCAGATAAATATGTTTTTTATTACAATCCTTTATTGTTATTGTTTTTGAATTCCATTGGAATTTTTGGGTTAAAATTTTTGAATGCTATCAACTTGCATTGCAATGAAACTATCCATGCTTTCATATTTCAGTCGTTATATGAAAGGGTCCCTTTACCAAAAGAATCAAAATTCCAAAAATTGCATTTTTAAAAACTTAGTTAAAACCTTACTTTCAAATCACACAATAAGCATGCAATATGAAATGTATGATTCTCTTTTTTTTTTTTTGCATCAAGTAAAAATTTTGAATTTAAATGCATTGAAAAAAGAAAACATAATAGTATTAATATTAATAATAGTAATAATAATAAAATACGAAGTACACCTCTATAAATTTGGTAAAAGTAATAATTTTATGTGTCAATTTGAAATATCTGTACTATGAAGTGCATTGTAAAATATAAATTAGGCAATACGTGTTTATAAATAAAACAGAAGTTGAAGCAAACTGAATAAAATAGTATAAGAAGAAAACATATATAAGGTACGCATGAATTGTATGAAAATCTAGAATGCATTTTAAGCTTAAAGAAGAGTATGTTCATTACGTCTACCGCGGGCGGGAGGGGAGCGAATAATTTGTAGAGATAGTGCTTGTAAAACGAGAGCTGATATAATATAAAGACGTATATCACAAAAAGGTACATTATAAAGGAAATTTTACAATTATAAATAATATTTATTAAAACGTTGTATCTATAAAAAACCTTCTAACGAGATTATAAATTTTGGATATGTATTCAATATAATATAAATATTTATGATTGCACTGTTGTAAAACACACTAACGAATGTTTTATTCTTGTTTTAGGTAAGACAACTTTCTAAAAACTGACATACTAATACGAAAAAAATCAAAACCCACCTTCTTTGTAGAAAAACAATTGATATATTAGTAGGTAAGCAACTTTTTCTAATTTAGAAATTTTGAAAATTAAATCATGCGGAGTACTGAATATTTCTTTTTAAATAACGATCCTCGACTTTTAATGGTATTTTTTTTTTGTTAATTTACTGAGGTGAAATATGTAAACGCATTAGTGCTTGTGGATGCAGTCATAAAAATGGAAGCGAAGCACAATACATACGAATATTGATTGCATTTCTGATTATATGTTACACTCTAGCCACTTTGACTCCTCTTCGTACAAGTATATAACAAGGATAATTATATATTTTTAAAATTTTTGTTCAACAAGTCGTTATATGGTGTAATGCAATTGTAAAAATATTAATAAAGAAACATTCTTCAGCAATAAAGAAATATCGACTAAAATGCAACTGAAAAAAACATCCTATAGCTTAAATATGAGCAAATTGTGCCCAGGTTACGTTGTATTACATCTAATTTCCTTCATCAAATAAACATCCGCGTGAAATTTAAAAACCGAAAACCAGATATACCTACTTTTCTTATTTATTTATTTGCTCCTGGCATTTGTGTAGCTTACAATTACAATTTTGTTTTAATGTGCGCTTACCTTTTTTTTGGTAACTTAATAAAAGAAAAACTACCATTATATAAATTTGAAAAAAAAAAGAAAAAACGAAAGAGTCATTTTATTTACACAATGATCCAGATCTGACATTCAAGTTATGACGAGCATGTTACTGCAACGACATTCAACGTACTTGGATCAACTAATCGAAGAACAGAAAATAATACACGCGCCTGAAATGCAGCAAATAAAAAATGATAAAAAGCAAAATGAAACTTAGTCGAGAGGTTATCTGACACACAAAGTGACCGATTTAATATTCTAAACCTCATTTCGAATGCACTTCTGAGGCGACATGTTCCGACTATTCGCAGTCGAACGTGGAATTCAGAGAATTTGTCATATCCTAATTACGTACCGATTCAGGAGAGCATTCCGCAAATAGCGGGCATAATCTTGTGACATCAAGACTTTCTCCTGTTAAGTAGTTTCAAAGCGTAGTGGCTCTAAGAATGAATTGGCTCCTTGTGATTCCTCGTAAGTGATGACATTAGAAAGGATCTGCTGGGTAACGAGTGACACTTAATCCAAAGATATCACCGAGAAAGTTCCATTTAAGATATGTTTCATATTATCTCCTGACTAAGTTTACTAACTTTAAGATTCGAGAATATCGTTTGTTTTTCACTGTAAGTATGCAATTCAACATGAAGAACACCAGTTTCATTCGTCGGGATTAGCTTGTATTAAATCAATTCATATCATATTCGTTATGGAAATCAAATGGCTTTTTGCGAGTGCGCAACGGATAGCATTCGAAAGGCGAAAGGTGTCATGCACAAGAAAAATAACATATATTTTTAGACCCACTAAAAGAAATATTTCTTTCAGTTTACGTGTAGTTGCGTTTGGAAATTGGTTTACTAAAGTTAATGGCATGGGATTTATAATTACAAAATCTATTTATTTTTACTACATACATGCACTCTGGATATGATATTTAATATTATCTTGAGAGGCAACGCTATATTCATGTTAATCAGTTTTTTGCATAGTGCAAGAGTGAACAAAAAGATGATCGCTAAGTGATTCCTCGTCCACCGTGAAATTAATTTCTGTTGATCGGAGTAATTTATTGCAAAACTATTTTATTGTTTAGTTAGGAAATGACTATTGAAAAAAAAATATATTATGTTTGAAGATTTAAACAAAATTTCTGCTTTTTTAACTTAAAAAATTTGCAATTGCTGAGATTCATCATTTATATATTTATATACTATATATATATATATATATATATATATATATAACAGACACACCCTCTTCGGCAGACAGTTCTTAATTCCTTCCCAGCAAAGCATTGAACCTAAAAAACACTCATTTGCGGACACTTCTGTATTATTGAAAAATATTTTTGCCCCATTGGTGTCCGCTATAGAAGAGTTTTATTGTATATAGTAAGTTCGGTTTCAAAGAATAAGTTATCCGACAAACTTTTATTCCTAACTATACCTTATAATGCTGTACTTTAGTGGTATAAAGAAAGAGAAAAACTTTGATTTTTTTTCATTCGCAGTTCTTTCATCTAGTAAGAAGGTTTTCCACACAGTTTTTTAAAAGCGTATTTTAAATTATATGCAAACGATGTTTTTGCTTATGGCATGGCAATATAGCTTATAAACACCAAAACACGAAAATCTGCTCCGCAATGGACCAGTCGGTAGAAGCTCGGTTCATCGCATGACACCGAAAGTGAAGCAACATTGACCGAGGTCAGTGTTTGGGAGGGGGACAGCCTCTCACAGCTGGTTGCTTTTTGACCGCATACGCTAAAAGGAGCTGGTGCACGTTAAATCCGTCGTGGATCGAATGTCCTCCAAATGAAATGATAACTCTGGGGGTGCCAACCTATGTGGCGCTCTCTTTTTTGGGAAATGGTTCAGAAATTAAGAGCCTTCTCAAAGGGGCGAAAGTCGGACTCCTGCCTTTAAGAGCCCCGTTAAACTCAGCGGCAGCGCACCCTATCTTCCTCGCTGCTTGCGAGGACACACCAACAACAACAACTCGAAAATATATTCATTTGGTCTTAAAATAAAACATAACTTCTATTTCAAGTTGGAGAAATGTAGTAAATGATATTTGGAACAGCCGGGATTGAAAAGCAAATTCAAAGAAGTGAGATGGGATAAGTTTATATTTCCTTGTGTGTCGGATTTGCCGAGGGTCTCATTCCTGTGGTAGAATGCTCTCTTCTGTATATAGACCTTGTTTCTTTGTTGGAAATGCTAGGAAATGGGAAAATTATTCCACCAACCTCTAAAACGGAAACGAAAAATACACGTGAAAAGAAAGAAAACATGTGTAGCTTGCCAACGCACAGAATAGTATAAGTTATAAATTTTTCAAAATGTATGTCTTTCTGTAAATAAAAAAAAATAGTACAATTTCAAATATTTTAAAGTTCTTATTTTACAACTGATACGCACTTCCTGTTGACTTATCGAAGTTGCATATTGAAAAAACATTTCAAAATATTTTCTAAGCAATTTTACTTATTTATACGGCAAAAACTTGGACTTATTATCCATTTTTACTTGATAAAGTAATAAGACACTTTTTTGCAATCATTCCATTTTGCTTTTGCAATGTATATTCGATTTGTTAAAAAATAATGTATTTAGCTACAAATTATTCTTGTATAATGTTCACATTTCATACTAAATATTAAAATTAAATACGATATAGATCAAATTTACATTAAGATTTTAGTAAGAGAGTATGAGGAACATGAAATATATTTCTGTCTAAATTGCTTTTCAGAATCTCGCTTCTGTATTTCATGCAAACGAAAGTCAATTATTTTTTTCGTGTAATGGTACCAATAACATGAAAAAGATCACACCATTTATAGGTTCCCCTATGTATTCCTTTCTAAACTCAGTTCAGTTATTTGCATTGCAAATGCAACTCCTAATTTTGATTACACTGAATCGATTCTTGGCGATTCTATCGAAGGAGTAGCCATTTTATGTATTGCAGCTCAGCTTTATATTCCTCCAAGTAGTCTTGTGAAGTAATCTTGCTTGTCTGTAGTAGTCTTGTCTAATTGTAGCAAATGGTAACGGTAAAACACCCTTGCACTTTGTTTTGTAAAGACAAAGTCTTTTTCTTATCAAAGAAAGTTCAGATATTTTATGAACTTTCTTTATTGGGTACAAACATTGGGTAATTAATTTATTGATTACAAACTTAAACGGATGTTTAGAATGCAGCAAATTTTTTTTGGGAAAGTTCAGACTAAATTTCCACAAAGTGTAGCTGTTTATACACTATAATGAAGCAGACCTGAATATCTAAACCTCGTCACAAGCCTATAATCTTGGTCTATTATATTTTGTAAATTGTCATCAAGTGTAATAGATCATGGTATTTTGTATTAATAAACTGACAAAGAATAGTCAATGCAGACTTAGATATTCTAAGCGAGTATTGTACACAGGACAATATACCAACAAATAGATATTGCCCTGCCGATTATTCTTGATTACTAGGTGAACCACACCAAAGCGCTTTTTTTTTAATTGCATTCAACTACTCACATTTTAAAACAAACTTCTTTCATGCATTTAGTCCCCAATAATAAAACTTTTGCATCGATGAAATCCCGTGGAGCGCACGCTACTGCATCAAAACCCCCGAATTGGCACGAAATTCCGGATCGTTTTATTTCTCCTACACCTTCCTGGTAGTGAATCACCCAGTACAGAGCAAAATTAATGTGCAAAAATTATCAATAAGGCAAATACCTAGGTATAACCTATCTAATAGCCAAAAAAAAAAAATCAGCTCAAAGATTCGTAAATCAATCAATCTACTGGGTGTTTCTGAATAAATATCGGGGTTTTAACGCTTCATAGTACTTATAACGTAAAAAGTAAAATTAAAATTCATACATGAAATGAAAGAGCAACGCAAATAGTTTTACGTACAAGCTTATAAGTGTTTAATATGAGCATTTTTCGTCACACGGCATGCATCAAGTCGAAAATCCTGTTCTTCTCAATCGCTGTTCAGTGTTTGTGGTGTAATTGTTGCAACAGCTGCCTCAATCCTGTTTCTTATGTCGGGTAGATCAGCTGGTAGTAGAGGAATATACCCACGATCCTTTATGAACCACCACAGGTAGAAATCACATGGCGTGAGATCGGGTGAGCGTGGAGACCAAAGAGCGAAACATGCTGGGCCCTTTGCGGCCAATCCAACTTTCAAGTACAGTGTTGTTCAACCATTCAGGATTTGCAAACTGATGATACCATTTACAGATATTATGAGTTGGGGGATCACATCTGAACTTAATCCGCAATGAACGTTCCACAGTAACTTCAGATTCGGTCTTTGCAAACTGCAGAACACAGAAAAGATTTTCTGTTCAGTAGTTGCCATTTTTGCTACTAGCGCTTTCTAGCGCATACACGTACCAACAATCAAAATTGTTTGAGTTGCTCTTTCATTTCATGTTATAATTATGATTGTAAGTTTTACGTAATAGATACTACAAAGCGTTAAAACCCCGATATTCTTTCAGAAGCACCCTGTACTTTGTATAAATTAACATTTAAAAAAATTCCTAGAGTAAATGTTTTCTCATATAAGGGCAGCAATACAGGCAATCAATGCACCCAGTCACTATCGAAATTTAACTATCGATAATTGCCTAAATCTGCTCAACTGCCTTGCCAGTAAAAATAAAAGAATAGTTCTTCAATGGATTCCGGCCCACTGTGGAATCCAGGGAAACGAGGCGGCTGATTTCTTGGCAAAAAAAGGGGCCTCTGTTTTACAGACCTCAAATCCCAGACTTCCTTTTAAAAATATTAAATGTCTAGTAAAGAACATCTTTAAGGACTCTTTCCTCGAGGAACTTAGACTCGCAATTCCAATAAGCCGTGGCTAAACCAAATTCTAGATGTCCCTCAATGGCCTAGAATGAAATCTGTTGCCATGTTTCGTCTTTTATCTGGCCATGACTGCCTAACCAAGCATCTATATCGCATCAAGGTGGTCACTGAGCCTTTTTGCACCTTGTGTGACCTTCTCGAAAGAGATGGACATGTCTCACCTGTTTCGTTGCCCCGTCCTTCCTCGGACATCAATCTGGGAGCGCTACTGGACTGTTCGTTATCATTTATAGATTTATTGTTATCTTTTGATTTCTAATTGTCTTTAAATGTGCCATTTGAAATTTAAAAAAAAAAAAAAATGTTTTCTCATACTCTCGCAATGTAAAATGTACTAATAGAAGAGCCTCTGAGAAAATTATGTTACCACTCCACTGTTGATAAATTCTAATTTAGGAGGCAATCTATTAGGTAATCTACTGGTGGTAGTAATGCGTAATCTATCCAAGGATAATCAATTGGGCAGTACGGATAAAAGCTTGGGCAATACGGAGTAATAGTTTGTTTATAAATATCCAAGTATGGTAAGACTTAAACTGATTCATTAGATACTAGCTGAAATGGCCGGCGCTGAGCGGGATAATATTGCATTATTCGCAGACCAAGTGACGCATATTCAAAATTCTGTTGAAAATATATAAGGAAAATTTTTCGTAAAAAATCCAAGTAGGAGATTTGCAACAGTCCGTAAAAATCCTATTTAAATAGTAAAAATCATTAAAAACCGCGATTGCATTAAAAAGAACTGCCTAGAAAAATTCCTTTTAGACCAAAAATGACAGTCCCTTAAAAATCACGTTAAAAGGCGAACTACAGTTTTTAAGCATTGCCATTAGAGTAAGGGCAACAGTAACTAAAGTACACATATGCAGCGGGATAATTATGCCAATATGATACCAAGAGTCCGTAAAAATCGCGATTACAATATCGACCTCAATACCTCTAAGAATTCTAATCAGAATAAAAGCAGTGTTCTCTTTAAAAATGCCCATCAGATAGAGAACAACGGTTCCTTAATATTTCTGCTACAATAAAGAAAACATTCCTTAAAGCCCCCTATTTGAATAAAGACAACTATTACTGAACATCCCTAATAGATTAAGGACACTAATTCAAAAAAAAATCTCCATTAGAATAAAGACGTCAGTGACTAAAAATACCATTAGAATACAGACTTTTAAGAACTGCTGTTCCTAAAATTGCCAACAGTACATCTTAATTTCCTCATCAAAATAAGGGCACCAATTCCTAAAAGTCCCGCTTGCAATATCGCCAAACCATTTCCTGAAAATTCAATTAAATAATACCTTCATAAAATTCGGATAAAAACGAAAGGAATAAAAGCATTATATTTCCAAAGGCAAATGCACATTTAAATTAGAAAATGTTCAGCACTGAACCAATTCTGACTTGTGAAATTTAAATTGATAGAAAGAAATAACTAAATTCTGTTCAAATGGCGCCAAATAGACAGTACAAAAAGTAAATAAATGTTAGAAAATAAATCACATGAGTAAAATATGGAATCAATCAAAACCACTACGTAAAAAAGTTAAAATGAAGCAGAAGATCGCCAAATTGCGCTAGAGCAATGGAAGCATAACGCAAATGCACTCTGATCCGATAATATGAAGCACGCATTGAATTAAATGAGAACAATATTACTAATAAGGGTTATCGGCGCGGTTTGGAAAAGTTACGAAGCGCAAAATAATATACAGTGAAACCCCGATTTTACGTTTCTCAAGGGACTGGGCAAAAAAAAACGTAAAATACGTGAAAAACGTAAAATACGGGAAATACATAGAATGCAAAAATCAAATAGAAAAGAACTAAAGGTAGTAAAGATGACTCTTTCAAAAGGTATTATATCTATATTTTACGAAAAGAACATTATTATACATACCATTTTAAGATAATTTTAAAACATTTAGATGCGATTCCTGGCGTTTAGGCTGAAAATAATCCGTATAGTGGATTGTTTTTTAGTCGTTGAGTTCAAAGTGAATGCAGCATCTTCTAGGATTGAAATACGTTGTAAGTTTTTTTCCTGGTCTTTATAAGAAAGAAAATAGTCTTTCACTATTTGTAAGCTCTTCATTGCAATAGTGAAAGAAGGGACGGGCTGTGCTTCCGGTACTTTTTGTTGATCTTCATCGGCTGACGAAAAGTACAGACGGAAAAATATTGCTTATTTTAGAACATTTTTTTTTTCACTTTCCAGGGAAAACGTAAAATGCGGGAAATTTCATGTATAACAAACTTACAATCCGGTTTAAATTAACATTATTAGTATACGGAAAAACTGGGACCTGATGAAAAAAACGTAAAATGCGGGAAAAACGTAGATTCGGGGGACGTAGGATCGGGGTTTTACTGTATTGAGAACAATTAACTGAATGGGGGGCGAAACAAAAAGTTATCACCACTTTGGCGAAATTTTAAATTTCATCAAAAAGAAGCGATATGGAAAACCTTCCAAAGTTGTTTTTATCGAAGGAATAAATAATAATTAGCCAAAAAAGAAATAAAAATCAACCTCAAGATAAAGTATTTGAAAGTCGTCTGCAGTTAATAATTAACAAAATATGCATAAAAATGAAATGAATTTTTAGAAATGCTCGTTGATAAAACGGATACTCTACCATAAAAAAAATATGCTTCATGAAATTGTTAAACTGGTACCATAATATTAAATCGCCAAAAAAGAAAGAAGAATCAACCTCAAGAAGTAATTAAAAATCGTCTGCAGTATGCTAAAAAATGAAATGAAATTTCAGAATTTGTTCCGCTCATAAAATTGCATGAATAAAGATTATATAGCATTTTTCCAATCTTACATTAACAGAAATCATCTAGTTGGCGACGAAAGTACTATTTATTTTGGCGAAAATACGCAAATTGAGCAGATAAATTCAGAGGTAAGCCTTGTTTTAAAATTCGAAAACTACTACTACTTTAAATGAATATTGCGCAGGTTTTTTTTCCTAAGAACTGAAAAAAAAAAAAAAAAATATCATTTTGTGAAGTTTTTTACTTGCATTCATATGCTGCAAAAATCTATACGTGGGACGTGTCTTCGATAAGATAAGCCCAAAATCAACAGTTTTGATTAAAGTTGGAATAAAAAAAGAACAAATTCGAATTCCAGAAAAAACGCTTCGAGGTGCACAAGGACCTGACCCAAGGTACCTGTAGCCGAAATTTCGTACTTCTAGAGTAGGGGTCTTCAACCTTTTACGTACGAGGGCCCCATCAATAAGTTCATAAAAAACGGTGGCAGAAAGTTTAAGAAGGAGAGGGAGGTAACACATTACAATTAATTTAAAGGGGATGGGTGGGGTTAGCGATTTTTAAATGTTCCAATATTTTCTCTTTCTGTTCAAAAAAAAGAAAAGGTTCAGTGGAAATCGAATCAATTATACTTTGTACTTTTTTTAATGTTAAGCCGTCGGACGTGTTCTTGTTTTTGAGTTTGTGTTCTTCATTTGACAAAATAGTTTTTCACATAAGGTACTACCAAAGATAGGAGATAAAAACAATGCATATTTAGGTATTCCTGGATGCTTGTCTTCAGACACGCGTACTTCAAATATAAGTCAATTAATGAAGGTATTTGAAGAACTTATTTGCTTCAGAGTCACACTGAAACTCTATAATTTCTAATTGAAGTTCAAATGGAATACTGCTCTTCTGAGAATGGAGAGCCGGAACATTTCCGTGAAAATTTTATTCTCGCGGTAGTCTGAAAATCTACAAGTAGAGAAAATCTACAAAGCGAGCTTACAGAGTCCTATTTTTTTAATAAGTGAATTTCTTCATCGATTTCGGCCAATTTCTTTTCTCACTCCATCTTTATTTTTTGAACAGTTTTATTTTCATTTCGTCGAAAAGGATTGGTGGGCCACTAAAATATCTTCTAAGGGCCACTGGTGGCCCACGGGCCACTGGTTGAAGACCCCTATTCTAGACCGTTCCATCTGGCCAGGAGGCGAGCGATACACACACACAATCACACAAACTGATACACAAACTTTCGGTTTTATTTATGTAAATTAGCATATCTGAAAATCCCTTTTGATTAATCCAATCTTGGAGAAGCTATTATTTAAGTAATTACCTAGAAATATATGTTAGATTTTGGGAATGAAAATTTTGTGAAAAAGTATTTTCGAAAAACTCGAAGAAGAAATCTAATATCTTATTTTATATTTTGATTTTAACAATTTTTTGTTCAGTTTTGAACAGTTCGAACAATTTTGACATCAGTGCCTATGGGGAAATAGGAAGCAAATTGTATAAAACTGGAAGTAAGACTTAAGTTCCTTTGGACAAGCTTATTTGAAGGACATTTCAACGCGAAACGTTTTTGATTTGAACAATTTTTTCTCAATTATTTTTAATAGTCAAACAAAAAATTTTCAAGTGAATTTTCAATACTATATAAATCTCGATCTAACTGATGGATGTGTTCAGAACAAACTTTATCGGAAGGACCTTATGGCGTAAAACATGTTCAGATGCGAGCCTATTTTCCTATGAAATTTTTTTATCTGAATTGTTAAGAATATTTTGTAATAAAGGAAAGAATACTAAAAGAATGCGCGTCAAAGATTGAATGAATAAATGAATGAATAAATAAGTGAATAAATGAATGAATAAGTACATGAATGAGTAAATGAAGAAATGAATAAATGACTTAAGTTGTAAAAATGCTACCAAATTGTTAACCAGGAAAAAAAGGTGAAGATTTTATCTTTCGTCTTCTCAACGATCAGTCTGTGTTAAGTTTTTATAATTTAAGTAATGAAAAATATTTTTAAAAGTTACATTAAACCTCAAAAAAAAAAAAAAAAACTCAATTCCGTTTCCCTTGACAATCGAGAATACAACCCTTAGTGTCATAATAGATTCCCTACAAATTACAAACGAATGGAAGGAGAGAAAATGACCGGAAACCGGCAGCTGCAGTTCCAATGATCACCTAATGTTAGAGAATTGTGTTTTTTCCCTTTAAATGACCGCAACAACTATAGGTTTTCGAAATCATTTCTCTCTGTTTTTTTTTGTATTTTCTCAGTTCTTGGTAGCAGCTGTAGTGGCTTCTCCTTGCATTATACTATTACGAGAAAAAATTATGTTTTCTAAGCGTTACTCAACTCTGATGAAAGTAAATGTCCATACAAAATTTATTTCCTTAGCTTGTGATATTAGTGTCAAATCATTAAATAAGAAAATAGTTTCTTTCTTTTATAGAAGCTGTGAAGATTAACTTTTATTTATCTCATGACAACAAATTTCGTTAGACAAATATATCTCCGTTTGCTAAGACTAAAAATGCCCTTAATAATTGCCATAACTATATTCAAACATCATATCTGTAATTAACTCTTCATCTGAACATTATAATGTGATAATTTTTCATGGTTTTTCTCTTTTTTTTTTTTGAGAAATTAAATGGAAAATTAAGGGATTTACATAAAAATATACTCAGCCTATGGGAAATTAAATAGTTACCGCTTAATAAGTACCATATAGTAATAACTGTGAAATCAATTACATACTCTGCTCGATTAAAATATTTGATGAGTTTTTAACGGAGAACATAAAAACAAATAGAGACTTAACTCTTGAACTTTATTATTTAGGCGGAATAAAAATGGAAATAGCTGAGCAATCTGGATAAAACGGCATCTCAAAACACCAGCATCGGTTTCAAAACTATTTTTTTTCCTGTCTGTTATGCTCTCCACAGAACCTCTGCTGGAATGTAACCCCAAAAAAGAAGAACTAAAAGGGGGTTCCTAGAAAGTACAGTCAGAATATTCCTGAAAATGGTTACTGGCTTAACCCATTTATATTGCTCTTCATAACTAGAGCATTAAAAAAGACAAGCTGTTTGATTTTGAGTTAATAAAGACTTGATAGAGCCGTGATAACATAGTGGTTAGGATGTCGAGCTTCGGATCGATGGATCTCGGGCTCGATACCTGAGCTGCTGAAGACCTACCAAGAACACTTGGAGATACGTGCATGTAAAATCCGTGGACCCTGAAGTCCGAGGGTACCGGACGGTGAGATTTTCCCTTCCCTTCACTCTTAGGTCAAAAAAAGAGGGTGGCGTATTCGTCGTGGCTCCATCTGGTGTCATCCAAGTACATAGAGAGCTTAGTCGTACTTCCACCGTTGTGGTGCTCATCTATAAACTTAAGGCGCCCCTTACTGCCTGAATTAGTAGTCGCTCTGCGAATGGGAGCTTGGATATCCAAGTGGCATTAGAAACAACAACAACAAGACTTTATAAAATAAGCTAATTAGATATCGAATATACGGCACTGTCATTAACTATATTAACGAAGTGTTAGGAAGATGGGAGGGCGCTCTCTATCAACAGAATCATCGCTAACCAAATGAAAACATTTATTATTTCGATGCAGATATTTTTCATTAACTATATGAGCAGTTTTGTTTTAATTGTTAGTTTCCTACGTGTCCTACAGAAGAGTGAATTTACTGTTAACTTTAGAATGAGCTATTCCTCACAATATTTATTAAAAATACATTGATTAGATGTGAACTGAGTTCAAAAGGACTTGAGCGTTATAATTGTATCATAAAAATGCGTTGCTGAAAAAGACTGGCGAGACATCACGGGTACATTACGTTCAGAGACAGTTGAGAAAACCTCAAAAACACGTACTGTCGTTTTCGTTTTCATCATAAAGTAATCTACTTTTCTGCTTTTATTTATATCGTAGCTTACATTTACGGGAAGGCTGTCTTCTCCCATTTCTTAAAGATATAAATGATATTTATATAGTATACATGCATGTCATCAATAGTTTTGTGCGTGCTATTAAAAACTATACATAAAGTATTTAGATGTGACATGGGCAGATTTATACTTGACATTACATGAAAATGTGTGTTCTAGAAGTTTTACTGAAATAAATGAAAAATAAATTTTAAAATTTGTTAACGTCAAGTGTGCCATCTGTTTGTTGGCTGCAATACCATAAGGATAAAATTGCCGTTTCAAGCAGTATCCTTAAAGGGGAGGAATCTTGCATGACCGTCAGATGGTCAAGCATTTATTTTAATGCTTGTTATTCTATTTTATAGTTATTTGTTTTTTTCTGGACTTTCAAAACGACTGCACTCTTAGAAATAGAACTCTCACTTTTGAAGATTCTTCATACGTCAAGAAAATTTCGTCATTTACAACGATTCTTTCCTTTCACGATCACGTGACTTAAAAAAGTTACTATATAATTTCCGTTGCTTTGACGAAGTTCTACTCGGAGCATTTTTACGATGCTATTTCGTCAAATACGACGAACGTTTCGTGAGATTTGAGCATGCGTTTCTGAAAATGTACGAACGTATTCCAGTAAGCCTCATATTTTGAATCATATTATAGTTGAAAATGGTTCTGCTATGATCATTTTAAAGAGAAAAACACGAGAAAAAAGATTATTAAAAAAAAAGTAGAAGAAAACAAAAGAACATTAATTAGCTGTAAAGAATATTTAAAACAGCACAAACAATTTCTTACGAATTCTTATACAACCTTATCAAAACACTGTCTCCATATTTTGTTTATAAGATCTTGAACAAAGTTCATGCTACCTTTTGAACAACGGTAATTTTCTATTTCCTTTCTTGCAAACAACTTACAGATTGCGTACCCTGATGGAATACTTCACCCGGAAGAGCTATAGAGGAGGGAATTCCGGAAAATGAGGAAATTACTTCTCCAATATTCCAGGATTAAAATCCATTTATGTACTAATATATCCGGTATTTTCAGTGTGAATAATGAATCTTATTTTTCAGAAGCATATTTTGAATCAATCAGTTTTTTTCAACAAATGTAAGATGTTTTAGTTAGTTGCAAAATGCTTTTCTCTACGGAAAACTGCCAAAAACGCAGTTTATTTTTCAAGAAATGAAAAAAGAAATTATTTGAAATTTCTTTTTTGGGTTATTAAAAATTCAGATAGTGTACAAAACTAAAGGGGTATTTATAAGTTAAGAGAGTTTTTTAAAAACAGTATTAAACTCTTTGATGCAACTGATGATCAAGTAAAAGTTTATCGTAAAACACTTTCTACTTTATTTACTAAAAGTTATTCTTCTTAATGCAGAAATTCCTACAAAATGCCTTTAGGTCTGGTTCTCTAAAATACACATGAAAAGACAATACCTTTATACTGAAAATGTATATATAGGTTACATTTAATGTGTATATATATATAGGTTACATTGCGGTTATATAATATATTTTGAGGTACTTGACTTGACTTTTCATAGACTTGACTTTCAAAGACTTGACTTTTCATAGAAATATTTAATGAAAAGGCACTAGCTTTATACCTTAAAATGTATCTATCAAATTTTTTTAAATCGTTCAAAATTTGAAAATTAATAGCAAAATTCAATAAAGATTTTAATGAAACGTTTTGCTAAAGTGAATTAATATTAGCTACTTAAACTGCGAGAAAAGAAGGAAGTTTTTTTTTTCAATCACTTACATACTTTTAGGTTTCAATAAAGATAATTTAAATCATTCATGTAAAAAAAAATGCTATACAAAAAAGAAAAAATATGAAAAAAGTAGTAAACGAAATACGCACATAGTACAATTAAAAATATAAACGTAGTACAATTAAAAAAAAGTTTAAAAAAAAAAGAGTTTTTAACCCAAAATTGTCACTGATTTGTATTAACAAGGCGTCTTATGTACATTTTGAAACTAAAAGTAAGACGAGTTTTCTGATAAAATTTAAAATGCAGGCTGTACAATAGGAAAGCTGTACGCAGTGCTTAACTACAAACAAGTAAAGGTCGGTAAAGCTATAAATCCACATTTACATTTCAAGCTTTTTTGGACTGGTAATGTTTATTTCGTTTGTTATTTATTTCTGGGAAAATAAATAAATAAATAACAAGAAGTTCCGTCTAGAACTATACGAGCCTACTTTCCCGTATACACCAGCTTCAAATTTATATTCTAGCTATCTCTCTCTCTCTCTTTCTCGTTTAGCTTAAGTTCTTAATTGCTTCAGATATACCTTTTCAACGGTTAATGCATATTCATTCAATCACTCATTTATTCAGTCATTCATGAGTTTATTCACTCAGTTATTAATTCATTCTTTTGCTTATTCATTTAATCATTCATTAATTCAAAAATATTCTTGAAAATCTCGATCAAAAAATTTCATAGGAAAATAGGCTCGTTAGTTCTGGATGAACTTTCTATCTGTACATGTTCTACGTCATAAGAGCTTTCCGATAAAGTTTGTTCCAAGCAAATCGGTCCGTTAGATCAGGATTTATATAGGATTAAAATTTCACAATAGGCAATATGTTTTTTTTTTTTTTTTGAACTGTTCAAAAATGAACAAAAATTGTTCAAATCAATATTTCACGCCAAGAACTTCTTCCAGTGAGCTTGTTCATGGGAACTTGGAACTTGTACCCAGAGTTTACATAATTTGCTTTATTTTCACCCATAGGCGATAATGTTAAAAAATTTTGAACTGTTCAAAATTGAACAAAAAATTGTTCAAATCAAAAAGTAAAATATGGAAATGAAATGTCCTTGCCGAGATCTTTCGAATGCAAAAAGAATTTTTCGAATCGGACAATTTGTTCAAAAGTTATTAGGGGGGGACAGACCGACAGACAGACCGCCAGAACGACAGACACATTTTTTCCCCATCTCAATACCCTACTTTCAAATTTTTTATTTTTCAATCTTTATTTAATTACTTAACTTATTTTTGACTTTTCTTGATTTCTAATGATTTTTTCAAGATACATTAAGCCTTCTTTCATGCTTTATTATTATTATTTTTTTACTTTTACGGGAAAGTAGGCTAAAAAGGAGGTGTGTGTAATCATGTACGCGAGTTAGAATATTTTTCTCTTAAAATCATAGGTGCTTCATGAATCTGTAATTTGGATTAATTTATGATGAGTGTAATTTCATCCTGCAACGTAAGTTGCGAATAGAAGATACTATGAATACAGAATTTAACCAAAATTTGTAAATAATGGAAAAGATATATTAAAATGTAATTTTTCTTTTGAGACGTCCGATTTAACCTTTTGCAGATAGATCAATTTCTAGATACAGTAATTGCAGTCCCACGAATGTCAAACAATATTCTTCTTTCTAAACAAGTGCACATAGAATCGTAACTAGAGACCTCGGAAAGCACGCGGTGAATCCTGGTTCAAATTTCAACCAAGACTTTCCGATCTCATAAGAAAAACTATTGGATAAAAAATATATATATTAATGAAAAATAGAAATGTTAGAACGTATAGTAACAAACCCATGCAGTTTTTTCTATGTGGATCGATAATAATAAAAATATTAAAAGGATAAAAAGCGATTTTGACAGCTCCAATTTTGAAGTCAATACCAAAAGAAACGAACGCAAATTCAATTCAAGATGGCATTGCATTTCCAAGTCATTACTGCTGCCTATGAGGATTATCATAGCGATTGTGCTAATAGGAAGTAGAACTTCAAGTGTAATATTTACTTGTAAATACAGCCACTGAGTCTTTCTATTTCCAACGCTATTGAACCATGTAAATCTTTTTTACATTAGCTTCGCATTTACGAGTCATTATCGAAATTTTTGAAATGTTCCAAGGAAACGCTAAGCTGAGTTACTTAGTCGACTGATTTGAATAAATTCTGCTTATCGATTATGCAAAATTATATGCTTAATTAGATATAAATAGGCTAAGAGTGCGACGGCGCTGATGAAAACACGCAGTCTTTTATAGAAATTGTAATATCAGTGGTCTTGGGATGAAAATCCAAACTGGTATTTGCAAGAAAAGTGTTTAACATTAAAAAGCAGGGTTCAAACTTTTCCAGAACGTGCGGGACAAATAGCACATTCTTCATGCGCATTAAAAAAACAAACAAACAAAGAAGCTTGCACATTTTTAAAAATACAGCTCATTCGCAAAGTGGAGGAGGGCGTCGGACTCGTCCTAAATGATGAGACAGATTAAAAACTAACAGCCCAGCCTCATATTAAAAAAAAACACATTCAGATTTACAAAGAAAACATTATATTCTCAAAACCAGTTGGCGGGAGAGGGACAATAGCTTCTTCCTGATCTCCCTAAAATGCCTGGTCTAAATAAAAACTGTAAAACTATTCACATGCCAATATCAGGAGGCTTCGAATGAGATTAATAAATGAGTGTTACGAGTTGAAGTTCAAAAAGTAAAGGTTAAAATCATTCTGCGCTACGTGCCTGTCCATGAATTACGAAGAGGTTCTTAAACCGTAAAGAAAATGGCTATTTCAAGTAGTTTCTTGAAAGGTGATGAATCTTGCAAAACCATTATACATTTCAAATATTTATTTCGATTTTTGTTACAACATTCGTTAGTTGGGTTTTCCGTTCAGCTGCAGGCGTGAAGCTTACTCGACTAAATAAGACTTACTGGCTTCGAATAAAATGCTTTTACTTAGGAAATGATAAACAAGATTAGAGGCTAAAAAGAAAACACATTTTCGACATGCCTGGAAACTTAACTTTTTTTACATTTACGATTTTTTTAAATGGCAACCTAAAATAGTTCCGATTTAAAAAATGTCTTATGTTTTTGCTATCAGAGCTCGACTAATGGGAGCTAGAAGGCTCCATTGTCGTCCCAAAGGCAGTTTGGTTAGTTTTGAAGTAGATGATTAAAATACATACTTCGTTAGGCAATTTGTGTATAATAATCATTGTCTGCACATTTGACGCATCTCCAAACAACGATTGTTCCATGGATGCAGCATAGAATTTTATGTTTACTTTCAGTTAGTACTTTGTTACACAAAATAAAAAAAAATGTCTGTGCCTTTCCAAGTCACGTTCGTGCTAGCAGTAATCAGACATATTTATTTACTTTAAATTATTACACCGGTATTACGCACAAAATTGCCGAAATTGAACAACACAGACTTAATAAAAATAAAACACGCAGACAAAAATGATAATAATAACTGTATTTGACTTATACATGTGTTACAGACTGGAGATTCAATGGAAAAATCATTTCTAATATTGATCTCATGCTGCTTTACCTTGTCTAAAATTGCTTTTGTCACTGAATACTTCAGAAACACGTTTAGCGAAGTTTGTTTTTCAAAAACGAAAATATATGAAACCAACAACGCTCGAGAAAACGGAGTATTTCTAAAATCCATTTTATCCCACTCCATTGTTCTACCAAAACGACTGTTTTATGTTTACGGTAGAATTGAAACATATGTTTTTCAACCACAAATGCAGTCATTTTCCATTGAAACATTGCTTTTCTCAGGATATGCTTTGCTGTGATAAGCTGATAGAAAGGTAAAAATCGATTATTTTCCATGTTATACTTTCTTACTAACAATTGAAATAGGTTGTTTTTAAATTTTGTATTTAAAGCTTTATTTATTCTTTAAAAATAAATATGAGTTTCGAATGTCAAATCGTATATACATTAACTCCGTTTAGAAATAAAACATCATTTATGTTATCCCAGCCGATAAGACGTATCGACCGCTGCAAATTTGAATTATTACGAAATTGACTTGTTACATTTAGACAATTAACAATAAGAATATAAAATTCTACCCATATTATACAGAGGGAAAATAAACTTTTATTACTTTAAAAAGCAATTTGAAACAGATAAAAAGCAAGTTTACAAAATCTAATTTTTAACTGAAATATTTGCATTGGATATGGAAAGAGGAATGAAGCGACGTAAAAATAAATAAATAGTATTTAAATACAGTCTGACCTCGATATAAGGTCACCCCTCATACAAGGTCACTTTTTTAAAGTTCTGGCTCATTGAGTATCAAATGTGTATGAATCGGTTATAAGGTCACCCCGCTTATAAGGTCATTTTCGTGCCCGAGGGGTGACCTTATATCGATTTTTTGTTTTATATGACTGTACATATAAAAAAAAAAAATTATGTATTTCTAGGATTGGTACTCAAAGTACTACGTGCAATCATGGAAAAACGGTAAAACTCTGCCTGTTTATTACATTATAACAGATTTCTAATGCACAAACACATTTCTTTCTTTTAACCTATGAATAACATGTGTATTGTATTAAGTGCAGGGAAATAAGTTAATACCCAATTGGGTTTTAAAATATAAATTCAAAAGGAGTGAGAAACTTACTTTTAGTTCATGCATCTTAACTTGTAAAATGGCCCTTTGCTAGTGACGCACAAGATTCTCCTGTGGGAAAAAATGTTGTGTTTTTTAAAGTTTTCATAGCAACAACATGTATTCATTTTTTTAAATTATTTTGATTAGGAATTAAACATACTTCTTGACGCATCGATTCTACAATCATGGTGTGCTCAATGAAAACGTTATTCATCTCAATCATATTATGCTAAGAGAAATTTTATCGGTAAAGTCCTTTAACATTAAGTACTATGTTGTATTGAAAAGTTTAGATTTTTTTCCTTTTTAATGGAAGAGACATATCTTTCTTTAAAAAAGCCATGTTTTACAGGATGCGCGTTTCAAAATACAGTAAAACCTGTAAAGTTGACCACCTTTGTAAGTCGCCCAACATTTTAAGTTGACCACCTGTTTAAGTTGACTACTAAAGTGCTGCACCGCAAGTGGTCGACTTACACTGGTGTGAAACCTGCACTATGCTTTTCTTCTGTACTTGTAAATTATGTATATTTTTGTATGAGAACATATATAAAATAAATATCTGCACAGCTTCCCTGTTTTTGTGAACACATTTCCACACTTCAATTTTTAATTTGATTTCGCTTTCTCGCACAAAGCTGTTTTCAAGCTACTTTATTATTTTAATTGAATTCAAATTACATTTACGAAAGCACTTTATAAATGACACACAGGCCACAATTCTTAATCGGGATTGTTATCAACGAAAATTACATTGACGTTCATTTAATGGCTACTGTCGTGAAGCCCGACATAGTTTTTGCACTGCTCAATGTTCCATGCTCCCTTGCACTCCTGCAGTAGGTCACATGACTCACGGTGAAGAAGAGCAACAGTAACTCTAACTTTCCAGTTGTACGATATGGCAACTCAGGCGCAGCCGCTGAGTGGCTGGCGCAGACTTCGGCGGAAAACGTGGGAAAAGCGTTTTGAGAAAATCTAGTGAGCGGCTGTCCCCCCACGAACGGTTGCAAGTTTTTTTCTGCCAGTACCGGACGATCGGTACGCCCTGGATCCGTGATGAACGAAAGCGAATATATATTTCTTCAAGTAGCGATGTTCGCCGGATTCATCTAGCAAACCAACCCCTACCTGCGATCCAGTCAGTTGGATGCCTTACCAATAGATCTGATGTGACCCAGGAGAGTCTGCCATTTTTGTGAACACGCCACGATCCGGAGCATGGACGCCTGGAACGCAAACAAAAAGGGCACCAGGTACATAGAATAGCAGCCTCACCTCACCCCTAACGTCCGATCCTTTTTTAGGCTTTCAAAATAAATCCCATGTATGAAGCCTAATTCCAGGTACTCTTTTCTTGTTTCTATTACACACATGATCGACCACGTGTTATCCCACCAAAGATCTGTTACGATCCTAATTTTATTGCACAGGAGCTCAGGTGCTGGAAATTGATCTGAACTAGGGTTATACTAAAACATTTAACGCAACACTAAGTTTGCTTACGATCATTTTCGGCCTTCCACTTGAGATCACAAAAACTTAACCGATTTTATCTCTCACCCCTCACCACAGCTACCAATATACATTCGCAAGAAATCGTTTGATATATGCGACGTCATAACTATTGGTAGTATTTTTTTTTCCAAATAATAAATTACAATTTATGGGGGAGGGGGGAGAGACGTTTCAGCTTGCTAGAGGAAAACACTTTTTTTATTTGGGACGCACTTTCAACTGTGGGTCAGAATCCCAAATGCCTATTAAAAATTTGTTCCTGATCTTTATTCATAAATACAAGTGTGATGTGATAGTAATTTTTTGAAAAATGGCGCAGTTTTTATTTCTTAGTTAGTACATTCACTTATGACTTTTTCACGAAGTATCGCACGAAAACATAAACATATAAATAAAAAATGAGTGAGAGAAAGGAAAAAAAGCGAATCACGATTAAAATAAAATTAGCAAATTTTGTTAACGCCACGAAGAAAGAGCGTGTTCTTTAAAAAAACAACGAAATTTCAATTAAATTGCGAAAAAAACTTACTTTGGAAGAAAACGTTTTTCTCAACTTTTCATAGCGTCTTTCAACGAAAAGACACATTTTTTTTCTTACAGCAGAAAATATTTTTTCTTGTGTTTGGATAAAATACAGAGTAGAGAGAAAACTGATTAATTTTAATTAATAAGTTTATATTGTTTTTTTGCATACACATCGCACACAAGTGCATTTAAAGTTTGTAATAACTTTGTTTGTAACTAAAACCGCTATTTTTTATTGGTGTATTAAGAATATTAGTTTCCTTGCTTTTCTTTTATTTATTTATTTATTTATTTTTACTAAATGTAAGCAAAAGTCGAAAGTTATTTTTAAGGGTGATAGCCAACAATCGAGGAAAAAAAAATCTTAATATGGTTGAATGGTAAACCAAAAAATTACATACTCATATTCTATAAACGTGTTTAAAATGCAAGCAACAGATTTTAAATAACAAAAAATGAGTCAAGGGGAAAAATAAACAAACAATCAAGAAATTGTTATACTGCACGGATAACATTTACTTTAAAAAAAGCATTTTCCAGAACGTAGGAGAAATATAATTTTGGTCAATATTTTTTCCTATTTAGAATTAGTAAAAAGAGGCAACTTTTATCTGTTTATTTATTTATTTGGTTTATTTATCTATACTCAACTGCAAAGTTTCTTGACTATGGAGAAATATGCTGAGAGCAAGCGAAGAAAGTAGTTCTCCGCGCGGTGTACGATTTTCGAGTTAAACAAAGCACTTCGGATATAGAAATTTGATTAGATATTTTAACCTACACATATGTAGCGTTTATTTGTCATAATTTTCATAAAATCTTATATATTTTCAATTTTACGAGAAGCGAAACGCGTACTAATACCTTCATTTAGAACTAACCCTCTATACTAGACTGCAACGTTTCTTGACAATGACGTCACAACGCGCGGCAGAAGAAATGAGTGAACAGCGAGGCTGTTGGGTTACAGGAGGAGGGTGGAAAAGACGCCAAGCTACCAACTTGGCGAATAATCCGATTAAGCACTCTATTTGGCATATTGCATGTTTGAAAACTCATTTGTCTGTTTATCAGAGAAAGACAATGTTAAAAATTTAAAAACTTATTTTTTTTTACCCAATCATATTTTATTTTATTGGATCAAATACATTTTCATCATAAGTTATTCCTTTCGACAAAATAAAAAAAAAAAAAAAAAAAGAGAAATTATACTCTAAATACTTTTATGCAGATAGATATTTTACAAACATCAAAAACCTTTTTTTTTATCACAGCTACATTTTGAAATGCACTATGGTTTTTCCATTCTTATAATAATAACGATATTAACGAATATAATAATAATTAGAATAGCAATATTAACGAATATAACAAGATCGATATTAACAATAATAATAATAACGATATTAACGAATGGAATAATCAACACTGTTTAGTTTTAAGCTAAGTCACAAGTCAGCGAGTCAGACATAAATATAAACAATTCCAAATCTCGCCAAAAGGCTTATCGGAAGATCGCCAACTGCTCGTGAGCTCTTATTAGCTATACTCAACTGCAAAGTTTCTTGACTATGGAGAAATATGCTGAGAGCAAGCGAAGAAAGTAGTTCTCCGCGCGGTGTCCGATTTTCGAGTTAAACAAAGCACTTCGGCTATAGAAATTTGATTAGATATTTTAACCTACACATATGTAGCGTTTATTTGTCATAATTTTCATAAAATCTTATATATTTTTAATTTTACGAGAAGCGAAACGCGTACTAATACCTTCATTTAGAACTAACCCTCTAGCTAATAAGAGCTCACGAGCAGTTGGCGATCTTCCGATAAGCCTTTTGGCGAGATTTGGAATTGTTTATATTTGTGTCTGACTCGCTGACTTGTGACTTAGCTTAAAACTAAACAGTGTTGATTATTCCATTCGTTAATATCGTTATTATTATTATTATTGTTAATATCGATCTTGTTATATTCGTTAATATTGCTATTCTAATTATTATTATATTCGTTAATATCGTTATTATTATAAGAATGGAAAAACCATAGTGCATTTCAAAATGTAGCTGTGATAAAAAAAAAGGTTTTTGATGTTTGTAAAATATCTATCTGCATAAAAGTAATTAAAGTATAATTTCTCTCTTTTTTTTTTTTTTTTTATTTTGTCGAAAGGAATAACTTATGATGAAAATGTATTTGATCCAATAAAATAAAATATGATTGGGTAAAAAAAAATAAGTTTTTAAATTTTTAACATTGTCTTTCTCTGATAAACAGACAAATGAGTTTTCAAACATGCAATGTGCCAAATAGAGTGCTTAATCAGATTATTCGCCAAGTTGGTAGCTTGGCGTCTTTTCCACCCTCCTCCTGTAACCCAACAGCCTCGCTGTTCACTCATTTCTTCCGCCGCGCGTTGTGACGTCATTGTCAAGAAACGTTGCAGTCTAGTATAGTCAGTTATTTTGTTTTTTTTTTTTTCTTTCTGTTACACTCCAGCAATTTCAGTTATTTAAATTTGTTTCACTGTTTACTTTGAAAAATTCAATGCATAAATTCACATTTTTAATCAGCTGTGTACATCAACGGACTACAGCGTGGGAAGAAAAACAATTAACAGCTTGGATAAAAAAAAATTCTCTCTGTTTACCTGCTTTTAACTAATCAATTACCACATAAAAACGATTGGACAGTTTTTAGAGTCTTTTAGACAAATTTCTTAATCGTTCCGCAAAGAAAACAACATATTCTTATCGATTATTATTTACTTTCTTAAGCACTAATTTTAGGTAAAACACAATATCAGAAGTTTGAAAATTTCTGCTGCTTTGTTACTACGGTGATACAGTATTTAACTTATTAAACTTAGTTAGCCTATATTAAAAACGTATTTCTGTCAGAAATATGAAGTTACGATTCTGGGTTATATTTTCGTTTTAAACATTTATTCAATTCGCTGCCTATTTACATTATTATCTTACATGGTATTTACAGTGGCTCAGATTCCACATCATTGGTCTTAAGTTCTTAGCTGTTTCCAAGTTACGGGCACAAGCTCTCCCGCACAATAAGCGTTCTAAAGTTCTTTGGTATTTCTTTCACACGGGTACAAGCTCTCTCGCACAATGTTACGTCTGGATGGGCGCAACTCCTCCCTGTCCAGCATTCAAAGATCTCCTTCTCATCCGACCGCAACCTCTAGGCAAGCGAAAGTCGATCTCTTCGCCCCCGCTTTCGAGGGCAGCTTATATGGGGGGTGACTGACCTTAGGCCGACATTGAGGGCAAGGGGACACACGTGCACCATTTCCTGTCGTGTAGGCCCCTTCGTCCTGTCATGTAGGCCCCGTAGGTTTGCCGGCCTAGGCCTAACCTGACATATGAATATCATTAAACGTGTGATTTCAGTGACACTGCAGGAGCATGCGGGAATAGTTCAAAAATAGTTAATAACATTTGTCTTTCATCCCACTGAAAAACGATTTAGTTGAATTTAAAAATATGCGTAAGCAATAGTCATTGCAAAATTATTCCTCAGTAGCTTTGTCCAGCGAACCTTCTTAAAAGTATCAGATTATTTTCCAGTATTTTTGCACCAGTTAAATAAAACTTTTTCAGACAGCATTTTCTCTAGGTTGAAAATTTATCGTATGTCTAATTAAACTAAACACTTATCTTAAATTTCTGGAAATCTTAAATCCTATTTTGGATTACAGATGTGTCCTAAAAAAAGCTGTATAGTAAAGACTAGAGGAATACTTGTTGGCAGACATTGAATCGTGTTGAAAAAAGTGCATCCATCGAAAAAGCGTAAAGAAGCAGTTAGCGATAAGTGTATACTGGTGTTTCATGCTATTTTTTAATTTCATGGAACCGGTATTTGAAAGATAAAGTTCTGGTGGTTTTCATACTAGTTGTATAGTTATTACTCATTTTTATTAAAGAGTTTTATCCAAGTTATTGGATCCTCCCCTCCGCCTCACCAATGTGACAGTACCGATAACACTCATTTGCTAAGTTTGTGATCTTCGATTATTCGTCCGTTTTTCATCGAGAAGAAATTACAGTAAGCTATAAAAGAAAAAGAAAGAAAAAAAGAGCAGCAAATAGTAATATAAAAAATGCTAGAAAAATATTTATTTAAAACCATCCCACGGGAGACCGGTTAAGTTTAGGAATTCGAAGTAAATATCTAGACCACGTAGATCGCTCATTAACAATACCACAAACCATAGTGAAAGCAGAAAATATATTTTTTTTTTTTGAATTACAGGTAATTTATTCACCAAAATGAGTTCTACAATCAATGACACACTTGCATTGGGCATTAACCCGATTAAACGTTTCGAATAACACTGAAACGTTAACAAGAAGTTCCGTCTAGAACTATTCTCTCGTATGCACCCAACGTCAACTCGATAACCTCTCTCTATTTCTCATTTAGCTATAGATATTAATTACTTCAAATATACCTTTCTCAACGGTGAATACATATTCATTCACACATTCAGTTATTCATTCATTTACTCATTCATTCCAAAACATCCTTAAAAATACAAATAAAAAAGAACCATGCGAAAATAGGCTCGTTTAGTTCTGGATGAACTTCGTATCTGTACATGTTCTACATCTTAAGCTCTTTCCGATAAAGTTTGCTCCAAGCAAATCCGTCTGTTAGATCAGGATTTATATTGTGTTTAAATTTCTCCGTAGGTAGTAATGTTAATTTTTTTTGAACTGTTCAAAATTGAACAAATATTGTTCAAATAAAAAAAAATCACATCAAGAGCTCTTTTCAATAAACTTGTTCAAAGGAACTTGGATCTTATGTCCAGGGTTTATGTATTTTGGTTCAATGTTGGCGTTAATGTGAATATTTTTTGAACTGCTCATCATGTTTATTAATATTTATGCAATTACTTTACTTTCCCCGACATTTTTAGTTTTAACGATATTTTTACAATACGTTGTCTTCTTTCATGCTTTTTTTTTTCCTTTTCACTTTCACTTGATAGTATGCTAAAAAAGGTAGACAATAAAGCAGTGTGTGTATATTTGCTGCCGGGTGTTTAAAAAGAAGCGTTTAAGAAGACTAGAAAAAAAATTTCGTTCAATAATATTACATTATACAGCACTTAAAATCCATTCTTTCAAGTAGCACCACTGTCGGCGGATGCCATTACTACTTGAGAATTTTTGCACTAAGTCCCCCCCCCCCCATATGGGCCCCTGAGCTATAAATGATGCGAAACTGCACTAGGAATTTAATTTAGCCGAGAGTATCGAAGCCAACAGTCACTCAAGGCATCTTTAACACACATGCCGCATAATCATACGACATGGGCACTGACGATTTCTGCATCTCAAAAATTCACCGACTTGGGGCAGGTTTGTTCCTGCGAACTGGGGCGTACGACGCCATGGCTTTACCACTATACCATCATGCTGGCTGTAATTTAAATAAATAACTCTGCATAAATCATAAACTAATAAGATATGTTTTCATTATTAAATGTCCCATTTTCACTATTTTTTACGATGCATTGGCCTCAAGCGTTTATCACTGACAATACATATTCTAAGGCAGCCGTTATTACAGTATGTTTAATTTAAATATTCTAATCGAAAACTAGTTTTTTTTTTCGTAAGTAAAAAAATATGAAGAGCTACTTAATTTCGTACATCCTCAGAAAGGTAAAATACGCCTTAGTTCTTGATTGCTTCCACAATGTAGCAGTAAAACAGAAAGAGAAAATTGAACTTTTACCTCCGAAGAGAAATTTATTGGAAAAGCGACAGGTTTGAATCGGAAATGAGAAATACCGCAATTCACAATGTATTGGAGTTGTGTCTTCCATTTCAAATATCCAATTTTATACATTTTACTCGAATAAACCGAAGTAACATATTTTAGGAAGTCAGACTGAAACTTATGAGAGGAAAATATTTATTTATTTATTCTCTTCATTCCCTTTCTGCACAGAGAAGCCGCATTAAATCTGCAAAAAAAAAAAAAAAAATGGAAATTTTGCAGATATTGTTCTAATTTATTATTATTATTATTATTTTTTTGTACAAAGGTACGCTTGGAATACAAAGCAATTGAAAGTAACGCATTTTGAATGAAAATAGCGCGCTTCATATTTATGTCCTTCTGGCGACAAAATGTGAAGAAAGATTAAGCTCTAATAACATAAAAAATGTAATAGAAAAAGTTTTTTTAAAAAATATTACGTAACGGTTAAAGTTTTCGGTACAAATAAAATAATTTAAGCAACTATGTTAGAAAACGTAGCAAATCTTATGAAGTCCGTTAAACCAACAGCTGCTTGACAATTTAATTTTTAATATGTGTGATATTTTAGAATGTAATGTCATTGGAAGAGATCATTCTGTTCATGTTTTAATTTTTATCTAATTGTAAAAATAATTCTCCTACATACATGAAATGGCATATAGATTGTGCTATCACCAATTAAGTATGCCTTTAAGAACGGACAAAAAATTGGCTAATCAGCAAATAAAAATAATTCTATGTATTTAAATTAGCGACAGATGGAGACGAAAAATATAGCTAAACAGCATTTTGATTAAACATGTTTATTTACATGAATAATATGCATATACTAGGCAATTGCTTAATACTGTACTTACGTTTCAGATAATAAACTTTTCTCCATCAATCCAATGATTATATGTTCAACCAGCGAAATAGGAACTCTCTTCAAATGGTTTTAATCACAGATAGGTTAACATCCACATCCAGGCTTGCGCTCTTGTAACTTGTTTTAAGGACCTTTTGCGCAATTCTGAATTTTAAATTAATCGATTTCCTCTTCGTTTGCGTTTACGTTTGCAAAATACCCATCGCATAAGAAGACACAAGTTTAGCAACGTCTTTCTAAAGGCGCGTTCTGACGAGACAGTTTTCCCCTGCAATATCTGTCGGGACAGTCACTGTCCATGTTTGAACGAACCCGACAGTCGCTCTCTGACAGTATCTCGCCGAACCGGTTTCTCGCTGTGACAGTCACGTCTGAACACAGGCGGACACTTTTCAGAGCTACTGTCGCAAGTTCTCAGACCAAGTTGAAGTCCTTGCAACTTTTTCCCGACTGTCTGACAGTGACTCCAGCGAAAAATACGCAATTGCTTCGATTAATGTCCTAAAAAAGTTCAATTAACTTCATTATTGTTCTGAAACTTCTGTTTAGTGGTTTATATATTTGGATATTAATGAATATATTATTTTTTCCTCGCGAAAAACAGCAATTGCTTCGACTTATGTCCTGGAAAAATTTCAATTAATTGCATTATTGTTCTGAAATTTCTGTTTAGCGATTTAATCTGATAGAAGTGAATGTAACCTCTATTTCTTGGTTTAAAATCCAGGAAATTATGCTTTTAATAAATGCGTAGTTTAGTAGAAACAAATTTATCTATTATATTGAAGGTCAAAGAAAAAAAACAATTCATGATTAAAAAGTTAATTTAATGCATGGCTTTAAACGGATTATTTATTTAATTTTATTATTTACTTTACTTTTTAATGCTTAGTACTTTAACCCTCTTCCAATGTCAAAATTTCAAATTAATATTAAAAAATGATTATTGTTATCAGTACTCGCAATTATATATGGAACACATTTTTTACTTGTGTGCTCATTTTGAAGTATACATTAAATAAGTAATTAATTTTATGTAGCACTTCAAAACAAATATTTAATGCAAAAATCCTTTTTATTTCTTCGTTAAATAGAAATATTGTCAAGTGCAAACATTTATTTTGAGATAAAGTTTTAAAGCTGTCAACGATTTATAGTTTCCTTTTAACTAATATTTTTTAAAACTTTTTATTGTTATCTGTGTTTAATATGTGGGAAATAATATACAGTACAACCTCGATCGGCCATTTCCACGGGAATATTCATTTCATATATGGAAAATTGATGAACGTGGGTCAGAATAACGTCCGAAGAAATCGTTAAACCATTAAAGCAAGACGATACCTACGTTAAAATGTTGGATGCAGGTACAATGCATAAAGATTTTAATGTATTGTAATCACTTTAAATTAATCCTTTTTATTATGCTATCATGATTTAGCAAAAGGTAGCCAACAATTATAGAATTGCAATTAATCTTGTACTTATTACCACTGAAAATTAAACATCAAACTTTGATTCATGTAAAACCTTTATATGTAAAAAAGATTAAAACTTCCTTTAAAACATTTAGAAATTAGCTTTATTAATACGTAGTTAAACTTATTAAACACTTTTGTAGATGAAACCGCTATAAAAGGGTGTATAGTTGTAAAGTGTTCTATTTTCGTTTCATTTCAAAAATGTTATATATTTTTTAAAACCTACATTAGTTTCGTGCAAGTAACTTTTAACTGCACGCACACACAAAACTTTGTGTTAGGTTGTTAAAAAAAAACTAATCTATCCTGTCATAATTTTAATCTTTTACTGTCAAAATTGTGATCATTTAAAAATCCAATTTTAGGAACTATACAGCGAACTTTTCGTAATAAAAATATCCATTTATTGATTTTGTGCACAATTCTAATCTTTATTTTTTTAAAATTAATCATTCAAATTTTCTGACCTTTTTTACTGAAGTATTATCTGCACTTTCCATAATTAATGTGTCGATAATACTTCAGTATATATACAAATCTAATGTAGCTTAAGAAGATACAAAAACAAAGAAGTAAAAAAAAAAAAAAAAAAATTCAGCAGCAAATACAACACATTGCGACTCCTCAATTTTTTTGGAACAGCGTCTCAAGTACTGCACAGAATGAAGAAACATTTCTTCTACGTGAGAACCAACTCCGACAGTTGAATGCGAGAATTGCATGACTTTTCCCTCCGTCGACTGTCGCTGCGAGTTCTTGCTTGCAATTTTTGCTGTAGTGTGAACACTCTAGCGACAACTGTCGGACATTTTCGCGTGAGTTTTCTCGCTCGTCAGAACGCGCCTTAAATTTGCTTCCCCGTACCGAACAATTTTGCATTGCTGTCAAAACTCTCCGGTAATTAAGAATTCTACATCTTCTATAAAGCGTTATCGAACGCTTCGATCTCACTGAAAGAAGCTAGTTATGAATCGTTTAGTAAGTCCGAGTAACACATCATTGGAGAACTGTCGCGAGGATTTGCGATTAGATGAATGCGTTTCACTTGAATGTGAAGCATAACCGCAACTCGCCGCAATCCCATATTGCCGAATCTGCGCTGCCCGGTTATAGTCGTAGGAAGGCCTACAACGTGACTACTTCTTTTTTAAATTGAATAATATTTTATAATTTGACTCCGCAATACTAAAACTAATTCTGCTTATAGCTACGAATGTGTATGTCTGAAATAACTTGTTTGCTTATCCAAATCGTGCAATCCCACATGCAAATAAACAACAGCTTGCTTTGATTTTCATCTCACAATTATAAAAATAACGTGAATACATAGTAGCTTTTTATTTTGTTTGTTCCTGTCGCTTACAGAGACAGTCTGTAGAGCAGATAGCTGATTCTCCAAGGAGCAGGGTATGAAGACAATGGAGGATAACTTCTGATCATGTCCTAACTGTTCTGAGTCACTTTCAGTAGTATAGCTATGCTCAGATATCTGTAGAGAAACTTCGTGCTCGTCTTGTTTAGTCAAATACGGGTGCTCAGAACTTTGGTGAGTCGTTCTGGCAACTACTAAATTGCCAACATAGATAATTTTTCTGTTTTTATTACTATGTAATTTCTATCAAGCTATCTTAGTTAATCTCAGATGGGCTGAAGAATTGATGAACGCATCAGTTCTAGTATGTCTTTTTCTGGTTCTAAGTAAACTTTAATTTATATATTTTTAAAAACTTTAAACAAGATGGTTTAAACGGTCTTTTTATTCAATTTTTTAAAACTAACCCAGAGAAAATGTATAATCCTCCTATTATTAGAACATACATGATTCTTCCGTTGCCGGTGACATGATTCTTCTTTTTCTTTTTTTTTTTTTTGAAAAACTGACATAATTGAAATTAATGATAATCAATTTGTTGATAAAGATTATTATTATTTGCCGCAGAAGACCCTGGTTAACGTCACAATTAGAGTTAACTAAAAACGTCTCTTTTGAGAAATTAAATGACAAATTACTTTCCTAGAAAACTTATGTTTACAGAAGTTCAATAGGTTGCTGAAAAAATAATATTATGTAGTTTCGTTCATTCACATGGTAATCACAATTTCAATACTCATGGAGTTGAATTCATCAGAAAAAAAAAGTCCGTGGGAAGTTAAGATCTGTATAGTTGTAGAATCTATCATATATCTGAATGATGATTAAAGATAAAAATCTGCAGAGGAATTTCGACTCAACAGTCAACAGTCTTGAAAATGCGGATATCATGGAATGTTGTACTCGCATTAAAATTTGAAATGTAAAAGAGATCGCTGAATAAAGACATTTCCTCTTATTCCGAATTTTTTAATTACGAGGCAGGTAGTATTAGGCTCATTTAAAGGATAACCATGACTTTTACATCTACGGTGGATAATTGTATGACAAATGGAAAAACAAAATGGCGATAATAAGTTCGATATAAAGTTTTACGCGGCGGGGATTCTATGATGAAAAAATATTATGAGAAATGAATCTAAAACTAATGTTTCATCAAAATGTTCCAGTAATATTTTATCACAGCGTTGTTGATACAGCTGGTTTATAAAAATAATCCTCCCCTCAAAATGTTTTTATACAGAATTTTGAATTTTAGCGGTGACAATGAAATTCATTCTTAACGTTATCTATAAGTGAGTTTTCAAACAAAAATTATCATTAGTATAATTTTATAAAAAGCGCGATGATCAGTTTGCAAAATATTATTTGAAATTCATTCTGAAAGTCTACTGTACGTAAATGTTATACTAGTTCTATATCTAGATATAAAAAAATTGACGCTTTTATGAATAGGGTTTGATAAAATTAAGCAGAAGAACAGCGGGGATGTTGACGTTACATCAAATTGCATTAAGCTCTGATTAAATTTGCTTCGATAGAAGTTAAGTGCACGACTACTGTTATTTATCAGCCATAATTTGCAAATAAAGTACATATTGAATCACTAGTCAATAGGTCTCTCAAATCGATTGTTTAAAAATTGCTTTTTAATAATGAACAAAGTGATTCACACTTTTCTTTACAAAATTTAGTGTTATAGATACTATTATTAGAAAATTAAAACATAGGAGTAAGCTTTAAAGAGAAATAAATAGTTAATGGGATTTTGAGGACCGAAAATTAGTCAGGTTGCTACATTTTACGTTTAAGAAGAACTTTTTCTAGTTTGGAAGCTTTCGCGTACATAAAAATTTCATTATTTATTTTTTTGACAACCTTGCAAAATCATGGTTTTGCACCGTGGGGAGTTTTAAATTGGATTATGAATGGGGAAAACCATACACCAAATAATTTCAACGGCAAAAAAAGTTCAGCCAGAAAGTCCATTCAAAAGTTGGGATAAAAATGCACAAATAATATAAAACACACACACACACACAAAATAATGAGGTTTATATGAATGCATACAAAGAAAATTATTAAACGCGGAAGTTTCACCTTCTTCCTCAAAATTCGGACGAGCGTCATGGGTGCATCTGAAGGATTGCCACCCCAGAGGTATCGCTTGACTTGGATGACTAAGATTTACCGTGCACCAGCTTCCTTTATCGTACACGGACCCAGGGCAACACGCCACGAGAGGTTGTCATCCTCCCAAACCACTGACCTCGCTCAATGTTGGTTTACTTTCGGTGTTCTGCGGGAGAAAAGCTTCTATCAACTGATCCACTACGGGACAAGTATGGCATAAAAGAAAGAAGCTTAACTATACAGAATTGTGAGACAAACTTCTGTGGGAATCTTAAAATTGTGGTACTTAGATCATATACGTCAAGTTTTGCTATGGAAATGATTAAAATAATGTTTTTAACGGAATCAAGGGAACATATTCATTGCTGAAAAAAAAAACTCGAATATATTTAGTTCGGAGTTATTATTGCACATATTTTTGCGAATAACTCGTTGTATCATAAACAGTACAACAATTAGGAACGAAGAGAGCATCAAACTATTAAGAATAGCTTCCACTCACATGACTGGAAATGTCATGGGAAGTGGTAGCAGAGGATTTGACAGTTCACTTATTAATGCAAATATATGCATTTGGGTTAATATTTAACTTGTCAGTTTGGGTGCATTTCCTATAAAGAGAGTACCGAAAGAGTACACAGCAAAGTGTTACAATAAATGGTTCCAGATTCAGGCCTTATTTGTGTGTGTGTACGCCTCCGCCTATATAAGGTTTAATGGTCCCATTTAGAGGATCCTATATAGTTATTATTCCGTTAAAGTATATGCATCTTTATGAAGCAATCTGAGTAGTATGTTTCATTTAAAAGGAAACGCATATCTTTTCTGGAGATAAAAAGGAACAGAAATTATAGAAATTTTTTTTTCAATCCAAATTGCACTTTTTAACTTTTCTCCATTAACTTTTTCTCCATAGCAGAAATTTTAATTTTTTGTTAAGAAAATTGAAACTTGATAATATTTGCGCTACAAATTGAAATTTAAAACAGACTAAGGAATTTTCTTCCTTTAGAATCTGGGACGGCATTTCACTAGCAGCCAGGAAAAAAACAACTTGTGGGGGAACTCTTATTTTTAAATTATCGGCAAAATGAAACGAAAAATTCCGTTTCAACTAGAAAAAGAAAAACTAGAAAAATAATAACTGAAGTAAAAGTTTGTCTTTTATTAAAAACTTTATCCCGGGAAATTGAGAAAACGGTATAAATGCGCTAGCTGCAGTTTTTCATAGAATAAATAATTGCTAAATTGCTTTTCTGTTCTTTTGTTGGAATAAAATCTTAAGAAAGGGGGGCAGTTTTGGAAAAGTAGCTGACTGTTTTTCGGTTTGTCAACAAAAGTTTCATTTTACATTATAACAGTTTCTTAAAATATTGGAAGGAATAGTTTTCGTGTAAGGACTTTTTTAAGAATTTCATAATCACGCTTTTTCCCCCTACCATAACTATATGTGCTCTGCAAAATGCTACTATCTTCCACTGCAAATCAATATTGTGTGAGACTGTTTTAGAGTGTTGGAAAATTTTTAAGTCTCGCTATCTATTTATTCCAGAGTTTTCGAAAAAATGCGAATGGACCGAAATGCGAATTTCCGAATGGACCTTTACATGTTACCCTTCTAATGGGATGATTCAATTTAGAGCCGAATTCCATTAAAATCCATCAATTATTGGCCTGTCTTTGTACAGCAATCGTGTGCACACACACACACAAACATGTGAGTGTATGCTAAGACACGCACACGCACACACATATATATACATGTAAGTGCATATAAAATATTACCAAATTACTTTTCAAGTAAAAAATTGTGTTTTTTTTTTTGCCAAAGTGTAAATAAGTACATTTTGTCCAAGAAAGAAACATCTTGATGTGAAATTGGGTAATTTATTCTTAAATGTGAGTAAAAGAAGATAGATATTTCTAAAAGAAAAAGTGAATTAATAAAAGCCTCGAAAGGGATGCAAGTCCCCCTAATGCAGATATTATTCAGATCTTCTATTTTTACTGCAACTATATATAATTCTTCTCAAATTATAATTTAACCACAAATTCTCCTTGAACAAAGAAGACGAAATTAGCAAAAGAAGGCAAAGGGATGAAAAATTACATGCTATCATTGAATTTTTAAAAATATCCGTTCTTCTTTTTGATTAATTCGAAAGATTTGACAGAGGAAAAGTTTGATAATTAGATTTTTTTCTGTAAGAAATTCCAAAAGTGCATCGGTGTAGCAAATTAATCACTAATTAGTTGTCAATTATGAAGAAAGGCTATGCATCAAAATGTTAAATTAATTTTTAGCAATAGAGATAGAATGACATTTTAAAAAATATGTGCTTGTGGGTAAATTTTTAATTCTCTGAAGTAAGCAATCTATTTATTTTTGATTGATAAATACCATGTAACTAATCACTGATTCAGTAAAAATGGGTTACTTTTGATGTTAACGGAAGGAACCGTGAATCATTCAGGGAATTTTTTATTTAAGTGATAAATGAGGGATAGTGCTTGTAACAATGAATTTATGAAAAACTTAACTACTGTAAAATGAATGCTGAAATTTCCTCACACCACGGAACTACACTGTTAACATGGGCATTAATTTTAATTGTGTCAGGGAAGCGAATTTCAATCTCTTTTGAACTACTATAACAAAAAGAGTAAATATATAATATTTTATTCTACTCTTATGTAAATATTATTTCAGCAGGCATTTATTTTTCCCAGGTCTGTTCTGCTTAATATTTAAAACATTGTTTATCGAATGGTTAACACTGAATACGTTTTGTTACAATAGATCTCAAACTAAGTTTACTTGCTGTTTTGCCCAAAGAGTTGAATTTCGGAATCAACACTCTAATTTATATAGTAAATTGTAATCAAGAATAAGTCAAGAAACGACAACCGCAATCTGTTAATATTCAAACAGCAAAGATCTTAACGATTAATTTCGGGGAAGATATCGTGCAGTTCTACCATCAAGCAAAGATATCTGCCTGGCAGAGTGCCAAGAAGAATCCATTCATGTTCAAGGGAGGAACTGCAGTTATAGGGAATGTACCGTTTCTGTTCTCGTTTTAGTTAGTTTAGTTTACTTGATTTCTTCCGAACTGATGCTATATGCCGGTTTAGAAATTTAGTTGCTTTCAACAAACAGATAAGCTAACGTTCTGATTAACGTACTGAATAAATGCACCTGTTAAACGGACTTCCCTAAAACTTGAATGGATTCGTTCTTTTCTGCCATGCGCAGAAGCGTCCAAATATCGAAATTCAGTAGTCGAACTGTAATTATCTCGAATCTGGATTGGTTAGCAATTATTTTGGACACACTGTGGTTTGCTCTTGGCGATCGAGTAAATATAACGTATTATTCCATATTCAAAGCGAAACGAGAGCTTCCGCTTCATTAAAAAAAATATTCTATTCAGTTTTTGCTTAATAGTGTATGATTTGTTTCAAATCATGTTTGTATTAAATCATATTTGTTGTTGGTATTATCACATTTTGATGCACAAAATAATCATTAAAATTTTAAGTGATAATTTTACATGGTAGCATATATGACAATCACTCCTTGAAATGAACTCTCGGCTACCGCGATTCATTATTTCAACAATACTAATAACACCCCTCCCTTCCTCCTGTTGTTTACGTAAGTTCTACAATAAGAATATTTTTGTCATTTATTAAGTAAATTTAACAAAAATAATCCAGTTTCTAAGAGCAATGCGTTTATACTTACAGATGCTTCATAAATATTTTAATTTAAACCTTTTCAAAAATCTGTTACGAGTTTTTAAAAGAGTCACTTTAATTCTTACTTTTAACATTTGATGTCATCGCTGATTTTAAGCTTGTAATGAAGTAGGAATTGGGTTTGGTACCATCGATTGTTGAAGGATTTTCGTGGATAAAAAGATGTGACGTGACTTATTTCGCTGACTGAAAGTTTAATGGTGCCCATTAAAATAACCGAAAGAGGTTTTTTTTATCGTTATATAAGTGATGAATTTATTAGATTACCTTTTTTGCGATAGGTGTTAATGGGCACTTTCTGCATAGCACACCTAACAATAGATTTTATTAGTAGCAGGAAAGTAAAAGGCTTTATTGATTTATGTCTTTATAAAGAGGTTCGCATTTTGAAACTCTTTTCTTAAGTGATGTGAAACGAGTTTTACTTTATACGTTTGCTTAAAAGTTACTGTTGAAAAGAAATTCAAAGTCTGTTACATTATCGTGACGGATTTAAAACTGCACAAGGGATATTTAAATTGAGCCTTATAGCTACACTTTTCTGTTTATTACTTTTGTTGAAGATCGTCAATGTTAGCAAAAACCTATTTAATTTTTTAAATACATTTTTATGACACGTCTACTTCTGCTTTTTATGACATGTATGTTTGTTTTTGTACTTTTATTGATTAGTATAGTGATTGATTTAATACTCGCTGAAAGACCCGGTATGTTCCGGGTTACTTGCATGAACTGGAAATGGAAAGTAAAACTAGAAAAGTTTCAATTTTATTATGTATTTCAATTTTATTACTTATTTAGGCTTTTTGCTTTTGTAAAATGTTTAATGCAAGACTTCCTAATAAAATTGGGGCAATTTTTTTCTTCACTTCTTCATTAATTTTTCTTGTGTAATTCGTGGATGTTTCTTGTTAACGATGAACAAAAAGTCAACGAGACTAAAATACTTTAATACCCAGTTTTTGCGGAATTAAATACCGGATTCTGGATATTAAATTAAAGTAACTTAATGAAGCTTAGACGTAATCATGAAACTTCTCGAAAATCTCATTGAACCATAGCTTTCGCCCGAGACGATATATTTATCTTCAACCCAGAATTCAAACACCTTAAAGATAACCGTAACAGCCCTTATATCACATTTAACTCCCGCGCCTATTATTCATTGGTACTCACAACTCCTCGAAGGTACTTAAAAGTGTTCTTCAGTGGAAGAAAGTTTTCAAATATCTTATGTAAATGTCGTACCGGCTCATAATGGCTATAATAGGTGGTCGCAGGATGGTATGAAATATGCTGATCGCATAGATTTTTCCTTTCCGGTAGGAAATGCGGAATATGAATGGAGGAGTATTTATCAAACTTTCAAAATTTCTCAGGAGAGTACGATTTATTCATTTTCTTATGTAGTTTTAGATGGCGAAGATGTAAATCTTTATTTTTTAAAATGACAGCTTACATCAAATGGAGAAAAGGGATAAATGTTGATATTTCACATTAAAAAGTGTGGTTGAAACGCCGCATATTTATGTTAGTCAGAAAGTTGTGAAAGCAATTTTTTGATTATTTTTTCTTAAAACAATGAAAAGTGTGAAATAGATTATTATTATTATATATATTATATTTTAAATGGATACTATGGGAAGGAAATTATGCATAACTGAGCTTCTAGTTTGAAGAAAATCGTAAATACAGGTCTTGTAGCAGGCTTTATGGTCTAATTTAATGAACTAATTTATAGAAAAAAGTGCCAAATTTTTCAAGAAAAAGTGACTATAATGTAAAATAATCAATAAGTTCTTCTAAAACTAAACAAGCCTACTTTACAGCAAGTACTAACTATGATTTTATAACATCTACTAATACTTCTATCTCAAATGGATCAAAAATATTTTAAATATTTGTTTTTGACGGCTAAAAATATTTCTGAAAAGGAAATATTTCACTTTTATGTAAAAAGAAAACCATTAATTAATATAAAAGTAAATATATTCATTTTCTTGAAGTGTTATGCAGGTTGCAGTTTATTTCAACTATTTAATGTGGTGTGCGTGTGTGTTTATTTATTTATTTTTATATTTTGTTTATTATTTATTTTTTAAGGGAACAATTTAAATTCAAGAAGTTTTTTAACATGCATAAGAGTGAAAACATAGAAAAAGCATTTTAGAAGTGAATTACAGCAAAAACGTTTTCTAGAATAATATTTTAAATATGAATAGGTTAAATAAATAACTGCAGTAAGAAAAATTAATTACCTCACAATAGGTACACATCTGTGTTTGTCTGCGTATGTTTGTTTTACAGTAGGCACAAACAATTAACATGCGTTTAAATTGGATTTAACGATTTTACTATTTAAAGTGGCAAAATCGTGGAAAAAGGGAGAAAATGACAAATAGGGACGAAGAACAAAAAAAAGTGAGATAAAGTAAGCACTACAAGTCCCGTAAATACATTATTTATTTATCTTGATTACTATTTTAATGTGCAAAAAAACTGCTTACTTACGCATGTAAAATATAAAATTATCTACAAATGGCAATTATTGGTCAAAAAAAAAAGATAATATTGTTCGTAAATTAGTAAGTGTGTGGGTGGGGGGGGGGGGGATTACGCTGAGGAGTATCTCCATCATTAGTAAAACGTTAGTTCAATTTATCCGTTTTAAATCGCTAGAAATTTCTTATATAATGTTCACCATTTACAATGATTTATTTTCATACATCCTGACTGATTATAAAATTAAAATTGAGAGCATTGGATAAATCAGAAGCCAGATTTGTGATCTAGTTATGAGGTGAAATACATCTTTTTTAATCCTTCTTAGATTTGAAACACAAGAAAATAAAGCATATTGATCGAGAATTTATAATGCAAAAAACGTATTTTCGTCTCGAAGTAGAACTAGTATTTTAATTTTAAATGCAAGAAAAATATTTCTGTGCAGTTTTTAGAGCCTCATATTTGTATGTTTGTAAAGGATGAATAAATAAAGTTGAATTTTAAAAGAAGAAAATTTAACTTATAACGTATTGAATGTTTCTCTTTTTATGTTCCTTTTGTCATTCTTCTTTGTTCATTTCTGGTTTCCTTATAATCAGCTTTCTTTTCGCCAAAAGTATAAACGGATTCGAAAAGCATTAAAAAAGAAACAAACGCTGAAATATATACACTTTTGAAGTTGAAAGAAAAGGAATTTCGAAACATAAATTGTTGTTTTCTCAAATGGATCCTATTATGAAACAAATTTACTGGCTTTGTGGAAAAAAATCTTTTTCAAAGGAATAGTAAAAGATTAAAAAGCGGATTTCTGTTTTTTTTTCCCATGAAAGGCTGCATTCACACATTTTTAAAAGACAAAGTTTGTTGGTAGTTTTAGGATAAAACGCAAAGTCTTTTACTTTTCTGTTATTTTATTGCTAAGAGATGCTTTCAGTTTAAAATTTTACCGACATATTGCTCGCTAGTGTTTCTTGCTGCTGCATGTATGTCGTTTTCTGGCCTCATCGTTTACTAATGCATAAATACCTAGCATAGAATAATATTTTTTAAGTGGTTAGTTATATGCTTTTTCTAGATCATTTTGTTTTTCTGCTGCTAGGTGATAAACCATTGGTGAGTGTCTGAAGAATGTCATGCATATATTCGTTTTAAACGAAGAGTTAGGATCAATCGTGTACAGCTATTGCCTAGTCGTCGTACCTAATGAGGCTCCGTATTAGTTCATTTGAAAACTTAGTGCATTCCCCAGGTGCTGGTAACCCTTCTTTCATGTGGTAACACTCTCGCGGGATGCCATTAAAACTTGAGATTTTCGACGCCCAGTTTCCTCACTGGCAGAAGGTCTGACTATGAGAAATGACTCTGGATTTAGACCCACAAAATTGAGCGTAAGAGGACTAAACCTCTCCGACAAGAAAATGGATTCCTACAATTGTCTTCATTGCAAACAGCCGTGCTTCAAGAAATGTTTTGCGGCACTTGAGCAATTATTCTAGAAAGAAAAAAAAGTTGTATACTGAACTGACTATTGCATCGGAAACCCTCAAGGTTTTCTGACGCTATTTTTTTTTTTTCATTTGACGGAAGATGGCATTATAATATAACGCTCTTAGTGATGGTACTATAATGCTAAATTCAAAACATTTCAGAAACATAGTGTTTAAATCAGCCACACCCCCTTAATTTATTTCATTAATATTATTTTTTAAATTTTAAATATATTTCATTGAAAATATCTTGTGTGAAATTTCGTAAGATGACGGGTTTTTTTCTTTTGTATTTATTTATTTATTTATTTTAATGATATTTCAAAGTTTTCCAAGAAAATAATTTATTTCTTTCATCATGTGTAATCGATTTTTATATATAAATCTATAAACGAACAGTAAAGTTATATATCATGTTTTAAGATATATATATATATATATATATATATATGGAAAAAAATCAATTTATTGTTACAATCATTATTCTTTTCTAAAATTCGATTTGTATTTGAAATGTCGAAGCTAAGCCTCATGATCAATTTGAAGCTAAACTGGCTTTGCTCAAAGGAAATTGAAAAACAGGGGTAGAATTTGAGAACCAATGATGCATAATGTATTTACCTTTTTCTTTTCTTGTATATCTTTGGATTCTCTGAATGACAACAGGATTTCTTGTCTTCCTTCTTGTTATTTTCTTTTCGAAATTTCCGGAAAGGGATTTTATCGCGAGGGCTTTTTTTTCAAATGTGTAAACTTTAGACATTAAACGAAAAACGTTGGTATGCTGAACTGACATTGTGCTTTTCAAATAAGAAAAGCCATTTAAATTAACGCAAATATTGAAAAAGAGGTTGTATATTTATGGGACCGGAAAACTTATTCAGGTCTGCTAGCTGTAAAAACAAAAATACAAGTAAGCTCTTCACAATAAAATTTTAATTGCAGTTATTGAGTATTTGAAAATGCCTAACCATAAATAAGGAAGAAAGTGTCAGTGTTCGAAAAATATTTCTAATTACAAAATTTAAAAAAGCGCAAAATAGATATACAAGAATAAAAAAAACTTCAGCAAAGCATCGTTTTTTTTTTTCTCTCGATATCTTACACTGTAAAAAAATTCTGTAAAAGCACAGAAGTAAAACTGAGTGGTTCTTTAAATTTACGGAGAACTTGTTTTAAATCAAATAATCAAGTTTCGTGACAACAGTTTCTCAAGAAAATTCTTGTTGTCACTCTGTAAAACTACAGAAAAAGATTTATTAAGTAACGTAAAACTGAATATTTGTGATTACCGGTTTAAAAATTGTTAATAAATGCAAATATAAGAGCTTAAAATCTGTGACTTCCAGTTTTAAAATTGTCAAAAATGCGTTATATACTGTTGGCCTATATTTCATCTTCGGCTTTAGCGAGGACCCTGCTAGCCCTTGTCATAGTTGGTATAGCGGCGTGGTTTCAACTGAACTCACCAGCGACTTTATGTACCCGAAATAATAATTAAGCGTACTCACAGATGGCGCCACTACATTATATTTTGCAGTGAATTTACAGAATGTTCTCTGTTGTTTACTCTCGGTGATTTCCCTTTCTAAAGACTTCGTAGTTTCTTGTGTTTAGGTTTTTGCAATTTTACGTCAGATTCCGGGTAAATGATTTTCCAGGACGTTCTCATGTGTTTTACAGTGTATTTGGGCAAACTCATTAAGAGTGGTTAGATGAATTAAGAAAGAAAAAAGCATTCCATTCAAAATTAAATAGGTTTTATTTACTCGTACACAGGTAAAAAAAAACCTCCTTTAAAAAAAAAATCCAGAAAATTAATAAAATATCTAATCCTAATGCTACTGGATGCAATGAAAATAAACACGTGATGGAGTCAAAAGTATGTCGATAACTTTATTTTGAAATCAATCTGAACAGTGAATTGCACTTTTATTTATTTATTTATTATTATTATTTTTTTTTTTTTTGAGGTGGTAAGAGATTGTCAATGGATGGGCTAGGTTGTTTGGTCATCAGCAGAACGTAAGAATAGTTCCCTGACAACCTTCTTCTGAATCGTTAACAAACTGAAAACAACTCTACGTAAAATAATATTTTCACACAAAGTGCTTATTATGTTACATAATATGTATAACATGTATGGATGTTTAATCTGGCGTGCTTGTCTAGGGACATTTATGTGTACTAAAATAGTACGTACAAAAAAGTACCATTTTTCCATGTACAACAAAATAGTATATAGGAAGAATTATTTTAAAACTAACATATTTTAGAAATAAAAAACGCAATGGAAAAGTAATTTAAACATTAAACAACTCTTGTTTTGAGGTAGGTAGGCTAAAGGAGAATTTTTTAATTTCTTTGAAAATCATTGTGATTTTTTGAAATGGTATTCACTCAATTTATGATTTCAAATAGATTACTAAGGGAACAAGTGTTATTATAATCATGATTTTTTTTCATTTTGTACACTTGGTAGAGTCACTCGGAAGGAAATTAAGTTTGAGTTTGTCATTCTGAATATTTTCATGAGTTTAGGTTTCCCTTTTAAATAGAAACGAAAATATGCTTTGTTAGTTCCACGTATTTTCTCCTATAATCACTAATTATTAGAGACATGAAGCAACATTTTACAAATCATATTTCCTTCTTGGGAAGATTAAGGTACTTAACATAAAATCATCAATATAATTACTATCTTAAGAAAAGAGGAAATACAAAAATGTTTACATCATCCGACGCGTAATTTTTCTACGTTATGTGACATTGCGATCGTTCTAAAGTTTATTTTGTAACAGCTCTTGAAGAAATTTCCTTTGGATTGAGATAATAACGGACTAGAAGAGAAGTCTGAAGATAAAATTTCGATGTCGCGAATACAACCGGTTTTTTACATAGAAAATCATATTTACTCTCGTTTCTTTCCTGTTCCGATTCAAATTTAACTTCCGTTACTTAGCCATTGTTGCGCTGAAATATTTTTTTTAATGAAAAATGAATACACTATAATCTTTAAGGATGAAAAACATGGAAGGAGAATGGCGGATACAGAAAGAAAAAAAAAGCGAAAAACAAGCAAGAAAGGAATTCCATGAGAAAATTTTTCTTTTGAGGAGCGTAAGATGTTTATATAATAAAATAAGGAAAAGAAATCTACGCCAAGGTTGAACCTGGGATTGACTTTGCCAATAAAGAATAAATCATTTCAGTTTATTTTGTTCAAAGTAATATCGCTCTTCCGTTTTCTAAAAATTAACGAAGCACAAACTTTTGCAGGAAGTACTATTTTTGCATTAGAATTTACTTGAATTTATCAAAACTAATTCAGTTATATAGTTAGTTTTTTACAAAAGGATTTTTTTTTTAAATTCTCTTTAGTACGTTAAAATGCAAATATTTCATGGGCTGGGAATAATTAGTCTTTTCTGAATACAATTTTGTTCTTTAAAGTATAAGGAAATAAGTACAATAATATAACTGTACTGGTAAATTGAACCTTAATTAACATTTGAAAAACATGAAACGACCTACTAGCAAGATAGAAACATATCAAATGTAAAGCAAAGCCATACATTTAATAACTAACAGTGAAAAAGCAACTCTGTCTTTCTCAAAGGTCTTTCTCAAAGTATCAGATTCAGAAGCCATGAAACACCTGCTAATACTTTTGCAAAAGTTTTAAATGTCATATTTATCTCTTGATGTTTATTCACATTTTATTCACTTGATTTTCTTTTATACTATGTATTATTATTTTTTCGTATATAAGGGGCAATGGCTGTGTGTGTGTGTGTGCAATGTCACACACACACACACATGCAATGTCTCAGTTGAATGTATTACACTTATAGGCTTGAAAAGTGGTGTATAGTTTGACAGGTCGGTCATTGCACGTCAAAGCGTTTTTTTTTTTTTTTTAATTGGGGCAAAAATTTTCTAAATTAGTTAAGGTACCGTTGTCTAAAATTCCTCTTCAAGTCTGAGGTTCACCGCATTGCACAGTACATATGCGCATAAGGACCTGAAAACGAATACCAGCGTTTTTATAAAAGAATTTGAAGTCAAGAACGTAAAAAGGGGGGCGGGGAGGAAAAAAGGAACCAAATGGTGATCGCAGCAAAATTTTCTAAGATATACAAGATTATGTGGTTTAATTTTAGACCTACACGTTTAATGGGCTCAAAACAACGTAGATAAAAGATATCCACACTCCACAGCTTCGACCTTTATGTGAACTTTAAAAGAAAATTGTGTTTTATGAAAATCCTCAAAAGATAATTTTGTTAAAAACCTATGAAAGTCGTTTCTTTACTACTTCATACTTTTCAATTAATTATGGCTCATATTAGTTTCTGTAATACTGACTGCCTTCGAATAACCTTAAAATCAACACACATTGTACAGAAATAAAATAGCAAAGATCTTTCATTTAAACTTTATTCGGCACTGAAAGAATTTTGTTTCTGACTTGTGAAGATAATGGTTTTCAATGTATTTATTTCCATGACCAGAAAGGGAAACATCCACACAACAAAGCCCAAAATTTTCCAAAGATTAAAATCTAGCACTCCCAGCGAAGAAGATCTGTATAGTTGATGTTGCTATAAAGTTTCCCGACATCCTATTAGTGGAGTTTCATTTACGAGTGAAACTAAAAGTGAGTAAGTTATTTGAAAACTTCTGTAAATGCACGGAGCTACAATGCGTGGTTTGCAGTACTGTTCAGAGATAACGACGCGAAGCCAAAGTGAGAATCATAATGGGCGCATGTTTGTAAACTTTTTCGAGAGATTTGGATGAAATAATGATTTGGAGCATTATATTTTCTTGCATTTGAATGTGGAAAACGTTCCAAATCTTGTTTGAATGAAGCCCAGTTTTAAAATGGCGATTTTTTCTTAATAATGTTTATTATATTTTCCTGCATTTGAATGCGTAAAACATTCTAAATCTTGTTTGAATAAAGCTCAGTTTTATAATGGAGATTTTTTTCTTAATAATGTTTTTATGGTCCTTTGGAAACTATAGGGTGTTCATAAATAAACCGCTAGATTAGGATTTGCTGTAGAATTGTATAATAAGAAATAGGGAAAAAATATTTCTTGGCTTGGGGATCATTCATAAATGATGTCACGTTTCGATGGGGTGAGGGGGGGTCGTGAAATTGTGACAAAGTGTGACAAGGGGGGGTAATGCATTATGCAACATAGCGTGACATGTGACAAAAGGGAGGGGGGTCAAATACATGGGAAAAAAGCGTGACGTCATTTATGAACGGCCCCTTGTAACAATTATCAGATTATTTTTCGCAACTTTGTTTGTAACATGAAATGTCTTTTGTGTGTGATTCACATAAAAAATAAAGAAAAGCGAGGGAGAAGGAAATAAAACAGACGGACCCTTAAAAATATAAATTTTTTCATCTCATAAGGTTACTAATCGGAAACGAAGGGCAGTGTTTTTCATTTATTATTGTTTTCGTTTAGTGTTATTTTTAAACCTACTTAAGGCTACGTTCATGCTTGTATGTATCTTCTGTTTTACCTTTGTATGTACTTCTACATTATGTGCAGAAATAACAATGCTTTATCTAAAAAAACATTAAAGTTATTCCGCAAAAACATCATTTTATTGAACTTTTTAATTTTTTGTTAAATGAGGAACTTTTCCAATTAGCTATTGGCTTTCTTAATAACTCTGAACTGTAATGACTAAGAACTATATTCTTATGTTCGGACTGGTGTTGTGCGTATTCGATGTGACACGGTTCTGTCAAAGCGGAAGAGTAAAACAGTTACGCTACTTATTCCAACACAAACGAATAAACCCTAAAATAAAATAAAACATGAAGAAACCAACAAAAAGAGGAATAAACGTAAAGAAAATTATTTAGAAGTAGGCTCCCAATTTGAAGTAGCCTGTATACTTTAACTCGTAAGAGTTAAAGTATACAGGCTACTTCAAATTGGGAGCCTACTTCTAAATAATTTTCTTTACGTTTATTCCTCTTTTTGTTGGTTTCTTCTGCCAAGTTTCTAATTTAAACATTTGATTTTAATTTTAAGGAGAAGTGATTTTCTAATGAATTAATTAAAAGCTGTGTTTGACATCTGGATTTGCCTTGCATAGTGATTGAGAAAGACAATATAGAAAACGATAACGATGAAAAGAAAGTCCATTGATTGAAGTAATCATTGGCATCGGAAAATGCATTAGGAAATTCGCTTCGATGTATCACCTTAGAGGGAGCATAATATTTTGTCGTAGAAAGGAAGTTTTGGCCTCATTAGGCTCAGAGATTGTTTAGTTGAATCTTCTGTTCTCAAGAGCTAGTTTCATCTCTTTTGGATAGGTCATTCGATTTATCAAATACATTCTGATAAGGAGAACATATTCTTTTTATTTTGAAACCTAATAATGAATCCGCCAAGTTTATTTTGTAACTTCTTCGATCAATTTAAGATTTCTTAAAATTCAGTTATGCATCAAACAGTTCACACACCCACACACATACATATATATATGTATGTGCGTGTATCTCATGAAGATTGCAGGTTTTTCTAGTAATAAACACCAAAAGAAAAATTTATCAACTAAATAACATTTATCAAAAAAGCCAATAAATAAATAAATAAATTAAGACTTTATAGATCAACAATAAGTTTATTTTTCTTATTCGACTACTTTTGGTGGACTATTTTTTATTGATCAATTAATTATTTTTTTTATATTGATTATCACACTTCTAGTAGATAAATTTTCATGTATTTAGCCTAAATGTTTCTGTACGCAGACAAACACACACACACACACTCAAGCATATATATATATATATATATTATATATATATAATCTATATTATCTATCTTCTGAGAAATATATTGTCTTACATTATTTTTTAAAAACTTTTTTAGTTGTTACATACAGCAGGATATAACATAATTCTATACTTATCGAGACTTGATTTTTATGATCCTACTAAAACTTGATAAGGTATATTTTGTGGAATTAAAAAAAAAAAAGTTATCTGCATGAAAAATCATTACAGTGAAATGTTGGGGGGAGGGAAACCAAAATGGAACGAGACAGGCTGATAGATAGGCTGCAGAGTAATGTACAAATGTTTGAGAACGCGACGGAAATGGCATTCAGAAATGCGCCTGGTGGCTACTTGAAGTTACATTTTCCCCCTTTACGCATGTGACGTTTGAAGATGCTGCATTCATCCTGTATATTTTGAGTAGTGGAAACATGGATGTATGTTCTAGTGCCATATAAACTATACAATGTGCTGTTGTCGATTTTTTTTACTGTCGAAAAAGCGACTCTCCACTGAGATTAATTGTCATTTAAAAGCTTTTTATGAGGACGTTACTTTCGATAGATCTACTGTAAACCTATCGGTAATATACTTTCATGTTTTTCTACTTGTAAAAACCATAATTGTTGATGGAGCACGCAGGGAACGTCCGATCAATGCCACAAACAATAAAAAAAGCAACGACTCTTTCAACAATATCTGACGAATACTTTATGGTGTTAGAGGTCCTCTGTCGCCAAAAATCTTGCAAAGCTTAACGTTCGACCACACTCATCGCGTTCAAGTGAAGGGGCCAAACCTGAAGTTTGAACCGCTTCCACACCCTCCATAATCTAATAATGTGATTTTTATTTTTTCTTCCTCTACTCAAGACAGACTTTATAGGAAATCCTTCCATCTCAGCCGATAATGAGAAGGCAGATACCGCGCCTTGGATTCGAGACACCTCGGGAGAATTTTCCAGTGACGGAATGAAAAAAGTTGCTGTGCTTTGCACGAAATGTGCTCAGCTTAATAGTGATTATGTTAAAAAGTGAATGTACGATTTTGAAGCTTAAGAATTGTACTTTAATGTGCTTTTTGTCCGATCTTGCTATTTGTTTTGGTTTCTGTTCTATAAGCTTGTGTGCATTACTTTTTCAGCCTACTTACTTATCTTACTGATTCGAGCAGTTTCGAGCACATTTTACATGAGTCGGTATTCTCGTTAAAAATCCTCTTGCACCAAAAGGTGTCTTGTCTACTGGTTTGAACGCTAGGATTTCGTTAAAAACTACTTTCATTTTAGTCAATAACATTTACTGAGAGACTGTTCATTTTAAAACAGGTGGGGTTTCTAAGAAGTACTCTTTATTACGAGTGTATAGTTTACTATAGACGTATATTTTCTTATATTTGTTTCTTACTTCACTTACAAATTTTTGAGGTCGCTTTCTAGAAACGTCCGATTCATGGAGGAACTGTCATGAGGACGTTGCTACTTTGAAAGAGGACCGTATGGTCCACCTTAAATCAGGCAGCAAATATAAATGTGCATCAAACGTATTATAGTGCACGTGTTGACAAAGCAAGCACCAAAATGGCCTGTTACATTTCCTAATGGTCTCCTAAAACAAGAGCTGTCTTCTGAAGCGTTCACGGTCTCGCATAAATCAGGAAGCGCACTTCAGCTAATGGGGTTTTCAGCGCTCCTGTTAGCCTGATGTGCACTCATTTTCGGGAGCGGCTCGAGCGTTAGTGGGTGTTTAGGACACTATTTAGAAGATATGTTGTTCAACTGGAGAAAGAAAATCTCAATGACGGGTAATATTTGACTTTCAGTTTACCAAGTGTAGTGTAATAGAATAAAGTATTTTAACATATCGTGGGCACAAACTATTTCATGAAAATTGATACTCCCAAAATGTTATAACAAAGACAGTATATTCGTGATTATAAAGAGGAAGAAAAATGGGGAAAGTTAAAGATGATAGGGAAGAGTCAGATTATTGATGCAGACTTTGCACTTGAAAGCAGCACTTAGTTTCATGTCAAATTCAAACGAAAATCTTGCACATGGGCACCAAGCCACATTAAACTCATTAAGTTAATTTTTTCTATTAATCGAATATTGTAAAATTGTTTATGAAAAGAAATTCCCTTTTTTATAAGACTTTACAGATTACTAAAACAAAATAAATTCGTAATAATATCACGTTTGCTTTAAAGTGATTTGTATGTTTCCATTTAAACAACTTTTTAAAATAAAAATTTTTTGCCCTACATACTCCTTAAAAAATATTAAGCTGTAATATAGCTTAAGCTACGTCTTAACACCTAATTTATGCTTTAAAATTCTCCTAGAAATGTTGCCCCTTGATTAGTTAACAATTAAACAAAAATTCAATCGAATTTAGGTACGCTTTAAAAATTTTCAAGAAGCGAAATTTCTTTAGTAAATATATTTTATGAATTACTTTCCTTAGCAATTTATTGGACTAATGATTTTCCTTATATCTATATTTATTTACTTTTTTTTTCTTCCAAACGTAGAGGCGCTTGTCTTGTCTTTGTTCGCCCTTTTCAAAGCCACGAAAATGGCTGGCAATTTCTGAAGGGCCACCTGATAGGTGTTCAGCATAAACCCTTACACGCTGTAGTCGGATGACACCAGATGGCTCCACCACAAACACGCCACCTCTCTTTTTTGGATCTAAGACTGAAGGGGAGCAAAACTTTCTCCAGCCTCTGGAATCCTTGGAACGGCCTCGGGACTTCAGGGTCGCTGAGTGTACAGGGTGGGTCTTCAGCACTTCGGGTTCCAAACCCCAAACATTTCGGTTCAAGGAACGACACCCTAACCACTAGACTACCACGACTACAGTCTATATTTCTGTACTAGGTTTCATTTCTACCGTTTCTTTATTAAACCATTATGTTTTAAATAAAATGCTTTTTGAAGCTTTTTCTACTTTTATAATTAAAAATAAAAACACATACAATAAAGGTGCTATTAGAAAGAACGGAAAAAAATAAGTGAATAATTAAATAATGGAATAAAAATAAATGCAAGTGAATAATTTCCAAGGTTCTATTTATATTTGGAATTTGATATAAATATTCCTAAATGATTTCTTTTTAAAAAAATAGTACAAATTTGTTTTATCGAAAGGATGCAGTAGCACATCCCAAGAAAATGTTTCAAAAATATTTTAAAACAATGCTTCATTTCGCTACATAAAAATGACTTTTCATTCGTAACATTTACTTTCGTCCCATTTCTCTGTTCTACCAAAATTGAATTATCTTCGCTAAGTTATTTTTGAGCTCAGCCATTATTAAATGAAAAATGAAGATATTATAATCTCCAAGGATGAACAAAGGAAAGAAGAAAATGGAGGATATTAAAAGAATAAACAACAAAGAAGAAAGAAATTCCAAGAGAAGAATTATTCTTTCGAGTATCCTTTTATCATAAAAGAAATGCTGTTGCGCATGGAAATGAATGTTGGATTAACATATTACGTATAAAAAAACTAAATCATATTACACTTTTTAAGAGAAAAAAAAGTTAGATTTTTTTGTTCTTAAATAGGAGAATTTTCTTTCCAGAAAGAAGTGGACAAAATGCTTATTTTAATAAATGTGCTTGATTTCGTTGACAAACATATTTAAGGTAAAAGCCGGTGTACTAAAATGGCAAAAATCCAAAAAGATCCATTCTAGACTCTCTCCGCCAATAACATCTTCGAAAATGACGTCATTCTTACTTTGACAGCATATCAACATTTCTGCTCCGGAAAAAAAGTCTCAGAAAAAAATTCTTTTTTAAATATTTTTTGTCCGCACTGCATAAAAGTAATTATTTTATTGAGTTTTCAAATATGCTTTCTCACACACAGAAATCCTTCAATGCATGTTAATCTTTAAATTTAGTTTGTATAGCTTCATGTAAATAAGTTTAAGTAAAATAGAAGATTAATTGAGCTTTATTTGACATTTGAGATATTTGTCTTAGAGATAGTAAGAGACAATATGCTGACGATAACGAATGAAAGAATGCTCATCGATCGAAATCACCATTGGCATCGGAAAATGCATTAGAGACTTCGCTTTTACGCATCAACTTAACGATTGAATAAAATTTTGCTCTGCAAGATACAAGAGGGAAACGTTTGGCGTCATTAGACCCAAATCTTGTTTCAGCGCATATTATATGCCCTACAGAAGATAGTTTCATCCCCTTTAGATAAGTCGTTAGATTTATCAAAGACATTCTTATTTTAGAAATACTTTGTCCATTTTGTTGCTAGCACAAAGCCAAACGAGATGCTTACAGACTCCATGTCAAGATTTGCATGCACTGATGTCTTTATATTACTTCACATCCTCTTTTTAAATGAATAGTTTGCTGTTGAAATCGGAGATTCATCTGCTTATGATGCCTTCTACAACTATAGACCGGTTCCTTGATCCTCCTTTGCGCTCAGAAAATGTGCATCGAAGAATCGCTTACTAATTCCACAATATCATTCATTTTAACCCTTACTGTTTTGAAAATCAAAGCACAGCTCTAGTCAGGTCATGTTGCAGTCATTTTCTCAGCACAAGACTTCCTCAAGCCTAATTTCAAAATGGCGCTTCAACCAAAGAACTCCGCGAAACCGGCAGCTGTTGGGTCTTTTACGAACTTCTTACGTCATAGGTAAAGTAGTTGTTCCTTTACTTTATAAATTGTAACACTTAGTGTTACAATGTGCTTATCTGCTATTTTATATAAGTGTATTATTTTAAATCTTGCATTATTCTAAAACGCGAATTGTGAGCTGTGCGAAAAGCTTATAAGTTTACGAAATCATTAAATATGCATTCTTTGTCACTTTCTGCGTCTTTCTTTTCAAATTTATGACGATAATTATAACAAATGCATGGTTCATAATGGCTTCTCTTATCCCCAAGTGCTCCATACTGCAATATTTCATCCGCAACTGACATAGTGCTAGAGCGATTTTTTTTTTTTTTGATAACTTGAAAAACTAAAGTGTAGGTATATTTTGATCCACAACTGATGATTTTACCTTACTTTTAAACAAACAATGTAATCACATAGTTTAAATATGAAAAGGTTATCATGTTTATTAGTACAGCTGAAATTAAAGCGAAACCAAATTGAGGAAATCATTTTGTCATCACCAACACCACATTTTTCATCAGTTCTCGAAAAAATCTATACATTTGGAGGAAAAATGTTTGCATTAATGTCGTCACTTTTTAGGTAATTCAATTTCTCTTCTCGGGATTTTTCTTTTATTCTTTTTGACCCTTATAGACATTTCACTGATTCTGTGTTTTTTTCAAAGAGTTGTTCAGAAGCATCAGTGATATGAAAACAAAGAATTAAATAAGGGCTGTATTCATTGGGAAATAGTATTATCTACGTTAAAGAAGTGTCAATAATAAGTTCGTTCATTAGAATTTATATATAATATATACCTTTAGTTTAAGAGGGAAACAAAATATTAACAACTTCTTGTAAAGAGGGGAAATGTAATAAGTTCACGTTTAATGTTTCCCCAGTCCGGGTTTAGTCCCGGAATAGTTTTCCGGGATATAATTTATACAATATATGAATTTATGAAATTTCTTTAAAATTTTCTGGTAAAAAATGCAATTTTCGTTTCAATAAATATAACTTATACATGTTTAGTCAACCCGCTATTTTTCGTTGACAAGTCTCACGACTTTTTAATTAAATGAGATTCATTTTTGTTACAACTTATTTGTATTTCCTCAACCAAATAGTTTTTGAAGACAGAATGTCTCTCTTTTTTTTTTGTTTCAACTCATGAATATTTCCTTATCCCAACAGTTTCCCAGGACAAATTAAGAAATGAAATTGTTTTTTTTAAATCACACATCAGCCTATATAATGATCATTATGTTCGTCCTAAACGGGTGCAGTATTGAACCTTAAAGAGTGCTTCATATGATAAACAAACGGTTCTTTGGTAGCTACATTTTGAAGCATCATCAGGGAAAAAAGTTTTATTGTCTTTATTACATATTATAATACTATAAATGAAAAAAAGGACAAATTGACAAACTTGGTGTGTAGTTTTTTATTAAGTTTAACACTATTCTATGAGATCGATATTCTCTGGAACAAAAATGAAGCAGTTTAGCACATAAAATCAATATAAAGTATAAATCATTATTCTTCTTGAAAATGGATATCCGATTTGTATTTACAGAGCTGAAATCTTCAACCGAATGATCAATTCTAAACAGTACACGTTATACGCTCAAGCAAATATTTAAGAAATAAAAGGGAAAAAGAATCGCTCATGCATAATGTATTTATTTTTTCAGCTCCTCTTTATTATTTTGCTTTATGCAACCCATATAACGGGATTTCGTTTTTCACTCTTAAAATTTTTGTTCTCTAAAATGGCGTAAAAGGATTTTCAAATGTTTCAAACGAAGGAAATAGATTCAATTTAAAAGAGAAACTGCTGTTGAAAAAAAAAAGTAGCATTATCCTTTGCTTTACCTGGCCTATTTCCTTCATTAATTACCAAGGCACTTTTGTAAAAAGCCTATTTTTAAACACTCAGCCATCGTCAATTTTACTTTTGAAATACTTTCCCAAGAATTTTAAATATTTGATAAAGGTGCACAAAACAGGATTCAGGTTTGGATAAAAATAAAGAATCTTTAAAGTTCTTAATCGCAACCGAATTTCTCTCTCCGTTCACTCCGATAAAAACAAAATTAGCCATTTTTCTCTGTCTCTTTCTCTCAGTGGAACGCTCTGATTTGAAAAGTGGTTTATGCTCAAAATTTCATTCGATTAAATAAGTTTCGTTGTGATGTGATAATAAATTACTTTAAATTTATTTTTGAAATTTATAGTTGCAACAAAAGGATATGTAAAAGTTTATGCCATTTGGCATCTTACCATTCTGAACATATTATTTTTTCGACATTTATTACGAAGTGTAGTGAGGCAGTGAGAATAACGAATGGCATGTTCATAGTCACAAAAGAATGTTTCTCAAAAAGAAATACAACTTGAACTATATAATAATCATGTAATGACAACTTAAAGTGAATTTAGTAGCAAAGCAATTGAAAACAAAAGCAAATAAACTGCAAGAATAAGCATAATCAATTTTTTTAAGCACAACGAAACTTTAACTGAATGACTAATTGATCTGCAGTTTGAAGTATTTTTTTGGAATTTATTATATAGCATTCTTAAACCTCTGGAGTAAGCAATTCTCGGCAAAAGCCTCAAACTTCAATCGGACAAACGAAAAAAAAAAGATTATAAATCGGAAACCAATGACACATGAACGCATGTAATATGAAAACTACCTAGTTTCCCATTACATTATTACAACTAAACAAGAAGTTCCATCTAGAACTATACGAGCCTACTTTCCCGTATACACTGAATTCAAATTTATAATCTAGCTATCTCTCTCTCTGTCTTTCTCGTTGAGCTTTAGTTCTTAATTGCTTCAAATATACCTTTTTCAACGGTTAAAACATATTCATTCAATCGTTCATTTATTAACTCATTCATGTATTTATTCACTCATTTATTCATTCATTCTTTTGCTTATTCATTTAAGCATTCATTAATTCAAAAATATTCTTGAAAATCCCGATCAAAAAATTTCATAGAAAAATAGGCTCGTTAGTTCTGGATGAACTTTCTATTTGTACATGTTCTACGTCATAAGAGCGTTCTGATAAAGTTTGTTCCAAGCAAATCGGTCCGTTAGATCAGGAATTATATAGGATTGAAATTTCCCCGTAGGCGGTATGTTAATTTTTTTTGAACTGTTCAAAAATGAACAAAAATTGTTCAAATCAATATTTTACGCCCAGAACTTCTTCCAGTGAGCTTGTTCATGGGAACTTGGATTTTTTACCCATAGTTTACATAATTTGCTTCATTTTCACCCATAGGCGCTAACGTTAAAATTTTTTGAACTGTTCAAAATTGAACAAAAACTTGTTGAAATCAAAAAGTAAAATATGGAAATGAGATGTCCTCGCCGAGCTCTTTCGAATGCAAAAAGAATTTTTCCAATCGGACAATTTGTTCAAAAGTCTGTCTGTCTGTCGATCGGTCTGCCCCCCCCCCCCTAATAACTTTTAAACGAATGGTCCGATTCGAAAAATTCTTTTTGCATTCGAAAGATCTCGGCGAGGGCATCTCATTTCCATATTTTACTTTTTTATTTGAACAAAGTTTTGTTCAATTTTGGACAGTTCAAACAATTTTAACATTATCGCCTATGGGTGAAAATGAAGCAAATTATGTAAACTTTGGGTCAAGATCCAAGTTCTCCTGAACAAGCTCACTGGAAGAAGTTCTTGGGGTGAAATATTGATTTGAACAATTTTTGTTGATTTTTGAACAGTTCAAAAAAAATTAACATACCTCCTACGGGGAAATTTCAATCCTATATAATTGCTGATCTAACGGACCGATTTGCTTGGAACAAACTTTATCGGAAAGCTCTTATGACGTAGAACATGTACAAATAGAAAGTACATCCAGAACTAAAGAGCCTATTTTCCAATGAAATTTTTTGATCGGGATTTTCAAGAATATTTTTGAATCAATGAATGATTGAATGAATATCTATTAACCGTTGAAAAAGGTATATTTGAAGCAATTAAGAACTGAAACTAAACGAGAAAGACAGAGAGAGAAAGATAGCTAGATTATAAATTTGAATTCGGTGTATACGGGAAAGTAGGCTCGTATAGTTCTAGACGGAACTTCTTGTTTTTAAGTTCAGATAACGGTAATTCTATCTTTGAACAGTTAAATACAGTACTGCACTTTGTAACAACTTGCACTCTAATGGGCTTGTAGTTACACTGACCGGGGCATTATTTCACAAGAAAGGAAGCCATTTTGATTGCAAGCAAAAACACCAAAAAGAAGAAAATACGATTCAATTCTTGAAATTACGGAGAAGCTCCCATTGACGGATGTTAGTTTCGAAGCAGTCAAATCATTCCACGTCACAACAGGATTCGTTGTAGCATCCTACGCTTTTAAATATACTAAGAAGGCCTCGAGAAAAAAATTGGACTAATAATAATTATCTTCTAAGTTTTGGCAGTGACGAATGGCAAAAGGTAGCAGCACACAAGAGAAATACATTCAGATGTAAGTTCTGCCGTGAAGTGGAGGCGAGCAGTTGTGACGAAGTCATAACTAAGCAGTTCGCAAAAGGAAAAACACAGAAAGCAATAATCTAATCTTGTAGCACTCTAATAAATTTATATTAGTTATTGGTGTTAATAATTAAATAAGAATACAAATTCGTTTTATTTTCATAATTATTTTTCGACAATATCTTACCTTTAACATCATATAACTGAACGTTTAAAGTAAAGTACAGTTAATATACGTTAGGAGAGGCCTCAATACGTTACAATGGAATAGTGGAATTGCATTTAATAAGTTAGACTTCTAGGATTTCATCCATTGTCACAACAAGCAGGGTTCGATCCAGCATTTTTAAATTTTAAAATTTCTAGAAAATTGTTGTAATAGAAAATATTTGTCAAATTTACAAGTATTTACAAAATCAGACACCAATTCCACACATTAATTTATGACGCATGATTTAATTATTGTTTGTCAAGAATATAAAACTATCTAAAATTAATACAAAACAATACAGAAAATATTCTGCACTGTTTTGAATGCAAATAAAACTGAGAATTTCACCCAAACGTGGAAAGAAATGACAGGTTTTTATGTAAGCATTAACATTATTTTACTAGTTATTTAATTCAAATTAGAGAAATACTAGTTCAACAAACTTTTACCTTGCTGAAAATAGTTTTATAAAGATATTTTTAAGTTATGAAAATTAGTATTTTTATTTTATGGATTTTTTACATACCTATTTTTAGAATATCGATTAAAATTTAATGCCTTTAACTGGAATATATTTTTATTTTCAAAAACCACAATAATTTATGCTAGCTTAATATTCATGATATATTCTGGGCTTTTCTTCTATCCAATATTCAGTCTACCCAAACAAAGTCTGACTTCCACTTTGTTAATAATAACAAAAAAAAAAAAGTGTCTCATATTCTCCATCATAATTAACTGTTGCGAGCCTTTGGAAGCAAATGTTAAGTAGAATATTCAATACTATAACTTTAACACCTGTTTTTGCTCAGTCAAACCTAAAAACAATGTTTAAAAACAGTAATTTTTTACTAAAATTATATTTATATTCTTATTTATTAAACCTACATACTAATGTATTCTGTTTCAATAACTATATACAATTTTGAATGTTTAAAATCTACTAATTTCTTTATTTTTTTTCCAATTTCTACTGTAGCAGAACTATTCGGCCGAATAGTTCATCAATATTCCTGCCAGGTCGAATTTGATCTTTTCGAATATTCGGCCAAAGGGCCAAATAGGCCGAATACCGAATAGTGGCTGAATATTCGTTACATCCCTAATTATTGTTACATTTCTAAAATTTCATTTTGTCATGATCATTTAGAAGTCTTGTTACGTGTTGAAAACCACTCATTCATTATTTCCTGCACATGCTACTCTAATTAAAAATACACATTAGGGATTTAAATAAAAAATCTAAAAGTGGCAGTCACATGTTAAAACGACGCATTAAATTTAAATGTAAAAAAAAGCGCAGTCTTAAATCTAGACTATATCTATCGGAAATATGTGTAGATAGTCTTGATATCACCAAGAATCTACCTTACCGTTCTTTAGCAGAGTACATTTTATATTAACTATTATCAATCGGTGAAAGTAGTGATATAAATGTTGTCAGAGGTCAAATTAAAAGTAAAACTATAAAACTTTTATGAAATTCCATTTCTATTCGCCATGCTACAAAAACACCTTGAATGGAAATAGCACAATATCAAAAGGAATTAAAGGTAGTCATAAATGTGTACTCGGAGAATGTCCACCTAAAGCATTTTCACAAGTGCAACGGCCATCATAAATCAGAAAACGCTGTTGCGGAAATGGAGTTCTATATATCCCTGTGATGATGTTTCAGCAACGCTGAACTAATTTTGATAATTATTTAAAGAGAGACGTATTTCGGGAGAGAACTGGTTGTAACAATTTGTTTCCACGGATGTGCATCTATGTATAAAAAAATGCGTAATCCTACCTTTTAATATTAATTTGCCACTGTTGTGACTTTCCATTGTTGCTATTTATCTCCTAGAACTTGAATCTTGACATAATACTGAATATGAGTTTAGAAAGTTGTTTTCTAAGTTGTTACTTAAGAAATAAATTAAGTTTCAAAGAAAAAACAAATAGCAAGAAATTCCTCTCCTTGCAAAATATCGCCATTACTTGCTATCGTACATTTCTGTATTAATCTTCCATTGTTGTAATTTATCATTGTTGCTATTTATCGTCTACAATTTGATGCAATTTGACTCTTGACATGATGTTGAATCTTAATTTAGAAAGTTGTTTTCTAAGTTATTGCTTCATGAATGCAGTAAATCTATTAAAGGAGAAGGAATATCAAGAAATTTTGTCGTCACAAAATATTGTTAGAACTTGCTTTATGACTTCCCTGACTGTTGCGCGATTATTATATGGAACCGTTAAAATGTTTTCAAAAATTAGAAGAAAATGTTTAACTGTATATTTTAATATTAATCTGTCACTCTTGTATTGTTATTTTTCATTGTTGCTCGTCTATTTATCGCCTACAATTTGATGCAATTTCTAAAACAAACTGAAGTAATACTACTGAATCTTGGCTTAGAATAACTCTGAGAAAATCTTCATCCTGAGAATTTACTCACAATTTTCGATTATAATTGAAACAAAAAGTTCACGCAGAACTAAATTTAGAACTTAAAGAACCTCTTTCTTTCTCTCATATTGACAGTGAGTTTGTGGTGTTCTTTATTACAAAGTTTCAGCTTCACTTTATTTTTAAAAATTTCCCAATCATTTATTACTAGTATTGGTCTATTATTGACAGCTTGAAACACCATAGAAATGCCATGTAACAGTTTAATGTGATTGTTTAAGATCTTAAAATGGAATTAACTTCCTTTACAGATTGGTCGCTCCAGTGAAAATATTTTATGGCACGCTCTTTAGGTATGGGGCTATTCATAAATGATGTCACGCTTCGAGGGAGGGAAGGGGGCTCGAGAAATTGTGACAGTTTGTGACAAGGGGAGGGAAGGGGTAACAAGAAGTATGGCATTACACATTTCGGTTTCAATAAAAACATTTAAAATCAGCAAAATTAAATTTATGTTTAAAGATTTTTTGACACATTAGTATGATCACAAAAGTTATTAAAAGTTCAAAAATAAAATTAGAAACGTGATCTATAATGCAGTGCTTTGTTGCTGAACTGCAAGTATATATGCTTATGTAATATAACGAGAAGTGACAGATGGGGGTAGACGGGTTAAGAGGAAGTGTGACATTTTGTGACAAAGGGGGATAGCAGGGTGAAATATATTGAAAAAAGAGTGACTTTTATGAACGGTCCATATGCACAGCTGTAAAGAAGCATACATAAATTATTTAAATTATTACTTTTGCTGAAAAAGGTAAACAATGCATTATTTATTATGGGTTGTAATCCCAAGTTTACAGCCAATAATAAATAATAGAATTTCGTTAAGGCAAAATAGTCTCCTAATTAATAGACATTTTTAAGATTTAGGTCAACACGCTTATTAGACAGTAGTTTATTGCTTTAATATTCGATGAGGTGATTTTGAATCAGGCTCCGTTTTAAAATACATGAGATGAAATTGGTTCAGTTTCTTCTGATGAAATTTTAGCAATGTAATAAAGTCATATTTGAAAAATGTTTGTGAAGACAAATGTAGTAAAATTTCAAGATACAATCCACTCTAGCTGTTTAAAATATTTTTTTTATTATTATATTTGCTATTAAGAACAAGAAGAAAATGAAACCAACAGCAGTTTATGTGTCTCTAAAGTTCGCCCTGACCTCTGAATTGACTGTTTAATTTGTAACTTAGATTATGCATACATTTTATCATTGTGCACCCCTTCTTCTGTAATGAAAATATAAATAAAAATCGTACGAAACGTTGATTCGAAGCCAAATAACGCGTCACCACGCTTATTCTATTACTTTATATTATATTAGACATTGTTAGTTTCAAATTGCTTGACATTGTAATGGGTAAACATTCTCACCGACTTATATTGTCACATAAATCTATCTTTTCGAAATGGTTTAACTGAAACCTTAAGATTAGTATTATTTTGCTTTGACATCCATTCCATATATTACATTTTCTTTTTTGTTTCGTTCTTGACATTTCGCCTTCTTTGAATTATAAATAATAAAAAATATATTGAGTATTGTACAAATATTGTAGATTGTAGATGTAAGGAGTAGTATGACAGTAAAATGAATAAAGACTTCTAAAAAAATGCTTCGATCAACCTTGAAAGTATGAGTAAAAAAAAATTCAAAACATATGTTTATTGATAACACTAAAACTCATCAATAGTTATTAAATAAAATAAATCTATATGCAAATCGGTTGTCAAACATAGGAGAAAATGATACTTAACTTGCCCATTTCTGTATAGATTTATAAACACATTAAGAACAATGTAAAACAGTACTTTACGAAGTAAAAGTCTAACTAATAGTAACCGAAGAAATATTCATCGATTAAATTTGTCACGGATATCGGCAAGTCCATTAGAGCGTAAAATTTTGGGCTCATTAAGTGTTTCGATGGATCTTTAAGAAACTGTTCATACTTTTTTAAGTTACTTGTTCTTTACTAGCAGAAATCTAAAGTTTGAATTAGGTTTAGTGCCTCGTTGAAATAAAACCAGCTTTCTTTTAAAAATCCGCATGTTTTGGTTGAATAAATGCGATAGTTTTGAAAAACTATTGCTTTCATTTGCATTAATTTGCATCGGCAATCTTTCTATAAAGCGCTCTATAAAGGGTAGATACAGTTTCAGCTAGTTATAAATTAATTTCTAAAACTTCGATGCTCTTAATGTAGCAGTAGAATATAGGTAAATTATAAATCCGATATTTATTCATATGTTAACGAAAAAAAACGTATATTGACAAAACTTTGTAATTTGATCATTATTTATATCTAGTAGTTGAAATAATTAAGCTGATTTGATTGAGCTGAAATAATTAAGCTCAGTTCTCAATTAAAATTAAATTCAAACTTTTGAAAATTACTTACCTGAAACCAAAATAAGTTATAACTAGTTTAAGTCAAATAATCTACCAAGCTTCAAACCATTATTTATCTCTGAAATTTCTGCTAAATAAATAAATAAATATTAAATCATATAAGGTACAGGTGTCTGATGAGTTGGAGTTTCATCGGTTGATCTTTGTAGCCTACTTCCCGTAAAAGTTAAAAATAAAAAATAAAAAGAAGTATGAAATAAGGCTTAATGTAGCGTAAAAATATCCTTAAAAGTAAAGAAAAGTCAAAAAATAAGTGAAGTAATTTAATAATGATTGTAAAATTAAAAGTAAGGTTTTGAGTTAGGGAATATCTGTCTGTTGATCGGTCTTCCCTTCCTAATAACTTCTGATTCGAAAGTACTTTTTTTTTTTGGCATTCGAAAGATCTTGGCGAGGAGATCTCATTATCTCATTTCTATATTTGATATTCTAATTTGAACAACTTTTCGTTCAATTTTGAACAGTTCAAAATTTTAACTTGGGGGGGGGGGGATGTGAAGAAAATTATATACCCAGAACATAAGATCGAAGTTCCTTTGACCAAGCTGCTTTGGAAGGAGTTCTCGACATGGAATATTTTTTGATTTGAACAATTTTTGTTCAATTTTGAACAGTTCAAAAAAATTTAACACTGCCACCTACAGGGAAACTTCAAACCTGTATAAATCCTGATGTAACAGACGTATTTGCTCGGAACAAACTTTATCGGCAGGGGTTTATTACGTAGAAGACGTGCAAAGACGAAATTTGTCCAGAACTAAGCGATCCTATTTTCCAATAAAAATTTTTTGATCTGTATTCTTAAGTATATTTCTGAATGAAAAAAATAATAAATGAATGAGTGAAAGAATTAATGAATAAATAAGTGAAAGAATAAATACATGAATGATGAGTGAATAAATGTATGAATAAACGAATGAGTGAAATAATATGCATTAACTATTGAAAAGGCATATCTGAAGCAATAAGGACTAAGAAAAATGAGAAAGAGGGAGTGATTCCTTGATTATAAATTTGATCTATACGGGAAAGTAGGATCGCATAGTTCTAGGCGGAACTTCTTCTTACTTTCGATTTTGTTAGTTTATTTTTACTAACAGCACATTTAAGCATGTAATCGTTCTTTGAAACTAAAGTGCAATAAATGTACACTCACCAATTTGGGATTTTAAGGGTTTTTTTTTGGAATTTATACACCGTTCTGGGCTCTACTTATTTATTTATTTATTATTTGGAAGGTGGGGGAGGCTCTAGTTTTTTATGGTTTGTCCTTTTAATTTTGAGCTTTTACTCATATGATTTAAAATGTATTGTGAAAAAAATGTTGACTCATAAAACTTTGTTGCATTATTAATACTTACAATTTTGTGGGCATTTATGCATTATAAATAGTATGCTAATAAAACTGTTTTGTTCCTACGAGTGCTTTCCAAAGCATAAAAATGCTTCTACTGTTACAGAAAATACATATTTTAAAGGATCTTTATGTTCTCTATCAAGCTAGCTTTAAAATTTTAAGCAGTTAAAATAGGAAGTGCAATAAATTATGCAATACTCATTTTAGAAGAGAGGCGTTTTGAAGAAAAACTGATCGCCTCTTTCTTTCTTTTGGCCGAAATATGTTTCCTTTCGTAATCAAACTTAATGAATAGTTTCCTTTGTCGGGTAAAAAAGTAAAATTTCATTTTGTTATAAATGAAAAATCGTTTGGTCATGAGCGAATTATTAAACAATTTCAAAATACTTTGAATATTCTGTGAATTTTCTTGTCTAGAAAGATGTCGTTCAATAAAACGGAAGGAAGGTTTAAATAAACTTCAAGTGCTTAAAACTTTACATTGGTGTTTACGTTAAAAAAATAAATAATTAAAGTTCTAATTTAAAACGCTATTAAATGATGAATAGTTAAAATAATGAAATGAAATATTGAAGACAAGACAATTCTAGTAGTGTAGCTGCAGCTTAGCATTTAACATTAATTTAAGGTTCAACTCAGTAAGCCGATTTTAGAATTTCAAGAAAAAAAAAAATCAGCCAATGTATGAATCTTTGAGAGTTAAAGCGAATAAAGTCCAAAATACAAAATGAATAAATAAATATTAATTAGCAAATAAGTAAAATTTTTTGTGAATAAATATTTATTAACGCTGAATATTTTCAGAGCCATAGTGAACAAAGTAACTTCTGCTCTAACTCATGGTAAACTATTGCCTACTTCTGCTGAAAGGACAAAGTGGATCAAGTCCAGTAAATCCTGGTTTGAAACTAAATTGAGTCCTTAACTATTGTTTTCGAGTTTTCAAATAAGACCCGTATTTAAGCTCTAACCACAACAATGAAAAGAAAATTATCTTACAATTTTTTAGGGTTAAAGTGTTAATGAATTTTAACATTGATCATCTAAAAACTTTGTTTACTGGATTTGTTCCACTTTAGCTTTGAAGCTTCATATAGATTGTAAAGTACCAAATAATAACTGCGACCCGAGTATTACCCACACTTTTATTATTGGGGGTACAATTTTGACAAGAAGTTCCGTCTAGAGCTATACGAGCCTACTTTCCCGTATACACCAAATTCAAATTTATAATCTAGCTATCTCTTTCTCTCTCTTTCTTATTTATCTTTAGTTCTAATTATTGAAAATATACCTTTTTCAACGGATAATACATATTCATTCACTCACTCATTCATTCTTTTATTTATTCAGCCATGCATTTATTCATTCATTCGTTAACTCATTCAAGTGTTTATTCATTCATTTACGCATTCATGTATTTATTCACTCATTTATTTACATTTTCATTTATTCAATAATTTATTCATTCATTCTTTTCCTCATTCATTTATTCGTTGATTTATTCTTTCACTCTTTCATTTATTCATTCATTCATTATTTCACTCATTGAGTCACTGAGAAATATCCTTGAAAATCCCGATCAAAAAATTTCATAGCAAAATAGGCTCGTAAGTTCTGGATAAACTTTCTATTTCTACATGTTCTACGTTATAAGAGCTTTCCGATAAAGTTTGTTCCAAGCAAATCGGTCCGTTAGATCAGGATTTATATAGGGTTGAAATTTCCCCGTAAGCTCTGTGTTAATTTTTTGAACTGTTCAAAAATGAACAAAAACTGTTCAAATCAATATTTCACGCCGAGAACTCCTTTCAATAAGCTTTCAATAGGAACTTGGCTCTTGTGCCCAGAGTTTACAGAATTTGCTTCAATTTTGTCCATAGGCGCTAATGTTAAAATTTTTTGAACTGTTCAAAATTGAACAAAAAATTGTTCAAATCAAAAAGTAAAATATAGAAATGAGATGTCCTCGCCGAGTTCTTTCGAATGCAAAAAGAATTTTTCTAATCGGACTATTCGTTCAAAAGTTATTAGGGGGGGGGACAGACCGACAGACCGACAGACCGACAGACAGACAGACCGACAGACAGACCGACAGACACACTTTTTCCCCATCTCAATACCCTACTTTCAAATTTTTTATTTTTCAATCTTTATTTAATTACTTCACTTATTTTTGACTTTTCTTGATTTTTAACGATATTTTCACGATACATTAAGCCTTCTTTCATGCTTTATTATTATTTTTTTTTTACTTTTACGGGAAAGTAGGCTAAAAAGGAGAAGATAGTCGTTTCTTTTATATAATTTCTGCATTACTGATATTGAAAACATTTGCAAAATAACGCCAAAAAATCAAATTGCCTACACCAACATAGCAAGCAATCTTCTGGACACGCCTACCCGGTGTATAATTGTAAAAATATTATGTTAGCACAGCATCAATACCTCGCTTAAAACCCGCTCGCCAATTTATAGACCTATTGTTTCGGACTAGTAGTGCGGGTGATATTCAGAATTAGGTGGTAGTTAATAGAAAATAGGTTACATTAGGTTATTAATCAAACTGTACTTTTGTGCCTAATTTGTTGACTACAAAGGATGAGATTAGTTTTTCCATATTTTAGTGATTACTATGTGTACATCAAAATAGCGTGCAATTTAGCCCCATCCTGCATAGCCAGGAAACTGCCCCCATTTTTTTTTTTTTTTTTTGTGCGACATACCTCAAGATTTTTACTGCTCACTATATTCTTCATATTTTCCTCCTGTAGTCATCCAAGCAATCTCAATACCAAAAATAAAAAAACATGAAAAAAAAAAAAAAAAGAGCTGCTATAAGCTATAGATATACTATTTTAAAAATGAAGAATATTTTATTTAAATTATCTTATCGCATTCACTTTAAGCCAAATTACAACCTATAAGTCGTGCACTAGCACAAAACTTGTACTTCCAGCAAGTTTTATTTCCCAGTTATATATAAACACCAATCCCACCACATACTTAAATGCTAGAATTTAATTAACTCCCCTTGATTCAAGGGTGTTGCATACCAAAACAACTTACTCGTGGATTTATTATTGTTGAAGTAAATTTGTTCTGAGCTGCTAAGGTAGTCTAGTGCTAAAAAAATCTTTTGTGGAGAAAATCAACAATATATTATTCCTCTGCTTTTATGTCTTGTATAGAACGTTTTAATCAAAATATAGCTCACCAAAATTGCTCGCATGTTCAGAGTTGAGATTTTAATTAAAACGCAAATCTCGTGTAAACATTTGGCAAATGTTCAGCCAGATTATGCATTAAGATATCAGAGCTTTTATGACGGGGTTTCACGCAGGAATTTTATGTAAAAACTGTATTGTTTATCCTTTTCTCCCTTGCTGGATTGTTACAGAGAAATACGAGTAATTAAGTGACTTTTAACTTATTAGTATGTTTATTTAAAACTATTTTTGTTCGTTTTGCATTATACAAATGGCAGTGGCATGTGTGTTTTATGACGGGTACATTTTCTGGTGTATTCTTATAAAGTAATCTTTGTTTTCATATAAAAATGAATTAATGATAGACAGATTCCTTACACAGAAGACAGATTTAATACTTTTATATTGACTGTGAAGCAATGGAAAAGCTATTAATTGCAGTGAAAACTACATGATCGTGCTCTAAAGCTACAACATTACAATTTCGTATGTTGTACCAAAATGTGGTGCCAGATTGCTTGTTGGAAATAATGTCGATTATATTTACTATCCAAATACAGGTCGTGCTGCATTAGGTGCTACATTAATAAAACTTACCCATTTTGTTATTAAATGATTTTAAAATCCATTGTTTTTTTTTCATCGATTGAATTTGATTTGAAATGATTTTCCCATTTTACATTCTTTTTTCTATAGAGACATACAACATTGTTTTTTGCTTGTGAAGATTTTCTCAGTATTGGATTGGAATACATCTGCACCATCACTTCCCTTCGGAAAAGATTGATAAAATTTAACTTTATGTCAAAATGTTCACAACCAATTAAATTCTTTGAAAATTTTTAAGCAGTGCACTTATAAAAAAACATATATAAAAGGTATGATTTAGAATGACAGTTTTCCAAAACACTCCTCTTACATTCATCTAGAAATTTATGAGATACGTTGTTTCCAGCGTAAAACCACAAAATGTCGTAAATCATGTACATTATGTTTACGTTTTTAGTTTTGTGCTTTGAAAACAAATGTTTTACTTGGTTAAAAAAATATGAAAAGAGCTAAACGCAGAATATTTTTTTTATCAGGAAAATATTGTCATTTCCAGTGTTGTACCTTTGAAAATATATTTTGAGTACTGTAGCTTAAAGTGGAATTGAAATAAAAGTCGTTGTTTTTTATGTATTTCTTATGTTTTACCAAGATGTTTACGGCAGTATTGAACTGGAGTCTCAACACAATTATTCATAAAACTTTAATCAAACAACAATAAATTGATCAATGATTTAAAACCAATAAATTCAACAATTATTGTTTTTGCACCAACAAAGAAATTATGTCAATTGTTCATGCGTTTTTAACCAAAAATAAATCAATTGCTATTATCTATTTTCTGTGTTCAGTGATTTTTAATTACACAACAATTTTCAAGTTACATAACACTACTATTATATAATACTCTAGTCTATAATTATATTTTAATTATTAATTGTTTTTCCCTGATTTCTGTAATTCGATTTAACGTAAAGCTTGCAATTTTGGTTTTACCACTAAAACAGTTTATAATTAATTTAAAGACGATACCAACAGTCTTCTAGCGTAGAGAGTAACAATACGTGAAAGATTTCTTTTCTACACAAAATCTGTAAAAATAATAATAATGAAACATAAAAAAAACAGAAAATTGATAAAAATTGCAATGTTATGTTTAAAATCGAATAAAAAATTTCAAGACTCACGGCTTGCAACAATCTTTCAAAATGTTACTTCAAAAATACAGCAATTGTTAAAATTATTTTTAAAAGAATGGATAAAAGAATCCAAAAAGTAATCTCCACTTATTATTATTGATTTAATATTGTTAATTTATTATTATTACTCATATGTTTCCTAGCTTACACACACATGAACATTTGTGAGTTTTTCAAATACGAATTTTAGAATGTTATGAAGGAAAATCGATAAAAATTCCTTAAAAATCTGTGTATGCCTATTAAAGAGAGAAAAGTGAATGGTATTTACTGAACAACATTTCCAAAATTTAATTAATTCATTGAACAAATAAAACCGGTTTGCTCAAAAATTACCAGCTTTAACGGACCACATCAAACGCTAAAAAATGAATTATAGCGAAAGAGTTAATTAAAACGCTTCATTTTTAGGAGGGAAAAAAATGTGAAACGATCCGTGAGAAGAAAGAGAAGTTAAAGGAAATTTATATTAAGGCTTTTTCATTAAATGCAAATGTCTCACGGTTTTTCTACAGTTATTACAGTTAGAAGAAACTAAATTGAACCCTCCGCTAACCATTTTTCAATCTGATTATATTTTATACGTTATTAGTGTCAAGATAGATTTTTTAGAGAAATATTATTTGCTTCAAAAAATAAGTACAAACAATTTTTTTTTCCTTACGCAATAAGAATTGTATTTAATTATGCATTAATTATAGCTAGTATTTAATGGCAAGTTCAAGATGATGGATGCATTTCCTGTCGATTTTTAATGAAATTGGTTTATTATTACTATTATTATTTTGTTACTTTTCTTCCTTTTTAGCAATTTCTAGAGTTATATAGTTTAATGTGAACGAATTGCAATTTACTGAACATAGTTTGATAAATTTTTATTGTTCAAGGTGTAAACATTTCGATTGTTGCTAACATAAGAAGGATGAATTTCTGGTGATAAAATAATGGTCTAAATATTTTTTACCCAACTGTTGTATTAGACTGAAAATATTTGGGCTGAAGAATGATTATTAATTCTGCGCAAGCGCAAGGAATATTTTTGCCTTCAAAAATATGCTCTGATCTTGGGCAGATGAGAAAAGACAAGTTTTTTTTTTGTCTTTGTCGCCTCTGGTGTGAAAGCGCCCTAATAAGGTCACGGAGACTTGAAAGCATGTCGTGATGTAGCAACAAAAGTGACACGACTCAAAAATTTGATTCTGCGACTTTCTATCTTGCAAAACCACTTATAAAACTATGTAATACGGTTCTGAAAACACATTTATATAAACTATGTATTAATATAAAATTTAAATAAGGAACAATTAAGTTATTTTCGCTAATTTGGAATCAAATCAGTTCTTTAATTTCGGTAAAATATTGTCCTTAAAAACTATATTTGTTTATTAAATATATTTTATTAAACAAACAAATATATTGCTTTTAGGGCCGATTTTCTAAGAGACAATCTAATTCAGTTTTCATGGCTTGTATGCAACCGACAGTTAGCCCGATATAAAAGCATTTCTTTCAAGCTGAAAACGACGCCTTCAAGTTCACGCATCCCTTTAGAGATGCTAGAAAAACTATGGAAGTGGCCTGACCTAACATGAATATATTGTACAAAAAATAATATCAACATATTTTTGGCTGTTGAATTTTCATATTTAATTCCTGTAATAATATACCACAAGGCACTGAAATTAAAATGACATGTGAAATATTTTATAGCTTTCATTTCTTTTCAAATCTACAATTAATCTTGTAATACAATCAGAAACGAAATTCAGATAGTTTTAATTTATAAAGCAACAAAAAACTTGCATCAAAAATTGTTTATTAGCGAAAATAATTTTCAAACAAACATTTACAAAATAATAATAATAAAAATTTTGTGCTGAAAATGAAAAATTGTACTTTAATTTAAAAATATTTGTGTTCTATGATGAGTGACTTAAATAGTCCATGAGAGCAGCATTTTTTAAACATTAAATCCCTACTTCAGTGCTTTCATTTCATAGTTTTTTTTCAAAAATTTATCTTTAATTTAAAAAATGTTCATATATAAAATCAAATTTTGGAAGAAAATGATAAATTTATGCCTAAATGTTTTTGATCTGTGTATTTTTTTTGCACATATGGGTTTATAGGGGCAACTTTTTATCAACTTGAAATTTTGAATTTCCAAAAAACGTTAGTTACGATACACCCTTCTGTGCATGAATAGCTATGATTGCTTATTTCCAAGCACTACTTAATAAATTCCAAGATTATTAAGGAATTACTTTTAACTTCTTGTAACGTTCTACAGTTGTCTTTAAGACATTGGAATTAATTGAACTACGATATGACAATGTTACAGCTAAAAAAAATCTGCAGTTTAGTGGCTTTTATTTTTATTCTTTTGCTTATTCTTTTATTTTTATTAAAGACTAAAATGCCCATTTCAATTCGAAAATTAAAATTCAATTAATTAAAGGTGATATTTAAACTTGAAGCAAAAGGGAAATTAATGCTTCTCAACACAATTCACATATGGACATTATTAAAGCAATCAATCTTCGAGATTCCTTGGGATAGTGAATCCTCAGAAAATAATTTTTAACCTAAGAAGCAAACGCGATGTGCAATCAATTATCTCCATGATCTCTTCAATATTGATCATCATGTTGAAATTTATCAGTGGCTAAAAAGATTGTTCCTTAAACAAGTTAGAGTTTGGAAGTAAGATTAAGATTAATGATCCTTTAGTGAAGAAAGCATTGTCAGAAATTATGAATGAGTTCTTTGAATTTATTGGCAAAAGCCCCTACATGTGCAGTTGACAAGTTGCTTAACAGTAGTATAATAAATATCCTATATGAAATTTGAATGGAAAAAATTCAACTTAAAAGCAGTTTATCATTAAAAAAATCCCCGATAAGACATAGGGAGGAGAGAAAAAAGTAAACTCATGCGGTTTTATCATAACTGTATTTGCTAGTGGAAAAAATCATGTCCTCACGTAGCATCTTAAGCACGAATTAATAGCACGAAATTGAAGCTGCATGAAGTAGGTACTCTACAATCCTTGAGCAGTGTCTGTCGTAACCTGGGATATAGAAATCCTTGAATGAAGGATAAGTCACTGTTGATTGCAAGCCTTCAGCAGTTACGGGTGGTGATTGTTGCATTCAACATGAGTGATTGTGCCATTCTGTTTCTAAAATTACCGTTATGAGCCTTATCATAATGGATAGTACTACAGGTTAAATGATGATATTAACGTGCAAAAAATGTTCAACAGCTGAAAACACAAACCGTATACAGGAATGATAACTGACATACTGAAATGAAATCAAGTTGAGCCCCGATGAGATTTGAATCCATGAACATAAATTAAAGGCTTCCATTCTGATTCTAATTTCAGCAATGAATACCAAGAATGTCTTTTCTGTTCTAAACTGCAGATGTTAAAGACATCGTCTTAACATAAGCGTCTTCGAGGAAATATTGTAAAGCTTTAGATTTAAAATACTAATGCAGCTAATAACGAAGTGAAATTGTTGCCCACAAAAAAAAAAGAAAAAGTGGCATAACAAATAAATTTATTTCTATTGCTTTTCGAGAAACAGAAAAGATTAGCTAATGGAATTATGAAAAGAACATGAATCATCCAATTGAAATTGATGGAACCGGTTAGGTTTAACATCAGAATTGAAAAATGTGTTCTTGCGGATGGATTAAGAAAAAGTAAACTACATGAAACAACGACTGGATTTCATTATGATGTGTGTTTTTTGTGAAAAGATTTTTATTAAAATATTTCTTACTTTACAATTTAAAGTTATATATATAATATATATCGACATCTTTTTGTAAGTCAGTTGTACATTTATTTTCTCCTAAAATCGCGGGCATATTGAAACATTATGTTTAAATATTATCACTTTTCTACTAAAAACAGTTTGAATTTCATTTTTAAGAAAAAGGAATATGTGGAGCTCTAAATATGGAAGTTTCAACCGATAACAAAGGATTATTTCGAATTTAAATTTTAAAGCCGATGCCTACTAATGCTATAAATAGATGTTATACAGGAGAGTAGTATCGTTTGTTCTGAAGGAATTTTTGGTTATTTATTATTTTTTTTAATACTGAATTTAATTTTGTTCATTTATTTACTTAGCTCTTACATTTATTGAAATGTTGGACAAAAAACGTACAGAAGTTATTGAGAGGTAACAGTTTCACAAAACTTCTTTCTTTGTCGTTATTTTGGTAGAAGAATTAAAATCTTAAATAAAATATAATTCCACCTTATACATACATTCGACATTGATTATATTTGCTATAATTTTATTTTTCTTTATAAATACAAAACTTTCGTCAAAACATGTGTGTGCCTCAAAATGAGCAAATGTAATTAAACTCTACAGACTTTTATTTTTGTGTTTAATTTTTAAAACATTCTTTATTAAAATTAGCTACATCAATATGAAACTATATAAGCTAGTACATAAATGCTTAACATATAATATCCACAAAACTATTTTCAATAATTAATACAAATTACATTAGTCTGAAATCATCATAAAAGGAAATATTAATAAGCAACCATTTCTGGTCCTTCCAGCTAATAATTTTATCTCTTCAAGCGTGCAGCAGCCCGTGCCAGATAAAATTCCCAGGTACCATCTTGTTGCTTGTAAAAGAACTGGTAGAATAATAGAAGAGGAGCTAAAATCTTATTTCTGCTGTCGCCAGTTGCATTCATAAGCGAAACTTTCTGTTCCGTTAACTTCGAATTCCTCATCTTTTCTTCTTCAGACGCATTTTCAGTAGACCTAATCTATCTGCGTCAAGAATTTTAATTAACTTTTGTGCTGGAGCTCCCTTCAACAAATTGAATAGATTCGTAGTGGGATGTTTCTTATAACGTGAAGAGGTAAAAACTGATGTTTTAAAGGAAAAAAGACAAAGAATTCCTTAGTTTTTTTCTTAACGGGTCTAGATGCGTTCATTTTAAAATTTAAAAAGGTTTACTTTGAGTTATTCTTCATTTATTTCTTTATCTACTTTAATAAACATAACTTCCGCACAGGGTTATTTACTTATTAAAAAACATTTTTTATATATGTATATACACGAGCTTGTGTTTATAAAGGCACCGCTTTTAAGAAACATCGGTTATTACATGTAAATAAATCACCAATTAAAATATGTTTACATTGAAGATAGCGCTAACACCTTTACGTCAGTTTTAAGGCTTTGTTTTTTCATGATTTAATTTTTCAGTTTTTAATTTAAGTTGAAAGGACGTTATAAGTAATCCTACAATTAATCTCCATTTCCGCTCAAAGGCGACAAAGAAACCATTCCTGTCTTTTCTTATCCACGAAAGGGCAGAGCCTTTTTTTTTTTTTTTGCCTTCAAAAATATTTTCTGCGCTTGCAGAGAGGAGAAAAGAGTATATAAAAATATTCTCTTTGTCGCCTTTGGTGAGAAAGCACCCAAAAGAGAGGTCAATACTCTTTCTCGTGTAACTGTCGGGGCATTCAAAGTACCAGCCACTGGATTTTTTTAATGGAAAAGTTGTTCTCATGCATGCTGCTCTTTGCTTTAAGTAAATCGAGATTTCGCTACAAAAAAGAACACTTCAAGTATCGTTTTTGTCAATGAAGCTTAAATCTGTTCTTGAGCAGTTATATATAAATATGTATATATATGCATCAATACGTACTGAAAACGAAAAGAAATATATATTATATATATATATGTGTGTGTGTGTGTATTTATCTACATATGTGTGTGTGTATATATATATATATATATGTGTGTGTGTGTATTTATAAAATCTACATTAATACTAAACAAAACAGGAGCACTATTAGTCAACATTCATTAAAAACTTTCTATATCTTTTCCAATTAGTTTGCATCCTTTTTTTAATTAAGCAACTTTCACGTTAGGATTATACACGAAACATAAACTGGAATCAATTCAAACTTCAATCAATCCTGTTTTGTGTTTAATATATCAGTTGAACAAAATATTCTCTTCCGTGTAATATAATCCACGCGCCATTTTCATTTTCTCCATTGTTTTTGCTTCCCTTCATTTCCTTTTCAAAGACGAATTTTTCGAAATTCTAATCAGCTTATATGACATATTTAATTAACTTCTCTCTTCTGCAGTTTTAAATCAACCGCTCTAATGTTTTTCAATGGAATGGAATTTTTGTGTCAATATTTTGTTTTATTTTGCTATTTATCATAAACAAAGGAGTCGTTTATTTTTAATTATCATGAATTCATTGTCTTTAATAATATTTCCATTTCTTTCCTCGAGAGTTAAGCTGGCAATTCGAAAGAAGAAATGCAAATTTTGTAATTATTTCTACATTTTTAAAAAATTACTAAATAAATTGTGGTTATGATTGGTAATGAGAATTAAATATAATTTAGAAAAAGGAGTCATTTTTTAACGGCTTCAAGAATATAATTTAAGCTATACTTTTTAATCAAACGATCTTTCTTGCAGACATTTTTAGCGTAAATTTGCAAAAAGCATTATATTCTTGTATCGTTACGTACACTATCCATCACTATATACAGTATAAGGGAAACACAGATTAGGTCTAATACTAAATTATTCGTAACTACAGGAATGTTATACAAATACTATATTACAATAAATATATATTGTCTAGTTATTATCGCAACTAAACAATGTTGTGTATTATGAGTCAATATATTATTGACCAATATATTATTTAAAATAAAGTACGTACCTGTTCTCGACCTTCTTCTATTCTTCTATACTTTGTTCTCGAAATTCGCGACTACCAGTCGGGAACGATTCCATTTCTCGAAGGGGTTATGCACTTAGACTACAGTTTGGAAAGTTTTATTTTAACCAACTATTTTTTTTTCTACGACTTTGAATTATTCGACTTCTTGTTTTAATATTTGGCACAAAAAGAAAAAAAAAAAGAACGCAGCTAGTTTGTTATTCTTCGCAAAAAGTAAAGATGTCATCATCTTTATTTCTTCTATTACCCCAAATTCGATAAAATTGAAGAAGTCCTAACGCATGCGTAAAACGAAGGAAGGTTTCGGCTTAGAAACGCAGACAATACTCATGTCATCACGTTCTTGTAAATGTCAATGAGTCCACGTTACTGTTTTGAAACGTAGCCAAAAACAATATTTTGAACGGTATAAAAAATAGTAAAACTCATTTTATGGAATGTTAATTGAAACAGTAGGTTTACAGATAATTGCTTAATTGCTTTATTCCAAAAAAACAATTAATTTGAGCTTCTAGGTATTGGCGATGAAGTCCGTTAGAAAGATATTTATGGGCTTAAGTTTATAAGTTAGCGAGCTTTAACCTGGCAAGACGCATGCGTTGGCTTTCATGTAAAAGTCACCCAACTCCATAAAATTTGATGAGCTAAGAGATAATTACAGAAGTCCCTACGTAATTACACATCAAAACGGATAATGTAAATCTTGTGCACGTAATTTTTTGACTGCTACGCAACAGTATACACGAACTTTTTTAAAATATAATTTTGATTATCTTTATACATTATTTCGTTTTATTTTTTATTAATATATATTTAGAATAAGTTACAGTAAGCTATTTTAATTGCGTGTAAATCACTTAATGATTACCAATGATGTAAAGTTAAAAATTGAAAAAAAAAAAAAAAAATTGGATTGTGTTTACCTCTGCGAGTGATGTGTGATAATGGAGGGTGAAGGACTTTTCTTAGCCTCTTCTTCTTCTTTAAAAGCGTAAGAACCTGATGCAGGTCTTAGCTGCTCCAACAGCACTCTTTTTCCAACTCAGTCGATCCAAAGAAGTTCTTTGCCAGTTTTCTTAGGCTATTAAAATTTTTTTACAAATGACAAAAGAGTATTCTTCTGAAAGTTACAAGTTTTGGAGTTACTGTTTTTCCAGAGGCATGCATTGCATATAACTATATTGTTTACAACTTGTTCTCAAAATGCAAATGTCTGTTCATGCCGTTTACGTGATTGTGGTTGAGTTTCTACTGATCTTTCTCTTACTTAGAGGACTATAGTACCGACGGGAACCGCAAACGTTTAGTTACCCAGATATGTCTCCATGTCCAAGCTAATCAAACTCACGACGGATTATTTACAACTAAATAGTATACGGTGAACCATTCTTTTATTGTACTCAGGATGTTGTGTTCCCACCGACATCAATAAAATCCAATTCTTGAATTTTCATTGTCGCACGTTATTGGTTCTGCATACTTTAATTCAGACGCCCTCGAATTGCAATCACTTATTCATTGGAATTTTTTTATTCTTATATTAAAATGTTTGTTCAATTAGGAGGCTACGAGTACAATTTACTAAATGAGCTGATGCAATATAGCTTATATAAATAATCACTGTCGGCTAAACATTCATAGCAGCAGAAGTATTCCTTTACCCTTGCAGAGTCAAACTCACTTGCCAATGTTTTAATGTTTTAACAACAATTTTGCAGTTTAAGTGCGGAGTGTTGAGAATACAAAATTGAACACTCATGGTTTAATGTTGGATACCTTTATTGTCTATTCATATATTTATTTTTCTGGCTAGAGTAATTTTATCATAAGGATACGGCAGCTTCACGCCGCAAATTTTTTTTTAATGTAATATTATTACATCTCCTGTATATTAGTTTGCATTTTTGCTTTATGCATATTCTATATTGCTGTTATGAACTGAAATTTGATACTAATATGCTAGAATTTTTAGAATAAGTTAATTTCGTACGTATTACTTACAAAAATAAATCTCTTTTTTTTAATAGTTTGGAAATTTCGAAAAAAAAAATTCGTTTCAGAAGCGGTTCAAATAGGTTCAATGGTTCAATCGTTCAGGCGGTTCAAATACGTAAAATCTTCCGTAGTCTCTTTTTTATCGTTTTGTTCTCTAATTCTGCTTGAACCACATGTATTTTTTTATATCATAAGATATGCCATAGAGCGCACTTTTTTTGAAATATGAGACTTGACAGCTGTTTCCAAAAGCTGGGAAACGCCCGGTGGGAATAGAAACATATTTCACTTTGGAGGACTATGTCTTCTTTAAGGTGATGCTTCATATTTTGTGTTGACACCTTCTGATTTATGTGTTCTGCTTCAGGGATATAAAATCTAATTCTAAGAGGTTTTATAGATTCAGTTGTTCTTTCCCATTTGAATTTACTTGTTTCAAAAACAATTCAGCGAAAGGATAGTAAGGAATAAATAATTTATGCTATATCCATCCTACTTTTGTCTTTTTAACGTACAATTGTTTCCACCGCGTAGATTTCTACTTTCTTGCATTGATACAGAAGTGATTTCATCTATCTGATATTTATTATAGGAAGTTAAAAAACGTTTTTCTCTGCGACTTTTGAGATATAACACTTCTCCTCCTCAACTGCCAAATCACGTGATTTGTCTAGCCTATTTTTGGTGATGTTATTTTCATCCCTTGGCGGACAATCGATCTACACCACAAAATTGGAAAATAAATAAATAAATAAATAAAGGCGCAAGATTTTTGCTCAGCAAAAAAAATTCGTTTTTGCTCTGTTGCAGTAGTTACAAACCCCTAAAAGGGGAAATATTTTATTTTTTGCGCTAGAAATAACTTATGTGGATATGGTCACGCAGGTATTTTAAATTTTTTACCACGGGCAACGCCGTGGCAGTTTATTATATTAAACCATCGAATAATTACCCAGTCATAATCACCAAAGCCTAATAATTTAGTCATTATTTTTAGTGTCTATAACAGTCAATCATTGTAATTAAAGTCTGCATAATTCAGTCATCAAACAAATCATTGGGGGAAAAAATCCTGAAGTTTGGTGAAAATTGATTCAGTTTTGTGATAAATCGCTAGAATTTCAGTAAAAATTACCGAAATATTAGAAAAAAAGAAAAAAAAAATCGTAAAAACTTAAAATTACGAAAAGTTCGAAGTTGATATGTGTAGTTTGGCCAGGCGCCTGTTGTTGGTGTACATTTTGTATTGTATTGTATTGTATTGTAATATAAATGGTTATTCTCTCGAAATATGACAAACGACAGTCGCACACGGAACTATAAAATGCGCACTGGACTGTAATTCACTGAAACTGTACTATAAATGAAGTGAAACTCCTACAAAAGATAATACTTTGTTTCAAGTTTAATAACCAGCATTATTATTAACATTTTAAAATGATTGGTTTTAATAATTTTAAATCAAGTTAAATTCCCAAAGAATTATTTTTCTGGCATGTGACAAACAGTGCTTTCATTAATTGTTAGCTTAATCGTATTCTAGCTCTAAAAAGTACTTATTAATGCTCAGGGCATGATTTATAAAACTATTTTAAGAAAAGGAAAAAGTTTGTATGTCAATAATTTTTATGTTACACTTGTTTGTATAAAATCAAACTCGAAGTATGGTGAATTTTCATTTTAAATATTTTAGGGTGCAATTGTCGATGAACTATCTGGCTCTTTGTAAAATGCTAATAAGTGTTCATAAATGAATAGACAAACAATTAGATTATTTTCAAAATAAAGCAAAAAAATCTTTATTTAATTTGTCTTACTTATTGAGAATTACTCAGTAAATATGAAACAGTAAATACGGAAGGTTTGTTAAAAACTTAAATCCCCCTCCCCCCTCAGGGAAAAAAAATTTGCTTGCATGACTATTTAGAATTGGCGTTTAACTTTACTGCGGATCGAGAGGTTTAGACAACCCTGAAGACGGAAGTCTCTCATGGGAATGTTTGGCAAATAAAGAGCAAAAGACGCATTTTTAAACTATCTAAAAAATAAAATTCGTGCATCTGAAATGCAAGAGTTTCGTATTAGCCTGATGAATTATATGGTTTTTTATTGTTTGAAAACATCTTGATATAAGTGAAACTGCAGTCAAATGGACTTTTGCTGTTTTCCCCCCATGCAACTCTCAACGCAACTAAAGCATTTTAAACCAAGGCTAAACTTAATCGTAACCGTTACTGTTAAACAGAAAACTGGATCAAGTTCAGCCTTGTTAAAACAAATAAAGCAAGTTTAATGACACTATTTTCCAGAATACAATGACTACAGTGTATTCGCATTTATACATAGGCGTATGCACGTAGGTATCATTTTTTTATATGTTATTAAAAAATATATTTTTTCGGATTTTAGTTGAGCCGAACGTACCTGAGAAAAGGTAATACCATCCGTTATTGAATGTGCAAAGAAACGAGCAAACTGTCCGAAAGAGAAAACAAATTAGATTGTTACGGCCAAACCCAGCTTGTTGAATGGTTAAGTCGTTAGTTTAAGCATTAAATGCATATTAATCTTGGTCGTTATCGATTTGTTTACTTCACCAGCTGATAAACCAGGAGCTGGTAATTAGCGAGCCCAAAGTTTAGAGTTTGAGCCTTTACTTTCCACTCCCATTAGTATAAGTAAAATACTACCTGAGGATAAGCATTAGCTTATTTATGTCATACAGATAACAGTGTAGAGCGTTTTTCGTAACTTTGTTGCTGCATTTTACTAGAAATTCATCAGAGTGTGCATAACTAATTCTTTTTTCCTTAAAATATTCTACAACTAGAAGCATGTTTTGCAAAGAGTTTGAGAAACATTACTAAAAATCATGCTTTATTGATTGTGACAAGAAGCAGACGCGCAATTTTTACGAATATTTTCCGAAAACTGGTTATTTTTTTGATAAACTGAAATGAAATATTTTCAATTATTTTGAACCTAGCTGCATGACATGACTTTGCACAGAATATTTCTGTTATTCTGTCATTCCGTGGCAGAGGAAGACTTATGTCATGTGACCCATGCTCCTCTGTTCTTTACAAACAAGGAGGAAGTTATTAAAAAATCTTTTATCAGAACAACGACAACAGTCTTTTGAAATTTCAGTCTGAGTAAGAGCAGAAGTCAATTAAAGTCCCCTTTACATGCACGACATTGGTCACAAAAAAATCCCAAAGAATGAAGACAACAGCTCTTAAATAACGTTAGCGCTTCCCTCAGGGTTCGAAATTAGAACGTAAAAGTTAGTCGTCGTTGGCACCTAGCATTTTTGTTTTAGTTGCAAAGAATATTCTGCTAGGCGTAATTTTAAAATAATGCAACTTAATTAAGCAGAGATATCAGCTGGCAACTGTTAAGACAATTATATAATTGTTAAAAAGTGTCCTGAACTATCACAATCTAAATGAGGAAATTATTAATATGTAAAAAAAGAATCGAAAATCAAGTTCCATTAGTAACTTTTGAGGATTTGATAATTTTAGTTTAGTTGATGCATCCACCCAAATATTTATTTTAATCAGCGCTCAATGAAATAAAATATTAAGTTAATCGGTTTAACTATTTTTTCAAGTATTATACTTCATTTGCATGTAAAAATAATTAAGAGTACAAAAGTGTGAAGGTTAAAAAGCTCTATAATCGTGACAGCTACAGTAGCTTTAAAGCTCAAAAAGATATATATATATATATGAATATATAATTATATAAGTAGATGGGAAGAAAAAAGGGGGGGGGGGGAGAACGACGAATAGGTAAAAAATTGTAGTTGTCGAACTAAAACTTTCATAAAAGTTAGGCGCCAAAAATGACGACCGGATGGGAAATCGTGGTCGTCAAATGGAGATTTTTAGGTGCAAAATACGACTAACGACCTCTAATTTTGAACCTGGCTCCCCTTAAAAATCCCCATAAAAATAAGAAAAATAAAGATAATAATGTTTTTTTTGGTAGGGTTTTTTTTTGTGCCGCTCTTACAGTTCTGCTCATTTTGGGTTATAGAACTATTAGTCCATACGTAAATACGGTATAGGCCCTGACGATAGGTCATGAGAAAAATTCTTTCAATTATTTCCTGTTCCTTTCTCAAAATCAACTAATTATGTATTTTATTGTTTCTAATTTTTTATTCAATGTACAAATTGCAAACAGTTTAAAGCCATTACATAAAATGATCCTTATTAATACGTTTTCTTAAACATGATTTACGTTTAGTATATAATTACTATTTTCCCTCTGACTTTGAATTTTACCGGAGTATTCCTTCTATGTGCAGGAAAAAGATCGATGGTTGTAGTGAAACGATGGACCGATGGCGGTCGACAGCTGCTGCCCTCTATTGGACAGTTCTGTTGCTAATACTTTTACTGACCAATGCAACAGCTTATGGTAAGTTAATAACTTCAATAGATTTGATCAATTTAACTTGCTCTTATTCTTCTTTTTAAGGAAAAAGAGGAAAAAGAAAGAGATTCAAAAATTACTAGTTGAAGGTGAAAATTTAATTTTAAAACTCACTTCGAATGTTTCATCATGATTTCACTAGTATTTGTAGTTTACATTCCCAAAATGCATTGGCTATTTAAATTTCAGCTTATCCATTATACTTAACATAAATATTTTCTACTTTACTTCTTCTTTTTCTTCTTGACATGGTGTAGCAAAATTAAAATTTAAAATATCTAAATGAGATATATTTTCTTGTTTTGAAAAAAAAAAAAAATCCTAACAATGGGTAGCAGAATATTAATTTTAAGACAGAACATATGGAACTAAAACCAGAAGAAATTATGAATTTTATTACTTTCTAATACATTCTAAAGAAAAAAAGAGAAGAAGATGAAAAGTTTGTTCTTAAAAACAAAGTGTTTTTTAAAAATGTTTAAAAAGTGTTATCCATTTTCCAGTACAATTCATATCGTAGCAAGTGAAAAATAGGTTGATAAAATTTTAGTAAATTTTACAGTTAAATATGAAGAGTTTCAATGGGTCATTTTCAGGGATTCCTTCCTTTACAGAGCTCAATCTCTACTTTGTTTTTCTCCGCAAAATGGAAAATAACTAAAATATATTGAAATTTTACGAATTAGAATGTAATCTTTTTACTAATTACAGGAACTATTTAATATTTATTCACTTGTACTATTTTTCCTCAGTAACAATAGAAATAACAATAAAAATGAAACATATAAAAAAAATTTCTTAATTTTGAACTTCGAGAACATAATGCAAATGCAACGCTAGGAGACTGTAAAAAATAATTGCATGTAATTCAAGCACAAATGAGCATTAAAATGATTTAATTACGTGAAATTATTTTTTACAGTTTACTTGTGCACAAAGTTCCTTTCTTATTTTTAACGCGAGGAGAGTCAATATGATAAATTTGAAAATGATCTCTTTTCGTGCCAAGCGGTGAGCCTAAGGCCAAAACCTGTACAAAAACCCTGATAAACTTCCTTTTGTATGCTTTTTTTTTTTTGGACAGAAAAAAATCGTAATTTGTGCGAACGTTAATATATAATCTTAAACATCCACACATTAATAAATATAATTTTTAAAAATAAGTTGCGGAAATATTCAAACAATTAGATAGGAGCATAGGTACCCACTTTTATTTATTTAGTAATTAATTTATTTTTGGCTGTAATGAATTAATGTCATTCATAACTATATTTTAGCCCTGTTGATTATTTCACTGTATTACTCAAAGATGGCGCCACTATTTCAAACAACGATATTTTCAAACAATATTTGGCACTCGGCACTTCTTTCATTTATTGCAGTAAAAGGATGCAGACCTTGAAGCTTAGACTGTCATATTTTAAAAAATAATTAATCATTCAAACCATTGACGGAAAAAAATGAAAAATGAAGAATTTTCCCTCTTGTTCATTTCATGTTTTAGCATCAAGCACAAGAAGACACCCTTTTTTTTAATTTATTTTTATATACTAAGGGGATAAAGCGAGACATTTCTTAAAATTTTGGCGAAAAATGGACAGGTAATTTAACATGGTGTTAAAATCGACAAAAAGAAAGCAGGTAAAAAGAGAAAGAAAAAAGGAAAAACCTCATTCGTTTGAAATTTAATTAATTAAATGATGCATACTAATTTTGCTTTTATTTATTTCTTTCTTTCTGCTTTTGGAAACAAAAAACTAGAAAGAGAAGAAAAAAGGGAGATAAAAACTTCATAATGTCTGCAATTTTCTTAATTTTTTTTGGTCTAAAAAGGAAATTTTTAATGTTATTAGTTGTTTCGTCGAAAAGGTTTGAATTTCTCTCGTGGGGGATAATGCTGAGAATTTTTGAATTGTTCAAAAAATAACCTAGTTATCATAGGTAGTTAAATATCTTCAAATGTTAGTTTAATTCGATGTTGAGAAAAAGTATGCTATGATCCTATGTAGGAAAATGAACAATCAAGTATCACCCTTTTTAATTTTCTTTTGTTATTTTTAAACCTCTAATGGCAAGATATACAGTGGAACCCCGCCATTCGTCCGCCTCGTTATTCGTACAACTCGCTATTCGTCCAATTTGTTCAAGAAAAATTCAACTAGCCATTTGTACTTGCCCTGCGATTCGTACGGCGCCAAGGGCTAGCTGGGTTGCCAGTTTAGCTTATTTTAAGAAAAAAAATCGAGAAATTAAGTTTATTTTGAACTTGTCTGGAAATAATTTATTTGGCGTTTTAGTTTTTTTTTTTTTTTCAATTTTAATACTTTTTGAAATTTTACTGACAATTTTAACTTTCTAAGGGGGCAGCAACAGGAAGTGGTTGAAGAACTTTCTTCTTCAGAGGAGGAAAGTAGTAAGGAAGGCATTTCCTTTGCAGAAATTAAAGAGCTGTGTTACCCCTGCGAGAAAACACAGAGAATAGTGGGAAAATGGCATCCCAACACTGCTCTCGTCAACAGCATTAACTTGTTCAACGACAATCATTCGATAAGATCATCAATAGAAAAATTGCGAACAAGCGTCAAAGGCAGACGACATTGGACAGGTTTTTAGAGAAAGAAACCCAAGATTCTTCTGGTGCAAAAAGACTGAAAAATGACAGAACATCAGAAAGGGAGAAAACACCTGAACGCATGTTACCTGATGTTTTTATGGAAGGGGCTCTTCCAAACATTTCTCTTTCTCCTCTCAACATTCCACTTATGCCATCAGCTCACCTTAGTACAAGCAAAGTGCAGTTAGATTTTTATTTATGTATAATTTCATGTACAGTACTGTACATTAGTTTTTCATAGGTTTAAATAAGCAACCATCTGTGGGTCTGGAGCGGATTAATCTAATTTACATAGTATCTTATGCGAAAAAATAACACAGTGACACTATTTTTAACTTTTTATTTGTCCTTTAGATGAAATTATGTGATTCTATATAAACAAAAGGTGCTTGATTCAAATACCCAAACCAAAATGGTCCATCACGTACCGTTTTTACCGGAGACCCACTTCTCATACTTATACAAATTGGTTATAGAAGAATGTAACTGAGGCTTACTTATTGAAACTGCAAACACTAAAATGATTTTTTTTTTGGCAGTTTCAACTTGTAATCATCTGTTGGTGTACCCTGGTAACATATCAGCAATATTCAGTTTGCATACTTCCATTCCATCGACCGCTGAAAAGCTTTTCAAACACAGATATCCCGATGAAACTTTTCCTCATGCTCTTTATTAATTGCGCCAAGGTTTTGAGGAAAGAAATCCATATGGGAGTCCGAAAAGTGTAGTTTTAATGACATAAAGCAACCTGTAATACAAAAGTATTTTATCATGTAACCAACAAGATCTTCGTAGTTTTTAGCTTTCTCATTTCCAAGGAAATGTGAACACACTGATTTGAAGGCCATCCAGGCTGATTTTTCCGCCTCTGACAGTTTGTGTTCAAATTCTTCATCATGAAAGACTTCCTTAAGTTGTGGGCCAATAAAAACCCTTTCTTTTACTTTTGCCTGACTTGAATCTTTGAATTTGTTCCTGAGATGCAAGAAACCACTCCTTCTCTGTCCAGAGCTATTACAAATATTTCATTAAACGAAGTTTAATGTGAAATTGTGGAAAAAAAGACACATTGTAGATTTACAAGTGCTCATTTGATACGTTTTTGCCACTCATAATTTTGAAATTTCCTTTGTGTTTGCAGAATGTGCTACAGGAATAAATACGGAAAAAAATCCTTAGATGGAGGAGCACTGAAACAAACTCTACTCTGCTGAATTGCGTTCATGTTCTAATGCTTGAAATAATACATTCACATCACATCAGTATGCTATTTTTTCTTTTTCCAAAAAATAGTCTACAAAATACCTTTGTCGTCTTGTAAATGACTCGAAACTTCAAAAAAGTAGATAAGACTTTTGTTGCCAAAAATGTCGCTAACGTAACCAAGCTCATTAAAAAGGTCTCTAGAATGGCAACGATCTGACTGTCAATAAGAAAGATATAATTTATAATAAATTAAGCAAATAAATCACGAAAATATGCACATTTATCCCAAGAATACGTAAAAAGCTAAAATGAGGAATTTTGGGAAAATCGTACGTGGTAGGCAAAAAATAATTGCATACAAAACATGCATAAGAAACACATATTTTCTAGTGTAATTCGCCATTCGTGCAACTCGCCATTCGAACTGCTTCATGGAACGAATTGTGTACGAATAGCGGAGTTCCACTGTATATATATATATATATATATTCTATAAAGCCACATAAAAATTAAATTATACGATCGAAGGTTCAAAATTCGGAATTAACGCATAGCCCTGAACAAAGAGTAAAAATCCATGTGAAATTGAAAGCATGAATAAATGTATATAATAAAATAAAATTAAAAAAAAAACTTACATTTAGTATGGGATTGAGCAAAATTGGTAGATGAATGGACGATTGGTATGAGTTATTTACTAATGCTCTATATTTGGCTGAGTCGGGCTTAGCCCCAGGTTAGAACTTATTTAACGAAAATATTTAAGTCGATTATACTTGTTGTTAGTTAAACGTTTTTAGAGTTTTACAATTTTGACACAGTTCTTATACGAGTTAAAAGATATTTCATAAATATATTTCTTTTTTAATTTGAGTATATTTTAAAGATTTTAATCAATGCCACAAAATTTAAATGTACCCAAAAACAAATTTGTTTTATTTAGTTATTAATAAATAGCAACAAACATCTTAACCTTTAAACTGAAACATTATCACACGCTTATGACACTCTCTAATAAGTAATCAAATATATGTTATAACGCAATTTATTACCTTCTCACATAATACCTGGTTTTAACACACCAGAAAAGAGATGAACTGTTGACATGCAATGTTGCTTTCATAGCTTTGGAATTCCCGTCACGTTGTGATAACGCATTTTCCTTAATTAACCCTTTTGTAGTGTGCTCTGAATTAAAATTTTAATGATTTTAAAGTGTCGCTAGCATTCATTAAGAAACACGCCATTTAAAATTGTAATCCTTTCTACTGAAGTAGCTGAGAATTTTAAAGGAGATATTTTAAACTACGTAATTGTACCTACATTCCAAAGTTGTTGTCAAATTGTAATCTTTACAAGTACAGTGACATTTAACCACGAAATATTTTCGTTTAATTGATTAAGTCTTCAAAAAAGTTTTCATTTCGTTATTATTTTATCGAATGCTTTATAATGGTAAATAATTATTTTTGCAGTTTACATCTGACGCAACAATAATTGGGGGCGGAGGTTCGTTGGCTAAGTCCTATAATGTCTGAAGGTCTTGAAACAAAGTGATGTCACGTGGCACATGTACAAATCCCCATAGGAATAAGAACAACAATCCCTAAGAATCTTTAACACATTAAAGATAACATTTGAATAAGAACAACAGTCCCTAGAAATCTTAGCTTGAGTAAGGATAATACTATCAAAAAAGTAGTCTTTCTTTTTTTTTTTTTTTTGCCAATCAATTTTTATGCAAAAGCAACGGCTTTCGCGCCCGGCGCTGCGCGAGCCTGCATAAGAGCAACAGTAACTAAAATGATATCATATTTTGCGTAATTGCAATTCTCCCAGTAACCGGAGATGCGCAGCAAATCAATGAGATATTTATCAGGTAGAACAGTATAAAGTTTAATGAATAAATATTAAAAATATAGTAAATTCGGAAAAAGTTCTTACCGAAAAAGAAAACATCAAAGTTATAATCTGTAAAATAAAAATATTATTTACTATATAATCAAATTTTTTGTACAAAATTATTTTTTTAAAAATAATAAAGAAGGAATTAAATTAGCGTACATTAATTTAACGGAGATTGCAAATACAGCGATGCCTCATCAAAATGCTAGAAACGTTGATTATTATTATACTAGTACGCCCGGCAGTCATACGAAATGACCGCTGTTCTAGATATTATAAATTGTAATTAAAATGATTTGTGCAAAGGTGTCTTCTAATTCAAACTGAATTACCCAGGTGAGGAGGCGAGGACGTCCCTTCGCTTACAGCCTCACACTACTACACATTTATTTACTATATAATCAAATTGTTTGTGAAAAATATATATTTACCATCCGAAGAACGTATTGAAAATTTTATTATGCTTTTCAAAACAACAGTTTTAACGAAACTGGGGAAAAAGAGCGCTGCCACTCTAATAAGAAAAATATGGAAAGGGCAGACGATAAATAAATAAATTTAAAAAGTTTTGGATGAAAAACTAAAAAAATGACCCTATTTCAGCCCATAACTTTTGTTCTAGTTATCGAATATGGTCAAACGAAGGTGCGGGACCTATGGGAAACCACCCTCGATCGATTAAAAAAAAATCATGAAAATTGGTTCATCCGGTGAGAAGTTATGAGTGGACAAAAAAAAAAAAAAAACGATACACATACAATATGAATATATAACCTCCTTCCTTTGTGAAGTCGGTTAAAAATAAAGAAAGGATGAAATTAAATTCACGTATACATTAATTTTTAACGGAGATTGAAATACAGCGAAGCCTCACTCAATATGACGTTAACGGAGATAAACGTTTCGATTATTAATAGTATATTTGTTACATTTATGACAATAACAATGGCAACTGCATTGATTTGTTTGTTCACACGGCAACTGTAATTATATGTTTGGAAATGAGGGCAACAATGCAAAAATAAAATAAAACGGGTCAAGAAAATCATTGAAAAATTTTAAAAAAATTAATTAAAAAAAACTGATAGAGTCACAACTTTCATTTTTGCGGCGATGCGTTTCTCGGGTCGTAAACATTAACCGTGCCGAATGTGGTCCCGATCGGTAAAACGGCCTAGGATCCTATCGCGGACAGACACAGACAGAATAAGGAGCTTATATATAAGATTTGATTTGTTTAACAATGACAAGTGCATTGATTTGTTTGTTCACACGGCAACTGTAACAATTGTGGAAACGATGCAACAATGCAAATAAAATAAAACGGGTTAAAAAATTGCGTTTTTAATCAATATCTCCGCTAGTTAAAGCCCCACGTGGATGAGTGGTCTTACCGTGATGATGTATAGCCTATATAGCCTTCCTCGATAAATGGTTTATCTACCACTGAAATAATTTTTCAAATCGGACCAGTAGTTCCTGAGATTAGCGCGTTCAAACAAACAAACTCTTCAGCTTTATGATATTAATACAGTGTTCCCTCGCCACTTCGCGGCTTCAGTGCTTCGCTGGTTTTTCCAAAATATTCATCAACAAATAAAAATGAAAAAAATACAACCATGTCGGCAGCCACATTGCGGAAAGAAGCGTTATTTCATGTTGATGCGCGAGAGAGAAGGATCTCTGCATGAGAAACAAAGAGATGTGTTGACTAAGAGTACATACCACGGGCTCTCAAGAGCTCTCAGCAACACAATACTCTTCGCCTCTCTCAGAAATCAATGTTGATTAATGTTTATTACTGTACTAAAACCTTTTTGTAATGAACCTTATTAATTAGAGCCGACACGTTTAAGTAATTATGTATACTGTTGTAATTTTTGTCTTAAATCTGTGAAGTACAAATACTGTTTACATATTTAAAACATTCGTGTACCCACATACACGAAAATTCTTAGAGGCAAATCCTACTTCGCGGTTTTTCAGTTTTCGCGGAAAGTTTGGTCCCCATTAACCGCGAAAAACGAGGGATCACTGTATAGATATAGATAATGGACATAAGATCCAAGTTCCTTTGAAAAAGCCTATTTGAAGGAGCTCTAGTCGTGAAATATTTTTTGATTTGAACAATTTTTGTTCAATTTTGAAGATTTCAAAAAGAAAAAAAAAAAAAAAAAAAACAGTGGCACTTACGGTGAAGTTTGAATCCTATGTGTATCCTGACTTAACAGAGACATATTTGCTTGGAGCAAGCTTTATTGGAAGTTGATGAATGAATAAATAAATAGGCGAATAAATGAATAAATAAATAAGGGAATGAATGAATAAATAAGTGAATGAATGAGTAAATAAACGAATGAATAAAGGAGTGAATGAATGAGTAAATAAATAAGGGAATGAATGAATAAATAATTGAATGAATGAGTAAATAAACGAATGAATAAGTGAGTGAATGAATGAGTAAATGAAAGAATGAATGAATTAATTAATGAGTGGATGAATATGTAATAACTGTTGAAAGAGGTATATTTAAAGAAATTAAGACTTAAAGCTAAATGAGAAAGAAAGCGAGATAGCTAGATAACAAATTTGATGTTGGCGCCTACGGGAAAGTAAGCTCGTATAGTTCTAGACGAAAGTTCTTGTTATAATGTTACTCTTATTATTCTGATGATGAGTTTTATAGCAGCGATTCTCAACCTGTGGGGCGCCCCCCCCCCTTGAGGTGCGCGAGCACACGAGAAGGGGGCGCGAGAATATCCAAGAGAAAATATTACTTTACAAAATTAACTGACTGAAAGGAAAGCACACTTACACATAAAAGCAAAATACATTTCAACATATTTAATAACTTATTAAAGTAAAACAAACTACTAAATTAAAACTTTCTCTATCAAAACATACTAATTTAAAAACAAATTTAATAATTATTAGTGATTTCCTTGGGCCTGTCTTTCAAAGCAAAGTGTTTCGAAGGAAGGCTTAATATTAGAAATAGCCACTTTCAGTTGTTTCTATATTTAGCAGAGATCTATAGTTTGTCTTCAAAGAAGCCACAGCAAGAGCAGGGATTTTCAAGCAGAAAATCCAGTTTCACAAAAGTAGGATGTTGAAAATGGTAATTGAATGCGAAATGGCCTTGTTTTTACTGTAGAAAAATCATGATCTACTAATGCCCAAAATTGAAATACTGATTTATTACTAAATTAATTTTATTACTAAATTACTCGTTTTTACTCTTGTTTTGGCAGTTGTTAAAAATAATTAAAAAACAGAACCAGTACTCAATGTACAGTATTGTTGTATACATTTTATGGTAAGTGGGGGGCGCGATGAAAGTTATGATAGAAAATTGGGCCGCAAATACTAAAAGGTTGAGAAACGCTGTTTTATAAACTATTGCCCTAATTTTAATTACAATAACAAAATGGAATATTCAAAAGAAGCAAATGCCTTGGAGTCATAAAAGGATCTTTTTAAATGGGTAAACTTTTTAGCTTTGTGCGAATTGATGCTGTTTTACGGAAACTGACGATAGAAATAACGACAATGTTTAACACTGGGGTCTATGGGAGTCTCCACTAAATGTTGCAAATATCGCCAAACTGAACAAACTGACACTGGGTTTGGCGTATTAGTTTTGGTGCCTGATGGTCGACAATTTATGACGTCACATCTGTGTATTCTCTTTCATTTTTTCTTTTCAATTATTTATTTTATATTTACTCTCTTCATTCTGAAAAAGCGGAGTAACATCAGTAGCTGTGTGAAGAAAAACAATGAGCAGTCTCTTTGATTGCTCAGTCAAGAAGTTGAAAAGTACGCTTTTGAGATGGGGAAAGCCTTGGTGCTTTCTTTTTAAAAGAAAGCAAGGCACCTAAATGTTTTCTGTTCAGACTACTTTCTCCTACTGATGAAGGTAACATATCAGGCAAAATTTTCTCTCAAAAAAGTTGTCCCTGTTATGTAAACTGTGTGTCTGACTTTACGCTACGTGACACATACAGATAATAACCAATTGATTTATTTTTGAAATGAATTATTCATAGTACTCAATCCTTAACTAATCCTGGGAAGAAACAAAACGGGAGGCACAAAGTTATGCATTTCATACAGTCGTTCCGGAATTACAAGGATCTAGATTTTCATTGAGTAATAGGGGTTATTTGTAGTACCGAAATACTCATATGCAATATGTTTACAATATTGTGAGGTCATTACTTACTGAGTTTAAATCTACACTTTTGAAATGAAACCCTTCGCCATAAAGTTAAGAAATTTCGCAAATAGGAAGGGAGATCATGTGTAAAAAACATATATAGTTTTGAAAAAAAAAATCGAAGAGTCTGTTTTTAAGATTTTTCAATTTGGATTTTTCAACTTTTTGTCTCAAATTTTTATTTGCTATTGTCCTGTTGTATCTCAGGTCAAAAAGCATAACAAACAGAGAGAATGATATTAAGTTTACTTCTCTAGGTCAAACTATTTTGTTTCACAGGGGGGAGAAACGTCAAAGTGTTTTGAAATTTCAGCGATTTTTGCTTTTTCCAAAACAAATAATTATAACGAAAAAAAATCTATAATTTTATGATTTTTATTTTTTAATATGCAAGAAAATAGTATACATAAGTATCCAATAAAGGTTTTGAAGTGTTTTTTTTTTTTTTTTTCCATAATTGATTAGTTTGATATGGTAGTACACAGTTATTGTTCCCTTACTTACAATTTCAATTTCAAATGAAATATGACATTCATTAAAACCTCACCAGAAAATAATGTTCTTAATAATAAAATTCAGAACTCCAATGGTCAAGGGGTGAGATATTCAAAAATAGAAGTAGTTTGATGCTTGAACTTTGTTGCTCACTATTTTGATTAACCTTGTATTGAGTAAATTAATGAATGATTTATTGAAATATTTTACTTGAAGTACTCTAACATCAATTTCATAAAAATTCATTGATGTTTTTTCCTTCTTCTACCCTCCCTCCTTTTACTGTTGCGCATTATATGTTGCAATCAGTTTACAGAATGTTCTCTACTTATTATTCCCTGCAATTTTCTTTTTTAAAGACTTTGTAGTTTCTTGTTTTTAGGTCTCTGTAACTTTACGTATGTCTTCGGATAAATGACTTCCAGGAGATTCTCATGTAGTTTCGGGATAAAACTTTTTACAGTGTGAAGTAGTAAATGCATCTTTTTTTTTTTTTGAACAATAAAACTCTTTTTAACTTCAGCTCCCTATGAGGGAAATTCATAAATAACATTATCCCCTACTGTAGAAATTCAAAGCATTTCATCTAAGAAATCGCTTTTTCTATTACATTATTTCTCTTCCATTGGCAAAAAAAAAAAAGAATATACAAACGAAAAACATCGTGAAACATGGCCTGGATAATTTCATATGTATTGACCCCAAAGCAATTAACCCGACAAAAACATAGAGCAAACATATACTTGGATGATATACGTAAAGATATATTGCGTTTTAACTGCAAATGATGAAAAAACTATAAAACAGAAATAGGCATTAAAAAGGGTTGCTATGAGCACGTGTTTATTTCTTTTAAAATATGTTAATATCTTATAGGTTACGTTACTTTTGCAAACTACTTCTTTTCTCATATGTAATTAAAATGACATTAAGCTCCGATAATAATTTAAATTTTTTGCTTTATTTAACACGCAAAATTGTTATTATGTTTGAACTTTGCTTAAAACCCTGAAGTATCATTTTCTTACATCGTTCGGGTAATAGTATCAACTTAAGGAAAAAGAAGATAAATAGTACATTTTTAAATTGTACGTGTTCAGCATTTTATCACATTTCAAGAAGTAAATTTAAAAACATCGTAAAACGCAATTAAGCTATTTTCTTCATGCACTGCAATTTTATGAACTATTTTACATGGAAAATTACGTAAAAACTCTACCAAGATTGAGTGTTGTGAACTTACTTTGTCAATTAAAGTGTTGAAAGTTTTATGAGTTGAGAATCTCTAGTTTCGTTAAAGTTTTCGGACTATTAATATTTAATTGAGTTAAAAATAATTTAACTTTGTGCAAGTAAACAATAATAATAAAATTACACGTTAATTTAAAGCACAAATGAGCAATAAAATGCAGACATATGTTTCGGGATTGCTTGGAATCCCTTTTTCAATGCGACAGGGAGCTTCTAGATGCAAAACATTTGGATGTTTTGCATCTAGAAGCTCCCTGTCGCATTGAAAAAGGGATTCCAAGCAATCCCGAAACATATGTCTGCATTTTATTGCTCATTTGTGCTTTAAATTAACGTGTAATTTTATTATTATTATTTAATTGAGTCTTTGAAAGGGAGCATATTTATTCCAGGCTCTGTTGTTAATTAAATTAAAGCTAGCCTGAAAGCTTTCAAAAGGATTTTAATTTATTGGCTCTAAGGGGACACTTTATTTTTTAAATGTAATGCAATTTAATTTTTGACTGCGTCGATTAAACTGACATTCAGAATCATATGTAACAACGAATGTTTTCATGTCATATTTTAAAATTATCGTGATTTACAAATTTGAATTACGGCTGCAGTGGACACTTAAAATATCGAAAATTAGCCAAAATATCGAATTATGCCTATACTGTAGTAATGAATATTATATATCAAATTTATGCTTGTAATACTAAAGTTTTTAATGTGTAAGTACTTTTATACAGTTACACCCTTTTAAAATGAAAAAAAGCCTTTTTTCTCAGAATCAAAAATTTACCTCAAAACAGAAATTCAAAACGTTCCACGTGCGGCAATTTTTATGCTATTGCTAGAAAACTTTCCAAAAGTATTCTTATATAACGTAGTTATAATTTAATGGTTGAAATGTAGCAGTAATAATTATTTTAAGGAAGATATTTTACTTATTTATTGAAAAAAATCACTAAATTTTCAGAAAATTTCACATAAAAGTACATTTTTGCCTATATTTTGTAAGTTATCATATAAAATGTTTTATTTTCTCCATTCATTTATAAAAGGATATCTAAGGATTTAAAATCAGGAAAACATTTTTTTGCGCGCATGAGGAAAGCTTTAAAAAAAAGTTCAATTTTTTTTAAATTTTAAATTAAAATAAAAAAACTGCCCTTTTTTAAGGCCGAATTTTTGCGGGGTATTTTTCTAACATAAGTACAAACTGACAAAATTTCAAGTTTGTACATAAGGAATTAAAACAAGAAAAATACTGTAGGCTTAAGTCTGGCGATTTGACCCAAACTAGTTTTAGTTCAAAATAGTTAAGTTCTTAAATTCCTGGCATATCAGACTTAGGAAAAAGCAAGGGCCGAAGAACCTCAAATGAAGGTGCTCCGTTACTTATCCATACTGTTTTTCCTTTTCCTTTTGATTTTTTAAAGAAAGTAGAAATTCATAATTTTTACCTCTAAAGTAGAGGCATAGGGAAAGCCTCGCTTTGCACGATTTTTTTAAATAAAATGTTCACTATCATAAATATCGAAGTAAGAAATCATAACACAAAGTAAAATTTTTATATAATCGGGTCTTTTTTGTAAAATTGAAGATAACACCAAATACAGCAAAATTATGTTTTAAATTTCAAACCAAAATTAGCTTTAGCACAAAAAAAATTCAAAAATCAAAAGTGTGAGTTATTTCTTTCTTAACGTCTTAAACAAGCGCACCTTTTAGCTTTTCCGAACTTCATTCAATTTGTCAACATCTTCTGAAAAGGTAAGATTCAATTATCTTCTGCTTTTTGGCGAACTTTTCGCTTTGTCGTTGGCATCCGCTTTGGCGCCGAATCTTTCCACCGGGAGCAACCCTAGTGCGGGGTGCTTTCGCGAAGAGGGAAGAGCAGACGAGATCCCTGGGTTTGCTTCTCTTTTGCACCATCCCTCACCATTCCAACAACCACCATGTTGCTCGTAGCCGTGGGATTTATCCTCATTCTGCTGATAGTCTTCCTCATTGTCATCGTTGTCTACATGCAGACCACTTGAGGAATAAGGGGGAAAAATCGAGGAGGTAAATTTTGTCGAGTACCATAAAGTTTCTAAAAAATAAAGAATATAGAGCGCCATTCTTTTTTTTTCCTTTTATGAACTAGAGCGCTTTTTCTTCAAGTGCTTTTAAGTGAAAGCCTTTGAGTGCTTTTTGTTTAAAAGTACTTTTATGATGAGAGACGTAGAGATTTTAGGAGGTCTCGAGTCGGTAAGTAATAGAAATTTTTTGTATTATTGTTCATCAGTATTTTTATTACGTAAGCTCTACTTGTTAATGTTTTTAAATATCTAGCTTACTGCTAGGTAAAACTATGACTAGGTATAACATTTAATTTCTTATTTTTATTACGAGCATTTACTCTAACTTAAAACAAGGAAATTTTATATTTTATCAATAAAATTGATTCTTAACTTGATTTTTAAATTTTAATATACCTCTTTTTTATACCGACTTTAAAATTAATTTGAAACTACATAAATGAAAGGTGACTATAATTTTACTTCTTATTTCTGTATTACATATTATTAACATCAAAAGAAAAAAACGAAAGGCAACATCACGTATTTATTTTTAGTGCTCAGTGTCGCACGAAGACTATAGGTTATACTTTTCATAGTTCTTACAGCAATAATGGTTTTATTCAATAAAGTTTTTTTTTTACATCTACAAAGAAGAAATTTAAATAGATGCTTGAAAAAGAAAAGAAAACATATCGCAGTGAAAATAATAAATTAACTTTGTGCTGAGTAAACTATAATAAAAAATAATTTCACGTTAAAAAAGCAAATTAGCATTAAACTTTCTTAACGTGAAATTATTTTTATCACAATATCGAGTTGTTAACATATTGCAGTTTTCATAAAAACTTTTGCGTTTATTGTTATTTTCATTTAACTTTTTTTTGAGGGGGGGAGGGCTGGTTTTTAATGATATTTTTAAAAATATTGTATAATGTGTTTTAAATAGAAAGTATTTCAAATACTTATTTCTGAAAGTGATACACAATACATCATATACAAGCTTCCACAGATTACTGTAAATTTAAACAAGTGGGCATTACATGTGCATATTAGTGTTACATAATCTAAAATGAATTCGAAGAAAAAATTATATCTTGATTATGATAGTGAAGTTGTGTATTCTAATGTACTTCGACAAACAAGGAAAAATACAACAACTTGATTTCTAACAATTAAATATTAAAATAAAAAAACAATTAGTTTTTAATTAGTTTTATTTACAATTAGTTAACAATTAGTTAACAATTAGTTTTCTATGTGTCTATTCGGTTCTATGTAACATTTACATGAGAGCAATACTTAAATGTATTCAGTTTTTACGCATTCTTGCGATGATAGTCGACCGATTTTTGTGCGTAAAATTAATGCCTTATAAAAATATTTTTCATTTACATCACTTCAAAAAATGTAAAAAAAAAAAAAATTTACAAAAAATAAATCATTAGTCAAAACAACATATCAAAAGTCCTATTCTTCGTAAAAATAAATAACAGAAAACATTGTGAACGAAAAGTTTCAAACAAAATGACTTAGAACTCACAAAACGCAATTTTTTTCCCTGTCTTAAAATGGCGGCAGTGCGTAACAGAATAAGGCCTATTTTTATTCTGCTCTCGCTCTCCAATTTCAATTCAGTTTTCAAAAAATAGAAAAAAAAAATCATTCCGTTTTCAAAGAGTAAATCAATTGAAGCTTTCAAAAATATTCTTAAAATGGTCTTGCTCTAACCGTTTGTTACTTTTTTGTGAGGCGAAGATTAAGTTAGCCTTATGTTTTAAGAAAAAAGTTAAAGCTAGAAGATCTAAAACTTTTTTAAAAATTGTTACTCAATTCTTCAATTTTTCAAAGAAAAAAAAAATGATTGCGTCAACGACATGCATTGAATGGCAATTGCATACGGGTGATACGAAACTACTATTTTTTATTTAAACATTTTCCAGTATTTTTTTTTTTTTTGGCTTTCGCGATTGATTGTTAGACTTGGACTATTTTTTTCTCTCTCTCAGTAATATTATTATTCCGAGAATCATCGGGTAAATTTTCGAGCAAATAAATAAATATGTAACTATGGTCAAGTATTGATAAAGTTGTACGTCAACAGACTTATAATTAAATACAAATTAAAATCCAAATTTTTCACTTTTAATTATTCTGAATAAAGTATCCAATGTTATGTGAAGAAAAATATAACATTTTTTTAAATCAAGTCTTTTCTCCTCTTCATATTGCTTCTGGCTTACATATTTCACACTGCATTTGTAAAAATAAATAATATAATGAAATTTTAAAAATCTATACCACTTTCTTTCTTTCTTTCAATCTCTCTGTTTTTATTTTATCCTTCACGATAAAGCAATTAAAATAAATATATTTTGAAATTCTTTTAAGAAAGTTATTTATTACTTAAAAATAGCATGAATCCTTTTAGACATGTTGATAAAAAAAAACCGAATTGTTGATAATAATTGGAAACTACAGGATCTTTGAAACAATAAGGTACAAAATTTGCGAAGAAAATATTAGTTTATAATTGAATATACCTATAGTTTAGGTAACTTTTAATGTTTTCTTAGGCTCTTTGGCTCTTCCATTCAGCGGGATCGACTGTACAGTTAAATATTTTAAAATATCCCTCTGGTTAATTTAGATTGGGAGCTTACTTTTCCCTGCATTAATGCTTGAAATATTCGCTTCTTAAAATATACGCAATTAATTACAAACGATAAACATTGAAAAATACCCGGCTTTAACACCTTTTATAATTTTTCTTTAGCTTAGGAACGGTGTTCTTTGTTTGTACTGAAGTGAGGCGTACAATACTAAAATATATTATTGCATGAAAAAAGTTAAAGTAATAAATATGTAATTAGCGTTTACGCTCATAAATGTTCAGACCTGATTTGGCTTGAATGAAAAGACTACTGCTAGAGGGTATGAAAAATTTAATTTATTTGTAGCAGGTAGATAACGAAAAGCATTATGTTTGATTTGTTTTCGAAACAAAATACACACATGCAACCAAACATACCCTCTCCCCGTAGGTTTCAGCTATGTAGTTTACATTAGCTGCGTTGCTGCAGTATAACTCTGCTTATACACTCTAATACGAAAGTAGTATAGCTAATTGTATTTCGACATTCAGATTGCAGAGCTTTTCAGTTGATAATTTAGAGATGGGTTCTATATTGATGATCGCTATTTCTATATTTGTAGAATATGCTTGTTGTATGATAATTATAAGAAATCAAGCTGAATTTCCATGCCGAATTTTGAAAAAATATAAGTATTTTTAATCTATATATACATGCAAGACAAATGATCAAAAATGCTTTGCGCTAAAATATGAGTTCAAGGAAAAAACAACGTAAAAAAAGCACAAACTGTCCAAATCAATTGTGCTTGGAGACTATAATAGAGTCTCGTCATCAGTGCAGGGAAAAAAAGTGCCTCAACACAAAACAAGAAAGTTGTGACTGAACAAGGCAACAATGGAGTACAATGAAAAAACAACGTAAATAAAGCACAAATTGTCCAAATCAATAATGCAAATAGCTATTTCGAGGCTACAAAGGAGCATCTTTATGAATGCAGGAAAGTAAGGTGCTCAACACAAAACAAAAAAGTTGTGACTGAGCAAGGCAACAACGGTGTCTTTCTGATTGTTGTCTTTTCTTTCCTGCGCTGTAATGAGACTCCATTATAGTCTCGAAGCATTATTGATTTTTACAATTTGTGCTTTTTTACGTTGTTTATTCCTTGTACTCATTCATATTAATATAATGCCCAGTTTCTACAGAAATATTATAATTTATGATAAAATAAAAATCATATAGGTTTTGTTTAGTTCAATATAATTTAGTTCATTTATACGACAATGTAGAGTAAAAAGAGTAGTAAAATGATTGAAGGGTAGTGCATTTCTTCTAAAAAATAAATACATAAAAATTAAAGAAAAAAAAATCGTAGAATTTCGGCTAATAATGATTATCGCTTTTAAATTTAATTTCAGTAGATCGTGATAGTGAGGAAATATAAGATCATGAAAAACTGACAAGCTTGTAAGGCGCATAATTTTTGGCTGGTTTAAGATAAACTTTGATGTTTCGAATTTTTTGAAAGAAAATGCGTATTTTTTTTAATTCTAAAATCTTAATGCAGGAGGATTAGTTCTTCAGCTCAAGAAGAATTTAAAATTGTTTAATGTGAAGCATAGCTGCTTTTTTGTTTTCAGCTTCCCAAATACATAAGTCTATGCTTTTTGCTTCCAAATCTTAAGCATACATCGTTATAAAAGGATTAACTTTTCATACATTCTTTTAAGTGTAATGCATTTTCAGAATTTCAGATTTGGCATAGCTTTAAGCAATCTCAAACTATTAACTATTTATAGTGTTTCTTCCTCTTTTTTTTTTTGGTCAAAGTAAAATCTTCGTTTTTCATTTTCAGCTGACAAAATTTTAAATCGGAAATGTAAGTGGATTGCCAAACTCAACTCCTTTAAAAAAGAATTTTAAAAATCCTATTATATTTCAAAATGTTACTTCTATAACTATTTTTCATAGAGTTATGAAAGGGAATTTCATGAACAAAGATACATTCTTGATCGGCACGTGACTTTTATTTTTCACTAAAAATAACAATTAACAAGTTCCGTCATGAACATATACGTGCATACATTCTCGTATTTAACAACAATATCAAATTAATAATCTAGCTAAATCACTTGTTTTCTCATTTAGCTTCAGTTTTTAATTACTTCAAATACACCTTTTTCAATCGGTTAAACCATATTCCTTCAGTCATTCATTTATTCATTTAGAAAAATCCTTAAAAATCCAGAGTAAGCGTTACATGGGAACATAAACTCGTTTAGGTTCTGGATGAACTTCGTATCTGTACATGTTCTACGTCTTAAGTTCTTATACCGATCAAGTTTGTTCCAAGCAATGCAGTCTGTTGCATCAGGATTTATATAGGATTGACATTTCCATTTAGGAGCTAAACTTATTTTTTTTTGAACAAAATTGTTCAAATAGAAAAATATTTCATGTCGGTAGCTCCTTTCAATAAGCTTGTTCAAATGCACTCGGACATTATGCCCTGGGTTTACAGAATTCGCTTCGTATTTCCTCAGAGGCGATAATGATAAGAGTTCTTGAACTGTTCAAAATGTAACGGAAAAATGCGCAAATCAAAAAAAAAAAAATACGGGAATGAGGTATCTACGACAAGATCTTTTGAATGCAAACAAGATCTTTTGAATCGGACTATTCCCTCAAAAGTTAACACATTAAAGGCGGGAGTCGTAGTGCTACGATTTATCTCGACTGTAGCTTAAAGGCGAGAGTCGTAGTAATACGATTTATCTCGACTGTCGCTTAGAGGCGGGAGTCGTATTAGTACGGTTTGCAACCACATTGCGCAATCCATGCGCAACTTTGCATTTGTATTCTTCACTTTCTTTACATTTGTATTTGTACACTAGATTCTTCTCATAAATATGTACTTTAAAACATTTTTGTAATTAGTGTTTAGTTCTTTATTAATATTCCTTGTAGTTTTAAGAGTTTAAATAAACTTTTTAAGTCTAAATTCTTTTTATGATTACACAAAATATCGCCCGTTCTAGGACGAATATCGAGGCGGGGCGGTCGCCGCGTTACCTACCATACTTTCGTCAAGATCCCCAGCCTTTAATGTGTTAATAGAGGGGACAGGCACACATTTTCCTAATCATAAAACCCGACTTTCATTTTTTTATTTTTCAATATATTTTTTAATTACTTCATTTTTTAAAAAATTATATTTTCTTTGTTTTTAATGATATTTTTACAATAGATTAACCCTTCTGTCATACTTTTTTTTTGCTTTTACAGGAAAGTAGGCTAATATGTGGCCCATGGGAAAATATGGCCTAAGAAATCAAACCAATGTAGTTCATTACACTTTTCAATTAATTTTTTAATAGAACACGTTTGTCACGCGGGGAGCATTTTTTGTGCTATGGCCTTATATGTGTTTTGAAATACAATAAACTTCAACCGTAAGTTAGAAAATATGATTTTTCAACCTTTTCCGTAATTTTTGTTATCTAAACGGAATGTTACGACCCCAGACATCATCTGTATTCGTAATATTCCATGATTACATTGGTTTCAGTATTGAATGCTTATCCAAATAAAAAAAATCGCGAATGGTTTAGTAATTTTTTCAATTTTTCTATTTCACATATACTATGAGAAAACTTACTATATTAAACATAAATTTGAGCATAAAAGAATACACTTAAAAAATCGTCCTAATTTTTGGCCCGAAACACTATTCTTCACTGCTGATTGAATATTAAAGTACACATTTTTTAAGGAAAATTGCATAGAAGAGGAGCGAGAGAATAGCTGACAGCCATAAATTAGATAAATCTTAACTTATTTTCGTCACGTAAAAACTTTCTGTATTAACTCATAGCAGGGATTCTATTTCTAGCTACAGTTATTTACTAAAAAGCTCAAGTTGAAACGCTGAAAGGAGTAGATAATGGTTGAAAGCTTACGTGGAAATCTTACAAAATTAAGAAATGAAAAACTTCAAATGTGCTTAAAGCACATTAATTTTTGAATACTTATCAAGCCATTTACCAATGCCGCAATATTGATCGATCAGTTAATTATGTGGCATATTTTGGAACTTGATGGAAAATGATTAATAAAGGCGAGTTTGAAATTATAAATTCAGTTTCCGAAACCCCACAAATTTTCGTGATTTCATCATATATCTTCGCCCAGTCATTCTAATTAGGAAAAGTTTTTCAACCAGAATTTCTTATGACTAAAAGCTAGATTTTTGGTTTAAAACGCTTTAATGCTAGATATTTAACAGTTTAGGATTGTTGACACTTCAAGAAGGTTAGTTAGCTTGCAAGTAAAATAAATCACTTGGAAGCATAACATTTCAAATCAGAAAATAATCGATATTATGACCATTAAAAAATAATTGCATACACTTTAAAAAAATGTTGTAAATTACGATTAAAATTTTCACATTTATAATGCTCTGTGTAATTATATTAATGTTCAAAAATGAAAACTAATGTGCAATATTGAGATAAATTGATGTATGTCGTTACCCCATTTTTTTATTTCCATAATTTAATAATTCTTATCGTCACTTATCGGGTTGGTTTGAGTTTTCAGGAGCATATTTATGCACAGAATCCCCAATGAAAACGAGTTTTAATTAAGACTAAGTATTAAAACTGTAAGTATGTAAAACTGTACTAGAGATAACAAGAACATTTTTAAAGAAAATATAATTTAAAAGTTTGAATCATGCTGAGGCTCATTTTAATTATGTTGAGATATTGTCCTTTGGTGACATTTAGCTGAATGAAATTCGTCGTCAAAAATTCTGAATTATACATTTATTATGTTTATAATGAATTATAATACGTTGTGGACAGTTCTTCTTAATGGAGTTTTTCATTTTTTTTTCTGAATGCATTGAAGACTTAAAACATTCTGTATTAGAGCATACCTTAAATGTCTTTACAAATTATTAAATGAGGTGAAAGTAAAAAAAAAATGTGATCATTTAAAAACAATTAAGCTTCTATAATGAAAAAAAAAGTCACTTATTACTAGGATGGTAGAAAAAAATGTATTATATTATGACTGAAGGTCATTCATGGGGAAACATTGTGACATGGTTCAAAAATAACATATTACTAATTATTGAAAATATGTTAGGTACCTAAGTACCTACTATTTTGGTTAATTAAATAAACTTCGTTCTTTTTAGCTATTCACGATCACTCGTAAAAATAATCATTTTCTATAACATAATTTAGGCCAATCCTTTCCTATGTAATATTTATAACGTGTTCGCCCTATGAGAAATTCTGGGCAAGTCTTATAAATATTACATAGATCAAAAAGTGGGATTCTTTAATGTATTTTTTCATCTTCATTGGCACTACAACCCTGGGAGACCCTTAACCAGCTGCCAGACAGCTCTCTTCTAGACTTTAATGTTCCAGTTGGAGACCGTTTAGGTCATTTTACCCAACAAGACATCATCCATCCACCTTTTCTTGGGTCTGCCTCTTGTCCTGTTGAAAATGGGCTACCAATGCAAGATTCCCAAACCATGAAAGTTTCTGTACCTCAATAAATTTTACTGTTTTTATATTTGATAAGAACCATCATCAGTTCTTATTCTCCAGCAATTATTACTTAACTCTGATGAGCCATAAATTTTTCTGAGTAAATGCATTTATTTAATCGCTTTGTAGATTATTATTTTTTAAAAACATAATGCTCGATATAGGCTCATTATTTCTGAAAACACGTATTTCCCAGAAAAAAATCCTTTCTCGTAACAATTCTGTTGTATTTTATGGAAACTTTGCAGATTTAAAGACTAAAAGGCATGAAATAAATAAAATAGCGGAACGAAAATCCGACTTCTTTGAAATCTAAAACAGATCTAACGATTTTAAAGACTTTTGTTGACTTTTATTTTTCGTAAAGACCTTTGTTAGGAGAATTCACTTGTTTTCAAAAGGAAATATTTTAAACTGACTTAAGAAAAATACGCTTTAAAGGAGTAAATCAAACTTTTTGGGGTTTTTCAGTTTTTAAAATTATAATTTAATTTCATTTGGACACATTAAATACGATGCATTACTTTTCAAAAAATCCCCCCTCTCAGTTTGATTTTCTTCCTTTTTTATTTTTTAAAGTTCATTATATTTTTAGTCTTTGGAAAACGGATTTTTATTATGAATAGAGACAAAAATTAATATTTCTTTCTTTTATTTACTTATTTACCCATTTATCAGAGAAATAAATGATTAAAAAAATAAAGAAGAAGAAATAAAAGGAGTATTATTGAGTCACACACAATACATTTGTGTTACTCATTATTTCACTACACAATGTGTATGTGCGTGCATTACATCCAAAGTGAAGAAACCGTTTAAATCTTATAATCCAATTATGTTTAGCTTTGTATTCTAAATAATCGATACACATCATTATATTTCAAGCAACATACGAATATTCAACTATTCGCAAGATAAAATGTTTATCTTTTCTTATCGTTAAAAGGAATAGTTCAGAGAGAAAAATGATTTTACATGCTTTATTCAGGAGATCAATTTTTAAAATCGATGAGCTTTCATGAAACATTTATCGATATCCAATGAGCTTTTCCTTAGGAATTTATTGTTTAGGGAAAATCAATCGCAAAACCACAGTTCTGAAAGATATTGCTTTCGATAAAATTCAATTGTGTAATATCTTCCAAAGGCATAGCTTGTGAAGTAGCTATGCATAAATTTAAATCGATTTCGACTTATATAGAAAATACAGGAAAGTGATGAATGTCTATTTCTATTATATTTTGTAGTTCCTAATTTAAATTGTAGCAGTCTAATTAGTTTTATCTATTTCGGGAACATTGGAAAGTGGTAGAATTTCATCTTACCTGTACATGTTTCTGCTTCTTGCTGGATTTGTATGCTAAAACGCGGTAATACACTTCGTAACTACTTAACAATTTCAATGCACACTGTAAACAATTCTATTTCAACCTTTCGCCAAAAAATGAAAAATAAATGGTGAAATTTAGCTGCAACTAACATTTTGTACTTTAGTTGAACCATTACAATGGTTCCTATTTTACATTTATTGTGAAAGTACAGTATTATAAAGGTTCAACTTAGTACCTAATGTTGTTTGCAGCTAAATATGACCTTTTTTTTTTTTTTTTTTGGTGAACGGTTGAACTAGAATTTTTTGCAGTGTAACTAACGTTCAAAATCCTCCGCTAAGATTTAAAAATACGACACATTGTTATTATTTAAGGCATATCTTTGAAATATTCTCTACTTTTGCGAAACACAATTTATCTTCTCGCTGATATTAAAAATTATAAAAGCAAACATTAGCATTTTCTAATTTAACCTCGTAACAAATTGCTTCAAAAGAAAGTTAATTTAATATTTCCTCCTTTCTTAAAAGTTTCAATGTGTTCTGGAAGTAATAATATTAATTATTTCGTTTTGAATAATGTTGATACAGAATGAAAGAACACAATCATTATTAATTTATTTTAAAGCTAAAAATGAATCATTATGAATAATGAATAAATCAACATATTCCAGGAGTTTAAGAAGAAAAAAAAAAGATAAAGTTCTGCAAAATGTAAGGCCGTCATATTTCAGAGCTCACTTCACTTCGCAGTTGCTCTTTCTGGTAGTACAACAGGAATCGCTGATTGTAGAAAATGTCATGAAAAAATTTCGGCGCCAGGATGAATGAATCTTTTGACAAATTACTTTACTCCAGAATAAATTGTTTTGGGACGAATCCAAGAGCGAAAAAGAAGCAACAAGTATTACAATTCACACGGCTATTTTGTTGCTCGTACTGAATTGTTATTTTGTGTTCCTATTTTAAATCTATATGCATATTTTTTTTAATGTGAATAAGAAATAATTGCTTAAGAGCTAAATAAAAATGTAAAGTAGATAACTCAGTTGTCTGTTTTGCGTTTGCAACGAATAGTAAATGCAAATAATAGCTTAAGTGAATACAAAAGAATGCAGCAAAAAAAGAAAATTTACAAACCAAAATTGTTATACATTTGTGCACAGCTAATGATGCAATGGTGAACTTACACGAAAGGTGATACAATTAAAATCCTTCGGTCCTAGTAGACTGTTGCTACGATAATAACGTTAACAACGAATATTTAGCTACTCTAAATGCTCTTACAGCACGTCAAGAAATCCTGGCCTTGGCAGCCTGGGATGCCCATTTGTTTCGTTTGTGCGGTAGTTTTTGGAATGTCAGATCCAATTAAACTTTAAGGATGGAATAAAAATTATGCTCTATGAGTTAGTAATTGGAGAACTCGAAATCATGATAATCAAATTGTATACAACTAATGACGTGAACAGAACATCCTCGACTAAATTTTTATCGCTGTTGTATTGGATATTTATCCACCAAAATACACAAAAAAAGAAACTGAAACAGAAGTTTTTTTTTTTCTAATGGGGCTGCGTATGGTCACTAATCTTTGCATACCTGGTGCATTCCGTGGAAACATTCTTTCGAGTAGCACCACTATCGGCGGATGTCCTTACCATTCGAAAATTTTGGCGCTCAGTTTCCACCCTAGAGCATAGCCTGAGCTCCAAATGATGCGAAACTTCACTAGGAATTTAATTTACCCGAGAGGCATCCAAGCCAAATATATACTCAAGGGCTCTTTAACATGCCGCATAATCATACGACATGATCGCTGACGATTTTTTGCATCTTGGAAAGATGCCGACCTGGGCCAGGTTTGATCCTGCAAACTTGGGCGTACATGGCCAGTGCCTTACCACTACGCCATCTGCCGGTGCTGAAACAAAAGTACGTTATTTTATTCACGTAGATTCATTTTCTCACAGTTTAGAGCGAATAGCTCCCAGTTTTGTATCTTTTATTTTGTCTTGAGAATAAGAGCAAACATGTTAATCTGTAATTAATATGTAACGTTAATGAAGAATCTATTTAAACCCTTCAGGAGTTTGGAATGTTTTAACATTTCGATAAATGCATAAAAAGTCCAAAGCACGAAATGCTTTTATGAAATATATTTGTACTGTAAAGCTGAACTAAAATCCCCCTAAGAAGTACTATATTGTATGTGACATTTGTTCTAGATTGAAACATAAAAGTTTGACGAAAAGTCATTTCGTGTGGACATGTTCGTATGTTCACTTTGCATCAATCGATCAAGAGCTAGGCTAAGCTCCCCTGAGTTTTTTGAATCTAGTTTTCTTCTATCTTGAACAAAGAATTGCTTTTGCATGTTCAGTAATGATATCGAAGGGGGGAGGGGTTCAGAAGCAAATAATTACGTTGTTTTATGGATTGAAAAAAATATTTCTATCTTCGATTAATGCATAACTGTTAATCAGTTCGTTAAATTTAATTTTCCTTGATTTATAAACACATGTTTGGAGTTTAAAATACTTATGATAAATTTTGGATTTTCAGCGCTATGAAAAAATAATGCTGCATCAAATTCTTGACGCCTTTTTGATGTATAACTAAACAGTATGAAGAAGTAGTATACTGCCGTATGTAAAAGGAAGGAACGTTGTTTGTATCATTAAAGAATAACATCAGTTTTTAGTTGTTTGAAGCAACAATTGAAACATTTATTATCGGTAAATATTAATTCCATGCTCTATTATTTCAGTAAGTTTTATTGCTCTCACACAGGGAAATATATATATAAGCAATGTGGAAGAGTAATAATAAGCTATTTTACCCCCTCTGACAACAGAAACTTGAAAGACTCTGGGTCAGACATTTACCACGAAGTCCACCAATTTTTAAATGTGGGAGGTATATACTATCTCCTCCCCCCAAAAAAATAAATAAATAAAATATCTTATTAAAGGATTAAAACCGCAAATGAAGCGCTTTATATCTTACGAGGAAAATGAGAACACTTAATCATTAAAAGGATTTTTTTTTAAATTATAAACGTTATTCTATAAAATACTAATCTGATAAATACAAAATTGTGATACATTAAAAATACTGTAATATTTTTCTAATTTAATACACAAAAATGTTTTAAGTAAAATAAGTAATTCTATTATGTCAATAATGTAACATATCATACATGTACCATGAATATGTCTTACATTTGGACTGTATGTTTAAAAATTCGATTTTGTTTTCTTATCCTTAACTCACATAACACATGCTTCAGCAACGACATGCTTCCGCAAAAGAACAGGGTTCTTTTTTTTTTTTTGCTAGATGTTAGAAATGATATTGGGTTTCTTCTGAGGTTTATGACTATTTTGTGTAATCGGAACATTTTTAAAACAATCCAGATGATTCAAAGTATTTGTAAAATTTTCATTCTTTAAACTGATATCTTACCTCAAAAAAGCTCGTCTAACTTTTTAGACGAGCAGAACATATTTCTAGTGTAAGCTTTTGAAGTAAATATTGTGCTTCTCGTAAAAATCTGCAAGAATAGCTTTATTTTTAATCTGCGCAAACATTAAAAAAAAAAAACTATATTTCTTTATGCCAGAAAATTTTCTAAATTGTTGCAGAATATGCTTTCAGGGATCTACTTCTACTGCATAAGGAAATGAGTCAATTATCACCACTTTTCTGGGGTTTCTCACTAGTATATTTTTTTTTATGAAAATCTAAAAAAAATCGATAAGGTCAAAATCTTGTAAAGAAGAAGGCTTCCTGAGACCTTGTTTAATGGGTTCTTCCTTCACCTTAAAATGCAATCTGACGTAAAACGACAATTTAAATATCCTTTCTAAAAATAGAGAGAAAAAACAAATTTGAACATTTTTAAATTTCTGAATATAAGAAAGGTCAATAAAGAGACAATTGAATTAACTTTCAGTTTTATTAGTAGCTTATGACATACATGGATTCTTTCAGAATAGAAAACTTGTTGAGAGGAACAGGGAAATTCAACTTGAAACTCAAACTTCTGGTGACTTATTATAACGGCCAAATTTTTTGGTTTGATGCATCTGTTAGTGCCTGTATTTTTTAACTCTACACTGTTGTTTGAAAGGTAACCATTTGTGATGTACGACATACTTACAATAAAATGCACCTTGTACAAAAACTACAGTATATTGTAGTATTCTACTCCCTACAAGTTCCTTATGTGCGACTGCCATGAACGGCATTTTAATTAAAAAGATTAATTTAATTTGCGCTAGTAAAAACTATATTAAATTATTTTTTTAACTGCTGCTTATTCGCACACACTGAAAGCCCAAAACCAAATTCATTCCTGCTAAATAATAGTTTTTGCATTACAATAAAAAAGGACTTTTTTATTTGACATTTGTCGGGGGGAAAATCAGATTCACGAAGTAAAATTTCATGGACTTTCTACAAATGTTCTCCGTAAATTAGTAAAATCATTTTTATGAAAAATAATTAAATGAAACCAGAGAAAAAGAGCCATATTTTTTCTGAAAATATTGCCCTTTTACTTTGCATAAGAACCGTTTTCTAAGGAAAGAAAGACCTTTTTAGCTCCCGCTTAAAATTGAAAACGTATAAAAAAGTTACTTCTTCAATTATGAAATAGTATTTTTAAATTACTCATCTGGAAGACAGAATCATAGCGAGAAATGCCCCAAGAAAATAATTCTGAAATTAAAACTCAGCTAAGCGGAAGCATTTGCACTTCTAGTGTTCGTAATGTTTTTCCAAGCAATATAGATGGACAAAACATTAAAAAAAAAAAAAAAAAGAAATTTTTATTAGCTCCAGGTGCAGTTAAATTTTTAAAAATGCCAAAATTTATTCAATTCTTTGAAACATAATAGATTTTGTGGAAATTGGAATGCAAAATAAATGATGTTCGTTAAAATTTTTAATAAATTGTGAAAGAGACGCAAAGGAAAAAATAGAAATGTATTAAGTTGATTGCCAATATCAACTCATATCAACTTATTTCTATTTTAAGCATAAAAATAGAAATATATGCTTAAAATTAAATGACTAATTTCTTGTTCTGGAGCTGTAAAGAATATTTCAGGATGGGGGCTGCGCACTAAGGGCCTTTCCGTACAAATAAGAATTCTCCATCGCCTAAATAATACAGATGCAGAGCATCCTACAGAAGCAAATCATTATTTCAAGTACTTAAAATACTGCCTGAAAATTCAGTTTTATCATTTCTGTCTCTCTTTTTCTTTTTTCCTTTCTTTTCTCTCTTTCTTTTTAATTTTTTTTAAAGCAATCGAGGAGATTGTTTTTTACTTTTGGTACAACGTGTCTTCTGATTTTTCAAACTAGCGTCATAAATGGGCATCCATTTAACGACAACTTGACAAAAAATATTTGGCACTGCTGAAATATTGCCAAGTTGTCTGCAAACTTGGCGCCAAAAAATGATATGCCAAATCCAAAGTCAGACCGTCGATATTGGCGATTTTTGGCTAGATCAATGCTAACCATTAGTACAGATATTTTATTGTTATTGCAATTAGATCTCAAAAGAGCTCAGGTTACTTCCGTTCCTTCATGCTGCAATCTCACCAAATCTAAAATCATTGTGACTAAAATATTTTAAAATGTAGTAGAATTTCACATTTGACATAAATAATCTTATCAGCTTCCTTCTTTAGACAAATATTTTGTCCGAATTTCTTCTATACTAGCTAATTTCTTGTTGATGTCGGCACATTTTTGCTCGAGTGTAATAGCAGTGTTATGTATGGGGAAAACGTAAATATATAAAATCCTTGTATTTTCAGATATACTGAAATCATTATGCCTCAGGATCTTCCGTGACAAATTTCATTTTTTTTTTCTATCAGATTTGCTTTCTCAAATAACCTAATCATCTTCCAGTTCTTTAGAGAATGGATTCTATTTCACGTAGTTTGTTTTATTTTCCTCAATAAATTTTCAGAAGAAATTGGTAAGCAGTGTAACGGGGGAAAATCCAACTGTTAAGAGGCAGGTAAGAAAAGAAATCCCTTTTATTTCCGTTTCCGTCTTGATGATATAATGCGGAATAAAAAGTAATCTGGAATGACACAACCCTAGTTTATAGAAGGCGGGAAGTTATTTTAGACTTCCGGCTACGACTAAAAGGAATAGAGTTAAAGTCCTAAAGTAACGTTAAAACGCTCATAATTACGAAGTAGAGTTGGTTTTCTGATTTCAGCCTTTGGTACTTCAATAGACACCACAATTTTTAAGAAATCTAATACATAAACTGCATGCGATTAGGATTCAGATTAGTACATAAAGCTTTTATGTACGAAAATTATGAATATATTGCGTTTATGATCTAAATTGGCGTCACACACGCAGTAGATTCAGATTTTTCGTTATTATGCAATGTATTCAAATTCATAGACACAACACTTTAACAGGTCATATATGCAATATATTCATATTTTTTTGTGTTCTTTCACTTTATAATACTCGAAACAGAAGTACTGCATCTTTTGCGTGTTGATCATTTCTTGAAAAATGTTGAGCTTTTATTTTATCGAAAATTCATTGCATTCTCAATATATACATATACATATATATCTATATATATAAAATGAACTTTTGACGTTGTGGCTGCGCGCTCTACAGAAAAATCTACGCAACGTACGATTACAAAAATTTGCACAAAATTCTATTATAGCCTGACGCTTTGCAAGACGAAGCCGTTTTTTTGAAATTCGACCTAATATTTTTAAATTTAATAATTAAACTGTTAATCTTCCAGTATTTTCTTCACTCCTTACGAGTTGTTCGAAGAATTGAAGTGAAATGGATTACAAATTCCGCGGTTGAATGTAAACATCGTTTGAGCCATGAGGCGAGGGCGAGTGCCCTGCATGTAACGAAAATTTGTGTTTTAACTGACCCATTTTTGAAAAGTATTTTGAGATTTGATCAATTATTTTAATGAAATTTATTTTTTAATGATGAATAGTACAATCCATTAAAAATTGCAGTTACCAAAGGTTTCCATCAGTAGCAAATAATGTTTACTGCATCCATGCAGTCCGTGGGTGATTCTGATCCGAAATTCGGGTGAATAACGGTTTTCCGAAACAATTTTAATGTATTAATCTTGAGATTTCTTTTACAATTAATATCTGCTTTTCTTTCTACTTTCAGACAAGCAAAATAGTTTGTACTACTTTTAAAAAATTTCAATACAATTTTTACCAGAAAAAAAAAAAAAAAGCTTTTGGAACTGACTTTTCATTTAATTACTTGAAGAATTATTTTTGAGCTTATATACGTATGCATATGTACTGTTGTGTTGAGAGGGGAGGGGATTATTAACCTATATACTTTGTTTTAAATTGATGGTGCATACTTTTTCCCAAAATTTTGTCTGAAGTTCCGATTTTTTTTTTTTGCTTAGAATCACCCATGGTTTACTGGAGAGGCGAAAAATTTCTTTTTGAGAGGTGATTTTCTTTCTTAGAATGGTTGTTGGGCCTACTTAAACTATATATCGATTTCAACTGTTATTATTCAATTAAGTGACTCGCCCAACCAGTTTAATTCAACTAGGCTAAAAAATTTAATATATTAATAGATTATCGAACTTATTAGTATCATAGTATCTATTCATGAAAATAATATTCATTAAATACAAAAAACAATTAGCAAACAACTTTCACTCGATTGATGAAGAATTTAATTTCCCTTTTGAACATGTTGACGAGGGCATTGCTTCAGTGATAATTTATAGGGACGGAAGGTTGCAACCTCCCATGATACACACATTCAAAATAAAATAAGTACATTGTTTTTGAATAAAGAATTTTAAAAATTGTTGAGGCATTATGTAAATTTGTAATGTTTGCTTAATGTTTTGTGATTACTTAAATATTCATTATTATTTCCAAATATACTCACTCACTTGAATAAATGTGCAGCGTTCACATAATTTTTAAGACAATTTTTAAGACATAATTTTTATTTTTAATTTATTTTTTATTCAAAAAGTATAACTTTACAACAATTTCAAGAATTCATCATTTATCGTTATTCTAGCATATTATATGTGAAAAGTGTTCATATCTAAAGTAAACCCCGATGTAACATTTCACCAATCTACGTTTTACCTGCATTTTACGTTTTTTTCATCAGGTCCCAGTTTTTCTGTATCCTAGTTGATGTTAAAATATCCCGAATTCTAAGTTTTATATTTACCGAATTCCACGTGTTTTATGTTTTCCCTCGAAAATGAAAAAAGAAAAAAGTGTTCTAAAATTAGCCATATTTTTCTTTTTGTGCTTTTTTTAGAGCTTTATGCATATTGTTAAAAGCAGTGGTGTAGTCGAGGGGGGACGGCGTCCCCCTACCTTTTTATTTGAATACAAGCGTCCCCCCAAACTTTTTACATTTTAGCATAAGCGTCCCCCCACTTTTGATTTCAATTGCTTATGTTCTTCTGATAAGCGTCCCCCCGACTTTTTTTTCAGGACTACACCGCTGGTTAAAAGTTAATTATTACTCTCTCACAAAATAAATTACAATCAGGGATTGTTTTTGTTTTCAAGAGTTTTTAAAAAATAGCTATCCGAGTTTATCAAGGTTGCGAGAAAGTTCGTTTGCTTCCAGTATTGAACTGGAGAAGTTCGTTCTTTTTGCCATTTTATAAACCAACTTCTTTTTTTTTCGCTTAGAATCACCCATGCTTTAGTGGAGAGGTGAAAAATTTGATTTTCTTTTTTAGAACGCTGCAGGGTCTACTTATACAATATATATTGATTTCAACTGTTATTATGCAATTAAGTGACTCGCCCAAACAGTTTTATTCAACTGGGCAAAAAATTTAAGCTGTTAACAGATTATTAAACTTATTAGTAACATAGTATCTATTCATAAAAATAATATTCATTAACTACAAAAAATAAGTACTACTCAATAACTTTCACTAAATCCATGAAGAATTTTATTTCCTTTTGAACATGTTGACGGGGCATTGCTTCAGCGACGAATTTATAGGGGCGGTTGGTTGCAACTTCCCATGATATACATGTTCAAAATAAAATAAGTATGTTGTTTTTAAATAAAGAATTTTAAAAATACTTCAGGCATTTTAATTATGTAAGTTTGTAATGTTTGCTTAATATTTTGTGATTACTTAAATATTCATTATTATTTCTAAATATACTCACTCACTTAAATAAAGGTGCATCGTTCACATAATTTTTAAGAATTCGCCATTCATAATTTATTGTTATTCTATCTTATTATATGTGAAAAGTTTTCATATCTACAGTGAAACCCCGATTTAACATTCCACCAATCTACGTTTTCCCGCATGTTACGTTTTTATTATCAGGTCCCAGTTTTTCTGTATCTTAATTGATGCTAAAATATCCCGGATTCTAAGTTTGTTATTTATCGAATTCCCCGTATTTTATGTTTTCCCTCGAAAATGAAAAAAGAAAAAAGTGTTCTAAAATTAGCCATATTTTTCCTTTTGTGCTTTTTTTTAAAAGCTTTATGTATATTGCTAAAGGTTAATTATTACTCTCTCACAAAACAAATTATGATCAAGGATTGTTTTTGTTTTCGAGAATTTTCAAAAAGGGGCTATTCGAGTTTATCAAGGCATGAGAAAGTTTGTTTCCAGTATTGAACTAGAGAAGTTTGTTCTTTTTGCCACTCTATAAACCAACAAAGCTCCAACACTTTGAGTCTAAAAAATATTTTGTTAGCAGTCACTATTATGTGCTACACTGTACTCTTATTGGACAGAACAGCTTACTTATAGTGGACATTTTACAAATAGTGGAAAGCTATTTTCTTTCCCATAAGGGCTAGGGAAAACGCTTACTATGTATTTCAATCCTGAAGATGCAGCATTCACTTTGAACTCCACGACTAAAAAACAATCCACTGTTATGGATTATTTTCAAACTAAATGCTCGGATTCGTAATTAAATGCGTTAAAATGGTATGTAGTTTTCTTTTCGAAAATATAGATTTTATATTTTTTAAAAGAGTTCAAATCTGTCATTCATCATTTGTTACATAAAAGGATAAGGTTAACGACAATTTTAAGAATTCATAATTTGTAACAATTAAATTGCTACAGTTCCATTGAAAATGCCTCGCCCACCTATAATGAGGTGTTGTTTACAGAGTCGAAATCAGAGCCAGTGAGAAAACTTTCACCACTGAATTAGCTAAGAGACACCCCCTAGAAAAACAAATACAACTTGAGTGTAGGAGAATCTTTTCCGGGAAAAAAACGTATGTTTGAGTCAGAACATCACCCTGATTACCATTTTTGTGGCATTGAATGCTGTAAAAAGAGCAATATTCCGTGTTCTGCTCATAACTAAGAATCCTATACATCCCATTCACATTAGGAACTGTAGGTAGGATTCCGCGATAAGAATTGAATTTTCCTTGCATTTTTAGCGTATTAATTTAGTAACATTCTTTTTCATCTTTGAACTATAAAATTTCCCTTTTCAGCATTCACATGCACTTTCGAATTTGCTTTTATCAAGATAGGTATCTTAAGCGATTTATATCAGAAATTGGCGTGATACTCCAAAAGCAAATTTGAAAAAACAAGCTGGCAATTTCAAAGAATTACATCAAATCTTCATCCTCACTGCACAGAAAAAGTGCATAATGCACAAAGAGCAATTTACAATGTCTTACATTTTCAAGAATTACTCAAAATCTTAATCTCTGTAGCACAGAAAATGTGGGTGACACAAAAATCGATTTACAAATGAATATTCTACATTTTAAAGAATAACATAAAATTTTCATCTTTGCTGCACGGAAAATCTGTAACGACTGAAATCAATTTACAAATAAAAGTCACACATTTTCAAGAATTACACAGCGTGGAAGCACAACCAGGAAATCAGGGAAATTTATATTCTGGAAAATATTAGGGGATATTTAAAGTTTTCTGAAATATCAGGGAAAATTATAGTTTTCAATATCCAAACCGGCAAGTGTCTTGAGTTTCGTTTGCGGAATTTCCTTTCGTTGCGCATGTTCAGAATATGGGGCTATTCTATTATCAAACGGGGAGTGAAGAGTGTCTGTGGGGAAAATTTTAGTTTTAGAAGGTGGGCATATATAATGTGGTATCTTATAAGCAGGATATTCCATTATCCGCTACCAAAGAAATGTCTATTTGCCCACTGTTCTTTATTCCATCAGTGGCATAGCTGAATGGGGGGGGGGGGTCCGCCCCGGTTGTCACCCATATAGGTGTGACACCCCGCCACGACGGAGAAAAAGAATGAGCCTTTAAAAGCTCCATAAAATAAAAAATACTTAAAAATGGGAGAAAAAAATATCCAATTTAACTTCTACTTTGATCTGAGCAAAGTGTTTCCTTTACAAAATATATTCACAATGTTTTTTAACCGCTAATCATAACCATTGCCCTCAAGAAATACTTTAAATATTTGATGCAAATGGTGTTCTTCTTTTTCAATGCTGCAATTTAAAAAAAAAATTCATTATATTTCATTAAAACGCATACTTCAGTGCTTACATTATTATTTTATTTATTTATTTTTTTGGATAGGGAGAGCGTAATCTTTTGCATGGGGTGACACTATTACTACCCGCCCCGGGTGTTACCCATGCTAGCTACGCCATTGTTTTTTTTTTTATACTTCATCAAATTGATTACATATATATAGTCCAGTATCTCTTTGCCGCAGCTTTTGCTTTTCTTGAATAGGCTAAGGATAATCAGTAACTGTTAGATTTTTCAGACAATCTTTACTAAACTTTGTCTGGTCAATTTATCAATTCCACATTTTCTGATCAATTTATCAATCTCCCCAGATTACTTTAATTTGTGACAATTAAAATTTCATATTTTGAAATAAGTTCATTTCTCCTATTTGATTTCAAAATGTATGTTTATGTATAAAGCTAATAATACACTTTATTTTTTACTTTTTGTATCACAATTTACTCTTTTGATTGGTTTAAATAAACCTTTATGAAATAATATTTATATTTTAAAATTCAGCCTCAGAAAGAATGTACTGCTATCTATCAGAGTAAAAAAATGTTATGTAATAGATTTGATGATGTGATAAAGATAAATATGCCACAGGATATAAATATAGATCAACAAATATAAGTTATTAGTGATAGATTGAAATAATTTGATACCTAAGTCAAGGTAGGTATACATTTATGGAAAAAGACATAGGCTGAAATAAGTTTTTTATCCACTGAAAACCGACTTAAAAGGTCGCCTTCGGCATTTTGCTTGAGAAAAAAAAAACAAGTTGCGCCGCAGGCGCCGCTATTTTAGCCCTTTGGACGGGCAACGCCGTTGTGGGTACCGCTAGTCATATATATATAAATCGTAAGCAAAATTAGTAAATATCAATAATTGCTCCCAACTTAATTTCAATAATAATTAATTTCCAATGAATATTTTTCGTGTACTTAATATGGTTTCTTCAAATCATTCACATTGTGGATATAGAACTGGTTTCCAAACCGAAAAGAGCTTCAAGCTTTGAGCAATTTCTGAACTTTCTAAATGTATTCATCCTCAGGGAAAAAGAATTTAATGTTTTGCTTTCTACGGAATTATAGTTAGCAAACGTTTTGTTATTCTCAACATTTATGAATTTAAACTTTAAAAAGAGGTATTTTTCTCACTTTTAAAGAATATAACATTCGGATATTATTTTAACTAAAACGATATGTAAGCATTAGTTATTTCCACTGTGAAATATTTTAACTAATAATTGCAGGTTTAAACCTGCAGATGAAATAATAAGTTTAGAACCTAATGAAGTTTATATCTCTCTTTATATATGGTTTTCAAAAGGTATTTTCGGTATATATATTAATTTTTCCTTCCTATACAAGGTATGCTTTTATTTTTTAATTCTTATATATTTTACCTTTCAAAATTTATTCTGGATTTTCTTTTTACCCTTATTGTCTATGTAAGCTCGTTTTTACAGCTAAAGTCATTTTTTCCCTCTAAATTCAAGCCCTCCATATTTTTATTCACAAGAATAAAAAATTTGAATTTACAATACTGCTTCATCTTCTTTCCTTTTGCATAGATGAACATATTCCGCTTCCATTTCAACGTTTCTTGAAAATAACTCTTCTTATATAGGACATTTTTATTATTATCTAATCAGTGCAACGAGATCACTGGAAAATGTGGTGGTAGAGAAAAGAATTTCGATCAAAGGAACAACAGAACAGAACGACAATACCATCCTTTTCTTCTTCTCCTTTTCTTTTCGTTTTTGATTTTTTCCTTCGAAAGAGAGTTCTTATTTTAATAACAAGCTACATAGAAGAAAAGAGCTAAATAAATGTGGATCGATTCTGTAAGAGTAGTGTACCTCAAAGAAACGCTCAATTTTTATATTTTTGTTATTTATTCTCCTAAGGGTAGAGAATGTTACTCTTACTAGTTTAAGTTCATAACTACTCTAACGTACGTAATTTAAAGTTCAGGCTCTTGTTGTTATGGAACAGAAATTTCCAGTTAAAGTCAGTCGGTGGGTAGTTTTAAAAACACACTAGTAAAATTAAGTTATACTAAAATACTGCAGTCATAGTATAATGAAATGACAAATGTGTAGCAAAAGTTTTGCAGGAGAAAAAAATGAAACTTATTTTTTAAACATCACGTAACTAAATACAATATATATATATATATATATATATATCCAGTCTCCTTCCCTCTCTGTGTTATGTATATATTCTTAGGTGTCACTGACTAAATGGTTAAAAAGCAAATAACTTATGCATCAATTATTGCTCTATTTATCTAGACAATGGTTTGCTGGCGCAGCCCAACTCTTATCTTTTAACGTCTACTCTAAGGAAAGAACCTCCTCTGGCGTTAAATGAGCACCCAGGTTCTAGTCACAATTAGTTTTAACATGTTTATGGAACACTTGTGGTTTATTTACAATTAAGAATCCCATATTTAGCAAAAAGAGGGTTTAACTTTAATCTGTACCGTAACAAATATCTGGAGCTTTTTCACAGGTGCAAATGAATGACCCTCAAGGCAAGACGGAATGTAATAAATAAAATCCTGTTTTTTTAATGTACATAAACTAGATATTTTTAGCCTCCTTTTCAGTCAATTCAAAAGCTCTGATGCAGAAATAAATTTTTAATAATTTTTAGGCTTCTAAATTTCCTTTCAATGTACTTTTGAAAAAAATTCTTAAAAATACCGCTTGTCTCCTCGAATGATTTCTCTCATTCCCAAATAATAAAAAGGTTACAAGTCGAAAATAGCAGAAATATTTAAGCAGAAAAATTAACTAACGAGATTCTTGGCTAACTAGAAAATCTTAGGATACAAATATTTCTGTTTACAACAAATGTTGGATTCACATCTAGTGACTTGAGGGAGCGTTCATAAATGATGTCACGCTTTTTTCCCATATATTTGACCCCCTCCCCCCCTTTGTTACAATATATAACACTTCAGCGGACCCCCGCCCCTCCCCTTGTCACACTTTGTTACAATTTTACGAGCCCCCTCCCATTCGAAGCGTAACATCATTTATGAATGATCCTCTACCCTAATTTACATACCAGTGTCAAATTAGAATGAACTTAGGATTAAAAAATGTCCATGGTAATGTTTTTTGGTAGCAGCAAAGAATGAAAAAATGTCACAAGAGTGAATTTATAATATTTTAGAAGATGTTATTTTTGAGAGACATTATGCCATGATACATTTTTTGTATTGTATTAATTTTCGATTAGACTGTAAATTTAGGCATGCTGAAAAAGCAAAGTTGCACAGTTAACTTTGTTTAAATGATTTAAGCTGTTTATATGAATTAATTTATAGGCATATATATGTTACGGGCAAAGCCCGAATTCGGCCATTTCGCGAATTGGCCTGCCAAATCGGGAAATGGCTAAGAACGTTGTAAATTGGCTGGCCAATGTTTAAAGTGAACGTTTTAAACATTATCGTCTGGACAGATATGCAAATAATGTTGTTGAGATGTCCAATACAGTGTTTTTTCTTGCACCGGCAGTGACGTCATACTTTGTTTTTTCGTATTTTTCTCGTAAACTATAAATCGTACAGGAACGCTTCTTTGGGCAGTTTTTATGTACTCCCAACGAGGAATCTAGCTGTGCAGAGTACCCTGTATATATATATACACACATATATATATATATAAGGTGTAAATATGTGTACGCGAATAAACATGCTGAAAAATTTGTTATCCTTCATGATACAATGTAACTATGCCTTTATGCTACATCAAACTCTTTCTCTCCCTTCTAGCGAAATATTCAACTTAACGTATAAGACTTTAAATATTAAAACTTGATTCACATGCATTATAACTTAAAAAAAATACTCGCCAGTGCACGTAATCGGTCTTTAGAAAAACTATATATTCAAAACAGCTTATTTCAAATGCAAAATAGGATCTAAAGAAACTTTCTCAAATTGAAAGTGCATTCACCAGTGAATTGAAAACACGACGTTTTCCGAGAACAGAGTTATCTTGGCCGGAAATCGATTTATTTGAACAGGCCCGAGGATTCTTTCATACTTTAGTACCTGTGTTATTTTTTTTTTCAAACATTCCTGCTAAACTGAAGTACTTAAGTGTGCTTTTACAAAATCATTTGAGATTCTCAAAAAGACAGAAATAAGTGCTGAAATAAAATACAATAAGGAAAAAAATTCAGCGCATTGAAAATTTGAGAATAACAACGTCAGAAGCAAATTCTTTGTAAAAATGGCACACATGTGTGCAGGAATTACAAAAAGCTTCTTTATACCGAATATCTATGTAGCCAACGAAATAAAGCTATAATGTCATGTAGCACTATTACCACTCATCGAAGATAAGGTTCAAATACTCAGTCATGCAATTTCTATTGCAAAAGCTGTCTTTTACAACCTTATTTACTTATTTAATTTTTTGGACCTCCAATGTGCAAATATCAATTATATGATACATCATTGCCAATACATAGTTGGTATATTCTCAATATGGTACACATTTTAAATCAATTGTATAAACTGTTGTCTTCTAATTTTCTCTATAGCTCAACATCAATTATTTCCTGACCATATGTACCTAATTAGAACAAAGTATTATGTGATCACTTTAGTAATGCTTCTTTCCCATTAAAGCACTTAATTAAAAATCTTTGATACTATTTCTCTAGCCTGTTTTTCTGTCGTTTCGGGAGATCTTCCTTATTCCTTTATCAAATTCCATGATTTACCCTTAATTTTAAAGCTTATCGTTCCGGCTTCCATGGTCTAAAAATGTACCGCACTTCTCTTAAACTTGAGATTTAAAATCATCTAAGAAGAGGTTCTTTAATAGAAGCGTAGATTTTTCGATCTCACAAAGGCAGGATTGTATTTTGTACAACCCGTATTTTCACATGACAATTAGATGTAGCTTTTTCTCGAGCAAAAACTTTTAATGATATTCATGTTTGTACAAGGGTATATCAAATGACAAATTTAAAAGTGCTATAAAGTTCCGAAAAGTAGTAGGATTGATCTGGTAGAGAGCAGGGATGTTCCTTGAAGACCACACAATGACCATATCAATGTAACATCAGTTACAATATGGCTGCACTACTATCAGCATGCACCACGTTAGAACAGCGATCACTGATTCGTTTCTTGAGTAGTGAAGGTGTCAAACTAATATAAACCCATTACATGATGACAGTACAGTATGGTGATTCGTTTTTGTTCCTGCAGCAAATGTAAGAGTAGTGCAGAAAGTTTAAAAGTGGTATCGTATCAATAGAGTACGTCCAACGACCTGGGCAGGCTCACCGCGTAGTGACAGACACAAACATTTCGCAGGGGGAAGAACTTATTATGGACAACAGGCGTATAACACTTAATGAAATTGCCAAAATTTTGGAGATTCGTTACGGTTCAGCGCAAAATATTGTCCATAATGTGTTGAAGTTCAACAAAGTTTCTGCGAGATGGGTTCTACGTCAATTGACTTCTGAATTGAAAGAACATCGCGTCGGTGCCTGCCCACTCATACGCTTGATGCAGTGACAAAAACGAATCCCCATACTGTACTGTCATCCTGAGATTATTTCTATTAGTTTGACACCTATCTATTGGTTTGACACCACCTTATTGGTCACTACGCAAGAAACGATTCATTGATCGCTGTTCTAACGTGGTGCAAGTGCGCCCAGAAACCCCTCGCACCTGCCATTTTCTGGCCTATCGTGTTTTTAGATGCCCCCGAGTGCAAGCCCTCGGGAGCAAATGGGGTTCCGGGAGAGCTCGACCAACCGCAAATTTATGAAAACCATAAAAAAAAATACAGGTCATGGCAAAACTCTAAAAGTCATAATGCGTGTGGTGCGGAATACGAAAGATTGCATAGTGTCTGTAAATCAACATCAGATAACAAAAATTGTTACACAACAAGCATTAGTATCATTGAGCAATTGCGCACAACCAAAGCCGCACCACACTATAACAATATAACTCAATATAACTGGATATAAATTGATAGGGTAATACACAGATGAGAAATAAAGTGCACAAAGTTTAAGCCGTGGTGCATGTTGATCGTGGTGCAGCCATATTGTAACTGATGTTACTGGTAGTGTGTGTGTAGCAAGGTCATTACCACAACTGGTGGTCACTGTGCGAACATCAAGGCACATTCCTGTCCTCTACCAGATCGATCCTACAACTTTCGGGAGCTTTATAGCACTTTTAATGTTTTCATTTAATACACCCTCGTATTAAAGATACGTACAAACAAAAAGTGAACGGTGATCACATCATCACTTCTAACATTGTATTTAAAGAGGTTTTGTAAACGTGTATATTATTGGTATGTTTGAATATAATACTTCTGTAAAAAAACCTTAACAGCTATTTGTACTGATGTGTTCAATTACATGTCTTCTTTTATACGAACACCCGTACTTTTTTCTATTCTTCTTCATAAAGTCCTTTATCCCAAAGTTTTCAAAGAATGAAATGCCACGCAAAACGATTTGGTGTGCAGTGCGGAATTCCACACGGATCGACTAGTTATCATAATCATAAGAAATACCATTCGTATTGGCCTGCACACACACATACATACAGCCATATATAGAGAACAAGAGATAGAGTAAATATGGCTTCTGATGTAACAGGAATGCATGCCATGCAAGCACATTTCAGGGAATAGTTTTGGTACCTGCATTTAGAAGGAAATTTATATATCCCGATCTAAATCAACAGTTTGAAAAAGAAAACCGATCAGCAATAACTATGTTCCTAATAACAAACGGGAAAAATAATGTGACATCGCCTCTTGTCTAACGCTGGTCGTAGATTGGAAAGGAAAATTGATTTCCTGCCTCTTGATAGGTGGATGCAGCACTCAAGCGGAATGTTACTTGATTATTGGATTGGTCAGGTTTATGGAGGGCATGTCTGCATTAAGACCCATAGCTCGGAGTCATAAAGTTGGATAAAAGAAAAGGGTTGTGGTTGATGTTGGCGATAAATTTCAGCACGACATAGCGTGTTAGGTTTTAGCATGTGAATTAGTTTCCTGAATTAATTTCTTATGTACGTATAATATAATTTTATATTTTAGGGCATTTCATCCATGCAAAACGTAAACAGCCTTTTTTAAAAATTATTCTGTGGTGTTGAGAGTATATATATATTATAGCTGAAAGACTCTCCTTGAGGGTTTCCAATATAGTTTAAGAGTAAACTATATTCGTACGACCAAAATAATTTTGTTTATAAAAGAAAAATGGCAGGGAGCAAATTTAATACTTGCAATTATATGAATAAAATTAAGTTCAAACTGTTATGCGAGTACATCATCTACTTGAATTTATTTTTAAACCGAAGTAAAACTCAGACATATTGTATAAAATTTATAGCCGCGCTAAGTTTAATAGTAATTTTTTGCTCCACTCACTTTAGAAATACTTAGAAAAAAAACTAAATACTTATATGTTTGGAAGCGTCTCTCTCACAGCTTACGGTTTATTATTACTATGAGTTTTTTGCATTTTGCACTTTGAAAATTATGAATTAATTTCAAAGAAACTATTTTAAAGTAAATAGCCACTTTTTACCCCTGTTGTGTTTTCGGACTCTTGTGATACATTCATCCACAACGATACAAAGTTGTGGATGAATGTATCATAAATCATAATGTTATTGCTTCAAATCAACTTCCGATTTTTTTTTGCGAAATCAAAACATTTAATCGAACTCTTCTAACTTTACGCCTTGCAAGATTTCTGTAAAATATCTGTGACACCATAACAACAAATAATAAGAAAGTCCGGCGATATTTAGCGTTCCTGCAACGAGCAGAGCCTACAGCCTGCAACCTAAAGCCTCACTATGAACAAAGTGACATTCAGAACTAAGCAAACTTACTTTATAGTATATTAATATTGGTTTTGAGGTATCAGTTGTAGAAGACATAGTATTGTTTTAGCCATTTGTTGTTTTTTAAAACTTGAACTTGAATTATAAATCCAGTGATTATTGCTCTTGTACAACCGGGTTATATCCCGTAGGACTAAAAAAGCGTTTGTCCATTGTGAATTGTTAAATTGACTAGGACCAGCCTAGTTGGGCCCTGTGCCTATTGCTGGTCGTAATTTTTGTACTTGTATTTATTTGTATTTATATTCTGTAAATCGATAACAACATATTTGGGGCGGCACCATCAGTAAGTACGTTGAATTACTATTTCGGGCACACAAAGTAGAAGGTGAATTCACTTGAGCCCGCGCTGTTGTGATTCCTATGCTTAGGCCGCTCGGCGAAAGGCGCCTCCGGAGTTTGGATCACTTTCCCAGAAAAGGGCTAGGCTGCTTATTCAGAGACGGGGGTAAACCATACGCCACCAAATTAATGATTTTCTCGACAATTCTTTTAACTGGTAGTCACGTGCTTGATTATGCCTTTGATTAAAAAAATTTAAACTGCTAGTCACAGACCTCAAGTGTTCAGTTTTACGGATCGTAATTTAACGGTTCTTTATGTGTAGTTTGTGTGGAGAAACAAGAATTTTACTGAGGAACAGTTATAAAGAAAGTTAATTATTTCATTTGAAACAAGTTCTTCATAAATTTACAGAAACTTTGAGTTTCATTTCTGTCTTTTTGCAGAAATTTTTCAAAAAGACAGAAAGTGTGCTGCATATTATGGTAATGCTGGCTTTTGTCAGTTCTTTCAGATGCGTTAGAGAATCTGTGAAGCATAATGTTTTTTCTTTTAACCCATATTTTAAGTCATATTTCATATGTTAAGGTCATAACTTTCAAGCGAAAGAGGATGGGCACAAACTGAAGCAATCTTTTGCTTCATCACATAGTATAAACACAAAATCAGTTTAATAGAAAACCATTCTTCCACAACAAAATGTTTGTGTGTATCAGTACGTTACGAAACACCAACGGTTTTAACTGTCTTAACTGCTAGCAAAAAATATTATTCACTATTTTTTAATAGCAACTCATTAACAGAATTAAGTAAATATGTTAAAAATTTTATTATTACTATTATTTAATGTGCATACTCTAATGTAAAGTAGTTGGTTTCAAATTTAATTGTAATTTTTACATCATTAAATATATATGTGAAACTGTTGTGATAGGTATTAGCGTTTTGACATATCTACCAACTTAATTTTCTACCGGCTAGTAATTGTTGGACTACTGGACGTTGGTTACTGTTAACTAACCATCACTATTTTCATTATTTAAAAACTTTTTAAAAATCACACGGGAACTATCAACCATACCCTAAGTGCTTTTTTCATTAGCCTACGTTCCCGTATAACTACAAAAAATAAAATAAAATAAAATAATAATGAAAGAAGTCTTAATGAACGCAAAAATATAGTTAAAGAAAAAAAAATGTCAAATATAAGTTAAGTAATTAAATGAATATTGAAAAAGAAAAGAAAAATTGAAAGTAGAATTTTGAGATGAGATCTTTCGGAAGATCTCGGCAAGGACATCTCCCATAAGATAAATGATCAAAATGCTTTGTGCTAAAATGTAAGTGCAAAGATAAAACAACTTAAAAAAGCACAAATTCAGAATAAAAAGTTATTTTTATTCTGAATTTGTGCTTTTTTACGTTGTTTTATCTTTGTACTTACAAGGACATCTCATTTCTACATTTTATTTTTTAATTTGAACAATTTTTTTCTTCACTTTTGAACAGTTCAAAAAATCTTACAGTAGCGCAGATGGGCAAAAATGAAGCAAATTATACAAACCCTGGGCATAAGATCCACGTTCCTTTAAACAAGTTCTTTGGAAGAAGCTTTCAACGGGAAACATTTTTGTTTATTTGAACAATTTTTGTTCAATTTTGAACAGTTCAAAAACTAACAGCGTCTACGGGAAAATTTCAATCCTACAGAAATCCTGTTTTAATAGACGGATTTGCTTGGAACAAACTTTATCGAAAGATGTAATGACGTAGAACATGTAGAGGTTCGAAGTTCATCTAGAACTAAACGAGCCAATTTTCCCACGACACTTTTTTATCTGTATTTTAAGGATATTTTCGATTGAATGAATGATTGAATGAATGTACATAAATCGTTGAAAAAGGTATATTTGAAGTAATTAAGAGCTAAAGCTAAATGAGAAAGAGAGATAGCTAGATTATGAATTTGATATTGGTGTATACGGGAAAGTAGGCTCGTATACTTCTAGACGGAACTTCTTGTTTAACGTCTTCACCTATTATTGCAAACTAAATGGTCAAAATTATCATACTAATTGCGCTTTCATCTTGCGTATAATTAACATTTGCAGCTTTTCTCTTGCATTAAAATGCGTTTTTTTCCTCCCAAAAAGAAATTAATTAATATTCTTAAAAGACTAAGCTCAGTTTCGAAAGAAAGTAAGATTCACTAATGAAATTTATATTAGCATGCTTAAATTCCTTATTGAAATGAAAATCATAGGTAATTAAATATTTAATTTGCGAAAGTTTTGCCTAAAATAACGATATTTTTTTATTTTCTTTTATTTAATTATGTTTCCTTTGACTGAAAGAAATTATGATTGCCTTACTTATTAACGAGTTACTAATTCGTTAATAGAAAGTCTAGTAGATAAATACTTGCATTTAGCACGAAAAAAATGGCTGCATAATCTGACGAAAATTAAAATAAAACGCTATGTTAATTTACCTAATTGCTATTTAATTTATTTTAGATTTCTTGGAATGTACTTTTAAAGTATGTTAAGAGTATTTAACATATCGTTGAATAATTGCACGAAAAATTTAGAATTATAGTAAATGGAATATCGACTTTTATTTATTTTAAAAGTCGTAACCTAACTGTTTTATAAACTCAGACTGTATATCATTAAGGGTTTTTCAAAGGAATATGACAAAAAGAATAGCAAATTCTGTAACCGAATTATTTAGTGGAAACTAATTAATTCTTAAATTACAAACATACAAGTCTCATCTGGAAATAGCAAGAAATCTTGATATGAAATCACAACTAGAGGCACCGTTAACCAAAAAAAAAAAAAAAAAAATCCTTTGAATGCTTAGACCATATAGTAACTAGACGAGCCCTGCTATTCACTCGCCATTGTTAGTTCCTAAGCAGGAATGGTGGGGACCAGTTTGACTGACAGGGGGCGGAGATCAAAGATTTTCGCCGCCGGTGACCACGTGGGAGAGTCTTCTGAATTTCTGAACTTACTTCTGATCTGTGAAAGAGCTGAAATTGTTTTCAGGCAAACGATCAAGACCCATCCTATGCACAAACCTAATTTATTGAACATAACAGCAATATTAGCAATGAGAAGAGTAAATTTTAATTTTATTTTTAAATCTCTGGAGTATCTTATTCTTGATAATGAAGAACAAGAAAATCATATATATAAACTAAAGCAATTGTTGAAAAATACTTAAAAAAGAGGCTACACCATTTCTTTAAAATGCCAAAAAATGCGTAACAAATTCACAAAATTAATTTTATTTAAAAATCAATAGCAATATTCAATAGAAATTAAACAAATTTTTCTTCCAGTAATTAATTTCTATTCGGCTTTATTAATAATGCCCCGTTGCTTAACTAATAAATGCAACGTTGAAATTAACATTGCAATAACATTAATCTTAAAAGAAATGAAAGATGCTTGAAATATAATCGCAGAAAGGCTGAACGTTCGTTGCATCACCAAGTATGCATATGTTTGCGTTCGCTCCAGTTTATTTATTTTTTATTCTTTACTTTTAATAATGTATGTAGAATTGTTAAATTTTCAAAATTATGCATAAAATGCATTTCATGCTTTAATCTTACCAATATATATATATTGTATTTCTGACTGTATTGCTCAACATTTGGATTAAAAATTAATTTTGTGCCTTTTATTTGTATGCAGTTTGTTTGCAATCTTCGAACAAATTTAACCTTGCGTAATTCATTGAAAAAAAAACACTCGCAATTTAATTAAGAGTACAATGGGACCGTCCATAAATGATGTCTCGCTTTTTTCACATGCCATGCTATGTTGCATAAGCATGATGTCACACTTCTTGTTACTCCCTCCCCTTGTCTCAATTTTACGACCCCCCCTCCCCCCTCCGAAGCGTGAAATCAGTTATGAAGGCTATCAAACCGATGTTTTCAGTCCTACAGGGTAATGTCACATAACTATTAATTTTAGATTTACGAACTTATCGGAGAAAAATTAAATTTTTAACTGATAATTTTGTAAAGTAAACAATTTTCGGAACTTAAAAAAAAATTTAGAAAACAATTTTCTAAACTAAAATTTTTTCTTCATGTTGTTGATTTATTTCAGATTTTGAAAAGAAAAACACCTAAAACGCTTTTGTTTTTCCTTCCTTATTTTTCAATGAACTGGAAAAGAAAAGAATTTAAGTAAATTTTATGTTTGTGTTTGGCCTTTTAACGAAATATTAAATATATTTTTATTTTTCGCATTGATATCTCAAGAGCAAGACATAATGAGGATGAAGTCAGTTAAAAACCTTGTAAAAGCAATACGAATTGTATTCATTGCAAAGAGATTTAGTATATGTCATTGCGTTTCGAAAAAGTAAGCAAGAAACTAACTCTCCTTCTCAATGAGCTCAATATATAAGATCATTTTCAAATCACTATTACTAATTAAATATTGATAGTATCAATAAAAAAACGCTTGTCCATTAATCTATGAACTGTGTTCTTGCGTGTGATAGAAAATAATTGTGCTAAAATGTTTCTGTCATATAATAAAAAAATAAAATAAATCACTCTTCAAATCTCCACGAGAATTAGCATAGCAAGACGAAGCCATCTCTCACCGAAGGACTCCGTCAGCTGTTTTCCGGGGAAAGACTCCTGCTTACCGACCCCGCCCCCAAACCTTGTCTATCTAGTTTATGGTCTAAGTTTGAATGCAGCAGAAAATGCACGGTCTTTTTAATACCAAAAAAGATATTCTTTTCTGGTCATTCAAAGACATTTTAGCACTAAATATGGTAAAGAACAACCGCATTGTCACAACATCGAACGGTGTATGAAGCATAGATCTTAAAATTGAAGAGATGAATCTCTTTGCCCTTTTTCCCCGAAAGAACGAGTTAACATCTCTTGTTGACCATCACGCGATCATGGGACAGTGCAGACAGACTACTCTTTTCCCCCTTTGGAAGAGCTTTAGCTTTGCACAAACAAGTCGGAATGTTTTGTGCAAATAAGGGAAAATAAAAGCCTGAAGGCAATTACTATGCATATTTTTCCTTTACGACTTTTCCTCGAGCACAAATCCTAATAAACTTTCTATCACATCTTTAAATATTTAATATGAAGAAGCATTTATACGCTACATATTAAGTAAAAAAGAAGCTGTAAATATTCTTCAAACAAATCTCTAAAATATTAACAATTAAGCATTATATTAAATTTCAACTGAAAGATTTCGAACATTTAAAATTCATAATAACAGCCAAAACAAAACATATATTTAATTATCACATTCAAATACGTACTTATGTTATATGTATTAAAAAGCGTCACATTTGAGATCCTTATGATCAAACTTAAAGGCATTTAAGAGCTATTACTTTACTCGCTTTTGAAAGAACTTATTTCATAACGTAGTCTGACTTTCCTCCTGGTGCTTTCAAACAATTGATTAGAAGTGATTTAGGCAGAGTAACATTCAACCAAATAGCTTTTTTAAAACTTCATGTACTTTTAATTTTTCGTTATTCCGCGATTTCAAAAAAGCATGTTTCGTTCACTGGATGAACCGATTTGCATATATGTATAAACATATTTTTCTTGTTAGGTACATTGTGATATAACTCAGATCTCGTACCTTCGTTTAACCATGTTAATTTGATCGGAAAAAATATAGGGGAAATATATGTTATTTTGTTGTAAACTTGCAGGGCTTCCATTATTATTTTACGGATTGCTCTTCACACGATTAAATAAATAATTAATTAATAAACAACATGGAAAGTAGCTGCCATCAAACACTAATTATGACAATAATTATACAATAAGAATTATTCGAAAAGGATTATTTGAAATAAACATCCAGCCAAGAAAATACGCACTTACTATTGAAAATAAAAGTATACATCAGATTAGCTATTCAATCATGGTTAATAATGAAATTAGGCAAACGATTCTCATTGATTGAATTTGTTTGTCCATCTCAAATAATCCGATTAAGCGGATATTTTTTTTTTTTAAAAAATTTATGGCTGTAGAAGTTTCGGAATTAAAAAAAAAAAAAATCAGTAAAAAAAATTCTGAACTTCACACAAAATTTTCCGAAAAGGAAAACAATTAGGTCAACCCTAGTCCTATAATATTAATTCCAGAACCCAATTTTTTCCAGCAAGTTTTTGAAGTACTAAGCATAAAAGCACAGAAATTATTCTTCAAAGAAATCTTGAAATTAATAAATTGAAAAAAATTTGGAAAACTGATTTTTTTTTTTTTTTACATTTTTAGAAAGGATTTTCTAAATTTTTGAAGAATTTCAGATCAGAATCACCATTAAAAGGATTGTGGCTTGAAGGTCTCGCGTCATATCATCTGATTGTATTTCTTTAAAAACATATTCACACAAGAATTCACCAGAATTGAAGGGAATAAATTTAAAGTACCATTTATGTAATCGAAAATTCTTTGGAAAAGTAAAACATAAATTCATACTATAAATAAATTCAATACATAAAGAAATTCAAACAAAATTTTTGAAGTCGGTACAACACGCGTAAAACCACATATAGCAATAAATCAACTAGAGATATAAATTCATTTAGACTCAGAGTGTGAAAGAATTTTTTCAATTAAATAATTTTCACATATTTTACATTACTAACAATGTATGATGTTAATTATACTATGTTTATCATTTTACTCCGACTTTAAAGTATTACATTTTAAAGCAGCCCTCATGTTGTTCAGAGAATGAATTTCTTTGTTACTTTTAAGCATAATTTTATATTACATCTGTAATGAGTGATAGTTTGACTTTACCCTCAGTTTTGGCTTAAAGTCTTGTGTGTGGGTGTGCTTATTTCCCTCCCCCCCCCCCGCACAAAATATGTCAATTCTTACAATTTAAATTTAAGAGCGAAGAGAAGTAATGGTTATCGAACCTTGATTCATATTAATTAGACTTTTATGTACTATTTTTTGTGAGTTAATTTCATAGTAGGGATGTAACGAATAGTGATTTGGCCGAATAGCAGAATACCGAATATTCGACCATTTCTTCTAGGCCGAATAGACCGAAGCGAATATTCGGGCAAACGTCTTAGGCCGAATACCGAATATTCGGCGGCCGAATATAAAAAGTACTAGAAAATCGTTGTAATAGAAAGTATTTGACAAATTTAAAATTATTGACAAAGTCAAACACCAATTACACACAATCTACGATTTAAGATTTAATTCTGTTTGTTAAGAATTTAAAACTATTTAAAATTAATCTATTTTCTCTATTGTTTTGAATGTAATAAAACTAAGAATTTCACCCACAGGGAGAATAGAAATGACAGGTTTTCTGGTAGTAAGCATTAGCATTATTTTACTAATTATTTAATTCAAATGAAAGAAAATTCAAATGAAAGAACTACTATTGCTTAGTGAACTTTTACCTTGCTTAAAACTTTTATGAAGATATTTTAGAAGTTATAAAAGTTAATATTTTTATTTTATGGGGTTTTTTAACATACCTATCTTTAAACGATCTATTAAAATTTAATACACTTAAAGGAATATATTTTTATTTTCAAAAACCCCAATAATATATGGTATCATTCATAAATGATGTCACGCTTCGAGGGGGGGGGGGTTCGTAAAATTATGACAAAGTGTCACAAGGGGCATGGAGGGGGTAACAAGAAGTGTGATATCATGCATTATGTAACATAGCGTGACGCGTGACAAAGGGGGGAAGGGGGTTCAAATATATGGGAAAAAAGCGTGACGTCATTTATGATCAGCCCCTATGCTATCTATGATGAATCCTAGAATATTCACAATAAATCAGTCTACCCAAACAAAGTCTGACACTAATTTTTCATATGTCATAATTAACTCTTGCCAGCTTTGGGAGCAAATGCTAATTATAAAATCATTTAAATCATCATTACCTCTTTAAAATCTGTTTTTGCTCAGTCAAGCCTACAACTAGGTTTAAAAAAAGTTGTTTTTTTCTAAATTATTTTTATTTGTTAAAACCATAAACTAATGTATTATTTTGCAATAATTATAATACAATTTAAAATGTTTAAAATCTACTAATTTCTTTATTTTTTTACATTTCTACTGCAGCAAAACTATTCGGCCGAATAGTCCATCAATATTCGGCCAGGCCGAATATTGACCTTACTCAATATTCGACCAGGCCGAATATTCGGCTTGGTGATGAAAAGATTATTCGGCCAAAGGGCCGAATAGGCCGAGTACCGAATAGTGGCCGAATATTCGTTACATCCCTATTTCACAGTATAAACTAACTGCTTGATAATCTAATATTTACATATTTTACAGTGATTAGTTTTATTGACTTTTTCATATGATTATCTATAGGTTTTGTGTGGAACATACACGTTTTTAAATATATAAAGCCGCAACTCAAAAATAATCTCCTAATTCTCGCGGTTATGTTTCATTCCAAACATTTTATAATATTCGTGTAGAACACGTTCAGATTTTTTGCACAAATATATTACCTCTAAAATTTGTAAATGCTGTGATGTGTATTCCCTTTTTTTTCTTAAATGAATTGCAAAGCAACAATTAGGGTGAAATCAGCATGAACTTGAATTTTCGGCCATCTAAACTTTGGTGCAATTGAAAAATTCGCACCATGTGTTGGTGTATTCCCTATCAAAATAGTAATGTTACTTTGAATAATAATTCTTTTTTAAAGAATCCCAATTTGATATTTCTATTTCACATCGTTCATAAAATTTATATTCCTTCAAAATATGTCATTCGATCTCCACTTGTGATGGCCTTGAAAATGCTTGGGAAATTTCTAATACATGTGTTCGCTGGAATGTATGCGAGCTATTTTGTTCGGAAAGGACAGACTATGTCCCTTTCTTTCTATGAATCTCGGTGAAACTAAGACTTCACAGCATTCATACGAAGTGCCACTCCAAATTGAATTTCTGATGTTGTATGCATTCCATGTTTGTGAATCAAAATGAAAGATACGCACAACCTACAAGAATATGCTAAACAGAAGATAAATTTATCATTATAGGCTTATCATATCATATCTTAGAGCACAACGCTATGCCTTTTGCGTTATTAAATCCACAACATAATAGCAACCCTCTTATAATTAGGAACTTCGTTAAAATGCTAATTGAAATTTATGGTAATGAGCAGAATCTTCAAAAGAGATTTTTTTCATTTAACAGTGCTTTCTTCTTTTTTGGTTTGAAAATGAGTAACTGCTGTAGCAATGCCGGAAGTTTCATCAAGTTAATAAGCACTTTTACGTCATCAAAGCTGAATGCATGTACAGTGGGAAAGAAAAGAAAACACTTCTTCTTATTTGGACGCTTTAATACTCGCGACACACATAGTACGTCATCTTATCAGGAATAAAGTACTCTATAAAATTCTAGTGGTCGTCTTCATGTTAAAACGAAACCAAACTTTAAAACTTTCAATGGCAACTCCCCTTTTTTATGACGTATTTGTGTTCAGCATCAATATTTATCATGATGTACCAATTTTTGTGTAATTACTTTCCCCCGTTGCTTCAAAATTAAATTGAGAAAAACAAGTCTCGTAATGATAAAAATTTTGATATTTTTGCATAAAGCAGCTTAACTATCATGGGTATTGCAAAGATTGTATTTTATATAAAAATATGCGCTAACCCGACAGTAAACCGTGATATTTACGGCCAAAAAAATTAATTTAAACTTTTTTATGAATTTTAAAATTAATTTTTGAAAAAAATTATGATTAGAGACCATATTATATTTTGTTGAAAAATCAATCCAGATTAGCTTTTGTAAGGTTATCTTAAATTTCAACTCAAAATATGCAGTAATTTTTATGCAACGCATGCAATTTTTTTTTTTTTTTTTTGCCATTTAAGGAACGGTATAGCTGCAACTAAAGGTATAGCAAGCTAAAAAGATGCGAATCGTGAAATAAAGTTGAAAATCTTTGTGCCACAAATCCAAATATAAAATGCAATATCATCTGTTCCAATGAACAGAATGCAATCAGATTTGGTATACTAATGTGAGCACGCTAAACTGATTTATGTTGTTAGGTAAAGGGCATTTCATTTAAAAATTAAAAGTTAGTTTAATTTTTTTCTCGTTTTAATAGGAATACAGCCCCTTATCGAAATTTCAGTCTAATAAGAAGACATTAATCGATGAAGATTCACACCGAACTTATGCTGCTAGAGCGTATGATGGCCGAGTAATTTTGAATGTTTCTTTTTTTCTAAGCTGTACCAAGTAAACTGCTGCAATTTTTTTTTTTTTTTTTTGTTTTGTTTTGGCTTGAATGAGCTATGCAACAGGGCTTTATAAAATGAAAACTTGAGAGGACTTAGTGAAAAAAAAAAAAAAAAAAGAACAGAAAAGAGAATCTTTTTTTTGTGCAGCAGGTATTATTACTTTTTACGCAGTAGTCTTTAGTATTGACCTAATAATTTTTTTCAAAAAATGTTCATGTAAAGGCGTATTTCTTGTTGCAACTAATTAAAAACCAAACTTGTATCGAGGAAAAATGATTTTTTCCTTTAATTTTCAAATGATGAATTTAAATATTTTATTTTTTATTTTATAAGTTTGGAACACAAATGCTCCTCAATGATTGCTTTTTGCCATCACAGATCATACTGAGAGGGAGTATTGATAAAAAAAGAAACTATAATTGAAAACTGAATTTTAAATATATACTTTTTTTTAATGATAGCGTTCTAGATATCTGTAAAACAGTTTTCATTGTGTATACACTTTGATTGCAAAAAGGCAACCTTTAGGGTTATTTGTGTTCCAAACTTATGAACCATATATATAAATTCATTATATATGAAAATCAAAGAAGAAAAAAAAATCATTTTCCTTTTTATACCAAGGTTGGAATTCAATTTATATTCTGAAAGCTTTGACTGCTCAAGAGTGAAAATATTCTATTGGAAAATAGAATCTTTTGTAACCCATTTTCTTACCCATCACACGGTAAGAATGGGAAAAGACTAACTTCGATAGGACCTCTCTATTAGCTTCTTATCTTTATGGACGCTGAGGCTGTTCGCAAAGTAAGTTACGGTGCATCTTATGGGCGGAAAATTCTACTTCCGGGTTGTCTTCAACCCTTTTTAAATGTGTTCGTAATTTTTCGATGGAGCAGTTTGTTCTGATAAAGAAAATTCAAAAGGCATTGTTCCTTTCATTATGAACTGTAGGAAGACATAGAACAAGATATTCTGGTTGTAGAAGCATTCTTAATTGAAAGAGTTTAGTGATAAATTCAAGCGTGTATTACTTTTCACGGCGCAAGATGATTGGATTAAGAAGTTTTCTTTGAAAAAAAATTGGATTTGTGTGTGTGCCTTCACACACACAAAATCCCATTTTGGAGATTTTGCGTGTGTCTCCCCAGGGGTGAGGGTTTGCTCCACCGTCAAACCCTCACCCATGTCCTCCTAACAAGTAATTTTTAATAAAGAGTACTATTGGTTTAATATATTTAGAACAATATAACACAAAATACTTTTAACATTACAAAATAGAAGCAAGACCTTTAGTTTATGAATGTCACAAAAGTGCTGACTACCGAAATTTTTTTGTCAAAAAAACTTTCTGAGAGTCAATGGTAGATAAGTGTATTACATTCAAGAACAGTTTTTAACGACAGTTTTTAAAAAACATTTTTGGGGAAGGCAAATTGTATATTATTAAGAAAGCTACTAAGAATTTATTATGCATAACTTACTTTTTATCATAATGAAATCACATTTATAAGCGTTTCTTTTTACATAAGATAAAAATGACTGATTTTTTTTAGCAAACTTGAAGTACGTTTTCCTTCCTTGAATACACTAATTACTCCTGGTCTTGAGGTCTATATCTTTTTTCTTCTTCTTTTTTTTCGTGATTTATCCGTAATTTATTTACTCATGTTGGAAACAGTTCAGTGTGTGCATTGTGAGTATCTTTTTTTTTTTTTTGAATTAGTGGTTGTCTTAGGGAAAAAATGGATGTTCTTTTTATGTTGGCAGTCATGGCTATCTTTCATATTTAGTTACAAGGATTAACATTTTCAGTCACATTATAAGATAAGTTTGGTACGCGTGATTTTTTAAAAACGCCTATTAAATGTTATTTATGTATGTATTAACTTTTTGCTAACAATGTATACCGGAACACCATAAAATATTCGTCATAAAAAAAACGCTTTAACATTTTTCCCCAACTAATATCGGCTTTTTAATTATGTCCGTCGTTGAAAATCCCCTATCGTAACTTCATTTCGTCTTTTTTTAAACGATCACATCCACAGGAGACATTGATGTATTTTGTAATTAACTTATGCGTATTTTTTTCAATTAAAACGATTTTTGACGATTTATTTAAAAAAAAAAGAGATTTACACACATTTCTCTAATCATGAAAAGTAATCAAATTACAGAGGCATTCAATATATATTTTTGGCACTGGGATTTTTAGAAAACCACTTTTAGCTGTATTTGGGATGTTAACTCCAAATATGAAACTAAATCATGTCTTAAAAATAAGAGCTAATCCGCAAAAGCTGATGTCATACTTGAATTCAAGGCATACTGTACCGTATTTCCGAAAAACAAACACAGCCAGGAACACAAGACGAACTTCTGGAGGTTAATTATTTAATGATGTTATACCTCCACAACACATTACACTCAACTGCTATAACGTACACATAATCACAAAAGTTACAATAGAAAATTATATCCAGCTAAACAGCTCGCACCGCTCGCTTCACAAACGCCCGACTTGGTTGCCCGCCTCCTCTCATCTCTTTCAGGGTTCTTTCAGGGCGCCAGGACGGCACTTCAGTCTGTACGATGAAATTTTCTGATGCGAATCTCTCATATAACCGTAGATTACACACGAATACATGAATTTCAGCTATAGCTTTCAGATAAGAAAACGAATAGAAAAGCTGTTTTAAGGCAGCCAAATGTTATTATAAATAAATTGCGTTTTCCATGAAATTCATTCAGGGAGACAGGACGACGCTACAATACATAAAAACACATCATCACTTAAAAACTTTTCCAAATGTCCCAGCACCAACACTGTTGTTGAATTGTCAGAAAATAAAGTATTAAACTTAAATGAACGAGCAACTTAATTCTGAGCACAAAATCTAAAGTTTTCTATCTAAAAAGTGGCTTTTTAAAAGATTAAAAACAAGAGATTCAGTCATATCTTGCACCTTATGAAGGTTCACCGAAGCATACAAAGTTTTTTTGTAAATATCAATTAGAAGCATAGTGAGCTTTCTCATTTGTCTTAATGTACAGAAGCTTTTTATGAACTTTTTTAAAACTTTTTATTTTTTTTTACACATCCAGCACAAAAGCCCTTTGCTTGAAAATGCTTATTTAGTATTTGCGATTCGTCTTTCTGTGTGCAATTGTAGCTGCTTTTAAAATGCATGTGACAATTTCGCTTTTTCCCCTTGTAGTGGCAAGCACGACTGCAGTGGCCACCCTAATACCAGTGGAGGAAGATGCTTCAAGTAGGTTGCTTTTTCACTTGCTAATTTTTATTACGCTTATTTATTACTGAAATTTCAATAGTTTCTCTGCAATGGGACCATTCTTACGAGATCCAATAAATTTGATTGTTAAGAAACGTTTCTGAAATGAGTTTAATATAAATACAACTAAATCAGATTTACGATTACTTTCTTTACCATTTTTATTACAGCAGAAAGAATGTACATAACATTTGATGATCAACTGTTTCATGAATATGTATTGAAAATATTTTTCATTTAATTGTAAAAAGTTAATTCGTAGACGTGATTTTCAAATTATTTTGATTTGAATTTAAAAAGAAGGACTGAGCTCGCGACTTTTAGCTACATATTAAATGTCAAACACAATTACTTGAAGAGATTATAAGGGTTTATCACTTTCAAGAAACTCAGGATGTACACATATTTGGGCAGGAAAAAATTAAGTTTGGAAGATTAACTTAGTATTTTGTGTTTCATATAGAAACGATTATTTAATAAGTTATCTTCTGATTTGAAAATTACTACTCAAAAGAAACCTTAGTTTGCTTTATTGCACACGTTCAAGTAACATTCCTGCGATTAATCTATATTTTACCTTCAAATCCCTTTAAGTATAAAATATGCTTTGTATGTGTTTAATACAAATAATAAAGAGCGAAATGTAGGGTCAGTTGGGGTAATTGTAAACACGGGGTAATTGTAAACAAGCTTCATAACTACACTTGTGGTGTTTTTGAAAACTTAACTGCTTGTGAGGGATAAACTGGCAGCATAGGGAAGACATTGAAACAGTTTCATAAGTTTCGAAACAACTGTGGAGGCGCCACTATTGTTTGAAAATGGCACAGTGGAAAAAGTTGTTTAACAAAATTTAGTGATCTTACATTTTCCTCTCCAGCTCATCTACAAAAGCAATGTAAGCGGTTTCAACCATTTTTATTTGTCATATGGAATGCTGCTAAAAACATTTAGCCATGAATTCAATACTTCCTGCTATTTTTCATGTGCAAGTTAGGTGTTTACAATTACCCCATATATTTCGTACTCTGGGGTAATTGTAAACACTTAAGTTTATCCTATTTCCAATATTTAGGGGGACAATAAGTATTTTCTTTTGATGTAAATTACACTTTTGTGTCTATTTTACATAACTGTTGTTGTTGTTGCTAATTCCACTTGGAAATCCAAGTCCCCCTTGCAGGGCGACCATGAATTAAAGAAGCTCCTACTGATTATTAATGAGCTCCGCTATAATGAAGTACACTTGACTCAGAGGGGCTTAATGATTTTGAAACAGCTCCCAGATGAGAGATCGTCACCTAGATGGTCCCTCAGCGGAAATTATTTCTAACTTGGTGGACATTTGAAGCGACGATGTATTTTACGTGCACAGCTCCCTTTAGCGCACTCGGTCTCAGAGTAATCAGTCGCGGGAGGTGGTCACCCTCCCAAGCGTTGACCACGGCTAGTTGTGCTTCACTTTCGGTGTTCTGTGCTTCCAAGCTTAACCGACTGATCCACTGCGGGACAAATTTTACATAAATTTGTCGCATTACTTGATTTTTTGCAAGATATTTCTCGTTAAATGATCTCAGCCGACTCATAACATAACTCAGCGGATCACATGCGGCCTGTTGGCCGCTGATTGAGAACCATTGCTCCGGAACTTCTTAAGCCTTTAAGCAGACTGTGTATGAAACAATTTTCCATTTTCATCAACCTTACTCGAAAATAAATCACTATTTACAATTACCCCAGATGTCTGGGGTAATTGTAAACACGAGCTCACTCGCTAACAAATAGCCATAAAGTCAAAATTTTTGTACACATTCACTCACAAGAAGTACAGTAGTGGCTACAATGCTCACAATTTTATCTCTTAATTCATTCAAGAGGTAGGGAAGGATCAAAAGTTAAAACATTGAAAAAGCGTTTACAATTACCCCAACTGACCCTACTTGGCAGTCAAAATGTTTTTTTTTTTTTGAAATATAAAAACAATTTTTGATTTGAAATGCTCTTTTTCTGAATGAACTTCAGTTTATGTAAGGTTTATAGCTTTTATTATAACTGCTTATAGAAAATAAACATGAAATAATTTTTTTATGTTCGACACATATTAATGCTAGTTTCCAAGATTCGGGACACACATTTGTTCGATTTAGAAATATACTCTGTAGTTGGTATTTGGAACACGGTACCTCTAGTTAGCGAACATTCTACCTGCGGGATTTAAATCCCTTATTAATTATGGCTCTGAAGATACTATGGATCTATTATTTTTCATCCAAGCCGGATTCAATTTTATATTATGTTCATTCATATAGTGATTATCTGCAACTATCAAAAGGGGACAATACCAAGTCATTTCTTGTGTCAAAACAATCAAAATCTATGTCTCGATCCTTTATCTTTTCTTGTTTTTTCTTTTTTTCTTCTTAAATATTCTTTGTGCGACACGACAAAAAGAAAGAAAGATGAGTTAAAGTGTCAGCCAATACGAGACGTAGGTACAACCAAACACCCTCCCTGCTTCACCGGCGCGAAGCCAATGCGTATAATGGATCGATATCCCCGATCTCTCAAAGACGCGGATTTGTCAGCTGCAAAAAGTTTTCTCACAAAGATTTAGTTTACTGGTGACGAAGGCTTGGCCCTTCTAAGTACCTGAAATTTTCGTCAATAATCAAACAATATTCTGTAGTATTAAGTTTTTACCAAAAATTAAACTCAAGGTAAATATTTTGTATGTACTTTAGTAAAAACAAAACTATTCCTCATCGCTTCTTAGATACTAAAAACTGTTTATAATATTTTAAAAGTTATTTTATCATCCAATTTGAGAGAGCATAAAATATTTTCTAGAACACATCTTACACGGCATACTATTAATTACCGTATTTTCATTTTCAAATGTTAATTATGTACATATATATGTACGTAACTCCAAAAAAACTTGTGCTACCTTAACTGGGGAACAATGTTGCAAGGCTTTGTTTATTTCAAACTGAATTCAAATTACTAGTGAAGATGTTCGTTCAATTCTTCAATCCCTAAATTGCTGATCCTTCGATACCAGAAGCACTTGGTGCACGGCTAAAAAGCACGGGGCAGTTTTTGTACGGAAATTGACCACGACTGCTTAGCGAGACATCTCTATCGTATTGGTATTTTCACCTACCAAAATTTCTCACTTTGTGGGTTGAATGAGGAAATGGACAGGACCCACAACGGAAAATGCCCGGGCTGCACGGATCCTCTGAGGTGGATATATACTGGAATGCTAAAGGATAAATTAATGATAAGATATTGACTTTTACGTTTTATAGCTTTGTTTCTTTTGTTTAACGTTTGTCTTCTTCTCTGCCATTGGAAATTTAAAACAAAGAAATAAATAAAATAAATAAATAAAATAAAGTAATTGAAAAAAAAGTATGATGTATAAATGGCCAACGAACAAAAGTAGCAATGTCTCTTATTGACGCTAAAATTTTTATGACGTGCAGTTATGCAACAAGTCTTCCTTGGAGAAAAAGTAATTAAAAAAAACCATTAATACCTTTTTTTTTTTTCATTTACCGGATTAATCCCCCGTTTTTAAATTTTCCTAAAAACCATAATTGCTTTAAAATATAAGATTATAAATGTTTTTAGAAACTCTACCGAACTGTTTACAAGTCACAAATTATAATATATTTTAATGTATAATAACATAGATTCAATGCTTAAAAATATGATGATTAAGTTCCTTTCAAATATACAGTGCCTATGTTACAATTCGTAAGCTACATATATGTAATTGTCGAAAACCAGTTTTATGACAGAAATACATAAAGAATTCAATTATCGTGGGGCAATAAAAGGGGTACTTTCCACATTCGTTTTTATTATTACTGAGAAACATGATTGAAAAAGACCATAAAAAATTCATTGTATCTTCTAAGGAGACGAAGGCATTTTCATTGAAAAAAAAAAAAGTTCCCTATTTTGCCAATTTTTTATACTTGTTAAATATAAGATGTATTTATTTTGTTTTAATGAAAATTGTATTAAGATTTTTAAAAAAAACCTACATTAAAAAGAAAAAAACTTTAGTACACTGTAAAAATTATTTGCCCGAAAATACATGAGAATCTGCTGAAAATCATTTATCTGCATCATAACGTATAATTAAAAAAATAGGAACATGAAACTACATATTTAAAAAAAGGAAATTACAGAGAATGAAAACAGGGAGGACTCTGTTAATTGAGTTCAGAGCCTTAGCCAACGCTGTTGTGGCTCCTATACCTTAGACCGCTCTGCCCGCCATGATCCTGGAGTTGAGAGGAGTCGTTGCTGAGGGCTAAGCTGAGCACCAGGGCTGAAAATAAACCGTACGCCAACAATATGCAATGCATTTGTTGACATTTTTTACACTAGTTATCACAGATCCTGCCTAGTTTTCCGCGTAGCTGTTGCTAACGAAAAACTTGATTCGTACCATTTTAAAGAGTACTTACGGAGCTTAGCAGATCTTTCTCTGCAGTTATAGACAATGCGGGAAAACAAGAAATTTTACCTGTAAGCTGTTATCAAAAAGTGCGATCGGTTGGCTTTACACAAGCTCTCACGCATTTTTACAGAAACAGTTAGATTCCTTTCTGTATTTCTGCAGAATTTTTTTACATTGTATGAAAACGAGATTGCACACAAGAGAAAGAATAAACAGTCGTCTTTTGTACAAGCAATAACCGTGCAAAATAAGAAGTTTCGTGTCCAAGTATTAGGAATTTTAAAACAACAGTAGCATAAACATCCACATAAAATATATGGTAGATAAGTTAAGTTGCCTCACTTTAAACAAGAGTTTTGAAACCTAAAATAACAGGAATAAAACGTATCATCTTATCAGAATAAAGTACAGACAAAAGAATAACAAAAAAAAATTTTCTTTCAAAACCCTATTTAGTTATTTTGGAAAATTTTCATTTTTACCGTAATGTTTCCAACACATAATCGCTATCCATTTACTTTACTGCTAGATGATTGTTAATTTATCTTTTAAAACTAATGCACGCTTACTACAGCAAAAATACAAGTAAAGAAACTACCAGAAGTCCAAGAGTAGAAAACATAGTACATCTTTTAAAATATGTGATTTGAGAATTACTGGTTAATTTGAAAGAATTATACTTTTTATTTAGCGTGTATAAAAATCGTACTCTAACACGTCTTCAAAGAACATAACGAGCTTTTTCATTCAAATTATAGATAAATGATATAAAACTCTTTTTTTTAATAACTTTTATGATATTCTTGAGCTAAATAACCTTCTTTTTACAACTTTTACTTTTACTTGGCTAAAATCGCATCGTAAGGTTTCTAGCCATGTAAAAATGCAGTTTTACCATCAATTAAGTCCATGTATACATTACTGTACCATAACGATTACTGCAACCTCTGATATTACAAGAACATTCAAATGAGAACTTACTGCGCATTTCAGCATGCTACACTGGGAGGAATGAAGATTAATTAAATCCTTTCGACTATTGACGAAACCAAGTACCAGGTTCACCCGACAAATGCTCAAACGTTACTAGAAGCTCCTCGAGTCGCTTGATTTAAGATTCAGTAGTTTCGAGTTGGCAGCTGTTAAGCATGAAATGGGAAATGAATATGCTGTTATTAGAACTTTCAATCTACATACATTTCCTCTGCGGTAGGAATAACTTAATCATTTTGTATTTCATAACTCAACTTAGGTGCTATGTAAAATTTAATATGTGATACAAATCTGAAAAATTCCTTAAGCTTCCTGCCCACTTTCATTAGTTGAGAACATGCTTGATTTTAACCAATTGTATTTATCGTTCTTGTTTTCATCTTACATAAATTGAAATTAAACAAAGGTTGTTTTTTTTTTCAATTTATTTTTTGTCTCCGAGGCTGCTGTATTCCATTTAATGTTACTGCAATTTCATTTATAAAATACATACTATAGTATTACCAGAAAAACCGTATTTTACGATACCTTGACATTTTACATACAATCAGTGTATCTTGTGACTTTTTATTTTTATACACATTAATAAACGTCTTTCATTCAAAACCTTTGATGCGGCGAGTATTCTGTAATACGTAAATTACTTATACTGAATAGTATAAGTAAGTTACGTTGAGAACACACTTATCGTCAAAAAGTTGCACCTTATGCATATTTACCGGATACTGTAAAGTCTTTTTACCAGTGTGGGGGAAAAAATCCGGACGAAGTTGCAAAGTTGTGATTAAACATTAAAATGTGTGAGAGTATGTATATACGTTATTTATATCAAAAGTATTGTTTTAAAATCGACCAATGACAAAATAATCCGGTTTTTAGATCATGGATTAAAAAAATATGGGTCTTTGTTTGGATCATTTCATATGTTTTGTCTTATATAACAAACCAAAAGCTTCTTAGATCCAAGTTGACCGTAAATTCGTCGGAAAATTACGATCGTTGGAAAAGAAATATAAATTATACACATTCAAATTTCCAGCTACGTCTCCTATTCTAATTCGATCGGTAAGAAGATTTGAGGTAGTGTCAATTCAGACTTCCTCTAAGTACATATTCACACTTTAAAATAAGTTAAGATCCTTTTGAGTTTGTAATGCGTATCAAACTTCTGATACTTTTACCTAAGGTACCAAAGCGATGTGTCATCTGTCATTCATATGATTCACTGAATTCAAATTAACTTAATCCTTTCAAGCTGAATAGTAATCTTGCTTGTTCTGCAAAATTCTCTCTTTTCTAAGTTGGTTTGTTTGAATTGAGAACGTATATTGAAATTAGTACCGAAACTGATTATCAAAGTGTAAATCCACTTTGATAATGATTTCGGTACTTTAGGGCTCTTGCTAACACTGTTTTCAGCCTTTCCTTTCATCCATGCAGTGGCGTCGTTAAAATGAGGACCAAGCATGCTTGGGAACTAAACACTGCGGGGGTTCCGCGTCAGGCCGACCACTTGACCGGAACTTCTGCTTCTGCACCCCAGGGCACCCGGTCTCGAAAACTGGGATGGGCACTGTATGCCATGGCCCCAAAAGGGCTGGCAAGCCACTGAGTTTAGTTTAATTTTAGCTAACACTGTTTAGCTCTAAAGCATCTTCGAATTGTTCAATTAAGTTTTTGAAGGGGTTAAGACATCGGAAAGAATTACTAGTTACTTTTGAAATGTTTTAGGTGACATAGGTGACTTTTTTTTAAGTTACACCTGAATGCAAATTATGCTACAAAATTAAGTTTTTTTTTTTTTTTTTTGTTTTTTAATTTGTTTCTTCTTCCCGTGTCCCCATCTCACCTGGTAGGAAAATTATAAATATCCTGTACTTTAGCACACTACTGTAACAGACTGAAACTCGAATTAGTAAAATATTGTCTGTTAAGAGAATTAGTCTGTTATTTGGAAAATAAATAACCATTTTAAATGAAAAGTTAAACGAATTAAATACCTGATTACTGTGAAGAATGTTACATTATGGAAATAATTATTAATAATATCACATTTTTGTTTCATTTAAAATATTATCAAATTTTACTGTTGTGCATCGTACACTGTCATAACATTTTCTAGATATGCATTACTCTTTAAATATTTGACTAACGCGAATTCATGCGTCATATGAAATGTGGTGAAGACGAAGATATATTAAATCCTCTGATTATTGACGCAACAGTGTATTAGATCCTTGATTTGACGTTGCAGTTTGAAGCATGGAGATGTTTAATTTAGGATCCAATTGTTTCGCATTGACATCTGCTGAACATGAAATGGGAAATGAATTTATGGAAAACGAATCACCAAACCTATGCCAAAGGGAGTTCATATATATATTGTCTACTCATTTTGCACTTAATAATCGCTTTTGAAGATCCAATATAGTTGTCGGTGCATGAATGCATTGAATGTACTACTTATTGACCATACTATCTATTCTCAATTCCATAGCATCTATTCGGTTGCTAATAACGTATTGTAAATTTATGACTTTTTACTTGCAATTAAATTAATAAATATTATACACTGAGATGTTCACCAATATTGTTGTAATTCTTGTTCGGTGCTTAATACCCAGTGTCCTAAGGTTCAATAATAAAGATGCGAATTAATGTTTTATTATCGTCTTTTTTTTTTTTTTTTTTTTTTTTTTTTTTTACATCTTGACATTGATGTTTTGTGCGTTGGTGTTTTATTTTTGAATTTAAGTCAGCAAAAAAAAGGAGGTCAATCCATGTGAAAGCGTCTACATCATGTTGCTCTATGGTTTTGATTTGATTGGTCAATCCATGTGAAAGCATCTACATCATGTTGCTCTATGGTTTTGATTTGATTGGTCTTTTTGACAGCTAATTTGTCGTTATCTTGAGGTCCCTAACAGAACTTAACAAGTTTTAAAAATCTGTAATTTTTTATTACAACTATCTTTCAGTCGCAGGTGGGTTTTCATAAAAATACTACTGTGGTGAAAAATTAAGCAAAATTGAGTTTGTACGTATTATTTTGAACGTTAAAAATCGACAATTTCATGTTAACATGCAAAAGAAACTGAGACTCACCTTTACATGTATTGATCCCTCAAAGATAAAATATTTTAACATTTACAATTGCTTTAATTTAAAATTTTGGTTTATAATGCAAACCGTACAACATAGATTCAAAACCAAAACTAATTTACCTTAAGATCTTTTCTTTTCACTATACAATGGTTATGAATTTAACTAAGGTACTACTTAATTAATTAAATTAATAGTCATTTCTTATTTTATATCAATTTTATTTTATAAATTAGCGTGACATATATGTTTTTCTAGACTATGCATTTCTGAATCTTTTTCCTATGCCCTGTCTTAAAGTTTGCCCAAATATTTATGGGGAATTTGTAAAGTACGACATTACACTGAATGCACTTCGTAACGAAGTTAAATGAAACCTTGTGCAACGTATTCATGACTAGCTGACATGCCCGCCTTTGCGCGGGAAATTATTGCATCATTCGCAGGCTAAGTAACGTATGTCCAAAATTCTGTTGTAAATATGTAAGGAAAAATTTCCTTAAAAATCCAAGTAGCAGATGGGCAACAGGCCTTATAAACCTTATATAAACAGAAAAAATCATTAAAAAACACGATTGCATTAAAACGAACAGCCTAGAAAAATTCCTTTTAGACCAAAATAAAAGTCCATAAAAATCCACATTAAAATGCCAACAACAGTTCATAAAAATTACCATTAGAGTAATTGCAACAGTAACTAAAATGACCACATGCAGCGAGATAATTGTGCCAGAATGATATCAAGAATACATAAAAATCGTAATTACAATATTTACCACAATACATCTAAAAATTCCCATCAGAATAAGAGCTGTATTCTGTTCAAAAATGTCCATCAGTTAAAGAACAACTGTCCTTGAATATTTCTGCTACAATAAAGAAAAAAAATCCTTAAATCCCCCCATTTCAATAAAGACAACTATTCCTAAACATCCCTAATAGAATAAGGACATTAGTCTCAAAAAATCTCCATTAGAATAAAGGCGTCAGTGACTAAAAATACCCATTAGAATACTGACCTTCAAGAGCTACTGTTCCTAAAGTTACCAACAGTCCATCTTAAATTCTCCATCAAAATAAACTCAGTTCCTATAAATCCCGCTTGCAAAATCGTGAGAGGATTTCCTGAAAATTGAATTAAATAGCATTTTCATAAAATTTGGATAAAAACGAAAGAAAGGAAAGCATTACATTTCCAAAGTCAAATGCACATTTAAGTTAGAAAATGTTTAGCACTGAACCAATCCTGACGTGTGAAATTTAAGTTGATATAATAATACTAAATCGCCAAAAAACAAAGAAGAATCAACCTCAAGAAGTAATTAAAAATCGTCTGCAGTATGCTAAAAAATGAAATGAATTTTCAGAATTTGTTACACTCATAAAACGGCATGAATAACGATAAAACGTCATTTTTTTGTAATAGAAATATAATTTCACGTTAATTTAAAGCAGAAATGAGCATTAAAACGCAGACATATGTTTCGGGATTGCATGGAATCAATTTTTCACTGCAACAGTGAACTCCTTATTTTTCACAGGTCTGGCATAAGTTCCTTTAATTTGTTGTTCTTTCTTGGTTTTCTTGTTAGTTTTCCTTTTTTTTTCTCTCCCCCCCCCCCTCCCCCTCCTTTACATGTGTAATTTGTTTTGGTATTTTCTGTATTTATTTTATTTCCATTTTATTCTTTGTATTTTATTTTATTATTTTTGGAATTTTCATGTATTTTCACATTTTTATGCATGCTGTCGTCTTTTTTGCTTTGTTTTAATTGATATTCCTTTTTACTTCCTGTACTTTCAACTGGATTCGTTTGTTGCTCTCTTATTGGTACCTTCCCTGCTACTTCTACTTCCACTTCACACTGCCTTTATTCTCATTGGTTTACGGTTAATTCCTAGGCTATATAAGCTTTGTTTTTGTTGTTTTGTCTGCTTCATTTGGATGTTTTGCATCTAGAAGCTCCCTGTCGCATTGAAAAAGGGATTAAATGCAATCCCGAAACATATGTCTGCGTTTTAATGCTCATTTGTGCTTTAAATTAACGTGAAATTATATTTCTATTACAGTTTACTTGCACAAAGTTAAATTATTATTGTCATGTTTTTAATCCTTATTAACAAAAATCATCTAGTTGGCGACAAAAGTAGTATTTATTTTGGCGAAAACACGCAAATTGGGCAGATAAATTCAGAGGTAAGCCTTGCTTTAAAGTTTGAAAACTACTTTAAATGAATATTGCGCGTGTTCTATTTGTTCTACGAACTTCAGAAAGAAATCATTTTGTGCAGTTTTTTATGGGCATCAATATGCTGCAAAAATCGAAAAGGTGTGACGTTTCTTCGATGAGATATTCCTAAAATTAACAGTTTTGCTTAAATTGGAATAAAAGCTGAACAAATTTGAATTTTCGGAAAAACTCTTCGAGGTGCACGAGGACCTGACCCAAGGTACCTGTAAACAAAATTTCGTACTTCTGGACAGTTTCATCTCGCCAGGAGGCGATCGACAGACAGACACACACACACACAAACTTTCGGTTTTATTTATATAGATTTAGAATAATTTTACTTGTAGTGTTGGTACAAAAGGGGCTATACATATTTTTATACATTTATTTATTATTTTTTTTCATTTCAGAATGTGATCGGATGTTTGTTAGTAACTCGGAAGGACTGAAGAACGGTACGTTTAGCGCCCCCTACCTAGAAAACACACATAACTACTCCCGACAGTGCATTTACACCTTCATCGCTACTGAAGACGAGAGGGTCCTCATTTCCTTTACGCATTTCACTTTGAGAGGAGCAAAACCACAGTAAGTAAAATATTGAACAGTAACCAATGACTGGCAATGTTGATGATGATATTAACGCTAAGGAGCATTACTGATTAATAAGTAAATGCATAATAATAAGAATTTAAATATATTAATGATGATAACAATAATAAATAATACTAAACAAATTATTAAGTAATGTCCTTCATATTTTGATAAAATTCTGCGTAAATATTAAATAGCATGGTGTTCTAAATTGTCGCGGGTCTCACAACTCAAGGGGGTACGAGAAATTTCCAAAGAAACACTAACAGTTAAAAGTAGTCTCACACATAAGTCCATATAATAAAATATTTTACCATCTAATAAAACAAAAATGTGTTTAAAATTTGTAACTTTCATGTGTCTAAATGTTAAACTCACTATGTTGACAGCTCAAGGCTGTACGAAAAAGTTAAAAATAAACACTAATTGTTAAGAAGATTCTGACACATATAATAAGCCATTCAACCATCTAGTAAAACAAAAGTGTCGTTGAAATTTTGCAATTTTCATGCGTTTAAATGTTAAATCCACTACGTATTACAGTGAACATTTTATTAGAACTAGTAGTAATTTCAAAATTGTCATGTAATAAATAATTTTCAACATTTTTAACGCATCAAATTAATCATTTATTACACGCTAACTTCATTGATACTCTTTTTGTGTTATTGTTTACTCAAAATCTCTTTAACTAGCTTAAATAACTAAACTTATTGCGTATCTTTCAGAAGTACATTAGTGAGGCGGCCTGTTACGAAATATAGTATAAAAACTACGATACAAATGGGGGATAAGATATAAAGACAATTCCGAGAACTGCGGAAAATAACGTTCTTGAATTTAAATATTATATGGTTACAGTTAAAGTGTATAATTCAGTTATTTCATAGAATAACTAGGTATGATAAAATTATCATGAAATAAATAGACAAGTCAGTTAAAGTATGCAATAGATGGAAATTTTCATACTTTGCCTAGTTATTCTACGAAATAACGAGTAATAGACCGCTAAAGTGAAAAATAAGTTACTTTATAAATAAATTGATCATAAATAGCTAATATCTCTCGAAAAATACATTTTATCCCTATTGAGGATGATTAATTGGTAAATGATAAGAAAAAGCAGATGATATAATTTGTTATTGATTATATTGCTAACATTAGTTAACATAAATTCTATGTCTAAAAGCAACGGAATGAAACGCAGACACACACGTCATTGCAAAGCAGTTATAAGTAGTTCAAAACTGATTAAAAGCAGCTAGAACCGATTCAAAAAACTTTCGAGTGCCGCGTATTTCATACTTTAACGATCAAGTAATCGTTATTGTTTATAGAATACCTAGTTAAAGCGTAGAATTTTATAATTTTATATACTTTAACTGTCTTTTCGAGTTATTTTATGAAATACCTAGTTGTTCTATGAAATACCGAATTCCACACTTCAAAAGTAACATATGTATATAACTGAAGCAAAGCTCTTTTAAAGAAATTGTAATGACTGAATTTTTTTTTTAAATCACCAGTCTGAGGTAGGAAAATCAAGCTGAAAAGAGCCCCGTCACCCATTCGTGAACGTAAGAAATGTAGTGAGGAATTTTGACCTTAAGGAGTACTTTACTATCCCCAGAAATGTTGATTTTGCGGAATAAAGATGCTGGTGCATGCACTGCTCGAGCATTATCGATCCACATGCTTTGCATTTAGCTTCAAATGAGAAATGAACTCGAGTTTACTAAATCGGAGACGTTAATTTAACACGAAATGGTTTTAAAATAAATTAATTTCACTTCCTTCCCGTATGTATTAATTATTAAATTTCTAGCTGCGCTCATTAAAAAATTATGTTTCAAAATAAATGTGATTGTTTTTGCCTGATGGTAGCTATGATTTACGCAAAGGATTAGTATTTGTTGTGATAACTGGTACGAGTCAAGCTCCAAAAAATAGTTTTTGTTTTAGATACATTAAAAAAAAGTATTTAGTACTAGATGTCAGAAAGGCCTCACAATTTTTTGGTTTTGATTTTATAAAAAAAATTGTTTTGATAATAAATATGTCTGATTTCCACTGCGTGAGTCTAAATTATTTTTAAAAATAAGAGGTGGGACTGTATCCATCCAGAGGAACAATAATTATCGGGAAACGTAGGGTCGTGTTCCACTAACGTTATTGTATACGTGTCTACGCAGAATATCTCCTGAGACAGACTATGAAGCCTTTACCGCATGAAAATTTCCGGAGTGTTGACTATTATCTTCGAAAAGGTGTGAAAGTCTTTCATGCCCCGGCGTGAACTGTATAACAACGCACTTGGCTGTCACTTTGAGCACTTTCTTTCAGATTTCCCCTCAATAAAAAATTAAGATGGTACAATTTTTGGTATCGTTCACTTGCTTTCTCAAAACTGTTGTTAGACTGGGATTATAATTTTACTGTTTTCTGTTTCTCAAAGTTAAATGTGACCCAATTTTACTCGGTAATTATTTTCTTGTCACTCTTATCCTGGAAAAAAAAATTACACTGTACAAGTAACTGTTATCAGATGTTTCAATTAAGGTTACTAAATATTCTGATATTAAAAGGGATTTTAAAGCAAGTTCGGATTTTAAAACGTTTTCGGTGTAGATTTTCACTTTACTTTCAATTAGGTTCAATTTTGGGTGGTTAATTGCGTTATTAGTGTCAATTAGGATTCTTGAATCTTTCAGATTACTAGCTGCAGAGGATCCCTAAATCATTTGATTTATGTTTTATGTCTACTTTTATCTGTGTTGCATTGATCATCATTAGTTCTTTATTCCTTGGCATTATTACCTAAGGGAACCACAACATTTATTAGTCTAATAACATTCTTCCCTTAGTTTTTCAGACGGCTCTTAAACCTCGGGCAGAACACACAGGGTCTGAAAAAATCTTCTCGGTGTGTTGCAGTCATTGGTGTTCCAGGTGTTACATTTATTTCTTGACAAATCTTTGCATTTTGTTATTTTTACAACTTTTTTTCATCAGAAGATCCCGATTGCCACCTTTTTAACGGTTTTTGCAGTGCAACAGCAAAAAACAAAAAAAAAAAAAACGGATTATAGCATAAGTATAGTCAAAACTTCGTTGCTCACACAATGACTTCTGCTTTAAATTATCCTTTTATAATTCCTTTGATGTTAGTCTGAAAATATAGCACCTTATTTTTGAAGCAGCATCTGTAACAGCCTTGAAATTTTTCCCGCCACTCATTGTTAACAATGTAATATGCTTTATTATGCTCGTTCATTATTTCTCAGGAATTATTTATTTGTTTTCTGTCATTGTTCATTTTATTACAGGAAATGTTCATTTCTGTAACAAGTAGTTATCCATTTATGCAAGAAATTAGTATTGAAGTACTGTAAAACACGACTTATAATGTGCTTTTTAGCATCTGAGCATTTAGTAATTGCACCAGTTTTTTTTTCTAAGAATTTACTTTTTATGTACTCTCTTGGCGTGGAAATCTTTCAGAATATCATAGCATATGATTCTTTTCTAATAAAACATTTTACGATGTCGGAAGAATGTACATCAACTAATTGAAAACTAGTAATTCAAAACGAATTTTACTATTTTACTAAACTCATAAAAGACAAAATGTCACATTTGAGTGGAAAAACAATAAAAGATAATAGTTAAATTTTACCTTTATAAAAAATATAACCTGATAAGTGCCAGAAACAAGTGGTAAAACTGGTGGTGGCTGTCTTACACCGAGAAAAAAATATTTTAAAATTCTTCTAGCAACGGCTAAAAGAAAGCTCAGCGGTTGTACATAATGTCCGTACAAAAAGAAAACCGAGGCTGCGAAAATAAAAAAAAGAATCAAGAGAGAGAGAGAAAGGGGTAAATGAAGCTGAAAAATGTAAAGCAGCATATGAGGAGAAGAAATCGAAATGGATAAAAAACCAATTGGTTTGGTTTGGTTTGGGAATCAACCCAAACCAAACCAAAACAAAACAAAGACGCCTTTTTTACTTACAAATGTTGTACATTTCTGTATCTTTTCTACAACACCTTCTAATAAAACACAATATTGTCTATGTTTAACCAAAGTGGTGATTTGGGTAATTTTTGTAATAATGAACTTTTTCACGTAATCTCTCAATCAATTCCGAGGGTGATTAAAAATTACATTATATACTAGGGTAGTAGCTGAATTATAATAACTACAGTCTATCAGGGTACCTTTGATATACAATTTTTCATTTTTAACTGCCCCACTCTTATTTTAACCGTGTTATTTTATTTATTGTCATAAAACTGAATAAGAAATCCTAAATTATTGCGCTGTCAACCAAGAGTGAAGAAAAAATAATTATAAAAACCATTTAAAATAAAATACTAACCAGTTTCCAATTGATCTTTGCATTTAGGATAACTTTGAACCACGTCAGAGTTCGCCGATTAGAGATTTTTAGATTTTAAAGATAATTCTTTTAATAGAAGTATTATCATTGTGCAGTTTTGAACACCAAAAATATAATTTCTGAATATTAAAAATTTTCTAGTTCACAACAATGCGGGGCGGGGGAATCTCTATAAGTCATAATAGTGCATAGAATAACTTCAAGAATTTCAGCAACTTCAAGGGTTTCAACAACATCCAAAAATAGATTTCAAGCAGTGACTTCAGAATGACTATACTATGCAATTATCTGTGTAAAGTGTTGCAAACTTATTTCGTAAATTTAAGAGTAGAAAACTGATTTTATACCCTGGCCAACTGAGTGTAGCACTGGACCTTCTAATTTATTTGTAAAATCAGATATAGTAAAAACTATGACGTAGTTTAAAGTTACCCTGAATGATTGTACCAGTTTTGATGTCTTACATCAGCTCATTAAAAATTAACAAACTTTAGCATGATCACTTTTTTTTCCCTCTCTCATTAATACATTTCTTGCTAAAAAACATCTGAACGCAGTGAGTATAAACTGATTTTCTGCAACTAAAATTCAAACAATTGATGTAAAGTTTGCAATAATAAATTTCAGAAATGTATGTGCGTGTGTATGTATGTTTTTTAAAATATTATTATTATTTTTTAATTTTTGAGGGAGGGGATACATTTTTCCAGTATTTCTTTGCACACACCGGATTGTATTATGAACGTGTGCATGCCTAGATTAACGCAGTATATGAAATTGTTATTTCTCTTCGGGCGTTTTCAATTAAACGAAAATTGAACGAAAAGCATAAATTTCATTCTATCTACTTAATATGTACTGTGAAAGGTTTTGCCTGATGTGAAATGGTATTCAATCATGAGTAGGGTTTTTTCCTTTATTTTTATTTATTGTTATAATTATTATTGTTGCTATATTTTTTTTTTCTGTTTTTACAAATCGCATTTAAATCTTTCTTTTTTATGCTACTAGATGGTGCTAGTAGTCTACGTTCATGATCCGAGTTTTTGTCTTCCCATCTGTGGCATTCTTTCTTGAACGTGCAAATGCTAATAAACTGAGAGCTTTGAAGTTTTGTGTGGGGATATAAGCAGAAATCCTAAGGACTTTATTGGCATTGAAAATTGTAAATGAAATGCCTAATGAATAAGGGATAATTTTGACGACTGTGAAAAAACTATGATTCATTATTTTTGTAATAAACACGAACTTTATTTGTCATAATTCTGAAATTGCTACATAAATGTTGATTTTAAATAAAGTTTATGCGAACATTATTTGTTATTGATAGTAAGATAAATGGAAGGGGGCGTGAAGATATTTTTGTCTATTCTACAATAATTACTAATCTAATCTGCTCTGGACAATAAGTAATAGTTTTTCTAAATCTTTCGAAGTGGAATTTAAAAAAAATACACGAAATTTAAAAGAGAAAGCAATGCTAATGTATCACAATTGCAGATACGTGTTTAGGAGGCTACAAGAAACTATTTTTATAATGTAAAGAAGCGAACTTATGGATGCTCCATTCTTTGCATTGAAACAGGGATTCTTTGTAAATCAGTAAAATTCTTTGGAAAAGAGTGCCTTAAATTGCAAATTTTGTGCTATATGAACGTTGTTGTAAACTTCAGATTTTCATTACAAACGTATTCAATTTTCTAAACTCTCCAAATAACATCACCGTTTAAAATCAAAGGCGTATAAAAACTATTGATGTGACCAGGTACCAAGTAAGTCTTTCTTCAAATATTTTTCTTTTTCCTCAGGTGTAACCATGAATACATAGACCTATACATGGAAATCGAGGACCCCAGTGTTGAACTGATCCGGACTCCGTTCGGAGGAAGGATTTGTGGTCGGAACATTCCAGTATCTCGAATATCTATGTATGAAACACTTGTCCTCGCCTTCTACACAGACCGGACTAGAGTAACTCCAGACCTCTTTGGCGGAACTTACGAGTTCATCGACGCAGGTCTCAATTACATCCTACGTTTTAACTCATGATTTTTCTTATTTACATTTTAATGTAAAAAGCATACTGGGAGAAAAATATGCGAGAGGGCTACCTTGTATCCCCTCCAAAAATGTGAAATATATTTCATAGCCCTGTTGCAGATTCATAACGAATCCTTTTATTAATGCAAAATGTAAAACTTTCTTTCGAATTTCTTACATCCCATATCTACAAATATTTTCACTGATAAAAGGGCTGATTTACCGCGAACATGCATGGAAGTTAGTCTGATATTTTTTCTAACGTCACAACGTTATTCTCTCATGTTTAATTTCCACAGGAAAATAAACATTTTCTTCCTAGTTTTGACTAGACCTTATTTTTACTGCGTGGTACGAGCCTCATGCAAAAGCGAATAATAGCAAAATTGTATTTGTGAAAGCTAATAGGAGGCACTCAGTAGCGATTTAAATTATATCACAAATAAAGAAAGAAAACCATAGGCGTTACTTGGCCTGTCAAGGGAGGGAGGGGGGAGACTGTGCAAATTAGTTTTCAAGGGAATGGGAAAATTTTGTTGTTGATTGAAAATTTTTTAACTGAATAATAAAAAATTGAAATATCTTTGCCACCCCTATTTTACAAAGCCGAGTTATGCCTATTTTACATACACAATTCTCAATTTCTGCTCCAGAACTTTAGTAAAATCAGTAATGACTTTTGATTAAGTACAAGCAGTCTAACAAGCTTTTCGAAACATACCTATTATCCGTAAGTGCTTCAATTTTTTAAATGTGGTATAGCATCTTATCAAAAAGAGGAGATTTAATTTAAATCACATTTGCGTAACACCTTAACGAACTTCTATCCTGAAACAAGTTTTAATTTAATAAAAAGTAATGTAACACTGCTAAAAATTGACCAGTTAAAGAATTATCAGTACTTTAAAACTGAAAAAACGTTTTTTGAATATTTGCACTTTTTCGAAAATACCATTTTTATTTACTAATATGAAAACAAAATAGACGCTTGTTGAAAATAATACCTTCAATGATCACAAAATTTAAGTCCTACAAACGCTTATATACATTACACAATGAGATACGTTTTTTGTTTTTCTTACACATACTTAAAAGAAACAAAAATCACAGCTAAAGTAGGCTTTTCATTTGATTTACATTCAAAGTAATCTTTGAGCATCTCCCCTTTCTGAATGTTCTGACATTCACATTGCCAAAAAATGCAAAAATACGTAAAATATATTTATTACACTCATGCCATTGAAACTTGGTTATCATGGACCATGGGGAAAATAAATGTCTAATAAGAAAAAATAGTTTCATTTTTTACTACCAGGTGAGTTCTTTTTATTTCTCTAAATCTTTAATTGCAATTATCATTGGCGAAAGTGGCTATAACTGAAAAAGAAGCTCTTCACACTTTTTGAACAAGTGGTTGACGCAAATGGAATGCACATTTAACAAATTATGTGGTAAAATAAATATTTTTTATTTCAAATTAATTTTTGTTCTTCATGCGCCATCATCCGCCATCATTTTTGTTGTTCATGTTCCATCTGACATTGTAGTTAACGTTTGATTTTTTTTTTCAAAATATATACCAAGTTTCAATGGTATACGTCTTTTAGAGTGTTACGTAGATCTAAACGGTGTAAATTTAATTAAAACGATCATGTATATATAAACTAACATGTTAATAAATTATTTCTTGTTAAATACCTAAATTATAAAATTTGTAGAATAGTTTAGCTTTACATTTGATTTTTAATTTTATTGAATAGGAATCTAAGCGTTTTCATTTCTTGTTGAATGTTTTCCTGCAGCGCAGTACGTAATGGGAACTCCAAAGCCAAATAGTGTCTGCAGTTATACAGTGTATAGCGACAGAAAGCGAGAGGGTGAAATGATGTCACCAACCTACCCCGGCGTCTATCCCAAGAACCTACGATGTGAATATCATTTTTTTGGAAAGCGAGGACAAAGACTGAGGCTGGAATTCATGGATTTTGATCTGCTCTATGGAGGACCACAGTCAGTGAATTCCTATTTCATTTTTTCTATTATTCAATTTCTTGCATTATTTTGATTATAACAAGAAGTTCCGTCTAGAACTTTACGAGATTACTTTCCCCTGCTGGCAGGTTCCTGAATGAGAATTGAGTACACCAATATCAAGTTTATTATCTAGCTATCTCTCTATCGCTCTTTCTCATTTGGCTTTAGTTCTTAATTACTTCAGATATACCTTTTTCAAGGGTTAATGCATATTTATTTACTCATTCATTCATTCTCTCCTTCATGTATTTGCGTAGTTTAACTTTTGGCTACTTTAAATTCCGTTGTTACATGGACGACCACATTAATATTCACGGGAGGCAGACTGAAGTATATTCGTAGTTACATGCCAGTGACTATTTTGGACTAGATTTAGCTCGTTTGTTATTGTAGGAAAAGGGCATAAAGACAGAATGCACACGCTGGGAAGTAAACGCACTAAAGCTAAGGTAAGTGCAATTAGTTATTTACGAAAGTTTTTTTCGTTTATTCTGGTCTGAAATGAACAACCGTCTGAAGGTTGTTTGTCTGGACCGACTGAGCTTGAAAAATTCTTCAAAAAGGAAGAAAAAGAAAAGAGAAGAAAGGCTTATTTTAAAACTGCTCACCATACCTCGTCTAATGAAGGAATGTTACCATTTTGTAGCATTATGCATTATGTGTGATACTTTCAACGTGCTAAGAAAGAACCGTTGCTTAACAAAAGTGAATACGTTTATGTGATAAATTTAGTTGCAATGTACAAGTTTAAAATACAAACTTGAAAAATATTTTAGCCAGCTTTCATACTTTTCTCCTTAGCTGCCCATTTGATTATGTAAAAATCTACGACGGCGAATCTGAAGAGTATCCTCTTATCAATACTTATTGTGGACAACAGAGAAACCTCGTCGTTTTTTCATCCTCAGAGAATCTCTATGTTAAATTTGTCACATTGCAACGGAATGCTGACACGTCTAACAGGGGATTCAAAGCAGCCTATGAGTTCAGTGAAAGATTCGTCAGCTTAGGTAAGAAAAAACATTGAGTGTCAAAGACACATACTCAAAATATCATAATATAGGTATGTATCCATCGTATTAAATTATACACTAATTTCAATGAGACTATTAGTAACATGAAAAATCATTTGAAAGCTGAAATAAATTAGTGTTTTTATAAAACAATGCATGCAATCAAAATATTCAAAAAGGAACAAAATGCTTTTTTTTGAACTACAGAAAATATTAAAACAGAGTAGGCGTTCATATACTAAAAAAGATTACTTGGTTATCTCTCTCTCTCTCTCTCTGTCTCTCTCAAGAATTCAGACAACAAAATACTTTTTATATTTTTCACTTCATAATGAAGACGCAAAACAGTTAAATGCTTAAAAATTAAAGACTAAAACGCAGAATTCCCAATACGTTTTGATATCTAAAATTATTTTGAAAATATTTTTTTAAACTCACATTTCACTCATAAAAAAGTAGATTTTTTCTTATAACAACTTACGCATAGAATCTATGGAAAAATATTCTTTACCGTCACTATTATTTTCTTAAGACACAGTTAAAACTGATCAAATGTAAATTGTTACCTAAACTTCGGAAACAATATTTGTTTCTAAATTTTAATTTATTAAAATTATGTTGAATGTTACCGTTTCAGGATGACCTTTTTAAAAACATGATTTTGCAATCAAAAATATTACCATCCTTCTGTTAAGAACAAAGCAGTTTTTATGCCGTGTTGTCTTTGCATAAGATACTAGCTATTAAATCTTATATGTTTTCAATTTAATTTTGTCTTTTATTTTCTAGATTTCATCAGCAAAACTGATGGGGAACACATCAGAGGAACGCGTGAGTTGGAATAGTTTCGTACATTAACACTTTGCATACTTTTTGTAAAAATGTGTGGATTTTTAAACTAGTAATACTACTAAATAAATTGTAGTTTGTTCCTTTTTGCTAAAAAAGGTAGGAACAAATAAAAACGCGAAACAGGTAAGGCATAATGCCTCATATAGTTACATCAAAAAGAAAAAAAAAGTCCGAAAATAAAATTAATGAGTTGAATAAATGTGTAAAAATTTAAAAGTAGTGTTAAATTATGAAAGAAATGGTGCTTGGGAGACCTGTTTGTTTTTCTGTCCGTCAGTGTGTTCCGATTAATAACGTTTGAAGTGCCAGAACATAACATTTTTGATCAAAATATCCCTTACGGGATGCGAAATTCGCTTGTGTCATCCTTAATTTGAGAAAGCTTTTTATTGACAATTATGAAAAGAACATAAGCATGTAAAAACAACAGTTGGATAAACTGATCAATATGAATTGAAGACATATTCTGATCAAAAAAGAGGCTAAAAAAACTTTAGCTTTTATCCGACTTTTCTGCATGACTTTAAAAAAAAAAACTTTATAAAATAATTAAATAAATACTGGAAAAATATAACATTTGAAAGTAATCTATTGAGAGAAAAAATTGATCGGTCTATTTGCCTCCAGTTTTCTCGGTTCATCGGTCGACTGGTCTGTCTGCCATAAGCCATTTTAAAAATAGATTTAACTGATGTAAGAAAATTGATATTTTTAATTATTTCAAACATACATTTTCAACTGCTAGTACACAAAACATAATAAATTACTTTCTTGCATGCTTTTTTCTTTAAACCTTTTCTGGGAAAAGAGCTAAAAAAAAAAGGATTTCTGTTTACCTGTTACAGCATTATGAGAATTATTGCTAACTATGTCCTACTGTTCACAGCATCTCAGGGCTTCTTAGATTACCCCGAAGAACACGGAACTTTCTTAAAACCTTCCAACTCTCAGACACTTAACAACCAGAACCGGCTATAGGGACCGGACTGGCGTGCTTTACCTACCTGCTTTATTGTCCCGGTGCCGCAGTATCCCTACAAAGAGAGCCTAGCATCCGCCGGAAGTGGATTGGTGGAGATTTATTGTTAAATAGTCCGCACCACGAGGAGGCCGCCACTATTACGGACATATGTCTTGTTTGCTGAAACGAACGTCTTTATATATGTATATATGCAAAAAAAAAAATAAAGTAAAAATTTTTACGGACACTCCTCAACTGCGAACACTCCTCTTAGGCGGAGTTTTTAATTCTCAGAAGCAAGTCATTGATCGTAAGAAAAAAAAACCTCTTTTGCAGACATTACTCTATTACGGACCAATATTTTTATCCCGATGGCGTCTGCTGTAGAGAAGTTTTACGGTAAATAGATTTACCGTACTTTGAGTTGAACGTTTTTGTGTATTTTTAATTTGTACTTGTACGTAGAATTTCAAAAGTTAAAACAGTACGGCCTATCGATCATAAATCCTATATACACTGCAAAATATTTTAAAAAGTAATAATAAAAAGTTTAGTAGTACTTCGTTTACTTATATTAGTAGTATTATTAGTAATTGAGCCCTAGAATTAATGAATCCATTTAAAATACTAATATTACCATTTTCCCAGCTTAAAACTATACTTAATTTCTATACATATATTTTTTTTTAAATTAAGAGTGTGATCAAAAGATTCTTAGCAAGAGAGGTTCGAGCGGTATGGTGTTCTCACCGAATTATCCTTACCCATACCATCCCAATGTTGTTTGCCGTTATTATGTGTATGGAATGCAAGACGCTCAAAGATTGGAACGAGTAAGAATGCAGTTCGACAAGTTCGAAATTCCATCTGCAAGCAATTCGTGAGTACATTTTTGAAACTTTTGATACATTTTAATGCATACTCAATTTGAATTTAAAAATTGAGTACTGTATAACTACATAAATAATGTAAGAACTGTTTTTATACAGCTGCTTTCTGATGAACTGGATTTAAAACCTGTAAAGCATGAAATTGCATTCTTTGGCTGTATGAAAAGCAATTCGCGTCATTTTTAAATCGTTTTCAAACAACATAGAAACTAACAATGAAATTTTTAAAAAAAAGTAAACAAACAAAAAAAAAAAACCTTTTTAAGCAATTTGTATGGAAAGTAAATTATTTTTTTTCGTGGGCGCAAAACAAAGTAGATCTCGTAAGTTAATCAATCAATCAATAGTTCGATAATATGGCCGTTCAGTGCTCTGTGTTTTTTTTTTTTTTTCCATTACATAAACAAAAAAGTAAAGAGCCATTCATGCCATCTTTTTTTTCAAATGTTTGGTGCAATTTGTTTCCTACATAAATGTTTATACATAAATAAGTGTTTTAAGTTCTCTTGGCAGACGCTAAATATTTTTGAATTTTTTTTTTTAACTAAATTTTGAGTTTTGTAAAATTTTGAAATTAATCAATTAAAAAAAACCTTATGAAAAATTAAAATTCTACCGTACGCTTAAATGATAATCCTTTAAATTGTTCATAATTCAAAAAGAAAAAAGAAAGAAAAGAGATAAAACTATTTAAACCAAAACATAAAGCATGGAACTAAATTGTTTGTCAGATATTTCTAAGCAATTAAGTTTAGTTTTCTCATATTTATTAACTTATTTTTGACTTTTTCTTATTTTTAGCGATATTTTTACGATGAATTAAGACTTCTTTAATTCTATTTCTCTCTTTTTTAAAAACTTTTAGGGGAAAATAGGCTAAACAAAGTAATGATTGTGTATTTATGTTGAGCGCTTAATATACATATTTACACATTTCCCCCATCTCAAAACCCTTTATTTTTATTTTTAAGGATTTTTTTCGCGATACATTAAGCCTGAAAATTATGAGCATTTAAAGGAATTAATTTTTTACTGTGCATGCGCGACGGATAGGATTTTCAATTTTCATAACTTCATACCCAGGTATATATGACAACTCAGTAAAAAATTTCACTTGAATATCGTGAAAATTTACAAAGATATTGGCAGTATCGTGAGTTGTATGACTTTGAGTGGGCTGTTTTAACTTAAAGAAAAAATATGAATAATAAGAGGTTATTCATGAAACAGTCGCAAGTGTAGTGCTCATCTATGAAAAAGAATTTGTGATAAAAATTAAGTATCTGTGAAGAATCTTTTACCATTCTTACCACGTAGATGATAAGAGATAATTTGGACTTCTACTTTGGAATGCACGATAATGAGAGAAATTAAAGAGATAACAAAAAATGGCCTTGTATTCACAACTTATTTTTCTATTCACAGATGCACAGATGGTTTCTTACGAATTTATCTTCAAGGTCAAGAAGAACGTTATGCTTTAGATGAGTTCGATCACAACTTATGTGGACAAAATCTTCCTCCTATTCTTAAATCTGATGGTCCACGTCTTGTCATGATCTTCAAAAGTGGTTCAACACAAGGACAAGGTTTCAAAGCTCGATATTTTTTCGAAGCAGGTGCGAAATCTCCGGCAAATAGATTTCTATAAAATTTTCTATTCTAATTATGTGTGTTTAGATATTCATATTTACGTGCATCAAAGTTTCAGTTAACCGTTTAAGTCCCAAGGGGTATGGAAAAAACATTGTCGAAAAATCCCAGACAGCACAACCGCGCTTTCTCTAAATGAGTACGAAAAGACCCAAGCAGAGCGGATAGCGCTTGTTTCATTTTATGCCGAGAACTACCAAGCGCCGCGATAGCGATTCGTTTATTTTATATCGATGAAACTGAATCGGAGCAACAGCGCTTCTTGTGTGTACTAGGTAACGTGATTTTCGTCTTTTTCTCATTGCTCCTTCACATTTATTGCAGTTGGCAAAGGGATCACACGTTTTCTTCCGTAATACTTTTAAATGGTAAATATATAAGACATAGATACGTAGCCAAGTCATGTAGCTACGACAATTGTAGTATTATTCTACCTATTGTAAAATGTAGTATTTACATTAAAAGGAGCTGTGTGATTTACTTTCGTCAGTAAATCTGAGCGTGAGATTTCGACAATCAGTAATGCATCGTCAGTTGTCTAGAATGCCCGAAATGTGCTGGGTTTTCTCGACCTAAAATCTGAACAGCGCGATCGCGCTGCTTGGAACTCAAACGTTTAATTACTGCTGCAGAAGAGTAAACGTAAATTTGGAAACTTACTGCTCAGTAATTTTTTTAATATTTGTGATAAATTAGGTACGTGTTTTACTCATTTTGATTTTAAAAATTTTGCGTCAGTCAAAATGTTAGTTTTTAAAAACGTACGATAAAAAGCAGGACTCTTGAGCTTAACATCTTACTGCACTCTCAGAAACGCATGCTCAGATCTCACGAAACTTTCGTCGTATTTGACGAAATAGCTTCGTGAAAACTGCTCCGAGTAAACCTTCCGTCAGATTGGCGAAATTTGTGTAGTTACTTTTATAAGTCACGTGAACGCGCGAGGAAAGAATCGTGGTAAATGACGAAATTTTTTTGACGATTGAAGAATCGTCAAAAGTGAGAGCTCTATTTCTGAGAGGGTGATTAGTATTAGTACTCTACTTTGCTGATGTTTCTACTGGTAGTATTAAATTGCTCAAATATAACCTTTAGGATACAATCAACTGTCTTGTCTAGTTGAATTGGATTGCCGTAGTCTGTTAGCAATGTTAGTGCTTGGGACTACCATGATTTTTTCTACTACAATCTGCACATTATTGATAAAATACTACACAATGTGTTTCCACGCGTTAAAAAAAAAGAAAGAAAAATATTTTAAAATTTACACACTCTTGAATGTTCTCAACAATCTATGTACTTTGCAGATTATCAGGTTCCCGGAACTGCTTCACCGAATGGCTCGTGCCAGTTCTACTATCGAAGTGAAAGTCAAAAAGATGGGGACTTCAACTCGCCGCATTATCCCGCCAATTATCCCTCTTCCATGACGTGTGAATATTTTTTCTTGGGACTTCAGGGCGAGCAAGTCAATTTGGTTTTTAACTATTTCAAAACCAAAATGGATGTGGAGACCTATGGATATAAGTAAGCATAGATTTCGTTTTAAAAAATATTTTTCCTCAATTCAGACACTTCCTTAAATATTTCTATATTTATCGATTGAAAGTTTAAAAAAAAAAACTTGTTTTCGAAAAATTAATTCTCACTTCTTGGAGCTATTTAGCAGACTATTCTCCCTTGCACGTATTTTTATAATATATGAAGTATTGTGAAACCACACATTTTTTCCTTTAAATATTTTCTCCTTAAACAACCTGCAGTGAAATTTGCGATGAGGACTGGCTGGAAATCTATGAAGTGTACCCTTCTGGACGAGAGCGGTTATTGGGCAGGTATTGCGGCCGAACAGCGCCTGGCCCAATTATGTCTGAACTGGGGGTGGACGCCATGAAAGTCATTCTGCACACAGACGACAAAGGAGTTGCCTCTGGATTCACAGCCACCTATGAGTTCTTCCCCGCTGCAGCCAGATACGTTGGTAAGTTTGAAAAATGATATTTAAAAATATTTCCAGAACTGAGCCATAACATCAAAAACTGATTTATCTAAATTATTATCTGTATTATATTTATATCAAAATCTCGCACCACATTGTAATTAAATAAAACTACCAATTTAAGGGAATCGGTTGCGTCGCCGCACTGGGTCCCGAGGGACCTATCTCCGACAATTTAAGGGGTGTCCACTTATACCAGATAATCTTCAAACAAATGCCAAATGTTTTCTTGGAAAATAAAAAACTAAATAAATAAATGAGAAAGTGGAGCGCAACTCTCTTGTTATACAAAATTATGATCATTCATTTCATCAAATTTAAATACACACATGTTCCACCTGTTCCGCTGGGCAGACTTCGCCAGAACACATCTTCGCGTGCCTGGGGATTTCCAAGCAAGATTTAAACGATGATTCTTTGAATTTGCTAGATTTTTTGAGGGTGTTTAACGTCATTGACCTGGTCTGGGGCCAAAGGGGACATGCAACAACCACAAATACAGTAAATGCTGTAGAGTTATTTAAATATCATTTAAAACTTGAATACGAAAACTTTTGTTTTCTAAAACGTACGAGTATGTTGTATATTTTTTCATGTATCTTTATTTTCCCATACATTTATAAAACCACTTTATTTTTCTGTAGATTTGTACAATTTTTATAACACATTCATGTTGCCTTTCAGTTACTTAAATTCGAGTTCTTACAGTCTGTTTTCAAATGTGTTTTAAGTAATTCTACAAGATTGCTGCTACAGTAACAAGAGGGAAAGAAAAAAAAGAAGGAAGAAACAAAGAGAGGGAAAAAAGGGATTAAAAAAAGAAAAAAGAGGAAAAACAAAAAGGAATTGTTATGTTTTTAGCATTGTAGTTACACTTAACACAATTTAAAAAAAATATCATAATTTATTTATTCCTGATCATTAAATTATAATTTCAGATTTTCAGTTGCAGTTTTTCATATCATTTATTTGCCATGCCTTTGGTTCTTTGCCATTTAAGATTGCTTCTTTCTTTTCAGCGTCATATTTTATCTCGGAATATTGAAATGTATTTCTAATTTTAGACGTGTTTGTTTATTTATGCCTGTCTGTAGATTTTTTCAACAAGAATACAGGTTTGTTGTTTTGCAATATTTCCATATAATAGAAAAACGTTTTCAGGTGTTTGCTTTTTGTGCTATGGCATTAGTTTTCATTATCAAAATCAACATTTCTACCGATTCACACGAGTTTTATCTATTTTTGTATGACCTGCCTTAGGAAGATGCAATCGCTGCATAGCATTTATTATGTTTAGTTAATTAATATTTTCCATAGATATATCAAGATATCACTCTCATACACAATTGATATTTTTTAAGCATTGAAATTACTTCATTTCTTTAACAGTGAAGTGATTAAGAAGTTCGCTTATTAAGTGTGGTTTTTTATATATATATATATATATATATATATAAAACCTGATGAAGAGGCAGGCTCTTTTTCATTTTGAATGTTTATATTTGTGATTTCCCACGTTCAGCCTTTTATATTGTTGTTTTTTCCCATACCCACTAATTTTTTATATATATATTCTCTATTTCATACATATATTTGCAACTGTTTAAGTGTGCTGCCTCGTGCGCCTTTTCAAAGTTTGATTCACTTTATTAACTTTTGATTATATATATACATGTATATTGATGCACATTTTTTCTATTATTTATGTCCTTTGATTTTCCCCAGATTGTGGTCGCAACATCTCCGAGCTTACTGAAGGCGTCCTGGCCAGTCCGGGATTCCCGGGATCCTACCACTCGACCCTGCAAGTATGCAACTGGTTCATCACCGTCCGACCCCATCACAGGATACTCCTCTCATTTGTCTTCTTCCTCATCGAAGGCGACCCAGAACGTGAGTACTACACGTCCTTCTTCAAAATTTTAAGAGCTTAATAAAATTAACTAAATTTAAAAGAGACAGCTAACTAGACCAGATTATTTTTTAAACCGTCAAAAGATCCCATTCAAAAACATAGCATAAATATAAACAGGAAATACTTGGAAAACAAACTTCATAAGCATTTGAATTAACTCGCTGCTGCTGTCCCATTGTTGACAGCTTAAGAGTGGACACTGGGCAGTCAAAATCTTTTCCGTACAGCTCAGAAACGGAAAAGGTATCCTGCGACAAATTGATGCTGAACCGCTATAACAAACTCGAAGCTTCTAATGACAATCATAAGCAATTCTCTAGCTTATGCAATTCAAAAGTGACATTTGAAAGTTAACCGTGAGAGTAAAGGGGAAGGTGAATTTGAGATTCTAAACGGTTTTCTCCCCTGCGATTCTCGTTAAACAGGCGAAAAATATTTGACCTTGTCTCGCCATTTGTACTAACACACCATTGCGTAAAAGAAAAATCTATATTTTTAAATTTTTATTTTTATTTACCTGATGTAAAAAGTAATGACTGGTACATGTACCAGAATACGCATATGTAGGGTGTCACGTCATGACCCTCACAATCTCTTTCTTCACTTGTACTCTCAGAAATAGAGCTGTCATTTTTGACGATTCTTCAATCGTCAAGAAAATTTCGTCATTTATAACGATTCTTTCCTCGCGCGATCACGTGACTTTAAAAAGTTACTACTCAAATTTCGCCAAATTGACGAAATTTTTACTCGGAGCATTTTTCACGAAACCATTTAGTCAAATACGACGAAAGTTCCGAGAGATTTGAGCATGCGTTTCTGAGTATGCCAAATTGCTTAGAGAACATGAAAAAGTCCTAAAGATCTGTACCTCTACGACATTTAGTTTCCTAGAAAAATGAAAGAGACATCATATGGCATCTTATTCGGCAGCAGGAAAGAAAACATGTACAATCAGCAATTCCATAGCTTGCATGCATGAATAGCTCTAAATCGAGTCTAGATAGTGTTTGTTTTAAACAGTAATACATTGATTGTTTTATTGCATTTGTTTAAAAAGTAGAGTCAGTATGCAGTCAGTTTACGAACTACACATAACTTAATGCAGTACGATTGTGTTGTTTTTAATTATCTCTTATATTACTTATTTGTGTTATTTTAATTAATTTTTAGGTCGCGGCTGTCCGGGTGCTGTAGTAAGGGTATATCCAGAGCTAAGCGAACCTCCCATGGAGCTGTGCGGTGAATCCTTGGCCAATCACACAAGAGAGATCTTATCTTCGTCTAACATAATGAAAATATCGTTAGTATAGCTTTAGTTCTGCAAATTGTTTTCTCAATAGTTTATTAATTGCTAAAGCACTAAGTGACATTTTTGATAAAACTGTTATTGTTAAAAATACATTACTTCTAGCAAATTCTTCATAAAAATTGCAAGAAAGATTATTCTTAGAAACGTGTAATAACAGAAACGATTTTACGAATTGTATTTCGGGTCTTCAGCCTACTTTCCCCTAAAAGTGAAAAAACAAAATTACAAAGCATGAAAGAAGGCTTAATGCATCGTAAAAGTATTGTTAAAAGTAAATAAACTAAGTGAAGTAGTTAAATAAAGAGAAAAAAAATTTAAAAGAAATTGAAAGTAGGCTTTTGAGATAGGGAACTGTGTCTGAAGGTCTGTCGGTCAGTGCGTCTGCCTCCCCTCCTTTTATAACTTTTGAGGGAATTGTACTATTCGAAATATATATTACGCATTCGAACGATCTCGGCGAGGACATCTCATTTCTATATTTTATTTTTTGATTTGAACATTACTTCGTTCGATTTTGAACAGTTCAAAAAATCCTAACATTACCGGTATTGTGGAAGTATGAAGCAAATTTTATAAACCCTGGACATAAAATTCAAGTTCCTTTGAACAAGCTTATTTGAAGGAGCTCTCGAAGTGAAAGGTTTTTTTAATTGAAGAATTTTATAACAATTATGTACTGTTCAAAAATAATTAAAATTATCGCCTGCAGGTAAATTTACATCATAAATTCTGATCTAAGATACGGATTTGCTTGATACAAGCTTTATCGGAAGAACCTAATGTCGTAGAACATGTACAGATACGAAGTTTAACTAGAACTAAACGAGCCTACTTTCCTGCGAAATATTTTGATCGGGATTTTTAAGGATATTTCTGGATATTAAGGATATTTTTGGATTTTTAAGAATATTTCTGAATGAATGAATAAATAAATGAAGGAGTGAAAAAATTAATGAATAAATAAAAAAATACATAAATGAATGAATCAATACATGAATAAGTAAATGAATGAATGAATGGGTGAGTGAATGAATATGTATTAACCGTTGAAAAAGTTGTACTTATTTAAAGTAATTAAGAACTAAACAGGGGTGCTAAATGAGAAAGAGAGAGAAAAAGAGCTAGATTATAAATTTGTAGTTGGGGGTGTACACCGGAAAGTAGGCTCGTATAGCTCTAGGTGAAACATTTCCATTCTTTTTAAGTTATTGAGCTGTCAATTTATGAGAATGCCATTTAGTTATTTAGTTTATTTTGTGACATTAGTAATTCTGTTGATATATAAACCTCTTCGCCAAAAAGTGTCATTATATGTGCAAGCAATTCGAAAAGCAAATCTTTACTTTCCAGCAATACAGCTTTGACCCCCCCCCCCCCCCGACTTTTTACAAAGAAAGTCCATCTGTCCATCGAAGTATTATATTGCAGCCGCGATTCAGTCAAGCATGCTAAAGGGTAGTAATGCGTTTTCCTAGGGGAAAGGGGGACCTGGGCAGGTGCACAATAGCGATGGAATGCACTGTCTTAGCACGCACTGAATTCCTTTCGTTGATCTTTTTTCGTCGAAATTTGGAGAGAGACGTAGATCCAGCAGCCTCGGAAGACTTTCCCCTCTTTTTTTGCTTCATTGTGTTTCAAAGCAAGTTAACTAAATTTAAATGTCATTTTATACTCGTCAATTGCAAATTAGCTTTTCTACCTTTAAATAATGCCTTGCTAGTTTACTTTAATATTTTATAGCATTTAGGTAATAAGGAAAAGGAAACGACATTATGAATAATTAAATCCTTTCTTTTTTCTTTCTTTCTTTTTTTTAAAGCTGAAAAGCATTAAAAACGCATTCATGAAATTCAAATCACGTTTAGAAACGTACTAGGGGAAAAAATGGAAAGTAAAAGTTATAAGGATCAAAATATACTGTCGGTCTTTCGGTCATGGGAACTTATGTTCTTCAATTTTTTGCTTTCTGACCTTATGTCCGACTTTTTTTTCTTTTGTATTTCCTAAGCAACAAAGTGTCCCATGGTTACCTGGTTGCTTTTTAACATCACGAGAAATGATAAATGACTATGAAAAGGTAATCAATTTCGTATAAGAATATGAGAACACATTATGAATAAAAACATCAATGCCTCAAATGATGTTGTAAATAACACAAAATCTCATCGCTTAATTTTTTTATAGTTTTGCCTTAAAATATATTGACTAAAAGCATGTCCCGTCATATACATATGAATCGGGACAAAGCAATCTCAAGTGTACCGCTGAATTTAACCAAAATGAAATGTAGGTTTTCGAATAACGAAATTCAAACTAGTACATAGTATGTTTTAATCCACGCCTATATTAATCATTTTAAATGCTCAATATGTTCATAATTATAAGCATTTATAACTCTGGAAAAAAACTTCGAACGTTTTACATTATGAAGTCGTCACAAAATTATTCGTGACACGATGTCACTGAATTCATGTTTCGAGAAGCTGTTGTCGGCAAAATCTAACATAAGTTTCTTAAATTAAAGTCCATATGAACTAAAAAGAACACGCAGATGTGGAGGTCGTTAACTTGAAAGAGAAGTTCAATCAACTTCCCGCAAAGATTTTTTTTAGCTATGCCTTATATTAAGTATACAAATTTTACATTATTTATTAAAATGATCGTATAATTATTACCTGTCAATCAGAGGCTGAATATAGTATTCCGATGCTCGATTTGCTCATCTGACAAATAAATAAATCCGATAACAAAGATTTTTGAAGGAATATTTTTTTATAGCTATAAACACAATAAATTACTAACATTGATGTAAAACAGTTTAGATTTCTCCAAGTTATTAACTTACTGATATTGCGAACACTGCATTAAGAGGTCCCCATTTATTGTGGGGCTCAGGGCGGCTACTTTTGCTGCTTCAGGTAATCTCTGCTCTACCCATAGTAAAAGAAAACTGAGAAATAGATTTCGGTAGTTGAAAATTTCCATTTAGAATAGTACATGGAACAAGTTAGGTCACAAATGGGAAAGTTTAATTTGGTGAAATATGAAATTAGCAGTATGCATTCTTTGGGGAAAAGAACATGTTTGTAGAAACCAATACACGCTCTAGAATCTAGATTCATAACTTTAACCGGGTGTGTGATCGTAAGAATTTTTTTTTTTTTTTTGAAGTACAGAAAATTTAGTGAGAAATTTTTTCTCTAATCTACGAATGTTTCTGCAGTAGAAATGCTCTTTCTATGTGGAGATTCCAAGCGGAATTTGATTGCATTCGCGTAAATTTTAATCGCTTACTTATATTATGGCTAACTTATTTGCTTATTTGATGTAAATTACTTTTTTGAAAACAAAGCATACAATATTATATACATATCTTTTAATACAAGTATTTTATTAGTGTTTCTGACAATTAAGTTTAAAATTTATTTATCAAAAAAAGTATTCAAGTAGATTTTGTACGTCAGTAATGTAGAATTTCAATCCTGGTTTTCCTAGGAAAAGAAACCATGATTGTGTTTTGTGGATTAGCGGGGCACCCATTGATTATGCACCATCCGCGAACATTTGCGTACATAGTTTTGTCATTACTTGGCTTAATGTCTGACCTTATGAAAGTATTCGCTATCCAAATGAAGCAAACGCAGACTAGACTATAAGCAGGGCAAAATTTTAGCCAGGCCAATAAAAAGGCGTTGGCTCCCCCCCCCCCCGGCAGGGGGGAGGGCAATTCTGCAGCTCCCACCCCAATTCAAATCTATTACTATTAAATTCCTCTCGTTTATGGGCAGTCTCAATGGCAGTAGCAAAGGTATAGTTATTTACAGCCAAAAATATCATATGGGAAATACTTAGATATCGGTTTTGTGCAGATTTTATGCTTTGAGCTGCTAAAATTATTTTTTTATCGTGAAGTTTTTAAATGTTTTCAGGAGTGAACAAGGGTCTCTAAGAACTTGATAGTTCCTCTAGAAAAGTAAAACCGTGCTGTTTCTAAGTTTCTAACAATAATTTGCATATTTATAGTTCATGCATAATTTCAGTGCCACTATCGTTCATATAATTGTAAACTGCTCTAAAAAATTTTTGATAAATTCATTTTCTAAGAAATACAAAGGGTACATCTAAACATGTTTTGAAACAGGTGCAAAAATATGAACCTAAATACATTACATCACTGGCTTAGATACCCTCCTGAAATTAACGTAGATACGGGATTGCTTAGAATTTGACCATTTTTTTTCGTAAAACAATAAAATTGGTTGCGAGCAATCTAAGCGCCCTCCCCCCTCCCCTTCCGAAATTAGAGTCTAGCTGCGCCAGTATATGACATTATTACATAAACTCTTAGTCCGATTTCGTTTGATTAATTGCACTGCATTGTGAATTCAGCTCACAAAAAAATGTTTATCGATAAAGGCAAATGCACAAACAGACTACATCAGTACCGGATCTTGGAGTTTTCCGTGGCTGGGCAAATCAAGAATGCTGCTCCTCCCCGTCATCCAATTATTCTTCATATTTCACATAAATTTTATGCGTTGGCCATTTTCTTGGGGATTTTTCACTTGGGGGGGGGGGGGGACTGAAAAACCAATAACACGTTCGTTAAATGTTCCACGGTATGGGCCTTTCAGCTCAACATTGGGGGGTAGAGCAATACGAAGAGCCCCCTTAACTGGAGATGTAAAATTCTGAGAGTTGACGGGACCCGAGAGATTAACCCTAGGGAAAATGTTGAAAACTATATGCAAACTGGTGCGATTCGAGACCTACCTTAAGAGGTGCAGTTGAGACTGCAAAATATAAGGAAAAAAAGCAAACAAAAACTTTTAAAATTTTAATCATAAATTTGAACAAATTTGACAATTTTTTTAAATACAGGTGTTACTCGCCCCCCCCCCCCCTTTCTTACTAACGCCCATATCGAAGAGCGACGTGTCAGCTTTCTCAAACGGCACTTACAAACTCCCCCTCTCCTCGCCCCTTTTCAAAAGGTTGTTTTTTGAAAATTTGTAAAAGAAAAGCTATTGCATTGTTTGAGCATGGCATGACTTATATTTCACTTTTACAAGGGGAAAAAAATCTTTTTGTTAAATTTTGACACTGCGAAATTTTCGTTTCCTAAAAAACTTCCTTCTAGGAGCCGCCCGACTGATCAACGACGCAACATATTCAGTATACCTCAATTTTAGAATTTCCAACAGTTTATACAAATAAATAGTTATATCAACCGGTTTTAATCGTTAGCAAAATAGGCGATCAATAATTAAATCGGAGCACCTAACTAGGAGTTTCTCTTACCAAAAGTTAAATTTTCTTAATTAAGTACTTTTTCCTATCTTTTTGTGTGTATGTGTACATCACAGTTGAATTTGCCGCCCCCAAAACTGCTACCTGGGTCAATGTATTTCAAGTTTGTTTTACCAAAGGTTCATTCAAAACTCTTATGATAATTACTGTTCTGCTGCAAAACAACCGATTGTTTCAAACAATGAGATTCATATACAATCATTTATTTAACAGGGAAAAATCAATGTGAACGCAATTAATTTCATGAATATCACTGAATTTTTATTATAACTTTCTTTGTCAGAAGAAAAGTAGTTAAACGATGGTATGCGACTTAAATGTAGCCGCCTTTCTAATTGTTTATCATCAATATGAGTTCCTTCAGCTGAAAGTTATAGGTAGAAGGAAAACAAAGAAACTTTGTGAGTCGATAACTATATGTCGTGTGTTTTTCAAGATTTCTTAAAAATGAAATTCTGCCCATTAAAATTTAGGACATTTTTCAATTTATTGGAGCTTGTGTTTTTGAATGACATGTAATATGCATTCCTTTCCGTAATACTTCCCCCAAGTTTTCGTGTAAAGCTTCCCCCCTTTTTTTCAAGAAGGAGTTTAAAATGATCAAATTAAATAAAAAAGAAAAGAAAAAAGAATATTATCTGTATTATTATTTTCTTATTTATTTATTTATAGGAGAATCTTCGAATTTTGAATAAAGGGATTTTGAATCCAGTGTTAAATAGGAATTTCTTTCATTTGATCACAAATTTCATTTTCAGATACATAATATTATGCGACAATATATAATTTCGAGTTAAGTTTTTCCATCACTTTAACAGAAATAATACTGAATCCTACTATAATACAGAATCCTACAAAAAATATTCCTTTTGTCCGATGTCTTATTAGTCACACAAGGACAAATTTATGCTGGCCCACGCGCACGTGCGAACAGAAAATCCGGTGAAGTGGAAGTAAATCTGACTGGCAATTGACGCCTACCCATTCTCGACCATTCCTTTGTGCGAAGCAAATCTCAGAACACCCGCCGCGCAAGAAGTTTCAGGGAACAAGAAGTACTGTAAAAAAGCCCATTGCCCCTTTCCCAGGGGCTCGGGCTACATACAGTTAACGCACATAAACCTCCACCCGAGCTCAGTTCGGGCTACACAGTTAACTGGTTAATAATGAACTATGACTAAAAATTACAGCTTATATAATTATATTTCTTACTATTATTATCTTTTTAATTATTATTTGCAACTAAAAGAACACTTTAAGCTCCTTGTACGCAGAAATATTTTTCACTACATTTAAGTTATGTGTTATAGCATTTTAGTTCCACATGTAATCAAAATGTACAATTATAAGAAAATAGCATGAGTTACAAAATATTACTGCTTATATACTTTATTTCTGTATAAGCAGGAAGAGTGATTCCATTTCAACAAACCTAAAAAATAAAAGTAAAAAGTGAGAAAATAACCAAAAATAAACTCTTTTCCTGTGAATAGCTGTCACATCAGTAGTTTATTTCAAAAAATTAAAAATGTTCTAGTGTTTGTGCCCTTTATGAGAAAAATGGCTGACAAGTTGGCCGAAATTGCATGCTTTTGCCTTATGGCTTGTCTTTAAGCTGAAATATTTCCAAGAAGGACTGAGAAACCCAAGTAATTTATTTATTGTGTATCAATTTATGGTGAACACATGTACTCTACCAGAAAGTGAGTTAACCTTTGTTTTTTTTTTCCTTTTATTGGAATTAAATCCTCAATTTTAGCAAAATCGGGAAAGTCTAATTTTTGCGGTTGCAACTTCTAAGAGTACTACTGTACCTTAACAAATTTTATTATGAACATCGTAGTATTTTTTTTTTCTGAATGCCTAGAACATCTAGTTTCCATATATTTCTAAGATTTTCATATTGCTTGAATAGAGTTTTCAAGAGAAAAAAGTTCAACAACATCAATTTCTCGGTATTTTGAGGTGGCAGACAAACTTCGAGGACCTGTATATTTAAAAAATAAGTGGAGTAGGTAGCTAAAAATTTGGACTTTTTAATGCCTCTATATCATCAATCTGTGTACCAAATTTGAAAAAAAATCGGAGTTAGTCATGGAATCCTCATTAGGTGAGTTGGTATGGAATCACTCGGAAGTGAAGAATATTACTTTACTGGTGTGGTTCAATGCTTTCTATTTTATTTCTGTATATTTTTTTCATTTTTGATGTCTTGTTTTTGCAGATTTGTGACTGCCGACAAAGCAGTTGGTGCCAAAGGTTTCCAAGCCACGTGGACAGAGGTCAAAGAAGGTATTAAAAACAAATATAATATTATTCCACATAGTATTTTTTTCTCAGGAAACATTCTTCATCAAATTATGGAACTGAATGTTACTTTAACCCCACTGATGTCGACTTATGCATTTAATTTTTATGCATTTTTGAGGTGAAATGTAAAGAAAAACCATTGAGATTTTTATCAGATAATAAATACATTGTTCGAAAAATTATAAAATTACAGTTCCGTTGACTTTTCAGGTACAAAATGTGACCAGTTCCAATGTGGTCTAAGCAAGTACTGCATATCTGAGAATTCCAAGTGTAATGGACTTTCTAATTGTGGCTTAGAAGATGAATCGGACGAGGAGGATTGTAAGTTATGATGCCATAAACTATGATATGTTGTGGGTTCCAGTTATCGTACAATAACAATTGTACCAAAACATATAAAATATTAAATGACGAAACAGTGCCTAGGACCTTTTAATTTTGGTCTAGATAATAACTCGGACGAGGAGGACGGTATGTTATAACGCTATAAACATTCTCGTACTATTTATTGTCGTTGTGCTACGATTAAACGTTATTCCAAACACATAAAATATTTGATGTTAATGTGTTATAGATTGAAAAATGTGTTAAATGTATGTTTTTAAATAAGTAGATATTTTTTAAACTATAATTCAATAATTTGTGTCTTGTGCGGGAACGCATTAATATGTAAGAGAATAGGCGATATTCCCGCAGTGATCCAGTTTTTTTACGTCATAAAAGTATGTTTATTTGTACTGGTATGACAAACAGTATTTCAGTAGCATTTATTTTTATTAATACGTTATATTTTTTGTGAGTTCGTTTCATTGCAATTAGGCCTAGCGGACATCGGGCTGCAAAATACTCACCCACTACATACGAAGCCAGTGCCGGATCTAGGGTGGGGCAAGCCGGGGTCCATGCCCCGGGCGGCACTTCTGCGGGGCGGCAAATTCAACTGTGACGCACAAAAGAAAAAGAAAAAGAAGAAGCAGAAGAAAAAATATATTTGATAAAGAAAATGTAACTTTTGGAAGATAATTAAAATCCTAGTTCGGCGCTCCGATAAGCTATTTTGCTAACGATTAAAACCGATTATTGGAATTATTTATTTGTATAAACTGTCGGAAACTCTAAAATTGAGGTTATGGGGCGGCAAACTTCGCAATGTCAAAATTTAAGACTTTAACTTTAAAAAAGTCAAGGTTTCTTTCCCTTATAATAGTGAAATACGTATAAATTATGCTATGATCAGACAATACCCGATAGTTTTCTTTTTACAAACTCGCAAAGCATCCTTTTGGGATGAGGTGGGAACTTGTAAAGTGTTGTTTGAAAAGGCAAACATGTGGCTCTTCGATATGGGCGTTAGTAAGAAGGAGAGGGGGTGGAGGGTCCATCCCTGGATTAAAAAAATAAAAAAGCCAATTTTTTTTCTGCATTTTTATGAATATTTTTATGAGTAAAAGCGTTTAAATTAAAAAAGTTTCCGTTTTTTTCCCCCTAAAGTTTTGACGTCCCAAAAGCGTCTTCTAAGGCCTCAAAATTCACCAGTTTGTATGTAGTTTTCAAAATTTTCCCGGGATTACCGGACCCCCTTTAACTGTCAGAATTTAATATCTCTTGTTAAGGGAAGCTCTTCATATGGTTCGACATAAATGTTGAGTTGAAAGGGCCATGCTGTGGGAACATTAACAAAAGTTCTATCTGTTTATCAGTGAAAAAGTCTTCAAAAATAAATAAAAGAGGTAAGCGCCTAAAAGTTATATGAAATATTAACAATAATTGAACGGAGAGGGGCGGCATTTTAAAGTTTTGCCCCACCTCGGAAAACTCCAAGATCCGGTACTGTACGAAGCATGTGCTCATTACATCTGTGGGTACGAAAGAGCTATGGTTTATATCTAGTAGGTACAAAATACTGTAGAGACCCCTTTCCCGCGCCTTCAGTACTATGCCGAAATTGTGGAGGTAACCGAAGATTGGTGCTTCCATCTATCGGGAAAACTGGAGCCGAAATCCTGTCCTCTAGTGTTTCTAGATGTTGGTGCTGCAGCCCTGGATGATGGTGTGTCGATATTTTTATTATGAATAAAAGGGTTTCTCTGTTTTTCACGCATTCATTATCGTTAACAAGGTACATGAAACAGGGGGGCTAGAATTTAAGTAGCCCACGTAGTTTAGACCTACGTAGAGACCTTTCTAATAGACGTATGTCATTGAAGCTTGATCTATATGTTACATGTTCCATGGGGAAAAGAAGAGGGCGATAAGAAAGAAATAGTTGAAATTTTTACCTCTAGGTGGGAGTTTCATGCTACTTTCCCCATTTGCAATTCTCATTGCAAAGCTACTAAAATTGATAGGAAAACCCTTGGCGCTGCTGTTTAACATGCTATAACACTCTTTGAACATGCGATTAGCGCACATGGAATGCGCATAACAAAAGTTATGTGATAAAATATATATTTATGCTTCACATTTTGACCAGTACCTGCTTCTCTCCTGGTGACAAATATTTTAATTTTTTTTCAGTTCGAAAATTTATTTCCTCTATGATCCAAATAACGTATGTACCAATTTTCAATATTTACCCTTCTGAGAATGAGCTCTATGTAGGTCTAAACACGGTGATTTTAATGATAATTACTCTGTATTTTGCCTCTAAGTATTCAAATTAACTAATGATTCAACCAGCTTAGTCATATCAAAGTTTAATGTATTTAATAACAAAAACAAATTAAATTTTATTTTCGTTTTGTCTCATTTGTATTTGGCGTGGAAATCCATTTCCTTTTGGATATTTAGTTGCTGTATTTTTATCATGGAAGGCTTATTCTTACAGTGTCGTAACTTCAGAAATACATATCCAGAAACAAACAACAAAACAGCCTATGAATCGTACTATACAAAAAAATCTAAAGATTTATTTATAAATTTTGCTACACCTAAAAATCTAGAGATGGTGTAGCAGGTACCAATGAAATCGCAACGGCTAATAGCAGAAGTCAATCAGAAGCGAGATCGCATCAGTGGTTCTCGCGTTTAAAGTTCAACCAATGGCATATTTTTCTTTGATGTGTTCCTGCTCATTACAACTTAATTCGACGAAATTTAACGGTAAGCTCGCCAAGAACATCTCCAAATCAGGTCTTAACGATGCTATTTTCATGAATGAATTTAAATACTCCGATTATCTTTATGTGTGGGTAATTTATTAACAGCGACATTCGAATTCTCGCCAAGCTGCGTAAAATCTATGTACATTACGTTACAAGATAAATATTTTTAATTCCAAGGAGTGGTGTGCAATATAGAACGTTATTTCTGACACCGAACCGAATCTTCCCGTAAAGCTACTCTAAATTAATTAAGTTTGTAATGAAAGAGCGAAGCGATACGAAGGAGCTCCGTAAGCAGTTTTGGGGTTTGGCGTGCCTAGTAAATCTGATTTTTTAAAGCATTTACTTTACTGTACTTTCGGAACATCTTCTACATAGTAAAATATAACTTTATTTTAAGTAAATCTCTTTAAGTAAAAGGTGCTTGCTCAGGAAAGATTACAAGAGTTTTAGCTTTGATAAAAATCTTTGATTATTTATTAAATAATGTAGATTAAAAGTGGTAATTAATTCTTAAATTGACCGCAAACTTTAACGACTGGAAAAAGGAGGCACAGATTCGCAAATTTATTCCTCATTCACGATTAAATTAATAAAGCAGAAAAATATATTTTGCTCAGCCATTGAAATGAAGATGCGGATTGTGTTTTGGAAGCATAATTATTTTGATGCATCGTCATTTAAAACTTTTAAATATTTATTATTAAAAGCGGCTCAGACGAAAAATACCCAAAAACGGATCATTTATGAAATCGAAAATATAATTAAAACACGGATAAAGTCCGTATTACGGATGAAGTCGTAAAAATTTCGCCTTACGTTTTCTGAATATTTTAACATTAAGAAAATAATGAGACAAATAACATAGTACAGCTTTAAAAAATCGTTATAGCTTAGAGAAATTTGGCTGAGGATTTGTTCGAAAATCTGCATAAATAGTTCAAAAAGAAGAAGTAAAATTTTCGTAAGATTTATTCATTGTTTATTGTTTTTTCGTTTTCTATTTTTAGCTAATCGTTCTCATTACGAGATATAAAGCTTTTTACGAATGTTTAAAAAAGAATTATTTTTTCAGCCTGCAAAAAAATATTTTTTTTTCAGCATTATGTTTTATGATCTCAAAGTAGTTGTCTTGTTTTCTTATGCTATTTAACTAAAAATAGTAAAAAGCAGGGTATAAATTACAAAGCAAGCATACACGATAGGTAATTTCTGGAAAGATATTTTTTTAAAAGTAAATCAAAAGTTAAAATGTATAAACTTAATTATATCCGCATCCAGATAAGTACAATATTTAATCTTCTTCGTATTATTCCAATTTCAGTATATATACTGTAAAAAGAATAGTATCCGCACCCTCCTAAACATTGTCATACACCGGATTATGGAAAAAGAAAACTTAGGAAACGACTGTTGCGTTTTTTTTTGTTGCGACTTATCCAGAAAAGGACAATATTTAAGCCACCAGCTCCGTGCGAAAGCAATCCTAAGTCTTCGGCTTACAGGTAGGGGTCTGGTGGAGATAAGTACCAATACTTAATAAGGTTTTTTTCCTGCACAAGAAGAGATGTTTGAAATATTACGCAAAATAAACAGCCCATTAATTTTTCAAAGTATTAAAAAAAAAAAGGCGTAATAATTGTTTATGCCTAATTGATTGAAGACTTATGAAGTCCGACTGAGAAGTATGCAACGTATCAAAAATTTCTATAAAGAAGAACGTTATGATCAACTTTCAGCAATTTCGAAAAATAGTATGCAACCTTTGTCTGCCGGAAAAAGTTAACATAGTTACTACTTCCTTGAAATACAATCAGATAAATGTGTTTTCTTGTTGCGATTTCTAATAGCTATCCTATATGCTTCACTGGAAAATAGGAAGAATGGTCTTTATTTGTGACGTTAATTACAACACATTCTGACAATATTTTCTTAAGAAATACAGTGAAATGTGGAATTTGAAATGTTAAAAACTTTTTAGGAGATAGGGTATTTATGTGCAGTATAAGTTGTATGTTGGGATCAAAACTCAATTTTTCCAGTATTTCTGCAATATAGAAAAGTTTTTAGTGTTTAAAAGGTTCATGAAGTCCTTTTCTTATTTCGCAGAAATTATCCTTTGCGACAAAGTAATGCTAAATTTCCCTTTTTAGGCACAGCAATAAGCGGGATTGATGTTCACTTGGTGATAGGACTGGGTTTTGTTGGTGCCATCGTGATGGTCATCACCATGTGCGCCATTTTTCACCGGAAGTGCAAACGACGGCGGACTCCTCTAGCTTCTCAACATCATCGTAATCAGCCCAAGATGGCGCCCACACCACACATTGCCATTCAAGAACGCGTCTGATTAATAGATGCGCGTCATTTGCACATTCGGAGTGTGATGCCACACTACAGAAAACGTACCTTCTGGAGCAGCTAGGTGCCCTAACTTCACGGTTTTCACTCAAAATTCCTGAAGTTGATAAAAAGGTTGGAAAATATATATTAAACTTTTAGGAAAACAGTAGTCGCTGGATATTTTACCATGAAGAAATAAATAATATGAATCAATCTTTTATATAAGGATTTTTACAAGTCTTTATTCCAATTTGCTCAAAGTTTGTCTTGTTTTATAATTTTGAAACAATACGGTTGTTTTCTTCTGTTATTTTAAACAACTGGAATGCTATTTAACCGGCATTTTACGTTCCTATTTCATTTATGATAGGGTTTTTCTTCCTAAATGGCTAGTTTTATTTTCATCTCTTTTGCGTGATTTGGATTACGTGCACGCCAAAGCTCTCAATTTAATCCATCGATAAATGTTTCCATATCCATGCAATATTTGCTTAAATAGCCATAATTTTCTCAGTTAGTGTTTCCTGAAATTTTACAGTAACCAAGATGAAAAAATTTAGCCTGAAGTTTTACGCGTCGATATGTTCATTCATCAAATATATATTCAACGCACACATATAATATATAACTGTAACTTACTGTACAGTTATATACTTACATATATAACTGTAAATTACATTTTAGTTTGTATTCATTGAAGTACATATAAACTTAATGGGAAAGGTATTTGTTGAAGTAAATTTAGAAGGTTACATCGCAATGTTGTCAATTACAGATTTTCAGTGAAAATTGTGAAGTGGGTCAGTAACACTATGTTAAGGAAACTTTCTAATTTTTGTTGCGCATATGAAAGTATTTATGATAGTATTGTGTAAAAGTTTCAAAAGAGTGTTTTTGCTTTTCAAGAACTGAACATTCTCTGTGTGAGATAAATGCCTCTCAGTCTGAGTGAAGAGTCATCATATTCTAAAAATATACATTTTTTTGTTGTTGAAATTTCAAATATTGCCTACATAAAGAATTTATGAAAACTAAAAAGAACCAATTTATCCGATTGCGAAATCATGACAACCTTCTTGACTTATTATGTAATAAATGTTTTATAGGTATTTTCATCAAGAAACTAAGTTGTTTCAAGTAGAAAAACTTATTATTTATGAGCATGAAATTATGTTATTCAGTGTATTATCTCAAACTTACCAAAATACGGAATTACATATTTTTTACAAAATTAGTAAAACTTATGCAATAGTTAATTAATATCAGACAATTAGTTCAAAAAGTACATAAATTATGATTAATTTTATTTTCCGTAATTTTGATTTGGTTTTTAGCGGGAAAAAAAGGGGAAATATTAAAATATATTCTAAGTATTCTAACATGAAATATGTTCGTAAATATTCATACTTTAAAAAAGTTTTCTGCTAATAGCAAAATACATTTTCAACTCAATACCAAATTTTACTTTTCATTAAACTTAAAGTAGTCTAAACAGAATGTTTTCGTGAAAAAGATGAGTAAGCTATAAAAATGGTTGCACTAAAAACTTAGTTCAAAATCACAGGGTAGTATTAGAGGTATATGAGTAATATTTCTTTAAAAAAAGTTGAGAAGCTTGAAATAAACGCGATCATAATAGGTACCAGAATATGTGTGGTACTTATTTCTAAGATTTTTAGAAACAGCGTTTTAGAAACAGCGGTTGAAAAAGAAAATTCTAAAGTTCTTTCCTAAGTGTTACATTATAATAAAAAAATACCAATATCAAAGCTAATACGATAAATCTTAGAATAATTTATAACGATATACTTTTTTACTGTAAAATGAGAAGTTTAGAAGCTAAAAAAAAAAAAAAAAAAAGAATGAAGTTAAAAAAGAGGCAAACTAATAAGTAAGAGAGTTTGTTTCTTTCAACTTTCTTCTACAAACTTCCGAAACTATTTTAAGCTCTTAGAAAAGTGTGTTTTGATCCTGTGCGCAATAACAAACTTAATTTAAATGATCACCAATAGTTTTAAAACGAAGAGTTTTTTTCTTTTCAGCGTGGTCTTTCCCCGAAAGGACAATTTTTATGTTTAGGGTTACTTTCCCTCTCCCATATCCTTTGAACTACGACGTTTTATCGAGGAATTCGTAAATCACAAAGTATTATTGTCATTATAAAAATGTTCTGTCAACGAAATATAAAAAAATAATTCATATTTAAATAAATACTTATACTTTTAAACTATGAAAAAACATTCATCAGTGTCTGATAGAACCCCTATAGATTCAGGTTATACCTTCGCCACTATTTTTATGCCCAATGAAACTTCAGGTTATTTACATAAAGTTAATTTTTAAATGCTTATAAAATGCTCAATCTGAAATTATGGTATTTTTAATTTATTATTTAAAGCTTAGCAACATTTTTTGTCCAAAAAATAAAGAAAATGAGGAAATACCTGGTTGAAGAGAGATATAGAAAAAATATATCGTCAAAGTAAAGTTGTGCTGCCAAACCATATGTGGAAGTACTTATTTGCTCAGAACATTTTGTAATCATATTTATGTAACATTAACGTCTTGGGTTGGAAACTCTTAAAAATGAATCAGTTTGCCGTCATGAAAATTTCTAAACAATACTTGTCTGCAGACGTCATTTAGGCATCATATTGGGCATGAAAATGGTGGAATGGTTGTCCTGCATTTATAGGTAACTTAGCGTCTGATGCTGTGCATATTTGACGATATATCGACAAGACTGCCTTCAAACAAAGAACATTTCAAATATCTATGCACAAATCGAGTTTAACAGTGAGAAAAAATGTCTCGTTCTTCTATATCCGAACTTTTGTGAAAATGTTCGTTCGTGTTTCAAAGTTTCATGTGTTGTACATTATTGTTGGTGAATTCATTTTCTAACAAGTGTTTAATAAAATTGAACTATATTATTATAAAATATTCCATTTCCGCTGTATATTTACAACGGGTATTTGTTATGGAATTAATACGATCTCTTTTTATGGAACGTTTCCTTTATGTAAAGAAATGTAATGTTTAGAAAAATAAATAATTCTGTTTTCATAATTGCTTGATTTTTCATTATACTAATTTCTAAAAATTGGTCTGATATAGATATGTTTTTTTTTTTTTCAAAACTAAACAATGCTCTCACTTCTATTCAAATGTTCCTTTTTTACACTGATTTAAAGAGAAAAATAGTAATAATACAGTTTTAAGAGTTAAATTACTTCATCTTCATCTGTCACAATATTGAAATTACTATTTAATTAAGCACTAAGTTCCAATAGTTTTTTTTAATTAAAAATTTTATGGAGACTTTTCCCCATTATAATGAGCATCAATTTTGACCTTTCAAATAACTAGGATGAGTGTACCAATGACTGACACCTTTCCCCAAAATGATTCATTAATAAGGAAAATAATAAGTCAGTATATGAAATATGCCTATCGATATTTACTTCATTAAATTAGTGATTTATTTTTGAGTATTACATTGCTCACCATAAGTACTTCTATCACAAAAATGTACGTGAAACGTGTTGAGTTAAAACGCAGCCATTTTTTGTGCTCAGCTTGCTTGGAGACTTAAGGTGAGTCAACGCTTTAGTCTTGTTGCTTAATTAATTTCAGGAATATTTCTAAATAATTACAATTTTAGATCATATTTTTATGAATTAATATGCTGTGTCAATTATTGAGTCATTTATTACACTATGCACCAGTAATTGGCATAGGATTTCAATCACTAGTACTTTGATTGATATACTTTGTTATTTAAATTGAAATGTTACCATAAAATTTGAGAGATTGTGCATTTAAATTAGATTTATATCAGTTCTGATTTTTTTTTATTCAGATGTTCCAGCAATTTACGCCTCTTTAAGAGAACGGTGTCGAAAACTGGAATAGTTATGCCATCTACTGGCACATAAAGTAAACAAAAAAAAAAAAAAAAAAACGATGCAGTTTTACATTTTTAGATGTTATTAGAGAATGTACAATAAAACAACCTTTTATAATTAATTTATTTTAGGTTTATTAGTTATAGAAGAATTACTTTTTATTTAGTATTAAGTTCATGTTAAGCAAATACTTCACATATTGGAACTTCAATAGTGTGTCAAACACTGGAGCACAGAGTGTCAGTTACTGGTAAAATGTAAAATTGGAGTTTCAAATGCTGGAGCTTTGAGTAATATAAAATGGAAATTCATTTAAAAACAAAAATACTTACTGAACGGATAAACGTAAATATATGGTCTTGAATGTCTATGTTTTAATTTAAAAACTCCGTAAAAGTAAATTCTGAGGATTAAACTATAAAAAATTTGATAAATCACTCCAAAGGTACGAATTACTGGTGCACTCGCCCTATCAGCATTACTTTTACCACTATCAGCATTACTGTACCAATCTTCAGCAAGTTGGGTCAGCCGTGCTTCCAAAATTAAATGGGGAAAACTCCCCCTGGATGTATACTTTAAAAGTATTTTTGTATTGAATACCCAAACCATGGGGGTGTATTTTGTATGAAATTGTAAAGCCCATTAGAAAAAAGTTCGCGTTTGAAAATATTTATTATTATTATTATTATATTACAAGAAACAAAACAAAATCTTGACAAAAATCTTACACATGTATTATGAAAATTGGCCAAATATTCTGAAACAACTGCTTTAGAGATCATTTAAGTAAATTATACGTTGACTAAATAATTACAATGTGTAGAAAGATCACAAAATCAAATACCATCGCTTGCAAGGTAAATTAAAAGCTTATCAAACATTATCTCGTATACGTCTCCTACATAAAAAATAGATGTGTGAATATAGAATTCCTTGCTGATGTAAGGAGGAAGATTAATTCATTAATCACCGGACAATTTTTATCAATTGAATATTCCCCCCCCCCCCAAAAAAAAAGAAGTTTTATAACCAGAAATTACTGAATTAATAATTATTTAGAAGAGAAAGAAGGTATCATATTTAATAAAATTAAAACTCAGTGCGCTTTTACTGTAGTTACTTGTAACCCCTTACTTACTACATCTCTAAATAACTTGAAATCAATTTTAAAATGTTACATTTTTTCATTATGAAAATTTAATTCTCATGGATATTCAAGGGAACAGTTTTTTGAGATGTAGGGGATAGAAGAAAATATAGCTAAAAAGGAAGTGAAATCATCTTTAGCGAATGTTTAATAATGCGATAAAAAAAACCTGATATATCTATTCTTTTAACCAAAGTCAAATCAGATCAGACATGTGTATTGTCAAGGGAGACATTAACTGCCGAAATGCCAGCAGGCAAAAAACTGCCCAGTAATTGCCACATGGAAGATTGCCATTTTTCAAAAATTTCGCATGCAAAATCGATCTGGGAAAGCGCCGTCATGTATGTATATATAAATACGGAAGGGGGGGGGGGAGCATAAAAAAGTAGCCATGAAATGTCTCAAAGTAGGAAGTGTCGGCATTCCGTTTCCTTGACACTGGTTTCAACGAATAGCATGGGTCAACGGCAGCATGTTTTGGTGGACTGTTGTCATGGAAATGGAAGACCACCGTGCGTTTTCCCGCGTCTTGTGCCAGAATTCCGCAGAGCCAACAAAGCGAAAGACAACAATGGCCACAGGTAAATATCTATTCTCTTCAACGAAATTTTTATAAATAATTAAGTATGCAATAACAGTAGTAAGAAAATCAAATTGTTTCCTTCTCATTTTTCTACTTTTAATCAATGTCTGCCATAATTTTTAATAAATTTAGATTGTGAATTTTAGTGTTGAACTACCAAGATAGGTTTTTACTTTATTATTTTTTTTAAATTTTTTTGCATTTAAATAATTTGTCTCTTAGTTCAGAAGGATTCAAGAATATACTATAGATTTTGTTTTTGGTTTATCTTAGCTGCCACAAGAAAAAATAAAATATAATCGTTTGATATTTGTATACGTTAAATACAAATGTATATTCGAATGTCTTGAAATAAACCTTTCCCGAAAATTCAAAATTTCAAGTTGTTAAAGTTGCCCTATAGACCCACATATACCACAAGAAAGTTACCTTGATTGAAAAATATTAAGGTCTCCCGCACAAGGCCTACCACTTCTGATCTTCTTAAAAAAAATTGATGTTTTCCTTTTTCTTTTTTTTTTAAAATTAAGGATACCTTTAAAAAAATCAAGTTGCAAAATGCAAACAACAAAGTAGGGGGTTTATGGTTAAAACTTTGTTGGCTCTCAAGCAATATTAAAGTAAATTAAGCGATTAATAAATTAAGCCATTTGTACATAAACACGTAAAGATCTAATGCACATGCATTTGAATTTGACGTAATTGTCAAGCAAAAGCGTAAAAAATGCACCTCCTTTAACTATATAAACTAGAGAAGGGGGAGGGGGAATAACTGTTTTTGACTACAAAATTAAAATGTTTCTGCATTACCATGTAGAAGTATACATTTCTGCTTGCTTCGAGCTTCAATAACTTTCTTCAACATTATTCCTTCAAAATAATAAATTTCAATATAATATTTTAAAATACATTTTATAGTAAACCTAAATAACACATCATATAGAGGGATATTTAGCGAACTGAATACAAAATTGCTAACTTTAGGACTATCCATAATAATAAATAGCACCAGATAATTAAATACGGCGGTTTAATATGTTAGGCGTAGGAGTAATCGCAGCACTTACTAGATTTTGTTCTTTTTTATCAATTAGTTAATAAATTAATTATTGAATTAGTTTTTTTTATGTTCTACATTTTCTAGGAAGAAAATTAAAATATGTTTCGAAACTCAGTGAACACTTATTTTGTTGAAATAGGAATGGGAGGAAATAAAAAAAAGCATTATAAGAATTTTCGAAATTAATAAATAGTATGCGATAGGAAGAAACATCGCTTAACTGAAAATAAAATACTATAAAACGGAAAGTTATGACGAGCAATTCAGTGAATCTCCCCCTCTTCTACACCCTGAAACATTTCAACGCTTTAACCACAACTCTACGGAAATATTTGGCAGAAAAATATAATGATTACGCGCCATGAATAGTTTTATGGATTGCACTTTTGCCACATTATAAAATCTGTATGCTTTTTAACTCAAGACACTAGTTTGGCCAGTGCCAATGTATATATTTTTATACTTACAAAACGCCCAAACAATGCCTTACCTACCTTGTTCTGGTAACAGTTTAATTTTAAAAATCTCATTCGTATAATTCTAAACAACATCTATCGTAATCGTAACAACATCTATCGTAATCGTAACAACATCTATTTCGTAAAGTGTTGGAGATCCCTACACTGGCTCCAAATTATTTTGAAACAAGCCTTTTTTATCGAGAAAAATATTTTCAATACATTGAAATTCCATTTTGTTCTTCTGTTTCATAGAAAATAAATGTTTAAAAAAAAATATTAAAAATTCAAAAATAAAATAAAATTATAACAAAATCTTCTGACAATCCCCCCCCCCCCCCATTAACCAAATGCTTAGTCTTTAAGCTGAATTTTATCATTAAATCAATCCATTCGTCGCAAGTTATTTTAATGAATTAGTGTTGCTCACTAAAAATTACTTTCCGTTGTTTTCTTATACATTTTAATCTACTCTTCAGATTTAAAAAAAGAATATGCTTAGAATTTCTGCATATTTTTTTTTATTTTATTTTCTTGTTTTATTTCTAACTTTGCCTATGGATCATTCCACGTCAAACCACCTAAATTTATTACTCAGCCGTGAAGTCTTGTTTCAAATATATATTCTTTAAAATTAAAAATGTATACCTATGAAAAAAGCACAAATTATTCTTTTCAAATTCTAAAGTTAAAAATACAACTTTGTAGAAACGTTTGAAAATTTTGGTTTTCGCCATTTTGTTTGTTTTTTTGCGTTTTTGTTTTCAGTTTATAAAACCTTTTCTAATTTGCTTATTTTTGAGCCTATTAAGCTGATCTTGGTATCAAATAAAAGATAATGATTTTATCTTTTCTAATATAATCTCTTTCTCTTATTATAATCTTCCAAACGAGCTGTAAAAATAAAACTATATCTGCAATGAGGTGCTGCCATTCCTCATGCAATGTGGGGTTTTTTCGAATTTTTCAAATGGAATATTCAATAAGTCATATCTCACAAGCAATCACTCAAAGATTTATCAAATTTTCCTCCTAGAATAAACAAACCATGTATGTGTTCTGCTAAAAATAGGTGGGTGTTTTTTTTTTAAAATAGAAAATGATTTTGAGTAACCATAATTAGGAATACATTAAATTTTTCGGAGAATTGCGCAATAACCTTTCTGATTCAGTAAAAAAACCACAACGACACATGGCCTTAAGTTATTTGACATAAAATGACCCCTATAGCATTTAATGTTAAACAGATTATATAATTGATGAAACTATTATTGAAATAATGGTAATAACAATAAAAATAATAAAATTAAAATTACGTGATGTATATACGTTACGCACATCAGAAATTATGTTAGATAAATCTTCACCAAATCTAATGTATCTATTAGGGTTAGTTTTTTCCATAGAGTTAAGCGTTTCTTTAAATGTGGAAGTAAGTTACATATTCCACTGCAAATAACACTATTTTCAAGAAGAAAAAATATTACTGTATTAAATTACATTAAGAAGAAAAAAAATGTGGATTCAAGTTAATTGCATTGGTGAAACAAATGAATTATATGTTTAACGAGAAAAAAAAAGTAGATTTATTTCCTAGAGAGCAAAAGTATTTTTTTATTCTTCTAATTTTTCAAATCATAGCTTTTTTTTAAACTATCGCATGTACCGTTTTAATTGCCAGAAGAGGCATTCGGTACCCGCAATATCCACAGGTTCATTAAGCAATATAAAAAATGAATTTATCCCCATAAATTGTTGCCACTGGTCACGCCCAAATAAAACAAACACATAGAATACAATAAAAAAAAGGATTTGTTTATTAACCAGTTCCGCCATCCATAAAATTCTATTATAGAGTATTCACTAAAACATTTAAAATTACTGTAAAACTTGTCCGATAGGGACATTAAAAGCAATATAAAATCTAATTTACAAGGGACATCAAAAGAACAATTAAAACAACGTTAAAAGAATCCCTCTTCACGAAACATCTTTTCAATACCAACACATCGGGCCGGAGACACTCGCATCGCGCACCGGGCACAAGCTTATTGATGCGAGACCATCCCTTTCTCCTAGGCTCCTTTCTGAAACTTAATCCACCGCACACACTTGACAAGAATCTTTCCTCACGCACCGGCACTCGCACTCTTTCTAGTAGAACACATTTTCAATACTTGTCCAGGTTCACGCATCAACCCGGCTTCGCTTCCACCACTTCACTGGCACTACTTTCACCACCCTCCTCTTTTACTGTCACTGTTCAAACGTTTTAAGCACCAAAAAAAGCACGTGCCGTCCTCCAGCCGATGCCATCACAAAAACAAACTTCCCATCGCTGCCGGTCACAGCGAAGATGCAGAATTTACAAAAAAAAAAAACATTTTAAAAAGTAAATTACATTATAAAATTATAAGTTATGTACAAATTAAATAAATGCAATGCATATCAATATAATATTTTTTTCACACACTTTTTGACCCAATTGAACGCAACATTTTGACTACTCAAGGCAGGTAACGCCACCTACTAGCAACTATCTGAGCAAAGGACAACTCTAGCCGCCTGAACTCTATTTCAACTGTATAGCTATGCTGTATCAACCTACCTGAAACTTCACTTGATGAATTTACTAATGCTGTCCTTTGGAGTAATACGTTTTACTTATAGAAAAACAAGTAAAAATAACAGAAACCCTAGTTTGCACAAATGAAATGAAGGAGTGTAGGAGTGCGCGGATTTATTTATTCAAATAAGTAAATAAGTAAACTTATTATATATATATATATATATATATATATATATATATAAATCTATTGTCATGACTTGATGAATTATGGCGTTTAAGTTGGCTATAATTTTTTTTAGTGATGTGTACGATTTTGTAGACACTTTGCATACTTGTTTCATGTTTATTTTTTTACGTAAAAAATTCCTTCTTTGCTTGCTGCAATATTACGTTAAAAATACTTTTATAAGCGTTAAGTTTCGGAATATAGTACAAACTGAAGCTGAATTGTGATCAAGCTTCTCCGCTTTCCAAAAACTAGAATCAAAAGTAGTTTCGTGCTTTATTTCAACATGAACTAGAGCGAGAATACATATTTTACTATGTAGGACAGCGGCTATGCCATTAAGTGGATAATTCAACAGCATTTACAAAAGTCAGTCCATAATTCAGTATGATGTCCATTATTCATTCATATGTCGCTTGATGATTACGAAACGGAAAGAGGTCAGAGGTTTGTTCACTCAGAAAAATTAAAAAGAGAGGAATTAGAAGTTCACCAGCGAGAAACAAATGCTTTGTTTGCTTTTTATTAAATATTGAACAAAACATCGTCGCTTTTTGAAACTACAATGTTAAAACTGGATACTTAAAAAAAGGAAAAATGTACTCATTTTTGAGTACTTCACGCTCTTATAATAGCTCCGAGTACTTAACTCTTAAATTTGAGAAATGCACGATCTCACTTTTTTTGAGTACGCTCAGGGACTCGAGTATGAGTATGTATCAAAACACATACTCATATTTTTGAGTACATACCTGACACGAATATGAGTATGTTTGCTATTTTTAATATGCGATAAGAATAACAAGTGGTTATATTTAAAGCTACCCACAAGCTCATTTTTAAATCGGAATCATCACTTGTATTTGAACACTTAATGTTCTCGTTTTTGAGTTTATTTTACTTAAAAAAAACAAGTACATGAAAGTACTTACTTTTAAGCAGATTTTTTCTAACAGTACTAATGTAGATTTAAGCAGAGGTATGGATTTCAGGGTAGAAACTATGTTCAAAAGCTATTTTCTTGATAAACATAGAATTAAAGGAGTCCAGATGAGCAATCTGTTTGCAACAACTTCCCTTACTTAAAGCTTCTATTACTAACTAAAATTTGAAAAGAAAATTTTGTGGTATCATTGAACGTGATAGCTAATATCAGGTTTAAACATGCGTTTTCAAAGGGAAAAATAAATATCTATCTTGGAAATCACAGTAAACGTTTTCAGAAAAAATACATTTCAGAAAAGTACTGCAAACCAATTTTAAGAATTGGTTTGAAATTTAGATTCTCAGTTTGGTCAGTGTATTATTAATGATTTCCTCAGTATATAAACAACAAAATGGACATGGGTTTGGAATATATTTTCGCTGATTTTGCGCTTAAAATTAATTTGACTATAAAACCAAAAAGGGCATATTGATGGTTTTCTTCATAAAAGGCATCTGAGGATTAATATATGATTTCTTCTTTTTCCCCCTAATTTTATTTTTTTTCAAATGAATCATCTAAATTATTGTTTTTTTTTATTTCCCAGAAACGATAATGCAGACTAATCACCTTACCTTATTTTACACTTATTGTGCGTTAATTTTATGCCGCTTAAAAACGTTTTCCTCACTAATTAGGCTTTACTTAATTTTATGCAAATAAATCACTTGAATATTACAGTGGTTGGATTATTTCTTTTACCAAAGTAAAAAGTCAACAACATTCTAATCTAATTTGTCATTTAAATTAGCGGTTTATCGTTACATTAATTAACAAAATATCTTTTTGGTAATTAAGAATTTTTAATCTCAAGACTGTGTTTAAACTTACTTTAATTGTTCATTTAATAATGGACTGAGTTCACCTTCTTTTTTTTTTATCTCAAAACAGATGAAGCAAACTCTTGTTCTAACCTTGCTTTTAATTTTTATCACGCACACACATACACACACATAAAATATTTATTTTAAAGTTATAAATTATTGTTCGGGATAAAGTGAGTTTCGTGGGCTTCTTTTCCTGCAAGATTTTTTTCGAAAACAGTCCCAGAGTTCCTTTTTATCGCAAAGATTCGCTAAAGATATCGCAAAAGATTTTATCGCTAAGCACTTAGTTTTTATTCAGCATTGTCTTAAACTATCACGAGTTGTATTTTTAGAATTAAAAAAAACAGGGTGAAAATGAAAATATATATATATATATATATATAACTTGCGTTTCAGAAAAAGTTCTATTTATTTATTATTATTAAAATATATTCTGAAATTTATGCAACTAAAAAGAGAAATAATATCCATCTATCATCATTTTAAGTTTGATTTGAACCTAAATTTGAACGTTTTTGCTATTTTTAAAAAATTGGTCGCATTTATTAAATTTTCTTCAAGTGAATCATTTTAGTAAATGCAGGATAGATATATTTTCCTTTTAAAAAATTAAACTTGCAAACAATACTGTTTCTCTAACAACTTACTCTTCATTTTAATCATTTCTTTTCCTTTTAAAAAGTTGTAAAAGTTTTTAGCCAAGACTGTGCTTCATCTGTATAATTTTCTAGTTGTAAATCTTTTGACTAATAGTACTGTTTACTTCTTTTTGAAAACTAACGGGGTAGACAACGTACTTGTTGGATTATAGAAAACTTCACTTTTTTGTTACTTGCAAACTTTATAATTGAAATTGGGTAAGCAACATTGCTTACAATAAGCTATGCTTTGTTTTCCATAATCTTTGTTTTGTTATTGGACTATCAGTAAAGTTTATTTCTGTTCAAATTAGCCAGATCCAGGTTGTTCATCCTTCCTTAAATTAAACTCAGTTATCCAATTCTGCTCTCCAGCATCTTTCCCTTATACACCTGATAGTGACCCACATTCCATACCATCCAGTTTCTCTTCCAGCGGAGCGAGAAGAGAACCGATCGAATTTTCTCTCCTTCAACACCCCCTCCCCCATATTTAGTGAAAAGCCATTGTAGTTCGTTAAGGAGTACCGTAGCAGGAAGCTTAATATTTTGAATTGCTTGTTCTTGAAGTTTTCGCATTGATTTTCGAATTTGGTTGAGGAACTCAGGAAAGAGGAGGCGATGATTATGGAAGAGGTGTTGACTTGTTTCTGATTTATTGTTGCCCGTAGTTTGAGAAAGTAATTTTGGTAATAACAAGAGATAAATTGAAGTTGCCTTTTGGAACATAGTTTCGTATCGAAAAGGTTGACGGCTGTTCTAGTTTTGGACCATTCTCTAGAATGTCACTTAGTTTAATATTGAGTAAGGGAAATTGTCTCTTTTTTTTTCAGCTGAAATATAAATGATAAAAATGAAAGAGACCGACAACTTATTATAAAAATAAATTACAGCTTTGTTATTTTCAAAATTAACTTGTAATAATTCGTAGTTCAATGTTAATAATATCTTGGGAGGTAAAAGGCACTATGTCACAAAAACAAAATTTTCCAAAATACGTGTTTTAAGGTTATTTCGTGACATTTATTCACGGATTGTCATTTATGGGGTTTTTAAATAAAAAATTGTTTATTTTAATCTTTGAACTTTTTACTTTAAACATTTTATGATAGCAGTTTTTAAAGTTACTTATAAAAAGGCAGTCTTTCTTTCGTTTTTTTTTTTCAAATTGAACGTAGTTTCTTTTAAACTCCCAGTTACAGATACATTTTCTAGAGATAAAGTCTACTGTTAGCAGTAAGAGCTTAATAAGGATATTTTGTTAACTGATTTAACCTCTTGTTACCTACTTAGCGATCATTCATAAACGATGTCACGCTTCGAGGGGGAGGGGAAGTTTCGTGAAATTGTGACAAGGAGAGGAGAGGGGGAAGCAAGAAGTGTGACGTCATGCTTACGAAACATAGCGTGACGTGTGACAAAGGGGGGGGGGGGTAAGGGGGTCCGTTGAGGTGTCTTTTTGTGATAAAAGGGGGGAGGGTCAAATATATGGGAAAAAATCGTGACATCATTTATGAACGGTCCCTTATTGTTTTTAATAAGCTATATCTAACTTCATAAGTGCATGTTTATAGAGGAATAAGCTACAGCAAGAAAATACTACAAGAAATGAAACTTTAGATACACTTAAAGGATATTAAACTAAAAGTGTTGACGAAATTCTGTCAGAGGGATAGCGAACTTGTTTGTCAGACTTTTGTACAGAAAAATATTCTTAAAATTTTAAAAATTCAAGTTTTAAACGTAATAAAATTAAAATATGTTGATAATCTTTTCGTTAAGAATGAATTGTTGGGCGAGTTTAGTAAGCTGTTAGCAAACATGGAGGGGGAGCAAAAAGTGGGAGAGATGAAAATAAATAAGTATCGTGATTTAAGTGTAATTAATATATATATATATATATATATATATATATATATATATAAATTTCGAAGAGTAGTTACCGCAGCATATTTTGAGCGAACTTAACTAATAATGTAACTTAACTTCTGTTATATTTTTTTTGTTCTGAAATTTTCCTAAAACAAACTACAAAACGTGTCGCATTCTCAGTTTAAGAACAAGAAGTTTATAAAACAAATCCAGTTCCACGCATTATTCTCCACCATTTTCTTTTCTTGTAAATCGCAATAAATATAATTTCTCGTTTCGGCATTAAAAATAGAAAAATATATCAAACTATACTTTGTTATCATTAATTAAAATATGAAGAAATAGTTTACTAATGCTATTTTTTCAACATTTTTCAAAAATATTTTAAAACTAACTTAAAATGCTTTACATTCTCAACGGAGAAACAAAGTCTGGAAATAAATCCACGTAGTCCCAACATTCCTACCTTGCATTATCCCTTCTCCCACCTATGTTTCCCGCAAATAGAGAAGGTCAGTTTTGGATGACATTAACCACTTCATTAGTATGCGGCAAGCGACTCTGACAGCGACTTCAACATAGCGTGAGATAAAACAGGCATGCCCTACCAAAAGTGAGAATTTAATGATGTGCCTTTTGTTGGTGGCTAAATAACTGGGATGTTTTATTCTTCTTGATTCAAGGTCGCTCCTCAAAATATATAAAAATGAAATTGCACACAAAGTTGCTCATTTAGAAATGCGTGGTTTATGGACTCCGTCCAGTCAGCGCTGTTTTGGATAATTCTGTCATGGCGTATCTAGATTTTTTGCGATTAAGAGCGTTTCGTATAAAGAGCGTTTCTCTTTTTTTTCTCTCTTAATTTATTGAGCACTGACGTGAGATGAATGCAAATTAAGTTTGGCATAAAGCACCAATAATGTTTCTTTTTTTTAAATTTTCTACTAAGATATAGCACAGTAGGTGCATTCTACAACACAAAAAAAATAATTCAGCTAAAACTTTGAAATTTTGTTGCTCAAACATGGAAACATATTTTAAAGAAAATGAGTTAATTAAAAAGCGTAAACACGTGATCTTCTCGTTATATGTAATTAGTATTTCTCATTAAATGCAATTACAATGTACAGCCTATCCTTCGAAAACCACCAAAATGCGTTCAAACTTCCCGACTATACAAAACTAATAATTAACTTTTTGATTGTAGTGATATCTAACAGACAAAGTGTATTCGACGCATCCAAAAACGGTTCTTACGCTGAATACTGCCATTCAACGATACACCGAGGCGACTGATGTGACAACACTCTGTGCTCAGTTAACATTTTACTCTAATCATGCGTCACGCAAGCGCTTGTGACAGCAGACGCGTCAAACATGTGATTTCCTTAATTTAGAATATTTTTAAGTATTATCTACTCAAAATTTAATACATTATGGCACCCGTTTGTCGGTTGTTTTATTTTGTTTTTGGGGAGCTTATTGCCTGTTTCCCTTGAAGCGTTATTACATCCTACTTTTTTAACATATAAATGTTATATATAACTTTAAACAACTATACTTTTTTGTTTCACAAATAAATGGAATCAATTTTAAAAATGGATTCTAGCGTTATTTTTTCATATTCCTGAACAACTCTGCGACAACACGAAGCATTATTTTTAGCTGCATAGCAATAAACATATATTCGCTGATCTTAATAAAATTTGCTATGATATGCGTTTTAAAAATGTATTATGTAATGTTAATTAAGTTTTTCTATAAATAAAGTAGCTAAAGAAACAGGGGACTACTTGTTAAATAAATTTTGTGTCCTAGTTTTGGAAATACTAGTTACGAAGCTCACTGTGGTTTGCATGATGAAATGAAATGAAAAGAGGAACGACTTTTCATTTCATTTCAAGGGAAGCGTACTTTTTAAATTTTTTAATTTCACAGAAATCATTGCTTATCTAAATCGGGCTTTTTAAAAAGAAATATAAAAATTTATTTGATGCGTAGTTTAGATTTTCTACAAAAAATGTATCGCTAATAGTAAATAAATTATAACAAAAATATTTTCTTAAAAAAGGAAATCAACCGGTAAGGAAAGGAAAAACCGGTAAGATCATATCAATAAATATTTTTTGCAAAATAAATGAAGCAATGGAATATGATTCAATGTTCAGTTTAATATTTTACAGTTGAAAAATGCATTCACTAAGCCTTTTTAACTACATTCAAGGTAAAATTTAAGAAAAATAAATAAGAGAAAAAAGCATTGAGAAACATTTGATAATAATATCTTATTTTGCCAAGACTACCTTTACATATCACTCATATTTTCATATGTATGAGAGTGAATTCCAAATATTCCATTAAAACCTTCGAATAACTCCTTTCGAAGATCGACCTAACAGAAAAAGGAAACAATAAAACACTTCCGAAGCTACAAAAACTCACATTCTAGCGTGGGAACGCGACTTTTCGATACTCTGATGTTTGATTTGCGTGTATTTCGTCACGAAATCCGGAAAATTTCCGGCCATGGAACGGGGGAAAAAAAATCAAACATAGGTAGGTAGTCGATGAGCCGTAAAAACGTGTGGAACAGCCCGTGTAATGAAAAGGTTGCGATTTTCCGGTAATCGATGTCAGAAGTTTTATCGATTTTTGCTGCCGTTGCCAACGGTGGGGTGATAAAGGTGCTGCTAATGATGGTTGATATAGACGGAAATTTACTGCCATTAATGCATATCCTTTGTCTTTGCCTGAAATGTACTTATTAGTCATTTTCAACACAAGCAAAACCACGGTGTCACGAAAATAGGCCCAATATTTTGCACCTTTACATGCTTAGGAAAGGAAACATTTAATAGGCTTTGCGTGAGTTTCAAAATGCCTATTTAGCTGAAAAATTAGTTATATTTAGAAAATAAGAACATGTAATAATATAGTTGCATTTTGTTATTTTTCTTATTTTTATGATCAGTTGCAGTTTAAGTATTTGCAGAATGATTTATTATAAAAGTATTTATACATGTTAAAAATAATTTAACTTTCCCCCTTTAATTGAAAGCGTAATGGGTAATGTTAGTTTGGTAATGTTATGTCCAATCGGTTCATTTGAAATTAAATTATAAATTCTTTAAATTCTACGTACAGTTCTGATTCTTCTTAGAATAAAATTTGGTATTATTATAGCTACTTTTTGTTTCCAAATTTATCGAAACGCAGAGGCGTAGCTAGGGGGGGGGGGGGGCAAAGGGTGCAGCATCAAGGGGCGCCAAATTAATGTTAACTTATTTTATTTTTAAATGCGAAAAGAAAATTATTTGAACCTAAGAGGTGTGAATATGTTCGACAAAAAAGTGGGAGCACCGCAAATCATATCGGGAATAACCAATGTAGCACAGGATTGTGCGTGGGAAATCAGACAAATAATTTTGCGGAGCCAAAGTGTCCCATTTTTCCCTAAAAATTGAATGGTCGGTAATAAAAATGAAAGTTAAAAGCGCTGCTTTTTAGAGCCATTTATCATTAAGGAAGCATAAAAGTTTTTTAATTTCCTTTAGGGGCGCCCCTAGGCCCCCCAGGAGCACAGGGGGTGCAAAATCTACAGTTGTCTCCGGGTGCTGAAAACCCTAGCTACGCCTCTGTCGAAACGTTTAAATTGTCTCTTTTGAAAAACTGCAGTTCCACTTTCAGGAAATATAAACGCATAATAATGTTGTTAATTTGGTTGTATTTTTCTATCCTTCAGATTTTAAATCTCACTTTCAGTTAAAACACTTACAGCATTAATGTTTATAAAACTCTTACTAGATGCTAAAAACGAAACATTTCCTTGTTCCTTCTTAACTGAAAGAGGAAAGCTTGCTTTTGTTTAAAAAGTTACGTTTACTAGATTGTAAAAAAAAAAAAAAAAAAAAAAAAAAAGGAGTTTATGTACTAGTACAATTATCTTTTTTTCCTCGCGTGATATGTATTGTTTAATTTAATGTAGAAAGATATTGGCAACAGTTATCGTTCGAGAGATTTTTGAAAAAAGGAATAGTTTTTGAGTTTTATAACGAGCAATATAGCACTCTAAGTTGTTCATAGTAATAAATCCATCTTTTTTATATATAGTTTGTTTTTCTGTGCTTTATTGTGTAAATGAAATGTTTTCTGATTATTCTATTTGAGAAATTTGTAACAAGATTTATTTGTTAGTGGAAAATTTATGCAGTTCTTAGAATTTAAATGTAGTTCTTATAGTTTTCAGAATGAATTATAGTCATTAGAGCTTTTTTTGGTTGCATAATTCATCGAAATGTTTAAATTATCCTTTTTATTTTGACGATTATTTCCTTTTTTCTGTTGCATTGTTTTTGAATGAAATTTTTATTTTCTGCATCATATTTTCTATCGTTTGTCTACATTCTGAATCTTATTTTTTTTCTTCTTAGAATTCTTCTTCTTCTTTTTTTCTTTTCGTGCGCGTGTTAGTGAAATGAATAATTGATTTAAGGTATTAAGAATATAGTTGGCAAAACTTTGAAAATTACTTTTAATTTGTATTGTAGTTGTACTCGATATGATTAATTGCTTAATAGTTTGGGATTTCTGTAGATTTGAGAGGAAATGACACGGACTACATCGAATTTTTTTATGGCAAAGATCATATGCAAGGATAGCTACAGTAAGACTCACAAAATCATATTGCATGCATATACATATTTTGGAGGTTATAAGAATGTTCCAAAGAATTCATAGATTGAATTTAAAGCTTGCTTTCTTTGCCACATTCATCGAAATGTTCTCTTTCAACGCAAAATTTTGGGTTTCGGAGCACAAATAGCTGTCAACAGTAAAACGTATCAACTTTTTTCCCTTTTAGTTCTGAGATTCTTTAACTGTTGTTCTAATGACTTGAGCAAATTCAAAAATAAAAAAAAATATTCTCTATGAGATTAACTTCAATGATACCTTCACAATCATTTTCTGTACATTTTCCAAAGACATTTTCATTTTCAGTAATTGTTTAATTTTCGGTAATTTTTTGTTAAGATGTTACATAATTGTTAGGTTCTTCATGATTTTTTAAAAAGAATTTTGCGTAAATCTAGCAGCTAAGACTATCGAATGGTAGAGGAATTAGCAGAACAGGTATCCAATCAAACAGCGGAAAAAATCTTTTCATACCCACCAAATACGAAGCTGATTTCATTTTGTATGTGAACGGGGGGGGGGGGGGGGGAGAAGAGATTTCACATTCGGTGATTTACGTAAAGCTGTCCAGGTCATGGGACATTCTGCTTATCATTCTTACTTTAGAAAGTGAAGTTGCTGTTACCTTAAGAAGGGAAACAAGAGTTATAATTAGTTTTTGAACTCTTGACACACTAAAATGAATAAAAATATATTATTTTGTGTAAAGACTAAAGATAACTTATATTTTGATTACTTTTAACTACGAAACGTTATAATCGAACTTGTTTATCTCAAACCTGCATATCTAAAAATCCTATCTGTGTCGAAAATTTTCAATTTTTCTTTGAATTTGTAACATAAACTCAGCGTTTTTGTCCTGCTCATCTCGAATAAATTTCGCCTATATCTTGAATTATGTTACATTGACATCAGGCTTATCATTTCAGTATTTTCCACAAGGGCGGAGGGGGCTGGCAGACGTGTGCATTCAGCCAACACCCCCTGAACTAGAAAGCCTCCGGACTGAAACTATTGCGCAACGTCCGTAGGCCGATTTTCACCCCGCTCGTCAGCCGGTAGCATTCGTAATTGGGATATTACTGGATTTCGGCAGAAAATCTTTTGCATAAAAACAAAAGGATGTCATCACAAATTCCAGATCGAGTTCAACACATTTATATACTTTCTCAGTATGGAAAAAAAAAATTAATATTTCTACTTCGAAAATAATTTACTGCATTCAGATAATTAACCTCTACTTTTCACGAAACATCATTGCTACAGTAGCATTGCAATTTTTAAACATTTTAGAGGTGTTATTTTGATACATAGATACTTATCAAGATATATTGAAGGATTATATTTTATTTAAGCTCAATATTTTAACACTAATGTTTGTTCATTTCCATATCAGAAAAAAAAAATCCATTTTCATATAGTTTTTAATAATATTCCTGAAATTTACGAAGTTATTCATGTCACAGACACTTGCGTGATAAATGCAAATCTTGACTAAGGTTGTTTAGATACTACGTCTTTAAAAATCAAATTGAAATGAAATAATAAAGTAAGACAATTTAAAAGCAAGCAATAACGGAAAGCCTTCTATAGATTTTAAATTGTTAATGTCAAAATAATTTTCTAGGAGCCTGGTCACTTCTGAACAACGCTATACGACCACTTGAAAATAGCCTTGCCCGCCACATTCGTAAAAGAAACCAACAAAAGTTAAGAAAAAGTATTTGCATAGTGTTCTTATCAAGTTCCCGCAATTACGTTTTCTATTCCGGTGGTCTTTTATGACTGTGTGACTGGAAAGGGGCTATTGAAAAGAGAAATTTTTGTCCGGCGGACATTTTATGACTCTCTCATCTCAGAATTCTAGAGATTAGAAAGATTCCCTTTTTACTAGAAATTAAAAGATGTTTTAAGGGCATCTTTGTGACATTACGCTATGATCTTTCTTTCTGAAGGCTACAGAAAAAACTGTGACGAGTAAAAGAAATGTTTCAAATTATTGAAAATCGGAATTACGTTTTTCACTCTGAAGCGAAGTTTAAGTTAAAGCGAACTACAGAGGTAAAGGATTTCCAACGCTAAATTATTAAGTTATTTTTTGGAAAAGAATGAAAAAAGGTCAAAAATAAATCGAACAGAATTAAATCCATTTCTAAAAGGTCTGTACAGAATCTTTGTCTTATTTTCTTGTAATAAACCTCAAACTTTTTAAACAGGGAAGTTTTTGAAAGAAAAGTTGATGCATTGTTTCTTTGATTGTTGTACGTGTTATGTTTGCGTAATTCATAAATTTCCCTTCGAAATATAAGAAGTCTCAAACATTGAAAAAGCTATAATACTGGAATCATGTCTAAATTAGTGATGACACGGTTTTTCAATGTATTTGACCTTCCCCCTTTGTCACAAAATGTCACACTATATTACATAAGCATATTTATTTTGTAGTTCAGAAACAAAGCACTACGTTATAGATCTGATCTCCAATTTTATCTTGAACTTTTGATGACATTTCTGAGCATAACAATAACAATGATTATGTGTGTGCTTAATTTGTATAACATAAGATTAAGGTTTACAAGAAAAAAAACGTAATTAATATATAATGTAAAAACATTAATCTTTTGAATTTCGCAGAAATTAACGCGCTATTTTGTCTTAAAGTGTAAATGCCCAAGATTTTCTTTCACATTTAAACTTTAGAAGCTAATTTAACAGTTAATCAGAATCGATGCTTTCGCCACAAAATAAAGTCAATGAGAACACAAGCCAGAAAAAAAAAAAAAAAAAAAAGATTTCATAAGTAACACAAAAATATTTTCCTATACTAATAAAGTGTTTTTTTTTTTAAAGTATAGAAAAGCAATAATTTTTTATTATCAATTTTTAGTATACAACTTAATTTTATTTGTTCTGAAATGTGTGCTCTACAAGTGGACTCTTCAGTGAACGTTATTTGATGGCTTGATTGCAAAAACAGGCTGATTAATAATGTGAGTTAATCGCCAGCGCAACAGGAGCAGTAGATTTCGGCCTCCGACTTCGGCCTACGGAGAGAAGGGAATCGCTTCTCCGAGAGGCAGTCCAGAGGCTTTCTAGTTCTGGGGGTGTTGATTCAGCGCACATTATAGGTAAAAAAATACAATTATACAAATATATACATATACGCATGCATAAATGCATTGTGCTACTGAACGTCGGGTGGGGGGGGGGGGGTAATTTCCCCCTCATGTCTGTCATTTCTGAATATCAAGCTCAGCAATCTACTTAAACCGCAGAAATTGGAAACAAAAATAATTTTACATCAACAATCCTCTTGTCCTCTAAATCGCTGGGAACATTGGAAATCTTATATTCAAGATACAAGTTTTTTAGGACTGCTCAAATATAGGAGGAGGAGCCATTAATAAACAAGCAGTGAACTCGTAACTTTTAATTTTGAAAGCCGTGAATCAAAGCGTTTCTGCCCAGCTGTAGTTCTAGTATGTATTTGATATCATATTTCACAAGAAAAGGATACGCGTGGGCGCGAAAGTTGAACGTTCTTTCTAAAGAGGGAAAAGAGAAAATCTTCATTTTTAAACGAGAATCAATCTTTTATTTAATAATCTCATTTAAATTGGGAAGCTATTAATTCACAGGTTGAAGAACTTCACAATTATTTCGTTACAACTCTTCTTGATAAATCCTCTAATAATTTTGCTATAATTTGTCAAAAAAAAAAAAAAAAAAACCCGAAACATTGCTTAAAGAAATTAACAATAGCCCGACATCATAATCCGTCAATTAATGACACTATCAAAAAATGCTTGACTTTGAATAAACAGGTTAAAAGTTTTCTCCCTCCACTAAATTCCCATACCTATTTGCTACGCCGAAACTACATAAGAATCCTATTTCATTTAGATTTATCACCAACGGAAGAGGCCGCTACATTTCTAATACAAATAAAAAAAATATTGATAAAAGTAGTTTACAATAATATTCAGAAAGACCAAGAAAACTTCATCCGTGATAGTAACTTTAAAATTTGTGATTTTTTAAAAAACAGTGATATTCTACCTTTTGCTACGTGTGACCTTGAAAATCTCTTTACAACTATTCCACTGAAACAAAATGTAAACCAATGTGGCACAAAGTAAAAACTAAAAATCAAAATAAAATTATGCACAAAATTTGTAAAAAAATACAGAAGCGTGTTTCGAGGTTGCGAGGAGCCCCTTTTTCGATGCAAATAAGTGAGCTTCTAGATGAAAAACACCCAACTGAAGACTTCATTTGGTTTAACTGTGCTGGTTGTCTGTATATATATATATATATATATATATATATATATATATATATATATATACTTTTGACAATATCCTTATTTAGATCCAGCTTCCTACGAATTAGGCAGTACATCAAATTATTAATCGACTTAGTAACAGGTCTTGTATCAGATCCCAAGATGTAGCTTTTTATCTCATACAAATTTAAATGTTTCGGAATAAAACTGCAATTATTTTTCATATATATATGAAGAAATAAAAAAAAAATAAAGAATAACATTCAATTTTTTCAAAGATATGTATATCACTGTCTAAAAAAGCCAAAATGCTGATATATGGCCGCTTATAACCGGCTTAACTAAGCTAGATTTTATTTTCAATATAAATAAATGTGTAGAGTCTAACTATTGAATAAGTTTAACACCACAGACTGCCTAATTTGTTGCACAATCCAAACAGAAAAATTTCTTGGTTGAGTGCTTGACAACAGATGGCGCCAGCAATGACAGCCACATTTTGGTTTGACTATGAAGTTTCCGAAACTGAAAAACAATTATACTCGTAAAGAAAGCACAAATGAGCATTAAGATGCTTATTGTAATATTTGTAACATCATTATTATTGTAATAATAATAAATATAATAATTGTTATTATTATTATTATTTTTATTATTATTATGATTATTTTATTATTTTGAATACCTAAATAATAGTGGGAAAATTAAGTAAACTGACATTTTGTTATAACTCCTCCTCGGATACCTTATGCAAATTTCCCGGAAGATTAAGTTAAGCTTGATGCCATTTTCCTCTATAACTTATTTCTGATTTGTTTGAAATCGAAAGTTATTGGCGGTATTTAAATAATCGTATTATATAATCAGATGTAGCCAATTTGTCCGTGATTAAGATTGTATTAAATTGCAATCTATATCTTAACAATGTGTTGGAACAAAACGTTTAAAAAATAATGCAGCTCGCCTAATAATCGATTCGTAATCAAATTCTTGTCCACCCTTGGTATACTGGAATTGAAGAAAATTAGATTTGACCCAGTCGTAAGTCAAAAGAAGAGCATTTACTAAAGCAAATTTGCATTTACAAGAAGCGATTTGAGCAAAATCTAAAACTAACAAATTTTAATTCTTTTTTTCTTCCTTGATTCCGTCTTTTGGCTTTAGACTGATGTTTTAAATATAGAAGCTCACTTCTTTTACATTGAAAAAGGGGTTTCCTGTAACCTAAAAACAGGTGTATGTAGTTTTTTAAGAAATTTGTTTAATTTACATTGAACTTTATTGTTCGATTTGTAGCTCAAATAAATTCTACGCCATAGGGCTTCAAGGAAAAAAAGTAAGTGTCTATGTTTGGTGGTCATTAATTCGCCTGATAAGAAGGAGTTCAGCTGAATTTTTCCTATTCGTACATATCAGCCTTTGGAATTCTACTGAAAAGACATTTTCCTTAAGATTACACAATAATGGGACTTAGTCGTTTATGTTTAGGTCACTCATCTAAACTGGAGCTGTCATGGCGCTTTGATACATTATAAAAAAACAGATGTAAGCGGATTAAAAATTAAAAATTCCCATATAAAATCAAGTATTTGATTCTCTAAAATTTGGAGTGTGAGTTGGCGCTTAAAATGGGACAAAAAAACAGACAAAATTTTTTGGACGACAACACACCCACACACATAGAAACAATAAAAAAACATCCATTCGTCATTTAACAATTGGCTACTGACACTGAATAAATTCCTTTCTCTTTTTCTTTTCCTCATTTCTCCAATAAAACAAACTACAACATTGCTGTACCCAAGTAGAACTACCACAGTTACACAATCAGACAATCTATGGAATTAATTATAGAAGACTACACAAACAGTGCATTACACGCAGGAAAAAAAATGCAGTATCAACAGAGTAACGCCTTTAATTTACTCAACATCGAAGCAACTGCTGTTGCACTCATTGTTTGGTTGCGTTTCCAAGCAAGTATCGCCTTAGCAACGATCGCCTCAGCTAAGGCATTGATAATTTCGGAGATGTCACAAAATGTTCTCTTCCTACACAGACGATTATTGTCTGGTATGGAGAAAGATACGTCAGGTAATTTTTATTTCTTACGTAATTTTTATACGGTAGTAAAATGTGCAGGAATCTAAAATGAAGTAAAAACAAAGGTTTGTTTGCACAACTAGGGTTGTCTCTTTAAAATACTTTTAATAGTACTTTTCAATAAGATATGGAAAGATGAGCACATTTATTCTTTAAGACTTTCTCAGAATCTGTTTTTTTTCCTTCAAGCATTCAAGGAAATTTTTCAGTGCTTTTGGTAGTATGTGTCTTCTTATTTTTCAAAATGGCCTTATAGATTGACTACCATTTAGAAACGCCTTGGTAAAATATCGACAAGTTGAAAACAAATTTCGTACCCAAAATGTCGCCATGTTTGGCGCCAAAAAATGAGGTGCCAAATCAAGGGCCAGATAGTTTACGTTCGTGATATTTGTTTCCTCTGTTTTCCGAAAGGAATGGTTTAAATTTTGATCATATATGCTAACTTTGAATCAAAAATACCCACACACTTTGCGTCCTAAGTCCACATAGATAAAGCCTACCCATATAGTCCGTTTGTTTGTAATTAAAATATATGTAAAACAGTGAATTTCAGTAGTAATAAATGATGTAAAATTTTTAATGGTTAAAGTCTAAAGAAAAAAATGTTATAAACAAATAAGCATGACGTATAAATGCATAATGTGGAAAAAAATATATCCAATCGAGCTATTACCTTAAAAAGACTTGCGACCTTCTCGCTACATTATTTTATTTGTGCGATTTTTAAACTTGTAACACATGATTATAATTCTATTTACTTTATTTAATAAAACTCCGTTTCTTACTTTCTTTGGTCTGATTGCGACCCCAGGTATAAACGATGATTTAAGATTTGTTGTTAGTTGTCATTGTCAACTACATGGAAAAACCTTACCAATGCGACAAATGTTGGCAAAATATCTGAAACAGTAGAATATATAGATAATGTTCAACTGCATCTCAGTAAAATGATACGTAGCTGAAACGAATGGAAATCATGTAAATATAGATCAGAACCATTTGTTTCAGATATGTGTGCAATTAATCTTGTGTTTGGCTTCAAATTTCTGTTATTAACTTTGTTTTTTATTTCCATATTTGAGTTGTTCTAATTTTTTTTTTTTTTTTTTTTTCAGATTTGTTCAGATTTGTGTTATTAATCTTGTTATTCTATTACAGTGAGACCAGTGACACTGGTCCAACATCCTTTATTTGGCCCTGAACCTGTAGTGACAACATGCACCAATTGTAGCAAAGAAGTAACGACGGAAATTAGCAGGCACGCCTCCGCCTGCTCTTACATTTCTTGTATTCTCAGCATTTTCGTATGGTAAGGTCTATTCTCCTTTTTTCATTGCATTTTTTCACTCAGTTTTGGTTCATATCAGAAAGAGAACACCTTTGTTCTTTCTTATATTCATGTGATTTATCACAGAACTTTAACATAAACATGAATTCTAAAGCATGACGAATGGGTCAAGAAAAGAAAAAAAATAAATAAATAAATAAAAAAAATTGCCAGGTTTAAAAAAAAAGTATGTTTAATGGTTCTGTTCTTAGTAAAAGAGTTAAAGAAACGCATTTTGCGATTGTCCCCCTTATATCTACTAATTATAAAGCAGCAAGTATGTCTATGTGTGTGTTTGTTTCTGGCTGTGTCCGATGTAGAGCCAAGACCGCTTGGCGCATTTTCATGAAATTTGGGACGACATTAGTTTGGGGCATGTTGGGTGTGCATTTCGAAGAGTTTCATCTGAAATTCGAATTTGTCCTTTTTTTTAATTCTAATTTATAGCCAAAAATTGCATAAAATGGTCCTTTTCTATTGGAAGAAAGTATCGCAAGCTTTCGAGCTTAATACTATTGAAAAGCCCGTAAAAAACTGTTCTAGAAAGAGTTTTGCTCTTGGTGCTAAAAATAGAGTCCTCTAAATTAACTAGAAAAAAACTATAAGCGTTTTTCTCTGTAGTTCGAAATTATTTTTGCACGGTAATTAACTTTAACTTTATTTTCTTCAGGCGAATGATAAAGCGCTTGCTTTTTATTATATTTGAATTGTTGCCATTCTGTGTACATGTATACTTACTGAATAAAATTCTCTTCACAATGTTTTTAGCATTTTGACCGGGCAGCCAATTTTAAATTTATCTCTTTCATTTTTGGCCTTTGATTCTTTTTCTTTTTAACAAATTAAAATTTATTTCCTGCGGTTTTTAGCATTTTGAGAAGTAGCCGATTTTTAATTTATTTCTTTCTTTTTTTTTTAATTTCAATTCTTCGCTTTTTTAACGGAATCAAACTTTATTTCCTGTTTCCCAAAATTTATTTCCTATTTATTTTCTGCTCACAAGCGATCGATAGCTTTATTTTGATTTGCTTATTTTGAGAAGTATTTTACGGGACCATTCTAAATACAGTACAGGGTTTTTTAAGGGAATGTTATCAATTATAGCGATTTCTGTTATTTCAAATTATTATTACTATTTATATTTGTATTTGTTATATATTTTTATCTCCAGTGAATTAGCTCCTATGTTACTTGCCTATTTAAGCTCGGATAAAATGTTTTATCCGCTTTCAAAGTTCTGCTGGCTGCTGTTGGTTTCTGCCAGCTACAAAATTTCGTCTTTTTGTTTCACTGTCAAGAAATATATTAGTAGAAAAATTAATAGTAGAAAAATATTAATTATACCCAAAAATTCAAATTTAAACCATTTTAATAGATTAAAATCGTCCTTTTTGTGTGAGTACTTGAACTAAACAAGTAAAATGCAAATAATTTAAATTAAAAAAATATTTTATTTTTCGTCTCGTTTCTTAATTTTTTCTTTTTGTACGGTGTTTTCTAAAAAAAAAAGTTGCTTGCAAGTTGTTAATATGTAGGATTGCTGGTTGATTGCCGTGGGCGGCTAAATTTTTAGTACGTGGAATACATTAAAAAAAAAAAAAAAAAAACATTATTTACACATAAAAAGTTACCATTGTATTTGTAATAGTGAACTGACTAGGTCTTTTCACTTTTTAACACGGGCGGGTACCGCTAGTTAATCTATAACATCACAGTAAAAGTCTCATTTTTAGACGAATGTTAATTTTTTCAGCTTTCCTTGCTTCTGGATACCGCTCGTTTGCCCATGGTTCATGGACACCATCCACACCTGTCCTAACTGCAAAGAGACAATGGGCATTTACTCCAGATTCAACTAGCGAAAAAAGTCTTTCAAACTGTTTTAATTCTGAAACGAACAAATTTAAAAACATGCTGTCTTGACTAGTAGACTGATATTTGCTATTTTTAATCTTTCTTGTTCATATTACCTTTCAAATGACTCTATTTTGATGTGATTATATGAGTGGAAGGTAACGTATGTATTCAAGTAAGAATATTTTTTTTTATCACGGAATTAAATCGTACATTAATTTTAGGAAATATTCCTTCAGAAGATTTTAAGAATGAAAGTATTACACATTATGTAACTAAAAGCTAAATGTTATTGAAATAATGAATGATTTAAAATTTACTGTACATTTTCTTATGTTGAAACTCATGTATTCTAAATTTTGCCACGCTCTTTAAAATGAAAAAGATTTCAAATTATTTACGTATGTGCAATCTAATGATTGCACATATGTATTCATATGTATGATTTGCAAAAGTACAGTTTTTATGTCTTTATCAGGGTAGAAAAATACTTGTATATTACTGCTTGAATATATGCGTTATTAATTGAAATTATATGTACATTTTCTGTGTGATATTTTATTTTACATAATATTATGCAGTGTATGTACTATGGTAAATAACAACTCAATGTTGTTAATATGTTTAAATTGCAGTCTGGATTATGTTGTTTCACCTCTTAAAGCTTTTTCAAGCGTTCATTATGTTGTCAAAAAAGTAATAATACTAAATAAATAAAAGTAAAACGGGTAATGTACTAGCATACGTTTTGAAACTTTCTTAATAAATTTAATTGAAAAATGAAATTACGATAAAACGTACAATATGATTTACCATATGATTGGTACGGTCACTCTGCATTAAATTTGTACATAAAGAAAAAAGTTTAGTGGTTGTAAATAATTGTATAATTATAGGTTCTGCTCAAAGCACTCTTTATAAAAATATATGCACATATTTGCTCAATTAATAACTTCTTTAAAATAAATAATTAATGTAAAGATCACAAAGTCCTTTTAAATGTTAAATAGTATGTACATTTATCAAGTTGAGACAGGTTCAGGATATGTCTGTTTAAAATTCAGTTTGAGAGATAGCATTCTGCAATCTTGTAAGCTTATCTACATATATTTCAGATTTTTCATGTCATATACAAAAATTGCGTATTTTCTATTATATATCTAATAGTTATAGCATTACAATTTTCAGCAAATTATTGTGCGTTAATTGAACTTTAGTAAAAGAAATAATTTCGTTACTGCTCTTAAGAAATGACAATAGATGGCGACAGCAAATGATATTTGAATCATTTCCCAGTTCCTCCCAACGCTCCCAGCCGTAGCCACTGATCTCTATACCTCTATACTAACCTGGATCTCCTAAGCCAACACCCCAGAAATTTTTCCCCACAGGCGCCCTAATGGTTCCGCAAAAAATAAAGGTTTCTGTTTGTTCCTTCAAAAGTGAAATAAAAAGCTATAAGTATTTTAATTCGGGGTTATAACAACGTAAGATTTATTTTTTAGTGCCACATGCTGTTAACATTAAAGACAACTCATTACGGTATTTTTTTACGCGCATTTTTCTATCGTGTAATTCAATCTTCTGTATTTTGTGATCACAGGGAGTATTTTGCTGCCACCCGGAGGTGCCACCCACGGCGCACACTGCGCCATCGAAATTTTTTTTTGAGGCGGGGGGGGGGGGGGGGGCGAAGGATTTCGCTTCAGGGTCTTTTGGGGTTGGCTGGCTTGGTCGACTGGTTCCCAAGGGATGTTCCATACTTTTTAGGGGGTGCGTAATAGCTCTAAGTGGGGTACCCCCAGCCCCTGAGGTTGTCTTTATACTGCCACATAACAGCTTCGTATTTTTTTTTTTTTTTGAATTTATTGTCATTTAATATACGCAATAACCTTAAAATTTCTTTTGAAAAAAATATTAGTACATACTGAGATTTTTCCATTCCCTGGAACGTCCTGTCCAGATACGTACTGGTCAAGAACTGGAAATGTATTCTGGCTCAAGTGAATTGATCATAAGTTCTCAAAAATCATAATAGATCACGTCACTGGTTGCATTTGTATTTAAATCAGAACTAATATATTCATGCATGTAGAAACAAGTTTAGAAAACTCATTTCGGTCATTAAGGAAAAAACTTTCGCAGACAGAGCCGAAGAGAGGTTGAGAAAATATATTCGATTTTATTTATTTATTTATTAATGATACTATTTGATTATTAAAAAACATTTGTGAAACTTTTGAAAAGTGTTAATTTCATGATCTTTATATCTCATACGGTCTTCCCAAAATGGCCGTGTTTTTCACCGCAGATGCCTCACTTGAAATATTTTCTATCTCGTATATATTTTCCCGAGCACGAATTGAATGTGTATATAAACTATTTTAATATATATATATATGTATAACATATATTGCACAGAATCTTAAAAACAACTTACAGCTTACGTAATAACATTAGTGCTATATCTTTATTGATTCTTCTTTTTTTAATATTGTATGTGATCGTGAAATAAAGTTATTTCTTAAAGCAGGACCGTAGATGAAACTTTGTTAAGAATTTCATCCACGTCATTGAAATAAAAATGAAATCCATGTACAAAACAGTTTTTCTGTGCTTTTGATCAAAAGTAAAAATGCAAGTCATTATTTTTTTACATATGTTAAAATTTGTGACGTACTGACACAGAAATGTCATTCTGTTAGAAATCTAAAAACATGCAAAGCATTTTTGTAAATCTTTTTTTTTTTGTTTTGTTATGTATTTTGTTACTCATTTTATGTTGCGATAAATATAGCTTCGCTGTATTCACTTGAATTTTTAATTTTTGATCAAAAATGTAATATGTTACGCATAGAATAATGCCCAGATTGGATGATGAAGGACGCCTTTTTGTAAAGTAGAAAATTAATCTTCAAAGTACGTTTCCTTTTTTGTGAAACTAGATGACATTTTTTTTTATAAAATGGAGTTAACGTTATTTTAAAGTTCACTAGTAAATATTTTGCAAATAGAACGAATGTTTTTGGGCAATAATTCATATAAACAACATTTTTATATGCTTCATGAATTCACTCAATTTTGAAAACGCACTATTCACATTTTTAAGCATGCACATAAGTGATTGCCACTGATGTTATTGGCGAGTTTGCAAATTAATGTGTTCTAAATTTGACATTTCAAATTTATTGTTCTTCATTGTTCTATTTCTTATAATTTACATATTTTCCCCTAGAAAATATTGAAAATAAAATTTTGGAAATGGTTAACCTGAGAGCATTTAAGAAAAAGATTATTAAAATCGTCCTGAGTGGCATAATACCGAATACGTATTCAAGCAAAATTATTAAGATGAGAAAAATATGATTGCAATTGCTTATAAATTTTTGTTGTACATTTTTGAAAAGTTCTTCAAAAATAGAACGATATTTTAATAATATGAATTTAAAAATATAAGAAATTCACATACAGAGAATATAGATCAATATTGGTAAGAATACATATAAAAATGGCTACCATAAAATTTACCCAGGAATCAGTCAGTCTGTTTTGCGTCTAAGTATGCTTATTTTATAATTTTCTATAAAATACTACACTGTTAAAAATTTCCGTAACAAAATAGTAAAATAACCATTTATTTTATTGTTATTTTACCATATTTAACTACAACAGCTGAATAACCAATAAAAAGATGGTACTCAAACCGCTGATTGCGAAAAAAATCGTTTATTCTCTGTTAATCCTAAAAAACGTTTACTAACCGTAATTTTCAAGCGCTCAATAAGAATCGGCCGTCCATCGTGGTTGCGAAACCTTTCCGGTCGTACGTTGTTGTTAAAATATGAATAAAGATTTATCAGTTAAAATCTGCATGTGTACATAAAAAAAGAAGATAAAAAAAAAAGTGGCTTGCGCAGTGGATACTAAATAGAAACACATTCACACGTAAATCAAAAATTGGAGCCATCGGATTTCCGAACTGTTTGCGAATGAACGAACCCATAATTTGAGCTGCTGAAGCTTGTATGTATTTTAATTTTTGCAGCAAATAAAATGATTTTCGTCAATATACAGTAAATTTAGACTAAAAATGACTTTGGATCCAATCGAAAACTGAAATCTCAATTTTAATGCAGTTTTCCTGTTGAAAAGAGAGATTTATTGATAAATAAGCGACCGCTTTGCGTGGTGCCGATGTCCGAGTGGTTAGCGAGCAACGTTGGTATGGCAAACAACCGGGTTGGATTCCCACAGGCTGCGTTTACCGTTTCTACGCCTCGGAGATTCTACGCCTCGAAATGGTTCAAAAACGCTGAAATTTTTGTTTTGAAACTATTTTTAAATGGTTATAAAATCGTAAACTTTTGTATTTACGGCTTTTTAACCAAGCTGATTGGAAATGGTTAGGTCCCGTAAAGATAGAAAAATGTTCCAATCCGTAAATTTAACGGTGAATTAGGTGGACAGCCTGCTGCCGGTCATTTAACCGTAATTTCATGTTGAAATTTCTAACAGTGTATAATTCTGTTTCATATTTTGTTTTGTATATTTTTGATTTTTTGACATCACTTCGATTTAGTTGTTACTTTAACCCTTTATCTACTGCATTACAGATCTGCAGTAATTTTTTTAGCAGAAATAGTTTGTCTAGGTATTTACACTAAAAATTAAGTGATTTACATAAATAAACTGCTCAGTCTATAAGTATTTATTTCTTTACAGCTAATAAGTGCCACAGAGTATTTACCCTGTGAAATTAATTAGATACACTTTTTAATCAAAATATTTCGTCAAATAATTTTATAAGTTCTTAACTAACACATTAAAAACATCAGTGACATGACTCTTGAATGTTACTGCTTTTCTGGAGTGAAACTCTAAGGGAGCAATCTGAACAAAATAGAGGTTCAAAGCACAGCATCGGTTTTAAGATTATCTATGTTCTTTCCTCGCTAAAATACTCTTTATAGAACGCTTGCTGATATGTATCCTGAAAAAGGGGAATGTAAAGACTGTCCCGGCAAAGTACCATCAGAATATTGGTAAAAAATGGTTGCTGGGATGGAATTTATAGAGAATGGTACTTATAAGTACCGTCGGTAGATAAAGGGTTAACAGATAGTTAAGCTTTATTACATATAACTTCAATTACAAGTTTGAAAATTGTATATGCTCCCTTTTTCCAAAAACAATGTCTCGGACAACAAAAATGCTGCAAAGCATTAGTTTCAATAACACCGTTTGCAAATCTCAAAATTAAGGTCAACAAATATGGATAACATAGGGACTACAAAACACGGAAAATCTTGAAATATTTTTAAGACCTAGTACATAATAAGAATTTTTTTTTAATGTTCCCAGAATCATAGAGCACACTTCAGAGGAAACTGAGTAAACAGTTTCTAATCTCTGTCTCCACAAGATCAACGATACGATCTTGTTGCCCTAAGCATAAGCTTATTTTGTTAAAAAAAAAAACAAAATTCAAAGTTTTTTTATCTCTTTTAATATGCATTTCATTGCTAGTTGGATTAATATACATTTATATTTATCTTAAACTACATGTTTAAATATTGCCTCATTTTTCAAAATGTCATGTTGTTTCATATATTTTAATTGATCGTCAGTTTTTCGGTATTTAGGTTGATTGTGATTTCTGAAAATGTTACGGATTTTGTAATTATAAGTATGTAAATTGCTACGTTGATTGACAGCTATATGTTCAATCTGATGTATTAACTTATTTACTCTTTTCTAATAAAAAGCTGTTTTCTTCTACACTTCTGATGATTTATAGTATGTGATTTATTATTATTCATTTATCTTTACAAAGACATATGATATTTAATGGTAAACTGCAAATCACTTCCGTACCATTGAGACATTAGACCACGAGCGTCAGTTCGAACGAAAATTGCGCATTGGTGTCCAAATAAAATTGTAACTTTAACTCAGTGTTTACTTATTCAAATTTTTTAAAGGAGCTGTGAATGCTTTATGTTTGTAAAATTATTCTTAATACGACATTCTTTTAGAGGCAAAATTATTCAGTTCATTCATCTAAGGAAACATACTTACAGCACTATATGTTGAGGAAAATCCCTAACTTGATTTTAAAACCACCAAAATATTTCAAAATCAAAGGCAAGAAGTAACAAAATGATGTTACAAAACGAATCATGAGCCCTATTCTCAATTCATTCATTTATTTTTGTATTGGCAGTGTTAACTGTGAAAAGAAGACACGGACTAATTGTTGGTGGCAGATTTCGAAATCTCATTTGCTCTCGTTCATTTCAATTGCCCTGTTTTTTTTTTTTTTTTTTTTTTCAAATCAAGCTGCGAATGAGGAGCAACTGAATTTTCAAGAATTATTGGAAAAAAGTTATTCTTGCGTATGAAGATAATGCTATTATGAAGTGGGAGGACTTAGTATCCATAGTATCCATTCATCTGTGTTGCTATAGCAGCGCTGGAAGAAAGTGGGAAAATTTTCATCGTTTTAACGAGGTAATGAAATGCTTGTAGTACTACTACCATAGTTATCTTCTCAAAAGCTGTAGACATAGTTCATGCAAGTTTGTTGTAAGTTTATCTAGCTCATTAAACATACAATTAATTTGAAAACAAAGCGAAAAAATGCTTAATTTTTTACTAATATTTTTAATTTAAGAAAAAGAAAACTTTTTTCGAAAAATTAGGCATTGCTTGGAATTTTATAGCGTTTTATTTCAAAATCAATTCAAATTTTTTGCTACTTTAGGGTTATTCAATCATGATTTATTTTTTATGAAAAACTTCATTTACTGTAAATATTGTGAAACATGATTTGCTTAAAACACCTATATATTCATGCTCACATTTTTTGTCAAACCTTATAGACAGTAATTTTAAACGAAGCGTTTAAAACAAGCAGTTTTTCTCTTGATACATTTTAGCTTAAAACGCAGTTCTAAATTTAGTTTTAATATTATCTGTTTTGAATGTTGAAGTTGGGTAAAAGAATAATCCTTAACGGATATTTTCGAAACAGGGAGTATGCAATGTCTCATGATAGTAAACATAATTATCTTAATTATATCAAAAGTGTGATTCGAAATGCATCAAATAGTTTTCTAAAGTATACTTTCTATTCATGATTACCCGAGTGTATGATTTACTCAACACTTATAAATATACTCTTTCAAAAATCAACATTTAGTTCAGTATAATAAACTTATGCAAACATACTTTTTTAACACATTTATTTTTATCTTATACCCAAGGGAATAATCTGATGTGTAATTAAAAAAAATTTAGTAGGCGTTTTTTCCCCAATAATATGATAACTTATGTGTCTTCTATTTAAATATTTTCCCAAAATGCTATATAATAGGTTTTTTTTTTTTGTTGTAATTTCCTCAAAGTTTAAACTTACATTTATTTTAAAATAATTCCAAGAAGTCCAAAAATATTCTTTCATGCGTATTTAGAGAAAGAAAACGTTTAATATAAAACGGCACAGCTTTTCTTGATTTATCTTTCACAAGTGAGATGGTAAAGAAAACGAAATTTATTAACCTTGCGTAATGAATATTAATTAACGCGTCTTGTGATTTCATACAATTTCCTTCAAATGAGAAAGGCACGTTTTTACATTTAATATCTCTGAAAGTGCTTTTTAACGTTTAGAAACGCTTTTATACTTAAATTACAAATGAAAATTTCAATGAGAAACTGCTGAAAGAAAACTTATAACTAAGGACATTTTGATCTGAAATTTGAAAAAAAAATTTAAATTACCCTTTTATGCAACCAGTTCAATATAAAAAGAATCGTGAGTAGATCTTGAATTAAAGCTTTCGACAGAAAAACTCCTGCTTGACCGAATTTAAAGAATAGAAAACCAGAAGGAGAAAAAAAATTTCATACTTTTCCCCCCCAGTCGCAATCTACAAGGATAAAAACGGACAATGGTGTCTGGAACAGAATTGTTTGTGTGTACATCAAGCACAAATGATCTTGCTAAGAAATGGTTGGTCTCCCGAAATAATGATAAAAAGGACATCTTCTATTTATTTATAAGGAAGTAAAAGGCTTAATTACCCATATATTGCTGTTTTTTAAGAAATAACCCTATTATTGTTTAATAAGTAAGTTCTAGGAATGTCAAGTCGTTTCTATATTTTTCGGATTTTTTTTCCTTTCTAAGTATGCATGTATTGCTGCAATAGGGGTCAATGGCAAAAAAGTAACTGATAAAATATATTTATGTAAGTTCTTGGAATATGAAATTCAAAGGATTTAGTTTAAAACTTGGATTACGTTATAAAACGTTAGCGTTCTGATCAAAAAAAAAAAAAAAAAAAAACGGACTAATGCCCTGAATTGAAGTTTGCAATTATCTATTTCATTATGAAAACCAATTACATAACGTACAAACTGCATCATTAAATAATGTAGTGTAGGAGTGATGGAACTTGTAAAATAATTTGTACTATTTTTCATAATGGTCTGAATGTTTAATTTCACTGGAAATACCTCAAAACTAGAGTAACGGTAATGAATTTCAGCAGAATGCTGTTAAAATGATCTTTTCCCCTTAAACTGAAAAGAAAAAGGAATACATTATTTATTTGTTGATTTTAGTTCCAACGTGAAGAAAAAATATTTTTCATATTCGTCAAATTAATTGCAGAAATACCATTTGAGTGTTTTAATGATAACATTATAACCACTAGAAATCATAGAAAGATATACGGAAGACCAATGCATAAAAATACACTATACGCTGCATTACTCTGTCATTATTATAAAGATTTATTTTTTTAATTCTAACAATTACGTTTTATTTTTTAAAAGAAAGTTTCTTTTATTGACTTAATTTCTTTCAATGCGCTGACTATTACCTAGAAAAGTTTTAAAACCAAGCCATAAATAGTTAGTTCACGCAGTAACTCAGAAGTAATATTAGTTAAAAAGATAAATAAATAAATTAATTTTCTTCTATAAACTAATGATAAGAGCATCTATTTAATGTTAGTCTTGAACATAACCAACGTGTTTTTCTAGTTTTAGTTGCACTGAGTAAAACACGAAATATAATAAAAAGTACCGATTTAGATCTAGATAATGATGCTTTTTCCTGGTACTGAAAACTGAAAAAAATATTGCCTTTACATTGGATACATCCTAGATATGGATCGAAATTAACTTCAAATTTTGTGAGTTCATCTTTTGATTCTAAATTAAACTTTGTCATTTTTTTTCCTTTTCAAATTTATTAACATTGTCATTTAATTTTATTATTTTCCATTCAGAGTTTTTTTTTATTACTATTTCTCATCTTTTTCTTTCTTTCTTTTTTTTTCTATTACAAGATTACAAGTAAAACCCATAAGCCTGATGTACACCTTTTTCACGTCTTTTCTGTCTTTCAACCTAGGTACCTAGGACACTATGTAGCTTGTTTTCAAAATCGGGTGCAATCGCCCTTACTTGATTCTAATGACATAGGTGGAGCTCAATCTGTCAGGAACTGTTAAGTTCAATGCTTAACTATATTCCATTTTCAGAAGTCTAGTTATACATGTGTAACTTGTTTTACAGCGTTATCATTTATCAACCCTTGTATTTCAGATTCTTTTCCATTCCTGAAAAGGAAATATATACTCCAGTGTATGCAGGCTTAAAACATTGTTTCTTTGAGAAGTGCGTTCCTCACCTTCCAAATCTTTTTTTTCTTAGAACCTGACCCCTTCGCAATCCCATGTTAATAACATAAAGAGATTTTTAAGCCACATTTTTTCGGAACACAGTTGGTTTATAACCTATTGCTCGACAGACTGATTGGGCAGTTGAGATTTGTGCTTCTTACACAGCAATTACAGTGAATAAAATGGCAGTAAAGAAGAAAATAATTAAAAAAAATACTACAGAAGAAAAGTTACGAGCAATTGATAAAGTTAAAAATGATGCAACAAAAATGAGTATTGTTTCGTAATTTGTTTCCGGGGTATAATTTCACTATATCGCGGTTATGTTATAACACGAGTACCAAAAATGTCCTCCGACATCCGCTTTTTAACGGGGTTTTACTATTATCAACTTTGCTTTTCCAATCATTAATTTTGTAACACCCTTAGCATTAAGTTTATTGGTTCTCTGAATTATATCTTTAAGCTTAAAATAGTCTTAATAGCTGAGTATTTAATTGATGAATATGAAAGGTGTGTGAAGTTGTCAAATAAATAAGATCAATATAATGAAATAAAATTTTTATTTACAGCATTTTACACGTATAACTGAAAAATAGATAAGGCATAGAGGAAATTTAACTTCCATAAATGACAGTACAAGAAAATTGCAATAAATATTTAGCAAAAGTTTTGTAACATGTGCAAGAAAAGTATTTAAAAGGACATACATTGCACAAGGGAGGATGGCAACTTACTTTTTAAGGACCTAAAAACCAAGAAATCTTTATAAAATCATTTTTTTAAATCAAAACCTCTAGACAAACATGAATTCATACATTTTGGATTGTTATCTATGTAAGAATATGTACAGAATAATAAGACAGTAGCATAATATTATGACATAAATTTTTAATATCAGTTTTTTTAGAAAGTTCTAGAAGTAATGTAATTCGTAAACGTATGGTCCTTCTCAGGAAGCACCATAATTTGTCTCAATTTGAAGTTGAGAAATTGGTTTAAACTTTCTGATGAGTTTAGTTTTTAAAACCATTGAGTGATGTCGTGAATTGATCCATAACCAGATTATTGAAATATACCGGTTCAGGAAAAGAGAACGTTAATTTTAAAAACAAACGATCATATGAGCGATATCAAATTATGTTTAATCATTTTTTCAGCGTAGACAAAAATAATAATAACAATAACAATAATAATAATCATTCAAAAAAAAAAGCTAAGTACGAAATACACGAGTTTACAATAAAATTGTTTACATTATTTGTTTTATATATGCGAGTACTGTTCTACTACTGAACAAGAAATTCAGAACCACCAGAAAGATGTGAATGAAATTTTCTTGCACATTTTTGCTCTGCTTACAGAGGTTTTGGTCAGTTGCACATTTTTGAAAAAGTTCTTTTGGTTCTGCATAAGTTTTATATTAACTTCACATTTTCATAATTTGAAATAAGTATAGATGACACGGTTTGTGCACATTCCAGGCTTTTGGATGTCATTTTTTTTTGTGTTGAACTTTTGAAAACTATGGATTTTAAAAATTAATTTAGTGAAAAAACGTGTTCAATTAAACTGCGCAAACTCTCATATCCGGTATAAAAATCATGGAAGCTAGCTGGCTAAATGCATTTTTCTACTGACGTGCTAAATATATTGATCTTCATGATTTAAAAGCAAAGGCTAAAGAGACTGAAGAGTATCAAAAGTATACAAATTTTCTCTTACTGCGAGTGGGCAACAGAAGAATGGAAATTATATATTTGTGTTAATAGTAATAAAAGTAAACATATAACGAAACAAAAATAAAAACAGATAAATAGCACCAATGATTATAAATTTATGGTATAAATTAAATTCCATTAGAGACACATAAAGATCCTTTTTCGTCATAAAAATATCTTAGGTGATAAAACTTATTTGAAGAAATCGTATAGAGTGCATTTAATTTCGGTTTTATGTGTTCGTATTTAGTGAGCTCTTCCATAATATTTGATTAAAAATGTAAAATTTGTTTGCAAAAATATTTGTATTTCTGAACTGTTAGTCAAGTTGACGTCATTGGAACAAGGAGCTTTAGAATTATCCTTTACCGTAATTGAATATTATTTGGTTTAATTATGATTCATTTTATTCAAGAATTTTATACAACATCCGATTAAGGATTAAGTATAGGTGCGAGTAAAACATCACGTATGACTTATAAACTTTTTGACAAGCATGGGCTACGTTAAAAATAACTAAATTATTCAATTATTCAATGGAGTATAATAGTAATAAGTATCATAAAATAATTTAATGCGTGGGGTTAGTTTCACAGAGAAAATACATGTATATATTTTGTTACAAAATATTTTAAGGACTGCTTTCAATACATTTGCACATATCCATGTATTTTAATGAGCAGTAAACGAAATATGGATTGCAACACTACTCTTGCGTTCATTCCTCTAGTTATCAATATGCTATTATTTGCTCTAACTATACGTAATGCCATTAATGGTTATACACTTGACAAAATGTCTTACTTTAATTATAATACTGATAAATATTGTATTAGTGATAGCATTATGAATTTGTTTCTTACATAACAGTCCACTAGAAGCGTATGATAGTGTCGAGTGGTTGAAACCTTATAACGTTGAAAGAATTTTGTTCTTTAAACACTTAGCATTGGTGTTATAAAACAAAGTTAATTGATTTACGCACAAGACATACATCATTAAATTAGGCTGAATAGATGAATATGAAATAGATTAACACAAAAAATGAATTCACAATACGTACATAAAATGGAATGTGGTAATGTTGCTTCATGTTCTACGTAAAGAAGTACTAATGGTTATGCTTCTATCAGCATTGGTAACGTTACAGGAAAAAGTTCTTCAATAAAATATGGGTTTCAATGAATGATTTTGTGACGGACATTTCATAAAAAATTAATAACATTTATACAATGCGCAAACTAACACTATCACTTTAAATTTAACGTAGCATAATTTCCTAACCTGTAATCTGATTTTGCCACATGATTAATTTCTTGCACACAATTAAGTACAAATAACTGATAAATTAGTCAAGCTATATTTGTTTAGGTCTTGTGTGCTTATTTTAGTCTTTGATTTTATCTTTGCATTGATAAAATCAACATTAATTTAAGAAACTCTGTATTAGTTAACTTTCTTAAGTTTTAAGCTTTATAATTTTTATCACATGTTCTAATGTATTTTAAGTCATATATGTTACATAAATTATAAATAAGTCGCTTCATAGATATCTACGCATTGTATGCAACAATTGCACATCTCCTTCTCGTATCTAAGGAAAACATGCTTCCAAAGGTGTAGATTCCGATATATACCAGAGTATAGACATAAGCATCAATAATTTTGGCAACTTGGGTGATACTATACCAAATTAAAAAACAAAACAAAATTAAGCCGTATTAACCGATTAGTTTCGCAGTTTCATCATTGTATCTAGCAAGCTTCTTTTTTAAACGGTAATAGTAGTACCAATACCTAAGTACAATTATATGTGCCACATCAATGCTTTTGCATCAAAAATCACGGAATATACTAAGAGTACTTACGCTGAATAGGGTTTTGTTTTTAGATTCGTTAAAACAAAAGCTGATTTTTTTTTGTCTTTTTTTGAATTTTTTATGTATAAAAGTATTACTTGTAGTGGGTACAAAATGATCTAAGATCTCTTACGGAAAACATGTAAAAGATATATTATGAACTTTAAATTACATAGTCTGCAGATTATAGGTTGGAAATTATGCCACATTTTTCTTCTAGATACACAAATGCAGGATGCACACTGCTGAACAGTTGACTTGCTTCAGAAAATACACAAACAAATTTTCACACGTAACTGCACCATGAGAAATGTATGCGTTTGGACATATTCTGGAAGAAAATGTTCGGAAAGGAATTGATGAGAGTAGTTTGCTATTAATTTATCTCAGCAAACTCAACTCACTTGAAATACCTATGAACGCCGATTGCAGCTCCACAGTTAGGGCATGTATGAAGGGTGTCTTTACAAGTGGGTGTTACAAGAGGAAGCCAGGCACATGGTGTACTGGAATATTAAGAATTTCTTAATTTTATCATTTTAAGATGGAATACTTTAACTGATACTTTCAGGAACATTATTCCATATCAGTTTACACTAACTCAAGTGGATGGCATTTTTGGGTTTAATATACTTAGCTAGATCAGTGGGCCATGGTAGCCTATTGGTTAGGCTGTCGAGCTTCGGATCGGAGGATCTCGAGTTCGATACCTGAGCCGCTGAAGACCCATCGTATACACTTGGGGATACGTGCATGTAAAATCCGTGGACCCTGATGTCCCGAGGCAGTTCCGAGGGTACCGGAAAGTGGAGATTTTCTCTTCCCTTCACTCTTATGTCTAAAAAGGAAGGTGTCGTATTTGTGGTGGCGCCATTCGGTGTCATGCAAGTGCATAATGAGGAAAGTCGTACTTCCACCGTTGTGGTGTTCACCTATAAACGGAAGGCGCTCCTTATTGCCTTAATTCCTAGTCCCTCTGCGAAGGGCAGCTTGGATACCCGTGTCATTAAAAGCAACAACAGATAGATTAGTACGTCAGGGACTCGTCTAATACATGCCATTTTCTTAATATTGGGATAATGATAAAGGCTTCTTTAATCATATTTATGATATTCCTTTTATTATTTGATTAGATAGCTAAAGTAGATCAAAATTGACCATCTGCATCAATTTGGATATACTAATCAGTTAAATGCATTTCCTACATGCCATTTTTGTTATTATTATATTTCAATTAATCAAAATCAGCTATGGCTATTTATGTTTTTATAAGTGCAAGCAGTAATCCTCATCAACAAAATCCTGCACCCATGTCTGCATGGACAGTTGATACTTCCAAAAGTAATTCGAAGTTGTACAGTAGAGCCTCAGTTATCCGAGGTAATGTGGACAGAGGGTACCTCGGATAATCGAAAACTCGGATAACACGGACTTCGTCTAAATCGAGAGAGAAACGTGGAGAAACGGGTGAATGAAAACGTCGTCAATGATGTGAAAAAAGGCATTTACTGTACATATAAACAAGTTGTGATCCTCTCACACCTAAATCTGAAACTACTTTTTTCATTGTCTCTCCTTTCTCGAGTCTGTTGGTGATTTGTAATTTAGTCTCCAAAGACACAACAGTTTCTTTGCGTTTAGCACTCATCACACAACAAATACAGTACAAACGAAAATAAACAAACCGTAAACAAATTTTTCACTACCAAAATGAAAAAACAACTGACGTCAACCAGCTGCTCCATTTTCCCCCTGGACTAATGTACCTACCTCGGTTAAACCGGAACTCGGTTAGTCGGGGCTCGGATAACCGCGGCTCTACTGTACTTTTCATTAGTTTATCTGTACCATCTATCGAACCTTTCACTAAAACATTTTATTGACTATACTCGGGTCTTTTGTTCCTTATGATCATACAAACAAACGTTTTTTCACAACTATTAGGGATTTCCACATGATATATGTTCTGAAATTGGACAACTGGAATTGTATGAATGACTTAGATACATATATAAAATTGGCCATAAGTTATGAGGGTTTGCCGCTAACTGTAGTCTGAGGGGGGAATAATTGCAAACATAAGATATTTCTATTGTTCTAACCCTTTTCAAACAAGCATAGATAAGTTATCAGACACTGTAACAGAATATGACCGATTTATTAACCCTATCACGATGACCTAGGGTTCATGCAGACTTCACAAGCAGTCAAACGCAGAAGTGTACACAACAGGAGTCGGAAAACAGCTCAACAGAAAAATAAATATAATTTATCAAGAAAACTTCACAATAATCATTGATTGTTTTCAATGTAATGAAAATAATGCACATTTAACTTTTGAAACATCTAAACCACATTAATATCGCAAATTATAACATAGGGACCATGTGGACTTTAACAAGGTCGCAGTAAGGTATGTTTCGATAGGATACAATGATAGGTTTAAACTGATCTGCATTAAAACATTTAAAATATCACAGCGACAATTTTTATTTAAATTTCAAACATGATATTTTATTGTAAAGCAGCTCACAGATTAAACACTGACAATGCACCAGACCAACAAAAATTAATTGTGTTCAAATAGTGAAATTTTAATTATGGATTTTATCCATTGCACCAAACACTGTCAAAGCTAAATTTGCACACTCATTAAACATTACACAGTTAGCATGATAAAAAGTGTTTAAAATGACATTTACATAGGTGGAAGCTTAAGTAAGGGACAAGTTAAAGCAATAGTTTAGTTAAAACACCTGTTCGAAAAGAAGGAATTTAGGGTGGCGATAGAAAATGATAATTGTTTTTCTTACTTTTGCAAACATAAAGAAAAACGTAACGTGGCCTCTAAAATATGAAGCAGAAGTCTGGTTAAAAATAAAAAAATAAAAACCGTTAATCTGTACATACCAGAAAGTGAGTATAGAAAATGGTAAATATTGAGAATAGCAGTGATGTTCTATTTTTCTTACAATCAAATAGGAGAAGGATGCTAGTCCTTGATCCAATTCAAAAATAAAATTGAATTTAATCGAATCGAATGAAATAATAAACAATATAGGTCATACGTACCAAAGGAAGAGGGCCACCAGGACGGTAAAAAAGGAGCAGACACCATTGTGTCTGGAAGTTTCGGTGACGATGAACTGTCCACAGTTTCGACACACGAGTTGGGCAGGCTCTCGTCCAAAATGGACGCGTCGGACGTATGATGCCCGTAGTAAGAATGCCATCCCTGAGTCAGAGATTATCTGTTTTTCTGAAAGAAAGAGTGGCTACTATGAGAAGAATAAATTTTAAAGATTTGCGTTTTTAAAAGTTTTCTTTAAAATATTTTTGAATCTTCTAATTTACATATTTTATAATGTCTGCATAGGAAGTACGCTATAACTAATTTATTTTGTAATAGAAATAATTTTAAAAATATTTAGTAATAAAAATTAAAAATTAGAAAAAAAAACAATTGCTGAAAAAACAGCCCTCTGCTTGTTTGAACAAAGCAAAGCGAGAGTTGCTTTCAAATCCGATTACCTGCATAGATTTTGTATTTTCTGAAAGTATGAGGACAATTACCATTGAATCAAAAATTATTTAATATTTTGACAATTTTTATTCAACATTACAGACTTTAGAACTTCACATTTAAAACTCATTTATCTAATTTGCACTTTTCGAAACCGTAGCCAGATATTTTTTTTTTTTTTTTTTTGGGGGGGGGGGGGCTTGACTACGACACACTTACATTAAAGAAAAGTTTAAGTGAGGAATATGGCTCATGGGCTGCAATATCGGCACAACTCAAAAAATCCTGTTTTGAGATAAGTGGGTTTAAAGTTTTCATTGCTAAGGAAAATGCATAAGAAATGCATTAGTTTGATGCCATCTTACGGCTTAATATTAAATTATGAGTTCTGCTAGTATTGCTGCTGAAAAGAATGTGTCATATGGGATTTTATGATGAATGTGATTTTCATATTCACATCTGTTCTTAGTCCAAAACGCATGTTTTTTGAGTTGTGCCACTATTGCAGCCCATGAGCGATATACGGTGCATTGTGGAAAATTTCGCGATTTCGCCCCCTATTTCCCCGGCTGGATACGTCCTTGACACTTTTATAACTTCAAATCTCTAAAGTTAAACCATTTGGAAAATTCTATCATGCCTGATTTTTTTTCTTGCATGTCAAGCAGGGATATTTTAGTTATTAATTTCTAGCGGAGTTATTACATTTCTGCAAAACTAGTATAAACTAGTACATTGAATACTAGTACTAGGACCAGCAATATGTCCTAATCAATTTAGCTTCCCCAATGGACATCAAGGGTCCTCTTAAAGCTTTTTACCCCACTGCAATTAACAGTCGCTTCTGCTATGCTATCCCAACTGACTGTAACCCTATTAAAGTAGTAATTTTCCTTTAACTTTAAAATTAGCCTGAGATTTGAAAAGCTAAAAACAATGACTTTTAGTTGCCCCTTCTGTGCAGAAAAGCAACCCATCAACATTTTTCATTTTAACCAAGTTAAATAACTGAATCATGTTCCCTCTACTTGTCCTTTGCTCGAGACCATACATGATGAAGCTTTTAAACCTGACCTCATACCCTTAGTCTTAGAGAACACTTACCAACCTAGTAACCCTCCTTAGTAACCTGAACACTTTCCAATAAGGTAATATTACCTTACCTTCTTTAGATATGGACACCAGAACTGAATAGCATACTCCAAATGAGGTCTTACCAAACTTCTGTATATTGTCAATATGACTTCCTTAGACTTTTTCGAAAAAGCCCTGTTGGATAAGAGGGTCATTCATAAATGTCTTCTCGCTTCGAGGGGGGAGGGAGTTCGAGAAGTTGTGACAGTTTGTGACAAGGGGAGAGCAGAGGGTAACAATAAGTGTGACATTACACATTTTGGTTTCTATAGAAATATTTAAAATCAGCTAATTAAAGTTATCTTTGCAGTTTTCTTGATTTTCATAATTTGATTTTAAAGTTTCACTGATCATTTTGTATCGTACACACCGATGCTGATTGAGGTTTAAATTTACATCTTGTTTAAAGTTTCAAAGGAAATTTTCTTAGGCATTTACACTTTGAAGATAAAATTCCGTGGGTCATTTTTTTAGAATTCTAACAATTAATATATTTTACTGTTCTATACTAATTATCCCTTACACATTTAGTACACATGTAATCATTATTTTATTATTCTCACAAATATCATTAAACATTCAAAAATAAAATTCGAAAGGTGATCTTAAGTCAGTGATTTGTTTCTGAACTGCAAGTGCATATGCTTTTGTAATTTAGCGTGACATGTAGCAAAGGGGGTAGGGGTATGATGTAGTGTGACAATTTGTGACAAAGGGGGAGGGGCTCAAACATATTGAAAAAAGTGTCACATCATTTATGTTACTTCTTTGTTACTTACTGTACTGTACATCATCTTTGTTACTTACTGTGCTGCACTGCTGACTAAACTTGAACTCCCTAGATCACTTCACTAGTAACGGATCTACTCTACCGTCCATCTAGTTTGTATCTCCTTAAATTTCAAACTAATATGAGTACTGATGAAACATTTTTTTGAAAAAAAAGACCATATCCCATTCTAGTTGAAAACATTGGAATTTAAATTTAAATTCCATAAAAGCTTCGTGAAAACTCAACTTAAAAAAAAAAAAAAAAAACACATTTTTATTGCGGTATTTTGGGATTCTAAAACATACAAAGCTGTTTTTATCAGGTTAATTTATTTGCGGCATAGCATCTTCATTCAAAGAACTTTTGTATTGTTGATTTTGTGCACTCTTTGAATGTTCTGTGTAAATTATTTGTGCTATATCATATTGTTTGAAAAATTCAATATTAAATATTCTATAATGCACCTTATCCAAAGTTGTGCAACATTACATTATTGACATCTGTTACGTGTACTTTAATAATGACAATTTGTAGATATTTGCCAGTGTTATTTATTTATTTTAATTTTTAATGCTTTCATTTTATTGTTCTGCCTTTTTTCTTTCAGTAAAATATGTTAGATGTAATATTAACAGTATTAAAGATCAAAATCTGATATTTGTAAACTAAACTTTTAATAAAAGGAATTTTAGTAACGAATAGTTGGCAGTTAAAGTTTAAATATTGCAAAAAGAAAACTTAATTGCACAGTAATAAGAGCTATATTCTAAGATTTTGTTCTGGACAAATGATATGCTTAAAGGACGCAATGTGAATTGCATCATCTTTGTATTTCACAATTTACAGTCGTGATGCTATTGCGCATACTCACTATCATTCCATGTATATTTTACAATTGTTATACATCAATAAAGATCATTGTTTAGTATAAAAATGTAAGAAAATTTTTTCCCAAGTGATTTCCACGTTTCTGTGGCTTACTTGACTAAGGGTTTTGTCCGATGTAAAAGGAAACGTTTTCGAACAAAGTAACTAAACTTCGTAATCAGTAAGAAAAAAATTTATACCGGATATCATGAAATTTTCATAACTTTTGAACTAAGTTAGGTGTGTGTATACGGGGGGGGGGGGGGGGACAGCCACACCTCTTTAATGCGAGGCTACATAATGAATGCTTTAATTACTTTTAGTTCACCTCCAAGTTGCATCTTGATTGTTGTATCTGGTTTCTATTGATCTAATTGTTAGATTCAGAAATAATAATAAAGGCATTAAATAAATGAAATCTCACTGAAAAATAATACTGCTTTGTTTTCCACAAAATGAATAACGTTAATAAGTTAGTAAAGCTCTTATTTAGTTATTGTCTATTAACAACATAAAACCGTGACGAAACTCGCTCGATAACAGTGTAGCTGTGTCATTGGCTAATGATCTTTCGCCAACGCGGCGCCAAGTCCTGCTGTTATCTCACCAGGTAGGATCACCAATAAAGAAAAAATGCAAACATGCAACTTACTATGTAGGTCTTTATCCATTGTAGATTCAATCTCGTTCCGGAAGATCTTTCGGTGGCCACTTGGAAGAATCATTGATGGTGAGATTGCGTCTCAGGCCTTCTTTTCAGTCCCTGAGCAGGAGGTGGCTCTTACCCGGCTGTTGCCATGGTTACTCGGGCAGTTTGGCGGCACTCGTCCCAAGAGTGGTTGTTTACTATATCTGTGAGAGTTAACGGGATGTCTGAAAAGTTAGAATTCTTTGTCAAGTTAATGATGGGGCAGAAAAAGCAGAAATGTTTATTCATCATCCAATTTTAATAAATTAAAAAAAAAATAGCGCGCATATATATATATTTCTTTATATATATATACATATATATGATATACACACACACATATTTATATATTGTCGAACCTCCCTACAGTGAACGTCTGTGCATGAAAGTCTCTTATAGTTAACTAAAGCTTCCCTCTAACATATTTATTATTTCATTCCTCAAGAGTTTTAGGCATGCATAATAAGAACATGCGATACTTTCTCCCTGCTAACAACTTCAAGGATTCAATGCTATCTTATAAGCCGTCTCTTACTTTAATAGAAAAATAAGCATGCGAAAAAAAAGATGAATCTAAATTTTTGATCTTTTTCAGTGTACCGTAATTATTGGAGAAGACATTAATTTGATGAATGCAACTCGGAATTAGAGTAAAAAAAAAAAAAAAGTAAAAAAGATGATCGTGATAATACATACTCCGTTTGAAAATACCTTTTACATGAAGAGTGTAGACATGAAGATCAGGTAGAATATCTTGGTGATTGAATTTCCAAACATTCTTATGCGGAAAGAAAAAATTCAAGTATCCGTATTTCAGATCACAGTGTAAAAATTTCTTTTTTTTTCAATTTCACCCAAAGATATATAAATAGATAAAAACAAAAGCCACAAATGAAACTTGTTTCGATGTAAATGATGTCCCAATAACTTTAATTTGCTTTTGTCTTACTTTTAATATTTACTTTATTATTATTATGTTTGATTTTTGGTACCACTCAGAAATAAATCGACTTTAATTTTATTTTCCTGCTTGAAAATAATTGGTGCAGTAATGCTTTTTGCAACTTTAAAAATTTAATTATCGTAGTTGCAAGTACGAAAACGAGCTTGTTTTTAAAATGTATTTTACTTGTTTTCATACATCTCTTGATTTGTTGACAATTAGATACATTATTGTTCTAGTTTAAAACTTTACTTTAAAAATGCGGCCAGATTATGTATCATTTCATTTTCTTTCTTTTTCGTAATTCTTGCATTTTACATTCTACTATTTCTATGCTATGTGTGTCTATGGTATATTTTAATCTCGAAAATTTCCTCTTTAAGAACCTTTATAGTTGGAATTTGCTAAAACATTGAATAAACACATTTGGTATTGTTTTAAAATATCCAACATGGTAATTTGTATGTAAAAATCACGTTTTGTTTCAAATAGTTTTTTAACAGATGAAACAAAACTCCTAAGAGGAAGAGCTAGTTGATTGCAGTGAGTAATGGCACAAAACCGAAGTGTTATATGGCTATGTCGGTTTTTAGAAGTTCAGGATGAAAATTTTTTTACCACTTCAGTGTGAAGTACCTAGGCTCTGCTAATGCAAAATTGCGCTGGGAATTTAATTTAGCCGAGAGTGTCTTGGCCAAATAGGCACTCAAGGAATATTTTATATGCCGCATAATCATACATGGGCGCGATTTTCTGCATCTCGAAAATCCATCGACATGGCCAGCCTCGAACCTGCTGGCGTGGCCTGCGCCTTACCACGACGGCACCGTGCCGCACTTATTGACGGAAAAGCAGAAACACGAAAAAATAACCGCTCTCTTAAAAATCACTAATACTTCTATCTACGTAACTGGGTCAAATTCGTATGAGCGTGAAATTTAGAGTGAAGCTAACCACCTGACAAGTGTCAAATATGTTCGTTTACTCGAAGTAATTTAAGTTTGAGTGAAATTTGCGCATACGATTCATATTGTCTCATTATAAAAAATGCCTTTTTTTTATTATTACCATTGTTTTGAAATTTGTGTAATGAACTCTAAGGATGTTTCAGTTTTCAAATATAACTGCTGTTCATAAACTACTAAGCAACTGTCAAAAGTTTATTACTGTACAACGCATAAATGGCACGTTATGAACATCAACATTAAGCCCTATAAATAAATCATAACCGTTCTGGATTCATTTATCATCGTAATATTTTATTACATCAGTTGCAAGAACCTATTAAAGAACGATAATATTTTAATATGTATTATTTTTAATTGCAGCAATCAGTTTCCAAATGGAAAAATATCATAATCTGTAATTGCTTAATATTTAACGACCTACATTCAGAGTCAACTTATAGCATAAATCAATCCCATCAGATAATTTATTTTAAAGAGAAAGTCATTTTTATTTTAATTATGTGTTTTCCTCACACTATAATGCCTCATTAATAGAGTGAAAAATTTGCTAATATACGTGATTATTACGAATCCCAAATTGCTTTATCTCAAAACGATTGTTCCCAGTGCTGTTTTGAAATTTTCTTTCTATTTTCATGTCCCTCTTGTTGGTGTTCTTTTAAGTTTACCATGCAATATTCCTAAGAACAAAATTTTTCTAGTAACAGTATTAACTTTAAAACTCATCAAGTAAATGAAAAATAAATTAAAATCGGATATATTGGCATTCAGTTAGACTCCAAGTGTTCCCATTTGTAATTTCAGGCAAGAAAAATATTTAAAAACAAAAACATAAACATTTTATTTATATCGATTGTCATTAACAATTTCAACATGCTATATATATCCGTGAGAAATACATTTTCCATTTGACTTCTAGTCAAGCCAGTTTTTGAGAATATCTCTTAAGAACTTGTAAAACTCTGTTCCTTGGAGATTGCTAGAAGGTTTAGATCCTTCTGGAGGCAAAATGGCCTTGCACTTATCCTCATCTCCCGTGTATCCACCACATACGACGTCTGGTAGTTGAGCGACAGCAGAGCTGATAAGTTCTTGGGCGGCATCTACTGCTTCTTTTCCGCAGGTGTCTGTTCCCAGCTTAAGGAATGAATTATAGAACTTTCGATACCCACTGAAAATGGGAGAAAAGAATCGTTTAAATTTAACAAAACACAAATGATTGATGCTTAATTTGAGAAAATATATGGATCTTTTAAAAGCATTTTTTTTTTCTATTTATGAGCGGAAAAAAAACTAAGAAACAAACTGTAAATGTCATAACTTACTCATGAGGATCTAAATAAATGAAGAAAGACAAAACAAACACACACATACGAAACGAAATTAAATTTAGCGTTGGGAGGTTGCAAAAAAAAAAAAAAAAAATTGTGGATTTTTCACACTATTATTTTTATTATAATACTCAAGCATTTCCAATAGTAGATGTATGAGGTTATTAGAAATATAAATAAATAAAAATGAAGAAATAAATAAAGTTAAAGAAAAGAAGAAATATACTTTGAAAAAGAATCAAATAACTTTTTTTCTAATTCCTTGCACACATTTGGGCCTTTTTTCTAATTCCTTGCACACATTTGGGCCTTTTTCTAGAAACTAAAGAAACTGTTTTGTACTTAAAAAATGAAGCCAAAAAAAAAAAAAGAGAAAGAAAAATGAAGATAGAAAAAACGAGGAAAAATCTATTTACTTCAACAGACAGCTTTGTCGTTATTTCATTGTTATTTTCTCATTTTAATTAGCTACATGTTTTGGCTATGTTTTTACTCTTCTAAACCTTTTACATACCCATTTGTATCTTTCTTTTTTGCAATTTTATAATACCTTGCGTGTGTGTGCATATAATATATAAATATATATATTTGATTGTTTCAAAATTATTAAGTAGATTAATCTAGGACATGCAAACAGCAATATGTCATATATATATTACAGTTACATTACTTTGAAAAACTGAATTGTGTTTATTGGATCATGCAACAAGTTATTTTTAATTACATTGCATAAAACTGATACTAACCAGCATCCATAGTTAACGGCATCTTCTGGTTTCACGCTCCTGGCGTTTTCCAAAACAGCTAACAAATACTCAATCTGAGTTTTTATTTCCTCCATATGGGATACTTTATTGTAACAAGCAGAGTGAGTCAGGTATTCTGAAAGATTAAAAATGAATTTAGTATTATTTTGTGATTAACTATTACTCCTACGCACACTGTGTTTGCTTAATATTTTATTTCAACCAACATTAACAAGTATATACAAGTAGTTGTATGCATTTCATGCAATTGCTTTTTTAACGCCAATTCTTGCAATGTTTATTTTTTCTGTCTTGCTATGCTCCAACCTACCAGCTATTGGTGTCTGGTAACATAAATTTTCTCAGTCATTTTTGAATAGAAACTAGATGAGCCTAAACTCCAAGCAAAACCAGAAAACATTCCACATTTACAAGCCAGTACTTTGAAAAATTCATATACCATTACGAAGATCATATGACATAGGAATCATAACGCATGAGGTATGACAGAGCAATTTACTAAGATCGAATATGTTAACGATGAGTAGCGGTCCGACATGATATAGCCATACCAGGTGCTTATTAGTTACCTTTCAAAACTCCCGCCAAATTGAGTAACCTGAGGACTTGTGCGTGGGCATTTTTCTCACACCATCTATTTCCCTCAAAGAAATGATATTAAAGGAAATATTTTGAATTAAAATCCATTTTTATTTATTCTAAACACCAAATGTTACCCAAAATAATAATATTTGTCAAAATGTACAAATATTATTATTTTGGGTAAAAATATTGTACAGGCGTACTGTTTTCATGAAACGTTATGTCAATCAACCAAGGTATTTTTGTTTGTGGGGTACAAAATGTTCCTCATAAAAACTTTTAAAAAAAACGTATTTTTAAACTACACTGTTAAAAATTTCCGTAAGAAAATAGTAAAATAACCATTTATTTGACTGTTATTTTACCATATTTAATTACAACAGTTGAATAACCATTAAAAAGATGGTACTAAAACCGCTGATTGCGAAAAAAAAAATTGTTTATTCTCTGTTTATCCTAAAGAACGTTTAACTAACCGTAATTTATAAGCGCTCATTAAAAATAGGGCGTCCATCTTGGTTGCGAAACCTTACCGGTCGTACGTTGTTGTTAAATTATGTTGTTGTTACGAAAGTCGTCCAAAATAACACGTTTACAGATCAGCTTAAAATTGTTCCGCTGTGGACCTGTCGATAGCGTCTGACCTATTGGCTACTCCTTGATGAATTGCAGTATAAGTAAAAACGCATTTAACATCTTTGCAAAGGTAAAGCAACTTCTGAAAATTTTTTCGATGAGCTGATGTATATTTTTGCCAACAAACATTTGTATCCACATAAAACTTATTTACCTTAAATCATCAGTTTTTATGAAGAGATGGCCTTGTGGAAGGAGAAGAGGAAGTGGTGAAATTTGAGGACGGATCATAACATGATATTTGCTGCACCTTTTCCCTGAAGCTGTGATCCAGAATGTTTCACTTAAAGGAACGTATGACGTGATCGCACACGATTTACCAATTTGGCCCGCTATGGGGGGAACCTCCTCGTGGTACGGACTAAATAACGCTTAATCTCCACCAATATACTTCCGGCGGATGTTAGGCTCTCTTTGTAGAGAAACTGCCGCACCGGGACAGTAAAGCAGGTAGGCAGTCCGGTTCCTATGGCCGGTTCTGGTTGTTAAGTGTCCCCTGAGCTTTTGAAAGGTTTGAAGGAGGAGCGTTCCATGCTATTCGAGGTAAGCTGTGAAGGCCTGAGATGCTATGTACAGTAGGACGTAGTTAGCAATAGTTACGCCTTACCAATGAATTCACTTGAACTTTTCGCTATCAGCATTTTATAATGCCATCACTGGATAGGTTCACTAAATATCTATTGCGCACAATTAACACCCTCTCTAACTTTTATTATGTTTCTTTAAATTCCCGATTTCAAAAAAGTATTCTGAAAGACTTTTTCTACGGTAATTGAGCGGCAATTCATGGACATATATATTAAGGACAGCGGCAAATTCATGGCTCCTATTGTTGCCTTCCTCACTTGCAAGTTTAAGTATCTGATTTTCATTAAATTTCAATAATTTTACGGTGTAATAACAACGAATATGGGAAAAACATTGACTTATTTGCTTTGTTTTCAGCCGAAATTTTGTTAATAATGATTCATAGTGGTTCCGATATTAATAATCAGATAACAATAAAGTAATGTATGATGACGCTAGAACAAGGAAAGAGTAAAACAAGTCAGCATTCAAGAATAAAAACTTTGCATTTCGAAGTGGATAATTTCTTCCTCTAAAACGTATTTAACAATGAAGCATAGCTTTAGTATTTCCTTAGAACGGCTTTTGAATTAGTAATTTCTTTGAAATTTATTCGAAATTACATGTTACCGTTTAAAGGAAAGTTTCGTAGAAAATGCTGAATTGTCAGGTAGGTGATAAATCTTACGATACATGTGTTTCTGCATCGAGAAACTTCTATTACACAAGATGAAAAAAAAAAGTGAATTAAATTTCTTTTATTCCATGTGTGTTTCCCGACTATAAATAGGAAATCAGGTAACTAAGATAATTTTTGACATTATTTTTATTTAATCTGCCTAACGCCGAATAAGTCATCCTATAATTCATTTTTCTTCTCTCTCCCTAGACTCGCAACCATTGCAGAGCATGCAGAGGCAGACAACTGATCTCTGACGCATTTTTCAGATTCATTTAGGCTGATCAAGACGTAAGTACTAATACATCACTGTGGTGGGGGGAGAGAATGCAATTTTAGGTGGAAACCGATCCACTTAGATATGGTGAGAAAAAAATGCTCTCCCGGTCAACAACATCCATGCTCTTGTCAAGATTCGAACCCGAATTCATTGTGCGGGGGGGGGGGGGGAGTCTTCTCTACTCTGCCACCTGTGTGAAACTATAGATTATAAGTAATTAATAATTGTAATTACTAAAAAAATAATTGAAATTGATAACATACTTGTTCTTGAAGCAGATCCTTTTGTGCAGAAATCTTTCTGAAGGTCAATTGCACCTTCCACAACTAACATAACAACTTCTCTTTCCAACGGAGTCATGCAACTTTCTCTAAACTTTATTGCGCAATCAAATGCTTTTGTAATTTCTCTGAAACGAAAATGATTAAATTTTTAGTTTCACTGTTACTTAATAATTATGAATATTATTTATCTTTGTATATATATATACATATATATAAAGTTTTGTAATAAAAACAGAGTTTGTACGTGTACGTGCGTTTCGGTTGCCTCCGAGGCAATTGAAAAGAACTAGGCGTACGAAATTTCAGTTGCAGTTACCATGTACGAAGTTGTGACACTTGAAAGCTTTTTTTCAAAGTTGGAGTTTTTTTTTTTCATTCTGATTTTAAGCGAAGTATTTTACTTAGTTGGCCTGTTTTGTAAGAGTTACTTAATGTATGTTCTAAAAATGATTAATTAAACAACTTTTCGTTTATTTACTGTTTTACTGGCATGCACTAATTTTATTCTCACTGGCATCATTTAGAACTATATGCTTTGAGATTAGTTAACTGTTTTCCTTAAAACTATATTTTAAATTTTAATACTGAGTAGGTTCATATTTTCTAACTTAAAAGTTCATTTTTAGTTCCCGCTGGGTCTGTTTATTTGGTTGTGTTATTCAAGTTTGCAGTTTAATTCCATTAAATTATTCAACATTCATTGGAAAGATACTACACAATATGTTCATTAATATGCAGTATCAGAGATTATTTTAAGAGCGTACCTCTAGTTACAAAACCAAATGGTGTAATAGTAAATCAGTATCTAAGCTGATTTCAAAGATAAGTGTTATGTTTAAAAAAAAAAAAACCTGAAAGAAGAAATTTATAAAAACGTTCAAAAAATCAACGAGTGAGTCAACAAACTCTCAGTAATTGCATTTTTATCTAATTGTTAGAAATTGCTTAAAATAGTATAAACTATTTTCCAGTATTAGTGTAAGAATTAAAGAGGTAAAAAACTTAAGAGCTTATCGCAAATAGTTCTTATTTTATAATTGTTTGTGTACTTTTAGAATAGTCGCTTAAGAACCTGTCATCATTAGAATATTTTCTTCGCCTAAAGCAGTATTTTTTTTAAAGTGTGTAGCTTCAAATATTTGAAATTATCGATTTGGAAATCTTAAGCCTTATTTTTTGCTTAAGTAAATTAAAGTGATTTCAGTTTCTTCAATGCTCCCATTAGTTTGAAAAATAGTTTCTTTTCTTTTTTTTCTTTTTTTTGTAATATTTCCCAAAATAATAAGTAAAAATCATATTATGTAAATATATGTTTCGATCTTCGAAATCTTTTCTTGAGAATGTATCTTTAAATTTATTACAGAAACATTATTGGTGATTATAACACTCATTTTACTGATTTTCTGGTTAGTGTTTTTTTCTCTCAATAACACTCAATCGTAGCAAATTTCGTGTTGATGACAGTCAGAAGAAAAAACACCTTGCAGAAGACAAAGTCAAATCCTGTACGAAGTGTCAAACTATCCTGATTGCGTCATGTTAAATAGTTAGAAGATTATAATCTGTAGGGTGTCCCATAATGTATTAATAGTTCAAAAAATCATGAATTTGGTAGAGTTGAAATAACTGAATGTGGTTTGCGACAAAATTATCATGTTCAACAGGAATATTTATACATTTATTTATTTTTTATTATTATGAAGAATTGTTTTTGGTTGATATAGGGCGCTGCATACTGAAAATCACGCTTAATACTACGCAGAAAAATGGTTTAAACAACATGCATGTCTATTCCTCATTTAAAAAAATATATATATATTGAATATATAGAAAAATTGACAGCACATTGCAATGCATTAGAATACTGATACAAAAACATTGTTTTCCTATGGGTATGGTATAATTTTCTGTCGTTTTGCAAGTAGCGTGCTTCATTAATCCTTTAAGCTTGGTTTTGTGCCAAGTTCTTCAAAGAATAATGTTGCAGGAGCTGGCTTCCAGAGAGCTTTTGCAGTGTGGCAAACGCATTGTCAGTGGATGTAAACGATGCCCAGGGATAGTATTTTGAAGAATTTTAATAGTAGGTATCGATTTGATCAACAACTTCGATTTACCACACTTTTTTTTTTTTTTTTGACTAGACGAATAGATCATGTAGACTCTTATCCAACGCTCTGCAGTTTATAAATTGAATACTACTCGATTACGAATTTCGTATTAGGGGTCATTCACAAGTGATGTCACGCTTCGCGGTGGGACGGGTCTTCGAGATATTGTGGCAGTTTATGACAAGGGGAGGGGAGAATGATAATAAGTGTGACATCATTCCATTTCGGTTAAAATAAACACATTTAAAAATGAACAAATTAAATATTTTTACATTATTTCTTTTATTTTTTTTCTTTTGCATTCTCATTGATTTTATTTCGTATCGAAAAAATCAATGCTGATTAAGGTTAAAATTAACTTCCAGTTAAAAGTTTTAATTTAAAAGAAAACCTTTTCGGGCATTTGCATTTTTAAGACAAAATAGCGCGAGCAATTTTTAAAGAATATGAACAACTTTTTTTTACTACTATATACTAATTTTGTTTGTTGTGAACCTTAATATCATTTTTAAGTAACTTCCAAAAGGAGGACGCTTCTCAATTCATACGGTTTGTATGTTTTGTGCTTGTTTGTTTTCCCATCCTTAATTCTCACCAGATGAACAGATTTTGATCCCGTACCTTCATTTGACGATATTCGTTAATTAAACAAAAAGTTATGGGTATAACTTTAGTCCTTTTTTTTTTTTTGTTCATCCATAACGTTTGACTAAATGAACCGATTTTAATAATATTTTTTCAATTGATAGAGAGTCGTCTAACTCACGCATCGTACATTTATTTAATTATATTAGTTTTTTTTTAGAAAGGACGTTATCTGTAAAAAAATTAGTACTTTCTCTTAATTTATAACGGCTTAGCTTGAAATGTCTTTGTTGAGTAAATTATATTTTAATGTAAAATTCAATGTCAGAAAGAATTAGTTGCCACGTAGCAGCAATATTAAAAACAAGTACAAAAAGAGTTTTTTTTTTGAATAAAAGCTTCTCTGAAAGAGCAATTAAATTCACTCCGTCTATACAAGTAATTAAGTTTTAGTTCCTGTCACTATAAATGTGTCTCCTTGTTTTTTTATTTTTTTTTAATGGAGTATTCATATAAAAAATGTATTTTCACTAAAAAGAATAAAATAAAACAACTTTTGGAAAAAAAAAAATAGAACCGACTTCAAATTATAAATTGCACTAAAAAGTAAAAAATAAATCATTCTTTTAACAGCGACGGCACTACTTTTAAACATAACTTTTGAAGTCGGTGCAAAATTATGATAGATAAAATCTCTTGTAATCCTAAATCAATAACAAATATAAATGCCAAAGAATTTGCTACAATTCTTAGATAAAGTAAGTAACATATGATGGTAATTAGAATTACATAAGTTTGCACCGAATTAAAAAGTTATGTTTAAAATTAGTATCGATGCTGGTTAAAGAATGAAGTTATTTTTTATTTTTTAGCGAAATTCATAATTATTCCGATTTGAAGTCGTCTTTTTTTTTTTCCAAAAGTTATTTTTAAACAAATTAAATTCACAATAGTTATTGTTATTGTTATACTCGTTAAAAGTTCAAATATAAAATTGGAAATGTGATCTATAACGTAGTGCCTTGTTACTGAACTGCAAGTACATATGTTTATGTAATGGGTAGCATAAAGTTTGATTTTTGTGACAAAATGGGGAGTTGAGGGAGTCAAATATATTGAAAAAATGTGTGACATCATTTATGAGCCGTCCCTTAGCTGCTAGTTGCTATAAGCTACTCATTTTCCGGTAAAAAAATAACTTCTTTTATCTATTTATCAAAAAAATTAATAAATAAATAAAAAATCCTCCTTTAAAAGAAGACTATTTTCGAAAACCTCAATGAAATATACCACTTTTTTCAAATTTGATTAGCGTTTAATGCATTAGCCCATTTATGGGACGCCCTAATCGAATACAATATTTACGTGTGCGAAAACTAAAAATATACTTACGTGCACATGCCATCCACATCTTGCTCTGTTTCTGGAACGGACTTGGGTGGAATCGAATGCAACCAATCTATTGCAATTTGAGCACATCCCATCAATTCAGACATATGGCACGGAGGATCGGCGAAACTGACAGCGGAAATTGCTGCAATAATGTATCTGATTAATATTATGCTAGTTCCTAAAGAGCTTTGCTCACAGTTAATACATTTATTTCCAATATAATTTTCTCCATTTTGTTTACATATTTTTTTGATGTTTTGCTGTTGAAAATAGGTAGCTACTTTACCATATTATTTTAAAGCAAGCTTTTAAAAGTAAATAACATATGTAATACCATATTGATAGTTTGATTACTTTAAAACCTAATTCGGCGTTAGAACGTGACTATCTTAGTATTCGTTATTCAAAACGCGTCTACTATGAGTACAAACATAACAACAAATTCCATTAACAAATTGCTCTTATTAAAACTCAAATTCTCGTAAAAATTTCAAATTTTACCCCTTTCTCTCCCTTCATTAATAGCAACAGGAAATAAATCAAGAATATTTCTGAGAAGCTTTTTTTCTTTTTTCATTTCTACAGTTAGATGAATAACTTTTAATGATCGTCACACAATAGCATGTTCAATGTTGATTTTTTAGCTTTTGCAATTGGAAATAATAATAATAAAAAAGTTGACTACCTTTCTTCTCGAAACGCATCTGTCAGGTCAAATAGAATTTTCATTTTAATTCTCAAACTCTTCTGTCAGAACAAATGCAATTGTCACTCATATTGTCGAAACAGAACGAATATGTCTGTCAGAATAAGTTAAACTAAAACTCTTCTTCTATCGTAGCTTTCTCTTGATACATTTCATCAAAGTTGGTTTGGTGTAGTTAAATTTTTACTTTTCAGTGAGTGTCATTCAATTTAGTCAGTTCGCAGTATAGTCCTGAACCTAGTTACGCTGTTGCATAGGATGCTAACATTTTCTCGCAAAATATGTAGTGGTAAAACCAAATCATACCTGTAAATACATGTGCTTGATACCATGTATCAGCCCACTAGCAGATTAATCCAACAAAAATCTTTTACAATGAAAATTTTCTATCGGGTTTGCCCAGTAACTTAATTTACACGGTCACTAGTGACAAAAGAAAGCAGTGCAAAAAATATTACCATTTTCCAGATCCGCAAAAGACAATCCTGTCTAGCGACGTTTTCAATGGAATTCTCAAGATTCTAATTTCCAGGAAAACTGATATTTGGGCCTTGAATAAAGTAGGAAATTAAAACTTTCCGTCGCTGTTGTCAATAACAATATTGTATTCGCTTTCTGTAAAAATAATTCACAACATTATTTTTCCATTATTTTCTTTCTAAGTCAGACCTATTGTCTCTGTTTTACTACCGCTGACGGTTTATTTTCGTTGCACATGATTTCCATCGACGTGGACAGTTGTCTTAATCTGATAGTGTAGTAATTTTAATAATCCAACTTTTTAATTTCATTATGCTTTTGAGCTATGTATGAAAAAATATGAACATGTATTTAACTTGAATCGATGTATTCAAGGAATCCTAACCTAATTATAGTTAAAATGCGACCGAAAAAATATATCTGGGATATATGGAAAAATATATTGCACCATATATATCGTCAAATCTAGACTCAATAATTATCTAATGAACGTGTTCGCGGTTTAAATATTGAAGGCGGTAAGAAAATAAATAAAACAGATGTGCATTACAATGAATATTTGTGCCCTAGATTCTTGTAGGTTTAAGAAATGTAACCTGAAGATTGAATAATGTTTGTGATTTTATCTGTTTATCAAAGTTAAACAAAATTGAAAAACTGTGCAAAATATTTTTATCAAAGTTATGCTCCATTGAAAATAATGATAAATATTTTTAATACCGTTTTGAAACGAAAATAAAGCTGTTTCATTATAGTAATTCGACGTATTATTCTGATCTAATAATAATCAATTCATAAATTGTTTTGCTCTTAAGATAATATATTGAACTCTTATGCAACTTATAAATCATATCGCCTGAGAATTATTAATACCAAAGATCTGTTCATCAAAGAAAGAATTTTGACTTGAAGATTATTATTTTCGTAGTCGTATTGAAAAAAAAAATCAGAGAAAGAATACATTTTTATGTTTGGGCAAAATCAATAAAATTATCAAACTATTTTAAATGAAAATACAATGCATCATTGAAAACTCCCCTGACTGAAATAAAACTGGTTTTATCCCTTGGATGATTTAGGTACATTTTCTCTACGCAGCGGATTATTGCAAATAACTGTTTAAAAATGGCATTGCAAAGTAATTGCTTCACTGCTGTAATTTTGAGACTAATAGCTGCTTATTTTTAAATGTATAATTATGTATTTGTTTTTAATTTCACTAATTTAAAAAATGCTGTAATTAGAATCCGCATGCTTTCAAATTAATATCATTTAATTAGATTTCTATTAACGCTTGCTAGATTGTATTTTATGGATGTTGCTATTATACACAGTACATAAACACGAGGTAGCGATCATTTCGTAAAATATTTGGAATGGCGTTTAATACCAGCATAATATTGTTTCTATCAATCTAATTATAAACATATTCTAAGTTGCTAAGACATTTTAAAATAAATGATTTGCTATTTGTTTGAGTACTTTCAACACTGCACGGTATTCTAAAGAGCAAAAAGAGAAATTCCTATAAAATGAAAGACGTATCCTAAGAAAAATATGGTATGAGAAAGAACGTTAAAAAAAAGGAAAAGAAGAGGAATCATTAATGAAGGGCGGGGAGAGAGGAATCAATATTAGGTGTAATTATCTCTCTTTTGAACTGTAATTTCTCGCCGTAAAATGCTTTTATGAAAGATTCAAAAATTATTTGTGTATGCCTAAGAGTTACCACATCTTACTGGTAACGTTAACATTTAGTTTATCATTGAACTTAGGCACTTTAGCACTTAGTTTACTTATTGATCATTTTTAAAAATAATAATAATCACATATTGCTAACAATATTACGGGAATGTAAAGCAAATTTACTATGCCATCAAAAACATTTTCACCTTTTCATTGCTAAATAAATGTTAATATTTTACTCTAAATTGATTTACCTTTAAATATATTTACCTAAGAATATAAATTAATAATGAATATACCTAATAAATCAAGAATACCCTTACCCAGTAAAAATCCAGTACACAAAAGGAGCTTCATCTTTTACCGGCGGAAGGTATCACTGACCAAATAGCCACCAGTGCTGCGACTCTGATGATTTTAAAGAGGTATCATTACATCTTTTATATGAATGACGACAGATTTCGTAGAGTCGAAGGCAGGAAAATTACAAAGCTTTCCTCACCAAAATCACTGAAGCATTTAAGACGTGCACTTGACCATTCTCTTCATTGGTGTCATTTCGTCAACCTTTCACTGCACGACTCGATGGCCTTTTTCTGCTTTCGAGTGTGTTAATCATTATGAAGTTTTCTCTCGGAGGTTTTTCTTTTAAATTACAAACCTGTGAACAATTTTCTTTTTTAAATTATTTTAAAGTAAATGTAATGTGTTAGTTATTTAATTTGTTTCGCTTCAAAATCAAATATTTTGATTTCGCAATCATTCAATTAAATTGATATTTTATTTAACCTTCAATGAAATTGAAGTTTTCTCTTCTGATGAAGAAAGAGACATGGAGGAAATTCAGTTTTTACCCAGATAGAACAATGTCATTTCAACGTGATACTTTTGTGGTATATTTCTGTGCTTTTAAAACATCCTGAAAATTTACTTAATCTGAAGAATTTAAGAATAGTTCGGTTCAGAATATCATTTATTTTCTTTAACTGTTATAAAATCTGAGAAGGATTTTTTTGGTTGTGCATGTATGTGGAATACTTATGCATAAATTTAAAAAAAAAAATGTTAAACGCTTAATAAGTTTCTGCAAAAAAAAAAAAAAAAAAAGAAAAAAAAACCTATTGTAAATATTTTGAAACTAAGATCGTGGGTTTACAAGTAAAACACATTCAGTCAAAGCTGTCGATTTTCGGATTTTGACCTTTTCTGGGTTACAAAACAGACGTTACTACTATTGCAACCGATTATGTCATACCTTAACGATGTAACATATAAGTTTCACCAAAAAGACCTTAGTTTTATGGCTACGAAAATCTGAAGATCCGAAAAGCGAATAATTACATTTTGCTTATTTTTAATGCAATTAAATAAGTGTATTTTTTAAAATATAGAAATTTTCGGTAAATTTAATTCTTGGAATTATGATTATGAGTTAATATGTTTATAGTGTATTCGTTATTTGGTAAGAAGATTTAATATCTTCCGTCATGTTTTAAAGTTCATTCACGTATTTTTACTTACCACATGAGTATTAAGATTTATTATTAATAAAAATTTATTTTTCGTTAGTAAAAAAAAATCAAGTTAATAAAAAAAAATCGACAATTTGGGGTTTTTTAAATACGTAAATCCTTTTTTCTTGAAAACTTACGATAAGGACTTAAATACGTAACCCCTTTTACTAGAATTTTAAAATACCTTCTACTTTTTATTAACCGATGTTTCGCCTTACCATTTTTTTTTTTTTTTTGTTGTGGTGCCCCCGTCCCAGAATGATAGCACAAAGCACAGCATACTAAAAAGCTACGGAGTCCTCTTAAAAACGATGACACTCCCAAAAATCGATCAAAACTGTTGCTAATTATTTATCAACTCAACATTTATCATTCAATTTTTTGAGGGGTGTTTTTACGGGCTTTTGGCCGATTTTTAAGGGTAATATTATTTTTTTTATAGGGGGGTTTGCGAAATTTTATAGGAGTTGGATAATTAATATTTTTTTATGGATTGATTTCAGGGGGGTTTGGCTGTTTTTGTAGGTGTCATCGTTTTTGGCGGCGGGGGGGGGGGGGGGGCGGAGGATCCGTAACTTTTTAAGGGTGGATGATTTGCAAAGGGGGGGGGGGGGGCTGCTTCTATGGGATCTTGGAGGATTTTTGTCGGTGTCATCGTTTTTTTTTTTTTTTGATCGGGCTCCGTAGATACTTAAGGGGGTGGTAATTTTTAAAAAAATGGGGGTATTTCGTTTTTTTTTGGGGGTGTTGCTTTTAAGGGGGTGGGGAATCAAAAATAGGGTATTTTTAGAGAGTTTGGCTGATTTGCGTGGATATAATCGTTTATTTTGGCGGTTCCACAGCTTTTTAGGGGTAAATAATTTATGAATGAGGGGCCTGTTTTTGGGGTTTTGGCCGATTTTTGTCTGTGCTATCGTTTTTTTTTGGGATGAGGCTTCGTAGCTACTTAAGGTTGTTGTAGTTAAAACAAATTGGGGGGTTTTGGCCAATTTTTGGAGTGCCAACCTTTTTTGGGAGTAAGGGATTCTAGCTTTTTATGAGAAGCGATAATCAAAAACAGGAGAGTTTTGCCGTTTTTTAATGGTGTCATCATTTTTTTCGAGGGGGGGGGGGTTGTAACTTTTTAAAAGGTGCGCCATCATTCTGGGGGCACCCCTGATTTAGTATCTTGTTTTGCAAAAAAAAAAAAATAAATAAATAAACTAAAAAGAATGCCTAAACTGCTCTTATTCCAAAAAAATATAGGAATTGAAGTTTCTAGGGGTGTTATCAGGAGGGTTTTTTTTGGGAGGGCTGGACTCACTAGCTTTTTAGGGGGTGCGTCATCGCTCTGAGGTGGGATGGACACCCCAGATTAAAAATTAATTTTTCTTTTCCAAAAATATCCTGAACATCGTATAACACACGAATCGGAAACCACCACCTTTCTTAATATTTCACCCAAAACAGCCTCTTTTCGGCTATAAAAAAAGCCGGCTCTCATGACGTCACTATTCAAACGCTCTTTCGGATTCCGTCAAAACCAAACTTCCCTAATTAGTCATGGCACCCTAGTCATATAACCCCTATCTGTGGTATGCGTGATAATTGTGTATTTATACGATTTTTGAGAAAAATGATGTCAAGGGGACCGGCGATATCCCTCATCTCTCGGTATGGCACCCCGGGTGCCGCGGCGCTCAGTATGGGAGCCCCTGATTTTTTTAATATGAGTACACTCAAAAATGTCTTCCGTAAATTGATAAAAAGTAATAACGCGGTTGCATAAGTATCACTGCCGCATGAAGGTACTTGAGTATCGCATTTAGGTTTTAGCTCTCCTAAATGCGACATCGATACAAATTATTTCTATAATTATAATTTAATTTCAAGTTCTTCGATACAAACTTAGTTTACCAATAAAAGAATAAATGCATTCAATCCTTATTTTCTTTCCTATCAATATGCCATAAATATGGTCAGAAACTTCCTAAATGCGAGAAACTTATTGGGAATTGCGTTGCATTTGGGCGATTATCATTTGTGTCAAAAAGTAAGGGAAAGTCGGACAAAACTGGGTCCCGAAGTGTTTTTTTTTTTTTATAAGCAAATAAATGAATAAAATTTCTTAAATTTCTATTTGAATGATAAATTAGTTCTTTAGTTACAGAAATAAATAGTTTTCAATGTGGAGGAACAATATTTTGGAAGGTAAATACATTTTTTTTGGAAGTATAAAAGTACCCGGTTTTATCCAACCAGGATAAAACCGGGTATGTTTAGGAATACTTAAAAAATGCTGTTGTCTTACTACTGAAATATTTATTTTTAACAATAAATTGGTACAATGGCCGTCCTATACTGAGAAACATAGGTGGGTTACAAATATCTCTTCGGGAAATTGTATTTTTGAATTCTATTTTCTGTGTAGACATCTTAAAAGATGTCTTCTTTTTAATTAATTTCCCGAGGAGATATTTATAAAAATACGAATGCATCACACGCCCATAGACTTCACATTAGTGTGCTGAATTCGGAAATTGACTGACGAGCAGCCTTAATTTTTATGGGTGCAATTTTTATTCTAACAACATTATAAATTTGTAAAAGCATTAATTTGTTCATTCTACCGTACTTAAAAAAAAAAAAAAAAAAAGAAATAACATTTTGTGGAATAAACTGACAAACACGATTTAATTTTTAAAAAATAATTTTTATTTTAAACGTTAATAATTTTAATTTTATATTTGTACTAAGTGGGATACTATAATATAGTAGCCCATATTCATTCGATGTCCCTCCTAAAAAGTAATAAAGATTTAATTTCATACCGTTTATGAGATGATTCTTTAAGATTTATATTTTACAAATTAAACTATTTATATTTCACACAGTAAAAAAAAGGTCTTCCAAAACCGGGTACTACCCGATCTTGTCCGACTGCCAAGGTCCCGGTTTTATCCGACAACGCCGTTAATCAGAAAAGACGGCTTAGCACATTTCAAACATGATGCAAAACCGGGTTTAATAATTTAAAATAACTGCTGAAAAAGGTGTTATCAAATGTTGTACTTACCTAAAATAAATCTCTAAGAAATTAGAATCTACAAAGTAAAATCGGTGGTGTAAAAATCAAAACCTTTTCACTCGAGTTTTTCGAAACATCGGCGTTGACAAACAAATAAACAACAATGCCTTTCATTTAACTTCAAATAACATGGCGCTTGTTTGCAACAAGTTTCAAGCGTTTTCCGACAAATAGCAATACTAATCAAGCTAAAACTGCTGGGTCCCGGTTTTATCCACCTATCCGGTTTTATGCAACTTTCCCCTACATGTCAAAAAAAAAAAAAAAAAAAAGATATGTATACATATATATTGCTATTTACCGGATTGGAGCTGTCTAGTTGCTGATGCTAATTCCGTACTTACAGCAAGAGCTTTTGGTATAGTGTAATGATGAAATTGAAATGCTGTTCTTGATGTGTATATTGAAATAACGCGTATTATGTAACAAAATAATGAAATTGTTTCGCATTTACATCAAATATAATATTGTTTCTGTGTTATCTGTGTTTGATACACATCAAAAAAGTTTATCAGGATTTCAAAAGAATTTCATTGCATATGTTTATTGCTTTATGTGATGTAGTTTCGTATACACACAGGTTGGACCGGTTCTTATAGAAAATAGTTCTAAATTCCTTCTGTCTCTTCAAAAATACTAAATTCGTTTACATTTGTTCTTGACAAAGTGTAACTATCCAGACGCCATCAAAATTCTCAATTGACTCAAGGTAACAAACTTTTGTTTTAAAGGGGTTTCTTTAAAAAATTGCATACATATTTTTTCAAATCAAATATGCTATGTGCGTGTACATGTAATACCTATTAGGTTTGATTTTTTTCACATTATAAGGTAATATAACGGACGTAAGCGATACTCACAAAAGGTTTAAAACACGAGCATATAGGGTGAAGATAAGTAAGTAGTGCAAAAATGAAATAAAATACATTTTTTTAGAAAATGTAATATGTTATTCGTTTGAAGTTATCCTTTTGAAAATGAATTTCATCACAAGTAATACAATAAATATTTAACTTTTGTTTCAAAAATACAACAGTATAAAGTCTGGTTTTGTTTTTAGAGCTGAGTTTTTACCAGTAGTTGTAGGATTTTCAAGCAAAATATATTCTATGAAGTTCTTCTCGGCTGATGCAGTTTTTCCAAATGATGCGAAAATAATAAAACATTTTCTCTTTTTTTTTTAGAAAAGTGCCTAGAAGTCAAAAATGAAAAAATATATATGAAAAAGGGATTCGTGGTTTTTTTAATGAAATTTTTTTAATATTTAACAAATCATCATTTTTTTCTGAAAGACATGAAACTTAGAATGAAACAGCACGCCTTTAGTAAAACATTCGATATTTTGATTTCACACAAGAAAAAACTGCTGTTACAATTATTTTTCATCCATCCAGTTTTTGAGCACATCTTTGAGAGTTTCCAGAAAAGGTGAATCATTATAGGTTGATAGTTTTGCATCCTCCGGTGGCAACAGCTCCTGACATCTTTCCTCTGATCCATCTCCTTCCTTGCAAAGAACCTCCAGTAACGGTCCAACAGCTAATAACCTCAAATCTTTTATTAAATCAACTGCTTCATCACCACAACTTTTACCAACAAGGCTTGAGAATTTCTTGCAGTTTTTATTAATCCCACTGGCAAAAAAATAAATGAATGACATTTATCAATTCTTAATTCTTAAAATGCAGTATAAATATATAATACTATGAACATTTTATTTAAAACGTTTTGAATTACGTGTTGGTAACGCATTGAATATCAGTAAAATAAAACTCTATTAATTAACAAAATTACTGACACTATTTTCTAGTAACACCTTTACGGGTATTAACATTTACCGTACCACGTTATACGTTATAATTTGACACTATTTGAGAAGTCCACCAATGATGTTTTAAGTGGTGCCAAAGTGCATATCATGTTACACTTTTCTGACGTACATCACTTTGAAGTTAAATATATTTTTAACCGCTTAATTTAATTGAGTGAATTAGTATTTTAAATGAACTTATGCGTAATTGAAAAAAAAAAAAAAGAATTACGAAGCATACGCATAACGTTAAATATATACTTTGTTCCAATAACTTTAGAGTGATTCAGTTTCTTTGACCCGCATATTTTTTTAATTACAAATGAATAATGATTGATGTGAAGTAGTTCTCCAAACAAGAAACCAAGTGAATACCAGGATTCTACAAATAAGATAATGACTTCTAAATTTGGAATGAGATTCCGAATAACATAATTAATAATCTGAAGTAAAATTAAATAACATTTTCTGGAAATGTGTAATGTTATTACCAGAAAATCTAATTATTTATTTTATGTTTGTAACAAAAAAAAAAAAAAAGTTAATAAAAAGTTTGCAATAATTCAATTTTTCCTAATGGGTGAATCTGTCCAATAATCTATCTCGTTAAGCCTGACTGTTTTGTCTTTAGAAGCAGTACATTTCTACAAAAATTGGTAAACAGATGTACGTTTTTCACACGTCTGCTGCACATGCAATTGTTTTCCCTGGATTTTTAAGAATCAAGACAGGTACGATACTACTGCTACCGTTATCGTATGCAGTGACGAATTCTGATGTAACTTTCAAACAGATTCTTGATACACGAAAAAAAAAATAAATAAATAAAAAATGTAGTTTTATTTCTGGAAAGATTAATGAAACTTTTACTTGATTTTGAATAACGGTTTAAGCGTATGGATAAATATTATACTAAACTACCGAAAAAACTGTTTAACAATTAAAGTAGTATATAACAAAAAGATGAAGTAGTTCCCCTTTCGTTTTACCCCTTTTAACGGTGTTCATACATTCATACGAATTTAGGATTGTAAACGTGCTAGACGTAAAAGATAAACTATCTGAAATTTCTTTCATAATATTGATATTCAAGGAATCTTGTTGGCTTTTCTCTTTGCATATTCTGATCATATTAAAAATTCACAGAGTATTTCAATGAGCAATGTTCGTTCAATTCCACTCTAAAATTTATGAATGACCATGTAGAGCTTGGAACTTTTAAAGCACGAGTTTGTAATTGTATATGACTTTTTGTTTTGACTGGAAGTAGCATATTCATATTGAAATAATATTAAAAAATAGTCAAGAACGTATGATATCATTAAATAAACTTAAAAAATGCATTATATAGCTCGTCAGTCACTACAGGAAATAAATCCAGACTTTTTAAAAGTAATTATAATAAATAGCTTGACTTACCAACATGTAAACGGCAATACATCCTGCAACGGCACAATGTGGGACTTTTTGAAAGTAGCGAAAATATGATCCAATAGCGTTCTGATTTCCTCTGTATGAAACACCTTATTAAGGCACGGGGCATGCTTCAGAAGTTCTAGGAACAAAAAATCCCCATTATTGTTTCACATGGGAACATTTTAAAACACATACGTACTTATTAAAATAGAATTCCTAATCATGAAATATTCATTGAAATGGAAATCTGCTCAGCATAATTGCTTTACTTTTTGATTTACTTTTAGTAGAATATAGGGCTTATAAATTGAGTATAGATTTTAACCCGTTTAAATATATTACTTATGATGAAATATTATGCAGTAAATTATTTGGAAACGGATGCGTTTTCTCAACCCCTTTGTAGGCACTAGTTTATTGGTTTATCTTTGATAATGAAAAGTCCTGAACAGGAATATCTCAAAGTGATATTCAGTACAAAATCTTATTTATCTCAGTTGTTAGTTATCGTGACTTAAACCAAGCATGACTTGCTTTGGTTATCTTTTTGAGTTTCTAGATTGTAGTTTAAAACATTACTTCCAAAATGTATGTTTTAACATTTATTTTCCCTTTCAAACAATTTTCTGGAGTCTAAGGTTTAAGGAACCTAAATTTTTAAAGCTAGTAAATATTGATGTAAATACGTAAAAATAGTAATCATTTTTAGAAAAATTAAGCATTTTTGCCTTCGCTATGATTTTTTGTGTACTATAGAATACTAATATTTAAAAATCTTTTGGAACTCGCATTTATCGGCAGTATTGACATAAAATTGAGAAAAGGGAAAAAAATCTTTTGTACGGAAAAATATACTGTATAGTACATACAGTAAGTATTACGCAGTACTGGAAAAAATACTGTATGTATAATTTACTGTATTATAAAGTACGGGAAAAATACTATATGTATACTGTATGTACAATAACTTACGGGGAAAAAACTATAGTATGTGAAAAAAAATAGATTAGCCGTAGAAAAATAGTTTAGGTCAACCCAGTATTGGAACACGATTTTAGTGATATCATAGAATAAATATTACATTTATCTCTTTTTCATTCATATTTTTTGCAATATTTTTCCGACAGTGGATTTCAGGTATGACACGAAAATGTATGGGCGTACAGCGTAAATAAAGTGTAAGTATTGTTTATGAATGTTTTCAATCTGCGCATGCGAATCAAACTTTAATTTATATAGCCTGTTCTATATTAATATTCAAGTAATAGGAATTAATTTAAGTACACATTAAATCTCTTTAATGCCTCATGTAAACATGGATCTGGAATGGAGGAGAAAATCACTAAGGAGGGAGTACTAGGGAATGGAGGAGTAAGATAATAAATCAAGCTTTTATGGTATAAAAACTTGATTATAAAAACAAAAATCGCTTGCACTTACTCTCTTGGCTAGGTGATCCTTTTGTGCATAATTGTTCATATAATTCTATAGCCCCTTCAAACACCAAAGTTGCTACTTCTTTCTGAAGAGGACTCATACATCTCTTGCCATAACCGTTAAAACAGTTGATTGTGTTTCTGCCTTCTCTAAAATTAAATTAAAAAATGAAATATGTAAACCGCATGCAGATGTAAGTTCAGCAAACTTACATGAAGTATATATATATAAAAAAAAAAGAAATACGAATAAAAAAAAAAAAAAAATGAAATGGAATCATGTGGTGCGGTGGTAAGAATAAAATGTATGAAATAGTGTTTGTCTTACCATAAAATAAAGCTCTAAGTAAGACGAAAATTGAGATACTGTAACTACTTAGAACTAGCGTTTTTCTGGCAGGAAGATTTGCCGATAATACAGAAGCAATGCGGCTCAAAAAACTATTACATTTTACGGGATTCATTCACCTATCATATCATTAAGTAAGAACAGCAATAGAGACCTTACACAAAGTATAAGATGGGATGATGGGAATGTACACATAAAAACATTTATAAAGATAATAAAATATATTGACATTAACATTGAAAAAGAAGAGAGCAACAACTCGGGAAACATGGCACAATATTGGTATATATATATAATTTCATAGACATATGGACTATACTCACTGGCACATAATTTCAATCTCAGATTCTGTTTCCGGAATAGATTTTGGTGGTAGCGTGTGAAACCAGTCAATGGCTATGTTACTACATTGCCACAATTCTGAAGTATGGCACTGAGGATCAGAAAATGCAGGCGTCAACAGAACTGCAAAAATAAAATAATGTATAAACATGAAACTTCGAAACCATAATCTAAATTTTTAAAAATTGTAAAAGAAAGTTTCTCCCTAAAACTCTTTTTAAAATACCCTAAAAGAGTAAATTTAATTCTTAAATTGTTTTCCTTTTCCAATTATATTTTGTTTATTTATTCATTTATTATTATTATTATTATTTGACGTATGGTGTACTAATTCATAGAGAAACACGCACATTACTTTTTAAATTCAAATACAAATACAAAAGCGACGACCAGCAACAGGCTCAGGGCCCAGCTAGGCTGGTCCTAGTTAATTTAGCAGTCCCCAATGAACATCAAGAGCTTTCTTAAAAGTTCTTACCCCACTGCAATTAACAGTCGCTTCCGGTAAACTATTATAACTGCCTACAACCCTATTGAAGTAGTAGTTTTTCCTAATTTCAAGATTAGCCTGAGATTTGAAAAGTTTAAAACAATGACCTCTGGTGCTACTTTCAGCACATAGCTGTAGTCCATCAACATTTCCCGTTTTAATGAATTTAAACAACTGAATCATGTCCCCTCTGATTCTCCTTTGCTCAAGACTATACATATTGAGCCTTTTAAGCCTAACCTCATAATCTAAGTCTGAAAGACCACTTACCAATCTTGTAACCCTCCTTTGAATCCTTTCTAATAAGGTAATATCCTTTCTTAGGTACGGAGTCCAAAACTGAACAGCATACTGCAAATGAGGTCTTACCAAACTTCTGTATAATGGCAGTACAACTTCCCTAGACCTGTTCGAAATAGCCTTATTGATAAACCTAAGCATCCTGCTAGCTTTGTTACTTACTATGCTACACTGCTGACTGGACTTGAAGTCATGACTAATCAATACTCCTAGATCAACAACTGCTTCTGCTTCCCTAATGACAGAACCTTGTAAATAATAGGTTGCATGTTTATTCCCATGACCAAAATGAAGCACTTTTTCAAGCATTTCCCAATATTAAAAGACATACCCCACTTAATTGCCCACCTAGAAATTTGATTCAAATCCTCTTGAAACTGATTGACTTGTTCCTCCGTGTCCACAATTCCCATGATTTTGACATCATCAGCAAAAATATTGATGTTCCCAGAAATACTCTGAGTAATATCATTAAAAAGTAGAGTAGAGTAATATCATTTTACTTTAAAAAGAAATTCCTCAAGAAAAATATGTATAGTGCAAGTGATTTTTCTAGTACGGAAAACGTGAATGTACAAAATTGTGTCTTATATGTTGCAGATATAATAGTTACTTTTATTGCTGATCTTTTACATAAAATCTCATTTTTAGGTAAAAATGTATTTTTTTACTTATTTTTTAAGTATGGTATTGTATATTATGTATAAAAATCGAAAGTTGCTTTAAAATACGTCTAATATTTTAGGTTTGAAAGTTTGATATAATATTTCCCAATACATATCCTTTTTCTTTAAAAATGCTATATGGTTATAGTTTTCAGCTCAATAAAACGACAGGCAATATGGTTAATTTCTATAACACCATAATAAATAACATTTAAATATTAAAAATGTTACTTACTTGAAGTCAAGACAGTTACAAAAAACATTTCCACTCACTCGTAAAGATATTATCCTATTTACTTAAATTTTTCTTTAATATCTAAACGGCTACAATAATTTCTTCTCCTTTTTATAGATGTTTGAGAACTCTTAAAACTGAAATGAAATCGATGAAAATCTCTTTCCTCTTGTGAGCTATTCACGAATATTACTTATTAAATCACGACATTTCCTAAAAAACTGCAGACTTGTGTTCATTAATTGTACTTTGCAATGATTGCGACTGAAGAGTCACAAAATGTTTTTATTGTCTGCATAAAATGTAAAGGAAATTTTTTTAAGTTACACGCAACGGAGAAAAGTAACATATTTTTAGAGCTTTACTTCCGCTTATGTAAAAATTGCTCAGAAAATATTGCGTGAAATTTATTTTAGAAAAAATAAGAAAAGAAAAGGAGAGAGAGATTACTCATATAATTGTGTCGATGTCTGGACACTTCAGCGAGTTTCGAAGAATTTTGCTATTCGCCAGCGCCATATCCCAACCGATTATGACAATATATAAAGATAGTTATAACCTAAATTCATAACTTTAATATCTTTATTTAGTTTTATAGCGTGCATAACAATTTTGAGTTCGTTCGTTTTTAAATATACTAATTTTTCTTTCATATGAGATATTTGTAAGTTAAAACTATCATTATAAAAGGTGATCTAATTAACTGTCACCATGTATAATAAAAGGCATAGAATATAATATTATTTTTTTGAAAACATATCTTGAATGTTATGAAATATTAGTTTTCAAAAGCACGTGATTGGATCAAAAACTAAGCCTTTCGTTTTTGCTGAGAAAATTCGTCCATTTTTCGGGTTTTTGGTAGTTTACACTTTATGGACTTACTGGATACGAAACCACTAACTACATGAGGGTTCCGAACATTTAAAGCTCCCATTGAACATCTTTATTCTCATCTTTTCACGGAAAACTATTAGTAGAGTACTAAAAATGTTTATTTTTTAACTCCATGGCAAAATTTTGAAACAGGGACTTGAGATACTATGGCTTTCATATACATAGTTAAATTTCAAGATGTCATATGTATACAGTCAAAACTATTTGCAAGTTGACGAAATCTGTTATACATTCAAAACCCGACTAAAATTGGATTGGGGCGAGGTTTTTTTTCCTCTTTTTCTCTTCGTTCTTCCTTTATTATTATTGTTATTATTATTTTATAAGCAATACCATCATCATTGATTTCATTTAAAGTATTGTACGGAATTAAATATGACTCAAATTAACTGCACCTGTATGGTCCAACCCATGCTAAATTTTTTAGCTGAAAATACAGATAATAAAGTCTATTTTACAAAACACTTTTAGGTTTTCGATGAAGCATCAAATATGAGGGTGAATTATCCTGTAAAAGAAATCTCTCTACTTAACTTAGGTTTCTTCAACAATAATATGATTTCCATGCAAGATATTTAAATTATTACTCTCACGTAGTTCAGATGGTGTACCTTTGAGCCATCTCTTCTGTCTTGTGGAACCCACTACAACTCAAATATGATGAGACATATTTATGCTTTTGACATCAAGGGGTAAAACATTTACTAAACTCCGACAAAAAAGGCTATACTTAGTGAGTAGATATTTCTTTTAACTTCATTTTTCACATGCTGTTGTTTTAATTCTTATTCTTCTGATTTTTTAATTTCATTTTTCACATTTTTATTTCAATTATCTTTATTCTTCTAATTTTTATTAATCATTACAAACACAATTTTCTAAAATGATTTCAAGTTTTGAGTCAACCATAGTTGTGAGTATGTTATGGATATTAGGGAAAAAGCTAAGCTGTTTTTTAAGTATTCGTAATGTACATTTGCTTATATCTTCGTTATTATTGCTTTGGGTAAAAGGAAAATGTTGTTGTATCAGCATTTTCATGTGAGTAAAATATGCTGGAAAAAAAGATAAATAATTATAAAAATTCAAAAATGATTTATGAAAAAATTTATGAAAATGATTATGAAATTATTTGGTGTGTAAATAGTGCATTTGAGAGTCTTTTACTGCCAAATCGTAAGGAAGTAAATGTTCTACAAGGTATTGGTTAGAAAAAGTTTGAAGTGATTGAGAGCATTTTCCTATAGGTATGGTATGGTATGGTTCTCTCATATTTTGTAAATTTTATCCCAAGAAAACTTAATGGCGGGACAGCCCCTTGATTGGCCAATGTCAGCTAGGCCCGTCCCATCTTTTGAAACCGAAAGCCCTGGGGTGCAGAAGCTGATGTTCCCGGTTAGGTGGTCAGTCTGACGCAGAACCCCCATCGATTAGAGGCCCCAACTATGCTCTGTTTTCATTTTATCCACCCACTGAATAGCTGAGCCCACCCTGGCTAGTCCGGGAATCGAACCCCGGAACTATGTCATGGTAGCACAGAACGCTACCGCTGTGCCACTGGTATATTTTAGGCGTATTGTGTTATATTTTTCCTTGAGATAAGGGCATGTGTAACAAAAATATTCATAGCATAATTTTTAAATTCACCTTCCTATTTCTTTCTCTTTTTATTTTTTATTTCATTGCTGTGTTTTTCCAATGCGAATTTTTTTATATTTTTGTCCCCCCCCCCCAGTCTGCTTGATTTTTACTTCGTCTCCACTTCGCAATTGGAATTTCGATTTTGATAATTAAAACATTTTTTAAATGAATTTGTTGTACATTTAGTCTGCTAATTACGTTTCCAGAACTTAGTATCAACTCAATGCGTTTCATCCATAAAAAAATTCTCTGAGAAATTCCCAACTCTTTTCGTGAATTGATACACTTTTTTTTCGTGTCTACACAGCTACTTCTCGAACTTTCTGTGGATAACGGTTACTATTTCGTGAGCGTTTGATGAAAATATAGCCCATGCAAATATTTTATTTTGTATTCGGAAGAGAGAGATATTTACTCTTGCATCAATCATCCGTACATAAAACTTCTTAGAATATATGAAATGCGAATTCCGACTGATGATAAAATGATGTGAACATTCATGATAACAAAGTTTTCCGCTTTGTTGAGTAGTGAATTGGAACGGATTTTTAAATTATTCTTCATGTGTGTTTAATCTACATTTCAAAAGTATCACTCTGTATTGAATTTTACAAAACTGAAGCTACAGAGTATCATAGAAACAAATAGTTTTTTGGGTTGTATCCTTCAAGTAAGTAACTTCGGTAATTAATCTCCAAAACTACAATTCTTCAATGAGTGAAACTCTATACAAATAAGTTAATCTACAATTAGCATTGTATCAGATACGGGCATTTTATAATTCAGCGTCAAAATTGCAGCTGCTCAGTTAGTGAAGGTTCACTCAACGAAAATGGTGTCTTCAGTTTTGTTATATCAGCTAGGTCCTGCTTTTAAAGGTTAATCTTTATTTTGTGCGAAAAATTTATGGAGAAAGATATTTTCATGTTGATTTTTATTCGTACATATAAATACATACAGGTGTATAATGAATGAACCAGCTGTCGGATGTGCTGCAAGTCGCAATTTTATAATAATGAATTTACTTCAAAAGGATATGCATGATATTAGAGAACTGCAAACGATGTAAGACATTTTAATTACTTTTGTTTTGTAGAGATATTGAAATGATTTATTTATCGGTTATTTGTTAAAGTAAATTTGTAAGTTTAGTTAACGCATTTAAACTACTGTGGTAAATTATATCTGAAAACATTTTTGGTATAAATAGGTAATAGCTCTAAGAATTTGTAACATTGCATTTTAATGAATACAATTGTATGAAATTGGTGTACACCTATTAGTCTGTTCCTGAAAATACTTTTGAGTTGATTAATGCATTGTCTACTGCTAGCCAACTATCAATTTTCTTTACTGTCCTTTTTGTTCTGTTTTTTTTAATACTTAACTTAAATATGATTGTTTTTCAATCCTTATTTAAGTGTTTCCATCTCTTACTTGCACTATTCTCATCCCTTGAATTTAACATTTTGTTAGTGCAGTGGGGGTTCACATTATTTGTGAAATTTTATGTGGTAATTCATAGAGTGGCTTTGAGATGCTCGTCTACAAAGCACTTAACTCCAATATGACAGAAATCATAAAACAATAATGAAGATTGCGTTCTGCATATGTGAGGTTACTCGCCATTTGCGTTAAACTTTCTGAATCTCACGTGGTTTCAAATTTAGTTTCTTATAACTGAACAAAACATTCTCATGTAATATTTCAATACACTACCTTTAGAGCAAAAACATATAATTTGTTTTATTATAAAAAGGGGATCTAACCAATTTGGCTTAAGGACGGCACACTTTATTGCTTATCTGGTTCTAACTCGTTATGTAAGAAGATGGTTAATTCAATGATAACAAATAACAGTTTTATTTCCAAAACATAACATCAGACGACTACAATCATTTAATCCCTGAGGTAGATGGAAGCAAAGGTTTGCGCAATATGCGAATTCTTCAGAGTGCCTTTAGGTTCTGCACCTGGTGGGGGCAAAACGTCTTTACATTCCTGGGACTCAGGTTGGAACCCGGAGCAGAGAACATTGGGTAGGGATGAGACGGCCATTTCGACAACCTTGTGGAACGAGTCAATTGCTTCTTTGCCGCATTTTTCTTCTCCCATTTTGTCACTTTTGTCAGCCAACCACTGGTATCCGCTAAAGAGAGTAGAAATACAGATCCATAAAAAGTAGCTCATTAAATACATGAATGAAATAAGAAGAAAAGTACTAATAGGAATGAATGAAATGATTGACTTAAAATACAGTGAATAAATATAGTAGTATGTATATTCACTCTTTTTAATATCTATATTGCTTGCATCGGAAAGTTCATTTTTGTAGTCGCTGTTTTAAAGACACGTTCTGGCTTTATTCCTGAGCGGCAAAGTAATGCTACACTATTTTTCTTCATGAATTTAGGAGAAGAATGGATTTAAATTACTTAATGGACATCAAAAATGAGGTATCAGTTCTTCCATTGGGGTAGTGATCACGTGTAATTTGCCGCACATTATCTGTTTTTATATGTTTTAAACTGTTTGCTTGAAAAAAATAGATTATTAAAATGCTGCATAATATACTTTAATGCGTGGTAAAACTTTAAACACATTCAGCAATTAATTATATATTACAAAGTTACTTAAATTTTAGAATACCTCAAATTTATAACACTTTGATTAAGTAACCGTGCTTATAGAGAAAATATGTTCATAAGAAATCTTACAGTCCAAACTAACCACATCTGCAGTGTTGTTGCTATTTGAAGCTGACGTTCTATAACTTTTTCGTCTAATTGGAAGTTTAAGATAGGCAGATGATTCTATGATTTTACGATAGAATCGCAGTAACAATAAAAGTGCTTAAAAAAAGTAAAGAACGATTTTGTTTTGCTACTTGAAGATATAATTGGTGAAAAGATTCATTAAAACTTAAAATAGTGACTTTAAATTACAAACTAAATAGACAGCAAAATGTGTGATAAAATTTGGAAAATTTAAAGAAAATGGATTAATTATGATATTGATAATTATTACTTCTTGGGTAAGAACGTAAGCATCGAGTTATTAAACCAAAATATTTACATCAGATGAATATCAAACATTAATATATTTGCTATTAACATATTCTATTGAGGCATTACTTTAAATGCAGCAGACAGGTGCTGATTAGATTAATAATTAATGATTTTTAAAATTTTTGTAACGAAATTTATACTGGATTTTTCTGGAGCAAAAAAAGAAAACGCATTTGTGTTTTACATGATTTACTTACCAGCAAGCGGTTGGGAGTCTTTTATTGGGTTGTTTTTCAGCGAGGTCTTCCAATGAAGCTTCGACATATTTATAATAGCCTTTAGCTTCTTCAGTTTTAGCTGCGTCATCCAGACACTTAGCGTGGTGCAGATATTCTGAAAAAAATATAAAATTGTTACTTCTCAATTTTTATGTAGGTGTATAGAATTGAAAGCACAATGAATTAAATTCACACACCATCAAATAAATTTCTAAATTTAGAGGGAAATATGTATTTTTAAATATGTCTGAAGTCTTATCTTGCTTTTTAAACACTGTTGCAAATCACATATCATAAAATATTAGCAAACATTATCTAAAGAAAAATAGTAGAAAAGAAAAACAAAATGGTGGAAATTATTATTATTATTATTATTGTTATTCACAAAACGTAATACATTGTTCTTCTGACATCAAATTGTATAACTTAACTTTTTCCCCTTTTTACGTTTCAGTTTTGTTAAGGCCAGTTTAAATAAGAAATAACAAGTTGGGAAAACAGTTACTATACCAGAGAATTTCTACTCGATCTTCTAAACTAAGGCCCCTTCTTATGTAATAAAAGTTATGTATTCTTTAACTATAAATATCCTTTATTTAAGTGATGAAATAACCATTGAGAGTCCTTTAAGCAGTTCCTTATTTTATTTCGGAATTAGTATTATACCTTCTAAGATTTTCATCAAGACAGCCAAATGGCATACCCTAATCCTTTATCAATACGAGTCGCTGCCCTAATCTTTTCTGAAATTGAGTAGATAGCTTATTACCTAATGAAGTATGTATCTGAAAGCTTTATTTCCAAATCATTTGTTTCATTTCTTTTAATTTTCTCTTTGAAAAAAAAAAAAAAAAAAACTTATTCTTGGCTAGAAACAAAAGTATTGTCCTCAACATTTACTTAGAGTTTCCTACTAAGAAGCTTAATGATTTTTGAAAAAATATGTCCAACAAAAGCATTAATTAATTTTAAAACGGCTTCTGAGCCGGAACTATCTTGCTGCATTTACTGATGAAATAATAGATTTTTATCTTTCAGAATTGTTAGATACCTCTGAATGAAAATAGGAAATATCAACGGAGTATTTTTCATTACATTTTCGTTGTTCCTCCCACTGGGAGTAACCAGTCAAAGTATTGACCTTTAACGTTCCATATATATCTTTAATAAGCCCAGTAGCTCTCAAGTAATCGTGCTTGGCTTTAATTTGTCAAATATTAAAACAATGATTTACGGGTTTTTCTCTATTTTTTTATTCTTCTCTGGAATCTAAAATCATATTTTGAGAAGTGGTTACAATTTATTACTAGAACAAAGTAAGATTACATTTTACTCTGACTCAACATTTACCAATGACTTCTTCGTCTGATGATGTCATGTAGCTGCATATAATATTACTGCCGTAAAAGTTATACTTAATCATACATGTAATCTCAAATTTAGATATGATTTTTTGTAATTTCGAAATAAGTATATGAAGGCATTTTTCTGAGGAAGTTTGTAAAAATGAATGCAACATCTAGATAGAAACTAAAAACACCTGTGAGTAAGGAAAGACATTCAAGTAGGCATTAAGAAAGGATTATCGGTTCGACCTTACTCGCATAAAAATTTTCTTTTTAAAAGATCACTTGCATAAAGGTTTAAACACATAGTCTTACATCTTTGCTTATTTTATTTTGAAAACGTGTGCCCTTACGTTCAACAAATTTTGAAATTCATAATATACGGAAATGTCGAGTAGTCAGTTCTTGTAAACATTGATTAACATCTTTTCACAAAAACACTCAAAACGCAATGTCATTCTGTGAAGGGTCTAGAACTTATGCCAAAGCGTCATTTATTTAGCTTTTAAAAGATAAAATCAAATAAATTTTCCTTGAACTTGTTATTATCCCTATTGTTTATCGATCGTTTGTATAAGTTCTCTTATGTAAGTGAAACGTTGCCTTCCTCAATTTTTGAAATTATTTCGATCACTCTGCGTTATTAACCAAACAACTTTTTAAGTGCAAATTACGTTACGCGAATAACCTTTGAATATTCCCTACAAAACTTCTTTTAGAGGAAAGTCTCACTGGGAAAATTTAGATTTTGCTTTTTAGTAAAATTTATTGAACGCATTATAAAAAACTTAATTCCTAAATAGCAATGATTATAGAGTTCTTAACGCTAGATGTGCACAAATTTGTGTTACTTACGTTAACAAATTTCTTACAAACGATGCTTTGTTGGGAATAATCCGTTTGCCTTCTCGAGGTATTACTTGATGATACACGAAGTATTTCATATTTTTTGTTAATTAAAGAATTTATTAAGGATATCAGAACTTGCAATTCTTATTTTAAAAAATGTTATAATGAGATCACAAAAATTTTGCATAATTCGTCATTAAAATTATGATACCTATCTCTACTGATTGTTATCAAAACTTCAAACACTCTACAATGCTTTGCGACCATATTCGACAATTATACTAGGTAATAAATTAACTTTGTGCGAAAAAAGTGTAGTAAAAATTTTCGCTTTAAGAAAGCACAAATTGGCATTAAAATGCAGACATACGTTTTGGGATTGCTTGGAAACCAATTTTTAATGCAATAGTCATTTCAATGCAATTCACTATTGCATTGAAAACGGAATTCTAAGCAATCCCGAAGCATATGTCTGCATTGTTATGCTTATTTGTGATTTTTTAACGTGAAGCTTTTTATTGCAATTATACTAGAGTGTGAAAAACATCCCGGTGTAAGCCAAGCGATTAGTACTTCGGGAAAAATGGCATTTCGCATGACGGTTTTAATGTTAAAGTATTGAAAAAGAAAAAAAAGTAGTGGTACCACATATTGATAAATTTTTAATTATTCTTTAATTTATTGTAAATAAATTTAGATGACCTACTGCAGAAAAGAATATTAACTATATTTTCAAAAAAAAAAAAAAAAAAAAAAACCACCATATTTCTCACCGCATCATATTTTTGTTAGTGACAAATATATTTTGTAAGTATATAGAGGTCTAACGTTTGTGTTTTCAACCTCCATGTAATGTTTTTTCAAAATCAGGAACATTCATAGGTTTATATTGTTTAATTGTAAACGAAAATCGTAAGGTTAACATAAGGATTCAGTGTAAAGTTGAGGTATCTTGACAAGGAACAGAAACTGAGCAAGAAATACTTAATTTTTGCTTACGCTAAAAAACTATAATGTTATAATTTTACGTAATTCAAGTCTTATGCACTATTTTTCAAAACCATTATTGATTTACTTTACATTAAAATGTTATATTTGTAAGAAAGTGATTAATATTGATCGCAATGGCTCTTACCTGTTCTGATTCCTGAGCCTTCTTGGCAGAATTCTTCAAAGACACGGTAAGATCCTTCAGCCAAGAAACCTAATGTTTCCAGTTGAAGGGGCGTCATACATTTATTTTGGAAGTCCTCAGCGCAGTCATGTGCAGTCTTTAAGTTACTGTAATAGTAGTAATAGCAATCATCAAACGGAAAAATTAATTTCAGGTATTGCAAAAAAAAAAAAAAAGAACGTTGAGAATCTAATAAATTGGGATTAATTCTAAAGTAATATGTATGAATAGACAGTGAAATCAATTTGCTTAATATGTAAAATTTCAAAAATATTGTATACAAGTGTTTTAGGGTTACAAAGAAGGAAGCTCTTTTTAAGTTCTTTCTTTAAGTTTTTTGCTCTATAAGGTTGGCCGTTTTGAGCTTTCAATATCAAGCACCAATCACTTAAGAAAATGTATCTTGTTCATAATTCGTTCTGGATTTTGTTTGCCATGAAACTCTCATTCAAACCCAGAACATTATCAATTTGATTACCACAGTGATGTATTTCTACCTAAACTTCATGTTATCAAGCAGGAGCCCAACATACTTTTTGCTGTCAAAACACTACATCTAAAATGCATTATACTCTTTCTTCTATCTTCAAAGCTATGGGAAATGAAGCAAGAAGAGTTACACTCCTCACCAGTATCAAACATGAATTATTATTTCTAATCTTCACATTCAGGACACTCTTAACTATTATTAGATCTGATAACTATAATTGGTTTATGTTTGTGATTTAACGAAGAAAGAGTTTTCCGATAAGGGACGAAATATAATTGCCATTCGCTTTTTGTATCGGGGTCTCAATTTTCTTATAAATTATAGATATAACTAATAATATGCTACTTCAAAATTTTATTTTTTAGAACTTCTTCCGGTTCAGTTCTTGAAATTGTGTCCTTATTAGGATTCCCTTTCCTTAATTATATATAAGGGCGACATAAGGGGAAGGCAGTGTCGAAATCATTGTCCTACAATTTTATGTATTTTAAAGTTTTAGCACCAAAAGTCTGGACCCCAATTCATAATTTATGAAAGATGCAGTCTTGCTGGAAATATACAAAAAAAAAAAAAAAAAAAAACACTTTTTTTTTATTTTTGCCAGAGACCCTATTTTTGAATTTACACAAACATGCCGTATTAAAGTAATAATTAAGTATTTTAATAAAATCGAAAAATTAACAATTTTATATGCTAGATCAAATGCGTACATAATGATTAATAAACTAAAAGAAACTATAGGACCCGATTAAATAGGGGATTATTTTTCACATCTTTACTTATTTTTGTAATGAAATTTAAAGTCATCAGCTTGTTCGTTATCGGACGCTTCTATGACAGATGTAGCTTGTTTTTGATACTTACTCGCATAATTTCTTTACTTGTTCTTCAGTTGTGGGAAAACTCTGTCCCATTTCTTTCCTAAATTCAGCCAGCGGGTCACCACATTTGGTTAACCTATCCATGTGGCAATTCTCTACTGCTGCGCCCAACGCGCCACTGGCTGCAAAATAACAACAATTTAATATTTATCAGAGTCACCATTTTTTTCCTTTTAATCATAGAACCAAAAATCAAAGTATGCAAAGAATTATTTTAACTCAAATTTTCATTTGGTACATGAAAATTACTTTTAAAGGACCCGAAATAGATGTTACTTGGATATTACGTTAAAACCTATTTGTGGTATCTTCAGACAAATATTGAATAATATGATTTTGTAAAAATCAGATTTGTGAAAATCAGACATGAAGTTTGACTTAAAACTTTTTAGCTATCCTTATTATAACATATTTTACATTCAGATTTTTTTAACATCATTGCTTAAGTTGTAAAACTTTGGTGCTAAATGACGGAAATTTTACAGAAGGCAAAACAAATCATTTTTAATTTGAAATTATTTTTCTTCTGTGTAACACTAAATTTTTTCGAAGTGTTTGTTTCAGTATTTATTCATTTTTGTCAAGCACATTAAACGATGAACCAAAATCGGCAGCAATACAAATTCAAACACAATTGTTTTAGTTGCGTAAATTTACTATTATGATTACTCTAAGAAATAGTTACTTAGTCTAACCTTAAGTTATTTAGGGTTTGAACACAGTCTAACTTGTATGAAAATGAAACATATAAGTTTGTATCAAGTAAAAATTAAAATAAAACAAAACTAAATGTTTTCAAATATATTCGTAACTGTAACTAAAACCATTTGTGAATAATAAATATTATTTAATTGCCTATTTATTTATTTCTTTATATAAGTTTAAAATATTATCGTAAAATTACTTACCGAAAATTGCCAAGAGAAACCAAGAAAATAATATTAAAACCATCTTGTCCTCTAATACGATATGAACACCTTACAGAGACTAACGTCATTTAAGATCTTTGCGCACTTATATATTTTTGTATAGATATTTTTTTCTTTTTTTGAAGCTGGGTAAAAACCATCATGAAAAAAAGTAGATATTGTGTTCTGAAGAAGTAAGCAACATGCATTACATTTCCACTAAGAAATTTTGTAGCCATTGTCTTGAAACGCGTTGTTTTAGTGATTGATAGCCATTTCTGAATATTTTGACAATGTCACTCAAATTTCAATGATGGTGTTTACATGTATTTTTGCGCATCTTAATACAGTTTTAACTTTGTATATCATGGTAACTGGTTTTAAACTTCGTTTTCAAAAATAATAAATTGAGCTAGTCGTTTGTTTTACGTACTACCTAAATTATATGAGGCAGTGGGTTTGTTTTAAAATATCCTAAGGGGAAGTTTACTATAATTATCGCTAAAATTCAAAAGTTAATTCCTTAAAATTTTCTATTTAAACATAAATTATTTTTCTTTTTTTTAACATAATTAATTTTTTAAAAGGTTATTTTTTAATTAATATTTTTTTAAAATTTATTTGTTATTATTAATATTATTAGTTTCAAAATTCAATTGTTTGGAATTTTACTTTTTAGACAAAACCCTTTTTCACCCTTTAAATATGCAAGTGTTTTTTTTTTCTGCTTTGATTTTTTACAACAGTTTTTTTATGAAAAACAAATATTAAATTTGTTGTAAATATTATCGTAAATTTTAAATTCACTAGCGTAACAATACGTGTTGTATCTAATCTACCTTAACATTTCAGTAAAACAACATCTGAGCTAAATGTGTTATTGAAATTACTAAAAATTTATAAATAAAGTTCGTACTTAGGAAAAAATACGTCATAGTTATAGGTAGAATCGAGATGAGTCAGTAAACAAACGAACCATCTTTATATAATACATCTTATAAAGCATGCACATATGGCGCTACAACACCTGTAGCGCCATAATAATACTGTATGTACTGTTTAATAAATACTGTATGAAATATTTATCTTACATCCCTTACGAGACGATTGAGTTTAGAAAAAAGGTATTAGACACTTCCTATTTTGTGAATTTTATTTCATACAAATGATACTGCTTAGTATTTTTTTTCTCTTCAAATTATATTTTTCTCACCAAGCTTGTGTATACATATCAAAATGATCGTACTGAAATGCATTTCTAAAATTTTTAATGAGCACTTACAATTGAATCGTGAAATTGAAACCACATGAGTAAGTTTAAAAGAATATTGTTATTATATGTTACAAATGAATCGGTGAGTGGAAAAACAGTACCAGTCCAAAAAACTCATTCTGAAATATTCTCAAAAAAATCTATTATTTTAAAATTTGTTTTTTATTTGTTAATGCAATGTTTAGCTTGTAAAATGAGTGCTCTTGACAATTGTATTCTTCTTCATTACAACGTGTAGTTCTACGTTTTTAGCGCTGCTTTTGAGAGTTATCCAAAATTAGTCGATTTGGACTAGTACTGTTTTTCCACTCACCGATTCAAATTTAATTTGATATTTATGAAGAAGCTAAAATTACGGTTTACATTTGACACCTAAATCACGATCTTCTTGAACAATATCAATATGTTAGTGTCATAAAAAATTACGTTAAATCTCCGTGTTGCGTAAGTATTAATTCCAATCATGCAGCACTATTTCGTCGCTCTATGAGTATCATTAACACCTATGCATTTTAAATATAAAGGTCTTATTTGTGAAAATGTTGTTTTATAAATAGTTAAAGTAAGTGGGATGGGTATATGAACATACTTGAAAATAAGGCATATCTGGGTTAAAGCAAATGACTTTACAAAAAGAAAATGGTAAAAAAAAAAAAAAAAAAAGTACGAATGCAGAAAAATATGGTATGTCATATAAGTATATCAAATCCGATATATGTGAAAGTAAGAAAAAGTACAAAAAAATAAACAAATCATGATCTAAAATGTATATCGAATAAACTGACAAATATAAGGCTAATTAGAAATAAATAAAATAACTTGATTATATACATCTGCAAGCATGTTACATAAACCTAAATATCTGCGAAATACTCAAATAATCTAATAAAAATCTTAAAACTAATTCTTAAATAATAGCTCTTTTTTTAGTAGTTTTTATTTATATTAACACTAAAATGTAATCTTTATGTGCAGATGTCCTTTTTTAAACGAGAAAATTCATAAATATGAACCATAAATAATATCATGGACGTTTGCGAAAATGCAAAATTGAGTTAACAAAAACTTTTATATTAAGCGTAATATTTAAATCAAAATACTGTTTTTGGAAATATAATATTCGATTGGATTTAAACATTAACATCAAGGGAGATCGCTATTAAAATGTCAGTTTAACTACTTACCCAAAGCCAAAATTAGTAATTCTTTGACTAATATCATCATTTCAATAGCAAGATCACAGAGGTACTTATTAAAACTAACCGAAGTTCAAGTGGAAGCGAAATTTATATAACATATACTTCTCTTAAAAGCTAAAAAGAAATAAAAAAATGATGATAGAAAAGCATTATTCCCATTGATTAAGAGGAAGACGATTTGTGTTTTTTATCCTCAGATGACCATACAAAGCGAGAAAAGCCCTTAGGCCATTTACTCGGAAAACTTTTCCTTCCAATGGCTCTTTCACGTGGCTTTTTCTCACAGCTTCGTAATTTCTTGCGCAATATTTTTTGTTAATGACCAACCTGTTAAAATTTGCCTCGTTATGGGTAATCACCCCTACCCAGAGAACCAATTAAAATGAGAGTTTCTGGCGCAAAACGGCTATTGCCACTTGTTAAGGTAAACTTATTATCCCGAGTTTATTACGTCGCTCCGTACGTCATAAATATTGCAGATTCGAGTTAACTGGAGAGATTTATTCTGTTTTTTTGAGTGGAGTAAGAATGCATTTAGGTTTCCTAGTGCAATAAAATATCGCTTTGATTCCTTGAAAAACTCAAGCTTGCTAACCTGAAGCTTATATATTTTACTTTCATGGAAAGGTTTTTCGAGAGAAATTGCATTTGAACAATAAATTGATTCACATGCTTAAAAAGTTGCTCAGTTGTTTCCTACGCCTTAAATGAATGTCCTTAATTATTAATTTATTTTCTTATTTTATTGTACAAAAATAAAGTGAGCACCAACACTAGCGCCTATGGGGAAGCTTGAATCCTATATAAATACTGATCTAATAAACGTATTTGCTTGAAACAAAGTTTAGCCGAAAGAGGAATAACGTTAATACGGAACATATCCCTAAAAAAAGCTTTTTTTTTCCCTACATTTCTTCTTCTTTTGGGTTTTTAAGGCTGTTTTTGAAGCAATGGGAAAAGCTTAACATTACCGCCTAGGGATAAATAAAAAGCTTTATTATATTGTTATTAAAAGATAAATACTGAATAACAATACTATTTTTCAGCATGGAAAATTGGGATAGCCGTTGTACCAATGATTGTTAAATTAAATATTGAGTTCTTTCCCCTCAATTATATGCTGTCAAAATTATGAATATTAAAACTACATTCCGGAAATAGGTTGTAAAAATGTGTTAAAGATGTAATACAAAATAAAGTTTATGCATCGGCTATATGTATATAGAGTTGGGCATGCGTAACAGAAAAAAAAAAAAAAAAAAAGAAAACTAAGTAGTACTTGAAATGTAGCAAATGTTCACACGCAGATGACCCATTAGTACGATTCCCTCTAACAGTGTACTTTTCTGTGTGTTTTGTCTTTACGTATTGAACTATTTACGACTTTTTGCCGAAAATTTCGTATCAATTATGTGTTATCTGGGTAATAAGCAGTAATTTTATTTAAAAAAAAATAACTCAATCCTCATAAAAAAGGTCATATGCAACTCAAAAAATTGGACAATTACGCTTTTTTCTTACTTCCCATCCTTTTTTTCTTTTTTCTTTTCTTTCAACTCTTTTTTTGCACATTTTCAATGTATGTAAGTTTAAGAACTTAAGAACTTTTTTCACTTGCTTTTGCTGTTAAGATAGTCGGGATCATCTATTTTATAAGTATTACGTTTTTCTAGGATTTACAACATTTATTGTAATTATGTCATTGTGTCCTGTTTCGAAAAAAAAAACGGATTTACGAAAAATGATTAAGACTTTGAACCCTACAACTTAAACTTAAACACTGTGTTCATTTCTTGAATTCAGTTTTAGTTAAATGTTCATCATTCGCGAAAAATTCCAGATAGAAAAATTCAAGTCTTTTTTACGAGGACGTACATATATATATTTATGTATTTTATATATATATATATATATATATATATATTATTTTGATCGTCATTAATTTCTCCATTGTTTAACATAGAACTAACATTGACGATAGTAAGTTTGTCGTCTTTCATGAGGTAATTATTTTTGTTTTAAAGTTTAGTTCACAGTGTTTTTATTTTTAAGAAAATATTAAGGATTGAAATATAGGGTCATTCCATATCAAGTGATCCAAGGAATTTTACCTCACCCTTTTTGATTTCTTTCAAATTCGGCTCATCAACTGTACATCTCAAGGTTATTGAAAATCAAGGTTATTGAATTTTTATCTTGTTTAGTTTTTTAGTTATCAAGCTTTGATTTCGTAAAAAAACTCACATTTTTACATGCATGCTTCAACACAAAACAGACCATAACTCATCAACAAATAGAGATAAAAAGTTCTAGTAAAAAGCGTTTTGAAGTATATTGAATGCAGTTTTATATGATATGCATCATGACAAATTATATTAAAATTTTAAATTTTAAAAATGATCTTAAAATTTCAATTTTAAATTTCTCAAAAAACGTATCATTATTTTTTTTTTTTAAATTCTCAAATATTTCTGTGCATTTTATCATTGTCTATGCAAAATTTCAGCTTGGGGACTCAATGGGATCATATTTTCCCGAATTTTCAAAAGTATTTGATTTACCAAAAAAATGAGCATTTTTGTGATTCAAGCTATGTTAAGATGATGGTTTCTTAAAGGAGATGATTTAATTAGCCTTCTAAACACATCTATGCATGAGTGAACAAGCAAGGACATGTCTGTGCATGAAATGAACAAGTTCAAAATTTATCTGGGGGAGGGGGGCAACAAATACATACACATTTTTGTTTCATTATAGTTATTTTAATGTATTGTTTTCAAATTATTCAATAGTTATTTTTAAATTAACAAATTGACTTATTTTATGCAGTAATAATAATTTTTTCCTGATTAATTGTTTGATTTTAGATATATTTTAATGAGATATTAACGATATACGGGGAAAAAAGTATTTAACTAAACTCATCTGAAATTGTGATAGAAGGGCCACAACTGCTAGAATTTGCAGCTTTTGGTTGTTAGTCTTGATTTGCGCTTATGAGCTAATATTTGACAAAGCAAGAAAAGAAAAAACTGTGTAGCTTACCCCTCCCCCCTGAATAGGTTGTGGGTTACAAATAAAAATGAAAAAAAAAGGAAGCATTATAAGAAAAAACAAAGCTATTTGTTTTATCTACCAGTATAATCTAGCATTTCCATATCTCACGTCCAAAACATGAATAAAAAGTAATATGAGAAGGAAGGAAATTTAAAGGAGCTGCAACACAGATATTGCAGCTGCTGTGGAATGGCATTTCTATGCTACAGATCATGTGAAAGGAGTATGTGTTGACTTGGGCGGGACAGTGAAACGTCTTACTGCCAAAGCTAGCCTTCAAAAACTGCATTGAGATCAAATTCGGACACCAGCTCAACTTTTCAGTTGAAGTGTTATGAACATTCCTTTAATTCAGTTTTTTTATGTAACTGTTCAGGAATATTCAGAAGAAAGGGAGTTATTAAAAGATATATTTTTAAAAGCACTATCAGTCAAAGGAACACAGAAGTTTCACAGCTTTGTTCCATTCAGTGAACATGAAATTACAACAAAAGTGTGTAAACATAGTAATAACTTTCAGAAACAGAAATTCTTTGAAGAGAGTTCAAAGGTATGACAAACCTGAGAGGGTACATTACATGTGAATAACATGAAAGGTGTTGACTGGCTGAAGTAATTTAAACAGATGTACTTTTTTTCCTCTCATCTGATTTATATCCCATTAAAATATATCTGAAATCTGAGAATTAATCAGGAAAAATTATTATTACTGCATAAAATAAGTCAATTTGTTAATTTAAAAAAAACTATTGAATAATTTGAAAACAATACTTTGAAATAGCTATGACAAGACAAAAATGTGAATGTATTCGTTGCCCCCCTCCCCCAATTAAATTTTGAACTTTTTCATTTCATGCACAGACTTGTCCATGCTTGTTCACTCATGCATAGATGTGTTAAGAAGGCTGATTAAATCATCACCTTTAAGAAACCATCATCTTAAAATATCTTGAGAGTCATTCCATTTCAAATCAGGCAGGCAGGTCTGAAACTTGTCACATGACCTTCACAGATTTTTTGAAAAAAATTACAGTAGTTACAACTAAGGGACATATAAAATATCCCAAAAGGATTTTTCAAAAAAAAGAAATTATTTCTCTAGTTACAGACGTTTAAAATTTGGGACAAAGTTGGAAGTTTTCAGAAAATCAGCAAAACACTCACTTTTAAAATGGCCACTGTTTCAAAAGTTTTTAACCGATTCGAATGATTTTTTTCTATAAATAATGAAGTTATGGTATTTTATTTAGACACTAATTTTTAAAATTTAGTTGGCTTCATTGATAAAGAAAAAAAAAGTGTTTCTGAAGTGAAAAAATAGTGTTTGTTCCGATTTCATGATTTTTTTTTCTTATGAAAGAAATTTATTTTTGACAAAACAGAGGTGGCGATCTAAAGTGCTGTTATGGAAGTTTTGTATCAAATTTTATTGTAAGCATGAGATGCATATCCTCTCAGAATTTAAATTTTGAAATTTGAAAATGTTCAAAACTTACGATTTTTGAAGTGTGATTACTCAAAAAAGCCATTTTTTAAAAATCTGAAAATCTGCTCATTTGTGGCCCTTAAAGTGCTTAATGAGCTGCTATCAATTATATTGTGTATTTTTGCCCCAGGTATTGCATATGATTTTTCAAAAATGGCCTTTTGTGCGTTTCTCAAAAAAGCCAGAAATTCAAATTCGTTCTTATTTAATCACTTTAATATAATATTTAATCAATATTTATTAAGAAATATACTGTATTGTTACACAATTACTACAGATAAATTGTACTTAACCTTCTTAGAACTTAATTAGCTTCTAGCACAAAGCGTAGCTACTGTGATTTAATGCATGTTATTCTGTTCAATACAATTACTAGTTTCAAACTCACACGCTTTATATCAAATGCCAAGCAACAGCAAATGTAAAATTTATTGTAGGAATACAATCAAAACATTATTGGCTATCCCACAATACTGCTAAATAGTAAAAATCCCTAAAATAGTAATGCTTACATGGGACGCACGAGCAAACAAGAAGTGGAAAACAGAAAACTAACAGCCTCTTAAACAAATATAAGTCAGTGCATGATTTCTAAATAGGAACATGTATTGAAAGTGTGAATGAGAATTATTGAATGGGGCAAATTAAGAATGTATCACCGATGGTTTAGGGACACTATCGAGTAATTTGTACACAGATAATCTAGAACAAATATTTCAATAACCAGAATATAATACCACAACAAATATAACACCATCTGAACCCTCCTAGTCTTTGCATTTTTTTCGTAATAACGAGTAGAAGATGATTCAAGAACTTGATTCTACTTATTTTGCTTTAAGTACATAATTTCATATGCGTTTAAAACTATGTATATCAGTGATGTAACGTATTTGATGTAAAGTGTGCGAGTTTAAAACTAGTAATTGGATTGAACAGAATAACATGCATTAAATCACAATAGCTACGTTTTGTGCTAGGAGCTATTTAAGTTCTAAGAAGGTTAAGTACAATTTATCTGTAGTAATTGTGTAGCAATACAGTATATTTCTTAATAAATATTGATTAAATATTATATTAAAGTGATTAAATAAGAACGATGTTGAATTTCTGGCTTTTTTGAGAAACGCACAAAAGGCCATTTTTGAAAAATCATATAAAATATTTAGGGCAAAAATACACAATATAATTGATAGCAGCTCAGTAAGCACTTTAAGGGCAACAAATGAGCAGATTTTCAGATTTTTAAAAAATGGCTTTTTGGAGTAATCACACTTCAAAAATCGTAATTTTCGAACATTTTCAAATTTTCAAATTTAAATTCTGAGAGGATATGCAGCTCAGGCTTACAATAAAATTTGATACAAAACTTCCACAACAGCACTTTAGATCGCTACCTCTGTTTTGTCAAAAATAAATTTCTTAAATTAATTATTAAGAAAAAAAAATCATGAAGTCGGAACAAACACTATTTTTTCACTTCAGAAACACTTTTTTTGCTTTATCAATGAAACCAACTAAATTTTTGAAATTAGTGTCTAAATAAAATACCATCCCTTCATTATTTATAGAAAAAAAAATCATTCGAATCGGTTAAAAACTTTTGAAACAGTGGCCATTTTAAAAGTGAGTGTTTTGCTGATTTTCTGAAAACGGCCAACTTTGTCCCAAATTTTAAACGTCTGTAACTAGAGAAATATATTTTTTTCTGCAAAATCCTTTCATGATATTTTATATGTCCCTTAGTTGTAACTACTGTAATTTTTTCAAAAAAAATCGGTGAGGGTCATGTGACACCCTCTGCCTGATCTGAAATGGAATGGCTCTTGAATCACAAAAATGTTCATTTTTTGGTAAATCAAATATTTTTGAAAATTCGGGAAAATATGATAACATTGAGTCCCCAAGCTGAAATTTTGCATAGACAAAGACAAGATTCACAGAAATATTTGAGAATTTTTAAAAAAAATTAATGATACGTTTTTCGAGAAATTTAAAATTTAAATTTTAAGGTCATTTTTTTTAATTTAAAATTTTAATAAAATTTGTCATGATGCATATCATATAAAACTGCATTTAATATACTTCAAAATGCTTTTTACTAAAACTTTTTATCTCTATTTGTTGATGAGTTATGGTCTGTTTTGTGTTGAAGCATACATGTAAAAATGTGAGGTTTTTACAAAATCAAGGCCTGATAACTAAAAAACTAAACAAGATAAAAATCTAAAAATTTGGATTTTTAATTACCTTGAGGGGTGCAGTTGATAAGCCAAATTTGAAAAAAAACGAAGAAGGTGAGGACAATTTTTTCTCAAATTTTGGATCACTTGACATGGAATGACCCTATATTATTATTATTATTGTTATTCTGTAATGAATCAAGAAAATGAGTTGCAAGCTTCATCCGCATAATGGCATTGCATAAAAACTATTTTCCCCATTAAATCATTATCTTTTTTTTTCTTTAAATTCAGTTGTAAAGTTTTATCTTAAAGTTTATACTGAAAGGAATTTTGAAGAGATTCAGTTCTGCTTTTTCAAACCTATTGAAGGAATACGCAGTTTTAAAATTTTTCTTTTCTAAAATAGTTATAGTTACAAGTTACTGAAATATAGCACCTTGCGCTTGCAATATTAACTTCGGTTTCGTTTATATAGTAAGTACATTTTTAATACGTACTTTTTTTTTTTGATATTAAGAATTTTAACTGTTAAAAATGTATACAAGAGTATGTAGAGTTACAATAGCTAGTGTTACAAATTCGATGTTGTGAGGAACTTAGCTTCTTGAGCTATGGATAAACTTCTTGTTTTTGATGTCATTAAGAAATATATGTAATTAAGACTGTATTAAATCGAGAACAGTTTTGATATGGCACTTCATTTGCGCCAACTTTTATATTGTTATAATAAAAACCAATTAAACTGTGTCTCGTCATCTGTGTATCCATTAAAAAGTAATAATAATCAATAAATGAAAATAACAAGAGTGACGTATATATCCTCTAGAAAGTTCACAAATTGAAAACATATTGTTTTTAGCCACAGTCATTTGAATTTCTAATTAAACGTGACAGGAAAACCCACAGAATTGCATTTGCGTAAATTGTGTGGTTACAGATTTGTTATTTTCTACTTTCCTCAAGATAAGAATACATTTGAAAATTATTAAAGTGAACAGCAATTAACGAAGTGTTTGTGATTCTCTTATTTTTTTCTGGGAATAATTTCTGAAAGCATTGGAAATAAGGTAAATAGTACAGATGTTTTATTTAGGATTACAAATCTGTGTAATCGTTAACCAGTTCGAACAAATTTTCTTTGTAAAGTTGGGAAACAGCTTTATTTTTAAATGCTTGTTTTTCCTAAACATTAATATATTAAATTTATATGAAAAAAGGTAATAATAGTAATTCATCAAAACAATTCTTCTAGAACCGTGGGTAGTCAGTAGAGTTTGATTGAGTTACAATACTCTAGTAAAGCATCTGTTCAGTTTTACACTTTGAGAATTTTTTTAAAACTAAATTTTATTTTATTTATTTATTTATTTATTTTTGAGTTATAATGTATCATGAAACTAGACAAAGGCTTTTTTTTTATTGATGTCAGAATTGCTGTACATAATAAATAAATACAGTTCGAAACCAATCGTTAGGCTTTTAACTTTCAGAAGTAATTATTTACCTATAAACATTTTTTTTTTAATAAAAGTTCCCATTATAAACCTCCTTTTGAAAAACATGCTCTGTTTATTGAAATATTGTTTAGTTAACTTCTTTGAGAGATGCACAAAGGATGTGATTGTTGTGACACGCTGTCTAATCCTTAACAAGTTCCCAGATAGTAGTTTTCCTAGTACTTCATTTTTCGGTTTTCAATATGTGGAGGCAATAAACGCTCCCGTTGCTTCTCTGCACCGAAATAAATTCCGTTTGGAGCAGTATAAACAGTTTGCGATTCATGAGCCATTAAATGCGAAACAAACACAAAAAATCAATATATTTTTCGAATACTCACGTTAAATTTTTATTTCGTGTAATAGAATATTATATTGTACAAAAATATTCAAGTTTATGAGTTATTATAGTACATTAAAATTGAGAGATTTTTTTTAAACACATATTTAACACTTGATGTACATCAAAAAAATTATTCGGCTCTTTTTGAAGGGGTAATCTTTCAATACCAGGTTCTAGCCTACTTTCCAGTAAAAGTTGTTGAAGCCGAATCTGATAGAGGTCGCTATATCTGCGGCCACTGAAATGCTGTGTGTTGCGATGGCAACAGATTCTGAAGAAGTGTGTAATGTGTTTTTTGGCAGCCATTGTTGAGCGTTGTCTCGTGAGCGGAGTGGACTTCTGCCTTTTATTAGAATTTTTATGTGAGAGTGTTTATTATAGGCTTTCCTTCTCCCGTCGGTATGCATGATTAGTCGTTTAGTGTTTTGTTACCCTTGTGCATGGATAACAAGATGTATACGAAATATGAGTGGTGAACAACCATGAATAAAGACTGATTACATATGACTTCAAGAGGTGTTTTCTTTATTGCATTGCCAAGGGCGAATCGGCATAGTCTAGATGTGTACGGCCGTCGAATGAGTCAGAGTAAAATTAAAAGTTATATATATATATATATATATATATATATGATAGAAGGCTTAATGTATCATAAAAATATCGTTAGAAATAAAGAAAAGTCAAAAATAAGTCAAGTAATTGAAAAAAGATTGAAAAAAAAAAATGAATGTGGGGTTTTAAAATTGGAAAACAAAAAGCGTCTGTCGGTCTGTCTGTACCCCCTCCCCTCAATAGCTTTTGAGGCAATACGATCAAGTACGATTCAAAAGATTTTTTTTTTTTTTTTTTTGCATTCGAAAGATGTCGGCGGGATCTTATTTGCATATTTATATACATATATATTTTTATTCGAACAATTTTTCGCTTAATTTTGAACAGTTCAAAAAAGTTTAACATATAAGAGGAAATATGAAGCAAATTGCATTACCTGGGCATTAGATCCAAGCTCCTTTGAACAGGCTTGGAACTCTCTACGAGATTTTTTTTTTGAACAATTTTTATTTAATTTTGAGCAGTTCAATTTTTTTTACATTAGTGCACACAGTGAAATTTCAATCCTATATAAATTCTGATATAAGAGACAGATTTGTTTCGAGCAAACTTTATCGGAAGTATCTTATGACATGAAACAAATACTAAGTTCATTCAGAACTAAGCAAGCATATTTTCTTATGAATTTTTTAGATTTTTAGTTATATTTCTGAAGGAATGAATGAATAAATGAATGGGTGAAAGAAAGAATGAATAAATGACTGAATGAATGAATGCATTAATGAATGAATAAATGCATGAACGAATGAAGGGATATGTATCAATCGTAGAAAAAGGTATATTTGAGGCAATTAAGAACTGAAGCTAAGTGGGAAAGAGAGGAAGGTTGATAGTTTATGAATTTTATGCTGGTATATACGGGAACTATAGTTGGCTCGTATGGTTCTAGACGGAATTTGTTATTCATCAACTGTTTTACATTTGCTTTGAATCAGTTTAATGAGAAGCGAAATTTTCGAAAGTGAAGAGAAAATACATAGTTTTCTTTTTTTGTTTTTTTAATTTATAAAAAAATAAAAAAATAATTAGGAAGCAAATATTTTCCTTATGACAATTAGTTTTACATTAATGAAGAATCTTAATACTTTCTGCATTTCAAAAGAAAAAAAAAAGATAATCCCGACATTTTAATACAACATCTTTGTGCATTGCATGTAACCTCACTAACTTACGTTCCAACTCATGTTCAAACCCTCTCACCCTTCCCTTGAATTCAACATTAACACAAACTGGCAGCCTTTTAATGACTTATTCTGCACTTTGGATAAAACATTAAAACTACTTGAGATAAAAAAACTTTAATGAGCCTTTTAAAAACACAGCAAGGTAAATAATTCTTCACTGAATATTTTTTTTTTATTGATTGTTTTATTAAGATTACAGTATACTTGCAGTTCTGTTACTTGTGAAAGTAAATTCAATAAGTTTTCTGTGAGCATTTGGAGTAATCTACATTTGATAATCTTATAATAGTAAAAACATTCACATGTTTTTTATAGAAGGTGATTATACCGGAATCGAGAAAACATGGCAAAGTTTAAAATGTCAGCACTTATAATAAGATGTTCGTAGTTCCTTTCAAAAATGCTCTAGTCTGAACAAACGTGAAATATGCCTTTTTTTTCCCTCTCTCTCTGTCACTCTTGGAGTAACAATGTTACATATGTTTGGTGTGTATATATATATATATATATATATATATATATTGGAAAATAGTGAAGATGTATAAGATAGGTTCATAAAAAAGTGGGTTTTTATTCAGTTTCAACTTGCACCCTATAGTTAACTTCTGAAAATGTTATGAAATATGTAATAATATATCACTTTGACTGTTAAAAAAAAAAACGTTATTAACAGAAACATTTCTGAAAACCTAATGTAGAAAATATGCAGATATTCTAAAACTACTTTCGGTAATATCTGTATGTATAAAAAGACAGTTTTAAATTATAAACTATAATAGTTACTCCATTATATCAATTCCAGGGAAACACGTACATCTATTGCTAAACAATGGATCTGCTACATATTTCTGAGTACAGTCAAGATTTTGAAAGTATTAAAAAACCTGTTTATTAAGTAGTGCAATTGTTGAAACAAAGCCCTTTGGTTAAAATTTAAAACGTTGTATTGAAATATACACGTAGATAAAAAATAAATATACGTCCAATTGGAAAAATGATTATATTTTATACATAATAATATCCGATGAATCATAGTGAGCAAATATTTAACTAAATAAGCTTTCTTTGTAATTATATTTTGGGTCTTAAAATAATTAAATTTATTTTGTGTAAAATTTGTAAAATGTACGAAAATTATAACAAAGTTTAATTCCAAGATATGGATCTCTTTTTTATTGTCATAGGTCCTTTTTTTTTGCTATAGGTTTGAGAACGTTACTTAAAGTTATTTCGCCAGTAAAACTCATTTCATTCTTAAAAAATAGAAACAATTTATGTTATTGTTTTTCTATTTATTAAAAATATAGTTAAAACCCTAATTTATTCTAAACACACCAAACAGAATTTGTTTTCAAAACACCAATTTACAATAATTGCTCAAAATATTATATTGGTGATTTGTTTGAGCTAGATTAATTTTCTGGAAAGTGGAATTTATACCAAAGAAAGCGGAATAATTAAAAAATATTCATAAAAAATAAAAACTATTTGCACAAATCACTTGTATTTTTCTTCTTTAGAAAGAGCTTTTTTTCAATTAACTACTGTAAGTTTACAAATACAACATGTCTTTGATGGCAGGTTTCAGTATAAGTGTTAAATAAGCTAACTTATTACATTGCATTTTACATTATAAACTCACGAAATGGCTAATTCAATATTAAATCAAATTGATGAAATTATTTTCGCACGTAACTGCTGAGTAATAGTAACTATGCGTGCTCCCCGCAAATTGATTTAAAAGAAGTTTTGAATTATTAGATAATGTTGAAAATTCTTCTAGTAAATACATGGAAGTTAATGATGTGGCCAAAACAAGCTCTGCGTAACGAAGAAATCCTTGAAGAGCTACTAGAACTGTCTAGAACCTGTTTCTGCACTCATCACGAGACGATTCTGAAACAAAAAACCCCGCCAAGGAACAAGGAAAATGATCAATTACTTAAACCTCCACATGCAACAAAGGGACAGTGAAGTATTGAATGTCATAAGAAACAGGAAAATTGCTGTCACTTCTCTTGGCAAAAGCACCGGTTCAGCGCTCAGCAAACAAAATTTTAAATCAAGAGATCTTAGGAAAAAGTTCGTACCGGTCAAGAGAAAATGTTTCCTTGTGATGACCTTGCCGTTTTGGGTTTCGCTAAAATTTGTCGCTTTACATGACCTCTAAATGGTTTAGTCATACGAGGAAAACACTACTTTGTGTTGACTCTTACAAAGAGTCAGATGGTTAAATCTTTTGAGGAAAGGTTTGAATTTTTCTATTGTTGAGGCTTTAAAGCATTCCTACGCAACTCAAACAAGCTTCAAAAAATGTTCTTTAACGTTGAATATGAAATGAGTTACAGAAAGTTACGATATTTCTTTAGAAATTTCTAAAGAGTTGTTTATTCAATTGTTTACTCTAAGCAATCCTCATTGTTTGTTCAAAAAGTAAAGAATGAAATTGACATAAAAAAAGTCTGCTAAGCAACTAAATTTTAGTACCCAAAGATTTCTTGAATAGAAAAAGAGCTTAAAATTTTTGCTGCTAATTTATAAGTATTGAAAGGACAAAAAATAACGTTTCTTAATTTATAGAACCCAAGTTTGTGAGTTTTCTTTACATTTCTATCGAACCTGCTTATAGTTGAAGTATCATGAAATATTTTTAAAACCACTGTAAGAACAAAGGAAAAAAATATATAGTAAAGTATTAAAAGTAATTTTTAAAAAAATGATTATTTTCATTTCAACTCCAACGATGGCAGCAGAATATTAAAGAAGACATTTGAAATATTTAGAATATGCAAAAATAGGTTTTTTATAAACTTATTCGTAAGTCAAAAAAAAAAAAGAATCATATATTAAGAAGGTATAAAAAGCTAAAAAAATAAAAATAAATTTTGATAGGGTAATCTAGCCAGTGACTTAATACTTGCGTACAATTCCATTTCTTTTTCTTTTTCTTTTTTTAAGGTTGAAGTATGCAAAAACACTAACTTTAGGCGAGAAATAAATTTCAAGTGAAAATACTCTGCAAATGCACGCTTCAAATTAGGCAAACGCACTAAACACAGCAAATGCATTGATTAAAAGAATGATGATTCATCAAAAAATTAAGTGTATAGACAAAGTTATGGCAAACCGACGGGTTATTTCAATATTGAAGCTTTACATTACATTAGACCTGAAAATACCAAAATCAGAAACCTATCTCACCTTGTCAGACCCCGTCAAAGTCACCCACAAAATTGCAATGAGGGAACGATTATGCATAGCAATATTGCTCCCATTGCATTATTATTAAGCACTGAAAGCACGGATTCTCACCTTTGACGAAATTATTTCATATGCAGCTTTTCATCAGTTTAAGGAATTTCTTGCATTAACTGAGCTCAGAATTTACCAGATTAAAAAGTTCAGAAATGATAGGTCCAGGGCAATACTGATAAATAAATTTTCAAAGCTAAATGTTCTAAAGCAGGAAATATCTGGAATGTGTAATAATGAATGAATAAATTAAGTGCTGTTGTCAATGATCAAGATTCATTTTTTTTAAAGAGAAAAATTTTTAAGAAAAAAAAGCTTTTGATTTTTAAAGGAAGATTATAATAAGGATTTTTATCTATAGTATCAGTTGCAGAAAAAAATAAATCTGAATCCAACTGTATAATCAGGAAATGTAAAATTAGAATACAAGTAAGGAAGATTAAAAGAATTAGGACTTGTCATTTTAAATAGCTTATAAGATGCAAGAGTTTTTTAATAATATAATTTTCCTGAATTTTTGATAATTCATGGGTAGTAGTGATCTCTTGTTCATTTTTAATAGTAGTCGCACCACATTTTTTTTACAACAAATAAAATAATTGCTAATAACTACGCCTAAGCTAATGCTTGTATTTTTTAAACACAAATTTAGAGTTCTTTGCTTTATTCCAGAACAAATCTAAAATTTAGGCAAATGGTTTTTTTTTTTGTTGTTTCTTTTGTTTCATTTTATTTCTACTGGACACCATCTCTTTCAGCGGCACCACAATGAGTGTGGTACCATCGCCACATAATAATTTTGACATCCAGTTTCTTCACCTGAAAAGGTGAGCACCCTCTGTTGATGCAAAATTGCACTAGGAATTTAATTTAGCCAAAAATATCCAAGTCAAATGTCTACTCAAGGGATCTTTTGCATGCCGCATAATCAAACTACATGAGCGAAGACTATTTCATGCATCTTTGAAATCCACCTACACTGCCAGGCTTGATCTTATGACCTGGGGCGGGCGAGTCCCGCGCCTTACTACGACGCCACTGCTTGAAAAAAATTGTTATTTTACCTTTAAGTTTACTTTGGTATGTAAAATGCACATACTATGGTTAATATTGGTCTAATTGCTTGGAAATAAGTTAAACTTATTTGAATTTTGCCACTATTTCCTATGCTTTTAAAACTTGTGCACAACATTACAATGTAAATTAGTTACATCTATGAATATTTAGTTCAGAAGAACATGAAGTGTAACAAATGTATCATGAAACATTCGTTCGTTGTTGCTAAGAATTTGCAAGTTTAGTATGAATAGCTTTATATACACAATTTTTGAGAACTAAATAGATAAGGTATGCAGCATTTTTATTATCCGTCCTTTTCAGGGTAGTATATACCGTATCTTGGGGCTACTAGACCCCGCCCACCCGAAAGAAAAAACTTTTTAATTTATTCTGGTTCTGTCATTTTAAAATTGTGTATGTATTGCACTATATCTCTGCGAGGCTTCTGAGATGCTAACAGGATAGATTTAAACTTGATTTATTCACTTGTTTCTTTTCTTTTCTTTTTGCCTTCTAGTAACCATCTAAGTAATCACACTATGTTGTGTACAAAACAAGAGAGACTTCATAAAAGTTTCAAACCTATTAAAGTGTTAAACTGCTTTACTTTTAAAAAACCGGTAGATGTATTTACGATCTTTATTCTTTCTCAGGGAAAAAAATTATTAGTCTAACATCTAAGCATCGGCTTACTTTTCCTCTTTTACAAGCACCACATCATTGTTTAAGTCAAGTTTAGGTTTTCAGGAAAAAATCTAAAATATTTCTTTTCTTTTTAAATAAGATCAATATCAATTCTTGAATAAGCTAACGTTTTCTGTAGACGTTATCTCAAAAATATCTTACGCGAAACAAAAACAAAAATCTTTGTTGCATCTCTGTCAACTAGTCCCATATCCTTCAAATCTGCAATTTGCAAAACTTCCTTTAAATCAATGTCAAATATTATTACCTTTAAATAATGCAATGTTCGGTAATCATTACGGAATATTTTTCTGTATTTCTCATCTCTCTCTCGAAATAAAATATCAGCTGTATCTTTTCAAGAAAACAAAATAAATGCTTATTAAAATCTTTATTTTCATACATTTGAAAACGTTACATGATTTTTTTATCTTCAAATGAATTATGTTGTGTATATACAGTTGCTTGTATGAACAGTGAATGATTGACAGCGTCTGCAGCTTCTAGAACTGACCTTTTTCATTTTTTTTTCAAAAGAAAAAAAATCAATATATTTTATCACTGATTTTTGAGTGTCTAGACATATATTTAAAGTTTTTTCTTATTCATTACATGTTGGTGAAAATTAATTTTAAAAAATGGAAGAGGATAATTTCATATATTATTTCAAGTATTGTTAAAAAACTATATATATTTTTAAGTAAACAAAAAACAAGATAAGAAAAAAATATTTGGCTACATTATATGTACATGATTCCAAATTAATTAACTATGCAATTACTTTTACTCCAGAGTATTAACTTCAAAAAAGTTAGAAATTGAAGAGCATTTAATAATTCAATCATTAAAATCGTTGTAATCTTATCATAAAAGCTTAATAAGCTGCTTGTTTTTTTACTGAAATCGATAAAATTTCTGATAATTAAATTAAAAATAAGTTACGAAATTGCTGGTTTCTTGATCACAGATTCTTATTCTTCTTTTTTGTCTACATATTTCCGAATACTGTATCCAGGAGCTTTCCGAGTTGGGACTTATTCTCGGCTCCCTTCGATGGAGAACCGACGGGAGGGAGAACTTCAGAACATTCTTCGGCTTCTGGGTCGTATCGTTGGCACATCGTGGTGGGCAAATCAGTGGTGATCATGTTCATGATGCTCCTTGTCATTTCGATAGCCTCATCCCCACATCGTCTGCGGGTCATTTCGTCCATGGCAACATGGAATCGACGGAAACCACTGGAAAAAAAATCCCAAATTATATATTTTTCAAACTTTCAATCTAACAAGTTTTTTTTTTTTTTTTTTTTTTTTTTAACTTCGCTCTTCCAGAATACGGCAACTCAATACAATAAAATGTAGACAAAGAGCAGAAAAGAATTTCAGAATTGTGTTTTTAAATTGGTCTTATAGAATAATTTTGTCGCCAAATTTGGAGGCAACAAGTCTTGAAATAGAGTTTAATTATTAAAGCAACCTACGAGGATGAAAATTAGCCTTTAGTACCAACATTTCTCAATAATTTTAGACCTGATCATAGGGTGATATTCATTTGTATATTTGCAATTGATTTGTTAGCTTGGCTCAATTTTGCACTTTTTTCTCTTCAAATTTCTAATGTGTAGCGTACATATTGGTTCTTAACCATTGCCGACCACTGCGTTCCCAGATATTGTTATCAACTCTTTCCGTGGCACCACAATGAATGTGGTACCATTGCCATATAAGAATTTTGACGTCCAGTTTCTTCACCTGAAACGGTGAGCACCTGGACTCTGCTGGTGAGAAATTGAACTAGAAATTTAATTTAGCCGAGAGTATGTAACCCAAATGTCAACTCAAAGGATCTTTTACATGCCGCATACTTATACGACAGGGGCGCAAACGATTTGCCGCATCTTGCAATCCACCGACACTGCCAAGCTCGATCCTATCCCTCAGAATTATTTTATCAATCGATTTTCATTTTATTCTAATGTTTGTCTATTTCTACCTTAATTTATAAATAACTTCTTATTCCGTCTGCATACTTTTAAAAAATACTTATTCTTATCTGGCTACGTTTTAAGGTAAATTTCTCTATTTATAAAGACTCATTTTTATCTGAATTTACCGGTAAAAATGTATCTAAGCTTCGTAATTAAAGTATTCGATCCGAAACTGATCCTCAAAGGAGAAAAAGAAATCTATAATTATATGAGATAGTGAAAAACATACAGGTGTACGCCAAATTTTTTTTGAAAATGTAGTTCATTCAATTTTCCATAATATGGGATGTCATTTACATTTATTTCCATAAACTAAGGATACTTCACAAAATTAGCAGCATATGGCACCATTTGGGGTTTTTTTCCTTATCAATACCGTCCCATAAAAACCGTAATGCAAAATACCGTTTTTATCAAAATATTAATCACTGGATTTAACACCACTAAGTTTCTCATCACCTCATATAGCCCGAATTGACTTTTAAAACATTTAGTTTCCCAGTTTGTGTATTCTTGACTAATGAGATAGCTATCAGAGTTTACGTCATTCTGTCTTAGCCCACTTAAGATAATTTTCCGACAGTTCATAAGGTAAAGTCCTGATCACACCCTCAAAGGCTTCCAAAACACAAACACAAAAAAAAAAAAAAAAAAAAAAAAACCTAATTAGTTATTTTTCAGTGAAGTAACAGGGCCCAACGTAAATCCCTGGAAGAAAGTTAAAGAGTTTTTATCTGTCTAACTGGTATTGATGTTGTTTTCCTATTAATTCTGAATTTTCTTTAAGTACAGATTACAGCAATGAAATAAGATGTTGAATGAAATGAGAGTTCCAAAAAAAAGACCAATCTCATTTTTAGGTTATTTCGTATTCTAAATCTCTACTTTTAGGGTTCATATATTTGTGCCTTGTAGACCAGAAGAGAGAACACGAAGCATTTGTACGTTTATTGCTCTTATGGAATTCAAAGAAACTTTATAAACGTTGATGGAGTCATCGTGCAGGAAGCTAGTAGCTTGTTGCCAGTACCGTTTCTTGCTAAAATATCGTTCATAAGTTCACCGCTACAAGTCTCATTGTAATATGACACAAATTTGGTTTTGATAATGGAAAATCCTTAGTGAAAAAGGATATAAATATGCCCTGCTATAAGAACTAACATAGTACTTACCAGCACAAAAGTGGGAATCTTTTATTGAAGGTAGTATCAAAGAGGGTTTCGATGACAACTTGTAGATCTTTCATATATGATTTAAATTCATCACTGTCTGCTCCTTCTGCCAAGCATTCACCATGTCTCAAGTAACCTTCGAAATATATATCACAATTAATGTTAAGTTGTTAAAACCTATATGAAAACAACATATTTAAGCCTTACTATTTTAAAGTTCAGTTTACGGATTGATATTATGTTAAAGAAATAAATTACATTTTAGTAGTAACTAGCAGAAGACGAAAAAGTGGTAATGATTGTCCATGGTCTGCACAAGTGCTTTGAATGTTTATTTATTTTGACAATTCACTACTTAACTTTAACTTCTATTTTTAATAACAAATAAAGTGTTTAACTAAACATTAAATACGAATGTTAAGATTTTACAAGTTCACTGCATAACGTTAACTAAATGAATTTTCGAAAGTAACTTCAACTTACGTGCTCGGACTTCAGATCCTGGGGTACAAATCTGTGTAGCAACTTCTTCTGATCCACTTAAAAGTCCGATGACCTCTCTTTGTAGTGGAGACAGACACTTGGAAGAATAGTTGCCCATGCAATCACTAACCTCCTTCATTGTCCTGCAATGAAAGTAGTAGTAATTAAAGTTTAATAAAAGCGAAATTGCATTAACATACCATGGTAAAGAGAACTATCATTTTTTTAAAATTGAAATAGAAGTTTTCCATCACTTTTGAATTTTTATCACTTATTAAGACAGAGGAAATTCTTAAGAAAAACTAAATGACTGTTTTTTTAAAAATAAAGCTATAAAAATAAAGAGAAATAAGAAAGAAAATATAAGAAATGTTTAATGTATGAAGGAATGAATATATGTGTCAGCAAAAAGGTCTCCAAAGGTAAATTCTAAAATTATTCAAAATTTTCTGAGAAAAAAATATATCTTATTATAGTTATTTTTAGTGAAATTGTATTTTCCTTTTTAACGCATAGCTTTCTTAGTTTTGATATTTCGTATATTTTTAAATAACATAAGCATTTTTTGGTAACGTTTTCAGAAATTTTATTCTTAAAAATCCGTTAACAATTGAAGCATATTTCATTTTATGCATGTTTACGGCACATAATCAATAGTGAATTTAATAAAATTTGTTTTTGCTGCTTTTGTTTAGTAACAAATACTTTTCAAAAAACAAATAACTTAAAATAAAGATATAAATAATTTTAATAAAATAATCCTGAGATCAAACAGCGCAACACTTTAATATTTTTTCAAATTCAAAATGTATTATATATCGATATTAAAGTTGTGTGAGATTTGAGTACTAACATTAGGTTTATCGACAAATTACACTTTTGAATCTGATGGGAAATATTTTCAGCTACCAATTATTTTCAGTATCTTTCATATGATCATTAAGTAAGTGACCTAATTTTCAAGCGTCCTGCAATGAAAAACCGAAAGAACAATATTTTCAAAATTCCTCTTAAAATGCATCTTTCCAACCTTACATGATTTGATTAAATTGGTATTTCTCAATATTTTCTTTAAACTGTTCTTTGAAATAGTTATTTCGTATCTAGGATGTTTTTAAGTGACATGAACTTTTATTAACTTTCTGTTTTTAATAAAACTTATATTTTCATTCAATTGGAAAACTCTACTTGCAATGTTTCTATTTCATCACATTAACGTAAATAAAGCAGAATTAAATTATATTTTAGTAGAAATAGATTATGGCCTTCGATAAGTAAATGAAAGTATTTCTCAAAATGAATTTTCATCAAAGAGTCACATATTTGTTGCTTACGTGAATTAGTTTTCCAAAAGTAGCAAAAGTTTATTAAAAAGCATGAAATGTCATATAATTTGCAATTAAATATATGAAACATTAACAATAAAATAACCAGTTTTTGTCTTTTCATAGAAAACTCTAAGTTGTGTTTTAAGTTATGCAACCTGTACAGTTAAAATATATATGTATTTACTAAAGTTAATACACTTTTGAATTGTTCTTTTCCTGTGAAGTTTTTCTTTCTATAGAAATGTTGAGTTTAGTGAAATATATTCAAGAAGAGCTTTGTGCTGTATATTACATTTTGGAGTAGTTTACATTTAGACTGCAAAAGGTAATCAAAATCTACAAGTTACCAGTAACATGTAAGGTCTGAACCGAGGAGTTTGCAGATGATTAGGAATCTTCTATAGACGCCGCGATATTATTGGTTTCAGTCTTTGCTGATTCATTGATTGAGAATTGATTTTGCTGGTTTGCTGGGGGACTGTAAATTACGATTACACGTCATAGTTTAGTATTTTTTTAATACACTTTTTTTATTTCTTCATTTATTTACTTGCATTTTTATGTCCGCGTTTCCGTTAATGATGCATGAATTCATCCAAAGCGTTGTTATATGTAAAAATGCAATTTTGTAAAACCAGCTTCTTTATGCCTATTATACTGCTTTTCAATTAGGCAATACGATATGCTACAGTAGGTACTCAGATTGTTCGCATCAGCATTGTGAAGTGATATTTTGAGAACATGTATTTATTCTTTAAATGCAAGCACGGACAAGTATTTCAAGACGATATTTTCGTCGTCAATCAAAGAGACAAAGCCTTAACTGCAATTCCTAATCGCAAGAAAATCTTCTAGAAACGAATTGTTCTTTTTTTTTTTCTTTTTAGTTTTAAAGTATGGTTGTAAGACTGATTGGATACTTACTCGCACCACTCAGTAACTTTCTCATCATCAGGGGGAATTCCGTTACTTTGGTAATGGAACATGCCTATGGCCATGCAGAGGTCTACTTCCCTCATATGGCATGCTTGAGAGTAGGCCTCGTGGGCAGCTGAAGAATTAAAAACAACATACATAAGTATTCTGATAATAAGAAAAAATATAGAAAATAATGTGTACTACAAACAATGAAAAAAAAAAGGCTCTGAAGCATTTAAAATAGTTATTACGGTGCTCCCAAAGAAGTTATAAAGGAAAATAGGTAGTTTTAAAGGGAAAAAACATACATCAAAAGTCAACTAGTTAAACTAAAATATAATTAACATATTAAAAAGTGTAATTTATTAAATATGTTATTGTAATTAAATAGATATGAAAACATCATGTAATTACGTAAAAACTTTCAGTTTCTGCGTCTTTTTAAAGTAACTGCTAGCTTAGAAAGCCTGAAGGTGACAAACAGATTTGCAGCTTATTTAACAGCAGAAAGTATTTGAATTGAAATCGGTGATGAATTCCAATGCAAAATTACAAATGAAAAGCAGCAGAAATAAACTCTATTTAAAAAGTATCAGCAGCTTATTTGTTTTACGTGCTGTATGTTAAAGAGAAAGCAGCTATTCAAAATCTTCGCACATTTTATACTGAAGAAAAAAAATAAGAAATCTGATGTGACTCTAAGAATACTATACAGTAAAAAAAAATAAGGTAAGAGCATAAAAGGAAAATACAATACCTAAAAATAAAAAATCCCCTAAAATCCAGTCCTGGTTAAAATTATACCTGACATAAAAGTTCCGTTTACAAACACATTTTACCTATTTATAACACATTATATAGAGCATTAAGAAAAGAAACAAGCTACCCTCTGAGATATCTTGATGAAACACAATGTAGAAATAGGGGGAATAATTTACTAACGTTTCTTCTATTTAAGTTTGATTATGATATAAGGAGTCAAAATGTTTTTTTTTCTCTTAGGTAAACAATGGGAAATCTTCAGACAGTAACAACTATAAAATGATAAGTTAAGATTTTTCGTAACTCGACGGTTCTTAATTGAAATATGTTTAAGCCTAGAAGGAAAGTCGAAATCTAACTTACCAACTGCCAAAACAAGAACTGCTAACAGAAATTTCATCTTGAAGAGGTAAATTTACAATTAACTGAGATTGAACGTAAGTCTTAAAGCTGCTTACAAATTCTGAATCTATCCTAGACCATAATCATCTTTTATATACACCTTGGGGAAACTTGTTTTTATTTCTTTATTCTGTTTTCTATTTTAATGTTTTTATTAACAGGTGCAACGTCACTACTTTCGAGAAAATAAATTATAAAGCGCACATAAAAAATGTAAACGTCCCAACGGACGTCAATTAACCAACATGTAATCTACGTCATAAAGCTGTCGGGATTGAAAGTAAACTAAGAAATAAAATAAACTGAAATCTAAGGAATTTCATTAGCTCCCCTGCGTATACCCCTTTGGACATGAAGCCGTCTTGTTTCGAATGTGGCCACTCCCCAAAATAGTTGCACAACCTGAATCCTCGTTAGAAAAGTATCTCGCCTAGGGGCTTGGGACCTTGAGAAAGTGAATGTGCATCGTCGTTTTAGCAAAAGGGCGACCTTCCAGGTGGAAGCGACAGTTGATGCATAGGTTTCAACTCCACACTTCCAGAACTTCATTCGATAACGAATACCTGAAATTATGTATTGCACTTTTACATCACGACCTGCAACAGCAAAGCAATTCGTTAGCTTCGCAACGTGATTGACGCGTTTCCTTATATGCTATGCGATATTGGACGCAAGATACTTCGATATGCTTTTGTTTTCCCACACAAATAAATTCGTATCCTATCCAGTCAACAACTTAATAAACAACGTCTGGATTGCAGTTTTTTGCCCCCCTTTTTCATTATTAGTGCTGCCCAGCACGCAATTTTACTTGCAGGAAATTTTAGAGAAACAATGGAAGCATACTTTAGGAAATCCGTATGACTAGAAGTTAACAGTATAAAACTACTACGATAAAAATAAATGCAATTAACGGCATAACTTTCCCAAATAGAAAACAAAAAATATAATAATAAAACTATATCTTTCTCTTTTTTATTCTGTACGAAAATTAATTAATTAAAATGGTTTAAGTTTGAGGAGCAGTTAATTAGCTGTACGTTGACGGGTTTGCCCTCAGGTTCAGGTCAAATGCAATACCTATGACTGAGAAGTTACTCCATATGTTTTTATGAAATAAAATGTAGCCCTGTAAGTCAAACCCTGTAAATACAGAAATAGTGTTTTCACGTAATTTTTAAAGTAATCTTATGCTTTGTAGTTTTTTTTTTTTTCATCAACGAAATTATTCATTTTATACTTTTTTTTGGGGGGGGGAGGGGGGAGGGGGGAGGGAAGATATAATATTCATCTTCGGACAAAATGGAATATGTCTCATGTTTTAAGCTGCTTGCCTTTACCACATTCAAAAACATGCATAACAAGGGTCGGCCATTTCTCTTGCAGTAGACTATCCATGAAACTGAATTCAGCTGGTTGAATCCCAATTCCTGAAGATACAACGTACAGTAATTATGAAGACTTTGTCGCGTCATTAGTGTCAACTTATTCAAGAGTGTAAGTATGATCAGACATTTAGGGTCATTTTTGTTATCAACTGCGCAATTATAAAAAGGAAATTTAGCAGTGTAAATTATAGGTGCAACTAAACTCACATTTGAATGATTATTTAAAAAATCGGGGGGGGGGGGGCTCTTATTTCAAGCTTCGTTGCATTTTCTTTCACATATTTAAACTTTTTAGGTATTTTTTAAAATGAGAATAAAAATCATTTATAAAGGGATTAAAATTTTTTGTAAAGATTAAGGGGACTTGGCACCTTTCAAATGTAGAAAATGGCCGAAAATATTTCAATAAAAAATTTTTCAATTTTTTGCTTAAAATGTGGTTTGACTCTCCTAGTATATCTGAGCGAAGTTTTGAAGCGATACAGCCAATATAAATGTAGTTAAGAAGTAAGAGAACTCAAATATTTCTGATGTTTTAGTAGGATTTTGTATTCTTTAAACTGCGTTTTCTCGGTTTGTGTGTTTTCGCCATATTGTAGTACTTAAAATGCTAAAACTTCTACATATATTCATGTAGCAACTTGAAATTTTTTTCGTGTGTTCGATATAATGTGCTTGATAAAATTAGGGATGGAATTTGCTATATATTTTCAAAAAAAAATTTTAAAATGAAAATGTAACAAAAGTCGCTTTTTTTTCTGTGTTTTACCATCGATGTAACTTTAAAAACGTTTTTCTCAAAAACTGATTAATTAATAGCAAAAACCCATCCCTAAACTTGTAAACCATACTATGATAAGTACTTTAAAAAAAATTGGTAAAAAAAGTCAAGAAATGGAAAAGAAGAAGGAAATTTAAAATTGTTAAATAATTTTAAAAAATTAAATTTTAAAATTTTCTGTTAGTTGAATTTTGATTTTTCATGTGAAAATCATTTTGTTGAACAATAGCCCATCATAACATACAAATGAAATAGGTAAAAGTTCTTAAATTAAAAAAAATTGTCAAAAGGTGCCAAGTCCCCTTAATTGAATTTAGTTTCGAAAATTTCGTTTTCATCGTTTCAGGCTATTTGGGAAGCTTTTCGAATGTTCTTGGAACAAAGTGAAGTGAAGCGCGTCACACACGTCACAGTGTTCTCTTCCTTTCAAGAAAACAGTAATAATAATCATATTCTTAATTCATTTGAGGCGGCATATTTTTTCCGAGACTTTTTTTCTCTCTCTCTCTCTCTTTTCTCTTTACTGATAATTTTTAGTTATATATATATATATATATATATACACACACATTATTTATATATAATATGCAGTGAAACTCCTCTAAAGAGACCACCCACCAGACTGTAAAAAATCGGTCTTATAAAGAGGTGGTCTCTGAATAGAGGTAGTGGCTAAAACAAAGCTTCATTCAATAATGCAGCAAAACACTACTCTAAAACTTGTTTGTATTACTTTTTTATGAATGTACAGCTTTAAAAAAAGAATTAAGATTAGTTTGCTTTGATTTCAGTAATTTCCCATTAACAATATTTATCTGCAAACTTTCTTTGATTTCTTGAAAAAAAATATTTATTTTAGAGTCTCTCTAGCAGGAATTGAATTTTCTATAATTCATTAAACGTTTTTTCCCTCTTTCTTTTAATTGACTTATATGACTTACATTCTTCATAATCTTTTAATAGCACATCGTTATTTTTCAATACGTAATTTATTTGAGTTTTGCTGCATTGAAACTGCTGCCAATTTTCTCCCTGAGATTCCACTGTCATGTGTGTCGTAAAACTTTCGCCTTTTCTTCCAAAGTCAGTATAACTCTTTTAGGCATCATTAAAATGTAGTGCTAAGAAGAAAAGAAGAAAAAAAACTAAGAGGGAAATGTCCTGTGAACTCTACAAACGTCCTTAGCTCTCCAAAAAAGGTAACAGGTGAAATGCAGGTGGTATTGTAGACCAATAACCTCCATACGTGACTCTGTACTTCACACTTCACGGGGGTCTTCAAGGACAAATGAACAATCTAGTTCATTGGTCTAATTTTCCTGCCCTGGTGCTTATCACCCACCCAAGTCCAGGAACAGGGACAATAGCATCTCCACCTACAAGCTGTTTTTCTCAGCGATAAGGGACCGTTCATAAATGATGTCACACTTTTTTTCATCCATATATAACCCCTCTCTCCCCTCTGTCACTTGTCACGCTTTATTACATTAGCATAAAAAAGTTCCATATGCTGATTTTAAATGTTTCTATAGAAATCAAATGTCATGCTTCTTGTTACCCGCCCCCTCCCCTTGTCACAAAATGTCACTTTCTTAAACTCCCACCCCCCTCGAAGCGTGACATCATTCATGAATTACCCCATAGGGTATTTCAAAATTCTCCCAGGTAAATAATCTGACCTGTTCCTTTAAAAAGTGGTCCAACTGGGAGGAAGATAGAAAATAAGTGGTCTTTTAATGGGGGAAAAGATAATATTGAGCTTATAGTTGGCTATAGCTGGGGAAGTTTTAGACCTTAAAAAATGCTCTTTATGAGAGGTTTTCCTATATATATAATAATTCCCAATGTATAATTCCCAGACGAATATCGAGTGATCTTTTATCAACTGTAACAGGATTTACTCCTAGAACAGAAAAAATGAGTAAAGTAAATTTTTTTCTGAAAGTATCTTATTCCTATACCAAAAAAGGGCAAATAATGGATTTTGCATTTAAATTAATTATTTTGTTAGTATTATTATTCAAAAATTTATGAAATGATATTAAATTAACTTTTATTCAAGATATCATATATATATGACTTAAATACGTTGCAGTGTGACTGATCATTTTTAAGGCATTTTCTTTTTGTTAGATACTGGTAGTCATTTATTACCGCTTCGCAATATACCTTGTAAATAGCCGACTGGTTTCGAAACGTTTATCGTAGTTTGAGAAAGGGGTGGGTTTCACTGAAACGTGAAAGGGGAGAACTGTACAATAAATTATTGATTTCAAGACTAACTAATTTCAAGACTAATTAGTCAAGACTTCAAATTTCGGGTTGCTTCATGTGTTATTACTAGAGTCCTGATTATATGTATTACAAACCGTTAAAAAGTTCGTGCAAATATGCACTCTAAATACCTTAAACAATCACTAATGCTTATTTTTACTGCTTTCTGAAGATGGGTTAAAAAACGATAGTTAAAGAAAAGTAGGAAAAAAAGAAGAGATAGCAGAAGAAACAAAAACGAGTTACCGCATGACCCCACTGAGCTTTACCGGTAATAGTGTTTTGTCTGCATGTGCTTGCTTATTGTTGAATAGATGATATCGAATTACAAAACCTCAAGTATGACATTTTACATTAGTTAATTGAAAATATCTATTGCCATGACAAACAAATTTCAAGCTTGCTAGTTAAAATGTGAATAAATTTAATGCAAAACATACTTGGGAAAGATCTTCAATCTTCATAATCATTAACTACATTTTCGCATGTAAGAATGATTTGTTCTTAAAAATGTCAATGACGATAAAAACTTGTAATTACAAGTGGATAGGGAATCTTCGAAAGGAGGAAAATTTCAAACTTTAATCCTTATGAAAATGTACATCGTGTTTTTTTTTTAATTTTAATATGTAATGAAAAATATTAGCCGTTTCAATTTTTTCCACAGTTATGTGGAATAATCGCACAAAAGTAAAAGTATAATTTGGGCATGAAAATTGAGAAAAATAAATATTTCGTTTAAGCAGGTTTGCAATGGTTGTTTAAACAATGGTCTTGCTTAAAACAAGAGAAAGTAAAAGTTTAAAGTCTGTGCTAAATTTGAAATGTTTACGTATTTCTTTCTTTTTTTTTTTTTTGAAAAAGAAAGATAAAAAAAAAACCATTCTCTCTTTTTTTTTCTATTTACTTTTGCCCTCCTCCCCCGCCCGCTCAAACCTTTTGAGTAGGAATAGGACACAGCAGTACCACCACACTCGGTGTCCCTGGATATTTGATGTTTAAATTGAAATCACAATGGAAAAAAAAAAACACTGGTTATCCTTTTTCAATAGTTGAAAGGTAACGCACAAAAAAAGTGCAAGAAGTTTCTGAAAATGAAAGACTGAGTTCGATATCGTAAAGAACAATCGCGAAAAGATTCACTCCCAAAACATTCTCTTGTACGTCATACTTAACAAGAGACAAGCCGTCTCAAGCTTGTTCTTCGCCTGTTGGTTCATAATTGCTATGCATCACCAAATCGATGACGTCACAAGTGACGCATGTGGATGTTTGACGTCGCAAGAATTAAGATTTCTGCATTTAACAGAAGTAGTTATTCTTATCCAATTTACGGAGTTTTCGCCTTCAATAGCGAAAAGGGTTGTTATTGTTATATTATGCTTTATGCAATATAATTTTCATTTGTGTTTATAAGGAAAGAAACAGATATGGGCACATCTGCATACAAAGTATCAAATATTGCGCTGTGAAATTCTTTTTTTTTTCCTCCCCTTTATTTTTATTTTTCCGAAACTTTTTTTTGAAATTAGATTTTTAAACTGTTCTTGAGTGAGAACAATAAACAACGACAACACATCTTCTACTCTGTCCACAAAAGCCCCAACTGTCCACAAAGGAGAAGCAATTTCTGGATAACAGTGATAAGAAAGAAGGTTTAAAACGTTATTTCCTATATATTTCCCGGTTATTTCCTATATATTCCGTTCGCTTAAATAATTTAGAAAGCTAGGGTTGCATGAAATCAAAATCACGTAGCTTTTAATAGTTTTTCACATGCTTTTCGTAGCCATTAATAAAGCATGACCAAAAATGTTTAGGCAGCAAAGGGCTTTTTTTGTCCTTCCTCTCCCAATTTAAAAATTATATTTGTTGTCTCCCTTGTACAACTCGTTTAAGCAAGGTACATTCAAAAAAAATGTGGGAACAGTTCTGTGGCATATTTCTCTGTTATTGAGTTATAAAAAGTAATAAAACTGCTCAGACTAGCATAACTTATTACGTTTTGCATAACTCAAGAAAGGATTGGCAAAAGGTACAACTAATCGGAAGTAAATGGGGTGGGGCAAAAGTTCGCATGAGTCATTGGGCAGAGTTACCCATGCACCATGGGTTAAAGGCTTACAATTCTAGTTAAGAATGAAAATGATTTTTAAAACAAGAGCCTTGCTGTAATGAATTATCAAGTTGATTTCATATATTTAAAAAATATTCTTTCTTATATACAGTTTTAAAAAAAGATCAAAACTCTCCGAACTTTATAGAAAAAATTAAAACCATGGACTTACCTGCATAAAAAATAAATGTATAATTACATTATGTTGTAATCTCAGGAAAAAAATTAAAGTCGACAATTAACCTTTTCAGACCCCAGAACAAAGCACAAATAATTTTGACGCAACTAATAATTAATAATTAATTTCCATGTTTTCCATGTTTAAATCGAAGTAAACTATCTGCTGATTAATTTCAAAAACAATTGGGTGTTTCAGCTTCCAAATTGCAGAAACAGTAGTTAATAAAAAGTATTTTAAATGTACTCAATTGGGTACAGTTGGAATGAAGACTGAAGAGTTTAAAAGAAAGCAAACTAAAAGTTCCATGGATATAAAACCAGGTTATTTTTTCTGAAATAACAAGAGCGTGGAAGAAAGATTCCCCGTCCTCCAAGTACATTTAGTTATTTATTCTTTCGACTGAATACTTTATTATTTTAAACCTTGAATTTCAAAAGTTCTCTGAATATTTGATTTCCCCCCTTATCCTACTAAAAATATTCTTTTATACGCCCCTGTAATACATACTCCGTATAGTGGGCACAAAATGTTTCTAGACATTATTTTCAACCAAAAAATAAAAGAAAAATAAGTGTAGGGTTTTTACTTCATGCAAGTGGTCCGCAATAGAGTGGTGCACAAGTACAGAAAAATCCGTTTAATGATTTTGAATACAGAATTAATGTAGCTAATATCATTTTTAAGACAGTGAGAGATCTCTTTGAGTATAGATATACGTCTGAATTTTTGATGATAAACTAAACCTCTTTTCCTCTATCGAAACAATAAATAAAATCAACGTGATGTCCCAAATGGATCAAAATGTTAGTTTGAGGAGTTTTAAAGCATCCTGCCATCTTAGTTAGTAATAGTCTATTCAAAGAGCTTTGAAGATGTGTTATTAAACTATAATTTATGCATTTTCAGAAAATATTCTTAAATCAAAACTACACAATCACTTTTGCTGATGACTTTCCAGCTTCTTTGCCTCTTTCGCTCCGGTAAAAACGTTAAAACTGGAGTTTCAAAAAAAAAAAAAAAAAATGAAAATTCAGTGCCTTAATCTTTTTGAAAGGTATTTATTTTGTCTACGAAAGTAGCTAAGATAAAAAGTACACTGCTACAACCCAAGAACGATGTGGAGTCCGAGAAGAAGCAAAATGTCGATGCTGGAAACTTATAAGCCCCACCTACCCTACATGAACACCTATAGGAATTATTTTAGTCATAAGGGCAACAAAAGTTCCGTGCCAGGCCGAAATTAGAAGAAATCCGGATTAAAACTTTCAAGAGTTGTTACTTCAATGAATTACTGTCTTTAATTAAATACGGATTTTTTCCCTTCTGATATACTCTTATTAACAGTAGGGTTGTGTTTTACATCCTTTGTTGAGGAAAACAAGATCAGGACCTTGAATGTTCAAGTACAAGGCCATTGGAAGTGAGACATAAATTTTAAGGCAACGCTACACACAATCAATTCAATACATTTGCTTTTGAAACAGTATCAGCCGTTAGGCAGAAAGGTCGTATTTTCAAGACTTGACGTAAAGCCAGAAGTTGCGGTTTAGTTAATTAAGTTTAGATTAAATTATGAATCTAATAATGAGACAAACATGTTTTCATCTTTAGTGGTTAACCGCAGCATGTATTTCGGGTCCTTTTTTATTAATATTTTTTTTCCTAACTACTAGATTCCTTTTGGCTTGAGTGATACAAAATTTGCTACTTTGAAGCATACTTTTCTGGACATTGAGACTGTAAAATGTAAATTCAGAAAAATGTTACCGCTCTAGTTTCATTACTTTCCTCTACTATGTTAGTTTTGATGCATCGCTGAAGTTAACCTAATTGAAATGTGCATTTTTTTTTTCGAGCCGTGCAAAACATATTATTACTTTAAATTTAAAGCTATTTTTCCCCTATCTTCCGTACAAATAATTGCTGATTTTGTCGAGTAATATTTAAACCGATATTTTAACAAGACAAGATTGGAAAAAGAGCATTTGGAAAAATGAATGAAAGAAATCACATGAAATAAATATGGGATTTTTGAAATGATAAACTCATAACTCAAGAAATGTACATCATCTTAAAGCTTATTATCTGAAATGATAAAGCCCTAAATGCTAAAAAGGCGGGTAAAAAATTCTTTAGATTTGAAAGAAGGTAAATTATAATGCTCTATTCCGATAACTTTAATCTACTGAATGAACTATGAAATCTATGAACAATTAACTAAGAATGTATGGTAACACACAATACTTTTTTGTATGTATGAATGTAAACAATCAAACAACAACAAAAAAGGAAAAATATAAGCATTATTGAGAATGAAATTGAGTGTAATGGTTGGGTTTTGAAGATTTGAATTTGAACAATTAAAAAATGCAGTACCATGCAAAGAATCTTCAACTGCCAAAATATTTAAAAAATGTTTTCTTTTTCTTTTATTTTACTTCATTTTATTCTATTCCATTTTATTTTATTTATATTTTTTTCAATCAGGTCTAAAGAGCAATAAGTGAAAAGAATGAGTTTCCCAAAAGAGAATAAAGACCATAAAATTCTTGAACAATTTTTTTATGATAAAAATCAAACTTTTATTCAATTGTTGACAAAATACATTGATTCATTTGAAAATTCCATTTTAAGTAGGATCATTTTAATGATACATAATGTGCCTTTGTATGTTATGCTTTAATATTATGTACAGTCATACATTTTATTCATTGTCACACATTAGGTCAGCAAATAACAATTTAAAGTAACTTATATTTTAGAATAAGCCGTCTAGAGTAAACATCAAAGAAATTAAACACTTAAAACTTCAGAAGTGTTGGTTGAAAGAATTTCAGAAATGATTTTTTAAAAAGTAAATTAAAATTTGTTCTTTAAAGAAGTAATGTTTAAAAAATGACGGTCTTCAAAATAGGTGAATTTTATGCACATAAGATACACTAACTTTTAAAATTTATGTTTATACTCTATTTTTAATAGGAACAAATATTGAAATACAGTTCATTATTATTTAAGCAAATAATACAAAAAAGGGTACTTCGAATTCGTTAAAGTCTGATTTAATTTATTAGCAAATCAATTAGATAACAAAATAATCGATGTCATTTTTCTTACAAAAGCTCTCTTGAGGAAAATGTCAAAGTTTACTTATAGTCTTACGTAATTTCACCAGGAACTTGTTATGCAATTTTCTTAGGAGCCCCAACTCGTTATTGCACCGTCATGGGATTGAATGTTAAGCAGCACAAACAAGCAATATGTGACCTTAACAGAATTACAATGAAAAATCGTGATGATTCTTCTCTTATTTTTCCAATAATAACCATAAACAGATCTGTTATCAATTAGGAGTTAAATGTTAAAAACAAATTACTCATATTAGTGAGTTTAGCCTTGAAACTGATATAATGTATGTAGGTAGCGATAGTTTGAAGAGGCTAAACATCAGTTTTACATAATTAAGCAACGTGACGAGCAGGAAAAGTTTAATATTTTATTGGTTATACGTGATATTCTATTTCTGCTGTACCATTTTTAGAGCAACCATTAACGGCATACACTGTGAAAAATTCCAGTGCAACATTTCACCAAAAACATGGGAAAACATGTTGAAATTTAGCTGCAACCAACATTTGGGATAGAAGTTGAACCATTGTAATGGTGAAATTTCACCTAGTTTCACCACAAATGGGAAACAAGGAACCATTATAATGGTTCAACTTTTATCCCAAATGTTGGTTGCAGCGAAATTTCAACATTTTTTTCCATGTTTTTTGGTGAAAGGTTGAACTAGAGTTTTTTACAGTGAAGTTTTTTATTATCTGCAGAATTTCCGTCTTAAAGAAGACCCAGAATGGTTGGACAACCTTTAACGTTTGGATGTTTCCTACGAAAATAATCAAAAAAGGTTGAAACATATCATGTCAGCATGTATTCATATCTTAGAAGGAATATATTTTTAATCTGCCTGAATTATTAACTGCGGCTTTCATAACTGCAATTTCAAATGGCCGGGAAGGACCTTCCCCAGTAGTAGGGTAAGTTGACAGATATTTTTGGGATAATAAATAGTTCACAATGTACTTTACACTATCTAGTAAATCAGTTCAATAAAATTTGCACGGTTCACAAGTAAGGAGCTCTGAGTGAATTGTGAGGAAGTATAACGACTTTATTTGCAATCTGCGCAGTATATATAACCAATTTAATTAAATTTATTTAAAAAAATCACATATATACATTGGTGATGTATGAATAGAAGAATGAACCCTGTATGAAAATGAACATATTGTATACAAAATCAAAGTCAGTTTCATATTAAGAAACTAATTTAAAACCCTAGTTTTTAACAAAAACATTGCAAAATAATAACATAATTTTTAAAGTATTCTTAGCTAAGATGTGACTGAAATTTCAACATACAATGGAGATTGAGCACTATGAAATAAATTTTTAACACGATTTTGCGTCCAGAAAAAAAAGCAGTGATAAGATGAAAGATAATTTTGGAGCAATATAGCAGCAATAAGTAGTCACGACCAAAATTAAAAGTCAGAAATCAGGAATTTTAGTGAAGAATCATGAACTTTTGCTTTGACAACATAAATACTGGGTTTTTATAAATATACGTTAATGCCTTGTTAAAATAGAACTAAAATATATTAAAATTCCACTTCAAAATATTGATAGGAGCAATTTCAAATTTTAGAATTAAAAAAATTAAGGACAGATTTATGGGACGACCTGAGCGTAACGTATAATACATATATTCGCTAGCAATCTTCGACTTAAAAAAAGTGTAAATTCAAATATCCCTGTATACTGATATACCTTGTAGTGTTTCTGATATGTACAATTTAAACTTAAATTTTTAAGATATAAACATAAAAAAAATGAAGGGTCCAGGGGGAGATTATTTGAATTGGACGAGGCTTATTTATTCATTCATGTATGTATTCACTCATTTATTTATTTTTTCGTTCATTCACTCATTCATTTGTTCATTTATTCATTGAGAAATATCCTTGAAAATCTCGATCAGAAAATTTAGGAGGAAAATAGGCTCGCTCAGTTCCTGTTGAACTTCGTATATATACATATTATACTTCGTAACATCTTTCCGATAAAGTTTGTTGCAAGCAAATCCGTCGTTTAGATCAGAATTTATATGGGATTGAAATTTCCCCGCAGGCGCTAAAGTAAATTTTTTTGAACTGTTCAAAAACGAACAAAAATTGTTCAAATCAATATTTTATCTTGTACCCAGAGTTTACAAAACTTGGTTCAATTTTGCCCATAGGCGATAATGTCAAAAGTTTTTGAACTGTTCAAAATCCCGAAATCTTTCGAATGCAAAAAAAGAAAAAAAATTACGAATCGGACAATTTGTTCAAAAGTTTCAACCGACCGACACACATTTTCCTCATCTCAAAACCCTACTTTAAATTTTTATATTTTTTAATTACTTCACTTTTTTTTTACTTTTCTTTATTTTTAATGGTATTTTTACGATACATTAAGCCTCCTTTCATGCTTTATTATTATCGTTGTTTTTAGTTTTACGTGAAAGTAGGTGAAAAAAAAATATTTTGAAATAACTGAATTTAAAAGAATACAATGACTCACTATTTTGAAACCGTCTTCACAAAGGAGGAGGTTATACATTCATATTATATGTATGATTCTTTGTTGTTGTTGCTGTTGTTTGTCCACCCATAACTTTTCTGCAGATGATCTAATTTTCATGATTATGATTTTAATATATCGAGGGTGATTTTTCATAGGTCCCGTACTTTTGTCTGACGATATTCGATAATTAGAAAAAGTTATCGGCAGTAATGTAGTCATTTTTTTTTTGTTTTTTCATCCATAACTTTTGACCAAATGAACCGATTTTGATGATACTTTCTTTTTTTTCGATAGAGGGTGGTCTAACTTAAATATCGTACATTCGATTTGACTACAATTGTTCTTTAGAAGGGACATTATGAACGAAAAACAAGTATTTTTCTTTTAATATGGGAAAGGCTTGCCTTGATATTTCTTTGTTGAGAATTTTTTAGGTAATAAATACAACACTCATTGTTGAAAAGAATTTGTTGCCATTAATCTGTAATATTAAAAGTAATTATAATAAAAATTTTAGTGAAGGCTTCTCTGAAACAAAAATTAAATTCATTCAGTCTGTTTCAGGACTGAAGTATGTTCTGGACTTTTTAAAATCAATTTCAAAACACAATTTATCATACAAATGATTATTTTTCAGGGACAGTCCCTCAAAGAAGGTGTTTCTTTGATATATATTTTTTAAAAATAGAATATTCATATGAAAAATATACTTTCACTAAAAAGAATAAAATAAAATAACTTTTGGAAAAAACAATAAACCGACTTCAAATTATGAATTGCAAATAAATGAAATAATAAATAAATCGTAAAAAATAAATTCAGTTCTTTAACCAACATATATACGACTTTAAACATAATTTTGGAAGTCGGTGCAAAATTAGAATAGACACATTACACCACATTGAAACTGTTGCAAACTCTGGGCCAATTATATTTGTAATTGATATTCGTGATTGATATTAGTCGGTTTTGTTCTAAAGTTATTTTATATAAAGATTGGAATATTTTTGATTATAAGACCTCATCTAATTTATTAAATTTTAAAATTGAAATATAAATGCAGTTAAGGTTTCCTTATATCCAATTTTTCGTTGCCTGTATCTCATAGAAATATTGCAAGAATGCTTATCTTATTGTTTCTTTCTCAAAGTCGAGTATTTCTCAAAGTCATACTGCAGCAAATGTTGCTCTTACGTCAAATTAAAAATAAGCAGCACTAAATTATGGAAAGTCGAATTTATTTATTATGATCTGTGAGGACGATCATCATTGTAGTCGACAGGTTTTTCGAGTGATATCAGATGATTCAGTACTCAATGGTGCAGGTATTGAAAAAAAGCTGAAATTTCGATGTCGAATGAATTGAAAGTTCGATTGTCATATGAATAATGCTTTGTGCTTACCGCACAAAGCCTGCACAAAACAACATGCGCATTGCACAGAACTGGTAAATAATTAAATCATACAAAATGATTTTTAAGGCCCTAATTCTTCAGTCAACCTTCAAAATCTTCTAAAGATTTGGTTGAGATTTCCTATTACATGTAAAATATCAACTTGACCGCAAAAGAATTTTCGATGCCTTTTTTTTTTCTTTTGGAACATTCAAATTTTTTACTTGCGTTGTAGCGGAGCAAACCGTCATTATAAACGTCTTTATGAATATTCCCCAGCCTACTCATTCAGAAAACGTAACATCGCTTAATCTTGATGCGTCATTGCTGAAAGACCTTGTTTCTTCCTTAAAAAAAAAAAAAAAATGCTTATTTGCATCTGGATAGCCTTCCAGTAGATATACGTGGCTACCGAAATACGTGACTCTCGGAATGAGCTTTCTTCATTTAAATTGATTTCGTCTTTACTTGGAAAGATTTACTTTGGAAAGAGCCTTCTTCAGACTTAGTGTTGCCTACTTCATTTGCTGTATTCCTTTGTTAAAACAAGCTAGATAATTCCAAAGTGAATGTTTATAAGCATGTGTCTGATGTTTCCATTTCACTTTTACATACCCAAGAAATATTATTCCCTAAACTGCACAGCAAAATAGTAGGTCTGTCTGATCCACGATTACCTAGACAGAAGTCTAACAGAATCGCAAACATATGCTACGCGAGGGCATAGCATATATTCGGTCCATTTTGGCGCAAAAGTGCAATTTGGCGAAATATTGCTCACCCTTGATTTCTGGTTTGGGAGAAATAAAATGGAATAATATTTTTTTAAATGTGAAATACTAGGGGAAAAAGCTTAGAAGTTTAAGAAGGATTTACAAACCATGTTTTATCAGGAAAAGCAGTACAACTAATAATCCTGATATTATGTTGAAATAACTGTAATCAGTATTTCTTACAAACAATGTCTCCACAATCATTCTTCATGATTACTTGTATCAATTGAAGGAAAAAAGCTGTCCCTTGCGATTTAGTGCATGAATTTATATTGCCCTTAAAGACCATGCAATTCACCCATCACTGGTTAAACTGAATTCCTTTTAGTGTTTGTCCTATGCATAGGTCCTATGTCACAAAATGCGTAGAGTTGTTATATATATGAAACGTCGTCTGAAATATTTATACGATGCAGATTAAAAACTGATTTTTAAAAATTGACAAACTTTAAATTATCCACTTTATTCTACATTTTCCTGTCTTTGAGTATTACATTAAGAAAGCAGAATGTTTTCTTCTGGAATATGCTTAAAAACAGGTTGTTTTCCTCAAGAGTCATAATGAAATTTCTAGAAGAATGGAAATGAATTTGAAATTCATCGCATTTACTTTAGATAATGTGTTTTTTTAAATGAGCTTGTTTTCCATTCATGCTAAAAGAGCCATAATTTAAAAAGTAGTTAAAAATAATTTTAATGCGCAGTTGAGTACGGAGTTATCAATCGAATGAATGTTTTGATTTCTGAATTGACCCTAAAAGGCAACCCGTTACAGTGCTCAAAGTGAATTCATTTGAGTACTGTCCTATTCATAGTTTTTATGTCACAAAATGCTTACAGTTAATATATGAAACGTTGTCTGCAATATTTATAAGATGCAGATTGAAAACTGATTTTTAAAAATTGACAAATTTTAAATGCTTCACTTTAGGCTGCATTCCCCTGTCTTTGAGTGTTATATTAAGAAAGCATAATGTTTTTCCTTTAGAAAAACAGTTGGTTTTCCTCAAGAGTCGTAATGAAATTTCTAGAAGAATGGAAATGAATTTTAAATTCATCGAATTTACTTTAGATGATGTATTTTTAAATGAATGCTTGTTTTCCATTCATGCTTAAGGAGCCACCATTTGAGAATTAGTTAAAAATAATTTTAATGCGCAGTTGAGTACAGAGTTATCAATCGAATGACTGTTTTGATTTCTGAATTGACCCTAAAAGGCAAAATTGTTATGAGTTCAGTTTTGAATCCTTCCACTTGTGACTGCTGTATTTATCTGTTTCGTTATTATTGAAATGAAAGTTTTGGATTATGTTGAAGAATTCAAAATCAGGAGGATGAAAATAGTGCGGACATTATTATTTGAAGTATCAAACTTAATTTCAGAAAATTATAAAAACTACAGAACTTAAAACAAAACAATTTTCTATTTATTGCAGAAAAAAAAAATCAACAATTACATCATAAAGACGTAGGTATTCACTGCCAGTTAGCAAGAGCGGTATTGATGAACTGGATGATTTGGAGTTTGGATTCTGATCCTTTTGAGGGTGTACCAGAAGGTGGCAAGAGGGCACATTTTGGACTATCTGGCTCATAACCTCTGCAGAAGATGTCTGACAAGCTAGAAGCAGACATTCCAATCATCATGTTGCCATCTTCTATCACTGCCTTGCCGCACTGTTGTTCTACCATTCCGAGGGCCGCCTTGAACATTCTCTGCATTCCGCTAAACGAAAAATAAAATGATTATTGGAATGGCTACGCGTAAAGTGTTGTTAATTTTACAACCCTTTGTAATACAGATTTTTTCGCAAGGATTTAATTAATGCACTATAGGACTTCGATAAATAACTTTTCTGTGTACAAAGAGGTCTACTTGGAAATAAATAATGCGATCATATGGATATTAATTGCACATATAAATGAAAGCATAAATAAATTTTCATAGATATCGCAATTTTAAAAAAAAATAGACAGTTGTTCCAATAAATAAAGAAATAAATAAACATATATAAAATAATCTTCATTTAAATGCTCCATTATTAATATTTATTAACAATATTATGTATTATTCTTTTTCAATCACAGCAGTATTGTTATAGTATTCCTAATAGGACTGGTTTTGGTCAACTGCATTACGGAAATATTTACAATGTACACATATTTTATTATGTCTCTCAACATTGGAAGAAATAGAGGAAATATTAAGTTCATTCATATTTTTACTTCCCAAGACCATTAAAGTACATTATTGTAACAAACTATACCTTGCATCGTATAACTAAGCACTCGTGCATTGTACGCTGAAACTTCTCTACAGAGATAAAAAAGTATGCTTGAATTGAAGAATGTAAAATAACACAAATTTGTGTTTGTTAAAAGGTAAACTGAAATTTAGCACTAATATTCATAATGAAAAACATAAATCTACTCGCGTAATATTTAGGGTTCTCTCATTATTGGTTCAATTTTCAAAAAGAAAAAAGAAAGAAAGAAAGAAGATTGCAGACCCCTTTAAAATTAAGTTTTTCAATACAAGAGCTCAAAAATTTACGAAACTATTCGTCTTCAAAGAATAATAGAATTACATTTTTCAAAGTGGTGTATTTTAAAGGAAATCTTACCAGCACATAATCGGAATTCTGTCTTGGAATTGAGAATCCGTTGCTTTTTCTAAAGCTGTCATTAAATCTTCAATGTGAGGTCGGACGTTGTCGTTTGATAAAACCTTTCGGAAACAGGGTGCATTCTTCAGGTATCCTACAAAGAAAGAACATGTTTTTAAAAACAATAAAAATTGCAAAGAAAGAATCTTTAAGGTATAAAATAGGTTGTTATCTTAGTTTTGTTTTAAGTAATTTAGATGTGCTAAGTAATGAAACGTCTTGCTGTTCCTTTGTATAATGTATAACGATTTTGAAAGTCTAGATTTTGCATATGTTGGTTGCAACATTCACTTAAAAATAAACTTAATTTATGCGGCGTGTGTGTCTTTATATTTAGTAAGCTGATAACATACCACACCATTTTTCATAACAGCGTTGCTATAACATTATATTTAGCTATGAGCACATTAAATGAAAAATCTTCTTTATAAATGTATATAGATGTGGGGTCTAATAATGTTAGTTTCTCCACAGAAAATTGGTTATGATAGCATATTAAAAATAAAAAGTAAATGAAATGATACTTTTTTTTTCATTTTGTATCCCTGTGAACTACAATTACAAAGTACTTCCTTTACAAACTAGATAATTGGATTCGGAAAGTTTAAGGCAAACTTCAAATAGTACAAAGAAATGATGATCGTTTCAATGAAATAATTATTACTTAACTGTGAAATACGGTATTATGAGACTATGAGTAAGGCTCATTCACCTCAAATTTTGAACGAAACATTTTATCCTGAAGTCAAAGAAATATTCGTATTTATTTGTTCTGTTACAAGTAGAAAACGACATGGATTAGCGATTTGTTTTTCAAATTTAAGCAACAAATGCTCATAACACAACAGTAAAAGGAATTATTATTCTGATAAGAGAAATGTGTACTGTTTCTTCTTCACTACTTTTTAATTTAAAAGTTGCACTAACTAGCACATATATTTTATAATTGCATCTGTATACACCAGGTGTTGCGGAAACGAATGAGAAACTTAAAATATGGATTTCAGAAAAACGCATTTAAATTGTTGATCTTTCTTTTATGAAAAACGTTTCAAACACGTTATTCTGAAAACCAAATTTTGCTGAGTTCGATCTTCGTCTTCATAACGCCTCATATAATTATACATATCGGCAATTTTACGTTATAAAAATTGTCGAGGTTGTTCCACATAGTTTATTTTCTGAATTTATATTTGCATATTATATTAAAATGCTAAAACTTCAGACACCGAGCGGATGGTAACAGCCGATTATTCTGTATTTAAAGCGAGTCGGCTGTCGTCAGCTATTCAGCTTGCTCTTTGCTTGGTTCCTGTGCCGGTAGTGGTGGTATGGCCGCTTGTAATGTCTTAGTTCTTTTATTTCGCTTAAAGTGTAAATAGTTAATAAATATAAATCTCGCCTTTTTATCCAGTATGTTACAGAATCTCAATAGATGGATAGCCGTCCTCTACACAAGTAAAAATAAATCATAATAATTTTTTAACATGTATCATCTATTTATGATTTTTGTCCAGAAAATTAACTCACAATTAATGGGAGCTGAATTTGGGTTTTATATTTTATACATACTGTTATACATAATTTATAAAAAACATTTGACTTAAACACTTACTTGCTCGTTCATCTGTTCCAGGTGTGCACATTAACGTTTGGTATTTTTTCGGTTCGGCAATGACCATGTCAAAAACTTCTTGGAATAAAGGAGTGAAGCATGATTGCGAATAATTGCCCATGCACTCAATTCCTTCTTGAATAGGCCTTAAATAGGATAGGCGAATTACGATTGGGTTTAATTGAAATACATGAATACATATAAGAGACAAATTTGCAATTTGTAAAAGGAAAACAAATGTGAAGTATTTGAATGTGTTTAGCGATAGATAAAACAATCTACTCAGTTGTTCTAGACCACACGTCTGAGTACGCATTTTGGATGTTTAAATTAATTTCGTTACAGATTCTTTCAATACTCAGTCAGTATTAATACCTAAGGTAATTTTCGTATTAGTTTTTTTTAACGCAATACTGTTAAATAAACTATTTCTAATGACTATGCACATAATGGCCATTATTAATGATGTGCACTACTTTATTTTGTCTTTCTTGTCGCTTACTTATAACGATAATGCATCCTTAAAGTTTGTAGCTTGTAATTATAAGTGAAGTTTGAGTCATTTGCTTGAAGGTAAAAGTTGTAGGGAGCACCTAAGAAAAAGTAGCTATGTACGGCAGAGATGCCAAAGAACTTTTAGGTATCCAGTTTATAAAACTATTGCTGCTCTACGGAACAGACCACATGGGCTCTCGTTGGTAACTCGAGTAAAGATCATCAGATTAAACAATGCATAGTAATTGTGGTTTATATGAAGTATTTCAAGTAAGAATAACTGCATTTTAAAGTGTTTAAAAACATTGTACTCAAAACTAAACATAAATTCCTTTGCCCGAATTTCTTAGCTTCAGAATTATCTCAATCGCTTCATAGTATTCTGTGGACAACGTCATGATAAGCACTCCCCATCTCTTTCCAAAAAAAAAAAAAAACCCTGGAATTAAAAAAAAATGTGTTCTGACGGACTGGAACATTTTTCTCAGGTTATTGAGAGAGTTCTAAGAGTTCATTTTGAAGTGGCCTTAGAAAATTATGTCTAATAATTCCTACATGTTATAAGTTGTGTAGAGGAGAGCAGAGACACAGATACGGCACCTTTCTCTTAGCATGGTTATGCACACTTCCGTGTGAAGCACAGATGCTATAATTGAGAATGACCTTTCGTTTTTTTGATGACCTCACACAACATTTTAATCGTCCAAAATATCCATCCATAAAACCATTCAAAAACTGACCGGATACTAAACCCATGATTTTCTTAGGAAGATTCTTCTGGTAGTGGTTTGAGACATTTCACTGATGCAAGAGATATGAACGAGCCTGTAATAAGCACGATTCTCTTTTCATTTCTTAGTGTTATTTATTACTCTAACTTGTCATTTCTCTCTAAAAGCAAATCTTTAAAGGAGGACGTAAAGCAGATATTTTTATCCCCATCATATTTCAGCCAAGGTAAATTTGTGCTTGTTAAAGTATTTCTTTTAGAATAGTAAAGAATAGTCTCCACATGAGCTACTAAACTACATTGGTGCTCCGGCAACACTCGTCTTTCAAGAGATCTCAAGCTCAATTCAAGCCACCTCTCCATAAATCCTTTCATGCACTGATTTCCTGATTTTCCATGTTTAAAGTTGTTTCTCAGACCCTTTCCCTTAGAATACGTTAAACACATTACATTTGCAGTAATATTTGTCTCAGTCCGAAAGATAATACTCTACAGAAAGAAATCTACTGCATTACGATCTGCAGTATTTTTTTTTACAGAAATATTTTGTCTAGGTATTTACACTGAAATTTAAGGAATTTACATAAATAAAATGCTTAGTCTATAAGTATTTATTTCTTTACAGCTAATAAGTGCCACAGAGTATTTACCCTGTGAAATTAATTATGTACACTTTTTAATCAAAATACTTCGTCAAATAGTTTTCTAAGATCTTAACTAACACATAAAAAAAATCAGTGACATGATTCTTGAATTTTACTGCTTTTCTGGAGCGAAACTCTAAGGGAGATATCTGAACAAAATGGGGAAGCTCAAAACACAGCATCGGTTCCAAAACTATCTATGTTCCTTTCCTCGCGAAAATACTCTATATAGAACCCTTGCTGATAGGTATCCTGAAAAAGGGGAATTTAAAGACTGTCACGGCAAAGTACCACCAGAATATTAGTAAAAATGGTTGCTGGGATGGAATTTATAGAGAATAGTACTTATAAGTACCGTCGGTAGGTAAAGGGTTTTTCGGTATAAACAGAAGGTACTAGCATCCAAGTGTTTCTCCGCTTGCCCTTTCACGATACACGTCCTTGCAGAGTCAGAACATATCAGATTTTACATTTTTTGATGCTATAACAAAACCTGTGTACATCAATTATAAGAAGAACATGCTCAACACATGCATGATCAGCTTGTGCGTGTGTGTGTGTAGTACGTTCTATTTTTTTTTTTTAAAAAGGGAATAACATTTAGGTTCTTCTTTTTTTTGCCTTATGTGATTACGCTGATCTTTTCACTTTCCATGCATGTTAACGTTTTTTTCCAACTAAAAGCTTCGGTAATGCATAAAATGGCAATTATAGCTTAATTGTTGTAAGATTAACTGGAATAATAATTAAAAAAAAGAATGTTAAAGTAATACTTCAAATTTAACAAGAAGTTCCGTCTAGAACTATACGAGCCTACTTTCCCGTATACACCAAATACAAATTTATAATCTAGCTATCTCTTTCTCTCTCTTTCTCATTTAGCTTTAGTTCTTAATTTTTTCAAATATACCTTTTTCAACGGATAATACATATTCATTCACTCACTCATTCATTCTTTCATTTATTCAGCCATTCATTTATTCATTTATTCGTTTACTCATTCATCTATTTATTCACTCATTTATTCATTCATTCATTCTTTCACCCTTTTATTTATTCATTCATTCATTATTAACAAATATCCTTAAAAATCCCGATAAAAAAATTTCATAGGAAAAAAGGCTCGTTAGTTCTGGATGAACTTTCTATTTGTACATGTTCTACGTTATAAGAGCTTTCCGATAAAGTTTGTTTCAAGCAAATCCGTCCGTTAGATCAGGATTTATATAGGATTGAAATTTCCCCATAAGCACTATGTTAATTTTTTGAACTGTTCAAAAATGAACAAAAATTGTTCAAATCAATATTTCACGCCAAGAGCTTCTTCCAGTGAGCTTTTTCATTGGAACACTGGATCTTGTACCCAGAGTTTACATAATTTGCTTCATTTTCGCCCATAGGCGCTAATGTTAAATTTTTTTGAACTGTTCAAAATTTAACGAAAAATTGTTCAAATCAAAAAGTAAAATATGAAAATGAGATGTCCTCTCCGAGATCTTTCGAATGCAAAAAGAATTTTTCGAATCTGACAATTCGTTCAAAAGTTATTAGGGGGGGGGGGGGGACAGACCGACAGACACACCGACAGACCGACAGACACACATTTTCCCCATCTCAAAACCCTACTTTCAATTTTTTTATTTTTCAATCTTTATTTAATTACTTCACTTTTTTTTACTTTTCTTTATTTTTAACGATATTTTTACGATACATTAAGCCTTCTTTCATGCTTTATTGTTATTTTTTTTTTTACTTTTACGGGAAAGTAGGCTAAAAAAGCATAGGACACGAAGGTTTTACAATCAATCTTAAGTTATTCTAAATACTTAGTTTGTTGACAAACATTAACTTATGACTTTAATAGTGTAGTACTGGGTGAAGTGAATAACTAATTTTAAACTATTATGTTCAAATAAAAATTGCAACCATTATTATACTAATATACATTCTACAGTAAGATTCAGTTAGAGGAAATTCATTTTTGAGCAATATATTTAAGCGAAATTTTGAATGTAATGCTATTTATATACACTTAGACGAAATGAAATATGTAGCAATTGTAAAGTTAATTTTAATTTTATGTACGCGTAAATTCTTACTTATTTTTGAACGTTAACAATATTTTCCGCTACTTACTCGCACGTCTTGTCAATATCGTCATCTGTGACTGGAACACCCTCAGTTGCACTGAGTAGGACTGTTGCCAAACACAAATCTACTTCTCGCATATGACAACTCGCTGCTTCTGCAGTCCGCATCGACAGCCCTGCAAGGGAAAAATATGTCCTTTGTGTTCATATTATTTATAGATGATAATTCGAATTTTATTTTGAATAATTTATTTAAAGATTATTTCTGTAGTTTTAATTTAAAGTGAAAATATTTTACTGCAACTTATTTTTTTTTAAATATGTCTTTTTTTTTTCATAATGAAAAGTCAAAACATATTATGTATCTTGTTTGGTTTACGAGTAGTTACAATAAGAAATGCTAATTTTAGGTGCCAAGGCTCTAATTACTCAAAATGGAAATAGGAAAGTTCATCGTTAAACTCGATAATGTTCGTTCGTAGTTTTCAGAAATTTTAAATTGAGAAGTAAAACATTAAAAAAGAATAGCAAGTCTGGGATCTCAATAGTTCCACATTTAAATTAAAAACGTATGGTTTCTATATTTTTTAACAATGAAATACTATAACTTATTATTCTAACGCTTTTAACAGTTTTTGATTAATTTAAAAACTCATTAACTAAATCAAGCTTTTAACTTCTTTTTAGATTATATTAGCTCACCGTGACCTGCTTAGTTTTGTTCAGCTGTCGTTGCGTAAAACTTTTTTTCCCCACTGCTCATAATTTATCAATCTTAAACAATGAATGTAATGCCTAAAGAACACGAATATTTTTAGTACAGTTAAAGTTACAGTTAAAAATATATTCAGTCCCTAAAACATAAAAAAACCCCGAAGAAATAAATAAATAAAAGGAAAAAAGTATAATTAATCCAAACCTTTATAATATTTTCTAAAACAAATAAATAAATGAAAAGGTGAACATAAGCGTTATTAATTTTTAAAAAGGAAGAAAAAGAGTTCAATGGATCGTATTAAGTAAAACTATTTAATGTCAATTAAAGCTATCATGTCATTGATTTCGAGGTTATTTAGAACATTTATCATTAATCAATGCATTTTAAGGTATATCACGTAACGTCTTACAAACTTTAATGAACTTTATTACAAACAATGGCTATAGTTTGCATGTCAATATTTCTGTAATTATTTAAATTAATAAATATTGAATGATGAATTTATTATTTATACCAGGCATATTATAAATTTATTTAAAAAGTACTCTATAAAATTGAGTGCATTCATAAGTATATATTTACAAAGTCGAACGAAGTATTTGCAAATTAACCTATTTAAAATTTAACGGACATTTTAAAACCCCTATTTTCTGTCACTGACAGGAGTCATAAAAACTCTCACAATCAGATGTAGGAAAAACATCAAAATATTTAATTAGTATAACTAGGATTAAATTAACACTAATTATTTCTCTCACAGTTCTAAAATTAAGGATATATAATAGCTACAGCCTAATTTTAGAATGCATGTTAGAATTTTTCGTCATACGAGGAAATATTCCCTGCCGTAACGCAGTGTTAGTTACTAAAATTAAAAAAAAAAAAATAAAAAAAAAAAAAACAGTTAAAGCCAATGAAGACTTGTATGACCAAATGTAAATTGCTTGTTGTTGTTTGCGTCTTCTGCCTTGTAATTGGTAATAATATGCACCATTTTGACAGAAAGTGTTGACTCGTATATTTTGAAAAACAATAGCAAGCAATTAAGTTTTATATTAATCTCATTCCACAAATCAAAAACAAATAAATAAATTATTCACATCTATTTGAAATGCGGCTTGAGTAAGTTTTGAATTTTTAAACAAGTCTGCAAGTTAATGAAATATTACGAAATGAAAAATATATTAACTTTTTTTATGAAGTTTTAAGTCAGATGTCTTCAAAATGCAAAAGTGCAATAATTAAAATTTTAACTAATGCTAAAATAATAAATATAAATTTAAAAGCTGTTAATATTCATGAATGTCATGTTTAGAAAATTAAACGATTTCAATTTTATAACTGTCCATTAATTACTTGAAGGTCACTAAAACATCTCTTGAACTTGTTTACTTACCAAGAACGCAAATTACGCTTGTAAATAGCAGCATCATGTTGATGTGTCGAGTATCACAGAAAGAAGGCTTCTTTTATAAAATGTCGAAGATCATACCTTTTTATGTAGTACTTAAGGAAATTTGGTGACCGTCACCCGCAAAGACACGTCACACGCACGTGTTTTCTTTGTCTTTTTTCTTTGTATTACACACTCCAAGAACAAGAGGGAAAACTATTTGAATGGAGAAGCGCTTTCCTGATAGAAAATCTCGTTGAGTAATCTCAACCGAAGCGTTGATATCAAAAAGAAAAGCCATCCAGTGTCTTGTAGTATTGGTGCTTTGAAACAATTATTTGAAAGCCAGTCAGCGTACTATTGCTCGAATATTTCTATACCTATCGTCAACAAGTTACGGCTTGACCAATAGGGATCGTAGACATGTCATTGTCTAGGGAAAAATCTATCATTTGTCAAAGTTGTTGAAAAAAAAGTTTAAGGCATTTCTTTTTTTCGTTTATCTATGGAATTGGTTCGATCGATAGCAGTTGCAATAATTAGTACGTCATCAATGCGAAGGACGATCTTAGCTGCTAGGCTTTTTAAAAATATTTAAGCGTTTCGAATAAAATACACGTTTGATATTTCCTAACTTAATGATCAGGTAATGATCATTCAGTCTGACCACTTCGATTACTTATTACACCCATTGAAATTAAATTGCTTAAAGGTTATTTGTTTACTTCTGTAAATCGTAATATTATCAGTCAGCTATTCGTTAACCATTAAAAATAGTTTATCCCGAAAAGTATGTCATTAATAACACTTACATAAATTAGTTTTACTATTTATTTTTATGGTCGATATATCTTTTCACACATCTCTATTACCCAATATTCATAATAAATCAGTCTACCCAAACAAACTCTTACGTCCACTTTGTTAATAATAACAAAATAAATGCCTCATATTCTCCATCATAATTAACTATTGCCAGCTTTTGGGAGCAAAGGCAAATTATAAAATACAATATTATAAAATACAGTATTATAACTTTAAAATCTGTTTTTGTTTAGTCAAGCATAAAACAAGGTCTTAAAAAAGTAGTTTTTTCTAAATTATTTTTATTTATTAAAACCTATATGCTAGTGTATTCTTTTGCAATAATTACAATACAATTTTAAACGCTTAAGATCTACCTTCTTTTTAAACATTTATACTGCAGCAGAACTTTTCTGCCGAATAGTCCATCAATATTCGGCCAGACCGAATATTCGGCTTGGTCATGAAATAGCCGAATAGGCCTGGCGGCCGAATATTCGTTACATTCCTAATATATATGAATATATATATATATATATATATATATGTATATATATATATATATATATATATATATATATATATATATATTTTGTATATATATATGTATATATATATGGAGTGCATGTACTAGTAAATATCTCGTCGTTTGATAATATGTTTATGGGGCAAATTGGAATCATAAAAAAATAACAATTACTTGACTAATAACGTTGTTTGTTTCAGTTAGACATTAGACAGTGTATTTAAATACGGGGCAGTGGTAGCCTAGTGGTTAGCACGTCGGACTTCCACCTGGAAGGTCGCGCGTTCGATACCCACCGAAGACTACCATGTATACTTGGGGATATGTGCATGTAAAATCCGTAGACCCCACTACCTCTCCCCGTGCGTAAGCAGTCCTAAGGCCTCGGCTAACAGGTAGGGGTCTGGTGGAGAAAAGTGTCCACTACCGGGCCGTGGTAGCCTAGTGGTTAGCACGTCGGACTTCCACCTGGAAGGTCGCGCGTTCGATACCCACTGAAGACCACCATGTATACTTGGGGATATGTGCATGTAAAATCCGTAGACCCCACTACCTCTCCCCGTGCGTAAGCGATCCTAAGGCCTCGGCTAACAGGTAGGGGTGTGGTGGAGAAAAGTGTATTTAAATACTCAAACTAAATATTAAAAAGATCAACCATTAAAATTAACCATGACACGATCATGTAATAATAATAATAATAATAATAATAAACCATAACAGTTTTACTTTCAAAATGTATGGAAGAAAATAATTATTGTCCGCTGACTTGAAAATGTGTCTCAAACAATCGTTTTTCCTCTTTTTGTTAGTAGTTATTAATGTAAAGTGTAACGAGAAACATTAGAAAAGCTGTTGAACAAAACAAGCTGAATAATAATTTTTGTGAAATTAGATTACGTATATTCCGAAGTTTGAAGAAGTACAGGTTACAAGGACGGTGGTAAGTACGAAACACGAGCTCAATCCTGTCACTTAGAAAACGCGTATTAATTAGATTTAGTTATTTATATTTTTAAATATACGTTAGAACGCTTTCCAAAAAAACTAAAAAATTCCATTGATATGTGACCTGTTGGAAGATGGCTTAAATTGCATGGCAGATCACATGAGCTCAGTCCTCTTACTTCTTGTTATTTTCTGGCAAATTTCTACACACTCCACAATAAGAAGACTATTTACATGTGAATATAGGTTCTGATAATAGACTTCTCTTTTTTTTTAATGAGCTGCGGAGCAGTAGTTATTTAGTAAGGCACTAAAGTTTAGAGATAAAGTATTTTCAGGCATTAGAAACAATTGATTCATGACATGAAAAATACGTTCTTAACTGTATGGAAGGCACCTTTTCTTTTTCTTTTCTGTTTTTTCTCTCTCACTTTTTGTTTCTCTTATTTTTTATTTTTTTTACCGCAAATAGCACTCCTATAATTTTAAAACATTGGAATTACTCTATTTCTCTTAGTTTTTATCTCAATTTTTCCATCCTTACGGGGAAAAGTTCTAAATTAAAATAATTATAATTTATCAAACAAAATCAAATTATAATAGCAAACAGAATTTTCCGAAGAGTATCGTAAACAGTACACAAGCAAACAAACAAACAAAAAAAGTTACTAAGTAAATAAAGTAAAAATAAAGCAAAAAGTAACAAGAAGTTCCGTCTAGAACTATACGAGCCTACTTTCCCGTATGTACCAACTTCAAGTTTAAAATCTAGTTATCTCTGTCTCTCTTTCTCGTTTAGCTTTAGTTCTCAAAATTGCTTCAAATATACCTTTTCAACGATTAATACATATTCATTCACTCATTCATTCATTAATTTATTCAGACGTTTATTCACTTATTCATGTATTTATTCACACATTTACTGATTTTTTCATTCATTCGCTCATTTATTCACTCATTTATTTTTTTTTACATTTATTCACTTATCTGTTCATTCATTCTTTCACTTATTCGTTTAATCATTCAATAATTCAAAAATATTCTTGAAAATCCCGATCAGAAAATTTCATAGGAAAGTAGGCTCGTGAGTTCTGAATGAACTTTCTATCTGTACATACTCTACGTTATAAGAGCTTTCCGATAAAGTTTCTTCCAAACAAATTGGTCCGTTAGATCAGGATTTATATAGTATTGAAATTTCCCCGTAGGCGCTGTGTCAATTTTTTTGAACAGTTCAAAAATGAACAAAAAGTGTTCAAATCAATATTTCACGCCGAGAGCTTCGTCCAATAAGCTTGCTCGTAAGAACTTGGATCTTGAACCCAGAGTTTACATAATTTGCTTCATTTTTGCCCATAGGCGCTAATGTTAAAATTTGTTGAACTGTTCAAAATTGAACGAAAATTGTTGAAATCAGACAGACAGACCGAGAGACACACATTTTCCCCATCTCAAAACCCTACTTTCAATTTTTTTTATTTTTCAATCTTTATTTAATTACTTAACTTATTTTTGACTTTCTTGATTTCTAATGATATTTTTTCACGATACATTAAGCCCTCTTTCATGCTGTATTATTTTTTTTAACTTTTACGGGAAAGTAGGCTAAAAAAGGGATGAGGCATGCATAGTTTAAGCTTAACCTACTGAATTAATAGTAAAAATAAGAGGGGGGAAAAGATGGAAATAGCCTTTTGAGATAAATATGCGTGTGTCATGAATTGAAACTTTGAATTGAACTTCTGAAGGAATTATTCAATCCGATTTTTTCCCCCTTAAAAGGTGTTCGAATGTGCTCTAAGGTCTCACGGCTTATATTTTGGTTTAAACATATTTTATGTTCAAACAACTTAATATTGAGCTTTGTGCAAGTATATTTTAAAACTCCTGGTCAAAAGGCAGACTTGACTAGAACAAATCTTTTGTAAACATGAATTTTAGTATTAAGTATCTCACTTTTATTTTTTAAATTCTCTTATTTTAAGTTTAATGTTTGAAAAAATGCTTTAAGATTTCAACTGAAGAAACAAAAACTGTTTTGAGATACGAGAAGATGAGGTTTTTGGATGCTTCTTTCCAAAATTATAATAACCTTCTCTGGTTTTCAAAAAATTGACATAGCTGTGATTTAAAACATTACCAAGACTGTCACACAGTTGACTATTATGCAAAAATTGTTTCATACAAGACACGAAAACGTGAAAGAAGAAATAGCTATTATCTTCTATATCATACCTAACATGTAATACATTTAGATCATTCGTATCGCTTGTGTTTTCGGCACCTTTTGATGCATGACAGTTCAATAGATGGACAAACTATTTATTGAATTCTTATCACTTGGAATAGCTATACCCGGAAAGGAAGCTCTTGACGTCTTGAAATTGGAAATTTATTTAAACGTTATTCAATCCATCTCTAACTTTCATCAGCGCGAATCTGCATTTTGACAACCCATTTCAATGTTTAATGAAATACGCTCTGCATGTTTCACGGATAATATACATCATATTTTCATTTTCCTCACCAAGCATTCCAGTAGCAGTAAATATAGTTCAAATACGCGGACTTTTTTTACATAAAACTTCAAGTTATAACCAAACGTGAAAAAAAAAATATTTGGAATAATTAAATACGAAATTAGTGAAACCTCGCCAAGGAAGAAAATCGTAAAGCGGAAATATTACGTGTCTGAATAATAAACGAATCAGATTAATTAAATTACAATGAATTGAAAGTAGGTTCAAAAATATGACACTATATGATTTAACATATTTTTCTCGAGTAGACTTTTGAAATAATTTTATGCAACAATACATTGCATTGTTTTTGGAAAGCATTCAAATGAGGAATAATTTATTCAAAAACATTTCATTTTCGCAATACTGAGCTGTTTACCGGAATGCTTGACCATTTGTAGCAACATGTCACTTCTATGATAAATCGATATTTCCTATTCGTTTAGAATGTAATTAATATATATAAATGTATTAAATGCTTCTGGTGCACATTTTACAACCTAACTGAATCGACCAATATTTGTATGATAATTGAAAAGTATTTATTTTCATTTTCTGATCAAACTTTTAATAGATATTTGGATGTCAATTACATGAAGATTGAGATTAAATATTGTGTGATGAATAAAGACCTAATAGGTGTGAAAAGGAGAATATTATAAGTGGCCAGTTTAATTTTAATTTATTGAACTTAAAGGTATATGCATATTATTGTATATACATTTAACCTACTAGAGGCACGCTACTTTAACGTAGTTTTAGATTTTTGAATTCAAAACCGCAGGAACATCATTAAGTAAGTAAAAACTAATTGCTTACAATAATTGTTGCATTTAAATCTTTAAAACATGCAAAGCATAATAAAGAAAAATTAGCACATAATTTTCAGGTGCCAACGCCAATGATAGCGAGAGGTAAGGAATGATTTAATCTAAATTTCAGTTTATAAACTTCAAACAGCATTAAACCTTTGTCAAAGTATTTTTCACGTGAAGTAAATTTTACGTTAATAAATGTCTTGCTGCTAAAACATTTTATTACTTCATTTGTACAGAATGGGGCGTAAGTATCACTTTATGTTGACGTCTGTAAACAGCTTAGTAGTTGAATCATTTTTAGACATAATTTTTGAATATTAAAGTTAATAAGCAATTTATTGTTTTTATTATTTTTTTTAAATCACAAAAGAAAAAGAAAAAAAGATACAAAAAATAGATTTTCCTGTAAATCTTTAAGAATGAAAATAAAGGGATAGCGAATATTACGTTTGAGAAGAAAATCATATAACAATCCATGAAAAAAGGAAAAAGTGCACTATCAGTTTAATTTTAAGTAACTGAACCTAAAGGCATATAATAACTTATTTATTTTTTTGAAAAAAGTCTTTTGGTGAGTTCTTTTCATTTATTTATATATTTTTTTATTATTATTACTTAACATTTTCTTTTCTTTCTTAATTTGCAAAACTTCTTTCTCTTTCCTTAAAATCTAAATCTTCTCAGCATATTAGAACCTTTTCTTATGCCTTTGTATTTCCTTTTTGTATTCCCTTCCACTCAAGTTCGTTTCAAAACACGCCTGAAGAATCTCTTTATCATCTGGTGATATTTTGAATGGTGAAATGCACCTCTCTAAAGGAAGTTCGAAATTTGAATGGAACTTGTGAATTCTGAACAATTTTCCTGTTTCTTCTGAGACGTTGAAACGATGGTGAGTTGATTAACATGAATCGAACAGGTTTCTTTCAAGGACATTTACGCCAGGAAAAAACTTGAATAAAATTGCTGGAGGCAATGCGTATTAATTAGGAATTACGTTTTTTGGTCTTTCAGTTCAAAATGGCGGCAATCGTCGAAGTTCCGAAGAATTGCATATAAGAATGTTCTTGAAGATACTTAAGTACTTTTCAGATGCTTTCATGATGAGGTTGCGGTAATTTAAGACGGTTCCCAAATAATTTTGTTTCAACCGCAAATTAGTCAAATCGATTTCCGTGAGTTTTTGAGGCCAAACATTATTAGCCAGTTCCCAGTAATTCTTGGCATCAATGTATGGAATATACCTTGGATGGAGCAGAGTGGTGCTTCATTATAGGGGTGACTGAGGCTCTCGTTTGGGGGGGGGGGGGGGGTATTAAATATATATATATATATTTTTTTTTTTTGCTTTTCTTTTCTTTTGAACGATTTTGCAATTTTTCATAAGTACTTATCTAATTCAAAATGTATCTGTCTATCTATACACACAAAAATATAAATATTGAGCCTCACGTCTGAAATTTCGAGAAAACAGTATAAAAATGTGCACTTAGATGTTAGTTAGAACAATGAACATTATCTGATAAAAAAATAAAGTTAAAAAGTTAAACTTTAGAAGTTTTTGAAAAAAAAAATATCTTCAAGCATATTCTTTTAAAAAGCTTTTTCTTTGGAAAAAAAAGAAATCTATCGCAATGCTTCAAAGGAAGAATTTAAAATTCAGTTATATTGAAGTACCAATAATCATTCAAAGCAGTTCTTTTTTTTTCAAAGTTTGAAACAGGTTATTTTTATTTTACGGCCTTAAAATCAATAGCGTAAGACCTATTGAAGAAAACTAATGGTTCAATGAAGCAACTCGCGTTTAAGAAACAGAAATATATGATTCTATACGGAATGCGGCAATTAAAAACTGAGAATTTCCCTTCCATTTTTGTTAGTTGCGTAGTATAATAATTTCATTTTTATTTACACTTTTTTTAGTTTGGTTACCTAAGTAACCTTTAGTTCGTTATCTAAGGAAATCAATGGACATTAAATTGAAGTTTCCAGAACATTCCTCTTCCACATTTCCTCACCTGTATGCAACTACGTTTATTCAAAATGTGCTTCAAAATGTATTTAAATGAGTAATTCAAAATCTTCCTTAATTTTTTTGTAACCATAAATACCTAACACGAAGATAATTTCTTTTCAATGTACCCTTTTAACAGCTAAAGCATGTTTCCAAATGTAAAAGTAAAGCTATTAATTGAAAAAAAAAATCAAATTTATTCTCTCAAACTCTTTGGTTAATATTTCATTTAAATTTGAATCTTTGAAGATTAATTCCCTAAATTCTCAAATAAAAAAAATAATAAAATAGAGTTAGTACACACAAGGTGTGTGAGATGATTTTGGTTTAGTAGCTAGCCGTAACTTGGCAAAAATTGTAGGACTTTTACATAATACATTTTTTCTGCATCTGTTGGCCATGGCATTTCTCCAAATATTCTAGAGTAAGCTATTTCAATATTCATCTCCTTGTTAGAATCAGCCAAATTCGTTAGCTGCATTTTAAATGAATTTTGTTTTCTCATCCAGTGGAGCAAGTTCTAAACTTGCATACATAATAGTTTTAGATGATTTTCTTATGCCTTTTCTTGTCACTTTAGCCTAATAATAAAAAAGAAAAAAAACTTTTTATTCATAATAATACAAATTGTTTTGTTGTAATTTCAAAAATAATGAAATAATATTCTTTTCAACCTAGAAAAAATACGATTTGTTTGACTGGAAGCCTAGAAATACACACATTTTACCCCACTTTGCTAAAACTCTCATAAAATATAAAATAATGAAAATATATTTTACCTATCTTCAATCGGAGAACGCTTTCTAGGGGTTCCTAAAATAATTTTAAACAGAAAAATATTACTACTACTAATATTAATAGCAATAGATAAAGAATTTGTTTTACGAGTCACAGTAGTTAATTGAAAAAAAAAATGTTTCCCACAGAATGCTAAAAAAACCATAAATGATTTCTAGAATTTACATTTAGTTTTCCCATTCAAAAAAGTGATTAATGAAACTAATGTGATTGTGCTGCTTTAATAGCAAACATTTAAAATGAATTCCAGTTTAGTTTTAAATTATTTCAATAGATGGCAGCATCAGTAAAGAGATCGCAATGTCAAGGAGGATACTTTTCAACTCAGTTTTTTGAGATTTGTTTTTCTTTTGAAAAATAAATCGCTACTACGTAGTACGTAATACATTAAAAAAAAATAATAAAAAAATAATTATAATAATTATTATTATCATAACATGAGAAGGCAAGAGGGAGGGGAGGAACGGGAGTTCCTAAGAAGATATTTTGTTTGCTCATATCGTCTTGATTTAATTAAAACATTCTGTATCCATAAATTGTTGCATGCCAATTGAAAATTTAGTGGTGTCCCTATTTCCGATTGCTTATAGCATAGGCGTAACTAGAGTTGGTGAAAGGGGGGGGGGGTCACCCTAAAAATGTACAGACTAAACACCAATAAGAAGTGTAAAAGAGTTGAAAATTTACTAGTCATAAATACTTGTCTCTAAAGATATACTCCGTGTTTATTTCAGGCATCTCCCGGGGGGGGGGGGGAACTACCCCCTTGGAGCGAGTCAACTCCTCCCTCCCCCCCCACCCGGCAAAAAAATTCAGATCACAAGTTTTAAAAAAAGAAAGAAAAGAGAAATTACGCTTTTAAGACACTTTACTTTCAGAAACACTTTCAGGGAAAGGACATTGAACACTATCACGAGCGACACCAAAAGTAACTTAAAAGATATAAGACTTTATTTTGAAAAAAATTGCGGGGGGGGGGGGGGGAGAGTAACCAAACTCCTTTCTGTTTCCTCTAACATCACCAAAAGTATCCCGAAATTGCATTGCTAGGAAGATTTCAAAAAGTTTCCTGGGGAGAGCCCTTGAGCCCTCGCCTCCAGAGTTATCCTAAGCATTATAGATGTAAGACCAGTTACAAAAATTTAAGTTGCAGAAGCCGCAAACACCCACTCCTCTTTCACCAAAGATCTATATATGCATCAAAACGCTATCATATATGTAAAAAAATTCATATTAACATCATTTCTGATCATATATACCTATATATATGTATATATAAAGGGTATGATTTTGAAGCATACACTGCCCTTCCTAATTTTTAACATGCTCCCCCTGCTCCGGAGCCAAGACAGTATCCAGAATTTTTTTTCGGGGGGGGGGGGGTGGAGGGCAGATTTCGACACACTTATGTAAAGCAAAGTTTCAGGGAAGAATATATGATACATTGCAAAAGATTTCCGTGGGTCCACCTTCCCCTCTGGATACGGCCTTGATTCACAAAAATATTAAACATTCCTTATGAGATCTCTTAGTTTATTTTTTAATTCAAACGCAATAGAAAATTCAATATTTAGCGCTAAGCAATCTTCTATGTCCAGGCATTCATAATATTAAAACTGGGAAATAGTCGAATTTTAGAGAAAAAAACCCAAATTCCCTTACAAAAATGCTCATCCCCACAATAAATTTCTAAAAAATTTGTTAAATTTGTAGCAAAACATACCACAGAAGTGGAAGCGTCTGAATCAAGTTTTCTTTTCTTTTTGGATGACGAACGTGTCCATCGCTGGAGTGCAAACATTATTATGTATCGAAAATAATTACAAATTTAGCTAAAATATAAATAATACTTGATTGTAAATTAAAATGCAGCATTAAACCGTAGCAGTGAGATTGGAAACGTTGAACGGATGATTTCCAGAGTCGTAATGCAATCAGTGATGGACCATAGTAAGAAAAAAAAAACATTTAAAATATAAGAGATGAGAGAACATCTGTAAATGAGAATGCAATACAAATACAGTTCATCAGTTTTCCAATCGGCTCATCTACAAAAAAGATTTTACCAAAATGGGTGTTTGGACAGGAAGTCATAAATAAATACAAACTGCTCTTTAAGTTTCTTAATGAGCATCCCTTCCTGGCTTGAGGGTTTAACCCATTAGGAAAATTGGACTTTAGGACTCCATCACAGTAGAGAATATTTTCCAGCAAACTTATTACTTGTGCGATTGTATTCCCATATTGCTGCCTTTGGGTAAAAAAGACATCAAGAAGGAAAGAAAACCTTCTGGAGTGATTGAAAAACGATCTCTGTCTGTGTGTGGTACGGTGATTGAAGCTACCTTTCGCGCTGTTTACCCCCCCCCCCCCCAAGGTGATAAGGGGGTTGATTATAACCTTATAACCAGATGAAAAGTCTTCTTTGTTATGAGCTGCATACTTTGGCCATGATCGCAACCCTTCAGAGAAAAAGAAAGAAAAAATCATATGCATATGTGTTTAATTTTCTTAGGGGAAAAAAAAATTGCTTTGCAAGGCCGTAGCCAGAAATTGTTCTGTGTGCCTAAATGTGCCTAAATAAGTACATACCCAATGCGGGGGGGGGGGGGGGTTGAACCCCCCCCCCCCCCTTGGTTACGCCTATGGCTTATAATGGACTCATTTTTAACATTTTCATATTAAAAAAGTCTGAATAATCATATATATCCTTTTAATTTCAATCCGCAATATACTCTGTATTTTAACTTGCATAACAAATATTAGTAATTGGGTTTAAACTGAATGAACGATTTTACGCTATAATCGTTTTCTTTGATTTTAAAATAGGAGAAGGGAAGAGGAACCCCTAAAAGTTCCCAGAATTTATTCATTGGACTTTTTTTTTTGTTGCTACTTTCCCCTTTTTTTCATGAATGATTGTCTTCTTTTGCTGCAGGGTTAGATTCGCGAACACTGACACAAGGAGAAATGACACCTCATTAATAAAAAAAATTCTACTGTCAAAAAATAATAAAATAAGATAACGAAGAATATATTAAGCACAAAGTTGCAATACAAATGCGTGCGCGTGTTTTATTATTACAAAACGTTCTCTTTTCAATGCAAAAACTTTTGAACGTATAAACGTGTCACAGTTGGACTTATGGATGCAAATACATCCGACAAAAGCTTTGTCATACAGTCCTCAGCTTAGTTTTTGTTGCAATTTTGTGCTTATCATGTTGTTTATTATCTTATTTCGATTTACTTTACTATCATCCGTATTTACAGAAACAAACAAAATGCATCAAAAGTTTTAGCGCTCATACACATGCTTTTTGAAACGATATTGACTTAATTTTGTATCAAATCTTGTTGCAATATGTCTGGAAATTTTAGCTTTGATAGCGTTCAAACAGAGAGACAAACAAACAGGTATTAATATTCATTGATGACTCATCAAATGTTCTTTTTGACCTACTTGCCTGCAGAAATTAAAAATTTTATTGTTTAATAGTTAAATAATACAAAAAAAAGAAAAAAAACAATAGAAATAAGTAAAAGCCTAATGTCTCATAAAAATTGCGCAAAAAACGAGAAAAAAAAAACATATTGCTTATACAAAATAAAGCTTTGAAAATAGGTTGGATAAAACTGGGACGTCTCCTTGAGTCAATTGTTCCTTAAATCTTTAACAGTTCGAAGAAATTTAATAACAGAGGCTTTTATGCGTTTTAACATAGGACGCAATGATACCCGTAATTACTTCCAACAAACTTTATGGAAGGAAATTTTGACATAAAAAATGTGCATAAAATGATTTTTCATGTTTTAAGACTTTTTAAAAATTACTCAAAATTATTTATAGATCATTATCTAAAAACGCAAAGTTTTAAGACAGTAAAATTTATAAAAAAAAAAGAAAAAACAAGAAAGGCCAAAATATTGGAAGTTTTGTTTTTAATTACACCAGCATACCATGGCATAAGATATTGTCGTACTTATTTTCTTATTTCAAATGCTGTAGCGCGTTTATTTAGAGAAAGTGTGAAAAGAAAAGCAAGAGAATTTTGTAGTATCGTCATTAATTATTTTCACCTCACAGTTGACGTTACATATTTGTCCGGGTAAAGTTTCGTATCATTGCATTTGACCTTAAGATGGCAATCCAAAGCGTTAGTTATTAACAGTTAGTTTAGCTATGACACATTTAGTTGCATATTTCTTGCTTGTGAAGCAGATTTTATTCTCGCAGTCGTATTTTTGAAGACTTTTACTTCAATGTATTATACAGAAAACGAAATAAACTCCATGGTGAGTGAAATGTTAAAGCGCACTTAAAATATTTATATTTTTAACTTGTGTGGTTTAAGAAACTGGACTAAAATTTGACAGTGATGGAAATTCCAAGATATTACTGAAAGGTAGTGGTTAAAGTGATTTAATATTTAAATTATTTCTCAGCTATTATTATTATTATTTTAGCTATTCTTATTATTTTATTTACTCAAAAAGGTAACAGTTTTATAGTAAATAAAAAATTACATCCAGTTAAAACATTTCAAAACATTCTCTTAACAGCCAGGTATAAAGCAACATATGTAAAACTGTTATTGATTTACTAATTAGAGGTATTACTGTATATCACTGGGGAAGTATTCTATTCATGTTAAACTTCATTTTTGCTTCTTTCTTTTACATTTTTGAAATCATAATATGTTCAATGTTGGAGTAATTACATAATTTGATTTCTTCCTTTTTAAAAAGATACAATGAACTTTCTGGTAGTTTAATTCATTTTTGGGCAGAAAAAAAGTCTTAAACTTAAAAAAGTTTCAGTGATAAAAGTTATTTTATAAATGATTAATTTCCACCTTTTTGTTTTGTTTATACCGTAAAACTGCTCTTAACGAACACCCACCCCTCTTAGGCGACTAGTTTTCAATTCCCTGCCATCTAAGCATTGAGCCAAAAAAAAAAAAAAACCTCTTTAACGGACATCTCTCCATCACGGACAAATATTTCTATCCTAATAGTGTTCGCTACAGAGGAGTTTTACGGTATTTTTAAAATCATAATCTATGCAGCATTGGAGTAATTACATAATGTGTAGTCTTCCTTTTTAAAAGTATGCAGTGAACGTTCTTTTAATTTAATTCATTTTTGAGAAGAAAAAAAAAACCCTCAAAATTTAAGTTAGGAAAGTTTTAGTGATAAAAGTAATTTCATAATCGATTATTTGTTTGATTTATTACTATTAATGTTACAGCATACCCACTAAAAGTGAAGTTAAAGTGACGATGTCATGGCACGAATACTTTCACATTTTGCTCTTTCTGCTTCGTTGCCAATAACAAATTTCAAAATTTCATCCTAATTACTAAGGGGCCTCTCTAGCAAACACGGACGTTTTGGAAATTTAATGAGTTCCAGTGATGGATAACATAATTTTGCTCTCAAGGACGTTTTTCTTTTTCTTTTCTTAGCCAGTCGCTTTCCACATCACTAAAACGTTTCGTTGAGTCATTAGAAGAAAAAAAAAATTATGACTTCAAATTTTGAAAATGATGTAATCGATTCTTATTGGAGAAAGTTTGCTTCGTCGAAACAGTTTCGTTGATTCGAAGTGAAGCAATGAATTTCGTTGGTGCGATGAAACTCGAATTCGTATTAACTCATTTATGGGTCTATAATTTTGGCAAAATATGTTTTCGGTTTCTTCTTAGTTTTCTTTTAAAGTTTTCGATTAATCGAATAGTGGACAGTAAAATATATTTAATTGATGGAATTTATTAGTTTTCTAAAGCCTTTTAGCCTGAGGCACAGAGGGAGAAAAAAACGGTTGTGTTCAATGTCCAATTTCTGAGGAACTCAAACGTGTGTTTATTACTATTTCTTTATAAAAACACACATAAAAAACATAATAAAACAATTTATTAAATGGTAACGAATGCAAAAAGTATTCTCATTTATGAAGAAGCTTCAGAAAGTATAATGATGATAAAAATTCAGGAAAATATCGAACTTTCATTCTTACCGGAAAGATTGCATCACTTAATATAAAACTGCTTAAATGTGTATCAACCAATCCAAAAATGTTTTAACAGTTAATATAAGTGGCAGATGGTTTTCAAAATAAGACACTACATTGTCAACCCAGAAAATAAAAATACACAAATCCCTCGATTTACACAAAAGTGTAGGTTCCGCACAAAGCCGTGTAGATGGAAATATTGGACAGTTGGACTTTGCTATGTAAAACCGTCTAAAACGAAAAAGAGAAGAAATTCAGATTATAAGTTTCTTCGAAGCACACTGAAAAATTCCATTTCAACCTTTCACCAAAAAAAAAAAATTAAAACAAATGATGAAATTTAGTGGCAACCGACAGTTGTTACTTAACTTGAACCATTATAATAGTCCCTAGTAGCATATTCATAGTGAGATTATACCATTATAATGGTTCAACTTAGTACCAAATGTTGGTTACAGCTATATTTCGCCATTTTTTTCCTTCTTTTTTTTTGTTGAAAGGTTAAACTAAAATTCTTTAGTGTATTATGTGATTTTTTTGGCAAGAAAAATATTTGATTATCATATTTAGTTGCAGTTTTATTACCGAAAATTTTAGCTTTAGTTTAAAAATTTTTAACTAGATGCGTTAAAAGGGAAAATATTGCTTCAGAACTGAAATATTCGATGTAGCAATGAAAATACATTTGAAAAAGAGAGAGAGAGAGAGAGAGAAGCTCGACTTTTATCTCTGCTTTACTATTTTTTGAAATTCCTTCACTAAATAAAGAGTGATATTTTAAGAAGTTTTCAGTATAATATCTGCAAAAGAAAATAAGCATAAATCAGTAAATAAATAGTGAAACATGTTTTATTTGGATTATTCACTGCAAAGAAAAAGAAATCAAAAAATACATTCCGGGAATCCCCGTCCTTGTTGTTGCCACCAGTGTTACCAAAGGAATGATATTCAAAAATGACTTCAACTTGTTATTTTTTCGTATATGCAGCCAAATCTACATTTTGATTAGTTTTTTTTAATTTTTTTCCGTTGTTATTATGTTTTTACTTCATAGATAACTAGTGCAATCAAAGTTGTTTGTGGAACTTTTAACAATGTTTTGCGGAACCCTAAGGTTCCAAGGAATTCTGTTGAAAAATGCTGCCTGGAAAAGTAACTTCAGTTTCACTCAGAAATCATGCTTAGACTTCCAAGCACGATTTCTTCTGCAGTTTGATCACGCGTGCAGAGTTCAAGTAGTTGGTCTGGCGACACATATTCCCAAAGGTTATTTACAAAGGTTAACAAATGTTTTCACAAGTCACTCTTACATACAGCGAGACCTTGAGACGTTAGACAACGAAATGCTTCATTTTGTATTTTTAAGAAATCTTGTTAGCTTTGTCTTGTCACTTTCCCGAAAAAAATTTCTTAGTTTTTAAGATGATTTAACTGTCTCTATATTTTTTAAAGTTGCGTTATCAATTTGCTTTGTGAAGATGAGTAATATCTAGATATAACTAAAAACATAGAAAGATAATTGGACTCCCTTTGAAAACCTCCCCCAAAGAATTAATTCAATTCAGAGCGATAACAAGACGATTGAGTATAAAGAAATAATTTTACTACAATCATACTCATATGTACAGTAAAATATGCATAGTGCATTAAAACGAAACGTTTACCTTTTGTGCGACAAATTAAGTAAGCAAAAAAGCAACGTGATTGAGCACAAAATTTCAGTACAAAATTCAGACACGTGTTTCGGAATTACCTGGAATTCTCTTTCAGTAAAAGGGGAAAGGAGCAAAGACCAAATAAAAAAAAGTCCTTCCAAATAGAAAAGTCACGTCAAAGACGCGACTCTGCATTTCGTACTGTAAATTTTCGCTTGATCTAGTAATAGCACTATTTTGCAGTAAACTGGAATAACTGTCAAGTATTTTTTTTTGTATGAGTGGTTTTTTTAAATGTTCCCTGGCAGAATATAAAATATTTCAAAGTAACTCAAATTCTGTGAGGACCTTATTTTAAATTTCCCTAGAAATTTACGTGATCCTTTTTTTTCATTGAGAAGGTTATAGCAAGTGTAGTTTATGTTTGGTTCTGGTTTATGGGATTTTTAATCGATAGTTTCATATTATAAAATAATCCCGAACTATAATCATAGTAAGTGTTTTGCAAAATTTAAAGGCTTTTGTTATTTTGTGTTCGAAATTCTACACCACCTGACTTGTTTTACTTTTTAAAATGATTTCTGAGCCTTCATTCATGTAAAATTTTAATATGTATTGGAAATTTTAATTTATAGTATGACATTTTTAAGGAATATGAATTATAGTTAACAAGAATTAAACAAATGTTTTTTTTCTTTAATGAAGTAACTGTGTATATATATATATATATATACATACATATATGATTAAAGTTAAACTTAGAGTTGTTTCAAGTCAGTATATTTTCCCCAAAGCACCACTAAATACATCTATTTGCACACATTTTTGATAAGTATATTATTCATGTTACATTTATTGATAGAAAATGTAAAAACATGATATCAGATAAGAAAATAATAGTCAATGTACTACAAACACTTGGCAGAACATAACTTCTGAAGACCGCAAAAAACTCCCATTAGTCCCTTTTCCAGCTATAATGCTTCCAAAGTGCCACAGCTATATTAATACCGTGCGAGTATAATTTCACGGCCATAAGCAGAGAATAAGGATTCAAAACTTACCCTTAGATCAATGTCAGCTTTCAAATTCAATTTGTAATCTCGAACTAAAATGAGTGCTTTAATGGAGGTTAGTTTGCACATTTTGCTCAAAGAGTAATATTTGAAAGTATATGAATTAATATTACTTTGCCTCTCTCTATCTTCCTCTCTCTCTCTCTCTCTATATATATATATATATATATATATATATATATAGAAAGAGAGAGAAAGATAAGAGACTAAATCGTATTAAACATATTCAAACTATAAATTTCAAACCAAGTAAGTAAAGTTGTGCGTGTAATTAAGCTGCATTTTCAATATACACTAATAATTTAGGATCAATTATTGCTTCCTTGAATCCTTGATTTTTATTACACATCATTTTCGATAATTATTGTCGTCACCAACTTCCTTGACCCATTTTTCATGGTTTCTGATTAGAGGAAGGTTAGTTCATTAACCCGTGGTCACTATCTCTCGTTGACCAATTTCTGATGGAAAATTTCCTCTAATCAAGCTCTTGCGAAGTATAATCAAGCTTATTGTAATATTCATTAATGTGTGTTTTCATCAGGCTGCCGTGGCTTTTGAAAGCTTAAATTTCAAATTCGAGAAATAAGGGATTTGCTGCTAAATGAAAACATGAATTGAGCAATTAATTGCAGCACATATGTTTTAAACAAAAAGCTTGTCGCATTGAAAAAGGGATTCCAAGCAATCATGAAACATATGTCTGGGTTTTAATGCTCATTTGTGCTTTAAAATAACGTGAAATTATATTTCTATTACAATCTATCACCTTGTAACAACGCAACGCATGCAACTCCTCGAAGTTATGAGTTAGACGAAGTATCTTCTAATTCAAGCCGAGTGCTGTATTATTAGGCGAAGAATCAGGGATATAACAATGTTGGTCTTGAAAACTTAACCGAAAGCGAATGCTGCTCAATAGACAATGTGCCTGACTAGATAAAGTAATAGAATAAATCTGTGCAAGAAAATGTTACTAGAAAACTGTATAATGTGCAATGGTTCAAAAATGAATTCTGTGTTATGTGGTGAAGCCACACAACGACTTTTTTAAACCTTTACAATGTGGGTTTTGGTATTTTACTAAATTTATTTAATGAAATAGAATCTGTAATTTTTCTATTTAAATTTCAAATGCATTTGGTTTTCTTTAAATTAGGGCCAATAAATGACCATTTTTTAATATCTCGAAAAATAAATATTGTTACTCTCGTTAAAAATTAGAGTCGTAATAATTGAAAGATGATTCGTTCCAAAGAATAAAATCGCACACATTAGAAAAATTGCTAATGCTTTTGGATAACAGAAACCTCAAACATATAAATAACTGAAGGGTGTTAGTTTTAAATTTATGATAATTTCTGCTTTCAGAACACAGAGAAAGATGCATATACACTTATGAAACGAGAAAGATGTATACTTTTAAGTTAAAATAGCAAAACAAGAAAGAAACCTTTAAAATAATAATAATAAATAAATAAATACAAAAATATTTCTGAAACAGTGATAATAATAAAAAAACATTATTGAAGCTTTACTAAAAAACTTCTGAAAACTAATTTTGAGAGAAACTTTTTAGATACAAATCTCGCACCGTATTTCAGAGGAGAAAAGAAAGTTTCATATTTCCAAGTTGACAGATCATCTTTCAACCTTCCGTTCCACAGCTTCTAACGCGAAGACAAATGACCGATCGAAAATGTGTCACCAGTGACGTCAGGTGTCGCCTTGAAATGTCGCTCGAGGTGGAACAGCAAAGGTGGTGTGGGATATCAGAGGAAGAAAAATTGTGCTGACCGATTCTCAAATCGGTAAAAAGAAATCTTTCGCTGTTCAAAACAAGAGATTGTAATTGGAGATTGTTGTGCCGTATAAACAGTGGCGCAGCCAGTGGAGTATAAAGGGCTCCCAACTTCCCTTGATACACTAAATATATATACGCACATATACATATGCACTGTAAAAAAATCCTGTAAAATTTACGGTTTTAAACCGGCAGCTGGGTTGGTTGTGGAAAACCGTAAAAGTTGCGAAGTAAAGACGTAGTTACAGCGGTTTTTTGCCGTACGGAAATAACTTTACGGTAAAAAACTCGTTGCGACTACGAATTTATTTCGTATCTCTTTCGGTTTTCCACAACCAAACTAGCTGCTGTTTTAAACCGTAAATTTTACGGGATTTTTTTACGGTGTGTGCATCTATGTACATGCTATAAGTGAAAACCCTCCCCTTGAAAAGTCAATTCTTCCCCCATGAAAAATTTGTCGCTACGCCACTGCGTATTAACAATGACTGAGGAAGTGACAAATCGAAAATAATACTCGGAAATAATAGCTTTCAAAAAGAGCCGCCAATTAGAATCTTGTTGTTACGAAATTAAATAACAATACTAATCTAAATATAATTCAAAAATGTAACTAAGTCGTTTTGGTCAGTATACCTCATCATATTAAGGAGAAGAGTCTTTAGAAATTATCAATAGAATAGGAAAAAGTGACCCTTAAAAACCTAATACAACCTTGTGCGATGAACAAGAGAGAAATTTGGAGTTTTTTGCTGGTTGTTCACTCACATAGTGGGTTAGGACCTATTATTCCTGTTGATGGCTTGATGAACAGTGATAAATATATACATATTTTAAATATGGCGGGTTTATTTTACAGCTGGGAATCTACTTACTACCTTTTCTTCAGCAAGATCTTGCCACCTTCCACATGTCCAACAAACGAAGGCCTTTCTGAAAAAACATAGTATTTCAGTTATAGACTGGTCAGGTAATTCACCTGACATGAACCCTATCGAAAATTGTTGGTCGATTGCTAAGGATATATTTAGAAAATGTGACTTCACAACAAAAGAAAAGTTTATTTGAGCTGTGACTCGCATAATTTTAAGCGATGATATTATCAAAAATATCGTCAATGTCGTGATGGTCAATGCTTGGCAGGGTGACCACCTCTGATTACTCTGGGACCGACTACGCTAATAGGAGCTGTGCACGTAAAATCCGTCTTGGCTTCAAAGGACCTCCAAGTTAGAAATAATACTTCCTGGGGTATTTCAGTTATAGACTGGTCAGGCCAAAACAGGCCTGACCAGTCACCGGTCAACCTAGTGACAAGCTCTCATTTGGGAACTGGTACAAAATCATGAGGCCCCTCTGAGCCAAGTGTACTTCCATTCTAGGGGAGCTCATTAATAATCGGTAAGAGCTTCCTTAACGCCTGGTCGCCCTGCAAGGGTGCTTGGATTTTCAAGTGGTATTAGCAACAACAACAACAGTTATGTAAAGCAGACACAAAAGTGTAATTTACATCAAAATATAATATTTATTGTCTTCTTAAAAAATTAAAAATAAGATAAATTTAATTGTTTACAGTTACCCGAGTCTGCGAAATATATGGGATAATTGTAAACACCTAACTTGCACATGAAAAATAACAGGGAGGATGAAATTCGTAACTAAATGTTTTTAGTAATATTCCTTAAGACAAATAAAAATGGTTGAAACCGCTTTCTTCGCTTTTGTAGATGAGCTGGAGACAAAAATATAAAATCACCAAATTTTATTAAAAAACTTTTCTCACTGGTCCATTTTCAAACAATGGTGACGCCTTCACAGTTGTTTCGAAACTTACAAAACTCTTTCAATGTCTTTCCTATGTTGCCAATTCATCACACACCAGCGGTTAAGTTTTCAAAGCCACCACAAGTGTAGTTATGAAGCTTGTTTATATTTACCCCATGTTACAAGTACGTTTCTGACCCTATATCAGTTCCTAAAAGTCATCAATAAAATGACAACAGCAGTCTAAATAAAAACAAAAGCTTTACTAATCGTCTGAACGAAACAAATATAACATTACCAGAAATAATAAAACATATGTAAGAAAAAGACGTAATGAATTAATTAATTTAATTTTTTATTGCAAAAATGGAAAGCTATTTCAATACAACTCGTGCGGGTCGGGATATTTTTTTTCAGTAATTTAATCTTCATGACTTTAATTTATCACTCATTATAGTTTTTGTTTTGTGTATTTCATTAATGTTTCTCTAATCACCGCCCCACTGAGATGGAACCCATGGAACTGTATTTTCCGAAAGTCACAGATACAGTCACTTGGTGTAATGATAACTTGGATGATTTAATAATCGATCAAAATTTTGCAATTTTTTGTGTTTGAACTATTAACTAATCTTGGTTTTTCAAATGGTGAAAAAATAATGTGAAAGTTTAATATTTTTAGAATGGCGCTGTAGATCATATCTACATATTATACGATACGCGTAAACATAGGGATCATTCATAAATGATGTCACGATTTGAGGTGAGTAAGTTCGTGAAATTGTGACAAAGGGAGGGGAGAGGGTAACAAGAAGTGTGACATCATGCTTATGCAACGTAGCGTGGCCTGTGACAAAGGGGGGAGCGGAGTCAAGCATATTGGGAAAAAGCGTAACATTATTTATTTACGGTCCCGTATCTTTAAATTCCAAAAGTCGTCTACTTTTCAAATTTCTTGAAGTTCTTGAGAGAATTTTGAATTTTTTTACAAAAAAAAAAAAAGATGGATTTCTGATGAAATTTAAGATATAAATTAAGTTTGTACGATTTTTTTTTTTTTCGGAAGTTATTCAATGAAATTTACTGTGGAGCTACTAGCGCTCTAAACACTTTTACTATTAGTTAAAATTGAAGAATGAATTCTTTTTAATTAGAATGTGTGTGCAATATCAGGACTTGTACTGCTGAAAACTAGAAGCCAACAATATATAATCCATTTTTCCTCAGTTTCTTAACTGATTGTCACAGGTATCGAGTGTTTAATTATGTATTTGTTTACAAGTTTTTAAATAGCATATCTTAAGTGAGTGTTCAATTACACGTAACTTAACAGATCTTTGTCTGTAGTTTTACGGAGTGTGGAAAAGCAAGAATTTTACTGAGCAACTGTTATCAAGAAATTTGGTAGTTTGATTTTAAACAAGTTCTTCGTAAATTTAAAGAAAACCAGTTTCCTTTCTGTCTTTTTGCAAAACTTTTCTACAGTGTACTCTCAGTTTCAAGAGATAGGGGAAATATAACTCCCTGGTTTAGTCCTAAATGCAATATTTTTTTTCTGAAAATTGTTTAAAAAAATAAATATATGTTATAATTTTCAATGTTATTCTTTTCTTATGAATTAAACCCGAGCTAAAAACACGTAAAAGGAAAAAAGAGAGAGAAAGAGAGGAAGAAAATGAACGTGAGAAAGTAAAAGAATTTTGCGTATAAAAACTACCTGAACATTAAAAACTCATTAGATGAAAAAAAAATGTATCAAATGAAATCATCAAAAACTGATTTAACTTTTGCGAAGTGCAGCTAAGTGTAACATTAAGAAATTCATGGTCACTGATATTGCTGTGAAGTAGCTGATAGTGTTTTCAAATATGTTAATGTTTTTTTAACCTTATGGATGGCCTTCTAGTAAAGTAAAAATGATGTAAACTACTTTATTTCCCCAAAATAACAATCTGTTGTATTCTTAAGTTAAACTGAAAATATATACATACATCCATACACATAGTATCGTAATTACAGTAAAACTAACTTACTGGGTTCTTTAATGGCCGCCAATAAATTTTATAAAGGGGGAAAACATACAAGAAACTGTAGCTAACTAGTAACAAACATAAAAGGTCAATTAAAACAATTTTATGAATGTATTTGTCGTTTAACGCACACCAGCAGTTAATTGTCTACACTTTCTTTTTCTTTCTTTTTTTCCCCTTCATATTATTACGCCAATCATTGTTTCCGAGCATTATTTGAATGTCTTTGGTATACGGACTTTTTTTTTGGAATACTTTCGTGTATTTCTTAAAATTATTTTCGATGCATTTTTTTATTGTCAGATATGACGAATTCAAGTCTGTTAGTGTACAATTTTTTCCAATTTCAACACAAAAAACTCAAAGCAACGATTAACATATGTGTAGAGTCCTTTCGTCTCAGCATCAAATTGTTTTGAATGTAAAAAAAAAATCCTTACATTTTATAGTTCTTTCTGTTTTCATGTCAGCTACTAAGATTGACTTTTAACTACATATTTTCCCCATAAGGCCGCTAGATTTGAAACTGACAAAGATGTATGTATGTACGCATTTATATGCACACATACAATTTTATTAAGTGCAATTGAAAAAATAGCACACTTATGATATGATAAAAACACTTATAATAATTGCATAGACCACAAAAATATATTAAATGTATAAATAAAAATACAACTAACTGCAGAAAAGACTGGAAAAGCAATGTCGAGGCTCTGTTGATGGCATCCTCAGAATTAAGACTTTTTCGAGCAACACGGGGGTTGCACTATTTGTTCACAGCCATCCGTCAGGTGCCTCTGAATTAAAATTTTAACAAAAACGTTAAGAACGAACCGCATTAAACGAGAGAAACGGTAAAAGTTTTTAAAAAAATGCCCAATCTCACTCTAGAAGTCTAAAAACTATTGCTTTTCAGTTACTGTCGGTATGGACAGTGGTTCAGCAGTTCTATTATTAGTAAATTAAAAAAAAAGGAGCTGAATACGTTTGTAAATTTGTGAAATTGCAGAAAAGAAAAATTTAAATTTTCACAAATTTCAACTTTGATTTTATTTTACAAAAATGATCATTTTCACAAAATCTGTGAAATTTATATATTTGAATCATTTGGATAAAAATCGCATCATGAACCTTACTACTTAACCTAAATTGTTGAAATTCTAAATGAAATAGCTTTATAGCAAGAAAACTCAAGTCCTCCAAATTTTTCTGTTGCTAGGCCCCGATGACCCAACAAAGCCTTGAACCGCGATGAAGATGAAAGTGGTTCCCGTTTGTGCCCCGCGGAGGCCCCGCCTCTTCTTAATAATGTCAGTGGCCCCACGCCTGGTTCTTCGAGTTAGTAGAAACCAAATTACGAAATTTTTAGCCTCCGGTGGGGGTAATTGCACTTTCTACTTTTCTTCCCAGGCTTGCAACTTCTAGTATCCTGACCGGTTTGATCTGTTTCGATTCTTAGCTGCATTGATACGCAAAGAAAAGTACATCCCAGTAAACATATGGGGTGATTCTCACTTGGTGTAACACAATTTTAAAAGGTAGAGTTTAAAAATTAAATTTGTATCTCACATAAACAAAAAATAGAAAAAAAGAATCAATTAACAGGATTACTTGTGCTACCTCAACATTTTATTAATGGCACCACAGTTTAATTTGTAGCTTACTTTACCATAAATGATAAGACACGTACAAAATCTATGAAAACAAGTGAACCTGCAACTGCACGAACCAATGTTCCCGCATTCCAGCAAGAATTTTAAAAATGAAGTATGCAACTTAACCTAGTATCACACCCCTCATGATCTCTAAAATTAAGATTTTCCGCCTGACGGAAATCGGTTTTACAAGTGTCTGACTACGCGCTGCCAAATCTGTGAGAGCGAGCTGAAAGTTTTTGATGACTTCGTCAAACAATAATCAATCTTCGAAAAGATAAGCGATATTCTTAATCATTATCGCGTACATATATCCACCTGATCATGTAGTTTAAGTTGATATGGGGGTAAAGTAATTTGGCCGGTAGAGTCAGCCATATTCGAAAGTCGTGTTATTCCTAATATCGCACAGAACGATATTAAGACAAAAATAATAATCCTGGCGCTAAACGAGAAATGAAACGGAACACCGTGCCTAAGAAGGAAAGTACTGGAATGCCGAAATGGAAATGGCCGAAACGTGGAACAATTTTCATCCCCAGAATTAGAAGGAGATTTTGGCCAAGTGTTGACAATGTCTACCGACGACGAAGACACCGAAACCGACGAATGTGGAGAAAAAGGGATAAGATGTAGCAAATGTCGCATTTTGCGTCACGAGCAATGCTCTGGAACTACTGATTATAAAACCTATATTTGTGATTTCTGTACCGAAAATCCAATTCCTATGATATGTAAATGTTCTTCCTTCTTCTATTCTTTGCAATAATATCACAATAACAGAAAATTGAATGTTTTTAAATTTGACAATCATATGAAATAGCTACTTTTAAATAGTTCTGCTTTTCATATTCTTTTTTATGGTAATTGGAAATGGTATTCATAATATCGCACTGGGCGATATCAGGAACACTTTTTTCCGAACTTCCTAAAAGTACTTACTATTTTATTCGGTGATTTATTAAATTTATCTTTTATGTATGAAACAGCAACAATAAAACAAGTGAAAGTAATTGGTTAGTTTAAAAAATAGCAGAAATATATCAAATTAAGAAAAAAAAAAGGCGCGTTACTAGAAACATTTATAATAATTATGTCTTTATGATTTGGTTGAAAACCATTTTTATAAAAAGTAATATAAAGAATATATATTTTATATACTGTAAAAGCACTTATTTTCGCGAGCCCATCATAATCGGTGAAGTTTAAGCCTCGCGAAATACTTTTTTTTTATTGCATCAAATAATGATAAAAAATCTGTTCATATAAAATTCACGAAATTTTCAGCTCACGAAATCACAGATACCTTCATTTTTGCGAAAATTAGAGCTCGCGAAAATAAGTGCTTTTACAATGTAGAAAATATATCTTCTTAGTAACAAACCTATTTTACATGTATTTATCTCATTTACTATCGTTTTATACCTGCTACATTTTTAATCCTTTAATTTCTCAAACTGATATTTTATTTGCATTTTTCATTGAGTAATATTGTATTGACATTGGATTTTTTGCCTGTTAATATATGCTGTAATATAATTTTCGTCTGTTAAAACTATTACTCCAAAATAACAAAAAATTGTTTCACTAGAATGAAAAATTGATAATTATTGTAATAACTTTTTCAAATTGTCAAACGCTACGTTTTACAACGTTATTGTGGTTCACTATACGAAAGCACAAGTAGAAAAATAAATATAAATATAAAACGGAGTTTCAATTTTGAACTGTTAAAAAAGAAAGGAAAAGAAATAATACAAATACAAAAGTGACAGTTAGCAACAGGCTCTGAGCCCAGCGAGGCTGGTCCTAGTCAATTTACCAATCCCAAATGAACATCAAGAGCCCTATTAAAACTTTTTACCCCTCTGCAAGTAACAGCCGCTTCTGGTAAACTATTCCTACTCCTCCAAGTGTAGGTCTTTTGCTTTTAGTAATAAAATTTATGGACAAACTTAAAACAAAAAAATGATTTTCCTTATGTCGGAAATAATTTAATCCACAGAATAGCCATGAAAATACATTTCAAAACGGCTACTATAATTTAATAAGTAAGCGCTTTTATTAACAACGGATAAGCAGCGTGTATTGTCCACTTAAAGTGCAAAACATTAAATTTAGTTGGAATGATAAACCACATGTGTGTATGTACCATCAAAACAACTTCCGAAATAGAAACAGATCAAATTCAAAACCACCCCAGGGAATAGAGCAGGAGCTGCCCAGACAGCATCTTGAAGTCGACAGTTTACCAGAATCTCCTTTCTCTTTCACCTCCGCTTTGTTTCTCCCAATGTGTCATTCGACCTTCTTCTCAACAGTTTTAATTTATGCAAAATGACCTTTCAAAGGATACGTCCCATCGTCATCGATTAATGGTGTCCTGTCCTTCACATTATCTTTAATAACGATAATTTTTTTCAAGAAATATCCAAAATTTCACTCTCACGTCACGATTCGAAGATTCTGACCTAGATACAGCATCCCTTGCAAACGGGTCGTTTAAGCAATCGGGGTCGGACTTTCTGATTCGATAGCGCTTTTACCACAGTCCTTGTGGAGTGTGAGCACCAGGGGTCAGCCCACGGAGGTATATATGTCCCATATATAAGATCCCGGGGCACTTCAGTGCCAGCCACACTTTTAATCGGGATTAACTAACCTTAAGAACAAAAGAGCTGCCATGAAGTATCTTTGTATTGCTGTCGTGCTCTTGGCTGTGGGTAAGCTATTTTCTTAACCATTTGGGACTAAAATTTCTCAACTTCATAAAAGCATTTTAAGGATCTGAAGAATGGATTTGGCAATATTCTACGTGTACCCTGTCATTTTCTTAGAATTTTGCCAGTTGTTAACAGTGGGGATGCGAATTTTGAAAAGTAGAAGCACTACATGAAAATTAGAAATAAATGCCAATCGGAAATAGTTTAAGGTTCTTAGAAATAATATAGATGTGTTTTAATTTCATGCGATAAGTTCATATCGCTATTGTTGATATTACCTGCAAAAATATGCGATTTTGTAAATAAATACATTGCCTTCTGATTTCTTCAGCGATTTCGCAGATGATTACGGATAACGTGGTTCATAAATTCAATCAATGTTATTGGTCCAATCAGCAACATTTTTTGTTTAACTATTATATTACAAAATTGAATTTTATTATCCTATTGTTTGACATTAATTAACTACAATTGTGATTTGCGAAAACAATTAAAATTATAGCAATTTATTAAAACGAAATTTTCAATAAAAATGTTATATGCTTAAGATTACTTAAGTTTGCTTCAGTAATCGTTTCCAAGATTTTTAAATAAAAATAATAAGTATTTAAAAAAACGAAATGAAATTAAGAATAACTCTGTTCAATGTTAGTATACATGACAAAAACTGAAAATTGTTCAACTTTTCAACTGACAATATTTTAAGGATATAATATATACATGTCTTTTATACGTAACTGAAAGTAATTTTCTTTTTTTCCCCATTAAAACCCGACTGATCAACAAATTGTAATGACAGCTAAATAATATACATGATTTACATTGCACATAAATCAAAATAAGGAGAAACCTAACCCTGTAATTATCTGAGACATTTTCAAACTAAGTGTGAGAAATTGGTAGGATATGATATAATTTCAAAAAAAAAAAACAGTTCATACGCAATAGGTTGACGAAATAAATAATAAATAAGTTAAATAAATTAGTAATTAAAAAATGCTTTTTTTCATATATAAAAATAAGAACTAATATTTCTAATGTGCTCAAATTTACTAAAAGCGAACAAATGAACTTTTATGAAGGCAAATGCTACAGGAGTATTTTACAATGACAAAAATAATCAATATTCTAATCTTCCAACCCTGACACAAAAAATTATTTGCTGCGTACTTTTGGTGGTGGCAACACTTAAGCACTTAACGCAGAGCACTAAGTCGACTAACATTTTGCTTCGAGAAGCATGTGCTTTCAACAATTTTCATTTTCAAACTTTATTTTCAAAGTGATATTCCTTAAAATATATGCCATTGTACATTTACCTAGTACATTATCTTCGAATATACTTAATACATACTTCCTACCTTTCCGTCAAAACATTGCAAGTGTTTTAAAATGAACTTTTTTCTAATAAAAAGGTTTCTTTTTAAAAAAAAGGTAAAAGCTATATGAACCAATAAATGCGTTTATCAAACCGAAACGCTGTATGATCAAATGTTACTCTCATGTAGTATAATATTATATTACAACACAATAATATTTTTAAGCATTTTGAAAATGTAGCGATTACTAAATTCTAAGGCACGTTTTTGAAACAGATTATTTAAAAAAAAGAAAGAAAGAACATCTTATGGAAGAATTCTTTAGTGCATAAAGTTATTTTTGTAGTAAATAACATTCCAAAGTTATACATATGACTTTTATGTCTTTATGTCGTGCAATATAATACAAAATTTTTCAAATTCGTTAGACACTATTTATATTTATATTTTTTAGTTATGTTCTGAACTAAAAAAAATCTTTAAGGTAATGAATAGAAATAATTAAAGTTTCTAGATACTAACGTTCAATCTCGTTTTGTTCAGGTTATTTCAAATGCTCATTTATTTCATTATTTTTATATGAGATCTATTATTTGGTAAATTTCTTGTATAGATGCCCAAATTTGTAACCAACATATTTCTCATTAACTTATAAATTTAGAGAAAATGCGACTATAAATAAAGTTATGTCTTTATGATGAGTTTTGCAAATTTAAATTTAACTCAGCCAACTAAAACCTTGCACAACCTTAATCCGACTTTTAATTTGTCACGTTTCATGTTACTATAAAACCTGAAAGTCAGTGGAGAATTCCCTTCCATTTCAAAGTCACGTAATTTAATTTTGGCACATCACCTTAAAAAGAAATCATAGGTTAATTTTTAAAATATTCTTTATCTTGATTAAAGTGTTTCATGTTCCGTTTAGCTTGGACACATTAAAAATTTGCACACGTAGTTTAAGAAAATGTACTAAAAACAAATTATTACTTATAAAATAATTTTACAGCTTCATAAATGATCAAGTCTTCTCCCTAAATAGCCTAATTCCATTGTTATATTACAGTATAGTGCTAAAAAAACTGCATAAAAAATGTAGGGAAGGGACTGTGAGAAGTAGAATAAAAAAAGTGAAAAAATTCACAGGAGATACATTAAAGAACACCGGAACAGCAAAACGTGAACGTAAAAAAAATAATAATACACAAATAAATAAATGGGGTGATTCTCGTTTCACGAACCAATAAGACCTGCATTGTTTAAATTGAGTGAAATCGAAGAATAATTAGGTGAATAATTAAAAACAAATAAGTAAATAAAAATTTAAATGTAGGAATTTCAGTCAAATCGATATTGTAAACACTATACAAAAATATCGGACAAATTCGATAAATTCTACATTATGTAAACTTCAAGAAAAAAAGCCATATTAAGGAACTAAAAAAAGGATGTTACAAAAAATTTCAAACAACTTGTTTCTTTTTTTTTATCTCTTAAGAACTTTAACAGAACTAAACTAGAGACACTTCTCAAGAAATTGTGCAAAAATTTAATGCAACTGTATGTAAGGATTAACACTTTCATTTTTAAATCATGGAAACAATGAACTGGCAGAAAAGCATTGCTTATACACTGGCATACGACATTCTAAACGATAGTTATTCTACCATGATTGTCGAAACAGGCATACTAACTAGTTGCCTATTTATTAAGAAGAATAGTCACTTCCAAAACGTTTTCCGATCCTTATTCATATATATATATATTCTTCTTTATATATTTGTATAAAAAAAACGCAATAAGGTTATTAAAGTTTCTAGTTCACAAATTAAATGCTCGAACAAAATTCACATAGACGATAATGATGACGATAATTTTTTTAATTCCAAGTTAATGAAACAATCAGAACATAAATCTTTCGTTTTTGACCGCTTTATGCAAGCTGTGAAATTTAAAAGGTGAATTTTGTCTGACATTACTCCGGTGGTAATGCTCTTGTTCTCAGCAATTTAATATCAAGAGTAAGAGAAAAATAATAAGAAAAGGAAAGTTTTAGAAAAAGTGATAGTACATATAATAAAATTAAAATAAAAAAATAAAGATATTTAATGAAAATAAATAAGTAAATTAAAAATAAATAAAAAAATCCAAATACATAAAGTTCACAACGTTCAACGTCAAATTATTGATACTGAATCAATTTTATGAGTACGCCTGTAGTATCCGACTTCTATTGATTTTGAAGGAAACCTTTTTTTCACGACACACATTGTCTCAAACATTTTCTTCGGTCTTCCTCGAATGTAGTAACTCCATTTCCCGATTCAAATTTATCCATTATTTTCAGTGGTTTCATAAACGTCACATTTTGTAAAATAAATTCTCTAGAACTTTAAGGTATGTATTTAATTTGGTGCAACATGATGAGGAAGGGAAATTTTAAAAAAATTAGTTTTTGCCGTTCACGTTCAATTTTATTTATCATTCATTTATTTTGAAATAAATATAGCAACTACATATTGTAAGCACCGAAAATTTTTACATATATCCTCTAGTTATCACCCTTTAAAAAAATAAGGTAAGGGAGCAACATAGTTTACAAACGAATCACAAAAACAATTAGGAGAATCTTGATCAGTAAGGACATATTAAGGTCCATCACTAAAAATCCTTTACTCAATCCATTGAGTACGATTAATACTCCTCGGACAAAAAAATACCGAATTTCAATCGAAATCTAGTTTTTGAAAGTATCCGTTAAATGATTAGAAGAAAAAATTACATTTGCGTTCAAATGATGAAACAGTCTCTAATTCTTTAAGATATATATGCCATGTCGCAATTGAAAGATCTTTAGCTATAAAATTTAAACCTAGCATAATTGCAGCAAGAATCATAAAAACATTTAGAATATCTAGTCTAGTCAGGAAAAGTTTGTCTTCAGGTTGTTTACTCTAACCTACATTTTGCTAGAGTCTGTATTCTCTTAGTAGAGTGCATGTAGTCTGCTCTTGTTCAACAGGTGGTATTTACTCTACATCAAAGTTAAACAACATTCCAAATCTATTTGGAGGCAACGTCCTTTCGATTTTTTCTGCTTCGGGCAGAGGGAAAGTTCTGCCTTTCGATTCATTGAGATCAGTGGGTCAAAATTCTTCATTAAGATTCTAATTGCAAGATGTTCTTTATCAAACTTCCTCGGCAACAGAAAGCAAAATCTCAGATCAGTCTCTTTTAATCACACAGAGATGGAATTCAATGAACTTTCTCCGCAATCTTCCTCAGCAAAATATACAAAAAATGGCCTGTTAAAGAACCAGTCGCGTTCGTTTCCTTTGCCTTATATCAGTTAATTAGCATCTAATGCTTCTATTTTACATGAGCCATAAAAGAAAAAAAAAACATTATTTTTTTCTATATGAAATGAATCAATTGTTTTCTGTTTTACGGGTAAAATCACCCAAATCGTAAAGCGTTTTTCTAAATTTGGTAGAAGGAAAATCAAATTTAAACTGTAGATTAATTTAAATAACAAACTATAAAATATCCTGGTTTCTAAATAATTTTTTGCTGGATTGGAAATTTAATATTTGTGTTTTTTTCCCCTTTGAATATGTTGGCCCTATTACTCCTAGTCTTATAAAAGCAAATCAATATTAAAGTGCGACGTACCTTAATTCACACAATTTAAGGTGTACTCGTTAAATTAGGTAAGAACTGGACTCATTTTCTACGTCATAAGTGAGGTAACATATGATCATTTGTTCCGTCTGAGATAAAGTTTCGTCTAGTGCTTTCTGTTGCTTAAGGAGTAGTAATAGTTGGTCATGTCTTCGACCCTTAATAAAGTAATGGACAGTAAATCCTTACGTACAAGATGAAAAAAAGCTAAGAGCCTTTCCTCCGTGTTAGACGCAGTAATGTATGGATTTCATGTTTTATACAGGATGACATATTTAATACTTTCTTTGTCAAAGGTGAACAAAAGGCTAAGTATTTGATTAATGAGATGCAGTTACTTATTTTCTGAGGCATTTACTAAATATTTTTTTCATTTCAAATGAAATACTAACATTATGCTATATGAATATAAAAAATATTCAAATAGTACAATGTATAAGTAAGGAGTTATTATAGTTCAACTTATAAGTTAACAGTTTTCAATAGGACAAAAACAACTGTTAGGTTGCGTAACAACATACGTTAATTAAATGAGTGAGAAAATATTACAAAACAGTATTAAATAATGATAAATCTTAAAAATACTCCTAAAAATACGAAAATATATCGTTACTCTTGACCTCCGGTCTTCAATCCTTTTTTATTTCAATCCTATATAATGCATTTTAAGAACATGGTGTCATATACATGTTAACAGTAATTCCTTTTCAATAGATGTAAAAAATAATTTTTACCATCAATAAAACGTACATATATACATAAATACTAACTTAAGCTTGGTAAAACTTGGTAAGAAAAAATATTTTTTAATTGAAATTTTTAAAGAAAAAAAGAATACAGCATTAAATATGTTTTTGCAATGAAAATGTCATTTATTGGGGGAAAAAATACTTGAATCGCTCCATTACGTCTCGATATATAACACCGACGCTAATTGAGAAAAACTCCGATTGATCCGCTCCCTTCAAATGGATTCGGCCCAAAAAATAATCAGCACCAGTTTCTATCAGTGTCCATGTGTGCAGAGAATTTCGTTCTATTAAATGCATTACTTTTTGTGTTGCATGCAAAGAAGCCATTCATGCGAGATCTTCCAAAATTATTTTGTTATTACAGTTTGTGATGAAAACATTTTTTTAAATGTTCTGATTAACTCAAAAAGTTTAAACAAACTTCATCTTAGGCGCATGGTATTTTGAATGCTCTAAAAACTAAAAATATGCAGGATATTTTAATGTTTAAACAATTTACACCCAGCTTAGATACTTTGACTAACGCTATGGATATTTGAGGCAGTGAGAAACAAAGGGATGCAAGTGACCAAAAAACGATTCCGAGAAAAACGAGTTCAAACTTTGGATCTTATGAGACCGTTATTTTTTTTTCCTAAATAACATTGGGGCGGATAACCTGTTAGAGCTTCACTAACATTTCTTGTCACAACATAGAAAGGTGCTTTTCCTATCATTTGCACCAGTTATCTCCAAATTTTCAATTTTGTTTCTTACATCCCTTTGCTTCTCCCTGCCTAGAAGCATAAATAAAGAAAGCACAAAAAAAAAAAAAAAAAATGATAGCATAAACAAGAAATGATTGGTACGCAGAAACGCAAATGCTAGTATTTGTACAGACACGAGTTTCGGAGCTAACAAGATATCCGCAATCAATGCATAAATTTTTCTTCACCTTCTACTGCAAAAATCTGAGTAAACTTTACACCGATATAACGTGCGCAGTTTTCTAGTTGCACCCAAGTTTGGATAATTGAATTCAATTCAAGGTCATGCTAGTTTCATCATAATTTGTCAGTAAACTCGAAAATGCTGTTAAACATATGCATACTAACATATTACAAAAGCATAATTTTGCAATTATTTGTAGCATTTTCTAAAAACATGTTTTTAAAAATGCAGTGCATGACCGGCGATAGAGCAGCCGGTTGTTCCAATATTTGAAGTGTGATACCGCTAACTTCCTTTAAATGATGTCTTCGCTGCCTCCCAAGGCCTTGCGCAGTACATTAAATTGATCCAGTGCTTTTGGCGCCGCAGTTCAACCCGCCAACACTGTAAACAAGTTGTGTACTATTTCAGTAGGCAATAACGATAATGATTAAAAACCACTTTCAACTGTAATAATTCAGATATCAATGATCTTTTACAATTTAAAATTCCTCTAAAAAATCAGGAACCTGAAAAACGTGAAATTAGTAAAATGTAGCCTCCTCACAATCAGAAGAATTATTTTCAAAACATTAGAAAAATAATGTTCATATTTGATGCCAGTTGGTTTTTAGCAGTTAGGCAAAAACAAAAAGCTAATTACCCTTTTTGAAACATTGACCTGTGATGACAAAAATATATCAGCAAGGCATTGCATTCCATTAAAACTCCTAATGATTGCAACATTGAAACATTTATCTAATAAAAGACATTAATACAAACTTATTCAAGTAAGTTTGTATTAAGGTCTTCTATTCAGTCATAATTTTTACATTTCATGTCAATTAGTTAAGCGTTTAGGCAGAAACAACAAAAAAAAAATGCTGATTACCCCTTTTTAAAACTTTGACCTGTGATGACAAAAATATATCTTCAAGAGATTGCATTGCATTAAAACTCTTAACTCTTGCTATGTAGAAATATGTATCTAATAGAAGACATTAATAATCAAATATATCTAAAGAAGAAAGTTAAACATTGCTGTAATAACTGTCACATCCGCGAATGAAGCAAGATAAATGTGTTTGCGATACTTATTCTGTACGACTAGACAAATAACGGTTCCGCTTGTTTGGTTTTGCAGCATACCAGGCCACCGCTCAATCATGCCATTTGAGGGAAGTGGATTTGTGTATTGCCACTATGATTTTCCATTACCAAGGCAGTGGGGTGCCCACTGATGAAAGTGGAGTTGCTCAACTTTGCGAGTAAGTCATTTTTCTTTCCAACAAAAGGATTCATCTTTATCTACTTATTTTTTGTCTACTATTTCGTCCTTTCTTGGATGTATTCATGTATTCCTGTTTTTGTAATTGTTTCCTTTTTTTATATATTAATTACGCTATTTATAACTGAAGTCTAAAAAGCTAAAAACAGAATGTGATTGAAAAACAACTCAGAGCAAGTAAGTGTATAAACAATCCTTTTCGGGGAAACAGTGTATTGTGGTTTGCTTTGACCCATGTGTCCAAAGTACTTTCATCTCGTGAACTCCAATCATTAATTGATATGATACTGGAGTATTTCAGGTAAGAATTGATGATTTGACATCTTAAATGATAGTTTTTAATTAGTAATTAATTAGTTTCCATTATTCAAATGAAATTGATGCTAAAGTTACAAAATGTTGCCACTCTGTCTCAAACACTAAAATCATTTTTATTTTTATTTATTTCTATTTTTTGATTTGGTACGCTTGCAGTATGATTTATGTGCTTTTTTTTGTGGAAAATGTGAATAGTGTTCTATAATAGACTTGGATTTTACACTAGACCTGTCTTATATATCAAAACTGGAAACATAATTACTACGCACCCATGTGTCTCAGCATTTTTTAAAATAATTTATTTACTCTTTAATATGACTATTTTGCTTTAGTGTTCCATTCCACACGAAATGTTAATACTTTCTTTAGAAGATTAATTATAAAAAGGCTTACTTTAATTTATGCCGTTTTTTAGCTATTCGTATGAGGTAGAATTTAAATTCCTTATATCTAAATGAAAAAATGTAGAATATTTTATTGAGGAAAAAAAAAAGCTGTATGTCCTATGTGGTCTAGTCTTAGTAGTGAGGATCGCTGCATTAATTCAAGTCATCCGGGAACATAGGGGGAAGTAGACAGCACTTGCATCACGAGTTAACTCATGTTAAGCATGATACTTCATACTAAAAGGAAAGGAATTGAGCAGAAACGGCAAGTTCATTCGTCGGTTCATTGATTCAGACGCATCAGGCCGCCATCAGGTCTGTGCGCACCAATCGGACAATGACTATCTTTGCGAGATACCCTCTTCATGCTCTTTATAATTATATTTCACCAATTGTTTCCAGCCAACATCGTGGCACGGCCCAATCTGAAGCCAAGAGATCCTGGATTAGCCAGTGCTTTCTTTAGTTCAGTTGCATGTCCCTGTCTTATGGTCCCCTCACCATATTCACTATTATGTGTGCGAGACATTAGGGGAGTCCATAGAGGTCAACGAAATCACAATAGCAAGCAAGCTATTGTCATTTGCATATTCTATCGTAACATGTGAGCACACTTTATTGCATAGCTAGATGTGAACCATCTAGAAAAAATAGGGTGTAAGCGTCAAAAAGTAAAATTTGAAGCTAACTAATGCAAATGTATGTAATATCGGTTCAGGGTGTCAGGTGTCGCCTTCCGAACAATCCACAAGAAGTCTATTTCATCTCTTACGGTCAAGGGTTCTCTCCTCATCCAAACTCCCATCCCTCATCAACTTTTCAACAACGTCCATCCAAGTCTTTCTTGTCCTTCCTCGTTTCCTTGTTTGATTTGCGGTTTCGGGCCGTCTTTCTTCACTCATTCTATGAACATGACCATACCAGATTAATTGCTTTTTTAACTAATCTATCATAATGATGCACCGACTTTAAAAATTATGCTTGAAAGTCTCACCGGCAGTCGTAATAATAATAATAATAACTACGGCGATTTTCAAAATCGGCACTTAAACAACCCATTAGTATACCTCACCATTCTTACAGAAATGCCGTGCAATGTTGTTTACGTTACCACTACTAGGTTACTGGTATTATTAACAAAAGGTGGTCGAAATTTAACTTTAAGTAAACACCGTCAGTAACAATAATTCGTAATTTTGCGATCAGACCGAAACGTTAGATGTTGATTTTATATCATTTTATTAATTGAGTTGTAATGGAACCAGAATGGATAAGTCCACGACTTAATAAAAGTAATGGTTTCAATACATAATTTTATAAAAATAGATTTATTAATATGATGAAAAATGTATCAAATGATTGTGTTACACACTTTTTTATTACACTTTAAGAACTACGAATAATGCTATTTATTCTATCAAAATTCTCAAAAATATGAAAGTAGCCAAAAATAAACATATCCTCTTTGTCTGGGCTGCTCAATTTTTTCATTAATGTTTTAACTAAACTCCAAGTCTTCTCTAATCATGCTCATTCTATTCCTCTATGCCCTGCATACGATGAAGTATTCAATTTTCAAATGAAAACTGATTATTAAAAGACAAAACTAGAAAAAAAAATGTTTTTTTTTTCATTTATTGTACACATAATATTAAAACATTAATGGAGGTAAAGTTTGATGCTGTTGACTTATACCACTTGGATGAGAAAAACCCGTTTAGTCAGGCTATCGGATCTAAGGCAGAAAGGTTGCTCCTTTCGTTTTATCGAGAGCCACAAGGGTGGAAATGTGACTTAACTCTGACATCACACGACAGATTGAAGCACCCTCAATCACAGAACAGAACTTAAAATCTAGACCGAAAGCCGACAATCACTCGAGAACAGGTCCCTCTGAGCTCAAGTCTGGAACCAGACCGATCGGCCTACCTCGGCCCAGAAGAAGTAATGCTCTGTAAGTATGGAAAATAACGTATGTTTAGCTTAAGGGCTTAGTAATTGACACGTTATCTTAATTTGCTGACAAGTTCAAAAATGGTGTTTTATTTAGAGAATAAGAAGCAAAAATCTCAAAATTGAGGAATTCCGTTTTTTACCTAATTAAAAAGCAAAGAAAGATTCATGCATGCTTCAAATCGTTGAAACTATAGTGTAGATGCACTGAATATTTCAAAATAGATGTACCGATCTTTATAAGTACTATAGCGCCCGAAAAAAAAGTTGCAAAAAAAGAAAAATCATTTTCGAAGGCTTTGATATGAAACGTTAAGACCTTACAGAAACCTTGCTAAATTTTTCAGTCTTTGCGACACAACTTTAAGAACACATTTCCTCGCATCCCCTACCCTCAATTGTTCCTTATTATACAATAACAATGCATTACATAATAACATAGTATTTCAAACATTTTGATAACTCACTACTACCTAGAAACCTGGGAAGTTACCAAGAATAAATAAATTTCGACAAAACGAAGAATAAGTAGTTTTTTTCATTCATTTATTTATTATTTTCAATAAGTTTATGCCTCTCTAGTCTCGGTTCATAAGGAGGGCGTGCCCCAAAGGTTAAGAATCGCTGCGTTACAGGGTGCTTGTTTATTTGGAAAATGCTATCCAGAAAATTAAACACTTCTTTCTTTTTTGTCATTTCCGGTTATGTAAGAAAGCTATGCACAAAATATTCACATGAATTATATTTACTAACATTTGTGTAACGTTGTATGTACGGAGCCATAATTCATCTCCTGGGACCAGAGTACGACAAAAATGCGAAAATCTTAGGAGCCAGGGAAAATTTTTAGGAGCCAGCTATAATATTTTCATTTGCGAACTAGTCGCCACATGAAAAACTAGTTTCTAAGGCATTTTGTTAGTCACCCGGGCGATGATTTTTCAGACCCTGCCTGGGACACACCCTTAGAGCTGCGTTAATTTCTGGTCTGTTTGAGAAATCTCGCCGAACCTTTTATCACTACTGTGAAATTTGATTTCCAATGCAGATACGTTACACTCTATCACGCCAAATGAAGATGAAAACTTCTTGGTTCAACAAATACAATCCACTTAAAAAAGTATCGCATCGCTTTTACAAACACATTGTCGTTGCATTAAAAGAAAGATTTAGAGGTAATAATAGTTTTCCAAACACATTGAAAAAAGAAAAAGAGAAAACCACCATCGCATAAGTATTGAGGACATTATTGATTGCTGGTTCAAAAATTAGCTAATGTCTTAATTGTTGAGAGCGTGCAAAAAAAAATCAAACTTTTATTTTATTCACGCGTGACTGAATAAATAAATCACTCTTGTTAACGATTACGACATAACTGAAAGAATTATCATTGATGCCAAATGCATTGACGTTAGTATTTTTTAAATAGATCTATCACTGGTTTTTTTAAAAAGTAAAGACAAAAAAAAAAAAAAAAAAATGCTTAAAACTAACTGTTTTATCAACCATGTTTAAAATTGTATACACGTAGCAAACTTGGATATAAATGTCTAGCATTTTACTCTTTGGGATGAGTTTTCTGCTTGACTATTTTGGGCTGCTGGCAGAATTAAACACTGGAGGGCAAAAGAAACATTCTGGTCTAAGTTTTTTTTTTTTTGAAAATGTAGTTAATTAAGCACCGTAAATGATTCGTAATACGAGATGTCATTTACCTTTATTTACAGCAAACTAAATAATTCTTCAAAAATTTATCAACAAATGGCACCATTAGTTTTTTCTTATTAAATACCGTAACGCAAAAACCGCAACGAAAAAAAATCCGTTTTTCTCAAAATAGTAAGGGCTTGATTTACAACCGCTATGTTTCTTATCACCTCACCTTACCACCCTTCAACAATTTTCGGGCGGCGTCCCAATCTCCTGCTCGTCGGGACGAAACGATGGACTCTCACGATACAGCGGATGGATGCTTGAGCGGCAATGCCTAATTTTTGGAATGGATTCCAGTAAATATACATTTGTATTCCAATTAGCGCAGTTTCCCTAAATATTACAGAAATTGCATTTACCTCAACATTTGGAGAAATAACAGAATGAAATTATTACTGAACAGTGTATACTTTTTCAGCTGCAATAACGATGAAAATGAACTAACAAATATTCAGCATTTCCTAAACTGCCATTGTAATATTTTATCTAATGCAATGAACGTGCATAGAAGCATCGAGCCATATAGGATAAATTCACAATGAATGGGAAAATCTGTTTTCTATGTATCAAAGCAAACATATTTTCAGATTCATTGTGAATTGAAAATCTATTTTCTACGTTCTTTTCTGTTCCTCTCATTGTGAAGCCTGAAGCGACAATTCTGTATAAAATAAATTGTCGCTTCAGGCTTCATAATTCTTATATTTCTTGGTAACATATACAAGGACATGGCGTGTTATATAGTGGCATTAAAATGATAAAATTTTGTTCCGTGACACCCGTGTCGCAAAGACATTTATTCTCTTCGACGCAGAGCGGATTGCTACCTATCTGCGTCGCAGAGGGTGGTCGCGCTGTGTCGGGTATGTGACACACCCGTAGTAGTGTAATTCAAGCGATTACTATTTTGAGAAAAACGGTATTTTGCATTATGGTTTTTAATAAGAAAAAATAATGTTGGATTTGGTTGATATTTTTTTGAAGAATTTTTTAGTTTACTGTAAAAAAAGGTAGATGACATCCCGTATTATGGAAAATTGAATTAACTGTATTTTCTAAAGAAAGTTGACTTGTAGGCGTTTAGTGGAGAAAAGTACATTACTCACCACCTCAATTATACTTTAATTAGAATCTCTTTTATACTACATCTAAATACCATTTTTTTTGGTTGCATACTTCTTATAGTTACATTCTTATGGCTCGGCACCGTACTCTTTTTTAGTAAAATGTTTCAACTTTATTTTTATTTCTAGATCCATTGATGAAACGACTCAGTGTCTGAAGAACTTCACCAACAAGTGTATGACCCCAGTTCAAAGAGAAGTTTTAGAGCTTGTCACTGAAGGCTCTCAACATACAGTCAATGATTTCTGCTCTCAAGGATCTGAACTCAGAGCAAGTAGGTGTATAACCAAGCGTTTTATCAAAAATAGTGTCTGATATTTTGCTTTGAAATATGTTTTCAACTTACTCGCACTTCATGAATTACAAACACTAATTGATGAAATAATTGAGTATTTCAGATAGTGACGGGTGCATTCATGTTAAAGAATAATTTTTAATTAACAATTATTAAAATTTCAATAATAACGGAAAATAGCTCACGTGTCAGCGCATTTTCACATAACTATAGGCTTTTTTGTATTTAAAACTGAAATCAAACTAAATTCTTTATTACTCCCAGGTGCAAAATGTTATGAGGGAACATAAACAGGTGTAATAACATTTGTAATATAGGGTGCAAAATTGTGCATAAAAATATGACATAACACTTATCTTTTAACTGTCGACAGGGTGGCGTAGTGGTAAGGCGCAGGTCTAGTACTCCCAAGATCGCAGGTTCGAACCTGGCCAAAGTCGGTGGATTTTCAAGATGCAGAAATCGTCTGCGCCCGAAATGTCGCATGATTGTGCGGCATGTTAAAGATCCCTTATTACCCGTTTGGCTTGGATACTCTCGGCTAAATTAAATACCTAGCGCAATTCGCATCAAATGAAAGCTGAGGTGCCGCCATCTAGGGGAAACTGAGCGTCCAAATTCTCAGTGGCAATGGTATCCACCGACAGTATTGCTACTTGAAAGTATAGATGCCGATTATCGGGGTACGCACTAGGTGTACAAGGGTTAATGAACATACGCAGCCCCATTAGAAAGAAAAAAAAACTTAGCTTCTAACTATTTTATTACTAATACTTTCAATTTATTAAACTAAACTAAACTCAGGGGCGCACCACCCCTTTTGGGGGCCATGGCGCATTGTGCCCATCCCAGTTTTCGAGCCCGAGGGCCCTGGGGTGCAGAAGCAGAAGTTCCGGTCAAGTGGTTGGACTGACGCGGAACCCCCAGTGTTTAGTTCCCAAGCATGCTTGGTTCTCATTGCTCTTTGGTCTCTCTTGGTCACTGCAGGGATAAAAGGCTGCCCAGACCGGGAAATTTACTATGTCCTATCAAACTGTCGCATAATTTTTATCTCTAAAGCATGTTTTTGAAGTAAATTAGTACATTTTTAGTGTTACTAGCTGCACTTTATGCTTACAGGAGTAAGTTTCTAATGATATATCAGAGCTTTTGCTTGCGATGGGATTAATATTTTTTATCTAAAGTAACAATGGATACGGGAACAGTTTATGCTCAATTTTCGTTTTAGTGTTTATCATTTTAGTTTCAATGTAAATCAATTTGCTTTATACAGTGTCTTTCTATGTACTCAATATACTTATTTTTTTAATGTCAATAGCTACATTTTCAGTGAAATTTATGTAATAGACTAAAAAATTGTAAATCACTAGACCGTAATTTGCCTTCGTTTACTACTCAGTAGCAAAATCTCAAACGGGTCCGAGCCACATATTTGTTTGAATGCGATTTAAACGGAGGTATATGTTATTTGTGATACAATAATTGCCGCCAATTATTTTTAGCATGTTCGCTGCCGATCACTTTAAGGATGAACCTTTACATTACGTAGTATCAGAAGACACACCTAAAATCCAATGCGGATTGATACCAGAGGATGGGTTACTCTGTAATGCCCAATTTTTTATCGTCGTCCGCCTTGAGGCGGAGTTGGGGATTAACATCACGCGCTGGTGCGTGGTCGGCAGCAAACGTGTTAAGAAGCAAGAGAGTTCCAACATATGACGCCAGAATCGATAGAATCGCGTTTTGATAAAAAAATTCGAAAACCGATCCTTTAAAGGCACAGTTCCTTGCAAATATCTAAAATATGTTCATCCATATGTTGTCTCATACCTCTATAACATAGTCACTGACAGTGTGAGATCAAAGACCTTCTGTAGTTTTTAAACAACTTCTGTAGTTTTTTTTTTTCTGTAGTTTATTTTTTTTAAGAAATAACTGAAACTTCTTTTGTGGCGCCTTTGATAACGCAATCTGGAGGATTGGCTAAAATTTTCAAATTTACATGAATGTTTTAAAACTTAAGGTAGAGTAAAATTCGTAAAGCTAAACTGAATGAGAGGGATAAGTCATCTTTTGAATGGATCCGGATTTAACCCTCTGAAACCTTTAGATGGGGACAGTTTCTGTAAAAGTGTCCAGAAACATACTCAGCAAGGATAAAATTTTGATGCTGCCTGGATTTTAGATTTTGGGCCCTCTAAAGATCAGAAATTGCAGATAAAGAAGTCTTTTGAAAAGCTTCTGAAAAGTCAGTTCCAAAAAAAATCACTTCTATGATGAATATAATAATGATTAAAAAAATTATGATATGAATCTTGCTTATATAATGGCCATGTCTTGGAGCAATAGTTATTAGGATGTGCGCTAATTGTGAAGTTGTCTGTTTTAAGAATGTGTATTTGTTTTATACTATTTGGATTTCTTTGATAACATTTATTATTTTTAAGCTTAACATGTTCGTTCAATTATAGGATTCTTGAAGCATGCTAGATGTTTAGGAGAAGTTCATGCTGACGATACTATGAGGGACTGCATGGTTGACATGCAAGTTGCTGTCGAAACAGTAACCACCACCAAATTTGATAAGCGAGTGGGAACACTTTGCTGGTAAGTTTTATTTATTTAAATAAACAAGTATTACAATTAAGGAAAAAATAGTACTAGGAGGGGAAATACCTCAATTCCAAGATTTTCCCTTTTGTTATAGGCATAATCTGCATATTATTTGGAAAGCGAAAAGTTAGTAGTTATTATATTATCAGTGTATAACATTTTTTACACTTCAAACAGTCAACATTGAGGGAGGATACTATGGTATCAGCAATCATAAAATTTTCAGTCTATTTTTACAAGAATTAATATGGAATATTGTTAGTATACCTATTTATAACGCTACAGAAAATGTACACATCTAACTTAAGTATTGTAAGGACATTTATTATAAAATACAGAACTGAGCATTGCAGGCATATTAAGAATGGTATTAATATTGGCTGCACTGTTTAAATGGAACTGGTAAACCTATGCTATTAATGAAGTGCAGTAGCAATTATTATCTATTACATGAAGCTAATAACTCTAAAGGCCAATTTCCCCAATAGTAAAGTGATAAAAATATGTCTATATTGGAGACATTTTTCGTATTTTTTAACAAAATAAATTACTGAAATAGGCAGAGAAAAAAATGAAAAGAAAATAAGATAAAAATACTTAATTAAGACAACAATAATTTTGTTTTAACGACATAAAACCTACTTTTTAATGAGTGCTATTTATTGCGCTAATAAAATGCAACAAAAGTATCACTAACACATTATTTTTTGTGCGTTTATATAGAGAAATAATAACTTGTTTTAAAATTATCTTAAAGCGTTTTCTTATTTTGATGTAAGTGTACACACATTTATCATTATAGCGCGATTTCATATAAATTTATTTCAAAATTCAACCCTATTCAAAACTAAATAACTTAATCTAATTTCGAGGGTTTCCTGTTTTTCCTTTCTTTCAAAATTGGCAGCAAAATATTGCACTTGTAAGGCTATATGATGAGTAATTTTAAGAATGTATATTAATATTTCTCAAAAATTAATATACGAATTACGAGGAAGTTACGAGGAAGTAATAAATTACGAGGAAGTTTTTTTTCCTCGTAAAATTATTTGAAAATAATTGTTAAAACATATTTAAACGAAATCTGATACATATTGGCAGTTCTTTTTGATTAAAGATATAAAAAAAGTAAAAAATCAATAAAGGAAGAAAATAGAAATTTTAATAGATAACGTCCATAAAAAACCGCTAAATCGTATATTTTATACCCTCCCACCACGAATTTTGGGGAGGTATTTTCCTTTAAGATATACTGTAAAAACCATTTTCAGTAGATTTTATTAATTATTGAATTTAAACTAATAAAGCAATAAAGAAATATTTTGACAATCTGAGGGAAAATGTAAAATATAGATTATTAGGGAACAACACGTAAGGAAAACAATTACATTCATCATGCTACATCTTTCTATTAAATAGATCACACTGCGCTGCATAAAAGCTACACAAAGCAAGAAATAGCAGCGAATGGACGAACTTTAACTTCAGTTCTGGTTAAACCGTAGGAAGGTTCTAATATTCTAATATACGTACATCTATATTAGAACCTATAATATATATATATATATATATATACATGTATGTATGTATGTATGTATAATTTTGAAAGTTAATTAATTTTTTTATCATTTCTAGTGGATTCCGCCGATTCCTTGAGTGTGGGGAAAAGCTAACAGAACAGAAATGCGGACGTGAGGCCGTTGAAATGGGCCGCACCATTTCCCAACTTGCAGTCACTGAATTGCCAGAAGTTGTCTGTCATTCTTTCGACCCCAACAGCTCACAATGCCAAGCTTTGTTGCCACCTAAAGGATCTTCACCCAAAGGCACACAGTCCAGCTCACAGTTGGCGCGTCTGTTGGCAACTGCCCTTGGAAACTAAAAAAAATCAAGAGGCATGAACTCACTACCGACATTTTCTCGCTGTTGTCTGTCAACTCAATTTGTGTTTAAGTTAGAATTGTATCCTGGATAAAGCATTGTCAATTTCCTCCTCAATCAGAACAAAGTATGGATCTTCTTATATAACTCAAAACCAAATCCCGAGAAGTGAAAACTAGTCTTATTTTCCATACACACATGCGTAAGCACACATACATATACGAGTAATAATTAATCCATAAAATTGGAGATGGATATTTATTAATTTGAATTGTTTTATATATTTCTCTTTGTGCTTCTGTTTTTAAACAATGGTTACTTTAATATCAATAATGATTGTTAATGTTGGTAGTGTTCCATACTGCTTTTTAAGTAGCGATAAGTTAAAAAAAATTGCGAAAAATATTGGAAAGCATGTAATCTTTTTAAAAGGCTTTTTAAAATTAAGTATTCGTTTTTCAGATGTTTCCTGTAATCTGAAAACAAAGTGAGGTACAATAAAAATAAAAGAAAGCTTTTCTTTCAACCTGCGTGCCACCTTGGAAACAAGAGAAATTTGCTCATTAGGGTTGATCAGAGAAAGCTTCATCAACATTACCATGCTGCTGTTGCACAGTAATCATTAATATGTCTGTTTAATTTAGAAAACCTAAGAATCTATCTACCTCTCTTTTTTTGTAAAATATTATTATGTTCATTAAAAAGTTCAGGAAAAAAATACTGGCTATTTGAGCATTCATTATGTTATAGTTTTGTTTTAATTTTTGGAAAAGAATGTTTACTACTTTCATACATCATTTGATCATTTTAAAACTTTTCCTTACAAAAAACAAATACAGAGCATTTTTTCAATACTTTATCCAGGTCACAGCAATTTCAAATTCTTACGTTTGATTGCGTTTACTATTTGTAAACATCCTCTCTCATGTGACAAGTCTGAATATAGAAATTTGAATAAATTGGCAAAAAGGAAAAAGAGATTGTTATTGTCGGAAAAGATGATCTCTTTATAATTGTCACTGAAAACTTGATGAGATTTTTTTTTCTTGAGAAAGAGATAAAACGAGATGAATTTAAAAAAAAAATAATATTAACTTGAGCGTAAACTAAGGAAACGTAAATTAACTATAATTTTTTAGCAAAACCTTTTAGTTTTGAGTATTTTTTGCACCAAAAAAAAATTTACCACTAATAATTATTTTTCATCATTCCTAAGTAATAATTAAGTTTTTTTTTTTTTTTAATTTTGAAACTTACTTAAGTTCTTTTCTTTTTAGTTAACCTTATTTTTAGTAGTGATCTTAACTTAATTTTTGATAATCATGCGTCAATTTCTACAAGTTTGTTCTTTGTGCCTGTGTTTCAATATTTATTGGAATCTTTATGTGTGTTACATTGTTTTATCATAAACCTTGTACAGTTTTTTGTGAATAAAAAGGATGAAAAAAGATTCGTTTTCTTTCATTTTTGTCTTGCAACTCATAGTTACCGTATATATTCACGTTCTTTCATTCATGTCATTTTTGGGTGAATAGATTGTCATTCAAAGATTCTGAGCCTCTTTTTCAAAACCAGCAGCTAAATTAACAGGTTCAAACTGTTAGTATGTATAATGTATGATTGATGGTCCTAAGTGAGAGGAAAATGAAATTTTATTCATGAAATGAAAAGAACAAATGCGTAAAGTATATTTAACTGAAAAAATGTTAAGATTCTTTTTGTTCTTTAACGTTACCTATTTTTTTCTTTTTTTGAAATTTAGTAGACATTTCCAATAACAATATTTTTTCATCAAAAAATTTAACTTTTCGATAAGTTAATAACCCGAGTTTACGTGGCGAGTCAAAAGTAAGTGAACGTAAATTCAAAAAAAAAAAATGCAAATAGTTTATACACTCGTGTTGCGATGGATATTTTTTTATTAATATTTTCATACTTGGTTCGATGAAACATGTTTTGAGTCTTTTTAGTTATCAATAAATTTACATTTCCTTGAATTTTAGATTAGCAGAATTTTAGAATTTGAGGATGTAAGTTTTAAAATACTGATATCAGTAGACAAAATAAGCAGTACATATATCTAAACTTAACTAAGACTACTTTTTAACGCAAGATGATAAAAATATTATTTAACTAGTTTATTTTTCTTCCAAATAGTTTGAGAGAAAGAGAGAGAGAGAGAGAGAGATAGAGAGAGCTCTGATTTAACAATACTCTATTTAACGATTTCCACTCAAATTAGCAATATATTTTTAAAATCCCGAATTGGATGTGGTGAATATTAAATCGATGCATGTATGTGTAATTCAAACAGTTTCAATCGGGTTCATCTAGGTATTTTCAACTATATACTTGTTTAGCGCGGTTGCATTTGATAATAAACCACGTGCAAAACCTGTTATTTTTCTTTGAAACTTTATCATAAAAGTAAGAAAGATCGGTTAACGACACAGTTTGAAAAGTTTCAACTGCATAAATAAATAAGAAGAAATAGTATCTCATCATTGGCAATAAAAAACGTAGAAAATAATTGTTAAGCAAAACATACACTTCATAAGTTTGGTGTGTAAAATTTTGGTGTGTATTTTTTGCATTGAAGAACACTAATCATTACACAATTAACAAATAACGCAAACTGTTTAACACTAAAGCATTCTCTAATTTATCACAATAAAAATCAAATGATAACGTGACAAATCAGCGAAATTGCTGCTGACTTTAACAGAATATGACCAATTTTGGAAAACGACCGCAAGGATAAATGATACCTACCGCTTTAAGCTGGTCAAGAAAGATATCGTATATGTTTTAGAATTAATCAAGAAAAATATTTTATGTTAACAGGTCATTGAAACTCAATAACTAATTCGTGAAAGGAAAAAAAAAGAGTCGTGAAACAGGTTCATTTCAATATTCATCGCTTAGAAAGACATGATAAACATTACTCCTAGCCAACAGTTTGCCTGAAGTTATTTTCATTGGCTATTAAGAAATCGAAGGCTTCAATGAGACGGAATGCATCTGGGTATAATTTGAGTTCCTATGGTTCCCAGAAACTGAAAAAAAATTTGTTTTTGTTATTTGTTGATCAGACGTACAAATTAGTATAACAGCCGTATCGAGAAAGCAATACAATATTGGCAGTTCATAGTTTTATAGAATATTGATATAATACGATTTACATGTTAACAGATTCGAAGTTAATAACTTTTTTTTCCTAGCAGAACGAAGTACAAATTTTTGGGGGTAATTTGGAGTAGATAATGATGCATGAGTGACGAAATTAGTTTGGTATTTACAAATTGATGGATGAAAATGCGCGTATTCAAACTTACATTTTAATGTTCACAAGATAAGTAACTGTGAAAATTTAAAGTGACTACGCTTTGAATGGGGATTTAACTAAGTAATGCTGTATTCAATAATATTGTTAATAATTTGAGTGAGAAAATAATCTAAATAATGTGTAGCATCTTTTTCTCTTCTTCTTAGAACACATATATGATATAGTGACATTCCTTCAAGTGTAAAACAATGGTAAAAAAAATAAAAGCTGCATGTTGTACCCTTAAATGGATTAAACACTTGGGCTCTCACCGTTCTATGTCACAGTATTCCTCAATGAACTAGTTTTGTACAATTATTTGTCTTTAACATATAAGAGTAAAGAATAAAAACAGAAGAATAACGATTTAAAAATAACTTATTCTTATTAAAGCAATCGATAGTAGGAGGGATTCAACGTCAAAGCTGACATATGAACCACAAAAACTAATATCTTATCAAAACCAAAAACTGACATGCAACGCACTTAAGCTTGCTGAGGCACGAAAACTGTTAAGGTACGGCTAATTCATTAGAACTCTAAACATATCTCGAAAAGAAATAAGAAGCATCCGTAACACACTTTTGTTTGAAACTGAAGATTTAAGATTTACAGCTGTTGCCAAGCAGAGCAGAGTGTCTACTTAAAGATGCCTGGTTCTGAAAGAGATTAAAATAACATAAAAGAAACGCTCCTCCTTGCTTGAACTTTGCTTGTACTAGAGACAGATGAAACATGACGGACTAAAAGGAAGATATGTAACTGAAGAACATTGAAAATTTGGAGAATGCTAGTACAAAATTGATAGGAGAAGCAACCTGTTTTGCGACAAGAGGTGATGGTAGTAGCCCTAACAGGTTCTGTTATCCAGCCTTCTCTTGTTACTAGCACCCATTTTGCTCACACTGCAGCGTAAGTCACATTATTTATTAATTACGCTTCAAATTATTTTAATTTATTCTTTTGAACAAGTTAACGTGTTTATCAAGAAATCCCCTTACTTTCCTGTAAAAGGAAAAAAAAAGAAGAAGAAGGCATGAAGGAAGGCTTAATGAATCGTAAAAATATCGTTAAAAATAAAGAAAAGTCAAGCATAAGTGACGTAATTAAATATAGATTAAAAAAAAATTTTTAAATGAAAGAAGGGTTTTAAGATGATGAAAATGTGTGTCGATCTGTCGGTCTGTCTGTGAAAATTTTTAATTGGGATTTTTAGGGACAGTTTTGAATGAATGAATAAATGAGTGAGTAAAAAGTTAATACATGATAAAATAAATAAATGGAGTGAATATGAGAATATATTCATTCATTCACATGAATGAGTAAATGAATGAATGAATAATTAAAAGACTGATTAAATGGATAAATTAATGAATGAATGAATAAGCAAGTGAATATGTGCTAATCGTTCATAAAAAGTATATTTGAAGTAATTACGAACTAACGCGAAATGAGAAAGAGGGAGAAATACATAGCTAGATTATAAATTTGAAGTTGGTGTATACGTTAAAGTAGGCTTGTATAGTTCTAGACGGAACTTATTCCTTATATTGAAATGGCAAACTTTAAAATTTCAAAGTATTGACTGCAATATCACTTAACTTATTTTACCCGCACATGAATTCTGACGATAAGTGCTCTATTTGTTAAACACAAATGAAATTGTCTTTATGAACAAAGTGTATTTTCAGTATGATAGAGTCGTTTAGATGATTATAGCATAATATATTTGCCTCAGTTTTTTAGTAAATACATAAGCATGGTTTTGTTTACATAAATACAAATTAACTTTCCACTACAAGACTAAATCAGTACGCTACAGTTATGAGCGAAGTTTCTACCTATTTTTATTTATTTCGAATAAAATCTCAATTTCACAATGGTTTTTGGATACTCTTGTATTTTGCAGAGCACTAGTGTAAATAACCGCTTTAATTAAATGTGTGAAATATATGAGTATCTACGAAACTAATGCTGTAAGTTCATCATTTGATACTTTCTGATTTTTATGAATTTTAATTAGATTCTTCTTATTAAAACACAATCAAAAATACATAACATAATCGATGAAAGATCTTATAACCAACATTTGGAAAGTTATCGCATTAAAAACGTTATATTATTTTTTTTTTTTTTCTGGACTTGAACTTATTTTTTCTCTCGGTCGCATTGGCCTATGAATGACTCAAATAATGCTCGATGGTAAACAATTATTTTCTGAAACTAATGAGCATACGTTTTCAAAAAGAAAAAAACACAAATGAAAGGGCTTTGATTCATCTATAATATTTTTTACCACTTCGGAATTCAATGTCACACATAAATGCAATACTAATTTATTATTTTAATATGCTTTTATTCAGCGCGGTCATTTGAATACATACGTGAGTGCAAAGTTACCACATGTCAATGAGCTAGGTCAACTTGTCTAGTCATAAGTTCAGACGCAGTTTACCAGCGTTCTTTTGTGAAAAACAGATATTAAAATATTAATGCTATGAGGGAAATTTATGCTGATTGGAGAGCATACCACGAGAATAATTCCCATGATTATGTCAGCAAGAACGAACTATTTTCCACACTATGTGTCAGCACTTTTTCTACACAAGATTTTCTTCTTTTGGAAGTTTGGCTGCTCAAAAAACTTCGTATGATTTGAAATTCCTGCAATAATTAGTACGTGGAAGGCAAATGTCACATGATGTTGAGATGCAGGTGTGCTTCACAAATGTGTCATCATTGAACAGGTACTTATTACTCTTCGGAAAGAGGAGTGTCATTGATATTGATTTCTAATAATTCATACGCCGTATCTTTCCTCTTGACATTTGATATGTGGCTGTTACAACAAGCACACAATATAACGACTATGCAATTATGATTGAGGGAACTTTAAGAATTCCAAAACATTCCGCCTATTTTTTATATGAATACATTAGTGTACTGTAAATACAGAGCGTAAGAGGTATGTTATCAAAGGTTTGCATGAAAGTGTTCCCACCATCTGTTATCTCGAGGATGAGAAAATAGTGGCAGTGATTGGGAAAATCATTTTCCTCAATCATCTGTTGATGTCTGAAGAAAACCGTTTATCCATGTCAAAAGCTGCTTATTAGAGTCACTTTAGAGGGGGAAAATGGTCATTTTCAAAACTTAAAAAAATAATAAATAAAAATAAAAATAAATAAATGGTATGGGTCCATCTACTATACACTACAATGCCCATTCTTACATTGTTATTATGTATTAAGTGAGTTTAATGAACCCGAAAAAATATATTCAGCTCTCAGAAAAACCACAATAAATATAATGACTAAAATTAGGGAAGTATACTTAACTTATTAATCAAAAATTAAATTTAGTAATTAAAAATTAGCGCGGTACCAACTCAAGTCTTAATGAATCAGCGAACTAATGAAATGCTCGTAAATATATTGCCCTATTAGATTGAAAAGGGGGGTTTTTATAGGTAAACGCAAAGTCTACTCACTCCGTCCGCATTTATATCATGATATAAAAAAGACGGAGGACCAGTCTTTTACGAGATCCCCCGAAGGGACTATTGCCTCCTACGGCTTTTAGGACCGTAGTACATTTATATATGTCTGTATACATTTCTATAATACGTTTCCCCCCTTGGAAGATAAAAAATGAGCCTTGCTTAAATCAATTTGGCCTAAGATGTTAAATAAACTTTTAACCACACTGAATAATTTTAAATTAAAATGTATTTTTAAATTTACTGTTGTAAACATTACGTCTATTTTCCTGCTGCGTAAAATAATAACAATTTCAACTATTTCAATTGAAAAGCAAGTGAAAAACGCTTGAGGCTCTTCGTTACAGAAATACGTAGAAAACTTCATTTTTCATTAAAATGGTTTGTATCTCTTTTATATTGTTAAGGCTTACAAAAATACAGGAGTATATTTTCAGGAGTATTTATTTAGAAAACATAAGAAAATAACGACCTGAAGAAAAATATACTTTGGGGCGCTTTTATGTGTATATGAATAATTTTTGCTCTAATTTTCCGATGCATTCTTCCTTTTTTCTCCCAACTAAGAACAATTTAAATTCCAGTAGAATTTTTTTACGGATGTATAATTGTTTATCTTGTTCAACAAATGTATTTGGTAATTACAGCCTATCCACGAAAGAACGACAGAAAATGTGTTATTTATCGTTGAAAGAAAGGTCTATCCATTTTAGAAATATGAATGCCATTCAAGTTCATTATCAACGAAAGGCTTTTCAAAACAACATATTATATTTACAAAAGCATAAGGGAAGTGAATACCATATTTTCCAGCCGATGCCCTGGACAAATGCATTTCAAACATTCAGGGAAGCATTTCTCCATCAACAGAGATATCAGCAACGCAGCCGATAATGCAAGCAATGCTTAACTGTCAGCAGCGAAAGAGAATGTTGTCATTAGGATCTTTCAGAACAGTCAAATGCCGTATCACGTTTAGAATGGCTCGCAATTAAATATGTCATCTCCATCAATGCGGTCATCATATTTGGAGATGATATTGTAAGTCAGTTCAATATAACTCTTACTCGGACTTACATCACTGCTGATGTACGATGACACATCTATATCAATATGCCCACCTGAAATCTAAGAAGCGTTTACCTATGACTACCAGGTTTGTTTCCTGTTTACGTTAAAGCTATATGCCAATCTTACTTATGAATAACTGCTTTTTTTTTTATCATACTGACTAGATGAACTTTTAAAATATGTAAAAAGTGAACCAAGATAGTATTTGCGCTTGCTCTGAAATACTCTCATTGCTCTAAAAAAAGTGTCAAATTATGACACGTGTATAATTTATTTGCTTTCTGAAATGCCTTATGCCTAAGGGTTCAAGATACACAACACATTTTCATTTAATGTTGGAAGAGGCTACTACTTTAATAATTTTACTACATTAAAAAACTACTTTAGAAATATGCATACAAATTTATGACGCATAGCAGTGTTTATAAATATACAGATATATATATATAGTAAAACCCCGTAATACCGCGACTCAGTGTACCGCGGAATCGGATATAACGCGGTTAATCCACGTTTAATCCACCCTTTGTATTCCAGATTCTTTGAAATTTTTGAAAAGTAAATGTAACTCCAGTCTGTGAGAGTGTATAAAGGCTTAAAACATTGTTTCTTTGAAAAGTGCGTTTCTCCCCTTCCACACAAATCTACTTTTTTCTTAGACTCTCTCCCCCTTCATAATCTTATGTTGAGAACTTAACAAGACTTTTAAGCCCACCTTTTCTCAGAACACAATCGTTTTTGTTGCGGTTGATATGGTTTTAGCTTAGGTTAAAGAGCAGAAAAATTTAATCTGAATAACCTATCACTCGATAGACTAACCGCTCAGTTGAGAAGTGTGCTTCTTGCGCAGCAATTGCAGCAAATAAAATGGCAGCAAACAAGAAAAAAACAATTATACCATAGAAGAAAAGTTAAGAGTAATTCATAAAGTTAAAAGAGGTGCTACAGGAGCGAGTATATTTCGTGAATATGTTTCCGCTGTATATATATATATATATATATATATATATGTATTGAAATATAGATATAAATGAAAAGAAATGACATGTAAACTAACATTAACGAAACGTATAAATTGCTAATACAAAAATTAAATGTCAAAAAACAAGAAACAAAAACAAATAACTCTCCTCATCAGTGGGCGGGGAGCATAACGTATACATAAGAAACCAAGAAAAATAGTCCTACAGGTTTCGGAATGCGTCGCAGAAATGGCATGTAAAAGGAAGTATTATAAATAAATTGAAGTGACGATGTTGCGATAAATTGAAAAATGTGGTGAATAACATAAAAAGGAAACTTTGACGGAAATAACGCAAAAGGCTTTGACACAAAAATTACAAAATTAAACGGACGTGAAACATGCCGACGCACCCGCCCATACCTGCAGGACGTTGGCACGGAGCAACGATTATACTCACCTACACCCAGAGATGAGGGGTCCAAAGATGAGACGACAAAAGCAGAAAACACGAATATTTTCATTGTTTTTCCGTGTCCGAAAACTCCTGATCAAACATTCGTATCAGACATCATCCGCTGCAACACATCCAAGTTGAGGCCTTCCATAGAATTTTAGAGGACTTTAGCCACGACCCTTCATAACATCCACAGCGAACAGCGTCGCCAGTACGTCAGCTAGCACGTGTGTCGTACCTGCGTACAGCGCTCTTGAATATATTAACGTAATATTTAATGAATTCTAGTGGAAAAAGGTCATTATATTTTAAAGATTTGCGCCATTTATGAAAATTTGTTTATTTAAAAAGAACTTTCATTTCTTTTCATTTATATCTATATTTCAATATATTAAAGTTCGTTGCATAGTGCTGCATTTGCGCCTGGCACTAACTTTGACAATTTCATATACTTAACCAACTTGCTACACCTATATATATATATATATATATATATATATATATATATGTATCAGATTTTTCCAATAATGAGTAGTCCTCATTCTAGGCTTCTCCAAACGAACTGAAAATTTAGCATTTGCCATCTATTGGTAAAATTCCAACTGACACAATTATTTTGTTAATTATTTATTTAATCATTTATTAGAATATTTCTATAATTATACATGTTTTTTTTTTACAAATATGGAACTCTTGAGGCTGTATGTTTCAATTCTATTTTTGCACTGGGAATATGCGCATATGTTCCGTTACTTATTAACTAAACTCAGTGGTGCGACAACCCATGTGGGCCAAAGTATGCTGTTCGGTATCTCAGCCAACGAGTCCGAGGGCCCTGGGGTGCAGACGCAGATGTTTTTGGTCAGGTGGTTGGTCTGACTCGGAACCCCCAGTGTAGTTCCCAAACATGTATGGTCCTCATTTTATCGGCCCACTGAAGGCATGGTAGCACGGAGCGCTTTTAGTCATCCACTGGATCATAACTTATGCAGTAACTTTTATTTGCAGCAGCACAGTAATGGGTAAATATTACCATAGTATGCACACATCTTGTCTGTTTTTTTTCTTTCAATAAATTGCAGGAACGAAACGAGTCGCGATAAGTATCGTTACCCATTTTAATCCAGAATCATAAAGGGGTTGCAGAGACAGTCATCATTTTGGAAGATCAACGTCCGCAACTTTTTTGCTCTCACTGAAGTCGTAAAGTGTTGCATTAAAAGATAGGAGAAAGTAAAAAAATATACAAATACCCCTACAGTCATACTCATTTACTGAAGTCCTGACAATCAAATTCGTAAAACAAAATGCACGGTCTGTAGCAACATATGATTTTCAAATCAAAAATAATAATTCACGCTTTAACAAAAAGGTTACTTGTCGCAAGGATAAAAAAAAATACGTGCCTTATACCATAAGTTAAATCAGTTGAATTAGTAATGTTCAGGCAGTTTTGAATGTGAATATAAAAAAATCAGTCAGTTTGCTGGTTTTTAAACTTAGTCAAAACTGCTTCTTCACGCATTTTATAAGTAGTTGAGAAAAACTACACATTATTATTTGTTTCAACATTTATTTATAAACTGATATTTCATTTTGTTTCGAATTTGAAGAGAAATCTATCTTTTACATTTCATCTTTAATAACACAGAGATTCTTTTTGAAAAATCTGCAGAACAATAATAAATAAATAAACAACAGCAGTTCTTTTCTTAAATTTATCTTTTTTCAATGTAAAACTATTTAACAAAGATCGATGTAAGGAAGTAGCTATTTCTTTACTATGAATTACGTCCATGAGAGAAACGCATGAAGATTTGGAACAACAGGCCAATTAAAGTCAGTTTTATCACCAAGCAAAAAGACCCAATTTTTGTCATGAAAAAACTAAATCTATAACGGTGTCAATAGAATGAGGAAATCAATTCGTATCAGGAAATCGATTGTTATTACTTGAACTATTGGAAGGGATGACACCAAAGTTCAACATTGTCCAATAGGAAAGTACCTAAAAAAAGCATAGGCCATATTTTAAAACAACCTACCTTTTTTTTCTAGAAACTGCTTTTCGGTATTAATTTTAGCTTTCTTGCTGAGTGTATAGTGTCAGTAGAGTAAATGTGCAACATAACAACGCCCATTAAAAAAAAACTATGCAGTATGTATATATATATATATATAATTCTTTGTTTCTTTTTGGTTTATAGTTCAGAGATAAGGGGAAAATATTATTCTACTATTGGGGCCCAAAGGTAAAAGTCCTTAACATTTGAGCACTTTTCGACGTGAAAATACTAGTCATCTGACTATGTCACTCAGGCATAAAGATGTTGAAACGTATTTCACTATTATATAACCTAACGTGTTTATCTTTAGACATTTTACTTATTGAGAGAAGATATTTCCAAAAAAAGTCTCAGATTGTTTGATATTATTATAGATTCTCAATCTGTTCAATCACACAATAAGTTAAAAAAATTGAGACACATTGCTCAAACTGCTATGAGATTCAATTTGAATTAAAATATTTTTTTTGTCAAAATAAATCCGGGATGGATGAAATGGATATTTCAGGAGCCATTATGTATGTACATGCATACGGAAGTCGTAAAAAAACTACTCATATCTACTCAGAGGCGACTAAAATGCAAATTTGAGATATAATGTGAGTGGGAGTTTTTTTGCGAGTTCAATACGTGCTTCATTTCTAACAAGGAAGAAAAAGAACGAAATTTAATTTTTCGAAAATGGGGCATGGTGGTATGTCTTGCGGTGCATACACCCAGCTCCATTAATAATTAATTCTGTATCAAATTTTGTGGAAATCTGACGAACAATCTTGGCCTTATGCGAGGCACATACATACATACTTACTTACTTACTTCTTTATTATAAGTAAAGAGCCAAAGTCTGAGGAATTCGGTAAACATGGATTTTTTTAAAATCTAATTATAGCTAAATTATTAAAAATGAAATGAAAACATCTTTAAATAAAACATAACTAAGACAAATAATTTAATGCTTGAAAAATTAAAACAGCACTACGTCCATAAGGTTACAAATCTTAATAATGAAATAACTGTTTTTCAGAAACTTTTTAAATGTATAGATGTAATTTAACACATATTTTCGGCTTTCTTTCTACACCGCGTTTAGGGTCAACTAATATTTACTTTAAAACATAAATGCGTTTTTTTTTTCTTTTTTTTTGTAATTAATTGACATTTTCCATTTAGTAGCAAAGCAATCTTACCTTCCAAACTCATTTTTTCTGGATTCAAACAAATTTTTAAAACACATTTCTAAACACAAACGAATTTTTCTTTCAGATAAAAGATATTTTAAATTATAAATTATTGTTTGCGTTTCAAAAATGCACTAATTATATTTGGAAGAATTTTGAGAATGATATGATCGAATGTAATAAAAAATTTACTCGAAAATGCACTTGAAACTATAGAATATTTCTTACAAAAACTTCAGTGAAAGACATTTGTTTAAATATTTGTTTTATGATAATAGATCTGATGAATGCTTTTGTTAATTTAAGATCAAATTACCTCGTACAAATGCAATCATAATGCTTTTTTAAAACATTATAGAACGGCATAAATTGTTTTTAATAATTAAATCTTTTAGCATTAAAATGATGTAAATTTCCCTGAATTTAATTTAAAGCAATATTTATTTTTATTTTCAAAATTAATGGTTGACAAATATGGTATGAGATATTTTCAAAGGAATCTTTAAAACACAAGTTTCTACTTTAGTAAGGTATTTCTAATCTTTATTCCAATTGCACTTTCGGCATTACAATGCCCAGAGCTCTTACAATCTTTAAATCAAGAGACTGCACTGAATGAAATTTAATTAAATATTTCTTTTTATGGAGGCTAACGCATGACAGTAGCAAGAAATTTCATTTAAGAATCAAGATTTATCATGTCTCTGAAAAAAAAAAAAGGTCCAAGATACACTGCAACAATATTATTCTCCCTTCACATTAAAAGCTATCATAACTTAGAATCTACCGAGGAAAGTGGGGCTGAATAATTTAATTTCTTTTAGGGCAAAGGAGAAAAAAAATCCTGAAATTGCAGACGAAATGAGAGCGTCGCTTTCACTTTAAGATGAGAAGGGTCATTTTTCCTGCAGGAAGTGCTTTTCTATGTTCCTTTTTTGACTCAACAGGTAGCCAGTTCAAGCTGGTGACGCACATTTAAATGTTACTTCCTTCTTGGTATGTTGGTGATCTCTTTCTTCTTTGGGGTAATGAATTATCCCGAGTAATTGTAACGGTGATGCCAAGAGGCATTTTTTGCGTGAAATTCTTTGCAAACAGTTTAGCTTCCTTTAAGAACCACATAAACTAATGTAAAAGAAACTCTTCAAAGTTTCGAAATTTTTACAAGGAATGTTTTGGCAACGTGTTTGATACAGGAAGATCTTGTTCGACAAGGAATGTTAATTAATAAATTTTGGGGGGGAAACTATTTGGGACCATTTTTAAATTAATAAAAGTTCATTCTTTTTAGATAGCAAAATATATTTAAAGAATTTATAAGATGAAATTTTGAAATAAAATATTTCCTGTTTGAATGAGTTAAGCATAGGATTTCTTTTAAAAATTAACAACAAACGTAATTTATTTCTGAAAAAAAATAATTGAAAAGATAAGGAAGTTATTGGTGGCGCCTAGTGTTTTGCAATACCGGACCAAAAACACAATCCCGATACTCGGTATTTTTTAAAATCTGATACCGGAATAATGGTATTAGTACCGGTATTCCGGTATTATTGCCGATATCAGATTTTTTTTCAAAAAAGATTCTTCCTTCATTACATAGTAATCATTATATTTCGCAGCTTCATACAAAAAATCCATAAAGTTAAATAAAATGAACAACTTTTTTTTTGGACAAATATAGCATAAATAATTAAATGTAATAATCAAATATTTATGATAAAAGCAGTAGAATAATAGTTTATAACATTATGAACAAAAAATAAAGGTGAAAAAGAAAACAAGGGAAAAAATAGCATTGCTAATGAAGAACAGTAAATTGTATCATATAAAAATATTATTATGACATCTATTATATACCTATTAAGAGAAAAAAATACCTTTTATTTACTGCATATATTTTAAATGGGTTCGTAAGAAACATAATAACATAACATATAAACAGGAATACAATTTAATACCTTCGAATATAACTATGTTATACTAACATATATGTTATACTAACTATATATGTTATACTACTATATATGTTATACTAACACATTTTTTATACTAAGAAAATGTTTTCTTCAAAACCCAGTACTTTTCAGACAAAGATTTAAATTAAATAATAAAAAAATAAAGCAATACCGAAATAAATTATTTATAGAAAAATACATTTGCGACAAATATTTGAAATGAACTTTTGATTAAGCGGCAAGAGGAATGGCATAATATATGAACAAAGAAGTAAAAGAAATAAAATCATGGTACACATTGAAAATGTGATGATACATCACACTATTGCAGGGAGCAAAACACCTTTTTTGTATTCCTCAGATGCTTTTATTCATTGATACTCCGTTAATTCATTTTTTTAGGGTTCGAATGATTAATTGTAAAATAACAAATGACATCTGATAAGAAAAATTCAATTATCTTTTAATGAAAAAAACTTATAACCAATAGAGAAAATACCGGTATTTTCCCTTAGGGGCCGTTCATAAATGATGTCACGCTTTTTTCCCATATATTTGATCCCCCTCCCCCCCCCTTTGACACAATATGTCACACTTCAGCGGAACGTCCTCCCCCCCCCCTTTGAGACATGTCAAGCTATGTTGCATAATGCATGATGTCACACTTCTTGTTACCCCCTCCCCCTCCCCTTGTCACAGTTTGTCACAATTTCACGAACCCCCTCCCCCCTCGAAGCGTGACATCATTTATGAATGATTCCTTAGTAAATATCGGTATTACAAAATTGCAAACTAGCCTGAAATACCGGCATTCGGTATGAGGGTATACCGGTATTGCAATCACCAGGAATCTGAAGCGGAGAGTGGAGTAGGAGAACTAAAGCTAATGATTTTATGAAAAAAGCAGCTACTACTGTAATGCTACAAATAGATCGAAGCCGAAAAAGAAAAAAAAATGCTTTTTTAAAAATGTTATCGGTTTTTTTAGTAAAATATAAACACATGCGTCTAAAGTGAAACTAATATTTGGCTTTCCAAAATAAAATTAATTTCAAATTTTTGGTGGAGACCACTAATTTCGTTTCATATCACGAAACGTTTCCTTGGAAATTATTCTCAGAACTTAAAAATCTTAATGCTTCTACTGATATTTAAAATGAGTACTTTGACATGCACTTGATTTTTTTCTGTGCAATCCCCTCACTCACACACACACATTCAGATTCTTATTTCAGACCAGGTAAGGAACTGCCACTAAAATAGCCATCACATGCATTAAGATTGCTGCTGCCATCTGTCGACAAGATGATGGACGAGCTATAGCCAGATTTCTCGATTAGGATCAAAATATGCATAAAGAACTTATATTGTTGTATTTCAAAAGCCGAGCACATTTCTATAGTAAGGGAAAATTTTAGTTCCTTGCATTTAATGTAAAACATTACATGAAATAAATACCATAAGTAAAATACAGGTATGTGCTCATCTCATGAAATTATTTTATTCTGCTTTCTGCGGAGAAAAATTAATAAAAAATAATGGAAAAAAAACATATACATATGGTCCATAGTTGCCAACTATTATTTAACTTTTCATTCTTCATGTTATGAGTTTAATAAGCACATCTATATATATAAAAATTAATCCCTATTTCCCTTGGTCACGTCATCGCGTGTGAACGGCTGGACCGATTTCACTAATTCTTTTTTGTTGTGTTTGTGATTGTCAGGAGAAGGTTCTTATGAAAGAAAAAAAATAAGAAAATAGCTAAATTAGCGGAAATATTAATTAAAAACGCAATTTTTTGCAATTTTTTTTTTGCATTGTTGCATCGTTCCAACAATATATAATGCAGTTGCCGTGTCAACAATACTAATAATTAATGTCTCTCTTGCATTTAGAGTGAGGCTTCGCTGTATTTGCAATTTTCGTTAAATTTAATCCTTCTTTCTTTTTCGTTTACTTATCGTCTGCTATCTAATCAAAACTATTTTTCGTATTTTAACGGGGACTTTTAAAGATTGTTAATTATTCTGAATGCATAAAACGAAAATGGCGTAAAATCGAAAAAGGATAGAAAGGGATAATTAACTGTCCTTATTCTGATGTGAAATTTTTGAATTTCTCTATTAATATCGATCCGTGTCTGTATATCCGGATATATAATAAGGAATTACAATGTCGTGTTGTATTTAAGCTTGCGCAGCGCCGGGCGTACAACGGTTTCTTAACAAAAATCGAACTACAAAAAAAAACTAATTTTTGCGAGCATTGTACTTAATTAATCTATGATTTTTAGGGACTGTTGCTCTTATTTAGTCTCGCGCGAAAGCCGTTGCTTAGCATAAAAATCGATTTGCAAAAAAAAAGAAAAAAAACTACTTTTTGGGAGTATTATCCTTACTATTCAAAGAACTTTTGACCTTATATGTACTTCTTAGAAATTTTACATGGACTATTAACGTTATTTCAGAATTTTTCTCTTTATTTGTTTAGCCCGTGCAACGCCGGGCGGCATGCCTAGTATATTATAAATGTGTAATGCTTAGTCAGCCAATAATTTAATGTATTTATTCAGGAAATGATCTGCCATGACACATCATCATGAATTTACCCCATCAAGTCGGCTTTTTCGGAAATCATGTATTTTAAATTTTCTAAAAATGGAAGAAACTCCTTACAACTTCAAATACACGTGTTATGTTCTTTTCTCATTCTTCTTCTTTTTTAAAATTAAATAAATACATTTTTTTTTTTTTTTGCTTGCAGTATGAGCCACTTTGGCCTAACAGTTAGGATGGACAGAAGAGGCGGTTGGATCCCATCCTTTACTTAGAAATACTTATCATAGACATGTGTATATACTTTTTACACGTGTATGCAGTGGTGTAGCCCCAAGGGGTTGGGTCACGCAGGCCCCATGAGGTACTGAAACTATATATGCACGTATGCAAGGCCGTATGCATAGCCCCCTCCCCCCAGAAATCCTTAAAATGTTCGCAATGTAGCATTTATATATTCCTCCCTGAAAATGTCCTCAACATAAGTGTTTCAAATTTAGTGCCCCCCCCCCCCCTCGAAAAAAATTCTGGCTACGGTCTTGCACATATGCGTATGCATGTAAGTATATGTTGAAAGGGAAGACTCTCCCCTTGAAACCTGAGCTCTTCCCCTCCCGTGAAATACTTCTTGCTACGACATTGTGTGTGTGTATGTATTTGGCTTTTTTTTCTTTATATAATACGCCCTATCCCTAGTAGAAAAATTCGCCATGACGTACTTGGCAATATTATGTATTTATAATAAAATGAAAAGTGAAGCGGGGAATGATTGATCTCTCTTAGTTTAAAATTAAAATTGCCACAGAGAGAACCAATTTTTCTTTACTGCATTTTTTAAATCAGCTTATTTCAGTCGTTTTTATGAGGTTTTGCCGTGTCTTTAGAAACTCCTTCCCCTCCTTGATAACGAAGCATGTCTAATACCAATTGTTCCTTGTTCGGATGTCTCATCCTCTGCTTCATGCTATTATTTTTAGACTCTCTCTATGAAGTTCATTTTGGTGTAACATCAAACGTCCAGAAGTACTGGGCCATCATCGGAGTAGACCATTTTAACCGACTTAACAAAGGAAGGAGGTTATACATTCATACTGTATGTAGGCTTTTTTTTTTTTTGTTAGTCCACTCATAACTTCGCACCGGATGAACCGATTTTCATGATTTTTTTTTTCAATCGATCGAAATTGGTTTCCCATAGGTTCCGTACCTTCGTTTGACCATATTCGAGTCATAGAACAAAAGTAATGGGCAGAAATATAGTATGTTTTTCGTTTTGTCATCCATAACTTTTGACTAAATGAACCCATTTTGACGATTTTTTCTTTAATCGATAGAGGGTTGTCTAACTCAAATATCGTACATCAATCTGACTACATTTGTTTTTTAGAAAAAACGTTGCGGGTGAAAAGTAAGTATTTTTTAGTTTAAAACCCCTTCATGCCCATCGTGCCCGATACGGCACGGGAAAATTATGCTCTCACCGGCCCATCGTTCCGTATTGGGAACTCGTTGCGAGCGCTTGTTTCTGCCCATCGTTCCCTATACGGAACCAAACTTTGGAACGTTTTCTTAGAATTTTTTAATGACACTAGATGGCAATACTATACCGTAATTTTCAATTGTGGAGGTCATATGAGGTCTGAACTTTCAGCCTGTGTTTCTGTTATCGGAATTCCTACAGCTGGGAATGACTCAGGAGGTATAATAAACAAACACACGTGTTCACTTTGTGGAGCAGCAAAGTTAACGAGCTGATCTCAAAGGCGTGTTTTGCGGGGAGTTTAATGTTTTTGTTTTTTATTGTGACACTGGATTTTAGGACGAATAGGGGGATAGAGAATGGGTTGGTTTTTATGTTTATCGGTACAGAGGGTGCATGAGGGTTTATTTTATATCAGTTTCGTTTATGCAGCCATGGCGAAAAGAGTGAAATATCTTACGGAAAGTGAAATTGCGCGTATGATGAATGAAGAGAGTGATTCCAGTGATAGTGAAACAGATATTTATGTGAGTGAAGAATCAGATGTGTGTAATGATGATGATGTTAGTATTGTTAGTGATGCAAATAGAGCATCTAATGACGGATGGGGTCAAGATAACTTTTAAAATAACCTGGTTTTTAAGTTTTAAATTTCCTGTTTTATTATAGAATAGTGTTGAAAGCATTGCATTTAGTATATATTTTTATATTTGTGTACAGTTCTATATTCGTATTTCTATTCTTATGTAGTTAGAGTACTTGTGTTATTATTTTTACTTAAAAGTATTTTATTCATATGTTTTATATTTTTTTAATATTTTATAAATGTTATTGATATGTAATTAAGCTACCATCATAATCTTCTTATTTTCCACGTTTTGAATTAAAAAATTCAATTTGATTGAATTTTTACGATTTATTTGCTGAATTAGGCTTAACATCAAAAACTCTTCGGGCCGAGGGAAACACCCCGTCCGCGAGAGCGCGGGCCGGTGAGAGCGCGTCGTTGCAGAACTTGCTGGGCGTGAAGAGGTTAACTGGAAAGGCTTGACTTGATTTTTCTTTGTTGGGAAAACATTAATAAATATACTAGTCATTGTTAAATAAAAAGAGTTTGTTGTAACAAGGCTGAACTTGATCCTGTTAGTTAACTGTTACGAATCAGGCTGTTTCATTTCTGGAAACTTCAAAAGAGCCGACGTCGCACTTTTCCGCTTTGATATTTTTACATTTTCCCGCTAGGAGCCGCTAGTTCGTGACCCTGAAAAATATTGTTTACAAGCATCTTTATTTTGCTGATACGATGTCCTTTCCTGGTTTTATCAGCTAAATATTGTTGGAAATGGTTAACTAAATATTATTGAAATGGTTAATTTCTGTGTACCGTATTGTACCTCGTCCAAAAAGAGTAAGAAAAAGGATAAGGAAGGTATTTCGTACCATGAATTTCCTTCAGAATTAGCTCTGCCTGCTACATTTTCTTCCCCACAGTGCTCTTCACCACTTATGAATTTGATTCATCATCAAGGCCACGGTGGTTTAAGATACCCTTCAACTTTATTTGTCTCAATATTAATAGTTCTTTTGGATTTTGTTGAAAAAGCTGTACCATTTCTACCAAGAAAAAATGTTTCTCGTAATTTGGAAAATGTTACAACACCGGAGCTTTTGCAATGCCCTATTTTGAAGTGTCAACTCTTAGATCATTCTCAAATTATTGTTTCACATATATGCAAAAAATTTTTGAATATTGTTTTAAAAATTATTACAAATAGTGTCAGTGTTAGTTTGAAAGTTATGAATAAACCTCTCTCACGCAGAGTTTTAAAATTGTAATTGCAGTCATTCATTGTTCATTCTGTTTTTATGTCTTTTGTATGCATTTTTTATTCCTCATTGTGCAAAATACCTAGAATGTTTTAGGCATTGGCATAGTGGAAAGGAAATAATGTTTTATGAGATATCAAATAGTATTAAAACTAAGACTGATAGTTCTTCTAAGTTTTGATGGTGAATATTTTTAGTGTAAAGTCGTCCTGTCACTTTTTTTCAATGTAATTTTAAAGATTTTTTGCAGTCAATTAGATTTTTCGAGTGAAAAATAAGGTACTTTTCCGTTTCGGGGAGGCTGGAGATGTTTTTTTTTTCTTCACCAAACTACTGTACCATTTTGAGTTGACGTTGGCGATGTTTAAATATTTTTCGCAAAAACAAACTCCACACACGAAGCAAATTGATTGACGAAAAAAATTTAGCCATCGCCAGCCCCCCTGAAGCGGAAAAGTACCGAAAATGATTCTTATTTCAGTAGTGACAACTTTTGGCAGGTTTATGTAGTTCTTTACCAGTTCATTATGTTCTTTTCGCTGAAATAATTGGAATTTAATAATATTCGGCTTTTGATTTATAGTCAATATGTGTGTGTTTTTAATGCATTTGTATGTATTTTATTATTTCTTCTGTGCAGAAATAAATGCTTAGCATAAAATAGTTGTTTTATTCACCATTTTCGGCATAATTCTTTTATATATATAAAAATATAGAAAATTACCTAGTCAACTCTTAACTTAAAATTAATTAAATGTAATTTTGAATGTTTCAAAAAATATATGTATTGTAAATTTTGCCTGAGCAGCAAAAGTTATGATAATGCTATTTATTCTATATAACACATAGATTAAATTTCCGCACAACATTTATTTAGCATATAGTTTATATGTGTAATGAACTATATATATTTACAGAAATAAGCAATATAGCAAAGAATGGATGAGGTTACTTATCTTGAACAGATTTAAAATTAATAATAGACAATATTGAAATTTCTGAAACTTTTAATGAAATAATCTGCTTCTTATCTGTTAAAAAGCCTTAAAGTTGAATAGATGGCGCTGAGTGCCGACCCTAATTTTTGTCCCTTCATTTATGGCGAAATGAAACAGCCTGAATAACAGTTAAACAGTTAGCGATCAAGTTCAGCCTTGGTTGTAATTAAGCTGATATATATTAAGCACTTATAGCAAGAGTATGACTGATGATGGCTTCTCTGAGGCAAAAATTAAATCCAACCAGTTTGTTTGGTAAAATCGACTTCAAAACGGAATTTATGAAACAAATGATTAATTTTTAGTGACATTCATTCAAAGAGGGTTTGCCCTTTGATATGGATTTTTCAAAAATTGAGTATTTATATAGAAAATGTATTTACACTAAAAAGAATAAAATAAAATAATTTTTATGAAAAAATAGAACAGACTTCAAATTATAGATTGCGCTAAAAAGTGAAAAATAAATTAATTTTTTTAAACAACATCGATGTGACTTTTAAACATAGTTTTAGATGTCGGTGCAAAATTATGAGTCTAATTACCATTACCATTTGCTACTTCATATTGGAACTGTTGCTAATTCTGGGAAAATATATGTATTTGTAATTGATTCATGATTACAAAAGATTTCATCTATCCTAAGTTTGCACCGACTTCTAAAACTATGTTTAAAAGTCACATCGATGTTGTTTAAAAAATTTATTTATTTTTCACTTTTTAGGGCAATTTATAATTTGAAGTCGGTTCTATTTTTTTTTTTTTTTAAATTATTTTATATCTGATACCTTCTTACAATTTCTCATGTAATTTCCCCCTTTTCTCGCTAATGTTCTTCAGATTTTCTACAAGAGTCCTAATTGTAATTCAGAAAATGATGATTCAAGCTCATGGAAATCTAACTTTTTATACTTCAACGTCTTAGCATATTCTAAACGACTGCTTTGATATTTGGTTGCTTCTTATTGAAAGAGAACGTACAACTATGTACGCAATTTTAGAAATTTTAATTATTAAAGGAAATGCGTCCCATGGAGAACGTAAAAGGAAAAATGAGTACACAGCAAACGAACTACAGCACATGAATTAAAATTGAAAATATTTTAAGTATTTCGTCATCCAGGGTGATAAAGAGGAATATGAGGAGACTCTGAAGATATGACATTCCTCATACAGTTTGAACAAATAGATAAACGTGAACTAAACACAATTTAGACTTGTTTTGAGGCCGAATAAAAATTTAAAAGTCCACGCTCTCTACCTCAAATCTCTGATTGGAGGGCATCTCAAAGGCCTCGTGCTAACAGGGAAGGAGGATGGGGGAGAAAAGTTCGTAATGCATAGGTTCAAGAGATAAATGTAAAAATGGCATTAAAATTTTTCTTAATTTTTTTTTCTTTTCTCTTTTTCCTTCTCCCTTTCTCATTTTTCTTTCTTTCTTTTTTTTTTGCTGATTATGAGTTTGGAGCTTCAAATATATTTTATGATTGTAGAAAGGAAAACACCATCATTAGTGAAATGTGAAGAAAAAATGTTCACATTACTACTGCAAGAAATATCAAATGTTGAGAAAAATCACTCAGGGATCATTCATAAATGATGTCACGCTTCAAGCGGGGGAGGGGGGTTCGTGAAATTGGGACAAAATGTGACAAGGGGAGGGGGTCCGCTGAAGTGTGACATATTGTGACAAAGGGGGGAGGTGGGGTCAAATATTTGGGAAAAAAACGTGACATCATTTATGAACGGCCCCTCATTTAAGGTTGTTTTCAATTTAGTATCACACTGAATACATCTCATGTAATGAAATTTGACGTCTATTTTTTCCCTTTAATTTTTTGCATTGCTAACGGCTGTTTTATTTATTTATTTTTTAATTAAGCTAGCCTTTAAATAATTCCCGTAGTAGAAAAGTTATTTTTATTTTGCTTATGGCGCCATCTATGATATTTTAATGTTACTACAAAGATGATCTTGTGCTGCGTCAGTTTGAATTACAATTCCCCTGATATGCTATATTAAATTACTTTTCCTTTTCACAGATAGGGGCGGACACAGGAATACCTTTTGGAGGGGGCATGATAAGAGTATTCTCAATCGTAAAACGTTTTATAAGAGAGCTCTCAAAATATTTTTTATGTTTTATTGTCCCTCTAAACTAAACCAACAGTAATTTAACGGTGTTATTATTACATATTTCATTTACTCCTTTGGGAGGGGCACGTGCCCCATTGTGCCCCCCCCCCCCAAATTAAAAAAAAAACCGTCACTACTTGCTGATACACCTTATCTGCCTTATTGATGAGTTAAAATAGATTCCTAGTAAATTAATTAAACTTCAACTTCATAACCAAAGGCATTTAATTATATATATATATATAAGGTAAATGACCCGGTAGTCGACACTTTTCTCCACCAGACCCCTACCTGTTAGCCGAGGCCTTAGGTTTGCTTACGCACGGGGAGAGGTTGTGGGGTCTACGGATTTTACATGCACATATCCCCAAGTATACATGGTGGTCTTCAGTGGGTATCGAACGCGTGACCTTCCAGGTGGAAGTCCGACGTGCTAAGCACTAGGCTACCACGGCCCGGTAGTGGACACTTTTCTCCATCGGACACCCTTGCACCTTTTAGCCGAAGCCTTAGGTAGAGAGCCGATGGGTAGTGGACACTTAGATCTTTTAGCTCCTAAAATAAGCGAATGTGACATTAAACTTGAATGAAATTATCAGCACCTATAGCAAACGATTCCTAGTGCTGGTTAATAGAAAAGTCACATGGAATATCTCATCCTTATGTGTGAACGATTTTATTAATTGGGAGGAAAAAAACAGCCATAGCCACCTTGTCTAGATTCATGGCTCCCCTTAAATGGTTTAGTGCCAATTCAGTCGTTCCCAACTGAGTCGGTAGGGCGATATTGTGCCATCTCATCCGGTAAGGGTTATAATGAGTTTTGGGTATTCCCATTTGAGTCGGTACGATTTCCGGTTACCAGAATTGGATATATAGCGCTCATACTTGCCAGGAAAACTCTTCTTTAGAAAAACAAATTTAAATACAATGTAGTCGTGGTAAATGTTCCTGTCGTGATGAAGTTAATGGTTGCTAAATCGATTCAAAAATGATAAAACATGATGAAAAATATAAAAGATATTTTTTTTCATTCCTAAGAATATTCAGAAAGTCACTAAGTACAGTTAAACTTTCTTAATACAAACACGGTTTATACGAAATCACGGCTAAAACGAACAATTTGTTTATGAAGTTTGGTTTACTATTCAATTACACCAAATATTTCACGCATACTACGAAGAATAAAATACAAATTTCGGCTAAGACGAACAAAATTTCTGACCTATTCACAAAAAAATTTTTCTATTGTATATAATTATTTTTTTTAGAAATTGTTTGTTGTTTTGAGTCATTGTAGAACACCAAGTACAAATGGCACTATTGTACAAATTGCAAATTTTGTCCCAATTAATGGGCCATAGATTTAAAAAAAAATAAAAGTATCAATTAAAGATATACATTAAGTATACCTAAGACAAGATAATCGAAATATAGCTAGCGGATTAGGAATCGTCCAATAGGAAGCCGACTGGCAGGCCAATAGGCACCCGCGTCAAGGAGGTTGGAAATCAAGAATTCCATTTGCAATGCGAGCAGTCGTCGTAGTTTTGGGTGGATAGGAGTCACAATTCAGTACCATTGTGTTGGATGGATTTTCCCTGGTAGTTACATTAGATTTGTAATCAGTTTGGTTACTAATTTAACCTCTTCAGACCCCAAAACTAAGCACAAACAATTTTGACGCAATTTTTGGTTCTCTGATTTAAAAAATGATTCCAAAACAAAATAACTAAAATTTTTTTTTAAAATTGTAATTAATAATTAGTTTAAGTAATAATTAATGCCCAATTTCCGTGTTTACCATGTTTAAAACGAAGTAAACTATCTGTTGATTAATTTCAAAACCATTTGGGTGTTTTAGCTTTCAGATTGCACAAACAGTAGATAATAAATAGTATTTTAAAATGTACCCAATTGGGTACACTTAGAATGCCATTTAATAATGCTACAAGCGAAAAATTTAAAATATTGGAAGATCGGGGGGGGGGGGGGTTATAACTGAAATCACACATACTAATCGCGTGAATCTCTTTTAATTTAATGAAGGATTGCGGTTTTTTCAGGCAAAGGTAAAATGGCTCCAGTAGTTCACGGTTATGTCAGTTCTTTGACTTTGACTCATAACTGCATAGTGCTGACACCTTCTTTTATTAGTTCATCGCTTTTATTATACAGAATAATTCCCCCACCCCCCCAAAAAAAACAACTATAAAAATGTTGCTTGTGTCACCCGGACCATCTGAACGATTCCATTTTCATCTCATTCATGAAAATCGGATGAGTAATTCAGGATGACGAAAAAAAAAATCAAAATCAGAATTTACTCTCTGCTTGACACTCAATAAGTGCGGTAGAACCCTCCCCCCCCCGGCGATTCTGACCCCCCCCCCCCCCCCACCGTTCTGGCGCCAGTTATACAAACTGCGCCAAGTCAGGAACACCGACTCAAATGGGAATACAAAGCTATCGCTAACTCCCCCACCGAATGAGTTGGGACAAGATTCCTTCACCGACTCAGTTGGGAACGACTTAAATGGGACATCACCCCTTAAATTATATTTTTTCCTCTGGTCCCCTAGATTTTTCCCGAAGCCCTGAAGGGGACCATATGGCCCCCGTTGAGAAACCCTATTCTATTCCAATCGTTCCAAGCTCGTTGACTCCTAGTCCATCAAATATACTACTTCATTGTAGTCTAAAGCGTAGTTTCAACGTAATGCTAACATTGTTGATTTACAGCCACAACCTCATAACTCGATAAATTCGAATTTTTCAATTAATACTGCAGGGATAACTGCAATGATGATTTAATTTATTCTGCGGTATTAACTCAAAATTCCAAAAGTTCAAGTTATGACGTTGTTGCTGCTAATGAGATACATATTGTTTTGAACTATCTGACCTTCAGCAGTACTCAGTTCACAGAGACTGCTAACTTTCATTTCTCTCAGACTAATGTATCTAATATAGCTCACTAAACAGAAATAAGAAGCTGCATCTGCTCAGTTTATCTGTGTACTGTGCTTGGTAAAAAAAGTTATATGCTATAGTTATAGTTGAAAGCATGCAAGATGTCACACTAACATCCAGGAGTGCCCATTTTCCTCAGATTGATTTAGCATTCCGTAAAATACTTCGGAGCCCTCCAAAAAACGTTGATCCCTCAAAATCAGTCAACCCCCTACCAAATTTCGATAGGGCTGCCTGAGCCATGACCCCTGCAAAAATCACAGCAAATAACTTTCATTCCCCTTTCTTTCTATCTTCTTAAAAGAGTATAAAACAATGTTCGCTTCCCGCGTCCGAGATCTTTAAAACTACGCAACGGATTTTAATGCGGTGTTCATCAATAGACAGAGTGATTCCAGAGGACGATTTATAGACCCATTAGAAAAAAATCCGACAGGTAGCTCCTTTTTTAGCCTACTTTCCCGTAAAAGTAAAAAAAAAATAATAATAAAGCATGAAAGAAGGCTTAATGTATCATGAAAATAGCGTTAGAAATCAAGAAAAGTCAAAAATAAGTTAAGTAATTAAATAAAGATTGAAAAATAAAAAAAATTGAAAGTAGGGTTTTGAGATGGGGAAAAAGTGTGTCGGTCGGTCTGTCGGTCTGCCCCCCCCCCTAATAACTTTTGAACAAATTGTCCGATTGGAAAAATTCTTTTTGCATTCGAAAGAGCTCGGCGAGGACATCTCATTTCCATATTTTACTTTTTGATTTCAACAAGTTTTTGTTCAATTTTGAACAGTTCAAAAAATTTTAACATTAGCGCCTATGGGTGAAAATGAAGCAAATTATGTAAACTATTGGTAAAAAATCCAAGTTCCCATGAACAAGCTCACTGGAAGAAGTTCTTGGCGTAAAATATTGATTTGAACACTTTTTGTTCATTTTTGAACAGTTCAAAAAAATTAACATACCGCCTACGGGGAAATTTCAATCCTATATAATTCCTGATCTAACGGACCGATTTGCTTGGAACAAACTTTATCAGAACGCTCTTATGACGTAGAACATGTACAAATAGAAAGTTCATCCAGAACTAACGAGCCTATTTTTCTATGAAATTTTTTGATCGGGATTTTCAAGAATATTTTTGAATTAATGAATGCTTAAATGAATAAGCAAAAGAATGAATCAATAAAGGAGTGAATAAATACATGAATGACTTAATAAATGAAAGATTGAATGAATATGTGTTAACCGTTGAAAAAGGTAGATTTAAAGCAATTAAGAACTAAAGCTAAACGAGAAAGACAGAGAGAGAGATAGCTAGATTATAAATTTGAATTCGGTGTATACGGGAAAGTAGGCTCGTATAGTTCTAGACGGAACTTCTTGTTTATTCCAATTTCAAGCAAATTTCTACTTACATTTCCCCAATATTGGGGTGAAAAAACCTTGCACATATTAACATAATATAACGATCGAAAGCCCTGATTTTTCTGCACAAGATGAAATTTGTTCGAAGTTTCTAACTCAATAAAAACGCCAGTTATAAGCTTTTCAGTTCGATTTCTTAAGACTTACCTTGATCTAAAAATAATAATTAGCAGTTTCCTCAACTTCGGGTGAATAGTGTTTGCTTAATTTCAATATAAAACCTTTTTTTCAAAATAGAGAGACATCAGTTTAGTTTTCAGCAGAAAAACAATAATAAAGCATATTTTCGATTTAACGTTTTTCTCAAATTAGCAATGGGTTTTAAATTCGAGATTGAACTTGATAAAAGTTCTTTCTCCACGATTTAACGATTTCCTTGATTTAGCAATAGAATTTAGATAAATATCTCCCGGAAAAGGAATGCGTATGGTTTATCCTAGTTTTCAAATAACGTGGCGAATGACAACACGCTGCAATTTCACTTTTTTAATAAGTCGTTGGTGATAAACCGGAACATACTAACGAAATTGTGCATACACGTTTTAGGAATGGATTACAGTATCATTTAATTATAGGCCCGACGACACTTTTTTAATCTCTTAATACAGGAGGCAATGCCGACGTTTTTTGCATTTTATCAAGGACATCGCGGCAGGCGACGTTTTTTATACTATCAAGGAGAGCGCCTTAGGCGACGTTTTTAAAATTCTACACGGGCAACACCACGCGGGTACATACCGCTAGTATTTAATATTTTTAAAACTAAAATAATGATCAACGTTAAGTATTGCCTATATCAGCGGTAAAAAATCAAGTGCAAATCATGCGGTCTGAATTTTAAACTGGGAGCGATACTATATAGCTGTGAACAGCATGACTTGTAACAATGCAGCAGATTTGTTCAGCGCGGTTCGTAATAATTTACTTAAGGGAAATTAAAACAGTATGTAACTTTTAGGTTACAGGGTATAATTTTATATCATTAAGAATGCCGTTATTTCTACATTAAAATTAAATTCAATTGCGTAGACAAAGAAGGACTGAAAAGTAAAAAAGATACAAATGTTTGTTTCAAAGCATTCTTTGCCAGTTAATTAAGGAAGCCTCACACAGCACCACTTGAACAAAATTTAAAACAGAAATAATTTAAAAGATCACGTTTAACAATTAAAGTTTTTATTTTTATCGTCATACCATCTCAAATATTTGCATGAGTAGAAACAAAATAACGAATTCTCTACCAATGAGCAGGGATAATTAAAAGCCCGAAACTTAATTAAAAGGTCTGAAAAGATGAAGTGAAGCATCATTAAGAGAATTGGCTGTCTAAATAAAAGACAAATGTCTTCATTTTGCTGAAGCAATGCTAAACATTCCCGGGTTAACCACGCATTTATTCCGATTGTTTTTGCTTACCATTTCTAGCTATAAATCCTCGTGTCTAAAGGAACTTCAAAAGTAGTTAAATTAGAAAATCCTGAACACAAAGGTAGCTTTATAGGGTTAGGTGAAACTTCAATATGAAATTCGTATGTTAAAAGTACTGTTAAAAGATTTGAGGAAAGAAAAACAAGTCTAGAGAAAAAAGCAGAAACAAAACCGTCATGTTAATTTACTAGAATTGTTGTTACTGTAATAGATTCTCTCATAACACTCTCGCAAGAGTGAAAAACAAATAAAAAGCAACAAATGCACAAAATCAATAATTAACATAATTAAAACACACATATTCTTTAAATTTGCATAGCTTAATGATTATAACTCAAAAAAAAAAAAAAAGTTAACGCATAAAATAAATAAATAAATAAAATAATGAACAGAAGAACATTGGTTTTTGATCCGTAACAAAATTTGAACGCACATTTAAAGTTAACACACACGAAACAGACTAAAAAGAAGAGAAGAAATAATACACACTGAATTACAATTCACAAAAATCATTTTCAAAAACAGAATAAACTGATAAATACAAGCGTATAGTTTTAATAGTTTTGTTTCAAGTGAGTCATTTGGAGTAATTAGAAACATGAGAGTAATGGAAACAAACTACTACGTTACCACCATTGTGGGCCTTTTAAAAATTAGATAATTGGTGTGATGAGTGTCAACTTGATAATCTATATATAAATAGGCAAGAACAAAACAGTTAAGTAGCATTTCCTCCTCTGTTTGTCAACCGGTTTTCTTACATTTTATCTTTAGTAGCTATTGATGAGCTTTAGTTTTACCGATGAATAATTTTTGTAAATAGTTTTTTCTCCCCTACTTTCGACGCAAATTCGAATCTTTTTTTAGATGTCCTTACGAGGTGTGATTGGAAAGTTTTGGGCTTGTAATTTCACAATGGCGGCACTTACATGCTAGTGTGATGCATCTCCTTCAAAATATTACCTTTCTGACTGAACACACCCACTCCAACGGTGTTTCCACTTTTGGAAACATTCCTGGAGTATTTTTTTCTCAAGTGTGTTAAGGACGCTCGCCGGATTCGCCTGGAGGTCTTCATCGAGTCAAATTGCTTCCCTTTAGTGAAAATTTCAGTTAGGGAAACAGGTAAAAGACCGCAGGGGGCTATATCATGGGAATAGGGCGGTTGTGGAAGCACAGAAATGTTAAATTTGGTGGATGTCTTCAATCGAGTCAAATCGTTTCCCGTTCATTGAACATTTCAGTTTAGGAAACAGGTAGAAGAATTTTTGACCAAATTTAACATTTCTGTGCTTCCACAACCGCCTTATTCCCTTGATATAGCCCCTGCGGACTCCTACCTGTCTCCTAAACTTAAATTTTCACTGAAAGGGAAGCAATTTGACTCGATTGAAAACATTCAGGCGAATCCGGCGAGCGTCCATAACACACTTGAGAAAAAAAAAATTCGAGGAATGTTACCAAAAGTGGAAACACCGTTGGAGTCGGTGTGTTCAGTCAGAAGGGGACTATTTTGAAGAAGATGCATCACAGTAGCATATAAGTACCGCCATTGTGAAATTACAAGCCCCATTCTTTAAACTTTCCAATCACACCTCGTATTTGTCATACTTTCCCACTACTCCTTACATCCTTATAATCTACAATATTTCTGCAATACTCAACACATTTTTTACTATTTCCTATTTGAAGAAGAAAAAAATGTCAAGAACAAATCAAAAGATAAAATGTAATTAATTAAATGAATGGCTAAAGCAAAGTAATACTAATCTAAGGGGCCAGTTAATTCATTTCCAAAATATATGTGTTCTGTAGTGTACCCTTAAGAAATGTAATATTTATAATTAGTTGAAAAGAACATATTTTGAGTATAAGGCGGTTTTTACTCCTGGACAGTATGTATGGTCATTTTGAAAATGGCCCCCGTGATGTCTGACCGTCCGCTGAGAACATGATTTTTTCCCCAAAAACTAAGCAATAAGGTAGGACCACACGAGCGTTATTTCACACTTGACCGCACTTTCAAAACAAGCAACTCAATATAGATAGGGCTTCTGTAACTACTCGTAGTCTGACGCATCTCGTTTACACGCTGGTGGGAATACGTTTTTCGCACTCTCAAAGTCTCTCGCTGAAAGGAACCATACATACTTTTCGTTTGCAAAAGGCACGATAGCCTGTGTGAGCGATTCTATTCGTAATTCTTGCAATGAGATGGACACTTTCCGAATTTATATTTCAAGAGCACAGTTATTGCTTTTTCCTAACAGCGATTTATTCTATTTCCGATTTGAATCTTTCACAAAAAAAAAAAAAAAGAAGGGAAAAGAACAATGCCGGTTGATTATTCTATATAAAAGTAAATATATCCTCCTCTTTATTTCTCCTCTCACTGCTATTTCTATGAAATCAAAATACGGTTGACGCATTCACAAAATCAATGAAGATATCGGCTAAGAAAATAACACGGTGTATTCAGGTTTGTTTTCAAACCCAGTGGTTCGCCACGTGTTTGAAAAAAACACAAGTTGTTTTGTCTATAGAGTTTAAAAAGAATATTACAATTAAATATATTATTTTCTCATTTTTATTTTCTCATTTAAATATATTATTTTCTCTTGAAATGAATGTAAGGGTTTTGCTTTAAAACATAGTTTCTTGCAGCAGCCACATTTTTTACTTAAAAAAAGGAACTAGTAAAATAATTCAACAATGAAATTTAAAACAAGAAACAGAAAAAAAAATAAGCAAGGTAGTTTTTTTTTTTTTTGTTTAAGAAATCTAGCTGAAAGTTAAAAGCTTAAGTTAAATCCTTAAGAATAAAAATAACTGAATCTTTCATACGCTGCAAAAATATATAAAATAAATAAATGAATTCAGTATTGACATTCTGGTGTTCGTGGTAAAATAAAAATCCAAAAATCTTTCAGACCATTCGTTGTAGATTGAAACAATCAATGCTTATAATGAACCATTTAAAAACAACATTCTTTGAAATCTCAGGAATAAAAACTCTTAGTAATTGCTGGAAATTAATTGGCAATGTAAATTTATCGCTTCTTACTAAAAGAAACTCAAGAATTCTAATCAAAAATTGCTTCAAAATTATCTCATCTTAGTTAAGTAAGCTTTCTTTTTCAATTTTTGCTGTCTTGCCGTTTTCCTTTTTCGCATTAGCCCTAGAAATTGAATTTCTGCCTCTTGCAGCAACATTCCAAAAATATTTGTTTCATACCTGATCTGGTTTGGAATGCGTAGTTGCTAGAAATGAATGTTATCCTCTGCTATTTTAACTTGATAATAAATCATACTGAAAGGCATTTAAGGAATTATATTTGCTTTATTTAAGTGCTAGGATGATCACAGGAATAATTTCTTTTCGATTTTGAAAATTATGTGTAATTTTTCATTAGGAATGCAGGTGCGGAATATTTGTTTATTTTGTTTTATTCATTATAATTTTTTTAAGTAAGTTGAAATAGCATTTTAAGTGTGATAAGGATACTGAGAAAAATGCGTTTTAGATCGTACGTCAATTACTTTTGAAATGTATTCCACCATGTCTTAAGGGTTTAAGCATTTTGTTTCGTTACAGAATGTTACTTATTTTATTTTTAACACAGGACTGCAATGCGTTTTCCCATTAATCGTAATTTCCAATTTGTAAACTACAGGTCACTAAAGTTTCTCTTGATAATATTCCAACTAGAGCAGTTTTTTCATTATCAATGAGCCCTATAGTAAATAATGCTACAGCATTTTGCATTGGGTCGAGATCAAAAAAATCATTTATTGGTAGAGTAAGTATTCACTGTTACAAATGTCATCATGAAATTATGGTTAAATAGCCGGAAGCAGTCCTTCCATCTAATTAACCGTTAAATTTACGGTTTGGAACATTTTTGTATCTTTACGGGTTCTAAACCATTTCCAATCAGCTTGGTTAAAAAGCCGTAAATACAAAAGTTTACGGTTTCATAACTGTACATGTAAGTTATCACGGTGTTTGAACCATTTACAATTCGATTAGTAGCACTTATGATAACATACTGCAGGGTATGGTAATTTATATGCGTAGAAACCATTCATAGCTATTATATTGTGGTGGACGAGGTGCGAGGACACGGTGGAGCAGGAGGTCTGCCGGAGACGGGGATAGAACCTCGGACATCCACGATGGAAAGCCATCACTTCCATGCGTTGCCAAGAGGTACCTAAAGCCACGACAGAAGTTGGCTTATGAAGGGGTCGAATCGTACTGCCACAATATGTAAAAAAAATACTTTTCAATTTATTAGATTAAAACATTGAACTAGGGTTATAGTTGATGCACAAGATTTTGAGAAGTTTATTTTATTCTGAGAAAGATAAAAATGCAATATCAAAAAAGAATTAGATCGGTTATGTTTACATAACCAGTTTTATGACTATTACTAACTTCATCTTCTGTTCATTTCCCCCCTTCAGATAAAAAGGGAACTACATAATATTATGCGATGGAATTCTAATCTTCACATTTCTTCGTTCCACAACCAAGATGGACGCCCGATTCTTATTGACTACGACACCTAGGTGGGGCTCGTAAATTAGGTTACTTAAACGTTCTTTAGGAGAAACAGATAATAAAAGATTTTTTTCACAATCAGCGGTTTGAGTACCATCTTTTTAAAGGTTATTCGACTGTTGAAATTAAATATGGTAAACTAACAATTAAATAAATTATTATATTACTATTTTTTTACGAAAATTTTTAACAGTGTTCTTAATTTAATTATGACTAATTAAATTGTAATTTTTCAAATAAAGTGTTTCATGCAAAACACTAGAGGATTACGTAAGCAAAAATGAAATGAATTTCTTGAAATTTTAAATCCATGGGGGAGAAAATCGGGTGAAAATTGCATTTCTGTAGGTCAAAGTGATTTTCCACTCCGCAGATTTTCAATTGAGGAATTTTAGTTGACACTCAAATTAAGATTTATAACTGATAGTTTTAATTGAAGTTTTTAAAATATATTAGATTTCATTACTAAATTCCAAGTAAAACCTAATGAGATCACATTACAGAAGGACATTTTACACATAACAAACATAGTTCCATAAGCTTGCACTGAATAATATCAAGGTAGAAGCATTCTTCAGAACCGAATAGTGACAGCATGGTGTCGCAGTACGTGAAAGATTGCAGGAGCAGACCCTCCCCTTCCATTTTTTACGTTAATGCTCAGCAACAAAATTTGAACGAAACTCCACTCTTAAAATAGATATTGGCGAAATAAACAATCGAACCCTCTGCTTCTTACGCGCACATGTTGATGGTGTTAGGGACAACTCTGTTTTACCAGAAAAACTTTTTTAGCATATTTTCAATTAATTTAGCGTGTTATGGAATTTAGTAGTATAGACTAGAAACGAAAAATAAAAATTGAGTAGAACATTACCGAAAAGAAAAACTTTAAATTATGTCAGGAAAGAAAATTTTTGAAAGAAAAAGAACCTTTTCATACCAAAGAGAATTTAGATGTGGTTCTAACGAACTTCTTCTACATTAAATTCTGGTTCTGGAAAACACCGTATTTTCACAAGTTTTACTTTAGAGAAACTATTATGCATGGTGTACCAATAATAACTGCAAAATGTAACAGTATTCTTTTGTCGCACTTTGGTTTTGAAATTTTAAGAAAAGAAACATTTGTGGGTTTAATGCCAGTAATGTTTTAGTGTTCACTCGTTAAGCATGCCATATGAATAGTAATACACTAAGACATTTCCAGATCAACAGTACTTTTTTTCGGAAAGTTTTCAGACATAAAATTTTCGAGACATTACGCAGCACAGACTGTAGCGTTTCTAAGCAATCAAACTACATGAATCTTCCAGCGTTTCATGGCTTTAGTATACTACTTGTGCCAATACCAAATTTGAAATTCAAAGTAAACCCTTCACTAGAAAAAATAAAAATCAAGTGAAAAAAAGTATATGCATGTATGCGAAGCGATAAGAAATAACTTGAAATCATATTTCATGATATAATTGTAATAGCATTTATAATATTTGAAATTAGCACAGAAGCAAATGTTAACTATTAACACGTTCACATTTCTTTAATGGGACACCTTTGTATTTACACATATGTTTAATCATTTTATAAAATTTTCTGCAATAATCCACAACGCATTCATAGAAAATTTGTCTCATTCCTTTTTAAATATATTTTTAAGAGAGCTCACACTTTTGTGAGGGTTAGTAGAAGAGCTTATATGCAAGATGTACCGTACGGAATAACCAAAAGCGCTCAAATCAGAGGAGTATGGAGGCCATTCTTGGCTGGAAGGAATCCTGGAATATATGCCTCTCCAAACTCTTATAAATACGTTTTGCTTTATCGAGTACTATTAGAAGATTCATGTCAGGTTTAGAAAATGCGTTTGTGACCAAAAATAATGAATATGTTCCAAAGTGCTTATAAGATGTTATTCGATTAAATGTCACTTTTCTTTCCATAGTCTGTGTAATAAAAATCCGCGTGTCAAGGTCACACAACTCTAACTTTTTCCCTTCTGGTGGCAATGGTTTCCGTGCTTGAAACTTTTCTCCCACGTAGGTTTGGCGAATATGATAAGTAAGTATGTTGTTTTAGTTATAATAATAATAGACGGATTCACATCAGATTTATACCTCAATGGCAAAAATATATTGCGTCGGATAAAGTATTCTTATATTTTGAACCAATCTAAATCTTATTCTAATATTTTGATATGTTTCGGAAAGCTATTGTATACCTAATTTATTGCATTTTATATTTTGTAAATGTTAAAATCTTATCTAAACATACCAGATTTAATTTATGAGAAATTAATTGAATTTACTTAGTATCAAAAACAAATAAATGGAAAATAATCTCTTTCTTGTTACTTTTTACAAATTATTCTAATATTTTGAATCGAAGCTGTAGTAATGCAATTGTCTTAACTGCAGTGCAAAAAAAAAAAAAAAAAAGTCTGGCGCTGTTATTTTTCTGGCTGTTCCCATGGCAACGAAGCAGGAAACCCGACATTGATGCGCCTATTTTAATTACAGAGACTATAGTACAGACTTCGACATGTTACATATGAAACAATTGTTGTATCGAAAACTTTGACCTTAATGATATTTGCTGTTATTGGTCTCGCTGTATTGAAAAATGCAATAAATATATCAGATAAGTATTTTGTTTTATCAAGACCAAAATTATTAAAATCGGGCCAACAAAGTTTAATTTTGAAGTTAACGTATCAAATGCAATACCATACATTGCTCAAATATAATTTTATTAATATTTTAATTAAATTAACTAAAACTCATAGTTTCCAAGTATTTAAAAATGTATCGTTCAGCTCACTGACTATCCAAGAAAATATTTATGGCGGAATGAAAGCAGAAGATGAGACAAGCTCTTATGATAAAAGTTAATTTGTAAAAATGAATGAATAATTAAGTTCCTTTTGATCTTGGATCTTCAAGATATTTTGTTTCACGCCCTATTTATTTCCATCACTTGTGTCGCTCAAATTTACATTAATGGCGACATAATTTAATTTTCTTACTTTCTTCACCACTTCACATAATTACTGCGACGACTTCATTAAGATTCTACGTTGTTTTTCTTTCAACTTCTCTAACCAAGTGGAAGAGTTGCGATTCATTTGAATGAATTTTTTGATTTGCTTAAAGAGTGATCTTGTTTTGAATATTCTGTAAGTGTTCCTCTGTTCTGCCTAGTAAGCACCGGTGCACAATATGATTCAAATAAAAAAAAATAGTTTGAAATGTATTCAACTTGATTTATCGTGTTTGAGAAAAAATTTTAATTCTTCGTGCATACTTGAATTTTTGAAGAAGCTGTAAATAAATTAATAATAAAATTTAGAAACTGCTAAAAGTTACATTTTTGAAATCTTTGCTAAAAATTTTATGAAACAATTGTTGTACATGAAAAATGTCCCTGATATATTTTTCCTTTAAAAGAAAACTAAGCTTAAAATGGTTGTCTACAAATTAGTTGGGCAATTACGTAAGTGAAAAACTTCCGAAATAATAAATGAAATTAACCAGTGGAAAGTCGGTGTATGGGGCTTTGTAAACGACTGGGTGTGCACTTCTCCACTTCCTGCATCCATTCCTGACTTAAACTGAAAAATCTGCACTGCAATTAATTTGATCGACGAAAGCATGCTGACAAAGCTGTGGCACGAACTGATTTACCGATTGGACAGTTGCAGAGTAACGAAAGGAAGTCTCATTGAACATTTGCGATCACGGTAAACTTAAACTTTTTTTCTATCTTACAACATTATGTACTTTCAGTTTTGCCCTCTGAATTTCATTAAATATGTTTTTTCCCCAGGTAATTTGCAGACTGTGTACAAAAATCAATTATGCTTCAATTTATTTTCCTCGTTTATTTAAAAATATTGGTTAAGGTTGACAACATCTATTAAATTACTTATTGTTTATTTCACATCAGTCTTCTAGTATACAAGAAGATTAAAAAGAAAGGAAAATACTTGAACATATGATAGTACATATCTAAAGTACCAACTTGCAGCTAAAGAATGCATAGTCTAAAATGAAACTCAAACGCGTAATCGCCTTCCGAAACAACCACTCCGCAGGCATCAAAACGGCACTTTTGTTGTGATTTATGGTATGAAAAGAGCCTCCTTCATGCGAATATAACCTAAGGGGAAACTATACCGTAAGGAAATCTGTATCACAGTGAATGAACGGCTTCGGCACCAGTGTTATATAGTGCAGTTATTCAACTGTACTATACTCATCTAACAGTTGTAGCATACATGAAAGCATTCATGTATAAGCATTTCATTTACTTTTTACCCCAGCAAGTTACAGTTACATGAATGTAACTGTAACTTGCTGTTAGTTCCTTTTCTCTCTGAACCTGCAGTGCTCTTTTTCTCTCTAAATAACAACAGGAGTAACATTCTAACGTTTCTGGACCGACCATTTCGGAACGTGACAGCACGTTCGTGTTTAATTTTGAGCCCAGCATACTTTTAGGAAAATTGTCCATATTGGTATGCAACCGTCTCTTGTTAAAGCCTTTCAGTTTTTAAACCATCCAGCACAATTCCGGCGGACAAACATCGGTAAACTATTTTGAGAATATAGAAAAGCCATCTGTTTTCTTATTTTCTTCTTATGTTTGTAATATCAGATCTTTTTCCTTCCTGTATAATAACGGAGCCAACCAAAATGCGTATGGTATATATATCTTCCTACTTTGTAAATGCGAAAATGTTTATGTATGTTTGTTACCTAATCACGTCAGAACGGCTGAGCAGATCTGAATGAAATTTAGCACAGAGATAGATTATAGTCTAAAATGTTTCATAACCCACTTTTTATCTCGCAAAAATGCATGGCCCCTGTAGAATATCATCATATAAAAATGGTGCATTACTGTAAGATGAACGCTGTGGCTCAATAGTTATACATGTAACAGAAAGAAAATCAGGCTCTGCCTCATAGCTTAAGTTGTAGAGCACGCCGCGCGTAACAGAGGGTCCTGGGTTCGAGTCCCAGTGCGGACAAAAGGATTTGTACTTATTTATAAGCACATACGCTACTTTTTATTCTGGAAAAATGTGCGGTTAAAGTGGGATAAATTTGTTTTTCTTTTACACAGAGCAAAGAGATTTTTTACATTGTGGTAGTTTAGAGGTCAGAGAATGAATAAGGCTGCTCTTTATCCCGGAAAAATGCACGGTCCCTATGAGATAGCATAACAATTGTATCCTACGTGTATTTACAAGCAGTTTCGTTAAACAGAGTTTTAGCAATAATTGAGTAAAAATCAAATAACCCGGATTGGAACCCATGTCCCTTAGTTACGCGCCAAGTGATCTACTAAGCTATCAGGCCTATACTGATTTCCTTTCAATTTCATCTATAACTATAGTGCCACACCTTCATTTTTACCGTGATACACCATTTTTATATAATGAAGCCGAAATACTAAATTTAAACCTTTTCAATAGATAATTTTATAAATTAATTAAGTAAAAAAAACGGTATTTATTCCTTAAAAATGACCATTGTGTTTAGTGGCGTCCTAATGATGTGCTTGAACATTTTGATCACGCCGTCAGTTTTCACCCATACACATCAAAATTTACACTCGAACGAAGTCATGGGCAACAGCTAGTGTATATATATGTGTGTGTGTGTGTATGTGTGCGTGTGTGTGTGTATGTGTGCGTGTGTGTGTGTATGTGTGCGTGCGTGTGTGTGAGTATGTATGTGTGCGTCCAATTTTGTTGAGCACTGAAAAGATTTGAAGAAGTAGCATTTCATTAATAATGCCATGAATTAAAGGTGGTAAAACATTTAAACTTATATTAGAAATATATTCAATAGTTATTTTTCTTCACTTTGAGGGGACTTGGCACCTTTCAAATGTAGAAAATTGATGAAAATACCGATTTTTCAATTTTTTGCTTAAAATGTGGTTTCACTCTCCTACTATATCTGAGCGAAGTTTTGAAGCGATACAACCAATAGAAATGTAGTTAAGAAGTAAGAGAATTCAAATATTCCTGATGTTTTAGTAGGGTTTTAAATTCTTTAAACTGCATTTTCTCGGTTTGTGTTTTTTCGCAGTATTGTAGTACTTAAAATGCTAAAACTTTTACATATATTCATGTAGCAACTTGAAATTTTTTGTGTGTGTTCAATGTGATGTGCTTAATAAAATTAAGGATGTATTTTGCTATATATTTTCAAAAAAAAAAATTTAAAAAATGAAAATGTAACAAAAGTCGCTTTTTTTTCTGTGTTTTACCATCGATGTAACTTTAAAAACGTTTTTCTCAAAAACTGATTAATTAATAGCAAAAACCCATCCCTAAAATTGTAAACCATACTATAATAAGTACTTTAAAAAAATTTTGGTTAAAGAAAATCAAAAAAATGAAGAAGAAGAAGGAAATTTAAAATCGTTAAATTATTTTTTAAAAATTAAATTTTAAAATTTTCTGTTAGTTGAATTTGAATTTTTCACGTGAAAATCATTTTGTTGAACAATAGCACTTCATAATATACAAATGAAATAGGTAAAAGTTATTAAATAAAAAAAAAATTGTCAAAAGGTGCCGAGTCCCCTTAAACAAATTGGTGGATACATTTAAATATATAATAACGTGTACACTTCAGAAGAATATTTTAGGAATTCAGATAAGTATTTTTCATTGTTTAAAATTTATAACAAGAGGACGCGTTTTCTTAGTTTTTATATTTTCCTTACTAAGAATATCAAAGATCCAACTTTTTGCTAAAGACAGGATTTGACAGCTTACACAAATGAATGCGTGAAATATGGGTCAACATCATTCTGCCTGCTAATCATAGTCATGATGCTAAAAATTTCTTATCTCAAAGCAACAGAGAGAATAAACTATGTGTTTGCCCAAGTATTAATTTAAGATTAACTCTCATTAGTTTGAAATAATCGAAGTAAACACAGTTAAAAGAGTTATTTATTTTAACTGATGTGTGTGAAAGCTTAGCATTGTTTATTTTTTAAATTAAGAAAATTTTACTTCCGTAATATTTATATTTACTTTAAACAAAATGAAGCGATGATAATAAGAACACTAATAAAGCAACTAAATTGACTTTCTTTGTTGAAAAATTCATATTAAAACACAGAATTGTTGAAATCACAGAATTGTTGAAACACTAAGTTGTTGAACACAGACAAAAAGTTCAAACACAGAATTGTTGAAATTTTTTTTCGCCGTTATGACATAAACTGTTTTTAATGCAAGTTCTCAATAAATACTATACTCATTCTAATGTTTGTATTAGCACATCAAATCATTTATTCTGTTTAAAAAATTTCTAAGTTTAAAATGTATCAACGTGTAACATATCAAGTATTTGTAACCATAATGTGTTTAGTTTTGCCTCGGCAACAACTGAACCTAAGGTTTCCTAATGTAGGATCTAGCACTAGAAGAGCATGTAAAAATTAAATATTATTATGTACATGGTATGTTCCTGGTAAAAGAAACGTGTAATGATATTGACAACATACTGCCTGAGAAGTAGTTGACGATAAATGCCCGTTCATTTATTATCGTGATAATTTTTTGACGGCGTCCCCTTTACCAGTTTTTTTTCATTATTTAATTTTATTAAATATTGAATGATGCCGTAAACTCTATTTTGTTTGGCTGTTAAAAATACATGCAGCTGTTGTTGCACAAAGCACGTATGTGAAGTCCTTGCCTTGCTATTTATGGTCTTTTAAGAATGGCACTTTTTAAGGGGCATGGTCAAGACCTTTCTGCCTTCTTTCCATTCACGACATTTGGCGAATCAGTGTTGGGAGACGTAAGTAGAAAGAAGCACCCCCCCCCCCCCATTTCATACTTTAATCTAAATCAGAAGTATGAAGAGTTCAATGAGATCAGCAAGTTCACGATTGCGGAAGTATTAGCAGGCAGTCCAAGTAATCTCACGAAGAGGCCTCACATTACATGAGTTACGCTTCAAATGTCACTTTTCACATATTCATCATTGTTCAGATGTCACTTGTCTATTTTAAGATAACCGTGAAATTACGAAGCTAGCGCAGTGTTCATTTATAATTTATAGATGCAATAAAGAAGAAGTGCAAGTGGCCTATTTCGGTTTTACAGCGAATAAGCAATACTAGGCTATATTGCGACAAACTACTGTCGAAAAAGGGGGAATATGAATCTAGAATCATGGAATAACTCTTAAATAAAAGAGTAAGATAATAATAATAATAATAATAATAATAATAATAATAATAATAATAATAATAATAGAAATTTCCATTTAAAATAGAATTGAAAGCTGAGTTTAGTGCTGAGAAACACCCACAAGGCAAAAGAATTTGTCAACAGAAGCATTTAAGGTAGGATCTGAGTCACCCCGACAGAAAAGTAACATTTGATTGTTGTAGTCACATTCCTAATAATATAATTATGATACTCTTATGTGTCAATTAAAGTTTTTTTTTTTTGGCCTAGTATAGTTCAACTTTATCAGTTTCTGTCCCCTAATCCGAATGGCCAGCGAGAATACCTTCAAAATGACTTTTTATATGGGATTAATCTTTTATAAGGTTGCGAAAAACTAACTTCCCGCCGAATTCCAGAAATTTAAGTGTCTGAAGTAATTGTTTGACATTTCTGATTAGTTTATATCTTTTAAGGTTCAGGAAAATACTTGTGCTCTAATACATCATTTTTTCACGTAGCCTAGTGTCACATCGACACCACTTCATTTTTCTCCGCCAAGAATAAGGGGAGGGACGGGGCGGTGCGGGAGGCGAAACTTAAGGCTAAGTCTTTTTTTTTTTTGATAACATGAATGATTTTTTAAAAAAATTCTACCCTAAAATATAATTTGATTAAAATCTTTAATCTATTTATAATATAGAAGTAACATGTATTTTTGTAATGAATGAAAATAATATATATATATACATACACATCAACTTCAAGCACATATTTGATAGAAAAACAAAAGGAGACTTCAGAAAATGCCCCTTAATAAATAAGCGGTAAAATATATATGTATTAAATGAGGTGATCACAATGCAAAATAAATAAATAAATAAATAAAAAATGTTAATTTTACTCATTTCGAATCAGATGTTATCTGATAAAATACACTTTCCGCAAAGTGCCAGTTAATTAAAAAGTGCTTGGAGTCATTACCACTTTCATTTAATGTAAACAAAGGTGCATTAGATGTAATTATAAAATGAAATAGGTAATTCAATATTGTTCCGCTCTGATAGTGCTCTGAATGAAAGTAATGCGGCGCCTGACGTTGATCAGTCTGAGAAATTAAAAGTCTGGGACTTAATTAAAGATTTCAAAAGACGAAGTGATGCATCCTGGAGAGCATTGGATCTCTATATAAAAGAGTCCTTAATTTTGTGAGAGAGCCAAAACAAATTACGAGGTTAACCAGGTATTTATCAGGTTCGTTTTTCTGCTTTCTTTCTATAAGTCGTTGGTGTTAATGACTCTCTAGAATATTTTCCTCTATACTTACATTACGGAATGTCATAGTTCAAAGGTAAAACAGTTGCGAGAAATGTACCACTGTGCAGCTATTTTTATTATTTTTGAAGGTTAGTTTACTTTATTAGCTGCAATTGTTTTATTTGCATTTAATTTGTTAGTTCTAAAATTTGAGCAAGCAGTCTTCGAGCACAAGTAAAGCAGAATCAGTTTGTGTGACGTTTGTCACACAATGACACAGAAGCCCAGACGAATCTACATGCAGCCATGAAAAATCACAGAAAATTAAGTTGCAGCATACGGAGGCTCAACTCAACGCGATTTTGTTATGCTATATTTCTTTTTAAATTAAACCAAAAATTGGTTAATACGAAGCGCAACAAATGTTAATCTTTTTATACTGTTTGGAAGTGCTAATTTTTCTGCACATAATGAAATTTGTTCGATGCCTTCTTTATAGCAGAAACTATATATGTTATTAACCCAAATACTGAAGCACATATTTGATAGAAATAATTCGATAGAAATACTGAAGGTCTTATCCTATCCCAAATCAGAAACTTTAGCTTTTTTTTCTTTTTTGGAGATGATGCAACGAATTTTTGATCCTTTGTTATGGATCTGTATTTTTTTCTTTTATATGAATCTGTATTTTTTTTATTTTTCATTGTACCACGTTTGCTCCTTCTAGCTGAGCAAGACCATCATTAAACACTCAGCACCTAGTAGTAGGGTGCACTTCATTTTGAAAGGCACCAGTTTGTAAGGAAAAAAAACCATTCAGATAAGTTTTTTTTTTCCAATTTTTTTGTTTTGCCAAAAAAAAAAAAAAAAAGTGAATGAATGAGATAGTCAAATAAATAAATTTCAGGAAAAAAAGAAAACAATTCGAATTTTTTGAGAGGAAAAATGTTAGCGATACAATTGTAATCATGAAAATTTAACTTTCAATATCCTTAATCACTTTTTTCGTAAATAAAGGGAAATATTTAAATACTGAAAAAAAAATTGAATAATAACGCAAAAATAGCAATAGAACAACAATAATACAATTACGTTGAAATATACTACGCTTCTTGAGGTGCCACAAAGAGATTAAAGTTTGTAAAAAAAGGGAAAAGTTTGAAAAATTATAAGTTTTGATACACTAATTTTTTATGAATTTTTCTTCTATCAACAACTAGGGGACTTAAGAACTTTCAGAAATGCGGTAAATATACAACAGAGTCAGAAATGTGCAAGCGATCTAAGCAACTGCTGTTGACTATTAGTGTCTGATAATTTCGAAAACCAATAATAATCATTCAAGCAATGGTGCATATATATTTATACATGTTCGTATTTTATCTTTAGCTTTAAAAGGAAAAATAAATATCGGTGCGAAAAGAACTTCCAAAGTTAAATTCATGTCAGAAAATGTACAAAATTGTAACTTTTGTTCACATTATTGCATTTTTTGGTATGAAAAATATAATTCGACTGGTAAATTGTTCCAAGTTGTATTTCAAATAATTTTTATAATGGTTCCTTTGGCAGCCTATTAGCAACAGATTGATGCAGCGTTTATTATGTAACTGTTTTGCCAGTAAAAGAAGAACATTGAGAAGTTTTTACGAGAATTTTTTTCACAGTTTTGGGAAAGTTTCCTTAAAATTCTTAAACATTATGTCTGAATAAAGGGTGATACAGCCATCAAAAGAACTATTTCATAAATTCTTCTCTAAAATATTGCAAAAGAATCAATGGCAATTCATTTCCTTTGCATTAAGTTAAAATACTTCCCATTTCCCGACTTACTTGTGGAGTGCACTTTTATTGCAGAGGTCATTTAGATTCCAAAGCCCCTTTGATATAAAGTGTCATCTGTTTTGATATGAGTTTCTCGCGATAAGGTTATATTTTTAAATTTACTTTTCCTCCATTTCGATTTCTTCTCACACAAATCCACGAGTTTTTCTGCTTTGAAAAGAAAATGAGAATTTTTCTGATTTGAATTGGATAATTGGTAATGTTAAAAGAAATATTTTACTATATTGGTTAAATATTCAATAAAATTATTTTAATACCTAAATATAAGTAATGACTAGTATTTTTAATAAATTTACCCTTATTTATTTGTTTATTTTTCTGGGGAGGAAAGTTAAGGGTTTTAATAGAAAACGAAATAAAAAATAACAAAATATATAACTTGAAGCCCTGAAACGTTTCGGAATCAGCGTAATAATTCTTAAGCTATATGACGATAAATATAAATAAGCAAACATTTCTTTTTCAGTAAAGTTATCAGGTGATTTCTTTCCATTCGTTAAAATTAAGATGTATTCCGAAAAGAAGTTACATAAAAGATTTCATTAATATAAAAATATTCAAAATATGCAAACAAGGCAAATAATTGTAGATATAATAATTGTGTGTGAAGAAAATACTCTATTGATGTCAGTAATATGAAAATTTCGTTTCTTAATTTCATTTTTAACGCGATTAACTCCTTAGTGTACGAAGTGCTACTTAGCATCTTTGACCAAAAACAGTTGTATAAAAGAGGTAGATTAAACTAGTTCATACAAAAGTGATTTAATTATGAATCTTTTGTAAAAATCAGCAAATAATTGCCTTTTGCATACACGATAAAATAAGCGCTAAAATTTTGAAAGAGAGCTTTTTTTTTTCTTTTATGCAATAATAAAAACCTCCTACCGTTTGACTCAATTTTAAAGCAATATATTTTGTAACTCGATAATTTAATTTTTATCAGCTTCTTTAAAACAAAGGAAATAGTTTCAAAAGAGAAGCGAGGAAATTATTCAGAAGCAAGACAAAAATAAGCGTAATTTTCTCTTCCATACAAACAGGAAATAAAAAACTATATGCAAATTAAAAAAAAAAAAATCTTTCCCGCAAATCTTATTATAACATCATAGTTCAATTTGAATAACCAAGGACGACGAAAAAATTCAGGAAAGAATTTATTCAAACCTTAATTGATTTTTTAAAGTGCGAAATTAATAAACACAAAATTTGTTTCAAAGGAAAATAAAAGCAAAGTACAACATTTTCTCTTGATTAAGAAAGAAGATAAAAGGAAGCACACCGTTGTAAGTGTATTTTACAACATAAACGTACTTTTACTAGTAACAAATGAAAAACTATAAAGCAGTTATCAGTATTAACAAAAGCTACTGTTTTCTTTTTTTTCACAGTTTAAAACAGGATTATCAACAAAAGAATATGTATGTCTCTCCAAAATTGTCGTTTCATTTATCTTTTCTTTCAAGCTGTTTACCGTCTGAAAAATAAGTAGTATTTCTCCTATGATAACACAACAATTGCTTTTGCTACCGTATCTTCAGTGAATAGCAACCTTGGAATTAGTTTATGTATTCATTTCAAACAAACAAAAAAAAAAAAAAATATTTTCAGAGCATTTCTGTAAATCCACCTAACTAAAACAGGGGAAATATTTACTCAGATCATGCTCTTTTTCGGTGGCGATGCTAAAAGTATTGTGCAGAAATCAAATTGGAGCGTTGTGTCATTTCATGAATTATGTTATCTTACGCACATGCGTCATTTATTAATTTTGTTTTTCGATATTTTTATAGTAGTTTTTTCTTCTTTTTTTAAGTAGTAATATTTTATGCCTTAATAAAAAAATCTTATACTATCTGGTCATTATGAAACTTCTCAGGGAGACAATGGTGTAGAAATATATGAATTAAATACATATTGCTCTCTTACTGTTCATGTTGTTTAGTGTTTTACTTTTGAATTAAGAACTTACAAAAAAAAACACAAAAATAAAAAAGAAACTAGAAGTTTCTTAAGCTAAACGCTCCTGCTTTCCCATATAGCCCATCGATTTTCATGATTAGCTATACATATTTATTTCCCTATTGGTGCATGCTCTGATTTTGTTCCTTACAAAACATCATACTACCTCAGAAATGCTACTGGATTCCTGCTCATTAAAAATGTTATAGTTAATTAGAGTTAATTATTTACGTTTATGGAGGAAAGGCTTTAAAATCAAGAATTTTATTCAACGTTCAAATTCAAAAATGCAAGGAATTGTAGCAAACATTTCTTCTAATTTTGAAAGAAAAAACACTTTTTGTGTCATTATTATTGCATTAAATAACAAATTGATAGTATATATGTTACTAAATATTCATATACACATGTCTATTTGAGATTACATTAAAAATTATGGAGCTGACGAGAAGTTATGTAGCTCAAATCTTCTTACTAGTTACAGTTTAAAAGAAATCAATTATCATTTCTTCGTTGAAAAATTAATTTTGCACTATAAACAGATTTTGCAAAAAATACAGAAAAAAACTCATTATTTATGTAAATTTACGAATCTTATTATATAAATGAACACAGTTGCTTCTTAGATTTGAAGTTAAAGACCTAAGTGTTAGAAAGGAAAGAAAAAGTCGATTTTCTTTTCGCATTTTTATTTTGTATTTTGTCTCGAAAGTTCGATTTAGATTTAAAACAATTTGTTTCCCTAACTCAATAATTTAATCTCCGTTTGCTTCATTTCAAACAAAAAAGCTAATTTTTCAAAATATGGGAGACATTTAATAAAAGCAATGCGGCCATACTTTCATATTTAATATAAATTGATTTTGAAGAAGAAGGAGATGAAAGAGAAAATAAAAGGTATCTAATTTCTTCCCATAAGTCATGTAATTTGATTTAGTTGATTTAGTTTAAACAGACTACTTCAGCAAAAGAGTCAAATTTAAAAAAAAAAATAAAATAAAAAAAAGTTAAAAAGTTCTTTTACTTTAATTGAATTCATAAAGTAAATACGTTTTAAAAAAGCATAATCAAATTATAAATTTTCTTCCTATTACAAATAAAAAATAACCATTTCAAATTCTTGTTAAGTTGCGATGTTTTGCACAAAATACTGAGTGAGTGATAAAATGTCCTCCCAATGAAGCAATTTCAAAGTACATTACGCAAAATAAAACTTATCAACATAATTAAAGTATTTTTATTTAATTCACCTTGGCTATTACAAGATAAATGCCTGAATTTTAATATACCTTGGCTCCTATTTACACACCGACATAAATTACACATTCATTTCCAAGAAAGGGGGGGGGGGAGGAGACAATGTATTCTAATATGGTGACAATAAGGATGTAATGAAATAACATAGTCTTCAACAAACACATCGTATTTAAGTTCTTGTAAAATAGTTTAAACCAAAGCATCGAATCCGAAACTTAATCGCTAAAACAATTGAGATGTAACAGTTTTTACTTAATCATACGACTGCATATTGAAGAATACATATTTGAATATATTAACTAAGAAACTTAAATTAATTTTTTTTTCTTAAAAACAGTTAAGAATGGGTAAGTTTCCTCTTCAATGATGAATACGCTTTTTTCTCTGGCGTAGTGATTACCGGGAGCTGAGCTCCGTTGCAAGAGCAGACCTATACGAGGGAACGTCACACCGCCCTACACTTGGAATTTTGGTGGGAGGAGGCATCAATCGCTGGACCCACTTGTCTTCATTTTGCATCCACTCAGCTTACGTACATCTACCAACTTGTTTGCATTAGAGCAGCTCTGAGACGTCATTGGTTGTTAGTTGCAAAAGAAAGCGCTTGTGAAGGATCTTTATGGTGTGAGTTGGCATCAAGTGTAATAGCTGGACCCCTCCTGTCTTTATTTTGCATCCACTCAGCTTATAGTAGGGGAGGTAGCGTTAATTTTCACTAGGAATTTCATACCGGCTGATATCCATAGCAATAATAATGATTTACTAATACATAAGATATTTGGCAGTCAGTCAGTCTAGTTGCGGTGGAGCCGAAGGTGATAGCATGTAAAAGTTGTAAAAAAATATTATGCTAAGAGTTATTTTATACCGTATCAAAATGTATACGGTGATTCCTGAGGTTATTTTTAACTAAAAAATAACCGTCAGCTGTAGGGGATTATACGTCAGTCACGCATATGGACCATGTTAAAAATGTTGAAATATAAAGTAATTTTATGCCTTATGAAATTTATACAGTTGATTTGTCATACTTTATAAATAATAAAAAAAATCGTCAGCTGCATAAGTAACGGTGGTAAAACCGTCAGTTAACGGCGTAAACATGCCGCGCGCTCAGTACATCTGCATAGTCACTTTGACAGCTGAACGAGAGGGACAAACCTATGCAAATGAGAGAGACACTTCCCACCATCTATAAAAGACAAAGAGCACTCTGTGAGAGGCATGACAAAATTATTGTATTAACAATCCGGATAAGTTACGACGGCTAATTTTATCAACGAATTAAAAAATATATGAAGGCCTTCATATATGAAGGCCTTCATGAAGGCCTGAGCTCAATTTCTTTGTGATGATTGGGAGAAAAATTACATGGCACCATTTGTAGGAGTAAAAACAGTTTACATTAACCATGAATGTCTGTTACAAATATAATATACAAGTATAATGTACAATGAAGTAGTTCTGAGAAGGAAAGAGCATAATTTAAATTGTGCAGCTCATGAGGGAAGCAGACACAAAGATAGTATTCCATGTTTGTTAACTACAAGATGATGCTAACGTGACAATAAGGTGTTCAGACACTGATATTCTAACGATATTATTTGGAAATATGAGTCATATCCAACAAAATTTGAAAATTCATATACTACTCGAAACTCGAAACAATATCAACGTCAAGCCAGGGTAACCCAAACTTCATAATGGTCCATTGTTCTTACCTGTGCTGGGAGCATGCGCTGACAAACTTTCAGCTTTTATAAAATAACAAAGGTCTGGGGTTCACGGGATCTTGTTCTATAAAGTTTGGTACGGAATAAAATAACACGTAGAGTATTTTTTTTTACAACTTTTACGTGCTATCAAATTCGGAACCACCGCGGGTGCGGCGACTGACGCATATTTTATTGATTATTAAATCTATAGCAACTGCTTAAATTAAAAATCATTTGGCATAAAATTCCAAGAAAAATTTAACGCAACCTCCCCTACTATTATGTACATCTATCAACTTGTTTGCATTAGAGCAGCTATGAGACGTCATTGGTTGTTAGCTGCAAAAAGAAAACGCTTGTAAAGGATCTTTGTGGTTTACGCGTTCAACAGGAATGAATATTCCCTATTAAACTATTTTTATTGCTACATTTCATGACGTGTCAATGTCATTTCATTACTAGGTGATCATTCTACACACTGAGTAATTCGAACATATTTGAGTATTTTGTCTTCATTTTTGATATTAGCATATCATTACCATATCTAACGATCCATGCATTACTATCTTTCTCTCCCAGTGTTTTAATTTGAGCGTTGAAGAATATATTCCAAGCAATTTAACTCAATTCAACCTTTTATATAAACTGTGTCGCTTTCATGAAATGTATCACAATAACTTACGTCGCAGAGTGCTTTCAAAAATTACATATCTCTATAAAGCATTAAGGGGACACGGGACCTTTAAAATGAAATTTTATTTTTTTAAATTTTATACTTAACTTAGACTTTTGTTACAATTACTTTTGTGTATTTATGCTAAATTTTAAATTTTAAGCTCATTAGAAATAATTTTGACTAAAAAAACTGCAAAATTATAGCGAAATATGAAAAATATGAAAAACATAAAAATTGAGCCTTGCGTCTGGAATTTCAACCAAACAGCACAAAAATTTGCATGGGGACACATAATGACAATGTAAACCCTTATTGGCAAACTGTAACAGTTTAATTTTAATAGTTTCTGGGAAATTTTTTTTTTTTAGTTTCGACCATATTTTTTTCAAAATTCTTTGGTTCTCACTACAATGAAACCAGTATTAAAAAAATCCTAATACATGTTTCATAAAAAGTAATGCGAAAAAATAATTCTAATAGTCATATAAAACTATGCAAAAAGTTGTAGGTTGATTACTCAAAAATTCAGACGCGGCCTTCAAGTTAAAGTTGGAAAATAACAAAAAAAAAATTACGGAGAAAAAGGCATTTTTTTGTATAAATGTACTAAATATGGCTCGAAGAGTAAAGATATCCTTAAAACGCATAATAATATTATTTACATGCTTCTTATAGTCAATACTATTATATTATTATTAGAACAGGTGCATAATTCTTTATTTTTACTATGAAAAAGCAATTCTCAAAGATTTCGGCAAATTTGATTACGTGTCTAGGATATTAGCTTCTAACAATTGTTTTTAAGGATAGCTTCACAAAAAGTAGTGCCAAAATTTATTTAAAATTCTTATATGAAACAGCGAAAAAAATATTAGATAAATTATTAAGAAATGCAGGTGCAGGTTTTAAAGTAGCGAAGAAAAGGGTACAAAGTTTTATCGAGAAAAAAAATTTCATTTTGGGAAAATGGCACTAAATATTACTTAGAATTTGATAGCATCCTTAAAAAGCACATAACAGCATTATTTATATGTTTTTTTTGTAACTATTGTATTATTATCAGTAAAAAGAAATTACAGAATTCTTATTGAACATTTAGTGAAGGAATTCCATTGTGTGTTTCAATAAAGTTATAAGCTCGTAAAAAGTTCTGAATAACACTCTTTTTGTCATTGCACTGCTTACAAACAAGCAATATATTTTCCAGAAATGCTCAAAGATATAAATGTTCCATGCATTAGAATGCCCCAGCACTATATGTTTCCCCTTCAGTTTTTTTAATTTTTTTATCAGCAGTTTTTTTACTGTATTTCTTTTGTTTGGCAGCCTTCTTATACACACAAGACTGTCGTCTGACACTCTGATTGATGCGACGAATATCAATTTTCTCTGCAACTTTCAAATAGGCTGCATCATTTTTTAAGCACGCGGCTGCAACACTTCCCATGTTGTATTGGCTTATGGCATTTGTCGCTGCTATATCTAATCGTCGTTTTGACACAAACACATCTTTCGAGCACAGCTGCCAGATAACACTATGCAAACTTTCATTTGCATTTTGGGTTTGCCCAGAGGTACAGCGCTTCAACAAATCATCACAAGCTAATCTCTGATAAACCGGCAAGATTTTGGAGACTATTTCATCATTGAGAGGAGCTTTCATTTTGGAATGACTCGGAGCTTTTTGACCAAGAGCTTTAGCTCGGTTGTAAAAGCACCAAGAACTTTCACCTTGTGGACATTTGAAATGCTTGGGCTTGGTATCTGTCGATGAGCAATGGTAAAGTGAAGCAAGAATGGAGGTTTTCATTGCATCGATATCAGGAGCATTAGAAGTTATCGCTTTTCGATAATAATTTGTGAGCCTTGATATCAATGCATCAGTGAGATGTCCTTTACGCTTGCCTCCCAATGTTTCTCCTCTAACTTTGTGTTCTTTCACTTTATTTCGAAGCGCTGTACCAAGTCTCTTTGCAACGTGGTTTACACACTCTTCTTTTTCAATTTCATAACCTTCATATACATTCAATTGCTTCAAATGTGAAAAGGTTTTTGAATCGCCATCAGAAAGCAGAACCGTATAACGCATATTGCATACTTTAATGGATCGACGCCACAAAATTTCTGCTGCATACATTTCCATCGCGTTCGATGAGCCATCATAATTTTTCTCACATAAACCAGATGTCTTGTGTGCTTCATGCCATATTTGATATTCTGGCGAACTCTCATCAAGTTCCTTTTTTGTTACTTCACATAGGTGACAGTGTTTTGAAACAATTTCAAAGTCCAGCACAATGCCAGTCATAATGTCAATGACACAGCCAATGCCATACAAGGAGCTATGCCCACGCTTCTGCCAGGTTCCATCGAACGACACCCCAATGTTAATAACTTCTTCAGGACTTTCCTCGCTTTCACTAATTTTTTTATGTTCCTCCCTCACCTTTTCGCGGCATTTTTGCAAAACATCAGCCTTAAAAGCTACATTTTCCTCCGCCAAATGTGAGACATATGAATCGAATGTCTTTCGGTTCATTGCGTTGAGGCCCATATGTCCCGAAAATTTCTCCAGTGCGGCATGTCCTTTTCCAAAGCTGAGAAAAGCAGAAACAGCATCTTTATTTACTGCAAATGTTTTACTGTTTTCTTCACATGGACTGGAGAATACACTGCTATACTCTTTTTTGCAGGAGTCACAGAAAATGTTTAGTTTTGCAGCTAAACCATATTCTGTGTTTGTTTTCTTTACATTCAAACTATGAGATTCACAGGAAGAACATTTGAGTTCTTTTAGCAGAGGGGACCACATTTCATCATAAAATAAAGTTGCGGTAGATGAAGGCACATCACAAGTGTTTGAGATATCAGAGAAAAGTTTTAATTTTTTCACAGTCCTGGAATCATTCAGGTCAGATATCCCAGTATCATCAGCTGAAACTGTAGAAGCAACAGCTGTTTTATTCCATCGTTTTTTTGCATTTGCTATAGCACTTTTTCTTCTCTTAGTTGAGTGTGGCCTCGGCTTGTGCCATCGTGAATTGATGGAATCCATAGTTTGAGTTTCCAAAATAAATTTTTGAAAACAACAGTAAAAACAAAAGGAAAACGAAAATACGATAAGATAACAGCAAAAAACAATGATGTAACAATAAAAAAACAAAATGTAACAATATAACGAGAAAAAAAATCAACAAAAGGAGTATCTAATGCGAGTTCGAAAATGATAGCAAACTAGGCAAAAAATAAACATAAACAAATGCGAAAATGTTCAAAGAAACACGGTCAAAGTTAACGCAGTGTTGCCAAACTGTTCAAATATAATAATTAAAATATTTTTAATATTAAATTCGAAAATCTGAGGGGAAAATTCAGAAAAATACGAGAGAATCAGAAGGTAAACAAACTTGACAGCTGTGAAAGTGTCAAAACTCTCACTCCCAAGCCCCGCCCACTTTTTCGAAAAAACGTCATAAAATCGTTAAAAATCATCGTATCGAAAAAAATTTTACACCACAAGATAGACAATTATTTTCTTCATAATTTCAATGAAAAAAAAAAAATTTTGAAAATTTGATGATTTCAAGGTCCCGTGTCCCCTTAAAAGACAAGTGGAATTCTTTGCTGCAGATGCTAATTTGTAAATATGCGGAAATGATAAAATGTTTTCTCATGCCGGAAAACTAAGAGGTTTCTCTTTTATGTTTCGCTGATTCATACACTTCTGTCACTTAAATTTACATCAATGCCGATATGAATTATTTAATTACTTCTAAATTTTTCTTCAGGTAATTACTGAGACGATTTCATTCAGCTAGTGCATTTGTTTTTAACGTTCCTAAATAAATAGAGACGTTTCTTTCTTTTATTCTTTGAATTCATTTTTCTTTGATTATTATCATATTTGATTTGATTTGATTTGTTTTTTTTTTTTTGTCATTCTTTTTCATTATTATTCTTTGATTTTTATGTTGATTTGAACAAGACTTTACTTCCAATAACTGTAAAATCTGTTCGATATTGCTGTTTGGTAATTCATAAAAAACATGGCATTTACTTGTAAAACAAATGGTTTAAAAATTTTGTTATAGTGAAATTGGGTGCATTGTGTTAATAACCATGCATATCTTCATATCTTCATATCTAAGAAATACAGTTATGTAAAGCGGTTTAGACGTTCCTGATTGAAGTAAAACTTAATTTACGTTGATTGTCATTATATATCTGGCATAAAAAAGCTGACTAACATGAAAGCAGACATTTAGAGCGAACCGAGTAGACCATTTGAGAAACTTAGAAGCAGAGATATGCAAGCGTCAAAATTGATAATTTGGCGATAGCTAGTGCAAATGGTATAAATGTCATATAATGGTATAAGGGTATAAATGATTTCCCCTACATCTCCTGTGGGGAGAAATAGGTTAATGGTAGTGCTAACAGGTGTGCTTTAGAAAAGAAGATTACATTAAGACCCTTATATGATTTCAACTTTGAAAGAATTTTTGCTCAAAATCCTTCTTTTTGTCAATTATGCCCGTTTGCATCTCATTTCATCAATTCTAACCCGACAAATATATAACTTGCTACCATTTGGTTACCTTCCATAACTAGAAATCTCTCATAGAGGCTTCCATAACTAGAAACCTGTCATAGAGGTGGAGTGCGCATCTTTGCATATTCTTTTTCTCTTATCACCTGCCAATTCAGTCTCTTTACCAGTAATTACGCCTATTTGCAATGGAACATGGCCTAAGAAAGTGTAGGGAATATCCGTTAATGAGTGATGAATAGAAATTGTTCAAAAATGTAACGTAAATGTTGCAAAAGTTCCTTTAGAGTGAGAAAAATGATTTTTATATTCAAAATTAAGTGAAAATGAATTAAATTTCAACCAAATGTTTCAAGTTTTCTGTTGATCATTAACTGCACTGAAAATTATAATTCTTTCAAGAGTAACACGATGAAGTTTGTAAAACCCTGCTCCATGCCATGAAAAAAAATAAAAAAAACTGGGATGTATATTTTCTTGCGTCATTTCGTTGAGCATCGGTAGAAGTAGTATTGTAGAACATTTTAAAAACATGACCTTCACCAGTGACACATATTCCATTCATCTATAACTAATTGTCCATTCAAATATTTTCAACCTTTTGTCTTTTTCTGCATTTCACGACATCAGAAAAAACAATATTATTTAAAGTACATTACTCATTGACTAATTTACATACGTCATGCTTAATTTCAAAACATTGAACTATATGACTTGCCAGTTTCGTCATATTACCTTATGGCAGATATTGCTTACTAAAAAACGAATAAAAAATGTATATATTTTCATTTCTATATTTACATTTGTGGCAAAAATACATTTTACTGATATTTAATAAAGATAAATGCTACCTTGAGGAAATGTCGCGTAAATTAAGAGGGAAAATGTAAGCGGTATCAAGTAATGAATACATGAAACGTAATCCAATTTAATAACATGATATATTGATTCATACACCTAATGATATACTTCTGTTTCACTAATACATTCAAAAGTCATTGATGATTAATGCGAATTTGCGTCGAAATTATCACTCGGGGTTACAACAGCCGTAATCTTCAATTCACTCATGGCAAAAAGACAGAGATTTGCGATAGAAATACGTGAACAAATTAGACATGATTCCATGCTATTTCCGCACAATTATAAAAGCATAATCTTCAATTCATTCATGGGGGAAAAAAAACATAGTTTGACGACAGAAGTAAGAGAGCAAAGTCGAGAGGCTTCCATGTAAGTCCAAAATATTTATATGTAATTTTCTTTCTAATATTACGGAAAACAATGTTGGATCTGTAGATGTAATTAATTCATTTTTCTTACGTTTTTTTATTATACAAATATGCTGTTTACAAACCGAAACTTTATGTAAATGTCAGTTTTTTTTTCAAAACCAACTCAAGTATTAATTGGAGTAACTTCTTATTTTGAGCTGAGAGATATTCGGAAATAGGATTGACTTTATTTCAAGCACGTGTATTTTGGAAGTAAAAGTTAATAATAAATAAAAATAAAAGGGGACAGCCATATACATAATCGTATGATAAAAATAATGTCTTTAATTATCGGGTCAAGTACGTGACATGTTCTTTTGCAGATATAACGAATTGAAAACTTCAGAACACTTTTTATAATCATTTTTAGTGAAGTTTTACTGTAATGTTTTGTCCGCAACTTGAATTCCATTAACACAAAGTCGTTTGCGTTAAAAAGGAGGGATACTTTTGGTAGAAGTGCTCTATTATCTTTGAAGGATTAGACGTAATTCCATTTAATGGAATACTTAATTAAATAATATCACTTCAGTTTGGAAAACGATCAGAGATAAGATCATAAATGTCGCCATTGTCACAGATACATTGTTGTAAAATAGGTATTGAGGGGGTACTTAAGATTGCCATCGCAGTAATGGCGACTTGTCAGGAAGTTATTTTCGTTGGATTTATGCTTCCATATTGTAGAAGTGAGTACTAGAGCTAGCTTTACCTTAAGAGTATCAATTTTTTACTTGTTGATATTTAATAGATTTTTTCTTATAAACGAAATTTCCTTTTTAGTATGCCACTGTAAAATGTAAAGCTACAGTAACAATTTCATTCCAAAGCATTTGAGACAATAAATATTAACGTAAGCAAACACTTAAAATGCAATTTTAGAAATCATAACAGATTAACATATTTTAAAATATTAAGTTATATTACGTTTATATTGAACACCATTAACAGTATTCTTAATATTTAATTTTAAAAGACAAACGCATTTTAAATAAATTTCGATGCATGTCGTTTTTTTTTTAATTTTTCGACATTTTAGTTACACAAAGCGAAACAGTTAACTGTAGAAATTGAAATTATATATAACTAATTTTTAAAATACAAAAGGAAAGTAAGAAATTAACGTAGAGTATTAAATTAATTGTAAATATTTGTGATCGTAAACACGTAAAACATATTTCAATTTATCTCATTATATTTTTCCATAGACTAAATTCTTTAAGTGAATGTAAATAAATGCCAAGAAGGAGTTTGACTACAAGTCAAATATTTCCACTGTTTCTTCCGTGTTAGCAGCAGTGCAAAAAAAAAAATGTGTTCAGTAGTTGTATATAAAAGTAATTAATTTTAAATAAAAATACTTTTCTCTCATTAATACAACTTGATATTTGTCGTTGGAATTCAAATCAAATAATTTTCTCTAGTGCCAGATTTCTTTTAAGGCTTAAAAGCAGGAATGATGTTTTATCTTTAAAAACTTAATCTCAAACTTCAAATATGTTTCATGTATTAAAAATTCAATTGGAATAAACATTATTTTTGAATTCCTTATTAGGGATGTATGAAGGTCAAAGTTCTGATTATGCACCAGAATCATATATTTAAAACATGTTCTTCATTTTCTAAAATAAACGGCACTTTTCCTTTTCAAGAATTTTGAACATTGAGAATTTGAAAGATACTGCTACAGTATTCAATCTTCAGATTTTCGGTTTCATATTGACACTAAAAACGTACTTCTAAGGCTTACTTAAGTCATACTTAATGGCTGTTTTATTTAAACGGCTAATCGAAAAATACTATGCAAAGAAAATCGGAAGCCTATCTTTTCGAACATTAAACATAAAAGCTATTACAAAAAAATGTTCATTTGTTGGAACTATAGAAGTTTTTATTGCATCTTTTTGTTTTGAAAAAGGAAAACACCAGGACCAAGAAATATCACTAGAAACGCTATTGAACATTTCAACAGTTAACTGCAAAAAGGAGAACAGTCCAATATGTTTACTGTACGGCCAATCCCTAATCCAATACAATATTTTTTTAAAAATTGTTTTCGGTTATTTAATTGCTAAGAAGAAATCATTTTGCTTTAGTGAGATGAATGACAATAATGCTAGCGAGATATACTAGATCTATGGCGGATTAGATTCATGCCGAGGGAAAAATCCTACTTTAATTCATGGAACAAATTTCGTAGAGAAAATTATCCGTATTTCTAGATGTTCTGAAGCTAAATGTCAGATCAAGTTACAGCGTGAGTGTAACTTGATCTTAGTGTGACGCTGTTCCTAAATATAATGCAATGTAAGGAAGTTTGCTTCTCAAATATCTTTACGTTACTTCGTTTTTAGATTGCGCATGTGAAGATGTTCGATTCTCACCAATTCCAACAGCGACAAAAAGCCAAGCCATAGACTTTCAGCACACGTCAATGGTTCCAGTTAATTTTTGAGATAACCAAGTCACTTTCTTATTGGATGTTTATTCCATCATTAAAAATTAGTGTTGTCCAGACGACCATGATTTCTTAACATTACTATGATGCCCCTCGGAAAAGATTACGGTGCATGTATTTTGCCGCTGATGGAATAGGAATAAATCCACCTTAAGAGTTTGATTCCGCTCATTTTTGTTCGAATTGATGCTTTTGAAAGATCCGTTGTTTTATTAAAGAATACTTATTGACGTGCCTCAGATCAATTAACAAGATGTATATTTTTTAACTTTCTTACGATACATTACATCAAATTAGAGAGCTACAAAATAACATATTTCTCATAAAAACGTCGTTTCATCACGATTAAAAAAATACGCAAAAATTAAATTTAAAAATGGAAAATAAACAGAAGTATTTAAAAATCAGTTTTTTACTGTCTTTGACTGTTGTGAATGAGATGAGAAGAAAAAGAAATGCAGATTTTGCTGCACATGTTTTCATTATAATAACTTGAGTTTTGATTTTTCTTCCATGTTCCCAATGGTATACAGTAAAACCCCGTATCTCCCATATGTATAAATATACGCCATCCCCCTCCCCCAAAGCGCACATTAAATCCGCACCCCGTAATATAAAGGGATCCGAAACACATGAATATTTTATACGTGATTTTTTATATTATCATTTAGCATAACAGAATTTATATTATACATATTTTGGTATTTAGATAGCTTCTTAGTGAACTAATTATCTTTTAAGTGTATAAAAAACAAATTGATTATCTTGCACTTCTTATCCAAATTTATAAGCAATAGTAAAAATAAACATTTTTTTTTGTTCCTGATACCAGTTAATGGATAAATAGCATCAAATCCTGGCTGCTCTGCCCATGAAACCTCAAATTATCAATTCTCGAAAAATTATTTTAATGCCCTTGGCAAAATTTATTTTTCTGCTCTTAGCACTACCAACCATTATTTACCGGCTTTTGTATACCATGTGTTTTTGTTTTAAGATGCAACTAATATGCATTTGCCCAACAACAAATTTATCAACAGTGTAACAGTAAGAAATAAAAATATTAGTATGCCTATTTTATTATTATTACTATTATTTAATATTATTATTGCTCTTATTTATCATTTTCGAAAAGTTGTTGCTCTTATTTTTCTTCTGGACTGAAGTGTATGACGAAGACCGCCTAGCATTGAAAGTCCTTCCAAGAAGACTTAGAATACTAAGATCTTTTGCTGTTAATGTGTGCTTTGTAGAAGCTGTTATCCTAATAAAAATATTTTTAAAACTATGCTCCAAACGTGAATAATTTGTCAACAATTCGTGACCGAATAAATTTACAGCAAAAACGAAAAATTCATATATGCAGGGCGAAAATTTTCACAAAACCTTTGTTTGCAGCGATATCCTTTTAAGCATGTAAAAACCATTTTAATATACGGCAATTTTTCATATTTTGTATTTGAAAAGAGAGAGAGCGAGAGAAAGAAAACCTATTTATTTTTATAAGTATAAACATTTTGTACACGTAAAGAAATCAGACATTAGAAAATAATTTTTTTAATAAACTTTTACATTTAGTAAGAAGGAACACTTTAAAGAAATTATACAGTTTTTAATTAACATAAACGTATTTGAAGTTGCCAAAAAATATTAGGTAGGTGCACTAGCAGTTGTAATTAGTTTAGTTGTTACAAATATTTATATAAATATTAACTTGCGCACCTGTAGTTTTTACATACCTAATAAAATTATGGATTAAATAATTGAAAACATTCTTTCACTTATATAAAAATGTATAAAATAAAGATAATTACGGTAATTATGTTAGCATAAACTAATCTGTCAGAAATAGCTTGGAGGGAATTTAATTAGATTTAAAATCGGTCAAGTAACTTTAAATCAAATTTGAGGTTAAAATAAATGTGGAATATTATTTTCAGTAAAAGCTGGTAGATATAAATTATCGACAGCGGAATAAAAAATGGCTCATGTGTTTTCGCTAATATTTACAAGGGAAAAGTTCAACGTACGCAAAAGAACACAAACGCATGTATACATGCACACACACATGCAATATATATTAATATTCCATCCACGCTTATCATTTAAACGAAGCTGAACTGAGTACATATTTATGCGTTCACAATAAACTTTTATAAATCTATGCAACTCTTGAAAGCGTACATAAAACAAGAATTCTCTCACATAAGCACAAAAGATGTTGATGAAACTAGTGCACTTAATTTAAGGAGAAAGATGAAATCTCTTCATGAATATGCATATCAAGAACTTTGTCTTAGCCAACCAGAGTCGTTAGGGAATTCTAAAACAGCGTGGAAGTAATCTACGGACAAACTCTTGTTTCCAGTGGCGGTATGATGGCTGTAGGATATTGTTTCCCTTAAAAGTATTCGCATAAGAATCAATGCCTTTAAATAATGCTTTGATCGAATAAAGATCTGGATGTCTTACACTATTTTATTATCCAGTTCCCTGTTATTTGATTAAAAAAGTTTTCGAAATATTCTCATTTTCGTAGCGTGTTATGCTTTAGTGAGATATCTATTTTTATTTTAACAGCGCCTATAGCATTATAATGCTTTTCTTTTAATTAAAATGCACATACATTTTGTAATACTTCTTCGTCTTCTTTTGCTTAAAAAAAGTATTTCGGCAAATTAAAATTATAAGGGAAAATATTTGCTAATATTATTATTATTATTTATTCCTTTTTTGAGCTTTTGGGGGTATAATGAAATTTTCCTACGCAATGATAATACATTCTAAAAAAAGAGTATCACCGTACACAAACTCAGTCCGAAAAAATGATGCCACTTGAGAACCTTGAGATCTAATGAACTTATTCTGATGAAATGTGCTAGTTCGGTTTTTCATACTGTTAAGTAGAACGAATATAGTTTTCTTCAAATTCAAAAAATACAAATACACAAGGTGATTATAGTTAACGCTGAACTTTTAAAAAGCTATAAAATAAATATTTTGATAATGAGTTGAAATTAGGCATGATTTTACAGAAATAAAAGGGTGGTGGATTGGTTTTATTAACAGTTCTACATCTCTGAACGTCTTGGAAATCATTTTTTTTCCTTTAAGTATGTAACTGTACATTCACTTTGATCACTACAATCGGTTTAAAATGCAAAATACAACGGTCAAATACTAAAAAACTACTGTCAAGATATTTAGTAGTGGTATCTCAGTAGAAAGATGAAAAATGACAACATGGTACCAGATATATGAAATAATTTCTAGCTTATTACTATTAATTTGCACCTATTATTTTATCCCTTTCTTCGTTTACAGTACATTCAGGTACAATTTCAAGTCATTCCGATTGTTATATATATATTTTTTACCACACACTTCTTGATAGTTTTACCTTAATTATAACCACCATGTATTTAAGGGCAATGTAAAAAAAAATTGATTCATCTTTAAAATATCTTACATGTAATGAAACAATCATCAGTTGTAAAACTAAGGCATTTAGCGATTCAAAGCATAATTTAAAAATAACATTCAGGAATAGTGTGGACAGTAAATAAACTGGTTTAGATAAGGCTAACAGTTTAAATTGTTCAAAGAAAAAAAATGTTTAGTCATACCTTTTGCTGCACTCATTTGAAAAAAAAAAAAAAAAAAAAACATGAGCAAAAAAAAAAAAAAAAAAAGTGCTCGTAAATTTTGTTTAATTTTTAAGTGTAATAATTACTGCCTTGTTAAAACTATTATAGAATGTGTGTGGTGTATGGCATGCATATAAAATGGGGAGTGAATTATGAATGAATATATATTAATAATAATCGCACCCTAACATTTAAAAACATGTAAAATATTTAAACATGTAAACAAATATGCTGCAATGTAAATGGTACTGACATGATATCTGCAAGTTTAGCATGTGTATTTACTTTGTTGAATTAATTTCATTAAAATATTATAATAAAAACTAAATTGTGTTTCATTAAAAAATGATAAATTGCTCAAAATAGTGCCTTTCTTTTAGTTAGTATTTACAATATAATACTTTAATTGACGTACAATTTACAACTAAGCACATTAATAATGAAGGGCAAGTTAACACCAGCCTTAGAATGCAAAAGAAACATAAAATATATATTGTCATTTAGATGACATTACGTTCTTAATAGTCAAAAACGGAGTTAAGAATTATATTCCCTATCAAAATAATAATCAAACGCAAAAAAAAAAAAAAAATCGTTAAAAACATTGCTTGCACAGATGCATGTAAAACTAATTAAATATGAACAGTATGTGTCTATTGTTATAATACGTCAAAAATTAGTTATTAATTAATTTCATTGCTTTTACCCCACCAACATGTAGTTCTCATGATTGATAAGCAATCTGCACATGCTTCATAAGAAATGCGCAAAACTTCTTGGTAGGTGCACATGATGAATTTGGATTCCTTCATCAACTACGAATGCAATTTTTATGCTGCTGGAGTCGCTTGATGGAGGAAAGCGCATAAAGAAATATCTAAGATAAAGGCTTTCTCAGCTTCTGAGACGACAGGTGATGCATCAAATGGCAAACTCTAAAGCTGCTGTCAGAGTATGTTTAAACGAAACTTTAGAAAAATATGAGAGCTCGAATAACCCTGAATAGCAAATAATGAAGTTTGTGAAACGAAAGTTTTGTAATTTTGGGAGAAAAATAATTTTTAAATATATATTTTCTGAAAATGCTAAAGTAATTAAAGGAGTAAGAAGTAATTTTAGCCTCAAAACATCTTGCACTTACTACTGCTGCCTGCTTAAAATTAAGCGACTATTTTAGTTGTTAATATTTTATGGAAGTAAAGTGCATGCGTTTTCATGTGAGCCGGAAAATAATATCAAAGGTGAGCTAACCTTTTTTACATAATTTTGTAGTGCTTATAGTGGCGTGAGAGTAGAACGGCAATGCAATAAAAACTGATTTTATATTACTAGCTGTTAGGTTTATGTTTTTGAAATTAGTATGATAAAGTTGAATGTAAATAAACCGCAAAAAATTTAAAATAAATTCAAATTATATTTTGAAAGGAGAAAAAAGTATTCAAAAGTTTTATCTTATTTTTAGCGTAAAAAATGGTTTCAAAAAATTTCAAAAACCTCAAGTTTAGAAACTAACGCTCACAAGTTGGTAGTTTAATGTTAAGCCAGACGGTATTTTTTTTTTTTTTGCTCATGAGAGATTTTAAAATTATTACTTCTTGCTATAATGGTTCTCTAGGTGAGAACTTTTGAATTTTACGCGTAGAAAATGTTAAATATTTATAAATCATTCAAATAACTGTTCTAATGTAAATACAGTTCGACCACGGATTTTGATACTTGGACGTTTCTGCGCATGGCTAAAAACAACAAATCCGTTCAAGTTTTAGGGAAGTTTGCTTTGCATGTGCGTTTATTGAGATGTTTGCTTCTCTGTTTTTAGAAAGCAAGTAAATTTATAATCTGGCATGTAGCATCAGCTCAGAGGAAGTAAGGTAAGCTAAAGAAATTAGAATGAGAAGATAGAGGCGCATTCTTTTTACCAGCAGTTTATCCCTTGAGCATGAATGGATTCTTCTAGGCAACCTGCCAGCCGGCTTGGTTTGGTTGATGGTAGAACTGTTGATGGAAATATTTCGTATGATTAAACGTTTAGTTTTTAGTTGGACTTTTTTTCTGAAGGAGTTTGTGCCAAGCAAGTATGCCAATTCGGTCATACGGAAGCAAATTATCTAATACTGCCTATAATTGAATTTATAATAGCTGATGAATATAATACGTAATGTATTCGACGTACAAATAAATGAATAAATAAAGTATTAATTATGGTCCTCTGCTGTGTGCTGAACGAAAATCGTCCTAAAAATTATGTTAATAAAACAATTCTTTTTCAGCCTACTTTCCCGTAAAAGTAAAGAAATAATAATAATAAAGCATAAAAGAAGGCTTAATGTATTGTGGAAATATGGTTAGAAAGGAAGAAAAGTCAAAAATAAGTTATGTAAAATATTTAAAATAAAAAAAATTAAAGTAGGGTTTTGAGATGGGGAAAAAGTGTGTCGGTCGGTCTGTCTGTTATTTTTTGTTTTTAGCAATTTTTTGTTCAATTTTGAACAGTTCAAAAAATTTTAACAGTGCCTATAGGCAAATTATGAACACTCTGGGCCCAAGATTCGAGCTCTTATGAACAAACTTATTGAAAGAAGCTCTGGCGTGAATAATGTTTTGATTTGTACGATTTTTACTCGTTTTTGAAAAGTTTAAAAAAAAAAAAAAAAACATACCGCCTACGGGGAAATTTCAATCCTATATAAATCCTGTTCTAACGGAGCGATTTGCTTGGAACAACATTTAACGGAAAGCACTTATAACGTAGAACACGTCCAGATAGAAAGTTCATCCATAACTAATGAGCCTAGTTTCCTATGAAATTTTTTGATCGGGATTTTTAAGAATATTTTTGAATTAATGAATGACTGAAAGAACAAGTGAAATAATAAATGAACAAATAAATGAACAAATAAATGAATAAATGAGCGAATGAATGAAAAAAATAAGTACATGAGTGAATAAATACATGAATGCGAGACTACATGAGTGAATGAGTGACTGAATATGTAATAACCGTTGAAAAAATTATATTTGAAGCAATTAAGAACTAAAGTTAAACGAAAAAGAGATAGAGAGATGTAGCTAGATAATAAATTTGAAGTTGGGTTTATGCGGGAAAGTAGGCTATATAGACGGAACTTCTTGTTTTTTGTAGGGAAAGAACAAATCGACACACAGTTTTCGTTAACACAATCATCATTTCTTTTTTCATAGTCTACCTTTCTCCTCACACATTCTTCTTCCTATTTTTTTTCAACTTTTATGTGGGTGCGCTAAAATTGTCTTGCCCTATTCTTCTATGGTATTCAAATTACTAATATATAAAGTATTAATGATGGTTCTTTGCTGTGTGGTGAACGAAAATCTTTCTAATGAAGAATATTGTGCTTATAAGATAGTTATTTCAGCTTTTGGTAGTAAAGAACAACCATACACATAGTTCTTGATAACAGAATCATACTTTCTTTTTTTATTGTCTACTAAGGAAAAGTCCTCACACATTCTTCTTTATTGTTTCTATTTTTTTATCCTATTTTTTTCTTTTTCAACTTTTATGTCAGTGTACGCTAAGATTGCCTTTCAATACTCTTGATGGTAAAAAAGTAAATAAAAAAAGAGCTGAATAATTTGTGTATTACGCTAAAATTGAGAATTTTCATACATGTTAGCCGCATCAAATTTAGAAATACAATAGAGCTTTTAGTTCCTGCTTATTTGTTTTTTACTAAACATACATCAATCCATAATGTGTTAATGCAAGTTTAAAATATATATATATATATATATCTATTTTCTTTGCTTATTCATTGTTATTTTATTTGAAATAATAAGGCACTTAGGAGTAAGTTGGGGATTTATTTCGGGAAAACAAAAAAAAAAAATTGTTTTACCAGAGTATTTTTTTAAAATGAAACAACAAAAAACAAACAAAACGAGGACAATTCTTTGAAAAAGGAAAAAAAAAAATACACATTTCATTTAAAAACCAAAAATTGTGTCCTATCTTTTCTTTATTTTTTTTTCTTTCCCTCAAGAACACTACTATTTAAAAATTAGGACAGTAAAATTAATTACACGTTGTTGATAATACTTTTAATTAATCAAAATTATAAGCTTTCCTTTTTTTCTTGAAATACTTTTTTTTAAACTAAAATGAATAACAATTAATTATTTTTTTCTTGTTTAATAGTTGTTTTGTTTTTGCACTGCAATTTTTTATCCGTTTTTAGCCTACTTTCCCGTAAAAGTAAAAAAAAATAATAATAAAGCATGAAAGAAGGCTTAATGTATCGTGAAAATATCGCTAAAAATCAAGAAAAGTCAAAAAATAAGTGAAGTAATTAAATAAAGATTGAAAAATAAAAAATTTGAAAGTAGGGTATTGAGATGGGGAAAAAGTGTGTCTGTCGGTCTGTCGGTCTGTCTGTCTGTCGGCCTGTCTGTCTGTCGGTCTGTCGGTCTGTCACCCCCTAATAACTTTTGAACGAATTGTCCGATTGGAAAAATTCTTTTTGCATTCGAAAGATCTCGGCGAGGACATCTCATTTCTATATTTTACTTTTTGATTTGAACAATTTTTTGTTCAATTTTGAACAGTTCAAAAAATTTTAACATTAGCCCCTATGGACAAAATTGAAGCAAATTCTGTAAACTCTGGGCACAAGAGCCAAGTTCCTATTGCAAGCTTATTGAAAGGAGTTCTCGGCGTGAAATATTGATTTGAACAGTTTTTGTTCATTTTTGAACAGTTCAAAAAATTAACACAGAGCTTACGGGGGAATTTCAAAACTATATAAATCCTGATCTAACGGACCGATTTGCTTGGAACAAACTTTATCGGAAAGCTCTTATAACGTAGAACATGTAGAAATAGAAAGTTTATCCAGAACTTACGAGCCTATTTTGCTATGAAATTTTTTGATCGGGATTTTCAAGGATATTTCTCAGTGACTCAATGAGTGAAATAATGAATGAATGAATAAATGAAAGAGTGAAAGAATAAATCAATGAATAAATGAATGAGGAAAAGAATGAATGAATAAATTATTGAATAAATGAAAATATAAATAAATGAGTGAATAAATACATGAGTGCGTAAATGAATGAATAAACACTTGAATGAGGTAACGAATGAATGAATAAATGCATGGCTGAATAAATGAAAGAATGAATAAATGAAAGAATGAATGAGTGAGTGAATGAATATGTATTATCCGTTGAAAAAGGTATATTTTCAATAATTAGAACTAAAGATAAATAAGAAAGAGAGAGAAAGAGATAGCTAGATTATAAATTTGAATTTGGTGTATACGGGAAAGTAGGCTCGTATAGTTCTAGACGGAACTTCTTGTTTTAAATATAACTTCCAGGTGTTTCTGTTAAGATATTTTAAATTTGTTATGATAAATCTTAAACTACGAAAATACAAATAATTTTCAATGCATTTTTTAAAAGTTATTTCAGCCAAGGCTTTATGAGTCATGCGTCTTAGTTAAATTTTGACTTTAACATGCCAAAATTATTGGATAATTTGAAAAATCAATCAAACGTTATGCAATTAAAAAAATCAAAGTTTTTATTATTGTACTGAAAAGGTAGGAGCGTTATTTAAAATCATAAAAAATATAGTACTTTTTTTATCAGTCGTTTGATTAACAAATGACAACAATTCACAATTATGGCGAATTAAAAAAATGAACATTGTTGCTGCCGATACTTTTCTTTGTAATTTGTATTTGTATTCAGTCATTCATGTATTTCTTCACTCACTCATTCATGTATTTATTCACTAATTTTCAAACTCCAGGCTATTCTTGAAATTAGGAAACATTACTAATTCAATAGGGTTGTAGGCAGTTGTAATAGTATACCGGAGGCAACTGTTAATTGTAGTGGGGTAAAAACGTTTATGAAAGCTCTTGATGTTCATTGGAGACTGCTAAATTGACTTGGACCAGCCTAGCTGCGCCCTGAGCCTGTTGCTGGTCGTCACTTTTGTATTTGTATTCGTAAGGATATGTAAATTCCGCCAAACGAGCAAACGGTTTCGAATCCGTGTGAGTTGCAGTCTCCCAAGCCGCACTATGAAAAGCATGTAGGGAAAGAAGCGTGGAGCTGGGTTGTAGAAATATCCAATGGATCACACGGAGACCTTTAAGAGTTTAGGAGATTTCAGCCCTTTTGTAAATAATTCTTTAATTAAATTGTTTTTTAAAGAAAATTTCCTCCTGTTTTGCTCTTTAGAACTTTTATTACCATATTTTTACATTATACAAGTTTTAAATTTCATACAACGGCTCTTAACTGCCACTGATTTTTTCTTATTCGTGCTTTCATATCCTGGATACGTTTTCGAGTTGCAATCGACATTTTCCGTTTTCTTATTTTTATTTTATGTTTTTCAACATTGTAAATGTGTATTAGTTACTTGTCTTACTTGCATTATGTTATCTTTTGTTGGTTATTCATTCTAATGGCTGTGAGCAGCAGTTACTAAACAAGTTAACAAATGAGTTGGAAAAAATACTTCAGGGAAAAAACTTTTTTTTTTTTTTTGTCAAAAGTTTTTGACTTTAGAAATGCTGAATATTTCTTTCTTTTTTTTTTCGAATTCTTGTTTGGGAATACTTGAGGTGTACGCACTTTAAAATGTTCTACTTGATTCATCACCTGTCTGGTTATAAGCAGGAAAATCCTTTATCGGGGAGATTTATATGTTAGCCTTCATTCAATATTATGGAAATTGCACTTCAGTCAACGGAATGTGAGCAATTAATCATATCTGACGCGTAAACGCACTCATAAATTTAATGTAATACATTTCTCAAGTAAAGTCGTCACATTGAAGTAAAATAAGTTGCTTATAATTTGAAATGCAAGCATATTTTTGGATAAAATATTTCTTGATCAGTCATTTACTATTGTGTTGTCAATAAATGTTTTGAAACACATAATATTTGTTTTGTTAGCGTCTGCTTTATATCTATGAACAGTTTACCAGTTTACCTTTAGCTGACAAATGAAAAAAAAGGAATATATTAACATAATTGTTAAAATACTCCACATAAATACTTATTATACATTACAATTTTGGAGTGGTGGAGATTGACCCCAGATTGATATTAGGTTTTGGTAGTGTTTAAGTTATGATCCTTAAATTATATACATTAATTTAATGGTACTTATTAAATTATTACATAATTAAATCATAATTATAAATGAGTTTTTTACAAACAAAGAACAAAAATGTCCCCCTTTTTTTAACGTTTAATTTAGGCTTCATGTTATGTAAAAAAATAATAATTTCGTATCGTAGAGCTTAAGTAGTCCACCTTCCCAAAATTAAAAAATAAAGTTTTGATGTATGTCACCGAGAAGCAACAGGTAGCAAACCAGATTGAGTAAATTACTAATGAAAATAATTACACGAATGTATCTATTTAAATATCAATATTCTGAAAAGTTTAAAAAACTGCGAGCATATTTATGGTTTATAGCTATCAGTAGCGTTTCGGCCAAAACTTGTATAAGCTGTTTATAAATATAATTTTAACTCAAATTATAGCCAAATAATTTGAAATGATTAATACAAATTCCAATTTGTTAGGGAGATAAAGGATATCTAATTTTAATCAAGTTAATATATTTAGTAAGACTATATCTCCCAAGTTAAGTTTTATCGACTAGCTTTATAATTTTACGTATTAATGCTTGTTAAAAGTTTGTCAACAAAATTCAAAAAGGAATTTCTTAAAGGAACCGAAGTTTCAAATCAAGAAGCAGCAAACGAGTAAAATAATGGTAATACTTTTTCATATCTTATTTAAAAACAGTAATTCTGATAATTTTCAAAAATAAAATGTCGCCGTTGCCTCTGAATACTTTCCAATTTTTTTTTTAACTTTTAAGACAAACTTTATTTCAAAAAAATAATTTAAAACATTAACGATACTGCAGTATAAAAACTCGACGATATTCGCAAAAAAGTGTAAAGTGAAAACGGTTTTAGATAATTAGGAAACATTCACTAACTGGAAGTAATAGTGCAAAAAGTTAATTAAAGGATTTAAGAAAAAAAAATTGAGAGAAAACAAGTGATATTTTATATTTTTTTAAACTTTAGCAATAATAGTTTCATTTCATGTTTTCTCTCTTTAGTTATAAACGTTATAAACTTTTATGTTTTAAAAGGAAATTGAGTAAGAAACATTAAATTATATGTGAATGTAAACGTAATGCATAGGTAGAAAAATATGATTTCAAAAATGTTATAAAAAAGGGAACTTTAATGGTAGCAAAATGATTTTAATTTTTCAAGCATTAATTTTAGAACAAAAAAAATGAGGAGATCGTATCAATTTAGATGAATTATATTTTTCTAAAAAACTAATTAAAGCTTCAAATCTTCATTTTAATACTTTTTCAGATTTACCGAAAAAAAAGAGGATCTTTTTCCAAATTGAAAATGAAACAGTTAAAAATAAGGTAATGCAATCATCATTACGGAAAATAACTTTTTAAAAATAAAAAACAGTAGTATTGATAGAGAGTAAGACCGCAACATTTAAATTGCAAAAGAAAAAAAAAGAAAGAAAGAAATTGGAACATAAAAACGATCTTATCATTAACATGTATCTTTCAGAAATGTAACATTTTTCCCTATAGCATGCGCATGAGCAATGTAGCTTGTTGGTGAAACATATTTATATTATTATAAAAATTGATCCTTAACTAATTTTGACCCAAAATAGGAGATACAGTTATGTGGAGTGAAACTAGAAATTTTTTAATAGGAACACATTGACGTGTAGTAACTGAAAAATATTTTATTGCCATTTACAATATGTCTGAAACGTAAATGAAATAAATAAATAAATAAAAGGGCGACAAAATAAGACAGCATGGTTCTCCTGCTGATAAACAAATAAGTAGGAAGATGAATTTAATGATCCCCGTTTTTATTCGAAACTTTCCCAGCTGCCACGCACTTTGAGTGCGGTAATTGATATAGTTTACTGTTCCATTATATAAAACAGAGTCCTGCTGGCAAGTACTGTATTTAGTTTTGCATCAGTAGAATGGATAAAAAAATATGTAAAAAACCTTCATTCTGTAAGGCTCTAGTAACATGTTCCGACTTGACTGTCAAAAGTTCTTTCTTCAGTACATCCGTCTTTGGCATTTGCTGTTTTGCGTTCAAAAGTTTGTTCGTTAATTCTTCTCATTGTTTACGCAGTTGAAAGAATTCATTTTATTCTTGTAGTATTTTTGAATGTAGCCACTTAAAAAATCTATACTTTTTGTCATACTCTATCGGGATACTGACTTAGCTGTTGCATTCCCAGTACATTGTAATGCGGTATTTCGCTCAACTAGTCACGGTACTTTCATCGTAATATAGAGAAACCTTCTCCTGCACTCCCCCCTAAAAGAAGTTTTTTCTTGAAGTGTGTATACATTTTTTGTGTCCTGTTTTTTTCCCGACTAAGTTTTTACTAGAATAATTAAGGATATATTTAACTTAAGTAGTTTCACTTTAAATAGTAACAATTAGCATGATATGTATAAAGATTTCATTAAAAATTGCACATTACCTGAATTACAGTCAATTGTTTTTAAGAATATTAGTTTAGTTTTGGTATTTTGTAAATGCTATTTCAATACAGAATGCCTTGAGAATTATTGTTAAAAAAGCTTACAGTGTATTTTTGCAGCTCACCGCTTTAGGCAATTATTTTTCTATTATTGGTACATGAATCTATTTGAAAATTTCTTTTAAAAAATAAAAACAATAAATAGTTGCAATCATAGTTAATAAAAATGTATTCTTGGTGATTCAGTCTGCTAAATTACACAGAAGCCAGTCCCCTTCATTCATTCCTGTTATTAAACGCTCAAACATACATTTAACGTGAATTGCTTTCCGAAAAGCGGTTATTTAGCCCGGAGAAGTAAAATGATGTCTCCATAAATAACTTCTTAGGATCTTTACTACTTTCCAAATAGCTTAGGATGGGCTAAGTAGTTTCCAATACAATATTTGTGTTAGAGGAGCTACATATTTCAAAATTTAATACTCCTTTTCCAGATAATATTACCTCCCTTAAGAACGATCTAATATTAGTTTGAGGATAATAATGGGTTACTCTAGATACGTATAAGACAATGACTTCAAGAAGTTTCTGAATCAAGATATTATAGTTTTACTCTTGAAATTGATGAAATAAAGGCTGGTTTTTCTTGTACACAATTATTTCTCTAATTTATGTATTATGAATAAAATATCCATGCCCAGATTAATCGATTATTTGACTGATGTTTTATGTAAGTCAGATCGAAAGTCATTGCGATAATTTTCCAAAAACCCGTAAGAAGGACACAATTTCTGAAGTTAAATTGTTAGTTAATTGTTTAAATAAATAACGATATAGATAAATAAAACCAGAAACTTTATCAAAGAGTTGATAAATTTATACACACTATTTCTATAGACCAGAGGATAAAAAATTAGATTTTATTTAATTTTGATTATTTTTTTTAACACAATTTTATATTTCCTGAGAATCATTCATATATATTGCAGGAGTTTGCTGCTGACTCTTCCAAAATATGTAAATACCACACATAAACTCTAAAAATGACACTTGTTTAACGAAAACAATTTTGGAGCTTTTAAGCTTGAATAAAGACGAAGCAATACTTCCCTAGGACATATTTTGGAGTTTTCTGTAATTAATGTTGTGTTAATCCGCGTATTTAATGAAAATGAGATCATAATGATAGTTTTCCTTTTGGTAGTAATTAAATTCGTTGTATCTTAAAGCTCTGAATAAAACCCAGAACGCTCATTAACGACCTGGAGCATTTCTATAGCTAAGTACTAATTTCCACTTTTGAAATTACTAAACAAAGGTAAATTAATTACTAAATATAACTCTGAATTCATCAATCATTTCCAAATAAAATATAAGCAATCCTTCAGCTACCAAATAGGTTAAATATTTCATTAGGATACGTTATTTGATTGAATTAGAAGAGCTCAATAGACGGTTTGATTGAGCTTGTTTAATACACCAACTTCATTACACGTGAAAAAAATATCATTAAAAAACTATGGATACACACAAGGAAAAGAAACGAATACAATTTATATTTATTCATTTGTTACGCCTGCTCCAAATGACATAAATAACATATCTTATCATGTCACCTAGTGTATCCAAATCCTCCTTAATACTACGTATTCTCATCAAACAGTATCATAAATAGACAGCTGCAATAAAGATGGAAAACTCGTTTGTTATTTTCTACTCAAACAAGTCCAGAAAAATTAATTTCCAATTACAGAACTATTCTCTTCAAAGCTGTTCAATAATTTGTTTATGTTTTACAATTAAATTCGAACGCTCAAAGACATTTTGTTCTTGAACAATATTCAGAAACAAATTATATCAGTAATCAGTTACCTTTTATATTAACAGCAATTCAAATGAACACCTCCTACTCTTGATTGACACCAAATATTCAGCAGCCATAATCTAGTTTCATCCTCTTCCGCACCCCTATTTTTATCTTTATTTCTCGTATTAATACTAACGTTTCCATGATCAGTTATAATTTTTCCTATGAAGTTTTATGCTGAAGTTTCACGCATGTTCCGAATATTGAAAATCACCATACGTTTTGAATTAAAGCTTACATTTTTGATTGATTATAGTGAAAATTCACCATTTCTTGGCATTATGAGGTATGTTTTCCCTCTGTAATATAGCGCATTAAACATCCAACCTGAAGGTGATATTTTACTTTAAATTACTGATTTCCCACTTGCCTACACATAAGGCATTCATATCTAATGACCAACTGACGATAATACTCCCGATTCAGTATATAAAGCATTAAACGTGTTTGTGAAAGTAAAGTCAATATCCAACCAAATGACATGTTGCATGTACTGAAGATTTTTACCGGCTGAGCTGTAAATGCATTCCCTGAAATATTTTTTACAACTTGAGAAAAAAAATCCTATCGTCATGTTGAAATAAACGAATTAAAACGAGAGTACAATACGAAGATTACTTGAGGCAGTTTCGATCAAGTTTTACTTTCGCAGAAAGAAAATCAAACTGCAATATTTGCACAAAAAATAATCGTTCATTTTAAACTTTCTGGAAAATATTATGATTTAAAAAGTTAAAAAAAAGGATATTTCTTTAGAAAATAACGTAGTCTGTAACTGCATGATCTAAAACTTTCTCGAATACTCGAAAACATGATAATAACAAATATTCAAGTTTGGAAATCTTTGTTTTCTAGAGTTTAATTTCAAATCGTTAATTCTTATGAATATATTTTAATGCAAGCGCTTTACTTATAGTCATTAAAATAGCTCTGAAGACAAAACTTTCTCACCGCATATTACTTTTGGGTTGCTTCGTATCATTTAACGGCTTTTGTTCAGAGAGAATGGGGTTATAGAGATGCATATTCATGAACAGATTTTGTCTCTCGTAGTAAATTAGATGCACAAGTTTTATCCATTTTGTGTTTGAGCAAGAAATTACATGTATGAGACTACTGGGCTAATCCGTGCCTAACGGTAACTTACGTAAAACTATTCTTCTGAATAATAATGATATCGGTTTTAAAGAGGTTTATGTCATCTGAGGACAGATAAATATATTACCAAACCATATTCAGGATGCACCATGCATTTATCGCCTTAAAAATATATTAAATTCTTTAACCGTTTTCTTCTCTGCAGTGCCCTCTTGTACCACAATTGTTTTCCATTTAAATGTTAATTAAAATAAAAATTATTAAACAGAAAAGGAGTAATTCATCTGCATATTATAAAATTAAAATACATACAAAAATAAATAAAACAAAACAAAAACCTGTAAGAAAGGTTGTCTCATAAAAAACTCAATTTTTCTTATGATACCATTTTCAGGTCGTAAATCAACCTTAATAGCAAGAAAGATGATTATCCGATTAGAAAATTCGTTTTTAACACGAAATATACTGACCACAACTCCTACATTTCGCTATTACATTAAGTATTAAACTTAGCCATGGTCTAATGTTGAAACTTTTATTCAAAAAACGGTACACCACTAGATTTTCCTTTTTTTTAAACTTTTAAATGCCCCAACTTCATTACATGTGAAAAAAATATAATTAAAAAAAGTATAGATACACATAAGTAAAAGAAATGAATACAATTTATATTCATTAATTTGTTACGCCTGCTCCAAATGACATAAATAACATATCTTACCATGCCACCTAGTGTATCCAAATCCTCCTCGATATTACGTATTCTCATCAATCAGTAGCAGAAATAGCAAGCTGCAATAAAGATGGAAAACTCGTTTGTTATTTGCTACTCCAAACAAGTCCAGAAAAATTAATTTCCAATTACAGAACTATTCTCTTCAATGCTGCTCAAGAGTTTGTTTATGTTTTATAATTAAATTCGACATACATTAAAAATTTTACCATGTTTCATAGGTTATTTCTTTCTTGAAAAAAAAAAAAAACTTTTTTTACACTTAACATTAATAGCGGAATTTTAGAATGGATTTCGAAATTTATTTGTATTAAAGTACAAGCATAAAAGCCTTTTGAATTTCCGGTTTCGCAATCGAAATATATTTTTTTTCTATTGCGAAGATGTGTATACTTTATCACCACATTTAATTAATATTTTTTGTTTTGTTTGGCAACGTTTCAAAATTGATCAGTTTGTTTCTAATAGATAATTTTGGTATATTACGTTATTAAATAGGTATAAAAAAAAAAAACTTTTAAAATCCATGACACCTAGTATTATTGGCACAAAATGTCTCATTTCAAATTCAATATGATTTTGTCTTTCACCAAATTATTAATTTAGGAATAAAATATAATTATTTTACTTCCAAACGTTATGCTTCTAATCATAGTAATTAAAGTAATTGGGATTCAAAGCCTTGCATTGGGTAAATTTATTGCAGAATATATCTCGGCATACGGGAAAATATTCTCGTTTATTTCTAGACGAAGTTTTTCCCCAAAAATAAGTTGAATATTTGTAAACACTACGAGAATTTAGTGAAATATTTATTTTAGTGAAACAGTTATTTATCTTAAGCTGGTCTAAATGGGTGCAAGCAGAAGTAATATGTTTTACACTACACAATATCTATTTTTCTGCCAATTTTCGATAAAATGTATACATATGTAAAAATAAAGCTATAACTGCATGTAAGCAGTATCATATTTGAGTTTTAAAATTATATATAACAGTTCCCTTACAAAAAGTGAAAAACATTACACAGTAGCATAAGTAAAAAAGAGATATTTTTAAATTAAACAGAGCCCATGAAACATATTTAGTAATTTTGAACATCCCTTCATAAGTGACAAAATTTGATTTTGATAAATTAAAAATACCCAATAAACAAATAAATTCTAAATATTTAAAGGCACTTCTTTCGTAGATAAATGTCTACACAATTCCCTATTGTGCAGTCTTTCTTGTCCGAATTTTCTGTCTGTTGAGATAATACTGCATAATATTTTCATTCCTGAAGACCCGAATATAAATTTATAAAAGGAAAATTTATTTTAGCACTCATATTTACATGTATTGTATGCTAATATAATAGTATGGTATGGAATGCTTATAAACTGCTGCGGTTAGTATTAAGAAATTAAAACTTCCTATTTCAAATCAAGGGAAAACTGTTAAAATTTGAATTGAAAACTGACTTTGCCTTTTCATCTTAATAGGCTTCTAAATATCTACTTTGAAGAAAAACAAGGATATAAAACAGCGGTGAAAATTAGGAATAAAAAGCGACGTACTGGGAAAAAGAATGGCGTGCATAAATAATGGCAATGCTTATTTTTGTAAATGAGAGTCCTTTATGTAAACTGCGATACTTATTTTCATTGGAGATTTCAAGCTACATAACTAATCTTAGTGTCACTTTCTTGCTGTCGTTAGCACTTAAAGGAGCAGAGAACCATACATTTTTGTAATCGGGTCAGAAAAAATAGTCTTTTGCAAAAAAGAAAAAAAAAAAAAAAAAAAAAACAACTTCAGCGGTAGATAGCATTAAAAAAATAATAACCGAGAGAAAAGTCTTTTAAATGGTGTCTTAATGCGGTTAAAACAGCATTTTAGAATACTTGCTGGTTTTGTAAATGCATATTTTTATACTTGCTTGTTTAAAAAGTTAAATTTTGCATTATAATAATTTCCAATAATAACATAGTTGTAGTTATAACCTTAAAGTATCCATTTTCAAAAATAATTACTTTATTTAACTGCAAAGTGAAATATACTACAGGATATATAAGATATGTAGCTTCTGGGATAAATTATTAAAAAATAAGTACTCAAAGAAATAAAAATATTCTCTGACGTATAATTTCTTAAGTAGTTTTAGTATTTATGCATGAATGTTACGTGGCACTAATATGAGTAATTTTAAAAACATGTAGAGTCTAAACAAATGCATGTTTAAAGCAGCATTTTGAAACATTTTTAAAATCCCAACGGCGTGTTATGTTAATGAACTCATGTGAGAGGAAAAAAAATAAAAATAAAACTTATCTTTAGTAAAAATAGTTAATGCTTGAATGATTAAAGAAATAAAAGGCATATTAACAAACGCATTACGTTTTGAAGGACAATATATATAAATTAAATGAGAACAGCTACATGGAGACGCATAATTAAACAAAAAAGAAATTACAAAATATAGTTCAAAAATAGAGTGTACCTTCACTAGAGCTCAAACCTTTGTAATATTGTGTTCATCATTAGGGGCTCGCTCCCTGGTCACCATCACTCGTCAACCCCCCGGAACTACAAGCAGTTCCATTCGGATCACTTCGTGACCCGAGCTCGTTGTGCTCGCTCACCATATATTGTTGCGTTCTTTTAGTACAACCATTGTTGAAGGTGTTCCTTCAACAATGTGTTGAAGGTGTTTCTTCAAAAATGTCCGTTGAGCCGCAATAAACGCGTTTACTTTTGCCAACAGAAGTATAACTTAAAGGCAATACATTATACTTCTTTTCGCAATACAACAAGTTTTAGCTCCGTTATGCGTATCTACGAAACATGGATCTATTACCTACCATTGAAATTGTACAGGATGTTGCGATGTAATGTGTATCCACTAGGAAATTTAAAGTAAAGCGAATCGTATCCTTAGGACACAATTCTAAACTCCAACAGCAATACACGTATAAGAGAAACATAGGCATTTTTTATTTATTTTTATGATTCTTGGCGACGACAGAAAGAATTTAAGTGCTCAACCCTTTATTGCATATTTTAAGTTGTTTAAGTTTGTATAAAGTTGTTTTCACTTTGGTGACAAAGAAATTGCTTTAATGTTGCAAGAATTGTAATGTTTTCATTGGCGAAAAAAAAATAAAAATAAAATATGATACATGAGAAAAGATAGTGCCAAGAGTCTCAGTTATTGTAAAATCTCCACAAGTGTTGACACTCTAGATATTTAGCTATAGAAGTATCTCAAAGAAATAAAATAAAAGAAACTTATAGCAATCGTGTTAGTTGTCAAGATACGCCATTGGTTGAACTAACGCGTACGCCGCTGACGCGATCTCGCTTCTGATTGGCTGCTGCTATTAGCCGTTACAATTTCATTTGTTCACGTGACATCATCATTAGATTTTTATGTATTTGTACCTCAGGAACTTAGTCCAAAGCGATGATTTTCGGATATTGGTTTATTATACGAAAATTAACCATTTGTTACAAGGAAACGACATGGCATCATTCGTGTCAGTTTTACTCTCAGTTTTTAAAGTGGAGATTATGTGACTTAGGTTAGTCTGTCTCAGTTTGTCTTGTACAGATGTATGGATATTATAATCAAGCTCGTGCTTATTAAATGATATATTTTAACTGAATTAATTTATTTCACATCATGATAAAGCACTAACGCAAAAACGACAAATACTATGCATATCGTAAGCAAAAGTTTAGTAACGTTTCTTGAATGCTGCTTTTATAAACTAGTAGAGATTTTTAAAATTTTAAGCAGTACAAAAATATAAAAGTACTCTTCGTTAGCGGTAATATTTAAATTTGTTCACACAACTCTTGAAGCAATACATTTTCATTACTTACTTGTATTATTTCAAACATATAATATAAAACTGCTAATTTTTAACAATATTTATACACCATTGTTTCTCTACAAATGATTTCAATTGATTGAAGTTGAAATAGACAAAGAATTTAGAAATATAACTTGATATTTAGTCCGACAATGCTACTAGCTATCTAAGAAAAGTAATATTTAACTAATCTATTCGTTCCTTTGAAATAAAATTAGAATATAATAGTTAACTTTATATTTAAAAAAAAAGACATTGTTAAACAGTGAACATTGGGCAACAAACGCTTATATTTCTTGCTGGAACTCATGATAAGGAAGAATAAATTAGCTTTTAAGGGATGCTGGGTTTGGATTCTGGCTTTGTTCGGTTGGTCTTTGAAAACTGATGATGTTAAGTTGTTCTTGTGACGTTTTTTCTAATCCTCATTCAAGTTCCCCGACTTGAATATTTCTGGTTTTCCTCTCGTCAATACGAATTGCAGTAGAAAAAGTCCTAAAAGTAACACAGGAAGCAATTTTCCCTTATTTGATTTGCAACGAAAAATACGATACGAAGGAAATGCATTATGGGAAATGGGTTCGGAGAAAAATATTTTAATGCACCCGTAAATGGCCTTACACTTTGTTGCTGAAATACTCCTAAAATTAAAAAAAAGAGAAAAATATATCTTTGCAATGCGTATTCTGGTTACATGCTGCAGAAGATAAACAATATGACATAATAAAAAAATTATAATTACAGGCATAATCTGGGAAACCATCCAGTCTTTGAAGACGACTTTTCTTTGCATAAATGGTAAATAATAGAACTTTCGCATTGTGTATGTTTAGCAACACAAATAACTCAAATCTAGTACGTTGTGGCCATCACAAAATTTTTATATATAGAATTGAGAATAATATACTATACATATATCTTTAAAATAATCAAAGCCCGGTTGAGCAATTTTCACTAAAAATTAACTAGTATTAGCTCCTATCCGGGGGCCGGGTGGATAAAATTTTGTTTGAATCCGTCTATTGAGTTTTTTAAAGATAGAAATCACCGTGAAGGCGAACAAAGTTCTTTTCTACGCCACACTCTGTCAGTGACAATAGTTAAAATTTATTTAAAATCCTAGGTCATTCATACGTATGGAAACCCAAACCTGATCATTTGCATTTCTTCATCAGTTGTAGAGATTATATTTAATAAGATACAAATCTGCTACTGCATCCCCGTTAAAGCTTTTGTCACCGAACTGGAATTATCACATCCTATCTAGTTCCTCATGATACGAGCGTTGCATTGCCATTCCACTCATAACTTCTTTGAAATCTAGCAGGCATACTTACCACAAAAAAATTCTATTTGTGCTGTCACATTTTCAATAATTAGCACTAAAATCTTAGCAACACCTGTTCATAGCCATAAAAAATAGTTACAGGAGAATAATTTTAAAATTCGTAAATATGTTAAAATTCAAAAAAAATCCAGGTTTCATTTAGTCCCTATACATTTTGGCTTTAGAAGAAGTTAAAAAACTTACTTTAACAGCAACGCATATTTTTAAAGCTGTGAAAAATTGGCATTGAATGTGAGTAAAATGTTTGCTTCAGTAAGTTTTATGAACTAGCTTTGAAGTTAAAACAAAATTATTTCAATATAAAAAGCGTTAAGAGAAAATTTCATATTTTAATCAACTTAAAATATCTACTCATTTCCTATTAAGATATTTTGTATTTTAATTAGATGAATATCAAGGTTTCCCTTTCAATATTTTTTTGTAGCCGGAAAGAATAATCCTTCACAAATATGTTTTATTTTTTTAAAGAGACACATTTACTAGTTTTTTTTGTTCGGACCATTACATTTTATTATTTATATATTAAAAAAACGCGGTTGTTTAGATTAGACGCTGTTCTTAAATTATTAAATTAACTTATTTTGGCATCTGCTTTTGAATATTCTATTTTTTAAGAATGTAATAATGATAAACTTGATATTATTAAACAACAAAAGTGAAAAAATACTCCAGAAAAAGTTTTGAGAGACGAAATGAAAGATGATTCAACGGAATATAATGTTTCCTAATAACCCAAAAAACGTGTATACAATATATTTGCAATTTTGTGTTTAAATAACGATGCTTTCATCATTATTTTTTGTAAGGTGAGCATTTTATTTTTTATTCCATTTGTATTCTTTTACAGGATATTTGCTGCAGAGTTGTTTATCAATACTTTTTCTATCAAAACTGTTTTTAATATTAGATAAATTGATAGCAATATTGATGATTGAGGCTACTTTTATTTGAACACATTTTAATTTGCATTTAGCTTCATAATTACGTAAAGTTCCAAGCTACGTGTTGTAATCAAGAAAAATCTTCTGAAAAAGCGTCATTGCTCGACTTCTAAGAAGTTTGATCGTACCACAACTTTTATCTGTTGACTTGGGTCTAACTTTTTTTCTAAAAATAATCTTTAAATGTCCCTTTGCATGTATTATAATTTGCATTCTTATGTATTTAGCTGTTTTAACTGAGTAGGGGAGACCGGGGCAAGATGACGAGTGTCTTAATTTTTCCGTTTTTCACTCAGTGGCGGTATCAGCCGGACATTACTGGCTCTCCTATCGTCCGGTCGTTAAACAATAGTATACAGACGCTTAAATCGCCATTTTTGTGTTAGTTGTGAAGCTTTGCTTGTTTACCGCTGCCACGTTATAATTTTTATGCATGTGTAAATAAGCTCTGCTACAGATACAGGTAAGATATATCGTTTCTCTTTAATAGCTATGAGTAACTTAGTTTAAATACAACTTATAACCATGAATACATGCCAATTAATCGCCTTCCTTCATGGCAATGAAAACGAATATTCTTAAACAGGTAGTGCGGGGCAAGATGAAGAAAAACCTTCGCGTGAAACCAAGCAAAGAATCTACTGCTCTGTTGATTATGGACAATCACAAAACTCACAAAACTTTGCAGGATATCTTATATTGCAGAGAGGAAAACATCATTATAATTGGGTTGCTGCCCCACACAGCACATCGTCTCCAGCCCCTTGATGTTTCATTTTTCGGTCCATTAAAAATCTACTATAGCCAAGCATATGACAACTTAATGGTCACTCATCCAAGACAAACTATCACAGGCAAAAATATTGGTGAGTTTTTGAGCACCGCTTACTTCGAAGCATCTACAGTTGGAAATGCCATTAAAGGGTTTAAAGAATATGGGATCGAGCCTCATAATCCTCCTGTGTTTAGCGAACATGACCTTGCTGCTGCAAAAACTACTTTTCTCCCCCAGACACCCAAAAACCTGTTAGCCGTAACCTTAGGTGTGCCGAAGCTGGGAGCAAACATGATGTTGTAGGCGATGAAACTAAGAACATTAGTGCTAATCCTTAGATCCTGGTAACAGAGTGCCGCCCCACACAGCATAAGGTAACATAAAACCAACATATAAACCCTCCAGAAGAGCCAGAACTTATGGCAAATGCTGATTCCTATGCACCAAAGAAGCCTGTTAGTGTTTTTGATTTTAAACCATTGCCCAATGTGAGGAAAAAAAGAAAAAGGAAAAAATTGAGCTCAAGCATTCTTACAAGCACACCCATCAAAGAAATGTTAGAGCAAAGAGAAAAGCAGAAGGAAGAGCAGGGAGGTTTTAAAAGTAAACAAAGAAGCCTGTGAAGCTAAAAAGGAAGTAAAAAACTCAAACTAAGGTCCTGTAGGAGTAAGTCTATAAGATCCAGACCAAACAGTCCAGTTGCATGAACTTCAAAGGATGGTGTTATAAGATGTCCTGCTTGCGAAGAGGAATATTGTGACCCTCCAACAGAAGAATGGATCCAGCGCTGTAAATGCCAAGAGTGGTGGTATGAGGAATGTTTCAATTATGAAAATGGCATTTGTATTTGTGACTATTGTTAGCTGCGCAATTAAACACTTCACCATTACGCTACAATACATTACGCTTAGTTTGATACTTTGTAAGATGTAAAATCACAGTTATCATTTGTTAAACCACGTAACATATTCAAAAGGTAAAATATGTCCAACCTTTTTCAGTGTTGTCATCTTGTCCCAAAGCCAAAGTCATCTTGTCCCAGTACTGGAGAAATATGACGATTTGTTAAGGTTATGAAAAAGTAAAATTATCCTTTATGTTTTTTATTTGAAAAAATAAATCGTAATATATTTAATACTATAAAGGACTACTCTAACATTTCATGTAAACTTAATATTACTATCCTTAAAAACAAAATTAATAAACAACAACAATTGTTAACATAGCCATCTTGCTCCGGTCTTCCCCTACTGTACCATTTTCTTTATTACTCAAGAGTTCTCTCTCTAGTTCTTATATTCCCTCATTTTAATCAGAAACTCACTTGAAGTCACATGAGTGGTTGAAGAGATCGCTCACGAACATTTGGAATTATCTTCTGGGCAAAGATGTCTCTTTATCCTCCAAACCTGAGAAATATTACCAAAGAAGAAGGACTTTCTTTTGCCCTAAATGAAGGTCCAGGTTTTTGTGTCAAATCGTGTTTCAGCCATTTTTAACGAAAACCTGATCGATATTTACAGTTATTTTAGATAGGAAATGATTTAAACGTTAAAATATGTTAACTTTTTACCCTCACCGTAACCTATATCTGGAGTTTATTCCTGGGTGCAAACGTCGCATCTGCAAAGCAAGACGTTTTGAACAAATTAAGTTATGTATTTTTAAATACAAACTATGCCAGATTTACACCTCGTGAGTGTAATCTCTCACGCTCTCTCTCTCTCTCTCTCTCTATATATATATATATATATATATATATGTATATATAACAACTAAATCTCACAATAATTATTTTGTGTAATTTTTGCACGTTGAGCCTTAATTGAGAATAAATTCATTTTCCCATACTAGGAAATAGCACTCTTATGCTTCAAATCTTTTAATGAAGAACTGATCCTTCGTTATCAGGCATGATTTACTTCTCCCGGAGTTATTGATTAATGCTTACTAGTCTTCTCTAAAGAGTGCAATTACGATATAATTATTAATCATCTTTCGATATTCATCAATCATTTAGGAATGAAATATGAGTAATCAATGAGCCCTAAGAGGCGTTAAACCATTTTAATTTCTTTCTATTACGGAACATGTTTACAAATCACAACCAATTTAACATTAAGCTAAATGATATTACTTTATTGCAGACATTCAGAACATATATTCCAAGAAGATTTTTATATCATAACATGAATTTATCATGTAAAATCAATTATTTTTATATGTAATGTATACAAGTTCTGAGAGATCATTTTTATGATAAACATAATTAAATGCTTCTTGTTAATTATATTTAATATTTTTTAGTAATCTAGGATTTCAATTTAGCTGTATATGCCTATACTATGGCATTATATTTGCTGAGTACGTTTGGTAATATTCGCTGCAAAAGTTTTGAAGCAAATTTATAGAAATTCGTATTTGTTTACTAAAGGAAAGTAAGCTTTATGTTTTGACTAAGTTTACATTTATTCGTCTTCTAATCGAGTCGCATTGCAATTTCGCACATCTCGTAACTTGACTATCTCATGAATCTACGAAATATTATACGAAGCAGAAGATTGAATACAAAGAAATGCTTATCGCATTTTATATAAAAAAGGCTTTTGAAATTATTCATATTTTGTATTTCTGTTTTATATTTTCCTCTTTTCTATCTAAATAATCACCAAAAAATTTCATTTCTTTCGTTTTTTTCTTAATAAATGCAGTTTCACAAAATGATCGCATTTTCTCACGCGTCTTACAGGGGGAAAAATATCCAACACAAATTTCCAATCCAGGATTATTTGGCGTTTAAGTTAACTTTATTAACTTACGAATTTTTGCTATAAAAACAGAATATTCGTTAGAAGGAACTAGTCTATTATTTAGTTTTTGTGAAAAGAAAAATGAGTTCTCTCTGTTCTATACTCAGTTAAAAACTTGAAATTAATAAAAAGAAAAAATACATACACTGATGCATTATACGAAGACTCAAATCTATGAGTTTTTTTATCATTTTTTTATCATTTACTAAGTTTTATTTTCATTTGGTTCGGATCAAACAAATGTATATTGCGTACAATAATAACAGTAACGAAACACTGCGGTTTTTCTTCTCGAATTTACCCTCTTTGCTTTTTATTAAATAATAATAATAGTTTTAAAAAAAAAAAAAAAAAAGGAAACGGTAATGGGGAAATAGAAAAAAAGTACGTTTCAAAAATGATGGGAACATTTTTTGCAAGTCCAAACCATTTGCGTAAAGAGTTGTACTTATCTAAATTGAGGATTTCAAGCATTATAACTAATCTTGTTGTCACTTTTCTGTTGGCGTAAGTACTTATAGAAACATGGCGCCAAAATTTTTACTAATGGGCAGAGCAGGCAGCTTACATATTGGGGACCAACAGCCCCTATTAAGTTGATTTTGTAAAGATAAAAAAAGCTGAATCTATTTATTTATTTTATTGTTTGTTTCCGCATATGAAGTTACTTGAAGAAAATAAGTAGGCAAAAAAAGATATTTTTGTTGCGCAATATTTTTCCGTATTATAAATTGTAATTCTTTATTGCAGGGGAAACAGAAGGACGATGGAGGGGAAGATAAAAGTTAAAAAACAATATAATGCTTACATAAGTAATCCGGAACATCATATTTAGCTTCAGTTACTTAGTTAAGTTGTAAATAACTTGCATGCAAAGAACATTGTATATTAAGAGCATATTTGAAAAAAAAAAAAACCAAGATATAAAATACAATTACATATCACAATACGCTGTATATATGTATGTATATATATATAGATATACAGTCAACACAATGACATTGCAGCAAACTTAGAAGAATCATGCTGAACCAAAGATATGAAAACAAAATAGTTTCATATTTTCCCCCTAAACTTTCAGAGTTTATGTAATTGAAATTTAAGTTAAGATCTACATATTTGAATTAATACATGTAAATACCGATACATAATGTAAATTAAAATTATACATATTTAACTTCTAAATAAATAAAAAGGTATTAGAGATAATTAAGATGATTACCGCAAAATAGCTGAGGTAACTATTTTGAATAAAACTAAAAGCAGTAGGGGGGGAGGGAAATGACGTTTACTTAGAAAAATCATGCAGGTCTAATATCTTCTTTTAGCATGAACAAATTATCTTGGTATAACAAGTACCTTTACGAGTACTCTAAAAGTTACATCAGTATTCTGGCCAACCACTCACTGCTTGGAAAAACTGAGAAAATATTTTCTTTCCCTCCTACCTATTACCTGATTTCAAATGCAAATACAAATACAAAAGTGACGACCAGCAACAGGCAGGGCCCAGCTAGGCTGGTCCTAGTCAATTTAGCAGTCCCCAATGAACATCAAGAGCTTTCTTAAAAGTTTTTACCCCACTGCAATTACACAGATTTATAAGTTATAATATTCTTAAGCCTGTTATAAACTGTAAGGTTTTGGACGAGTTCCTTCCCAAAATGTTTTTTTTTTATTGTATGTATTTTTTAATGAATTTTATGCATCAATCTTCATATAAAAACAGCTTCGTTAATTTTTATTTCTTACATAAAATTACAAGCAGTCACCAGCCGTTTTTAATGAGATTTTGAACTTCTAACGCAAATTACATTTTTGGTGACTGCCGTGTCGCTTACGAAATACAAAACTTTTCTGCACTGAAGACGAGATTGCTTGTAGCCCCAACACACGTGTGTGGGAAAAAAAAGTGTACATTTTTGCCTTAATAATACTGGTTTTCACAGTTATATTAATAAAATTGTTATACTCTAAATTTATTATAAAATTGCGTGCATGAATGTGTGCACGCGCGTTAACAGTGTGTTGTGTGTATACGTGTGTGCGTGAGTTGAGGGCCAAACTGTAGGACTTACAACCATCAACATAATACTTGGCAGCATCTTGGAAAAATTAACTTAAGAAATTAGGAAACTATTATTTAATTCTCGATAATTTTCCTTTTCGATAATTTTTTAATGTGTTTGCTCAAAGCATTTGCTTTTTATGATATGAAAATATTAGTTCTTCTCTTGTCCCCATAGTTTACTTCTTTTTTTTCCTGTTTTTTTTTTTTGAGCAAAGAATCTAATATTTGTGCACTAAGCAGGCTTTGTCAGGTAATATCTCAATTCTACCTATCAAATGATTTTTACACCTCGCAGTTGAATATTTAAAAAGCGTTTCTATCTCGAAAAATATTTACAACCAACGCATTTATCAATTATACACCGCGTGATATTTAAAAGTGTCGTTTTAAACAAAGATGCTTAAAAATAATGAAAAAAGTATGTAGTCAAATTTCCTGTTCACTTTAAATAAAATAGCTCATCCACAGTAAGTAAACATTTATTACGAAAGGAAAATATAAAATCTCAATGAGAGTCTTTTACTTTAAAAACATCTTCATCAAATTGGGAATCTGTTAAGAAATAAAATACACAAAACAAGAAAAAACACACAAATCTTCCAAGCTGAATGAGTAGGGAATGGCATATTAAAAAGAGCTAACTATTTCTTTTCCTAAACAAACATGAAAAAAGTGTCATTTAATGAAATATCCAATTATTAGGATGATAAAAGAGAAGTGAAACATTAAAAGGGATTAAATCAAGCTTTAAAAAAGCTAATAACCTGTTTTGATGATTTCTTTCAATGTAAAAGACGTGATATAAATATTTTTTCGTGGTATTTGCAAAGGAACCTTTGAAGTTACTTATCGCTCAATTTTTTAGGAAGAAAATTCTTTACGCGGGTCTTTCTTCCGTTATTATCAACAATTTTTATAAAATGTATTTATCTTGGGTGTAATACTTTTTTTACAAAAAAATCTTACTAGAAAAGAACGAAAGTAATAGGATTTCATCTTTTAAATTATTTCTTATCTTACAAGACTCTATGATTTGAATTATTTAGTATTTTTTTTATATAAAACATGTTATCTTCTGTAAATGCAAAGATGACTATTCAGATGTTTCATGTCGTGATTCAGAAGATAATTTCAATCGCTCTAGAAACAGTTATTATCAAATAAAACTTATGCGTTGAATGTATTTGTAGAAATTTCATGCATCATTTAGCCAAACAACGTTTCGCAATATTTCAGGATAAATATTTGAAAGCTTTGTAAAACTAAGGATTTTTAAAGTCTTTTACTTTATATTTTTTTTAGAACGGGAAAGGGGAAAAACGACAGATATGATAAATTAAAAAAAAAAAACACTTTTAACACCTTAATAACTAATGTTACATAACTTGAATATTTTTTTAATATGTACATAAATAAATATATATGTACTATATAAGCATTGCTTTTCGTCAAACATAAGTAAATGAAACAAATGTTATGTAAGTAAATATCAATTCCTCACGTGTTTTCGCATGGCTCAAGTCATCCGAATGAGAGCAGTTTTCATTTCTATCGATTAAATCTTAAGAACTATCTAGTAATTTGTTTCACATTTTGCATAGGTTTTTCAATATTAAGAAAAAATATATATATCACATAAAAGTCACTGGTTTGCTTTTGTTGTAACATACGAAGAAAAACGTCATAATTTTGACCGACTTCAATGAGGAGTTCTTTGTAATTCTGAAACTTTCTAAAGCATTTGTATTATACTTATTACGTTGAATTTCTCAAACTTACAGACGGTGCAAAAATGACTTGCAATCAATAACTGCAACAAAACCAATTGACACAAACGATGTTCGAAGAATTGACGCTTCTGTATACTTTTTTTTTTCTTTACAATTTTAAGTACGCACACAAAAATATACTCATGTTTGTGAAAATTGCAACACCATCAAGGAATTGTCAGAAGGAAATTAAATTTATTCCATATATTACTAATAGTGGTACAAATGATCGATTGAAATTTAAAGGCCAAAAAAAAAAAAAAAAAAAAACCGAACGTCAGAAATAAGTACCTTATGTTTCCGCCACGGTCAGTGAAAGCAGCCTGCACACGTCGTGGAATTGAATCGTAGAGATTGTAAATGAAATCCTGAGGAATGTCATTCCAAATGACTTTGATTTGATTCCAGACTTCAGTTCCTGTGTGACCCACCAGCTGTACGTGCTAGTCGCCGACAAAGGAAATCCCAGACATACTCCATGGGCAGCATATATGGGGAATACGCAGGCCTTGGAAGAAGCGAAACAAATTCAGTGCACTTAAGAACGCGTGTGCAGTCCGCGACACATGTACAGGGGTATTATCCTGCGAAAATACATCTATCCAAATGCATCCAAGAAAGGGGAGGACCTCTCGCTCTCAATTCCCCTCATGAAGCAATAAGTGTTGAGGTGGCCCTCAATTGTGTACAAGATGGGATCGACAATTATACCTAGTAGCTCCCCACACCATGAGCACCAATGGAACCTTAGCACCAATGCCAAAGAATTTGGGCCGTATGGAGCTAGATAACACACTATGGGATTAGACTTCCCCTTCGTTAACGTCTGATGTATTCTTTCATCGTTGCACTTTTCTCCACCAGACTCCCACCTGTTAGCCGATGGCTTAGGATTGCTTTCGCACGGAGCTAGTGGTCGTTTCTCATCATCGTACTGAAGATTGTAGTTGATTCAGCGGAAAAGACTATGTATTGCTAGTGGGCATGTCACGCGCTGTGTTGCTGAGCCCATTTTAGTCGGAGGCATCTGTGATTCAGCGTGAGGGGGATTCTGCCGAAAGGAATTCTTGCAGCATATGGGGACGAACCGTGGAGCTGCACAAGAACACATCTGCAGGCGTGCTCCAAAAATGTGCTAATACACGAGAAGATGCTGCACGGTTCATCACAATCATGCGGATGAGGTGTCTGTCGTTCCGTGCCGTTGTGCTATCGCATGCCCCACTGCCATTTTCTCTCTTTGTTTGGTTTTTTAATGTCCATTTCTTCCAAACCTTTCCACTGTTGTAGCATTACAGTACTTGCGGGCTGCGATTTCTCCATACGAAAATCTGCTCTCTCGCACGCCGGCGATGCGGCCCGGTATGGATCCTGTTAGTTGTGAACACGGCTTCCTTCGCTTTTGACGAAGCATATCGATCGCCAATGAAACGTTTACAGCAGACAGAGTATTATAAACGGATTTGAAAACGCATTTTTGCATTTCATTATATACTTGGAATAAGCGGTTGATAAAGTTAAGGTTATCGTTCTGAGCAATCGCTTTGAAATTCTAATCATTTGCATGTCTTACCTCACTTTACATTTCCAGTAATTTTGGTTTAATTTGCATAATTCCTTCATGGTATTGCAATTTTCAAAAAATAAGTGTAGTAAATATCAAACTAGTTTTATTTTAAGACTTTTATCTTTTTCTCAAAGTAAATAAACATTTTTTCATCATTTTAATGCAAACTGCTACTTCTTAAGCTTTAACGTAAAATTATGATGAAAGTATTTTTGGACGTAGGAAGTTTTAAATAATAATGTAATACATAATAACTAATCCGTCTTATGTTTACTATAATATGTTCGCAGAATTTACAGAAAAACGTAGAAACTATTGTTTAATATCCCCAACTCAGAAATATCCAATCACTCTTCTATTTAAACCTGCGTAAGTTTCTGCATTTAAAATTAATTGACAATTTACATTCGATCCTTCGAATCACGTACACTGATTAGTAATCGAACTTTCATTAAATTCCGGATATGCCATCTATACGTGACTTTCCGCTCAGTTAAACACCAGGGTGAAGATACTTCTAATACTCCCTTGCACGCGATTGATGAATTATAAGTTATGACTACTAATTAAGTGCGGATTTGACTATAGCTAAAGAATTATGGAATTCACAATATACTCGGATTCTCCTTAATAAGACTGCTTTTCGAATTCAAGATAAATGGAATTTTTACATAGAATACCTTTTTTGTCTTGATTAAAATTAGTTTTAGTTACCGTTGAAAACTTTTTCTGATGTAGAAAAAGAAGTTATATGAAAAGATTTAGAATTTATATGAAAAGAAAATCGTTTGTGTCGTAACTTTTTTCACTGGAGGAAAGTAATTTTTGGTACAGGCTTTCATTTTAGCTTAGCGATAGGTATACATTTACGTTCATATTTTATTTCAATATCAAACTACTGGTAATCTAAACCGAAGAAATACGTGAGTTGTTTTATTTATTTATTTATTTATGAACATTTTGATCGTTATTTAATAAATGAACTTTGATCTTCAAAAAAGAACGCAAAGACGGGTTACCGACCATTTGGCGGAAATTAAGTCATTTGAAGGAACACTCAACTAGCTACCCTGACTTACATGTACATGTCGAAGACTAAATGACATTGAATGGTAGGGGACTTTTATTTTTGAGTTACAAACTAACAACTCCATTCTCAAGTATAACTATTCTAATTTTCGTATATCATATCAATGTTCCCAAAATGAAAAGACGTGTAAGCACAGTCATGAAGAGTTCAATTTTTGCTCATGGAGAGGATTTGACAACATATGAAAATGAAACTTATTGTATTATTTCTGAAAAAAAGAGGGCAAATTAGAGAACAATTACAACTTTATTTTAGGAAAAGAAGAAAACAAAAGCATAAACCATTTTCATTTAAAATATTTCAATAATTTTTTGATGGTAAAGGTATGAGTCTTTCCACTGGTATTGAATGGAACATAATTAAATGGGACACAGATTTCTTCAAGTACATTCTAAAACATTTTCACCTTAAGAACTGATATAAAATGACAAAAGGCTATGTACAAAATGCAGAAATTGAATGGCCAATTTTTTTTCTTTCGAATCCAGATGTGATAATATTTCTCTAAGTAAATAAGAAAACTATTAGTGCATATTTTTAATTTTTAGTGCGTAATATAGATATTTTTCATGAATATTTACATCTTTGTTCTGGTGATTTTTAGTGAAAATAATTCATATTCTAATAATGTTGCCGTTATGTTTAATTTACTCAACGTAACAGTAAACAGGAGTGCCGTAATAGAAGTATTGGAGTCTCAATGTGATGGACTGTTTTACGATGGATGGCGATAGTCAGTCTGTATGGACAATGGAGAAGTCCAGGTTGAACACTATAGTTTATCAGAGAACTAAAAGAAATAAACTTTTATACGGTTTTATCAACCTGCGTTGCTGCGGAGGCTAAGGTATCGTGGGAAGACGTTAGCACCACGGAAAGAGATTGTTTGAATCCTCGTAAAAGGCTCACAAATAAGATCGTCAGACAACGGGAGTTAAAGGATGTTGTGGTTGGATGCGAGACCTGAATGATAGCGGGTCATTTAAGCCAGAATTAGACAATTGTTTTTAAACAAGAAATGTCAGTGGTTTGTCAAAACAAAATATCGCAAAAGGAATTAGAGAAGAAGATGAAAAAGGAGATCTGGAGAGGCGTTGAAGTACGCATGTAGAGAGCGATGGGGAAAATGAAAGTATTTCGAGTCACCATCTGCCGTCTATAACCTACGTGCGGCCGACTTTTGCTCTTCTCGCTGCTGTTTTATGACAAAGAGTCCCGTGCAGTTCTGTGTTTTAGGAGCCACAGTGATGAGATAAGCCAGACCGCCGTCCCAGCTACCAAAGAAGTGGACCCCCCAAACCAACGCAATATCGCCAATTGTGAATCGCATCTTGAAACTGCAATATAACTGAGCAACTAGATCCAACGGCCTGAGGTTTGTCTTTTTCTGTGCTATCATTGTTTCATTTGAAGTTAACTAGTCTCATGGGATAAAATGCATGATTTTTTTTTTGTAAAAAAAGTATATTTTTTAAATAAATTAACCTAGCTTATCTAAGAACTTTTTTTTTTGGTACCTTAAACACCTTTTTTTTTTACATCTTTGACTTTTACCACTTACGCATTCAGGCTCCTAAATTTCGCGAATCTGGATGCAACACAGGAAGTAAAAAAAAAATTGAAAATGGATTACTTGAGACCCCGATAGCAGAAATCGTGCAGCACGGCAGCGAGTGCTGCAGATTTATCTTGAAGCTTGCAGATCAATTAGCCACCTTACAATTTTTTTAAAATGCGACCAGGAAAAAAAGTTTATTTGTTGTCTGCATGCATTACTGTTATATGTCAACTATTTTAAAATGCATAGTTTGCTATTTTTTAAGATTGTAAATTTGGTTCCACATCATTTGGTGCGCAGATAAATTTTGACTTCTGAAACTTGTGCTGCAGACGGACACAGAAAGTTCTGCTACTGGTCTTGAGACACACAAACTTGTCACAAAATCAAACGCCATAAAGTAGGAGAAAAAGCGAATTATAGTAATTTAAACAATGTCACAAATTCTTTGTTATTTTACTCGTTTTCGTTTCATTTTTAATGGAAAGAGAAAGATAACACTGCGTGCCAAACAGTCAACAAACAAATCTCCGACGGTTACTTTTCGCGATGTCTGAACTAAAATTCTTCGCATAATAAAACGCCATAAAATCAGATAATAACATTCCTCGGCTGTGAAAATCTTTACTCAATCATAGCTTCATTTTCAAGCCGTTGAGCCTTATTTGGGATAGTTTTAATGCCAGCCACTTTTCAACAAGCATCGCATCGCCTCAAGCAGCAAAATATTCCATCCATCGATTACTTCCGGGCTGTCTGAATTTTCCCTAACGACCTCAAGTATGTAAAATAAAGTTCCCGATATGCATATTCACGAAGGGATAATGCCTTATTTCTGAAATTAAGTACCACACTTTAAAATACAACGTTTGCTTTAGAATGTGTAAAATTGTAAAATTGCCGAAAAACTAGGTGCATTTTTCTTTTTACGTTTGTAAAATGCAAAGGTAAAATTAATGTTGCAAACACGTTTGAGTTTTAAAATTGTTCACGTAAAGAAGAAGAAAAAAGTCCTTTTAACACATTTTTACGAGTAAATCCCTGTGTTTTCTTACTTGTAAATATTTTAAATATAAATTTCTGCATATTTTAAATAGAACATCTAAAAACAGAGAGACTTATGCCTAAAACAATATCCGCTTTGGTATTTTAAATTAAGATATTTTCAAGATATAAAATTCTAGGACCGTTTAAAGAATATACACGGCCTATATTTAAGGTGTTGTGCTCCAAGCATATTGCAGCTCCCCCTCCTTCTTCCACACGCATTGCGACCCATCAGTAAAAACAAGGAAACGAGCTCTGATTTTCAGCACAAATTAGCTGAAGTTGAGTCGATTATAACATGGAGTTGCGCTTGAGCACATACTGGCACTTTCCTAAAGCCGGCCCTGAATATATATATATTTAGTTATTTATTTATTTCATTTACTAATATAACTGTTTAATAAAATATTTAAAATATTTCGTGATATATTTTAAACCAAGTACTAACAATTTGCAATATTTTTTTCTCTCAGTAATTGCAGTGAGTCATGCTATCTTTTACTTCTTTCTAGCAGGTGTAAGAAAAGATATTATCCGGATATGTCTGAAATTAAGTCGTGGGATAGGGGTGTGGTTAAATGTTAGACATTTTGCGTGATTTATCTCTTAGATTAATGTTACTTATTTTGGAATTATTCCCTTTTAACCTTGTATTTGTTGTTACTGCTGTTTAAAAATGTAATTTAAGTAAACTAAAAACGCTGTAAACTAATTCCGAGTTTTGTGAATAATTTGTTTTGAATTCGTTTTGTTGGAATAATATTAAAAACAGCAAAGTATTAAGGAAATTTCCTTTTAATTTATTATTTATATTCTATCATTCTTTTTCTTATTATTATTATTGAAATTTTATATTAACAGCAAATCGCATCATTTTCTAAAATTTATACATAAAACAAACCTTGTTCTGTATATTCAAATTTACATATATTATACAACTCAAATAATTCCTGTAAGTACCATTCTGTCTTACTTCTCTGTTTTGAAAACTTATTTTTAGGCTCTTAACTTGTTTTGCGAATTTCAAAATTGCAAGTAGAGGAAATAGTTTGTATCAAGATAAATATTAAAGTTATTTTAATTATTTAAAAAACCCCAAATTCCGTCAAAGCTCCAGAAAATTGACATTTGCTCCATGTCTCTTTCAAAACGCTTTAAATTGTTATGAGGAGGCCAAAATGTGGCAAATATAACCACGGATTACGGAATTTTAAAAACTAATTTGACCTTTCTTCCTCCAAAAAATTGCATAGGGTTTTAGTGGTAATTAGTTCAATTTTCTGCATGAAGAATAAATATTGCACCCCAATTAACAATTTGAAAATCTGAGGTCAGAGTTGAACTACTCCAAAACTCGGTTGAACTTACCCCGACCTACTTTAGAAATACAACATTTACATAGTGCCATATTTTCCCGTGTTCTCCTCTATAAAGTTAAATGTATACCTATGAACTATATGTCTCGTCGAAGTAGAGAATAAAAATAATACCATCGAATCACAAAAGCCTCCTTGTAGCAACAAAAACGGATTTATGACTGTTAGCTGACAGGTACCCCGTAGAAAGGAAATGTTTTCACTTTCTATGTCGATATTGTTATCGATTAGATGAATATAGTTATCTTAGATGTAGTATAGGCAATTTTGGTAGAAAATATCTCATGTTGCATGTCATGAACGAGGAATTAGCTTTGCGTATATTTTTGCTCGGAAAACACAATTTACAAAAGATTGTTAAACGAAAGATGATCACTGTGTAAATTATATTCTTCGGTTTATGAGGGATTTTGAAAGTAATTCTCTGATTGTCACTATTACAAATTTTAAGGTATATATTGGTATTAAAAGAAAATTTTTATAAATTGTAGTATATAATTATCATTCATTGAAAACTGGCTCTTATCAGAAAGTTTCATTAATTAAAAGAGGCAAACTTCCCATTCAGCAACAGCTAAACTTATGTCTCATTTGATTCGAGCTGTAGTTATTTTAAATACATATATATATTTTTTAACTTTTAAAATATCTGTTTTTAAATAATGGGTTTTTTGAGAAAGAAACCATCAGTTAATCAATAATAGCAACAACAACAACAACGATAATAATAATAATAATAATTTTATTCTTTCAAAATATTAGGCCTTATAGTTCATTAAATTCAAACAACTGATGAATTTTTGATTAGAAATATTTAAAATTAAAGTACTTTTATGCAATATGTAACCCTACAAACATAGTTAAATCAAAATAATGTAGCTGAATAACAACTTTTTGACTGTGACTTGGCAAAAATGAACAACAAAAAAGTTAAAGTTACAATACATTAATTTTTTTCTCTTATTAAGTAAAATAAGCGCCAATTAATTTATATATTATATATGATTTATTTATTTTAATGTTTTTCGTTTACAAGCAAACATTTAGTGAAATTAATCCATTCGAATATTGTATTTCCTCGAAAAGTTTTTGGGGTGAGTCGAACTTGCAGCCCTACCTATCGACAGATGCAATAAACACACATTTTTTCATCTCATAACCATAATATATTTTTAATTTTTCAATATATTTTTGGACACATATTTACTTTTTCTACTACAGATTCACTACACGTTAATCCTATTCCATAGGTTTTCTAAAACGTTTACGGGAAGACAGGCAAAAAACCTATAAAAGATTCCTTTAAAAATATTGTATTTTTTATTTTAACCCTATTTGTGTTCAATAATCTTGAAAGCTCTTTTCTTCGTAAAGGCATGAAGCCAAAATTCCAAAATAAATACACGCTACAAGTACAATTTTTCAATATGAAATATAGCAAAAATTAATGGCTCAGACCGTTGTGGAGAAACTCTTTAAAGCTCTTTATTGTTGTGACTGCCCTATTTCAGACTAAGCAACAATCTCTGTAAGGTCAATATTTGAAGTTCATAGGAGCAACAACGATTACGGAAGAGTAAAGCTATTAAAATTTGAGATATGTAGCAATGTGTACTTGAATATCATATCCAAAACTATTAATTCGTCTGAACGTGTTTGAGAATTCCACGTACATTCCAAAGATTATTTATGGACAAGGAACTTTGCTCCTTAAGGCGTAGGAGCATTGTTGAAAATTTAGTGGCGTTAAAATTGGTCTCAGAGGACCTAGTTAAAGAGATCAAACTGCGATTTTTAAGAATCACCTGGCATTTTATTTGATTTTTATCTGAAATTTATGGAGCGTTACGTTTTAATGGAGTAATCAATTTAGTTCTTCATACTTTCTCAGTATAGGGTAAATGTCGGGGCTAATTTTTAACACGGTGTAGCTTTTTATTGCTCATACTATTACTTGAACTTTATAGTTTATATAGTAGTAAATTGTATATATATATATGTATACTTGCCAACTTTTGAAAATGATCATCAGTAAAATTTTTATGCAAATGCAATTACTTCATCGAAGTAGTATTAACATTCGCAACTTAAAAAATATTGGTATATACAGCAACATATTTCTATTTATCTTTAACATCACTATTGGTTTCAAGAAGCTTAATTCAAGAACCCTTCACTTTTGGTGTAATTAAATAGGTTTAATTAATGATGTAAATTGAATTTTTTTCGTTTTCTCTATTGAAGCGACTCTTTTTCTAGTACAAAAACAAAATCTTCATTAAAAAGTACATTTTCACTTTTTCCCTCCTAAAACAACTATTTATAAATAACCATTTACTAGTCAATAATTACTCTGAATCAGTATCTACAATTTATGCTATCATTTTTAGAAGAATATAAATTGTTTTGTATCATATTCTCGGTTGCAACTGGATTGGAAGTTTTGCGTGGGCGTGGCAAAATGGCGCGATTAAAAGTTCTCTATTACACAAGATGAAATATAAGATGGGATGAAAATAATGTTCAACACTAAATTATTGATGTTAGAACGGCAGAATTACGCATAAAATTAAACCAAGAGAGTTTTATAATAGCAGATGCAATCGAATTTCGAAATCTGTAAGAAATTGCATTTCAAGCATAAAAAGCAGCTAAAATCCGTAAATTTTACACACAATCCGTAAATTTTAATTTAACAAGTAACAGCACTGTGCTGTGTGTTTGTTATTTCAGTTTATTTGTCATTCATAGTGTATTATATTCAAACCATTAAAAGTTCTCTTTTTTAGCTTTAAATCCCTTTTGTTCTGCATCGAACACCAAATTTAATCGTTTGTAACGATCAGTATGTATCATTTGTGGCAAGTTTAGAACTTAGGTACATAGTTTAAATATCGATTCCAATTTAGAGTAGTGAGTAGTGTTAGATATACATATCTCAAGCTATCAATAGCTCACTCAATACTATCAAGCTATATTTTAAAGGAATTGATATGTTTTATCGTCACATTTGTGGACCGTCGTGCCGTTTACATTATTTATCCAGATGTTCACAAACTTAATTGTATATTACTATTAATTTATTTATTACTTATTTGAGTGTTATAGGCGTATCTATACTCGGTTTACTTGCAAAACTTCAGTTTCACTGTTGAAAAAAATCGTATTATGATACAAGAAAAAATCAAATATAAATCCTAGCAGGTAGAACATGACGAAGTAAACTGGAGCAAAAGAGTGAAGAAAGGTATTTATCTTCAAGTATCAATAGTAAGAATAAGTTGAGAAAGCTTAAATACGGAAATAAATAAATGAATAGAAACATGGGATAAATAACTTACTTTTCATTCCATCCTCTTATCCTATCTACCTCCTTAAATCCCTATCTTGAGTACGAATAGGTATGAATAAAATGCCTACATCCCTTTGCCTGATATTTTAAAGAATGTCGACCACATATCCCTCTCTCTCTTTTAGGAAACAAACTGACTTTTTTTTAAAGGAGGAAAAAAAAAATATTACGTCGTTTCATTCGAAAAAAATCGCAAGTTCCATTTTTATCAAAAATGTTTTTTTTTTCAAGTATTGGATCCACTGCCATCGTGTTTTAGTAAAGTTTTAGTTGAGAGCTCGTAGATTCAAAAAGGTTTCTACGCATCAGAGCTAGGTATTCTACTATGCAACTCCACTGTTTATAAATTTTCTTCAACTATTCTTTTCTGTTTTGTTTTCCTGAAATTAATATTTTTTTTCTTTCTAATGGGGTTGCTTATGGTCATTAACTTTTGCAGAACTAGTAAGTATCCCGGTAATCGGTATCCATTTTTTCAAGTAGCACCACTGTCAGTGGATGCCATTGTCCCTGAGAATTTGGACGCTCAGTTTTCCCTAGATGGCGGCACCTAAGCTCTCATTTGTTCCGAATTGCACTAGGTATTTAATTTAGCCGAGAGGTACCCGAGCCAAACGGATACTCAAGGGATCTTTAACATGCCGCACAATCATGCGACATGCTAGCAGAGAAATATGTAAATAAATAAACAAATAAATGCTTGCATATTACTGCAACAGTGTCACTCTTTTTTCTAATATTATGGAATAAAACCATACACTTCGCTGTCGCGGATTTTTATTTTGTTCCCGTTTTCTATTTCATATTTAAGTGTTTTATTCTTTAATTTATTTTACGCATTCAAATTTCAAATTATTTGCCTCATAGTCTTCCGCGCGAAATAACCATTTTTCCCTTTTTCCCTCTTTATAACAGTCCGACTTTTTTTTCCTTTAAAGGCAATTGAAATTGAGATCTTTAAGAAACATACAACGGTTTTCTTAGCTTACCGGTTGATTTTACAAATATTTTCTGGGATTTGTGATATAGAATGTGATAGAAAGTGATATAGAATGATTAGAAGTTTAACATCGCTGAAACTAATGCCAAAACTGTTTGTTGTATGAATAAATATAAAGTATAAAAAATGTAGAGTAGATTTTAGGCTCTTTTCCCACCAAGCCTTCTAATGAATCAATTTATTACGCGATCTATTACAAAACATACTCCTATTTGTGCAAATTGATTTATTCAGTATGAATATGTTTTAATTTTCATTTTCGGGCTGGATCCGGTTATTCTTAGCTATATATATATTACTCACAAAATACTACAAGATATATTACTTACAACTACAAATAGGCAATATTATTGCCTATTTGTTAGCGGCCCGTAAGTTAATCTATATGACGATTTGTAAGTAATATATCTTGTAGTATTTTGTGAGCAATATATATAAAGCTATAAATAACTTTGATTATTAGGAAAATCTTGTCAGGGTTAAATGTACATTTAAATAATTATGCTCTTTGTTGAAGAGAGGTAGTTGCAAGAAAGGAAGGGAACCTGTTGATAATACTCAAAGTCAGAAATGAAATAATTTTAAAATAAATGCACGCACATGAATAAAAGCAACACGATTATTATTTTTTCTTTTCTAAAAGTCATTTTTAACTCAAAAGTAGATACTATAATTTAATAGATGAAATATGCATGTCCTGTGCATATTTTAGAGATTAACTTGTGAATTAGGTGCATCTTTCGATTATACAAACAATATTTATTCACTGCAATTGCATTTGTAATTCCGCGATGGATAAATTCATCCAACAGTGTTTGTGAAATATGTGCTTTAACATAAAAGTCAACAGAGTTTCTATTTCCTAAAAGAAGTTGTTTTCTTTTTTTTTCCTTTTCTACAAAAAATAAATAAATAAATAAAAATTGGGCAATGGTAAAGAATGTGAAAAAATTAAGCCTGCCATTTGTGAGATACAATTTCTAAAAATGAATAATCTGACACATAAATATAAAAACCTTTTCTATTCCTACCATGCTACATTTTTTGTAATCCTAAAACCAGTGAATAATACCTTAGACTTATTTTTATGTGTTTTTACGAAATATATTTACTAGTAGTTAAGTAGAACATTTTAAAGCTATTTTGTGTTTCACAAAAGATAATCCGTCTCTGGTTTTCAGTTTAGACGTAAGAGATAGGATTTATTTTTCCATATTGTTTAACCCCATCTTCAGAATATAATGGATTATGGTGCAACACATCTATTGTTTAAAGTTTTCACTAAAATATTTGAAGAAGATATGATTTCTAAAAAGAAATTGTATAATAATGCCTCCAGGGGGAATGATGTTTTTAATTTACCCTTTAAACAGTTTATTTCCATAAAAAGATCCACTACTGCCTTTATTATAGATTGTAACAAAAAATATATTTACTAAATGTTTTGTTATTCTAAATCGTTGAAATTTTAACCGAAAAAATTCAGAGGAAAACTAATACGCAAAAGGCTATTATGTACATTTCACTCAAAAGCAAATATGGGTCTGACTATGAGACATATGTTAAATATTCGATTTTTATTCTAAACTATTTTAAACAACTTTATTCATTACTTATTTCATTTTAGTATTTTGAATAATATAAATGTTTATAATTTGTTATTTAATTTATTTTTATTAGAGTTTGGAAAAAACAACTTTTGCAAAAAAGGAACCACAAATCCCGTTTTCATAGCAGTATGTAAGCCGTTTTCCCATGAAATCATGAATAATTATTGTAGCGAGGACTTTCTTTCTTTTTCTAACTGTATTTGATTCTATGGCAGATAGTTTTTGTCCCAAAATATTTTAGTAATTATACTCTACATTAAGTCTCGGAGTTTTCACGTATGAAAGTTTTCAGCTGCACCATCGTTTTTGAAGTTCCAATATTGTGCATAGATCATTTTTGGCTTTACTTACTTGTTAAAACAAGCAAAAAGTCCTGCACCACAAACACAGAAAAGCATATAGTAATGATTTATGTATAATGATTAAAAGGGATACCTACGAGAAAAAATGTATGCAAATAAATATTACCACTACGTTATTCGCGTTCTAATATGGGCAACTGCAATGTTTTTTTTTTTTTTTTTCATCAAAACCACGTGATTTGGTGGTCCTTTTTGGAGCAAGATTACTGTCATTCAAAAGCCGCAGAAAATTCAGAAATCAAGTTTCTGAACTTCATACTTGCAAAGAGACACATAAGACCCCAGAGATATTCGGTTTTATTCACTTTCAGAAAACATTTACTAAATTCAACTGTTTGAAAATTCCTCTTAGAATTCTATTCAGTGTTTGCTCAAGGGCGTCAAAGACACATAAACGCAAGTTACATTCCAAAGTACTTCCAACCTCCCTGCTTTCCATTCGAGAACTCCCAAGGGAAAGTGGAAAAGGACACTGAAACCTCTGTTTACAAGTGATTTGAAACCAAACGTGATCTGCCGCAGGCTACAAAATACGCTCAAATTTGAGGCAAACTTTTTCCGAGGTGAAACTTGGAGAGTTTCACGTTGTGAAATGTATATTTTGTGATATAGATGTATATGCAACTACATATAATGTTTTTAGGAATAGTAGATATTATTTAGTAATAATGTGGAGGTACAGGGATAATATAGGAAAAGGAAATCATATCGTATTAGAGAAATAAATGTGTGAACAAATATAAAAAAAAAATAAAATTAAAAACTGATGCATACTTGTTAGAATTGAATCAACGTTTTAAAAATATTCAATTGGTTTCATTTTATTCATTTTGTATGATGCAATGATAGTTTTTCCGTGGATGCTCTTAAAGATTTCCTTTTTTTCACCGGCATAGCAATGCACAAGTATTAACATATCACAAGTAATGCGCAACAAAAATGGGAGATTTTATGACTGAAAATACACGTTCATAAGCTGTATTGAGGCAAACCTAACACATTGAATACGTGTTAGGTGTGGAGTGTATAAGATTAGGAATTTAGGTGTAGGATTACGACTGTCTGTAAAATGTACTATTACTACTACTAGACCGGGTGTGGGGAAATATTGAAAAACAACTCAACTGTGTCCCAAACGTTTTCTGTTCCATGTATGTCGGAAAGCTATTATAGCCAAAGAGTCCATATGCGTCCTTTATCTTAAAGGAGCCCACCTTCCATCCAATACGATTTCACCAGGAAATAAGGCACGATAAAAAGATTAAATCCGTTCTTTCAAGCATGATAGTTAAGAAATAGCGTAAGAGTGACATTGACTTACACTAATCTTACCTTACATTGAGATTCCCACAATACTTACATATGAAAATGCGCTTATAATCAGGATAGACTAAAGTAAGACTTTCCTCTGAGAACACATGCATGGCTCTTCCAGTTCATTCCACATGCTTCGACACTCTCTCTGTAAGCAAGACGAACGCGTGACTACTACGTTTTCCGCTAAATTCAGGTAAACGATTTCGTTAAAGAGTAGCCTCGTGTGGTATAAATTACCCAGCAAGACGATAAACTCATTTAATTTTCTATTAAACATACTGAGAGCTGATTTTTACTCAAATGGAATTTTACACGTAAAAAAAATAAATACGTAATTAAATTTTAAAAAACGTAGAATGCCACATTGTTTAAATTTCGAAAAGTTTCATTTTCATACAATTTTTTAGTTTGCTAAAAATTCCTGATCACTCTTTTTTTTCAGGAAGGGTTTTCATCCCGATTATATAGAAAAGGTGATAAGCAGAAGCTCAACACATGTTATGTAATATCCGTAAACACCTGTTAAAATCTCTCAGTAGTACAATTGATCCTAGCTAATGAGACTCAGTAGATGCGCAAAAAATAAAAAACAGTAGAACGCCCATAAATTAGTGCACACATGTCATTAGAGTTTTACGTATTATTAACAAAGTAACGGATGTATGGGAAAGTTACCTGGACACTGAAGTCACCTAGAACAAGGTTTTACTAAATTGTTAACATCGAGAGCCCTTTTTGGAAATCAAATCTAATAAAACCCACTCTTTCCAGGATGCAACATAAAAAAAGTAAAAATATTTACCTTTGAGTTTGCATTAAAACAGAACGATAAACTCGATTTCAAAAACGTGAAATCTTTAAGAGAAGAACGGCTGAAAGTGAAAATGTCGATTTGAAACTGGTAGTATTCTTTTGAAACGAAGGTAGATTTTCTTTAAACCCATTTTTCGTAATCCAATAGAGCTAGAACTCTAAAGAAATATATAAATGTTTAAAATATTTTTTTAGTTCGATATATATTTTTTTTCTTTGCTTCAAAACATTCTTTCTTTCGACTTTCTTTTCTAGGTATCAGGTTTTCCGATTTTATTGAGAGAACTTTTGTTTTTCATTTGTTGAAAGGCTGTGAATGTATGTAGGAGAGTTAAGTGCAATCTCATCCATATTTTGAACAATTGGTTGCAAACTGGTGCTTCAGTCTATTGATCGTATATTCAGGGCCTTTCTAAATACACATTTCTTGATCATGTTTGAGCATCGGTTCTTGCATTTGCTTAAGAAACAGAGTATTTTTCGTATCAAAAGCATAAAAGTGTCGAACAACCACGATTCAAACTGAAATCTCATTTATACGTTATTTATTTTGAATGTTTTTGAGAAAAGGAACTACCTTACCCATAGTTATTTAACCATAATGTTTCATCTTGTTGCGAATATAAAATATTCTTTCGTAGAATCTATGGAAATTAACTGAACTGTAAAATTACAAGTTTACGGATCCAAATAGGAAGATGAATCGTAGTAATATTATTCTGAGATACGTATAAAGTTCAGTGTAATATAAATTAAACACATTTCTGCTTGGGTTTTTTTTATAAAGTATGCGTGCAAAAAGATTTTGGTACTTCTAAATTTACGATTGTTTCTAAAAGAGTTGCATCGTAAAATAAATAATAAATAATAAAATTATATTTTAAATTAATAAAAATGTGTACTTAAAGTTCACAAGCAGAAATAAACACAAGACACGACACAAAATAACGCTTCCCTGGAATAAAATGTCAACTTTCTCTATGCGTCGCTATCGCTATGCGTAGTGATGATATAAGTGTGATAAACGCTTTTCCTCCTATTTTTCCCTATATTATTGGCGTTTTCATGCAAAAAAAAAAAAAAAAAAAAACCCCCCAGAAATCCAATTTTAAGATCAAATGTTATTTAAAACGTCTAAGTATACTTGAAGCAAAAATTCTCTTCTCAGACATTGTTACGAAAATAAATAGTAGAAAAATAAACACATTAAATTTAAAGTTTAAAAAAACCCCTTAAATACTACCCTAAATTCACTAACACTATGGAAACTTTAAAAAAAATCTTCAGACGAGAGCAGTCTCGGAAGTATTTTTTACACTTGTTCAAAGTAGAAGAGCTCCTGCAAGTGATAGAAACGACACCCTTAGTAATGATTAAACTTTGTGCAAAGTAATAGAAATAAAATCTGTCGCATTGAAAAAGGGATTCCAGCGATCCCGAAACATATGTCTGCGTTTTAATGCTCATTTGTGCTTTAATTTAACGTGAAATTTTATTTCTACGACACCCTTACTTTAGCAGGGTTATTCCAGAGAATCACAAATACTTTTTTTAATTTAACGGAAGAATTTATTTTAACATAAAACATCTTGAGGTCTCTTCACAACACAAAGTTTGAGCCGCTCACATCACACGGCTCAGGATGTGCTAAAACTCGCAAGGCGGCACCGTTTGCAAACTGCAGATACGTGCTTATAAAAGTAAAACTACGCCATCTAGCCATCGTGGCGAAAAAAACATTTACATATAAATTTGCATAAACATAAAAAAAGTTTAAAAAATTCATTTACATCGTTTTACAACACACAGCAAGAGTTTCAGTTTCATCTTTTAAATCATTTTTACAAGTGCTTAAGTGCTTAAAAAGGGAAAAATGCCTTTTGTGATAAAACAGTACATTTGCCTTTATGCTGCAAATAAATTATACTGTGCAACACGAAAAATGTCCTTTGGATGAAAATGTCTATTTCTTATGTATTTTTGGCTGAAAATTATGAATCTGCAATGATTATTTGCCTACCACGTACCATTATCCCAAAATTCCACATTTTAGCTTTCTACGAAGTATTTGCATAAATGTGCATATTTTCGTAATATATCGACTTAATTTATTATAAATTACATCTTTTTCATTGAAATTGAGGTCCTTGCCATTCTAGAGACCTTTTTCATGACCTTGAGTTGCTTTAGCAACATTTTTGGCAACAAAAGCTTTATCTACATTTCGAAGTTTCCAGTCTTTTACAAGACAACTGAAGAATTTTGTAGACTATTTTGCGGAGAAAGAAAAAATAGTATGCTGATGTGATGTGAATGTACTATTTCAAGCATTAGGACATGAGCACAATTCAGCTTTATCAGTTCTTCTCCATCAAAGTATTTTTTGTTCCTATTCATTCCTGTAGCATATTCTGCAAACACAAAGGAAATTTCAAATTTATGAGTGGTAAAAACATATCAAATGAGCCTCTTGTAAATCTACAATGTGCCTTTTTTCCACAACTGCACATTAAACTTGGTTTATCGAAATATTTGTAAAAGCTCTGGACAGAGAAGGAGTGGCTTTTTGCATCTCAGGAACGAATTCAAAAATTTAAGTGAGGTAAAAGTAATAGAAAGGATTTTTATTGACCCACAGCTTAAGGAAGTCCTTTCATGGTGAAGAGTATGAAAACAAACAGTCAGAAGCCGAAAAATCCGCCTGGCTGGCCATTAAATCAGTGTGCTTACGTTTCCTTGGAAATGTGAAAGCTGAAAACTACGAAAATCTTGTTGGTGACATGATAAAATACTTTTGTATTATAGGCTGTTATATTTATTAAAACTACGTTGTTTGGACTCCCATATGGACTTATTTTCTTAAAACCTTGGCGCAATTAATGATGAGCATGGGTAAAGGCTTTATCATTACATCTCTGTGTTTGAAAAGCGTTTCAGCGGTCGATAAAATTGAAGTATATGAATTGAATACTGCTAATCTGTTATCAGGGCACACCAACAGATGCCCGCAAGATGAAATGGCCAAAAAATTTAGTGTTTGTGTTTTCAGTAAGTAAACCTCAGTTACATTCTTCTAAACCGAATTGTATAAATATGAGAAGTGGGTCTCCAACAAAAACGGTACGTGATGGACCATTTTGGTTTGGATATTTGAATCAAGCACCTTTTGTTTGTATAGAATCACATGGTTTCATCAAAAGGGACAAAAAAAAAAAAAGTTCAAATTTGTAGCACAGTGTTCTTGCAGGAACTTATTTTCATTATATTTTAATTGTCAATTAGTATATTTGTAACACATTTATTACTTGCTTAGATTTTTTTTTAAATAATAAATAAATAAAACTGTTGCCCTATTTTTAATCCAATTTTTACCGTATTAATTTGTTATGAACTTATTCTAAAACTTGTTCAACGCAATGCAAATATTGGAGACTTATTTATTGGTACATATTTAACAAGTTTTCCCCCCTTAGATAAATCATTTTCCCCCAAAAACCCAAAAGTTTTCAATCTGTTCTATTTTCAAGTTAGGTCAAAAAAAAAAAAAAAAAGTAAATAAAACGTTTCCATAAAAAAAAAAAAAAAAAAATCATGCGCGCAGTTATGTTTCTTGGCTAGTGATATTATATTATTGCAATAATAATATGTACGTTCGGGTACTTCGATGTGTGAAACTCGTGTTAAAATTAAGAAACGGGAAGACTTTAGACAAGCATTACATGCAGTCGAAAATAAAGAAAAATGTAATTAAACTGATAAACTAAATTTTAGATTTAAAATCATGATTTTTTTAAATAGATAAAATAAGAGCGTAACAAACAAAAAATTTTTAAGCTTCATTAAACATTTTTAAAAATTGAAATACAGTGAAAAACATCAAACAAAAATATTATTCTTAATATGAAATTTACTTTAGCTATCTTTATATATTATTTAAGTAGATGGTTATTCATCGAGTGTTGCTGCTTAAAATGAGTGAAACGAGATTAAGGGGAGTGCACTTGGCACCACTTGTACAATATATTACAAGTTTGGAACGTTCGTATGCCAATTAATTTGTTATATTTTTCTAAATTGTTTTTTCAATATCATAAAAGGCTTTTTCATTAAGGTCATGACTGTTTTTCTTGAGTTAGCGTTTTCTTGAGAGGGAAAAACTACTATTACAACTCACAATAAATAAACAAATGAAATGTTTTAATGTATAAAAATGTTCTTCCTCAAGATATTTCCCGTGAGACAGTATTTCTTTAGTGCTCTAAAAAATGGAAATCTTCGTGAAACCCTTCATATACCCATGTTAAGTTCTTGGGAGAAAAAAAAACTTGTTGACATTCAGGGGAGAGAACTATGATTACGTCTACAAAAGTTCACTCGAAAATTCTTCTTGTAGAAGTGATTTGTTTTTCTTTTCAATCCCTCGCTTCAGAAATTTGATGTTTCTTCAAAGAGGGTAGTGAATTTGTGTTTGGGGAAAAACTTGGAGTTTCTTTCGAATTAAATTTTCTTTTTCGTATCGCATATTTTGAAAGTTTAGAATACGTTTCATTAGTTGAATGAAATGCATGAACGTTTTTCTCTAAAGTTTAAATACATTATATTGGGAAGGAAACGAACAATTTTAATAAATTTTCTAAACTACTGAAGTGTTTAATTACCCAAATTACTAAGCACTTAAAGGAAACAAATAAATTAAACTCAGTGGCGCAACAGCACATTGGAGGCCATGTCCTAGGGTGCCCATCCCAGTTTTCGAGAACGCGGGCCCTGGTGTGAAGAAGCAGATATTCCCGTCGAGTAGTCGGCCTGACGTGGAACTCCCAGCGTTTAGTTCCCAAGAAAGCTCGGTCCTCCTTTTATCGAGCCCACTGAAGGGATGAACCCTGCACAGCCCGGGAATCGAACCCCGGACCTGTGGCATAGTAGTACGGAAGGCTACCCCTCAACCACTGGACCTCTCAAGGGAAAAATAGTAAGTGAAAATGTTTAAAACGTTATATGACTTTTACATTATACTGGTCTACAAATGTTACACTGGTCTACAAGAAAAAATATGATAAGAATAACATTTTTCATTCAAGAATAAAAAGTGATTTTTCTCAAATAAATAAATTATATATTTATAAACATATAGATATTGAATTTTTTCTTGGATAACATCATATCAAAAAATATTTTTCGCAAGAACAAATTTAAGAAGTCTTCTGTTAATATAATATAAGAATGAATTAAGTTAATAATTGCAATTAAAGTTGCCTAAAGCGTAGATAAAATTACTTAACTTTGTATTAAAAAGTCCCCTAAATGCAATTAAGAACAAATGAAACGGATTGAAACCAAAAAATAATCATTAATACTTCTGTAGAATTTAAGACTTTAAGGCAAAATCGAAAGATTTAATCATCGTTTCGTTTTGATTTCATGTATTTCTTCATAGAATTATTTAAAGTTGGTGCGAAGAAAAAAAACCTGACTCTTTTTTTCATACGGTAACAGTTATTGCTTTTACGTAAAGGATTCCTTTTGGAATGCAATTTATTAATTATTTATTTTTGCTTCCCAAATTTTAAATGAATTTGAAAACACAAATAATTTTATGATTTATAAGTATTTAATAATTTCGCTAAGCGTTAATAACTGTGATAAAACCGAAAATGTTCATTTTTTCTATTTAAAATCTTTTTTCATTAATTAAGTTATTTTCAATATTAAAATACTGTACAATTAGTTTACAAGAACATTTTCTCAGGTAAATAAATAAATTAATTAGTAGATCCACACAGGAAAAAAATTTTGAATTTTTATCAAAGCATTTCCGTCATAAACACTGAACAAGTAAATTTAGAACTAAAAAACACAGTTTTTATAGGTTATTTAAAACTATTAATGACGTCAGTCTTGTGCTTAATGAAGCAGCAATTCATTAATGCAACTTTCAATTTGCAGATTACTGAGGATTTTAGTTATACATTCTTTAAAACATAAAATATTTAAGTCCGCTAACTTAAAGGTTCTTTCAACATTTAGCGTCATTGTTTAGTTTCTTGTCCTTGTTAGTTTTGCAGTTAAAAAAAAAATCATAAATACATGAATAAATTACTGCAGTACTTTAACGAAAGATCACGATCGAAGTACGTCCGTTCATTAGGTTACTTTTTAAATGAAATAGATAAGATCTTCATGTTTTAAAACTGTTAATATATTTTTACACAAAAATTATTTTGCAGAAAATGAAAGTGCACAAAATTGTAATATTGTGAAAACAAGATGCTTGTTTCTCTCTAAATTGCGTACATTTTTATTTTTTCTGCTCTGCATCTCATTAATAACAGTAACATGTTACTGCTGTTGGTCGTACTCAGTTATTAGTTAAACTGGAATGATTCAGTGATAAGTATAATAAGTACTCTTCTGAAGGTGGTAATTTTGTTTTTAAACCAATCAGCTACCAATTTACCCCTGCTGAGCTAATATTTAGAATCCCAATGTTCACTGTAGCAAAATAATAATAAAATAAATAAATTAATTAATTGATAATAGTAATAATAATACTGAGAATAATAATAATATATCGCAGAAAATGAAAGTGCCCAAAATGATAATAATTGCTAACGTGAAAACAAGATATGTGCTCACACTAGATTACGCACATTATTATTTTTCGGCTCTGAAGAACATCTTATACTCAACTGCAAAGTTTCTTGACAATGGAAAAATAAGCTGAGAGCAAGCGAAGAAAGTAGTTCTCAGCGCGGGGTCCAATTTTCAGGTTAAATTAAGCACTTAGCTATAGAAATATGATAAGGTATTTTGACACACATATATATAGCGTTCATTTGTCATAATTTTCAAAAAATGTTATATATTTTCAATTTTACGAGAATCGCAATGCGTAGTAATACCTTCATTTAGAACTGAACACTCTTCCGATAAGCTGTTTGGCAAGATTTGGAATTGTTTATGTCTGATTCGCTCGCTCTGGCGTTCGCTGCAGTTGATTGTATTGTTTGAAAGCCTTTTGCTTAAAGCTAAATAGGCATCATTAGTCTATTAGTTAATATCGTTATCATTATTTCTATTTCAATTAATATCGTTATTTTTCATTAAAAACAAACTTACGTAAGAAAACAATTAGGCGCAGGAGGTAGCAGAGGGGGAAAAAATCATTTATTTGAAAAATGAAACTGTTCAATCGGGTGCTTAATCGGATTATTTCGCCAAGTTGGTAGCTTGGCGTCTTCTCGACCTCCTCCTTATAACCCAGCAACAGAGCTGTTTACTCATTGCTTCTGCCGCACGTCGTGACGTCATTGTCAAGAAACGTTACAGTCTATTATAATGTTATTGCTCATACTCAGTTATTAGTTAAACTGGTATGATTCGGTGATAAGTATAATAAGTATTTTTTGGAGGAGGTACTTTTATTTTTAAACCAATCGCAGCGTATATTTTAACCTCAGCTGATATTTGAGATATCAGAGTTCATTGCAGGGAAAAAACCACTCTTATTTTTAATTTATTATGTTCCATTTTAATACTAGTATTTTTACAAATAATTACAATAAACCTTCTGCATGTGAAGAATGTAGCAGTCATTTACAACTGTCAACTCTTATGGCCCAATGAAATCACAGCTTCATTAAATGCACATTAAAGGGAAGTCAGTTTTATCAGTTATATTCTTAAAGGAAATGTAATAACTGAAAGTAAACTTGAATTTTTATTTACCTTCATCTAAAATAAGAATATTTAAGTAAGCCAATAAAATATATTTTATATTTATTGAATCGTTTCCAGTGAATCAAAAGATGAATATTAAACTACTAAAAACTAGTTTGTGTGTCTTATTAAAACTTAATTCCAAAATGACAGTTGCAAGTGATAAAATTCATATTTATGTTACAATGCTGCAAATTATGACATATATACAAGTGGGAACAATACAGAAACAAATTACCTATGTTTTATTAAAGCAATAACCTATGTGATTTATCCGAAGGAAAATTCTTTTTGGAAGCAAGACACCTGTGTTGTTTCCTATATCAACCAATCATGTCTGTTATTTGTCAGATTATTTAACGATTTTTCTGAGAAAAAATTCTTCTAAACAATCAATTTATTCTAATCATTATACTATTCAGCCGAGTTTAGAGTAAAAGTATGTTTAAGTCTATTCCAAATATAAAAACAAAACATAAAAACAACTTTTTTTTCCAGTGATGCAATTTATTTCTTTGTCTAAAAAAAGTATATAAGTTACACACCATGAACATTGGCCACTGATAATAAAAAAATGCTAAACATATGTTTATATATTAATTTTTGTAAGTTTAATATTTATTATGTTTTTCCTGACTTCTTACAGTTAAAAATATATATATGTATATATATACATATATATATATATATATATATATATCATTGCAGTGATTTTTAAAATAAAATTCATCTATTAGGTCTAAAAGTACGTTTTGCGACTACTGTCAGAAGAACATTTGACAAGTACAAAATTGCTCTTTTGAGAAATATTTCCCTCCGCAAAGATTGGAAAGCTTTTTTTTTTTTCGAAAAACATGCAATGGCATTTCTTTCTGGATGGCTGGAGGGAAATTTTATTGAAATGGACTTTCAAATTTCTAAACATTATGCTATCATGTTAAATTTGCTTAAAAGTCAGTTAAATTTTAAGAGCAAAAATGAAACTATTTTAAAGGGCCATTTTTTTAACCTTAAGAGTTATGCTATTCTCCAATGTTTAAATAATGATTCTCAAAATGAAGATGTACCAATTGTACCTTATAGTTTGATGTTAGCTCCTTGAGAAGTTTTGTGGACATCATTGGGCAACTCGGCATATGATTTAATAGGAAAAAAGAAGGGCATTTAATGAATTTGTTCAAAAGAAAAAAAATTTAAATTAAGTATTGTAGCTTTGAAAATTGAGTATTTTCATTTTAAGAGAAAGCTGCATTGTACTTAACATTTGTTTATCTCATAAGTGTTTCTGTTCTTTGTCGTTGTGTTTATTTGATTTAAAAACTAAACTTTTCTATTATCTCTTATTTTTGCATTTTTTGGTCCTGAACTTTCTTGTTAATCATATCGTCGCTGCAACTGTCTAATAGCATTCGAAATTTAAAATTCATGTGCAGACTTTCACGATTTTCTCCTGTTTAAACTCACAATTAATATGGATGCATTATGGAATACTTAAATAGTGAAATAGAAACTATTGTATCATGTGTTTGAATACATGATCACATAGATAAAAAAAGACTGCTGTCAAACGCAATCATTTAATCCATGGATGGAATTATTTTATGCGAACATTAGTGATAAAAATAATATTATATATTTCAATAATTACACTTAATTCACATAACGATAGCGATAAATCATATTTTTAAACTGAACACTGTATGAAATAATAATCAATTTTGTGCATATATCGTAATTTATACAGTTATAATGAAATATATATATTTACCATACTCTTTTTCTTTGTGTACACCATCCTTGTAATTACAATACTTGCTGGAACCCCAATACACGATTCGCAGTTACATTTAAGAACTAATTGAACATCCTGACTTTACATTTGTTTCTCTTTTCATGTCTTGAATTTTGTTTCTCTTTATTATTCACAAGGAGAAAAAGGAAAAATGATAAGTAAAATAACAGCAATGGCTCTAAAATATTTTATGTCCAGATATTGATCCTTAGAAAGATTTACACCTCTATTTAAATTCTTCCGAAAGGAGGGGGAAGTAATATTTTCTTTCAAAATGATTCACGATTTTACTAGCATTGGTATAGTAAGAGAAGGCTTTCTTCCCTTTAATGTACGTTTACTTTTAAAATTCAATTTCTTTCTCTTCCTCAGTTGCAAAGAGAAGTATTGTGACAAAAATAATAAGCAATTGTATTAAGCTTTGATTTAAAAAAAAATCATAATGGTGCAAGGTTAAGTTTTATGCGTTACTTTCTAAAACTTAAAAAACGAATGAAGAAAAGAAAAAAATAAAGAATTAAAGAAAAAAAGATGAAGAAACAACTCTGAGTTGTCCAAGTATATTTTCTGATTCTAGTACAAAAAAAAAAACATATTTTTAAAAAATCGGAAAAAAGTCAATTTTAAATGCGTATTAAAAAAAAAAAAAGGTTCATTACCATATCAAATACAGAAAATCTAAAAAGAAATAATTGATCAACTTTTAATTTCGTATTTAAAAATTGCCTTAATGTTTATTACGCTTTACAGTGATGTTACATTTTAAAATGACGCAATATGAACATTGGTACAACATATCTTTGGAAATACAAGGGTATGTTTTAAAACAACTAATGCCTGTTGATTTTTTCAAATTTGCCTTTACTCAAATATATATTTCTTAAGCATTAGATTACTTCATTGAAATAAATCTATTAATCCATTTAACTAAAACATACTAACTAAACATACATCATAACCAAAAACGTAATATGAAAGTTCTTTTCTGCCCTCCATTTACGTATTTTATTTGGGACATTCCACATCTATTCAACAGTTTTTGATCCTCATCATTTCATATTTTCTCGAAACTTGGTACAGGTGTACTATTGGTAAAAACTAAGAAAACCATGGAATTTTACCTGGATATGTGTATTCGTTCTTTAATTACAGGGGGGGGGGGTATTTCGTAAAAAGGGGGTAAAAAACTGAATGGCAGTTATTTCTAATTGAGATAGAGATATGAAATATATCGCATTTTACAGCATTTTTTATGTTCTTTCCAATGATATGCTACACTATACAGTTTATGACGTAAGATATCGTTTTCAAAATCTAATTAAAAATTAAAATTCAATTTTATCGCAAATTTCGTAATTAAAATGTTTTAAATTAATTTTATGAGAATGTAGTAGTGCCCTATGTCACAGGTTAAAATTAAAATTTGGGTTTGTAATGGCTTCATTTTCAAAAGAATAAAAGAAAAACTGAAGCTCTAGTTCTATTTATTTATCTCTATATTCAGATTAACTAATATCTCAACACTAAAATTGACATTTCATGAAATTAACGATGGGCAGGAGTGTATACATATTCCCCAAGATCTGTTTGCCATTTTAATTGCAAGAGAGCTTCATTTGTTTGCCACATATTACTTTCAAGTGGAAAGAATTTCAGACTTACAGAAGTTATTTTTAATTGGGTAACGTTAAACTATGTTGTTACAAATTGAAATGTATTATCTACAGCACATTGATGACAATACTACTAATACTAATAATAATTATACAGCTGTTTGAGTGATCAGTAAAACACATAACCAATCTAGACTTTGCATACTCAATCCAATAGGACAAAAACGAAATCTAAAAAGGTTCTTGAAAAATCGTTTTGATCAAACACATAGCATTAAAGGAGCGCAGAAATATCATGAATTCATTCCTAAAAGAACGTCAAAACTGTTGGTTAAAACATTTCCTTTTCAGAAGCGAGTGAAAATGAAGTGTCGAAATCTTTCGACAATTCTACTTGTCAAACATGTCTACCTACCTAAGTGCTGTTCAAGCAAACTGATGCCTCTGATATCAGAAAAATAAGTTAATTCAGTGTGTCTACAAGTAACGAGAGTCCCGAAAAGTTACGAATTTGGAAATCAGTTACGACAGTAACGAAAAAAGTCACAAAAATTACGAAGAGGTCACAAATATTTTTATTACAACAGAACCGGTCTCTTACAAAAGGCTTCAAATATCTGTATCCAACTATCCGGAATACGATCCGGTAACTGCAAGAGATATCCGGTTATCTGTCATGTTACATTTGATTTTTGAAATTTCATTAATTAAAATGTTTTATAAATATATGAGAATTGAAAACTTACTACCTGTTTGGAATCTGTGGGATGTCTTAGAATATACAAATTTCAAACATCAGATTCGGTTCGTATCAATATCCGATGCATCACCGAATGGTCATGAAACGGTCAAGAAAAACCACAAAATTTCACTTTTGAAAATTTGAAGACGCCCTTTTATGTTCCATCCTTCTAGCAATCACAAAACAATTTTTCTTTAGAACATTCTATCATGAATAAGTGCTGTAACATTCTCTCGGCCACTTTTCTCTAATGTGAAAATATAAATATAAAACTCAATTTTTATTAAAAAAATGTTTACTAATAATTTTACATCTCTCATCGACTTTAAAGTAATGTGTTGCAAACAAATGAAGCTCTCTCGAATTTGAAATGTCAAACAGATCTTATTACTTAATAGTAACTTTTACTTCAGACACTGGGGAAATGTATACTCATATCCATGTTGACTTTCATGAATTAGACTTGTTGACTTTCATTAGTGGTATTAGTTAACGTGAATAGAAAGTCAAACTTAATGGACACAGAGCTACAGTTTTTTTTTCCGATGAAGCCATTACCGTTCCGAGTTTTACTTTCAACCTGTGACATAGGACAATACACAAGTTCTTATAGAATTAATTAAAAAAAAATAATTGTGCACTTTGGAAAAAAATTGGATTTGAAATTTTAACTAGATTTGGGGAAAACATTACAAACTATATAGTGTAGCATATCATTGAAAAAAACAGAAAAATGCTGTAAAATGAGACCTATTTCATATCTTTATCTCAATTAGGAAAGAACCTATAGCAATTCGATCAACTGCCATTTACTGTTTTTTACCCTATTTTTAATGACATTTACATCCATGTGAATAAAGAACGAATACACATATCCGGGTAAAATTTCATATTTTTCCTAGTTTACCAATTTGTACACCAGTACCAAATTTGGAAAAAAACTGAGATGGTGAAGTCTAAAATTGTCTTTTTTGTGTTAAATTGACATGGAATGACCCATTTTGCTTGTGTAGATATTTTATGTTCGCAAGCGAAAGTATTGCACATTGTCGCAAATGTAATACATATGATAACGTTAAGAGACTGCTTTTTTGTTTTACTTGTAAACGCACCCCTAAGCTCGCAAAAATGCAGATCGTTTGCAGTTTTTCTCTTTTAGCATTATTATTGTGGAGCCACTGGACGCATTTTTACAGTTTGGTTTTGTTCAATTTTAAAGGACTTATTTTAAATATCATTTTGTTAAAACATACAGGATTAAAAAAATAGTGTTTTAAGTAAATTTATGTTTAATGCTGTTAACATTTGCTATACCACAAATGCTGTAGGTATTTCGCACGAACGTTTTTCTTTAAAGAAAGCTAACTCACATTCTTTAGAGTTTAAGAAAAATACAGTATTAGGTAAATCAAATTGTTAGTACCCAAGTAGCGTGTTACAACTCATAAGTTAATACTCATATAAACGCTATCGCAACGATATTTCACCTTAAAGTCGCATATAAAATCACGCCCCCAAATCAAGTATAAAATAAATTAAAAAGATAAATTTCAAAATATTCTTTTCTTGTTTTGTTATTCTTGCATTACTTTTAGGATTGTCGCAGTTATCTTGATGAATATTGTTTTACATAACTTATCCCATACAAAAAACAGGCGACGTTTTTTTCTACCTCTCATTTCGAATAAATATGCAGTAAAACTCACGGAGCGTATAACGGCGTGCCTCATTTCCATGCCAATGATTGTTAATATTAGAAAAAGAAAAAAAAATGTCTGAAAAAGTATCTCTTTTTTTTATTCAAAGTTTTCCCATAAAAGTATGTAAATCTTAAATATCTATCATAAAAGAAAAAGTATTTTGAGAGTAATTTTTGCACCAAAAAAATAGGTACACCTTTTGAAAAAAGAAAGAACATTATAACCATTATTGAGGCATTTAGAAAATATGGATTTTCTATAAAAGTAGTTTTCTAATGAGAAGTGAAAACTTTCATCTAAAACTGATCTGTCACAAAACGCTTTTTTAAAAAGACATGGCAGGGAAGTTTTTCATTTTTGATGTACAGAATGTTTCAAAGAAAGTATTAGATATAACAAAAAAAGAAAAAAAAACATTCCCCTTGAAGAGTATATCCCCCTCATCAAGGGTAAAAAATACATGATTGCGAATTTAGTGTAGGAAAAAAAGTGAAGTTTCTTATAATTAAAAAAACTATAATGAGAGATAGCAAGCGTTATTAGGAAAAGCGAAAGTACGAATTAAAAAACAAAAACGTTAACACTACATTAGCTTTACTTTGTTAAGCGGTATTAAACTACTAGGAGGGCAAAGGTAAATATTTCGCAATGTAATGTTATTTGCATGATAATATTCGACGTTTTGAATTAGCATGTATTTTACGGATGCGTCATTATTTTTATGTTGATAAATCATCTGCATAACATAGTGATTTCTAATGATTTTTTTTCATTTAATCAAAATCAATAAAATGGAACAATATGTAAATTACGACGTTTTTCGAAAAATTAATTTACAATTGATCATAAAATCAAAATGTGCCGTGAAAATTTGGAGTGCATTCAAGAAATTGTCTGAATTTTATCAGTGTTTCCTAACACTTCGCATGTTTGAATACGTATGCAATCTGCGCAGTTTGTTACTAAGTAGGGCTAGGCGGTAGATTTTAATACCGCGATACATCGCCTTTCAGATATCGATATTTCCGATATATGGACAGGTTGTAATTTATATATAACTATAGACGTGCGCATGGAGGGAGCCAGAAGTACCCCAATCGCCCCAGCTGGCAGTTTTCTTTCTTTTCCTCGTTTTTTTGCGTAATCCTTACAAATGCTCTATTGCTCTCAATTCTGCAAAATTTTACATGTAGAAGCATCTAGAGCCCAATCTTCCAGGTGAAATCTGAATCCCTAAAACACGGGTACAATGGTACCCGCAGTTAAAAAAGATGAGTACACTTATGTACATAAGGCATTAGGAACGTTTATAGTGTCAAAAAGAAAAGTCTTTTAGTTAGTATAACGTAAATGTAAAATCACTATGAAGCAGTTATTTTTCTAATCAATTTTATGATTATATTATGTACTTTTTAATATTTGTAAAAATACAAACAATCTACATTCTACAGATGTGAATTAAAATGCACGTTATAAATGAGAACATTCTGTATTTTTAAGTCTATGAATTAGTTAGAAAAAGTAAGTAAATGTAGAATAAAAACAAGACACTGGTTAAGTCTCGCACTCGACCATGAGAACGAGTAATGTCCCCGACTGAAATCCAAATTAAAACCAAAGGAACAGTAAACAAGCAAATTACCGAAACGTGCACTGTGAAAAGGTACAGTTCTACAATCAAACAAAGCAATACGCCTGACAGAATGCCAAAAAGAATTTATTCATGTTCAAGGGAGGAAGTGCTGGTACAAGGAATGTACCGTTTTTGCTCCCGTTCTAGCTCGTTTTGAATACTTGATTTCTTCTAAACTGATGCTATATGCCAGTTTATAAATTTAGTTGCATTCAAAAAACCGTGAAGCAAACGTTCTGATTCGCTTGCTAAATAAACGCGGCAAAACTAACTTTCCTAAAAATCGAATGGATTCGTCCTTTCCTTTCAGCGCAGAAGCGTCCAAATGTCAAAAGTACGCGGTCGAACTGTATCTCACACAAAGTTTCGGAAGTTTACGCGGCGTCCAACTGGTATGATGATGCTCGTTACTTACAGAAAAAAACAATTACTGCATTTGTGTTGATAGATGCTTGATATTCCCACAAAAATTAAGTTAAAGTGCATCCGAAAATACCAACGGAATACCGAAGAGTTCCGAAAGGCTTTCCGAACGGAATACCACACCCTTGTTGCCGTCGCCAACGAAACGAATGATACACAAATTCACCCTCTAATCTGTTCTTAAAAAAACACATTTCACTGGCTATACATTTGATTCCATATAGTTCTATGTTTATGATCAAATAATATATCACATTTAAGGTTGCTGACAGTCTTAACGTTACTATAAAAAAGAAAAAAAAAAGAAAAACACTTTCAATGTGCCTCAGATTTGTTTTGAAAGTAGTAATACTGTTTCCTTTTTAATTGTTTTCTAATCATAAGTCTTACAGAGTAGAAATTTTTGGCGTAAGATAAGAGGGGAAAATTTAAATTTGAGAACATCGGTAGTCCGGAGGAAACGGATGTGATCCTATTTTGTTTTAACGCAATTAATATTATTAAAATGAATGCTTAAAAGTAATGGAACTGTAACGTTCTAGCCTTGAGCATTTTTATACATAATGTAATCTTCTATCAAGGAATCATTAATTTTATTACAATAATGGCAACAAAGCCGTTGAAAGTTAAATCTTAATTAGCAGACATAAACAAATGCGATTGTTTTTTTCCCTCTGGAAGTATTTTTGTGGAATCGTGTAACAGCCCTAAGAGCTCGATTGTTTCTTTCTGCGCAATTACGGGGAAGTTATAGTGCAACAAATCGGCCAACCTTTTACTAATTCATTGTAGAAAAGTTTTAATAACTTAGATGCATATTGTCTTCAGTTCTTTAATTTCTATGTCTGTGAGACGTTGATTCATCTGTAGAAAGAAGTTTGTTTTTTCTGCCAGAAAAGAAAAAAGTTCTGTGCCATGTTACATGTCGTATTTATGCAGATAATCCCTCTAAGAATAAATAAAGAAATATACTGCTAGTTTATGTTCCAGATTTCATACTTTGCACGTTTTCCAGCTTTCGAAGTAGAATCATGGTTGAATATAATTATAACACCTTTGACAATCCCAACTGCATAAATATGTACTACGAGTAATAACTTGTAATAAAAAATAATTTCACGTTAAGAACAATTATTTTTTATTACAGTTTACTTGTACAAAGTTAAATTAATATTATAATAACTTGTAGTTTGTTAAGTTACGTAAAACTGAACATTCGACATCTGTGGCTACCAGTTTAAAAGTTGTAAACAAATGCATAAATGAACGCTTGAGATCTGCGACTACCAGAAGGACGATGTTTCGAGTAAGTAGCATTTGCGTTATTAAACCTGTGTCATATTTTTAATTATGTGCATAGATACTTAATGTTCAAATTAAATCAAATCTGAATAAATAATGAATGAATGAATAAATCAATGGAAGAATGGAGTGAGTGAAATAGTAGTTGAAAAAGCGGGATAGTAGTTGATAAAAACCGAGATCGATTTTTTTCATATATTTAACACTGGTGATAAAGCAAAGTGTAGATAAATCAAAGATTTTTATTTTTCACACAAAATGCCGAGCCGCACACGATTTTGTGTAAAAAATATTATTGAGATGCATTTTGTTTTTCATGGCCAACTTAAAATGTTAACATTTCCTAAATATTGTTACTTTTTAACACATCGCGAAAAAACTCTAAAAGTGCAGAAGGGAAACTTAGTGCTTCTTTAAATTTAGGAAGAACTTGTTTATGTCAAAAAACTAGGTTTCTTGATAACAGTTTCTCAATAAAATTCTTGTTTTCTGTTCTCTGTAAAACTACAAAGAAAGATTTGTTAACTTACGTAAAACTGAACACTCGAGATCTGTGACAACCAATTTAAAACTTGAGAACAAATTTATAAATAAACTCTTGAGATCTGTGTCTACCAGTTAAAAAAAATGTCAAAAATGCATTATATGTAGTTGGCGTATAATTTAACTTCAGCTTAACACGTTCGCTGCCGACCACGCGCCAGCGCGGGATGTCAATCTCTTGCCACAATGCCAGCCACGTGCGAGAGTTTACAGCGTTGTGTGAAGCGATGTCTCAGCCAGCCACAAGGCAGCGAACGAAGTGCTGGAGGTGTTATTGGCCAAGCGGGCTGAGGCACAGAAATCAAGGCGGCTCAGACTCAACTGAGCAGCGTGCCGAATCTGAAGGCGTCATTGGCCGAGCGGCCTGAGGCACAGGAATCAAAGCGGCTTCAGCTCAACTGAGCTCCCCTTGTGTGCCAGAAATAGTAAGTCAGCGTACTCGCACGGTAAGTCGCGACTGCGGCATATTATGTATTGCAATCAATAAGTCTCTGCGATTTTACGTCAGACTTTGGGTAAAGGATTTCCCCAGATGATTCTCATGTACGTATTTTCTTTTGAAGCAAATAAAATTTTCGAAAATATTCAGGGAACGAAAGCGAAACTCAGCATAGAAATATTACTAAAACCTTCAATTGTCGCATAGTAACAAGTGAGACTATCAAAGTGTTTATACGAACTTTTGGCTATTATTTCGAGAAAAAAAATCTTCAGTTAAAAATTGACCCTCGAATTATAAAACAAAATATTAACACTTAAAAAAAGGGCTAATATTTATTTAAAAAAATATTAGCGTTGATTAATATACGAAGTTCAAGGGACAGAGAAAAACCTTCGAATTAAAGGAAAATCATAATAAAAGACTTTCGAATCTTCGACTCAAACAAATTCAGTACATATATGTACATTCATGTGTGTTGAATGACATTAAAGAAATTTATTACTAGAACACACTGGAATATTACTCAAAATAAATTAAAAGTTAACATAACTTCTATTTTTAATGATTAGGGAAAATAATTTTTGCGTGTAATGTACTAATGTATGGCATGATTTGGACATTACATCAAAAAAGATATGACTGTAAACTGAGGAAAAAGCAAACAAACTTTAAAACGCTATAAATTCCCATTTGAAAATCCAGAAAACTTAATACTTTTTCCTCAAGTAAATTCAATTCAAAAACTAAGGAATGGAACTCCAAAACCCGAAAAGTTGAAAATGTAAAGAATGCAGGGAAAAATATGAATATCCTATCTAAGTTTCAGCGAAAAAAGAAAAGCTTAAGGAAAATTTAGTAAGATATATCGATATACTACTGCCAATACTAGAGGAGGATTTTTATTCAAAACTCAGCTTTTTTCCCCTGGATTTGGCCCGAGACGTAAAAGCCTTCAAGAATATACGAGAAATCATTAAACATTTTAAAGCTTTTCGCAGTGTTTCTTTTCTGATTTCAACTTTTACTTATGCTTGTGAACTTTCAACGGAAAATGTTTCACACAAAATGCCTTTTACTTTTCCTTTTACGGTATAGTTTATAAATGAATTTTTAACATCTGTTATTTTCTTATAATGAATGAATATGACGTTAACTATGTTCCTTCAATACAAAACACAAAATTTCCATATAAAATACATTCATTAATTTTACTAATTCTGTAGGTACTTATAATTAAGATAATTTTTAAAATGTGGCATTATATATTGTAAACTCAATGTTAATCGTAATATAAACTGAAATTGCCTCGTTGAGTTCAAGAGAGTATTACTTTGCATTTTTTTGGAATAACATCAGGAAAATGCAATTCATATATCGATAACATCTTTTAAAAATTTGTATTGGTTTATTTTAATTTTGCTTTTGAAAAAAAATATCAATCTGTAAAACAAACAACCCCTTTTATTACGTACAAACACGACTGTTACTAATGCGAAAACACCAAATTACATTTTCATCTGCATTTTTTTTTTTCAATCAAGAAATGAGGTTGTAAAACTTATTATTGCTTTAAAATCTAGTTTATCTGTAACACCTGTATCTCTGTCAAAACGTTGGTTTTCACTTAAAAGCAATTACAAATATACTTGTCAATTTGTGTTTAAATACATCGCTTTGAGCAATACATCATGATGTCTAATTAAGTTGTGCTAGGCTATTTTTAGATTTGCCCTGACTCAATATTTTCCTCTGTTTCAAAGAGAATAAAAATATATTGTGTTTCAGAAATATCAGTGTTTCTCTTAGGTTGTCATTTGAACCTTTAATGAATTTTAAAAAGTACATTAGAATTTTTAAACTTTTTTTGGCTTTAGAAAAAAAAAATTAAAAAATAAAAGTGTATAATAATGATTTTTTTCAAAATATTTACTTGAGTTACTCTGCTACAAGCATTAAAAAAAGCGTTACTCAAATGTAAAAGATATATGAACCTATACAATCAGCATATCAATTTCATTAATTTATAATGCTCGTTTTCATGCAAATATTACTAGAGTGATGCAATGAAGATGATTTCATGTTTTAATAAATATATATGAAGTAATGCTAGTGATATTTTTAGTAGTTAAGTAATCCGTATATGTATGTTTCGGAGTTTTAAGGAGCCTTCTTTCTAATGCTGCAAGGGAAAACAGTAAGCTGATTTTTTTTTTTTTTTTTTTGAGTTTTAGTCAGAATTGATCCGTGTGACGTTCGACCTAGATTTATCTCAATTGCTGCGTTATTTTTCTATTTCACAACCACCAGGGTAGACAAAAAGCTGGCCTGAAAGTAAAAGTGATTATTTTATCAACTCCCAACATCAAGTTTGTCACATTAGTTAACGCTTAGTTTTGGATGCAAGCTTATTTCATATTACTTAACAACTGGCGCTGGATGCGCCAGTTGTTAAGTTATTTCATATTAGCTAACACTTAACTTTAGATGCAAGATTATTTCATATTAGTTAATACTTCGCCTTAGATTCAAGATTATTTTATAAAGTTACCACTTAACTTATTTCAAGTAACCCTTTTCATCGGTTAAAATACTCAAAAAGCAGAATCGCATTTATTCTAAAAGGATGAAAAATTCATTTCGTGAAATAGATACAATAAATTAGTGTAAGAAAGTTTGTAATATTCAAACTGAGTTTCTCTATGCGTAACATGACATAATTAACAAAAACATAAATAAATAAATAAGTAAATTAATAAATAAGTAATTAATTCAATAAAACTGATAAGTAACAAAAATGTTACCAAGTAAAAAACTCTCGAATGGGCATAGATCAATTACAAAAAAAAAAAAAAAAAAACCACTACAGACACACAGCTGAATTTATGTAGTAAAATATTGTCAGGAGCACATTGTTTTGAAGCTTTATTTATTTATTCTACAGAAAAGTCTTATTTTAATCTTTGGAAACTTTTTTCTGCAAACTGAATATAAGTATTAAAAATTTGAAAATAAAATTAAAATGTATTCATCATAACAATACTTTCTATAAAGATTAGTCGTTTATATAATATGTTTTGTTACGGTCTGCTTTAAACTGATCTTGCTAAAATCTCTAATCTGAGCCATAAGTTAGAATATTTTTCTCCCTAATCGTCATGTTTATTCATAAGTCACATTCTCAGACATCTATTTTCTAAAGACTTTAACTTGATAATTATGCATCAGTAGGTTTATTATTGCGTCAAAATCAATATTTGTATGTTATAGTTAACGTTGCGACGAAGTCCCAACCAAATCACTGATAAGAAATAGTATAAAATACATTAAATAGGTTGAAAATAGAGGTAGCTTGTCGGAAATGTGACGAGTTTAAACATTGGAAGTTGTAAATCGATGGATATTTCATTAAGCTACCAAAGCGCAAAGATAAATAGTAAAAATTCATTTGCAAGTTTTTTTTTTTTTAAATTAACTAACTGGGAGCTGCCGGTAATGGTTGGCTTGATTTGAACATTTTATAAAACAAGTTTGTTTTAAGGAAGGTACCGTAAATTGTGAAACTAAGATAACAGAAATGAACAATTATTTGGCTAAATACTACTTTTTCTTTTTAGTAATAGAAGCTCGAATGTATACATTTTATTTTAAGTTAAATTCTTCAAGTAATTCACTCACATACACAAACGCACAGATATATTTATACATTCTGTGAGGTTTTCAATTAAAACGGATTACTTGAGTTAATGAAAGAAATCAAAATAAAATGATTAACATTCTAGGATGTTAAACATAACAAAGAATTATAAAAACGTATTAAAAGAGAGAAAAATTGAGAGAGAGCACACAAAATAGAGATAAATGACGAGCGCTGGGGAAAACAAGATGTGCGTTCAAACCCTAAATAGCCAGAAAGAGCATTTGTGCTGCTATTTTCACCATTTCACAAATGACAGAAACACGTGATGGTTATTGCGCATGCTCAGTTATTAGTGAAACTGGGTCGAAGTGGTGATAAAGATAATAACCACTCTTTTGAAGGAGGGATGTTTATTTTTAAACTAATCGAAAGGATACTTTTACTGCTATTTCAGCTAAAATGCGAAATCTTTATGTTCTCTACAGCGAAAATCCTTACTGTAACGAATTATTATCCTCATGCATTGATCTGTTTCAAATCATTATGTGACTTGGTAAGAGATAAAGAGAGTGTGGAGCAATGCATTTAAAATGGTTACATTTCTATATTCATACTTAATTTTATTGTTTTGAACACTTAAATAGTTTTATGAAAGACATTAAAACTTTCCATTTTGCCGCATGCAAACGATAGCCAATGTTTACTTGAAGAAACAGGTAATTCAGTGTTGTTTTAAATAAGAATTGACACACTGATTCTTCATATTAGTCCACGATGAAGGAACGCTCTTTCAATCGTTACACATTTACAATTTAAAGATATAAAATTAAAAGAAAAATCAATTATTTTTATAACGTCTTATTTGAGGAAAAATTACTTTTACCATTGGATGAAATCTAAAAGGCTACCTAAATGGTTTTGAGGTATAGGGTCATCCCACGTCAACTGGACCAGTGGTCCCCACTCGGGGCCGTGGTAGCCTAGTGGTTAGCACGTCGGACTTCCACCTGGAAGGTCGCGCGTTCGATACCCACTGAAGGCCACCATGTATACTTGGGGATATGTGCATGTAAAATCCGTAGACCCCACTACCTCTCCCCGTGCGTAAGCAATCCTAAGGCCTCGGCTAACAGGTAGGGGTCTGGTGGAGAAAAGTGGTCCCCACTCGACCATCACCGATTTTGATAAAATTTTGCACGAAGTTTCTGGTAGGTATAAAACTAAGCTAGCCAAATTTATAGACCTTGAAAGTAAAAACTCAAGTTGCAAGGGGCGTTTAAGTTTAGGGACCAAAATGGCTGCCTCTGATGAACGAACCAAGTAGCCTTGTTTGGATGTACCTGGAGAGCCCCATAATGAAAATACAACTCCGAAATTTTTTTAACCAAGACAACGTTTTGTGCTTAGTCTAATAGCAAAGTTTAAAGGACAACCAAGCAAGTTCTTTTCTATTGTGTTCAGTCAAAGTTGGCTGAAAATTCAACTTGACAAAGATTTCAAAACTTTAAACTGCTCTAACTCGTCAGTAACTAAAGTTATGTACTTGTAACCTGGTATATATCTAAGTCAACTACTTTTCGACATATTCTGAAAATTTCAAAAATTTCATTAAGTTAGGTTTTGATTTATATTTACCTAAACATGCAGCGGTTTTCAAAAATGGCTAATTTTGATCACTTTTGAACCATCATATCTGAGGGGGAACCAAATGAATTTTCTTCGTTTAACTTTTATTAGATAGAAGAAAGCTTTTTCCACCAAACTTGAAATTTTTAAGAAGGTGTTTTTTCGTCAGCTGGAGAAAAAATGGTTCAAATTTGACTTAAAAACCATGATGATATGTTCGCATTTTTAGCTTCAATTTAGCTTTTTTGACATTTAAAAAAACATTTAAAAAGAAAGAAACTTGCGTTGGGTCCTGTACAGCTCACACATACTCGCATTTGACCCATAAATCAATATTATTTAAAAAAATTGACTTATTTTTGGAAGATGAGAGTCAAACTTTGACTGGGTAAATTTTCGACCAAAAGACATTCTAAACTGAAAAATGGATTTGCAGTTTTGCTCAATATGCTTTATATTGTGATTTATTAATAATAGAACTAGAAATATTGTAAAATGAAAGCAGGTGCAAAAAGATTTCGCACGTCTGCCGCAAAACTCTCTTACCGTTTGTAACAGGTGGCATCAAAGAAACGTAAAAAAATCAGCTAAAAGTAAAAAAAAATAAAAAAAAATCAGCAAATAAAGACCCAATGTGAATAATTTTAAACATTAAGATACATAAATAAATGAATTAAAAACAAAGAAAAACTTATTATGTAGAGTTTAAGAAATTCAATGTTTGGCAAAATGGCTGCCGGTATTTTCCTTCTCCACATGGAAATAATCGGTTGATTCTAAATCAATCATTACTTTCATATTAAAATGTTTGAAGGAATAATATGTCAGAGAATTAGGATTTGACTTTTTAAATTGATGTAACAAAGCATTTACTTATTTGCACAAAAAGTTACTCAACAAGAAAATATTGCTCTTGCATTTAGAAGTGTGATTGAAAATAAAATTCACCTCCTTTTTAATAAAAACAAGAATTTAAGTTAAAACATTCGAGATCAGATATTGTCTCCAAATAGCTTTTTTTTAAAATCTGTAATTAAAAAAAAAAAAAGGTTTGTTATGTAATTTGCAATGACATACAATACACACCATAAAAGTTTTTAATAGATTATCTAAATTTTTAATTGATTATCTACAGATTCCTTATACCAACCTTCCATATTTTCGTGTAGAACTTTTTATATTTCAGGGTAAAATCATCATGACTACAACAGCGTTTTAAAAATATATTTTTTCTTTCGTTAAACTATATAAATTGACTCGCATTTTCCGAAAATTGACTTACTTTTTTTAAATTGTGAGTTAGCTTGATAGTCGCATATTTTCAAGGCTAGATTAACCTGGTTGATGGTTGAACCACTACTAGTTTATGTTTGCACAGATAACACCTTTGCCAAGGGCTCATGTCCAATAGCCACGATAGTCAGCAGCAGGCGTAGTTCTCTTGTCTGTAGGACCCAGGGAGGAAGGCCTCAAGCCTGATGCAAAGAAATAAACAGCATATTTTGCCAAAAATTGAATTTTTTAAATACTCTTCATAAGTTTTTTTTTAATTCATTTATTTATTTGGCTTAATGTTTAAAATTATTCACATTGGGTCTTTATTTGCTTAAATTTTTTAACTTTTAGCTTATTTTTTACGTTTCTTTGATGCCGCCTGTTACAAACGGTAAGAGCGTTTTGCGGCAAACGTGCGGAAATCTTTTTGCATCTACTTTTATTTTACAATATTTCTAGTTATTTTATTAATAAATCACAATATAAAGCATATTGAGAAAAAACTGCAAATCCATTTTTAAAGTATTAGAAATGTCTTTTGGTCGAAAATTTACCCATTCAAAGTTTGACTCTCATCTTCCAAAAATGAGTCAATTTTTTTCAAAGGATATTGATTTATGAGTCAAATACGAGTATGCGTGAGCCCTTCAGGACCCAACGCAAGTTTCTTTCTTTTCAAATGTCTAATAAAACTCAAAAAAAGCTAAATTGAGGCTAAAAATGCGCATATACGAGTATCATTATGATTTTTATCTCAAATTTGAACCATTTTTTCTCCGGCTTACGAAAAAACACCTTCTTAAAAATTTCAAATTTGGTAGAGAAAGCTTTCCTCTATCTAATGAAAGTTAAACGAAGAAAATTCATCAATTTTCCCCTCAGATATGATGGTTCAAAAGTGATCAAAATTGGCCATTTTTGAAAACTGCTGAATATTTAGGTAAATATAAATCAAAACCTAACTTAATGAAATTTTCAAAAACATGTCGACAAGTAGTTGACTTAGATATATACCAAGTTACCAGTGCATAAGTTTAGTTATTGACGAGTTAGAGCAGTATAAAATTTTGAAAATTTTTGTCAAATTGAATTATTAGCCAACTTTGACTGAGCACAATAGAAAAGAACTTTCTTGGTGGTCTTTCAAACTTTGCTATTAGATTAAGCACAAAAAGTTGTCTGGGTGAAAAAAATTTCGGAGTTGTAATTTTATTTGTGGCTACTTGGCTACTTGGTTCGTTCATCAGAGGCAGCCATTATGGTCCCGAAACTTAAACGCTCCTTGCAACTTGAGTTTTTACTTTCAAGGTCTAAAAATTTGGCTAGCTTAGTTTTATACCTACCAGAAACTTTGTGCAAAATTTTATCAAAATTGGAGATGGTCGAGTTGGGACGATTTTCAAAATTGTTCCTGTTGACATGGAATTTACCCTATATTAAAGCAATGCATCAGGTTCAACAAAAATATATGGTACTCATAAATGCCACAGTAGGTTTAATTAATACATTCCGAACATCTCTATGAGTGGATTCAAAAGAGAAAAAAAAAGGGGGGGGGGGGAAAAAGAACTTCATACTTAAACTTTACTTATACCTCATGAAGATCACAAAGAATATTTCAATAAATTTGAAAAAAAAATAGCTTAGTTTTAACTCTAATTTATTCAAATTCACACATTACGCATTCGTTTATAAACATGCTTTTAATTGTTTCTGCAATTGCACTAGACATTTATTTAGATTTGTACAAGTCTGCTTTCTGTTACATGAAAAAACTCGTGGTATTAATACTATTAAGAAAAACTTAGAAAAATGTTTAAAACATATTTTGAAAATTCTAATTTTTTTTTTGTTATTCAATCGAAACTAATGCTTAGGGAAAAACAAAAAACAAAAAAGGAAACCGGAGAATAGTTCCTATAAAAATGTCCAACTTGACAAAAAAGTCCGCCTTCGTTTATTTTATTCGTTTCTAGTAATATTTTTCGAACGAAATCTTCAATTTTTGTTAAGCTGCAAAGAAAAAGAAAGTAGCTCCCATTTGACTGCAATTTTAGTTACTGTTTGTCTAAGATGATAACTTTCTCTAGCAATTATCATTTGAAGAAACGCTTTCGGAGATAAATGCGAAAGGAATCTGAATGGAAAGAGGATTATTATATCTTATGGTTAAAGTTTTGAAAACGAAAAATGCATTTTAGCATCAGTGTCATTAGTTAGCGATTTAGGTTTTCCCATTTAAGGAGTAAAAGTTTAGACACAAAGCTTTTATTTTTCAACGTAAATTTCAGTATTTATGTCCAGTTTTAAATGTATGCATATTTTCAATAAAACCGTAAAAAATATATTTTGGGACATGCATATGAAAAGTTCATTTCTAAATTTCAAGTTTAACTCATGAAATGTATAAAAGTAGTAGATAAATGTATATTTAAAGAAAATGAGATAAATATGCATTATAAACATGAAATGAAACACAGTCGTACCCGCTTAATGGAATACCAGTTGAAAGAATATCCTGCTTAATGTAGTACATTGGTAATGTACCAAAACATAGTTTACTGTTTCTGTGAACCCGGATGATGGAATCTCCTGCTATTAGAATACTCAGATGTATACTATATAGAAAAATAATGGTTAAGAAAAGTATAAATAATCAAAATAAAATGAGGAGGGGGATATGATATTTGTATGATTTATTAGTCTGAAGATATAGTTCATGTATCAATAAACTAAAGTTTAATATTTTCAAAATAGGGAGAGGGGGGGGGGAGATTTTCTGTGAGTATAGCACAAAATTAAGACCGTCTTTTATTTTTCTGGAAGAAGACAAAGTTGCTTCATATTATAAATTTTTAAAATATGTAAAATTTGTGTTCGTTTCTTCTTAAATTTCTGTTGAAGTAAAGATACTGCTAAATTAACCCACGCCAATTCATAAAACAATTGCACGTTATTTTTTATGCTTGTATTTCTTTACTGATGTATTTACATGAAAAAATGCGAAAGCTAACTGCCTTTCAACTGCTTTTCATTCGGTAGATTTATTTTTTTCCCTTTTGGCTAGCTAAAATCCCCTTTACCCTCGGATTACTTGTATGATGTTTATTACAAGTATTGTATAATCACTGTTGAAAATGGTTTATGAAATTTGTTTGCTTAGTTCTCTTTCATCACTAACCAATACAGTTTTTAAAATATTGTTCGAGTTAAATTGTTACTTTAAAAATGATAACTTTTGCTTGATTTAGGCAACTAACATCAAATGTAAATTCATTCGTTCTTCCTAATGTGGTAAAGATAACTGCATTAGCTTATTTAAATGCTTAAAAAGGTATTAAGCCATTTACATGTTGCCAATAAATAAAATTTCTAAAGAATACACATCTTTTGTTAATTTTTGCAAGTTGCTTTTAGAATATAGCTGATTAGCTGATTTAAAAAACAACAGTATAGTCAAAAAAAAAAAAAAAAAACTCTTCAAAATGAGCACCATTGGGAAATTTATTACTGTACCAGAGCGGTTATTTGTTTTGTTCACTCATTTCTTTCGTATTCCCATGTATTGATTATTTTATAGCCAATAAATTAAACCGCATATTTTTACGTTTCACTACTTTCCGGATCATATGAATTTCGAGTGAAGCAAGAAAACTGGTTAATTGCAGAATTATAAGGAAATACATTTTTCGACAGTCTTATTATATTATTCATCAACTTAAAAATATTGTTTTAGATAAATCCTAAAAAAGATACCATCTGAGCGCCATACTGAAAATGTAATTCTTTAAAATATTGTCGAAATCAAGCATTTCGTTTCCAATTTATCCTTTGCGGTAGAAGAATTCTTTATTTACTTACACTGAACAATTTATTTTAACAAAAACAGCTCGAAAAGTGAATTCCGTTCCTACGAATGCAAGTCATTTAATCATGATTTATTTTAAACTAGTTGAAAGCCAAATAAGCTATAGGATAGAAGAGAAAGACAAATTTTCAAAGTTCGGGAAAATGGTATAAAATGAAGACAAAATGCAAAGCGAGCGACTTATTTTGTATTAGATTTGCAGTTTCGCAATTTTGTAAATGACTTGCTCATGTGGACGTCATAGTACAAGAGCAAATTCCGACAGAATAGGCTTAAACCTGGAAAATAAAAATGGAAAAGTATTTTTTGGAAAATTGAGTATAGTATTTTAACTAAGGACTTATTTTATTTCATATCTAATTTGAACGTTTCAAGTAAAATTTGCAAGTGCAATTCATTCTAATATTTTACTTAATTAAATAATTAAAAAATAAGTAAATAGTGCACTTATATAGTCGTTTAATGCATTGTTTTGTTTGAAAGGAAAATGCGGGTAAACAAACTACAAGTTTTACTTCCAAAAGTGTATTGTTTAGCCTACTTTCCCGTAAGAGTAAAAAAAAAAAAATAAAAAAATAAAGCATGAAAGAAGGCTTAATTTATCGTGAAAAAATCGTTAGAAATCAAGAAAATTCAAAAATAAGTTAAGTAATTAAATAAAGAATAAAAAATTAAAAAAAATTTAAAGTAGGTTTTGAGATAGGGAAAAAATGTGTCGGTCGGTCTGTCTGTTGGTCTGTCGGTGTGTCTGCCTGTCTGTCTGTCTGTCGGTCTGTCCCCCCTAATAACTTTTGAACGAATTGTCCGATTCGAAACATTCTTTTTGCATTCGAAAAGTCTTGGCGAGGACATCTTATTTACATATATTACTTTTACTTGATTTCAACAAGTTTTTGTTCAATTTTAAACAGTTCAAAAATTTTAACATTAGCGCCTATGGGCAAAAATTAAGCAAATTATGTAAACTTTGGGCACAACCCAGAGCAAGCTTACTGGAAGAAGCTTTCGGCGTAAAATATTGATTTGAACAATTTTTGTTCATTTTTGAACAGTCCAAACGAAAAAAAAATTGCGTCATTTTTCCATTATCTCGGCGCAGGCGATAAATTCGCCAATAATGATGCAGCCAACGCTAAACGGAATACCTCCGCTGCTAACCTTTTCCGTGTGCTGTCGCCAAATGTCTGCGTGGCGAGATTTGCGCCGTGATAATGGAAAGGTACCAAATTCACATTAGCGCCTCAGAAAAATTTCAATCCCTTTTAAATCCTGATCTAACCAATGGATTTGCTTGCAACAAACTTTATCGGAAAGATATTATGCTGTAGAACATGTACAGATAAAAAGTTTAACAAGAACTGAACGAGCCTATTTTCCTATGATTTTTTTTTCGATCGGAATTTTTAAGGATATTTCTCCATGAATAAATTAATGAATGAATGAGTGAAAGAATGAATGAATGAATAAATGAGTGAATAGATGATAAAATAAATAAATGAGTGAATGAATAAATGAATGACTGAATAAATGAAAGGATGAATGAATGAGTGAATGAATATGTATTATCCGTTGAAAAAGGTACATTTGAAGTAGCTAAACACTATTGTTAAATGAGAAAGAAATAGCTAGATTGTGAATTTGAATTTAGTGTATACGGGCAAGTAGGCTCATATAGTGCTAGACGGAACTTCTTGTTTATTAATAAATTGTGTTTTTGGCACGTTTTAGCCTACTTTCTCGTAAAAGTAAAAATAATAAAAATAATAATAATAATAAACCATGAAAGAAGTCTTTATGAATTGTAAAAATTATCATTAAAAATAAAGAAAAGTCAAAAAGAAGTTAAGTAATTAAATAAGGATTGAAAAATAAGAAATTTGAAACTAGGGTTTTGAGATACGGAAAAAGTGTGTCGGTCTGTCTGTCCCCCCTAATAACCTTTGAACGAACTGTCCTATTCGGAAAATTCTTTTTGCATTCGAAAGATCTCGGCGAGGACATCTCATTTCCATATTTTACTTTTTGATTTAAACAATTTTTTGTTCAATTTAACCAGTTCAAAAAATTTTAACATTAGTGCCTATGGGCGAAAACGAAGCAAATTGGGGGGCAAATTTAACTCTGGGTACAAGATCCAAGTTCCAACGAACAATCAAACTGGAAGAAATTCTTGGCGTAAAATATTGCTTTGAACAATTTTTGTTCATTTTTTAACAGTTTAAACAAAATTAACATAGCGCCTACGGGGAAATTTAATTTCAATCCCATATAAATTCTGATCTAACCTGGTTTGTTGCAGTTTTCTTGAAACTTTATCGTAAAGCTCTTATAATGTAGAGCATGTACAGATAGAAAGTTCATCCAGAACTAACGAGCCTATTTTCCTATGAAATTTGTTGATCGAGATTTTCAAGAATATTTTTGAATTAATGAATGATTAAATGAATAAGTGAACGAATGGATGAACGAATGAGTAAATAAATGATTAAAAAAATGAGCGAATGAATGAAAACATAATTAAATGAGTGAATAAATAAATTAATGAGTGAATAAATGAATACATGAATGCCTGAATAAATGAATTAGAGAACGAATGAATGAATGAATATGTATTAACCGTTGTAAAAGGTATATTTGAAACAATTAAGAACTAAAGCTAAACGAGAAAGAGAGAGCTAGCTAGATTATGAATTTGAAGGTGGTGTATACGGGAAAGTAGGCTAGTATAGTTCTAGACGGATTTTCTGGTTACTTTTTGATTTGAACAATTATTCCTTAAATTTGAACAGTTACAAAACTCCTAACATTAACGCATGAGGGCAAATTATGTAAACTCTGGGCGCACGGTCCAAGTTCCTATGAAGAAGCTTATTGGAAAAAGCTGTCGGCGAAAAATACTTTTTTGATTTGAACAATTTATGTTCATTTTTGAACTCAAAAAAAAAAAAAAAAAAACAATTAACATAGCTCCTGCGGGGAATTTCAATTCTACATAAATCCTGATTTAATAGACGGATTTGCTTGGAACAAACTTTATCGGAAATATGTTTATGACGTAGAACATGCACAGATACGAAGTTCAACCAGAACTAAGCGGTCCTATTTTCCTACAGAATTGTTTAATCATTTAACCATAAAAAATGTATTGTAGTAGAAAAACTATGACTTAATTTTCGGTTTAAAATTCAATATGTTAAAGTTTAAATGTTTCATTCATAGCATATTTGTACAGTTTTAAAGTAAATTTTTATTCTCTGCCTTGTTGAAAATTGATATTTGGAACAAAAATTAATGATTGTAAAACTTAAAATCACAGAATACATTGATAAGTAAACTTTTTAAGTTAATGTGTTTATCACTTTTCGAGATAGCGAGCGATATTAATTGCAATCTATGCTATATAATCTTTGCAGAAATGCAATGGTGTGAAACATCTGATACGTGCTACTAGAAGAAACAACTCGTAAATGTAACCTGAAGTAATCTAAAATGTGTTCTTTATGGACGTGATTGTTTAAACAATATACATTTTTCGTTCCAAAGATCTTGAACAGGATAGGTCATTTCTTTGTTTTTTTTCCATTTCCATATTTTCTTGATTATTTTAAATAGTTCAAAACCTAACATTATGTTCTCTGAATAAATTTAATATGGATATATTTCCTGATATACCAAGCAGAACAACGGTTAAAATTTATTTTATTATAAATAGGTTTTGGAGTAGAACATGTACTAAAAAAGGGTAAAAAGGATTTCTAAACTTATTGATCTTGAGGATAGTTCTTAAATAGTGATTTCCCCCTTTTTATGTACAAGGGGCTATAGCAGATTTTTTCAATAAATAAATAAATAATAAATACAAATAAATAAACAAAAAAGCGTAATAAAATATAAACCATAATAAAAAAATAAGAAATATCACCAAACAGTTGGAAATAACATCTATCTTTAGACGTAACATTGAGAAAAGTAAGAGGTCTATTAATTGATTCACAATACATTAACATCAAACTATACCTAAACGAATTTGGTTTTAAACAATGGTTGTCTGATTCACTTGAATTAAATGTCTTTCGAGTACATATTTGGAAAATGTATTTTTAATTTTGTCAAATCTTTGCATAACAACAAATAATTAATGCTACCATATGAACGTACTATTACATTGCCTTTCTGTTCTTTATTCTTGAAAGGGAGATGTACAATTTTATATTTATGCTCCTTTTGGGTCGCAAATTTCACGAAATATCAAGTGTAGAGATTTTGAACTTTTATAGTACTAGGCTGAATGAAAAAATTTAAAGCAAGATCTGCATAGAACTACTTACTGAACATTATTGTAATGAGAAACAACCGAGAAAGTGTTTTTATTAAATACATTCTTTTCAATATAAGCACCGTTATTGAACAAAATCCCTTTAGAAAAAAGTCATTTATATCACACGAAGAATGTAAAGTGCATTACTTTAAGGAAAGCATTTTGTTTCAATTACGAGTTAGGTTTCACTTAAGCATTGTTCATAAAGGAAACTATGTGAAGTTACTTATTCGTAGGAAAACCAAAAGGAATTTGCATTTCGTTTTGTGTACTCTTCCATTCGCCCATGTTCTTATAAAAGACTAAATGGTAACTTTATTCAGAAAATATAAATGTCCTCAGTTTTGAAGATAAATTGTAGGCCATTCCAATGAATCATGTTGCATATAATTTTCTCCAAGTATTTACATTTCCTTTCGAGTTTGTGACTTAAATAAAATGGCAGTTCTTACACAAAAATACTTTTGTTACTACCTACTGTTTCGTAAGATTGGGAACTCTGTTAACAGATTCAGTATGAAAATTAGTTTACTTTAAACACAAGCAAAAATTTATCTGCAACAGTTGAAAAAATAGTCACCTGATAATTCGTGTGTGGGTGATTAGTACGCGTTTTTTTTTTTTTTTTAAGATCGTGTTTAAAACCTATAAATGTTGCAATGCAAATACAAAGATTCCTGATGCACTTTATGCAGCAAGCATAGACGTTTATGTTATTATTTTCCGGGAAGTTTACTAAATTTTTAATGCTTTTTTCGAGTTTTTCCAATTTTAATCACTCTGTTTATGGTTTAAGAAAACTCCAGTGTTCTTGCTAAGTCGCACACGTTCCAATATCATTGTTACCCTTTCCCAAAGTTGGACACGCGTATGCTTTGCGTCATGAGATGACGATGATTCATTTCTTTCATGGCCGGCATTCTAACATCGGGAAATGCTGGTATGGAATGCCAAATGAATCTGGCTATATAATGGTTCACCAGATGCTTTGCGAGGTTGCTCGTTGTTCTTGTCGTCTTTGTAGTTCTAGTCTTTCCGTCAGCTGAGCAGGCTGTTAACTATTAGGCAATTTGCTCTGTTGCTGTCCGCTATTTAATCTTTACCGCCTTTGGAGCATTTTTTTCTTTACTTCTAATTTCATTGTAATCATCCTATGTAAATCGTAATTGCCAAGGTCATCTTGTACAGGGTGAGGCAGCATAACTTCCTTTTTTCAAAACTGAATAAAACCCCTGTTTTATGAATCTTATAAATTTTAAATTTTTTTATAGTGTAGGTACATGCATCAAGTTATGTTTTACACAGTTTTGAAAATCAAACCAGGTAGGTGACCCCCCTCCATTCCTCATGCACTGAAAACCGAATTCTAGCGTTTGTCACGATCTTACCAACATAGCAGGTATGTTAGCAATTTCAGCCTGGATGCTGACCTTTAGGTGTTGTAGGGTCATTGGACGATTGACCTAAAGTCAATATTTCAAAAAAAAAAAAAAACCCGAAGAAAAAATCACAAGGAGCCAAATCCAGGAAGCGGCTGGCCACTTCAAATCACTGAATGTTCATTCGAAAAGTAGGCCACAACAGAAAACGCACTCGCCTTCGAGATTCCAATGCAGAATGGCGACTGACCAAGGTGGGAACAAAACTTTAGAACCGTCCCTTTGGAAGGGGACAACTCCCACCCCGCAAGAACATTTATAGCCTGAAAGTCGCACATTTCAAAAAAGGAAATTATGCTACCGCACCCTGTATATGTATTCAGCAAGGAGGAAAAAAAACCTTATTAGAATTAGTTTTCTTTTTTGTTATTTTATTAGTCTGCACCTACAGAAGAATGTGTATGCAGATAACGTAAAACAGTACTCCGGTGTACTCTGCTACTGAGAGCCTTCTAAAAAGGTACACTAGCAAAAAAAAAACCCTTTCAATAGAAATGCTTGGAAAAACGACATTATTCTCGTTAAAGGAAGAAATTTGAAGTATTGCGGCTTAGTGAGGCATCATATTTAACAATATTAAAACAAATGCGCAGTGCTTTTATTTGAAACTAACTTAATAATTAAATAATAGTTTTGAGAAAGATAAAGGTTTTTCAAATTTTACTTTTTCGAAACATCGGTTCATGTAATTTGGATGTCCTCAACAAAAATATTTTTTTGGATATATTTTTTTCAAAGCAATGATTTAATTATTCCTCTACAGATTATGAAGTAAGTGTACTAGCATCTAATTTGGTACTCCTCTATTCAAGTTTAAAGCACATAATGATATAAAAATCTGTCTCTTTTTTTGATACTGAATTAAGTAAACTTTATCCAGTTTTTTACAATACTTACAAAAAAAATCATCTTCACGTAGTACTTTTAGTATTGTTGCACCTATTATTTTTAAGAGCTCATTATTAAAAATATTCCTAAGCATCAAAAACTCATTTTTTTTTCGTTTGTAATAAATATCCTTCAATTAAAACACAGGTATATAGTTTATGTTGAAATCTTGGCAAAAAAACGTACTTTTTATTCCTTTAGAAACGAAATCTAATCATAAAATATTAGTTTTAACCTGAAAAAATATTAAAATTTATGACGCTTCAAGTTTTGTTTTTTTTAATACGCATCTAGCATAATTCCGTAGAGAAATCTATTTACTTTCAGGATCAATTTTTTAATCATCCAGTAACATTAATATTAAATCTTAATTTAGTATTCCCATATGGACAATGTAGCATAAATCTTTTAAAAGAGCGATACAGTCAATTTGAATACGTGTCCCAATTCCTAATTAAGAACGTGAACTTACACATTTTATTTTTTTATTTATTATTTGTATTTTGTGTGTGTGTGTCACTCTACTTATTCGTTAATGATAATCAATTTAGAAAACTACATACAAGCATATTTTATGTACAGACCGATGGTAGTATGGGTATATGTAAATACATATTGTAGTATGGGGATTCTCCCGCCCCCCGTTTTTAAAAAAAATTAACATGTTGTATTTATTTTTTAATTTTATCTGGGAGCACTGAGACTAGCTTTTGGTACATAAAATAAACAAACAGTTAGAAAAGAAATTCAGTTTAAACCAAAAGGAAAAGCCATGTTTTATTTGTCATTACAATCATATATAATTTAAGTAATATGTGCCTATATTTATGGATTTTTCTCAGTCCTTTTTTGAGTGTTGACGCTTATTAAATTTATTTTTAACAAAGATAACTTTACTACAGAAAAAAAAAACATTTGACCTAAGTTTGCATATTTGCTTTGACCAAAAAGGCTTCTCCTGAGTGATTAATTTTGCAGTTAGTATACTTGTCCATATGGAAATCGTGATGAAATTTTAAACTGTCATATTTTCTCAACTTATTTACATACTTAAAATGTACATACAATGCTATCAGTAAATAAATATCGCTATTTAGAAAATTTCTTCAAATGTCCTTCTCTGCAAGCATGTTAGTAGTTTAGTAATTTTAGGAATGCAAATTTAGGGATTAAAAGTAATTTTTTAAACTAAAAATATCAAGTTTTAATGTTAGTAGTTTTTTCAGCTTCGCAATGTCGTACTATTTTTCTTATTAAAGTCGTTATTTTTATCTTTTAGGAATATATATACAATTGATTACAATTTACAATGTATTTAATATATTCCTTGAATGCGGCAAAACATTGTGAACGCTTTGGACATATAAAAATGTTTTGAATACGCAGTAACGCTACTTATATACGCTATTATATATTATACGAGTAACGCTACTTATTTTTTATTTATTTGTGCGCACTGTAGTTTAGAGTTACCTATAAAAATTATAAATGAAAAAACAAAGAGAATTTACCGTAGACTAAAATTGACTTTTGAAAAAAAAAAACAATTAGAATAGTGGGGATATGTATAGCATAAACAACATTGATTCAACATTAAGTGTAAAATATAATTTCGAGATTTAATATCTCATAAGATTAAATAATGCACATTCTTTGATGAAGATCTCATTTAAAAAGAGCGCTAAGGGTAAAACAATAATTTTTCCAGTTTCCAGACGTTTTCTGAAACTTAAAACCATTACTTATGTATAATTGATTTTCAAAGTCAATTTCAGGAAATATTCTTTGAAATGTTTCTTGATGTCTTATAAACAAGTTAAATGTGACGTTAAAACATAATTTAAATACCAAATCGCAGCCTGAGTTAATATAAATAAGCATAGCAGAGCATTACTTTCAATAATGCCACCACGAAAGAGGCTTTTACCATAAAAGACGAAATTTAGGAGGCTGATATTTTACTTTTATCACTTGACGCCAAAGAAGAGACATCAAGTAATATTATTACGGCAAGAAAACCGAACGCAATTTTACGCAAATTTATTGAATCGTTTCTCATGTAATCAATTGCCTCATTTATCAAGTTTTAGAGTGTTTTACGAAATATGAATCTATTTCTGTGAAAAAAGTTTATTTTAGAAAAAAAATGAGCGACATTATATTGCATGAGAGTAGTGCAATGTTTATTGCAAAATCCAATTCACTTTTTCCAAATTTAACAACTAGCAAAAAAAAAAAATAAAGAAGGAGAACTAAATATTCTCAGTTTTAAATTGTCATGAAGGAAGTAGTAAAGCTGTGTCATTTTTTATTCATTTTTGAGACCCAGTCTTTCTGCAGTAGGTAGAAGTTTTTGAGCTTATAGTCTTAAACGACAGTTTTTTAAATGCAAATAATTTAAAAAAATCGTCATAATGATTTATTAAAAAGTAGTTCCTTAAATGTATTCAGCCGTGCTAAGCCCAAAAGTCGTATCTGCATTTTTTTTTTTTGCGTAATTGAATTATTGCTACTAGATGGTTCTTTGACACTTATTTTATCTTAAAGCAATATTTTGCACAGTCATACGTATAAAAAATGCTGAAAAAATGGTATGTGAATCAATAGCCTAGTGGCGCTCATTTTGAGGTCAGCTGCAGATGCCACATTGGTTCTTAGTTCTGTAGTAAGTATAACACTAGAAAGACGGAGAATTCCCCTATACCTAGAAAGACTGAAGGGGCCAGTGTGGCCCATCTGAGAATTTAGCGGATAATTCTTTCTAAATTTCTGCTTGAGTGAGTCCACGTACCGCATGCATGTTCTCTAATCCCTATACAACAGCTGAGTGTATCATAGTGTACCCTGGCATTTACTTTCTCACGTTAAAAGGTAAAACTTATCAATCTTTCGAAGAAAAACCACCATTGTCCAGCAAGCCAGGTGTCGCATTTGTTTAGCATTTTGGATTGAAACCGGTTGTAAAAAGAGAAAGGTCAAGGTTAGACTAGACTGAATCACACTTTGTCAGACTACAGCCATCAAAAGAAACGAAAAATTTAACCAATTCGATTGTAAAATACCTTAGGGGCCACAGTGGCCCCTTTCGTCTTTCTAGATATAAGGTTCAATATTTTCGCTTCTATGAGGGTAAAATAAAAATAACTAAATAAGCACTTAAATAGTATCATATTAGGAAAAGTCAAAAAGTTACACTGCATTCAGTCAATTATTATTCGAATTACAGAACAGCAAACATCGAAAAGGGCCACGCAGGCCCCTCCATCTTTCTAGTATTAATGTGTAATGCAATAGCGCAGCAAAATGATATAACTTAGCATTAACCGTATCAAACGTCAATGCAGTCGACTCGCGTTATAACGACTCTGCTTTACAATGACCAAATGCGTTATAACTACTTTTGAAAGAGAACCGATTAACTTCCGTTAGTTTAATGGCGATTTTACCATTACACAAAATCGAAATGTATATTTATCTGGCGCTGAGTAAAAAAAAAATAAAGTTATGTATAAACAAAATAATAGTAAAAAAAAAAAAAAAAAACAATCTTTTTTACGCCAAATATAAATGTATGTTAATTGTTTATACCAGCGGTTCTCAACTTGTGGTACGCAAAGTCTCCCCACCCAGGTGGTACGTGTGCAAAAAAAAAAAAAAAAAAAAAAAAAAAAAAAAAAAAACCAAGAAGAAGAAGAGATTAAAACAATTTTAAAAAATGAGTAAAAATAACTAAAATACTGTTTGAATCAGTCGTGACACAAAATTATTGAAGTGACGTGAGGGATAGACAATGTGTAACGCGCTGGGCGCGTGTGGGTACCGAGGCTTCGCGACTGCTAGACACTAGAGGCACCACATTTTCAGTTCTGCTCAACTCGGGCTGGCTTATTCGCTTTCTGTTTTAGTTCATCATTTGTTTTGTTGTGCGTACATATTTTCCATTAAAATACTATTAAATTGCTTCAAATACTTGTTATGGCTGTTTTGAGAGGTACTTACTTAATACGATTGTATGAAGTTATTTTCGTGTGAGTTTTTTTTAATTTAATTTTATAAATCGAATTTGATATTAAACAGTAATAAACATGGAAAGGAGGCTTGAAAGAACAACAGACAATTCTGTGGGACTATTGGATAAAAATCCATTGTTGTGGAAAACACTACCTGGAACCGTATCAAATGAGGAACACGAGTCGTTAATAAAACTACCATGTGACTCAGGATTGAGGTTCGAATTTGCCCGATTACAGTAGGGAGAATTGTGACTCAAAGTTAAAAATGAATTCCCGTTGTTGTTCTTTTTAATTCCGTTCACAACTACTTATCTTTGTGAAACTGCTTTTTCCAATAGTATATTTAAAAAAAAATAAATATAGAAAACTATTAAATGTCTATCCACATTTGAGGTTAAAACTAACTTCTACTGAACCAGATATCACCTCGCTTGTATATGCCATGCAGCAGCAAGCTACTGATTATTATTATTATTTTATTTTATTTATTTTTATTTTTTACTTAAAAATAAAAATTTTTTTGTACTTAAATTTTGTACTTAAAGACTTATGTCTAATGCTGTTTTGAAAGTACGTATAAAAAATGTATTTCACAAATTTCATATACCTTATTTTTTGTATACAGCTTTATTTCTCTGCATTAACTATAAAAAATGGTGTTATTTATATTACTGATTTGTCCTAGTATTTTTCTATAAACTATTAGTGTTCTATTCTATATAATAAAATTACATTTGCACTGGCACGCAAACTGTTTGCAAGAAAAATGGTGGTTCACGAAGAAAAAAGATTGAGAACCGCTGGTTTATACGACGCTTCGATATTTACGTAAATCGTTTATTTGTCTTCTTAAAATACAGTTTAATTAAAATTATAAAGAGAAACGTATTTTGAAATATATATTTTTTACAATATAAAGGCATTAACTTAAATAAAAATTCTAAACTTTTACAGTCATAAAATCATCACTGTCATAAAATTTAAAAAAATAAGACCGTATATCGTTTATTCTTATTATCATGCTTTTAAATTAAACATTTCATGCATTACGTATTGCATGCTTACTGTCCAGCTGGAAAATAAGGTTTCATCCAAGTTTTAAAAAAAATGAAGTTTTTGAGTATTATTATCTATCTATCCGATGAAATAACAAGTTGATACCCCGACTAAACCAGTATTTTCCTGATTTTGTCATTTTAAAAAAGCATGTATTATAATGCAAGTCGATTGAATAAACATATGAATTACTTGACAAACATTGCACCACAATCTAACATTATTCTGTGTGAGAACGATTAGAATGTTGCCTTCTAATATCTTATCACGTCATACCGCAAACGGTTAACAGTTCCGTGCTCCGAAAAGGTTTATGTTTTTAAATTTTATTTAAAACAAGAAGCTGGAAAGAAAATATATATATATATATATATAGTGTTTATTTTGATTTATAACTAAAGTCTCATTAAAGAGTGAAATTCAAAGGAATGACGACAGTATATGTGAATTTAAAAACAGACAAAGAAATAGCTATGAAACATTTGCACCAGAAAAACAAATCTAAAATATTGAAAATTTAAGTGGCATTATTATTCTAAATACTAGGCTTGATTTTAAACGATTGGAGATAAAAACTTAACTTTTGATTTAGCTATAATATTAAACTAATGTTTGCATATTAAAATCAACATAAAAAAACATGACATTTCTAAAATATCTTCAGAGCTATTTTATTTGTTTATTTTTATATTTGTGTTTTTTGAAAATTAATTTAGAATTTTTATTAATAAACGTAATGTAAAACAAGGAATCCATCCAAAGCCAAAAAAGCCAACTGCCCCGTATGCCAACATCAATTTTCTAGCATCAAATAAATTTATATCTCCAGATGGCTTATAAACTTATCAAGTATATCTTTTTAACAATTAAAGCATATTTCTGAAATAATTATATATATTTCTTGTGTGGAAAAAGTTATTTTATAAAAGATGTCACCTTCCTTCCTGCTAACTGTTTAAGTTTATCTTAGCTAAAACATTAATGGGAAAGAGGACACAATTTTGATAGAACAACGTCCATCGGAGTAGTCAGTTAGCAATCTATTAGTCGGTTAAGCATAACTATAATGGTTATATGATAAAAACTTGGCATTCTAAGGGTTAAAGGGATCTCTATTAGACGTGAAAAATTTCAAGTACGTAGGCATAATAGTTTTGCGGTATAATGGTGGGGTCAAAAGTAGCTCGAATTGTTTCGGGGTAAGATACATACTGGCCGTTGTCGCCGTTTCTGGAAATCAACTGGACACACTGCCGTCTGTCTAAATATCTTAGTAAATCCCAATTATTAATGATTTTTTTACCAAAAGCGTTTGAAATTTCTGCACTTTTTCTCCTTAATGCGTTAGTTAGCATATGAATGTATAGGATATTTTTTTATCAACATATGGTACGTTACTGTTTTACATAGCTTTTCTATCACACTAATATTAAACACTCGGTGTAGTATTGACGAAACATTAAGGTACTTTCTGCAAATATTGCGAATGAATTCTTTTTTTAATGCATTTTAAAACCTAAATATGATTTCACAATGCATACAAAATTGTGCTTTTATACAGCTAATCTTTTTTACTGTATGTTGTTTTTTTTTTTTTTTTGGTGCCATTTTGAAATTTGTTAAAATGCCCATTATGTAATCATTTTCAAATTATTTTCCCCCTAGAAAATAGTTTAGTCTTTATTTATTTTTAACCGTAGTATTACTATGAAAAAACTACTTTCGCAAATGGCCCTTTTTCTCTTAGCATATTGTTACTGTTTTTTATTTTTAGCGAACTCCGAAGGAGGAAATATTTTAATTGAAACCAAAGAAGATAAAACAAAAGAAAATATATTTGTATTTTCATGATGAAAGCGGCAGCCTGTTTATATATACATTCAGCCTTGATTGGGGTTTTTGTGATACGCAAGGATTTTGTGGCTTAAAGAAGAGGGAAAAAAAAAGAAAGAAAACAGTGAAGATGCTTCTAAAAATGTTTGTCGGGCTCTTCGCGATCTAATTATACTTTTCCTGTAAAGGAAATAGGTCTATCTCTGTATCTCTCTCTTAAAAAAATACTTTGAAACATACGTGTGGTACTTTTAAAGAAACGTAAGAAACATTTTTTATGCACCATTAATACAGAGAACATTTTCAAACGTTTTTGAATGCAACACCAAGCTCGAAATTTGCATTCGAAAGAATATGAAAACATTTTAAAATCAACAAGTCCTGTATGGAATAAATAAAGACAAAAAAAAAAAAACCGCACTGATAACAAATATTAATTAGCTTAAAATGTCTTTAGTTTTATTAAAAATTTTACTATTACTGTTAGACTTACTTCTAGCATTCGCATTTCAATACCCGTCTGACATATACTTCACAATTAGTGTCAAAGCGACAAAAGTAGCTACCATTTTAAACATTTTGAAATCCAAAGTGAGCGCATTCCTTACCTTCCAGTAATGTTAAATTAAAGTATGAAAAAAGCATCAAATCCAAAATTGGTAACTACATTATGATGACTCTAAAGGAAAAGTAAAAATGTTAGTATATTTTCAATGCAAAATAAGAATAGAAAATAATCCCAATAAGTTAAAACATACAATGAATTAAAATTATACCATTGTGCTTATTTTTATTATTTCTGATTCAGACTTAAGTGACAAAAATGTAAATATAAGTTGGAAAAATAATAATGTTAGGTGCATGTTTTCTTGATTTTTAATTAAAATAAGATGTATGTAAAATGCCAAATTTAAAATAAGAAAAAGGTCGCTTTGATACTTCGTACACTGTTAGAAATTTCATCATGAAATATACGGTTAAATAGCAGGCAGCAGTCTGTCTATCTAATTCACTGTTAAATTTACGGTTCGGGACATTTTTCTATCTTTACGGGACCTAAACCATTTCCAATCAGCTTGGTTAAAAAGCAGTAAATAAAAAAGTTTACTGTTAATAACCGGTCATAACCATTTAAAAATGGTTTCAAAACTATAAATTTAAGTTTTTACAACCATTTCGAGGCATAGAATCTTCGAGGAGTTGAAACCGTAAACGAAGCGTGCGGGAATCGAACCCAGGTGTATGGTATACTAGCCATGCGCTCTAGTCATTCGCCCATCTACACAACGAAAAGCGGCAGTTTATTTATCGAAAAATCTTCTTTTCCAACAGGCTAACTGCATTAAAATGGAGATTTCATACTTTGATTGGAACTAAAGTCATTTTTGGTCCAAATTTACTGTATATTGACGAAAATTATTTTATTTGCTGCCAAAATTAAAATACAAACAATTTTCATTAGCTCAAATTATGGGTTCGCTCATTCGCAAAGACGAAAAGTACGATTAGTTAAACGTTCTTTAGGATAAACAGAGAATAATAGATTTTTTTTTCACAATCAGCGGTTTGAGTACCATCTTTTTAATGGTTATTCAACTGTTGTAATTAAATATGGTAAAATAACAATCAAATAAATGGTTATTTTACTATTTCTTTGCGGAAATTTTTAACCGTGTCATAGATGTGTTGCAATTTTAAATAAACATTACTGCACTTGACTAAAAATAGATATTTATCATAGTTTTAGTACTTTTATCTCCAGTAACTACTACCATAATCATAAATTAATTCCTTACTTGGGGAAAGATATATTTTTCGAGTAAAGTTTCTACTTCAAATATATTTTCAGTTATTTTTCATTCTTTCTTTGTGAAAACTATAATAATAATAATGGAATATCAAACATCTTAACTAGTTATTTCAGCCTCGAGGAAAACTTACCAATTTACCTCGATACTAGGAAAAATCTTTTGTTTGGAACAACGCCTTGACAAGAAGCATGAATTCAAGCAAATATCGAAACGGAAGAGGATTCCTGAAAGATTTCCAGAGCAGTATTAAACGATACTGCTTCGGGGTATCTTTCATTTTCACTTTCCCATTTGTACAGATTTAACTTGATTTCTATTATCCAATATTTTTCTGTCTAAGAGATATTTACACATTTTGTATTACTTTATTATCTTCGTAACTCATATAGCGTTTTGTTCGGTGTGAAACATATAATTTTAAGTTTGGATACATTCTGCTTAATTTAAGTAATTAGCCACTTTCTTAAAAAGCTTTAATGTTTATAGACTAATGTTAAATAAATATTTTTAGCGGTTTTGGCGTGCTGCGCTTAAAAATAAAGTTAAGCTCCACTCTTTTAGCAAGCAGTGAATGCATATGTTTTAAGATCCTTATTAACTATAACAATTGATCCTAAAACACATTAACTCTACTTATTTAAGATGCAATGTCTATAGCTCTCCCTCTCTTTCTCCGTCTATTTGCGTGCGATATAAAGACAGTTATATAGCACTTATATATTTGAAAAGGGGTGCACTGGTAGTTTAATGCTTCGATGCACCTTGAAGCGTTTTTTTTTTCAGGTTTGAACAATTTTTAAATTAAATGAATTTTTAAACGCGTCGCTGTTTTCAATTTTTGCTCAACTCTTTACGGGTATTGTAAGGTTCCGTGTGACCTTGAAAATGTGTGTACATTTTGTACTGCAAGTGTGTATTTTATCAGTTTAAAATTATTGAATTATATAAAGATAAATAATTTATCACTGTTTGGCAGTACAAAAGTGAGAAAATGCTGAACACGCACAAGAATAAAAATTAGAAAACTGAAATTTTTTTTATGATTATGAAAAACAAAATTTGAATTTTTCAATGTATAAGTCATAAAAATGAATAAGTGTATAAATACAAAAAAAACAAGAAAGAACCAACTTTGGCTTAAACGGTATGTCGAGGACCAATTGAAACGGAAACATCTTTCAAGCAACGACCCTATTTCGTCTAGCATAAAGTACTATTGCAAGTACTAATGAGTGATATTCATGTTTTTTTTTTCTTGTTTTAAATAGTTGATTTAGAAAACGTAAATATGTCCAAAATAGACTCGAATGATTAAATAGTATATGTGATACATCATGCGAACAATATTTTGACTTTGTTCCCCGAAAAGAAGTAGTAAAAACGATTCAATAGTACTTTTCTTTCAAATACATTCCTCGAAAATAGTTCTTCAAATATTTCTCAGTTTCATTTAAGCGGGCTTATGTGACGTTAAAATAGAATTACCATATGGAATTGTCTCTTGACTTAAGATAAATAAGCATAGGAGTGCGTTACTTTCAACAGTGACAGGGAAAAAGAGGCTTTTACTATAAAATATGATATTTTAATTTTTTCTGTGAAAGAAAATAAATCCAATAATATTATCACACCCTAGAAAACTGAACGCACAACTTATATATTTTTCGTACTGTATCTGTGAAGTGTCCCATTGATTAAGTTACTGAATCTCTCAAAATCGTGAATCACTTACCGAAAAATATCTTTTTATCAGGAAAATAATGTAAAAGCAGTGTAGTAACATAATAAAATAGCTCCTTTCAGGTTTCAAAAACATTTACAAGCAAGGAATTTAACAACTGTTCTCCTATCCGATTTTTGTTTTGCTATTATATCCGAAATGTTTTTTTTTTTGTTTCGGAAGCTTTCTTTGATTTTGCACATGCGTCATGTCAGCTTCGACGTAGAAATGCGAGAATAAATAAATAAAATGTTTACTTTTTCATGAAGAAAAATATACCATAAGCGCTCTTTTTTCTTTACGTGCTAAAGATTTAAGTTTGAAATAACTCAGGGGAAAAAGAACAATTGTGTTCCCAAAATTATAACTCCATTAATGCGCATTTTAGGGCATTGTCCTTTTACCGAAAAGAGTCATTCTCGGCAGGTAGTCAGAACTTAGCTAAACGAACAGCCCTTATGTTTACGGTAATGGCATTCTTTTATTCTTCAGTGACCATGACGACACTGATATTAATTTAAAATCCTAGTGTGACTTTAAAAGAATGAAATGAAATATGTGTTGTTTTAAATAATTTTGTATCTCTTTATCAGGACTCTCAAAGGTTTCATCTAGAGCACAATTAAAAGTGGGGAAGCTTTCCTTAAAAGAACAACAAGAAATCAGCATTTACAGTCGTCTTCTGCAGTTAACCGTTTAAAGGCCAAATTAAGAAGCAGATAGATTTTGCATTGAAATATGCTTGATAATGTACACTTATGGAGCCCTTCTAAGTAATGAACATAAAAAGTTCAACAAAGATTTTTTTTACATAGATTTTTGAAATGTTCCCAAATAGAACGACTGGCATTTGATGAGTACTTTTCGCATCAAAAAGAACATATGTGCACCTAAAAAATAGCCCTGGAAGTGTCCATTTTTAACCGACTTAAACCATAATAACACATCTCATAATATATGGATTTGAAGCATGCATTTATTATTTTTTTCTCTCAAATGGTATTTTCAATTCCCAAAACACTGTAATAGTGTGTAACATTTGCTTCCAGTCCCCTCGAAGTACTTGTACTGAAACTTATTATTGTGCAATAATGCATTACAAAGGCAAATAAACTTATTGTGCTTAATATATTATGTTTTAAGAAAGTTTATTATTATTATTCAGAAATTTTTCTTACTGATTTTATAACATAAAATTTGTTCTAAGGATACTTTCCAAGAAACGTTTTTAAATAGAATACGATTAGAAAATTGTTAATTCTATTTTTAAAAAAGTATAAAACATGTAAGTGAAAAATGTACAGGCGTTTTAAAGGTAATGTTTTTATATGTTTCTCTGGAATAATTACTTTTAAGAGGTCTGAAATTGTAGCACATCAGCGTCGAGAATTTCATCGCGAACTGAATCATTACATCCGGATGTCGGAGGACACAGATGACAGAAGTCCGGATATTTGAGTTCCCACTGAAGTAGTAGCCCGGCTAGGATAAATGACAATAGGATAGAGGATAAAGGATGTTCCCCCCCTCCCCCCTCCTCTCCCACCACCGGCACGCGACCTCCCCATCTCCCCCCACCCTCCCATTCCATGAGTGTTGTCAATCATTACTGATAGCACATGATTAATTAGTATGTTCACTTGTTATTCAAAAAAAAAAAAAAAAAAAAAAAAAAAAAAAAAAAAAAAAAAAAAAAAAAAAAAAAAAAAAAAAAAAAAAAAAAAAAAAAAAAAAAAAAAAAAAAAAAAAAAAAAAAAAAAAAAAAAAAAAAAAAAAAAAAAAAAAAAAAAAAAAAAAAAAAAAAAAAAAAAAAAAAAAAAAAAAAAAAAAAAAAAAAAAAAAAAAAAAAAAAAAAAAAAAAAAAAAAAAAAAAAAAAAAAAAAAAAAAAAAAAAAAAAAAAAAAAAAAAAAAAAAAAAAAAAAAAAAAAAAAAAAAAAAAAAAAAAAAAAAAAAAAAAAAAAAAAAAAAAAAAAAAAAAAAAAAAAAAAAAAAAAAAAAAAAAAAAAAAAAAAAAAAAAAAAAAAAAAAAAAAAAAAAAAAAAAAAAAAAAAATTTGAAGTATTTTAAATTGTTTGAGAAAAAAATTGGTTATTTAATGTTAGCAAATAAATTAATCTCATTCTTATGAAAGCACCTTCTCTTCTCACGACGTTAAAAAGACTAACATTTGAATGGAACAAAAAAATCTAGACCAAAATCAAATTAAAAAAAAGGATTTTGAAGCAAAATGGAAAACAAAAGGATTCTCAAGAACTTAGGAGCATTCTTTGTTTCTTTTTACTCTACTTAAGAAAAAGAAGTTAAAGCAGGGAAAAGCTGCTCGAGATTTTTTTTTTCTGCCGCAAAATTTATTTAACACGTTCTTTTGAATATGTAATTTCTTAAGTTTTTTTGAAAAATATTTATAACTTATGTGTTGCATTATTTTGGTTTTGAGGCATAAATAATTTGTATTTATGTGCTTACTCAATAATGTATGAAGTAATCTGAGATTTAAGGAAATGTGTTAAAATCAATGGTCGTCCTTTACACGTGGTAATTTTCAGAGTAGCTCCAACAAGACGATGCCTGACCTTGAGAGAGTTCATACTTCTTATGGATATACTTTTTTAAAACTAGCACAAAGTGACTTGCTTGAATGTATAATTGTTGAGGAAAATCACTTTTTTTAATACCTACTTTAACAAATAGAATCGTTTAATCTTTCCACCTCTCTCCTAGCAAGAGCCAATGCCAAGAAACATCATACCTTTGTCCTAATATTGCCTTCCATTCTTTAACAGGCATCAAATTTCAGTTTTTCATAGCTCTTTTAAACCTGCATTAGATCTTTTATTAGTCGCTTCTGAAATATGTCATGTAGGGGCTTTCCTGAGTTCGGGAATAGACTCAATATCGCTCTTGTTAAAATCTTTGTTTCCATCGTGGGAAATTCGATCCTGCTTATATCCTGGAAATTCAATGTATTATCAGCGATGTATTGATACATTGGGAGAAAACACTTTTTAACCACAAATGCGCATCCGTGTCTGAGATAGCACAAGGGGAAAACATGACAGCTTATACTTGATAATTTGTACGTTGGTACATTATACAATGTTGCGACTATGTCCAGTTACCAGAAAAACGTAAGCAAGATCACAAAAACTAGATAAACGTAATTGCCAGACGTTTTATTAGATGACTAATTAGGATCCTATATTAATTCTAGATCCCAATTATGAGTTGTCTCTAGTTTCAAGCAACAATACATCGCTAGTAACTGCCTACATTTGCACATCAATATTTCAAACCATAGGTTTAAATATTTCATGGGAAATTCGACTTTCCATTAAAGGAAAATCAAATGCAATTTTTGTGAGCGAAATTCGTATGACTATGTATTCGCATGATTCGTATGATTCGTAAAAAATCGTATGACTGAAGTTAATAGTCAAGGAAAAACCAGCAATGTGAGTCATGTGACTTGTTGTATATTCAAACATTCAATTAAATTAATGAAAACTTAATTTTACAACATACATATTTAGATGAAACCCATTTTTTTTGTATGAAGTGACTTTAAAATTATTTAGATAGAATCTAGACTTTTCTTTTAATCAGTAATAGAAATATAATTTCACGTTAATTTAAAGCACAAATGAGCATTAAAACGCAGACATATGTTTCGGGATTATTCTTTGTATTTTATTTTATTATTTTTGCAATTTTCATGTATTTTCACATTTTTATGCATGTTGTCTTTTTTGCTCTGTTTTTATTGATATTCCTCTTTACTTCCTGAAATTTCAACTGGATTCGTTTGTTGCTCTCTTATTGGTGCTTTCCCTGCTACTTCTACTTCCACTTCACACTGCCTTCATTCTCATTGGTTTACAGTTAATTCTTAGGCTACATAAGCTTTGTTTTTGTTGTTTTGTCTGCTTCATTTGGATGTTTTGCATCTAGAAGCTCCCTGTCGCATTGAAAAAGGGATTCCAAGCAATCCCGAAACATATGTCTGCGTTTTAATGCTCATTTGTGCTTTAAATTAACGTGAAATTATATTTCTATTACTGTTTACTTGCACAAAGTTAAACTATTATTTTCTTTTAATGTTTCATTAAGGTTTATGAAGGAGTAGAATCATTTCATTCATAGAATAAATACATAAGAAATTTAAATTCTGTTTGTTTTTTTGCTAAATAAGTCTTCTTTGCATCCAGGAATTTAGATGGATTTTGTCCTTTTTAGCCTACTTTCCCGTAAAAGTAAAAAAAATAATAATAAAGCATGAAAGAAGGCTTAATGTATCGTGAAAATATCGTTAGAAATCAAGAAAAGCCAAAAATAAGTTAAGTAATTAAATAAAGATTGAAAAATAAAAAAATTGAAAGTAGGGTTTTGAGATGGGGAAAAAGTGTGTCGGTCGGTCTGTCGGTCTGTCTGTCTGTCGGTCTGTCCCCCCCTTATAACTTTTGAACGAATTGTCCGATTGGAAAAAGTCTTTTTGCATTCGAAAGATCTCTGCGAGGACATCTCATTTCCATATTTTACTTTTTGATTTGAACAATTTTTTGTTCAATTTTGAACAGTTCAAAAAATTTTAACATTAGCGCCTATGGGTGAAAATGAAGCAAATTATGTAAACTCTGGGTACAAGATATAAGTTCCCATGAACAAGCTCACTGGAAGAAGTTCTTGGCGTGAAATATTGATATAAACAATTTTTGTTCATTTTTGAACAGTTCAAAAAAAATTAACATTCCGCCTACGGAGAAATTTCAATCCTATATAATTCCTGATCTAACGGACCGATTTGCTTGGAACAACCTTTATCGGAAAGCTCTTATGACGTAGAACATGTACAAATAGAAAGTTAATCCAGTACTAACGAGCCTATTTTCCTATGAAGTTTTTTGATCGGAATTTTCAAGAATATTTTTTAATTAATGAATGATTAAATGAATAAGCAAAAGAATGAATGAATAAATGAGTGAATAAATACATGAATGACTTAATAAATAATGATTGAATGAATATGTATTAACCGTTGAAAAAGGTATATTTGAAGCAATTAAGAACTAAAGCTAAACGAGAAAGACAGAGAGAGAGAGAGATAGCTAGATTATAAAATTGAATTCGGTGTATACGGGAAAGTAGGCTCGTATAGTTCTAGACGGAACTTCTTGTTTATTTATTAAAAGAGAGATATAGACTAATAATTTATTACTAACGGTAAATATTTCAATACAGAAATCGCTGTGCATATTTTTCTTTCACATTATATTTTATCTCAAACAACGTAGATTACTAAATTATGAACATTTCTCTGGAAGCTTGATATAATGTGTGATGAGGAAAAATATATAGATGAAAGAATATGCTTTGATAAATTATCCCTTTCGAATTTAATGCGACTAATAACGAGATTCCATTAGCAATTAATGTCTTTAATGCAAATACTATTTCTGATTCCTAATTAATGTGTTGTCTCCCGTTTCCAACAACACTGCATCGGTGGATACTCCCTATATTTGCTTATTAATATTTCAAAACCTATATGTACTCCTCTCATATGTATGGCTAAAGTTAATTCTAAAGGAGAAAATCGAAATGCGAGTCATGAGACTTTTTGATTATTCAAATATTGAATAATATTTATAAAAACTCACTTTCACAACATACTTATTTAGATGAAAAAGCCTTTTTTTTGGAGACGGAGTGACTTTAAAATTATTTTCCGTAAGAATGTATGCACAATTATGACATAAATATACGTTTTCATTCATCGGAAACTATACCCAGAAATATTAGATGGAATTTCAGTTTCCGAACAGATACAGAATACATTTTAAATATATATATATATATATACTAGCTGCGACGCCCAGCGTTGCACGGTTTATCTTAAATTATATTTTGCAAATACAGCGATGCCTCATCAAAATGCTAGAGATGTTGATTATTATTATTTGATCTGTTTAACAATGACAACTGCATTGGCTTGTTTGTTCTCACGGCAACTGCAACAATTGTTGAATCGGTGAACAATGCAAATAAAATAAAACGGTCATCATCTGGGTCAAATAAAATTAAAGTAAATTACCGTGAAAAAATGTCAAACTTCCGAGAAAACGCTTATAACTTCTTTTCTAGTTAATTCAGAGGCTTCCAATTTTAGCATTTAACGAAAAACTCTTCCTAAAGTAGTTTTTTACGCGCTTTTCAATGGTATCAATCTCGAAAGGATGCGATAATTTCTTCCGATAGAAAAGGACTATTTTATGCAATTTTCGGAACTCCGCTCCAATTTTACTTAGCGTGATGATATATAGCCTATAGCCTTCCTCAATAAATGGGCTATCTAACACTGAAAGAATTTTTCAAATCGGACCAGTAGTTTAATTTGGTTTTACATAATATTTGGCTTAAGAGAAAAAGCAAAGCTCGTACACTGTAAAGCGTTTTGGCCGAAAATACATGATGATCTCCTGGAAATCATTTATTCGGAGTCTAACGTAAAGTTACAGACATTTAAAAACAAGAAACTGCAAAGTCTTCGAAAAAAGAAATTACAGAAAATAAAAAACATAGACTATTATGTAATTTGCTTGCAACATATAATGGGCCGCAGGGGTGGCGCCATCTGTGAACACGCTAAATTACTATTTCTGGTGGACAAAGTCGAAAGTGAAATTAGTTGATCTCTTTCCGATGCTTTAAGCCGCTCTGCCAAATATACCTAATGAGTCGGGAAGACTGGTCTTTATAACAGCTAAAATTAAATTATACGCCAACAATATAAGACGTATTTTCGAAAAATTTTAAGTTGCTAATCACAGATCTCAAGAATTTATTTATGCATTTGTTTACAACTTTTAAACTAGTAGTCACAGATCTCAAGTGTTCAAATTTTTGAAACATAACAAGCCTTACTCTATAGTGCGGGAACGTAAGAATTTTTTTTTTCAACACTGATAGCAAGGAACTTGGCTATTTAACTACAAACAAGTTCTTTGAAAATTGAAAGAAACACTCAGTTTACCTTCTGTAATTTTACTGAAATTTTTTACTTACTTTTAATTTTGCTTGCACTTTTACGAAATAATGTACGTCAGCTATGCGTACGTGTTCCTATAATATTGTAATTTGAATTATATAACATCAAATATATATCATTTCTACAGTATTTCAAAAATATGCCACAGGTTTTACACCAAAATTCCACACGTTATTTGTATTTTAACAGGGGAAAAAGAAAAAAAAAAAAAAAAGGAAGAAAGAAAAGTTGCATTTTTTTTTACAAAGTAGTGCTCATTTTAAGAAAAATCGAAACCATTGAGACCAGTTTGATATACATTACTGGAGCAGCCCCTTGTTGTCTAATGAGCTCTTTTAAAGGCAAAAACGAAAATTTTTTTACTAAAATAATCCAGAAAGCTTTTATTCTCTAACAAAAGATTATAATTAGATATTTGAATGGAATGGATTATTAAGTACATTCCTTTGGTGTTTCATTATTTACGAAAAAGGTGTAGCGCTCTCATTTTATAGCAGCTTCGCTGGTTTATCAAAAGTTTTATTTTTTATAACTTTTCTTTTGTTTAGGTATTAATTATTTAAGAAGTAACGACTATATGTTGTGACTTATTCTTGGATGTGACAAGTTGTAGCAATTTGGAAACGGGAAAAATCTGATCACTTCCGATTTAAAATTAAATAAAAGTAAAAATAAGTTTAATAAAAATCAGAAACAAATAAAATTGTATTTAATTACAATCTAAAAATTAATATATATCGGTAACTCTTCCATTAGCAGTATGAATCCCATAATCTTATGCTATTTTTCGCTTAAAACAAGAAAATAATTCCAAATTTCTATGTATTTTATTATATTTTAACGGAAAAAAATGTTTCACGAACGGCTGACGTTGCCGACAACTGCAAAAAATACGAAAAATGCAAACAAACATAATAAGAAAATAAATAATATCAAAAATATCTGACAGGTCATCGATTGTGAAATTTGTGAAATTTAGTGAATATCATTTCCGTTGCATTGCATCATTAGTGCATCGAAGAAGCTAAAAATTTACATCTTTAATCTCTCCATCTATTTCATTTCATGATATTGAGCTGAAATATGTTTTTTTTAATTTTTTTATTTTACTACTCAGGAAACTAAAGGGAAAAAAATAACTGAGAAACAAGGAAAGGTTTTGGTTGCAATTTTTTTTTATTTTAGCCTTATAAATTAATTTCAGTTCTAGAAATATTTTACTGAAACATAATAAACATGATGTCATTATATGTATATATTTTCAGCTTATTCATTTATTTGTTCTGTGGATTTGATCACCCGTTTCTCTACAGCGGGAAAATATTTCAATTACACCTTGTAAATCCTTTGTACATTCAACATTTTTATCTACAAACCATATGCGCTAGTTATTTTAATAATTTTTACCTTTCAATAAAGAATTATCACAGGTATAACATTAATACATTTTAATTTATACGAGGAGTTACACTAATAAATTTTTTGTAAACAGTATTCGTTAAGAGAATATTTTACCGTCTACAAAATTGAAGCTAAGAACCTTCATCTATTTTTAACTTCGATAATGGATAAATCATTGGTAAGAATTTAATAAGTGAATATTAATAAAAATAAAATGTCAATAGATTGCTTCAGTATAATGATTTATACACATTGATCTTTATACAGAGCAATGCTGACTACTGTGATTTGTCTAGAAAACATTTAAAATGAAAATACACCACATTTTGCACCTAACTTCAAAAAACCGTACCTTGAAAGCTCTAGCCTTGTTCATGCATTTTTATGAATTACTAGCGGTGCCCGCACGGCGTTGCCAGGGCTGAATTTTAAAAACGTCGCCAACGGCGCTGTTCTTGCTAAGAGTATTAAAAAAATCTCCTGCGGTATAAAACCTGCATTGTTTGAAAAACATCGTGTGTCTATTTGTGAAAAAAAAAACATACATTGTCAATGCAATGCTTGAAAAAGTAATATAACATGTAGAAGGATCAATTAAGAAAACTTGGGAACAATTCCATCAGTAGGGTCGGATTTGTCACCAGAGGGTAATTAAAACTGCCAAATTGCAGCACGGCGTCATTTGTTGCGTTACTTTTCATCTGGAATGAGTGTTAGTCTTGGCGATGATCTTAGATTGATTGTAAGAATGAAATTGAAGTATCATATTTATTTTATTTCCCAGCCATGGTGAACTGTGGTCTCGCTAGCCGAAAGATAAGTTTTATGATCAAATGAAGCTTCGCTAGCGGTACCATAGAGATGAAATACTAGGTGATAATATTTGTATAGTTAAATGATACTGTACACTATACCTAAACAACGCATGCACAATTTTGTTAGTATTCTTTATCGCCGGTTTATCACCAACGCCTAATTTAAAAAGTCAAATTAAAGCGTGTTGTCATTCGCCACGTTATTTGAAGTCTAGAATTAACTATACGTCCGTAAAATTTTCGAGGCGATATTTATTTAAATGCTATTGCTAAATCAAGGAAATCGTAAAATCGGGGAGACGGAACTTTTATCAAGTTCAATCTCGAATTTAAACACTATTGCTAATTTGAGAAAAACTTTAAATCGAAAATATGCTTATTATTGTTTTGTCTATATTAAACTGAACTATTTTGAAAAATAAGTTTCATATTGAAACCTAGCGTTACCCGCACGGGGCTGCTCGTGCTGAATTTTAACCGTACCTAAACAATGTATGCGCAATTTCATTAGTGTGTTCCGATTTATCGCCAATGACTCATTAAAATGTCAAATTGAAGCGTGTCATATTCGCCACGTTATTTGAAATCTAGTATAAACCAAACGTATTCCTATTCTGGCGATATTTATTTAAATGATATTGCTAAGTCAAGGAAATCGTTAAATCGGGGAAACAATACTTTTATCAAGTTCAATCTCGAATTTAAAACCTATTGCTAATTTGAGAAAAATATTCAATCGAAGGTATGCTTTATTATTGTTTTTCCCTTGAAAACTAAACTCATGTCTCTCTATTTTGAAAAATAAGTTTTATATTGAAACTAGCGGTACCCGCACGGCTATGCCCGTGTTAAAAAATAAAAAGACCAGTCGATTCGCCATTGTGTATATAGTGATAACTTTTTAATGTGTAAATTATGTTGTTTTATTAAAATGTATAGCACTCGAAATAATTAAAAATTCGCAGCTCACGGCAATAAACCAGCGATCCTACACACTTAAGGTTTTTTTTTTTTTTTACAAAACACACACAATAAAAAAGGAAAAAATAAACAAAGAAACGAAACGAAACAAAACGAAAAAAAAAATATTTAAAAGAAAACGCATTTTGTTTGTTTAAATCAAGTACCCACAGAAAAATGACTATTATAATCCTTTAGAATAGTTTTAATTAATACATTTTTAGTATAATTAATTTTTATCTATTATTAAACAGACAGTAAAAGAAAAAAACAGTAAAACAGAACGGCGGTATTTTGCCGCTTGCAGAAACAAAAAGGAGCGATCAAAGCTTTGAAAACAGAAAAAACCTTTCATCCGAGCTCAAATAGGAAAATAAAATATGTACTAATTCACTGAAGAAAAAAAAAATAAATAAAAATATAAATAGTAACAATAAGTTGCAATAACAAAAATCGCTATAAAGGATCACATTTTTTTAAAGAACCTCTGTGCAGTATGGAAAATGGTCTGTGAAATACATGTCAAAATAAGGAAATAAAAATAAAGCTATCGATCGCCTGTCAGCCGCAGGAAATAAATTTCGTTTAAAAAATCAAAACAAAAAATAATTAATTAATTAAAAATAGGCTGCTCCTCAAAATGTTAAGAACCGCTAGAAATAAATTTTAATTCGTAAAAAAAAGGATCATAATCCAGTCGGCATGGTAACAATTCAAATAAAATTAAAAAGCAAGCACTTTATCAATCGTCTGGAGAAAATAAAATAAAAGTAAATTTTCGTAAAAAAATAATTTCGAACTGCACGGAAATCGCTTATAACTTCGTTTATAATTAATTTAGAGATTTCGAGTTCGAGTACGTATATCAAAACTTCTTTTGGGGTAGTTTTTTACGGGCTTTTCAAAGGTATCAAGTTCGAAACGATGCGATAAGTTCTTCCGATAGAAAAAAACCCTTTTATGTAATTTTCGGCTATAAATTGCAATAACAAAAATAGCAAATTCGAATTTTAGAAAAAGCTCTCCGAGTTGCACACCCCTATTTCAAACTGATTTCTTGCCAAATTTCATGAAAATTCGCCGAACGATCTTGGTCTTACGCCGGACACAGACAGACACACACACACAGACACATAGACATACTTGCTGCTTTATAATTAGCTAGCGATACTCGCGCGGCTATGCCCATGTTAAAAAATGAATAGACCATTCGGTTTGCCATTATGTATATAGTGATAACTTTTTTAGGTGTAAATTATGTTCTTTTATTAAAATGTATAGCATTCCACATAATTAAAAATTAGCTGCCCACGGCAATCAAATAGCGATCCTACACATTTAAGCATTTTTTTTACAAAACACACTCAATAAAAAAGGAAAAAAAGAAAGAAAGAAAGAAACGAAACGAAACGGGAAAAACAAAACATTTAAAAGAAAAAAATATTTTGTTTGTTTAGTTCAAGTACCCACACAAAAAGGACGATTATAATAAATTAGAATAGTTTTAATTTATAAATGTTTAGTATAATTAATTTTTATCTATTATTCATTAACATTAAAACAGAAAGGCGAAACTTTGTAGCTTGCAGAAACAAACAGCAGCAAGCAAAGTTTTGAAAGCGGAATAAGCCTTTCATCCGAGCTCAAATAGGAAAATAACATATGTGCTAATTTACTGGCGAGACAAAAAATAAAATGATTGAAAGTATAAATAGTAATAAGTTGGTAATAATAAGTAATAATAAGTAATAATAAGTTGGTAATAAATAGTAATAATAGTAATAACAAAAATCGCTATCAAGTATAACATTTGTTTTAAAAACCCTTGTGAAGTACGGAAAATGGTCCCGTAAAATACATATAAAAATAAGGAACTCAAAATAAAGCTATCAATCGCATGTGAGCCGCAGGAAAGAAATTTTAATTCATTTCTTAAATTCATTCTCCTCAAAATGCTAACAAGAAGTTCCGCCTAGAGCTATACGAGCCTACTTTCCCGTATACACCGAATTCAAATTTATAATCTAGCTATCTCTCTCTCTCTGTCTTTCTCGTTTAGCTTTAGTTCATAATTGCTTCAAATATATCTTTTTCAACGGTTAATACATATTAATTCAGTCATTCATTTATTAAGTCATTCATGTATTTATTCACTCATTTATTCATTCATTCTTTTGCTTATTCATTTAATCATTCATTAATTCAAAAATATTCTTGAAAATCCCAATCAAAAAATTTCATAGGAAAATGGGCTCGTTAGTTCTGGATGAACTTTCTATTTGTACATGTTCTACGTCATAAGAGCTTTCCGATAAAGTTTGTTCCAAGCAAATCGGGCCGTTTGATCAGGAATTATATAGGATTGAAATTTCCCCGTAGGCGGTATGTTAATTTTTTTTTGAACTGTTCAAAAATGAACAAAAATTGTTCAAATCAATATTTCACGCCAAGAAATTCTTCCAGTGAGCTTGTTCATGGGAACTTATATCTTGTACCCAGAGTTTACATAATTTGCTTCATTTTCACCCATAGGCGCTAATGTTAAAATTTTTTGAACTGTTCAAAATTGAACAAAAAATCGTTCGAATCAAAAAGTAAAATATGGAAATTAGATGTACTCGCCAAGATCTTTCGAATGCAAAAAGAATTTTTCCAATCGGACAATTCGTTCAAAAGTTATTAGGGGGGGGGGGGACAGACCGACAGACAGACAGACCGACAGACCGACCGACACAATTTTTTCCCATCTCAAAACCCTACTTTCAAATTTTTTATTTTTCAATCTTTATTTAATTACTTAACTTATTTTTGACTTTTCTTGATTTCTAATGATATTTTCACGATACATTAAGCCTTCTTTCATGCTTTATTATTATTTTTTTTTACTTTTACGGGAAAGTAGGCTACAAAGGATCAATAGTCAGTCGGCATGGTAACAATTAAAATTAGGGTTAATTACCGTGAAAAAATAATTTCGAACTGCAGATAAAAATGCTTATAACTTCTTTTCTGGTTAATTTAGAGACTTCGAATTTTCACACGCATAGCGGAACTCTTCCCGGGGTAGTTTTTTTACAGGCTTTTCAATGGTATCAAGCTCGAAAGGATGCGATAATTTCTTCTTATAGAAAACGACTATTTTCTGAAACTTTCGGCTATAAATTGGAATAAAAAAAGAACAAATTCGAATTTCAGAAAAACTCTCCGCACACCCCCATGTCCCAAACTAATTTCGTGCCAAATTTCATGAAAATCCGCCGAAGGGTCTTGGCCCTACGCCGGACACAGACAGACAGACACACATATTTGCTGCTTTATTATTAGTAGAGATTAAGCAAACACTAATTTCAATATAAAAATAGATTTCAGAGTTGAGGAAACTGCTAATTATTATTTTTGGATCCAGGTAAGCCTTAAGAAATCGAATTAAAAAGCTTATAACTGGCGTTCTTATTGACTTGAAAACTTCGAACAAATTTCATCTTGTGCATAAAAGTCAGCGCTTTCGATCGATATATTATATTGATATGTGCAAGGTATTTACCACCCCCATATTGGAGAATTTATGTAGAAATTTGAGCAAATTTGGAATAAAAAAGGAACTACCTGTTGGATGTTTTTCTAACGGGTCTAGAAACCTACGCAGGAGTGTGCTCAACAACTTCCCGAATTTTCATGGCGATCGGATGAATGGTGTAGTAATGCATAAAGGACAAACACACATACATTAATTTTTATATATATAGATATAAATACATTATTTTATACCCTGGCTAATGGAAAATAAAGCAAAAACATGGTTCGTTTCCGTTCTGTTCAGACTAAACCTTGCGTTTGCAATCCAGCATTTTCTAATTAAAATTGTAATAAATAAAATAAAAGTGCTTTTATAAATTTATATTACTTTGGCTGCGCTTCATGCGGCTCTATTTAACAAATGAAGTGAATCATTTATCTGGCATTCATATACGAGGAAAATGACAAAATTGATAATGACATTTTTCCACTTTATTATTGTTTCTTTTTCTTTTCCTTTTCTTCTATTTTTAAGTCCTAAAAGAATTATTTTGTGCCGGAAACTACGGGATTTTTTGCATACATATTGGTGATACACAATAAGTTGACATAAAAGGTTAATTTTAAGAAAATGTTTTATAAATCAGGCCTTGTGCATTTACTCTGTCAATGCTTTCATTATTTAGACACAGTTACATACGGTGCCTTTCCAAGACAGTGGAATTTTGATGTTTAACCATATGCATCATATTGTAGACTGTAGGTTCACCGTTCGATCGTCGTTTCGAAATTTTCTTTCCTGAAATGCTCCTTACAAATTTTTTTCTGAAAAACGTTTTTTTTTAATATTATTTTTCATACATAGTTATATACACAGTTATACGTAGTTATATATTTATGTAACAGATAAAAGATTACCTTCATTTTAAAAATATAGCAAACTGTTAACACCAGTCACTTAAAAATGTTCAAAACCATGATATTACTAGCATCTTTAAACTATCTCCATTTATAGCATTAGATATATGTCGCTGTTGCAGTACTTTCTTGTATTTTCTTGAAGACTCGCTCATATTACACACACTCACACACAAACATATATATATATATATATATATATATATATGCCTAAGGCTTGCTTAAGATATTAAACATTTGGCATTTGCCTTTTGTTTCTTGTTATTTTCTTCTTCCTAAGAACGAAAAGATTCCTGCGGAAAGTTCTTTTCATCGTATCTGCAATTATTCAACTTTAAGAAACTTAAAGATGTCCTTGAAAGTTTTATTTCTATGGCTCTCATTATCTGTTTTACTTTTTTCTGAATAATAAGGAACGCTATTAGCGTGGAATTTAATTTAAGTTGGTTTCTTTAATATTATGGTGGGTGATAATAGAAAGGGGAAAATGAGCCTTCTATTACGCACGTCATATCTGTATTTCAAGTACAAAGATTAAGAAAATTTACGAAATAGAATAATACAATGAAGTAATTCTTTCTATATCATGATCTAAAGTTTAAATTTGTAAGACATTTTTACCTTCATAGTTAAAGTTACTGAGTTTGATTTATGCAGGAAAAAAAACTTTTTCTCCCAAATATGGTCAGCTTTATCATGAATAACTGTAGGTACCTATATGCAATATAGTTAGTCGTAACTCTAAATAAGGCCTTTAATTGTTTGTAGAAAGATTTTGTAATGCTCATCTTTTGTTTATTATACACAAAATGGAAAAAAAAAAATACCCCGGAGTTAAGTAGTACCATAGTATGCAGCAATTAGTTTAGCAAAACGTACCGAACAGAAATATATTTACACTGGCTGTTGCCCGAGACATCGCTCGAGCGGAAATTTGGATGTGCATGTGTCAAAATGTTTAGCTGAACAAATCGAGGCAACAATTCTAATTATAAACATCTATCACTTAATATTAACTTTAAATTGATATGGATAATATCAATGGTGAATAACATTTGCTCTTTTCGCTTTGAATACTTCGAAGCAATTTTTATGTTGAAATCAATGGACTGCAAAGTATTTAAATATCTGACAATAGCAAAACTAAATTGCCGTGTTTTAAGTGGGAAAACGTTTATTTGAATGTTTCCTCGAACTGTTTACCTAGGAATTTCAATACTGCAAACATAATCTCCATTTCACAAAACGCAAATATGTTCGTGCATATTCTCCTAACTAAATCTGTGTCTGGATTTAGAACTAAGAACGCAAAATGTCTATAAATTGATCTTGTCACGAGTTAAGGAAACTTGGAACTATCGACAATTGTGAAAATCAGTTTCATGCAATTGATCCTCGGATGTCTCAGTTCACTTGATCTATTTCGCAAGCAAGTGTTATGTAATGGATTTTTTTTTTAATTATTTCTAAACATTGTGCATGCACCAAGTTTCTCAATGGACATAGACCACATAGCGCTTTTGGCGTTTTATGGTAGTTCGGAAAATCATTATAAATTCTGTATGATTGATATAGGAAAAGGTAAAGTCAGTAAAATGTAAAGAGGAAAATATGAAACTTTCTTCATTTAAATAAAGACAACATCGTGACTCTGTTATAAAGTCTTTTTTCACGAAATATGAAATATACTTACAGACTACAAGAAATAAATACAGCGTTATGCACCAGAAAATTTCAATACATAATATGCCTGAGATAGTTATTAGTTTCGAAATACTTTCCTAGTAATTAGTACCGCTTTCATTGGTATTTCTGTGCAGTTAGTGCTTCATATTATTCATGTTTTATAAGATCAAAACTCGACACGTAAAATATATTGGGCATTTATCATGTTTATAGCGAATAAAGAGGAGGGGGGGGGGGCTCCTGACTCCAGAACACGTGTCCATATTTTGTTTTTGTTTTTTTGCAATGTTGCACTTCAACCTTTTTTTTTTTTTTTTTTTGATTCACACAAGGTAAACATTATATTGCAAAAGTGAAACATTGTTTTACTTACTACGCAGTCAAGATGATGTATACTCAATAAAACTATGAAATTGTCTTTTAGGGAACGCTAGATGCTATTGGAACTGTAATAAGTTGTACTTCCGCTGAACGAATTGCGTCTACACTAAAAAAATGTTTGCACTACACGATAATCTCTTGGAAATCATTTACCCGGAGTCTGACATGAAATTACAGAGGCCTTAAAACATGAAAGCAAAAAAGTCTTTCAAAAAGGAAATCACAGGGAACAAAAACAGTAAACACTATGTAAATTTACAACAACATATATTATGCCGAAGTAGTGGCACCATCTGTGAATACGCTGAATTATTATTCTTGTATACGAAACAGAACACGATGCTGTGATTACTGTAAATCAGACAGCTTCGCCAAAATCACTCCAGCGTTGGGAGGACTGCCGAGAGCATTGCTGCCCACTGGAGCTGAAAATAAACCGTACGCCAACAATATACACATTTGTAAATGATTTTTAACTTGTTAATCATAGATAACCGGGGAAACTCGATTCGTGGCTTTTAGCGTGTACTTACATAACTTAACGAATCTTCATATGTAGTCGTATAGAGTGCGGGAAACACGAATTTTATTGAGAAACTTACAAGGAAACTTGCGTATTTGATTTTAAACAAGTTCTTCGTAAATTTGCAGAAAAACTCAGTTTCCCTTCCGTATTTTTACATAATTTCTTTTGCAGTGCAATAAAGTTGGTGCGCAAAAAGCAGTAAAGATTCTTATGTTGTCACTATACCGCTGAGAACGGTAACAATGCATCATTTAGCTTGCTGCAACGCCGAAAGGAATATAGTGTCAGTTTTTCAGAAAGTTTTAAGGCAATCCAAATCTGCTAGTGACAATATCTACACGTTTTTAAAAAGTGAAAGAAAATATAAGTTAAGCCTAATAATAATTGTTAACAACTGAAGATAAATATTTTTGACAATTAATTTGTTGATGTTATTCATGCGGTCTATTTATCAAAATCTACATATGCTGATTTTGGAATAAAGTCATCAAATATGTGTAATAGTTTTGATGTAATAAATAATACATTTCTCATGAGAAATGAATTTCTGTTAATGCACATTTATTTTGCAAACTTCTTTAAAAAATAAATAAAAAATAAGAAAATAATAATATAAAAAAATTAATTTACTTTTTTAAATGTGGGAAAAAATAAATAATAAAATAAAATAAATGCGTATCCCCGGTTTAATTTAATACTGTATTAAATACTTTATTAATATTCTATTAAATATTATGATATGTAAAAAGGTTATCTCATAAATAAATGTGATTGGATAGATTTGGTCTTATCGTTCGTGCTGAAGATTCAAATTTTGAATGATGCATTATGAATTGATAGGGAACATCTCCCGGAAAGAAATTTATAAATCTCTCTCTCTCTCTCTCTCTCTCTCGATAAATCTTTTTCAGTTTTGCAGACGTGTCTTTCACTTGCAAATGAATCCAATTAATAATTATGGTGATAATAAGATAAATAATTGAATAAACGAAGCATGAATGCTTTGGAGATATGTTATGATCATTAAAAATAGAAAGAGCTGATATATGTGAAAACAAGAAGCTCGTCTGGAACTAAACAAGCATACTTTCGTTTAAGAACATTAGAAAGTCTTTTTTTTTTCAATAAGTGAGGAGACTCTTTTTGTAACCACATACGTTCTTTAAATGTTATCACTATGCGTTTTTTATTTTTCAATGTCTTTAACATTTCCTTTTATAAGAAATTTTCTTTCATAGTACTACGAATAATCTCATTATGTACTAGTACTAGTTTATTTACACCCTGTTTTATCAACATAATGTAAATTATATTTTTCCTTGGTTTTTGGAAGCTTTACGTTTTAATATTTTCTGCGTTTAATCGCAGTATACCATAAATGCATTCGGCCAGGCAGCAATTGCTGTTACAGGGATCAAACATTTTGGAGAGCAAATAACAGATCTAACTCATACACACACAGACGTATATATATATATATATATATATATATATATGTATAAATACTTTTTTACGTTAAAAATATTTCTTCCTTTCTGGTCTTTGGTTATGCATTTAAATGTTTTACTTTTTGTGTCAGTTGTCGATTTAATTGTTTAATTGCTACTCTTAAATTAAAATTGATTTTATCCTCCCTCTTATATGTCATTCCTTATTAAAGGAAAATCATTTTAAAAGAATTGATCCACGTTACTTACGTCTTTATCTATTCAGAAAAAAATACAACAGTTAATGAGCGCCATAGAAATAAAAGGTTTAAGAAATAGTTGAATTTCCTAAAGGAGGCTAATTACAGTTTTAGTGAAAAGAATTTTATGAAGAAGCCTTGCTGTATTGGCAAAGAATTGAGTTAAAGAAGGAAACAATAAATTACAAAGACAACTTTTTAAAATAAAAGAATGAAAGAAAGGTATCCTCTTCTGCTATCTTTTTAAACTTAAAATACAAAAGTTTGTTCTTTTTGTACCAAACCTAAGAGAAATTTCAAGAGTATTACCGCAAATATACGTATATGTGTTTGTGTGTGTATATACATGCATGACATGTTTGCTTGTGTGTATGTAGCTATAAGATATGTTTGTTTGTGTGTGCGTTGTTACTCACCATTACACAATTATCTCTGTAGAATAATTAAATTAATAAGTATAAAAAATAACTATAATAACAAAACCGTGATGTATCTAAACATTATTTACACTTAAAAATGATTATTAGCATTCAAATGCCATCTGCAATTCGTTTCAATAAGAATTTGCATTGAGCGTGCCAACTGCACTTGATAATTCTCTTGTCTGTAATTGCAAATATATTCTCTTTTTATTCGTATCTATACTCAACTGAGAGAGAGACCTATACTCAACTGAAAAGAACCTATACTAAACTAAGAGATGATTGGGGAAAGACAGTTTATGTTAAAAATAACTAAAAACAAAACTATCAGGTCTAAAATTATTTTAATGAGTAAATAAATATTTTAACTGTCTTCAAAATGTATTTAAAGTTACTTTTAGCATGTGGCTTACTTGTATCCCCACACAATATTTTACACACATACACACACTTTTTTATACACAATTTTTATTAAATGTTTATTTTTGGAGGAATGTACATTCAACGTATCATTTTTCATTCATGCATTTATATAAATAATCTTTCAATTCAAGAATATTTTGGCATCCTACTGTTAAAAAATTCTACTTGACAACTCGAACATATTAATTTATTTATTATTATTGTTATTACATTGTGTACTATGGTATGAAAAATCGTCAGTTAGGCATCAAGTCAAAGTATATATGCTGATAAAATAAGTACTTGCTCTTTTCAACCTTGAGACTTCTTTACTCGGAGCTATTCTAAGTTGGAAAAATTATCAAAATTTCGTCAATATTTCTTATTTTTAAGTACCTATTTTCAGCACTGTTTTTTTTCTTCAGCGTTTTGTTTCACTTCTTTTAGCTGCCAGACCTAATCTACATGCAAAACAAAATTTAATTTATTAGGCTGAATATAGTTCCGTGAAACAGTAAATATATAATTAATTTCATTCCATAGTACGTTATATCGTGTTTGCTTTGTTCAATCATACTATTTTAAGCAAAAAATTGCACCTCACTTACAAAGCTAGCTCAAAATAAAATCTATCAATCATTTTAAAGCTAGCATATTTGACACATTAGATATCACCAATTCTCAAAGAGACAAATTAAACAATCAACTGTTATTGCTAATTTTAATAGTTAATACAAAGACATTTATTTGGGTAGTGTGATAAAATGTCTCCAATTCGAAGTTAATACTTATCTATAAAAAAAAAACCTCACAAAAATGTAACTTTCCTTATGCATAAAATTATTAACTTAAAGATTACACATTTAAAAGAACGTGTTAATTAGATTTCACGAAAAGAAGTAAGCCCAAGAAATTTTTCGTATTCTAGCTCTTTTGCTTGAGTAAGAAGAAACAAAGAAGCTTCTTAAGTACTTGGAGAACCTTTTGTTCTTTGTCGGTCTTTTGTAACGTCGGCTTTGTCTTTGTTCCGTTAAGAATTCAGACTTTTTAATGAAAAAAGAACAAAATTTGCTAGTGAAAAAAAACTAAATATTTTACTGAAAAAAAAATTTGTATTTCTTGAAATGAAAAAAAAAAAAAAAACCCACAAGTAATTAAAAAGGAAAAAAAAAACAAAAACAAAAAAAAACAACGCATATCACTTTTAAGAAAAACGTTGCAAAGTCTTTGCTTAAATGTTATTTAAACAAAAACTTTAAATACTGCCTTTAAAGTAAAAGGAACAAAATTTGCTAGTGAAAAAACGCTAAATAGTTTTCTGAAAAAAATATTTGTATTTCTCAAAATTAAAAAAAAACACAATTAAAAAAAAAACAGGACATGCGTATTACTTTTAGGAAAAACGTTGCGCAGTCTTTACCTAAATGATATTCCACAAAAACTGCAGAAAGCCGTTTTTTCATTTATGCATGTCTCTGGGAATATTTTTATAGAATATACTAACTTCCAACAAAACACCAAGCCAGGTTGTGATTGAAACAATTTTGCTGATTTCACTCTGGAAACGACATTGACAAAAATTCGTAGCTCGTGGTTTGCGCATGCGCTATGTCTACGAAGATGAAACATTAGAAGCAATTCGCAATGGACATGGGATGGAAATTATTTCAATCTAAAGCCATCTTTACAAGTATTGCAAACCCATTTTCCTGAAAACTGCAGTTTAATATTTAATATATTTTTTGTTTAACTTCTTAAAATGCAACTTCTAATAAATAAGAGTAGGGAAAGACGAGTAAATTAAAGACATAAGTGGTAATAAGAAACACTCGTCTGAAAAAAAATATGTCGAACGTTCCTAATATAACACCTTTGAAACCAAACACATACACTACACAAGCTAATATATTGTTTATTTTTTTTACTAAAACTGTTTAACTAAAACTTGAAATTGAAGAGGGAAAAATGAAAGTTTTGAAAACAGGTTAACAATAAACAAGAAGTTCCGTCTAGAACTATATGGGCCTACTTTCACGTTCCCACTTTTTATAATCTAGCTATCTTTCTCTCTGTTTCTCCATTTCGCATTAGTTCTTAATTACTTCAAATATACCCTTTTCAACGGGTAATACATGTGTATTATATCATTTATTTATTCATTTATTTACTCATTCATGCATTTATACACTCATTTAATTTTTTTTTTCATTTATTCATTCATTTAGAAAGATCCTTATAAATCCCGATCAAAAACTTTCAGAGGAAAATAGGTTCGTTTAGTTCTGGTTGAACTTCGCATCCGTACACGTTCTGCGGACTAATATCTTTCCGATAAAGTTTATTCCAAGCAAATCCGTCTGCTATATCAGGATTTATATTGGATGGAAATTTCCCCGTAGGCACTAATGTTAATTATTTTTGAACTGTTCAAAAATAAACAAAAACTGTTCAAATCAAAGATTATTTCACGCCGAGAGCCTCTTCCAATAATTTTCTTCATAGGACTTGGATCTTATTTCCAGAGTTTGCATAATTTGCTTCAATTTTTTATCCTTTTATCTTTAACAATTCGCTCGAAAGTTATTAGGAGGAGACAGACAGACCGACAGACACATTTTCCAAATCACAAAACCCTAATTTCAAATGTTTTATTTTCCAATCTTTATTTAATGACGTCCTTTATTTTTGACTTTTTTCATTTTTAACAATATTTTAACGAAACATTAAGCCTTATTTCATATTTTATTATTATTATTATTATTAACATTTATGAGAAGCAGGCTAAAAAGCAATAATAATAATAATAAGAAGAAGACGATTTATTTTCCATTTACTATGTCAGATTCAATTCCTAAATATCGTAAATATTTTAATCATATCCTGCATCATTATTTTTTTTTTAAACCATGAAAGCAAAACGACATCATCAATTTAAAAGTTAAAAGCCTGATTATAAATGTTAACTTCAAAAGATTTTAATAATAGTAAATTTCTTTCTCTTACAATATCAATCAAGAATAATCTTTAAAAAGTCCAGAATACTTAAATACTCAAGAATACACTACAAGTAAAGGATAAATTACTTTTAAGAAATTATATGAGTACAGCAAGTTTGTTTTCATGAAAATATTTTCCCATTTCTACAGTTTGATAAGGGGAAAAAACGTAGAGATAAGCTAAAAGAAAAAGTTGCGCTTCAGATTGTGACGAGAAAGAGCAGAGCATAATGATATATATTCGTACTAATAATCTATTATATATTTGGTGGATTTAATAATAACAAATACAACATTTCTTCAAAATGTCGGTTTATGTCGTACATGAACATATTCGTTAATGAGGCTCATAAATTCTTAGATAAGGTATTTTCCAGGAATATTTTAATAGATTTACATTTAAACTTCTTAGCTTCACAACAAATAAATGTCGTCACTATATAAGATATATATATATATATATATATTAGGGATATATATATATTAGGAATAGCCGAATACCGAATATTCGGCCATTTCTTCCAGGCCGAAGCCGAATATTCGGCAACGTCGAATACCGAATATTCGGCGGCCGAATATTAAAATTTCTAGAAAATCGTTGTAATAGAAAGTATTTGTCAAATTTAAAATTATTCACAAAGTCAAACACCAATTACACAAAATCTATGATGTATGCTTTAATTCTGCACGTTAAGAATTTAGAACCATTTAAAATTAATCTATTTTCACTATTGTTTTGAGCGTAATAAAACTAAGAATTTCACCCACACGCAAAATAGAAATGGCAGGTTTTACGGTAGTAAGCATTAGCATTATTTTACTAATTATTTAATTGCAATGAAATAAATACTAGTGCTTAGTGAACTTTTACCTTGATCAAAACTGTTTTATGAAGACATTTTAAAATATAAAAGTTAATATTTTTATTTTATGGGGTTTTTTTACATACCTATTTTTAAAAGATCTATTAAAACTTAATGCACTTAACTGGAATATGTTTTTATTTTTAAAAACCCCAATAACTTATGCTATCTTAATATTCATGATATATTCTGGGCTTTTCCCATTTCTCTCTAACCCAATATTCACAATAAATCAGTCTACCCAAACAAAGTCTGGCTTCCACTTTCTTAATAATAACAAAATGAATTTATCATATTCTTCATTATAAGTAACTAACTCATTGGCAGCTTTTGGGTGCAAATGCTAAATATAAAATACAATATTACAACTTTAAAATGTGTTTAGCTCAGTCAAGCCTAAAACAAGATTAAATAAAAGTAGTTTATTCTAAATTATTTTTATTTCTTAAAACTATAGTGGACTAATGCATTCTTTTGCAATAATAATAATACAAATTTAAGTGTTTAAAATCTACTAAATTCTTTATTCTCTTACTTTTATACTGCAGCAGAATTATTCGGCCGAATAGTCCATCAATATTCGGCTAGGCCGAATCTGACCTTAACCAGTATTCGGCCAGGCCGAATATTCGGCTGGGTGATGAAGTGACTATTCGGCCAGGCCGAATATTCGGCCAAAGGGCCGAATACCGAATAGTGGCCGAATATTCGTTACATCCCTAATATATATATATATATTTGAAAAACAAAAACTACGTACTGAATTCAATTTTGTGTCTGCAGTTTTTAGTATGCCAAATCGTTATAAGGAATACACAATATTAAGGTACCAATTATGTATGATGATATGGAACTGATATGAAATACCTTGTTCTTTAGCTTTAAAAAAATTTAGCAGGGTTTTACCGTGTGTAGTCAGGACTCTAACTAGACAACAGCTTCATAAAAATAACTTTTTATTCATTCAAATCGAATAGTAAAATTACAAAAAACAGTTCTTTAAAAAAATTCAGCTCCTGCTGATTAAGACATTTCAATAAAAACATTTCTCAAACCCACATCTGATCAAGTTCTTTCGTTCTTATATACAACTGTTTGCACTGAAAAATTTGCAAACGGACAGCTCACAGTTAACTATATTTACGACAGAAAATAAATATGATAAGTTATATTTTCCAACATTTAGATAGTGCTTTACGTACTTTCTCAATGAAAATTAGAAAGACATGTAATTAAACTTAACTAAACTAAACTAATGTCCAGAGCAATATTCTATCAAGCACAGATTAACACATCAACTACAGTTCACTTAGTTTTGTTCGGAGCTCACCGGCGGGGATATTACGATCACCTTGACAATATCCATGCAGTCGTAAGTAAAGACAATGAAATTAGCACAAATTTTAAATAAGTTTTAGGTAGGTATACTTTAGGTAGGTATAATGTGTCATCAGTTATTGAATTTCTTGCGACTGGCCTATCAACGTCAGAAAAGGTGAATAACTTGAAAAGTTTGTAGTGAGAGCAGTGAACTAGATGTTTATGTCTCTCTTTAGAGGTTAGTGAGCTTACTTATACCACAAATTTGCTACAAATTAAATATTTCACTCGTTAGTGCATCAAATTCATGTTTTTCGGTGGATTCTAAAAGCAAAGAAATTTATCCTTTATCTTTTGAATAAAAATTAAATGGTGAGATGCAACCACATCCTAATAAGGAGACAACTTATATTGGGAACTTGTGACCGGAACAGCACAACTGTTTGTGGTCTAGAATAATGCTTTTTCTTGTCACGATTATTAGTTCATATATCAATTTTATCTATTGCTTAAGGCGGAAATTCTGATTTTGTTATATATACATATATATATATAATAACAAAACGCCATAAGCAATATGTATCTGTGTGTGTGTATGTATAAAAAAACGAAGAGAAAAGGATAGAAAAAAAGTCTATGGTCTTTTCCATTGGTCAACACTAGACGACTATATTTTCACTATTTTATTGCTGAGGTACATACCAATCCATTTTTGTGTAAAAGCGTAGATATGTAACATTGTAACTTTACCTCAATTTTACATAGAAACATTCTTTTTTTTTTCTTTCTATTTTTAGAATTTATGTGAGGGCTGAATAGTTTTCTTCAAATTGATTAAATATTGTTACAAAACTCATTGGTTGCAATAACGACTAAGAGTAAATTACTATTTCTGTAACGAAAATTTTAAACTGTGCACATAATTACTATATGCGCATTTGTACATGCACATATAGGCATGTAATTTGTCAGTCTTTGTATCAATTTTGTACTCATTTTATTGTGTGGGATTGCAAAAAAAAGCTCTTAAAATTCCTTTGAAGAATTGAAAATTATGTGGAGAATTAAAAGCTCATTATCGTTGATGGAATATCAACCACATATTTAATATTACTTCATTTAAAAGTATGGAGGTTTCCCAACTACTTCAGATATTTAATTTTTGGATTATTTCCGTATTTTCGGAAATTTTAATAAATGATTAAGCTTCTCTCTATCATTGTTTCTTCAACTTGGACATTCAGTTTTGTATATTACAAATTTTAATCCATGTTCTCTAGTGTTTATTGTGCCACTTTTGCAAAACTTTCTTAGATTTTTAAAAGTTTAATGTAGAAGTGTTTTAAAACAATTTTTTTCGAGATTTAGATGCCTATTATTTTCCACTAGTTCAATTATCGCCTTTTTATTGTCAGTTTAAATAGAGCAATGTGTATGGATTTAACATATTTCTCGAAGAGCTCTATTTCATCCCTTCGAAACACGTGTATATAATTTTAAGTGAAAATGTGTTCTATATTTACGTTAGATTAATTTGTGTTATCAATTGTTCATTCGAAAAGCACATCTTTGCAGCATGTCGAATTTAGAGACTTGTACTTAATTTACCTTCTACAACAAAATCGAAACCAAGCAAATTTCGATGGCCTTTTGTATATGAAATTAATTTGTATTAATTAAGAACCTATACAACACGTTCTATCGATATTTCTTGTTCCTTTTAGAAAAGGTGATTACCTAGAACCTCCTTTTTCTCGTTCGTCTCAAATTCTTACTCTAGCTGCTCAAATAAAGAGGGCGAGATTTCAGCTTTCTTGAAGAGGCAAACTTTATCCATTTAGTACGAGAACAATGCTTGAACTATATTTGGAACACTTTGATTTATTACTCGTGTTGTCTGTTTCTCGTCTTATTTTTGGACTTCCTGCTTCCAAAAACAATTAAAGGATTACTGAGCTTATATTTTGAAAAATTGAATTGCCTTCTGATTTAGATGGGTAAAAATCAATTGAAGCGTCAAGAAAGTAAGAACGATGAGAAACAATCATATTCAGTGATAAATTTATGTATCGTAAGTTATTTAGTTTAGCTATTTAAAAGAAAAAAAGAGAACGAAATTATCTAAAATTATATTGAGTTTTTTTTAGTTAAGGGGGTATTCTCGTGTAGAGGCATGAATTTCGCCCGATTTTTGAAGCACCGTACAAAGGAAACAAAAAATATTATACTATGCATTTTTTTATCATTTGTTTATTGATGTTTTATTATACATACAAAAATTAACAAAATTATGAGCAGGCAAAGTGGGGGGGGGGGAGTCCTGGCGTGATTTATTCCAACCCTCCTGGTGATATAAAAAATAAAAAAACAGACGAGATTCTTAATTATTATAGATGCCGCTATCGTATGGCTCTTGGACAAGTTTAAAAAAAAATAGCGGCTGTTTGAAAAAAAAAGTGAGTATTTTTTCTCTTAACAATTACTAATTTTTAAAAAAATACCAAATTAAAGTTTCAGTTTTGGGCAAAGTTCAAACGATAAAGGGATGTATAAAGAACATCTCCAAATTTGAAGTAAATCGGCCCATTAGAACTCGAGATATCCTTACCGCCAGCTCGAAAAAAGTAGTTTCGCGAAAACGCGGTCAAAGTTTTGAGACAAGTTTTCGGCAGTTCTACTTATAGAATGGTACAAAATATTTACATATTTTTAACTAGCTGATATGCCCGGCGTTGCGCGGGATAAAACTGCATCATTCGCAGGCCAAGTGACGCATGTCCAAAATTCTGTTGTAAATGTATAGGGAAAAAATTTCTTAAAAAATCCATGTAGGATCCATAAAAATCCTATTTAGACAGTAAAATTCATTAAAAATCCCGATTGCATTAAAACAAACAGCCTTGAAAAATTCCTTTTAGACCAAAAATTAGTCCATAAAAATCCACATAAAAATGCCAACAAAAGTTAATAGAAATTGCCATTAGAGTAAGAGAAACAGTAACTCGAATGCACATATGCAGAGAGATAATTGTGCCAAAATGATATCAAGAGCCCGTAAAAATCGCAATTAAAATATCGACCACAATACATCTAAAATTTCCTATCAGAAAAAGAGCAGTATTCTCTGTAAAAATGTTCATCAGATCAAGAACAACTCTCACTAAATATTTCTGCTACAATAAAGAAAACATTCTTTAAAGCCCCCCATTTCAATAAAGACAACGATTCCTAAACATCTCTAATAGAATAATGACATTAGTACCAAAAAATATCCATTAGAATAAAGACGTCAGTGACTAAAAGTATAATACTGACCTTCAAGAGCTACTGTTCCTAAAATTACCCAGCAGTCCATCTTAAATTCCCCATCAAAATAAGGACACCCGTTCCTAAAAATCCCACTTGCAAAATCGTCAAAACATTTCCTGAAAATTCAATTGAATAGCGCTTTCATAAAATTCGGATAAAAACGAAAGAAAAGAAAGCATTATTTCAAAAGGCAAATGCTTATTTAAATTACAAAATGTTTATTACTGAACAAATTCTGGCGTGTGAAATTTAAGTTCATAGAAAGACATAACTAAATTCTTCCCAAATGGCGTCAAATAGACAGTACAAAAATTAAATAAATATTAGAAAATAAATCACTTGTGTAAGATGTGGAATCAATAATCGCTACATAAAAAAGTTAAAATGAAACAGAAGATCGCCAAATTGCACTGTAGTAATGGAAGCATTTCGAAATACGCCATGATCCTACAGTGCAAATCACGTATTAAATTAAATGAACAATATTAGTGAAAAGGATTATTGGACGCGGTTTGGAAAAGTTATGAAGCGCAAAATAATATATTGAGATCAATTAACTGGAAGGAGGCGAATAAAAAGTTATCACCACTTGGCGAAATTTTAAATTTAATCAAAAATAAGCGATATCGAAGACCTTCCAACCTAGTTTTTATCGAAGAAATAAATATTAAATCGTCAAAAAAGAAAGAAAAATCAGCATTAAATATTGCATGAATTTAATAATCCACAAAATATCCATAAAAATGAAATGAATTTTTAGAATTTGTTTCGCTGATAAAGCGGACACTTCTACCGTAAGATTTCATGCAATTGTTGAACTGCTACTATACTATTAAATCGCCAAGAAAGGAAGGAGAATCAACCTCAAAGGTAAAGTAATTAAAATTCGTCTGCAGTTGAACAAAATATGTATGAAAATGAAATGAATTTTTAGAATTTGTTTCGCTCATAAAACATGAATAAAAATAAAATAGCATTTTTTCAATTTTAAGTTAACAGAAATTATCTAGTTGGCGACAAAAGTAATATTTATTTTGGCGAAACCACGCAAATTGGGCAGATAAATTCAGAGGTAAGCCTCGTTTAAAGCTAAAATTCGAAAGCTACTTTAAATGAACGTTGCGCGTGTTCTATTTGTTCTACGAACTTCAGAAAAAGATCATCTTGTGCAGTTTTTTACGTGCATTAATAAGCTGCAAAATTCGAAAACGTGGGACATATCTTCGATAAGATAATTAAAAATCAACAGTTTTTCTTAAAATTGGAATAAAAAAAGAACAAATTCGAGTTTTAGGAAAAACGCTTCGAGGTGCACGAGGACCTGACCCAAGGTACCTGTAACCAAAATTTCGTACTTCTGGACCGTTCCATCTCGCCAGGACGCGATCGACAGACAGACAGACAGATACACACACACACAAACTTTCGGTTTTATTTATATAGATTGGCGATTCCTGCTCCTTATAAGAAACCTTCCGCTACTTCAAATTGCTCATTCTCCTATGTTCTCTCGTGAAGACGAGCAGTTCTACTCTCCTTTGACGCCTCTGAAGTCCGGAGTTCCGAGCGCTCAATACGCGCTTCATCCAGTCTAGCTGCAAAAGCATTAGCTTCTGGGCCAATCGTGATTCCTATAACATCTAAGATTTTTCATATGAGTGTAAAACCTTCATTAAAAATACTAACTGCGAAGGTTGGTACGAAGGTTGGCTCAAAACTAACTTAAATAAAACTAAAAGGAGAATATTCCAACAAAACAAGTTTCTATGTCCTTCAATTAAATATAGATTTAAAAGGGATAGTATACAAAAAAGGTTTTATAAGGGATATTCAACCGTAGGGACTCGGGAACGCCTACCGTCTTTTGTTGACTCGTAGCGGTCGAACCGGAACCGATGCCACGTCACTAAATCGGCTATAACTCATGAAATAACAGGAATTTTGAAAAATCCTTTCAAAGACATATTCTTGAATGTCTAAACTTTGGAAATATGAAAAAATAAAATCGATTTTTCAAAATTATACACTAGAATACCCCCTTAAGGGATCAAATTTGATTTCGAATATCCTATTGTGAACCCCTGCAGTTAATTTGTATAAGATCCATTTACCGCTTATTAATAGGAAAAATATTTAAAAAAAACTAAGGAAGAAATATTTTAAAAACGTGTTTTATGTTTTGCAAATACCACCTTTGGGCCTACAAACGCGTAAGTGGGTGAACATTAGGAAAAGGCCAAATTAAGTATAAAAAATTTCAAATTTTGAAGATTTTTTTTAAAAATGATATTTATAGTGTATTTTAATTACAAATTTGAAACGTTTTTTTTTTATTAGGGGCAAGATCAAGAGAAAGTATTACATCTAATTTTGAAAGGTTTAATTTATAGACTGTTACAGATCTGACAATTCTTACAGCTTCTGCCCTTAACTTGTGCAAGATATACTGCCCATATTCTTTATATAAAATAATATAATGTAAAACAAATATACATGTGTAGTAATCATTTATAAATTGTAATATTGCTAAAATTGAAGCAAAAAACTAGATATTTTATAAAAATGTCACATTGAAAGTTTTGATTCGTAAAGATTTTTATAAAGGGAAATTATTCCTATTAATAATAGATCAAGTGTGTGGGTGGGAGAGGGGATAATGTTTGAATGAAAATACTGAATGGATAAAACACTCATACCTTTCGGTTATATTGTTTATGTTTTTTTAATACAAATTGCGAGTGCGGTGCTTACTACCGAAGATATGGTAGTCATTTTTTTAAGTGGGAGGGGGAGTTAGCACAAAATGGTTTAACAAATTACATATTTTTTAAGGCAATATTGTGTTTTCAGAAGTCTTGACAATCAAAGCTCCGAAAATTTACAGGGAAGAAAGGTCTTATTTCCTTAGAAACTCATATTTTTGGACCGACAATAATGTCTTGAGCAATCAATTTTTGGAAATTTTCGTAATTTAAAAAGTAATCGAAACTTTGGCTACGATAGTGAAGCATTTAAGCTCCTCTCATTCTGCAAAAAGCAACTCTGAAACACATAACTAGAAATTAATTATGGAAAAAAATCGGAATCACACGCATCAGATCGGCAAAGAGCTTGAAGTGGATGAGTTGGCACAAGAGAATATATTTACACTTTTATCCACAACAATATTTATTCCTAACTATTTACAACATATTTACAGTGCGGTAATCAACATTTACAAAATCTTTACTCAGCGTCAAAAATCGGTGAAATTGGAAAAACTCTTTTTTTTTCATTCTTCGCAGAGAGAAGTTGAGTTGTCGATGTAATATTCAAGCAGAAATAAAAATGCGAATGCGTGCCGCTACAAGCTGCTTTATTGTTACCGATCTGATTGTTACATATCTAACGAATTTCCCTTATTATATTCACTAAACATCGCTAATTAATGTATTGAAACCAAAATGTGTAGTATTGTGTTCACAACATTCAATTCATTTTTTAATTAACATTTTTAAATTAAAAAATCAATAAATTTGAGTTTAACTTGCGTTACCGAACTTTCATTTGGAAGACACATTAAAATAAAGATTTTAAAAATATCTTACCTGTAATTCTGTTGATCTGAAGTTCAAACTTTCAAGTGGTATTTTCACTTCACAAAAAAGTGTTTTTGCATACGTAGTAAGTCGGCGCTAAAAATTCTTTTAGATCGGAAATAATATATCGGTGTCACCGATCTGATACGAAAACTTGGGACAAGGAAACAATATTTTTTCGATGTATACAAACGTTTACGTTTTCTAAAACATGAAAATCAATTATTATAAATAAATATAAAATCCATTGCTTCCGCTGGTAGTTGTTTTTTTTTTTTTTTTGCGATGTTTTAAATGCACAGGATTCTTTTTAAAGATCGCGATACGTAACTGGGACACGTTACCGATCTGATTTTGAAGAAATAAAAAGCTTCTTTGGCATAAATTAAAGTAACAACTTGGAAATGTTGCCATGGATTGAATGTAAAACGAAGTTAACACTATTAAAAATGTATTTATTTGGTATTTAATAGAAAATGTTTAGAAAATTTCTCTGGGGCACAAACTTTAACTTTTCCTAATATGCACTGCACCTAAAGACTTTAACAGATTAACTCATCCAACAACCTTCTTTCGTTTTCGCTCTACGCATATTTTTTATCGTATGCAGTTTCGAAGTCTTCTAGAATATTTTTGTCCTAAATAGGACGATAGATTATCTAAAGTTACATTTCATTATGGGCAGTATCTTTCAGAAACTGGGTAAATGTAACCTATAGGGATAAATGGGGTTATGTACCTATAGCGTTAGTTTAACGATGACTAATTCTTACATAAACTGATAGTAGATTTTAATAGTTAAAAATAAAATTACGTTTTCACTGTGTGAGCTAGCGACAGTTCAGAATTTAGTGCTCTATTATACTTGCACTTCTAAAAATAGCAGCTGTTTGATTACAAACCAATTCCTGTATAAATATTTCAAATGTACGATTAATTGTATTCTATTTTAAAAGCTTTTGAAATGCCGTTCATGAAAACTGTTACCGTGACATTTTAACACGTGGTGCAAATTTAACCAATGTTATGAAGCAAATGTAAGCAGTGGTTTACACTTAGTGGTAAACAATGTTACCCAAACAGTATGGGTGTTCAGTTATTCTTTCTATACACATACACTATTTTCTATGTACTTTTCTTATATTTATGCATAATAAATTTAAATGAAGTGATCGCAATGTATGAAACATTATTAAAATTGCTTAATTCTTATTGCGAACGTTAAGAAATGCTTTTCTCTTGACAAAAAAAGATGAATTATTTGATACTTTAAATTAAATTTTTCACTATAGAATGGGTTGGTTAACACCGACTTAGAACTCCAAATTTAAATTCTCAGTTTGGCAAAAGCATATTGGAATTAATCTAGTAAAGGTTTGGAATCCATTACCTTCCTTTTCGCGCACAACATTCAAAGGATTATAACGAAATCTTTGTAACCTCAAACAAGTTAAATAGATAATATTCCAATAGCTGCTCTTTGATATCAACAGCACAATGCTTGCCATAAACTAGAGAATCGTGTTCCAGAGAATTTCAAAGGAAACGAAATGAAATGAATATCTAAGGCGAAGAAAATGGTATATGGCGCAATTTTAAACTTTAAAGTTAAGTTTTGCAGGTTTAAGTATTTTAAAGTGTTTGACTCGATTTTTAAATGCATGTTTAAAAAGAAATCAAATTACGTTTTAAATACAGAATCTACAGTCAGTGTAAGCCAGGTTTTGGATACATAATGGATAAATGCAGTTTCAGATTAAGCCAATATTTTTTTACACGTAAGTTTAAATATTACGCATTTGATCTTATTATTAGAACGTTCTAACTTAGCGTGTTTGTAAATATTTGAACATTGTAACTTAGCATATGTTTTTCTTTGTAGAATGTGTCAAAAAGAGTTTTAAAAAATATGTAAGAGTGTGTATATATATATATTATATGATTTGATACGAAAAGTTATATTCTAAAAACTCACGTATTGAAATAAAATATTAAAATGCCTACTATTTTCAGTTGCATTAAAGTTGTAAAACTGCTATGATGCAATTCATGTCTAGCATTCAGTCACATCTGAGCAATTTAAAAAGGTTAAACTAAAGGAAAGAAAGCAACAACCCATCTAATGCAATTAAAATTCTTTAAAATATTATTGAGACCTTAAAGCACATTGCATATTTATTATAATAAACGTATCGTTACGAGTTCATCGTCTTACTTTAAACTTCAATGACTGAGTCCTTGTGTGAAAACACACATAGCAATTTATTTACAATCTATTTACACTATATACAAATTTCACATAAACATATCTCTCGGCGTTCACACATTACCATAAGACCAATAGTAATATCGTATTTCTTAACCCATTCTCTGGACCGGCCGAAAAGCAAAACAGCGTACGCCACAGATAACAAACAGGTTTGCTTTTCGCTGCAGTCCAGAGAGTCTTTTTCTCCTCATTTTGCTGCTGCAATTTTAATGTTGTTTTCGCTGAAGAGCATAATTGAAAAATTATTTCGTGAAAATAGTTTTCTTCTTAAAAACTAGTACAAAATTTTATATGAAAAAAAAAAAAAAAACAGTAGAAAAAGAAAATGATGTGCTTGCCAAGGTATATCAAAATAGTTAAATGATTTAAAGGTAGAAAACGGACAACAAAGAAAGCATAAAAGGTAGAAATAATAAAATAATTTTTATAAAAAAAACAGAACCGACTTCAAATTAAAAATTGCGCTAAAAAGTAAAAAAATAAATTCATTCTTTAAACAACATCGATGTGACTTTTAAACAGTTTTAGAAGTCGGTGCAAAAATAGGATAGATAAAATATTTTGTAATCATGAATCAATTACAAATATATATATTTCCGCAGAATTAGCAACAGTTCCAATATGAAGTAGCAAATGGTATAATGGTAATTAGACCCATAATTTTGCACCGACTTCTAAAACTATGTTTAAAAGTCACATCGATGTTGTTTAAAGAATGAATTTATTTTTTACTTTTTAGCGCAATTTTTAATTTGAAGTCGGCTCTGTTTTTTTATAAAAATTATTTTATTTTACTCTTTTTAGTGTAAATACATTTTGTACATAAGTACTTTATTTTTTAAAAAATCCATATCTAAGGGCAAAACTTCTTTAAATTAATGGCACTAAAAACTAATCATTTGCATGATAAATTCCCTTTTGAAGTCTATTTTAGCAAACAAACTGATTGGATTAATTTTTGCCACAGAGAAGCCTTCCGTCAAACTCTTGATGTAATTTCTTTTAATATTATAGCCCATAACAACAAACATGTTTTTAACAATGCTTTTATATTTATTAATAGATTTCCCAACAAAGAAAAATCAAGCCAAGCCTTTCCAATTAAAATAAAAAATACTTATTTTTCACTCTTAACGTTTTTTCTAAAAAACCAATGTAGGCAAATTGATTTGCAATATTTGAGTTAGACGACCCTCTATCGATTAAAGAAAAAATCATCAAAATCGGTTCATTTAGTCAAAAGTTATGGATGAAAAGACAAAAAAAAATACTGCATTTCTGCCCATTACTTTTGTTCTAATTATCGAATATGGTCAAACGAAAGTACGGGACTTATGGGAAACCACCCCTGATCGATTGAAAAAAAAATCATGAAAATCGGTTCATGCGGTGCGAAGTTATGAGTGGACAAACAAACAAACAAAAAAAAAAACGACATACATACAATACGAATGAATAACCTCCTTCCTTTGTGAAGTCGGTTAAAAACAATCATTATACATAGCACTTTTTATTTTATTTTTGTGTATCTTCTCTTTCTTGATTTTCGCCTTGATACGATTAAATTTGTCGTTTTATTTACTTGTTCCTAATTTTGTAAATCTTACAAAGCAAATATTAAAGAAATATTCGATCGCTCTTTCAATAATGCAGTTGAAATTTAACCGAAAAAGGTTCATCTCATTTCCTGGGAGTGAGCAAAGGAATTGAATAGTCAAAAACACTTCACAGCTGGTATGCATTTCTAAGCGGAAAGAACGTATTTTATGGTGTCTATTGATGTATTCTAACTTTAAAACTACCAGCAAACAACGATAACTATTTTTGTTAGTTGGTCATTTATCTTAAAAAGGGGGGGGGGGGTTCCTACTGGAAAAGTACGGACGTTAGTTACTCAACCATGTGCAGTATTTTAAAAAGAGAGGTTCATAAAAGAGGAAATCTTAAGAACAACCAGCATTTCCCTTAAAGCATTGGAATGAATGCAACTCTCAAGGGTATAGCTGAATAAGAAATAGAAGGACCCCCCCAGAAAACTGTGAATGCAAATCCCAGTGGAACTCTTCCCAGAGGCGCTTGCGGTGAACATCTGAGCGGCTCAATTCTAATAAAAGCCGTAATGTCACATTTTCGCAAAATAAAACACTCAAGATTAAAAGAGGTTCGAAAAACAAGCTTTGCTACAACTGTATATCGGAAGATTTGATGTGCTTCAGAGAAAGAAAATAAGTCAAAAGCGTCTCTACCGGGGGGAGGGGGGCGGGGGGCTTAAGGACTGTCCGAAATAGGACAAAATGCATTCTCGCTTATTAAAATCGCACTGAGCTCAATTCTCCAAGGACCAAAGGAGAAGCACACTAAAAGGGTCTTGCCCCTGGAAGAAAAGCCGATACGTAGTTGGCGGAAGCAAGATTTGCTAGAACCCTCCTGACGAAAAGAGTCGTCACAACCAGTTCGGGAACGATTTCTGTGGCCGATCCCTTCTCGGCCGCAGCAGTTTTGGCACACAAAGAGCGGCCTACCCCTTATCGGCCAAACCAGAGAATGGGTTAAACAACGTACGAAAAGAACCAAGCACGTAGCTTGCTGCACCACGGCCCAGACTATCAGGCACTCGGCCAAATTTTACAACGTAAATGAACTCTCTGAACTCTACAACTCTTTTCGCCGGAGCTATTTACATACCATCACGGATCACGTGATAGGAATATTTTAGAAGTTTCTGCTACTAGAAAGACTAAAATTATCCAACGTGATTCGAGATGGCACCAAGCTTGGCGAGAAACAACATCGGTACCCCGAAAATCCTAACATTGCCCACTCCTCAAGGACTGCGCGTATCGGGCAGTACAGTCCCTGGAGAGGAAGCTACGTAACATTACAAGTACACTTCTGTTATCAACTAAAACTAATTACAACACATAAGATAATACAATTACAAATAAACATTAAACATAAAGAGACATTATTAAACACCACACCACATCATTAACATTGATAAAATAGAAATATTATGTGCACTATTTATTAAAATGAGGAGGTGGGGAAGGAGGAATGTCCAAAAACAAAAATTGTCCTTGGCACATTTCTCCAAATCCATCTCGATAAGTTTTCAAGAAGATCACACCTCCAAACGAGGCAACAGTTTCAACACCTCCTTCTCTACTGCTTGGAAGTTCTTGTTTGGCGTACTCACATGCCGTTTTCAACCTCCTCAAGGATTTCGGACTTGATCACAAATATCGTCCATTTTCCCGTCCAAACTCCCCAGCAAAATAAGGAACCATTTCATTAACATAGCCTTCACGTCCAAGAGGTGTATTTCTTGCTGATCGTACCTCAAACGAGGAATCGTCGCCAATAGCCTTAATGGAAACATCAAAAGTCACGCCGCTTGAATCAAACAGAAGCACAACAACTGCAGCTTTCTCCACAGGAACAACCTCCCGTGTTTTTACAGGATCCATCGGCAGAACATTTTCAGCTCTTGCCACAGTAACACTGTCACACCGTTTTGTAGGCTCCATCAGCACAGCATTTGCAAGTGTATCCACATGAGCAGTTTCCTCTGCTTTTACAAGATCCGTCAGCGCAGTAGTTGCAGGCCTTTCCACAGGAGCAGATTTCTTTGCTTTTACAAGATCCTTCAGCACACTAGTTCCAGGTATCTCCACAAGAACATGCTCCGTCACTTTTACGGGATCAATCGGCGAAGCAGCTGCAGGCACCTCCACAAAAGCAGGCTCCTTTGCTTTTACAGGATCCAAAGGCACAGCACTCACAGCTCTCTCCCCACGAATGGTCTCTTTTAACTTTTTATTAAATCCATCAGCTAAGGCAGCAGCAGAGGGTTCACCAAAAAATCCCCAAAGCATTCAGTCCAGCTATTTTTCCAGCATCTTCAATAGCTCCACTCTGAGAATCACTGTAGTAAGTCGTGGAGCGGTGACAGCTTCAACAACTTTCCTCACCAAATACCTTTCAGCGGTCTTTTTCGATTTGATTAATACCTTGGAATCAATTTCTTCAAGGTTGTCTTTTCTACATTTTCCCTTTAAATTCTCATAGATCTTTGGTTTTCCGCTTTTATTTACTACTTGAAATGAACTATGCTCCAGGTCTTGCTAGATTTTTGGGTCACCAAATTTTTCGCCGATAAGTCTTTTTGCATCGAAGTCCGTATATCCCGGATTTAGAGCAACTTGAGACTTCTCTGGGTCACCAATTAGTTTATCAGTCTCTGTGAAGTCATCACAACTTGCATTCGCTTGACCAGCTTTCTCGCCAACAACCGTCTCCTCTTTTCCAGACTTAAACTCGCCAACGCGGGAATCCGCCGTTCCCTAGTCAGCTGCAACTGCAGGGCTGCCCTGGCTGAGATGCTTTTCTCAAGAGTAGTGCAGTATTCCAGTAAAGTCTCTTTCTAGTGGCTAATCTCGATGTAACCTCGCTGAGATTTTGGAACCCATGTAGAGCTACGTAATCTAGAACCTTTTTCAACTCTTCATTAAAGTTTATAAGTTGTTGAGACAACTGCTCGGTATCCGCAGATGCCGCCTTTGTGACACTTTTCAGTTATTTTTGATTGACGTCAATTTTGGTAGTCAAACTATTTGTGTCACTTTTTACGGAATTAATAACACTTTTCAGTTCTTTTTGATTGGCGTCAGTGTGGCCGTTGACGTGTCAGGCCATGGAGGTGATGGGGGAGGAGGTTGTCTGCTGGAGGCAGGGATAGAACCTCGGACCTTCTTAATGGAAAGCCAGTGCTTCCGTGCTTTGCCAAAAGGTACCTAATGGACGGGACAGAAGATAGCTCTTGAAGGTGTCAAATCGTACCGCCACATATACTCCCCCTACAGTGAACGAGTGAACGACAGTGTGGAGGCGAGGGGTGAACGATACCAACTATAGATGGGTGCGCCAGTGCCAGGCGTTCTGGCGAGATTGGAAGGCTCGTATCCGCGGTTGGGCGCTGATGAGAGCTTGTGATCGAGCACCTCGGTCGGGCGGATGAGTGCGAGTGTTCTCGTGGCGCCATCTATGGGGTGATTGGGTCTCCATTCGTTGCGTGTAATGACGTCCGGGTCACCAGTCAAGTGGATGAGTTGGCACAAATAGAACATATTTACACTTTTATCCACAACAATATTTATTCCTAACTATTTGCAACATATTTACAGTGCGGCAATCAATATTTACAAGATCTTTACTCAGCGACAAAAATCGGTGAAATTGGAAAGTCTCTTTTTTTTCATTCTTCGCAGAGAGAAGTTGAGTTGTCGATGTAATATTCAAGCAGAAATAAAAAAGCGGGTGCGTGCCGCTGCAAGCTGCATAACTCTCGGAGCTCACACATTCCCGTGAGACCAACGGTAACTCCGTATTTCTTAACCAACACACGAAACGAATCAAGTAGGAAGATTGCAGCACAACGGCTCAGACTATCAGGCACTCGGCCAAAGTCTACAGCGTAAATAAATTCTCTGAACTCTACAATTCTTCTCGCCGGAGCTATTTATATACCATATCGCGGATCACGTGACAGGAATATTCTAGAAATTTCCATTACTAGAAAGACTAAAATTATCCAACATGATCCGAGATGGCACCAAACTTGGCGAGAAACAACATCGGAACCCCGAAAATCATAACAACATTTCTTTAAAATTGTCACAAATTCATGTGTAATCCTGACAAAAGAAACATTTACTTGAAGTATTCCCAACTATTGATACTTCCAATAATAATGACCAATAATAAGTCATGGATAGCGTTGTCTCAATGAAAAGAACAATGCATGTAACCATCCAGCCGTATAAAAATTCCGGCGAATTCAAGCACATGGTTTTGGTTAAAATTTCGTGACGTTGATGATAACGTTTCAAATAGGGAGTTCCTGGTACAAACGATTAGGTTTCTTTGAACTGACCACCATATAGTCTTCTTTTTGAAAATGTAAATAAAATAATTTTTGAGAAAAAAATAGAACCGACTTCAAAGCAGAGCAACCATAAATTGCGCTAAAAAGTAAAAAATAAATTCATTCTTTAAACAACATCGATGTTACTTTTACAGATAGTTTTAGAAGCCGGTGCAAAATAATTAGTATAATTACCATTACCTTGGAACTGTTGCTAATTCTGGGCCATTTATATTTGCAATTGATTAATCATTAAAAAATATTTTATCTATCCTGATTTTGACCCGACTTCTAAAACTATGTTTAAAAGTCACATTGATGTTGTTTAAAGAATGAATTTATTTTTTACTTTTTAGCGCAATTTATGTAAAAAAATACCCTAGAAAGAGTTTTGTCATTCGTGCTAAAATTGGAAGCCTCTAAATTAACTAAAAAAGAAGTTATAAGTGTTTTCCTCTGTAGTTTGAAATTATTTTTTCATAGTAACTAACTTTAATTTTATTTGACCCAGATGATGACCGTTTTATTTTATTTGCATTGTTGCATCGTTTCAACAATTGTTACACTTGCCGTGTGAACAAACAAATCAATGCAGTTGCCATTGTTACACAAATAAAAAAAATAATAATCAACGTTTCTAGCATTTTGATGAGGCATCGCTGTATTTTAAAAATATAATTTAATATAGACCGTGCAACGCCGGGCGTCGCAGCTAGTTGAAATATAAAATGATAATTTTTCACCCGTAACGTTTTTTTCTAAAAATCAAATGTAGTCAAATTGATGTGCGATATTTGAGTAAGACGACCATCTATCAATTAAAGAAAAAATTATAAAAATCGGTTCATTTAATCAAAAGTTATGAATTGAAAAACCAAAAAATGACTATCTTTATGCCCATACGTTTTTTCTAATTATCGAATACAGTCAATCAAAGGTACGAGACCTATGGGAAACCACCCACGGTCGATTAAAAAAAATCATGAAAATCAGTTCATCCGTTGAGAAGTGACAAAAAAAAAAAAAAAAAAAAAAAAACGACATACATACGTACAATACGAATGTATAACCTCCTTCCTTTGTGAAGTCTGTTAAAAATATTGAGTGTCTGATTAAGCATCAAAATTAAACTTTGAAGAGTATTTAATATACGTTGTCTTTTTAGCCTACTTTCCCGTTAAAGTAAAAAAATGATAATAATAAGGCATGAAAGAAGGCTTAATTTTGTCGTGAAAATATCGTTAGAAATCAAGAAAAGCCAAAAATAAGTTAAGTAATTAAATAAAGAATGAAAAATAAAAAAATTGAAAGTAAGGTTTTTATATGGGCAAAAAGTATGTCCGTCGGTCTGTCTATCCCCCCCTAATAACTGTTGAACGAATAGTCTGATTCGAAAAGTTCTTTTTGCATACGAAAGGTCTCGTCGATCACATCGCATTTCCATATTTTACTTTTTGATTTCAACAGTTCAAAAAATTTTGACATTAGCGCCTATGGGCAAAAATGAAGCAAATTATGTAACATCTGGGCACAACATCCAAATTTTGGATGTTTTCATTTTTGAACAGTTCCAAAAAAAAAAAAAAAGAAAAAGAAAAGAAAAGAAATGACGTCATTTTTCCATTGTCTCGGCACAGGCGATAAATTCGCCAGTAATGATGCAGCCATCGCCAAACGGAATATCGCCGCTGGTAACCTTTTTCATGCGCTGTTGCCAAAAAGTGTGCTTGGCGAGATTTGCGTCGTGACAATGGAAAGGTACCAAATTAACATCAGCACCGACGTGAAATTTTAATCCCATATAAATCCTGGTTTAACAGACGGATTTGCTTGCAACAAACTTTATCAGAAAGATATTACGCTGTAGAACATGTTCAGATACAAGGTTCAACAAGAACTGAGCGAGCCTATTTTCCTATGAATTTTTTTTATCACGATTTTTAAGGATATTTCTCAATGAATAAATGAATGAATGAATGAGTAAAGGAATAAATGAATGAATAGATGAAAGAGTAAAAGAATGAATGAGTGAATAAATGATAAAATAAATAAATAAGTGAATGAATGAATAAATACATGAATGAGTTAATGAATGAATGAATAAACGAATGACTAAATAAATGAAAGAATGAATGGGTGAGTGAATAAATATGAATTATCCGTTGAAAAAGGTATATTTGAAGTAATTAAGAACTATAGTTAAATGAGAAAGAGATAGCTAGATTATAAATTTGAATTTGGTGTATACGGGAATGTAGGCTTGTCTAGTTCTAGACGGAACTTCTTGTTTTTTCTTAATTTTATTTCAGTTTGATAAGAATATCGTTAGGAATATTATTTGCACCGCACGTTATTTTTACTAGATTTCAGGGCAGTTTTCTTGTTTTGCTCGGAAGCAACAGTATGGTTTTATTCTATTTATACTAAATTCCAGTCTGTTGTCCTTATTAGGAGTTTATTCAGTGCTGACGATCGTTATTAATATGTCGGAGATAGGAATGCTAGAAATGTAATTCAATGTGCGCTTAATATAATCGCTTTCAGATAGTTTCCACTAATACATTAACCATTCAATTCATTTATTTAACATGTTCGCCGTAAGATAACTCAGAAAAGTGATGCAGATTGAAACTCACATTACAAATTTTGTATCCTGTGAATTTGGAGCAATTAACTGTTCTTATCTTAACCAGCAGGTGTAGAAGGAATTAATTTCACCAGTTATGTGCGGTCTAAATTATCCTTACTAAAATTGTTCCAACTATTCGAGATAAAGCTTTTAATATACTCTTGTAACGACGAAATGGTGTTTGCATCACTTTCAATATGATATTAGTTTATTAATAATAGCTGACTACAGTTGATTAAAGCTATATTACTGCTTGCATAATTGATAAAAGTTGTCTTACACATAGTCAAAATATCCTATTGCACTGTCAAGGCTGAACTTGATCAAGTTAGTTAACTGTTACGGATCTGTTAAGCATCAGTATCTGTAACAGTTAACTAACTGGATCAAGTTCAGCCTTGGCACTGAAAAGCATTTGACAGTACGCTGGGCCAAAAATGGTTCAATTTGATTGGTTGACCGTAGTTTTTCAGCTGAGCCTTGTAAGTCAAATTAAAATATTTCAAAAAGATAATTAAGCGTTGGCAATCCCATGGCTGTTCGAGTTAATTCTGAATTATTATTCAAGTCAGTCAGCCATTTATCCATCTTATTCTGTACAATTACATATTCACCAAGTATCTTTATTTATTTAATATATGTCTGTTTAGTTTTTACAATAAATATTTTGTACGTGTCGTGAGACATTTAGAACTCAAGAAACTCGGTAAGAGTTAGCGTATCTTCAACTTTAAACGCCTAAAGTAATAGCAGCCAGCCAAGTTCAAACATTGATATGGCCACAAAGGACGCTATTTAACTTTGCCTTATATTGGTGCAACATCTGCAAGTAAGCAATAACTTTTTTTAGACACATAAAGTAATAATATCTCAGTCTAAAACATTAAATCACGTTTTCATGATTTATAACACGACAATATTACATAACAAGAAGTTCCGTCTAGAACTATACGACCCTACTTTCCCGTATACACCAACTTCAAATTTATAATCTAGTTATCTCTCTCTTTCTTTCTCGTTTAGCTTTAGTTCTGAATTGCTTCAAATATACTTTTTTCAACGATTAATACATATTCATTCACTCATTCATTTATTTATTCACTCATTTACTTATATTTTCATTCATTTGCTCATTTATACTCATTTGTTCATTCATTATTTCAAAAATATTCTTGAAAATCCCGATCAAAAAATTTCATACGAAAATAGGGTCGTAGTTCTGGATGAACTTTCTATCTGTACAATGCTCTACGTTATAAGAGCTTTCCGATAAAGTTTGTTCCAAGCAAATCGGTCCGTTAGATCAGGAATTATATAGGATTGAAATTTCCCAGTAGGCGGTATGCTAATTTTTTTGAACTGTTCAAAAATGAACAAAAAGTGTTCAAATCAATATTTCACGCCAAGAGCTTCTTCCAATAAGCTTGCTCGTAGGAACTTGTATCTTGTGCCCAGAGTTTACATAATTTGCTTCATTTTTGCCCATAGAGGCTAATGTTCAAAAATTTTGAACTGCTCAAAATTGAACGAAAAATCGTTCAAATCAAAAAGTAAAATATGGAAATGAGATGTTCTCGCCGAGATCTTTCGAATGTAAAAAGAATTTCTCGAATCGAACGAATCGGACAATTCATTCAATAGTTATTAGGGGGGGGGGGGCAGGCAGACAGACAGACAGACCGATCGACCGACCGACATACCTTTTTTCCATCTCAAAACCCTACTTTCATTTTTTTTTATTTTTCAATCTTTATTTAATTACCTAACTTATTTTTGACTTTTCTTGATTTCCGACGATACTTTCACGATACATTAAGCCGTCTTTCATGCTTTATTATTATTTTTTTCTTTACTTTTACGGGAATTTAGGCTAAAAACGTTTAAAAAGAATAGAACAGTTATGGTGCTTCATATAAGTTAACGGGCCAACCTGACCTACATCACCGTTTCCAACTCTAAGTGTCCTACGACATAGAAATCTGCTCGAATGATTCCAACTGACTTTGATATTTTATAGAATGGACTGCGCCAATTCCGAATGTGCCTTCGATTATTTTGTTCTATTTCAGCTAATGTGTGTAATAAAGATTGATACGCTAATTACGCTGAATTTGGCCGACTAGACTGACAAGTAATAGAAGAGGCAGCGCTGAACCTCGCGGAATGAAAATTGTCTCAAACAAAACGAGCGTAACCCCGTCCCCCACTCTCCTATATACAAATACTTATTCCTATATATCATTATTTTTAATTCAGCAGTTTAAATTTTTATAGCAAATTGGCTTTGAAATATTACAGCAAATGCTCAAGTCTACAGTATTTGCTGTATACAGTATACATTTTTCTATATACAAAATACTAATGTGTTCTACCATTTGCTAAGAGGTTTGAAGAAATAAAGGCAAAGCATACAATGACTTTTTTCCTGTCTTTATTTTTCTTCTCTTTTCTTTTAATGCTGTTTTTCTTTAAATACAGTTGTGTATAATTAGGATTCCCTAAGTAAAAATACTGCATGAAATATAATCATGCAAAAAGCAAAAGGAAACTCAAATATGTTTCCTTAATTCATTAGTATTAGGCAGCTTATTTGAAATAGTGAAACTAAATATATATTTTAAAATAGATTATAAATGTTACCAGACTGTAACAAGTCATACATTTTCTGTTTCTTATTTTTTCTAAACATAAATAATTAATTGCTGAGAAAAAAGCATTGTGTGAGAAAATCTGCTTTTAGCTTCCTTATAATATTTTTTTTTACATGTTCCCTGCAAAATAAAAGAGAATCTCGATATAAATACTGCATAATTGAACTTATAGCTTACGCAGTGCATAGTTTATTGCTCATCGAAAACTTCTCTAAAGCGTAGAAGCGTATTTTACTATGCAAAAGGCTAAATCATTCATAAAATATTAAGAATGGATTTTATCATTTCCTAACAAAGGACATGGTACAACTGTCTTTGTAAAGAAAAAGAAAGAACTCATTTAAGAAAAAATCATTCGCTAAACAGCAAAATTCATATCATTCTAAAAATTGTAACAGTTTGCATTTCATTGCGAAGAACAAACGTTAAATAATACATTTTCTTAATTACATTTTCTTCTACATTTCTCTAAGAAACATAAATGTTTGCTCTTACTAGACGTTTTCTAAAGATATTTAATTATGGTGAGATAACCAAAGAAGTGTTCAAATAATCCTAGTCCAAAAAGTTGTACTTATATTCTTAATAGTATTCCCGTGCACTTATGTTTTTCTTGAATATTTGCAATTCGATTTGTTCTTCGTTCTTCAAGCAAGCCTGATTTAATTTACTCGCGTCATGAATGAATGATTTTTTTTCTTCAAGCTAACTACATGCGTTACAGGACTTATACACATACAAGGTGGGTTCCATACGTGATGCGACCAAATTAATTTTAAAAAATATATTGAACAAAATTGTATAATTAGTTTAACATCTTCAAAGTAGATCAACCCCCATGACTACAGACGCTTTTTTTATGCCTAGAAGGCAGGCATCCTTGAAGGTCACCTAAAGGATCTTATTTAGAGACGCTGTAACATGAGCCTGGGTGTCTTCAATCGTGCCTATTTCTCCTTTCTTGAGCAATTTAACAACAAAAGTCAGGGTAGGGTGTGGGTCTTGGCCAGGAAATCGTTATGCAACGCGTTTGACAAGGGGATTTGGCGTGCTGTCATAAGAAAACTTTCACGTGTCCATTCCTCCTTTTCACAACTATTTTTTTGACTAAGTCATTTTTACACGACATGACTCAGCTCACGCAGGGTTTATGGGAATGAATCACTGGCAGACTAGAGGTGACTGAGAAAGGGTGTGTTATGAAGCTAAAAACACCATTAACACAAAAATTGAAAATAAAATAATTTTTATAAAAAAACAGAACCGACTTCAAATTAAAAATTGCGCTAAAAAGTAAAAAATAAATTCATTCTTTAAATAACATCGATGTGACTTTTAAACAGTTTTAGAAGTCGGTGCAAAATTAGGATAGATAAAATATTTTGTAATCATGAATCAATTACAAATATATATATTTCCGCAGAATTAGCAACAGTTCCAATATGAAGTACCAAATGGTATAATGGTAATTAGACCCATAATTTGGCACCGACTTCTAAAACTATGTTTAAAAGTCACATCGATGTTGTTTAAAGAATGAATTTATTTTTTACTTTTTAGCGCAATTTTTAATTTGAAGTCGGATCTGTTTCTTTTATAAAAATTATTTTATTTTATTCTTTTTAGTGTAAATACATTTTGTATATAAATAGTCTATTTTTTAAAAAATCCATATCAAAGGGCAAAACTTCTTTAAATTAATGGCACTAAAAACTAATCATTTGCATGATAAATTCCCTTTTGAAGTCTATTTTAGCAAACAAACTGATTGGATTAATTTTTGCCACAGAGAACCCTTCAGTCAAACTCTTGCTGTAATTTCTTTTAATATTACAGCCCATTACAACAAACATGTTTTTAACAATGCTTTTATATTTATTAATAGATTTCCCAACAAAGAAAAATCAAGCCAAGCCTTTCCAATTAAAATAAAAAATACTTATTTTTCACTCGTAACGTTTTTTCTAAAAAACAAATGTAGGCAAATTGATTTGCAATATTTGAGTTAGACGACCCTCTATCGATTAAAGAAAAAATCATCAAAATCGGTTCATTTAGTCAAAAGTTATGGATGAAAAGACAAAAAAAATACTACATTTCTGCCCATTACTTTTGTTCTAATTATCGAATATGGTCAAACGAAAGTACGGGACCTATGGGAAACCACCCCTGATCGATTGAAAAAAAAATCATGAAAATCGGTTCATCCGGTGCGAAGTTATGAGTGGACAAACAAACAAAAAAAAAAAACGACATACATACAATACGAATGGATAACCTCCTTCCTTTGTGAAGTCGGTTAAAAATATGTAAATAACAAAATGATGAATTTGTTGGAAACAAATGTAGTCAAATTGATGTGCGATATTTGAGTTAAACGGCCCTCTATTTATTTAAGAAAAAGTCATCAAAATCGGTTCATTTAGTCAAAAGTTATGGATTGAAAACCAAAAAAAAATGACCCTATTTCTGCATATAACTTTTTTTCTAATTATCGAATATGGTCAAACATAGGTGCGGGACCTATGGGACCCCCCCCCCCCCTCCGCCCGATTAAAAAAAATCATGAAAATCGGTTCATCCGGTGAGCAGTTATGAGTTGACAAAAAAAAAGACATACATACAATATGAATGTATGACCTCCTTCCTTTGTGTTAAAAAATAGGTAGCATTATTATGCAGCCGACAATAATAATTCTGTAATTTCGTATAATATATATATATATATTATACGAAATTACATAAAATAAAAAACAGAGAAAATTCTGTAAATTAACTGACTGCCACACATCTAAAGTGTTCAGTTTCACATATATTTCTCTGTAGTTTTGCAGAGTGTTATATATATATATATATATATATATATATAATATGTACATAATTGTCACCCAGCCAATATATATATATATATAGGCTGGGCGACAATTAGGACTGATGAAAAATAAATAATCTCCATTAAAGGTGCAACATTTATTTTAGACAGTTATCATCTTGAAAGAGAGTTTTAAACTGAGGAATATGAAATCAAATTAAATGTAACAAGAAGCTAAGTGTAAGAAGAACATTTGCATTTTTTTCTTTACATTTATCTGTGTAACATGTGCATTATAAATTTTTGGTAGAGTATAACATAATGTTGCATCACCAGAAGTGTACTCTTTGAACAAAAACATTTGAGTCTTTCATTGAATATTTCTTGAAAATTGCTGATTAAAGTCAGATTGTTTCTCAATAGCACCTGCTATTTGAGGCGGCATTGCACGTATGCCCAATAAAGATTGTCAATAATACTCGGAATTGCAAGAATAGCATGAAACAACTATGACTTTATTAATAAAAAACATTTATATTTCAATTGTGAATATGTATTTAAATTATTCTGTTATTATTTCGAACTAGTATTTGTATTATTTTTTTAAATATGTGCTTAAGCAAGTGTTTGTTAAAAAAAAAAAAAAAAAGAAAAAACTATCATTTTATGATTGCATTTATTTTGAACCTTCGTGACTTAAATTTTATTTATGTCATGTGTGAGCAAAATTATGTGTTTACGCTTTAATAAAATTTCTAGTTATTTCAGACTTCCTAATGAAATATCCTAATAAAGTATATATATTAGCTTTAAACCACTTTTGCCAGTCAACTACTTTTATACGACTCGTATTCCGGAAAATATCGGCGAAAGTTTCTTCAAAACATCCTCCATAATTTTTAATGGAAGATGAATTATTTTTTCCTGACCGGCCCAATCGATGAGAAAAAGTGTAGATAATATGGTTCCGATAAAAAGAAAAAAAAAGAAGTATTAGTGTTGAATGTGGGTATATGGGAATTATCAATAGAGTTATTGCGTCTTAATGTTTTCATAATGTACTTGTTCACACATCGCAAAAAAAGCAAAAGCGATTAAAGACCATCTGTTTCCTACTTATTGGGGTTTCGAACTATATTAACCTTTAATGACTCAGGTTAAAAATAATCGATAGTGGGTCTCAGAAGAAACATTTTAGAAGTAAAATCCTTGGTAAGTAGAGAAGAAAAAGATTAGTAGTTAGTCTCAAAGACTTCTTCCTATATTTTTTTAGAGGAATAATGCTTTTAATAAGAAATTTTGTTCCAATCTCATTTTTTATTTGTGAACAAAAATTCGTCACTGAAGTCTAAACTGCATCTTTTTCTTTATTTTTTTCTTCCTTAAAATTTTAAAGAAAATGGAAAACAGTTTGTTTTAATCCCCGCCCCTGAAATTTATTATATATATATATATATATATATATGTTTTTTTTTTCTTTAATTAATTTTTATTCTCCTTTTTTTATTTATTTATTTATTTTTGGGAATATCTTTTTGTCACCTTCGATCTTGCTGTAAAAGTAACAACATGTCATATGTCTCGAAGGTAAATATAATTTCTTGTTGAGGGTTTTTCCTCCTTCCATTTTGTGGTTTAGCCTAACATTAGTTTTTAATGAAAATATTTTACCTTTGTCTCAACAAAATTCCTGGCTGAGTTCAAATTCAACGTTGTTCACCTAAAGTTTGCAATAAAAATTTCGATGTTTCTCAGCATCCCTTTCTTCTTTGAGCTTCTGAGAGCTGAACCAGACAGATACTAAACGCTTTCAGAGAAATGTATTGAGCGCATCTGTAAAAATGAAAGCGACAAACTGGTAGGTAAACACAATTGCATTAAAAAAAATCATCGTTTAAATCCTTAGATTAAAATTATTTAAAATCCCCAAGAAATATTATAAAAATTAATAACACGTAAAGAACGAAAAGGAAAACATAAAAATATCTAACGATCGATGATCAAACTGTAGAGGAAAAAAAGGTATAATAATAATAACTCAGCTTACGTTTCTTTTTCAATTTTATTTCATACTTTTGCTTACTGTGAAAGCACAAAGAAAAAGAAAGAAAGAAAGAAAGAAAGAAAGTTGAATATTTTTTATTTCAGGTGGTAAACGACCAACTGTAAAATGGTAGAGACAAAGCATACGATTTTCAATAAATAGTAATTTCAAAGTTTATATTAATGAAAACACATCAGAGAATATCGGAAGAAAAAAGAGTATTTTTTCACTGGACTACTAATATGAATGTTATTCTTTACAGATTATTCATGTTTGACTCACAACTAGTGCAGTTCTCAGAAATAAATTGTAAACTTTCCTGCTTTTACCTCGTCCATAAAATGAATAGTTTTGAATTTTTTTTAGAACGCTCCAAATATTTCCTAAAGAGATACACATGTTCCTTCAAAGGTATTTAAAAATATATTACATAGAATCATATACTTTTTTACAAACTTTTCGGAGAAAAAATATTCTTCGAATTTAAAGTGCACCTTTGTCCAACGGAAGAAAAAGAGCCGTAAGTGCAACGCTCTTAAAGTTTCGATATGCTTTGATAAATCAAGCATATGGACTCTTATCGATACTTTTGATTCATGACACCCGAACAAAAGATAAAAGTTCAAAGCACGCAACCAAAGTCGAAATGCAAAATAATAGTTCTGTTCTTTAAAAAGGTTTAAAGATGGTAAAAAGAAAGGCATTAAGGCTCTTCCAAAAGCATTTCTTTTCAGAAAAAAAAGTTAGCTTTTCCTTTTAAAGGATTATAAAAGTAGTTTTTCCTTTTTTATCCGTGTTATAAAGCGAAATATTTTTAGTTTCTGATCTGAATAGCTATTTTTTGTTATCAATGCTAAATGAAAGTATGTATTCCATAAAGAACAGGTGCGTTAGCAATGCTAGAGTAGTTCTTTAAAATAACATGTGATTATTTACCCAAATTATTTACCCCCATGGGATTATTTTGAATTGATGCGTCTACGTTGCATTTTAGTGAAACCAATGAACTTTTGTCACAGGGTTGCAGCCAATATGTACTTTTTTTCTGAAATTATTTTTACAGTCTTTCAAATACAGCAAATTATCCTTATGATGCAGTAACTAAGAGTCAAAAACTCTCTATGGTGCAAGTAATATTAGTAAGTAATATATCTGTAAGATTTGTCGAATAAAAGCTCACCTCAAAAAAAGGAAGGAAATTTCTCCGAAATGTGGCTACTGCATAAAACATCAAATCAGTTTGGTATACATATGTGTATTAAAATACTAGACTGAACGAATGAATATTTCTTTATACTTATTACGACCTGATTCATTTTTGTTATACATAAAAATTGTCTTGGAAATTATGTTTTTGTTATCATTGTTATTGTTTTGAAATTGTTATCTATTTCACCCTTGATGGGTGAACTTTCAAAAAGTGCAGACCCAGGGCATTTCCAGGTAACCGGTGTCCATTCTTTTAGTAGCACCGCTATCGGCGGATGACATTACCACTTGAGAATTTTGAGGCTCCGTTTCCCCTTAGATGGCGGCACCTGAACTCCAAATTAATGCAAAACTGCACTAGGAAATTCACTCAGCCGAGAGTATCTAAGCCAAAGAGATACTCAAAGGATCTTTAACATGCCGCATAATCATGCGACAGCTAGGCTTGCAAGTTTGTCGCGCCACGAACATCCGCGATCCTTTTCGCGATTTTTAAAGATTTTTCCTAAAACCCGCGATTTTTTTTCTACTTATTGGCCAGCGAAATGTCCGATTTTTCAAAAATTCAAAACTATAAATAATGTAAAATCTGTGAGCACCCAAAGTCAAAAAGGCTGTAAAGTTGAGATAAGAAAAATTCAAAATCATTTTTTGAAAGCAGTAACAGTAAACATAGATTTCGCCAACCAGCCTCAATCTCTTTAAGCATGTAGAGTTTTTTTATCCTAGTCAATACAAACATTTAAATGTTTTTAACGAAGTTGATAATTCTTCCATTTTTAACAAAATTTTATGTTTGAGAATAAAGAATAACTTTCATTGCAGTTGTCCTATATTTTATTATATTTGTGTTCTCGCGAAATCCGGGCTCTTTGTTCGCGACAAACTTGCAACCCTAGAAATGGGCGCTGACGATTTTCTGCATCTTGAATATCCACCGACTTGGGTGGTTTGGCCTTACCACTACGCTACCCTGCCGGCTTTCATATATGGATGGACAGAATATTCAACAAGATCTAGCAGGCTTTGCTTATAGGACTTTATTATTACCGATGCCTAATTTTATTGTACATATGATAATCCCATCTGAATTTATAATATTTCATTCTTCTCAGTATGGATTATAAGAAATATATTTCTTTTCTGAGTTTCCTTACATTAAATATTATTGTTATATATAATTTCAAGAGAATTTTTTTATATTTTTCTTATATCCAGAATAAAAGATGTGCGCTTCTACATACCGCAAAAATATTGCAGGCAATTATACTTATATCAACCATGTTTACTATGTTACAGCAGATACAGCTACACACATGGATGTATCTAATATAATCATATATAATAGTTATGTGAGGTTATCGTGAATTAGTTTTAAGCAGAGAGTTATGAGCAATCATTAGTCCCTTAAATACACTTGATAACCATGAATTTAATCTGGTTACTTATGTTACAAAGATAATTTGATTGCGGTTGGTTTCCTCCCCACATCCGTCTTTAAATTTGTTTGCTTGAACTTCATAACTCAGATTCTGGATCCTTGTCATTGGTAGGTGGTAGTACAGCGTACAATAGGTAAACAGTACAGAATGGGTGCGATATTACATACATTACACAAACGAGAACAAAAACGCATTGGTTGTGGACACGTGTTGATATATATGGTGGACACGTGTTATATGATACTGGGGAAATTTATTATAATGTTTTAAGCCCAACTAATGCTCGTTTTTACCACTTTGAAAATATGTTTTTTAAGTAAAAAAATAGTCCTTTAAAGTTAAAAAAAATAGTTTTAACCATTCTTATCGGAGTTAAAGAAAATGAACGCTAGATTATCTTAGCTAGGAAGCACAAGGACAGTCAAATTCCGAATACCACAGATATATTGACCTTGAATTAAGGAAAACATTGCATTCATTGAGTAAAAATAAGGTGATGAATGTTGCAAGATTGAAATTAAAAATTTGAAAAAGGAAAATAAATGTTGGGAACATATATATAAAATATAATACTGCGCTGGGATTTTGAAAGTCAAATTTGTGACGTACAGAAGATTAATAAAAAAATCTTAAATATTAAGTAATAACATTAGCGGTTTAAAATTAATTATTAAGTATTAAAACATTAATATTTCACATATCCTACTTTATGTTTTATTTCATCAATAACTTTGGAATAGAATTTCTGATCTCAAAAAATAAATTTCTTGTATTAGTTTTCCCGTTCGAATGTTTAAAAAACGGAATATCTAATTCCCCATGCGGTTACACCTACTATTCAAATCAGTTCCACATTGTGTAATTCTGCAGTTTCTCTACAATGCCATATGCATACAAATTGATTTTAATTGCATAATTCTGCTCCTATATCAAGATCACGTAATTAATGATAACGTATCAGCTTTCGTATTGATCACTTTGATGAAACAGTGAATGTATAATAGGTGGATTCATTAGCTGAAAATCTGCTTATCAGTTATAGTGAAAATGATAGGATTTCATTGTATGAAAATGTTCTGATTTATGACTACAAGTTAGCGAGAATAGAAGCCTGAATGGACAAAGTTAAGTATCTATAAATATGTAATTTGATTATATGATAACGTGTTTGATTTCTAATTTCGAGTGCGGATGATTATTAAATCATTCAATGTGATCTCTGAATTTAATTTTTGGTGCAAAATGAAGGTGGATTACATAAATCAGAAAACAAATTTTTGATTTAAAGTTGTTGAAAATTTTCCCCTGCATTTGCAACTCTCACCATTATTGTTTGCATATAAGAATTTTTAGTATAATAGAGACGAGTTCAGAAAAACACGTTACATTTTTTAAAAAATAGTCCTGTTAGTTTATTTTCTCCCTGGTCTGAAAACTGCCGCTCCTGACAGAAAATAACTAATAAAATTTTCAATTTATGATGTAATAAAAATATAATAAATGCAAAATCGATTTTTCAACACAAAAAAAATGTAAAAAGGAAAAAAAAGTTAAAAATATGTTTTGCAAGTTGCAGTCTTTATTAAGAAATTTATATCTTAACTACTATGAAAAACAAATATCAACTAGTGAAATTCATAAGCACATATAATTGCACTACTGGTTTTTATCAAAAAGACAGTAAAAAAGCAACGATCTTTAAAACAAAAACAAAAAAAAAAAAAAAAAGAAAAGAAAGATAAAAAGTGGAGCTTTACGCCATGACCGATCTTAGGAAGGTCAAGGTAACACTGCCTAAAGAAAAATTTCTGTACTTGTTACTTTGGTTCGTTCATCGTGCGAAAATGCGAAAAACTTGATAGTTAAAATAGATGGGTGTGGATGATGAAATGAAGAAAAAGAGCTTCATTAGATAGATTTTGCGTGTGTGTGTGGTTTTCTTTCCCTATCACGAACTGTGGTTATGTAAATATAATACATAAGATAATTATTTGTTCGATGCTGCAAATACACCACTAAGCACACCCATTATTTAACATGCTTTATAATGTGAGGTTATCAGCTCTTTGGTTTTCAATTTAATTATTATAATCCGAGGTTAGAGAAAAATTATTAACATTTTATTTCAAAGTGATTTTTTTTTTCATTTTTTTGTTCTGGATCTCATAATAAAGTAAAGTAGAGAGCCCTAATTTATTCCTCTTCCCTAAAACCGCACCCTTTACTTCTCTGCTCCTCCTTGGTTTTCGACACCTATTAAGCAAAGCACAATAAATGGGACGGATGACGTGTCAGTACTAAACGTTAGTATCGTTTGTTAACACTGATACTTTTGTTATGTACGATGGATTTCCTGTTTTTAGAAGAGTCGAGTACCTACTATTCTTTTCATAACGTATTTAGGACACATGTTTTCGTATTTATTGCATGTGCTTTCTGTTAGTAAGGTACTAATAGTAGCATGCGGTGAGTTTTCAGACTTTCAGTTCATTTTACGAGAACAAAAGCTACACCATGTTGCGAAGCAGCGAGGTCACAATTACGTTCCTTGCAGTTCTTAATTATTTTCAAGTGAAAATAGCGTTAAGAAATTATGAAGGAATAGTATATTAAAGAAAAACAGGCCTATTAAAAAACGCTTTCTGTCTTAAAGAGGTCCAGATGATGCTATGAAAGAAGTGGAAAACTTCCAAATGAAGTTGTCTGTTGAAGCTGTACGCAGCAGACATATGGGCTGTCGATTGTAACAGTTGTCTTTGTTTTCATTCATTTTAAAATGCATTTTAATTTATAAACATAAGCTAGTTTTATAGGATTTTTTGAAGGGCAGGAATTGGGATCCCTTTTCAGCTTTTGCGAAATATACGACTAGGTAACTTTTGAAACAGTTTTGTGACGCCATAAAAATGCTTTTGTAGTCAATTTATCTGTGTTTAGTTGTGTATGGATAGCTAGTCAGGGAATGTAACATTCAATTCTGGTAGGTTTACAGACAAAAGTGTACCTTCCCCGGAACCTGCCGTTGTCAAACTTTTTACAAATGCTGCGTTTGCGCATAAAAAAGCAAAAACATTTTTTTTTAACTGCCCACGCAGTGATTAAAAATTCAATCTTTATTTCCTGAAGCAGTTTCTACTTTTAGCAAAAAATTTTAAATTACTTACATAAAAACATGTTATCGGAAAAAAAAGAAAAAAAAAACCTTTAAAATATAAAACAGAAACAAAAAATATAAGTAAAATACGGAAGAGAACGAACACTTTTAAACAGCTAAGGTGTTACAAGAACTCAGTTAATCTCTTACGAAAAATTTGTTACCCTTCTTAGCACACTATATCCCAACGTCTTCCTTTGATAAAAGTAAAATAAAATGAGTTAAGTAGCATGTAACGGGGGCATTTTTTTAAACGGAAAGAGGTGCGTTTCACCTGGAAACGTAAACACAGAAGTAAAAATGCTTTCTATTTCCTTTCAAGTCAAAAAAAAAATCACTTTATTTGTAAATAAGTGCAGCAGAAAACTTCCGGCATTTCTTCTCTTTTTCTTGTTCAAATATAGATGACTTTGAATTGAGCTATGTAAATATTATGTTTGTTTAAAATTGTTAAGGGTGCCTCGGTTACTTAATCTGTAGAAAGAGCAGCAGCGAAAAGTAATCGAATTAATTTATTTAATGTGTCCTGCCTATTAATGTGACAGTCAATCAGGGTAACTTTGATCTAAAATTCCTCTATTTTTAATTTTCCCACTCATATTTTTGTATTACTTACTGAAATAACACTGAAGAGGAACTCCTAGAAGAGGAATTGCCTAGTTACAATAAAATAAGAAATAATAGTTACAAAAACATTTAAAATGAATTATTAACCTGTTTTCAAAGTGATCGCTCTATTTAAGGCAACTTTGAACCACGTCAAAAAAGTGAGTTTATAAAGAATTATTTCATTATAAGTATTAAAATGAGGACCGAGCTTGCTTGGGAACTAAACACTGCGGGGGGGGGGGGGGGGGGGGTCCTGCGTCAGGCCGATCACTTGACCGGATCTTCCGGTTCTGCACTCCGGTGCCCCCAAACTCGAAAACTCGGATGGGCACAGTAGGCCATTGCGCCTAATGGGTGAGTTTAGTTTACTTTTATGATTAAATGTGCAACTTTGAAGCATAGAAATAAAAGTTATAAAAATTTAACGTTTTTTTTATTTTCCATCATCACATGATTTCTATTATTTATTCAATAGTACATAGTACAATTTTCAAGAATTTCAAAGGTTTCAACAACTTTAAACCAGCGTTGAAAAATAGCTTCCAAGCAGTGACTTCAGAATTAATGTATTATACATTTATATGTGAACCGTGTTTCAAACTTATTTCGTAAAAATATAAGTAGAAAACTGTTTTAACGACCTTGTCAGATAAATGCCGAGTAGAACATTCCTTGTTTTTTTTTTTCAATCAAATACGCTAAAAAATATGTTCAAAGCTACCTCAACTGTTCAAAGTTATCCTTAATAACTCTTATGGTTTTTTTCAAAAACAATACTTTGAGGCTCAATGTATCAGTTAATAGTGCAACTTTCATTTCAAACCGGGACTTTTTAGTTTTTAACAAACCGAACTAGCGATTAAAGAGTAGTGCAATTAGCTTGAAGATGGCTCTTCTGGATTTTTATGCATTTTTTCTTTTCCTGTTTTTTTTAATTTAAGACAACTTAATTACATAATAACTTCACTTATAAAAGTATCCCAATTGATTTTATTGAAAAAAAAAAACATTTCTATTCACACGTTTATCTTGCTTATACAACGATTTTCCTTGATTAACAACAATATAATATATTAAGTTGCAGTTTTGAAGAAAAAAAAAAACAATCCCTGGTAAGAAGACTTTTTTTTAGCTCTAATACATTCATTAAAAATCAGTAAACCTGAAATAAATAATGTAAAGTACTTCTTAATGCTATTTCATATCCATTTAGCTTTATTAGTTGACTACCAACTATAACAATTAAGTGGAGACAGTCACACCCTAATAGCTATAATGAGGTTTGTCTCATGATAACGCAAACCCACCCTAAAATCAGAGCGAGTTAATGACTCCATATTGGAATAAAATAACAGTAATAATTGCAGAAGGTGCATGAGATTTTCGGGAAAATACCAGAGGGAGAGGAGCAATTAGTAGACCGCACGCGATGACAAGGAGCTTAACGGTTCAATCATTAACTTCTTCCATCAGAATGTACTATTGTTTCCAGCATGTACTATTTATGTTGATAGGATAAATTATACTATTTGAATTAGCCATTCTGTAGAACAAGTCATGGGTAGTTGCTTTATTAATTTCGTTAGAGTATATGTTCTTATGGAATAGTGTATGGATAATTAAAAATAACATTCTGAGCAGGCCTCGGAAGTTTATGATAATGCATTTTTCGACGTTTTTCCTGTTTTTGAGCCTTCTTTAAAGATTTGTACTGAATTTTCAATTTTTTTTCTCTTTTTTAGAGCACTTTTCTATATTTTAGCTCTTTTTTCTTTTTCAATTTTCTGATTAAAACTTAGTTTGATTTATTCATTAAATTGTACGAAACACTAAAAAGAGAGTAGGGATCGAGGATAGAACTGTAAATCTACTGCACAAACTGAGTAAAGGCAAATTGAAGATTACAAAGTATTTTTGACGTCGAAAAAGTTGTTAGTGTTATTATTAGAGAAGATACGGGTATGTGAGTTTGAAGAAAACTGATCCGTGACTGATCCTATTTATTTCGAATTTACCCCAAATACGTCTGAAATGAAAGAAATTTTTCTGAAGATATAAAAACCTTACTTTCGTATGCGGTCTTTGATAATGGAAAAGAACATTTAATTACTCAGAACAATTGAAAACATGTAATTTAAGACTGTAAAATTATCGAAAAACATGTTTACCAGGTATTGGTGACTTGTTGCTATTATTTAATTTTATTTTTTATTTATTTTAGAAAGTCTTTCAATGATTTTGTTATTATAATTAAAAAAACAGGAGTTGTTAATAAACAAATATTTTAAATGCTTTAATGGAATTTTGACTTTAGAACTTAAGTGCAATTTCCAAAGTGGTATGCGATTTTTTTCAACTTTACGGGCATTCTTTGGGTCATTTTTAGTGCGTTCTTAGAGCATTTTCAAGGATTTCTTAGCTCACCACCTTTCGGGTTCTAATTAGTAGTTTTTTAATATGTATAATAACAATTACTTGAAAATTTTAAAAAAATGTATTGCATATATTCCTAAAAATTCATTAAAGCATTGGACTTACTAAATTACAAACATACACACACACACAGACAGACAGGAAGAAAAACACTATTGACGTTATGTTTAGTAAGTTAATATCTTAGTAAAAATAAAGGGAACACACTTGATCTTACGCGATAAAGTGATTTAATGCGTAAAACATTTAGTGAAGGCAAAGTGAAATTAAAAGTTATTACCATGGATCTGAAGCAGCTTATTTTTTCATTTGTTCCGCTACGACTTCTAATACTTGCTCCGGGTAATTTTAATACAATTTATTATTTATATCTTTGTGTTTAATCAATAAATGTTTTATTCAGCACAAAAGTTTTTAAAAAAAAGCAAAAAATAAAAATAAAATGGAGCTGTGGAAAACAACAAATTTTTCTATTTGGCACCACTCCAGTTTCGAGCAAAATCTCATTGCTCCACTGCTCCGTACTCCACTCCACATCCCTCATTATTACTGCTTATTAATGCGGAATCATGATTAACAATTTTGATTACATTATATGGTAGCATGCTCAACACACTCTAAATATATTGTTCGATAAGTAAGGTGCAATATTATGGTTTGATTACTTTGACGCAGAACATAGTCTGAATGATATACATTTGGCTCATGTAATATAGTAAAACCCCGTTAAAACACGGTGTCGGCGGACATCTTTGGCACCCGCGTTATAACATAACCGCGATATAATGAAACTGTACCGCGGAACCATATTCACGAAATATAATCGCTCCTGTTGCACCACTTTTAACTTTATCAAATACTCTTAACTTTTCTTCTATTATATAATTGTTTCTTTTCTTGTTTGCTGCCATTTTATTTGCTGTAATTGCTGTGCAACACTTCTCAACTGAGCGGTTAGACTATCGAGTGATAGGTTATTCAGATTAAATGTTTTTGCTCTTAGAAATTTCTATGCTAAAACCATATGAACCGCAACAAAAACAAGTTCTCAGAAAATGGGTGCTTAAAAGTCTTGTATAGTTATCATTATGACTTTATGAAGAGGGAGAGATTCTAAGAAAAAGTAGATTTGTGTATAAGTGGAGTAACTTACTTTTGAAAGAAACAATGTTTTAAGCCTTTATACACTTTCACGGACTAGAGAATATGTTTACTTTTCAAAAATGTCAAAGAATCTGGAACACAAAGGGTGGTTTAAACGTCGGGGGACACGTAGTAACCACGTTATATCCGGTTCCGCGGTATACTGAGCCGCGGTATTACGGGGTTTTAATGTATTATGTAATTTATAATACCTTAAAAACGAGCGGAGATGGTTTGAAAAACTATTATATTTAGCAGCGATACATTAGATGCGTCGTATATATTATTTTAGTGTAATAGATAAACACACATGGCCACGCAGAGGAATAATCTATATAAATAAATATAAACAAAACCAAAAGTTTGTGTGCGTGTGTGTGTGTGTGTGTATCGCTCGCCTCCTGCCGAGATGGAACTGTCTAAAAGTACGAAATTTTGATTACAGGTACCTTGGGTCAGGTCCTCGTGCACCTCGAAGAGTTTTTAAGAAAATTTGAATTTGTTCTTCTTTTATTTTAATTTTGAGCAAAACTGTTAAGTTTGCGATTATCTCTTCGCAGAAACGTCTCCCATTTACGATTTTTGCAGCATATTAATGCCCATAAAAAACTGCTCAAAATGATCTCTTTCTGAAGTTCATAGAACAAACAGAACACGCGCAGTATTCATTTAAAGTAGTTTTCGAACATCAAATCAGGGCTTACCTCTGAATTTATCTGCTCAATTTGCGTGTTTTCGCCAAAATAAAGAGTACTTTTGTCACCAACTAGATGATTTCTGCTAACGTAAGATCGAAAAAATGCTATTTTATATTTATTCATGCTGTTTTATGAGCAAAACAAATTCTAAAAATGTATTTAATTTTCATGCATATTTTGTGAATTATTTAATTGCAGACGATTTTTAATTGTTTTACCTTGAGGTTGATTCTTCTTTCTTTTTCGCTATTTAATATCTATTAAATCGATTTAATATTATTATACGCGGAAGGTTTTCGATATCACTTATTTTTGATGAAATGTAAACTTTTACCAAATGGTGATAGCTTTTCTTACGCCCCCCCCCCCTCTCCCAGTTAATTACTCTCAATTTTTGTGCTTCATAACTTTTCGAAACCATGCCAAAAAAAAACAGTTAAATTGTTTTCTAGGTATTTTACACTGGAAGATCATTTGCGCATTTGCTTTATTCTTACTCTATTATAGGGCAGTTTGGCGACCTTCTGCTTTATTTGAACACGTAGCGGTTTACGTAGCGGTTTTGATTGATTCCATATTTTACTCAGGTGATTTATCTTATAAGATGTATTTATGTTTATTACTGCGGCTCTGGCGACATTTGGACTGAATTTAGTGATCTCTTTCTATCAAATTATATTTCTCACGCCACTATTTGGTTATTACTGAATGTTTTCAGACCCAAATAAGCATGTTTATTTTCCTTTGGAAATAATGCTATTATTTCTTCAGTTTTTATCTGAATTTCATAAAAATGCTATTTAATTAAATTTTCAGGAAATGTTTTGACTATTTGGCAAGCGGGATTTTTAGGAACTGATGTCCTTATTTTGATGGGGAATTTAAGATGGGCTGTTGGTAATTTTATGAAGGTCTATAGTCTAAGGGTATTTTTAGTCACTGACCTCTTAAATCTATTGGAGATTTTTCGGGACTAATGTCCTTATTCTAATTAGGTATGTTTAGGAATGGTTGTTCTTATTAAACTGGTTAGGGGGCTTCAAGGAATGTTTTCTTTATTGTAGCAGAAATATTCAGGGACCGTTGTTCTTCATCTGATGGGCATTTTTAAAGAGAATACCTCTCTTATTCTGATGGGAATTTTTAGATGTTTCTGTATTATAATTGCGATTTTTACAGACTCCCAATATCATTTTGGAGCAACTATCCTGCATACGTGCATTTTAGTTACGGTTGCCCTTACTCTAATGGCAATTTTAGGAACTGCTGTTGGCATTTTAATGTGTATTTTTATAGACTGTCACTTTTGGTATAAAAGGAATATTTCGAGGCTGTTCGCTGTTGTTTTTAATGCAATAGTGAATTTTAATAAGTTTTACTTTTTAACTGGGATTTTTAAGAAATATTGCCCATCTTCTACTTGGATTTTTTAAGAAAAAATTTTCTTATATATTTACAACCGAGATTTTAAATATCCTTATATATTTACAGAAGGCCAAGTGACACATGAATATAATTCACTTGGTCTGCGAATTATGCAATATTATCTCGCGCAACGCCGGGCATGTCAGCTAGTCTAGCAATACAACTAGAATTGCCATATTACATCACTACTTTCATGCATCCGCATTTTTCCTTTTCGTGATTGCCTGTACACTGTCCAATATGTAAGTCTTATAACTGATTGCTTTGATGTCTGAAGAATTTTTCGCAAATAGGTGCATTCTGATAGACAGGCACTTTTTAATGCACCATATGAATGGCCGAAATTTTACGATTTTTTTAAAACCTAAAGCAGAACGAAAAACATTGCATAAAATAAGAAAAAAATATAAAATATAACACAAAAAACAAAATGAGATGCAACAAAAAATGTTAGGAGAAAAAATAACGTTTCTTTCACGGAAGCTGGTATTTAAAAGGCTTCAATGCAAAATAAGTCTTCCTGTTCTTAGACAGAATAATTTAAATATCACAGAAAAAAACGCTTTTAAAGTGGTCCTTATCTAAATAATTTGCATCATTTTCACTTCAAGAGACGATTTTCTCACTTTTGTATTCTTTCAACGAACTTTCTTTCTCGCATTTGCATAAAAGTAAACAAAACAAGAGAAGCTAAAAATATCCTTTTAAAAGCTCAGGTACTTTGTGACACTATTTCAGAAGGATTTTCACTTTCTCTCTGCTCTTGTTACAGCCAGAACATACTGTATGTGTATATATATATATATATATATATATATATATGTATAGATTAGGGTGAATTAAAAAAATCTTCTTTTGGAAATTCAAAATTTTAAGTTCATAAAATGTTGCCACTTTAGACTCATATATAAAACAAAAAAGTTACCCTACCCTGATTAAAAAAAAAAAAAAAAATAGGTCTCCCGTGCAAGGCCAGAATTTTATGATTTTCTTCAAAAATGTATTTTTAAGTGTTTTTTTTTTTAATTATGATACATTTTTAAAACATTTCGTTTAAAAAATGCAAACCATAAAGTAGGGAATTAATATTAAAAAAAGGTTGTTGCTCTCATGCAATATTAAATTCTCCCGCATTATACTAAAATTAAGGATTTTTAAAGCCTTCATTATTTACCAATTACTATTATTATTACTTTGTAAATGTTGGCTTGGACATTTGTTCGCTAATAAACAATTTTTGATGCAGGTTTCATGTTATTTTAATAATAAACTTATGATAATGTCATAAGAACATTATTTTGCCTATAACAAGATTGTTAGAATCTCGCAATAAGACATATGACAGTCATTTTAATATTGTTTGAAAATTGTCTGATAGGAAATAATGCTGCAATACCTTTGAAAGTTGAACTGTGTTACTTGCCAATATTTTTTTACTCATCTTTGAAACAACTGGTAGTTAATAGAATGTCGAACAAATCAAAGTCACGCAGATGAATTTAATAGCTCGAAACATCTTATCTATTGTATCTTCGTGTTGGAAAAATCTGATACTTTTAAAACCTCGTTCAGGTCGAAGTTGCCCAAATGAATTTGAGGTTTTGGAATAAGTTTCATTGCTAATATATTTTTAGCGTCTTAGAAAAAACTGATAAAAAGTGCCGGCCGGATCTCAACTAACTGAATGCAGTAAAAATTATTGAAATAGGTTTCATTGATCTATTTTTTCCCCACATCAGAAAGTAATGACGGCTTTAAATGCTAAGGGAAAATCATGAACCAAAAACTATGAAAGTTCCCTAACAAAATGTTTAATCATTTTGTTAGGGACCAGAATATGTATACCAAATTCTGAGATAAGTTTCTTTGTAAGTATTTTTTCTTGTGTTAGAAAAACTGGTAAACTAGTGTCGATGGGGTCTCAGAAAACATTTTTTATATAGCTATTCATTTTGATTGCAGAGTTTGAACCCCTCAAAAAAATGTTTAAAATTGTTTTATCAACATGTGTGAGCGCCGTGCATAAATAATTTAATGAGTACATCTGTATGTGTAACATAATGAGTTGTTCTCTCTAATTAAAAGACGAATAGGTAGAAGGTACGTACATGTCACGGAGATTGTATTATTAATTGTATCGATATGTGGGAATCGAGGCATTTGCCGCAGGTTATTTTATTACAACACTTATTACTATTATTATGTTTTTCCTCTTACTATGCTCATGAGTAATCCTTTCTGCAATGTTTGATGTCACTGATATGAGTCTTTTTTTTAGGATTTTTTTTTCTCATTATTCTTTTTTTGCCTTTATGTGGGTAGATTTTTCTTAGGGGGTTTTCAACTTTTTGACTTTTGGAGAGTTGTTATTCATTGCCTCGGCGGGTTTTGGGACTTTTGGACATGAATGCTTTTTTGACGGCTGGTGTTAGCAGACAGTTTTTTTCTCCACCTTGGGATTGGGTTTTGCCGCTTTCTTTGATGCAGTGTTTTTTTTTGGGGGGATTGGGAGGGGTGCTTTTCTGCAGTGGCAGGCTTCTTTTCGGCATTTTCCAAGGTTTTCTTGTCCTTATTTACAATATCTGCCACAGGGGGCAAGCCTTTGGCCCCACTTTACAGCATGCTTTCTAAAATAATTATAAATATAATAAATGTGCGTATTCAACAGTTATTATATTTCCTTATAATTAATAATATAAGCATTTATTTATTTATTTTTTATGAAGATGTGCTGCGTGTTTAGATTTCAATGCATACATTTTATTCAATTATATTTAAAATGCACTTCTCTTAATTCAATTCATTAATTGTATATGCTGCTTAAAATTCCTATATTGCTGAGTCTTAAAATAGCCTAACGGTTTACTGTCACCTTATTGATACTTGAAATCAAAGTCTTTGCCATGCCTTTAACTTATTTTCTCGGCTATTGATGTTTAGTGTTAAAACAGTTGGCAGATTTTCGGAAACTTTAAATAATCTTAAAATATGTTCCATGTGAGTTATAGAAAATAATGTTTGTCGTTACTAAAAAACAATCATTATGATACCTATCACTAAGTTTTAATCGCTAATGACGTTGATAAAAGAAGGAACGTAAACTAAAATTTCTTCACTAAACAAATCGTTATACTAATTAACGTTAAACACGTTTTAATCTCAACGACATACAAAATTGATCGGCATTTTCTTTTGTAAAAATAGCCTCTTCAATTAATCCAGACAAAATGTCATCTAGAATAACAAAGATTTGCGCTCTTTTAATTATATAAACCGTAGCTGTCTTCAGCACAGTGAATTCTAGACTCTATTTTCTATGATTTTTATCATATCATTAAAAATCATTCCATCATGGTTAATCGCTAAAAACGAATCTGATGATTTATGGCTGTGGATGTAAAACGCATTATACTTTATTTATTTGCGTCTTGAATCTGCTTTGAAGATTTATTGCTGCATGAGTTTTATTTTTAAGAGATAATTAAAAATGTAGTGTCAACATACGTTTGGAGAAACTACAGTAAAAACAATCAATGTCAATTTATAACTTTCAACTGATGGTTATGATAAAATGCATTCATACCGTGTGAGATATATTGCACGATAAAAGGCCAAATGTATAAGGATTCACTGCACAGAAATACATTTTGATTTTAGTGTAAAGCAAAATACATATTTTTTATAAGAATTCACGACAATCCATCGCTCAAACCATTGAAGGCATTACAGATCAAGTCATTGAAGCGTTAGTTATTGAGAAAGAAATTAGACAGAGGTCAAATCATAGCATTTTTCAGTTTATTGCGATCCACAACTATCGTGATCGGGTGATATATTTGGAAAATAAAATAAATAAATAAATAAATAAATAAATAAAATCGGTTCCTTTAATGAAAAAAAAAGGTTCCATGTCTTGCTTTGGAAAATGTATGCTATGTGGTCTTAAGCTATAAAGCAGAAAAAAAATGAATATTCCAAAGTAATCAAATGGAAATAAATATTTATATACAAATCATACGTTGGAAACATCTTTGTCTTGAAAGTTTAAGTGGGAAATCCCCAGTGAAGTATGCTTTTGTTAATACAATAAGAAAATGAATAATTTGTTATTGGATAACTTAAAGGAAAGAGTGGTATCGTATCTAACGATTTCATAAAATGGCAGTAAATTTAGTTTTGAAACACAACTCAAATTTGAATTGAAAATGAGTTCAAATTGACAGGTTAGATGGTTCTTGATCTTTCTCTTTTTGGATATGTTAATTACGTTTTGCGCATGACATTTCCTTTCCAAAGAGATAAAAATTCGTTTTCATAATTACTCACGACAAAGAGATAAAAAGATTATAAATATGATAGAAAAGAAAAGTAAAATGATAGTTGGTTTTGCACTTGGATGTCTGGAGGGGGGGGGGGGAGGGGTTACGTTGCAAATCAACAAATGCAAAATGTTGACTCAAAATGTTGGATGACTCATAAAGCAGTATAAATTTCCTATGCTCTATAAATCGAGAACAATGAAAGATACTATTATATGTTGCGTGCTACAGAATTGTATAGGCCTGTTTTAAGTTTTGTTAAAGACAATTCCTTAAGTTTACTACTTACTTTGATACTACTTACCCAATGGTCACCCATAAGTGCTGTGCCTAATATAATGTTATTTATTCCTGTGGGGGTACATAAAAACAAGGTATTCGTCCCACCTCTTCTTGTTGATTTAGCGAAGTTGAAACATCGTATTATAACCACTATCGATGGACTTGAGTTGATGATGTTGATAATTTAACACGCGTTTGGGTGGAAATGGATTACGTGCTCAATGTGCGTCGTGTAACTAAGTGGTTACATGTAAAACATCTGTGAATGTCTCTAACGAAACTTAAAATGATTCCATACAATTAAGTTGCAGCTAACATATAATATCTTATGTTATTGATATTAGTGCATTGACATTATATACTTTTCTATAAATCACTCTGTATGTTAGAAAGGGTCTCATTTTGTGTATAGAATAAAATTATACACATTGGCATCATCCAAAAAAAAAAAAAAAGGAAAAAAAAAAAGTTTTTATTTCTTATTTTTCTTTTCTAATAAAAACGAGAATTTGCTTCATGTAAGTAAATATACTTAAATTAAATAGTGCTTGAATTAATAATAAACTAAAATAATACTTATGATTGCTATATGAATATATTTATTATTAGAGTTCGAAAAAAAGTACCTATTTCCCTCTTGCACATTACTGTCCAACAAATATTTCTAAAAAATGTTTTTCCAATGATGGCCCAACAATAATGTTCTACAAATAAATTAATCGCTATCCTACTTTCAGAATTTACTATTATTATTATCACTATTATTGTTATTATTATTATTTTCTTTTTTTGTTTACCCATATATTTCTAATAAAAATTATATTCTTTAATGATTTGTGTAACATGTACTTAACGCAACTGCAGCCATACCGTATATAGCATCGAGGCCTTCACGGACTATCCCCCTGCAGAAGGGGATGCGACTGCAGCGCTATCCTCCATGTCTCCCCACAAACTCTCTGACAAACTGACAACCAGCACCAGCCATAGGGGCAGGGCTAGCAGAGCTTTGCTGACCTGCTTTACCGACCCGGGGCTATAGTCATGCTACAAAGCAAGCCTTACGTCACCCGGATCGGATGTTGCTATTTTAGTCGCCTCTTACGACACGCATAACTACGTTAACTACGTTGGCGCTATTCTACGCCGGCCACCGCATGGCGTTTGTGTAACATGTATTTTTTTTCCAAGTATATGTCTAATGTGCTTTTTTTGTTATTTTTTTATTTTAATTTAATGTCTATAAAAGCGAAATTACTCTCTGCCTGTTATTCTTTAATGCGGGCATAATAATTTATTTATTGGACCGTCATTACAACAAATAATTTAAGTAGAAATAAAATTTCACGATAATTTAAAGCACAAATGAGCATTAAAACGCAGACATATGTTTCGGGATCGCTTGGAATCCCTTTTTCAATGCGACAGGGAGCTTCTAGATGCAAAACATCCAAATGAAGCAGACAGAACAACAAAAACAAAGCTTATATAGCCTAAGAATTAACTGTAAACCAATGAGAATAAAGGCAGTGTGAAGTGGAAGTAGAAGTAGTATTAAAGGCACCAAAGGGAGAGCAACAAACGAATGTAGTTGGAAGTACAGAAAGTAAAAAGGAATATCAATAAAAACAAAGAAAAAGACAACAGCGTGCATAAAAATGTGAAAATACATGAAAATTGCAAAAAAATAAAATAAAATACAAAGAATAAAATGGAAATAAAATAAGTACAGAAAATACCAAAACAAAAAGCAAAACAAAGTACACATGCAAAAGAGGGGGAGGGGGGGAGAGGGAAAAAAAAAATTGACACAAAAAATGGAAAACTAACAAGAAAACCAAGAAAGAACAACAAATTAAAGGAACTTATGCCAGACCTGTGAAAAATAAGGAGTTGAGGAAGAATCATTAACCAAATTAGAACTATTCCTGTTAATATGATAAGCTTCCCAAAAGTCAAGTTCTAAAGGGGAAGAACATTTTTGAATAATTTTCCCAGAATTGAAATCAAAAGAGTGGTTGGAATTCCAACAATGTTGAGCAATGCTAGACTTATTCAGCTCTTGCTTACGTACATAACCTTTATGCTCATTTAACCGAATTTTCAGAGCACGTTTTGTCTGTCCAATGTAAGAAAGGCCGCAACGGCAACTAATTTGGTAAATACCCCAAGTATTAAGTTGATCAACAGGATCTTTAAGAGAAGAGAAGGAAAGTTTGTTGCTAGGAGCAAAAACAACTTGAAATTGAAACCTTTTTAGGATTTTAGCAATACGAAAACTTACAGAATGAAAGAATGGTAACACAACCAAATCCTTTCTAGAAACCACATGATTGGGACCAGAAGTTTTTTTAGAAAGTTTGTTATTAATAGAATCAATTAAAGAGTGAGAAAATCCTCTATCAACAGCTACAGCTTTCAGATAGTTGAGTTCAATCTTGAGAAGCTCAGGAGAAGAGCAAATATTAATAGCACGATGGACAAGAGCATTAAAAGCCGAATATTTTTGGTTGGGAGGATGAGACGATAGTCTGTGAGGAGGTAAAGAAACAGCGAAAGGTTTACGATAGACAGAAGTTGTGAAACCAGACTCACTCCTAGAAATCAAAACATCAAGAAACGCGAGGCTACTATTAAGTTCTTTCTCACAAGAAAACTGGATATTAGAATCAATGGAGTTCATAATCGAAAGAGCATCATCAATACCTAACAAGTTACTGTCCGTTAGGACAAAACAATCATCCACATAACGAACATAAAATTGAAATTGCAATTTTTGGAATAGTTTTTCCTCAAAATAATGCATATAGAAATCACTTAAAATAGGACTAAGAGGACTTCCCATGGCTAGGCCTTCTACCATAGCATAGAATTTACCATTAAATACAAAAGTGCTCTGTTGCAAGCACACACGAGTAAGAAAAACTAATTCCTCGATTTCCACAGAAGTAAAATGGAATTCAGAAAGCCTTTTCCTGAGGCAAGTCAAAGCGCCATCAACAGGAACATTAGTAAACAAAGAATTAACATCAAAAGAGGCCATAACCGAATTATTCGGAACGAAGTTATGAAGTTTCTAAACAAAATCGGTGGAATTTTTAACAGTGAAAACATTCCGACTCCTAAGTGGAGAAAACACAGAAACTAAATACTTGGAAAGTTTATATGAAGCAGTGCCAATATTGGAAACAATTGGTCTGAAAGGAATACCTGCCTTGTGTACCTTCGGTAAAGCATAGAAACGCGCACAATTAGCAACAGAAGGAATCACAGACCGTTTAGCAATCAAAGGAATAGAATGAACAGACTTAACAGCAGAAGAAATAGCTTTTAACTCCTTGTCGCTAGGATCTTTATAAATTTCAGAATAAGGACCAGAAGCAATTAAATCATCAGTTTTTTCAACATAAGATGATTTATTAAGAACATGGGAAGTCCTCTTAGTCCTATTTTAAGTGATTTCTATATGCATTATTTTGAGGAAAAACTATTCCAAAAATTGCAATTTCAATTTTATGTTCGTTATGTGGATGATTGTTTTGTCCTAACGGACAGTAACTTGTTAGGTATTGATGATGCTCTTTCGATTATGAACTCCATTGATTCTAATATCCAGTTTTCTTGTGAGAAAGAACTTAATAGTAGCCTCGCGTTTCTTGATGTTTTGATTTCTAGGAGTGAGTCTGGTTTCACAACTTCTGTCTATCGTAAACCTTTCGCTGTTTCTTTACCTCCTCACAGACTATCGTCTCATCCTCCCAACCAAAAATATTCGGCTTTTAATGCTCTTGTCCATCGTGCTATTAATATTTGCTCTTCTCCTGAGCTTCTCAAGATTGAACTCAACTATCTGAAAGCTGTAGCTGTTGATAGAGGATTTTCTCACTCTTTAATTGATTCTATTCATAACAAACTTTCTAAAAAAACTTCTGGTCCCAATCATGTGGTTTCTAGAAAGGATTTGGTTGTGTTACCATTCTTTCATTCTTTAAGTTTTCGTATTGCTAAAATCCTAAAAAGGTTTCAATTTCAAGTTGTTTTTGCTCCTAGCGACAAACTTTCCTTCTCTTCTCTTAAAGATCCTGTTGATCAACTTAATACTTGGGGTATTTACCAAATTAGTTGCCGTTGCGGCCTTTCTTACATTGGACAGACAAAACGTGCTCTGAAAATTCGGTTAAATGAGCATAAAGGTTATGTACGTAAGCAAGAGCTGAATAAGTCTAGCATTGCTCAACATTGTTGGAATTCCAACCACTCTTTTGATTTCAATTCTGGGAAAATTATTCAAAAATGTTCTTCCCCTTTAGAACTTGACTTTTGGGAAGCTTATCATATTAACAGGAATAGTTCTAATTTGGTTAATGATTCTTCCTCAACTCCTTATTTTTCACAGGTCTGGCATAAGTTCCTTTAATTTGTTGTTCTTTCTTGGTTTTCTTGTTAGTTTTCCATTTTTTTTTTCCTCTCCCCCCCCTCCCCCTCTTTTGCATGTGTACTTTGTTTTGCTTTTTGTTTTGGTATTTTCTGTACTTATTTTATTTCCATTTTATTCTTTGTATTTTATTTTATTTTTTTGCAATTTTCATGTATTTTCACATTTTTATGCACGCTGTTGTCTTTTTCTTTGTTTTTATTGATATTCCTTTTTACTTTCTGTACTTCCAACTACATTCGTTTGTTGCTCTCTTATTGGTGCCTTTAATACTACTTCTACTTCCACTTCACACTGCCTTTATTCTCATTGGTTTACAGTTAATTCTTAGGCTATATAAGCTTTGTTTTTGTTGTTCTGTCTGCTTCATTTGGATGTTTTGCATCTAGAAGCTCCCCCATTGAAAAAGGGATTCCAAGCGATCCCGAAACATATGTCTGCGTTTTAATGCTCATTTGTGCTTTAATTTATCGTGAAATTTTATTTCTATTACTTTGCACAAAGTTTAATCATTACTAAATAAATTAAGGTAAGATGTAATGTTTCACTGGAATATTAGTTATTCTTGACATTTCAAGTTTTATTTGAGGGCTAAATGTTAAAAGGAAAATAACATATCAATGAATAATGAAGGCCTTGGACATATATTATAGTTTAATAATAAAATTGTATAAGTTCCGGTTTTTTACTGATAAATAAGCATTTACAATCATATATATTACGATAGGATAAATACAAGAGCAATCAATGAAAAATACTGCAAATTTTACCATATTACCTTTATCCCTCCTTGCAGTATAGTGATAAATTACACGTGGACTTGCGCACCTCTAATAAAAATAATTAAGACATTAAGTTTGTTTGAAATTAAGCGAGATAAATTATTTTCAAACAAATTATTTTTAAGGATAACTAAAGCGGTTTTTTTTCCATGATCTCCTATTTTAATTAAAACACTTTCTTTTTCTTTCCTTCCTTTTCTTTTCATTCTTTTTTTCTGTTATTTCAACTGTCCTGGCTATAGAGAAAATATAACTTTCTTTAATTACTTATTAATTTTTAGAGACCGATGAAACCGTACGTTTTAATGATGACTTTAAAGGATAAATTAGACAAGAAATCTTAACACATGTGGTTTGAAGCGTATGATACTGATATTTTAAATGTTTAGACTCAACGTATTTACTTATTTTAGTGTTTGGAGCTCTCAGGTCAAATTTATGTTTGCTTTTCATTTTATATTGCTGCAATTGTTGAACCGCTGAAACGTAAATGATAAAAACTCAATAATTAAAGTCTCTAATGTTATCTTCCTCTCAGTTGCATGTTTTATAATTCCACCAAAAAAAACCCAAAAAACCCGAAGAAGCTAACCTTTAAAAACAAAAATACTTTTTTATACACAGCACTTCCAAGCATTTCTTTGTATAAAAGAAATATTTTCTTTCCACAGAGTTCAAGATTAGTCTCTGCGTTTGAAGGAATGACAGATTGATGCGTGAGATTATGTATCCTTCTTGAGAAGAATCGGGTTGTCAAGAGGTCTTAACCTAACTGGAGAAAAAATCATATGCTGGAATTCTCCACCCATTTAAGGATACGTTTCTTTGGATGAAGCTCTTTATATCCCACAATTCAACATTCCAATGGTTTTACTGTCTACGCATCAAAGAAAAAGGTCAAAGAGAGATACAGCGGCAAAATTATTGACCATATTTCCCGAGGAAAATATTTTCTGGGCTTTCCTTAGAAGACTTAAGACTCCTGTTTTGTAAAAACATTATAAGTATCGCTTATTGTACATCATTTAAATGTCGAAAGAAAATGTTACACGTCTCTAAATAGTTTCAAAAAGTGCTTTCTTGTGTAATCTTCAAGTCCCTTAAGCGTTATGAAAAATAATACTCAGAGATTTTGCAGCAGTAAAGTTCCTTTTGCTGCGTCACAGTAGCTGTTTTGTTCAAACAGTATGTCAAATAAATACGCAAACTTTTCCTATGCATTTAATTTGCTTACTGTGTAATTTGATGTACCTTTAAAAGAGGGTTTATTAGCATACTCTCCCATAAAAGTTTTTAAACAAGAGAGAAAAAGAATGACAGAATATTTAATGTATCGTAAAAATACTGTTAAAAAAGAAAAACAAATTCAAAAATAAGTAAAGTAATTAAATAAATATTGAAAAATAAAAGATTTGAAAGTAGGAATTTGAGATGTGGAATATGTGTGTATGTATGTATATCTGTCTGTACGTCGGTCAATCTGCTGGTCTGTCTGCCCCTCCCCCCACAATACTTTTGAAGGGATTGTCCAATGCGGATGCTTTTTTTCTCTATTTGCATTCGAAAGATCTCTTGCGAGGGCATCTCAATTTCCTATTTTAATTGTTGATTTAAACAACTTTTCGTTCAATTTTGAACAGTGTAAATAAATAAATATATGAATAAATAAAACAACATTGGCACCTACGAGGAAATTTCAATCCTATATAAATCATCTTACAACAGAGGAATTTGCTTGGAACATACTTTATCAAAAAGATTTTATGCCGTAGAGCATGTATAGATACGAAGTTCATCCAGAACTAAACGAGCCTATTTTCCCACGAAACGTTTTGATCTGGATTTTTAAGGATATTCGAATGAAAGAATGAATAAAGAAGCCAGTAAATGATTGAATGAATAAGTGAATGAGTGGAAGAATATGTATAAACCGTTGAAAAAGGTATATTTGAAGTAATTAGGAACTAAAGCTAAATGAGGAAGAAAGATAGAGTAATAGCTGGATTATTAATTTTATATTGGTGTATACGGGAAAGTAGACTCGTATAGCTCTAGGTAAAACTCTCATTTACTAAAACACTTACAAAAGAACTACACAGAAGAGGCAATTAACAAATATTTGACCGACAAAAAAGAAAAAAAAGAAATCAGTTTTTGCTGATACATATTTGTCATCTTCTTGTTTTCCCTTACATTGACAACAAAATATATAAATAAATATATAACTGAAAGAACTCACTCAAGACTTTTTGAAAACAAATCAATGATTTTTTTCGTTTCATGTTAGTTTTTTGCTTCATTCTGTTTAGTATGCTTTAGAAACTATTTTTAGCATTTTGCAATCATTATTTAACAAAAAATAAAAAGAACTATTCGTTTCCTTAAACAATTTTTCTCGAACACAATTACCTTAAATTATTTCCATTCACAAAGGGAGCTACAAATTAGTTCAATAATGAATAGAATTAGCACAAAAAATACCATCTTCACTAAATAAAACGCTACTTTTCTTTCCCACTTCACCTTAAGGCAATTGTTGGGTACCTGATGAACCGGTCTTCTTCAAGAGGGAATACAAGAACAAAAAATCACCTCATTGCCATTCCAATTGCGTATTACTACGAGCTTTCTGTTTTACCATGAAAATATCACCCCTAAGTTGGCTTACTGAAACCACGTGCTTTGTTATTTACTGACCTCTAAGTAGGCAAGACTTAAAACTTCGAGTCCGCTCTTTTCGAATTGTGAAAGTTCGGTAATGGCGCTTTGGCATCATCAATTTTTGAGTACAGCGATTTTGGCTAATTTCGCCTCGTGATGTACTACTCTTTTGGTTAATCTAAAAGTAGTTATGAATTTGAATTGTCAATTTATACTATGTTTCAAACTAATATATTAATAACAGTCAACTCATAATAACGCGAAAAATGTTTCACAATAACGTATTTTTGAAATTGTTCGAGTGTGAAGCAAATGTTGAAAATATGCGTTCAAGTGCACTGTATTCCTCAAGCATTTAACAGTGTTACCAACAATAAACGTTCAGGATACTTCTTGCAAATTTTTCTGTTATTTACCGAGTAATAATCATGACTTTTGCCTGTCTGTGATTGGAGTTCGTTTTAAAGTAAGTGCCAAATTTTCGTTTATGATATTCGCAACATATAATTTTAAAACATTTTTCTCTGCTTTTTAATGGCAGTAAGTGTATATAAATGACGCTTTTATACACGTTAAATTCGTATTTTACTAGATATTTTCCCCCAAAGTATTCTCTTATTTAAAAAACAATGTATCAAACACATCAAAGTTCTACTATACAAGATTGGGTAATTACGTTAATTGAACTAATTTCAAAATTAAAAAAAAAACTATTGGAATGTTTTATGGTGTCATTCAGGAAACGTACGTATATTTTAATGTAATCTGTAGTATGCTTTTAAAATTTAAATTAAACAAAAATAGCTTTTAACTTTGTAAAACAAGTGCAATATATACTTAGCATTACTGTTACAATTTATTAAATTAAATTTATCATTAATTTTATTACTTGTATTTTGGCACTTTATGTAGAATCGCATGTAGCTTTGCTTAAAAATATCCATAATTAATACAGTTCTTTTATCGTTCAACGAAGTTAAATAGTAGAGAACAGAAATATAACTCAGTCCGGTTATTTTGTATCTCCAAATTAAGTTAATTTTTATCATTAAAAAATCATCAACTAAAAATATATTTTTAAGTTAACAGAATTTATTTTGATGCTTTTATTAACAAATAATAATAGTAATAAACACAAATAAAGCATGACGTTATTTGCGTTTAATATCTGGGGCATTTTGAAAAGTAGCATAAATTGAAAGTATAAATCAATTGACCGACATTTTAAGCAACACACTAAAATAAATTTTTGATCAAATCATTGTAATTATTATTAGTAGTATGTTACTGCCTTCAATACTCTAGGTAAATTTAGCTACAAAACTTCATTTGTCACTATTGATTTCGAATCTATTCTCAATTTTAGTTCTCCAAATTTTTTCATTATACTATGCATTATTAAAATTTATATCATTTTCAATGTAAATTTTAGGTAACGTATAAATACTAATTTTGAACTATTATTGATTAAATCTTTTAAATATATGATAACTGCACTAATAGTCAACCTTCTGAGATATCAGTTGCTTCCTATTGTTAAATTGTAATTTTTAACAAGAACAAAATTGTGAAATTTTAAGCCATGCTTTCAGATTACATTTCCCCATTATATTTAAAAAACAACAATATTTTTATTTAAAAGAAAAATGCTGTTAAAATTAAAAAAAAAAAAACACACACACACACACACGAAGTAGATTCATAGGAAAAATTATAAAAAGTTATTTAACGCAAACTAAAACTAAACGGGCTTTGATTTCACTGAGATAGCATTTTTTGCTAAAAAAAAACTTTAAAAAACGCTCTCTTGAAAAGTAGTGTGATTTGCAGAAGTGTCTATTTAATTTTGAACCAGCAATATATCTATGGCCGTTCTGTATTTAAAATCGGAACTTTTTAAAAATTATTATTTGATAAAAACAATTACAATGTTCACTGTTCTGATTGCATTGGCAATCCTACTTATATTTATATTCAATTGAAAGTCAAACATTTATCATTGTTATTATGTCTAGAATTTAATTTAAAATAAAGTTAATGTAAATAATGTTATCAAGGTCATCTTATTTTTTTTCCCAAATGGAAAAGAGAGAGCTCAGCTTCCTATTAAAAATCGTGATAACACATAAAAAAAATTCAAACTAAGCCACTGTTAATAAGCAATAATCATTTCACGTAAAAGTGGGGAAATTGTCTTTTTTTTAAACCATTTCCAAAACATATAGCTCCATTGTACATTCGACGTTAAGGTTATTTTAATCTACAAATACTTGCGACTTACTCGTAATTACATATTAGGAAATGTACTTCGTGAGAATCCCGAATGAAAGTGAAAAGTGCTATTTACTAAATTTTATATTTTTATATTTAATTCAAGATGTAACACAATCCTTTCAGGATATGATATAACGCTGTGATTTTTTAATGCAAATTATCAAATTTATAGGTATAAAGATGCTTTTTCCAATTGCATAAACATCTCATTTAAACAGATTGAAACATAATTTCAAGTCAACACTCATTAGATTATTTAAACATAACGTAAGTGTGAACAGACTTCACAAGTTATGAATGTACTAATCCTTAAATTAATAACATCTATTCAAATAAAATAAATAATTATTTCTAAATAACAATTCATTTTTATCTTAAAATAAAATTGTGTTGGAAAAACAAATCTTCATCATTTAAAATGTTTTCCACCACAATACATGCATTTAAATTTGTCAAAATGGACTAAAAATCTGACTTAAAAGGCGAAAATCTCGTATCCGGACAGTTTTTAATCCCCAGCAACAAATCATTGAGCCTAAAGAATAAAAAATAAATTAAATTAAATTTTAAAAAAGTAACTAAAAAAAAAAACTATTTTGCGGACACCTATCTATTGCGAATAAACTTGACCGGCTAAGGTGTCCAATGTAAAAGGATTTTGCTGTATACTTTTTATAAAACATCTGCAATGCTAAATCACTTGCAAATGTTTTTAACAAAGTTTGAACAAAAAAACGGAAGAAAAAAAATAGTTGCGATTATTTTAAAAACCGGCTTACAAATGCAACCTTTCGCTTTCATGGCATATTTACATTGTTGAAGAAAATAAGCCACAATCATTTCAGAATATTAGGTCGTAATAACATGTTTTTCTTCAAATATTTTCGAATAAGCATTACCAAACAAAAGCATGCATGTTCGACTTCGTTTTTGTAAGAATGTTCCGACGCAACATCCTGTTCAAAACTGAAAATATATGTTCAAAACGTTATCGAAACCTCATTAGCGAACAAAATGTTTAAACACATCTTTTTCTAACTATTCTATGCTCTTTTTTCCTTAAACATAGTACTTAGGCATTTATGACTACAAGCAGAAAACCAATCATTCTATTCTCTAAAGAACGAAATCAATGGTTCTGATATTCCTTTTGTTTGAAAATAATGCATAGTGTGTCCCAGGACGCAGAAAAAGGTTCAATCAAATCCTTTTCCCGATAAAACTCATCAGTAAACATCTTCCTTTTCTCCTGACATTTGCAAGGATATGGCAATCAATAGAAGCATAGAATTGTTTTCTTTCTATAAAAAAAGGGTTTTGTTTTGAAGAAAGAAAGGTAGCAAGCATATGGTAATGATCTTTTACTGTTTGCTGGGTAGAAGTGTATTGAGATTCAATATTTGAAAAGGAAAAAACAAAAACATTGCAAAATCGATTAAAGTTGTTTATATCTGTAATTAATTATCAATTCTTAGTTCATTCGGAAATATAGTTAATCATCACCTTCAATGAGCACTTCTGTTGCGTACGTAAGAATAAGATTATTTCTCTTCCACATGTTTTCACTCTTAAACAAGGAAAATGCTTCCAGAATTCATAGTAAATATGAGTAACTGAACAGTTATATGTATTCATTTGTTTGCTATGACTTATTCGCAAAGCTCTACAGAATCTAGAACACACGATCAATCTTGGAGGAAAAAATTGTTTTTTTTTAATATACTAAAACCTTATTGATGGTGTATAAATGATTGACTGTATAAAATTTAAGTGGGTTGATATTAAATATATTGGTTTAGGCCACTTTTCCATAATGGTACTTCAATTATATTGATACCTAAAGAGAAAGAAACAAAAACCTTTCGGAAAAATGGCGCATCATGTTTGATAAATGATAGTGTCATAAATAAGTAATAAGAATTAATTTAAGACTAATAGTACAACCTTATATATAAAATGCGGCTCAGCGATGATTGCGAATTCCTGACGTACAATGAATTTAGCATATGACATCGTTTGCAAAAAATAGTGTTTTGGCTAGGAAGAAGTTGGAACGCAGCTTTAATTAAAATGTTTGCGCATTTGACCTTTATATGCATATTTTGTCACCAATTAACGTAGAATCGTAAAACCCATTTTTTACGCAATTAATGTGCTTTGCGACATCAGTGGCTTTGTAGGACACTTAACAATTGTAGCACCATGATTAAACTTCCAGTACGAATATTATGTTAATGTGAATAATGTATAATAGTGTGAATAATGAATGATAGTTTCTTATTTGAGCTATTATGACTGAAGAAATACGTACCAAAGATCAGTTAATGAATCCCATTATTACGTTCTATAATTGTGATACTAATCAGTTAAAAACTTATGTTACTACCATGTTAAGTATTTATGCTCCTATGCGTTTCCACAAAACTAAGGTACTGATATACAAGTACATGGTTTTAATTCCCTACCCGTATGCTTCTAAATTATTAGAATTCCTGCAAAGAATTAATCACCTTCATGTTATAATTAACTTACTCAGCTGTCACGCCAATCACATTTAATTACTCAACGTTTAGTATGTAGAATTCGTACTTTTATGAACATATATAAAATCTACTAGTTTGAGCTTAAACGATGGCAATTTTTTTTTTTTGCTTTTCGCACAAAAATACATTTTTTTACTTGTTATAAGGTAAGACAATAGCACTAGATATTAAATTAACTTTCGCATACCATTTATAAACATGTTAAAATACACATTAATTGATAAAATAAGTTTTGTGATGTAATTATGAATTAACAATTCATGTTTCACGCATACGAAAACTACTTTAGACTTATCACTAGTCTTGAAGCTATTATCGATTTGAATTCATTTTCAATTAATACGTATACTTTTAAATTTAAGCTACTCCCAATCATCGGGTAACTATACACAGAAGTTGTAGTGTCGTTTTTAAGTTGATTTTAGCGCATGAATTTAATATTATTTCATGTGTGATATTTCCTTCATTTTGCGAATGAAGTTTAAAAAATGAATGGATTACAAATTCTGCTTTTACAACTTTAATAAATTTGTCAAAATGTTGAAATACTATTATATTTCGCAGTGTATTTTTGGGTGAAACTCCTGTGCATTTGCGACAAAAGAAGGAGTTATGCTACTTACTTCAAACGTTTTAGTTGAACTTATTGATCCTAATCGTACTTTTCCCCGATACCTGTGATCGGAAATAGAAAACCAAAAATATATGTTTTTTTATTTACAAACATTTAAAAACTTGGTTAAAATACTTACGCATTTGTGGCAAATCAAGAAATTGTAAAACGAACTTCAAGTTTTTTTATGTGTACTTTCTGTCACCAATGTCATTTTTCCTCACTACCCATCTACGGAAGTAGAAGGAAAGTTTTTTTTCAGTACCGGTAACCGTCAGCCAGCAAAGTCTTTCGCTGTTTGAAATTTGAATTCACTATGCTTCATGAGCAATCAAAGCACTCTACTGTTTAATTTTGCGACATTTCCGATTTTGGTTATATTCTGTCGATTATGTGTGAATCATGCTACACTAGCTACCAAAAAGTATTTGGACGCTTTGGATTTTAGACATTTTTTAAAAATTCAGAAGAAATATTAAACTTGCTGTTCTGTATTTTGTACCATGGAAAGAACATACTTAAACTCACATTTAAGAAACAAAATTCAGGCTTAGGGGCAATTAGGGGGCGGTCAAAAAATTAAAGAAGAAAAACAACACTTTTGAACATCTTGTATCAGAAAATAATCGAAATGTCCTGTAACTTTCGCAAAACATTTTTAATTATATACGCAATGCTTATTACTGCTTTCGTCAGAATAGCAGTAATATTCATGAAGATACGGGCATTTGTTTCAAATATTCGAAATTTTTCGCAAGTGTTTTACTTATAACTCGCTAAGTTCTATCTCAAATTACATGAAACCTGCAGACAATTTGGCAAAATAAAAAGGAAGTATGGTACCAAAACGTGGGAAAAATGCAATAAATAGTCATTGAGATTTGAGCAGTTTTATTAAAACAAATGTGATTGCGCATGCGCGAAAGATATTAATTAATTTTTTTTGATAATTTGGTAGTAAGATCTATGGAGCAACTTATATAATAGTTTCAGTTGAATATTGATATTTTTCAAACAGATATACACCATACAGTGAGCCGTATTTAGCAAGCTCTCAAATTGGAGAAAAAAGATAAGGGGTTTTCCACAAATTTTTATATTGTATGATAATTTTGGCAAAGTAAACAATAGCGTTCAAATTCAGACTCCATAAACACAAATAATGCAATTTAATTCAGTTTAACATCTGTCAGTTTTCCAATTTATCATGCAATATAAATATTTGTGGAAAAACCCTTATCTTTTTTTCTCCAATTTGAGAGCTTGCTAAATACGGCTCACTGTATGGTGTATATCTCTTTTAAAAATATCAATGTTCAACTGAAACTTTTACATAAGTTGCTCCATATATCTCACTACCAAGTTATTTAAAAAAAATAATTAGTATCTTTCGCGCATGCGCAATTGTATTTGTTTTTAAAAAAACTGCTCAAATCTCTTTGACTATTCATTACATTTTCCCCACGTTTTGGTACCATACTTCCTTTTTATTTTGCCAAATTGTCTGCAAGTTTCATGTAATTTGAGACAGAACTTAGCGAGTTATAATCAAAACACTTGCGAAAAATGCCCATATCTTCATGAATATTACTGCTATTCTGACGAAAGCAGTAGTAAGCATTGCGTATATAATTAAAAATGTTTTGCGAAAGTTACAGACATTTCGATCATTTTCTGATACAAGATGTTCAAAAGGGTTTTTTCTTCTTTAATTTTTTGACCTCCCCATAATTGCCCCTAAGCCTGAATTTTGTTTCTTAAATGTGAGTTTAAGTATGTTCTTTCCATGGTACAAAATACAGAACAGCAAGTTCAATATTTCTTCAGAATTTTTTAAAAATGTCTAAAATCCAAAGTGTCCAAATACTTTTTGGTAGATGGTGTATACTCAAAGAAAAAGTGTTAATGACCCCAAAACAGCCATTTAGGCGGTATAATTTTTTTTAAATGAATAAATTATAAATAAATAAATAAGTAATAAAATAAATAAATAAATAAATAAATAAAATTTATATCAATAACAAACATTCCTTTAAAAGTATTTCTGTTCTAAAAATGCTGTAGATTTTGAAGATGAAAGAAAGTTCTAGGAAAGATGATAAACATGCAAAGAAGTAATAATTAAAATTTTAAACAAAAGAATGTAATTTTATAAAACTTCAAAAATTTGTTTTTCTTCTATGGAACACAATACAATAGTAAAAGAACAAAAATGTATTACCATGCTTTTACATTAAAAGCAAAAAATCTTCAACGGAGAAAAATAAGTCCGATAAAAGGTGCATTTAGTAATGTGTAAAATAAACGCGTATTCTCTACTTAATTTCTTTGTAATTACCCCTGCAGTATGTCACGCAATTTTCTACTTTAACACTATTAAAGAATATGCGGTTCCAATTTTCGCTTAGTATCGTTTCCCAATAATTTTTTTTAAAGAGAAGATTTTCCTATGCATTTTCTTCATCCTATTTGAGTGTGAACAAATGAAGAACTTGAAGTTTTCGAAGAGGCTGTTTTCTAGAAATATGGTTGAAAGTACATTTTTATTAACATGTCAAATATACGTTTTGAATTAAATAAATGTAAAAATTAACTATATTTTTGAAGACAATAAACAGCCAGTTGGCAATCATTTTCCTTTTTCGATATTTTTTCATGACAGATGCTAAGGGTACATAAAAACTATAACGTCACCAAATACAAACAAGAGAGAAAGTTCATAAATAAATGTATTTTTTCAAAATTTCTGTATAAAAATGTACATGATAAAATTTGACGTACATTACATGAATTAGTAGGACTAATGGGCTAATGATAAAACATGCACTGCGAGTGACAAAATACGTAAACCAGTAGAGTTTCATCTACTTGAGTAACGAAATTCAAGTAAAAAAGATCAGTAGAATGATTTTTTTGTTTGAGAACTTCACCTGGCATATAGGGCACATTATGTTTGCACTGGTTCTGACTAGCCGCGACATTACCTATTTTTGTGCAAGTACACCCATAATAGCACTTGTATCCCTTTTCGAAAGCAATTGCATTTGGTTTCATCCAGAAAGGGACTTTCTGCTAAATGAATTCAGCATAATATCAAAGAAGCGCTTATTAATTTCCCCCCAAGAGGCATTCTGTGTGAAATAGTTGCTACATGTATGCGATCCAACAGTTAAGAAAAAGTTTATTGCCACTTACATGGCTTTAGGACAGGGCAAAAGATTCATAAGTGGAAAAAGATTCATAATTTTGTTTCGACAGGCAAAATTTTGACGACGCTTAATATTCCTGGTTTCAGAAAAACTGAAAGAATTGCCGGTATTGAGAAATAATATCGCTATGTCAGCTCGTTGAAACTAAAAAAAGATAAGGAGAAAGAGCGAGAAATTACCCGGGGAGGACAGTGTTTTTCAAAATAAAAGAAGGTATGCTTGCAACATCCAAAGCATTACAAAAATTGCGAACGGACAACTTCACACTTTGCCCAATTGTAAGGATGTAGCTTCAGGCGGCTATTTAAGAGGACCCTCTCCTCTCAAATGATGCCTGAAACTACAAACTGGATGCTGCTTTAACCTATTTTAACATCTCTAAGCATATTGCTCATGGCGCGTAGATATATATTTTTCGCATCAATTTTTTAAACTGGCCACTAACTTTTTGACTTAGCCCTAGTATAATAGGAACTGTTTGAACAAAGTGTCTGCGAAATTGGAAACGGAAAACAATTTTTACTGGAAAGTATAAATATGAATTCTGAAAGAGAGCAAGGGAATGATATTGACTCACAATCACCTGCACTAGCGTCACAAACAAGTACCTGAGAAGTATAAAACGTATAAAAATTTAATCCTGAAGGTCACTAAAAATTTGGCGCCCGCTTGAATGAAGGAAAGAATATATGTAAAATACATCTTCAAAATCAATCTTCTAAACTTCAAAACAGATGACGAAAATCTCTCTAACGATCTTTTTGACCACGCCAAGTGTCCTAAGTAAAGCATTAGGTTACACAATTTTTTATTAATACAGGATTCAAAAATTGGTATGAAATTCAAAAGTTCGGAGAATTAATAAAAGTCATGAAATGTTCATTTGACCAAATGTTTTAAGAGATAAACCTTCTCAAAGTAGCTGTGTGGTCAAAGTGACCACAATCTAGTGCCTAAATCATGTTTGACTGAAACAAAAACTTAAACAAAGGAAAAAAATATAGATTTCCCAAAGTCAAATATACTTTTTTAAGCTAAATATATTTTTTCTCCGAAACATATTTGACAATATGTCCAGAAATAGTAAAGTTAAAAAATGTATAAATTAAATATACCCTTCGTAGTCAACAGTTGAAATACCGAAATACGTTCATTTAAATTTGTAGGAAGAGATACCCCTTCAAAAGACAATCATGATCAATATTTTTTATTTTTCTAATCATAAAAGACCCAGCTATTGCAAATTTTACTAAAAATAAATCGACTCATACCGATAAATAACCGTTTTTCATTAAAAGCACAAAGCATTACTATGTTTATATTTAAACTTAGGCATATTGCGTAAATACACCTTAATTTATCAGTGTGCTGTTTGCCTTCTAAAGCTTGAAGAAAAAATATTTCTTGAGTAGAAAAAGCAAAAAAATAACTAAATAAATAAAAATGTCATGTAAAAAATGTGTTTTCTGGATCTTTCAGCTGCGGAGATTAGGAAAACCAGGAACAAAGATTGATGGTAATGCTTTTGTTTACAGTATCGAGCAATATCTTCGAGCAAAAATCATTGTTTAGATGGAAGAATGTATTCACACAAAAGCAATATCACTCATAAGATCTTTCTTGCTTTCTTTCTTCATTAATCAAACTGTTAAGAGTGGTATTCGGTGGTCTTTACTTGGGGGATGAAATCGTTCATTAAGAAGCACGTTGTTTCTTGACACATTTTTCGATGAAATCATTTATCATTCTCTACTTGACTTTATTAATGGCAAATTCTTTATCATGCCAGAGGTTCCTTCTTTTTATTGTTATACATATCCTATATTTATTTAGCACAATTGTAAAATGTATCATTGACACGTGTTTTATCAATAAGACCCACGTCGTTTAAAAATTGAGTCGCATTTTATATCTGTCTATATTTATATTGATACAGTAGAATCGAGTATTTTGTTCACACCTATCCGACCTAGTTTATTTCTATCGTAGTGACATGAGGAGCAAATTACATTGCCATTGCTTTGGAAGCGGGCGTCTGCTACAATAATCCTGCATGTCGTGACTCGATTTTTAAGACAACTTTTCATATCTGTGCCATTTTCATTGAATCAATTTTATAGAGAATTAAGCTTACGATTTATGTTAATATTTTGTTCATGTTTCCTGCATTTAAATTGGGCATTGTAGAATGTTAAAGTGGGAACAGTTTATACTATTTATCTTACTTTTTTAGTAATATATTTTTTAAATATTCAGTGCAGTATGTAAAACATTTATAAACTATTGGTACAGAGCTTTGCAATTGACCTCGACACGTTACCGGTAAACAGCTTTTATGATTCACCGAGCAGCGGCCGCCGCTCACAGTCCACGTGGCTTCGGGTAAATGAAGGGCTTTGCCCTAAGTAAGAACTGTAAAAATACGTATTATAATCGTGGATTTTGGCATAAACCCCTTGTTTACTGAGAAAATGGCAGGTGCGGGGGGTTTCTGGGTGCACTTGTTTACTGATAATAGTGGGGCAAGATAAAGTTTCTTTTTCTGCAGCTCATTCGGCTTCTTGTTATCCGGCCTGCTCTTCCGCCACATTAGGCCGGGTAATCGAGAGTCTACTGTAATTTGTTACGTTTTAAACGTGATTTCTCAAATTTTTGCGGAGATTTTAGAGATAAACATTAATCTGCACTTAAGCTGTAAGCTGCTCACGTCTTGCCCAACTGCTCTATATGCATAGACTGCAAGATAATTTACAATCCACATAATTAAAATGATATTCTAGCTGCTGGAAATCATCAAGGTTAAGATTTTCATTTCTTAAAGAAGTGTTATAGAACTTCAATATTGATGCATTTTTATGATAAAAATAAGCATTAGGAGTAGCAAAAATTAATAAGCAAATGCATATTGTTAAGCTTCGAAAAAAAACTTTTAGTATAGAATAGGGCTCGACCGATGGCATTTTTTGGCCGATGGGCCGATGCCGATTCTTCCAAGACCGGCCAATGGCCGATTGCCGATTATTCTCCTCTTCCATCGGCCGATGGCCTGATGGAAAAAAAAATCGATTTAAACCATTAAAACGTGTAGAATGCTTGTCAAAAATGTCATTTAAAACATTTATTTATTTTTATGCTTATAAAAACATAAATGCATTATTCAAGCACCGTAAAACTGTTTGGGGGAAGTTTACATCATAATTAAAACTAAAAGAATCCCTCGCGACTCTAGTAAATTAATTAAACTATTTGGAGGTTTAAAAAAAATTTAAAAATGCTATATCAGAGGGTTTTTAATTCTTCTGTCTTCTCTTTGCAAAAAAAAAATCAACAAGCATTGGATCAGATCGGGTCTAATTCCCTTTCCTTCAACATTTTCTCTGAAAACATCTGCACTGCAAAGGCCAAGTGCAGCTGCCTTTATTTTCTTATTTTTTTCACGGAGAGGAATGCAGATGTTATAATACAGACTAACAAATAATGTGGGTTTGTATCTTTAACGATTTGTCAACCCCCTGCTCTCAGAATTTTTTCATAATCCCTCCCCCGTTTTCAAAAGAAAAGCGGGAACGATTATGCGTTTATTTCTCATTATAAAAGTTCTTTTAAGTAAAAATAGCATTTTTTCTAAAATAAAAATAAAATATTAAAACATTTCGCTCGTAGTAACGCCCCCCAGTTCATAACTAAGAAATACTGAATATTGCTTCAAAAACATAGACGTGAAATTTTTTTTTTGTCATTGCAAATGAATGCTGGGTCTTAAGAACTAAGTTTCTTATCATTTTTTTTTCTTGCGAGTTGAAAATTACACAGAAATACTTGACATGCTTGCTATATTTTCATGAGCACAATGTAAGGTCACCGAAATAAACCAATAATTTTGAGCATCAGGAGTTTTCTGTTGACAAATAATCTTCTGAAAAGCAAGTGATCGTTTATAAAAATTAAGATGTATTTTTAAATATATATATATATATTTATATATACGTTGTCAATTGTTGAAATTAATGAAATTGTAGCATTTTTATTAAGGTATTATTCCACCCTGTCGCCCGAACTCATTTTTTAAGAATTAAATTTTTGAAAATAGCAGGTCGAACTTGGATACACAAAATTTCGAACAATAAACATTTATACTGAAAAATTGATTCATATTTTTTATCAATATGTTCTATGTTGTAAACTAGCAATAAAATAACAAGAAATATTCTAAACTGAAAGCAGATGCAACGAGATTGTTGTACAATAGCAGAAAAACTGTCAACTGTCTAACACGTGGCATCAAAGAAGCCAAAAAAAAAAAAGAAAATTGCGAAGTATAAACGGTTGAAAATTAAAATAATTATCGTTTTAAAAAGTTAAGATGTGTTTTGAAAAAAAAAAATGCATTGATCAATCTTAGAAAATAAAGAAATTTCAGCATTTTTATTAGGATGTTATTAAATCCAGTCGTGCGAACTCACATTTTGACAATTTAATTTTTAAAAATTGCAAGTCGAACTTGGACACATAAAATTTCGATCAAAAAACATTTATACTGGAAAATATTTTTCTTATTTTTGACCAATGCTTTTCTATGTTGTAGACTAAAAGTGAAATAATGAGAATAACTGTACACTTAAAGGAATATGCAAAGAGATTGCTGCACAATTGCAGAAAAACTGTAACACGTGGGATCGAAGAAGAAAAAAAAAAAAAAAAAAACTCTAAGAGAAAAAAAAAAGAAAAAATACGCTAGTAAAAATTAAAATTATTATCGTTCTTTGATTGAGTTGACTATGTATTGTTTACAATTTCGGAATAATAAGAAACATGAAAAACTAAAGCAGATGGTATAATATTATTGCACAATGACATCTAATGCACTATCATTATTAAACAAAAAACGGACAAAAATGAGGCAACTAACCTAGTGCGAAAATGAAGTATCACTCATAGAACGCCTGCTATTACTTTTACTTTAACATATTCTATTTCGCGAGCATTCTGTTCATAGAGAAATAATTTCAGTCAGCGATCTCAAACTATTTTTCCGAATTTTTTTATCAAATACTTAGTAGAATGACATTGTTTTTGTGCTTTTTAGCCTACTTTCCCGTCAAAGTAAAAAATAATAATAATAAAGCATGAAAGAAGGCTGAATGTATCATACAAGTAATGTTAAAAATAAAGATGAGTCAAAAAAAGTAAAGTAATTAAATAAAGATTGAAAAATAAAAAAATTGAACGTAGGGTTTTGAGATGGGAAAAATGTGTGTCTGTCGGTCTGTCCCCCCCCCCCCCCACAATAACTTTTGAACGAATTGTCCGATTCGAAAAATGCTTTTTGCATTCGTAAGTTCTTGGCGAGGACATCTCATTTTCATATTTTACTTTTTGATTCGAAAAATTTTTTGCACAATTTTGAACAGTTCAAAAAATTTTAACATTAGCGCCTATGGGCGAAAATGAAGCAAATAATATAAACTCTGGGTACAAGATCCATGTCTCAATGAACAAGCTTACTGGAGGAAGCTCTTAGCGTGAAATATTATTTTGAACAGTTTTGTTCATTTTTGAAGAGTTTCAAAAAATTAACATAGCGCTTACGGAAAAATTTCAATCCTAGATAAATCCTGATCTAACGGACCGATTTGCTTTGAACAAACTTTATCGGAAAGCTCATATAACGTAGAACATGTACAAATAGAAAGTTCATCCATAACTTACGAGCCTATTTTCCTATGAAATGTTTTTATTGAGATTTTTAAGGATATTTCCCGATGAATAAATGAATGAAGGAAATAATGAATGAATGCATAAATGAAAAAGTGAAAGAATGAATCAATGAATAAATGAAGGAGGAAAAGAATGATTGAATGAATAAATGACCGAATAAATACATGAATGAGTAAATGGATGAATAAACACATGAATGAGTTAATGAATGAATGGATAAACGAATGACTGAATAAAGGAAAGAATGAATATGAAAGAGTGAATGAGTATGTATTATCCGTTGTGAAAAAGGTATATTGTAAGTAATTAAGAACAAAAAGAGAGAGAGAGAGAGAGATAGCTGGATTATAAATTTGAATTTGGTGTATACGGGAAAGTAGGCTCGTGTAGTTCTAGACGGAACTTCTTTTTTAAATTGATGTGCTGCCTGTTATTGTACGGAAATAGAATTCTAGCAATGGAGAAAAAAGAAATTTAAAGACAGAATGTTTTCTGGAAAGTTGTCCCTGCGAAAAACATCGGCCTTGCATCGGCTTTTAGATGTTTTTCAAGGCCGATGGGCCGATGTTTTTCTAAAGTTAACATCGGCCGCCGATGCCGATGGCCGATGACAACTTTGTTGAACAATCGGCGCCGATGCATCGGCGAGCCTTAGTATAGAATTTTAAATTTAATGAAACACTTTTGTTTGCTATCTAGTTAACTAAAAAGGAATAATATGGAAAAGATCGTTACATGAAATTTTATGCCACTGTTGCGTTTGTATCACTGAAAATAATGCTTTCTTTCTCTGGAAAAACTTAAATAATGAGGTGAGGAAAAGAAGCCACGAATGTATATGTATTTCTTACAGCATTTATTGTTATTTTTCAAAATCATTTTAAACGTGATTATAATTTCTAACTTAAAAAAAGGATGAACGTTTTGTTTGACCCGAAAAGAGGAAATATACAGTAACTCTTATATTAAAGGAAAATAGATCAAAACTATTGCAAAACCTTTCGCCAAAAGCAGTTGTGCATGACAAAGTAAAAAAAAAAACAAACAGAAAATTAAAACCTATAACTAAAATTTGATGCCTTATCTGGTACTAAATTTAAATCATGCATTCCTTTTCGGTTATCGACCGTAAATTTATATTGCCTTTCACTTAAAGAATAGTACGAGGAATAAAACTAAGAAAATGCTATTGAATGCCTTTATTTTGCTAAGCAAGATAGCGATTAAATGATAGTTTTTTTTTTTTTTTCATTTTCATTTGTTGGGTCGATAGTATTAGGGGGTAAAACATTCAAGATTTATAAATCCTGTAGTTTTTGCGCCCCTCCCCCCCTTTTTTTCAGGTGTTTATCAGATTTTTTTTGCTGGTAACTAATTGAATTACTTTTTTGCATGCAACTGTTTTTGCTTTTTAGGAGATTACGAGTATATAACGTATTCAGTCGTGAAAAATTACTTCTAGTTCTGCTTTCACATGCTTTTTATTTGTAATCTGAAATCATTGATGAAAAAAAATATTGTTGCGTAAAAAAAAAAAAGTATTGTCATGTTTTCATCTTTTCTTCCCCGACCCCACATTTTCTTTTTGTAATACGTACCACGTTACATACATAATTTAATTATTTGAGTTCTGCAGAGTAATAATTTGATTATTTTACTATTCAATAACCAAGGTTTTCTTTTGTTTGCAGAAACTCGATTGTATTTTGCAGTAATACTAATGTGTGGTACATATTGGTATTTGCAGTAAATTCTAAGTGTGGTAAATAATTATGATACTAGGGGAGCACTTGTGTAATTAATTTCAAACATTATGTTCCTTAGTAAACATTACAACACGTTCAATTGAATTCGATCACTTTAGTAGTCTAATTTCTAAACTATAAGACACTTCAGCATAAACTAAATCATTACAATACATTTCATTAATTTCTTGCTTGCATCAATCATTAAATTTCTGTGGAAAATATGTTTAAAGACAAGGATATGTTTTCTTAGTGTGTAACCCACTAACGGCGACGGAGTCTGCTGTAACAGGTTGTTGTTATGATTATCAAACTAACAGCCGGGAGCTAGTGACATCATTGTGCAACCAACAAATAACGGTCTTCTAGAGGAACAACCCCTTTAAACGCAATAAAAATACCGATCAGAGACGAAGAAGCGGCGTGGTTTCTAAACTAGGAAAAACCAATGCTGTGCAGGGTCATTCCACGGTGACTGTCGTTATAATTTGACTAAGTTTTTTAACTTTTAAAATCCGCACTGTCTTGAAATTTAATTTTATTTTTCTGAAATTGATCTAAAACACCATGATAGAGTACAATAATTCTACCCATACCTGTTTTCTGACATAAAAAGCTTTTTTGAGTGGAATTAAGGTAAATCTAAAATTGTGACTGATGTTACACAGAAGAGACATCAGGAAAAACAACTTTTATATTAATTGTACGCCCTATTTAACCCTCCTCAAATTAAGAACATGAAGATTAAAATTATTTTTTTCCAGTCAAGTAGAGATTTCAAACTTTATGAATACACTTTGTTTCATTTTAAAAACTTCAAAATTTACAGTGGAGGAAATTTTAAATTTCCGTGACTGATGTTACAAACATTTTGTGACTGATGTTACACCGACATTAATTGGTTCAAGTTATAATTTATTTTTCCTTAAAGTCAAATTAGCATATTTTTTTTTACAAAATTACACAAATATACTTAAATGATAAAAAATAAACAATAGTAAATGAATATAATTATACGTGATGTTTTTAGTGCAATTCAGGAAATGACAAGTGTCCTCGTGCATTTACTATATCTAGTGTACTAGGTTTTCTTATTATTTTTTCTTGTGAGTAATAAATTTCATCCACATTGTCAGACCATTTCCAATGCTTCCCTGTTGGAATCATAACACTGACCAAGTATTCATAGTTTTCAATGGCTCTAACTTCACCTGAATAGAGCTGTCCATCGTATTCCACAAGAACCCACTCTCCAATTGTAGCCACCAATTCTGGAACTAGTTCGCTTGGTTTTGAACAAGAAAATGATGTTTTAGATAATTTGGAGCTTTCGGTGATTTTGTCTACCACCTCCAAAAAGTGTTGCTGCTTGATACCAGCTATAGCTTTGGAATCAGAAAATATTTTATTCAAATTTAACTCTTTATAACGCACCTGTAAATCGTGTGGTGAGATTTCAAAGATTTTAACACTGCTTGCGGCAGTGCTGCCGTAAACATGCTTACTTGGGCTTAATAGGAGCACCTGTTTCACCAATTTCATTGTCAAACCATTTTTTTGTGGCAGCCTTCTGCTTTCGTGGAGATGTAGGCAGGGCACGCTTTGCACGAGTTACAGCTTTTCCTAAAGTTTTATTATTTTAGAAAAGGGATTATGTCACTGCTACTTGAAATTTTGCACTTTAATGCTCTATATTTTTCTACTATTTTTCTAACATTTTCTTTTATTCCTCTTTTAACTCTATTTTGAACTGACTTGGGTAACTTGGCTAGATCATTTCTTTTTTATCTCTACTAATTTTAGCTTCTGCATTGTTTTTATTTTTGTAATCTTCATAATTTCCTTCTTTCATTAATTTATCTTGCCTCCTTTCTTGCCTTTCTGCAGCAATCGATGCCATTTGTGCAGTGTTTAAGTATCTAACTGGAAAACAGAAAAGTGCCTTATGTTACAATGTGACTCATGTTACATATTTTAAAGAAGTTTTTAACTCATAAATTGAACTGTTATTACCTATTTAAGTAATTGATATTTAAGACATTATCATGAATGAGGAGAATATGGCTTTTTATATTCTTAACACTATTTTTCTTTAAGTAATAAAACTTTTATAAATTTTTGTGACTGATGTTACCTTACTATGAGGCCTAATTTATAAGAATTAATTTTTAATACAATAATTACAGTTTAAAGATTCTTCACTGGTCTAACCTCACATATAGACTAAATTTCAATAAAAAAAATAGGATTTTATACATACCTGTTAATTTCTTTACGAAAACAAGATCAACTTTCCGAACCTCTCTAAAGACAACAACACTTGTGACAAAAGTAACATTGCCAAAAATTGCCTATAAAACTTACAAAAAGATACTGCCAACTTTCTAAACATAATATTATAAAAATTCATATTTTTTTACCTTAGAGGATCTGCATCTGTGCAAGAAAATATTTTTTTATATTAGTGTCCCTGTTTTCATGGAATTGCCCTGCACTAAAAGATTCGTTGCCGTCGTATGTCGCTTGTCATTGGTGCGAATGCCCCTTGAGGGTGCTTTCACACCAAATATGACAAATACAAAAAACATGTCCTTTCTACATCTGCGCAAGTGCAGATTAGAAACAACATGTTTTTTGTCTTTGTCTTTGGTGTGAAAGCACCCTCAGACATTCTTGTCGCCTCTGTTTGTTGCCAAGTTTTTAAGTGTCGTCTTCTGTCGGTTGCCTTTGGTATAAAAGGACCCTTGTTCGTCGTGCATTCACACCCTCAGCAACAAATGTTTTTTTTTTTTGTCATTTTACTACAGGAAAGGTTTGTCCCCGAAGCGTTGGTGTTGTTATGTGAAAAATGCGCTTGAAATTAGACTAAATGAACAAAATCGAATATCAGCAAAACCGTTTTGAGTAGTACCAAGTACAAATTTGTTACTAATTGTGTACCAAATATTAGGTAAATAAGTCGAATGGTCTCATGTGTACACTAAATAGACAGAACATACATTAATTTTATTTTGCTGTTAGTAAAGAAGTAACATTACTCTAAAGGCTGACTCGGGAAAAAAGCTATGTGCTTACCGAATCGTCGATGTTCTATATCTTTGACAACGGTAATTAATTATCGTAAGAGTTCACACTTTAAAACTTGCATTGTTCTCATTTTAAAATTTAAATTTATCAGTGAAACTTGCCAAACTGCATATTATTGATTAGCATATGACTATTTATAAAGTTGAGTTAAATAGTATTATGATGCTGTTTCGCCACCAAAATTAAACATATAATCGGTTCCCAGGCTTTTCCAGCGACGATACATCAGCATTTCTAAAAGAATATCGGAAAAATGTGATTTAACTATGCACGATACGCACGAACTTTCAATTTTGTGTTATATTTATTTTTCAGCCTATATATAAATTCTTTCTTGATGGAAAAGTTTTTAAAAAATCACGCAAAAAGTTTGATTTGATAGCTTTTATTGCCCTGAGATTTTACCTTTTGCATCCCTACACATTTTCTACTCAAATAAAAGCATTAAAAACATTAATTAATGCGTTAAACTGCAGTATATGTTTTTAAAAAAATAAAGAGAAAAAAAAATACACAAATATATTTAAAAATAGGTAAAAAAAAAAAAACATCCAACTGTACGCCCTATTTAACTCAATTTCATTCAACAAAAAGCACTAAATAAATTAATTTGTCTGCCAAGAACTACTTGCTAAGTTACTTAAAGCATGTGCTTATTCCCAAGTTAATAAATTCTAAACATAGTTGAAATACATTATTCGTAACCTGCATTTATTTAAGAATATAACATTACGTATCTTCAGAAGACGGGAGGTTAAAGGGACAAGGTCGAACAGCTGTATTCAAAACGCGCTTTGGGAATTCCCAGAGAAAAATGCATGATGGGATAGTTTTCAGTCATCATAATGACAGTGATTGATTCGCCTTGAAACGGAACTAAATAGAGGAATGAAAAACCTTTTCATTCTATTCCTTCTAGCATTGAATTAACGTATCCAATTCCATTTTTTTTTTCTTTGGTAACTGATGTCTTGATCTGTGACTTGAGGTTCGCTTCTTCCTTCATTCAATGCTTCGATCCATCGCTGTTTCAAGTGTGCAAATACATTATGAAGCGTAATTTCACTATGTCATTGCATACTACGAAATGGGGATGGTTTCACATGTTACTTTAGTTTAAAACGAAATTTATATCACAACAGTTCAAAATAAGAGAACTTTGGGGGATAAATGAATAAAATTTAATAAAAAGAAAGTTTCCCAGTTTTCCCCTTTTTCCGATACATTTTTACGTTAAATTTGTTTGGTCCCTCTTAATTCTTCTCACTCCTTTAAAAGAGATTTCAAAGCATTTTCATTAAAACTAGTGTCACATTATTTCTATGACATGGCATTTTTGACGTATACCTTTTTTCAAAATCTTATCTATATTCTGCCTTTTTTTATTTTTAAGAAGGTAATACTCCTACCTAATACTAAAACTCCACTCTTAATAAATAGTTACATATTTATAAGGTATTTTTTTATCAAGAGAATCACTGTTGCAGCTCTATTAAAGGATAAACTTAAAAGCAGCAACCAAACTATACGTCATTTATGTTATCATGAGTCTAAACAAGTTTTATCAATGCAAAATAATCGTGCTATCTCATACTGTGTTTCCATTAGACACTATAAATCATTGTTTCACATGATAGAATTCCCCTTTCTGTAATACCTAGCATCGTTAATTACCAATTATTTTTTGGAACGATTAAGCGTAAACGAACCACACTGAAATGCTCAAAAATAGCTTAATGATAACATTGCACATACCCAGTGGTCGGTTTTGGGTGCTGTGCTTTTACAGCTCGCGGGGTAAAAGTTTGTTGTTTATCGGAAACATCTTCATGTTTTAGTGATGGAGTATAAACTGACATGTAAAATTATTTAAATATTTTAATCGCTTGAATAGTTTTATTTATGACTTTATTTACTCGTAAATTCAAAACTTCTGCTGGCAAATGATTAGATCTTTCGTGATATAAAATGAGCAAGTTGTTTATAAAGAGCAATAAATTGTTTCCTGACGTATAATAAAAATATTTTCAAATGTGTAGTTTTCTTACTGAATCACACATAATTATTTTGTTTTATTTCAAAACTTCTCTTAGAATTAATATATTCATTTTCTTATAATTGACATTTTAGTAATATGTATTCACCCCATAATTAATTTTAAAATAAAATAAAGTAAAAATTAAATTTTACTGACGCACTACTTGATGTGTCGTTCTTAATAATTTTGACTACGCAGGTAAAATTTTGCAAAACTAATGTTATATTCAAGTTCAGTACATAAAAACAAAAGAACTTGTTGGAAGGTTTTTTATGTTTTGAAGTCTCACTATTAATGCAAATCCAATTATTTTCTAGAGAGAGTCATTAATAAGTAAAGCCAAATACATACTTTCCCACTGTCTTTAAGAAATCCGTTTGTCGACGACTTTGTTATACATTTAATTATTTCTTTATTGCTGGAAGTTATGACTCCAATAATGATTTTAGAGACACAAGTCTTATAAAAAAGAAAGTATTTCCTTTTATGCTTTATAATGTTTCCCCTAAAACTGCATGGGAAAAACAGAGTCCTCACGCTCCAGTATATCGATAAACAATTTTTAAGGACTCTTTCGAAAATCCTATTTAAAAAACAGAATTGCCAGTGGGCTTATATTTCAATTAGTCCGTTGTTAGCGTCTTTGTTACTTATTTTTTCACAGGAAAAAAATAGTCATTGTAAGCTTTTTGTAGCCTTTGTTAGAATTTGTGCAATAAAATATACATCGTTTTTATTTCTTTAACCCGTGTAAAACGTTCTTGGACTTTCTCCTTTGTTACTAGGATATTATTTTTAGTTTTACATAGATATATAAATGCTACAAGAAACAAATACATTCTTTAATATATTTTTTAATTAGTTTTGTCAATGAATATTATTAATGAGAGGTAGGTTTACAAAAGTACTGATAAATTAAGTATTTATTGACAATTACGATTTAGAGGATCCAATTTTTAATTTGGTGGCGAGAAACAGATTTTAACGTCAAGTTGTTAATATTTTGAGAAAAACGGTATTTTGAAAACTAAGGTTCTTACGTTGCGGTATTTTATAAGAAAAAATAAATGCGCCATTTGTTGATAAATTTATGTGTATTCTTTAGTTCATTGCTAAAGACGGTAGATAATATCCCATATTATGGTAAATAATTAAACTAACTATATTTTCAAAAAAAAAAAAAATGATTATTGTATTTCTCAGCACCTAGAATACGTACTTTACCTACCCATAAGCATAGTTTTATTATCATTTTATTTATTATTCTTGAAAATCAAAGGCCTTTTAAAAATTCATTACGTTGATGTTTTACTTAAGAATATATATGCTATTTATTTGGATTTATTATTTACTATACGTAAGCACACGTTTATTTAGGGAAAAAAAATGCATGGTAGACATTTTTGTTTTCTGTATTTATTATTTAAGAAAGTTTTTGATCTTTTTGAAACGCCGAAGATGTGCAAAGCTTGGTTCATGTAATTTCTTATGTTCACTCAAAATATTCAGACAATTTAAACTCTATTAACGTAATGTATTAAATGTAACGGTAAAAGTAATTTATTCTTAAATGCATGAAGACTTACATTAAAAGTCTTTCCTTTAATTCAAATTCTTGTAACTTGTCTTTCGGTTCACTCTTCATTTTTGTAAACATCTCACAGAAACTGAACCTCAATACATAAAATGGTTATTGAAAAACTCGCACAAAATGAATTGTATAAGTTCGAGTTGTTAATAAATTGATCGGAATTGGTAAAGGAATACTATAACGTCAAAGAGAAGGGTTGAAGTTTCGAATTCCAATATATTGATAACCGTTACCGAACCTTATAAAAGTACTTCATTTATTGACTTGGCTCTTGATGACTCTGCGGAGGTTTCGTCGCATGCTGAGAATTGCGAATGAATGGTTTTTGAAAGTGGCTATATTCATATTCTTCACAATTTTCACTTTTAGGTTTTTACAGAAATATCACTTTATCAATTATTAAAGTAATAACTTTTATTTATAGCAATATTTGACGAATGGCGTTTAAAATGGTAATTTTGTATAAGCAAATGATTACTGAAAATTGATTTTTTTTTTTTGCATTGAGATAAATATATTTCTTATGTAGTACGTAAATACATAAATGCTGAGTCCTTAATGAAAGCTAAGACCTAAAATTGGTAAGGCTAATACAATACGTGGGGTGGGGATAGATAATTTCTTTTAAATTCTGTTTTACAGCTGCCGATGCAGACGATCATTTTCGCAGCGGTCACATGAAGAATTGCGTACTAAAAATTGCAACTCTTTTTGTGACCACTTCATTATACAGGATTGTATTAGGTACATGTATCATAAAATGTATTTGTAAGGTTAAGTTTTGTAAAAACATTTAATAAATTTTGTGTTACTTGTTTTTGAATGAAGAAGTGTTGACTTTTTAACACGGTGAGGACGGCGTGTAGCACCGGTGGCTCACATGCAAATAGTTTATCTGGAGGCGTGTACAACTGGTGGCTCACACATGAATGTTTAATCTGGCGGCGTGTACTGCTGGTGGCTTATATCATAATATTATAACACAGTTTTGTTAGATGAAAAAAAAAATCATGTGGTTAGAAATAGTTTTTAAATGAAAAATTGAAAAGCTTATTTTTACAGGTAGAAAAAATCTGCGCTGTCCTCAAAGTGTTAAAAAATGTAGAATTTGTAAAAAATTAGAGATATCAGTTAGTAGGCTTTTTTTTTAATTAACCGTTGGGGTTGACATTTACATGGAATGGCAGTATATTTATCAATAAAATGCCTACTGCTAGCAATCATTTTAGTTTTATGCTGGTTAAGCTATGACTGGAACTTATAATTCCAAAGTTACAGCTAGAGAGCTCAAACAGCCAAAATATTTCATGCTCCTGATTCCGCAACTTTTAAGTAGCCTTTTAAAATGATTTGGTGTTATTATCCACAAATACTGAAAATAAAACTAGTATATGTCTAAAATTTATGAGCCTATCCTAAAATAATGGCTAAGAGGAAAATTAATGACTGGAAGAAAGGCTATTAACACTACAATAAACAAGAAGCTAAAAGTTAAAGTGAAATATTTTCGTCATCATTTCTCTGAATCGAATGATATTTTTTCTGGGACTTCAATTTTAAGTTTATTTACTCGATACACACACATATTTTATTTTGAGTATTAAAATAGTATATATGAAATGTGGAGCCGATGTTTAGTTTGAGATATATATAACTGTGCAACACGAAAAATGTCCTTTGGATGAAAATGTCTGTTTCTTATGTATTTTTGGCTGAAAATTACGAATCTGCAATTATTTTTTGCCTATCACGTACTATTTTTCCAAAATCCCACATTTTAGCTTTTCACGTATTTTCTGGATAAATGTGCATTTTTTCGTAATTTATCGACTTAATTTATTATAAATTATAATAAATTACTTTATCATTGACAGGGAGATTGTTGCCATTGTAGAAACCTTTTTCATGAACTTAGGTTACTTAAGCGACAATTTTAGCAACAAAAGCTCTATCCACTTCTCGAAGTTTCGAGTCTTTTACAAGAATACAAAGGCATTTTGTAGTCTTGTAAAAGCATTTTGTAGACTATTTCGCGGAGAAAGAAAAAATAGTATGATTCTGTGATGTGAATATACTATTTCAAGCATTAGGATCTGAGCACAATTCAGCAGAGTAGCGCTTGTTTATCAGTGCTGTTCCATCTTAGTATTGTTTTCCTATTCATTCCTGTAGCATATTCAGCAAACACAAAGGAAATTTCAAAATTTTGACTGGCAAAAGCATTTTAAATTAGCCACTTGTAAATCTACAATGTGCCTTTTTTTCCACAATTGTATATTAAACTTGGTTTATCGAAATATTTGTAAAAGCTCTGGACAGAGAAGGAGTGGCTTTCTTGCATTTCAGAAAAAAAGTTAAAAAATTAAATGAGGCAAAACTAAAAGAAAGGATTTTTATTGGCCTACAACTTAAGGAAGTCCTTTCAGTATGAAAACAAATAGTGAGAAGCAAAAAAAATCTGCCTGGCTGGCCTTTAAATCAGTGTGCTCACGTTTCCTTGGAAATGAGAAAGCTGAAAATCTTGTTGGGGACATGATATAATTCTTTTGTATTATTAGGTTGCTATATTTCATTAAAACTACACTTTTTGAACTCCCATATGGACCTTTCCTCAAAACTTTGGCGTAATTAATGATGAGCATGGGGAAAAGTCTCATTAGGATATCTATGTGTTGTAAAAGCGTTTCAGTGGTCGATAGAATGAAAGTATAAGAATTGAATATTGCTAATCTGTTATCAGGGCACACCAACAGATGTCCACAAGTAGAAACGGCCATAAAAAAAAAACCTTTTTGTATTTGTGTTTTCAATAAGTAAGCCGCAGTTATATCCTTCTATAACCAAATTGTATAAATATGAGCAGTGGGTCTCCAGCAAAAACGGTACGTGATGGACCATTTTGGTTTAGATATTTGAATTAAGCACCTTTTGTTTATATAGAATCACATAGTTTCATCTAAAGGCAAAAAAAAAAGTTCAAATTTGTTGCACAGTGTTATTGATCTTTGAAAATCGTTTACTGTGTACGGTAAATTTGTTATGATTAGTTATGGCGACGTTCGTGTTGAAATTAAAGATGTTCATTTGAATTCACATTGCTTATGTGGTTGTGACACTGCGTACGTTTACTAATTAAACAAGTACCCAGAATTAAACTCACGATGTGCTTACGATGCAGTATTTTAAAAAGTATAAAACCATCATCCGTTACATTTTTTTTCTTTCTAATGGATCTGCGTATGGTCATTGCAGACCTTTGCAGACCTAGTGTAGTTTCTAGGAGTACTACTGTCGGTGGATGCCATTGCCACTAAGAATTTGAACGCTCAGTTTCCCCTAGATGGAGGAACCTGAGCTCTCATTTGATGCTAATTGCAGTAGGTATTTAATTTAGCCGAGGGTATCCAAGCCAAACGGATACTCAAGGGATCTTTAACATGCTGCGCAATCATGCGACATGGGCGCAGACGATTTTCTGCATCTTGAAAGTTCACCGACGTGGGCCAGGTTCGAGCGTGCGGTCTTGGGCGTACGAGACCTGCGCCTTACCACTACACCACCCTGTCGACTCCGTTACAATGTACGTTGGACAAAACGTACATGCGGCATATAGTTGTAAATAAATAGTTTTGGTCCCAATATTTATCCATTCCTTTCTTTTCTCGTTTGTTCAAGCCTGCTGGTTTTCTGCCTGGTTTTGCGCGTTTGACAATCTTTTAGATCCACATAAAATCTTTTTTCACTACAAGTTGGGAACTGTACCATTCAATATTTTCTTCAAATTTATTCTTGTGGGAAGATTTATATCCTCTGATTGAACATGCCAAATGTGTTATGTAGCAAATAGTGTCGTTAATAACTTTTAATTGTTAAAAAATGACCGTGATCTTCCACATAATTAATACAACGTTTTAAAATCAGAGCTACATTTCTTGCTATGAAAAACAATGAAGTGAAAAATGAAAAGCAAAGAATACTTTTTTATTGTATTTATTTTATTTTTCTATCACTATGTTTTTGTCATAATTATTGCATCACAATTTAAATATTGTATCTAAAAAAAATATTTCCTTTAAAAAGAGCCATTTGTGTAGAATGATAGTGTAATACGCATTGTGACATAATTTTGCTATAAAATAGAAAAAAATCACAATATTTTTCAATTTTTTTTCAAAAAGAAAAACTTGTTCTGTAGGGTAATTGAAAAACTGGTTTGGAGGCAATTTTCTTTTTAAATGAACTCACAAATGGGATCTTCAGGCATCGTTTATCGATAAACCGGGCCATCAGATGTACATTTTTATATACATTGCTTTGTTTATCAGGCCTCAAAAAAGAAAAAAAAACCCTTCTTTTATGAGGCTTTTTTCTTGATCGTAGTTATTTAATTCATTACTTAGGTGGAAAAATATTTAAAAACTAAATAAATAAAGGAATATATTGTCAAGCAAATAGAACAAATGCAATGCTTAGAATCACTGCCATAGTGAATTATCGTGACCTGCCTTAAAATAGCATTTTGGATTTTATCATGAAATAAAATAAAATGGGTTTTCCCCTAAAAATAGTGCAAAAATGCCGTTCTTGCTGAGATATGTTTCATCGACATGTATTTTCCTTTTCGGTTTAAAGTATAAAACAAAAGTACATTAAAATTAATTACAGAAGGGTTCTAATTACAAACGATGTTAGCCTGAGAACCATCACCGCATTTGAAATAGCAGCATTAAGATTTTCAATAAACTGTAAATTGGATATTACATAATCTTCTTTTAAGAAACAAGTTATAAACTATTCTCAAATAATCGTATATTGCATTCATGAGCTGAGTGAAATATGAACACCCACGAATTTATGAATTGCACCATTAAGTTGAGGAAATTGTTATGCCATTTTCGCCTTTCTTACACACCATTTCTCTATCAAATATGTTGACACATATCTTAATGATTAGTAGAGCTTCAGTTGGCTTTTGATTTTCTAAAGAAAGCGACCACAATTATAGCAGATTATACTTTAACATGTATATATTTCTTATCATTAATTCTATATTTAGAAATGAAAAATAACGTGTCTATAATAAAAGCAAAAGTTATAAATGACCTGGTCTATTACCTAGTCCAGGACAGTCTTTTGATGTAAAGATAACCAAAACAAACTTAAAAAATATCTTCTAAATAATAATAGCCAAAGTTGTCTCCGTCTTTCCCTCTGTCCTCGTCCTAAAAGAGTTTCTATTATACAATTATAAAATAGTAAAAATTATTGTTTGACATTTTTAAAAAAAGTAAACAGATTTTAGTTACATGTAAAAATCTATTTTCTGTTTTCATCGTTTCTTTGTTTTTGCTTAAGTGTAAAAGTGCTTTTAAGACTACAAAGATTATTGAACACACCCATAAAAAGCTTTCATTCAGTAAAAAAAACTTCATAGAGTCATCAACAGCGCAGCAAATAATCGGAAAACTTTTAATAAGCTCTTTTAATGGTTACCAATATATTGGAATTCGAAATTTCATTCTGCTTCATCTACACTTTTAGCACTTTAACACTTGTGTTGTATTTGCAAACTTCAAAATATCTGATTTATTTCTTCATATTTTTCGAAATAGCTGCGAAAAATGCATTTCTTAGCAGTGCCTATCGACACTGATTAAAGCTCATTTTCAAGGACACAACAATAAAGTAATTATAATAAACCAACAGGTCGATGATTTGCGATTGAATATTTGCTATAGCATTAAAATTCAAATTTGTGTTTAAAAAAACTAGTGAAAAATACTGTGGGATTGTTATAAATAAATATGCTAGGAGTATTTTCTGGTATCAATTAATTATATATTGCGACATGTTTAAATATTAGTTTATATTCAAATGTAAATGGCACTATATACGTAAATCATTCCAAAGCATGAGTTTTGTCAAAAAAGTATTATATAAATCCTTAAATTCATGGAAATAATGTGTCACAATTTATATATTTTTAGTTGGGCATGTGTTTATGTTCCGAAATCATATATGTCATCAAACTATTGCTCGTCCTTAGTTTTAATTTTTGTCTTTCCGACATTATGTGATTCAAACAACAGGTGAACCTATTCTAACTCATTTCTATTTAGAAATAAAATTTCACGTTAAATTAAAGCACAAATGAGCATTAAAACGCAGACATATGTTTCGGGATTGCTTGGAATCCCTTTTTCAATGCGACAGGGAGCCTCTAGATGCAAAACATCCAAATGAAGCAGACAGAACAACAAAGACAAAGCTTATATAGCCTAAGAATTAACTGTAAACTAATGAGAATAAAGGCAGTTTTAATGCTCATTTGTGCTTTAATTTAACGTGAAATTTTATTTCTATTACTTTGCACAAAGTTAAATTATTACTATCATTTCTATTTATTTCAAACTATCCAATGTAAGTTATAATGAAACATCAAAGCATATATTCATTTATCTGAAGTCTATAGGGATGTCAGTTTTTACTGTATCAGTACGCATTTAATTACGTGAGCATTGTTTTACACATTTTTTACCAAAAACTCGCTATGACCAAAATCTTTCTCTTTTTTCCCCATGTTTTTCAGAGATTACGATTCCAGAATGAAATATTTGTATGATAAGAGATAATCGACTATCCTTTTTTTTCTCTGGGGAAAAAGGAAAATATTTGAAAAAAAAATAGTGCGAAACAAAGCAACGAAGAAAACAATCTCATTGATTTTAATTAAAAATTCTATTGCATTGCAAAAATTTTTAATGAACTAGGGTTTGATAAATATCTTAAAACAAAAGGTTTCTGTTTTTACCTGAAACTATTTTTTATTCAATGCTTGGAAATAATCTGCTTTTATTATAGGTTTTCTTGCAGCACCGCTTTGTGACACAACTAATGAATCTAAGTAAAAATTACTAATTTAGAAGACCAAGGGGAAGATTGACTGAAAATAACGTAAAACAAATATAGGATGTTAACGGCTCTCGGTCAGATGCATTTAAGTTTTCACTAACAACCTCATCTTTTTTCACCGGTGCGACGATTTCTGACTTTTAAGAAAAGTTTTTTTTAATTAAAAGTTAGTTTTCTTTTTTTCTCTGATAGATTCCTTTTTGCATGGGTGTCAAAGGGGAGGTACAGAAAATTGAAACATGGTTATTAATTCTATATAAGATATATAGATTATATTTTTTAAGTTGCCAAATATAGGTAATATATTAAAGTTATACATTTACGTTGCTAGACTTTTCTACTTTATTTTGACAGTAAGGAACACATGCTATTGATTTTCAGCTCCACTAATATGGCTTTTTTTCAAAACTTCAGAATGGGAAAAAAATCTGAATTATATATATATGTGTGTGTGTGTGTATGTGTATTGCTATGGTAATACTTAGAGTAACATTTTTGGTTGTGCTTTTTTTTAAAGAAAATTATACTAATTCTAATTAGTTGTCTTGAAGGAAAAGGATTTAAGTACTTTGTTTTTGAAGATATTTTTTAAAACTGTTCTTACATATAATAGCGTATATTGCCGAGGGTACTCTCTGTATTGTATCGTAGGCGTTCTGATAAGAGTTACTAAGTTCGAAAATTGCAACTTTGAGATAAATACTATTTCATTATCCAGAAATAAGGCCCAATACTATAACAATTAAGCCGTTTCCAAGAAACAGAGCTGTCTAGATTTTCACTTTACGCCCAATAAGCATGTATTTCGTCAAGGTAAAAGCCACTAAGTTCACATAGAAAGAGGATGTAGCGAAGCACTGAGCGACTTACTGACTTTTACCTGAATGCCATCAACTACTTCTGAGCAGGTTACACTGCATTAAGGACACAAATTAGAATTTTAACGGACTACTGCAATTAACCACTTTACGCATTTGCCCGTGTCTGACACGGGTGAAAGTTATCGGCAAATTTGCACATGCTCGTGTCTTACACGGGCGATAATGTATCTCGCGTTATTTTATTTCTAATGCCCCTCTGAGATCCGTTTGCACTTTGTTTGTTTGTAAAATATTTTTTATGTATTTTTACCCCACCCCCGGCTCTCTAGTCTTCCTCTACAGCTGAAGTTGCCAAAAACAATTTATACTATACCTATATATTCATTTTCTGTCCAAAAAAAAAAAAAACTCGATCATTTCTTACCAGTTTTTCAGAAAAAAACGTGCTTCGAGGGATTAATTAGATTTTCAACTCATTATTTTTCCACTTAAAGTTATTTCTGAACATAAGTAAAACCGTTTTTGCCACTTTTTAAACTGATCCAGATAATGTCTAGGTCTCAAAACAGTCAGTTTTGACTTTGTAAGTTTTACCTAAGCACCGACAATGCATTCGTATTCATCCCACGCATGCATAAGGGTTGACGTGCGAGTACAGTCAAAAAGCTTGAGGTATATCATTAAATCCTTACCTTGTATCTTTTCACTTCCCTTTTCTGGAATAAAATCATGAATGATGTTAAAAGAAAGTAAAAAATATTGAAAAAATTCAAAATTAAACGTTATATTATGGAAAATTCACATAGTAAACTGTGTTATATTTCATCCTGTAATGAGCATAACTGAAAAATAAATGCCCCTGATAATTTACAGAACAACGAACTTTTTTCATTAAATATGGTATTAATAAAATTATATTTCAAGAAGTGAAACAACACTAGAAATAAATTTCATAAAATATTATATTTTATTATGATTATTTCCACTTCTTGTTGTGAAAATACGTGGTTAATATATATTCACAGTAAGTAAGGTTGAATTGAGAAAAGTCTTAAAACTAATATTCTCAGGTGTCCCTGATAATTACACTTTTCCGCATAGCGTGTAAAAATACCTTATTACTGAAATATATTCATAAGGCATGGCAATAGAGAATTAACAACGCATAATTTCTGAAAGTAAGGTAGGTAATTTAATTAGGCGAAACGATATCGTTTCAATATTCTCTCTAAGATGTGTCTCATCTTAAGAGGAATAATGTAATTTGTTTCCTTTTGAATAATTACTAAAACAATTGAAAGTGGCTTCTAATTATCGTTTCAGAAATATGTTTTTACTCATAAAGAAAATTTTGCACCCAAGAAATAAAGTTCCACCACCCCCCTTTTTTTCACTGTGTAAAAATTTCGATTATTTCTGTTTAACACGTTCACGTCGGTGTGACCCACCGATGAGTCACACTTGACTGTTCTGTGGGGCGGCGTGACCCACCGGTGGGGCACGCTTGACTATTTCGTGTAGTGGCGTGACCCACAAAGGGGTCACGCTTAACTATCCCGTGGGCGGCGTGCATCACAGGTGAGGCACTTGTTTTCAGAAAAGAAGTCGTTAAAGAATAAGTTTATTTTATTGTTTCTCAACATTATATCGTGGGGTCAATACTACAACTAGGTAACTACAATTCAGCTGTTTCGAGAAAAACGCAAATTAAAGTTTTGCTAAGATTTTGGAAGATTGTGGAGACTAAACTAAAAGTTATTTTACTACCATTTCTGGATCAATCTTGCAGTTCTTCCAAGTTGAACAACTAGATAGGTTCACTTATCTAGTTGTAGATCGAACATTTTTTCTGATCATCAACTTACATAGTTTTGAAAACTCTAAATAACTCCTGTAAAATGTCTACAACAGATACCTAGTTGTAGTATGGTGTGGACCACACCTAATGGGATTTATCTGTGCACTTACACAGATTTCGCCAAATTTGTAGTTACCTAGTTGTAGTACTCACCCCACGATATATAAAAATAAGGCCTTCACGAAGCGTAAGGATACAAGACAGTCCCGCCTCACGCGAAAAAACCTAGATATTTTGCCCCGGCGGGAACGTGTTAAAATTAAGGACGGATTTTTAAGTAAGTAATAGATAACATAAACTAAGCTATTTCCATAAAAAAAATGTACAAGAGAGAACTTCGAAAAAATTAGAAAAGCTCACAGCTTTTTTGCATTGCAAAACCGTTCTAATAACCGCAAAATATATCAGTGCGATTTTTGTTATTTATGCTTAAGGTTTTCTTTCGTACTTATTTGTTCACTGGATGGAGACGTGTAGGGTTTTTCCTTAAATTGCCTATATTGTTTACTGTTAGGAAGTGGACTTAGAGCATTATACCTCTGAATAAAGTTAAAAAAAAGTTGAGTGAGATGGTTCTTGGATCCTGATTTTGAAAAAATGACGTAGAGCGCTTTTGCCTCCTAGGTACAAATATAATTGAAGAGTTTTTTAAATATATTTTTAATTTTCTGCAATTTCGCTCATTTTAACCGCCGTAGTTCAAGTGAGATGGAACACAATAAATAAGTCGAAATTCCACTCATATTAAACTAATAAATGCTTATTTGAAGGCAACTTACATAATATTAGATGTACATTAATTATTATTTGACCTTTTGTTACACAAGAGAATAAAGAATGATTCTCTAGTAGATGATTCCCGTTAATCGGAACACATCGGGAAGGGATCATTGTGGTTCATTTACCGGTTGGTTCGATTACGTGAATATGGCCTGTGTAACAAGTCCAGACGTAGAACACGTTGTACATAAAAGTTTTGTTTTTAATTATTGTGAGGTCAGCATATGAGCAAGAAACCGTATACTGTTTACGAAATTTGTTTAAGCAAATTTAATGCGGTTGTCACCAGGTGACACAAAAGTTAAGAAAGCCTTTAACGGCCTTATTCACCATCCGATTTGGACCTTCGAACTGCAAATCAAAGGCTTCCTGAACCAATCAGAACACTCAAATCGGCAGTTCGAGTGTTTGACACAGGTTCTCATCAGTTAGTGAATAAGGCTGTTACATGCGTTCAACACTTTGCTACCTTGATTCAACAATAACGCGTTCAGATCGATACGGTTTCGGTTACACTCCGTTCGGTTATTATCGATTGTCTCCAATATCCAGAAATAACTAGAAATATCGCAGAAAAACGAGTTTTAAAAAGCACACAACAGCTATTAAAAGTTCCATTAAAATATAATTATTTATTTTACAATCAAAGAATTTTACTTTCAATTATAAATTAATTTTATTTCACGTGCTGACTCTTGAACCGAGTAAACTCAAAAATTTACTTGAACTTTGACCTTTGCTTTAACAGTACCCCATCTAATGGGAATTTTGTTAAACATCTCTTGTAAATATTGTTTTATTTTATTGAAAGTTACAGAATCGAAATTAAAGTCTAGTAAATTACTGTTTAAGTTCGTTGACCCGACTTATATCCGTTCTACGCAAATTATGGTTCCCGTTTTATATTTGCTTTCATTTCTCTGGTCGATGAAACGAAATTTTTGGTCCAAATAAGCGAATAATATTAGGCTTAGGGATGTCACGCTTCGAGGGGGGAGGGGGGTTCGTGAAATTGTGACAAAGTGTGACAAGGGGAGGGGAGGGGAGGGGGTAACAAGAAGTGTGACATCATGCATTATGCAACATAGCGTGACGCGTGACAAAGGGGGGGGGGAGGGGACTGTGACACATTGTGACAAAAAGGGGGAGGGGGGTCAAATATATGGAAAAAGCGTGACGTCATTTATGAACGGCCCCTTATGTAATAGGAAATATTTTGGTTCCTTAGAGTTATGTCCGAATAAGCGGCTGGTCCGATTATCCGATGGTCCAATTAAGCGGATTTTACTATTAATAGATTGAAATATTACATGCGAAAATGTTTTTGAATTTCATAAGTTAAAACGGTTCTGCAGTAATTTTTTTTTCTTCCTTAAACCATAAAGAGTCTGTACACTGCGTAAAACCCAATTATTGTTGTTTATTTATGTGAATAAAGCTTTTGTAATGTTGTTGTTGCTGTCGTGTACACGTGCGAAGCGAGGAAGAATAGTTGCGCTGCTCCTAAGCCTAATGGGGCCCTATAGGCAGGAGTCAGACCCCTTTGAGAGGTCTATTAATTTTTGAACCAACTCCCAGATGAGAGACCGACACCTAGGGTTGGCACCCCTAGAGGCATCGTTTAACTTGGAGAATGTTGGAACCGCGGCGGAATTAACGTGCACTAGCTCCCTTTCGCGTACACGGTCCCAAAGCAACCAGCCGCGAGCAGAACTTTAACCTTACATGAATAAACTTACATCGTGTTCATAGCCCACTTTTGATAATGGGCCTAAATAGCCCTGATGGGCTTCAATTATTCTATTTACAGTAATTTTCACACTGCTAAAAGTATTTTCCACTTGATTCACATTTTAACTCTTTTCGCCAAGATCTTTAGTAAACAACCCTTCAACATGAAGTGAATAAATATTAATTGAAAAAGTTAAAAATACACTTACAGAAAAAAGCACTTATTCAGCACTCGTTACTAAGCAATACTCGTATGAATTAGTTTTAACAGCCGAACAATATGTTTGGTTTGAAATACAATTTGTGAAACAAGAAAAATGAATATTTCTTGTTTGAATAGTTTAATATATTATAAATTACTTTTAAAATAACTATCATTAACTATTAGTCAGTTGTTTTACAAACTTAAGTAAAACTTTTCATTTCATTCAATTTTTTATTATATTTGCTGAAAATAGCGAAGCAAATACAACATAAAGGAATTTTCTTGCGTCATAATGCATTAGTTCTTGCGTCAAGACACAACTAATGCATCATTTTTTTAAATACTTTTTTTAAATATTAGGCAATATATCAATGTGTACTATGTTTATCGGCTGAGATGCTGGGAAAATTCTTGGAATTTATCACAAAGAGCACAGAAAAATAACATAAGACGAATATTCTTACGCTGCCTGATAATTCCATTAGGTAATATTTAGCTTAAAAATATCTTATGGATGAAATTTATTCATAATGCACAGCGATACAGAATTAACGGCGCCAGCTTTTGAAATTAATACCTGTAACTTAATTAGGTGGAGCAATATCTTTGAAATGTTCTTGCCATAAAATATATCTTCTTAGCGGGAATAATGTAATTTGTTGCTTTTTGAATAATTACCAAAACATTAAGGGCGGCTTCTAATTATCGTTTGGGGTGTATATACCTGCCTGTGTTCATATTAATCGCCATTTTAAGTACAAAATGTATCATTTTTCTTCTGCTTATCCGATAAATTAATTTGTCTACTTTTAAAAATGAAAGAAAAGTTTCAAGTTTTTAATGACGCTTTTAGTGCGACTCACAGCGAACTTTCTCTAGATAAAATTTGACAGTAGCTCTTGCATATGAATAAAACACATGATTTTTACTGTACCGAAATTTAGTTACCCTTTCTTTGAACGAGAAAGAAATAGAAAGTCATTTTAATATCGTTGATTAATCTTTTCAATATTAATGATGCTTATACTATATTAATTTTGATGTTACAGTCATATTTTTTAAATATTACAAATGATCTAAACAAAGATCCTACAATTATTATTGATAATTTTGTAAAACATATGCTTCATTTAATGTAAACATTTTTTTTTTTTTTTTCAAAATTCAGAAAATTTTTGAGAATTGCATATCTAAGATGAAATTTATTTGCTGCCAATTTTTCAGCTTTTGAATTAAAATAAAGCCTTTTTTTTGCTTTTAATATTGTTCATTACGATCTAAAAGTTCTCCAAGAATAAATCGAAGACAATATTTTTACTATTTTTGTACCTCTTTAACTACGTCAGCTGATTAACACAAATCGTTGCAAGACAATGTTTTGATATAATAAAATAGACTTGAAGACAAGCTTCTGCAATTTCAATGTCGTCATCTTCTAAAGAAGTGCTATTGCACGAGGTTTGTTTTGATCTTGCGCACTTAAATCGCTCCATTTCAGTTTCAATTAGTCCACGTGCTCATTTCTTTCTTTTAATTATGCACGATTTGAATCCCTTGTGTCTTTTTAAAGGAAAATATATGTTACTAAGATTCCTGGACGATGATCCAATTTTGTGCGATTTTTAAACTGTAATTCTGTTTCAAAGATAACGCATTTTCTTCGAATACTATTTAAACATAAATGTCACGTGAAAAACACACGATATAAAATTTAGTAAAAATGGATGCTTTATTAATGTTTACTCTTACACACGACATGGTTATAACAACTTTTATGGAAAAGCAGCATAACTCAAAATGGGAAGGGCGACTAATTGTATTCTGATTTATAGATATACAGTGGTTTTATTGAAAATGTCTTTTTTTTTTTAAATTTTCATATTGGTTTCCACACTGACATTGTCTCGCAAAATCGCTGTTGTTAATAAGTTAACAATATTTAACTAGTGCCACTGTTACAGTACTACAACTCAAAACCGTGTTACGTACTCCGGACAAAAAAATATTTTTTTGATATGTGACTATATGCCTGTGATTATTTCCAAAACATTTATTTTTGAGACAAATGTAGAGAAACACACAATCGGTAAGTACGGAAAAAAAACATTTTAATTAATACTAATAGCGCCATTGCGACGAATAAACAAAATATACAAATTCGTAAAAAATCGAAAAACATAGAGCTTTTTATTCTTGCAAAGGAGATATGAAAATATCAAAAATAATTTCAAGTTTCATCCAGCAGCAAATTCTGTTTAAAATTAATAAGAAGAAGATCTCGAAACTTACTTTCCAATACATTATACACAACATTGTCCTTCCACTTTAGTTATCTTGGTGATATAAGAAAATTAACAACGTTTTATGATGCTTTCGGGCACTAAAGTGTTTTTTAACAGTAAATGTTATGGTTTTATAAAGTCTAGGCAAGTGAAGGACATATTCAGAAGTTAAAAAAGTAAGCTTTATTGTAAAAATAAGTCCATATTATTTTATTTTCTGTGCAGTTATAAATACTTTGTGGAAACAAATTACATTTTTTGTTTTTAAGCATTTTCTTAGAGCTATTTGGCGAATTTTGATGTGTATAACTAACAAAACAGTACTAATAAAAATAGTTACATTTAAACTTTGCAGAAAATATGTATTGGATCGTCTAAAATGTCAACATATACAATGTGATTTGTTACTGTAATAAATAAATTTGAATGTCTCTACACTTTTTCGAGGATGCTGAATAATTGAATTGGATGTTTTTTTTTTCTCTAATGCAAGTATTTTGTTTTTTAATATTTTTTTTTAAATTCAGCCTGCTAAGGTTTTCCATGAATGTAATTTTAAATTCAGCGTATAAATAGTAACTGCTGTTCATTTATATAGCTTCAGAGCCTATCTTTTGCAATGCAATATCGTTTTGGTTTTTAGATTTTCATCTGAATGGTTGCGTAGTGGTTTGGCACTGGCTTCTTGTGCCTAAAATTGCGGGTTCAGAACTGGCCGAAGGCGATGGTTTTTCGAGATGCTGGCAATCGATTGTCCATGTCGTATGACAAAGCGGCATGTTAACAATCCCTTGAGTTTCTATTTAGTTTGGATACTCTAGATTCAAATAAATTCCTAGTGCATTTTGGTGTCGTCAGACCCCTGGTGCTTCACCTTTTACCTTCCAGTGTAAAAACTAAGCGTTAAAATTCTCATGTGGCAATGGTATCCGCCAATTGTGGTGCTACTTGAAAGAATGAATGCCAGTATCTGGAAAATGCACTATGTCTGCAAAAGTGAATCACCAATATGCCACCACATTGGAAAGAAAAGAAGAAATTTAAGGTTTCTCTTAAGGTATCGAATGTGTTGTGTGCTTTAGGTGGAAATATTTCTACCGTTATTGTCTTTCAAATAGTTCCCCCTAAGAAGCATGAAATATCTTCTCTTAATGTTAAAATACATCAATTTTCTTTTCTTCGTTAAATGAAGATATCTGAGCTAAAGAAGTGGCTAAGGAAAATACTGTAGCAATGGTCTTTGAAAGACGTAACCTATTTACTTACGAATTAATCACTAGAATGATAAGATTGATAAAAAAATAGTCTTCAATGCTCTATTTCCTGAGATCTTATGTGATAAATGATATAAAGAAAGTAAAGATAGCATTTATCCATTTCTAAAATAGATAATGGTGAACGAGTCAAGTTATTGAGTTATACACGTAGCGAATGTATGCCACTGAATCCGTTTTACAAAAATTTACAAATTTATCATGTAAAGCAGTTTTTGGGACCCAATGCAGTTATGATAAATGACAATTCATTGAAACACTGCTTTTAACAGAGCGATTATTGCAATTGTCATTCATAAGTAGTGTATGATTTACTAATGTATCTACTGTACTAGGGTACAGTAACAACAATAATGTAAACGTACAAACAATATTTGTATGTTTTCTTTTTTTAAGAGTAACATACTGATTTGTTACAAAGCTCTTGCCTCAATTATTACTTGGGATATAATTTATTTTTAACCTTTTAAAGCATATTGTTATTTTGATAACAGATAGTTAATAAGTAGGTATAGTTGAAGGTCATCATAAAATTAAGATTCGTGAAAACATCTGCTAATATTACAATTCTTACGTATATCGATGAATCAAGTGCTAAAAATAAGTATGGGTTAATTTGAATATTATAAAGCATTACCTTATAATACGTGAAGACATTTATGCATTTAATGGGAGGAAACGTTGACTAAATCGCTTTAGCATGGATGTATGGAACAATAAAAATATCAAAATATTATGCAGTGTCGCACATGCACATGTTTTTGCATGTGTATGTAAGATATTTGAAAGCTGTTTGTATGGGCTTGATACATCGCAACATTCTGTTTAATAAATCTAAGTTGAGTTTCGTGTCGGCTATAGCTCCTAGTATTAACATTCCTTTCTGAGATGTTTCTTAGATACAATGTTTCAGGTTACGCTGAAATGAGAATGCTGATTTCCTAGTGCAATCAAATCCTTGATTGCAGCAATAGATATGCGTGATAAGGGCTCATTCTTGGATACAAGAACGTGATTTTTTAACTACGACAGTATCAGGTACACTAATGAAATTTCATGAAACTGAATAAAAAAGGGATGAATTCTTCCCAAAAATGTTTTGATTAAAAATAGAAATACAACGGTGAAAGACAGTGTATACAAAAGTTATAATCTTCATGAAAGAAATTGAATTAAAGTAGGATAAAAAGTTGAAACTGTACAATACAGTAAGATAATGTCTACCAAATATTTGTTTCCTACAAATAATTAGTTACCTAGATTATATAAAAATAAGATTTGATTTAATCGTTATTGCCTTTCCTGTACATTAAAACTGAACACGCTAGATATGCACCATAGATACAAGTTAAAAATAAAAGTTTACCCTTGTGCTAGGAAAATTTATAATTTTGACTATGTTTTTTTTTAAACTTTCAACACAACTACTACAATATAGCTGTTTATATCATCATACATCCATACAACTTATCTTCGCTATCAATCAAGCAAACTACTACCTTTATTTCTATGTTTTTTTTTTCCTTAGAATAATTCACCGCAGGTTTTTTACAATAAGTATACCATCGTCGTTTTAACAAAACTGGTAAACCATAAAAAAAGAAAAAGCTTTCTGTTATCAATAAAAGAAAAACATTATATTTGCATTAACAATTAAAAATAACAAAACAAGCTTTGAAGTTTGAACACATTTAAGTTTATTAGGCACTTTTCCTCTTTTTTCGGTTAGTAGATTGATAAATGGAAAAAATAGCCACTTGTACGTTATGAAACGTTTGATTTCTGGCATTTGGGAAAGTAACCCATTCTCCGACCACCACAGTCAAAACATTGTTTAAACACTTTTATTTTCCTTTAAAAAAATGATTAAACCATACTGAAGCAAAGTATATATTGTATCAGAATTTCTAGTTAATGAAATATGCAAAAGGTGAAAAAATGTTATTAACATATATGTAGCGAAAAACCACTTGCTTGAAACCTAGCTCTGCTAAAGAGAAATGAACTTATCAAATATATTTTTGGTCCATTCGTTAATGTAACACAAGGTTTTTGCGGATTTAAATGTTACACTTTCATTACTTTGTTTGAAACAAGTGTTAAGTAAACATTTGCAGACTAAGCAAATTTAATGGAACGAACGCCACATTTAGGTAAAAAAAAACAAAACAAAAAAAAAAAACGCTTTATAGTGAAAAAACATTCAAATAAAGTTTTTTAAAAAACATAGGTAATTCTTATAGGGAAACGCGGGGCAAGTCGGAGTCGCTGGTTGAAACGAAAAAGGGCTGTAAATCATAGTTAAATGTCATACTATCTATCGAAAACTAGGTCAAATTCATCAGCAGGTACCAACCACAGTATTTATTTCTCGTAACTTCATTCCAAATCCGAATTATGTGAGATCTGCAAAGTATGTATAATTTTTGTGCTGATTTACAACATTTTCCTGTTAAGGCTCTAATACATGATGCACACTGACAGGTGTTTAAATGGCAAGCATGTCATTGAATATTATGTCTATTTAGCAACAAAACGGTGCCTAAAGCTTCGATTTTCACTGAAGAGTGTTCATCTCAGGCCTATTGTAAACTGAAAGCATATTTGGAGGCATGAAGAAAAGGGAAGGATTGCGTCTCCCCGTCAAGTTGTAGAACACCAGAAAAACTATGTCAAGGTGTAAAAATATCAGAAAAACTGTGTCAAGGTGTAAAACACCATAAAAATTGTGTCAAGGTGTAAAACACCAGAAAAACTGTGCCAAGGTGTAGAACACCAGAAAAATTGTGGCAATGTGCAAAACACCAGAAAAATTGACTCAAGGTGTTAAAAGACCAGAAAAGCTACCAGATGAAGAACATATATCCGCTTTTTCTAACGTTTAAGTTATTAGTCCTAAACAAATTTTAGCTATTCCAAATGTGGAAAAAGAAAACTGCAATAGTTGTGTAAAAACTTGTTCTTCCTTAATCACCTTATAAGAAGTAATTGGTTAAGTATATTAAAATAAAAAGTCGCTCAACATTTTTAAATAAAGACAAAAAATGTTCTCAAAAAGTGCTAATTAAAAAAAATATATATTGTCCAAATAAAAGTTGGGAGTTCTGATTTTTTTAAACATTCTCTCATACTCAAAATACCAATCCAGTGATCAAGAGTAAGATGACAAACAATGCTTGTACCGCTGTGACGAAGGTTGGGTACGATGCATGCGTGGTCGGTCGGTCCGCAAATCTTGTGCATTTTCAGATAGACAGTGAAGTTCATATATGTGTGAGATGCGAAAGCCATAAATAAGATTAAATAAGAAATTGATAAAGTGATTAGGGACTTTAAAGTTGTTTTAAGACGTTCCCTGCATATTGGGCAAGGTGGAGATGTACTTTCTTTGCAATTGTTATGTACATGATTAAATGTAACAAATATTCACATTTATCTATGTAACTTAATTAATGAATGAACAAAATGTATTGAAAAAAGGTTGATTTATTTAATTTTTACCCGTTTTGTAAGGGGTTAAAGTTAGCTTCTTCACCTTGCCACCGCCTTCCCCTACGTAGTTTTATTTTTAAAAAACACTTTGTGTAACACCAGATCTACATACATCTATCAAAAAATTAAAGACGTGGTTCTAATGTATATAACCAAAATGAAAATAAACTAGAAATTTAAAAATAATTTTGCTACTCATTTATTAAGAGCTAAAGTAAATATTTGAAAATTGTGATCGCTGCTTCAACAAAATCTCTTCGTACTCAGTAACAATAGTTATTTATTGACTTCAAAATTGCCTTCTAGGCACCATTTGAATGAAATTTCTACTTGAAAGGACATTTTCGTTGTTGCACTTCCAAATTAGGTAATGGAATTTCGGAGGAGTTCTAGGGAATGTTTGCGCTACATTATATTCTGTTTGCTACGCTTAACGCTGGGTGTTTATTTCGGAGAATGCTGAACAATCAAATGCTCTTGTTGTTAATACGTTAATTTGTATACTCTGCAAGCGATTTGAATAAAATTATCTTTTATGCAAAAGCATTCCTATGAACTTCATTATGTGATTATACATGCTAAAATTAAAGAAATATGCATGCATATAATATTTAAACTTATAACTTCAACGTGAGAAATGCTAATTTCTTTATTAGCAATAGCCTGTTTTTTTAATCTTTACGAAAAGAAACTATTGCTTATAATTAATGATATACACGTTCAATCTTCCAAGAACTGACAACAACTAGCAACTAAGAGCATCATTTTTTAAACAAAGTTTCAATTGTCTAAGAATGATTCAACTATTAACAATATAAACTTAGTAATTAAAAAAAATGCTTTTTAGAAAAATTAATTTCATTAAAAATATTGATTGATCAGAACGTCATTGAAAGTATGACTCTAAGGAGTTGTGTGTTGCATGCAGTGTTACTTATGTATTAATATGTTTAAGATTATCTTTATCGCACGCTTGATTGACTATTTTTTATTTGTAGAGTCATTCCACGGAACAGAAACATATTATATATACGTATATTAAGGTATTTCTTCTTCGTAAATTCAATTTCCTATAGTTAATTAGTCTTAGAAAGTGTTTTACGTTATACAGCGGGGTTATAATTAAGTTACCATGTTTAGACCTACCTAGAGGTCAATATATGCATTACGCATTTGACTAACACTTTGTATGTACGCTATGTGGGCTATTGGGAAAATAAGTCTTGAATAAAAAGATTATAGTTCAAATTATTACCACGAAATGAAGACTTCTTGCTTTTTTTATCAATTCTAGTTATCATCGCTCAGTTGTTGAAAGATAAACTATTCGGCTAAATTGTTAAGCAAGCTTCAACACGCTTCCAACCTGTGACTGACACCTAATGGAAAGCACATGTAAAAATTCTGTGATAAAATAGTTTTTTGTTCATGCGGACATCTTCTCGTTTAGTGGTAAAAATTTGTTAAACTTTCTTATTTCCTTCGTTTGACCTTAAACTGTAAAAACGTAAGTTACAAGTTTCAATGACGTACGTTTATTAGCAGCGTAGGTACAAACTGGGTAACTTTAATTAAAACTAATCATTACGTTAAAACAAGTAACATATTTTACTTTCCATATTTTCAATCAATTTATCACCATCAACTCTATTCGAGGTTTTCAAAAATGAGTTATGAACGAAATGTGCTTCATTCACAATATAAATGGTTTAATATTTAATCTCTCCATTTTTTATTTTGTGTAAAAGGATATTATTTTTAACTGACTTAAATATTTTACCAGACATGAAATTATCTCTGATTGATGATACATCTTCATCAACCATAGGACCGCGTTGCGATTTTTCTAATATTACATATACTCATTCATTTATATTATTTTATTTATTCATTTCTGTTTTCAGTTTTAAAATAAACGACATCTTCCTATCAAAATGAAGTTCTTCATAAGGAACGAAATGCTTACTCTGCCATTGAAAGAAGTCAAATCTCGATATAATCTGGGCCGCCATTCGTCACAAAGCAAATGTAAAGGAAACCATCCATTCCTTACTTTTAGAGAAAAATGATGAAGTCAATAAGATTAATCGTGATGATAGAATCCCCTGGAAAGTGTGTTACGGACTATTGCTTCCCTTTCACACAAAATGGATAGAACGATGGCAAAAAACGCAATGGAAAGTCCTTATTTGATGATTGTTGGGAACAACCGTTCACTCGTTGCGTTTCTTCTGGATCGCTTCGCTCCAAGTAAATAAACGATTATTTACAGGTTTAATAGTTTCGGGGAAGTTGTACGAACTTCGCTGTTCATCCAAAAATTTTGAAAACTTTTATTAAAACCATATTTTAAAACAAGTTATATATACACGTAGTTGACTCCCGTTATTGCGATCTATGTTTTTGGGAAATTCCAGTGAAATATAATGACTTTTTAAAAATATTCGATTGACTTATTTCCTAATGTTAGCTCTTATTCGATGTAGGGGTATTTCACGAAATGTGGGACATAATGTAGAGTCCGTAACATGCGTATATGTCCTTGTGTTTTCTACATTATAAAAAATACAAGGATAGGCATGTCACGGCTTCTACATTGTATCGCAAATACCATGAAATGCCCCTGTAACGACTGTAAAAGTAACAAGCTCTTGATGTAAAGACTATAACGAGTCTGAACCAGTCACGTTGAGATTTTCTTATTCTGAAAAAATCGGAAAGTTGTAATAATTTTGTAGTGTCTGGAATACTCGATCCTTCGTATCCTCGAATCATTCTTCCCAGTCGTGCGGGTTACTTTAGCCTGGTGCTCTCGCTCAGAAAGTGAGAAATGCGAAGTCAGAGAGAACCCGGGGAGTCGAAGGGAGCAGTGGGTGTAATTAGCTGGGTCTAAAGAAACCATTCTTAGCGTAACTTCGGTATTATCATTTTTATGGCTATGTAAATAGTATGTAAAAAAATTAAATTGAATAAACCCATATTTGTAGTTAAATTGAGTGGATTTGATGTTGGGGATTTACCAAAATGAACCAACTGTGTCAAAAGGCGAAGCACAAGGCTCGCGAAGCGCTCTAGATTTAGTAGCCTGAAGAGTTAAAATGTTGACCTCACTACAACTAATAGTATTTTAACTATATTTATAAAAATTATTGTATATTCTGGAATATCGAAAATATATCTGCTTGATTTTCATTGAATAAATCTGCTTGTCAATGACAGGTACTGTGCTTGTGCGAAATCCTGTTACTTCAAACATGTGTTATTTAGCATCGTTGGGCTTGAAAAGAGAGCAGCTATTAAAGTGGAAACAAATATCAGTTCATCTCAAAGATCCTGAATTCAAGATTCAGTTTAAAAATAATAATATTTTTATTAATTTAATATTTATCACTTGTAGTGCACGATATTCAAATAATTTATTGCTAGCAAAACTCAAGAGTAGTTACGTGAATTGTAATTGATGGAAGCGAAATCTTTCAGATATAGTGAATAGTTTCACCTGAGAAAATCATTACGCAGTACCTCTTTAATTTTTCCTGGTAATGAGTATAAATTTTAGCAGGCTTGTTACAATAATGAACTAAGCTTTCTTGGAAAAACATTTTCAGCAACAGCTGCGTCTTTTCTCTATTTTTATTGAATCAGGGCGTAATGAGGTTTACCGATTTATGTATTTTATTTCAGTTGGGAGCACGTTTGTGCACATATTTTGCAGAAGAAATAAGCTATCCTTTGACACGAGTAGGAAATATTCGTGGTTTAGTATAATAGGAATCATTTTATCCGATAATTGAAAAGTCGTTCGAGATTTATATAAGTATAATATTTTCGTCCATGAACACATTTTTTGTCACGAAGGTAATTCAAATGCCTCAATGTAAAGACTTATTGATGTTCTAGTTTTATAGCTTATTATTATTAGGCTATCTATCTTTTCACAAAAGGAAGATTAACGTGATGTTTACACAAGTACGTACTGCAGTACATACTACTGCGATTTCGTAAAATACAGAAAAAATGTATTTCATAAAAATAAAATATATTTGTGATAAGTTGTACATTTAAAGCAGAAAAAAATTTTTGTTTTATCTTTTTTTAATACAGTAAAACCCCGTTATACCGCACCTCGGTATACCGCGGAATCGGATATACCGCGGTGACTATCATGACCCCCGACGTTAAAACCACCCTTTATCATTGCCATTTAAAGGTGATACCTCATTTACCATTGCAAATAAAGCCTGCCGGAGCACACAAATATTCTAGCCAAAGAGTACCCATCCCCCCCACCGGAAACACTAAGAGATAAAGCCCTATTTGTCACTCGATAGACTGATTGCGCAGCTGAGATGTGTGATTCTTGCACAGCAATTACAGTGACTAAAATGGCAGCAAAGAAGAAAAAAATATACTATTGGGGGAAGAAAAGTTTTGAGTAATTGATAAAGTTAAAAATGATGCAACAAAAGCGAGCATTATTTCGTGAATATGGTTCCGCAGTATAGTTTCACTATACCGCCATTATGTTATAACGCGGGTGCCACACATGCCCCCCGACACCCGCGTTTTAACGGGGTTTTACTGTATCTTGTTCTTAAGAACCTTAAAACACCGGCACAAATGAATATCAATGTCATTGCAATTGTAGGGTCAGGCGGGGTTAAGTGGTCCTAAATACCACGTTTTTCAACTTCGGGAACAATAAATATAAAAAGCTGTTCAATACCAAATTTTTTGGTTATTTTTTTAGATTACATTATTAAAAGAACACATGGCATTAAAGTTTGGGCAGAAAAAATTAGTAAAATGGTTTTTTGAAGTTTCTTTTCTGGATGTATTTATAACCACTTTATGCTATGGGGTGGGGTAAAGTGAGTAGTACATGGGGTAAAGCGGTCATAATTAAAAACAAAATACATATAAACGTATTTTTAATAACCTTCATATTTAGGAATACGAAAGAAGGGTTCATCTTTGAAAGACGTTGTAACGTTATGTAAGCGAATTGAATTTAATTATGCTCTTTAAAGCCAGGAGTTTCCCCATCTTTGCATCTGCTCGTAAGGTAATTCGCCCCTTTTCGTTGCTGCGAGGACGGTCTATATATATTTTAGGATACATTATTGGTAAACTTAAGCTTTAGTCCTTAAATATCATTCTTTGAGTCTGATCTTTAATGTAACATGACTTAACTATGTAATTCAAATTTTATCGTGAAAAGATTTAAAATAACTATAACTAAATGACTAAATTATTATTTATGTTGCATTTTTAAAAAAAATAATATTAATAAAATAGTTCTCAGATAATTGTAGCTAATTAAAAATCAAAATGGAAGGAAAATATATATATTTTAACCTAGCTATTTTAAATTCCCTCTCTTTCATGCATTGTCATTGTTCGAAGAAGTGTTTGCTCAAAATATTTAGTTTAATTATGTTTTTGTAAATATATTTAAAAACGAATAATTCTACTGAAACAACTTGAAAGTAATGTTTCAGGAAAAACTGCGTCTAAAAATTCGACAATGTCTTTTATAGTGTTTTATATATCTTTTTTAAAAAATCTCTTTTATAGTAATTTTAATCTGCGTTGTATTTGTGGTTACGCATGTTCGCTTTAAAAAAATATAGTATTTAAGTAACCTCTGCCTCGCAGCTTTATTTATATTTCTAAAAACATAAATGTGGCTCCTTATCGTTTTAAAAACCTTTTCCCATATGTATATATATATAGCAAGAATTCATAATAAAAAGCAAAAACATAAAATGTAAAACAAATACAGGAAATGAGCTCCCGTGGGTTCTTATACAAATGAAGCCTTTATCACTAATTTTAGAACAGTGTTGCATGTTAAGCCTAGTGCTCTGACCACTAGCTTTTTGTACCGTCAATTTTCTGCACCTTATTTTTGACAAAATTTCAGAAGAAATGTTTCAATTTAAAAAACTTTGCATAAATGAGCAAATTGACTTTTTTTTCTCTAAAGAGATAAAATGATATAATTTTGAATGTAAATGTCATTTTTTTATTATTGAAAGCTGAAATTGAATAAAAAATCACCAATTCCTTTATTTATTCGAAATATATAGCTTTTTATTTGCGGTCTTACCACTTAATCCCACCTGACCCTTTATGACACAGGAAAGGGCAGTACAGCAGTTAGAAATGCAATTATTTACAATGATTGATGTATATTTCACACTTAGTCGAATACAACAAGCAATTTTCCTTAAGCGTATTGTATTATCTGCTAGCATTATTATCGTTTTACAATTTTTAATGATGAATGATTTGTAAAACATTTCCTGTGTTTTTTAGTTTGGGAAAATTTCGAGTTAATTTGGGAGTCAGTTATCTCAGCAGGGAAAAATGCATATGAAATGTAATGGTTGTAAAAAAGAAGATAGCAAATCATGGTTGACATTTAGTCCTCGGTTGTGCATGAACAACTGATGACTGTTGTACAATTTAATACGAGAATTGAATACGATTGAAATACGAGCTAACATGTTTTAGTTCCAGTCTTCGTGAATTTTACGTTATGTATGAAGTAAAATATTTTAGCTCTTCAAAGCCCTTATACAATAAGTATTCTACATATTTTAATTTTCAAGATGTTTTTTTTTTTTTTTTTGCTGTCTAATTGTGAGACAGTGCATTTGATAATTTCAATCTTTGTTTTTGAAATGACCTATTCATCATTGAATCATTAAACAAAGAGAAAAAACTCATTTTTAATACTAAGCTTACATTTAAAAAAACCAAAAAAAAAAAAAAACTTTTTTTACTATCAAAGTGAATTTATGTATTTATAAATGAACGATTTGGTTGAAAATTCTTTACCGAAAACCCAGAAAGTTGTATTCTTGTTATAAATAGTAGCTGATTGCTTCAGATGTTATACTGTTTTCGTCAATGCACATTTCACTTATGAAATTACGTGTTAAGCAGCCTATTTAATGTCAAGCACACTCTAACGTATGGCTTTTGACAATTTTCTAGATACGGATACAATACTTTTCCATATTTCAGTAATAAAATTTAGATGCATAATAATTAGCATACACACTTTCTAAGGCTCGACCGATGCATCGGCGCCGATTGCTCAACAAAGTTGCCATCGGCCATCGGCATCGGCGGCCGAGGTTAACTTTGGAAAAACATCGGCCCATCGGCCTTAAAAAACATCTAAAAGCCGATGCAAGGCCGATGTTTTTCGCAGGGACCAGTTTCCAGAAAACATTCTGTCTTTAACTTTCTTTTTCCTCCATAGCTAGATTTCTATTTCCATTACAATAACAGGCAGCCCAGCAACTGTGCTCTTTAACGCACCGAAGTAATGTCATTCTACAAAGTATTTAATACAAAATTCAAAAAATTAGTTTAATCGATCGTTGACCGAAAACCTTTCATTATTTTAAAATGATTTCTCTTTGAACAGAATACTCGCGAAATAGAATATTTTTCGCAATAGGTTAGTTGACTCATTTTTGTCCGTTTTTCGTTTAACAATGACTTAGTGCATTAGATGTCATTGTGCAATAATCTTTTACCACCTGCTTTTAGTTAGTCATGTTTCTTATTATTCACGTGTTACAGTTTTTCTGCAATTGTACAGCAATCTCGTTGCATCTGCTTTCTGTTTAGAATATTTCTTGTTATTTTATTATTAGTTTACAACATAGTACATATTGGTAAAAAATATGAATCAATTTCTCAGCTTAAATGTTTATTGATCGAAATTTTATGTGTGTTAAGTTCGACTTGCCATTTTCAAAAATTTTCAAAACGAGTCCGCGCGACAGGGTAGAATAATATCTTAATGCAAATGCAACAGTTTCTTTATTTTAAAAAAATGACAATGTATACAGTATGGGACCCCAAATTCGGAATTCCGAAATCCAGAACTTTTTTCGGAAAAAATCGGCAGTTCAAAAAAAAAAAAAAAAACAGCTATTGTTTTTTTTTTTTTTGAAAAAAAAAATCGGGAAATGTTTGCACCGTTTGTTTGTAAATAGGCGTTTTAAAAAGAAGGAAAATAAAATGTAATGAAGATGTAGATCGGAAATGGGCTGTTTTTTAAAATTTTATTTCGCGATTTTTTGAAACGGGTTCGTTTTTGCAATTATAGTTTTCAGTAATTGTTGCTTTAATTTTGAGTAAATATGATTAAATTTTGCTTCTTAATAATTTCTTGTAGTTTTGTTATATTATTTTTTAAAAATGAGCTCTAATTTTCGCGCGATACAGAACATTTGAAAAATTGAAAATCAGCGTTTCTCGTATTTTCCCGATAGTCTTATCTTTAACTGCTATTTGGTGGTTAGAGAATACAAAATCACATCAGAATTTGACGGAATTCTTTTCTTTTATTGTTTAATTAAATAGGCTAAAACACTATCGGAAAGAGTGTAGATGTTCCGATGTTTTGCCACGAATCCAACCCTACACCAATTTCGTTTTTTGTGCTAAATTTCGTGACTTATAGGCGAGAATATACGATAATAAAAATGCTATAAATGAGCAAAATGCTGATAAAATCTTCTAGAGCAAATTATATAGGCTCTGATGATAGTTACAAAATTTTTTGAATGAGGACCCAAAATCCGGAAAGATCGCGGCCCCGAGTGTTTTCGACTTTAAAGTCCCACATTGTTTTTTTTTCAACATACATCTTAATTTTTATAATTGATGACGTGTTTTTCAGATTATTTGTCAACAGAAAACGGCTGGTGCTCAAAATCTTTTTCATGTTTATAAAATATTGGTTTATTTCAGTGACCTTACATTGTGCTCATAAAACTATAAAGAATATGTCAAGTATTGCAGTGTAATTTTCAATTCACAAGAAAAAGAGCTAATAAGATTGGTTCTTAAAACCCCCCATGATTCATTTGTAATGACAAAAAAATCTCACGTCTAAGTTTGTGAAGCAATATTCGGTACTTCTTAGTTATGAAGAGGGATGCATTACTGGGAATGAAACTTTTTAACATTTTATTTATATTTTACAAAAAGAGGTATTTTTAGTCAAAATAACTTTTATAACGAAGAAAAAACATAGAAACTTTCCCGCTTTTCTTTTAAAAAATCCGAGGAGGGGGTTGACAATTTTGTTAAAGATACAAACCCACGTTATTTGTTAGTCTGTATTATAAAATCTGCATTCCTCGCAATGAAAAAAATGAGAAAATAAAGGCAGCTGCACATGGCATTTGCAGTGCAGGAGTTATAAAGAGAACATGGTGAAGGAAAGGGAAGTAGACCTGATGCGATCCAACAGTTGTTGAGTTTTTTTGCAAAGATAAGAAAAAAGGATTAAAATTCCTGTGATATTGCTTTTTTTTACCGCCAAATAGTTTAATTACTTTACTAGAATTGCGAGTGATTATTTTAGTTTTAATTATTATGTAAACTTTCCCTAAACAGTCTTTTATGATGCTTGAATACCGCATTTATGTTTTTATAAACATAAAAATAAATAAATGATTTAAATGACATTTTTGACAGGACTTCTACACGTTTTACTGGTTTAAAGCGATTGGTTTTTTTTCCATCGGCCATCGGCCGATGGATGAGCAAAATAATCGGCCATCGGCCATCGGCCGATCTCGAAACATCGGCCAACAATCGGCATCGGCCCATCGGCCAAAAAATGCCATCGGTCGAGCCCTAACACTTTCTATTATTAAAAAAATCAGACATAAAATTTCTTTAAAAAGAACAATCTATTTCATCTCAACAAGCAGGAACAAATTTGCAAATTATAACTCTTTTGAAGCAGTTTTTGTTTCATTTTTGAGTCATAAGAACTTTTTAAAAATAATTTTTTACCTAATATTACCCAATAAAATTTACCATTAAGAATCAGCTTGTGTGCTTTCTATGCTTCATTAGCTGAGTATAAGTCCTTCGTCTTAAAGGAAAACAAGCATGTAATCTTCAAATTAGCCAAATAATATCCATTACTCGATCAGGAAAGTTGCATTAATTAAATGCATTTTCCGAGCTAATTAATTAACTCTTGCTTTCCTCAAAGTTGTTTCACGCAGGAAACATCTCGCTTATGGAGAAAAAAGCAAAAATGAAATATGGATTAAAATGTGCTTCTAAATATTAATTCATGTGATTAAATTCTTACACATGATATTGGGTTAATAATATTGCTATCAAAGGTATGGAAAACGTATTTTATGCTTATAGTGGTAATAGTACAGTGATGTTTATAATGAATGATAGAACATAAAACTGAACATTTTTATGAAGTATTTTGTTTTTTAATGGAAGATGAAAAACATGCTATTGCTTTGCTGCAATTTGACGTGTTATGAAATGTTGCAGAGGTGGTATTAAGTAATCTAACTTACAGCACGTTGAAACAAATAATATATTTCTAAGACTAGAGAGCAAGCCAAGAAAAATGAAAATATATGTTAATAGGATTTTCTCTTAAAGAATTTCATAAGAGTTAATCATATTAGCAATATAAACTAAGATAAGAATCACAAAACTAAAATTTAGTTTTTAAACATTTTTTCTTTACAACGTAATGTTTTTAACATGACAATTTTGGTGAGACCAATTAGTATACAATATTAATCGCATAAAAGACGTGAAATAAGTAGAACGTTCACATCCAGATTATGAAAAAATAAAGGTTCTAGTAACGGAATCGCATTTAGCAAACACTCGATTTAATGGGGCTGATCACTAACCTTTGCAGACCTATTGCATTTCCCCGAAATCGGCATCCATTCTTTCAAGCAGCATCACTGTCAGCGGATGCCATTACCACTTTTTTAGAATTTTGACTCCTCCCCCCCCCCCCGACATGGCGGAACCCGAACTCTAACTGATGGGAAATTGCACAAGGAATTTTATTTTACAGAGAGTATGAGTGTCAAACGGATATTCATGGGATCTTTAACATGCCGCATAATCATACGACCTGGACTCGGTGGATTTTCTGCATCTTGAAAATTCACCGGCCTATGCCAGGTTTGATTATGCGAACTTAAGCGTACGAGGCCTACGCCTTACTACTACACCACCCTGCCGGCTGGCAAAACATTCTCGCTAACTATGTATCCATGTCACAGGAAGATAATAAAATTGATGTAGTGATATATGGATTCAACAAATCTTTGATGCGCGGTCATACGGGCGTGAGTCAAAATTTTGAGTTTTTCAGGAGAGCCGACTTATGACCTTAATACCAGGAAGGAAGTTATTAAACTTGACTTAAGCCTATAATATCAATTGGTACAGCTAACCTATTTTTAGTTTGACTAAAGACCTTAATACAAACCCGTACCTCTGATTTCGCGTTATAATATTACGACATAATCTCCAAATGCTCAAATAGTGACTTAAGTCCTTATGACCGTGCATCAAAGAAATAGCGCTTAGATGAGGATAAATGTTTTCACAAATAGTCCTTATCAATGTAATTTGCAACCAGAACCCTTTTGTACAGAAATGAAGCTCTAAGATTTGATATCCTTAATAAATATTGTCACTCTAGGAGTAATTTGCCCCGTATCATTATGTCTCAGCCCATCAGAATGTTAAAGCGTCTAGCTTATGTTTCAATTCAAATTGATTAGAGGCATATAACTCTGAAACATGGAATTTATTACTCCTTTCTGTTTTGCGAATTCATATCTTTTCGATTCATTTAAAAATTTATTTCAAAACATTTTAGATCTTGGCTGCGTCTCATGCTCCTTTTTCTATTTTATTTTCCTTAGTCTGATTGAACTGCTATTCTAGTTTCAGAAATGTGTAGTGAAGCTTACGTCTCCATTAACTTCATTTTTTACGATTAAGGTAGATTTTTCAGCTAAAAGTAAAGACACACATACTAAAATGTTTTAAAGCTCAATAACTAAGAGCGAAACTTATGTTTCTAAAATATTTCAAAAACTTTAACAAATACAGTACACGATTTTAATCGCCTTTATTGCTGTCTTTTGTTTAGTTGCACTTCTGTTTACATTCTATAAAGTACTTCGTCTAATATTAATGAAATTTTTTTTCAATATTTTGTTCGATTTGATTTAACAATATAATGTAACTGAAAATTGATTTACTTTTTCTGATCTTTGGCACTGCAATATTGCTTTCAATTCTTGGTACTACTTTCTTATATTTATGCTCATATTTTTTTAAGTTCTGTCATTCTTGCAGCGGAAAAACTCTGTAGTTTTAGTGTTTAATTAGAGTACTCTCTATAATTGAACTATGTTTTCGTCTGCCTGTAACCCCGGGATATCTGTGTGTCAGAGCTCGGAGGCAGGTATTATCGTGTTGGGAATATCCTGGGAAAGCCAATTAACACGTTATCTTCCTTCAACAGTTATCTGCCGGGAAACAGAAGTATTACGGGTATACAAAGCATTACATACATGTCCCGGTCCGTCTCTGTATCTGGATATTCGGGTATTTTATAGACTATATAAGGACGAGGGTGGGCGAGCGAATCGAGCAGGGTGTTTTATGAATTATTGCACTAGTGTTTATGAACTATTGCTTCCATCTACACATTTAATGTACTTGTAGAACATCTTAACTCATGCTTGGGGTTTCGACGCCAGGAAATAAGATTAGCAATTGAATCGTCTATTTTGATTGTGTAGAATACATTTGGTTTACTTTTTTTAACGTTTTATTCACTCTAACCGCTTATCAGGTGGTATTGTACTATCGTAAAAAAATGTGTATCATGTGAGAAAGAAGGGAAGGGGGGGGGGGAGACACTGCATAAAAGTTTTCAGCGTTACTTTAATTTTCCTTACCTATTTTTGTCTTTTTTATTGTGAAGCTCTGATGTTTTTAAGGCTTGATAAATTATCGAATAAATCATAGCAAAAAGGTGTCAGGAATGTGATAAATTATGAAGAATTTAAAAGTTTCATTAAATGTGAAAACATAATCCGCGTATAAAATCAATTAGTTTAAAACCGAATGAGAAAAAGTAATTTTTCTCAAAGCTTCAAAATTCCAATTATTTGAATAGTTTTTATCCTAATTATTTGCGTATATACTTTCTTTAGGCTTTCGCAAAATGTTTTAGAAATCATTAAACTTAATTAGACATTGAATTAATTTTTCTACTTAGTAAAAATTCATTAATAATAATTTCTTTCCAATTTGAGGAGAATGTTGAGGGCTTAAAATAGAAACGAAAAATATCAGTATATGTTGCTATAATTACATTTTTCAAACGCATTTATGAACTAGAATTTTTCTTCATATTTACATTTTTTAAAAATTTTTATTTATGTACAGATATTACTGGTAGCTGCTGCTACAATTTAATTTAAATACTTTTTACGAAAAATACTATATACCAGATTTAATTACAAACGATTAATAGCTCTCATTTTTATTTATCTATAATATATATTGTGTTCAATAAAAAGCTTTGTACCTTAAATGTGAAATTTTGAATTTGTTTTAGTGTTTTTATTCCAAAGTTATTTAACTAACAAAAATGCTCTATTTATTAATTTACTTTATTTTCATACTCGTCTGGCGTCCAAGCAGCATCAAATAGAGTTTTGCTAAAGTCTAAGTTTAAAAATATAAATGATTTCCAAAACTTATTAAAACTTAAAAATCAAACAAACAATTCGTCCTGAACTCAACGATCTTACCTTCCCAGTACTAACGACACAGGATGGTATTCCGTGTTGGAAACTATAAAACTCGTAACCGTTTTACTTAATGAAAAAAATTCTAATTGTTGAACTTTTCTAAAGCGGACATAATAATAACAATGATAATAATATTAATAATTATTAATCCTATTAAGCATACAAATATTTAAAAATAGTATCTTAATAATAAGATAAATAAGAATCCTGTGCCATTATTTATTCTAAGTAAAAAAAAGCACTTTGATTTTATTTCACTTTAATTCAATCAATCATAAAAATAAAAAACATCATTCATTCAATTAGAATAGAGATAATTAGAATTGAAGAAACATTCTTGACAGTCATATTATTGTCACAATCTTAGCGGATACTGAAAAGTGTAGAAATACGACGAAATTGATTTATTTGCAAAATTAATATATAGGAATTCAAAACGTTTTTTTTTCCTTTTTATGCGGTATTTTTCAACCTTAAAATTATTATATTCCTGTACTTATACAAAAAGTTTTATCTAAAACTTGCGATTAATTGCACGAAATATATAAATTTAGTTTATGTTTTATTATTCTTTTAAAAACAAAAGTAGCAATTGAAACGAAAACAAATACTAGCTTAGGGATGATTCATAAATGATGTCACGCTGCGAGAGGGGAAGGGCGTTTCGTGAATTTGTGGCAAGGGGAGGGGAGGGGGTAACAAGAAGTGTGACATCCTGCTTATACAACATAGCGTGACAGGTGACAAAAGGGGGAGGGGGTCAAATATGTGGGAAAAAGCGTGACATCATTTATGAACGGTCCCTTATCTGAGAAGATTTTGAAAATCATAAAGGGGGGGAGGGATAAAATAAATGCACGAACACAGTTTAAGTTAGAATTTACCAATATGCAATATTTATGCTTCGAGGTTTTTTAATTATTATTGTTTACATTTCACAACATAAATAGGGTGGATTGTAATTAATGCAGCAAATCTACCTAGTACAATGAAATGGTTCACCTGAGAAAATCGTTATGTAATCGATCTTTAATTTTATCTGCTAATTAGCATAAATATTTGCGGTCTTGTTGCAGTAAAGATCTAAGAGGTATAAGATCTAAGGTATGTATAGTAAGGTCAAATGTATAAGATCTAAGATCTGTCTTAGAAAAACAGTTCCAGCAACTGTTGAATCCTATTTATTTTAAATGAATCATGATGTAAGGAGGTTTTCCAATTTTTGCATTTTGGAGCAGCAGAAAACATGTTTATGCATGCAAAGCAGGATATTTTATCCCTTAACCCTCTACTGGTGGCGTTTTTGTCTCCCAATAATTGATATTCGTTTAAGATTTGATATATTGTTTCCATATTTGCTTTTTGTAACAGTAAAAAATTGAATGAAATTGCGTGAAATCGTTTTTCTCTTGTTTCAGGTTATTATTTTGTTGTAGACATAAACATAATAATATCGTTTGTATACATAATATAAAAAGCATGTACGTGTATAAAATACTGAAATGGTTAATATCAATAAACTTTATTAATAAATTGTTCAAATGTATAAGACTCAAGATATGCAATTTTTCACGAATAAAAGTCTATTTTAAAGCGCAAAACATGGCGAGTATTAATACAATATATAATAATATAATAAACTTTAAATAAGACTATTTTCAAGAGGAAGTTAAAAGATTACAATTACCTTAAAAGACCTTTTTTTAAATTACTTCAGAACTTTAATTGTTTCTTTCTGAGAAGAACGTAACATACAATAGAAAAATTACATTTTAAAAAACAACGTTTTAATTTTGCAGATGCGTGGTTTATAATAAAAATAATTCAGAACTTATTTTTGTTTTTGGATGATACAAAACAAGGAAAAAAAAATTTTTTTTTTCTAAATTCATTGCTATAAACTCGGATTTTATGCTTTTGTTACTTTATCAGAGGAACATGGGTCTTTCATCTTGGTGAAAAACAAGCTTTTAATTAGCACATTAACTTAATCTCTCTTATTTGATTAGAGAACGCTGATTTAATTAAAAACCTTCTCTGAAATATTTAGTTAATATTTGCTTTCCTTGAAGTTGTTTCAAGAAATAAAAGTTTTTGAAAATGAAAATAACTGATGAAATATATTTTGTTTTATTTCAATTTGTGTGCATGGGTGTGTGCTTTAAGCTACAAAGAGTTCTACTATAAGGTGTATATTTTACGTATTTTTACAATTAGTGTGAACAACCTGAATAAACATACTTACACATAATACCCCCATAAGTTATGAAGTATATTGAATGTTATAAATGTAAGAAACAAACATTGCACGAATTATTTTTGTGTGTAACGTAACCCCTTTTGATATTTACTTTCTTCAGAAAATTGGAATGCTATTGACGTTATGTTTAGTTTAAAAAGGATATAATGAAAAAAAAGACTTTAAAAGATCAATTTTAAAGAGTTCCTTCTTTATTAAACTACACTTAGGTATCAAAAGTATCTCAATACTAGCATGCAGTTTTAATGATTGATATGAGAACTGTGTAGAATTTGTTAATAAATCTTAAAATTTTACTATATCCAAATTCTTTATAAAGTAAAACGAGTTAAGATATTAATAAATTAATTTGAAGGAGTTCAGAAAGTAAAATATATGTTATTCAAATAAATAATATAAAGGCAAAATTTTATGATCAGGGTCCCTGTTATTTTTTTTTTCATTTCACCATGAAGTAATAGTTTAAATTAAGAAGTTAAGCTCAGTTTCATTTCCGAAAATCTTTACAACACAAAAGAGAAAAAGTTATCATACATTTCGCTTCATGATTCAAGGCATTTTCCATTTATCGAAGTCATATAATACATCAAAAGATTAACACGATTGCTCAAATAAGTTCCAATCCGCCCCACCGTGCATGGAAAGAGACAAATGTTTGTACTTGGAATTCTTGGCAACGTGATTTGCAACCGGATCCCTTTGTCTAGATTCGGGGAGCCCCAATGTTTATTCTCCTTAATAAATATTGTCACTTGTCGAGTAAAATGGCGAGATAACATTATGTTGGAACTGCTCAGAATGTCAAGGCAATTCAAATTCGATCTGATTGGAAGTATAAATCTCTAAAGTATAAAACTAATGTAATTAATAATTGAAATTTAGTTTCCACTCACATTTCTAAAAATTTAGTTTCTATAAATATACATATTAGTTTACCATAGTATGTCATATTAGTTTACCTTTAATAATATTGTACAAGATTGTTGAAAAGATGACAACTTACAAGCGACATATTATTGCAGTATTAATTCTCAAAACTTTCATTTAAATAATACCGTTCACATGGAACTTTTGTAACCCGCAAATCCCTTCTCCAATTCCAGAAAAAAAAAACAATTGGATAATCCCCCTTTCACGAACCAAAAGAGGTTTTGTGGAGTTCCGAGGGTGTTGCCTGGGAAAGTGGTTTTACCCATCATCCTCTGCGCATTGTTTTTATGATTTTTGCACTTAGTACTGTCGTTTCCTTGCTTTTCCTTTTTTAAATGTTAAAGTTTAAAACGAATACTAGGGAAATATTCTGTTGAGGATGTTTTGGTCATGATTTTTTTTTTGTAATTAAAATGCATTCATTCTATACAAATCACTTCAAATTTTCTGTGTTTTATATGCTAGCAATGTTTTGTTGTTGTCTGATGCTGTGTTGTAGTAGTTGATATGTTCTATGGGAACACTATAGTATGAAAATTGAGATTTTTCTCTATAACACATTTTAAAGAGTTAGTTTTAGAACAAATTTTGACTATAAAAGATGGTTTTTCCCAATGATTAATGAATGTCTACAAACATTTTACGCACATTACATTTAAAGCTAATAAGATTTCTCTGAAAAAGAAATCGATTTATTTAATATATATCATAGTTTATTTTTTGTATAAGTAATGGTCATATGGTTTAGAAAACAATCAAACACTGTTACAAATTTAGCATTCATTAGGATATCCAAATAACGAATCAACAGTTTGAATCAGACAACAAGAAGAAGTAAAATTCATAATGGGGTTTAAAAAGTAAAAACGATTAAAGATTCAAGCTTTACGTGCTATTTTTTAAACCAAAAATGCAACTTTATATATTTGTTATTCATTGCACATAACTGAATTAAGCATTTTTAACGGGGTAATTTTTATTTTAAATAGAGGGGTAGATCTTTCAAAGCTCTACATTGTTTGAATATGTATATACCCCTATATATATAAATGAAGACAAAACTGTTAAGTATCATTTTCTCCCTGGTTTGTCAGCCGATTTTATAACTTTTTTTTTCATTTATTTAGTAGCTGTTCAGAAGTTTTAGTGTTATAAAAAAAAATGATTTTTTTTTTCTCTCTTACTTTTGGCGTAGATTTGAATCCTTTTTTTAGAAGACTTTATTCGCTACTTTTATACTACTCGTTACATCTACCATCTACAATATTTGTACAATACGCAATGCATTTTTTACTATTTATAATTCGAAGAAGAAATGTCAAAGCGAAATGATACCAATCTTAAAGTGTCAGTTAATCTATTCCAAAATGTATTTGTCTGACTGATCAGTCAGGCAGGGGTTAGGAAAGGGGCATGACCGGATCCGGGCCCCTCCCGCTTTCAGCAGGAGCTTAAGTGGCGCTCGGTCAAATCTGAAGTATGCTTTATTATTTTAGGAGCATGGATTCAATTTACGACTGTGGTTACGTTTTCTTGCTAAGCAAAATGACGGTATGAGGGGTAGGGTGATAAACAAGTCAAGTCACTGTTACACACTGGACCCCCTCCCACTTCAGAAATTTCTAGCTACACCACTGAGTAAGATTGTTTCTCATGTACAATACAAAACGAAATAAAACACAAGTTGTAACTGACAATGCCCAATATAATAAAAAAGAGTGATAATAAGTGCTGTGGCGAGTTATTTTGCTTCTAAGCAACGTTTCCTAAGTTTTCTGCTTCCCATTAGCATTTTGAACTCTTGATCAAATTGAAAGTGAGTATTTGGATTTCTAATTATAACAATAGGGCGGCATATTTATTTTTAAAAAAAATTCTTTACAGAAGAAGGAGTTCAGAAAGATAAAATTTATGTATAATATACACTCAAGAGCCAAAACATTATGACCACCCCGACATTTTGCAATGAACCCGCCTGGATGACGTGGAAGACACGGGATCAGGTGGAAGTGATATTTAACTGCTGCTGGAGAGTCTGAAGAATCATTTTTTCACTTACTTCGATGTGTGATGGGAAAGGCTGCCGATGTAAGCGACTTTGATACGGGCCTGATTGTAATGGCTCGAAGGCTAGGAACAAGTATTTCCGAAACTGCACGACTCATGGTTTGTTCGCGATCTACAGTTGTTAGTACTTATGCAAAGTGAATGAATGACGGTGAAACCAGCAGTAGACGACATGGTGTTGGACGTCCACACGCTATCAAAGAAAAAGGTCGTCGGAGAATGTCTCGCATGATGAAGCAAAACCGGAGCCAGACAGTGGCTCTGCTGACAGCCCAATACAATATGCAGGGCCAAGTAGAATAGTATCGGAACACACTGTTCAGCGGGCACTGTTGGATATGGGGCTACGCAGCAAACGTCCCACTCGTTATTGACAGGTGGTCATAATGTTTTGGCTCTTGAGTGTATGTTTCAAGAGTATTAAATTAAATAACAAACTCAGTTATCAATGAGTCTCACTGAAGAGATATTTTCGCTAATTGGAATATTCAAACAAAACAAACGGTTGTCAAACAAGAACTAAACTGTCTAAAGGTTGTTTAAACGTTCGAGACTGAACTTAAAGCATTTAATAAATTACGGTCGAATTTCGACCACCAAGCGAATTCTAGTACATATGCATCTATATATCCTTGTTGTTTTTTTTTTTTTTTCATTCTAAAATTGTTTTTTGATTAAACATGCATTTTTAAAAATCACAATTCTCTCAAAAAGGATTTCTAAACAGTCAATTTTACAAAATATTTCGCCTTCAGTTACTAGAGTTTTATTTTAAATACCAGTTGGTTGGGTAAGAAAAAACTTTTATGGCACAACTATCAAAATCATTTCTATATTTGTATCATTTCCATAAATGAAAGATAAGTTTTTAAATGTTGTTTAAATCCTTAGGCATTTACTACTTTTGTCTCTTGAGTTTCAAAGGCATTTAAAGTAATTTTTCATCATATCTTTCGCAAGTTATGATGAAAAATCAATTTCACTATGATAAGTATGACAAATTAATTCTAAGTTTGTAAATAAGGAATTACTTTTTCAATAATGATTGAAAAGTTAGAATTATCAATACTCTTCTACCTTAGTATTAACATATGCGAAAACGTACAAGATAATATGATTTTTCATCTTCGTTTATCTTATATCTATCTTAGGTAGAAATTATACACATAAAATTTATTAAAAAAATTACAAGTAAAAAACTTTTTGTTGCCATGCGAATTTGAGTTAGTTCATTTATTATCCCCGAGTTGGGGGACGCACACGATACGAAACTTGCGAACTAAAATTAACTAATGGAGGAGTAATCAAGAGTGCTGCTTGAACGGCATGCTGGGTAGAAACCTCGCAAATTCTCGCAATGACCCTGCTTCAGTGCAGGAGATGAGAGGAAAAACAGTTAATTTGACGAAACATTTTGGATATTTTTTTTTTCTTAACAAGTCTGATTGTACTTCATTTGTTCAGAATTTTTGAAGAAATATTGCCAAGGATTTGGGCTATACTTTAATTCAAAAAATTTTTAGATCAAGGCAAAGTTTGAAAAAAAACAAAAAAACCCATTCATGCTAAGATGATTTAACTGCATTTGCAAATTGAAAAAGTAACAATTAAACACCTGTGTTTTGTAATTTGTGTTTTGTCACTATTAAAAGGAAAATTTTACTATTATGTAATGGTTCAATTCATCCAATCTCACTCGAAGCAATAAGCCGAGAATAAATCATGAAGTTCAATCATTCCATAGTGTCGACTGAATGGAAGGGACATTTTCTTCCTAACAGGAGAAAAGATTAAATAAAAAGCGAATTAGAGAACTATTTCTTTTGAGGGAAATATCGAGCTCCCGATTTAGATTTTATTTAAAGCGTAATTTATTTTATTTGAGAATAAATCAGGTGCATTATGGTTATATCTTTAGTCGGTTTTATATCTTATTTGCCGCACGTCTAGTAACATTTATTTACTTGGAATATAAAGTTTTTGTTTTTCTTTCTTTTTGTGACAAGATTTTTATTAATTCTTTTATTTATTTTAAACATATTTTTATATTTTTTTATTTGATATTTTTTGTTGGTGTATGAAAGTGTTATACTATTACAATGTTCCAATATGTTTGTCTTATCTTTAAATTGAACATAATGGAATTTTGAATCTTTTTTTTTCTTTGATATTTTTACTGCGTGTTTTTACTAATGGAAACATCAAAATTTGATACTACTGACTTGAGAAATTCCTTTGCAATACGGTTATTTCATTGTTATTATTATTACTAGTTTGTACTGCTTTTAATGGAAAAGCACATAGTGCTTATCATTTTCGTATATGTCGTTAATGTTGTTTGCAACTTTCAAACTTAAAGTTTTCTGTTTCAATGTATTTTTTCCTTTTAAAACGAACCTCTGATAACAAAGCAATAAATTCGTTGACTTACCAATTGAGGGGTCAAATAAGTGTGCTAGCGTGAGTGATAAGTCAACTTAGGATAATAAAGAGAGGGGGGGGGGTGAGAAATAAGAGAAAAGCAAAAATAAATGAATACTGCGATAAATAAGATTACCTTATTCACATTTTAAAAGTGAAGGATGTAGTTTGTTGCATATTCACTTTTGTGTGTATCCCGAACACGGGACCCGAACCCGTATAACAGTATACCGGACCCGGTTAAAAAATATAACATTTACAAAAAAAAGGAGTAGAAAGAAAAATAAGTTGAAAAAAAAATTGGTACTTGATTAAAATGCACTGTTCTACCATCGATTGCAGATATTAACTTTTCTACTACTGTTTAATTTATTTTTGAATGAAGTTAAAGTATTAATAAAACTTTTCCTTTGTCATTACAATATTTAATTCTTTGAACTTTCATCTTCAATGTATCTATTAAAGCATTTAAAAATTAGTTTTTGAAGCATGAAAATTTAATAATTTATCAGTTTAATGTCTTCAATCTTACATAACTTCTACTACTTAATAAACTATTGAAACGTATTGCTTGATAAACATTATCTTTTCAAAAAGAAAAAAAAAATATTTTTTAGAATAAGCTATATCAAGACAGAAGACATGATTGACTTTCTACAAAATAATCGAGAAAATAATCTTATAAACTTTCATTTCAAAGCAGCAGCATTTAATTGATTTTTATTTTACCGATAAGGATTTTATCAATTTAAACGAAAAACTTGATTTTTAAATGTCAAAAGATTTGATAATTGGAAAAACGTCTTATTACTTTAATGGATTTTTAAAGTCATTTGCTTCAGGGGTTTCGAAAGATAAGGAAAAAAAAAGAGCTTTAAAGTTAGGAGTTTTAAATAATGTAAGATATTTAAGAGAGACGAAACCCTTAAGCGAAGACTAAAGTTATCCAAAAAATTAAAAGCTAATGTACTTATCTCTCTGAGTTTCTGCGAATACTTTGTTCTGAATTTTAATTCATTATCAGAATACGTAATAGGTTTTTCAGTAAGTAGCATTTTGTTCCTCTATATTATTTTAGAGTATTCATTTCACAGTAATATTTCCAAAAGAGCTTGAAATGGTGAACGAAGTGGGAAATGAGGCATATTTTCATTCAAATATTTAGTAAATAATGTAAAAAAAACGTTTTATTTGTAAAAAACACATGCGAGAGAAATGTGTACATTTATTTTTAAGGATGCCATTTATAATTTACACAAATTGTATGTTTGCTTTCAACACGACATTTTGTGCTGATTAATTCTAAGATGAAGAATACTTTGTTAGCGAGAAATATTGTAAAAACTTTCTTGAATGAAATTCAAGAAGTCACATCAAATGAATTGTTAAAAAAAATTTTGACTTAAGGACTTTAAATTAATTATTTCATGTGACGTAATTTTAAAGGTTTACGCATTTGTATAGTTATTTTGGGAACGTGCTCACTTAAAACCAGTGTTATTTGGATATATATTAAGAAGTTTACCTTTTAAAAAATGATGTATTCCTTTATGCTGGTTCGAAGGTGAACTTTGTTTTCAGAGTAAAAATGTACCGAATATATATAGTGCTACGAACGCGCGCTTTTAAGAGTGGAGTTAAGGAGTCGATAGTGGAGGAAGAGTGTAGTGGAGTCGTAAGGTTTCCGCTCAACCACGGCTCAAATTTCAACGGAGTGTTGATGTATTTCAAAGCAAGTATCAGAAAAGAAAAGTTCTTTCTAAAGAAAGAGATATGTTTGGAGCATGTAATAGCAAATTATCAAATAATAAGCCCATCATTTTTGTTTCTTTTACCAGGCGAATTAAAAGATTATTCTGACAGTACCAATTTACGACGTCACTCCGAACGACACTTCCTCTGTGTGTTGAAAATTCAATCCCATTGAGTCAAAGGAAGTAAAAATATTAATGTCAATTTTCCGTTTTTGTACATGCACAAATTTTCTGCTCATCTGGAAACCAATTCAACTCTATGCATTTCTATAATCAATAATTATTATACATGATACGTCTAAAGCGAAGCTATAAATCATATTAAAATTAATTACAGTATAAAATCTTTTAGCTTTTTGTTTCATTATTTTTATTTCACTTGCTTTTTGGACAGTTGTTTTTCGTTAGGACTTTTTCTAACATTATAAATATAAACATGCTTCTGCAAAAAACAACTAATAATATGTTTCAATATGATGATAATTATTAGTTTCTTTAAAAGAAATAGAGCTATTTTTCAAGGCATTCAAAAATTAACTGGCGCCATGGTACATGCATTGCGTAATCATTTCTCCATGTTTCGCAATCTGAGCACGATTTCGTTGACATGGGACTAACATTCGTTTCCTCACCTGGCTTTCAACAAGCTGCATTTCCGTCGCGAACCAATCTAAATGGCCACCGGAAATTAAAGGAGCCCCAGGTCTGTCGTGCGATAAGGTCAGCACGCTATTAGAGAAGGATCTTTTAGATCATGATGTATGAATTTTACTATAAGGCAAAATCCTCATTTATAACTGTGCTCTAAAACATAATTTATTGTTATTACTTGGGAAGTATGTTGAAAAACTGTGTGTATCTACATTTTTAGTGGGAAATAATAAATGCGGAAACACTGAAATTAGTTTCGTCCTTTGATTTATCAAGCATTGAGGTAAAATGCCCTGAAGCTGACAACCGAAAAACATTTCCTGAAGCTGGCACCGGCAAGTAAAAATACGTTTAAAGTATTGCCCACTCCCTAAAATAATTTAAAAAGCTATTTTCTTTCTTTTTGAATATTATTACTTCTTAATAATACCTTCACTTCTTAAATCTCTTAAAATTGGTAATATTTTAAATGTTTTTTAATTTGAGGGTTTTAGCTTAAGGTACATTTTATGTGTCAGAATAAGGGCACTTGACCTTATTATAAAATGATCCATAGTCCATTTTATTGTAACTACTTTTCTTTGTTTTTTTTTTTTATCGGAAAATATGTTTATGTATTTTATTAAATGACATACGATAGCACAGCTTTTACTTTCCTTCTTTATTTCTTGAATATACATGAAGTCAATGAAATTAAAAGGTTGACTGAAGTTAGTTGCTCGTAAGAGAACAATATATGAAACTCTATCTCTCTCTCTTTATACCTGGTAGGTAAACGACATTACGTTATTTCCTTTCGTAATTGGGATAAAAGCACCATCTAACTTAACTTTTTATATTATATTTAGAGCTATAAAGCGCTAAGTCTGAACCCCATTAGTAAACAAGATAGACAATAGGAAAAACCTCCATAAATGAAAATCCAGTAAACAAGTAATCACAAAAGAAAACGTTGAATACATATCTTAGGAAGTTTCCTTTTCGTAAATTAGTGCTCTTTACCTCCCACAGGTAAAAACTTTTTCTGCTCTTACTTTGAAGAAAATGTTGCTTAAAACGGTATTTGTACTGTTAAGGGCATATGCCTCTTCGGAAATAAAATAGTTTTATAGCTGTTAAATTTCGATCGATGTGTGTCTTATCAATAACTAAAATAGTATTAAAGAATATCTTTTCACCGATTCCATTGGAAAAGTTTTAGATATCTTTTCATAAAAATTCGCTGCGTCAGTTATGATAACGTTTAATGTCGTCGCAAATGGAAATTCGATAATAAATTCCATATTCCAAGTTCTTCACTGTAATACAGAAAATATGTCTATGAAAAACAATTTATGACTTTCACATTTAACATTTAAAGATATATATAAAGTGTCTTTAGCGAAGCATATATATTAAACGAATGAATTTCTGTAACATTTACCTTTTTTTAAAAAATAAGGCATTAACATTTCGTAATTTTAACTTCAGATTTTTTTGAAAGGAAAACATTTTACTCTCGCTTGGATTATTTGACGTGAAATACATAAAATTTCTTGTGGAGAGTGGTCAAACCTTTGCTGTTGCTTTAAAACCTTCAGCATTTCATTTTTTTCGGGATTTTTTTTACACAATGTTGAAAACATTCGAATTGTGTTAGAATGAAGGTGGGACTAAGTTTTTACCAAGGGGCTACAACGTTTCCACCAGATGTCTTTTGCGTGCTTTGGACAGGATTGAATACGTAACGCAGTATCACTTGTGACCCTCCAAACTGACAAATGTTAAAAAAAAATCATACAGGCGCGTTGGGATCTTTTCTCTTTTGTAATTTAAGATTCTGCCAATCTGATATTATGAACCGAACAGAAAAATATTCAAAATTAAACTACAGTTCTATACAAATTCAAACGCTATGTAAAGAAAAAAAAAAACAATGTCAGGAGATTTCTTTTAAAATTAGAAATTACTCACCATTGCATTCTTAATTTATTCTTTCTCATAAAATATGCATTTATATATTAAACATAATATTTCTCGTTGTTAAGACGTTGTATTCAAAATACCACACAACCACATTGAAATATTATGCATTTTCTTTCAAATGCCTGACCCCCGAATGAAAGGTTTAATAACTCACAAAGAACACCACATGTTTGTTCTTAAGAAACACCAATTTTATTGCAGTTTGAAAGAAGCATTTAGGACTATGAGGAATCATTTGTCTACGTATCACTCTCTTGTTGTTATTCCAACGCGTATTCTACTTTGCTATAGCAAGCACGTAGAAATGAAGAAAAAAGAGTAATCTCATAGTATTTTAGTCTCTAGCAGATGGGAGAGAATTCTGTAGTTATGATTCAGACCACGCCATGATGTGGAATCTTTGGCAAGGTTTATTATACATGGGCGTCAGAAAGAAATGTGTTTCTGAAAGAACGATTTATCACTCTCGAACTAGATCATTTTCCGTAATGTCTTGGGTTTAAAATATTTTTTTTCCATAAATACGAAGTTATTATGTAATGGAATTGTATTTTCCGTGCTTTGTGTGTAGAAAAAGAGTAAAATATATTTACTTTACTAGGGTTACATAGATTTTAATACTTTCCTCAAAAGTTTAAAATTTATTTTAGCTGAATCATTATGCTCGGAATCGAGTAGTTTGCAAAGGCTAATCAAACTATAAATTATACTTTCGCTTAGGATAGTAATAATAATATAAATAAAATATATATAAGTATAATAATAATTTAACTTTGTGAAAGTAAACAGTAATAAAAAATAATTATACGTTATTTTAAAGCACAAATGAGCATTAAAACTCAGACATATGTTTCGGGATTGCTTGAAATTTCTTTTTCAATGCGACAGGAAGCTCCTTGAAGCTTCCTGTCGCATTTTAATGCTCATTTGTGCTTTAAAATAACGCATAATTATTTTTATTACTATATATAAGTAGTTGGAAACGCACTTTTTCAAATTTATCAACTTATCATTATACATACAAAATTTACATCACACGTGTGTGCTGAAATCAGTCTTAAATTTTTGAGGCAGCGAAGGAATTTAAAATTTTATTGTGATCACGTTTGGCGTTTGGAAATTTTTTACAAAATGTAGATCATAAAAGAAGATTTCGTATTATCGTGACTAATGTAAAGACATCATGAAATCATTAAGAGTTTGAAATAGTGACTAATAGTTATCTTTACTATTATTTTTAATAATTTGTATGATTATTATTTCTTGAAAAGCTTCATGAACATTCAGCTAATCGATTTGAGCTACTCTATTTATGAAAGTAAACTTTATAAAATTATCTACGAAGTTTACAGTAGATGTGGATTTTCTTTAGACGCGTGATGCAACACAAATTTAAGCTTTTCAATGTTCTTCAACATATCCAAATTCAAATTATACTATATTTTCCAATAGCGGAGTTTAAGATCGCTCGAAATCAATGTATCCGCATTATAAATTTTAAAAACGTTAATTACGCACTAGTTGAACAATATTGAACAAATTTTATTCAATGAGTTGTATTGTCTTACATATGTATTGAACACCTGTTTCTTATAAGCATTTATTGCTAAAAGGAAATTGTACTTATGCTCCAATACGTCACAACAAGAATAATATTTCTGAAGAAAATGTAAGAATAACTGTCGAAATGGATGAAATTTTGCGGAAGAGTAAATTATATATTGATTAGTATGTTGAGTGAACACATTTTATAACATCATAAATGTAAATCTGCTTTATATTAATGCACATTTTTTATAAGTAGACTTTTACAGACATAAACGCCAACCAATGCATAAATATAGCTACATATAAGAAAATACTTACCATCAGTGCTTTTTGAAAAACTTTATGGGGAATAGACTAATGATTGAAAACACTTTTGGCTATATATATATATATATATATATATATATAATTTGAGGACCAACTTCAAAGAGAGTCGAGGCACACTTAGACAATTCGCAGCTACGTATCAATTCAGTGTTGAGGATGCAACTCTGGCAAGTAGGCATGTTTATAAGGGAAACATTGACAGTAGAGTCACAAACATAGTTGTCATTGGGATGTAATTGACGATCTGAAAATTGAGCTTTGTCATTTCCATAAGCACATGAACGTGCTTAGTTTTAAAATAAAATATATTTAACTTTTTTTGAAACATCCACATTATTAAAATTTTTTTTTGTTTTTGTAACAAGAAACATGCGTTAACTTATTTATAAGTACTACACATACATTAGTCACAACGTAAAAAGGTTACTAATTGAACCTATTTATGTACTTAAATTATTTCCTACTATCTGCTGTAGCTAAGTATCACTTCTTTCTTCAAATAAAATAATAAAAGTAAAACTATCTTTAAGGTAAAAATATCTTTATGAACGTTTTTTAGCTGTTTGCATCTCAAATCGATTTCCTTGAAAGTACGTGCTACTAAGAACAATCTATTTTAAGTATGATGGATCGTTTTCCAACGCAAGGCGATTCTTTCTAACATTCTTGTATGAAATAAATTTCAAGAAATCTTTACTCGAGTGTGGGAGTGAATTGCAGATGCAGTAAGTTGTACGTACTTGTATCTCGCCAAACAATAAAGTGACTCTCTCTTTCGGCAGTTATTTATCTTATTAAAGTAGATAATGTACATTTTCTCCACTCTCTTCCTTTCATTATATTTAATTAAAACAACTTTATTATAAAAGGAAGGAATTCTGGTGTATGAAATTGTAGAAGAGGAGTTTGCTGAGTAGAGTGGCATATACTTTTCTTCATTGAAAGCGTAAAATACTGTAATTTTTGGTTTTTACCGATAAAAATACTATTTGAAATAACCGTCATAAATAAAAAAATGGAATAGTTAAATTTTAAAAGTGCAATAATGGCAATTTGCAGCTACTTTCCTTCTGCATACTTTAGGGGGGAAAGATACTCAATTAAATAAATGCAAAATCAGTCTTTTTACCAGTAGATTAAAAAAATAAATAGTGATAATAAACACCATACCAGTAGGTTAAAAAATAAATAAATAACAATAATAAATAATATAACAGGAATCCTGTGGACTAGCATAGTAAAATCGAGAAAAGGCAATCATTTTGTCGAGAGAACGATTTTCTGTAAAACAAAAATGTCCTTTAGGTTCTACGTTTCTTTTTCGTTAGAAAAAAAATCTGTCAAGGCACATACATCTCATCTATTTCACTTAACTCGTGTCAAAACGCATAAAAGTAGGAAATTACAGGCTATAAACTGGATTTCCTCCTGTTATTTCCGGAGAAAAAATCCTTTCTGAAAATGTTATGGCCGAGAATTGAATTTTTACGTGTCCTCTGGCTTTAGTTTTTCTCAAAGCTGCATGGAATGGATAAGCATTAATAGCTGATTCATATTCAAGGAAATAAAAAAAATAATAATAAAATATTTTTTTAATATGCTATATGTTTTCTTGCTGCTGGAATATTCTATCGTATAAACTGCTCTTTAGTGAAAGATTAAAGTTAATAACTGTATTACTTTTGGGTGTGTCTAATTAATAAATAAACATTATTTAATTCTTATTTGAAAGAAAAATGAAACAAACTTTCAGATAAGGTTAACAATTTTAGTTTGAGTGTGTTTTTTGACATTAAAGAGCATATTTTCTCTTGGGATAAGTATAAAGAAAAAATATTTTAGTTGGTATGTTTTTTATGTAAAAGAAACACCGTTGTAGACTGAATATGAATTTTTAATTAAGGTTTTTTTAAACATGTATTTCTTTTCTTTAAAACTATATTTTATGGCGTTCGTGTTTTTTTTTTTGCGAGATACTATTTATTCCTCCGATTCAAGTGCTAGGTCTTAAAATTTGTGTTAAAAGAAATGAGCCGGAAAACATTTATCTCTCAGGTTTTTTCTTTCCGAATTTTTCCAAAATTTCTGCATTCAAATCAAGAAACAATTATCATTTAATGAAGAAACATATATCAATCCATTAATGCCCTAATTAATGCTCTCAGAAGCTTAAATACAAAGTAATATACAGAAACTTAAGTAATAAAACACTGTTTAAATCATCAATAAGTAAAAGGTAAAAAAATAGAATGTAGGTAATTGTGCTTAAAAATCCCCGTTCAATTAAGGACATCAGTTTCTAAAAAATAGAGTAGAATGAGATCATCTGATAAAAATCCCCATTCTAATAAGGTCTAAAGCTCCTTTAAAAACTCCCAAAGTGATAAAGATTATTTTTAATAAGGAAAAATAGTATCTTGAAATTCCCTTTAGGAAGAAGAGCAGTTTCTAAAAACCCACATTGATTGAAATGACGGGTACTTATTGCCCCCACTGAAATGAGGACAACAGAACTTAATATCCCCATTTGAAACAGGACAACATTTCAAAAATAGTGTCAACAGCTTCTAATAAAACCTATTAAAATATGGTCAATAGTCCTTATAAAAATTTGTATGAGGAAAAGGGTAAGAATCTTTTTTAAAATCATCATCATATTAAAGTCCATAGTTTCTAAAAATACCCCTTAGACTAAAAACAACATTTCTTAAGTATTGTCAACAGTCTTTTGAAAATCCCCTTCAGAATAAGGACAGCACTTCTTTTTAAAAAAAAAAACTAAATTTGCTCTCTTCAAAGTACACGCTGTCTAAAAGTTTCCTTAAAATATGAAAAACATTTCCTGAAATTTCAAGTAGACTAGCACTTGTATCGAAGGAATAAATATGTCGGCGAAAAAAAGAAAGACGTAATATATAATTTTCAGGAAAATAAATAACTGTTTTTAAAAAACGTTCTTAATTAAAAATTCACGTTCATTGTCCTTAACGGTGTTTGTTTTCCATAAAATATATGCCAATAAAATATTGAAAATGTAAATAGTGGGACGAAACCAAACGGCATTTTTGCCCTTTTAAAAGTTCATTTTTTGGGATGTAATTTTGTTGAAAAGGTTTCTAAATGATAGGTTTGGGAGACAGTTGAAGAAATGAAGCGCTGTTTATAGCCAAAGGAGGTTCTCTGAAAGAAGTAGTGTATATAGTTTGGCTGTTACAATTTAATAAGCACGATTCCATAGTTGAGTCAGTAAACTATGACGTGATATATTAAAGCAGTTTATTACCCCCTTATACATACATGACAAATTATTTTTTTATTTACTCTGCAGAACGTGTTTTATATATATTTGAAATACGTATTTGCTTACATTAATTTGTCAAAATATTTCCTTTACATTTAAATTTCCAAGTTAAAAAAATCGAACATTCACTTCCGAGGACGTTTGTTACAATTATAAGAAATTACTTAGTAATTTTTCCTTTCAGTGAAATTGATATGCTTTATTCAAAGAAAATAAAAAAACGTTGTCGGAGTGAGTAAAACCTACTTTTAATATTCATTTGATTGTAAGGTAAAAAATATTTTTTCTCCTGCTTCCGAAATCCTTTCCATTATTCTTTCAGTGCTATCTTTTTGTATCTCGAAAAACCTCTGCTTTAACATAAATCTTCTACTTCCTTTTTCCGCCGTTTTAAGTTGCTTCGAAACTAGAAGATGGAATATATGTGCCTTAGTTGTAGAAATAAAAGAAGCTTTTTGGTGAATTGAGTGTGAAATAAATTCCGCTGAGTCATAAAAAAATATCAGACGCTGGGTTCTAAGTTTCTTACGAATTTCGAACTTTTTCTCTTAAGTTGCATTTTGTGATAAAAAAAGGTGACTGATATAGCTATATTACTTTATTTCGTCGAAAAAAAAATATGCGTATAATAAGAACCTCTCGTGTTTTTTTTTTTTTTTTTTTTTTGCATGACAGTTAGTGTAATAGTTTAGAAAGAGGAGTGGTAACTAGTTTTTCCTTAACAAATTCTACTTTCAAATATTGTTTTTTGTTTTGCGTTTTTCAAAAACAATTTTTTATTTTTGAAGCGAAATGAAATAATATGCCATTAGCTTTATTTCTACTTAGTGCGCATTTTTGCAATATGTGTTTTAAGCAATTATTCATATTTGATCGCTTTCAAGAACTTCGCCCATTTCCATTATGAGTGGGTGGACATAACATAAGATTATACTTAAAACATCTTTCCACTAAAACAATAAAGTTATTGTACTTATTTCGTGCTCCAGGAACTGTTTTCATTTTGCATTAAAGAACTGAAAAATAATAGTTTTCTACCGGTTTTGCACTACTAAATAATAATAATTATAAATGACATAAAGTTTATAATTAGTTTAGCCTAGTACTCCTACTTTTTTAACTCGAAGAAAAATAAAACTAATTAATGTTTGCGAGTAGCATACATATGGTTGCAAGTCTAAGCAATCCCAATTTTACTGCATAAATTTAGGTACTAAAAGATGCAAAATCACATAACCAAAAGACATCCTTAATATAAAGAGTTTTGAGCTAGAAAAAGTTAAAGCATATACATAACTAAAATCTGTGCTCGTCAGGCGCAAATGTATTTATGTTTAGAATAACGCCTAATTGACACTGGATAGTGCCACATTTGGTGAAATATAGCAAAGTTTCCGCGAAATGACTTACCCACATGCAAAAAACGTTCTTTTCTCCTAATATTTGCCTGTATTATATCTTGATTTACCTTGGAAGTGAACTTTTGAAAACGGCTTTCCTTCACGTGAGGAAATGACTATGAGGAAATGATAAAATTAACATTATTAACTTCTGAACTTCGGGAGTCGTTTAGGGAAATTATTGCACCCACTAATTCCTTTTTAATAAATTAATTTGCTTTAAAAATTTAGGTGAGGGAATGATGATCTCATTTTCACATTCACCTACTATACTTATTCAGTTAGTTCTTTGACATAAAAGAACGTCTCTCTTCGATCTTGCAAAATTTTGTTTTACATGAAAGTTACTCACATGGGTTAAGTACGTGGGCACTTTTCCTACCTGTATATATATGTGTCGTATAGCTGAAACCTCCTGAATTACAATTATTGAGGGAATGATCCAAAATGTGAATATTTTTTGCAAAATGAAGATATCTTGAAAAGCCACAAAATGCATTTCAATACACAGAAAAACCGCTTGAAGTGTAAGTTTCAGAAGATGAATCTGATGTAATAAAATTATAAGTATTTCGGTAAGAACTGGGTATGATTTTGTAATTATGTGTGATGAGAATGACATTTTATAAACCATACCAAAAAAAAAAAAAAGGAAACGGGGGGAGGGGGAAAAGCTCATTTTTAAGATAATATCAAAGCAATATTTAAATTTTACCTTGAATAATAATTTGTTATTTTTCTGTTAATCACCCTTCAGTTAAATCGATTGCGCCTTTTTGCGTGGAATTACCCGTATAGTTTAAGGTAATTTACTTAATTAAATAATAGTCCTTAACTTTTGTTGTCCAGATTGCAACAATTTTTATACCTAAGCGCTGCCCCTAGAATGAAAAATTATGCTTCAACATATATCAAATGGGGCAATGTTTTCCCATTATTTCGTGTTTTTTCAACCCCAGTGAAACAGGCCGAGAACTCAAAAAGAAATGTAAAAAGCATTAAATTTAGAATTAAGCATGTTTTACTGAGTTCTTTTTCGTGAAAGGTTAGGTGGGGTAAAGTGTGCATACAGCGAATTGTATTCTTAAAAACACACAATTAAATATATTAATAATTATATATGAGATACATAGTTTTCTAAACTGTGTTTGCTAGACTTTCTATTAAATTATGTCTATTATAAGTAACTCAATTTAATAATTTTTGCATATCACAAATAATTAACAAATATATCATATACATATGATAAATAAATAAATAACTAATTGACTAATCACTTGTTATAGGAATTGCTTCTTAAAGACACAATTTTTGCTTTAAAAAATTGTTTAAATTTATATATGCCAATAAAAAAAGTCCCCGCCTTTACCTCGAACTCACTGGGTTTTATTTATCTTCACTCTTTAGCAATTATCAGAGTTCATCTAATGGATATTTTTGCATCTCATCAGCTTTTAAATAGGAGTTGAATGTAAAACCTATGCAAGAGCAATTGATAAAATCCTTTCACTAACACATTCTAAGAAATACAATTGCCGAAGAAAGAAAAAAAGAATTCGCTTGCGTGATGCGTAGAATTTTTTTCCTGGACATAAAACGTTGACAAGGACAATAGCCACCACAACAGACCAAAGAATCTTGTCAGCGTTTTCAGGAAAGTTCTCGTTGTTTCCCTTGTCTAAGCTATCAGAAAGCAGACAGCTTCTTCATTTATTAGTCTGTATTCTTTCTTTTTATTGTCTCTTAGTTTGTTGTGCATGCCAAGAGAAAAGTTTCTTTTATGTAGAACATGAGATAAAGCGAATTTAAAGAAATGGATGTCGGTTTCAATTTAAAAGCAAGTTTTGATTTTTATAAATGCTCTTTCAGATATTTTTGTGTTATGAAATGAACTTACAGGAAATGAAATTACTGAAAGTATGAAGTAGTTCTTACTTGGAGTTTAATCGAGCAATTCATCCTTTTTTTTTATGAGATGAGATATTTCAGATGAAAAAAACTTAATAATGCGACAAAGTAAATTGATATTATTTAATGCATTTGAAAGCTTTAGGATAGCTATTAGGCATTGCATTTTAATGAATGTATATATTAATGTAAAAAGCAACAATAACCCAAATAACACAATGCCTGCTCTGTGATTTTAGTAAACTTGTGGTACTATACTCTTGTGGACATTTTGCAACAATAGAGTGCTTACTGCGTATAAATTTTTCCTCTACTGTTTTAGTTTTAGGCTTATGTAAAAATATCACTTTATTTCAGAACGAACTAAAAAATAAAATAAATAATTAATTTAAAAATTTTTTTTTTTTAAAAACGTATTTTTTTAAATTGTTAATATATAGATTTTTTTCTTACAAAGTGCAAGCACTTTAAAAAATTTAAAGTGCCAAAGGCTGAAATTTAAAAAAAAAGGCTGAAAATAAAATTTTATGAGTGTTATGAGTTGCTCGGCTATTTGATTCCTTTAAGTTTGGTTAACTGTTCTTAAGTCATTGACAGAGAACATAATTATACCCGGGGTAAGTCAATTTTAAAAGAATAATTCCAAACACATAAAAAACAAGATTTTTTTAAATGACGGTGATAAGACACATGGTTTCTATTAAAATAATGGATTAATCGAACAACATATGATTTCATTATATGTAAACAATGTTATCACGTGTGGCGTGAACATTGCACAAATTACTATGTTTTTCATTATTTAGCAAACTTTACTTGTAAATGCAATAAATGTGTCAATGCCTAAGGATAGAAAATGTTTCGATGAAAATAGAAAGACGGCAAATGACTGCGTTAAAAACAGAGAAGTCCTTATCTTATGGCAGCAGAGGGGTGTTGAGAGAGTTGTCTACACATTCTTTTCAAATGTCTTTCAATTTCACGCCTCATTTTCATCAGTACGCCTCAAAGAATTTTCTGAGTTTCACATTTTGACAACCTCACATAACATCAAAACTTTGTTTAGGTAAATGCGCCATTATTTTCCGCTACAATGGTCCCAAAAACCAAACTTTAAAAGAACATCCATTTGAAAGGAAATGAAAATTACAGCTACATTTTATAATTTTATTTTTTTTGCCAAAAAAATAGTTTTAAAATTAATATTGTTAAAATGATATAAATTTTCATGAAATACAAATTTTATTAAAAGTATATAGGATAAGGTCCTTAGTTGTGGATCAGCTTACCCGTTACATAAATATACACATTCGTATACTTATGTAATGGGCTACGTATAGTATAAATCATCCTGATACCTTTCTACTAAAGTATGGAAATATAATTTCTCAAAGTGAACTATAATTTTGTGTTTGTTTTAAATCAACAAATGTGCCCTCTCGCAATTAAAATCTCCTTAAAAAAAGAAGCTCACAGAAAGCAAAACTATGTCAACCATCTCCAGCAATAGAAAAATGCCGTACAGCGATGAAGTTCTACTTAGTTTTTAACCATTGCCTCATTAGAGACATAAACGTAAAATGCCGAAACAGAAACATAACATTAAATATCAATTTACAAAATTGTCATTTCAAAATTATAAGGGGAAACGACTTCCTTGCAGATCTTAACATTTCTTGCCTCATTTAACTTCGTGCTTGGAATTTGAAATCATCTTTTAAGTAGATAATGTAGCAGAAAAGCAGTTTAAAATAAGCAAGGGCATTTTGTATATTTTTTTCTTAAGCAACTGTCCGTAAGTGTTTATTTTCTACTTCTGGATTTTGAAAATAATGTTTATTTTAGGTAAACTGCTGTTGAAATGTTTATTACAGTAAATGTTACATGTCATTTTATAGTTGCATGCCTGCAACTGTTTTGAACAGTTTTGCTCTTTGCCTAACGTATAATACCTGTAGTTTTTCTTTCCTATGTATATGTGTTTGGGTTATAATTTATAACGAGCTTACTAGAGGTTTAAGAAAAGAAAGGGAAGATTTGCATTTCGAAGATATTAGAGGGTAAGGTCACAATTTGTGGATCAACCTATATTTATTGGTTGATCATGGAGGCGAGAGTTAAAATGAACTTTTTCATCCACAACTTTTAAATCCCTTTGACTCTTTTGAGGTTCATGTATTGTTATTTTTTTATTTCTTGCAAATTAAAAAATTGGCATTTGATCTTCACAATTAGCACAAAGGTTTTAATTGATCTACAATTAAAACCTTTGTGCTAATTGTGAATTAAGAGAAGGAAGGGAAAATGGGCTCTGCGCCTCGCACCAGTAGAAGGAATATAGGAGCAAATGTAAGTCTCAAAGCTAATATAGATTGACGCGTATGGTAGAGAACGGAGCCTAAAAGATTGAGGAAGGTAATTTATTTTAATAATAACTATTAATAATAATTATTAAAGCGCTCGATGCACAGAATGGTTCATATCCTGAAATTAAAATTTAATAGTATGCATTCAACCATGAAACATACAAGAAACGCCAATGGAGATAAATTTAAAGATTCAGAGTACAGACTCTTTGATCCTCCACTCGTGTTCGATCCACAACCAGTTACTTTACCCCATTGTGCACTGAGGAAAATGAGTCTACTCTCTGAAGGAAAGGATTGGACCCCTACAAAATTTGTCATAATAATGAATGATTAGGTTCAACTATTCACCACACCAAACATTTATTTATTTATGCATTAAAATTACATTTAAAGAAACTCTTAAACAAACAGTGCCACATTGAACCACATGCCCCATTGGTAACCGCTCTCCCATTAATAATTTAAAGAAAAAAAACCCCTGCTTATAAGCTTATTAAACTGCTTATTAATTGCACCGTAGTTAAAAATACTTCATTCACGACTTTTAGCTACGTATGTTGCATTGGTCTGTCATTTTTTGCAGATTAAATTTTTCAATGGAAAAATGAGTATTTTTGCATGCATTTTCACATTTTCTCCTGCAAAAAAAAAAAAAAGAAGAAGAAAAGTAAAATTGCTGTCCAAAAGTTATGAGACATTTTTTTTTCTTTTTTGCTGGCGAAAATAACGTCTCTAATACACTTTTTATTGTACTATCCGTCATGAGCTTTTATTTCTTTTAGAGTTAATAGGAACATAATCATTATCTGCTGGGACCTCATTTAAAAATTATGAGAAGTAATGAAAGTCAAATATTTCACTATTATTCACTAATGAAGTGAAGGAAAAAAGTTTGCGTTGAAGTAGAAAAAGTCTTTACAGAGGCAAACATTGGTCCGGGAAAAAAATCAATGCAGAAAATATTATTTGCCGAAGTATTATTGCAGTATTTTTTACTAAGAATACGAAATTTCTCTTCGATAGTGTTTTCAGAAATTTGCATGTGATGTCTTTGGTTTTGATGGATCAAATTAAAGACTTTTGACGCTCCCCTACAGACATGAAACTTTAGAAATATATGTCGATTTTCTGCATGAATTATTAATATTTTTTAACCCCTTAAAACACGAGTTTTTTTTTTTTTTTTCTGAAAAACTAATATTGTGTAAGTTATTCTTTGCAATTTCAGGTTGTGGAGGGGATGGTGACTAGGGAGCGGAGGGTGGGGTAAAAATATATAGAAAGAAATATTATGCAAACTAAGTGTAAACGGATGTCAGACGGGCATTAGAAATAAAGTAACGCACGGGCATGGGCAAATTTTCCGGTAACTTTCGTCCGTGTCAGACACAGGCAAATGCGTTAAGGGGTTGATGAAACTGTGACCACACTCTCAGAAATAGAGCTCTCACTTTTGACGATTCTTCAATCGTCAAGAAAAGTTCGTCATTTACAACGATTCTTTCCAGACGCGATCACGTGACTTTAAAAAGTTACTACATAAATTTCGCCAATTTGACGAATGGTTTACTCGGAGCATTTCTCAAGAAGATATTTCGTCAAATACGACGAAAGCTTCGAGAGATATGACCATGCGTTTCCCAGAGTGCAATCTCCGTGATCAGGGTTTATACTAGGGATGTAACGAATATTCTGCCACTATTCGGTATTCGGCTTATTCGGCCCGGCCGAATAGTCATTTCATCACCTAGCCGAATATTCGGCCTGGCCGAATATTGATGGACTATTCGGACGAATAGTTCTTCTGTAGTAAAAATGTAAAAAAATAAGAAATTAGCATATTTTAACATTTAAAATTGTATTATAATTATTGCAAAAGAATACATTAGTATATACAGTTTTAATAAATAAAAATAATTTACAAAAAAAAAAATACTTTTTTTAAACCCTGTTTTAGTCTTCACTGAACAAAAACAGATTTTCAAGTTGTAATATTGTATTTTATATTTAGCATAGGCTCCCAAAATAGTTAATTATGATGGAGAACATGAAAAATAAATTTTGTTATTATTAACAACGTTAAAGTCAGACTTTGGGTAGACTGATTTTTTGTGAATATTGAGTAAGAGAGAAATGTAAAAAGCTTAGAATATATAATGAATATTTAAATAGTATAAGGTATTGATATTTTTGAAAATAAAAGTATATTCCAGTCAAGTGTATTAAACTGTAATGGATCTTTTAAAAAGAGGTATTTAAAAAAACCTCATAACTTCTGGCTAAAACAAAAATATTAACTGTTAAAACTTTTAAAATATCTTCATAAAACAGTTTGAGCAAGGAAAACGTTCACTGCGCAATAGTAGTTTCATTTGAATTAAATAATTAGTAAAATAATGCTAATGCTTACCACCATAAAACCTGTCTTTTCTATTCCTCCTTTGGGGGCCGTTCATAAATGACGTCACGTTTTTCCCATATGTTTGACCCCCCTCCCCCCCTTTGTCACAATATGTCACACTTCAGCGGACTCCCCTCCCTCCCTTTGTCACGCGTCACGCTATGTTGCATAATGCATGATCTCACACACTTCTTGTTACCCCCTCCCCTTGTCATAATTTCACAAACCCCCCTCCCCCCTAGAAGCGTGACATCATTTATGAATGATCCCTTGGGTGAAATTCTTAGTTTATTACATTCAAAACAATAGAGAAAATAGATTAATGTTAAACAGTTTTAAATTCTTAACGAACAGAATTAAATCATGCATCATGGATTGTGTGTAATTGGTGTTCTACTCTGAATAATTTTAAATTTGCCAAATACTTTCTATTACAACGATTTTCTAGAAATTTTAATATTCGGCTGCCGAATATTCGTTATTCGGCCTAAGACACTGGCCGAATATTCGGCTTCGGCCTATTCGGTCTAGAATAAATGGCCGAATTTTCGGTATTCGGCTATTTGGCCAAATCACTATTCGTTACATCCCTAGTTTATACAAGATCAAGTTTTCTCCATAAAAAAAAGAAAATTGTTAAAATTAAGCGAAAAGTAGTGTAAATTAGAAAACTAAGCATGACTATTCTAGCAAATATTTTTCGAACAAAAAAAGGTGTCGCGATTCGGATCACTCCCATAAAAGTGAATAGTAGGTGCTAGACAGACACATGTAAAGGCTGACATGCACTGACATTTCTCTGTTGTTGTAGCCACTATTCATTTTTTTTTTTAATTATTGGATTCACCAATTTGTTCTTTTATTTGTGTATTTAGAAGTACTTCTAGAAAAGATTTAGCCTTCCTTAGCGTTTGAACTTATTTCTGACCTTGTGATTTTTATTGTATTAGTCCAATAAGCGGAATAAATGTATTCGAATAAAATATTGAGCGTTGGAGAGAAGATGTATTCTTTACTGTCTTAAATTTCCTACAAATTGAAAACAAAGTAAAATATTTTAAGAATGCTTCAACAGATGAAATTATCAAATTCATCGCGTAAATGTGTTTCAAACCTTTGATCATATGAATGCGATGCTTCGTATAATAAGTAAGTCAACAAACCCTCTCGATTCATGTAATATTTGCACTCCTTGGAAGCGTTTGCAAATATGAAAATCTTCCAAAATCACAAATATTTTTATTCAATCTGCTCTGAAAAGAGCGGGAAAAATAGATAGCCGTTTCTAAGCTGCAATGCGTTGTTAAAACGAGTTACCAAAATCAAAAAGATATAATCTAAAAGTTAACTAACATTGAACATTGAAATAGTAGTCTTAAATAATCAGTGGAATAATTAACATATCTAGGAATTCATAAAGCTGTATTTCAAGCATATGTGACAGTTATCATCTCCCCTGATTCATCAGTTAGTGAACATTAAATTGTAATTTCATCAGTTAGTGAGCGTTTAATTGTATTTTCATTAGTTAGTGAACATTTTATTGCAGCTTTGGATCACTCTGCGTGTAAACAGTACTTTTGTGTAATCGTACTTTGTGTAATATAAACTTGTAATTGTGTAATAACTTTGTGTAATCGTATAATAATTTGATTTTAGTGTTGAAAGTGATAGTCTGAAATATGCATTTTTAACAGAAAGCAATTAAATCATTACATTACAACAATATATGCTTAAAACATGACAAAAATATCATAATTTTGTCTGTTTTAAGGAACGTTTAAAGATTATAGAAGAAATGCCAGACATATCACCAGAAAACATAGTTGTCTTCAGATCTATATTAACTAGTTTAATGAAATGCGTAGAAAACTAAGATTATGAATTGAAATATCGAAACTTTTTTTTTTTTTTTTTTTTTGTTTTTGTACACGTCAAGAAGATATATCATATGTATCTAGTAACGTGCCCAATAAAAAGAATAAATAAATATAATTAAGCGACGGAATGGCTTGTTTTCTTGTCATTTAATTTGTTTGTGCTAGTAAAAAAATAAGGTACATAATTAAGCATGTATTTGTAGCAACGAATGTATCTATGTTAATTTGACAGTAGAATTACACGGGGGAAAAATAATTATTTTTTGCTGAGATAAAAGTTATCGCGAAAGTGAAAAAAATAAAAAAAACTTTTTAAAGACTTTATTTTTGGAAATTGAAAATGAAGCACCAGAACACAGAATTTTTGAATTTTAATATTTAAACTGTAACGGAAAAAATAAACGAAATTATAGTTTGAAAGATGAAACATGACATGAAGAATAACATTCATATTTTATATCTAGACGTTTGAAACATAAAAAATTGGAGCAATACCAATAAATTGCTTCAGTGGAAGACTATGAATGTCTAGAGCATATTCGCAAGAAATTAATCATATTCATGAATTGTATTCTCTCTGAAATATTTTTGTTCACATGTCAGAAGGAAATGCGGAACAAAATAACAAAATATGTCCTTTTTAAGATTTATTTTCTTGTAGGTTTGATGTATTTCCTTTAAAAAAGTGTACTGATATTATTTAAATGAATTGTCTAATGCAGTATGGTTGCAATCGTATTAGCAAATTAAAATTCTTTAAAATACTATTTTTTTTTAAATGAGTAAGGCTGTATTCACCACAGAATTTTTAACTGAATGATTTTATTTTTTGCTATCTTTTTATTTTCACGGAATTTTAAAGTTTTTCTGACATAACAATTAAATTTTTTTGAATAAACTTTTACAGATATTTTTTATAAATATATGTTTATAAACATATTATTTTTATAAATATGTTTACCATTCTTCAACCTTTTCAATAGCTTTAATTACAAAACGTTGTGCATTTTATTAGTGTTTCTGCGTCGGCTTAAATCACAAAACTTGATTTCCTAACTAATTGGGTTCTAACTTTAAAAAAAAAAATACTAGAACGTCTGTATGTAACATAGAAAAAAATAATTCTTTATAAGACGAATTTCGACACATAAATGGACTTTTTGTAAAGTCTTGAAGTGAAAGTCTGTAATGCTGATTTTTTTGCGTAAATAAAATTGGATATCTAGACGCGAATACCTCTCAAGATATCGATTAAAAATCATTTAATTATATTTTCCTCACATATGCGTATGATTAATCTTGACTAACTTTCGAGAATTTAATAATTTATTTAACAGTTATATAATTATTTTAATTATACAAATATTATCACAGCAAAAACAAAAAAAAAAAACTTTCATTTTTTGTGCAAAATGCGCAGGAAAATAAATAATATAAATAGGTATCACTGAAAAAAGGAGAAAAAAAATATATATACTAGTCGACCCGTGTGAAATTCCGCACTGCGCACCAAATCGTATTGTGTGGCATTCCATTCTTTAAAAATTTGGGAGAAAGGACATTATGAAGAAGAATAGAAAAAAGTAAACGGGTGTTGGTACAAAAGAGGACATATAATTGAACACATCAGTACAAATAAATGTTACCTATTTTTTATAGAAGGATTATATTTAAACATCTTTAAATACTATGTTGGAAGTGATAATATGATCATCGTTCACTTTTTAGCTGTACGTATCTGCAGTCCAGACATGAACATCATTAACTGTTTTTACTCGTGAAAAAGCTACATATGAAGAAACGGGTTGTCGCAAATACAATTCCTGCTTTGTGAGATCGAAAAATCGACGTATTCATTAAAGTCGTCCTTCTTCTTAGGTGAATTTAATCTCAAATTTAAGAGAAGCGGTACATCTTCAGACTATGGGTTTTCTTCATTATTAGCCGGCACGATAAGCTTTAAAGTGAGGGATAAATCATGGAATTTGATAAAGGAATAAGAAAAATCTCGCGGACCGACAGAAAAACAAGTTATAGAAATAATGTATAAGATATCTATATGTACATTTGTATTTCACTTATTTTATGTACCTGACAATATATCTATATATATTGTCACATACATATATATATATATTGTCGCCAAAAGAGAAGTAACACCATGAAGTATCTTCCTAATTCCATATTCCTTACTCATAAACGTTAGGACCACTCTCCATTTTAAGAAGACCAGGAACACAGCTAATGCATGATAAGAAAGAATGTAGAAAAACTTTTCCAAACCATTTTACCAACCCATTAGTGCCACCACAGAGCTTCTAGTCACGTGTATCCGAGTAGCGAAGAATATATGAAGTGTAGGCAACTGCGTTTGCTTCGGTGAAAGCGTCTGGGGATTTCAGATAAGCCAAACCTCAAATCCCCATTGCCTCTTTTGACCGGATTAAGACGAGAAATCCTGAAAAAGTAGATTAGGAATGTTTCTCGAGCTTCTATTTGTGTTCATTTAGAAAAGTGCAATTTGAATCTTATTCTCTTATTCTCGGGACTTGTACGCAGGCGTTTCTCTTCCTCTTGATTAAGAAAAATGATAGTTTAAATTGGACTTTCTGTTTCTTACGTGCATTTCTATCATATGTTTTACTAAGGAGTTAGTAGTCGACCCACACGCACACAAATACACAATATATATTAATCACTAACAACAATAACGGCCCTTGCAAACTAAAAAAGTCATTTGGGAGTATGGTAGCATGCATAATCGCCTTTTTTCTGCTATTTGTTAACTATTTCTGCAAGTAGAATTACGGAGAAATGTAATGTTGTAACATTTTTTCGCAAGTTAGTTTTTTCTCCATTGTAAGCTCTGCTCTGCTGTACTGTCATATAGTGTACGTAAGTTCAATTTTGTGCGTACTCAGATTAATATACTAAAAGATAACTATTAAAGAATGTAGAAAAACTAAAAGATACTAAGATAGTACTTATTATGATTAAATTGGTTTTAGAATGTTTTCTAAACTTTATTTCTGAAATTTCTATTAAAACATGTTTGGCACATGTGTATTCTGGTAGATTAACAGTCATACCTCCCTATTTCATTTATTAAGATGCTATCCCGTAATTTTAAGTAAAGCAAATTATTTTTTTAAGCATAAATGTTACTTAAACTTGAAATCAAAGAATTTTGTTTTAAACTTATGAAAGTCACTAAGTTCCTGTTTGTGATATTCTGATAGAAGCTAAATATATCTGAAATTTATTTTTCTGCACTATAGTCCATATCGATTCAAGGGGGGGAATTACCGTCATAATCTCACTTTCGACAGATTCTAAATTTCGTACTTGATATCCCGTACAGTCCAAACAACATTTTTTTTACTGCTTCATATATCAAATTTCAAATTATATGTATATATATACGTTTATACGTTTTTATTCATTTATTTATTTATTTTTGTATAATCACATTTGTGACACGATTGCAAGTTACTAAAGAAGTCCTGAAACCATATTTTAAAAATACAAAATTAAAATATGATAGTTCCTCTAGATATTTTAAATCATGTAAAACGTTTTTTTTTTCTTAATTACAAAACTAACAAGATGTGAAAAAATGACGTCAGACAATACTCTTGACAATTAAGTCTTAGTGAAAATAATGTTTTAATAATTTTGTCATTTCATGTAGTAAAACTATAGAATTTTATTAAAAAGCTATAATTTCCGAATAATAAGCCATTTTGTTCATTAAAAAAAAAAAAAACGATCTAAAGAAAACACATTTTTAAAAATAATTGTTCAGAGTCCTTTTATATCACAATTTGGAATCTTACAGTTGAAACAGGAAAGACGATAAATATTTTAAAACAATGCTAGTTTGTTAAATTGAATTTTCTAACAATTTCAATGGCTGCTTTTAAGAACTGACGATTCGTTGTTCAAATAATTATCAGGCTAATGGGCCATTTCGTATTCCGTTATTGTTTCGAGTAGCGTTGAGTACTAATGAGCTTCGTGGTTTGGTTACCGACGATGGATGAGGATAGACAAAATTCTTTAACAAGTGCAAAAGGTTGTAAGTAGTTGTAAATAAAGCTCTTAGAATTTTGTCGTTACCTTGAGAGTTGAGAACATATACATCACGCTAAAGAGCTGTGCTTCGTACTATTCAGGAAGTTCAAAGCATTTGAAAGATTTTCATAAATGCACAAAATTATTTTAAGGAGAAATTAGCTAGTTTTTTCATAGTTGATGAAAGTATTTAAATTATATGTACATTTTGCTTATAATATTACAGAAAAAAATGCATGTGTCAAAACTAAAATTAATGACTTTTCTAGAAACAAAGTACAAAAAGAAAATATGATCGGTTGAGCCAAGGAAGAAAATCACTATTTAATAATGAAAAGTGTTATTATTATTTTTATCTATTGTTTTTTTAGTGTTAACCTCATGTTAATTTATTCTTATAGTTCAATGAACTTTTTGTTATAAGTACTTATTTTTTGACAAGTATTTGATTTAGGTACAGTGAGTTTTGACAATAATTTAACAATATCAATAAAGCAAATGTTTGTAAAAGGCGTTATTATTTCTCTTATAACTGCTGTTATAATTATTTTCATAAAAAGAATAACTATTGCAATTATCATGAAATTTCAATAAAAATACCAGTAGGAAAAGGAACCTATACAGAAATATATAAATATTTACATTAGAGAAAAGTTTTAAAAAATGTTTTGTTTTCTTGTCGTTGAAATAGTCACCATTTTTCTCTCTTTTTCAAATAAATTCTCTCAATATTATCTCTATAAACCAATCTTCTCCAATAATGCGCAATTAAAATTCTATGTAAAACTGAAACATTAAACTTACTAATTCTATTAACATTTCAAAGTGATAATTAATTAGAGAAGGTCAATTTTGCCAATAAAGATGTTATTCCCAGCTTATTTATTCTTTTAATTTTACGTAAAATTAAATAGGGTTTTGTTACAAAAGAATATATCTCAGTTCGTAAGTGAAACGTTTTAAATATTAGTTAAATATTTTAATTTGACAACAATGTCATTGACATAGTCCATGTCAATTCAGGCAGGTAAAGAAAAAAATCTTCCCTTCATAGCCTCAGAACTTTTTGAGTTGAATATATGTTAAAATTTAGTAAAATACCGGTATATTTTTTTTTCCAAAAAAAAATTGAAGGCAGGAGGTACAGGCCGCAAAAGACGGCGTCCTCAGAGCTATTTCTGACTTGCGATGTTCGACAAATATATTTTGTTGCAGCATTTTTTTTAAATTTGATAGATAATATCTGCTCTTTGAAATGAAAGGCTACGTTTTAAAATATATGTTCTTTCTTTTTTTAATGTCTGTGTTTTGTAAGAAAAAAAACAAAGTTGGTTACATGTGTAAGATCGCCGGTTCACTGCCGTGGGTGGTTAACTTTTTATTACGTGGGATATTGAACGTTACAAAAATTTAATAAAATAACATTATTGCAGATGAAAAAGTTACCACTGTATGTATAATTGCGAGGGAGGGATAAGATTGAAACTTGGTTCAAAGTAGCGACCAACAGTTTCAAAGTGGCGACTAACTTTTTTGGTTTACTGAACACTGGCCACCATCATTTTTTTTAATCTCAAGCATTACCGTGCGGATACCACTAGTAAAAACATAAAATACCACATGTTTTGTAAACAAAATACCCACCCCAACCTTTTATTTATGCATTTCTGCCAAAATGCTCACGAAATCTGCCAAAAACTTTTGTGTATTATTATTATTTATTTGCAAATCTGTGTATTTAATTGTTTTTTCCTGCTGTAGAATCGCATACAGCGAGGGATCTTGCAATGCTTCCTATATACAAATTTTTCGCAAGTCAGATTTTCCATTTTATAAATTTTATTTAAGTTAGCAAAACGGAAAATCTGAAAATCGAAATATTTTTAGAGAATAGGTATTCTAAGGTTGCCCGGGAAACGTTATAAAAAATCGTATTTTCTTTCCATGTTTTAATCGTTTATCATGTAAGAAGTTTTTGCTTTACATTTCAGTCCAATAGCGCAAGCTCTTTGTATTTTTAGCATAAACAAGATCAGATGATTATCTCAATCATGAATGTAACGGAAAAAGTGAGCACTTAATTTCTGCACATTAGGGCACAATGATATCAGCAAATACCATCCTTTCGCTGAAACTAGTTTTTAATGTTGGACAACATTACGTACTATTAGTAAGAGAAAAAAATCAAAAGGGTGTGCCCATTAAATTATATATAACCAATGACAAAGAAATTTCGACAAATGACAAAGGGTTACAACGCAGAAGGATTGCAACAAATATCTTCACAACTGCCTTCGGTGGGAAAACAGCATAACTGTGAATGATAAAAAGGAATAGATAGCATTTTTAACTTGTACATATATGCTGAAAACGCCGTGAAAAATTACTGTTAAGCGTATTTTATGTAGTAATTATAATTGCTTCATCAATAAAACATGATTACATTTCTCTATGTTTGTGAGATATGCTCCTAAAGTAAATATTTTAAAGGGTTGAGTGGTAGAGCTGAGATAAAGTAATTGCTGCAAGGGAAAGAATCCCAATCTCTTAATGAAAGTCAAGTCCTTTCAGTTGGGGAGTAAAGTAATCAGGATGGGTGTGTAGAGGTTTTAGCGCATCTGTTGTTCTCACAATCAATAAACCCAGAATTTCCAGTAAAAATTTCTCCTCTTCTAGGAATACAGCATTTTCTGGTCAAAATATGAGTATGAATCTTACTCATCTACATTACAATATTTGAGTATTTCATGTATGCTTATCAGTACTATTCAAAACCCCACACTCTCAACATTGATATATATATATATATATATATATATATATATATACATACACTAAGTTTAGATAATTTTAGTATAATATCATGTACTATATTATCTAACTATTAGTTTTAGTTTCATAATAACTCATGATTTTCCAAAATCAGTATTTTTTTATCAGTTGAAATTTGGTATCTCTTAGGGCAGTGCATTTTAGGAATTTGCGAATTTAGAGTTGTGAGATTTAGGAGCATTAAAATGCTATTTTATTCGATTTGAACCATTACTTTGTTTGTAGATGTGCCGTATCATTCAAAATCAGAAAAACACAAGGCACAACTTCCTGTTAGTAATTTTTACATATATAAATCTGCACATAATAAGGAAAAAAAGGAAAGTGTTGTTCAGCATCATTGTTTCTTAAAATCAGTAGTTGCCAATTACTTAATACAGCTTCACGTTTGCTTAAAAGTTTTACGCTTGAAAGAATGATCACGTACTTAAAATTGCATGCTTCTAAGAATGATTTCATATATAGGTTATTTCACTAAATATTTACTGATTTACTTTCACGATTTTATTGTGGGACATCCTTTTGGTAGAGTAATAGAGCATTCTACTAATAATAGAAATAAAATTTCACGTTAAATTAAAGCACAAATGAGCATTAAAACGCAGACATATGTTTCGGGATTGCTTGGAATCCTTTTTTCAATGCGACAGGGAGCTTCTAGATGCAAAACATCCAAATGAAGCAGACAGAACAACAAAAACAAAGGAATGTAGTTGGAAGTACAGAAAGTAAAAAGGAATGTCAATAAAAACAAAGCAAAAAAGACAACAGCGTGCATAAAAATGTGAAAATACATGAAAATTGCAAAAAAATAAAATAAAACACAAATAATAAAATAGAAATAAAATAAGTACAGAAAATACCAAAACAAAAAGCAAAACAAAGTACACATGCAAAAGAGGGGGACGGGGGGAGAGAGAGAGAGAGAAAAAAAAATGTCACAAGAAAGGAAAACAACAAGAAAACCAAGAAAGAACAACAAATTAAAGGAACTTATGCCAGACCTGTGAAAAATAAGGAGTTGAGGAAGAATCATTAACCAAATTAGAACTATTCCTGTTAATATGATAAGCTTCCCAAAAGTCAAGTTCTAAAGGGGAAGAACATTTTTGAATAATTTTCCCAGAATTAAAATCAAAAGAGTGGTTGGAATTCCAACAATGTTGAGCAATGCTAGACTTATTCAGCTCTTGCTTTCGTACATAACCTTTATGCTCATTTAACCGAATTTTCAGAGAACGTTTTGTCTGTCCAATGTAAGAAAGGCCGCAACGGCAACTAATTTGGTAAATACCCCAAGTATTAAGTTGATCGACAGGATCTTTAAGAGAAGAGAAGGAAAGTTTGTTGCTTGGAGCAAAAACAACTTGAAATTGAAACCTTTTTAGGATTTTAGCAATACGAAAACTTACAGAATGAAAGAATGGTAACACAACCAAATTCTTTCTAGAAACCACATGATTGGGACCAGAAGTTTTTTTAGATAGTTTGTAATGAATAGAATCAATTAAAGAGTGAGAAAATCCTCTATCAACAGCTACAGCTTTCAGATAGTTGAGTTCAATCTTGAGAAGCTCAGGAGAAGAGCAAATATGAATAGTACGATGGACAAGAGCATTAAAAGCCGAATATTTTTGGTTGGGAGGATGAGACGATAGTCTGTGAGGAGGTAAAGAAACAGCGAAAGGTTTACGATAGACAGAAGTAGTGAAACCAGACTCACTCCTAGAAATCAAAACATCAAGAAACGCGAGGCTACTATTAAGTTCTTTCTCACAAGAAAACTGGATATTAGAATCAATGGAGTTCATAATCGAAAGAGCATCATCAATACCTAACAAGTTACTGTCCGTTAGGACAAAACAATCATCCACATAACGAACATAAAATTGAAATTGCAATTTTTGGAATAGTTTTTCCTCAAAATAATGCATATAGAAATTACTTAAAATAGGACTAAGAGGACTTCCCATGGCCAGGCCATCTACCATAGCATAGAATTTACCATTAAATACAAAAGTGCTCTGTTGCAAGCACACACGAGTAAGAAAAACTAATTCCTCAATTTCCACAGAAGTAAAATGGAATTCAGAAAGCCTTTTCCTGAGGCAAGTCAAAGCGCCATCAACAGGAACATTAGTAAACAAAGAATTAACATCAAAAGAGGCCATAACCGAATTATTCGGAACGAAGTTATGAAGTTTCTTAACAAAATCGGTTTAATTTTTAACAGTGAAAACATTCCGACTCCTAAGTGGAGAAAACACAGAAACTAAATACTTGGAAAGTTTATATGAAGCAGTGCCAATATTGGAAACAATTGATCTGAAAGGAATACCTGCCTTGTGTACCTTCGGTAAAGAATAGAAACGCGCACAATTAGCAACAGAAGGAATCACAGACCGTTTAGCAATCAAAGGAATAGAATGAATAGACTTAACAGCAGAAGAAATAGCTTTTAACTCCTTGTCGCTGGGATCTTTATAAATGTCAGAATAAGGACCAGAAGCAATTAAATCAGTTTTTTCAACATAAGATGATTTATTAAGAACAACTCCATTGATTCTAATATCCAGTTTTCTTGTGAGAAAGAACTTAATAGTAGCCTCGCGTTTCTTGATGTTTTGATTTCTAGGAGTGAGTCTGGTTTCACTACTTCTGTCTATCGTAAACCTTTCGCTGTTTCTTTACCTCCTCACAGACTATCGTCTCATCCTCCCAACCAAAAATATTCGGCTTTTAATGCTCTTGTCCATAGTGCTATTAATATTTGCTCTTCTCCTGAGCTTCTCAAGATTGAACTCAACTATCTGAAAGCTGTAGCTGTTGATAGAGGATTTTCTCACTCTTTAATTGATTCTATTCATAACAAACTATCTAAAAAAACTTCTGGTCCCAATCATGTGGTTTCTAGAAAGAATTTGGTTGTGTTACCATTCTTTCATTCTGTAAGTTTTCGTATTGCTAAAATCCTAAAAAGGTTTCAATTTCAAGTTGTTTTTGCTCCTAGCAACAAACTTTCCTTCTCTTCTCTTAAAGATCCTGTTGATCAACTTAATACTTGGGGTATTTACCAAATTAGTTGCCGTTGCGGCCTTTCTTACATTCGACAGACAAAACGTGCTCTGAAAATTCGGTTAAATGAGCATAAAGGTTATGTACGAAAGCAAGAGCTGAATAAGTCTAGCATTGCTCAACATTGTTGGAATTCCAACCACTCTTTTGATTTCAATTCTGGGAAAATTATTCAAAAATGTTCTTCCCCTTTAGAACTTGACTTTTGGGAAGCTTATCATATTAACAGGAATAGTTCTAATTTGGCTAATGATTCTTCCTCAACTCCTTATTATTCACAGGTCTGGCATAAGTTCCTTTAATTTGTTGTTCTTTCTTGGTTTTCTTGTTGTTTTCCTTTTTTGTGTCAATTTTTTTTTTTCTCTCTCTCTCTCCCCCCCGTCCCCCTCTTTTGCTGTGTACTTTGTTTTGCTTTTTTTTTGGTATTTTCTATTTGGTTTGGTATTTGTATTCTCTCTCTCCCCCCGTCCCCCTCTTTTGCATGTGTACTTTGTTTTGCTTTTTGTTTTGGTATTTTCTGTACTTATTTTATTTCCATTTTATTCTTTGTATTTTATTTTATTTTTTTGCAATTTTCATGTATTTTCACATTTTTATGCACGCTGTTGTCTTTTTTGCTTTGTTTTTATTGATATTCCTTTTTACTTTCTGTACTTCCAACTGCATTCGTTTGTTGCTCTCTTATTGGTGCCTTTCCTACTACTTCTACTTCCACTTCACACTGCCTTTATTCTCATTGGTTTACAATTAATTCTTAGGCTATATAAGCTTTGTTTTTGTTGTTCTGTCTGCTTCATTTGGATGTTTTGCATCTAGAAGCTCCCTGTCGCATTGAAAAAGGGACCCGAAACATATGTCTGCATTTTAATGCTCATTTGTGCTTTAATTTAACGTGAAATTTTATTTCTATTACTTTGCACAAAGTTAAATCATTACATTCTACTAATAATTAAGACTACGTAATAAATTCCTCACAAGTACAAATTAAATGAAAATTGTCGCGTAAGATTTTTATCATTAAAATATCGTCCTTAATTATTTGTATTCTAATGACCATAAAATAGTTATAATTTTCAATTCACCTTAATTTTTCCTATTTTTTTTCCTGTGCGAAAACACTTTTCCTTTCATAAACGACATAAAGAATATTAATAGGTAACTGCATCTAGATATAGCAATATGGAACTATAGAATCAAATCACGCACCATAACTTAAGTAGGAGCTTGGATCATTTTCTGGTCAACATATGCTTATACCATAGTTGCTGGGTAGATATATGTAAAATAAACATGGCGAACTTCTCTTGATTATGGGCTAGATTAGGTCTTTTGACAACCAACATTGACGCAAGAGTGGTGTAGAACTTCCCCTGCATCTATATGATGGAAAAATCCACTATTTTTGTTCTCCAAATCGTCATTGTTAATTGAGCTGAACACGTGGATTAACGACCTTTAATGACGGTGACTACCGAATTTTCCCTTCTTCAGCTTGTTTAGCGAAATTTATAGCCTTATTTACATTCAGCGTGCTTTAAAAGGTACGATTGTGTCCATTCTTTTGAATTTTTGACAAATGTGTCACACAAAGGGGTAAACGATGTTTTATATGTCCCACCTCAATGCAGAAAGTATTCGAGTTTTGCCTTGTGCAATGTCTTCTGCATAGCGTCCCTCGGTAACAACTACCACATATTATACTCTTATGTTTTTTTAACTAACAGTAAACTAGCCGTAGCATCATCAGAATCGTGCGGCGCATATCCGATTATTTTTCTATTATTATTATTAGTATTTATTCATTTTGATCCCCGTATGTATAGGAACTGTTTTGTCAAGTTTAACTGCTCTGGTGCCGAATAAGTTTTATTTCCTATTCTAATTATGACTTAATATCAATAATTTTAAAGTATACGTATAAGCGTAAAGCTTTTTTTTAGACGTTCGAAAATTCAGAAACACCATGGAGTGATGTCACTTTCGATGGATCAGTAGATAAACTGTGTGTATTTTTTAATAAGAAAATCCTCTTTTGCCTGAAAAGCTGCGATACTTTATTCTTTTTACAGTTACAGTTTAATATAATCCGCTCCTCCTTTAGATCCGTCTTCAGCTGGAAGTACTGGAAAACAAAGGATTTTTGTTTTGCTTTTCTAACTTTAAACGAAGCAAAGCCAATTACACTAGGCCTATTAAAGTTATAAAAAAAATAATCAGTTAAGTGTACGTAGCTTCGTGGACGACTGTTAGGATATTGGAGGAAAAAGAACATTGGTATCGTTGCAACGATTTGTTTTTGAACAAATAGCTAGTATGGTTAATTTATAAAAGACGTATTTACATTTTCCTAAGTTTACGGTTAAAAATCAAATGCGGAAACTTTTTATTTAATAAAGGCAAATCTAATGAGATCCACAAATCTCTTCTCATTGAGAAAAGTAGGCAAACATATATTTTGTTAACATCAGTTGCGAGTTTTAAATTAATCACAATCTTAACAGATACAAAATTGCGTCATTCAAACATTTTGTGAAAATGAAATAACCAAGTTAATGTCTAACATAGATTATCCGATTTGCGTATAAAAAAACGTAGCTTAAAGTGGTTGTTTATGGCTCTTAAAATGTACTTTGGAACATTTGTAAGGTTAAAAATTATCCCTTTACAAAGAAAAAAAAAGAAAAAAGGTAACAATAGGCATATTGCGTTTTGAACATCGTTTTGAAGAGTAATGCACATTTTCTATTTATTATTATTTACCATAAATTTTGCAAGTTAGGCACAAAGTAATGTATAGAAACTATCCATTTTCTAAATTCTATCAGTAATATTAAATTTAACATTGGTGTACGAGAATTAAAAAATATTAAATAATTGAAATACAAAGATATTTAACAAGTTTAAAAGCAGTTTATCTGATGAGATCTTAATTTACGAAACATATTTTGCTTCAATGTTTGCATTCTGCATTTGCTAAGTAGTTAATTATAACGTGTTAAATTACTTTCCAAAATCTAGATTCAAAATGCAAACCTCATTAGCTAACTGCTGCTTCAATATGTACATACAAACCAAATGGTTCATTACCTAATGCATTATTTAAATTCCAAGTTGTCGTTTGTGAAAACCTCGTATTTACATTGTTGGAAAAATTCCCTGAACACTATATCCTTGTTTCGCAAATAATTGCAACTTTCATTTACATCTGTGCTTAAGACATGATTTGTCTGGAAACAATTTGCAATGAATAAAGTACCATTCTTTGCAAATGCGCGTACAGCTTTTAAATTTGGTTAGAACTTGTATCCCAATAGAAAACACAGTATATATTGAAAAGAAAAAATATTTCACACATAGAGGGGAAATTATCAAATATATTTCAAGACATAAACATAGTATTTTAAATTCAAGAAGTATATTCCTTATATTGAAATACAGTTCCTTGACAAATATACTCCTACCATGCGCGCATTAATGTAGTACTGTTAAAAGCCGAATGTTTATGTTTGAACTACTAAGCTTTGCTAACCGAACCGTAGTTCATTGTTTAATACAAACGCTGTGATATTTTATTTTAGATTGTTACCCACCAAAATATCCGTCAATAATAGTTGATTGGGAAAGTGTAGTTATGTGTTTCTGTACCCCTAACTATGCATGTTTATCAACTTAAATTAGGTTGATTAATGTATTTTGTCTTTCTCATGCCTTTATATGCAAATTTTTCCCGTTGGCTCTTTTATTTTTTTTCTCGTTTACTTCACCTGTAACTGATTTTTTTTCTTCATGATTTTAGAAGTAGTCTATTAACCAATGTCATTATGATTTGAGTTAATTTAGTTTGAATTTCAAATGAACTGGTATTAAAACTTGTGTTTGTATTAAAACTTGTAGTCATTTAATTTTGAACAAAATAAGAACTACTTAAGTAATTTGAGCCCGATCGAATATAAACCAGTAGTTCAATTCTAATCATTTTGAATGTAGAGTTTCGTAATGTAATGTAACAAATAATGTAGGAAGCCGCAACACATTATGAAATTTGACTGAATCAAGCTAAAAATGCATAAAAATTATGTAGAGATAAATAAAAGAACTTTCTCATAGGCGAGAAAATAGCTTTTTTTTTGTTTATTAGAACTGCTAATGCCATAGCAGAAACAACAACAAACAGTTGCCATTGGTAATGTTAATTAGTAATTAATAATTACCATCGGCAAAAACTAAATAAAAAACAGTGTATGGCGTTCGACGTTTTGAGCATTTTAAAGTACCGTTTCAGCATAAAGCGTTAGAATGTTAATTTTTCAGCAAGGCGAAGGCAGATCAAAAAGTTGACAGAAAATAAAATAATTTTGCAGCATTTTTAGTATGGACAAATGGAACCTTTTCTAGCTAATAAAAATCAAAAACAAATTTTGTTCACTCCACCCTAGTGTAAACTCTAGTTCGAGGAGTTTTTGATCAATCCTTATCAAATTAGCACACATTTTCTTTATTCGCTCTATTTCAACTTCAATCAAAAACAAAATCTTTATTTCTACTTTTTTTTTTTATTTCAAAAAAAAAAAGGAACACAAAATGGTCAAAAAGCGTACTTAATTTTCACATTCTAAAAAAAATAGAAATTTAAATTAATTCTGTTACTCGCTTACGTATTTTATTGAATAATAGTTGTTCGTACTCGCTTGCGTATTTATTAAATACTAAAGTAATATCAAATGCCGGTATTATGTTTCGCTTGCATTCTGTCAATTTTTCTGAAAATTTGGTAAAGATGTGTGTAAACCGGCGTGTTGTAAGCCAAAACAAGGCGAAATAAATTGGTATTGCTGAAAGGAATTATTATATCTTTTTGAATATGCGTGTTATTTTTACGAAAATGAGTATAATTAAAATACATAGAAAGAAAAACTATTTTGTACAAAGTATAGCTTATTTGCGGCAAAATTGCAATATTTAAAAGTCAAAAAAATCGAGTTTCTTCAGTTTTGTCGGTACTCTAAATGCGCGCTTTATGGACGTTTCACAAGAATGTATGAGCTCAAGCATATTTGCATATGACCAAAATTTGTATGTATTTATCTAGATATTTGAAAAAATGTCCAGCGTTGAAAGTTTCTTTCAAATTCTGGCTAAATGGTATACCAGTTACTGATTTATGTGTTCTCCGGGTCTGAAAATAACTAACGCTGCCATATTATTTGCCTTTTATTGGTAGATGCAGTGGAGAACTTGTAACCTTTAAAATTTGCTAAGTACTTGGAACTGTTATTAATTCAAAAAAAAAAAAAAACAAATTGATAAGAAAATCATAGCTATTGTTATTGTTTGTATAATTAGCAATTTTTACCGTTATTCAGGTAGCGAAATTACTGTATGCTTTTAATCTTGCCGCTAATTTATCAAATAGTAAATATTATCATTCCTATATCAGTTTTCATCTATCAGTTGTAAGTGTAAGAAAGTAAAAATTTACAGACTGGTCAATTTGAGAATAGCTCTACGCCAGAAAGGCGCAGGCTTCATACTCCCAAGGTCGTAGGCTCAAGCCTGGCCAATTTTCACTAGGTAGAAAATCGGCAGCGCCCATATCGTATGATCATGTGGCTTGTTAAATATCCCTTGAGTGCCCATTTGGCGTGGATACTTTCGGCTAAATTAAATTCCTAAAGCAATTTCCAACAATTAGATCTCAGGCGCCGCTATCTAGGGGGAAACTGAGTGTCAAAATAAAAAAAAATGTGAAAATGGTACCACACTGATTGTGGTACGGCTGAAAGAGTTGGTACCAAACTCTGGGAACGCACTAGGCCTACAATGGTTAAGAATCAATACTACGCAGCCCATTAGAAAAAGAGAGAATAGTTCTACTAGTATTTTTAACTTAGTTCTAATGTAAATCAAGCATACGTCGTTGACAAGTGAATAAAACTGTGTATAAATGTTTAACTAATTAATTCACATTTACATGGTTACTTATTTATATTCGTAAAAGTAAGTATTACGTAAAAAAGAAAAGTTTTGCCTGGGAGAAAGAGTGTGAAAGACTTCTCATAAGACAATCCTCAACCCCTTCAAAGCTTCCTTAGACCAGATTACTACCCGAAATGCTCTTAAGTAGATTATAAATGTTACTTTCTTAATCTTCATTCACTATTCTTAGTGAATGTCAAATCTAATTCTTCTATAGGTAAGAAAATCCGGGCTTTGTTTTTCATGAGATGGGAAAATATGTAGTATGCACTTGTCATTATGTTTGTGACCATTGCATAATATACCCTTTGGAGAAAATGTTTATTATTTCATTTTCAACTGTTCAGTAATTGGTTGTATATATATATATATATATATATATACAATATGTGTGTGTGAAACACTAAAATTGTATTTCAAAAATTTAATTAGTACTCCCGTTTCAGCTCAAAAGTATTCAATTTGTTAAAGTTGCGTAACTATTGCACTGCTTTTTAGTTTATTAGTTACTTTTAGGTTTCGTGCTATATCCTTAAGGGGAGTCGAAGTATAAAATAGTTTTGAAAAATGGAGTAAGATAATAATTTGGGAAATTTTAGTTACAAAAGTACTTTATATCTCTCTCTCTCTCTCTATTATATATATATATAAATATATAATGTATATATTGAAATTAGTATTGTGCAATTCTTTTCTTCAAGCATACTTGCGCATTTCTCGTTTGCAAGCATACGCTGGTAGAACTAGTACAAAGATTATGTTGCAATAAAAAATAAAGTTCATAGCATATTCGGAGAATACATAATGACGTATATTGCTAATTATTAATAAATAATTTTTTGTATCATTTTAATAATCTTATTTATTTGTGACAAGTATACATATACTATTTTTATATAGATTTCAACGACAAATATAAAAACTTATAAACAAACCAATTAAATGTATTGAAGCAAACAGTAAATGGCCTTCAACAAACCAAAATTGTTTTTAAAAATATTTTTTCTACATATACGATCAATGGTAACGCCTAAATGGATATTTTTCCATATCGTAAATCATACTCTGAATGACATCAGAAGGCATTTCTCTTTTCTTCACTTTAAAGATCAGCAAAAGCTCAAGACATTTACAATTTGATTCTTTTTTATTTGGTCATTTCCCGTATCCATAAAATCTAGAAATTCCTTTCAAGTTCTGCAAGAAGTTTTAGGCACAGCTCAAAAGAAGGAAAGTTGGATTTCATAGGAACACATTCTAAAGAATCTTAAATTTATGTTTAATGCATAAACCCAACATACATATTGGACGTAAATGTTGGTTTGGCTCCTGGGATAAATTATTGAATAAAATGAAGCTAGTTTTGAGTCAAATTTATATGTATGTTTGCTTTTCTCTATGTTTAGCAAATGTTAAACAGTTAGATATATTTCTGGAAGTAGGAGGCAATGATAGTTTTAATGTTTTCATGATGAAGACATATTTGATCAATGAAAATATGCTTAATCTTGTTTAACAGCAAAACACATGTTTACGCAAATAGGGTTTTTTTTTTTTTTTTTTGTAAAAATAAACGGGAATAAAAAGTTAAATACTTCGTATCAAAAGTATTTTTTTAACTCAATGTTGCATTAAAGCATTGGTAAAAATTGAACCATTTATTAACACTAATATAATTATTAAGATTGATATGCATACATTTCACACTTTTCGTAATGAAAATGCAGATATACCCAAATATGTTTCTATGGAATAACTTTTTTAAAATTTTTCCCTTCTACGTCTTCGTTTTGTAATATAAGGTACAAATTACGTCTGAATAAAACTTACAGAAAAATGTACGTGTATTCTTCGGCTAAATTCTTGTTAGCCTACTTTTCCATAAAAGTTTTTTAAAAGTAGTGTAAAAGAAAGCTTAATGTATCGTAAAAATATCGTTAAGAATAAAGAAAAGGCAAAAAAGAGTAAAGTATTTAAATAATGATAGAGTTTTGAGATGGGCAAAATGTGTGTGAGTGTCTGTCTGTCTGTCGGTCAGTCAGTGAGGGAATTGTACGTCTTGCGAGAGCATTGAATTTATATATTTTATTTTTTTATTTTTTTCAATTTTGACCGGTTCATTTAGCTCTATCAGGGAAATGTAAAGCAAATTATATAAACCCTGTATGGGGCGTTCATAAATGTTGTCACGCTTTTTTCCCATATATTCGACCCCCTCCCCCTTTTGTCACAATATGTCACACTTCAGCGCCCCCCCCCCCTTTGTCACGCATCACGCTATGTTGCATAACGCATGATGTCACACTTCTTGTTACCCCCTCCCCTTGTCACTTTGTCACAATTTCAATAAATTAATGAATGAGTAAAATAATTAACTAGTAAATGTATGAATAAAGGGATGAATGAAACAAAGGAATACATAAATAAGTGAATGAATGATTTATGAATAAATTAATAAATATGTACTTACCACCAAAGCATGTGTATTTGAAGCAATTAAAAACTAAAGCTAAATGAGATGTATCTTTATCTCTCTTGAGAGAAAGATAGCTAGATAATGATAAGTTTGACAATGGTGTATAAGGGAAAATAGACAGGTGTAGTACTAGATGGAACTTCTTGGGTAATCTTGTATTGCCAATTTTTCTAATATGTATAAATTCAGAACCAAAATAATGAGGGAAAAAGAATTCAAATATTTATAAAAAAAATGTCATTTTTAAAACCAATCATAAGCTGATGAATGTTTTAATGTATCATTAGTACAAAAAATACTATCTATAAAAAATAGGGATAAGTATCGGAAATGATAGTAAATAAAGTGTATAAATTATTAAATAAGCTGCGAACAATTACACTGTGCAACACGAAAAATGTCCTTTGGATGAAAATGTGTTTCTTATGCCTTTTCGGCTGAGAATTACGAATCTGCAATTAATTTTTGCCTATCACGTACCATTTTCCCAAAATTCCACGTTTTCTCCACTTAGGAGTCGGAATGTTTTCACTGTTAAAAATTCCACCGATTTTGTTAAGAAACTTCATAACTTCGTTCCGAATAATTCGGTTATGGCCTCTTTTGATGTTAATTCTTTGTTTACTAATGTTCCTGTTGATGGCGCTTTGACTTGCCTCAGGAAAAGGCTTTCTGAATTCCATTTTTCTTCTGTGGAAATTGAGGAATTAGTTTTTCTTACTCGTGTGTGCTTGCAACAGAGCACTTTTGTATTTAATGGTAAATTCTATGCTATGGTAGATGGCCTGGCCATGGGAAGTCCTCTTAGTCCTATTTTAAGTGATTTCTATATGCATTATTTTGAGGAAAAACTATTCCAAAAATTGCAATTTCCATTTTATGTTCGTTATGTGGATGATTGTTTTGTCCTAACGGACAATAACTTGTTAGGTATTGATGATGCTCTTTCGATTATGAACTCCATTGATTCTAATATCCAGTTTTCTTGTGAGAAAGAACTTAATAGTAGCCTCGCGTTTCTTGATGTTTTGATTTCTAGGAGTGAGTCTGGTTTCACTACTTCTGTCTATCGTAAACCTTTCGCTGTTTCTTTACCTCCTCACAGACTATCGTCTCATCCTCCCAACCAAAAATATTCGGCTTTTAATATTAAAATATTGGCTCTTGTCCATCGTGCTATTGATATTTGCTCTTCTCCTGAGCTTCACAAGATTGAACTCAACTATCTGAAAGCTGTAGCTGTTGATAGAGGATTTTCTCACTCTTTAATTGATTCTATTCATAACAAACTTTCTAAAAAAACTTCTGGTTCCAATCATGTGGTTTCTAGAAAGAATTTGGTTGTGTTACCATTCTTTCATTCTGTAAGTTTTCGTATTGCTAAAATCCTAAAAAGGTTTCAATTTCAAGTTGTTTTTGCTCCTAGCAACAAACTTTCCTTCTCTTCTCTTAAAGATCCTGTTGATCAACTTAATACTTGGGGTATTTACCAAATTAGTTGCTGTTGCGGCCTTTCTTACATTGGACAGACAAAACGTGCTCTGAAAATTCGGTTAAATGAGCATAAAGGTTATGTACGAAGGCAAGAGCTGAATAAGTCTAGCATTGCTCAACATTGTTGGAATTCCAACCACTCTTTTGATTTCAATTCTGGGAAAATTATTCAAAAATGTTCTTCCCCTTTAGAACTTGACTTTTGGGAAGCCCATCATATTAACAGGAATAGTTCTAATTTGGTTAATGATTCTTCCTCAACTCCTTATTTTTCACAGGTCTGGCATAAGTTCCTTTAATTTGTTGTTCTTTCTTGGTTTTCTTGTTAGTTTTCCTTTTTTGTGTCAATTTTTTTCTCTCTCCCCCCCTCCCCCTCTTTTGCATGTGTACTTTGTTTTGCTTTTTGTTTTGGTATTTTCTGTACTTATTTTATTTCCATTTTATTCTTTGTATTTTATTTTATTTTTTTGCAATTTTCATGTATTTTCACATTTTTATGCACATTGTTGTCTTTTTTGCTTTGTTTCTATTGATATTCCTTTTTACTTTCTGTACTTCCAACTGCATTCGTTTGTTGCTCTCTTATTGGTGCCTTTCCTACTACTTCGACTTCCACTTCACACTGCCTTTATTCTCATTGGTTTACAGTTAATTCTTAGGCTATATAAGCTTTGTTTTTGTTGTTCTGTCTGCTTCATTTGGATGTTTTGCATCTAGAAGCTCCCTGTCGCATTGAAAAAGGGATTCCAAGCAATCCCGAAACATATGTCTGCGTTTTAATGCTCATTTGTGCTTTAATTTAACGTGAAATTTTATTTCTATTACTTTGCACAAAGTTAAATCATTACTAAATGTGCATATTTTCGTAATTTATTATAAATTGTATCTTTCTTATTGACAATGAAATCGTTGCCATTCTAGAGACCTTTTTAATGAACTTGGGTTACTTTAACGACATTTTTCAGCAACAAAAGCTTTATCTACTTCTCGAAGTTTCGAGATTTTTACAAGACGACAAAAACATTTTGTAGACTACTTTACGGAGAAAGAAAAAATAGTATGCTGCTGTGATGTGAATGTACTATTTCAAGCATTAAGACATGAGCACAATTCAGCAGAGTGACGCTTGTTTATCAGTGCTCCTCCATCTAAGTAGTTTTTGTTTTTTCATCCCTGTAGCATATTCTGCAAACACAAAGGAATTTTCAAAATTTTAGGTGGCAAAAGCATGTCAAATTAGCTACTTGTAATGTGCCTTTTTTCCACAATTGTACATTAAACTTCGGTTATCGAAATATTTGTAAAAGCTCTGGACAGAGGCTTTCTTGCATTTCAGGGAAAGTTTTAAAAATTAAGTGAGGCAAAACTAAAAGAAAGGATTTTTATTGGCCCACAACTTAAGAAAGGTCTTTCATGATGAAGAATATGAAAACAAACAGCGAGAAGTCGAAAAATCTGGCTGGCCTTAAAATCAGTGTGCTCACGTTTCCTTGAAAATGAGAAAGCTGAAAATTACGAAAATCTTGTTGTTGGCATGATAAAATGCTTTTGTATTATTAGGTTGCTATATTGCATTAAAACTACCTTTTTGAACTCTCATATGGACTTCTTTCCTCAAAATCTTGGCGTAATTAATGATGAGAATGGGGAAAGGTCTCATCAGGGTATCTGTGTTTTAAAAGCGTTTCAGCGGTCGATAGAATGGAAGTATACGAATTGAATATTGCTAATTTGTTATCAGGGCACACCAACAAATGCCCACAAGATGAAACGGCCAAAAAAAATCTTTTTTGTGTTTATGTTTTCAATAAGTAAGCCGCAGTTACATTCTTCTATAACCAAATTATATCAATATGAGAAGTGGGTCTCCGGCAAAAACGGTACGTGATGGACAATTTTGGTTTGGATATTTGAATCAAGCACCTCTTGTTTATATAGAATGACGTAGTTTCATCTAAAGGACAAAAAAAAAAGCTCAAATTTGTTGCACAGTGTTATTAAAGTCTAATTAATCCCGAAAGTAGTTTGAATTTAAATATAATTATTTTTTGAAGAATTTTCTGACTATATAGATTATGGATACTGAAAATTAATTATGGGCCGGATACAGAATATCCGATGTTTTTTATGAGGGAAGGGGCGAGGGCGAGGGCTGTCCCGTTCAACCTACCCGTGGGTGCCATTGTACAACATAAATATTTTTTAACAGCGAAGTATGCTATATGGAAAATTGTGTTTGGCAGATTACCGCTTATTTCTGCTGTAGTTGTAAAACAACATCAAAATAGTATAGCTTAAAATGAAGAAAGCGAAGCTAACTCTGATCTAAAAGCGATCCGAAAGACGTTCGTAAGCAGTTCCGGGGGTTGATGGGCGGCAGCGAGCAGGGTAGCCCCCTAGTTTTATAAATAATACATTTAATTTAGCACCTAATCTGTAAAGTGTAATATATAATAAAAATATTAGTAGTTTTGTAGTTACGCACGCATATTTAAGACCTTTAATATAGTTTAATTAGTCTAACTAGGTTTTAGGGCAATATTTTCTCCGGCAATATCTTTTAGGGCATTTTTTTATCAATAGGGCAATGTATATTTTACAGAAAATTTTACACATCTAAAATGTAATTTTTTGAGGATAGTAAATTTTAAACTATATGACAATTTTTGATTCACACTTTTTTCACTTTGGAATTTGCGTTATAACGATAGACTAGCATTTTTTTCTCTGGCGTTTAGTCATGCTCAACTGCATGTATTTTCAAATGATTTATTATATTCTTTTATAACTTGGTTCATTACATGTAATGCTAAGAAGAAAATAAATGTAGCTGAAATATGACCTGGAATTTTCGGAGCAGAGAGATTACCCTTTTTCAAAAATAAAGGTGCGAAAAAAGTATATTATAAAATTCAGTACTTAAGTTCGGAAGCATTATTTTTAGCTTTTGCTCATAAAAGGCGATGAAGAAAAAACTAGAATAAGGCTACAAATGCTAGAAGGGCTTAAGATGTCAATTTATCAAACTTTCAGCGAGATGACCTTTTTTCTTTCTTTTTTCAGGAAATAAGTAGTGATGTTTAATAGTTGTTTGTTGTCAGGAATTAAGCCTAGCAATATTTCAAAGAAAATTCCCTACGCTATTAATGTTACTAGACAAGCAAAGATTCGCTTAGTACTGAAGTTGAGTTCAAAAAAATAATTGCACTTAAATTCAGTGAAATGTGTATTTTATTTTTAAAAGAAAAAAAATGAATCGCTAATTTGAAAGAAAAAAGAAGAATTATAATAATAACAAAGGTAATTTTGCAATTTTCCCCTGCTTTTTCTAACGTGCATTTTAGCTTCTGGAAAATATTATTCTTAGTAAACTGTTAGAGATATTTTTCCATGCAACGCAATGAAATGCTTAACGAAATATACTTTAATTGCACTTAAATATTTTAAATTTTTTTAAAATGTAGAAAAAATTGTTCAAGATAAAACTTCAACTCTTTTAATGAGTAGTAGCTTTAAAAAACCTGCTTTCCAAAGAATTTTTAATTTCGCCCACGTACATATTTTCAAATGTGTAGTTAAATTTCAGGAAATACATTTGCCGTCACGCCTACGCTAAATAATTGCATGAGGCCGGAAAGTTTCAAAATAATATCTATATATGTATATAATGAATTTTTATTATAGATTCTAAGAAAATAATTGTGTAGCTTTGAGCATGTTACGTGTGTGTTTGTATTTCCAAACAATGCCTTGGTAAATGCTGCATTGAGTTAAATCGGTAAGTAATTATTTTAATTGTTACTTGATTTAACTTCATTTTTATCTTAGAAATAAATTGCTCGGAATTTAGATTTATGTATATTGCAAAAAACCTTTTTAGGTGTAAGACTCCTTGATTTCTCAGGTTGAGGAATTTAGATTTTGGATAGGTACCTTTGTTTGATAGCATCCGTTACATCAATATTACTTCAACTAGTACTATAAGAAACATTGTGTTATATATTTAATAAGAATTAATCTCACGTCTGAATTAATATCTATTTTCAGCAATGTCAACTAGAACATATACATATTATTAAACATTATCATGTTCTAAAAGCTGTGATTGACCAAATGTTAAAACATGTGTCCTTATTCTCTTATTGTAGGCAAGTGACATTCTTACTTAAAGCAATATACAACCTAAAGTGATTTAAGTTGTTTAAAACAGTGATTCTCAACCTGTGAGGCGCGCCCCCCTAGGGGGGCACGAGCACACGAGAAGGGATGCGCAAGAATATCCAAGAGAAAATATTACTTTAAAATATTGATTAACTGACTGAAAGGAAAGTACATATACACATAGAAAACAAAATACATTTCGACATATTTCATAACTTATTAAAGTAAAACAAATTACTAAATTAAAACTTTCTCAATCAAAACATATTAAATGAAAAACAAATTTAATAATTATTAGTGATATCCTTGGGCCTGTCTTGCAAAGCAAAGTTTTTCGTAGCAAGGCTTAATATTGGAAATAGCCACTCTCAGTTGTTTCTATATTTAACCGAGATCTATAGTTTGTCTTCAAAGAAGCCACAGCAGAAAATCCAGTTTCACAAAAGTAGGATGTTGAAAATGGTAATAAAATGCGAAATACCTTTGATTTTAAAGCAGAAAAATCATCCTCTACTCTTGCCCAAAATGCAAATAGTGATTTATTACTAAACTAATTTTATTACTAAATTACTCGTTTTTACTCTTGTTTTGGCAGTTAGTTAAAAATAATTCAAAAACAGATTCCAAAGTACTTAATATACATTATTGTTATATACATTTTATGGTAAGTTGGGGGGGGGGGGGCGTGATGAAAATTATGATAGAAATTTGGGCCGCGAAGATTGAAAGGTTGAGAAACGCTGGTTTAAAATCAACAACTATCGATTATAGGTACGTAATATTTATGTGTAGTTTTGTAGCAAACTGTTCCTTCAAATATGACACATAAATACAAAATAAGTAGAGTCAGTGCATTCTTTTGTTAGCCTACTTTCCTGCAAAAGTAAAAAAAAATACTAATAAAGCATGAAAGAAGGCTTAATGTATCGGGAAAGGGAAAATGTAAGGAATCAAAAAAAGTCAAAGTTAAGTAAATAAATAAAGACTGAAAACTAAAAAATTTGAAAGTAGGGTTTTGAGATGGGCAAAAAATGTGTCGGTCGGTCTTTCTGCCCCCCCCCCCCCCTAATGACTTCTGAACGAATTGTCCGATTCGAAAAACTCTTTTCCCATGCGAAAAATCTCGGCGAGGAAATCTCATTTCTATATTTTACTTTTTGATTTGAACAATTTTTGTTCAATTTCGAACAGTTCAAAAAAATTTAACATTAGCGCCTATGGGCAATAGTGAAGCAAATTATGTAAACTCAGGGCACAAGATCCAAGCTCCTATGATCAAGCTTAGTGGGAAAAGCTGTCGACGTGAAATATTAATTTGTCGCAGGGAAATAATTTGCTTTGTCGAAATTTTACTATGTATATATTATAGTATCACGCAATACACTTCCTGCTGTTTCACTAGCTTTTTTTTAAAATTAAAGGTTATACACCCCGAGATGTATATATATAGCGCTATTTTTAAAAGTTTAAATTACTTGAAATAACATCCCACTGTTAAGCTATTCTTAATTTCCATTCTATAGCTTTCTTTTTCTCTCAATTCGTTTCACATTTTGTATTGGAGCAGTTATTTATTTTCTATCCATTATATACTAGTTAATTAAAACCACGAAACCATAAAAAAACACATGTTGATATAGTGAGTTCTTCCATTTTCGCATTACATATCCCATGCATTTTTATGATAACATTTTATCTAGTTTTTGCATTATCTCCTCCTTGACAAGTAAAGTAATAAACCTGCGTTTACAGCCACTCATCCAACAGGCGTTATGGAAATATAACATAGGAGCAGTCAGTATTGCCTCAGCTCTAAATATCATTTGGAAGGTGGAAATGACCGGCATGGTGAATATTTATATCCCATAAGAGGGTATCCTTTACATCGTTAGGATGCGATCGTAAATTCGTCCTCTGCATGAGTAGATCTTGAGGAAGCTTTAGTTTCTATTTCTAGCAGTGTTTGGTGCGGGAAACGCTGCAAACGATCAATGAAATATTTTAATGCAGCAATATAGAATATTGATTTTTCAAAAAGAAATGTAACATAATATATGGAATAAAAATTCTTTTGAGATGCGTATCCTGAAGTATAAGGTATAAGTGTGTGAATATTTTTTTTTTTGTTTTAAACTCAGAAAAATGCCGAAGGTGAAATATATTGCAGCGCAACTATTACAATTTTTATTTCTAATGCGCGTAAACTAGCAATCGCGTGTTCTAAACAAGGTACAGAATTTTCTTATTCAATAATTATAATAATAATAAAAGAATAGCGCAATATATTGATTGGTATCACTTTCTCGCCTGTTCTCTAATGCATAAAGAATTCAAAATACCAAACACTTCTATGGTCGGGATAGAGGGGGTGTGATTGCTAGTACTAGTTTATTTTATTTGATTTATTAAGATTTTTCATGGTGGAAATAATTTGTAAATAAATTAAAAGCATACCTAGGTTTAGAATCACGTCCTAGTTGCAAAGACAATTATGTGCAAAAAGCGCTGAAAGAAAACAGAAAAGTTATTTTTATCATGTGCACCATTAATCGTGGCCCGATAAAGCTGAAGAAACTGAAGACAACACAAACTGGGCATTGAAGATGAGAAGTAATGATGAAACCGCTTTTCCACCCAGCAAAATACGGCTGCTATTTTCTAACGGCTGAAGAGTTCATCTGCAAAGCAGGTGGCCGGTAAAGGGAGCGATCCTCCCCGATAGGTTTCAGAACTCATGTGAAAATGAGTAACCTGAGAACTCGCGAGTGAGAATTTTTCTCACGCCACGTATTTATATCAAAAAAATTATAGTAAATGAGTTATTTTAAACTAAAAAGCATTTTTCAAATAAGAGCTTTTTTATTTATTCTAAACACCAATTGTTACCCCAAATAGTATTATTCAAAATATATCGTAAGAAGTACTGCTTTTATGAAATCTTATGTAAATGACATTAGGTACCTTTTACTTGTGGAGTACAAAATGTTCCTTATGAAAACTGAGAAATAAATTGTTTTTTCAAACTAAGTATGTAATGATAAGTTCAATTGATAAGTTTTAATAATTATTTTTATAATTATTTGATAAGTTTTAGAAGAAGCATTCTCAGCTAGAGCCATTTGAACCAACGGCCTTCATTCCATATGACAAATAAAAATGGTTGAAACCACTTACTTCGCGTTTCTAAATAAGCTGGAAAGGAAAATGTAATATTACTTAATTTTGTTAAACAACTGTTTCACCGAGTCAATTTTAAACGAAAGCCTTCACAGTTTTTTCGAAGTCTTCTCTATGTTGCCAATTCATCACTCACCAGAGTAAGGTTTTCAAATCCAGTACAAGTGTAGTTGTGAAATTTGTTTATATTTGCCCCATGTTTACAATTACCGAAACTGACCCTGTATAACAGTTTATTGTTACAGTGGAAGCACATAGCCACTGTTTACAAGCAGAAATAACTAGGACTAGTGTGGCGGTGCTAGTATATTATTGGTACAGCAACCTTAGTAGGAACGACATTTACCAGTACACATAGCTAATGTAGCTGAACGGCGCTTGGGATATCAAAAGCTCCTCCTACGCGCCATTTATTTTAATTTAGAGACGGTATATATCCATAATGTATCTGATATTGCTATATGTTTAATAGGGGAACTACCTAGCTCGATTTATCTTAGGAAAACTTCTGTGACCCCAAAGAGAACTGTCAGCGCACAGTAGAATTTTTAAGGCAAGGGCATTATAGTTTTGGGTATTCACTCGCACAGCACAAGTACCAGTCTTACCAAAAACCGAATTCTAAATCCTTATTTATTTATTATTTTTATTAATCTGTGGGTACACTTTTCAAACAGACAATTAATTGACACCACCCACATTTTTTGTTTATTTATCTTTGTTTAGTTTTTTTAACCTTTTTTTTAAGTTTATGCGATTATTCCAATAAATAACGAGAAAAAAATCTTTTGTATACACCTTTTTTTTTTACAAATATAAATATTCTCTCCCTGTGTTGCAAGAAATGTTAGTTCTTGTAAAAAAATACTTTTAGATATGATTTTTTTTTTAAACATTTTTTACATTTCAAATGGAATAAATCTCATCTAGATACCTAGAATTGAATATTCTTTCCATGAGAATTTGAATTCAGCGAAATCGAATATTCATGGCACTAACTCGCCGCTCAAAATCGCATAAACTGTATCCTTCAATAAAAATGTAAGAAAGAAAAGAAAAGAAACTAAAACTTTTATTTTCAAGTTATCAATATCATATTTCTCTTATCGAGTTTTCATTTCGACTGTTAAGTTGTTTAGTTATTTATGCATTTGGGAAGACGTTCGAGTTAACTGTTTTAGATCTATTTTGCTGGGGAAAAAAACTGAAAAGTAAAGTTTTTTTCTAAATAAAATAACTATGGGTATTTCATTTTTATCTTTCAATTGCCAATTAACTTTATATATATATACATACAGCGCGTGTCGCATGACATCATTAAAATTTTCCCTAATACATATGGCTATTTCGTTAATGTAAAAAGATAAACAAACGTACGGTTAGAGCTTTGATTGTACGTTTAGAGAATATTTACCACCACATGCATCAATATTCCCATATTAGAAGATCCCCCCGGGGGCGTAGGGGGGGGGTGTACAAAAAATCATGTTAATCTTTTTTAATGTTCTATATGAATTTCTTCTTTGAAACGAACCAAGATCCGAAAAGTATTTTCATATATGGATGCTACAAAAAATGGCCCTATAAAGGGTTAATATCACGCGTCTTGAAAACAGATTTTTTTCCTTTTCAGCCTACTTTCCCGTAAAACTAAAAATAAATAAGTAAATAAATCAAGTATGAAAGAAAGCTTAATGTATCGTAAACGTATCGGAAAAAATAAATAAAAGTCAAAAATAAGTGAAGCAATTAAATAATTATTGAACAGTAAAAACTTGGAGAGTAAGGGTTTTGAGATTGGGGAAAATGTGTGTGTTTGTCTTCCCCCTCCTAATAGCTTTTGAGAAAATCGTCCGATTCAAAAGTTTTTTTTTTTTTTGCCTTCGAAAAACCTTAACGAGAACATCTCATTTCCATATTTCATTTTTAGATTTAAATAATTCTTCGCTGAAGTTTGAAAGTTAAAAAAATCTTAAAATTAGAGGTACTTTGAAAATAGGAAGCACATTTTATAAACCCTGGACACGAAATACAGTTCCTTTGAACGAACTTACTCGAAGCAGCTTCTGACGTAAAATAGTTTTTGATAAAAAGTAATTTGTGAACAATTTTTGCCCTATTTTGAACAGTTCAATAAATTAGCATTTTCATCTGCGGGGAAATTTGAATCCAATATAAATCCAGTTCTAACAAGGGAATTTGCTTGAAACAAACTTTACCAGAAGGATCTTATGGCTTGGAGCATGTACAAATACTAATTTCAACACGAACGAAACGAATAACATTTTGTACCGGGATTTTTGAGGATATTTGTGAATGAATGAATACATGAGTGAATAAATACATGAGCGAATAAATGAACACATACATGAATGAATAAATACATGAATAAGTATGAATAAATGAATAAATAAGGAATGAATGAATAAGTGAGGGAATGTATGTGTATTAACATTTGAAAAAAATATATTGGAAGTAATAATAACTAAAGCTAAATGAGAGAGAGAGAGATGGCTAGATTGTAAATTAGAAGGTGGCGTATATTTCTAGCCAATATTACTGTTTCTTTAAGGTCGTCTGCGAAAAAAAAAAGGTATGTTATGGATTAAATGCAACTAGAAAAATTTAGCTGATAAACAAGCTAAAAATCACACAAACCCATATTTCAACAAAAATTTGTTTTGTCTCTCCTGAGTATTTTAGTAGGATTTGTTTGTTTAAAACAATTGACACATATTACGTAAAACCGAAAACAAATATTTTATTTGAAAACCATTAAAATAATGAACTTTATTGTCCCAAAATTTTAAAAGAAACATTACCTTTAGTGTCAAATACCGTTTTTATATTACGATGGAAAATCTAGGAAAATGCAATAATAATTTAGCTCAACATTTATACAATACTGTTCATGTTCATATGTCCATTACCATGCGAATTATATTAGTTTCATTTTTAATTATATGCCATAATTATTCTTTTTAAGCATTATTAATAATCTCATTTTCCCCAACTCGCTGCATGTTATAATTTATGAATTGTTTTGTTTGCTTCAAAATAACTTTGGAGGAATGAAATTTGCCTAGAGGGTAAGAATTTGCTACAAGCAGAGCTGCATTACTAAACACTTTAATGTATTGACGCGTCAGGAATAGCTTAACCTATTCATTAAACTAAAGAAATTGCCTGAAAACTTTAATCTTAAGCATGGTGCTTTCTTTCGACTAAAAGTGTGTTTAAGTTTTATGTTCAATATGCCTCAAGTGCTTCAGGGTCCACGTATTGTAAACTCACACATCCCGAAATGTACGTGGGTGGGTTTTCAGCGGGTCGGGTATCAAACACCTAGCCCTCCGGATGAAAATTCGACATCCTTACCACTAGGCTGCCATGGACCATTATAATCTTTATCTTCTGAATTCATTGCTTATAACGTGTTGTAAATATCATATAACGAAACACATTTCAAAATTCTACTGTTCAACACGACGTGGTCAAGTCGTCTAAAATCAGGAAAACAAATGCCTGAAACCTAGGCGATTCTTTTTTTCGATTTACTTTTAAGAGATTAGTTATTTATCGACTGCTTGATAAATAACTAATTCATCCAGGAGTTTTTTTTTTACAGATGATAAATTTAACGAGCTTCAATAAATAAGTGAAAAGTAATTTTAAATATATGTGAGAATAAAAATCAATTTATGTAAAAAAAAAGTTAAGTATCTGAAAAGAAGGAAGATAAAAAAAATAATAAAATGAACATAGTAAAAAATATAGGGACTAAAAGTAAGATGCAATTTTATAACAGTAACTATTCATTGCATAAGAATTACAACGTCTATAACCATGTAAACTTCAGAAGAAAAATATAATGTAAGCTAATAATTTTACACAATGTTTAAAAAAAAAAATGTTCAAGATTTAAATGGTTTTAAATTCACAAAATTTTCCCCCGACTTTCGAGACGCCCCATGCTAAGGGCTGGCCCGACTTGACCCTGGCGAGATTTTTGCCTGTGCCGGTGTCTTGGTCGGTCTCTGAAGAGATCTCACTCAATGATCACAAGTTCATTAAAATTGCTTTAGACGCTCCGTTTTCACATTCACGTTTCTTAAGATATAAGACAAATTATAATGCAGATAAATTTAAAAAGTTAATATCAAATAAGTTTTATCCTTTTGTTGCATTGTTAAATTCTGTTAAAACTAGGGAAGGCCTGGACAGGCTGTACACCGGCCTCACTGAAAATTTACAGGGCTGCGCGGATCAAACTTTTAAGAAAAAAATTTTCGCACCACATTCCCCGTCCACCTGGTGGAATGACTCTCTAACTATTCATAAGAAGAGGGTCTACGCTGCTCGTAAAAGATTTCAACGATGTGCGGACCCTCTACTTAAGCCAGCCTACAAAACGGCGTACAGCAATGCCCTGGCCATCTTCAAGAAACTAGTGAGATCAACAAAGAGAGCGGCCTGGCAACGTTTCTGCACAAACTGCTCGGAGTCCTTTGGCAAACCGTATCGCGTATCTTTTGGCAAAGTCTTTACTCCCGCAGCAATCAGGGAGCGTTTTCCTTCCTCAACCCCAGAGGAGACTTTTTGTAAATCTGTTCTAAATCATTTTTATCTTTCTCCTACTGTTACCCCTAAGTCACTTCAACCAGAAATCAGCACAGCGAGGGTATCCGCACCTTTTACGCAGCCCGAGGTTGACAGGGCGGTCCGCCTCCTCCCACGCAAGAAGGCCCCGGGTCGTGACGGCTTGGGCGGAGTTATTTGGTCAACTTTCCATTCGACTTTCCCTGATTTCCTTTGTACCTTATTCAATTTATGTTTACAGCTTGCCTATTTCCCTCCAGCATTTAAGAAAGGTGTTCTCATTTTATTTTTAAAGAATGGTAAGGACCCTTCGAGCTTTGCCTCCTACAGGCCTATAGTCCTTCTCCCCACAATCTCAAAGATTCTTGAAAAACTAATGCTTTTTCGTCTTCAGAGCCACTTATCCCTTAATAACCTACATCATCCACTGCAGTTTGGCTTCGTACCTCGGCGCTCGACCGAGCACGCCCTTCTTCACTTCTACAATAACCTATTGCAAGGTATCAGCTCTGAATCCCTAATGGCGGCAGTGTCGGTTGACATTGTGTCGGCTTTCGACAATCTCCCTTGGGTAAAAATTCTACAGTATATGTCTTCGTGTAATTTCGACCCGGCTGTCTTGAACCTTTTTGCCAGTTTCTTATCCGAACGCACAGTTTATGCTCAAACCTCCTCCGGCTGCGTTTGGACATCTCAGTGGAAGGGTTGCCCGCAGGGTTCCTGTAGTGGGCCGGAGCTATGGAACTTGGTGGCAGCATCGCTCCTTTCCATTGACTGGCCCGGTCACACTAAAATACAGGCCTTCGCGGACGACTTTCTTCTGCTAATTCATGGCCGCACGAACCAACTGCTGGAGGCTAATGGTCGCTTTTCTCTTTCTTTACTGGATGCTTGGTTGAGGCAAGTCAAGGGTATTTGCTCTTTCTGATTCTCCTTATTGCTCCTGTGAAGCGATGGGTACGCCTGACCACTACGTTTTTCATTGCCCTTTAACCAGTAAGTATCATATTCGGGCTAGCAGCCAAATTTCACGCATTCAAGCTATTCGTAACGCGTTCCAGCATCCCCATGCACGCTCCCTCCTTGCTTCTTTGTTTTTGCATTTATCAAGCGAGGGGTATCTATTTCAGGGAACTTAGTGTTTGTCTAAGTTTTGTTTTATCTTCCTTTGTTTTTGTGTATATTTTTGAGTGTACCATTTCACATTGTTTTGATATTGTATGATTGATTTTGGTACTTTTTTATAGTGTTGCACGGTTTCTCATTGTTGTCTTATGTCATATAGCGCTTAATGCATACTCTTAAAGTTTTGCATTCTACTGTGATTTAGTGTTTTACAATAACCTGTATTTTTTAAGTTTTTTTATTTATTATTTTTTTTAATGGTTTTCATAAATTTGCGGTTGGTCGAGCTCTCCCGGAACCCTATTTGCTCCCGAGGGCTTGCACTCGGGGGCATCTAAAAATACGATAGGCCAGAAAATGGCAGGTGCGGGGGGTTTCTGGGCGCACTGTATTCTAAGAAATACACACGTGAAAAATAATCATTCATTGTCTAACTAAATGCACAAAAGCACTCTTTAAAAAGGATAGAAACTTTACTTTTAGATAATTTAACTAACCAAGGAAATGTAATCCACTCAATATTCACGTTTTATCAAAACCGAATTATGTGCTACATATTTTTTTTTCGTACAGATGTTAATGTTTATAAACTTTTTTTTAAATAAAAATATAAATCTAACACCTATTGGCTGGAAGTGGAAGTGCTTTACTCACTAATACATATGTATTTTATAAAAACATTTTAATCAGTTAACACACGACGTCACATTTTGAACGTTATAATAGAATGTGAACTTTAATATGGAAAATAAATATGCTAAAGATTACGACGCGGAACTAAGGCTGTATCTGCAAATTATAAATGCAAACGTAGTGCGACTTATGTGTAACAATAATGCATATATATATGTGTGTGTGTGTGTGGTGTGTGAGCGTGTGTAGCAAAGTATCTTGACACTTAGCAATTTTATTTATATTCGCTTAAGTGCATAAACATTTTCTATAACCAAATAATAATTTTATTATTTCTGCAAAGATCCAAACAATACGTGAGTTCGAAATGTCCTATTAGAGAGAGACAAGTTTACGTTAGGAATTTTCACTGTTGAACACCAAGAAATATAATTGAAAATATTACCAGCACCACTTAAGCCTTTTCAATTGATTTGTGGCTCATAATCTCATAGTTGTCGTCTGACTTGAATAATGCTTTTAATTGAATAAAATTATATTCAAGTTAGTATTTAGCTGTAGGTAACTGCAATATTGAGCAACTGTAGCCGTTCGTTGACAATAAAACTTAGTAATTATGAAATTATAATTTTGAAACATAACAACATACTGTTTGATCGCTGTAATAGTAAAATTAGTAACAGTTAATAAAATTTAAATAGCATATAGTGAAAAAAAAATTTAAATCCGTAATTTACACGTATTTTATTTATTTAGTTTTGTTACTGTCTCAATTCTAAAAAGCACATCAATCCGAGTTTATGAGTTCAATACCCTGTTTCTGTGATGTTGTTTATAAATGATCAAAAATTAAATAAATTATGAAATAAGTGCTTTTAATTATCATCTGAACAACGAAAAGAAAAACGAAACAGTTTAAGTAAATGTGGGGTTCTGGGTGATAAAGGGTTAAAGACTAAACTTCCTGTATATATATACAGTGAAATCCCGTTATTCGTACACAATTCGTTCCAGGAGGCAGTTCGAATGGCGAGTTGTACGAATGACGTATTATCACATAAGATACAATGTAAGTTGGATTAAACCGTTCCAGACCCACAGATGGTTGCTTATTTAAACCTATGAAAAACAAATGTACAGTACTGTACATGAAATTATAGATAAATAAAAATTTAACTGCGCTTCGCTTGTACTGAGGCGAACTGATGGCATAAGTAGAATGTTGAGAGGAGGAAGAGATACGGTTGGAAGAGGACTCCCCTTCCATAAAAACATCGGGTAACATCTCTTCAGGTGTTTTCTCCCTATCTGCTGTTCTTTTTTTCTTTCTTTCTTTTTTTTTTTTGTCTTTTTGAACTAGAAGAATCTTGGATTTCTTTCTCTAAAAACCTGTCCAATTTTGTCTGCCTTTGACGATTGTTCAGAATTTTTCTAAAATGGTCAATAATATTGTCGTTGAACAAGTTAATGTTGTTGACCACAGCAGTGTTGGGATGTCATTTCAGCGCCACTCTCTGTGTTTTCTCGCAGAGTAACGCAGCTCTTTAATTTCTGCAAATTAAATGCTTCCCTTACTACTTTCCCCCTCTGAAGAAAGTTCTTCAACCACTTCCTCTTGTTGCCCCCTTAGAAAGTTAAAATTGTAAGTAAAATCTCAAAAAGTATTAACACTTTTTAAAAAATTCAAAACACCAAACAAATCATTTCCAGACGAGTTCAAAATGAGCATAATTTCTCGATTTTGTTTCGTAAAAAAAAACCAAAACTGGCAACCCAACTGGCCCCTGGCTCTGTACGAATGGCGAGTTGAATTTTACTTGAACACGTTGGACGAATATCGAGTTGTACGAATAGCGAGGCGGACGAATGGCGGGGTTCCACTGTATATATTTAGTGTATTTTTCCACGGCTTGTGTGTCTTATGTTTCCTCGTTAAGATTACAAAACTCCCTTTTCATTATATCGCTGTCAATTGATTCTTAGTGTATCATTTTTAAAAATATTAAACACGTTTTATTCTGCACGATTTTACTAAAGCTTTCGTATTTTTCATTTTTACACATATTATTTATTATGCAACGAGTATCATTTTACGCCCCTTAACGAGGACAAAGTTTTTTTCTAAAATAAAATGCAAATTTATGTTTTGCTTTAAATGTGCTTACCATAGAGAAGAAGAGGGAGGAGTGATTGCTTTTAACACATTTTCCTTTTTGCATTTATTTTCTTTTCAATGTCAAATTCGTTTTGCTTTGAACTGATATAAATTATTTAATATTTTCTACATGAATAAAAATTCCTTTGAATTAAAATATATATTTGAGAAGCGTAAATCGTTTTTAATTTTATTATTATTGTTTAATCAATTCGTAAATTCGAAGAAATTTAGATTAAACTTCCGAACTATTATCAGCATTACAAAGAGTGAATATTTCTGCAAACAAAAAAACAGTTTTATTTATTTTGAAAATTTTACGCTTGTAGTTTTCTTATCAATTTTACCGAATTCTGCAAGGTTTGCGAGGACATTTATATCCTTGCGATAAGATATCGTTCTCCATTCGAACTTTGTATACTTTGTATTTGTATAGGAAATTGCTTTTCTTTCACCTTAGATGTGCATTTAATTTGTAAACAGAAATACAGTTTTGAAACTTATACGTACGTGATCAGATTGTCCTGTCCCAAAAAGATCTGAGGAATCGTTTTGCTTGATGTAGTATCTTATGCATATCGAATATGTTTTCAGCAAACATTATATGTACCAGATTACTCCTATTATGTAAGATACATCAAATGCCTACGTATTTTATAGTTTTTGTTTTTCTTTCATTACTTTTCGAGTCGTAATCTAAACTTGGTATTAATACCTATAAACTTCAAATGTGTTGCAAAGGAAACTTAAAAAAAAAGGTTTAAAAAAAACTGTCCCTTCCCACTAACGCAATCTCTCCTAATACCATTTTTATATAATTCATAAAAAAATATTCAGTTAAACAATATTATAGTTCAAACTCCTTGATACAAAAGTAAGCCACAATTATTTTACATACCAGATTAGATTGTGCAGATAAAGTATAGCTTGCAATGATGCGTCGTTATCAAAAGTAACAGTTGGGTTTCAGAAATGTTACTAAATTATTTATGCAGGTAATGGGCTAGTTCGTTTTCAGACATTGTTATGAGTAGTTCAGGGATAATAAGTTGTGTTTATTGAAGATATACGTGAAAAATGGAGCTAGGTAAGATTATGAAAACAAAATATTTAGTTACATTTACGATTCCGGGTTAAACAAGTAGACGGTCCAAAGCTTTTTCGTAATTTACGTGTTAAACACTCGGTCTAAAGTGCAGTTCCGTTTTTAGCCTATTTTCCCGTAAAAGTAATTTTCAAAAAGATGAAAGAAGGCTTAATAAATCGTAAAAATATCGTTTAAAAAAAGGATTTTCAGATGAGGAAAATGTGTATGTTGCTCTGTCGCAGTATGTGTCTCACCCCTAATAACTTTGAGGGAATTGTCCGACTCAAAAGTTTTTTTTTTTTTTGCATTCGAAAGATCTCGGCGAGGACATTTAATTTTCATATTTAATTTTTTTAATTTGAAAAATGTTTCTTTCAATTTTGAGCAGTTAAAAAAATATTAACATTAGCGCGTATAGGAAAATTTGAAACAAATTGTATAAACTCTGAACTGTAAAACATTTCTTTAAAAACAGAGAAATGAAACTGGTTTTCTTTAAATTTACGAAGATATATTTGAAGTGAAATAATAAAATTTCTTAATGACAGCTGATCAATAAAATTATTCTTTTTCCGCAATCTAATTATAAAACTACAGAGAAAGATTTATTAAGTTACTTAAACACTTGAGATTTATGACTTCCAGTTTGAAAGTGTGTAAACAAATTCAGACAAACTCCTGATATCTCTTACTGTAGTTTAAAAATTTTAAAAAATGCACTGTATATTGTTGACATTTTATTTAACTTAAACTCTGAGGAACACCCTGCTCGGCCTTGGCGGGTGGCCAGCCTTTCTGAACTGCGGATGTATCATTGGCCGAGCATCGTGGGAACTTAACTCGACTTTGTTGCACCAAAGATGGCAATTCAGCGTAATCACAGATGGCGCCACTACTGTGGTACACTGTGTGTTGCAATCCATTTACAGAATGTTCTCTGTTTTTTATTACCAGCCATCTATTTTTTAAAGATTTGGTAGATTTTTCTTTTTAAGTCAGTAATTTTACGTCAGCCTCCGTATAAATGATTTCCCGGACATATTAGTTTGTATTTTCGAGCACAATTTATTTACAGTGTAGACCTATGATTCAAGATGACTTGAACAAGCTTGGAAAAATATCTCAAATGTTTTTTTTATTTGAAGTATTTTTGTTTAAATTTCAACAGTTCAAAAATTTGTTAACATTGCCTATATAAATTCTGATTTAAGAGACGGATTTACTTGGTTGCTTGGAACAAACTTTATCTGGAGGATCTTAAAAATAAAACGTATATATATACATATATATATATATACATATCAAGTTCATCTAGAACTAATAGCCTATTTTCCTATGAATTTTATGGATCTTGAGTTTTAATAGTACTTCTGAATGAATGAATGAATAAATGCATGAACGAATAAATATATACCAGATTGAATAAGCATATGAGTAAGTGAATGAATGAATGAAGGAATTAATATGTATTAACCGTCGAAAAAGGCATATTTGAAGTAATTTGTTAAATGGTAAAGAGAAAGAGATAGATAAGTTATAAATTTGATGTTGATGTACACAGGAAAGTAATCTTCTATAGTTTTAGACGGAACTTCTTGTTTTTTTACTCGTTTAGTAATGTTTCTCTATACATTATTCACTTTTCTTTAAATATTCATGTATGCGGGAATTTAAGAAGCCAATCAAAAATTGAAAAAAAAGAAAAAGAAAAAAAGAAAAGCATTCTACATCAAAAAATTCAGGAAGTAAGCTGTAAATTCCACAATATAGTTTACTTGCTGTGTAAAGGTAACATCAGGAACTGTGGAACTTTTACAGACGTTTTATTTTAGGATATAAAGCATAATAGTAGGGTAAAATTTCAAAAGTTGAATTTTAACATTACACTATTGTGAAAGAATTTTAAAAGTTTACCCCCACCCGCCCTTTTTTTAACCAAAATACATATAAGAAGCTGTCAATAATGAGGACCAGTCATTTGCATGTACTTAATCATTTAGCCGCATACATATGGGATTTAACGTAGAAAACATTAAAATTAAGAAGAAATAACTTTAAAATGCTTATTAGTTATCATACCCTTTCTGCAAATGAAGTTATTTATAATTTTAGGAATTTCCTTCTTTATTTAAGAGTTTTAACTTGGTATTTCTCTAACATAGGGCAATAAAATTTACTTTTAGAATGAAAGTAACAACAACAAAAAAAAAGAAAAAAGAAAGGATTATTTACTTGCTAATTAGAAAAATAATCTTAAGGATATAACAATTGCAAACAAGTTTAAATGCACATTTTTTTCTGCAAAGTTTATTTTAATGGAAAAAAAAAAGAAAACTTCAGAGTTCTCTTTCCACAAATTTAATTTCACTTCGTTTCCCCATAAACAAAAAGCTTAGAGAAATTCAATGAAATATATTTAATTCCTAATTAACATCTAATGCAATTACAAAGTATTAAAAAACATTCAATTAGCCCTTTTCTCTATTGACTTTCAGATTTTTGTATTTTTAAGGAAAGAATTTAATAAAATTCAATTATTTGGAATTTTTTTCCGAAATGATGATTGGCAGGTAATGCAATTTGCATTTGACTGTAAGGTATGCCTGTTTGTCCAAGTAATTCTGATTTTTGTTTTTACTTTTTACTAAGGTATTTCAGTTTGTTAAACTTTTTAAACTCGAATCTTACTTAGTTCCTTTTTTTCAACGTATTTGTATTTTATTCTGTTTTGTTTTAAATAGTGTAGTTAGGTCGCATTTTTGTTCTAGTGTAAAATATCTACGATGTTATTTTAAAAAAAAATAAAAAAAATTAAATCTTTGAATACCTATCCAATGTTAAAAGTAAATAATCGTGTGCATTTATTAAATTTAGGTAGTACTTTAATAAATATGATAATTAGAAGCAATACAACATTATTTTAAATATTACATAAGATAATCTTAATTAAAGTTTACACAAAAGTAAAAGTCAAATTAATTAAGACATAAATGTATACTTTAGCGCTATCGCAATGTGTGCATTCTATGGTCGAGCCATGCCACATGCGGTCATTTATTTCTTTTGAAGAAACACAGGAGAATTTAAACCGCGCATAGAAAAAGTAAATATCAACATGTGTAGATACTATATTATTCTCTTATTCTTTTATTTCAAATGATGAAAGTAAAGTCTATATTAAAAATTAAAGAACAAATTATGCACTTCCTTTTACACCATAAAAACTTTTATTATTTGTTAATTAACAATGAAACCCAATCTCATGTAACTGCACGTGGAAATGTATATCAAAATTAAAAATTTGCCAGAAATACGTGAGTTATTTGAACTAAAAAGAAAAATAACATAACAGTTCGAGTTGTCCACGTTCACACTACAGCCTTCTTCTGCCGTACTGATAAAAATCTGGAATTGTTTATTTATTTTTATTTTTTGTTTTTACGGTTTAAGAGAGGGGAGGGGCAGTAGGGAAAAATATCAAATGAAACTTTACATCAATTGTTTTGCTTTTCATATTTGGATTTACTAGAGAAAAAAATTGTTCATCAATATTTATTTTCGGACTAAAGAGCTATATATACCGGTTTAGTGTTGCGAATCATAAAGAGTATAGTTCATTTTGAATGGCGATGCCCAATTTTCGCATCTGAAATCAATAGTCCATTTCATCAAGAGAAAAAGAGAAGTATTTAAGCATCCTCGTTAGTATTTAACGAAATATATTAAATGTAATAGGATTTTTTTTCTTTGGAGAAATGTTTTGGCGGAATAAATTTGTTTTTGATAATAATCTCAATAATGATAAAGATTAACAAATGTGTTCTTTTTTTTTCAAAAAAGAACAAATACTTTGATCCTTAGATCACTAATTACGAAAATTCACCCAAAAACAATATAATTCTTAGTCTTTTTTTGAAAAGCAAAAATTATTTTTTTTGTTTAATTATATAAGTTCAAAGTACAAAAGAGTATGCTTATTAATTTTTTTCGTTTATTGCAGAAAGGTAATTAGTAACGATTTTTAACTGAAAAAAATATTTTGATTTTAATTACAACGAGAAACATTTTTTAGCGGCTTAACGTCAGGTATATAACGAATTCGCTAATTGCAAGGAGAAAAAATATTTCAATTCTTTTTAACATCAGAGAAGAAATTTAGGAAAAGAAAACAATCAGAAGTTAAAAGAGAAATACTCTGTACTAAAAATTGTTTATAAATTTTGTACCGCTTTTAGTTCAATTAGCAAAGTTTTGCTCTAATCTAAGAATATTATTTTATTATTAAAAATGATTTGAAAAAGCTAAAGATAAATTAAATTTAAAATGTCTAGTGATTTTCTTTCTCTTTTCTTTGCTCTCTTTAAAAAAGGAAAATGCGTGCTAATACAAAAGTTGTACTCAAAAACAAACTAGTAAGTATACCTAAACATCTATGCTAAATTTAAGCCCGCATCTATATTGCAGAAATTATATCTCAACACCAAGAAGCTACTGTACTAGATATCCGAAATATGGGACTTGTATTTGCGTATTTAAAACGTCTACTCAAGTTTGTTCATGAGAAAATGTACTTAGCACCTTGTAAATAACACTTCATCTACGTCCTCATTAGGCACATAAATATGGATTCAAATCAAGCAAGCATATCAAGAGACGGATAAGGCAGCTTACTCAGTTAAAAACAGGCTGTAAATTATGTGCATGAGAGGAGAGTGTTTTTCTTTGTAACATTATATAAAGAGTTCTCAGGAATGTAGTCATTGATATAGATCGTTTGCAATGGTCGCTACTGAAACCATTGCATTACCACCGAAGTTTTCCTATGCTAGTAGTGTTAATGAGGGCACTCGGGGGTGCATAGCATCAATTCTTGAAATTCTTAGCTTTTGTTTTATCAGAGTGCCCTATAACTCGGAATCAAATCAAATAATTGAATGATAGCTCCGAGCCTGAAAGCCTGTAGCGTTTATGCCACTAAATCCAAATCAAGCCTAGCGGTGTCTGATCAGAGGTCATAATTTTGAAAAGAATCATAATCTGAAACAGATTCATAATGAAAGACATTTATTGCATTATTAGGTAAAAGTAATTTCAGTCTAGGTATTACTGATGGCAAGTTAGACGGTGGAAAAATGACCGCTTGAAAAACCAAGTCGTATTAACGTGGTATCAACATTGCGTCAATAAGGCAGATCAGTCTTATAATAGTGACCCTTCTATACATAAGACAAGCAGTTTGTGGATGAGACAAAGTAATACGAACACATTATTAAAAAATAAATTATTTGTTACTGTATGTGCACTCAAAAAAAAGGAAAAAAAAATACAATCCTTTTATCGTTTCCCCGAATTAAGTTATCAACACAAATATGGAGATTAGCGAATTAACAAGCCCTGAAAGATTAAAAAGTCAATACGTTTAGAAATTAAATTGCGTCATTACAAAGATCGCTAAGATATAAACGTGCGGATTATCGCTCGATATAAACAAACTAAGGTGTTACCACTCCAAAGAATTTTAAATTCAAAATTGATAAGTGTGTATTTCCTCACACATTTCAACCGTGGTCTCTTTACAGTTACTTTTAAGTTATTCATTTGATTTCTGAAATACACTATTTCGAGCAACTGCGCCTTCGTAATTAGAAGCCGAAGGGGATAAGTATGAGACTTTATAAATACAATGTGAGGAAACTCATAATCTTCAAAACTTGTCAAGAAAATGTCTTTTAAAAATTTAAAGTCGGTGGACTTTGGAAAACTCCATAGCAATTAATTCCTATCAGGAAAGATGTTGAATAGCTTTAACTTAGGAACAGTTTGGAGTTTAACTCTGTCGCAAATTCTAACTGTTAGTGATTTCTTGATACCAGAATCGTATTCGAGTACTTAATAAGACTCCCAACTTCGCGAACTCCATACTGCTCAAAACATCAGAGGCAAAAATAAATTCAAAAGTTTAATACTACAGAAAAATTCAAGAAGTTTGAAAATCTTTTATTTAAACCTACATTTTGAAAATTTCGGAGTGCCTCTGCGGAGTGTTTTTCCTCTTTAAGACTCCAGTAAATAATTAAACAACCCAAAAATTGAGGAACTAAAAAAATCTTTAAAAACTCGTAAAATTAGAAAGAAATCTTCATTAATCATGTATATTCTTCCGATGCATAATAATTTGAGCTTTGACACCGATATATTTAGTTTAATTTTCAAAAATTGGTCCGTGTTTTCAGAAATTACAATTCGTTACTTACATAATTCCCAGTTTAATGGGCCATTTCGTATTCAGTCATTGTTTGAAAAATGACTGCAAATGAAATGAGGGTTGAGGCTAGCGACGATACAGGTGCAAAATTGAAACATATTTATTCAGGATTTTAGTTACATGCAGAAAGTAATAGCAGTAGCTTGTATTTATCTTTCTGAGTTCTATGGTTAGCCCCAAATTGACATAAAATATACACTATTTAAAAATATTCAGTTAAAAAAATGCAATGCTCGCTTTAGATATGTTTTGTCTAGGGATCAATAATGCCAATTACGTGTAATATAATTTGTATTTGAAACAGTAATGGTATAAGGTTAAATATTAAATTCGAATATCCTTTAGAATGCGCCTTTTTCAGTGCTTATTAAAAAAATATGTAAGGAACTTTAATCAGGTCAAATCTGTGTGAATCTTTAGCTCCTTTTAAAAAACGTGAATTAATATTTATCAAAAAATCTTATGACATATTTTATGATCAACTGTTTTTGTATTTAAATATGATTACTTTTATATGTCTAGTTGGAGATTAAACTCTTTCATAGATATTATTTATATGCATTGTTACAATACTTTCATTTTTAAAGTTTTATTGTTGGATATATGAACTTAAAACGTGTTTAAATAGTACCAAACTTTTAATTTTCTTGAATAATTTTAGACAGTGAGAAGGTGTGGAACAGCTAGTTTTTACATTTTTCATTAATAGTTTTTATATTATTTATTTAATTGATTGACATAGTTGATGCCTTTTTTCCAAGTTCTTTGAGAAATAGCTGAAAATCGTGCAGTTTGAGTACAATCACAGTATTCTAACACAGGAACATTGAAGAAATGGGAAACTTTGCTAGAACCTTTAAAACTAGTGAAGTCAGCAGTGATGGCGCTAGTTTTAAAATTCGATGTCTTTTTTTTTTTTTTTCTTTTTGATGTAAAGAAAGAAAATACTATACAGTTAAATGAATAAAATAAAACTGTTTAAATTGCTCTTTAATTTCTGAAAATTGCGTCTTTATTCAAACGGAAATACGAAAATCGTTGATCAATATTTAAAAGTCGAGGAAAAGGGGAAAAAAGAGAGATTAGACTTGCACATCTCTTGAGAAGATTCAAAAGTTTCTAACATTAAGATTTTTCCTCCAAGTAATCCTCTTAAATGTTTTAATCTGACTACTGAGAAAAGAGATTTGACATTTTCACAGCCTTCAAAAAATATCCAACGAAGCTTTCTAGTGCTGAGTGTGCGCGATTCATCAGTATTTTAACCTATGGGATTTCTGAATAAAAATAAAATTATTATAAACTTTTAACAAATTCATCTTTTAGAAGCGATACAATAGGGCATTGTTACTTAAAAAATTAACTTTCTTATTTTTGATGATAAAAACCTTTTTTATTTTATTTTGTGTGCTCCAGCTACGCATATACATTACGAACAAAGTTTATTTTTTTAAATGTAGGATTTTTTTTAGATATTAATTAAAACCATTTTAAATACACGTAAATAAGAATGTCCCTTGCATTAATGATTTTTTTTGTCACAAATAATTTTTAAAAAAATGTTGCATAAATTGAATTAATAATTCAAAGTTTAAATTGATGTAATAAGAGTATATCGCGTTCTGTATTTTGATTTTATTTTGAAAAATTATAAGTTTAAATTTTTGTACTTGGCTAAACCTATATTTTTAAAACCACATTATGTAACATTTGTTTTATATCTTATTTATGAACAAAAAATGTATATGAATATTTATGTGAAAATCGATACCTGTAAAGGAACAAGGAACGCTAGAACTTTAACCAAAACCTATTGAACACTTTGTTGTGATCTAAAATAACGCTTTTAACACATAGTTTTGTAGCTTCTGAACTTCCTGCTATTTTATTTGTTGTTTTGCTTTATATCGGTTAAATAATTAACCTAGATCCAAATCAAATGTTTTCTGTATTAAATAATTCACTATTCGTCAATTTAACGGTTGCCATTAATTGTTGCTATCTTTTTTCCTCACTAGTTTGGCTTCGTGTATCTAAAATCATGAAAAAAATACACCTGCCCCCCCCCCCCCTGTCCGAAGACATTCTGAATGTCTGAAAGAATGTTTAAAAGAAACCTTTAGGAATCTTTCGAAACAATGGAAAGGAAGAAAAAGTACCAATAAGCACCATGAAATAGTTTTAAAAATATATATTTTTTTAGGTAGTACTCAGAGAAAAATTTCCATTTTCTTTGATTTTAAGTAACTTCATGCTCGGGTATAATAAATTCTATTAGCTATTTGTATGCCTTACCTAAAGTACCACAATAGACTTTGTTTTATAATGAAGGAAAAAATAGCATTATTCCTTTCAAAGGTTGTGACACATGGGACATTGATGAACACAATACATATTACAATATTTTATATATATATATAGGTGTAGCAAGTTGTTAAGTATATGAAATTGTCAAAGCTTGTGCCAGGCGCAAATGCAGCACTATACAGCAAACTTTAGTATATTGAAATATAGAAATAATGAAAAGAAATGAAAGTTCCGGGACATGTAAACAAACGTAAACGAACATTAACGAAACGTATAAATTGCCTATACAAAGTATAAAAAGTCAAAAAAAGAAACAGAAACAAATAACGCTCCTCATCAGTGGGCGGGGAGCATAACATATACATTAGAAACCAAGAAAAATAGTCCTACAGGTTTCGGAATGTGTCGCAGAAATGGCATGTAAAAGGAAGCATTATGGATAAAATGAAGCGTCAATGCTACTCAAAAATTGAATTGAAAATATGGTAAATAACTAAAAGGAAACTTAACGGACATAACACAAAAAGCTGAAATTCAAAAATTAAATATTAAACTGACGTAAAACATGCCACCAATACAACACACCCGCCCATACCTGCAGGACGTTGGCTCGTAGCAACGATTATACTCACCTACACCCAGAGATGAAAGGTCCAAAGATGCGACGAAAAGCAGAAAACACGAATGTTTTCATTGTAGTTCCGTATCCGAAAACTCCTGATCAGACATTCGTGTCAGACATCATCCGCTGCAACACATCCAGGTTGAGGCCTTCCATAGAATTTCAGAGGACTTTAGCCACGACCCTTCATAACATTGGCAGCGAACGGTGTCGCCAGTACGTCAGCAAGCACGTTCGTCGTACATGCGCACAGCACTCTTAAATAAATTAACGTAGTATTTAATGAATTCTAGTGGGAAAAGGTTATTATAATACAGATTTGCGGCATTAATGAATATTTGTTTATTTAGATAGAAATTATTGTTGCAGATTTTTGAAAATCTGTTTAATTGATTTATAATGACATTAACAAAAATGCTTTTATTTAGATTACTGTGCCAATGCGGCATTTGAATAGTAGAAAAGTTAAAATCTTTACCTTTGTCGTAAAGATCGAGAATTAGTTTGTAAGTTTTAATATTTATACAGATATCTAAAAAATTAGCACTGGTTTCAGTATTATTGGTTTTGTTTAATTTAAGGCATTTTGGGTATATATTATAGTGGATATTGCAAAAATTTGAATTTATTATTAGAATGTCATCTATGTATCTATAAATCTGCAATCTTTTATTATAATTGATCACAAAGTATATTCGTAAAAGAACAAAAATAAGTTAGCAGCGGTACTGGAATAGTTAGTTCCCATGCCAATACCGTAAATTTGTTTGAAGATATTGTTTTGGAATAAAATGTAGTTGTTATTAAAACAGAAATGGCACAGATTTATGAAATCACTTTTATCTATTTTAAGTTCAAGTTCTATGCAAAAGGTATCAAAAAGTTTTTCGATAACTTCATACAGATTATCAATTGGAATATTACAAAACAGGTTTTCAAAGTCAAATGTTTGAAGCATAGTAGGCACAGAATAACGTAATTTGGGAATAATTTCAAAGCTGTTATCGACAAGCCAGAAATAGCTGGTGTGTTTAAATTTATTTTTGATGAAATTATATATAGCTTTTAAAAACTGTTGAAGTCTTTTGTTGAAATGTTTACTAATACTATTACTTGTACCGCATATGAAGCGGAATTTAATTAGATTTTTATGAAATTTGGGAGTAAGAAATAAGAAAGGCAGTCTGGAATTATTAGATGTGCTGAAGTGTTTTGAAAATAGAGTTTTGAATTTTTTGTGTGTGGCAGAAAATTTGTTTTTTAATATACTGAAGTCTAGGTGGGTATTGCTGTAGTAAAACAAATTATTTAATTCCTCGTTGATCTTTTGTGTGTAGAAGGTTTTACAGATCATTGCATAATTATTAAATGATTTGTCTACAGGGACAAAGACGAAGTTATCCTGTAATTTTTTAATGTAATTAAAATCTTTTTTGCTGACTTTGTGATATAGGAAAGAATTGTTGTTTAGTTTCGAATTAGTAAAAAGTTTAAAAGTTTTTTCAATATAGTGTTTCCATTCGAAGAAAGCTTCGAAGGGCATGCAATACTTGTACGCCATATGTTGAATGAAATTGTTCAAATTTTTATTAAATACGTTAATGGCGTTTTCTGGTTTAATTTTATTATTTAGCCTGAATTTTGTACCATATGATAGGAGTTGTTTGATGTTATTGTTTTTAATAATATTTAAGTCACCTGTAATGATATGTTGGTGGTGACTGTCGATGAATTCTTTATATTCATCTTTGTGTCATAGACAGGTTTGATTATTTATTTCTGTATCGTATGCCAGTTTTTTGTAATTAAAGATCTTTGAGCTGAATGGCTTGTTGTATTTATAAGTTATCTGTATATTAATGTTTTTAATAGGGAAGAAAGGTTTGTATTCGTTTATGCACTTATAAATATTAAAATCATTGAAGGACTTTTGTTGAAAAAATACGATAAAATATTCGGGTATGATTTCGTTGCTGTTTTTTAGTTTTATTTTGAAATTAATTAAATAGTATACTAAATCTTTGAATTGTGCGTTAAGGAATTTATGGGTATTAAAAAGTTGAAAGATATTACGCAACAGAATAAACTTTATCTCAAAGACTGCGGTTTTTACACGCGTGGTATTTAAGTTCTTGATGAAATCTGATTCAAGTCGCTCAAGCCAGTGTGCTTTGTTGAAATTGTATTTGTTACATATGGGGTTTTTGCGTGAGCCTCTTTTGCCTCTGCAAATTTTTATAGGTTCATTAAATTCGTGGAAAACACTGAAAATATTTGAAATTTTAGAAACGTTTAAATTGTTAAGCTCTGTATTGAGACCGTATGGGTAAAGACATCTATTTTTAAAAATGTAATTGTTTTCTGCATGTAATCGTTCTTCATGATTGTTGATATGTGCAATAATTTCAATGCAAATGTTATCAAAGGAGTGTTTGCAAAAATGTAAAATTTCAGAAGAAGGGTTAGAACATTTATTGATTTGTGCTCTATGAAGATTAATTCTGAGGTGCAATTTTGTAGAAGTTTTACCAATATATATTTGGAAGCAAGTTTTGCAAGTGATTTTATAAACAATGTTATTTTGCTTGCAGAAAGGTAAAAAGGAAAGAGGTTGGTCGCATGCATTAGCTACTGCATTGCTACTAACGCAAGTCTTGCATCTTTTATCTTTACATTTGAATAATTTCATAATGAGGAGTTATTTAATTTTTTTAAAAGTTTTTGTTAGCCTTAAGCTAAATTGCAGAAAAACATAACGAGGTAAAAACGGGAATAAACATGGCCAGAAAAAGAAAATGCAGATTATGTAATGATTAGCGCTATAAGCAGCTGAAGACCATAACATAAATATAGGTGTAGCAAGTTGTTAAGTATATGAAATTGTCAAAGCTTGTGCCAGGCGCAAATGCAGCACTATACAGCAAACTTTAGTATATTGAAATATAGAAATAATGAAAAGAAATTAAAGTTCCTGGACATGTAAACAAACGTAAACGAACATTAACGAAACGTATAAACTGCCTATACAAAGTATAAAAAGTCAAAAAAAGAAACAGAAACTAATAACGCTCCTCATCAGTGGGCGGGGAGCACAACGTATACATTAGACACCAAGAAAAATAATCCTACAGGTTTCGGAATGTGTCGCAGAAATGGCATGTAAAAGGAAGCATTATGGATAAAAAGAAGCGTCAATGCTACTCAAAAATTGAATTGAAAATATGGTAAATAACTAAAAGGAAACTTAACGGACATAACAGAAAAAGCTGAAATTCAAAAATTAAATATTAAACTGACGTAAAACATGCCACCAATACAACACACCCGCCCATACCTGCAGGACGTTGGCTCGTAGCAACGATTATACTCACCTACACCCAGAGATGAAAGGTCCAAAGATGCGACGAAAAGCAGAAAACACGAATGTTTTCATTGTAGTTCCGTATCCGAAAACTCCTGATCAGACATTCGTGTCAGACATCATCCGCTGCAACACATCCAGGTTGAGGCCTTCCATAGAATTTCAGAGGACTTTAGCCACGACCCTTCATAACATTGGCAGCAAACGGTGTCGCCAGTACGTCAGCAAGCACGTTCGTCGTACATGCGCACAGCACTCTTGAATAAATTAACGTAGTATTTAATGAATTCTAGTGGGAAAAGGTTATTATAATACAGATTTGCGGCATTAATGAATATTTGTTTATTTAGATAGAAATTATTGTTGCAGATTTTTGAAAATCTGTTTAATTGATTTATAATGACATTAACAAAAATGCTTTTATTTAGATTACTGTGCCAATGCGGCATTTGAATAGTAGAAAAGTTAAAATCTTTACCTTTGTCGTAAAGATCGAGAATTAGTTTGTCAGTTTTAATATTTATGCAGATATCTAAAAAATTAGCACTGGTTTCAGTATTATTGGTTTTGTTTAATTTAAGGCATTTTGGGTATAAATTATAGTGGATATTGCAAAAATTTGACAAAAGTTTCTTTTTTTGACTTTTTATACTTTGTATAGGCAATTTATACGTTTCGTTAATGTTCGTTTACGTTTGTTTGCATGTCCCGGAACTTTCATTTCTTTTCATTATTTCTATATTTCAATATATATATATATATATATATATATATAATATGAAACGTTTAATGAATTACAGTTGAATTTCAACCACTGGTAAACTTAAGCATTTTAAAAGCAATTTGAAAATTTAAAAACATGCATATTTTATACATAACTATTCAGTTAACTACATTATTCACCGTTACTGAATAAATGTTATGTCTAAATTGGAGACAAATTTTAGAGTAATTATATCTATCTGATATATTTAAGATATAATTTTGTTAATTTTTGAAGTATTTGAAGATTTTTTCTTTTTTAAACTCTTTTTTTTTTTTTTTTTTGCATTTCAACCTTGCAACATTTTACCGTTTAAAGTGAGAAGTGCAATCTTTAATTACTTTGTATCAATCTTTCTTTCTTTCCAAAAACTCATTAAGAACTGTTCACAAGCTACAAGAGCATCTTTTCGCTAATGATTCTCAAACGTAAAATTGAGTTTTTTTTTTTTTTTTTAACTAACATTTTTGTCACAAAGGTATTTCAATATATTGAAATGCACTTTTTTTATAAATTAAAAAAAAAAATCAACTATTTATCCTCTAATCTCTATTCTTTGTTTTTATTGACCTTTCCAGTCGCATTGCGTACGTTACAGATTATAACATTTATATATATTTTTTAAAAAAGGAAAACATTGATTTTCATTCCTGAGTTTTTTATTATTACTTGAGCATACCTTTTTTCGCTTTTAGATGTATTTTATTTATTTTTATTTTTTAAGTACTTAGAAATGCACTGGTTTAACACCTGAAGTAATTTAGTATATTTAACATTACCAATATATTTTTCTCATCACATAAACATATCATTTTTAATTAGTTAATTGTTTAATGCAATATATATTCAATCCATTCGGAACAAGTAATTTTAGTGATGTGAAATCGACAAATATATCTGAGGCCTCATATGTCTCTAAATAATAATAAAAAGTAAATATTTTGCCACTAATAAAAATTTTCACGTTGGGAAAGCGCAAATAAGCTTTAAAATGCACACATATGTTTTGGGATTGCTTGGAATCCCTTTTTCAATGAAATAGTGGAGCTTCTAGATGCAAAAACATCCAAATGAAGCATTTGTAATATAGAAGAAACATGAATTTTGCATCTAGAAGCTCCACTATTGCATTGAAAAGGGGATTTCAAGCAATTGCGAAACATGTCTGAATTTTAATGCTCATTTGTGCTTTCTTAACGCGAAAATTTTTATTATTTACTTGTATGTTAATTTATTATTTTGTCACTAATCTGCTAAAAAGCACTCAAAGCAAAGCATAAATTCAAGTAAACTAAAATATACTTTCTAAAGTTCGTTTTCAGTAGGTTGAAAATATTTTAAATATTCATTTTATTCTGTATAAGAATTATTTCAAAACAACATGTATCTCTTTAAGATTTTTTTAAAATATGCACTTCAGTCTTTTTAATTTTTATGTTCAACTTTGTATAATTTAAGTAATTGCATGTATCAAGCCTCTTTTTTTTGAAGTTATATTTTTAATGTTTAAGCATTTTTAATCCCCAAGTATTATTTAAAGTTTAAATGCAGTGCTTACATTTGACTATTATGAACTTCTATTTGAAAGCAATTCACCGGAAGTTTTTTAAGTTTTTATACAACTAGTAATGGGGGCATGTAAGCTAAATGTCAGTAGCGTAGGTGTAATGGTTAATGATATACTACAAATAACTCAACCTGAAAACAAATCTCGTGGATGGGTAATAGTCGGACAGATTTCACAAGCATTATTTTTCACCCCGCCTTTTGTTGAAAATTAAAAAAAAAAAAGAAACTGTTTAAAATTAATTGTGTGTAAAGTAATTTTCCTTTCATGAGCGATTGGCATTATAATGTCAGATTGAATTTCTATATGGCGCATAAAGAAATTGCCACTCTACGTTTGCCTAAGGATTTAAGTTTTTCAAAATGTATTTTGACAAAGAAAATACTTTTTTGAAATGAAGAATACCTTTCATGTCAAAGAAGAGTTGCAGTTACGATGATAAGTGATGCCTCGTTATTCCTTAGCATTATGGTTAGATGTAAATTTTTATGAAATTTAAACAAATACTGTTTAAGGAGGAGCGTTTTAAAGACAAATTCTGATTCCTACTCAATTTCTTCCTTTAATGCTTAAGCTTACAAACGTTCGAATAACATAACGTACCGCTCATTTATTATAAAGAAAAACAGATCTTAAGTATAAACATTAATTTACAGGATAAAAACATCACACACCTATTTTTATACAATTCTATACAAGGATGCTTTGTTACTTGCTGATTATGGGGAAATTTTATCGATGATAAACAAAGAGGAAAAATCAATCATGGATACTTCGATTTTCTGCATCAGTCACTGAGCTATAAAACGACCATCATTCATCTACCTCTCACATTATTTAACAATAGCTTCTGTTGTTCCGCGGATGAATACTGTTTTTTGATTTAAGGAAGCATAGTGTCTGCTTAGTCTATTAAATACATTGGTAATACTCAGAGTCCGTCAAAAATGCGAAAATCTTAGGAGCCAGGGAAAACTTTTAGGAGCCAGCTATAATATATTCATTTGTCGCCACCTGAAAAACTAGTCGCCATGTCATTTTTTTAGGCGCCCGGGATTTGTCGGACCCTGGTGATACTGAAGCCGGTATTCACCCCCCCCCCCCATTTACAATTATTATGGCGTTCATATCGACATCATTACTTTTGTTTCAACCCAAAAATACGTTAACGACAAAATGTTAAAATTTCTCAAGTTGGAAACTTTTATGTAGAAACGCTTACATTTTTTGTAATGCTTTATTATAAACATCCAAGAATGCTTTTGTACAAAATTTAAACCACAATTGAAAGTAAAAATGGTGGGTAACTTACCGAATGCAAAAGTGTATTATGTAATTGTTATTAAGGTGAAAAAGAAAATATAGATATCATAAACTGTAAAAATAATACATAAAATGAAAACTACTAAAATGAAATACAATAAATGCATGAACACAAAAAGTACAATGCACATACACTGATGGAAAAAAAATCCCAACAAAAAGAAATAATTATTGTAGAGTAATGAAATTTCAGCAATACATTTATATAGGTAACATACGTAATTGATTACAATTTCAGGATCACAGGTTAATTTAAGCCCGAGAAGAGCCATTGCAGAAGTGAAATGCAGGTACATTAACCGGTGTAACCGCCAGAATTTGTAATGCAAGCATGCAAACGTGCATGCATTGAATCATACAGGTGCTGGATGTCCGTTTGTGGAATGGAGTTCCATGCCTGTTGCACTTGGTCGATCAGTACAGGGACGGTTAATGCTGGTTGTGGATGGCGCTGGAGTTGTCGTCCAATGATGTCCCATACGTGCTCAATTGAAGACAAATCTGGTGATCTGGCGGGCCAAGGTAACATATCGAAACCCTGTAGAGCACGTTGGGTTACAACAGCAGTATGAGGTCGAGCGTTATCCTGTTGGAAAATACCTCCTGGAATGCTACTCATGAAAGGCAGAACAACAGGTTGAATCACCAGACTGACATACGCATTTTCTGTCAGGGTGCGTGGGATAACCACGAGAGTGCTTCTGCTGCTATAAGAAATTGCTCCCTAGACCATAACTCCAGGTGTAGGTCCAGTGTGTCTAGGCCGCAGACTTTCATCCGAAAACACAACAGATCTCCACTCCGTCCTCCAATGAGCTCTAGCCTGACACCACTGACGTCGCAAACGGCAGTGGTTTGGCGTTAGTGGAATGCACGCTACAAGGACGTCTGGCTCGGAGCTGTCCTTGAGGTAACCGATTGATTGGTTCGTTGTGTCGCTGTGGTGCCAACTGCTGCTCGAATTTCTGCTGCAGACGCAGTACGACTCGCTACGGCCATACGCCGATCACGGCGGTCTTCCCTCTCAGTAGTGCCACGTGGCCGCCCGGAACCAGGTCTCCTTCAGGCAGTGCCTTCCCTTGACCAAAGTTGCCAACATTCATGCACAGTGGATGCATTCCTGCCAAGCCTTTCTGCAATCTCGCGGAAAGAAAACCCACCTTCTCGTAGGCCTATTACACGACCTCGTTCAAACTCAGTGAGGTGTTGATAATGGCTTCGTCGTCTTTTTAAAGGCATTGTGGACTGACATCAACTCACTACATCAAATCTCGACGCTAAACAACGCTCAGGAACGTTACAGCGCGTATTTAAAGCAAACCTGATTTGCATCTTCCGATGTGTCGCTACTAGCGTCACACTGATGCGCCGAGCTTAAAATTTGAATCGACATCATCTTTCATATGTATAAACACGCCTGCCAAATTTCGTTTCGTTAGCGCGACTCCTTCTTGGTGTTGGGATTTTTTTCCCATCAGTGTATTTAAAAGTACAACTAAATTGAAACGTCTCCTTAAAAGACATAAATAGTACTAACATCTATACTGTTGCAGGTATGGATGCGTGCGTATGAGCCTGTATTGCTATCATGCAAACGTATTCTGCTGAAAACATTAGTTTATTTCAATTTTATTTCTATCACACGCAAATATGAAAGAAAAACGTTTCTTCTTTTGATGAATTACGAGAAAGTAAACATCACAAGCGGGGAAACCTTTGAAGTCTAAGTACGTCCAAGGCATCAAAGAATTGATCGCTAATTCAGTAAAAAGGAAAATACAAAATTATGTTCTGACAGAGAAACCTCCCTTTACTCCAGCTACTTTATCTAAAAGATTAAACAGCGTTGAGAAGATTATGTCTCCTCATTAGCGGAAGTAAGGAAACTGGATGGGGTAGCGATGAAAAGTGCAGGTCTAATAGATAAAAGTAGGAATCGGGTAACTTTAGCGCTCTTCGAAGACCTTAAAAATGTGTTTGTAAATTTCTCTATGTGTATTCGAAATAGGTCTTACTTTCGCTTTAAGCTTAGTAAAGATTTGAGAGCGGTAAATTCTCTTGGCTTGCGTAAGTGTAGAAAATTGTAACATTCCAAAGAAATATTGTATATACGAATTGATTTTCGGAGAATTTTATTGATGAAAGGCTTGATGAATTTGAAGACAACTAATTAAAATGCAAAAATAAAAGCTACATCAAATTGACTGTTTCGGACGCATATTGCTGAAACCCAAGTAATCAGGTAGTAGAATTTATTTTAAAATAACAGATATATATATTTTTTGAAAACAAGAACAGAAATTGAGTTTAGAAAAAAATACTTTAAATTATTGGTTAAGGTCAAAACACTATCTTATATAATGTTTTTTTTTTGGACGTTGATACTGCTGCGATGTTTGGGAGATAGCAAATACAAAGTTTGAGAATTTGTTTTCATTTTTAAAATTTATATTCTTGAATTTAGCTATTGTAAAATTTGTACTTATGTAACTATCTATCTATATTACTATTTATTTATCTATTTAATTATTAATGTCTTGGCTGATTATTTAATGCATAATAAACATCACGTTTAAGTAACTAAAGATTGCTATCTTCTGTATCAAAAAATGTAATAAATTTTTTATTAGTTATATAAATTTTAAACTTTCATTAGTAACTGGTATTTTGATTACATTTCTTTGTTAATACTTATTATTGAAATGAAACACAACTTTTAAATTCTAAATGCAATATGGTTACAAAAATAAGACAATGCCTTAGACAGTTTTAAAATACTACTTTGTTGCACTTTGAATTAATAAACGTTTCCACTACGATGGATTAATTCGAGGACGGGTGCCCCTTCAGAAATAAATTACTAGAGAGTCGACGATACATTGCTTATAGCATGTGTCTAAAAACCACATAAACATATTTCAATTGCTTTATTACGATATTAAATGGTTTCTGCAGAAACACACGCGTGTTTCCACGAACACAAATATGTTGAATATATTTTGAAGAACCGATATTAGTTGATAATCTAAACTTGAAACAGTATATAGAAAAAAAAAAAAAAAAGCACGAAGAAAATTTAGAGGCTAGTTCAATTTAAGGAATTGTTTCTTCAAACTGATAAGGTACTCCTCTTCTTTTTTTGAGAGTATTAACTTAGTAGACGGAGCTTACTGAAAGTAAAGAATATCTTCCAGCATAAGAACTCCTTATTTATTTTTCAAGGAAGAGATTGACTTTATTTTCAATTTAACAAATGCACAGTTCTGTTGCAAAATGCGTATACAAAACATTGGGCTCTTTTTGTGAGCCAATCTTGTAAATGGGGTATATTGATTTACATAGCTTAAGTTTGAAATCTCTTTCAAAATATCCGAAGAAAGCGACATGTTTTTATCTTCTTTTTTCGTGGTTTGTAAACTATTAAAAGTTCCTTTATGAAAAGTATTCTTCAAAATGTTTCTTTTAACAAACTATTTCATAATACATAAATGCTGATTATAATATTTTTTTATTAGAAAGCCAATGCATTCATATCGTCTTTGTTATTTTGCATTTTCTTATAACGAAGTGAGAAGCATAGAACGTATGTTTAAAACAAGAAGTTTGTCCAAAACTAAACGACATAGGCACTACATACTCTTTCTATACTGTTTTTCTTTCTAATGGGGCTGCGTATTTCACCTGCAAGAAAATCAATGATAAAATTCAAATCACATCAAAGACCTTGAACATAGAATGAAGTAAAATAAAAAATAAAAAAATAATAATAAATTAAAAAAGCTACAAGCTAATTCAGTTTATTTAAAAATTCGTTTGATTAGGACATAAGTTGCAAGAGTCCCTGAGCTTTCAATAGAAAGTGCAAAAGGAAAAAAATAATGAACTTATTTTTTGATTTTGATTCTAAGGTTGAAAATTAATTCTACTATGTATGCTAAAAGTACAACTAATTAGTTTTCCTATATATATATATATATATATCGTGAGCATTTACGATTCTGATTTTTAGTGTTTTTCCTGTAACTGAGAGTATTGTATTGATTTTTTTCTTTCGTACATGGAAGTACCTTGATGATGAGTAGAATTTTTTGATTTTTTGGTTTAAACAAGTTCAGTAGATATTTAAGTTTGTCTACTATGGCGTTATTAGTGATAATTAACTAAAATGTTTTTAAATAACACATTTTTTCGTACTCCACTAAAAATCAATTTATTTATGTTGGGAAAGAATGGAAAACTATTTTAACAAAAGATTTTATCTTTACTTAATGCCTCAAAATATTTTTTTGAAATCACACTTTGCATTTTTGCCCCACTAAAACGTAATATTTGCTAAAATTGCCCAATATTTTTTCAACAGAAGCATATCGTGCTCTTCTTTTTCCAAAAATCTCCTTCGATGTATCATTTTTCACTCAGCTAATCGATCCATCCTTTTCACGCGAGACATTTTATGTTTACCACCTTAATCTCAACTTTCCCAACGGTCATCGTTTTACTCAACCATAATAAGAAGAATCGATAAAACCTGGAATAAAAATGTAAAGTAATCGCTACAAGCCATGATTGCATCACATGCTTGCATGAATTTAAGGATTTAAGTAGCACAAAGTTTTCTAAAGAGGATTATAATGTCGTCTCGGATTTCGCTGAAATTTTTCTTCAGAGACGATAAGCAAGGGTTGTAATTCAATTTCTAGACTAACCCAAGTAAAAGTTCAATGTTTTTGCTCTTTTCAGAAATAATTATTTGGAGTCTTTGACTCTGAATTTAAAGCAAGATTATTCTCTTTCTTGACGAAAAAAAATACATATTTTAATGCAAAATAAAACATTTATTTTTATTACTGAAATAAAATATTCACAATAACGTTTTTATTATACAGAAATATTAGACAAACCGACTTTGGCTTATACTGCGAGAGTGCTTCTGCTGCTTTTGCTTGCTTTCTGCGTAGATAAAAAATATGAAATTTTAAGTTATTAAGAAATGAAGAAAAACGAGAGGGGGGGAGGGAATATACACACACAAGCGATCATGTCTTCTCAAACATTTGAAAAAGCTACGCTTTGCGCAATTACATCCGTTAATTACAATACAGTTATGTTAACTGTTACGACCTTAGTAATACAATGTTCAACACAAATTTCTCAGAAAGTTGTCAAGTACAGTACTAGTGTTAATTTTGGCGGTTAATTTGCAATGGCTGTTACAAAAGCAGTTTTAGAAAATAATCGCAACAGTTAAAGAATTTTGGTACATTTTATTCTAAATGTTAAAGCTTTTTTTTCGCATGAATATTTTTTGACTCACTGAAAAATAAATACGATTTTAATGATTAAATTTAGCAATATACTTCAAATAATATTATTTTTGTGTCACAAATTGTAAAGTCTTTGTGACTGATTTTAAGTTAGGTTAAAATTGGTTAGGCAGTAAAAAACGTTAGTTGAAGATTAGTGTACGAAAAAATTCCGGCTTTAAACCCATTATTCATTGCGTAATAATAGCAGTACTAACTACTGATTTGCACTTGTGCATCACACAATTTCTTGAAAAATATATTAATGCGTTGAAATTGGTGACAGGTTTGAACTTTTGATTTTGAATGTAATAGAATGTTATTTAAATGACTTGTATTAAACCGCATTTTTTACTTTTAAAATACAATTTCAATAGTGGTAGTTATTATTATTATTTAATTTGGTATTACTTAGAAGTACAAAAAAAAAATCCTTAAACTGAAAATAACAATAAACGACGAGACTTTGTTATACTTAAAAATAAACTCAAGCATTATTTTATTGCAGTAATTTTATAAATTCACCTATTCACTTTTTATGCACATATTTATATTGGGAAAAAATAATTAATCTTCAGTGGAGGAAGGAGTTTTGCAATTTGTCTGCAATTCATAACTATTAATTATAAAAAAAACGAGCAATATATATTACAACAAACAAATTTAACTGCATGTACCTTTCTATTTGAAAAGATATTACACTTGTTTTGTAGACTTTTCAGATGATCTACTGTTCTGCAAATCTAGATGTGCCTTGAATATTTAATTCTGAAAAATATTTATACGCACAGACAATCTTGCTTTATAATGATGTGCAGGTTTTATATTTGTAAGAATACAATCGTGTTTGCTTCTATGTTTAAACATTTTAAAATTTGGCAGAGGCGGATAGGATGAACGTAACCATCAAAATTAGACCTAATTATTCAATTTACATTACGTAAAAGTCACTTATCACTAAGTAGTATATTGAATTTAAAATACTGACACATGATAAGATTAACGTTTAGATAAACATTAATGTGTAACTGAGAGTTAAAGATTATGTTTCGCTACTTTAAATATATATACTCATGTAAGAACATTAGTAGATTATTATCGCCATATCCCTCCTTAATTATTTGTGAACATTGTATTTCCTAATTACTAATATTTCAGTTATCAATAAATGCTGAATTTCTTTTAAATCAAGGGAACGAAACTAATTATAGTAATTAATGTTAGGTAATGCGAACTTGGCACCTGCTAATTTTTGACATGATGTAAGGATTTGTATAATTACGCTATCGATTTATCTTTAAAAAAGTTCAATGTGGGCATTAATAAGTGATTCCCGTATAACTAATATTAAATATGTGGTATATTTCAGATATAAAAAATAATTTGTTCTGAAGAAGTCAATTTTTTGACAGTCTAAAAAAATCATGTAAATGATGTTAGTGGTGGTGGAGGAACTTTTAGCCATCGTGGCCATTTTAGTGGGTAAGAAGTCGAAATTTCAACTAGAAGTTTTGGTGGTTAAAATCCGACAAACTGAAAACCCATCATAGACACTTGGGAAAACGTTCCTGCAAAATTCATCGACCATGAAGTCCTCGGCAGCTCCGGAGGCTGGAAAGTTTTCCTCTCATTCAGTCTTACCTCCAAAAAGAGATGTGGCGTTCTTGAGGTAGCGCCAACTGGTATTTCCCCAGTACATTTCATGTATTGAACCTTAAGTCTCATTTCTACCCTTGTGATGATCATGCAAAAACGAAAGGCGCTTATTAGCCTTAAATTTAAGTAATTTTTACCACTAGCGACTCGGTGACAGTCGTTCATCAAGTGGCATAAGTAAGGTATTTAACTCAAGTGCTTTGTTGTTGAAAACATCACCAAATCATTCCCCGCCATTATCATAAGACGGATTATGTGCATACGTGATGTGGTTCACTAGGTCTTGGGTATATAACAGATTCAAAAACACAAATCACAATTTCCAATATTTTTTCGAGACTCAAAAAATGGAATCACTCTGTCCATTGGGTAACATTATGTTACTCAAGGACATGAATTATGTTACCCAGACCAATAAAAAAGTGCTGATGAGATATTTTAGAATGCACATATACATTTTAACTTTCATTTATGTACTAACACTCTTTCATGGTTTTTTTAACATTTTTTTTTTGTTTTCCCGCAGTTTGAAAAACAATATTGAAAGACAATTGCACACATACCTTCAATGTACTACAAATATCGTTCTTTTTTATTACATATTCATTTGAGTTTTTAAGGTAAAGAGATCTTTGTTTTCAGAAAAATAGTTTGTCACTTGTCCTTTGTAACTTAAAATTAAAAAATATATATATTTTATAAATAAAATGATTGTAGCTAACAGACTTAAGTACTGAAGAAAAATCCGTTCATGTTTCTCCTTCCTTTCCTGAAAATTAATGTCGATACTTTCAGCTATAAAAACTTTATACATGGCTTATAAATCACTTTTATTTTCAATGCCGGAAGTTCCGGTAATTAAGAAATTAGTATTGTATCCTCATGGATTAAAGTGTCTTGTTTCTCAAGTTATCCTTAAGAAAGAAAAAAAAGAAAATTGTTATTAATAGCCTTCATTCTTAAAATTATTATATGCTAAAATACGATGAGCGGGTTAATATTAGGGTAATTTATTATTTTTAAGCTTTTGAGCTCTTACTATGTTAGAACAGAATATTATATTTATTTAAGTTAACAACTTTTTCAAAGTAATAAACAAACATGAAACAAATCATGATGCAAAACTGCGCTTTCTACGAATGGGATCAAGAAAGAATGAACTCGTTTCAAAGTCAACTGATAAAAATTGAAAAAAAAAAAAATATTTTTAAGAGACCGATTGATATGATGTGTTGGCAGATGTATCGGTCTGATTCAGTGATTCCATTTCTTTTAAACCCGCCAAATATGTTTTAATGCCTCCTTTTAAAAAAGCTCGTAATTTAGGAGGTGGGGAAGAAAGTATGTGGGCTAAGGAAGTAATGAATCAGATGGGACAACTACACTGGCTTTGTTTGGTTTAGCTCAAAACGTTTGGCCGGGCAATTAGGTGCAGTTTATTTTTTTAAATAATTTGACTAATTTACTAATGCAATGGAAAAAAATGAATGAAAAGTTTTTATTCCAAATTAAATAATTAGGAAAAAAGTGTGGTAAGTACATGAAGGTTCAGAGTCACTTTCAACATTTTCAGTGGAATAAAAGCGTAAATTTCCAGTTTGCACGATTTCGCGTATCTTTCTCTTAATTGTCCTTAACTTAATTTATCCTTCTTATTTGTCTTTTAACTAGCAAACTACTAGTAAGCATTTTTACAATGCAGCCTTTCTTTTAACTCATAGCTCATGTAAATACCATAACCTTTTTTTCAGTGTTTGAGTCTTTATCGATGTGTTCGAACCCTAGAACATGATTAGAATAAGTGTTTTTCTGATAAATAACATCCCTGGCTTTTTATGATTTATATCTCTAGGTAACCAAGTGACTCTGAATATAGATAACTCATAATATTAACTTCATGTTCGGGACATTGTGTCGAAAATATGTCTATTTAAAATGATTGCCACTTTTATAGCAAAATCTAAGGTAGACTTTACATAAAAGTACTATAGCATAGAAGGCGATCAATGACCATAAAAAAATAATACATTTTTTCAGAACTAAAGGAACATAATTATATATACATAATGCATGACATATTTAGATTAGTTTTATTTTTTAAGTCATATATTTTTCTTTTATATATGAATACGTTATTGGTTATTACTTGTTGGGAAAAAAAGCAGAAATGTATTCGGTCGAAAAACAACAATTTGTTTTGTGAGAGAATTTTAAACGATAATGATAAAGAAAGGCTATCGAAACTCAGACGCCTATGACTATCGTACAATTTAACTTTACACTTGATATGTATTTTTGCCTAGAATTCAATTGACTCCGCATTGTGTGATTTCATCTCTATTGCTCATTATGTGATAAACAGTTCAAAGATATGTATCACAGATAGATCATTCTCAGAGATTTAGTTCAGAAATTAATCAAAACACAGCAAACTACATCCTTGTATTAGAAATACAACACATGTAAAACGATATACATATAATTATTCACTTGAAAAAAGGTACATTATTTAAACCTTTGTTATTATGTCGTTTGTTACAACAAATTTTGAATGCATTATGCGTTAAAGGATATAAATAAATTGTGTGCTTACGAAGTAGACTACTGTGCCCTTGCTCCGATGAGATTGGACCAACTTTTGATTTTTATGTTGGATTAACATAGTAGTTACACTAATATAGATATCCTCCCTACCCTCCCCTGAAATTTCTTTCTTATACTGTTTTATTTAGTGAAATTTCTTTCTTATACTGTTAAGAACAAAATACATATGTGGTCAATACATACGTCTTTGTTATAATATTTTTAGGAAGCATAGGCAAATAACAAATTTCAATTTCTTGAAATTTTTTAAACGTAAACTTTCTAGGGAAAAATGCCACTGAATGTATTTATAAAATTTCAACCATTACCATCATTTTAACGTGTGTATATGTACTGTGTTAAATTCGTATATTTCGCAATAATTGACTTGCATTTTTGTCAATTAATTTCATTTGCTTTAATCTCTCAATTTTTATGCTTCAAAAAATTCCTTAAATTAAAACTTTAAAGATCATGCCGCGAATTATAATCTTGAATAGTGTTCTAAAAGAGAAATGTTTACATAAATGTATCCTTACCATACATAAATTATTTTCACGAGAAACTTAATACGAGGTTGTTACGTATGTTTAGCGTGGGAGTAATGAATAATTCGTTGGATTGAGGACCTGAACCACGAAAAAGTTAACTCGTGGGTGGGAACAGAAACTCCTGTGTTGCAACATTTGATCCTAACTATTACAACGCAACTGAATTTGAAAATGTCTTTTAATTAGAAAATAAGAAGCTATTTTGTTGAATTATGAAATGCAAGTGAATATTTGCAGCTGTATGCTTTACTTGATAGAAAAGTCCTTTCACAATTTAGATTATTTTTTTCTTTTTTCATGGCATTGTATATATAGAAATAGAGTCAGTAAATAATTTCCCTAGTTAAAAGTATTTTATTTGTGGTGGAGTTGGAAGCCGGGGTGAGGGAATTGGAAAAAAAAAACCAGGAGGCCAAAATATAAAAAAAAGCTTGGTTAAGCCAAAGATCGTAGTGGAGTATGCATTGGAAGTGCAAGTTCAAATCCAAGCCAAAATCCCCAGCAACTAACTCCAGCCAACAAACGTGACATGTGTAAATCAGGAATGGGGCCTGCAGATGGGAGGTATGACCAGGTTCTTAGCAATAATGGATCCAGATAAATAAAAAAACATAAGTAACCTACCTTGCTTCCCAAAAGACCACTACCTGAAAAAGCTTTCGGATCCTTCCTTAAATCAATAACGAACAGGTTTAATATACCGAGACCAATTGCATCTCTTGATAATTCGGAGCATACTTGTCGATGAAAAGAAAAAGAATATGTCACACAAAAGGATAAAATGAATGAATGTGATTTAATTTTGTTGTAAGTGAATTTTTCTTTGTATTTATTTTTCTTTGAAAATTTAAGACAACACTTTGATTTAGAAAGACAACAACATTTTTATTCACTTGACACAGTAAATAAATACTCGTATTTTATTCAGGCAATATGGTACCTGAACTGAGGTTTCAGTTATGCAAGCATGAAAATCCGTTGCATTTTGCAACGCTATGTTTTAATTTGAATAGGAACACTATTTCAGAACAAGTGGAATTAATGTCACTTTAATGTAAATAGAAATTGAATTATTAATAGACACAGCCATAAGCATATTCATTAATTGAAAATTTAAGGCGGCACTAAAATATATTCAGTCGATATGCATATAGATAAACAGTACTTCACTACTGGTACAAGACAATGGCACACACATTAATAATCAAACTTTCGAGAACAATTTCAAAAAGGCACATCGTATTTTGTCATTATTTGTATTGGCACTTTAGACTAAACTTTCATTTTAAATTATGCTTGGCCTAACAATTGAGCCATTTTAAGTTAAAGAAGACAAATGCATGTTCCGTGCATTGTTTTTCGGAATAAATTTTATGGTCAGCAAACAATGGCTGCCATTAGTCAGAAAAAAATATTAGCTTGCATTTAAGCTTGGCAGGCCATGACGGCGATTGAGGTTTCAATTACTACTGAGCATATTTGAATTTAAAGGATTGTATGGAATGTATCCAAAAGAATAAAACGTTAAATGAATTCTAGAAATACTCATCCGGCTTCTTCTTTAGTTCCCCTGGCTTTCATCGTTGCCGTGAAAAAGGTGGGCAGAAAATCCCACTCTCTTCTACTGAAGGGTCGCAGTCAAGTGTCTGTTGAAAAAGTTTTCAAAACGGCGAGAAATAACTTCTCAACCAATCAGAGGACATGGTTCTCTGGACATGCTAGCGTCTTCAAAGCAGACCAATCAATGTTCAAGAAATACTGGGACCCTTGGCGAGGGGAGATGTTTATGAAATGTTTACGGAATTTGAGAATTGAATACATTGAAGGATCTGTGAGATTCTTAAAAACGTTCCCTCTGCGACGCGCCTTTCGGGGGGGGGGGGGGGGGTCGTCCCATGTAAGGAAAACTGACTGTTTTCGAATGAAATCTTTCTGGATGAGTCATCTTTTGCGGAGTACGATAAGGGGTTGTATATGTGATTGCGCTTGTAATCGCATGCTCAGACAGAAAAATAAAAGACTTGAAGCACTTGAGCAAGCTTCTACTATAATAAAACATAATTTTATTTAATGTGAGAGTCACACTCTCACATTATTTAAATAGAATTTTGCGTAAATGAAGCATCATTACTGAACATTTAAGTTGACACTAATAGTAGTACTCCAATGATAAAATGAACGGACATTTGAAAAAAATAAATGAGTATTTTTCAGAGATGGTCTACACACTTTATGATACATATGTTTTAATTTTTCAAATTAATACGCTATGTCAAATGTTTTTCAAAGTACGTAGTACAACGTTACGTTCAACAGATGCATTTGTATTATTCAAATAACTCTAGCAGATGTCATATGAAGTTGGAGCCTCAGCATATAATTTGATACAAAAACATTCTCCAATTTGTCGACAGAGTGGCGTAGTAATAAGGTGCAAGCCTCGTACGCCCAAGATCGCAGGTTAAAACCTGGCTCAAGTCGGTGAATTTTCAAGATGCAGAAAATCGTCTCCACCCGTGTCGTATGATTATGCGGGATGTAAAAGATCCCTTAAGTAGACATTTGGCTTGGATGCTCTCGGCTAAATTAAATTCCTAGTGCATCAATCAGAGATCAGGTGCCGCCATCTAGGGGTAACTGAGCGTCCAAATACTCATGCGGCGAAGGTACCACACTCATTGTGGTGCCGCTGAAAGAGATGGCACCACTCTCCCGGGAAGCACTTGGTCTGTAATTGGCAGAAGCTAATAGCAGCCCATTAGAAACCAAAAAAAGACATTCTCCGGTTTTTAAATGCTTGAATCGTTTTCCATACTCAAAGCGGAACAATGACTGACACCAAGATTTAGCAGAATTAGCAGGCATGCTAATTTCATTTGAGGTTCAACGATGGTATATTTTTCTTGGTAGATCCAAAGGTAAATCTTTTCAGTACAGTTATGTTCGAACAAAAGTTTTTAAGTAGAATCTACTGGCTTAATGCAGAATTTGCAGCTCAGCATGCTTAACCGTTTCACAGACTGAAATAAAAGAGACAAAAAACATGGTTACACATATGATGTATATGTGTTAGAGCTTTCTTAAACAGTGAAATTATTGTAAAGCTATCTCTTAACAAAGTGGTAGACGGCATTTTCAAGAATCACATAAAATATTATCAGCAAAAATGCATTATTTGATGGAAATGTTAAGCACTGAAAAATCTTTGTTAAAAACAGGAATTTTGAGTAGGTCACACTTCGATAGTGATTTCGATATACATTTTTTGTAAAAAAGACTATAGATATCTATTTTTGTTTTGTTTTTAAGAAAAATCATAAGAAATTCGTAAAAGCGGTAAAAAAAATCCTCGTCATATTTATTTATGTTTTTCTTTATCAACAGAGTCAACATAGCCAACAAAGATGTATTTTTACTTTAGAGAAAGTAATCGAGACAAGACCATTTCACTCTCCTCTCAGTTATTTAGCTTGATTCTAGAATGCTCAAAACGATGTTGCTTGCAACATTTTCATTTAAGCAATTAACTATTTTCGACCAGTTTTGCTCCTTTTCTGCAAACGGCTAATTTTATAATGAATTTTTAAAATATATTCTTATCTAACATTTTTTGAATATTTTGCATGGGTTTCAATTGTAACTACTGTAGTAAAAAGAAATCGGCGACGGCCTTATGAAATTTTCGTAATTGTCTTTATAATTTGAAATGGAATTGTCTGAAGTTATTTCCTTGAGTGGGTATTTTAATAAACTCAATATGGGTGAAAATTTCGAAAAATACCTGTACATATTATCGCTTTAAGGGGAAAAAATGACTGTTGCGTTTTAACGCAGGCATAATCTGCATGATAATAGTTATTAATATTAGTTCATCTGAGATGATTTTTTTAATGCTATGAACTTCAGTAGTAACCTAATGATGATAAGAAAACTTTTAAATCAAGTATTCTACGAAGTGTTGAAATCAATTTCTGACTCTTTCAATACATTGCAATTAAAAAACCTCAAGCAATTCTTCATTTGGAAACATTTTCAGTTTTCTATTTACGTAGCAGTATCACAGTTTCCTGTAAAAATTTACCTCAATGAATTCAATGTGAGAAGTGTGAAGTATCAGTCCCTAATTACTTTATCCAAAATACTTTTTGAAGAAAGTCATTAGGAGTTGTTAAAACTGCAATAACATCTTTCCATTAATGATCCTCAAGAATAATTGCAAACTTTTTCTTTGAATCACTTTTTTGTCTGCAAAAATATGTTAATCTGTTCAGTCACAGTTTATTTTTCAAGCCTCCACGAGAACCTTTAAGAGATAGAATGATTTGTTACACGCTGTTAATTTATCATTTTATTGGACTAATTAAGTATTTGTTCGCAATACAAATAAATCTTCACTTGAATCTTTATTTGAAGCATTAAATGATAAAATTTGTTTAATTTTTAATATTTTTAGATAACGTATACTTTCCAGTTAGATTAACTTGATTTGGCAGGTTTTTTGCCCACATTTTTGAGCTTCATAACTATTTATGTATCAATATAAAATCATAATTGGAACTTCAGCTTTTTGTTTTCAATCATACTTCAGCTTTTGTTTATCGCAGCACAGTAACTTTTATCTATCGGTGATAGTGTTTTGCAAGGTTTCAAGATTCAACAAAGTGGTCAAAAACTTTTTTTTTTCAATTTTCGTTTTTCGTTTACAATATAAAATAATACTTTATGTTCAACCTATTATATTTTTAATACAATATAAAGCGTAACGCACCCTAGGTTTATCTTTTTAAACATGTTTTACATTAAAAAAATTTCTTAGGTATATTATTATATATTTTTTAAAATCATTTTATAAAATTCTTTAACTCGTCTTTATTTATACCTTTTGTAAGATATGTTTAATATTACTAAATTACCAATTGATTAAATTTGTACGTTAGGGTAAAGTGAAAACGGCCGTTTTTTTTTTTTTTTTTTTTTGAATTTTAAATAGTTATATATACCAAAATGAGACAATAGATCAACAGAACATAGTGTACAAATGTCGATAGTTTTGAAAAATATTTTGATATGCCTTCCCGAACTTTTATTTTTCAATAATAGCCGATATTTCAACGATTTTTCGATAGTTTAGGAAAACTGCTGTTTTGTTCAGTCACTTTAAAACTTGGTTAATACATTGAACTACAGACAATTACAAAGTGAAATGTGAGAATTCATGTTTTGGTTCGAAAGTGGGGAGAATATAGGTGCACGGACATAGCCAGCTTGTGATTTCTGATCACAAACAGGTTTCAACACTGCAGTCACCAGTTTCACGTGTCTACACTACAGCCTGTGTATGATTGAGAAATTTTGAGAAGCTGATAGTTGGAGACATCTCTGCTGTGATGAGATCCCTCATTTCAGTATCTTTGATTTCCTTGTATTTATACCTCACCAATCACCGCATCAGGTGCTTGCCGCAGCTCAGGTATGTGTAGCCGATGGTCCATCATGGCAAGGATAACATTATCGGGGTGAGCAAAGAATGCATTGCGATGAATGACAGGGTCAGTTATTTTTTTGTGCTTATGATTGAGGTATCGTGTCCTAATGACCATCTGGTAAATGACCATATAACTCCTTTTTGCATGAACAGTGGGCTTATACGGCACACCACGTTGGGACATATAAACGAACAATAAACGTAACGTTTGTTTTTAAATTATCGGATTCTTCCATCTCACTTACGTGTGATCGGAGGATTCGATTGGCGGTAGTTATCCATCGTGAATGGTTCAGGCAACCAAGATTAATTTTTTATTGGTCTTGGATTTTCTTTTCAATAACATATACAACTACAAGATTTCATTAATTTTGACAAATCACGAAGAGGTTTTTTAGCGTTTACTAGCATTCAAACACGATTTTTTTCAACTCATTACTTAAGAACTTAACTCATTGTGTGCAGAATAAAGAAATGAATAAAAAAATAAATAAATCATTAATAACTTTGAGTTTTAAGCTGTTTCATTTATTTCATTTATGAAAATTTGAAATTTCTTAAAATTGGGAAGCAAAGAAAATTATTTTGTACCTACAACTACATATCGCTTATACTTAGAGTGAAAAGCAAAAATTTTACGAAAAAAAAATGTATTTGTATTATCTATGTATTTAGAGACAGTAACAGACACAACCCATTTCACTCTCCTTTCAGTTATTTAGCTTCATTTAATTGTAGAAAGTTTTCTATATCTTAAGATAGAATGCAGTGTATAAAATGCACAGTTTGAATTCAAGTACCGAATATAGTAGCTTTTCCTAATTCATTTATTAAAAGGTATTTATTTTGAAACTTTGCCAAGTTAGTTTGAGAATTATTTAAATTTGGATCATGTACCACAAATGAAGATAGAACGATGATGTTTCTGAATGTTTTTAAGCAGAAGACAAAGTATTGTAAATACTTATCTTAGGTTGTTAAGCTGAAAAGAAAAGCAAGTTTGCTATATTTTACAATTGCATTTGAAGCCATTATATAATTTTAACCTTTTTTTCTGCTTTAAAATCAATTTGCATTTTACTCTATAGATACATTTCGTACTACGCAGTTATCTTCAAATTAACGCGATTCTTGCTGTAACGAGATTAAAAAAAACCAAATAAGTAGGCGTTACACTCACACTAATGTGTGAAATTATACAAACTTGAATGTCGACTTACCTTTTTTTATTTTCATTTTAGTTTTTTAAACAGAGTTTGTTAAAGGAAGAAAATTGTACTTTTCGCTCTAGGGTCATTCCATGTCAATTTAACACAGGGGCAAAATCATATGATCCGATTTTTTTTTTAAATTTGGTAGAGTGACAAGTATAGAATAAATAAGAAATATAAAATTTTATAGAGATAAATAAATTTTTGTTTCTAATTTACTGAGATGTAAATTTCGAGGAAAAACAGAAGTGGGCAAATTAAAAATTGCGTTAGAAGCTTTCGTAATAGAGTTAGAGACATGTGTAAAAGCTCATTTTAATGCATTTTTGATGTGTTTTCTAATGATATGAAACGTTACATAGGTTGGATTTTGAAATTCTTCTCAAAAATTAGGTAGGCTTATGTCCCTTATTTTTTCGCAAAGTACATAATTTAAAATTTTCAAATCAATTCCATGTATCCTTAGTATTGTTCAAAATCACAAGCCATTGCTCTACAGACAGTGGAAATGTTTCTCAACCATGATGATAATGGTAAAAAATCAATTGATATGTATATTTAATCTCTCTAGCTCCAATAGAACTGGATTTCTAACTGTTCCAAGTACAGCTGGCAAGTAAAAAAGTTATTTTTCGCAAATTTTAAAACTTTTGAATCATGAATTAGAACATAAGGACAGTAAATCATCTCGAGGGGATTGGGAGGTTCACATAAAATGATCCTATACACAAAAACGTAGAGTCTGTATATGTATACACGTAAACGAGAAACAACTGGACGCTACAACATTTAAATTGTTTCCATGAGTAATGCAGTGTTGAAATCGTTAATGGGAAATAAAGCCGATATACATTTTAAAAAGAATAAATTCATTTTTTTGGAAACTTTGAGTGTCCTACTTCCTGAAAAGGATTCCTTTTTCTGAAATAATTTGTTTCATTAATTCTTTGTTGGAAGTGCGAAGTATCATTCCTTAATTACATTATCTGAAACGTTTTCTGGAAAAAGTCATTAGAAGTTGTTAAAACTGCAAAGACATCTTTCCACTAATGACCTTCATGTATGATTGCAAACCCTTTTTTTCAGGCCACATTTTTGCTCGCTGAGACATCTTAATCTATTCAGCCGCAACTTGTTTTTCAAGATTTCGTCAGGAACTTTAAAATTAGAATGATTCATTGCAGCAGTGTTAAATTAATGACTTTATTAACTAAATTAAACGACACTTCGTGATACATATAAAGGACCGTCCATAAATGATGTCACGCTTTTTCCCATACATTTGACCCCCTCCCCTATATGTCCCAAAATGTCACACTTCAGCGAACTCCCTAACCCCCTCGGTGTGTGTCAAGCAATGCTGTATAATCATGATGTCGCACTTCTTGTTACCCCCTCCCCTTGTCACAGTTTGTTACACTTTCACTCCCTGCCCCTTGAAGAGTGACACCATTTATGAATGATCCCTAAGTCTGTACTTTATGCGATAATAAACTGACTAAGTGACTTCTATCTTTGACTTCAAATTCCTTTTTTACATCTTAATCATCATTGTTATTATTATTAGTAGTTGTACTGGTTCTCTGCCGAAAGGTAATTTCATATATTCCAATACGTGTGAAATATATTACAACACGTAATTTAATTATTACACTAATGCAAATTTTGCTGCGCTTTAAAAATTGGTTTTGAATGTATTAGGCTTGTTTTTCCAGTTTCAAATACAAAGCCACGTCTAGAATTCTGCTAGCCTGCTTTCCCGTGTACAAACATCAAATTTATAAAAAACTCACTATTTTTCTTTTTCTTTTTATTTCTTTCGTATAACTTAAGTTGTAGTTTATTTCAAATATACTTTTTCAACGGTGAATATATATACCCAGATTATATATATATATATATATATATATATATATATACACTGGTTCGAACAATTCCCGCAAAAGTTATTTGAGGAGGCAGAAGACAGCCCGACAGACACAATTTGCAACATCTGACACCCCCTACTTTCTTTTTTTTATTAACCCTTCTATAAACTCAAACTTTTTTTATGGGAAAACTGCAACGTAAAACATATATGATGTATGTTAATTTTATCTCTCAATCAGCCTTTAGTTCAAATTTGGGTAGGTGTGAGATAAGCTATGTTACACCCTTTTAATGAACTATTACTTTTTGCTCAACATATAACTATCATATTTACAAAACGCAAGTATATAGTTTAATCACTTTGTATAAGGCTACTTATGCTCAAAATTCCTCGTCGTTAATTTTTTTGCTTGCTTTTTTCTCTTGAGAAAAACTTTAAAAGGGCCATTAGCGTGAGCGAAAAAGTACAAAAAAATAAATTTTGTAGTCCCACACAAATACTGTACAGGAATATGCAGCCCCCTTTACGAAACAACCTAAAAGTCAAATCGATGTTCGTCCTTCGTCGGTGCATTATTTTGAAAGTGTAAGTAAATTAGCAAACGTAATTTTATTAATAGAGCTTCAAGTTTACTGGTAAATTATTCGGAAAACGAGTTAAAGAATACATTTTATAGATATTTCACCATGCTTTTAATTTCTATTTCTTTAGACATTCCTAACTAGGTACAAATTTTGCCGTAAAATTGAAACTCTTGAACGTATTCTGTAAAAACTGGTATTTTATTACCTTGTATTTCATTTCTGTTAAAAATGTATTTTAAAAATACCCTGCCTTTGGGTTATAGATAATTTTTCCTTGTACTGCTTTTTTTTTTTTTTTCTCGAGGATGACTTCACGAGGAAGGTTGTTGGGTCAAATGGCTCTGGCTAAAAATGCTTCTTACTAAACTTATAAAATAGACATACATAGTTAGCAAAAAAAATAATAATTATTAGTTTTCATAAGGAACATTTTGTACCCTACAAATAAAAGTACCTAAGTTGCTTGACATAGTATTTCATGAAAACAGTACACCAAACGGTATATCTATCTAAAAAAAAAACGAAAGTTTGTGCGCGTGCGTGTGTGTGTGTCGCTCGCCTCGTGGCGTGATGGAACGGTCCAGAAATAATACTTTTGTTACAGGTACTTGAGACAGGTCCTCGTGCACTTCGAAGTGGTTTTCCCAAAATTCGAATGTGTTCCTTTTTATTACAATTTTAAGTAATTACATGAATTTGCTGATTTTAAGGCAAAGAAATGCTTGCACATTTACATGATTTCTATCACTTGAAAGAGCGGAATTTTTTGCATTTTATGAACTTTGTTCCACGCTTCTAAGTTTATTCGGACAGAAGTTATAGCTGTCTTAGAACAGCACAGACGATTGAGAAAATGCTGTTTTATCTTTATTAATGCCGTTTTATTAGCGTAACAAATTCTAAAAATGCATTTCATTTTTATGCATAATTCGTGGATTATTTTATTAACTGCAGACGATTTTCAATTACTTTATATTGAATTTTACTCTTTTTTTTTTTTGTCAATTTAATATTTTTTTCTTCTCATCATCACTTATATTTGTTGATGGGCCGTTAGGCCCTGGGAGGGGCCTTTTACCCAGATCTCCTTTGTGAGCGTACGTCGTTAGGAGATAGATCAATGCGCCCGAAGGCTTACATCACGTCCCCGAAGGGCAGAGGGGGGGGGGGGGGCCGCGTCTCGGACGAGTTAGAATAGTAAGCTACATAAAAATACAAGACGACAAAATATATATATATATATATATATATATAATTTTTTTTTTTTTTTTTCTTTTAAGCATTTTTTTTTTTAATTTATACTTTTTTCTCTTTGGATTTTCTCTTTTTTAATTTTTTTCTTCACATATATAAGATAAGTAAATGAATAGCAAAGACACGACTATCTCAAGGAGAGCATGTCTAACTGAGGATTTGGAAGAGGATTATGCTTAGTACTGAGAGAATCATAGTTGAGCAGACAGGTTCTGGCCGGGTAGGGGTACTTCTGGTTCCTATTTATGTATTGGGATTGGGTACGAATTGCTTCGTTTGGATGATTTTGGAAGCTGTTGAACAGTTTTAGGGCATTTTTTATAATGTGCCTTGAGATTGAGTCAACAGATAATTCGCTGTGGAGGGCTTTGTTTTTTTCGTACCAATCAGCGTTACCAATTTGTCTGAGGGTTTTATTTTGTAGAATTTGGATTTCGTTAATGGTAGTGCGAGCAGCGTGCCCCCATACCGTAAATCCATAAGGAATGGTTGGTCTTAAGATTTGATTATATATCAACATCTTATTTTTTAATGAAAGTTTACTGTAGCGCCCTAGTAAGGGGCGGAGGAGGTGTAATTTATGTTTAACGTTTACTATTTTTTTTCGACGTGCTTTTTGAAATAAAGGCCGGAGTCGAGAGTGATGCCTAGATAGCTAGCTTGGGGTTTGTAATTTAGGGTATTATTCGTAAGTTCAAGAGTTCGGGGCCTTTTTTTTATTGTTCTTTTTAATGTGGACTGCAATGGTCTTAGTGGGGTTTAGAGCGAGCCGCCAGTTGTTACACCAATGTTCTATTTTTATTAGGTGCTCTTGGGCGTATTTCTTAACACAATTACGTCTTTTGTGTTTTACAATGATCGCGGCGTCGTTGGCAAAGAGGGCGGTCATGGTTTATTCATGAGTCGGGAAATCGGCCATGAAAATGTTGAATAGTTGGGGCGATAATACTGCACCTTGTGGGACGCCACTTTCAATGAGTTTCGTGATGGAGGTTTCATTTTCAATTTGTACTTTAAAGGTGCGTTTTCTAAGATAATTATTGATTAAATCAACAAGGTATTTTGGGAAGTTATGGATTATCATTTTGTATATGAGCCCATCGTACCAGACTTTGTCAAAGGCTTTTTGGATATCGAGAAAAATGCCTAGGGTTTGCTTGCCATAGTTAAAACCTTCAGTTAAAGCGTTTAGGACTCTGATTAGTTGGTGTATTGTGCTGTGCTTTTCTCTAAAATCAAATTGTTCTGGGGGGATGATATTCATGTCATCTATATGCTTTTGCAATCTTTTCTTTATAATTTTCTCATATATTTTTGGAAACATGTGAGGACTTATAGTTCTATAGTTATGGGGGTCCCTGGAGTCGGTGGAGGGTTTTGGTATTGGGGTGATTTTTGAGTTTTTCCAGATAGTGGGGAAGTAAGAAAGCTTGAGTGAGCAATTAATAATTTTTGTTAGGCAAGTCAGTGCTTTAAGGGGCATATTTTTGAGCATTTTGTTTGAGATATTATCTGGTCCGGCGGCCTTTTTATTTTTAGTTCTTTTAATAATTTCAGCAATTTCTCCTGGGTTAGTTGGCATAAACTAGATCTGGTTTTGGGGGGAGGAGTTAAAATCCTGAATTTTCCTACGAACTAACGACGTGACATGATTGTTTGGGGAGGGGAGGATTTGGTCGAAAATTTTCTTCAAAAGCTTCCGCTAAGGCTTCGGCTTTGTCCCTATCATCAAAATTTATCCTTCCCCTAGTGTGAAGTGGGGGAATACTTTTGAAAGGTTTTTAGAAGGCTTTGGCAAGTTTGTAAAGGGAGCCGTTTTCGGGCGATAAGCTGGTTACGAAATCAGTCCACCTTTGCTCTTTATACTGCCTAGTTATGTTTTTTATCATTTTCTGTAACCTATTTATCTCCGTTTTCAGACTGGGATTTCTAGTGTTTTGCCACTGTTTTTTTAATCTGTTTTTCTGGACCATAAGTAGTCTAGCGTAAGGGGGGAGTCTAATGGGGGTGTGGTTAACAACTTGCGATTTCGTGGAGGCTTCGTAGGAGCCAATCAGTGACTCAGAGAAATTTTTTACGCTGTTCTTGATATCGTCAATGGTTTGTAGGTAGGGTTACCCCTTACTTTTTCGTGCAACAGGTTCGTGTAATTTGCCCAGTTTGTAGTCTTCAAAATTCTTTCTTTCTTAGGGATTTGGTAGTTTAAGTTTAATGTGATCATAACCGGGTTATGATCAGAGGATAGATCCGTATATGTTCTTATGGCGTACGGCCAGTTAGGGGTTTTAGCTAAAGCTATATCAAGCGTGGATGCTTCACCAATGCCAAAGTGGGCGGGGGTATTTAGGGCGTAGATTTGGAAATTATGATCGATGCTTAACTTACGTATTTGATTACCCCTCCTATTTCTTCTCCCAAAACTCCAGTCTGGGTGCTTTGCGTTGAAATCGCCGAAAAGAATGGTATTCTGGTTAATTTGGCTGATTTGCAATATTTCAGAGATATCAAGATTCGGTGAGCGGGGGGGAATATAAATAGAGCTGATCGTAAGGTGCTCGTTGTTTGAAATTTTGATTGCAATGGTGGTGTTCTCGGAGGTAGCGGTTTGGTGCTTTATTTCGTTAGTGATAATATTTCGCCTAACGTAGATGGCAGTGCCGCCGCCGCGGCCAATACCCCTATCGTTGCGGAAGCTGCAGAAATTTGGGATACTTCTAAGATTAAGACAGGGTTTTAGTTTAGTCTCCTGAAGAAGAATGACATGAGGGGAGAGGGAGGAGATACAGTTTTCGAGCTCGTCCATTTTTTCGGGCGAGAGGCCATTTGCGTTCCAAGACATAATACGGATGCAACTAAGATTTGCCATGATTAGTGCTCTCGAAGTGCGTGTTAATTTACGTACGAGGATTTGAAGATCTTGCATGAGAGATGCAATTGTCAGCGGTAGAGTCGCTATAGCTTCTATGCTATTCTTGGGGGGTTTCGTTTGGTTACTAGTGATAAAAATTTCTTCTATAATTTGACTTTTAGAACATTCATGTTATAACGAGGTTTACCAAATATGTACTCTTTAATCGAAGGGGTATTTCTAGAGGAACTTCTGCCCTCATTTTAAATTTAATTTTTAGAGACTTGCGTTATTCAAAATTCGATTATATGAGACTGTTGACGTTATATAAGAACTGTACAATTATATATAATGGTAATTTTTAAGTACTAATATCTTGATCAAAATTTCCGATTTTGAAAATTCGGAAAACAATAATTCTTATTCACCACTAAAGCTTTTATTCAAAAAAATACACAAAATACGCTTAGAAAAAACTAAAACACACAAATATCTTAAGCTTGTGTAATTTGTCAGAATGTTCTATTTGTACATCTTAGAAGTGGGTCGGTGGCCCATTACTGGTTCTAATAAAAATTAAGTAAAAACATGTAAAAAACGAATTTTTAAGACATAAATCTTTTATTGAGCATCGTGGAAGAGTAATGCTTGAAATAAGATCCCCTGTGACCCAGTAGTGGGCTCCTTGCGCCCACTTCTGGCCCAAGTGGGTTATCCATAAATTAATAACATTATTTACTCCAATGACAGTTTATAATACACTCAGTATATAAACTAAAAAAACAACAATTTGTTTTAAAATAACCAATGGAATGTATGCTAAAAACATAATTGAATGAAGACGGAAGTCTAATATTTTGGTATTTTATTGATAAGGGTTTCAGCCAATCACAGAGAGATCTCTTATTTCTTGGGAATGCTTCAATTTCTTGTTTTTCAGTTTAAAAACTCAAGTGGCCCACTTCTGGTGCTGTTACCTTAAGTGCTCTGAACTGTGCTTGTATCTCACACAACAACTTTAATGAAAACAATTTTCTACTTCAGGAACCAGTATTTTAAAAAGTTGTTTTTTTGGGGCATACATATCCATTCTCAAAATTCAAGAGTTTTTTTTTCTTAGGAAAAATAAAAAGGTAAGAAATGTTGTGAAAGCGTTTGTAGTACGCAAACAATGAGAAAATTCATATTTTTTTACCGCATTGACAACTCAAGGTAAACCGAACAGTTATTGACACCATTAAGACTACATTTCTGTGGTGAAATTAAAAATAAAAAACTTTTTATAAAGAGATCATATGAAAATTCCTATTGCACCTCTTTATCTATCCTTGTATAGACTTATCTATCCTATATAAGAAGTTTTTTTTTTGGCTCAAAAGTTCAATTCCTTTTACCATATGGCAATATTTATGGTAAAAAGTGCAAAACTAATTATTGACACCCTAAGGTTAGTTCCTTAAACACTTACGTCATAAATGACTTAGAGGATTCAAACAGTAGTTTCATGTATATCTTAAAATAAAATTATGACTCATTTACCTATTTCTTTAAGTTAAAGTTTGAGGTGTCAATAACTGTCTGGTTTACCCTATGTTTAAAATTTTCAACTGTTCCCCATTTTCCCCAGGGTTCGTACGGTCCTTAAAGGTCCCTAGAAAGTCCTTAATGTTCATTTTCATTTTTAAGGCCTTAAAAAGTCCTTAAATAGTCCTTATTTTTTATTCCAGGTGCTTATTTTTTTTGTTAAACTAAGAAGGTATCCAAGCGCTCTATTTGTTTTGCTATGTTTTGTATTCTTCACAAGAATCAGACTTCTTTCATTTCAACTACTTAATCGAACCTCGAATTTGGTTTGCTCGGGTCCGGTACTATCGCGGCTTTCGGACAGACCCAAACGGCGGATTGACAGGACCAAAAATGGCGCACTTACATAAACATCATCGCATTTTTACTACAAATTTCAGTGCTTTCTCAACTGGTAAATAAATAATAACGTCGTGTTTTTTTAATTTTTTTGAAAAGTTATAAGTAAATTGATGTGTTATATATTTTGACAAAAAGAGAAGGTTCATGGATTTCGATTAAATGCTTCAAACTACAACTTCCAATTCAGTTAAAATTAACTTGTACCCACCCACATGGCAGCTCCCAATTTGCTATTTCCGGCAATTGTATGAAAAAAAAAATCGAGCTACATCTAAAAAAAATTTAAATATTAGTAAGAGAAGTCGAATCAAAACACAAGCATTTGTACAAAATGCAATGGTGCCCATTTAAGACCACAGAAAAATAAATCACACAAGTTCCCTCTTTTTGCTTTTAAAAGAGAAAAGAAAAAGGAATAAAATTTGAAAAACGGACTTTTAAGGACTCAAGGGGAAATGTTTTTATGAATAAACAAAAATCGGGAATTTTCGAAAAAGAGCCGAATTTCGGGATTTCAAATTTGGGATTCGATACTTTTTATTAAATTTAGTTTCAAAGTAAATAAGTAATTTTTTGCATGAAAACTGTTACTAAATCATCTACATTCTAAATAATTATCAATAAAGCAAGTGGGAGCAGCTCTTAACAAGTAATCAGTAAATAAATATTGCTTTTGAAACTTTTTTTTTAATTTAAGGGGCGGTGGGGGCTTTATACTTCAAAGATGCATATTGTTGACATCTAGCTCAATAAAAGAGATACATTTAACTAATATGTAGGCAAAAAAAAAAAAAAAACTTTCAGCGTTTTTTGCATGTGACCAGTCGCATGTTTGATTATCGCTTCTTTATACTGTTAAAGGTAAAAGAATGATTTAATTTTATTATCATTTTTCTTACATCTTACACTATAGTAAGCGGCGAGTTGCCAACTCTCCCGATCGCTTTTTAGCTGATCTTTCGCTAAACAGTTTGTTCTCCCATTGTTTCTTTTTAAATCAAATAAAAAATATATATATCTAAAAAATTAATTTGTTTTAAAGTAATGTTTTAATATTTAGTAAATTTTTATCAAGCAATTTGGCTTCACGATCTTTCGCTGTGGGGTTTTGTTGTGCGGGAGATGATGGATATTTGCTGTGTTAATCAAAATTTGTATCTCGTGAAATTTCTTAATTTGCAGTAAATTGAAGGAATCGACCTCTTAAACCTATACACCATAGTTGCCAAATGCTCCGTTTTTCCCTAGTTTTTCTGTTTTTTTTTGTGAACTTCGAAAATTCGATTTTTTGCAAAAAGATCCGATTTTTCAAGTTGATGTACAAGTATTTTTATCTAAAGGGATTGTACTACAAAACAAGAAAATTTTTGAAGAAACTTTGTAAAAAGACATGTATTAATTTACATGAATTTTCATAACTTATAACGGGAAAATATAAAAGCCTATTTTTCGGAAACTTGCTAACATCTAGCACGTGCTTCGTCGAAAATTACACGCAGCTTTTGAGACTTCTATCTTTTTGCATCCTGTAAATATTAGTGCTGACTCCAGGATGAAAGGGCCGCCAGGGGGAACTCTGAAAAGGGCACTATGTTTTCTTTAAAAAGGGCACCCTTGAGTCGTGCTTAAAAAATATTTCTTACCTCCCCCCCCCCCCCCGCAAAAAAATTTAAGCATTGAAAAAGCTTCAAGTTTAACAAGGTTGCATTTGCTTGTGTATCTCAAAATATAGGTTTTCATTTTGAAAAATATATAGGTATATATGTATCATTTACGCACGTTTTCATAAGTATTCTGCTGCAAAATTATGAGCTACTCAACAAAGAAAATTCTAGGTTTTGGTGATGTTTCTCCACACAAGTTTTGGGAGAGGTGTACCTAAGTTCCAACAAATCGCGACCCCCACGAAAGTGCTCTTAATGTGGCTCTGATTATTATTGACAAGTATTTCAGGTGACAGTGACCTAGGATTTCAAACTTGGTACCATTTTAAACCTCAATCATAGAGCATTCAAATTTTTCCTTAATCATTTTATTTCTAATTCAAACTTTTTTTTTTCTTTTTAGAAGAGGGCTGTGGTGGGAACTTTGGAGAAAATAGCTTTTTATTTTGGCTGAATATATTTTGTCCTTTTTACCATTAAGAAAGAAATTATATCAGGTGATAAAAAAATGCCGCACAATTATATGCAAGAAAACACTTATTTAATTTAAATTTTCTTTCTAATGGAGCCATAATTTTCTGTTTAAACAGTTTTTTCAGCCGTGGGGGAGGGGGGGGGGTATAGTCAAAAGTCTTGGAGAGGTAAACTTATTTAGGCCCAATAAGAGTTTTGCTGTTCGCTGTTTAAGAAATATTGTAAGCCTAAATCAGATGTTAAAAGATTGCTGCCCGATTTTACGCAGTTCGCTAATTAGCATATGACCGTTTTCCGCGTGCAAACGAAGAAATACATGAGATACAAATACTATGTTTAGCACATATAAACTGATTAGTATGTAGAGAGTAAAATGTTTGAATTGAAAAGAAAAGAAATGCTTATTTGGCTTTGAAAATAGTATTTAACTGTTTTGTCTTATGTATAGATTTTGTGAAATGACGAAGATGACTTTATTTTATTTATTTATTTTTTTCAGTGGTGAGGCTAAATTCTAAACCCAGAACAATTACACATTATGGAACCCGAAATTCGTAATCCCAAAATTTGGAACATTTTCAAAAAAAAAAAAAAAAATCTCGATTTCAATGAAAAATCGAGAATTCTTATTTACTGTTTTTTTTTCCTTTTTGAAATAAACATCTTTAAAAAAATAACAATTATAATGAACGTATTTAAATAAAAATGTAGTTTTCATGATCGTGTCCGAAAAAGTTTTCATGTTTGAGATCGTGATTTCTGAAAAAGGGTTCGCTTTCGCGATTAAGAGTTCTTAGTAATTATTGCTTTAATTCTAAGTTAATGTCATTAAATTCTGCTTTTTTGTCTTTTTTGTACTTTTATTATATTTATTATTATTGTTTTTTAGACTGAGCGCTAAATTTTATGCGATACAGAAAATTCGTAAAATTAAAATTCGGGCTTTCTTTTATTTTCCTGATAAGCTGATCTTTTATAATTAAAAGTCTTTAGTAAGCAGCTAGAGCATTTAAAATCATGTCAGAATTTGATGATATTCTTTTCTTGTATTGTTTAATTAAAGAAGTTTAAAAAAAACCGGGAAAAGTCCAGATTTTTCGATGTTTTGCCGCGAACGTAAGTCGACATTTACTTCGTTTTTAGTGCTAAATTTCTCGACTTGTAAGAGAGTATATACTGTATTAAAAACTGCTATTTATGAATGAAATGCTAATGGCCAAATCTTTGAGTTCTGGTGCTATTTACAAAATTTTTTGAATCAGGACCCAAAATGCGGAAAGTTTGCCGCTTTTGCTCGATTTTATTTTTTGAAAAATCAGGAGTTTTCCAAATTTCCGCACATCATCGGCAGGTAGTGGGTTGCAAGCTGCCCATCCTTATTAAAAATAGCATAATTTAAGTTGCAGACATTCATATTTGTTTAAGGCTGAACACTTTAAAATAAAAAAAATCACGTATGCGTCCATCTACTACCCCCAGTTATTCCAAGAAGCTAAAGGGGAGAAGACAATAATGCTCTGGAGTTCTGAGAAAATTATTGGGGACAAATAAAGGGGGGGGGGGCAGGATGGATGGATTGAAGGCCGTTCGGCCGATGTTGGCATGGTTTGAATAGACCGCAGGGCGCATAGAAAAGGGAAGAAAGAGGCCGCCGGGCGCAAAAAAGATTTAAAAGGGCAGCCGGGCGCAGCGCCCTGTCAAAATTGCTTAGAATCAGCACTAAAATATATGAATTATTTAAAAAGTTGACAGTTGTTTTAGTATTTGCAGCCTGTAGTCTGCTTGTTTTATTTTTTATTTTAAAATATTGTTCAATTTTTTGAAACTTTATTTTAGTTAAATTTTGGTTGTTACTATTTGAGGGTAATGTACAAAGTTTAAGCGAAAAAGCTCCATTTTTTTATTTGTATGTTGTTCCCAAAATGAAATAATTTTCTCAAGTTGAAAAAGTTTTTTCAGAATTTTTGTAAGCTCTTCTAAAAAATTTTTAAAAAATATATTTATGTCAGAGATAAAAATTTAAGTAAGCCGAAATTGAGATGCTGGCAACATAAGTTAAGTAAAATAAAAAAAAATCTAAATTAAACACAAATTCTCAAGACGAAGTGCAGCGTTTTCTTTAAAATTTTTTTTATTTAAATTGTTTTTCATTTAACTTGTATTTTATAGCATACAACATTTTTTTAAATTTTTCACTTGCTTATATATGATTTATACTTGTGCTATGTGCTTCTTATTACTAGCTCCAATAGTTATTTAACTCCCTGACTGTATTGGACATTAGAAAAGCAACAAGACAAAGAGAGCTCCATAAAAGTGTTTGTGTTGTGTTCCTAATAAAAATGCGATGTTAAATTAATTTCCTCTTTCAATAATGCTTCCTTTTGAAATGAACATAACCGTTTGTATATTGCTAAAAACTTGTGAGGTCCTTAAAATTTTTTGTAGGTCCTTATTTTTGGTTTTGCCAAAAGCGTACGAACCCTGTCCCCCTTTATACTTGTTCCCTTCCCACATGTCCTGCTCGCCTTCTTACTTGTCTTGGTGCCACCTGGAAGCAGCTGTGGGATTAGCAGGATGTGATCTTTGGGGATATTGTACGACGGGAACCTTTTGGACCTGGTGTAGGCTTTCCTATATCAGGGGGATCGGAAACAACAATAATTAATCTATAGTAAGAATTTTAAAGATTTAAAATTGAATTTTGTTTTTAATCATGTAGTTTTTTTTTTTACTAACTGGTTTCAGTGTTTTTTTCCTTAAATCTCAAGTATGTGTTTATATAGTTTTTGCTATTGTTGCAGTGAAAAAGAAGAATCATCAGGACCAGGAAAAAATTCCCGCAAATCGAATGCTTTCATGCTGCAAACAAATCTTTTTCAGATCATCTATTGCTTTTTTCAAAGCAATAATCCCTATCAATTATTGCTTTTTAAACTTTTCAGAGTATCTCTACGTCGCAAAAGTGTCAGTCAATATCATCTGAATGAAAAGTAAAGTAAATATAAATGTTCGTGATAAAATATTAAGTTTCACTCGGTTTTAAAACTTAATAGTCCCTTTAAATAATGCATTTGCGATATATATATATACCTTTATCCCCTTTTTCTAAAACATTCCCCGTTTTATTAGCTGTTTAAGAGTTTAGGAATTAGTCATTTCTGAAAATGTCTTATGAAATATCGCATTTTTATTTATAATTGAAGATCATTAATTGTTATAGCTGGTTTTTGAGCATTATGTTTTCGAGTGTCTTTCATATAGTAATTATTTCAATAAATGTTTTTTCAGTCTGTTTAAAAATATATCTTATTTACATGAGGCTTTTAATTTTCACCAACTTTATCGAATTTCAACACATCTCTGCACTGTTGTATAGTGCAAAGAATTGATAAAATAACCTCGACTAAAATGTAATGGAATCGCTGTAAGCCATGATTACATCATATGCGTGCACGAATTTAAGGACGTAAGTGGCACAAAGTTTTCTTAAGCGGATTATAATGTCATATCAGATTTATCAGAGCTTTTCTTTAAAAAAGATAACGGATGGTCGTAATTCAATTTCCAGATTAACTAGTGAAAAAACTATTTTGTGCTTGCTCTTTTCTGAAACAGTGCTTTAAGGTTTACAAATTATTTTGTAAACAAGATTATTCGTATTACTCGCAAAGTCGCAGCAAAGTATTCAAGATATTCAAGAAAACAATAAAATTAAAAGTTAAGAAGTACCTTCTAATCTTAAAGTCATCTCCAATTTGATAGTAGTAATACATTTTTATTGATGAAATTGTATTTTTTGAAACGTAATAACTGCTTACGAGTAGGTTCTGAATAAATACTCGATTAATTTTTGTTTTAGCATTTTCCAGATAGTGCATTAATTTTCAACCCATTTATTGTAATTAAATTGTCGTTGTTAAATTAGTGTAAAATAATATAACTTTACACAAATTGGCTTAAACTCAATACAATAAATGTTTTTATTATTTTTTTTTCTTCGATCAAATGCACGTTCAGAGAGTTTACATGCAGCAAACATTTCTAACAAAATTTTTCTTATTGATAGTCTTTTGATTTTTTTTTTTTTTTTCCTATAGCGACAGTAAAAATGACATTTAAGATCGAATCCATTTTCTAAGGAAAACGATATCGCAAATAGATGATTGCTATGTCATCCAAGTCGTCGATCATTCTTCAAATAGTATCTAAGAGCATTTCTCTTCTTTTTAAGCAAGTCAAAGATTTGAATTTTTATTCCAAATAGTTTCAGCAACCTTAAAAAAACAACTGTGTTTTCGTGAAAAGTAAATGCATGACCAAACAAAGGGAAAAGTTGCCATTTTTTCTTTTTCTTTTTGTGATATTGAAAATTCGTACCAAATCAAATTGGTTTCAAATGTATATCTGAATCCGAGTCCTTAAATTGAAATTAAAATTTAATAAGTAACTTTTTCACAGCATTAAACTATTTTTAGCGCACGGGAAAGCGTTTTCATGTGCGGTACCTATGTTTTTTTTTTCAAATACGCATAAAGTTACTCTATTAGAAGCATTAAAATAATTATTAATTAACAAAAAGTATCTGCCCTATACTAATCGATGCATGATTTGTCAAAATTAAAATGTCAAAGTGACACACATTTAAAAAAAAAGTGTTGTAAAGCGGCCAAAAGACAAAAGTGAACGTACTGTTAATTCATTAGAAAGAGAACTAATATTTTTAAATTAATATTTTGAAATTAAAATTAAATTAATTTTAAAATATTCCCGAAAAAAATCAATAAAAAATTGTAATCCGTATCGTACTAAAGATTTTTGCATGCTGCCTTCCAGACTGCAGCATTTCCAGCAGAAGTTAAGGCAGGGGACAGATTTTGGAAGAAGTGCATTAAACTTACAATATATTCAGAATACTTAAAGGCATTGGTATTATGTTAAATATAATATTTTCAAAACACCTGGCACTAAAATCAAGAAGGGTAGGCCATCTTTTGAGAATGAATGAAGACATAACACCTATAAGAGTCTTCAATACAATTCCTTTTCGCGAAAGATCGAGAGGAAGTCCCGAGAAAATACGTGGGGACTGCCTGGAAGAAGACTTTGCTGTACTTCAAAGCAAAAACTTCAATCTCTGGTAGGAGGGCGGAATAGGAAAAACTTCTGAGAAAGGCCAGGATCCACAGAGGGGCAGTCGTCTCAATGCTGATGATGAAAATCCCCAAATAAATAAGTGTATGTGCTTTAGGGGTAGTAACAAAGGTCCATTTATATCGGTATCCATTAATATGTTACCACTTATTCAGCCTCAGTTTTCGCACATACTATAAACAGGGCCTGATTTCACACAGGGCACTTGGGGCACGTGCCCAGGCCCCCCTGATTTTTGGGGATCCCAAATAGTTTAAATTCACAAAGAAATTTTTTAAACATTCTATAAAACGTTTATTATTATATATATTTTTTTTCTTGTGAAGGAGAAAGGAGAAATTTATTTTGGGGACAGTTCCTTTAACGTACCTTTAAAGAATTTTATTGGTTGTATAAGATGATCATAAATTCAATAAGTAGTTTAATTTTATTATTTGGTTAACATACTGTAGTAGTATGTATGTATATATATATATATATATATTGACAAGAGAGTTTGTGTCATGCTGGTTAATGGTGTGAGACTTACTGATGCCAATCAAGGGCTTTAATGTGTCGTAACACTTGCCGCTTACAACTTTTCGACACACATTTACAAACATATTTGATCCAAACCCAGGAATAGTTAGTGATAGGTTCACATCATACCCACGGCACCACAAAACGCAGCATTTTAGTGACAGTACTCTTTTAAGTGCTATTAGTGTAGCAAAAAAATTTAATTTTTCAGTTCAAGCAACTTAGCGGGCCCCATTTTTTTCTGTGCCCTGAGCCCCCAAATTTGTAAGTCGGGCCCTGGCTATAAAGCATCAAAACAGGAATACGTTTCATCGGGAATTAGATAGAAAATTTGCATGGCTGAATATATATATATATATATGAATGGAATACATTTTTTACCTCAAAAACATCATTAAAATATTCTAAAGTACGACGAAAAACGAGGCCATTTTACAATAATAACGAGAAACCAAACTTTTTCTATTCCCTTTTTTCTGACTTTTTTCATCTAGTTTAAATTTGATCCCCTTGTTTGATGTCGGAAATACAATAAAATCTCAAGGAAGATTAAAAATTTCCTAAATTTTAGTTTTAAAAATGATAGTACATGTTTTTTTTTGTTGTTGTTGTTGTTATTTTGAGTACCTTTAATTTAGTAGATCAAAATGTCTCACTCATACTCTCGGGCATTTTATCTCTCTTTTAAGCACAAAAAAAAAAAAAAACTACGTTAATTTTATCATGTAATTTATTTCTTTGTTAACTTTATTTTGAAATGATAGGATTGTTTCATTAACTTCATTAATCGTGAAATTTCTTTTTTCATCATATGCTATTTTTGCACATTTAAAACTGAGAAAATGCGTTTATTTGATTATATTGTTTTGTTTCAAAACAGAAACTTATCATTTAATATTTTTATTGCTATTTAAATTTGAGTTTAAATTTTAGTCAGAACGCTTGAAGGTTTTTCATTAAAATTTGAAATGTGTTATTAAGCAAAAAACATAAAGATTAAAAAGTAAAGTATCGCGGCAGTAAGCATTTTTACAATAAACATTTAAGGAAAAAATAAGTGTATAAGTGTAGTTTCTTTTTTGCAATTCAATAATAATATTAATAATGATATTATTTTTTAAAAGAGCATTTGATTTCTAACAAAGGTAATTTTCAAGTATCAAATGTATACAAATACGTTCAAATTATTCACTGTTAGCTTTAAATAAACGTTGTCGAAAAAAAGTTTTTAAATACTAGAGTTCAACTGTCAAAATATACAAACTGTAAGCTCTAATTACAGCGCATTGTAATCCAAACATTCTTTTTCTTTTGTTGATGAATATACTCTATTTTCTCTCTATCTCTTTTCTGTTATTTTAAAATGCCATTTAATGAAGCAGTTTTGTATTTTTTAAATGGTTCTATTCATTGTTTAATTGGATCAAACGTAATGTTTTTTATGAATCTTTAAAACCTCTAGTCATTTATGTTCTCACTTGAAAAATAAATTGTCACATTGCAGTGCTTGATAAATATATCTTTCTTCTTAAACTTCAATCATATCAATAATTTCCTTACAGTTAAGAAAAACGGGGTACATATAGATGTGGATAGGGTAACTACTCCCTGGGTAGGGGCGTAATGGGGGTGGCCTCCTCGGTGGTGTAGCCTGGGTAACGCTAAATCTCCACCGATATGCTTCCGGCGGCTGTTAGGCTCTGTTTATAGAGAGAATGCGGTACGCGGACAGTAATGCAGGTAGACAAAGCTTGCCAGTCTGATTTACATGGCCGGTTCTGGTTATTAAGCTGTCTGAGAGTTTGTGGAAGGTTCGAGGAGGACCTCTGTGCTCCGTGTCTTTCGGGGTAGTCTGTGAAGGCCCTAGATGCTACGTATAGTATGGACGTTGTTAGCAATTTGAACCACCTGGGTAGGGTGTTTATGAGTGCGGATTTACCCCTCCCCTGGGTAAATTCGCAAAATCAGAGTATTTGCAGTTTACTGATTTTGAAAGTATTTAACCATGCTTTGTCTTGACTATTGTTCTGAGATACAAATATATATATATATATATATATACATATATCTTTAATTTATACAAATAAACTTACAATTTAAAATAGCCATAAAAAATATTTCAATAATTTATAATCACCGACATGAGGAGCAGTATTCCTTGGTGCATTGTTCCGTTCAAAAAATAATGCAACTATCTTTGTATAGTTGAATGTGATCTAGTAGACACAAAGTTGAAATCATTTTAGCTAGTGTCCAAAATTATAAAAACTTTCAAAACTAGCATAGATATATTTTATACCTATCTGTTGTTTGTAACTATGATGCAAAAATCCATAAAAAATAATTCAATTTAAATTATAAATGCAATAAGTATTATTGAAGAACCCAAAGCACAGCATCATATCGCAACCAAATATGGTTCAGAAAAATAATTGTGTACTATTTATATGCAATGAAAAGAAGAATAACAGCTTCGTGAAGTAAACTTTCTATAAAATAAATATTAAAACCTGAATATTATTTTTTTTATTTTAAAAAATGTGTCACTATCAACATGTACTTACCTAATACTTAATGTTATAACAGATAAATGTTTTTTTGGTGCATGTGAAAGGATAACTTTTTTGTGCATGTATATAACTTTAATATAAATTTTTAAATTAAATATTTTATCTAGTTTCAAATCACAGAAGGAAATTGTAGAAAATAATGTTTAGAATTATGGACGCAAGATTTGTGTCTCATTCATATACAAGAAGAACAATAGCAACAGCTTCATGAGGTTAACGTTCTCTAAAACTGCCTAAAGCCTGATTTGTGAGTTCCATTTCAAAAAATATATTTCTGACAAAATTTACCTTTTTGCTTGCAATATTTAATTTTGTGATGGTTAAATGCTTTTATTTCAATACATGAAACTTATACTGCGATTTTTTTTATTTTTTCATTTGTTTTTTTTTCTTTTGTTGCAAGTAGTTTAAAAAGCACAAAATGGAACTATGTATAGAAAACCACGCTCGGAATGATGAACTGGAAATTGATTTTTTGAAGGACTGAACCAATATCTAATTTAGAATCCTATAAAACCGTGCATTAACTAATAATTTTCATGTTCAATAGAATATTTTTTCTTTTTACTATAATAAAAAATGAGCTATTATCAGATTTTTGTGTGCCTTGAATGCATACAATTCTGTAAAAGTAAAAAAAAAAAAAAAAAAAAAACAAAGCCATCGAATTTTTAATTAAATTCATAGATACCGAGGTATTTATGAACTTTGGGTATTTACCCCAAATTAGAAATACCTGGGTGTACATTTCTAGACTTTTTTTTTTTAAAATCCCTAGTATAAAAGCAAATATCTTGTGAATGGATGATAATTTCTAAGGAACTTGTTTGTTTTCCTAATTGTTAAACTAATTTGGATATTAGGGGCCAAAGTTGTACATTTTGTAAACACATGAATAGTACGAGTACTACTAATATCAACAAGATTATAGCAAATAAAGACCTTTCAACTATTTCATACACTAGTTTTGCTGAGAGCATTATATATATATATATATATATATAGATACATATACATATCACTCTTTTATACTATATATATAAATATTGTACAAAGGAGTGATTTGGTGAACCATGCGTGACTTTCATAATATTATCTTTGGTAGGTAAAATGCCTTTTAACCCCTTAACGCATTTTCCCGTGTCTGACACGTCGAAAGTTACCGGGAAATTTGCACGTGCCCGTGTCTCACACGGGCGATCTTGTATCTCCGGTTATTTTATTTCTAATGCCCGTCTGTGATTCGTTTGCACTTAGTCTGTAATATATTTTTAATATAATTTTACCCCACAACCACTCTCTAGTCACCCCCCCCCCCCCCTGCAAATGAAACTGCCAAAAACAACTTATACTATAGCTATATATTCATTTTTTGTCAAAATAAAAATAAAAAAAAATTCGATCATTTTTTACTAGTTTTCCGGAAAAAAAACATGTGCTTCAAGGGGTTAATTAGCAATTGAGGTAAACGAAGGAGTCAAAACAGCATCTGCATTGCTTAAATTGGTTTATGCTTACAGGAAAAAGTGTAAAATGAGTATTTTTCTTAAAAGCACTATTAAGGAGTTTCGCTGTAAATGACTTAATAAGGCACATACATAGAAAAGAATTGCCAAACATATCGAGTTTTTCGAAACATAAAGCATGGTTCCCCATTCGAAATGTATTTTTCGAAGGACTCTTATATTATGCTCTCCCATTTAGTTTTATTACTGTAAGGAAATTTTATCTAAAATTAGAGACACATTTTGCAACGAAGCACTACATATGCATATACCAGATTTTATTTCATTTTGAACAGTAGTTTTCGAATGTATATCCATTATATTTATGAACGCTTTCCCAAATAGAAGCATCAATGTAATGCTTTAAACATATCAAAAATGTATTTTAAAGGAATCAAATGAACTTCAAGATAACATTTTTGTTACTGAAAGGGCCAAAATACATTTCCATATCTTTCAATTTAATACAACTACTTTAATTTACAAAGATATTCAATTTGAAAATAATATCTAAATACGAGATACACGTACAATACAAATGAATTACAATATGTGGAAGGAAATATTATTTATCCACACTGAACGTAATATTTACATTGATTAGGGAAATGTATCTGTCTCTTAGTAAATATTAAGTTTGGTGTGGATAAATAATATTTCCTTCAAAATTTTTAATTGTTTGTTTTTATATTGCTACAAGTAAATTTATTAAACACACCAATAAACACATTAGTCCCTTTGAGCTAAATTAAAAAGTCAACTTGTGAATTACTTATCCTTCAGAAATTTCAAAACAAAAGGTTCTTTTGGATATTTCTCTACTAATATGAGGTTTATATCCCTAAAATATTAATAGGTACACATAACTTCGACTGTATTTAGTTACCTGAATTAAAAGGAGCAGGTACCAGGTGCCGCTGCCATTTGTTTGAAAACTCCCTGACAGTAAGAAAAAATACTAGCAACTACGACGTAAAAAGTATGTGCCATTCAAATAGCTTATAAACAACTACTATCCATTAGTCAAAAGTTATTTTCCGTTTAGATTTGCAAGTAACCATGCTTGCGCTTAGGGAAAAAAATCGAAAGTGAAACCAACAATGGTTACGAACTTAAATTAAGATGTTTTTTTTTTTTGTATGTATGTTATTGCCGCCTTTTATGAAAGAGCCGAGGACATAGTGAGCCATGAGGGCCGAATCCAATCAATCCAGAATTTCATTAACACTCCGAAGAGCCTACAAACTAATATCTAGAACCCGTAACAGTTGCACTGAAAAAGCTCGCATAAAAAATTGAGTAAGCAAACTATACTATTACGTTATTTAGACCTTTTGACCAATCACTGTTTTCAGTTATGTTACTATATGAAAGAATATGCATCTACGAGGTAAAACCGAAAATGTATCCATGTTGTGTAGAATAAATTAGATCAGCGTTCTCATAATACTCTAGTAATGGTATAAAACAATTTTACTTTCAATTCTGCGTGACAATGTTCTCTGTTACCCAGCTTTTGACAAAGGATGCAAAGATAGCTTAAAGGCAACTATCAATCACTATTTCTACAAGACCTTATAATAATAATAATAATAAAAAACGTGAGAGAAATTTAATTATGAAACAAACTTACTAACACGCTTTTTTTTTTTTTTTTTTCCAAATAACGAAGAGGTTCGATGATTTCATGAATGACGTAGATTACATAGTTGGCTATAAATTTGCAAAGACTGATTCAGGATTGTTTTTTAGTGCCTGCAACACTAGAAAAATAAATGTCTACAAATATTTTCAGACCTTTTAAAGTCGCTGTTAGTCATTCAAACGCATTAAATTATAGAATTATGGGTTAGAATATATTATTTTTTTGTTTGGTTTAGTCAACAAACATAATACATAATATCAATTTACTACTGCTTTCAACGCAAACAGCATAAGTAATCATGATGTATGGAACCTCAGAAAACATATTTGTGAAACACTAATTTCAAAATTTTATCAATTGCATTAACATTGTTCTGCCACATATCTTTTTTTTTTTTCTTGAGTTGCATCATAAAACATTGTCACGATATTTGAATAGAATTATAAATGCAGTTTCTGGAAATGAATGGATTTAAATAATATTGAAGGGGATTACAAAATTAAAAGTGCAAGAATATGTTTAAAATAGGTATAATACCACAAAGACACTGTATATAATTTGAAACTAGAAATTGAATTCTAATTCACCTGAATAAAAGTTAACATCACTGTGTTTATTTCGATGGCATTTGAGAGCTATATATTTCTATTTTAATTTAAAAAAAGGGTAGAAGATGCATCTCATTAAAGGGTTGAGTGCAAACAATGGCGTCGACCCGCAGCTGGGAAGAGAGACACAGCTCAAAATGTATCTCCTTATTTTAAAAGGATATTTTGTTTATGTTCCACTTTGTTTATTATTATGAATCGAGCTATATTGCTCTAAATTTAGAATGATAAGTTGTGACCCGTGTCACAATTTGTAAGTTTGAAAAAGAAGTGGCGAGATTCAATCCCGCGTCCACCTAGTTGCTAATCCGTTGCCTATACCGCATGGCCAAAACACGCCTGGCGAGAGTACGGGGAAAGTCGGATGTCTTTTACTGTACAGTGTGGAACAGTTAGGAATCAGAAGAATTACTCATTATTTTCAGTTATCTGGCTCATTTTGGAATTTGGGGCCAGATTGTTGAATCTATAAATTAATTTATATTTCAAGTAATTACCCCGCCGTTTTCTTTATTTTACTTTAATTTTGTATTTTTTAAATGTTTTCATAATGAGTACCATACTTCAATTACTTCACTTTCAATTTCTTATAGTATTTTTTTACTGAAAGAGCAAATTTATATAAAGGGGCAAGATTGAGACACTAACAAAAGAAATAATTTCTGCATCAGATGTTTTTTTTTTATTAAAAACTACTAACATTTCTCAAAAAGCTATATGTATTGAATTTAGTTCAAACTGATTTCATACATCTCAGCAAAAATTCAGTTTTCTTTTGAAAGATGGCACAAATCTTGATAAATGGTATAAATTGTAAAAGTTTGCAAAAATTCCCTTTTCCACAAAAAACATCGAAATCCCGAAAAAAATATACTGTAACAATTTCTAATATCTGCTTGTACGAAATCCAGTCACGCTCACAGAGAACTTGCTTTTGCTATAGATAAACGTATTTTTGAGCTAACTTATATAAAGATGATCTATGGTGTCGAAAAGTGCATTACTCTTTTTTGAAATTAACTTAATGGAAATTTTGTTATAAGTTTGAAATATGGCCTTTTATAAAAAAAAAATAAAAGTTATTCTGTTGTTGAAAGGCATTTGATATATGGAGGGAGGAAAAAATGTAAAACTCATGAAAGAGTACGCTCATAAAAATAATTTATTTCTCCAACTAAATGGTCCTTATTTTATTGTGTGAGATTCACTTTTAAATGAAGTGCTAAATTTTTAATTTTTAACACTAAGATCATTTTATTGTTGTTTTTTTTTAACGAAAGAAATTATGATTTTACAATTTGTTTAACTCTTTATCTACTGCATTATGATTTGCGGTAATGTTCTTTACATAAATAGTTTGTCTAGGTATTTGCATTGAAAATTAAGGGATTTACATAAATAAAATGATCAATATATAAGTATTTATTTATTTACAGCTAATAAGTGCACAGAGTATTTACCCTGTAAACTTAATTACATAAACTTTTTAATCAAAATATTTCGTTAAATGGTTTTCTAAGTTCTTAACTAACACATTAAAAAAATCAGTGAGTTGATTCTTGAATTTTACTACTTTTTTGGAGCGAAACTCTAAGGGAGCAATCTGAACAAAATGGAACTTCAAAACGCAGCATCGGTTTCAGAACTATCTATGTTCCTTTCCTCGCTAAAATACTCCTCGCTAAAATACCCTTGCTGATATGTATCCTGAAAAAGGGGAATTTAAAGACTGTCCCGGCAAAGTACCATCATAATATTTGGTAAAAATGGTTGCTGTGATGGAATTTATAGAGAATGGTACTTATAAGTATCGTCAGTAGATAAAGGGTTAAATGTGTTTGTGAATTAGGATACTTTCCAGTTTTATTATTATTCATTTTTAATACTAGTAGTTTTGCTTATTTTGTAATGTGAGGTTCACATTTTTGCCCTAAATACGTGATTCATCATTTCTTTGAAATTCAATTGCCACTAAACACTCTTATTTCATACTACGTTATTTATTCTGAGACCAATATATATTTCAGCATTTGAAAAGTAATTTATTGCGGCAATACACGAAAAATAATTGTGGAAAAATTATGTTTAACATTTATCTAGCTTTTTTATAATTAGCTTCTTAGAATATTTCATTGAACCTAATTCTAAACTTTATATAATTGACTATAAGATGTAAACCGAATGTAGTAAAGAATATCCTTACGCACTTAAAACCAATTTTGTAGCACATGAACAAAGTTATATGAAAAAAAATTAAATCTTGAAGAATATAAAACGTTGTTTTAAACACTGAAGAAATCAATAAATAATAAACAAAGAACCAATGCATCTGTATAATTTATAAATAACTAACTACGTCTCTCGGCGTTACACGGGCAATCTCAAATATTGCTCCTTCCCAGGCGGAGAATTTGATTCAAAAATTCTTCTCTTCAGGTTTATCATAAATGGTAGGCATTAAAAATCCTCATAACAATCACGACATTAGACCCAAATAGTTCCCATTAGATTGAGAAGAATAACCCTTAGAACAAGTAACAAGAAGTTCCGTCTAGAACTATACGAGCCTACTTTCCTGCATGCACCAACTTCAAAATGTATAATCTAGCTATATTTCTCTCTTTCTTATTTAGATTTTGTTCTTAATTACTTCAAATATACCTTTTTCAACGGTTAATACATATTCATTCAGTCATTCATTCATTTAGTCATTCATTTATTTATTCACTTACTCAGTCATGTATTTATTTATTTTTTCATTCATTCGTTCATTTATTCACTCATTTGTTCATTCATTCTTTCATTTATTCATTTAATCATTCATTCGAAAATATTTTTTAAAATCCCAATCAAAAAATTTCACAGGAAAATAGGCTGGTTAGTTCTGGATGAATATCCTATCTGTACGTGGTTCTACGTCATAAGAGCTTTCGGATAAAATTTGTTCGCTTATTACTAACTAAAACTAAAATTTTTTTTTACTTATAAATAAAAAGTCCTACAGTGATGAGAATAGGCAAAATGGCTTCCGTGGAAAATTTCGGACTCCAGCCGTTTGTGAGGAAATAACTCGAAATGTATAGTTACAGACGTATGTTTACTCTCGGATTTTAATATCTAAGATACAGAAATAATCAATAATGCATTAAGGATTAGTTTCACGCCAAAATTGTCTTACTTATTGCTTCTATTCTCAGAAAATTTCATATTTTCTTCCATCCAAAAAGTTTAGCAAGAAAACGTATTACCTCATTGTTTTCGATAGCGGAAAGAAAATCAATGAACATTCCGCAGATATACCCTCAAGTCGTAATGCAAAGGGAAAAACAAAATATAACGCTTTATTTACTTCAGCCCCTAGAATAAAATGAAGTCTATGTTGCTGATATACTTTTTTTTCCCTTCTGATATGTGCTATCAGTAAAGGTTTTGTTTCTCTTATACAATAAGCAAGCTTTGTTGTTTCATAAACAGTGTTTGTTTCAATAAGAAAAACGCATATATATAGTTATAGTAATGCATAAAAAACTAATAATGTTTCCGAAATAATATATATATTATTTTACACAAATCGATATTAATGTTGCTTTCTACGGTGTTCTGTCTGATGGATGAATTAAAAACTACATAAATATAGTAACAGGGCTGAAGAATATGATGATTATTACGAACATGCGAAGTACACCCTGGAAAAAGGTCAATTATTTATGGGAATGAATGTAAGCGATAACAGTTTCTCGACGTTCTACACGTTGGAGAACGCATTTAATACTGATCGGTGGAGTACATTAAAACATAAAAGGGTACAGCTTTAAAATCTATAAGATATTTATTTATTGTTTGCTGTGTGCATGTTATACGTTTGTATTTAATATGATGTAATTTATATGAGTGAATATAAGTATATTTTTTTTTTGTAAAACCTGTACTTTCGCTATTTCGATTTTTTTTCTTCGCGTATCTGTTGTAGTTTTAACTATTCATTGAATATACCTCTCAAGAATTCAAACTATTTTCTTCTAAATGATGTAAACCTAACTCCAGAACATTATTAGGTCATTTGCATGATTTCAGGGCCGCAGAGGCTAATTCACCAATTACATAAAATTTACACTTTTCTGCAAGTCTGAAGTTCCAGTCCAGAAAATTAGTTTAAGTGCTACGCAATATAAAATCTTAAAGTATCAAATGAAAAACGCCTTAAAACAAAGCTTAAAACGCTGTGTCTACATAAAGTTAGCTTTTCTTTTGTTACACAAAGACGACTACTGTAAAAAAAGTGCTAAAAAGTAAATTTTAAAATAAATATGATTTGATTGGATTTCTAAATGTGTATCCTTACCACAACAAGGGCTTTTATAAAAGGAAAACCTCATCCCGTCCTGATTCTGAGTCTTTGAATAATATGCAAGTATATCCTCATATCTATGCTGGTTAGTGTTTGCATATGATCAAGTTAAAGTTATTCCCAATGCTGGGGATGTGATTCTTACTTCAGGATCCAATATGTGCGTTTTACTAACGTCTTGACTCAAATCAAGAGCAGCGTCTACCTCTTTGGCATGCCCTTTCACAACAATCAATTTTCAAATCTACGTACGAATCAATGCTCTTTTTTTTTTTACTGATTGCTACTTATATGCTTATTCTATGACTTTTTAAATTAAAAAACACATATTTTCATAATATATTCGATTATATCCTGAAGTCTCTAAAACATCGTGTGAACCAAATTCATTAATTCCCTAACTATAATTCCTCTTTAACCAAAAGACTGAGTTTCCTGAAACCTTCTCCTGCGCTGCTGGAATGACCTGAAATATTCTGAAAAGTATGAAAAGTTATCGACATCTCTCATATACGATATCAGTATTTAATGAATTTCCTCCTCCATGCAGGCACGCCTTCTTTTAGACGGCGTATGAAATAGCAAGAGTAACATCAAACTGTTGGATGAGCATGGTAAGGAATGGGCAGAAATGAAGAAGTACACACACACACACACACACACACACATATATATATATATACATATATATATATATATTATTCATGGCACATTCCGATTCTATGATTTTTGTTATATGTATTCAAACGTTGGGAGCTTCATCATAGAAATGTGCAACTAAGTAGTGAGAACACATTAGGTGGGATACTTTACCAATATAAATGACCTAGAACAATCGCATTGATAAAGATAGATAGCCAAAAAGATTTATCGAGTGCTTCCTTTCCTTTATTGATGGAAGTACATGGTTGAACCGAGAAAGGGCAAAAAAGATCATGTGTGTGTGTGGGGGGGGGGGGGGATTCTCAATAAGAGTTTATTTTTGTTTTTTAAAGGGGTCCACAATTAAAAAAATGGTAAGTTTTATTACTCCTGTGCTTTGCAGATTTTTTCAGGGTAATTCTATTACTCGTTAAGCGTCACTGCTAACGAAAGTTCAGAAATGAAATTTTCTCCAAAGATGTTTTTATGATGCTCATCACAACAGAGATATACTTAAAATTTATACACAACTAACATCAATTTAGCCTGTATATATTCGACTGCTAAACAGATTCGCAGATTCACTAATCATTTTGCCTTATGAAATTAATCTGAAAAGAATATCAATGAATTTATATATTTTTTGTGATAATGAATAAAGCTCAATGCCGAATAATGCAAAAAAAAAACTAGAAATCTGGATAATTACCTGTATTACCATCATACAATAGTGATGATAATTTAAAACTATAACCAGTATAAAAAAAATAATAATTCGTTACGCATTTTGTCCATAAGTTATAGAAAATAATACTTATGTTGTTACGAGTAGCACAATCTTTTTTCATACAATAAAAAAAAAAAAGGAAAACATATATGTATAGTAAATGAAAATAGTCTTATCATTTCAGAAAAAATACAGGATAAACTGCTCAAAAATAAAAGCGGTATTTGTCCCTGTGTTTTCTTAACTCAATCGAGCGTTTAACTGGAAGGAATCGCTGAGGGTGGTCAGTGAGTTTCCTGTTCCACTACAACATGTCGGATTCCTTTCTCCACCAGTAAATTGGAGCCAAGGTTTTATTTTCTTCTCTTATTTCTCATGCATGTTATATACTAACTTAAGGGTTTTTTTTTTTTTTTGTCTTTTAGAAGAACTAATCATAACTATTTTCATTTTTATGATACATCAAATATTCCTGATTTAACTGTTTTCTTACCCTTTTTTCGGAAATGAATTTCTGTTTACTCAAATTATGGTTTACAGTACTAAACTGCGACTCTTTCTTGAGTTTGCAAAGCGTTTCTTTGTTTAATTCGTAATTTAAAATTAAATGAAAAACAACATAAACTCAGAGCTTATACAAGCATAAATTTAAATAAAATATGAAGTATAAAATAATTCTATTTTTATAATTGGGAACATTTTATTGAGTGATAAATGGATTTTTTCCCATCTTCATTGCAAATCCATTACGGAAAGGCAATGTTTTTAAGAGTGGATTTATCAATTTCTGCATGGGTATTTTTAATGGTCACACGCAGCAGTGTAAAAACATTAAACTTAATAACATTTAAGAATGTTACATATTCGCATGTATTTTGAAAAAAATAAGGATAACATTCAGATTATTATCATTGCACTTTACAACAAAGTGCTTAAATTATTATCTGGGGACTAGCGAAGGAACTTAAAATAAATATTTAAAATAATGTTAATGTTATGATGTGTTCTTTACAATCCAAAATATTGAAAAAACGAACATGATTCGCAGCAAAAATATAATTCCATTTTAATGAACCTTATGAATTGAAATATACTACAACCGAAAAGAAAGATATTTTGTATGCAAAAAACATAATCGTATTAAACTAATCTTCAAATGTGTCCAAAATACAACAGTAAATATAAAAAATTTGGATTAGTGCTTATTAAAACGAAAAAAAAAAAGTATTTCACTCACCGCAACTTACAGCATTTAAACCCTTAACAGGGAAAGGAAAATATCCCCTGAGATTTGAAAAACCAAACATTGACGAAAGTGAATTTCTTTGAAGGCGTAAGTAATACAGAATAATTTTAAACGAAAATGAAGACTTAAACATACACTGTGCAAAGAAAACCTAACTCCCAAGGTGGCTAGTCGATGCACTACCGTATAAGGCATTATTTTGTAATTCAATTAAATGTATTAAATACGATCCCTCGGTAGATACGGAAAAGAAATTTTGATTCCTTTGAGAATCTAAAATAATTTAATTATCCCTTAATAAAATCACTTTAAATTCATATAACTAGTTGAATAGCGTGAAGAAAATATTTCACGTGCATTTGAAGATAGATTAAACGCGAGCTCTATTTGCCCTGTTTTAAAGTTTTGGAGACAAACAAGTTGAGTTACAGACTACTAAAATAGAAAAATGTGTGAAAAAGAAGAAAGAAAATGTGTGTGTATATATATATATAGGTTGTGGTCAGGAGTTGAGGATCAACCTATGTCTGTCAGTTAATGGCTGAGGCTATTTTACCTGCAATCAACCACCTTGATATATTTTTAAGATCCCTTACATTTACATGAACGTTATAATAGATGGGCCTTATAAAAGCTTGACGCATGCTATTTATACAATACTCCCGGCATGCAATATGCGTACAATAACACCAGGGGTATACATACGAGGTCTGATCAGAAACTTGTAATTACTACTAGTTATGGCTCCAAACTCACAAAATTTCTTACATGCCCCTTGCCCAAACGATAACCTCAAAATTATGATTATCAGAAAATTTAGAACTATTTGTTCTGTCTAAAAAAGTTACATAAATTAGGGTAACGATAGGGAAAAAAAGCTGAGCTTCGGAATAAATTTCATTAAACAATTATTCCAAGCATTGTAATTGTCATCCACACTTAGAAGCATCTTCAAAAACTGCAGTTTTTTAAGGATTTCTAATGGGATTCGAAACAATGGGGCAATTCTTTCGTTTTAAAAAAGAAATGTTTTCATTTTAAATCATTTGAAACTTTTTTAACGTTCTAAAACAACCCTACCACCAACCCAGGGAGTCAAAATACCCTTGCGATAATTTTGGTGAAGATCCGATATTTAACTGTGTAATTTGGATTAGGAACATGCACACACGGGCACTTTTATTAAATGCAGATTATTGGAAGGATCATGTACACTGTTGAATATTTTTAAAAATCATAACAGGAAGCTGAAAAGTGTTCTATTTAACATATATATTGATAAAATAGTACTTATTGCGGCTTAAAAAGCAAATCAGTTTTCATTCAATAATTGGAAAAGAAGAATCAAAGCTGGTTCCTGTGGGCCGTGTACGCTAAAGGGAGCTGGTGCACGTTAAATAGGTCATGGTTCCAAAGTTCTGCAAGTGAAACGCTACCTCTGGTTGTGCCAATCCCAGGAGACGGTCTCTCATCTGAGATCTGGTTCAAAATTAAGATACCACAAAATTTGTCAAGTCAGCCTTCAGCCCTCGTGGTTCCTTGCTCTAAAATGAAGCTGCATAAGAGGTGTAAGCCAGTGGATTATTGATCTTCTAGACCTGGCAGTTGGCTCTCCTATGCCAGGGGGATTAGTAACAACAAGAACATCAGAAGAGTCGAATTTAAACGCAAGAATAAACGTACGTGTCAGCTGAACTACTTGCTATAATCATCAACTTGAAGCTTGGTTAATAAAGTAACAACGCATCAGAGCAAGTCTGTTTAATCAAACGAATTTCTCAATTATCTATAAAAACATTACAGTTCACTACAACTTACAGTTACATTTTTCCCTTTAAGATTCAACATCGCCCAATTTTAAGATTTTTTTAAACCTTTTTACCTTTTGCATACAGAAGATACCTTAGCGAGCAAGTATTTTAAATATCCATTGATATCCTCACACCTCTTGACATCCGCACACTTATTGTACCTGTCAGTCCTTACAGTTTTTTCAGTATTTATGTCAGTAAAAGTGGTAATATTACCAGTAATAGGGATATTGTCATCCTGTGGTGTATTACCAGCAATGTAGTTGGATGCACAATGTAGCAATCAACAAAAAAACTTTTAAAGAACCTTATTTAGAAAAAAAAGGAACAACAATAACAGACAGATCCAATAACTAAAAACATATTTCGTCCCAGGGCATGAACATTTTTTGTTTTAGTTTCCTATGTGTTCTTCTTTTCCAAAAAAAAAAAAAGTTAATGAGTTCATATTTACATGCAGATTTATTTTTTGCAATATATAAACTATACTGCAGCCGTATTTATCAATTTATTGTTCTCGGAGGTAATAAGAACGCAACTACACTGCTACATATCTGCAACCTTAAGATCTTGATCTTGAAAGAAATAGTTTTCTTTAACTATTCATTCTTATGAAAGAAATAACTCCGAGAGAGTAAAATCATCTGAACATTCCTCATGGTCTTGCCTGCCCAATATTGGAAAAGTTATATTTAACTTTCTGTTATTAAATATGTGTTACTTTAGCCAGTTAATTTTTTCGAAATTCTACAAATAAGGTTATGTGATTAAGAACCAAAAAAATCATATTTTAACCAGAACGATATAATAATTAATGAAGTATTTTTAAATAATTTTGAAAAACATTCTGAACAACTTTTACGTGTCTAGAATACGGGAATTCTTAACCTAATTATGTATTACTCACTCGTAATTGTATCTAAGAATTGGACATAATTAGATTGACCATGGGCAACATTTTTCTTTCCTCATATCTTAGTACTGGAAAAGCTTTATGTTCGTTATTATCCTCTTTAACCAACTTTTACATCATGTTCTAGCTACGTATTCACAGAATACGTATTACTTACTTCAGGAGGAAATTTCGGAAACGTAACAGCATGATATAAATGATTTTTTTACGTAATGGTGCTTATTAATTACGCAGCACCACATTTTCGTTTATATGGAACCATTATTAACATTGTAAAGTAAAACTTATTGATATTTACTGGATTATTAAACGTTCTCGAATGCATTTATCCAGAAGCAATTTATATTCAATACCATACTATATTCTTCGATATGGGTACGAGATTTTTAGAAAGTACTTAACATTTAAAAGCAATTCTAAAATATAAATAAATAAATAAATGGGCGTTGATCTAAATTTTCCTAATTTTACTAAGTGAGAAATGCCCACTTAGGGGCAGGGTGGCGTAGTGGTAAGGCACTTGCCTCATACGTCCAAGTTCGCAGAGTCAAACCTGGCTTAAATCTGGATTTTCAAGAAGCTAAAAATCGTCAGCGCACATGTCGTATGATTATGCGGAATGTTAAAGATCTTTTGAGTATCTGTTTTCATGGCTTCACGAGACGCGACTTGCAAAGTAACGTATTGCAAACATTGATGACTCCCCCCCCCCCCCCCAGAGTATGCCATTGCGTTTCGCGGAGGGTTAAGACTGTTGAATCGTAAGAGCTCAAAAGTTCATAAAGCGTCAAGATAAATATAAAATGAAGTCTAATGTGTGACCATAGCAATGCAGTTTAAGATATACTTGTGATTCAGCATGGTTATATTTCAAAAAAAAAAAATCTGATTATGCAATTTTTGATATTTAATTAAAATATGCTGTTAATATGTTTTAGCTAGCGTTGGCTAGTGTACTTAAATATATATACAATATAGAGCTATATCAATCTTGAAACTTGCAGAAAAGTTCGACCCAGTACTTTCGATAGTTATAACCAAGTCACTTGTCTTTTTCGACTATTGTCAATGTCACAACCCAGGGTGATGTATGTATTGTACGTACACATGAAGATATTACTATTTTCCGTTCCAATTTCTTAATTGAATTTCGTGCTATACGCAAATATTTAAATTGTATATTAAAGATTGGATTACATTCTGATGTTAAACATACTAGTTTGAAATGCGTAAAAGTAAAGAACTGCACAATATTAACATAACACAAAAGATTTTCATTTACGTTTTTTCCTACAGGATATTCGTGATTACAACATTGAAAATCTATGGCCGTAATTTTATCACATAAAAATATTTTACTAGCATTTATCACAAAAGAAATTCCCCAAGCAGTTTTCCGCATATCTCAAACAAATATCTACGGTTGGGCTTTATGTACCACCGTCATAAAAGGTAATACGTATAATTTTTGTAGGAGATATAATTACGTTATTTAATACTTCTTTCTTTGCTGGTAGCTCTTGCTGGTGAAATATTTGGATGAATTATCTAGGGACATTATATTAAATCGGATTAAATTTCATTATTTATGATTTGCGATTTAATAACATTACCTCATGTTTATGCGACGCTGATTCAAAGAAAGAAATTGACTCAAGGGAAAATCCTTGATTGATTAGCTTGGCAAACCAAAAAGTGAAGTAACATTGGCAATACATGGAATAATGATTTTCCGAAGTGAAATGTATTTTATGAAAAAAGTAAAAATTAAAAAAAAACGAAAGAAAGAAAATCAGTTTTGACATCTACTTTTAAAAGGGAAATACGAGAGTAAGAAATAATTCAGCTGAGACGAGATTTACACTATTTATCAGTACACTATTCATAAATGTTCTGAATAATAGATCAAACAGAATACTAAAAACATATATGTATCTATATAAATAAAAATGTAAGTGTTCGTTTGTGCAAGCCGCAAATCTCCGAAAGTACTTGACCGATTGGTTTGAAATTTTGCCAGTAGACAGAGTGATTCAAGCGGATGGTTTATAGACCCGTTAGAAAAAAATCCGACAGGTAGTTCCTACTTTATTCCAATTTAAGGCCAATTTTCTACATTAATTTCCCATTATGGGGGTGAAAAAAAACCATACACATATTAATATAATATATCGATCGAAAGCGCTGATTTTTCTGTATAAAATGGAATTTGTTCGAAGTTTCCAAGTCAAAAAGAACGCCAGTTATAAGCTTTTTAGTTCGATTTCTTATGGCTTACCTTGATCCAAAAATAATAATTAGCAGTTTCCTCAACACCGGGAAATATAAGCTATATAAATAAAAATGTAAGTGTTTGTTTGTTCATACAACGCTGAACGTGACCCAGTTTACGGTTACGATCAAGTTCAGCCTTGGTTCCTAACCTCAAATCTCCGTAAATACTTCGATTGCTTTGAAATTTTATCAGAACACGTGTTTTAATATATCGCTTTTAATTTATTTCAACTTGGATTTAAATATTTCGGTTTTTAATGTTTTATTAAGGAGGATGAGCCATTGCAACTATTGGCAGGGTACAGCTATTTTCATTTTGATTTAATATTTTTTTCTGTTTGTATTGAGTATTTGTTAGTATTTTTGCACTCGAAGATTAAGGGGAACTTTAAAACAAAGACCACTTATTTTGAGTAGCAACAGTTTAATTCAGCAATTTTCATTTTGATTTAAAAATTTTTTAACCGACTTCGCAAAGGAAAGATTTTATACACTCATATTGTATGTATGTCGTTTTTTTTTTTTTTTTTTTGTCCACTCATAGCCATAGGGTGGTTTCCCATAGGACCCATACCTTGGTTTGACCATATTCGATAATTAGAAAAAAAAAAGTAAGGGACTGAAATGTGGTAATTTTTTTGCTTTTTCATCCATAACTTTTGACTAAATGAACCGATTTTTAATATTTTTTCTTTGATCGATAGAGGGTCGTCTAACTCAAATATCGCGCATCAGTTTGACCACATCTGTTTTATTAGAAAAAACGTTATGGGTGAAAAATATGTATTTTTTCATTTTAATTGGAAAGGCTTGGCTCGATTTGTCTTTGTTGGGAAAGTTGTTAATAAAAATGAAACTCATTGTTACATTAAAAGCAATTATAACAAGAAATAGACTGAAGGCTTCTCTGAAGAAGAAATTAAATCCAATCAGTTTGCTTGCTCCAGTGACCCTTTAAAATCGGTTTTAAAACGAAATTTATCTTACAAACGGTTAGTTTTTAGTTTCATTCCTTCAAACGTTTCCCCTTTGATATGTATGTCTTAAAAATAGAGTATTTATATAAAAATGTATTTACACTAAAAATAATAAAATAAAATAATTTTTGGAAAAAATAGAACCGACTTCAAACTATAAACTGCGCTGAAAAGTAAAAAATAACATTATTCTTTAAACAACTTCGATACGACTTTTAAATATAATTTTTGAATTCGGTGCAAAATTAAAATGGATTTTGATGCAGGATTCCTTTTGTAACTATGAACCAATTACAAATCGTCGCATTGGTTTGACAAGGTTCTAACTGACAATTTTGGGGAATTTGAGTCTAGACTACAAACTGAATGTTCTATAGTATTTCTATCCAGGAAACTGACTTAGAACACTATATGTTGTTAAATAGTGGAACTAGCTAGAATGACAAAGTTCTAACTGCCCAAGTAAATAATATTGTTTCAGGATGACAAGGTTCCAACTGCTTCACAATCAGCTGTTACGATTAATTTAACCAGAAATTGACTTTTAAGGTTAGAAAGCGTTCAATACTGTAAAAGTTGTGTGCAAATAATAATTTATATTATTAATTTATATTATTAATGAACGAGATGACATTTTTTCATCATTTTATACATTACCTTCTGCTACTAAAAAAAGACATTCAACACTATTTAAATGCTACCACAGAACGTACAATGACTGCCAGGCCAAAGAGAAAAGAACATGAAGACAGTTCAGCTCGTAATGAAGAAAGTGATTGTAGTACTTCAAAAAAAAAACTGTACCAAGACGATCTTATTCCTATAAATATTTTTTTCAATGTGAAAGGAGAAAAATGTCGTGTGCGCAAAACTTTTTACCTAACCACTTTAGCAATTTCTCAAAAGCCAGTTTACACAGCTCATAACACAAAATATGTGAAAACAAATATACCTGCGCAAGATATGCGTGGTAAGAATACAGCAAGTAAACTTAAACCCACAGGTGACCTTGATTCGGCAAAAAACCATATTAGATCTTTCCCCAAAATAGAATCACACTACTTTTCTCACCCTGCCTGTTAGCCGAGGCCTTAGGATTGCTTACGCACGGGGAGAGGTAGTGGGGTCTACGGATTTTACATGCACATATCCCCAAGTATACATGATGGTCTTCAGTGGGTATCGAACGCGCGACCTTCCAGGTGGAAGTCCGACGTGCTAACCACTAGGCTACCACGGCCCGATGAATCACACTACTGTCGTGCAAACAGCAATAGGGAGTATCTGGAGCCTCATTTGAATTTGTCCAAAATGTATGATCTCTACAAGGAGCAGTGTGGGGATCAAATAGAGCCTGTTAAGAAATCAATGTATAACCACATTTTTTGTACTGAATTCAATTTTAGTTTTCACTCTCCCAAAAAAGATAGATGTGACCTTTGTGAGAAGTTTCATGTTGCTCAAAAAACAGACATTGGCAGAACAGCTGAAGGAAGATTTTGAAAGACATCTAGTTTCTAAAACAGAAATGAGAGAATCACGGGCTGAAGAGAAGAAAGACAGTACTATTCCAGTGTTGCTATTCGATCTCCAAAATGTTATTCTGACTCCTCTCATGCTGACATAAACTCTTTTTTTTTTATTTGAGAAAAATGAATGTGTATAATTTAACTGCATATTTCACAACTACCAAAATAGTATATTTTGTATTGTGGACTGAGAAGATGGCTGGTAGAGCACGCAATGATATTGCAAGTGCCTTCATAAAAATATTAAATACAGTAATTGAAGAAAATGATGTGACTGAGAGCTTATCACATGGTCAGATTCATATATCCCACAAAATAAGAACAAAATAGGAATCCAATGCTGTTTTACATTTTTTGAGGGGTAACCCCATTGTCAATTCTACTACAATGAAATATTCTTTGCCTGGGCACTCTTGCATTCAAGAAGTGGATCATGCTCATAGTGAGAATGGAAAAGTTAATGAGGAAAGTTTATTTCTACAGCCCAATTGGATTGATCCAAATATTGAAACAGGTGAACAGATCAAACCCTTGCCGTGTCATCCAAATGAATTCAGCAGATTTTAAAGATTTTGGATCTATTGCAAAACTGTCTCAATACAAATTAATTCCTTTTACTCAACTTGCAGTTATAAAATTCGCACAGTTATCGAATATTGTAGAGTTCAATACAAGCCACAACAGACATGAACCAATGAACTGTGTGAACATTAAGGTTAATGAAACTACAAAGAGAAAGTGGTCCAATTCAAAAGGTAGATCGCCCAATTTACTCTCTGTTTTTGAAGTGAAATCCAAAATACAGACCTTTCATGTTGAGTTTCCTGAATTAAAAAAAAATATATATCAGGAGTGCATTGCAGTACATGCCTCTACAAGACAGAGAATATTATAGGGTGGTACTTAATCTATAAACTTTTCCATGTCAAATCAAGCCTATAATGTGAAAATATTGTAGAATTAATGGTTTGTGTGAAAATAAAAATGAATATAATTGTATTCTATGAAATATTTTGGTTTTTCTTACTCATACTAATCATGAAATATTCCTTCTCACCAAACTTTGAATGGTATTTCGGTTTGACAAGGTTCTAAGAGCAGTTAGAACCTTGTCAAACAATGAAATCTTGTCTATTTCACTGTGACAAGGTTCTAACTGCATTTTGAGTTTTTTTTTTTTGGTGGCTATTGAATAATTTTTATCAATAACAAGAAGTTCAGCATGTAGATATCACCTAAATATTGGTTGATGAATAATATGAATGAATAACTTACAAAAATGAAAAAGTTATGGACCTAGCAATCTTTGAAGTCAATTTACTCGAAACTGCTCTTTGGTCAGTGTTAGAACCTTGTCAAACCAATGCGACGAAATATAATTAGCGTAGAGTTTGCAACAGTTTCAGTGTAAAATAACGCATGGTGTAATTATAATTAGACTGTCATAATTTTGCACCGACTTCAAAAATTATATTTAAAAGTCGTATCGAAATTGTTTAAAGAATAATGTTATTTTTTACTTTTCAGCGCAATTTATAGTTTGAAGTCGGTTCTATTTTTTCCAAAAATTATTTTATTGTTTTTTCGTTTGTATTGAAGTATTTGTTAGCATTTTCGCACTCAAAGATTAAATGGAACTTTAAAACAAAGATTACTTATTTTGAATGTTAACAGTTTCATTTAGCTATTTTCATTCTGATGTTAAAATTTTGAAGTATTTTTTAATTATTTTTGAACTTGACGATTAAGGGAACTTTAAAACACAGATTATTTATTTTGAACGGCAATTTTTTAATTTAGAATTTTTGGTGTTTGTGTTTTTTCTGTTTGGATAAGGCTTATGTTGGAATTTTTTAATGTGCTGAGCCAGACAATATCAAAATCTTCACCGACAATGGACCAAAAAAAAAAAAAAAATTGCCCGCAAGCATTGTGAAAAAAAATAAAGCTCAAGACCAATCAATTAAATTGAGCAGTTTAGATTTTCTCATGTTTACAGTTATAAATTGCGTGTTCTAGAATGGGTAAACCAGACAATCTATATTTTCAGACAATGAAACAACAAGCATTGTGAAATGAAACATATATGTGCTTTTTCTTGCTTTTCCATCGAACCATACTGAGCCACAGCAACGCGCGGCCGGGTACAACTAGTATATATATATATATATATATATATATATATAATGTTTTATGTAGATGAATTTGGCATTTATCAACAGAACGATGGCATTCCCAAATGTTTATATTCGTTTTAACTTTTGAGCCGCCCTTTTTCGATGTCTTATCAATCATTTTCAAAGTATTAAATTTAAAAAAGAACATAATCCAATGAGAAAGCTTGACTCTATCTCAATTATTGCATTATCTATATGTTATGCATGTGAAAAAAGCACATTCATCTTATATGCACGGTATATTCCATGTGCACTCTATTTAAATAACTCGGAATGATATAATTATGCGATCGCTTTTTATAAAACACAAAAAGGTGAAAAAAAGTTATATTGCAAAAAAAAAAAAAAAAAAAAACACTGCAAAAATGTCATTTCATTTTTCAATACAGCATTTTCGCTATGACTGGATGAGTTTTTAAGTGGTTTTACGGTGTACCAAATGACCGAACTTAACATTTTAATTTCAATGTCCATAATTTCATAAAAGCTGGAATCATACCTTTTATGTTTTATCGGTATTTAAATTTTATTATCGAAACAGATTCTAAATTAGCAAATATGCCGATCAAGACAAAATTACTTTTAATTCTATTTATGATTGTATAATTTGCCGAAGTAGTCTGAATATAGAATGTTTGTTAAACCTAAATGCTACAACTATAACTGCAAAGGAAGTCCAGACGCTGGGTTTAGCTGAATTGCATTAGCCTGTTGGAGTGTTGCTTTTGTACACGAGTTGATGTGATTCCATTTCATTTTGAAGTACACAATAAATTCAGAATTAACCGAATAATCTGAACATACCGCTCATTCGCAATTTTAAAATAAAATTCAGTGAGACAACTGCAGTGCAGAACAAGAAATAATGGTTTATATATATATATATCTAATTTCTCTAAAAATTAACCCATATTGGCCCTAATTTAGATACAAGTTTTAGCAACATCTTGGCTAGACTTTCCTTCCACCTGTTTGTTTAAATTAATTTTTCAGTTATCTTAAGGGGAGGCAGCACCCAAAAATGTCGATAGAAACGAAAAAAAATTATTGGCTTAAGGGCAACGGGTACCATGAGACCACTTTTTTCTCTATGGTGTTTTTATTTACAATTTTTGTCGCATGTCATGTTATATCACTTCATAATAAATTTAATATTTAAAAAAAAACTGGATTTCTTAAATATAATTTGAAAATTTTAATTTTTAAAGCGAAATTTCCCAATTTTTAAAAATGCATCTTCTTTTTCAAAAATTGGCGTAAAATCTCATTTTTTAAAATTTATTCATTACTCATAAAGCACAACTTTTATTCTCTGATTTTTTTATAGTCAAAGACTTATAAGTCAAAGACTTTTAGAAGTCAAATACTTTTCGAAAAAAAAACTGAAGTAACGCAGAAAAACCAACGAAATATTCAAAAACCTGTAGAGCATACATTTGTTATATATATAGTTTCAGGAACATGTGGGGAAAAATTCACATTATAGATCCAAATTTAAAAACCCTTTGCATTTTAATTGAGATGAAATGCGCCAAAAACAAAGTGAGATAAAACAACATTTTAAGTTTTCGGCATCATGGCTTTTGTTAGAATTGAACCGCTCAGATGCAATGGTCCTGGCGCAGATGTTCGCTGCAAGCGCCAGTGGGAAGAGTTCCATTGGGATTTGCATTCACAGCTTTCTTGGAGGTCCCTTTATTTCTTATTCAGCTATACCCTTGAGAGTTGTATTCATTACAACACTTTAAGGGAAATGCTGGATATTCTTCAGATTTACTCTTTTATGAACCTCTCTCTTTAAAATACTGTACATGATTGAGTAACTTCCGTACTTTCCCAGTGGGAAACCCCTTTTAAGACGAAGTAACAAAAATAGTTATATTTGTTTGCTGGTGGTTTTAAAATTAGAATGCATCAATAGACACTGTAAAATACCTTCTTTCTGCTTAAAAAATGCATACCAGCTATGAAGTGTTTTTGACTATCCAATTCCTTTTGCTCACTTCCAGGAAATGGAAGGAACCTTTTTCGGTTAAATTTCAACTGCATTATTGAAAGAGTGATCGCATGTTTCTTAACTTAACTGTTTGCTTTGTAAGATTTACAAAATTAGAAACAAATAAATAAAACCATAAATTTAATCGTATCTAAGCGAGAGAAGATACACAAAAATAAAATAAAAGGCGCTGTGCATAGTTATCGTTTTTATTTCTACCTTTTATGCTTTCTCTGTTGTCCGTTTTCTACCTTTAAATCAATTAATTACAGTCGACGCTCGATATAACGACCATCTGCGTCCCACAGAAAAAGGTCTTTATAATGAGTGGTCGCTATAAAAGGTAGAATTTTCTTTAAAAAATATACATGCACCATGCATATTCAGTATTTCCATTAAAATTAGTAATTTAAAAAAAAACCAACTAAATGCTGAAATTATTTTTAATCATTGGAATTTCAAAAGAATTACCAGTGCAAAATATTATAACAAAATATTTACAGATTTTAAAGTTGAAAATATCATGAAAAAATTACATTCACACATCTTTAAGTAGAGCTTCTAAGCAGCCATGACACCTAGTACGGTCGCTGTATTGGATTAGACGATTCAGAAAGGTTGCTATACCGATAGCAAATTAACATCAAGTTCATAGGGATAAAGTTGGAACTTTTACCACTGGTCGTTATAATGGAATGGTCTTTATAATGTGTGGTCGTTATAAAGAGCGTTGACTGATTTTCGATATACCTTGGCAACCGCATACTTTTCTTTTTCTACTGTTTGTGTTCTTTCATATAAAATTTTGTACTAGTTTTTGAAATGAAAACTTTTTTCACGAAATAATTTTTAAATGAATGTTCTACAGCGAAAACAACATTTAAATCGCAGTAGCAAAATAAGGAGAAAAGACTCTCTGCACTGTAGTGAAAAGCAAACCTGTTTGTTACAAGCTGTTTTGCTTTTCGGCCGGTCCAGAGAATGGTTTAATAAGATCATGAGCAATTTAATAATGGGATGTATACTTTAAACGAGCTAGTCACCATACATGTCTACCTCGTGATTTTGTTCTAGCAATACATATTAATGAATTATTGTGACTACACATTTTTTTCGATGAATAAGAAAACATTTTTTAAAAATTTTCCTTTGTCGCCTGAAAAAGTTTGTCTTAAATAAAACTCAAATGTTAACTATAATACATACATTATTCACAAGAAAAATGTATTTTTAGTCTGTGTAGGCTTCCGTTTAAAGGCAGGTAATTTGGATAATATATGACTACATTACTGAAGGAACACTGTTAAAAATTTTCGTAAAAAAATAGTATATAACAATTTATTTGATTGTTAATTTAACAATTTTTAATTACAACAGCCGGATAACCATTAAAAAAATGATACTCAAACCGCTGATTGTAAAAAAATCGTTTATTCTGTTTCTCCTAAAAAACGTTTAATTAACCGTAATTTACGAACGCCACTTATGTCTCGTAGTTAATAAGAATCTGGCGTCCATCTTGGTTGTGGATAGAAGAAGTGTGAAATCCATCGCATAATATTGTATAGTTCCGTTTTTATCTGAAGGGGGGAAATTAAAAGAAGCTGAAGTTAGTAATAGTCATAAAAACTGGTCGTGGAAACATATCCCATTTGATTATTTTTTGATATTGCATTTTTATCTTTCTCAGAATAAAAAACTTCTCAAAATTTTGGACATCCAGTAGGTACCACTTGGCAAAGCATGGAAGTACTGGCTTTCTACCGTGGAGGTCCAGGGTTATATCCCCGTCTCTGGCAAACATCCTGCTCCACCGTGTCCTCGCACCTCGTCGTCCGCCACAATATAATATCTATGAATGGTCCTCGAAGATTTTGCGCATATAGTTAATTACCATAGCCTGCAGTATGTTATCATAAGTGCTACTAAATGATTATGAAATCGTAAATTTTTGTATTTACGACTTTTCAATAAGCTAATCGGAAATGATTTGAATACGTAAAGAAACAAACATGCTCCAAACCATAAATTTAACGGTTAATTAGATGGACAGACTGCTGCCGGCTCAACCGTCATGATGAAATTTCTAACAGTGTAGAATACAAAAGTAAAGTAGCTCCTGGCGAGCGAGTGCAATGAGCTTGGGAGGCAAGCCATTCAAATGGAACTGCTTGCAGTTCCGGGGTTTTGCAACCGACAGCAGGGGAGGAGTTGAGCCTCCTATTTTATATAAATGTGGCATACCACTCACTGATAATTCACGAAATCTCAGAAAGTGAAATGCTACAAACTTGAAATTTGGTTGGTAGATTCCTCATATGGATTAGGCATCCGTTAAGAAAGGATTTTTTAAATACAAATTGTTTTTTTTTTGTTATTAATTTTTTAAGCAAAACGTCCAAAAAATTCTCAAATATGGGGGTGAAAATATCTTGCACGTATTACTACTATATATCAATCGAAAATAATAGTTTTCTGCTTAAGAGGGAATTTGCTCAAACTCTCTAAGTCAATAAGAACTCGTTATAAGCGTTTGAGTTCACATTTTTGAGGTATTGCTCAACCCTAATTATGAATTAGCAATTTCCTCAACCCTGTGTAAATAGCGTTACTTCATTTCATTATTAAAACGTATTTTTCTGTTAACGGGAAAGTACAATATGAGCGGGGACAATTAACATGTAACTGCAGTCTATCAATCAATCCAAGAATTTCACTCGAATAGTTATTCTAGGTGGAGAAATGCAACGAATGACGCTGCGCTATAATTTGGCAGTTTTAACGAACCCTTGGCGTCAAAACTGACCGTACGGAACGGAATTGCTTTTTAAGTACGCTGACAATAATGCTTAATTTTATTTGGTGAGTGTACTTTGCCATTCATTTTTGTCAACGGTGTGTAATAGTACCGAAATAGGGATGTCCGCTTTAATTTAACAATTTATCTGGCCGTTCTGAATACATTATTTTACTTACTTGGCGCAGTTGTGTACCCTTACTAATTCAATTTTTGGCGATTAAGCTTCAAACATCACTTCACTTTAACAATTTTCAACGCGACTACATGATTTATTATAATTCAATATTACTTCTGCTATTTCAGAGGTACCTTATTACTTACCCGTTTACATGTTATGTAATATTTTCAAGTGTTGACAATATCGAATGTTTTATTTGATAAATAGGAAGACGAAATATTTCAGACATTTGTTAGAGGCAACGCCACGAGCGAAGTTTCTAAAATTCAGTATGAGCAACGCCGGGTACCGCTATATATATATAATAAAAAATGCATTTCGGAACGTGGAAACATGAAATCTTTTGCTATCTCCTTTCGCATCGGTATAATGTTGTCATTCACGTAAATCCACGACGTAGCATGTTGCCTTCTTCAATTGGAATATCATACCTGCGATTTTCAATTGATTATTTTGCCCATGTGATAACATGGGCAAAATAATCAATTGAAAATCGCAATATTGATATAAAAGTAAACTGACGTTATTTTAAAAATAATTACTTGAACGTTATAACTTACTTTCTTTTTCTATTTGGGCTTTGGTATAATTATTTTCCTTTTATGTAAATATGAGTCTAAAGAATTTAATATTTTATAACATTAATTTGTTTAGAAAAAATAAATGTACCAAAAATTAATCATGTTAGAGAAAATAAAAGGACGACTATCTATATGATTGTTGGTTGTAAAGAAGAAAGAAAAAAATAAAGCAAAAAAAAAAGAAACTGTTTAATGTGTAAAACACAACTTTTGAATCCGTGAATACGATTTTTTTTCGTCCTAAAAGAAATATTTACTTGAATAAATATTTGCAGAACCAAAGCAAGTCGTTTTGGTTGGATCTGAAGATTGAATTACCAATTATAAATAAAATCACTGGATTTTCGTAATATTTCAGCTTGTTTGTATATTTTTCTCTTTAAGCATATCTTTACATTTTTAAACCGTAAATGTGATGTATTAAATAACTTTCAACGTTGTTTTAAATAGAAACTAATTAAAGGTATCATTTTACTTTACCGGATGCAATAATTTGAATTATACGATTTTATTTACATAGTACATGCATCATATTTCCATCTGAAAAGATTCATGAAACTATATTGTTTTGAATATTTGCATCGAAAGAACGTTTACGCATATATTTATCAAAAGCAATTGCTGAAACAAAGATAGAAGCTTCACACACATGACATAATATAAGACATTTGCATCTATTGATAAAATATTTCCTTCATATACTTCTGAAAATTAAATATTTAAAAATTTGTATTTACAATTATTAAATGCGTCAAGCCCCTTACCAAATTTTTTGTTGACGAGGATCATGACGATGATATTGAAAGAAGTTGCATAATGAATGGCATATATTTTATTGTATTAACATTTGTAAAGCAACTTATTTACATTTTGATTAAAAATTTCGGTTTGCATTCGAGAGTCTGTACTCAATAGAATCTGCAATTTGTTTTAGAACGAATGTACTTCAAATACTATTTACCAATAAATCATGCTCGAGGGAGGTGAGGTTTTTCTGCGGACTTAGGTCGAATAAATATGAGTCGGGCGTTTCTTCACATGCGACCACTTCTGGGCACATGCGCACTGGAAAATTAAAACGCTGTATTAAATTCCCCCACTAGGAACTGTGCTGCGCTTCCTCACAGTATGCCTATTGTTGACGTTTCAACACATTTTGCCTATAGAAGAACAGGAAATATTTAGCTTGAGCTTGCTTTTATGCTCTAAAAAATCCTCTTAAGAACACTAAAATTTAAAAAAAGCCTGAAAATAGATTAGAATATCTTGGAAATCATCTACCCGGAGTCTGACGCAAAATTACATGGAATTAAAAACAGGAAACTACGAAGTCTTTAAAAAAGAAAATTCCACATAATAATAAATAGGGATATTTCTAGAATATTGGTTGCAATAGGTACGGTGCCGCAGTAGTGGTGCGATCTGTGTGTGCGCTGAATTCCTATTTCTGGTACACTATGTCGAAGTTAAGTTCAGAACTTTTGCCCGCGCTGGTTTGATTCCTTAGACCACTAGGCCAAAGATACCTCTGGAGCTACGGCTAAATTGTTAATACCGAGGAACTTGATTCGTGGCGTTTTAACGAGTACTTCCGGTACGATTCTTTTTCTGTAGTTGTACAGGGTACGAGAAATCTAGAACTTCAATCAGAAACTGTTTTTAAAAACTTGATTATTTTTTTATTTCAAACAAGTTCTTCGTAAATTTACAGAAATACTCAGCTTCTTTTCTGTATACTACCAGATTCTTCTGTATATTACCAGATTTGCGTAGTTTTTCTGCACCAAGAGCTAGGAGCATATTCAAATCCAAATGTAAAACGCTATTGAGGCCACATGATAAATGTCTTGTTGGAATCAACTTATTTGCTAAAATTGTATAATGTACTGTACATAACAGTGCTGAAAAAATATGTGACACTAGAAGGTCAGACCCACATTTCTTTGACACATTGGTACTTTTAAGAAAATTTAACTGCGCTAAAAATTTAATATAAACACGTTTTATTCAGTTTTAAAATAATATAAGACATGAGACAGTGAGAGGATTTTCTTGTTTAATTCACATACTAACACACAAAAAACAAGTTACAGAAAAAAATGAATCAGTTAACAAACTCGCGTCAAAATTATTAAATAAAATCATATTAATAAATCATTTAACGATTTTATGATCAGTAGAAGAAAAAAAAAGAGCTTACTTTTAAAATGAATAATCTGAATGAAATATAGTATTATTATTAATAGTAATAGTATTTGTTTATTATTTTTTTTAAATTTATTTTATATGTTCTATTTATTTATTTTTTATCTGAGAAATATCTTTCTCACTTCAAAACCAAGCTTCTTTTCATCGAAAAATTAGCAGAAAAACATCACCGATAAGAAAATGCGCTCTCTAAGATTATTCCCAAACAAATGCAAAGAAACCTGATACGCGCATTAAAATATTATTTATGCTGTCAAAACCAGAATATCTAAAGAGTTACCTGTAAACCATAGAAAAGAAGTTTTATTCATAATCCAGTAACGGATGATATTATGTGTCTTATTAAAATGAATACTAGCCAGTTTTGAGAAAATTAAAAAAAAAAAAAGTTATTTGACATGTGATTTGAATAAAGGTAATGTTGAATTTAGAGAGAAGTGAAATTCTTTTGTGATGCTTTAATAGAGCCCCGTTTATGCGTGGAATTTCTGGGAAAGGGGAAAGCGGATAACAAAAATCGCAAAAACGCAACAAAAAAGGTGTAAATACGAAAATAGTTTTAAAATGTATTATTCATGTGGACATATTTTAAGCATACTGCAGAAATCTTTGTTCAATATTAAAATCACTGAAACAACAAATGGTTAAAAAAACACTACATACATACTTTATGAAAGTGTTTATACTTAAAAGGGTTCTGATACAGTTTTTTTTTAAAATCAGTCACTAGTTTTTGCTTCTTGCTTTGGAAACACTTTTCTTAATTCGAAATTTTACTGTCTTTAACATGACCTTCTGCAATAATAATAAAATTACACGTTAATTTAAAGCACAAATGAGCAAAAAAATGCAGACATATGTTTCGGGATTGCTTGGAATCCCTTTTTCAATGCGACAGGGAGATTCTAGATGCAAAACATCCAAATGAATTGAAGCCAAAACATCCATTTTGGCTTCATTTGGATGTTTTGCATCTAGAAGCTCCCTGTCGCATTGAAAAAGGGATTCCAAGCAATCCCGAAACATATGTCTGCATTTTTTTGCTCATTTGTGCTTTAAATTAACGTGTAATTTTATTATTATTGTTTACTTGCACAAAGTTAAATTATTTTTATGACCTTCTGCGTTAGATCGTCGTCTTGCTCCTCCAAATATTGAAACAATCCGTCAGCGTGCTGCAAAACAGTTCCGTGTGTCATCCGCGCAAGATGACACACGGTCTCAGAATTTGTCTCGAGACTCGTAATCTCTCCCCCCCCCCCCATTTGATGAGACCCAATGCCGGCACAATATCGTAAATGCTATACAAAATTGGATAATTCCTCCAAAATCCTTTGAAATTGCAACCTTCCTCGATTTTTAGCAACTTTATCGTGTATGTTCTTTTATTTGCTAAAATGTGCAATGACTCCCTGATCCGTAAGGTTGTATCAGCGTGGTAACATTTGGAAGCAAAAACTCCGCGAAGATTCGTCCGTCAGCAGCACATGTGTGCCCACGTTATCGCGTAACGTGTTAAGCACACAGCTGTGTGTGAAGGTGCGCCAATTGACAAAGCAGCCTTCTTTGGCAAACCATTTGTTCAGTAGTTTACTTACTAAAGGTACAAAAATCCTTTCAAACCATTTTTGAAAAATCTGGAGAAATATCTCTTCGCGGAACTCGCAGATTAACAGCACCGCGGATAATAATTGGGACTCTAATGTACTAGTAAGAAAAAAATTTCCTTACTCATTCATTTAATTATTTCTTCTTATTATTATAATTACTATTATTTTTGCTACCAATTCTTTCTTCGCGTACACAAACGCTGAATAGAAACCAAGTTTCAAATGGAAGCCAAACCATACAAAAATTACATTTTTAAAAGGCAAGTTTATAATTAAAAAAAATATGACAATGTTTTAGGAGAAAATACTAATTGAGAAACTAAGAAAATTTGATAAAATAAAATAGAATAGAATAATCAACATGTAATGAAGGATTTAATCCTTAAATCTGACTTATTCTAAAATATCAATAAATAAAACCCAGTATACAATATATTTAAAACGCGTGACAATACAGGAAACTGGAACTATTTAGAGATAAAATCAGGAAAGAAAATGAAGTGTTAGTTATCGTGTGCTAAAAATAACTGTAATGATTAAATGTTAAATCACCTAGCGTTAAAGTAATATGAAAATTCTATTTTTAAATGGTGGTATTGGAAAAAGCGTGATAAGCCCTGCAAAGCTTAATTGACTCAGGAAAGTAATCAAATATTTGTATTAATTCTGAAAACATGCATCGTAAATTGAAATTCTATACTAAGTAATTTTTCCTTAGAATCAAGTGACGCATATCAACGAAGCCTTAGAAAATAGGTTGCTTTTTTGACACTTTTTACAACTCTTTATAATTTCTTAATTTTTAAAATTTATAATAAGCTACTTACGCATAAATTTATTTTGGGAATTTTCTTGTTTTTAGTGCATTTTTCTTTTTTTCTTTTGGTCTTCAAACACGTTTTCGACCAAATGAAATACAACACAATCTTACAATTTTCTTTCCGTTATACATAAAAAGAATGTCACCTAATATCAGACAAAGAATCGCAAACAGAAAGTTGAGGAAAATGCCTCAGAGAATGAGATATTTGCCGACGTGTTTACCTAGCTCAGTTGTCCATTGAACCGGAAGGAATCGCTGAGGGTGGTCCCACTGATTTTTCCTGTTCCGATACATCCTGTTGTGCACATTTTCTCTTCTTCAATGTGATAGAGCAAGAAATCAGTTATGTCTTTATGATGTATTTCATAATATACATCCCCAGTTTGTGTGTCTATTCAATAATAAGTTCCGAATTTTTCTTGCGGATACAAATCTTGTGGCTTGCAAAAGTTAAGTATAGTTATTAAATATTTTCAGGAAATTATAGCTGTGTTGCTTTGGACGTCATTTCATTAGCGTATAAAAAATATACATATTTTTTAATTTTGCGTTTTTTTTTTCTTTTCATTTTTACCCTACTTTCCCGTAAAAGTAAAAAAAAAATAATAATCATAAATCATGAAATAAGGCTTTAATGTATCGGAAAAATATCGTGAAAAATGAAGAAAAGTAAATAAAAAAAAAGTGATGTAATTAATTAAAAATTGAACAAAAAAAAAAAAAAATTGAAAGTAGAGTTTTGAGATGGGGGGGGGGGGATTTGTGTCGGTCGGTCTGTCAGTCTGTCTGTTCTAGACGATTTTATACTATATTCTATAACTAGTCTTTGCTCCTGGATATGCAAGGATTTTAAATGCAATATGTCATTCTGAAGAAAGGATTAAATAATAAAGTAACATATTTTATTTCACTACTAATACAGTTTTTGTTCCCAATAAGACAGATAACTATATCACACTGGCCTCAACGTATTATTTTATGTAAATCAAGATTCGTTGTAAACGAAACATTTTTTGACGATGCGGCGAAATGCAAGTGGCAAGTTTTGGTGTTAAACTGCTGTCTTATATTGTTTGATTGCTTATGGCTCATGTTGAAGTTGCACTCCCAATCGCATCAAAAGAAGCATAACATCAAAAATAAATAAATGACGCACTACCAAAGGGAATATAAATGTCAAAATCTTAATTTTATGAAGATTTCTTATCCTTTTAAAGTACGATGATAATTACACAAATAAAATATAGTAGCAGGATCTTTTTCTTCTCTTTCTTTTATTTTTTTAATACTGAGTTGACTTTCCTTGCTGTGCTCTATTTATAAAGATCACTGTTAGAAATTTCTATAAGAAAATAGTAATATAAGCATCTTTTTTTATTGTTATTTTACCATATTTAATTACAATAGTTGAATAACCATTAAAAAGATGGTACTCAAACCGCTGATTGTGAAAAAAAACTGTTTATTCTCTGTTTCTCCTAAAGAACTTTTAACTAACCGTAATTTACAAGCGCCACTAGGTCTCGCAGTCAATAAGAATCGTCCATCTTGGTTGTGGAACCTTACCGTCTTACGTTGTTGTTAAAATATGATTAAAGATTTATCAGTTAAAGTCCGCATGTGTATATAAAAAAGAAGAAAAAAAAGTGGCTTAAGCAGTGGTTACTAAATAGAAACACATGCACACGTAAATCAAAAATTGGAGGCATCGGATTCCCGAGCTGTTTGCGAATGAGCAAACCTATAATTTGAGCTGCTGAAGCTTGTTTGTATTTTAATTTTTGCAGCAAATAAAATGATTTTCCCGTAATTTCATGATGAAATTTGTAACATTGATTCCTAAGGCAAAACTAGTATATTTTCATCATTTTGGGAGGTGTTCTTTAAAGAATTTCTAGCTCTTCTGAATTTTAGTTATCTATTTCAGTTGTACTGCACATTACACATTGCATATAAAAGTTTTCTTGGTGCATTACATTACATTATATGTTAACAAAGTATATAGTAAAAAAAAAACACACTCTTCTAGTTTCTTTCTAAAATAAATGAAATACCGTACTAGTTATTTACTTTATATTAAGCGATGAGTAAACGAAATTAAAAGTGTAACATATAATTTACGTTACAGTATATAATTAGTTACGTGGGTTTTTTTTTTTTTTTTGGTGTTTTGTTTTGACAAGTATACGCGTAATAAAGATTCCCGTAAAAAAAAAAACGCATTCAGATTTTTTTTTATTTCGCAGAAGGATTAGATATTCTCAATTTTTCAAAAGAGGAAAACAATAAAGAGAAAGAGGAAGAAAAAAGTAATAAATGATGATTTCCAGAAATGAAAAAAAAAGAAAAAAAAAGAAAAAATGCAAATGCTCATAAGGCAGTGTATTAAAGAATAGCAATAAATGTTTTTTTTTATTTAAAAATGAAGTTACTTTCAAGTTTTAGTTTGCTTTTTTTTTTTTGCGCAATTTATTTCTAAAGTGAAAAAAGCGAAGCAGTTTGCATTTAAGAAAAGGATTATATAATACAAATGTATATTTCCCATAATGGGAGGATCCTGAAGCATAAGAATTGAAAAAGCTTGAAATAAAGCCGAATATTGCATTAAATTAATGCATTTTGGAATATATCTTTAAATGGAATATATCTTGTTGCAGATAATAACTTAGATGCTTTGATTAATGTATATATATATATATATATATATATTAGGGTTTTCTAAAGTTGTTTTAAATGTTTTATAAAATGAACATGCATTATGATTTTTTTTTTTTGGAAGAATGATTTTATTTTAATAGACGTTTCAATTTATCAGCTTATGTAATTTTAACTGAAGCAATAAGATTCAAATACGAATGATTATGTTTATCTTAATGCTATGACTGAATGTTTTAAGCATTTCACTTTATTTATAAAGTTCGCGTGTATTTCTGTAATCCATAAACGTATAACACAAAATAGTAAGCGCAGCATTAATTAATGATTAGCTAGTACTTCAAGAGATGAATGGTTTTGAAATAAAACAATGGTAAAACACCTTAAATAATATTTTACTAGGGGCATGCTCCCTGCTCGCTGTCACGCGCTAACCCCCAGAGCTGTGAGCAGGTCCATTAGGATCACTTCGCGATCCAAACTCGTTTCGCTCGCTTTCCGAATACTACATTCTCGTAAGAAACATGCTCAAAAATTCTTTGTGCTAAAATATGCGTACAAGGAAAAAACAACGTAAATGAAATGGAAATTGTTAAAATAATAAATCAAATAGCCATTTCGAGACTACTAGGGATCATCTGCATTAGTGTAAGAAGAGAAGAAGAAAAGTGTTCAACACAACAAGAAAATTGTGAGTGAACGCTCACAGCTTCGAATATTTTTTCTCCATTATTTAATGAAAATAATTTTCAATTGAAACATTTGTCTTTGTACAGCAAATCTTTAAGTTTTCTTTAATATTGTGCTTTATGTGCCATGGTGAAGGGATACTTGAACCACCACTGAAAAATACCTGCAAAAACAATATTTTTTATTTTTATTATTTTATTTACGTAGTGCTTTTGATACAGAAAGGCCTGCTAAACCAGTTGTGAAAACGAAACTAGTAACACGATCGTTTTAGTGATAATTTGTGGTCAAACGATAATTTCAACTTGGCCTTCTTCGACGTCACAACATCTTCTGTTGATGGCCATTTAAATTTGGAATATGCAAGTTTTCCTGCAAATTTTATGCTTAATCTATCTGCTGAAATATTAAACGCTTACCCAACTAGTATTTTCAGTTTCCTTTCCTGTATATTTTTTAGCAACCAACCATCACTAGCAAAAATTAATGCAGTTTAACAAGTAATTATCATTTGTATAGCTGGAAAAACATTTATTTTGCACACAAAAGGCTTGTTAGGCATCATATCAAACGAGAAAAAACGTTGAAATAGAGAACAGTTTTGCTTGAAATTCTGCTGTAATTTTTTAATCTTTCAAATGCTCTTAAAACATAGCAAACCTTTTTATAAGAACTATTCAAATAATTCCTGTAACAAATTGAGTTAAAATACCTATAACAAATAGAGTAAAATTCAATTTTTAGTAGGGATGGTTGAGCCATGGCTCATATATCTCAGTAACACAATTATCCTCACTGCCACCATTTCGTTTATCAGGCTTTTCTATATATAGAAAAATGAATGTATGTGTGTCTGTGTGTTATGCATTACTACACCATTCATCCGATCGCCTTGAAAGTTTGGGAAGTTGTTGAGTACACTTCTGCGAAGGTTTCTGAAAAAAAATCCTACAGGTAGTTCTTTTTTTATTCGATTGTCCACATAAATTCCGACTATGGGAGTGAAAAAAACCTTGTAATATAATATATCGATCGAAAGCGCTAATTTTTCTGCACAAGATGATATTTGTTCTAGGTTTCTAAGTCAATAAGAACGCCAGTTATAAGAGTTTTAATGCGATTTCTTAAGGCTTACCTTGGTCCAAAAATAATAATTAGCAGTTTCCTCAACTCTGGGTAATAGTGTTAGCTTAATCTTTTACACGCCAATGTTTCAATACTGGAACATCAACTCTAAAAATCTGTGAAAAATACAATTTTATCGGTATTGTGCTGCAAAAATTTCTGTGTGTACTTGAACTATTGATTGATTTTTTGACATAATTATTATATTACTGAAAATGGTGGTATCAACAATAAAAAAATTGTAATTTATTCATTTTTTGTACTTTTCACCAAGCAAGACTAAAAAATTCATACAAAATTTGAAATTTAATTAAACATTTCACAACTAAGTGAGAACAATTAAAAATAGTCGTATTGTTAATTGAACATCTTTAATTTAAAAAAAAATATGTTAATACATCTTTTATTGGCGATGAAATTCGCATGTTCCAAAAATGGAACATTGGCGTGTAAAGGTCTACGTTTGAACACATTACAAGTGCTTTTGGTTACATTGCATCAAATAAATAAAGACAATTTTTTAAATGTTGGAATTCATGGTAAATGTTATGCAGATGTGTTTAATGACTGTTTATTTACATTCTGTTCCCATCTGCCCCCTCCCCCCCCATTTCTCGATCTGCAGCAACCCTTCCTGTGCATTGTGTCCCTGGACCTCGAATACATCCTTTTGAAGCTTTAAGAAAATCTGATGCACATTGTTTCGTGCCTACATCACAAGGAGTTGTGCTGTATGCAAGAAGAATACTACAAAGAAAAAAGTTTTTAGTGCGACAAAAGACGGTGCGAAGCATGCTTTCCTAGCTACCATGGGCAGTGGAAAAAATTCAGGACATTGAATCCGCGAGCGTTCATAATAACTATTATATTTTGTTTCAAAGAATTTTAGTAAGATTTGTTATTCATACTATATTTAACTTTTCATTCACATTATACTTCGTGTTTTCGAAACTATGGCACAGTGATATCTATTGCTTTCTAATGCAAATTTATTTCAGTTTGTTTATTTTTGATGCCTTCAAAAGATAATAAATAATTTTATTTCTCTAATTATAACTCCAGGTTATCAGAAAAAATTATTTTTAGAATTCAGTTTGTTAGACTTAATTATTTGAATCATCGCAGATATGCAGAACATCTATAGCTGAAGGAATTCATGAAAACTATCCCTGGAATTACGGTACAGCTTGGCTATTTTCCCCTGGAAGTAGTGCTAATCACAAAAACCTTATGTAATTTGCCTACAATTTCCTTAACATTCCTCAAAAAACCATTAGTTTTAACTTAAAAAGCGCAAATTAACTTTTTTTTAAACATGTGAAAAAACTAAGTGTTACCTGCCAATGTTCCATTTTTGGAACATGCCAAAAATCATGTACAAAATTTTTTTTTTTTGAATAAAAAACTTACCCACAGTTCTTATATTTGCTTTATAAAGTGATTTTTAGCAATAAATAGTTTGTGGCATGTTCCAATCATAGTGCGGCGTTTAAAAGGTTAATTTCAATATAAAACTTATTTTTCAAAATAGAGAGACATCAGTTTAGTTTTCAACGGAAAAACAATAATAAAGCATACCTTCGATTTAACGTTTTTCTCAAACTAGCAATAGGTTTTAAATTCGAGATTGAACTTGATAAAAGTATTGTTTCCCCGATTTAACGATTTCCTTGATTTAACAATAGCATTTAAATATCACCAGAATAGGAATACGTTCGGTTTATACTAGATTTCAAATAACGTGGCGAATATGACACGCTACAATTTGACTTTTTAATTAGTCATTGGCGATAAATCGGAACACGCTAATGAAATTGTGCTTACGTTTTTTAGGTACGGTTAAAATTTAGCACGAGCAGCCCCGTTTGGGTACCGCTAGGTTTCAATATGAAACTAATTTTTCAGAATAGTTCAGTTTAATAAAGATAAAACAATAATAAAGCATATTTTCGATTTAAAGTTTTTCTCAAATTAGCAATAATTTTTAAATTCGAGATTGAACCTGATAAAAGTTCCGTCTCCCAAATTTTACGATTTCCTTGATTTAGCAATAACATTTAAATAAATATCGCCTCGAAAATTTTACGGATGTATAGTTTATTCTAGACTTCAAATAACGTGGCGAATGACGACACGCTTTAATTTCACTTTTTTAATTAGGCGTTGGTGATAAACCGGCGATAAAGAATACTAACAAAATTGTGCATCCGTTTTTTAGGTATGGTTTACAGTATTATTTAACTATAAATATTATCACCTACTATTTCAACTCTATAGTACTGCTAACAAAGCTTCATTTCATTATAAAACTTATCTTTCGGTTAGCGAGATAACAGTTCACCATGGCTGGGAAATAAAATAAATATCATATTGCAATTTCATTCTTACAATCAATCTAAGATCATCACCAAGACTAAGACTCATTCCAGATGAAAAGTAACGCAACAAATGACGCCGTGCTACAATTTGGCAGTATTAATTACCCTCTGGTGGCAAATCTGACCCTACTAATGGAATTGTTCCCAAGTTTTCTTAATTGATCCTTCTACATGTTATATTACTTTTTCAAACATTGACAATGTCTAATGTGTTCTTTTTTTTTGACAAATAGACACACGATGTTTTCCAAACAATGCAGGCTTTATGCCGCAGGCGATTTTTTTTATACTCGTGGCAAGGACAGCGCCGTAGGCGACGTTTTTAAGTTTTTAAAATTCAGCCCGGGCAACGCCGTGCGGCCACCGCTAGTACTAAATAAAGCATGCAGTTTAAAAAGTATTTTAGAATATAGCTAAAATTATAATTATTAAATGTATCTACATTTCTGCAGCTTAAAACAGATCTTTGATTACAAAAAAAGAACATAAAAAGGACTGATATGAATATTTACTTCAGATAGGAAAAAATTAATTAATGATCTCTACAATTTCAAAATGGTACCTAGCTATGTTATTTTATTTTTCTACAAGTCTAGAATTATAAATATGTTAACGTGTTGCCAATGATAGAAAGAAAAATTAACCTACTGTAGATAAAATTAGGACGGCTTAACTATCCCCATATGATCAAGTATCCCCCCTCCCCTGCTATATGCAAATATAGCAGGGGACCTACTGTACTAATTAACCTACTGTACCTAAATTAACCTACTGTAGATAAAATTAGGACGGCTTAACTATCCCCATATGATCAAGTATCCCCCCTCCCCTGCTATATGCAAATATAAGCAATATATAATAAATGCAAATGTAAGCAATATATATAAATATAATAGCAAATATGCAAAAATCTTAATTAAAAATGCGGTTCCACAATCATACACGCTTTTTTTTTCTTTTCAACTTAAGCAGTTTATATCGATATATCGCTTCCGGCAGAATGTATTAATTTTCCCCCTTGCAACTTCTAATCAATGCACTTCAAAGTAATTTGACCAAAATCTTGTTAATGGCTACTCAATATTGTGTGGACAAATAAGGTTCATAATTCATTGAATAGAAAAGTCAATAATCAGAACTGGGGACTTGTCAATAAACAGAATTTGGGGAAGGGGTGATATTGGGATATCACCCTCGTTGGAGAGTCATCATACTTTACAATAAAGTCTGACTTTCTCTTGAAACTAATGAGTTCTATTATTTGATCAAGGCTTAAAAACTGGCAATAGCAAAAGGCTATTTAAAGAAAAAAAATCACAAACGATGAAGCAAAATCAGCCTTAACTCTAACAGGGAATGAATGCAGAAAGTGTTAAAAAAACAACCATGGAGGTGCAACAGTCACGAGTGAACGTGACAATCTCACAACTTTGTGTTTTTTACCACACTTTTGAACTGAAGAAGAGGATCTACTTTGACCTTTAAGCTTAAAAACTTCTACGTTGTTTTAGTTTTCCTATTTTTATTCTTTATATTTGTACATTTAGAAAATTTCGTCCTATTTATGGATGGATATCATTTATAATAACGTTATTTCAATGGTAAAGATCGAGATACAGAGAAAACCATCAGAAAACTCTGAGGAGCAGTTTTCTTACCTGGAAATGTATTTCTAGGAAAATGTGTAACTTAATTTTAATGCTTACATTTTTTATAAGATTATAATAGTTAGTTTCCGTTTTGAAATTATGTATGAGCTTTTTTTTTTCTTTTCTTAAAACGGAATTTTAAAGCTATTATATGGCATTACGTTTTTTGACGTGCATAGTATATATGTACGATATTACTTATATCGGATAATTTTATTTTTAGGCTCGTATATTATGTTAAAAAACGTATTTTTAAATGGAATGCACAATCATCTACCATATTATTCATACACATAGATTTTTTTCCACGAAGATAACGTCGAAAATATCAACCTTTTTTTTTAATTCTGGAAAAATGTAAATCTTTTTCTTCTAAAATATATTATCGATTTTTTACCAAAAATTATTTAAGCATTAGAGAAAGTATAAAAAGTGTAAGCTCGATCAAAGCAAAATATCATGATGGAAAAAAAAGTAATTTAGAGCTGATATGGGAAAATGTGGGTTGATACTAGAAGACAGGAAAGTTAAGTTATTCTTACGTTTCTTGAAGCAGATAGTACCGCAAATAGATTTTTTTCGTCGTTCTTTCGATTTAGATTAAAAGTATGGACACATTATATACGTTATCTTCCCAGTCCAGATCAGATAAAGTGACATTTTAGTGAAATGTCTCGGTAGTAAATCAATAGTTTTCCTAAAGTTATGAAAGAATTTATTTGACAAAAAATTGCTTATATTCATGATAAATTTGTTTAGATTTTATATACGTTGTGCACAGCACAAAGAAATAAAAAAAATAATATAAGCCTCATAAAATCTGGACTGTTGAAGTTCGAAGTATTTCGGCCGGCAAGTTTTTAAAAATAATTCTTTCCTGATATTAGTCGTCACGTTCATTTAACATTATGTATTTTCTTTTGTGGAAGCACCGTATTTTTTAAATTTGAAAAAAGAATTTGAAGACAGTACAAAAACTAAAAACTTTCCATAAATTACACAAAATGCATATTTGCATTTTTATATAAAATATTTATATTAAAAAAAATAACTTCACAAAACTTAGAAAATATTTCAAGTAAATTAAAATAGCTGATTTTTTTTTCCTTTGCAAAAACAGCACTTTAAACTCCAGACTCATTCGTGGCAGAAAGTTTATCAAGTAGAACACCTGTTATCGGCAAAGTACAGTTGAATATTAAAGGAATTTATTTTGCTAGAATGAAACCTATATTTACATTTTTTAAGTTAAAGCAATTGGTATCATCAAGAAGCAAAGTAAAATTTTTTGCAGGTAGAGGACGCTGGAAAATCACAGAAGCCCACACGTCATTACAATATGTATTTGATGTGATCGCCATCTAGTGTGAAAACTTGCAAACAGTAGTGAACTCCGTTAATCACGGGAGGTTACATACGCTGTAAAAAAAAAAAAAAAAATGCCCGAAAATACATGAGAATCTCCGGGAAATCATTTATCCGCAGTCAAACGTGCAATAATTACAGATAGTCAAAAGGAAACGAAAGTCTGTATGAGAGGAAATTACAGATGTTAAAAAACAGTGACTGTAAATTGACAGCAACAGGTAATGTGCCGCAGTGGAGGCACTATCTGTGAATACGCTGAAATACATTTTCAGAAACACTGAGACGAGAAATCTTTGATTGAGTCTATTATGTGTGCCATTGGCCACTCGGCCAAAGTTTCAAACAGCTGGAGTTACGGTACGCCAACAATATATATTGCATTTATTTACTTTTTAAACTGATAGTCACATATCTCAAGAATTTATGCATTCGTTTACAATTTTTAAAGGGTAGTTACAGATCTTAAGTGTTCAGTTTTATGTAATTTGACAGATCTCTATCTGTAGTTGTACAGAGTGCCAAAAAACAAGATTAGTTATTGAGAAACTGTTATCGAGTAACTCGATTATTGTATTTAAAACAATTGATTTCATTATTTATTCATTTTGTTAATATTTTAGAGCAAAATTGTTGATTAATTTCTCATACAAGATTTCAGGTAGTGATGAAAATGTTATATAAATTTATATAGCGACACCGGTTCAGTGTGATAAAAGACCTTCTGGACATGAGTGTTAAGAATAGAACACATAAAAGACGCAATAGTACCACCTGTTCTATCAAGCCCCTGGGCGATATTGCAAAACCGTCGATAAAAAACCAAATATTACATTTCTGTAAATTGTTAAAATATTAGCACTTGAAAAATGATATATACTATATTATTTTTTCAAGTGGTCAAGTGTTAAAGTATCAAGTGTTTAAGTGCAGTGTATTTCTTCAAGCGTCAAATTTGTACAGACATGAACTATTATAATTTATGTTAATTGTTTATAAACCGCTTTCGTATTATTTACTTATTTTTAAAAATATAGTCATAAAAGAGCTATTTTTAAAATTTTTTATTGTGTTGATTAGACGTGCAACATCAGCTTAAGATTTAACACATGTTTAAAGAAATGTTTCTTGCAATTTTTGCTGCAATTACCTTATTTATTTTGAATATGTGTCATATGTTAAAAAGTTACCTAGTATAAGCTATGTAATCGAGCTAATGTGTGCGCCACATAACTTCTTTGTACTATATTAAATATAATATAACTTTTTAAGGACTAAAAAAATGGATGCGTGTATCACATACGCACAATAAAAGTAATATTTCTTTGTGTCATTATATTTTAAATAAATTTTTAGTTCACTTTTATTTCCCTACACTAATATAGTATAGTAAATACAGACAATGACATTTTTAGGATAAAAGAAATATGTTAATTTTATTGTCTTGAAAAACACAATAGTAGCTGAACGGAATTTGCAAAGGAAAAAAAAAATCCAACGTAAGTATGCCTTAAGTCCTTAGGGTGAGGTGTGAAGCGCATTTTGAACACTTAAACCTACTAGTTTGTTGCGAACAAATTTAGATCAAGATCCTAATTCATGCAAATGTTTTAAGATGGGAGTTCTATGGGAAAGTCGCCAAATAGCCCTCACATCGCCAAACCAACTCCTGATTTGGCTTCAATTTTTGGGCTAAAGTTGAGGAGATGTAGCCAAATTTGCTGAAATATCCAGAAGTTGACGCCAAATGAGCGCCAATACACTTAACTATAGAGTTGGAATACGATGAATCGTACGGAAAACGACTAGAAATTTGCATGTAATTGACAAAAAATCGCAGAAAACACCCCTTCTGGAAGATGCGATTGCAACTAAGAAAAGAGGTGCACCACTAGATCGTATACTGGTCCTGCATACGAAATTTCAACCTTCTGTGACTGAGTCTGTTTGGGTTATGCGAGTTACGAACATACGAAAATATTTATATTTCAGTGGTCCGTATTTAAGTGCGTACGTACATGCAAACAGACACAAAACAAAGCATCTAAATTGATTAATTTGCGATTAAAATGAGAGTTTAGGCTTAAATTTGAGTGCGTAATTTTTCGCGATTACAACACGTCCTGCTCTTCGTTACAACAAAGTAAAGACACAAACAATTCTGCTCTTTATACATACATATATTCTGCGCCCATGTCGTATGATTATGCGGCATGTAAAAGATCCCTTGAGTAGACATTTGGCTTGGATGCTCTCGGCTAAATTATTCATAGTGCAATTTCGCGTCAACAGAGTCCGGGTGCTCAGCCTTTCCGGTGGAGAAACCGGACGTCAAAATTATCATGCTATGATGGTACCACACTCATTGTGGTGCCGCTGAAACAGATGGTAGCAAGCCATCGGGAACGCACTAGATCTGCAATTGGCAGAAACCAACAGCAGCCCATTTAATATATATATATATATGAGTATATATATATAATTATTATTATTTCATTTTAAGAAGGAGGTTAGACAAGTATTAATTCTATTAACGTATTCTGCTTAAATGTTGCATCGCAAAAAAATAAAATTAAAAGGAAATACTTTCAACACTTTGAAAAATAAAACGACGCAAACTAATATGTTTATACTAGAAATCTATGCTCTGCATCTTGATGAGTCACGTCGCATCCAAGCCTCATGTTCTGTACACATTAATTTGCTTCATCTTTTCTCATAAAAGGGAGGAAAAAAATCCTCTGGGAATAAGAAAACCCAAAGTTTGCAGAAAATGTATTTTCTCGCAAGCCGTAAGTAATAGAAAATCATTTTAAAGCAAGATGGAAATCCAAACAAACATTAGTGAATGAAAATTTAATCCCCTCTGAGACGCAACACGTGGTGCACATTGAAAAATCTGCTATAATTCAATTAATAGGGGCGGATGGAATTTTTGGATATTGTCAAAGAGGAAAATGCGATACTCTAGGGAATTAAAATTAGTTCTGTTTTCGATTTTATTAGATAATTAACTCATGTTAAACTATTAAATGTAAGCAGGGCTGTCTGTGCCTTCTGGCCGCAATGCACATTTCTTCAGATGATATTCAGTGTTCATCAGTGAATTGTTTAAAATTGTTGGCAAGTTCTTCGTCATTCTTTTTCTTCGCCTTAGACTTCAATTTCAGTTAATGGATAGCGATCAACAAGCTACTAAGTCAGTCCTTATTTCCCATAAGTGAGACTTTATTCCTTTGTATGCAAGAAAAAAAGTTTATAATATTATTTTACTGAACAATTTAAGAATTATTTCATTCAAAGTTCATTTATGATTTTTGTTTCTTAGTCTTGTTTGCTTGTCAACATGCGGCATGTCTGCATATTATTTTTTTTTAAAAATAGCATAAAATAGTGTTTTTTTTTACTACATTATCAGTATCTTAAATGAACGGTTGATCAAGTATTATGTTAAGAAACTTGTTATGCTTTTACCCATTTTGATTGTTTTGACGTAATAAGTACATTAAAAATCATGTTACACATTTGTATGTAATGTAAAACTTTTATTTTTTAATTCTTTATATACGGTTGTGAGTTCCGACGGTTTCTTTACGAGGCAAATTGTGGTCTGCATAATACAAATTATAGATATGTTAACTATATTACATAAAAAAATCATTAAAACAGTATTGTTGGTAACAGCACGTTCACTCAAAATGTACTGTGTATACAAGTCCTAATAAATTCATGTATTGCTATTTGGACCTCTTTTGAACTTATACTAGCTTACATTCATCCTCTGCAAGTAACATAACATGAATAAATACTGATAGTAATCAGTATCAAAAAGTTTTGTAATTTTTAAAATATTAGTAATAAAGTGGGTTTTACAAACACTTTATTTATTTGTTCCCAATTTCGCTCTTCCATGAGTTTGGACTTGGAAACTCTTCGCTTTGAACACAAGTTCGTTTTTTGAATACTCTATTTGTTAAACAATTAGGCTGAGCCACGGGAGTTTGAATGCGCTTTCTTCTAATTTATGATGTTATTCGAAGTAAAACTATTTTTCTGATTAGGGACAGTTTATAAATTATGTGACACTTTTTTGACAATATATCTGACCCCCCCCTGCCCCGTTGTCCCAAAATACCACTCTTTAATATTCCCCCCTTTCTCACATGCCATGATATATCACATTTGCATATGTACTTGCAGTTCAGAATCAATGCAATATGGTATAGGTCAAATTTCTAACTTTATTTCTGAACTTTTAATGACATTTGTAAGCATGATAATATTAATGATTGTATGTGTACTTAATTTGCATAAAATGAGATTAAGTTTACTACTAAAAAGATAATTAGTGTAAAATAGTAAAAAATATTAATTGTTCGAATTCTGAAAAATGAACCGCGCTATTTATCTTAAAAGTGTGAATGCTTAAGAAGATTTCCTTTTAAGCTTTTAACTTGAAGTAAATTTAAATCTTAATCAACATCGGTCTTTTCGATGATAAATGAAATCAATGAAACTTTAAAATCAAATTACGGAAATAAAAAAACTGTCACACTTTCTCGAACCTCCGTCCCCCCCCCCCCTCGAAGCGTGATATCATTTATGAATAATCTATTTGTGGTACTACAAAGATATACTCACAAAGTACTCACTAATCGCAAACTGACTTCCGTGATTTGGTTGGGAACATCTCTATTCCTTACATGAGGAAAATATATTCAAATATGTTTTCTGATGTTAATAGCAAACGCTTGAAACATGAACTATTTCTCGGATCAATTGATACTTCGGATGAATACATTTAATGTACCAAAAAAGTCTGAGTGTAAATTAAAAGTCAACAGATTCTCACACTTACGATTCAAGGGCTAAAAAACAGACACCAAAGCATGGTTATTAAGAATCGTTTGAGAATGTTCTCCGTTGCCAAATATAAAAATATATTATTAAAATCATCCTTAAAATATCATCAAATTTTCTGCTTGCCTGCTTGATTTGCAGCTAAATTCTGAGAAATGTTTATCATATCCTAAACCTCTCAAATAGACTCATCTAACTGACCCATGAGAGATTTATTTACACATGACAAAATTTACGCATTTACCCTTTTGTTATGCCTATCTAACTATTCTCTGAATTTCCAAAGCGCCATCCATTGCTAGAGTATGATATAAGGAGGCAGTAAGGACCAAAGTAAAAAGAAACATTCGTACGTCCAAAAATGTTCTTCTACATTAAAAATAAAAAACATGAAGTAAACTAAAAAAAATCCCCGCCTAGAAAAATATTTTTTTCTTTCTGTATAACACGCCTGAAAATGATTTTACTATTTTATACACATAACTTGAATGGAAATATTTATACCACGAAGTATGTCTCAGCATTTCAAACGTAAAATAAACATCATTCCAAGCAAGATACATTCATTCTTTTACATATATATGCTCCGCATGTTGATAAACATTTACAGAGATGTTCAATCCGAGAGCTTTCTTTTGTACGCGTCATTTTCTTTCTTCCATCTCAGTCAATTCATAGAAATAGCCACTTCGTTTGAAAGCGAAAACATTTTTGTTTCCTAGCGCCTGTACTAGTTTTACTCAAGTATGTGACATTAGAAAGGAAAAACAGATCCAGGCTCTGTCTTATTGAAATAAGATTGTCAGTGGCATTAATCATTCAACTGGATGGCGAGAAGAAAAAGCGCATCTAGAGGGTATTTATCTTGCCACTAATAATGTGACACGTGGCAGAATAATCGTTTTCGTTTGAAATGGCATGAACCGTTTCATATGGCAAAATAAGAGTTTTTGTATTGAGTTCAATGAACTATTTATTTCATGTTTATTTTTGGTTTAAAGAAGAAACTAGAAATCATATTTGTGAAAATATATTCTTGCGTGAATGAAATTTGTAGTACCTTATAATAATTTATCACGTAATAAATAGCTTTTAAAAATGTGATGAGTTTAAAATTGTATAGTTTAATTTATGTGTTCCGTAAATATAGAGTTTATTCTTTGAACTAATTATTAAATCCATATAGACCAGTATTTTTACAGCCACACAATACATGCTAAGATTTTTTTTCAATGATTGCAATTCAAAGAATTCCCATTCATTCTCCAACATCTTACTATAATTTCACAATAAAAACTCAGAAGTAACAAAAAAAATATATATATCATAAATTTAAAAATTTTACTTTCTTCCGTTTACATGCAACCAGAAACTGTTTTTTAAGTTTCCCTCTCTCGATTCCAATATTTTTTTCAAATTAAATAATTCTTTTCCTTCGAAATAAACTCATTTTTTGCATGTCTAGCCAATGATTAATGGCCAAAATATTGACTTTGGGTTAGGTTTTTTTTTTCTAAAATTCAAAAATGCTGTTTTTGGAATTATATGCGTCACAAAACTTGTAGTTTTAAATCACAGCATATAAAACAGTGCTTAAAGATTCCTTGCAGTCCAAAATGCACATCCTTTGAAACGTATACGAGTATTGCAAACTAAATGCATTTTTTATTACGCATTACTTTCAAAGTATTGCTTCTTAAAAATTTTGTTCCTGCTTAATTTGAGGTATTTATGTTTAAATACATAATAGATGATTAATTTTTAATTTCTAATAAATGAGAATAACATTGAATGGCACAGGAAAATGTTTCTTTTTTTTTTTTTTTTGACTTAGAACTGATACTTGTTTATTAAAATCTTTTGTGTTATAAAGCTATGTCTGGCATCCTATTTTATTCTGTAACGTCAACTGTTTATGATACATGGCAGATCATCGTAAAAAGTTTATTATTAGTATACTTTCAAGTGGCTCAAAATCCGGACAATTTTATACTTATAAAATGAAAGAAGGAAATAGTTAACTAGATTTGCTATTTACTTCAGTGCGATATTAAAAACTAATTCACAATCTGTACATTGCATTTATGCTTAGCTCAATTCATTAAATTTTGATAATTTGTGATTACTTTGTACTTTGAAGAATATGCAATAAACAAGAGGAATGTTGAACTAGGGTAGGTTTCATATGTGTTTATATGTAAAAAAAAAAAAACCACATCAAAATTGAAGCAATCAAAGACGAGGTTCAGATTAATGATTTTTGTAAGTATCAGTTTAGTCAAAGCAGTTAAATCTATTTGATGGTTGACTGCACATAATATTGACAGCAAAACTATTTAATTGAATCAAAATAGGATGTGTATGCGAAATTTTACAAGATTATGGAAATGCGAAATTGTAGAAACAATTAAAATTTATTTAAGCAGATTTAACGCATGAAAGGCATTGTGGAAAACAATGCTAATTGCTCCATTTTGCTCCTCTAAAAAAGTTCAAGTAGTTTTTTTTTCTTTCAAAATAGTCCTAGAGATTTTTTTTCTATTGTCAGAAGCTGAAAAGAAAGTAAAATTATTTTAAGTAGTTTTATAATTAAAGTTGTTTAATATCAATTATGTAAAATGGATATGAGAAATGTTTGCCTAAAAGAAAGAATTACATTTTTTTTCTTGACACGTAATTCCAAGAAAAAATTCTTGAAGGAGTATGAGATAGGGAACAAATCCAGTCCTTTAGCTAACATTAACAATGCATAAACTAGTAAGGTTTTAATTAACAACAAATACAGTTGCTTTTTTAGCCTACTTTCCCGTAAAAGTTAAAAAAAATAATAATAAAGCATGAAAGAAGGCTTAATGTATCGTGAAAATATCGTTTTTTGTTCGGGATTTTCAAGAATATTTTTTAATTAATGAGTGATTAAATGAATAAGCAAAAGAATGAATGAATAAATGAGTGAATAAATACATGAATGACTTAATAAATAATGATTGAATGAATATGTATTAACCGTTGTAAAAGGTATATTTGAAGCAATTAAGAACTAAAGCTAAACGAGAAAGACAGAGAGAGAGAGATAGCTAGATTATAAATTTGAATTCGGTGTATACGGGAAAGTAGGCTCGTATAGTTCTAGACGGAACTTCTTGTTTAATTACTAAAATATACCTTTTTCTCAGAAACTCAGTGTGCATCAACTATGCTTTGTAAAAGGGGGTACTTTGTAACCTCGAAATAAGTGCCTGGCATTTTAACAACTATTGGGGCCTTTTTACATTTCAAATGTTGTGTAAAAATAATTTTTACGCTATAATATTAATTTTAAGTGAACTTCTTACGATCCATTGTACTAAATATAGTGAAAAATTAAGGAGTGTAAGTGACAAATTTGAAAATTTGAAGATAACTAGTGTAAATGATATGGAAAGCACTTTTTCTATATTGTGGCAAGAGATGTTAGTGATATCTCTAACAGGTGCTCCGCAACAACCTGATTTAGAAAAAAATCAGCATTAAAGGTCCCATAAGATCCAAACTTTGAACGCGTTTTTCTCGGAATCGTTTTTTGGTCACTTACATCCCTTTGCTTCTCACTGCCTTATATTTAACTCATGACAAAATTAAGCACTTCATTCTTTCCTGCATTTCCTTCATTCTGATGATAAAAAGTATGACTACAAATGCGACCTATTTATTTATGTTAATGTGTGCTTTTCAGGGATTTAAAAATGAATGCGTCGCTTGAAAATACATCCTCAAACGAAACGTTGTCAAATGTAGCTCTTCTTCTGTGGTACTTGATGACAGCGCCTCCTTTTATTTCTCCTACAAGACCAGGTAAGGTTTCCTTTCCAAAAAAATGTTGAATTAAATAGCACTACAATATTTTATATAGTTAATAAGAATTATTTTTATTTGGTACTTCAGGAATATATCCAGCCATCTCAACAGGTATGTTTTTGCGATATTATGAATCACATTCTAAGAAAAGGTCTAAGCAAATGTTTAATTTGGCTGTAAAATAAATAAATTTAAAAAATCTAATAAAAATTCATAAAACAAATTTTAAAGAAATGTAATTCCTGTCCATTGGTATTATTATGTGAGATCAATGTTATTTGTGAAAAAGGTGTAGTTAAGATATTTCTTAACTAAACAATGTCAAAGACTCGGACAACGAATCTTTGTTTAGGGACAAGAACCATTGTTTGTTTACAAAATCAAGTTAAGCATTCTAAGATCAATGTAGTTCATTCTTTAACACTTTTTAAATAATAGGACGAAAAAGTAGTTTTCATTTATTTGTCTGATTTAATTAGTTTTCCAGCTACGTTAATTGATGTTACATTGCAACAAAAATGGTTTTTGATTCAATCTACACAAAAGCAAAGTATCATACATGTTATTATGCAATCACAAGTCTTACTTGCGGAAAAAATTCACGAAGTATGCATTGTGTTAAACGATAGTCAGATATTTATTAAACGGATGCGCATAACACAAAAAAGTATGAATTCATTTTTCCTAATGAGGGGAACAATTATCCAGTTTAGCCTGCATTAAAAGGTTACATCGATTCTGGGAACAACCAGGAGAGAATTAAACAATATCTGTCAGCTTTTCTCTAAAGTATTTAAGAGTAATAACTCGTGCTTTATTTGTTGCAAAAATTTCCAAAGGAATCCATCTTACGCTACCCTCCAATGAACTTTCGTAACATTTCTTCCTATACATGCAACACTCTTATTGTAGTAAAATAAGTATAACTTTAAAGGAAGACAAGGTAAAAAAAAATCATTTTGCAAAATCTAATTTATTGCTTTATTTTATCAGAGAAAGCACACGGCTTTAGATACACGAAGATGGAAAAAATAAATGTAAAGATATTTTTTATTATAAATTTTAGTAGAAATAAACATTTTTGTTTACCTTTTAATTATTTAAACACTATTTTACTCACATAAGTCCCTTGATAAAACTCTTACAACATTAACATATATAACATTAAAAACATAGCCTTGATGAAAACTCTTTTTACCAGATCTTCTTTCTTATGTTACGAAATATAAATGTAAAATCTAGTCTCTTCGCCGAGAGAATACTTCACTAACAGCTACATGTATCTGAACATCAAAATTAGTTCTGACATGTTTTTATAAGGGAATTATTTGACTATTTTTTGTAGCAATTATATATCAAGACACAAAACCTTATTTATACGAGTGCGTGAAACGTGTTTGCACAAACGTTGTGTTTCCACTTATTTAGGGGAGAAGTAGGCGAACATTTGCCACCCCTCTTTGTAAATCAGTATTATTTAAAACTCACCGGGTGTGTTGCCGGAAAAAGTAGATAAGTTAATAACGAAGGTTTGGCTCCAACACAACTTTTACCAGGCTATACACTTTAAATCAGTGTTTCTATAAATGTAAAGAGCCTGATACGATTTAGTTTGTTTAATACCATATTTTCATGTTCTCAAGGATTCCTTTGTTTGGTCCTACTATGTACTATGTGAAGTGTAATTTGAGGGTTTTTATTTATTCAAATAAAACACTCACATTGCACAGATATTTTGCTTAATACAAATATATTCGACGATTTACCCTAGATCATGTCAATGGCACAGTTGGGACAGTTTGGACAGAACTTTAGGACCTTTGGACATAGTCCAATGTGCCCCAAAAGTTGTCCGAAGTGCCCCAACTTTAAATGCACCTGCTCATATTATAATTTAATTCATTGACCATTTTAAAGATTTATTGATTTTCATCAACGGTTGATTTATTTATATGTAAATAAGTAGGCAAAGACAAAACAGCTAACTACTATTTTCTCCTCTTTTTGTCAACCGGTTTTCTTCTTTTTTTATTTAGTAACTAATTATGAAGTTTAATGGTATCACTAAAATTGCATATATATATATATATATTTGTTTGGAAATAGTTTTCCCCCTGTAATTCCATGTTCAAAGTACCCTGACCATAGGGCTTTTAAGACTAAACGTACCCTCTTTTATAAAAAATAATTAAAATAAAGAATGATTAAAACCCTTAAAGCATTTGCCCGTGTCTGGCACGGGAAAAAGTTTCCGGAAAATTTGCCCATTTCGCCTGCGTTATTTTATTTCTAATGCCCGTTTGAAATCCGTTTACCCTTTGTTTGTATAATATTTTATTTCTATGTAACTTTCATCCCACCCCCCGCTCCCTAGTCCCCCCCCCCCAACAACTGGAAATTGCAAAGCCTAACTTTCTACTATACTAGAAAAAACTCCTGCTTTAAGGAGTTAAATAAAAAACATGGCTAATTGTTAGGGAAAAGGTTAAAGTATATTCTTAATACTTTCATGTTACAACTTTGACATTTTTATGGCAACACCAGTTGTCTTTAGGCAAACAAACCTTCCCCTACGTATGTGTGTATGTGTACGCGCGCATAACTACATTCAGATGTACATGTTACATTTTTACAAGTCAAATTTTAACATCCAAAAAATATTTAAACCATTGCCGCTCCGAAAAAAAAATAGATAATTGAAAACTAGTCAGAGTAACGTCAGAAGGTAAAAATAATAAATTATTGAAAAAACTATTGTTAATAGAATGTAAATTAAGCTCGATCAGTTTTGGATGTATTTTTACTGCATCAGTAATGCTGATTATGAATCATGCTCATGTAGTTCACTAAATATACGTGTACACATAAATATGCATGTTTTCTCATTTGTTAAAAAACCTTCTTTATCTGAAAATTGCGTTTTTGAAAAGGTAGTTTTGACCTAAAATAATATTATGAGCTAGTTCAAAGTAGTTTAATGTATCTTAGAGCACAATATCAACAAATCAATATATATATATATATATATATATAGTTCAAAGGAAATACAGAAGAGACTCGATTACATTTCAATACATTTTTTGGAACGTAATGGTAATTAATATATATCATGAATAATTGTTTGGTATTTACCTCTTTATTTCATCGACGCATTTTCCTATTTCATTCGAAGCAATAGCCTTTTTATGAATAAAAGTATTTTAAACACATCCAATCTAAAATCATGCATGGTTTAAATGAATACATATGTTTTTATTGCAACATATTAAATGTACTTTACAAAATATTAAATTATTCCTCCTTTATTTTAGACGTTTTTATCACGCTTTGGCATGTAATTTTGATACATTTTATTCGGATGTTTATTTTTATTAACTCGAAACCAGAATATATCTTATGAAATAAAAATACATTGATCAGATAAAGGAACATTTCGGGTAAAGCACTGGCTTGTTTCTATTTTTTTTTCTTTTTTTTATCTTGCAGATTAGAAACGATTTCTAAATTTAATGAAAATAGCTTCACTTATATTATCTGCCAATTGTGTGGCATTAATACAATATTGGAAATACTTGAGATATTCAGGAAAAACAAATTAGTAAATATCAATTTTTCAATTTGAGAAATGTGGTTAAAAGAAATTTTTGAAAACGATTTCGCGTAACCTTTTCTCACAATTACGTTGTTGTTTATATTTTAAAGTTTAAAATAATGTATTCTAAAAGTGTTCGTTTTAAATAATTTGATATACAATTAAAATATTAAAATAAATGTTTTCTTCAGTAATTCTTCGTAAACATGCAAGCACTTTTTGCGCTTCTTCTTATATTCACGCAATGAAAAAAAGGAAGAATGTGATTTAAATTTAGATGAAAGTGTTTTTTGTAAAATCTAACTTTTAGCAAACCAAGTGTAGCAACTACTTTTCTATTTATTGATATTATATCTAATAATAACGGAAAAGAAGATATCGCCTCCTTTTAGAAGCTCAGCCATCTAGAAAGATGCATAATTTAATTAAAACGCTTTTACGCAAATTGGCATTCTACGTAATTTACGATATAACGCATTTAATTTCTTTCACAATTTTGCATAAATTATTAAAGCTGAAGCAACGAAACAGCTTCAATCAGCACTCTTCCAAGTGTGATGTAGAACACTAAAATGAGAAAAAAAAAGGTATACTCATGGAACTCTATTAATTACTTTCCTTTTCTTTTGATGATAGCCAAGATGCAACTTTTATTATTAAATTAATCATATCCTTTTATACTAATTGAAAGGGAAAAAAAGCATTTTATTAAAGAAACAAGTTTTATCTGTTGCTGGGAGAGATAAAATAGCGTTTACTCTTTTTTTTATTTATTTAAGATTTGTGAACCAAACGTGGAATCTTTAAAAGTAAATAGTAATCTGCTACTTTAGATTTTGTACGATGCAAGAGTTTATTGACGGAAAATAAAGTAATATTTGTGTTTTGTTTATCATGGATTCTTTTATTTTAAGAACATAACCATGGATGCCTAAAATTTTACGATCATTCATAATTAAGATGTTATGGAGTTGACAATCAAGAATGGGAAAAAATATTAGCAAAATAAGTTAGATATTTCTTTTTAATTTCTGTACACTCATCAGTGAGACAAAATCCTAATTATCAGGAAGAAAAAAGTCATAGTATTTGTATTGAAAATTATTAATTTAAGAAGAAAAAGACAAATAGGAGAATCTACGAGAATTATGCAAAATTCAGCGCAATGTCTTTCAAAATACTAGTGGGATACAGAAGGGACACTAAAACGGGGTGATGTGTGCCATACTGGTTAGTGCAGATCTTAAAACTTAAACAAAGTAGTTATCAAAATTTTTAAATAATAAAACTAAAAAATAAGCATTTTAATGAAAATAAAATCTTTTTCACACACAGATAAATCGTTAATGAACAAACAACAGGAATAACTGCCATGCACTTTCAAAGCACTATTTGGTATGAAGCTTAGGTACGAAGGTAACTATTTGGTATGAAGTTAGCACATTGTGGATTGATCATAATTTTCCAAATAACAAATAAGACGACCGGTTATATTTATATTTCGTCAGAAGCGGATTTTATATTCACGTATAAAAGAAACAGCTCAATGAATCGGACTGCAACGTGGAAACACGTAAATAAACGAAATTCGTCCTAATTTTAAAACATTTATTGCCAGATTACTTAAGAAAAAATATTAAGGGCATAAGGCTTAGGGATAAAAAATAAATGTCATGTCACATGCCTGCAATTGTTACTGCTATTTTGCGTTTTTGACGTTAATGGCTGTGTTTACCAATTGCTACTTAAAGATGTAATTTGTAACACAATGGGGGCCATGGCCTACTGTGCCCATCTCAGCTTTCGAGACCGAGGGCCCTGGGGTGTAGGAGCAGATATTCCGCTCAAGTGGTCGGCCTGACGCGGAATCTCCAGCGTTAGCTCCCAAGCATGCTTGGTTCTCATTTTTTCGACAGCTCTGAAGGGATGAAAGGCTGAGTCCACCCTGCCCACCCGGAAATCTAACCCCGGACCCGTGGCATGGTACCACGGAAGGCTACCACTCAGCCTCTGGGCCTCCTGAATATAAATAGGCAAGGACAAAACAGTTAAGAACCGTTTTTCAGCCGATTTTCTTTCTTTTTTTCTTTTTTTCTTTTTTTTTTTTCCGTTTAGTAGTACTGACCAGTTTTAGTGATATCAATTTTTAAAATTTTGAAACAATTTATTATTAGTTAATTATTTACCCTTTCCTTTTGTCGGGGAAGCCTCATATAATTGTAATGTTGTATTGTTACAGATAGCAGATGGCAACATGTCTTCGTTAAGTAAACTATTAGGTAATAAATATAAAAGGCATTGTTAAAACGTTTGTTGCCATTAAGCTGTAATATTAAAACCAGTTATAATAATAGTTCGAGTGAAGGCTTCTCTGAAACAATGAAACTAAAAATGAGAATAATGTATGGAAGCGAACATTTAAGTTTTATTCAACTCAACTTAGTACGAAATTGGCACAAGTACAAGCTGTTACATTTATGAGCGCAATTGGCCCTGCGGCAACAATGATTTACAATACATTTGTTTTAAGTGAGGATCTTCAAAATTAAGCTCAACGTTACACTCGCCACATTTGATGACTAAACCTTACATAATTCAATAAATAGCATAATTTTTTCAATGTTAAATTTAATTATTAAGATTAAAGTTCGACTATTGGGAGAACTCTAGTAGTTTTAACGAAGCTCATCTGGCATCGGGGGCAGAGTACTCACATTTATTCCTCCCCCCCCCCCAATGCAACAATAATATCCCTTTCCTCATTTTTACATATTCTATGTCAAAGTACTGTGTTTACAGATAATACTTCACATACTTTCACTATGATAATAGAAAGTAGATATCCAAATAAGAAGCATAATAACCGAAAGAACTTCATGAATTCCAAAGAATCACCGAGCAACAAAACTCGGTATTTCAAACGGGAAGCAGGGGAAAAAAAATCATATTGTCACCAAGATCCGTGTCTATGGGTAATACACATTCCTTTGCAACCTAACTTACTTTCCTTTCTATTAGGTCGAAAGAGAGAAAACTTTCTGAAAAAAAAAGAAAGAAATCGAAATGCGTCGCAAAGGAACATGTTTCTGACCAGCAGGGCTCTAGGGACCTAGGGAGAGATTTCCCGCTGAGCAGCGTATTTGCCAGAGGCTATCTTTGCATCAGTCTTTGTGAAAGAAAGTCACAGGCGATCTTTTCAAAAGTTCTTTATAAGAAAAAGAATATTTTTGATTGTGACAATAGTTCTCCCGTTTTCAAGAACTATTTTTGAGTATATTTTATTGCCAACAAAATGTTGTGTCTGAAACTATTTCTCCTGTGGGAAGTAAAGGTGTAGTGGTAAGAAATATGAAAATAGAATGATATTGATCAATACATCATATTTAGTAGTTCTATTAACATTGACGTTGTAAATTCTACTTAACACTAGATTTACCAGACCAGTCATTTTGTCTGTTTCGAAGCTTCCATTTTGCGTAATTTGCTAAATTATGGTGCAACTTTCAATTGTATTGGCTCTTCCTAATACACGGTAAGTAGGACAAGATAATGTGACTAAAAGTTTTATTATTAGTAGTAGCAACGTGGTGTCGAATGAAAGTTTAGAAATTATTGTAAACGACCTAGTAAATCTAGTGTTAAAGTATTCAAAAGATGTGCCATTATTTATACAATGTAAAAATTTCTTGCTCGAAAATACATGAGAATCAGCTAGAAGTAACTAGCCTGAGTATTACTTAAAACTCCGGTTATTTCAAAATAGGAAACTACAATGTAAAAAAAAAAAGAAAAATACAGATAATAAAAAGCAGAGAACAATCTGTAAATTGAGAGCCACAGATAATGTTCCGCAGTAGTGGCGCTATTACTGAGTACGTTGTATTACTATTTCGGGTACGTAATGTCGAAAGGTGAGCTCACGCTGTTGTGTCTGCTGGGTCGAAAATCACAGGTGGGAGGACTGACTGCCAAAGGATTCTGCTAGCGCATTCGCGTCGGCCAGAAATTTAGAGAAGAAAAGTCTCATATTTAGATGTGTGCCATTTCTTATTTTTTAAAGCTCATAACAGTGAGTGGATTTGAGTGAGAAATTTATCTTTTCAAAGCATACTGCGGCTAGCAAAATTGTATATATTTTCATCAATACATCAATTACGGGAAAAAAAAGAGCCTGTGAACTTTATAAATGGGATTCAAGTATTCTAAAAGCGTTTCCATTGAAAAACATATCCAACAAATTTAAGCAAAAAAATGCTCTAAAAATATCCGGCCATTATCTATTAATAAATAAATAAATACATTTTATTTACAAGCGAGGAAGTTCACTTGCTTTCGCCAAACTTTGCAAATTACATTTTGCTGTTTAACTCAACACTGCCTCTTAAATTATGTTTATAGGGGGAAAATAAGGTTGTACAGCACACACTTGTCTCATTATATCTATGACGACCTCATTATATCTTTGAAATATAATATTTTGAATTTAAAAGCACTGTGACTGGCTCAACTAGTCATTAAATTGGGAATGATTCATTTTCTTCATTAACTTTTTTTTCTATTTTCGATTATTTGTGCAATTCTTTGTGCCTTACTTTTTTGGTAAAGCAGACTCAAACCAGGGTTCTTCGTACAAAAATAACTACCATTTACATTTAAAAAAACGCAAAAACTAAATGGTTAAATTCATTTTAGTCTTGATTTTCCTCAATAATTTAGCTGAGGCTTTGCATTAATAAAAATTCTATTCAAATTCCAAATTCCTAGGAACAAGCTTATTGGAAGAAACTCTTGGCGTGAAATATTTTTGACTTAAACAACTTTTTTTCCATGTTTTAACATTTCAAAAAAATTTACATAGTTCCTACGAAGAAATTTAAATCCTAGATAAATCCTGATCTAACGGACCGACTTGCATGGAGCAAACATTATCGGAAAGCTCTTCTGACGTAGAGCATGTACAGATAGGAAGTTCATCCAGAACTAACGGGCCTATTTTCCTATGAAATTTTTTGATTATGTTTTTTAAGAATATTTTTGAATGAATGAATGATTAGATGAATAAGTGAAATAATGAATGGACAAATGAATGAATAAATGAGCGAATGAATGAAAAATAAGTAATTGAGTGAATAAATGCTTGAATTGGTGAATGAATGAATAAATGAATGAATGACACAATACATGATTTAATGAATGAATGAATAAGTGAATGAATATGTATTAACCGTTGAAAATATTTGAAATAATTGAGAACGAAAGCAAAATGAGAAAGAGAGAGAGAGAGATATATAGCTAAATTATAAACTTGAAGTTGGTGTATACGGGAAAGTAGGCTCGGTATAGTTCTAGACGGAACTTCTTGTTAAATTAGTTTTTCTTTTCCTTTCCTAATTTTTAATTCTTTCAATTCATTGATTAGGAACTTCTTCCATTTAAAATGAAGAAACTTCATGTCCGAAACGTTCTTTTATCACCATTATCATGTAAACCAAAAGAATATTACATCAAGAAAGAATGACATTCTCTGGCTTTAAATAAGGATCTCGATTGTAATCAACATATTTTTCAGCAAGTTATATGAATAGTTATAACTTGCTGGCCTTTGTTGTGTGGCCAGGTCCACACAACAAAGTAATAAGGCTGGGCTGGCGCCCAGCTATTCAATCTCCTGGTGGGAGCGAGCGTTGATAAACTTCACTTACCCGTGCCCGGGGGAGGGCAGCCCTAAGGCCACATGCTAACGGGGTAGGGGTGGGGGTGAAGAAGAAAAGGTTAGAAAACGTTATATGAATGGCTTGAAGTTTGTTTACACGTAAAACATCATATTTTTAGTTAAGCAATTTGAAATTTGAATGTAATTTAAATGTAACGTACACAGTAACTATGTCTAGAGTTTTTGCATGGGTGCAAGCAACTCACATGCAATGCATGACGAAACGCAATACCTAAAATAATATATTTCTTAATAAAAAATTGAATCTTTTTTTCGAAAAGATAACTTTTAAAAACAATTTTTTTTTTTTTTTTTTTTTTTTGAGGAGACAAAAAAAAAAGGCTTATGGACAGTTGGAAAACTTGACGTGTCTGATCTTTTATTATTTTATTTTATGAGGTAATGGCAAAGCAATATTGGTAAATTAAAATGATTTTAGATTAATTATGCCATAAAAATTAATAAATTAATACGGCGAGTGGTTCTTTTTTCAAAACGGAGATGTTACCTTTTCGAAATAAACGATTCAATTACAAACTATATATTTTTGACTTCCTTTTTGGTGAATTTCAAAACTGTGAGTCACATACAAAAAACATTGAAAATTTTTCCATTTTTGTATATCCTTTTCAAATATTTGACTAGTAATTATTACAAGCGATCTTCTCTCACTCCCAAACGAACTAATAACAATCCTACATGGGCAGAAAACATACTATCAAGCCAATCCTTACTGACTTGAAAAAATAATGGTACAAATACGTTGATTCCCAACTAGTGACTTTGTTCTATAGACTTGTATACATATAAAATAACTTTGATACGAGGTTATATAGTGATTAAATTAGCCGTTTGTCAAAGCTTTAAAGACTGCACACATTGATTGGTATATCTTGTTGTACTCCATACAATATAAACATTTCTCATATCTTTTTCTACAGTCTTATGTCATTTCAGTGCCCCGTGCCCTTCTATAAGCAGCTTGTCTCCCGAAACAACTTCAACCTTTTTTTGCTCTTACAAGTTGGTTCAAAAGGAAATTTATTCCGATAATGTCTCATAGCTTCGATAAGCGATGAAGGTTTACGTAACAAATATCCCTGAGGCTATTTGTTACGTAATACGATACAATATTACGTATTCCGATACAGTGCGTGCTTTCAATTGCATGGTATTCGGATTTTTAATAACAGCGCTCTGGTGGCTGAAATTTTTTTTGGTTGAAGAAATAATTTCATTACTTGGTCGTGCTCTTCTCTTGTATTTTGTCCCACTTGCTTTGAATCATCCTGTACGTACTCAACAAGCAAATATTTTTAGCTGTTGTATTCCCATTATACTGCTCTACCCTAATATTAGTTGAATTCTCAACTAAAAACTTAAAGCAAAAACTAGGAAATTTAAAAAAAAAAAAAAAGGAGAAAAAAAAGGGAGAAAAACACACACACAGAAATATTACTAATCTAACTCTTTATTTTTTATTTTATACACAAACACCAAGATTTCTGTTAAAAGAAACAGTTTCAAAAATGCTTTTTTTTAAAAAATGAAGGAGTAGTGAAGCAAAAAGTCAGTAAATGTGCAGAGGGAATAAACTCCTCTTGGGATTTCCTCAAAATTCCCCGAGAGCCCCAAGATTCTTGTTTTCGTCTAAGCACGGGTCGTCAGTTATTTTTTAAGGCCTACATGAAGGAAACTAGACTCAACTTAGTCATGTTTACGGAAAGAAAATATTATTTTGCCACGATAATTTTTGTAAACGCAACATCATAGTATTTTGTAGTTGACAAAATAGCAGGCTTTCGAAGTAACATTTCTTTGTATTGTAACGGTCAGATGTGAAGTTGGCAATACTTTTAACAGCGTTAAGAAACTTCGAAAGTCTGTAACACGTAATTGTAAAAAGCATATTTCATAAATATTATTTTCATCACCTCAGCATATCTTTTAAATAATGAACAAAAAATGTAAATAATACAGTCATAAGATAAGACTAAAAATACATTAAACACAACACTACATAAAGTTAAATGAATAACAATAATAAGTAAAATAAATATTAACTAAGATAATACACACGCATATTATTAGGAAATGGGTCATTTTATTTCAACTGATCTAACTAAAACATATCTTAAAAGTTTAGGGTGACAATTTTTAAGCAATTTTGTCCATGCATTTGTGTGCCTCTATGCACGTCTTCGTTCAATGTCCAGTCTATGCGCATTTCTTGGCTCTGAAGTTCTTGATTGCACTTAATAAGAGGACAACATTTCCAAAATCTTGAATCTTTTGTACTTTTAGTTGCTGAGTTATTGATTTTTGAAAACAGAAACATTGCATGAAAATATCTCATCATCGTCCTTATTTCTTAAGGGCAACTTTCTGTTATATTTTTAAGAAACTCTATTTCCATCATTAGAACATTTAATGTAATAAACGAATTATGACCTTTCTATTGCAATGAATATAAAACAAATGGTAGCATAATAACGTAATTCGAAATTGAACTACTGGTTGCATACAGTTCATAACATATCATAGTAGGATTGTTTTATTTATCAATTACATTTTAAATTTATATGATTCATTAATTTAAAATGCAATTAATAAATGTTCTACAGTTTGTGTACAACTCAATGTGTTGCATTGAAGGTAAAATAAAGAGAATTATTTGTGATTTTGTTTGATTAACAAATTCGGACAATTTTATGTTCCGAGTTACTATTGTAATTAATGGAAAACATAGTAATGAAAAACGGAATAAAAAACTCCCTAAATTTTAGTTTTCCCTTTTTTCCTTTATGCATTTGTATTTTCTGAATGGAAAACTTATTCGTAAGATTATTTCACGCATTTTTTTTTTTTTTTTAATTTAATGGTCATTCAATTTTTAAATATTAAGAACACTTTGTTCTTCTGTTTGAAAGAAAAATGGCGCACAAGATTAATAATGTATATCATTAAAAATGGTGTATACAATGTCACAAAGATGAAGACGTTGGAATGCAACGATTTTCTACGCGGAACATATGTAGTATTCGATCGAACGTTACGTTCTCTGGTGAGAAATAAAATAAATTTTCCTTGTCCGTCATTATATCATGGAATATATTAAACTTTTCTTTCAATCTTTCAAAACAATTCGATCAAAGTAACTTTGAAGAAACATTATTCAATTGTGCTACAGATTTTTTACCGAGACCATTGGAGATTTTCAAAAATGGGTGCGTCTGAAGACAGAATATGTTAATATAAATGTATAGGAAGATGACTTCAATAATGTAATGCATCTTTGTGAATATGATTTATGATTTATTTTCTAAAGCGTGTCTTCTTGAACAGATACATTAACTATTCAAAAGCGTATTTTCCTTAAGCCAAATCTATTTTAGCCAATGTCATTCATCTTCAATGACGAGAGAAGAATCATCAAACGAAATTATATTCATCAACTGAAATGTTTCTCTTTATTAATGATCTCAGACGTTTGTAAAGCCTGTAAGATTGGTTTTTATCTATTGATTTTCAACTGCGTGTATCGGAGCTTAGAGAATTACATTAAATGTATGCAGTTATGTTAGCTCTGTTAATAATATGTCTTCCCATGTCTTAATGACGTGCGTACCCCTAACCCACATACTTTTACTACCTCCCTAATGACACAGATTTCTTTCATAAGATATAAATTCATGTTAAAGGAATATTCTGATGTCTTTATGTTCACATTCTAGCTAAATAAAGTCGTGCTGCAGTGAGTATTTGAATTTCGTTAAACTATAAACATGGCATAAAAATAGCGTGATTGTGATTGATCGTGTGAATAAAAGCTCATATTTGTTGAGATGTATGTATCTTTAAAGTTCAAATTAAGCTAATTTTAAGAAGAAGGAAATTTTAAAATATTTTACAATCTGTATGCAAAATGAGATTGCACTGATAACTAATTTGGAACATAGAACGTTAAGTGACGTTTAAAGATGCACTGTGAGAATTATAATTACAGCCTTATGAATGTTCATTTTAATAAAAAAACTATTATTCCTTTGCATGGTTATGCTTTTACATACACAAACACAATTAATTAATGTATCGCTATTATAAGCAGAACATGATCATAGGGGATCAGAATACTTTCCTAATCGTAAAAGATTATTTCTGCTGTAGTAATATTATAAATAAGACTGATTGGGCAACGTAGACGGAATATTAAAAAATATATTTCGCATTGAATGCAGTAGACTTACTGATGTATAAAATTTTCGTACGGTACTTTAAGATGATATAGGGTCAGTTGAGGTAATTGTAAACGCTTTTTCAATGTTTTAACTCTTGATCCTTCCCTGCCTCTTGAATGAATTCAGAGATGAAATTGTAAGCATTTTAGCCACTAATGTACTTCTTGTGAGTAAATGTGTACAAAAATTTTTACTTTATGACTATTTGTTAGCGAATGAGCTCGTGTTTACAATTACCCCAGAGATCTGGGGTAATTGTAAACAGTGATTTATTTTCGAATAAGGTTGATGAAAAATTGTTTCATACACAGTCTGATTGAAGGCTTAAGAAGTTCCGGAGCAATGGTTCTCAATCTGAGGCCAACAGGCTGCAGGTGGTCAACTGAGTTATGTTATGAGCCGGCTGAGATCACTTAACGAGAAATATCTTGCAAAAAATCAAATAATGCGACAAATTTATGCAAAATTTTCCCCGCAGTCGATCAGTCGGTTAAGCTTGAATCCAACAGAGCACCGAAAGTGGAGTGCAACAGGCCGTGGTCAACGCTTGGGAATGTGACCACCTCCCGCGACTGATTACTCTGAGACCGAGTGCGCAAAAGGCAGCTGTGCACTTAAAATACATCGTCGCTTCGAATGTCCACCAAGTTAGAAATAATTTCCCCTGAAGGACCATCCTAGGTGACGATCTCTCATCTGAGAGCTGGTTCAAAATCATTAAGCCCCTCTGAGGCAAGTGTATTTCATTCTATCGGAGCTCATTGATAATCAGTAAGAGCTTCCTTAATTCATGGTCGCCCTGAAAGAGGGCTTGGATCTCCAAGTGGCATTAGCAACAGCAACAACAGTTATGTAAAATAGACACAAAAGTGTAATTTACATCAAAATATGATACTTATTGTCCCCCCAAAATATTGTAAATAGGATAAATTTTAGTGTTTACAATTACCCCAGAGTACGAGATATATGGGGTAATTGTAAACACCTAACTTGCACATGAAAAATAACTGGGAGTATTAAATTCATAACTAAATGTTTTTAGCAGCATTCCATATGACTAATAAAAATGGTTGAAACCCCTTACATCCCTTTTGTAGATGAGCTGGAGAGGAAAATGTAAGATCACTAAATTTTGTTAAATAACTTTTTTCACTGTGCCATTTTCAAACAATAGTGATGCCTCCACAGTTGTTTCGAAACTTACGAAACTGTTTCAGTGTCTTCCCTATGCTGCCAGTTTATCCCTCACAAGCAGTTAAGTTTTTAAAACCACCACAAGTGCAGTTATGAAGCTTATTTACAATTACCCCATGTTTACAATTACGCCAAATGACTCTACCTAAGTATATTCTAGAAGTTTCATATGTTTTGTTAAATATATTGATTTTTTTCCAAAGTTATGACTCATTAACAATACAACAACAAAATAAATGCAGGAACAAATACAGTTAGAAAACTTGAACTTTATTCCACCAAGGCGTGGATGCGAACTTATTTTTCCGCGTGGCAAATATAATTCCCCACATAAAAAAAAAATCGGCCTGAAATTGTATAAGGATGTCTTGTAAATCATTTATCCAGAGTCTGACGTAAAATTACAGATACTTAAAACTAGGAAACAACGAAGTCTTTAAAAATTTCAATTACAGAGAACGAAAGACAGAGAAAATTGTCTACTTATAGAAACAGATAATGTGCAACAGTAGCGGCTCCTCTATGAGTACACTGAATTACTTTTTCTAGTATACCAAACCAAGGTGTGCTGAACTAAGCTCACGCCGTTGTGATTCCTATTCCTCCGGAGTTGGGAAAGCGCGGCCAAGGGCTAAGTTACTTATTAGAGCTGGAAATAAGTTGTACGGCAACAATATACAATGCATTTTTGACATTTCTTTATCTGGTAGTTACTAATTGTAAGTGTTTATTTATGCATTTATTTACAATTTTTATACTGGTAATCACATATCTTAACTGTCCACTAACATATAACTGGGCACTTTTCCGACAGCTAGAGGTTCAACAGCATACGCACGTCCGACCAGCCTCTCAGCCGCAGACTCTCCATGACGAAGCAACTCACTTAATGCAAGTGAGCAATGTTCCTCAATACTAATTATAAAAGGAGATGATAAAGCAAATGGCAATTGTTTATCCCCGATGCTGCTGATTGATAGACTATTTTTAGGTAGCCCCGAGAAAAAAGCAGTTAATAGGTTATCGGTCGGTAGGTGTTGGCGATAAAAATCCGGTAAACATCGGCAACAAAAAGCCGATAAATAGGCTATCGGTCGGTAAAGTGATAACAAATCGCTGAAAAAGAAGAATTTTATTGAGAAACAGTTATCAAGAAACTTGATTATTTGACTCAAAACAAGTTCTTCGGAAATATAAAAAAACGCTCGGTTTATTTTCCATTTTTTCATAGAAACTCTTTCCAGTGCTTGTTATTTGCTTAGATAGTTATTTAAATGTCATATCAGGAAGTTTTACACTTCTAATTTTCGTAAGCTACTCTAAAACAAGCTCTCAATTATTTTATAAATTTTAAAATATTCAAACCCTAAAAATATCAACATTATTCAATGTGCTTGTGAAATTTCGGCAAGAGTATTTTATTTTAAATTTTTATTAAAAAAAGAGCAGCTTATTATAAGTTAAGACTTCCTGTATTTACATCGATATTTATTTAACCGAACTTTAAAACGTGACAAAACCGAATACCTGCTCTTTCACGATTCAAAATTATAAATGCACAAACATATTAGAGAGATTTCCTAAAATAAGAGATCTAAACATAAATTTTGTAAAAAAGGGATCAACAACTTCACTCGACTTTATGCATAAACATCTAAGGTACCAAAAAAATGATAGAAAATTTAGTAGACATTTTATTATTATGATTAATGTTATTATGTTTTAATTTTTATTCAGAATTTTTTGTGTTTTCCATTTTACACATCTTGCTATTTCATATTTATTTGTTAATGAAAATATCTTAGTTATTACAATACGTGGTAGTCATTTCCTAAACACACTTCCTAATACATGTGTTCAATTCTTTTTGTCTATGCATTTTATTTTTCTGTAGAAAAAGATAAATATTAAAACCAGTAAATGAGGTTACAGCGTGTAAACACATTAGGATAACGCTGTTTTATATGGTGGTAGTAATATTTAGCCGACATTTTATATGATAAGAGAACGGTATCAAAGTAAAAAAAAAAGAAAGTTGCAAATGCTTGCTGACATATGTTTTGGGGATACAAGAAAGCAGTTTTTCAACTTAAATAATAATAATAATAATAATAATAATATGCTTTTGCAGTGTTTCCTCTGCAAGCTCACTTCTTTTACAATGAAAAATATTCGTGTATCCCACACGAACGTACCATTTGCACATGTGATTTAATAAAGAAAAATGCCTAAATAGATTTGGTGATGATGCAGAAAAATTGCCGATAAATATGCATCTTCATTATTTTTTTATATTTTCTGCCTACTGTTAAAAATATTTATTACTATTATTATAATTATTTGTTTTTTTTTTTTTTTTTTTTTTTTTGAGCTATCCTTGTATATCTGCTTAAAACATTTTAAGTATGAAAAAAATGTGTAAACCATGCAAAATTCTTTTCACCAGTGTGGAAATATATTTAATACTCAGTAGCCTAATTATGTATACTGCATTTGTTTGCATTAATTTTTTCATTACTGTTCAATTTTAACAAAATCTTCAGTTATTTATTATCAAAACATCCAAAATTAACCCATTTCCGGCCAAGCATAGAAATTTTAGAAAATGTCTTATTATTTTTCTGAAAATATGCTTAAATTACATTCATTAAGACACAAAAAAAAGTTTCGTGCATGAAAAATAATATTTTATTTGCAAAAAGAAATGGTGCGTATACGTAGCATTGGGCGAATCAATGAAAAAAAGTTGAAACTGGGAATGGAATTTTGATGACCATGTTAATTGTATTATATTGATATATCATATTTTTTTTGTGAAAACTTTCAAAACATTTTGGTTGCAAATGTACTTGGAATTTGAGGCACAAATAAATCGGGTGGTTTTTGCACACTTTACATCGTCTACGGGCTTTTTCTTCATGTTCACTTATGGTATGGCCGACTCGATCAGTCCATATTTCTTTCGGTAGAGTTGCGGTTGATGAACGACCTTTATTGGAATGAGTCATTTGTAATTTATTTTCATCAGATAGATTGCTCTTGCATTCAGATTTTAATAGAGCAATTGCTATATAAAATTTAGTCTATGAGTGCCCTTTTTGTATTAGTATAAATTATATGCAGATTCCATGAGTTTATTATATCGTTATCAATGGTATTTGTAAATAATGGCTACCAATGTTTCTTACCTTGAATGTTTATGCGGTAATTAGCTGTGCTATTGTCATGAAGGTCAACACCTCCCATATGTTTATTGTAATCCGAAATAACGTTTAGCTGTGAAATCATAACACTCGTTTGCGACTGTATCATTTGGTATTTACAAGAAAAAATAGTCCCATTATAGTTAACAATCGTTACCAGAGCATTGTCGTTTTATTTGATTGCACATATTTCTGCATCCTTGTTAAATGCAAAATCGTAGGAACCACAATGTTTTTTTTTTCTAAATATTTTTGGAGTCATCCAATATACAACCAGATATGCTATTTTTGAGAGCTGTGAAAAGTGCAAAGAGAACTTTTTTTTAAACTGTCGAACAAAGCGTAAGAAAAGGAAAAGTTATCAAAATTAATTCTGTGCATTTCAGGTTTTGGAACCACGCAAATTTCAAAAACAACACTTGTTCCTAATGACATATTTTGCAGATCACTGTCAGTCTCTGCACCTCCCAAAGGTATGAATAGAAAAAAACGTATCTGTCAGACGAGCACGAACACCAATGCTTGAATCCAAACCTTACCGGCTTCCCCTCTATGAACTTTTTTGATGAATTCCTGCCAAAATATGGCACAAACTGTCAAAATTTACATAAAAATAAGGGTTTTAATTTTTTTTTTTCATGCTGTTGGCCAATTGTGCGTTAACGCAACGTTAAATTTAAATAAAAATTTTAAAAGTTTGTTATGATATTTATTTTATTTTTATTTTATTTACAGAACTTGCAACTTAAGGCAATTATAAAAACATATCATTAAACTCAAATAGATAAATTATACATTTTCAAAAAGTAGAATTTGTCAATAACCGTATCGAGTTGAAAAGTTGGCGCTTTTTGAAAAAATCTCAACATAAAGTGTTTACTCTAATTAAGTCACTAATATTCTTTATCTGTCTTTAGAACCTTTAAAAATAGCAGAAAGCTAAAATAACTGAACAATATACATCACAGTATCAATAAAAAATTAGTTCTTGAAATGGTGCGTATTCGCACCTTTGGCCGAAAATGGGTTAAAGGAGAAAATGGACTTTAACAAGCAGTCCTTCCTGAGTCATGGCTACTTGAATGCTAAAAAAATGCCTGACAAGCTCATGACTCTTTAAAAAAATCTAGAGCAGCCAGCTCTATTTATGGAAAAAAGAAAAAAAAAATAGATCTTTTTCATGCAACAATATGTTAATAAGTTTTGAAAATATATTAATTTAACTGCCATCATTCAATAAAATTATTAACCTACTAGGAGTTTCTCTAGATTTGAAATACGTAGCCGGTACATTTTCTTTTTTCGTGAAAACGTTATTTTTCGCCATGATAAACTTTTTCAAATGTTCTGGAATTCCATAAACCAGAACTCCTTTTTTTGTTTATTGAATTCTAAATTCAGATGCTATATGCTATTCAGATTCAACCCTCCCCCCCAAACACCGATCGCTAGAAATTCTCTTCAGATCCACCCCCTAACAATCACGAAATGGTAGAGGATGGAAACAACACTTTGAGCGCCACCTGGTGGGCCTATCCGCCAACTCTGCACTCCGGATTCAGTACGCTGGCGCGGAACATGCTCTGATCCGCATCGTCTCCGCATCCGTAAAACTCACCCGCTGAAAAAAGGCTCAAAAGAAAAGGAAACGTTCATTTTTATTCTGTTGTTTTCCGTACACCTGCTGTTGAAAGAGTGGGGAGAAAAGAAAAATTCCAAGACGGGGCAAGCGACGGCTTGACCGTGAATTGTGTGATCGTGAGGATTATTCGTCCCCGCGTGCGTGAGTGATGGATTGCCGAAGGGGGTGTCGCTGTACCCCCTCGTGGATGCTCATGACAACGGCACTGTACTTGCATTTGCTCAACTTCGCCATCAATGTTTTAGGTAAGAAATGTGACGGAATTATTAAAGCAGAAAATATTGTTTATGCCTTCTTGTCAAAAGAATTACAAGAGTGCGGTAAGGTAAATTTATTTAATACTTTTTTGCTGAAAAATGACGGAGAACCTTCTCTGTCTTAGGTTTGTTCATGCATTTTTGTCACGTAGATTTGAAAGTTCATACAATGGTTCCAAATCTTTCCCCATGAGTGTTTGAAAATAATTCGAGTTTACTATTTTTACATATTATTAACTATTAACAAGTTTAACATTGTTATTATCATTACATTTAATTTTATTTAAAAAGATATGTTGAACAATGTACATGCATATTAAGGGCATAAGAAGTTCACAACATCTGGAAATCTTATTTACAATGATTCTGAATGCTTAAAAAATATTTTTAAAGTTCAGAATCTGTTTTTTTAAAAATACCTGAGTTAAAGCTAATTGATGAACAAATATTTATGAGATTTTACATTTACTAAACTAAAAAGGAATAAAAGTTTTATCGTTCGTTTTCTTTTCTTCTTTACAATTGATCGCATTCCTAGAATAAAAGCTTTAGTACTTAAATTCGTAACGTTTGAATTTCTGTAATGTATATATATTTACGTATCTGTATATATTGTGTATATAGTTATTGCGTATTAGGTTAAAGATGAATGTTCATTATTAGCCGAAGGACAACGGATCAGCGTTAATTATTTATCGGTCAGTTTGTGTGAATCAAAAAAAAAAAAAAGAAAGACCTTTTCATGCTTTCTACTTTCACTTTTTAGGGTGAACTAGAAAAATCATTGTTGATCTGCATTTTATGTGATAAAAAAAGAAGTGTTTATTGTAAGTTTTACTCTGTGAAACTTTGTTAAGAAAAATTTTTCTATTATGGTTTTCATTTCTCGTAATTCACGTTTTTTATTCATAAAAAAAAAAAAAAGTTTTTTTTTTTTCATTCAGTACATAAAGCTGCTTCAATTCTGTATAAATTGTTAGCGTGTTTTCGTACAAAAGGAAAAAGTATGTGTCGAAAATGCATAAATTGTTTAAGAGAAATTTTTGAAAATCACTTAACAACATTGTAAAAATAATATATCACAAAATAAATTTGAAAAACATGTTTTGTTGAAAAATCTTTATCTTTGATTTAATGGTCAATCAATTTCAATATATGCAATTCTTGAAAAATTTTGGCTTTCATACATTTTGGTAATGGAACTAAAGGTGTATAAAAATACCGAGATCATCTATACAAAGATAAAATTAACTAATAAAACACAATAAATGAAGTTATGCATTAAGAATTATTGAAGTAAAGGATAAGTTTAAAAATGCGATCTGAGTATCTTTCTCCCTAAGCCATTCCATTCTCTATGGTTCAAAACCTAATTTGATTGTATATGTCGGTAGTTATTACACCATCACTTGATAGCAAAAGAAAAATTTAAAATAAGCAAGGGATTTGTATCCAGAAGCCTATTTGAAAGGTTTGAGGGACCGAAAAAAAAACGAGGACGTTTCTTTGCAATTGCGCACATTGTAGCCTGAAATCTTCTGATTACAAGCCTTTCTATGTGCCACGAAAGGACTGGACTTTTTTTTTTTATCTTCTATTCGAAAGATCATTTCTAGATCGTTTGGAAGTAACCCAGCAGATTCAAAAACCAGACGTCTTGATTCGGCTTTGTCAACTCTGATGTATTCGGTTGTTAATGAGATATATCCATATCTTACATAAATAACTGTATATGTCTTAATTAGAAATAACTCATATAATTTATAACTTTATTTTAATAGAGATGAAAATTAGTTCTAACACAAACTTAATTCGTATGGATAATACAAACCTTAAATTAATTTTTGAATGCTCTTGAGCAAGAATAATTGCATATCCCTGCAGATACTTCAGTTGGGGCTAATAAGCCCATTAAACGCCGCTACATGTTCCAACATTTTTTTAAATTAAGAAATTGTTTTTTGTAATGTACAAAGGGTATCTGTAATTATTTCGTTTGAATTTGTAAAAAAAAAAAAAAAATAACTAAAAGTTATAGCATGTTCCCAAAATGGGAACATTGGCGACTAATGGGGGTATAAGATTCCAAATGCATTTTGTATTAGGCATTTGAATGTTCTGTGCACCTTTTTGTTTTTTAATTGTTACATCCTTTTTTTATAAAGTACTAGCTGACATGCCCGGCGTTGCGCGGGATAAAATTGCATCATTCGCAGGCCAAATGACGCTTGTCCAAAATTCTACTGTAAATGTATAGGGAAAAAATTTCTTTAAAAATCCAAGTAGGAGAGGGGCAACAGTCCATAAAAATCCTATTTAGACAGTAAAATTCATTGAAAACCCCGATTGCATTAAAACGAACAGCCTTGAAAAATTCCTTTTAGACCAAAAATTAGTCCATAAAAATCCACATTAAATTGCCAACAAAAGTTCATAGAAATTGAAATTAGAGTAAGGGAAACAGTAACTCAAATGCACATATGCAGAAAGATAATTGTGCCAAAATGATATCAAGAGCCCGAAAAAATCACAATTAAAATATCGACCAAAATACATCTAAAATTTCCCATCAGAAAAAGAGCAGTATTCTCTGTAAAAATGTCCATCAGATCAAAAACAACTCTCACTGTATATTTCTGCTACAATAAAGAAAACATTCTTTAAAGCCCCCCATTTCAATAAAGACAACTAAGTCCCTTCCTAAACATCCCTAATAGAATAAGGGCATTAGTCCCAAGAAATATCCATTAGAATAAAGACATCAGTGACTGAAAGTATAATACTGACCTTCAAGAGCTACTGTTCCTAAAATTACCCAGCAGTCCATCTTAAATTCCCCATCAAAATAAGGACACCCGTTCCTAAAAATTCCACTTGCAAACTCGTCAAAACATTTTCTGAAAATTCAATTGAATAGCACTTTCATAAAATTCGGATAAAAACGAAAGAAAGGAAAGCATTATTTCAAAAGGCAAATGCTCATTTAAATTACGAAATGTTTAGTACTGAACAAATTCTGACGTGTGAAATTTAAGTTGATAGAAAGACATAACTAAATACTTCCCAAATGGCGCCAAATAGACAGTACAAAAACTAAATAAGTGTCAGAAAATAAATCACTTGTGTAAAATATGGAATCAATAATCGCTACGTAAAAAAGTTAAAATGAAGCAGAAGATCGCCAAATTGTACTAAAGTATTATGGAAGCATTCGGCAAATACGCCATGATCCTACAGTGTAAATCACGTATTGAATTAAGTAAGAACAATATTATTGATAAGGATTACTGGGCGCAGTTTGGAAAAGTAACGAAGCGCAAAATAATATATTGAGAATAATTAACAGGATGGAGGGCGAGTAAAATGTTATCACCACTTGGCGAAATTTTAAATTTCATCAAAAATAAGCGATATCGAAGACCTTCCAACCTAGTTTTTATCGAAGAAATGAATATTAAATCGTCAAAAAAGAAAGAAGAATCAACATTTAAAATCGCATGCAGTTAATAATCCACAAAATATCCATAAATATGAAAAGAATTTTTAGAATTTGTTTCGCTGATAAAGCGGACACTCTACCATAAAATTTCATGCAATTGTTCAACTGCTACTATACTATTAAATCGCCAAAAGAGGAAGGAGAGTCAACCTCAAGGTATAGTAATTAAGACTCGTCTGTAGTTCTACAAAATATGTATAAAAATGAAATGAATTTTTAGAATTTGTTCCGCTCATAAAACGGCATGAATAAAGATAAAATAGCATTTTTTCAAGCTTACGTTAACAGAAATCATCCAGTTGGCGACAAAAGTACTATTTATTTTGGCGAAAACACGCAAATTGAGCAGATAAATTCAGAGGTAAGCCTTGCTTTAAAGTTCGAAAACTACTTTAAATGAATATTGCGCGTGTTCTATTTGTTCTACGAACTTCAGAAAGACACCATCTTGTGCAGTTTTTTACGGGCATCAATATGCTGCAAAAATCTAAAACGTTGGACGTTTCTTCGATGAGATAAACCCAAAATTAACAGTTTTGCTTAAATTGGAATAAAAGAAGAACAGATTCGAATTTTAGGAAAAACGCTTCGAGGTGCACGAGGACCTGACCCAAGGTACCTGTAACCAAAATTTCGTACTTCTGGCCCGTTCCATCTCGCCAGGAGGCGATCGACAGACAGACACACACACACACAAACACACACAAACTTTTGGTTTTATTTATATAGATTATTTTGAATGAAAGAGAGCTGTAGAGTTCTTAGCATCACGCTACATTTTATCCCAAGAAGGCGAGTGTTTTTTAGACAAACTTGGGACCTCGCTCGACTTCCTGCATTTTACAGGAAATGATTAATCCTGTCAAAGCGTACAACTTGGGATACAGATCCTTATTTTGGACAAAGATGATCCTTATGTTTCGGCTCATCATCTCTTTTTTCATCAATGTAGTCGTAACTTCTCGCAGAAATTCCAACTTAGAGACCTTTCCCTCATATTCTCAATGCAGTCTCCAGGCAGCTACAATTGCCATGTTTCATGTATAGGTAAAAAAATTACCATCACCATTTCTTGCCCCTGATTTTCAAAAAATCGATCAAGCAGATCGACCTTTCCCATATATTTTGTTGTAGGCAGCAACAACATGAGGCTGCGCTATATCAATTTTTTTGTTTCTGTTGTACTCCACTTTTTTGTTGCACCTATCTGTTCAACTGGTTCAATATTAGAAGCTAACCTTGATACACATAACTAACCTTGAGACAGTTAGTCACCGGAAGTTGCATATGTTCTATTTTGCAGGTGTAGCGCGGTAGGATATATGCTGAAATCTGACTCGCTTCGAAAACTAACGGAGGCGCCTATGTTCCCAAATTGGGACAAAGCTATTCTTTCGTCAGTTGCGAACCTTTTTTCTTAAATTTTCGCTTTGGATCAGTGATATTTTATAAAACAGACATTTATAATCTAAATTAAGGTGCAAAATTAATTTTCATTATTATATTAGGAAAAATGTGCATGTGTATTGAATGTGTTCAAAAAGCCAAATTTCGAGTTTTTAACATTTTTATAAAAAATATTAATTACCAAGCGAGCTTTTTAAAAAAAAATACAGAAGCTGTCTCAAACAGCATAATGATATTTGTAATAAGTATTTTGAAAAAAAAAAATTCAGAAGTTAATGTTTTCAAAATGGGAACATTGGCGCCTAATAGGTTTTAACTCGTCATTCATGGAATATAGCTATATATTGCGCTAGAAAAGCCTAGTTTAATAAAATAATTAGGTTTTACAAGTCACGTTCTGATGCATTTGAATTTTAATATCAAGATTTACTATTGAACAGAACAAGAAATGCTATAATTATTTCTTTCAGTTTTGAAATGTAGTTAACTTATTTCGGGATTAACTCTCTTTTAATGTCTTACTTACGCCACACAATGAATGCCTTTTTATTATTTTGAACTTATTTTCAACTATATATATATATATATATATACTAGTAAGCCCGGCGGTCATACGAAATGACCGCTGTTCTAGATATTATAAACATACAATTCTCCCAGTAACCGGAAATGCCGGAAATGCACATCAAATTAAAGAGACATTTATCAGGTAGAATAGTAAAGTTTAATGAATAAATATTGAACATATAATAATTTCGGAAAAAATATTCTTACCGAAAAAAACATCTAAGCTGTAATAATATGAAAAATAAAAATATTATTTACTATATAATCAGATTGTTTATCAAAAATATTTATTTATATCCAATATAATCATCGTCAAAACAATAATTTTAATGAAACTGGGAAAAAGAGCGCTGCCACTTGAATGTATATAAAAAGCGACTTTAAATAAATTAAAACAAAGAAAGAACGATTAAATTAAACTCGCGTTTACATTAACTTTTAACGGAGATTGTAAATCTAGCAATGCCTCACTCAAAATGCAAGAGAAATATTTTGATTATTAGTCGTTTTCATTATAGAAACAATTGTGTAGATGGCAGCACGATGCAGTTTCCTCGGAGCAAGAAATTCGGAATAAGCTATCGACGACGAACAGACAGTTAAGCGGCTCATATATATATATATATATATATAGAAAACAAAATACACGTACTTAGGAGCGTGTAACCACGAAAATGAGCATGCTTTTTTTAAAAATTGTACAGCTATAGTATGCTTTTATATTCACAAGCGTCAGAATCATGTCTCGTTTTCATTTTATCGGTGTCTTCGATTTGCAATTTTGAGTAATTCGAAGTGATTATGATGGATATACTTACGCTTAAGCATTATCTGCAAAAGAGTCAATTGTACTCGTATAAAATTACGTATGTGCTTAAATAAAAATCCTTTTTTAAATTTTTTATGCTTGCTATATTTGCTTTTCAACCATTTCACACTTAAACGACATTGTGATTTAAAAGTTTTTCTACTTCATAAATTAGATTTCCATATTAAGAAAGTAGAAGAAATCCGTAAAACTTTACTGAAGACCAAACAGGATTTAAAATACAGGTATTTCTTAAGGGGATATTATAAGTGAATGGAGTAGAAAGTAAATTTAGATAAGGGGGGTGTACTTCTGTCGGTCGGTCTGTCTTTTAAACCTAAGGACATTTGATGCGAATACTGTAATTCAAATGACACTTGTTTATTTGTAAGACCTTCCTCCATCCATCAACTAAATCTCCCTTAGAAATAAAATTTCACGTTAAATTAAAGTACAAATGAGCATTAAAACGCAGACATATGTTTCGGGATTGCTTGGAATCCCTTTTTCAATGCGACAGGGAGCTTCTAGATGCAAAACATCCAAATGAAGCAGACAAAACAACAAAAACAAAGCTTATATAGCCTAAGAATTAACTGTAAACCAATGAGAATAAAGGCAGTGTGAAGTGGAAGTAGAAGTAGTAGGAAAGGCACCAATAAGAGAGCAACAAACGAATGCAGTTGGAAGTACAGGAAGTAAAAAGGAATATCAATAAAAACAAAGCAAAAAAGACAACAGCGTGCATAAAAATGTGAAAATTGCAAAAAATAAAATAAAATACAAGGAATAAAATGGAAATAAAATAAGTACAGAAAATAACAAAAACAAAAATCAAAACAAAGTAGCTACACATGCAAAAGAGGGGGAGGGGGGGGAGAGAGAGAAAAAAATTGACACAAAAAAGGAAAACTAACAAGAAAACCAAGAAAGAACAACAAATTAAAGGAACTTATGCCAGACCTGTGAAAAATAAGGAGTTGAGGAAGAATCATTAACCAAATTAGAACTATTCATGTTAATATGATAAGCTTCCCAAAAGTCAAGTTCTAAAGGGGAAAAACATTTTTGAATAATTTTCCCAGAATTGAAATCAAAAGAGTGGTTGGAATTCCAACAATGTTGAGCAATGCTAGACTTATTTAGCTCTTGCTTTCGTACATAACCTTTATGCTCATTTAACCGAATTTTCAGAGCACGTTTTGTCTGTCCAATGTAAGAAAGGCCGCAACGGCAACTAATTTGGTAAATACCCCAAGTGTTAAGTTAATCGACAGGATCTTTAAGAGAAGAGAAGGAAAGTTTGTTGCTAGGAGCAAAAACAACTTGAAATTGAAACCTTTTTAGGATTTTAGCAATACGAAAACTTACAGAATGAAAGAATGGTAACACAACCAAATTCTTTCTAGAGACCACATGATTGGGACCAGAAGTTTTTGTAGAAAGTTTGTTATGAATAGAATCAATTAAAGAGTGAGAAAATCCTCTATCAACAGCTACAGCTTTCAGATAGTTGAGTTCAATCTTGAGAAGCTCAGGAGAAGAGCAAATATTAATAGCACGATGGACAAGAGCATTAAAAGCCGAATATTTTTGGTTGGGAGGATGAGACGATAGTCTGTGAGGAGGTAAAGAAACAGCGAAAGGTTTACGATAGACAGAAGTAGTGAAACCAGACTCACTCCTAGAAATCAAAACATCAAGAAACGCGAGGCTACTATTAAGTTCTTTCTCACAAGAAAACTGGATATTAGAATCAATGGAGTTCATAATCGAAAGAGCATCATCAATACCTAACAAGTTACTGTCCGTTAGGACAAAACAATCATTCACATAACGAACATAAAATTGAAATTGCAATTTTTTGGAATAGTTTTTCCTCAAAATAATGCATATAGAAATCACTTAAAATAGGACTAAGAGGACTTCCCATGGCCAGGCCATCTACCATAGCATAGAAGTTACCATTAAATACAAAAGTGCTCTGTTTCAAGCACACACGAGTAAGAAAAACTAATTCCTCAATTTCCACAGAAGTAAAATGGAATTCAGAAAGCCTTTTCCTGAGGCAAGTCAAAGCGCCATCAACAGGAACATTAGTAAACAAAGAATTAATATCAAAAGAGGCCATAACCAAATTATTCGGAAGGAAGTTATGAAGTTTCTTAACAAAATCGGTGGAATTTTTAACAGTGAAAACATTCCGACTCCTAAGTGGAGAAAACACAGAAACTAAATACTTGGAAAGTTTATATGAAGCAGTGCCAATATTGGAAAAAATTGGCCTGAAAGGAATACCCGCCTTGTGTACCTTCGGTAAAGCATAGAAACGCGCACAATTAGCAACAGAAGGAATCACAGACCGTTTAGCAATCAAAGGAATAGAATAAACAGACTTAACAGCAGAAGAAATGGTTGTGTTACCATTCTTTCATTCTGTCAGTTTTCGTATTTCTAAAACCCTAAAAAGGTTTCAATTTCAAGTTGTTTTTGCTCCTAGCAACAAACATTCCTTCTCTTCTCTTAAAGATCCTGTCGATCAACTTAACACTTGTGGTATTTACCAAATTAGTTGCCGTTGCGGCCTTTCTTACATTGGACAGACAAAACGTGCTCTGAAAATTCGGTTAAATGAGCATAAAGGTTATGTACGAAAGCAAGAGCTAAATAAGTGTAGCATGGCTCAACATTGTTGGAATTCCAACCACTCTTTTGATTTCAATTCTGGGAAAATTATTCAAAAATGTTCTTCCCCATTAGAGCTTGACTTTTGGGAAGCTTATCATATTAACAGGAATAGTTCTAATTTGGTTAATGATTCTTCCTCAACTCTTTATTTTTCACAGGTCTGGCATAAGTTCCTTTAATTTGTTGTTCTTTCTTGGTTTTCTTGTTAGTTTTCCTTTTTTGTGTCAATTTTTTCTCTCCCCCCCACTCCCCCTCCTTTACATGTGTACTTTGTTTTGCTTTTTGTTTTGGTATTTTCTGTACTTATTTTATTTCCATTTTATTCTTTGTATTTTATTTTATTATTTTGCAATTTTCATGTATTTTCACATTTTTATGCATGCTGTTGTCTTTTTTGCTTTGTTTTTATTGATATTCCTTTTTACTTCCTGTACTTCCAACTACATTCGTTTGTTGCTCTCTTATTGGTGCCTTTCCTACTACTTCTACTTCCACTTCACACTGCCTTTATTCTCATTGGTTTACAGTTAATTCTTAGGCTATATAAGCTTTGTTTTTGTTGTTTTGTCTGCTTCATTTGGATGTTTTGCATCTAGAAGCTCCCTGTCGCATTGAAAAAGGGATTCCAAGCAATCCCGAAACATATGTCTGCGTTTTAATGCTCATTTGTGCTTTAATTTAACGTGAAATTTTATTTCTATTACTTTGCACAAAGCTAAATTATTTTTATTTTAAATCTCCCTTTCTTTAATTTTTGAATTGCATCATTTTGTGTTCCTTTTGAACAGTTCGAAAAGCGCATCAGGCACCAATAGAACAGGCGAGTTAACTTAAACAGCAATTTCGGCATAGAAGCTATACCTAAAGCAGTAATCGGCTAAATAATGCGTGAAAAAATCTGCTTTAAATAAAATATTCCTAAGAAAATTGTGCACATCAAGTATAAGGGTAATTTAAAAGATCAATTTGAGTGCAAATTTCGCCACAATTATTTTCAAGATTGTTTTTGCATTCCAAGTGCTTCTTGCCTCACAATATTACTTAAAGTTAGTGAAATTTGTAATTTAGACCTCTGTTTAACTTTATAGTAATTCTAATCTTTAAATAACGTAATGAAAGAATTATAAAATTATTAACGTAAAGGATTTTCATAACACTGTAAACTAGGTTATACAAAAATGTTTCTTAAAGATATAATTTTCAGGAGAACCATTAATTTTAATTCAAATTAATGTTCAAATTAATCCGCAAAAGAGAATTTTGAATGTTTTAAAAATATATAAATATTTTTAAAATTAAATTGTCCCGCAGTTTACCAGTCGGTAGAAGCTCGGTTTTCGCAGAATACCGAAAGGGAAGCAATATCGACTAAGGTCAGTGCTTGGGAGGGTGACAACCTCTCGTGACTGGTTCCTGTGAGGCCGTGTTCGCTAAAGTGAGCTGGTGCACGTTAAATAGGTCGTGGCTCCAATGTCCTCCAAATGAAACGATGCCTCTGGGGGTGTCAATCCCAGGTGACGGTCTCTCATCTGGGAGCTAGTTCAAAAATTAAGAGACCTTTCAAAGGGACGGAAATCGGACTCCTGCCTGTAAGAGCCAAGTTAGACTCAGGAGCAGCGTACCCACTCTTCTTCGCTACGCACGAGGACACGACAACAACAACAAGAAAAATTAAATTTCGGATTTTTAGTTCAATAACTTTAAGACAGAAATAAGAACAAAGTTAGTTAAAGTATAATGCTCTGTTAAGATATTTTCAAAAGTTCAAAATACTTGATCATTATAATGTACACTGTAAAAACTTCAGGTTCAACCTTTTACTAAAAATTTGTGAAATTTAGCTGCAACCAAAATTTGGTAGTAATTTGAACCATTCTGATGGTAATACTAGTCTCACCGTGATTGTCTTTCAACATTGAACCTTGCTTATGGAATTTTCTCTAACCAGTATTAGATTCAACGTTGAACCATGATTACGAATTTCTTTCCAACAAGTATTATGGTTCAACTTTGAACCATAACCATATATTTTCTTTTAACTACGAGCTTGGTTCAACTTTGAATTACAATGATGGATTTTCTACTAACCACTGTAATGGTTCAGAGTTGAATCATGAAAGGGAAGTTTGACTGCACCATTTCATATTGCGATGGTGACTTTCAATGTAAATACTTTCAATTTGTTATACCTGAGAAAGATAAAACAATCTTAATACTAATTTCATTTTACAAATTAAATTTAAACTACTATTTCATCTTCAAATGTAACTTAAGGTTCATTAATTATTAGTTTTTCATTATAAGGACACATTCAATCATTCCAAAAATTGTTTGTGTTCCATATATATAAATATAATATTGTAATGATTGATAAACATTTTATTAATCATTCCAATAATATATTTATATGTATCAGCTTTCCAATGCAGACACTTGTAATATTTTTAAAATAACTATATCACTTAGTTATATTCTATAAAAGTGTAATTACGCCAATGTTATTTTTTTAAAGTTTTTTTCCCCCGCATAAGAAAGTGCTTTTGCAATATATGTAAAATTTTTTAAGTTTGTTAACATGTAGTTTTAACAAAAATTACAATTGTCTTTTCCATTATAAGTGTATTGGTGGCAAACATTTAAAATTTCAGAATTATGTCACTTTTTTTTTCAAAAATATATTGCAACGATCTTTAGCATCAACAATATTTTAAAAAAATATTTATATGAATACAAAAATGACTGAAAGCATGTCTAGAAGCAAAATTGAAAAACCTTGAAATGCACAAATAATAATAGTGATAGAATTATTTTAAAAATTATTGAGGGGTTCCGGCACAGATGATGTTACTCCAAGGCTAAAATATGCAGTAAATCGTGTCACTTCAGACCAGGACCGCCCAGCTGAGCCTAAAACTTCCCATTGCAAAAATATAAAAGAACTACCAGTACAGTGTATCTGATTTGTATGTTGTCTATCCAATTTTCCGTTGACATTAACCGCGTAGTGCAATGCACCATCTTTGTTGATTACCTCCTTAAACCTATATTTTGCATTTGGAGATCTGAAATCTTTGATCCTTTTTTTTCATAATTTCTGAAACCTTATTATTTAAATAAACGTTTGTTAGAATACTTCAAAGGAAAGTGTATAAAGAATTTTGAGTGAAAATTCTGAAAAATCGGCAGTCGTCGTCGAAAAACGAAAGTTTAATTAATTTAAAAACACGGAAGATGTCAGGGACGGATCCAAAAATAATTTTTTGAGGGGGCAGCAGGAAATGAGGCCCCCTTTCTCTGGGCTATGCCCTTGATAAAAATTATGGCTGAAAATGGATAGTCGTGAACGAACAATGAATTTTACTTTTAGTCAATTTAAAAACACAGAAACAAGCAATTAAAATAAAAATAAAGAGGGGAAACTGGAGAGGTAATAGCTTATAAAAGTAGTTTTGGTAATAAAAATGATACAGAGTAAAACTCCCGACAAAATATGCAATTTTTAAAATGCAAACAAGTCAACGATACAGCTATAAATGAGGGCATCCAAGAAGAGAATGATAAATCATGTAAACAAATAATTAAATATTGAAACAAAATTAAATAAATCTGCACAAGTTGAAAGTTTTGAATAAAGTTAATTAGTTTAACGTTAAAGGTTACAAGATCGGTATATGATAATAAAATTTTGAAATAGGCTTTACAACCTATTTTGTGCGTATTATGACTTAAAAACACAGAAAACAAGAAATATAAAACAAAAAATTAGATATGCATCGAAACTTACTTACCTTTTACTCTTGCGAAAAATAAATAATTCAAGTCACAGCTGAACAAGATGGCGGCTCTCTGTTTCCGGCCGGGTGCCGGGTTCGTATACTTGGTTCAAGGTTGAACCAAAATTATGGTTAGAGGCGTAACTTTAGATTTCGAATCTCTGCATGAACCATGATTTTAGTTCAATCATCACCAGTCCTTCATGTTTCACCTGAGTTGAAGGAAAACCTTATATTTTTAATTTAAAGGAAGAGCACATTGATTTCAAATGAATAAAACTTAAATTGCTGCATTTTAATTTTTAAAAAATTTCTTTTGCAATCTTAAAATTACAACGGCAAAAATAAAGTACATTGGAAATCATTTTATGTTCCAGAAATGAATTGCTTCGCTACAGATTGAGGTTCGAAAAAAAAATATGCTGATATATTTAAGTGCTTCAGAACCTCAGATATAAACTATCGAGTAATATAAATAAATATGCAAGTAATATTATTTTTGCATCTGCGCTATCATTAATAAATATAAAAATCAAATATTTTTAAGTTTCAGCAAAAAAAATCGGCAATGAAATTTTTGCAACAGCTCCGATTTAGAAAAGAAAACATGAAAAATCGAAACTGGAAAAGTCAACATATCCCCTATTCCGCATGCGCTAATTCCCTTTAGCCGCATTAAATCGATAAACAAATTCTTCCGTGCCTTCGAGGACCCGATTGATTATTAAACGTGAGCCCATAAATATAACAAAGTTGTCATCTGTGACAAATCTCCGCCGAATTCCTCTCCTCGCAGCTATTATCATTGTCATTGGTCCCTGACTCAATTCCTCTCCTTTCTAATGGCATTGTCTCCGAAAGCAATCCGCAATGTTGGATGTGAACGCTTCAATGAAATCCATTTTTTTTCCTTCCCATTCGTTAGTGAGACATACGAAGATAATAAATGAGATGAAAAAATGATTTTGGCGAACATGGGGTAAAATGTATTTCCTTTTATTTTCTTTCCCTCTTTCTGTGAGCTAGTAATTAAAAGAGAAAGTTTCGTCGAGGACTTTTTGAAAATTGTTAAATTAGTCTTAAACGTTTTTAATAAGAAGTGGACGAAACGTACTTTTTAAAGGCTTGTCCGCATGTATCTTTAAATTTTCTCATTAAGCATGGTTTTATAAATTCTTTTTATCGAACATAATATTCAATGTCGTATATCGTTTTATTAACTTGTGTTCTTAAGATATGACATATTAGAGAGGACTTATCACAGGTAAGACGTTTCGCATAAAGTAGAGTCTGCTAGCTCAACTGAGAATGTTTATATTCTGAGCATGAAGTTCACATGATAAATGTCATTGAAAAGAAGATAAGAAGTAATTATAACTCTTTATAATTTAAACACATAGAAGTTTAAAAATGAATTCCAAGTGACAATTTCTTTCGCTGATTCACTACAATGTAGGTTAGATCACTAGATAGGTAGTCACCCCACGGCAGCTAATGATTAATATTTAAATATTTTCTGTATCAATATACTACATAATGACCTGGTATTAGTATTTAAACTCTATTTATCTTATCAGCTATTCGGTGAATATAGTAGATTGATTTTATGCAACCTTTTTTGTTTTACAAATCTGTTTTTTGTTTCGTTCAAGTATGAATTATAGATATTTCACTTTGTTGTCAATATATAAAATGAGCATTTATTTTTGAAATTATTACTTCCTGATATTGAATTTATTATATTGCCTGGATTACATTTTACTAATTTGTGCAGTATAGGAGATGTAAATTGGATTAATACTCTTGTTTAAATATTTGCGCAAGCGTATGTATGTTTTAAAAAAAAATATGTAAAAACATGTATGACATTATTTTTAAAGAATAATAACTTAAATATAAGCAAGATATAAGAAATTTTTAAAGTAAAGTAAATAATGTAAGATGCTCAATAATATACATTGAAAGTTGAAGTTTGATTAATTAAATTTAAAAAATGGTTATTTACTTTTTAATAATTTTCGGAGAGCCATCTTTTGACAAAGCTTCGTTTTTTTTTTTTTTTTTTGTTTGCTTATTATTATTATTATATATTCATGAAGAGCAATGAAAGTGCTGCTTTAAAGATTTTTATTGTAATTAATTTACCTTTATGTGAAACATTTAATTTTTACCACCATAATCATGTTAAGTATAAACTTAACTATTATTGAGAGTGGAAGAGAATGACGCTTATTTGAGCCCACAAATATGGGATGTCAAAACTTGTTTTATCTCGTTTGTTTAGAGATGTCAAAGATATTTCAAATGTCTTAAGGTTTTGTGAGGTGAAAAATGTTTCTCCGGGAATGCGCCACTCTTATCATTAACAATTGTTTTTATTAGACGTTTATTACTAAAGATCCTGTTTTACTTAATTTGCTCCTATATTTGTCTTTTTATTTGCTTCATATGCTTTTATTAAAACATTGGAACTATAGAAATGCATAAATTTCCTCACATTACTCCGGAACATCCTCATTTTATATCGGAATTTCTTGATTTCTTTTTTTTCCCTTTAATTTTCAGAGCAGAGTATATAAAACATAATTCACATATAAAACATAAATACTAAAAAAAAACAGGAATGTTGCAGCCCCTCTCCTCTCGTTCCTGTTTTTTTTTTTAACCTAAAACATTAATTCCCGAAACAATAATTGAAACGCGTATGCATACATTTTGAGAGAAAAAGAATCCTCATTTTACATCTGAGGTTTTTGATTTCTTCTTTATTACTTTAATTTTCAGAGCAGGATCTGAAAACTTCACATATAAAACATAAATACTAAAATAATAACAATAAAAAACAGGAACGGTGCAGTTCCTCTCCTCCCGTTCCTGTTTTTTTTTTTTTTTTTTTTTTTTTTTGGTATTGGTACCATGTCTCCAAAAGAAAACAGAAGAATCGCTGATGGTTTAGAATTGTTGGTTACTGGCATGCAAGCTGCTTTTAAACAAGAATTATCATAAATAGATAATATACTCAGTAAACCGTGTTAGTTCCTTCAATATAGAAGAAAATATTGTTTATTTATTTGCCATCTACATAAAATAAAATTTTCCTCTATAAATAAGTTCCCATTAGAGTAGGAACCAGTCTATGATTTTGTGTGAGAAAAATAATTTTACTCGTTCTTCCATCTCATCGATCGTGCGATGCTTACATTGTTTTTATCCAACACAAAAACAAGATGCTACACTGGTCTGCCCCCTTCTTTCAGAGATTTCGGGGCAAAAGAAAATAATCTGCCATCATCCATTTATAAGATTTTGATGAACTTCTTTCTGAACGCATTAATTACTTTTTGACTCCTTTACTTTACTTCCCCTTACTTCACCTGACAGGTTATGCGAGTGCAAGGGAAGGATTTTTTTCCTTCTCTCTCCTTGCTCCTCTTCCGTCTTTCTTTCTTTTTTATTTTTTTTCCCCGTAATATGCGAATATGCTACGTTAGAAAATCTATGCAAAAAAGTGTTTTTGAAATTAAATTGGGATCTAAAAATAAACCTGCGGTGAATATGTTACTACTATTATTATTTTCGCTTTATGTTTTCAGAAGTAAATAAACTGCATTTTTTATATTTAGCTTGAAAAATGCTGAATTGCATTATAAATATAGTTGAATAAATTTAACAAATATATCCTTGATAAGCTTTATAAACATATTTGAGAAAATACATATTTGTTTCTGATATTATCGTATTATGTAGATATAGTTTTACTGTCATTGACATATGCAAACTTACAAAAAAAGAGCAACGAACAAAGCAAAATGCGCAAAACCATAGCATTTGCATTAATATGCAACTTTAAACACCTTTCACAGCGACACACGTTAACACAGAGGAATACTAGTTTATATATTAGAAATTCTTAGAAAACTCACTTTATATTTACTTTTGCTCTTGGGTTTCACGTTTTCTGTTCTTTCTTTTAAACAAATATTACATTTTACAAGAGCTTTCACTAGAAATAAAGTTTAGTAAAATCAACATGTTATGAGGTATGGTTTAAATTTTAAATGCTTATTTCGAGTCAAAATACTTTTTTTCTTTTGTTATGTTATTATTTTTTCGAGCTGCAATTGCAAAGAAATATTCTTTATATATATTTAAAGATCATAAAAACACCCACACTAGTAAAATATGACATGTGACTAAAAGTCACATAACGCTGTTAAAATCATTTTCAAAAACTACCTATTTCTTACGAGCATAATAGGCGTAAGTGGAATATAAGATCCTTGATTTTGTTAAAATATTATTTTATTAAATTAGCAGTGAAGTAAATTTTTAGATTGAAATATTTTCAGCGCGAAATTTTTAAAAAAAAGTAAATTTGCACGCGCAAGATGCTGTTAACCTCGTACCTCAATTTATACATGTTACGCAAAAACGAATACTGAGTTAGAACTCTGCCGAAACAGAAGCATTTTTCAAATGTTATTTTCCCGATTGATATTTGTAATTTTAAAAGGACGTATTTGGTGACTCATTTTTCATATGGCGTTGAAGTTATCCGGTAAATATAATTGCCTTACAATACCACGTATTTTTTCAAGACGCTGTACATAGTATGTTACTTTTTGATATGTTTCATGTTCACAATTTTTTTTTTTTTTTTGTATTTTATTTAGTTATTTTTAATTCATTAAAAACGATTTTTCGAAAGCGGTTTACAAAAGAGGGTCTACAAAGTTTCTGCAATGATTATCCCAATTTTTACAACTAGTATATAAACTGCTGCATTGTACTGAAGTAAATGAAATTACAAGACTGTTTTGTGTGTGTTTTTTTTTTTTTTTTTTTGTAAATTTGTCGTGTGTCCGGCATGAAATGGGTCGCAATGTTACAACATTTTGGAACTAAGTCACTTAAGCATTATTGTATGAAATGTGCAAAGATAATCATAAGAGGCCCTTAAAAAGTAAGTAAATAAAAATAATCCTTAACTAATTCCATTGCTGCACAAGTCAGAGAAATAGACACCTTAGCTCTCCTTGGAGGACATTTCCCAGTGGATTGGTTGCCAATGGATTGCGACACTGACCCAACTCTACCCTACCTTCCGAGAAAAAAAGAAAAATAGCAGCAGGTCTCACTGATTTCTACAGACAATTTACTCTGATTGAATACGTTCTCAACCTCTTCCACATCTCTTCGCCTGATAATCCCTAAAGACTTCCATAGTAAGTGGAGTAACCGAGATGTCCCAGTGCGTCATCGTAGTAGATCAGAGAAGACCAACTTTCAAGAAAGAAACGAAAATTAAACCCGTTTGGATTTTGATCGAAAAGTCGTTTAAACGCAAATTCCATTAGAAATGGCTAAATTTTTCGTAATACTTGGAGCATTATTTATAACTTATAAATGTGGGCGTTGCTTATGACGATACGCTTCTAAAAATAGATTTGACAGTGATTGGGCCCAAAAAAGCTGGAATAATAAATTTTATATCACTCGGCTGCAAAAGGTAACAAATGACTGATATACCATTGGCACTACGTGTGACGTTGAAGATGCAATTGAAGGTATAGATACATGATTTTTTTTCTTTTTTTTTTTTTTTTTGTGCAAGATATTCACGAAACTCAGGATTTACAGCAAAATGAATCTTCATTGATCTGAAAGATAAGGGAACGTTCCTAAATGATGTTACATTTTTTTCAATACGCGTTTTACCCCCCCCCCCCCTGCCCTCCTTTGTTACACAATGTCACTCTACATCATACCCCCTACTCCACTTTGTCACGCTACATTGCATAAGCATTCTAATTTTATTTTTGAACTTTTAATGACATTTGTGAGGATAATAATAAAATGATTACGTGTGTGCTTAACTTGTACAAAATGAGGTTATGGTTTACAACACAAAAGATAATTAGCATAGAACAGTAAAATATATTAGCTGTTCGAATTCTGAAAAAAAAATGACACACGCAATTTTGTCTCAAACGTCTAAATGGGTAAGAAAATTTCCTTTTAAACTTTTAACAAGAAGTAAATGTAAACCTGAATCAGCATCAGTATTTACAATACTACCGCAATAAACTAGGTAAGAAGTATATTTCAGTGAAAATCCTATTAACTAAATAATTTCCTGTGTAACAACTGCACTTATTCATAAATCGAACGTCGATACTCACCAAATTTGCTAAGAACACTGCAGTGCATAAAAACATAGGCTTTGAAAATATGTGTTCTTCCCATGCTTTAGTGATAATCTAATAGAAAAAAGATTAAAAATACAACTCATCACGTAATTTGAGCCTAATACTTAAGAAATAAAGTACAATTAAAAATAATCACATTAATTATGCCTGCTTAATGAATGTGCCATATTTTACTGATTCAAGAATTCTTGAGTGATTTAACAATATAAATCTGGGTTGCTCCTCAAATGATAGTTTCTATTGATGTAATATGACGTAATTGTACCTCATGTTATGCTTGAATTTTAGTTTATATAATTAAACAAAATTTTAAAGCATGATTTATATTACTATCTTATAAGCTTCAAAATATGATTTGCATTGCTAAATAGTCTTTACAAGAAACACTTCGGGTACAAAGTTTAGAAATTTGAATTTAATTTATTTTCTGACTTTTTGAAATTTTAATTTCTCAACAGTTGTATTCATCAAGATTTCAGATTTGATATAGAGAAACATATTGTAGTAGTTCTTGAATTTTGTAATGAAAGGGCATTCTACATGCAGATTCATGAGACATTGAATTGATCAACAAGTGTACTGCAATGTAATCAAAAGTTAAATAGAATCATGATAATATTACAATTAGGTGACTAAATCATTACGCACTCAGTGGAGTAGGTAAATTTATAAAAATCAAGGATTGCGTTCAATATTGTAGATAGGTCATATTGGATTTCTCCTACACAAACAACAATAATATCACTAACCTAAAACATTAATTTCCGAAATAATAATTGAAACGCGTATGCATAAATTTTGAGAGAGAAAAAAAACATCCTCATTTTATAGCTGAGGTTTTTGATTTCTTCTTTTTTTCTTTAATTTTCAGAGCAGAGTCTGAAAACTTCACATATAAAACATAAACTTTAAAATAATAGTAACAAAAAACAGGAACGGTGCAGCCTCTCTGCTCACATTCCTGTTTTTTTTTTTTTGGTATTGATACCATGTTTTCAAAAGAAAACAGAAGAGTTGTTGATGGTTTGGAAATGTTGGTTACTGGAATGCAAGCTCCTTTTAAACAAGAATTATCATAAATAGAAAACATACACGTTAAACCATGTTAGTTTCTTCCATTATATCAATCCATGTTATTTGAACTATACGAAATAAGTTATATTCGCGAAATTGTCTTTGAATTGCATCTTAATGCAGAAATAAATAAATATCAGAAACTTAGAAGCACACGAAGTGATAAAACTAGAAATTTGGAAATAACTAGTGTAAATGTTACTATAAAATGTTTTGTGGCAAGATAATATTTTAGTGGTATCCATAACATGTAAGACTACAACGTGATTTAAATTTTAAAAAATATATATTAAGGCTCCCATTTGCTTTAAAGAACACATGCGTTTTACTCAAAATGATTTTTTTCACTTACACCTTTACACCCCTTTCCATCTTACTACATCATAATTAAGTAAGAAAATGTCAACTTAAACCTCTGAAAAAACAATGCAATGTTTAGTCGTTTTGGGAAAATATTTAGACCAAAAGTAATCTCGATAAATCTTGAGCAATTTGTTCTGATAAAAGATTTTTTTTCCCCTTTTTTTTAATTTGTCGGTAAAACTTAGTAACATTTTATTTGTACTTCGTTGAAAAGAGAGTCTGAACTTTCTGAAGGTGTCTGGATAATTGCAATTGCAACATATTATTCTATTTTACTAATATATATTTAATTTTGCCTCAGTCTCGAGAGTTTCATATCTGAATTGGAAAAAGAGACATATGACATAACTCATAATCTTGTCCCAGATTTCATTTAAAGTTAATTGTCGTTTGTAATTACCATATCTTTGAGAGTTCAGTTTTCATGATAACGAACCTATATTACTACACACACTTCAAATTAAAATGTCCGCTTCTCTATGCTAAAATATAAAACCTATATTTTGTAAACGGCATAATAAAAACAATAATATTATTACTATTAATAGTCATATTATTATAAGATTCATGTGTATTATATAAGTACTAAATAACGGTTATGCTATTTTTACTTGATTAAACATTTACGTTAAGCACTTTCGTAAAAGAAATTACCTAAGATTTATTTTAGAAATTTCTCTTGCTGTATACTTTTTATGTTTGACAATATGGAGAAAGAAATAAACTGGAAAACAGTAAATGTAAAATTGAACCTTTCAGTCCATTAATTTTCGAGCTTTTACGAGGGTTTTTCTTGAAGGGTTGCATAAACTAGCCCCGTTTTTTTTTTGTCTTATATCCTCTTGTAGAAGGTAGTAAAAAATGTAACCTATTTGACTCGGAGGAAATAAATTTGAAAATGTTGAAGTTCGTGAAAGTTGTATAAGAAAAACAAATCACTGTTATTTATGAGTTCGCCTTTAGATATTGATTTTTGTCCCAAGTTTAGTTTAAGACAAAATGCAACGAAAACTCCACTGTATTGATGAAATTTCTTCAGATATATATTTTTATAGCATTTAAAGCAGAATAAGTTTCATATCATTATATCTTTTTTCCCCTGATTAGTATCAAAACGTTGCTTGTGTTAATTTAAATAGTGAGCAAATATTTCTTTTAACTGGTTATTGAACGACCTGTATCTACCCTTTTGATTTCGAGTTGTTGAGTGAAGACACTTTATTAAGTACATACCACGTAGCTTAAGTAAGTAGCGTTAAGTAAATCAACTTAACTAGTGATTTAGTAGCTTAAATGAAGTGTTATGAACATTTAAAATCATATTATCCGTTTTAGAAGAGCATGAGAAATGCAATATTATTATATTTTTCTTTTAAATGGAATACTATATCAAGGCCATATCGCAGATCAAGCGAACTTTTTTGTTTAAAACAGTTTTATGGGAACTGCTGATTGATATAATCTAAGATTCTAGAACTGATGCACTGAATAGAATTGTTATTGAAATTTATTCCTTTTTATTGGCTTGAGGATCGAGAAATTGTCTTGCCCAAACGTACTCCAATTTCATTTGACCTCTGTTTATCTTTATTTACGTCACAAATAATGAAATTATGTAAACACCAGAGTACATGGGCACCCCTCATGCATTCTGGTCTTGATTCCTGGTGTATAGGTCAGAGTACCTGATGAGTACATTGCTTACGCCTTATAAGAAGCTTATAAACATCAGCCATACCATTTCCGAAATTTTTGAACTACCAACCGATTACACAATAATTAATTTTTGCAATTTGTTAAAGATTACACATTGAGAAATGGGTGTAATTTAATTGAAAAAAAAAGACGAACCCTACACAGAGCGCTACCAAATTAGTCACGTATTGAAGGCAACTTTATGCATTGATATTTAATACAGTTTTTTCCCAACCGTCTTTTGGCTTGGATACATAGAACATTCACTATTGTTATAATCTTTCTTTTCAGAGCAGTCACAGAAATACATGATTCATATGTGCATTTATTTCGTTTAGAATGAAAGTAATGAAGAAAATAACGCTACTAATGTTGAGAAAATCAATTCTTTTGCTGTACTCAAACGCGTTGTTTTGTACTAACCTTACCTGTTCTACACTAACCTTGTAAACGTATCGTTAAAAAATCAAATTCTACTATCATCTTTTAAATATTGGTTCTAAAACTGCAACTGTTTAAAGATTTGATGGATTACAGTTTTGGGACATAAACTTTATTGCGATCAATTTTGCATGAAAAATCAATTTTTCCGAATGATTTAATTTCAAATTTACCCTTTAATAATCTTCTCAAGTTGTTTTTCTTAAAATAATTGAGTTCGTTATTAAATATTAATTATTTTGGCTCAGCATTCAGAGCCTCTTCATTGAAGTTAATTACAATTTAACCTTTTGGAAAGGATAAAGCAATATGCAACCGAAGAAAATGCGAAATATTATGTTTTAAAGGTCTATTAAACTGAACTTGATTTTAATTAAATTCTGAATTAGCTAATACGTTAGCAAATTGGAATGCGAGCGATGAAGATGCCATCTCAAAGGCAGATTGTTAGCTTAGTTAACAAATAACTTGTTAAATTGGAAAATTTGGTAGGACTTAACGAATTAGGTACTTTGAGATACAAGAACAGTTGAACTCGCTTAATACGAAATGCCAAAAATTCACGAATTTTTTCGCCTTAGCCGTTATTTGTAACAACCGTGAATAATTAAAATTGTGTAAAAAAATATTAGAAATTCACGTTTATGTTTATATTTAAAAACTAATTACTATTTAAGAATGATTTGAAGATAGATTGTTTGATCTCTGAGCAGAGTGACCAGTCCAAAATCCAACACGTGTGCTGAGCTTTATTCTCTACCCAGAAAGATTCAACGTATGATACAATGATAAAAAAGGCCCAACAGTTTGTAAAAAAAAATGTATGCAATCCAGAAATTTTTTTGTGAATAGGTCAGAAATTTTGTTCGTCTTAGCCAAAATATGTATTTTAGCCCTCGTAATATGCGTGAGATGTTTAGTGCAAATAAATAGTAAACCAAATTTAACGAACAAAATGTTCGTTTTAGCCGTGATTTCGTATTAACCATGTTCATATTAAGAAAGTTCAACTATATGAGTTCGTTCATATGGTAGAAAATAATTTTAGTCGGGTAGTCAAATTCAATATAAGTAAAAACCGCATTTGCACTTGTTGTGGTAAAGTTAAAGGAAAATATTATCTTATTGAAAAAGAAAGAAAGACATCAAAGGTATTAAAATAAATTTAAGAAATATTCAACACATAACCAAATAATGTTTTTATTATGAGTACACGGAAAAATAACGTATATAAAGCACAAATCGTCAAAACAATTGTGTATGTACAGCTTTTATGTACGTTATTTTTTCCTTGTACTCATATTTTCCACGAAGCATTCTCGATCATTTTTCTTATAATATTCTTATTGTTGTTTAACAGGATCATGCCCTTTTTTATCTAGATACAACGTGGATGTAAGCTAAGAGTGCTCATTTCATAAACCTATGTTGGAATATATTCGCAGTAATCATTACAATGTTTTAATAAAACTAAATGTGTGTACTACTCGTTGTTTTTCATTTAGAAATTCGCTCTACTCGATATGTAACTGATTCTCTAAACCTAAGTTTGGAGTTACACCACTACACATTTGAAGGCATAAAAGCACTATTTATATTTATTTTTTTTGGAAATTTAATAAATATACTTAGTTTTTCTTTCAGTGTTAAAAAATTTACTAAAACGCATGCAAACACTAACGCATGTACACTCACAAAGCAATATTGTAAATTTAAAAAAAAAAAAAAAAAACAGCAGATATTTAATTTAAGTACATGAAGAAAAATTATCGACAGTTCAGAAAAAAAGAAACCAATTATTTTGACCAATAGCAGCTTTAAAAAAAAACTCGTCGATATTAGTGCGTTGTAAAGCTGGAAATAGGGTAGAGAATCTGTTAAATTACAAATGTCCTCCATTAGAAAACTTTGCCAGAATGTAACATAGTATCAACGAATTAGGTACTATTCCGACCGAGACTAATGATGTTGCTTTCCCTTTAGGTCCCAAACATTGTAAAGACATTATACCCTTGTAAACATTGTGCAATATGTGTTCAAGTATTATCGTGCTGGTAAATGGCATGGTAATACTCCACCTAGGCCACTTGACTCCTGAAAAATATCGTAAGGTTACCTTTGAGCTGTAGGCCGGGTGTCCCAGTGGGGGGAGGGGCACTTCGCCGACTTACGACAAGCATTACGATAATATATTCCAGTAATATATGAGTTGGTGAGAAACATACTGGTGTAAGTCAAATGTGTTGAAAATAATAAGTTAGTTCAGATTTCTGTAGTATGGCATGCCATCTACCTTTTTTTCCAGTAAACTAAAGAATACTTCAAAAATTTATCAACATATAACACCATTACTTTTTTGTTATTAAATATCGTAAAGTAAAAACCGTAAGGTAAAATACCGTTTTGCTCAAATATTACTTCCACCACTATACCTCCACCACCTCATACAATGGTTAGGACATGGATAATATTGATATTTATAAAATAATAATAGTACTAATAATACTATAATAATAATAAAATTATTATCATTGTATGTGCAAATTTTTTACCTGTGCAATTTTTACACCATTTTAAGAGTTTACAGTTACTCCATACGAACTTATCTTGAAACATATACGATAATTTGAGCTCCCTTAATAATTTGATACCCCTTTGCAAAAAAAAGGAATTTCACTTCAATGACAAAAAAATGTTTATTAGAGGTCTAGATTTTTTACGTCGGAAAATTGATACAGTAAGTCTGCCCTGCGCATTTCAGTACCTTTTATTATAGTTACAGACTGCTACACGATTTAACCTCTTGCCTGTGTTGACAAAATTATTTGAACTCTTACATTTCGACAGTGACAATCTGACGCAGGCAAACAATATGTGCATTACACATGTCGTCATTAGTTGGTGGTGCTAGAAATATAATTGTTATGTCTCATTAAATCTTATTAGTATTTGCAGCTGTGTATGATTTTTTTCTAAGTGTTCATTTTTTCGCAACAGAGTCTATTTATTTTTGTTTCCAGGCGGGATTTGAGTATTCTTCATCGGTACATAAAATGATATGCTGCAACAAAACAAAAGCAAAAAAGTAAATTATTAATAAATAAAACGAAACAAAGTAAGATTAAGCATCAGAGACAAGATCCGTAGAAAATATGAATATTTTGGGTCATTATTTAGCGAAACATTAAAAAAAAACAAGTAAATTATATTGTCAAATTCATTTTCCTCCCGAAATGTTTACTTCTGTGAAATGAAACACATTCCCCTCAAAATGAAAGAGACCATTCTCAACATAATAAACGGTAGAAAAATGAAAGATTACTAAGGTTACCTACTGCCTCATTTATCCGAAGTAAAAGTTATAGCTCTCTAATGACCATAGTTTTTCTTGTCATTGAAGTGAAACGATAGATTCTTGCAAAGTGATAATAGTTTGACACCTTCGGAGAAGATTCAAGGCATATTCGCGCACAGTGTAACTGTACAAACCTTTCTATTTAAAGACATCAAACAGAATGGAAATGCCGTATAATTTTAAGTTGCAGAAATATTTGCATATTGTTATTATCGGCATATTATTATTGTTAGTTCATTTTTCTTTAAATTATTATCCACTAGTGATTGTAGCCAAGTTTCGTACAGCAATATTTTTTTGTTCATATATATTTTGTTTTTGATGGTAAGCTTTAAATAAAGTATCGATATTGAATAGATGGAAAATGTGATGCCAAGTCGCAATAATGTAGTAGTCTGGTAGTCTGGCATATTATTTAAAATAAAATTTTAATTTATGTTTTATTTAGAAATATTTATCTATCTGTAGATAGATAGCTTGTTAAATACATGAGTGTACACTATTGTTCATTTAGAAGGGAAAATAAAAGTATATTTTTTCCAACGCAGTCTACGATATTTAAAATAATTTTAACCCCTTAACTGATTTGCCCGTACGGTGTACGGGCTACCCAAAGTTGGTTCCAACTTGTTTGCCCGTACAGCGTAAGGGCATTGAAATTTCCGCCTTTCTTGTTTTGAGTTGCCCGTATTTTTAATACTGAAAAAGAGTCATTCAGGGGCATTTGTGTTTCAAAGTTATAAAATAAAAAAAATACTTAAATTCATTATTTATGAAATTTTAAAAAAATCTTTCATTTTCCTTTTATACCGACGACTTTAACTAGTTACGACTTTAACTATTGCAATAAAAATATGCTTTTTTATTAACATTTGTGGTAAAAAAAATTAAACAGTTAAGGGGTTAATAAATGTTTCGTCTTTGCAAACAACCTTTGAATAAGGTGTTGGTATTAAAGATTTGAATATGTAATTGAAATATTTATTTTAGAATAGTAGTACTTCAGTGCTTCAAAGTGATTAAGACAAAAAGAACCAGAAATAGACTTAGAGACATTTTAATTTATTTCTCAGTGTCTAAGGCTTACCAGCATTTGATAGTTTTATTCAACATTTACTGCTAAGAAACTAAGTTTTCTTTCCAACATTAATCCGTCTACGAGAAATCCACACTTGCTCCACAAAAACTCCTCCGAACCTACTCCAACCCAAGTGTTGTGGCCAAGTTAGTGGATTCTAGGAATCTGAAAAGGCGTTCCAGTGATAGATCAATGTCAGGGGTTGGCCAGATAAGCAAGCCCATTTGTAACGTATGATGGCAAGGTGGGGAAAAGATTCAATGTTTGGATAGAAAGAGGGGCTCCCGTATTTCCTTGTCTTCTTGTCTAGGATCTTCTGGGTTGGATAGTTTCTTCGGTACTTTAAACTGAGTTACTGAATGAAGACACCTGCGAGAGATGTACTGTGCCATGTATTGGTTATTTTCATTCATTTATATTTATTTGGTTTTACTACCTGATCGTTACATTATAAATTTGTTACAAATGTTTAAACTCTGAGCTTTCCAATTTTACGGTGATGCAATTGAACGTACGTAAAACTATTACAATTAAATTGAGAACAAGATTGATATGAAATCGTTGAATGGCTTCTGAATTAAAAATATTATTCTTGTTTACAGTTTAAAGTGAGATAACTTGTATTGTTACTGACCAGAATTGTTCTTGAATATTTTAATTATCTTGGTGCATGTGTTTTAAAAAAGGAGATCTTCAACTGGATGGCTCGTGCTTTTTAAGTAAAATAAGTTTTCTTTTAGCACGTGTGGAAACGGTGATGGTTTGTAGATAAGCAATTAAAACGTTTCTTTCTTTTAAGCGTTTTCTTCTGAAAATGTAAGATGCAGGGTGGAATATTCATTAACACAGCAAAAGAGCATAAATATGGGTTGTTTCAGTTGCAGGTGAGGCTAATATTACTTGTGTTTTCAGTAATCTTCTTTATTTGAATACCATAAACAGTTAGAACTTCGGATTTCCTTCAGAAACAGTACAAATAAAGCATATTCTTTTAACAGGTTTCTTTAACATAATGCGCTCCAAATTACTACGTTTACCTTAACAAAAAGGAGAAAAGGTACGCTGCTGTTTTTTTTCCACCCGTAATACACGCATACTTCTTCGAAATCGTCATCTGAATATCTTTATCATCATTATTACATACATGCGTTCTTATATAAAACATCGTAGGGAATATTACTTAATGATTAAAAAAACGGTGGCATTGTGCAAAATGATTATTATTTTGCACAATGCTATTAAAGTACTTTTGGAATTAAATAAGAACATTGCGACAGTGTCTTTAAAAAGTAAAAAAAAAAAAAAAAAAACTATTTTATAAAACACAATAGGTTATTAGTTTTTACTAACATACATCATAATAAGATGAATCGTATATTAATAAATGATCAAAGATGCAGCCTTTAAGCAAAGAGGCAACATTATTTAAGGGTATATTTGTAAAATATTAAAAAATTAATTAAAAAAACAATGAATATGGTATTTATCCCGCATCATTTATTTGTGAAATATTCTGTAGAACCGAATCTACATTTTTAATTACCGAGTCACATATAATGGCTTTATTTCTCCTAGTTTTGTTACTTTATTTTTCTATTTATTGAGTCATTTATTTATTCTTTACACCTTTTTTTAAACGCTGTTGACTGCAAAAAGAGATGATTGTCAGAGCAATTTCTTTGTTATTTGTTTTCACTATATTTTTTAAGAGACGACTGCCTTTTAATGAGTTTACTCCATTCTTTTTTTTCCTCCTTTACTCTTAGATAAAACATATTTTGGCTGTTCAAATGCATTATTTTTGATTCTCGACTAATTCATGTTTTGCAGAAGTAATATCAATTTGATATGTTATCTCTTCTATCGGCACATTTTTTCCTTTGTTATTCTACTCCGCGGTTTTAAATTATCTAATGTATTGATGTTTCAAAAGCTGAACATTGGTACACTAGTTAGGACATTTTATTATTTTGGGCAATTTATTATTAATTTTGTACGATTTCTTTCTTTTTTTATAGAGATGTTGTAGATTTTTACTTTTTTAACTCTTAATGATGCATGTTTTAAAAAGTAGCAGCAAGAGTAACACGATTTGACAACAAAGAAAATATGGTTCGCTGTTTGCTGTTCAATGCATGTAATTGTTTATTTATATGCAAATGCATTTTAAGTTTATCAATGGTGAGATATGTATGCGATGAATAGAAGCTTATTTGATTTCAATTTGGATGAACCAGGATTTTAATTATTTTACAGAAAAAAAGAAAAAAAAAACGGGTAAAGACGTAAATATGAAAGTTATTTCGTTCCAAATGAAAGTTTAGTTGAACACTTTATGTTCTGATAGATAATTTATCAAGAAAGAGCCTTGCAGAATCATTTTGTACAATATTTTTTAACAAAAAAAAAAAAAACACACACACACAAAATGATGAGTTCATATCTTAGAGCATGTACCATTATTCCTTTAGGCTGCCGAATGTTTCATATCCAGTTTCTTACCTAAAATACAATTAAACATAAGTACACATATACTAGCAATCGAAACTAGATTATAGTTATTTTACACGCATTAATGTTCCTAAAAGTATATGTTTTTGCAAACATACATTCACATTGTAAAATTATATAGAATAGTTTATTTTATTACAACAATAATCTTAAAAATGTATCTGTTACATCATATTAAAAGATAGTATACTTTGTATTTGCACTAGTTTTAAAAGAATACTTTCTAAGACCAAACTAACAATCTTTTCCAATATTATTTCTTAACAAAGTGCTCTTCAATTCCTTAATGGGGAAATTCCTTAAGATTAATGTTAAGTGCTTCCAGAAAATTGCACTAATGCCAAGATAGTAAACAATATATTTTTACATTGTTTTTCTTTCATATAGAACTGGTTTAACTCTTTGTGCCCCGGGGTCAGCCATTTTTTATGTGCTTGGAATCCCAGCCCAATAGCCCAGTTTCAAGTTCTATGCTTTCCCCCTGTCCCTTTGTAATTTCTTTCAGCACCTGCTGAGTTGCTAATCCTTGTAGTAACGCGAAAGCGATTCCCTGCTCTTTTCTTCTGCCCATCGGTGACAGCTAGCCCACCCTTAGCACGTGGTGTAAATTCCTGCAGCATGTAAGCTAAAATCTGGAGTCTGAAACGTTTTATTGAACATTATAATAACAGATGTTTATATAAGCACATACGCGTTAATGGTTTTTTATTACATATTTAGTATTACATTTTAAATATTTATGAATGTTTATAAAATATTATTAAATTACTATTATTTTGTAATTTAGACATATCAACTCAAATTTAGAAAATATATTTCTAATCCTACGTTCTTTTTGAGAAAGCTTGAAAGAAATCCTAAATTACTAGAAGTTTGTTTAGAATAAGTTACCCAACTTGCTTTTTTATGCGCCAAATTGATTTTGCTGAGTAAGTAACTAGGCAAATGTGCTCTAAATTATTTAAATCATCGGTATACGAACGGTTAAACGAATATTTTTAAGATTAACAATTTTTTTTGTATCGAAACAGAGTTTTTATGAAAAACGATATCAAAGTCAAATTATCATTATTAATTGATTTAAGAACAACCCTAAAGCGAGCGAATAAAAAAACCAATGAAGCACAACAATCTTACGTTATAAGTGCTGCATGACAAAGTTAGTCAATATCAAATCCGCCTATTAATGAGTAAAATTTTTCTGAAATATAAGCATCCTGTCAAATATATTTGAACAATATTTTTGTTTTTGCTAATCGTATAATGCCCTCAAAGATTGAATGGGGTGCACATGCTGTCTAAAAGGCTCAGATTTTTGTCATCTACCAAAGCAAAGTGTTTCAGCTATTTTTTTCTTTCTAATTTTAACATTTTTAATTGATTTTTTATTATTGGATATTCATTTGTTGGCAATTACTTCACTGAAGGTTACACCTACTTTCAGGCTTTTGGCTTTATTTCTACTATACTTTTTAGTTCTTAAAACTTCTTCATGCATCTTTACTTTTTATTTTAATTTCAGTACTTATCATTCCTTTCTAAAGGAAGGAAATTTATAAATTTATTAATAAAAGTTAAAACGACCTCAAAGGATGTGGGTGTAAATACACATGTACATGCGTATATATATATGTATTTATATATACACGCGTTCTAAGCATCCTGTCAAATATATTTGAACGATATTTTTTTTTCTTGCTAATCGTATAATGCCCTCAAAGATTGAATGGGGTGCACATGCTGTCTAAGAGGCTGATTTTTGTCATCCACCAAAGCAAGGTGTTTTGGCTATTTTTTTTCTTTCTAATTTTAACATTTTTAATTGATTTTTTATTATTGGATATACATTTGTTGGCAATTATTTCACTGAAGATTACACCTTCTTTCTGGCTTTTGGCTTTATTTCTGCTATACTTTTTAGCTCTTAAAACTTTTTCATGCATCTTTACTTTTTATTTTAATTTCAGTACTTAGCATTCCTTTCTAAGGGAAGGAAATTTATAAATTTTTAAATAAATGTAACGAAAAAAAAGACTTCAAAGGATGTGGGTGTAAATACACATGTACATGCGTATATATATATATATATATATATATATATATATATATATATACGCATTCCAAATAAGTACATATGCAAGCATCTTCGAATTTTAGCCGCCTGTGCTCAAAATCTAGGCGAGCTGGTGCCCAGGATTTCTTGAAACTTTATTGTATATGTTATCTGTGTACTACCTAATTAAAACTTTATCATTTTCCTAATTGAATCGAGAGAACTTCGGTAATTATCTCAAAGTATTTCAATAGTGAATTTCTTATCTAAAAAGAAAACAAATAAAAGCAACCCAATAATATATTATAAAACAATATACTTGCAAATACCTGAAAATAATTTGCATTGCAATCTAATTGTTGCATATTTCAATCTTATCCGCGAATATAAGGAAAGTTCGAACAGTTCACTTTTTCTGAAGCACTGTTGTTCGATTTTTAAATGTATCGAGTAGAAATTATAATTTTTCATTTAGAGTAGTGTAACCAAGAGTAAGCATGTATGCATACTCCCCTAATTCAACATTATAGTACCTTTCAATGAGAATAAAAAACATTTTATTTGAAATGCTTAGTTAAAACCATCTTAATATGGTTTCACTTTTTCAAAGTTTAATATTTTATCTTATGTATAGTGTGCTAAATTTTCTCTTCTAAATGCATGAATTTTTCGCCGTGCATCTCATTTTAGAGTTTCTACACTGTACGAAATTCCAGTTCAACGTTTCACATAAAAAAAAAGAGATAAAGAAAGAAAAAGCTGAAATTTAGCTGCAACCAGCATTTGGTAGTAAAGTAGAATCATTATAATGGTTCCTAGTTCTACATTCGTGATGAAACTGCACCGTTATAATGGTTCAACTTAGTACCAAATCTTGGTTGCAGGTAAATTTCAGTATTTTTTGGTGACAGGTTGAACTGGATTTTTTTACAGTGTATCAGTAAAAAATATTTTGCAAAGTTTTCAGGCGTAATTCTCATTTTCATTTGAGTTTAGAATACTTGTTTTTCTACGAATTCGTAAGCAATACTAAAATTTATGTAAACAAACAACCAAAACAAAAGAAATCCCCGTTTTTATTATGTGCAATAGCAAATGCAGTGAAAAGTGGAGCGAAATGTTTCAATCTGTTTAATAGAAAAATGAGCTACCTAGGGTATATTCAGGTGAAACTTCAAAAAGCTTGGAGCAGTTGCTATGTATGACTTTTTATATATGTTGGTACCATTTGAGTTGCATTCAGTTCTTTTACTTACCTTGCTTGTAGAGTCGTATACCTCCAAAGTTTTAAATAGGGTATGTTTTTCTATTTCAATTGATTAAAAGTAGACATATGTTTACATTAAAAACTTTATTATTTTTTAACGAATTATAATGATGCTATTGAATTATGAATACTCGTAAATTAACAAGCACGTACGCCTTTTTTCTTTTTCATTAAACTATTATTATATTTTATTAAAAATAAATGAATAACATTTAAAAAAACACGTCTTGGTTATTTTTTATTTCTAAATAAGTCACATTTTTGTCTTATGAATATGAACTATATTTGCAGTTACATTTTAGTTTTAAAGTTAAAACAACATTGGTACATCATTAGAAGCTATATGAAATAATTAACAATTTATACTCTTTAAATAATTCGAACCCCTTTAACCTGTAATGCAGCTCCACGCTTTTCTTCGTTTTCTCGCAGGATGCGTCGGCCACACACGATAAACCACAGTGATAATTACTTAATCCCACAGCTTGGAAAATTTTCACAAAACTTCCTCTTTGCATTTTCTTTCTCCATCGTAAAACCGCAAAAGTGATTGAAATTTATGGGCTCGACGGCCAGGTGGAATTTTATGAAGTATCGCGTGTTGGGAGTTTACCGCTATCGCCAGTAGGTGCTCTGTTATCGAATGAAGTATTAATTGTAGCTCTTTAGTTTCTGATGTTTGTTTTGTATGAGGCGCACAATGTTTCTAACACGTAGATGGTTATTACCTAAGTTTATGTCTTTTGGTGTACTTCCTTGCACAAAATTGAAATTTAATTACGCAAATAAGTGCACTGTTCTATGTTCTCAGAGGTAGTTTATCTTAAAATGTGTGAACGGATTTGATGCATTCGATACATCATACAAAATATATCAAATCTGAAATATTTTACCATGATAATATTTTATGTACAACCTTTTTCGTAACTAGGCTTGATATTTATACTATATTTGCGCATGTCTAATGCATTCTTTTAAAAGGTGCTACTTTTAAACCACTAGTATCTGAAATGTCAGCTAAATGCATTTATCATAATCTTTATCTTATGAGTTGTTTAATAAATAGCTAGAATATACTATACTTGCTAATAATTATTTAAGTTATTCGAGTACGTTGACATTTCTGTTTCTAAAATGATCGTATTAATATTTTTTTGTAATTTATAATGCATTTCACTAGTTCAATCAAAGTCACAAAAGTTGTCTCCTGATTAAATGTGCATAAAATAAACTTAAATCAAGGTAATGATGCATATTTTGGTAATTGTATCTGATATCTACGACGAAGTTCCAAATTTAAATAATGTATAATAGTGTCTTAAAACAGTATTACCATTTTATTACTTGTTAAATTAAAATAAAACAGCAAATTCGTTAAAAAAATGCTCTTACATAATTACATTCATGTATAAGTTTCCTTCAGCATTCTCAAAACATAAACAAAAGTAAGTTGTGTGCTCAATTATGTTTATTTATTTTTTTATTTATTTTCCACTCTTTAAAACCTTGTTAAAGTCTTATTATTAGTACCAAACAAGTGAAATATGAGCGTTGTCCAGATCAGTTACTAAAGGCACATGCTATTGTCTGGTTTATTGACCTTAATGCCACACGGTACACAAAGTTTCTGTATGATGCTGATCACAATTTTATATGAAGAAGGCCGCTTTAAAAATTTAGAGTCTATGAATTATTGATATACATTTACGCATTTTACGTGTGCATACTACATAGTTTAATTATTTAGGTTTCATTATTATTATTTATGTCTTTATTTATAAACTGTATTATCTTTTATATTTTCCCTCACATAGGTTTAGTTAAATTCACAATGAAAGTTATATTCACATGCGCTTTATAAGGCTTTAGGCATAAAAAAATACTCTAGAGTAGGTAAAAGATTTGACAAGTTTAGTTTTCCTTCAACCCCTCTTTCAGAATGGATATCATTTCGGAATAAAAATTTGTAGTCGTTGAATTAAACAAAGGTAGAACTAGGACGTAAGTGAAAAATAACGCCACTTCTCCATTTCGAATGAAATATTCATCTCTTAAAAACATAAATGTATTTAATGTCATACGCCCTCTAATAAATAGGTTTTGCTTGACTTACCTTTCACGCAGAGTAGGGGGGGGGAGCCTTATCCTGTATAGATATAGCACTCGTAAAAGTATTTCTATTGCCAAAATAAATCGCATAACTGGATATTTTCAAGAGTCAGTGGTGATTCATTACGACTCTAAAGTAAATGCTCGAATTTCGTTGACACTCTTCTCATCGCTCAATGGCTACAGCTTAATCGCCTATGCATAAAGCGTTGCCATTTCGGAAACTAAAACTTGGCTCTGAAAAATAACATGCAAGTTACTTGGCGATTCTTTGACAAGGTTCGTTTGGGGAACCATCTCTCATATTTTTTTCCCCGTTCGTAAGGGTGTATTCAGAGAACGATTGGCAATTCTTTATTATTTTTTTTCCGTTCGCTTTTTGAAATGAAATGTTTCCATTTGGCGCGAGTATGACGAATGGGAGTTAGTGAAGGATAAAAGAAAATAGTTTTAGTTTTAATCGCTGCTGCTTTCAAAATGTCTATTTTTTTTCCCTCCGTTGAAAAAGTTAATGGCATTTCTGCTGCTTTTAAATGTAATACCTTAAACTGTCATTAGATGAGTTTCACAGTAAAAATTTAAATGAATAAAAACTTTCCTTACTTCTATATCAGTCTAAAAAAATGTATTTGAAATTAGGAACGGAACGCTTAAAAATATTATGAGTTACTATAACAACGGCACGCTCAAAACATTAATAATCTTCATTTTTGTTGGAGATAGTCAATACATTTAACCAGCTTTATAGCATTTAATTCAGTAATGTGATATTCAAAAGCGAAAGACATATTTCATACCCACTAACCATTAGACGAAAAAATATCATAACTGCCGATAAATAATAATTTAAATGCTTTCTTAAACCGGAGCTTTTCACTTTTTTTTATTTCTTGATTTAAATTGTGTCAAGTTTTGGCGTTTTTAGAAGTAAACTAAAAGGCATTACAAATATATAATACTTTATAAAATACATTATAGTTTGAAGCTGGCTGCTAAATGTATAATGTGTTTTCGTATTAATTTATATACAACCTCTTCTCTTTAAAACAGACTATTGGATGACACGGAAAAAAATCACATGTCATTAGTCTTAATTTTTGCCCTTTCTTTAAAGCATTATTGTTATTTTAATGCTAAAAGAGCAATTTCATGATTCTTATGGTACATGCTACTGTAAAGAAAGAAGGAAGAAAGTTTTAGTTTTTCTTTTTATTGGAAATGCTCGGTAGATTTAGTATCATTTTTCAATGCATAGTACTATATTTGGACAGATGGAGGGAGAGAAATAGATAAATACGTACGTACATACATACACGTTTACGTACATACTTGCATGCATAATATATATTTTTTCCGAAGGTAAAATATACAAAATGAAATGTGACAACCAGCAATAGACTCTCGGCCCAGCCAGGCTGGTTCTAGTCCATCTACCAATTCCTAATGAACCTCAAGAACCCTATATTTAAACTTTTTACTCTATTGCAAGTAACAGTCGCTCCCGATAAACTTCCCACTGTTTAAACGCTATTAAAGTAGTAATTGTTCCTACTTTCATGATTAGCTTAAATTTGAAAAGATTTGAAGCTTAAGAAGAGATTTGATAAGCTTAAAAAGCTTAAGGTGAGATTTCAAAAGCTTAATGTAAAAATGTTTTGATAAGTTTTACTTATCCGAAAACCCCTGAAAAAAAATTAAATCGATTTCTTTTCCTGGTAGATTTTAAATCATTTGGAAACAATGTAACAATTCTATATAAAGTCAACATACCCAATAAGCAACATTTTGATGTTTTTAGTAACAATATTCAGTTAGAGTAGAATCACACGACAGGAGATATTTCGAAATTCATCATTCAAAATTTCCTTTTTACTCGGAATTTTTAGCGGTCATTTTCTTTTCACTCGTCAAAATTCTATTGGAGCAAATGCAGCTTGTTCGGACGTAGGAATGACGGATGGGGAAAAGTTTTTAATCGCTTGGTTCGAGGCATTCTCTCCAATAGATCGCCTGCCAAGTGGTAGTTTTATGTGCGAATTTTTATTTGCAACAAACTTGATTACATTCTGCTTCAATTCGTCTGTATGCAGGCGGGTGGAAAGGAATTTAATTAGGGGGATGCAGATCGATCGAAGGAGATGTATCGTTGCTATCTTTATCATTGAACCTTTTTTTCTTTCCCTTATTAGGATTGACAGTGGTGGGAGATTTTATTTTATTCAGGTTAGGAAATGTAGGTAGCTGAATTCTCTTGAAGAAAAGTGTTTTTCTTTATAGAATTTTGATTTATATATTAAGGTCTAGAATATAAAATATAATTGCCATTATTGAGTTATAATATATTATGTATTTAATAAATGCTAAGTAGGTTAAAGCGAATAATAAATTAGAAAGAAAGTGCCAAACTTGTTCTATGATATTTTTAAAATTTCCCTAATTATTGAACTTTTCTTTTCATATTTAAAAACAGTTTTGTAAAATTATTAATGCAAAATAATACTATTTAACAACTTCAAATTGAAGCTATATAATGGCATGAACATTTTTGGAAATATTTTTCTAAGCAGCGTTTTATGTTTAATTCAAATAGCATTATAAAATACCTTTATAGAAACTTTCACAATGAAGTGCCTTTAAACTGCAATCATTCTCAAAATATTTTAATACTACTTCAAAATTACATTTTAAACATTTAGATAACCGCAAGCATTGTGAAAAATTACATTGATTTATGAATGTCTTAATTAATACACAACGACATAATATGTATGCACTTAGTAAGAATTTATTTTTAATTGTTTTTAAACGCTACTGCTGATTTTGATTATAAATTTAAAAAATGAATGGCATAGTTATGTTCGCAAGATTGTAGTTTAAATTCCAAGAGACAAGGTTTTTTTGTGATGCAAGTTTCCACTGCATAATGAAGTGCTAATTCAAAATAGAATTTAATAAAATTACTGTTCAATTGTAATGATTGATTTTACTGGAGAAACTTCTTTTTAAATTTACAGAATGAACTTACAGCAAAGATAAGTTTCGAATTGTACAGTACCATTCGCAATCAATATCAAAGAAATAAAATAATTACACGATGTGTTGATAAATTTTGGTCCTACTGATCTAATTGTCAGTTACGAAATTAATTAAAAATTTCATTCAGCATTATGGGATATTTTTACTCCAGTTTGAAGAAAAAAAAGCTGCATTTTTCTTGATTACATTCCCCCTTAGTATCGCTTGAATAAAGTATAATCATAACACATATTTGTTACTTTGTAGTACGTCATCGTAGTTTCTAAGAAAAAAATCAACATTGTTCATTTAGTGGTTAACTTTCCGACATTGTAATGCTATAAGGTAAAGTGCTCTGAAGCTGACACGCAAAAGAACGGTTCCTAAGGCTAACACTCTCAAAGAAAAATGCATTTAAAGTATTACCAATTCTCTAAAATAATTAGAATGAGATTTTCTTTCTTTTTGAATGGTATCACTTCTTGAATATCTTTTAATTGGTAATACTTAATTTTTTTTAGGGTGTCAGCTGTAGGAAGCGTTTTTTGGGTGTCGGATTTAGAAGTTTATCTTATGTGTACACAATTAAATTTTAATATGTATTTTTATGTATAACACTGAAGAAAAATGAAGTAAAAAATGCATTGAACACCGAAACATTGAACACCGAAAAGAATGCCTCTTTAATTTTGAAAATTTAAAAAAATATAAATGAGTAAAGGAAAATATATTTTTTAATACGCGGTGTCTTATGCTGTCACTTGGCGGCAGCACAAGTGGAAAATATGTTTTTATGGTATTTTAAAATGCGTTATTGTTTTAAAGTTTGTTTCAAGGTAGACATACGAGTACATACACGTATTTCATCAGACATTAAGTTAGTGCTATCAACACCGTCCATCCGCCGTCTATAAATAAGTTTTACCACAATATTTCCAAAGAAACTATAGTCACATGATGGGGTCATATTTGACCCCTGTGGTATTCAGAGCAACATGAAAGCTACGGTAGTAGGACGGTTAATTTGTTCTTGGTGGAAGTGAAATGTCAGTCATAGTACAAATTAACTAGGGTAGTAATTAAAAGTAACATTTGACTTATTAGAGGAAGCATGCGACTTTGTTGTTAAAAAGTCTAAAAATACGTAATGCAAAGTTTCCGCATTTTAAAGCCACTTCGCGAATTAGGATCTCATACCGAGTTATATTATCTTAAGTCCGAGTTTGCTTTAATGTTAATTTTCACTGAATGCCCCATTAAACAAGACATTAATAACGCTATAAGAGTCTTTTTTATTAATTAAACACTAATGGTAATATTTCTTGAACTGTTCAAAATTGAATGAAAAATTGTTCTAATCAAAAAGTAAAATATTTAAGTGACGTGTCCTCACCAAGAACTTTCAAATGCAAAAAAAAAAAAAACCCTTCGATTCGAAAATTCCCTCAAAAGTTATTAGGAGGGGTGCAAACAGACCGGCATCTCAAAATCCTATTTCCTTTTTTCTTTTTCTTTTTTTTTTTTTTTTCAATATTTATTTAATTGCTTCACTTATTTTTGACTTTTTTTTATTTTTAACGATATTTTCACGGTACATTAAGCCTTCTTTCACACTTTATTTATGATTTTTTTTTTCTTTTTACGAAAAAATAGGCTAAAAATGACTCAATAGTTTATTGTGTAAAAGCAAAAAAAAATATATTTCAAAGACATATATTTTCCACAAGCAATACTTTCCTTCTAAAAACATGTAATTGAATGAATTATGTTTTAACTGATTCTATTTTAAAGTTCTAGTTTCTTTTGTTTATGAAAAATCTTATCATAGATAAATATAGGTCAAATGTTTTGCGTAATGACTACATAAATAAAAGAAAAACTTAACTGAACAATTATATTGAGTGTTTTTCATAGAAAACGAATCTAATCTTTATGAGCAAAGCTGTTGGATGAAAAAGCTTAGTGTCGTTCCTCCTTTCTCTGAAGCAGCAAGTTTTAAGAGTTGGGAAGTTTCCAGCCCTTTAATGTTTTTCCCTTTTAGGGCATAAACTATATTACTTGTTCGTATATTATTGGAAACTATTACTTTTTCTTTCCGTTTTCTTAAAGTTTAAACCTACGTAATAATTGTTATATGGGCATTTAGTATTGTACTACAGTAAATTCGTGCTGCCGAAGAGTTAATGGGTAGTTATTTTTTTAAAGACAGTTCTTTAATTAACTTTGCTTTATAGTTCGCTTTATTTGTTTTACCCGTTTAGAAGTTTTATTCGAATTCAAAAGGCATCATGGTTATTTTTTAAATTTTTTTTCATGGTTTTCTATTGGTAATTTTCTGTTTTTATTTCTATATCTAAATGGGAAGCAAAATACGACAGTGGGCCTATAAAATAGTGTGTGCTAATCATTTCTTTTAACATTGCGTTTGTTTTACCAATAATTTCTTTTGTAAAACTTACGAACAGTCATCAACAGTTTGTTTAATTTTTGAATTAATATCAACTCGTGTCTCTCATTAACGTAATTTCATTTATAAAAACAATAATAAGTTGTATACTTGATTTTCAATATATATATATATATTGAAAATCAATTAAATTGTTAAGTAAAGTAATAGTTATATTATTATAATTAAATTGTAAAGTAAAGTAGTAATTGTTAAGTAATAACAGTTATATATACATACGTCATTAGATATTACTTTTTAAAAACAATTATTATATATTTTGTGGCAAATCTGATTGAATATTCCTTTCGAAGAAAATAAATATGCTATGCAAAGTTTACTCTACATTCGCATACTTGTTTCATAAGTGATACTATAACTCCGCTTCTTTTATTAAAGCTAAACTATGCAACAAAAGAACTTAATAAAAATATTTTAAAAATTTATAGATTTTTTACACGAAATGGTTTCACTTTAATAAATATTAAAATCGGGCACAAACTGAAAAACAAGCATTTTATTCGACGAAAAGAAATACATTATTGTTTCTTAAAAGAAGCACATTAAAGTTCTTAAGAACACTAATGTGATTATTTTGAGGGTTTGAATTAGGTTCTTAAAGAAACACATTAGTGTTACCTGGAAAGTGATTCATTGTGTTTGAAGTAGTTATTTTCCATATTTACTTTCAGCGTTTTGAAAATATGCAAAATTAATGTGTAATGCAAGTTTCAAATGTATACGTAATGCCATATCTTACAGTTGTTGCAAATTATGCGGGAAAAGTTTAATAAATTTTAGCTTTATTTCTGTTGATCGAAAACCATATTTACTATTTTTTTACTTTAATTTTTTGTAAGGTTTAGAATTTGTTTATTTAGAAAATCTCCGATAGTAAAAGAAATAAATTAATTTTTTATTTAAAATCTGAACGTTCATCTACTTGAGCCCTAAAGAAGAATATAATACCAATGCAATAAAGGTTATTTCCGAATATTATTGCACATAAAACATAAATTCCAGCGGCTGAAAGGAATGCATGAGGATGTAATGATCCATATATTCTATTTCGGCCAATGGGCAAACCACAGGGCTCAATATTTTTCCAATACTCCATTCAAATCCTTTCAGGAGCTTTCATGATCTACACAGATTTTTTTCCGATTGTTATTTGTGTGCTGGAGCAGATAGTCAATGTGCTTCGCTGGCAGTAGGAACAGAAAACGAGACATTTGTTATTTTACCCTTTGATAGAGCATAGATTTAAGTGAGATGTAACACATTTAATTATGAAACTACAGTTTAGTAATCTTGAAGTCTGTTCTTATTTCTTCACATAATACAATTTTAGTACTGTCTAAGATAATTTACATATGTTTGTATGTAAGCCTTGGTTAATAAAGGCTTGGTAAGTCACCTACATAAAAAAGCGAAAACATTTTTTAGAGAAGTGTTGCTGAAATTATCGTTATAAAGTAGTACCAACATTGCAATAACATACCACTGTATTTAGTCTAATTTATAGATTTCAAAATTTGGGGAAAAGAAGAAAAAATGGGTTCAAAGTAATTAAACCAGAACAGCGTTTTGTTGAGCACTTCCGACAATATGTTAACATTATATTCATTAAAGAATGTCATTTCTCTGAATATTATTTCACGTTCGGCAGTTAGAGAATCTTGTGTATAATAATGTTCAGTATTTTGAATAAAAAATATATTTCTTTTAATTTCATTTATTCTCTCTCTCCTTTTCTTTCAAGGTATTGGATTCGATATCTAGTTGATATGTTTGTTTTATGCTCATTGCGTGTTTATGATTTCGATGTTTTATTTATTTATTTATTTTATTATTATTATTATTATTATTTTTTTTTTTTTGATGCGAAAATGTCAAAAATAACTTATTGCAATAAGCTTAATTAATAAAGAAAATCCTATTGCTGCATTAATAAAAACAACCGACGTTCTCTATTGAAATATTACAGAAATGTCACTTTTTATAGAAGCTTTTTAAAAGGTACGCAAATGTTTGTTTTTTTTTTTTATATTCTAATATCGTAAAACTTATTCCGTGCTCCTTTTATAACGCATAGAGAAATCTGACCCATTTTGACTCGATAATGTTGAAGAGTGAAGATAAAACTATGGGCTGGGACTCGGGAACTATACTTGTTGATATCATTTTGTACATATTTAAATTGTATTTTAAACATAGAGGTCGTACCAATTTATTCTTATTCATAATTTTTAATTGTTTTGCTTGATATTCGTTTTATAAGAGGCTTTTCATTTTAGCAAGAAATCACCTTTAACTTCAACACATAATAATTTTCAAATTGCTGAATATTGTAAATATGAGCAAAACCTATACATATTTTAACTTGTCGAATGCATATAGTTCAATCAACATCTTATTGAAACACACTCGCTCAAAGTATCGAGAAACTTTTTGTTTTAGATAACACCGAAATATTGCAGAAAAGTAATTTATACTGCTTAATTGTCTACTACACATTCAAAATTTCTATTATTTTTTTGAAAAATTGAAAGAAATATTTTTTAATGCAATATGCCTTAAAGGTGCAGAGAAAACAACAAAATCAACAAAACATAAGAGGCTTAGTAGAAAAACAACGAAAACAGAGAGAACATTTCATGGGAAAGAGCTTCCAAGATTCAATGTCCTCCCGATCGTCATTCGAGAACAATCTAAAAGCCCCCTCAGGGGTCAGAAAGGAAGAATATGATGACGCTTAGCCATCGGATGCGAATTCAAGAGGGTGGTCAACGGACCGGAGATGGACGTTGGTAACAACATGAGACATTCCAGTCTTCCTATTCAGAAGAAAACACGGCTCTCGATAGAAAACAAGTGCTTGATTTTTCCACTTCAAGCTGCTACTATCCGTGACTTGGAGTTGTTTCCTGTTTTCTTATCAGTGCAAAATATGTTACACATTGCGATTTTACCTGCTTATTTTTGGATTTATCTTTTGTTTTTAAAAGATTTAATAAGATTGCTTTGATATGTGTGTGTGGGGGATGTCCTGAATTTTTTTCTATATGACACGAAGTTAATTCTGGAAAAGAAAAAAAGTTTTATTTTCTTGTAAGCTTTTTTTTTTTTTTTTTTACGGATCGTAAACACTGAAAGGTCGGGGTGAATGAATAAATTAGCTACAAAATTGTAACGTGTATCATAAATACTAGCTAAAATGAATTTAACTTATACCTTTCGGGAAACTGGAACTTTCTCTATCTTCATTTGGGGAGAAACTGGGACACCCAGAGGTAACCGATGAGATTGAATGCTGGATATTTTCCGTAGTTCAATATTGTTCACACTTTATCGTTATAAACTTGTCAATTTTTGTCTTTTACGAACAATATCCACACAAAAAAAAATCTGTTTCAATCTTTCATCAAAAAATGGTGAAATTTAGCTGCAAACAACAGTTGGTACTAAATTCAAGCACATTCAAGATGAAACTACACCATTATAATGGTTAAACTTAGTACCAAATGCTGGTCGCAGCTAAATTTCAATATTTGTTTTTTGTGAAAGGTTGAACTAAAATGTTTAACAGTGCACAATATAAGCAGGGGGATATCTTTTACTGCTGTTGCTTATATGATCCGGGTGATTTAAAAAATCTGCGAAGAATATCGAATTCCTAGGTAAATGCATTCACTTTAACGGAAATTAGAAGTGTTAAGGGAGGGGGGAGGGACATATGTGTTGACTAATATAGTTTCTGTGCGTTATTATTTTCTTTTTAGTACAGCTTGTGATTTATTAAATAACTCTCGTTCAGTTCTCGAAAATAATATATAAAATATTCGGTAATTGTGATTTTCTCCTCAACACGACATTAGACTTTATGTTTATAAGATACATGAGCCTAATATTGATACAACTCAATCAACTTCAAATGGGAAACTGAAAACAATGTAAATACTTTTTCTTCGGAATTTCCATAGCAAACTTCAAAATAACAAAACTTGAAGGAAAAAAAAAAACAGAACAGGCAACTGTAAAACGAAGAGCTTTGCTACGGATTTCAAGTAAAATGTAATTGAACGTATATATGAAATTATTTTATAGTATAAATTACATGCTAAGTGTACAAATTAAAAAAATAATAAAACGCCAACCAGCCAAACTTTTTTAAAAGAAAGTTAATGTACTTATGAGATATTTCTATCTATTCCTCTCAAATTCTTCTCTCATCACAGTACTTGCTCGCTACTAAATATTGCAAAAATACAATTTTTAAGGACTTTATAAAATAAGGAGACACGTTTTTGTTTACTTCAGGATTTACAAAATCAATTGTGACTAATAACTATTTATATCAGCTGATTTTGAAAGGCGAAAGAGTACACCTCAAAAGAAGCATTTCGTATTACCTTGAAAAACGTCGTAAACGATGCAAAAAAATAAACGCATTTCAATACCAAAAATATATATTCATCTTAAATATTAGTTGAATGTTTTTATCGAACATCAAAGGATTTATGAATATACAAAATGTTTGTTTACTTTCCCTGAGCAAATATTGTTACTGAACAAATTAAAGCGACATGCGTTGCTTTCGAACTTGCGAGCGCCATATTCGCACGAGGTTTATATGTTGTGTAAACATCTAATGAAAATATTTCTAAAGAATCGTTTGTTATTTCTTCTGCATAAGCTAGACTTTTAAAATAAATAAACTCCTTTTATTGATGCATATGCACTCTCCCATACACAAGATTTCATATGGGAAATTACATATGTAACTATCCCGTTTCTCAAAAATGGGTTTTATCTCTATGCGTACCAACTACTGCTTTAGAAATTTATTTCCATTTGAAACATATATCGTTTCTCTTCGAGTTCATAGACACTGTTTTTGAAGAATAATGTCTTTATTATCAGTTTGTGAAACATAACCCCCGAAAAAAATTCTGTAGGGCATACAGTTGGAAATTCGCTTTTCTTATCTTCAGCATAATGTAATACAATTCGTCAGGTCCTAAATTTACTTTTCCCGTACACTTGCCATGCAACTTAAATAAGCGTAAGAAATACGGAGGATTGGCTGTTACCATATCTCCTGTTTCGGAGAAAGTGTGCAAGTCCATTCGAAGAAGTATTTCCCTATGCTTGATTTCTCTAAGCTTTTTTTCCCTGCTGGGGAAAAGAAGATAAAGTGAGATACAGAAGAAGAGAAAATTCTATCTATAAATCCTGTCTGGAGATTGAGTCCAACAGAGTGCGCAAGATAACATCTGGACCTGGGATGAAAAAACTAACATTTCCCACTGAATTGGATACATACGTTTTACTTGTCCGCTGATGCAGGATTTTCTCCACATTTTTATTGTTACAGAAGAGTCTTAAAAGTGTTTTGAATAGGGAATGCTTTTGAAATGGTATCGAGACACTTCGTAAAATATCGCTCTACATTGTATAATAACATAAAGTCTCTGTTTTGCAATTCAGGTCCGCATCGTTATAAATAAGATTTTATTTCTTTATTTGTGTTTCCAAGAAAGTTGCTTCTATGATTTTTTTAGTGTACCCTATGAAACAGCTGTTAAAATTATTTGCTGGCATGAATAAATGTACATATAGGCATGCATAACTTGCTTTTAACAGTAGCCCCACCTTGCTCCAAGCAGGTTTTTTTACAGGTACACGATGAATGTTATTTTCTCACAGCCAGAGTTAGAAGTTTTTAAAAACTTTTAACAAAACGCAGGATTCTTTATAAAATAGGTTAAGCATAAATTTTAATGGAGGACAAATCATGCTTTCATGTCATTTATATACAAGCAATATAACAGTATGTCAAAAAATAATGTATGCATTTTTGTTGAAGTTGACTAAAAGGAAACAATTCTTAAAATATGGGTGTGTTTTTGTCAATTGTTATCGCAAAAATACATAGTGCACAATATTGATTCACTGTTAATTGAAACTTTCATATCTGCGCTTCCCAAAAGACTTCTCCCAAAAACCAAAAGTGAAGTCTTTTTTTATGAGTGCAAAAATTAAGCGTATTAAACTGTATTAATTTGATATTATATTATTAACATAGAACGTAGTTAAGTACATTAAAATAAATGTATTTATGTAGTTTGAGTAACGAGATAACCGTTAGATTTTATGTTTAATTTGTTCATTCAAAATAGTTTAGTCATTTTTTTATTTTGAGTCGCATTTTAAAAATCTTCTTTAATGAGCGAGTAATAAATTACCTTACGTCTTTATATATCTTTTGTTTTGTGCCAAAGTATACATGTTCGTTATTTGATCAATTTAGTTATTACAATACAGAGTTCCATGCAATACAACATGTTATTCTTGTTGTGGTGTATTAGTCACAACTCAAATAAGCGTCTATAGTAATTGTTTTTAGAGGATTTCAATTTTAAGATTGCTTTATAATACAATCATCCTTGATAATAATAATTTAACTTTGTGCAAGTAAACAGTATTAGAAATAAAATGACACGTTAATTTAAAGCACAATCAGCCTTGACTTAGTCGGATTGATACAAAACAAATTGGACGTCCAATTCTATTTGTTGGCAACACATGTGGCCACATTTATACAATTGATATTTTTTTTTCTTGATGTATGTGACTAGGATTAGTACCGTTGAAAACATATACGGTCTGAAACCCAACTTGTTAAACAGAGAGTGCAGTAATAAACTGTCTAAAATATCTTTTTAACAATTCACACTGATATTTTCGGCATGGGATGTTATTTCGCAATTTATGAAATAATCAAAGAAATACAAATTCGGCGAGTTTCCTCATAATGAAATCAAACTTCAATTTTTTGTCGCACAGTTATTTCTTTAATTTTTCCATACTCAGCTAGAACTAGATGTACCAAGTCTTTTCCGTTCGGTACGGTTAGGTTGTCTTTAGACAAAACGAAGTTTCTGAGTACCCATGGCCCTATCGTCAATTATTTTAATCATGGAGCCATGGCTACTTTTTTGAAATTTGAACTTTTTTTCTAAATTTGCGATTAGTTTTCCGCTCTCTTTTTGTGCTCAATTTCGTGTAATATTTCACCCTGTACAACAGTGGAAAAGTGCAGAAGTTTCTGTCATCGTTCCTTGTTTTCGTTTCGGTCTTCTCTGGTATCGTCGTTGTTGGAAAAATATTACTGGTTTTGATCTATGCATTTCTCTTTAGACGCATGTTCTAAAATCATAACGTATTGCTAACCATGGAAAAACAAACTTTCTTTGTTTTTAGGCATTCTATAGCCAATATTTTTTTAAATTCGGTTTACACAACTTCAGCGTACGTACCTTGCTGCATTTTCCCCCTTTCACATTTCTATTGATTTCCTTTCCTAATTCGAATGGAATCCGCTTTTCAAATATGTATACTTGAAACAAAAATCCCCAAAAATTAAAAAAAAAAAAAGTTACGTGATACCTTATGTGCAGAAAATAATGGTATATAACAAGTATGTTTGAATGTGTTACTTAAACCAGTGTGGGATATTTCCTGCGACAGTGTGTCACTCGAATGTTTCAATAGTTTGTTTCATTTTACGTCATGTATTTTATTAACTAAAGTTCATTATTTTAAGTCTGTTTTCCCCATTTAAAATAATTGATGGAAATTTGGTTTGATGGACAAAACGTTAGAGGAAAGAAATACATAGAGACAAAAGAGAGAGAGAGAGAGTTACAACTGTCGTACAAGAAACAAGTTTGTACAAGAAACAAGCAGGCTCGTTTAATTCTAGACAAATTTTTGCTTAAAACTAATCTTTCAACCAATATGGATTCAAAAATAGTATACATTTAACTTTAGTCATTAGTTTTGTGTTATTTTAAGAATTCGTAAGAGCATTTACCAGATACTCCATTTTATGGATTTAATCTTTTAGTAGTGAATCATTAGAATATTATTAGTTCTGATTTCTTGTTAGAATCATTAGATGTATTTGGATTATATCATTGCATCACACAAGTCCTTCTTTATAGTTTAAGGTAATATCTGGATACACATTGGGACTACAGAAAAGAAAGAAAGGGAAAAATGTAAAAAAGGCAAATCGTGATATACTATTTCTAAAAGATTAGATGAGAGTTCTGTTTATGTGATTTTTTTCATAAGTTTACCTAACGGTTTTTCCAATCGTAAAATCCCCCCCCCCCCGCACAAAAAAAAGGGAAAGAAACGTGTCTTTTTCAATTCATTCTTTTCACTTTTTTATTTTCTTTTAAATTCGGAACATCCAATATTCGCAGCTGGCGTTTGGGACAAAAACATTTCCACTTCCTTTCCTTAAAAAATAACAACAATATGGAAGCTTTTATGAAATGAAAAAGCTGCGTATGAAGGATGTTCCCAGTGAATAATGGTACAAAACGATAGTGAGCAAAAATTCTTCAAAAATAAGACTTTTTCAGACATATGTTAAAAAATATGACGGGAATACATTTACACTACTGTTCTGACCTACAATCAAAGACATAAAATGTTATAGATTTTATGACCATCTTTTGTGCTTTGTAGACAAAGAAAAGTCGAAAGTTCTAGTCTTAAACACGGAGGCATTTCTTTTCATGTTGGAACTTTACAGATTTGCCAGGAAGTATTCTTGGCAAGGCTCAGCTTGTAACCTAAAGGGGTGGGAGAAACAGGAAGAAAAGGAAGTTATCTCTTCCAGCTCATGTGATAATAACGATAACGCATTTTGTACTGAATAAAGTACTTCAAGCATTGTGGCAGAGACTGCGATAAAAAATAGTTATTTGTTTTTGAAGCTATTTTGCAGAGAATCAAGATCTTTTCTTCAGCAGAATGTCTTTCAAGAATGCCTTTAACAAAGGAAATAAGCTTTTTAGTCGTCCTCGCCTAATTAACTTGATGGCCAATTATGGTGGCCTTGTAAGCGAAAATGTTAAGAACAAAGAAAATGTGTGTTACATTTATTGCTCTAGAGTCTTTTTTTTGCGATGACTTCTGTTGTTAGCTCAAAAGTTAAATGGTGTATATTCGCGAAATTGTTTGTGAGCATATTATTATGATCTCAGAGTGATTTGAAAATAGCGCTCTTGTTTTGTAAAGAGTGATACGAATTTGCTAGAAGATGTACAAAGTGGAATTCAGCAGTTAGTAAAATATTTTTTATGCGCTTCATTCAAAAACCGTTCCCTTTTTACGTGAAACCTTTTAGAGATACTATGAGTTTCCATATGACCCAGTAAATTTTCTTAACATGTCGGGAATCAAGTACGAGCCGCCCTATAAGAGGAGCAATCCAAACATCTACGTAACATGGTTAATAATTACATGGGCTAATCATACTTAACTAATCATAATCATACCAAGTTAATCATAATTAACTTGGGCTAGTAACACTAGTTAATAATCAATTTGCATTTATTATGGTATATTTTGAATATTATTGTAGGGTACATGAAATATTTTAACCCTTGTGACAATTGTTACGTAAGATATTCTACCTAATTACAATAATATTGGTATATACAGTGGCGTGCAAAAGTTTCGGGCCATCCTATTTTTCATACACATTGCACAGAAATACGATGGTGAAAGAAATATAAACGATCAACTATAGCAGATATTCACTTATATTTGAAAAGAACGAGTTATATACATTGATATTACTTTCAAATATTTATTTATTCAACCTTTTTTTTTATTAATGACTGTGCAAAAGTATCGGGACACATACTACTTTTTTAAAAAATGGAAAAAAATAAAGGATAATTGGGGTTAAATGTCTTGTACTCCTTCACTCGACTCAATACTTTGTTGCCATGCCCTTAGCAGTAATGACTGCAGCCCACCGACGAGGCATTGAGTCGATTAACCGCAAGATTCGCTCTTTCGGCAATTACTCCCACTCTTGTCACAAATGGTTCCACAATTCCGGCTTGTTGGAGTGATTTTTCGTTCCAACACGAAGCTTTAGGACTTGCCACAAGTTTTCAATGGGATTTAAGTCCGGTGACTGCGATGGCCAGGCTAGGAGGCTGACTTTTCGGCTCTGAAGAAATTTTTTCACAAGACGCGAAGTTTGTTTTGAATGCTTATCTTGTTAAAAAATCCAACCACGAGGCAAATTTTTCTTTGCATATGGTCTAGCAGAATGTTCTTGTACATTGCAGCGTCCATATTGCCGTGAATTTCCAACAGCGGACCGACGCCATCAGCAAAAAATGCTCCCCAAACTTTGATGTTTCCTCCACCGTGTTTAAAGTAATAGTTTGATACCTTACTTTATATCTAGAACTTGTTGGAGGTCTTACGTATTTCCTACCACCACTTCCAAACAATTGAAATTTCAATTCATCAGAAAATAGCACTTTCCACCAATCCGATGCCGTCCAGTGCTCATATTTTTTCGCAAAGTCCAACCTAGCCTTCTTATTCTTTTTGCTAATTAATGGTTTCTTTACACCAATCCGTCCAATCATCCCTACAGCAATCAGACATCGAGACACTGTACTCTGGCTAACATCGGGTAGATTTTCACTTCGTAATTCTCGTGAAATATCGGCTGCGCTTTTTCGAGGATCGACAACACACTTTCTTCTTATAATTTTGTAGACACGACTCAAAGTTTTTCGCGGATTACCCCTCCGTTTTTTATCACACGGTTAGTTAGTTGTTTTATACTTAGAAATAATACTTTTAACAGTACTTTTACCGACAGATAAAGCCCTTGCAATGAAACGTGAACTCTGAAGAAAGTTTCTCCACGATTTCTCGAACCTGAATATTCGTGTGTTTCTGCATCGTCGCCACAAGAAGACTAACTTTCCTTTGTGTAGCATGTTTTGAAACCAGCGAGCCTAAAATGTAAACAAACCGGGAGTACAGAGCCGCGACGAGTAGTGGCCCAATATTTTTGCACACCGACGAAAGTCATTTTACATAGTACACGTAGAATATGCTATGAACCAATGTAATATTTGATGTTTCTGTGTATATTCCAACTCTCTCATATATTTCGGACAATGATCGAGTGGAGGAATAACATTTTTTAGAAATCATATGGAAAAATCAGAGTGGCCCGAAACTTTTGCACGCTACTGTATATATATATATATAATTATTTTTGATTGGAACGATGTTTATTTCTTCATTTGTTTTTATTGCTTTGCTCTAGTAGGGATTGGTTTACCACATTGAATTCAGGGGCTTTTCCTTTCTTTCCTTTTTTAAAATTTTATTTTTATTTACATTTTAAACTTATTTAATTTAAAGCTGGATAATCTATTTAGTTTCATTTAGTACAATTTGTTTTGGTGAGGCATCTATCTACATGTTAAATGTCGTTTCTTTATTATTTTTGTAATGCTCTTTAATCTAACTGCTGTTTTTCTTCTCACGAAAGTATGACGCGTTCACAGCAACAATTTTACTAGCTTTGTTATTTTAACGTTATGCGCTTACTCTATTACATCTATATAAATAAAAATGTAAGTGTTCGTTTGTGCAAGCTGAAAATCTCCGAAAGTACTTGACCGATTGGTTTGAAATTTTGCACGTAGACAGAGTGATTCAAGCGGATGGTTTATAGACCCGTTAGAAAAAAATCCGACAGGTAGTTCCTTTTTTATTCCAATTTAAGGTAAAATTTCTACAATAATTTCCCATTATGGGGATGAAAAAAATCCTTGCACATATTAATATAATATATCGATCGAAAGCGCTGATTTTTCTGCATAAAATGGAATTTGTTCGAAGCTTCTAAGTCAAAAAGAACGCCAGTTATAAGCTTTTTAGTTCGATTTTTTAAGGCTTACCTTGATCCAAAAATAATAATTAGCAGGTTCCTCAACACCGGGTAAAATAAGCTATATAAATAAAAATGTAAGTGTTTGTTTGTTCATACAAGGCTGAACGTGACCCAGTTTACGGTTACGATCAAGTTCAGCATTGGTTCCTAACCTCAAATCTCCGTAAATACTTCGATTGCTTTGAAATTTTATCAGAACAAGTGTTTTAATATATCGCTTTTAATTTATTTCAACTTTGATTTAAATATTTCGGTTTTTAGCCTACTTTCCCGTAAAAGTAAAAAAAAAAATAATAATAAAGCATGAAAGAAGGATTAATGTATCGTGAAAATATCCTTAGAAATCAAGAAAAGTCAAAAATAAGTTAAGTAATTAAATAAAGATTGAAAAATAAAAAATTTGAAAGTAGGGTTTTGAGATGGGGAAAAAGTGTGTCGGTCGGTCTGTCTCTCGGTCGGTCCCCCCCTAATAACTTTTGAACGAATTGTCCGATTGGAAAAATTCTTTTTGCATTCGAAAGATCTCGGCGAGGACATCTCATTTCTATATTTTACTTTTTGATTTGAACAATTTTTTGTTCAATTTTGAGCAGTTCAAAAAATTTTAACATTAGCGCCTATGGACAAAATTGAAGCAAAATCTGTAAACTCTGGGCACAAGAGCCAAGTTCCTATTGCAAGCTTATTGAAAGGAGTTCTCGGCGTGAAATATTGATTTGAACAGTTTTTGTTCATTTTTGAACAGTTCAAACAAAATTAACATACCGCATACGGGGAAATTTCAATCCTATATAATTTCTGATCTAACGGACCGATTTGCTTAGAACAAACTTTATCGGAAAGTTCTTATGACGTAGAAGATGTACAAATAGAAAGTTCATCCAGAACTAACGAGCCTATTTTCCTATAAAATTTTTTGATCGGGATTTTCAAGAATATTTTTTAATTAATGAATGATTAAATGAATAAGCAAAAGAATGAATGAATAAATGAGTGAATAAATACATGAATGACTTAATAAATAATGATTGAATGAATATGTATTAACCGTTGAAAAAGGTATATTTGAAGCAATTAAAAACTAAAGCTAAACGAGAAAGACAGAGAGAGAGATAGCTAGATTATAAATTTGAATTCGGTGTATACGGGAAAGTAGGCTCGTATAGTTCTAGACGGAACTTCTTGTTAATGTTTTATTAAGGAGAATGAGCCACTGCAACTATTGGCAGGGTAGAGCTATTTTCATTTTGATTTAATAATTTTTTCTGTTTGTATTTAAGTATTTGTTATTATTTTTGCACTCGAAGATTAAGGGGAACTTTAAAACAAAGACTACTTATTTTGAATAGCAACAGTTTAATTCAGCTATTTTCATTTTGATTTAAAATTTTTTTAACCGACTTCACAAAGGAAGGAGGTACACTCAATTGTACGTATGTCGTTTTTTTTTTTTTTGTTTGTCCACTCATAACTTCTTACCGGATGAACCGATTTTCATGATTTTTTTTTTTTAATCTAGGGTGGTTTCCCAAAGGTCCCATACCTTGGTTTGACCATATTCGATAATTAGAAAAAAAAGTAAGGAACTGAAATGTGGTAATTTTTTTGCTTTTTCATCCATAATTTTCGACTAAATGAACCGCATTTGATTATTTTTTCTTTGATCGATAGAGGGTCGTCTTACTCAAATATCGCGCATCAGTTTGACTACATCTGTTTTTTTTTAGAAAAAACGTTATGGGTGAAAAATATGTATTTTTTCATTTTAATTGGAAAGGCTAAGCTCGATTTGTCTTTGTTGGGAAAGTTGTTAATAAAAATGAAACTCATTGTTACATTAAAAGCAATTATAACAAGAAATAGACTGAAGGCTTCTCTGAAGAAGAAATTAAATCCAATCAGTTTTCTTGCTCCAGTGACCCTTTGAAATCGGTTTTAAAACGAAATTTATCTTACAAACGGTTAGTTTTTAGTGTCATTCCCTCAAATGTTTCCCCTTTGATATGTATGTCTTAAAAATAGAGTATTTATATAAAAATGTATTTACACTAAAAATAATAAAATAAAATAATTTTTGGAAAAAATAGAACTGACTTCAAACTATAAATTGCAATGAAAAGTAAAAAATAACATTATTCTTTAAACAACTTCGATACGACTTTTAATTATAATTTTTGAAGTCGGTGCAAAATTATAATGGATTTTGACGCATTATTACTTTTGTAACTATGAACCAATTACAAATATAAATAGCGTAGAGTTTGCAACAGTTTCAGTGTAAAGTAACGCATGGTGTAATTATAATTAGACTGTCATAATTTTGCACCGACTTCAAAAATTATATTTAAAAGTCGTATCGAAATTGTTTAAAGAATAATGTTATTTTTTACTTTTCAGCGCAATTTATAGTTTGAAGTCGGTTCTACTTTTTCCAAAAATTATTTTATTGTTTTTTCCGTTTGTATTGAAGTATTAGTTAGTACTTTTGCCCTCAAAGATTAAATGGAACTTTAAACAAAGATTACTTATTTTGAATGTTAACAGTTTCATTTAGCTATTTTCATTCTGATGTTAAAATTTTGAAGTATTTTTTAATTATTTTTGAACTTGACGATTAAGGGAACTTTAAAACAGATTATTTATTTTGAACGGCAGTTTTTTAATTTAGAATTTTTGTTGATTGTGTTTCTTCTGTTTGGATAAGGCTTTTGTTGGAATTTTTCAATGTGCTGAGCCAGACAATATCAGAATCGTCCCCGACAATGGAACAAAAAAAAAAAAAAAAAAAATTGCCCACAAGCATTGTAAAAAAAAAAAAAGCTCAAGACCAATCAATCAAATTGAGCAGTTTAGGTTTTCTCATGTGTACAGTTATAAATTGCGTGTTCTAGAATGGGTAAACCAGACAATCTATATTTTCAGACAATGAAACAACAAGCATTGTCAAATGAAACATATATGTGCTTTTTCTTGCTTTTCCATAGAACCATGCTGAGCCACAGCAACGCGTGGCCGGGTACAGCTAGTATATATATATACTAGGGGAACCCACGAGGCGTTGCCCGTACTAAATTTTTTAAACGTCGCCTACGGCGCTGTCCTTGCTGAGAGTATAAAAAACGTTGCCTGCCGCCATGACCAGTTACAAAAATTTAAGTTGCAGAAGCCCCAAATACCCACTCCTCTAACTTCACCAAAGAGCCTTGATAAGAATGCTGTTCTAGCTTAGAATGTAAAAAAAAGTTGCATGAGGCGCTCACTTCTCTAAGAATGTAAGAAATATCGACTGTAGCGTTTCGAAAACGTCGTCTGTCTATTCGTCAAAGAAAGAAAAAAGAAAAAGAAATAGACATTGTCAGCGCTTGAAAAAGTGATATAACATATAAAAGAACCAGTTAAGAAAACTTAGGAGCAATTCCGTCAGTAGGGTCAGATTTGTCACCAAAGGGTAATTAAAACTGCGAAATTGTAGCACGGCGTTATTTTTCCTCTGGAATGGGTGTTGGCGATGATTCTAGATTAATTGCAAAATTTTAATTGTAATACATTAATTTTAGTTTCTCGTCATGTTGAACTCTTGTCCCGCTAACAGAAAAATATTTTTCATAATGAAATAAAGCTTCGCTAGCGGTACTCGCATTGTGCATGCTAAGCGTTTAATAAACGTCGTCGGCGGCGTAGGATTCCAAGGAGTTTTAAAAACCTCGGCATTGCTGCAATTAAGAGGTTAAAAAAGCGACGTCAGCGTATAGTTAAATGATATTGTAAATCATACCTAAGAAAGTATGCACAATTTCGTTAATATGTTCCGATTTATCCCCAACTACTAATTAAAAAATTCAAATTGTAGCATGTTGTCATTCGCCACGTTGTTTGAAATCTAGAATAAACCATACGTATTCCTTTTCCTGGCGATATTTATTTAAATGCTATTGCTAAATCAAGGAAATCGTTAAATCGGGGAGATAGGACTTTATTAAGTTTAACCTCGAATTTAGAGCCTATTGCTAATTTGAGAAACCTGTTAAATTGAAGATATGTTTTATTATTGCTTTTACTCTGAAAACGAAACTGATGTCTCTGTTTTGAAAAAAAAGTTGTATATTCAAATGTCCGTAAACCCGATGTTAGAACTTATTTTATGTTGAAATGAAAAATGAACTTTTAACCGTATCTTACGAAGTTTATAAGATATTCTTTCAAAGTTAATATTATTAGAATCATCATACCCGGAGTATTAAAATAGTATAATTATTTTAAAGTGTGGTCAATATGCGACGATTTTAGCGCAGTTTTTGGGCAATATTGTGGGTCTTACAAACTATGGAATTTCACTTACTAAATCTCAAAATAATGTTTTGAAGCTTATATTTTAAAAACAAGTATACCCAGAGCCTTAAGAAGGTAGTTTTGTTTTCTTTTTATTTTAAAAAATAAAGCTGATGCGAGAACAGATAGATAAACGAAAATCGCAAATATTTTCCCATATCCCTGCTTGCAAGCCGCGGACGAAACCCGTCCGCCAGTGCTTTGGGGGGAAATTTCAATGTTGGTGCAGCAAAAATCATTGCAAAATTTTAAAAAAGAAAAAGAAAAAACTGATTGAACAATTGGACCGAATTGTAAAAATCATTCTCGAATTCACCAGAAGACACACAAAACGATTTATTAAAATCGGTCCTGCCGTTTTGGAGGTGTTCAGTAACATACACACGCACAGAAGAATTATATATATATATATATATATATATATATATATATATATTATAGTAATTAAGGTTGATATACATATATATATCATCCCTTTTTATGTAAAATCACTAAAAACGCATTATTTAGAGAAGAAACAGGAGTAATACTTCTTATTAAGGAAAAATGAGCTAACTAAATTGTAAATTTAGTATCTTAATCGTACATTATTCGGTTGTATTTTTTAATGATTTTGGAATATTATGCAAGATAAAAAGACCTTGCGATCTAATAATTTCATGCAGTTTCAAGTCCGTGTCTATGCTCTTATTCTCAGCTCTTTAGTTACTTTGTGCAACTTCTAAGGTTGCTATCAGTTAACGTCAATCTCATAAATGATAGATTGTTCCGGGTAACTCTGTAACTGCCATGATAGAGTGATTCTTCCCCTTTCATACCATTACGTCTAGACAAATGACAAGCTGACCATCGGCCAAAAGAATGGTAGTGATTCACAGCTACTAATTCAGCCAGAGAACTACAAGTACTCAATTCCATTTAATTTGGGAGATTTTTTTTCGTCCTTATCTGTCTCGTTCACAATATATATCGCTTTCTGGACGCTGTTGCACTATAAATTTACTGGAAAGAAGTTTTTTTTCTTTAGTAGACATTGACGCTGACACGTTATGCTCTAGGGGTATTTTGTGGTTAGACCTTACCATTTACGTCAAAACTCAATTCTGAGATTACTAAGCTTGTCGTTATTATTACATGTTTTCTAAATTCCATAGAAATTTTGTCAAAAGAATCTTTTCTGAACGTTTTGTATTCAGAATACCACTTCTAGACTTACATGTTATATATATATATATATAGAAAATGGTCCGAAAAGCTTAGATTAGAATGTGATTTTCAAAATGCCTTTCAATTTTTTTCGTTTTTATACAGAGATGCTTGACCCATAGGATCAGTGTATAGACCAGTGTTAGTACATATTAGATACCGCCTCGTAACCTGGGTCTGAAATTTCATTATAAATGCATGACTGACATTCGTTGCGTAGGAATATTTATATATACTAGATAGCCAGTATATTTAAAAACCTAAACAAAATATACATACATTAATAAACAATTTCAAAATAGCAGAAATTTTTTTCTTTAGAAATCACGTACTTTAAAATGTAATAAAGGGGGAGGGATAAAGGAGGGAAAAACAAAATCATTTTACAAAATGCACTCATATTTCAAAACTTTTGGAAAATACCGCTTGTTATCTGTTTGCAGCTTGTAGCAAATCACGTATATGACTTAATATAAAAAGTAATGACTTTAATTACTTTCATTGATAATTTAATGCAGTGCTCAAGATCAAGAACTTTCTCACTAAACTAACGATAAATGAAAAGCATGTGACATGTGTTCCCATATTCAGCATATAGTGATATAATTTATCCACTGAATTAATGTCTGCAACAGTTTATTAACAGTATTTTTTTATCGTAATCAAAAGAACGGTACGTTTCTTTACCTATCATGCAAAATATCTTTATTTTTTGAGGATATTCTACATTATAGAAAATTAAAATATTTTTTACGAAAGGTAGTTTTGAAATAAGGTTCATTACGTATAATTCTTTAAAAAGACTTAACTTTAAGTGTCACTAAATTAAAAGAAGAAATGTAATTCGCCTTATTTACGTGCGGATGTCTTTGTAATCAAATAAATCCATCGTTGCACTAAGCATTTTTATATCAAGCTACATATTCCCAGCTTAATTGATAGCCCTAAACGAAAGCAATTATGTTTGCATGGGAAGAACGATCCGCAAAGTTAAAGAAATGAAGCAAAAAGTCCAAAATGCCATTAAGGAAATGGTAGGTGCTGAAACTTCAATTCGAAACTTGGGGAGATTAGAAAGTTTCTTCAATCATCTTCTTGCGGAGAAATTTCTTTTGGGTTTGAAGACATCAACTTCTGGGAAGCTATTTTGATTTGCCTCGGTTTGGAGAACACCCATTACCTTGCTTTTCGTCGTTTTATTTTTTTTTTCTTTTTCACCTTCCTCAAGCCGTTTTAAAATGGCTTTAAAACATGTGTAATGGTTAAGACGCTTTTCAAAACGTAAACCTTGCCGTTGCTATTTATTTGACTTTCCTTGAAAACACCTGACTTGATAATTTATTCGTATTTGTCTCAGAGAAAAATATTTATAAATGATTTTTTTAAATATTTTATTTCTAACAAGGATGTTTCTCACAAATACTTTTTCCTCCAAAATTAAAACCAAATATAGGTTTTCTTTTATTCCTCGTTATGTAACTTTTGTACAAATTAAACACACTGTTAAAAATTTTCGTAAAAAATAGTAATATAACAATTTATTTGTTATTTTACCATATTTAATTACAACAGTCGAATAACCATTAAAAGGATGGTACTCAAAACCGCTGATTGTGAAAAACATCGTTTATTCTCTGTTTCTCCTAAAGGACGTTTAATTAACCATAATTTACGAGCGCCACCCAGGTATCGTAGTTAATAAGAATCGGGCGTTCATCTTGGTTTTGGAATGAAGAAGTTTAAACTCCATCGCATAATGTTGTATAGTTCCTTTCTTATCTGAAGGGAGGAAATGAATAGAAGATGAAGTTAGCAATAGTCATAAAAACTGGTTGTGGAAACATATCCATTTTATTATTTTTTGATATTGCATTTTTACCTTTCTCAGAATAAAATACACTTCTCAAAATCTTGGACATCCAGTAGGTACCTATTGGCAAAGCATGGAAGTACTGACTATCCACCGTGGAGGTCGGGGCTCTGTCCCCGTCTCCGGCAGACCTCCTGCTGCACCTCGTCGTCCGCCACAATATAATAACTATGAATGGTTTCTATGCCTCGAAGATTCCACGCATATAGTTAATTACTTTCTGCATTTACATAGCCTGCGGTATATTATCATAAGTGTTACTAAATGGTTATAAAACCGTAAACTTTTGTATTTACAGCTTTTTAACCAAGCTGATTGGAAATGGTTTAGGACCCGTAAAGATATAAATATGTTCCAAACCGTAAATTTAACGGTTAATTAGGTGGACAGACTTTTGCGTGCTATTTAACCGTAATTTCACGATGAAATTTCTAACAGTGCATGTATTTGCCCAAACCCCCTCCCACCGGTTACGTATTTACGCCAGAAAGTACCAGGCCGTAATATTGGAATTGCAGCTGTTGATTAGAGAAACGAGGAACTGAAGTGGTTACAAAGAGAGCAACCTGGTTGGGAGGTTTCGCAGGTTCCCTTCTTGCTCAATCAGCAAACGTAGGGAGTGACAGTTTTGGGGTCCAAGTAGGCACCTTTTTTATGTCATATCACTTTCTGTTGTCACAGTGCAGCTCGTTAAAGGCGACACGGTACTCGTACCTTTTTAATAAATGTAATACTTTTCTAGGCAATTAAAGCTGACATGACGACTGACAACAAGTTAAATTTGGTGTATTTGAAAAAAAAACAAAAAAACAAAACAAATTGAAGGAAGAATGGTAAGTCTCTTAAACGTTGCATACAGTTATATTACATGGAAATCACCAAGAATATGAAAAAAAACAAATGAAGAAAAACGTGGGAAAATATAATAACGCAGTCAACGTCACTTTTTTATTTAACAAATTACAAGAATGCTTATTGGAAAAATACAAATAGTCATGGATAGTGGATTGCTGGGAAGGTACAAAACCATCTGAATAGGTCCTATGCACAGCATAGATATATGAACTAAAATGAATCACAATTTTTCATAATTCAAAATCATAGTTTTGAACGCTGCTTAATATTTTAACCCACCTACATATATAATACGAGTATGAAAGATTCAACTGGTTAAATGTAAGTTCAGCAAATACAGTGAAAATAAGTCTAAAACTAAAAAGTGATGGAAAATGATACATTAACATACCGACGTGTGAAAGCCAGAAAAATATAATGATGCATAGATACTGCTTTGTACGCATCAAATATTTCAGTATAGGGAAAAAAAACCTTTACTGCAGCGTGCTTTAAACGTGATCGCTAATAAGGAGATTTAAAAAAAAATTGCTAGAAGATCATTAAAATATCATTTATGACAATATCTTAGGCATGCTTAAAGTTGTTTCGGATACTTGTAATCCCAGGAGAAAGAAGTTTGTTTAAGTATATAAACACCATCAAATGGTACAAGAAGCATCTAAAGCGAAGATCATGTGGCAACTAGTAATATTAGTACGTAATGTGAACTTAAGTTTTATTTTATCAAGTTGACCATTTTATTATTTACGTTGCAACTGATTCATAATACTTCATGCGTAATAACAATAAAATTTTTAGAAATGACACAGAATGACATAGTCTCAATGGCTTCGAAAAAATCGGATTATTTGATTTTTTCCTGGATACTTAAATTACATGGACACTTAAATGGCATTTTGCTTGCAAAAATGAATCATCTACATAAATAAGAAATAAATAACAGAATTAGGGAAACAAATTATTTTGTATGCAGTACACTACTCATATTTTCTTTCAACTCGAAAATCTACAGATATGCTAGAACTAAAGTCAAATGTTCCAAAAAAGATTCAATTTACATGTGTAAGAGAATATACTCAAAAACTTTCTGCAAAAAAAAAAAAAACGTTATGTTACGAAACGTTATTAACTAACGCTGATATTTTAAAATGGTCGAATATTTCTACGTGCTTAAACAACTCGACCACAATCATGCTTGTCATTTCCCCAGCAATGTCTTTACTGTGGTGCGTAATCAGCATGCTTTGGGCAAACTGCCATTTTGAGAGAATTCCATTTTCATTTTCTGAAGGTTTCACAACTGCACTCATGACACAAATGGCTGTGAAATGTAGGCACTTAATTATTCTAATTAAAGAGCGTGTTGATTCATCATCTTCTCAACGATATTAAGTAAAGCCGTTTTATTGCAAAAAAAGAAATTAATGCTGGTCTCAACTATAAAGTCCTCAACACTTTGGCTGTTCTCCAACTTTCAGAAATAAGGCGTCATTAATATAAGAATTTCTAAATTTTCTTTCACATTTATTTGTGAATTATTCATGCAAAGTTTCGGAAAATGAAAACACTATTTTAAAAAGTATAATTATTTCAAGCTTGAGACAAAAAATAAATGAATAATTAAAAGAAAATAAAATTAAAAAAAGTAAAATAAAATAAATTAAAATAATAAATTAAAGTTAAGACCGAAAAATCCTTCGGGAAAAAATCAGCTGCTCTAATTTAATTTAGAAAACATAAATTAATGTCATCTATTGATATTTGTGTCTAAGATGTTTTAACATTTAATTACAATTTATTTAACCGTACAATTTGTGTGCATAATTTTCTAATTTTATTTACTTAAATTTTTATTTAATAATTATATTAAGGAAATTTAAATTGATCATAAAATACCATGATAATTAATTTGTTTTTATAACATTAATTTGTTTTTAACTATAGTACGTACTTTTAGATTCGTCATTATATTAAAATATTAACACATCCAAGCAGACATGTTATGACACTAAAAGTTCAATTTTGTTCTAACTTGGCAAGAAATCAAGGATTACTATTTAGTTCAATAAGAATGAGATTCCTTCGACTCTTTATTAGGGTAGTTCTTAATCATCTGGACACGTTAAGGGGAAATGCTGAATAATTGGCTAATATTTGAGGATTTAATAATTTATTTTTCCAGCAGGGACATTTATTCGTATGTAGTATATCACAGTAAAAATTTGGTTTGGAATAAAAACACCAAAAATTACATAAATGCAATAAAACATATGAAAATCAAACTATTATTTAGTTCAATAAGAATGGTATTCCTTCGACTAGGGTAGTTCTTAAGCATCATCTCGACGCTTTAAGAGGAAATTATGAATAACTGGCTAGTATTTGAGGATTTAATCATTTATTTTTCCCGCAGGGGATACTGATTGAGGATTTATTCGTATACTAATATCGCATAATAAAAATTTGGTTTGGATTAAAAACGAGAAAAATTATATAAATGCAATAAATGCATGAAAGTCAAATGCTCACTTCCCCCTTTATTGGAGTAGATCTTGAAAAGTACCAATGGTGCGGCTTGTGTAGTTCAGAACAATGGATTTGTAAGAAACATGGGTCTGAATGTCTGATGTTACTAGTCAGACACTTGGAAATCGCCAAAATCTAAATCCATCTACATTTATTACCAGTATCAATGTCAATGTTACACTTCAAGCTTTGTAAACTACGAAAAAGTTACCAAATGGATTTTTAATATTTCTTTTCTTGCTCAATCTCTGAACTTTCCAGAGGTTCGATTCACAACGATGCACTTCACTCTCATGTTATTACAAGACAGAAGTTTCCACGGGCTATACTAGGATTCAAACGACGCTTCTACGGGATTTACTTGAACATTTTGAGACACCTCAAGTATTGAGATGTCCCGACTTACTCTAATATAATGACAAGTACAAATATTAGTACTAAATAAACAGTTTTTTACAAACTTAAGTCATTGAACACGCATCGGTAGTTATTGTCCGTACACAAGCGTTACGTTCTGACAATCATGTTAAATATAAATCTTACTTATTTTTTTCCTGAAAATTATCTTCCATACATAATCTCTAACATTAAATATATTATTGTCGTAAGTAGTGCGTATAAGATTCTACGTGAATGTGTCTTTATTAACAAATAAAAATCTTATAGAGGGAAAAATGATAATACTATGGCTGATAAAAAGGGATCCTGCAAGTGATACTATGGAGTCAATAATTAAACCAAACACTTGCATAAAAATAGTTTAATACATGATGCCGAAAATGCCCCGTTAGTTAAAAACGAATTGGTCGGGAAGCACCAAAGTAAGTTTTAAAATATTTCAAATTATTTTGAATAATTTAACGGGCCTGAAGGCTAGTGAAAGGAATGGAAGAAAATAGTAAATACACAGGTTAAAAAAACACGACTCACAAACTTCTGCGTTATTCTCTAAGTATTTTATTTTGAAAACTAATTTGAATTATTCATTCTTGAATATTTATCTAATATCACACAGATAATGCTCTCTTTCTCTCTCTCTCTCTCTCTCTCTCTCTATATATATATATATATATATATATATACAGTGCGTATCGAAATGATAGGTCCACCCGCATTGTTTCGACTGTTAATTGAGAATAATTCCTTTTTTTTTTTTTTTGGTACAGATAATTCAACAATAATCGTTATAATTATCTAGAAAGCTATTTGTTAAAAATAAATAATTCTTTTTTATTTTATGAAAATTTTTATTTTGAAGCCATTTCAAAAATATAGGTCCGCCTTTATAAATCCTTGTACCAAAACGTGTTTTTCCATAAAAAATGCATAATCATCATAGTTAAGTCTTACTGCGGGACTACGCTGACTGCCGTGGAAGTATTTAAACGGAGTTGAACACCACATTGTAATCAAACGAAATTGGTCGTCGTTGCAGTCTTTCGCTGGTTGAACAGGGGAAAATTGACGCATTTTAGAAGTGTGGAAAATCGAATAGAGAAATAGCTAAACTTTTAAAAAGATCTCATAATGTCATAAACAATTTGTTGAGACTTAGAAGTGCTTATAGTAAGAAAAAAATCATCTGGTCGACTGTCAAAAGTGACACCCCGACAAAGAAGGACTATTGTAAATTAGTTAAATACTGGAAATACGAGCTTATCCACTTTGGCCACAAAACAAAATTCCTGCAATATCGAAATCAACGGTCCATAGAGTGATAAAGAAGTTCGGCAGTTCAATTTACAGGAAGAGGAAAGCGGCTCCGAAATTGACTAAAAATCACAAAGAAAAGCGATTGAAATTCGCACAGGAAGTGATGTGCTGGAAATAAAACTGGCATCGAGTGATATTCAGTGATGAAAAAAAATTCAATCTGAAAGGTCCAGATGGCTGGCAATATTACTGGCATGATCTGCGTAACGATAGAGAGATATTCTCGAAGAGGCAAGCTGGTGGTGGTTCCGTTAGGGTGTGGGCCGGCTTCGGGCGCGCAGGAAAAACTGATATAACATTTGTATACAATCGCTTGAATGCTGCAGGCTATCAACAGCTGCTCGAACAAAATTTTCTTCCACAAGCAGAGCCCATTGGAGGGCCGTTCTACATGTTCCAACAGGACAATGCTCCTGTGCATACTGCGAAGTCCACTTTTGAGTGGTTCCTGGATAATGGTGTGCATATTATCGTGGGCCACCTTGCAGCCCGGACCTGAATCCGGTAGAAAACATGTGGGGCATACTCGCAAGAGCAGTATATGCGGGTGGAAAGCAGTACAACTGTACTACAGACTTAAAAAGATCTATTTCCTCCGAATGGGCAAAAATCGAGACCAGCTGTTTGCAAAAACTTGTAGAAACCATGCCGAATAGGATTTATGAGCTCATTTTGAAAAAAGGTGGACAAATTTCTTATTAATTGATTATTAATTTAATGTTTGGTTCAGTGGACCTATCTTTTTGAAACAGCAATTTCACAAATTTTTTGTTTCGTTTATCATTCCTATGATTTGTATATCATTTAAGCATTATTTTTTCATTGGTTGATCTAGAGTATATTATAAAATAGTACTTAATGCATAATAAAATTTTTTTTCCTAAAATAACTTTCGTTTTTACTGATGGACCTATCATTTCGATACGCACTGTATATATATATATATATATATATATATATAAATGTATATATTTTATAGATATAAATGAAATGAAATGATAATTCCAGGACATTTAAACAACATTAATAAAACGTTAAAAAGTACTGATACAAGATATAAAAAGACAAAAAAAAAAATATATATATATAATCTGAAACAAATTACTCTTCTCATCAATGGGCGGGTGCATAACGTATACATGAGCACCCGGAGACCCCCCCCCCCCCCCGCACCTGCCATTGTCTGGCTTATCGGAATTTTAGATGCTCCCCGCATAACGTAAGAAACCAAGAAAAATAGTCCTACAGGTTTCGGAATGTTCAGAAATGGCATGAAAAAGGAAACTTTAAAAATAAACTAAAGCGACGTTGTTACAAATAAACAAAATATGCGGTAAAAAACGTAAATATTTAACGCATTTTTAACGTTTTGTTAATGTTTGTTTACACGTCCCGGAATTATCATTTCATTTATATCTATAACTTACTATATTAAAGTTTGCAGTACAGTGCTGCTTTACCGCCTGGCGCATACTTTGCTAACTTCATTTACTTCACCTGGCTACACTTATATATATATATATATATATATATATACACATACATTAAGCCGTAGAAGATTATAAGAAGCGTCCATTTGAGGGCCCGTCCTCAGCGCTCAAAGCGCGGCAGAATCTCACGGCGCCGAAAAATTTGCGTCACCGGCACGTAAGGCGAAGGAGAGTCTGTGTATGTTTCCTTCCCCCGGATCGCTTTTGTATGCCACCGCTGCATCTGCTTATAAAAGGTTTCAGAAAAATCATCTGAAAACAAAAAAAAAAAAAAAAACAACTCCACCCCAATTTGTGAGGGTTCAGAAATTGAGCCACCACAACAAGTGCATTGCGTGAAAACACAAGAAGAAAAAGGTGAGGAGCAGATGACGATTTACGACAGGATGCTGTCGAAGACTTTGCCAAGGGCGCAGAAATTCCCTTAGAACGTTGCACATTTTGTGTAATTTTGTTAATACAGAGTTTCCTGTAGAAAATAATACAAATAGATTTTTTTTTTTTTTTTTGCAAATTAAATTTAAAATTCAAAAAAAAAAAAAAGAAAACTTGATAGCGGGCGATGATTAAGAATATATTTCAACACATTAATTCATTTATACAGATATGTATTTTTAGCATAAGAAAAATACCTAAATAATTTCAAGGGCTTATCGTGACAATTACATTGCATAACTTTTAGATAAAACTTGTACATTAGTTACGAACAATGAATTGAGTTTGATAAATTAGCAATATAGCTAGCTAGATGCATTGTTTGTACCTTATTGTTTTATGTGCGCGTTGCTTATATCGATTATCATTCATAACGTTCATGATTAATGTCTCCGAAGCCGTACATTCCGTTATACAAATACAAAACCATCTGGAATTCCTAAACGGATTATTTAGTTAAACCACTTTTTCATAATAAACTACATTTTTTTAGAGCTCCATTTAAAGAAGTAAAAAACGCTAAACTAGTTACTATTCTTTAAATATTTAGTTCGATCGCTATCTGTATTTCCTCGAAGGAAGAAATTTAACCGTTTCCAGAGAATGGAAGGTCTCATTTTCCTGCATCTACGTCAATATTTGGTAAACAATTGGAAAAAAATCTTTATCGATATTTCACTATTTCTTTATCCTTTTGTTTGTATCTAACGATCGAAAGCAGAAGTATTGATGCGTTTAGGCGCATTCTGAGTAAAATAAAAACCGTGTTTATCATTGTTTTTTTTTATTGTTTATGCTGTATTCAAATGTATCTTCACATTTATTTGCCTCGCATCAATGTTTTCTTTCTCTCTTTAAGAAAAGTATTATATTTGGCTCCAAAACATAGTTTCTTTAATTGCTTTTTTCAGTGCTTATAATATGTTTAGCAAAGATTATATATATATATATATTTAATAGATAAATTTAGAAATCTTTCTTTGTAATGGGGCTGCGTATGTCCCCTTTTCAGACCTAGGGCATTCAACGGAAATCGGCATACATTCTTTCTTTCAAGAAGCACCACTATCGGTGGATGCCACTACAACTTTGAGAATTTTTGGCGCTCAGTTTTTCCCGAGATGGCAGCACCAGAGATCTAACTGATGCAAAATTGCACTAGGAGTTTAGCCGAGAGTATTCAAGCTAAGCGGATACTCACGGGATATTTGACATGCCGCATAATCACACGACATGGGGGCTGACGATTTTCTGCATCCTGAAAATCCACCGATTTGAGCCATGTGTGATCCTGCTAACTTGGACGTACGACTATCACCCTGCCGGTATGTTGTCTAAATGTGTAATCGAGCCTATTTTTCTGAATTTTATGTTGTTTTTATATTATTTATCACTTTTAAGATGCACGTTGTAATAGTTTATTTTACGTTTAATTACATAAACATATCTTAGTGTCTTTTTCTTATAGAGATCCGTTTCGAGAAAAGTGCGTTTCTTGTAACTCCAAAACATGGGAACGGAATTTTTCATTCCAAATATGTGCTAAATAACGTGGAAACTTTCAACGTAACTAGCTGGCACAAGAGATATATTTCAATTCATTCCTAATATTAGTTACTACATGCTCTTATCAGCCATCTATTCTAAAAACTTTTTAATTTCACATCTACGTAATTTCCGTTTTCCTCTTTTTTTCCGACAGGTCTGTTTCTTATTGATCGAGTATCTTTTCCCGTTATGGTATGCTGAATCCGTTTTTTTAAGTTATATTGCATGTTTTATCTATTGATTAACATTTTATACATCGTTTATCGATATTTTTATTGATATAATATTTTCCCAAGGATTTCCGATATTGTGTTCTCTTTCCCAGTTCGTCTTGCGTATGATACAATAACTGATTGGATAGCGTTCGGACCAGGGGATCCGTTTTCGGACCCTTCACAAAATTCCAGTTTATCAAAAGGGACCCTCCACAAGTGTCCAATCAATCATAACTTATGATTGATTTAATAACAAACCCTTTCCAAAATTCTGAGCTACCAAATCGTACTTTTCTTTAAATTATTTCTTAAATAAGCGGTGGACGGCAAGAACATTTTTTATCACTACATGTTTAAATTTTGAATTTTTACAAAATTATTTGATTTTTTTAATTTTTTTTAATTCAAAAAAAAAAAAAAAAAAGAAAAGAAAAAAAAAGTTGTTGTAAATGCTGGATCGACCCTTGTTTGAGCAATTATTAGTTGAAATATTCTCACAAACTATATAAAATGTTTGTTGCAGATTGTAAATATTTATATGATTCACGCATGCAAATTATAATTTGTGACTGAATTCAGTTTATCAAATGCTAAATTGACTACATAGATTATATTTTTCTCTCGCACATTTTTCCATTTTCAATTTAAATACATTCATCCATCAAATGTAGGGAGCAGACAAACAAAAACACTAACGTATGCCTTTTTTATTATATTTCCTGTCATAATACATAACCATGAAACATAAATAAACAAGTATAAATAAATCTGCTTTGACATATTTGTGTTTTATAAACATGGCATAAATATTCATTTTTGATATTATTTGGATGCGGAGTATTTTTTCAAAGGATATAGCTCATGTGAAATGCCTTTTTCTAGTTCCTTGGATGAATATTATTCACTTTTCATGGTAGAGGAATATCAGAAATTCTCTCAGGTATAATATTTCGTATATTCCGGTTTGCCAGAAGAAAAATACGAAGCAAAAAATATGTAAATTGCAATTGCAAGAACATACGCTTTTTCTTTCCCAGACGCTTTCTTATTCAGTAAACTCGGTTTACAAACGTCGCATAAGGTAAAATAACTCCGATTTTGAGAAAGTTGAATTTTAAAAGATTTCTCATTTTTCTGCATACAAAAATGACTCAGGACGCTTTCTTTCGCGTCTGTTTTTGAATTTTGTATAAGAAAAAGAAATCGCATACTTTTGTTCATTACTAATAATATTTGCTTGTACTATGAGCCAAATTATAAAAGCAACATTGCATAAAACATAAAATAAATCATGAGACCATTGTTTATATAAACACGCTTTTTAATATTAATATACAAAGAATATTAAACAAACACTGCCAAGAAAACTTTAAATTATTCCTACATGCAAATGATGTAAATAAGAGATGAGTTTTTCTTATGGGATTATCTTATTATCCTATTTTGTAGATCAGAAAGAATATTTAAAATTTTGCCAGAACATTGCGTTCGAATACTTGCGTGTATTCGTGCGTATATATCACTTTATTAATTTTAATTTCGATTTAATTATTTCGTTTTTTAATGTTTTAATTGAAATATTTCGTTAATAATAAGCAAACATAAGTTAGCTCCGAATGGCAACAGCCGGATTTAGAATTTTCTTCTGTTTACGTTTGGATTAAGATTATTATGAACAAACGAACACTTAATTTTTATTTAGGTAGATAGCAACATTTTAATTTAGCTATTTTCATTTTGATTTAAAAATTTTCGTGTGTGTTTTGTTGGTATTTTTGCACTTAAAGATTAAGGGGAACTTTAAAACAAAGATTATTTATTTTGAATGGTAATTGTTCAATTTAGAAATTTTGTGTTTGTGTTTCTTCTGCTTGGATAAGGCTTATGTTGGAATTTCTGAATGTGCTCAGCCAGACAATATCAAAATCTTCACAGACAATGGAACGACAAAAAAAAATTGTACGCAAGCATTATGAAAAAAAGCATAAAGCTCAAGGCCAATCAATCAAATTTAACAGTTTAGATCTAGTTAGACTAGATTAGAACAGTTAGATGGATTGCTTCTTACGTGGACAATTATATATTGCGTGTTCTAGAATGGGTAAACCATACAATCGATATTTTCAGATAATGAAACCATAAGCATTGTAAAATGAAACATATTAGACATATGTGCTTTCTCTTGCTTTTCCATCGAACTTGTTTATAAAGTTGCTGTAATGACAAAGTCACTTTGACCACACGGTGGCTTTTTTATCATTGTACAAATATCATAATTACACAGCCCCGTTCAATTATCTTCCCTAGTTTGTTACTTCAAAATATGCCTTTTCTTCAGATATGTTCCATGTATTTACACGGAATTAGGAGTACAAAAGTTTTTTCTGAAGAGCTTTGATTTTTTTCCTGAAAAAGTTACTTAATATAAAAGTGCATTATTTAGTGTTGATTTAAAATATTAATACATTTTATCAACAAACAACATTATTTTCACAATACGTACTTATGTTATTGAACATTCAAAAACAGTGTTTAACATAATTCAAATCTGTACAAAATTGATAATGTTTGAACACATGCTATACGTCTAAAAATATATTTCATTTCAAGGTTTACATTTCAATTTAAATATTCCAAATTCTCAAGCGCTCATGGATTCCGCTAATAGTAATGCCAGGTGAAAGAATGGTTGCCAGTCCTTAGGGAATGCACAGGTCTGCAAATGGTAAGAAACCAATATGCGGCTCCATTACAAAACAAACAAGCAAACAATTTAAGTACTCCATTAATTCAAAGAAAAATTACTGGATTTTTTCTCTTGCCAAACGTGCATTATGCGAACGATTTCTCAGCCTTCGTGAAAAAAGGTTTTAAATATCAACTGCTCTAAATCAAGAAGGAATCGCATTCATGCTTCACATATAAGTAATTCAAATAATACGATATAAAGCTGATCACAAGATTTACACCACAATGTTTAATTTGAGTAGAACTCTTTATTTTTTAAAAATATTTAACATGTTGGAATAGCCTTTTACTTTTTATATTATGAAGAGTTTCCTGTTTCTGAGAAACATATTTTTTAAAAACTTGTATTCCCCTTTCAAGCGTACGTATAGTACCTTAACTAGATTTAACCTGCATAAGAAATAAAGCACGCACCAGTTTTACTTTCATTCTAAAGTGTATCTTGAAATATTTTGAAATTTTTTCTTAACACTAACTCAAATTAAAAAAAAAAAAAACATGTATTGCTTATGTCAAACCGTTTTGAGAAACTATGCTTAAAGAGTTTTGTTACCTACGATATTTCAAACACACACTATTGTACTAGCTTTACTTAAATAGTTATCAGAAATATACATTCACTGTCAAAATCGTTTAGCAACGTCAAAGCAATTTGAGATCATTTGGAATATTTCTACAATCATTAAACTGCATGAAGCATATGCCCAATTTTAGCTGCATTAAAGCGTACGTTCTGTAAGTCTTAATTTTTAAAAATGCGTATTTATACATCAAGGTTTTCACTGCTTATTTTTTTCTTTTCGTATTTATGAAAGAATTTAGAGGCTCAAGTAGAATTTTTTTAACACTCTGATCTTCAAAAATGAAAAAAAAAAAAACTTAACTTGCTTTTCAGGTAATTAAAAATAACGAAATTTTTCTGTTGAAAAATACGACTAAGTAATTATATGGGAAAATGTTGCTTTAAATATTACGTACCTTCTGTAACGTGAATTCACTGCCATCTATACGATAAGTTTCGAACTTTGAAGAAAACTTGTCTTATGTACTTTTCAGCCTAATTATAGGCTATAAGCCTACTTAGAGAATACTTATATACTGTAAGGATATTCTTGAATGAATGATTGATTAAGTGAATGAATGCGTGAAAGAACGAATAAAAAAGTAACTAAATAAGTTGATGAATGCATGAATGAGTAAATGAATGACTGAATAAATTAATAAATAATTGAATGAATATGTATTAACCGCAAGAAAAAAGGTATATTTAAAGTAGTTACGAACGGGAAAAAATGTGAAAAAGCGCGACAGAAAGCTAAATTATAAGTTTGAAGTTGGTGTACACGGGAAAGTAGGCTCGTTAAGTCTGGACGGAAATTATTGCTACTCAGTAACATCAACCTTTGCGGATACGCATAAAACGTGAAAGATAGCAAGGAACAAATTTTAAATAGCATGAGGCAATCTCCTGCACCATGTCATCCAACAAAACTCCATAACAAATATATTAAAATTACTAATGGTAGCTTACAGGCACACTCCAACAACAAATGGATGGCAAATTAAATATGATCCCTTTGAAGTGCAAGTGCACAATATAACGTAGAAAATATTTTCCCAAATCTATTCCTCTTGTAAATGGCAGATACTAATGGAATTTAATTAGAGCTCATAAACTTAATCCCCAAGCCTCCCATCCAATCGTTTTGATGTTAGATGGACTCGCTTCATATGATACATCAAGACTTTTGATGTGATCAGGGAAAATTAATGATTATAAGGGAGGAGAATTATTCTTCAAATGTTAAACCCCTCTCTCTAAAATTTGCAGATGTAATTAAAGAGATTGAAGAGTAATCTGAATCAAATTTTATAAGCATGAATAATAATATTTATTGCTCGAATGTGCTTATTTTTGGTGCAACTACGGCTCATTTTCGTACCAGTAATCTGTTTTGTTTATTTGTATTTCCTTGATTATTGATTAAAATCTTACAGAAGCAATGTGCTAAACAAATCTATTATAACATCTTTTCCAGAAAAAGTACTATTACTGTTGCAGCTGAACCTTGTTTTAGCAAAATAACTATACAAAGACCACCTAATGGTCTAATGATCTACGCTGATTATGTTCTTGAATTATGTATATTATTTAATTATTTTCAGTTCCAACAGTTATATATTAATACTCCTTCTAAATATAAATATTTAAAAATCTACTTGGTATTTTAACAAATACCACATAATTCTAACATACTGTTTCTTCATAAAAGCGAAACATACTTTTCTCCACCAGACCCCTACCTGTTAGCCGAGGCCTTAGGATTGCTTACGCACGGGGGGAGGTAGTGGGGTCTACGGATTTTACATGCACATATCCCCAAGAATACATGGTGGTCTTCAGTGGTATCGAACGTGCGACCTTCCAGGTGGAAGTCCGACGTGTTAACCACTAGGCTACCACGGCCCTTAAAGCGAAACATACTATATTTATTGGTCATTCCATAGGCGAATTACTCACGTACTGGGGGATTGGGAAAAGGAGGAAAAAATAAGCTTAATAAGGGATATATAATGACTGAAAATTGCATTTTAGTGATTTAAGTGGGGAAAAGGAGGGAAAAAATAAGCGTAATAAGGAATATATAATGATCCAATTCACTAAATATAATCATTTTAGTGATTTGGATTAACAAAGAATCCCCTTTTCAATGCAGAAAAAAAAGTACATTCGGTTCAAGACAATAAATTACATTACACCCTCGGTTTAAGTGACATAAGTGCGTTACGTTTTAGCTTTCTTCAATTAAACTGCCGTTGTCTTGTAATCATTTTTCCCCTATGCACCGCAACAAAACCTAAACGGTTATCAAACTGTTCATTTTAAAACTAAAATGATTTATTAAGTATTGTTTAGATTCTTACTATTTTTAATTGACTACAAAGTTGGTTGAACAATATCACATTTTTCTTAATTTTAATCGTTGCAATCAATTTTTATATCTCCTTGTTTATAGTCGAAACGTCTCACTTACACCATAAAAATACAATGCTCTTACTAGGATAGATGTAACGTTTCCATTCTACAGCAAAAGTTAGGGAATCAAATTTAAGTAATAATGAGAATAATATCTTCATTTATTGTTTGCTGTAATTTTAAAAGTGTGCTGTATCATTAAAACGTCTAATTACACTTATTTTAGAGTAAATATAGCATTTGTAACAAATTAGTTAAATTCAAATTTGAAGTTCAAATTGATCATAAAATGTAATTGAGATCTTTCGTTTCGTTCGTATAAAAAGAAAGCAAAGTATTTCAACAAACTTAGCTTGTAAACTTAATTTATTCCAAGTATTTGGTGTTTTTTCCCTTTAACTATTGCAATTAAAAGTCACATATTATGCAAATAAACTGCTGCCTAATCACACATTGCTAATTAATCCTAATAAAATGATGGAAATGTAAACTCAAACTCGTTATCAGAGGGGCAAATAGTATGATAGCTTTTGATGATAAATAAATTGGTTTCGAATTAATTTTCGTTTGATGTTTGTGCTCCATTAAATGTTGATGGTTTTTTTCCTTTTTAATCTGCTGGCTTCTTCAGATTTTTTTTACATACAAAAACAAATTTCTTCAAGAATGATTTATGCTAATAGTCTCCACGAAATGGTAGAATACACGCTTGAACGAACACGGGACAAATACTCACGTTCTCCCCTACAATATCCGTTCCACTAAATATTTATTTTCTAATGATTTTCAGTTTTTATTATTAGCCCTTTTAATTCTTCGCTTCGACGAATTTTGATTTGGCGAATTTTGGCTGCTCTTTTAAATGACACGTATAATGTGATTACTTCTTTCAATTCAAAGAAAATCCAACATTTAACTATCTGAATAGAAAAGCATTTAATGTTTTCCCTAAATTGCATCATTAACTCTTCTGCCTTTTCTTTTTCAGTTTTGGGTTTGATAACAACTTAAAACGCACTCGCACTTTATTAATGTCGTCATCTAAAAAGAAATTAGTGTAATAACAAAAGAAGCTCATTAAAAGTTAGTATTTAGACAAGCAGTTTTTTCCCCTTTCATTTGCAGTAAAAGTTTGCTAATAAATTGGCGCTTTAAAATGCCCAAGTGGACTGATATCGTAGTTAACTTCCTAAAGATAGTTTGCCTCTACAGAAGAAAACTTAGATTACATGTTTCAATTCTACTTACGCATGTATCAGAGAGTTCTAACTTTTAGTAACAATTACTCTGCTGAAATGTTAATAATGCAGGACATAAAAAATAAATAAGTTATTATTTTGTGTCTTGCGCGATCTCGATTTTAAACTCTGATATAGTTTGAAAGGACTTTATTTTTTCTTCATATTTAAAGATATCACCGTAAAGATTATTTTCTCTTAATCAGCTACAGAAGATGGAAGCTTGCCATATCACGGCAGATTTTGATAAAATTAGTGTAGATAATCACTTTGTGGGATCTAAAAATATGACTGGCTTTGTTTAAACGTAAATAATAGTTCCTCATATGAGAAGGACTACATAAAGTTGAATAATACGCAACGTGAACTTAACCCATAAATACTATTCTTATATGAAAAGAAATACTCAATTAAACACTACTAAAGCACAATATGCAAATTTTTCGCAGACACGTCTTTCGGACCTCCAAGGAATCACTTTTTTATTGCAGAAAACGCTTTGAATACCTGATGCTAAGCAGAAGTGATCAAAGAGTTCGCTGGTGACTACTGAATTCGTAATATTATTGCTGGTAGTAACAAATGATAGTAATGCGAGTGTCTATGCATGTTACATGGAAAAACAGTTTTCTCTGACACAGAATATTTGTTTGGTCTTTTAAAGGTTCCTACATGTTTCACTACATTCATGCTACATTAATTTGGGGTACAAATTTTGTAAGACAAGACCGGTTATAATTTGCTTTTAAACAGCATGTGTTTTTCATTTTATTATTATTAAATTTATTTGCAATTGGGATATTCGCATAACTTTTTATTTAAAGAACCAGTAAAAGTAAATAAAAAAAATTCAAAATTAGGTAAATTTAATTTTTATTTCAAGGAATAGCAAGAGAAAATTGTGTTTTAAAGTTGGTATGAAAGGATAATAGCTGTTTGCTTCGTCTAATACTCCTTTTTATTCATCTACCGAGACAAATGCTGGTAGGTAAATGCGTAAGGCTTTTTGGCGGATGGTTATTCTTAAAAAAAAGATTAGCGTTATGGTCTGTTGTGTCGACAGTTTCCCTGATGTCTTTCGTGCAATGAGTGAAGATGATAATGAAGTTATAACTCCAGATAACGTTTTGTGACGTGTAGTAAAATAAGCAGCATAAAAGCGGAAATACGTTCGGTGCCAATCAAAGCTTAAAATTGCGACAAGGAAGTAATGCCACTTTTTACGTAGATTCAAACCACACTATTGCATCCTTCTATTTTTTATGCATAACTTAAAATTTTATGTGCAATAAATTTTCAGCTGTTTCAAAATATAAATATCATTTGAAATTTAATAGCCATACAGAGCTAAAACTATATTTTTTTCCTTTACTATACGATACACCCTTTCCACATAAGTTTCACATTCATTTACACACATAGAACACGAATCATGTTTAAGTTCACGAAGCCTTTTGATTAAAAAATTTACACAGAACCACTTACTGAAACGAAGAGGGAAAAACGTATTTTAATAAATCCTTAAAGACATTTTAATCGGAAGAATATGGAAGTAAAAAACAATTTTGTTTTGCTGCAATTACACAGAGTTGAAAAATTCAAATTAATATTAACCGTGCTTTAAAACAATTACTTCCAGCAAAAGTTATCACGAGTTATTATGCTAATAGATCTAGCACACTTGATTCTTCTTTCTGTCAAGTTTATTATTAATAAAAAGCTTATTATCGAAAATTATAATTAAGCCTTATAAAAACAGCTCTTTCTTTCAGATTAGTAATCTTAAAACAAATGACTTGACTTGTTTTGCTAAAAATCTTTTTACGTAAATGATTTCGTATTTCGTGCTTAATTATTATTCAAACTAATTAATTCTCGGTTAGTTACACATTCAACATTTTTATTCCTTTTCATAAATTTCTTGAACGCGAGGGAAAAGTATGCATGCGTTTTAACTGAGCTAATAATTATTTTGTTCCTTAATGTCTGAAAGTGTTGCTAGGTATTTGAAAATGGAATAGAACAAGGTAGCATTTTAAACTTTGCATTATAAGTTTTAATTTTTCCCCAACAAAAACAAATAATAGTATTCTTCAAATAGTACCAAAAATAGTTTATTATTATCTGAAAAGGCTGGTAGAAAAATAAGTTTATTGTAGCAGGAACATTTTATTAAAGTACACATTATATTAAAAAACTTTTTTTTAGCAATCTTAGTTGTTTTTTGTTTCTTTTTAGTATACTTTTATATTTCAAGTATAGTGAACAAAAGAACCAAAAATCGTGTTATAGCATTATCTAAGTTCATATAGAATCACGAGATTAATTTCAACGTATGCTTTTATACTTTATGTCTTTAAATTGTCTGTAATACTTTTTTCAAATACCTATAATAGTATTTTTTTTTCTTTAAATAATTTATGCAGTAAGAGGAAAAAACTGGTTAAATGAAGGGAACGTGTGCACTCGTGTACGTGCGCGTTATTATTTATGCTTCTCATTTTTTAAAAATTAATTGTAATGAGTATGACTTTTTAAGCCGAGAGGAAAACAGGAGTCTAACAAGAAGTTGTACAAAAAAGTAAAGAATAATAAAATATTATCTTTCATCCAGTCATCCGATTCAATCTTAGTTTTATAGAGACACTAATGGTTTTGTATTGTAACGAATAGACGAGAATTTGATTTAACATTCTGCTTTTGTCCTTCATTTAGAGATTTATTTTAACAAAGAGCACTAAACAATCGTATTTAAAAAAAAAAATTAAAATTCTTTATAATCCTTTGTTTCATGCAACAAAAAGCAAAATAAATGCGATTGCAAAACATGATAAAAAATATTTAAATCATTTTTTCTCACGCCCTAATATTTTATGTATTTGTTTGTTTTACAGCAATATTTGCTATTGATTAGTTTTAATTTTATCTCCAACATAAACAGACAACATTATGTTTTTACAAAATACCGAAGATATTTTAATAAAATCTTAAAAGGTTGCTAGAAAAATTAGTTAATTTCATTGTAGTGGTAGTATTATGAAAAATCAGCCCTTTTTATAAACAAAAGCTTTGCTGTGTATAATAAATTGATATAAATTATTATTTTTCTTCTTGAAAATATTACTAAATAAATAAGAAATGAATAAAACTAAAGATTTTTATTCATTGAAAAAATGTTAAAATCAGAGAATGTAAGAACTCGATAATGGTATATTGAAAGGCATAATTGGAAAATAGATCCTTTAATTTCCTGATGACACATCTGGTTCAGGAAGAACCTTGACAAATAGCCAATGTGATCTGAAGTCATTTACATAGATGATCAATTCAACTATTGCTCCTGGAAATGATAGTTATTTTTAAACTTTTGCTGCATAAATCTTATATACATGTCATCCTCATTAGTTTATAAACCAATCAATCCTGGATTTTTAAAAATTTTTTTTTGCTGCTAAGTTCACAACCAGATAATTTTTCAACTTTAACATTTCAGTGTTATCAAAATAGTCATTTTATTATCATCTATTAACGCTTTGCATCATGTGTGTACTTGTGTCAGAGATCACTATATTTTGATGCATATGTGCATTTTAGGCTGAATCGCTTTTCGGAGATATATATTGCACCGAGTGCCCATTGCGTTTGAACTAAAGATATTTTCGCGTCCAAACCTTTAATTAGTTTACATTATGTTAATTTTTAAACAGCCCAGCAAAGTTTAACATTAGCGCCTACAGGAAAATTTCAATCCTATATAAATCCTGATCTCAAAGACGGATTTGCTGACAACAAACCTTATCGGAATTATCTTATGACGTAGAACATGTACAGATACGAAATTCATGAAAAACTAAACAAGCTTATTTCCCCACGAAAGTTTTTATCAGGAATTTAAAGGATAGTTCTGAATGAATGAATGGATAAATGAATTATTTAAAAAATATATGTCTGAATGAATGAATAAATCAATCAATTAATGCTAATGAATGATTAAAAAACTCAATGAATAAATAAGTAAATAAATGCATCATGCATTAACCGTTGAAAAATGTATATTTCAAATAATTAAGAACTAGAGCTAAATGAGGAAAGAAGAGAGATAGCTAGATTATAAATTTGCTCTTAATGTATACCAAGGCTCGAAAATTATATTGCCCGACATGCCTGGGGCATGTAAAAAATCCGATCGGGCATGAATCTTCTAACCTTACATGCCCGGCAGGGCATGTTATTTCCAAAACTTTATTATTTCGTATTTTATTGAAAACTAACCACATCCTCACAGTAACTCAAAATTTATTTTAAGACGTAAACAGGAATTATTTATAAATATTCTCTTACTTGGGGAGATTGTGCTCTGTATTTGTATTAGCACATCTGCATACGAGAGGGAATTTAGTGTCATGAATTGAATAAAAAGTTATCTTTGTTGCAGCTTGTCTACAAAGACAATCAGCAGTCTAATGAGAATTGCCATTGATGGTGTAGAACTAGATAATTTTTAGTCTTCAGCGGCAATAAAGCACTGTTTGTTCAACACCAAGGAAACAAGACATGCTAACTGACATGCATGTCAACAATTAAATTGGTAATACAATTCAAATTGTCCAACTTTTGACTTGTAACGACTTAGTATGTTATATTTATTTGTAATGTATCTTTTCAATGATTTAGATTAACAATAAAAATTTTCTTGGTTCAGATATAAAGCTGTTAATTTAATTTTTTGTTTGATCAATGCTATACGAACAATTCAAATGTGTTTATTAATATGAAAAAAAACAACTTCAGGAGATGTAAAAAATTTGTTCGGGCATGTATGTTTTAGATGAACATGCCCGGAAGGGCATGTAAAATTTTAAAGATTTTTGGAGACATTAGTGTATACGGGAAAGAAGGCTCTTACAGTTCTAGACAGAACTCTTGTGTTTTGTTACTTTGTGTTTGTAAATGTGAATTAAAGTGTTCAGTGAATCTTTTCGAATGCACTATTGTAAAGCCTTGCCTTCAAGTACCTTTTCTTATATTTTTCATGACCATATGCAACAAACTACGATTCTTCCAGAATCAGTGTCCACGAGCTACTACTTTCTCTCTATGGAACCTAGAGCTTCACAAATAGCAAATAACACTAGTAGCGAGATATAAATAAATACGCTGTGCTACTCTTCTGGGTGAACTCCGCCCTACAAATATTTCGAAGTGGCTAAATCAAAGAACGTAATTAGAGTTAGTGCTCATAAATAATAATTTTACAAATTAGTAATTTAATTAGTAAGATGTTAATTAATATGGCAATTTGCATTCGAAAAATATGATAAACACCCAAAAAGATGTTTTTGAGGAAAAGCAACTGAAATTTCGTTCTTTATGTCTATTTTTTTCATACTAGTATGTTTTTCTTTTTTCTCATATAACTGTTTATTAGTTCCTTACCATTTGCAGACCTAGTGCATTAACCATGGACTGTTAACGAATTTTAATGTGGATCCTTTCTCGGCGGATACCTTTAATGATTCACATTTTTGACGCCTAGTTTCGTCACTAGACGTTAGCACCTGAGCTCTGCCAATGCAGAATTGCACCACTAGGAATTGAATTTAGCCCTGAGCACCCCATCTATATATATATATACACTAAGGTGCAATGTTCGGGTATATGTGTGTTTGTCTGTTGGCGGTCTATAGAACAGAACATTGAACCTAAAGTTACCAAATTTGGCGCAGATGTCTTTTGACCCTGAAGATATGCACCTCTAAGCCCACTTTTTAAAATTAGATTTTGTTCTTTTTTAATTCTATGGTTTTTCTATTATCTAAGTCAACGGTCGGCAACCTAAATTGACTGAAGATCTACTCTTCAAGCTTGGCGAACACCAAGATCGACTCGGAGGAACAGGGGGGGGGGGTGCATACAAAATTAATAGGACATGTTCGGACAGCGCCTATATTTAAATAGCAGGTTAATTCTGGTCCGAGCAAGTTTTAATGATGCCTATAAAATACCTGCCTTAAAGTTTCTAAAATAATGTTATCTTAACACCTTTAGCGCGCATCAATACAATATTTCAGATACTAATATATTACTTCTTTTAAATTTGATAAAATACTTAGTTTTAGTTTTGTTTTTTAAGTAAAACACTCATGTGAAATGCCGTTACGTACTTCAATTAACTCTCACCGAGAGCATAGTTAATGTGACGACTGACACTCCAAATTATTGCCAAGTTTTTTTAGGTCCTGCGAACGGTATGACAAAATTATAAACGTTTTCTGAAAAAAAAAGAGATACGTTTCCCTTCTAATTAAAAAGTTATTTGTCCCCCCCCCCCCCCAACTATATAAACTGTCCAAAATGGTGTCGTGATCCACCGAAAATGGACTCACGATCGACCGGCCGATTGCGATCGACGGGTTGCCGACCACTGCTCTAAGTACACTATTCGTAGATCTGTCTGCGTCAGCATTCACTGACACCCGATGTGTCAACACGTATCGTACATGCTGGTTATTGGTTCGAAAGGGCAAACAATATAGCTCTTCCGTCTAAGCTTGAGGGGCCAGACAAGAAGATGAGTGTTAACCCTTCTTTTGGTGATTTCATGTTTAAAATGAATATTTTCACTAGAATGTTACAAAATTATTTACGCAAATATCCTAACCTAATTTAAAAAAAAAAACATTTATGAAAAATCAACAACTAAGACTCTAAATTATTCGAAATCAACTCCTGGTGGAGAAGTACACTTAAGTAACCTGATTTAAGTAACCTGAAATTCATTGTACTCCGATTGTACTCGTAGCTCACGAACGAAAAACTGATTCTATCTTTACCCGGATTTACGATGACGCAATAAAGGATTTTCTCTCGGAGTGCTAGAAGTCATAACCTTAGTGAAATAATATGACCACGGCTGCCAACAAAGCTTTAATGGGTTAAGAAAACTGTAATTTGTACACAGAGATACAGCAAAGATTCGGAGGCATATTGGTTTACATAACTACATTAAAGATTAAGTGTGAGATTAAAGCACTTATCTCAAAAAGTTTAGACCCAGAAAACCCTACCTAAAACATTAAACTCTTTAAAGTGATACTATCTTGTGAAGTTACCTGAAAAATCCGATACATTCTAACAAAATTATTATTTTTGTTAATATTTTAATCACGCAATTTAAATTTTCAATCCTGCTGAGTATCAGTTCTTGCTGATGTATTTTTAAACAGTATAGATACATTATTTTAAAAAATAATAAGGGAAAAAATAAGTTATGCAGGTAAGTCAAAGTTTAATTAGAAATGAGTTTGTTTCCATAACATTCCGATTCAAAATATTGTCTCTTAAAATCTGAAAGTCTCCATTTCATACGAAATAGCCAGAGCACACTTTACCTAAACATGAAAAATTTATCAGTTATACCCCCAAGTAAAATACGTGTTCAGAAATTCCTTGCGCATGAATACTTAAAACGCATTTTTGTGAAAGCCATCTAAAAATCCTATAAAATGTAAAACACTTTGTGTGCACTTGATTGGTTTTGAATTAGAAACACACCAAGGTAGAACTAAAGCAAAATGACATGATTTAGATTTCGTCAAGGGAATTGTGTAGTCTTTTGAATAATTTCATTTTCAAACAGTGCTGATTTTCTCGTCTTCTGCACAAGAGATTTCAACTTAGTGTAACTTTGAATTGGAGTTCTTGTCCTCATTGTATATTGGGATATTTTGTGTAAATTAGATCTAATCTTTTAAGAAAGCCTTAATTTATGTATTATGCATGACAAGATGAGAATGTAGTACTGCAATTTAGTTAATTGAAGACTCATTTATAAGCAATCTTAAAATGGTAGAGTACAAAATTAACTATAGATTTTCTGTGCTAGCAAGTGTGCTCATGCATAATATACAGATTCAAAGGTTATTTATCATTTAAAATTTAAATTTAAAAATATCATTTAAAATTTAAATCATATTTCGTTAAAATCAATTATAAACGTATGAAACTCAATTCATGATTTTGCCCCCTTTGTGTTATTGCTTTTCTCTCATATAATATGAAATATTTTAAGTCATCTAGTTAATTAGTTTGCGTATTTGATAAGAAAATTGTAAATAATACAGGAGATTTCCGGAAAATCTTTTGTTCTGGCTGCACTGGAGACTTTCCTGTTAAAAAGACGATTAACACTGAGTAGAGTATTCAGTATGACTTTAAAGTCCCTATACTCATTTGTTTGCTGTGCTGAATTGACTTCCGAAAACCGGATAACGTATTCAGGAGGAGAGTAACATGAATTAATAATTAATGTATTTTCATAAGTCTAAACACAATGCAACATAAAATTTTGTAAAGATTTTGCAGAATAACGAGAATACTATTATGCGAAAACAGCGTTGGTTGCTGGGAGTTTTACGAAAATTAATTCAAACATAAAATTAAGTGACCGTTCAGAAGTAGGACAACCCCTATTGCGAAATGGGTTCTCCCGTAAGTTGCAGAAGGAACTAGACTGATTCCGCTCCCGAATCGCAGATCACGTGACAAGTATCATAAATCTACTAAAAATCTTGTCCCCAGTTCCTAAAGGAAAAGACCTACCGCAACACAAATTGCTCCCCCAAAATAGCTATTTGCACACAGAGTGGTTCTTTAGGTCCTTAGGACGTACAATATCAGTGTGCCACTGACTACGCTGAGTTGCTAGTTTTTAAAGTCTATCATAATAACTTGAGGGCATGTAATGTGTGACAGCAATACTGTACGCCGTGATGTTTACAAATAAAAGCAAGGAACGTAGGAACGTGGATACATTTCTTTTTTAGTTGTGAAGGGATTTGGAGGAGTGCATCGACGAATGGAGACAGTATACAAAGAATGTGTACTGTCAGACACTTGCGGTACATTAGAGAGGAGGTGATTTAGTGTGCGCTAGGAGCATCACAATTGAGATGCTGTAGAAGAAGACACATCCTCACAAAAATTAGCAAGTCATTTTTTCCCCTGAAACATCTTCGGCGATGTGGTGCTAAGAAAAGCAGTTCTTGGACAGAGTTGAAGACGGTGTTGGAGGAAACAGATTGCAATCTCAGGAAAAGCATTTACCACTTAGTAAACCAGTGGGAAAATATATCAAGTAATTCTATAAAAAAAATATTTTCGGTTCAAAATTTACCGAAAAAGGCAAATTTAATCGCAAAGCAGCCACTATTCGAATGCTTGAAATGGTATTAATAAACTTATTTACCGAATTTCAAAAAATAACTGGTAGCCTAAATGTGTAGTTTAGTGCTCAAAACATAACTATAATTTTTTTTTCATTTTTAACTGGTCACTTTACTGTATACTTTGCAATTAATTTAATCAAACAAAAATATTCAAAACTGTTTAGAAAAAGGCAATGTGTGCAGTGATTTCTCAGAATTTATCACAATTTAACATTGCTCCTTGAGTTAAAAGAGAATCTTCAACCTCAGTGAATTTTATGTGTTTATTTCCTGGCTGATTACTTTCCAGTAACATTTAGGATAAGGGAATACTAAAGACGGATGCGATGGAGAAATCTTACTTTCATGTGAAAATACAGCTTCAGGTAATTTGCATTCCTAATGAATACGCATTGTTGTTTCACTTGCGTCTGAAGGGTTTTAGCGAGAAGAGTTAGGTAAAGAAGGACTGTTTTAGAAGTCTGATTAGTTTTAAGAGTAGAAGCAAAGAGTTGCTTTGTTAAAGAGAATTTGAGAGTTTGTAAATTTTGACAAATGTTGGATTGGCCTGGAAATGTAGTCGGATTTGAGAGAAGCAGGTTGAAATGAGCAGATTAGAGTAAGCATTTCGTTGTAAGAATTTTTTTTTCGTGTGTGTACTACATTTCTGATTGTTTAAAAAATCATATTTCTTCAATAAAAAAGCCTGCATACATTTTTATAAAAAATATAAATAAAATGTAAAAAAACAATCTACAGTTATTTTTCATGCATAATATTTACCTGCAATATATACGTAGTTTAAAAAAGGATAAATGATTTAAAAATATAGATAGAGAGAAATGGTTGATGATTACCAGATTAAGATAAAATAAAAGTGCAATAATTTTTGAGCGAACTCGGGATATGCACATTTAAACAAAAAATATAATTTATCAATTGCTACGAATAGTACGCATTAATTATATATATATAACAAGAAGTTCGTCTAGAACTATACGAGCCTACTTCGCCGTATACACGAATATACAAATTGATAATCTAGCTATCTATCTCTCTCTCTCGCTCTTTGTAATTTTGCTTCAGTTCTTACTTACTTCAAATATACCTCTTTAAACGGTTAATATATATTCATTTACTCATTTGTTAACTCATTCTTTTATTTAATAAATTCATTCCTTCCGAAATATCCATACAAATCTACATCAAAAACGTTTCTTTGAACAATGGTTTTGTTTTGCTCTGGTTGAACTTTATATACCGGTACATGTCTTACGTCATAAGCTTATACCAATAAAGTTTGTTCCAAACAAATCCGTCTGTTAGATCATTATTTACATAGAACTGAAATTTCCCCGTAGGCGCAAACGTTACATTTTTTGGAATTGTTTAAAACTGAACAGTAATGGAGGCAATTCAAGCAACGTCATTGGTCACGTGGCAGAGATGAAAGCAATGTAAACAAAGGGTAAACAAAGGAAGCTGTAGCATCGCTTTACTTCGAGTTCGACAAATCTAATTAAAAACTGCGCCTAAATTTCTTCTACATTACATAAAACTAACATTAAATAAAACACTAAAACAATTATAATAATTAATAAATTTCTTGAATAAATAGTAAATTAAATGTAAATACTGGGTTTTAATCAGAAAAAGCTGGGCAAATCGTCAAATTAATTTTAAGATAACTAATTTTGCCTAGAGAACTCCACGTAGAACTCAATTGAAAATCTTAGTAAACAAAGAGTGGATATCACGTGACAACGGTGATCGTTCATGTGTCCATCTAGCGGTGAATTGCCTCCATTGCTTCAATCAAAAAGTATTTCATGTCAAAATCTCCTTCTAATGAGCTTGTTGAAAGGACCTTGGACCTTATGGCCAATGTTTATATTATTTGTTTCCTATTTCCCTATACACGCTACTGTTAGGATTTTTTTAACTATTCAAAATTGGATGAAAAATTGTTCAAATCAAAAATTAAAATGTGGAAATGGGATGTCCTCATCAAAATGTTTCGAACGAAAAAAAATCAAATCGGACAACTCTTCCAAATGTTAAAAAGGGGGACAGACAAACTGACGGACACATTTTTCCCATCTTAAAATTTTACTTTAACTTTTCTGATTTTTCAATATTGATTTAATTACTTAACTTGTTTTTCAATTTTCTTATTTTAAGCGCTATTCTTACGATACATTAAGCCTTCTTTGATACTTTTTTTCCTTTTCTTTAACTTTTGCTGGAAAGTAGGCTAAAAGAAAAGCTTTTTTAAAATCTACTTTGAAAAAAGGACTGTATCTGTCTGATCACGTTAATCAAATCTAAATTTATGGAATAACATATTTAAATGAGCCCAGTAGAACAACACGGAAATGTTTGTTTTGTTCTATAGTTCGCGAAAAGTTAATCGCTTAATGCACATGGTATGATAATTTGTAAGTAACTTATAAATTTGAAACAAAAAATGAATGCACTAAAATAAAACTGCTAAGTTATTAACCTAAAAAGTTGTAACTAGCTTCTGATATCTTAAACCACTGAAAGTACACAGTTAAGAATTGGTTCAGCATATAACTGATTTATGATTTTTATCATTTGAAGTTTTAAAAAGAAATAAACAAATAAAAAGAAATGTAAAAAAAATAAAAAATGAAAATTAACGCATTAAATACAGCTTAGTTTCTATTAAAAATACATCTAAAAACGTAAGTCCAAGAAATACTTTATTAAACACAGAGAGATCAGCCAAATGGGAAATGTTTATTTTATCATACACTTGGCTAAAAGTTAATCCTTTAATGTACATTGTATAATAATTTTTAAGTAAGTTATAAATTTAGAGCAACAGTGCACCGTTATTAAGTTTGCCTGTCGAACCGATCGTTGGTCTATGTCTCTGTCTCAAAAATAACTTTTAAATACATTCTCTGCTTCGATTTTTCTGCTCGGTAATAACTTGGCCAGGACGCCATATTCAAGGTCAATGTAGTGTTGGCATTAGGATCGCAGTTCACCCGGACTGTATCCTGTGCATGGGAAAGAACCTGCCAACTCTCCCACGCAATGCGACAATGCATAGTAATTCCAAAGTTAGGTGCATAGCAATCCCGAGGTAGAGAATTGTTGTCGAAAAAGACATTACAGCTCTAATATTCATTTTTCGAATTGAACAATTTTCCTTTTTTGTTTGAGTAGCTCAAAAAATAAATAAATGAATAAAATAACAATAATAATTAACAATGGGGAACGGAAATAAATAAAATAACAAATAATAATTACCAAAGGGGAAAGGAGGAAACTGAAAAAAAGAAAGAAAAAAATGTATTAGGTTGTGCTGAGTAATTATAATTTCACATAAAACCTGATCTAACAGTCAGATTTACTTCCATTAAATTTAGCTATGAGTATTTTTTGACGTAAAACGGAATATGAAATTTAATGCCTTCGGAAAGATAAAAAACGGATTGTTTTCCGACTTTTAACTGGTTCCTTAAAAAGCAATAAGCATAAATTATTATTTCAAGACACTTATTTTCCTCTTTCACGATTGACAATTTGAAAACTTTTTATCCTTACGTGAGCATTTGCGTTAGAATTTGCTAATATTCTTAACGTCATTAAATCGCAAAACAACGCGTGAGACAATTGACAGTTTCCGTTTCCAATGTTTTTTTAAAATTTAGTTTGTATTTATATTTACATTTATTTCTTTAGATAACCGCACACAATACTATTAATTAAATAAACCGCACACACATTTTGTTTCATTTGATCACCACAAAACCATTTTTTGATATTCGTATAATCATCATCCAATCTTGAGAAACATACACTGTTCCATTAAGAAATGCCCTTGCTCCTTCTCTGGCTGCGTGATACGAATAGTAGTTTGGGTGCGTTGGTAGTGGCATTAGGTATTTTTGATGCCATTTTCTCTGGGTTCTTTCCTGAGTAGCAGCACATTATACATTACAAGAATAAATGTATTTATCTTCTGACCCGAGAACGTGCCGGAGCAGATGATTATTTATTCAACTGAATCTGAGTGGTCAATTTATAAGACCCATATCACCAACTGTGAAACCCATTCCCCATGTTGCTGTCAAAACTATCAAATTACACGCGCATACCTTTTAATTGTTAAATTATACACAACTTAAAAGTTATATCTGCTGTTGATTGCGTTTGACGAAAATCGAATACGGCTCCCTCTAATTTTCTTTTAGATTTCATTATACATTCTTCCTCAATACGATTTTATTTTATTGAAAGTTCCCCTTTGTGTTGTCATTAAAAAGTTGAGTTTTATGTTTATGTTAATCACATGATACTTTGATTTGTAAATGAAGGACGCCACATTTTCTGTATTTTCTACCATGGTGTTTTTGAAATTTGAAATAGCATTCTAAAAATACCTTTCTGTAACCAAATCGTTTCTTATACTTATCACACGTTTTCTTCAAATTAGGATCGATGCAAATGCAGCATTTAGAAAAGGGGCTGTCTTTTTTGGAAAAATCCATTATAGTGGCAACATGTTTGTAAGGTACCATTCAAGTAAAATAAAATCGTGATCGATGTTGGAAATTTAATATTGAAATCAAAACAAAGGTACAATCTTAAGTTTGTTTCCTCGTTTCAACCCGTTTAACCCGGGAACTTGCCGCTGGTGAACAAATATTTTTTTTTTTTTTTAAATTTCAAATGGCACATTAAAAGGCAATTGAAAATCAAATGATAACAATGATTCTATAAATGATAGCGAGCAGTCCAGTAGCGCTCCCAGATGGATGTCCGAGGAAAGGCGGGGCATCGAAACAGGTGAGACATGTCCATCTCTTCGAGAAGAACATGCAAGGTACAAAAAGGGTCAGTGACCACCTTGATGCGATATAGATGTTTATTTAGGCAGTCATGGTCAGATAAAAGACGAAACATGGCAACAGATTTCGGTGAACAAATATACACTATGTTAATGTCACTGTGGCATTCCACTTCTTCGTCATGAAAAAGTGTGATTTCGGTTAGTTTTGAGAGGAGTTCTTTAACCAAGAAGGTCCCACACACCATTTTGATTGGACTAGCATCTTAACGCTGCAATCCCGAAATCGAATGTTAGCGAGATTAAAATGGGCAGAAATGTGATTCCAATCGTTTGGATTACTCAATTGACGAATTTCCTTTACGCGATTGTAAACAAAGATTTCACAGTTCTGTTTTTTTTTTTTAATGCAGTAAAGTGCATTACTCGAATCTAACCAATAATAGGTGATAACTTCTTCCATGCCTAAATTCTCTTTGACCATATGACACAATCTTGCGGATATGTTGCAGTCTAATAATTTTAATCTTGGTATAGATACATATTTCAGTGGATCCTTTATCGGTCATGTATCATATGACAGTCTGTAAAATTAGTACTTTTAGATCTCAAAAATATGCACGCAGCATACGCTTTTTCAGAAGCATCGTACAAAACATGCAATGACAACAATTCGCTATTTTCCTGATTTCTCATTAAGCATCTAGGAAGATAAATGTTATTAATACTTTCAGCTTATATTCTTAAATTGCTCATGGATGATGGCAGTTCTGAATCAACTGCTACTTTTAATTTCCAGCTCTCTCGTAACAATAATTTTGCCTATCAAGTAAATCCTATCGGATCAAAGATTTTGTGAGCAGTCGACTAAGTAATTCCCTGTGTTACTAGTAGGTCTTATCCGGAGTTAAAATCTTTTAAGTCAACAGAAAAAGTGCCATCCCTCAAGTACCATTTTAAACCTAGAACCGAGAAATTCCGATCTTCTGCTATTATATATCTATCACTACTACGACGACTACAGGTGAATGCTCCCCCCCCCCTCCCCCGTAAGTTGAACTTTGCAGGTCGAAGGATTTCTTGTGATTCAAAAATAAATTTATTTAATTCTTCTTCAGTATTTACACCGAAGCACCGAATTACCTACTTGGCATTAAGCACATAATTACCTACTTGGCATTAAGCACATAATTACCTACTTAGCATTAAGCACAGAATTACCTACTTAGCATTGAGCACATAATTACCTACTTAGAAAGATCTTAAAGTTTTTGCTTTCTTTCCATATATTCTGCGGGAGCATTATTGATGTGAAATTCCAGTGTCGATCTCAGTAAGAAAGGGATTGAAGAAATGCCACAAACTACTCGTCTATGCTGAAAAACTCTTGACCCTTCTGTCTATACACTATTTAATCACAAAAACTTCAAGTAAGGTCTTTCGTTTTCATGCGTTTGTTCTGCATAAATGCCGTTTAGCTATAATACAATATTTACGAATCCTAAACCTATTCAATATAGATGGAATCACTTCCACTAAATTGAGTCTCTTTTCTAGACAATCGTTTAGGGATGGTACATTTAGCAGAGCCACCAAAGACTGGTCTTACCTTAGAAGTCGAGGTTTCCTTAAATAAAATGACGACATTGTAAAAAAATTTTCTTCCTCTACACTTTTTGAATAATTTACCTCTTCAATATTCATTTACCTCTTCGTAATTAACTTCGTCCTTTGTGAAATATTTCTGAAATGTTATAAAGGTCTAATCTAAAATCTGATCTCCAACCTACCTACATATCTACCTTCTAGAAAGTTTCCAAAAAATGCTCTTTAGCAGCTTGTTTAAGCTGTTCTCTAGATTTCCTATGATTAGGATCTTAAACTCCGAGAGTATCTAGTCCCCATAAATCCGAAATATCTAACTTATTAACATGTAATGTCAAAAGTATAATTGAACTGTTAGTTTCCTGTTCTAACCATAGCTGTCCATCCCAGTCCGGAGTTAATTGCTACCAAGCCCATAGACAAATTCTTAAATTCTCATGTAAGTAATTTTCTTAACACTTTACCGACCGGTAGCGGTTCGAACATACTATGCCCTTTCACCGCCCGCTCACCGAATCTAACAGAAAGATCAAAAGTCGATTAATCGACGGCCGGTCAGTATGCGCTGAGAACAAAACGTCGATTAATCGACGGCCGGTCGGTAAAGTGTTAACACATTTGTCCCTAATAAAAGACGAATTTCATTCGGATCCTTTTCAAATAAGCAAAGGTTTTCAATACAGTTAGAATCTTTAAATGTAGGCATTAGATTCGCACATTTTTCTTGACCCATTACACCTGATTTTTAGACGAAACTCTTCTCAAAATTGCTTAATTCAATGGAATATTTTTTAAGAGTTGCACTTTGTTCAACCCCACAGAATAGGACGTGCTGATTGATTCCACTACAAATTTAGTTACGTAATTTTTCTGAGTGCATGGGTGGTAAGTCAATATAATGAAATATAGTTTTTATTGGCACACACAAATTTAATGTTTGTAAATAAACTTTTTTTGAAACATGAATCATTCGCTTACACACTATTTTCAATCATTTTACTCTGACTATCATGTTTTGTTTCATCTTCATTAACATCCTTTCTATAAATACACATTGTTATGTGTATGAATTAATATAATGAATGAATTATTTTCATGTTTCTCTTCAGAATTGATTAATTCAGCCGCCGTAGCAGAAATCAATCTGTGTTTATCCGTATCTTACTTTATTACCCTTCTCTTTCAAGTTCTGCTTGCCAAATGCAAACAACGATTCGCTTTTCAACTCCAAAGTCGACGCGTCAGCATGATTCATACTTGCGTGTTAGATCTTTAATTTTATAGTCACCACTTGTAAATTTTTTATTTCAATCAAAAACTAGATCACGAGGAAGCAATTTCAATAGAATACGACACATAATACTGTTTTTAGATAGAATTATTACATGCATAACATAGATTATGAATCTCTGTTACTGGCTTAAGGGAAGTGAAAGCTTATTTTATTGTTTTGTTTCGGAGTATTTTTCATTGCATCGCAAGTTTTTTACAGAATGTCATGTGATACAAACTTCGTCTTAAACTTTATAAAAAATATTCAAGGTAACAGCTGTTATTAATTATAGTTAAGGAAAATTCTCAATAAAACTATTCCTAAAGTACCCTTTTTGAAGGTAGTTTTTTTATAATTTTACATATTACTTACTTATATGAATAAGAATTAAATTCATTACACTTATATGAATAAGAATTAAATTAAATGCTAGTTGAAATTAAAAGAAAAAGGTATAAAAACTATTTCTATTGTACAATAAATCTCCTAGCATAATCGTTTCCGAAAATACAATAGGAAAACACTGGATTTTAACTTCAAATAATTCGGAATGTTTTGAAAAAATCAGTTAAACATTTCAAAGAATTACGACAAATTTTAAGGCAGAAGGAACATTTTTAATACAATAAAATGTTAAAAAAATGATTTTAGCGGAAAATAGTCTTTCTTCTTTACTTCCGAATCACGGCAAAATTATGCAACATCGAAAACAAGTGTCTGCTCAATGTTATGACGTAACTATTGTACATAGGTATTTTTTAGTAATGAAACATTAGCGAACTTACTGATCTGAAAAACAATGGATAAAATCTACTTTTTTATGTAATGAAACCTTCAGTAAAGATGAGAGAGATAATTGGTTTTCTGCATCAGAATTTCTTGGCCAAAGTTCTGCGAAACACCACAAAAAATCAATAATCAAATACTAGTCCTCTCTTGAGCGAAAAAAAGCTACATTGGTCATTTTTTGGGGGGGTTTTCAAAACAATGTGGTCCCTGCTTTCAGCACAATATCCTACTTATAGTAACCGTTTGAAAATCTCAGCTTACGATATGTGCATATGAGCAGTTTTTATTATTATTAGTAGTAGTAGCATTTTATTTATTTTTAGTAAGTACTTCAATCTTACAGGAAAAAATGAATTCAGATATTTTTGTTAATTTTGATGTCATATAGCCTTCAAATTACTTCACATCAAAATATGAAATCATTGCCATTTCCCATATAAAATTTCAAAGCATTTTGAATAAATATTAATGCACAGGAATGTTGCCAAAATATTTTCGTAAGAGTGAAACGATTAGTATATCATCTTCTATATTTTCATGTGCAACTGTTAGAGCTGTATCACTAGTAACTCCTGCCATAATACAGAGTGGTGCTTTCCCTATAACTTGTACTAGTTATTTCCAAATTTTCAATTTTCCCGCCATCCCCTAGTGCTTCAATTCTAGACGATATATTTTTAAGCATCAATAAAACTACAATTTATTTCTCTAAACATTATATTGCCTAAAAACCCAATGATCCCAGACCTTTCTCAAGGGCTTAATTTTTCTCTTCAGGGAATCATTTTACTTCACGACGGAAAGGTATATTGCATGAAGAGACGTATGGGCATATAGGGAAATATAAAACTGAAAGTTGCTTTTCCGGTTCATTTATAAAGGTTTTTAAGTATTATAAGACGTGGTGTGTAATACACTATGTACACTGTAGCGTGGGGATAAACGAATGTATTTTGTTTTTTGTTTCGTAAGGCTAGTTTATAGTTTTCATTCCCCTTATAAGCAAGAAAAAAAAACTATCATTTTTTTTTTCATTTATTTCTTTTCTTTTAAAATCAGTTTTGTATGATATCATACAATTTATGACTAGTTAGATAAAACATATGTTTTCTCGTTTTATTGTTGGGTAAGATTTAAAAACAATATTTTCTTAAGAAGCTTTTGCGAAGAGCATATCCGATCCATAAAATAAAATTCATGCTAACTTATGCATAAAAACTTTTGTAATTAACATTAAATATTCCGTCACTTGCTGATTAAAATCTAGAAAAGTCTAATGATGAAACTCTCTCCTTGAAAACTTATTTCATCAGGGTTTGATCAAACCGGATGGTGCACCATTTACAGATGGAAAAGATTCTCTCTGAAAAGCTTCATTTTCCGGCAAATTGTCTGAAACCGTAGCTAATTACTGAACATTGTGTTTCAGTCTTTATTGTACCTCTGTGCCGGTGATTTATAAAAGAGACTTTTCCGATAGATGAGCACTTTTTTCCGCTTTTGTCACGTGGTCAGACCGTTTTATGTGTCTCTCGCCTCTCTTTATTCGTGCTGATGGATAAGGGGATGGATCAGATGATTGTACTCTTTAGCATTGTGACATTTAATTATTTTAGCCACCATTTTGTTTCAGATGTAGCTGATAAATTCTTCCAATGCACGAGAGGTTAATCACATTCACTTAATTCAACGGGAAGCACTCGACTGTTAGCAATAAATTGTGAAGCGTGGACGTTTTCTAAACCTGTCAATGAGCGAGGGTTATCGTGGGGCTGTATCCAATTTGATTTCCTTATGTTCTTTCCCCATGAAAGCTAAATTGCTTTTTACAAAGGAAAGTATGATTTCACATTATATATATATATATATATATTATAATTGAGAATTATCCCCTTGCATGGTAAAAAAAAAGATGAAGTTTCGTAGTTTAAAGATTTATTTGAGATATTTAAAAATAACAGTGATAGCAATAATACTTAATGAATAAGCTATTAGTTATGCTTTAGGGTAAAAAATCGTTACATTACAATATATGGTAACATTTAATGGGTTGGTACGATTTTAATATATATATTATATGTTATATATATATATATATATATATATATATATATATATACATATATTGCGTCATATAGCAGAGCAAGTATGTAAAATGGTAGACAAAGTGTTACTGCTTATGAAGTGGTGAGCAGTTAACATAAACCTTGTTTATTTCATTTTGAAACAGTGCATGAGCTGCCATTTCTAAAATTTTGAAATTCTAACGTGAAATACTAACTTCTACTACTAACGTGAACACTTAATAAATCAACAATTCATTTACGAGTGTATTACGGACATTCTTTCCTTTTGTACGAGACGAAACAAAATTTTCATGGTAAATGAATTCACTATCCTTCACAAGGTAAAGTTTCAACTAACATAACTAGATCGATGACTAAAAGTGTTGACACGTATTTGTGTATGTGTATGTATGTTTGCAGTTCAAAGCCACACTGTCAAACGGATTAGAATTTTTTTTTTTCACAAGACGCAATAAGCATGTGCAAAAGAAAATGCACAACACCGTTGATTTTTCTCTACAGTTTTTACTGTAGAGAAAAGTGATAAAAGTCACAGTCACTCTAAATCTGGCATGAAACTGTAAAAGATAAAACTTCGAAAACTATAGAATTGACATAACAGACGTTATTACCGGTAACTACATCTAAAATAAACTTTAACTTCTTATTGTACAATATTATATTTGATAATCCAAGCTTTATATTGGAAGAAGATTTTGAAGAAAGAATTCAAACATTTATTTTTTGAAAGCGTTATTTAAAGATAAGCATGGGAGTATTTCAAAATATTCAACATAAAGATGTAACTATACACAAGCATCAGAAATTCAGCTGATGAATCGTTAAGAATCTTGCTTACAACTTATATTATAATATCAGAATTCTTATTTGTAAACTAAAGGATCAAAATCAAGAAATCAGCTCTGCAATTTATCAAACTTATAACAAATAGTAAATTATATTTGCTATATGTTTTGATCAATATTTATACTATTCCAGTTTTATTTTATGAGTGCACAAAATGATTCTACGAATGATAACACTTTCGCAACTGAGACGAGACGTTCAATATTTCGGTGGAAAACAAGGTTTTTAGAATCAAGGAAATTGCAATACGTTTCGAATAAAAAAATGGTATAGAATGGGAAGTTTTTGCTATTTTTGGAAGATTGCCAGGTTTGAATTTGATGAAATATTTTATTGTCTTCCTTAGGAGAAAAATTGTTTTCATACCTTGAATATAAAATCTTGTTTATATTCGGAGAAGGAATATCTAGTAGCACATACTTTTTTAGTGAAATTAGGGCTTGCCAAACTATAAAAGATGTATTTAAAAATATGTGATCTGAATGTCTATAGAAAACATTTTCTTTCTCATTTTTCACCATGTCAAGAAAAAAAACTAAAATTCAACAAACGCAAGAATATGTTTTTAAACACCAAAAACGTGAGAAATTATTGAGGGTCTGAAAAGTTTTTAAGTTTTTTGTTTTGAAAAAACATTTTAAAAAGTAATTTATGCAAACTGAAATGCCTTTCTGACATACCATTCACGAAAGTTAGTGATTGATTGATTTAACCTAAGTCAAGTGAAATTAAATTGCAAACGATTTCACTTTTCGTGTAAATGATTACTGAAACGATTACTTTTCATTTTGTTTTTTATTTAATTTTAACTTCGTTATAACTTTTATTATTGTTACAATTATATAAGACAGTCGCCCTTAAAGAAGTATATCTTAAAAAATATAAAAAAAATAAAACGCATTATTTAATTAAAAATGTAATTGTGTTCATAATTTAAATCCATAATTTAAACCATAATGTTATTTCAGATCTACTTTGACAAAGACGAAACATCTCTTCGAAAACTCTTTGTTAATGTTCTAGTAATTGACTGCAATTTTTGAGTTCGGCCTTGCGGAAAATTTGAGAAGAAAAGTATAAAGTTCCACTTAATGTACCCACCCCATTTTTAAACTAAAAATGCCGAGATTGTAAAAAATACAAAATTTTCAAGACAGGTAAAAATCCGTGGGTCCGGAAAAAAGAGAAATATTTTTTCATCAAATTTAGATGTAATGCCAAATCAACTTTTTAAAGATATTCTTCGATGGTTGAATAGTGAAAAGGTGTAATAATATTGAATTAACCTGGTTGCTTGAATTTTAACACCACTTTCAACATTATAGAAATATATGTGGATGAGTTTTGAATAATTTTCTAATACGAATTTCTTAGCTAATAAAATTTTATGTTTTTGAATTTTAAGAATTTCTAGGTTTAAGAGCTAATTTTTAAATTGTGATTGGTGCAACTGAAGCATATACTTTAGATTTCGTCAAGTATCGACTGATATCTATGCTTTTCAAAATACCATTATAGTAAATTGTGTTTACAGCATTCAGTTCAAACCAATTACCTCCATCCCATTAAATTATAACACTATATTGTTGCATTACGTTTTGAAAACAATCTCAATGATAATTGCATTTAGTATATCTTTAAAAGCAACTATACTAATCACTTTCTATTGTTTTTTTTTTTTTTTATTTATTATATTTCGAATTGCTTCTTTGGATACATTCCAATATTTGCATAAATGGTTGCACAATTATAAAAAAATAGAAATGCAATAAATAAATTCGTGGTTCGATGGCCACTGCTCAAATCTATTCTTCTAGAGAATTTCAAGCCTTTTTATTTCAAACTCAGCCATTGAAAAGTATATTTTTGACAGGAAAACTGCTGAGAAAGAATTGCGATGTGGGAGAGGCTCTTTTTTTTATAAAAAAAATGAAAAATGAGATGATTCAGAGAAGCACACGTTTTTGACAATGCAATAAATAGTCTGCATCTTTTATTAGTTAAAAGACGTACTTTTTGTCCGAAAAATTGTACTTTTTATTATCTTTCTTGCTGTTTTTCTACGATTTGCTTACTTTCGCAACTTTAAATCGCATGTATTTTTTTATATATATGTAACGAAAAATGGGTTTTATATTTTATAAACAGTGGCCTTAATATTGTACTCTTGATTTTTGACTTAAAATGCTTTTGAAATTACTTAAAACGAATACACACTAAAACGGGGTTAGGACCACTAAGAAATCACTCAGTTCTCCGTGCGCCAGTGGTAAATAAAACTCTATGAAGAAATTTCCTACTCTTTGTATTTTTTTTAATTATAATATTTGCACAATATCCATTGATTCTTGTATTTATGTTTAAGTTTTATAAAATGTAACATTACCTTAATCTTTTAAAATATTGAATTAAATATAATCAGCTATATTATTCAGTTTTTTCAAAGACTAGGGGACTACCGACCTGCTCGCTGTCGCTCGCCAAACGCCCCAGAACTTAAGCTTCGCTTTAAACCGCAGCTACTTCAGATCGCTTTGCGAGTTCAAGCTCGCTTCGCACGCTCATTAGAAACTAAACTATTTTGCTGTAGCTTCATAGAAAGAATCGGTCCTCTGTAGTAAATAACTTTATATATTGGATACAACTCTTTGGAAAAAAATATATGCATACATTGTAACGTAATGTACAGTGGAAGAAACTAAAAAAAACAAAATTACTCAGCTATTTTATGCTCTAGAAATACGAGTAAGATGCAAATCTTCATCGCTTAATGTCTCATTTTAAATTATTCGAATAGAATTTTGATAAGGGGTCGCATTCATATTACAATGGGTACTAACTCTAAAATTTCAAATACAATGCCCTATATTTTACAACAGAAATGAGTTCAGCGAGCAATAATCGAATTTGTATGTATACCAAGTTTGATTACATTATGTTCCTTACAGCAGAGGATATTAACGTTTTAGGTGCCACCACTACGTAGTAAAGATACCACTTTTAAGGTCAATGTTTAAGTTCAATCTCGCGGAACGCAGGAAATTAATTTTTCACATTTTGAGCTGAAATTTTGGATACCTTTATGAAAGCTCATCCAGATTGATTTTTCATCAAAATATAATATAATGTCACATCATAATTTTTTCAAAAATTAATTTCATAATTCACAAAAAATATTAAATTAATATTTTGAACCTGTGAAAATCACATTATTGTTGGGTTAGCTCATATTCTTATGTAAAAAACTATCTTTGACAGTCCCATAGTAATTTGGAACTTTATATGCAAAACTATCAGAAAACGTTTTAACGTTACGAGACGTGTTTTCCTCAATTTAGTTCTTAAGCAACAGGTGACTGGAATTACACAAAAATAGGTATAAAAGGTTAAATTTCGATGCTGAACACAAATATGTCATAAGAAAGAGTGGTTGTCATTTAAAATTTTAAAGTTTATGCTCATTTTCAGGGCCGTCGGTAACGGGATGTGGGGGGGGGGGGTAGTGTGGTGTCTCCCCCTCCCCCAGAGACTTCGCCCAGTCGGTAAAATCAACTGGAGTCAGCAAGTATAGTACTACAAAGTTCATGGTTTGCCACTAAATGCATGAAAAGGGTCAATATATTTACAAAAATTTACATTTCTTCTTGCTTTTTGGTGAAAATTAGGGGTTTCAAGTAACATGACATTTCGAAGTCAATATTGGTGATTTCGTTCACTCTGAAATTCACATAAAATCGGCATGTTTAGCTTTTGGAACTGATTCCAGATTTACAAAATTATCGAGTAAAAATATAATTAAATGCATAAATACAATATATATATGTGTGTGCGTGTGTGTAAAACATTGAAAGGAAAAAACGAAATAATGAATATTTGTTGTCGTGCGTTACAGAAATTTGTTAGTTTGACGACTGTTCATAATGCTCGCAAGATCACTTCTCCGATGTCCGAAGCTCTCTTCAACGCTCATTTTACCGACACGATGCGCCAACTTCTCCCTGTCGACAAATTCAGCTATAGAATCGGCATTTTGGCTTTTTCCCATTGATTTGGGATGCAAAAGCTTTGAGTAAAAAATTTAGTTCAATTTTGCAGACGCATTATTTTCAATTATATATGCTACCATCACTACTACTACCTACCTACCTGAGAGTACCTACTCCCTGAGAGAGAGAGAGAGATACCTACTCTCTCTCTCTCTCTCTCTATATATATATATATATATATATATATATATATCGTCAAAATGTAGGAGTCGGTCAGCAAATTGAAGGCGGCCCCTTAACAAATTCTAATAACAGAATTTTAAAGGGTACATGTTTCCTGATAAAACAACATATTTCATGTGTCTCTAGTGTAAATAGTGTCCAGATACGAAGGAGTGTTTCGCCCTCCCCCCACTGTACATAAATTGTACAAAAGTCAGAAGCTTGGCGAAATTCCGAATGTCACTGTAAATGAATTACCGATACATAAACATAAGCGGCGTCCATTTAAATTCATTCCTGAAAATAGTAATGAACATCTGATTTGGCGGTGTTCTTTCGGAATCTTGGCGAGCTTACCGTTAACCGTTAACTCAAGTTGCTTACGTTTCTACGGCTTAACGCCAGCACCGCTAACTTGAAACGCGAGCACTGCTGATGCGATCTCGCTTCTAATTGGCTGCTGTAATTAGCCGTTACGATGTCAATAGTTCCCGAGACATCATTATTGAATTTACATATATATATAGTAAGATAAACAAAGAAATGCTCAAAATTGCGTTTTTCTTTGAGCAGGAAACGTCTTTCTGTTAAACTTTAAGTGGACGAGTAACATTGTCTGCAGAGAAGTAGTATATATTGAAACTTACCGGTCTTTCATTCTAGGAGATTTCTCATGAATTAAAACATACACATCACTTTCTCTTTCTCTCTATGCAGCAAATATATATATATATGTGAAAGGATATTAAATTATGTAAATTTTTATTTAAATTTGAAGTAAGGAAGGTAATTTTTTTCAGAATCCAATTCTAATGCCCCATTAAATTACTTTATTAACCGAACGAATATTACATTTCAAACTTAAAATTCATCTCTCTTAAGATTAAAATGCTGACGCCATACAGAGCCCCCTATAATAACTAGTTAGTATAGGGGCTCTGCACCATAATTGCTTACTTCGTGGTTAGAAACCACTACTCTAACCACGTGGACAAGATAACTTGACTCCCAGTTATCTGTCCATCAAAGTGAAACAGCCAATTAAATTATTAATTCCCGCCCTAGCCCTCTGGCGAGTAATGGGGGAACAATTGAGTATTTAAATCGCCGCCCGGAAAAATTGTGGCTCCTGGGTTTTTCTGGCATATCTCAAAAAAGTGCCTTATGGCCGTTGAAAGTTCTGAACGCCGCAAAGCCATGGCATGACTTAATACAGAAATAAAGAGTGATTGCAAAATAATATCGGCCTCGTCTTTGGGTGTTGAACATAAGTCAACTGGTGGCTAAGGACACGACTGCATGGTACTGGAGGGGTCGGCTCGGCCATTGAGAGCCGTGGTGGAGAAAATGACGATGGGCGTCATCATTCATTTCACACATATATATATATATATAATATTTAAATTGCATTACTTGAAAAAGCAGTACTGCAAAAAAAGCAGTATTGAAAAAGCAGTACTTGTTTTACCTGTTTTTACTTGAACGATGTCAATATGAACTACTTGTTTCATATTTCAGCTAAATTTGATCAAACTATCTGGCTTAAACCATCTTAATATTATTTTTTTAAATATAGCTACAAATATTTTCTATTTAATTGATTTACAGAAAATCATATTTAAAAATTGGATTATGTTTTAAAAATTTAAGCACTAAAAACGGCTTTCATATTTATGTAGCTATAAAACTACATACAATATCAAAATTAGATTACTGAACACTCAAGGCATTTTCTAGGAAGAAGGGATTAGAATATCAAGTTTATAGTTCCCTTCCTCATTTTATGTAGATAGAGTTTATTCAATTTAGTTCGGGTACCGATGAAAGCTTACATAACATTTTTTCCTTGTATGGTATTTATTGTTTTTCTTCAAAGTATACATGTATTTTTTGTGACGAAGCAGCCTTTTACTTTACGATGTTTTTCTTTAAACGAAAATAAAATCAACATTTTTAAGGAATGGAGTATAATAAAGATCGATGTTTGAAATCGAAGAAAACACCCCGATAAAATACCAAGACTGTATACACCAAGCAGGTAATTTACATATGGTTACTAAAATTTTTTTTTGTTAATTTTATATATAACTTATTGGCTAAATTTGGAATATTTTTGTAGCATAAACATTCTTTCAGTAATTCAATGCTCTTTTTAATGAAATTTTATCTTGAAAATTTTTTTTTTAAATTCTCTTTACTAATGTTTATGTTCAAAATGTTTTAATTAAGCTGCACATAATGGCGAAGTTATTTGATTCATTGTATAGCAAGCCTAATTAACTAATTTGGAAAATAGAGACACTTACGTAGATATTATATTCAGGAACTTCTAGTCGTATTTTAATAACGATCGTAAAAGTCTGTTTATTTCCCCCAATAACGTAATTGCTTTGAACGTTGTTTTATCTACCAAATGGCACCGACGAACATTACAGCTTTACTATTTTGACTCATTCTTTTATAACAGCAGTGTAAAAAAGAAGAAAGTGCACAATAAAGATTAAATGGGGGAAAATGAATAAAAACATAGTAGAATAAAAATCCCATAAGCCCACAAAAAGAATAAATAGATTTAAAGAAAAATATCTAAATGAAACAAAAAAATATGGACTGCTTTTTAATTGAAGAATAAAGAAAGTATTGGGTTATTTTTCGAAAAGTGACCCATTTTTGACAAATGCATTTCATTAACAAAAACAATAATAAAAAATCCAATTACTATTATTTTATTTTAATTTTTTTTTCTGTTGGTAAAGGGGAAACCATAGCAACTTATTTTAAAAAATCTTTTAATATTCTACTACTAAATATTAATGGGTGAACAGAAAAACTTAATATTATTAAGACCAATTAATTTCATTGAAATAATTTATTCTCACATTGGGCACTTACTGGCTACAGCTCCTTCCTCAAGGAAGCAAAAGGAGCTTCTGCTGCACTGGCACCCTATGTACGCGCATACGCCACCTGTATACGATCAACGATTGCATGCCTGGCGCAGGGAGTAAAGATACACATCTGACAAATAAAAGTAATAGACAGTAGAAGGGAAAAAGCAGACACACACACAAAGATGTGATAGTTACAAGACACCACAAAATATATTTCAGAAAACTAAGTTACACATTATGCTTTAACTCTACAACAAACAGAAGCATTTGACAACAAAACATTATTCCGTAATGGATATTTGCAATGACTCAGTGGGCTTGAAGTACACTGCGATTGTGCAAATGCAAATTTTGCCTATTGATAAATAATATAACAACTGAGTACGAAATGCGTCTTAAGTAGTTATACAGAAATCATGTGTTCATCACAACTGCCGTCTGGAGTTAATTTAAAGTTCATAATTTCGCATTTCGATCACATAATGTACTATATAACTTAAATAGTCGTGCCCTAAAATTTAGGGGATAATGAAGCATACGCACTATCAGTTATAATGTAATTCAACTAACCTTCTGTTCGGATGCAGCCATTTGAATATAAAATTAATGAAATGGCGCCATTAATATTCTAAACTCATTGCCCTGAGATATGTCTTCGAAGATGTTCTATCATTGGTCCCACAACAACTAGGAACTGTATGCAAATTTCGGAATCACATCGTAAAATAATACTTATTTCCACTATCACACATCCTTCTCCTTAAGATGAGTTTGGAATTAAGATGATTATTTCGATCATTTTCCCTTCGTCTATTCTTTATTCTGCAATCAGCCTTCGCGTAAGTCGTTTTCAAAACATTAAACAGATTGTGAGCATTGCAGGGGAAATCTGCACACGCCTTTCGAAGTCATTTTCGAATTCCCAAAACATCTGTTTGGAAGGTTAATAACGTTGCATTCAAGCACAAAGTCGCGTAGCTTGAGAATTTGCATTAGACGTTAAATTCAATAAAGAGCCTATTTGTGCTCATGTTAGTTGCTTTATCTGGGAAGTGCAGAGGATAAGTGTAGTTAAACGATTACGATTCACTTTCGGTACAATCAAATATTGAAAAGTTGTCAAAACAGTCTTAAATATTTTCAAATAGTAACACACTTAAATTTCCTTATCTTTGGAACGTTGATCATTTTAATCTGTGGTGCGTTTTTTTTTTTTAAATTTTATTTTTGGTTTTTCTTTTTTGGGAAATAATCTTGCATATAATAAGTGCTATAAATTGCACATTTTGCAAATACTTAATATAGCAAAATATTTTACATTTCTTCAACATTGTTATCAACGAAGTTTAATTTTGGGTAAATGTTTCGAAAATGGTCAACTTAATATGCTGTAATATATGAACCAACAATCCTTTCCAAAACTAAATAAAACAGATTCTTAAATACAAGACGAGCAAAAATTTATTTTAGTTATTAGTTTGTTAAGAGCCTTATAAAATCATTACATGTTTCTATTCACAACTTCAAAACTAAAAAGGGAGTATTTTTAAGTCGTTATAAAACTGTAAATGCAGTGCAATAGTAAGGGCAATATGTTCATTTCTGGACCTTACAGGATGTGCTCATTTAGACTTTTTAACAATCAATGAACATACTGATTGATACGCCTATTTCTGCTTAATGTACATATTCCCTGATAACATAAGCATATTAGTTTCAAACGTTTAAAACAAAGTCAACATTATTTATTGTGTACTGGAAGAGAACAGAAAACAGAATATTCTTCATTTCACAACTTAGTAAACCTCGCACGAAAGGTAAAATTACAAATTCTTTTAATATTATTATTTTCTTTTTATTAATTTTAAGGTGTTTTATTTTGCAATCACTTTAAATTCAATTTCGTCATTGGTTACTTTAAGACAGTCCACTTCTTTGAAAAGATCTACGTAGCGGTAAAACAGCACATATTACGACCTAAAATAAAAGTAAAGTTAAACTTCGAAGTTGGTTATTTTAAGACAGTTAACTTCTTTTAAAAAATACTAAATTGCAAGGATCAGCGTAACGTTAATATCTTGAATTAAAATAAAAGTATGAACTAAAATTAGGAATTGGGTTAAATTTATCAAATTGAAGCATGCTACAGTTCTAGAGATTAGGAAAACTGAAGCAACCCCTTAATGTCATCGATTGCATATCCTAATCGTTATCGGCGTTGTGACAAGAGCACTCCCTAACAATGTGTGGATATATGTATTAAACATTTTTCCACCGATAATTGTGCCTCTTCCTGATTCCGGAATGCTTTCAGTGAAGCATACCCAAGCCCAGTGGTATTGAATTCTTATCCTTTAATTGCTTTCTTGTGTATGACGATGCAATGATGAAGGTATTTGTTCGGTACTCTCATCGTTACGATCAAAAATTGCTTTCAATTATTTCCTGAACGTTGTTAAACAGACGAAAATCGACATGTCTCATTAGATTTACTACCAGGATTGGCGACAGCAGATATTCATTTGTCTCAATTTCTTTTAAAAAATAATAGTATTATAAATATTGAAATCTTATCATTTGTTATTACTATTATTATTATTTTATAATTGTAAAATGAGCATTCACACAAACCGAGGTTTCTGTGGAAATTTGTATACATTACACAGTTATTATAGTTTAAACGTTTCGAATTTTAAAAATTTATCTTCAAATATGTGTGAGATAGATAGTAACGAAACACTTATTTTGTTTTTGTTTCATGTGGTTATGATGATTGGGAAAAGCTTAATGGAGATGCAGCCAATTTGTAGAATTAATGTTTCTAGAAATCTACTGTTGACTGTTCCAAATAAATGAGTATGAAATGCATAACGTGGTGTACTATTGTTGAAATTTGGTATTTATAGACACGTGACAAAAAGAATAATGATTGAACATACTTAGAAGATTAGCAATGTTACAAAATATCGTGGTGTAACTAAATAACTTACTTCATACACATCTTAGGGTACGTCCAAGATCGGCGGCTGACAGCCGGCTCCTTCAGGCGCCGAGTCGGCGTGCAGAAAATTGTATAGCGCAAAGCTGGGGGTGGCCATTATGCACCTGCGTGCTGATTTCCGGCGCGCTGGCAGTCTGAGTCCGACATTTACCAGAATGATTTGTTAATTCTGGTTTCAGACAACCTGCCGCTGAGACAGTTGATTTTATTTGCAGGATGAATATTTTTCAGTGTTTTACGATGGATATAGATCATGGATGTCTAAACTATGATCGTTTGAGGGCCACATTGCAAATTGAAAAAAATTTCTCGGCCGCACATGCAATATTTTTTCAACAAATTGAAATAAAAATTAACTCTATGTTGTTTTAGTAAAATAAACTAACTTCTTTCTATTATAATTTTTTTAAACTTTGAATTAGATATGTATAGGTACATATTAATTTTAAATTTGTAAAAGTTTCGTTTCATTTAGTTTGGGTTTCATAAAGATGTAAAAAATTTAAATTAAAGAGAAAGATGAATTTGCTTTTGTTGATCAAGCAAATCGATATCGGGATCAATAGACGAGGTTGCAATTCGTAATGCGTTTTCAAGATGTATGTCAGTGATCTTTGTCATATTTTTCTTTTTTGTATGCTTCATTCTTGAAACTAATTGTTCACAAAAATAGGTACTGCCAAAAGCTGAAGACATTAATAAAGCATGATTGTGAAAATTAGGATATTTATCGGGGGGTGGATCGATAACCTTTATAAATCTCCAGTAAAGAAATATTACCAAGTTTTTCTTTCAGTTGAATGTCCCTTTGCTGTTAAGTTCAATGCACTCCTTTTGAACATTTTAAGGTAATTAAACTATTTCTAGAGAAAATGGGGTAGAAAATATGTTGAAATACTCTTCATTTTTTCGAAAATCTTGAAATCCACTTTCAAACTCTTGAATTAAATCAAAAATCAATCCATATTTTGCGTAACTCACAGATTTATATGCAGCCAAAGTACTGAAATGTCTGAAATCTTTTACTTTTATCTGATTGTGCCAAAATTTCAACTTTTTTTAAAACGCTGTTATTGTTTGGAACATATTATCAATAAATTGATTTTTCCATGAAGTCTCAAATTTATATTATTCAAATGTTCTGTTAAAGTGTACTAGAAAAGCTAACTCTAAAACTCGATCTCCGAGCCAACAGATCGGATCGATTTGGCGAACTTTCTCTAACGTTCGATGGCCCCTTTTTCTGTGAAGGGCTCCATTGGCCGAGAGGATTAGAAATCAAAATACAATGCAATATAACTGCATACAAATATCGTAAATCTTCAAAAAAATCACCTTCGAGTGGATACACACATAATTGGAAACGTAAATTCTTATGGCGTACCTAAGATCCTTTTATTTAAAAACAAATGTTTACGAATCCATTATATATGAAAAATATTGCGAACATTTTTTAATAACAATGTATAATTTTAAATAGTTTCATAATTTGCGTTTGGGCCGCACTTTAGACAAACACGATATTATGCTTTAATGACAAAAGTTGCCCTTATTCCCCCGATATCAGATAAATGGATAAAAGAGCACTCCAATAGGAACATCGTCGATGAAAAAACCGTTTTCTTCGGCACGTAATTGCTGAAAAGGTGTTTGTACTCTTTGTAAATAAATCTTAATTTATTAATTAGATGTATCTCACTTCTCAATGGCTTTAACTCTGTTGTAACCAAAGTTGCAAAATTAAAAAACTGAAAATACGGGACAGAAAGTGGGAGGGAGATTGAACATCCAGTATCCGACCAGTATTTAAATTTCCGGAAAACGATTCGGCCGCTTCACGTAAGATCCGGTGATCAGGCATGTTAATTTTGATTTTTAAAATTTAGTTAATTAGCATATTTTTAAAATATATGGCGGCCAAAACTTACAGCGTATTTGTAAGCTGTGGGATGTTTTAAAAAATGTATAGGAATTGCAGATTTCAAACATCATAGCCAGATATCCGGTATTGACCGCCACATATGACGGGTTAGATAAGCGATATCTGCCAAAATCAATATCCTAGCAAGAAAACTGGACCTTTGGCGTCCCGTATTGAAGGTCCTCTGAGCGCGGGACAATTTTAAGTTCCATACTACTCTAAAATATTGTTTTTTGGTAGCAGCTCTGTCTCGCCTGCGCTGAAAACCAGCGTTCATATTGGCCACCTCAACTGCCGCTCGGAGTCAGAGACAGTCAGCGCCGAGAATCTGAATCTGACTACCAGCTTGCATCTTGGACGTACCCTAAGTCTTAGAAATATGCGCATGGTTCATAGGTAAACAACTGGTAGTATTTACAGTAGATCTAAAATTGTAAATAGAAACAAATAAATGTATAAAATACCGCAGCTAAGAAAGATGATGAAGAGTTTGACCAAATTTCCAACAATACTATTCATAAATTTAACACAATTTATATTTGACGAGTTAAGGCAAGGCTGAACTTGATCCAGTTAGTTAACTGTTACTGATCCATAACAGTTAACTAACTGGATCAAGTACAGCCTTGTTTAAGGTGAAGTGCCAAACATTTCCTTGATTATTTTTAGGCAGATTATGAAAAGCATGTGTTCCAATAGAGCAGTTTTTATATACTGAATTTTACAGAAAAATTATTACGCACTCAACTGACTCAATTAAATACATAAACTGACTTTAACACTAAAATGATATTTTTTACTAAAAGCCGAAATTACATGCGCAATCATATATTGTATCCCTAGCGAATTTCTCAGAACATTGGCTGAAACAGTTTTTCGACATTTTTCAACGTGATATGTTCTAAAGTTAAATATAAATGGAAACGGGGCTTATTGGACATGCCTATGTAGACAAGAAGGCTATTTCCCAAACAAAACTGACTTCTCTGAAGTTTTGCGTTGTAGCCGCAATAGATCATTTCAATAGTTATACTTGCACAGCTCTTTATGGGGGGAGGGGGGCTCAGAATGCTACTTGCCCAAGGTTCGGAAAGGATTCCACATTGCCTTCCATTCCAAAAAAATTGATACAAGGCAGTTTACCGTTTTGCGTATTAGGGAGCATTCCCACCAAAGATGACAAAAACAAAGAATATTGTTTTTCTGCAGGAAAAACGTGCCTACGCAAGCGAAAGGCATATTTTTCCTTCAAAAAATATGCTCTGCGGTTACACAGATGAGAAAAGACAATTTTTTGTCTTTGTCGCCTTTGGTGTGAAAGTACCCTATTACTGCATTTATATTGTTGTAAAGTTTTTTGCAATACCTACTACACCTTCATGAATATGTGTAAGAACTAGAGAATAATCCAGGTGCAGTTGTGTAAAGATTATTGAGGCACATACATGCCTTAGAACCATTGTGCTATAAATTAAGCTTAAAATACAACTAAACTCGTTACTTAGTCCAGTCCCCGTAACATTCGAAACACAAACCCGTAAGAAATGTCATAACCAAAAGTGTTATTTAAATTAATTATGTCCTAATTATTAATATTGGCCAAATATTATACCCTGTTATTCGATTATACCTTGTCGAGCAGAAATACTTTTGAAGTCTTGAATATTCAAAAGGAAAGGGACATTCGCTGTCATATGCTGATTCAATAAAATGTATCTTGAAACTTCAAGTTTCCAACTAGAGCTTCAACGTTAAACCTCATCGTTTTTAGCATCAAATATTTTTAACAGGTTTCTTTAGAAAAATATCCTGAAGATGGAAAAGGTGAAAACAATGAAATAATTATGCGTAAGAATGTAAGAGTTTTAAGTGTTTTACGAAAACAAATTGTTCATTTTAGTACCATATTTGTAATTAATTTATTAACAATTTAGTTACCTGACATAAAACATATTTAAAAATAGAATTGAAATATGATTAAATATAAATACATATGCATAGAAATTTATAGAGCTTAAAATCCCACAAGTTCTTAATTTATTTTTTTTTCTTGCAGGTAAGAAATTATACTTTCACTGTTAGATACAAGTAGCATTCCTGGTAAGTCGATTAAATGACGGATTCATACTTGCTACAATTTCACGGGCTGTTGCAACGTACTTCTGTTATTATTATTATTTTTATTTTTACATACTTATATTGTTGCTATTATGATAATATCGAGCATTGAAGTAAATTTTTGTGCAATTGACAGTATGGCAAGCATATATGGCACGATTTCATGTTCCCATTTTTTGTTTAATGTAAACTTCTATTTTTGATTTCATCTAGTGTTACTTTTGCCTTATCTAAAATATTCAACTATAGTGTGTATCTAACGACGGCTGCTGAAGAGCTTATCTACCGTTCAGTATATTAGCATATTTATTACTGTTGGTCAATGTTTTTAACGTGATCAGTCAAGTATGCGTCGCGTTATTATCAGCTCTTAGTATAATATATTGATAAATTTATTACATATGAGTGAAGGAAATAATGAGTCAAGTAATTCACGTTGTTTTCTTAAAAAAAAAAATTCTAAACTTAGTTTAGACGATTAAACCACTTTTATCTGTGCACTTGCATAATTCCTGCTTTCTTCCATATAATTATACAACTACTTTTGGTTCCCCCCCCCCCCCCCCTGAATAACAGATTGTGGACCTGAATCTTAATGTTTATCGCTTGTACATGCAGTGTTGCATGCCAAAAAAATGGCGACCGATTTTCTACGCCTTTGAAACAGTAAGCAAGAAAACAATTATTGAATTTGCCAATATAATCCTAATCATCATAAGACCAGTTTATCTGTATTCATTTATGGCATACCTATTGTCTGAAGATACATTATTACATTAAGATGACATCAAAGAAAAACTATTTCTGAGGTGAACAATAAAAAAATTAATTTTTAATGTTGTTGAAACACCTTTTTTCATTAAAACACCTGATTCTAAATGGTTTAAAATGTTTTACTTAAGTGAATTATCTTTAAACTACCAAGTAAATGAAATCTTTGTACATCATAATCTTAAATCTTGATAACATGTGATTCAGGCATTTGTATGTTGGTAAGTGACCATGTGAAAAGTGTTTTTATATGTTTTAACGGTCTATTTAATGAAAATAGGGAAACTCATCAGCAACATGTTTAATTTTTAGTTATAATTTCCTACAATAAAAATTTAAAAAATATATGCAATCATTTATTAATATTATTACTTTTTTACTTCTAATACGCTGATGTTGGTTTGTGCCAAAATATGCAAACATTTTTGCGTGAAAAGCATAGGTAAGAAAATTGGACTTATTAGTAAAAAGCATATGTGCACTAAATGATGAAAATTTTAAACAATAAATCTAACAGCTTGAATTATCGTAGCAAAAAAAAAATAATAATTACATTAAAATAAAAATATTTTATCAGTCAATTCTCGTTAACTCGAATCTAGAGGACCCGAAGAAAAGCTTAGACTTATCGGAAGCTCCCGACATACCACTAGTTTCCGTTTCCAACATTTTTATATTGCAAAGTTTCCAATATTTCAATAAATATGCAGAATTGACAAACTTACAAATGTGTTTAGTTTTCCCAACAAAATATGTACAATTTAATTAAAAAAGTTAATATAAAGACAATTTAGATAATTTTTTTAAATTCGTATTTCGTGTTTTCTTTAAACAAATAAATCATTTTAAGTTGCAATCGATCTTTCTTTGTGACTTTTAAAAGACCAAATTTTCAAGATTTTACACGTGCATAAATAAATCGATCGCTATATCCTCTCTACTCTTTACATACTCGTACTTCTGGAGAACTTCAAAAGGTGCATGTTTATTTATTTTTTCCAATCCAAACATAATATTTTATATTACACAATAATATGTAGCCGATGGAAACTACCGTGCTCTCTCTAACAAAGACCATGTATAACTAAAATACTTTCACCTATTTCACGGAATTTCTAAATAAGTAAGTATTTAAAATATTCCATTTCGCACACTTTTATTCAAGTTGTATCTCTATGAAGTCCCGTATTCCTCCCAAAATAATAAATGTTAACATTTGAATGAATATATGATTTCTGCATAAGTGCCACGCAATCAATATGTATGTTATTGTATTTTGTGCTTGATCCCTATGCATCAGCCTCAGTAGTGCGAAATAAAAGGAACGGACGAACTCAGTATAAATCAAGAATCAAAAATTAATTATTTATGACTTGTTCTGGAATTTTACGAGCGAGGCGCCTTCTCCTACTCAAACACTCTTCCTTATTTATTACTTTCGCTTGTGTTTTATTCGGAGGAACATTTTTACATTCGGCAATAAATAAACGGAACTTTAGAATGGATGATACATGGTAAGACTATCAAACAACAGAAAATAATCTTATGTTCAAACATTCTTTTTTAATTCTCCTCCTCCCTCACACTTATCACAGGAAGTGAAGAGCCCCTGGGTTGTTTTTTTTTTTTTTTTTGCAGCTTAATCTTTTCCTGTTTTTGTTGATTTTTGTCGAATGTGGATGAATTGACATTGTTCTGATCTGTCATCAACAGAACATAAAGGGAATTTTCTAAAGAAGCACTTAAAAGAAAATAAATTAAACATTTCTTTCAAATACAAACAATAGAGTTGACTTTTTGTCCCCCATCATTCATCTTTAATTGCTATTTTTATTGTACTACTTGGGTGATACTTGTTCATAAAGGTAAGAGTTTTAAGGTTATTTCTACCTTCAGTTCCGTATCCAATCTAAACACATAAGAACTAAACACTACAAATGCAAAAGGTTGCAAATATATATTCAAATTATGTGAGCAAATGTTCCTTAATTTACAAATAAAACTTTCTAAAACCAGTGTTGATGTCCAAATTATTAAAATGAAATGAGGATGTTCGTTGCAACTCGCGAGTTTGGCAAAATTTGAATGGTTCAAGTTGTAGTAACTTTTTGTGCAAGCGAAAACATAAGTTTCTCTATTTACGTACTTGTCTCACTAAGTTAGCGAATTTTTTTTGCCGTTGTTGTTGCATATATAATAGGGCTGACATTATTTTGTCAACGTGGGCATACTCACATTTTACTGCATAATTTCACTGAAAATGTTTTAATATTTTCATTTTTTAATTTGCTTTCAGTTTTTCTCGAGTACTAGTGTTTTAATGTACTATATCACACTTGAATTATGCACACGTATTTGAGGTGAAAATATCAAAAAGACAGATCTACAAAGTCTGGCATACTGAAATATTTTAATAAATTATGCAAGCGACCAGTTATTAGGCAGTAATAAAGAGAAGTGAAAAACACACATTCACAGATGATTAGAAATGTGGCCAGAGACAAAAGGGGAAGTACTAATATTATACCTCATTGAGACAAAAAACATGCGAGGAATATCATATATAAAGGAAATTAATAGAATTCAATTGGATATTCCTAACTGTAACTATTGAAGCAAGGTACCTATTCAACCCTTTCAGTCTCGCTCCCGTCAAAATCACGGGCTGGAGTGTTCCCAATTAGTGCATCAGAACATTTTAAAAAATCCTCTCCTCAAAACCGAAAAATTATTTATTTATTGTCTTACATACTAGATGATAGTATCAAACTGTTTATAGGATAGTAAGAAATTAAACATTTTTAAATGTTTTTCTGGAAAAATAATATCCGCTTTTGTTGCTGTTCTCTTGAATACTATTCGACGATTAAGGGGTTCAGCAAATATTATGAGAGGGTGCACTGTTTGAAAGCAAAAGGAAGGAAAATGATACTTCTATGAAGTGCGCACAAATGTATAAATGATATATATATTTGCATGCATGCTGAGTAAAAAGTATTACATGAAATAATAATATTCCTCAGGTGTTAATAAAATGTAAAGCAAAAGATAGGTAAGAATTAGAACATTATTTTAAACAAAATTAAAGAATTAAGGATTGACATTATTGCAGTTGTATTCTTTATCAGAGTATATATCTTGCATCAGTACGCAATATAAAATATGTGATTTTTGCTGAAATAGGAAATTGAAATAGTTACGTTATACTAAATCTAAGATTAGAAGGAAAAAAAGAAATAAAACTGCAATTAGGAACGGTATTTAGATAATATCAGTAAAAGAAATCGAACTCGTGTCTTCTTTTTCCCCTTTAAATTAAATAAGTCTTCAAATAGCTTTAATTAAATAAAATAAAGCTGACTAAAGGAACTTCTTCAACTTAATAAAATAAAATAAAAGTAACGCTGATAAAACTTTTTTTCAGAACGCAGTTGCTATACCCCGAAGGCAAGAGAAGTGAATAGGATCTAAGAAGTATCCCGACATTCAATGCGTTTATGACTACTGCTGAATGTGTACGTTGGGGCTAGGCAGCGATATAGTTGTTTGAGTGAGCAATATATCTATATTGTGATACAGTATATCTTCGGGCTTGAGAGAGAAAGGTTTTTAGAAAAATCCCATAAAAAGGCTATTTCCGGCTGCTTTATCAAACGGATGCAAGAAACGGAAACAAGGCTTTTCTCCGTGGAGAAAAGATGGGGAAGAAAGAGGAAAAGGGGAAAACGAGACTTTTCCCTTATCGGATGATGTGATTTTTTTTTTCTATATTTTCTTAAAGTTTATTTTTATAATTCGCATTTCTAGCTTTAGGAATAGCCTTGCACTAGGGGAGATTGGTCTGAAGTAGGGTATTTGGCGTAACGAGGTTTTGGCGACTCGCGCAAAACTCTAAAACAGCGGGAATTTTACGAGAAGCTGACATTTTACGATGCATAAAACAATGTTCCTTAACTTTTTTGTGTTTTTGCGGGGAGAGGGATACGTAAGGATCGTTGGGAGGTGGAAAGACTGCGTTAATTGCAGAATCATTCAACGGCAAAATGGTAAAAAATATTATATGCATACTTTTGAAATCTTTAAAGATCATCTGCTCAGAGAAGAAATGTCCATTATAAAATGAAAACATAATTTTAAAGATAAATTCTAAGCATCCCGTAAATAAAAAATAATACATAATAAGAAAAATAATAACATGCTGTTTTTGTGCTTAAAAATGTGTATATAATCAAAAATAGTAAAAGAGGCAATACTATATGAATCATCGAATCATAAACCGAATATAACTAAATTGCTTTCCAAAATATATATGTAAATTAAATGACCCATTTCTTCTTAGAAAGAAATGGGAAATAAATTTGTTTCTCTCTTTCTATTTCAGCATGGCAAATCAGTTAAATCATCGTAATATCATGGTGATGTCAAAATATTGCTTTGACATTATCGTGTTCAAAGACCAAGTAAACCTCGAAAATACAAAAAAAAGGGGGGGGGGGAATTTCCTCTTAAAAAAATCTGGATTATCTATATTTTACAAATCTTGTATAGGACTCGAAATTATATCGAATGCGCAGGAACAAATAATACAATTAGCAGAACTTTATACAAGTTAAAAACTGCACTACATTCTTATAATTCCAATTCGTCCATAAAATATTCGTACAATATAATGTATTATTTAATTTCAACATATTGCACACTGATATTAAGCTTTGTGAATATCTAGTCTTTGAAATAAATTAATAATATATTATTATTTTTAATATTTCATGCGCGATTTACAAAACATATTTTGAAGAAATTCACCGAATACTTATTGCGTGTCCTAAATCGAAAATGCAAACGTTTGTGTCATAAAAAATAAGTACCTGGTAAAGTTTAAAATCAATTTCTAAACGTATAAAATTTATTGCTCAATTTTCCTCTTCATATTTCGTTTCACGCGCCAACGGGACTTTGCCGTTTTACCCTAAGGTGTAACTTATTCGAGTTTATATCAACAAATATTTTATGGTGCCACTGCAGTGCAAATACCAAATGTTATTTTATTAAAGGATACAAGACGAAATCATGTAGAAATTTATTTACAAGATAATATTTTAAGATCCTAGTATGGATGTATTAAGCGTATTGCTAGTTATTAACCTTGTATTTCTAGTTTAAAACAAATTTATTAGTTTCATAAAAATAAATATGTTGTTTTCTGTGACGTAGCGATTTTTAGTAGTGCCTATGAAAAATCACAATAACGATGTCAGACAGATATGCTAAGTGTCACATTATGAGTGTATTGCAAATGTTAACGTTAATTAACAACGCACATATAATAATAATCTAATATCATTATTCTTTGTTTCTTGAATTGCATTGAACATAGTAAAGCTGAAAAAACAGCATAAATTCAAATTAAACACCAAACGAGTCAAACACAAAACTAGACAGAAGCTTACGCTCGAAATGTTATTTTCTGCGAAAAGAAAGCTTTGACTTCTTCACTTTTTTAAAACTGGTAACAGTGTCAAGGATCAAGTTCTTCGGATTCCCAATTACCGCGTTCGGCGAGCTGTAAGAGTAGAGAAACTTCAGTTAACAGGAAAGGAAAGATACAGCATTCACGGTTCTCAAATTCGCATTTACGTGAGGATTTTCCCCAAGATGTAACTTTTTTTTCGGATTTTTTGTACCGTACACATTCAGCGATATATCAGGTCTAAATATAAAAGCTAACTACATCCGAAGGATCGAAATTCAGAAGCGATAATTAGAGGTTTTATTTTCGGATTTTTTGATATCTGGTAATAATATAGAGCAAGAGTTGACAAAATGAGATGGTAAGGGCAAAACGAGGTCTTTGATAATACATCCGTATGTATATGAGATAGGTTGTGCATGACGATCTGATTATCATTTTTTTTTTTTTGCCTGGGTTATTACTTGCAAAGTCAAAGACAGATACGCTCCTATTTATTAATTTATTTAATAATCTGATCAATGAACACGTGGGTAAAGAGTGTTTGGACGTTTTATTTCTTAGATACAAACGTTATAGCCTACACTCGAGATGTTTTAGTATACTACATAAAAGAGTTGAACTACATTCAGTGATATGTTCAATTGCCTTAATTTAAACGCATGATTGCACGTAGGGCAATCTAGAATAAATAAAATACATTTAAAAAATAAATATTGGTTTAAATTCTTTATCTAGGACGAAAAAGAGCGAATATCGGACAGTTCATATTATGAGAGACGTCAAGCTGATTCTAATGATGTAGGTGTTGCTCGCTTTGCAGTAATAATATATGTAAAAGCTTAATACAAGAAGAATTACACATCAACTAATTGATGATAATCCAACTTAACTTTGTACAACACTGACTTCACTTCTTTTAATAAAAAAAACAGGGAAAAATAGTTAATGCTGAATTATTCCTTTACAGTAAGTTTATATATATTTTTTAGAATTTACCTGATAGAATTAAGATCGTGTGCTTTTAATGACTAACATTTTCAATATATATTGTAAGAGATCTCATATGAAGAGACTATCAAAGAATTTTAAATATTCAAATGGAATGAAATATACAAGTTTTAAAGTGAAAAAAATATTTTGAAGACAAGTACTTTATCTCAAGTTGTTTTACTCTTTAGGATATATAACGGTTGAAATATATATCATATAATTTTATTTTTTCTTATTCTTTTTCAAAGCAAAATTTAAAACAAATAAATATTTCCAACATTTTCCCTGGATATTTTTTTGCGGAATTTTTAGCTAGTAGTAAGTAAAAAAGGAATGTTTTCACGTATTCATTTGTTTTTAGTTTTATCCATTTTCCATAAATGACAAAGAAAATATTTTTCTAATGGGAATATTAGTTTTAAAAGCCTTAGTCTTAAATTACATACAGTTAAGAACAACTGTCAGACATGTTTAATCTTCAGCAAACGAGTGATACCTAAAACAAAAGACTAACACAAAATGACACAAATAATTCAAATTCCTGTGTAATTCTAAGCAAAGACTTAACTTTATTTTCTATTTTCATTCATCAAACGTTTCTTCTTTCAAATGTATTTTCTATCTCATACATTAAACAACCATTGCAACATTATTTTTTGATCCCCTTAATCTTTAAAGCTGCATGTCATGCCTTACCTTATCACAGTTACTTCACGCTCAAGCGCCCCAGACTGGTTTTACACTTTTATTTGTTATTCTCTTTTTCAGTTTCTATAAAAAGAAAGGTGATGGTGTGAGTTCGGTCTAATTGGCATTCTGTTGCTTGCCTGAAGTCCCACCTTGGGGGATTCATCAATCGCAACCCTTGAAGTGAGAAGGTGGAAAACTAGATGTCGGCTTCTCGTCGCCAGAGTTTTGACGCGGTAATGAGAAATCTAGTCACCCAAGCATTCGCTTTCCTGTTAGAAAAGATTCCAAACGGTCTTGTTGGAATTTACTGAGTGGCAATTCTGACATTTACTGTAAAGGAATGCATTAACTCTTTTAGTTAGGGAGATGTTTGAAGACAGTTCAATTAATTCAGTTTTGATACGCGTGAAAGCGATTGAATAAAGGTTTGTTTTTTTAGTGACCTTTAGGGTGGAAATAAAGAAGCCTTATGACTTTATTAGGCAGAACATAGTGCATTAGAAAGACTTTATAAATAAAAGTAAATATGACACATTTTATTTCAACTCTTCTCTGTCTTTTTTTTTTTTTTTTTCAAATAACATTGGATTTGGTGAGAGATAGTCAGTTTTACTTTACCTTGAGCAGAAATGTAAAATTTGCAATAATTAAGGAATGAATAACATGGAGTATACGGTGCGTTTGAACGAGAACGACCACTTTTTTAACAATTACAAAAGGATTGCGTAGAAATAACACATTATTATATATAGCACTCCTTTTAAGAAAACACTTGGAGAACTAAGAAGTACCTAAGTATTTGATTTGTTTTTCTCTCTGAATCCAAGCTTGATATAACTACGAAACTTTTACTTCGGAGCAAAAATATGAAGATACTTTACCTCTATCTGGGATGAATTTTCTATCAGGCCTTTCTACTTCAATGAAATTAAATAATCGATTGGGCCAAACTATTAGATGCTGTTAGATATCGGATTTCCTTGATTGGAGAATTTGGTGAAACGAAGAATCTGCGCAGTGTCTGCATTAGGATAATTAAGGTAACTTGATGGGCTTTGCTCTTAATCATTTGCAGAAGATTATTTTACTTCCGAAATATTCCTCGTAGTATTATGCATGGAAATGGCTTGTATTGAAATTAATTTTATGGGTAACAATAGGTTAATCGTTAAAAATTGAAATGTTAGGCACAATGGATAATGAATGTGATCAAATTTTCTTGCGCAAGCTATCTTAAGTACCGTATTCAATGAATAAATCCAGATAAATAAAACCGAACGTTTGTGCATCAGTTTGCATGTTTGTGTGAGTGTCTGTCAGTCGCCACCGGGCGAGATGGAACGGTCCATTAGTACGAAATTTTATTTACAGGTATCTCGGGGGCACCTTGGGTCAGGCTCTTGTACACCTCGAAGCGTTTTTCCTAAAATTCGAATTCGTTCTTTTTTAATTCCAATTTTAAGCAAGACAATTATGGGATTATCTCATCGAAGAGATGTCCCTGGTTTTAGAATTTTAAAGCCTATTAATACCATTTAAAAACTGCACAAGTTGATCTGTTTTTGAAGTTCGTAGAACAAATAGAACACGCGCAATATTCATTTTAGATAGTTTTCGAATTTTAAAATGAGGCTTGCCTCTTAATTTATCTACTTAATTTGCGTGATTTCGCCAAAATAACTAGTACATTTGTCGCCAAAGGAAATTTTCTCGTAAAGTATAATGATGAAGGAAATTTATTTTTGGATTCCGAGAGTCCGGTTCGTACTTTTCATAACTACGCTCATTTTTGACGCAATTTAATATTAGGCGAAATTTTCAAATCCATTCTATATTACACGTTTTTTTTAAAGGAAAATTAGCAAAATGTCTAGCATTGTAACTAGCATTGAATGTTATAACTATTTTATCAAACGATAAATATTTCAGTTATTTTCTCTACTAATAATAAAGCAGCAAGTATGTGTGTGTGTCTGTCTGTCTGTGTCCGGCGTAGGGCCCAGACCGTCCAGCGGATTTTCATGAAATTTGGCCCGAAATTAGTTTTTTCTACTAATAATAAAGCAGCAAGTATGTGCGTGTGTCTATCTGTCTGTGTTAGTTTGGAACATGGGGGTGTGTACCCCGGAGAGTTTTTTCTGAAATTCCAATTTGTTCTTTTTTTATTCCAATTTATAGCCGAAAGTTTCATAAAATAGTCGTTTTCTATGGGAAGGAAATATCGCATCCTTTCGAGCTTAATACCGTTGAAAAGCGCGTAAAAAACTCCCAGAAAAAGTTTTGTTCTTTGAGCTAAAATTCGAAGCCACTAAATTAACCTGAAAAGAAGTTATAAGCATTTTTCTCTGTAGTTCGAAATTATTTTTTCACGGTAATTAACTTTAATTTTAGTTGAATGGTTACCATGGCGACTGGCTTATGATCCTTTTCTTTTTTAACGAATTAATATTTATTTCTTGAGGTTTTTATCATTTTGCGGAGCAGCCGATTTTTAATTAATTAATCAATTAATTTATTTTTTGAATTTTGATTATTCTTTTTTTAAAACGAATTGAAATACTGCACAAGGGTTTTTAAAGAAATGTTATGATTTATAGCGATTTTTGTTACTCCAACTTATTATTACTATTCATATTTTTATTTATTAAATTTTTTTTCCAGTGAATTAGCAAACATGTTATTTGTCTATTTGGGCTCAGATGAAATGTTTTTACGCTTTCAAAGCTTTTCTTGCTGCTGTTAGTTTCTGCAAGCTACAAAATTTCGTCTTTCTGTTTTGCTGTCAATGAATAATAGATAAAAACTAATTATTTTAAAAATGTATTAATTAAAACTATTCCAATTGATTATAATCGTCCTTTTTTTTGTGGGTACTTGAACTAAACAAACAAAATGAGTTTTCTTTTAAATGTTTTCTTTTTCGTTTTACCATTTTTTATTGTTTGTTTTTTAAAAACCAATGATTAAATAGTAATAATTAACTTTGTGCAAAGTAATAGAAATAAAATTTCACGTTAAATTAAAGCACAAATGAGCATTAAAATGCAGACATATGTTTCGGGATTGCTTGGAATCCCTTTTTCAATGCGACAGGGAGCCTCTAGATGCAAAACATCCAAATGAAGCAGACAGAACAACAAAGACAAAGCTTATATAGCCTAAGAATTAACTGTAAACCAATGAGAATAAAGGCAGTGTGAAGTGGAAGTAGAAGTAGTAGGAAAGGCACCAATAAGAGAGCAACAAACGAATGCAGTTGGAAGTACAGGAAGTAAAAAGGAATATCAATAAAAACAAAGCAAAAAAGACAACAGCGTGCATAAAAATGTGAAAATTGCAAAAAATAAAATAAAATACAAGGAATAAAATGGAAATAAAATAAGTACAGAAAATAACAAAAACAAAAATCAAAACAAAGTAGCTACACATGCAAAAGAGGGGGAGGGGGGGGAGAGAGAGAAAAAAATTGACACAAAAAAGGAAAACTAACAAGAAAACCAAGAAAGAACAACAAATTAAAGGAACTTATGCCAGACCTGTGAAAAATAAGGAGTTGAGGAAGAATCATTAACCAAATTAGAACTATTCATGTTAATATGATAAGCTTCCCAAAAGTCAAGTTCTAAAGGGGAAAAACATTTTTGAATAATTTTCCCAGAATTGAAATCAAAAGAGTGGTTGGAATTCCAACAATGTTGAGCAATGCTAGACTTATTTAGCTCTTGCTTTCGTACATAACCTTTATGCTCATTTAACCGAATTTTCAGAGCACGTTTTGTCTGTCCAATGTAAGAAAGGCCGCAACGGCAACTAATTTGGTAAATACCCCAAGTATTAAGTTGATCGACAGGATCTTTAAGAGAAGAGAAGGAAAGTTTGTTGCTAGGAGCAAAAACAACTTGAAATTGAAACCATTTTAGGATTTTAGCAATACGAAAACTTACAGAATGAAAGAATGGTAACACAACCAAATTCTTTCTAGAGACCACATGATTGGGACCAGAAGTTTTTGTAGAAAGTTTGTTATGAATAGAATCAATTAAAGAGTGAGAAAATCCTCTATCAACAGCTACAGCTTTCAGATAGTTGAGTTCAATCTTGAGAAGCTCAGGAGAAGATTCCGAATAATTCGGTTATTGCCTCTTTTGATGTTAATTCTTTGTTTACTAATGTTCCTGTTGATGGCGCTTTGACTTGCCTCAGGAAAAGGCTTTCTGAATTCCATTTTACTTCTGTGGAAATTGAGGAATTAGTTTTTCTTACTCGTGTGTGCTTGAAACAGAGCACTTTTGTATTTAATGGTAAATTCTATGCTATGGTAGATGGCCTGGCCATGGGAAGTCCTCTTAGTCCTATTTTAAGTGATTTCTATATGCATTATTTTGAGGAAAAACTATTCCAAAAAATTGCAATTTCAATTTTATGTTCGTTATGTGGATGATTGTTTTGTCCTAACGGACAGTAACTTGTTAGGTATTGATGATGCTCTTTCGATTATGAACTCCATTGATTCTAATATCCAGTTTTCTTGTGAGAAAGAACTTAATAGTAGCCTCGCGTTTCTTGATGTTTTGATTTCTAGGAGTGAGTCTGGTTTCACTACTTCTGTCTATCGTAAACCTTTCGCTGTTTCTTTACCTCCTCACAGACTATCGTCTCATCCTCCCAACCAAAACTATTCGGCTTTTAATGCTCTTGTCCATCGTGCTATTAATATTTGCTCTTCTCCTGAGCTTCTCAAGATTGAACTCAACTATCTGAAAGCTGTAGCTGTTGATAGAGGATTTTCTCACTCTTTAATTGATTCTATTCATAACAAACTTTCTACAAAAACTTCTGGTCCCAATCATGTGGTCTCTAGAAAGAATTTGGTTGTGTTACCATTCTTTCATTCTGTAAGTTTTCGTATTGCTAAAATCCTAAAAAGGTTTCAATTTCAAGTTGTTTTTGCTCCTAGCAACAAACTTTCCTTCTCTTCTCTTAAAGATCCTGTCGATCAACTTAATACTTGCGGTATTTACCAAATTAGTTGCCGTTGCGGCCTTTCTTACATTGGACAGACAAAACGTGCTCTGAAAATTCGGTTAAATGAGCATAAAGGTTATGTACGAAAGCAAGAGCTAAATAAGTCTAGCATTGCTCAACATTGTTGGAATTCCAACCACTCTTTTGATTTCAATTCTGGGAAAATTATTCAAAAATGTTTTTCCCCTTTAGAACTTGACTTTTGGGAAGCTTATCATATTAACATGAATAGTTCTAATTTGGTTAATGATTCTTCCTCAACTCCTTATTTTTCACAGGTCTGGCATAAGTTCCTTTAATTTGTTGTTCTTTCTTGGTTTTCTTGTTAGTTTTCCTTTTTTGTGTCAATTTTTTTCTCTCTCTCCCCCCCCCCCTCCCCCTCTTTTGCATGTGTTTTGATTTTTGTTTTTGTTATTTTCTGTACTTATTTTATTTCCATTTTATTCCTTGTATTTTATTTTATTTTTTGCAATTTTCACATTTTTATGCACGCTGTTGTCTTTTTTGCTTTGTTTTTATTGATATTCCTTTTTACTTCCTGTACTTCCAACTGCATTCGTTGGTTGCTATTTATTGGTGCCTTTCCTACTACTTCTACTTCCACTTCACACTGCCTTTATTCTCATTGGTTTACAGTTAATTCTTAAGCTATATAAGCTTTGTCTTTGTTGTTCTGTCTGCTTCATTTGGATGTTTTGCATCTAGAGGCTCCCTGTCGCATTGAAAAAGGGATTCCAAGCAATCCCGAAACATATGTCTGCATTTTAATGCTCATTTGTGCTTTAATTTAACGTGAAATTTTATTTCTACAATGATTAAATGTGTAGGATCGCTGGTTTATTGCCATGGGCGGCTAATTTTTATTGATGTGGAATTCATTTTAATAAAATAACATAATTTACACTTTAAAAAGTTATAGCTATATACACAATGGCGAATCGACTGGTCTTTTCATTTTTTAACACGTGCATAGCCGTGCGGGTACCGCTAGTATTCCATAAAAAAAGTGTTGAATACAGTTTTTTTTTTTTTTTTTCCCAAAATTTGGGGTGTTTTTAAAATTATTCCTTACTTAATTTTTATGCATCCATTTACAGTACATATCAGCGTTTTCCGCTTTTTTTAGCAGTTTACCTGGCAATTTAGATTGATACCACAATTTACTTTAGTTGATTTGTTTGGTAACTCATATTTAATTGTTGCATTAAAAAAGGGTTATGTGGCGATCTTTTGCATTCTTTACCGTTTTACTGGCTACATGATGTCAGTAGTAGAGTATTAAATTCAAATGCACATATTTATTTGCCTTTGGAAAAGATGATTTTAATTATTTATTTATTTGTATGGCGAAAAAATATTTATTTTTTTCATAGAAGAAACGTTGGCGCGTTTTTCAATATTATCCCTTAAATGACAAGATTTTGTGATATCTTCATTTTTAACCGACTTCACAAAGGAAGGAGGTTACACATTCATATTGTATGTATGTTTTTTTTTTGTCCACTCAAAACTTCTCACCGGATGAACCGATTTTCATGATTTTTTTTAATTAATCGAATGTGGTTTCCCATAGGTCCCGTACCTTCGATAATTTGAAAAAAAGTTATGGGTAGAAATAGGGTCATTTTTTTAGTTTTTCATCCATAACTTTTGACTAAATGAACCGATTTTGATGACTTTTTCTTTAATAGATAGAGGATCGTCTAACTCAAATATCGCACATCAATTTGACTGCATTTGTTTTTTATAAAAAACGTTACGGGTGAAAAATAATTTGAAAGGCTTGACTTGATTTTCCTTTGTTGCGAAAACTATTAATAAATATGAAACCCATTGTTGAAAAAGTTTTTATTGCCATTGTGCTATAATAATAAATGCAATTATAGCGAGATTTTGACTGAAATCTTCTCTGAGGGAAAAATTAAATCCAATCAGTTTGTTTGCTAAAATCTACTTCAAAACGAATTTTTTCATGCAAATGATTAGTTTTTAGTGTCATTCATTCAAAGAAGGTTTATCAATTTGATATGGATTTTTTAAACATAGAGTATTTATATTAAAATTGTATTTGCACAGAAAAGAATAAAATAAAATAATTTTTGGAAACAAATAGAACGACTTCAAATTATAAATTGCGCTGAAAAGTGAAAAATAAATTAATTCTTTAAACAACATCGATGTGACTTTTAAACATAGTTTTAGAAGTCGGTGCAAATTATGAGCCTAATTACCATTACATCATGTGCTTCTTCATATTGGAACTGTTGCTAATTCTGGGCCATTTATATTTGTAATAGATTAATGATTACAAAAGATTTTATTTATCCTAACTTTGCACCGACTTCTAAAACTATGTTTAAAAGTCACATCGATGTTGTTTAAAGAATTAATTTATTTTTCACTTTTCAGCGCAATTTATAATTTGAAGTAGGTTTTATTTTTTTCCAAAAATTATTTTATAACAGTATACGTTTCTTCTAATGGGGGTTTTGACCATGTTGTAATGTTGTTTCTCGCAATTGTTGTCCTTATTGCACGCTATTTAAATACTGTTTCCTAATGGGTTTTTTAAGGATTGGTGTCCTTTTTTGAATTTATATTTTTGTGGCTAATATTTTTATTCTAATACGAACTAGTGTGGATTTGTATTTTTAACATATTGTGGATTTTTAAGGAGTTGTTTATAACCTGTTGGGGACTCTTTGAGTTTGTTGATTACATTTTTTAACTGTTGTCCTTGGGAACTTTTCTTTATTCTAACTCAGATTTCAAGAGTTTTTTGTCCTTATTTAGGAACTGCTGCCGTTATGTCTCAGAGGAATGTTTATGGGAATTTTTTTAATGACTGTTTTTATTATTTAAATTCAGATTTTAAGGGACTGATTTCTCTCATGGAAAACTTTAGTGACTTCTGTCCTCACTCTAATGGATATACCTTTATCTGGCAGGGGTTTTTTATTTTTCAAATTTGATTTTTAAGGACTGTTGTCCACATCCCAAAAGGAATTTTTCATTAAGTTCATCCCTACGTATTTGCGGCAGAATATTGGATGTTTCATAGCATCTAATTTTTCTTCTCCGCCAGGGGATCATTCAATATTCAAGGTACCCGGCGCAACGCCGTTCACGTCAGCTGGTAAATATATAAATGTGTGGACATTTTTTTCTACTGAAAATTATGATGCGCAGTATACAACCAAATTTACAGCACCATGTAACTATTTTTTTTGTTCCGTTATTTCATCGCCAGTAACCATTTTTTTCACAGTTAAAGGGTTTAATAACACCTATCCTCCAATTATTTGCGAAATAATACATTTACAAAAAGTACAAACGTTGACATTTTCGTACACTCTAAAAAGTTCTTATTGTAATTTTGTTTTTTCAACAACTAATTTAAACTATCTATACGTTTTTGAGGACCAACATGTTATGTGGTGCCCAAAAAAAGATTTGAGTACACTGAGATGGGCACTACTAATGTTAGGAAAGCTTTTTTTTTTTTTTTTTTGGGAGATACCTTGAACATATCAGGCATGTTGAGTTGCATCTGTAGCAAAAATGGTCCTTCTGTTGATAAAAATGTGTCATACCGAACTGTATGTAGTCGATTACTGGAATACGAAACAGGTACCAGACGACCCGTAGCAGTCCTATCTCTAACTTTATCAGCACGGTGCATGAGCTTGAAAACGTCATAGGGCGGTATGGGTGCCTTTTGAATATTCAAAGGAAAATACCATTTTGTGTTTGTTTACGGTGCGTTAATGGGCAGAAACTTAGTGTATATAAGTACATTGATCTAAAATCTATACCTGGTTCACAACTAGTGACTTTACTCTGTCATTTTAAAAGTATATTCAAGCTTTACATTTTCACTAGTAACAGTTAAACATACGACATGAGTACACGGAAAAAACAAAGTAAATAAAGCACAAATTGTCAAAATAATAAAATAAATAACTATTTCGAGACTACAATGGAGCCTCTTCATCAGTGCAGGAAAAAAAAATGCTCAATACACAACAAGTATGCTGTGAGTGAACGGGTTTGGCAATTGGTTGTTTTGACGATGTGTGCTTTATTTACGTTTTTTTCCCTTGTACTCATATATCAATGCGCTTGCCATATGTTAATATCACAAAATATTGTTGTTAATGATTCTTCTTATAAATATGTTTTGTTGCATGAATTTCCGTTCTTCGGCTAAAATTATCAAATGCATTAAAATTTGCGTTCATCGTTTAATTTGGAAAACAAACTATTTTAAATGCTCTTTTATTTTTCCACATTTGATTTTAAATGTGCAATAAATATTTGAGCTCATTCAACTAAAACACGTTTGCGTTTTATTACTCGTAAACATTTAGGAAAATCCTAATTGTCAAGGAAATTACCAACTTTAGTCCAGACAGCAACCTGATGCTATGCAGTAGAGTTCCTAAAGCTCCTTGCTTCAGCAAAAGCGACAAGTCGGTATATTTAATCCAAGTTCGACGTCGAGAAGATTCGAAAGATTTTCCCAGCAGTCAGCATAATCCCAGATCGCGTGTTCCGAAATTTATACAAAGCTCAGCGTTGTCTCACGCTTGCGTTCTATTCACGAACTATTATTTGTCCCTTATCTAGTTTATTCAAGGTAAAATACATTGTGGTTTTGGTGAAAATGAATATTATATAATTACGTAGGGAATAATATAAAAGTATTCATATTTATTGGATGATATACTCATATTACTACCAACGTGGAAAAATTAAGTTTTTTGTTTTTTTTCTTTCTGGTCGATTGTTTATTCAATGAGCTCTTTTGTTCAGTTCGCAAAACTGAATCTGTAAAGAAAGCTATTGATACTATTGCTATTATGATTATTATTCTTTTTCCCTTGTGCAATAACAATTTTTCAATCTAGTAAATGTATATAAATGCATTTCATATTATGTTTTACATATCTACTTCTGTTTTCTTTCCAAACCATTCTCATTGTTTTCAACAACAACAAAAAAAAACCATAAAATTAGGTGATTTTTCTTTATTGTTGTGGATGATTGACTGTTTCAGGATTAGAAGCTACTTCCTGGAACCGTGGTATGAAAAAGGATACTATAAAATTAAGGAGCAACTGATCCAACCCAATCCTGGTTTTCAAAGGCAACTGCCTTTGAAAACCAGGAATCCAACATTTCGTAAAATGCTAAACGGGGTGATTGCGTATTTAAATTAGGAATCGTAAAATATGATGAAGATCTACCCTGAATCACATGTAATCGAAAAACTTCAACCAATCCTTCAAAGCACCGTCTCCATTTTCCTACATTTGATGTAATCTCGTGATGATGTGTAATTCAGAACCAACTTTATATGGTACCATTTAAATCTAGCGATAGCCTTCGTGCTTTAATTGCAAAAAATAAAGAACAACTAATTTTGGCCTCTAAAACCAGGACACACATGTTTTTTAAAATTCAAAACTGGATGATTACATAATTAAATTAGGAATCGTAAAATATGATGAAGCTTCACCCTGAATTGCTTGTAAGCGAAGAAACTTCAACCAAAACTTCAAAGCACCGCCTCAATTTTCCGAGTTTCCGAGCTTTGATGCAATCTCGTGATGATGTGTGATTCAAAGCAACTTCATACAGTACCGTTTGGATCTAGCGATAGGCGTCATGCTTCAATTGTAGTGAAGATTCATTATTTTGACTAAGTATGTTGCATTAAAACTGCATTTTCATTGTCTTGCATGTTCCATAGGCATAAACTAATCTAACCATCCATCTCCGAAATGGGTTTTCCATTCCTTTTACGAGTGCCTGTGTCAGTTGCTAGTTGATTGTATACTTCCGTCTATTCTTCCACTTTTGTATTTTCAGACATATTGTCTCTTCTAAAAATCTTACCACCACAAAACCACTTTCTGGAATCAGGCTTCTTTTATATTAGAAATGATCGAAAGTAGGCGCAATATCCACATGGTGCGTAACGCTCTTAAGCCACTCGCATTTTGTAAAAACTTTACCATCAGAATACCATAAATATTTTTTTTATTTATTAATGAATTCATGAATCATTGCCTGGAAAATAGCTTTCTGCGGTTACTGGTGGAAAAGTGGTTACAAAATGGGGTGTAGCTTAAGAGCGCTGCTCACGCTGATCCAAATAGCACAGTCGGGAAAAAACGAAACACTCAAGATTACTGTTTTTATACGCTCTGGAAGCGCAAGTAAGGTGTCAATAATCATCGATTACTGTTTTCATTTAAAATATTGGAATAAAACTTCGGTAAAGGACAGTATACAAATAAAAATGAACACTTACTCCCAAAACTTAAATGGAAAACCAAACTTAACAATGTGCTCCAAACTGTAATTATAATAACATAATTTATAGATTACTTTATTCCTGATAAAATGACAAATTTCATGTTCTTTTTTTGTAAATAGTATCCAAATACGAAGGAGTGTTTCGTTTTCCCCAAACTATACAAGTGAACGGCTTCCTCTAGATAAAAATAGACTTCCCGAGTTGCAGACACCATGAAAAATCATTCTTGCCAACGATCAACGATTCGGCCTATTAATGATGTAATAATCCACCATTCCGTTGGATATTTCACCGAGACACATTCCTTATAGGACAGAAACACGCTATTCAGCATACTGCTAGAAGTTTTAGATACTTTTACCTTATTCATCTTTCATAATATTTTGTGTACTAATATTTAATGTTTTGTAAAATTTTAATGTATGTGTTTTATTTTTTTTAAATTACATAAAGTAGGGGTTCATAGTTGTTAGGAATCCAGTGACGAGTTGAGAATATCACTATTTACAAGTTGAATCTCATCAAAAATATATAAACCTATCAAATTACCTGTGGTTTCTAACCTGTCTATTCGTATTTATTAATTTTCTACCAAACAGTATGTCTTTGGATTCCACTATTTCAATTCTTATGTCACTATGTGCTTAAGCCTAGAGGTCTGCATTAAAATTATAAATTTCGCTTTTCTTTGAAAGCATTCATTGACATGCATTGTGAAATACATAAAAAGCAATGCATTTCAGCTTAAATATTTATTAATAGAGAGATTTGTTTGAAAGGAAAACTAAGATACATTGATAAAGTAATTAAATCCTCGAAATATTTTCTTGTCTTATTTGCATACCTTTAATCTTTTGAAGTGTTATGCAAATCAAGAACTTCAGTAAAACTATAGTGATTATTTCGTGGATATATATATTTCAAGCATAATAATATGTTAGAACACATTTATAACCAGAATAGAGATATATATTCATATAGAATGTATGTATACATGAGTCTTACATTCGTAACCTAATAAATTAACAGCAATGTTGTTCAATGTTCCTGAATGGTTGATGAACATGCAAGTGTTACTTGTTTCGTAATTTGTAACATTAATGCACCATATTTTTAATGTTTTCTGTATATTACTAAAAACAACAAGTTGGTTTACTTTCTGGTATACAAACAACACTTTTTATGCATTCATTGATTCTATCTTTTTTTCATTTCAATTATAATTGAATTATTACAAATATACTTCTTTAACAGTTCAAATAATGATCTTCCATGCAAAAAAAAACTACTGTTAAGAAAGTAACGTAAAACCATTTCATCTACAAAATAAATATTCTCTTCAACAGCTCCCTTAAAACATACGTTTTTCTTTCACCTCCAAAAATTAAAGAAAAAAAAAGATATAAATAATAATAAAATAACTAGATTTACATTTTCTGCAGAGCAGAGTAATTCAAAACCCTTTTGTCATTGTAACCTTGCAAATAGTTGTAATGGTTAAAGAAAAACAATCTACATGTATTTTCTTGGAAAATATTTAAAATATTAAAAATAAATTTTTTGAGATTATTCATAGAAAATTCAACATTGTAATAGAAGCAAAGCATGAATTACACTAGTCATATTACTCTTAGTTTCTGAACTAGTTTAAACTCTTAACAAAAAGATCTACCATTTCGAAAATTAACGAAGGTGTAGAAAAACAAAGCTAATAACTCATTTCCGCACATACTCAACACGCAAGTTAATCCAGATGCAAATACTTTCAGCATATTAAAGTTGTTATCGCACTATTTTTACGTATTTTTAGATTAAAACTGAACAAAACATCTTAATTAGCCGCCGTATTTAGGGATTTGTGGTACAAAGCGGATTTCTAATCTTTTTTTACTTCTAATTTTTGATAAAGTATGTGGGATTAGTTCCCTGGTAAAGGAAAGAATTATGCATTAATAAAGGATTTAAAAACCTTTTGTTTAAAATATTTTTATATTAAAAACACCATTCACAAGACAATTTATAATTACAATATAAGACACAGAGCTTTATCTAGAGATCTCCCCCCCCCCCATTCCATAATTAATGCTTCTCTTCTTTCACGATAATGTTAAGTACTTGTGTTGTAAGAATAATCTTATTTTAAAATAAACAATTATTTTTTTATAGAATAATATATTTTTTACAGTTTTTAAAAGTTAATGTCGTACTCTAAATGGGAAATTGTTTTATACCGAAAAAGAACTCGAGTATAAAATCATGAACTTACCAGGTGAACTGTTTTTTATTTTGTTACATGTCATTTCGAGTTTAATACAGCTCTTTCATTAAGTAATTTAATATTTCTCAGTAGAGAGATGGACATTTTATAATATAAAAATGTATATTTAGTTAACCATCACAATTGTAATTAACCCATTAAGACTGCGTATCTTGAAGTTTTTTTTTAAATATTTTAATCCTTATTTTTAGAGGATAATCCTGATATTTAAACAGACATAGCGTAGCTGGATGCATCACTTTGCTTTCAATGATTTCGAAGATTTAACAAATATAAACCTTTAAAAGTTCCACTTTATTAAATGTTTAACGCATAAATTACGATACAAATTTCTAAGATTCGAATATTGTGATTTCCTTCGTTCAAAAACGTGTCATACATTGGTAACAAATATTTATAAAATGTAAATGCTCTAAAATTATCAAAAAGAAGTCTACGAATAAAAGAGTTTGGTTTTATTCAATCTGTTTTAGGCAGACAGTTCAAACAACAAATCAGTGATTTTTAAAACACGTAATTAAATCAAGCTATGAAGATCTAAAACACCCTTTATCATTAATTATTCCATACAAGTGACTTTCCTTTTTCATTATCCAAATATGTACTTAGTTGTATTGATTTTGCATGTTTCTTCAAAAGTTAATATATGTTGTTTTAAAATGAAGTCCAAATAATAAAGAAAAAACAGTCATCTACCAAAATTTTAAGACCACAATTGAAAACACACAAAAAAAAAAAAAAAAAATCACACTTCGGATGCATTACTATTTTAGGATCACATTTTAAGAAAAATCAAACAAGCACTTTGGATCTATATATATATTGTAAATCAGCGTTCAGTGCTTCGTTATTCGCTTCTCATCGCGCTATACCATCTACACACAGTAAAGCCTATACTGTTCCCTGTTTAAAAGCATTTGAACAAATGAAAAGCATTGAAAAAGAGAGGTTAAAACGTCATATTCTACAACAATAGTTCGAAAATGCAGCAACCGTTGAAAGAAGTTGAACAGAAAAATCGCATTATATCTCTAAATAAAGGGAATAAACAAAAAGTTAAAGTAATATTAAATCTGAAATATAGAACTAGGAATAGCTAGTTAAAGACACACATAAATCAAATGTAACCCACAAAATTAATAGTAAAAATAATAATAATAATAGCAGATAATGAGAATAAATAATTAAATACATAAATAAAAAGTGCAACTATAAACAAAATGCCAATTTTGAGCAATACATAAATTGAAGCCAAAATCAGCAGGTTATGAAACTTGCAAAAAACATTTGAGGAAGAACTTCCCACAAAAATAAACTAATAAAAAATTATGACACAAAAAATCAAAATATATATACCCCTCAAACTCCTTTGTTAATATTCAAAGCAAAATGTATAAGTATTTTAAATGAGTGATACTATTAAAAATCAGTAACATTTTTTTTTAAAGAAAATCCTTAACTCAGTTTTTACGAATGCTTTTACTGAAGAAGGTTTTATCTAGCACAAACCCAGAGCATCAAAATATATAAATTCTGTATAGGAAAACATTTCCCTATATCAATTCTCATGGCTGGAGTTTGGTTGGGTGATCGGTCATCCATCCACAGGACATTTGCATGGGCGAAAGACGTCACTCAGAAGGGAAAAGTGGGGAAAAGTCTTCTGCCTCAATCGTTTCTTCCGCCATTTCTTTCCAAACTTATGGAAACTTTTCTTGAAATCTTCCTCTTTTTAGGTTTTTCCACTGGCTATAACAACACGCAGGTATTAAATTTTGCGCCGCATATTGCATTGCTTTATATATTTCTTTCATATTTTCCTTTTCATTTTCTTTAAAAAAAAGATTTTTGCAAGGGAAAAAAACATACTTCTTATTTTTCAAAAATACCAAAAGCACCGTGTAATAAAAACATGAACTTTTTAAGTGGGTAATTATACAAACCAATGTTACCTTTTTAGTCATATTACGTTTTATTTTATATAGGTCATATATGCGTTAAAACCTGACGATATAAAAACTACATTTCTAATACATGAAAGCCAATTTATAAAATTTTCAATAGTTGAAAAGTTCTACCCAGTTCTTATCTGGCTGCTCTTTATTATCTGAAAAAGCATATTTTCACTTTGCGCTACCAAATAAGTAATCAAATACTTAAAGCAAGTTAGAGGCTTTACTACGTAATAAGACTCTTATCTTTCCAAAAAAACTGAAGTCCGATATAGTACTTGAAATAATGATCTGCTATTCATGCATTTTGTGTGAGGCTGTAGTGTGTTAGTCTGTTACGAAACTATATGAATAGTTTTTATAATTGGAATGGCTTAGAGAAACCTAATCCTCAGTTTCACACTGTTTTGAAACTTTCATCTATAAATATTGAATACACTGTGCAACAAATTTGAACTTTTTTTTGTCCTTTAGATGAAACTATGTGATTCTATGTAAACAATAGGTGCTTGATTCAAATATCCAAACAAAAATGGTCCATCACGTACCATTTTTGCTGGAGACCCGCTTCTCATATTTATACAATTTGGCTATAGAAGAATGTAACCGACGCCCACTTCGTGAAAACACAAACACTAAAATGATTTTTTTTTTTTGGCCGTTTCATATTGTGGGCATCTGTTGGTGTGCCCTGATAACAGATTAGCAATATTCAATTCGTATCCTTCCATTCTATCGACCCTATGTCCTGATGAAACCTTTACCCATGCTCATCATTAATTGCGCCAAGGTTTTTAGAAAAGAATTTCACATGGGAGTCCAAAAAGTGTAGTTTTAATGACATATAGCAACCTATAATACAAAAGCATTTTATCATGTCACCAACAAGATTTTTGTAGTTTTCAGCTTTCTCATTTACAAGGAAAGTGAGCACACTGATTTAAAGGCCATCCAGGCGGATTTTTTGGCTTGTGACTGTTTGTTCTCATACTCTTCATCAAGAAAGGACTTCCCTAAGTTGTGGGGCAATAAAAATCCTTTCTTTTACTTTTTTCCTCACTAAAATTTTTGAATTTGTTCCTGAGGTGCAAGAAAGCCACTCCTTCTCTGTTCAGAGCTTTTACAAATATTTAGATAAACCAAGTTTAATGCGCAATCGTGGAAAAAAGGCACATTGTAGATTTACAAGAGGCTCATTTGATATGTTTTTACCACTCATAAATTTGAAATTTCCTTTGTGTTTGCAGAATATGCTACAGGAATGAATAGGAACAAAAAATACTTTGATGGAGGAGAACTGATAAAGCTGAATTGTGCTCATGTCCTAATGCTTGAAATAGTACATTCACATCACAGCAGTATACTATTTTTTCTTTCTCCGCAAAATAGTCTGCAAAATGCCCTTGTCGTCTTGTAAAAGACTCGAAACTTTGAGAAGTAGATAAACCTTTTCTTGCCAAAACTGTCGCTAAAGTAACCCAAGTTCATTAAAAAGGTCTCTGGAATGGCATCGATTTCACTGTCGATTTCACTGTCGAAGTTATAATCATTTATCCAGAAAATACGTAAAAAGCTAAAATGTGGAATTTTGGGAAAATGGTACGTGATAGGCAAAAAAGAATTGCAGATTCGTAATTTTCAGCCAAAAATACACAAGAAACAGACATTTTCATCCAAAAGACATTTTTCGTGTTGCACAGCGTAATTGATTTCGTTTAGAATTACCGCTAGGAAGAGATCTACGAAAAACACTAAACTGGAATGGATCAAAGTAGATGCCACATGAAGATATGAGGGGTTTCATGATGGGCCCATCACATCAGACCTTTTTATCTAATCCAACATATTTTATTTTATTTTGATATATATTTTACTGTTTATTATCTCCTGTGGAAAACTAGATAATACTTTTTCCGACACTAATTTATATATTTGATAAAATAAGAACTTGACTTAGTAGAAAAACTGTGTTGTAAAAATAGTAATACTAACACGTTTCTAAAATGCAAAAATATATTTTTGCTTAATTGTTTTAACGCCATTTTTTCAAGTGTAATGGATCTGTTCTTGCATTAGATATCCAGTTTGTTGCATAAAAAGGTATTGATTGTAATACTTGTAATACTTTGAACACTTTATTTATATAATCAGTAATAATACTACTTTTGTATTTTAATTATTTGAATGTACTTTTATGCGTAGAAAAATGTCTCTCGTTCTATTGTCCTAAAAATGAACACCAGACGCCGAAGAAATATGTATGGTATATGGATAATTAGTTTTGTGCAGTGCATAAAATGAATGTTAAATAAGCTAGTTTTAGTTAAGGTTCTGTCAAAAGACGAACTTTAATAATTTCGTAGTATAGAAATAGCTCAATTTTAATGAAGAAAATGATTCATGAAAAATTTTCTGCTTTTTTTTGTAGGAGGATCTTTAATATATTATACTAAACTAATTACTATATTTCATGAAAGTAAAATTTTGCAGTCTTAAAATTGGTACTTTTTAAAACAATCATCAATTCTAATTAGCTCTCATCAATTCGCGTAGTTTGCCTGTCTTATGACAGGAAAACAATCTTAGATTTTCTTGATGAAAACAGAAATGAAAGAAAAAACGAGTCTGAGAGTCATTTAAGGATGCAAATGACTTTTCCATAACATTACATATGTAAATTCTATGACATAATTATTTTCCTGAAGGAAAGAATCGAATGTCTGAAATCATCAACCATTTTTTCTTCGCATGGTTATCATCGTTCTTGCACATTTCCCAATAAAAATCCAATGCCACTTTTCAATTAATGAGCACTGACAAAGTTGGATAATATTTGTAGATATCGCTTCGCAAGCAATAACAAGCTAATTATCTGCTGGCGAAAACGGTAGGGCACAAGTGATCCGATTTTAAGTACAGAATGACGAATCGCTTTAGACTTCCGGTCTGCTTAATGACTACTGATAATCAGCCATTAGTAGCTACGTTCGTTAAGCTTAATGTCTTCTCTTCACTTCGTTGATGCTTATGTAAAACGAGATGCTTCATTACCAATGATCTCCCGATAAACTTTAAAATTTCATTTCCAAGTGTATCGTCTGGATCTTTTAAAAGGGTGGTGGGGGAAAAGTAACTCAGTGACTGCTACTGTCTGATCATAAATCTTTTGGACATGAGATAGCGCTAGGTGACTAGCCTATGTCGGAAATCGACCAATTGTATTCTAGGTCAGCCCTTGTCCGGCTGCTTCATTATTATATACTTTCTGACTGACTTTAATTTTCATGCTATTATTAAAGATTCATACTTCTAGGGTAGTTTATATGATTTCAATTCAAATAATCATCGTGATTTCTAAAAATGCGAAATATTTGTTTGACATTAACATGTCTGAAGAATAAAATAAAAAATTTGTAACAAAAAACAAGAAAAAGAGAGAAAAAAGAAAAGAGAAAACTTTTAGGACAAGGGTCCAACTCTCTTTTCTTCTTTATGTATTTCTGAAATAAGGTGTCAAACAAATCAATTTATATATTCATGGTATAGTCACTCTCCCTAAAATATGCAAACATGGACGTTACACATAAAATGCTTATAATATTTTAACGTTTGATTACTTTAAAGTTCTGAAATTTATTTTGATAAATTGTATACATGAGTCAGTCACTCTGGCTTTCGTTGTAGATAAAGGCAATTACTAAAAACCGACCATTCCGTAGACATATCTATAATAAGTATTCGTCACATATAAGGTACATAATGCATACATCTTGCATGTGCTGTTGTTTCCTTTTTTCATTTTTTTTAAAAATTATACCCTACATTTTGCGTCCTGTTTCACTGACGAAAATGTACGACAAATGTTACATGACTTAAGTTTGTCTTTTTTAGTGCATTTTATGTTTCTGTTTAAAAAAAATAAAAAGACTATTTTGAAGAAATGTTATACATAATTAAGTTATATATAGATTAAGTTATACATAATTAAGTTAAACATCTTTCACGTTACTGCGATTTTATAAATAAGCAGTTTTTCTGTACAAGCTGAAAAAAAAAAAAATGAAATTATTTAAAAGATATATAAAACGGCAAATGTTTTGCGGACTTTTCTTTGAAGAAATGTTTATAATGGATTTTTTCCCGTAGTTAAATCTCACTTTTTCATTTTTCATATCAACTCCATCTTTATCTTCTTAATAAAAGCTATCATGTTGACTTTACTGGTCTTCAGCTAGGAAACCAATTGAAAGTAATACAGGAAGTTTACACATAAACATTTATCAAATATTTCAAAAAATAACGAATTCATTTAGGAAAATGTAAAATATTGCAATATATATACAGTAACCCCTCTTATATCGCTCATTCGGATATATCGCGCTTTTGCTAGGTCTCTGAAAATTTTAAGTTTGAGTTCTCGAAACTAAAAATATTGCATTTCTGAGTAAAGCCCTTTTCCTCCAATAAACAAAGCCATCGAACAGAATTTTTTTCTTTTTTTCTAAATTTGCTGCAGTTAAACTCTGCAGCAATTTTCTTCCCACTCCCCAACTTATATGCCTGCAGAATGAGTCGACTCAACCCAGTTGACGTTTTACTTGTGCTTTTTGTATTGATCCTAACGCTCATTAAATGAACGAGGCAGATGTTAACTGCCCAAGGAGAGACCCATTTCTGGATACCTTTTTAGTACAGAAAGAATTCGCATATTTGGCTAAATAAAGCCAAATTATACAATCCCTTTAACCAAGAAAGGGAGAGTGATAGGTTAAGGAATTTTCTGGGAAGAAAATGGTTGCCTTTATCTTTGACATCGTTTTCACACCATGCTCTGCTACTGGCATGCACAGATCCACTCAATTTACTTGTACGTTTTGAATTATTTCCTGGGCATCGGTTATATCGCGCTTTTTTGCTGTCCCCCGACAAGCGCGATATAACAGGGGGCTACTGTATATACTAGTTGACCCGTGCAGAATTCCGCACTAATTTGGAAGAAAGGACATTATGAAAAATATAAAAAAGAAAAGGATGTTGGTACAAAAGAAGACATGTGATTGAACACATCAGTACAAATAGATGCTTCAATTTTTTCCACTATTATTTAGATATTCAAATAATAAAATAATGACAATAATAATGATAATTATTTTTATTAGTAGTATTCATTGCATTAAAGTACACTAACGACAAAGTGGCATTACATAAAATATAGTTGGTGTTGGTTGGTTAGGCTCTACACATTCATAATATAAATGAATGTGTAGAGCCTAACGATTACATAAGTTTAATGCACAGAAGCAGCTAAAACTGCTCAATATGCTACACAATTAAAACAGAAAAGTTTCTTGTTTGTTTACTTGATACCAGAGGGCGCCAGCATACACAACACCAATTCTTCTTCGTAAATGATTTTAAGTGTCACATTTCGGAGAAGCGGTACATTTTTAGACCGTGGGCCTATTTTTCGTCATTAGCCGGCGCGATAAGCTTTCAAATGAGGGGTAAATCGCGGAATTTGATAAAGGAAAAAGGAAAATTTCGCGGAGCGACAGAAAAACAGGCTAGAGAAATAATATATATATATATATATTCATCGTTTGATATCACAAAATCTGCAAGTCGAATTTTGCACACAAAATGTATGCACCACTTACTTTTATACCCGCAATTGTGTTTTCACTTCTGAATCGCTTGCAAAATTGAACCACACATTTTTTTTTGCTTTAAATTCGTTTTCTGAGTGGCAGAGGAAATAAAAACAACGTTCTTCTTACAATCTCTGAATGCAGATATTCAATATTTCAAAATTCTGCCATGTAACAAATCGATGATTCAGTTCAGAAGCAAGCAGAAGTAAAGAAGTTTGCGATCCATCCCTTCTCATAATCGGATTTCTTAGAACTACATTGTAAGAACTATACCTACGCTACCTCTCAATATCTTTTGAAGAACAAACACCGCCTTCGGTAAAAGTATTCGATTTCCAACAACTGCTTTGCTGTGTTTTTTCTTTTACCTCAGAATATCAAAGGAATTTAATCTAGTTTGGTAGATATGATATTTCAAATTTAAATCAAATACCAGCAAAAAGAGAAAGGAGTACTTTCTTTCTTATCGAAGAAACTTTTATTTAATAATAGCTTCACTGAAAAAGTTCACTTTAGGTGTGTAAACTTCTGACAGGCACAAATATTCACTTAATATAAGTTTCTTGACTCTCACACATATATATTTTCCAAATTGTTCTTTAAATATATTAGAATGGTATGTGCGTAAAACAAAAGAAAGCATTACGTGACTCAAATTATACTAAAGGAATGAACTAACAACGTAACAACATTTAAAAAAGATATAAACGTCTATTTGCAGAAGAAGCGATAATTAAAATTAACATTCAACTAGAATTCAAAACATTTGGCATGTCCTGTCGTACTCGGCCACTCGGCACTCCAACTCTGCTTGCAGTATCACTGCCATCCTCTGAGCACCAAACTTCCTTTCGGTGCGCTGTTAAATGGTGTTGATTACTAGCACCTCCTGCCTGAAGAAGGGGACCTTGCTGATTTACATATTTCCTGCTTGATTTCAGGTTCATGGCTCACACACACACACACACACATATATATATATATATATGTGTGTGTGTGTGTGCACAGTGATTGACAGCTTGAGAGTTGCTAAGGAATAGAAAGCATTTAATGAAATTAAAAAACAGAAAAGGGACAGACAGTGATTGGCGAAGTGAAATTCAGTACATTTGTTATAGAGGTGTAGTGATGCATTTATCAGGCAAAATGTTACAAATTTCACCGCTCATAAAGCAAAGGCTAACGAAGAAAAAAAATTTGTATTCGAACAATTGCTTAGTCACGCTAAAAAGTTCTTTACAAGTAACAACGATATAGCTGTCTCTTAACAAGGAATACGACCTGCCTGAACTACACTACACATTTTGTCTTCTCAATTAACGCTGTATAGTACTACCATAAATTGATTTTTGGGGAATTGTGTTCTAGTTCATGTTCGGCGTCTGTCGATACTTCAGCGCTCTGTGTGGGGAAGAATTGCCGTCCATGAGTTACTAGCTGATTCTACGGCACCCCTCAAAGAAAGCACGTGATCCAAAATATTCTTTCCACAGTAATGCTGCCATGTAGTAGTACGTCGTTTAAGCAAGTAAAGTGGTGTTCTCAAATTGTGCAAAATGCCTTCTTTCATTATACCTCAACTCCAATCACGTTCATAAGCATTCGGTGTGTACCATGTCAGTTCTCTCCAATAACTGCTGCCCACAATCTCTTTTCACAATGAAGTGGAATTCAGCAGAGAACGTACTATTTACACCACTGCAATCTTTCTCGCCAATGGTGTTTCTCAAGTGCCACGCATTTTAGAAAGCTTTCTTACTTACAAACCAGCCTGATTTAACTGTGAAATATATGGTAGATGTGTACCAAATGCTATTAAAAGGTCTGAAGTTATTTAATTAGAAGTGATAGTTATGTCTATTTTCGTCACAAAGGATACATAAGATTCGTTTTGTGGTGCAGTCTTCCTACCACGACTACCAACGTGCTTTTGCACAGCATTTTCACCTTTAGCAGCCATTATTAAACTTGAGAAAACATTTTTTGACAGCAGAATTACTGGGCCACATTAGGGGCTTGACTTATTTTGAACTATTCAACATATCGCCGACGATTTTAAGTAATCAAATTTGATGTCTTGTACACATCTTGCTTTCATTTATTGACCTCCTACACGGAGTTTCACAGAAATAAGTTCAAAAACTTATCACTATATTTTCCTTTAAAAACTAACTGGATAAAATGTTACTGCCCTGTATTGAAACCGCTTACTCTGATTTGTTCGAGAATTGAAATGCTACTTCATGAAACTCAATTGTTCCTTAGCAATTGTCCACAGCAGTGTGTGTGTATATATAAATATATACACATATATATATATATATATATATATGTGTGTGTGTGTGTGTGCGTGTGCAAATATTTTTATAAAATGTGTTTACATTAAAAGAAAACAGAGATGGTGCACAGATTAACATACTCCTTTTAATTTAAATATTTTTTAAACACACATAATACGATATTTTTTAGCACCTTTCCTTAACAAGGAGAATATACTTACTTACGGTTGCTCTAGTATGACTATTCTATAAATAATGAATTAGAATATTTTTAATTAATTTAGATATCTAGTAATCTAGAAGTGAACTAAAAGTGAGACACCTAACGCACCATGTATGTCTTAACACAATTTATGCATTGAATATATTATACTAGACTGATAATAAATTCATTTGATTTGCAGTCTATTATTCTTCTGGAATTCTAAGCTCGTAAACTTTATGTCAGAAAGCATAGTAAATTCAGTAGATGGAAGCTGAAAATGAATAATTACTTTGTGGGATGAATGTTTGGACGCTACTAAAGTTTATTATGGTTGTAGTGTATATGATTTTCATGAAATACGTAGTTCTTCTTAGGGGATTCATGAAAGTTTTTAGCAGGTTCAGCCATTGCAAAACAGTATGAGTCGTATGGCGTTTTAACTGTTCGACAAATATGCTCTGTAGTTGTTTCATTTGCTTTTTAGATTACACAATTATAGAAATGTGACGTTCGGTCGTTGTTCTTACAAGTGTCTAAAGGAATTAAAATGCAAACTGAAGTTTAGCAAGATTTAGAGTCATACTTCAGGGGAAAAGTTACAAAAATAAGGTATTTTCTGATAACTCTGCAGGATTGTACGTCGTCACTGTTTGAGAATCCATGTTTTCTAAATCTAGTGCCAAATTTTTTCTGTTCATTATTTTCCTCCTTTTCTGAGATATGCAGAAACGACGCTGGCCGTTCGATAATGCATTATGCATATGCATTTGTCTGAATGGGTATTGAAGGTAATTTTTGATGCCATTCGTAGTGTATTTAACTGCGAACCGATCGGGATTGCAGACTAAAACTAAGGAACAATAGTAATGGTAATAATGGAAGAACGAAGGTGTAATTCTACGAAATAGTTATGTACCGTGCATGTGGGCGTATTAAATGACTATATATTTGTGTAAAGATATGTGTAAGATATTAAAGTATAACGCACTCTTCTGTAATTTAATAAGTAAATAGGTAATTTACTATATCGTAAGATTAAGGACTTAACGTTGCAATACACTTAGTTGATAATTGCAATGAAGAAAAACATAAACTAGAGCTTAATACTATGACGTTCATGAATGTTGCCATGCAGTCTTTGGTGCCAATTTAAAATTGAAGGTGTTTCATAAGTAGCTCGTGAAAATTATAGTACCACATACAAAAGTGTGATATAAAATGCAGAATCATAGAGATATATTCTTGAGAACGTGATTTCACACTAAAGCTCTGCGGTTAAACGCATGTATTTCTCCCCTTCAGGAATTACAACGCATCTTTTTTACTACGGGGGTAAAACATTTCAATTTTGTCTTGCGTGTGATCAATCATTGCAGATATCAAATTAAATGTTTAAAGTGTATAAGTTACATAAAGACCAAATTTTTCTACTTTTTATTCTACCAAATAAAGTAGAAACACAGCAATAACATGAAGTGTGTTACGGCATTAGTCAGCACAGAAATAAGAAGAGCGAAAACTTATTTGGAGAACTTCAAATCTCACAAAAGAATTAAAAGTAAAGTTTAACAAAAGCGAACACTGGGGCAGTAAAACGAGTGCGTAATAAAAGAAAATGGCATTATCTTGCCTCAAAACGAAGAAGAGAATTTTGACCGCTCATATATTTCTTGCCCGAGTTTAGTTGTTCTGGTACTGCATACTAGTGGCTTTGCTTCAGTATGAGAACAAAGAATCCACTAAGTATCATTTTCCTTGGCAGTAAATGGTTTTATAACGAGATTCTTTCTCACTGAAGTAAACGGACACTAAAAACAATTTATCTTCACTAAACAATAGCTACAAAGTTTAATGTTGGTTTTCAGATGTGGCAGTGAATTTCTGGACTTATATTCTTTATTACTTATTTTCCCAAGTGACTTTAAAAAAGGATTATTATAATTCATTTTTATAATCTTTATGTTTTTAAATTAAGTTTTGTGTCTGCGAACTTTTGGTAGCGTTTTCTTTTTCTTGCAATAAACGGAAAGGTATTCTGTAATTAGTTTTGCTTGGTTAGGAAGATTGTGACGTTATAACCGATTTCTCACTATAACCAATTTTAACCGCATATAGTAAAAGCATGTGCTATGTTTTGTAACACTTTATTGTTTTCTTAACATCTTGTAAATACACACTAAAGCGAGAGAAAAACCAATCCAAAGCATTTCTTTCCCAAATTTAATATATTTGCAAACATGGTAGCCCTTTTTTTCCGAAAAAGTTTACAAAGCTTGTTTTAGCTAAACATGTATTATTTTGCATTGGATTATCGACGTATCGAAAATATGAAGAGAAAGTACCTTTATATCGAATACAATGTTTTTTTTTTCTTTTCCTTGTGCACTGGACTTAGTTATTTTCTTTTCCTAAAGTAAAAAAAAAATGCATTTTGTTTCGTCTAGTATCTAAAATGTTTTCAGTCTGTATCTTATTTTTAAAGAAGGAATTTTACGGTTATACACATTTATAATAAAATTTAAAAAATGCTGGAATTTTTGTAAAGATATTCACTCCAATGGCTTCAGAATTTGTTTAATAGTCTTACCCAAATATGTAACCCAAAATGAAGGGTTAATTTCTAGCACAAGAAATTTGGGGAGCCCTATAATCTTTAGATTTTTTTTTCTTACGAAAGTAGGTTGAGTTCCGTATAATATATAAAAATCACTTAAAATGGGGAGATCATGATCTAACAGATGGATTTGCTTCAAACAAACTTTATCGGAAGGAACTTACTACGCAGAAGTTGTAGAGACAAAAAGTTCCCTCTAGAACTAAACAAGCCTGCCTTTCCATGAAACTTTTTGATCTGAATTTTTTGAGGAGAATTTTGAACTAATGACAGAATAAATGAACGAGTGAAATAATTAATGAATAAATAAATAAGTGAATACATGACTGAATGAATGAGTGAATAGAAGAATATATACATATCTGAATAAGTTAGTGAAAGATTTAAAAAAAATATTGGAACCAACTTGCATAGGAAGGAAAGTATAACGTAAAACATATGCAAGCCAGCTCATGTAGAACTAAACGAGACTATTTTATCATAAAACTTACTGATTTTGTTTTTAAGGATATTTCTGAATGACTAGTGAATGCATGAAGAACTTAGCAAACAAATGGATAAATACGTGAATGAAAGAGTAAATAAACGAATGAGTGAATAAAAGAAATGAAAAAAAAAGCTGACATTTATTTTCCGTATACCTAACATTGATGAAAATTGTAGACTGTTTGATTGAACCAAATTGAGTAGAAATCGAAGACGGCGCTTTATTTTTCACATAAAATAAATATCCGCAGACGACTTGCAAATTATCAAGATTATTTTTATACATAAAATTTTTAATATTAACATTTTATTTTTCGTAGCGGCAGCAATTAAAGATCATACCTTTTTTTTTTGGTAGAATAAAACGATTGTAGGCTAAAGAGGTATTTTTTTCTTTTTTAGAAAATTAAATTATTCTGTTTGGATATTAAGCTTATTAACACTTAAAAATGAGTATTTCAAAATTTGAAATATTGAAGATTGCAAATTGAGTAAAATAGAGAAAGATAGTCATATTTACAAATTACATGTTGGCACACGGGGAAAGTAGGCTCGTATAGTTCTAGACGGAACTTTTTGGTAACTATGTCATTAACTGATCTTTAATAGTAGCTTCCCACAGAAAAATATTAGTAAAACAATACTTTAGTTTTAAAAATGTAGATTCTCACACCTCCATTTATCACACTGAATAAATAGGAAAGCATTAAAACATCACATCTTCAAACCGCACCAGGCAAAAGTATACTAAGCCTAAAATAATTGCAGAAAAATTTCTCCAGGGTGTTCTGGGAGTAAATAAAGCTGAAATCGTGTGTCTTAGCAGCAATGTAGCGGAACAAATCCGTGTAATGTAATGGTTAAGCATCCGCACTGCATTCACACATGCAAATTCCCCACTACTGCTACATTACTAAAGCGGCTTCCATCTCTGAAGAAAGAAGATTTAGTTGAGCTACTCGTCATCTACATCCCTCCCCTGTTGGTGCTCAAGCGAAATGGAGGAAAATTTTTACCGCTGTAAAGCTTTCTAAATTTTTTTATGCTGTCTTAGACAGAAGTTTAATTTCCTCTTAATCCTCAAGTTAAAGATTCAATTCTGGAAAATTCTTTCGTTTACATTGGTAACTATCTCCGCTGCTTCGTGTTCTGTTCTTGACTTAATTGAATACTTTTGTCAAGATTTAAATTCATGACAGGGAAGTAAGTTTTGTTAAAGTATTATTTTCTGAAACTCATCACTTTCTTTTCTTGTAGGTTTAAAGTAGTTTGTTTTCATTTTACTCAACGTAAATGTCTTTATTACTGTTTTCTACTTATTGTTATGATGTTATCATAAGGATCAATTTACAAACAAGTGTTTCAAATGAGAACAAAATTTAAGAACTTAGTTTATTAAAGAAATAAAAAGTTGAAAGAAATGATTAAAATGGAATTGTTCCTAATTTTACAAAACAATATTTTCTTTTTTCTTTTTTTGTAAGATAGATTAAAAATTATTTCGCCAAATATTTATTCATTTATTTATTTTTGTTTCAGATAGTTGACTGAAATACAGGACTATGGCATATTTAATTTTATTTGTAAATAACAGCGTAAAAATAGGATATCTGCAAGTCAATGATTAGTAAATGTTAAATTTTTGGCAACAAGGTCTTAAATATATATTAAAATTTCATAACAACACTTGATGATTAAAGATTTTTCTCTATAGTCTGTACGACGCGAAGTGTTGGCAGAAGTAAACATAAAGGTTTGCTGTATTATCGCCAACATTTGCCACGTGTTCTGTCTTCTCTGCATGATAAGTTATGTTCGGGTTGTACGAAGATTAAATGGCGAAGGCTTTTTTCCCTCTATAGTTAACCTCCGTTTCAGTGAAATTTGCCACAGGCCCGACGTACGCACAAAAATAAAGTGTATTCTTTCTTCAGTTTAAAAAAGATATCTTCTTTTTTTTTTTTGAATTTAAGAAAAAAATCGTTTGGAAAAATTAAAAAACCGTTTTTTGTTTAAAGTTAGTCAATTTTCCCATTGCCAAGCAGACAACCGTGTTGCCAAGTGTCACAGTGCTCCCCTTACCTTCGTTATCAGTTTTCACTGGCAAGGGTTAAATTTAAATTTTTTTGCTTCTGATAACATAAATATTTAGTTATTTTTTTAATGCAGCAAAATGGCTTATTCAAATTTTATTATGAAGTTTTTTCTTGCATAGCTCTATTTTCGCACGTTGAATAAGGGAATCTTTGCTACTTTGAAACACGTGAGTGATATATTTTTAAAAATAAAATTGTACTTTATTTACGTCGGAATTAATGATGCATATTTAGAATGCAGCCCATACATTCATGCACTCAATTTGTGCTCCTTAAAATTCATCGCAGTCAACAATAAGCAATTTTTCTCTCTAGCCTCAATACAAATTCTGTAAGTTCCTTCACATCATTTAATTACTTAGTACACACCTTAATATGTTGGAAAATATTTTGAAACAAAGTTGATTTTTCGCAGCATATTATATTTTTAATTCGTTTTTATTTATTTATTTTTTATTCACTATTATCAGTGTCTTAAGAAGCTGTAGATCTTAAATATTAATTCTATACTTACAAGTTTGGAACATCCGAGAAAAACTACTTTATGCCAGAAAATGACTCTCCAGGAGAATGTAATGCACATTTATGAAAGAGAACTCTAAAAAGGAAGAGCCAAGCATGGAACTAAAAATAGCTAACGATATGTTTTCGTAACATTACTTATAATAAAGTGCAATCTATCCCAATTTCATAACCGTGTCGCACAATTTTATGTTCAAATTTTTTTGCTTCATTTCTACCAAAAAATAGAAATATCTTGATGAAAAACTCTGTGTTGCTCTTCTTTCAGAAGTTAAAGAATGTTTTTGCTTTTGGACCATAGAGATGGAGATAACGTTAGAGATAAGACTGAATTTTGAGTTGTTCGCCTCGAAAGAACTGTCATTTACATTTTCAACACATTCCATTTGCATAAACGAAATCAGGAGTTGGCATGTAACTATTTTTATGGCTATGTTTTCCTTCCTTATTTTCTGAAAGACTTTCCAAATGTTAGAAAGATAAAATCTGGAATATATTTGAAAGTGACAAAGCATTTTTCTCAGGGTGTTTTTCATCCAAAGGAAAATTAAATTACGCAAGTTTCCTTGGAACAAATATATAGTTTGTTACAAATTTTGGAATTAATTAGAGTTCGAATTGCTTTGCAGAAACTGAATTTCTTGAACAAAGTTAAGTTTTTCTATCTGCGTTACAAAATGTCCCAATATATTTGACTCGTCTTTTCATTTTATTTCCATATACTTTTTCTTAATACCAAGTATATTGTGTTTTTAATAGAAACAGTATACAGAAATTCTCAGAACGTAAAATTTCATAGTTAATTTCATAGTTATTGATTTTTTGAGAATAAATGACTTTAAATCATTTAAACTTATTCTGCACTTTTTAAATAAAGATGATTTGCTAATTTGTTGGTTTTGATTTTAATCCAAGCGTCGATCTTGAATGAATTTTCATAAAAATATGAAGCTATATTGAACAGGTTTCAGAGTAATATATATATATATATATATATATATATATATATATATTGAAATATAGATGTAAATGAAAAGAAAATGAAAGTTCCGGGACATGTAAACTAACATTAACGAAACGTATAAATTGCTAATACAAAAATTAAAAGTCATAAAATAAGAAACAAAAACAAATAACTCTCCTCATCAGTGGGCGGGGAGCATAACGTATTCAAAAGAAACCAAGAAAAATAGTCCTACAGGTTTCGGAATGCGTCGCAGAAATGGCATGTAAAAGGAAGTATTGTAAATAAATTGAAGCGACGAAATTGCGATAAATTGAAAAATGTGGTGAATAACATGACGCATTCCGAAACCTGTAGGACTATTTTTCTTGGTTTCTTTTGAATACGTTATGCTCCCCGCCCACTGATGAGGAGAGTTATTTGTTTTTGTTTCTTATTTTATGACTTTTAATTTTTGTATTAGCAATTTATACGTTTCGTTAATGTTAGTTTACATGTCCCGGAACTTTCATTTTCTTTTCATTTACATCTATATTTCAATATATTAAAGTTCGCTGCATAGTGCTGCATTTGCGCCTGGCACTAACTTTGACAATTTCATATACTTAACAACTTGCTACACCTATACATATATATATATACATATATTTGAGTTTATTAAGTTTCATAATGAGAAAATGCAAAACTATGAACACAGTTTTAATGTAAATTTGAAATAGAAATAGAAGTTATTAAATTCGATTTAAAGGGGAACAGAAAAGATAGGAACACGGTTATTATTATGCACCAGGCATTTCACCTTCTCTGTTTTTACAACTTTAGCCTGTAATTATTACGTTTAAAAATATATTTTTATTTTAGAAAGACGTTGCTTCACTTTACATACATTATGAATCGAGGAATTGTTTTTATTAGCATGGTTTATTATTGCAGCTTAAGTTTTTCATGTTATACATGTCATTTTTATTAAAGTTATTTTGCTCATAATGCATTTTTGTCTACTTTTACTCATAACTATTTTTCTCTAAATCAATTCCTGAAAAATACGTTTTTAATATCATAGAGGGAAGAGAAAGTAGTAAAGAATTTTTATTTCTTTCAACAAGAATACGAGTTTCTTCTCAAGAAAGCACAGCTAGAAAGATGTGCATTCTGTAATAAAATAGCATAACACCTGTAGACTATACTAAGCATCTTAAATAAAATGTTACATTTCAAAAGAATACGTGCTTATTTACTCTCTTCACCTAAATTCACATTATTAGTTTAAAACCTATTGATTGATTGATTTTATTTATTTCTTTTACCATGAATGTTTAATAAAATATATTCGAGATTGAAGGTGAGTTGCACTAGGATATATCTTTGACGTAGAATTATTATTTTACTGTTTAATGTGTAAACCAACTAGTAAAAGTGCAATGTATCGCATTAAACCTCGGAGTACTAAGTTCAGGATCAAATTAACCACGTTTAGACAAAGGTCGCACGTAGGTATGCTCTTAGGTCAACATCCATAAATTCAAAAACATTTCGAAACATGAAAAAACAACGTCTAAACATGTCTAAACAAGAACAAACACCCGTGCGCACACACGCAAGATAGCCTTGATAGACGCACACACTCAATCAAGGTCAGCAAGGATGATGGCTACGCGATGCGAGCTCAGATGAGGTCATCGTTTAGTCGCCACCATCCAATTGTTTTTTTAAAAAACGCATTTATATACTACTGTTACCAGTTTTAACACATAAATTGTTCGCATTTTTTACAGTTAAAAAAACGCATAATTTTCTGATTTGCTTATATTAAAGACATACTTCACGAGTTATTTTGTTTCTTGATATGCGAAAAAGTAAGAAGCAGACGGAAAGGTAGATACATTTCTTCCCCTTGCTACTTGAGTGGTGATTTAAACACTCGTAAGATTATGTAAATCGCTTTTTTTTTATTCCTGTTAAATGTTTATATCAAGCACTATGCTTTTGATTTTTTTTCTGGCCTACACATTTTAAATACCTAGGTCAAAATGTATAAATCTTAGGGATTGAAGTAATATTTTGATACTAGTATTAAGAGGGTTATGGCAAATGTGTACCTTGAGACAGGGCTTTGGGGTCCAAAGAAATAAACTATATTTTTTGTGGGAATGAATCTAATACCAGTCTTTATACATATTTTTATTACCCTCATAAAGAAGTTCCAAATAAATGTCTTCATGTTACAAATAAAATCGTATTGAATTCCACCTTCTCTTGCAAAGGAAATTACTGAAAGTTCTCTTGATACATTCCACTAATTGCGATCTATGCTACACCCCCATAAAATTACCAGACATTGTTTTCCTCTTTCATTGGTCGTATGTTATTTCGGTCATTCAATTAATCTTTTTAAGTATGTTCTTTGACATGTCAAAATCGAAATTGCAATTTATTCTCAGAAAAAGACGCTAACTAGATTGATTTTATAAAACCTTTTTTATTTTTATTTTTTTTATTTTATATGATCGTCTCACAATTAATAATCTTGTTACAGTACTAAATAAAAATATTACACAGAAAAATACTTTTGAATTCTTAAAAACATGCAGTGTTTTCTCACATAATATAAATTTTTTGATGTAAATAATAAATTATTAATAATTGCCTAAAGATTTAAGTTTTGGTCAAGCATATAAGTATATCGTAAAAAAATATTCAATTCATTCTTTTAAAAAATGTTTATTATTTGAGTAAAATGAAGCATCAAGTAATTACTTTGCTTTCGCTTTAAATTTTTCTAAATGTTATATAGCATGAATAACTTTTCGATTAGGTACAGGGAACAAAAATTAGGAACATAAAATTAAATCGTAAAAGCACCTCAAAATCCACAAATAATAGTGAAATATGTGGTTTATAAAATTTTCGTACGCCACTTTCAGAATTTGTAATTTAAAAGTTATTTATCTATTTGTAAATCTGTTGTATTCACAGCTTTTGCTGAAGATTACAATAATTAAAAAATAATGTTGTTCAGCATTATGTATCTACATTATTAAGGAAATATTATGATTAAATATAAAGTCTATTGAGGTGCTTGATTAGATGAATTTTCGTCTTTTTATGCGTAACGCCGGCCACAGTTGAACGATTGCGCTGCTGTCGCTATCGAAGGTAGTGACATAATTGTAGAGGAAAGTTTGTATATGCGAACAAAAACATTAAACAGAAACAAACAAAAAAAACCGGCAAAAAGGGATTATTCCCTAAAATGGTCAGATTTATCATGTTTTCACCTCCAAATATTTTCTTAAAAACGTATATTAAGAATAGATGTGCCTAGCACTAAATATATTCTAAAACAAAAGTTTTTTTTTTTTAGAAAAAATAGCATCATTTTTCATTTATGCTATCCCAGTAGGGCACATTCACAATAAAACACTGAACTCTTGAGGCTTTTAAACAATGAAATTTCTACCAGTGTTTTTCTAGTGTGTTCTGTGATACGTCTAATAGAGATAGTTTCCGTGTTGTTTTAATAGAAAATGTTGTTTTAATAGAGAGAGCTACATTTGGGAGAGAATAAAAACAATACCAGTTATTTTTATCATTCATATGTGCAATTTTTATTCTTTTACACCTGAAAATATCAATATTTTAGAAAAAAAGGATTAGTTATATTTTTAACTGTGATTCATAACTGATGTAACGCTTCGATGGGGGAGGGGTGTTCTAGAAAGTGTGACAGTTTGTTCGGGGGGAGGGGGTTACCAGAAATGTGACATCACACATAATGGTTTCTGTAAAAACATGTAAAATTATAAAATCAAATTTATTTTGAAAGTTTTTTTTTTAATTTTCATAATTTAATTTTAGGTTTTACTGATTTCATTGATATCGAAAACACCGGTGATGTGTGATTAAGGTATAAATTTGCTTCCAGTCTAAACTTTTATAGGAAATCTTCCTATACATTTGCATTTTAAGATAAAGTAACCCGGGTCATTTTTTTTCAAATGTCGAACAATTAATATGCACTAATTATGTTATTTGTTGAAGGCTTTAATCTTCTTTTATACAAATTAAGTACACATACCCTAAGGAAGTTGTATCACCATTACATAGAAGTTTGGTAAGATCTCATTTGGAGTATCCTGTTCAGTTTTGGTCTCCGCACCTGAAAAACGATATTACCTTATTGGAAAGGTTTCAAAGAAGGGCTACAAGATTGGTAAGTGGTCTTTCAGACTTAGCTTATGAGGTTAGGCTTAAAATGCTCAATATGTATAGTCTTGAGCAAAGGAGAGTTAGAGGGGGTAATTCAGTTGTTTAAATTCATTGAAAGGGGAAATGTTGATGGTCTACAGCTATGTGCGGAAAGTAGAACCAGAGGTCATTGTTTTAAGCTTTTCAAATCTCAGGCTAATCTTGAAATTAGGAAAAATTACTACTTTAATAGGGTTGTAGGCAGTTGGAATAGTTTACCGGAAGCGACTGTTATTGCAGTGGGGTAAAAACTTTTAAGAAAGCTCTTGATGTTCATTGGGGACTGCGAAATTGACTAGGACCAGCCTAGCTGGGCCCTGAGCCCGTTGCTGGTCGTCACTTTTGTATTTGTATATAATCTCTATTATCGTTGTGCTCACACGGGCCAAAAAAAAAAAAAAAAAAAAAAAAAGAAATGTAATCTATAACGTAGTTTGAGCTGCAACACTGCAAGTATATAAGCTTTTGTAAGATAACGTGACATATGACAAAGGGGGTAGGGGTATGTTGAAGTGTGATATTTTGTGATAAGGAGGGGAGGAGGTCAACTATATTGAAAGAAGGGCTGCATTTTTTAAAGAAGTCTACCTTAATAAATATTTGTTTCGCTTTATGTTATTGACTTCAATGACTGCGTATTCTTCTAATAACATTTAGCTAAAACTTTCAGAACAATATTTTAGAATTACGAGATTTTTTTTAAAATCTAAAATACGCTAGCTTATGCATGAGAAAACATCCAATTCTGATAATAGCACCAATATAAGTATCAGTATCAGTACCATTGTCGGGTGTCTTTGCATTTATCATCTTACATCTTTTTGCACTGAAAAAGGAATTACTTTTCGAAAGCATGTCGAAATATTATTGATATTTTGTTCACTTTTTTTTTCAAATGTTTTTCTTGATCTCATAGTCTGCTTGTTATTTTGGTAAGGCTATTTTGCAAGATTATCTTTATTTGAAGATTCAATTCTCGACCGAAAGCTTCACCTTGCATTTTACTTTGTTTTAAATTATGGGATAATTTCGATTTTGACTTTTACGTATCTTAGCAGTCAAAAAGCACATGTTCTTTCACAATGCTTGACTAACATTATCATAAACAACATTTGCAACTTTGAGCATATCACCCATTAATTAATTGTAGTTGAAGGAACTTATAAAAATGTAGAAAATTAATTCATCAATAAATAAATAATATTAATAATAAACATAATTTATTTTGATGTGGTAAACGCAAGGGGAAAAAAAGATATTTCGACGAAATTGAAACTTTTTTAGATTATATCTTTCTTTCTTCTTGTTCTTTGTCTTTTATTGAATATATATGTTTCTTTTCTTTTTTAAAAAATATATACTGAACCAAAAACGTTTGGCTGAAATTGACTGAAAACTTTTGAACAATGTTAATAAGAATATGTTTTTACAATGTGTTACACAATACAGGAACAATTTATTAGTAAAATGAACAAACAATTCCGTTCCGAAGTAAAAGGCTTCTTAAGGTTTCCTCACATTTTTACATTCACGAATAGACTATTTAAAATTGCTGCTACTTTCTCTTATTTCTTTCAAAGAAAGAAAATAACTAAGGTTTAAAATATGAAAACAGTTAAATGCTATGACTAAATGAAATGGGAATTTAAATGACGATACAAACATATTAGCATTATCTTTTTAACCCCATTACCTTTGTATATATTCCTCTAAGCTCTTTTGAAGTTGTGTATAATTGTTTATAAATGAAAATGGTTGTAAATATGAACAATCGTTCCGTGTCACATTTTTCTGGCTTTTTAGCATTAGTCAAACGAAGCGTCTTACTTTGCTTTTCTGCCACAAGCTTTTTTCCTAAGTTTCGATTCTGAAGAAGTATTCCCATGTGTCTGCCGGAGAAATATGGGATTTTGTCACGTGACAGGACATACTCGTTTTCAGCGAAGCTTCGTGCAGCACGTTATGGTTAAGAATTTCCTCCTCTTTCTTAGACTTTGGGTTTAATAGTAAGACTTATGGAAAGGAATTTTCTTTGTTGCATTTTCAGAGTGCTTTCTTGAGATTTAAAGTGGTATTTCGTAAAAGATCTTGCTTATGTGCACGCTTAAAAGACGATTTAACAGACTTCGTTACTTATTTCTTCGTTTGTCATTTTTCTTTTTTTTTTTTTCTGTAACAAATCAAAATGTCTGTCTTTGCCAGCCTACGAGCGTATACTTCTTCTATGTTTCGTATTTTCTAGTAAATAACTTTTATTTATATATTATTTCACATATAATTTTGAATGTACAGTAGCTTTTTCGGGCACGCATATGATACATGAGCTATATTGCATTATTAGTTCTATTTTAATGATTTATTTCCTAAATATTTTAGTTTGTTATTTATTATCTATTTACACGTTTTATTTATTATTTATTTATTATTTGCAAACAATGTATCTCATGATGACGAATATAAAGTGTAAAATCCCTCGTTAGAACTGATATAAGATGGTTTAAGATCAGAATTATTTACTACATTCAATTTAGTTTCTACGAGGTCCACATTTTTGAATATACAATTTAACTGATAATTCATTAGCGCATCAATGTTATCAAATATAAACATCCTAGTTTTCTTTTTTTTTTTTTTTCAAAAATATAATTTTCTATTTTGCATAGGAAAGTTGAATTATAAGTTTATTTTATTTTATCAAAAAAGCGAACATTTTCCTTTAGATAAATGCCGATTTCTACCTAAAATTTTAAAACCAACAAATACTATGTTCCTCAAACTGGGTTGAGTAATTGTTATGTGCAATTTTTAATATATTTAAAATCTTTACTAACATTTTATTCATTTTTTAAGGGAAAAAAGGAAAATTTAGAGCTATTGCTTTTTATGCGCGTTTGCTGTAGTTAAAAATGTGCAGTGCTTCAATTACAAAAACTAATTTAGAAAGAAAAGCTGAATTATTATAAATTTTGTAGTCGGCTTGTTAAAATGTGTGTGTGTGTTTTACCAAGAAATTATGTATTTTAAAATATATTTACAGGGGTCACTTAGGTTATCTTTTATTTCTTCATTGTACAATTATGATCAAAATATGTACTGATGTGGATGTTAGCCGTCTCGGAGGTTAAGTTATATTTCTGTGATTAAAACAAGAACAGCAAAACCTAGGACTAAAAAATAATTAGATAAATGCATTTCATAATAGTTTATTACATTTTGTAAATGTATGAACGAATATTTTAATACCATTTTTATGCAAATACTGATATAGTTAACAATTTAAAAATTAGGTTGCAAAATACTCTTTCACAAGCGCTACCCTTCATCTGCATAGTTTATATTCTCATATGGATATTTACTCAAATCGCTGCAAAGAAATACCTTTAAAAATTCAGTTCATTTTTTCTTATTAAAGTGTAGTGAAAATCAGTAAAAAACAAACAAAAGATAAAACACGTACAAACAAAAGTTTCATGAAGACATGGAAAAATCAGAGCGGATTATATGGATTATCCACGTAAAGGTTGTCCTGAAAGTGGTTTGGAGGTCATGGTTGTTTTACTTTTAAATTTGCGTGCATTTCATTTATGAGTACCTAGCTGGGCTAAAGTTGAGGCAGTAAGAAGCAAAAGGATGTAAGTGACCAAAAAACGATTCCGAGAAAAACGCGTTCACAGTTTGGATATCATGTGACCTTTTTTTTTTTTCTTTTTCTAAATCATGTTGGGGGGGGGGGGCAGCACCTGTTAGGATTACCCCTAACATCTCTTGTCACATTATAGAACATTGCTTTCCCTATCATTTGCACTTCTCTAAATTTTCAGTTTTGTCACACTCACCCCTTGACTTCTAAGCGCCTCGATTCTTCTTTCACAATATTTTTTATAAATGTTGATTTGTCTAGCTGTTTTAGTACAAAAAATAAATAAAAAAGAATACCAGGAAAACCGCTGAATAGGTTCTGTACTACGAACGATTCAGAATGATGCCAATTGCTTGTTTTACAAGGTGTTACTAGCTTTAGTAAGCAATTCTAATAAATAAGCCACACTACTTACTCCCTTAAAGTAATGCATACAACTTTTTTATACGAAGGGAAGAAAGCAGGAAGAATGTACCAGTGCTACTATGAACACTGAATGCCTTACCTAATTATTGCGATTAAATGTTTCTATGGTTACACCAATTCATTTTAATGCATGTAAATAACTTAATTTGAAAGTACACCAGCTTATATGCCTACAACTTATTTAAAATGTTCCACTAACTCTTTAAGAGAACATATTCTTCATTCTTCAAACCATTTTTTTTTTCATTAATAGTAATGTATTAATGGAAACTTGATTCCAATTAGTTTATGGAACATAAAAGTAAATTTCCACTAGTTCCGCCTCATATGTTGTTAAGCTCCTTCTCCAACAAAAACATAAGTGTAATTGAATATAACTGTAATTCTGGATCAATGAGCCACACAAAAATCTTACGATTTTTATTTATGCCATTTTTAATTCATTCAGAATTTGCTGAAAAATTGTTATTTTTAAAAAATAAAGCATTTTTTTAATGTTATTTTTAGTGCTACTTCGTACCTTATTTTAAGATGTATTGTTTAAAAGAGACAAATATATATGTACGTTACTTTTAATACGTTATCAGCTTTTACACAAACTGGTGCTTAGAGCAGTTTACAAAATCAACAAATCCTATATGATTATGATGCAAATATGTTTGGAGACGAAACATACTTCTATTTTACCAGGAGTTATTAATTTCAATTTCTCGTGTCTGTTGCAATTGGTAGACCACTAAAAATTCACTAGATGCCTCATACATGAAATCCATTCTTTTCGCCGGCAAATGAAAACATGATGTAATGCACACACTCGAATTCCAAGTTGTCTTTTAGAAAAACTGGTTATACAAATTTTAATGACTACTACACATAAAAGTCATTTTAATTATAATATATCTGCTTCTCGTACTGAGAATGTTGCAATTTTGGTTATGTGTTCTACAATTGCATGTTCTCTGTATGACAAAAAATTGAATTGAAGTTTAAATAATTAAAATTAACGTTATCTGTAAAAACAGAATAAGCAGGAAATAAAAAAAGTATTAGAAACTCTTATTTTAAATATAAAAGTCACTTATTTATATTTCTAAAAGAAAGACATGTAAATGAAAACATGAAGAAACATAGAAAACATCAGTGAAATTAAAACTACCTTTATGTAACTAAATTTTATCATATATAACTAATATTTAACTTTAAACAAAATTTCAGTTATTCAGATTAAATAAAGCTTAATTAAAGAAAAGAAAAATTCATTAAACAAAAAAGTAAAAATTTTGTCTTGTAAGTCAAGTCAGGCATTTTTGTAAACGATTTATTTTAAAGAAAGCATATACGTTGCTGAACTAACATAATTTTGTTTCTGCATTAAAAGTTATCATATAACCCATTTTTGGACATTATAAAATTACTGTTTTTGTTTTTCAACAATTTAATATTAAGTATAGTTAAATATAATATCCAGATACATTATCAAACTTAATTAAAACAATCAAGATGAAATAATCTCATGCTTTAGGAAAACGTGACTATTTCTAATTTCAAATATTTTACTTTAAGTAATACTGAAAAATATTGCTGAGTTAAATTCGTTGGTAAATAGTCACTACGTTTTATCAGATTTTAGCCTAATTTCCGTTAAAAAAAAGTATGAAACAAGGCTTAATGTACAGTGAAAATATCGTTAAAAATAAAGAATAGTCAAAAATAACTGAATAAGCTCAAAAAAAAAACAAGAAGTTCCGTCTAGAACTATACGAGCCTACTTTCCCGTATACACCGAATTCAAATTTATAATCTAGCTATCTCTCTCTCTCTGTCTTTCTCGTTTAGCTTTAGTTCTTAATTGCTTCAAATATACCTTTTACAACGGTTAATACATATTCATTCAATCATTATTTATTAAGTCATTCATGTATTTATTCACTCATTTATTCATTCATTCTTTTGCTTATTCATTTAATCACTCATTAATTAAAAAATATTCTTGAAAATCCGGATCAAAAAATTTCATAAGAAAATAGGCTCGTTAGTTCTGGATGCACTTTCTATTTGTACATGTTCTACGTCATAAGAGCTTTCCGATAAAGTTTGTTCCAAGCAAATCGGTCCGTTAGATCAGAAATTATATAGGATTGAAATTTCCCCGTAGGCGGTATGTTAAATTTTTTGAACTGTTCGAAAATGAACAAAAATTGTTCAAATCAATATTTCACGCCAAGAACTTCTTCCAGTGAGCTTGTTCATGGGAACTTATATCTTGTACCCAGATTTTACATAATTTGCTTCATTTTCACCTATAGGCGCTAATGTTAAAATTTTTTGAACTGTTCAAAATTGAACAAAAAATTGTTCAAATCAAAAAGTAAAATATGGAAATGAGATGCCCTCGCCGAGATCTTTCGAATGCAAAAAGAATTTTTCCAATCGGACAATTCGTTCAAAAGTTATTAGGGGGGGGGACAGACCGACAGGCCGACAGACAGACAGACCGACAGACCGACCGACACACTTTTTCCCCATCTCAAAACCCTACTTTCAAATTTTTTATTTTTCAATCTTTATTTAATTACTTCACTTTTTTTTGACTTTTCTTTATTTTTAACGATATTTTCACGATACATTAAGCCTTCTTTCATGCTTTATTATTATTTTTTTTTACTTTTACGGGAAAGTAGGCTAAAAAAGAAAAAAGAAGATTGAAAAATAAAAAATAAATAAAGTGGGGCTTACAGATGGGGAAAATGTGTGTCTGTCGGTCTGTCTGTCCCATCCTAAAAACTTTTGAGGAGATAGTACGTTTCAAAATGTATTTTTTTTCTTTGTTAGATTTGAAAGATCTCCGCGAGGATATCTCATTTCCCTATTTTACTCGTTGATTTGAACAATTTTTCGTTCAAATTTGAACAGTAAAAAATATTTTCATTTGTACATGTGGGAAAATAGGAAACAAATAATATAAATCTTAGGCATACGATCCAAGTTCTTTTGATCAAGCTTATTTGAAGCTTATATTTTTTGATTTGGACAAATTTTGTTCAATTTTGAACAGTTTAAAGGAAATTAACATTAGCGCCTACGAGGAAATTTGAATACTATATAAATCCTGATCTAACAGATGGATTTGCTTGGATGAAACTTGATCGAAAGGATCTTTTGACGTAGATGGTGTACATATACAAAGTTCATCCAGAACAAAATGAACCAATTTCCCCATGAAATTTTATGATCTAGACTTTTAAGGATATTTCTGAATGAGTGATGTAATAAAAGAATGAGTGGGAGAATGAATGAATAAATGAATGAGTGAAAGAATGAATGAATACATGAATTAGAAAGTGAATAAATGAATGAGTGTTCTATTAACTGTTGAAAAATGTATATTTGAAGTAATTCGACTAAAGGAGAAAGAGAGACAATTACAGCTACATTATAAATTTTAAGTTTATGTATAAGAGAAAATAGGCTCGTATGGTTGGAGATAGAATACCTTGTTTAGTTTTAGTTGTATGCTTTTCCTGCATTTTAACACCGCTAATGTAAAAAATGGATCTTAATGTTTCAAATTTTTTGTGTTGATTAAATTTAACTTTTATTCAATTTTCTATTTTTGATATCGTGATTAATCTTTGTCAACCTAAGGAATTTTTAATATTTTACAATTTACTTTTTAACAGGAAATGTGAAACAAATGAACATATAATTACGACAAAATGATTTAGGGGATCTTCTTAGATTAAAAAATTGTGTGAGTTAATGCATCAGTTGGCACAAGCAAGAAAGTACTACGAGCTACCAATAAACCAATTTTAGCAACAATTTTACGCAAATGGCGGTTAATGCTTTGCAGAACACAGTTACGCTAAGTGGTTTAAATGTTAGTTGGGGAAATTGAAAATAAAATTTATGAGCAAATGATCCAAAAGAATCAACAGAAAAATGGCAAATGCTGATAGAAGAGCAAACCCCGCTTACAGAAAATGAACAAATGCTTTGGAGCATTTAACTGATTTCAGAAAAATGACGCTTACTATGATAGGTGTTGAATGTGTTAGTTGGCACCGGTGCAGCCGATAAAGGTTTGACATTTTACAGTGAGCAAATGTGCAGCATATGAGGGAGAGTCATGAATGTTTAGGAAGATGTTTAGGTTACAGTTAGAATGTTTACTGATTTAATGCTTTGTTTTCTACCAGTAGTACTCCTTCCTTAGAGCTTCCTTGTAACACTTCAATATGTATGGGAGCAAGAAAAAACACTTAGTTTATGTATGCCGGGTTTTCTTTAAAAAATAACCTCATTGTTTTCGTCCAGCCAACATTTGACGAAAGGTCATTTTCAACAAAAGGAAAACGTCAAACCATAGCCGCGTTATCACTATTGGAGGAATAACGCATATCTTGGGCACAGGTGGGATTCAGCTTAAAAATCAACTACCATTACGTACGCAGTTGGTTTTAGGTAATTAAGGGAGAAAAAGGATCCTAACCCATTATTTAGAGAAAAGAACAGTAAATAAAATATTTTTTTTAATAGTTGACATTATTTGGATGATGACAAGGGTTAAAATTTAATACGAGGGATGGTCAGAAAAAGGTTACAAGCCCCAGCATTCGAAAACTACATAATGTGGAGAATTTTTTTCCCTCACATTGGAGACAGATGGTGTTACTTGTCATACAGCTGGTGTGCGGTAGGTGGTGAAAGTTCCCAAGCGGTTCAGGACGAATGAAATGGCAAGACGCTTAGAAAATTGGTCTTGTGTGGAAGCGCGAGCAATGATTCAACTTCTATGGGCAAAGAATGTGTCCGCATCTGACAGAGTGACACTGACATGTTGAGTGAAGGTGTCTTCTTCCTGCATGGCAATGCCAGGCCCTATACTGTTAAAGCAACGCAGGAATTGTTGCGACGGTTCAGGTGGGAAATCTATAGCCCCCCCCCCCCCATACAGCCCAGATTTCGCACCCAGTGACTATTTCCTGTTCCGAGGTTGAAGGAGCACTTATCCAGCACGCGGTTCTCTTCAGACAGTGATGTGAAAATATCCACCCAGATATGGCTCAATATCCAGGGACCATATTTCTACCAAAACGGTTGAACAAGTTGGTTCTGCCTTCTGATAAATGCCTAAATTCACTTGGTGGTTATGTCGAAAAGTAAAAGTCACGTGTGCCTCGCTTAATTCACTTTTGTATTTTCTGTTTATTGTTAATAAGTATTTCTTTATTCGACTTGTAACCCTTTTAATTGATCACCCTTCGTAATTTAAAGCTAATGATTGTAGTAAGACAAAACCATACTAAATTTAACCAATTTACATAATACTTATGTTATCAAATCAAAAAAAATATATTTTACTTATGCTTTTAGAAAAATACTTACTTGTTTTTTCTTTTCAATCGATTTGAATAGCTTTTGAAAGTAAATAAAGTAGAAAATCAGTAAAAGAAATGATAATAAGCATGGAGACCCATGAATGAAAAATAATAAGATTTCTGCGAAAAGTAATGGCTTTTGGCATTATGGTAATGACTTTTGCTTGAGGCTACAGGACTACAGTTGCAGTCAAATCAAAATCTTATGAAATATAAAATAACTCCCTCTTGCTATTCCTAAAATGCAATTTTAGAAACCGATGAATTTCAAACATGGGAGCGATAATTTTTATTTCCATACGCAATTTCATTTCTTTTTCCTCTCTCGTTTTTTTGGAACCCAAAGGTTGGAAAAATAGTTTTAGATAGAACTCATTTTTCGAAATTTTCCAATGTGGTAGATGTAGGAGATACGAACTACTAGTTTATTAGCAAAACTCACTTGTAGATGCAATTTCCCTGGTCTCATTTTTAGTTTTATTTTTCTTCTTTAAACTTTACTTTTCGCTATTGCGAAACAAGATTTTCTTTTTTATGCAGATGTAATAGGCGTCAAGAAGTTCTTCGCTACTTCCATTTTGTTCGAAGTACGTTTTATTCGATTTGCGAGATGTCAGAACAGAAAAAAAATCTGTTAAACATGGATAAGTTTATCAAATGTTTCATTTAACCTTTCCCAAAAATTGAAATGCACATGGAAGAAAAAAAATATAGTGTAAAAAGTAATTTTCAGTTCGTTATTATGAACATCTTATTCTTTTTCTTTTAACAAATGCAATAATGTTTCAAAATTATTTTCATTATTCCAAATATCTCACAAGAGTTATTTTCCAATATTGTTAAAAATTAGCATATTTTATCAATCGCAGTTTTATAGCATACTACGTGTACAATTAATAACATGCGAAAGTTCTAAGTATAAGGTAATCGTGTATCTTGAGTTATTCCATTATTTTTTTCAATTGTTTTAAATTCGGAGCGAGGATAGTAAATGATATTATTTCATTTTAGAAACATTCAGCTCACCACCTTTTAATTTTTAAAATCTATTTTTTTTTTTCTATTTTTGCATAATATTCTGGTATAGTGAGCTTATATAGCAAAAAACCTCTATAATTATCGCAGCTCCTTAATTACATTTATTTCTTGTTAGTATAAAGTGTGTATTAAATTCAAAACTCTTTTCATGACTTTTTTTTTTGTACTCTTAATTACATTGTTTAATTTTGCTTCTAAAAGTAAATGCAAGAATGTGTTACTTATCAAGAACGTAATAGATAGTAAACCTAAAAAAGCTAATAAATAAAAATATGAATGTTTATTCATTAATTTTAAACAAATACCCGAAAAATTTTAATATACATACGTATATATTACATTCTTTTAAAGGTAATGTTTTGAAAATACTCGCATACCTAGTATCATGTAAAATGCATTGTAGCAGGTGGACCTAAGTAAGCAAAATCCACAGACTTTTATATTAAATATAGACAGAAACATACCGGAAAATCATGATTGGCATTTATTTACATAAAGAGAAACACATTAATGCATTTTGTAGAATTATTTATTAGCACCTTTTTTCACCATTAGAAAAAGTAAGTAAAATACATTATCTCGTTCTTTTACCATCAAGAAAGAAGATTAATTGCAGACGACATTCAGAAAGTGCCCAGTTACTCTCTTACTTATGGGATTTATCTTTGATGTCTGCCGTCTTTGGGTATTTTGGCGGAATTAATCTTGCACCGTGATTGCGCGCTCGTTTCGTTGATGCATGGCGAATAACTACTAGATGCAAATCCTTCAACTCTAAAAGCTCTGGCATTCCGTTTAAAATTAGCCAAGCTTGTTTAGAGTCTGACTGTAATATCCGCTAAATACTAATTTCGTGATTACACACCTAAAGCTGGGGAAAACATTAGATATGCAAACATTTCACTAGGGAAATATCTTGTTTGTATTCTTAAGTTTTCCAATACGTATTGCGTAAAATATATAAAGGTATATATATATTCCTACATATTTTTTTAATCGTAGGAAATTATTCTTCACTTATTTTTAATCTTGGAAAGAGTTGAATCTGAATCTGACATTGAAATAACCAAATGAATAAATTAAATCGATTCAGCTATAAAGAGTATATATAATATATATACGGATCGTACTGTACGTAAGCGATTTTTTAATTAAAACTGTGTTTAACATTATTCTTTTTTCTACTGCCTCCACCTATTAAGACTTCAAATATGACATATTGATTACAAATAATTTAACGAAAATCGTATTCACTGCATTAAGTTATTGTACTTTAATCGTGCTCATTAAATCTTGGCTAAATGCAGAGTTTTTCTTAAATGTGAAATACGTTTCGAACATGCATAATGCATTTATGTATGTGGAACCAATTGCTTAACGTACATCTTACACATAAAAGAAAATTCATCGCTTGACAGAGAACATTTATTCTTTCCAATATGCAATCAAATTTTTTCTCTTCTTTTATAATCTTTGAATACGACCAACATGATTGCTAAAAATATATTACTTGAATTAATAGGAACATAAATAACAAATACGTTTTACCATTTACAAGAAACAAACCGTATCGTAATGGTTGCATTCAGTCATTATTTTTTTTTTATAAAAAAATATTCTGTGGACACACCAAGTGATATTTTATTATAATAAAATTGGCAACTGTTAAATGCTAAATTAACGGACCATAGATCAAAGCTCATTGCGAATTGCGAAATCCTTCATTGTTTGAAATAATAATGTGTGTATGAGTAAAAAATGAGGTATATTTGCACAGCAAGTGCGCCTAAATATATTCCTTTGAATAAGTTATTGCAAGACACATCAGAAAACTATGTGTCTCATTTTCCAATCTGCCAGGTGTCGCTGATGGTTTTTCGTCTGAAATATCTCGCCTCAGAGATGACAAAGTAGTATGCTGTTTAATCCCCATCTGGATATGTAACTATTTCAATAGAAATCTTCTCATTTTGTGGAAATGGCTCCCATTTGACGTATCCAATCTTCCTCTCCATTTGCCTTATCTTTCTACTCAGCCATTTGTCCTAATTAGAGGTCATGTCCATTTTCTTCGAAATATCTTGGCGCTTGTCTTTAAAACAAATCGTTCCCCCCTTCCCTCACTTTCTTTTGATGTCTTTTGCTTCCTATCTTCTCTTGTAATTCATGGCCCGGTCTTGCTCTTTTGCTCAGTTACATCTAATTTCTCTTGTTCACCATGTCAGGATCCATAGATGGCTAGATAAATATTCTTGGGAAGGGAAAAAATATCATTGACATTAATATCACCGTTTCCATAGAAAATGTACGATTTCTTTTAGCTGCGGTTCTTTATCTTTTTTTCATTATTGTCTTTTGTAATCAGAAAGCGGGGGTGATTAATTATTCAGGCTCGTAGATGACATTTCCATGTGTGTTTTAATTAAGCCGCATGGAGTAAAATACCAATCTAATGAAATTCGCTAATGAAGTTTGGGAAATTTCGAGAAAGAATATAAATCGACTTATACGATTGTTTTCGAGGCCTAATGACTTTCAGAAAGGCATGCTATTACTATATGTCTGAAAGAAAACAGAATAAAGACCAAAACCCTACTACATTGCCTCCTGTTGCAATAATGATGAAGCAAAATATGTAAAAGTTAAAAATTGAATTGAGATTATAAATTCTTAGAGCATTAGTTTACAAAAATAATTTTAAAGAGATTTAAAATTTTATACATTTTAAAGTTAGTTCAAAGAATAAGTACAACAAATATATTTTTAAATACTTGCAAATTTTAGAAACTAATCAAAGAAATTTTTGAAGTAAAGAAAAAAAAGATAATACACATTGTGTAAGGAGTGCTATAACAAAAAGTATTTGAGACAGGAAAAAAACATTGCCTCGGTCTAGTGCTATCAAGTGGTGAAATATATTGCATTAGAAAACACGATCCTGATTTTAGTAATGTAGAGTTTACTCTCTAGTGGTTCATATAGACTAGTACCCCAGAAAAATTGATCTCTCACTGAAATTACTTCATTTTATTGAAACATAATACGCATTCCATTGCTCAAAATCAAAAGTCCTCAACGAATTGTTAAATTTTTATCGTATCGGCTATTTATACATTTTCCACGTCAATCTTGTCATAAGGAATACCTCATAACGCTTCTTCAAATTTATTTACTTCTTGGTAAACCTGAAAAAACAAAATTAAAATTTAACTAATTATCACTAAAGATTAATATAAAAGCAATCTATTACAATAGGCTAAATGTGAGTACAGTAGCATGATCAAGTAACAGGATCGCGACGATCAAGACACAGGATAATTGTAAGAGTAATAGGATCCATAGTTTCTTTTATTTTTTCTTTTTTTTTAGTTTCTTGATTTTTTTTTAAATATTCAATAGGTTTATGTTTAAAAAATATAGAAATAATTTAATTAAATTAAAAGAAAACATTACTGTATTTTAAATATGCCGGCATTAATAAGTTGAAGTCATGACACCAACATTTTATACCTTTTTGTTTGGGGGGAGGGGGGCGGGGGTGATTTTCACAGATTTAAGGTATATATAGTTAGAATTCATTATTCTTCTAAAATTAACATATGTACTACTTAATTAATAATTTTGTGGGCTTCTTAAAATACGTATGCAATAACAGCCAACGCATTTCTTTATTTTCAGTCAAAAAGGTAATAATAGTAGTTATAAGATTAACAGCTGTTACAATCAACTTTCTAAAGTAAGCTTAACAAACATGAAGTAAAATGTCTTCTGTCAAATTGAGTAATAAAAAAAAAACTTTAAGCAAAAGACAACATAAATTATAACGACACTTGCATAAAACGCATACTATTTACCATTAAAAATCCAAATTTAATAAGAATCACTCAGCTTGTGCACTGTGCTTCTAGGGTTCAATGTAAGTTAAATTTACGGTTTTCATTAATATAAAACCATTTAATATTCTCTGATCAAATACTGAATATATTGTTGAATTTTCAACGCTGAATTTTAATAAGAACAAACCTTGTTTGTATTTATTTAAGTTAATAAATATTTAGAAAAGTATGAAAATGTAAATATATAAGAATTAAACTTCAAACAATTCAATAGATATATTGTGAATTTTTCAGAGCTAGTGCTGATAACATTTTTAATATTTTATGAAATACTTTATTTCGTATATTTCCGATGTGACATCTTCCGCACAAATTTCGCGTCAGGTTTTGCAAGAACTGCTAGCACAGCTATTCTTTTGAGGAAATATATTTTTTTTAAATCGGATAGCAAGCTGCCATCTAGAATGAAATTTACATGAAACGTCCATACATTTTCTTCTGAAAGAATAAGAGCAAAAAAAAAAAAAAAAAAAATAGTGACCTGATTTTCGACTTTTATTCGAAGAAGCTAAGAAAGAAAGCATCTTCGAAAGAATTGCGGTAAAATGAATATAAAAGCTTGAGCATTCCTTTTACGTACGTTGTCATTGCTGTCAAGTCTAAATAAAGCAGATTTTGTAAGGCTGCGGAGATTGTCATTTTTTCCACACATCGGAATTTAATAATATTTGAACTGTGAAACAGAATCAATGTCGCAGATTTAAATGCAATTCACTTTTCAGATGTTCATTAAATTTATATTCCTACATAGCCTTATTTTGTGAGAAATAAAATGTGTGCAATAAATAAATAAAAATAAAAAAAAGAACTTTATCTATTTAAGTTAGTTTACTAACATCTAAAAAATTGTATGCTAAAAAATAGTCTTCATTCAGCTGAATATTGTGTAGAGATTTAATATTGGTTTTTTGAATGAAACATGTTGTTCCTTTCAAAAAATGCCTTGAATCTAAGGGGACAGTGGATTTATTTTAAACGAAAATGGCGAAAACATCCAAAAAGTTTTTACGTGTAATATTTTATTTTTGCGTCGATATTTTATGTTTCTACTACACTTAGTGTTTCTTAACAATGTTTTAATTTATATGCTTATTTATATTGTTTAGTATGCATAGTTTTTCATCTTAACTGAAAACATACACGAAGAGCCCATCGAGTAATAAAGGTAGTTTTAAAAAAATAACTGCATTTTTCTCAAATCAGATATAATTTCCTACACCAAATAAAAACTTTATTATCACTTTTGTTCGGACACATCTACGTCCCTGTATCTCAGGTGTCAGTTGTATAAAGATGCATATGCTTTACTTAATTTATGTGTGCCGTTCTACAAGGAAACGTCAAACAGATAATTTCTACAGAATGATAGATGTTTCTTTAATCTTTTCGACCTAAATTTGATGCTTTCCCACCATCTTACATTTGCGTCCTCCTTCAAACCACTGGGAGTAATCGTTAATACTATGATTTCACAGTTGGATCAGTAAGTTGCTACAATGATAGATGTATGTATGGTTGTAAGTATATGTTAAAGATTTCCGTATAAATAAAAATATAAAAAGACGAGGTGCATGCATCCAAAAAAAAGTCAACTTCAGTTTTCAAAAGCAATTACTTAAAAAAATTTTGCATTAATTATTTAATTACTTTAATTTACCAAATATTTCTTTCTCGAAAATTATTCCATTGCAAACAGTTGAATCTGCCTTTCTTTGCTGCGATCGAAAAACTAAGAAAAGTAGGAAAATGAAGAAGTCACGCACATTGAAATTTTCAGAATTGTTCCAAAATTAAGAGAGGAACAAGAAAAAAACGATATTACAATTGGAGAAAAACAACTACATCAAAAAAAAAAAGAATTTCTGTTAAACTTTATATCTTATGGGAAATTATTAATTCTTCTAATGGATCACTTGTTTATTTCATTGTTATTATGAAATAAAATATTGTTGAGAACGTAATAAGATCTTCTAAAAAAAGACATTAAATTAAAAATATTCTAGATCACATTTATTTATTTATTTTTTGTAAATGTTCTTGCCTAGGTGTCTTTAGTTTGGCTTATTTAATAGTTTTTTTTAAATTGAGGATCATGTTTTATTTGTTTGTTTAATTCTTGACCTAGTCTTAAGATAAGCTTGTATTAACTCAACTTCAATTTATGAAAGTACTTTACTTGGTAAAAAGTTTATATACTAAAATGTTTTAGTACTTTAATTTCAGTCTTTCAAAAACATCTATAACTGTTAATGCTATTGTTCTTACGTTGTGAGTTCAGACTTAAATCTTTGGTTACTTTTAATGCTTTCAGCACAATGTGAAAAAAAAAAAGTATGTTTACTTAATTATAATCTTAACTTCAGTTCAAGAGTGAAAGTACATTTTTTTTCTGATTAAAAATAAATGCAGGAAAGATAGCTTATTTTTTAAAACAGGCATGAACGTAGTATGTAAAAGATGCATATAACGTAGAAGAAAATAAAAATTGCTTTTAATTTCCTCATTAAATCGATTTAAAAACCTATTTTAGTGTTTAGTTTTATCAATAACGTTATCATTAGATACAAATGCGGAAATACATTAAATCGCAAGCTTTCTAATGATAAGTAATAAAAAGAAAAATCTATTCGAAGTCGAATCTCAATTATTATTCAATTTATTTCACATTTGCTTTAGATAATATTTTTTGAAACATAAACGGATGACGTGAATGATTAGCTTGTCGTCTTCAAATATCATATTTACCTTCCAAATTTCTAGCAACGTTACATTAAAGTAATTTAAACAAAAAACTGTTTTCCAATCTTCTAAAAAGCAGAAATCTTTTTTTACAGAGAAAAATGTGAGTACTGGTATCGCCTTTTCTTGCTGGAATTTTAATAACCTGAAAAAGGAAAGTGCCAGCTACAGAGAATTTAGCGAAAAAATAATAAAGCTTTAAAGTTTCAAGAAATATAAAGATACTTCAACTACATTAATCTCGGATCCTCGGAAGAGCTGAACTGAAATAGTAATGACTCAAAAACATAAAAATAAAAGTATGCTTTCTCTTAATTTTAAAGAAACTGTCACTTGCATTTGCAGCTTCTTATTTAACTAATTTAAGGGAAAAAATGAGTACGTTTTTTTATTTCTGACTTTTTGCTGTGTTTTTTGCGCAATGTTTATGGTAGCATAAAATAAAGCGTTTTAATTTAAATGAAACATGGAGCTCCGTTTTCTTTGAGGTGTTTTACGTGTTTAAGTGTTTTATTAATTCAATTTTGTTTCATTCCGAAAATGTTATAATTTTTACGTAAAGTAACACAATGTTCTTTCTTTAAAGCAAGTTTAACTTTTATAAGCATCTAAAAATATCGTAAAATCATCTTTCTAAGAAAGTTTCAAGAACTAATTATGGCTTGGTTTTGCATAGTGATAATTAAAATATATGGTTATGAATTTGCTCCTTTCATAGTTTTGTCTAGAAATGTATCTTAAGAAATCATTTAATGATGTATCAAATTGTTTAATAATTGTAGTATGTAATGCATAACTTAAAAACATATAGGGTGATTTGGAGTAAATGCGTACCCCAGTCTTAAAAGATCACAATCAGAAGGTTCATGCATTCCTAGATTTTTTGATGTTGATCATTTTTTTTTTTTTTTTTATGTTTGTCCTGTCCCTGTTAGAAAAAACGTAAAACCATGTATCGAAAGTTCTTAAAACTTGAAAGGAAAGTGATTACTGGAAAAAGAAGAAAACGTATTTTAAATCTATTTAGGCTCCGTTTTATTTTCAATTTACACATGTAGTTAATTTGTTTCTTTGCCTGGTATTAGCTCTAATCAGTGCCTGAGATAATTAACTGCTGTATTTCAAGCATTTTTATTGGGCTCAAGTAAGCCCAGCCTTATATATGGTACCTAAACCGATTTTGTGATTTAAATTTACGATGGCTAGTTATTAAGAGTTCAAAAATATTTCACAATAGTGATTAAGGAAGCTATTCGTATTCTCTCTTTCTTTGTTTATGAAAAAATCATTACAACTTTGTGCCAAAGAACATTTGTCAATTTTAATCAATGCAATTTAAAGAATAGTTATGTTTGAAGCACCATAATTTGTGTCCAAATATATTTTTGTTCTTAGGCGCTATTTCAAAAAGCATATATTTTCGTTTTGTAATATGTTTCTTCCTCTCCTTATCTTCCTACTTCGCTTCAGCTTGTTATTCTAAGAAATTATGTTATTTTATTTAGAAACACATTAAAGTCACATGCCTGGAATATGTACACTTGCTTTTAAATTAATTTCCTTTGTTAATGTTTCAATTATTCATAATGCATTTTTTGTCTTTTGTTCAATCTTAAATGCGCATCTAAAGAGTGCGCATTTAATCTAAATAACGTTTTTAAACTTCAATGCTTGTTATGATTTTTTGTCTATTCCTTTCACTTTGTATTATTGGAACTAAAGCAAACTTACGTTATTATTTTCTCAAGAGGAAATGACGTGCGAAATTTTGAGCATCGATTAAAAACGTTGTATTGTTTTGTCGTTACTTTTTATTTTATTTATTGTGTTAACGATCAAAACTTGGAAAGATGTATGCAGCACAAAACCAAATGCATATTTACATGCTTATGAAAATATGCGTTGCGTAACGATTTGAGATCGACAATTGATTGTCTTTAGTTTATATGTTGATTTCTTACACAATTGCTTTTTAAATATTTTTACATCTGGTTATTCTTTGATTTAAATTCTTTTATTATTCTTTTTATTTAAAGCATGTTTTCTTGCGTTATTTTCTGGTTTTTGTAGTTTGGAGTTTCACGTTCAAAATATTTCCCTAAGCAAGATATTAAACGAATAACTCTGCAGTGGGATTTGGATAATACGGCATTTGATAAAAATACTTTATTTTTCGATTTTGTATGTACTGCAAGATCTCTTATAAACCAGGAAAGGAACCGGCCAAACATTACGCAAAAGAGAGCTCCATACATAGGTCCGTAACTATAAATAAAATTCGCCTTTACTTAACGTAATGAAATTAAATTTAAACGTAAAATAACGGCAAAAACTAAGGTATAATTCATAAAATATTTTTAATAAAGTAATTTGCCTTTTAATTTCTGAAGGTGATCTTCCGTACCTATTAAAATACTTAATGATTGATACTGGAATTTCAGGGTTGTAAAGAACATGTGTAAAAAATAATGCGTGAAATACACTCTAACTTAAGATGATGCTTATGATACTTTTTAAAGTAATCACTCTTAATTTTTAAGAGAATAGCTTTTATACTCATGCATATATAAAGTTTTTTCTTCGGAGGAGGGACTTATATACGTTAAACGTGCGCCACACCTGTAACATTTGTTTTTTCTGTATCTTTATAGAAATTAATTGCAGCGAGAAAAAAGAAGCAGTTTTATGTATAGCTGTCACCGAGAAATTTGATTCGTGGCTCTTGACTGAGTACATACGTAGCTTAACAGATATGTTTACTTAAATATTTGCACTGCATTGAAAACTTACTGGGAAAATGTTATTAAAAACGTGATCATTTGATTTTAAACAAGTTCTCACGTAACTTTAGAAAATTAATCAGTTGCCTTTCTGTATTTTCACATATTTGTTTTTACAGTATAACCCGCAATGTTTTTCCTTATTTTTTAAAAAGCTAAAATTCACTTCTTTAAAATAATTAATTTTTGAGTCACAACACCCCGTTTTTCAGACCAGGAGAACTGAAAATCACGAGTCACATTCAGATTGTATAGAAGTTAGCTATAAAGTGCATTTCTCGGGATCCCTTTTCTTTATCTGCCTCTGAATTATTGTTACAAATCGCTGCATGAAGGAAAGGTTTATGATCAATAGATTATATATATATATATATACATATACAATGACCTTTTTTTTTTGTACCCTGAAATTTTTTTCATGCAGCTACTAGGCTTGTACCACCACGTAAACATTCAAAACATAATGCTTTAGTGCCATTTTGGGGTAAGTCAGTACGCCACACCTGTAACATAGGGGGGGGGGGGAATAGCAATGTAAATAAGAAGTGACAACGATCCATAATAGGTTGTAAAAGACTAATACGTCAATCACGGCTTATTTATTAAAAACAAGAGAAAAAGGAATTATGCGTATCAAAATCTATGCAAATCTAAACCGTGCTTCTGTTTTCGTCTATATATTAAGTAATTAATTAATTATATTAAAAAAAGAAAGAAAAGAAAAGTCTTTAAATCAAAAAAATATTAATAATATTAAGCTACATAATAAGGAATGTAATTCTATAATTCAATTCTACAAAAAAAAAGTTAATGATAATAATAATAATAACATGCTTGAAATTCCTCAAATTCAATTTGCAATAAGATAAGCTAATGTTAAATTTTAGATAAAACGTTTCCAATTTATTAAGAAAAGACAAAAATAGAATCTGAAATAAACGATATTGTGTTCAGCGAAAGTAAGATTGCGTCTTAAAGTAATGTCTGAGTATCTTTTTTTTTTCATGGATTTCAGCACTTAAAAATTTATTCAACGGTTAAAATGTCTTAAAACTAATACCAGTTATTATTCAATTTCTCTTTTCAAAAGCTGATTATTGGTACCCCTTTTTTGTTATGTTTTCTCACGGTATGCATTAAATTTATTCCATCTTTTGTGGCTTTAGAGAATAATTTGATTTAATCTTTGGGTTAAATGGTGTCGTAACGTTTCGCAAACCGATCATAAATAACCTAAAATCGCTTTAGCGCGATTCAATTTTTATTGATTTCATTCACTTGCAGGATTTCAATGTTGTTTTACAGCTATATATTTGTATTTGATAGTGTATAAAACTTGAATAATCCTTGATTAGTAAACCTAAAATGTACTGTAAGTCTAAACTACTGAAAATATCATTTCTAAAATTTTACTCTCACTATGGTTATAATTTTATTAACATGAAGGAAAGAGGATGCAGGTGGAAAGATATCTCCGTAATTAAATTTTATTCGTAACTAAATTGTAGTCTTTGTAGCGTTTTATTTGGTGCTTATGTTTAAGTTTATTCCCTACTCTTACGCGTTACAGCTTAAAATAAAATTTTATTTACTGATACATAGAGAATAAAAACGATGCAAAAGAAGTTAACGGAATACGCATTCTTGTTAGAGTAAAATACTTAATCTAGCCAATATTATGACTTTTCTAGGTTCCTATTTCCAATGTTTTTTTTTTTTTTTTGACACATTATTTGCTTTCCTCAGATAGAGACTAAAGATTAAAATCATTTTTTCATAACATTTAAAAAAAATATGTTTTAACTGTAAGTAAAATTATTTTCCCGGTTTAATATTTAACAGGAGACTGTAGGGCATTATTATTATTTTTTTTTATCATTCAAATTTCTATTATCATTTACGGATTTGAATAATAGAAAAATGTACTTATTCTTCTTATTATAATTACAAATATTCTTATTATCATTATAATTACTTTTATTATTGTGTATTCTTAACTAAATAATATTTTAGATAAATGATATTATATCAGGAAAGCTAACAGGTTGGAAGTATTGTTGCTCTTCATCCAGTTTCTATAGTTTTGAAATGAGGTATAATAAAAGTTAACAATATTTGATCTTCAGACATATCGATATGACATTTGTTAGGCTGATAACGTTAATATTGGTTATGGTTAAAGAAAGATTGATGAATAGTTTTTTGTATATACATCTAACTTTGTAAAATTCTCCAGGAACTATGGATCTGTAAATGGGTGATAGTAGATATTGTTTCAACATTTACATCACACATTTATTTAAATAATTTCTTAGGTAACACTTAGACAATTCCAAAGAAAAGTTTAAAGAATCTATTCATCTTTGTTGATGGATAAAAAGGGCATCCGAGCTACATTTCTAAAGTTTAATAACCGAGTATCTATCTCAAGGAAGTAAATAAAATTAGGTTCGCCACCTCTTTTGTGCACTAATTAAAACTGCAGAAAACGAGAGAGGTTAGATCGAAATACTGCTGGGGAGAAGTGGAAGTAATTAGTTCATGAAAATTAATGGGATGTTCTGAGTTGCAATTTCAAGAAATTTGTCTAAAGTTGAAATTTAGTCGCTTCTTAATGAGTTCGATGATTGAACCTTCTGATTATTTGTTAACAATGACAATTGTGCATTTCATGTCTGTAATTTATTTACTACTTTAATTTCTAACAAATCTTTGGGCTTCTTGAAATGAAGCTTGCAAATCCGCTGCTCAGTTGATTTCGTTTGAAAATGATCAAAAAATCTTTTAAATGACTGAATATAATTTAAATCATAAAACAAATTAAAATAATTTGTACATGAATGTGCAATTCTTAAATTTACCTGCAAATCCGTCGGAAAGTTAAAATGTATAAAATACGAAAATAGACCAAAAGTTATATGATTATTTTTAGCCATGAAATGTAGTTAATTTCCACATGATCTTATTACTTGAAAAATTATGTTTACAATACTTTGCATTTGCAAATAATAGATACATTCAAACCTCTATGTTGTATGAAAGGGGTTTTATTTTGCATTCGAAAGATCTCAGTTCCATATTTTGTTTTTTGATTTGCACACTTTTTCGTTCAATTTTGAACAGTTCTATTTTTCTAACATTATCGCTTATGGAGAAATATGAAGTAACGTATATAAACGCTGGACTTAAGATCCAAGGGTGAAATATTTTTTGAATTGAGGAATTTTGTTCAATTTTTGGACACTTAAAAAAAATTAGCATTAGCACCCACGGGGAAATTTTTATCCTACATAAATCCTGATCTGATCCAGACAGATTTGCTTAGAACAAACTTTATCGAAAAGATTTTATGACGTAGAACATTTACAAATACCACGTTCACCCAGAACGATTATATTTTCTCGAAAGAATCTTATCGAACGAAACAATCATATCTTCCCACGAAATGTTTTGATCTGGATTTTTAAGGACTTTTACGAATGAATGAATGAATGAATGAATAAATGAGTGAGTGAATATGTATGAATCGTTGAAAAAGGTATATTTGAAGTAATTAAGACAGAGATTAGAGAGAAGACAGAAATTAGACTAGACGGAGAAAGACAGATATTAGACTAGATTATAAATTTGACATTGATGTATACAGGAAAGTAGGCTCTAATAGTTCTAGACAGAACTTCTCGTTATATATAACATTTAAACAACTTTTAAATGCAAGAAGTCACTGAAGTTTAAATGTAAAACAAAGTCTGGTGTGCTTTTGGGGGAAAGACCAGGCTTTACTTCATTCGCTTTTCCAGCGTCACGAGTAGAAGTTTGCAACCTTTCCTCCATCGGGGCTTTTGAAGTCCTTTCTCCTATTGGCGCATCTGAGTGTGATTCGCCTTTTTCAGGTTTTTGACGATGCATTTTTCTATCTGAAAATTGTGTATAAATGTTCTATATGCATTATATTATACCTGCTGCATTTATGTGTTTTTTCCTGTTTATTGTTGTTAAAACTGTAGGAAAACACATTGTACAGTGTAACAGGGAGAAATGGTAGAACGTAATAACTAATCATCTGACGCTTTTTTTTTTCCCTAGAATAGATTTTTTTGCAATTTGCTTATGTATTTTTATAGGGAAGTAATTCTTTACTACCCTAACGAATAAAAGAAGTATGCAAGTACAATATGCATCAAAGCCGCCTCTTCATTCAACAAAGTATACAACCAATTCCTTCATAATACAAATTTGATACAATTACTCAACTTTTCTACTTGCACTGCATTAACATAATGGGTTTTCTTCCGATTGAATATTGCGAATTCCTTTTGAGATCTTTCAATGTTGAAAATGTATAAATGTTTTTTTTTATTTGCAGCAGCTCTTTTCCAGAGGTAAAAAAGTTTTTTCTCTTTTCATTCTTCGGTCGAGGAATAGTCATAAGAAATAATGGAAAGAAAGGACAAAAGCATTTTTTCGGCTGCATTTAACTTCAATGTCGCTACAAGAAATTGAAATAAGAATAGCTCATGCAGCGGAAAGGGGGAAATATTGTTTTTTTTTTCTTTTGGTGCCGTTTCCCAGAATGCCGGAACTGGCATTCGCTCGGGCTTTTTTTATTCATTATGGGGAAAACCCACTGCATGGAATTCTTTTACGCAAAAAATGGATCTGTCATGACCAGGAAACCGTGAAAGACAAGGTAAATGAGACATTTCATGGTAAAATAAAGATGATGACAACTTTATACTAAAACCATATGCATATATATATCAATAAATTACATGCTGTCATTTTTAACATTAATTGCAATAAATTTCGCTTGCTTCGGTTTCATGATTTCTTTATCTGTGTTAATTAAGTTGCTTTTTCTTCCGCTTTATATGCAGCAAAGAAAAGTATAAGTAAAGAAAAATACTAGTTTCGCACTAAGTTTTATTATTATTATTTCCCCCCTAGTTTTTAAGCTTAAATAATATTTCTAATGACATCTAATCTCAATTATGTTTGCAATTAAAAATGAATTTCTTTTTCACATTTCTATCGATATTTTTACGGATTATAATTCTTTCATGCTTTTATTTGTATTTGTATTTTCTTAAAAATTATTATTATTCGTTTATTTTTAATGCAATTGACGGGCAAACGGGCTAAAAAGGGGACTACATTTAGTATTCGAAAAGCTGTGCTAACATAATATACAGTAAAAGTAAGATTTTTCTATGCACGGCAAGGAGGTCCCCAGCTGCAAACTAATAAATTTCATCTCTCGTTGCAGCTATGCCGGAGCTTTGGGCCGTCGCTGGCCGGCAGGCCTCCTTGCCATGCAACCTCTCTGAACCAGAAGATTCAGTTACGTTGATATTGTGGTATAAAGGGGAGGCCAAGGCCCCGATATACACACTGGATGCTAGGAAAGGGGCCCTGGACAAGGCAAGACACTTCCCATCCACTGAGCTTGGGGCTAGAGCGAACTTTGACATGAGCTCAGACCCACCTACGCTTGATCTGAACCCAGTTCACGCAGAGGATGACGGTGTCTATAAATGTCGAACAGAATTTAAACGATCAAGAACGCTCACGCAACTAGTTCGACTAAATGTGATAGGTGAGTCAAGATTTAACACCATTTTTTTCCCACTCTTACATTAAGTCAAATATTCGTGAGTTGGGCGTGTTAATACTCATTTATGTCTTTACTTTCTAAGCAAATACGCATGTCGTTAGGAACACATGTAAATTAATTTTTAACCCAATCGTAATCATTATACAACCACTCGCACGCATACATCACTCTCGTTCTCTCTCTTTCTTTTTCGAAAGAAACACTTACGTATTCATGCATTTCGTTTCATAATAAAATGTAGTTTTTGTAATAGCATTTATGTAAAAATAATTTAACTTTGTGCAAGTAAACAATAATAATAAAATTACACGTTAATTTAAAGCACAAATGAGCAATAAAATGCAGACATATGTTTCGGGATTGCTTGGAATCCCTTTTTCAATGTGACAGGGAGCTTCTAGATGCAAAACATCCAAATGAAGCAGCCAGAACAACAAAAACAAAGCTTATATACCCTAAGAATTATCTGTAAACCAATGAGAATAAAGGCAGCGTGAAGTGGAAGTAGAAGTAGCAGGAAGACACCAATAAGAGAGTAACAAACGAATCCAGTTGAAAGTACAGGAAGTAAAAAGGAATATCAATAAAAATAAAGCAAAAAAGACGACAGCATGCATAAAAATTGCAAAAATAATAAAATAAAATACAAAGAATAAAATTGAAATAAAAAATAAGTACAGAAACTACCAAAACAAAATGCAAAACAAAGTACACATGTAAAGGAGGGGGAGGGGAGGGAGGGGGGGAAGGAGAAAAATAGACACAAAAAAGGAAAACAACAAGAAAACCTAGAAAGAACAACAAATTAAAGAAATTTATGCCAGACCTGTGAAAAATAAGAATGATTCTTCCTCAACTCCTTATTTTTCACAGGTCTGGCATAAATTTCTTTAATTTGTTGTTCTTTCTAGGTTTTCTTGTTGTTTTCCTTTTTTGTGTCTATTTTTCTCCTTCCCCCCCCCCCCCCCTCCCCTCCCCCTCCTTTACATGTGTACTTTGTTTTGCATTTTGTTTTGGTAGTTTCTGTACTTATTTTTTATTTCAATTTTATTCTTTGTATTTTATTTTATTATTTTTGCAATTTTTATGCATGCTGTCGTCTTTTTTGCTTTATTTTTATTGATATTCCTTTTTACTTCCTGTACTTTCAACTGGATTCGTTTGTTGCTCTCTTATTGGTGTCTTCCTGCTACTTCTACTTCCACTTCACGCTGCCTTTATTCTCATTGGTTTACAGATAATTCTTAGGCTATATAAGCTTTGTTTTTGTTGTTCTGGCTGCTTCATTTGGATGTTTTGCATCTAGAAGCTCCCTGTCGCATTGAAAAAGGGATTCCAAGCAATCCCGAAACATATATCTGCATTTTATTGCTCATTTGTGCTTTAAATTAACGTGTAATTTTATTATTATTGTTAGCATTTATGTACTTCATCATATTTTCTTTTTCATTCGGTTACTTTCAAACTGTAATAAAAAAATTTTCTTATCAAAATTATTTTTAACGCCAGCTGTATTTCTATCAACCTTCATGCTATGTTGTATAGCGCAAACTTTATAACTAGATATCCATTATATAAAAGTAATCTACGTATATTTATCGGGAATTTAACTTTTCTTTGACGATGCATCTACTTCAGAATTTTAATTCACAAAAAACAGATACATATCAAATTAACTGAGTTAAAAATTTACCCCCCCCCCCAAATTGCTTTTAATTGCACCGTCGTTTTGGTTAGTTATACAAAACCGTTAAAAAATTAGTAAATTTTTGTAAATCAATTATATTTTCTCTTTTACATAATTTTATCATGAGACAAATTAACTTCCCAAAGTTACTATAGTTGAATACTTTAAATAATAACCCTTTTTCACCCAATTTATATTCGTAAAACCCATCTGCCAACTCTGAAATAATCAGACCAGTTGCATAACTGACACTTTACTGAATCAAGTTACGGAAGCTCAGAATATTTTCAAATATTTAGCTATGGAAATTTTTAACATATTTTTGAGATTTGAGTATTCAGTTTTATCTCGTTGCGTTGCCGACGAATTCTTTCAGTGCACTTACATTTAAACAGGTTAGTGCAAATATTGCTTCCTGAATCTATAACATGAATTCGATCATTAATAAAAGATGCTTGAAAGCAGAGAAAATACGTAATTCTTCTCAAAATTTATATTGATGCGTAAATTTAAACCTTATCATAATATTTCGAGACTGATATGATCCTGGTATGAATTATAAACGAGTATTTCAGATACAATCGAGGAAAATTCATTTATACAGCAAGCGCCCCTGCACTCTTTGGAGAATATTAAACCTACATTCGCAACACTCTAAATGGATCGTAATCTATTCAGCGCCATAATCCTACGAGATAGTGATTCGGATTTATCGCTCTCGTATTAAATTCAGATTTACTCGCATGTTGGGCTTGTGGAATGAATATGAATCGGGGCCCCAATTTGTTGAAGCAAGGGTATAGTGATTGGATGTTCGTCAATAATTCAGATTTTGAGTGCCGCTGCAGTCTTGATGGTTGTACAAAACTGAGTTCCCCCCGAGCGATGAATAGGTGATGATATCATTAATGGAGGTGAACTTTATTGACTGACAGCGTTTAATTTCGTCTAAGAATGCGAGTTAGTTTGCCTACGTTTTCTTATCACAGAGCATTGGCATTGCATATTAGTATACACTATATTGATGTTTAAGTCTTAACAAGCTATCATGTAGCAGACTGCGCGAATTTAAATTGCGGTTCAGTTATGTCAAACTAGCATTATATAATAAAAATGTTTAAATTTCAGGTTGCTTATAAAATGCGAGAATGCAAACCTTTCAAAGTTCAGTTATGGTCGAACACTGAATGCAAACTGATTTTTGTTTGAAATTGGTTTTAGTTTGTACTTACGAGTATCTTCTGAATAAATTGACTCTCTATTAGAAGAAATTCTCTCAAAATTATACAAAAGGAAAAAAAAAACGATTTTTCTTGTTATTAATCGCAAAAATATTTAAATGTTCGCAATATATTTATTCACAAAACTATTCAAATGTTTTCAATTTATTCATTCACAAACTATTCAAATGTTTGCAATATATTCATTCAACCAAGGCTGAACTTGATCGTAACCGTTACTGTACAGGCTGTTTCATTACTGGAAGCATAAAAAAAACCGACGTCGCACTTTTTCCGCCGCCAGTGGCGCTTGTTCCCGACCCAGAAAAGTTTGTTTACATCATTTTAAAGCCTCTTTCTTTTGCTAATACGATGTCCTTTCTTGGTTTTCTTAAACGTTCAGATGAACATTTTTAGTGGAAAGTCGTCCTGTCTCTGTTTTGAATGCAATTTTTAAAGATTTTTGCAGTCAATTATTTTTTTCTAATGAAAATGAGGTACTTTTCCGTTTCGGGTAGGCCGGCGATGGTTATTTATTTATTTTTTGTTTTTTTTTGTTTTTTTGTTTTTTTTTTTTTTTGTTTTTTTTTTTTTTTTTTTCTTTTCGCCAAATCAAACTACTTTACCATTTTCGGTTGCGGTTGGCGATGTTTAAATAGTTTTCCCAAAACCAAACTAAAGACACAAAACAAATCGATTTGGCAAAAAAAAAATATATATATAATAACCATCGCCAGCCCCCACCAAAACGGAAAAGTACCGAAAGTTATTCTTGTTTCAGTAGTAATTACATTCTAAACTCTGAAATAAATTAAATTTATAGATATGACTTTTGATTTATAGTCAATATGTGTGTGTCTTTTTAAGGCATTTGTATGCATTTTATTATTTCTTTTGTGCAGAAATAAATGCTTAGAATAAAATCGTTGTGTTTTATTCACTATTTCCAGCCACATTTTTATATTAAAAAAATAGCAAATTACCCAGTCAACTCTTTTCTTAAGATTGATTAAATGTAAATTTGAATGTTTCAAAAAACATATGTATTGCAAATTGTGCCTGAGGCAGCAAGAGTTATGATAATGCTATTTATTCTATATTACAAATAGATTAAATTTGTATATTACAATTTATTACATTTTACAATAATATACATTTACTAAGCATATAGTTTAAGTGTTTAATGAACTATATATATTTACAGAAATAAGCAATATAGTAATAAATGAATTTGAGTACTTGTCTTGAATTGGTATAAAATTAATAATAAACAACATTAGAATTTCTCAAATTTTTAATGAAACCATTATCTCATTGGAATTTCTCAAAATTTTAACTGAACTTTTTTATTAATTAATTTATTTTTTATTAATTGCTACTGAAACAAGCGCTGGGGTCAAGCGTCTCGCTATGATGAATAAGCATGTCACACTTATTGTTACCACATCCCCTCCCCTTGTCAGTTTGTCACAATTTCACGAACTTTCCCCCCCCCCCCCGAAGCGTGACAATTACGAGAAAACAATTATCGAAAATAAAGAAGAATAAAATTTTTATTATTGTTGTTATTATTCTGTTACCAATCATCACTTTGTGTTTCTATCGCGATTACAATATGCATAGTTGAAAGAAATTGTTTTTGCATCACTGAAGCCGTGAAAATAGAACACGATTTATTGTCATTAATAAACTATTTTCTTGTCAGCATATAAAACGCCAACAGTGTTGTCATAAGGAAAATAAAATCAGGTGCATAAATCAAAATGTTTTAGAGAAAGTATTCAACTAAAAATATTTGTTCTAGATCTTAAAACAAGTATGTGGTAGAATTTTTCAATTGTGCAAGCCAAATAATACTCTCGTTTGCCAAGTAGTGTTCACTGATTGGCTGATTAAATAAATTAAAAAAAAAAAAAAACTCTATATTTACGTACGTAAAAATGAGCAACGATTCATCGCGATAAAAGCATTGATTGTATGAATCAAAATTAATAAGAATACGGAAGGCATTACTCATTAAAGCTTATTCAGATTACCTGTACTTGACTGAGTCGTTTTTATGAGCGTCCAATTAGTTCAGCGTATCTTGTTTCCAAGAATAAACTTATGCCGTTAACGAAAGTTTTAATAGACCATCAGAGAAAGAAAAAAACATTTCGTGCTGCAAAAAATGCATCAATGAAATATGAAGTAAGTTTGAAATAAATGAGTTCTCTGCACGATATTTAAATCATTTCCCTTTTTTTACTAATCATTTTCAGAATTAAAAATGATGTTCACATTGTGACAGCTGGCTTTAATCGGGTAATTTCATTTACAAGCCTCGCTTAATTGCCCTTCTTCTCTTTCTCGATAATATAACTTTATGATTACATTTTTTAAAGAAAGAAATGCTCTTCTTCTAGTTTTGAAAGTTCATCCACATATATTTTAAAAATTATTTTCGTAAATGAGGTTTACCATTTATCGTTATTTTAATTAGCTCTCGTTTTTTAATTGCTCTTTTTTTTGGTATTATGTCATGTACCATATCTTTAGTTTTGAAATTATATGCGATTTATTCTAAGGACTTATGAATTTGCGTTATACAGGTTGCGGAAAATCAAACAGTGCAGTTTTAAAAGTCTATTACGAAATAATAACGATGCAACTTACAAAAATTAGGTTTATTTTATTTTTTCAGTGCGTTATGCCGTTTTATACATTAAGTTTTAAAAAGGAAATCAGAAAGAGGATACATTGATGAAGGCGATTTCTCGACCACCAAGTTTTCGAAACCTTTTGATTGGTATAGCGGCAATTTCCTCCCGAATTCCCTTTTTGTGTTCTTTCAAGGTGTGAGGCCGATTTTGAAAACATTTTCCTTCATGTAGCCCCACAAGAGGAAGGAAATCACCGCTATACCAATCAAAATGTGACAAAATGCTGCCGAAAACTTAAGAAATCGCCTTCAATGTATCGCTGCTGGCGGCCATCATCTTTCTGATATCATTTTTAAAACTTAATGTATAAAATGGCATGATGTACAGAATAAAACAAAATAAACCCCATTTCTGTAAGTTACGTCTTTTCCTTTCCTAAATAGACTTTCAAAACTGCACTGTGTGTTTTGACGTACCCTGTATATAGTATGAAACATCAGATTGACGAAAATATAGTAAACATTCATGCATAGCAAATATATGTGATGGTGCACTCAAACTGGAACACTACTATAGTTCCTATAGTAAATATAATAATTTTTTTATTAGTGTCCGTCCATTAATAATCCGTCCAACTTGGCAGAACGCATTCTAACACTATGTGTATGCATTTAGGTTATTGTTCACATATCAAAAGTGTTAAAAGGCATTCAAAATGTGTTTTTCGTTCCAGGTTTCGTGTCAGTAACATACCAGCTTCAAACGAAATTAAAAAATGGAACTTTACTTACACTTTCATTGTTAAAACATTTTTTGGGAAATCGTTTTGCATTATTCTTCATTTAAGTAATTTTAGAGACAAGTTTAGTTTATTTTTTAAATCCGAAACTAACTTCCCTTTTATCCTGCACAAAATAGGGTTTTGCATCATACTCAAATGTTTCATAAACAAAATGAAAGCAAAATTACACATATTGAAGAAAGAAAAAAGTACAGCGCTGAGAAAAATTCAATTCCATCCTTCCTTGTTCTATAGTTCTTGTTTGTTCGAGCCTCCTTAAAATTCGATAAGTGATCATATCGGAACGCAGCTACATTATAAAGATGTTTGTTCGGAAATTCAATATTTGCCAGGAAATGGGATATTGGACGATGTATTTAATGAATATAAGGAATAAATTGTTTCTGCAACACCCGAAACGTGATTTGAAACCATGAAGGTTAGCAATTTTAAATATTAATTTATGCAGTTTTCTTTTTCTTCACTAAATAATAATGTGTTTTCCATTTCGCATGTGTGAAAAATTTAACTAATAATAAAATGCATATTTGTACATTTTCTGAAATTCAGTTTGTCTGCCTTTGTGTAAAATTAAGTTTTTGAAAATTCTTACTAATAGATTCCACTAAACTTCTTGCAAACTTCGCAGTACTAAGATCGGGTCAATTTGACACCATCTGGGCATTTTATTTTTTTTTTACAGTAAAAAAAAAAATCCAAAAATAATTTGATCAAAAGTCAATATTTGAAGTGTGTTTATCTCAAAAAGAACCCAAGTTTGTATCGTACCAAACATATTACGTAATTTGAAAATGGATAGGATGATTGTTGATATTTTAACTATACCTGTATGAGAAACAATAAGAAAATCCTATTTAACATGTTATTTGCTTGTATTTATAGAAAAAAAGACGTTAGAAAAGATTTAGTAATAACGTCTATATAATAGTTGCATTAGCTGTTTAATCTCGTTTTAAACATTTTATAAACTGCTAAATAGACGGGATAAAAAACATGGAATTGTTCTATCTCGCTCAAAAGAAAAAAAAAGGTTCAGTAAAAGTGTATACATTGAATCTGCGCTGTAGTGCGACTAAGATACTACATTATGTATATATATATATATATATATATATGCTACTTATTTCTCTCTCGCCACACACACACAGATATATATATATATATATATGCTACTTATTTCTCTCTCGCCACACACACACAGATATATATATAATCTAAATTAAATAAAGGTTTCGCTTTCTTTTCCGGTTTTTATTATCCCTTGCTCTGGGCAAACAATTACTACTTTGATACCTCAGCTGCTGAATTATTAAATTTTCCCCCAAGTCTTCAACCAACAAAAGAATGCTTTTGAGAAGTTTTTGTTGTTATTAAAATATTTGTAAGACTTTTCGCTGCATCTTTCAGAGCGAATAAACCACGGGGAAAAAATATTATGTGAGTAAAATAACCGCGGGGCGTATATGAAACCTATTGTGAATGTGCTTTCCCCTCTACCGTATTTTAAAGTTTTCGTATTTTAACGTGAAATTGATTTTTTTCTCGTTATTCATTATTGGGGATTGATACTCACTGCTTGCATATCTCTCTCGAAGTGGCAAAATATTTGCATTTGCTTGTGAATGTAGGAATAAATCGAGCGAGGAGAATTTTTAACTTTTCTGAAAAATGTTATCTTTTGTTTTAGAGATGAAAGTTCATGGTTTGTAATAAACATCAACAAGAATGATTTTATAACTAGGCATTGTAATGGACAATTAAAGATGATACTGTTGCGATGAAGCGTGAAAGGTTATTTTATTTGTTATTTTTGAGAAATTAATATGTTTTTCCTTTTTTGTACTGCATATATTTTACTCCTATCCGTGTTACGTTTAACACAATTTTTTTTTTTTTCACATTTTTTTTAAATACTCAAAATAGAGTAAAATACCCCTGATCAATATTTCAATTAAAGAAATTTTGCATTCAGCAAAAACACAACTATGGTAGATTTGTTTTCCTGCAATGCAAAATATTTGCGTTTAGTTGCCACCACTTTTGGTGTACAGTTGATAATTATTCACTTTTTGATGTATTTTAACTTCTTTTAAGTTCCTGCCTAAAACAAGACAGACAGCAGAATATTTCTTTAGCATATGGTATTCGTTAATTCATTTACGTATCAAAAATTCATTGCGATTGATAATTTATTCTACTTTCATAGAAATGGGCAATCGTAATAAAATTTCGATATGTAACCGAGTTAACAAATTTCTTGTGATAAGAAACATTACACGCTCTATATTTTTTAGACAGATACAAAAAATATAAAATATTTCAAAAATAAATCATTTTCACCTTCACATCAACAAAAATCGTGTTCGTTAATACCAAAAATAGTGGTAACTAAAAGCAAAATTTTTTCAGTGTGGTAGTTTTGGTAGTTTTTGAAAAAGATGATGGCTTTTGGACAAGGACGACTTTCACCACTCCGTTGACCCATTTCAATAATATTTCTATTTTGAGCTTTAACTATAACTCAGGCTTAACCTTTAATTTTTAGCTATAGATATATTACCACACATATAAGGCTTTCACACGAAGCCCCCAAATTTCAAGCAAAACTTAGGGCTGAAGGTAAATTTTATATACATAAACTTCACAGCTTAGGCCAAGAGAAGATGAAGGGTAATTGCATCCAGTGTTTAAAAAGGGGTTCCAAAACTTGGGAATGTGGGGGGGGGGGGGAGGGAGTATTCTCTTAGCACCGTTCTGCGTCTCACATGCCTGCGTGCACATTTCCCTACGTGCGTAGAGATTCCGTCTGCGTCTACGGTTTTCTGTAACGAGATGGCACATTTCGGGTGACTGACCATCGGAGATGATAATAGACGATGCACTGAAATATCAAGCTGTTATTTCGATATTTTCATTGTACTGTATACTCCTCTTCGAGAAAGAGAAGCATTTTTATCCCAAGAAGCATTTTTGAGGTGAAATGACACATTAAATTTGGCTGTCCGAGCAAAACTTTAAGGATAATTGTTCTGTAAAATCATATCGTTTTTCAGTAAAAGATAGGGTTGCATACAAAGAGAAAAACATTTTAAAAAATCCAAGAATGTCCATCTAGAACTACTTTCCCGTATACAACAATATAAAATTAAGAATCTAGATATCTTTTTCTAGTTTAGTTTTAGTTCTTAATTACTTCAAATATATATTTTTCAACGGTTATACATATTCATACACTCATTCATTTATGCATTCATTGATTTAGGAATATCATTAAAAATCCGGATCAAAAATTTTCGTAGGGAAATAGGCTGGTTTAGCTCAGGTTGTACTTCATATCTGTACATGTTCTACGCCATAACATTTTTTCGACAAAGTTTGTTTCAAGCAATTCCGTCTGTTAGAACAGGATTTATATAGGACTGAAATTTCGCAGTAGGCGCTATGTTATTGTTATTATTATTATTATTATCATTATTTTCTAACTGTTTTAACATGAACAAAAATTGTTTAAATCAAAAAATATTTCACGCAGAGATCTTCTTCCAATCAGCTTTTTCATACTAAGTTGAATCTTACTCCCAGAGTTTACATATAATTTGCCCTAAGGAGCTAATGTTAAGGTTTTTTAGCTGTTTAAAATTAAAGGAAAAAAAATATTTGGAGGGGGGGGGGGCAGATTGATAGACAGCCGGGAACTTAGGATTAAAAAAAATATTTACCGAAAATACGGTACCGAGTTGCTCAACTCAGGCAGAATCTGTACATTTATGCCAAATTGTAGGTATATTGGTTTTTCTGTTATCCCAGAACGATCAACACAAGTAAACATCATGTTTCGTGTTTTATACACTCTCGGACATTGAAAATAGCGCACCAAGAAGGAATCACCGGATTCAAATGAAATTTATTTCAGTGAATGATAAAGATGAAAGATACACTTGATCAAAAAAACTAAACAATTAGACAATTACGAAGCCGTCCAGCCAGCTATGTTAAATAGCGCGTCGGACCGCCTCGGGCTGCGATACATGCCGCAATACGGTCCGGAATTGAATCGAAAAGTCGTCTGATGTTGTCCTAAGGCAGTCGTGCCCACAAATATTGAACAACTCTGCCCAAATCATGCAAGGAGTGGCACGACGGCAACTGGCGTTTCAGCTGTTCCCATACATGCTCAATAGGGGAGATGTCCGGAGAGCGAGCAGGTCATGGAAAGGTCCGAACACATCGTTAGAAGTCCCGTCAATCCGAGCCGTGTGCGGACGAGCGTTATCCTGCTGGTAAATTGCACCTGGAATACTGGTTAAGTATGGAAGCACATGAGGCCGTAGGATTTCATCCACATACCGCAGAGCTGTTAATGTACCACGTACCACCACCAGAGTGGAGCGGCTATCGTAGGCTATGGCCCCCCAGATCATGACACATGCAGTGCGGGAACTGTGTCGCTGAATAGTGAGGGTGGGATTGCATCGTTCCCCAGGGCGTCTCCACACACGTACACGGTGATCATCTGTCCCCAAAACGATGTAGCATTCATCACTAAACATCACACGTCTCCAATATGTGGCGTACCACGTCGCTCTCGCTAAGCACCACTGTAGTCGGAGCAGCCGATGTGACGGTGTTAATGGCAGTACACGTAATGGGCGCTGGGATTGCAGATTCGCTTCCCTGAGGCATCTAGAAATTGTTCGTGGATGAACAGGAACCCCTACATCTACTTGTACAGTGGAACAGGTCACTGTGGGATCCGTGAGTGCGTGGCGCACGATCCTTTGATCGTCTTGCGCCGTCGTCGCCCTATTCGCTCCAGACCCGGTACGCCGTGCGTAAGAGCCTTCACGTGTCCACTGCTCCTAACACCTTCTGATAGCACACTCAGAATGATCGACCTGGCCTCCTGGCGAGAAACAGGGCGCATCGACTACGCTGCAGTCTTCAGGCCAATGATGAGACCCCTCTCAAACTCACTTAGTTGTGAAAAATATCTTCTTCGATGTCTACCTGGCATTCTATACAATTTGGTACACCTTATAGCGTCGATTCGTGGTCGTCACGTTTATGAATCTTCCACAATACACCTGTTTATATAGGCCGCGTTTCTTGTTTGCAACGCCAGTGCAGCGTGCGTGGACGCACGCATGCGCACTAAACTTGCATCATTTGCATATCGGACGTCACTCTACTAATTTGCATAGTTTCGAGGTTGTAGCTCGCTTCCTTCTTGGTGCGCTATTTTCAATGTCCGTGAGTGTACATATAAAACTTTCCTACCCCCCAGGCACCAATTCTTCATTCATTTGTTTAGAGACAATTTTTTTAAAATGGTAGCAAAAGATAAACTTATATATATATTTTTTTTCCTTTTTTTTAAAATACTTTCTTTTTTACCTCACAAAAATAAAGAGTTATAGTAGAAAGATAATCCTGAACAGTACATCGCGCACGATTTAGTCATTTGTTGCCAGAATCTAGGATGAATAGCTACTCGAAAAGCCCTTCTTGGATTTAAAGTAGATAAAGGAATTCCTTGTTTTCAAATTGCATTTTAGATATGGTATGGCCAACAGAAAACAATTCACTGAGGATTTCTTCTCAACGCTTTAATTTTTTTTAAAGAAAATAATAATCATCTCGCGAAAGGAAAAGAAGGACAAGGGAAAAAACTGAAATTGAGATTCCACAAAAAATAAAAGTGCCAACTTGTTTTTGAGTATTATCGAATTTAGGAAGAAAAGTATTTTTGCAGAAAGTTTTGCTGCACTTTTTTATACTGTTCTTTAGACAAAGTATGATTTGTAATATTACAAACTCTTCTCTTTTTATACTCTTTTGACCCGTTTTTTTCTAAGAATAGGTAGTGTTTTTTGAAGATGTTTTTGAAGAGTGGTTCTTGATTTTTTTTCTATAAGAATATATATTTTATTTCATTCTTTTTCGCTATTTATATAAAGCCCGAAATTGGTAGATAGTTCTTATATTAAACACTTTATTTAATTTCAAATAAATTCCTATGTGCATATTATGCATTGCTTATGCGCTTTTTTATTCAAATAGTTTTTGAAAAAATACTTTGAACACTTAGTACTTTGAACACTTAGAAAATTTTGAACAATTTTGCAACTCTTTGAAAAACATATTGTTTCCTTTAGTATTACGTTAAAATTCCACAAATACGTTAAATTCATTCAACAATTATTTCAAATAAACATATTTTTGATGGTTTTCAATTTCCAAAGTCATTAGTAATATTGCGAGACTGATTTTTTCCCAATTTTTCAAGATTTATCTTCGGGTGGTAGGGGCATTCCGTAAATATTTCTCTATTTTTTTTCAAAAATGCATTTGCATAACATAACGATAAATTTATACATTACTAAATCTATCGTGCCTGATAATAAATCAGCAAGTACGTATGTGTGTACGTCTGTGTCTCGCGTAAGCTCAAGTTCATATAGCGCAGTGTTTCCCAACCTTTTTTCCCTTGCGAACCCCTTTTAAGGTCCGAAAGGAAATAGCGAACCCCTTTCTGAACTCGTTAGTAACGGGTTACAAAACTGCAAAATTTACTAGCATATCTATTTTCCATGTTGCACAATATTTCATCGTAAGCAATGAAAACATAATTAATGTAAAATATCTAAGTTTAAATGAAGACTAAAATGCAGCTACAAATATATTTTTTTATTATTTGTTCTTTTGAATTATTATTAGAGCAGTAAAAACATATGTATTCCTAAAAAATTTTAAAAATTGTTTTCCCGATAGGTTCTACTTGTAAAGTACAAAATTGGGAAAGGTTTTGGAAATTTAAAGAAAAATAAAAACATACATATTTTCAAATTTCTAATTGTGATATTGCGATAACGCAGAAAAGTTGGAATAAAGTGTGATAAATGTGAGTCCAAATTTAAAATTAATGAATAAATAACTTTCGGTTACACTCTAGGCTCTGCATAATGAAAAATTAACCTAAAATAATGCAAAATTTTACATTTTATGGAGTACATTTTTATGTTTCCGACTCGTTCTTCGCGCTTGCGAGGAAGAAGAGGGAAATGGTAGGAGCAAAATACGTTCTAAAATTAAAAATAATTCAATAAATATCTTTCGGTACCAATTTGTGATCCAGATTGTTATCGAAATGATAAATTGGATTGTGATCCAAATTAAAAATCCGGCATAAGTAGAAATAAGTGCATTTCAAATTTTGTATGTATGCTTCCAATGCCAATTCACTACTTTTCTGCATTATCTGGAAAACAATGTTCATACTAAAAAAAATTATTTTCTTCTCCTACTTAATAATGCAAATTTATTCTTTCATTTTTTTCTGCTACGTTAACCATAAAAAATTCCGAAATTGCAATATTTTTTTCGCGAACCCCCTTTCTGCATCGCGCGAATTTTAGGGGTTCGCGAACCACCGGTTGGGAAACGCTGATATAGCGAATTCTCATAAAATTTGGCTCATAACATTAAGGTGTGCACCTCGAAGAGTCTTCTCTGCTAATAATACAGTAGCAAGTATGTCTGTGTCTCGTGTAGAACCTAGACCGTTCGGCCGATTTTCGTGAAATTTGGAACGGAATTAGTTTGAAGCATCAGGGTGCGTATCTCGAAGATTTTTTTCGAAAATTCGAATTCTAACTTAAAACCGAAAATTGAATTCAATGGCTCTTTTCTATAGAAAAATGTTACCGCAGTGTTTAAAAATTGCTACCGTTGTAAAGCCTGCAAAAACCTGATCCAGAAAGAGTTTTTTTTCTTTGTCTTAAATCTCGAAGCCACTAAATTAACTAAAAACAGTTAAGGCGTTTTCACTGTAGTTCAAAATGATTTTTTCACGGTAATTAAATTTAATGTTATTTTCTCCAGACTATTAACAGAGCTTTATTTTATTTGCAACGGTGTGCCAATTTGCCTACATGCATTTTCTCTCAACGAATATATTCACAAAGTCGTTTTGAGGCGCAACCGATTTTAATTTACGTTTTCACTTTTTTTGGGAGGGGGGGGGGGGGGAATTTGATTCTTTTTCATTTTGAAACGAAAAAAAAATTATTTCCCGCATCACTCGGGCAATCGATAGCTTTTTTTTGATTTCCTTATTTGACTGGTATTTTTACGGGACCGTTCTCCGTACTCTACAGGGATTTATTGATAAATGTTACGCTTTACAGCGATTTTTGTTATTCCAAATGATTATTAATATTTATTATTATTTTTACTTTTGTTTTTTCTTTAGTGAATTAGCACATATGTTATTTGCGTATTTGAGCACGTATGACACTTATAATCTTAGCTGGAACAGCGCGTTTGGCGACGTTTTTTGCATTCGTATCAAGGACATCGCGGCAAACGACGTTTTTTATACTCTTGTTAGCAAGGTGACTGCAAACAGGTTTTCTGTAAAATATATAAATAGATAGTAGAAAACATCGGTTTTATCGATATCGGAGGAAAAAATGCTGGACAACCATTCTATGACGTCATAAACGAGCTTGATTGCTAAGAGTACAGATGAATTTGAATCTTCAGTACAACAAAAGTAATATCGCACCAGTAAAATTTTTATCCAATCAAGCCTTTTCCCATAAACGTTATAAAACTTACTTTATGATAACAGCTGGATATTTTTTTAATATTTAGTTGGTATTTATTGTTTCTGTAATGACTGTTTTGTGCGTAACCACTTCTTATCACTTAGTATTGTAAAATTGCGATAGTATTTTTAAAGCGTTCAAAGTTCCTCTGGTAAAAAATGACTAAGCTGGCAATTTTTAGCCTGCTTTCCCGTAAAAGTTTTTTAAAAAAGAAAAAAAGTATGAATGAAGGCTTAATGTATCGTAAAAATATCGTCAGAAATGAAAAAAAATTAACATTAAGTATCCTAATTAAATAAAAATTAAAAAGTAAAAAAAAAATTGAAAGTAGGGTTTAGAGATGGTGAAAAATGTATGTCTGTCGGTCTTTGTCTTCCCCTTTAATAGCTTTTGAGGGAATAGTCCGATTAGAAAGATGTTTTCCATTCGAAAGGTGTCGGGTGAGGACATTTTATCTCCATAATTTACTTTATTTTTATTTGAATATGTTTTCGATCAATTTTGAACAGATTAAAAATTTTATTTTTAGGGCCTATGGGGAAAATTTGATTATAACTAGAATACGCACAATAGGCACTACAGTTTAGGTACATTTCTTACAGTTAACAACAATCATTCTATTTACAACGGTTGGTGGGAGACAATCTCATTGGGCGTATGACTGTTTTTCAACTTAAATTCTTACAATTGTACTTAACTGAAAAGTATGGCTTTTCAGAAGACGCTATTTAAGCTTATGAGGTTAAAATTGCTGTGCAGTTAATGTTATTTTATTGCCGTTATAATCAGTGTATTGTTAAAACTGTGTGAATATAGCATAGTTATACTATACAGGGTGTCCCATTAATATTGGGACAAACTTTAAGGGGAGGTAGGGGACATGAAGACAAACATTATTCAGTCACAAACATTATTCGCAAACGTTTTCTGTAGCAGCTAGGGGGCGCTAAAACTTAGGTTTCAAAACTTCAAACGATGATTAAAAACAGAAATATAGGTCGATTCGTTTGCGGTTTTCGCTAAAATCATTCTTTATATCACCTTTTAATTCAAAAAGATTTTTAAAAGCAAAATTCAAAAAATGTCGATAGAGGGCGCTTTAGACTTTAGCGTTACGAACAACTACTTTTTACCGTTATTTTTTGCATGGAGTTAAAATTATTCTGAAGACTTTAACTTAAATATTAAGCCCAAAATTGAAAACATTGGGATCAAGTAACTAGGAAAAATTGAACTGTGAACAGGGGGAGAAATTTTAAATGCTCATAAAAACTGAACAATCGATTCGATTTTGTTGCGGTTTGCGTGTAGATCAGTCCCTTGGTAATATTTTCTTCAAAATGACGTACAGCTTTGGTGTCCTCATTTTTTGATAGAGGGCTCTTAGTTCTGCATCCGAAGTGCGGTGCTGCATCCGAACATATCAGATGCCATATGTGGTTTCAGCATGATGGGGAACCTCCCCATTATGGCAGACGAGTTCGAGAAAATTTGAATCACGTGTTTCGTCACCGATGGATTGGTCGTGGTGGACCGGTTCCCTGGCCACCACGATCTCTTGATTTGAACAACATCTTTTCTTCTTTTTTCGTACTTGGGGTGCGCTGAAAACTGTTGTGTATGCAACACATGTGAATTCAGAACTGGATTTGGTCGCAAGAATCGTCTGTGTTGCTGCGGATATCCAGAAAAATGCAGGTATCTTTCAAAGAGTTCGCCAATTAATGGTCCGACGTTGTAACGCATGCCTCGCTAGCAATGGTGGTAACGTTGAATATCTTTTGTGAAATTTTCAAACATCATGTACTATTTTTGTAATATATTTGATCTAAAAATATTTCTGATCATCTTAATCTGGCGCTGCTTCATTTTTTTGCACGTTACATTGCTATGTGATTCCGAGTTGTCTTTGCATCCCTAACACTTCCTGGAAGTATGTTGGTCTGGATGTAAAACACCCAAAAGTAATGTCATTTGAAATTTCGGAGAAGTGTCGGAAGCGCCCTCTATCAAAAAATGAGGACACCAAAGCTGTACGTCATTTTGAAGAAAATAATTATCAAGGGACTGATCTACACGCAAACCGCAACAAAATCGAATAGATTGTTTAGTTCTTATGAGCATTTAAAATGTATCCCCCTGTTCACAGTTCAATTTTTTCTAGTTACCCGATCCCAATGTTTTCAATTTTCGGCTTAAAACGTAAGTTAAAGTCTAAACTTCATAATAATTTTAACTCCATGCAAAAAATAACGGTAAAAAGTAGTTGTTCGTAACGCTAAAGTCTAAAGCACCCTCTATCGACATTTTTTGAATTTTGCTTTTAAAAGTCTTTTTGAAGGAAAAGGTGATATAAAGAATGATTGAGTGAAAACCGCAAACGAATCGACCTATTTTAGTTTTTAATCATCATTTGAAGTTTTGGACCCTAAACTTTAGCGCCCCCTATCTTCTACAGAAAACGTTTGCGAATAATGTTTGAGACTGAATAATGTTTGCTTTCATGTCCCCTACCTGCCCTTAAAGTTTGTGCCAATTTTAATGGGACACCCTGTATATATATCCTTACAAGCTTATTCTCGAGCAAATAATACAGAGTATCTGCTATTAAGAATTAAAATGTTAAAAGATGACATAGATTTTTCCATTTCCTAATATGTTACAAAGATGAATTACACGCAAAGTATCTGCAACAGCCATTGCAAATGCCTGCATATACATAGGCTTCCCTGATAGACTGACACAGGCCTTCCGGCATTTGGATTACCCTATCAGTGTTTAGCCCTTTAACCTGGAAAACGTGCGGTGTCAAAAAAGACTATTTAATTTCTGAATCAGAAAAGTTTGGCTGCTTTCATAATTGCATACATCTCAAACTTGAAACAATGATTCTTGCTTACATACGGCTTCCGTTTTTTTTTTATTTTTAAAGCCGTATTGTCTTACAATTTTCATGAAGTGTGTTACTCGTCATTGTCCGTGTTGGCTTATTTTAAGCAGGACGATTGCTACTCGTCATTCCTGGTCAAGGGGTTAATTTTGAATAAAGAGTCAATGCTAGAATCAGCCTGTGCAGGGAATATACTGAAAGGAGAAGAAAAAATAATAACAATAAGCAAAAGAGAAAAATAAATTGAACGATGTAATGCGTAGCATAAAAAGAAGTGTGGAGTCAATATCGTCAATATTATTCACAAATAGTGATATAACTTGTGTACAGATTACATGCGCAAAAAACGTAAATTTCCTCCCAACCACATTTTCTGTTGAACTAAGATTTACACATGTTTTAATATTACCAAAAAAGAAAATGCTGGAATATGTTGAAGTTCTTTTGGAGTGAGAGATTTTCTTTCTTCCTTTCCTTCTGCAGCCATTGCATCGAAGAAACAAAACTTCGGCTTTTACTGCATTCTTACAGTAGAGGTCATTTATTACGGTCAGCGGGGATAAAAAGCTGGATCCTAATCCTTTTCCGGACATCAAATGGATAAGCAACCGGACTTGTTTATTAGAAAAGTATTGCTTTTAAGATATTGCCCAGACACTCTTTTTTTCATGCACTTGTTTCTTTTTATTCAGTTCTTTTCTGAAGAAAAGGGAAATATCTCGAGAGCTGGGAATTGAAAAGTGAAAAACAGCTAATAAAAATGAAAGTGAACAACTTGTTTCTTGAAATGTCCAAGTTTAGCAAAAATATCCTTTAAAATCTCTTTTTTCTGGGTGTCTGTGAAACCCGTTTATCTTTTTTTACTCACTTTTCTTTCGAATGGTTTTTGTCGTTGAAATTTTGATTTTGACAATTACAAAAGGTGTACTTCTTTTGCGTCAGGATGAATCGTTAACATAACTGTACATAATTACCACATAGTTTGTTAATTTATGTATTTATTACTCTTTTTAAATTTCGGCGTGGTGTTGTAGAGTTTTGTCAACGATTTCTTACGTATAAGTTTGTGGGCTTACAACCGGTCAAAATTGTGAATTTTCGAGATACAGAATACCGAGTGTCCATGTCGTATATTCATGCTGCATGTTAAAAGTATGTTTAGTATCTATTTGGCTTGGAAACTCTCCGCTATTTTTTTTCCTTCTAAGAAATTTGCATCGATTGAGTTCAGGCATCCACCTGGTGGGAAAATTGCCCGTTTAAATTTTCCTTGGTTACCCATCCCTGGGGAATCCACTTGGCCTGCCATGGCGGTAACCCTGAAAGCGTTTAAAAGAAGAAAGAGAAAAATGTATTTATTTATTTTTGAATTTATCTGAAATACTCTGAAGAAAACTTACAGAAGAGACATATGTAAGTCTCATAACTAAAGGATTTCAATTGAATTGTTGTCATAAATCACAGCATAGTAATTAAAAAGTTAAAAGCATTTCTTAATTGTTTTTTAACAGACTCTATAAGTAGTTCTAATAGTTTCTCAAAAACCATTTATCTATTTGCGATATTTCTGTTCTATAAGGTAAAAAATAAACGCCAAAAGAGTGCTACACAGCCTATGCTAAATAAAATTAATGATTCATTTTTCCTTCGGCTTTTTCAAACGCAATGCTGGAACTTTTATTTAGAATATTTTAGCTGGTTTACGTAAAGTATAAATTCTAATGCATAGCATTTTAATATTGAATAAAATTCAATATAGTGTTATAAATGAGGGGTGAGGGTATGCTACTGCACATTTAAAATGTTGTACGTGAAAGAAGCACAAAAGTTGACATTAACAGGCTTAAATTGCACCAAAAGTATTAAATCATTGGAAATTGAAACTATAATAATTATTTCGCATTCTTGTAAAGTATGTGTTCATAACACTACCTACATATTTCAACAAACTTAAGTTTGTAAAGCAGATTTCTGAAGCAGAAATCGCATTTGGATACTAAAGCAACATTTCGTTAACTATGGAAGTGAAGTCAATGATGGAACTTCCATGTTTTGTTGCAGATAGAATGTATGTGAATTATTTGTTAAATGCAGTTTATTCGTGTGGCATTGCAAAGTGTAATATTTACATGGTTTCTGCGTTTAGGAAAACTTGTAGCTGTTTTCTTGTAACACCACATAGCAGACTTGAAATTCAGGATTTGACAATGAGGTTTAAAGTATACTGTTTGAAACACACGTTTCAAAGTCACAGTTCGAAAAGCATATCACAATGAGTTTAATGTATTTACACAAATATGAAATGCATTTCTAATTCTGAAATGCATTTTTAATAAAAAGGGGACTTTTTAAAATTTTAAAAGGTTTTAAGGGAAGTAAAGGATGCATATCATAAACTTACAAACAAAACCATTAAAACTTATATATATGTTAAGTTTAAATAGTGGGTGCTGGAGAGCCTTAGCTTTGAGTAAATACGGTATCTTATATATTTAAACGAGAAAATTTTGTATATATATATATTTATATATATATATATTTTTTTGAGTTCTCGAAAACGAATCTAACGATTTGGACCAAATTTTGCATTTAAATCAGGTTTTGCTTTTTAAGCTTACTTATGTAGGTCTCTTCCTGAAAAAACGCGATTTTACACAAAAGACCATTTTTTTAATAACGCAATTGAGGTACTTGTAACATTCAATAAACAGCATTCGTTATAGATAGTTTCAACGTTATAGATAGTTTTTATTTCAACGGAGATAGCAATACCATGAGTGGCAACACTTAATTTTTAATTTACCTTTTATTGAAATTTGTTGTTGGTACCCTTTTTATATTTTATCTTAATTGAGTGGCAACACTGAATTTTTAATTTATCTTTTGCTGATTGAAATTTGTTGTTTCCATTTGTGTAATTTAAAATGTCTATGAAAAACATTGAAAAACAAAGCGGTTATAATGAGGCACGTAATTTGAATGTATCAGAAGGAATATGAAACGGGTGTAAGACTCACTAAGACAAGTCTAAGTAATAACATGATAGAGGCAAAAATCGTTATGGTAAACAACCTGGCAAGGAAGTACATATTGCATGTATCTATATTTACTTCTTGGATACAACTTTAACGTAGGGGCCTTTTAGCGACTTTTTTGGTTGGAGAAAAAATTGTTGGGGACAATTACAATTGGCTGTTTTGTGTTTTATGTGTGGAACTTTAGTTTGTTATATATTTGGTAAGGTATGGACATATCACTCTTTTGGCGTCATCTTTCGTCGCCACCAAAATAAATTGCCAACTGCTCCCTATACTAAAGCTGTTCCTCTGCCATGACAGTATCGATATCTTAAGGTCAAACTTTCAAACTTGTTGGAGTAGGCATCGTTTTTATTCGTAGCATACTGATTGTAGAACTTTCCGGAGTAAATCGATCAACTCCTCTCAAATGAAATTCAGCGACATACTCGCAACATATTATGAAGAAAGTATTACGTTGTGACCCGATTTCACCGAAGTGAAACTGGGTTCAAAACCATATAACTAATGACAGGTAAAATGTAAAGTAAAAAGCATAAAATAGCATATTTTTAGAAATAAAGTATTGAACTAAGAGCATTCACATAGTTTTTTTTGCTTTAATGAAGTTTCAAGTTCATATGTAGGTAGGATTGCATCGGCATGAAAATTTATAATTAGCAAATATACTTTAATTTACCAAATTTATCTAAATTAGTATCTTCTTCAGAAAAAAATACCGCCTAGCAAAAGCTCGGTCGCCCAGGTACTTGTGTATTATATGAACTATCCAAAGAGCGACACATTCATGCGTTACCTCAGAAAAAGTTTCTGCAAGAGGAAAATGAATCGAAATCACCTTGACCCTAGTCGGTACAATGGAAAGAATTTGTGCCTACTTGCCACCATTTTTGCTGTTACTGAACACCATTTTTGGTGTTCAGTTGGAGTAAAGTTGATTTGTTTTTTAATTTTTTCATGCATTTTAAATTTTCTTAAGTGTCTGCCTTAAGAAATATAGAGTGTAAAACGTTTCTTATCACATGAAATTTGTTCACTCCATTACGTATCGAAATTTCATTGCGATTGCTCATTTCTATGAAAATAGGATAAAGGAGCAATCGCAATGAACTTTTGATACGTAAATGAGTCAACGAACATCATATGTTAAAAAAAACATTCTGATGTCTGTATTTTTTCGGCAGACACTTTAAAAAAATTAAAATACATCAAAAAATGAAAAATTTTCAACTTTACGCCTACTGAACAGCAAAAATTGTCTTCAGTTACACCAACATTTTTTACAGTGTAGAGGTACCATGCTTTTTAAAAAACACTTTGTGTGGGAAGATTCTCCACATTTGACTTTTCAGAGGGAGAAAAATCAGGAAAATGCTTGCCCGAATACCAGGCATTTGTTGCCCATAACCAGTTTTATGCTCGCCTTTTTATAGTATACTACTTCTTAAAATAGCTTTTCTATGCTGTACCAAAAGTTTGAAAAATGGGTGATGTTTGATGAATTTTCAAGATACTACCGGTTACACCAGTGTATTTATTACTTCAGTAATAAAAATAAAATTTGTTTGCTCCTCGCTCTATGTGTGTAATAAAGTGTTTCTTCTGCAATAATTGACGTTATTTGAACTATTTAATTATTTTTGTTTCAGTTCCTGTCCGTGAAGTCATCATTATGGATGAACATGGACAACGTTTAAGAGACATTATTGGCCCTTATGACGAGGGATCCCATGTATCATTAATTTGCGAAGCTGAAGGTGGTAAGACCTATTTCTTCTCTTAAATTTAATGTTTTAGCAACATTTAAAATTAATTAACGCCTTAAAAACATTTATGTGTAAGTAGTAGATAACATATTAAGCGCCTCAAGAAACAAAGCTGTACTCAATGTTTCAATGTGTATAACTTATCTAGTTTCCAGTAACATAATTAAAATCCCGAACTTTAGGAAGTGTGCGAAAAGGAGTATAAATAATCTTGTTTCCTGTTACATAATTAAAACCTCGATGTTTAGGAAAAGTGTTTGAAAACAATATATGCTTTAAAAACGAAACTGTAATTTGGACCGTCCTAAACCACAAGAGCCATCTAGCAGCGAAAGCGATTCAAACAATACAACTTAATCGGAACAGGAAAAGACGAGTATACTTATAGTTAAGAACATCTTAATAGGGCTTCTAATTTTTTTACACATGATATCTTTAATTTCATTTTTTGATGAAAAAAAAGTAAAAACGTATATTTTATTAAAACGCTCCAATTATTTTGAAAACAATGCGCGTTCTTGAAAGTGCAATATTGATATGCGATTGTATATGTATGCATGTATGTATATGGGCGCATGTACATATGTATATAAGCGTGTGTGTGTGTGCTGCATACATGAATAAAACAATATATTTTGAGAGATGTATTTTTTTATTGTTTATCCATTAAATTAATTTACGAACACAATCATCAGCAACGATTTTTAACATTTTAATATTTTCCTTCTTTCTAAACTTTTCATTCACGTACTATGCTTAATTATAAGAACAAACTAATTTCAACTTTTAGGAAATTGAAATAGATGTTTGAATAGAGTCTGTTAACGTCAACCATGGAAAAACGCTAAGAGTGACTGCTATTTTTCTAGTTGTTGTAGTATTAATAGTAATAACAAAAACATCCTATTTAAATACTTTTCGGTATGTTTAAATTTAAAAGTCAATACTATCCCCTTTTTCGAACAACTAATGAGATCTAGTTTTGCTAGAAAATAAACTTTTTTTCAAACAGCACACTTATTGCATTAAAAAGGTTTCTGTCTATGCGCACATTAAGTCAATGACTCCTTTTTTCGTCATCCTGGACACTTAGAAAGTGTATTCTTTTTGGCGTTAAACCAGTATCAATTTCTTTTTCTCGCCAATATGAGCTAAAATAATTAGTAGCCCGCATGCGAGCGGAAAGAAAGTCAATGAGCCGCTGCTGATGTTTGCTTAAGCTAATTGCCAATTATTTCGTTTTAACGAGTTTCGTCATCCGACGAGACACTCTGCTTAAAGTTTCTTTCGAAAACGGGAAGCTCTTGCTATTTAATTTGTGTCATTTGCCTAAGTGACACAAATTATTTTCCTCAACACTTAAATCAAAATATGTTCGACATTTTATCGTTTCTTTAAAGTAGTGAGCGGTATAATTGTATGTTTTATTTGTAGTTGACTTTATGTTGGTATTATACTGAATATTTTATTGAAAGGTAACTGTATTCAATCTGAACTACCTAAGCTTTAATTATTTAATAATTATTTGAATAACGGAAAAGAATTAATTAATGTACAATAAAAATAAGAATTTATATAAAATCCTTAAGTTTTGGCAAAATACTTTTAGTTTACAAAATGTAGCAACCAATTAAGTTATATCCCGTGGGTTCCTCCCATTTTGGTTACACTAAACAACCTTGGGGTCATTTTGATCCAAGCGTTACTTCAACTATTTTATTAAGATTGCATGTTGCAAGTAATTTTTAAATTTACACACTATTTAATGATCAATAGAAAAAATGAAGATACACGCACAGTAAAACTTAGCTTGTGTATTAAAAATACGCTAATTTTAAAGAAAAACATAAAATAACTGAATATTTATTTGCAATTGTTAAAGACCTGAAACGAATAATTTTCGCAAGTGTATTTGAAACACGTATAACATTTTCTGTGCAGTTGTCCCGTGTGCAAATAATGCAAAATTAAGAAAAAATAAAATGAAATAAAAACAAAATCATAGCATTATTTTACATGAAAATCCAGAAGAATAAAAGCTTCAAAATTAAATTACAAACAAATGGTTAGTCAACAAGATATATTAAACTGAAATTGCTTGGGGGTCATAAATGACCCGAAGGAGTCCACTATACATTATTAGGCGTTATACCGCGATCGATAGAAAAGAGCGTCCTTAAAAAAAATTCTGTGCAATATTATTAAATATAATGAATAACGTCATGAGTTTTTGTAAGTATTGTTTAAGTAGTACTGAATACTAAAACGAAAATGAGAAATTAATCATTTTAAGGTTTTAAAAAAAAAACTTAATGAAAGCGCAATTTATACAAAATAAACAAGTAAACAGTTTGCAAAACAAATGAAAATACACTCTTTTAAACCTTCCTAATCATATATATGAAAATATTTTGGGAAAAAATTACTTCATGAGAAGTAAAGATCACGAAAAGAGTGTATGGAGCTTACATGGCAAAGGTCAGGAAGCAACAAAACCAAGAAAAGGAGAATGCAACTTGTAATATTATAAACCTCCAGTTTGATTTGAAGTCGGATAAACAACAATTCGGATAAAAATCTTCAAAACTAACGTTCGTAATTTACATAAATACTTCATTGCAATGCAGACAAATCTATATCACGAATAACCATTTCTTTTTACGAGTTCAAAGCATAATAATTAAAAGTTATAATTTATATCTAGAGAAAAAAAGTTGTGCCAAAAAAAGGGAAGTACCACTTTAAAATAATTTCCTGCACAAACTGTTCGAATGCCTCTATTTTTTAGACATTGTTCCAGCCATAATATTAACCATAAATTTGTTAAATGAATCATAATAAGTATTCATTTGAAATTAATTATTAAAAATACGCAAATTTTAAACCGCCATGTATGCTCTAGATTTGGTATTTTCCAACAGCATAAATGAAATAAAAACCGAAATTTAAAATTCAAGAAATAACTTAAGGAAAAAATCATTATTGACAATCAAATCTGTACCTGAGAGCCATAGTATCTTCAGTCCATTTTTCGAGTTTTCACGATGAAGTAAAAAACTAACATTTTTAGTACTATAAGACTAGACTTTTCCGTGCGAACCTTAGAATAAAGATGTCGAACCCTCATATAGCTAGCGACTTTGTCGTCTACTATGTGTGTCCATTAAGTGTAAACTCGCAAAAACTCTTAAAAATGAACTTAAGATATCATGGCTCTCAGGTAGAAAAAGTCAGGTAGAGAAACACAGGTCAAACCAGTTCTAAGTAATCTCGTGTAGCATGAGCTTTTATTTAAAATCCGAATTGTCAAGCGTCACATTTATAATAATTCTTGTCCATCAACGAAACACCTCTGTATAATTTTCTCTATTTTCCCAACCATTTCGTCTAAATAAGTAAGCACTAGCGAAATGATGAGAATTTGCACTTCATCTTGACATCTTCACTCCCTGGTGAGTTATGATGGTCGACACAACTCTATCATTAAGGAATTTGATAAACATCGTCTGTGCCTGGAGAGGGAATTGATGTTTTAGAACATGTGCTTGTGATTTTCGTGACAAGAGATAATACGCACATTATGCTAAACGTGAAATAATTTTCCATAATACGGAAAGAGTATCCGGTTGAAATATAGGTGATTCGAAAGATTCTATACATTCACGCACACACACAGGCACATATCAACGTAATTTAGAAGATATAATAAATAACGACAACGATAAATATATATAAAATAGAACAAGCAAAATACAAATGGAATAAAATTAAAAAACAAATCCAAAATTTTACCTCGTCGTCATAGGGTGGGCGCAGTAAACACAAAAACCAAGTAATACACAAATACAGGTCTCCAACCATAGCATGTGGTAAGAAAAGTTTAAGGTAAAGAACTAAATAGATTGTAAACTTTTTTTGTCCGCAATGCATAAAGTGAAAAAAACTTTAAAGAGACTTAATGGCTATTGCAAGTTATTTAGCTATTTAGTTTTAGTCGTTACGTAATTTAGTGAAAAATTACCTTACGAAGTACTATATAGAGTCTTCTGGGCATCTCGCACAAACAAACAAACAAACATCGACCGCTTTATATATGTAGATTCAAATTTCCTTCTACAGTGTAATGTTCATTTTTTTCCGAACTGTTAAAGAAGACGAATATATTGTCCTTCGAATAACTAAGGGGAGTAGTAAAACAACCCAACACCAGCTTCTGTCTAAAATTTAATTTAAAAAAAAACTCGGAGCTTTCAGTATTTTAATAGCTCAGTTTTGCACTTTATTACTTCCAATGCTAAAATTAGTACCAGCTATACAAAAAAAATTGTATCTATTTTTTTGGTTTTGGTTATTAATGTTATAGAACTGCACTGAAAGCATTCCTCAGATAACAATGCTTCAACTGAGTGGTTTATTTTCTGCATCTTCTGTAAAGTGTAAATACTGATCAGGAAAAGTTTTCGGTCACGACTGCCAACAGTGGCGCTTTAATAAGCTCGAATCTTACCCTTAAATGAGTAAATAGTTGTGAAACGGGGCGTATAATTGTGAGTCAATCAAAGGTAGAAAAAAACACTGAATGGAGATTTTCATAATATTTTGAGGAATTTAAAGCAAATCAAGAAAACAAGCAAAGCACTATTTTATGGTGATCAAGTCTTTGATTTGTATTTTGACAAAACGTTTTTTGGATATTTCAATACTTTTCTCCACCAGACCCCTACCTGTTAGCCGAGGCCTTAGGATTGCTTACGCACGGGGAGAGGTAGTGGGGTCTACGGATTTTACATGCACATGTCCCCAAGTATACATTGTGGTCTTCAGTGGGTATCGAATGCGCGACCTTCCAGGTGGAAGTCCGACGTGCTAACCACTAGGCTACCACGGCCCTTGCATATTTCAATACTAAACTGAATAAAACAATTTCTGTAATTTTTACTTATTTATTTATTTTTCCGAATCTTAGATGGCCTTAATTTTGAAAAACCATTATACCAAATAGTCTTTAGCGAAATACAGCCCTTGCACAGAAGCCTAGTTAGGTGGGAGAAAAATCACACGCAACATTTCGTACATTTCTCGCAAGTATATTTTTGTGAATAGAAAAAAAAAAGCTAATGGATGCTCATATGTCTTTTCTCGTAAAAGGAAAGGAACAAGAAGTTCTGCATAGAAATATAGAAGCCTACTTACACATAACAACAACAAACTTATAATCCAGCTATCTCACTGTTTCTTATTTAACATTAGTTTTTTATTACTTAAAATATACCATTTTTAATGGTTAATACCTATTGATTCACACAAGCTTTCTTTCCCTAAATTATTCATTCATTCCTTCCCTAATTCATACATTCATTCTTTAACGCTTTCATTTATTCATGCATTCAATGCTAAAAAAATCCAGATCAAAACGTTTCATGGGAAAATAGGATTGTTTAGCTCTAGATGAACTTCGTATATGTACATGTTCTACGTCATATGTTACTTCCGATAAAATTTGTGCCAAGAGAATCCGTCTGTTAGATCAGGATTAACAAGAAGTTCCGTCTAGAACTATACGAGCCTACTTTCCCGTATACAGCGAATTCAAATTTATAATCTAGCTATCTCTCTCTCTGTCTTTCTCGTTTAGCTTTAGTTCTTAATTGCTTCAAATATACCGTTTTCAACGGTTAATACATATTCATTCAATCATTCATTTATTAAGTCATTCATGTACTTATTCACTCATTTATTCATTCATTCTTTTGCTTATTCATTTAATCATACATTAATTCAAAAATATTATTGAAAATCCCGATCAAAACATTTCATAGGAAAATAGGCTCGTTAGTTCTGGATGAACTTTCTATTTGTACATGTTCTACGTCATAAGAGCTTTCCGATAAAGTTTGTTCCAAGCAAATCGGTCCGTTTGATCAGGAATTATATAGGATTGAAATTTCCCCGTAGGCGGTATGTTAATTTTTTTTTGAACTGTTCAAAAATGAACAAAAATTGTTCGAATCAATATTTCACGCCAAGAACTTCTTCTAGTGATCTTGTTCATGGGAACTTAGATCTTGTACCCAGAGTTTACATAATTTGCTTCATTTTCACCCATAGGCGCTAATGTTAAAAATTTTTGAACTCTTCAAAATTGAACAAAAAAGTGTTCCAATTAAAAAATAAAATAAATATGAAAACGAGATGTCTTGGGCCAAAATCTTTCGAATGGAAGAAAAAAAGGCATATTTTGAATCGGACAATTCCTTCAAAAGTTATTCGGGGGGGGGGGGGAGGCAGGCACACAGACACACTTTCCCCATCTCAAAACCCTACTTTCTAATTTTTTGTTTTTAAATTTTTATTTAATTACTTAATTTATTTTCGACTTTATTTATAGTTGTTAACGATATTTTCACAATACATTATGCCTTCTTTCACTAGAAATGGAAAGGAGAGAGAGATAATGTTAAAGCAAAAACTATAATAATGGTGAAAGTGTGAGGACTCGAAGAATGAACGTGCAGAACAGCACTTGTTACACATGACAGCATATTTGTTCAGTAAGGTTGCAAATTGCCGTTTCAGTGTTATAATAAGCAAATTCCAAAAGTTGAAAGTTAAAAAATAGTTTCCCATGTTCAAAACTTAGCCAATCAAGTGTTGAAAGCTACATTTGACTTTATTATCATTTTAGCGATTATTTAAATTTTCCGCAATTTTCTATAATCAAACACAAATTACACTTTATTTGTTGGAGTACCCAACCGTAAACTAATCGCGTGTGCCAAAAGTTCCTCATCTTTCAAAATCGATTTTCATCACCCCTCCTTCTCCATCAGAACATTTTCCACCTCCCAACGCTCCTTCTAATTAAGAATCAATCATCTCCAAGCGAGGAAAATTTAATTTCGAAACTAAGATGTCTCTCGAAGCAGAAACTTGCGCGGAGACATAATTCAAGGGTCATCTGAGTAAAAGTATGGCCTCAAAATTAATCCAAGTGTGGAGGATTGTGGACAGCTATGATGATGACTCGCTGTTTCATTCGCAGACGCCGAAGTAGAAGCAAAGTAGAAAGGATGGAACTTTGAACGGGCAATGTGTGTTTTCATCAGCTGTTTCAAAGAGGTTCTTAATTTTAGACGTTACCTAAGTTATGCAATATTTATTTTCGATGAAATATATTCAGATAGGGGATTCTTAGCTACGCATTTCATATACCACCACGTACGTGAATGATGGCGTATGAACAATAATGTTGTTATTCTTTTCTGCTAATTTTAGCGTAATTTATGTTTATAGTATTGTTAAAATAATATGGTAGTTATGTTTAGCTTTAATCAATCAAATGTTTTAGATTTCGCTAGTTCGTCGATTGTAGGGTAGCTCTACACTGTTAGAAATTTCATCATGAAATTACGGTTAAATGACCGGCAGCAGTCTGTCCATCTAATTCGCCGTTAAATTTACGGTTTGGAACATTTTTCTACCTTTACGGGACCTAACCATTTCCAATTAACTTGGTTAAAAAGCCGTAAATACAAATTTTTACGGTTTTTAACCATTTAAAAATGGTTACAAAACAAAATTTTCACCGTTTTTGAACCTTTTCGAGGCGTAGAATCTTCGAGTCGTAGAAACCGTAAGCGAAGCTTGCAAGACTCGAACCCCGAATGCGTGGTGTACAAGTCTTCCTCTCTATCCACTGGGCCACCGTCATCACGTAAAGCGGATGCTTATTTATCAATAAATCTTATTTTCCAACAGGCGAACAGCCTTAAAATTGAGATTTCAGTTTTTGATTGGATCTAAATTTATTTTTGGTCTAAATATACTGTATATTGAAGAAAATCATTTTATTTGCTGCAAAAATTAAAATACAAACAATCTTCAGCAGCTCAAATTATGGGTTCGCTCGTTCGCAAACAGTTTGGGAATCCGATGTCTCCAATTTTTGATTTCGTGTGTATGTGTTTTTATTTAGTATCCACTGCTTAAGCCACTTTTTTTTCTTCTTTTTTTATATACACATGCAGATTTTAACTGATAAATCCATATTCCTATTTTAAAACAACGTACGACCGGTAAGGTTTCGCAACCAAGATGAAGGCCCGATTCTAATTGAGCGCTTGAAAATTAAGGTTAGTTAAACGTTCTTGAGGATAAACAAAGAATAAACGATTTTTATCACAATCAGCGGTTTGAGTACCATCTTTGTAATGGTTATTCAACTGTTGTAATTAAATATGGTAAAATAATAATCAAATAAGTGGTTATTTTACTATTTTCTTACGGAAATTTTTAACAGTGTAAGTAAAGACATTATTTAAATATCGTAGCAAATTTATGTAATCTTATACTGAATGCCATATGATATGTTTTAAACACAATAAGTTGCATTGCACACTTTACAATAGAAGATCTTAATAGTTAAAGAATTTATGCAAAAAAAAAAAAGTAAATACATGAAAATTGGCCTTAAAAATTAAGTTTTCTGTGTCTCAAAAATTATGTAAAAAGCTTTTTTCCTTCAAGTTTGTTTATTATTGATAGGAGAAAATTGTTGCTCCGTTACTTTGAAAATTATCTGCTTTTATTTTGCTCCGATGTCATTGGCCCTTTCAAATTAAACTTCTTTAACTTGGGCAAGAGAGTCTATGTATCGAAAAGATACAACATACATACCTGTATAAAATATACACTTTTACACGCATTTTGACTTTAACATGTACAAATTTTAACACCAGAACCGCCGAAGCTGTCATTTTAACCGTTTCGAAACTTTCAGTTTGAACCAATACTAATTATACACTGTTAAAAATGACGTGCTTAAAAATATACCGCAGTTCTCAGTTTTAAGTACCGATTCTTACTTAGAAATAGTACTTACAAAAAGGCAAATATTAACCACAATAAAGGAATAATTTATAGAGGGCTTTACGTTCAAAATTATTACATGGCTTTTTTTTCACCATTACGTATCAAAGTTAAGGAACTATTTACCTAGCGTGACCTCAGAACGATTCAAGAATGTGAGTAGTCTGTTCGTCTCTTCAGAGCTGGACGTAGTAAAATAGGAAAACAGAATGGATGAGTGGATAATTACGCTCTTCTGGATTGCGCTATGAGGAAATTTGGCACAAAAGTTGGAGTATTCGCTGGGAGCCGATGCAGTTTAGGTTCTAACTCTAAGTGAGGATTTTAAAAATTTTTTTGGTCTCGAAAGTTTAGTGGTCTCGAAAATGAGATCATAACCAGAATATTTTTGAGAAAAGGATTACTTAAAAAACATAACTTGATTTTTCAAATCTAAGTCATTTTAGCTCGGAGATATTCCCAGAACGTGATGTTCTTGAAAAAAAAAAATTATTAAAGAATAAAAATTATGATTTACCAAGGTAGTGCAACTTCCACTTTCATTGACTTTTCTTAATGTACTGTATTTAAGAGTCAATGCAACTGAAAGTTGAACTTATATTAGTAACAACTTAGTGCAAACGGAAAGTTTCATAACGGTCAAAATGACACTTCGGGGGTCCTAGTGTTAAATTAGTATACTTTTTCTCCCCTTCACGAATTAGTCTAATTTTCTCCTCTCCATTGGAAAAAAGTAACGTGCAATATGACCTCTATTTTGCGTAATATATAATGTATAAATCGGTGAATAAAGAAGGAACAACTGTTTCTTTTCATATTTCTTTTTGAAAGAAATAAAAGAGTTTCCTAATATATTCACACATTTACAGTTCAATACTCAAGACAGCCTTCGTAATTAAACTTTAGTCAAACTTACTTTTTCTGGGCCAGTTTTTTAGCTTAATAAAAGAATCGATTTTCTCTTATATTCGTTCGTTGTTGTTCAGCATTATGTTTTTTTTATTTGTATATTCTTATCTCATCTTTTTAAACGACTATTCATAAGTAACTGTTTTAAATTAGTAGTGGGGGAAAAACAGATAAACAGATGAAAAATAAAACTATATCTTTCTTTTTCCTCCGCCTTTACACAAAAAAATGGTTGAATTGAACTGCCAAAATGAAATAAGTAATCAAAATTTTTGGTGTCTAACAGAAATTCTGAGTGAATTTCTTTAGGCAAGATGTGAAAAAGGAGAATAAATTATTTAATGTGTTTTCTTAATGGAATTAGTTCCCTTAAGTGAATAAAATTACTTATTTATTATTAAAGCATAACTTAGAATTATTACAGATTAAGAATCGTATTGGAACAGTAACGTGCAACAGAGAAACGGTTTTAAATCAGACTTAATAAACAAATATCATGCATATACCTTCGGTCATTTTCTAATTTCCCTTTGCCTCACTTTTTTCAAATGGCATAGACCCATTTTGCGCATCAAAAATTTCATATCATATGAATTGAGAAATATATTTCAAATCCATTCACGTATAAAAGGCGCAAAAGAATTCTTCTCAAATTCTCTGTCGTATGCTCTAGCCCAGAAATAGATTGATCTCGTTTCTTGTGTTTCTTCTACTCTCGTCCGTGATCCATTAGGAGGATATCTTGGGCAAGAAAATAGGTTAGACGAGTTCGAAATAATGCGCATTATAGATACTCTATCCGCTTGTTTTTTGGGCATATTGATTTCGTACTCAGATTATAATTGAAAATAATCTATAGAAATCTAAAAATTGCATTGCAGTCCTAAGTGCTTTAACTCAACTTTCTACTTTATTTAAGGTAACTTTTGTCGTAAAAAATATTTTGTGTGGGCTGAAATTGATTTATTTCGAACATATTTAGTGTACTATATATTTAAGAGTAAAAATATATGTAATTCATATGTCATTCCTAGCACAAATATATTTTCATTTTACAAGGTTTGTATTGCTGTTCTGAGCTATGACACATTCCACAATGTTCATTTATTTTGCATATTGCAGAAATACATGTCAGCAAACTTTGAAAAAAGATTTTGAGAGATAAATAATTGCATTGTAATGTATTCTAATTTAGTTTTAGTTCAAAATAACTCTTATTGTTAAAATGTCGATGTAAAATTGAATGTTTTATTGTAACGCAGTAATACTACAAGTAAAAACCAGATACGCTTATAAATGTAACGCTAATATTGAACTGCATTTTTTTTTTTTTTTTTGCTAATTTTAGTTAATGTTCTTGAATTTGTGTGATTGCTACAATTGTAGTGCTTTGTTTGCAGCCCTTCCTCTGACCATCTTATGCATTTATGCTTGCTAAGCAGACTGAGAATGAGGAGCTCCGTAGAGAGGGGATTCGAATTACCTTGATATGATCGAACTAAGAGCTTTACAGTAAAATAATTAAATAGATTAGTAAGAAAGTAAGACAATATTAGAGCAAGATAGTAGCATAGTAAGATAGCAAAGAATTAAAGATTAAAAACCGGCGGTTAACAATTCATAGATAAATTAAAAGGAAAATCACAAACGACATGTGTGGTAAATGTCCGCCTCAATAAGTATAAGCCATGCTATAACTTTGCAATTCCTAACATTTTAAATTGCAATTACGATATGCGATTAAAGCATTCTTAACTTCTTATAAGATATTTATAAAATATGAATTTAGGTACACATATCGATTGACACAAACACAATTTCCCAATGTCATTTTGCTTAAATTGACGAAATTACGATGTATAACTTAGAAAGAAACACATTGCGTTTTGCACTTTACCTCTTAAGCAACAATTGGTTAATTCATCGGGAGATTTAGAATAATTTTGAAATACTCAGTGAACTATTGTACTTTAAATATTGTAAAGCGTATGTTTTGTGAAATTTAAATTTCAATTAATTATTCCAACGAAAAATTAGTTAAATTCCGATGTTCTCTTTTACCATTTTTTAACTATTCATGTTTCAAGTGTTAATTACTTGTAAATTCAAAGTTTGACAAATCATAAGAATAAAAACTAAGCTAACGGCTGTGAAATTTGATTTTTATGAGCTGGCATAATGAAATAAAAATGTAAACTCTTTAAAATTACTGTAAAAATTATGTCAGGAATGAGTTTAAATAGTTTTGTACACACTCAAACGCAACACATTTTTTTTTAAGTGCTCAATATATTCAAGCTTAAATTTTAACAACTAAATAAAATTAGACTTTACGCTGATTACAATTTCAATTCATAATCAGGGGGAAAACTTCATAGGTATCAAGTTAGTTTTCTTCTTTTTGCACTATATTACAAGGGTGTATCAAAGGAAAACCTTAAAAGTGCTATAAAGTTCCAAAAAGTTGTAGGGTTAATCTGGTAGATGGCAGGCATGTTCCTTGAAGTTCACACAATGACCAACCAGTTGTGGTAGTGACTAAGCTACACACACGCTAGCAGTAACACCAGTTACAATATAGCTGCACCACTATCAATATGCAGCACGTTAGAACAGCGATCAGTGATTCGTTCCTTGAGTAGTGAAGGTGTCAAACCAATAGAAATCTGGATGACAGTACAGCATGGTAATTACTGTTTGTCCCTGCAGCAAGTTTATGAGTGGTGCAGAAAGTGGAAAAATGGCATCGTATCAATAAAGGACGCCCAACGACCTGGGCAGGCTCACCCCGTAGTGACAGACGCAAACATTGCACATGCGGAAGAACTTGTTATAGACAAGAGGCTTATAACCCTTAATAAAATTGCTAAAATTTTGGAGATTAGTTACGGTTCAGTGCAAAATATTATCCATTATGTGTTGAAGTTCAATAATGTTTCTGCCAGATGGGATCCACGTCAATTAACTTCTGAGTTAAGATATCGTCGCGTCGATGCCTGCCCACTCATACACTTGCTGCAGTGACAAAAATGAATCACTATACTGTACTGTTTCCTGAGATGGATTGCTCTATTGCTCTTGGTTTGACACATCTCTATCGATTTAACAGCACCTTATTAGTCACTACGGACGAAACAAATCACTGATCGCTATTCTAACGCGGTGCATGTTGATAGTGATACAGCCATATTGTAACTGATGTTACTGCTAGTGTGTGTGTAGCAATGTCACTACCACAACTGGTGGTCATTGTGTGAACTTCAAGGAACAGCCCTGCGATGTATCAGATAGATCCTACAACTTTTCGGAATTTTAATAGCACTTTTAAGGTTTTCATTGGATACACCCTCGAACATAGTTGGGATCCGTTCAAACTAGTGTCGAAAAGCAATAATCATTACAATGCGATTACTTTTAAGGACTGGTTTAAAAAATCTGTTGAAGTAAAAGGCTCTTCTTCTTTCTCACTAATAACACATATACGTTATAGCTGCAAAAAGAAAGGGATGGAACGAAAGGTATAAGCATTTTCTTTTATTTGAATTTCAAAGCTGCCAGACGCTCTGAAATTCACGCTCTGCATATTTGTCGAATTTTGCACATTGAACCCCAAAAATGTAATTTTAGTTTGTTACCATTACAATAATTTTTGATAACTTTTGAAATCAGCCGGTTTGTAAAAAGGTGTCTGAACCTGATAACGTAATTAGAAGCCAATCAGATGAATTCTTCATACAGAAATCGAAATTTTCCAATTCTACCCAAAATTACAATTTAATTATTAATTATCTTTTATTTCTTTATTATTTTTGTCACGAATATATTAACTGTTTATAGTTTTCCAAATCAGCCAATGAGTTAAAAGGTGCCCAACGTGACTTCATAATTACGTACAAAGTAAGTGACATAAATAATGTGACGTATAATGTGCATGCATAGAGAGATAAATTATGTTCCAAAATTAAACAGGCTATTTTTTTTCATTTTAATAATTAATGTATTTTTGCTAATTTTTTGTAACTTTTAAAATATACCACTTATAGTAAAGCTACAAATAAATATATTCTATAAAATAATATTAGTTGATGTCATAATTTTTTTAAAGTCATTTATATTATAACTAGCGGTACCCGCGCGGCCATGCCCTTGTTAAAAAATGAAAAGACCAGTCGGTTTGCCAGTGTGTATATAGTGGTAACATTTTTATAAGCAAGTTATGTTTATTTATTGAAATGTATAGCATTCTACATAATTAAAAATTAGCCACCCATGGCAATCAACCGGCGATCCTAGACATTTAAACTTTTTTTTTACAAAACACACACATTAAAAAGGGGGAAAAAAGGAAAGAAACGAAACAAAACGAAAAAAAAAATATTTAAAAGAAAACGAATTTTGTTTATTTAGTTCAAGTACCCACACAAAAAGAACGGTTATAATCCATTAGAATAGTTTTATTAATAATTTTTTAGTATAATTAATTTTTATCTATTATTCATTGACATTAAAAGACGAAATTTTGTGGCATGAAGAAACAAACAGCAGCAAGCAAAGCTTTGAAAGCGGAAAAAACATTTCATCCGAGCTCAAAGAAGAAAATAACATATGTGCTAATTCACTGGAAAAAATAAATAAATAAAAATATAAATAATAATAATAAGTTGGGATAACAAAAATCGCTATAAGGGATCTTTAAAAAAACCCTGTGAAGTATGGAAAATGGTTTCGTAAAATACATGCCAAAATGAGGAAATCAAAATAAAGTTATCGATCGCCTGTGAGCCGTAGGAAATAAATTTTAAGCAGCTTAAAAAAAAAAAAAAAATCAAAATCCAAAAAAAAGAAATAAATAATTTGGAAGTCGGCTACTCTTCAAAAATGCTAAAATCCGCAAGAAATAAATTTTAATTCGCTAAAAAAAGGATCATAAAAAATGCAAGGTCGGTATGGCAACAATTCAAATGAAACAAGAAGTTCTGGCTAGAAATATACGAGCCTACTTTCCCGTATACACCAAATTTAAATTTACATATAATCTAGCTATCTCTTCCTCCCTATTTTTCTCGTTTAACTATAGTTCTTAATTGCTTCAAATATACCTTTTCCAACGGATAATACATACTCATTCATTCTTTCTTTTGTTCAGTAATTCGTTTATCCACTCATTCATTAACTCATTCATGTATTTATTCATTCATTCACTCATTTATTTATTTTATCATTTATTCATTCATTTATTAATTCATTAACTCTTTTACTCTTTCACTCATTCATTCATTCAGTATGAGATTCATTGAGAAAAATCCTTAAAAATCCCGATCAAAAAAAATCATAGAAAAATAGGATAGTTCAGTTCTTGATGAACTTAGTATCTGTACATGTTCTACGGCGTAATATCTTTCCGATAAAGTTTGTTGCAAGCAAATCCGTCGGTTAGATCTGGATTTACGTAGGATTGAAATTTCCCGTAAGCGCTAATGTTAAGTTGGTACCTTTCCATTACCACGGCGCAAATCTCGCCAAGCAGACATTTTGGCGATAGCACACAAAAAAGGTTACCAGCGGCGATATTCCGTTTGGCGTTGGCTGCATCATTATTCTCGAATTTATCGCCTGCGCCAAGATAATGAAAAAATGACGCTTTTTTTTTTGAACTGTTCAAAAATGAGCAACCATTGTTCAAATCAATATTTTACGCTGAAAGCTTCTTCCAGTAAGCTTGTTCATTGGAATTTGGATGTTGTGCCCAGAGTTTACATAAATTGCTTCATTTTTGCCCATAGGCGCTAATGTTAAAAATTTTTGAACTGTTCAAAATTGAACGAAAATTGTTCATATCAAAAAGTAATATGGAAATGAGATGTTCTCGCCGAGATATTTCGAATCGGACAATTCGGTCAAAAGTTATTAGGGGGGACAGACTGACCAACACACTTTTTTCCCCCATCTTAAAACCCTACTTTCAAATTTTTAATTTTTCATTCTTTATTTAATTACTTAACTTATTTTTGACTTTTCTTGATTTCTAACGATATTTTCACGATACATTAAGCCTTTTTTCATTCTTTATTATTATATTTTTACTTTTACGGAAATGTAGGCTAATAAAAAGCAAGCGCTTTATCATTCGTCTAAGGAAAATAAAATTAAAGTTAATTACCGTGAAAAAATAATTTCGAACGGCAGAGAAAAACGCTTATAACTTCTTTTCTAGTTAATTTAGATGCTTCAAATTTTAACACTTTTAGCAAGACTCTTCCTGGGCTAGTTTTTTACGGGATTTTCAATGGTATCAAGTTCGAAACGATGCGATAATTTCTTCCTATAGAAAAGAACCCTTTTATGCAATTTCCGGCTTCAACTATATATATACGAGTATTCGTGTAACATGAAACTAAAAAATTTCTTCACACACTATAAATTGCAATAAAAAGAACAAATTCGAATTTCAAAAAAAACTCTCCGAGGTGCACACCCCCATATTCCAAACTAATTCCGTGCCAAATTTCATGAAAATCCGCCGAACGGTCTTGGCCTTTCGCCGGACACAGACAGACAGATAGACAGACATACACAGACATACTCTCTGTTTTATTATTAGTAGAGAAGTTTATATATTTTTTTCGACATTTTTAGCGAATTTTAGGCGCCAATTTTCTCTGTTTCTCTCCAAGCTTGGCGATTTTTGAAACTTGTTGATAACCGTTGATTATGCTAAAATTTTCCAGATTGTTTACTGTTATTGATGCCAGATGTTATGTATAAGAGTCAATAATGTTCTTTGTGTGGTTAGTTTAGTCTGCGTAGATAATCGTTGGTTAGAGATAGTCAAAGAGTTCTCAGACATTTTAGACTGTAAAAAATTCGGTGTTTCTAAACCATTGTGCTTTAAATTTCGTGCTTGATTTTGCTAGTATTTGGGAAGCAAATATTGAATTACCGTTAGTTTTACGGTAATTTTTGAGCTTTGTGTTGCGCAGAATTTGAACGTATCGTAAATACAACTTGTAAATGAATTGCTCTGCATGTTGAAGGAGTTAGTCATCTGGTTTAAAGTCCGACGGATCCGGGATAATATTCTTTAAAATATTATCAGTTAATGTCATTAATTGTTTTTTTAAGTCATTTATATTACAAAGTTAACACTTTTATATTTCTTATTTTCCTATACAATCTATTTAAATTACTCCGCAATTCATTTACAGATGAAAATTATTCTTTTGTTCATGCAGTACTTCTATGCGCATAAAGAATAAATATGCATTGCATGAAATATCTTCAGCGAAATAGCAATGAATAATTGAGACTGTGGTTCCTTTGGACCTATAAACCACATTTTTTTAAGACTCAAGCAACGTGGAATCAATGAATCACTTGTTGGCTGATTTACAGCTATCGGCATATATTTCATCCATTGGAATTTGTATTTTACAGGTTGCTGTCTCATTTAAAAGTAGTTTCACTTTTAAATGACAAGATACATTCAAAAAAAAAAAAAAAAAAGATAATCGTTGTACATAGCTATGGTTGAATGAAATCGCTATTCTATGTCGAGTACAATTTTGCTTTATCAGTTTTTAATATTTTGATAGGTTTGTTATCAAAGGCATCTGACAAAATACTTAAAATGTTTAAAGTCCTCTTTTTACCAAATATATGTGCATATATATATATATATGAATGTATGTATATCTGTCTGTGTGTCCTTTATGCATTGCTACACCATTCATCCGATCGCCTTGAAACTTTGAGAAGTTCTTGAGTACACTCTTACGAAGGTTTCTGAAAAAAAATCCTACAGGTAGTTCTTATTTTATTCCGATTTTACGCAATTGTCCACATAAATTCCCCAATATGGGGGTGAAAAAAACCTTGCATATATTAATTTAATATATCGATTGAAAGTGCTAATTTTTCTGCACAAGATGATATTTGTTCTAAGTCAATAAAAAAGCCAGTTATAAGCTTTTTAGTGCAATTTCTTAAGGCTTACCTTGATCCCAAAAATAATAATTAGCAGTTTCCTCAACTCCGGGCGAATAGTTTTAGCTTAATTTCAATATAATACTTATTTTTCAAAATAGAGACATCAGTTTAGGAAAAACAATAATAAAGCATACCTTCAATTTAACGTTTTTCTCAAATTAGCAATAGGTTTTAAATTCGAGATTGAACTTGATAAAAGTGTTGTCTCCCCGATTTAACGATTTCCTTGATTTAGCAATAGCATTTAAATAAATATCGCCAGAAAAGGAATACGTATGGGTTATACTAGATTTCAAATAACGTGGCGAATGTCTTAAAAGAGTATAAAACAAAGTCGCTTCCCGTATCCGTACGTTGAAATCTTTTAAACTACTCAACGGATTTGAATGCGGTCTTCATCAATAGACAGAGTGATTCAGGAGTACGAATCATACACCCGTTAGAAAAAAATCCGACAGGTAGTTCTTTTATTATTCCACTTTTACGCAAATTTCCCCATAAATTCCCTTATTATGAGGGTGACAAAAACCTTGCACATATTAATATAATATATCAATTGAAAGCGCTGATTTTTTTGTACAAGATGAAATTTGTTCGAAGTTTCTAAGTCAATTCTTATTGAGTTATAGTTGCCAGTTATAAACTTTTTAGTTCGTTTTCTTAAGGCTTACCTTGACCCAAAAATAATAATTGGCAGTTTCCTCAATTCCGGGTGAATTGTGTTAGCTTAATTTCAATTTAAAACTTATTTTTCAAAATAGTTCAGTTTAATAAAGATAAAACAATAATAAAGCATACTTTCCATTTAACGTTTTTCTCAAATTAGCAATAGGTTTTAGATTCGAGATTGAACTTGATAAAAGTTCCGTCTCCCCGATGTTACGATTTTCTTGATTTAGAAATAGCATTTAAATAAATATTGACTCGAAAATTTTACGGACGTATAGTTTATTCTAGATTTCAAATAACGTGGCGAATGACGACACGCTACAATTTGACTTTTTTAATTAGGAGTTGGTGATAAATCGGCGATAAAGAATGCTAACAACATTTTGCATGCGTTTTTTAGGTATGGTGTATAGTATCATTTAATTATAAATATTATCACTAACGATTTCACCTCCATAGTACCGCTAGCGAAGATTCATTTCATTATGAAACTTATCTTTCGGTTAGCGAGACAACAGTTCACCATATCTGGAAAATTTAACATGATATTACAATTTCATTCTTGAAATCAATCTAAGATCATCGCCAAGACTCATTCCAGATGAAAAGTAACGCAACAAATGACACCGTGCTACAATTTGGCAGTTTTAATTACCCTATGGTGACAAATCTGACCCTACTCATGGAATTCTTCCTAAGTTTTCTTAACTGGTCCTTCTACATGCTATATTACTTTTTCAAGCGTTGACAATGTCTAATGGTTTTTTTTTTTTTTTTGACAAATAGACACAAGATGTTTTTCAAACACTGCAGGCTTTATACTGCAGGCGGTTTTTTTATACCCTTAGCAAGGAGAGCGCTGTAGGGGATGTTTTAAAATTCAGCCCGGGCAACGCCGTGCGGGCACCGCTAGTATATAATAAGAATGAAAAAGGTAGTATAAAATGAAATACGTTCGTCATGAAAAATATTTGAAATTTATTTTATTTTGAAAAACGATTGAAAAGAAAACTACGTCTTGCTTTCGTTTTTTTTTGAGTGAAAGTAGTTTGTATAGGTGGCATAAAATATTTCCCTCAGAAGCTTCAAAACGTTTCACGAATGAAAACCGTAGCAAAAGAATAATTTCTTCATTTACACTTTTTCAGTTGGAATTCCTATCTACATTTATGGGAAAATAATAAAATTATTTCACCGTTGCTTTGAAATAAAAAATAAAGACATAATTACGAAGCTACTGTAGTTAACAAGTACTGAAAATACCATTTCGATACTTAAATTTTGTATTATTATAATTGTTTTCATCTGCAACATTATTATATTTAGTGGTAGTAGTGTATTTGTGTTATTATTAGTATTATTATTACTACATATGAGACCAATTCTCATGCAATTAATTTTTCTTTGCTTTATTACCGTATGAAAAAACTTTTAACTTCAAATAATAATTAAATGTTTACATATTTAATTAAATTATTTTTAAAAAAAATCTGAGCACTTAAAATACCATGAATTACTAAGAAAAAAATCGTTTAAACACAAAAATAGAGCCTTTATAAAATATTTCCTCATCTAATTCCCTTTTAAAATTATTCAAAAGTTTTATTTCGAAATAAACTATACTAGTTTCGTAAATCGGCTTTTTATTTCATCTCCTTTGATGAATTATGAATTATGCAAATTTTTGAGTTAACGGAGATTTAGCTGCGAAACATTTCTCGCCTTTGTTTGTTCTAGTAATATATGCGCTTTAAATTCTTTCATAAATTTCAACTAAGTTATTCACTCCATTCTTTTAAAAACTGTATTCAAATTTAAATTTAAAAATAAAAAAAGAAAAATACCGAAACAGGTCTGTTTACACTTCCAAACAATTTAAAATTGCTGTTTCTTTTACCTTTGCAGGAAAAATACGGCAATTAGAAGTATAGCTTTTTTGAGCTGCTTATAATTACAAAATGTTAACGCTTTATAATTACAGAAATAATTGTGTGTTTTATAAGCATGTATTTTGTGAGAATGAATGAAATATTGATAACATTAATTTCCTTTTATCAATCACAATAAGATTAAAATTGTTACAGTTCATTAAAAGTTCAGGATTTTTAAAATTATGAAAATGCCTTCCAACTGAATTATTTGTAATACCGGACCAAAAATACAATACCGGTATTCGGTATTTTTGAAACGTGATACCAAAATACATACTTGCAGAGGACATACTTGCTTTATTACATATTTCGTAATATCATACAAAAAATAATACAGAAACTTGAAGAGGGTATGTATTTTTTTCAGTAAATGTAAGCTATCTTCCGCTCCCCCCCCCCCCGGTCATAATAAATGATCTCTCCTTAAATGAAATAGTTTTTTATAAGATGCTCCCTAAATACACACAAAAAATAATATTCTTCCCCAAACATCATCATTAAACATTTTTTAAAGAAAACTTTTTACCTATAAGTCATTTTTTTATATTATTACCTGATTGTACGGTTATATTATAAGGAATATTTTTAAAAGAGCTAAAACTTTTGCTCCGTACCGCATATTTTGTTTTGACTTGAACGACAAACATGCGTTTGTGTTGTTACAGAAAAAAATAGAGCATTGAAAATATTAAAATTTAAACATGGCGTGGCTTTACATACAATGAAAAACAAGTTTTTTGATGATTGATTTAATTACCAATAGGAAAGTAATTTTTACAACAGTATACTTTTTTTTAAAAATATGAGATGAATGAAATATTTCCAAACATGAACGTAAGCATAAAATACCCAAAAGTACACTAAACTTTTAGTACAATGATTAAAAACCCGTTTCGTTAAACGGCAGACACTTGTAAAAACATAAAATCTCGTTATCTAAAACAGATATAAATTTGTGGATTCCTGAGAACTTATGGATCCACTTCGTGGATCTGCAGAGACACATATCTTGTACCTAAATGGGGCGTATAGTGAAACAATCCCATTTCGAGGAGGTGTAAGTTTCCCTTGCAATTTATTGATCCGTTTTTCTCTGTAGCTTTCAGTACGTGACTCACTGTGTCGGCGGGATACTGGAATATCAATGCTTCTTAAAGGCGCTGCTCCACAAAGGGCTGAGCCCCAATAGGAACGCAAGAAATGCATTTGTCACATTTTATGGTTTAAAGTTTGACAGTTGTTTGACAAATGGTTCAAAACTGCTCGTATATACTTTGTAAGAATGAAATACTTTAAACTTATAAATGAATTGTTGCTACTGTGCGATTGCTTAAATGGAAATATGTTTGAAAGTAGTATCTGTAAATGTAAGTTCGACTACAACATACAAAAAAAACTTTTCGTAAGTACTGGACTCACATAAAAGTATTGTCCTTTCATGCCAAGTTTTAATGTATTTTTTTTATTTTTATTGCAGTTACAATTTTGTGCAATGTTATGATTTGTTACACTTAAAACAAAACTACGCTGCCTTCTTGTACATATTTAGCAAACGAAACATTTTAACTCAAGCCGTGCAACAAAACACTCCTTAATTTAAAAAAAAAGTAAATAATTTTAAAAAATCGTGAATAAAAAGATTAAAACAAAACGTATGTGATCTTTGAAAGGTGAAAAATCTAATTAAGTTTAAAAAACAGTAGTGTTTCCCAAAAGACGGCTCAGTGCAGATTTTTGGAAATAGATTACTATGTCATTCATTCAATGTAACCGAAATGCTACCTATCAAAAGCGCTCCTTTTTCAGCAATAGGCATTTTAAACTAACATAAAGCTTATAGTCACCAGTTTCAGGGATACTCATTGTGCATCACGATCCCCGCTAATAATGAATTTTCAGGATCAGGGTTAGGAACCCAAACTTACGTGGAAAGGGATGGTTTTGTTTCATTTTATCAAAGTTTTTGATGCTCTGATCGCCAATTTTTGTATTCATCACGAAAACAGGTGAATATTATTTTTCAACCATACGCGGCCAAGACGTATCTTTAAAAAAAAACCAAGCCAATATCCACCTGGGAATGATTTAATATGATCACATCTTGAAAGGAAGCGTGGCAGGCTGTTTGTCTGCCTGCAAGAAAGCTTTATTTTACACACATGGTTGCAATTCAATTCAGCGGATGAGTTTGCCACGATTTTCTTAACCGAAACAGCAACGACAGTTTCCACATTATATGGGCACAAAGGTTGCCCACTAAAAAAACAGCCTCGCTGAATGTGAGTTCAAATTTTTCAAAAAGTCGTCATTTCCAACTAGTTTTCAAATCAGAACTTAAATTTGCAGCTCCTCTTTTATTGCCATAGGACTGTGTTGTCTTAAAGAATATGTAACTTATTGGTACATTTAAGTCCTTTCATTTTTCTTTCTCTCAACACTAAAACCGACCAAAAATAATTATGCATTATCCTCATGTACACAGCGCTTTTTATGAAAAATTAAAGAAACAAATACGCTGCTGCTCTTTATGAAAATTCAGTGATACTTTATAATAATATGTTCATTTGACGAATTTTTCATTATTTTAAGTTTTGCTTTATATTTATTACCAAAAAAGGATATTTTTATTTTGAAAGAACAGGGTGAATCTTTAGAAACGGATGTTTTTGGAACGTACCAGATTCTACTTGTGGAGGGAGTAGGCGGTGACCTTCAATTCCCTTTGAGTTGCTATTTACCACCCATCGTCCCGTTGTAGAGTCAAGATTATCACATATATCAGATTATCACGCACGTGAAAAACGGCGAGTCAGTGATAACTACCCAAAATCTCTGGCATGTACCTGGCAAAATTCTGGATCGGTAATATGGTAATGTCCCCTGTCCTAATGCATTTCTTAGGTTGGTAAATGTACTGCAACCGTCTGGTTCTTTTATGGAAGGGTAATCGCCAAGACCACCGGATCACGGAGAATGTCGATCGCGCACTGACTCGGCATGAGGTGTACTAAATGGCAATTTAAGGCGAATAGAAGGCCCCTCCTTACGCCCTTTATAAGCTGAGTACGGTGCGTTCCGAAAACATCCGGCTCCCTGGACTCACCCTATATAACGTTTCGAGCTTTCATGGTAGCATTTCAATCGCAATTCCACAATGTTTAACTTACTAATAAAGCACTGTAATGTTATATTGGATCTCGTTGCATCTTTCACTTAAGTGACCCTTTAAGAACTACCGGTCAGACAAATGAATCCCCATTTCATGTACGGCCAATTATTAAAAAAACTTTTATTAAAAATATGAAGTTTGCTTAGTTACCATAAATTTATACCGACCACTCGCTCTTCGACTACTATGAAAGTTTCACGAAAGTTGATTTCAAGATTTTTGAACTCAAGATGGTATATGCTGGAAAACTCTTTCCTATATTTTCTTAGATCTGTCGCGCCTAAATGATGAGTTCACTGAAACCTCTTATGAGTTTCCAATCGAACTTAAAATGTTTTCAAATTTAATTTTCAGGACATCTTGGAAACCTCTGCAAAAATTTTCTGTGGCCCAAAAAGACATTGCGAAAATGCGACATCGGGAAAAGGTCACGTAATTTCTAACTAAAATTACATACACGCAATTCTATTAGCTATTTTATCCATTAATTTACCGTTCGGAACACATTGCGATTGTCGAATATCTTACCATGCCTCTTACACCCTCAATTCCGCGCTCGGAGAGCAGAGCAATCGTTTTCGCTAGCTTGCGAAGGAAGATATCTCAACTAAATGGGGCGTGTAGAAAAGCTATTCCATTACCGAAGCCAGAAGATTCGCTCTCGCTCGTCTGCTTCGTTCCTCTGGAAATTTATCGATCCAAAATTCCCTCAGTGTCTGCAGGCACGTGATCCGGGATGCTGATGGGATGCGATGCCTCGTAAAGTCCTCTACTGGATCGCTGATCCTTTGTGACCTACACGCGCGTCGTTTTCATCACTGGGGCTCGGACTTCGTTCCCCTCGAATCGTGAGGTCTCTTGAGATGTCCTGGGAAAAAGTTGGTGTAAAGTGTGATAAATCAAAAATGAAAAATGTAGTAAAAAATCCAGAAATGAACATTCGTTCGTGAAATGTTCTTAAAATGAAATTACACATTTAACTTTCCAATCTGATTATGTTATTTAGACTAAATTAATTTGGTTTTAACTTTGAATTTTTTAACATTCTCTTTCTTGCTCTCTAAAATGAGGGCAATGAACAATAATCATTTATTAATGATTTTTGAAAAACGATAAAAATGGCAAATCTGGGCAGGACTGTATTGCCTTATAGATACAAGATCCTCTCGTCTCCAAACTGTGTATAGTACAAGGATGATTCCAAAATGAATGATGAACACCTGATAACGTGTTCTGCTGTGTTTAACTTGGGTGCTCACCCCGAACGCAACATCTACGCCAGATACTGGCAAACAAGAGATCATTTGCAAGAACTGCAGACTGACTTTATTATAATGTAAACGATTGTAATTTGTTCATGATGTTTCATTAATTGCTTTTGTGGTGCTTACCGTTCCATATGAGATTTTTTGTTTTAAATTTTCTTCATGAAAAACTGGTAAATTTTCCCACCACATTAGGAAAAGGGACATATTTCTGCTAGTCAAGGAACAATTACATCAATTTCCATTCTTATAAATATTATGTACCATTTAATTTGTACAGATAATACATTATTAATATAAGAAAGAACATACAATCTATGTAGTGTGTATATTAAAACGTGATCTACTTTTTACAACTGTATGTGTATAAAATGCCTGTTTGTAACAGGTTATGGTTCCACCATGTTTAGTCGTAGTCGTTCTTTCAATCCCCAATGACTATCAAGACCCTCTAATAAGTATTTACTCCACTGCAGGCATATAACAGTTGCTTCAGGTATATACATATTTTTTTTTCCAAATGTGTACAACTCTTTGACTTGCCTCAGTAATAGGCTTTCTGAATTCCATTTTACTTCTGTGGAAATTGAGGAATTAGTTTTTCCTACTCGTGTGTGCTTGCAACAGAGCACTTTTGTATTTAATGGTAAATTCTATGCTAGGGTAGATGGCCTGGCTATGGGAAGTCCTCTTAGTCCTATTTTAAGTGATTTCTATATGCATTATTTTGAGGAAAAACTGTTCCAGAAATTGCAATTTCAATTTTATGTTCGTTATGTGGATGATTGTTTTGTCCTAACGGACAGTAACTTGTTAGGTATTGATGATGCTCTTTCTATTATGAACTCCATTGATCCTAATATCCAGTTTTCTTGTGAGAAAGAACTTAATAGTAGCCTCGAGTTTCTTGATGTTTTGATTTCTAGGAGTGAGTCTGGTTTCACTACTTATGTCTATCGTAAACCTTTCGCTGTTTCTTTACCTCCTCACAGACTGTCGTCTCATCCTCCCAACCAAAAATATTAGGCTTTTAATGCTCTTGTCCATCGTGCGATTAATATTTGCTCTTCTCCTGAGCTTCTCGATATTGAACTCGACTATCTGAAAGCTGTAGCTGTTGATAGAGGATTTTCTCACTCTTTAATTGATTCTATTCATAACAAATTTTCTAAAAAAACTTCTGGTCCCAATCGAGTGGTTTCTAGAAAGAATTTGGATCGATCAACTTAACACTTGGGGTATTTACCAAATTAGTTGCCGTTGCGGCCTTTCTTACATTGGACAGACAAAACGTGCTCTGAAAATTCGGTTAAATGAGCATAAAGGTTATGTACGAAAGCAAGAGTTAAATAAGTCGAGTATTGCTCAACGTTGGAATTCCAACCAATCTTTTGATTTCAATTCTGGGAAAATTATTCAAAAATGTTCTTCCCCTTTAGAGCTTGACTTTTGGGAAGCTTATCATATTAACAGGAATAGTTCTAATTTGGTTAATGATCCTTCCTCAACTCCTTATTTTTCACAGGTCTGGTATAAGTTCCTTTAATTTGTTGTTCTTTCTTGGTTTTCTTGTTGTTTTCCTTTTTTGTGTCTATTTTTTCTCTCCCCCCCCCCTCCCCCTCCTTTACATGTGTAATTTGTTTTGCTTTTTGTTTTGGTATTTTCTGTACTTATTTTATTTCCATTTTTTTCTTTGTATTTTATTTTATTATTTTTGCAATTTTCATGTATTTTCACATTTTTATGCATGCTGTCGTCTTTTTTGCTTTGTTTTTATTAATATTCCTTTTTACTTCCTGTACTTTCAATGGATTCGTTTGTTGCTCTCTTATTGGTACTTTCGCTGCTACTTCTACTTCCACTTCACACTACCTTTATTCTCATTGGTTTACAGTTAATTCCTTGGCTACCTATGTAAGCTTTGTTTTTGTTGTTTTGTCTGCTTCATTTGGATGTTTTGCATCTAGAAGCTCCCTGTCGCATTGAAAAAGGGATTCCAAGCAATCCCGAAACATATGTCTGCGTTTTAATACTCATTTGTGCTTTAAATTAACGTGAAATTTTATTTCTATTAATGATCTCAAGTTCTGATTTTTGTGCAAAACTGTAAAACATCTACATCTTATATTTTATTAAATTTAAATAAATGAATCATGTTTCTTCTAACTCTTTGTCTAGACTATACATATTAAGCCTCTTATGCCTGGAATCAAAATATAATTTTGAAAGACCACTAACTAACCTGTAGTCCTCGTTTGAATCATTTGCAATAAGGCTATGGAGACCAAAACTGAACGGCATACTAGGGCAGCACTCGGTAGTCTGCCTCCCATGAGAAAAGCTCGCACCGAAATGTATTTTCATGTCTGTCACAATCGCAATGATGAGTGTTTATTTTTTCTAAGAGACATTAACTATTGATACATTGCCTTTTGAACTTCCCTTGGAAAATGAAACACACCTCATTACTATAGTGACAGATAGGCACAGGCATTTTGGTGCAAGCGTTTCTCAGGGCAGATAGAATATAATGTAAGGAGGCTTTATTAACGGCAGAAAAAACATCTGCAATTAACCTTGATAAGAAAGTTCCATAACTTACTAAAATAAAAACCTAACAAGCAAATAACTAATTCAATGGTACGACAGCCCATTGGGTGCCCATCCCAGCTTTCGAGGCCGAGGGCCCTGGGTGTAGTAGCAGATTTACAAGTGGTCAACTTGACGCGGAATCCCAGTGCTAGTTCCCAAGCATGCTTTTGTCTTCCTTTTATCGACTAAACTGAAGGGATGAAAGGATGCGTCGACCCTGCCCAGCCCAAAAGTTGAGCCCCAAACCTGTGGCATGGAAGCACGGAAGGCTACCACTCAGCCACTGGGCCTCAACAAGCAATTACGTAGATCAAAATTTCGAAAACATGTTTCTGTATATTTTTTAAAAGTATCATTTACACATTATGCATTATTAACTGTCTTTTACATCTAGAATAATTGTAATAGTATTTTTAATATACAAGTCATAATAAAAAAATTAATATTTGTCGTTATTCGCTGAAGAATGTCAAAACTGATTGTAATCTAAATGGATGTAAGAAACATACTTCGTCATTCAACTACGTTTTGAAATGAAAAAAAAGAAAGAAGAAACGAAAAAAAAAAAAAAAATAGAAAGAAAGCAAAAAATAATTATATTTTGATATTTCTGGTAATTGTTTCAATATTAATTATAATGCGTTTTTTCTAGCATAAAATTTTTTAAATATAAGATTATTTTAAGAGTAATTTTTGGGTTTCTTTCTTAAAAGATATTTAAAGACCTTAATGAAAAAATTGTTGCACTATTTGATCATATAAATATGGTAGATATATGGGTAGATTGGAGGAAGACGCCGTAGCTTTTAATTTTATTTTATAACACATTGGTTATATTTTGAACAAACCATCTTAGCATCAATATATGCACTTTTGGAATTAGTAAAAAAATAAGCTTAGCTTAGAAAACTTTTTTACCTTTAAAAATCATAATTTGTAAACGCTTGCATTTCGGCCCCTTTCCCCAAGCTTGGAGTACGATGACCGAAACATCTGGAGTAAGATACCGTGTGGGGAACCAATGCACAGTGTTTTGAAATTAATTCCAAATTATCCATTAAACCGTTCTCCAATAAAATAGCTTTCAACAAATTCAAATATGCGTATATGTCCTCTCGAGTAAAGCCCTGAGCTCGTGATAGGTATATATAGACCTTCAACCTTTCTTACGCAAACATCGGGATTTCTTTTCAGCGACATATAAAACCAGTCATAGACAAGAGATCATATTTTCCTTTGACTAGTAACGTTCTGCACGTTAACTCAATAACGTTCAACTAGTTTGTATGCAAGTATTCTCACTTCAGTCATGGTGTTACAGAATGCAGTTTTTTGTGTGTGAACTGCATGATTTTGCTCAATTTCTTTGTCTCTAGAGCACCTTTAGGACCTAGACCAGCGGGGACCTCCGGGATTTTTAAAGTTTCAATTGCTTTATAAACGGTCATTTCAACGTCTTAGGCAGTTTTGAAAGTTTTTTGAAGGTCACTTTCGTTCCATACTTTCTCATGGATTTTCGTTCTAGACTTTCTTGTGGATGTCCACGGCCATTCTGGGAAGAAAGGATTGATAAGTTTCCAAAAACTGATTTTAAACATAAAGTATTACAAATCATCATCTTAACCCATTTTCATCGTCTTTCCCCAAAGCATTGGACAGGACGCCGGTGTCCGCTTAGCAGCAAGCAGCAATGGCAGGCGACTGCCCATTCGTGACCAATAGAAAGGCCGTACTCTTAACTCACTAAAACTAACCGAGATATCTCACTAACATCAAAACTGCGGCTAATATGACTGTGAAAACTATGTTGAGTTGTAATTTCAAGGGCTTACTAGGGCAGTCGGAATGTCAAAATCGTTTAGAAACACCATTTAAAACTGTTTAATCAACAAAAACAATTAATATTATCTCACTGTGCACGTGCCTTCATTCAAACTGACCGGCAAGTTGTTTTTACGGATGAACCATGTGATCTCTTACAATAAGGTGTCTCACCCCAATCTAACCTATGTAGATATATGATATTGTATGCTTATGTCTGCACAAATATAAGTATTTTACTAATATACCTTGTTTATAGTTAACTTATTACGTCTGAAGAAATTTATGTTGTTAATACAGATGGAAAATCACATAATTTCGCTATGGATTTGGGAAATTTATTGATAAGAGTTCACCCGACAGACGAAATTCGACCATAATTTATTATTTTTTTTCAAGTTCAGCCTCGAACGTTTAAACAATATTTATACGTGCAAGTTGTTTTGTTTGACAGAAGTTTACTTTAAATATTTTAATTAGTCATAATATCTCGTCAGTGCGACTGATTGGTCTCTTAGTAAGTTATTTAATTTAACGGATTTGTAACACATATTTACCTTTTTGCACTCCTTCTCCTGTAAAGAAAATAGAGAAATTTCTTTTTCATGCCACCCTAGTATTATTAAATAAATTTGTAAAAAACACTCACTTTCAATTCAATCAAAAGTTGAAAACGCCAATTCAAAATCAACAAACTTACGAAACGTTGATTCGAAGGTAAATAATGCGGCTTCACTGTACTTTATATATATTGGAAATGGATTAACTGACATCTTAAAATTAGTATTATTTTGCTTCGACATTCATTTAATCGATTGCACTTTCTCTTTTATTTTTGTTCTTCTTTAAGTTATAAATAGTAATTGAGTATGGTACAAATATTGCAAATTGTAGATGTAAAGAGTACTATGAAAGTATGGCGAATAAAGACTTCTAAAAAATGGCTTTGAATTGATGTCTAAAGTAGGAAAAAAAATAATAATAATAGATGTTTCAAATGATTTTTTTTTATTGATAACAGTAAAATTCATCAATATCTACGGAATAAAATTTAAAAATTATAAAAAAGGTAAGAAAATCGATGACAAAAGATGACAAACATAGGTGAAATGGTAGTTAACTATTTTGTTTTTGCCTATTTATGTATAGAATTTTAAGTTGAGAAATATTGTCTTGTGAGATAGCAAAGAAAAATATTTTTAATGGATCCGGTGTTTAAATAAATCATTCACTTAGCTCTTTATATTTACTTAGTTCTGCCAAACCCGCCTATTATTCAACGCAAATTCAACTTTAGAGAAAACAATGTAAAGCAAAACGTTCCATTGCAAGTAAAAATACCTTCCGACTATCAATTGGCTTCATATATTCCAAGACTTATCTGCACTTTTACATCAAAGAAAACAATACTTTTAGGCGTACAGATGTTCAAACAACAGTATAACATTTATCACTTTTATTTTATGCAACTAAACTTATCTTGTTTTCATTTTGTTGAAGGATTAGCAGGACGGCTCTCAATTGTATCACCAGAAACGAACGCAACTCGTGAAAAATCTGACGCAACGCTTCATTGCGTGTTTACAAAGAGATGGCAAATAGTTAAAAGTCGGAATTGTTTGAACAACTAAGTGCTAGCATTTTTACATTAACGCATCCATATTTATCTTGATACAGAACTATACCTTTTAGCACCCGAGCCGAGTAAACATCGTTTATGATTCGTAATTCTTCTGTTGGAAAATAGTTTCGATGAATGAAAAGATTTCTCGAAATATAAAAACAAGTTTTTGTTCCTTAAATGAATTGCTTGAGTTATTTAGTTTAAGATCGTTTGAATGGGACATTTCTCTGATAGCAAAATGATTCAAAGCTACGGCATAACTCAGTATTTTTTATGTATTTTGTTTTGGCTTTATTTTTAAAGAAATTTTTTATGGTATGCATTATATGCTTAAAGTACATTTTCAAGTTGATATCTTTTTTAACCCAAGCAGATTAAAATGGAAACTAAAAGTAACGATTTTTATGCATTCAAGAATATGTGCAACAGAGATAAGGTGCAACCGGTAGAGTTAGCACACTATTGGATAACATGATAAAAAAGAACAAAAACGGTAATTTTTCGGTGGGTGAAATTGCACACATGGGTGGTTTACACGCATGGGAATTGACTTTCAATAATCAGTAAATTATACTAATAATAACTACCAGTAAATTGTCAAAATGGCTGAAAAAACGTTTGCTTAAAAAGATATGCAGTGCTCACATCACAATGAAAATCAGACGAACAGTGATAAAAATTCAAGCCGTAGAAAGCAAACAATAAAAGCGACGCTGTGTCATACATTTTTAGAGAAAAACTTATGAATTCAAACATACACTGTTGTGGTTGTACAACTACCTGAAATCGCGGTGCAACTTCCCGTCCCCCCAAAAATTCAAGTGCGCCATTACTCCGACCACGCACTCTCACCAAGTTTTAACTTATGGTAAATACCTTACCCTGTTAACTGATAACATATGAAAAAACTAGGACATAATAAAAACCTATTCATAAAAAGTGAAATAAGGAGTCTTATTATGTCCAGACTAAATCTCATATCCGTAAATCAGCTGACATTTTTTTAATAATCACAGTAAATATATTTTATATGTTAAAAATTATATTTTGACGCTCTACTACCCCTGTAAAAATCACAATTTTTTAATTACCCACTGTAAAATGTAGCTAAGAGAGATACAATGTAAATATATATGATATAATTTTCCAAAAAATACGCGAATAAGCAAGAAATAGTTTGGCAAGAAAAAATAGGAATAACCAATGAAAAGCAAGGCTTTCAAGCAGTACTTGAAGACGCAGTAAAACATACACCTAATTCCGTAGTTACTATCATTTTAACTTTTTTGAATATTGGGCGACTTCCTTTGGAAGTGCGAAGCTTAGATTAAACTGTAAAGTTAATGCATCCCTTTCCCCAAAAGAAGTTCAAACATGCGAGTTATATAACATTGTGACATTATTTGATTATTTACACAAGTTGTATTACGATATAAAGCAAGTAGAAATCCCATAATGCCCGAAATAGTAGAAGTTCCATAATGCAAACTGGCCAATTATGGATCATAACAAAAGACTTTAAACAAGCTTTAAATATGCAAATTTCTTCGCCAAGTAAATAATACAAAGCATCGTCGAAAAAGAAGTCGACACATGAGAGAAAAGACTTCAATATCTGAGGTGAAATTTGGCCGAGAAGAATGATGATTTGCGGCTCAGTTTGTCTTGGCCATTTCAGATGTTAACGAAATCATTGCATTTTTCTGATGTAGTTAAATGCCCTTCTTTACACCTACCAATGTATTCTTTAAAATTAAGGAATGAAATGTGTTGTATAGGAGATACGCATATTATAATTATCAATATTCCGTGGTGACCTTTTAATATACATTTGTTTTAATAAGGAATATACTTATTAGTGCAAATGTCAGGTCGTGTTAATTTTACGATAAAACAAAATCAAAGAAATGAAAACCTAACTGCAATCCTTGAGTGCAAGAACTATGATTTGTCAGAAACATTTTTAAAACTTTTTATTTCAGTAAGTTAAGTTTTATTTATTGTATATCTTAGATGTGCGTGATTAAGATTATACATAACTCAGAATGGGGAATCAGATGAAATACTTTTTAACGTGATTTAGGATTTAAAAAGAACCATTTTTCATATTTTAAATACTCATTTAAATGTTTTGGAAGAATGCTTTGTGTGAAAACTGTATTACAAAAAAAAGCAATGTTAAATACAGTAAGTATCATTAATATTGCTTCAAAAGTTTTAAAGCGGGAAAAACTAATCTTTCTAAGGGAAAAATGCCTTTTATTTAATAATTTAAGGAGAGATACTTTTTTTCTTTTTTTATGCCAGTTCGCCTCTTTTTTTTTAAAGACTTTCTATTTTCATTTTTGTAAGGCCCTGATTTATTCCATTGATCTTTTTAACAGTTCAAGCACAACATTTAGCTTGCACTAGACATTTTATTATTTATATTTAGGTCAAAATGCTTATAAAACCACTGATAATATATGCGCAATACATGTGAATACAAATCTATCATGAATACACGAATATTTTACTATTATAAATTCCGTGAAATAAACATATTTCCTTTTACCAATTCTTATAATTTTTTATCCTACTTTACGTAAAAGTTTAAAAACAAAAGAGGAAAGAAGGCCTAACGTATCGTAAAAATATCATAATAAGTAGAGATAAGTCAAAAATAAGTGAAGTAATTAAGTAAGGAATGAAAAAATAAAATTTGAAAGTAGGGTTTTGAGATGGGGAGTCTGTTGGTCTGTCCGTCCCTCCCTCCCCAAATACATTTTGAGGGAATTTTCCGATTCGAATTTTTTTTTTTTTTTCTGCATTCGAAAGATCTCGGTGGAGACATCTCATTTCCTAATTTACATTAAATTTTGAACAATTCGGAAATCTTAAGATTGGCGGTATTGGGGAAATATCAAACACCTTTTATAAACCCTGGACATTGAAGACCGTTTGAAGAAGTTTATTCAAAGGAGCTCTCAACGTGAAATATTTTTTTTGATTTGAAAAATTGTTGCTAAATTTTGAACAGTTAAAAAAAATAACTTTAGCGCCTGCGGAGAAATTTCAATCTTATATAAATCTTGATCTAACAGACGGATTTGCTTGAAACAAACTTTATCATAAGGATTTTATAGCGTAAAACATATACAAGTGCAATATTCAACTAGAACGAAACGAGCCTATTTTTCCATGAAATTTTTTTATTATTATTTTTAATGAGGTTTCTTAACGAATGAGTAATGAGCAAATAAATAAGTGAACGAATGAATGACTAAATGAGTGAATAAATGAATGAATAAATTCATGACTAAGTAAATAATTTTGTATTAACCGTTGAAAAAGGTTTACTTGAAGTAATTAAGAACTAAAGTAAAATGATGAAAGAGAGTTCTGAACAGAACTTCTTGTCTGTAGTAAAATGCCAAGTCATGTGTTTTTATTCGTTCACAAACACAGAGGAAGTAAACTTTCAACGTTTGTCACTCCCAATGATCACTTAAATCTGCCTTTTATGGAAACATGGTCTTTAAAAGCGCAATATGTACATCCAGATTCACGGTTGTAGATATAAAATATTGAAAATATTTTTTCCATGCAATCTCGGAAAATCCAAGCGTAAGCACATACATTCCAATGTGCGAAAAAATATCTATTTTGAAAATATAATATTTCCATTTCCTCGTACTTCTAAACTGATGGATTCTAGACAGGTGTCAGGTATTTTTAAAGTGCACTGTTTTCAAACTATACCTCCCAGAGAAGTGTGTTTCATAGAAATATATATAAGTAAGTGTCAAATAGAAGGAATTCATTTTGAAATCCTGACAACCACAGAATATTTCTGTAAACAATTTTGGGAAAGTGCTGCTTTTCTTGTCATTTTCTTTGTTTCATTGTTGCTAAAGAAGAAAGAAAAATACTTATATGTATATTGCGACATAACTTCACTAAAAATATATTTTTTTTTTGTCTTTCATAGGTTTAAGCAGATAAAAGTAATTTTAGTCTACTGAAAGCAAATGGGTATACTTACATTTTAAAATATGCAGAAGAAATAAGTCAAACTAGTTCTGAGAGGAATAAGTAATAAAACAAAACGTATATTTTTCTATAAAGTGATTATTACGTATTGAATTCAAACTAATTGGTTAAAAACGTTTTACTTTTCAACAAGTTTTATTCTTGATTACGGAAATACACGTATTCTTAATTACAATAGTTTCATTATGAGCAGTAGTATGAACACATTTAGTTTTTAATAAAAACGTGCTTTTAACTGATACCAAAAACTTGTATAATTTATTTACAAAATTGAACCACTCCAGGAAAAGTAACCATTGCACATAAAAATATTTTTCAAACTGTTTGTTTTATACCCGTTACTCAAAAAAATAAAAAACAAAACATATGAGTTTAGGTTAATAGCATATGTTATAAGGGGTGTGCTGTAATTGGCAATTGATATGCAATAAAGCTGTTATATAAGAAATATAAAGGAAATGAAATCCATTTCCTTTTTCATTTTCGCAACTCATACCGAATAATGAAATAATGATAGTAATGAAAAAGTGCTAAAATTAAACAACTAAGTAAAATAATAATAATAGTAATGATACATGAATCACTAATTAATAATCATAATAAATAATGCTCTCTTATTTTACAATGTTGAAGTCATATATTTTGACACAGAACACACGAAAATATAATTGTAGCAGTGAAGGTGAATTAAACTTTGGTTTTATTTCTTCTCTTATTAACTGCAAGCATATAATATTCCGTATCGGATATTTATTGCTTATATGATGCAGTTTTTGGTGATGACTCTGCAATCTTCATGCATTCATTGCTTCCAGCTAAGATATGGACCCTGCTGTGCAGCCGCGAATCTTCTTTTTCCTCCAATCCACGTTATTAAGACCAGCGCAAGACAAATTATTCCGGAAATTGGTGTCACAAATATGATATTAACCTTATTTCCCTACAGAGCTCGCAGCCAAAGAAACGAAAAGAAGTGATTCTTAACGACAAAGAAAGTATCTGCAAGCAGGAAAAAACTTTTTTTTTTTTTTGAATGAGAGAGAAAGTTTCTTCTTAGGGCGTCCATTCTCAGAAGAAAAGGATGATCGAGAATTCTGAAGGTCTGCCGAATAGGGGAGACTCAGAATTTAATTTAGCGATCGGTCCATAACTTACATTGGAAATAAAGACATTTTTTCTGACGAAGACTTGAACGAAAATTGATTGTATGAAAAACTCTTCTTTATTCAGTTTTCTTTCATAGCTCATTTGAAAAATGTAAAGTCTATTTCAAACTTTTTTCAAACTAGTTTTTGAAATATTTCCATCGATTTTGCTGTGCCGTAGATGAATCATTTGTTGGTTGGTTGAGTTTATTTTCTGTACTTTTCTTGGTATGTATCTCTTGAAATACGCAAAAAATTGTTTCGTACAACTAGTTCCTGATACAGTAAAATCTCGTTACAGCAAATAACAATACAACGAAATTTTCGTTACAAGGAAACACAGTTTCTGTCCTGTTGTAAGCCTCAATAGGATACTGTGCATTCCGTTATGACGAACATTCCCTTACAACGAAGTATTTGATCGTTTGGAATTTATTGTAACCGGGATTTCACTGTAAATATAGTATCTACAATAGGGTGGAGTGAACGCTAGTGGGATTTTTTTTTTTTTTGGAATTTTAAATCGGCAGGGGGCAGAAAAGGTGCTTTTGAAGTTCAAATGAACGCATACAAAATTTCAGTGCGGAATTTTAATATTAACATGCGCCCCAAGCCACTTGAAATATTTATCATTGTGTTGAATGGCGGCAATGTGCTGCTTCAACTGAAGGGAAGTATTTTTTGTGCTAAACAATGTCAAATAAAATTTATTGCCATGGAAACAACACACATTACTTATTATTTCACTCAAAGAAATAAAAGAAACTCTCTTAATCGCAATTAAATTACGAATACTATGACTTGCAAAAAAAGTTTCTGAAAAGTTTTTAAAGCACGTCGTGAACATGAAAATTCAGACGCACACCCAATGAACACACATTTTACTGCACTCTTTGTGTTGAACTGAGTCATAATATTTCTAGAGGAAAGTTTAGCAAGAATGAATCCATGTCTCTGCTTTTCACCACAAACATGTCCTGAAACCTCAGTTTCAAGACGAACACATCTTCGTGTTCCTTGAGAGTGGCAGGGGATTTTTGGAAGTTCAAGTTGGACTTCATCTGCAGGTGAATTAATCCAATTCTGAATGTCTTCTGTGGAGATGTTTTTAATCACAGGTGGTTCACACATTACTTCGTCATGCCAACTTATCATATCTGTGTATTCTACTGAGTCTGAATTAGAGGAGGAAGCTTGAAACTTCTAAAAAAAAAATTTCCTCGCTCTTGCTAACAGTATTAGTTTCATTACTTGTTTTTTAATATGTATCCTGTCATCCTTGAACATAGAAAGCAAAAGATTTTCGGGATGAGCATAAAAACTATTTCTTCTTAGAACTGGGTCAATTATATCTTTTAAATTGGGATCCAAGTACCTGAAATAGGATATCAGTTTCCAAAAATTGCGGCCCCCTTCATCACAATGTGGGATTTCTTTAATTAGAAACCAGACTGTAGCATTTACTCTCATTATATATGTTGCTAGTGCCCCGAGATTTTGGGAAGGATTTTCCGTTGCAACACACAATCGAAGGATTCTAATTGCAGTTGTTAGCCATCTGGAATGTACTGTTGGTCCAGGTTTGCGATTTGCCAAGTCATCAGAGCAGTTGCCTTCTGAAAAATAACGTAACAAATATCCCTGAGGTACAGTTGGTCTGTACTGAGCTCCATATCAGCACTTAAAGCGGAAAATGCTCGACAGTAATTTTTGAAAATGGTACCACGGGAAGTTTTTCACATTTATGAAGTACTTTTCCTATTTCGCCTGTTAGTGCTTTTCGACTAGACGTTTTATCCTCAATTTTCCGCAGAAGATGTCATAGTGGCAGTTCATTGATATGCAACAAGCAAATTAATCATTGTAATGGCCGACCAAGTTCTGTCTCCAAAAAATGAATAACCCTACCCTTTGTGCCAGTAGTAATGTTTGTTCCATCACATCCGACAGCTAACAATAATTACCTAAAATAACGATAACAAGTCGTCTCGAAAGCAGGCATGGTGTCAACCATTACCATGAGAAGTTACAACTTATATTACGATGAAAAAAAAGCAAAATTCTTGTCCAAGAATTACTTTAAACACAATTTGAACTATTCTCATAAACTGCGAAGAAACTTATTAATAAAATATACATAATATTCTTTTACATGCAACTATCCCAATTTAAAATTAACAGCTCAATGATTACTAAGAATATATGAAGTACATCTATTCATAACTAAATATATGCTGCTTTGACCTTGAGTTTTTATTTTGCTTAAAGGGAAAACATGATGTTGAGTGTCTCCGCTACATTAAGGGGACACGGGACCTTTAAAATGAAATTTTATTTTTTTAAATTTTATACTTAACTTAGACTTTTTTTACAATTACTTTTGTGTATTTATGCTAAATTTTAAATTTTAAGCTCATTAGAAATAATTTTGACTAAAAAAACTGCAAAATTATAGTGAAATATGAAAAATATGAAAAACATAAAAATTGAGCCTGAAAATTGAATTTCAACCAAACAGCACAAAAATTTACATGGGGACACATAATGACAATGTAAACCCTTATTGGCAAACTGTAACAGTTTAATTTTAATAGTTTCTGGGAAATTTTTTTTTTTAGTTTCGACCATATTTTTTTCAAAATTCTTTGGTTCTCACTACAATGAAACCAGTATTAAAAAAATCCTAATACATGTTTCATAAAAAGTAATGCGAAAAAATAATTCTAATAGTCATATAAAACTATGCAAAAAGTTTTAGGTTGATTACTCAAAAATTCAGACGCGGCCTTCAAGTTAAAGTTGGAAAATAACAAAAAAAAAATTACGGAGAAAAAGGCATTTTTTTGTATAAAGGTACTAAATATGGCTCGAAGAGTAAAGATATCCTTAAAACGCATAATAGTATTATTTACATGCTTCTTATAGTCAATACTATTATATTATTATCAGAACAGGTGCATAATTCTTTATTTTTACTATGAAAAAGCAATTCTCAAAGATTTCGGCAAATTTGATTACGTGTCTAGGATATTAGCTTCTAACAATTGTTTTTAAGGATAGCTTCACAAAAAGTAGTGCCAAAATTTATTTAAAATTCTTATATGAAACAGTGAAAAAAATATTAGATAAATTATTAAGAAATGCAGGTGCAGGTTTTAAAGTAGCGAAGAAAAGGGTACAAAGTTTTATCGAGAAAAAAAATTTCATTTTGGGCAAATGGCACTAAATATTACTCAGAGTTTGATAGCATCCTTAAAAAGCACATAACAGCATTATTTATATGTTTTTTTTTTTTGTAACTATTGTATTATTATCAGTAAAAAGAAATTACAGAATTCTTATTGAACATTTAGTGAAGGAATTCCATTGTGTGTTTCAATAAAGTTATAAGCTCGTAAAAAGTTCTGAATAACACTCTTTTTGTCATTGCACTGCTTACAAACAAGCAATATATTTTCCAGAAATGCTCAAAGATATAAATGTTCCATGCATTAGAATGCCCCAGCACTATATGTTTCCCCTTCAGTTTTTTTAATTTTTTTATCAGCAGTTTTTTTACTGTATTTCTTTTCTTTGGCAGCCTTCTTATACACACAAGACTGTCGTCTGACACTCTGATTGATGCGACGAATATCAATTTTCTCTGCAACTTTCAAATAGGCTGCATCATTTTTTAAGCACGCGGCTGCAACACTTCCCATGTTGTATTGGCTTATGGCATTTGTCGCTGCTATATCTAATCGTAGTTTTGACACAAACACATCTTTCGAGCACAGCTGCCAGTTAACACTATGCAAACTTTCATTTGCATTTTGGGTTTGCCCAGAGGTACAGCGCTTCAAAAAATCATCACAAGCTAATCTCTGATAAACAGGCAAGATTTTGGAGACTATTTCATCATTGAGAGGAGCTTTCATTTTGGAATGACTCGGAGCTTTTTGACCAAGAGCTTTAGCTCGGTTGTAAAAGCACCAAGAACTTTCACCTTGTGGACATTTGAAATGCTTGGGCTTGGTATCTGTCGATGAGCAATGGTAAAGTGAAGCAAAAATGGAGGTTTTCATTGCATCGATATCAGGAGCATTAGAAGTTATCGCTTTTCGATAATAATTTGTGAGCCTTGATATCAATGCATCAGTGAGATGTCCTTTACGCTTGCCTCCCAATGTTTCTCCTCTAACTTTGTGTTCTTTCACTTTATTTCGAAGCGCTGTACCAAGTCTCTTTGCAACATGGTTTACACACTCTTCTTTTTCAATTTCATAACCTTCATATACATTCAATTGCTTCAAATGTGAAAAGGTTTTTGAATCGCCATCAGAAAGCAGAACCGTACAACGCATATTGCATACTTTAATGGATCGACGCCACAAAATTTCTGCTGCATACATTTCCATCGCGTTCGATGAGCCATCATAATTTTTCTCACATAAACCAGATGTCTTGTGTGCTTCATGCCATATTTGATATTCTGGCGAACTCTCATCAAGTTCCTTTTTTGTTACTTCACATAGGTGACAGTATTTTGAAACAATTTCAAAGTCCAGCACAATGCCAGTCATAATGTCAATGACACAGCCAATGCCATACAAGGAGCTATGCCCACGCTTCTGCCAGGTTCCATCGAACGACACCCCAATGTTAATAACTTCTTCAGGATTTTCCTCGCTTTCACTAATTTTTTTATGTTCCTCCCTCACCTTTTCGCGGCATTTTTGCAAAACATCAGCCTTAAAAGCTACATTTTCCTCCGCCAAATGTGAGACATATGAATCGAATGTCTTTCGGTCCATTGCGTTGAGGCCCATGTGTCCCGAAAATTTCTCCAGTGCGGCATGTCCTTTTCCAAAGCTGAGAAAAGCAGAAACAGCATCTTTATTTACTGCAAATTTATTACTGTTTTCTTCACGTGGACTGGAGAATACACTGCTATACTCTTTTTTGCAGGAGTCGCAGAAAATGTTTAGTTTTGCAGCAAAACCATATTCTGTGTTTGTTTTCTTTACATTCAAACTATGAGATTCGCAGGAAGAACATTTGAGTTCTTTTAGCAGAGGGGACCACATTTCATCATAAAATAAAGTTGCGGTAGATGAAGGCACATCACAAGTGTTTGAGATATCAGAGAAAAGTTTTAATTTTTTCACAGTCCTGGAATCATTCAGGTCAGATATCCCAGTATCATCAGCTGAAACTGTAGAAGCAACAGCTGTTTTATTCCATCGTTTTTTGCATTTGCTATAGCACTTTTTCTTCTCTTAGTTGAGTGTGGCCTCGGCTTGTGCCATCGTGAATTGATGGAATCCATAGTTTGAGTTTCCAAAATAAATTTTTGAAAACAACAGTAAAAACAAAAGGAAAACGAAAATACGATAAGATAACAGCAAAAAACAATGATGTAACAATAAAAAAACAAAATGTAACAATATAACGAGAAAAAAAATCAACAAAAGGAGTATTTAATGCGAGTTCGAAAATGATAGCAAACTAGGCAAAAAATAAACATAAACAAATGCGAAAACGTTCAAAGAGACACGGTCAAAGTTAACTCAGTGTTGCCAAACTGTTCAAATATAATAATTAAAATATTTTTAATATTAAATTCGAAAATCTGAGGGGAAAATTCAGAAAAATACGAGAGAATCAGAAGGTAAACAAACTTGACAGCTGTGAAAGTGTCAAAACTCTCACTCCCAAGCCCCGCCCACTTTTTCGAAAAAACGTCATAAAATCGTTAAAAATCATCGTATCGAAAAAAATTTTACACCACAAGATAGACAATTATTTTCTTCATACTTTCAATGAAAAAAAAAAAAAATTTGAAAATTTGATGATTTCAAGGTCCCGTGTCCCCTTAACTATCGCCTTTACATGTCTGACGCACTATCATGAGCAGTTTCCTCTGACTGATTCTGATGCGGAAAATTGATTTGTTTTTCGAATTTTTGCACGGAAAACTAAGGAAATATTTAGAAAATCTGAACATTGGAATATTTTGTTATTTAGAAGATAACACAAAAAATATAATATAGTTTTCTTATTATAACTGTTGACAAGAACGAAAATCCATGTAATGCATTTGTTTCGTCAAACTTTGGTCGGGTTGGGGCGCATCTTAACTTTGTCCAAGCTAATTAAAATTTTACACACGTTCATTTGGACCTATAGGGCACATTTTCCGCACCCCGCCGAATACAAAATACAAAAAAAGTTTTTTCACTCCACCCTAATCTACAAAGCACAGAAAAAATAATAAAATACAAGTAATTGTGCGTGTGTAATCAGCGGATAAAACAGCTGTATAATTGACCTCTTAAAGTAGACTCAATTCGAATCATTTCACATAGTTCAAGTAAAAATGACTAAAACCATAAAATCGTAATAAAAATTAGCAACCTTTTTAATTAAACCTGAAAACTAGTAAGACCTTTTAATTACAATTTTTTTCTATGTATTTAATAATTGTAGAGAAAGTCAAAATCGTTTTTTCCTAAATATAATAATGAAAGTTCAAAACCATTCAGTATTTTTTTCAGTAGAAGATAAATATACGTTTATTTTTCATAACATGTATGCAAAACAAATAAATATATGATTAGTTGAAGTCCTTTTATGAAAGCAGATACTTTCCTGTGCTCCAGCAAAAATGTTAGAAATATTTGCTGTTTAGCTTAATTAAAAACAAAAGTATCCATGTCAACGTATGCATAAGAATTTTTTTTAATATGCACTTTGTTAGCTTAAGCGTACTTCTCATACTAATATATGTATTCTGATTCATCACAGAAAGACTGGGAAACAGTTTCGAAAAAAAGCAGCCTTCTCAAAATAATTTTTGATTATACTTTAAGGGAACCCATTTTAGTTTTATAAATATAACAGATAGTAACAGTTAAGTATAATGAAAATCCGGAACCTCGTTAATTGGTCTAATTCAATTTTGAAAACATATCTTAGATAGCTCTGTTTTTAATTATAAATATCACTTTGATCCAGCCTGAAAAACTGAAGTAGTATAACGTAATACATCCTTCAAAAGACATTATCAGTCGAAAATATATAAAAGCCTATTTAGTTTATCACTCATATGTCAAGCTTACAATGAGCATTCAACTGGAGTTGAGTAGTTATGGACATTCTTTGGTCATACAACCCTTTACTAATCACCCTTATTCAATAACAAACCTCACTAATCCCTAGTCAGAAACCCAGCCATAAACTTCTCTAGGAATTTTCCTTGTTTTTGGAAGCGACGCCTATTAGTTGTAAAGAAAAATTCGTGTTTGTCTGAACAGCTTGAAGTGACGGGGTAACTAGAGCTGTTCTGAGGCGACTTTAAAACTATATATGCCGTAAGGTACGATCTGTGGAAACATGATGTGACATCCGGTTGCCAAGAAATTATTCTTAAAAATATTTGTCACACTAAACCAAGTCTTACTGAATTTTTCAGAGAGGTTATTTTATTAAGCAGAAAACTTTTGGCTGCAGAAGGTGTTACACTAATAATAAGCGGAATACTCCTTTATCAGTTGAGGACAATATATCATACAGAGTAGGTATAGTGAATTAAAAAATAGCAAGTACAAGAATATTAATCACATTAAGCCATTATGAACTAAATCTTATCTTACATTAAATTCCATTAAACATACATGAATCACTGTACACTTAAAAATATGTTCAATCATTTCTCTGAAAACTGAAAGTATATGAAAAATCTTTAGTAATTTAAAAGCCATTTTTTCCAGATGGATATGCAAATTATACAATGAAAGTAATCTTTTCAAGTTCACTTTGAAAAATATGGATACACTTTTCAATAGAGAAACTTTGAGAAACGTTTACTGTTAAAAATGAGGAAATATCTCTTTTCAATTATTTTATGTAATTTTGACTCAAAAATGAGCAAGCGCTGTTCTCTGTTTTAAGTACCGATGCTTACTTAGAAATTATAGTTACAGAACCGACGAATATTATTTTATTTTTACTGCAATAAATTAAAAATTAATAGAGAAAATTTACGTGCATGCAACTAGTTAAGCGAAAAAAACGATTGACGTAACATAAAGATCAAAATATAAGTTTATGGTTACACCAAATAAGAACATCATTATTAAGAACAGTTTATTCCAATTTAATCAACTTCTTGTAATTTTAACGCCATTTTGTTACTCCTTTTGTGTGAGTCAGTAGTGATAAATATTTAACTGGACAGCTCATTTTAGCCCCCCATTCATCAAAATTCCTTCAGCAAACACTTGCACCGTAATATAATTACCGTCTGTGAGAACTACTTGTAACAGCTTTAATGTAATGTCTGGAAAGATGTTGGAAAATATTTAAGGACCTGGGAATAAATTATATTTCATATTTGCTAATCAAACGATTAGCAAATATAGCGAATAATATCAACATCTATACAATTTTTAAAGTTTAATATGTTTTATTAATTAAAGAAAACATTATTCAAATCACAGATTTTGTGATACACATAATTGTTAAATTAAAAAGTCAGTCGTGTGTTTACCACTTATTCTGAATAAATTTAAGGGTATTCAGAATATTCGTTAGGATATAGGCAGCGTTTCTCGATTTCTTTCATGCGCGGAACCCTCTCTAAGGTTGACTTGTTTTCTTCAATAGTACGGTATTAACGAAAAACTCGGAAAACGAGTAGCGTTCAATAAAAATGACAATTGCATTAATTAATATTTATTAGCAGTATAAAAAGAATACCAAAAATTAACAGTTGGAACAAAAAAGTTAAAAAAAACTTCAAATATCATACACAAATAAGGTTTTAAAAAGTAAAATTTTAAATTTATAAATGTGTTGTCAAGAACTTTCACAGTGGGGAAGAATATTTATCTTTGAAACTACGCAAGAATATTACTACTAAAAGCATATATTAACATTTTTGAATCAAGGATGATGTATCTAAAGCCCCTGTTGACTCTCTACATTAAGACTTCTAAACGAAGCCCAGCAACGGGACGACCCGTTGTAGTCCGCTGTCTGAACAGCTTCGAATGGACGTAGGCAACACTAAACTAAACTATCTACAAAATTGTGCTGTTAAAAAGGCATGTACCGCATCCATTAGCTAAAAAAGGCATGTTAGCCACCTCTTCCTCCTGTTACAAAACTTGCAAACTAATTTCAAGAAAAAAAAAAAAAGTAGTGACATTATCGTTAACAAGTGGCGCATCGAACGTTCACGTCAGAAGAAAATTCTGATTGCGTAAATGTTTTTAAAATAGGCGTATAAAACACAAGTAAGTTATTAATGCAAAAAACGTTTTAGATTCTAAAGTCCAATCAATCAGTGTTTTTAGACATCTCAACTTTTTTTATGTGCATGCAAGAAACTCGTCAGTGCTCCTGTATATCGTTTTCTTTGAGGTTCCCTACACAAATCAATTAACTCGCGTCGTGTAACAATTGAATTTGCACCAACTGTTCTAGTTCTTTTTGGAAGCGAAGGTTATCTATTATTTTTATTAATGTTTTTTTTTATTAATTTAAAATTTCAAAGAGGCATATCCCCTATTTAAAATTTTACTGGTTCTCCATAATATTTCTTGAATGTTATGAATTCCTGCAAGGTTCATGGAACCCTTGCGCGAGATGTGCTGAACCACAGGGTTCGCGAAACACAATTTAGGAAACGATGGTACATAGAGATAAGCAAAAACATAGCAATGTTAATGAATATGTATCAAATGAATACATCGAAAAATTTCCTCGTTACTTAGTGATTTGTAAAGCAACAACATTATTTGACCGTATAAATAGGTAACTTTGCTGTTACAAAGACGCGGTTTTAACGTTACATACACTAATAATATGCAGCGTACTTTTCAAAAAAAGAAATAAATAAAAATCCTCCAACCTATTGTGTCCGCAGACGTTTAGATTCCGAAATCCTCAGACGCAAGACATTTGTGTAGTTTTAATATTTTGTACATTCTTTTAATGTTCGTCACTCTGAGATAACAGAGAATAATTCCCAACTAGAAACACCTTTTATAATAATTAGTAACCGAAATAATTCAAACGAAAATTTCCACCTACATAGCACATACATACTTTAAATCAGATTGATCAGTCTTATATTTACTATTCATATATTACCGAGTTGACATTTTTAAAAATATGTTCTATTTCAGGTATTCCTTCTCCTATGGTCACATGGTGGCGAGACTCTGTCCTAGTAGATGAGACATTTTCACCAACTAGTCAAGGTTACGTAAGAAATGAACTAGTTCTACCAAAATTACATCGTAGTGATCTGCTAATGACCTACACCTGTCAAGCTATTAACACAAATCTCACGGTGCCTGTTTCTGCATCGGTAACCATTGACATTAATTGTAAGTATATTTGTTTAAGTTCCATATAAATGATCAACTTTTTGTAAGTGGGTTCTATTTATAAAGGTTTTCACAAAACAAGAGAGGTGATTTTGCTAAATAAGATTTGTCTCTCCTGTCAGTATTTGGTATAGGATTTAAGTCACAAATGTAATATTTGTGCGCATAAAATTTTAAGACTTCAATTCATCTCTTAAGCTTTAGAAATGTTGCTACTGTGCGTTAGAAGTACAGGGACTGCTAATAACTATTTGCAGACTAAATTAGTAAAATGTTTTTTTTATTTCTCAAATTGTATTTCATAGTACATAAAATTATTATATACCTACAGTTTAGCTTTTCTTTTCGTTGAAACACATTATTTTAGCATGATTTGGTAATATTGTCATATTCATATGAAATCGGTCCTTTTACTTAGGATGGAAAATTGGGTTTACGTGCAATAAAAGATAAAATTGTGTTTAGTTACTCCTTTTTTTAACAGTAATAAAACTACAGTAATTTCAACCAATTTCTTAAAGCGTGAACGCGTGATATTTTACCAAAATTAATGAGATCACACTATAAAAAATGTCCGTGACCGTACAGAAGGAAAGCTGAGTGTTTCTTTAAATGTACAAAGAACTTGACTTAAATCAAATCAAATAACCAAGTTTCCTGATAACAGATTCTCAATAAACCTATTGTTTTTCCTCACGTTGTAAAAATACAGAGGGATATTTGTTAAGTTACGTAAAACCTAGCACTTAAAATCTGTGACAATTTTTCTCAACCAGACCCCTGCCCTAGGATTACTTGCGCACGGGGCGAGCTAGTGGGCTCCACGGATTTTACATGCACGTATCCCCAAGTGTACATGGTAGGTCTTCGGCGGGTATCGAACACGCGTCCGACGAAGTCTACGTCCCACGAAGTCCGACGTCCTAACCACTGGGCTACCACGTCCTTAAAAAATATGTGACTACTAGTTTAAAAATTGTAAACAAACGCATTATATATTGTTTACGTGTAATTTAACTTTATCTCTAGCGAGCAACCTGCTAGTTCTTAGCGACCAGCCTTCCCAATTCCGTTGGCATCATTGGGCAAGTGGTGGGCTCATTTGAACTCACCTTCGACTTTATGTACCACTAAATGAAGTTCGGCGTACTCAGAGATTACATCACTACTGCGATACATGATCGGTGACAATTTAGAGAATGTTCCTCGTTTCTTTATTCTCAGTAATTTCCTTTTTTGAAGTCTTTGTAGTTTCCTGTTTTTAATGTTACGTTAGACTCCGGATAAATGATTTCCAGAAGATTCTCGTGTATTTTCGGAGTAAAAGTTTTTACAGTGCTTTTGTCAATATACGTTCTGGTACAAAAATATATTTTTAAATTGCTCTTTTTATAGGATAATTTTATTTTTAATCAGAAAATAATGTACTTGAGTATTTTTTAGCTCCACTTTAATTAAGTTAATTCAAATATGAAGTATTAGTAACAAGTAATTTCAGGAAAGGAAAAACAATGAAGAATTTACTCAATTTAGTTAAGCTATTCTGTGCTCTCCGCTCAGTGTTCTTCTATTGAATTTGCCAATTTTCCAGTTTTTTTTTTTGCTTTTTTTAAAAAAAAGTTCTAATGTGTTTCTTTCTTACGTGTTTACTTTTACTTAAGGGCTGTATAAATATTTATCCGACAATTTTTATTTATTCATTTTTGAAGATATTTAAACCATAGTTTTTTTTTTTTTTTTCAAGTTTTGCTACTCTTTTCATGCAACTGTCCGTTTAAACTGTTATCTTATTGAACTTATTTAGCTGCATACGAAAAATATATTTTTTTATCGCTTGAATTTTGCTGTGTATGAAATGTACTATACATTAAAAGCGAACAATGCTAAAACAGTACTTTCTCTTATCCTTGAAATCCCTATTTTTTCTTCAGTATTCAGATTTACTTTAAGTTGTATGCCTTACTTACCATTTATAGATTACGTTTTAAACTTTCGCTTTTATCAATGGACATTCCATGCACTACTTAATATTCCCATACCGATTCTTTGAAAGGAAAAAAAAAAAGAGTATTTGTGAAAGAACGCTTAAATTCAAATCAAATGCCTTTCAAATCAAATAAAAACACTTTCTACTTGTCTTTGGCACTTTTTTGTTTCCCACAGAGAATTCTAATGAGATTAAGATGACTTTAACTGTACGAATAAGCCCTTTTCCTCTCTTTCTCGGGATTGAAACTCAGGTTTTGCGTGCCTTTTTCTTTAACTGGAAACGCGAGACGTATTATGTTTCCTATATTTTAGAGTGTGTTTAGCTCGACCTTATTTCGCCTTCTATTTTTTGCTTTAGGTGGCAGATAAAAGCAATATTTATTTCCGAGGATTTATTCTCAGTCGCGGATTATTTTTTTTTTTTTTTAATACAATAACTTTAAAGGTAAAAAAGCTGATTTATAGGAGTGATTTCATTCTTTTATTATGTGCTATGCAGGTGAAAAAAAGAGAGAGAAAAAAAAATGTCAAAGGAAGCAAAAGAATCGAAAAAAATTGCACAAACCTTTCAAGCAAATTGAGAAGCACAATATGCATTTTTGATGATCTGAAGTTGGGCTGGCATTCTAAATGGTAACTTTCAAATGTATCAGACAAAGATGTTGACTAGTACAGAGGACAGAATAAGCAGTATGAAAAGAAAACTAGAAAGCGAAGAAACTGAACACATTAAAGTGGTATTTTAGAAATAAATATACCTCAATACACAAGGCTACTATTATGTATACCAGCATTGATTTTGGAACACTGATCATTATAAAACTGCGTCATCTTTCGCTTTTCTACTCTGACTTTAGTTAGAACAATTAATATTCAGTTCAAAACAAAGTTATATTTTGCATACCCACTAAAATTCTTAAAATCCCCCCCCCCCCAAAAAAAATAATAATAAAAAATAATTTTAAAAAAAACCGTGTAAAATAACTTTATTTTATTTATTTATGTATTTATTTTTTTATTTTTTATTATTTATTTATTTGTTTTTTATTAAGAATATTAGAAACGACTTAAGCGTAGTAAGCAGTGGAATCGAAATTTTATGTCAGCACATGAAACCCAGTTTAATAACACATAAAGTAATCAGGGCAGCAAATAATATGCAAATGAGCTACCGCATGTTCATTACTTTTCGTGAGAATAAAGAAGGTAAAAAAAGGGTTAAAAATTTTACCATTGGTTGGAATAGCAAATGAGAAGTACTTTAGTTGCTTCACCTTCATTAATAATAATATGCTTTTTTTTCCGTTATGATCACCTCTATATTTTTTTTCTCTCGTTGATTTCGCTGCCTGTAAACGGTTAATTAGTTTTACTCATTTTTGGAAGGAAAAAACAAATATGAAAATTCAAAAGTAACCATATTCACCCATTAATTACATTTTCTAATCAATGCCTACATTTGAAAATGTATTGAATATTTCAAAAGTTCCTACCAACTCCAAACCTTATCTCATTCCCTTCAAGTGGTTCAGTTTAATGCTTACTCCTTCTAATAAGAATTAGAGACACCTCAATCCATTAAGGGCTTTCGCTTAATACGTTCATGCCTCCAAGTACTTTAAATCTAGCAGAAAGCTCTGATATTCTTGCAGCAGAGCTTCTTGGGGATCATGTCCGAGCAATTATTTTGAGAAATCCTTAAGGAACGAGGCGCATCTTATCACATTTCTCGTTTCGTGACACCTCTCAGGCTATCTGCAGGAAATTCGTCAAATGGAATTACTTAAGGATGATAGCAGTAAATAAATTACTTAGCTGAGTTAAGCACTGTAAATCTGTCCTAAAATGTTGGTTAACCACATAGCAGGTATTACATTTCGCTCCTTTGGCAGCGAGTGTTATTATGATGAAGATTAATGTATCGATTACAATACGTAACAACTTTAATAAAATAGGCATTTATTTTCGTCAAACGAGTCATTTTCCCATACCCCCTGCAAGTTGAAGATCCTTTTAAATAAATTGTGAACCTAGTGTGTAGCATTGCCCTCAGAGATGCATATAATTTTGGGTATGAAAAGGAGGTTTCGGGTACAAATATTTTTAATTTTTTAGGATATCAAGTAGAAAATTGCCTATATATTATTGATTGTTCACATTGGTACACTGACATTGCAAACTATAACAACAATAATTATTATTATTATTTGTTACTATTACTATGATATCAAATAAATAAATAAACAAATTTTTAAAAAAGAAACTATTCCCTTTTGCTACAGTGTGAGAAATTTAGCAGCAATTACACGAAGTGTTGCACCAGTCTTCAAACTTATTCTTTGCGATTCAAAAGCAGTATGTAACAAGAAGTTCCGTCTAGAACTATACGAGTCTACTTTGCCCTATACTCCCAAATTCAAATTTATAATCTAGCTATCTCTTTCGCTCTTTCAAATTTAGCTTTAGTTCTTTTTTTTTTCAAATATATCTTTCTCAACGGATAATACATATTCATTCACTCACTCCTTCATTCTTTCATTTATTCATTCATTCATTCTTTCACTCATTCATTTATTAATTTATTCATTGAGTAATATCCTTAAAAATCCCATTAAAAAATAGGCTCGTTCAGTTCTTGTTCAACTTCGTATTTGTACATATTCTACGGCCCAACATCTTTCCGATAAAGTTTATTGCAAGAAAATCCGTCGGTTAGATCAGGATTTATATGGGATGGAAATTTCCCCGTAGGTACTAATGTTAGTTTTTTTTTTTTTTTTTCTTAACTGTTCAAGAATGAACAAAAACTGTTCAAATCAATATTTCACGCCAAGAGCTTCTTCTATTAAGTTTCCTCATAGTGAATTTGAATCTTGTGCGCAGAGTTTACATAATTTGCTTCATTTTTGTCCATAGGCGCTAATGTTAAATTTTTTGAACTGTTCAAAATTGAACGAAAAATTGTTCAAATGAAAAAGTAAAATATGAAAATGAGATGTCTTTGCCGAGATCTTTCGATTGAAAAAAGATTTTTTCGAACTGGACAAATCGTTTAAGAGTTATTGGGGGGGGGGGGGAAAGGAGGGCAGACAAACTGACAGACAGGTACACATTTTCCCCCCATCTCAAAACCCTACTTTCATTTTTTTTTTTTTTTCAACCTTTAATTACTTCACTTTTTTTTACTTTTCCTTATTTTTAACGATATTTTTACGATACATTAAGCCTTCTTTCATGCTTTATTTATTTATTTTTCTTGTGCTTTTACGGGAAATTAGGCTAAAATTAATGACATACTAACGATTGAACAATGCAACTAATTGGCGAAGAGTTTTAGGGTATCGCCTTTCAAAACAGGAAGTTGTTTCTGCAAAATGTCCTAAATGAGTGGGTTACGCCACATTTCTCATGAGAAACATTTATTGTTGCCATAGATACATAAGAGGGAACTCTTCATGCGTACTTGCAGTCTATAGAAAACAAAACTTTCGCAAAAAAATAGTTTTGGAATCTGAAACACTTTACTATACAATCAATTTGAATTTGCTATCTAAAGCTTGAGACAAAAAAAAAATAATAATGAAGAAGTATTAAATACCACTTTAAATAATTCAACATCGTCTTTATGATTGTTTCATTTTAAGAGTTAATAAAATTTTTATTTAACCTATTTTCCTTTAATTATGTCATATAAAATACACTATTACTTTGTAACAAATCATTATTAGTTTCTTCTTGCCGTACAATATATTCCTCTGGACAAACATGCATTTAAATTTATCATTCACTAATACAAAATCCTTAAGAGAAATCAATGTATAGTTTCCCGGCAAATACCTAAGGCCAGTTACTTAATTACAATGAGTGATGTGTTAATTTTGTGCATCCGACAGCTCTTTCTTGGGGAGCAAAACGAGCTTAATCTCGACACTTAAATAAGCAGATTCTGATGGCTGCCTTAATGAGCAGAGAGCTCACATTGTTCACATTCTTCCCCAAACAAAAGCTTCAGGAATATGGCTTAGTAAACAATTGACCTTATCTCTGGTACTTCGTCTATTTACAGAGGAGCAATCTGATATAATCAAACTTACATTAACAAGAAGTTTCAGTTGCAAGTTGAGAATCGTTGTAATAAGATAATGCAAATTAACAGTGGTACGGATTCTGTTATTACTGTAATTCACGAGGAGGATTTTCAAATTAAAGGTAAAGGGCATTAATGAATACTACTGTATGTACCTTACTATAAACTGTACTAGTGATTGAATAGTTTAACTTATATGTAAGTACTATATTGTCGAAATTTATATCACATTCAGATTACTGCCTTAATTTATCACATTATCTTATCTATACAAAAACATAATGCATATTCTGTTTTTTTTATATATATTTTTAATTTTTTTACGTACATTAAAAGCACTTTTTCCGCGAGCTGTCATTTCCGCAGAAATTGGGATATTGGTGGATTTCGAGAGCTCAAAGTTTCGGCAATGTTATTTGAACACAACCAAATTTATTATTTAAGACGAAAAAAAAAAAAAAACTTTTGCGAGGATTAAATTTTCACGAGGCTAAACTTTTCGCAATTACGACGGGGTTGCGAAAATCGCGGAAGTGTAAGACTCACGAAAATAAGTACTTTGACAGCACACAAAACATATAGAAGGAAGTGTTAAATTAGTGATTGGAAAAATTACTAAATAGGTTTAGGTGTGTGCATTAATTTATTACATTTTGAATGAAATTGGTATCACTATGACAATGAGCAGGTTATGTTAAAAGATGGCAAACATGTTATCTTTCATTATCTATGTGCGAAATATTTTATGTTAATGTAATTGAGTTAAAAAGACTTATTGGTAAATTCAATGTAATGTGACATCCTATATTTGAAGGTATTTTTTGTTATAATCTTTACACAAATGTAGACAAAGTTAAAAGTGCTTATAAAATTATGAAAAATTGATTACTACATAAATTATGTGAAACTCATAGTTAATTACTTTTAGATATTTACGTTCTACTGTATAACACATACACCACTGAAGTAACATAAATCAGACTCCATATAGTTAGAAAAACATTTTGCACAATTTTCCAACAATGTTAAGAATTAGATTTAAAATCTTACCAATTGCTACAAAATAGTTTTATCGTTTAAAATATAAAACCGTATCATACTTAGAAATATTTATAAACATAAGTAACAAAACCGAAGAATTAATGGCCTTGCTTGAATAATGCTGAACTCCATGTGTAACAAAAGATCAATTAATTCTCTTTTGATACATTTAGTTATCAAAATAATTTTTTCTCATTTATTCAAGGTTTACTTTATTCAAGCCTTGAATAATATTTATTTTTTTAAACGCTTAACTGTTGCTTGACCGTTACTCCGTGACGGAAACTTGTCACGCACTTGTAATGTAGGTTTGCGCAGCATGCCATTTTCTTTCACAGATATTTAGAATTATAATTTACATTAAATTCCGCGATTAATTTTTGCATGAAATATACTTTGATACACCTACAATTTTTATTTACATTTTTTTCTAAATCTTTTGGCCAGATAAATTCAAATCATAACCATTTTTACTTATGTACTATATAATGTGGCGTAGGCTTCCTGTTCCGGTGCCTCGCCATGTGCATTTTTTTTCCGTCAGTTGGAAACTTGATAGCTTTCTTGAGTGACGCTTTTTTCGCTAGCTCCCCAGCTGAGGAATTCCTTTGTGTTTCCTTCTGACTGGGGATGCCTCATATAACTGCCTTTTTTGAAATTGCATTTTGAAGTGAAGATTATCCTTACAAAAATGCGTTGATCGAAGTAATCAAGATGCTGTAAATTTTTTTTGGTAGCTTAGTGAATGTATTCATCGACCGATCAAAGGAAACAAATCTCTTTTTATATTTAGAGATGGTATGATATGAATCAGGATCCATGTGCTGAACTTAAAATCTCTAAATGAATTCATCTACATTGATGGACACTCATTAATTGATGACGGCTTTTCATGATGAAAAATGCTATACCAATAAACAACTGCATCACGGACATTATGTGTTTTGAAACGAATATAGAAGAGCATTATGCAGCAAAGGCGCGCTTTCTGGTGATCAAGTTTTTCGCCTGCATCAATCAGCGAAAGTATCAAATAGAGTGCTAATTCAAGCCGTGGATCCGCAGGTCATTAACATTTTCTTTTGATTGATCAATCATTATTTTATATTTTTTTTGTTGGCCAATTCAGTTTTTTTTTTTTATTAATGCCTAAGATGTAAGTTTTTTTTGGATTTTAAAGGTGTTTAAATTTAACCAAGAAATTTTTATGAAATTAATGAAATAATTATTATGAATAAATAATTGATTTTTAATTATGAATATGATTTATTCACAATAACAACTGATCTTCTATTTCAGCATATGAATAGTTATATATTTAATTCATTTTTTTTATAACACAACGCAATATACTTTGAATTAAGTATTTAAATCTAAAATAATTATTAATCAATGTGTTTTATACCCAGTACATGGTATTTAATATTAATAATTAAAACACACATTCTTAACACCATGATTGTTTATTCTGAGTACAGAGCCATTCGAGTGCATATAACTCTCTCTTTGCGATTTTTAAAAAAACTACTTCTATATGCAGAAGCAATGAGCTGTAAGAGTACATTTTAAAAAAAGAAATGACGTGTCAGAAATTGAAAATGAAAATAACTGAATTTTTGTAAAAATGTGTAGTTGGACGACATTTTACATGAGGCCTTTGCTTAGTCCAGTTTTAATACTTAATACAGTTTGTGAAATATACTTTTCCCCTTTCAAGTAATTTGATACGTTTACTCAGTTAGTTCAGTTTTCAATTAAAGCCTATTAATGAATAATCATATCCCTCAATTCTAAGAATTATAAAGGACATAATTTTTTTACTTAAATTTATTAAAATGAAAGATGTTGATTGGCGTTTTTGCACAGAAGGTTGAACTAGAAGACATTGCTTTTAGCTTTTTCACTCTCAAGTTAATCCTGATATTAGAAAAACTATTTCAACAGGGTTGTAGCGTTTGAAGTAGCTTATCGGAAGTAGGGATGTAAAAAATATTCGGCCACTATTCGGTATTCGGCCTAGCCAAATAGTCATTTCATCGCTTAGCCGAATATTCGGCCTGGCCGAGCACTGGGTAATGTCAAATTCGGCCGAATAGTTCTGCTGCAGTAAAAATGTAAAAAAATAAAGAAATTAGTAAATTTTAAACATTAAAAATTGCATTATAATTATTGCAAAAGAATACACTAGTGTGTAGTTTTAATAAATAAAAATAATGTAGAAAAAAAATCTTTTTTTAAACCTTGTTTTAGGCTTGACTGAGCAAAAACAGATTTTAAAGTTGTAATATTGTATTTTATATTTAGCATTTGCTTCCAAAAGCTGGCAATAGTTACTTATGAGGAAACTAATTAGTTAAATATGAGAAATTTATTTTAAAATATTAACTTTTATAACTTTTAAAATATCTTCATAAAACAGTTTTGAGCACGATGAAAGTAGTTCTTTTATTTGAATTAAATAATTAGTAAAATAATGTTAATACTTACTACCATAAAACCTGTCATTTCTATTCCACTCGTAGGTGAAATTCTTAGTTTAGGAAATAGCTTAGTTTTGAATAGTTTTAAATTCATAACAAACATTATTAAATCATACATCATACATTGTGTGTAATTGGTGCATGACTTTGTGAATAATTTTAAATTTGACAAATACTTTCTATTACAACGATCTTCTAGAAATCTTAATATTCGGCCGCAGAATATTCGGTATTCGACCCAAGACATTGGCCGAATATTCGGCTTCGGCCTGGAAGAAGTGGCCGAATATTCGGTATTCGGCTAATTCGGCCAAATCACTATTCGTTACATCCCTAATCGGAGGCAACGGTTGCTTGCAATGAGGTAAAAAATCTATCATAGAAGCATCGATCTCTGTTGGAATTGAAAGACACTCAGCGTAGCTAGGCCACGAAACTTTGTTTCACGTCGCTTTTATATTACTACTATGCGTTCATTTTAGAATTATGAAACTAGGATAAAATTCTATGGGGAAATTTTTTTGTTCGTTTCACAAAAATGTATTTTGTCTCTACAACACTAAATTTTATCGAAATTTGTAAATTGTAAAATAAATAAATAAATCTTAAAATCTCTAGTTTTGCCGCATAAATGTTTATTTGTCGAAATATGAATAATTTTTTCTTGTTACACCATGCTGAAATATGACGAAAGAAATGCATTTCGTGGTAAATATTGGACTGAATGTCTAGTGCGTGCTATTGAATATTAGCAGGGATCGATATTTTATACTTTCACAAAATTATTTAACTTTTTACAAAACTTTTTTCAAAATTCACAACGAACATACCATGTTAAGAATGCTGGATCAATTCCTGATTACGTATGCTCGAATAAATGAAAGAAAATCGTATCTATTTAAAACAAATAAAGCGTAATAAAAAAATAGTATTTTTCGAAACAATATCCAACAGTTTTGTTATGGAATAAAATAACTGAAGTATTTGGTTGTTTGATGAAATAGTTGTAACTTTTAGTGTAATTAATTCTTTTTCCTAAAAAATAACGTTAAACATAGATCGGATTTGAAAATTTGGCGGAATTTTAAATTGCATCAAAAATGAGCGTTGTCGTGCAAATTTTTAATTTAAACCTTTCATAAAATGCCAAATTAGATCGTACATGTGGTAAAATATTTTATTTGGACATAAACAATAAGGCCGTATGTACCGGACTCTCTAGATCCGAAAAGAAACTTTATTCATTACTAACGGTACCCGCACGGCTATGCACGTGTTAAAAAATGAAAAGACCAGTCGATTCGCCATTGTGTATATAGCTATAACTTTTTAAAGTGTAAATTATGTTATTTTATTAAAATGAATTCCACATCAATAAAAATTAGCCGCCCATGACAATCAACCAGCGATCCTACACATTTAAGCATTGGTTTTTACAAAACAAACAATAAAAAATAGAAAAACGAAAGAAAGAAACGAAAAAGAAAACATTTAAAAGAAAACGCATTCTGTTTGTTTAGTTCAAGTACCCACACAAAAAGGACGATTATAATCCATTGCAATAGTTTTAATTAATACATTTTTACTATAATTAGTTTTTATCTATTATTCATTGACAGCAAAACAGAAAGACGAAATTTTGTTGCTTGCAGAAACTAACATCAGCAAGAAAAGCTTCGAAAGCGTAAAAACATTTCATCTGAGCCCAAATAGACAAATAACATGTTTGCTAATTCACTGGAGAAAAAAATTGAATAAATAAAAATATAAATAGTAATAATAAGTTGGAGTAACAAAAATCGCTATAAAGGATAACATTTCTTTAAAAAAAAACCTTGTGCAGTATTTTAATTCGTTTAAAAAAAAAGAATAATTAAAATTCAAAAAAATAAATTAATTGATTAATTAATTAAAAATCGGCTGCTCCGCAAAATAATAAAAACGTCAAGAAATAAATATTAATTCGTTAAAAAAAAAAAGAATCATAAACCAGTCGCCATGGTAACCATTCAACTAAAATTAAAGTTAATTACCGTGAAAAAATAATTTCGAACTACAGAGAAAAACGCTTATAACTTCTTTTTCAGGTTAATTTAGTGGCTTCGAATTTTAGCACGATGAACAAAACTCTTTCTGGGACAGTTTTTTACGCGCTTTTCAACGGTATTAAGCTCGAAAGGATGCGATATTTCCTTCCTATAGAAAACGACTATTTTATGAAACTTTCGGCTATAAATTGGAATAAAAAAAGAACAAATTCGAATTTCAGAAAAAACTCTCCGAAGTGCACATCCCCATGTTCCAAACTAATTTCGTGCCAAATTTCATGAAAATCCGCCGGACGGTCTGGGCCCTACGCCGGACACAGACAGACAGACACACATACTTGCTGCTTTATTATTAGTAGAGATAGAGATTTGACTTTACCAGAAATATTCCTTTGGTTACAAAATTACTATTATATTTTGGCGAAAACATGCAAATTTGGCCAGATAAATTCAGAAACAAGCCACGTTTGAAAATTTTAAAAACTACTTTAAATGAATATTTCGCGTGTTATTATTGTTCTACGAACTTCAGAAAGTGATCATCTTGTGCAGGTTTTTACGGATATTATTATGCTGAAAAAGTCTAAAACGGGGGACATTTCTTCGATGAGATAATCCCAAAATTAATAGCTTTGCTTAAAATTGGAATAAAAAATAACAAATTCGAATATTAGGAAAACGCTTTGAAGTGCATGAGGACCTGATCCAAGGTACCTGTAACCAAAATTTTGTACTTCTGGCCCATTCCATCTCATCAGGAGGCGACTGACACACGCACATGCAGAAACTATGTTTTCTTGTATTGATTGCCTATAAAAAGCGATGAGTCTTAAAAGCACATAATTATGTTAAGTCAATCTTGAAATTATGTGTACATTTTATGAGAATGGCAACTATATTCATGGAATTTACGATTTCACTGAAAAAAAATCGCAAATGTCTCGTAAGGTTTTTTTTTATTAATAACATTCAAGACTGTCAACATTGTCCGTTATAAATTTCAGGAAGCTTCACAAAATACAATAGAAACAATACCCAGCCAATAGAATGCAGAATTATTGAATAATGAATCAAATATATAAGCATTTATACTGAATGATGCTTAAATGTGTATGCTCCAGTATCAACAGATTTTTTCCCTCGATAACACTGGTCTACAAAAAAAAAAAAAAAAACCCTTTTTTACTGCCCCAAAGACTTTGTTAACTGATCTTAGAAGTATTTTTCACGCTGAACTCGAAAATGAAAACCATTTTTCTCTATCACGTAAGGATTTTCTGTGCAAGGTGCTGTAATAGTTGACATTAATAATATTTACCCTAAATTATTGCAGTACCTTACAAGATCCCTTTAAGTGAAAAGGAAACTGGTTTTCATTTTCGAATTCAGCTTGGAAAATACTTCTGAAATCATTCAATAAATTCCCCCCCCCCCTTTTTTTAAGGGCATTGTAATTTTTACATTAGAAGCATTTCCACCAAAAAACCAAGTAATTTTCTATTTTCCTTAAACATTTTCATTTTGACATGTTATGGCATACTTTGCCTCAGGAATGTCCCTTTTTAACGTCCAGCAATAATCTGCTATTATAGTTGCACTCCACTTCCCTTGACATCTCTTTTCGATAACTGAAATGTCCTGATGGAACCGCTCTCCATATTCATCGGTTATACAGCTCCCATGTTTTCAGGGGGCATTTTTACACACAACAGGAGATTTCTATGATAAAATATAGTAGCTCATGCTCATTAAACGTGTCGTACCGTATCAATTTTTTTCCCTATTTGCCTTTGTATCCCAATTCTTGCGAAATTCTTACCGAGACGCGTACCCAGTGCAGTAATTTGATACGCACTTCCGTTCGGGGGTCTGCGGGTGCTGTTTGCGACACTCCACTAAGTTTTTTCCAGCAAAATAAAGTGACCACTGATTTAACGGTTGACATGCAAGCTCTTTTGAGTACTTTATCTCCATAAAAACGATGCTGCGTGATCGGAAAAACACTGAAAAAACGAAAAAATATAACTTTTCCTTCCTCATAACTAAAAAACTATACGTGATGGAAAACTTTTGATGCCAGACATGGATTCCTCATGTAAAACTACATCAGGAAAAGTGAAATTTGATTCTTGGGGCAAAACACTTGTTGACCAGTGTAATTAATGTGTCAAATGTACAAAAATCCCATTGAGTTAGCTTGAAAGTTCGAAGTGCTATAGTCAAGCGAATGATAACTTTTGATGATTTCTAGAAAGAAGCCAAACAATAAAGGGATTGCTTCCATTGTTACAGTCGGCAAATTTACTGTAAGTGAAATCAAAATGCAGTTTAACCTCGTTATTCGTACACAGTTCGTTCCAGGAGGCAGTTCGAATTTTCTTTCCCCCCATAAACGTAGATAGGAATTCCAACTGAAAAAGTCTAAATGAAGAAAATTTTTTTTTGCTACGACTTTCCTTCGTGAAAACTTTTTAGCTTCTGAGGGAAATATTTTATGACACTTATACGTACTACTTTAACTCAAAAAAAAAAAGAAAGAAAGCAAGACGTGGTTTTCTTTTCAATTGTTTTTCAAAAAAAAATAAATTTTAAATATTTTTCATAACGATTGTATTCCATTTTATACCCCCCTTTTCTATTCTCATTATATATACAATGGAACCTCGCTATTCGTACACAACTCGTTCCAGGAGGCAGCTCGAATGCCGAGTTGTACGAATGGCGAATTATTTTTTCACAATATCCGTATTTAATCCGTTCCAGAGACCCAGATGGTTGCTTATTTAAACCTATGAAAAACAAATGTACAGTACTGTACGTGAAATTATAGATAAATAAAAATTTAACTGCACTTTGCTTATACTGAGGTGAGCTGATGGCATAAGTGGAATGTTGAGAGGATGAAAAGAAATGGTTGGAAGAAGAGTCCCCTTCTATAAAAACATCAGGTAACATTACTTCAGCTGTTTTCTCCTTTTCTGCTGTTCTTTCTTTTTTCTGTCCTTTTTGCACTAAAACAATCTTGGGTTCCTTTCTCTAAAAACCTATCCAAAGTTGTCAGCCTTTGGCGATTGTTCAGAATTTTTCTATTAGTTGAGATGCCAATTTCCCACCAGTCTTTGTGTTTTCTCGCAAGGGTAACACAACTCTTTAATTTCTGCAAAGGAGATGCTTTAATTACTACTTCCCTCCCCTGAAGAAGAAAGTTCTTCAACCACATCCTCTTACTGCCTCCTTAGAAAGTTAAAATTGTCAGTAAAATCTCAAAAAGTATTAAAATTTTTAAAAAAATCCATGTGTTCAGAATGAGCATAATTTCTCGATTTTTTTCTTAAAAAAGCCAAACTGGCAACTCAGCTGGCCCCTGGCCCCGTACGAATCGCGGAACAAATACGAATGGCGAGTTGAATTCTACTTGAACAAGTTGTACGAATAGCGAGGCGGACGAATGGCCGGGTTTCACTATAATAAGAATGGGGGGAGGAGGCCCCTATTCCCTTCTTTCTGTAAATAATCGAATTTTAATTCGCTCGACTGACGATATCTCCACGCATTTCACGAAAATTAGGATTTTTACCAGAGCAACTCTATACATTAAATGCATAAGTTATCAACAACAAAAAAAGTTACCGTTGGCGTTTGCACCGTTAAACAACACTTAGTATAACTGTTCATACTTCATTAAATTCTCAGTATTATCATTATGATTGCAAGACATTATTTCTATTGTCAAATTTTCTGAACGTTACACTGGACTGGATTGAAACTATGCGTACTATATGCAAAAACAACATGAAGCATGTGCAATTTTCTTAAAACGGAAAACTATAATCTCAAGAAGCCATATTGATACAGTTAAAACGCATTTCATGCGCCACTTTTTACAGGATGATTGTAAATAAATTTCGTTTTCTTCATTTTGTTTCTAGTTCTTTATTTCCCTTCGTGCTAAATAGTAGAAATATATAAGGCTTTATATATTCATTACACACTTAAAGTTGAATCACCATGTACTTTTTTAGATATTGGAAAAGCGTCTGGATGCTATTTTCTAGTAAGATGAATAAAATAGTTTTCACCAAGAAAACTAGTATAGTATTTTCATCTAAAGTGACTGTTACACAACGTAAACATATTCTTTAAGAACTATCTTAAAAGCCATATGTGGTCCGTTGCCAAATGGGATTTTGCCAGGGTGCGCAAGAAATATTTTTTTTTCAAAAATGCTTAAAAGTGCACTATTATTGGGCTCTAGAAACTGAGTTTTTGGAATACATTTAAACCTCATTTCATCTTTTGGCGTTGAGAGTTCTACGTGGAAAATGCATGTGAAAGAAATAAACAGTACCGTTCATAATTTTATATAATTATGAAAATATTGTTTAGTAATTGTTTAAAAGTAGCCAATGAAAAATATTGCAAGACTTGGAAGAAAAAAAAGAAAAAAATTTAAACAACAGTTGTAATATTTAACAGACAAGAATACAACGAGCAATCATTTCTTCGTACATGGAAGTCATAAAAACGATAATCTCTCTTTTTGAAAAAAATCTTGCACTGATGACTTCAGGAGCAATTTTTAAAAGCGACAGCATATTATACATATTCATTTTTCGAAAACGATAAATGCAACGTAAAAATTGTTTTTAAAAGCTGACGCATGCTCTATTTATTGCTATAACACTGACATTTTTGCAATAGTAACAAAAATGTAAGAAGTGACATTTTTTTTAACTTTTTTTTTCTTTTGTCCTTTTCTTTTTTCTCTCTCTCTCTCTTTAAAATTTTTCAAAAAAAAAAAAAAGGATAAAAAGGTAAGCTATAATAAAGTGAACATTCCATTATGCAAATAATTTTCGTGATCCAGTTACTAATACAAAAGTTACACGTCAGTTGCTTTAAAATAATTATCACGCACTACAATGGCGTTCTTCTGAGCACTAAAAAGTGTTGATCTGTTAGTAAGGAAAATGCTTTTTTGTAAATAGGGTCATTCCATGTCAAGTGATCCAAAATTTGAAAAAAAAAATTACCTCACCTTCTTTGATTTTTTTCAAATTTGGCTTATCAACTGTACCCCTCAAGGTAATTAAAATCCAAACTTTTAGGTTTTTATCTTGTTTCGTTTTTTAGTTATCAGGCTTTGATTTTGTAAAAAAAACTCACATTTTTACATGTATGCTTCAACACAAAACAAACCATAACTCATCAACAAATAGAAATAAAAAGTTCTAGTAAAAAGCATTTTGAAGTATATTGAATGCAGTTTTATGTGATATGCATCGTGACAAATTTTATGAAAATTTTGAATTTTAAAAAACGACCTTAAAATTTAAATGTTAAATTTCTCAAAAAAAAAAAAAAAAAACGTATCATTAATTTTTTTAAAAAAATTCTCAAATATTTCTGAGCATTTTATCTTTGTCTATGCAAAATTTCAGCTTGGGGACTCAATGGGATCATATTTTCTCGATTTTTCAAAAAGATTTGATTTACCAAAAAATTAACATTTTTGTAATTCAAGCTATTTTAAGATGATGGTTTCTTAAAGGAGATGATTTAATTAGCCTTCTAAACACATCTATACATGAGTGAACAAGCATGGACATGTCTGTGCATGAAATGAACAAGTTCAAAATTTATTTGGGGGAAAGAAGTACATCTGCTTAAATTACTTCAGCCATTCAACACCTTTCATCATATTCACTTTCAGGTTTGTCATACTTTTGAACTTTCTTCAAAGAATTTCTGTTTCTGAAAGTTATTACTATGTGAACACACTTTTGTAGTAATTTTATGTTCACTGAATGGAACAAAGCTGTGAAACTTCTGTGTTCCTTCGACTGATAGTGCTCTTAAAAATCTATCTTTTAATAACTCCCTTTCTTCTGAATATTCCTGAACAGTTACATAAAAAACTGAATTAAAGGAATGTTCATAACACTTCAGTTGAAAAGTTGAACTGGTGTCAGAATTTGATCTGAATGCAGTTTTTGAAGACTTGCTTTGGCAGTAAGACGTTTCACTGCCCCGCCCAAGTCAACACATACTCCTTTCCCATGATCTGTAACTTAGAAATGCCATTCCACAGCAGCTGCAATATCTGTGTTGCAGCTCCTTTAAATTTCCTTCCTTCTTATATTATTTTTTATTCATGTTTTGGATGTGAGGTATGGAAATGCTAGGATATACAGGTAGATAAAATAAATAGCTTTGTTTTTTTCTTATAGTGCTTCCTTTTTTTCAACGTTATTTGTAAGACACAACCTATTCAGGGGGGAGGGGTAAGCTACATAGTTTTTCTTTTCTTGCTTTGTCAAATACTAGCTCAAAAGCGCAAATCAAGACTAACAATCAAAAGCTGCAAACTCTAGCAGTTGTGCCCCATCAATCACAATTTCAGATGAGTTTAGTTAAATACTTTTTTCCCCTCATACTATTAATATCTCATTAAAATATATCTGAAATCAAACAATTAATCAGGAAAAAAATATTATTAATGCATAAAATACGTCAATTTGTTCATTTAAAAATAACTATTGAATAATTTGAAAACAGTACTTTAAAATAACTATGATAAAACAAAAATGTGTATGTATTTGTTGCCCTCCTCCCCCAAATAAATTTTGAACTTGTTCATTTCATGCACAGACATGCCCATGCTTGTTCACTCATGCATAGATGTGTTTAGAAGGCTAATTAAATCATCTCCTTTAAGAAACCATCATCTTAAAATAGCTTGAATCACAAAAATGTTCATTTTTTTTTTTTTGGTAAATCAAATATATTTGAAAATTCGCGAAAATATGATCCCACTGAGTCCCCAAGTTGAAATTTTGCATAGACAAGGATAAAATGCACAGAAATATTTGAGAAATTAAAAAAAAAAAATCATAACGCGTTTTTCGAGAAATTTAAAATTTAAATTTTAAGGTCATTTTTAAAATTTAAAATTTTCATAAAATTTGCCATGATGCATATCATATAAAACTGCATTCAATATACTTCAAAACGCTTTTTACTAGAACTTTTTATCTCTATTTGTTGATGAATTATGGCCTGTTTTGTGTTGAAGCATGCATGTAAAAATGTCAGTTTTTTACAAAATCAAAGAGTGATAACTAAAAAACTAAACAAGATAAGTCTAAAAATTTGGATTTTTATTTACCTTCAGGTGTACAGTTGATGAGCCGAATTTGATAGAAATCAAAAAGGGTGAGGTAAAATTCCTTGGATCATTTGATATGGAATGACCCAATACAGAAATATATGCATATATAGTGCGGCCTTTAATAACATTCACTCATGTGTTTTGATACATTCAGCACTAATATCGTTTATTTCTTCTTTACAAAACGCATATTTTATACCATACTTTACTTTATTTTACCTATGTGATTTGATCACAGCAAAATTACTAAATCTAAGCTGTGTAATGCTTTTGTATTTTTCAGTAAAACCTTTAGATGTCAGGATCACAAGTATCCAACGTCCTTTCTCTGCTGGGCGAAAGATACAGCTGTCATGTGAAAGTTCAGGTGCACGTCCAAGGGCTCAACTGACTTGGTGGATAGACAACAAACGAATTCAATCTGGAAAGGAAACTTTCTCTGATAATTTGACGTCCAGTTCTTTGTCTTTCCTACCGAAAGCGGAAGATAATGGGAAGATATTGTCTTGCAGGGCACAGAATCCGTCAATATCAAGCAGTGCAATAGAAGACGGGTGGACGCTAACAGTATACTGTAAGTATGAATGAATAATATTAGTATATATTAACAGTGAATCTAACGTTTTAAAACAGGCAGAAATTTAAAAAGTAATGGTTTTAAATGTGAGAATGTTCCAAGAATAGATTACTGATTCCTTTCTTTTCTTCTCATAAGTTACAACAAGTTTGAAAATTAACTTGCTATGAAACATGTATTTATAGCCTTTTAATATCTCAAATCTTGATATATCTTTATGATTTGACATCTAAATCAAACATGTGAGGTAAATCTTTAAATTATATTTAAATTTTCCGCTTCAACATCATAGCAACAAAACACACATGACTCCTGCTATTTCATGCTGTGGTCGGATACGATTTTGGATGTTTAAAAATACGGTCCGATACCAGATATCTGATGCATCTCCCATCGTTGTTTCTTTCTACCTGATAATGCAATCCCCATATATGTGGTCTCTTAGTGATATTTGATTTATATATCATTTCATAATGATTGAATTTGTATTGTTTTTACTTCTAAAAGTATCTTTCATTTCTAAAGACTGATATCAGATGCCTTCATTTTCTAAGGTATTTTCTTTTCCCAAGTTTTGTTGCTCAAATTCCCCTGTGGTGACAATGTCTCATCTTCTTGATCCACTTTAAATAACTGATGTGGTAACGCTCTAACTGGAAGTATTTTCAAACTCTTTTTGTTTCAGACTTTTGATTGGAGGGGGGGGGGGGGGGGGTCGGTAGAACATGTGCGGAATAGTGGCGACTTTCCCTTTCTCGCCTAACTATTTCTTCTACTCTGTGAGCATGTTTTCTGTGGTTTGGTCCAATTGGCGAATTTCTTTGCATTCGTCCATCCCAATACTTCCGGGCGTATTTGAAAGCAATCCCTCAGTTCTAACCTTGGTTTTTCAGTTACATGCTTTGTAGGGTGGAGATTTATGCGCACATATATTTTGTCCCACAATTTTTTCTTTAGTTTTAGTGTTATTATCCTTCTTTTATTTAGATTAATGTAACAATTTTAAACTGATTTTTTTCAGTCTATTGCATATTTTTATGTACATCGAAATAAAAATAAACAAAGCAAATGGGTAGGGCACTAAACTTAATTTGATCTCGTTTTTTCGATTCTTCTTAACTTTTTTTTTCTTCCAAATTTTCATTTTTTCTTGAATGTATTTATTATTATTGTGGTTATAACTATTTTTTTCATAAGTAAATAGGATGATAAAAGGATGTTCCCTCTTTGCATTATATTTAGATACATTTCGTAACAGACTTAACGGTATTTTGAAACATACGATGGGTAGTAGACCTAAATAAAAGTTAATATGATGAAAAAAAACATTAAAAAAAATAAATATTCAATTCGGCTCATTGCATTTGTTTCTAGTTCTGCTCTTAAAACATTAAATAACTACTTACATACAGTAAATAAAGTAAACAATGTACAAAGCTCAATGTGGAACCGTGCCTTAGAATTGTTGCACCATTTTTAATTTCCTCTGGTGGCAACGAACCTGCTAGGCCCCAAAAATAATCGCAACCGTAGCCCTGCAAAGGTCTACGTGCGTCAAGTCAAGATCGGCTCGGCTCCAGTACTCCAGTGTGGAATTACTAGAGGCCGAAGGTATCGGTGTGCTAAGAAAAGACCGGTGAGGAACGATGAAAATTATTTATGATGTACTTTCAGGACAAGGAAAACGTTTAAACAAGAGGCCGATGCTGTTTGCTTTTGGGGGTTCGCTTCGTGCCAAAAAGAAAAAAAAAAAAGAATTATTCGGGTCAGTAAAGTCTACAGTGTTTGGTCGATAGCAGCTCTAATCCTTACGCCGCGCCGGCGCTAGATTTTTATTGTTTTTAATAAATTGGTAATTTTAGTGCATTCTGTGCTTAATGAATGCTGCATGTAAGGTGGTGTCATTTTGGTAAGAGTCCCTTTGGGTAACATTCTTGTGATTTAAGCAACTGCAGATGATACCCCCGCTCTTAATAATAACCATTGTCTAATTATCTTAAGTGGTCATTATCTATATCACATAGCGAATGTACAATTCACTGTAGATTTCAAAGACTTTATCTGACTGAAGTACAATTTGTATTCTTTTGTATTCTCCGGAACTTAATGCCACACTCAATAAATCATGATTGATATTTTATAAAGGATTACGCAAAAATCGAAGTGTTATCAGTTTTTATTAAACATTTTTAAAAACCTAGTTCATTTAACTAAAATATATCTCAAAACAATTAAAGATATGACTGCAAGGGAGGCGTATATCATTAGAAAACGAAGAGAACAAGAATAAAGTTTGGAGGAGAAAACTAGCGCAAAAGTCACCTCCCGCTAAACATTTATTGAGGATTAAACCTGAGGGCTATAGACTTGACAGATAAATTCATTAACGGAACAAAACCACAGAAAACAAGGTAACGGCAGAAGTAGTCGTTAATACTTAGCATTTTCAAATTTGTTTCCGAGCAGATGCGTTTTAACTAATGCAATAATTTAAAGCCATCCATAGAGCTAATATTGTACCCACACGTGCATATAGGTTGAAACGTGTATAAATTGCGCAACCACTTGGATTACAGACACATTACCGCCTTAATCGAGTGTAAAACTTATTCTGGCACAATATCAGCATTAATAACCCATCGTAAACAAGTCTCCGTACTATTGTATTTATATTAAGACCTTCATATTTATTTCAAAATAATTTTAATAGTTTTGTGTTTTTAAATTGCATGTGAAGAAATAATTGGTGCTCAAGAGTTCTCTTTTTTTATCCTTTGGAAAAATCATAATTCCTTAATTAAGTGGAGTTGATTACAAAGTAAATTAACACTACATTTAATATCATAATTTCATACATAGTCAGCTACACTTCATAATACATCAAATCTTGTTCATATACCTCATATGGGTAATAAGATTTCTTTGACTCGAAGCCCAATGAGATTTATTTTATGATAAACCCGGTCTAACGCTAATGCAATGATGGATGGTATACGGAGTATTGCACGATGGAACAGGAGGTGAATTATGATAAATGATGAGAGAGCTTTTATAATGAAGAGAGTTTCATGTATTGATTTTTCATCGATCTGTTTAAGAAAGATGTATTTATAGTATTTCAGAGTTATTATCGATTCAAAAATCATTTGAAAGTTGAAAGAATTCCGAGAAAGTGGATTCGTAATAAGTGCTTAAATGTATGATTAATGAAAAGTCATTATTTGTTGCTAAAAATAAATGGATATATTATTGATTTAATGAAAATGTAGACTTTTGATGAAAAGTTTGAAAATTGTATGCATGAAATGTTGCGTTAATTAAGGTTTATTTTTAATTGGTTTCAAACTTTAATTAATCTAATTTCGTTAACTACTATTGAGATAAAAAATTAAATGAAATGAAACAAAAACTTGCAGTTAATTCCTTTATTTAGTTGAGAGTAGTATTTGAAAAATAATTTTAGTTCAATCATTAGCAGATATATTTTTTTTAAGTTTAAAAAAAAACGAAGTAATAAATTTAAAAAAAATTAAATTTTTAGCAAAGTACTTCTTGAAAATTATTTTAGTTCAATCACTAGAAAATAGTTCTTTTTTTATTTTATTTTTTAAAATTAAGTAAACAATATTGCTTCATACCTTCTTTTAATAGTTTCCTTTTTAACTATAATTATTTAACAATATTTATCTTTTTTATTACGAATAGTTGGAAATAATCTGGTATAAGTTTCATAAATAAGAAATGTATGTTCACACTGTATTTACTAACATATATGTATTCATAAGAATGATTACATGGATATTAGCAAATATATATATTACCTTAATTTGCGCGAAACGCAATAAAGTAAAAGTACATGTAACCTTTAAAAAATTATTATTGTTATTATTATTATTTTAATTTATTTTATTTCTCTATTTTATTTTTACATTTTGTACCTTGTACGGTTGATAAAATTTGTAAAACAATGGACTAAAAGTTTGTATTATTCTGTAATTTTCTGTCTTCTTTTAATCTAGTTCATTAATACCCTTTACTTAAACAATATTTTAAGGATTACTCTTGTGCAAACTAATGTGGTACAGAAATATTTCTGTGGTTCAGTTTTTATCTGAAAACGAAGGTATAAAACCGTCATTCAATTAATAATACCTTCGTGTGTTCCACAGTACAACAAATTCATGACGTGCTTTACAATAAATAAGAATACCCAAGTTGTTTTTTTTAGGAAGCTTTAGTTTTAAACGTAATTACTCAGTATTGCTGCATTGATCTGATGCGTCTTAATTAATAATAAGAAGAAAAAAGAGGAAAAAACCAAGAAGTTCCGTATAGATTTATACCAGCCTACTTTATCGTATACACCAACATCAAATTAATAATCCGTTATCTTTTTTCTTTCCCATTTAGCTTTAGTTCTTAATTACTTCAGATATACGCTTTTTGACAGTTGATACATATTCTTTCCCTCATTCATTCCTGTATTCATTCATTCGTTTATTCATTCATTCATTCATTCAGAAATATCCTTTAAAATTCAGGTCCAAAAAATGCATGGGAAAATAGCCTCGTTAATTTATGGATGAACTTAGTATCTGTAAATATTACACTGTCATAAGATCCTTCCGATAAAGTTTGCTCCAAGCAAATCCGTCTTTTAGATCAGGATGTATATGGGATTAAAATTTCCCTTATCGTGCCGGCTAATGACGAAAAGTAGACAATCGGCCTAAAAACGTACCACTTCTCTTAAATTTGAGATTTAAAATCATTTAAGAAGAGGCCTTTTAATGGATGCCAAATTGGTGTTGTGTGTGATGGTGCCATCTGTTATCAAGTAAACAAAGAAGAAACTCTTCTGTTTTTATTGCGCACAAAATCGGACAGTTTTGCTGCGTCTGTGTGTTAAACTTATTCAATCGTTAGGCACACATTAATTTCTATTATGAATGCGTAGAGTCTAACCAACAAACCGTAACTATATTTTAACTAATGGAACTGTTTCGTTATTGTATTTTAATGCTATGTATACTAATAATAAAAATGCTTATTATTATTGCGATTATTTTATTATTTTGGATATCTAAATAATGTGGGGGAAAATTTGTAACAGTATTTTGAACTGATTTGTATGTCTTCTTTTGTACCAACACCCTTTAAGTTTTTTCTATCCTTCTTCATTATGCCATTTCTCCCAAATAAGTGCGGAATTCCACACGGGTCTACTAGTAATAATTTATTTATTTATTCATTTATTTCAGTTGTCCCGGAGTTAAAGTTGTCCTTAGGAGCGAATATTCAACCCGATGCTATCAAAGAAGGGACTGACGTGTTTTTCGAATGTAACGTTCGTGCAAACCCCTGGGTCAACGAAGTGAAGTGGAGATTTGAAGGTGCCCCACTTCATAGCAATACTTCAGCTGGGGTCATCGTCTCCAATTACTCCTTAGTATTGCAAAAGGTTCGAAAGGAACATAGGGGGAGTTATCAATGCGTCGCTCACAATCCTGAAGGAGAAGGACGAAGTGAAGAAGTCATGCTGAAAGTTAAATGTAAGTGGGATATATTAAACATATTTCTAACTAGCTGACATGCCCGGCGTTGCGCGGGATAATATTGCATCATTTGCAGGCCAGGTGACACATATCCAAAATTCTGTTGTAAATATATAACGAAACATTTTCTTAAAAAATCCAAGTAGAACATAGGCAACAGTCCTTAAAAATCCCATTTAAACAGTAAAACTCGTTAAAAATCACGATTGCATTAAAAACAGCAGCCTCAAAAAATTCCCTTTAGACCAAAAATAACAGTAGATAAAAATCCACATTAAAACGCCTACAACATTTTATAAAAACTGCCATTAGAGTAAGGGAAACTGAAAGAGTAACTGAAATGCACATATTCATCAGGATACTTTTTCCAAACGGATATCAAGAGTCCGTAAGAATCGCAATTACAATATAGACAACTCCACATCTAAAAATTCCGATCAAAATAAGAGTTGTATTTTCTTTAAAAATGCCCATCAAATGAAGGGCAATGGTTCCTGAATATTTCTGCTACAAAAAAGAAAACATTCCTTAAAGTCAACCATTTCAATAAAGACAACTATCCTTAAACATCCCTAATAGAATAAGGACATTAGTTCTAAAAAATCTCCAATAAAATAAAGACGTCAGTGAATAACAATGCCCATTAGAACACTGACCTTCAAAAGCTACTGGTCCTAAAATTACCAACAGTCCATCTTAAATTCCCCATCAAAATAAGGACACCAGTTCCGTAAATTCCCGCTTAAAAAATTGTCAAAAAATTTCCCGAAAATTAAATTAAACAGCACTTTCAAAAAATTCGGATAAAAACGAAAGAAAGGTAATCATTATTCCCAAAGACAAATGCACATTTAAATTAGAAAATGTTTAGTACTGAACCAAGTCTGACATGTGAAATTTAAGTTGATAGAAAGAAATAACTAATTTCTGTCCAAATGGCGTCAAATAGACAGTACAAAAATCAAGTAAATGTTAGAATATAAATCACTTGAGTAAAATATGGAATCAATCAAAACCGCTATGTAAAAAAAGTTAAAATGAAGCAGAAGATCACTAAATTGCACTATAGTAATGGAAGCATTTCGCAAATACGCCATGATCATATAGTGTAAAACACGTGTTGAATTAAATGAGAACAATATTACTGATACGGATTATTGGCGCTGTTTGGAAAAGTTACGAAGAGAAAAATAATATATTGAGATTGAGCATGAGACCTTGAGCATGGCATACATTTGAAGATCATGCTCACAACTACAGTTTTAAATATTTATCAACTCTTCCTTTCTGACTGAAATTTGATGTGTTTACCAACTTATGATTTTCTCATAATTATTTTAAATAGTTTGCCCATAAAAATCGTACTAATTTTCATCAGATGTGTTAAGTGTCCGAGAATAAGTATCTAGTGGTTACCTAATTCTTCAGCTGAGACTAAGAATTAACCCCTAGATACTAATGAAGAAAAACTACTTATCGTTTTTTTTGTTCTTTTTTTCCCCTCAAAATTACAAGTGCATTGGTCATAAAAATATTTTTGGGAGATTCCATACGTAACGGAATCACATATTTTGGCGCAAAAAGAAGTTTAACACCTGTGCGGGTGGATTTCGCGGAGGAATTGTGCCGGACTCGGGGGTTTCCTCCCGGAAATTTAGTTATTCAGTTAATTCTCAATAAACCGAAAATTGTTTAATTTTTTAACCTAAACTTTTCGTATTTTATATTGAAATATATTATGTTACGATTGTTGTAAGCACAAAATAAAATGTTTAGTGGATAAATTTATAATAGCATCGTAAATATGAAAAATCAATTAGAAATATATAGTTTTAATTTTTTCGAATTATATTATTTACAATCATTCTTACATTATAAAAAATGGAAATACCAATCAGAAAACTAATTAGAGCTATGGGTCGCCTGCTGTGATTTTGTATATCACTGCAAAGGTGTTTTGACTTGCTCTAGTCCATTTCATTTTGCACAAAGAAAAGCAAAAAATGTGTTTACCACACCTGTTTACCAGCCTACTACTTCTTTCTCTAAAAGCCAGCGATACAAAGAAACCATGCCTTTACACTAACCCGTACTAGTACGTGTCCCGCGCTCAAGTATCAAATGTCAGAAAACGTACTAGTACGTATCCCGCACACAAATATATCTTCATCGAAACCGGTTTTTTTATTTCATTAAGAATTAAATTATAACAACAAAATAGAAAAATAATTTTACTGTGACAGAATGGACATTGTCAACCAAGCTTTTGGGTTTCTCAGTCGAAGTAGAAATGTCTGTAAATTATGCATATCTTCACTCTTTAAACTAATGTATACTTAATTAGATAAGTAATAATAATAAACTGTTAATTTTAATGTTTTTTTTTTTGCATTGGATTAAAATAATTAAATCTTGTGTCGTGATGGAATGGCAAGAAATTTCTACGTTCATTTATTACAACAAAAGTTCTAATACCTTAAATTTCATTAACAAATTTATTGTACCTAGCTTATGTAACGTTACTTAATCAAATGTAATGTGTTAAAAATGAAAATTTGCTCACAAATGACAGCTTTTAAGAAATAGATTTATTTCAAAAAAGTTGTAATAATGGCCACTTTTTTTTAAAGAAAAAAAATATTCCAAGTCAAAATTAGTATCTCTAGCATTGATAAATTTTAGAATTAAACAAATGTGTTTGATTTTTTCTATCATTTTACATCAAGTGATTTACTTTTTATTACTATAAATGCCATCTAATGTATAAAAACAATCTGAAAGTAAGAATGTGAATATATTTCAATTTAAATAAAGTTTTCTCTCTGCAAGATCTTACTGTTTAACCATACCATTTTTATAGCATTTTGGTGAAACAATTTACATTACTGCAATGTTCCTAAAAAGGTAAATCAGTTATTTATTAGACGGACTTTGCAGTGGGCAGTATAACTTACAAAATTGGTTTCTACTAGAGTAAAATAACTTAAAATTAAACACATAAAATGTTGTAAATTAGACATTCACATAAAAGTAATGCAGTATAAAAAAAAGAAGCAAATAAAGCAACGATGTTTTGATTACCACATTTAAAGGACGCATTTTTTTCTGAAAAATATTCAACTTTATCTTCTTGTGAAATCTAGGGAAATGTAAAATGTTTAACCAAATAACATCTTCCGCTCCAAAAGATTCAAAAGCGAATCATAAATCATTCGACTTAAGAACAGCGTTGGAATAAATAAATGGAAAAACAGATAATAAAAGCAGAAGTACATTTTTATACAAGATAGAAATTATTTTGAACATTTCTTTTCCGACCTTTAAAAGGAACACCAAATACCCAACCCGTATTCAAAATTCTTCATAGTAAACAATGTGATAGCAAACTACATTATTATCCAATAAAGAAAGAAGGTCTTCGCTTGGAAGAAATATGAAAGATATTTTTGAAAGAGAAGGCTTATTCTCCCCACAGCTAATGTCGCGATTACATTTGACAACCCCTTTGGGTCGATCGTCTGCGGCCATAACGGGCAGCGTGGAATAGATGGCGCCACTCAATGTTGGCGCCTGTATGAAATTCAAATTGCTGTGTGTTGGTGACTTTGCCATGATGGACAGTCCAAAAGATTCTTGCGATGGCGAAATGTTTTCTGACAATTGTAGCTAATAAATAACTGACTTCTTTGAAGAACATTTTTCTTTTTGTTTCCTTTTTGTGTGTTATTTTGTTCGCTGAGCTTTTTTCTTCTTTTAAGTTTCGAGTTGACTTGTGATATAAGAAGGTTTTTAGCTTTCTGAAAGAATGCGAATTTTTTCATTGAATTTATTCTGCGTTTGTTCACATGTGTTGCACTTTTACCCAATTGCATCGAGGAAAATGTGCCAAATATCAATCTTGAAAAGTTTTAGCATTTTAAATATGCACATTAATAATAAATATATTTTTCAAATATATTAGGGTGAAAAGAGAGACATTCACTTCTCGCATATAATTCTAAAATGAGTAAAAGCAACATTAAAGGGCGCCAACAAAAGGTTAAAAATGGCAGAATGGTTTCAAGGGCAATTAGCCCCTTTCGTCAGCACCGAGGTTATTTTTTTTTTTTTTCTGATAATCGTAGGTTATTTCTAAAAGAAATCTAGAGAGATTTTTTTTTTCAAGGCACTTATTGACGTGCCTGTTAACCGCTTCTAGCGGGATGTGTCACCGGAAAGAAAGCTTGTTACTATTATTTATCAGATAGCCGACGTTATTTTAAAAAATATCAATGCACACGTCCTACTTATTCCGAAATGACATCACGGCAGCATGCATTATTCTGTATAAATACAATAAAGCAATTTTCAGATAAGATGGACAATTTGATATTTGTCTATAAATTAATAATATATTATACGGGAGAGTACACATATTTTTTGCTTAATTTATTCTGCGTATGGCTTAAATTATTAGCTCTTCAATGAGTAGGTTTCTTTCTTGTTTCAAACCAAATTTAATCACTCGAAAATTTTTGTTATATAAACAGTAGAAGCATCAGGCTATATATATTTATTGCGAACATAACGCTAGCTTTACGAAGAAAATACAAAATGATTTTCTATCAGATGCATTTCAAGTTTTAAAACGTTTAATTAGTTCTAGGCTTACACACAACAATCTGTTTTACACTGTGTGTTATTTCGTAAATAGTGTTTTCACCCAATAAGTAAATTTGCACTTCCCGAAATGAAATGGCAATTATTTTGCATTTGTTTCTGTACTTTCATTCATTCATTACTTATTGGTAAGTCTTATAGTAATGAGTAACTACTGCACTAAAGTACAATATTTTTTTAACCTTACATTTTATGTCTCATTTTGGGAGTATATGTTCTCTAAATATGATATAAATTAGATAGTTGTGTAGTATTATTTTCCGAAAAATAAACAACTGAAACAATCATACAATCGTAATTCGAATTTAGATAATAAAAGAGTTATTTTAATAACAGTACAATTAAATTTAGCATTAGAAAGATGGAAAATTCTCGTATACCTAGAAAGACTGATGGGCCAGTGTAACCCTTTCCGGAATATTGCGGATAATTCTTTCTAAATTTCTTCTTGAGAGAGTCCACGTGCCCCGTGCATGTTCTCTAATTCCTATAAAACAGATGAGTGTATGTTACTTTACTATTGCGTTTTCTGTTTTACGTTGAAATGTAAAGCTTATGTCTTACAAGTATTGCTACTTGGGTAAGCGAGTCATTGTCCGGCGAGTATCGTCATTGTCCGGCAAGTCAGCATTCGCATAAGGCTCAATATGTACGCTTGTATGAGGATAAAACTAAAATGATTAAACAAGCACTTAAATAGGAGTAGATTAGGAAAAATAAGAAAGTTACAATACACTCAAGTTAATTATTATTTTAATTACCGAACAGTAACTATCGAGAAGGGCCACACAGGGACCCTCAATCTTTCTAGAGTACTGTATTCACAAATTTCATGGGCCTTCCTTTGTGCTTTAAGTCCATTATGCATTGCAACCACCTTTTATTTTTTTATAGTTATTCATTTATAAGAAACTTATTACCCATATATATTCTTACAGACGCTCCAGTATGTCGTCATTCTTCAGTCGTTGTGCACGGAGTTGCCAGGTACGAGCCAGTAAATGTGAGCTGTGAAGTCGAGGCTGATCCACCTCAAGTAAATTTTCGCTGGGCCTTGAACAACACGGTTGAGAACATTGATATACCGACGCAGACGAACGAAGGTACTTTCAGTTCAGTTATGTACACTCCAAGAACTATGCTCGGTTATGGAGCTTTGTTGTGCTGGGCCCACAATGCCATAGGACATCAAAAAGATCCTTGCGTTGTACGGATCATACCAGCAGGTGAGTATTAATGAAATGGAATGTTTTCCTTATCATATGAATGTAAAATAATATTTGCGAAACAGAACATAGCATTTAATCGTTCTATAAGGCGGATAATATTACTATGACAAAACATGTATATTTATCAATATTTTATGTTTTTTATATTAGTGTTCGTTATTTGCTTAAAGTCGTTAAATTTACTCGTATTAGTTATACATTTTAATGTTAGGTTAGGTATTTATGTAATATTTCTTTTGGAAATGAATTAGGTGGTTAGATAATGTTCTTGTCAGGAAAAATTAATTGCTATATAACCCCTGAAATAGCTGCATCAGTATCTTGTCTCCTAAAAACAAATGTTAAAACCCATATTTTACCATCGTCCTATATACAGGACAGCTCAGATAATTGTATTTTCATAAGCATTACCACCTTTTTTTATATCTACTTCATTATTAAAATAAACTGTACGTTTGATAAATGCTATGTACAAAAAATTTTTATTCAATTTTAATAATTTTAGTTTTTTTTTTTTATTTTTGTAGTTGTTGATTTTTAGCTATTTTATTTTGCGTAATTAGGTTCTTTATTAAAATAATTGTGTGGGAAATATATCAAAACTCACTTTAAGTTTAGTCATTATTATTCTTATACATTATTGCCGAGTGAAATCCGCTAAGAAAAAACGATATTTAAACCGGTTTTATGAAAGGTTTACTTGCCGTCCTGTAAATAGGACGATGGTACAATCCCCTACTAAGCGCGTCTTTGCGGATTTCAACGTTCGGACAATCGAGCACAGCACCCTGCTGCTTTCTCTCTTTTAATACTCAAAAATAGGAAGTTTTCTTGGAGCAAGGGATGTAGAAATTGGTTTCTGGGGGTTGCAAGGGAAATTTTTTGTTTAATTTGCCTTGAGTATTTGACCGAGTGGTGACACTATATTTGGGAGAGTGTAAAAGTAATTGCAGTTGAAAGTGCGAGAGTTGATTCGCATTCGAATAAGAAAAAATGACTACCATCGGCAAATTACTTCAAAAATTCTTGACGACTGAGGAAGCCTTAGATTATTTAATGTAATTAGAGGATGAAGCTGAAAACAGTGACACCGAAATGATAATAGTGCCACCTGATCCAGATATAGTTACTGATGATGAAGAAATTGATGATAACGGCCCTAATATCTCACATAATCATGCTATTTTTGATTAAAAATTTGGGGAAGAAACAGCTGGAACAATAGAAATTTTAAATGAAATAAACCAAGATGAAGAAATAAGTATATCCTGGAAAAATGGACTAATTGTGCACCAAAGTTTTCATCGGCTCCCGAATTATTTTCGAATAATTTTGCAATTTTTGGGCATAGTTTTTTTATAGCGGCTATCACATTCTTCCAAGAGAAAAATGTACTGGAAAAGTGCTCCTGATACAGGTACAACTCTTGTTATTCAAGCCATGTCAAGAATGCGATTTTTTTTATACCAAGAGGTATTTGCGTTTCAATGACAATGCGATTGTAAATTTAGATCGATATTATAAAGTTCGTAAAATTTATAATTTGTTGAATGAGGCTTTTCAACAGTTTGGTGGGTTTTCTGAGCAATTAAGCATTGATGAAAGAATGGGCCGTTATTTCGGAAAACATGGATGCAAAATGTGCAAGCGAGAGAAACCCGTGAAATTTGGTTATAAGATTTGGATTCTCTCCTTTTGATAGATAACCTTTTCATATTATACCATATCAAAGAGCACAGAAACAGAAGCCCAATTCTGATCTTGATTCTAATTGTCATAGCAAAGCTAAAAAGATGAAAAGGAAAAAGAAGTCTTTATCCCAAACAGTTAGAGAAGATTTGCTGTCTATTGTTGAAGCGCCAGCAAAACACAAAACATATATGGATAACTTTTTTACATCGTATGATCTTTTTGTTCATCTCAAAAACAAGCGATTATTTGCCACGGGAACAGTAAGGGAAACCAGAATGGGAAAGTGTCCCTTAAAATCATCCAAAACTTTGGGGAAAATGTATTGTGGAACATCTGATAGAAATTTTGATATGAATAATGAGATCGCAGCTGTTCGCTGGAATGATAACAGGGTGGTGCTCTCATCAACAAGTTTGAACACACGAGGTGTTTCAAAAAAGTAGAGAGAAGAATGAAGGGTGGTAAACAAAAAGTAGACATCCCACCTTGTGTCGTGTCATACAACAACTATAAGAATGGTCTAGACCTTTTCAACAATCATATGGAAACCTACTATTCTTCGATACAAGGAAAAAAGTGGTATTGGCCCCTATTTATATTGGCCTGTCTTCGAAACCGCACAAGTTGTTGCTTGGAAGATATCAAAGCTCTTTGCTTCCGAACACGCATTTGAATTTCTGGAATTCCGCAGAAATGTTACTATTGCTTATCTAGGTTTGTGCATTCCTCGAAACATTGCAGGACGACGACTGGGCGTTCAGCATAGAAGCGCAACCTTTTTGAAATTGCAGAATGACCATATTTTAGTAAAAAAACCCGAAGGGGAAGCAAAGCAGATGTCAGTTCAAAAACTGTACCAGAAAACTCGTAACTGTTTGTAAAAAATGCAATTTAGGACTTTGCGTAGAATGTTTTCTTCTATTTCATGGATACCAGGATGCTTGACTGGAAAGCCAAAATGACAGTAGTGGATTGTACCATCGTCCTATATATAGGACAGCTTGTAACAGTGAAACAAATAACATTTTGGCAAGTTTTTAAATTTTATAATCATTCTTGGGTCCTCATTAGTCTGTGACGACAATTTCTTGGAAAAATATTAGTTATTTTTCAATGTGGTAAAATATGGGTTAACTTGAAAGTTCCGTTAATGCAACTTTGTACAAACGCGTGTATGAAAAAACCCAATATTGACAGATTTTTAGATCCAAAGTTAATTTTTAGTGCTTTAAAATCCGAAAATACTTTTCATGTAGTGATTAGAAAATTGGATTAAGATGTATGCTTATGCTGTAGTAGTTGCATTAGGATTTTAAAACAAAATCACTATGAATGAAGCTAATTAAATCATTTGTTTAAAATATATGTATTTAAAACGAAGCTAAAAAATCTAAATATTCTAAATGAAATAACAAATACAAATTAAAATGTACAAATTTCAAATTCTGTCTGTGGATTTTAAAAAATCCAATCTCTTTTTCTTTCTTTTTTCTTTTTCTTTTTTTGAAAAAAAATGAATAAATAAAAACCTACGTAAAACAATTTTATTGAAACATCAGTAAAAGATTACACAATGCTTCGAAATAAAGATTTTACAAATAGTTTTTTTCTTGCATTTTTTCTCTCGCACCATTCTTTAATTAATTCTAGATAAGAAGCCCATTATACTCGAAAATTCAAGCGCAAATACATGTAATCGGCGTTGTGGCTGGTAGTTGAGATAGAATGGTTTGAAATTGAATTACAAAGTCTTGATTTTAGTCTATAGCTGTAAAGTGAAGTGTGGTTAGTTTTTAATTCTATTAGCAGCTGCTTCATGTTCGCTTTTATTTTTTTCTTCTTCAGTAGATTTGAAAATAAAAATGAGTCAATGCGACAAAATGTTTCTTTTATCCGTTTTTGTTAAATTAATTTGTTTCAACGGAAATTTCATATAAGGGACTTTAAAAAATTTCAAAAGCAATTATTGTTCACATCTGAGCTTGTTTCATTTTAAACTTTACTTAAAATAAATGACTAAATAAATAAAATTTAAAAAAAGAAAGTTTCTTGTCTGGCAAACTATATACACCATTAAGTATGAAAAAGATTTTTTTTTTTTAAATCTGAATGCACTTTAGAATTACTTAGCATTCCTTTCAAAGCAGTTCATTGATTAACAATTACATTAGGGTAAAACTGGGATATCTCGATACTTTAAGGGAAAATGATGAATAACGGTTAGAATTTAATCATATTTAATTATTCAGGTGAAATTCAGAACGATGTATTTTTCAACAAATTTAAACAGCCATGTTCTGGAATGTCTATTCTTACCAGCCAGTTACTTGAAAATTTCCAGAAACCCAAGATATCGACATTTATTACTGTTATTTATCAATTTTACACTTCAAGCTCTGTCAACTACGAAGAACGTACCTGGTAGGCTTTTAATATTCCTTTTCTTATTAATCTCTGAATTTGAAAGAGATTCGATTCGCAACGATGGTCAACACTCTTAGTTTATTCCAACTCCGTGACTTCCATGCGCGACACTAGAGTGCAAATCACGCTTCTAATGGGTTTTCTTAAAGATGTCGAGACCTCTCAAGTTTCGAGATGTCCCTGAATGACACTATGACTTGTAAAATATAATGACTATGCCTTGAAAAGTAACAATTCATACAATGTTTTTTTTTTATTACCTTTGATTAGGACCACCAGAATCTGTCAAAAGCTGCACCGTTTCAAACCAGTCGGTATCTCTCCTTGTCGTTGAATGTGAACCAGGTTATGACGGTGGCATGCGACAAGTGTTTCACTTAGAAATATACAACTCTGCAATCGATCACCTTCAAGCAAATGTTTCTTCAATGGAGCATCCTGTATTCCAAGTCGGTGGTCTCCCACCGGCAACATCTTTTATCCTAGTTTTGTATGCTTCGAATTCCAAAGGCAGAAGTAACTCAGTCGCTCTTATGGCTAATACACTTATGCCAGCAGAACGACGGACAGATAAAGAAACTTCAAATGGTAATATAAATGTATATTTATACGGTACATTATCTCATTCGTCTTTTTTATTTATTTATTTACTTTTTATCGTTGTGTTTACTAATGTGACTTTGTTTTTCAATAGAATATTTCTAAGAACAGCTACTAATTAGGACTCAAACTTTCATCAAATCCAGCAGAATAAAATAGTACACAAGTTGTTAAAATAAATAATCATCCGGTTTAGTGTCGTATCTTGTATAACACTGATAACTTAATAATTCATTCATAACCATTTAACGTCTAAATAAAAATATCGATATTTATTTTTATGCAAATGAAATTGGACGGAGAAAAGAAAAAAAAAACTTTCAATAAAGCGTGATTGTCAAGATTACTTATACCGAGCACACTAAATGTGTTTATATATATATATATATATATATATATATATGGAGATCTGTGTCCAGCGATGTATCGCCCAATCCCCAAGCTTTGCTCTATCAATATTGTTCAGCAGACGAAAATAATCGTGTGCAAGGGATGGCATTAAACAAGGAATTTCCGAACTCGGTGACTTGAGAAAATTCTGTTGCTGCCATCCGTCAATCACTACTTCGGCTGAATAGATAGCATGGGGTATAGGGTACGATAAATTTTCAACCCTATATAGCTCTCCGCAACATTCTGCTATCTTTCCGGATGATCCTGAACTAAGAGTGTTTTTGATTTTTTGAATGGATTTCTTAAATGCACAAATAAATGAATAAATAAAAATAAAAAAACTTTCGAATTGGACAATTCCCGACAAAATTATTGAGGGAGAGGGATCCACATTCCCCCCTGAAAACCTTACTGTCATTTTCTGCCCATCTTTCTTAATTACTTCACTTATTCTTTACTTTTCTTTGTTTTCAGCGGTATTTTTACTATACATTGAGTGTTTCATATTTTTTTAGAAACTTTTAATAGAAAGTACGCTAAAAAATGAAATAAATGCTTTGTTGTATATTGCGAAATCATTTTAAATTAGTTGTTCTTGTTTTATGTTGCCAATATAATTCTTAGCTATCTGCATTTGTTGTACATTGACAATATTCCTAGCTTGTTGCGCTTGTTGTATAATTCTCACCTAGTTGACGCAAACTGCTAATATAATTCACAGTATTGACAGAAAGCGGTAATCGTATTCTTCTACTTAGAGAAGCGTAATTAACTATGAAATTGTCCCTTAAAGCCCGTAAATATAATTCATTAGAGTTACTCAAATTCTAAATAGTTTCCAAAGAAAGTTAAAATATTATTTACTTCCCAAAATTCATTTTTTTCGGGGCTGCTATTGTTTAAAAAATCTGTTTTAGGTGTAAAATACGTATTCATTTCGTAATAATTAGCCTCCGGATACAATATTAAACTGGCTTAGTAAAGACCACACATGTATGATGAAATAAAATATTGAACATTTTTTTAAAATAAAAATGTCTTTTTTTTAGTACCAAGAGAAGAACCAACAAATATCAGTCCTATTTTAGCTATCCTGATTGGTGTAGTTGCTGTACTTGTTATCGTTGCCATCGCAATTATAATTGTTATGAAAAAGCAAGGTCGAGATCCAGAAAAAGGTTGGTGCGAATCTTTCTTGAAAAAAAAAATAAATGGCAAATAAATTAACCATTTATGTGATTGTTATTTTACCATATTTAATTACAACAGTTGAATAACCATTAAAAAGATGGTACTCAAACCGCTGATTTTGAAAAAAAATTGTTTATTCTCTGTTTCTCCTGAAGAACGTTTAACTAACCGTAATTTACAAGCGCCACTAGGTCTCGTAGTCAATAAGAATCGGGCGTCCATCTTGGTTGTGGAACCTTACCGGTCGTACGTTGTTGTTAAAATATGAATAAAGATTTATCAGTTCAAATCTGCATGTGTTTTGAAAAAGAAGAAGAAAAAGTGGCTTAATCAGCGGTTACTAAATAGAAACACATACACACGTAAATCAAAAATTGGAGACATCGGATTCCCGAACTGTTTGCGAATGAGGGCACCCATAGTTTGAGCTGCTGAAACTTCTTTGTATTTTAATGTTTGCAGCAAATAAAATGATTTTCGTAAATATACAGTAAGTTTAGACCAAAAATGACTTTGGATCCAATCAAAAACTAAAATCTCAATTTTAATGCAGTTTGCCTGTTGGAAAAGAATATTTATTAATAAATAAAAGGCCGCTTTGAGTGTTTTGGAAGGCCGAATGATTAGAGCGCAAGGTTGGCGTACCATACACCCGGGGTTCGATTCCCGCACGCTTCGTTTACGGTTTCTACGCCTCGAAGATTCTACATCTCGAAATGGTTCAATAACCGTAAAAAATTAGTTTTGAAACCATTTTTAAATGGTTATAAAACCGTAAACTTTTGTATTTACGGTTTTTTAACCAAGCTGATTGGAAATGGCTCAGGTCCCGTAAAGATAGAAAAATGTTCCAAACCGAAAATTTAAGGTGAATTAGATAGACTGCTGCCGGCTATTTTGCCGTAATTTCATGATGAAATTTCTAACAGTGAGGTTTCTATTGAGGAATAACCATAATATAAGCGATTTTTTTTATTTGTGTCAATGATTTTTAAAAAAAGAGTGGCTGCATTTAAGATACATTTTAAAACATAAAATAATTTGGGGTAAAATTCTGCTCTATATTTCTGCCTGACTGTATGAGTGATACGTAATATGTGGAGTAACCTGCGAAAGAGAGCACATTTACTTGAAGATTTACACATCGTATTGTGTTTATTATAAATTCACGATACATCATTTTCACTCACGAACGTGTACTGAAAACTATATTTAATGTTGTATGAATACTCTGCTTTAAACCAATTTTGGAAACAGTGAAGTACATAACTACTGACTTATTTGTTTAATTTATATTTTGTCACTAACCAAGGCCGTAATTTTTATATTATATTCTCCTTCTTTAGGGTGCGCAAAACATATACCTTTAAATTAAGGTTTCAGAAGAAAAAAGATGTATATTAAAAACAAAATCAAAATAATATTAACAAGGACAAATAGTATATATTTTTAAATGGAGTATAGTTGAATAGCATTTCTTCCCCCAAGTAATCAGTTATTGAACACTGTAGTTGACAATGTGAACTATAAAAAATCTAAATACTAAATACGTTAAAGTCCTTTCAATTATTCCATTTTCAAAATTAAATTTAATATTTTGAGAAATATATTTATCAATTGTAATGATTAGTAATATGTTACCAAAATGTGCATGTGTAGCAAGATAAAGGCAATGGTAGCCTTTCAGAAATATGAAAGTAGATGAGGGAAATTAATCAATAATTAAAACATTTGATCATTTAGCATTTGCCATGTTTAGCACGATAACTGCTTGTAATAAACTATACTTCGTGTTGTAAATTAACATTCCTCTATCATTTCCTTTTAGGTCCACCTCTTCAAGATCACGTGATAAAGTAAGCACTTTTAGTTATTATTTATGTGTCTGAAATTATATAGTTAGAAAAAAAATATATATATAGACATGTTTAGCTGATATTTATATATTAATGTTTGTTACGGGTCACGTTTCGGTTAATTTGAGATGTTTTCTCCAGGTGTGAAATTCCTTTGAAAAAAGATACTGACGATATTCCTGATTCAACAGTCGAAAGTCCTGACGTGATTCCAAACACTAATGATTCTCAAGGTGAATTATACACGACTCACTAATTATAACATTTTTATGTTTTGTAATATTATTCAAAGCGGAGAGAAAGAGGCGTGGGTTCTAGTCCCACCTTTGCCATGGGTGTATTTCCTTCTTTGTATATTAAAATGTGTTGTGCTGTCTTGTTCTATCTGTTCTTTCCTCTCAATCACCACATCCGGTTAAACCCTCGTCAGGGTAGGTACGGTGGTGATTGATGAGGTATAAATAAATAATATTATTCAAAACTATTTTTTTCATTTTTTTTCCAAAAAAAACCAAAGATGACCCAGGTTTGATGGATGCATATGGCATTTGGGAAGTTGACTAAAGCTCAGCGAGAACACTTTATAGTATTTGATGTGTGTGTATATGCATATTTGTAGATAGATTGCATATGCGATTTCGAACAAGAGGTACTCCGTGTGAGAAATTGCTAGTATAATGCACTAGTGCCCTACATAAAATTTAAGTCGTCATTGCTAATTTTAAACGTTAGATTTTTTTTTAATTAGGAAAGGTGATTAAAAAAATTCCCTGAATATAACTAGTGCACTTCGTATAAGCATTCCGATGCTAGAGCAAAATGCGTCACTATATGATATACAGTAAGACCTGTAAAGTTCAGCACCTTTGTAATTTGACCACTTTTGTCCCCAGGAACGGAATTAGCCTTTCCCCATCTACCTCACCCTCTATAAGTTGATCACCTGTACTAGTTGACCACTAAAGTGCTGCACCGCAAGTGGTGCAGGTTTCAGTGTATATATATATATAGTTTGTCAAATGATTTTTAAGACTAAGTTTATAAAATAAAAATTAGTAATTATATTTTTTGAGTATATTTTATTCTAAAATAAGCTCATTCGGCTTCAATGCATTTGTTACGGTAGTTTCACTACGATTCGAATGCCTGTTCTAGCTCACCTTGTGGGACTGCCTCCAAAGCTCACGTCGAAGCTGTTTGTATAGTGTCAACGTCATCAAAGTAAAAAAAAAAAATAATAGAAATCAAATTATCTGAGGTTTTGACAGTGGATCAGCTGATAGTTCAGGATTTTCATGAATGCTCGATAACACAGATAGCGCCACTGTAAGCTTAGTTCCAGTTAAATTCTTTGAAACAGTGTGTGCAAACAGCTTCGACGTGAGCTTTGGAGGCAGTCCCACAATGTGAGCTGGAACAGGCATTCGGAATTGTTGTTAAACCGCTGTAACAAATGTATTGAACCCGAATTAATTTATTTTGAATAAAAATACTTTAAAAAATAAGATTACTAGATTTTATTTTATTTTATGAACCTTTTCTGAAAAATTCTTTGACACGCTGTATATATATATATATATATATATATGCTACACGACTTAAAGAAACGTAGCATTTGAAGTTCATATAAGATTTGTTGTAAATGGCAAAAAGTACGACGAAAAATAATTTTGAGAAAAGGATTCATTATGTACCTGTAAAACGTTTTGGAAAGACTATCAAATATAAAACCGTAACCACTAAACCTGAATTATCATAATTATGTGAAAAAAATTACCGTTAGTAATCTTTACAATTAAACTACATATTGTCAGAAATATAATGAACTGTTTGGTATATTAATGCTAATGTTATTTGTTTCTCAGTTTACATCGCAGACACGGGAGAGATTTCGAGTAAAGACGAAACGACTTATGAATTTTTCAAGTCAAAGGATTATCCGTATGATTATATAACAGCTGTGAGATCACAGAGAGCTGCATCGGTAAGTAGCACAAAATGTCAGTTATTTGAAATCCAAATATATTAAATTTTTGAAAATGTGTGTTTGGCCTGAAAGTAGAGCATTTTGCTAATAATAAGAAAGATAGTATAAAATCCGGTTTACAGAAAACAGAAATTGTTTATAAAATGTCACATTTAAACAAAGCGATGAACAGAAACAGACCCCCTCTGCATAAAAATATCATTAAAGAAAACCATCTTGAATAATATTAACATTAAGAAAACGATGTGCGTCTTAGGAATGGTGGAGAGATAGATACTTAATGTATAATAACCGTCGCAACAAACTGCAAGTTTCATTCAATCCAATATATAACTGTTTTTCTTTTAATGCATGTACTTTTTGGTGAAATGATATATTTTTGATACGCGCATCTACGTTTTTTATACATTTTTCTTTCCTTAAAAAATTAACAAATGTGTCTGTGTAAGGGAAAGGAGGGTAAGAGTACGCAGTCGGTTAAGAGTACGCAGGGACTTTTTTCCCTGTTGGCAACACTGCAAGCAGAAGCGAGTGGGATCAACTCAACACATTTGTTTTCAGCTGGCTCAAGAGACCGCATTGTTATTTTCATTCTTGCTGTCGTTTATTTATCAGGTAAAATATGATTTCTGCATGTTGGCAAGTAATTTTTCAGTGAAGAAATATTAAGTTTTTTGTCAATAAAGGATTGATGTTTGCTTTTTAAGTAGGTATCATTATGAGCTTTGTTCCCTTCCGAACAACGTGAGCATGTCAGAATTTTACTATTGTGAATGCTACAGCCATCTATGGACGATTTTGAGGAGCAATACATCGGCGGGTAAGAGTACGCACATAAGGAAAAGGTAGAGAAAAAGAGAAAATTAGAAGAAGCAAAGGCTAATCGAGCTGCTATTAAAAAGTCAAAATGGGGCTAAAACTGAAAAAGGAAAAATCCGTGAAAGCAAAGAAAAACTTGTTCTGCATTGTATCGGCAACCCAATTCCCTCAACAAGTTCAGCAAACAATGAGGCGACAATATGCCCAGGCTGCAAACAATCATATGATGAAGATTGGATCCAGTGTGGATTATGGAAGGAGTGGTGGCATGATGAATGTTCCAGTTACGAAGGCACTGGAGCATTTGTATGTGACTACTGCTAAATTTTCTGAATGCGTACTCTTACCCTTCCGGGGTGCGTACTCTTATCCGCCAGGTCGGGAAAGTACGCATTTGCAATTTTTGTTCCCGCTTGCTTTCTTTCATATATTTTTTTAAGATAAAACTTTCATTTTGTGTACCTAAGTTTTTAGGTTAATAAACTATGATTCAATCAATTTTCAAAGTTCTCCCTTTTCAATTCTCATTTTTATAACGAACAATCCACTAGGTGCTTACTCTTACCCTCCTTTCCCTTATATTTTTAAACATTATTTTTATTTGAAATTTAGGCACAGCCACTAGTTGTAGATAAATGCAGGGTGGGTCAGAACAGAAGTAATGACCCGGTTTTGAAGGGTTGTAAGAAAAACTAATACAGTTTGAAACTTAAAACTTTTTTATATTTTTATCTGCATATAATCCATTTTTTTACATTAAGTTTTGAGTACCATTTCATCAAGATAATTGCCTTCGGCAGCGACACACTGATGCAGTATATTTCTGAAGTTTTAGGAAACTTTCTGCACATTTCAAGGGACGTGGCGGATATTTACTCGGTATTTCGGTCCTTCGCACCTAAGGCCTCGGCTATAAGGTGTACGGGTGTCTGCTAGAGAAAAGTATTTCGGTCCTTTAGCTCTTCTAAAGTCTGGGGGTGATATTTCTATACTTTCTTCTTTAAATAAAAATACAGGAAAAAGCCTCCGTAAAAGCCGTAACATTACGTGAAATATTGAAATGCACACGAAGAGCTTGAGCTCTCTGCGTGGAAGAATAGACTGCATCAGTTCATTGCCGCTGAAGGCCGCCCTCTTGCTGAAGTGGTACTTAAAACTTAATGTAAAAAAAATGGAATTATATACAGATCAAAATTTAAAAAAATAAGTATCAAACTGTATTAGTTTTTAAAAATTTTTATAACTCTTCAAAACCGGGTATTTACTTCTGACCCACCCTGTATATCTGTGTTCTTAGTTCTTCAAGTTTTTCTAAAAAATGGCTGTATAACATGTTTACTGTTCATGAATAATTTCGATTCTAATTTTGGGGGGTGAGAAAAAACGTTCTAGGTGACAGAAGCGCGTTTACAATATTTCTCTTAAAACTTGAAAAGGTATTTAGGAAAAGTAAATTTTTAAAACATAATTAGTTTTACATAAAACTCAGAGCTTTCTGATTCTCTGAAAAGAAAGTTGGTAGGGTCAGTTGGGGTAATTGTAAACGCTTTTTCAATGTTTCAACTTTTGATCCTTCCCTACCTCTTGAATGAATTCAGAGATAAAATTTTGACTTTATGACTATTTGTTAGCGAATGAGCTCGTGTTTACAATTACCCCAGTGTGTTTACAACTACCCCAGTGTGTTTACAACTACCCCAGAGATCTGGGGTAATTGTAAACGGTGATTTATTTTCGAAAAAGGTTGATGCAAATGGAAAATTGTTGCATACACAGTCTGCTGGAAGGCTTAAGAAGTTCCGGAGCAATGGTCCTCAATATGCGGCCAACAGGCCGCATGTGGTCCGCTGAGTTATGTTATGAGTCGGCTGAGATCATTTAATTTGAAATATCTCGCAAAAAATCAAGTAATGCGACAAATTTATGTAAAATTTGTCCCGCAGTGGATCAGTCGGTTAAGCTTGGATCCCACAGAACACCGAAAGTGACGCACAACTGGCCGTGGTCAACGCTTGGGAGGGTGACGACCTCCCGTGACTGATTACTCTGAGACAGAGTGCGCTATAGGGAGCTGTGCACGGAAAACACATCGTCGCTTTAAAGGTCCACCAAGTTAGAAATAATTTCGGCTGAGGGACCAACCTAGATGACGATCTCTCTTCTGGGAGCTGGCTCAAAATCATTAGGCCCCTCTGAGCCATGTTTACTTCATTCTAGCGGAGCTCATTAATAATCAATAGGAGCTTCCTTAATTCATGGTCGCCCTGCAAGGGGACTTGGATTTCCAAGTGGCATTAGCAACAACAACAACAGTTATTATGTAAGACAGACACAAAAGTGTAATTTATATCCAAATATAATTCTTATTGTCCCTCCAAAATATTGGAAATACGATAAATTTAAGTGTTTACAATTACCCCAGAGTACAAAATATATGGGGTAATTGTAAACACCACATGAAAAATAACAGGGAGGATTAAATTCATAACTAAATGTTTTTAGCAGTATGACGAATAAAAATTGTTGAAACCGTTTACATTGCTTTTGTAGATGAAATGGAGAGGAAAATGTAAGGTCACTAAATTTTGTTAAACAACTTTTTACATTGTGCCATTTTCAAACAATAGTGTCGCCTCCACAGTTGTTTCGAAACTTACGAAACTATTTCAATGTCTTCCCTATGCTGCCAGTTTATCACTCACAAGCAGTTAAGTTTTCAAAACCACCACAAATGCAGTTATGAAGCTTGTTTACAATTACCCCAACTGACCCTAAATATATATTTTGTGCTAAAAAATCCCTGATTTGATTTAATCCATTCCGTTTTGCCTTGTTGGTGAGTCCTGTGAACCCATAAAAAAATAAGATATAGATAAACAGTGTAGGTTTTGAGGTTAAATGCATTTAGGATGCATTAACAAAAATGGCGGGCGAGACATTTTGCGCCATTCGAAATAGCTATGGTTATCTAACTAACAACGAGGGATAAGTGACATAGCGCAATCAACAAGTCACGTTCGTCTGGAGAAAAGTACCTTTCAATGACGCAATAAAAAAGTATTATCCAGTCAACACTAAGGTGTGAAGATTAGTAAGAGCAAATGAGGCGCTCTGAAAGTTTCGTTTTTGTCGTCGTACGTCGCTGGTCGCGGTTGGTATGAATGCACCCTTAAGAGTTTTAAGCATTTTTTAACCAACAATTTGAAGTTCAGAGTGAAATTACACTTCAAGTATTTCACGTAACTTGCTGAAACACATTTTTACTTCAACCTGAATGTTCATTGTGTGTTCTTTGTTTGATTGAAATGGCTCTTTGTAATGTTCTTTATGACAAAAACAAAATTTCCCTTCTAATACTTCCAATATAAGGTGGCAAACCAATAGAAAATGCAGTACCAATTTGTAAATGCACGACCCTAAATAATTTTTACTTGAGGACAGAACTGAAGTACGTCCTCATTCCTCTACATAGAGTGCGATTCAGTTTTTTAGTACGATACGGAATACCATAAATCCTTGAAGGCTGTCATATCTGCAATTCTTTCAGACGGAACGTAATTAACACACATATAAATGATTCCTGGAATCAACTAATTCTGCTACTTATTCGGTGATTCGGTGATAAAGTCACTTAAGTACTAAAATTAGGTGAAATTCTCAGTGATATTATGTACCTATCATTAAAATCATTAAAAAGAGATTGGAGGCAATGCGCAGCTCTTAAAAAAACTCATGTTTTCACTCAAGCGCATATGTGGCATATTTTAATGTTGAAAACGGAATGGATTTTCTGAAGAAACACACCATGTGACACTGCTTAAGAGGCTTTGGAACGAAATTCTAATAACCTATGAAAGATTCAATAAAGCTGATTATTTTCTGCCGTAAAATTTACGTTTATTATAAAACTTACCGATTCCGTAAAGAAAAAAATGTTAGTCGACTTGTTTTATAAATAAATGGTTCATTTTCATGGTAATATCATACGAGTTGTCACAACAAAGTAGAAAAAGATTTCAAAACATATGTATAAGCAATTAAGTATTGGCGTTGGAATAAATAGAAAATAAATACTGCTAAAAAAGCATAAAAACATAAAGAAGTCGTCACTTAAGGGGAGAAATAGATGTAGGACGGGCGTATAAAGAGTAATTTACCTGATTTTTTTTTAACACAGAAAGAATAAATATATATTGTTGAGATTTTGAGGTTATTTTATAGATATATTGAAGAACATTTACTGAAATTTTCAAATATTTTTCTTGAAAAAACCAGGAGATGTAAGCTGCTGCACCCGGATCGAAACCCGGATTGGCAGTTTGCGTACATCCTGGAGGTCACAATTTTTATCTGCAATTACTTTTTCTTCATTTACTTTTTTTATAAGTTTCTCTGCTATTTAAACCGCAATTACCACAAAAAAAAAATGTCTATAGTGAATAAATTAAGTACGATTTTTGACCGTTTTTTTTAAAATTTACAATAAAAAAAAGGATAAATTAAGATATATTTATAATTGTAGTTCAAGTAGAGCGTGTATATATATATATGTATATATATAAAGAAAATTTGTGCTAAGTTTCATAAGGATTGATCAAAAACTCTCCGAGCCAGAGTGTACGCAAATTCGGGAAAATGTAGTTTCGAGAAAAACGCGTTTGAAAAAAACAGTGGTAGTGAAGATAAACTTAAGGCAGTAATGAATCAATTTAAGACTGATTTTAAAATGTGAACGTCATCACGGGGTCACTAATATTTATAGAAATTTCTTTCTGAGGTCTCAGTTGTTAAAAGAAACAAAAGGACATCTGCTAATGTTCTTCTGTCTCGCTAACACTCTTCAGGTCATTCATTGAATGACTACCTGCTCGACCGCTCCGAAAGGACGCTCGCTTAAATGCTTATAACTTTAAAACGGCTTGTAGTTTTGCTTTGAAACTTTCGGGGTATATTATTGAATAGTTGTAAAATCGATTCACATGAATTTTTTTGAGACCTCTACACCTATTTCCCACCTTAAAGTTAGCAATATTTTTTCTATATGTCCCCTAAAAAATTACGTATTTTTGGGTACTATCAGTTAATAACAATGCATTTTTTAAAATTAATGATAAGGAAATGTCGTACTGTTTTCAGTCTGTTTCAATGTGCTACACAATTCCTGTTATTTATTCTCTTAGAGACAAGAAGAAATCACGTATGCTGAACTGGCGCATAAAGAGGCGACTTGTCCTGTTGTGAATCGCCTGCAACCTGCAACGGAGTACGCCGAGCTTGACTTTCAAAGGAGGCTTGGTCCATCCTATCCATGGCCACCACCTAGAGACGAAGCCATGAGGGCATCCCTAGAGGCCGGGGAGTTTCCGCTAATTGGAGCTACTTCGCATAAGAGCAAAGTAACTTGATAGTCTGTTTCATTAATTTTAAAGTGCAAATTCTTATAAAGTTGCTCAGAAGATATTAAGCTGGGTACCACGGAACTCTAGGACGCAAGAGCGAAAGATGAGGAATTCCGTGAGGATTTCATGATAACAAATCTTTTTCGTTCATAATACAGACATTATACGAGTAGGATGCCGCGAAAAAATTCTTATTCTTCCAAGAGAAGAAAGTTTTTAGGGCTTGGGGAACCCTTGACATAACTGATTCTCCCTATTTATTTGGGAGACTCCGGAATGTTGGTGTCTTCTCGGGAACTCCTAAATCAAGAATAAGTTTACGAAATTTTTATTAAAACTTATAAATTCCCAGACACTAACAGTGGTTGTTGAATAATTATAATTTCAGAAAAAATTCTCTGCAGTAAAACAGTAAAATTTACAACAACGTATGGACTATCTGGAAGCCTGCAAATATATCCCCCAAATCTAATAATTCATCATGTCGGCAGCAAGGGACAAAGAAAAACGTGTGATCTAGAGCTGATTCCTAGGTTCTCCAGAGGGATGAGCATCAGATGCAACAATAGCAATTTGCTTCGGTGTTATTTTCGTTCGCCAACTTTCTATGTTATTCAAACAAAGAAAATGTCTTTCCTAGTTTGCATTAGACTTTATTTTGCACATATTTTTTTGCTGGGAAGGGGAGGTATTTAAGGAATTGATAAATTGGCGCTGTCGCCATATTTTAGTAATAAACTTGGCATATTAGTCATGCAACTTTTTGAATTTTCCAGTTTTACAGCTAATTTTTATTTTTACCTCAACGTAATATTTTTTCAGTGTTTTCTCTTGCTTTATTTGCATTGCGAAATCGGAAAAAAATTAACGCTTAGACTTTGGCACCATCCAACGCTTTTTTTTGCAACAAAAATCTCTGGAAAATGTTAAAGGTTTTTTTTTTCTGAGACAGGAAAACTCTAAAGTGCAAAATTTAGTTTTCTTCAACTAAACTGTTTTTCTTAAGGATGTACTTTTCTGAGTGTGTAATTACGTGTGATTTTACACGAATCATATGCATTCAGAATTCATTATATTTTAAGCTTTGAAACTGTTTCATATTTTTTTCAAATGTTTAGCCATTTTCAGGTTCCTCAACCATCATACACAAGAATACACAAACGAACTTATTGCACATAAAATACATCCCCTTAACTGTAGTACTAAAAGTAAAAATAAAATGATGCATTACTATTTAAGTTTCCGTAACATTAAACCAAATTTAATTTCCTATTTTGTTTTTAGGAAAGTTTGCACATTCCGGAAACTACAACGGAAACAACGCCTTTGTGAGAGACTTCAAAAGCTTTTATACGAAGTAATCCACATTCACAAATTAGTGTCACATGATAATGATGTTGAACACTTATTTATCGCCGACTCCAGTTGAATGACTTTAAATTTTAATTGATGAAATCATGACGAAATGCTCACCTGACTTTTCAACATTCCCCGTCCCATGCAGCAAGACGTGTGGTTTCAGCAGATGTTGTGACCCTGAAAAGCACAAATTATGCTACAGACATAAAATGCAACTAACTATGCATTTGATAAAACGCCAAACATTTTGACGATTTGATTCAGAACAAGCCGTCTTTGAAACAATGCCAAAATAAAGAGTATTTTGTAAAGAGCTTTTATTATAAATGGAACCTGTAAGAAATGATCAATGTTACAGTGCTAAGAGAAGAAATATTCCTGTTAAATTTAATGAAAAGAAAAAAATATAATATTTATGTTTCGGTTTACCTTCATTTTATACATTTTGTACAGTTTTCTATAAAAAGTTGAAAATTTTGGAAGATGATAAAATGTAAAATTCATAATTTATTGATAATTACAAAGAAATATTTTATAAAATATGTAGCAACAAGTTACATATTACAGAGATCTAAATGTTTTAATTGAGAAACTTCCACGAATAAATGATTTATATACAAAAAACTGGCATCATATAATAATTATTGTTAATAATTCTGAAAGCACCTTGAGAAATTGAAACTCATGATCATAAACGAAAATTATTGTTTTCTTGGAATAAAATTGATTTTGTTGTCACGTTTTGAATTAAGTGCCAAATATATCACCTCAATTTGTAAAAAAATATTAAGATTAAAGGTTGAATCATATCAAATTATATTGATAATTACTTCCATAGCTCATTTACAATTCTTTGAATGTTCATTACATAGGCCGAATTATGTTTGAAACCAGTAAACGTACGGCATGAGTAAGATAAATACACGTGAAATAGGAGCTCGAGAGTGTGATTATCCTTGCTGCAGAATGGGTTTTTTCTAACAAACAAAATACAAGATTTTTGTCTTGAGGAAAATATGAATAGCACAGGAATTCAATTCCTCTTGTCCTGGAAGAAGAATGTAGAAAGTATTCCTGTAATATCGATGTGAGGATTTCCCTGGCTAAGAAATAAACCTATTTTTCATCCATGTGGAAGCAAATTCTTTAGCTCTAATTGTACGTCTCAGGCTGGAATAGAGCAGGGACACAAGCCTTCATTATAAGTGAGGGTAAGTATGGAAGAAAATTTTAGAGATTTTATGCACCAACAAATACACCTTTATTTATGCGATTAAATATTCCCTTAAAAATAATCTATTTCACATAAATGTTGTAAAAGTGAACTTGAAGTTCATTGCACATTACGACATAAAACAGTATCGTTATGAATTGTACTCTTTGAACGCACTTTCAAGTCCTTACAATTAAAATTCTCCATTGAAATGTCACTAAAGGAAAACTCAGTGACCAATTGTTATCAAACATAGTAAAAGTTGACAGAAAATCATTAGATTTTCAGATTATAAGCGAAAAAATAATGATAATAACAAATACACATGACTACAATACCACGTATGCAATATTGTTTTTTAAAAAAAGAAAAATGAAAACATGCGTTTAAAACGTTTTTAGTACTTTCTGTATTGTGATTTTATCTAACCATAACCATGTGCAAAATTTATAGTTTTATATATTTTTGAGCCTTATAAATTCTATATTTTCGGTACTAAACTCAGAGTGCGTTAAAATTGTATTACCGACATAAACAAATAAAATATGTTTTTCTCATTCTTCAAAAACGCTAAAACCATGTATAATCAAATATCGGCTTATGTAATTTTCCCCCTTTATATTAATTTTTAAAAACTGATTCGTTTTCATCTTCACACCCACATCGACTCATCTCAAAACAAAATTTTGAGTTTACAGAGAAGGCAAATTATGTCCATGGCTTGTCCCACGTTGACATGTTCCTTGATATTTTTTTCTAGAACTAAATCAGCTAATATTTCCCGAATGAAGAGGACGTTTTTCCAAAAATTACATAAACATAAATAATAAAAAACATAACCTTGTAATTTTTATGAATAGAATTCAACTAAACCAGTAAAATACACCTGTCCCAAAAATGTCATCATATGCATGGGCAAAATTTAGGTACTATTTTAAATGCCAACAAATCCCAGCAATGGTTAACTATGCCATGATATATTTTTGTCAACTATATGTGATACGATAATAAATCAATAGTTCTTTTTCTGTATAACCTATGAAGTGATTTTCAACTAAAATTACAAACTAAGGATTTTAAAGATAATACCATCATTTCTGTGGTCAAGAAATTAAATTGTATTAGCCATTTTAGGTTTGTCTTCGAGTCTATGAAAAAATATTTTCATCATGTTCATGGATCATTATAACCGTGCACTCACTGGCCCAAGGAAATGATGTATGGATTCTTGAACATGATATATGAAGTAATGCTATAAAAAAACTGGTATATTATTTAAGTAAAAAGTAAAAGACAAGAACGTTGTTTACAATGTTAATGGAGATGGTCCCTAAACATGTGTAAACAACAAAAACTTTGATCAGTAAAATTGAAGAAACACAATAATTTCGCGTAGTGCATCGTTCTCGTTTCGCATGACATATTATGGAAAAATTAAACATTTGGATAGACCAAATAAAAATGATCACTGACATCTAAGACCAAGTAGCTAGACTAAATACGCACGCAATGTGCTGATAAAAAGACAAAAACGAAAATAAAATTAAGTAATGCAATCTTGATTTCTAAATGATTGGTTGTTTGCCTGTGCTCCTTCTTCGATATAAAAATTTTGCACAATTTAGTAATAAAGACATTGTCCTACAATTTATTTCGAAGAAAAAACTGGATTTTGTGTTTACCTTTACTGTTCTTCCTAAAATAATTTTGTTATAACTGTAGTTCTCATTAAGATTTCTTACAAATGTTAAAACTAAACATCATATTAATTTTATTAAAAGGCAGATGTTTTTTTCTAATAAAACAATCCTTTTTTTAATTTCAGAAAAATAAATATTGAAGAAGTTGGAAAAATCCACTTCATTATTCTTATCAACCAATGCGGAGCTACATCGATTGACCCTAAACAGTAATCACATCCAAGGAACCATCATTGAGACGAGAAACAAAAAATGTTCATTAATTTTTTATCATTCAATGATCAACTTGAAAAATATCAGATGTTTCCACAAGCAATTTGTTCAAATCTTCTTAATTATTTACTGTCTCAAAATTTGTTTTACAAAATTTAAAACTAGTTCTTAAGGGAATGTTCTCTTTGTAATCGCTGTATTTAATATATAATGATATTTTTAAGAGGAGTACCCTGCACGTGTTGAATACATTGAAAAGTTTAACCCTCTCATGCATGCATTTATTTATTTGTGCTATAAAAAAATTCATATGCTACAAACTATTTTAGAATCCCAGGATTGTTGTGTAATAATTTATTTTTGGAAATTTTGTCCTGTATAGTCAAAAATTCGTGTTCTTGCATGAAGACGTTTTATGCTTTTTTGCCATATTTATTCAAGTTTCATTTATAAAGAGTAATAAGCTGCAAACTAGCACCAAACTTCTTAGTAATGAAATACACGCTTCAAAATAAATAAACAAAATTTGATTGGAAACTGAGATTTTCTCTTCTTTCTTGAATTATCCATGGACTTCTAAAGAGATCTAAATCTTTTAACTATATTGAATACCCTATGAAACTTTTTGTGGTTTCCTAGAACTGCTTGGAGTGTCTAGATGAGAGCGACATGCAAATTTCAGCACAAAAACGAATCTGCATAAAAATTTGAAGCAAAGTGTATGTCACCTCATATGAGGCTTTCATGTATGAGAGGGTTAATTTTGGAGCATATAAATTTAAGGCAAACAAAATCTTATACTAATTTTGTCTTAAGGATTAGAGATTCATGAACAAAGATTCTTTACTCAGGAATCTCTAATCCATTTCTCTGTTTAATCAGAAACATTTCATTTATTTTTTTTACGATCGATAACGAAACGAATTTTATGTTTAGTATAATCCGATAATGAAATAATGAAAATATAAATAATTGTGGTAATGTTTTCATTTAAATTATTTATATATGTGTGTGTGTGTGTGTGTGTTTTAATCAAAACTGGAATGTTAACGTAAAACGTACTATTACGTGTTATAATTTATTTATGTATATATTTTTCTCGCAATTTACTATTCAGTTTAAAAAGAATAAAAGCCGCGTTAAAAAGTAATACTCAAAATTAAAGGGTAGTATGTAATGGAAATCATATGCATAATGAAAACAATAAAACGCATTCGCTTAGTAACTACTTGATTCAGTATTTTATTTTCAATAAGATTTTATGCATCCTTTAACCGTGTTCTTTTTTTTTTCGGAGAATGTTATGAGAGAAAAATGAAAGAGAAAAAAGGCAGATAAAATAATTGTAAAATACACTATTAAAATACTGAAATGTGTTATTTTTTTAATGTTGTGACGAATTTAACATTAAGAATTGCTCAACTTTATTTCACAGAATTTAGGTTTTTCCATTTAACAACTCTTTCCTAAAATGTTGGGACGTTAAATAACATTTTAAAATGTATTCTTGTTATGTGTGCTACATTTGTTATTTCTGTGATAATGATCGCTTCATTTATTTGTTACTTGTAAAACAATCATTTCTGTCAGTGTAACACGATTAGATGGGTATCTTCATTCTGTGTGCAGAAAATAGAATATGTTTTCCGGTGTGAATTTACCGAGTGCCTTCATCAAGTTTTACTCAAAAAGGACTCTGAAATCACAAATGTAAATTTACAAACATTCATGGAAATATAATTCGTCCATATGAAATAGAGGGACTGATGTTAAAACTGTAAAGACGTTTTTCATCTGTACGGTTTTGTATGTACATATAAAAATTTTTAAATATTGAAATGTGTCATGTCTTGTTTAATCTTTTCACTTCAATCAAGGAATGCAAACTAATGCCGATTTAAAGAAAAAATCTATCTAAATTGCAGTAAAGCAGCTTGGTTATAAATCATTATTAATGCATGCATTTTATAAAGCTTTTATTCTATTTGTAACTTTTTTCGTATTAGACTATTTTAATATCTAACTTGTTTTTGTCTGGCACATCTTTAAGAGTTGATTGCATAGTTATGATTTTAGTATGTCTGAAATTTGGCCGATAATGTGTGGGTAAAAGTCACGTGTAGATACTTCAGAAGCTAAGCTATAGCGCACTTAGTTTGAAATTGTTGATAATTGCAAAAATCTAATTTACCAAGCTTTTCAAATAAATTTTAAATTTTAGGATTTTATGATATGAAAGTTGTTTTCTGAAGTAGAAATCTTTGGAATAATATCTAATGTGTTATTTTTATACACCTTGAACTCTACGGACCTGGATCTTCTTCCTTGAGCTTCACGGACATATCATACCGGAAATAAAGGAATTAGCTTTTCTTTATAGTTCCTTTTAGTAGCACTATTATAATGCAATTAAATGTGTAGAGTTTAGTGAAACACTATATTTCTTAAAGCATAATTTTTTATAGGTTATTAACCTTTAATCTGTTATTACAATAACAGGTTAAAGGTTCTGTTGATATTGATTTTTCAAACCTTTTTTGGAGAGAAATAATGTATTAGCAAGATAAAAAAGGGCGCAATAAAATGTTAACATCACTAATGAGAAAATTGCTTTCTAAAGCTCTGTATTAATCTGGAGTTTCTGATTGGACGGCTTTCATTTGAAAGGTTTTGGTGAGACAAGAATGTCTTACGCTACTAAATTTGTATTCTGATCGTGTAATTTTGAACTTCTGAAACTTCGCTGATTTCAAAACTTTTTTAGTTGGAAGCTAAAGACAAATTATTTGCAGTTAAAACTTTTAAAAAATCTGTAGGAATTATGAGTATCTTATCCGCTTTCTTCCGGAATAAAAAATAAATATAACGCTCTAAAAATAATGGTTTTGATGCCTAAAGCTACAAATTCTACAAACTTTTTTTACAGTGCTGCAGAAATTTAGAAAATACTTCCACTCAATCACAAATACACTTTCCAAAGAAAGTAATAGCAATAAATTTGAAACTTATGTGTTTTCTTGCTTTAAAATATTAAGCAGATTTTTTTTATTGAAATTATGTTATTTTTTAAACTTTATCCAACCTATTTTTTTTCTAATCAACATTTATACATCCTTCAATATAAAACAGCCAGATTGACAGTACATTTTAAAATCTTATTACTGTGCAATATAAAATAACTTTTTTCCCAAGTATTTTTAGTTTCCTTTTCCATAAAAACTAAAAATAAATAAATAAAATCGTGTCAATTTATTAATATAAAAGAAAAATCTCGCTAAAACGTTTTAAAATATATTAATTAATTAAATAATTTATCGATTATCTATTCATTTAAAAAAGCTGAAATTAGGTTCTGATATGGATAAACGTGCCTGTCGTTCAGTTTATTCCTACCCCATCTCCCTATCCTTTAATATTTTTTAGGGTTTTGTATTTTTCGTTTTTGCCTAGATCGGAATTAAAAAAAAAAAAACAGTAGCCTCTATGGGGGAATGTAAATCCTAAATAAATTCTGATCCTACATGCGCATTTCCTTCGAGCATTCTTCACTAGAAAGAGAGCTTATGTTGTAAAATAAGTAAAAAATAAAGAACTTTTTTTATTTGATAGTTAAAAGGCAATGTCTTGAACAGTAATATAAGCTTCGGAGAAGTTCAACTCTTTTCAAATCTAAAACACCACATAAAAGAGGAGGGGGGAGAAAATTAGGGATAATAAATATAGTATACGGTTTTAGATTCAGCTTGTAAGAAATAGGTTAATAAAAACTTAAATGTAATACTCTGTAGAATTACAATTGATAAAAATGGACTGGTTGATTTAGTAAAGTCGTACAACTTGATTTTTTACGCAATAGCGAGCAATGCAAATTATTTTACTTTTTTCGTATGAGTGATTTATTTTGAGATGGACTTTTATTTTTTCAATATATTTTTAGTTACAATAACTTAATGATGTTTTATTCCCCCATTTTTTACCATGCTTTTCAATATTCACTCAATTGACAAAAAGTCACCGGATGGCAATATGCAAATACAGCAAAACCTGTGCAAGTTGACCACTTTGCGTTGCAGCATTTAAGTGTGTAACTTAGACTAGGTGGTTAACTCATAGAGGGGAGTATATAGTACTCTGTAGAATTACCATTGATAAAGCTGGACTGGTTGATTTAGTAAAGTCGTACAACTTGATTTTTTATATTGTTATTCCTACACTGTGCATTCATTTCTTTCTAACTAATTAAAACTTTAAATTAGCTTGATCCATCCACGTTACTTTAAAATAGTAATTAGCTATGTCGTTTCCCAATTATCTAAAATATCATTAGAGAAATTTAACCTGAATGGCTTAGAATTGATCATACAGTTATAAAATTAAAGCTTAAAAAAAAGTAAAAGTAAAAAATAAATACATAAGTAATTTATGAAAGAAGGTTTAATGCATCGTAAAAATTAAAGAAACGTCAAAAACAAGTGAAGTAATTGAGTAAAGATTGAAAAATATGAAATTTGAAAGCAGAGCTTTGAGATGGGGAAAATGTGCTAATCAGTCTGCCTGCCTGCTCGCCTGTCTCCCCCCTCCCGCACACACTTTTAAAGGAATTGTCTGATTCGATTTTTATATATATTTTTTTGGAATTTAAAAGCTCTCGGCGAAGACGGCGGCATTTCCACATTTTCTTTTTTGATTTTAACAATTTTTCGTTCAATTTTTAATAGTTCAAAACTCTTAAAATTAGCACCTATGGGCAAAAATGAAGTAAATTAGGTAAACTCTGGGCATAAAACCCAAGTTCCTATTAACAAGCTTATTGTAAGAAAATATCGGCGTGAAATAGTTTTTTTTTTCTTCGGACAATTTTCGTTCAATTTTGAAGAGTTCGGAAACGTTGAACATTAGCGCCTACGGTTACATTTGACCTTATCTAACAGATGGATTTGCTTGATACAAAACTTAATCGGAAAGAGATCTACTGTCGTATTCAGCAGTCGATTTGAACCTTCGAACTGCAGATCAAGGGCTTCCCCAACCAATGAAAGCGCTCAAATCGTCATTTCGAGTGTTTGAAGGAAGTTCGCACTGGTTGCTGAATAAGGCTGTAAGACGTAGAACATGTAAAAATACTACACTGGTGTGCAAAACTTAAGAAACAGGTGTTTTTTTAGCCATAACTCCTCGAAAATTCATCTGAGACACATGAAATTCAGAAATGAGAGAAAGCAGTTTTGTACTTAAAAGATGATAAAAGCATAACTGCGTGAAAATAAATACAATTCATACAATGTGGAATCAAACAAAAATAGGCTTTATTGAACTCATAATATCGTTACACACGATTGTCTATCCAAGAGGAAGAATAGCACGCAGATGTTCTTTAGTATGGCATATGTACTCCCCGTGTTGCAATGGTTGCTTCACATCGTCTCCCCATACTCAGCGCCAGATTGTCCACCAGTTTTTGGGGTAAGAGGGCAGATGCCTCAATCAGTATCCGTTTCAGCCCTTGGGTGTTTCCAGGAGGACGTAATCTCGCCTCAATGCGTCTCCCTAAAGCATCCCACACATGTTCAATAGAATTTAAATCAGGAGAGTACACTGCCCAATCCATTCGAGTGATATCTTCACTTTCCAGTAGCTGCTGAACAGATTGTGTCCGATGTGGGCGTGAATTGTCATCCATGAAAATGAAGTCTGCTCTAGTGGCACCTCTGAACAGACGCACAGGGGGAAGGAGTACCTCCTGACAATAGCGATCACCTGTTACAGAATCTTTGTCGAAAATTTGGAGCTCAGTCGCCCGTTCAACATAATGCCTCCCCAAACGAGAACTCCAGGACCACCGTAACGGAGTCTTTCCACGATGTTACTGAGATGCAAACGTGTCCTGACCTCTCTCCAAATCAACTGGAGTCCAGAATCGCGTATGGCACTGAAACGACTCTCATCCGTAAAGAGGACATGGCTCCACTGATGAGAGGTACAGTTTTTGTGCTCCTTGCACCACTCTAAACGGCGGCGCCGATGATCTGCTGTCAAAGGGATGCAGCGCTTAGGACGACGAGCGAATAAGCCACCTTCGTGAAGGCGTCTGGCCACAGTAAACCGTTGCACTTGCTGCCCCGTTGCTGTACACAGTTGCTGAGCAATGGCGCTTTGCCGACTGGTTCCGGGTTCTTTTCGACTGCAGGACGATATATTGGTCATCCACTGCAGTTGTTTTTCTGAGGCGGCCACCACCTACCTTTGTGACAGCTGTAACTGTGGTTCGGAAGGCTTTCCAAGCGCGCGAAGCGATGCTTTTGTTGATTCCGAACTCTTCAGCTACACTGGTCACACTGTGACCCTCTTCTAACTTTCCGATCATTCTTCCAAGTGTGAAGTCGTCCAGATGATTTCTTCCAGCCATAGTTCACGAAAAAACTCACTTGCACCTACCGCGAATGTCTTTAATTGCATTTCCGTCCTTCTTTTTACTGTACTCTTCATGTGCCCGTGCCAACAGCACGCGTTTTGCATACACGCACATTGCCTCTGACGCTTTGTTCCTGATATTTGCATCCGCATGACCTTTCTATTGAATTACATGTTCATTGTACTAATCGCAAGAACTATTTTTCTTTAATTTCATAGCTATCTGCTTAAAATGTACATTGTTGCTTAAGTTTTGCACACCAGTGTTAGCTAATCCTGAAGTAAACGTATCTATTATTTGAGGAAACTTTTTAACCCGAATTTTTAAGCATATTTTTAAACGAACAAATGAATGAATGAATGAGTAAGTGAATGAATAAGTATTAACTGCTGAAAAAGGTGTATTTAAAGTAATTAAGAACTAAAGCTAAATGACATAGGGAGATAAAAATAGCTAGAACATCCATTTGATGTTGGTGTATAAGCGAATGTAAGCTCGTATAGTTCGAGCCTGAACTTCTTGTTTTTTTTTTGAGGTTAGCAGTATTTAAAGTAATGCATGTTACTCAGCAATACTGCAATTTATGCAGTGCTACATAGTTGTATTTCGTCCCGAAAATAATTAAGGATTTTTTAAGTTGTGCTTTACTACATACGAGCGTAGTAATGGACTTATATTGAGTTTTTTTTTCTCGTACTTACCAAAATCAAATAGTTAAGATTTTTTTATATTATTTTACAGATAAATGCTATTATTTTAACAATAGTATTTCAGATCACGAACGATGACCCAGACACTGCAGCTAAAGGCAGCCTTAATGCTCTATTCCACAAAAATTACACCCATGCAAATAACAAGACACATACGCAATGCGCTTTGTTTTGATCAGCAAAATAAATAAAATCAGCTCGTTTCGACATGGGCACGGCACAAACAGAATGCATATTCACCGTTTTGGGACATTGCTTGGAATAAAAATGAAAATGCTTAGTATTCAGAACTTCAACTTCTTCCCGTGTTATACAGACTGAAAATTCAGCTAAGGGAGCAAGAAAAAGAAACATTTTCGAATCAAGTATTTCTTTCTGAAACCAAAATCTATTCTAATGGCTCCTTTCGAAGAATAGAAAATTTAATATTAAGAAAAAAAACAAAGCTGTTTTTGCTGCCTCCTTATTTAAATTTTTCAGAAAGCATTTCCTTGAGCTATGCTTTTTCTACATGGTTATATACTTTAGGAAATGAAATGAATCGATTTGCTTTCTTCGTTTTCGAAAAAATTTTAGAACGTGACTTTCAAAGTTCTCTTTTTCACTTTCTAGCCATACTACTATTTGTATTCTACGCAAATGAAATGTTGAAGCAAATCAGTAAATTGTATCTTTATTTTCACAATCTATATCGAAATTATGTTTCAAGAGAAATATGTAAAAGCAGAATTTTATGATATAATAATAAATATATCAATTTTCTTAATACTTTTATTAATTTCTAAAAGAATTAAGTGCTTAGTCATGTACAGATCTTTTCAATTGGTTTCCGTATACACCAATATCAAATTGATCCCATTTTTCTCATTCATCCTTTAGTTCTTAACACAAGATTAGAAAGACCAGTCATTTTGACTCCTTCCTCCGAATCTTCCATTTCGCATAATTTGTTACTAATTACAGTACAACTTTCAATTGCATTGGCTTTTTCTAATACACGATAAGTATGACCAGTTAATGTGAATAAAAATTTTATTACAATTAGTAGCAACTTGGTGTAAAATGAAAGTTAGCAATGGTTGAAAATGGCCTGGTAAATCTAGTGTTCATTACTTCAAGTATACTTGAGTTTATACACATTTATTTATTCATTTATTCATTCTTTAATTCAGAAATATCCTTTAAACTCCAGATCAAAGCCCCGTGGAAAAACATGCTTGTTTAGTGCTGGATGAACTTCATGTCTGTACTTGTTTTACGTCTTAAGCTCTGTCCGATAAAGTATGTTGAATCAGGGTTCATTACCCGTAGATGTTAATGTTAAACTTTTTTAACTGTTCAAAATTGAACGAATTTTTTTCAAATCACAGAATATTTCTCGCCGAGCTCTCCTTCCATTAATCAGTGTCAAGGAACTTGTATCTTATGCCCAGGGCTTTATATACTTTGCTTCATATAGGTGCTAATGTTAACATTTTTAAATGTTAAAAACTGAACGAAATAGTGTTTGTCGTGTGGAATAGTGTGTGAACATAGGATACGAATTTAAATGTTAACTTGAATAAAATTTGTGATTGTCTTTTAATCCGTTGTCTTCCTTCCGTAGAATGCTATTTCAGTTCCTTAGGTTATTGTTGACAACTTATCTCAATGTACTTCCACCTTCGATAAATCTGTATGATCACGACTTTATTTTTTCCGTTAACCCATGTTTATCATATTACAGTGTTCAAATTAAAAAATAAAATATGGAAATAAGAGGCCCTGGCGAAGATCTTTCGAATGCGAAAAAAATCTTTCGAAACGGACGATTCTTGCAAAAGGTATTGGGGGGGGGGGGGGGCAGGCAGACCGACAGACACAAAACCTCTTCTAAAAACCCAACTTTATTTGTTTTTTTTTTCAATCGTTATGTAATGAACTTATTTTTGACGAGCTCTTATTTTTAACGATAAAATAAGCCCTCTTTCATTCTTTTATTTTTCACTTTTACGGGAAAGTAGGCTAAAAACTCATTAGGTTTTGTATCTTGTAGAGGAGAAATCCTCACAATAATGCTTTTTATATAAAGAAAAACTGAAACACGCAATAAGTTCGTCCTCAGTGGAACATACAATGTCTTTCGAAAAGAGCGTACTACTTTGGAGCTTCCTTTCACTGTATACAAGCCTTCTAAAAGCGCACATTCATTCAGGGTACTTTGGGGTTAACCATAGGAGGGAATCTTGAACCACGTCATATTTTTTTTTTAGCAGATTTGACCTTAAAAAATGTCAAGAACGTCCAGAGCTTCTCTCAGCTGGCTATATTATAAAATCAGTTTCCTACTTCTAATTTTACAAAATAAGTTTGCAACACTTTTTTACAAATAATTGTAAAATACATTACTTCTGAATTCATTGTATGGAAGCTATTTTTCAATGCTGGTTTGATTTTAGACCCCTTAAATTGCTGAACATTTTGAGGTTAATCCATGCATTATCGTACATTTCAGATATTAAGAATAAAAAGTTTTAAATACTTAGAAATTCCATTTTTCTGGTTCAAAGTTGCATAACCATAGTACCATTATTAAAGTAATTACTTTTTTAAAATCACGTTTTTTACATGGTTCAAAGTTACCCTAAATGGAAGGATCACTTTGAAACCAGTTTAATAATTCAGTTTAAGTTGTTTTTAAAATTATTATTTCCTATTTGGTGACAATACTTTAGTTTTTCTTCATTTTTATGCCAGTAAATACAGCAGCACTATTTTAAGGTGGTGCAATGAAAAATGGAGACGAAAATTTTACCCTGATTGACTGTAATTTCAAGCTTGGAGCTTCAAGATTCAGGTTTCTCAGCATGGCAACATTTTAGCTAAATTCAAACCGTGCTATAAAGATATTTAACAACGTTCACAACAGGGTTTTTTTCCAGGAATTTCCGACAGTTCTCCATGGAGTTTGGTACGATTTCACGCATTTTGATATGATGGGGGTAGTCGTATCACACCACGTGAAGGAAAGTAAACAAAACAATTTATTTTGTCTCTCTTGAAATAATATTTCACTATTGTATGTTTACTTCATTTACGTACAGCGCCCCCCCCCCCCCCCAAAAAAAAGTAAGGATTGCAGCTTTCGTACTTGGTATTTAAGCATTTCTACAGGATTTGAGGGTGATTGTTTAGCCTATATATATATATATATATATATATATATATATATATAAGTGATTCTAAGTACAGCCCAGCGTATTTGCTTTTAAATTGATGTAATGTGATTTTTAGTGGATATGCAAACATTGTTTTGTGATTACAAAAATTTATGTACTTGGTAGTTTAAATTCGACCATTCAAAAAAGTGTCTTTTATTTACACTTTAACTCTTTTTGAAATGAAAACGTTAGATACAATATTTTGGATTTGTGGCTTTTCAATGACAGAGAATTTTTTCCAACATTTCCTCTCAACATTGATTTATTGTTACCAATATTGGTAAGCGATTTTTATTATAATTCGAAATGCACATTTCATTTATAAAGATAGGTAAGAAATACCATCACAAAATAAAAATACTTCTGTTATATTTTTAGTACTTAAATATAAAGAAAACAAAACGTTTACTGCATTATTTTATTCCTTAGAAGTTTTTGGAAAAGTTTTTGTTTTTGTAGGAATTTATTTTATGAGATTACTATAAGGCAACTGAATTGAGAAACAGGTCGAAACAAAATTCGGTAGCTTTTCTTTAAGCTTCGTTGTCATGAAATATTAATGTGGGTTTTTTTTTTTTTTTTTTTTTGTAGATTATGGGGAAAGATTCTGGTCAGCATAACATTTGCTTTTTATTTCTACGCCAAAACTTCATATTTCCCCTTTTAAAATATGTATAAATACAACGCATTTTTATATAGTTATGAAATACTTCCTACTGTTGCATTTTACTGAATGGGACTGAAGTTTCCCTTGTTTCTCGTTGAAGTTCTGCCTAAGGGTTTCCCTAACATAGTATTAAAAATATCAGTCTAAAAGTAGAGTTATAAGATTACAATTAATATTAATTGTAGGTTCTTGTATTTCTTCTAAACTATAAAGGCTCATTAATTATAAAGTCATTCCTTAATTTTGTGTAAGCTATTATAATTCATTTTTAAAATTCCATGTAGCACTGATTATTTCCTTCACTTCATGTGGCAAAGCATTTTACTTCTTAGACTTCATATTTTATCGATATATTTTAAGAAATTGGGAGAAAAGGCCACATAGCTACTAGTTACCAATCAGCAACTCACAGAATTAAGAAGGAAAAATTGGTTTACATCATTTGTTTTCATTTATTCCATTTAAATTTTTGTTATCGTTCCATACCAAAACAAGAGAACCATTCCCCCCTCCCCTGAAATCGTTCGTTATAGAGCATAGCAGTAGATTCAATACAGGGGGGAGTTCCTCCCGGGTGACACCCATTTGGGATGTGTTATAGGTGACACCCTAAATAAGCTAAAGAGTTCTTGAAAAATACATATGGTTAAATTATAAAATTTTTACTGGTGCTATTTCAACGTATCATAACTATAAAAATAAATGTAGTTTAATAAAAGTTACACCGAATGAATGAAATTGAATTGCCTGTTTTTTCACTACTCAAAATAATATATAAACCCCAAAACTACAAGTTTATATGAGAAAAAGTTTTTCATCTTTATATTGAGGGGGTGACCACAAATTACCGCCCCGGGTGACACCCATGCTAGGAACTCCACTGCATATAGCCAACCATCATAAACAACTAGTCATTTTAAGGCTTCTAAAATTCCTATTTTAGAATTTAGTTCAAATGACGAACGAAGTCATGCATCAATAAAAAATGAGAAATAGTTAAACCTGCAAATATTTCCAAAATAAATAAATAAATTAATTAATTAATTTAAACATATAATGTTATCTGGAAGTAAGTGTTATATGTATTTAGAGTGGAAAAAGATTTCGAGTAAAAAATATAATGTACATCCTCAGCGGTAAAATTTACATTTCGTAGAGTCCACTTGCTTCGTTCAAAATGTATTTAAAACATTAGCGTCAATAGAAATAAAATTTCACGTTAAATTAAAGCACAAATGAGCATTAAAACGCAGACATATGTTTCGGGATTGCTTGCAACCCCTTTTTCAATGCAACCGGGAGCTTCTAGATGCAAAACATCCAAATGAAGCAGACAAAACAACAAAAACAAAGCTTATATAGCCTAAGAATTAACTGTAAACCAATGAGAATAAAGGAAGTGTGAAGTGGAAGTAGAAGTAGTAGGAAAGGCACCAATAAGAGAGCAACAAATGAATGCAGATGGACGTACAGGAAGTAAAAAGGAATATCAATAAAAGCAAAGCAAAAAAGACAACAGCATGCATAAAAATGTGAAAATACATGAAAATTGCAAAATAATAAAATAAAATACAAAGAATAAAATGGAAATAAAATAAGTACAGAAAATACCAAACATAAATCAAAACGAAGTACATATGTAAAAAAGAAGGGGAGGGGGGGGGGGAGAAAAAAAAATTGACACAAAAAAGGAAAACTAACAAGAAAACCAAGAAAGAACAACAAATTAAAGGAACTTATGCCAGACATGTGAAAAATAAGGAGTTGAGGAAGAATCATTAACCAAATTAGAACTATTCATGTTAATATGATAAGCTTCCCAAAAGTCAAGCTCTAATGGGGAAGAACATTGTTGTTCTTAATAAATCATCTTATGTTGAAAAAACTGATGATTTAATTGCTTCTGGTCCTTATTCTGAAATTTATAAAGATCCTAGCGACAAGGAGTTAAAAGCTATTTCTTCTGCTGTTAAGTCTGTTCATTCTATTCCTTTGATTGCTAAACGGTCTGTGATTCCTTCTGTTGCTAATTGTGCGCGTTTCTATGCTTTACCGAAGGTACACAAGGCAGGTATTCCTTTCAGACCAATTGTTTCCAATATTGGCACTGCTTCATATAAACTTTCCATGTATTTAGTTTCTGTGTTTTCTCCACTTAGGAGTCGGAATGTTTTCACTGTTACAAATTCCACCGATTTTGTTAAGAAACGTCATAGCTTCGTTCCGAATAATTCGGTTATGGCCTCTTTTGATGTTAATCCTTTGTTTACTAATGTTCCTGTTGATGGCGCTTTGACTTGCCTCAGGAAAAGGCTTTCTGAATTCCATTTTACTTCTGTGGAAATTGAGGAATTAGGTTTTCTTACTCGTGTGTGCTTGCAACAGAGCACTTTTGTATTTAATGGTAAATTCTATGCTATGGTAGATGGCCTGGCCATGGGAAGTCCTCTTAGTCCTATTTTAAGTGATTTCTATATGCATTATTTTGAGGAAAAACTATTCCAGAAATTGCAATTTCAATTTTATGTTCGTTATGTGGATGATTGTTTTGTCCTAACGGACAGTAACTTGTTAGGTATTGATGATGCTCTTTCGATTATGAACTCCATTGATCCTAATATCCAGTTTTCTTGTGAGAAAGAACTTAATAGTAGCCTCGCCGTTTCTTGATGTTTTGATTTCTAGGAGTGAATCTGGTTTCACTACTTCTGTCTATCGTAAACCTTTCGCTGTTTCTTTACCTCCTCACAGACTATCGTCTCATCCTCCCAACCAAAAATATTCGGCTTTTAATGCTCTTGTCCATCGTGCTATTAATATTTGCTCTTCTCCCGAGCTTCTCAAGATTGAACTCAACTATCTGAAAGCTGTAGCTGTTGATAGAGGATTTTCTCACTCTTTAATTGATTCTATTCATAACAAACTTTCTAAAAAAACTTCTGGTCCCAATCATGTGGCTTCTAGAAAGAATTTGGTTGTGTTACCATTCTTTCATTCTGTCAGTTTTCGTATTGCTAAAATCCTAAAAAGGTTTCAATTTCAAGTTGTTTTTGCTCCTAACAACAAACTTTCCTTCTCTTCTCTTAAAGATCCTGTTGATCAACTTAACACTTGGGGTATTTACCAAATTAGTTGCCGTTGCGGCCTTTCTTACATTGGACAGACAAAACGTGCTCTGAAAATTCGGTTAAATGAGCATAAAGGTTATGTACGAAAGCAAGAGCTAAATAAGTCTAGCATTGCTCAACATTGTTGGAATTCCAACCACTCTTTTGATTTCAATTCTGGGAAAATTATTCAAAAGTGTTCTTCCCCATTAGAGCTTGACTTTTGGGAAGCTTATCATATTAACATGAATAGTTCTAATTTGGTTAATGATTCTTCCTCAACTCCTTATTTTTCACATGTCTGGCATAAGTTCCTTTAATTTGTTGTTCTTTCTTGGTTTTCTTGTTAGTTTTCCTTTTTTGTGTCAATTTTTTTTCTCTCCCCCCCCCCTCCCCTTCTTTTTTAAATATGTACTTTGTTTTGATTTTTGTTTGGAATTTTCTGTACTTATTTTATTTCCATTTTATTCTTTGTATTTTATTTTATTATTTTGCAATTTTCATGTATTTTCACATTTTTATGCATGCTGCTGTCTTTTTTGCTTTGTTTTTATTGATATTCCTTTTTACTTCCTGTACGTCCATCTGCGTTCGTTTGTTGCTCTCTTATTGGTGCCTTTCCTACTACTTCTACTTGCACTTCACACTGCCTTTATTCTCATTGGTTTACAGTTAATTCTTAGGCTATATAAGCTTTGTTTTCGTTGTTTTGTCTGCTTCATTTGGATGTTTTGCATCTAGAAGCTCCCGGTTGCATTGAAAAAGGGATTCCAAGCAATCCCAAAACATATGTCTGCGTTTTAATGCCCATTTGTGCTTTAATTTAACGTGAAATTTTATTTCTATTACTTTGCACAAAGTTAAATTATTATTATCATTAGCGTCAACTCAGGAGGTATTAAGAGAAATAAAATAAAACGAAGAAAATATTTCTCGCTCGCTTGCTTTTAACGTGCATTGTTTAACCACTTGCTCTACGATTTAACTCTCGGTAGCCGTGCCGCGCTCTACGATATAACGTACGGTAAGGCGTTACATTGACGCCACACCGGGTCTGCGAGCGCAAAACTTGAACAAACTGTTAATGATGAAACATTACCTGAATAACCCATAAAACTAACTTAACCTAAAGGATTAAATGTATTGATGTGGTTGCGAACACAAAATAAATGTATTAAAACATCTCCACCAACCTCCATTCATTATTATACCCCCCCCCCCCCCCATGTCGCTCCTATCAGACAAAAACGTTCTTTTAACACTTACGTTCATTAGAATGCAACTGTGCCAGTTTCTTAAAATTCTTTGCAAAAAATTTCTCGGCTTTTTATGTAATTTTTAATAACCGTATAAAACCTAACCACCTTAGAATTAAACAGAATGATAACTACAAACATTAATCTAAATTTCACTACAGCATATTATGCGTATCCCGTTTTTGTAATATGTTGCTCTTCAACATTGGATCGCGGTTTTTGCTAACGAAAATGCAATTTAAAATAATAAAGTCAACGTTCTTATGTATAGAGGAAACACAAGCAGGAAAAAATGAAAGACCAAAACAACAGTTTAAAATCGAGATGAGATGTAATAAAAAAAGTAAGTGGTTAAAAATAATAAAATACCCATGAAGGTACAAACACATACAAATACGATTGTCGACAAAGCACCATTGCAATTAAAAAAAAAAATACTACAGACGTGGCGGATACGTTTCTGCGACAAATGCCTATCGACGTGGTATACACGTCGCTGCCAGTTTTGGAGCAAAAGCACCTCGACGTGCGTAAAGCGTGACACGTCTTTATAGCGCAAGTGGTTAAGAACAAAAACGTAAAGCATTTGAAAAAAGAATAATAATAAATCAATTAAAAAGAACCAGGAATTTGAAACCTATTCACGCACTATTGCTCACTACACAAGTTCCGTTCCGGAATGATTAAGGCTCCCTCTGGCGAGCTTGGATGAAAAGACACTCAGAACGCTACTGGACGCCAATGCTCCAACACACATACACACAATAACTTAAGATATATATTTTACATTAAGTACATTAAGTTACAAAATTCGAAATTTAAACTAAAAAAAAAGAAAAAGCATCTTTCATTTTTTGATGACTAAAGAAACGAAATAATTCAAAATACTTGAAATGTTAAAATGAGTACACATCAGGCCGTTTACATTAGTTTGTTGCAAGACGAATTATATTTCACATACTAATACAATTTTCAAAAAGTAACTTATCATTTCATCATCGTAACCGTATATCTTTATTTGCGTCACGTTAGAAATTGAACAAAAAGCCGTTTGAGTTATACATTAACAAGTTCTTATCGAAAATTTTGCGTACGTTGTATACACAAAATGTTTTATATTCATTCTCGAAAACTAAGTATTTCTAGTGCAAGCTGTAGTTCCAATTCATCATGTAACTTCGGAACAAACTGAAAACGATCCATCATCATTATGAATAAAGCTGAGACTGAAACGGAATCCACTTCAAATCGGTGTCACGGAAATTCAAAAGCTAATTGCAGTTAAAACTGTTATGTCAACTCAACCATGAATTATTTTCTGATATTTAGGATTTAAAATGTCTCCCTCTTTAGTTTAGAAAGTTAAACATTTGTTTTAACCAGAAATCGGTCTGGAAAGTTTCTAGGTGACATAAACGATGTAAGATTAATGCCTGTCAAACGAGGCATGAAATGAAGATACATATTTTAAATGTTTAAAATTAGCTTTTTCTATGCATTTAAATAAATATTGCTATTTTTATTGCAATATATTGCATACTACTTTCAAACACAAGCAGGAAGGGTGGCGTAGTGGTAAGGCACTGACCTCGTACGCCCAAGTTCGCAGGATCAAATCTGGATCAAGTCAGATTTTGAAAATGCAGAAATTTGTCAGCGCTCATGTCGTATGATTATGCGGCAGGTTAAAGATCTCTTGAATGTCCATTTGGCTTGGATACTGTCGGCTAAATTTAATTGCTAGTGCTGTTTCGCATGACTCATAGCTCAGGGGCGCCATCTAGGGGGAAACTGAGCGTCAAAGTTCTCAAGTGGTAATGTCATCCGCAGACAGTGGTGCAACTTGAAAAAATGCCAATTTTCGGGGAATGCACTATGTCGGCAAAGGTTAGTGACCATACGCAGCCCCATCAGAAAAACAAACTTTCAAACACCATTTTTCTTTAGAACAATAATGGTTTCCCAAAAGCTAAGCAATTAGTTTACAAAAGAAAAGATGGAAAGACCCATTTCTTACAGTATTTGTTTTATCAATTATCAGATTGCAACAACATATACATAATACAAAATAAAGTTACATAACAACGAATATGAAATCAAGTTTTATATGCAGGTTTTATATCTATTTCGGGGTATTACATAATATTTATTTAACTTGTTTATGAAGAAAAATAGTATAACCTCTATCAAACTCTTTCGACAATTTTTGGCACCTGTATCTGAGTTGATAATAATGTTATAGTCTAGTTATTCTTCAAACTGGAGTCTTGCTTCAAACCTTATTTTCACGAATGTTACAACTGATCCAGTATTTCTATTAAAATTGCAAACAACTAAACCACTTTCATTATTAACTTTAAATTGTACTGAATTATACTATGACAAACGCACTGAAATTCCGTAAAATATTTCATTTTTATACGCAAAGCTGTGATATGGTGTAAGAAAAGGAGACTAATAATTTTAGTTTAAAGTACAGAAACTCGCTGTTTTACGAACTCATAAGCAATACTCAATAGAAGACAATAGAATAGGAGATGGCATTGCTGCTTCTTGTTTAAGGAGCAATAATCGAAACTTTTGCCCCGTATTAACACCTTTGTGAGCTATGTTACGCGAAAAATCAAAACGTTGCAATTCCTGTAATTACAGATATTGCTGAAAGATTATTTTAGAAACTCAAATTAATAAAAACCTACTTAATTAACTCTATGGGACAAGACAGGCTAAGTAACTTGGCTATTCTGTCTATTGAAAATTCTATGGCTCGATCTTTAAACTTTTATGATGTTATTGAAATTTTTGTGGAACAGAAAGCTCGGGGAAAAGAGTTTTATTGATAAATATCTTGTTAAGATTAAATTGCTATATAATTATAAAATTAAAAAAAGAATTTAATCTTAACAATGTTTTGAAACTTAGCTTTTGAGAATTAAATTTATTAGATATTTAACTAAAATGCACACAATATTAGTAATACTGTTGCGTAACTACTCCAGTGATTTATTAAAACTAAATTACAACGTGAAGCTTTTTTTGGGGGCCTCAGATGGTATAGTTACGCCACTGATGAGACTAACGTTACAAGAATCATCAGCAAGATATAAAACCAAAATAATGAGTTTTTTTTTTAATTTTCTGTCAAAACTAAAGACCAATTTTCGATAAATATCTGAACAAGAATTTACGCGAAAAAGAGAATATATTTATTTAAAAAAAACACAGTAATAATAACTTTATTATTAGCACTAACTAAAAATATTCTAAAGTAAAAAATGAAACCTTACTTGTTTCTTCTTATTCAGGCAGCTACACATATTTTTAATGTGTTGGTCAAAAGAAAAAAAGGAAAGACGGACCCTAAACTAATAACTAACTTTTAAATTACTAAGCCACGTGTGGGAATTTTTGAAGGAAATGTATTAAATGTACATTAACGCAATATTTTATGCTTACAGGGCAAATAAATCTTTGAAAGTGATCTTTAGAGAATTGAATTTAATAAAACGCAGTATAATTTTATTTCCTATATGTGATTTGCTATCTTTGACTTTCTAAATCAGAATTCTGTTACATAAAGATTATTTAACACAATTTTAATGATCTTGTTTAATCAAAAGCTGTGCAATCCCCTCGAGCAATTTAGTAACTTGGAAAATATTTAATGCATTTGGATGTTGATAAACTATAAGAAATTACGTACTTTGATGTACTTGGGGAACTTTTTAATGCCTAAAACCTACTTAGAGATAGATTCATTACTGGCACCTGTGCCAGTAGGGGATATAGTGAGTGGTTCGCTATCTCTGAACTACAATCATTATTATAAACTGTTTGAAAGAAGATGCTGGTTTAATACTTTTCTCCAACAGACCCCTACCTGTTATCCGAGGCCTTAGGATTGCTTACGCACGGGGAGAGGTAGTGGGGTCTACGGATTTTACATGCACATATCCCCAAGTATACATGGTGGTCATCAGTGGGTATCGAACGCGCGACCTTCCAGGTGGAAGTCCAAAGTGCTAACCACTAGGCTACCATGGCCCTAACACTAATACGGCCTTTAATACTTTTCTCCACCACACCCCTACCTGTTAGCCGAGGCCTTAGGATTGCTTACGCACGGGGAGAGGTAGTGTGGTCTACTGATTTTACATGCACATATCCCCAAGTATACATGGTGGTCTTCAGTGGACATCGAACGCGCGACCTTCCAGGTGAAAGTCCGACGTGCTAACCATGTTACTGAACATAAATTAATGACGTATTTATATCAAGCAAGAAAAAATGGCAAAGTTGAAACATAATAAAATAAGAAGTGTGCATAGCATACATAAACTATACTAATAAGTTAAAATTACGAACATCGAGAGCTATACTCATCAAAAAATAATAAAGTCCACAAGTCACGCAGTAAGAAATATATGCAATCCAATCTGCTTTTCATAAAACTACACTATACATAAAATATAAACAAGCTAATTTAATATGCTTATATACATATATATATTCATTATCCACTTCCACATTGTCCATTTATTGGATTATGCGCAATTAATTTTAAAATTTCGAACAAAGCAGAAAGGTGAATCATTTTCTTATAGGCCCTTTATTAAATTATAATTAAGTAATTGTGTTTCAAAATGTAGCTACACGTTTACATCACTTGTTTGAGCAATTTGAAATACATTTAATCAAGTAGAAATAAGAGTTTAAAACAATTTTGTAGATACAACCGCTAAAGTAATTTTTCTTGAAGCAATGAAATTTAATACTTAAAATAAATGCGTCAATAAGTCATTATTTACTACCGTCTAGACGTGCAATTTAGAATAATTAACTGCATTTTTAAATTTTGACTCTTACGATAGAACGCGACAAAGTCGTGAATAGTTTAGACTTACAACTGCACGACATGTATTCGTATTGAGTATTAGTAAGGTTTGTTGGAGAAAAGAGCTACGCAATTTGCATTTTGTTTTCTTGTTCTATTTTATGTATTTAATACTTATGCAAGAGGCTGAAGTTTAAAAAAAGGTGAAAAGAACATTTATTCAAGAAGGTTGTTAAACATAAATTAATGTGTTGTGTGAGTCTGCGGATACTAAAAATATTACATGAAATTAGTTAAGATATTTTTAGAGATAAAGGCATTAAGAAATGTTTACATAGCAATCTAAATAGACACATAGTTATTAAAAAAACTTGAAAGTTGAGTTTAATTATTTAGTAATGGGGAAATATGTAGTATTGAGATAAATTATGTAAATGATCGTTCCTAAATGTATTGTACAATTTATATTCATTTGTCTCATCCAATGTCCATACCTTGAGCATAGTATAAAGTAATCATCATGCCACGATAAATGAAAAAAAATTGCATATTTTATTTTAACGTCACAACTAACCTTAAAATTCAACGAATTATAAATTTCTAACAAAACCTCTAATATTATTCTCTTAAATGCTCATTAAATTAATAAAACTCTGAGGGAGTGACACTTAAATCAGGGGATCCAAAGAGTTTAATAAACATAAGGAGAAACTTTGTTTTCAAGTCATGTTTCAGAATTAAGTATTTCCATTAGAATGCAGATTTCAATTCATCATGGGACTTCGAAACAAACTGCGAACGATCCATCATCATTATGAATACAACTTGGACCTAAGCTGTATCCACTTTAGATCCATGTCATGGCTTTTCAAAAGTTAATTGCAGTTACAAATGTGATGTCAACTTAACTATGAAATATTTCCAGATATTTAGGGTTTAACACATCACTTTGTTTAGTTCAGAAATTCTATACCTTTGTTTATGTATGTATTAGTTCGATTTGGAATGCTCTGTGTTACACGAAAAAGAAAAACCTGAAGCTGTTGAAAATTGCTGAAGTTTGTGATCGATGTGATTTTCAGTTTGCCCACAAAGTTATCAAAATATTTACATTGGGTGGGAATTAGTCTTTATGATTGTATATTCAAGTATTTTAGCTGATTTAATTTAATTTAAAATCTGAAATAATTTATCAAAAAGGGATCAATTATCAAAATAAGAAAAACCCCATTGCTGCCCCTATGATGTCGTACTTCAAATTGATATATGTGATAGGAAAATCAAAACTCATGTCATAAGTAAAATATAATAATTATGATTGGTATTTATTGTTGGATATTTAGTAGTGATAGGCAGTATTCTCACATAAAACAAAATGCATTCCAACTTAGAATTTAACATATCAAAAGTATCATAATAAACTGCATAACGTAAATTTGTGACATAACACAAATAACACATACATAAAATCTACTTAACTCACTTGCAAGAAAACATTGAACATGAGCACTTTAGAAAGCTATTTCCAAAACTGAAAAACAAGATATCCCAATAACTATATATTTGTCATAATACTGGTTGCGTAACACCCCACTTCAATCCAGATGTGTCGAAAATAATGTTCTTACAAAATTTGTCAAATTTAATTGTCCCTAATGGTTTAATAAATACATCGGCTGTCATGTCTTTACTTTATGTCTGTAACTTTACGTTATAAAGCTCTCAAAAAAAAAAAGAAAAAAAAAAAGTAACATACATCAAGATGTTTTAATTTTTGACTCACCCTTTCGTTCTTGATCATCGAAATATAATTTTGCTTGTCCTCATGCATTAGGTATCATATGTTATCCTCAACTTCGATCGAATTACACAAAAATTCAACAATTATTTCATCCACTCGACTTCTTGACTCAACCACATGCATGAAAAACCTACTTAACTAACTTGCAAGAAACCGTAGCACATGAGCATTTTACAAAACTGTTGCCAAAACTATAAATCAAAATAACACCAATATTATAAATAATTTTCACAATGCTGGAAGCCTAATGTAAGTAAAATCAAATGCAGAAATTATGAACAATTTAGAAAGACAATTAGGTACATAAACCAATCGCAGTGTATTGAATTTCAGATCTTCAGTAAGGCAATACATGATACAAAATAAAGTTCACTTTTTGCAATGTCACATCAAATGTGAAATGTACGAGTATATATGCTAGTAAAGAAATAAGCTACACATTTTTTACCGACCAATAATGTTGTATAGTCCTCTTTAGCAGAATACGTTTGCATAAACAACAGCTAATAAAGAACGTAATGGCAAATTATATGCGGTAGTTTGCACCTTGTCATAATCTGACCCATAGAGCAGCAGTACCATCTTTGGTACTGACGTTACTAGATCAGTTTGGTGTGCTTTGATGCCACTGGTGAAAGTACCAAGCCAAACTTGCAACTGAATCAGTATTTATTTTTTTCTATAAGTGAATGTTTGTCACGAAAGTGACATGCATAAATGTATACAAGAGACACATAGGGCGCTTTGAATGAATTTATATGTGCATATTTCGACCCCCAAGTTCTGACGCTGGTGGCGTAGTGGTAAGACGCAGGTCTCGTATGCCTAAGATCGCAGGTTCAAACCTGGCCCAAGTCGGTGGATTTTTAAGATGCAGAAAATCGTCTGCGTCCATGTCGTATGATTATGCGGCATGTTAAAGATCCCTTGAGTATCTGTTTGGCATGGATACTCTCGCCTAAATTAAATTCCTAGTGCAGATTGCATCAACGAGAGCTCAGGTGAGCCATCTAGGGGAAACTAAGCGTCAAAAAAATTGCGGCAATGGTACCACACTCATTGCGGTGCCGCTAAAAGAGTTTGTACCAATAACTGGGGACGCACTAGGCCTGCAATGGTTGATAACCAATACTGCAGCGCCATTATAAAGAAAAAAAAAGTTCTGACGCTTTTGGCGCTTCCGCTCCAAGCAGAAAAGGACGAATCCTTACGAGTTTGGGGAAGTTCGTCTTGCAGGTGCGTTTCTTAGCACGCGGATCAGAATGTTTGCTTCTCTGTTTGTTGAAATCAACCAAATTTGTATACTGGAATATAGCATCAGCTCGTAAGTATGCTAAACGAACTAAAACGATAACGAAATACGGCGCATTCCTTATACCCGCAGTTTCTCTTTTGAACACGAATTGATTCGTGTTGGCGCTCAGCAGAGCGCCAAGACGAGGAGACGAGTCAGAGGTATTTTTTGCCGGTAGAACTGTGATTTTTTTTCTTTTTTTCATTCTCTTTTTTGGCCGGTAGAAATGTAACTGTGAACTCCGATCGGAGAACAACTCTGTTTTCCAGTTATGCCGTGGTCTCGTCAACCCCGAATAGAAGCCCAATTCCGATCTAATATTGACCTATTCTAATGGTGCATTACCATCATTGTCAATGGATACATTTTGCATGTGTCATAATAGATTGTTTTGATATGGTTATAGAACTAACAGCGACAATTTATCTGTTCTATAATGTAATCAACATATAAGGATCATCTCAAATAAAAGTATATTTAATTGAACATATAAATGAAGAAATAAAAATGCCAATCGGTCAATACGAGGGCATGGCTATTAAATTAAGTATGATCAATGATGAGCATTGAAAATTCTCGTTTCTATCATCCGCTGATGTTGCTCTTGGTGTGAATGCATCAAAAGATTTAACCATCATGCTTCCTTCAGTCAAAGTACACGTCTTCTTTGAAATTTTCGTGAGCCCGTCTGCATGGGATTGGTACAATTTATTGGGACGATGGACTCACATTCACATAGACATTGTGACCTACTATTGGAATGACATTTTAAGCATAATTCGGATATTCTGTTGCAATGCTTTGGACAGACATTAATAAAAAAAATTTAATCGTTTTCATATTCTAAGGTAAGATCTACACGTACAGATTTGCACCTTTGGGAAACTCTTCTTGGTCGTTTTGCATCTCAAATCAAGCTAGCATCTGTTATTCAGGGGAGGGGGAGGGACGCTTCACTTTCGCTAAAAGAAAATAATTGTTTTCACTTAGTGTATTTTATGATATATAAGTTTTTATTTATTATAGGATTCGTGAATTGGCATTTATCACCTGATGTTGTTTCTAAAAAGAAATAACTGCACAAATAAAACTTCATCTTACATGAGTGCGTTGTGCATGCATTCATTTGAAGTAAAACCGTATACCTCAATTCCAGAGGACTTAGGACATCTGCAATTGTAACTCTGTTAATTATAAAATCACATTTTTACCTAAAATACCTATTTTTTTAAAATTACTAATGTAAAAGTTTAAACAACTATCGTTATGTTGTTGAAAGAAGTGTAGCCTAAAATAAAATCACGTGAACAATAATAATGCTTATAGTAAGTAATGTGTAAGATAAAAAATAGTGGTCGATGCAATATGTATTATATGCATACAAATTAAAGAAAATGTTAACTTTAAAGAGACATGAACAGTTTTATTTGCGTACACCATCCAAAAAGTATAAGTGCTGATTGAAGCAACCAGTGTATTATTGATTAAACAAAATGCTGCGTCACGCGTATGTTACGTCAAGCTTCTCGTCAAGCCTTTACCACCATTGCACATTTCGTGCACAGGTGACTGACTCCCTATTTTATAAAACCGTTGAGGGATCTGTAAGTTTGTTCCTCTAACCTTCATCCTACAGCGAGGATAAAAGCGATTTTTGTAAATAAATATTTCTTATTTTTTATCTACATATTTTAACTTCTACAGTCCACGATCTATTTCAAATTGAAGATTGTACCACAAATGAAGGGTGTTTATAAGATGGTTAATATTAACAGAATTAATTTTCTTTTCTTTTCTTTTTTTTTTTTTTTGTGCAAAGACATAATTTTTAAATATTTTTATTTCCTTTTTATTTTGTTTTTATTTAGCACACAGGATCAGTGAATCAAATGAACTTCAAAGTAGGCAAAAGAAAAAAAAAGCCTCAGATTTTTTCAGCTTTACGTTTATGAAATATTTAATACAGGCGTTTTCTTTCATTTTTCCTGTCCCATAAAGATTGTGCGGATTCTTCACGATAAAGCTCTATTATACAGTTTTTATATGCATTGTTTTCAGCCCAATCTAGCTTAAAGTTGCATAAGTTAGAAGAGATTTTTTTTCAAATAAAAAGGAAAACTTCCTTGAAAAATATAACTTTAAAAATAAGAATAACGTTAGTACGAATTCAGACAAAGCATGTCTGTTTTGGATTACTGCTTCAACAAAATGCTTTATACAAAATGTCATTCCGCACACCTTATGTACATAATTCATTTTTGACATACTCTCACACTCCACTTTACAGTCAAATAATTCCCAGAAAAATAGTCAACTTGTTATAATGTGGTATGAATGTTGTGTAAGAATAAGTATTTAGTTTTTAAAAAAATATTTAAAAAAAAACTGAAGAAGAGCATGTCAGATGGGGATTATACGCTTTTAAACCTGTCTTTCTGTTCGTAAAATTGAGTCTTATACACATTACCCTCGTAGTAACTTTTTAATCTTTTGATTAAATTATTCGACTCGGTTATTTTCTTGCAGAAAAATATTTTCTTAAAAACTTTAGAACCTTTTAAATATTACACACACACACACACACACACACTATATATATATATATATATATATATATATATACAGTAGAGTCTCGGTTATCCGATCCCCGATGAACCGAGTTCCTGGTTAACCGAGGTACATTTGCACCTGAAAAGAAAAAAGTTTTGGGGGCCGATGGCGGCGTCACTGATTGACGTCAGTCATCCAATTATTGTCTGATGATATAAAGAGCTAGAACAACAGACAATTTCAACAGACCTTCTACGGCTACAACCATTTCGTAAAACGGCAGCGAAGAAGCGAGATATATATGTGATATATACATACTTCTTCAAAAGACAACTTTAGCTGGAACATGTACTCTACTGATGTAAGCATATAAAATTAGATATTTGTATGTATGTAACGTCATTTATTCATTTCATAATATGTACAGTAAATGCCTTTTTTTTAACCGACTTCACAAAGGAAGGAAGTTATACATCCATATTGTATGTATGTTGTTTTTTCATCTTTGACGACATTTTCATTCATTTCAACCCATGTTTCTTTCCCTCGGTCCAGCATTACCTCGGATAATCGAGGCTCTGCTGTATATATATATATATATATGTGTGTGTGTGTGTGTGTATGTGTGTATGTATGTATGTATGTATGTATGTATATAAATACATAGATAAAAAGATATATATAGATGTATAAAGTATATATAGAGTGAAGTACAAAAAAGGGAAAAAACAAAAAATACCCACTAACAACTGCAAGAAATTACGATTAGGCTGTGCGGGAAAGAATCAACTGTCAAACAGTGAATTAGGTTAAAAAAAAAATGTTTTTAATATGAACTGCCGATGTGTCCGTGCATATCTGAATGCAATAATATTTTGATTCGGCCTTTACTTGAAGAGAGTTATTAAGCAGTTCCGAAGTACTGCTTAAAACTGTGTGCATACAAGCAGGATTTTTTAAACATTTTTTTAAATTTTAATAATAAAAGCTACGGGAAGTTTTTTCCTTCTTGCTCCAATAAAATTAATTAGTAACAAACTAATATTAGTTATTGGAAAATAACCATAAGAAATTATGTAACCCATTGTAGGCAGGTCTTAACCTGTCAAGTGATTTTTGTTTCTCAAACGACTGATAAATTGTAACTAACCAAAAATGACAATCTATGACGTAGTCAAGAATGTGCAAGATAAAGTGCGATCGTTTGTTTTGATGAACATGTTCTTGCATTCAAAAGGCTGAAGTTCTGACGGTAATCAACTTCTTCATAATTTCTAAACATTTCCAAACGGAACATCCACTTAGCATGTTCACGTCGTTTGACTTAGATATTCAAAAATCTGGTGGGGTTTTTAAAGCTAAAAGTACCGTAAAAGGGGGCAATTTTGCGCGATATTTTGAGGTTTTTTCAGAACACATATATCCTGCTATACATTAATCACTGTGAAATTTTTACGCAACACACCAAGACATCTTGGCTGTCCAATGCTGTCAGAAGTTTTTTTTTTCTTTACAGAAATGGAGGGGGACTTTCTTTTCATGTGGCACAAAGATATACCCGGTTGTATACGAAGTTGTACCACTCTATTTTCTGTGTCTAAAACACATTGAAAATTAATGTGGCACAATCTTGACTATGTTGTTTTTCGTACTCAGATCAGCTACTATGCTATGAACAGAGAAATAAATCTATTCCTATGATTTTGATGGTTTTTCTTTTTTTTATTTTTTTTCATCAATTTTGAAGTGTGAAAAATGAAAGAAGACGAGTTTTTAAATTTTTCAATGATAAACTGTTTCAAAATATTACGTTACAAAATAAAATATTAAATCGTATGAAAACACTTTGAATTTTATGAAGAGATTCATATCGACTTAGTGTAACCAATTGCCAATGTGTCTTGGTGAGCTAATGCCCTTCACAACTTGTTTTTGGCGATACTACACTACATCCTAAGGGTTTGGCCATGACTAAAACTTGCCTTTCTCCATTGTAAATACTAGCGTTTCTTCTTTATCGACAATCTCACCAACTTTAAGCTCAGGGTACAGTTCCTACTGTTATTTGCAATTACATAAGCGTCTGTGATGATTTTCTACTGTCTTTTGTGTGGCATTTTGAAAGTGCATCACTACATTGTCATCAATAAACAAGAAATTCCATCTAGGACTATACGAGCCTACTTTCCTGTATACACCCAAATTCAAATTTATAATCTAACTATCTCTTTATCTCTTTCTCATCTAGCTTTAGTTCTTAATTACTTCAAATATAGCTTTTTCAACGGATAATACATATTCATTCACTCAATCATTCATTCGTTCATTTATTCAGTCCTTCATTTATTCATTCATTCATTTACTCATTCATGCATTTATTCCCTCATTTATTTATTTTATCATTTATTCACTCATTTATTCATTCTTTCATTCACTCTTTCACTCATTCATTTATTCAATTATTCATTGAGAATTATCCTTGAAATTCCCGATCAAAAAATTTCGTGGGAAAATAGGCTCCTTCAGTTCATGTTGAAATTCGTAGCTGTACATGTTCTGCTTCGTAATATCTTTCCGATAAAGTTTGTTGCAAGCAAATCCATTGGTTAGATCAGGAATTATATGGGGTTGAAATTTCCCCGCAATAGCTAATGTTAATTTTTGGAACTGTTCAAAAATGAACAAAAATTGTTCGAACAATATTTCACGCCGAGAGCTTCTTCCAATAAGCTTGCTCATAGGAACTTGGATCTTTTGCCCAGAATTACATAATTTACTGCATTTTTGCCCATAGGCGCTAATGTTTTTTTCTTTTTAACTGTTCAAAAATGAAAAAAAAAATTGTTCAAATCTATATTTCACGCGGAGAGCTTCTTCCAATGAGCTTGCTCATAGGAGAAGTTCATTCCTTTTGGCATCTAGGCGCTAATGTTATTATTATTTTTTTTTTTTTGAATTGTTCAAATAAAAAATATGGAAATGAGATGTCCTTGCACAAATCTTTCAAATATAAAAATAATTTTTCGAATAGGACAATTCGTTCAAAAGTTATTAGGGGGGGGGGGGCAGACTGACCGACAGACATTTTCCAAATCTTAAACCCTACTTTCATGTTTTTTATTTTTCAATTTTTACTTAATTACTTAACTTATTTTTCACGATACATTAAGCCTTCTTCCATGCTTTATTATTATTTTTTTTTTACTTTTACGGGAAAGTAGGCTAAAAAGGGATTGAAGCTCAAAATGTAAGAAAAAATTAACTGACACAAAGTCGTACCCCAAAATTGTCATTTTTGATAACATGTGATCATATGACAAAACGAACACATATTTTGAATTGTTCAATGCAGCAAATTGTAGATAATATTATCGTGAATTAAGGCATAAATTTACCATATCTCCAGAGGAACAACTAATATCAGACTCTCCTCGTATCCTAAAAACCTACAAACACTGGGATCTCAAAACAATATTTTTCGATAACCACAACTAAATACATGGTCGTTTAGTTTCAACATTATCATCGCTGCCGTCACGATCTCTTACAAACCTTTTATTGCATTTCTACTACTGATAGAACGCATTAGCGTCTGGGATCCGTGTATGGCAAAATGTTGCAACCTTGGTGCAAAGTTGCTCCACTTTATGGTATTTTTTTTTTTTCAAACGCGATTTCTCTCCACGTATCAGAAGTGGGCCAAACGTGGGTTCTACGTTCTTAACGGTAGCATAATTAGCATTATAACTCACGGCCACCCGCTCCATGCTAAAGCAATCCCAAGGCCTCGGCTAACAGGTAGGGTACTGGTGGAGATAAGTATTATAAATCATGTATTTTATATGCGCAGTTATTATCATATTTGTAAAGCTTAAGTTTGAAAGTTAGCCTCATTTCTAGTAATTTGATTTTTATCCAGGCTATTTATCACTTAGGTAAATAATTAAAAGAAGTACGCAAACAAAACGGTTTTTGTAAATATATGTTCGAAATATTACGTGCATTACCGTAGTTGTGATAATAAACGCTTTGCTATATTAAAAAACCATCAGGTTACAAATCTTTGGTTTAAATTGTTTTGTAAACGAATCCATTTTATTCTACCATAAACCAATGAATATCTTTTAAAATGAGCAGGGTCGTTTTGAAAGATATTCCAATTTGACAGGAAAGCAATCTAAACAAATTGTCACAAGATTATGATCAAAATTATCTTATATAGGTTCATTTTAAATTATGTTCAAGGCAAGGTTCCTTCTAACGCTGTAGTATGCTATAAATGTACACTTAAAGACGTTAAATGTTTAAAAATTCTGCATTCACTAAAATCAGTTGAGTATATGACTAACATTTGAGGTGAAAAGAAAAACTGTAAGAAAAAGGGCAATTTTCTGGTAAATAAAAGGGAATACTTACCATTTACATCCAAAAAAGGAAGAAACTATTACGACGCAGAGGTAGTGCAAATATTGAAAAACGATTTTAAATGGCAGACGTAATTCAGAGTTTAGGAATCGTAAACTCTCGCAAGAAGCAGACAAGTTCATTTCAAGAAACATTCCGGCACGGACAAACCACATTGTCTTTGAAATATGCATCCCCAGTTGTAAGTAAAATGCAGATGGTTTCCGTAAAAGAGTCGTACATTTTTAACTTTATAACTGAATTTGCATTCGGAGAGAAAAATGCATTAAGTAAATATTGCAATTTTCACAATAATGTTGTGTCGCACGCGTTTTATTTATTTATTTATTTTTCTTTTTGTTTGCTCTTTTTGCTTTGCGTTTGTGAAGAAAAGTGTCTCACAGAGAAGTAACTTTTAGTTTGAAGGAAACGTGAAAACGTTTACTGATTTATTATTTTGTTGTCCATATATTTTTTCCTTATTTTCTGGTTATTGAAGGTAATGCTTATTTTTCAATTCAAGAATTCAAAAACTATGTAGTGTTTTTAACATTGTTACTACAAAAACGTGATTTTATTTTTCTTAACCTCCAATTTTATATTTTATTGCTACTTATTATACGTTTTTTTCAATTTTTAATTTTATAATTATGTCGATGTGTGTATGTTTAATCTGCGTTTGTCAGCACTAAATTGAGGTGCAAAGCAAAATTCACCCTGAGCCCTTGTGACCTTTATTTTGTATTACTCTGCACACACACTTTTGTACATGAATATTTCACATCACTCAAATATTCTACAACGTTACGTTTAGAATTTCTAAGCATGGTAAAATATTAATATGTAAGTATAACGCTTATTTGGTTGTGTGAAATTATAAAATTTTTCAGAATTAATTTACCAAAGAGTCGTCAATTGTATCGCACTATAATTTTGGCGGCGCCACTTTTCTAACGAATAAACAACGGAAAATTTGCTATAATAATACAAGTAGCATAGGTATTTAAGTGCTGATTTATTGAATTAAATTATTTAACATTATATTTGTCGAATGATACTGCATTGCGTATTTCGAAACGCATTTTAAAATTACTATTTTTTATTTATTTGCTATTAAGTATATGTCGAGTTTAGAATGAGTACTTCTGTTTTGAGACATATTGATTTAATGAACTTGAGACACACTAAATTAAATGCAAATGGTATTCTGAAACACTATGGTAAAATCTTTTACAAAATTATTTTGAAATATCAGTATTTAATAACATAAATATCCTATTTTTATGCATCCATAAAATATTGTTTTTAAACGCCAGTATTCAATTATGCTACCATTGTGCAGGAAATAAATTATTATTTTCGATTTTAACCTACAGTTTATGTAACATTACATCTATTATAAGGAAGGATCAGTATTATTATTTTCTAAATATTAGGTAGATTTAACAACGGATATTGTGATACATAAATCTTCAAAATTGGAACCAGACGTCTTTTTGAATATCTCTATTAAGAATTTTTTATGAATGACTTATTTAATTTAAATACATTGAAACTTGTCTAAAGAGTTAATGGAAATCTTTCACTTCGTGTAATGAAGATGTTTTGAAAAATACTAAGATGTTTAAAAATTTAAATAAATGTTGAGACACGGCGGCAAACTCGTACGCTGCAATAATGTGTCGCTATGGATACCTCATAAACAACGATTTCTCTATTCCATATGACGTCATAACACAATCAACATGGTGTATTCGTTCAGAGAAATTCTTATTGGTGAAATAAACGACATAGTGTAACTACGCCAAAGCCGAGAAGGGGGCGTTTTAATTAAACTGTGTAGAGCCAATAGGTAGGAAACTAGCACAAAACTGTTAAATAAAAATGAGTCCAGTAAGATAAGTAAAATCACTTTGAACATTAATGTATATCTTAATGTTTAAATGGAATTCTACAAAAGGCATTATTTTTTCACAATGTAAATACTTAATATATGTTTTCCTCAGTATTTATTTGCAGTTACACTTCTTAGTTTTTAATCAGAGGCCATTTATAAATGATGCCACACTTTTTTGTCACTATTTTTAATTCCTTCCTTCCCATTTGTCGCGAATTTACAACTCATATTTTTTTTGTTTATGTCACGATGAACTGTGACATTCTTTTTTATCCTGTGTAAAAATTATAATTGTTACTATTTTTTTTAATCTGATTCTTAAATTTTTGCAAAGAATCATTCAACGCTACCATTTTCCACTGAGAAGTGCATTCACTAAATTACACGAAAAGTGCAACTTTTTGAGAGACTTTATGCTGACCTTGGTCGAGTCGTTGACAGACCCCTGTCCTGAATTGTCATCTGCACCTCCCCTTTTTCCTCCTGTGTTGCTACGCCATACCATTATTGTGATGGCTCAACCGCTGGCTTCTCAAAATTGGGGTTGTGTTGTTTTTTTTTTTTTTAGGGAAGTTTGATGAAGGTTGTGGAAGAAACTCTAACCGTAGCATACCGCTTATAAAAGCGATCCCCCAAGCTGAGGGGATGCACTCACCCACTGACTTACACTGACTAACGCTCTGTGTTACGTGCGGATGACGAAGGTTTCTTGGCGCGGGGAGCTATTTTACCGGACTGTATTTTTTTGCCTCGGGGAGGGCCGATGCAAGTACGAGCGGTCTGGTCTCCCTTTGATCAGCCGGGAGAAGGCTGCCCTTTTCTGTAGTCCCCCAAAGTTTATCTCAACCTACCTGGGGAGCCAGATACGAACTCTCGTCGTAATACATGAACGAGTATTGTAGTGATATATGTATAAAGCAATCGCTGTTGAATAATTAGTAATGAAGACGCATAGTAAATATTTTCAAATAAAACTACGTGAAGCACATTGCTGCTGTTGGTGAGTCATTCTCTTTTTGTTTGCATAGTAAATATTTTCAAATAAAACTACGTGAAGCACATTGCTGCTGTTGGTGAGTCATTCTCTTTTTGTTTGTGTGTTTTTTTTTTTTTTTTTTAAATATTTTCTTCCATTTCCTCCTGGTTTGCAAGTAACCTATGTACTACCACTAGCGTTGAGGCCCTTATTTATTCCAAATTACATTTTCGGAAATTATCCTTTGGTGTTTCCCGACCATGAATATTCTTATTTAACGGGGAATTTTCGGCATGTATTATTAAAACATTCGTAAAAATTTTGCATTGTTTTTAAAATTATTATCCCCTAGGATCACTTGTAAAATTCCTTTTCTGGCAGGCATAATTCATTTGCAATTATATTACATTCGAGTAAAAATATATGGGAAGTTACTACGACAGTTCCCCTTTTTTTTTTTTTTTTTTAATTGCGTTTTTGTTTGAACCGATATTTTTACGATACATTAAGCCATTTTTCATACTTTTTAAAACACTTTTACGGGAAAGTAGGCTTAACACGTCCTTTTTTTTTTCGTTAATCGGAAAAGGGAAGATAAATTAAAAAGAAAAGTTAGTAATAAAATATGAATTGTATTGACGCTTTTTTTGTGAAATGTTATGAAAATGTTTAGTTTCTATAATGAAAATAATTTATCTTAAAAGATATGTAGTATATTAATACTCTTTACGGAAGTTGAAAGAATTCCTATTGCGTGTTGTTTTATTTACCTCATAGCGTGCTCCCCAGTTATGGATAGTAAAAAACTTACTTAATTGATGCATACTGCTAAAACCTCATGTATATATATATACAAGTTTTATGAACCATTGAGAGGAAATATCGATCACCAGGGAAAACACTAGCGCTTAAGTAATTGGAAAATACTAGTTTTTGCAGAAAACAAAGTTGCTTTAATGACATCCCTTTTTAAAGCAATTTGAACAAGAATCACAAATTGGAAACATAAAACTTTTTTACAACCCCGCATTTATTTACTCATAGTTTGTAAAATGTATTGTTTTACTGTGAAAAACAAAAGCTGCCCTCGAAAGAGCATATGCTCTTTAGAACTTGCGGACTGTTTGAAACGAGAATATTGAATGGAGGTAATTTTTGTTTTTCTATAATAACTATAACAGAATTAGTTATAAAAATCTGTTCGAAAGACAATGGAAATATTCTATAATATTGCTTATATTAATTTATGGCAAATCTGAATTCCAATGTCAAGATAGCTATAACGTGGACGAAACTGCAATGACAACATAAAATTTATAAAAAAATACCATTGAAAGACGTACTTTGGTAAACATTATTCTTGCTGCTGTGGTTATTGGCTACTCAGTTGTTCCATTTCTTGTTTTCTAGAAAAAAAATGAACCATCATTTCAATTATTTTTATTTTTTAAATGCCCCACAAGAAAGATAAGGCTTTGGTAATTTATAAGTCGGCTGACTGAGCAGAATTTTCAATACTTCGTGCGATACTTCATTGAAGTCATCAGAGTCATCAAAGAGAGATTCGACCTACTTATTCTGGACAAAACACATTGCATAAATTGCAAGTATTGGGAAATTCAATTTTGGTTTTTCACAAAAAATCACAAATATTGACACTGCTTCATGGGTCCAAAATAGAATGTTAACACGGTTTCATGACAACTGGAAAATGGCCATTCAGCTCGAGGATATCTTCGTTGATGACACTTTTTTGACATGTTGCATTTAAAGCCCGTTCAGGACCGGGAGCAAAAGCTAGTAGGAATATTACAATAAAATAAAAAAATAAGTATTGATTCCATCATTGGAAAATATTTGAACATGCTCTTACACAGATATCGATGACATATATAGCATCTAACTTTTTTCATTGCTTATAAAAACACTATCGCCTCTACAAATTAGCTACTATAGAAATCCATCAAGACCACAGAAACGGAATTCACTAGCTCAATAAACAGGTTTATTGATATTTAAAGAGACAAATAACTCCGAAGGAAAATATAAGTAGAAGAAAGTAACACATTGGAATACAAGAAGTTCCATGCCCAATAGCACCGTCAGTGATTGATCAGTAAGACGAAATTTATATAAAGATGGAGCCTTAAAAGAAGTAGATCTGATAGGAAAATATGATATGGGTTTCAGCATAAAAATCATAATATTATAAATAAAAATTCACTTCAGAAATCTAGTTTTTGAACAATTCTTCATAAATTACTTATACATTATTCAGTAGAGGTTTTGTACTTTTATAAGTTTCGCAGATATTTTCTCCTGTGAGATTTGCTCTGCAGCACTGAAAGGATCATTACAAAAGTAATATTTCCAGAAGAGATGTTTCCAATACAAAAGTATAAATTGGAAGGCAATGAGAATACTATGTCAGTATTGCTTGAAATATTTAGTTTTTCATGAGATTAAAAAAAATAACAGGAATTTTATTTAGGAAACAAACTAGATTCGAGCGAATTTTCTGTGATTGCTAACTAGATATTTGAATAAAACTTCACTCTGCTTACCATGAATATTTCAAATATATCTCAACATCTTTTTCTTTTTTCTGAAAGAAGTATTTAAAGTGTTATTATTTATGTATTTTGCTAGAAGATATTTTTAGTGGTATGCACTTATATTAGTTATCTTAAGAAAATAACCAACCACATCGTAAAGACTGTACAGCTATTTAAAGGAACTCCTGCATTTGAAACCACGTGCACTATAAAAGTACCGGAAGGAAACTGAATATTTCTGAACAGCTGCGTGGGGTCTTGTTTAAAACCATACAGTTTCTTGATAATAGTTTCTTGAGAGAGATAAGTCTTGTTTTCATGCACTCGGTACAACTACAGAAAGAGAAGCAATCATATATGTTAAGTTATGTAAGTACTTGCTAAAAATCCCTGCATCAAGTTTCTTGGTAACAGTTCTACGGAAAACTGCTTCTCTTTTTGCACTAATTAATTTCTGTAAAAACACAGAGAAATAGTATTAAAAACATAAATCGGTCGCGTTTTAAACCCTGAAATGTTGCAATTATAGCTTATTTGTGTTTCATACTCTGTTTTTAACAACATGGGAACAATCATAATTGTTTTCTTGGGATTAATTCATAATAGTTTTTACATGCGTATATTAGCATACCAGGACATGCATAATGGCTTAAAACAAAGTCTTCTGGGATTTAACCAACAAAATTCCTTTTTGGTAGGGCTCACGAAACAGCCTTCGTCGCTCTCGGTTTTTCTCGTTAACAACATTGCAACTGTTTTTTTATTCGTAAAATAATTTTGCAAATTTTTTTGTAGAATGAAAAGACATGCCAATTCACCTGCATTTCTGAGATAAAAAACAAAGCGCGTGCCTTTTCTGAGAGCACAATGTTGAGATATATCAGTTTTGCCTACGTTCATCCCGGACAGTTAAGCCACACTATGGCGAGACTTCCAGTTTGTCAGATTTATTTCCATAAAGCTTTGTGCCGTTATTATATTAACAAAACAAAAAAGAAAAAACTTTTCATTCTGCTTCCAAACATAATATAACAAAATGATTGTAAAATCCAAAGGGGAAAAAAATCAAAATCGCAAATGAACTAAGAAGTAGCACACTTTCTTCGTAATCCATAACAACAAGTACGAGACTTTCATCCTTGATGTTGAATTATTCAATATGAATAAAAACAACGTTAAAGGGTGCAAATAGGAGGTTTAAAGTTTGGCTTACTGATTCAGAGAAAATATTGAACCTTATGCCTAGAATGACGGACTGTGACTGTTAAATTATTTTACTATGAAAATGGACAACTTCGTTTATTCTAATGGCTGCAACAGAACACAGTGTCGTTCAGTCTGGTTTGACAGTGACCTTATTTTTTTACAACCGGTATGAATTCAAAATACTAAACAAATGCGACGGATAGCCGGACAATGACGCTTGCTCTTCGAAAGAGAAATAAGTTTTACATTTTGGCCTGAAAAAAGAAATGCAATGGTGTACTATCATACCCTCAGCTTTTGTAAAGGACTTAGAGAACATGCATTGGGCGCGTAATCTTATTTAAGTGAAACCTATTTGAGTGAAATTCTAAGAAGGGGCCCCACACTAGCTGCTTCTGTTTTCTAGGTATACGTAAATTTTCAGTTTGTCTAGTGTGATAACGCGTTTTTCTTATAGATGTACAGATTATATTATTTTGTCTTTCTTCAAAATCAAAATTATATTTTACGCAGTATAATTTCTATTAATATTTGTACTCAAATTATCTGTTCTTCGATCGAAAAAAAAAGAAAGACGAAAAGGTACTGATATTAAAGAAACATATCACGTTGAACATTGTATATATTGATAAAGTTTAAAAAAAAAAGCGGGAAAAGTAAAACAAAATAAAGAAACTGCAAAGGATATATTTTTATCAAGTGAAAAATAAACGGTGATATAGAAATACAAAATTACTATATTTATTTGTGCAAGGTTTCGGGATGGCAACATAGGGACAAAAACAAATATGAAAGCATACATATACGTAAAAAGAAACGTTGTCCTGGGGGAAAAAGAAGTTTATTAAATTTGACTTAAATGTTTAGAAGTTACTCCTCAAACATAAACAGCTACCTAGGGAAAAGGAAGCAACGGCTAATTGAATCCAGTAGGAGGAGATCGATTCATGCCAAGCTCATTGAAAAAGAAAAAAAATGCGATGTTGGAGTTTGTAAGAAAATATAATGATGGGGGAACTTGTTATTTAAGTAAGGGCTTACGCTTTGTTTACAATATCTTTTAGGTTTTAAAAATGTGCTTAGCAAGAGTAATATGCTGGGCATGCATTTGTATGATTATTTTAATGTACTTGTTTGGAAGATATATGCCAATATTTACTTTATACTTCCAGTAAATGTTTAACAGAACAAAAGGCGGATACTAAAGCAGACAAGGTTTGATTTATTTTTGCAACCTATTTATATGTGCTATAAAAATAGTTGGCTTTGATACGATATATTGAAATTTTCTTCTTTTTAGTTGATTACTAAAATTTTGCAACTGCTAAAGTGCTAAAAATAAAAAGTATTTCTTACAGAGTTTATACTAATGTCCTCCAAACTTATGAAGCCTATGAGAAACTTCGCCGTTTTCAAATTTTACTACGAGCAGCTTACCATCCCTCTCCCCTCCCTTCCAAAAAAAACAGTTATTTTCTAAATGCCAAAAAAAAAAAAAACACGTTAATTATTATATTGGCCGTTATCACAATTTCACATGTTTATGCCATCAAACATTCTTAAGTTTATTCTGAGCCACAAGCTATGCATTGGTGGAATATGGAAAATTTGCTTTCAGATGTTCATGAATTTCTCAGATAACATACTGTTTAAGAATAAAATAATAAATTAACTTTCTGCTAAGTAAACTATAATAAAAAATAATTTCACGTTAAGAAAGCACAAATTAGCATTAAAATGCAGACATATGTTTCGGGATTGCTTGGAATCCCTTTTTCAACTGTGGTCTTTTTTGCTTCGTTTAATTTCATATCCCTTTTTTACTTCGTGTACTTTCAACTGGGTTCGTTTGTTGCTTTCTTATTGGTGCCTTCCCTGCTACTTCTACTTCCACTTCACGCTGCCTTTATTCTCATTGGTTTGGAGATAAATGTTAGGCTATATAAGTCTTTTTTTGTTGTTGTTGTTGTTGTTGTTCTGTCTGCTTCATTTGGATGTTTTGCATCTAGAAGCTCCCTGTCGCATTGAAAAAGGGATTTTAAGCAATCCCGAAACATATGTCTGCATTTTAATGTTAATTTGTGCTTTCTTAACGTGAAAATATTTTTAATTACAATATACTGTTTAATACCTTAAATCTACATGTAATTTATAAATAATATATCTGTTACAGTTGATGAATTATTAATCTACAAAATTTGCAAGAAAGCACTTCTTTTTTTTATTATTTGCAGTTCTTTAAAATGCTGTAATTTTAATCCTATTGGAGTCTAGATAGTTGTGTAGACGGTCATTTTGACGGTTAATTTGGTATGTAACTTGATTACAGTTTGCTTAAAAAAGTCTCCGATAAATTTTCCAATAAAAAATTTAGTAAAAGTATCTTTCGAGACATATTTTTTCAATTAGAAAAATATATTTACTGAAAAATATTTTTACTAATGAATTCGTTCAGCCATACATTTTAAGCCTGGGGCTAGTGTGGGATCGGCAATTAGCGCAAATGATGCATGACTTTTCTTTTTCTAATTTCTGTTAAAAATTCTGATTTTTTTTTTTTTTTTTTAATTAACTTTTTTTTTTTTTTTTGCTGATAATACTTGTTTTTAAAATCTATTAAGGAAATATATCGTAAACAAATTGAGTGAAACTATAATAGGATTAGCACCTATGTCATATAATATGCTATAAATGATTTTTTTAATGTAATAAACATTACGTCTTGTTGAAAAAAAACCTAGAAAGAGCTCAAATGACGTACTGTTACGATGTGTATTAGTACCCGTAAAAAAGTAAATGAAAATTGTAGCTTCATAGATAGATAAAATGAAATGGCATTGTTGCTGCTTAAGAAACAAAATTGATTTAAATATGGAAAAAAAATCTATATAAATAAAATAGATATTTTGTTGATTCGTTTGCCTTCTGGTAAGATGAAAAGGTGTATAAATACGAAATTTTCATTGCAGGTACCTTAGGTCCGGTCCTCGGGCATCTCGAAACGTTTTTGGAAAATTCGAATTTTGTTCTTTTTTGCCTACTTTCCGGTAAAAGCAAAAAAAAAAAAAAAAAATTAGAATAATAAAGCATGAAATAACGCTTAATGGTATCGTAAAAATACCGTGAAAAAAAATACCGTAAAGAAAAGTAAAAAAGTGAAGTAATTAAATAAAAGTTGAAGAATAAAAAATTCGAAAGAAGGGTTTTGCGATGAGGAAATGTGTGCCTGTCGGTGTGTAGCTCTTTCTGTCTGTCGGTCTGAGCCCCCCCCCCCCCTAAAAACTTTTGAACGAATTGTCCGATTCGAAAAATTCTATTTGCATTCGAAAGATTTCGGCGAGACCATATCATTTGCATACTTTGCATTCTCATTTTAACAAATTTTCCTTCAATGTTGAGCAGTTCAAAAAATTTTAACATTAGCTCCTACGGGCAAAAATGAAGCAAATTATGTAAACTCTGGGCAAAAGATCCAAGTTCCTATGAGAAAGCTTATTGGAAGAAACTCTCGGCTTAAAATATCGATTTGAACAACAATTTTTGTTCATTTTTTAACAATTAAAAAAAATAATAACATTAGCGCCTACGGGGAAATTTCAATCCCATATAAATCCTGATCTCACCGACGGATTTGCTTGCAACAAACTTTATCGTAAAGATGTTACGATGTAGATGTAACACGCACAGATACGAAGTTTAACAAGAACTGAACGAGCCTATTTTCTTACGAAATATTTTGATCGGGATTTTTAAGAATATTTCTCAATGAATAGATGAATGAGTGAAAGGATGATTGAATGAATAAATTAACGAGTGAAAGAATGAATGAATGAATTAATTAATTAGTAGAAAATGAACGAATAAATAAATGAATGAGTGAAAAAATGAATGAATGAATAAATGAGTAAATGAATGACTGAATAAATGAGTAAATAAATGATTAATAAATAAATGTGTAAATGAAGAAAAATAAATAAATGAATGAATAAATACATGAATAAGTAAATGAATGAATGAATAAATGAAGGATTTAATAGTGAATGAATGAATGAGTGAGTGAACGAAGGATTATCCGTTGAAAAAGGTATATTTGAACTAATTAAGATTTGGTGTATATGGGAAAGTAGGTTCGTATAGTTCGTATACGCAACTTTTTCTTTTATTCTAATTTTAAGCAAATTTTGCAATTTTGGTTATATGCCATCTAAGAAACGTCGCACCTTTTCGATTTTGCAGCATGTTATTGCCCGTAAAACACTGCGTCAGATAATTTTTTTCTGAAGCTCGTAGAACAAGCGTAATGTTCATTTTTCGAATTTTAAAAAATAAGGCTTACCTCTGAATATATCTGCTTAGTTTGTATTTTCGCTAAAATAAAGATATTTTGTTAAGGAAACGTTCAGCTGATGTAAAACTAATGAAAATTCTTTTTTATTAAACCACGAACATATAATTTCCGCGCCAAAAGCTCATAATTTTATTTTCCTACGTGCCGTTAATTGCTTTTCAGCATTTGTTAACGTTTCGAAACTGCGCCAAAAAGCTTAATGAAATTCTTCTGAATCAATTTAATACGTGATTTGCACTATAGGATCATGGTGCATTTTCTCTATAGTACACATGGTGCTTTTCGCATCGATTTCCCAATCTGGCAGCAAAGTCTAGTCCCCCAAATGCCTATTTCTATAACTTTTGCGCTGTTAAACGTGTTACTGCCATACACAACTTTTACTCAATTTTCTCACTATTTAGACCGGATTTAGTTATCACTTTTCAAACTATTTTTTTTTTTGTCAGTACTGGTTAAGTGCTTAACAGTTGTTAAGTTAAATGTACATATTTATTGACAATTCTTATTGGTGCTTTTTTCCTTCTATTTCTTATTGTCTTAATAGTTGTTAAATGATTAAAGCACCGTTTTATTTAAGTTTTAGGAAATGTTGTTCATATTTCAACAGATTATGAGAGAGGGGTGGCAGGTTCCAGGACCCACTTCGTGCATTGCCGTTTAAAAGTGGGGCTGGTATTTGTACCCGTTTAAAATCACCACTTTTAGGTCACACAAGGGAAAAATAATGTTTCATATAATGTATGAATTGGTGTATTTTTTTTTAGAACATTTTTTAACTTAGTCAACGTAGCCCGCTACGCAACATAGCTGCGCGTGCTATGTCGCCCGCTCATAATGTGTTAATGGAGATTTTAGACAGGGTTTCGTTGTCAGTTTTCTATTTATAAATATTTTTTCAAAACATGCTAATTAATTAATTTTTAAAAATCAAATTTGTCATGCCAGCTAAACGAATCTTTCGTACAGTGGTGTAATCGGATCCCAGATATTTTAAAAGCGGTCAGACACTGGACATTCGATACTCTCGCCTTCGCCTCGCCCCTGTACATTGTCATTTTTCTTTTCGTTATTATACGTAAAATAGGGTGAAAAAACACTAAAAATGGAAAGCAAAATAACATTTATTACTCTGAGAACAAGTAACATCAATAGAATATACACGACTTCAAAGAAAAATTAAAAATTAAGCAGATATTTTTGATATGTAACTATACAACCATAGGGGGAAATGTTGAGCTGGATTAGAAAATTTATTCTCAATATAAAATTACAATACTGAATAGGTAAAATATGGAGTGTAAAATAAATTGAAAATTAAAATTAAAGATTTATGTTTCTATAATCATTTACTGTATCAATTATAAAATCCTTAACAACTTTGTGTTTTAAATTTCTTGAATTTGTCAATTGAATCAGACAGTCCAGTCATCAATGTAAAATATAAAAAGATTTTTTTTTCGTTTGTATCTATAATTTTATCCGAAACAAAAACAGAATGAAAAAAAATGCATTCATCGTTGTCTCTGCAACTTTTTCAATTTAGCTTGAACATTTTATTTTTAATGTCATCGGTTTTAAAGAAAAAGTTTATTATTTTTCATCTGTTCAAAAGTAGCCTTAAAATAATTACTAAATCGAAAAACCCTTTTATATACATGCTCTACATCAGAAGTTCTTTTTGATGAGATAAGTCCAAAGCCAATCCCGCGGTTAAATGAGGATTAATAAAGAAATCAAATTTCCTCGTAAAGCCTCGTAATGCTGTTTAATGCTTCAAAGAAAAACGTGAGGCATGAGAATGATATGTTGATGTTTCCTGCAGTCTTTGTTTCGGATTATTCCTTCCGAAGTCAATAGGATGGGAGAAGGTGACCGACACACCTCCTCTTACTAATAAGCCTGCTCTCATGCTTTTTAAATATTCATTGACTTTCTTCGAATTCTTATTCATATATTTTTCCTGCGAGGTGTAAAAACAACTTTTATGGTAAAGAACGCTAATAGTAAAACACAACAAACAATTTTGACACAAGGTTCATGGCTCCTCTATTTTCATATTTTCTCCTGTGGCCCCCTAGATTTTTTTCTGTGCTCCCCGAGGGAGCCATATGGCTCCTGTTGAGAAACTCTGATTTTAGAGACGGTTAGCCGTGCTGTAATGGGGTTTTCAGGGGCCGTTATTCTTATTATGATTGGGATTTTTAGATGAATTGTTGGCAATATTTAAGAACTGTTTTCTGTAGCTCATCGTTATTTGTCTAATAAGAATATATGAAATGAGGATTTAAAGAAAATTGTTATTCTAACGCACATTTTATGGGAGCTTCTCATCTTCTAATCGGATTTTTTTACTAAATTTCTCCGTACTTATTCACGACTAAATCTTAGACTTGCCCCACATGCTTTTTTTATTTTCTCCGACAGGGAATAATGCAATGTTCGAGGTAGCCAACGCAACTCTGGAACGTCAGCTAAAATATATAGGGTACCTGTACCCAATATGGACACCTTAAGGAAAATGTATTTTTTCACCCCCGTATACACGTCATAGGACTCCAAAAATGTATGACCACTATCCCTGGACTATTGACTATCATTATTAAAATTAGCGACCTTGTAATTATCCTGGTTTATTTTAAATGATAAAAACAAAAAAAAATTACAAGTGTCCATATAAGGAACCACTGTGACTAATATGGATATGCATGTCCATATTCGGGCAGGTGGCTTCTTATTCACCTACTACGCAGGGTGTATGGAAGATACTCTTCCAAGGGGTTTTAGAGGAGAGGGCATAAAAAAAATATAGCTTAAAATATTGCAGGGCAGGAGTGGGGCAACGTAAATAGCTTCATAACATGACTTTAGAAAAAGGGGGGACATTTTCGGTTGTGGCTCTTCGAAGAGCCACGCAAAGCACCTCAGTTACTACAAAATATTATGAAATAATATACTTGCTTTTGCTTAGCTTTATTACAACTGTCTGCAGACTGAACATCTGCTATTACTCCGTCCTCACACGATGGACAAATAAAATCTTCATCATGGGCGCTAAGTCCCACACAGTCCTCATGGGCATGTCTGCCGCATTTGATGCATGGCCACGTGTCTTCAAAAGCATCAATTAAAAATACATATAAACATTCATTTATTATGAATTAGCAAAACAAAATAACATTAAACAGATAATTTACAAATTTGTGAATCAATCTGAAGATTCACTTGCTGTACTTCATCAACAAAGGAGATCTGGTACTGCTTCTTATGAAGTATTGATGCTGTAGCAAACATGTGGCCATGCATCAACTGCGGCAGAGATGTCCATGAGAACTGTGTGGGACTTAGCGCCCATGATGAAGAAGTTTTTATTTGGACATAAGGTGTCCATATTGGGAATCGGGTGTAGTTTTACTAAATCTCATAATAAATAAACAAAGAAAACATTTTTAAGAAATATATTCAATAGCAATAGAAAATATGTCTTATAGGCTTTCTAAAACACTCCAATTTTCAATAATTAAAGCAATTTTACCATATCTAATACGAATTTAAACTTACTAGTAATTACTATCAGCACACCACGAAAAAACAAGTTTCCTTCAAAATGGCGATCAACGCGCTTTTTTTCACTTTCCTGGCTAAATTATCTTTTCAACTGCTTTTCTTCACGGACATGTAGTGCTATTTCTCGATCAAATTTGTTACTTTTAAAGATATTAGGGGTGCCCCTATTGGGTACAAGTACCTTATACTTAAAAACCCTTAACAATGACCATACTGCCCATGCAAGCTATTGCGCAAATTTGCTTTTCAGCGTTATTTCAACAAATTTCTGAACGAGCTAATAATTTAGTAGTAAGATTATGCGTCTCATTGGTTTAATCTCTTTTGTATGTCTGAAAACTCTCAACAATAAACATATTGCATATGCAAGATATTGCGCAAATTGCACTTTACAACGTTAGACTTGTACAAATTTGTACACAGAACTTATAAAGCCTATACGCAAATACGATAGAATCCTTTCATGTCAATTGAACATACCCTCAAATTCAGTGTCCAAATGTTGTACAGTTCACTAAAAGCTAATTTTACATTCTATGTGTAATGAAGAGCAAAGATTTGATTGATTTTGCAAAGTTGCCTTTTTTTTATTTTACAAAGACATGGATTACAACTAAAAGGTAACAATCCTAATCTTGTTATTGCTGGCATAAATTAAAAATTATTTTAACACCAAAGAACATTGACATGAATATTTCATTCAAAACAAAAAAAAAATTACAAGTGTCCATATTAGGAACCATCTGTCCCTATTATGGACATGCATGTCCATATTAGAGACAGGTGGCTTCTTATTGACCTACTACAGAGGGTGTATGGAAGATACTCTTCCAAGGGATTTTAGAGGAGAGGGGATAAAAAAATGTAGCTTAAAGTATTGCGGGGCATAAGTGGGGCACAGTAAATATCTTCATAGCATGCACTTTATAGAAGGGAAAGGGGCATTTTCGGTTGTGGCTCTTCGAAGAGCTATGCAAAGCACCTCAGTTACTACAAAATATTATTAAATAATATAGTTGCTTTTGCTTAGATTTATTGCATCTGTCTGCAGACTGAAAATCTGCTATTACTCAGTCCTCACACAATGGACAAATAAAAACTTCATCATGGGCGCTAAGTCCCACACAGTCCTCATGGGCATATCTGCCGCATTTAATGCATGGCCGCATGTCTTTAAAAGCATCAATTAAAAATACATATAAACATTCATTTATTATGAATTAGCAACACAGCATAACATTAAACAGATATTTTACAAATTTGTGAATCACTTGAAGATTCACTTGCTGTACTTCATCAACAAAGGAAAAATGGTACTGCTTCTTAAGAAGTATTGGTGCTGTTGCAGAAAATGTGGCCATGCATCAACTGCGGCAGAGATGTCTATGAGAACTGTGTGGGACTTAGCGCCCATGATGAAGAAGTTTTTATTTGGAGATAAGGTGTCCCTATTGGGAATCGGGCGTAGTTTTACTAAATCTTGTAATAAATAAACGAAGAAAACATTTTTAAGCAATATATTCAATAGCAATCGAAAATTTGTTTTATCAGCTTTCTAAAACACTCCAGTTTTCAATAATTAAAATAATTTTACCATATCTAATACGAATTTAAATTTACCAGTAATTACGATAAGCACCCCACGAAAAAACAAGTTTCCTTCAAAATGACGATCAACGTGCTTTTTTTTCACTTTCCCGGCTAAATTATCTTTTCAACTGCTTTTCTTCACGGACATGTAGTGCTATTTCTCTATCAAATTTGTTACTTTTAAAGATATTGGGGTGTCCATATTGAGAGCACTGTCCATATTGGGTACAAGTACCTTATATATATATGCGTGTGTGGAGGAGAGAAACTACTCAACCCCTCTTGACAACCTGATCACGCGCGCGTTCGCACGGAGACCGTAGAGGAGAGACGAGAAAGCCGGACAGACGTGCAGATTGTAAGGAATATCCACGTAGACGTAACCCTAACTTTTAGAAGTATTATCATCGGCCTTAACACGGCCAGAATGCTTATTTGTATCTATGTGTTCATGTGAATGTTTCAACTGTCCTGTCTTCAATAAACCTGTGTTCGTCTCAAAACACGGATTGATTCTTGGCTAATGGAAGGGACTACACCTTACATATATATTGTTTTTAACAGTAACAAGGAACTTTGTCAAAAATTATATCAGTTCAATCTAAAATTGTATTGCAATTACGTAATAACACGCCTTCAGTAGGGTTAAATATTGCTAAACACCACCGTCTTTCATTTCCAATATATTGTAAAGCTTCCATACAACAACTGCACACATGCGCGCATGAATTTGTTACTTGATCTTGTGGAATTTAACTTACGGGAAGTTTTAATCATATTAGCACTGCAGAGAACTAAATGATTAATTAAATTAGCACTAAATTCACTTTAATTATAACATAACATTGAATACCCACACCTCATGCGCTTGCTACAGATAAAAGTTGCTTTAATGATTGGCATTGATAAAGCACTTATTTGTTCACAAAAATTTATTTTAATATCAAATCACTTATCGTGCCTTTCTACAGTACTTAAAAATTTAAACGGTAATATACGTGAATAAATTATTAAAACGTTTAGAAATTTCAACTTGAATATGTTTCTCTGCATTTAGTGATTAATTTTAAGCATGAGTGTTTGATTATTCAAACTAGAAAGAATAATCACTTCTGATACTTAAATCGTGACAATGTTGGAGCGAAATTGTTTTCAAACATTCAATTACAGTTGAGAAAGATTAAAAGTCCAATTTCCATTTCCTGGTATAGCTTCCAAAACTTATGATGTGTTTTCAAAGTGGGACGAAATTAGCATAAGAAGCCAATTTGAAATTTTGCTTTGCAAAGCCATAAGTCCTACGCTATTAATCTTTTTTCTTCCAAGTCAAAAGACGAATTTAAAACACTGTGCTATTATAGGCTGTGTTTATACTTTTATTGAAAAGTATACTCCCGAACTGAAATCATAGCATGTTTATTTTGATTTTTCAAAGTTTAAATTAAGATATCAAATATATTTGTATTTTCTATTCCAAATTTACATCATATTTTTTTTAATAATTAGTAGGTTTTTTTTTTTTCTTTTTAGCTTCATAGTTTAGATTGCTCTGAATTTTGTTTGTGCATAGTTTTCACTTTTCAGTTTCACAGTGTAACTTGTGGAATACATTGCAAAATCATTTAGGTCTTAAAACAAAATTAATCGGAACCAATTGCATATGATACCTTGAAACAATTTCGCAGCGTATGTTATCCTTAATTCATATTTTTCTCTCTTTCTTCTTTTAACTGCGATTCGATCCGCATTTATATACATTTATGCTAAACATTTATGGCATAGTTTATTAAACAACAACAACAAAAAAAAAAAAAACGTTGAACATAGGAAGAATCAACGTTGAAGATAGGAAAATCAACTTAATGCACTCAGTGCGCTGCTTTGATTTTTTATTAACACCGAATTATATGTGCAGTGGACATTTATATACATAGTATGCCCTTATGCATGTACCCCGTGTTGACAGTAATTAAAAACAATTCTCGTTGTCATAACAATCTCGTTTTCAGAAAGGAATGAAAAATCAAGATATTTAAATTCTGATGGAAATGTCCATATTCATTATAATATATTCAAAGAAATAGCTACATTTTGAATAAGTAGCTACTAGCAAAAAAAGGGGGGGGAGAAGAGATAAATCTCATTTAATAAACTAAATTTTTCTTTGAATATGTTTATTCATTCTGTAGCCGAGTGATACTATACTATTATCAAACGGTTGGTTTTCTTGAGAACCAAATGCTATGCGACTTCTTTCTTTCTCTCTCAAGAGTTGTGTGCTACATACCCGATCTTTAACGAAGTATTCGCGATAAGCAGTTATTAGCAAATCTGAAACTTTATGAGTGAAAGTAAATAATACCTAACACTACTGCTAAAAGTACCTACGCATCTTAATTTTGCGACTTTACCGCTGCACAAACACCTAATAAAGTCATTCTAAACTGTAGAAAATAATAATTGCACGTTTATTTAAGCACAGATGAACATTAATGAGCTTAAGTAATAGTGCAATTATTATTTTTTGCAGTTACTTGTGCACAAAGTTCCTTTGTTATTAAAGTCAATCTTGTAAGGTTTGTTATTTGCTTTTAAATAGTACAAAAATGAATCGTATAAACCAATTCATTAAATACTAGTCTATCCATGTGGAATTCCGCTCTAATTGGGAGAAAGAACATTATGAAGAAGAAAAGTGCAAAAGAATACATGTAATTGAACACAACAGTACAAATAGCTGTTTTCCCCCCACTATTATTTAAATATTCAAAATAACAAAAATTTCACAATAATAATGATAATTATTTTTATTATTAGTATACACAGCATTAAAATACAATAACGAAACAATTCCAATACTTAAAGTATAGTTACTGTTGGTTGGTTAGGCTGTACACATTCACAATATAAATGAGTGAATATAGCCTAACGATTGAATACGTTTAACACCGAGACGCAACTAAAATGTCCAATTTTCTGCACAATACAAACAGAAGATTTTTTCTTTGTTTACTTGATAGCAGATGGCACCAGCCTACACAACACTAATTTGACATCCATTAAAGGACCTCTTCGTAGATTATTTTAAATCTCAAATTTAATAGAAACGGTATATTTTTAGACCGTGGGTCTATTTTTCGTCATTAGGCGGCACGATAAGTTTTAAAGTAAGGGGTAAATCATGGAATTTGATAAAGAAGATATCGCGGAGCTACAAAAAAAAAAAAAAAAAAAAACAAGCTAGAGAAATAACATATAAAGATATTACCTAATTTTAGAAAAAATGTATACAACAATGACTTTACATGAATAGATATTAGAACATACAGACCTGTATCTTCCTCAAGTTTTGTCATTAAAAAAGATGTATATTTTACTAGCAAGCCTCAATTACCTTTTCGTAAATTATTATTTTACAACAGAAAAGACAAATGTGTTTTTACACTTCTGGCAGCGAGTTCGAAAACTCTGAGACTGGTCTATGAAGTTTAACATTGAGTGGGCGTGATGCTGTCGTCGAAAAAAGCTATTTTTAAAGGAACTCTAATAAATAATAAAATTAAGTCAGACCTCAAAAAGCTGAAGTTTTTTTTATTTTTTCAGGAAAACAATCGTATCGAAAAAACGAAAATGGCACTTCTGTTGAAGTTCAACTTCCTAGCTATTAAAAAGAAATTTAATAAACTGTCTTTCGATATCAGAAAATTGCTCTTTTCTCTTATTTTTTTTTTCTGTGTTCTAATAAAGAACATTCTTCTTTTTCTGGTTCTCCAAGCTGTTTTGTATTGTCCAAAGATTCTATTTTAGTTAATATTTTCCTTATATATTTTGCTCAGATAAATGATCTTTTTTTAGGGCTTCCTTAAGGCTCCCTTTAATAGTAAAATTTTAATTTTGCTAGCTTTTAAACTGTATGTTGTTTAAAGTTTCTTCTTCATAGCATCTTTTTTTAAAAATTAACAGAAAAATATATCTGAACTTGAGTTCTTGTTCACTGGTTTCCCATTTAAAAAATTAGTTAGACCTACAGTTATTTATTTCTTCATAACGATACGTTCATAAATGCACATAGATAGTACGGGACATTTTAAATAATTTTAAAAAATTGTTGTCTGGAATTATATTTCTGGATATAAAACTCTTCTGTTGCATTAAAAAAAATCTGAAAGTAAAACAATACACAATAAAAATATCTTACATTATCTTTAAATTATTTTTAAAAAAAATAAGAGTTAAAAATTATAAAGAAAAAAACATTTGCAGACATGCCTGTTACTTTTTTTGCCATAAAGGGCTTGCTTTTTACATTAACTAAAATGTAAGATCATGTAAACTTGTACCATTCTTATATCTCCAAATTTATCACCAGTTTAGATTAGTTCCGTTCATGAAAATTGATGAAACGTGTGTAGGATGGTTGGACAATATTGCATATCTTGGGGAACATCAAATCTTTTCAATGACCCTTTCAAAATAAATAAGTATCTAAATAAATACTTTCCTTAACATCCGGTTGGAAAGGGGAAATGCCCTGCAATGACAACGACCGCTGACGCAATTTGATAGATATCCTCAACCGTTTTAATGATAACAGTTGGATGGAAATGTTTTCAAGCATTTAATTAAGTAACAGAAAGGTCCAAAGTCAAACTTCTATTCAATGGTTTCTAAAACTTATGATGTGTTCTCAAAGTGGGACAAAATCAGCATAAAACATCACTTTGCAATTTTAACTTCCTGAAGGCTTAAGTCTTGCTTCATTAATGGTTTCTTCAATAAATTTGCGGAAAGACTTAACAACATCAGTGATTATGAATGACTATAATGTTTACACAAGTTTTTCTTCCCGCTTGTGTTGTTCTGTTTTGTTGAATCCCGAAGAAAAGCAACAAATTACATTCGAATTCATGTATCATTGGTAAGGAGTTCAAATAGTTTCCCTCCGAATATTAGATGCAGTAAACATTTGAAAGAAAAAGTAACATTTGTCTGATATATACTTCATCTGTTTCATGTTGGCTCAAATGAGCCATTTAGGTGTTAGCTTTTTTGAGAAGAAATTTGATTTATTTTCTTCTTGGTCTCTATAACCAAGTTTTTTTTGTCCTTATTATTATTATTATTATTATTTAATTAATTTATTTATTTATTTTTAACTGTCATGACATTTTGAGCAAAAAACAATCTTTGCTACAATCTTCCCGTCTTCACTTTGTGACTCCGGGAAGTATGGTATACATATATATATAGTTTATGTATGAAATTCAACCACATTAGTTTACAGAAATAAATCGACATGAACATGAAGTTTTTATCTCATCTCCGTCATGCTTGATTGACTTAACATGTTTTTGTCTTAGAAAGGTAGGAACACAACTGCGCTCACTAAAGTTACAATATTTTACTTGTTATATTTATCTGAAGCAATAAATGTTTTCCAAAGGCAAAAGCCAATTCAGTTATGCTACAATCCCAAATTGTTCCAAATGGTACGATTTTATGATTTCCTACATGAAAAGGTATCCTATATTTAGCTGTAAAAGTTTTGTAACAGAAAACGCGTCACATGATTTGTAATGAATTGCTTTAGGTATTAAAACCATAGTTAAATTAATTGTTTAATCAGAATTATTGTTACTATCATAAAATGGTGTTTTTCAAGAACACCACGTTCTTAGAATAGCTCAGAGTCAAAATGACTTAGATTTGAAGCATTGAGTTTTTATTTTCTAAGTAACCCCTTTCTCAAAAATGATCCGGTATGATCTCAATTTTGAGAAACCTCTAAGAATAAAAGAAAAGCAGAAGTTTCCTCATATTTAAGGTAACACTCTATCAGAAGTAATACAATATGCGCGAAGAAAAACTACGCAGTCGTTGAGAAGGGTAAATTGACGTCGATGCTGGGGAATCGAACTCGGTTCGTACGTACTCGATGTCCTTTTCCACTGTGGAGGAGGACATCGAGCGGTCTGAGACTTAGTTGCATTATGTAACAAACGCACCAGGTGCGAGCACTAAAGTACTTCCGTGCCAAATTTCTTCATAACCCAATCCAGAAGCACGTTAAATATCCACTTGTCCATTCTGTGTTTTTTTTTTTAATCCGACGGATAATTCATCTTGTATTCTGCTCCCAAGAGACGACCCAAATACTTGAATTGTGCTGACTCCTCACGCGGTAAATAGTTCCTTAATTTGAATATTGCTCTGAAGAAGTAATCATTAAACACAGCTCTATTAGTTATGAACGTAAAGTTAATGTATAAATGTTTTATTTATTGCAGTAAAAATAAAATAATATTTACCATTTCTGTGGCTAAAATTTCTAAGTAAGCATCAGTACTTTACACTAAGAACGACGTTTGCCCATCTTTAAGAAAATATTACGTAAAAGAAAAGTAATTTTCATTTTCTCATTTTTAAGCACATAACTTTTAACAGCGAGGATGTGTGTTCTAAGGTTTAAAGGCCTTAAACATTTGAACTAAATGCAGGATGATAATTAAATTGGAATCATTTACTTGTCATGCGCGTTTTGTTGTTTGCTAAATAGTTCAGTACCTTTGTTTATATTTTATAACCACAAAAAATGCTCATATGCATCGATATAATTGTCGACACCAGAAACGTGTACAAACAATCTGATGTTTCACAAAAGTTAAAATATTCTAAAATTTTATCTGCACAATATAATCCTTGTTAAAACTACAGCTACAATTTATCTGCGAGACATTTCAGCTCTCAAAATAAATAGTTAAATGAGTCCTTAAGAAACTGGATTTGCACAAAAGAAATCTACTTACATATACGAAACTATTTTCAAGCAAGACATTAAAAATGAAATACTGTTTTAAATTGGAAAATAAATTAAGAATTACACATAAATTACTTTATTTCGGCGGGTTGAAAATTGGAATGCAAAGACGCAATTAATCTTCTTATATGATAAAAAAAAAGGACGTAGTTTTCTCTTTTAGCCTTAGGGTTACTTAAAATTGAAGTGAGAATAATTTTATGTTTAGCTAAGATGGTAGAAAAGAGATTGTTCTTGATAATATTAAATTTCAGGCTCTTTTCATCTTTTTCGTTAATGAATAAAGCAAGCACAGAATAATACATTTCATCTTTTTATGAAATTCTGGATATTGCATGGATCTGTAGCCTTTGTAAAATGAAAAACGAATCATTTTAAAAGTAGGAAAAGACAAACATGTGAATAATTTATTGGAAAAATGAATGATTGAAATTGTTTAAAATCTTACGCTTTTGTCGTTTGCACGAATATTGCATGCTTAATTTACGTGTATTACATGCATAATTTAAGTGTTTTACATGCATAATTTGTAGTTCAATGACGTAACTGATTTTGTCTGATATCAGAATTTAATTAATACCACGCGGTATGATCAACAGTAACTTTTATGGTAAAGATGATTTGAAAATGAATATAAATGTTTGTATGGTATATTATTGGTTACTTCATTTTCCATTGCAGTGTATTCATAACTATTTTTTCAGATAGAAGAATATGCTAAAAAAAATGCTTCAATATTTGCAGCTACGAAAAGATTCTCTTTAAAAATGTTAAAATACATTAAATGCAGAGAAAATTGTTCATAACATTAAATCTGATAATTTCCCCCTTTTTTCAGTTGAAAATAGTCAAACTGATGTAAACGAAATAAAATGCTTCGGAAAAGAAAAAGAAGAAAAAGAAAGTGGTGAAAAGGCTTTGGAATGAGAGAAAAAAATTCCTTTGCATTACAAAAGTGAATTTTATTTTATACAATTTAAATATAAGTGTTTTTTTAATAAATATTTTAAGTACTGTTATTCTGAATATTTAATTTTAGACGGGAATACCTTGAACTATTTGAGGATTTAAAAATGAAATATCTATCAATCGATTTAGTATGTTACATAAAAAATAAATCGCCGATCAATTTACATTTTCACATTCTTAAATCCAAGTAAAAATATATCATAATCTAATCGTAAACATCATGCAGCTTTTCGTTTTAAACTTCAATCTTCATTAAGGGGGCACAGTACCTCAAAATCGACCAAAATATAAAAATTTTTTATTGCATTTTTCGATTGCTCAAACTGTTTTAATGTTTCATGCAAAATTTCAGACTTGTGCAAGCAATAGTTCCGAATATATTCTTGTTTTTGTAAATGATCCCAACTGTTTTCAAGACAGCAAAAAGAGGGCGCTACTGTTTGTCGTCTGCTACTTTCGTCTGCTATTTTTTTAATTTAGATTATTTCTCAAAGGAAATTAAATCATTTTTTTTTGGAAACTATTTTTTTTTAATTTGAAACTGAAGTGAAATGATTCTTCACTGTAACTTTCACTGCTTGTGTTTTGTTTACCTTTACGATTACATACGATTCGCACTTTCGCCTCGTGATTTGGTTTGTTTTTGTTTCTGGCCGCTTTTTAAGCAAAAAAAAAAAAACGGTCTTTTTCAAGACCAAAATCCTATTTTATGTAAAACGCATAATTTATTTATAGTTTTTCTATAATATTGTTTGAATTTTGAATTCTTGCCACAATGCCGCGACGAAAACGGTCGCAAAAGTCTAAAAAAGACAATGCCATGAAACGATGGCATACAGATGTCAATGAAGAGACTAGAAATGATGACTAGAAACCTTCCACAAATTTTACAAGTCCAAGGCTTGAAACCACGGATTTTGCAACTCCAAGCATTGCGAGAAATGATGAAATGTCTGATACAGAGTATATTTTTGTGGATGTGAAGAACTGCATCCTTAAAATTTTCCTTAGGGAAAAGAAACGGATTTGCTCAGGACTTGAATATTTTGTGTGAAAAGTGTGTTAGAATCAAAGGTGAAAGTAACTCTTCCAAACAAATAGTAAAAGAAAAGGAAGCATCAAGTTCGTTTTTTGATGTGAACATCCGAGTTGTACAAAGTGTACTTAGCATTGGGCTAGGTTACTCAGCGCTTGAGAAGTTTTGCATACACATGAACATGCAAATAATGTCGAGCAGAACTTTTAATTTGTATAAGAAGAAAGTATTCGATGGTAATCTTTCCGCAGCCAACTCTTTGCTGTCGGATATTAGAGAAAAAGTGAGAAATGCTTATGGTGTCACAAATAACGTTGAGATTGCAAATACAGGAATATCGTATGACGGAAGCTGGCTTACTCGAGGGCATTCTTCGCAGATAGGGGTTGGCTGTGTAATCGATCTCAAGACTGGTTTCGTGTTGGACTTTGAGGTAATGTCGAAGCGATGTGGCGAATGCGAGCAAGCAAAGAATATGCTTGACGCTGATAGTGCTGAATATGCTATTTGGTATGAGGGTCATAAAAATACGTGCAGCATGACTCATACCGGATCATCTGGCTCCATGGAGGTCCATGCTGCTGTGAAATTGTGGGAAAGGTCTGAAAGCATTGGTTTTCGCTATACTTCGATGTTGTCTGATGGAGACTAGAAAGCATTTCAAAAGGTAAAAGAAAAAGAGATCTATGGCAAAAATATTGCAATAAATAAAGAAGAATGCATTAATCATGTGAGCAAGAGATTGGGAGCTGCTTTGAGGCAAGCTGTTAAGGAATGGCAAACAAAAGGTATAACACTGGGAGGTAAAAAACATGGTAGCCTGAAAGTTGATACTCTAAAGAAATTGACTCGCTACTATGCAAATGCAATTCGAAGAAATAGAGGCAATGAAAACAGCCATTTATGCAACACTGTATCACAGTATATCAACTGACCAAAGGCCTCAGCATAAGAAGTGCCCTGCTGGGAAAGATTCTTGGTGTTTTTACCAGTCGGCAGTTTCAAGAGGGGAAACTCCGGGCTTACACAAGGAGTACGTTAAAACGCCTCTGAATGAAGCCCACTTACCTAAAATTCTGCCTATTTATCAGAGACTGGCATCAACAGAACTGTTAAAAAGATGTGTAAGGTGTTTGACACAAAATAGCAACGAAGCCTTGCATAACATGATATGGAACAAGTGTTCGAAAGAAAACTGTGCTTCAAGAGATCGTGTCGTAATTGCAGTTGCCAGCGCAATCTCCGAATTCAACTTTGGAACTGCTAAAAGCTTGCGGTCAATTCAGCAATTTAGCAGCATTTCTTCAGGTGTTCACACAGGGCGTCTGGCTGCATTCTCCGACTATAGGCGTTCATACTTTCGAAGACTTGTAAAGACGACTAAGTTTAAAATTGCGCAACAAAAAATTAAGCGTGCCAAAATGATTCGGCGCAGGGCTGAATTGAAAAGAGAGGGTGTTAGCTACAAAGCTGGATATTTTTAGCACTCAAAACTCTAAATCCTTTATTTTAGTGTTCTTGTTGTGAATAAAATGTAAGTATCTACAAACCAATGACTGTAAACCAAGTTTTTTGCTTAATATCACCGTTGTGAAAATTTTAATTTTTAAAGTGTGAGTGAACAAAAAATGTTTTTGATGGTAAATATAGCTCTTATGTTGTGTATGTGCACAATGTTACTTGTAGAAAAGTAATTTTTAAAGAAATTAACCATTAAAAATAGTTAAACTGGTTGTTTTGTGCATTTAAAATCTTTAAACGCGTTTTTCTCAGCTTTGTGTTTTTGCCCATGTACACGTAGTAAAATCCCTAAGGCTTTTTTCCTTTTAGAGATATAGCTTTGAAACTTTTTGTGTACACTCCACAGAGTGTGTTTGACAAAAATTAGCATGGGTTTGACTCTGAAGCTTGTAGTTTATTTATTTTTAAATTTCAAAGTTGAATTTTTGAATTTTTCGTAATTTTTTCTGACATTGTAACAAAAAAAGAAATATTAAAAATCAAAAAAGTTTCAGACAGTTAATTCCATGCTAACTTTTATTCTACATTATTTGACATGTATAAATCAGAAATTTTTCTTTGAAAAACACTATAGTTGAAAAAGTTATAAAGAATTTTAAAAATTTAAAAACCGTTAATTTTTTTAAATTTTAAATTAACGGTTGTTTTAATGAAGTTCTACTTTCAAGTTTTAATTCTAATTGTAATTGGAATGAGATGCATGCTTTGTTTTTTATGTGATTGCTATAGGAAAAAAAAATTGAAAAGAGGTACCGTGCCCCCTTAAAATGACATAGAATATTTGTTCAAAACGCTAAATATCGAGTATTTGTCACAAATTTAGCTCTCTTACATTTCTGCGGTGGTTTTTTACAGGTGTAAAAAATAATATAATATTTAGCAAAACAAAATCAAAATTCCAAAATAACTACAGTAACCCCTCGTTATATCGCACTTTTTCTATGTCCCGGAAAATTTTAGGTTTGAGGTCTCAAAAGTAAAAAGGCGATAGAGAAATACTTTTTGAATTTATAACGCAAGAGCTGTGTATGAAAATAGCGCTCTCCAATAATCTCTACTAAGTCAGTTAAAATATATTACATACATACGTTATATACTTACATGTACACTCACTTCCCTTTAATAACAGGCATCGATTACTCCATATCAAACTGGGTGGTTATTTATCCATATTACACGGATGACACCACTTCTATTTGTAATCAGTGATCGATGCTCCAGCAATGCGCAAACACGTCTCAAATTCTCTGAAATATAATCAAACGATAGATATCATTGCAGTTTCTAAATACTAATGTCACATTAGAGAAGTGCTGCAGTTAATTTCTATCGAACCATTTGAAGGTATGGATTAGTCCGTCGCATTTCTGGTTTCGAAATTATAGCCAATACATAAATACATAATTTTAGCTTTCGGGCTACTACATGAGAGTTACGATAGATGTAAAAAGGTTTAAAATGTACAAATATGGATGTGTAAGACATTGTAAAATATTTTATAATCTTAAAATATTTATTTTTATGAAATAAAATTTGACAACAGAATTTTTATTTCAAAATGGGTGCCTCAGTTAAGCCAGTTTTTTGCACTTTTCTAAATATCATCTTTATTTTCACTCTTTGTTTTTTTCATTGTCTTTCTGATTGGTAAGTTTCAGGTATTTTATTGGAATTATACATGCTCTTTATATTTTTTGGTTAAAATATTGATAATTTGACACAAAAAAATAACAAATATCTTTAGATAAAATTGAAGTTATTGTAAGCTTCTGTTACAGATGTAATGTTATCACAAAAATGGACAGAAACTATAAATTGCACATTTTATGTATAGCTATAGATTTTGCTTCTCCAATATCTCTATATAAAAATAGGCAAAGACGAAATAGTTAAGTACCATTTTGTCCTCTGTTTGTGAAACAATTTTCTTCTTATTTTTTTAATTAATAGATGTTGATGAATTTTAGTGCTATCAATATAAAAAAAGGGAATATTTTACCGGAGGGGTCATTCATAAATAATGTCACGCTTCGAGGGGGGGAGGGGGATTCTAGAAATTGTGACAGTTTGTTACAAGGGGGAGGGAGGGGGTATCAAGAAGTGTGACATCACCCATTTTGCAAATCCCCCATTAGCAAATTATTTATTTTTTCATTTTAAAATTTGTTTTGTATTATTGATTTTAAATCGATAACATCGATGCTGATTAAGGTTTAAATTATCTTCTAGATCTAGTTTTCAGAAAATCCTAGGTGTTTAGATTTTGAAGACAAAGTAGCGCGTTTCATTTTTACTGACTTCGAACAATCTTAAGAGAAAAAATATCAAAATAAAGCAGCTGAACCCAAAATAAGCATCATCTCAACTTTGGTTTCCTTTCATAACCATTTTGATAAAATCCACATGTATGAGCAAAAGTAATCGAGACAGTACGGTAACACCTAATTCTGTTTTTGCACGAACATTTTTACACGAATTGACTCAATAAGAGGGAGGGGTATATTCCGCTATCACCCCCCTCCCCCCTGTCAATACTCACTTGGGAGCTGGCTCCTTACTCTTTTTCCTGTGGCCCAGATTTTTAGAGAATTTGTCTACTTTTGAGCTCGTGTGGATTTCGAGAAGGTTGCTTTTTGTTTAGTCTAGAAAAAATTTTATTGTTGGATTTGATTCCCCCAAGATAGTCTGGTATTGTTTGTCTAACGGCTTTTGAAATACATGCTGGGGCGGGCCTGTATGTGAGTTGGCGCTTGCACAAGCAGAGACTATTCTTTCGAGAGCTAATTGCTAGTCTAAAATTTTGCACCTATGTTATATACAATACATAACATTATATATATTATAAATTCATGTGAAGAATGAAATGATAAGGCAGTTCAGTTATGAAAAGTCATTTCGAGGCGGGGTTTTCTTATTTTGAAATTTAATCCCTTAAGAGTACTTTGTGTACATAAAATAAGGATGAGGTTTTTAGAGCAAACTAGATCAAGCTCTAAAATTCCATTGTTTTCAATTGTTCTTTTGTATTAATATTTTTTTACTATTATATTATATGCTAAATGTTTTTATTGTAAACCTTAATTTTATTTTACACAAATTAAATAGACAAATAGTTATTATTGTTATGCTCATAAATGTCATAAAAGTTCAAAAATAAAATTGTAAATGTGATCTGTAACATAGTGCTTTGTTTCTAAACTGCAAGGGTATATGTTTACTTAATATAGCGTGGTATGTGACAAAGGGGGGGGGGAGGGGGTATGCTGAAGTGTGACACTTTGTGACAAAGGGGGGAGGGGGTCAAATATATTGAAAAAAGTGTGACATCATTTATGAATGACCCCGAAGTCGTATTTCGTCATACTTTCATACTACTACGCCTTACATCTACAATCTACAATATTTGTATAATACCCACTACATTGTTCATTTGCAAAGAAGGTGTGTCAAGAACAAAACAAAATAGAAAATATCTTCTATTAAATGAAAGTAAAAGCAAAATAATACTAATCAAAAGATGTCAGTTACTCCATTTCCAATATAAATCTATGCACGCTAAATCAGTCAGATTGTTTGTCCAGTACAATGTCAAACAAAAAAAAAAAAATACAATTTGAAGCTAAGAAGGCCTATAAAGTGAGATAATAAGTGCTCTGTCGCCAAATTTTGCTTGGAATCAACATTTTGTAAGTTTGCTAATTTCCATCAGCGATTTGAACTCGATTAAATTAAAAGTGAGTGCTTGTATTTCTAATTTATCAATAATAATAGAGTGGCAAGACCTTTTTATAGGATAAGGTGTTCAGAAAGATAAAATTCATGTATAATAAATGTTACAAATCGAACAAATTAAATAACTAACTAAATGTCTAAATATTGTTTAAACTTTCGTGGCTGAACTTCAAAATTTAATCAATTACTGTCAAATTTCGACCGCTGGGCATAGTCTGGTTTCTTAGATGAAGGGCTAGTAGGCTGAAATAAAAGTTTCGCTAAGAAGCAGGTTCGGAGAGCTGTAAGCAGATAAAAAATGTGTATTGCCATTGACAAAATATGCAGAGAGGACTTGTGTCATTTTTTTCTTTTTCTTTATGTCTTTCTTTTTTTGTATCAGCAGTACTTGATGAATGCATCATTCGCTGGGGGGCTTTCGGCAAATAGCCCTTCTTAGAGCCTGCAAATTGCTTACCATTGTCGAGACTCATTTGATAGGCTACCAGCCTCAACGCAAACACAATTCTTGTTAGCGGATGCCACCACCTCCCTTTTTAGCCTACATTCTATTGAAATCAAATACATTTATCCTCCTGACGATTGAAAACAACTTTCCTTTAAAAATATATTTAAATGACGAAATTAAAAAAAGGAGAAGAAGAAGAAGAATTTCCACACTTTGAAATAGACTCGTTAAACTTAATTACTAAGAGCCTGCAACTTAAAAGTTTGAAATGTTCCAAAGAAAGCGACTAGAACACGTTTTTAAGTCGTTATCGTATCAACGAGTTAACACAAATGATAAAGACATTTCAAACGAGCTATGCGAAAAGTGCAATTAACCATTATTTTAAAATAATTGCATCTACTTTTCTTCTTTTCGTAGATCGAATATATCAGCATTCATTAAGGTAGAAATGGAGAAGAAAAAAGAACACCTAGCCTCAATTATTTCGATTTTTAAAGTATACACTTCACAATTTTCTTCTCCCAACACAAGAAAGTAATTTACTACTCAAATAATGGGAAATTTTGGTTGAAAAGTAATTAAAGGTAACGGTAATCTGAAATCGCGCAGGTCGATTAAATTTATGCCCTGCGAACTCTAGCACAATTTTCAGTTTGTCATAAAATACATATAAATACAAACACTAGGATATTTGCCGATTCGTTAACATCAATATTTTTTGAGTATGGTTTTCGTTTATATTAAGTTGCACTATACTTCTTTAGAGCTCAAGCAGTTAAAGAAAACAAGAACATGTTAGATTTTTGATATTCTAATGAATTTCAAATAAATAATGTTCTATAGTACATATAATATTCATGTTTATAAAAACATCTTGCGTTTATTACTAGCAGTTATAAAAACACAAAGTTCAGTAGTTAAAGAGAAGAGTTGAAAATAAACATTAAAACCGGTATTTGATTTTTGATTCAAATTAACAGGTGACCTTAACAGCAATTACGATTAATTTAATATCGTCCGTAGTGTATTTGTATTTGTAGACAAATCAAACAATTATTAATCAGAAAATTAGCAATCAGAGCATTAAAATTAGCAATCAGAGACTCCTAATAATATCCAGGATTTATCTGGGTTTACACTCTTTTCACTACGCCATTTTTTGTAATATTGTTACACATTTCATAGAAGCAATTTTTTTATCAAAAGTTTAGGGTTGCAATGTATGACAAGTTTACACGCATTTCGTTAATCATTACTAGGCGTGAACTTTGGATGGCTAGGGAATAAATTATATTATTAGTAAGTAAATTTCTTAAGAAATACATTCGTACTTTTAAAAAATTATTTCCCATAAAAAATGTCAGGTTAAGATAGAATAGGTTTTTTGTTGCAAATATTAATAAATACCTACGTAGAATGACTCTATTATAAAGCGAAGATTATGGGACATAATTTGCACTCGTATTATAACCTAAGACGGTAACTTGAAACTTGTTTTTTAACCGAGTGGAGTTTGAATTACACTAATATAATACACTAGAATGGTAACGAACGTTGACTTCTATGTCGTTACAAATTTTACTGAAATTATAGCATCAATTACGGAACATAGAACATTTTAATATACTACAACCAAATAAAAATATACCTTAAAGAAAGTAATTTCAAGATTTATATTAGAAACAGAGATCGAAAAACAGGTTGTAATATTTTTCTGGAATACAACGAGGTTTAAATGCTAAAGTAGAGATAGTATTAAAAGCATTTTTGAAAAAGCTGAATGTTCAAAACTATCGTTGGCGTTCTTTGGTAAAAATCACAAAATCAGAAACAAAAATTGTGCAGTAGATTATAATTAACACAACTAGTAAGTTGCATCAATGCTACTGTATAGTACGGGGCTCAAAAGTGATTTTCATTATTTTTTGAAAAAAATTACAAGGTTTAAATTAGCAATGTCTGAAAACTTGAGTCCTGCACATAGTATTTTTACCTGAACGCTAACAAAATAGAGTTCTCAAAAGAACAGAATATAATTTTAAAATATTTTTCTTAGAATAACGTTGGGCATGATGGCATTTGCAATTCGTGGCGTAACGAATTCCGTGTTATACTAAGGCGGAACATGACGAGATTGTAACAGATACGAGCAGGCAATAATTCTGTTCTGTTTATTTTATTGCTCTAACTTCAATGAAACTATCCTAAAGAAATAAAAATAGAATAAAAATACTCTTACTTCTTCTTAATATTATATTTTGTTTTTTTCCTGAAATATATTTTAGCGTATGATTCGGCTTTAGCATATGATGACCATTAAAATAATAATACTAACACATGCATAAATATGTTTTTAATCCTAAATTTGGCAGTTTGATGGAATTGATGTATTGTGTGTTAGAAATAGCGTTCTTAACCCGAGAGAACGCGCGGGGGTCATTTTATGACCCTCAAGCTATATCCAAATTCCAATTCCTAGAAAACTAGCCACCTGCTCACCTTTCTTATCAGTAGCTGAGTTTATCTCCCCAATCTACCTTTTGTTAGTGTTTTAAAAGTATTTCAGGCATTTTCACGCCCCCAATACATGTTTGGTTAGTTAAAATCATACTTTAAAAATGATCATAGCAAAAACAAAATGATATGTTTCTCTAAGAATTTCATGTTAAAAATAGCAATAATACAAGCTGGAATATTTATTATAAAGTTAACAAATACTTACAAGTATTAAAAATAATTATTTAGCACTATTTTTATGAAATTAGTTACTTAGTTTATAGACGTGTATTAAACTACCTTTAATTACTAGCGCAATACATGAAGCTAATTTATTCTTTACCTATCGCCCTTTAAAATTAATTTATGCATCAAGGGGGGGGGGGCTAGGGTGATAGGCTGATAGGAGACAATATGATGAGTGCTTCTTTTCTTCTTTTTTTTTTTCAGTATTAATTTAGCCTTACGGGTGTGGTTTTGTCTAATTTATGGTGTTTTTTTTAGTTTATATTTATTACCCTTTATAAGCGGATCTTGGAAAATTACATTAAACTTTTCAGCAATGCTGCCGTGATGCATTTGCTTAATAAATAATTTCAATTTGAACTTCTAATATTTGTAATATTTTTAATGGTACTAACTGAAATCCCGGAAATTTTACTGACCCATTTTTAATGAGTAACTGGAATATCAGTGGCTGAATTAAAAGGAGGCCCAGCGGGCCTTGGCCCCACCCTCCTCTCCCTAACAATAATGTTTTTTTTTTTTTGAAAACGTTCTTTTTTATTCAAATGCATAAATCGAATCAGTGGATCTACGAGATTGTGCTCGAAACTGAATCAGAGCAGAAGCAAAAATTAAATTTTGTGCTCCAGTGCTCGATTTTTTTAAATAACTTTTTTTATTTGTCAGCTAATAAAATAAATTAACTTAAAAAAGGAGATAAATAATATAATCCATTTAATTTGTTTAGAACGCGGCACCGCTCGGAGCTAGAGTGATGGACCAAATATTTTTAAGTCAGAGCGGAGTGACTCAAAAAAGTGGGCTGCTCCAGAGATGCATGATCAGCAGTGACCCCCCCCCCCCCCCAGTGCAGTGACGTTTGCGGATACTGTATATTCGATATTCCTTGTCTGACAAATATATACCGGATATCTGGCTATTTTATAATGTTTAAAGCCTGTAAATTCTGAACATATTTTTAAAAACATAACCGCACGGCCCACAACATGCAAATATGTAATAAGTTCGTAGTACGTATTTTTAAAAGCATGCTAGTGAATCAAATTTTAGTAACCAAATGTAGAATACTGGGTTGACGGATATTTCGTGCAATGGCATAATCAGATTACACCTGTTTAAAAATTTGTCGGATATCAGAAATTCTGTTCATACAAACAATAAATAATTTTCCCAAAAAAAAAAAAAAAATCTTCAAAAATTCTGATGGTGCCAAGTTGCACCATGATTGTCCCCGCCTCCAACGGCACTCCTGTTCCTACTCTGTATTAATACATTATAGCGCTCTGAGAGCAGTTTTAGCAGTATTCAAAATGATTTAGGGTTATAAGTTGTTTAATGCTAATAAACTAATGCAGTTATTTTTAAACAATGCATGAAAGTAAAATACCTAAAACTGTTACCTAGTTTTAGGTTAAAAATAATATAAATAGAAGTAATCAAAACTCTATTACTTAGACTCTAATCCGAAAATTAATTAAGTTAATTGTAATGAAGACAAATTTGCACAGAACAAATAAAATTCTTATACTTAACGACGATATTTCTCGTATGACTAAACCATGGATATTTAAACTTTTAGAGAATTTAAAAACCACAAAACGGTTTCGAGAGCAAATAACTAGTTTTTTACACTTTAAACGTCCTCTAGTTTAAATACTTTTTGTACTTTCCTGAAAACAATTAGCAGATCTTAAACGTCTGAAAGATGGCATAACATCTCCAGTTCTTCTTTGGATCTTATCTTTCAAAGAATGGAAGCGAGTAAGCTCACAGTTGATGGTGTCTGAAATGAAGCATTTGGCAACATGCCAGACACACCCCATAAAGATATTCGGAATGTCGCTTTTATGACCCCTAGAACACCGTCATACGAATACGGCGCCATCTGCGTATTCACAGCTTTTCATATATTTCGGGAAAAAATGATAAAGCAAGCTGTTGTAGAATAAACAGAAGCGTCTCTCTGATTTAATGAGGTTCTTTATGAAGTTGTTTTCTAAATATGCATACAGGGACATGATAAGACAATAAAATTATTATTTTCTTGTGTATAAGGGTTTTTTCTGTTTTAAATACACATAAATTTACTTTAAATTCGCAATAAAGAAGAATATATCGCAAGTCGAAATTGAAACCTAACAATTATGCGATTCATTATAAAAAATAAAGAGAGAGAGAGAAATAGTTCAGATGTTATCATGCTCTTTGAAAAATTTTATGCAAATGGTTACTGCTTGTTAGGAGTACAAATTACTTTTAAACCCAACTTTTTCTTTTTCAATTACAAGTAAATGAAGTTAAAAACTCAAGTACTAGTTTATAGTGTAAATGCATATTTTGCCACACTTTTTTGCGAAAATATTTCTATCGATTCTTGAGATAATTAAGCGTCACTTTTTTAAAAATCACGAATAATTTTTAATTTTTTAATTTCATGTGAACTTCCTTTTGCATAGATTCACGAAAGGACATATTCAGTAGATATACAAAATAACAAATGATGATAAGGAGTATTAAAATATTCTGGGATATATTATTTAGGAGTTTTTTATATATGAGGGAGGATAAAAATTCTAAACTAAGTTTTTCAAAATCGCCTTTCTCAGAAGGAATTTTGAATAAAGTGATTTTAACTTTGTACAATAATTATTATGTCTAGATTTAGAATCCAACCACTAACAAACGTATATGTTGAGAAATATATATTTAAAAAATTAAAATGTGCTTATAATTTTTTGTAATAGTATCAAACTCAAACATAAGTCTCTGGAATATGCTTCTTATCCTGACAGTTGCATACGATTATTCGATGTAATTACGACTTCAACGTAATTTAGATATGTTATATAATAATAACATTGAATAATGTTCTAAGCAAACGCACAAAACAAGTACTGGTCGAAAATCTCGAGCTTGTTGTGTCTACACTGTTAAAAATTTCCGTAGGAAAATAGTAAAATAACCATTTATTTTGTTATTTTACCATATTTAATTACAACAGTTGAATAACAATTAAAAATATGGTACTCAAACCGCTGATTGCGAAAAAATCGTTTATTCTCTGTTTATCCTAAAGAACGTTTAACTAACCGTAATTTTCAAGCGCTCAATAAGAATCGGGCATCCCTTTTGGTTGCGAAACCTTACCGGTCGTACGTTGTTTTAAAATAGGAATACGGATTTATCAGTTAAAATCTGCATGTGTATATAAAAAAAGAAGAAAAAAAAAGTGGCTTAAGCAGTGGATACTAATTAGAAACACATGCACACGTAAATCAAAAATTGGAGACATCGGATTCCCAAACTGTTTGCGAATGAGCGAACCCATAATTTGAGCTACTAAAGCTTGTTTGTATTTTAATTTTTGCAGCAAATAAAATGAGTTTCGTCAATATACAGTAAATTTAGACCAAAAATAAATTTAGATCCAGTCAGAAACTGAAATCTCAATTTTAAAGCTGTTTGCCTGTTGGAAAAGTAGATTTATTGATAAATAAACGTCCGCTTTACGTGATGACGGTGGTCGAGTGGATAGAGAGCAAGACTAGTACACCACGCATTGCCGGTTCGAGACCTGCAAGCTTCGTTTATGGTTTCTACGCCTCGAAATGGTTCAAAAACGGTGAAAATTTTGTTTTACATGGTTATAAAACCGTAAACTTTTGTATTTACGGCTTTTTAACCAAGTTAATTGGAAATGGTTAGGTCCCGTAAAGATAGAAAAATGTTCCACAACGTAAATTTAACGGTGAATTAGATGGACAGACTGCTGCCGGTCATTTAACCGTAATTTCATGATGAAATTTCTAACAGTGTAAGTAATAAGAAATATTTAGAATTGTACTGCAGAAGAACTTTCAATGATTTGTAAAAACATACTAGTCTTTTCCAAAAGAAACTGCAAGTTTAGTCTCTATTTGTTTCAGTAAGATCATATATCTTTCGTATATATCTATCATGTCAGGGTACCTACTCAAAAATTTTAATATTTCGTGTGAAAAAATTCAGTTTATTGTGAAAGAATGTTTTGCGATATCTTACTTCGCAACTACTTGAAAATATATTACATTCAGTTGGCACTCACAATTTCAAAGAAGTACATTTTATCAATGCACCTGGGGAAATAAATAGCAATATATAAAACTCAACACAGCTTGTGGAACACGTATTCGATACTGAACTGAAACTCAAAGCTTGAATTCAGCGATAAAAGCATTTTCTTCTTTAAAATACTTAAACCTTAAACACAGCACTTTTTCAAACAGTTTTAGGAAAGGAAAAATTTTATGATTGTCTAAAGACATAGAATTTTATGCCCCATTTTCTTGTCACTTTCCTTGCCAACTTTTATTGTCTTCGGAAAGATAAAAACATGCTTGAAAGATTTTCCTTCGCATAGTTCTTTGAAAAGTATGGTGAAGTTAAGTTTATTTTTTGCATAAACAATCTGAAGAGAGGAAAGAACCTAAAGATACTACTTTAGCGAATATTTTAGAGGGCTACTCAAAAAATGATCTAGCTACCCTTCTTATCAAGTACAAGAAATCCGACAAAGTTAAAATATCAAAAAAGAAATAATAACGTGTTTTCAGTCCACCAATATAGTATTACACTCTATTTAATGTAGTTTTAGTGAATGAAATTAAATGACACTAGTGCTTGTTATATGTGTATATTTATATGCACACAGTAAAACTCCTCCAAACGGACACCCCTCTTAGGCGCTCCCCCGAGTGGTGGCCGGGGTAGAATAGCCCCAACGTAGCTATGCGTGTCGTAAGAGGTGACTAAAATACCACATCCGTTCCCGGTGACGTAAGGCTTACTTTGTAGTAGGACTGTGGCCCCTGGATGGCAAAGCAGGTCGGCAACGCTCTGCCAGCCCAGCCCTTATGGCCGGTGCTGGTTGTCAAGTGTCAGAGAGTTTGTGGGAAGTTCGAGGAGGACAGCGCTGCGTGCCGCACCCCTCGTATTGGGGTAGTCTTCGAAACTGAAAGGTACATGCAGTATGGCCGTAGTTGCACTGGGTACCCCTCTTAGGCGGACAGTTTTTAATTCATCACTAGCAAAGGATAACTCTTTTGCGGGCACACACGCCTATTACGGACAAATAGTTTTGCACCACAGGTGTCCATTATATAGGGGTTTTACTGTTTTGTATAGGCATACACAAACACATTAGAGTAAAAAAACATGATTAAAAATGGTTTGTGCTAAAATATGAGTACAAGGAAAACACAACGTAAATAAAGCACAAATTCTCAAAACAATAAAACAAATAGCTATTTCGAGGCTACAATGGGGCCTGGCCTATTCATCAGTCAAAAAAGAAAAATGTTCAACACAAAACAAGAAATATATGAGTGAACGGGCAACAACCAGAGAGACAGACAGTAATTATACCAAAAGGTTCGATTAGAGTTAAACCAATAGGAATAAAGACAAGGAATGATGAAGTCCAATCAAAGAGCAGGATACGAAAAGGGAAGGAGAGAGGGAAACACGTACAGGACGAGACGAAAAAAAAAATATTTGGTATAATTTACCGGTTGCCTCTCTGGTAGGTGCCCATTCACTTACAACTTTTCTGTTATGTGTTAAGAACTTTTATTTCCTGCACTGAGGAAGAGACTCCATTATAGGCTGGAAACAGCTATTTGCTCTGTTGTTTTGACAATTTGTGCTTTATTTACGTTGTTTTTTCTTGTACTCACACATTAGGGACCGTTCATAAATGATGCTACTCTTTTTTCCCACATATTTGATCCCCTCCCTTCTTTATCACAAAATATCACACCTCAGCGGAACCCCTCCCACCCCTTTGTCACATGTCACGCTATGTTGCGTAAGCAGGATGTCACACTTCTTGTTACCATCTCCCCTCCCCTTGTCACACTTTGTCAAAATTTCGCGGACCCTATCCCCCCTCGAAGTGTGACATCATTTATGAATGTTCCCTTAGGGTAGATTAGTCTTTAATGGTAAAAAATATTTATTTTTTCTTTTTATTTCTAAAAGTGATCAAAAATGTGAGAGATCCTTAGATGGCTATAAAATGCGGTAAACGTTTTCTGCTGCAAGGTAAATGCATTAGTAGGGGGTCCGTTCTAAAAATTATAAATAGACACAAAATAAATATTTCTTTTTCTTCTCCCCTAAGAATTGTACAGTGTAGACAGAACTTGAATTTTGTTACTCCATTAATTTCCAATACTTAATTTTTAATCAATGTTATTTATAAATAAATATATCCGGGGATAAACCTTTTAAAAAAAAGGTCGAATAATTGGGTTGTTTTTGATTGTTTCAGAAATCACTTGTCCTACGTATTTGTTTAAATTATTTAGTTCTTTTAAATAGTATCTGCTTTAGGGATTTATATTTGGACCTAAGGGATTAAAAGGTTTCATTCACAACTTTGAAAAATGTCCTTTTCTTGATGTGATTAATCTTTAACCAATTCGAAGCTACCTCGCCTCCTTCATTCTTTACTCTGAAAAGGAAGGAATCCTGTTAAGAGCATCAAATCAACCCCCAACATGTCTTTTTAATCAGCCTTTGAGTTTGTTCAGTTCGCTCCAGAGATGTCGCTGTCATCGAAGTGAAGTTGAAGTTGTTTACAGTGGCTGGTGAATGATCCAAAAGGCTGGCCAAGTTAAGCAGACTTAAAATTATTAAAATTCGTATGCTTAATAAGATCGAAAGTATTCCAGAAATTAGCGAAATGAAAATTTTAAAAATAATTTATTCAGCAGAAACTTATAATGAGGAGAGAAAAATAAAATAGTAAATGCTTCAAATAACGTGAATATTTAAAATAAATACTATACAGTTTTGTGAAAAGAAAAAAAAAGTTTTTAAAATTCTGTGTGTTGTTTAAAGAAAAAAAAAGGTCACTTTTTGTTAGCAATAGTTATTTTTGCGGAATTTATGCGATATGGCTGTTTTCAAAAAAGGTAAAGAATTTAAGCAAAATTCTTATTATAATTGCTTTTCATTATATCTCTAAGGAAAGTATTTCGTACCATGTGAGTTTTAAAATTATTCAAGAAAAGATATGATCTCTCTCTCTTTATCTCCCTCTCTCTCCCCTTCTATATAAAATATATATATATATATATAGAGGAAGATGACCTAAAATGATCCTAAAGGCAAAAGATAAATAATTTCTTCCATACCGGTGAACTATTTACCCCCGGTAACACAGCTGTCTAAAACATACGGCTCGTGGACCACATCCGACCAACAAGAAGTTTATAAGCTTCAAACATTTCGAACAAGCGAAGAAAACAACATGAAGTCAAAGCAAAAACGCATTTCCATAAAGGAGAAACGGATGCCTAAAAAACAATATTTGGAATATAAAGCAGATTTAGAAAATGAATGCAAGTGTATTTCTTGCGATATTTTCCTTTTCTGAAGTAGGTGAAGGATTGATTCAGTGTCACAAGTGTCGTAAGTGGACCTACGCTGCCAAAGATAAGAAGGACGATGGTGTGCATCTTTATAATAGGTGCTAAACATTCCGAGTTTCTGGGTGTGGCGTAAATAGTCATTATTTAATTTGTTTATATGTGGGTTAGTATATTCGGATTACATTTTTTAAACATTCAATTTTATTGGTCTTTTTAATTATTGTGTGTGTGTTTAAATTATAAGCTTTTATAAATAAATCTTGTATTCGCTTTGATTGTTAAACTTACTTCATTTCATTATATATTGTCATAACTACATTATATATGCCTTTTTTCGCGAATCAAAACCAATTTGCAATTTTTTAAAACAATGGATCATTTTGCCTTATGGTAAGGGTAAAACGAACCTTTGGACAGTTTTTCAAAGCTCTATTTTTTCCGTAACTCAATTTGGATTTAAAATATTTTAAAAATATGTTTCTCATGCGAAATATATTGTAGAGCATATTAGCATATAGCCAATGTGTTATGTAGTTATGTTGTTATTTTACACAAGTTTATTTTATATATATTTATATGTGTGTGTGTGTACATGTTTACTTATGTAAAATAATAATTACATTGGTTTAATAATAAATATTTATAAAACATATCATGTTAAATCCATAACAAGTTACGCTTATATTTAACCCTCTCATGCATGAAAGCCTCATATGAGGTGACATACATTTTCACTTCAAATTTTTATGCAGGTTCGCTTTTGTGCTGCAATTTGCATGTCGTCCTCATCTAGACACTCCAAACAGTTCTTGGAAACCACAAAATGTTTCATAGGGTATTCAAGATTGTTAAAAGATTAAGATATCTTTGAGAGTCCATGGAGGATTGAAGAAAGAAGAGAAAATCTTAGTTTCGAACCAAATTCTGTTTAGTTATTTTGAGGCGGGTTTTACATTACTGGGAAGTTTGTTATTACTTTACAGCTTCTTATTCCTGATAAATGAAGTTTGAATTTTCTATTTTGCCATGTTTATTATTATATTGAATAAATACGGCAAAAAAGCATAAATCGTCTTCATACAAGAACACGAATTTTTAACTATACAGGACAAAATTTCTAAAAAAAAATATTACACAACAATCCTGAGATGCTAAATTAGTTTGCGGCATATGAAGGTTTTGTTTATAACACAAATAAATAAATGCATGCATGAGAGGGTTAAGAACGTACATAGATATACAACAATATTTAATGCCGCCGATCATTAAGAAAAGCATAAATAGCCGCTGATTATTAGTATGGTCCACATCTGTCACTAACTCCTGAAAGGTGTGTATTTGGGGCCGTGGCAGCCTAACATGTCGACTCCAATGTCAGCCCATATTCCTCCGGTGTCATTCCGAGTGGGCAAGGTTGATGACGAAAAAGAAGTAAAGTGAAGTAATAGAATATAGATAAGATTCTGCTCATATCATATTGAATTATTTGCCCGCAATGAGGCAAGCTGCGTAAGGATTTTTCTGACAGGTTAGAATAATGAAGGACAGAGACGAGATGAGTACTAATGGAAGTTCCTAAAAGGGGATTTTGAGAGACAAATTTCGCTCAAGAGGCTCTAACTTTTTGGAAATGGTTTCTTTAGAAAGAAAGAAATCGAAATAGTCAAATGGACATTTTTTATAAACTTACTAAAAATGTTTGGCTCAATATGGTTTATTGAACTAAGAAACGATGTTTTTCAATAAAATTCGAATTTTAATCCTAATTTTTATCTAATAGAAACATATGATAAACATTCACAAAACACACTGGTTAATACACAATGAGAGAAATTATATCACCAACCTACTTTTTTGCATGCGTGAAAAAGCGTAAAATGTGCTCAAACTTTCCCGTTATTATTTTTAAAGTCACAAATACAAATTATGCAGCTAATTGAAACTTAAACAATGCAAAATTGCGTAATATTAAAATTACTTCTAATGTAGAGAAGTTTTATTACTTGAAATCCTTGTGTATCTGTTATAAAACCATCGCACACCCAAATAAAAATTTTGAGAAAAAGAAGTAAATTTGAAATTTGTCTTTGAAAATGAAAAAAAAAATTCGAGTCTTTAAATTTTAGTTTTGTCAGTAATGAATAAGCGTAATGGACCTTTTATCAACGTCGATTTTGTTTTATTTTTTTGCATTAGCCATATGTGTTTCTTTTTTTCTCTCAAATGGTTAAGGTACGACTATTTTAACACTCAAAACAATCATCAGGAATCAAAATATATTTCTTGTGCATGAAAAGAAATATATCAGTTATCATTTTAAGGATGTAACGTTCATTCTCCCAAACACTGTTAACGGTTCGATTTTAACAAATTCTAACTCTCAAAGTTTTAATTAGAAGATTCAAAACTTAAGTGCATATTTTCAATGTACACGCTTACAAAGGTATGAAAAATAAAGTACAAACTGCAAGCAATATAAACCTTCGAATGAAACGTAATAACCAAATAAATAAATGAAGTAAGATCGATTTGTATATAAACATTAATTTTTCACAGATAGAAAGTTAATATAGTAAAACCTCAGTCATTTTTTCTATCACAAACTGATTGTTTAATGTTTTAATTGTTCTCAAAACGTATTATTAAAATATGCATGTGTCCCTAATATTTGAAAATAATATAAATAGCCATTTTATTAAAAATAAATATCATCTGCTTATTTTGTTTTTTATTTAAAAAAATAGTGTTTGAATTTCTAAAACTTAGGGTTTACGGGTGCATTTTTTCTTTCTTTCAAGTGCGTTTAAAACCTTTTGCTTTAAAAATACATATGGCAGTGATAAAAATTGTCTTAATGAAATAAAAATCCGTTTAAAGCTGTATGGTGCAATTATTATTAGCATTAAAATAATCATTATTTATCAAAGTAGGTATCGAGAAAGAGTTCCTTTCGGATTCCCTTTGGAATAAATCGAAGATAACGATTGCAGTGCCATCTATGTGCTTGGAAGTGAGAACTGTTCACAAAAAAAGTTTCTTTCCATCAGAAAATGCTTTAATTTTAAGTGTAGTTTTTATTGCTTGATTACTCGCAGAAACGGATATTTTTTTCTATTAATAATGATGCAATTTATGGTTCAGAAAACACAATTAAAATAGTAAGATTGCTAAAATCGCAGCTTAAATGAGTAGACGGTTAATGGATGCAAATTTCGTCAAGAGAAAATCTAATACGTTGTCAGGATCTGTGATTTTTGTCACATAAAAGATGACTACAATTGCGCAGCTGAATCAAATGTTGAAAACGTAAAAAATAAATCTCAATAAACAGGGTAGGGGAGAAAGGGGTCATTGATTTGTAGTTCTTTTCTAATTATTATTATTAATGAGAGTTCTTTATTATTTTATCAAACAACTTTATTAATTAAATAAAAACTGCGCACTTGCTTTTAAATATACTAAAAGCTTTCAACTCGAGTTCTGAAGAGAGGATAAAATTAGCAATATGTAATAATCATCAGAATTAGTGAAACCAGTCTATATTATGTATATATTTATATATATTTATATTTATTTGTTTATTTAAAAACTGACAAAGCATTTTTTAAAGAAGACATAATTGCATGCCTGTTATAAAATATATACATAAATCGTTTTTTAATAATGTGGGCAGTCGACACATAATATTCAGAAAAATTATGTCGTCCAACGATTGCACAAAAAACATTGCAGTATTTTACGTTTAATGTTTACATTTTAAAAAAAGTCACACACAAAACAATAGAAAAACATTATTTACATCTCGTTGGTTATTTTTTGCTGAATCCCTGATTCTATTGGGATGAACTAAACACATTATATACATATGTATTTTTGTTTTCTTAAATTTTAATGGGGTCAGTGAAGCAGGTATAACTGATGGTTCATTTCAGACAATTAATGTTTGAACCGCCACGGCCTCATTTTTATTTATTTCAAAAGTAAAGGCTTTAAAGGATTTAACCATACAAATAAGCACACATGTTTATTGAAAATTATTATGACAATATTATGAGCAAACTAGTGCAGTTAGACTCTAAGATACTTTAGAATCAACCATTTTTATGGTACGTGCATCAAGTTAAAATATGTTTCATGATATTCTTTACTTTACATGCCTTCGATGTTATTTTGCTATTTTAAGATAGCCTAGGGAAGCTATCGAAAATCATGATTTACTTTACCCATAAGCGTTATAAAGTTGCCTTCTTTGCCTGGCGTCCTCAACTCTTCGTATCATTGACAACACTTTATCAAGGGCTCTACTTATGATAGTATAACGATCACAAGTGTTTGACATAGAATCACGCTGTCTTTACCGGTGACAGTCGTTTCATGCTCACAAATGAAAATGATCATCCGTTGATATGAAAAGTCAGGGATGTGATTTCATCCCACTTGAAAAGGAGACCGTTACAATTAACGGAAATACATGGATATAATCATTTTTGGGCCACGTAACGACTGCAGTTAGAGTAGATCGTTATCCTCCCTAAAACTGTTTGATTTGCTGTTATACATGTTGTCCACCCTGTACTTATATGGAACGCCCGGCCCCGCAGGTCCGTGGAGCTGAGCACTATAATTTTACGGGCACAAAAATAGCATGCATTTCTTTCTTCCCTTTTTTTCTAATAAAAAAATCTGCTTTCCTGTGAAGAGGGCTTTACAAGAACCTGGGCATCACTTTGGTTGATTGGATCCTGAGCATTTAGACCCAACGTATCTCTGTCACTAGAAACTTTTCTTTATATTTCTTTAATGTGTTATATTTCCATGTCAATCTCTTTTGAAGCGTTCTTGAGAGTCTAACGGGAGAGTATAAAGGATCTTTCAGTTACAATCCATACTGTATCCGACCCGTCTTTTTTATTTAGAAATTTATTTAGTAACATGGCATTCATTTATGTAATGCCCTTTTCCTCTTCTGTATTCATTTCACGGAATTAAATTCCAATTTTAGAAACTCACAACGGAATCTGAAAGGGCTTGATTTCTAGTCCTTACCGAGTATTCTATTTTACGTAGACTCAATGCATAAAAGGCAAGTTAGGCTCATCCAGTCTTTCAATACAGTATTCAGGAGTCCTAAATCAACATTTTTTATTTCATGTGACTGATTTTATTATTATTGTATGCTATTATATGTGTACTATATATCTTTAAAAAATTTGGTACTAAAAAGCCATGTTTTAATTTGAATATGATTTTTTAAACCCTCGATGAATCTCCCGTTAAGTGACAAATCTTTCTATAAGAATAATTGGTCGTCAATGAACCTTGAAATTGCTAATCACAGCTGGTGGTCTGATAATAGAAAAACACTGAACAAACACAACTCAGAATTAAAGGAAAGCAAAAAAAAAAAAAATGTTTTTTACTTGTTCCCTTTTGTTCAAAATTAATTGCTTAAAATTTTTGCAAATATCTTTATAATTATAGTAACACAAAGTTTCGAATCTATTGATACTTACAAATGGAAATAACATCACTGTCCGTATCTCCAGCCGAAGCTTAATTATCTTTACCCTCTGAGTAAACAGTTTAATTCCGTCTCTTTTTCCAAATTGCTTTCTGGACTCGGTTATTATGTAATCATTTTTCAGAGTCAACTATAATTAATATGATGTTTCAGCTACGAACGTTGAAGCCTTTCTTGTGTTCGGTAATGGCACTTCTGTTTGCAAACTGGCACTTTCCTGACAGAAGATTCTCAAATGAGAAATGCTTATTACGGAGATAATGGAAGCAGTGACAGTTTCCTTGTTCGTAAGTTTTCTTAGACGCTCAATTTATTGATTTCAAAGTACAGTTAGAAAATAATATGCGTAAAATTTTAGTTACAATCCGTTATTTTTAATTTCTTAATAAATTATACTTAAAAAAAGATAACTTTAACACAATGAAAATACTTGCAGTATTAATTGTTCCTTAATGCAAGCAAAAGATTTTTCAAATATCAGTTAATGAACTTTACGTTAATTAAGAAACTTAGTTACACCGTTTAGTTCAATAATATTGTTCTTTTTGTACTTTCACTTTTCGTCACTGGAGGAAAAAAGAAATCTCAAAGCAAGAAGAAAAAAAAGTAATGATTCCAGGTATGAGGACTGCAACATGGCCAAAGTTAAGGGCTCCTCCAAGAAGCAAACAATAAGACATACTTTTAGGATCGCTTAAATATCAAGAAAATTAAATAAGAAAACATTGCCTGCGCCAAAAACCAACATGATAGTCAATAACTGTTAGTTAATGGAAATATAAATGTAATACACATCGTCGTATCATAACTAATGATTCATAGAGAAAACGTAAAAGCAAAATTTTTTATAATCGATCCAGAGCAGCAGATAAGCATTTACTTTAGATACTTCTCAGACTTTTTTTTTTTTTTTTTAATTTTTAAACAATTTACATTATTAAGATTATTTTGATGTTTTATCAAACTTTTATGAGTTTAAATTGTTCTTTGATAGCTTAGGTGTGAAGCTTAAATCCCTTAAGAAAATATTATTATTTTCTTTCATATTACAGATCGGATTTGTCCTCATTTATCTTTAAGCAATGGAATATTTAAATTACAATTACAATAGAAGATCGGGTGAACGAACGTGTGATGGTATAAGTATTAAAATAAGGTATAAAACGATAGGCATTATTATTTTAAATATAAGTTTCCAAAAAAGTGTTTCTTTTATATCCAAAATATATAAAAGGAAGTACTAAATACGTGAAAAATTTCTTTTTTTAATTTACGTGGGTTTACACGATTAAGAGGTACTAAACACATTTTGCCTGCGTTTATGTATGTGTAAACACTTTTTGTCCGAGCTCAAAGTAACTATTTACCCTTTGTATTACTTTGATCAATTGAGTACAAATGATCGTGATTTAAACTGCTGCTGATTAGTTTTTGACATCAATCACTGATAAACTGGTGCAATGTAACATATTTTTTTAAGCGTAACTGTGATAACTCAAACTACATGCAAAGAGTCTCACAAGAATTAGTTAGTATACAGGACTTGAGTGCAAAGTGTTGCTGATTAGACCACTGACATATACGGGTTTTAACTAATTGGGCGTTTTCATCGGTTTGCCTGAGTATGACATTTCAAAAAATGATGCAAAGATTAAAAATAAAATAATTAATAACAAGGAGAGTTTTTGAGCTACAAGCTCAAAAGAAGAGGTGGCATTTTATAATTAACGAAATATAGTGAGCAGTTTTTTTTTTTTTTGGAAAGAGGTTTCCTTCCTTTGAAAAGGGAAAAAAATGTTAAACCAAAAAACACAGAGCATTCGTATGAAATATATAGAACAATCTGTAGTCGCGCTAGACTTGTTTCCACAATTTCAAGTAATGTATGGGAGTTCAGTATGAAATGTTTCCGTATTATAATTTTACATGCAAATATACTTTAAATTATTAATTAAAATATATTTTTACCTTACCTTAACAGCAATAAAAATAAACAAGAACGTCCGTCTCGAACTACACGGGCCTACTTTCCCGTGTACACAACAACAAATACATAATTTAGGTATATATTTCCCACTTAGCTTTAGTTCTTAATTGCTTCAAAGACATTTTTCAGCGGTTAATATATATTCATTCACTCTTTGATGTATTCATTCATTCACTTATTCATGCATTTATTCGTGCATTGATTCATTTATTTATTTATTCACTCATTTATTCATTCATTCAATGAGAAATATCCTTAAAAATCCAGATGAAAAAAGTTTATCTGAAAAAAGGCTCGTTCAGTTCTCCATGAACTTCGTATCTGTACATATTCATAATAAGATCGTTCCGATAAATTTTGTTCCAAGCAAAACCGTCTATTAGACCAGGAGTTATATAGGACTGAAATTTTCCCTCAGGCGCTAATGCTAGGTTTTTTTTTTTTTTTTCTTGGCTCTTCAAATTTGAACAAAAACTGTTCAAAAAAATTCTTGCCGAAAGCCTTTCCTATTAATTAGTCTGAAGGAACTTGCATTTTATGTGCAGGGCTTATATATATTTATTCATATTTCTCCATAGGTGCTAATGTCAAGATTTTTTGAACTGTTAAAAACTGAGGTAAATAGTTTTTAATTTTAAAGGCACATAAATCCACTTATCACTTTTTTATTTATTATTTTATTTTTTTTTTTTTTACTTTTATGAGAAAGTAGGTAATATGGGCATTCCGCATATACACTTAAAATTTATCTATCCGTTTCTCCACTACATTAGTATTTCACTTAAAGGATAATGTGAAAGCGCCTATGTCACGTCTAAATTTCTTAGAAAACTTTTTCTGTTGATGTAAGTAAGCAGGGGGAATACCGGAAGAGAGATTTCAAGATGATTTTCTGGGACTCCATGTTCAGGATAGTAATGTGGGATTATAAATATGAAAGAGTATTAGAGGACTTTTATTTTAACTTAAAGATAGAAGAGATTATTACGAAAAAGACATAGGTATTAATTTCATGAATCTGTATATATTTAGCACTTTTATTAGGGTGCGTTTACACCAAAGCCAACGAAGACAGTATTCACGTATTTCCTCATCTGCGAAAGCGCACAGCCCACTTTAGAAGGCAAAAATTTGCTCTGCGCTTGCTTAAATGAAAAAAAAAATAGTTTTTTGTAATGGCCGCCTTCGGTGTGAAAACACCTTACTCTTTTAAATAACATATACACCGAACAGTTAAAACTATTTCCACAAAAATATTGTTTGTGTATTACCTGTAAATACTTGATCGAAGTATGTAAAAACCATTATATTGCAAGAAAATAGCACATAAGAAAAATCGCAATCGGAGATGCTTTATTTTTAATATTTTAAAATTTAATTAACTAAATTTCTCTGCGGGGTGTTTTTCCGGTGTATTAAGCTTCCATTATGCAAGGCTACTTAAAGTAGATGTATTTTTTAAAATGATATAGCTCAAGTAAGTATAAGTTTATTCGCAACATAATTTTAAAAATGTGCCATTTCTAGCCCTATAAAAAACATCAGGGCATTTTACAGCATTTCTTCTATTGTTTTTTTTTTTTTTGGGGGGGGGGGGAATAACGTTCACCTTTAATGAAATAACAATTTCAGAAGAAAAATATGGAATTTTTGAAGACTTCGTAATACAAAGAAATAAGTCAACGCATCTCAGTTTTCACTTTAAATCACTTAAATTCATTTCCTCAATAATTAATGACAATTTCTTAGTCTTAAACTCAAGGGAAAACATAGAAAAGTGAAATAGTTGGGTTTTAAAAGGAGGCAATCTGATGATTGGATTAAGGAGGGGAAAAATCCCATATTAAGTACGCACTGTTTTAAAATCATGTAAAGAAGCATCATTATCTCACACTTATTTCGTCCATTCCGCACTTCTAGTGCAACAGAGCCTGAATTATGTAAAAAGAAAAAAAAAAAGAAACTGAAAATGTCAAATCAATTTAGAATTAAGAAGGTCTTACTGTGTTTTCTTCTTTGTGCACAAATGGAACGTTTTTATTTCCATTACTTTTAAAGCTACTCGAGACAGTTCAAACAGTAAGTGGAACTGAATTATAAAGTAATTCCATAATTACTGAACAAAGTTGTAAATAATTTGTGCAATATATATACACACACACACACAATATATATATATATATATATATATATATATATATATATATATTATATATTTAAAAATTCAATAAAGCCCACATAGGATTGCACCGATATTAATTCTTTACAGATTATAAGCATTGATTTCAATCATTGGGATGCAAAATTATAGCTGAAATTTTCAAAAACCTCTCTCAAAATAGCAGTTGCAGCCTTAGCCACAGGCTTTGCGAATATGTAAAATTTAAACATCTTCCATCATATACATCCACGTGTGAAGCATCAGTAACACTTGATTCTTATGCTACACATACGGCCTAGCGGCCAAATGGTTCATTTTCTGAAAATAAGAATAACATTTTATTCTGTATTTCTCTTCAAAACCAATACAATATGTTTATATGTGTGTGCATTTCTTAATTTGTTTTCAGAAATCCTGAAATTAAATATAGTAACTATAGCTTTCTTTTTGTAAACTGGAAAAGTAGCATTTGTGCTTTATTTGTTTTATTTGTTTATATAATTGTAGAAGTTGTTATGTATTTGACTTGTTCTTTTTAGCAATTGAAACGAACACATATTCTATTTTTTTCTGTTTTTGTCAGAATCTCGTGAACACGTAGAAATAATGCACTCGTATTCAAAATTCATCAGTAAAAATAAATTACTAAAAATGTTTGATAACAAACGAATTACTTCTTATTATTTTTTGCTATAGAGTGTGATAAATATGCTCGATATCCAAATGTATCTATTTTAAAAGAAGAATGCTTCAATTGTTTGAATTTATGCTCGCGTTTACTGCATTTTAAGTTAAATATATTCTGTCGCTTTACTTAAATTACTTTTCAAAAGCACTAATTGCCCAACCATTTTTCAAGAACAGCAATAATTATTCTGACATTTTAGTTTCAAACTTCCAAACTAATCTTCAATTCGATAAACAGAACTTCTAATGTAAAGAATGTAGGTCATCATTTAGATATTTCACACAGATATCATGGTTTAGTTTGCACAAAAGACGTTTTATTTCAACTGATATGGAGTTTTCGTTTAGTGTAATCTTTCAATTTCTTTTGGCATTTATATTTTTCTCTTAAAAACACATTCCATTATTCAACGCTTTGTCACTCTTTAAGAAAAAAAAATCCCGTGTAGTATTTTTTGTGCATGAAATACTTCTCACCTAGTAGTATTTTCCCAACACAAAGCACGAACAGACTTTTCAATTTCTAGAATTTGACTTCCAGGAAATCTTATCAGTGATTGACGTTCGATAAACGAAAAGGAAAATATTATAAAGTTCATTTTATCTTACTTTCTGTTGTTGCTCATGGAGAATACTCTTTCTTCAGAAATCTGGTTTCTACTCCGGGGAAATATATTTATGTATTTAGACACTCGTTCGAACTCAAAAGTAAGAAGTGTATTTTTTTGTGAGGGTATAATCTTCAAGTGTAAGAGTAATGCAGTAAATTGCGAACGAAAACATTCCTGACACCCGTTTCGGGGTTCAAAAAACCTTTTAACCACTGCATAAATTTGTGATCTTCAAATTGTAAATTATTGTAAAGCAAAATGTTTCGGACTGACTTAGACCGCAAGAAATTTCCTGTTATCTTTCTTTTGGAACACATAAGTTAGCTCAATAATATCTAAAAATGCATTCAATAAACGTATTCATAAGGGGAAAAATTAAATTAAAAATATATGCTTTGGAATTTTGTGCGATATTTTGATTTCAAATGAAATAAATGTATTATTCTGTAAAAAGGAAAATATATTTCACGTAAATTGAATGAGATATAATTTTAAAACAAATTGAAATCCCTCATATAATTTTGATTAAAAAAAATATTTTACCCCCTGATGTTTAAAATCTATGCATATTCTTCAGGATTACAGAAAAAAAATCAGTCGCAAGAACTATTATTCGAAAGAGAATCATTTTTCTGTGAAAATTTACTTAATACGTATCCTGACTTTTTCAAACTTTAAAAAACATAATTTTGTTTATGCTGCCACAACTATTTATGCTAATAAAAACTAGTTTGTCTAAGAAACGAAAAGAAATACGGTTAAGTCATTAGATCGGGCACTAGTTGAGGATCACAGCATCATGTTACCAAAATTTGGCTCTTGTAGATTATTTTTAATCAAGTTTAGTACTAAAATAATAAGTTTTATCACCACTTCCTCATTCAGCTAACAAACATCAGTTGATCTACTACAAAAACATTCATACCTTCTTTCAAAAAACAATGACCAAAGTGTAGTATCAATCTGTTTTCAATGAATACACGTAATTTTTTTTTCTTATTACATGCGTTAAATGCTGTTTATATCCTGCTTCAATGTTGTATCCATGAACTAAATTCGAAAGTCTAAAACTACGCAATCTTTCAAAGAATGAAAATGCATTATATCTTTTTTCAGATACTGGCAACTCATCCTGTTCTTCAAAACAGGATACTGCATCCAATTCTCAAATAGTAATCGTAGTGTTCATTGGAAAATACAAAGTAATTGTTGTGGCTTGGCTTAATTGCAGAGAAACTTTCAAACAAAGAATCGGTTAATTGTTACTTAAAAAATAACATATCAATGTAACTAATATGTATATTTCTCAACAATTTAACCGGACTGCAACATATATTCCGATCATTTCGTAAGGAAAGACAGTGTGAGTATAAAATTTAAAACAAATGCTTCAGGAGAGTATAAAAAAATATGCACCCTCGCATAACACGGTTGGTCAGTTCCTAGCAAATGAACCGTGTTTGTACGTTTATATTGTTATCTGAGACCCTGAGTCAGTAAAAAAAAGATTAGTTACGTTACGAAAACTCATCATTTTTAATGCTATATAAGCATAACTGATTTTTATCAATAATATATAAGTCGGGTTGGCCGAAGCTAGCTGGCTAGAAGCACCCCTGGATACTCATAAAATATGTATTTATTAACAAGAAAACTGGCATTACATTGTACTAAAACATAATACATTTATTTTCTATTAGAATATCCTAGTATTTCTGTTTAAACCTAGACCTCCGTTGAGCATTATAACGACGGTCTCGGTTTCAACATTCAACTATATTTAATACCTTTTTCAATTAAACTTAAAAATAAAAAGTAGAAACCTCATGGTAAACGAACTTGTGGATCATATGAAGCACATTGGCCCGTTGGGAGAACCCTCATAAGTTATAAGTAAATCCTTCGGTTTATCGATAATACCTTTACCTTTGTAATCATCGACAAAAATGTTATTTCGCAATGTGACACTAGGTCACAGCTTTTAATTTTAACAAGAAGTTCCGTCTAGAGCTATACGAGCCTACTTTCCCGTATACACCGAATTCAAATTTATAATCTAGCTATCTCTCTCTCTCTGTCTTTCTCGTTTAGCTTTAGTTCTTAATTGCTTCAAATATACCTTTTTCAGCGGTTAATGCATATTCATTCAATCATTATTTATTAAGTCATTCATGTATTTATTCACTCATTTATTCATTCATTCTTTTGCTTATTCATTTAATCATTCATTAATTAAAAAATATTCTTGAAGATCCCGATAAAAACTTTTTATAGGAAAATAGGCTCGTTAGTTCTGGATGAACTTTCTATTTGTTCATGTTCTACGTCATAAGAGCTTTCCGATAAAGTTTGTTCTAAGCAAATCGGTCCGGTAGATCAGAAATTATATAGGATTGAAATTTCCCCGTAGGCGGTATGCTAATTTTTTTTTGAACTGTTCAAATATGAACAAAAATTGTTCAAATCAATATTTCACGCCAAGAACTTCTTCCAGTGAGCTTGTTCATGGGAACTTATATCTTGTACCCAGAGTTTACATAATTTGCTTCATTTTTACCCGTAGGCGCTAATGTTAAAATTTTTTGAACTGTTCAAAATTGAACAAAAAATTGTTCAAATCAAAAAAGTAAAATATGGAAATGAGATGTTCTCGCCGAGATCTTTCGAATGCAAAAAGAATTTTTCCAATCGGACAGTTCGTTCAAAAGTTATTAGGGGGGGACAGACCGACAGACCGACCGACACACTTTTTCCCCATCTCAAAACCCTACTTTCAAATTTTTTATTTTTCACTCTTTATTTAATTACTTAACTTATTTTTGACTTTTCTTGATTTCTAACGATATTTTCACGATACATTAAGCCTTCTTCATGCTTTATTACTATTTTTTTTTACTTTTACGGGAAAGTAGGCTAAAAACTGAGAAGAAACAGTTGTAAGTTCAACATTTAGATCGGTTTCAATTTTATGAGTTCTTTTATTTCAAGAAATTCCTTTGATTCGACGCTTTTGAAAAAATACACCAGAAAGTAAAAGTTATCCAGATTTAGTTTCGTTCAATAAAAGTTCTTATGTCCGCTTAAATTCAAGTAACATATTTTTTATTAAATTTAAGGAAATCTTAAACTCCGCAGAGGATTCGTCGCTTACCTGAAGTCTTCTTTTGGAAGATTGCCAGCAAATATCTGTAGAATAGAATGCAAAAATGAGGAAGCATGTTTCGTTAAATTTTAAAAATGGTTTTTGCAATAAAGAAAGATACATAAAAAAGGCTAGAATAGACGTAAAAAAAAGAAAACTTCGTGTTATACTGGACATGACAAAGTAAAAAACTCCATTTAAATCATAAATAGAACATACAACAAGATGTAAAAATTATTGTTGAATTATAAACATTCCTTATTTCGTATGTGCTATTTTTAGAGCTATAATTTTCTTTAACTGAAAAAAAAAAAGTTACAGCTTCTAATTTGCAGTTATCAAGATATTGGTTATCTTACATGGTGTTTTATAGTGACTATTTTACAAACTATCTTTCGCTCTAAAGTATTTCTAAATTTTGAAATAATTTATAAAATATTTTCATTTCATACACATTGAAATGTATTAATTTTCAGTTATCTTTTAGATAATCTTGAAGTAACTAATTTTAATATTTACCAAAAATTGAATCACACTGTTCTTTTTTCTTTCGTTTCCTTTTTTTCCCAATGCATTTCAGAAATGGTCCTACTGATTTTATGAAGTAAATCGTGTTGTGAACTGCACTCGACAGCAAAAGCCTTACGTTATTTAAAGATCGATAACCAACAATTAAAAAAATAAGTAAATAGCATGACAACTATAATTGCAATCGAGACCTCCGAGGCCGTAGTTTCTTTCTCAAATAATTATATATATATATATATATATATATATATATATACATACACACATACATACAGTAATATGATCATTTTTATTGTCTGCTATCAAATATAATTACACTCGATCAAGCTTAAGGGAATATCGGTTAAACGAATATCCAGGTAATGTAATACATTTTTAATGTACCAAACCATAGTAGTATATTTTTCCAGTGATATTGGAAAATGCAATATCACGCTTATTAGAATAATTTTTCGCGCAAACTGGCTATTTCATTAAGCGGGCTCGACTGTATTTTCATAGGATTCATTTTGGAAAGATTTATATAACAGATAATCATGACAATGTTTTATTAATTTTATCTTTAATTAAAAATAAATGAATTAATGATTGATTTATCCAACTTATGAGATTTAACTGTGCTGTCAAACTCATATTTAACTCTATTATATTTTTATATATTCTTTGATTTAAACTAGAATAGAAAACAATGAAAACCTAGTTTGTTTAGAGCTTTTAACTTTATTAGAAGCTTTCGGCCACTCTTTTGTTTAAATTAAAATAATCATACTAATGACCTACTTCATTAATGGTATTTTGGTTTTGGATTCATATAAATTTAAACGTAATTAAAACATTTTATTCGCAGTAATGAAATAAACATACTAATATAGATTCTTTGAATTGAAAATTACATTTTGCAAAATTCCTTCCAGCGTTTAATTATATTTTTCCTTTGAAAGTTAGTGTTATTGCGTTTCTTTTAGAAAATTGCTTTCCGGGTACAGTAATTATACAATCATTTTTCAAGAGCAACCGTAATTAATGTTATATTTTGAATTGGAAATTTGGAACCGTCTTTGCAATCGATAAGAGTGCTGCTCTTTACCAACTGGTGCAAAAATCTCGGAAGAGTTTAGCTTATTACAGAGATAAGAAAAATAGAGTTAACTTTATTAGTGTTATCTTTCCGATAGTTTACATAAATCACATTTTGTTCATGCACTCTAAAGTTATAATTGGTTTGCGATAGGTTTGAAATTTCTTACTATAAAACACTTCCGGTTTGTGTAACTTTTAAAGTATTCTTAAAAGCAGTATTTAAAAATGATAAAAGTTTTTGAATAAAACGTTCATGTTTGAAATGTTTTTTTACACTATATATATATATATATATATATATTATTAACGCACATATATACAGGGTGCCCCACCAAAATAAAACCACCGTGATTGTGTGTCATAACTGAACATGAAACAAGCCAATCGGAGAGAAACAGAGGCGTAGTTAGGTGGGGGCAAGGAGGGACAGCTGTTCCCGGGCGCAGCGTCAAGCGGCGCCAAATTAATGTTAATTTACTTTTTGTTTAATGTGAATAGAAAATTATTTGAACTGAAGAGGTGTGAATATGTTCTACAAAAAAGTGGGAGCACCACAAATCATATCGGGAGTGACCAATGTAGCACAGGAGTGCGTGGGAAAACCGAAATAATTTTGCGAAGCCAAAGTGTCCCATTTTTCGCGAAGTGAAGGGTCGCTAATAAAAATGAAAGTTAAAAGGGTTGCTTTTTAGAGCTATTTATCATTTAGGAAGCATACAATTTTTTTCCCGGGCGCTGAAAACCCTAGCTACGCCTATGGAGCGAAACAAATATATTAAGAAAGGTTTACATACGAGTACATATTTACACGGAGTACCTCACCCCTGCCTTACCAGGACAGGAAAAAATAAAAAATGTGTAAAAAAGGAGAAAAAATCTGTCCCGCCGAAATAAAGCCACTTTTATTGATAGGCAATATATTCACCATGCTTACATATGACTTAAAATATACGATGCAGCATGACTTTTACTAATCCCCGGAATACACGATGACACTAACATCAATATCATCCCATGCTTTCAACGATGGCCGCCTTCAATTCTGCTATAGACCGAAACTGTCCGCCGTTGGCATATCCAGCGCTACTTACCGTACCCCAAACATTTTCTTTGGGATTGAGGGGAAAAGAAAGGATTGAGAAAAGGGGAGAAATCGGAAAAACTAATTTCTGAACTTTTCAAAGTTCGACGTGTGTTGAACAGACTGACGTCATAACCCTGACGTCATAAACCAGTTTACCTGCAGCAGTTCGCATGCTGGGATTTACCCATAACAGTAATAGGGGTGGTGGCTTTGTTTCAGCGCTACATTTGTACATTTTTTCCCCTCCGTTTGTACATATTCGACTTTCTTACCAGCTCTAGTAAAGCAGAGGGTGAGTTATTGTAAATATGAATTTATATATAGGATATCACTGCATATTTGTTTTCTTCTTATTGGCTTGTTTCATGTCCAGTTACGAATCATAGTCGCAGTGGCTTTATTTTGATGGCACAAGGTGTATATAAATATGTATATATATATACATATATATATATATATATATAAATCCAAACGTACTGAACATTTTGCAACATGGGATTATGTTTTACATTTTCAACCATCAGTATTGTAGTTTGAACTAAATGCATTGCCTTAACAGCATATTACCTGTGCTTCACTCTTGATTACATTTTCTCTAGTACAGAAATATTATTTAAAAACTGTGATACTTTAAACCGGTGTGTCGGGCACCACGGCAAAGATGCCAATGTAGTAAATTTATCAGTGATAATATTGCGCTTAAAATCACACATTAGCTTTCACAATTTTGGGAGAACTACAGCATTAAATAATTTATGCGACGATTGCTTCCTTAATAATATATATATATATATATATATATACATATATATAAAGCAAGGGAAGGGCTTACAAAATTCAAAACTAATTTTTAACTGAAGATCACGACATTTCTATATTTCTCGATAGATGACAGTGAACAAAGATGGAAATCTGAAATATGGTGCTAGTAAGTATGTCTATAGCGAAAATCAAAAGTATATCTTCAGTTCTCTATTTTGAGGTCAATTAAACAGGACGTAGACGAAAGTTATTAACATTTTCAACTACAAGTCAAAATATATACATGTGATTAGAATCCTGCTTGATGTTGCCTAATAGTAACACGTTTGTTAGCGTAAACTGCTTACACCTGCTTTTGGGACGATTCTGATTAGCCGTCTAATTTCACAACCTATACGAGAAATCATGTGTCTGTTTTTGATATTTGTTTGAATCTGACATTTCTAAATATATTTAATCTATTTTTAAAGGAATTTTTTTTTTGCTGCATTTATCTTACCGAAAGTAAATTGACTAAAACATTATAAAAATGCAGGACTTCCTGAAATTGGCCAAATTTTCAAATTAGAAAATATGAAGTAACGTGTTATATAAATTAAAAATCTTACAAAAGAACATGATCTTTCAAAGGAAGCAATGCAGATAATGTCGTTTCAACAAAACGACCTGCCCTTTCCAGAGTTAAAATTTCTTTTTAAGCCTACTTTCCCGTAAAAGTAAAAAAAAAATAATAATAAAGCATGAAAGAAGGATTAATGCATCGTAAAAATATCGTTAAAAATAAAGAAAAGTCAAAACAAAGTGAAGTAAATAAATAAAGATTGAAAAAAAAAAAAAAAATGAAAGTAGGGTTTTGAGATTGGGGAAAATGTGTGTCTGTCGGTCTGTCTGTAATCCCCCTAATAACTTTTGAACGACTTTTCCGAGTCAAAAAATTCTGTTTCCATTCGAAAGATCTCGAAGCGGACATTTCATTTCCATATTTTACTTTTTGATTTGAACAATTTTTCGTTAAATTTTGAACAGCTCAAAAATTTTTAACAGTAGCGTCATGGGCAAAAAGAAGCAAATTATTTAAACTCTGGGCACAAGATCCAAGTTCCCATGAGCAAGCCTATTGGAAGAAGCTATCGGCGGTAAATATTGATTTGAACATTTTTTGTTTCCTTTTGAACAGTTCAAAAAAAATAAAAAAAATAAAACATTAGCGCCTACGGGGAAATTTCATTCCCATATAAATCCTGATCTAAACGACCTATTTGCTTGCAACAAACTTTATCGGAAAGATGTTACGATGTAGAACATGTACATATACGAAGTTCAACAAGAACTGAACGATCCTATTTTCCTATGAAATTTTTGTTTGGGATTTGTAAGGATATTTCTCAATGAATAAATAAATGAGTGAAAGAATGAATGAATGAATAAATGAAATAATAAAATAATGAATGAATGAATAAATGAAATAAGAAAATAATGAACGAATGAATAAATGAGAAAGATATAGCTAGAGATAAATTTGAAATTGGTGTATACGGGAAAGTAGGCTCTTATAGTTCTAGACGGAACTTCTTGTTACTATAGATTTTTAAATATTTTGAATCATATGTCTTTTTCTGAATCATAAATAAAATGTTTAAGATTTCAGGCACTGATCAATTAATCACAACAGCAATGATGGTGGGCGATAATACATATTTTGTGGATGATTAATGATCCCAAATTGAGAGGTTTAAGAATATCCTCCAGTTGCATATTGAGGCCTTTTCAAGAAAAAGAAGGAAATTTGTAGCCGTCTAAAATGTGCGAATATAAAAGTATTTTGACAGTTTCGAAGGTTGGGTAAGAATAAAGTAGTAAAATAAGCGAACTTTGTATAAGAATGTTTCTCAACCTGGCGGCTGCAATCTTTCCAAAAAAGTAAGCACAATGCATCCCTTCCATTAATATAGTATTATAAATTATAATAAAGTGTTGTAAAATAAAATATTGTGTTACAAAGTAATAACAATTAAATAAGATAAACTGATAACTAGCTGTTTTAAATAATCAATCAGTGAGATTAATGCAACGTTGTCTTTGTTTTTCACCCAAATGTTCTGTATATAGCAAGGGTTTGAAGGGAGCACACTCGCTAGTTGAAAGAATGCCAAGGCTCTAGTCCAGTTTTTGCCACATTATTTAGAACGCTGAATAGACGCATCGATATTACTCTTCAACTTTATTTTTGTGGGGGGTACAAGGATTGTCGATCTTGAAACACCGAAGGTGCTTTCATACCGAACGCAACATCAACCTAAGACAAAGAGAAACTTTTTCAGAGCATGTCGTTGGTTCTACCTAATTTCATAACCTCGCCCTCGCGTAGACTGATCTGCATGTTTGATTGCGTCATTGAGAGGCCCCCAGTCGACAATGATTGGTTCATTGCGTTATCGAAAGCATATGTCATCGCTGTTAGTTTGATAACCATTGAACCATAGCAAGTCTGTTACGACGGTGACAAAATGTCTCCGTCTCCTTTAGTGTGGAAGCACCCTTATTTGGGTGCATTCATGACAGGGCCGAGATTCCCAAACTGTTTGCGAATGAGCGAAACCATAAGTTGAGCTGCTGAAGCTTTTTTTTTTTTTTTTGCAGCAAATAAAATGATTTTCGTCAATATACAGTAAATTTAGACCAAAAATGACTTTGGATCCAATGAAAAACTGAAATCTCAATTTTAATGCAGTTTTGCCTGTTGGAAAAGAAGATTTATTGATAAAAAAACAGCCGCTTTGAGTGGTGTAGATGACCGAATGATTAGAGCGCTAGGTTGGTATATCATACATCGGGGTTCGATTCCTGCGCGCTTCGTTTACGGTTTCTAAGCCTCGAAGATGCTACAACTCGAAATGATTCAAAAACCGTAAGAATTTAGTTTTAAAACCATTTTTAAATGGTTAAAAACAGTAAGGTTATGTATTTACGGCTTTTTAACCAAGCTGATTGGAAATGGTTTAGGTCCCGTAAAGATAGAAAAATGTTTCAAACCGTAAATTTAACGGTGAATAAGATGGACAGACTGCTGCCGGCTATTTAATCGTCATTTCATGATGAAATTTCTAACAGTGAAAATAATACATTTATTTCGAACTGTGTAACTTACTGAACAAATGTAGTAATCCAATAATTACTTCTTTCTCAGTAAATATCAGCATATCCTGTCAAAAGGCAATTAAAGTGCAGTACATATGTTATCAATTATTTTAACATTTTATCTTAAAATTATTTATCGTGACAGAACTTGGAATTTACAATTTATTTTGGAATTAGAATTTTAAGAAATATGGTCCGTGTTAAATGTAAAATCAGCATTCTAAATGATGGTAAAAAAACAAGAGGAAAGGCAGTTGAGTTATTTCTTTTGATGCATTTAAATTAGATAAAGTATATTTGTTTTCAAAAATACCATTTCATTTTCACTGACAGCGTTGTCTCTTATGATAATCTTTCAATTTCTGTAGCCATTCCAATTCCATTTTCTATTTTACGAATGCATTCTATTACGCGACGCTCTATCGCTCTTTTTCAACTAGCATGTTTTAAAACTTTTTTCGATTGATTTTTTTTCCTAAAGTATTTCTGGCCGACTTGAACCTTTTTCAGCAAAAAGCACGGAAATTTGCAATTTCTGACATTCGAACATCAGGAAGCCATATCAAATATTCACATTTGTAAAGTCTAAAGAAGAAAGAAGCAGTGTCATTCAATCTGTTTTTCAATCTTTGAAGGTGTATTTTTGTAACTGCATTTCACCATAATTATTTTTTGTAATTGTACTAAATTTTTCCAGTATTTTTTCTGATTTTAAAAGCAATGACACATTTTGAGTTCGAGTAAATTTACAGTTGCAAAGAAGTAAATCAAAATAAATTATTGTTTGGAAATCATCAGGCGTAAATATTCCTTACAAAGACTCTTTCAGAATTTTTAAATATATTATTCTATTTTGAATTTGGAGAAAAACTGCTTAAAATAAAAACTATATAATACAGGAGAAGTATTGTAAGTAGAATAATTAGTATATAAATATAACAAGATTTATTGCCGTTTATTGCTATTTTAGGAGGCGAAGATAAATTGTTCATTTTCAAGTTCAAACAGTACAGGAAAAAGGTACTTCTTAGCGTTTTCAAGTGATTATTTATTAAAAGTGTGATCTATTATTATTTTTTTATAATTTGTTTGAATTTACCATGGCAGATAATAAAGAAAACGTTAAACAACAAAACAAGGCTGAAAAAACCCGAAAAGTAAATATCCCATTGTTTGGCATGGAGCATTCCAATACTTCTCCACCTCAGGGGCCCATGCAGCGCAGACCATCTTATGTTGGGGGTCCTATACATTTCCTCATTTAATCTTCTAATTGGTCAGTTTGGGTTGGTGAAATTGTCCATACGACAGAAATGGCGCTCTAAGCAATCGTGAAAAAAATCCTGTATGAATTAATATTTATTATATGAATTTACTCTAAGTTGAGTCGCTATTTCCTTCGATCAATGTTGGCTTTTTTTAATTCACTGTTAGCTACGCGGGGTGTTCTGAACAACCTACGAGTAAAAACGTACGCACACGCGTGGAATACTAAATTTCAACGGACTGCACACTTCTAAATGGCACACTTACGGCGATATATGTTGATTGCAATGCTTTTTCAAACAATTAACAACTTTAAACTTTTCAGTTCGAGTGCTGATAACTATTTGCGAATTATCATGGGACAGCTTTTGATTGGAAAAAAAATAAGTAAATAAAATAATGCAAGCTTCTCTGTAGCTTATATTATGTTATTTACTTATTTATTTATTTATTTTTAAAAATCATATTGTATACACTGCAGTCCTCCTTACAGCTTATCACATTGACATTTTCACATGACTAACTTTTAAGAAATGGAACCCGAAGTAAAACTTATATTTCAAAATATATTTTCTGAAACTTTCAGGAAATAGATATTTCATGCCTTTGCTTTCTTTGATTTAAACTTCGTAGTTCAATTACGTAAAAGTTAATAGCGTTCATTTCTACTGTTCCTTCTCTCGTTAAGCTTTTATATGAGAAGGTTTCTTTTATAAATCTGTGAACTATTGAGCAACTATGTCAAAAGAATGTCTCTTATTATCGACTCAGAAAGTCGCTTTTCCTCTTTCCTTCAATGACCCTTAATATCGATTCCGAAAGTCCTTTTGTACAGCCTCCCAACTTTATTACAGTTCTTTTATGTCCTTCTACGAAACATCAACTAAGTTATTTATAAAAGTTAAAAGTGGACTGACTGTTTTAACTTGATGCCGAGGAGTAAGGTAATTCCAGAAAAGTGTTCTACTTTTTGCTGGTGAATTAACTCAAGTTAAATACCCCTAATTTTTAGCGTTAATGCTTTATTATTCACAAAAAAAAGAACAATAACGAACATTGTTGATTTTTAGAAAGGCACCCATTACGAGAAAGCAAATGCCAAAAAAAAAAAACTGCATAATATTGACGGGTAATTCTACATAATTTCAATAATACAGAATATATGTCATCTAATGTGCTGCCGTGCCGTAGGGGTGGCTTCGCGGTAAGTCATTGGTCTCGTACGCCCAAGTTCGCAGGATCAAACCTGGGCCAAATCAATGGATTTTAAAGATGGAGAACATCGTCAGCGCTCCTGTCGTATGATTATGCGGCTTGTTAAAGATACCTTGACTACGCGTTTGGCTCAGACACTCTCAGCTAAATTAAAGTCCTAGTGCATTTTCGCACCATTTAGAGCTCCGCTGCAGCCATCTAGCGGGAAAGGTAGCGTCAAAAGGCTCAGTTGGTAATGTCATCCTCCGACAGTGGCGCTACTTGAAAGTATAGATTCCGGTTTCCGGGGTATGCCCTAGGTCTGCAAATGTTAGTGACCAGCAGCAGCCCCATTAGAAAGAAAGAAACTGACGTGCTAAGCACAAAAGTCGTATCTGCACTTTTTGGAGAAATTGTGTTATTGCCACCAAGTGTTTTTTTATCACATATTTTACCTAAGTACAATGATTCTTGGTGATATGTGAATGAGAAACATTTATAAAAAAATCCAAAAGTAGAATCTGAATCAAATGCATGAAGACGCAAGACTTGAATCGTCAATATCTCATGTTGGCCTCAGTCGCATATACGATACCTGTGTTTACCACGGCAACATATTTATAAAGAAATGCACGTAAATGCATATAACAAGTTAACATGTATGCATCCTTTAACGCAGGGGTCTCCAAACTACGGCCCGAGGGCCACATCCGGCCCGCGGACAGATTTTGTCCGGCCCGCGGAGAGCTAGCATACTTGAAAGAAAACTCCTTCTAGAGAACATATTTATTTTTTATAGCAAATTAAATTAAGTTTACTGAAGTAATCTATTTTTATGTTGAATAATTATGTTGTAGGGTAATCAATATGGCCCTAAGGCTGGAAAGTTTGGAGACCCCTGCTTTAACGTAAACATACAAGATAACTGACACAACAAAATGATACGTGACTGAAGAAGAACATTTCTTGAAAGAAGATAAATTTAAATGGTAATTATTATTTCAGCATAGAGTGAAGTTATAGTTTATAAAAGTTAATTTTTACTGACTCACTTTAGTAGTCCTATATTGGAACGACAGTGGAAGAACGGGTCAGATATTTCACTTTCAGTCGATATTTTGTTGAAGTTGACACAATATAGTCCGGTCCTACGTTTGTACTTTAGAATGCATCTTACAATTTTCCCCCGTGTTTTCTAGTCACTGAAATTCTTTGAGGTTGATTAAATTTTATCTGGCTCCAATATAAGGAGCACTAATTAGAATTACATACATAATCCCGAAATTAATTTCAACTTTTCACTTGGAAAAAGCTATAATAATTTATTTTTCTTAAATAATCCTGCCAAAACCGTTTCGCGTTAACACAAGTAATAACTAAAATTTTTAGTTTTAGGAAGCATTTCAACATGCGTCAAGTTTATAACATGTTTTCCTGTTGTATGTCTTTGTTTTAAATGAAAAAAAAATTGAAGTGGTGTACAAAAGTAAAACTGACATTAATCTCTAAACGATCCAGGTGTTCATACCTTCATCGGAATGCAGCATATAAACATGACCAAAAAAAAAAAAAAAACATCGCAACGAATAAATAACATTTTACTTGAAGGTAATATATTTTCCTTTGCTAACTTTCGTATAGAGCAATAAATTTTTCCTTTTATTTGGCGCTACAAACTTTCCATTTTAGAATTTTTTAAAGTGTTGAGTTTATTATTTCTAAGACGCCAGTGGAAAATTTCACTTTTAGCAAATGGTTAATTAATCAATATAGCAACAATAAACGCCTGCACTACATCCAATGTGGATGATTTATGGTCTAGAACTGAAACTTCTGAAAACATTTTTCCGCCGGGTGCTGATGACTTTCAGAAATTAGAAAGAACATTTTGTATTGGGGTCAAAGATGTACATAAGTCAATGATGAATGAAATGATATAACTATTTCCAAAATCGGGCATATTTTAGAGATAAAGCAATAAATATTCAAAAAATATATTTAACTTATCTTAAGAACAACGCAGAAAAATTAACTGATAAACATGACTTTAATAAGATTGAGTATAAGTGGGGGGGGGGGGGGGACGTATCGTAACGAACAAAGAAAATAAAACACTTGTTTCATTTTGTTTTTCACTCAGTACATACGTTTTAATCTGCAGTATTAAAGGATCTAATACATTTTATCTGAAACACCATAACTGAATTGTAAGCTTTTACTGTATATAAACATGATGAAATTTACAGAAAAAAATAAAATAAAATAGAGCTTCCTCTAATTTGTTTCAACGCATTTTTAGTCAAAAGCTTGGTCACAATAAATCGCAAACAGATTTATCGTTTTATGATAGACTTTTTGAGAACTTTGAAACTATTTTTTCAAACCATCATTTTGTATCATAAGTATGGGAATTTTTTGGTTGCCTTTTAGTATCCTCTTTTTATTTTTAAGACTGCAGTTACTTTTTAATTATTAATTGTAAATAATCGTCCATTTGACATATTGATTTATTTATTAATGCTACAGCAATTTTGTTAGCTTTTTAAGCTATGAGAAAAACATTCTCATTATACTTTTTTCTTTACGGCCTCTACAATTCTGCTCTGCAATGAGCCTCTTGAGGCTACTCTTTGATACGGCTCATAGAAACATGAAGTTGATGGACTTCTTGACCAGTTCATATTTTTCGTTGTGACGTCAAAAATCTGAGTAATAAAAATCAAAACTAAACAGGCTGAATGCAAGTCATATAAATATTAAAATTAATTACTTTTCCCATTTCTATATATTTACTCAATACACCTACCTATGATAAAACATTTTCCTAGCATTTCTTTTTTGCATAAATAAATAATTAAATAAAAAGTATACGCTTTTCCATTTTAGAAAATAAAATATCCAATAAAATATTGCGAATTACTTGACGATGTTGTATACTGTCGGTGTTCTGGAAGAACCACTAACATCATAACTCCATATAGATCAATATAGATATATCAATGTATGATAGTGAAAGATATATAGTCAGTTTAAACCTTCTAATCTTTGAAAAAAAAATAGTAAAAATCAATTTACAGACCCTAATCTCTACAGTAGGTGTACAAATGAAGCTTTCAAATCGTGTAACTGGTTGATATCCTAAAATAACTAATTGTAATTCTAATTATTTCCAATACTTTCTCATATCATTTTTTCTAGACTTAGTGATTTTTACCATAACTTCGATGAACAGTCTACATGTAACTGTCTAGCCCCCGCAATTCGAAACATTTAAAAAGTTTTTATATGCAATACTTTATATTATTTACAAGATTTATATACATATTTTATTTACTGTATACTAAAATCAGTGAAATTATTGTGTATCAAACAAACCGGTTTGGACATGCTTTTGAAGGAGTTAAACCCGAAAACAATTTTAGGTGAAAAGCCTTTTCTAAAAACATCAAAAAACATTGTAGGTTGTTAAAAGTGAATTGATTTCTGCAAAGATGTGTTGCTTATTGAAAGAAAATCGTTTATTGTCTGTTTTGGAAGGTTTTTAATGCATATTTTTTTATTTATCGGCGTAATTTATTTTGGCTCTTGATAACAGTACGCTTATTTGAAATGGCTGCAATCAATAGCATTTTTTTATCCCGAAAAAATATATTTTCTGCGCACTATTTTACGTAATACTTACAACCCCTTATAACTTCTACAGTCTTTCTCACTTCCAGCTAAAATTTTACATTTGTACTAAAACGGCGTGTACTTTCAGAATATCGTGTATCCCAGTGGGACGTTTAGCTGTAAATAAAAGTGAAACGCCTTTTCACTAAAAATTAGTCCGACTGGTAAGAATAATGGTCAATTACACTAGTTTTATACATTGTCTGGAATGCTAATAGAATTGATACAATCAATTTTAATTGTGCAAAAGAAATTTTGGAAGTTTGAAGTTAATGAAATATTTTCCTCTAGACATGGCATCAATGTCCAATGCTTCACATAGAAATAACAGCTTTTTAATTTCTGCACTGTTTTGCTTTACGAAGTCTAGTTATCTATACAAAGAACTTGTTGTTGTTGTCGTCGTATCCTCGCGCGACGCGAGAAAGAATGTGTGCGTTGCTCCTAAGAAGAACTAAATAAATACGAAGAACTAAATAAATTAAATAAGTGCAGATCATTGAAAAAATAGTGAGCCATAAATTAATTCTAATAACAAACGTGCTTATTGAGCAACAAAACAAACAGAAGAATAAGCAAATTCAAAAGCCGGAAAAAATTGCCAACAACGATGTTATAAACAAATAAGAGGGGAAAGTTACCGCCAAACTTATATTGCCAAACAGTAAAATTGAAATAATATTTTTCGGGTAAGAAAGTATTTATTACAAAGTTTAAATGCGACAACCAATGCTGACGTTTTGAAAGGCGTTATCGTTTATTTACAATTATGTAAGAGTCAAGTAGATAAATAAATGTTTATATAAAATAAGGAAAATCTGAGTAAAAAAAAAAGTCGATTTTTGATATTTGTAGCTTCGGTGTCTCTTTAATAATTCAGAGAAACCCTAGCCTCTGATTTTATTAGACACTTTTTTATTATGATTAGTCATCCTCGGAATTACGTGTAGTAAAAATATACCGCAGATATAATGATGTTTTTCTGTATGGAATAATACCACCTAATTCCGATTTCATGTTATAGCTGGAGGTTTTCATTAAACAGTCCATAATAATGGAACAATTCGTAGATTATAGCATTGAAGGTTTGCTGATGAACGTTTTTAAAACGAAGTGATTTTTAAACATAAGCTCAGTTTTTCACATTTTTTTTCTTCTTTAAAATAGTTGTGTACGAAAAAGTTTCAAAAATGTACCAAATTTATTCGTAATGAGCAGACTAATGTGTTCTAAATCGCATTTACTGCTTCCTGATCAGAAGCTGTAAGCACAATTACGGAGCATTGAAAGTCAGATCAGAAAACTCCCTCAGGAACGTTTCGAAACATATTTAGCTACGAAGACACTCATTTGAAAAATGAGTGATGATCTTGGAAGGGTGCTAATTGCCAACGATTAATCAAGTCGAAGAAAATGGGCAAAAAATATCCTTGCTGACACGTAAGATGAAGAGTCCAGCTTAGAAGGATAGAATTTCTAAGCATTTTGTGATATTCTGCGTTGCAAGGAGCTGATAGGGAAGCATCCAGGTATTCCAATGTTGTGGAAATGAATATTAATTATTGCTTTTTATTTAATTGATGTATTTTATCGTTAGTGGTGATAGGTAAATTAAGGAATGTAATTTTTCAGAATTTTCTCCTCTAGAGAGGTAAATAATTGGTTTGCATAATCTAATCATACGTCACTTAGGGGGTTAATTAATTTTTGAACAACAAAGCTAAAATAAGCATTCGGTATGTAACAGATATTATTAATGTCTATTTCGTAAATATATTTCTGATTTATGACAAGCTTGGGTTGAAACGTTTATGTGGGTTGAACCTTTTTACCATTTAAAACCTCACGCACTTAACTTAAAGATATCTTCAAAACCGGATTCCACTTTGTCAAACAAGATAAGGTTTTATTTTCTATGTTTTTACTTAGCTATTTTTTAAATAATTTTTCCCTCAGAACATATAATAACCGAACTGAATCGATATTCTTTTGTTTTGTGACATACTTTGAAGACGTCGTTTGTTTAAAAATGTTTGTAAAAACTACTGTAAATGTAAACAAGTGCTTTCTAGTATATTAATGCATTCATTATTAACTATGGACAAGTACGCTCTGAGAAAATAGAGGAATAAACAGCCGGAAAAAACCTGTTCTACAAAGGTAGATGTGCGAAAGAAAATTATACAATTCAAAAATACACAAATATGTTAAACGCAGATCATTTTACAGTTTATGATTGATTTAGTTCACTTTTGGCTTATTTAGCAATTAATTACGATTTTTTTTTTACAACTAAACAAAGATATTTCATTCTACATACGATTTCCAATGCAATGCACAGTGAAAAAAACATAATACTTATTCCACAATCAATGGCCAGACTTCTGCAAATATTTCGAAATAGTTCTATTTTGTTTTAGTTACGTTTTTTAAAACCTTACTAATGAGTTGTAATGAATATCACGCAAACAAGTTCTGCTAGACACTAAAATCCTTTTTAGACAATATAATTAAGAGCTTTTAACTTGGAACTTAATTTTTTGGATTATATACTAAAATAATATAATGTTATTATAAAAATTAACTCCCAAAAAATATTCTGTCGTTCGTGGGGAGTGTTCTTTTCCAATTAAGTTAAATCAACACACAAAAAATAAATGTTAATTAGTGCCATTTGCGAAGATTTACGTCAAACATTACTAAAAGTTCCTTTTCATTAAACAGAACTAGAGAAAATAGAACGATAAAAAGTTAGTAATTAGAAAGAATGCAGAAAATTCCGCTCATTAAAAGAAATATTTTCTCTCTTGCTAATTAAATTATAAATTTTTATGACTTGCGGCAGTTTTGTTGTCTTTTTTCTACGAAAAATATGCATTAAAAACTTCGTTTTCTCGTCACTATCTGAATGTTTCACTGTTTTTATCTTTCTACATGGCGAAATGAATTATCTGTTTCATATGTTTCTCAAGTAAAAATGCAATTAAAATTAATAAGCATTACCGTTTAAAATAGTAATTTCATTATAATCTGCTTAAACTGAAATTCGTCATTCAAAAAATTTGTTTGAAACTTGCATAGCCACAGCGTGCTTTAAATTTCAAAATACACCTTACAAAATCATGAATACATCTTACTTAAAACTTTACCTCCGTGCAAATTATAAGACCCAAAATCAATGTTAAAAGCACAGGTAAAAAAAAATACATTTGGCTTTTATGGAAGCCTTCACATCTATTACCTCCAATCCTTTGAATAGAAAAAAAACCGTTCCTAGTAAGTCTGAACCACCAGTCTAAAATTTTCATTGTTCTTCTGATGCTAGTTTTGGTTTTAAATAGCTTACTTTAATTTGTTGTGAATATTTGGTAAATTTCAAATACATTTCTGAGCAAATATTATCTTTTTAGATTTTACTTAGTTGTTACATTTTATTGTTTTGTAGGAATTTAATTCATGCAATTTATTTTTTAAACTTATTTCATTAGAGCTACTTCGTTCCAGTGCGCTTTGAATTTTTGCGTTTAAAAGCTACCAAACTTCTAGTGGAGTTTCCTGAAATATTTGTATTTCAGTAACCAGTTTAGGTAGTTTTGTTTAGCTATTCGAGAATATGATGACTGATTTGGAAATTTACTTGTAATTTAGAAAAATATTATTTATTAATTTATTTTAAAAATACCACCGCAAAAAATACCCACTTTGCTTTATTTATATGACATAATTTTATTTTAAGTTTCAACTGTGGCAGTAATCTCTCTCCACAGTTGTAGAAAACTAGTACTACTAGTTGTACCTATAATGCCTTTCGTGTTTAAATTAATTAAAGGCTACTTCTAATGTACAACACTGAATCATAAATGACGATCTTCCAAATCCACATGCGTGCGCACGCAAATGAATTTGTGTAGAATATCATTAATAGATGGCGCTAGAAGGAAATAAAGTAAAACGGCCACGTTGAAAACTGCCTGTTGAATGAGGTGGATACAAACTATAATATAAACAAAACTGTCAGAATGTTAAACTTTCAAAAGTCCATCTTCAATAATTCTATATAAATATATTAACATAATAATGTTACCTTAGTAGACATGAATAGAATGATGTTAGAAGCAATTGTAAATTATGAGTGTTGTGATCAAGAAGTTATACTATTATTTTATTTCCTGATTTATAGTGCAAATCTACTCGTAGCTAATAGAAATGGTCTTAGTACTATTTAAAACTATTTTATTATCTTTCAACAAGTCTGGAACGTCCCAATTATATAGAAATACTGTTTGAAAGAATGATAATTGTTAATGTGGTTGAGTTTTCTGCAAGTAAAATCTTCTCATATTAGGGTGTTGAATAAGTTCTAGCTGTTTTTTTGCGAAAGTTAATGCTTTATTTAAAAAAAACAACATGTTACGAAAAGTATTGTCCATCGCTAACCACTTCTTTTCCCCATCTTTCTGGAAGCATTGGAAAAACGCGACACGTCTTTTGAAGCTATCCAAGAGTCGACTCAATTTTTGGTATCTTCATAAGAACAGAAGTGCTGCTCAACCAGGCCGTGTGTCATCGACAGGAAAAAATGGTAGTCGGAAGGGGAAATGTCCGGTGATCACAGCGGGTGGGGTAGGTCTTCCCACTTAAGCGTTTCCAAGTAGGTTTTTACCGGTTTCTCCACATGTGGCTGAACGTTCTGATGCAGCAAAATGACCTCGTCGCGTCTCTGCGCGTATAGCGGCCGCTTTGATGATGAACTCCTGATGATTCTGCAAATTCAGCTAGCGTTTGACACGCGTCTTCATGATGTAATGATTGTAATTGTTTGTCTCCAGAGCGTTCTTTATTTTCAAGATCAAAACCATTATTTTTAAAGCGTCTAAACCAATCTCTACGAGTTGTTTCAGACAGAGCATGATCGTCATAAATCTCAAGAAGAATTCTATGAGCTTCAATTGGAGAACTTAAAAATAAAATAGTGCAGAAAAATTTCCCCCAAATACTCTTTATTTGGCACGAAATTTGACATATTTAACGCAATGAAAAACAAAATTGTTTTCTCTTTCGCGAAATAACATAGACTGCTTGCTTATAGAGCCTGTAAAACCTTATTATAAAATGACGGGATCACTTCCGGTAACACCGTCTGTTGGAAAACAGCAAGAACTTATTTAACTAGCCAGTACTAATAAATCAATTTGTTATATTTAATTCATGGTTTTCCGATGCGCTGTTATTATTATTACAAATATTTACATTGAAAAACGTTTCGTTTATGATACATGTTCGTTTATGGTATATAGCACGGACTTCCACCTGGAAGGTCGCGTGTTCGATACCCACTGAAGCCCACCATGTATACTTAGGGATATGTGCACGTAAAATCCGTAGACCCTACTACCTTTCCCCGTGAGTAAGCAATCCTAAGGCCTCGGCTAACAGGTAGGGGTCTGGTGGAGAAAAGTAGAATCATTAACCATCCTTGAATAAAATAAGAAATGTAACAACATTCCTTCTTCAAGAAATATCCTCATAATTATAATAGTAATGAATTTGCTGCATTTAAAGCAAATGCCATAACACTAAAGAACATATTTTGAATCATAAAAGTGAAAATATCGCAGCCGAAAAAAATTACACTAAATGACAATTTCTAAAAAAAATGTACCTGCACATACTTGAACAACACACATTCATTGCAATCATAAATTCGTTTTTGACAGATTTATTAATTATATTTTAACAAGTACGTTTTGTGCAGGCGCAACTTATCTTCATTTTAGACAAGAATAAAAGGTTGCGGGCGGAAACATGTAATTGCAATTAATTAAGAATGTTCTGTTTATATTCCGTCAAGTTAAAACGACACAAAATTGCATTTGCATTGCTTTATTCTTCTCTGTCCCTTTCTAGCAATGCGATGGTGATAGCCCTCGAAACAATAAGGCAACTTCAAATATAACCTATGAATTATAAATTTAATGTTTCATGCTTTTCTTAAATAATGTCTCTTTTTTATAATGCTTCCTCTAAACTCATATTCTATTGCAAATCGACAATGGAACAATACTAGGGGGAGTGAGATAATAATTTATGTTAACATAAAATGGCAATGTTTGATGTCATAAAAAGTATTATTAACAAGTAAAAATATATATTTTATTAAAAATAATAGTGTTATTTAATCATATCTTTAAAAAAAAACTGTGCTTCCTGCTCAAAATCTCTTTTTTAATGAAATTTCCAGTAACAGAAGAACGAGCACAATCGGGCATTAATTAGGGACATGATTTAGTTTAGCAATTCTACTTAAAAAAATAATATTTATAAAAAATGTTAGTTTTTTATTGTTAATCTTAGAATAGGGGAAGTAATAACATCTATTTAAATAAAGAAAGATATGTATGTAGGTCCTAGTTCCTAATTTCTTTTCTCAAAAGGCTATTTTATTTCTAAAATTTGAAACAACAAGTTTAGTTTTAAAAAGTTAAAATATTTAGTTTTCTTCAAAAATAAATAGATAAATGGCCATGGAGAATAAGAAAGAATATTGTTTTAAGAGCGGTTACTATTCCTGAAAAGGGTTTGGTTAAAACTACGAGTTTAGTGTCCTAAAAAATGCTGTAGATAAATTGACTGAGTTGAGTTTGAGAGTAGAAGAAAAACTTAGTTTCCTAAATAGAAAATAAATAAATAAATAAAAGAAAAATTTACTTTTCCTTGATGGTTCATTTTAGTGTTTCTAAAAGTGGCGATGACGGACAAAAGATAAATGCTACAAACAACGGAAGATAGATTTGATTTGCAAAAAAAAAAAAAAAAAATGTTTTTGACGCTCGTGTTGGTTTCGTGGTCAGGGCATCGTTCTTTGATCCGAAAGGTTTGGGATTCGGAACCCGACCTGCTGAAGACCCACCATTTACACTTGGAGATGCTAAGACCCGACGCAGTTTCAAGGGTAAGGGATGCTCGAAAAAATGTCCGTCCCTTTCAGTCTCAGGGCAGTATTTGGCACCATCTGGTGTCATCCGGCTACAACGTGTTTGCTGGCCAATTATCAGATGACCATTCACAAATGGCCAGCAATTCCGGTGGCTTTGAAAAGGGGGAATGCCGACAAGGCAAGTACCTTCACGTTGGGGGGGGGGGGTGTCTTTGGAATTATTAACTTAGCAATAAAGCTCAAACTAAGCATTCCAATTTGAAATTCCTTCAAAGCATGAAACATGAATGATCCAATTATTAGCATTAGACTCTACCATGGTGAATGTTTTCCTTTATCTCTATCAGTGTCTTCAAAATTACGGGAAATTATCAACAAAATGTTTCGATACTTCATGAAATATTTTTTTTTTTTATCTTAAGAAAAGGAAAACATTTCTTTTTAAACATAAATTCATACTACTTATGTTAGATTTAATTGAAAATTTGCTTTTAATTTTACGATTGCTTTAAATTATTGAACTGTCTTTTGCTACAAAATCTTGCAAAAAAATTAAAAGATTCACTTTTATTTAGCTGAATAAATACTTTCAAGTTCACTTGAATAATTATAGAAATGTCATACTTTAATTGTATTTCATTTAATAGCGTTTTCATATCTAAATTGCTTTTTTGGACTCATTACATCATGTTTCTTTTCGTCAGAGCAATTCTATGTCCCTATAATTAGGTTACAAATTACATACATTTAAGATGGTAATTTAATAGGAATGTCTGGAAAAAATGTAATTAAATTGAATAAGTCATTTTACTTTTCTTTTTATAACGTGATTTTGCGCTGAAATGACGTATTGTAAAAAGAATACGTTTTTTTCTTAGGTTGTCTTTTTTTATTTCTACAGAAGCTATTAAGTTTGACGAAACGTAATCGCAATGTAGATGCTGCGCAAAATCCAATTTTCTAATGAAAAGCAGAAATGCGAGCAAAATATATACAAGATGAGGAAGATCGATTTAGATGTAGATCCTGCATATATAACGTAATTTTTGCATGTGAAGTAGTTCTGTTTTCTTGGGGGGAGTAATACTTACAGCCAAACGCAATGTTTTTGTTAAATTAGTCATATATTTTTTACAATTTTAATAAAATTTTGTTTTTGTTTGAAAGCAACACATTATTTTTCCCCTCAATTTTTAGCATTCACGACAGTTTAATGCATTTAAACGATAATCTATAAATGCCATTGCAAATAAAACTTAACTGAACATTCCTGTACCAAACCACACAGCAATTTTAACTAAAGAGTTATCCATTGCATTTGTTAAAGCTGTAGCCAAAGATAGTGAAAATATTCAAACTATACACATGTATGCTCTTTAAATTGTTTCTTTTAAAGGAAAGAATAGGGTCATTCCACGGCAACGGGCGTTACATTTATACAGCATTTTTCAACTTCAACGAGCTTTCTAACAAACTTCTTGGGTATTTTTTAGGTTTTTTAATTTTGGCTAGTAAAAGTACATGTGTTCTAAGTATGCAAAAATTTTTTTGAAGATATATATGTATTTGCTGTCTGTTTAAAAAAATGCTGAAATTTCGTTACGTGTGTTACTTTTTGGGTAACACACGTAACGAAATTTCAAAAAACTTTTTAACATACAGCAAATACATATATAACTTCAATTTTTTTTTGCATACTTAGAACACATGTACTTTTACTAGCCAAAATTAAAAAAGCTAAAAAATACCCAACAAGTTTGTTAGAATGCTCGTTGAAGTTGAAAAATGCTGTGTAAATGTAACGTCTGTTGCCGTGGAATGACCCAATAGCAAATACTAAAATATTTCACTTGCTTAAAACTGTATCCAAAGAAAATGAAATGATGCAAACCATGCACATATGTGCTCCTTAAAATGATTCTTATAAAGACAAGACTAGCGTATACTAAAGTGTTTCACTTGCTTAAAACTGTGTCGAAAGAAAGTGAAAATATTCAAACTATACACGTGTATGCCCGTTAGACTGTTTCTTTTAAAGGCAAATAATAGCATATATTAAAATATTTTACTTGAATAAAACTGTATCCAAAGAAAGTGCAAATATTCAAACTATACACATGTATGCCCGTTAAACTGTTTCTTTTGAAGACAAAAATAGGATATCCTAACATATTTTACTTGTCATGATATTTCAAAGAGCGTAATTTAGTTTTAGAATTTCAATATGCTTTCATAGAATTACATTTTATTTTATCGAGAATAAATAAAAGGATTTTTCCTCAAAAATACCAATATACTTTATGCATTTTATTTAATACTTAGTTTAAAATATTTCATGGTTCATTTTGATATATTTTATATGGATCTTTTTATTGTTGCACAAAACTCTTAAATTTGAAGGTTTTGAAGAAACTCATTAGTAGAAGAAAATAAATAGCTTTGCGGCTGGCTGTGTGACGTCGATAATGTGGTAAATAAAGATGAAGTGCTCTTTAAACGCTAAAATTAGGTAATAAATTAAGAGTAATGCTTTCTCCTTGAACGAAATATTTGTGATCTCGCTACTGTTTTCCTAAAGTTCCTTCTTAAACTGGTATTAAGTTATCAAGTGAATATTTTATGATACAACATAAAAGTTTAAGATTTATCGTCTAAAATCACATATTTTTATCATTCATTTAATCTACACTCGTGATTTATATGCATTACGTGTCTTATTTATTATTTATGTATTATTGTGCTTACTTCTTTCACTCCTACGTTTATTGATCACGTTTCAGTTTTTCAAACAGTTGCTGTGTATTATAGTCAGTAATTACAAATGCTTCAGATATTACATTACTTGTAAAAACATTATTCTACAGCAGCTTACAACAGTTGCTAATGTGATTCTGAATGTTTGATTTAAGTACGCGTGTGATAACCAACTGCTAAAATCATAAGTAAAATATAGTGTTTTTTTTTTTCTTTTACTACTTCAAACGCTACGGGAAAAAAGTAGGATTCACACAAAAATAAAAAGAGAGAGAGAGAGAAAAGAGGAAGGAGAAAAAAGGAAATCCTTTCTTGGACAAAATATTTATTCATTTATTATTGACACTCAAATCATTTGCCTTCTGGGCTTCCCATACTTCTGCACGGTACACTTAAAAATTTAAAGTGCAGAGCAAGTGTCGAGGTGGCAACTGTTTTTTGGTGGTCCAAAATTACAAAGGCTGCAAGTTAGTGAGTCCTTTAGTCCAATTCTAAAAAAAATGAGCTTTGAGGCAATTATGTCCAAATAACAGCAAAAAAAAAAGAAAAAAATGGCAACAGCAGAACTTCGTGGAAGGTCCGTGGAAGAAATAGTATATTGCATGATGATTTTGGCAAAGTAAACAATAGCGTTCAAAGTCAGACTCCATAAACACAAATAATGCAATTTAATTCCGTTAAACATCTGTCAATTTTCTAATTTATCATGCAATATAAAAATTTGTAGAAAATCCCTTATCATTTTTCTCCAATTTGAGAGCTTGCTAAATATTGCTGCTCATTTGATTGCTTGCTGCTCACTGTATGGTGTATATATCTTTGAAAAATATCAATAGTCAACTGAAACTTTTACATACGTTGCTCCATAGATCTCACTACCAAATTATTTAAAAAAATAATTAATATCTTTCGTGCATGCGCAATCACATTTGTTTTAATAAAACTGCTCAAATCTCATCGACTATTTATTACATTTTCCCCACGTTTTGGTACCATACTTACTTTTTATTTTGTCAAGTTGTCTGCAAGTTTCATGTAATTTGAGATAGAACTTCGCGAGTTATAAGCAAAACACTTGCAAAAATTTTCGAATATTTAAAACAATTGCCCATATCGTCGTGAATATTATTGCTATTCTGACGAAAGCGGGTGTCAGCATTGCGTTTATAATTAAAATTGTTTTGCGAAAGTTCATTTTCAGGACATTTCGATCATTTTTTGATACAAGACGTTTAAAAGTGTTTTTTTTTTTTCCTTCTCTAATTTTTTGACCGCCCCCTAATTGCCCTAAGCCTGAATTTTGTTTCTTAAATGTGAGTTTAAGTATGTTCTTTACATGGTGCAAAATACAGAACAACAAATTTAATATTTCTCCAGAATTTTTAAAACATGTCTAAAATCCAAAGTGTCCAAATACTTTTTGGTAGATAGTGTTTATGTTATGTATGTAATTAGTGCTTTTTCCTCAATAAACAAATCTGGAATGATAAATATGTAATTTAAGAAACGTGAAAGATTTACATTTCCAACAGACAAATACTGGATCAGATAAAAATATGTGAAAATGAAATTATAAAAAAAAATTTAGAAATTGCATATTAAGATTCAATAAAATACAATAAAGTTATGATCACTAACTTTTGTCTGGTGCTCTATTAATTTATTTCAGATAAGTCATTCATTCAGCTCCATTGATCTATCAGAATTGTTATATTAAGAGTAAAACGAAAAATAGATGTAAATAAAGCACAAATTGAGAAGAAGCAAAATTGTACTTAGTTTTTAAAAGCCTTTGATCACTTATTTTATTTTTGATTAGTTAACTTTTCATTGTGTCTTGAAGTAAATTGCTCTTTAAACTTGGACTGCAGAATTATTAGTTTTTTAGCCACTTTTCTTTTATATGCTGTTGTAAAGGTAAGATAAATCCTATAATTTTTTCTTTGAGTTGTAATATTTCTCCTCTTAAAATCAACTAGGTGACTTTTTGTTCAAAGTCGACCTTTTCAAGAGCTTTGCTAACATGGATTACGACGTTATTTTTTAATGTCTAATGCAAACCCTTGAGTTCAGATCCCCTCAATGCTCTCCAAGCTGATTATCAATTCCATTTATCCTACAAAAACTTAATTTCCTCAGTCCCTTCTTTGATAAAACCTTCATTTTTTCCAACCGGGAATGCTTTAAATTGAGTGCGATCATTGCTTCTCAAAACAATTTTACTACAGTTCAGATTGCCAATACTGCAGACTTTAACTTCTAATCATCCTCAAATATTTTTACCAAACATGCTAGTATTTCTGATAAAAATTTGTGATCGGAACCAGTTATTGCTAAGTCTAGCGAAGGAGGTCAGCTTGTTGTTTTTGACTTTTGTCTAAAACAACTCAACTTTTTGAGAGGGTTTCTCAACCTTTTTTGACTTGTGGGCCCCTTCGAAGCGCCAAAGTCTTCCGTGGCTCCCCTTCGATACCAAAGTCAGTAGTGCCCCTGTGATTATTTTTGGGTGGAGGGGGAGCAAGGTCAGGGTTACATTGAATGTCCAATATTCCATATCTGACGGATCCGCAACGGTTATCCGGCTCTGATTTTTGAGACATATAAAATCCATACACATTTTTAAATATTCAAAAATTCCATATACATGCTAATCAGTTTATTTGTAAAAATCACATTCGGCATGCCGGATAACCAAATCTTTCGTACAGTGGTTTGATCGAACTCGAGATATTTAAAAAGCGGTCAAACACTGGATATTCAATGCTCCCCCTTTTAGTGAGACAGTACATGGTCATTATTTTCTTTATGTATGATGATACATTAAATAAGGCACAAAAAATACTAAACATGGAAAAAAAAGGAACATTTGTTACTTTGAGAACAAGTAACATCAATTGAAGATACATGACTACAAAGAACAATTTTTAAATAGGCATATATTTTCGATATTTAAAGTGGAGGAAAAACATAGAGTTGAATTAGAAAATTTCTTCTCAACATAACATTACAAAACTGAATAGGCAAAATATGGAGTGTAAAGTAAATCGAAAATCAAAATTAACGATTTATGTTCCTATCATTATTTGAATCAATAATAAAATCATTTGCAACTTTGTCTTTTGTGAGGCAAACAATGTGCTTTAAATTTCTTGAATTCTTTAATTGAATGAGACAGTCCAGTCATCAATGTCAAGTCTTAAAATATATTTTTTATTTGTTTGTTTTGACCTATAATTATAAAAAAAAAAACGAACGAAAAAAAAAACTTTAAACGCATTTAAAATCTTTAAACGCATTTAATTGTCCCTCGGGACATTTTATTTTCAGCGTTATTGGCTTTAAAATGAAATTTTAAGATCTCCCGTGGGTGCTAATTTTAAAGATTATCTGTTCAAAAGTAGCCATAAAATAATTAAATCAGAAAATCATTTCATGTATAGTGCACGTTTTACATCAAAAGTTCCCGCTATTAAATCAGGATTAACAAAGAAATCAAACTTCCCTGTCAAGCCCAATGTTGTTTTTCTTCTACTGTTCAAAATTCGACAAAATATTTTTCAAAGCAAAAAGTGGCCCATGAGGATGAGTTATGTTGACCTTTTCTGGAGCATTTGTTTCAGATTATTCCTTCCATAATTATTAGGATGGGAGGGTCCCTCATCTAATAAGTCTGCTCTCATCTTTTCTTTTTTTTTAATATGTACTGACTTAGTTGTATTTGCTTAACAAATAAAACTAACCCATCTGAAACAAATACGCCAGAAAAGGTCAACATAACTCATTCTCATGGTTGAGTTTTTGCATTGAATTTTGGGACAAACAGCATTGTTCTTGACAGGGAAATTCAATTTCTTTCTTAATTTTATTCGCTGAATATTTTACAAGATACTAGGTATTCTTTCATGGTCTTATTTATTTATATTTTTTCCTAATAAAGACATATTTTACAGGAAAGAACGCTAAAGGTGAAACACACCATACAATTTTGCCAAAAAGCAAATGTAAAAATACATTATTAGGGAAAACATGAAACTTGTTTTGCTCTCCCCCCCCCCCCCCCAAAAAAACCAATTCACATAAATGTTTCATGCTTTGCGCTGTTCCATAAGCTGCGGGGTTTTTTTATTTAAAAAAAAATAAGATACGCATCTTTGCGTCTTTTACATTATACATCTTTGAAAGATTTGGTAAATATTTGTACGGAATATTTGACCCTTATGGTGAAAGACTTTAGAAGGCGGAAATAAATCAGTCATGGCCTCCTTCACATAGTTCATGGCTCCCCTATTTTCATATTTTCTCTTGTGGCCCCCTTGAATTTTTCTGTGGCCGCCAAGGGGGCCATATGGCCGTTGAGAAACCCTGGCTCTAAAACAACAAGCTGACCTCCTTTTCTAGACTTCTCTTATTGAAGTAAATGTAATAATTTAATTAAGGTTGATACTCACACTGAACTTCACAAGGGCTCTAGCACTATAAGGGCAAACTTGATTAATACCTTCTCCTGTCATCTGCCAATTTGAGCTTTAGTTACATTGCTTTTTACTATGTTCATATTTTAGCTCAAAACATTTTTGATTGTTTTTCTTGTAAAAGTGACCCCAATGTAGCATGTCGTTTTTAGATAATACTAGTGGTACCCACACGGCGTTGCATTTGCTGAACTGTAAAAACGTCGCCTAAGTCGCTGTCCTTGCTAAGAGTATAAAAACCGTCGCCTGCCGTGATGTCCTTGATAAGAATGTAAATAAATGTCGCCTAACGCGCTGTTCCAGCTAAAAATATAAAAAACGTCGCATGCGACGCTGTCCTTGCTAGGAGTATAAAAAACCGCCTGCGGCATAAAGCCTATAGCGTTTGAAAGACATCGTCTGTCTATTTGTCAAAAAACAAAAAAAATTTTAGACATTGTTAACGCTTGAAAAAACTAATATAACATGTAAAAGGATCAGTTAAGAAAACTTGGGACCAATTCCGTCAGTAGGGTCAGATTTTTCACCAAAAAGTACTTAAAACTGCCAAATTGTAGCACGGCGTCATTTGTTGCGTATTTTTCATCTGGAATGAGTCTTGGCGATGATCTGAGATTGATTCCGCTGAAAACTAAACTGATGTCTCTATTTTGAAAAATAAATTTTAAATTGAAATTATACTGACACTATTCACCAGGAGTTGAAGAAATTGCTAATTATTATTTTTGGGTGAAGGTAAGCCTTAAGAAATCGAACGAAAAAGCTTACGTATAACTGGCGTTCTTATTGACTTAGAAACTTGCAACAAATATCATCTTGTGCAGAAAAATCAGCGCTTTTGATCGATTTATTACATTAATATGTGCAAGGTTTTTTCACCCCCATATAGGGAATTTATGTGGAAAATTGTGTAAAATTGGAATAAAAAAAGAACTACCTGTAGGATTTTTTTCTAACAGGTCTATAAACCTTCCTTTTAAACCACTCTGTCTATTGATGAAAACAGAATTAAAATCCGTTGCGTAGTTTAAAAGATCTAAGCGTGCATAATTTAAAAGATCTAAACCTAGAAAAAATCATTGAAAAATTTAAAAAATAATTTAAAAAAAAAACTAATTTAGTCACAGCCTTCATTTTTGCTGCGATGAGTTTCTCGGCTCGTAAACATTAACCGTGCCGAATGTATTCCCGATCGGTAAAACGGCCTGGGATTCTATAGCGAACAGACAGACAGATCGACAGACACTGCTCTTTTATATATATAGATGCTACATCGATGTGAATACAGAGTGAGTATAAGTTGAAACAATCCAACGTCAAAATCAAATCATTCTCTCAACACCAGAACGCATAAAACATTTTAAACGAAACTAAACTATCAATTTTGATGCCACAACCAAAATCCTGGTGTAAATGTAGAGGAAAGAAGCACGCAAACCAATATGAAGAATAGCAGTACTGCACCGTGACACATTATCGCTTTATGTTCTCCTCCTGCAGCAACCGTGAAATATGTTGTACAGCTTCAAAGATTGGTGCATCAAATGATACAAGCGAATAAAATTGTGGTCAATTTCTTCAACACCAGTAGCGCTCACTGAAACAGGATTGTTATCTTCATAAATAAAACTTGACTTTTGTAACAGGCTTCAAGAGAATCATATTTTGCAAGTTTACTTATATAGGAAAATGTATTAACAGTATTCAAAGAACCTTGTTGATTGTCCAGAAACTACCAACACAAAAGCCGTATTCAGCACCATAAGCTTAAAAAATTCAAATGAAAGGGGACTAGTAAACGGTGCATTAAAGAGTTGCTGAGTATTCCAAATAAAGATTCTTTAATTGGAATACTCAGGCAGAAACAGTCAATATATATTTTTGACCTATCTTTTTTTTTTAATACGGGACTGACATGTCTGTAGATTTGTGAAACATCAAAACCTTAAATAATGCTTCCAAATATGATACACTTTTCACAACAAACATGTAAGTTATTTAATTTAATTTCTGCATTCAAAGACGTATTTTCACGTGTGAAATGTCCCTATAAGTCAAAAATTAAAAACATCCAAAACAAAGAAAGATAAATGTACTTAGTATGATACCTAATAACATGTTAAGTAATTACAGTTGTAAGGCACTTGATCAGTTAGTCACTCATACATTCGACGAAACCTTCAAATAATAAAATATCCCTCATAGTGTGTGCTTTGAATAGTAAGCTGGCAATTTGAAATCTAATTAAAAGATAATCAGACAAAGTGCGAGATATTTTAATTAAATACTGTAATTACGCCAAAACTTATTAAAATGTTGCTGCAGTGTTTGAATTTTAATAAATCTCAATTTTGCGTTCCTGAGAAATTTTTAACACCATACCTTCATTATGTTTCACAAGAATAAATCATTTTAAATATCTTTCTAATTAAAATTATTTTATCTCTAACAAAAATACGTAAGTTCATTATTTCATTTAATGATATTAATGGAATATTCGGAATCTTGGAAACTATATTTACTTTCGCTTTTTATACAAAAATAGTCTGGAACTACACAACATTCATTATCTTTTTTTATGAATCTAAAAGTAATCTTTGCATGCAACATTTTAAAAGTTACAAATCAGTCCCTAAACTTAATCATCATTAGCAAATCTAAAATATTTATTATTATTATTATCATTATATAATAGACATAATAAAATGATAATCATAATGCTACAAAATTGCTTTTGCTCCTTACGCAACTTTGAAAAAACACATAGAATAAATGAATAACAGTAAAAAAATACAGTTAAACGATAAAATCTTAACTATAATCATTATAGACACTTACACTTTTCTTCGATATGAGTGCTATTTGAAAAAAACGTTATTTTAAATATTTATTGAACTCTTCATAAGAACTCGGGTACGAGCAGCATACGAACATTTAAGTTGTCTATAAAGAAATGAGAAATCGTGAAGAAACGGAGCACTTTTTCAGTGAGTGATACGTTTAAAACGCATAGAGTAGAGTAAAACTGTAGTGTAACAAATAATAGATGGCACCTATGGTAACTGATAGGTGGCGCCATGTTTCTAGATGCAAAAACATCCAAATGAAGCTTAGCTTCATTTGATGTTTTTGCATCTAGAAACTCCACTACTGCATTGAAAAAGAGAATCCAAGCAATCCCGAAACAGGTAGTGCTACTATTGCCGCAGTGTTTTTTTATCTACTTTTCTTTACTTTTTTATTTTTGGTAATTTTTATGAGCTAATTTAGCTTTTTTTTAGTAGTGGTTTTTTTTTTTTTGTATATTTAGTCTTGCTCAAAAGTTCCCTTTGTGATTCACAAAAACTCTATTTTTAATGCTCCATATTTTTTTACTGCATAATGCAAGACGTTATTTTTCATTACATACAATAAAAACTACAAAAGAAAAGAAAACTGAAGTATTAGTATACCCTGTGCGTTTATATACATATAAACGCACGGAAAAGGAATAATTTATCGAATGTATTAATTCTTCGAAGTAAAACGGTATGCATTCATTTATTCACCTTCAAAAAGTACATTTGCAAAAATATATCAACAAAATATTATAGATAAAATTTATCTATAGAAATAAGAGGAAAAAAGGTAGTTTCCCCTCTTTCAATTCTGTGCTTGAGGATGATAGGGTTCGAAGTCCATTTTTATTGTTTTTACGAGTTTATACTTCAGTTCGACCACGGAATTTCGATCGTTGGACGCTTCTGCGCATCGCACAAAAGAACGAATCCATTCGAGTTTTAGGGAAGTTCGTTTTGCAGGTGCGTTTATTTAGTACACGAATCAGAATGGTTGCTTCTCTGTTGGTTGATAGTAACTAAATTGATAAACTGACATATAGCATCAGTTCCTGAAGAAACCAAGTATGCTAAAGGAACATGAATGTTCGAACATGAATGTCCTCGAACATGAATGTATTTTTCTTGGCACTCTGCCAGCCGGCTTGCTTTGGTTGATGATAGAACTAAAGGACACACAGAGTACCGACAACAAAGCCACTAGCTACATGAGGGTTAAGAATTTTTTAAAGCTCCAAGTGGACATCTTTATTCTAAGGTTCGCACGGAAAAGTGTAGTCTTAGTACTAAAAATGTTTATTTTTTAAACTTTATCGCAAAACTCGGAAGAAGTACAGAATTTAATTTTTGATAAGTTCTGTGTCATTATATGCAGTTCTCTTTCAAAGATTTATTCTGCAGCCCTGTAAAAAAAGTGTTTTTGGGTTGAAAATTTTTGTTAAACATCACGAGAACAATGCATCTCAAAGCATGACTGTCGAAAAATCGAAAAATTCTTGTCTAAATTATTTGTTGTTAAATTATTTCAATTCAGTATTAGCTCAACTGATGTCCTTCGAAACTGGCATACCGTTTACTCTGCAAAGTAAAAATAACGTGAGAGACACAACATGGCGAGATAAGCAAATTAAATGCGTTTCTCAATTCCGTAACAGAGATAAGGGTTTGGAGAAGGCTCCCTAAGTATCATCAACCATAAATATACATGCTATATATAATGCGACTTTACTTTAGAAGATGCTAGTAAGAAAATCGTATGATATCATGTCGATGGCAATTATGGATTTAAAATACTAACTGACATCGAAGAAATGCATGAAGGATAAATACAAAGGAAAAAAATATCCTATTAAATTCGTGTCTTTTACACCCCGAAACATTTCACCGGTAAAGCATTGCCATTTTCACACATGCTAGCAACAGCAAATGGAATTAGGCGTTCGACATGATTGTTTCCTAAACAATGAATGTCTGCACCGGGGATGTGAGGGCAGTCATTGCTGCAGATTTCAAATAGACACTCAACAAAAGGTATGAGGAGTTCAATGGGGCAAAGCAGCACTGATTATTAATGCCGTAGGACAGCGGTCCTACGGACAGTGTTATAAAAGCATTATCTATACAGGGACACATGGCCGAAGTATATAAAGAGTAATCTTCTTGGTATTCCTACTTTGCTCAATCAGCCGTAGGTGTAAAAACTGCCAAAACTGTCAGATACTTACTCTATGAACTGTTTCTAGCATAAAACACTTTAAAGTATGTTTTCTTTTTATCACGGTATCTGCAGAATTTTGCCCCTGGAAATTTTAAACATTCAGAAAACTGAAAAAATGATTCAGTCACTCTATAATTGTTGTCAAGAAAATTTAATGATTAGAATGAAATTCTCGAGTGAGTAGCCTCAAACTTAGTAAAGTAGGGGGAAACTGTAAATGGAGTTTAACCTCTACGCAAGTACAAAAACATTTCGATAGGAGGGGACGACATTCAGGGTCACTTAACATAAAGCTAGAAGATGCATCCACTCAACAGGACTAAATATGTAATGGGGTGACAAGAGGAATGTGTTGAGCTGTCTCAGAGACGCACGTCCCCTGTTATAGGTTAAGCTTATGAAAAAGACTCAACTATTTTTTTCCCCTTTTTCCCCCGAGTTTCTTTGTTTAAATTGAAATGTAGCCAGTAACAGGTTCAATGAATAAATGTATATATGCTGTTTCAATTCTTAACTTTTATACACTTAGTAATGCTCTTGTTCAATATATAAATCTTAGGCTCCATTGATAACTAAATTCATTATATTCATAGTGTTTATACATTAAATTATAATTGTCAAGGGGGAGGGCAGGTAATAAATCAGTTATTAAGTTCACACTAAAGATGAACAATATTTTTTGGTTATAACTAACATTTCTTAAGTAATACACACCTTAATTTCAAAATTAAGAAAAAAAATATCTACATTGAAAAAATAAGAAATAGGAAGCGTAATATAGTTAAAGATAGTGTGTGTTTGTTCTCTGGAAAATATATTTTATTTATGGCATGAATATGATTTAAACAAAACGTGTTACAGATTTTAATTATAAAAACATTTTGTCTATAATTATTCGTAAAGATTTTCAAGTATATAAGTTACCTATTCAGTTACCCATAGTTTCTCTTTTCAATTTAATCTAATGTTAGAGGCACTTAAATAAGATAAGTGAGCCTGCAGTAATCAGAAACAAGGAACACTGAGGAGCATGCAAAATAAACATTAGCCAAAAATAGTATTTTTTTCTAAACAATTTTACTTTAAAAATGCAAAAGCAACTTAATTCGACCTTTTTCTAATTTATATAAAGTTGTATTATCTAATAATACTTTATTTACGACAATATTTAATTTACGGCTGATAATGAACGAGAAAAGTATAAATGTCCGAATTGCGTGATCCCCTTTTGTTTTAACCTAATATGAATTGGAAGATTTTTTTTCCAAATGGTAGAGAAGGAATTTTATTAAAACCTGCTACTTTATTGTATTTATGCAGAACATAGTCAGAATACAAATGATATAAGTTCAAAGGTTGAAAAAATCTTGAATTCAGTTTCAGCCGAATCTTTAGCATCTTTAGAATAAGTTTTTTTTTAACTATTAAAATAATTCTAAAACTTAATTTTACAGTGCAAAATGACAATATTTTTCTCTGAATTAATTATCTTTCCGTTCAGGACATAACTGAAGCAAGATCAACGAATTTTTTTAGTAAACAGTACTTGATTTTTTTTCCTTCTTTAAAAGTGATGCTAAAGTGCATTTTCTAAATGGATGTTGAAGAAGACTTATGAACATCTAAATGTGTGCATCTTAATCAGTAAAATTTGAGAAACATGACCGAATAGAAAAGGAAGAAAAGAACTGTTAATCCTCAAAATGAGTCAGTAATACGAAATGTTTAAACTTTTCTTAGACTAAAATTTCATTTGATGAGAATAAGTACATATTACAAATCTGAACATCTTTCGATTATTTTCATAGTTAATTTGTTTCGTAAAAATCTATGAAACCTCTAAAGTTAGTAGCTTATGTTAAAAACAATATTCGGTTATATATTATGTGAAAGTTTCCGAAAACTTCCATTCCTAGGACTTTTTTATTTCAGATTATAAACAAATATCTGCTGCCGTGTATGTCAAACGTCAAAAAAGATGCAAAACATCATAGTTTTGCGTCACAAAACTTTACGTTAGGAATTGATCTTAGAGTGGAAAATGTGACTTCTTTGCAATAGCATTTCCATCTCTGTCACGATTGTGATCCAATTCAAAATGATTTTTTTGGAGAGATCATTTTTATTATTTTTAAATCTATTTTATTTTATCTTAGGCTAGTAGTTGTACTTTGCTTCTGGGGTACTTACGAGTATTTTACTAAAACTGAAAATTCTACTACTATTACTATTAATTAATTTTAAAAGTTGCGGAGAAAGATGTAGAAAACGTCAAAGAATGTATTTGCTTCGCTGCAAGTTTAATGACACAGTATCAATGTGCATAGTAGCATGGTATATGAGAAAAACGAACTTGTATTTTATAAATGAAAAAAAAAACATTCCATAGTACCTTGAATTTATTTTGCTTTCTTTGAAATATATTTAATGTAATTTATTGTTGATATAATTGATATCATATTTTAATTTTGAAGCGAAGCAAACTGAACCAGTGCATTGTCATGTTATAAAATCTGTACTAAATTTTCTAGAAGTCTGGAGAAAAGTATATTTCTTCCGTGGCTGTACGAAAGGTCTCAACTGGACTTTGAAAGAGACATTTTTTTAGTGCTTGGGACAAATCAAATACCAATTATAAAAGTAGTGCAGCATATTGATGTATAAAGTGTACTGCATTTTTAGAGAATCTACTGTTAGGCTGCATAGAAAGGTATATAAAGTAATACCTAATAGTTACATTATCGGAAGAAATGTACAGTATGTTTTGACATTTATTATCAATTATGATGATCCAACGTTTATTAGCACTATTTTGGGAGATAAAGATCATTTTATATGTGTCTTCATCCACTTTTCCCGTTATGTTTGCCATATCCGTAGATGCTACATACTGTATTTTAGCAAGCTGTTTTAGAATAGCAATCAATGCCATACCCAATGACTTTTTAAAAATCCATTTCTAAAACAAATTTTATCTTGAATGCCACATGATTAGAAAAATTATTCCAGTACGTAATTCAACTATAGAATTAGGTGTTTAATGTAATGTCTAAGGATAACCCTGTTAAAACAGTAAACGTAATATAAACGTAATCGCAGAATATATTTTTGACTTAAAAAAGATGCTCTGCGCTTTCACAGAAGAGTCGCCCTTGGTGTGAACACACCCTTAGAATTAAAAGTTTTTGTTCAGCCACCCCAACTAGTCATAACAAAATACACATCTAAATAATGTGCTTACATCAATATGTTATATACCGCCGACATATGTTTATGACCGCCGACAATTTAGAATAACTTTGTTCTAATAGTTTTAATCAACATTAAGTTTTATATGTTAAATACTGATTCAAGAAGTCAAGCAGCATGATGTATGTTTCATATGAACAACCATGCGATAATTGCAGTGTTTACAAATGCATACATTAATTTGAAAATGAATGCTTGCGCTTCAGCTCTAAAGAGGAAATGATTGCACCATTCTGCCCTACCATTCAAAACACAAACAAGTAGTATTCTTCTAGAAAAAATTCTTTCAAAAATAGTACAAGTACTTAGATATTAGCACGGCTAAGATTCAAATCTCTTACAAACTTGAAAAAAAAAAGGAATAAAAAGAAAGGAAATAAACAAATTTCCAACATGTGAACAAATTTCAATGATTTGTCTCGATACAAGTAAAATTGCGTCTGTAAAAATGAAGAAGTACATTCAAATAATTTCCACAGACACATTTTCTTTCGCAAATAAGTTACCAGGTTTTTATTTTACGTAATAGAACTTAGTGAGACAGACATTGCATAAAACATGAGACACGATTTTCCCTCATTTGGATTTACTCCGTATCGACGCTGTTTGCATTCTGTTTTATCTAATTACTTATTTCTTCTATCACTTTCATTTATTCTGAATTCCTCATCTTCATTTGAATTTAATTACAAAACGGTTTCTTACAAAAAAAAAATGATTTAGCTGCAATAAAAAAAATAAAATTCTTGTGGGATTTTAAAGAATAACTAATGTAACATAAGGGGTGGAAAATAAAATTAACTAAAAACTACACAATTACTGAAGTACATGTGGTTAATACTGTAATTATAACGTTTAGGGAAAACATATTATAGGTGGGAATGTCTGTTTAAGAAATGTAAACCAATTGAATTTAATAAACCAATTGAATGGTGACAAGCAACTAACTTTGAAAAATATTAAATACAATTTATTGTTGATACAATTGATATTATATTTTAATTTTGTAGTGCTACAATCTAAACTAGTGCATTGTCATGTTATGTATATAAAATCTGTACTATACTTCCTAGAAGTCTAAATAAAAATTTATTTCTTCCGTAACTGTATGAAATGTCTTAACTTTATTTTGAAAATACTTTTTTCTAGTGCTTGAGACAACTCAAATATCATTTACAAAAATAGTTTAGCATTATCATTGTGAAATATGCATTTTTAGAGAAACTATTGATAGGCTGCCTAGAAGGAATACCTTCTATGCAGCCACGCATGATGCAACCTACGCAGAATTAAAAACGCAATGAGTAAAACTGTAAAAAAACCAGCTTAATGAGTACAGCTAAAGGTAAAAAGCCATAGTGCCTTAACTTATAATTTTTTCAATCCCACTGGTTTTTATGTTCTTGATTTCGTTCTACATTCTTTGTAATAAATGTAAAAGGTAAATTGTAGCAATAACCTATAATGCAAAGCAATCACGGTGACGTGAAATAGAAACTCATAAGACATAGCTCGAAAAATTTCAAAATGCAAACAAAGTTTTATTCGAGCATAATAAATTAAAAATCGATAAGTCATATCATAAAACAATCATGAACATTTTAAAAGTACTACTTATTTTGCATTCAGTTAACAAAAAAAGAAAAAAAAAACTTGTGCAATGTTCACGGCATTAAAAAAAGTGCAAGCGGCAGAAAAAGTAAGTAGACAAATATTTTTAAAAATTAAAAAAATTTCCCCAAATATATTTTGACATTCTGTATATTTCCACGTATTAAATACATGTTTTGCCCACATTAAACTTTTATTCCGGATATAAATGATGATTATATGTTGAAGTTTTCAAATGAAACATTTTTCACATAAATAGACATCACGCAAAGAGGAAAGACGTAGTTTAGCAATATTTTGTAAACTATTCTTTTGTCTGTTTAAAAACTATCGTCGACACTTATCTATAAAAACTAGTTAATCCTATTTCTGAAACATTATTTTCCAGTAATATTTCCATCGATTTAAAAGACCGACGCATTTTGATGTTACGCAAATAGCTGACGCTCGAAAAAAATCCCACTTTTCTTCCTCTAAATCCCTATTTTCAAGCCATTAAGCCATTTTGGTCTTTTCAATCTATTTCATGACCTTCCATAACTCTTCAGCCTTAGTCGCTGTTATTCCCAAACATCCAGTTTTTTAGTGAAAAACTATAAAACCTGCGATCAATATTTGGATAGAAGAGCTATTTGTGAAAAACTCTCGTTTAGCCACTCAAATGACGTTCTATTAAGAGGGAAATAAGAGTATAAAATAACAAAAAAAAATTTCTTTTTTTCTTGTAACTGACTACAAGCTTTGAAATGCACATTAAGGGACTAATTTTTGCACATTGGTGTTTTTTATTAGAGAGACATTTTTAACGCATTTGTTCGCGTTTTTTAAGAGAATTTGTTTTTAGTTTTAACGGTTAAATTAATGCGTAGCATTTATAAATAAATATATTTATACTAGCGGGCCCACTCCCCGTTCGCTGTCGCTCTCTAACCCCCAGGACGTCGAGCACTTCCATTCGGATCGCTTCACGATGAAATTCGCTGCGTCGCGTCGCTCACCGAATGCGGTATTCTTGCAGTCTAGCATGATTTTCCACAATATTATGCTCATATATTTCTACTATTTATGTATCATACTCGGTCGTCTTCGACAAGTACAGTAGTCTGAAATCTTAAAATCAGTCATGCTGATTTTCGGTGCTCTGACTTTTCTCTATATATCTGTATCGTCTCATGTCCCACTTCGGGTCTATCTTCGAGGCTATGAGGCAATTTCCCATACACTCTGCGGTGCAATCTGCGCGAGGGAATAAATCCCGTATGTATTATCTTGAACTACATATGTGGCCTTAAACGCTACTCAGCTTACACACTTTGACTATATCTGAGATTAACGTATTGCAGTTGACGTTCCATTTTACGATCTTTACAGTACTTTCGTGCAATTGCAGATAAGCTCCAAAAGTAAGGCAACTTCGGAATCTTGCTTCTTAAGTTGTTTCACTTATTTTGCATCAATTTCGCCGAAACGTATTTTTTGTTACTTTTCTTTAGATTTAAGTAAAACGAAATGATGTAATTTTGTCTAAACCTAAAAACCCATTAATGTGACTTTTTTTTTTCACCAGTTCCGTTCGGATCGCTTCTCGACCCAAGCTCGTTGCTTTCGCACCTCACACAGCACTACCTGATTTTAGCCTAGCCAGGCGTTCCTCCTTCAACATATCTGCTGGACCAGAATAAGCGCTTTCCCTGTCACGTTAAGAATATTATTTAATAAGAATATTAAGGACACAATACCTAGCTCCGTTATGATCATCTAAGACGCATGTATACCTTACCCTGGCGTAAGAATGCCTACACCCTACCCGCAAATGAAATTGCATATAAAGTTAAGAAATATTTTCCCACCTGGAAATGTAAAATAAAGCGAATCGTATCTTAAGGACCAAATTCTATACATTCTATAAAATTATTTCATATTTTACTATTTGTGCAAATACGTTATCATATCTGGCGACAAAGAAATGTTTAAAAGTTTTCATGTAATTTATAATAATATGTGATTGTAGTCACAAAAATTAATACATATTAAAATTCAAAGTAAACGTTTATGATGAGCGGATTCTCTTAAATGTACATCACATTATTACATTGCTCTTATTAATGAAAATTGGCGCTCTGAAGCATTAAAAAATGTAGCGTTTACCTCGGCGAAAACAATTTCAAAATAAAAACCCATGAGAAAAATTTAGCGTCAAGCGTCTAAGGTATTGAAATATTCCTAAAAGTATTGCTAAGCTAGATATTTAACTGTAAAAGCAGTTTAAAGAAATCGAATAAAATCAAACCATAACAATCGTGATGTCACTCAAGTTAACTTCAAACTTAACAAAAACGGTCTTAACCAAGATGTTAACATATGTCTAAATTAGGGTCGATTTTGGGTGGTTTCTAAGAGAAAGTAATAAGTAGATACTAGAAAACTAGCATATGCTGCTAAAATGCTTAAAATAGAATAAACTCGAAAAATAAAATTCATGCTTTTTTTGTGTGTGTTTCTTGTGATTAATTGATTTATGTTTTAAAAGGTGTTTATCTGTACTAAAAAATATATTATTTTCATTAAAATTAAATGTTTTACTTACGTGAATCTTCTACGTCCGTTTTCTGTCGCTATTCTTCATCTGCCTTCCTAAATGTTTGAAGATGATTTCGCTGTTTAAAGCGTATTTCCAGCTAAGGCTCTCAAAATGGGAATTCTGCAGTTTTGCTTCTAGATTTTGAAAATTTGACTACCTCCTTCTTTTTAAATCACTTCCAAGGCATTGTTTTTTCTTTTAAATTGTGTTCTTTTCTAATTATGTTTTTTTTTTCGTTTTGAACACTTTCAAATAGTTTTCCATTAATTAATAAAATTTTTTGATAGAGTAATACAATCTTCATATTTTAAGCGGTATTTTTGTCCTTTGTTGTAAAATTACGGAATATTCTGCAAAACCAGCACTTTCGTGAAAGTTTTATTTTCACACATAAGTATTATAAAATGGCATTCGGAGTTTTTCTGTATGAAAATATAATTTTCAACCTAATGCTTAAATTGTTTCAGTACCAATCACAAAAAAAAAAAAAAAACTATTGCTAAAAAAGGACTGTGTATTGCTATTTCAAATATTTTCATAGTTATGAAAAAATATACATATGCATACATACATTCTTACCTAATATTTTTCCTGGCTTGAGAAATATAATTTATTTATATGGATAGTCTTGTATTTTGTTGTTTTTTAAGGCAATATGCATTGAGCCCATACCGTTTGTCCCCCTCCCTGGAAAACTTTGAAATGACGGACCTAGAAATTTTCTTATCGTTAGCTAGCATAAAGTAGCCAACGTTTAAAATACTATTGGGTACAAATGTTTAAGAAACAAAAATATTATAATAAATGTATAAGATATCAATCGTTTGCTAAAACTTGGCCAAAAGTACACAGTACGGAAATAGTATGAATAATGCATTTCGCATCAGCTTTTCTTAAATATTTCAAAGCATGCTTCTGGTTCGAAAAAAGAAAAAAAAAAATGGAAAACCACATGTAAGCTGCCACATGCATTTCATTTTGTCGTTTATGTTGAAAAGAATCAATAAAATTTGTAAAATCAGCAGCACCTGAAAGTTGAATTGAATGAATGTTTGCAAATATCAGAATGTCGAATACTCAAAATGCAAGTACGAGAAATATTTTCTTTCAATATTTGAATTTATCTAGACCTCCAGAAACAGAATACGTGTATTTGTCATATAAATAATATATACTGTAGATTTTGCATAATAAACTATGAATACATTTTAATTAAAAAAACCTTGCATTTAGACATAAGTTCCATTTTGTATTCATGGAATAGCTGATAAATATTCAAAGAGAATATTGATAAATGTTTAGACTGAATAACTGCATTAGACATATAACATAAAATGGTGTTTATACACTCCTTCAAAAATAGGCATGTTGCACTAAGTTTCGAAGCTACATTGAAGATTATGAACAGTAAAGGAATAAAAAAAAGAAATAGGATTTTAGAAAATAAAATTACAAAAGAAGGAGATTTTACTGCTTAACCAGGGCTGTGGAGTCAGAGTCGAGCTGATTAAGGGGTAGAGTAGGCGTTGGAGTTGGAGCCGGACTGATTTGGGGTAGAAGAGTTGGAATCGCTTAAAAATGTGTAGAATATTCGTTACATCCCTAACATATATTTATACAGGACTCGGAGTTCTCAAATTCCAAGAGTCAAAGTCGGAGTCGGAGTCGATCCTTTTCCCAACAGACTCCGCAGCGCTGTGTTATTGTTTCACAGAAAGGTTAGCATTTTACCTCTCAATGTTTCAAAAGAGATATTTGTGATTCAAAGGGGGGGGGGGTAACGTATTTAAGTAGTTAATTCTTTATTGACGTAAAAATGGGACGTTCGGTAATTTTTAATTTGACACGAAAGAAGTCTTTCTTTCTCTCTAATGTTTTAATATCAACTTAATCAAACTTAAAAATTCCAGTAATAAAGAATTTTTTTCAAGAAGCTTTGGGAGGTAAGGTGTTAAAGTGAACATTAATTCACGGTTTAGATGATTTTCAGCTAATGTTATTAATATTTGCATTAAATTGAGGACATTAAGTAGGTCATTTCCAAAAATTTATCGGTTTCAGCAATACGTTTTGAAATTTATGAAATGTCCTAAAACAAGCTAATGTTCATTTAGTATATCTCATAAAAGTGATGAAACACTGAAAGTTTAACACATTCTCTTTAAAAACTGGTGTATACATATGTGTGTGTGTGTGTGTATATATATATATATATATATATATATATATGTCGATATATATATATATATTTAATGTTCTTTTTACTCTTCTTTGTTTGCATAATACAAGAATATTATAACTCTATTCTCCTTTTTTTAGCCTACTTTCCTGTAAAAGAAAAACAATAATAATAAAGCATAAAAGAAGGCTTAATGGTATCGTAGAAAAATATCGTTGAAAATAAAGGAAAGTCAAAAAAAAGTGAAGTATTTAAATAAAGATTAAAAAATTAAAAAAAATGAAAAGGGGTTTTTGAGATGGGGAAAATGTATGTCTGTCGGTCTGTCGGTCGATCTATATGTCTATCCGATCCCCTCCCCCTAATAACTTTTTGGATTCGAAAGATTTTTTTTATTTATTTATTTATTTTTTTTTTTTTTGCATTCGACAGATCTTGGTGAGGATATCTCATTTACATATTCTACTTTTGATTTGAACAATTTTTGTTCAATTTTGAACAGTTTACAAAAAATTAACATAGCTCCTACGGGGAAATTTCAATCCTGTATAAATCAAGATTTAACAGACCGATTTGCTTGGAACAAACTATATCGGAAAGATGTTATGGCGTAGAACATCTATAGATACGAAGTTCAACCAGACATAAACAAGCCTACTTTCCTTTGAAATTTTTTGATCTAGATTGTTAAGGATATTTTCGATTGAATGAATGATTAAATACTATAGAATGTCTTGTAAAAAGGAAATAATTAACCTCCCAGCGGGATAAACCCTCCAGCAACATACAATTTTTTTTTATTAAAGAAATTAGAATATATATCTCGAATCTATGAACTACATTTTTTTTTGTTTTAGAGACCTGGAAAAACATTTATTGAGCAAAAATAGTTTTGCATCTTATTACTATTAGTCAGGTCCCAATTCTACGCAACGTTGTAACATGCGAAAGGATGATTACGCAGTTATTTGCTGTAAATTTCTATCTTTTTTTAAAACGAATTTGGTAAGAAACAGTTATTTTATGGGCTTTGATTTTAATTGTTTTGCACAAAACAAAATGATCACGCGAGAACAAATAAGTTTAGAGCGCTCAAATTACCACATTGCGTGAGTTCTCATTGCTTTTTATAGTATTATTAGCAAAAAAAAAAAAAGTTTCCTAGTTCTTTTTCAATCCGTATAATGACCGAATAATCGTCTTGTACTTCCCTTCATTGTTCTTCAAAACTATAGCACCTAATAAAAGTATATATATATATATATATATAGATATGTATTAAGAATAGTATGTATCAATGTAATACCCTTTCCCAAATATAAATTTTTGGGTTTGTTCACTCCCCAATCCCCAATAAATCATTCTGCTATTTTGATTTTACAAAATCGATCGAAAAATTTAGTTTTTCAGTATTGGTTTATCTAGTTTCACAAAAATGTGGCGGTTTCTTAATATTCTATAATTTCTATACTTATGCGATGGAATATATATATATAAATATATATTGGTGGTAAACTATTCCTAATGGATTTCCCTTACATTAGTAAGATTTTGCAAGTAGTAAGAGCTGTAAAGAATTTGTTGCTTTAATTTGATACTATTGTGCGATCTCTGGGAAGAAAAGGTAAGACAACAATGTTATTTTTTGCTATATCTGATGAGTAATTTTTCTTTTATCCTTAAACTTAGGCCCTTGCTGATACAAATATTTTCCTCAACTTACGTATTTAAATACTATTTTTTTTTCTTACATTTCGAAAGTTCCAAAATGTTTGGGACGTTAGTATATATGTTACTGGCAAAGTTTGAAATCCGACATTCTACACTGAAAAATTCTAGTTCAACCTTTCACCAAAAACATGGTGAAGTTGACCATAAAAGTTGAACTATTATAATGGTGAAGTTTCACCATAAATGGGAAACGAGGAACCAGTATAACGGTTCAACTTTTATCCAAAATGTTGGTTGCAGCTAAATTTCAACATTTTCACCATGTTTTTGGTGAAAAGTTAAACTAGAATTTTTCACAGTGTATAGAATGCCTAGGCATTGTGTATAAAATTTCCTAGGCATTCTATAGAATGCCAAATGAGAAACCGGCAAAGCATAAAATACATCTCCGATTCGCTTCGATGTATGTGCAAAACAAAGTTCAAAAATATGAAATGTCTTTGCGTGAAAAATGTAATTCAAAATGTCATTCAGGCCTGCCATGTTGCAACTAGAAGGTTAATTTCTTATTTTCATAGGAAAATTTTATTTCCATTAATAAAGCATAAATTATGTTTTGTACAACTTTCATTTTTTTTACGCATTTTGAATATTTTTTTAATGGAACCTCATTATTTTTCAGAATAACATTTTTATTGTTGAGAAACGCACATCATTTACATAATAATCGTTTTTTTCATACCTTGCCTAAATAGAATTTGTCTTTCTATAGAATGCCGGCGTTTCATACTTTGCCGGTAACATATATATGTGTATATAAATATATATATATATGTCTGTATAAATATTGTTTCGATAAGGTGCTTAATGCTAACTACGGTCATAGTGTACGCAGCATCTAGACCTTCATAGACCTCCCATACGTGGGGGTGCGACCACTGAGCTGTCCTCCATCGTACTCCCCATAAACTCTCTGACACATGACGTACTAGAACCAGCCACAAAGGGACTAGCGAGCGTTGCCTACCTGCTTTACCATACCGGATTCACAGTCATACTATACTACAAAGTACGCCTAACGTCATCCGGAACGGATACTGCTATTTTAGTCGCCTCTTACGACACGCATAGCTACGTCGGCGCTATTCTATCCCGGCCAACGCACGGGAAGTTTCGGCAAGGTATGTGTTGACCTGGGATTGAAAAAGAAATCCGTATACGTTTGTGCAAAAGTATAAAAAAAATAAATACACGTTATGAACCTGCTACGATTGCAAAATAATTGCAGACACTAGTTTTGGAGAAGAAAAAGCATCTTTTTTTTTTAAAAAAATCTTCCGACATAAAAACTTGAGTCACCCCAATAAAGCTCAAAAAACAACAACTCTGGTTATCGCTGCTTAATATCGGAAGATAAACCTTTTTCTTCCAGTGAAAAAAGGGTTCATAGTATCCCTGAATCTTCAATAATTGTCCAATCATCGACTTTTAAAAACGTTGATTTTATCATTTATATATTTATTGAACATTCTTCAGAAACCAACGCATTGTTCATGTTTTAAGAAAGTGCAGAGTGCATTTTTTAAACCAATCTAAAACTAAATACGATTTTAACTGTGGAATTTTCCTTTATTTTTGCTTTCTTCTGGTTCATGCTATAGTGGTAATTTGCTAGTGATTACAAGCTATAGCCTTAATCAGCAAAGATTTTGTACACTACTCCCTTAGGGTATTTACATTCTTGAGTTCCCAGATGTTTACTTAATTCGAATATCAAAAGATCTGCTGAGACCATTACTTTCCACGTGAGACTCAGCGCAATTTGTTGGGAATTTTATTGCTTTCTTGTTTGATGAAAGAGCTTTGCACATTTCGGAATGAATCGCATTTCTATTTCCTTGTTTAAACTCCAAGTTGTTTTTTTTTTCTAATAAGTCCCTTTAAAGAGAAAATGGGGCTGGCACTTTTATACTCGGAAGAGAAAATAAATAGATAAATAACTAACTAACGGGGTCTATTTATTCATTGTTAATATATACACAAGAATGGAATGAAAAACTATGTATGGTATTGAAATTGGTATTAATGCATAATTGCACAAATGTGTATGCGGACGTTGTCAATTCAAAAATCATTTTTCCTAATTTCTTTTTTTTTTTTTGTTCAGTTTCTTCTTCTTTGTGTCTTTTCTTTTCTTTTTTTTTTTTTTTTTTTAGTTTCAGCTAATGTTTTATCATCTTTACTGAATATTGGCTTGCATTTCTCTCATATTCCTAGCAAAAACATTCAATTAAAAAATAAATTTTAAAACTGAGTTTTCAGGAAAAAGTCAGTTCCCCTTATTTAATTTACATATCATCGTGCATTATAGGTTGTTTTGATAAGCAGTATGTTAAGTTTTAGCAGAAGAATTTTAGATAATTGGTTTTCTACTCATCTATCATTTTCAAATACAAAATATGCCAAATACGAAAACATGAAATTGTAAGTAAAATAAGGAATGCAAAAAGGAATATGAAATTGTAATATAAGGAACAATATGGGAACTGCGTCCGGATTATTATACATCCTTTGAAGTACTAGAGTTATGCACAATGAATTTTACACTTTTAAAAATATTATGTTAATCATACTTTTGAACATATTTAATGCAAATAAACTTCGGATAAATTTTCTGAAAGTGGATATTGGAGTGAGATTAATGCAGTGCAATGTTCAGTCTAGAACTTTACGAGCCTACTTTCCCGTATGCACTAGCTTATCTGTAATTCGTTTTCCTTAGCTTAGTCACTTCAAATATACCTTTTTACACGGTTAATTGTCATCCATTCATTTATTCCTTCATTCTTTCAGTGATTCATTTATTCATTCATTCATTCAGAAATACCCTTAAAATTCCAGATGAAAAAAAAATCTTGGGAAAATAGGCTCGTTTAGTTCTGGATGAACTTCGGATCTGTACATGTTCTGCGTCATAATATAACTCAGATAAAGTTTGTTCGAAGCAAATCAGTCTGTTAGATCAGGATTTATATACACTGTAAACAATTCTAGTTCCACCTTTCACCATAAAAATGGTGAAATTTCGCAGCAACCCACATTTGGTACTAAGTTGAATCATTATAATGGTGCAGTTTCACCTAGTTTCATCATGAATGTGAAACTAGTAACCGTTACAGTTAATTTAAGTCGGGGGGAAGGGGACGCTCTTTTTTTTAAGGGGTGGGTTATATTTTGAATGGTGGAGCGAGCTTCGGGCCTTTTATTCGGCGGGGAAGACGGATGCGGGAACATGTTAGCCCCTACCCCCTGAGTATAGATATATTCTTACAATATATTTAACATTCCACACTTAAATTTGAAAACGCTATCTTCTTTTTCTTCTCAAGCACTACAGCCGGTTGCCGGTCAACTTCAACCATCTGGATCTAAATACTTGCTGCTATCGTTTTCCAACGATTGACGCCCACGTTCTTCAACCACTATCCACCTTGTTCTGGATCTTCCTCTTTTTCTCCTCCCCTCTGGAGTTTGAAAAGTTAATTTCTTGACAGGATTTTCATCGTCATATCTAAAAATGTGTCCTAACCACCTAATCTGGGACAACTTGATCACTTTCCCTATGTTGGGTTCTCTGTATTTGGATTGAAGTTCATGATTGCAAGGTATTTGGAAACACTATGTTTTCATAAAAGGCAGAAGCACATTATTCCGGTTTAAACAAAAAATTTGGCTTAAATCTTATTTTTTGACAAATAAGCATTTATTTCTGGAGACAGTTAAAAAGCCAGTGAGATTTTCCAAAGTAGCTTTTTTTGAGCAACATTTAGAAACGCTATTACGTTTTTTATTCTGTAAAATATAGAAGTGTCGTATGATTAAAAAGAAAAAGAATAGTTTCTTATTCCTAAAGATTGCAAATCTGACGGGCATTTGCATACAAATAAAATGACGCTTCTTTATCCTGCTGTATATATTAGCATGTTTTACTGCCGATGCTGAATTGATGTGTTCTTCTACTTTCTCTAATATTGTGACAGAAAGAAAGCAAGGTATAAAATTTCAAACAAACAGTGAATTTCAGGTGGTCAAGTAATTTTCATATTTTTCAATTACTCACCATAACTATTGAAATAAAAAATAATAACATAAGTTCCTTATTTTATTCAACAATCAGTCTAAAAAAGAAAGAGCTAAGAAATATATAGTATACTAATCATCAGTTTTTTTAAGTAGAAAGCAAATGCTAAAGGATTGTATAGTATTATTGCTTCAAAGGAAGGGGGAGAAGATTTTTATTCTTTGTACACATTGAAATTGCCTGAAAATACCAGAAATTTATATATGCACATACCAAAAAACAAATGTCAATACTAAACATTTAATTAATTTGCTAAATATAACAATCACATTTTTTAACATTCAGAAATAAGTTATTTTTTTATTTTTCTCTGTTTCTTTCTTTATTTTGTTAATAATAACAAAATAACTAATTTGCTATGACTGAAGGATATGATCCCATTTTCTTGTTTAAACGTAGACAAGCAAGGGAGTTGCCATGATTGGGGGCATCGTTTACTCTGGAGCCATGGTGCCAATAATAACTGTAAATCTTTACATGCAAGGATTTTTGTGATTCCTGCCCTCCCCTCCCTGGGTTTCTACTGGTGATGAGTACTGCAACATGTCACGCCTTGTCTCCAGATATACATTTTTACTAATTACAACTGCTTACTTTTTACAAATATTGTTTCATAGGTAATAAAAGCATATATTTACTCATTTTTCTTCCTGCAATACTAAAGAGCGTTTTGAAGATTAACTCGTAATTTATCTAAGAAGAAACAAATGCTGTCTTACCTCTCATGAGGTATTATATTTAACTAATAACATTGAGTTTTACGAATGCCTTTACGTTATTCAATTTTTAAAAAACTATTTAAAATCAATGCCGTTTGGGAATCATTCAAATGCGTTTTGTTTTGGCTAGATGCCAGTGCGTTTTACTTAAAGTGTTTTAGTTTGCTTTCTGTTCATGACGCTTAGAAGATTGAGTTTTTTCTTTGACTACATTTCATTTCTTTATCAATGAACTATCCAAGGCAAAGTGAAGTTCATTGTTTTGAATTAATTATCTTTTAAAGGAACTTTCATTCATTACCTTTAGACTCATTAAAACTTTCTTATATTGTAAATCAGGGTGCGGATTTTTTAAAATCCAAATAAGTAACTAAATGTACTTAAAATTTCAAAACAATTGTGCAACGGCTTTGCAAGTGAAGACAATTTGCTTTTGTCAAACATTTTCGTGTATAATTTTGATTAGTTTATCTGTAGCAAAATTTTTTTAGCAACTACGGGCCTTGAATATAAATAGTTGACGATGTTACAATTCACAAAATGCTACTGGTTATATTTTTAAACACCTTTCGAAAAACTACAGAAAAGCAGAAATTCAGGTCTACGCTTTTGAGCTTATAATCTAGCAGAGATTAAAATTTTAGCCAGATGTGTTTTTTGAAAAGAAAATTTGAAATTAAAGTAATTCTAGGAAAACCTATCGCATGATTAACAATATAAATAGTTTTGCAATATTTTCCCAACTTAAGCAGAGATTTGATTCAAGGAAAATACATGATTTATTAGATATTTTTGAAATATAAAACATTGCTAACGTGTGATTTAAATATTGTCAATCATGTAACGTTTTCTAACAATAATTTTTAATAAACGACTGCAGGGGAAACCTGTTTCTGAATTATAGTATCAGTACTTTTTCAAACAGAAATAAAATTAAATATTTTATTCAACAAATAACGTGTTCATTTACTATAACATTTCTTTCTTTCTTCTTCTTCGTTTCTTTTTTTTCATATTAAGCTATGCTTCTAATTATTACCATAAATGTGTAATAAAAGGGTTCGAAATAGTCTATCTGCTAAAACGTCAAATGAAAATTTTGACTGATATCATTAAAAAAAATTTAGTTGCACTTTTCATTGATATTTTTAATTTTTCGAGAGCAAGTGAAATCTTCTTTTTCCTTTTCTCCCCCTTAAAATCCCTTTTTTGCATTCTGTTTTATTTATATGGTACTGATTTACGGTTTATTTCCATAGTTCTTAAAGATAAAAATAATAAAGGATTCTCTACTTTACTATTAGAATAAGTAACTGCAAAGATTCGTGTGTTTTTAAATACCGAGACGCATGCATATGCAATTCCTACAAGATGTCGCATTACTACCACTAAAGCTCCAATACAAGAGTTTTCCCATTCGCGCGCGTTTCCATTCGGAGTTCATGCGCGTAACCATGACGAGTTCAATTCACTTTCTCATTCATCATACATATGTTCAGTAAGGACTGGGTTATTGATCGCGGGCTGCACTATGAATAAGCAATCCAGCAGGGAAATGCCTACGTTTCAGAATACATATGCTCTGGTGTCAGATCTTCCAGTCATAATAGCTAATACATCCTCAGCACAAATTGCTATATATAAATGGAGTTTAAATTTGACGATAATCATGCAGAGATTTATGTGGTTAATTTCTCGTTTCTTGTTAGTAAGAAAAGAGAGAAATATCAAGACCCAATAACACAATTATAGTCTTTATCTTTAAAAAAGTTTTATAGTGTCTAAATTGTTATTAGCATGATAAGTGCTTCAATCAAATGTCTGTCAGGCTATTTTATGTGTCTGACTATTTCTTTAAAAAAAGGCATTTAAATAAGAAATTCATACATTAAAAAATGTTTTTAATAATGTACTACAAATGAGTTTACATTTTATTATTTTTGCAATGATGACTGGTTTTAAGTTTACCATTTCGAGAGGGGGTTTAAGTTTATGATTTCCAAAGATACTTGAAGGCCAAATATACAACACACATGTAATGTAGACGCTGTTATCTTTTTAAAACTCGTAACGGGTGCTCAGTTATGATAATAAATAAATAAATAAATAAATATATATATATATATAAACTACTTGATTCAGGAATAACACAGAAAGCAACAACTTTACGTTTTAGCTCAATTAATTACAAAGGAATATCTATACATATGCATGCAAAAATTAAAACTTCTTAATAAAAAATTTAATAAATAATCTTTTATTTTATTTTACTTAATTAAATGCATTTCGTATTGTTCCTTTTGAGGATTTGATTTAATTTGTGTTTTCTCTAGTGCTGTATATTAATGATTAACTTGAAAAGATAAATTCTGTTAACTATTTTGTGATTCTCGTTTTCCCAGAGAACTTCTCAGAACCCTTTTCTCGAAAATTCTTCTGAAACCAAAAAAGCGCAGGAACGAGCTCTTGGCTGAGCAAAGATAAACTACTGTGCAAGTAAACATATAGTTTTTTTTTTTTTTTTTTTTTTTTTGTACAATGTTTCAGTGGTTAGAATAAAGCACCATGTGTCACATGTTTCACAATTTCTGTGAACTTTAAAATGATGAAAATATGCTTCAAGTTTCTATTTTAAACAATAAACAAAAATACCAGTTTAAGTCGTTGTTTTGACCGAATGACCTAAATACATTCTTCTCTTGGCTAAATGCCAATGAATTTTCCTTGAAGATTTTCTCCGTAAGCTCGTTTAGGGATACACTACGAGAATGAAAGTATTTGCCATTATACTTGCCTTAAGTTAAAGCTGCAGAGTAAAAAAGAAATCATTTTTGAAAAAAAAAAATGAGATTCATTTAAGTTGTTGATCCCACTTTCATGCCTATTTTGCAAGGAAATGTGAGATGTTAAACGAAAAATTACATTATGGCATACGAAAATTTGATTTTTTTCCAGCTGTTCTAACTAAATGCTTTTAGCAACATTCCATATGACAAATAAAAATGGTTGACACCCCATACTTCGCGGTTGTAGATGAGATGAAGAAAAAACGTAAGATCACTAAACTTTGTTCAACATCTTTTCACTGCGTCATTTTCTAAGAATTGTGACACTTCCACAGATGTTTCTAAATATAAACAACTAGTTCAATGCCTTTATTATGTTTCTAATTCATCACACACCGGCAGTTTACTTTTCCCGTGCACGACATAAAACGCAGCACATAAACGCAACACATAAACGCAACACATAAAACGCAATACATAAAACGCAACACATAAAACGCAACACATAAAACGCAACACACAAACGCAACACATAAAACGCAATACATAAAACGCAACACATAAAAGCAAAAGTGTGTGGGGTAAGTAGGTTGGGGCATAAGTAAACGCTTTTTCAAAGTGTTAACACTTTAGCCTTCCCTACGTCTTGAAAGAATTGATAAATAAAATTGTGAGCATTGTAGCCAATATCATACTTCTTGTGAGTAAATATGTACAAAGGTGTTGACTTTATGACTATTTGTTAGCGGATAAATTCGGTTTTCACATTTACCCCAGAATCTCCCCAGAAAAATGTAAACGGGGATTTATCTTCCATGAGGTTGATACAAATAGAAAACGGTGACATATGCAGTCGTCTTGGAAGCTTAAGATTCTCTTTGAGTTCGCTAAGATCATTTGTTATAACTTACTTAACTTTTAAATACTGTAACTGAGGGAGATGCACAAGGAGAAGCAAAGAGCCAGGCATTTTCATCTTTTTCATTATTTAATATAGACATATCACAACACAAACACACACACAACATAAAAAAGTATACTACAGACTACTTCACATTACACTCGTCATACTTTTTCTACACCTACACTAATCTCGTTTCGTAATACTTTCGTTTTAAATATTTCAATTCCACCGTCTCAGGCGCCCTCTGTTGGTCTTTATATTTAATAACAATTTTATAAATTCTAACACATTTTATGAGAAATATCTTACAAAAAATCAAGTAATGCGGTAAATTTATGTAAAATGTGACCCGCAGGGGATCAGTCCGTTATGCTTAGTTCCCACGAATAACCAAAAGCACTGACCGTGGTCAATGCTTGGGAGGGTGACTACGTCTCGCGACCGATTTCCCTGGGACCGTGTACTCTAATGAGAGCTGGTGATAATAAAATCCGTCGTGACTCCAAATACCCTCCAAGATTAAAACTATACCTCTGGGGATGCCAATCTAGGTGACGATCTCCCACCTAGGAGCTATTTAAAAGTTAGGAGACCCCTTTCAGCTAAGTCGTACTTCTACCCTAGAGGAGCTCTTGAATATTACTGATACTGTTAATGTTAATTGGTTGCGCATCATAAAAGCGTATTTAAAAATGCATTATTAGCTAATTCTGAAATTTTAATTAAACCTATAAATAATATCTATTTCAACTTTTAAGCTGGAAACATATTCCAGGTTTATTTCCCATCGTTTTTATGAATATTTATTTGTTATGAATAAGTTTTGAATTGTAAATGGCTTAAAATCATAGATCTCACATTTTTCATTCACTGCCATGACTTCATTTGGAATTCATTAGAGAAAATATTTTTTACGGGTTGACGCGAAATTAACACCACTTAAATTTTAAAAAAATACAATTATTTAATATGTACATTTGAATCTGCATATGCAATTAATGTCAGCATTTACTAATGTAAACTAAGTGCAAGACAGCTGACTTCGCTAAAAAATATTTATATTTTTTTTCATTATCAGTATAGTGCTATTTGCATGTCTTAGTTTAACTCGATGCAATATTTTGTGAATTTTATTTACATTATTACTAATAGCAGCATTTTAAAAATTATTTGAATCAAGGAAGCAAGGAAAATATGATGGGTGCACATCGTGACTTTCTTGAATGCCTAATAAATAATGCATACTTTCTGACAACCAAAAAAAATGGGTACGCACATGAAAAGTTATACTTCTTTCAGCTAAGTATAAAAATATTGCACAGTTAAAGTTTTTTTTTACATTCATTATTATTTATTTAAATAAATTTAAGTTTTTATACGGCTTTTTAAACACGCTGTGTTCGCATTGGTTAATCTCTAATCTGACTCAGACGGATTTTAAATGCACCAGATGCAGCTAACATTAACTTACACTGTCCCGTAGCGAAATAGTCGCCGAGAGGGTGTCACCCTCCCAAACACTGACTTCGGACAATGTTGCTTTCTTTTCAGTGCTCTTTGGGAGTCGAGTTTCTACCAAATTTTCTCCACCAGACCCCTACCTGTTAGCCGAATTGCTTGCGCACTGGGCGAGGTGTAGGGTCCACTGATTTTAAATGCACGTATCCCCTAGTGTACATGGGGGGGGGGGGGGATTCTTCAGCGGGTATCGAACGCACGACCTTCCAGGTAGAAGTCCAATGCTCTAACCACTAGGCTACCACTATTTTCTTTTTATTTTATTTTTCACCATTTTAAACGGTTTATCCGTAAATATAATTTGATACTTTTATGTATCAAGATATCTAATATCATGCAGCGGCGTAAGAAGCACCTATAATTTGACAATATCGCACCACAAAATATAATGTAATTTATCACGCAAGACTTGAAATTATATTATTTAATAGCCATAATGCAGTTCCTGAGAGATTGTCTCCTTTGTCTCTAAAATTATTAATCACTATAAATAGAAAGTTGTACTGTAGTCAAATTAATCATCTGCAGCAGATAATAACTGATGAAAATGTGTGGGTGTTTCATTCTGACAGCACTCCTTTTTAATAAATGATCGAAACAAATAGTTATTCATTTTAGCATGTATCATATTAAAACAAAAAAACATAATAATAAATGCAATTCTTTAGAAATAATTAATCATGTAAGCAAAGTTTCTAAAAATAGAGAAAAAAAATTCTGAAAATTGTTTTCCACGATCAGTAGTTTGTAAAAATCAATAAATTGTTACCCATAGCGAAAAAAATATAATTGCTTTCAAAATGACAAATACAACAGATGCCATAGTTCTTGTCTTATAAGTTTTCTACTAATAAAAACCAAAAGTAAATAATATATGTCTGTTTAATATGTTCTGTCTGTTTAATATGCTGTAATTATGTTAAGGATTGATAACAACGCTTTCCAAGTTAAGTTGTTCTTTGGGTGCCTTCACAGCAAAGGCAACGGAGACATTTTGTACCCGTCGTAACAGACTGCGGCTATGGTTGTCAAACAAACAACGATGACGTATGCCTTCGACAACACATTGAACCAATCATTGTCGGCTGGGGGAAAGTCGCTTATAATGAAGCAATAAAAAATACCAATCAGTCAACGCGAGGGCGTGGTTATGAAATTAGATAGAACCAATGACATGCACTGAAATGGTAAAAAAGCACTTTTGCTGGTACACTTGTTTACTCCTTCATTCGAGAGTTTCGCTTCATAAAAGAAATTTAAAAAAGACAAGAAAGAAATGAACATTTTTCAGTGTAGTATGCCAATATTGTTGAAGGAATTAAACCCGTTTAAATTGAATCTTGTTTGGTTAAAATCACTCGTACTTTAATCTCTCACTTATGTGGCAGCAGAACCCAAAAATTATGTTTTTTTTTTTCTCCAAAAATTCCCAAAAATTATGTTTTTTTTTTTCCAAAAATTAAGTTTTTTTTTTCATGTTTTATGTTGTAAAATAAACCGTCAATCTTATTCAAACTACTATGCATTACCACGAGTACATAGCTTTTTATCAAAATATCATTTAAAAATCTTACTTAAAAATTACTTTTATAAAAGCATAATTATTTTTTTTTAAATGTTAACAGTAACAATTTACTGAAACATACACCTAAACATTGGAAAGAGTAATTTTGATATCACTTTTATGTAAAACAGCAGCTTTATTTTACATGCACAGTATTTTAAAGGCTTAACTACTCAAAAATTGAAGTAGATTTGTAATCTATTCGAATTGAGAGTCAGATTACCTGTCAGAAATCGGTGTTGAGTCTTGGCAATAGAGGCTTGCTTAGGCAACAAAACTAATCTTCAAGAAATAATTCTTATGAAATAAGTAGGGAAGAAATAGCTTCAAAGATATTCATTTAAAGTAATAGTTAGAAATCACGCTATGGCGATTTTCATTTTCCCACGGTAGTAATTGTAATGCTATTAGAAAAAAAAATGAACTATGGAATTAATTCATTCTTACGTATTTGTTACTATCATCTACGTATTTGTTACTATCATCTACGTATTTGTTACTATCATCTGAAATTAATTTCATTGTTTTACAGAAGATACGCTTCCGCTTTATTAGTCATTATATGGATTGATTGTTCCAATAAAGCTATATGTAATACTTTATAAATCATTTCTTCGATTAGTTTGTGACTGTAAGACAATTAACTGAAATTTAAAGGAATGTGAGCTCTAGAAATGGTAGTTTTCACTGAGAATATATATATTTTTTCAGAATAAATAATATATATTTTGGTTACAAATATTTTTATATTTTTTAAGATCAATGCAATTGTCTTTTTCTGAACAAACCATTCTTTACCTATTTATTTCTATAGCGCAAGAGAATTTAGATCGCATTTCTTACCAATAAAAATTAGTTATATATATAAGGGAAAAATCTTAAAAAAATGAAACTAAAATGTGATGTTTGATTTTTTTAAGTAGTTATAATAAGTATATACAGAATCCGGAAGCCCTGGATGGATGTCAGCATCCTCTGTTGATGAACACGTGGTTTTCTGTGATTTTTTATGTTTAAAAAGAACTGAATTACTGTTTGGATAATTGACGAAATCTATGTGTGACAGACATATTCTGGTGGTGACGGATGACCACATCATGACTCTGTGCCTTTTCATTCAAAAGTGATTTTTCGCAAGTGTGTGATCCTTCATTTAATTTCTTCCCTAGATTACCTTTTCTTCATACCAAACTAAGCTCCTTACAATTCAGTTATGACTTATTCTTTTAAAACCATCAATGCCAATAGCATTTTAGATTTGGAAAAAATACATCAGGGACATGAAATCAGTAAGGAGTTTTTTTTTTTGCTTTGTCGGATAGCCTGCGCCCTACTAGAACATTTTCGAAACAAATTTAAATATATTGATGGGATATCCTACGAATAAGCAGAGGAGTGAGAAACTTGTGCTAAAAATATGCACTTACTCATTTATTTTATTCGATACATATCATCATTGATCGTTTGTTCCTGTACGCGAATTTCCAAGGCATTTCGGCAAAGTTTTGACGATAACGAGAATTCAGTTAAAGCCGAGTTTTAGAGCATAGCTTTCGCAAGCATAACTCATAGTGAAAGTATAATTCATATGAATGTAGCGGTACAAATGGGTTTTGCAGTTTTTAAACAACATTAAAATTTACAATTAAAGATTTTTGTAATCTTAAATTTTGCTCTTCGCAGTGAAAATTCATAGTCATAGCTTGGGGAACGAAGATTTTAGTGCAAATCAAATAAATATTTTTTTCTAATTGTGTATGTGTTGAATATTTTACGCTTCTACGACTATGTTATTCGTCAGGCACCTAAATCATAAGGAACGAAATTTGAATTAATGATACTGTCAAACTACATTTACATACAGTTATGTAGAAGTCTATCGAAAAGTTATTAAAGCAAAGAAGCGGGTTCATGATCGTAAAAACGGATTTTGATCATCTTACTGGGCATAAGATTAACGCATCCGGTTACTTTTGGTAAATAGAAAAAATGAACTTGTGAACTCAACAAATTTAAAAATACTTTTTGATTAAAGCAAGTACACAGTAGCGATGCTTACAATCTTTGTTGCTGAACGTTACTTATCCGATAACTCAGCACTCGATAACACATGATCAGACCCGTTCCAGGAAAATACGTTTTTATTAATTATTTTATTTATTCATTTATTTCTTTAAGAAGCCAGTTTTTACAAATTCGGCTAGCTGATTTTCATTATACTTATGCCTTCATAAAGTATTTTTTTGAGGTCTGCCTGATCAGGTAAATTGCCATGATACACTGTGTATTCACTTTTTTTCATGTATCAAAGACTATATGCCTTCATAAAGTACATGCTTTTCCCTTGATTAAGGGTACTTCAGGGTACTTGAGAAGTTTATCATTGTTATGTTTTTAAGAAAACAATGCATACCACAGTTCTGTATTTTCTGATAAAGCAAACAGAATAAGTACGAGCACTTATTCTTTTTTAACCCCATTCCTGATAACCCGGTATTTTCACAAACTCGTCAACACTTCAGTCCACACTAAGCCGAGTTTTCGGCACTCTATTGTATTGATTAACTAAGGAAACGTTTTTTGGGAGCCCACCGGACGGGGGGGGGGAGCATGGAGCACATCGTGCAATTGAAACTTTTAGGGGGTGTTTTGCCTGATTTGGAGGGCCATTGTTTGCTGTCTCCGCAGATTTTTAAGGGGTACATAATCGCTCATGAGGGGTGTGGGCATCCCCTGACGTTACTAATATTTATGACTAAGTATTTTCTATCATAATAAAATAATTTTTGGATTAAAAAATTGAACCGAGTTTAAATTAAAAATTGCGCTAAAAAGTAAAAAATAAATTAAGTTCTTAAAACAACATTGATAGGAGTTTTAAACATAATTTCAGAAATTGACTCAAAATTATGACAGTCTAATGGCGCAAATTTTAATTTGAAGTCGAGTCTATTTTTTATCACAAAATTATTTTATTTTATTATTTTTAGTGCAAATGCATTTTTCACATGGATACTGTGTTTAAAAAAACATATCAAAGGGCACTACCTCTTTGCATGACTGGCACTAAAAACTAATCATTTGTATGATAAACTCTGTTTTTAAGTTGACTTCAAGAAGTCACTAGAGCAAATAAACTGAAGAAATTAAGTTTTTTTGTTCAAGAAAAGCCTTTTTCTAAATTCTTATTATCACTGCTTTGAATATTACTTCTTAATAGCAACAGACTCTTTTTAATAGCGACTTAACAACGAGTTTCATATTTATTAATATTTTATTCAACAAAGAAATATCTATTCCAATTAAAATAAAAATACTTAATTTTTATCCATAACATTGAGAAAAAAAAAACAATTGTAGTCAAATCGATGTACGATATTTAAGTTAGATAACCCTATATCGCTTAAAAACAATCATTAAAATCGGTTTATTTAGTCAAAAGTTATGATGAAGAAACAAAAAAATGACTATATTTCCACCTATAACTTTTTTACGAATTTTCGAACGTGGTCAAGCCAAACTACGGGATCGAAGGTTGGCCACCCTTGATCGATTAAAGAAAAAAAAATATCAACATCGGCTTATCCAGTGAGAAGTTATTGATGGACAAACAAACAAGAAAAAACTTGTGAAAAAACATACATTCGGTATGAATTGAAAACCGTCGTCCTTTTGGGAAGCCGGAATAAAATGATGATTTTCAAATGTGGAATGTTATTTTGCATTTGAGAATCATCTTTTAATATACTAAATTTTATTGCGTTTTGTATTTTATAAATTAATTCCTTTAAACTAGGCTCATATGTTATACAGACACAAAATATCGGCTCAAATTCAAAGTGAAATAGTATTTATTTTACACAACACAAACACTTTTCTGATTACAAAACACATAACGATTGATCTGAATGAACTTCATAAATCTGACGTATGTGAAAAGAAAAAAAAATCTTCCCTGAAAAGCTATTTATCATGAATACACAAATAACATTGACATTGTATACACAGTTACAAAAGCAGTTTCACTTGCACGAATAAACTTTTTGTTCCCAAAACTATCCATTTTCTTTCAAAATATATATTTTATAAGCACTTTATACTATTGAAAATAAAATTTTCTCATTTCAAAGATAAATGAAGAATGTTATTGAAAGTTGTATTGATAGTTCAAAAACAAAAATCAACAGTATAACGTTTGCTTCGTAATATTTCACTTAATATTAAATTTGTATCAAACATATGTAATCTTTAAAAAAGGTATTGATGCGATAAATCCCATCTACTAAAGGGAAATAATTTCAACGTATGCGTTTCCGTAAATTATGAATTTAGGTATCTCGCTCATATAATTTTCTTCTTCTCAAGCTTTTCAAGATTACTAAGAATTGCAATACTGTTTAAATTTTACTTTGCAATTATAAATATATATAAAATATATAGCATTTAATCTTCTAATTCCCAACTCCGCCTCAAGGCGGACGGCGAAAAAAAAATTGGGCATTACAGGGTTAACCCATCTTCGTGTTGACTGATTGGTACTTTTACTGGCGCAGTAGAAACTGCCAATCCGTCAATACGAAGGCGGAGTGGAGTTACTGAGTTATTAACCGCCATATTCACCGTCAACCTAACTCCACGCGTGAAACCACGAGATCCGTTAACTCGGAGTTGGGGCTCAGCGCTGCGAAGTTAAAAATCGGTATTCACGGAGGAAAATCAACCTGGGGTTTTCCAACCACGAAGTTAGTCAACTCGACGCCGTGTGGGAACGTACGGAGGCCCGTTATTGGTCAAAACTATCACATGATTTTCTTCATGCTTTTTCGCCGCGCAGTGTACATTTCGTTTCCCGTTTTTTAAAATTCCCGTTCTCTGCGATATAGCGATGAATAAAACACGAGTGGCTTTTAGCCCGTTTGAGAAGGTATTACTTCTAGCACTCGTGGAAAAAATTTTAAAATATTGAAAAGTAAAGAATCCAATAAAATTTTTCTCGGAAAATGAAAATATAGATATATTTAACGAATAGGAAATTATAACTAATTTTAGCATTGTAATATATCTCTTTCTGACATTAGAAATGTACCATTCACAAACGATATATATATATAATATAGAAATGTATCATTATGAACCAAGCAGTAGTGTATTATTGTATCTTTTAATTTTTTATTTGAATATTCTTTCATTAAATCAAGGCTGTAACCAGGGATGCCCACGAACCCCCCCCCCCCCGAAAATTTTCGCAATGTATCATATATTCCTCCCTGAAACTTTCTTCAACATAACTGTTTCAAAGCCTCCCCCCCCCCCAAAAAAAAAAAAAAAAAAATCTGGCTATGGCCTTGCATTAAATTCATGAGAGTATTTAAAAAATGCATTTGATTTCAATTATAACTATTGTAAATACTTTATTCTTACAATCACTTCGCATTGGCAAAGTACAGTAAAAATTTGGTTTAAGTCTTACAACTGCATGAAACGGCAATTCAAAATTATGTGATTTGGGGTTAACAAGAACCCTTTTTCTAATGCAAATATGAATTCATTAATACAAATACATATGGCGAATATTTTGACTTTTTCAAAAACCTTGCAGTTTACCTTTAAACACAAAACTGCCATTAGCATTATGGATTCATTTCATATGTCTTTTTTTTTTAAGAAGCTTTTCACATATTCAAAACCTTTGTTAAATTTAAAATAAAAAAAGAAAAGAATATAGAAGCAAATGTAAATTGGTCAATGACATAAAACACATGGTAAAGGTCAACAAGTTTATTTTATTCGACATACATAAATCAAAATATTCCACATGAACTTCGCAGGCCCAGAAGTAACCTTTGCAAAAAAAAATCAGGACGCATGTTAAATGTTCAATATATACATGTACACTTTAAAGTAGAATAAAATTATATCAAAAAGCAACAAAGAGAGAGAAAAAAAAATAATTAAATAAAAATACTAAAGATATATTACCCCCCATTGTTTGGTATTTCTGTTCAATTAGGAATCATGATAAAGTTTCAAAATCTTTAATGAAGTAATAGCTCCCGAGAGAAAAACATTATCGGAAACACACAAAAGTGACAAGGAAATCATTGAACAATACTAGTTAATAAAGTTAAAACAACTCTAAAGTTGTATTTTTTGTAAGGCCTCTTCAGAAATTCAAGATCGTGTAAAGCGAAGAAAGCTCTAAAATCTCAACATATTCCAATTTTCGCAACATCCAGTCCGCCATTGCTAATGTTTATATGTACTGCGCATGCGCTCAAACCTTAACTTTGCTCTGGAGCTTGGTTGAGTTACTCGACCTGGCATGGTTTCGGGAACTTGTTTGCGCGTAGTCAAAGTTGATGGTGAATAGGAAATCCGCGGTAACTTCAGGTTGGAGACCGGTTTCGCGTCAAACCATGAGGTTAGAGTTGACGGTGAATACGGCGGTAAGAGTCATTCAGGTTAATCACCGGTTTCACCAATCCGTAGTCTCGCCCATACCTGTCCCCGTAAATGTAAGGGAAGGGCGTAGCGGATTGATCCTCTAATTCCCAACTCCACCTCAAGGCGGACGATGATAACAAAACTTGGACATTAGAGGGTTAAAGCCCGTATTTAAGGTGTTGTGTGCCCCTGTGCTCTAAAAAAACGGCCCACCTCCCCCTCACACGCACACAGCATCAGTAAAAACAACGGCTGGTGTCCCTGACTTACGGTTTTTAGTCTACTTTCCCGTAAAAAATTTAAAAAAAAATAATGCAGCATGAACGAAGGCTTAATGTATCGTGAAAATATCTTTAAAATCGAGAAAAGTCAAAAATAAATAAAGTAATTAGAGATTGAAAAATAAAAAAATTGAAAGTAGGGTTTTTAAATGGGGAAAATGTGCGTCAGTCGGTCTGTCTGTCCCCTCCCCCCTAATTACTTTTGAAGGAATTGTCCGATTCGAAAGATTTTTCCTTTTTTAATTCAAAAGATTCATTTCAAGAAAAGTTACATTCGACGAGGACATCTCATTTCCATATTTAACTTTTGATTTAAATTATTTTTCCTTCAATTTTGAACAGTTCAAAAAATCTTAACATTGGCGCCTATGGACAAAAATGAATCAAATTATGTAAACTCTGGGCACAAGATCCAAGTTCCTATGAACAAGACTATTGGAAGAAGCTCTCGGTGTAGAATATTTTTTGATTTGAATTTTTTTTTTTTCATTTTTGAAAAGTTCAAAAAAATTAACATAGCGCCTACGGGAAAATTTTAATCCTATCTAAATTCTGATCTAACAAACCGATTTGCGTGGAACAAACTTTATCGGAAATATCTTATGAAGTAGAAGATGTATAGATAGGAAGTTTATCCAGAACTAACGAGCCTATTTTCCTATGAAATTTTTTGATTGGAATTTTTACGAAGATTTTTGAATGAATGATTAAATGACTAAGTGAAAGAACAAATAAACAAATCAGTGAATAAATGATAAAGAAAAATAAATGAGTGAATGAATCATAAAATAAATAAATGAGTGAATGAATCATAAAATAACTAAATGAGTGAATAAATACATGAATGAGTGATTAACTGAATAAATGAATGACTGAATAAATGAAATAATGTATATGTATTTACCTTTGAAAATGTATATTTAATGTAATCAATAACTAAATCTAAGCGAGAAAGAGAGAGAGAGAGAGAGAGCTTGATTATAAATTTGAAGTTGGCGTATACGGTAAAGTAGGCTCGTATTCTAGACGGAACTATGTGTTAAATTTCGCAATCCTGTTGATAACCCTTCTTTCAAACATTTTAGGTCTAGATATTTGTTGAATTAATTTATTCTGTTGTATTTTTGTTTTTGGAGATATTTTTTGAAAAAAATATTACGCCTTTTATGTTTGTTTCCTTTTTTTTACAAGTAGGGAAGAAGTCTAAAAAACAAGTAAAATTGTCATATCAAGAAAAATGGTTGACATTTCAATTGAAATTGCATACTTTGAAAACATCCAAAGCACATTCAGCTATTACAGATAGCATTTGTTTGCTGCTGAAAAGTCTGTTGGTGGGGAAATGTTCTGGAAAGTTTCCTCGTCTGTTTGCCAATACATTGTCGTTTGTTAACTGCTGTGAAACTGTTGGGCTCCTAACTTAAAATGAAATTGAGCATAGTATCGCCAACACCTTTATTACTTTGATGTTTTTGATTTAAATTTCTTCTATTAAATATTTATCGTCATTAAATAAGGAATTCACATGCATCTTTAAAATATTTTTCTTCTTTGAATGTATTTGAAAAGTTTAATTATTTTCGGATAAAATTTGCAATATTCTCTTATGGTTATTATCTCTTCATATTGCTTCTAAACCCTCCTTTTCAATAAACTTAATTAAAGAGATAAATTAAAAATAATTTAAATTATTTGGAGTTAAATAGGCTTAGTTGCATAATAAATGTTAGCGTATCTGTTTTTTCTCTTTGACTGAACTTCTTAATATTCTTAAAAGAGAAGGCTGCTTTTTTGCTTGAATAGAAATTACGATAATATTGTTTTTGAGTCTATGCTGTTCCAATTTACGAATACGTAACCGAAACATTATTGGATGATTTTAACTTCTTTTTCTCGTATGTAACGGTACAATCGTTAGCATTGGATTATTTAATGGTGTAATTCGTAGGTATGAACTAAAAATTCAGAAATTAATCCAATGGTTTATTTTAACGAGCTGCCATTACGATTAGGGATCTGGATCAGTTACTTTTCTTCTTGCTCCGCTCCGACTTCTAAATACTTACTGTGGTGCAGATGAAAAATGAAAAAAAAAAATTTAAAACTATAATTTAACGAGGTTTTAAAAATGGGATAAATAATCTAAATTTTTCTTACATTGCAGATTGCAGTTGTGAGCCGCAATAACCCAGATAAGACTGCAACCACGTTTCGCGATAAAAAAAATAAATAAATTAGTTTAGGAAGACGTTGGAGTAGGTATGAATGGCACTATTGTTTTTCATCAAAAATAACAATAATTATAATCACATACCTGGGAACCATTCCCTGATAAATTGTATGGGTGACTCCTGTGTACAAGTTTGTTGAAATCCAGCGTTGACTTGTTTGAATGTATATTCTCATAGGAATTGAATAAGGATAAGTATTAGAGTCATATTTTTTTATGCATTCAAATGAATTAATTCATCTGTAAGAAAATGCGTTTGCCACAATATAAAATTGAAGACAGACATTTGTTTTTGTAAATCATGTATTCTTTTTATTTTGTCACCACAAAAGAACATTTTATCCAGTCAATAACGAGCCTTTCTTGTAAGTGCATAATTATTAAACATGTGCAAGCATATCAAAATAATACTGTGTGGCACATTTGAACAAACAGTATAAAATGTAGAAGTTCACTATAATTGGCAAAACACCCAACATACTGATGTCAGTTTAGTTGCACTTAAATACATGATGAGATAGGCATTAGAGAAACCATCATATTAATTATGGTCTCGAGAATAGTAAGAAGTAGCACTCACGACTGATTTTCATAATACATGACACTTAATTTCCAGTACATAACTAACGGCAAAACAGAAACTCACTTTTTTTTTAAATTTGGCAATGCTTCTAAACGGCAATGCACGAAACGGGTACTATCGTACCTGGCCCGCTTATAGGTAGCAATCCACGAAACAGGTACAAATACCTGCTCCCGCTCATAATGTGATAACACACGGGAGACAATTAAGAAGCCTAAAAAGAGGCAAAAAGCCTCCAAACGTTGATTATATTAGACTTATAAGTGACTTGTCAGGCGCTGATATGGCGACACAGAAAAGCTATGCTGAATTGCTCAGCTATTCGCTTCGGTACTGGTTGCTCAGAGGTTATCAAATATACAACATTTTATGTATACTATGAGTTATCAGCGAGCTTGCCCATGCACTTCACCCTTGGCTACATCTGATTATTAAATACCGGGTATCGGTTCGCCGGTAGAGCACGTCAAAGCTGAGTGTTTTCTCTACACTTGGATCTGACGTGTGGTCAATGGCTGTGGCCAGGGTGGGGTTCACGGTTAGAAATTCGCAATGAATAGAGCTTGAAGCAACAGTTGGAACCCTAAAAGCATCTTCCAGGCTTCGTCCATGTTTCCGATGTGTGAAGTGGAGCTAAATGTCGTACCGTCCCTAAACAAGTGTAGCAATGATACTCGTTAACATGAACTAAGGAAAGAATGGATTGCATTGGTTTTAAAAGATTTACTCGAAACTTGTATTGAGAATTACACGATTAAAAATACAAAGTTAACTAATGTATCGTTACATCCCAGAATAAAATGGTGGTCAAAATCATTCAATAATGTTTTGGCTACATACTTGTAAATGATATTGGTTGCATCCCGACTAAAGCCACTACCATATGTAGAATGCTCCGTGCACAATACCCAATCTGTGGGCAATGCAATTCATGTTTTATGCACTGTGTGCAGTATAAGCAACTGTACTTGCTGTTTGTATTATCAATTTATGTTTGTAATGGTATTAGTATTCCGATTTGTAAATAATTGCAGGGCTAGGCATAGTCCCGCCGGGACGTTCACGGGCCCCATGGGGGTCGTGGGTTGCACCATCCTCGAAACCCCATTTGGTCCCGAGGGCTAGTCCTCGGGACCGTCTAATCACACGGGTAGGCCAGTTAATGACAGGCACGGGGGGCTCTAGGGGTGTGTCTGTCTGTCTGTACGTGAAACCATATTCCGATACTTTGCTATGATGTTATTCAATAATTTTTGTCTTGGAATAAAGTGAAATGATTTAGAATATGCAATAACGCTTTTATGTGTTAGCATTTTTAGAACATGCAATAACGCTTTTAAGTGTTAGCATTTTCCACTAGTTTGCTTTTGGGCGACTTTGTACAGCTAAAATACAATTGTCTTTCAAACTGAACTTCAAGAGTTCTATTTAAGGAAATGTAACCTTGTAGAACGGAAAATACATTTTATACGAAACTTCAAAGTCTGTATATATTTTAAAACCTGTATCAATTCATTCCTAAGCCTGAATTTGTATTTTAAATTTAACGTTGATATTATTACGCATAACTCTAAAATACCTCGGAAAGAAAAATTTAAAGTACAAAAAAAGCTTTAGAAACAATATGAAACTAGAAAAATAGCTGTCAATCAAAACAATACAATAGAAAAAAGCAATTAAGAAATATGAAGAAACACTCAGCAAATAACTTATTTTTATTGCCAAAGGTTATCCTTCGCAACTTAAGTAGCAATTTAAAATGATTCCTTACACTTTGACGTTAAACGAAAAATAAAATTAGCTTCACAAGTATAGAATTAACACCTTTTTTCGATCAAGTTGTAAGAACAGGAAAAGGCACATTGTTTCATTATGAAACGAAATATTCTCCTCTCTTTTCAACTAAAAAGTCATGAATAAATTTAGCACAGTTGCTAGAAAATTTGAACGAAAAACAAACGTGCTTCATAACTTTAGCAATTTAAAGGTTTCAGAATGGAGAATGAGTTTAGTTGGAACAATTTTTCTTTCAAAATAGGCGTTGCAAATTTTAGTCGATGCTTACTTCTTATTTTCAACAACAGATGGCGCAATATGGAAGAAGCTTATGCAATAATAACTCGTTTAATTTCTAAATTAGGAAAATTTGGAATGGTGCAAATTAGAATAATTTTGGGAGCAACGTATTAAGGCACTTCATTAGATATGTGAATTATATTCGTCATTTTGAAAGGCAAGTTTAATTTCTTGCGTCTGAAGAATAAAAAAGTAATAAGTAAAATTCGTGAATAACAATAGACGCACATTATTATTGATGACAATCCTAATGCACCAAAACCAAAATGCTATAAAAGTAAATTTACTTTAAACCATCAAATTTATTTTGAAACTAAATAATTTTTAAAATAGCAGAAACTGAACGATCTGTCTGACGATCAAGAATTACTGATATGAAAGTAAGATAAATTAAAAAAAGAAATAAATATATGTTGGTGGAACCAAAAAAAAAAACGTGTTTCATGTAATGCTAATTGAACAATAATATGCCGTTTTATGCAATAAATATGATTTTTTTATTATTTTTTTAGAAATTAAAAAATAATATATTATCGGTTACTGCAATTTCGTGCATTGAGAATAAAGTTAAGATGATGAACTTAGTATTTCTTCAACAAATTCGTGCATGTAAGCATGCCAAAGACGTAAGCGATAAGTATGTCTAAGAATTGGAAGCTTTTGCCTTCTGAACCCGACCCGCTGAAGATCATCATGTACATTTGGATGAAATAAGTGCGCGAAATCCGTGGACAATGAAATCCTGACAGTTTTGAAGGTACCGGCGGCTGAAGATTTTTGTCTCTTTTTGTCTTGGGATTGAAAAGAAAGGCGACGTACTTGTGTGTATGATCTGGTATTGAATACATTTTCTGTATTGAGCCTAAAGTAGCGCTGTATATTTCGGTGCCCTTGTGGTGCTCATGCAAAAACTTATCTTAGGCACTTATCTTCCATGGTCATCGTAGTAGAAAGTCTTTTGGGGAGGTGATTTACGGAGTGGCACAAGTAAAAACAACAACAGCGTAACGTAACATTAGCAGTACGTCATAGCACTACGAAGGTTTTCGTTGACCCAGCACAATCGCCTGAAATTTGGCTTTCAAATTACTTAAACTGAGGATAACGCATCTCACGAAGCATCCATCAGCTTCTAAGCAAGAAAAGTTTACTTTCATGCGAAAAATGAAAAAAAGATAAAAAACAACGTAATTATGTACAAAATTAGTGCAAAATGCAAACACGTGTTTGGGAATTACAAGGAATTCCATTTTCAATGCAAAAAATAAGTGAGCATGGCAAGGGGCCGTTCATAAATGACGTTACGCCTTTTTCACATATATTTGACCCCCTCCCCTCCCCCTTTGTCACGCGACACGCTATGTTGCATAATGCATGATGTCACACTTCTTGATACTCCCTCCCCTCCCCTTGTCACACTTTGTCACAATTTCAAAAAACCCCTCCCCCCCCTCGAAGCGTGACATCATTTATGAATGATCCCCAAGAAAAGACTCAGAAAAAGTCCTGCCAAGGAGAATAATACCACTAAAAGCAAGAAGTCAAACAAGTGGCGCCATCTACCCACTATCAAGTAAGCAAACACGAAAACAGAAATGACAAAGAAAGAAAGAAAACCCATGAATACATGTTCTTTTCGTGAACTTCTTAAAGCAGAATTCAACTATCTTAGAGCTGTGGCTATCGATAAAAATTGTCCTGCCACTTAATCGATTCCATTTATAACTAAGTGCGTAAAAGATCTCAATTCAATAGCATCAAAAAATCTTTTTCTACTAAAAATTTGTCTGTTCTGAAATTATTTACATCTGTTAGTTATCAAATCGCCAAAATTTTGGAACCTTCTTAATTCTAGGTTGCATTCTTTCCTACAATCTATCGTTCAGTTTTTTTTTTTTTTTGAGATTTTTTTCATTCGCTTTATATTTTCGGCCTTTAGAAAATTAATGGTAATATCAGTCACTCTTGCATAGGCCAAAATGAAAGAACTTTAAAATTTTCCCTTGAAAGAGCATTAAAGTTAGGTGCAGAAGCAATTGTTGGAATTCTAATCATACTTTCGATTGATTTTTGTCCCTTAACATCTTTCAAAAAATCACCCTCTTTCGATCTTGACTTTTTCAGGCTTTACTTATTCTAAGCAATCCCTCCAATTTAGTTAATAATCGCAGGACCATTCCTTACTTTTTTAGCCTTCTATTTCTTTTATTTTTCATTCCTTTTTCGTGCTGTCTTGTATCGTTGTTAGATGGCGCCACTTGTTTGACTCTTTGTCTTTGCCGAACTTTTGCTGCATCTTTGTTTCCCATGCTCACTTCTTTCTTGTAGTAGCTTTTATTTGTTTTTAATTTATGTTTGTTTTGAAAGAGAAAAGTAAGTAGATTTTTTTTTTAATATTTTATTACACAGTGATTCAAACATAATGATTTGATTAACCGTCCGTATAGTATAAGTATATTTTTAACAGAAATATTAGGCGAAAAAAGTTTGTTTTTTACTTAAAAAAAGTTTATTATTACTTTTTTATTCTGTTTTCTTAGGTCTTCGATGATATTTCTCTGCTGTCATTTGACTTTATTTCCTTATCGGCTACGAGATCTTGCACATTCCAGGTGGACTATATATTGCCAATAGAAAAGTGATTCAATCAGTAAAATTGAATCTTTTTCCAAGAGGAGCTTTCAATAGATTTTATCTTTACTGGCATTATATTTCTTGTGAAATATTGATACGGAACTAAATTGAATTTAAACATTTTGCTTTAATCCATCATGTTTTTTTAAAACCAAATACATTTTCTTTCATAGCTTTCAAACTAAAATAAATAAAAAAATAGGCAATTCAAAACAAAGTGGCTGTTAAAATTGGGTAGTATTGATTTAAAGTGTTTTCTCAATTTCCTAAAGATTACTGATGTTTTTAAATAAGGATTTAAAACTAAAGATATGTTTGCAAACTGAAAAAAGAACAAAAGTGTGCTAATCTATATAAATAAAACCAAAAGTCTCTGTGTGTGTGTGTGTATGTGTGTGTGTGTGTGTGTGTGTCTGTCTGTCGATCGCCTCCTGGCGAGATGGAGCGGTCCAGAAGTACGAAATTTTGGTTACAGGTACCTTATGTCAGGTCCTCGTGCACCTCGAAGCGTTTTTCCTAAAATTCGAATTTGTTCTTCTTTCATTCCAATTTAAGCAAAACTGTTAATTTTAGGAATATCTCATTGAAGGAACGTCACACCTTTTCGATTTTTGCAGCATATTGATGCCCGTAAAAAACTGCACAAGATGATCTCTTTCTGAAATTCGTAAAACAAATAGAGCACGCGCAATATTCATTTAAAGTAGTTTTCGAACTTTAATGCAAGTGTGGCGGTACGATTTGACACCTTCAAAAGCTATCTTCTGTCCTGGCCATTAGGTACCTTTTGGCAAAGCATGGAAGCACTGGTTTTCCATCAAGAAGGTCCGAGGTTCTATCCCTGCCTCCGGCAGACAACCTCCACCATCACCTCCATGGCCTACCACGTCGACCGCCACACAAGGCTTACCTCTGAATTTAGCTGCTCAATTTGCGTGTTTTCGCCAAAATAAATAGTACTTTTGTCGCCAACTGGATGATTTCTGTTAACGTGAGATTGAAAAAATGCTATTTTATCTTTATTCATGCCGTTTTATGAGCGAAACAAATTCTAAAAATTCATTTCATTTTTATACATATTTTGTAGAACTGCAGACGACATTTTAATTACTATACCTTGAGGTAGACTCTCCTTCCTTTTTTTGGCGATTTAATAGTATAGTAGTAGCAGTTCAACAATTGCATGAAATATTATTTCTTATGGTAGAGTGTCCGCTTTATCAACGAAACAAATTCTAAAAATTCTTTTCATTTTTATGGATATTTTGTGGATTATTAACTGCATGCGATTTTAAATGTTGATTCTTCTTTCTTTTTTGACGATTTAATATTCATTTCTTCGATAAAAACTAGGTTGGAAGGTCTTCGATATGGCTTATTTTTGATGAAATTTAAAATTTCGCCAAGTGGTGATAACATTTTACTCTGCCACCGTCCTGTTAATTATTCTCAATATATTATTTTGCGCTTCGTTACTTTTCCAAACTGCGCCCAATAATCCTTATCAATAATATTGTTCTCATTTAATTCAATACGTGATTTACACTATAGGATCACGGCGTTTTTGAGAAATACCTGGCGATCTTCTGCTTCATTTTAACTATTTTACGTAGCGATTATTGATTCCATATTTTACACGTGTGATTTATTTTCTAACATTTAGTTAATTTTTGTACTGTCTATTTGGCGCCATTTGGGCAGAATTTAGTTACTTCTTTCTTTCAACTTAAATTTCAAACGTCAGAATTGGTTCAGTACTAAACATTTTCTAATTTAAATGTGCATTTGCCTTTGGAAATAATGCTTTCCTTTCTTTCGTTTTTATCCGAATTTTATGAAAGTGCTATTCAATTGAATTTTCAGGAAATGTTTTGACGATTTTGCAAGCGGGAATTTTAGAAACGAGTGTCCTTATTTTGAAGGGGAATTTAAGATAGACTGCTGGGTAATTTTATGAACAGTAGCTCTTGAAGGTTAGTATTCTATTCTAGGTAATGACGTCTTTATTTTAATAGATATTTTTTGGGGACTAATGTCATTACTCCATTAGGGATGTTTAGGAATATTTGTCTTTATTGAAAGGGGGAGGGCTTTAAAGAATGTTTTCTTTATTGTAGCAGAAATATACAGGGAGAGCTGTTCTTGATTTGATGGAAATTTTTAAAGAGAATATTGCTCCTTTTCTGATGGGAAATTTTAGATGTATTGTGGTCGATATTTTAATTGCGATTTTTACCTGCTCTTGATATCATTTTGACACGATTATCCCGCTGCATATGTGCATTTTACTTACTGTTTCCCTTAATATAATGGCAATTTCTATGAACTTTGTTGGCATTTTAATGTGGATTTTTATGCACTTATTTTTGTTCTAAAAGGAATTTTTCTAGGCTGTTCATTTTAATGCAATCGTGGTTTTTAATGAATTTTACTGTCTAAATAGGATTTTTATGGACTGTTGCCCATCTCCTACTCGAACTTTTTAAGAAAATTTTTCCCTATAAATTTACAACAGAATTTTGAAGATGCGTCACTTGGCCTGCGAATGATGCAATTTTATTCCGCGCAACGCCGGGCATGTCAGCTAGTTTAAAATAAAATTAAATGGGAGTTAACACATTCAATCAAGTCATCAAATGAATTAACACGGAACTATCCACGGAACCTCCCAAAAAAATCCTGAGGCATTCCATTGTATTTATTTGGTGTACTTTTAGTTACCTACATTTATTTTCAGTTACCGTCTTTTAATTTCATTATTGTTCGCATCATTCTATCATTCTTCCTCACTTTTATTAAAGGTTTTTACAGTGGATAGAGATAGAAAAGTAATAACGGACATATTGGAAAATTTTTGTAGATACATTCAAAAATGATCATGGATGTTTTATCAGCATCAATAACAATATAATGCTCCACATATAATAACATAATTTAAAATTACAAAAATTTTTTATGCCAAGACTTCCGTTTTCTGCTTTTTCCCTTCACATTTTCGTTGTAGTGTATGTTGAACAAAAGAGTGCATTTTAACCCTATGCTCTTTTGATATTTGTTTAAAAAAGAGTGGAACACCTTACCCTCAATTTATAAATATTTCTTTGTTCTCAGAAGTTGAATATCATGTGCATCAAATTGTCACATTGCATCTACATTGAAAATTGACACTTAGAAATAAATGATATTAAAAACACTATTTTAATATAACGTTGTTATTACATAAAGTTGACATCAAATTAAACACAATACAAATTAATCCTTAAAACTTTAAAATGTCTGAGCAAATTAAGAAGCTCAGAAAATTCTTTATTTGTTTAAAAGTTGTTTAAATTGCTTTCCTAATTCGAGCAGCTTTTGTGTCATTATTGATTTAAACTTAGTCTACATGCTTATTTTATTCAACGAAGAATATTTAATGACACCCTAAAAAGCACCGAAGAAAGTGAATTGCTGTGAATTATTCTTTAAAAACGCCACACTTTTAGAAGCTCCGAGATAATAAAAATGGAGCATTTAAGGAACGTACTTTGTCAAAAAATGTTATATTCGAAAACGTATGAGACAAAAAATTGCGGAAGGGACGTAATTACATGCTTCCTGAGGGTACTAGAAAAAAAAAGAAAAGAAAATTTGCAATTTTATTAGGAAGTTGTTATTATTCTCCTTTACAATTTTTTGTGGATAGTTGTAAAAGACACGTAAGATGTTTTAGAAGAGCTTCGTTGAAGGAAGGAAAAAAAATCACAGATTCGTATACATATATATATATGATGGTGTCGCAGTAACCAATGAAATCGTAACGGCTAATAACATCATCTAATCAGAAGCGAGATCGCAACAGCGTTTGAAGTTCAACCAATGACGTATTTTAATTTGATATGTTTTTGTTCATTAGAACTCAACTCAAGGATTGAGTGGCAACACGGTTGTTAGGCTTTTCTTCTATTTGATTGCTTTAAATTATGAATGCAGTTAAATATATAGAGCGGCAGCACTTTAGGGATATTTCATTAATTGAGATTTTTTAATGCAATATTATTTTTAAATTCGCCAAGGAAAACATTACTATATTCCTTTCACCTAGAAAGCAGCAGTTTTCGTTAATGCGAGCGTGTTCCTTCAACATATCCTTGTAGCCAAATATGAAAACGTCTTGACAAATCTATAAATATGCAATAAAAGGTTAAATACTTAAATTATTCCTGACGTCGCCAAGAGTCATAATCTATATAAATAAAACCAAAAGTTTGTGTATGTTTGTGTGTGTGTATCGCTCGCCTCCTGCCGAGATGGAATGGTTTAGAAGTACGAAATTTTGGTTACAGGTACCTTGGGTCAGGTCCTCGTGCACCTCGAACAGTTTTTCGAATTTTCGAAAATACGAATTTTTTCTCTTTTTATTTCAATTTTAAGCAAAACTGTTGATTTTGAGTTTATCTCATCTAACAAATGGCTCACGTTTTAGATTTTTGCAGCATATTAATGCCTGTAAAAAAACTGCCTAAACATACTATGTCAACAGTAAGTAGTATCCTAAACTATTGTATTAAATTATGTTTTTGTCAGTAATTAACAAGGATTTGTTAATATGTTCATTTCATTTTCTAAAGTACAATGAACGAAATTTTAAAAGCTTTCCAATAAAATAATAATAGCAATTTTTCTTTAAAAGCTAAACATTTACGCTGTTCTGCAAAAATAAAGGTCGGTTTTTCAAACTGCGCCCTTCATCAAAGAGGATTAAATCGAAAAAAAAAAGACTCTATAATTTTACGGAAAAGACCTAATTGCACTGCTCTTAAACGGAGTAAAAGTTGAAAGAAGAAAATGAAAATATTTTTTTATCCCCTGTTATTCCTAATTTGCCATTTTTCATTTTGGAACTTGTTAATAGATTTTGTAAGTAAATTGTTTTTATTTTACGTGCAAAAAATTAGCTTAAAATTAAATATTTGAGCGCACGTGCTCTTTACTGGTGCCTGAACCTTAATTTAATAAAAGTATATAATTTTATATTAACTAATAATAAAAAATATAATAAATAATTTTAACAATAACGAAGTACTTTATTTATATTCTCAGTACGATATTGTTTTATTATGTGTTTTAATCTATATTCGTTTACTATTATTATTATATACCAGCTCTACTATTTTTTCTGCTTGGAACTTTAAAAACAGAAGGAATGCTTTAAGAAGACTTATCGAAAATATCTGAGTATGCTTAAAATGTTGCTACGCTTCAGCTAGACGTGCTTTTAGTGTTATTTCTTTCGCCGTGCCAGTAAAATGCAGTATCACTTTTGCAAGCACTCATTTTTAGGTTTTCCTCCATTTTTTCCTGGGAGAAGAGAACTGTAAAAATTATCTATAACATTATGATAAATGATTAAATAGATTTTATCTATATTCATAGTACTGTATGAAATTTTATTGAGGTGGACAAAGTAAAGGGAGTATTGTATTTCAAAAAAAAAATTGTACTCAAATTTTAACCAAAATTTACATTTTAATCAGCCTAATTTTAATACACTGCAGCCCTTAGTTTTCCATGTTAGTGCAACACCAACTTGAAACCAGCAAAAACATTAAATTTCTTTATATTTGAAAGCACCGTTTTCTCTATTTACTATACTTTATATGCTTGCAAAATATCTAAGAATTTAAAATAAATAATTTAAATAAAAAAATAACTAAATAAAATAAAATAAAATTCAAAAATATATCACGCACCCATTTATTTAGCTGCTAAAAAGTAGATATTGTTTAATGCGCATACAAATAAGACATGCTTGGTTCATGCGTCAGTCTTCATAACTTATCACATAAAAGCAGTAGCAATCAAATCAAAATTATCAAAATGGATATTTTCGAATTCTAAGCAAAAATAAATACCTTTTCTGCAATTTAACAGCTCTTACTGTAATGAAAAATAAATTGATATTAATCATACAATGATATTAATGTTCTGGAGAATTCAACTGAAGTTTTGACGCTCACTATGAGATAATTGGTGACTGTCAAATTGAACAGTTCATTACGAGTTCGTCTGTTAACTTAAAAAAAAAAAAAAAAAAAAAAAAAAAAAAAAAAAAAAAAAAAAAAAAAAAAAAAAAAAAAAAAAAAAAAAAAAAAAAAAAAAAAAAAAAAAAAAAAAAAAAAAAAAAAAAAAAAAAAAAAAAAAAAAAAAAAAAAAAAAAAAAAAAAAAAAAAAAAAAAAAAAAAAAAAAAAAAAAAAAAAAAAAAAAAAAAAAAAAAAAAAAAAAAAAAAAAAAAAAAAAAAAAAAAAAAAAAAAAAAAAAAAAAAAAAAAAAAAAAAAAAAAAAAAAAAAAAAAAAAAAAAAAAAAAAAAAAAAAAAAAAAAAAAAAAAAAAAAAAAAAAAAAAAAAAAAAAAAAAAAAAAAAAAAAAAAAAAAAAAAAAAAAAAAAAAAAAAAAAAAAAAAAAAAAAAAAAAAAAAAAAAAAAAAAAAAAAAAAAAAAAAAAAAAAAAAAAAAAAAAAAAAAAAAAAAAGTAGTTTTCGAACTTTAAAGCGAGGCTTACCTCTGAATTTATCTGCTCAATTTTCGTGTTTTCGCCAAAATAAATAGTACTTTTGTCGCCAACTAGATGATTTTTGTTAACGTAAAATTGAAAAAATGCTATTTTATCTTTATTCGTGTCGTTTTATGAGCGAAACAAATTCTAAAAATTTATTTCATTTTTATACATATTTTGTGGAACTGCAGACGAATTTTAATTACTTTACCTTGAGGTTGATTCTACTTCCTTTTTTGGCGATTTAATAGTATAGTAACAGTTCAACAATTGCATGAAATCATATGGTAGAGTGTCCGCTTTATCAGCGAAAGAAATTCTGAAAATTCATTTCATTTTTATGGATATTTTGTGGATTATTAACTGCATGCGATTTTTAATGTTATTTTTTCTTTCTTTTTTGACGATTTAATATTTATTTCTTCGATAAAAGCTAGGTTGGAAGGTCTTCGATATCACTTTTTTTTTTGATGAAATTTAAAATTTCGCCAAGTGGTGACAACTTTTTACTCGCCTCCTTCCAGTTAATTGTTCTCAATATGTTATTTTGCGCTTCATAAATTTTCCAAGCCGCGCCCAATAATCCTTATCAGTAATATTGTTCTCATTTAATTCAATACGTGATTTACACTGTAGGCTCATGGTGTATTTGCGAAATGCTTCCATTACTACAGTGCAATTTGGCGATTTTCTGCTTCATTTTAACTTTTTTATGTAGCGATTATTGATTCTATATTTTACACAAGTGATTTATTTTCTAACATTTATTTAATTTTTGTACTGTCTATTTGGCACCATTTGGGAAGAATTTAGTTATTTCTTTCTATCAACTTAAATTTCACACGCCAGAATTTGTTCAGTACTAAACATTTTGTAATTTATATGAGCACTTGCCTTTAGAGATAATGCTTTCCTTTCTTTCGTTTTTATCCGAATTTTATGAAAGTGCTATTTAATTGAATTTTCAGGAAGTCTTTTGAAGATTTTGCAAGCGGGATTTATAGGAACTGTTCTTATTTTGATGGGGAATTTAAGATGGACTGTTGGTAATTTTAGGAACAGTAGTTCTTGAAGGTCAGTATTCTAAGTATAAAGTCACTGACGTCTTTATTCTAATTGAGATTTTTTGAGATTAATGTCCTTATTTTCTTAGGGATGTTTAGGAATAGTTGTCTTTATTGAAATAGGGGGATTTAATTATTTTTTTCTTTATTGAAGCAGCAATATTCAGGGACAGTTGTTCTTCATCTGATGGACATTTTAAAACAGAATACAGCTCTTATTCTGATGGGAATTTTCAGATGTATTGTGGTAGATATTGTAATTACGATTTCTATGGACTCTTGATATCATTTTGGCACAATTATCTCGCTGCATGTGCGCATTTTAGTTACTGTTGCAATTACTCTAATGGCAATTTTATTAACTGTTGCTGACATTTTAATGTGGATTTTTATGGACTATTATTCTTGGTCTAAAAGGAATTTTTCTAGGCTGTTCGTTTTGATGCAATCGTGTTTTTTAATGATTGTTACCGTTTATAAATAAGGTTTTTAAGGCCTGTTACCCATCTCCTGCTCTTGGATTTTTGAAGAAAATTTTTCCTTACATATTTACAACGGAATTTTGGACATGCGTCACTTAGCCGGCGAATAATGCAATATTATCCCGCGCAAAGCCGGGCATGTCAGCTAGTTAGTAATATTCTCATTTAATTCAATATGTGATTTACACTATAGGATCATGGCGCATTTGCATTATGCTTCCGTTACTATAGTGCAAATTGGCGATCGGCTTCATGTTAACTTCTTTACGTAGCGGTTTTGATTGATTCCATATTTTACTCAAGTGATTTATTTTCTAACATTTATTTAATTGTTTGTACGCTCTATTTGGCGACATTTGTACATAATTCAGATAATTCTTTCGATCAAGTTAAATTTCACATATCACTATTGGATAAGTACTGAATATTTTCTAACTTAAATGTTCATGCTTATTTGCCTTTGAAGTACATGCTTTTCTTTCTTCCGTTTTTATCCGAATTTTATAAAAGTGCTATTTAATTGATGGATTAGTACTGAATATTTTCTAACTTAAATGTCCATGTTTATTTGCCTTTGGAAGTAATGCTTTTCTTTCTTCCGTTTACATCCGAATTTTATTAAAAAAAAGTGCTATTTATTTGAATATTCAGGAAATGAATCAAGCCGGATTTTTTGGAAATTGTGTCCTTATTTTGATGAGGAATTTAAGCAGGCCTTGGTAATTTTAGGAACAGCAGCTCCTTAAGGGCTGTAGCCTAATGGGTATTTTTTAGTCACTGACGTCTTTATTGTAATGGAGATTTTTTTGGACTAATGTCCTTTTTTTTAGGGATGTTTAGGAATAATTGTCTTTATTCAAGGGATGACTTTAAGGAATGTTTTCTTTATTGTAGCAAAGATATTCAGGGTTGTTATGTTGTTCTTCTTTTAAAGAGAATACTGCCCTTATTCTGATAAAAAAAAATTTAGATGTAGCGATGTCTATATTGTAATTCCGATTTTTACGGACACCTGATACCATTTTGGAACAATTATCCTGATGCATATGTGCATTATAGTTCCTGTTGCCCTTACTCTAATGGCAATATGAACTGTTTTTGGCCTTTTAATGTGGATTTTTATGAACGGTTATCCTAGGTCTAAAAGGAATTTTTCGAGACTTGTTTTTATTGCAATTGGAGTTTACTGTTTAAATGGGGTTTTTAAGGACTGTTACCCATCTTTTACTTGGGTTTTTTAAGAAAATTTTTCCTTATATATTTACAACAGGATTTTAGACATGTGCCACTTCTCCTGAGAATGATGCAATATTATCCCGCGCAACGCCGGGCATGTCAGCTAGTTGTTAATAAATTCATTCAGGCATGAATTCTTGTGTTTGACATACTAAAAGCAATTTTAATAAACAAATAGTTATTTGCCGATTAACCGACAAAATGTTCGAATATAAATAATCTACAAAGTAGCCGATTATGGCTGATTACCGATTACTTCTGATCGGTGCAGCCTTACTTAAAACCCAACATCAATTTCCGCCAATATATTTATTGGCTCCATATTACGAGCACCAATACCTATAGTTAAAATAAATACTAATAAACAGTAATAATAAAAAAAAACTCACTCTCTTTTTATTTTTTGACATGATAATGGTCTACAAGATAGCAGAGGTTTCATTTTCAAGATAGCAGTGGTTTCATTCTTTTTCGTCCACTATTTTTCCGAAACCATGCATCCTTTAAACTTTTGAAAAAAAGGGCCCATATTTTTTTGCGAAAATAGATGTCCATTTCATTTTTCTTTTGTGGTTAATTTATTACTTGGGATACATTATGCATCTCCAAGTCTTCTGCAAAGAAAGATGATTACCCAACCCTTTTGATGTTGAAGGGATTTTAAAAGCTTTTGAATTTTTTTCTCTCGTACGCTTTATATTCATTTTTTCCTGATTTATCCATTTTCCCATAAATTGTTTTTAATAATTTATTTTAAAAAACCGAAAATAATAATGTTTTTTCTTTCCTAAAACGTAACAAAAAAACGTTAAAAATATAAACATAAATGTTTTTTGAAATACTAACTCTGAATTTTTAAAAAAGAACGTATACGAGAGGTGATCAACAAAAAAAGTTACAAATCGAAGAAAGAAATATTTATTATCAACAGACAGAAAACACAAGAGCGAATTAAGATTGCATACGTGCCTATCACGTCCCTGTCCATTGAGCTAGATCTCGGCAGAAATTTTCCCAACACTGTCTGAAGAAAGCCGTGTGCTGGATAAGTGCTCCTTCCACCTCGGAAATAGGAAATAGTCATTGGGTGTCAAATCTGGGCTGTATGGGAGGGGGAAACTCCAGATTTCCTATCTGAACCGTCCCAAAAATTCCTTATCTGTATGGGGCTAGTCATTGTCATGTAGTAGTCCGGGATCTGGCTAGGGTTCTGTAGGAAAGTTCGCGTACGGAGAATTTTTTTTTCAAAAATGCTTAGTAGGTGCCCTAGAAAGTATTTTGGACTCGGGTGGACATCCGCCACCTGGTACATTTTTTTGCTATGACGTCATCAAAGATGGCGGCCGCACTATCAGAAATGGATCATATCTATGTTAATATTTGCATGTAACTTGTACTTTTTTACTAATATATCCATTGTTAAACTAATAAAAAGGGTTTTGAGTCCGTTTTAGACTTTGGTGGACATTTCTCACCTGGTACATTTCCCAGCTATGACGTCATCAAAGATGGCGGATGCTCGATCCCTTAAATGGTCATATCTGTGTTAATACTTGACCTATTTGCATGCAAATTGCGTTTTTTTGCTATTATTACCAACATGAACCTAATAATAGGAGGTGTTTGGGCTCATTGGTACATTTTTTATTTATGGGCCGCCATCAAAGATGGCGGCCCTTAATCACCGAAATTCTCATCTCCATGCTAATATTTGACGCATTTGCATAAAAAATTCGTGAAAAGGTTAGGATTAGTACTTACAAGGTGATTATAATATATTTTAGCAGTTACTGCAAATCAGTAAATAATTTTATTATTTTCTTACATTTTCTATCACTTCAAAATACATAATATCAAAAATGCAAGCAGAGATTGCATTGAAACATGCTCAGATTCTCTAAAAAGGATTGCTACAAGTTGAATTTAAATGCTTTTTACCACATTTGCAGAAGGAGCAACAGGATACTTCATTTGCCAGACAAATACAGGAAGATTTGGTACTATTTACCGTTTTCACCTAGTTCTTTAATCCCTTAAAGCACGAGTTTTTTTTATGAAAAACTAGTATGATATCAAATGTATTTTGGGAGGTAACGTTCTCGATTGCTTTTGTCAAAGGTTTGAATATTTACCATAAGTTTTCTAAAAGGCAAACTTAAAACTGAGACGAAATGTTTTGCTCAATGTTTATATATATATATATTGCAAAAAGGTCATTCTTTTGATTTGCTTAACAATTCTTTACACAATTTACAAACTAAAGAACTACTTTCACAAGATACAAAGGAAAATATACTAAATGTCTTTAAATTCGGAGAAGATTTGCATTTTTCACTGCGCAAAACACGAAACGTGGAGAAAACAGTGAGAACCTGAAGTACCATCCATAAAATCATGCTGCCAGGATTTCATAGCAACACAACACTAAGTGTATTTGCTACAGGGAAAGGTACCAAAAGGAGGTCAAGCAGTTCTTTTCACCGCAAGATACAAATAGCTCAAGCTCGTCCATTTGACGCGTAAAAAATCTTTTGGTATGAACTATCTGAAAATTGCACACTGGTTTCATGAACTGGGTTTAATGTCAAAGCCACAAAAAGTACATTGGTAAACGCTCTCGAAACTTCGTATGGTGGTACAAGTAATGACACCTCGTTCAAGACTGATTGAAAAACCTGTTATATAGTGGACATCATGAATTCCGGTCGAAAAATTATAACAAATGAAAAAAAAAAAACCTTTGTCGAAGCAGTTTCTGCTTTTTCGTCATATATGGGAAGCATCACAAGGCATTGTGGAAGGAGTCGATTATGTTTTCGATAGTTATCACAAATTTTCACCGAAAAAGCCTGAAAGAATGCAGAAACATGGTAGCTGCATAGTTATAGATATCGCTGAAATCTCTCAAGACGATCCATTGTCTATGCAACTCAACAGTTTCTGGGGTTTATCAAGGAACAAATTGATAGTACATATTTGCATTGCCAATACCAGTGATATCTTCTTTCATTGAAACACCATGTAATACCAATTACACATTTAGTGTCTTTTTAGGTGAGGAAGAAGATGAGGTACTATTCAATTGCACATCTGTGCAGAGAGGAAGACTAATCAAACACCCTGATTTAAATTGTTTGACAGTAGAGGAAGCGGCCTTCTGAATGCTGATTCAATCGAAACATGAATCCCTGAGTGGATTCAATAAAATCGTTCTCGTTGTGTGCTGACACTGACATCGCGGTGCTAGTTTTGTTCGACTGGTTTACTCTTTATCGACTTGGTGTACAGGAACTTTGGGTATGCACTGGGTGTTGGTAGATTCCTTGCGACTTTTGTCTGTCCATGATATTCACAAAAACGCAGGCGGAAACTTATGTTCTTTGTTTCCAGCCATCCATAAGCTATTTGGATACGATTACGCGAGTAAATCTGGAGAGGGGTGGAAGCAGCTCTTCCTTGCACATCTGTGGAATATTTAGAACATTTTGGCGCATCATCTGACAGTAAAACCATAGAACAAAGCCTTAAATCTGCAGAGAAATACTTATTGCAGCTTTTACATTCTGTAAAGCTTTTGATGAACTTAGATCGTGACTGTGTCATCATGCAAACATATTGACATTGAAAATAGGAAACCTACAAGCACAAGTGCGAAGGGTCATTTATCGAGGTCATATTTTTATAGATACTCTCTGCAACATTAGATTGTCGATTTGGTTGTTGACTTAAATCCATGTGAATAAGGTTTTGCCGCGGTAGAGATCGTTTGTTGCCAGAAAAGAAGTTACAGAAATTTCCAACTGATTTTATTGGAGCATGCAACTGTCTAAAATGTACTAAATCTTCCTGTAAGGCAAACGAAGTAACCTGTTGCTCCTTCAGCAAATGTGGTAGTAAGGGTTTAAATTCAAATTGTAGCAATCCTTTTTAGAGAATTTGAGCATTCTTCAATGCAATCAATGCTTGAATTTTTGATATGTATTTATAAAGTGATAAAAAATAAAAAATACTAAAATTTACTGATTCGCAGTAACTGCTAAAATACATTGTAATCACCTTGTAAATACTAATTATAACCTTTAGACGAATTTTTTATGCAAATGCGTCATATATTAGCATTGATATGAGAATTTCGGTGATCAAGTGCCGCCATCTTTGATGACGTCATAAATAAAAAAATGCACCAATGAGCCAAAACCCCTTCTATTAGGTTCATGTTATTAATAATAGCAAAAAGGCGCAAGTTGCATGCAAATAGGTCAAGTATTAACAGAGATATGACCATTTAAGGGATCGAGCATCCGCCATCTTTGATGACGTCATAGCTGGGAAATGTACCGCGTGAAAAATGTCCACCAAAGTCCAAAACGGACTCAAAACCCTTTCTATTAGCTTAACAATGGATATATTAGTAAAAAAGTGCGTTACATGCAGATCGGACGAGTACTAACATGTATATGAGCCATTTCTGATATAGCGGCCGGCATCTTTGATGACGTCATAGCAAAAAAATGTACTAGGTGGTGGATGTCCACCCGAGTCCAAAATACTTTCTAGGGCACCTACTAAGCATTTTTGAAAAAAAATTCTCCGTACGCGAAATTTCCTACAGAAACCCTGTCAGATCCAGGACTATAGGAGTATGACACCTTCACTCAACATGTCAGACTGTCACTCTGTCAAATACAGACACATTCTTTGCCCATAAAAATTAAATCACGGCTCGCGCTTCCACACTAGACCAATTTTCTAAGTGTTTTGCCATTTCAATCATCCTGAATCGTCTGGGAACTTTCACTACCTAACCGCACACCAGCTGTATGACAAGTAGCACCATCTGTCTCTACTCTGGGGAAACAAACTTTCTCCACAATATGTAGTTTTCAAATGCTGTGGCTTATAACCTATTTTTTTTTGATCATCCCTCGTATATATGTTACGGTGAAACACCGAAATTGGTGAAAGTCATTATATTTGGTTATATTCTTATATATTCGGTCTATCGCCGGTGTATGTTGACTATCACACATGGGCTCTGGTGAAAGGCGAAACAAAAAGCTGAGTCCAGTAGAGTGGCGACAGTCTGAAGAACTCTAGTCTGAAATAAGATTGTATTACGTTAAATCATATAAATTATGTTTAAAATTATTCTAGCTCAGTGGCGTCGTGTTAAGGCTTCCCAGTTCATATGATCGAACGTGGCAGTGTCTGTGGATTTTCAAGATGCAGAAAATCGTCCATGTCATAAGATTATGCAGCATGTAAAACATCCCTTGAGTAGACATTTGGCTTGGATACTCTTGGCTAAATTAAATTCCTAGTTCAGTTTCGAATCAACAGTGTCCGGGTGCTTGCCCTTTCGGGTGAAGCAACTGACATCAAAATTATCATGCGGCGATGGTACCACACTCATTGCGGTGCCGCTGAAAGAGAGGGTACCAATTGGCAGAAGCTAACATCAGTCCATTAGGAGAGAAACACTGACTATTATTTGTATAATTATATTTGTTCAGTTAGAATGTATTATTCGTTTGACATAAATCACAATGTTTTAATAATAAGTATAATTTAAAACACAATGCGCTTCACCGCTGCTCCCTTCATTCGCGAACTGTGACGTTCCGCGGTTAAATACCTCTTAAAATATAGCATAAAAATGCCTCTGAATAAATAAGATACTGGTGCATAAAAATACCTCGGCGTAGATGCTGTCAAAAAGACAACAAAGTAAAATCGATATTCAATGTCAACAATCAAAAGCAATGATCATTATCAACAATCAAAACGGATATTCACTTTTAACAATGATTTTTATCGTTGAAACAACTTTTTAATTCTGCTGTACCCTGAAAATGAGTTGAAAAACTCGGTACTTACGGTGAATTCCATGTAAAAGTGGACATTTTTGGGAAACATTAAAATAAAAATTTTAACAAGTATTACTTTCTTATATTTTTTGGATACAAAAGTTATTTACAAGCACTCTTCCTACCCCCTAGTGAGAAAAACCTTCTTCCCAATAAACAATTTGACTGTCACTAGATGAATATTAAAAGCCCGTTTTACTTTTGTGTTGCGTCAGTTACTACTATTTCTTGTATGCATAAATAAATAGCCTAACACCAAAGAATAACACAAGTGTACATCTTTTTAAGCATGCATTACTTTTTCATTTAAATAAAAATTTATTTGTCACAAGTTCATCAATCAGATTTTTGAATTGATTTTGTATTTTCCAATACATATGCTTATTTCATGTGGCGTCAGTTACTGTAATGTTTTTATAATTTTTTCTCATTACTAGTAGAAATATAGGGTTTCAAATACGGCCGATACTAATGTATTAATGCAGCTGTATAAGACAGTAAAATAAATTACTTTACTTATTCTAATTATTTAAACTTAACTTATTGCGTCAGTTACCGCACCTCACGTATTAAATGCCACACCAAATTTACGTTAAAAATCTGGTGAACCTACATTCTATGGTTTATTCCGTGGAGCATCGCCAAACACACACTTAACAATTTTGCAGCCTACTTTTCAGTAAAAGTTTGAAAAAAGAACATAAAAAAATAAAAAAAGGCTTACTGTATCGTCAAAAATAAGTTAACGAATAAAATAGATATTGAAAATTTAAAAATTTGAAAGTTAAGTTTCGAGCTGGAGAAAATGTGTGTATGTCGGTCTGTCTGCCCCCCCCCCCCCTCCACCCCCGCAGTAACTTTTGAAGGAATTGTCCTTTGCGAAAGTTTTTTTTTTTTTCTTTTTCTCTTGTTTTTTGCATTCGAATGGTCTCGGCGAGGACATCTCATTTCCATATTTTACTTTTAGATTTGAATAGTTTTCGTTCAAAAAATAACATTAGCGCCTATGGGCAAGAATGAAGCAAATTATGTAAATTCTAAGCATAAGATCCAAGTTCCTTTGAACAAGCTTATTGGAACAAGCTCTCAATGGGAAACTTTTAATTTGAACAGTTCGAAAAAAAACTAATATTAGGAACCGCCTACGAGAAGTTTTCAATCCTATATAAATCCTGCTCTAACAGACGGATTTGCTCGGACAAACTTTATCGAAAAGATGTTCTGACGCAGAACATGTACAGATACGAAGTTCAATAGAACTAAAAGAGCCTACTTTCCCACGAAACGTTTTGATCTGGATTTGTAAGGATATTTACGAATGGATGAGAGAATAAATGAGTGAGTGAATGAGTGAATGAATAAATGCATGAGTGAATTAATATGCATAAACCGTTGAAAAAGGTATATTGGAAACAATTAAGAGCTAAAGCCAAATGAGAAGGAGAGAAAGGGATAGCTAGATTATCAGTTTGATATTAGTGTAGACAGGAAAGTAGGCTCGTATGGTTCACTGTTGGAAATTTTCGTTAAAAAAATAGTAATATAACAATTTATTTGATTGTTATTTTACCATATTTAATTACAACAGTCGAAAAACCATTAAAAAGATGGAACTCAAAGCGCTATTTGTGAAAAAAAATCGTTTATTTTCTGTTTCTCCTAAAGAACGTTTAATCAACCGTAATTACGAGCGCCATATAGATCTCGTAGTCAATAAGAATCGGGCGTCCATCTTGGCTGTGGATCGAAGAAGTGTGAAGATTAGAATTCCGTCGCATAATATTGTAAAGCATTTTTATCTTTCTCAGAATAAAAAAAACTTCTAAAAATCTTGGACATCCAACAGGTACCTCTTGGCAAAGCATGGGAGTGGTGGCTTTCCACCCGTCTCCGGCAGACCTCCTGCTCTACCGTATAATCGCACCTCTTCGTCCGCCACGATATATTAACTACCAATGGTTTCTACGCATATAGTTGATTACCATAGCCTGCAGTATGTTATCGTAAGTGCTACTAAATGATTATGAAACCGTAAACTTTTGCGTTTACGTTTTTTTAACCAAGCTGATTGGAAACGGTTTAGAACCCTAAAGATACAAAAATGTTCCAAACCGTAAATTTAACGGTTAATTAGATAGACAGACTGCTGCTGGCTATTTAATCGTAATTTCATGATGAAACTTCTAAAAGTGTTCTAGCCGGAACTTCTTGTTAATATATAGAGAAGATGTAACAAAGTTAATATATTCAACATTCGCCATCAGTGAATGGGGACAATAACCGGCGTAAGTCCAAAATAATGATATTTAGCAAATGCTTCGGACATACACCCAACGACTAAGTGAATGTCAACAACCACCATATTTCGGTCTTTCACCGAATTGGCCGCAAAATTTGGCCTCTTTTTTTTTTTCAAGTGCCCCCCAGTTTTATGCATGGTTAAAGAGCTCGTAAAATTTCAGCAATTTTTCTGCAGATTCATGATTATATATTTTCACTGGAATGTGTTGGCTAAAGAGGCTATTTTGTAATATTTCTAAAAGGTGCTTTCGTTTAATAATTTTAGTTCATCTATATATATATTTATCTAGCTATCCTACCATATCTATTTACTACACACACACACACACACACACACACACATATATATATATATATATAAACTCATATTTATATAACAGTGGCAATTTCATCCATTTTCATGCAGTATGAAGAAAGTTGATCGGAAAGTTATCAAAAGAAAATTCGTTGTCAGTAAAAGTCAGGGGAAACCAGGGCAAGTTCGCTACAAGTGTAAGTTGGCTCAGTCAGGAATCATTTGCCTATTTGTGGAAAAATTAAGCTATCAGTCACGGGCTACCTTTCTTCTTCCTTTTATAAAAGAACTTACCTTTAAAACTCTATAAAATCGTCATCTGACCATCCTCTTTTTTCTTTTGCTATTATAAACCCTTTTGGGGAGACACTAAACACACTCACAGAAACGCATGCTTAAATCTCACGAAACTTTCGTCATATTTGACGAAATGGCTTCGTGAAAAATACTACTTCGTGAAAAAATATGATAAAATTGAATAGTGATATAACTAATCGAGGAAATAATCGTTGTAAATGACTATTTCTGAGAGTGCATTAGTTTCGAGAATTGCAAGCATCTTAATTTTGGGGCTAATTTCTCCAAGAAAAATAACGATTATTATATACATTTGTTTGACTTCCTTTTCAGTGAGTTTGCAAGCTCTGAAGCTATATGCGAGTTATATATGTGCACATATAATTCATTAACGAAGCCTTTTAAATTTACTTCTTAAATGCTTTTCAAATTTCTCTCAATAATTATTATCCACTCTCTTCCGTCGTCGTTACTTTTCATCCTTCAATGATGGAGTCGCAAGAGTACATGCGTTTTAAATATATCACAAGAGCAAATTTTGCTCTCTTAAAAAACAACGAACACATATATTTTGTTACAAAATTAGTGCTTTATATGCAACACTTCATATGCAGCTTTATCCTACAGATAGATTATTCACGAAGACGACATCCATATTAAATATTTTACATACACAATGAATAGAAGAAAATACAGATATAAAATGTTGTCATTCTTTTAAATTCCCATTGGATCAAAGAAAAATTTAGAAGAAAAAATTAACTAGTATTTAATTTAAATGTCTGTGATACACGTCAGGTAAATATGCATCCACACGTAATTGCAAGAGTAAATTTTTCGTCCATGCTTAGGTACATCATACTTACTTCATATCTGCAATTTCTTGAAATTAGATAGTACGTGATAATATGTCACAAAGAGACATTATATATATATATAGCATTTTCGACAAAAACTTTCAAACAGAGAAAATACGAGAAAAATGTGTCTTTTGTTTAAAAATACGCAACATAAACATTACATTTTAAGAGACAAATTTTAATTATTATTAGTAAATATTATTCTCAAAACTATTGCACGATCGGAGAGAAAACAAAATAGTAAAAATGAATGTTTAATTAAAAAAGAAGACGATAAATGTCATAATTTAATTTTCTTTTTCAGGTTTACTTCCAAGTATCAATTTGGAGTGAGCATGGTATTCAGATAACATTAATTTATGAAACTAAAATCTTGAAAATATCTGCTATTTTTCTGTTTAAAAAGCAAATACGTTAAATGTGAGCCAAATACAAACAGAAAACAAAATCTGAACATCTTAAGTGAAAAACTTCTTGCAAGATCTCCATTAAAATTTCTAAGTGATTATTAATTAATACTCCTGTATCCCTTATAATTACTTTCTCATTAACGTATTTTCTATTTTCATGCATAAACATCTACCGCGTTAGTAATTAGCAATAAATTAATATTTTTCTGTGAAGCACGTATTGAATCCGCACGTCTATTAGAAAAATATCTTGCAAATACAATTAGCTTTTTAATGTGGCATATAAGTTTCTAATTTCAATAACATTCTAAATATTTCATAATTAATCCTAGTCCTGATATGAATATCATTATTGGGTTTTTATGTATTTGTTGTATTTTAATGCATGAATAATCGGAAAAAATACTTATGTTAATGAGTTTATTCTATTAGTGTTTTCATCACATAATTCTAGGAAGTTTTTAATATCACGATGGAGTGTTTGTTGTGTGGTTTTCATAATGAGTACTCCTATTACTCCCTACCTACAAAGTCCTTCGAACAAAGCGTTAAAATAAAAAAATTATTTTTAAAAAAGTCAAATGCATTTCAATTTATTGTAAAATTGTTAGCCACTGCAGTTGAATACACGCTTTCATTTTTGCTTTAAACAATTCGTTATAATAATTTACGGTTACTTTGAAATTCAGATTATTAAGAATTGGAAACAAAAATTTAATTGAGCACGTAGTTAACAACATTTCGAATTTATTTATTAATTAATTCATTTATTTATTTATTTAATTTTTTTTTTGTATTTTAGTTGTGTAAAGTGCACTAATTTTCCATAAATGAGAATATTTAGACAGGCATGGTGAATTTAATTCAGTTTCCCACTCATCAAGTACGCTTCCTGCAATCAGTCAGCTATTGGAATGTTTGTTAAATTATGAATGAGCTCCCAGCTACTGAACACAGTACGCTAGATAAGTTATGTCTTGCATGACATTGAGATAAACCGAGCAATCATAGTATAGAACACGTAATTATTTTTTTACAGAGATGACAGATAATATATTTGAGATTCAACAAAGAAGGTGATAATGATAATGTTTAATTTCATTTCTGATTTAGTTTTATTAACTGAACTATTTTCTTATCCAATTTAAAAACGTCATTTAAAAAAAGAAAAAAAAAAACTATTCGTATTTGGTATCAAGTACTCCTTCGAAGTACTTTGAAAAGCGATGTAAACAATTCACTAATTAACAAACAAAAATTTAGTTATGGACTGTACATAATTATTTATATAGTATGTGCACGGTTACACTTAGGAAATATACATAGATTATGGTAATAGAATCTCTTAAATAAACGTAACTACGTGAAAGTAAACGAAGTACATTAACATAAGAAAAGCAACCCTTTTTTTGAAACACATACGAAATTCTTTAAAAACAAGCTTCTTTTGAATGTTTATACAAATTTTAAATATGTTTCGCATTCTTTATGTATTTATGCTTTTCGTTATGTATGTAGTTATATCTTTATTTAATTAATTTATTTATTTATTCCCCAATTTTTAAACTTTATTCGATAGAATTATCTGTATACACTTCAAAGCTTTCTTTCCAAAGTTCATGAACTTATATCTTATATGAAAAGGATGTATATTAACGCAATACGAATACCTTATTTAATGTATTATATTTTGATTCAAGATTATGTTATATCATATAGTTACAATCGATGTTGATAATTTAAGAGACTTCTCACCTGAAGCTTAGATTAGTATATACTAGTATTACAAATAATTAATATGGGTATAATTCCAGATCAATAAATCTATTTCTATCTCAGCGGTAATTAGTGGTTTTGCGCCATGCTATCTGACAGACGTAATTGGTTTTCGTGACGGAATTAAATGAGATTACAATTTCTGATCTACAAGGTGTATCGAATAATTATAAACTTAATTAGCTGAATAGAGGAAAACTCTAGTGTGAACCATTTTTATATATGATGCCAATTTTCTCCTATCGAATTTGTATTTATTAGTTACCGTACAGATGATTGATATAATTTTCTTAAGCCTAAGCAGTATCAAAACACAATTAATATTATTGAACCTCTGGCTATTAGATTCCTAAATAAAAATATAAAGAAGAATAAAATCACCAGGTCATCACTACTAGCAGGAAGATGATCTTTAGATCACTATGCTTTTTTTCTTCTCATGCAGAATATCATGTAATTGCAAACTTGCTTTTTAAGCAATTTCCTTACGGGGAATTAAAAAAAACAAACAGAGATTGTCCTAAATACATCGCAATTCTATACACGTGAGTAAATTTCCATGATATTTAACAATATCCACAAGTACGTAAGTTATGAAAAACGCATAAAATTATAAATTTTTATCAAAAAGATGAACTTAAATATGCAGCATTCCTAATGCCTCGCATATATGTATGTACCTCAGGAGAAACATGTAGAACAAAAGAATGCGGTGTATTAAGCTATTAATGAATATCGTTGTTTAGAAAAATATAAAACTGAAAGGCAAAATAGTTGCAAAAGAAACAAATAAACATGTATCAGTAAGCATTTTTTTAAAAATCGAAATGTAATACTTTTCCCCATTCATGTTGCATGTCAAGAGCTTTGAGAATAACGTTTGTTAAAGCAAATCCAATTTTTAGATCAAGACAATATTTTGATTGAATCAGACTATTCCTTCAAAACTTATTAGGGGTAGGAGCAGCAGCTAGAGCCTGGTTTCCTCCCTTTACCTTACCTACAAATTTTTATTCATAAATATTTATTGAGTTAATGTATCTTCTGGTTTTCGTTTGTTTTTAGAAATTCTTTTAACAATGTATTAGGTCTTCTTTCATATTTTGATTCACTTACATTTATTTTTATTTTTCCTTCTGCAGATAAAAAGACTAAACAAGACAAGATGCACATCATGTATGGGCCCAATACTGCACATATTTCATTAATTGCACATATGCAATAATAAATTATTAAGCACGAACATTAAATTAGTAGGCCCGAGACGAAAACAAGCTGTATATGAGTTTAAAGAAAAATTTAAAAGAAATCAAAATCTTATTTTTTGCTGACTATTGTTATTTTAGATACCTTTTTTCATTACACAATAAAATGTTTATATTGTATAAACGTGTACGATAGAAAAAGCTTTTCTTTTAAGACAAACATATATATTGCTTTTTAGAAACTTAATAAAATTATTAAAGTATTTAAGAAAATTGAAATTTTTTGCACAAATTATTAACTTGAAAATTTACTATGAAATTTCAGCTTAATGGCTAAGGAAAAATATTGTTAAAAATTCTTTTGAATTCATATTCTCAAACAATGCTCGAACATAGAACAAAACATTTTTCCCCTTTTGGTACTATTTGGTGTTATTTTATTTATTTAGTTTTTGTTTGCTTCAAAAGGATTTTTTTTCACTTCCGTTTACTGTTGGTTTTTCTTTTTCTTTTTTTAGTTCTGGGATTCTTAGGGAGGCCCACTAATTCTGGGGAGCACACAAAATCTTTTAAAGTTAATATTTCGTTAAGTATAAAGGAAATGTCCGTCTTTGCAAGTACAATATACTGCTTTTTATACGATTTTTTATACGTAAAATAGGTATCAATAAGTTTTACAAGTGTTCCATTAACTTTAAAATTTAAATTTATATTTTAAACAATATGTTTATTTGTTAACGTAGACTCAATTAAAAATGTTTCATTAAAATGTTTCATTAAATGTCTAATTAAAAGTACTACATTTCATAATTTAATACAATATCTAGAGTGACGAGATATTCCATTAGATCATGAAATATATACGCACGGTTTGCGTGAGATGAAACCACTAGTCTCATGAATATTGAACTTTCCACATCCTAAATAACAAAAATTCCCTTTTCCTGCAATTTATGAAAACAAAAAAAAATATCTTATTAAAATATCAAAATATTATGTTACAATTTTCTTTTAAAATGTACTTTTGTAAATTCGTTTTATTTTAATAAATTAATTTTCATTAAAATAGAAAGCTTCAGCGTTTTTTTAATAGTATCTTTCAAAATATATCCTAATAACACTGAATTTCTAAATGTGTACCAGCTAAGAAAAGTTATATTTGTATTATGTTCTTTTCAGAAAAACCGAAAGAGTAAACGATTTCAAATTTTTTAACATAATGAGCTTCTTCATTTTAAACAACTTTCCACAAAATTCTTTCAATGTACCTTGTTCAATATTAAGGTAAAGGCGCCATATTTTATCCCCCAGCCCATTTTGGCCTCTGAAAACAATATGTAACGATCAATTTTTCTAACAAAATATTTGTAACACCAGCATCTAAGGCTAGACATGGTGTATACGATTAAATGCACAATGTTTTAGCTTAAATGCACGGAAAACATTTTGTTTTCCATAAAAAAGTTTTTAAAAGATGCACTTTTACCAAAATTTAAAACAGTTATCCTATTTTTGTGACTATAGTAGACAATACAAAATAGCTAATAATGGTTTCAAAATAAGGTATTAGTGATAAATACATTAGGAAACGTATTACTATGAGCGAAATATTACAAATTGTACATTTTTGGTGAAAATAGTTGATGAACTGTAAGACTGATGTAAGTGTAAGACTGATGTAAGTTAAAAATAATTTAACTTTGTGCAAGTAAACAATAATAATAAAATTACACGTTAATTTAAAGCACAAATGTAAGTGTAAGACTGATTTTTTAACCTTCCAAACAAGAGTCACAATGATCTTTTCCCTCGTGTTATTTGCACCGGATCGCATTTCGTATTCATTGAGTGTAACGCACCCATATGATTCCATGTTTTTGATATGTAGCACACTCTGCATAGCTTTCACTTGCTTCATTTCAGTGTCCCCGCTTTCACTCGCATCCTGGTGATAGACATCACAGCCTTCAAAGGATATTTAAAGCTTAGTTTCCCTTTTTTACGTTTACCATTCCTGGCAATGTCTTTGGAGTAAGGTCAAGGTCCAACTGATTTCTCACATTGCATTGATTTTTCCCTCGATATTCTTAGAGTTTCGTTTTTGTAACGTGAGCTTGTGATAAGAGAATCAGTGCTTCTTTGCTTAAATGAGGATAAATGGATAGCAGGCATCCCTCTGATATCTCTGGGGCTGACAATTAACTAAAGCACCTCGGTTGATTTGCTGAGAAGGTACGATGCATAGTAGTGCTTGATAAGGGGTGACTTTCTGAACGTGGGTCAGGAGTTCTAAATTTCGTCCGCGGGACGAAATTAGGAGCACCGGAGGGAACAGAATAGAAAAATCCTATCTGCCAATATGCGGCTTCACGCCCTATGTGAAACAAACCAAAAAAGGGAAAACGCTCAGATCATTCAGTTTATAACTTACCCTTAGAAAATATATCATATCCAACGAAATAAACACCTCGTAATAAATCAAATATAGTATTTACACATAGTATTACGAGAAGTCATCTTTTCATAAAAAAACACAATGGTCTTCAAACGGCATCGCAGCGGACTACTCATGAAATTCCCACAGCTAACTAGTGTTCTTGATCATAACCAAGAAAATGCATCCCCGTTGGCGTACCTAGCGTCAGAACAGAGGAACTTAAGGGGACGAAATAAAGCGCTTTTATCTTAACAAACAAATTCTTATTAACAAATAAATAAATTTATTCTGCTAAACTGGCAGCTCCTTAATCCGTTATACTTATTCGAAAAGTTAGAAGAAAAAACAACTTGAAGCAAAACAAATCAGCCCTACTACTAACAATCATAAGTATTAAAAAAATTAATTCACACATATCCCCGTTTGTGCCTTTTATCTGTTACTCGTTTGAAATAAAAACGTAATTAAAATAAAAAGAAATATATATTTATTTTATACATTGCCCCACTATTAAATATTTCAATCTTATTGATGCAGTTAAACTAATTTTTTCATCATATCTGTGAATGAGGAGTAAATAAATAAATATCTTACACCGCATCCGAATAGGTAAATGCCCCGAAGAAATAATCTGTCTCATCTGGTGATTGGTATTCCTATGATAAACAGTTGTATTAACATGGGACTGCACTAATAAAATCAGAGAAAGAAAAAGAAAACTTTATGCCCTTTCAATTTTTACGGTAGCGGAAAAGACAATATATTTATTCTCTTGCAAAAGTTTATCATAAACAAAAGACTTATATTTATTTTGTGAATTAAATACATATAAGTCGACTAGCAATTATATTTTTTTCATCAGTAGTGTTTTTTAATAATTAATTATTGTTTTAATTGTATTCTTAATTTTTATACGTAATTTTTATAATAATATTTGCTGATGTTATTTTTCCTAAATAAAATGTGCGGTTTTATTGGAGAAGTCGCGCTAATTTTAATCAGTGTTACTGAATTTTCAATCTGTTTTTATAATAATGAATAATACTTTGCAAAACTGACTTATTTTCTTTCAACGCATGTTTTCGATAGGGTTAGAAACGCAAAAAAAAGTGAAAAAATAAAAAAACAGAGCTTTTTAATGTCGGTAGAATTATGTCTTACTATCGATTTGAGTATTAAATTTATTATTTTTTAAAATATGAATTCTACTATTTGTTACATTGACACATGATTTGCTGGCAATAAGAGTCATGACACATTTGGCTTTAAATTGTGACTTGAATTATTGAATCCAACTGAAATATGTAAGTGTTGAACTTAAAATGTTTCCTATTTTAAAACTGCATTTTCAATCAATATCACACAAATAACATCCCAATTGTAATTATTTCCTGAACTCTAATATCCTGATTAGTTAGATATTAAATTACTTACATTCATCTAATCAAATATCTGAAGCAGAAAATAAACTAGGTACGGGAGAATAATTTTGAATAATTGTTCCCGAATCAATATTTTCTGGGGAAAATTCATTTAGATGCAACCAATTTATTTTAATGTGTTATCATTTTTCAATATCATCTTGACCTTTAACCATACATTGATTTTTTTTATATTAGGTGTTTTATTAATGTTTTTTAAAGACCAAATAATTCTGAGACACCTTTTTCTAAATAGTTTTATACAATTTTTGCAATATCATGAAGAATATTTTTTTCGCAATATTTTATTATAAATGGCGTTATTACAAAATTATGATTGTCACTATCTTTTAATGAGTTTTTTTCCATCTAAATAAAGCTAAAACAAAAATACGGTTTCCTTTTTTCCCTTGATTTCTTGGTAAATTTGAAGAAAAAAATAACAAAACTGCGGAGTTCTTTCCGAACTACTCAATGCAATGCAAATATATAATTAAAGTTGCCACCCATTGAATTCGTACAATACTACAACAAATTTTACAAGATGCAGAAATGTCTTCTCGTTATTAGATTACTTGTTTCAAACTAATTTCATTCTTAATTGCGAAATTCCATTCATATCGAGGAACGTATAAATTGAAGTTCTCAATTCTACGCTACATGCAGCTAGCTCTGCTTGAAAGCATTCGTTTCAACACGCAACACCATGGTGGTTTGTGCTTAATTGCTATAGCCAGGAGACTCCAACTTAACAGGCTGTAATTGATTGAATTTTCATTATTGGAGCACACTAGAGAAAGATTCAAGTTTTTTTTTTTATCTTAAATTTTCTCTAGCGTTTAATTCTACGGTGAGGAAATGTAACTGGGAATACATTATTTCAAAGTGTTGCTTAAAATAGAAATATGTTTCGTATTGTATTGATTATCAAATAATACAAATACGTTTTGACTTAGTTAAAGCTAATTTATAGAAGAATTGGAAATGCTAAAGTAAAATTACAGGGATTATTTTAGTTGTATAAAATGAAAGTAAATATAAGTAAAATGCTTTTAGAAATAACTAATAACATGTCATTTTTTGTTCAACATATTTTCGGCGATGCACTCCCGTTTATTGTTTTAGTGTCGATATAAACAATATTTTGTGTTGAACGTCAATAAGAGCATTGTGTAAAATATAAGCAAAAGAAAAAAATGCTTTGATTCAGTTATTAAGACCATGATTTAAGAGTTAAGTATTTACATTTTGTGATGGCTGAATTTGTATTCCGATTTTACCTCATCTTGCTGCAAAATTTTAATATTATTATAGTAAAATGAAAAATTTTAAGGAATTTAAAATTGAATCAAAAAAAAATAAAAAAATCGCACAAAAATCAAAATAACGATACATTTTAGACAATAATATAATTAAGAATTCTAAGAATTTAATTATGTAGTATTCACACTTTTGTTACTCTCTTACTTAGAATAAGTCAAGAAGTCAAGTTTCGCCACTGGTTCGGGGCTCATTTTTAGGTAGATATCTCTATTTTATTCTTTTTTATGTATTTTTATCTTTTTTCCTCAATTAAGTTTAAATATATATATATATATGTGTGTGTGTGTGTGTGTGTGTGTCTGTGTGTGTGTGTATGTAGTAAATAGATATCGTAGGATAGCTAGATAAATATATATAAAGATGAACTAAAATTATTAAACGAAAGCGCCTTTTAGAAATATTACAAAATAGCCTCTTTAGTCAACATATTCCAGTGAAAATATACAATCATGAATCTGCAGAAAAATTGCTGAAATTTTACGAGCTCTTTAACCACGCATAAAACTGGGGGGCACTTGAAAAAAAAAAAGAGGCCAAATTTTGCCATCCTCTGTAAATACCATCAAGTACAATTCCCATTTTATCATAGATATTCCAACTAAATCACAGGATACAATAAACATTCGAGAGGAAAATATTTTATGTGTGATTGCTGAAAGTAAGTTACCAAGAAATGATAAAACTACAAGTTCAGTTTTTTTTTACGAGTATCTTACTCAAGACACTTTTATAATATATATTAAGTACATTCCCATTTTAAATGTCCGGGAATTTTTTTCCGAATATAAGAGTGCGTTGTGACTTCTAGTAAATAAAAAATGATTAGTTAGATAGATCTCTTAAAATTACTAAGAAAATGCCGAAGGTCATGCCTTTCAAAATTAAACTTTTAAACTGTAGATTTAAATTTCTACACTACACATTCTTCTTACATCACCTGTATAATTACCGTTAAAATTTTCAAAAAAAAAAATATTGTAATTGAAACAGAACAAATAAATAAATAAATAAAACGAACTTTAAATCAACAAAAATGTGAAAATATTTGTTAATACAATAGCTAGGTTAGAATGTCCCTAAAATTGAAATTGCTGAACGGTATGATACAGGTAAAAACCTACGGCATTCTAATTAAAATTTAATTTGAGTCTGTTATATGCAAAAAAAAAAAAAAAATACATTCACGTTTATGGTAAAGTTGAAACCTCTTCTGTAAATCATGCAAGAGTAGCAGAATTTTTATGTAAAATTTTATTTACTCCCTGTGTTTGTCAAGCACTGCCTTAAATATAACAAATATGCCGCATCGTTTTGGATTATTCTCTCCAGTATGTTAAATTTGGGTTATTAGTACATTATCAATTAAGCATTTTCGTATTTGTCTCTTCACCATGAAAAGGATTTTTATGCATTGAAACCTATTTGTTAATGTGCGTAATATACCTACTTGGTATTACGAAATATACGAGTGGTACATTATTCTTCACAAATGTGGTGTCACCACATTATTATTATTTTTTGAAGACCTCTTGATTTTCAGTTCCTTCTTTTCCCATACTTGCCTTTCCATAACCTGCTGGGCTAACAGCCTTTCGCTATCTTCATCCATATTCATTAGGTGTTGTGTTGTAGTTCGATTTTTATCTTCGATATTTCTTATCGGTATTGCTCTCTAGAATTGCCGAAAGTGCTCGTAGTTTTGATGAAATTTGGACGAAACGGTTTCATTTTCTCCCTGTTTCCTTAGTCTTTTCTTCCAGCTATTTTTTCTGTTCCGAACTTTGGGTTCTGTAGTGTTTTGTAATTATTTCGGCGACTTTTGACATTAAAAAAAAGGAAAAGAGAGAATGAAAAAAAATCAAAATCTTTGGTTTCAAAAATTAATAAATTTCTCAGGAGAAACGAAAGTTTAAAAAGCTCTTTAGAAACGAGCAAGACATGCGCAATTACATTAACATTTATATTAAAATATATTGCTGTATTTCAGGCAAAATGTCTCAATTAATGGTAAAAGACTCGTAATACAGTGGTTATTTATATAAGGTAACTCGGGGAAGACTCCAGTTGGGAGAAAACGCCATTTTGTTAATTGTAATTTTCTATGTCGATAGATTGCAAAACTGAGCCACTTGTGTGAAGAGTCTTGTCCGACATTCGGTGTGGCTCGTGAATTTATCTGAATTAACTGTCTTTAATCTACGTTATTTTTGGATCTCCTGAGCATTTAACCTGGTAATTACCCTGTTATAATATTACGTTCCTCGTATTTAAAGTTTATAAACATATTTGTTATCTTAAATAAGATATTAGCATTGTAAGTGAATTAAGCATTATGTTACACATATGATGTATGTAGAAGCGGCCATAACACTAGCAATGAGGAAATAAGCGTATGTGGTATCTTCCCCCTATACTTGGGGGAAGACGCCACATGGTTCAGGAATAAGTAAAATGACCTTTAAAATATGTTTTTTATTATTTTATTTTATAAAACAGAAAATGACGTAATTCTTTTCTGTCTTCCAAGCCACAACACACAGTATTTACAGCCACTTGATCGCTCATTCTTCAAACTATTGAAAAACATATTGCCGCCATCCTCGTCTCCTGGATACACAAGAAGCCAAATCTCAAGATTTTAGTTTGGATCTCTTCTAAATGCAGATAAGAGCAAGGCAGCCACAGTAGGAAATGGTACTTCGGGGTTTTCAGCTACTGAGCTTTACCCCTATAACCCACAAGCAATTCCACAGCATGCGTGTGCTGTTTCTGATGGTTTCAGCAATGATACAGCTGTAGCTTCTCCAAGTGGAGCATGTGACATACCTACACCAGCAGTTACTTCCACCAGCAAAGCTAGTGGCCGTGTACTATCCCCATCGGTTGCCTAAATCAGCAGAGAACACGGAATTTCGTATCTAGAAGCAATTAACCCCATTTCTCCGATCAGAAAACGTAAACCATCCGGGTGTAAAAATCAAAAATCAGAAGTCTTAACTGAATCAAAGAGGAGAGCAACTATGTGGGAAAATGCCCGAGGAAAGTTAGAAAAGGCAGGTAAGGGCAAAACAAATAGCAAAAAAAACTTCGAAAAACAAGAAAAAGAGACGTGTCAGCTTGTCATCCCCAAATGAAGAAATTTCTCTAGATATCTGTGGTGACGGTTTTTATGAGGATAATAAACCGATTTTTTTGCTGTATGTAAAGGGTACTTTTATGCTAAAAAAGGTCACAAATGTGCCTGGATTCAGTACATCGAATGCAACAAATGGTTTCACGAAGATTCCAATGATGATAATTTGCACTGAGGGAAATGTTGTGCAGGCTATCATTCAACCTGTGCTGTTATTATTTGCAGCAAACTAATTATGAAAGAATTTAATTATTTTGTTTCTCTACAGTCATGGTTAATTCATGTTTAATTAGTGCAATATTTGTCTCATTCTTTTATTTATTGTGGTGTTGCATCTTACCTCATAACTGGAGGCATCTTCCCCCAATATATGGGGGAAGATGCCACAATAGAGTGCATTTTTTAACATTTAATTTCTCATTCATTTTCATACTGCGAAGAAAATTAACTTGTGTACGCAACAAATTAAACATTGAAAAATAATGTGTATTTTTTTCATGATCCTGTTATTTCAATTTTTTATGTACTAACCGAAAAAACCCTTAAGTGAGTTATATATATATATATATATATATATATTGTGTGTGTGTTTTGACCGTTTGGGACGCATTACTAATTCATACAGTAATAGCCGAAAGTGAATCTTTCTAAATACACTATACCAAAACAAAAACGTTTTTGGAGAGGGAAAAAACATGAAATTTCAAATTAGAGTCAAGTTAAGAAATTAATTACATTACTTTTAAGTTGTAAATTACGCGAAAATAATAATAATATTAATAAACTTATTTTCTAAACAACATCAATACTACATTTCAACACAACCATGAAAGTCGGAGTTACGATAGCAATGATTAGATTTAGTTGTTTACATTTTGCTATTCTTACTAAAAACGTTAATTTTTGTTTTATTAACTAAATCAATATTTGTCTAAAATTAGTTCTGTATTTAAAATAGAATTTTGTTTTTAAACATATGTAATAAACACTTTATTTTTCTTTCTTCTTCAGCTTCTTTTTTAGCCTACTTTCCCGTAAAAGTTAAAAAAAATAATAAAAAAGCATGAAAGAAGGCTTAATGTATCGTGAAAATATCGTTAGAAATCAAGAAAAGTCAAAAATAAGTGAAGTAATTAAATAAAGAATGAAAAATAAAAAAATTGAAAGTAGGGTATTGAGATGGGGAAAAAGTGTGTCTGTCGGTCTGTCGGTCTGTCGGTCTGTCTGTCTGTCCCCCCCTAATAACTTTTGAACGAATTGTCCGATTGGAAAAATTCTTTTTCATTAGAAAGATCTCGGCAAGGACATCTCTTATCCATATTTTACTTTTTGATTTGAACAATTTTTTGTTCAATTTTGAACAGTTCAAAAACTTTCAACATTAGCGCCTATGGGTGAAAATGAAGCAAATGATGTAAACTCTGGGTACAAGATCCAAGTTCCCATGAACAAGCTCACTGAAAGAAGTTCTTAGCGTGAAATATTGATTTGAACAATTTTTTTTCATTTTTGAACAGTTCAAAAAAAAAATTAGCATACCGCCTACGGGGAAATTTAGATCCTATATAATTCCTGATCTAACGGACCGATTCGCTTGGAACAAACTTTATCGGAAAGCTCTTATGACGTAGAACATGTACAAATAGAAAGTTCATCCAGAACTAACGAGCCTATTTTCCTATGAAATTTTTTGATCGGGATTTTTAAGAATATTTTTGAATTAATGAATGATTAAATGAATAAGCAAAAGAATGAAAGAATAAATGAGTGAATAAATACATGAATGACTTAATAAATGAATGATTGAATGAATATGTATTAACCGTTGAAAAAGGTATATTTGAAGCAATTAAGAACTAAAGCTAAATGAGAAAGACAAAGAGAGAGATAGCTAGATTATAAATTTGAATTCGGTGTATACGGGAATGTAGGCTCGTACAATTCTAGACGGAACTTCTTGTTTAATTTTCAGATTATTTTATTTCTCATTTATTATTATTATTATTTTTAATTTTGCAAGCACTTGTGTCTTTTTAAAATATATATTGCTTAAATGAATGCATTTAATTTTACAACAATTTTTCTTCTAAAGATTGTTCTTAAACAAAATCTGAAGAAAAGTTGTAATATGCTTTTATAACTCAGCTATCGTTTTCCTTTTCCAAAAAAATAACAAAAAAGTCATTTCTCAAGAATAATATAGGGAAGTTCAAAGTATTGTATACAGCTTTTGCATTATTTTAAACTGCAAAATGTTTGATTAAAACCTAGCTAATAAAACTAAATCTTTTGTGTTTCTTTTTGTATAGAAAGCAATAACCGTAACTTTCTTTAACGCGGCCGCAAAACTTTATCCCGTCTTTTATATCGCGTGAGTGGAAATTTGAATTGAGAAAGTAATAGATTGCTTCTTCCTAAAAAAGAAGCATAACGTTTATTAAATGCGCCTTTAAGTAAAATACATTGGATGTTATTTCCATTTAATGTTCAAAACTATTGTGATACTTGGCTAACGTTTGTTCAAACGTTAGGTGCATTCTTACAAATAATAACTCTGTAATATAAATCAATTGCGTATTTTATGTTTTTAATAAAAAAAATTTTAGTATGTTGCATTTTTATGTATTTTTGTTTATGTTCAATTTAAAGCATCATTTGGTATAGTGTGATTAAAATCAAAACATTCCTTTTATAATGGCCGATATATGTATAGGGTTATTTTTACAGCTATAATTATAAAGAAACATGAAATAGCCGTTGAATCTTTATCAGACGTACTTAAAAACAATAAATGTTTAACTAGCTGAAGGATAAATCTTTCAGTAGGCTTACTTAAAAGAATTAGTTGGATTTGTGAAGTTAATAGAAAATTTAGAGCCATGTTTTTTCTAAGTAAAAAGCAAGTCTTTAATAAATTAAAAGGAACATGATTGAATCGTATGTTTGGCAAATTGTAGTCTCTAAAGATACATTGGGTTTGGAATCCCCACGTGCGCATAAAGACGATGCTTCTTTCACATTGAGATCTGAACGGAAGTCATTGTGCAATGTGCACTTGGATGTACGTTATTATTTAAATTTATTGGTTTTAGAAATTTTCCATGTACGTTTTGAACAAAGGTAAGTGCAGGTAATCAAGTACTTAATATAAATTGGCAATGAACGCATTCTGATTTTATTTGCATCTTGGCTAGCCAAGTCTTGCTTTAGATTAGAAATATGGTAGTTTTGAAACTCTACTTAATATCCTGAATTGTAAGTTCCTTAGTCCACCCACACATACCAGAATTAGAATCTTACAATTATCCAAGTAATGAACTTTATGAAAGTACGGGTTTTTCTGCTACACTGTTAGAAATTTCGTCATGAAATTACGGTTAAATGACCGGCAGCAGTCTGTCCATCTAATTCACTGTTAAATTTACGGTTTGGAACATTTTTCTATCTTTACGGGACCTAACCATTTCCAATCAGCTTCGTTAAAAAGCCATAAATACAAAAGTTTACGGTTTTACAACCATTTAGAAATGGTTTCAAAACAGAATTTTTAGTTTTTGAACCATTTCGAGGCGTAGAATCTACCAATCGTAAACGAAGCTTGCGGGAATCGAACCCGGCATGGTTGGCATGTAAACCTTGCTCTCTAACCATTTGGCCATCTGCACCACACAAAGCGGTCGTTTATTTATCAATAAATATTTCTTTTCAACAGGAGAAGAAAGATTTAGGAATAAATAAACGGCATTAAAACTGAAATTTCAGTTTTTGATTGGAACCAAAGCCATCTTTGGTCTAAATTTACTGTATATTGACGAAAATCATTTTATTTGCTGCAAAAATTAAAATACAAACAAGCTTCAGCAGCTCAAGTTATGAGTTCCTTCATTTGCAAACAGTTCGGGAATCCGTTGTCTCCAATTTTTCATTTACATGTGTATGTGTTTCTATTTAGTAACCACTGCTTAAGCCACTTTTTTTTCTTCTTTTTTTATATACACATGCAGATTTGAAGTGATAAATCTTTATTCACATTTTAAAAGCAACGTACGACCGGTAAGGTTTCGCAACTAAGATGGACGCCCGATTCTTACTGAGAGCTTGTAAATTACGGTTAGGTAACCTTCTTTAGTAGAAACAGAGAATAAACGACTTTTTTCGCAATCAACGGTTTGAGTACCATCTTTTTAATGGTTATTCAACTGTTGTAATTAAATATGGTAAAATAACAATCAAATAAATGGTTATTTTACAATTTTCTTACGGAAATTTTTAACAGTGTAGTGATTCTACAGATCAATCTATAGTAACGCCTTCTTCTAAACTGACGATTTCTAATAAATTCATTTCATCAATTCCAAACCCAAGGTGCTTTCAGACCAAAGGCGACAAGGACAAAAAACATGTCTTTTCCGCATATACGCAAGTGCAGAGCGTATTTTCGCCCTCAAACATTTGCTATGCGGTTGCGCAGATGAGAAAAGACATGTTTCTTGTCTTTGTCGCATGTGGTGTAAAAGCACCCAAAGAAAAAGAAAGTTGTGCAAAGATCCCAATCACATCTTGTCTTATCAAGCAACCTTATTACTGGTATTAGCGAATGAACTTAAACTTACATTAGAAAGTTCACAGGACAGTTGATAAAAATTAAATTAAGGAAATCGAATCCAACATTATCAAGTTCAGTTCGGGAGCTCGAAATCCTTAAAAGAAAAAATAATAGTAAAATAAAACCTTTGAAAACATTTCCTTCCAGTAGCATATCGGAAATCATTTAAGTCAAAAGTTAAACCATTCCTCCAGCATTCACTTCAATAAAGAATGATGTCAAGATTAAAGTCCTACCTTACCAAGAATTTCATTTTGTGTGTGAGACTAATTTCAATGAAAACATTACGCAATGTTTGTTATGCGTAACTTCGATACTGCATTAAAGTGATTCCTATTCAAAGACAAAAATTAAAAGACGAATGCATTTTCAGATCATAAACCAAAAACCGTAACTAAGGCATATGGCTTTAATGCTACTTCCTTTTCATTTTTTCTGTAATGAATGTTGCATAAATTCCCGCACAAAAGCCTCATTTGAACGTTAAGTGCTTTACTGTTTAATTAACCTTATAAAGGTTTATATTTCTATCACTAACATTGCAATTAATTGAAAAATCCATTACTATATTTTTTATTCTATTACAAAACATTATTTGTCACTTATCGTCTTTTATTTTTATTTTTATCGTAAATAATCTAGTTTTTCCAATATGATTTCATTTAAGGAGCAGGTGATACGAATTAAGCAAACACTGACTTAAATTGTGCCATTCGCAGAGCTACAGAAAAAACCCTTTTTTTAAATACTTATTGAAGAAAGATTTATAATATTCAAGCAAATTATTATAAATCTTTGTTCAATACATATTAAAATTTAAATGGGAGGAAAAGGTACCATTTATATAACTCTCCTCTACTTCAATTAGAGCATAAGTATCAAAACGACACTGAAAAACTACGATGGGTCATCATGGTTAAATGCATACGTCATATTAGTATTTTTTGGAATACATATGATGCAGTAATGGTAATAAACAAAGCTAACTACGTTAACTTTTCAATATTTGTATTGCAATGCGTTGTTTTTACTAAATGGCATATATAATATGCCTAAAAGTATTATAATATGATTGGTAAGTTTTTAAAATCTTGTTTTTATTTACTTATTTTTTTACCACAGAAAAGCTGTAGTGTAATTTTCCCTCGCTTTAAATTTTGTCAAATGTTTTGATATTCTACTGAAATAGTATTTCATCTTATCCGTTCTTTGCCGAATTTCCTAAAGACTACTTCTTGTTTAAAAAATACTTTAAATATTTAAAATACATTTTCAGTCATAATTCGATTTTTAAAAACACTAAACTTTTTAAAGAAAGTTTAAGTGGAAATCGCTTTACTTTACGTGCCAAGAAAGGAAACCAAACCGTAAAAACTAAATCACAAATAATGCCAAAAAGAAAATGCTATTTTTTTTTTCATTTTTGAAAAATAAGACACGGTACAAACTCTTTTCAAAACTTCATTTCTGAGAGCAGTTCAAAGACAGTAAATTACTTTTATTTAAAATTTTGAGGGGAAAATGAATGGAGGCACTTAATATTCTCTACGTTTTTGAAGTTCTTATTTTTCTCGCATTTTTGGGCTATGTTTTTAAAACTGTCTTACTTGAAAAATGCTAGGTGTAAAGTTTTGTTTTGAAGCTTTGCTCATAACATTCATTTCATACATAGATTTTTCTATTTGCATGTTTCTTCCCGTAAGATTTTAATTACGTTAACTAATTTTGAAAGGGCTCAAAGTTTTCTTTCAAAACTAGTAGGTGATAATGTATGGAAATTTTACTTTCAAGGAGGAATGAAATCGTTATGGCTCGATAAGAGATGAAGTATAACATTTTTATGTCCACAAATCTTTATTTAACGTTAAGATCTCTGTTAAACCAAAAAATTAATTAATTCAAAAAATGTTCAAAATATATAAACGAGGGTTATTAGATGGGTAAATATGCTTTTGTTAGTATGTCTGTTTCTTGTAGTAACTTTTTAGGGAATAGTCCGATTCGACTAACACTACTTTTGTCCTAGAGACTACGACCGGAATAACTCATTACCATGTTTCAGTTTATGATTTAAACAACATTTGTTTCAGTTTAGAAGAGTTACCAAAAAAATTAGATTACGCTCTGCGAGGAAATGTAAATGTTAAATAAATCCGAATCTCTAACATGTGTAATTCTGTCGAACAAGAGCAAACATAAAGGAACTTTGATGCAGACTATGTAAAAATAAGAATTTTCTGACTTGTTTGTTTTACTTTTTGAACGAACAAAGTAAATGTTTTTGAACATACTATATTGGATAAAAAGGAAATTTAATAAAACAAAACAAAATTACTAATAAACAATAGAAAAAGCTAGAGACTAATAATATCCTATTTTCTCGTTTCCAGGAAAAGAAAAAAATGTTATGAAAAAAAAATTCATCGTAGACGTAATATTGACAAAGCTGTAGGATTTGTCGTATCAATGAGTAAATTTAAAGTGCCTTATTTTGCAATCGCTGTTGTTAACGATATATATAAATGAGTATTGAGGTTTTTTTTCTTTTACTTTCTTTCCAAAAATGTAATTCTTTAGTTTTGGAACGATGACTAGGAAACATACATTTCTAATAAAATACAAAATATAATTTCGATATATTCTGCTTTAAATTAAGAGCCTTTGTAACGTATTGTGAATTTTTTTTCCTACGCTAGTTAACTAGTTATTTATGTATTTATATATTTTTACCAATGAGATAGAACATTTTAAATTGGGATATATATTTTTTAATCTTGTAATCCTTTCGTGTTCTAAAAATGTTCTATTCAATCTCTAGAGATGTGGTCATGAATTAAAATATTTTTGTTGCTAAATAAGTTAAACGTAATATCGATTCATTTAATAAAACTTAATTTACATTTAAGTACATTATATAGAAATATACAGACTTCATAAGTAAAGAACTGTAAGGTGAAAGTGTCTCCTGCTGCCTGACAGATAAACTTTTTAATTAATCAAAAAATGTTAAAGGTGCGATTACCAAGTCCGCGGAGTTGGTACAGAAAACTCCCATAGGAACGCTTGAAAACTCATTTAGTTAAGAAGACGCACTTAATTCCAAAATAAATGATGGGGGTCTTGCAGAGGTGCAAATTACAAACGATTAATCAAGTCAAAGGAAATGAGAAAAAACTGGCATTGGATATAAATATTGTAAAATTCCTGGGTAATGCTGCATTTTTACAAGTAAATGAAAGATCAGTGGATACGAAAGGCAATTTATAAGTTGTATAATGTATGAAAGAAGAGCTCATATTTTAGTTTGCATAGCAAATCTAATTTCTTGAAATATTTCTCATTGAAGTATTACTACTGTACTTTGTGACTTTATGACTTGTTTCAGAAGATATGGCCTTCAAATAAGCTATTTTTCAATATTATAATTGCTGTAAGTAAGGCAGTTGTTATGGTATTTTTCAGATTAATGATTTAGATAGATTGATTTTTCTTAATGGGGGAAATATAGTTCAGTATTAAGACTTAAGGTTATAATAAAAACGTTTGAGGCATTTTACTTATGAAGTTTTCTGGTTCGCCCATTGTAGGTAATGGTAGACATGTAACATATATCGCAATAAATAAACAAGATAATGCTCATTTGAACAAAACAACTTTTTTAAAGCCCTGCAAATATATTGCTTAAGACGGATCTTTCCCCTTGTGTAACAACCATAATCGAAAGAATTCACTAATAAATAAAAGTTAGGTGTGTACTAACGTATTTGTTAAGTGCTAAGAGCTATTTTTGTTGAATAACCTAAAATTACTTTGTTTTCCAATTTATTTTATTCTCTTTTAACATGATTTGGTACAACATTATGAACCAATTCTCTAGATTAATATATAATTTATGTAGTTCTTCAAATAGCAACAAGTGGGGAAAATCATTGTAGAGTGAGAAATAAAAGAAATATCATGCTTTGTTTATTGAATTGGTTGATTCGATTCATAATGGTTAAAGTTACCTTCTGTGAATATGCAATGCCATTTTAACCGGCGGCTGTAATTTTGGATTGTCTGAGAGTTCGAAAAAACTTCATCTTTCAAAATTGCAGACATCTGCAAGTAGGATACGACATCTCTAGATTGCAGCAATTAATGAGTCGTGAACATTGCGGATATTCGTTCAGTGCATTATGAATATGAGTGCTCCTGTTTTCTGTAGGAAAACTTCTTCATGCCTTAAAGGATGGCGACTTATGTGGAAATTTTTCACGCTTCTCTCTGCATGCATGGCAAATGCATACGAGTAAAAACAACTGAACCTGTTCCGTAGAGAATTCATGACTTCTTTACCGAAAAAGTTATGATACAAATTTTTTATCACAACCCAGAAATAGGGTGCTTAGTTCGAAGATAATTTTAAGACCTAAAACTTCTACATCTCCTAATGCTACCCGGAAATGCTCAATGTCCAACATTAATGTCTACGTAAACAATCACATAGACATTATTGACTGGTTGCAATTCTAGTTCAGCTAACTTCTAGCAATTCTAGTTCAGCTAACTTCTACTTAAACGATACTTTATCTTTAAAAAAAATCAGGACAATATAAATTATGTTTCTTATCTTGCAGAACACATGTATTCTAGCTGATTCATATGCATTGTGTGACGCTTATAAATTAGGTGACAGCATCAGAATGTAGCAAAGAAAATTGCTATAGTTTTATTGCAGAGGCTCCCATTAAAATATTTATATCGCATTCCATTATTCGCCACTATAGTGGGTAATGACTTGTAAGTACCCTTATATTGTTTAAAATACCCCCCCCCCCCATTGCAAATATTTTAATATCCAAAACAATGGTTTAAAGTGCAACTCCCAGACTTCCTTCTTTTTCGAATAGATAAAGCACGTACTACTTTCTCATTGAAGGTTTTAGTCGTGCGATTTAATTCCATTCTGTAACAAAAGTTCAATTTATTGTTCGTTTGCTACATTTAATTATTTAACTAATAAATTATTGATTATTCAAAATTCCCTCAGTCAAGCCTTGAATAATATTAATTTCATTTTAAATGCTTAACTGTGGCTTGACTGTTTATCCGTGACTGAACTTGTCACTCACTTTTAATGTAGGTCTGCGCGTCATGCCATTTTTTTTTTCAAGGGGGCTTATATTTATAATTTTCATTAAATTACGGGATTAATTTTTGCACTAAAAATATTTCAAAATACCAACAATTTTAATTAACAATTGTTTTAAGTCTTTTGGTCAGAAGAACTCAAATGACAGCAATTTGTTTACACGTACTATATTCTACGGCGTAAACTTCCTGTCGTGGAATGCCTTGTCGTGTGCATTTTTTTTGTCAGTTGGTAACTTGATAGCGAAACGGTACGACGCGTCCCTGCAACGCTCCTCAGCATTGGAGATTATTATGTATCCGATGACTGGGGATGCAGTATTGTTTCAAAGTTTATTTTTTTACATTTTTGTATTTAAGTTCCATAATGCGGGAGTGATATGTATGTATTATTGATTATTCAAGCATTGGACAAGTAATATGTGAAGGCAATCATCATCATAGGATTCGAGGATTTGATTCCGAATGAATTTGTGCCATTTTACTACTTCAACAGAAATAATCCTCATCTGACAGCTCCAACATGAATGATGCGTTAATAATTTCAAATCGTATGATCTTCGTTTAATCCATAGGAATTGTTGGTTCTTCAAAAGCTGTACGAGTAAGCATTAAAGGAAGACATCATCAAAAAAAAAAAAAAGTGAATTGAAGTTAAATGAATTTTAACGTATTACTACAACGGCAAATCGTGTCATCTTACTGATCCAACTGAAAAAATCTTTTCCTTTTTATTTATATTCGCATATTCTTCATTTATTCAGAATGAACTGTTACTTCTTATCAAGATGAACGGATTCAAGAAATTTTAAATTGAAAATATCGAACGATATTAAATGTCAACAAAGGAATGAATGATTATTTTTGATGTATCGAAGGGTACCACAGGTCGTATTATTTTTATTTTATAATGTTAAACAAAAAGTTATAACTTAAATAATGGCCATATAAAAATATTTGATTGTCCAAAACGCTTATTTAACAATATAAATAATCTAGAACTTATTAATAAATTGAATTAACTTTAATTTTGAATTATATATTTTTTCACTTATTTAATGATGTTTCTCTTTCAGCAATGGATTAATAAGTAATGATATGCAATTAATCTCACAACGTGAATATATTTATGAAAATTTAACTATCATTTTTGCTATCTCCCATTGTACTACCACTATACATAAAAACCAATCTTTAACATAATTATTGTAAAACATTCCTTAAGAAGTTTTTATTCCCGTTTAATATGATTTCACTTTTTAAAAGAATTTTTTCCCTTTTTTCTGCTGTGATGATTGAATAGCCAATGACAATCTTCTCACAACATTTATAAACATTTTGTTTATTATTCCCAAATATTTATTGAAGAATGATTAATAGAAGTAATTATGATCTGTTGTCCAATCATAATTAAGGTCGAATGAAGATAAAGATTTCCTTACTTATTTAAATGCTTTGTTATATGAACATATATTTTTGTTTGAAAAGCAATGCAATGTTTTTGAAGATATCTTCTTGCTTGAAAAATAATTAGGGATATAAGCAGTGTCCGTATTCCTGCTTATAAAGTTTTAGCCTTCAATTGTACTACTAAAATATAGTAATTTTTTTTAAATTAACAACAAAATATATAAAAGTTCGTTAAAATTTACAATTTGCATAACAAATTAAAATCACAATTTGCAGTACAATATACACCAAAAACTGCATTCCAGTAAGCTCATTACTCTACTGAAGAAAGCAAAATTTTTATCGACAGACAACTTTTCAAATATTTTTCCTAGCCAGCTTCTTTTATTAAAACTGTCATAGACACATCAGAGAGCTGTGTATCCTCTTCAGTGTCTAGAAAACAAAGCAGGAATCTCTGAAATTGTTGGAAAACTTATGATATCACTCGTCTCGTTCGTCCTGGCGACATTGGCTTAGAACTAATGGAACTATTTCTCTTTTCGATGTGTCTGTTGACAGGCAAAGAAATTTCGCATTTTCTTCGTCCACGAAGTTGGTTCGAGAAAAAGTTCAATCCTGTTTTTTTTTTTTTTTTTCCTTTGTTTGTTTCGTTGGGGAAAAATTGAATAAAAGTTTAAAATGAAAGTTTCGGGGCAATGAAAGACTATGTTGCTCAATAAAATGTTGCCAGAAAGTTATAGTACTGCATACTTGTATGCTTAATATTTAGAACAAACCGTTTATAATTATCACTTAATCTGTAACGCTGAATGTTTTATTACAATTATCATATAGTATTATACTTTTCTACAAGCTAAATAAACGTGCCCAATTCCTTCTATCAGAGCAACATACTTACATCTGCTTCACATTTCGAGTGATCAAGAAAGAAATAAGAGAGAATATTTATATTACCTCATAAAATACATTCCAAAGCATACACATATGTCTTTTCAAAGAAGAACCTTTTCAGAATCCGGGAGGTTCGACCCTATTAACTGGGACGTACTAGTCCCGCGCCTTACAATGATGCCACCTTGCCGGTCAAATGCATCAAAAGAACGATATTATCATTCATAGGAATGAGTCACAGGTAAATGCGTAAGGTGCAGAGATGTCAATAAGGACGAAAAAAGCCCAATGCTCAGTGTCTTTCAATCTTTCATCGTCTGTGCACCCCTTCTATAATTTTCGTAATACTGATTACCTCTCGTCAAAAGCCTTTATATATATATATATATATATTAATATATATATAATATATATATATATATATATATATATATATATATAAAATGTTTTATATATTTTTCTTTTTTTCAGTGCATAAGCAAAATAATACTAAATGAAAAGTAAAATTCGGTCACAAAGCAACATAAATAAAAGTTATCTTCTATATAACATTCATTATAATTAATGAGAGTGATGAAATTGGGTATGTTAAGAAAATTAGCATCATAATTTGTCAGGACTTTCATTGTTAAAACTGGATACACAAATACACATGGTTCAATTTACAAACAGAATGATGTTAAAGTTGGACATCTTAAGCTTGTTTTCCAGGAATCGCCTAACCGTCTCAAACGAATTCTAACTCTTCTTCCCTCCGCATATGATAAACCTTCTAGAAAGAATGTTGTATTCATTTAAAAATGGATGTCTCAGCCATTCAGTATTTTTGATTAAATCAAAAACATATTTTTTTTCTGCACACTTTAACATTCTCTAAATGATGTGTTATATATTTTTAAAGTAGCAGCATTGATCCGAAATTGCTGTAAACCAGGAAGGAGGGAGTTAAGTCAACGTTATACTCATTACCTTGTACTACAAATTACATTTTCTCGCGGTAGAGTTCACTTTATTTTGGATGAGGAAAAAATGCACTTTCTTTGCATTGTAACCATAAGTTGAGGCAATTTGAAACAGAAAAGTTAACCCGAGGCTTTCATCTCGATGCGATGCGTACGTCCACCAAGGTCTTCTCGTATCCTCGGGGGTACGCGCTCCACACTTTGAGAAACGCTACGCTAGAAAGCTAAAGTGTATCTACTACTGTATTCATACTGATTTTATTTAATACTGCTTCAACGCTTTCTCTTTTTGTCATTAAGACTTACTTAAGCAAAATATATTGCGAAAAATTAGTACTAAAAGTATTTAATTTTCCTTTAACTGTGCAGTGTTTAAAAATGATTAAGTAACAAAAACTTTAATTAAGTATTGAAACAAAACATGTACACAAACTGCAATCGAGCAAGACGAAAATGGTGAGCAAAAATGCTGGCTCTTGGTGTGCTAAAGCTGATTAGCTGATTAAACTAATCCAATTAGACGAAGTAAGACTTGCTTCTCATTTTCCTGATAAGAAAGTAACGTTTGGTATCTGTAAATATTTGCATTAAAGGGAAACAATCTTTGGGAAAAGTCATATAATTCAGCTTTTGCTAGTGGTTAGAGAATTTATTTTTTTTCGTTATTCTCTAAATATAATTAATTAATTCGCAAAATTTACACATGCATCCAAGGTCACAATTAGTTTCAGTTCTGCAAGTAAATTGATTTCAAACTATGACTTATACATTATTTGAGTTTTATCAGGTCATTACGTAGGAGCTTACACTTTATTACAGTTGCTCTTTGCATATTTTTTTTTTCATTTCTATATTATTAAATTCCAATTTCTATATTTTAATTGAAAGTTTTTAATTGATTAAGTACATTTATAAGAGAAGTGATCAAATATGATTTGTGCTAAAATATTAGTGCAAGCGAAAAACAACGCAAAAAAGCACACATTGTCAGAACAAATTAAGCAAATATTCTTGCAATTGTTCATTTGTTCTGACAAATTGTGCTTTTTTACGATGTATTTTCCTTGTAATCAATTAATTATATTGGTTTTACTTTTGAAATTACTATTATTAAATATTTCACGTATATGTGATATAAAAGTATAATCAGTTTTTTTGCACAAGCATGAAATTGTAACGCAGGAACGAAAAATATAAGTTTAAGAAAAATTAAGCGAAATCCATTGAAAAACGTAAGGGGAAAAATTAATGCAACATGGCCAATGCTCCTAAATGTGAACATGTCCGGAATCATATATAATTTTTTTCAGAAATTTCCACGGTTTTAATGAATGCATGAAGCCCTTATTTAATCAAGTACCGCCATTTTTACTGCGTGGAGCGCAGAACTTCGTTTATAAAGTTACTAATTGGGTTTTAGTAAATATATTCTGTTCAAATGGCTATCACGTTTGATATTTATGCTAATTTGAGAGCTATGAATTCGATTTTATTTACTAAATCAGGACATTCCCAGCACAATTTTGAAGTTATAGTTACTTTTAATATGAGTATGGCTCATTATGTGTGATTATTATTTTCCATAATTTAAAAGAAGACTTTAATCGATGTGAATTGACACCCTATTTGTTTTCCTAGAGCACGTAATAGCAAAAAAAAAAGAGAAAGATTTCGGTTTTCTCCCCCCTCGATTGAACATTTTCTGCTAAATATTGTTAATTCTGAATGTTTTCTATGACTATATATAATTCTAATAAACAAAGTAAGTAGAATTCTCTACCATAGCGTACGGGGGAGAGAGAGAGAGAGCATTCTTTTCCTTACCGAAATTTAGTGATAACTATCAATTAGTATATTTGTTCATTAAAAATTACTACCCACTCTAATAGTTTGTGCAACTCTGAACACTTGTGCAATCAGATTGGATTTATGATCAGGGGGAGGGTTAAAAAATTATCACGATGCAATTAAGGCGCATTTGAATTTGTCTTTCATTTTCTTGCGCAGGTAATTAGTACGTACTTCAAATATATTTAGAACTAATTCATTTCTCATTTCATGAACCAGTAATATGTTATTTTCAATCATGATATTATCCGTTCGGAAGTGCGTTAGAAAACCCAAACTAAATGTGTGTATGATTTATCAAAAAACTTTTCACTTCATTTCGAACACTCGTTATTTACATGATTAATTTAAAAATCGTTATTTAATGTGTTACGTTTCTAAAATTAATTGAGTAGATTAATTTAAAAAATACTTTATATTAAGTATATTTAGAAACACACATAAGTAGATTAATTTAGAAATATACTTTATAAAAAATTAATACAATGGTTTATTATATCACATAAGAACACGACGCAAAAGACATTGGACGTTTGTTTCAAAAGGCAGACAACAAAAAAACGCAACCAGTTAGCTTAAAGAAAGACACATATACATTACTTAACATTAAACGTAAGCTTCCTTTGATACAGAAGATTAACTTGTCTCTTGAATTTTTTTCTTTTGTTTTCCAAATACAAAAGATTAGTTTGGTAGTTTTTTTTGTAAAGAACAGAGAGAATCAATAATTCGAAAACCCATTTTTATGATAAAAAAATGTTTTTTTTTTTTTTTTTTGTGTTACTGTCAAACAAAATGTTTTTAGCTATTCTGTTAGGATTGCATTATGGAAAACTTTTTACAACGCTTGGTTTTTGCAGTTACCCTATCCTTATACATGAGATACGAAATGCTAACCAGTTATATTCCAGATAGTCCATGGCCTACAATACCTGGAAGTATTTATATTAAATTGTGTTTTATTGAAAAAAGTAATACAAACACGCAGTGAGAGTTTCAAAATTATTTACTTGAATAAAATTTCAAATATTTTAACACAAAAGAAGCTTTCATTTATTGTAAAGAAACATAGTATTCAAACGTATTGAAGAGCTTGAAAAATGCTACGAAAAACCATCTAAAAATTTGAAAACAAATTTTTAGAATGAATGGAATGAATGAATTGAACACTAAAAATGAAGTGAATTGTACCTTTTTCAAAATTTGAATGTTTTGTATCTCAAACAATCTAAGTATTATACATATGCATATAATGTTAGTCGTCGGGTTATAACGAGCACTTATAAGGGCATTATAAATTGTCGACATTTTGCTTAAATGTTTTTCTTTTAAACGAAATAAGTTTTATTTAAATATGGCAATTTTAAAAACTATACATAGGAGATAAAATATATAAGTATATCAAGTCCATAAGAGTTACACGTATTATGAAATTGGAATTCTAAAACCAACGTTAAGCACAATTTTTATTAGAAAATGGTGGTTTTTTTTTCTTGGTAAAGAAATGATTTCAAGTCATGTTCTGTGCACCCTCATTATTTTGAAAATATTGTTTCTTACTCTGATGTTAAATAAAATGTATTCATAATACGGTACATCGTTGAAATAATTGCAAGTACATGGCAAGGGAGAGCATTACATAGTGCTCTTTCAGGAGAGCAAGTGATATATTAATGTGTGTCCTCGAGATATATGCATCCTACACCTAAATTACCATTGCATTTACATTTAATAATGATATCTCGTACGTAGTTGTCCCCCACTGCAGATATACTTGTCCGGTATAATATTCACGTGTGACTCAGAATTGAATTTTGGAAGAATTTGAGACTAACCTTCTTAGTTCCATTTTCGTAAATTGCTTTAAAATAAACAGGACAACACAGATATTTCTCAGTTATTATAAGGGAATATATTTATTTGTACTGCTCTTCAAGCAGTTATGAATATTTTACTTATTTTTTAACCCTGTACAGCAGCAGTTGTTTCAAAAATAGTTTTATCTATTATTTCTGGAAAATATTTAAATGATTTTTTTAAAAGCAACTTACATAACCAAAATATTGGATTCACCATACACTGAAAAATGTCAATTTTTAGTATGATCTACATGGTTTTTTTCCATATTTATACCTTGTTTTATATAATTCGCATTTACCCATTCAGCTTCATATAAATCATCATATTCTTAATTTTTTAGTTAAAATAATGTAAACAACTTTTTTCCTTTTAAAGGAGTGTACGAATTAATATTTTTGTATCATATTACACTTTCCTTATTTATGTAATAGCGTATTCATGCATATATGAGTAAACAGCTCTATTTAACCGACTTCACAAAGGAAGGAGGTTATACATTCATATTGTATGCATGTCGTTTTTTTTATAATAACATTAAAGCGAATTTTCAACAATGTACTAAAATTTTTAAATAAAGTTATTAAGGTGCTTAAATTATACAATTAAAGCTTAACTAATCGATTATTAAAAAACACACGACAGTTATTTCGCCCAGTTAAAAGTAATAATTTTAAAAAATGTGTAATCCTTTTCTCCCGTCCTCTACACGTTAGATACAATAACAGAGTGGCACATCATTTATATTTTTTAATTTGAAAATTTCTTGCATAATTTTTATTTTTACCAATTGTATTCAATGTTATAGCTAACATGTTAGTCGAATTGTTTAAGAAATGAATGTATTTTTTTTAGTTTCCATGGTGTTGTCTATACTACATAGTAAGCAATGCTTATCAATTAAAATCCATTTACATTTGTGCAATAAGTTCTTTATTTGCTGCTGAAAGTGAGTTCCAATAATCGAACCATAATGCATACATAATATATGGACATGTGATAGAAGCATGACTTCAAATTGCGGAATATTTAGGAAATATCTGTGAATTAAATACATTTGGAGTTTGGTAAATTAAAACGATTTCGGGAAAAATGCCAGTAATTGTGATCACATACTGGCAGAACGTTTCCATACCAAGTGTTTAGTTCTGATACATTTAGGCATAGGTCAGAGATTTAACTTAAAATATCAAGGATTTTTCAATATAAGTCATTTTATTCATCTTTACTTTTCATTTCTATGTATCTTTCTTTTTAATGCTGCGTTTTATCTTAAATGTTACTTTAAATTAGTTTCGTACTTCATAGCGTAAATGTGCTAGAGGCTAATACATATATTTACATTGCATCCGCATACGGAAATTGTACTTACAAATGAAGACAGAGTTCATTTCAAAACGTTTGACATCTTCTTGCTTTATGGTTGGGTCGTTAATCAAAAGTAAACAAATGAGTAAATAAAAAGCGTTGCGTTCAAAAAAGTATTTTTAGAAGCTTTAACAACAGAATTTACACTAGTTTACTCAATTATACTCCTGAAACTGTCAGGTTTTAAGACATTAAGCCCCAAACATTAAATTTTCACGAGACTCATAAATTTCCAAGTAGTAAATTCGCACTTTTAGGTATGTTACATAAATCTCGTTTTGGATTTTGTTATTAATGGGTTGCTTATTTTACTTCTGTTTACCTTTAAAAAAAAACAAGTACCTTAAAGTTTTGCCATAAAATCTATGAACTACGAAGTTTATTTTCCATAAATATTGTTAATGTCTTCCGGAGTGCCAAACATTATTTATCTATTTCAGATTTTCTTCGATTTTCATTGTTTGTTACTTCTATAATTCTTTCTCCACTATTTTCGTTTGCGCTATAAATGGATGCATAAATTTAAAATGTGGCTAAATTTCAGGAAATAAACTAATCAAACAAAGGAAAGAAAATTAGTGTAGACATGAAAACAACAGAGAAAAATGTATTTTAGAAATCATATTTGTTATTTCAATAAGGCAAGAACAATCTGAATACTCATTACGAGAAATCTCTAGTTGATGCTTGTAGTATTAAAATAAATATTTTAATACAAAATTTTTTTGAAATTAAAAAATGTGGATGCTATTGTTAATTCGAAAGATATTTTTAATGGCTACGAATCGTATATGTATCATATGTACACAAGACCGTATTTAAGGTATTGTGTGCCACTGTGCTCCGAGTAAATTGCCCTCCCCTATTCCCTACGCCCCCTTCAACCCAAACAATGAAAGAAACCCTCATTTTTTCGGGAAAAGCAGTTCGTCCAAAAATAACTCTGCTACATTCCGACATTTTCTCCCTGCAACTGCACATAGACTTATACACTTCTTCCACCCTGTCCACTGCATTACAACCTGGGCCGATTGCTTAATCTACTATTTTTAGAATCTCTAAAAATAGAACTTGAACTATATTATTTCCGAGCTTGTAAAGCAAAGAGATGATTAATGTAAATTTAACTCTACAGTAGCAGATAATATATACTGCTTAGTCACTGTACTTGATGCAACATTGGGACTAACGTAGAAAAGCGTAATGTATTTTAATATCTATGAGCTGTAGCAATAATGAATACTTATATGGAAACACGTGTCATTGTTATAATTAAAAAACATTTATTACGTGACGCAGCTTCTGTTAATCACTTGGAAGCCATTCTCATTATCCTGGTGTTTAATATAATGCATGCATTACTTGGTTGGATTCATTGCACATACTACATCTGAGGACTGCATTACATACCACTTACTTTAGGGAGCAAATGGCATATTTGCATGTGCCTTCTAGTTATACCCCACCTTCACTTGAATGTTAATTGTATTTACATTTAATAGCATGCCTCAGTAATCGGTTCCTCCGGCGAATAGATTATTCATGTATGGCTCATTATTGTGATTTGACAGAGCTTAAAACGAATATTTTATGCTCTAACGATTGTTAGTCTTGTTCTCTATAGCATGAATCCTCAAATCTAATTTTAAAAATACTTCAGTTATTCAAAACTTTTAACAATAGTTTTGATAAATACTATTTAAAAATAACTAGGAATAGTCGGATTATTCGTTTACACGATCTCGCTAAAAAAAGAGTTAATAATTGTACTTTATGTTTATTTTAAGGGGGCACAGTACCTCCTTCCACTTTTTTTTGTTTGAAAGAAAAACCGCATTGTGTGGGTGATCACCCATTAATTTAAAAATTAAAAAAAAACTTGTTTTTTTCAATTTTTAAAGTATCTTATAACTTTCTCAATTATATCTTTTTCAAGATATTGTTTATGAATAATACTTCTGAAACAATTTCGAATTAGAGTTGGCATGTAACTAACTATCTAAAACTCAGTTGAATTTAAATAATTTTCTCTTTTTTTAACTCGGAAAAAAGGACAAAAAAAAATATATCATGTAACATTTTCACATGTAGTAGCTTTTCATGTAATAAAGCATCTCCTTTTTAATAAGTTCGGAGTTTATATTATCTGTGTCTACAGCTTTTCTGATTTTAGTTATTTTTCGCACTTCTAGTTCGCTTATTTTAATATTATCTATATTTTCAAATACTGTGTTAATTTCTACACTCTAAGGAGCAGCTGGGTTATACGAGATATTTTTGTAATTTTCAACTTATTCTTCCATTTTAATAATGTCTATGCTTATATGATCTCTTACTTCGCTATTTTACACTGTAAAAAAAACAGTTCAACGTTGCACAATAAATATGGGGAAAGCTGAAGGGCTGCTGATGATTGAACCAAAATCATGGTTCAAGCAGAAGTGCGAAATCTAAAGTTACGCTTTTAACCATAATTTTCGGTCCAACCTTGAACAAAAAAGACGAACCCGGCACCCGGCCGGAAACAGTCAGCCGCCATCTTGTCAAGCTGTGACTTGAAGCATTTGTTTTTCACAGCAGTAAAAGGTAAGTAAACTTCAATGCATATATCTAATTTTTTGTTTGATATTTCTTGTTTTCTGTGTTTGTATGTCTTAATACGCACGAAATAGGTTGTAAGGCCTATTTCAAAAATTTTACTATCATATACTGATCCTGTCACCTTTAGTGTTAAATTGACTAATTAACTTTATTCAAAATTTTAAACCTGTGTATATTTATTTAATTTTGCTTCAATATTAATCTATTTTTTTTTACCTGATTTATCATTCACCCCCATACATTTTACTTTTGGTTCCCCTGATCTACATTTAAAGTTGTAACGTTGACTTGTTTACATTTTAAAAATTGCATCTATTACCGGAATTTTTACTCTAAATCATTTATTTTTTTTTTTTTTTTATTTCCAAGAATACTTTTCTACGGCGTTACCTTTCTAGCTGCACCTCTTAATTTTTATTTAATTGCATGTTGCTGTCCTTTTAAAATTTATTGAGCTTATTTGTTGTTCGACCCATTTTGCACCGTAGTTTTTATCAAAGGCGTAGCCGGTGGAGGGGGGAGGGGCGAAGGTTCGAACCCATCTCCACTCCCGAAATGTTTTGAAGTATCACATGCTATAAATGACAATTTGAATATTCTGATAAGAAAACCTCATTTGTATAAAATTCAGTTCTTCTGTTTATTTCCGATCCCGTAGCTGAAGGGGTGAAAATTTCTAAAATTGTGCATGCTATAAATGAAAATTTGAAAATTAGTGAGTAAAAGACAGTCTGATAAGAAAACACTCATTTATATAAATGTAGTTAGTTGAATTTTGATTCCAAGGATACAGCCTGGAAGTTGGGGGGGGGGGGGAGCAGAATCCCTCCCGCCCTTAAATTTTTACATGATCTGAAGGATAATTTGAAAATCAAAAATATTCTTATAAAAAAAACACTTTCATCAACTTGACATATGCCCCCCCCCCCCCCTGGAAAACCAATCCAGGTTGTGGCTTTGATTTGTAATGATTCTTACCTATTAATCATTCGAACTAACTATTACACCAAGAGCAGATAAAACCAGTTTTGTATTCAAAACACGTCTACTATAGGAATTTTTTGAGAAATTATGTCAATTTTGCGTGATTTTCGAAATAGTAGTTTCATTGCCTTTAACGTTAAATTAAATTTTTTCCAAAATTTTCAACCTGTGCATATTTACTTGATTTTGCTTCAATATATGCTTGCTTCTTACGTGATTTAATACTTCCCCCCCCCCCACCCCATTTATTTTACATTTTGCTCCGGCTCTACACTTACAGTTGTAACGATGATTTGTTTACGTACTGAAAGTTGCATGTTTTCATATTACATTTATTGCAACATTATTTTTTCTCACGTTACTACCAAACCACTTTTCCGAGCTGTTAACTTTCCCTTTTCTGCTCTTTACATCTATATTTTTTAATTAACTACTACCAGTGGTGGATTTTAGACTACTTTTTACTTCCTGGTGTTCTCTCAAGAAATTATTCCTGGATCCGACACTGACTACTGCTGTATTTTCAAAATAATTAAACTTTCATTTTTTGTCCACGACTGCCATTTTACAGAATTTTCACCCATAATTCCTTCTAAAATTTTAGTCCCAATCATTCTAACAAAATTAAACAAATGAACCTATTTCAATAATAGAGTTTTAGAAATTAGGGAAAAAGTTGCAATCGGAGATTTCAGATCTTCCAAATGCAAAATAGATGTTTTATCAACAAAAACGGTGCATTGCACTACACGGTTGATGTCAACAGAACATTTAGACGGCATACAAATCAGATGCGCTTTACTGTCAGTCCTCTTATATCTTTACAGGTTGAAGTCTTACTCATCTGGGCGGTCTTAGCCTGAAGTGCCACTAACTACTGCACGTTTTAGCCTTGGAGTAACATCTGTGCCGGAGCCCCCCAATAATTTTTAATTATTGTTATTTGTGCATTTCATGGTTTTTCAATTATGTTTTCAGCATTATATATGCATATAAATACATTTAATATTTTTGAAGCTAAAGAGTGTTGAAATATATTTTTGAAAAAAAGTTACATAACTCAGAAATTTAAAATGTTCGCTATCAATTAATTATTAACTTATAAGCAAAATTTCAAACGCCATTTTTGTTAAAACTATCTGTAGACGAACATAAAAAAGTGTACATATATTTGCAAAGGCCTTCCTTATAGGAGGGGGCTTAAAAATTTTAACAGTGACTTATATTGCAATTTTGAAGAATATAACTAAGTAACATAGTTACTTAAAAAATACAATTAGTTTCTGATACAGTGCATTGGGATGTTCATATATATAAATATATGAATAAATACATTCATATATATGGAACATTGAATCAATTATTGAAACGATGGACTTCCTAATAGCAATGAATCTGTTCTTAGAATTAAATCAAATAATTAGCAAAAACTCAAGTTAAATTTACGTATTAAAAAACAGAAAATTCGCTTTGCAAATTAAAATTGGTAATAAGCTTGTTTCCTGTCTTACGCTTGAACATAAAAAAATAAAATTATTTATGTTAAAAGTCACCACTGTACCATAAAATGGTGCAGTTCAAACTTTACTTTTATGCTACAACTCTGAGCTATGACAGTGGCTAGTAGGCAGTCCATCGTTATGATTCAGAGTTGAACCAAGATACCAGTTAAAATAAAATCTATGGTTAAGGTTCAAGGTTGAACCATAATACTGGTTAGAAAAAAAATTGATATCATGGTTCAGAGTTGAACCATAATACTAGGTAGAAAAAATTCCGTAATCATGGTTCAAAGTTGAACCGCAGTACTGGTTAGAAAAAACTCCGTAATCATGGTTCAAAGTTGAACCGTAATACTGGTTATAAAAAACCCGTAATCATGGTTCAGCGCTGAACCACATTCATGGTGAAACTAGTAAACCATCATAATGGTTCAAATTAGTACCAACTGTTGGTTGCAGCTGCATTTCACCAACTTTTAGTGAAAGGTTGAACCAGAATTTTTTACAGTGTAAATCAGTTTTACTATTGTATTTTTTTTTTTATATTTACCAAACCCACGAAACGTGCGACATCTTACATTTAAATGAATGACTACTAGTTGAATAATCGGGATTGTTGCATCAATTTATTTCAGTTTTGGTTGTTGGCTCACATGAATACATAAATTCTGCTAAATGAAGATGCTTGTTATTGATGTTGTTTTATTTTTCTAATTAAGTTCATTTACGAAGGGTGCGTTTAATAAAACGTAAAAAAATTAATTTAAGCCATACACTTTTATTTGTGTTCCATTATAATTTGGCTACAAGGAAAAAATGAAGCAAAATTGTATTTTGTGAACTATCTTTTACATAACAGTCTTCCAATTGTCTGTAAATATCGTGAATGAGAAAATTCCTTGTCTAATCAGCAAAATAGTTGATAAAGCAAAAAAAGCAACAAAACATAATTTAACACATTTTATAAATTATATCAGATGTACATTTAGTTATGGATTCATTTTCAGTGTTCATAAATTTTCTCAAAAGAAAATAATAAAATAATAATAATAAATATAACAATAACAGTAATAATAATAATAATATTTGTTTTTCCTTTTTTTCATTCTGAATCTTTTTATATGATCTTTCCAATTATTTTTCCCTTCCTCGGCTTTAATCTAAGATTTTTTTCCTTAGTTTGTAAGGTTTTCTCCCCTCACATTTTAATGCTTATTTTTTAGCATGAAATACATCAAGATTAAATTTGAAACACATTTAATTTAATTTTCGTTAAGAGTATTATAAGAGTGCTATGAGATGCATATATCTTATGCGCATTAATTGGTATGCATTATTTCTCTATCTAATAATCCCTGCTTGTTTCAATCAATATGCCATTTCGTGTTCCGTTACAGAGCAGCTGTATGTCTTTCTCGTTTACCATATCCAGATATTCCGCAGCTTACATGTGAAATGTAAAGACAACATCTAGTGGCGTTAAGCGACTCTAAGAGAACAGTAAAGCATATTATTAAATTGGTGTGTGGTAATTTTAAAGAGAACATTTAACTTACAATGGGTGCATAGTTACGTTTTCAAATTATTCCAGTTTTTGTTGTCATAAATTGCATTAATTTACCGCACTAAAAATTAAAACATGATGCCCTTGTGCATCCCATTAGTATGAAATATTTATTGTGTTTCCCCATACATTAATGCCGTCACACTTCAGTTCCATTATCTCCAAAGTCTTTGCATAAAAATACCCTTTTCCAAAAATCACCATATCGCTGTACCTTGTTAGCTACCCGGCCCGCTGAAGACCCACCATGTACACTTGAATATACCTGTATGTAAATCCGTGGATCCTGTTGTCGCGAGGCAGTTCCGTGGTTCCGGAAGTGTGTCATCCGAATGCATAATATGTGTTTGTGAAAAGTCGTACTTCCACCCTTGCGGTGCTCGTTAAGAACTGCAGATGCTCCCTTGTCTGCCTTAATGTCTGGTCACTCTGCTTGGGCTTCCAAGTGGCATTTGTAACAACATGCCCAACCTATTTTATTATTATTATTATTATTATTATTATTTAATTTTCACATTCAAAGAAACAATGGCAAAGAAACGATGTTTAAATTGCCAAGAGATTGAATTTGAATTGATTTTGATGAGTTAAACCATTGCAAAGTTTATTGATTATTATTAAATGACATCTAATGATTTACAGTTTGCATTTAAGAACTAAGGATATTTAATGTATACCAACAAAGTAGAATGCAACGAGCATCAAAAAATTTGCGACTTGAAATGAATATAACAACAATTTTTACATTAGAAATATCAACTTAATTTAATTAGGAAAGTAATTCTATTCTCGTTTCATTAGCTGAAGTGCTGCTTAAGTAATTAAAAAAGCAATTATGCAGTAAAACTCAATGGACTTAGCGATTGCGAGAGAACTAATCTTGTATTCCTAATGAAGAAAGTGAAAAGTTTTTATGTAAGCAAATCGTTTTATTGCTGCCCACTTTTAGTGTCAATATACTTTGGGCTTTCTTTAAATGGAAATCTTTGGAATTAAAGACAGTTTTAATCCCTTTGTGTAAAAGTGTGCAGTTAAACTAATTTTTAACTCTGAGTGTTAAACTAAAGTTCAGAGCATTTATGGTGGAAAGTTTGCAGAGAAAATAATTAGTCTCACCGAACACTGAATTTTATCGTTTAAAGAAAATATAGAAGACATAAGAAAATATAGAAAATATATAAATTAAGAAAATAAACTGCAAAATATTAAATCAATGAATTGAATAAAAATATAAGGAATAAAATGATCCGGCATTTAAAAAAAATGTACTGTTTAGATCCATACACGTTAAAAAAATCCAAATAATTTATTAATACTACAAAAAAAAAATCGCTAAGTATTAAACAGTTTAACACTACCCATTTTATTATATTATATAATTTGACTTTGACTCTATATTTTTAAAAGTATCTTATGTACTCGGGATTTACACGAAAATTTTAAAGTGGAATTTGGAATTTATTAATTTTTTGACTTATTATTAGTAGTATAAAATATTATTTAGAAATTTTGGAGGCAAAAAGATTTACAGAAAATTATGCATATTTTTCTTGATTTGTTAGTTAAGGTAAAAAACAGTTTGTTGTTGCTATCTATAGAATGGGTTACCGTAAATCCGCGGAAACGAAACGATGAATCTTAGAGATTTTTGACAAAAAAGAGTACACCCTGATGTTCTTTGATGGTTACAGAAGTTGCAATTTAATTGTGTGCAAGATTTGCGCCAAAGTGAACGGGACTTTTTTAAGATAAGAATATAGACTTTGTATTTATTTATTTTTTTTAAATATAAAATAGTCTCCTGGCGAAAATTAAATGATTTGCACAGTCACGAAGTTAGTCGAACAAGTGTATTAGGTTGTCTGTAGACGGAAATGTTCTTTAGAATGCTTGTGCAAGCCTTTTGAAGATGCTACGCCACCACAACAATTGTGGTTCATAAGCAAATTAATTGTGCATAACCCAAAAGCGTAAACAGACCATTCAGTCCTGCAGTTTCGGGAAAAGTGCGACAAATTGTTGTTTGAATGCATTGAATTTTATTTCCATTCAGTTAAATGAAGATTTTGGTCGAGCTTTGATAAATTCACGTACAGTTTTGATGGTATCTTCTGTAATTACAAATTTTGCTAAAGTCTTCACAATATTTGAAGCACGATACCACTCGTGGACTCGATTACAACATAAACACACTTCTTCAACAATCGAAGCGTTTCGGTAAAGGGTTTATCAAGTTTAAAACAAAAACAATATTCAGTTTTGCACCTGAAATACAAAAATAATGTGACTGATAATGCAATTACAGTAAAACCCCGTGAAACCACGCATCGGTGTACCGCGGAATCGGGTATACCGTGGTGACTATCATGTCTCCCGACATTTAAACCACCCTTTATCATTACCATTTAAGGAGATTCATTATCTACCACTGTAAATAAAGCCAGCCCGTGCACACAAATATTCTAGCCAAAGAGCACCTATCCCCCACCAGACACACTTAACAGATAAAGCCCTGTAATAGACGTGATGTACGCATTTTTCATGCTTTTTCTGTTTTTCAACCTGGAACATATAGCTTAATTTCAAAATCAGGTGCGATCGCCCCGACTTGTTTCTCTTGACATATTCCATAGTGAGAAGTGCGTTCCTCCCCTTCAAAATCTAATTTTTCTTAAGACCTCGCCCCCTTCACAATCCTATGATGATAACAAAGATTTTTAAGCACCCATTTTTCTCGGAACACAATTGGTTTATAACCTATCGCTCGATAGACTAATTGCGCAGCTGAGATGTGTGCTTCTTGCACAGCAATTACAGTGAATAAAATGGCAACAAAGAAGAAAATAAAAAAAATTATACTATAGGGGGAAAAAGTTACGCGTAATTTATAAAGTTTAAAATGATGCAACGAAAGCGAGTATTATTTCGTGAATATGGTTCCGCGGTATAGTTTCACTATACTGCGGTTATGTTATAACGCGGGTCCCTAGACACCCGCGTTTTGACGGGGCTTTACTATACTAACTTTCTACAGTACCGCTAATTCGGACAGAAAACCAATGAATGACCGCAAACAGCTATTAGTCAGTAACTCCATCTGAATGTGACATGTTGAATAAATAATGGTTACTTTGAGACTTATAGCAATTTTATCGGTTCGATAATTCACGTACGCGCGAAATATAAGTATTACATATTGGATCAGCCATCGTCTTTGCAGATGAAAATCTTGTACGAATTCAACTTCGTCTAAAAAATGCGGGAACATCCTTATAGCTCAGTGTCGAACTGCGAGACTACTTTATAGCGTTGTGCATATGGCGTAAGCGTAAGTTCACATGTCAGAGTTGCCAACATGCTTAAATTTTAAAAATCTGTGAAGTTCTTGACATAATTTAAATATTTTTGAAACAAAAAATAGAGTTAAATTTCAGCTGAATTTTAAGATATAACTTGATGTTGTATGAAATTTTTTGCTGAAGTTATTCAAGTGAGATTCAGGAACATGAAAAGGCGCAGATTGATAGATTGTTGGGAACGATAGATACATCATTTTGAAAAACTTCTTTTAGTAGGATCGATGTGTGTCTAACAGATAAAACCTTCATTAAGTAATAAAATATTTACATTTATGTAACAACTGTTGAACTTTGTAGATGAAATGCTCGGATTATCGCCCATTTATGGAAAACATATGCCTTACGCCCCACCCCCATATGTCAGTGAAAATAATATTATAAAAATAATAAAATGATAATGTGCAAAATATTTGTTGCCTTAGAAATCACGTTAACATATTAACTTGAAAAGTTACAAAACAGTATATTGGTTTTTGACGTTTGTTAAATTAAAAAATAAAATCTTAAAATGTAGTAATAACCATTTGATAGCATAAACATGAAAATAAAATTCCATAAATGTGGTTCTGGGTTCAGGGATACAACCAGAATCCCAGTAAACATTTTGAGGGCTTAAGGGTTTATGGTTAAAAGGAACTTCTTTAGCAAAACAAAAAAGAAGCATACGGTTGCAAGTCATTGGATTGAATCACTATGCTTTTATACTATAGATTTCCTGGTTCGAAACTGTTTATAGCTGGAACACAATAAACATAAAGCCAAACCAATCCGGAGAACTCATATGGTATTTTTTTTTGCTCGAAATATTCTTTAACTCGAGGAAAACATCATTTTGGGTGTTTTGGATGATTATTGGAAAACATCCTTTTGGATGTTTTCCAATAATTTAGAGATGAAATGAAGAAATAATAAACAATTAAAAAATAATAATAATGTTAGCAGATTCGTTTAGTTCTGGGAAAATTTCATGCGATGTTTTGAAATGAAAAAAAAAGTGAAATGTCAAATGTCATAAAGAAAAAAAGCACTGCAAATACAAATATGTTTCGTAATAAAAATAAAATAATCCTTGTGCATATAAATTAGTACAAAATACAATGTAAGAGGAATCATTTGCTACGATTGCGAAGCAAATATTTACCCGTGACTGGTATAAGTAAAAGGGAGTATAAATTTTAAGAAGAGAAAAAAAAAATGTTTAGAAATTTATCTTTGCCATTTATTTTCGCTTAAGACGTAATTTGCTCGATGTTACGCTCCCTTTGGAATGTTTTATTTGATTAATAGCACAATTTATCTTTACCCGTTTTCTGTTTAAATTATTTGGATTTAAAAAAAAACGTAGCTTTGTGTATGTTTTTGTTTTTATAAACTTGTTAAGAATGAAAAAAAAGATGCAGTTTTTTTATGCTTTACTATTCTCCAGAATGGCAAAGTCATATTTTATTTCTAAAATATGTAGCTACAGCTCGTTATGAATCTTCCTATGTTTACCATCATCTAAATCAGTTGTTCTGCAAGATTCGGAAATATCTACCAGCTTTAATGCCAAAAAATCAAAATTTAATTATTTTCTTTTTGCACCATTGTTTATCCTTCGGCTTAGAGAAAAAAGGTATTAATGCTTAATTTGTGCATAAATATTTATTGCTGCATCCTTTAATGTTTTTCTTCATTCAATTATTTGTAATTGAGCCTTTAAACACATACACATGCAGAAGTTAAATGCATTTGTTAAAATCATGTATGTATATAAATGGTTGTGATTGCTATGATTTTCAAGATATTCACGCTGAATAGATAAATAAACTTAGAAAACAAAAAAAGAAAAGTAATATGAAAAATTTAAAATAAAATCATGAAAATATCATAAAAGATTTTTTTTTTTTTTTTTTGTAGGAAGAGGGATTTAAACTGTCGACTTTCACTGCTTAGAAAAATATAATTTCCAAAATCTACATAATTAAAGTTACATTGTCTACAGGTCACTTTGAACTATTAACTATATGATGTTTTTAGTCATATTCAGTTTTTCTTTGATTTAAAAGGAAATAACATTTTATATTATACACTTAGGTATTTATAAATATATTTTTTTTCGCAATAAAAGAAGAAAACTTATGTCTTCTTCTTTTATTGCGAAAAAAAAACTGTGTATCGTCATAAAATGTATGTCACAAGACTTGAGTGATGCACAAAAAAATACCTGAACAAAAGGGAGCACATGATTTACGACGATCAAAAGTATTTCTTGAGTGCTAAGCTCAGACATTTAGAAAGTCAAAACAACTCATTAACAGTTCATGTACGTTCCAGGGTTTCTTTTCTGCAAAAAATAAAGAAATTTAAGAAAAATTAGAAACACGAGTTATAAGAAACTTTTTTTAGTAGGAAGAGGGATTTAAACTAGATTTCCACTCATTAGTAAAGTAGAGTTTTAAGAATGTACATAATTAGTTACTTTGCATCACTTTGAATTATTACTAATGCACTTGTAATTTACGTCCGGACTTTCACAGCTAATCTAAGTTTCAATTCATTAAAATGAGAAATGATTTCTACACCTTGATACGATTTGATGATGTTTTTCCTCGATCATCTTCACGGTACGAGCTGATTAAATCGTATGCTTGAAGTTGGTTGTAAATTCAAATAAATTAAACAGACTGAATGCAGTTACGAAATTTTAAGGAAAGATTTTATTTAAAACTTTTATGAAGATTACTATTAATGCTCTTGTTTTATACTAACCATTTGTTTTTTAAGCAACGAGTTTCAAAAACTTTTTGTATGCATTTCGCTGAACGATACATTAATATTAGATTTACCTATAAACCATTCCCTAGTAGATTAATATATCAACACACGCTCTGATGAAGGGAGATGTGTTTGTCGTTGACCGTATTCAAATTCTGTCTCAATTTAGGTGTGTAATATAATGACATTGTATCGTGATCTTTAGAAACCCTGAATTTGAATTTTAAAGCTTCTATCAAATTACGTGAATTTGCAACGTTTGATGGTAACTCGGCGCAAATTACTATGAATAAACGCCTACATAAACTTACGCAAAATATGTAAATGTTTACTAACAATACAAGAAAAAGTATGCATATGCGTTTCCATGTAGGGATAGGTATTTTTTTTCTTGAAATTTGGCACAAAATTAGTTAGGAGCTAGGCGATGTGCATCTTTTAATAAGTTTCTTCTTTTTTCTAAATTTCGAAGGCATTTTTTTTATTCCCCTTTAAAGCAAATGTTTACACATGAACTCGCTGCTAGCAAGCAGATAAAAAAGACTTTAATTTGTATGCAATGGAAAACCCGGATTGTTGTTCCACATGTTATGAAAAGTGCACAAATCTTCTACGACCCACATAACATATTTTTTTAATTTCTCCCCCTCCGAAAAAAAGGGGGGTAAAAAGAAAAAGAAAGCGTTGAAAATGTTTGTTAAGTTCAATTCCTATGAATATTTTTAAACATTCTAGAGGTTTAATAAAAAATATATTTTTACTAAACACACGCACAAATGTTATTTTTTTAATATTTAAAAATTTAACTAAAACTGTAGGTGCTAATTTTCAACTACTTTATATCTCTCTTTTTTCATTTTTTATTAAAAATCTGGTTGCGGTATCGGCTTTTGACAGATATAATGAAATATTCTAAGCATGTTAAATTATATTTTAAGAAAAAAAGGTACACGGTGTTATTTAACTGTTTTCTTGTTAATGACTTGTGCTACTTTGTTTAAGATATAAAATGCGTGTAAGACTTTACAACATTAGAACAATGTATCATTTTTATAACAATTGTTTAAATTTAAACTGAAAATACGCGCTGCAATCCCCTTGGATATTTTAGAAACAAATTAACGAGGGCCATAAAAAAGTAGTATGAAAGTATAAAATACTGTTTGGTTTTATATATAATTATTATTTCAAGATGCCTAACCAGTAAAGATAAATACTTTTACTGAAAGAAATTCTCCTTACCACGTTTGATAGCATCCTCACTAATAGCCTATTTCATATTAATAGTTTGCATTACTAATTCAAACCAATCTCCCATGACATTAACACATCAAGGAACATACATATGCCTAAATATATTCATATTGAACATTGGATATATGTACTATTGTAATAATCAATAGACATAATACCAAAGCCTTGATTGCCCAGTTGATCTGAATTTCCAGATGCATGTCCAAGTATCATTTGACATGACTTTAATCGCTTGAACATAGCAGAGTAAAATCATATACGCATTTATTTATTTATTTATTATTAATATTAATGAAACAACATTTTTCATGTCTTGCGTATTTATTGTTCTAACTAACGATGCTTTTGCAAAGTTCAAAAAAGCTTAGCTTCTTTCACAACGTTATTTTCGTATTCCTTTTTTGTTACCATTGTCAATATCGCTCATCTCATTGGCGAAGTTTTGCGTTTCCTAAGTTCGGTTGAAATGTTGTTATAAGTAAACAGTGTCTTAAAGCCTGTCATTCCCGTGCCAGTCTTCTGCACTGGGATTATTTTCCCCTACTTTACTACCATTTTAACATTCATTAAGCTTCTTTTTTTGTGTGTATGCTCTGTTTTTGATAACGTGAATCAGTTTTTGTGAAAATCTTTGGAGATGTGTAAGTGAGAATCTATCTGTTGTTGCGACGCATTAAAAAGAACAAAAAAAAAGTTGTAATTATTTATTTTATTTTTTGTTGCCTGTTACAGCTAAAAAATGGTCGCATATATTCCAGTCTTTACAATGCTTTTTCTTTTCATTCTTATGGGGCTGCTTAAAGTCACTAACCTTTGCAGACCTAGTGCATTCCCCGGAAACCGGCATTCATTCTTTCAAGAACTACCACTATTGGGGACTGCTATTACCACTTAAGAATTTTGACGCTCAGTTTCGCCCCAGATGGTGGTACCTGAGCTTTAAATGATGCTAAACTGCACTAGGAATTTTATTTAACGGAGAGTATCTGAGCCAAGCAGATACTCAAGTGATCTTCAACATGCCGCATAATCATACAACACGGGCGCTGACGATTTTCTACATATTGAAAATCCACTATCTTGGACCAGGTTTGATCCTGTGAACTTGGACGTACGAGGTCGGCGCCGCTCTGCCTGATGTCCTCACAATGTAGACCGGTAAAAAATTGTGTTCTGAGATTTTCTCCTTAGAATTACGATCTGTAAGATGATGTATATTATGAAAATATATCGGATAGACATGTTTATCCTGCGATAAATTACTTTACTGACCGTCTTACTTGCTAGTCTATAAAGTAACTTCAGGCAGGAAAGAATTAACGTAAGAAAAATTATCAATTTCATGGAAGTAAAAAAAAAAAAGGTCACGTGCAGCTTTTTTTAAATAAAGAATTATTATTAAAATAACTCTGAATGGCGGCTTGCCCTTGAAACCGTTCTGTCATTTTTAATTCCGCCCTTTAATGTTGCTTTTACTCTTTGTGAACTTTACTATGTGAAAAGTGAATTTTCTGTATAAAAACAATTACGTAAGGGCATCAATTTATACTTTAAATGGAATAAAGGTTTAAGAAGAAGCATTGTAGTTTCCTCGAAACCTTAAGCACATTTATTAAATTTAGTTTTACATTTAATAAATTTATTTTTGGTAAATAAATTCGGTTAATAAAAACATGTATGAATTAAATCGATATAAGTGATAAAGATATTACAAGTTTAACTATTAATATACCAAGCACTTTTCGCGTACATAAATTATGAAATGTACGCCAGTCATTTTCTAAAACAGCAAGATCCTTTCTTCACTTTAAACCTTTATCGAACCAGTTTTTGTCAACGAATAAGAAAACAAAAATGAGAATTTTCTCAAAGAGACTTCACGCGCGAAGAAAATGCAGAAATCTCTTCTCCTGTCAACACAAACATCAGAAAGAGAAATAGTTCCATTAGTTCTAAGCCGATGTCGGGAGGACGGACGAGAGAAGAGAAATCAAAAGTTTTCCAACAATTTCAGATATTTCTGTTTCCTTTCCCGGACATTGAAGGAAATACGCAGCTCGAATATATATATATAGCTATAGTATATATTTTTACTAAAAGAACCTGTTGGCTTACTACTTAAAAAATCACCCTTACTTTCATTGCATTTGTGTTTAAATAATCATTAATAGAAGGAAACTGAAGTACAGTAAAATTACCAGTTAAAAATTGCTTTAAGAATTTCATAAGCAAACTTTAACATAATTTTGTTTCTCAAACGAATTTTAATATATTTATTTAAGAGATTTTTTTTACATTATATCATTGCTTCTTTTATAATTTTTCTTTGTTTATTTTTTCCTCCTTTTCTCTCTCTCTCTCTATCCCCTTTCTTTTTCTTTTTTTGTTTTTGATGTTGCGGAAACGAAGACTAAAACCAGATTAGTTGAAATGTATTCTTAAATGTTTCTAAGATTTTGTTTCTCTAATGGTTATATTTGACTCACTGTTTTTGCACTGTAAGCCATTTCTGTAAAAGCACAGAAAGGAAACTGAGTGCCTCTTTAAATGTGTTTTAATTCAATAATCTAGTTTCATGATAACAGTTTCTCAATAAAATTATTGTCTCCCCGCAATCTGCAAAACTACAGAGAAAGATTTGCTAAGTTACGTAAAACTGAACTCATGAGATCTCTGACTACCAGTTTGAAAGTTGTTAACACAGCGATTCTCAACCTGTGGGGCGCGCCCCTTAGGGGGCGCGAGCACATGAGAAGGGGGGTGCTAGAATATCCAAGAGAAAATATTACTTTAAAAATTGATTAACTGACTGAAAGAAAAGCACACATACACGTAGAAAACAAAATACATTTCGATATATTTAATAACTTATTAAAGTAAAACAAATTACTAAAATAAACTTTCTCAATCAAAATCTACTAAATTAAAAACAAATTCAATAATTATTAGTGACTTCCTTGGGCCTGTCTTTCAAAACAGAGTTTTTCAAAGGAAGGCTTAATATTAGAAATAGCCACTCTCAGTTGTTTCTATATTTAGTCGAGATCTATAATTTTTCAAATACGCCTCAATAGAAAATCCAGTTTCACAAAAGTAGGATGTTGAAAATGGTAATAGAATGCGAAATGGCCTTTGTTTTTAGTGCAGATAAATCATCATCTACCCCTGCCCAAAATTCAAATAGTGATTTATTACTAAATTAATTTTTTTACTACATTACTCCTTTTTACTCTTGTTTTGCCAGTTAGTTAAAGATAATTCAAAAACAGAATCCAAAGTACTCAATATACATTAATGTTGTATACATTTTATGGTGAAGGGGGGGGGCGATGAAAATTTTAATAGAAAATTGGGCCGCGAATACTGAAAGGTTGAGAAACGCTGTGTAACAAATGCATACATAATGCGTTTGGGGGGGGGGGGATGCGTTACTATCAATTTAATAAACATTGTCAAAGATTCATTTTATATTGTTGGCGTATAATTGAACTTCAGCTCCAGTGAGCACCCTGCTAGATCTCGGCAGCCACCCTTTCCGTCTGCGGAAGCACAGGAATCGGAACATCGTTGATCAACTGAACTCGCTTTTGACTTTGTGTAAGGGGGGTAGTCATTCAGCGTACTCACATATGGCGCCACAACTGCGGCGCATTAGCTGTTGCAATCAATTTGCAGAATGGGCTCTGTTTTTTATTCTCTGTAACTTTCTTATTAAGGCTTTGTAGTTTCTTGTTTTTAAGTTAACTTTAGGTTATACTCCGGATAAATCATTTCCAGGAGAGTTTCATGTATTTGGGGGGGGAGGTATTTTTAGTACGCTGTAAACGTAATAATGTGGTACTTTAAAGATTTTACCTATTTTCTGAAGCAAATATTTGTATTGGTTTTTCAGTTGTAATGAATAAAGTATGTATATTATATTAAACACTTAAATCCGTTATTGCTATAATTTTTCTTCACATTTTTTAAGTTTCTAACTACTTACTTAAAAACATTTGGTGTGTTTCACAAAAACATATATGATTTTAAACGAATGTAACCAATTGGTTGTATATCGTACGAAGAACCATTAATAATTTCTGCTACAAAGTTAACTTTTATTTCGTTGAAAGCTTCCTCTCTGCTCCTAATCCTGCATCAGTAACCTCACCGGGAACTCTGATCATCCTGAAAATCTTACTTTCTTCGCTTACATAGATCATCAGCGGAATAGTTGTCCGGAAGTTTCATACGTGACTTTGAAAATGTGGTACAATATTATCTAAGTAGGTCTCTAATCTGGTATTAGAAGTGAAACCGAAAACTTTTAAAAGGAAATTCAACTTTATTTGCGCAGCATTAGCTGTATCAGTTTTATAAGTGGTAGGAATTTCGTAGAAAGAAGTGTATATGTTGTTCTAACATGTTACAATGAATATTTTCCTCGACATTGAAGAAAAGTCTTCTAAAAAGGAATGCTTTGACGCAAACGTTTGTTTTTGCACCTAATAAGCAACCTGAATAAACAGGCAGTTACAGATTTTCCCTATGGATGATAAAGAAATAAATATATCTTAGTTTCAAATTATTCTTCTTATTTTTATTTTTCTTCTGTTCTTTATGTTTCTTTTTTCTTCTATTTGCAAAATCAAGTTTGAATTTTATTTATGTATAATTATATTTCTTCTTCTTATAAAATCGCGCTTGAATTTTTTTGTTTTGGAAATAAAAAAAAGGTTATTTATTATTTTAGTTTAGAACTGACAAAATTATTTAAAGAATTCCCAATGATAATATCTTTATATTATGTTTGCTTTTAATCACTTTATATATATATATATATATATATATATATATATAAGAGAGAGAGAGAGAGAGAGAGAGTGAGAGATTTATTATTATGTACAATAATTTTTAATTTCGTTCTTAAATATTTTCATTCGTCCAATGATTATAATATTTAAAACTAATTTAAGCTTGTGTAGTATAAAAACAAGAACGAAAGAAACTTATTTAGGGCAATATACACGAAAAAATGTGTACGTTTTATTAAACGTGACGTAACTCTTAGAACCTCAACGCTCATAAAAATTATAAATGAAAGCATACCAAACTTCATTAGGTTTAGACTCTTTTATATTTTCTGCTAAGTACAGTGATTTATTACGAATTAATATTATATTTCACGTTTGATAAACCTAATTTATTTAAACTTGCTGGTTCATGTCAAGTATGTGTTTTTTTTAAACCTGAAGAATCACGGCAGCATACACTTCCAATGTTTTTATTTTAGTATTTTGGACTTCGGGTGCAAAAAAATTAAATAATAAATTTTAAAAAAGCTAGTTTGTCCCAACTTTAAGTTCTCTTTTGATTCTCAAATGTGTATTTTTGCACTTGAGCCTTCCGAAGCTTACAGCTGAAGAGTTTAGAAACATTCTGAAGTTTTCGTATTTACAATATTCAAATAGAGGACAAAAGTTTGACAAAGGTTTTACTGCTTTATTTATGAAACCATTAAAATTAAAAAGATGTGAACAGTGCTCTATGAAGTTTATCCTTCAACTCATAAGAGTTTTCATTATCTGAGTTCTTTCGTTTAAATTATTAGGCTTACTTTGAAATGACGACATAAATTTTTTGCTAAACATTTTTCTTCTTCTTAATTACATATAATGTAAATAACTTTCTCGGCCCTTTTAGAAACGCATCAAGAACCAAAAGTAAGTTATACATTACCCAACTCCATCTATGTTTCATCCAAATCATTCCGTAAACTATAAGATCTTGCAGTGGAGAAAGCTTTTTTTTTTTTTACCTTTTTTCTATTTTCAAGATAAATGTGGTTGATTTTGCTAAGCTGAAAAATTAACTAGCTGTACGAAAAAATGCTACTTACATTGTATATATAAGTTAAAATTATGTTAGTACAATATTTTTTTCCTAGAATTAAATACAATACAATACTAGGTCAAGTTTAACCACGTTCTCACTAAAGACGAGATATAGAAAAAAATGTTGTGTTATACTAGGACTACCAGTACGGCATTGACCACGTTAAAAACTTTAAAAAGTCGTATGAGGTAAACTTTAGGAATTTAAATTAAAAAAAACCGCCTATGGAAACTGGTATTTCCGTCACTCGGCTGCACTTGATAAAAATCTAAAAGAAGTTGCCTTGACGACCTTTCAATATAATTTTTTTGAAAAAAATCAGCAAATACAAATATATACATTTATATGTATTTATATTTGTGTGTGTGTTTATAGTTTATCATAAAAATTCGTGAATAAAAAATAATTAATCAGTAAAATAGGTAAATAAATACATAAATAAATCTTGCAAAATAATAATAATAAATGAAATAAGTAAATGCAGCTTCCTACGACGGCAAACGGTTGCTTCACTTATATACGCAGAAAATGTGTTCCCGCAAGAGCTTCCCATTGTTATAAATTTGAAAAACAAATGATTTGAGGCCACTCTTTTCAAGCAAATTCAAATTTAGTCAAAGAAAAATGCTGTCGCTGTTCATTTCTTTAATTCCAAAAAAAAAAAGAAGTAATCAGATCATTGAAGTGCATATAAGTTATATAAAACAACGAGAACTTCCCTCTTTTCAATTAAAATTAAATAAATAAATAGTTCGATAAAACCAGTTTTAGAATAAATTCAATTTTTACTTGAAAACCTTGGTTCAAAGAAAAGAGATAATTTCAATTTCAATACTGTAGAAAAGGACATTCTTTAATTAAAAACGCATATGATTCTTTTTTCATTTGTATCTTGAAGGAACTTCTTTTAAAAACTAATTTATAAGAAATCGCATTGCAATATTAAACCGATTCAAAATTAAAAACATTATTTCTTTTTAATATATGAAATAAAGAACAACTTACAATGTTTGAATTATACACTTATTCAAAAATTAAATGTAACCTTCGAATGACGGAAGTATCTTCCAAGTGATTAATCTTCATAAATTGCAGTGCTTTTCAGTATTGTTATGGCTGAGTTGTACGTTATCTTATTACTAATCCTTAACTTATTGGTTCCTCCATGTAAAAAATATGTTTACAAAAATTTACATCTTTATTGATCCGTACATGACCCTTTCTTTGCGCAAAAAGTTGAAGTATCGATTTTGTATGTGATGAATTTTTGTAACATGTAAGTAAAGGAATACTTCTTACGTAGATATTATTTCAATTAGAGTACAATGGAAGGCATTTGAGGAAGCACTTTTGCTACTCCACAATGTTTATCGCCGCAGGTAATGTGTTTTTTTGTTATACATATGTGTTGTTGTTGTCGTGTCCTCGTGCGTAGCGAGGAAGAATGGGTAGGTTGCTCCTGAGTCTAACGGGGTCCTTATAGGCAGGAGTTCAATTTCCGCCAATTTGAAAGGTTTCTTAATTTTTTGAACCAGTTCCCAGACGAGAGACCGTTTTACTTGGAGGACATTGGAGCCACGACCTATTTAACGCGCACCAGTTCCCTTTAGCGTATACGGACTACAGCAACTAGTCGCGAGAGGCTGTCCCCCTCCCAAACAGTGACCTAAGTCGATGTTGCTTCACTTTCAGTTATCTGCGGGACTCAAGCTTCTACCGACTGGCCCACTGCGGGACTACATATGTGTCAAACACTGTAAAAAAAATCCGTAAAAGGTCAAAAAAGACTCTGAGTGTTTCTCTAAATTTAAGAACTAGTTTCAAATCAATTAATCCAGGTTTTTAATAACAGTTTCTCCGTAAAATTCTTGGTTTTACGTACTCTGTACAGTTACAGAGAAAGATGTGTTGAGTTACGTAAAACTGGACACTTTAGATCTCTTAGTTAAAAGATTGTAAGTAAATGAAAAATTAGACATTTCAGATCTTTCATTACGGGTTAAAAAATTGTCAAGCAATGCATTACATTGCTGGCGGACAGTTTGTTTCCAGCTCTAGTGAGAAGCATCAAGCTCTCGGCGGCCAATCCTTCAACTCAGGAGGCATCTTCGGACGAACGACATAAGGCACAGGAATCACAACAGCTTGGGCGCAACTGAACTTACCTACGAAATCATGTACCAGATATAGAAATTCAGCATACTCACAGTTGGCGCCACTAATCTGCTGTTTATTTTCTGTTGCTATCAGGTTGCACGATGTTCTTTGCTTTTTGTTCTTAGTAATTTGCCTTTTTGAAAACTTTGTAGTTTCCTGTTTTTTGATTTCTGATTTTTTACATCAAGCTCCGGGTGTAAAAAACCCCCAGATTCTCATGTATTTGAAAGGAAAAAATTTTACAGTGTATGTGCTATTTGGTATTCATAGAAAGTTTTATTTCTAATGTATTAAGCCCGTAACAATGTAGTCCATAGGTAACAATAGGCAGAGTTTTGTGATACACGCCTATCAATAACTTTGCTTCTGCGAGGTTCAAATTGTTTCAGTTTCTTTTTATTTCTTAATATTTTCAAACAACCAGCACAAGAAACCTAACAAATCAGTCTAGACACCTACTGAAAAATCTTATTTCATTGTAAATCACAACGTCATGATGAAGTACAGTTGCCGGAGCTTTAAGACGTGACCTGAATGAAATGTGAAGCTGAATCCCAATGCAGCATCATGATAGGTACGGATATCAAAGAAGATACTAAAAACGTAATATGATTTGACGCGAAACGCATCGATGAAAAGTCCAGCTCTTAATGATAGCCTTGCGAAGGTTCAAAGTTTTCATGTCTGACATTATGTTGTGATTTTACGAAACACAAAATTTACTGCTAGTATTTTCAGTATATTAAACGAAATAAAATTTACATTTGATAAACTTTTTATAGCTGTAAAAAGAATTCCAGAAAATAGCTTTATTGTGTGAGCATTTGTCTAAGAGTATTAAGTGTTCGTACCAACATTTTCTTCTCTGCAAGCTTAAAACTCATGATATAATAGATCAGTTGTTTTTTGCATCTTTTATTATTAAAAGTTATTTCACATCGCTCAAGCGTTAATCATTTTAAATGCCAAGTGATGGAAAAATAGCCTTAAGAATAGAACATGTCAGTGTTCTTATAATGCTGTAACTCACGATGAGCAGTTACCCTAGAACTTCTTTCTCCCAAGAAAAACATTTATCATGTTATGTGATTTAAGGTTTATTGTACATTCACGAATACTTGAATTGCTTGAACGCCCACGAAGACTGACAGGATAACAAGTTATGCAACTCACGACATTTTTTTCTTTCAGAAGATCTGAGGTAAAAGGCTCATAAATTTTACCCATATTTATAGCTACAGAGTTTGATTTTGTTTCTTTTTTTTCAAATAAAACTATTATTCAAGCTAAATTTATATATTTTTAAAAGTAGTTGAAGTGTTCATTGTTATTCCTCCAAAAATGTGAGAATAGAAATGTGGACACGAATGATCAGATGGATCCACTTAAACCCACTCTCAATGCACTATTACAAACATCATTATAAATTAGGAAATTCATTTTAAATTTGGATGTGAACTGTGTACTTTTCCTTTCAAAATTTTGTCTGGAATGTTGTTATGATCTTTCTAACGTACATATACAGAAAACGTCCATGTATAATTTTTTGTTTGAAATGTATTTTATTTTAGTTTATGTTGTTTTTATAATGTTCTTGTTTCCTCATGATATATATTTTTTTGGCTCATGTTGTAATTAAAGAAAAAGAAGTGATAGCAAAAATATTTTTTCTGCGGACAATCTTTTAAGTAAAAGCTATAAGTTCAAGATTTACTGTACATTAAAAATACTATAAATGAACAATTTAATGTACCTAAGTGTTTTATGTTTCTAATAAATATGTGTGAATTATTGTATGAAGCTTCTAAATGAAACCCTGATGGGACCACGTACTTACAAAGCAAATAAATAAAATAATGAAATACTAATTGGAAAAAAAATCACAAGACTATCTAAAAATCACAGGACATAATGCGTCATAAACGCATGTAAAAAAATATAACTTTTAATAAAATAAAAACTTATTCATTCAAGAATGTAAAAAGATAAAATACATAGAAATTAAAAGTATTATCAACACACATAATTATGTAAATACTAATCATAGTTAACAACAGAATCTGAACACTAAAAAGGAGCTGTGGAAGATAACTAAAGTTTAAAAAGCTTGAAAAGAAACGCCTATTTAAATTATGTGCACGCCAGATAGACCATGATTAATAATTTTATTCACCTCCAATGTATGATTCAAAGTACGATGTCTCTTTTTTATTCTCTTTTTTTTTACTGTTGTTGTTGTCGTCGTGTTGTTCTTGCTTTACTGAGCATTCAAAGAAAGAAAACGTAAGAAGCACAAAATCTAGTTTTTGAAAATTCAATTGAAAAGTCAAATAGCTTCCATAAGAACGTTTTGCAGCACAATTTTTTACATAATTTTTATGATTTAAGCTGTTACTTTGAAAAGTTTCTATTTATTACAAACGCTTCTGTGTGTGGCTATTAGAACTTCAGTTACGATGGTGAGGATTTTCCATCTGTGTTGCCATCGGACGTGATTTGAAATTTCTAAAATTGAATGAAAGCGACTCAATTTGTGTGTGTGCCTGTTCACTGCTCAAGTTCATTTATGACTGAATTCTAGGTTTTGTCCACTGGTTAATTTGGGATAAAAATTAAACGACTTATTTATTTTTGTTTAAGCAAGTTTTCGGTACCCCCCTCATTTCTCTATTGATTACAAAACATATATATTTTGTGTTAAATATTATTATTCGATGCAATATTATTAGTTGATATATCTTTTATATTTTTGTGGCAAGATTTGTTTAAGAATCATCATAACAGTAATATTATATTCATGTTATTTAAGTTGCTGCTGGTCCACTGAGACGGTGTTGTTTGGAGATTCAATGATCTTTCCTAAATTGGTTCCAAGAAAGGGACAGCTCTAATTATAAAAACGCTTATTCCTTTTTAATACTAGGGTATTTTGTCCCTTTTAGTTAATTGTTTTCTTCAATACCATATCACGTGCTTTCGAGGCTGTATTGGAACAGTTTATCATTTATTGCATACACTTTTGACGCAAACTTACAGTTTTTTTTTTTTGTCTTTGGATAGAAACTGGACTCCTTTTAACAGAGTATTCTTTTTTTCTCTCTCTCTCTCTCTATTTAAAATTGACGTGTTTTTCCTTATAAGAAGTTTTTCAACGGTAATAAAAAATAGTCCCCAAGAAAAAACACACAATCCAAATAATGTCACGTGAAGCCAATGAAAATACCCGAAAAAAAATTACCAAGTGATGTTACTCCGACCTGAGACATACAATACCAATTAATTTCGTATGCGTTTTAAAAAGGTGTATATACTATTCAAACTAGTTTGTATTAAAATTAAAATTTGAAATATATATTTATGTTTGGGAACAAAACAAGTAGTTACAATTCTACTTTGCATTGAAACACATTTTTGTGATCTACATTTATTAGTCAACATTTCAGTAAATAACCAAATTATACGCAGTTCCATCCACATCTTAAACAAAAAATTGGACTTGGGGAGTACCATGGTTTGTTCTTTTTTTTGACTTAAACAAAATGCAGTACCACTGAATGTTTAATGCTAATACAAGATAGTAAACGATTAAAAGGGCGGAATTAAAGAAAAACTACTTTCCACGCGTTCTATCTTAACTTCCTACAATCACCCATAAAATTCTTTATTCCCAGAAAAAATTTATTGCACCCTGTGATTTAGGCCGCTGCAGTGCCTATATGCAAAGAAGTGGGAACCATACCTCAACGCACTGCAGAGGACGACAAAATAAGTTCCTTTTACCACTATTTTTATCTTCAATGAGTTTAAATTTTATGCTCGTGGTGAGGAGCTCGTAAATTTATCTGTACTTCGAGTTCGCATAAAATATCTTTTCTAAAAATGTGTTATATTTTGAATAAATATGGGTGCAATTTCTAGGCGAAGGAATTTCAGATAAAGAAAAATAAGATTTTTTGTTATTATTTCTTCTTTTTCTTATAGTTTTGTCATGCATTTTAGAATTACTATTAACTGTCAATATTTAAAAGTAAGCAATAAATGAACCAGCACGTTGTGGGAATTCTAGGACCAACGAATTGAGAGTTCATAATATGATGTATTCTCAAGAGATGGCGCCAAGTAAATAATCAGAGGACGTTAAACGTCTGTCTGTGAGTCAGTAGACATGTTTTAATGTTTAAAGCAGTTACATAATAACATCTTCTGGTGTTTCTCATTTTGTAATCGGTTATGTTTGTCCTTGTATTAAAAATGTTTTCTGTATCGTTAAAGATAAAACCTTAAGTAGCCATAAGACCTGCTAGAAGATGCTAATTTTAGGAGCCCAATGAGCTTTGGATAATGAGGAGGAAACTGCTGAAAAGGATGCGGAATTAGTTGTCGTAAGTTAGTTGCTAATAGTAAAGTCAGTATTTGTGATACTATAAGGGAAAAGTCTTTCCTCTCCTCAAACCTCCTTCCCTATTAGCACTAGGCCTAAGGAATGCCCTGCATCCGGGGGAGAGGTAGTGGGGTCCACGGATTTTACATGCACGTATCCCCAAGTATATATGGTGGGTCCTCAGCGAGTATTGAACACGTGACCTTCCAGGTGGAAGTCCGACGTCCTCATCAATAGGCTACCACGGCCTTCATTGCGGAAGAGTCTGGTAAGGGCTAGGTTCTGAAAGGGAAACTCAGAAAAGGATGGACTGTTTTGAAAGGAAAATGCAGTTACTCTTCATGTGAGCACTAATGCTGTTGGTTGGAAATTATAAATGAGGACTATACTAAGGAATGGCAGTTCCTCTTGGACAGTGAAACTAATTTTTCGACTGATCCGCGTAGTTGTTTTTTCTCACTAGGTACGTGGTGCACTGGAATAGGTTCATGAAGAGGCAGTCTCTATATAAAATTATTTTTATTCTCAAACAACACGAAATCTTATTTTACACATACTACATTAGCTATGGCAGTAATGCTGTTTGCTTAATCTCCAAAAACCAAGAAACTTTTTAAATAAATGTTTCATTCTTATCCTTTATCTTTTTATCATGATTATTACATACCTAGAGCATAGTCTATCTGCATAATTTTATTTCACTTTTTTAAAATTACTTTAATTGACTAAATTTTCTGATGACGAAGAAAAAAGGTTTTGTTTTGCTGAAGAGAGGTTTGTCCAGAACGGAATGAGTTTACAATTCTTAAGAATTTTAACATTCAATAAGTTATTTCTACTGACCATTTACTTTAAAACTTGAACTTTTTTATTATTATATGCATATTAATCAACACACACCAGTATTTTAAATAGTACGAAATTCTCAACTATGACTATTTTACCCTTTTCCAAATCAAGAAATATTCGTCTTTAGAACATACATATAGCAACGTGTAATAAATAATTAACGTTACATTGCTTAGGGGTATTTTCTGATAACGTTCATAATAAAAAATATGTCATATTAGAGCAACTTTTTTGTTTCAAAATTTAGATTATACATAGTTTTCTTTTAGCAAATAAAAGTAATTAAAACAATTGTTTTACATGAGATTAAGGTCGCTCAGAATCAGACAGTATAAAACAAATTTTTTAAATCAAATTTATTTTATAGGAAGTATTCAAGGGGAAGAGACACAACAGTGAGACAGTTACCAGATCTCTTAAACCTACTAACTTCTTTAAATATATGTAATACTGTAAGCAAAAGTTTAAAGGCCGACGAAAGGTGTGTGCTAGAATACTGATAAAAATTTATACTTAAAAGGTTATTTTGAAAAAATATGGTTGAGAGTATGAATGAGGCTGACAAAGTTCAACATAAAAATCAAATTACAATTTATTTAACATTCTTAAAATAAAAATTAATTAATTACGTTAAATTCCTAAATACCAACAAGGGTAATCCAGTGTGACACAGAAAAAGGAAACAAAGTTACTTATGTCCATCAAAAGACTCATCTGCGAACTGCCGGCTAACAATCTTCAAATTCATTTACACTTGACTTTAAATACTGCATAATGAAGCTATCCCCGGGATGAAACACACACGTTGAGAAGTTTCAACTCATATTTTAAGATCTTCGAGCGCACTGACTCAGGCAGGAAGCAGGCCTCACACGCATTGCAACGCAGGCGACGATGAAAAACCCCACACGTGAATAGATGGGATCCCATAAATGCCAGGTCAATCAGTCCATATCTTAAATACGCTCAGACATCCAGATAATTTGCATATGCGTTTTGCATATCGTGTGTTTGCATTCGTCCTTCATTAGAAACACTTATAAACAAATTAAAACTGGAAAAATATATTCGCATTAAATTGAGCTAAATTAAATCATATATACATGGTCAGGTGGATTGAAAAAAATATAATTTCACTCGAAATCCATTTGCATAGCATGACCGTTGGACAAATTTAAAGTTACAATGCAAACAATTAAATACCTTTTCTTTTCTTTTCCCTCTGAATTTAGACTTACTTTTATTTTACTGATATTTTTACTGGACCTTAAAAAGGCTTTCAGTATTCCACATACCGTACAGTCCACATACATAAGACAAAAAATCAAATCTTTGTGCTAAAATATGAGTAAAAAAGCACAAACATCACAAAGAGCTATTTCGAGGGTACAATGTAGCTTCCAGGCTACAATGGATTGGTTCTTGCCTGTTCCCTCACAACTTTCTAGTTGGGTGTTGAGCACTTCGTTTCTGCACTGATAAAGAGGCTCCATTGCAGCTTGAATCGAATTAGCTATTTGCTATATTTGTTCTGACAATTTGTGCTTTTCTACGTTGTTTTATCTTTGTACTCATAGTCCACATACAAGTTTAGCATTACAAGCTACAAAAATAATGTCTTAAAACTTTAGTACCTTCATTTTAAAACATAACAAAATAGTTCCGACCTTTTCAAAACTAATTCATGTAATTAAAATAAAGGAAGGGTAATCGAGAAAATGTAAAAAATTGTTACGAGGGAGATCAAAGTTTAATAAATATACTTAACACCTGACATTATTCAAGCAAAACAGATTTTCCGCACAAACCCTTAAAAATGTAACATAAATATGAAACGACTTAGACCTTTGAAAATATTTAAGCGCCGTCATTCATTCTTTCCCATCATCTTAACAAAAATTGAATCTCTCGCACTTAGAAATACTTTTTTAAAATGTTTTGAAGGAAGTTGGGGACATTTCTTTTTCAAAATGGAAATAGTTTGTAGTTTTTGATTTTGTTTTCCGTTACATAAATTGGTTTGTCTACATTTTTCTCGCAACATTTTAACGAAAATGGTACAATTTTAAAGGCATTAATATTAACCTTTTCTCTTTGACAGGCACTCAAGAAATAAAACTCACTGTTGACAGTTATCACGCATTTGTCCATTTATAAATTTCAGCCATATTATATTATAAAGCAATATCTGTACTAACATGGCTACTAAGGAAGCCGAAACTTCAAAACTTTGTAGAATTTTTGATAATGTGGCAACAATTATCAAAACTATTTGTGAAATCAACAATCTCCTAAACTGTATTAAAATGTTGCCAATAAGTATATTTTGCGTATTTTCTCATGAAACTTCAGTTAAATTACAGCCAAACGTGTGGCTTTACCATAAAATTTAATGGATTGTAAGACATTATTTGTTAGCAGCGCTGTTGTTGTTGTTTATTTATTTATTTTTGTACATATTTATTTGCATCTTGAAATAGTTTACTACTCTCAGTAAAGCATTAGAGTAAGAAATGTATCAGTAAAAAATGTCCTCATCAGTAGAAGATACCTACTGATGAGGATCCTCATTTAGATCAGTAAGAAACGTCCTGATTTACGAGAAAATTTGTTTAAAAATGGATATTTTAATACAACATTATCTCCAGTTTTGAGGACATATTTTCTTTCGAAATTTTTCACTCATTTGTGTCAAAAAATTAAAAAATAACATTTCATAAAAATTTATGGAGTGTTATTGTTTGTTTACTTCAAATTTTTAATCGCATAATAGTGTGGAAACAAGTTATCATTTATGATAAAAATTTAACTTTTTTCTTTCTTTTCCTTCTCTCACCCCTCCCCTTTTATCCTTTTTTTTTCTAACGCAGACATTTTTGTCTAATCAAATGATTATTTCAGATCTTGTAGTTCTTGATCAATCTGCTGCACAGCATTCATTTTCTCACGGCACTTCTTTTCATAGTGCAAGTTTATCGTTCCTTAGGAAATTACGAGTTTTCACTATATTTTACAAAAGTAAAAAGTACTATTTCAGCTCAGAACGTTTTGGGGAGATGTATTCTCTAGGCGTACTTGTGAGGATGACTGTTTTAAAACCAATAACTTCCCCTCGTCTTTGAAAGCATCCACTAAAACGTTCAGAACTCGAACTTAGAATCATGGTCACTGAGCACGGACAATTCTGTAATGCAAACATAATTTTAAAATCACACAAATTGCTAGTTCAGAAAATATTATATAAAAAAATCCATTAAGAGTCAATAGTCCAATAAATGTGTGTAATTTGCAAAATACTTTATTTATTTATTTCGTTATACCTCCGGCTACCCTGCACTGTACCTGTCATGCAATGACTTCACCAGAGTAGGGTAGTCGAGGGACGACAGAGGAATTTACATTCCTAAGTGTATGAACTTCGCAAAGAGGTACTATATTGCATATGTGTGGGTGGTTGCAAAATGAAGTTAAATTTAAGTCGTAATGGATACATCGATAATAATCGCCACAATCGACCACACTGCCGATTATTTATAATCAGCCAATTTTTGCCGATTAAGTTTGTCAAACAGTTTTTTTTAATTACTTTTCGTATGCCAAAAACAAGAAACCATGTTGAATGAATGCATTAACAATAGCAGAGGTACCTACCCTTCTAGAGCGATGGTTCACTTCGCCCCTCCCTCCAAAGAAAAGTAAGAAAACTATATGAGGAACATTTATCAAAATATGATTTCATAAAAAATATATAAGACATAATAAAGAAACTGAAATATACAATACCTCTGTTTGAATTTATTTTAACCCTCTCCCCACCCTTTTCTAAAATTTCCAATGGTGCAATCAGCGCCATGATTCCTCTTCCCCCTTGTGGTCACCACTGCAGTAAGTAAATATAATGTTCTGCCACGTAAGATGTCATGTAAATACACATATATACATCATATTTCTCAAGCAGGGTAGAGGCATTTGCAAGATCCTAATCATCGAAAATAGCAGTCTCGATGTCACACATAAAGATAAAAAGTCATATTTTGTAAATAGAAATTAATACGACTAACTACACTGTAAAAAATTCTGGTTCAACCTTTCACTAAAAATTGGTGAAATGCAGCTGCAACCAGCAGTTGGTACTAATTTGAACCATTATTATGGTTTACTAGTTTCACCATGAATGTGGTTCAGCACTGAACCATGATTACGGATTTTTCTTCTAACCAGTATTACGGTTCAACTTTGAACCATAAATACAGATTTTTTTTCTAACCATTATTTCGGTTCAACTTTGAACCATGATAACGGATTTTTTCCTAACTAGTATTACGGTTCAACGTTGAACCATGCTATCAATTTTTTCCTAACCAGCATTACGGTTCAAGTTTGAACCATTTTATTTTAACTGCAATCATGGTTCAACTATGAACCATAATGATGGACTTTCTACTAGCCAGATTTATATCATAAAGTCAAGTTTGAGCTGCACCATTTTATGCTGCAATGGTGACTTTTAACATAAATACTTTGACATAATTTTTTATGTTTAAGCGTAAAAACAGGAAAAAAGCTTATTACCAGTTTGAATTTGCGAAGCGAATTTTCTATTTTAAATCTGTAAAGATAACTTAAGTTTTTGCTAAGTATTAGATTTAGTTATAAGAACAGGATCATGCGTTTCAATTATTGATTCAGTGTTCCATATATTTTAATGTATTTAGTTACATATTTATTTATATCAACATCCCAATGCACTGTATCAGAAAGTTTCAGTACATTTAGGTAACCACTTACTTAGTTATATTTTTCAAAATTGCAATATAAGTCACTGTTAATTTTTTAAAGCCACATAAGGAAGGCTTTTGCAATATATGTACACTTTTTTCTGCTCGTCAACAGATAGTATTAACAAAAATGGCATTTGAATTTTCTCTTAGAAGTGTAATTGATAGCGAAAATTTTAAATTTCTGAATTATGTCACTTTTTTTTTTTCAAAAATATATTGCAACACTTTAGCATCAAAAATATTAAATTTATTTATATGCATACAAAGATGAATGAAAACATATGCCTAAAAGTGAAATTGAAAAACATGAAATGCCCAAATAATAATAATAATTAAAATATATTGGGGGGTTCCGGCACAGATGTTGCTCCAAGGCTAAAAGAGGCAGTAGTTCGTGGCACTTCAGACCAAGACCGCCCAGATGAGTCTAAGACTTCACCCTGTAAAGATATAAAAGAACTGACATTACAGCGTATCTGATTTGTACGCTGTCTATTCAATGTTTCGTTGACATTATCCGCACCAGGAAGTAAAAAGTAGTTCTTCCTCGTCAATATTTTTATAATACAGTTATTTTAGGAATTTTAATGTTTTTTACGATGCCTTAAAACTAATTAATGTTGTTAAAAGTGCAGAAAATGTGTAAAAAATATTTAATGGAATAATTATGAATTTCTTTTATTCTTTTTGGATGGGGCATATGCTCCTTGCGTCCTTCCTAAACTCCACCACTGGTAGTGGTTAATTAAAAAAAATAGATGTAAAGAGCAGAAAAGAGAAATGTAACAGTTTGGAAAATTGATTCGGTAGTAACGAGGGAAAAAAAATAATGATTTAGAGCAAAAATCTTGAGAAAACATGCAATTTTTATTACGAAAACAAATCATTGTTGCAACTGTAAGGGTAGAGCAAACGGAGCAAAATGTAAAATACATGGGGGAAAGCATTAAATCAGGTAAGAAGCAAGAATATATTGAAGTAAAATAAAGTAAACATGCACAGGTTGAAAATTTTGAAAAAAAAAAATTTAATTTAACGGTAAAGACAACAAAACTGCTATTTTGAAAATCACGCAAAATTGACCCAATTTCTCAAAGAATTCCCATAGTGGACATATTTTTAATACAAAGCCGGGTTTACCTGCTCTTGGTGGAATAATTGTTCAAATGATTGGGATATAAGAATCATTAGAAATCAAAGCCACATCCAGGATTGTTTTTCGAGGGGTGGGGGGGGGGGGGAGGTCAAGTTGAAGAAAGTTTTTTTTTTTCAAATTATCATTCAGAGCATGTAAAAAAATTCAGGGCGGGAGGTATTCTGTCTCCCCCCCCCCCCTTCCTGGCTATGGCCTTGGAATCAAAATACAACTAACTACATTTATACAAATGAGTGTTTTCTAATCAGATTATTTTTTACTCTCAAATTTTCATTTATTGCATGTAAAATTTTAGCAATTTTAACCCCTTCGCTACGGGATCGGAATTAAGCAGAAGAACTGAATTTTAAACAAATGAGTTTTCTGATCAGAATATTTTAATTTTTTAATTTTCAGATTGTCATTTGTAGCACGTGAAACTTCAAAAAATGAGTGGTGAACACCCCCCCCCCCTCCAACGGCTACGCTCTTGATAAAATCTACGGGTAAAAATTGTGCAAAAATATTCGAACAACGAATAAGTTTAATAAATTTCAAAAAGACTGCAACAGGCAATTAAATAAAAATTAAAAAGTGGATCTAGAAAGGTAACGCCTTAGGAACTTAGTCTTGGCAATAAAAATGAAAAAAAAAAGATTTAGAGTAAAAATCCCGAGAATAGATGCAATTTTTAAAATGTAAACAAGTCAACATGACAACTTTAAAAGTAGATCAGGGGAGCCAAAAGTAAAATGTATGGGGGTGAATGGTTATTAATTTAGGTAAAAAAAAACAATTAAATATTGAAGCATAATTAAATAAAACTGCACGGGATTGAAAGTTCTGAATAAAGTTAATTAGTCAATTTAACGTTAAAGGTGACATGATCGGTATATGATAACAACATTTTTGAAATAGGCTTTACAACCTATTTTGTGCCGGCTTAAAAACACAGAAAACAAGACAATATAAACAAAAAAAATATATTTACACATCAAAGTTTACTTACCTTTTACTGTTATGAAAAATAAATCATTCAAGTCACAGCTTGGCAAGATGGCGGCTCTCTGTTTCCGGCCGGTGCAGGGTTCGTCTTCTTGGTTCAAGGTTGAAATGATGGTTAAAGGTGTAACTTCAGATTTCGCATTTCTGCTTGAACCATGATTTTGGTTCAATCATCAGCGGCCTTTCAGCTTTCACCATATTTATGGTGCAGCGTTGAACTGTTTTTTTTTACAGTGTACCAATAGTTTTGACTTGTAAGTCTCCTTGCCTCCATTTCCATTCAATGTACTACACATCCCCAATATTTAAAATTTAAAAAAATATCATCGTAAAGGAGCGGAACACATATTTTGTTTAGAAAGAAAATTCTTAAAATCGGTATTATTTAAATTTGCCTACTTTTCCAAAAAAGAAAAATCGTGAAACTATAACTAACAACATAAGTAAATCAAAATAACTAAAGTAATAATAAATGATAATAATATTAAAACCAAATTCTTTTAAAGAGTTCATGCATATATTTTCTCTAATATTTATTGCATTGCATTAAAAAATAAGGAAAGAAAGAAAAAATAAAAAGGTGAGCAGAGGATATGCTAGATTATCCGTCCCCCCTTCCTCACAGTATTTGAGGGAATACTCCAATTCATACAATTTTCTATTTTTCACTTTTTATACACTGATTTTAACATATATTTTACGATTTACTTTTAAAATTGCTACTTTTTCATTCAACAAAACGTTTATTATTCTTAAATACTTTTGATTGTTTAAACGCGATATGTACACGCCCTTAATTTTTTTCAGAAGAATTGACGTTCAGTGCATTTTTTTTAAATTTACTTTTTTCTATTTTATATAAAAATGTATACTATATTGTAACATTTCTTGTGTATCAGAACTTTCCTCCATGCTCCAGATTTCGTATAGTGCTTAAGATTACAACACAGACATTAGAAATAATTAGTAATAAAAATAGTGCTACTAAACTGAAAGTGTCTACTGACCACTGGATACTGGTTCAGGTTTAGTTAAAAAGATGTGGTTTTATTAAAAATCAATAAGAAAGTTGGTTCACAGAATTTGAATAAAATCTGAAAATAGTACTTTTTAAATTATAAAAATGTGGGAAAATAAACCATTGCGCACAGAAATTCAGTGAGCTAACTCTGAGGAGAAATAGTAATATTAAAAATAATTATCGTTATAATTAATCGGCGGTCGATTATTTTCTGCCGATTAATCAGCAATCGGCCAATTTGCTTCTCGCTGTATTCCTACATTAGATTTCTTACATTTATTTATGTTTATAGTGCTGTAATAATGAATTCTCAAACATCGTTTATTTAAAAAATTGCATTGAAAAGATTTACAGCTCGAAAGAAACATAATTGCTTTTTTACGTGCACAGTAGAATTACCTACCTTTTGAGCAGTAAAGTGTGCAGATAAAATATATTTAATATTTCTTGAAGTTAATCAACCATTTCGATGCATTCAACCATGAAGATCATAAAACATTCAAAGATAATCTCTGAAAAAATATTTTTTTATTCAAATGGTTCATTCATAATGAATTACTGCAATCTTTTTAGAAAATAAAATTCATTATTTTCATAATTTTAATTTAGATTCATGAAATATAAAACCTGCGTTAAAATTTTGTGGCGTGTCAAAGAAATGAATGGTTATTGCATGTTAAAGATGCACAAAGTTGGATTACATAGTTGCATTTTTCCGAAACATTGCAGTTTTCTAATAAAGCATAATGTTTTGCAGGATATGATATGAAGTGAAGTATGATATGAAATTGTCTTTATGGTTAGAAAAATATCTTTTTTATTTTTTATAAAGAAAATTCAAAGTACGTGTAGGGTCGAAACAACTATTGCATTTCGCTTTTGTTTGGTGTTAAGATAACTGTTTAATGTTTGTTGTTAAATTAAGATTTTCAATTGTTTTCATCTACATATTATACAATCAGTTCTAAAGGACCAGTTTGCATAGTTATAATGTAGCTTTATTTCACTTCTTTACTTTTGTTTTAATGTGAGATTCAGTTTTTTTCCTAAAAGCCTTCAAAAGAATCTTTTTTCAAAGGAAAAGCCATTTCAGAGCTAATTTTAGACATGTAGAGGGATTGCACACTAAAGGTACAAATTTTAAGGAACAGTACCAAATACTCAAATAATTTTTGTTTAGCAATATAGCATGAGAACATGAACGTATATTACATGTTTAGACGCTTGAGCAAGAAATAGACACAAAATCGAAAGATTCATTATTACTTTACGCGACCCGAGAGTTATTTTTTGCAGTTATCTTTACAATAATTTTCCTTTGCGTTAACATTATTTGAACAGACTTCAACTATGAGTATACAATTGACTTCGTTGCAACGATAAATAGCTCTAGAAAATTGTATGCAGAAGAGTTTATTAATGCTGGCAATCGTATTGTACCGTATGTAGGTACAATTTTCAGAAACTATTTCAGACATCACGGTAACAAAAATACATGTCAAGGATGCTTGAGAGGAAGTTAATAGATGCCAACTAATAGAATATCTATTTATCTATAGATAGAATATCTATAGATAAATAGATAGACTAGTAATAGAACATCTCTATAAATATGTATATATACATATATATTATTGCCTAAACGTACATCACTCGGGGCCCAAGGCACAGAAAGTTTTTGGGGCCCTATGAAACGTTCAGTCTAGGGGATGCCCCGGTACGTGCAGGGTAACTCAAAAAGAAGGATGCAGTTTCAATGATCATAGGCATTGAAACGTTATACTTCTTTTTGAATCCTCTTACATTGATAGTTGTTATGTAATTGATTCTTTGTTAAACATAAATAGTTTTAAAAGCATAGGGACTGAATTAGTTAAGAGTTTTTGATGCATTTACTGGCAATAAAAATTTACTTCTCAAAATAATTCTTAAATAAATCGATTAATTCGGAAATGCCTTTACTAAAAAGCTTGCTGTCCTTTACAGAGATTTTATCTCGCTAAAAATGTGCGTAGTTTGTGCAGTTCTGCAATTTGAACCCTTAGTTTGATTCTTCGTATTTATCTTTTCTATTAAGTAAGAAATGAAATTATGTTTAAAAATGTGCTAAAAACTGCCACAATTGTAAAATTGCTGATAACGTAAACAGTTTTGTTCTGCTTGTTAGGGAAAAGTCTTTTTATATTTATTTTTTTTCCTTTTAACTACTTGCAGCACACCAAATGCACATTTATATCATTAACATATATTTTGATTAAAAATTCCAACTTTTCAAGCATTAAATTACATGCTTTATTTCATATTTAAAACAATAGTTCAGTAGCTTATAATCAAACTTTCTGTTACTATACCACCATTCACTTTTCTCATCTTGCGAGCTGTCCATGAAGGGATGGCACCAGAAGAATGCGGGTCAACATCAGATTTTAGTCATAAAGCAGCTTCACCTCCAAATACATCTCACACGACTAGTGACATGTGCCACACATAATTACCGAAAGAGGACATCTGCCTGCTCTTTGAGATCCTTTGTGACTACTTCATATACGTTTAATATTAAGCCTCTAATGCTTACTCCATAAATATGCGCAATATTAAGCCTTATTAAGAGCAAGCTTACATCAAACCCAGTAAATGTCCAAAGAATTTCATAATCATATTGGTGATTACTTGTTATACAAATACGTGAGAACAATGTTTGTTTACCCAGAGTTTTTCTTGTATCTGTAACTCATTGCATTCACTTCTGAGTTGTATATGTTTTTTTATTATTACTGAATTTATTTATTTTTTGAAAACTTTTTCCTTCTTTTCTTACTTTGGGTCAAGCAAAATTGAAAATCTGCCATATAAAACTAAACGTCCAAACTATAATAGAAAATAGTTACATTAAGTTTTTCACTCCTAAATTAGTCATTCTGTAACCAAAGGCGTATGCACATTGTTTGGTTTATTGGTTATGCCCTCAAATGCATTAACCCCTCCTAGTTCTTAATTCCACGACAGCAAAGCGTTGAGCTAAAGACAGCGTCTAGAGCTCTCTTTGGCGATCATCTATCTCTCTTACTGACAAATATTTTTTTCCGCTGTAAAAGATTTTTACTGTATTTGCAAAATGTGACACTGCAATTGTAGCAAAAAAAAAAGTTTAAAAAAAAAAAAAATATGTTCACTAAAATAATTAATTTTAATGAAATGTATTAAAACAATCTAGGATTTTAATTTAAAAACAAAAGTATATTTCTAACATTGATACATTCCTCATAAAATGCAGGTTTTTAATTGGTATAAGTTTAATTACTAATAGTCTCCCGGTTCGCCAGCACCCCGAACTGCAAGCAGCTCTATTTGGATCGCTTCACGACCCAAACTCGCTGAGCTTGCTCCCCATATAATTCCACCTTCTAGTAGAGTATCAAGCGAGCATTCAACAATGTGTTCAAACATTTTTCTGAATTATCTGCCCTTAAACAGTACTCAGCCTAAGCAGACATCAAACCTTAAATTTCTTTGAGTAAATATATATAATACAGTCGACATTTGTGTTTACAAATGTTTCCGGAGCATTAGGAAAGAATATGCCTTGGTGCAATTGGCATTTGTAATATTCCAAATGAGGCAACTTTGGACTTTCTTGTCTATAAAGTGTTTCATTTATTTTGCATAAATTTCGCCAAAACGTAGTTTTTTAGATGTTCTTGGCAACGTTTTGAGTTTTTATGTAGAAAGAAGTGAGGTAATTTTGCCTAAATATAAAAACCAATAAATGTGACTTGTCCCCCTGAAATCTTGTTGAAAAAGTGGTATTTAAACGCAATGTTATGAAAAATTTGCACTTTACGAAGAGCTTGCAAACTAATCCATCGTATTAAAGAGTTTTTTTTTTTGTAGCTCGAGCTAAAATAATACGCTTATAATGCTCACATAAGAACGCCTTCTTTCAGCGGTGTCTCTCCTCCCAAAAATAGTGCCTCTTATTCTTAAGCGTCGCTAAACCTAACGCATAAGGAAGACAACGGATACGCTTTAAGGAGAAAACTATTTCTTTATTATTAAAAAAAGTAAAATAAATGAAAAAGATATTCTTAAAATACTTCATTTGTCTTCTTTAAGGTATGAGTATGACTAATATAATATCCAAAGATTAATATTTAGTAAAAGCTTCCAAAATAGCGACGCTCCAAAAGCTCTCCATTTAAAACAGCGAAGTAATTCCAACATGCTTCAAATTATGTACTTTGAACACATTTGCACATGACATAAAAATTTGACAAAATAAAAAAAAAAATTTTGTTTTAATAAATGTCATAAGCGTACCGTAAAGAAATAAATATTTGTATGTTAATTTCAAGTATCAAAATAGAAATAAAATATTCAGCTCTTTAACAATCTGCATAATATTAGCACATATTTTCTAAATAAACTACCAATCTATTTGCTCCTGTATTTTTTGGCGCACAAGAGAAAAGAAACAAAACGTTTAAGAAAAAATAATTTTAGGAGCTATAATGATTATTATCTACATTCCACTGACTTAATTTCCGGAAGAAATGCAGTTTTTCGTTACAGCAGTATTTTTATGATACTTATTTTCAGTTAAAAAGATTCCTTTTTTCCCTAGTCCCCAGAGAAACAAGTTTTAAGAAAGCAAATGAAATAAATCACAAACTTACACATTTAAAGAGAAAAAAATCTACACAGACTTCACTTAAAAAAAAGGTTAGAAAATTATCCTCAAATTTTTCAAATCTCAGTTCTTTTGATGTGGAAAATGAATTATACATAATTATTTTTGGTTAGGAATTAGTTTTTCTTTCTTTCTTTCTTTTTTTTTTTTTTTTTTTTTGAAAATCACATGGAAAAATTTAATCTTTTTAGCTAAAAACTTGAAGGTTGAAAAATGTAAAGAGAAATTCACTTGAAAAATGTTTAAAAAGTTTAAATCATTAAAACTCGGTTGATTTTTTCGATTAAGGGATTTTATGTTTTAGTTATTATTTTATGTTTAAATCTTTATTAATACGTAGGTCGTAAGGAATAATAATTTTTATCCGGATTATCAAGAGAATAATTACCATTTCCAAACACTCAATAAAGATTCTTTGAACGTACTTGCATCTGCTTCTTTGAAAAAAAAAATATGATGCGTAAATCACGTGACTTCCTCACAAACCTGTCAAGTAATATGTGTATATTTATGTAAATATATAATGTTATGTAAATATAAAATGTTATGTAATAAAATTATTCAAATTCTTTCACGATTATAAAATATGTTTGAAAGATGTCAACATCTATTTGTATCACTCCAAAAAATGGTGATCAAAATTGGTCCCTGTTTTGTAAGAGCATATAATTATTAGGAATTCATTTCATTGGTACGTAACTTTATATTATTGCTGCAGCGTAAAAAATTCCTGAATACTTAAATATTTTTCTGCCATGATATAATTAAGGTACGTTGAAGACCGTATATATGAGCAAATGTAGGATTAAAAAATATATATATTTATAATTGAGCGATTATTGGTTAGTAATGATTGCGTTTCAATTTTTAAAACATAACAAGAAGTTGCATCCAGAGATATACGAGCTTACTTCCCGTATACATTAACATCAAATTTATAAACCCTATCTCTATCTCTCTTTCTCATTTAGCTTAGTTCTCAATAGCTTCAGATATGCCTTTTTCAACAATTAATATTCATTCACTCATTCATTTAATTTTCCACTCATTCGTTTATCCATTCAGTCATGCATTCACTCAGTTATTCATTCATTCTTTCATTCATTTAGTTATTTAGAAATATACTTAAAAATCCAGTTCAAAAAATTTCATTGGAAAGTAGGCTCGTCTAGTTCTGAATCAACTTGGTACTTGTACATGTTCTGCGTCAAAAGATCTTTTCCATAAAGTTTGCTCCAAGCAAATCCCTCAGTTAGATCACGATTTATATAGGACTGAAATTTCCCCATAGGCGCTAATGTTTAAAAATTTTTTAACCATTCAAAATTGAACAATTTGACGCAAAATGTGCAAATCAAAAGATAAAATATGGAAATGAGGTCTTCTCGCCGAGATCTTTTGAATGCAAAAACAAAAAAAAAATCTTTTGAATAGGACAATTCCCCCAAAATTTATTAGGGGAGGACAGACAGACAGAACGATAGACACACATTTCCCTCATCTCAAAACGCTACTTTCAAATATTTATTCTTCATTCTTTATTTAATTATTTTTATTTATTTTTGACTTTTGTTTATTTGTAACGATTTTTTTACCATACAATAAGCCTTCTTTCATTTATCTTTCTTTAATTTTATTTTGTACTTTTACTGGAAAGTAAGCTAAAAGGTCATCCTTAAGACTCTTTAATACCATGTTGCTTTCAAACGATAATTATCTGTAATTTTCAGTACTTATCTATTTCAATTTAATAAAATAGATATTCTCCTTCTGCAATCTTCCATAACATGTGCGAAAATATCATTTTCCTAACTGTCGAGACTTAAAAATTTTAAATTAGAACTTTTATTTATGCGAAATTCAAGAAGGAATTTATCACTTCATATATTGGAAAAGGTCTTCACTCACTGATCGTACTAAAAGACCTAAGAAACGTAGTTGAATGATGAGTGGGTGAGGCAAATAGTTTGTGTATTAGTAACACACTTGCAAGACATATTCTTTCTGAAATGACTTATAAGATTTATAACGCATTACAAAGCAGCACAGTTAGTAATTATTTAGAAAAAAAAAAGTCATATATTTTTAACATGTTTATTGAAATTTTGGACGATTTGTAAAAAATATTTTCGTGATGGGGAAAAAAGTCAGTTTTGAATACAGTGGGAAAAATGCAGAAGAATCAATTATAAAAGCCCAAAGCACAGAACAATTGCAAACTAGTGTTAACAGTACTGTAACTAGTATTACTATATTTTAAAGCAGCATACATTTAGCAAAATCTTATTTTTCAAATCATTTAAGTGAAACGTGCGAATGAAATTATTGTGTCAGCAAAATTTAAGACGCCGAATTTGTTCCGAAAGAAATTCTTCACTCAAACTATGTATTTTAAACCATTTTTTTAAATAATTAAAGAAAAAGAGAGTTTTTGTTTAAAATTTCTATTCCTGGTCATCCATTTATGCTCCATTAAACTAAATTTATTGCAAAATAAATTGATTCTTAATGATTAATCCCTTCTATACGATGAAAATATTTCGTTCCGAGAAAAATAAAGTAACGTCTCTAGACATGATCATTAGTATAAAAAGTATTGCATTTCTTCGGTAAATCTTTTATTCTATTAAATTGATGAATTTGAAAATTGTAGCCAATTGTGCAGTTTCCTAATCATGTGCCATGCTGAAACATGATTATCAAAATTAATGATGCTTAAAACAGATTATGAAATATTTTAAATGAAAGTAAAATGACATTTTATAAATTATTGTTATTATGATAATTGCATTACGTTAAAAACATTTTGTTTATGTATAAATCCGAAATCTGCCGCACATCATTTGTTAGTTGTTTGTTTAACTGAAATTGAGTGGATATTTTTGTAATTTTCAATTTCTTATGGGAAATTTATTTATGAAGGCTTTTATAGGAGTCAAACGAGATTTAGTAAATCTAATTAAAAATAAAATAAGTTTATATAAAATTTCTTAACAGCGTGCAGGATTTTTTTACATCGCACTCAATGTATTTTAAAAAGATTCAAAATTATTATTTTAATTTTAATTATTTATTAATAGTTATTATTACTTTGATTTAAAACCTTAATTATGCGAGCATTAAAATTTATTCGTAAAAGCGAACTGCTCAATCTATAACTTTCTTATAAAATGATAATACATTGACAACTTTGGATCATAAACACAATGTTAGGTTATAATTAAAAAGCATCGAATTTCCCCGTGATGAAACTTTATTAAATGGAAATAAAATGTATCCTAGTATTGCCTATACGTATTCTTTATTGAAATAATACACGTCTATATAAATATTTGAGACGTCTCTCATTTTTATTTTCAATGTAAGAAACTATAGAGTAATAGCTAATAATATATATCATCAATAAGAAAAGGCAAAGTTGAAATCATGCCTAATATGCTTCATTATTAAATGCAAAATTTTTCATTCAACATTTTGTCATTCTTTGACATTCCATCATTTGAAAATGCTTACATAATCAAATTCTTAAATGGATCAATATCCATTTAGTAAAAATTTACAGCGTAAATAAGATTAATATGATTGTGATAGCAAAATACGAAGCATAGTATGAATTTAGTTGTACGCTAAAGAACTAAAAACCAATCAGGCATTTGTTACATTATTAATTATATTTAATTAAAGATGCTCGTTAAAAGTATCGTAACTTTAAGAATAACATGCACTAAGAAAATAAGTTATTTTTAATAGTTATGTTGTATATATCTTCCAAAGAAAAGCTAGTAGCACCAAATAATTTCATAATTTATGCACATTTTATACTGTTTTACGTGTATAAAATAAATATTTACTCATAAAAGACTTTACTAATCATTTGGGCATTCTTGTAATAAAAATAACTATACTGAACCCTTTTGTTGTTCCCCAAAAGAGGCGAATCGATTGTCTTTTCGCTCTTCCCCTCGCAACACATTTTCAAACTACTTCAAAACTTATGAAAGAAATAGTTATGATCTTAAGAAGCCGCCAAATTATTACTGAGAAAATTTAGTTTATTTTATGAAGCGCCTTTTATGTATTTCTCTGAAGTAACTTTTAATCTTGGGAAAGAATACTTAAATAAATTTAAGAGATTAGAAGATGCGTCTTTTCTAAGACGAAAGGCATACTTCCTGGTTCGTGCCTAATTTCCTTCAAAATTAGAGCATTGTTCATGTTGAAAATGAAATCCACATCATTAACGCATAGAAAAATGCAGTTTTATTAAATTATAAGTATATTATGTACATTGTATATTTTAGAATAAGCATTTGATGTGAACTGTTTAACACAAATATGTATATCACGCTTTGCATTACAACAAATTTTTACGTCACTTTAATATGCATATTATTATAAAATAGATAAAATTAGTATGGTTTCTGTTTTGGAATAACAAGTTTTTTTTTATGAATTTAATAAGCAGCTTGATACCATGTTCGTTTTCGCTTATCAGTTCCCTTATTTAATACGTCACAATAAGAACATTGTTTAAAAATATTTAAACGTCCGTGTTTTTGTTCCTTTTTTTTTTTTTTGCTTTGAAACCAATGTTGCAGTTTCGTTGTCTTCTGTTTTTAAATGAGTTTAAACCAAAACATCCATTCGTCACCTTTTTTCCTCATCGGACAACGCGTATTGAAAGGGCATTCTGACAAGAATTTTTGTTGAGATTTGTGCTCGCTAACAGACGACATTATTTTTTATAAATTCAAAGTAATCAAATCGAAAAGGTTTTTTTTACCATAAAGGAGGAATGTGTTGGATAGTTTAATATATTGTTTTTAGACAATTCATGTTCTTCTACCTTTGACAGTCGTAAAAGTTGTCCTGTTTTAAATTCGAATTTGTCTCCGGTCGTAGTGTTATGCAGTCGCGTTTTTGAAATGAAAGTGCAATTTGTTGTTCGATTTTGATTGCACTGTCTTAATTTGATCCTGTTTGTGGCTGGGTATTATCAGTTTAGTTTGCGGTAAACTGTATTAAAGCTTCTATAAATTCTACCATATGCAGAGCGCCTTGTGTAAATTACGTGAAGGCCTGTCCCACTGAATTGTATTCAAGAAGAGGAATCATATAGATATTTGTATTTTTCTGTTTTGGGAGTGCTGTCTGACGACATCGTAGGACTGCCGCCGTATGCTGAAGAAATGCTGACGTTCAATTTGGATTTAAACAACTACTTTGCCGTTCTTATATCTCCAGGAATAAAAACGTGAAGTTTTACATCATGAAGTCGAAATATCCCAAAATGTTTGCAAAGTTTACATTATGAAGTCGAAAATAACTTTGACCTTGATTGAAGCGAAATTTGCAACACACTCACAACTTCCTCTGAGCTATCAAAAGATTCCGATTTCTTACAGCAAAATACAGAACAACATTCGTATTATGAACTTGGGGCAAATTGAATGGTCAACAACTCCTAAAGGCAGTGTTACAAGGATGTTCTTCCCCTCCATGACTGAAAGAGTAAAAATCAGCCTAAGTCACACATTTAAACTTACACAGGTCCTTTCAGGTGACGCGAGAACAAGGCCTTATCTTTTCAGGTTCCACCACGTTAACTCACCTGTCTGTACTTGTGACCAAACTCAAATACAAAATATCGAACATTTGCTTTTCCACTGTCCTCTGCTTGACTTCGAGAGGCATGAACTTTTTAATTTTTTTCTTACAAGTGAACTGCCATGGTCCCCAAGTTTTGACTTTTTGCTCCAACCTGACTGTTTACCCATTTTTATAAGCTTTGTTGAGAAAATCCTATTTTGAATAGTTTATGAAACTTTTAGATTTATTTATTTATTTATTTATTTATTTTAATGTAACTATTTTCTGATTATCTGTTAATTTGTATTATGTTTTAATAACTGATGTTCACTCTAATCTTGGTTGATTTATTTTTTCCTGTAATTTCGTGGGTTATATAATAAGCTGTTCTTTGCTTTCTGCACTTGGATTAATCTGGTTTTGTTGAATTTATTTGTTTTCGTTTGTGTATACATGTTGTATGGCTTTTGCCATGATGCATGTTGCCTATTGATTTACTAATAAAAAAATATATGAAGTCGAAATAGCGCGAAATGGTTGGTCTACTAATTATTTTTTCAAACGTAAAGTTTTTTTTTTTTTTTTTTTGCGTGTGTGTGTTTTTAAAGGGTTAACTAAAACAGCTGTTGTTCAACCAGAATCACATTCATACACTCAAATGTATGTTGAATGCACCTTTTCTCAATTATTAGGTACAACAAAAGTTCGTATTTTCCGTTGGCATTCAAATTGTGCTAACAATATAGATTTGTATATATATATATATATATATAATACGTCCCGCAACTAATAAATTTCATCTTAATCAGCTTTAAACAATTTTATTCCCTCCAAGTAGCGAGTTAAAATATACTTATCAATCTTCCTGCGTAAACTCATCTGGTGAAATTTCTGCAGACAAGTGGCAACAAAGTGATAAGATGCTCCTCAGTCACTTAGATATTCTCAAAATTATTTCCCTTACGTAATCCTTTAGCTAACATGCGAGGATAATAGAGCTATTTGCTACATTTAAAGTATTTAGAGGTGTCAAAGCATAAAGCTTTGGTTTGAATTTAAAGCAGTTAGAATGAATGAACAGAATATTTCCAATTGCTCACCTTGCTTTATTTGAATTATTCCAAACATTAAAGACATTTCTAATGCTTCTCACATACAAACAACCTTCATTTTTACGTTCTTTTGTACGAAGTAAAGAAATAATTGGTGCACGAAATAATAAAAACAAAAAAAAAGCATGAAAAAAAAAATTAAAACACCTAAGCAAAAATTTGTATTTAAAAATCGTAAGCTCTTTGGTTTGATTGGTTTGCTCTTCTTGGCGCAAAAGTTCTTTACTTTGCGCCTTATGCAGTTCTTTACTTTGTATGAAGAATAAATTAATCTTGATTTTACACTACTTGGGCGTCATATGAATCAGACTCTAATTTCATCAGTGTTAAGCATGCGTAAAAAATGTATCTATATAAAGGGCAGAAAGAATAAAGATAAAAATCCTGAACTATAAGCTCAGAACAAAATATAAATTCCGGGGGAAAATCCAAATCACCTATATGATTTTAACCAAATGTATAAAAGTATAAACCACAAACATAAGAAAATATAATTTCCATAACCCATTAAAAAAAAAAAAGGCCTTTAAAACTGTTTTACGCCGTTGCTGCATAAAACAAATACAAGTCAGGCACAAAATGCAGCTTTGGCGAAAACAAAGCATTAAGATCATGTTAGTAATTCATGGCAGGAAACTAATAAAACAAAACTGAAACAAGAACTTCCTTCTAGAACTATACGAGCCTACTTTCTCGTATACATCCAACATCAAATTTATAATCTAGCTCTCTTTCCCTCGTTCCCATTTAACTTTAGTTCTGAATTGCTTCAAATACACATTTTTTAACGGTTAATACATATTCATTCTCTTACGCATTGAGCATGTAAATCACTGGGCATGTCGATCACTGGTCGATCACCTAGTAAATTTAAAGTTTTCAACTTTTTCCAAGTAAAAAAAAAGAGTGAATTGAAAAATAAAGGATTTGTAAGTAGTATTTTGAGATGAGGAAAATGTGCCTCAGTCGGTCTGTCTGCCCCCCCCCCCCCCCCAATAACGTTTGAGTGAATTGTCTGATTCGGAAAAAAAAGTTGCATTCGAAAGATATCGGCGAGGACATCTTATTTCCACATCTTACTTTTTGATTCGAACAATTTTTCGCTCAATTTTTAACAGTTCAAAAATAATTAACATTAGCGCCTATGGGCAAAAATGAGCCAAATTATGTAAACTCTCGTCACAAGATCCAAGTTCCTATGAGCAAGTTTATTGGAAGAAGCTCTTGGCGTAAAATATTGATTTGAACAATTTTTGTTCATTTTTGAACAGTTCAAAAAAATTTAACATCAGCGCCTACGGGGTAATTTCAATCCCATATAAGTCCGACCTAAGCGACGGATTTTCTTGCAACAAACTTTATCGGAAAGATGTTACGATGAAGAACATGTAAAGATAGGAAGATTAACAAGAACTGAATAAAATATGAATAAAATTGATATCCAAGTACTATTAGCGTTTCAGTTTAAAAAAAGGTTCATATTTGCTGTACATCTTTTTCTTTTTGCTCATCAATTAATTCATGGAAGCTCGTTTTTAGCAGGATATTTTACAGATGCTCCAGAACTTTAATATTTATCGTTTGTTAAAGAAATCATTCGCTTAAAATACATTTTAAGAACCAGAAAATTCTCAAAATCTATTAAAGTTTTTTCTATTGAATTACTGCGCTTTGTTAAAGATTTGTATAACAGTAATAACATATACTTTAATTTCATGGGTTTTATCCCTTATGAGTTAGAAAAATAAAAAAAAAACAATCTCTCTTTTGGTACACATATTAATTTTCTGTCGAATATTTGTGCAATATAAATTGTGTAACAAAGAAAACAATCAACCAAAAATAAAAAATATATTTTTAAAAAAATCATTTTATGTGCAGTCTAAAATAGATACGGGATACATTTTTATAATAAATTGCATAAAAAGATAAAACTCAAATTAAAACTATGAAAATATCAAAGCAAAAGATGCAAAGTGAAAATTACGCAATAACAATCTAAAGGATTTAAATGTTCCTCAACCATTTTTCGTAATCTAAACGGGTTAATTACAATTTTGCAACAATAGAGTTACTTACTGTACTACTCTATTGACTTTAATAATCACCTAATTGCACGCTGAGATAAGATGATTTCTTCAAAGTCATTAATCATAATTCTCTATTAGATGCGACTTTATAATATCAATTAAAATCATTATTCAGTCTCCGCTATTCATTTATCATGATATAGCCAATAGGAATTATTTATTCCTATACCATCGCATTTCAAAACGAAAGACTTTAGTTCATTACATTTTATTTGTAGATCGCAGTAAATAATAAATAAATAAATGGATAAAAGTAAAAAACCATAAAACATAAATTAAAAGAAAAAAATAGACTGATAAATTTTCTGTTGGGTTTCAAATACTTAATAAAAATAATAAGGTGACTGACAATACGCCTAAGTTTTAAATCGTAGGTAACGTCTTGTTTTAATTTTTAAAGTACTTATATAAAAACACTTTATCTGAAAAAATAACCAAGACTGGCATAGAATGTGTCCACCAGAAGAAATATTAACTCTAGATTGCGACTTTATGGAGTGAGGGTTTGCTCATAAGCGTGATCACATCATATTAGAATTTTGGTCTTTGATACTAAAAAACACTTCAAGAAATTCAGTAAAACAGTTAACACAAATATCTTATATATAAACGGCTTATTCTGTGTCTCTGCCTGCTATAGAATACCAGGCCGTTTTACCGATCGGGACCACATTCGGCACGGTTAATGTTTACGACCCGAGAAACTCATTGCTGCAAAAATGAAAGTTGTGACTCAGTTAGTTTTCTTTGATTATTTTTTTTAAATTTTTCAATATTTTTTTGACCCGTTTTGTTTTATTTTTGCATTGTTGCCGTCGTTTCCAACCATATAATTACAGTTGCCGTGTGAACAAATAAATCAATGCAGTTGCCATTGTTGTAACAAATATACTAATAATAATCAAAACGTTTCTCTAGCATATTGAGTGAGGCTTCACTGTATTTGCAATCTCCGTTAAAAATTAATGTATACGCGAATTTAATTTAATACTTTCTTTCTTTTTAATTTATTTATTTGTCGTCTGCGCTTTTTATATTTTTCTTATTAGAATGGCAGCGCTCTTTTTTCCTGTTTCGTTGAAACTTTTGTTTGAAAAGCAAAATAAAATTTTCGATAAGTTCTTTCGGTGATAAATATATATATTTCACAAACAATTTTTTTATATAGTAAATAAATATATAGTAGTGTGGGGCAGTAAGCAAAGGATCGTCCTCACCGCCTGACCTGGACAATTCAGTTTGAATTAGCAGACACCTTTCAACAAATCATTTAAATTACAATTTATAATATCTAGAACAGCGGTCATTTCGTATGACCGCCGGGCTTACTAGTAACTTTATAAGCAATTAAGTGAATAGAATGAAAATAAATCAACACAACTGAAAAAGTGAAAATCAGAAATCTACTTGACTAATGTTAACAAGAAGTTCCGTCTAGAACTAAACGAGCCTACTTTCCCGTATACACCAAATTCAAATTTATAATCTAGCTATCTCTTTCTCTCTCTTTCTCATTTAGCTTTAGTTCTTAATTTTTTCAAATATACCTTTTTCAACAGACAATACATATTCGTTCACGCATTCATTTTTTCCTTTATTCAGCCATTCATTTATGCATTCATTCGTTTACTGATTCAAATGTTTATTCATTCATTTACTCATTCATGTATTTATTCCCTCACTTATTCATTCTTTTCCTCATTCATTTATTCATTGATTCATTCTTTCACTCATTCATTTATTCACTGAGAAATATCCTTAAAAACTCCGATAAAAAAATTTCATAGGAAAATAGGCTCGTTAGTTTTGGAAGAAGCCTACTTTCCCCTATACACCGAATTCAAATTTATAATCCAGCTATCTCTCTCTCTCTCTCTCTCTCTCTCTTTCTCGTTTAGCTTAAGTTCTTAATTGCTTCAGATATACCTTTTCAACGGTTAATGCATATTCATTCAATCACTCATTTATTCAGTCATTCATGTATTTATTCACTCAGTTATTAATTCATTCTTTTGCTTATTCATTTAATCATTCATTAATTCAAAAATATTCTTGAAAATATCGATCAAAAAATTTCATAGGAAAGTAGGCTAGTTAGTTCTGGATGAACTTTCTATCTGTACATGTTCTACTTCATAAGAGCTTTCCGATAAAGTTCGTTCCAAGCAAATCGGTCCGTTAGATCAGGATTTATATAGGATTGAAATTTCCCAATAGGCAATATGTTTTTTTTTTTTTTTTTTAACTGTTCAAAAATGAACAAAAATTGTTCAAATCAATATTTTACGCCAAGAACTTCTTCCAGTGAGCTTGTTCATTGGAACTTGGATCTTGTACCCAGAGTTTACATAATTTGCTTCATTTTCGCCCGTAGGCGCTAAATTTAAAAGTTTTTGAACTGTTCAAAATTGATCAAACAATTGTTCAAATCAAAAAGTAAAATATAGAAATGAGATGTCCTTGACGCGATCTTTCGAATTCAAAAAGAATTTTTCGAATCGGACAATTCGTTCAAAAGTTATTAGGGGGGGACAGACCGACAGACAGACCGACAGACACACTTTTTCCCCATCTCAATACCCTACTTTCAAATTTTTTATTTTTCAATCTTTATTTAATTACTTAACTTATTTTTGACTTTTCTTGATTTCTAACGATATTTTCAAGATACATTAAGCCTTCTTTCATGCTTTATTATTATTTTTTTTACTTTCACGGGAAATTAGGCTGAAAAAGGATAATATAAGTAAAATTAAATGTATCTACTTACCAAGAATTGTTACAGCAGTAGAGAAGAAATAAGAAATGTTTGTTTAGTGATAATGGCATGGAATTTATTTTTTCAGCGTGCAACTGCAAAATGAAGCTAGTTGAACTAGTGATTAGTTCTCCTTTACCGGAAAAACCATTCAGTAGTGCATGATATGTACACCTCAGCTTCAAAATATTAGATCAATTACTTTTCTTTACAAATTTAAAATATAGTTTGGTAATTTAATGTCTTTTAATGCAAATATGCAAACGATACTTTCATTAAGAAGTTATTGCTGATTAAACTTATTTATTATCTTTAAAAAAATCGCATTTTTAAAAAGATTATTTGAAAAAAAAATGTTTTGAAAATTCAAAATATTAGAATATTTATTCAAGTGGTTCAAAATATTAGAATATTTCACTTTAATTCTTCTTTATTTATCGTCAACTAATAACTGGTGGCATCACTGAATTAATTCAGAGAATTTTATTTAAAATCAGTATTCTTTTTGCAGTTTTTGTGCTTTGTCGTCTTAAAATGGGTCGTGTGAGTGACATTCCTGAATCTATAAAAATGTGTATGAGTGTTAGTAAAATACTAACACAATGTATTCAAAAAATGGAAATTTTCAAAATAATCGCCGAAGTGACGGCCAAAAACCGAAAACATCTGCTAGAGATGAGAGGAAACTGTGAAGCGTATAGTTAAGAAAAACCGTTTTAAAAGTGTGCGCTTCATGCACCGAAAATGGAATGAAAGAGTTAAAGTTTCTAAATCGACAACATTAAGACGTCTCCATAATTTTAAGTTTCAATCTCGTGTACCGAAAACAAAACCTTATGACTGAAAAACAAAAGAATTGGTGTAAATCAAGACGTTTATGGAGCGAAGAAGATTGTAAAGAAATATTATTTAGTGATGAACGTATTTTTTGTGTTTCATATGTTAATCAAGCTTGCTGGTGTCGTGGTTTGGGGTTGCATGATCACAGAAGGGCCCTGGAAAATTATGCATCGTTTACGAAAAGGTTAACTTGCAGATATATCAAGAAATATTGTAATACTGCATGATTCCCTCATCAGAAGATTTATTTGAAGATGGTTTCATCTTTCAACAAGATTTTGCATCACCGCATACCTCGGTGTCAATATTAATTGCCTCCGCTAACGCAAAATTGAAAAACTTCCGTGGCCACCAAACTCACCAAACATTAATCCCGTCGAAACATTATGAGATATGATGACGGAAAAAGTCCAAGAAAATCTTCCTTCAAGTAAAACTGAGTTAGTGACACGTAATAAAGTCTATTTGGGGCTAATATTGATAGAAATGTTTGTAAACACCTTGTATACAATAAGCAAGATCGATTGTACACTGTTATTAAAGCTAAAAGGGATACTATAAAATATTAATTACCATTTACTTCATATTCATAAGGTAATATTTTAGCGTAAAATAAAATATTTCAATATTTCTAATCAATCTAAATTTTATTCTAATATTTTGATGTGTTTCAGAAAGCTTTTGTATACTTAATTTGTAGTATTTAATATTTTGTAAATGTTAAAGTCTTATCTTCGCATTCTAGATTTAATTCATAAGAAATTTAATTGCATTTGCTTAGTACAAAAATAAATGGAAAATAATATATTTATCATTACTTTTTCTCAATTATTCTAACATTTGTGATTGGAGGTGTATATATATATATATATATATAATATGCGTATAAAAGCGCGTAAGTAAATAATAAAAAAATCGCTCTTCATTCATTTTATGATAATATTTTATTTTTTACACCTTTCACATTACAATGTGCCTGTCTGCCATATGACTGCTCTGCTTTGCTGTACACTTCCTATTTAAGGGGCTATTCTAATGCAGAGGCATGAATTTTCCCGGTTTTTGAAGCGCCGTACAAAGGAAACAAAAAATATTTTTACCATCCATTTCTTTTGAAATATTTTGAATTAAAACATTTTCAAATTAAAGCCTGCAGGGGGGCATAGTGTTAATGGCATAGACTTCTTCCGTTCAAAACAGCAAGTTCAAGCCTGGAGCAAGTCGGTAAATTTAAAGATGCAGAAAATAGAAGGGACCAATATTGTATAATTATGCGGCACGCTGAAGATCCGAATGCTCATTAAGCTAAAGTCCTTGTGGAATTTCGCATTATCAGAGCTCAGGTGCCTTCTTCTAGTGAGAAAACTGGGCTTCAAAATTCTTAACTGATAACGACATCCCCTGATAGTGATGACACTGGAAAGAATGAATGCTTGCCTGTTGAAGGGGGCGCACTAACTGCAAATGATGAGGAACCTATGCACAGCCACCTTAGAAACAAATAAACAAACAAAAAACGGAATTCCATAAAATATGTAAGTATTCCCATTATTCTTCTAAATAACGGGGGGGGGGGGTTAGACGAAAAAGGTACTACGTATATCAAGTCCCCCGTTTTATAAACCCGCCTCATAAAACATGGTTCTATTTTTTGAAACAGAAATATATTTTTTTCCCTTTCTTTTAACTAACGTGATTCCTCGCCTTCTTCGTCAATACCAACGAACTCCTTTCGAGCCTAACCTTTATCATATAAAGTAATTTATCCACTTTTCCTTTGATTTTAAATTTAAAAACATCATTACAGTAAATGTATGTGTTGTTTCTTCCGACCTCTTCTTCTGATGATGATAACTCACTGTCGTTTGGGTTACAACGGCTTTGTTTGACTTGTTTTCTGCAGTTCTTCTTGAAGGCTCAACAGCAGAATTTAGCCAATAGCTAGATTTCATCAGAAGTTTCCTCTTCTTGAAAATCTTCCGATTTTCCGCATAGGAGTTCATGTGTTGTTTCTTCCGACCTCTTCTTCTGATGATGATAATTCACTGTCGTTTGGGTTACAACGGCTTTGTTTGACTTGTTTTCTGCAGTTCTTCTTGAAGGCTCAACAGCAGTATTTAGCCAATATCTAGATTTCATCAGAAGTTTCCTCTTCTTGAAAATCTTTCGATTTTCCGCAGAGGAGTTCATTTTTCTATTTTCGGAAAAATTTCAGGATATCTGCTTTGCTTTTTCTTCTACCAGGTCCTCAAATTTGAATCGGAACTGGATACAAAATTTCCAGCCATCTCTCGTACAGCTGATCTAGGCTTTCAATCCTGCAGGAGAAACAGCTCTTTAGATCCCAGCGGAATCTCTAACATTTATTTCAATGGTAGGCATAGTTTTAAGTGCAAAACAATCGTCAATTCTTATCTTTTTGGAAGTTATTACGCCGATGATGACTAAGAAATCTTTATTTTCTGAGCAATCAATATCAGATTTTTTTAGAAGCAACATATTGTTCATAGTCAATCAAAATATGTAGCTCAAACTCAAGATATTTTTACCTGTAAATTGTCTGAATGACTTCGTTTCATCTCCAATTTATTCACAACAGCAGAATTTTTCTTTTGGTTAAAAATCCATTAGAAACTATATTCTTTAAGTATCCATGGCAAAACTCCCGCTCTTTAAAAAAATAATTTATCAGGTTTCTTATCGTGTAACTTTTTCAAGATTTTCAATAATTAAATACATTCATAAATTGAAATTTTCTGTTAAAAGTAGTGTTGTCATTCATTATGATATATAATTTGATAAAGTATTAGGAGTGTGTTCATCTTTTCATAACGATTAAGCTCAGACAATAAACTCAAGCTAAAAATCGTTACCTCTATTTTATTTGACAGATTTTCCTATCTGTGATTTATGCCGTTACACAAGGATTTAGTAGTAGAAACCATGTTTACTTAGTTTTGGTGCTAAAAGGTTTGGTATAAATATGGATGTGTTAGAATATAAAACATCGTCCACACGTTGTTTAAACACCTGCTATACTGAAATACTTGTTTCCTCTTGGCATATAGTCAATACAGCCTCGTGCCGTGTTTTTGGTGATACATAATGCATTTATGCATCGCTTCAACTGTGAGATAATTCCTAACCGTTCGGGAAAAAATAAAATCTAGTTAAAAAAATGATTTTAATAAAGAGAATAAGAAATAATGTGCTTCTTCAATATTTTGAGAATACCGCAGCAAAAGACTAATCTTCCAATAATTCAGAATTTTTCAGTTTTAATTAATTGCTAAGTATTAATTAAACAGAATCCTAAACTTTTCAAATAATCATAATTTGTAATTACATTTCATTTGAAATTAATTTCTGTGATGACGATTCTTCGAAACGAGAAGCACAAATCGCATTTTTTCTTTTATTCTTCTGTTACAGACATCATCATTAATTTATATTACGAATAAGGTTTGAAACTGAATATAAAAGCAATAATAAATGAATTTCCAATTTTTCTTTACGATTTTCCAAAACGCAAATTGAATAAAGGGAAAATATATGATTTACATGAAATGAAAATATTTAACTGATTTAAAAGGAATTCAAAATTGTAACTGCTGCATTATTTTTCGAAGTTCAGGTTTGCATTTACAAACGTGTATTTAAGGCACAGAGAGTAAAAAGTTAATCATACTGTCTACAACACTTTTATGCACATTTTAAATAGTATTACTAAATCAAGCACGGGATCTTATTTACTATGCAAAAGGTGCGTAATTCTTTAACATTTAAAAATGAGACAGAGGAGGAAAAGGTAAATGATTTGTGAACTCGCCGGTATTCGAAAAATTTTTTTAAATAATATTATTAATTTAAAACTCGAAAATTTCTTTATTTTTGATTTTGTCTCTTTTTAATATACCAATGCGTTCCGCCAGTCCACCAAGGAACCGATGAAATTATTTGCGAATCATGGTTTATCAAAATCTTATCTTCCAAATTCAAGTTCTTGTAGATACCGGGAGAAGTTCAATAGTTTTCCTGAGAACACAAGCAAGTTAGAATCACAGTAGTGGAGTAGCCTTTCTACATGCTCCATTTCATTAAGATACGTTAGTCTTCACAAGCAAGCGACGACGAAATCTTTCCTCTCACAGCGCATGAATCTAGGCCAGCGTTTCTCAACCGGTGGTTCCCGAACCCCCAGGGGTTCACTTGGACTAGAAAAGGGGTTCGCGAAAATAATATTGCAATGGCATAATTTTTAGTCACAAAGGCAAAAGAAAGAACGAAATAACAAATTTACAGGCATATTTAGGACGCAGTGTAAAATTTTTTCTCAAGCAATTGTTTTACTGATTATGTGTAAAAGTTGTGGACTGACATAAGAAGCATAAGTAAGAAATTTAAAATGCACTTCTAATTTTGCCTGACTTCGAAAACTTGGATCACAAAATTATACTGAAAGCGACTCATCGATTTATTTTAAATTTTGAATGCCGTACATTTCCATAACTTTTGTGAATTTTGTATATTTCGACCCGAAAGTAGAACCGAAAGATATTTATTGATTGATTCAAAATTTTGTACTCTTATTTCTCATGCCCATTCCGCTACGATATCGCACTATCGGGAAAAAATAATTTTATAGAAAATTTTTTAGCAAACATATGTTTGTTGTGCCCTATTAATAATTCAATAGTTACAAATAATAAAAAAGTAGTAATTAAAATTTTATGTTCATTCTCTTGCAGCTGTATTTTAACTTTTATTTAAACTTAGACATTTTACTTTCAATTTTTTTAATGAACTATTGTGCAACATGGAAACTAAATGTGTTCGCAAATTTTTCCCATTACTTAGTCCCGTTACTGACGACTACAGAAGGAGTTCGCCGCTTTCTTTCGGATCTTAGAAGGGGTTCTCAAGGGGGGAAAAGTTGGGAACCGCTGATCTAGGCATTGCAAAACTTGGGAGTTAACCGATGCAGTTCCGATAAAAAAATTAATCACAATATCAGTGGCGGATACAGAAACTCGATCTGGGAGGGGGCGATTTCAGGTTCATCACTTTTCACTAAGAGTGAGAAGAGAAAATCCTCCCCGACTCTAAAAGAATGATATATTTATAAATTCCTGTATATGTTTTAATGTTTTTAATGCAATATGCATTATGTTTATGATACCCTTAAACACCCCCTCCCCCCTCCCCCCTGAAAAATGCGAAATGACAGACCTGTGTGATTATATTCGTCCTCATTCGACACACATGAAACACTTGCTCAAAAATGGTTGAGTATAGACGTTATTTTGTTTCAAATTCCATTTTTCACCGATTAATTGTGATTTATAAATAAAGTAATAGGAGTTCATTGTTTTCACCTTTATATAAATATTTCTTTCCCACTCCGTTTAAGGAATAGAAAGTAAACATTTTTCCGATATGAAATTCTATTTCCATGTTGTATCAGAGAAAATTATTGATAAGAGTTAAACAATTAAGATTCAATTCATAAAATAAAAGTTACTCATATTAATATGAGAAACAGATCAAAATAAAGAGATTAGAAAACAAAACTTAATTATTATAGATGTCAGGGGGTCTAAGTTATGCTATGTAATGTTAATCTGATGATTTCTTTTTTTCGCATCAAGATGGAACCCTGTAAACCAGCGACTCTCAACCTGAGAATGTGAAATAAATCACTTTATCGTATATTGAACTACTTTTTTAAATGCTAACAATTTCACGACAAGGAATAATCACCCCAAACAGAAAAATGTATTTTTAAGATGTTTCTGCTATCTGCTATATTCTGTATTTAAATATATCTTTGACAGCAAACTGGTTAGCCTTGAAATTGTATTTCATTTTTGGGATTTCCTTTTGCCAATTTCCTGTGTTAGATATACATAGTTGAAATTAAAATGAGCTGAAAGCTACAAATTATGTGCAATTAAAAGCTAAAAAATATTAACAAACAAGTAAAAAAGTAGCAATCAGTGTGGCTCCATCATGGAAGGTAGGAATGTCATTCATTATGTGCAGTAGCTACAACATATAATTATATTACAAAAGCCGCCCTGGGAGATCATGAAATATATCTCAAAGTTGACTTTGTAAAATTGTAAAAATTCACGTTGTAAAAATTGACATAAATGATCACATTAGAAAGCTTGCAATTAGTGAAACATACGACACATGAAATGAACCAAGAAAATCATATAACTTGCATGAAATATATCATGCTTTGAATAAGCAGCATAATACATACCCATGTGTCAGAATGAATGAAATGGCGGATTGCAATGCGCATAGTGTTGCGATCTTGGTTCAGAATGCTATTGTGACGACTTTGCGAATTACATTAAGGATAATTTTAAAAAAACACCTTGTAGTACAGTAGAAATTCTAACTACAAATCAAAACAAATTCCAGTTTTTCAGAAAAAAGGAAGTTGCTTTGGTCAATCGACAATAAATTGAAAACCGTTTTAAACAAAAAGCAATATTAATTCAACATTATTCTGGTCACCCCCCAAATTTGCTCGCATTTTCTGATTCAATAATGCTTTGAACTTATTACCGTGAAAAATTATAAATTTTATGTTTCTACAAAATATTACAATCCGTCGTGAATTATTATGTGAAACGATAATCGTACTATAACTGTAACATAGTGGCAAGTACAATAATGCACGTGAGGTCTTAAATTGTGGGCGCTGAACATCCGCCAAAGAAAAATGGCAGTTGAAGAAAATCCTGCCGTACAGTGACTCACTTACAGTAAACCACTGAAAGGAAAACGAGTCAATAAATTGGAGAATCTTTCTCCGGGTCCGAATGAAATTGTTTTTTTACTGCATGCTCCATTTAGAACGGATACATTCATCAGAAGTTCTAAATGGAACTGGAAGTCCTTTGGAATCTAAAACATAATAAATCTTTAAGTTTCATTTTCAATTTCTTCCTTCTGCTGGCGCACAAAAATACTTTATAAATTATTTTTCTTTTTCATACTTTAAAAAAGAAATCAAAATGATAAACTCGTATTCTTAAAAATAGTATTAACATTATTCTATTTTTAGAATTATTAAATGGAGCAATTATTAGATAAATGATAATAATAATTTAATTAAGGCTCGACAGATGCATCGGCCTCGCCGATTGTTCAACTAAGTTGCCATCGGCCATCGACATCGGCGGCCGATGTTATCTTCAGGAAAACATCGGCCCATCTGCCTTGAACAACATCTAAAAGCCGATGCAAGGCCGATGTTTTTCGTAGGGACAACTTTCTAGAAAACATTCTCTCTTCAACTTTCTCTTTCTTTTCCTTAGCTAGATTTTTGTTTACATACAATAACAGGCAGTACAGCAATTAAAAAAAAACACAAAAATAATATCATTCTACAAAGTATGAAAATAGGTATAAGACATTGTGCAATAATCTTATATACCTATTTGATAAAAAATTCGGAAAAATAGTTTAAGCAATCGCTACCCGACAACCTTCATTATTAAAATTATTTCTCTTTGAACAGAATGCTCGCGAAATAGAATGTGTTGAAGTAAAAGTAATAGAGGCGTCTTATGAGTGCTATTTGTTTTTCGCACTAAGTTAGTTGCCTCATTTTTGTCCGTTTTTCGTTTAATAATGACTGGTTTTAGTTTGTCAAGTTTCTTATTATTCTGAAATTGTAAACAGTACAAAGTCAACTCAATCAAAGTACGATAATAATTCGATCAAAGTACGAGTTCGCGCGACAGGATTTAATAACATCTCAATAAAAGTGTTAAAATTTATTTATTTTCAAAGATTGATCAATGCATATTTTTTTTTTCAAAATACATCTTAATATTTTATACGATAATTATTTTAAATTTTCCCCGTGTAAGCTTTGTTTTTAGCTTCTTCGATGCCACGTGTTAGATAGTTGACAGTTTTTCTGCTATTGTACAACAATCTCGTTGCATCTGCTTTCAGTTTAGAATATTTCTTTTTATTTTATTATTAGTTTACAATATAGAACATATTGATAAAAATATGAATCAATTTCAGTAGAAATGTTTATTGATTGAAATTTTATGTGTTAAAGTTCGACTTTCAATTCGTAAAAAACGAGTTCGCGTGACAGGGTGGGATAGTATCTTAATAAAAATGCTACAATTTCTTTATTTTCAAAAACTGACAACGTATGTATATATATATTTTTTCACAATACATCATTAGTTTTATAATCGATGACGTCTTTTTCAGAAGATTTGCTGGTGCTGAAAATATTTTTCACGCTACAAAATCTTGGCTTATTTCGATGACCTTACACTGTGCTCATAAAAATATAAAGAATATGTCAAGTATTTCAGTGTAATTTTCAACTCACAAGAAAAAAAAAAGCTAATAAGACTGGTTCTTCATTCATTTGTAATGACAAAAAAATGTTTTTAAAGCAATATTCAGTATTTCTTGGTTATGAACAGGGAGGGGGTGCGTTATTGCGAGCGAAACTTTTTAAGACTTAATTTTATTTTAAAAAAAGAGCTATTTTAAGTGAAAATAACTTTTATAATGAAAAATAAACGTATAATCGTTCCCGCTTTTCTTTTAAAACGGGCAGGAAGAATTATGAAAAAAATCCGAGGGAAGGGGGCTGACAATTTTGTGAAATTGTCAACCCCAACTGACAAAATTGCCAATTGAAAAATTGACAAAATCGTCAAGGGGTTGATAATTTTGTTAAAGATACAAACCGACAAGTCTGTTAGTCTGTATTATAACATCTGCATTCCTCCCCATGAAAAAAAAAGAGGAAAATACAGGCAGCTGCACTTGGTATTTTCAGTGCAGGTGTTATAAAAAGAAAATGTTGAAGGAAAAGGAAGGAGATCCGATCCGATCAGATCCAATAGTTGTTGAGTTTTTTTGCAAAAATAAGAAAAAATAATTAAAAATCCACTGATATAACTATTTTTTTACCGCCAAATAATTTAATTACTTTACTAGAATCGCGAGTGATTCTTTTAGTTTTAATTATTATGTAAACTTCCCCCAAACAGTTTTATGGCGCTTGAATAATGCATTTATGTTTTTCTAAACATAAAAATAAATAAATGATTTAAATGACACTTTTGACAAGCATTCTACACGTTTTAATGGTTTAAAGCGATTTTTTTCCCATCGGCCATCGGCCGATGGAAGAGGGAAACAATCGAAAAATGCCATCGGCCGATCTCGGAGCAATCGGCCAACAATCGGAATCGGCCCATCGGCCGAAAAATCCCATCGGTCGATCCCTATAAATAATAAATCTGCACGAATACATTACTCTATAACGGACACACTGTTCGAAAGTATATACTGCAGTTCAACAGCAGGTGCTACAAGGTATGCGATCAAGAATGAAATGAAGGGGAAAAAATCGACACATCTAACAGCACTTAACAGTTACGTGCAGTAGTAGTAATGAAACTTCAATATTTCCAAAAGGCGGCATTTATTTTTATTGTAAAAATGTAATTATCAGTAAAAACTTCAAATGGAGCAGGACCGGTGTGTTAGCTCATAGATGAAAAAAATATGTGAAACAATAGGTACAGTAGAACCGCTCTTAACCGGCTCCGGATTAACTGGTATTCGCATTATCCGGCCCATATTTTCAAAATACAAAAAACAAAAATAGCTTTTAGAGCGCTAGTTATATGGCAGAAACAGGTGCTGCGGTACTCGAGTGATGTTTTTCGAGGGATCCTTATCTAACCGGACAAAAACCACATTCCGATGTCGGAGATAGGGAGGGGGTGCTCTGGGAATCCACGTATGGGGGGGGGTCCTATGAAATCAAGTGTGGGTATTGGTTAATCTCAGGTTCAGTGAGTCAGCCAATTTAGCCTTGCCAAGCGCTTGATAATTGGTATGTAACTCTCAAAGAATTTGTACTAAAACGCAATAAATCCCCAAACCTCCACTTTCTCTTTTAAACTGCCTAATATATCGCCCATTTTTTGCTATCCCCCGTTTTAACCGTATTTTTACTTAATCGGCTTACCATCGGTTCCAATTAAGCCGGTTAACAAAGGTTCTTCTGCAATCCGAATTAATGCATTCAAACTGTGTCAACCGTAGGATTCGGCAAAGTTAGCTCGACCTTTTTTGCTACGCAAATTATACTAACTCCCTACTGCCCTTCTGCAACTACTTCAAAGGAAATAAAAATTGTCCAACAAAGGAAATGAGTCGAATGTGAAAATTACTTTCCATGACGACGTTTTTTCATTGGTATACGAAAGCAAAATTTTTCTGAATTCTTGCTATATTTTACGGATCGTAAGCGACTCGACCAAAAGGTCGAGTCGCTTTCGATCCGTAAAATATAAATACAGGCAACGATGTTTCAAAATAGCATAATATATATACATCCTAACAGTGAGAATGGAAACAGTACATTTATCTACATCAATACAGAAAATCGTTTACTCCACTTCTAAAATAGTGTTGGCATAACATTCGACGTGGTTACTAAAAGATATGGGAATCATTTCGAACTAATTTTAACTCTTTACTCTAAAAAATATCCTCAATTATGCCTTTAGTAAAATACTTCAATGCAAATTTCACTTCGTTTGAGTCTTTGTGAAAAAGGAGGAAACTGCTGCGAATTAAAGTGGAAAACTTACTAGTCTTTATGGCTTAATACGTTCGCATCATACATACTTCTCTAAGAACCAATCTTTTCATACTCAATTGATTTAAGTTGTGCTATTATGGACAATCACTGTTCAAAAAAATAAATAAATAAATAAATAAAAGTCAATAACTTAATGTCATATTTTTTTTTCTATCATCGCCATGTTATTTAAAGTTTAGTAATTCCCGTATGCAGAAAATGTAATTGTTGTACTTTATCTTGGCAATTGCAAGCAAAGGAGATAGTAAGACTCAGATAATAAAGAATGTTTCTTTCCAGCTCTTTACCTCTATTTTTTTATTTCTCCCCAAATAATTTAATCGTTGATTGCTGTTTGCCTAAATTGCATGATTTTTATTGAAAATCATTAAATTATATTAAATATTCCTTGATTTCTTTAAAATTAGTGATCTTATTTCAGTTCTACTAACGCAGGAAATTTACGCGACACTTAAGGGGACTCGGCACCTAAAAATCCACCTTCTCAAATTGAACATATTTCAAGGTGTATTGACTGGTTATATACGTTTATGAATGTAACTTGATGTGTAAAAGAAAAAAAATATTTTAAAAAAGTCCAAAAATTTCAAAATTTAAAAAAATTTACAAAATTTAAAAAAAATTTAAAACGCTACTCCTTTTTTAAAATGCGAGATTTTTGCCTGGATTTTTTTTACAAGAAAGAACAAACTATATTCCACACTTTGTAGTATGGAATTTTTGTTGTCTTTAATAGTTCTTGAAAAAAAAATTTCAAACTGGAAAATCTAAGAAAAATCTCGGTATTGCAAGATTTTTCCAAGTTAAACTGCATTAAAATAATTACTAATAAATTAATCAAAAATTCCATACTAGGTTACATTTAGTTAAACATTTGGAACAAGTAATAAAAATTTCAAGTGAATAGATACATATTTGAAAAAGCCTTAGCATTTTAACTATCACATAGTATGCAAAATAGCGAAGCTGAGAAAAAGCCATTTAAAGTTTTCAGTTAGATAAAGAAAGCGTTAAAATGCTTATATAAAATCAAAAATAAAACATCTTAGACTGTACGTAGGACTTTGAAACTTTGCACAAACGTTCTCTAATATATAAAGTATAATTTGGAGGAAAAATCCCAAAATCGATATTTTGACCGATTTTTAGTGCCGAGTCCCCTTAACACACAATTTGTTTTAATGCACAAAATTTTAAGCAACGCGGTTCTTCCATGCGAGTGACTCTCCAATGCGGGGGAGAAAACTAACTCCATCTTTTGCGTTGGTTGAAATTTTCTACTGCATGCCGCAGTTTACGTAATTCTCCAAGATATTACTAAAAGATTGCTTGTGAGGACTACAATATAGTAAAAAACTGCAAAGTAAAACTTGAAAAATAAAGTTATTACATATATTTTAAGTTTTTATTTTATCAGTCCTTTTGTGAATTTTTATTTGCACATATCATATTGTAAGTGTAAGAAAACGATAAAATAATCATCCTCATCACTCATGTCCATCATCAGTGTATGACATATTAGTTAAAGACATTTCTATCGATTATATCAGCTTTAAAATACGTCTTTCAGAAACAAAATTCACTTTGAAAGACATATTGTTTCAAAATTAATACTTTCTCCTCTAGGAAAATAGAGAGAGAAAGAAATGATTGATTTTTAATTATGGAGGCATCGGAATCCTTCCCCGAAGAACAAAAATTGGTTTTTAAAGACGGGGAATTTTCAAAATACTCAATTATTTCACGGGTGATCTCTCACAGAAATATTCTATCTTTAATAGTTGATAATTGAAATTCGTATAAGTATTAAAATGTTACACATTCTGCATATGAAATATGTATTACTTTTTAAGCAGAATTTATTAAAGATAGAGCTGCATAAAATTTCGTTTTAAATTTCACTCATGTTTCATTTTATGAAAATTTAAAAAAAACAAGTATAATTGCGCAGTTTAATATCGAAACAAATGCAAACTTTATAAACGATGCTAATGCTGATATTTTTTATTACGAAAATTTGTAACTTATTTCAAATTTTACGCATTCACAGTTTAACTCCTTGTTTACTTGTTATAGTGAACCTAGAAACGCCTAATTTTCTTATTTTACGTAAGACGCAAAATTCACCCAAGATTTTTTTTTTTAATTATCATTGCTAGAACAAAATTATTATAAAGGAAATTATTATTTAAAGAAAGTTCATATAGTATTTATGATGCACAGTTAATCACCAGAAATCTACAAAATAAGCTTTAAAAATGTTTTCATTTATCCATACTTATAAAATTCCAAAGAATGAAATAAAGTGACTGTTCGCAAATTGCGTATAAGTTGCTAATAATGCATTAACTGCCATAATTCAATGCAGATAATTTTATTCTTCTTTAACAGGTACATATTTTCGTCTTCATGGCCAAATATATTTTTCAGCATTCAACATACTAACTTTTATGACTGAGATGCTTTCTTTATACAATTGGCTTTTAAGAGCCTACGTACTTAAACTACTATGTACTTTTCCTTGAAACGTACTTAGGGGAAGGCGGGGTAAGACGGGGTGGCGAGGAAAAACATAGGACTGTAAATCCAAGTTAAAAGTTATGCTATGACGTTTCCCTTCTTACCCCGTATATTGGGCAAGATGGAGAAAATTTACTTTTTTTCCAATGCTATATACATATGATCAAATATTGTAAATGTTCAATTTTATCTGTGTATTACTGTAATTTAATAGTTGAATAAACAAAATGCAATAAAAAAGATTTGATTTATTTATTCCAGATTATTTTGTAAGGGCCTTAAAGTTATCTTCCCCATTTTCCCCCGTTTTCCCATATATACAAGCAAGGCGATAACAAATAAAAAATGGTCATAGCAACAAACCTTTGTAAATACTATTCTCACATAAGTTATTTTAAAATTTCCATACCACATCTTTTAAATTTTTAAGGTATTTCCTTCATTTTTAAATAAACCTACATTTTCGCATGGAGTATCAGTGCGCCCAGAAACCCCCCGCACCTGCCATTTTCTGGCCTATCGTATTTTTAGATGCCCCCGAGTGCAAGCCCTCGGGAGCAAATGGGGTGCAATCGCTCTGAAAACAGCCTTCCGCTGTACAAAATTTGAGAATAACTACCACTTAGCATCGATTTCCTTCAAAGCCAAAGACGATGTTTATAGAATTCTTTAATGATAGATTTGTGTCGCAATCATAACTCATCGTGGAGTAAAGATGTCAAAGAGAAGAGCAATCCCCACTAGTACTTACTTATTTAGAGGTAAATATTGGGGAAATAGAGAATAAATTACAGAAAGATTATTTGGGGAGAGAAATGAGCTTTCTTAGGATCGATGTTTGAAGTCTCCGAGCTCTGATGTGTGCAGTAAACAAGGAAATAAATTTGCTGGATGACAGCAGCATTAAATATTTTGACGATATTTTAGATCATGTGAGCGAGATCGTTGCACACAATACACTCAAATGTGTTTTTAATTTGAATTTGAAATAGAAGAAATGTAATGAGATTTTTTTTCCTTTCAGTAAAGTTCTTAAAAGTTTAGTATTGTGCTGCATTTCAAAATGTTTCACTGACGTTTATAGATAGGATTTTTTGTATTGAAACTGCAGTAAAGGCATGGAAACGCGTGTGCTAAATTTACAAATGTAGCAATAATTTAACCCTTTTCCTGGGTTAAACTATTGTTACTTTACTCGCAAAAAATGACCTGCAACAACATTGAACGATACATAGCGTCACGCATTACATTACACTTTTTAAACATTTCACTCAAGCTATTGTAAACATGACATCAGTCCACAGCTGTTATTATAAACATAACATCATACGGACGTTTCCAACATGCTCTATGCAGTTTAAAAAGGAATACTACTAACGTATAGTTAAATAAAAGATAAAGTGAAGCTTTATGACTAACTAGTAGTACTTCATACACTATCAGTTTGGCACCAAAAATAAGGAGTAGAAGCATCCTAACAATGCTTTTGCATTGTTAGGATGCAGAACCTATATGCAGCTGGAAATTGACTAAAAATGATCTCGTACAGTAGTAAGTATTATTCAGTGTCCCAAATTATTCGGGCATACATTTAACAGAAACTGCTAACGCTTAGATGAATGTTGATATTGCTGCCCAGCCGTTCCGGTTAAACGCGAACAGTTTACCTTTTATGCCATGTTTCTTTTATTTTTCCTTTTTCTCGCCAAGTGGAGACTTTTGCGCTTTTATTTCTTTTTGCGAAGCAGACTAATTAACCCTTTCAGACGGAATTTTGAAAAAAGCTCGTCATTTCTTTTTTTACTTTAAGGTATAGCTTCGTAACACATCCCATATCAATCACACAAAGTTTCAAGCTTTTCCAATCACGAATTAAAAAGTTATGACTTGTCCAGTATAGCTGACACGATGCAGAACATTTAAAATTTATGAGAAAAATAGGTTTACATAAAAAGATCTTTGCTTGCATAAAATCCTCATACTGTATCTATTTAAAATATGTACTAAAAATGACATTTAAATAACAATATTTTTTTTTTAATATAAGCGTGTTTACTGCTAAATTTTTCGTTCGGCCGATGTGATTAAAAAATGCAAGCAAAGAAATAGTATTTTCTTCTTCTTGAAATTATTACTAATTTCTTTTTGAAAAATTTGAACAAATATCATTAAAGCTTTAAAGAGTAAATTAAAAGGAATTTAATGACCATAGCTTGAATATTATAGATGTTGCGCCCTTTGATGTCCAGTATAACGGACACCACATATGAAAGGGTTAAGAATATTCCGCGAGAGCATACAAATTTCATTCTATCTCTACATATATTTTCTACTTATGTGTATCTATTTTGAATATTTTGTTCAAATAACTAAGGAAAAGGAAGTCAATAATGCATAATCAAGTTTCTTTGTGAGCTTTGGCGAAGATTGACTAATTCAATTCATGAATTCCAATATTTTAAGCGTTCCTTTTTTCGCTGAGAAAAAAAAGTAGTCCAGACACTTTTTGCTTTTAATACAGTTGATTATTGAAGTATAACTATTTTTTTCTTCACTTTTATTCCTTTCAATATTAATTATGATTTGTTTGTCAAAGAATTAAAAAAAATAAATAAGTTCTTTAAAATAAAATAATTGGGTACAATATCAATGAATTCGGGTAAAAAAAATTGTCTTATGCATAGCATAAAAAAGTTCTTAGTTCACTTTTTCCTCTGCTTTTTTTAACGTAATTCAGCCTTATAGTTGCATGCTTTGAGTATGCTTTAATGTAATTCAACTCTGATATCAGATACTCGTACATTTCTATGTATATATATTGAAAAAAAAAGGTGGAATTTGAAAATTTAACGTCTAATGATTTGAGGGAAAAGACTTGTTGTAGCGTTCATACTAATCAAAACATTTATTTCTCGAGGATGTTTTTTTATACATAATATATAAAAATATATTGTGTTTTTAGAAACGAGTTTTAAAAATAAAAATATGTATTTGAAAAAACTTGAAGTGCAAGCAATTTGGAGACCGAGAGAGGTAACTATTACAGCATACTTAATGGTATTTATTACACATAAAAGAAGTTTATTCATTACTGTGGGCAAACTTCTCGCCCTGCTCTAATTCTAATAGATAATTAACTTCAACTTAAACTACAGAACTATATATGACAAATAATTTATGACAAAACCGATCTTGAACTGCTTAATCTGCAAGGACTATTGCAAACATGTATTAAGGAGTTACAAAGCACGCCTCTTTAAAAGCGGAAAAGCACTTGAGATTTTGACATCCTTGTTCTGGCTTCATTATAACTGTTACTTAACATTCGAAATCTCAAAAACTTTGTCTCATCGAAAAAAGTATTCTTTGTAACCTTGAACTCTGTATATGCAATATATTTTGCAAGTTCTGATGTTCAACGTTTGTTTCCTCATAAGTTGTTACCTATCAAAGGCAAATGTTTACATATTAATATCAGGAAAAAAAGTTGTTGAAAAACTTTATTTCTGTTTTAATTCTTCTAGATGTGATCTTAATTTAAACAATAATATTTAAGCTTTTCTACATATTTATCTTTTCATTTGTTTAACTTTTAAATATTTTTTATAATGGATCTCCAACCAAAAATATCTTTGTAAAACATCTAAAGTTTGTCAAGACGGTTTTTTCTTATTTTTATCCCCAAATTAAAAAAAAACAGCAAAATAAAATAAAATTCGCTTTTCGAGAAAAAAGTCCGTGTCTAAATAAATAAGATATCCTCTTTTTCCACTTCCTGGAATTCCAAGGATGTCGAACAACACAAAGAAAACATGATGAGCAAGAAAGCAACAACTCTAAGAAAATAAGACAAATAATAGTAGGTTAGGAAATTGTTTTTGTCATTGAAGCTAGTATAAGAAGTTTTATCAGTATTTTCATTGTCCCTATCAGATGATTTTCAGTTCCATTCAACTTTAATTCATGCAATTTGAATAGTAAAAATTTCAAGTTTAATTAATAATAATAACTCAATGATCAATCTCACTTGCTACATAATTTTTAAATTTATATTTAAATGTCTTTGAAATCAGATTGGCATAAGGCGTATTTACTATTCTTGAAAACGTTATCAACGTTACTATCAAAATGTATGTTAGAATGTAATGGATAACCATAAAATGCCAACTTAGAATGAAATATAATATTAACTCACCAATATTCAATAACTTATGTTTGTTTAATATGTTTGTTAATTACAACCTAGTTTTTTATTAGATGATAACATTATTTCAAAAATTTTGACTACAGCAGTGTCTTAACTTATGTGTTTTTTGTTTCAAGCATATTTGCTTTCATGTTGACCCCTCGGGAAAGGTATACACCTTCTTATGTCCTGCCACTCTAGCAACTCTACTCATTGTGACAGTGTCCCCTAGAGGTACTTTCACCAGCGGTGCCTGCATCAAAAGTCTGAAGACCCAATAAGATTTTGCTCTTCACGTCAAAATCAATGAATAGCTTTGACGAGAAAAAAAAAGAACCATTTAGTCCAAAAAAATCCCCCTGTGTCATAGATCGTCCACATTTACTTCTGCTAACGTTTTCAAATGATTTAGATATCCGAATATCAGCAACAGGGCTCTTCACTACGATTATGTCGTTATACTCTTAAATTCTAATATTTTTAGTCTTTCAAAATAGTTTCAATCTGGAAAAAAAACACATTCTTCTGTTTTAATAGTGAAACCATTTCAACAAAACACGTGCCTCGAAACTACTTAAACCACATACTGTTTCTTTTATCTCATTAACGTCTCCCGAATTCCCCATTTACTTTATCCAGAGATTGAAGTCAAAAATTTCTTCTCTTTCATACCACATAATTAAGTGGTAGATTTTGCTTCAAATAATTCTGATACATGACATGAATTATAGCCACTCTTTATCATTTCCTTGTCCATGCATTTATCTAATGAGAAAATCAAAGAGCTAAATTCAGATGTACATAAATGAACTAATAGAAAAATAGAATGAAATTCGATACTTGATGTACAATTGGATTTATTAAATAAAATAACTAGTACTTTAACTAGTAGATTTTAGATTAATGCAAAATATAAAATGGCAACTATCTTCAGTAAGGAAAATAAATGAAAAAAATAATGACAATCGATACACAAAATGCATGTCCTACTTTTAAATACGCTAGATGGTTCAGAAGTAAAAAAAAATGCAAAAGGGACAAATGCTTTTAGAACCGATCGATAATGAGAAAAAAAAAACAGCAGAAGGGCAATTAACATAAGAGGCAATTAAAATAATAAGGACTGATGGACTTGAGATGCACAAAAACACAAATAAAAACTACTATACTAAACTGGATTCTGTCTCTTAAAAGAGGAATATAACCATAAAGGTGTAATAGGAACAAATGACGGACAATTAAAGAAAGAACTTAGATATGTTGAAGTAAAAGTTATTTAAACATGGTGTGTGTGTGTGTGAGTATAATTTCTTTTATCTATTGGAAACATAGGTAATAAACTTTTTATGTTCCGAAGAAAAAAACACCCGTTTAATAGGTACTATTTTTTCATTACTGAAGTGTACTTTAGGGATTGTTCCTTTGCATGCACAAAAATCGTTTACAAGATAAATTTTCTACTTCTTTGAAATTATGAGATGCACAATACAGTAATATTTTGTTTAAAGAGAATGGAATTATTTTTACAAAATAGGTTATTGGTTTCCAGGTAATATGCGTTTTCTTCACGGACTTTTGAAAAATACATTTTCAGCTTTTTGTTTGTTATTTTAAACAGATTCCAAGATTTTACATTGAAAGCTAAGCGATTTTGCAAGATTGGTTCTAGATCACCTTTAAGAAAATATTCATATTGTTTGTTGACCATTAATATTTCAATACATTTATAGCAGCAAACATAGAAGAGTTCATGTTGTCGCAGTTAAAAAGTAAATTTCATTTTTATGCACTAAAAAATACGAGTTTTTGAATATTTACTACATTAATTCTTACGTAAAAATAAGCTAAACAAAAAAGTAATACTAATTAATGCCTATGGCAAAAATGAATAACTTATCGTTCTCAATGTTTTCAGTTGCATTTGAATCGTTTATTTCGAAAAGGTAACAACTCTTTTAAAAATATATATTTTCAGGTGACAGAAAAAAACGGCTAATGAACAGTTGTAAAACTTTACGGGTCTGATCTTTTACTATTTTATTTTAGCAGGTAATAGCAATGCAATATTGGTAAATTAAAACGATTTTAGATTAATTATGCCATATAAATTAATAAACTTACACTGAGAGTTGTTCTTTTTTTCAAAACGGAGATGGTACCTTTTCTAAATAAACGATTCATTTCATCTTAAGCTTCTTTCTCCAATGGGCCCCCTTTTAAATTTCTCATTTTAAATAACAAAACAAAACCAATTTATTGCTTCTCCATTGCAAAAACTGTCTCTTTATGTTCATCAAATAGTTTAGTTAATATTCGGAGGTCTATAATCAAATCTAATCAACATCAAATTGTTGACTTATCTGCAAAGGGGTTCCGCTAGAAATGTTTAATTTTATCAATCATATCATCAGTTATTAATAGCTAATGGATATTCAGTTTTCCTCAAGCATTAAGTACCCGAATTCAAAATCTAAATTATTACCAGACGTTAAGTTTCAGTATGTCTGCTCAGACAAATTGGTTTCTATTTCATGCCCGCTCAGCAAATGTATTACCAGGGGATAATTGGGAATTAATACCAAATATAGTTTCGATATTCTAGAGTAAAGCCGTGTTAGAATTCCACATATTACGTGTGCTTTTATACGATTGTCTGTGAAAATAAGACTATTAAAAACGTGTAAAATATGCATTCTCAATAGAGCTTTTTTCAGAAACTATATTTCAAGCAGTTGCTTATAACTAATGATCTATTCCACTGATCTTAATAATATTAGCTGAAATGTCAGTATTTATTTATTCAATTATTTATTGTTATTCGAGTGCAATTTACTGTACTTAAATTCATATAATGATGGTCTAACTCACAGGATTTAGCTAGAAATGTTTTCAACTTACAGTATTTAAGAAAAAAGAACTTAACAGCAAAATGTTTGAGCATATCATTTCACTCAGGTAAATAATTATTACTGATAATAAATTTAGTATATATTTACAACACTTATGAGAAACTCTTGAAATCATTTAGTGATTCACACTAAATTTAAAATGTTATCTAATCAGAGCAACAGAAATAAACAAGCATTTTATTATTATTATCATTATTCAGTTATAAACAAATTCAAAAATAAACCTTTCGCATTCATTTAGGATACATTTAAAGGTAAAACAGGAATATATATTCGTTGGTAAACGCATCAAAATTGCTTGACAACGTGAAAAAAAATAAGCAATGACATGACATTGTTCCAATTAGAGCAAATAACAACCATTAAAATAAAGCTCAGTGCGTACTGACCACCGGGTAGATGTATCTGTCCGGGGAAAACGGTAAAGCTAAAAAATGTAAAATTTGGTATGCAGGTGTAGTTTTTGATGCAGATATGTACTTCGAAGTCCGATTTTCAATCAATTATTTTTTCAAAAAAAAGTATTTTATGTTTTATGTGCCTTTTTAGGACAAAAAATGTGTTGCCATCTATAGAATAGAAATAGGAATTTCTATCTGGAAGGAATTTTAACTTTTGTATTCTGCAACTATGCTTTTAAATGCTTTTAGGGATTGCGCGGCAATTCCTTTATTGTTTGTGAAACAAATCAATGAATTGCGTCGACATTCCACGTAGTTAAACTGTATAATTAGATTGCGAAATTTTTGGAGATTATCTGTAGGGCATGCTCAAGCTTTTAAAAATGCATGTGATATGTAAATTGTTACTTTTATCAGAATTCTCATTTCTATTTTACTAGTAGCATCTGCATCATTTATATTCTTAATCAAACCATTCGCATCCATTCCATAAATGTTTGTATCTAAAGTCCATTCGTATCATTTATTTTTTACTGCAAATTAATAGTTTGCTTGCATCATGTACATCATGTTTTACATTCGGTTTTCATTGACTTTAATTTACATCATATTTGATAATCGTAGTCCAATATTTCAATCACACTTTGCATATTTCTTTTCACTTAAAATCGTTTTCTCCAATATTTACATTCACAATTCACTTGCGTTTTTTAAATCACACATTACGATAGTAAATAACTTCTATAAATTACAACATGCTTCCAATTAATTCGCATCTGTAAATCACTAGCATCCTCTTTTACGTTCAAAAATCGTTTAAGTCATACTTTATTCTACTTTGTTACACCATTTTTCACATTTACATTCAAATCGCATAATGTAGAACCACATTTGCGCATAAATATACATCACCACGTAATGAGTAACTCAAGCCATTATTTAAATTAGTAATTAACTGCAATTTTTACACCATACTTTACGTTTATAAGTATACTTCGCATTAGTTAATCTGTGCATCATAATTCACCCTTGTACTGAGTTACTTGAGATCCCTGATTATTTCTTCTTCTAATATTGCACTAAATTGCTTTTCAAATATTATTGCATTGCGTTTCAAATTTTTACCTGCATATTTTCAGTTATCTTTCATGAAATAAAAATTTTATTGTAAATAAATTGCAATAATTCTATCAAGTTAAAACGTTAACAAGATTTTAAGAATTCTTAATTTGTATTCCAGCAAACCCTACGTTAAACATCAGAAACCTTCTTGAAAATTAACAGTGCGTATCAACAATTTACGAGCGCTATAATTACTTCCATTAAACAGAAGGCCTGGTCACATCATGATGTCCTCCTTTCAATCAACTTTAATTAGTACACAGAGGAGTTCCTTACGTGCACTTTTATTCGAATCTTTGTATCAATGAGTTCTCAACGGGATAAAATTTCTGGATAAATGCTTTACCTTTTCACTCCTATTATACTTCCACTCTGTGAAACCCTACTTGATAAGCATGAGAAATATTTAAAATTGATATTCTTAAAATTCAAATACTATGCAATATATAATAGAAATAATCATTTTCAGAATCAGTCATTTTCCTCATAACTTGCCAGTTATGAGGAAAATGACTGCAAATGATGTGTATTGTCTAATCTAAAATGTTCATTGTAAAAAAAATTACTTCAATCAGGGTTGTCCCCAAGGGCCACAATGTTATCACACGCGAATTGTTTTCAATATGTGTGCTTTCAAACATGAAATCGAGTTTTTTCGAACGGTAGAACGTCCGCCATTTTGACCACCGTTAAGTAACTCGAACGCAGCAGTGAAAAGGTTAGGTTGCCTTTGAAAACCAGTTGCAGACGATCGGAAAATTTCCTGGTAGATTTATAGACATTACGAAAAAGTTATTTTCACATTGTACTGATGGTATGACAAATTGACTTGATTTGAGTTTGAGACATTTATGGGGGAAAATATTGTACAGATAATTTTAATTGTTCACATTAAACCCAATAAATTTATCTCTAAAAAAGGAGTTATAAAACAGTTAAAGGTTTAAAGACCCTAACACGTGCGTCAATAAAACAATTCAGTTATTACCGATTTATAAATTGAAAGAATATCTTACAAAGCTATCGTTGCTATAACTAAGCTATGAAATTTGTGTTGACTGTTTTTTTAACTTTGATTTGCTTATGCATTAATTTCAGTGTTACATTTTATTGTACATCTCTAAATAAGTCAAATAGCTTTACACTTGTCATTTCATTTGATTTAACAAAGACTGGTGTTGTGACTACCAATCGAATTCAGATGATTATGCTTCTCATAAGTAAGTTATGAATGCTTGCTTTCTGGAACGCCTAGACAGCACAGTAGAACTTGTCTATCTCGAATTTCATGGCAAGAAAAATTCGAGATAAGGAGATTTCGGGACATAGAGATTCTGCTGAAGTTATAAAAATTGGCAGTTAGAACGAAGGTCAAACCGTTAATACATTATTTATATTAACATTCTTCTGTGTTAATATTGTTGAAGATTTTACTGTATGACAATTAACCGTAGTAACCTAATGGATAGGAAATAAAGGGTCTGGGACTCAAAACCCGAGCTATTGAAGACCCACCATGTGCTCTTGGGGATGCTTTTTTCTAATTGAAATTTTAAGCAGCATGGCGAATGACCGAAAGAGCACAATTCCGCCTCAAGTTTTATCCCCCCTTCCCTAGATGTGACAACTCCGCTGCTACTTTTATATCCCTTCTCCTTGCACAGGATAATTCTGCCGTGCCATTTCCATAAGTAGGAAAGGAGTACTATCTCCACGCTTCGGCAGGCCTAAGGCTTCGGCTAACAGGTTTGGAATCTGGTGGAGAAAAGTAGGAAAAGAGTGACTTGCTTTTCATTTTATTTTTGGGCGTCACATCCTCTTTTGGCGACAATGCAGTAAAGTCAGAAATCTCGGGGAAAACACAAGAGAAAAAATCGGAAATACAGATACGTTGGTCATCCAAAATCCTGTAAAAAATTACTTTTCCCCAACCAATATTTATGAAGAAATAATGCTCCGCTGACGATGCAACTGGTCGACTTCAATTTTAATACGAAATATGTTTCAAATTGAACTTAAAACCATTATTTTCACACGTCATTTATTTTGTGTATTTTTTGCATAATTTAGTTAATTAGCTTTTAATAGATGTAAATGCAACGGTGAAGTTCACCAGTTACTATCAAAAAAAAGGTGGGGGGGGGGGGGTATTTTCTTTATCAGAAGTTAAGAAATTAATAAGCTAAATATCAAGTTTTGCAGCTAAAGCAATTAATAAAAAATAGTTTAAATTCAGAAGGTCTTACAGGTGACCAAGAAACGTTAGTAGCAAAAACAAATGAAACTCAAATTACGCATTTTTCATATTTAAAAGATTCAATAAATAATTTTAAAATAAAAATTAACATGTAGTGTTTCAGTTTTGCTTGACCATTCTAAATTTCTCCAGTGGAAAACCTTGAGAGTTTATTAGAACACAGTGGCAAGTTTTGAGAAGATGTTTGACATTGAGTTTATACAATATCTTTTTGTACATAAAAGAGACATTTTTCTTGAAATAATTGTTATAGCGAATGAAAAGGGTTATTTGAAATGCCCGAGGGAGAACTCCAGCGATAGCTAATGATACAAATCAATGTTCGTATAGCGAGAGCGTTGACCTTACTTCGATCTCGGCAAATTTCTCGTTCACATTTTAGATTGTCACAAAATTTTGGTAGTTCAGTATGAAAATAGATTTTCTTTTGTATATCATTGCTCTGAAAATGACTCATTTTAATCCACTCCAACTCCGCTCCGACTGCTAAATACCTGCTCCAAGATAGAGCGCTCAATGTTTCAAATAAATTTAATAGATTACATTATTTATCTCTTTTTTTCTGTTAAATTATTTTTTTACTTAATAAAAAAGTTTTTAAAAAATCGGAGCAGTGGAGCACAGAAAAGATTTATTTGCCCCGGCTCAGCTCCATTTTCGTGCAAATTCCCGTCGCTCCATTGATCCACGCTCCTGATATAAGGCCAATCCAGATCCCTGGTATATACTGGACATGTCATGAGTTGCTCCGTGCTCCAAGCTCCAATCCAGATCTCTGGTATATATTGCACATGTCATGAGTTGCTTCACTACTCCGCAATCCAGATCCAAGACCCAATACCCCTGGCATATACTGCATATAACATGAATTTAAAAATATAAACATCTCTACAACACGTTAACAACGATGCACCATAAACACTTAATTTTTTAATGCTAAAATTCCAAATCTTATAATTATGGTATAATAGCAGGCTAGGATAAATCTGAAATAAATCTGGTCTGTATAGCAAAAAAATATTCGAATAGTGAATAAACTATTGCATTATATTTGATAAATCCTTGTGAAGACTAAAGATTATATTTGCAAAGCAGGTTGCGTTTTTTTTTTTTTTCCAATGAAGCGTAATTTCTTGACATTGTGTTTTTTAGCTAAAAGTTTGATAGAACTGTAAAGTAAAGAGTACCTACAAAATAAGATAAAATAGTCAATGTTAGATTTATTTTCCTTCATTTGTTTTCTTTTCGAATACTTTTAATTTTCTTTCCGTTCTTTTTGGAGGGGGCAATAAAGATTTATAAATTCAACATAAGAAAAAAAACTCCTTTACGTTATTTTTTAAAAACTCATTGAATCTTATTTTAATGGTTTTCGCTTCGCGGAATGCATGAATCACTTCATTTTTCACCACGGTTTTCTGGTCAACAATGTATCATTACTCTCTACAAAAAAAAAAAAAAAAAAGAATTAAAGAGAAAAACCTTACAATAATTTTTATTTAAATAACAAAAAAAAAGCTCTTCAAGAAGTTACTTCTTATTTAAAAATTTCTACTTTGTTTTACCGCTTCATGAAATTCTCAGTTTAAAACCTTGTTAGAATGAGTACCAAAATAAAGCTACTTGACAATTTTTCCGTATTTTCTCTTATTAATATTGGTTTTAGTTTCTTATCTATTGCAAAAAATTTTAAAAAGTGCACTTTTATTCTACATTCAAATAATAGTGAAAAACAGTTCAACGATTAAAGTTATGCAAATAATTCTGCGGTACTCAATATTTATGATCTTTTCCATAAGTTTAATGTTCATGAACTTGAGTCGTCCATACATTTAGAAAATAAATATCATATTTGAAGCTTTTTCAATTGACTTAGCACCAATTTTACACGCGTTAATACTGCTAGTTGCATTTTTTAAAGATATAGATCTTTATGTTTAATTAAAAAATAATTCGGCCTAAAACCACAACCTACAATTCCAGATGTTATATAAGCTATTTCTTTAAAGTATAGCAGAAATAAATTCAAGTTTGAAATATATAGCGAATGAAATCATAAATTTTGTAGAGCGACATGCTAATATTTTTGACATCGAATAATAACACTTCCAGCATCTGGAATTGCTACTGTATAATGAAAATTTCCTTCCTACAATGCAGTAATTAAAATCTGTACCGCAGGTCTAACATTAAAGCGATTAATTTGTACATGTTCATTACACTTCCTAAAGATTGTCTGACCAATTTGGAAGTTAAGGCAACATGTCACATATGACATGCCTACTTAATTTTCTACGCAATTCAATTTCGCACAAACGCAAATTAATTTTCATCGCTATTTTACATTACATTTTAAAACATGTTTTACGTAATATCGGAGTTGTACACTGTAACTGAGTCTAATGCTGCAAATAATCAACATTGTACCAAAGCAAAGAATTCGTTTTTTTTTTTTTTGCTAGTCTATGCTCAAAACCTATTTTATACTTTTTTTAACGTTTTATTCTCAAAGGAACTGAATTAAGAACTTTAGGGGTATATATATATGTGTGTGTGTGTAAATTTCCCGCAGCGAGCCAGTTGGTAGACGCTCGGTTCCCAAATGTTTGTGTGTGTGTTTTTTAGAAAATTGTTATTAGGTTATTTTAAGCCTGTTATTGCGCCTGTGGTAAAATAGTTTTGATTAATTCCAACTTGCACAAGAAATCAGTAAATGTGTTTTAAAACAGTATAGTTTCGTAATTATAATTTTATGCATGTTATTTGTGCCAACACTAATAATACCCTTTTCGTTTTGTTTATTTTTGTATAAAAATTAATTTCTGAAATATTGTGTTCTTTGCGGAATTGCTTTTTTCGTTCCGATTTTTTTAAACAATATTTAATTTGAAGACCATACCATTATGATATCGTATTGCAATGGATTTTCTAATTATTATGTAGAGCCAAATGGCTTTTCTTTTAAATCTGCACAACTTGAAAAAAAACTTTGAAGTCATATGATCACTGATGGGGGATACACAAATCTTCGGTTTTCTTAAGAACTTTTGAATGAAAAAAGGTCTATTGGAATACAGTTGTTCCTTTTAAAATTATTGTGAGGATAGAAAGACCAAAAAATATTTGAAAGCTAAAAATCCCGGCAAGCTGACAAATACATAAAATAAATACCAACTTTGTATTGAATTTTATTTATTTATTTATTTATTGCAATTTTATCTGTACATTATTTTACGGGATTTTTTTTTTCTAATGGGCTGCGGTTGGCTTCTGCCAATTGCATACCTAGTACGTTCCCCAAAGATTAGTACCATCTCTTTCAGTGGCACCACAAAGTGTGCGGTATCATCGCAACATGAGAATTTTAGCGCTCTGTTTCATCACCTGAGCACCCGGACCCTGGTGATGCAAATTTGCACTAGGAATTTAATTCAGCCGAGAGGTATCCAACTCAAAATCTACTCAAGTGATCATATGCATGCCGCATAATCATAAGACATGCGCACAGACGATTTTCTTCATCTTGAAAATCTCCGACACTGCCAAGCTCGATCCTATCTATGATGTGGGTTCGAGTCCCGTGGCTTACCACGCCAACGTGCCGGCATTTTGTGGGATATAAGTTAATATAAAAATGAATTTTGTTTTTATGTATTCTTAAGAAGGTTCAATGAGGAAAATTCTTTAAGTGAATGCAGTCTCCATTTGGCCGACACTCGTCATTGCAGTCTCCATTTGGCTGACACTCGTCATTGCGGTCTCCATTTGACTGACACTCGTCATGGAGATCAACGTATGTTTGGAATAACGATGCAGTGCTAATTTTATGATTAAAAAATAAATATTGTTTCATGACATCTTATTTGTAAACAAAATAACAAACTGTTAGCGGATGCTATTAGATGAAGTAACTGTGTAGAAGACCTTTTTTTCTTTTCTTAAAAATAGTTTTAGGACAAAAAAGATTTTGTGATAACTGAACATTTCCTACGAATCCCGCAAGACTCGCTTTTTTTCTGTCTTACAACCTGTATTTTCTCTCAATACTGGTTTAGAACATATCAAACTTTTCAGTTCTTAAGAAGCACATCTCAGAAGAAATGACTTTGTGTCAATCCTAAATATGCTAACAGGGAAAATTAAAATACTTTTTTTACCTACAAAACTTTGTTTTTCGTAAAATTAGTTCATTTTCTAGCAATTTTTACAATAAGGACTAATTTATTTTTAGCCTACTTTCCTGTAAAAGTAAAAAGAAATAAGAATAAAGCATGAAAGAAGGCTTAATGTATCGTGAAAATATCGTTAGAAATCAAGAAAAGTCAAAAATAAGTCAAGTAATTAAATAAAGATTGAAAAATAAAAAATTTGAAAGTAAGGTTTTGAGATGGGGAAAAAGTGTGTCGGTCGGTCTGTCGGTCTGTCTGTCTGTCAGTTTGTTGGTCTGTCTGTCTGTCGGTTTGTTGGTCTGTCTGTCTGTCGGTTTGTTGGTCTGTCCCCCCCTAATAACTTTCGAACGAATTGTCCGATTGGAAAAATTCTTTTTGCATTCGAAAGATCTCGGCAATGACATCTCATTTCCATATTCTACTTTTTGATTTGAACGATTTTTTGTTCAATTTTGAACAGTTCAAAAAATTTTAACATTAGCGCCTATGGGTGGAAATGAAGCAAATTATGTAAACTCTGGGTACAAGCTACAAGTTCCCATGAACAAGCTCACAGGAAGAAGTTCTTGGCGTGAAATATTGATTTAGACAATTTTTGTTCATTTTTGAACAGTTCAAAAAAAATTAACATACCGCATACGGGGAATTTTCAATCCTATATAATTTCTGATCTAACGGACCGATTTGCTTAGAACAAACTTTATCGGAAAGCTCTTATGACGTACAAATAGAACTAACGAGCCTATTTTCCTATGAAATTTTTTGATCGGGATTTTCAAGAATATTTTTTAATTAATGAATGATTAAATGAATAAGCAAAAGAATGAATGAATAAATGAGTGAATAAATACATGAATGACTTAATAAATGAATGATTGAATGAATATGTATTAACCGTTGAAAAAGGTATATTTGAAGCAATTAAAAACTAAAGCTAAACGAGAAAGACAGAGAGATAGCTAGATTATACATTTGAATTCGGTGTATACGGGAAAGTAGGCTCGTATAGTTCTAGACGGAACTTCTTGTTTTTTTTAGATATGCTTAATTCATTTAAATGAGCTAATAAAACCTTAAACGACAGAACGGGAAAATATCACAAGAGTGTATTTACTTTTAATTACTTACTAGGGGATTAGATGATAGGGAGCTACTTTGAAATCAGGATTCGTATTAGTGGGATTAAATGACCTATTTTTAGCCTACTTTCCCGTAAAAGTAAAAATAATATATTAACGCATGAAAGAAGGGTTAATGTACCGAAAAATATCGTTAAAAAGGAAGAAAATTCAAAAATAAGTGAAGTAATAAAATAAAGATTGAAAAATAAAAAAAATTGAAATTAGGGTTTTGAAATGGGGAAAATGTGTGTCGGTCAGTCTGTCGGTCTGTCGGTCTGTCCCCCCTTAATAACTTTTGAACGAATAGTCCGATTCGAAAAATTCTTTTTGCATTCGAAAGATCTCGGCGAGGGCATCTCATTTCCATGTCTTACTCTTTGATTTGAACATTTTTTTGTTCAATTCTGAACAGTTCAAAAAATTTTAACATTAGCGCCTATAGGCAAAGGTGAAGCAGTTATTATAAACAAGATTATTAAAAGAAGTTATCGAAGGAAAATATTTGCTGAGTTGAACAATTTTCGTTCATTTTTGAACAGTTCAAAAAAATAACTGTACTTTTTTCTTTATCCCGGCGCAGGCGATAAAGTCGTCAATAGTGATGCAATCGACGCCAAACGAAATACCTCCGCTGGTAACCTTTTGCGCGTTTTGTTGCCTTGGCGAGATTTGCGCCAGGATAAAGGAATTCTCATTTTGAAACAGTTAAAAAAAAACAAGAAGTTCCGTCTAGAACTATACGAGTCTACTTTCCCGTATACACCGAATTCAAATTTATAATCTAGCTATCTATCTCTGTCATTCTCGTCTAGCTTTAGTTCTTAATTGCTTCAAATATACCTTTTCAACGGTTAATACATATTCATTCAATCATTCATTTATTAAGTCATTCATGTATTTATTCACTCATTTATTCATTCTTTCTTATGCTTATTCATTTAATCATTCATTAATTCAAAAATATTCTTGAAAATCACGATCAAAAAATTTCATAGGAAAATAGGCTCGTTAGTTCTGGATGAACTTTCTATTAGTACATGTTCTACGCCATAAGAGCTTTCCGATAAAGTTTGTTCCAAGCAAATCGGTCCGTTAGATCAGGAATTATATAGGATTGAAATTTCCCCGTAGGCGGTATGTTAATTTTTTTTGAACTGTTCAAAAATGAACAAAAATTGTTCAAATCAATATTTCACGCCAAGAACTTCTTCCGGTGAGCTTGTTCATGGGAACTTGGATCTTGTACCCAGAGTTTACATAATTTGCTTCATTTTCACCCATAGGTGCTAATGTTAAAATTTTTTGAACTGTTCAAAATTGAACAAAAAATTGTTCAAATCAAAAAGTAAAATATGGAAATGAGATGTCCTCGCCGAGATTTTTCGAATGCAAAAAGAATTTTTCCAATCGGACAATTCGTTCAATAGTTATTAGGGGGGGGGACAGACCGACAGACCGACAGACAGACAGACAGACACACTTTTTTCCCATCTCAAAACCCTACTTTCAAATTCTTTATTTTTCAATCTTTATTTAATTACTTAACTTATTTTTGACTTTTTTTTATTTCTAACGATATTTTCACGATACCATTAAGCCTTCTTTCATGCTTTATTATTATTTTTTTTTTTTACTTTTACGGGAAAGTAGGCTAAAAAAGATTAACATTAGCGCCTGCGGGGAAATTTCAATCCTTTATAAATCATGATCTAACAGACCGATTTGCTTGGAACAAACTTTATCGGAAAGATGTTTAGCCGTAGAACATGTACAGATACGAAGTTCAACCAGAACGGAACGAGCCTATTTTCTTATGAAGTTTTTGGATCGGGATTTTTAAGGATATTTTCTAATGAATGAATGATTAAATGAATGGGGGAAGAAATAAACGAATAAATGAGTGAATAAATCAGTGAAAAAATAATAAAATAAATAAATGAGTGTATGAAAAGAAAAAATTAATAAAGGAGGGAGTAAATACATAAATGAGAAAAATTAATGAATAAATAAACGAATGACTGAATAAATGAAAGAATGAGTGAGTGAATGAATATGTACTAACCATTGAAAAAGGTATATTTGAAGTAATTAAGAACTAAAGTTAGATTATGAATTTCAAGTTGGTGAATACGGGAAAGTAGGCTCGTATAGTTCTAGACGGAACTTCTTGTTAAAAACTTGTTCTTGGTAGTAGCTCTGAGTCAAAATGACTGAGATTTGAAAGCTGCAGTTCTTATTTTTGAAGCAAATCAAAAATGACTCGGAACGATCTCACGTTTAAGATACTATTGTACTCATAACTATATTAAGAAAAATAAGATGTTTTTTAATTTTTGAAATAACACTCTACTCAGAAATTACACAGCATGTGTAAAGAAGGAATAAGTCGGCGCTCGAAACGGTACCCGTTAGAGCCTAGAGCCTTCGTGTTGATGATCCAAAGCTCTACCACTGTGCCAGAAATAACATCACATCTAGACTTTACCATTGCACAAGTCAGTAAAAGCAGCTTACACCCGACTTACAGCGGTGATTGTTCACTTGATCAGGACTTGTGCAGAAGTTGCTTAACGTTATCATTCCCAAGCCTGTTTACCTGTTTAATATTTTTACTAAAGGTTTCCATACGTGTAAATAACGATACCCGTAACATAGACTCTCGTTGATTTTAAATCAGAGTAATGTGTTTTTCATAGCGTTCTGAGTAAGAAATAGTATAAATAAAAAATAAATCAACATGAAATTCAGCATTACTTGTTATGATCTTAAATTATACTGGATACAACATTATATATAAGAAAATAATAATCACGAATCTGTCAAGCATTAAAATAGAAGCAAAACATTAAACATTTAAAAAATTCAGTGCAATACCAATAAACAACATATTTAACATTCCTTTACAATCGTGCATGAATTTTGCACCTGCAAAATGGCAACAAGTAAATTTAGACACGGAATTGTAAGTAATACTTCGCGGTTATCCTTGTAACTCTCTGAAACAAGCGCCGCTAATCTTATAAAACATTTCGTATTTACGAATCCACCGGAATTTCCAGCCAAGTTTTAGTCCTTACTCATCAGCGGGACTACCAAGCAATAACCTAGATTAATGCTACCGAATTCCTAAGGTCAACATACACATAATCCCTTAAGAAATCAAGAAAGTGAAGCAGTCTTACTGTTTTATGTAACAAATCTTGCTTCTTGTGAGCAAAATAATTTATTCATATTTTTATACACATTGCATTTCACAAAAGAAGCAACGAAGAACATTTTTGTATCAATATTGTTATTTAAAACAACATTTTGCAGTGTATTTTATCTTTATACATTTAATATTATAATAAGTGGTCAGTTGTATATTTAACAAAATTATTCCACAATAGCTGAAAAATAATCTTCCTAAAAAATTCAAATAACGTTTCTTTTATCATATGTACTTCTATGATGAATATAATTCAAAATTTGCGTTTAAAATTTTCCTAAGGTATTTTCGGTAGAAAAACGATTATATTTGACGGGATTAGTCTCGGCCATTTTTTGGAATTGAAAAAATATTTTTTATTTGTTTATTGTCACGTAGTTAAATAGTTATCTTATAGAATGTTTTATTTAGCGTTATTTCATCACTGCATCATAGCATTATTTATGTGTTCTATTAGCATTGTTTCATCAACACATCATAGAATTATTTTTCTGCTTTTTTATCATTAGGGTAAATGTGGGATAGACGCCATAGGGGGATAGATGCCTAAGTAAACGTGTAGAGATCTGTGCAAGAATTGAACCCACAGTGTTTTATTTCAATGTAAGCTTGCCCCCTCACTTCTTCCAGTCGATGCCCTGCACTTTGTTGGAACGAACGCGTCGTGAGTTGTGAAGCGAAAAACGAATTAATTGACGACAGATTGGTGGATTTGGGTTACGTACAATCTTTGTGCGCCTGGAACTTTTGATGCTATAAAGTGAGTGCTTATTTTTTTGTATTTATAATCTATTTATTTATCAAATATAAGTATTTAAATGTTATATCAGTATTTTTCAACACGATTTATTAGTTAAATTAGAGGGCGTCTATCCCACACAATAAGGATAGATGCCAAAGTTTTTGTGAGTATAGATGCCCTTAGAGGCATCTATCCCACACTGTATCATGAACTGAATTAATTATTTTCTTGATTTCTAGACATGCCACGCAAGTACGTGCGCAAAGAAGAAACACGGCCCCGAGGCGTGTGGACCGAAGACGCTCTTAAAAGCACTTTTGAAGAGATGAGACAAAACAAATGTTCTCTTAATGAAATATCTCGTCGTTATAGCAATCCATCTAGACTGATGAACAATTACCTGGTCCCTCATGTAGTAATCAGACATTAACCGCCGTATTCACCGTCAACTCTAACCTCATGGTTTGACGCGAAACCGGTCTCCAACCTGAAGTTACCGCGGATTTCCTATTCACCATCAACTTTGACTACGCGCAAACAGGTTCCCGAAACCATGCTAGGTCGAGTAACTCAACCAAGCTCCAGAGCAAAGTTAAGGTTTGAGCGCATGCTCAGTACATGTAAACATTAGCAATGGCGGACTGGATGTTGCGATAATTGGAATATGTTGAGATTTTAGAGCTTTCTTCGCTTTACACGATCTTGAATTTCTGAAGAAGCCTTACAAAAAATACAACTCTAAAGTTGTATTAATTTTATTAACTAGTATTGTTCAATGATTTCTTTGTCACTTTTGTGTGTTTCCGATAATGTTTTTCTCTCGGGAGCTATTACTTCATTAAAGATTTTGAAACTTTATCATGATTCCTAATTGAACAGAAATACCAAACAATGGGGGGTAATATATCTTTAGTATTTTTATTTAATTATTTATTTTTCTCTCTCCTTGTTGCTTTTTGATATAATTTTATTCTACTTTAAAGTGTACATGTATATACTGAACTTTTAACATGCGTCCTGATTTTTTTTGCCAAGGTTACTTCTGGGCCTGCGAAGTTCATGTGGAATATTTTGATTTATGTATGTCGAATAAAATAAACTTGTTGACCTTTACCATGTGTTTTATGTCATTGGCCAATTTACATTTGCTTGTACAATCTTTTCTTTTTTTTTAAATTTAACAAAGGTTTTGAATATGTGAAAAGCTTCTTAAAAAAAAAAAAAAAGACATATGAAATGAATCCATAATGCTAATGGCAGTTTTGTGTTTAAAGGTAAACTGCAAGGTTTTTGAAAAAGTCAAAATATTCGCCATATGTATTTGTATTAATGAATTCATATTTGCATTAGAAAAAGGGTTCTTGTTAACCCCAAATCACATAATTTTGAATTGCCGTTTCATGCAGTTGTAAGACTTAAACCAAATTTTTACTGTACTTTGCCAATGCGAAGTGATTGTAAGAATAAAGTATTTACAATAGTTATAATTGAAATCAAATGCATTTTTTAAATACTCTCATGAATTTAATGCAAGGCCATAGCCAGATTTTTTTTTTTTGGGGGGGGGGGAGGTTTGGAACAGTTATGTTGAAGAAAGTTTCAGGGAGGAATATATGCTACATTGCGAAAATTTTCGGGGGGGGGGGGAGGTTCGTGGGCATCCCTGGTTACAGCCTTGATTTAATGAAAGAATATTCAAATAAAAATTTAAAAGATACAATAATACACTACTGCTTGGTTCATAATGATACATTTCTATATTATATATGTATCGTTTGTGAATGGTACATTTCTAATGTCAGAAAGAGATATATTACAATGCTAAAATTAGTTATAATTTCCTATTCGTTAAATATAGCTATATTTTCATTTTCCGAGAAAAATTTTATTGGATTCTTTACTTTTCAATATTTTTTAATTTTTTCCACGAGTGCTAGAAGTAATACCTTCTCAAACGGGCTAAAAACCACTCGTGTTTTATTCATCGCTATATCGCAGAGAACGGGAATTTTAAAAAACGGGAAACGAAATGTACACTGCGCGGCGAAAAAGCATGAAGAAAATCATGTGATAGTTTTGACCAATAACGGGCCTCCGTACGTTCCCACATGGCGTCGAGTTGACTAACTTCGTGGTTGGAAAACCCCAGGTTGATTTTCCTCCGTGAATACCGATTTTTAACTTCGCAGCGCTGAGCCCCAACTCCGAGTTAACGGATCTCGTGGTTTCACGCGTGGAGTTAGGTTGACGGTGAATATGGCGGTTAGACGACAACGAGGTTCGTGTTAGGCCTTTGGTTCGAACTCGAAGTTCTTCACTACCAAATCCAGATCTAATTCACGAGTCTTCTATTAGCTCTAACACAGCGGAACGGGATCTTCCCAATTCTCCATCTTTGCTTTCTCAGCTGCCTAGTGCAGGTATACAGAAGGATACGCATAGCACGTATTTGCAAGAATGTTCTCCTGTACCGAAAATTCCGGTACCTTTCTACAAAAGAATAACACAGTCTGCTACAGTTCTGACTTCCAAGAAGAACATTGCTGCTAAGAAAAATATAGGTGAAGCTATTCCTAACCACGTAAAAGCAGCAAACAAGCCAAAAAAGTGATTAAAAAAAGGTCGAGATCAGCTTCAGAGGAGACTTGTGATTCTGATGATTCTCTACTAATAGAAAATGAATCTAATGTTAAGAAAAAGACAAAAGAACAAATATCCAAGAAACAGAGGTTTACAGGAAGAAATCAAAATAAAAATGTGAATACTCTGAATACAATTCAGCGTCCTGTTCGCAATGTTCAGACTACAACAAAAATTGGAAAAATTTCCAATGAAAGCTACAAACACTTTTAAATGAGTCAGACTCTTCTCAGAGCGCGACAACTGAATCTGTGGAATGTTTCGAAGATTTTGAAACGACAAAATCGAAGGTAGACTGGATTCAGTGCATCATGTGTAGAAATTGGCTGCACGAAACCTTCACAATTTACGGCGATTATTGTAATCAATGTAAGCGTTTAAAACTAAACAAGTTTAAAACTTTTTAAACAAGAAAAAAAGAATAAAAAATTATAAATTGCGTTAAAAAAAACTTGTAAACAAAAAAAAAAGACATTAAAAATATTTTTAAAAAATATATGTTAAAAAAATATATAGTTAAAGTTTTGTGCAAGGCACTGCTTAATAAGAATTTGTGATAATTATTTTTTTATTTCGCACCAAAGATGATTGTGGTTACCAACGTAAAGTTAGAACGTATTTTTTTATCAAAAAAATATGATAATTATAATTAATACAACATATTTAAGTTCAGTTGACTGTATTATTTAGCAAATGTTAAATACAGTTAAGAAAATCATAATATTCTTTCATTAATTCCTTAGGGCAACTATCCCACAAGTCAAAATATCATAGCGGCGTCTAACCCACATAGTAGGCATCTATCCTCATTCATAAGGTTATTTATTTTATTTGTAACTAACTATAAATAATACAAACAGTATTAAATTATGCAAATTATTTTGTTCATTAATAAGTACATTAACCATCACAAAAGTTAAAGATTTTTAAATTCTCATCTTCTCTATGTTAATCGCACATTTCTAAAAGTTTGGCAACTATCCCAAATTTACCCTATTTCATCATTTTATCATAGTATCATTTATGAGTTTTATTAGCATTGTTTCATCATTACAATCATAGTTTAGTCAGACGTATTTTTTTCACACATATTTCAATGATTTTTAACGGAGAAAACATATTACTTTCATATCCATTAGCTCAATCAGTATCTTCCAATATTTTTTTTTCTCTTGGGCTACTGTTAGCTTCTGCCAATTGCAGACTTAGTGCGGTCCCCAGAGATTGGTACCATCTCTTTCAGCGGCACCACAATGAGTGTGGCACCATCGCCGCATGAGAATTTAGAAGTCTAGTTTCTTCGCCTGAAAGGGTGAGGACCCGGACAATGTTGATGCGAAATTTGAACGAGGAATTTAATTTAACCAAGAGTATCCAAGCCAAAGTCTACTCGAGTGATCTCTTACATGCCGCACAATCATACGGCATGTGTGCAGAAGATTTTCTGCATCTTGAAAATCCACCGACACTGTCAGGATCGATCCTATGACCTGGGCGTACGAGCTCCGCGCCTTACCACGACGCCACCTTGTAGGTTCTTCCAATATTTTATAGCTAATAAAAAGCAACCGTTCTTAATCATAATAAAATTTCTTTTATAAACAAATTGATCAGTTATTGCGACAAAATGTTTTCATTCAAAAGTATTAATGATATGAAAATTAAGTAAATCGATCAAAAATTATTTTGATTCAATTAGTAGCTCAAGCCGACCTTGCAAAAATGTGCCTCAGGTTAGCAATTTACCATACAACTTTTCAGGAGTTCGAATAAAAACTGTAACATGGAAACATAATAAAAGAATCAAATGAGCACTACGTTCTATCAATGTACATTTAATTTTTGAAATTTAAAATATCCATTGTTTTTCATGTTTCCTAACAATTTTAATTTTTACGTTCTTGCTGTCTAATATTCAAGATAAAATGCAATTAATTTCTCACAATTTGGAGTTTTTAAGAGAAAAATGCTGAAACGTATTTTGCATCTTCTGCACCGATAGAAATAAACTTTATCAACCTAAAGGGTAAACATATTGGAAAATAATATGCATTAGAACGAAAAAAGAAGAAATGAGAAAGAGTATCCGAAAGGAATTTAGTGAGCAAATTCACAATTTGCACCATGTCCACCTTCCACATTGTTAAATTTGGGAAAAGGAACATGTATTACGTTTATGTGAGCAAGTGTTTGCATTTAATTAGAAGAACTTTCAATCCTCTGATAGTGGAGTCTATTTCATAAACCTTCCCCAATGTCTGCACTTAAATTTTTCATCAATTACATTGATCGTGATAAACAGCAATAAGACTATTTTCATAAAAATTTACAATAGGTTTAATTATATTCTGAAGTTTCAAAACGGCGGTACAATTTTTAATTAGCAGTAGGTAAAGAACTTTACCCCAAAAAAGCCAAATTGCCTTTATTTATATAAGATTTTTTGCATGTGCTATATTTGCAATCACAAATGTATAAAAATTTAGGTACTGCAAACATTTCATAAAAACGTAAAAAAAAGTGTTGTTCGTAATTTCATTATACACAAAAATAATGATTTATTTATATGTGATAGTTTGTTAATGTTGTCATCAAATCGTTAGTCCATACTTAATTGTGAATTTATAAGAGTTTTTATTGTTGATTTTGTTTTATGTTATTTAACTTAGCGTTTAGTTTTTAACTTTTTTAATTAAAGAAGATTCTTTGATCTAACGTAAAAAAATTGAAAAATAAATAAATAAAGAACCGGCATTGTTTTTGTACTGTTGACCTTTGTTTTCCATAGTGGTTTCCGCTGACATAATTTTTGTATATAACTATAAAACTGAAAATAAAATTCGTGCTCTGATATTAAACATTCCATAATTGTTCTTAACATTTCAAATGTTATGCAGTTAAGAACTAACTATTTCTATAGAAAGTAAAACCGCGAACTATGCCAAGAGGGAAAATCCATTCTGGTTGGAATGTTAATATTTCCCCCACCTGTTCTGGCAAACTCGTAATGAAAATGCATCTCCTAACATGTCGTAATTAAAATCCGAGCCAACCACTGGATTCACACAACAACTCGTCCACCGAAGCGGTTTAAATATACATTTACATAACATCCCTCTATAATTCAGCTACGAACAAGCGTTGCAAAGTTAAAGAAGCATTTCATGTGCAAAGCACACAGTTAATTTTCTTCAGCTATCTACTTTGACTTGTACAGATATTAAAATTAATGTAACCGAAGAATATTTACACATGTTTAATTTTACTTATAAAAAAGCTTGCCCATTCTTTTTTAATTTAAATATTGTGGGAACTTTCAATATTATAGCTTTGACAACAATAAATGTTTTTATATTTTTCACACAAATGTCTTCACACAAATTATCTATTTTATATTAAAGAATTTTTTGCTCAAATGTACAAGCATTTACCAAAACGTGTTTACTTTTAGAACTCAGGCAATTATGTAAAGTAAGTTTAAGACCATTATGTAAAGTAATTTTGTACTTCCAAATACTTGAGTTTCTTAACCTGATTCTTACTGAGTTTTGTATCCATTTGAGCCCTAAATCAAATATTTAGCATAATTCAACCTCTACGAACTAAGTTTTGAATGTTGAGCTGAAGTGAGTATCCTGAATGCATTTACCAACACAATCAATGATACTCGACTATTTAAGAAATTTATACGCATTACCCTACTATTTAAATCATGTATTTATGTATTTGTTCGAGAATCAGTGCAAATACTCTTGTTCTAAAAAATTGTCCCTCCACCCCAAGAAAACCTTATACATCATATAGCTTCACAATTAAAATTTAAATATTAAAATGTATGTCAATTTTGGAAATTGAAGATCTATGTTTATTAATTAAGTAATAAAAATTCAAAGGACATAATAAAAGTTACTTTGATTTTTCGTATTTTAAATTCATACAGCAACAACTAGTAACGATGTCTTTCAAGAAAGAGTTCTTCCTTCCCTGGTTACAGTGAAGATTGCATTAAATCTAAAGAAAATAAATACAATACTTCGCAGCAACTGCTTCCTCGAGGAAATACAAAAAGCCCCAGCAGGATTATTCTTTCAAATATATTTATTTAAGTATATATTACTTTTATTTGGTGAAATTTCTTTCCGGAGCTGAGTTAGAAAAGAGACAAATAATGATAACATCTATCAACGTATATTTCTTTTCTTTTAAATTCATTTGTTTACTGGGGTGAACAACCGATTGTAGTAAGATTTATAATTCCATTTTTCTATTGTATAAAATTATCTAGCTAAAATGTTAACATTTTTAGAAGACCGTGTGTCGACGCTCAGTAAATATAATCACTTAATAAATTCAGTGGACTGTAAACACTTAAGATTCTTTATTTATTTGAATTTGGAAGAGAGCTTTGCTTTTTACACTCATCACGTTACATCTTCGTTCACACACACACTAAATACCTACACTTACTCCACAAGATGGCGCTACAGCAGTGCGGATACATACCGCCGGGCGTTGCATTGTTTTTAACAATCAACAATTGATATTAATACACAAATCATCATTATAATAAAAACTTAATAATCATTGCAAAAACAGTAATACATGTAATAACACAATGTAACAAACACTTTGATTGTTAACACTAAGCTTGATAAAAAAGACAGATACTTGAGTATGAGTAATATGCACTCCAAGGGAATAAACTATTTTTAATTAATTGGCAGCAAACAAATTTTTGAAATCGGCCGCTTGAAGATTCCTTTATTTGTTTTAACATTGCAAACACGAACTCTGCCATCCTTTCCCGGAAAGACCGTCACGATTCTGCCTATTGGCCAATTACACATAGCTAAATTATCTTCCTTTAGTATAACCATGTCTCCAGTTTTAATATTTTGTTTATTGAAACACCACTTTGACCGTTGGTTTAAAGTAGACAAATAGTCCTTGTGCCACTTTCTCCAGATCAATTGAACAAATTTAGTGGTTTTCTGCCACATACTTAATCTATTATCAGAAACATTGGCTACATCAGGTTCAACAATTGAAGTGAACGGTCTTCCGATCAAGAAATGGCCTGGAGTGAGAACGCTCAAATCATTGGCATCTGAAGACATCGGGGTTAGAGGTCTTGAATTTAGAACAGACTCGATTTGGTTGATCACGGTTAAAAAATCTGCATATGTCAATTTATGATTACCAACTACTCTCCTCAGATGATATTTGAAGGATCTCACCCCAGCTTCCCAGAGCCCTCCCATATTCGGACTGCTCGGGGGCAAAAATTTCCATTTGACACCTTCTTGACTCATATAATTACACAAATTCATATCAGGCCTTTTAACTAAGTTAAACAATAGTTGTAACTCATTATTACTTCCAACGAAATTGGTCGCATTATCAGAATATAAAATGCTGCACTTTCCTCTTCGCGAAAAAAATCTCTTTAAAGTGGCAATAAATGCTTGAGTACTCAATTCTGTCACAAGCTCCAAATGAATCGCTTTTGTGACAAAACATACAAAAATCGAAACATAAATTTTTTGAAAGGTGCCTTTCCGTTGGTTCTTGTATTTAATTGGAAATGGACCACAAAAGTCCACTCCAGAAATGGCAAATGGAAAGTTTTGACTTACACGAGTTTTGGGTAAATCACCCATAAGCTGATCACAAGTTATTGGCTTAGCTTTAAAACATGTCAAACATTCACGTACCATTTTTCTACAAGTAGATCGACCATTTATGGGCCAGAATCTTTGCCTTAAAATAAACAATAATGTTTGAGGCCCTACATGTAAATGCTTAATATGATAACTTATAATTATCAAATGTGTTAATTTATGGTTACCTGGTAACAAAAATGGGAATTTTTTATCAAAGCTTAAATCACTATTTAATAATCGTCCTCCACATCTCATCAACCCTTCTTTATCAATAAAAGGACATAAACTTCTTACCTTACTTTGTTTTGAAATTTCACCTGAATTCTCTAAATCTCTTATTTCTTTGCTGAACTCTTTTCTTTGCACCAAACTTACCAGTTTCATCTCTGCACTTTTGAGTTCATCAGACGTCAAAGACCCAGTTGATTTATCATCTTTCCTACGACAGTTTCTGACGAACCTAAATGCAAAACTTAATACACGGATAAGTTTACTATAGTTATTACTAACCTCAAGAAAATTATCAAGGAAATTACTATTATCCTTAATAAAACAATTAAAGTCACTAGATGGTTTAAATTCATTAGAAAAGTCCTCCTCAATTACTCTAGATGGAATTTCTCTATTAGGATATTCACTGTTACACAAAAATGTCGGTCCTCAAACCACAGTCTTAAATGTCTTAAGAAGTCTATCTGGATCGAGACGAAATAAGGTCAGCAGGGTTTTCAGTTGATGGTACATATCTCCACGTGTCAATGCTAGTCAAGTTTTGAATCTGCGATACACGGTTTGCAACGAAAGTCTTAAGAAGAAATGGCACCTTGCGTATGCAAGAAAGTGCAATCATGCTATCACTCCACAAGTAGACTTTGGAAATTGGCAAATCTAGGGCATGAATCACTTTTTTCACTAACTTGGCTAGACGCAGTGAGACACAGAGTTCTAGCCTAGGGATGGTTACTCTTTTCAATAGTGAAACTCGGCTCTTGCTAGCAATTAACCCGATTGAAACTGCTTGGTCATTTTTAACACACTTACAGTACACAACAGCACCATAAGCAGTTTCTGATGCATCAGCGAATCCATGTATTTCGATCACATTAACTCCTTCAGAACTAACTAACATCTATCGAACTCCATGTTATTGACACTCTGCAAGGATTCCACAAATTTTATCCACTCTTGTTTTTTTTTCTCAGGTAGCTCTTCGTGCCAGTCCAACTTCAAACACCATAGTAGCTGCAGAAATATTTTTGCTTTCGACACTACAGGTCAAAGCAATCCTAGGGGGTCATAGAGTCGTGCTATTGTGGATAAGACACAGCATTTCGTGATCTTAAAATCCTTTCTATGAGATGCACTACAGGAAACGTTGAAATAAAGACTATCTGTCTTGGCACTCCAAGAAACTCCCAATACTTGTGTTTCCTCAGAATTGGCAAAATGATATGTTTCTTCGCTATCTGAAACTAACCCTGCACAGTTACTATGCCATTTATGAAGTTGCATCCCAGCCTTTCCTAAAATTTCAATTAACTGATTCTTAAGTTCTATGGCAGTTGCTAAATTATCAGAACCGGTTAGCACATCATCAATGAAAAAATCATTTTCAACGACTGGCGCAGCAAGAGGATAATTTTCTCCTTCATCAACAGCTATTTGTTTTAGTGTACGAGTTGCTAGGAATGGTGCGCATACAGTGCCATAAGTTACGGTGTTCAACTCATAGGTCTTGACGGGTCCATTCTTTTCTTCTTTCCAAAGAATGCGCTGCAATCTTCTTTGGCTAGGGTGGATCAAAATACACCTAAACATTTTTCGAACATCCGACGTGAAGGCATAGACATACTTACGGAATCTTGTCATAATAGAAAACAAATCGCTTTGCACCATTCCTCCATTAAGTTGAAGGGAATTTAAAGATTTACCTGTTGAGGTAGGATAACTTGCATTAAAAACAACTCTTAGCACAGTTGATGGATTATCAGGGCGGTAGACTCCCAACTGGGGAACGCAGTAAGTGCCTTCACTCTCCTCATCATCCGAAATTTCGGACATATGTCCCATCTCTGAATATTCACGAAGGAAATCTTTATACAGAGATAAATAATTTGGATCTTTAATTAGGCGTTTCCATAATAAATTTAATTTCTCCAATGCTAATTCCTTAGATTTCCCTAAATTTTTAGGATCTTCCTTTAAAGGCATTTTTACTATATATCATCCCTCAGAGTTTCTAGTAAAGTTATTTTTAAAATGTTCTTCACAAATTATATTTTCTTTACTCTCAGTTATTTCAGTTTCGATATTCTCTATCTCCTAAAAACTTTTAACAGTCTGTTCTAGATCAACATTTTCTTTAACTAACCCACAATGGATTTTATTTTCCTCCATATTTGAAATGCTTCCACTCACTAGATAACCAAACACTGAATTTTGTAAAATTAAATTAGTGTTGGGGGGGCAAACTTGTCCAGGTTTTATAAGCTCAAAAAATGATTCTGCACCAATTAATAAATCAACTCTTTGCGGAATGTTAAAATACTGATCAGCTAACTTAATGTTTTCCAACCCTTCCATGCACTTGTTTATTTTTTTCGAGGGCGTGAGATCAGTTATTCTTGGAACAACTAATAAATTCAAATCAGTCTTAAAGCTTCGATCTTTATTTATTATTGTAGCAGATACTTTAGACCTAATGGAAATAGCTGAATCATTCAACCCAGACACCTCTATGTTTATTTTATTTTTTCTCAATTGAAGTCGATCTGCACATTCTCTGCTTATAAAATTAGACATAGATCCAGAATCTAATAAAACACGAACTTCACTTTCATTACCAAAAGAATCGCATAAATAACAAACTGCTGTACTCAAAAGAACTGTTTTGTTTTTATTGAAGACACAACTACTGGTAGCTGAAAATATATTGGCGCCACTGGTTTCCTTTTCCCAGACAGCAGGTGCAAATTCATTAGCTAGTGGAGACAGGGGGGAGTGATTTCCTCTTTCGACTATATTTTTATTCGAATTAGAATTTATAATGATATCATCTTTTGTTTTCGATTGCGTACCATAATTAGGATCTCGATTAAAATGTAATGAAATATGATGCCTTTTACCACATTTCGCACAAGAGTAATTTGACTTACAAAAATTAAGTCTATGTTTCCCAAGACAATTAAAGCATAATGAATTATCCTTCACACATTGCATTCTATCTGTGACAGAAATTTTTTTATAAGTAGGACACAAATAAAGGAGATGATTTTCACTACATAAATAGCACTTCGAACTCTTGACATTAGACAAAAAAGTTTTAGATGCATTTCTTTCAATATGATTTTTATTATAAGAACCGGAATTCTTAGTTATTGTTTTTCCACGAGATGTCATAAATAAATCTATTTCTTTTCCCAGTTTAATAGGTTCAAACCATGTGTCTGATTGTTTCACGCTTATATAAGTAGCAGTTTCTTTATCCAAAGTTTGGAAAAGTTTATCAGAAATTATAAGCTGATTTAGTGTTTTGAAATCCTTCACGTCCCTTAATTGTAAATAGCACTCCCAGCTAGTGGTTAAACGTGAAGCAAGCTGAACGTATGTTTCATTTAACTGCCGTGTTGTTGTTCTGAAATTGTCCAGACAAGATTGAGCCGTTGCCTGAAATTCTCTGAGAACTATTTCTTTCACTTTATCATAATTACTAAAATCATCGTCACTTATATATGTGATTATATTTGATGATTTTTCATCAAGCAAATTGAGAAGAATTTCAGATTTATATTTATCAGGAACACATTTAACAACAAATGCTCATTCTAAAGATGAAAAAAAGAAACCCCAGTTTTCGGGTTTGTTAGGCACTTTAATAGTTAATGTTCTAATACTCTTTACCAAAGAATCTAAAGAATTATTAGATTCAGGTAATTCTATATTATTTTCTTTTGGCTCGGCACGAATACGTGCAATTTCAAGTTCCGTTTTTGCTCTTTCGAGCTTCAAACTCTCTAAGTCTAATTGTTTTTTCTCTTCACTTTTACGCTCTTCAACTATTAAATTTACAAGATCACTGACAGTTTCACAGTCATTTTTATATTTTTCACAATTTTTAATTGTGTCAATAAAGTTTATCACAGTCATTTTTTCATTAATTTCTAGACCAAGTTCACTGGCAATAAGCCTTAAATCATCCTTTTTACAGTTTTTAAACATTGTAAATGTTTAAATCAAAGTACCATATAAAACCAAAACAATCTTACTTTGAAAAAGAAAGCATGTATCCAAATCACACAGTCAGCTCGTAACACAGTCACATTAATCGTAGAAATTCACTTCACAAATATATTTTTTGAAACATGCTGATTATTTCTCCCGGAGAGCGGACTACTTATGTCGACGCTCAGTAAATATAATCACTTAATAAATTCAGTGGACTGTAAACACTTAAGATTCTTTATTTATTTGAATTTGGAAGAGAGCTTTGCTTTTTGCACTCATCACGGCTCTCTTCGTTCACACACACACACTAAATACCTACACTTACTCCACAAGATGGCGCTACAGCAGTGCGGATACACCGTATAAAGAATTTCGGACTATTAAGTGTGATGTTTTAGGAATAGAACATCGGTGCTTACTTGTTACTTCTTCTGTATTGGTTTGTAGTTACCTTTGAAAGCATTTTCGCTCCAATTTGGCCTTGCTAAGTTTAAAAAAAAAAAAAAAAAAAAAAAAAAAACAGAATTTAGTCTTTATCCTTTGACGTTTTCCAACAAAAGGATTTTATTGGATGAAATGGAATTCCTCCTGTACTTTACTATTTAAGTTTCTGATTTCAATGCGTGTTGAGTTAAACAATAATTTGGATTTTGTTTTCCTGAGCATTGTAAACATTTCCCATGTGCACTCAATATACATTTTTCCATTTGAATGAACATTGGTGAGTATTTTTATTTCCGAGGTGGCAAGACATTCAATAAATTCAAAAATATTTATCAGATAATAGTAAGAAACAGGTTAAAACTTATGCGCAGATGGTGCGTTATTGCGATTTTTTAAAATATCTGCCTAATAGTTATTCAGTCAAGATGTGTATGAAGTTGTCGACCAGCAATATTTTAGATTAATCATACCTTTTTGCACTAAAACTCTTAGCTGAATGACCTTTAAAAGTTTGTAATAATAAAAAATGTGTACACTATTGTCTGAAAAATGATCGAAAATGCTTTGTCCTAAAATATCCGTAAAATCAAGAATCGACACAAATAAAGAAAATTTTCGACAAAAAAAGTATCTCAAATAGCTGTATCAAGGCTCTAATAGAGCCCCTTCTCTTGTGCAAAAAAAAAGGTGCATTGCACGCAAGAAGAAAGTTGTGAGTGAACAAACAAAATCCAAAAGGACACCGATATTACGGCTCGGATTAGAAGTTAACCTATAATAACACTGGGCAAGGGTAAGAGCAACCAATCAGAAAATCATAAAACAGAAAATAAAGAGAACATTTCTTTTAATTAGCCTGTTCACTTTTATCGAGGTATTTTCATTTGCTACATCAAAGTATACAGTGTTAAATCAAAAAGTTCATAATTGCTCTTCAATGGAGAATTTAAATAATCTCTCACAACGTAATATTATATACAAACTACGTTGAAACTGCAAAACTGACATTAGTTTTTTGCAATTTCAGAGCTCCAAGAGCAATAAAAATTTTAATATCAACAATTAGGACAGTGAGAAGCAAAGGGATGTACGTGACCAAAAAACGATTCCGAGAAAAGCGCGTTCAAAGTTTGGATCTTTTAAGGACCTTTTATGTTATTTTTTCTCTCAATCGGGTTGTTGCGGAGCACCTGTTAGAGATATCAGTAACATCTTTTGCCACAATATAGAATAGTTCTTTCCGTATCATTTGCACCGGTTATCTCCAAATTTTAAATTTTGTCACTTACACCCCTTTGCTTCTAAGTGCCTCAATTTACTTTTCTACAATAGGACTATGATTTAAACGACATTTGTATTTAAATAGGCAAATATGTCAGACGATTGGTAGTGAATGAATAACAAGAATTTAAATTAGAAACAACGATTAAAGCATGTGTGGGATACAGAAATGTTTTTCGAGCAATACGTAGTAAGTAACGGAAAACAGTGTTTATGATAGACACAATGTAAATAATAAAAAATTCCATTTCCGTCGAGAAAGAAAATAAAAATAATTACTATGTTTAGATTTTAAACTCGAACATAGATTTTTTATAATTATTTTTCTTCTAACTTAGATCGTAGTTTCAGAACAAGAAAAAAGAAAAGGAGCATTTTTACTCTCAATTATCTTTAGTTTATCTAAAAGCAATAAAAATGCTAATAGCAACAATCTCGCAATCAAATTGTATTACTATTTCTATAAAGATTTTCGCCTAAAAAATCATTGTGAGTTTCTTTTTGCAAAACAAATGCTACAACTATTTTGCTATGACAGATAACATATTTGGAAAGATTAAATGAACAAAAAACAAAGTAATAATCTGCAATCGTATCTTTTGTGTTTTCATTTGGAATAACAATTAGTAGCGTGTCTCATGAGAATTGATAGCGAAAATGGAATGGAATGCAAGTTTATTTTTACACTGTCGATTTTTTATATATTTTTAAGGGTTTTTAAAGAGTTTTAGTGAATTAAGTGTTGAACTTATTTGAGATGAACGTAAAATCATACTGTAAGCTTTAGTCCTTTCACAAATATAATCTATTTCTCCTCTCCAATTACTTTCCTTTAATTCAATGAGTGACAGCAAAAAAAAAAATATTGAGATGCAGGTTTTAAACTTTTTTTTTATTACTTAAGGTAACTTTAATTTTCTGTCCATTTTACGCATTGCTAGATAAAAATTTTAACAAATGCATAAAAGCAAAAAAAAAAAAAGTTCATTTGTTCTAAAAATGTCTTTAGCTGTTGAGGTCCACCTATATATGAATTTTTATTTGATTTCTTGCACTGCTTGTTAAAACGTAACAGACTGTGTTAACGAGGAAATCCTTCCATTGTGCCCCGTCTTGGCACCAAAAACGAAATAGCACCTGTTCCTACTGAGATCCTTTCTTAACCAATTTTCGATTAAATCCTTCCTTTACTTCTCTAGATCTAGCAATAGAAATTCGCGAGAAAAAACGGTCAATTACGACAACTCGCCCCCTTTATTTTTTTATTTATGATCTTTTAATTGTTTCATTTATTTATTGAGTTATTTTTATTTCAGTGATGTCTCTGTTTATAAGGATTTTTTCATTCTTAAGTTGTAGTGAAACAAGGTTGCGAAAAATAAATCAATGCTTGGTTAAGCTTAAAGAAACCATAATTTTAATTATTATTTAAGAAGATACTTTGAAAAGCTGTAACGCAACTTTCTAGTTGAAAGGAGAAAGGACCTTTTGAACGATTCCCACTAGGAAGTGCAAAACGTTTTATGAATTTTTCATTCTGAGAGCTATGTAAAGATGCGCTGAAATTAAAAAAAAGACTTTTTAAGATATAAAAGACTTTTAAAGATATTTTTTGAGAAAAGTTACATAAGTTGTCTAAAATATTTTAATACGTTTTTTTCATGAAACGGTATATAAAATGTTGAGAAAAGCTTTCCCGTATTTTTCTCAGCACAATGGCAGAAAACGTGGTTTAAGAAATATTTTTAAACTCATGCCCGTTTATTTTTTCATGATGAAGTTATAATGTACAAGTTAGATACTTGATAAAAAATTACTTTTCTTATTACTTTTTACATTTTACTGCGTTGTAGGAATGTAAGTTTTTATGGAGTTAAAAAATGTAAAGAATTGAATTTCCATTTTTATGGTAAGAAGCACGAAATGAAAAGAACTCAATCTCAACTCGTCGTTACAAAACTTCTTCCTCTTTTTTTAAAATGTCTAGCATGTATTTATCAACGGAACAGAAGATACAAACAAAATATTATAATGATGCACTTCCTTCATTAAAAAAAAGCTTAAATTTGCCTTTTAATGTTTAAATGTGACATTTTTAAAAGACTCTGGTTTTCCGCGAGCTTTCGTTCATTGCATCGCATTGTTCTTAACTTGAAAGGCTTTATATATATATATATATATAGCAAAATTTGTGATATATTTTATGCACTACTTTCTAAAATCTGATATATATTTAAGGAAAGATAATTCTTTGATTTATCAGTTTACAAAAGTGTCAAAGTAACAATGTCCTTTTCAAATAAAACACGTGCGTAAGGATATTTTGGAATAAATTTGATGCCCTGAATTAAAAAAAGGCATTAATGGCCGTCCATTAGCTGGAATTTCTGAGATATGACATTTTACTGCCAGATACTTGACAATATTTTGATGGATCCAATAAAAGAAACTAAACACCGAATTATTGCTATTATATTATGCAAATGTTAACCAGGCAGAAATAACACTCATAGAAATATTCGATTCTCTCCAAACCATCGGTACTCTGAATTTCAGGCTTTTTCTTTTAACAATATTCAGTCATAAATATGCCGCATTAGCTTTACAGACCTGTATTTTTATTCCACATAAACCATAAAATAATTAATTAATATATTTATTTATTAATTGACAGTAACATCGGATATTAATTTCCCCTGATTTCTGACTTATCCCTACCGGATATTAAGCTATAGTGTTTGAAAATTATTTTTAAAGATCCCAAAGCTTCTAAGCAGGTAATAAGTTTTTAATTAACCTATATTTTCAAAACATGTTAAATAATTGATTTAAAAAATTAAAATATGACGTGCTGTATAACCGGATCTTTCGTGTAGTGGCCGTCTCGGATTCCTAATGCTTTAAAAGTCGATCGGAAACCAGATATATGCAGTGCACTCCTGTATATATATATATATATATATATATGTATATAGATAGATAGATAGGTATAAGTATGTGTGTCTGTACCTGTGTGTACTCTGGAAAGAATATTTCGCAAAAAGTTTTGAACCTACAATTTATAAAAAATAATAATTTCTTTAATCAATTGCGTTATTTTTCTTCGACGCTTACCTTAAGTTTGAACTGTCGAAATAGATCAAATTCATTCCATATTCAGTACTAGAAAAAAGCCAGCTTAGCTATTACTTGGAACATATTTTTACCAAAATGCTATTTTTTTAGTACGACACTGAGATGTAGTCTTGGTTTAGTATTTTTTGCCCTTTTTTAAGAAATCCGATTCTAAGAAAACACGATCACCATGTTTCTTACCTTTTGACAATTATTTGAGTTGAGTAGTAGTACATAAAACTAATGAATCCTAAAGAAAGGAGAGAAACTGTTTATTCTTGTTTCTTATGTTTTCTGCACACAAAGAATCTTTTAAATCCTTTTAAATTTTTAAAATGTGAAACAGAATCAAATGTAAGCATAAGGTATTCGACTAAAGCAAAAACATTACTGACTACACCAATAGTTATTGTAAAACAATTTACTTTCGAAATTAATTTTATTAATATATAAATACAACAAAAAAATACTGAATAATACTCGTATATGAGTAAACATGTGTTTATTGTGATTTTTAACATTTGGCATTTTCCCTATCAATAAAATTGACACATACATCACTTTCATATGTCACACTGCGTACTTTCATACTCGGAGCTCTTCACAAAGAGCTAGTGAAGTCACCCGTTGTCCCTTCCTTATGACACCCATTTCCACTTGGAGTGCTTCCTTTAAACGCAAACACTTTATAGCGTTTCTTAGTTTGATTACTGACCGTATTTGTGAGTCTCCACCTCGAACTGATATATTCTATAACTAATATTCTGATGCTGGATTCACTATAGAGATAGTCGACCTCTCTTACATGATGGTTCCACACTCTCAGAAATAGAACTATAACTTTCGAGGATTCTTCAATCGTCAAGACAAATTTCGTCATTTACAACGATTCTTTCCTCGCGCGATCAGGTGACTTTAAAAAGTTACAACACTAATTTCGTCAATTTGACGAAAGGTTTACTCGGAGATTTTTTCACGAAGCCATTTCGTCAAACACGGCGAAAGTTTTGTGAGATTTGAGCATGCGTTTCTGAGAGTATAGGTAAGCTTGGAATCCAGTCTTGTTTAAAGCGGGCCGTGGTAGCGTAAAGCGTCGGACTTCCACCTGGAAGGTCGCGCGTTCGATACCCGCTGAAGACGACCCATGTACACTTGGGGATACGTGCATGTAAAATCATTGGACATCAATACCTCGCCCCGTGCGCATGCAATCCTAAGGATTCGATTCACAGGTCGGGGTCTGGTTTAGAAAAGTCTTGTTTAAAGCGTTTGAAAATATCTTATTACATTGCTTTGTTGTTACAGAATACAAATTGAGAAGTTGAGTAAAATGCCATTTAAAGGAATTCTAGCAAGATATTTGAGCTAACTAGTGTAATAATAGTTTATTGAAAACGTTTCCTGTAAAGTACAATGGCATGTACATTTTTCGCTTGCTGCATTCCTGATTTAATGAATTGTTTTTTCTTATCAGAGAAGATAGGTGAATTTCGATCAAACGACACATTAGAAGCATAGCCGTGAATTTTTCTTCGAAGCTTTTTTTTTTTTTTTTGGCACATTGACTAGTGCTTTCAAGCGGATATCATAACCAAAATATCGGATGAGTTAGCTTCCCGAATATAGTGGCCTTATCTGTCTCAGCTTCATCTATCGGTATGTCGCACATTTCAATGGCAGTTGAATGTTGTGATCAGCAGTTTCGTTTGAATTCTTACAGGAATTTTCGGAACCTGTTCGCAAAACCTCTTGTTTGTTTACTTTACGCCCACTCTCGAAGACATGTGAAGTTAGGTTTACGATGTGTTAAAACCACTTTACGAAAACGTGTTCGTTAACTATCTACATAAACTGGAAGATTGATTTCACGCAATGTGGAATTTATTAGGGATTCACCGGTTAATCGGTAGTAATCGGTAATCGGCCATATCGGCTACTTTGCCGATTATTTAAAATCGGCCCGTTTTGCCAAATAATCGGCAAAGTTTTTTTTTTTTTTCTAATTTCTTTTAGCGTACCAAAAACACGAAACCATGCTGAATGAATTCATTAACAATAGTAGAGGTGCCCTCCCTTCTAGAACGATGGTGCACTAACCCTCCTTCAAAAATAAGAAAAGTATGAGTAGCAGAGTAACAATTATCAAAATATGATTTCATTTTTTAAAAGAAGAAGAAGCAGAAGACTATATAACAAAGGAAATAGAAATGTACAACAGCATTGTTTAAATTGATTTTACAATACCATCTTCCCTAAAATTATCAACGTTGCAATCTGCACCATGAACCGTCCTTCTTCTCTTCACCACTTCAGTAAATCACAATGTAGTTTTCTGCAACATGAGACATCATATATGTGGAATTTTCCCCACAATTAACTATAAATATACGTAAGAACCTATATTCCGAGCGCGCGCTGTTACTAAGATGTATATTGTGACGCGGCAGTGCGCAGGCAGCGCGCAGGGAGATGGAGCTAGGATACGACGGAAGAAGGATGTGCCTTGACAACGATGTTAAATGTTAACTGTATTTTTTGCGTAGTGTGTTCACGTGAATAAATGTTGTATTTGTGATAATATGCATCATAACTTCCTGGCCACCCCCCTGGATACTGACCCCATACATAAATACACACATATACATTACATTTCTCAAGCTGTTGGGAGGCATTTCCTCTCTCTTTACCTCCCAAAATAACAGGTTTGGATGGCACACTTGAATATAAAAAGTTCTACTTTGTAAACAGAAATTCAAGGGGGCAAATAACGACTAACTACCAATCGTTTCGGATTGTACCTCTCCTTGCCTCCATTGCAATCAATGTATTAGTTACTCCCAATATTCGAAATTTACAAGGTATAACCGTAAATGTGGAAAAACATATTTTTTTGGAAAAAAATCCTGTTTAAATTTGCCTACTTTTAGAAAAAAAGAGAATAAAAAGAAAAGGAAAATATATCTAAAAACAAAAGTAAATCAAACTAAATAAAGAATAGAAAAACTAAACAAAATTCCTTTAAAAAATTCATGTATTCATTTTTTCTTAACTATTTCTTGTATCCCATTAAAAAAAAAAAGTTAAGGCTTTTGAGATGAGGATATACATGTCTGTCGGTCCCCGGCCCCTCATCCCTCCCTTGCGTTTTTTTTTTTTTTTTTTTTTTATGCTTTATTTATTTTTTTCTATTTTATGTAAAAATGCATTCTACATTGAAAAATTTCACGTGTAACAATACAGACATTGTAAAATACAAAAACCCTGGATAATATGGCTTCCAATTACAAAAATAGCGTTAATAAACTAAAAGTGCCTACTGGCCATTGGTCGAAATGTTCGAACAGATAGGTCTTGTTAACAGAATGTGATTTTATTAAAAATCAATAAGAAAATTGGTTCATAGAAATTTGAAAAAAAGCTGGAAATATTACTTTTTAAATATAAAAATGGCGAAAAAAACTGTTGCGCATAGAAATTAAGTTTTAGCTCATTCCGAAAAGCTGAACATTGCAAAAAAAAAAAATAGTGATGGAGAAATGCAGCATTAAAAATAAATATCATTACAATTAATCGGCTGCCTATTAATCAGTAATCTTCCAATTTGCTTATCGGTGCATCCCTAGAATGTTTGCTTGCATATTATTACTGTATGTTATCTTCCGCCCATGTTATCTCTGCCAGCGATCTGTTCTTGAAGTAATTTATGCCTGCTTTCCATTTGAACCACTTATAGTTCATTCTGAAGAGCTGCATTAAATGTTATACATTACATCAAAGCAAGAAAGGAAAATATCTTATTAAATTAATTTTTAGCTAATTCCGAAAAGCTGAAAATTGTAAAAAAAAATAATAGTGATGGAGAAATGTAGCATTACAAATAAATATCATTACAATCAATCGGCTGCCTATTAATCGGTATGTGAAATATTTGCAAATATTTTTCAATAGTGCGCATATTTTGATCAGAGTGCAGATATTTTGATCCACAACTATATAGCTCAATACACAACTAGTTACTTTACCCAAAGCCCCCTATAAAAAAAAATAAAGCCCCTATACTATAGTATAGGGGGCTCTGCTTTACCCTAACTCGATCTTTGCTTCCGCTTGGCAAATAGGCCATTTTTTTTATTCAACGGTACACCATTTCAATATATGTATAGAAACACAGATTTGAAAACAAAAATAAAACGGAAAAATAAAAATTTATCACCTACACATGTGCTAAGGCAGCAATAATTTAAGTAAATCAATATATTACAGAAATGTAGTAAAATATTTTTGAAAGATTTACAAAATCAAAAAAAAAATTAATTTTACTCGTCATTAAGGGGACTCGTCAGTGTTAGTTTGTCTCAAAGAATGAGCGATGCAGAGCATTTCACAAATCCCAAGCAAAAACACACTAGAGCCGACAGCAATATAGGCCAGAAATCATCAAAACAAGCATAAAAAATTATAAGTGAGGGGTTTCGTCCATGCCATAGTCCTGAGACTAAAATAAGTGACACGCCAACATACCCGCTACCAAAATAATTAAAATAAACCACTCTTACCTAAAACACACGAGTAAAAAACCAAATCCGTGTCCTACTGGTCTGTTCGCTCCAAGTCGTCATCCATAAAGCGAAGTTTAAATCATGTCCGAGAATCAAAACCATAAACGTGCCGAGTAGTCCACCAGCGCTGTTGCCAAACATCAAATAAAATTCGCCACATATAAATGTGCTTTAGAAAAGTATTGTCATACGGGTAACAATTAACTGGTTATATATATACTAGCTGCGACGAACGGCGTTGCACGGTCTATCTCAAATTAGATTTTGCAAATACAGCGATGCCTCATCAGCATGCTAGAAACGTTGATTATTAATATATTTGATTTGTTTAACAATGGCAACTGCATTAATTTGTTTGTTCACACGGCATCTGTAACAATTGTTGAAAATATGCAACAATGCAAATAAAATAAAACGGTCATCATCAGAGTCAAATAAAATTAAAGTTGATTACCGTGAAAAAATACTTTCAAACTACAGAGACAAACGCTCATAAATTCTTTTTTATTTAATTTAGAGGCTTCCAATTTTAGCATGAAGGACAGAACTCTTTCTAGGATAGTTTTTTACGTGCTTTTCAATGGTATCAAGCCCGAAAGGATGCAATAATTTCTCCCGATAGAAAAGGACTATTTTATGCAATTTTCGGAACTCCGCTCCTATTGGTCTTAGCGTGATGATATATAGCCTATAGCCTTCCTCGATAAATGGGTTACCTAACACTGAAAGAATTTTTCAAATCGGACCAGTAGTTCCTGAGATTAGCGCGTTCAAGCAAAAAAACTCTTCAGCTTTATAATATTAGTATATATATATATATATATCTTATGCATAAGCGCCTTATTCTGTTTGTGTCTGTCCGCGATAGGATCCTAGGCCGTTTTACCGATCGGGACCACATTCGGCACGGTTAATGTTTACGACCCGAGAAACGCATCACCGCAAAAATGAAAGTTGTGACTCAATTAGTTTTTTTTTAATTATTTTTTAAAAATTTTTCAATGATTTTTTGACCCGTTTTATTTTACTTTTGCATTGTTGCCCTCCTTTCCAAACATATAATTACAGTTGCCGTGTGAACAAACAAATCAGTGCAGTTGCCATTGTTATTGTCATAAATGTAACAAATATACTAATAACAATCGAAACGTTTATCTCCGTTAACGTCATATTGAGTGAGGCTTCGCTGTATTTCAATCTCCGTTAAAAATTAATGTATACGCGAATTTAATTTAATCCTTTCTTTCTTTTTAATTTATTTATTTATTGTCTGCATTTTTCATATTTTTCTTATTAGAGTGGCAGCGCTCTTTTTTCACAGTTTTGAAAAGCATAATAAAATTTTCAATAAGTTCTTTCGATGATAAATTTATATTTTTCACAAACAATTTGATTATATAGTAAATAAATGTATAGTAGTGTGGGGCTGTAAGCGAAGGGGCGTCCTCGCCACCTGATCTTGGTAATTCAGTTTGAATTAGCAGACACCTTTGCACAAATCATTTTAATTACAATTTATAATATCTAGAACAGCTGTCATTTCGTGTGACTGCCGGGCGTACTAGTAATTAATAACTATCTTCATGAAGAAAAGAATTTCTTCAGTAACAAAGTGAAACATGCAAAAATGTATGATAAAAATCAAGAAAAATATGTGTGTGAGTGATCTATATAGAAACGACAAAATTTAATATGTGCGTGATGCGGTAAACAGCAAAAGAAAAGTACAAAAAAAATAGACTTTGAGAGAGTTTTCATAAGTTTGGAGAAAATGTCTGAAGAACCTATTCAAGCTGAATAGTTTTCTACAAACTTTTCCCTATTTTCCCCTTTTGAGTGACGTTTTTCCTCCATGCAAATGTCTTCTGAATGGATGACCGATCATCAAGCGATTCTCTCCACGGCAAGAAATTTAAATGCGGCAATGTTTCTTTAGCCGGAATTTATATATTTTGACTTTATGTTTAGGGTTTTGTTTTGACCTGCTTCAGTCTAAGAGTAAGTTCTCAAAAAAAAAAAACATATTTTTTACGAAAATATACTGAAGGAGAGCATCACGTGTGCTACGTTACCAGGTTAATCTACTACTTTCAAATATTCCAAAAATTTGAAGATTTTATACTGCACGAAGACTTGCCTAGCTGTTTTTTATTTTACTTGGAACGCACATCAGTGGGACAAAAATATTTCTTATCAGAAGAGTTTTTTGTTCAGCATTTACATTAATTGCTATTCTACGTCTAGATAACTTTTTAGTTGAAGAGTTTTGTTTTTCAAAAATGTTTAAAATAGTCAACGCTACTGCATTGTATTATATATTCATTTATATTATTAAAAAATCTATTATATTTAAACAACTTAAAAATACCAACGCTTAGACTACATAGTAAAAAATAAAAATAAACGTAAAATTAGGCACAAATTTTGCAACAATGTTAAACACATGTTTTCGATGTTGCAAAGAACCCCTTTTTCAAATCAAAAGAATGATCTTCTAGATGCAAAACATCCAACTGAAGAAGAAGTTCAGCTTCAGTTGGATGTTCTCCATCTAGAAGCTCATTCTTTTGCATTAAAAAGGGAGGATTTTTTGGAAAAAAAGTAAAATATTTTTTAAAATTTTGAAATGATGAAATGACGCTCTAATATGCTCTAATTTCCTAATGAAACATTTTTTCAACAATGTAGTAAAACGGGCCTTAAACCTTCCTTTCGAGGCGCTTTCTTTGCATACATGACAAGATGTAGGGAAAGTTAGAACTGTGAAGCTTTCTCGAAAGCATTAAGAAGCGGAGTATCAAATTTCTTTAATCCTTTTGCTGCTGAAAGAGTTTCGATTTTTTCGTTCACTTCACGAGGAAGAAAATTCAATATCAATGACTCTTTGAAATATTTTTCAATCGAATGTTTAATTAAAATAAACAGCCGAAAAACTTGTTGAGAAAAATATGTTCTAAGTTTATTTTTATTATTTCCCTTTTCTTTTTTTAAATGTTAATCCTTTACTTCTGGGAGTAGTAGTTAAAATTGCCATTACTAAAATGTACACAGCAATTTAAATGGTTCGTTATGTATAAAATACGGTAAAATTTATTCTTGTGGCGCTTTCCATGTGACTGATCATTTTTTATGTAAAATGGGCAACACATGCTGTTTAACCAAATACAATACTTTGATGTATGTATTTTACACCTAATGATCAGAATTATGAAGTTGTACATTTATTTATTTAATGTATTTATACATATGTTTTTTTCATTTGCTATTTTTACGTGTGCAGAGCAGTCCTAGATGTATAACTATTCAAGATTTTTTTTTCATGCTTGGAAAAGTCCTAATGGACCGTTCATAAATGATGTCACGCTTTTTTCCCACCATACATATTTTACCCCGTCCCCCCTTTGTCACAAAATGTCACACTTTAACGGACACCCACCCCCTTTGTCACATGTCACGCTATGTTGCATAAGCAGGGATGTCACACTTCTTGTTACCCCCTTCCCTCCCCTTGTCACACTTTGTCACAATTTCACGAACCCCCCTCTCCCCCTCGAAGCGTGACATCATTTATGAATGATCCCTAAAGCGTTATTCAGAAAATTACCTGGCGTTTTTGAGCTTAAAGGAACATAATTGCAAACGTCAGTAACCTGACACGAAGAGAAAATGTAATGGAGGGAATTTTTGACTGTAAAAGAACACCTCAGACGTAAATAGCTAATAACAGTATGGTTCTAACAAGTTTTAAGTTTGTTAATGCTTTCTAACAAACAAGTTCTAGTAATTCTTTTCCAAGCAAAAGCTTACTAATTTTTCCGCTCTTTTTAACCGACTTCACAAAGGAAGGAGGTTATACAGTCATACTGTATGTATGTCAGTTTTTTTTTTTTTTTTTGTCCACTCATAACTTCTCACCGGATGAACCGATTTTCATGATTCTTTTTTTAATCGATCGAGGGTGGTTTCCCATAGGTCCCGTACCTTCGTTTGACCATATTCGATAATTAGAAAAAAAAGTTAGGGCAGAAATGAAGTTTTTTTTTTTTTTTTTTTTCATTCATAACTTTTGACTAAATGAACCGATTTTGATGATTTTTTCTTTAATCGATAAAGGGTCGTCTAACTCAAATATTGCAAATCAATTTGACTACATTTGTTTTTCAGAAAAAACGTTACTGGTGAAAAATATGTATTTTTTATTTTAATTGGAAAGGCTTGGCTTGATTTTTCTTTGTTGGGAAATCTATTAATAAATATAAAAGTCATTGTTAAAAACATGTTTGTTGTTATGGGCTATAATATTAAAAGAAATTACAGCAAGAGTTTGACTGAAGGCTTCTCTGTGGCAAAAATTAATCCAATCAGTTTGTTTGCTAAATACGACTTCAAAAGGGAATTTATCATACAAATGATTAGTTTTTAGGGCCATTAATTCAAAGAAGCTTTGCCCTTTGATATGGATTCTTTTAAAAATAGAGTATTTATATACAAAATGTATTTACACTAAAAAGAATAAAATAAAATAATTTTTATAAAAAAACAAAACCGACTTCAAATTATAAATTGCGCTAAAAAGTGAAAAATTATTTATTTATTTTATTTTATTTTTTTTGTAGCTTTTAGTTTACGGTTGGATAAATAAATGAGAATGTAATATTTAAGTACTCCTTGAAAAGAAAGGCATTAATTCATGAAAAAAAAAAAATTCAAAAACAAAGTTTTTATAAGCAGGAAAAAACACGTTTCTTTCTTCTTTTTTTCTTTTTTTTTTTATTGTTGTTTACTTATATATATATATATATTATACACTTGTTAATTTTTTTCAAACATTTAAGTAATTTAATTCGTTACTCCTGGAAACTACATAATTCTTTCCTACCTAAGTGACACAAACGTTACAAGTATACTTACTCGCAAGCAGTATTTCAATCATACTCCTACACGAGTCTGATTTATTATTTTCCAGCGGGTCATTTCGTGCTTGCGCCTGCAATATTTGGGACATCATCAAATATTTGTACTTAGAGATTCAACTAAACTACAGATCGATGGGAAACGAACGAATTCTCGTTGGAGTTGTAGTGCAAACTTGACGGAAAGCAATGAATTTTAGATATGCTGAATATATTTAAAGGCTCGGAACTATTTTGATTGAGGATATTTATTTAGTTAACTGTAAAAACTGGTATCCTGTTTGAATTGTATTAAAGTTCCATCTTTACAACTAAGCCACTGAAATATTTTCGCTTAAGAAGGGAATACTACGAAAATATGTGCGTTTGCAAAAGTTTTAATAAAAATCCCCTTATGTGTGTATTCAAAATATCAGAAAATTATTATTTTCCCAGAAAAGTAACTAATACAACGTGAAAATATGTTATGCTTTATCATAAACCTAGGTCCTTGGACAAAACAGTTAGAAAAATAAGTACGTGCCTGTTTTCTGTTCGACTTTAAGGGCAAATGCTATACCAATGATTTGAAGAAAATATGTTATTGAAAAGACTGTCATCAAAACCTTAATGTAAGCTTTTGACAGTTAGTAAAGTTATAGACAGAGATCTTTTTTTTTTTACATGAACTAACGCAGAATAAAAATTTTCATAGTACGTTTACTACACGGGTTGTTGAACGTAACTCGATCAAGAACTAATATTTAAAAAAGCATTTATCCGGAAATGATATAAACAGACTCTTAAAGACTCCCTAATGATGTAAATAATGCTTTATACACTTTCATATGCAATGGGCACATTAAAATATGCGAGTCATTATGAAGTCTAATTTTTATTACTCCCAAATACACTGTGTGGCAAAGGATTTTTAAGACTAGGTTTACTAAATAAAATAAAAACTAGTGATTATATATTTTTAAGTGTTTTTATTTAGAATAAGCTAATCAGCTGCCATACATTTGCTACAGCAGTTTAACAACGAATCGAATACCTGTTCCAGCTCACACTGTGGAACTGCCTCCAAAGTTCGCGTGGAAGCTGTTTGTACACAGTGTGTCAAAGACTTTTTGAGACTACAGCTGGAACTAAGCATACAGGGGGGCTATCTGTGTGATCGAGCATTCGCGAAACTCCTTGACTATCAGCTGATCCACTGCCAAAACCTCAGCTTATTTGTTTGCTATTTCTTTTTACTTTGATGACATTCACACTATACAAACAGCTTCGACGCGAGCTTTGGAGGCAGTCCCACAATGTGAGCTGGAACAGGCGTTCCAATCGTTGTTAAACAGCTGTAACAAATGTATTGAAGCCGAAGGAGCTTATTTTGAAAAAAAAATACTTAAAAAAGTATAATTACTAGTTTTTATTTTATTTTATAAACCTAGTCTTAAAAATTCTTGGACACACTGTGTATATTACCAGAAGCATAAAAGGATGACGAAATGATATTACATACGACTGGGAACAAATATTAATGTTAATATTTCGCATTCGTTTTACTCAAAGGCGACATGAGTGTGGGATTCAGTAAATAAATAGTTCATCTTACTTTTAGATCTGAATATTTCAGTACATTTTGTTTTGATGCATTACATTATATGTATGCGCATTATTTCCTGATCTGAGAAAGACATACTAAAAAAAAATATCGATGTACAGCAGACTAAGTTTGAATAATAAATTCTCTTTTCGTTTTGTATATAAATCCTTTTCTATATTCCTTTCATTCTCTAAAAAAGCTGTTTCAATGAGTTTTTGGAATATCTTTGAATCATCGAAAATTGAAGTTATGAAAGCTTTCTCTCTCAAAAACGGCAATAAAATGTTTCATTAAGCTCTCAGACCTGGAAATATTTCTCACAGAAAATTTTCTCTCCGTATCAATTTTGGAACATATTCCAATTTTCTCCGAGAATCTTTTCTTTTGAAATATTCAGTGAGAGATATATGCAATTCATTTCAGTAAGAGAAGTATGCAATTTTCTTCAGTGAAAATACGAGAAAATACAATCACTTTGATTTTCATAAAAACATTAAAGGTATTATAAACATTTATATTGATGTATTGTGAATCTCACTTGTACTATTCATTTTTTATTTTTTCGATAAACTTTAGATTTTTTAAAATTTCTTTATGATTATTATTATCTTTATTGATTCATATTATTCGTCCAACAGTAGCTCTTATTTTTTAAGACTGATATAACAATGGTGAATGTTATATCGGAGTGACCGGGGAGTCCTTATCAATGTGATGAAATTCTTTTTGCGTCTGTCAGTCTAAGTTTATGTAAAAATAGTATTTGACATGTTTTATTCAAAGCTTTAAATTAATGATACTAAAAATAAACAACTAAGAGCATGCAAAGAAAATATATTGCCATTAAGAAAGCTTATGAAGAAAGATTTTTTTTTGTTTATGTTATATTATTTGATAGAAAAGTAATATATTAATTGTTTCTTATTTATCTATCGCTGATATATCTTCCTTCGTCTTGAAATCGTACTAATACTCTGAGTGCCCTTAACAAAGAAGTTCTTCTCGAGCATGGTAAAATAATCGAACTTCAAAACAGCTTCTGTTTTGCTCAACGCTACTCAATAAAATCCTTAAGACTAGGCGGGAACAGAACAATGCGCTCTCATTAAGAATGCAAATTACCTGATGCAGCATTTCCAGAGAGATTCTCATTGAGAATTCGTTTTTATTATTTTTCTTGCGTCCTGAATATTGCGGCAGAGTAATAAACCACGGAACAAACATATCAAATTCGATGATGTTAGAGACTTATCTTTAGTTCAAGGAGGAAGCCACTTTAATGCTTAAAGATTTGTTATAAATGGTCAAATAGCTGTGATGATGTATTTTAAAAGCCGATACTTGCGGCTGCATCGGAGTTCCAAATTGTCTTTTGGATTCCTGTTATTTGAAATTGCTTTTAATGCTAAGAAAATAAAGAAAAAAGGAGGTCATGTACCACGTGGGAGTATGTAAATACGCGTATGCAGCTTACGCAAAAAATTTCCAACTGTTTCAATACTCGACAAAAGATTTAGATATTGGAACTAAATATTATCAATTAAGTCTTTCCCATTAGCTAGAATTGATAATTGCTCACAAAAGTATTTGCTTACTAAAAGACACAAGGAAGATTTCAGACGAAAAATACTTTTCTGCAATCATAATTTATATTTAAATGGTTTTTTTTCCTCCAAACTTTTGTGTTGGACTTACGCAAACAAAACTAAATCATATTAGGCAAAATATAATTATAGGTGGCTGTTTTTTTTTTTTTTTTTTTTGAAAATAAGAAAACACTGAAGGTTATGCTGAAGGTTATCAATAAAATCAGGTTATCAGTAAAGCAGGTTATCAATATCAACAACACAATTTCAATACGCAGTCATAAACATTTTTTTACACAAAAAAATAAATTCTAAAAGCAAACCTGTTTTATGTTTTCAAGAAGGTCATGACAACATTAAAAGTTTTTCTCATTAAAATGTAGCAGAGTTTATCTTTCTCAAAAACTATTGTTCAATATTCTTGAAGCCGCATTTAAAAGATTTAATTTCATGCATAATACGTTGATATTTGCTAAAACTTTTCTCCGTCTGGTTGACCTTTCCGTGGAATTGCCTATTTCCTAATTTTATAATTAAGATAATCCATTATCAAGATTTTATCCATTATCTTAATAATTGCAGAATCTACTTCATGCTTTAAAATGAAGTAGTACTAGAGTTTAACAAAAGCAATCCTTCTTTCTTTCAAATAGAACTGAATCTACACAAAATACTCTAGCATTCAGTTGTTCTGACTTCAATAGAAATCTATAGAGAATAAGGCAAGAAAATTGGCAATGTTTGAGAATGAAATAATGCATCAAGTGAATATGTAAACACAATTCCCTTGGCTAAATCCAAAGATTCTAAGTCTACTTTGGTGCTTATAAGAGCATTTCATATTCAGTACCAATCAACATAACAGTGAGGTTTTCACATTTCATGAGTTTTGAATAGCTGTTTAAAATTAAGTTTTATTATTCATATTTTTAAAATATGTCTTGAATTATTTATTACTCACTTCAAAGAAACTCTATTATTAATGATTCGTTTTATATGTATGAAATTTGATATTAAACTAATTCAAAGTTGTTTTTCAAAACAACGGATTTCATTTCTGTTTAACCAAAAAAAAAAATAATTTTAAGCGAGGCGTAGTGGAAAATTGCGTAGGGATTTTATATTCTATCGTTCGCTTAGTGCGTTAAGTGATACTTAAAAAAATGCTTTGATTTTTAACGGAATCCCGAAAGAATTTACTGCAGAAAAGTTGAAGAATGAGTTTTTGTATATAATTCACACATGCACTAAGTGCAATTTCATGTGAAATTTTACTCTTTTTTCCTGAGGAAAATAATCCATCAAAGCGGAAATTTTTATTTAATTATTCGGAGAAATTTTTTAAACTGCCTTCAAAGAGAATGTAAATTATCTAAGAAATAAGAAATTAATAAATTTAGCATTCACCATCGTTGTTGGAATTATAAAGGAAAACACAACATTCCAATTCTAAATATGAAGCTTGTACTATCTTTAAGAAATGTGTTCTAATGAAAAGAACCAAAATATTTTTCCAAACGAAAATAAAGGAACGTTGGATGATATGCAGAGTTAAGTATGAATTCCATAATACATTTTTACCTCTTTAAGGGGGAGAGGACAGAGAGGTCTTAAACTCTGAAGCCATCTTAGTGCCTCATGTAATAATTAACTGAAACTATAAATTTAAAATGAAACTATTTTTAAACAAAATTTTGCCATATGATATGAAAACAGTACCAGGATGCGCGAGCTTCATGAAAGTCATCTCTTGCAACAATGAACAAGCATTAAAAAGTATCATGCGCCAAAAACAAACAGGTTGCCCGAACAGTAATCAAACAATAATTTGCGGTCGAAGCAATAATTTTCCGTTGCAACAGAAGAAAAGTTCTTCAGCCATGCATGTCTGCCTGTGTATATTGATAAGATTTATGTAAGTAAATAGAAACATAATTAAACGAATAAATTTAAAATTTAGGGCTTAGTTCTATTTTGTCTGTCGTTTACCTTTTGTATTTGTTCCAATTCTTCTTAGTTTTCTCCCATCGTGGCGATAAAAGATACGATTTCCCCATAATGAAACTTTTTCAGAATATCAGCGGTGGTGAAGCAAAGCAACTAATTGGTTTCATATTTTTTGAGATTGTTTGTTATTACTAATGGCAACTTTTCCGCGCTATTGCGCTTAAATTACACATATTTTAATTTTATCCCAACAACTAACTCTATAATCTATAAGTTACTGATCAGATAAACAAGCAATTAATTGCGTTTGGATATAAACAGTATTCGAAACTTAGCAAAAAGGTACCCTAAAGCTGAATTTCGGTCTTTACTGGAAAGGTAACATGTTTTCACAGCGAAAAGAAAATGTTCTCTCTTCTTGTTTTGTACACATTTCGCATCCGTCCAAAAGATATATGGGAACATTTTTGCTGAGGATTCAAGATGAAATAGCAATTACATTCTTAGCCAGCAGCATACAAAAAACTTCCTTCTTTTATTATTATTTTTTTACTGCTGCGCACGTACTACTGTACATGTCAATACATTCTGCTCTCTATATTTTAATCCACTTAAATTAAGGGCTATTAGTGATATAATTATAGGAACAGCTTTAGATTGCTTTCATTTTATTATTATTGTTATCATTACTGTTAAAGGTGCGGTATTTAATAGTACTTTAAAAACGTATTAAAAGTAAAAACTCGATTTCATACTGTAAAAATTACTGAGGGAAGCTTTAAAACTTAAAATGAATCTTTGTGATTTACGAAGCATATAAAATAAATACATTTTTGAATGAAAAAACAGTTGAGCAATCTAATTTTGAAAGTTTTTTTTTTTTTTTTCAACAAAAAGGCATAAAACATTCAAGCCGACTAAATCAAATTATGAATCTTTTCATAGGAGAATTAAAGTTTAATTAAACATAAAATTCATTTATTCTAGTAAAAATCAGTTTCATTAAAGTTTAATCAAATTACATTACTTACCCATTTGATTACAATTCATGATTACCTTAAAGATTGTAACATCGATGTTCATTATGTATGCGTGATTGCACCAACTTTATTCGTGAAGTATACTTACTTAAAATTGCGAGAAATTAAGAGAAATCATTAAATAATAGCAACGAATTAACTTTACACGAGAATTGGGATTAAAAATTCTTTTAATTAAATGTCAATAGAGGTAATTTTCTCTGCAGTATTACCTAATTAAATTCTTTTATTTTCGCTTTGACAGATCTACATTTGTATCAGTGGAAAAGAGGATTTTGAAACACGACACATGAAGGGGGAAAATGTAGAATTTTTTAAATTAATTAATTATTTTTTTATTTTATTTTATTATATTTTATTTAATTTATTATATTATATTTTATTTTATTCAATTTATTATAGAACATTATATTTATTTATTTGTAAATAGTTAGTACTTTTACATCGTTGTTGCTGGAAAGGAACTATTTTAAGAATTTACATGATTAAAATGGATGTTATTCAACTATTTTCACATAGAATCTTTAATTTTGGTGTTGCTACAATAGTAACTCCTAGCGTGCCTCTAGTAACTCCAACATTCGTGTTCCTCCTTGTTAAAGGTTGAGAATTCATTTTGCTGATGTACATGTATTTTAAATTAATGTAAAACTCCTCTGTAGCAATATCCGATAAGAAGTCCCTCTAAAATGATCGTATTTGCCGATCACCTTCATAAAAATATAACATAAATCCTACTTTTATTTTACGATATTTTGTGCAGATTTAAACATCTGTAAAACTAAGTTTTTCATGAAACGATTGTTATTTCCTATCAAATACATATTTCAAAATCTCTTTAACTAGTTAAAACTAAATTTGATCTCGAGAGAATGTAACTATACAAATAAGATAAAAGTGTACTTTTAAACGGAAATATATCAACCAAATTTGCCCTAAATTGATGTCAATAATGTAAGCACCAACTCAAAATAAATCTTCAACTCTTTTTAAATGCAGCAAAATGCGAAAAAAAACTGCGTTTTTACGTGATTAAAGTATACAATCTGTACACTGTGACTTTAAAAACTGTATATTCACATACTGTTAAAAATGATGCGCTTAAAATGTGAAGATATACCTTCTCACTTTTTAGAGTAATTTTGACTTAAAAATGAACAAGTGTTCTCAAATTTAGGTACTTAGAATTGATGAAATGATAGTTACCGAAAGGACAAGTATTATTTTATTTTTATTGCAATAAACCAAAAATTCCTGAGCAACTTTACATTCATTAGGCATAGAGGGCTTTTTTTTTACGATAACTTACTTCTTCCAGAACAATAGTACTTATAAAGCACATTATTAAAAAATTGATGTTGACGAAATTCAATCATCACAACATTTAAGAACATCTGTTCAGTTGAATCCTTGAATAAATAAATGCATTTCATTGAGTTAATGCCCATAAATTGAGTTAAAAATTTTTCAATTATCATTAACTTGTTATCTGAGAATAAATATAACCCTTTATGTCTACATTTATAACGATACAAACGATGTGTGTTATATATGAATCTGAAAATATGTCAGAAAAGTATTGGAGAAAACTAAACAATAGTTAAATATTTCTCCGTCCTGATTATAATTAATTTTCCTTGATCTCATCAAAAGCTGGGATGTATCACTTAAAACGAGTACATCTAATTTCGAAATGATTAAAGAGAAGATTGGAGATTAAACTTCATGAGTTTTAATTAGATACCATTCAGAGAAGAAAATTGCGGAAAATAATACGCGAATTATATTCTACGCCAAAGCTCTGAAGAATGATATTCGAACCAAAATTCATTCGTCCATAATTCCCAGCTGTTTGTCTATAGTTTCAGTGAGGGTTTGCCTCCGTTAATAAATTGCTTTAAGCAATAGATTTCTTCAATTAGTAAATTGCTTCGATTAATTTTTTACTTCCTTGAATTGTTTCTATTTGATGATTGCAAGATTTAATTTAATGGTCATTATTAAAAGAGGTCTCATTTTGGGTATGATTCAGTAGTAAGTACTACACATTTCTATATTCCTGATTTTGATATATAATTTAGTAAGAAATCAAATTAAAGGTTTTCAAATTCTTATTAGATTTGTAGGATGTTATGCTTGTAATGCTTGTTAAGTTAAAGAGTTTCAAGAAAATTATATTCCATTCATATCTTACCATAGACCTAAAGAACGTACTTGGTACATAATTTAAAAGGTTTTTGGCATGTAACAGACGGGTTTTCAACTTCATGCACTGCTTCTAATTAATTTATTAGCACAGCGTCGTCAGTAGTAAGCCCCCCCGCATAGCCGGCGGAAGTGGGCGTGGTCGAAAGGTGGGCGTGGCTGTCACGTGACCAGCGCCATCTTGGATGGTCACGTGACTTTCTCGTGATCTTCTACGGGGATGGTCCGCCATGTTGGATGACGTCATCGTCTCCGCCATCTTGGATGGTCACGTGATTTTCCGGGATTATTTTTTTGTGACGTCATCCATATTGGATCCGTAATCGTGCACATGGTGTCGTCCGCCATCTTGGATTTGTAATCAAGTAATTTTAATTGCTAATTAGTTTTAATGACTCAATTAATTCTAATTACTTCTGAGTTAGTCACTTCATTTGAATATTGGATTTTTATTTCAGTCTAAAATGCATTTTGCCCCAGCCGGGAATCGATCCGACGACCCTTGGATTCGCAGGCAAGCGCGCTAACCACTAGACCGAGAATTACTTACTACGAATGGGGAAATAATATCTTAAAACGATAAGAGTAGTCTCAGGTGAATGTTAAACTTCTAACAGATGCGGTATAATACTCTTGACGCCATCTAGAGAAAACTTTGGGCGTTAAAAGGAAAATGGGATTTTCGAATGAAAATAAAATACGCTTAAAATCGAGGGAAAACAATAGTGGCGCCATCTAGTGAGAGAAATATTAATTATTTCCTTTAAATATATTTTTTTCTGAGTTAAGCTTCTAAGAAAGGGGGTATAATACTCTTGGCGCCATCTAGAGAAAACTTTGGGCGAAACAAGGAAAATGGGATTTTCGAATGAAAATAAAATAAGCTTAAAATCGAGGGAAAATAATAATGGCGCCATCTAGTGAGAGAAATATTAATTCCTTTAAATATTATTTTTTTTTTTTTGGACTTGGAATACTTTCCGTGATTTTATTTAATTTGAATTTTCTCTTTCATAGCTCGGGAATCGAACATGCGACCTCCTGCTCCAAAAACACGCTTGACGGGATGAATAGCGCGCCTTATCCATTCGGCCAACCGTGTTTCAAGCAAAGGACGGTTTAAATGAATCTTAATATAATTATTTTTCAGGTGTTTGGAAAGAACGATCGTGCTGCTATCTAGCGAGAGAAATTATTTTTGAGAAATAATATTTCATGGGATTCGAAACCAGGCAATATAATATTTAATTACGAATATGCAATTATTAATGAAGTTTTGAATTATTTATGAATAATAATAATAATTCTAAGAGAGGCGGTTTAATACTCTTGGCGCCATCTACCGAAAATTTTGAGCGTTATTGGGATTTTCGATGGAAAATAAATACGCTTGTTTTAAAATAGTGCAGCCATCTAGTGAGAATAAATGGAAAAAATATTTATTCAGAATTTATTTTAAAAAGAAAATGATCGAACGAATCATGTTGTGTTTGACCGTATAAATAGTGATGTGTAAATATGTTCACCTCATTATATTGATATGAACATTAACGTGAGCATTGATAATAATTCTTGTTGTAATGGACAAGGTTCTGAGACCTATGTATCGGGATCCTCAGATTCCAGGAAGTTTTGGTGGTGTGAATGCTTTACATCGTGCTTTAAAAGGACGCGTCAAGACAAAAGACATCAAAAAATGGCTGCAGACCAAGGATTCCTACACTTTGCACAAGCCTATCAGACATACATTCCAGAGAAATCGAGTGATCGTGGGAGGCATAAACGAGCAGTTTCAATCTGACTTGGTAGATATGCAATCTTTAGCGGAAACCAATGATGGCTATAAATATCTACTTACTTGCGTGGACATCCTATCAAAATACGCATGGGTTATCCCTCTGAAAAATAAGAAAAGTGAAACAATCTTATCTGCTTTTAAAATAATATTTTCAGAACGGGCACCGGAAAATTTGCAGACAGATGCTGGAAAAGAATTTATTAATAAACAAGTGCAAAAGTATTTGAAACAGAAAAATGTGCATTTTTTCACGACTCACAATTCAACTAAAGCTTCCGTCGTTGAACGCTTTAACCGCACCCTCAAGACGAAAATGTGGAAATATTTCACAGAAATGAATACGAAACGATACATTGATGTGATTGATAAATTGGTACACAGTTACAATAATACATGGCATCGAAGCATAAAAATGAAACCATCTTCAGTGAACGTAAATAACCAAGACCAGGCTTGGAAAAATCTCTATGGGGACCTCGACAAAACAAGTCAAGGAACGAAACCGTTATTTCAAGTAGGAGACACGGTACGAATCAGTAAAGAGAAATTGCGATTTGAGAAAGGATATGAACAAAATTGGACAAGAGAAATATTTACGATTCATAAAGTAGTGACTAGAAATCCCGTCGTGTACAAATTAAAAGATCTCGCAGGTGAAGTATTAGAGGGTACCTTTTATTCACAAGAGCTTCAGAAAATCACAGATTCTGGATAGTATCCGATCGAAAAGATCATAAAGACAAGGAGAAGGTTAGGAAAGACGGAATATTTTGTCAAATTTCAAGGTTATCCTGAAAAATTCAATGATTGGGTTAGTGACGTTAAAGGAATATAAAAGAGAGTTGTACTTACCTTTAGCATTTAGTTACAGACATGTCTTTCTACGTGACACTTATCAGTGACAGTTCTAGTCACTTCTTCCCTGATAATAAAACTGCCCATTTTATTACACAACTCCCGTCAAATATTCATTTGAGTGACCATGAATGGGAACTCGGATTGACGGATATTATTTACCCACATTCGTGGTACAACATTAGATCTACTAACAGTTTATTTGGATTTCAGTTAGAAGATGGACAGTTGCAAGGACGTCGAATACCTCCTGGTTTTTATGAAAATATCCCAGATCTCTTGAAAGCTATGACTTTATCATCATTTCAGAATAAAATTGATTTACAGTATCAACCTGTAACAAAACGAGTGACGATCAAAACACAAGAAGGTTGTAAGGTCCTACTTTACAAAGGTTTAGCGGAACTATTAGGTTTTAATGCTGGCGAGTTTAGTGGAGTGGTTCAAAGTCCCTACGTAGCAGATCCAGCGGCGTCCTTCCCCGTCATGTATGTGTATTGCGATCTTTTAGAACCGCAAATCGTAGGTGATGTTAAAGCGCCCCTTTTAAAAATTATCAAAGTAGAAGGACGGGATGGTGAAATGGTTAATGTTCATTATACGAGACCTCACTACATACCTATCATACGACAACATTTTCAAACAATTGAAATAGATTTACGCTTACATTCTGGCGAATTTGTTCCATTTGAGCGAGGCACTGTATACATTGTGCTCCATTTTCGCATGAAACAAATTGTATAAATACTGCGGGACTTTAACATAGTCATCATTTGCATACAACTTGTGAATCATGCTTGTTCCTTATACTTGTTGTCCGAAAAAATTTGAAGATTATTATGTGGGACAAACCGGAAATGGAATGCCCTTTTACCAAGGACTGTCTCTTCAAAAGGGGTATGGCATTGGTGGATTTTTCGCCAAACTTTTCCGCACAGCCTTGCCTTTCCTAAGAAGTGGATCTAAAACAATAGGTAAAGAAGCTTTACGAGCGGGAACTATGATCGCTAATGATGTGCTGACTGGGGATAAATTGGAAAACTCTGCTAAAACAAGAGCCAAAGAAGCGGGAAAATTACTAGCAAAGAAAGCTCTTAAGAAAGCCGATGAAATGATTGGCCATGGAAGGTTTAAAAGAAAGCGCAAGGTCCAAAAACCAATCAGTCGTTCCAAAGTTAAGAAAGCTAAAGGACGTGATATTTTTGACTCCTAGAAATAATGGCGTTCGTGTTAAAAGATTCCCCTGAATGTGCAAAGTCTGAACTTAATTTATTTACTTTACCACCCACACAAACGGTGATTGAAAGAGGTCAATGGATAGAATATCACCCTGTCGCGAATGTCTCGGACGGTAGCCCCATTGAATTTAATATTTCTGGAAGCGGCGAGGATTATTTGGATTTGTCCCAGAATCTCCTATTTAAAGTAAAAATTGTGAAAAGTGATGGTACTCCTTTGACTGCAGAAGATAAAGTGGGTCCAGTCAACTTATTTTTACATGCATTGTTTTCTCAAGTAGACGTTAGTTTGAATGAAAGAATTATATCATCTAGCAATAATACCTATCCGTACAGATGTATGATTGAAAAATTATTGAATCACGGTTATGAAGCTAAGACATCACAGCTCTCTTCGGAATTATTTTTTAAAGATACTGCTGGTCGAATGAATAATTATGATTTATCGGACGTGAAAGCTCCCAACGAAGGATTTATTAAAAGAGCCAAAATGTTTCAACTTAGTGCTACAGTAGATTTACTGGGACGCCTACATGTGGATATATTTCATCAAGATCGACTCATGCTTAATATGGTGGATATGAAAATTAAGCTTATTCGAAGCAAGCCGGAATTTTGTTTATTGGGTGAAGGAAACTTTAAAGTCATTCTGGAGCATACATCGCTGTTTGTACGCAAAGTTCGAGTCAGCCCCGGTGTAGTATTGGGTCATGCTAAAAGTTTGGAAAAGACAACGGCCAAGTATCCCATCAACAGAGTACTGTGCAAAGTATATTCCATTCCTAGCGGAAACATGAGTTTCGTACAAGATAACATTTTTACAGGACAAATGCCAAAACGTCTGGTTGTAGCTTGTGTCGACAATGATGCTTTTAATGGCAATTATAAAAAGTCGCCTTTTGAATTCAAACATTATCATATCAATTTCATTGGAGTATATATAGATGGACAACCAATGCCTCATAATCCATTACAACCCGACTTTACCAACAAGAACTATATTCGTGCGTTTCATAGCTTATTTTGTGGTTCTGAAGATAAGGGGCTTTATTTGTCAAGAGAAGAATTTCCTGACGGGTATTGTTTGTTTCATTTTAATTTATCGCCGGACCTGTGTGACGGGGCTCATCTCAATCTCATTCGTCATAGTAATTTAAGATTGGAACTTAAATTCAATACACCTCTAGCACAAACCATATCTTTATTGGTATATGCAGAATTTGAGAATTTGATTGAAATCAACAAAGCTAGAAACATCTTATACGATTTTGGTAACTAATGAATTCCTTGGATATACGCAGAGTATTACTTCGTCATCGACCTACAGCAAAGTATTTTGTAGGAGTTTTTCCTTGTGATAAAATTCCTCGCGTTGTGTCGTTTCCTGCTGCGATAGTCGTTAACACAGATAAACACACGGAACCTGGAAAGCATTGGATTGCATTGTTTATAGAAAATTCTCGTACTTTGGAATTTTTTGACTCTTATGGATTACCTCCTGTTACCTATGGTCATCACATATCAAGTTTTGTGAAGAAATATGCAAATGTAAAATGGAATCAAGTGCCTCTACAAGGTTTAACGTCAAATGTATGTGGGCAGTATTGTATTTATTATTTAACAAAAAGATGTCAAGGTTTATGTATGGATATTATTGTAAAAACCATTTTTCATAAAATCAGTGATTTTCAATTGTATCAATATGTAAAAAAGACGTTTGGTGTAAATATGATTTTTCACAAATAAAGAAAATTAAAAGAATAATTGTGTTTTCTTTCCATTTTTTAAACGAAAAATAAACATTTTTTATAAAACACGGGAGTAAATTATTAATAAAAGGGAAGTATGGGGTAGTCAGTAAAAACACATAGTTACAAAAACATATTTTTATTGAAAAACTAATATTTTTCCCATACAATTGGTTTTACAACACTTCTCTTTTTATGTCTTGGTTTAGCATACACAACAGTTTTTAAATATTTATTTTTTACAAAATCTAAAGGAAAATGAATTTCATCGAGTACATTTTTCATTGGAATAAACCCATGCGGCTTACTTCTTACATTTCTTAATAAATAGTTGATGAGTGAAACTACATTGGTGCCAGGTTGAACACTACCTTTAACTATAAGTTCCTTAGAAGCATTCCAAGATAATAAGTCCTTGTGATTCTTTAGGAACAGAAAAATGCTGTGCATGACATTTTTGTGTTTCACTGGAGCAGAGGACATAATCTCATTTTCTAACAGCTTTTCTTCATCATGCGGCTTTTCCTCTTGTTGCGTTTTTTCTAGTTCTTCGTTGGACCTTTGCAACTCGGGAAACTTGACGTATTTCTGTAGAACTTGTAAATATAATTTTGCCTTTTCGCTCTCATCTGTTTTCTTATCTGATAAAATATCATGCATTTGTTTGTCTAAATCGGACAAATGTTCATCTACAAGTACTTGCTCTCGATCGGCAGGTAAAAGGACAAATTTTCGTGCGTTATCCATGAAGAAGAGAAGTCAGCGCAGATATGGCAATAGGAATGAAGAGAGACAAGAAACCTTCTCCTTTTTGAAGTAATTGTCTCCTTTTTTTAAAGAAAGGCACTCTTTTATCAATGAGTTTGCGCAAAGTCCTTTTATAGGGCGTCAAGCGATCTTTTTGACGTCTGGTTAATGTCACATTACCCCTTAATACATTCAAGGCGCATTCACATACCCTTTTAATTAATCTGTTGGGGCATTTCCGTAGCAAAGCTGTTTTACACTTGCTCTTGGACAAAAATTTCAACGTTTCAATGTCCTGCGCTGTCCGCATATTGATCTCAAATGATCTCTTCACAGCGGTTGTTCCAGTTTAAATAGGTGCGACGCAAAAGCCTCCGCTTTTGTTAGAGCGCAATGAGGGAAAAAAGCGGGGTGTTGGGGGCAAAAAACGTTTTTCTTTTCTAAATCATGTAACGGGGGACAGTCCAAGTCATCCAAATTAAATATTTTCTGTCCTGAAAGTCTTTCTAAAAAGCGTGTTTTCTCAAAACCTTTCACATAGATGTCAGAATAAGAGGAAAATAAAAATTGAAGTATTGTATGCAAAGCACTATACGGCAATTCCCCGCTCTCCCAGCTAAGATGATGACGATTTCTTTCAAGCCAAGCATTGGTCTGTTTTTCTTTTCGCGATAAACTATTCCATGAATGGGGAGGAAGAAAAGTCCACCGGGCGTGATATTCGTTGTAAACTGTGTAAAAAGCCAACTCTTTCACAACAAAAAGTTCCTTCTGATACTGAAATCCCTCCAAATCTATGACAATGGCAGACATCTTTCTCTTACCAGGTGAATGACTGAAATGAAGAAAAACCGTAAAAGTACCGCGTTTTTATTAAGAAAAACAGGATATTGTGACATGAAGGGGCAAGAATAAACACATTAACGAGGCTCGTAAACAAAATGTTTATCTCTCGGAAATATGCCAGTGCGCAAGCGCAATGTTTCGTCTGTTTCAGGCCTTAAATCTACGAAAAGGTACCCATAAGCCGGAAAAGTCGCATCATGAAAAATTTCTTGAAATGCTTTCGTGTTACCTGGAAACATTTGCTTAGCTAAATGCATGACCTGGCTTTTATCTCTAGGGTTTTTGTACAATACTAAATAGTGGGAATTTAAGTTAATATTACGCATTTCTTTACCCTTATGAAACAAATTTTGAACAATAAATATAATTGAAATATTCTTATGGTGACTCCCTTTCGTAAAAAGATTTGATAATCGAACGTCATGGCTTAATTCCGACATTAAATCGTCTATAACGATAACAGCATTTCTAATAGAATTTAATTGAGCTGGTAATCCTTCTACAAATTCCGCATACTTCATGGTATCAAAGAGAGGTTGATAAGCGCCGTAGCAGTAAATAATTCGTTCTGGCCGAGGGGAAAACATATTTTCTTCTAACAACCGTTTGACAAACATACTTTTGCCCGAGCCTGTCGGACCGCTCACGAGACAGGTTGAGGGATGCTTTAACCGTAAGAGCTCCATGCTGAAAATAAAATAAAATAAAGAAAAATACCACCTTTTATAGGAAATCCACTTCTCCTGGAGGGGAAAAATAATTGGCTCTAAAAAGAGCCTTTTTTTTCTGTGGTCCTGAAAAGGACCTTTTTTTTTCTGTGGTTCTAAATAGAACCTTGTTTTAAGTTTTTTAAGAAAGACCATTTGCCATAAAATTCACTCCTTTTCATGTAAATGTGTATGGCCCTGAAAAGGGCCTTTTTTTTTTTTTTTTTTTGGCTCTGAAAAGAACCTTTTTTTTTTTTTTAAATTTCTGATGGATATTTCAGTGACGAGTTAACTCAAGCAATTTTTCGCTGATCTCGACGTATAGTGATAACGTCCACGAAGAACCCTGCATCCAGCATAACTTCGTCCTTGGACTGCAACACTTTGAGGACTGCAGCTAATATTGTCTCGAGTTTCAAATCAGACACCGTCATCATTCTCGTCGATATGGGGCGATCCAAGCCATCCGCTTGAATGCAAAATCGAATCAGGTCCTGTGGCCGTAAACCTTCTGTCGATCTCTCGAGGATCAGCCGGAAGAGTTCCCTCACCGACTCCCTTACAGCGGCCAGGGGATTAATCAGAAGTTCTGTAGGGAGTTGTTCGGGATCCACCCGAGCTCTAAAAACTACTTGGTTAGCATTGCATTTCCCATTACGTCTTCCGGAATGCACTTCTAAATGTATTGCGTTTTCCAACTGTCAAAAAAAAAAAAAAAAAAAACATGCACTGAATAAATGTAAAATAAAAAATAACAAATAAATAAGAGAGTCAAAATATGAAAAAATTACATTGCGGTTCTCATTTCTATTTTCTTCAAAGAATGTCGGACCTGTATCTGAAGTACCTGGTTTATTCTGCAAAGGCAAATAAATAACTATGAAATGATGCAACTTCAAAGATTAAATCACAAAAACATCATAACATTAATAATTTTTAAAATGGATACCTCAAAGCCTGAACCAACTTGGTAATACAATGCTTCCAAGGACGACTGCGTTGACTCAGTAATAACCTACAAAAGTGTATAAATAAACGAAAACATGAGCAAAAATCATTATTAAAATATTTTCTTTAGACAGTCAACGAAAAATAATACGAGTGAAGGAAAAAACTCACATTATCATCATCTACTTCCAAAAAAATCTTGGGTTAGCTCCCCAATCAACTGAAAATAAAACAATAAAATAAAAAATAAGTAAACATCTCCTAAATGCAAATAAGTGTAGAAAAATAAAAAATCGCTAATAAATTTATACTTACACTGCTAAAAGCATCTTCAAATGTTCTCTTGTTTGTGAAAGACATCCTAAACTAAAATAAAGTCAGCAGAACTGTAGTAAAAAATCCTAAAGCTAAGCTGCGGAGAGAAAACTTGTCTTACACTCTCGCTGAAAAAAAAAAAATCAGACAACTGTGATAGTTCGTCCTGGAGCACGGAGTATTTATGTGTGGATTATTTCAATCGGAAGGCAACACTTTTCAGATATCATGCTCTGACGTCGTCAAGAAATAGGCTGCAATCCCACACTATGGCTACGGATCAGACCACTGACGTAGTGAAAATTGCACGAGCCCAGTTAATCATCAACGTTTAATGAATCAATCGTACCCTCTCGCGATAAAAGTAACCACCTAGATCCGCTTGGCCCCCGGAAAAATTAATTAGATAAACATACCGCTCTTCTATGTGATAGCAAGAATCCGGTTACTTGCTTGATGTTTAGGCCTGGCGATTGCGAAACCCCAGTTTCCCCCGGAAAAGTGAAATAGATAAAAGGTTCCGCGCCTCTTTGTTGCGCTCCCCAAAATATTGCAACCTTCTTGCTTGTATCAATCCGTGATCGTCCAAGTGTCTCGCAACTTAGTTTTTCTTCTGTGAGAAAGATACTTGAAATATATTGTGTATATTAAATATTTAGATTCCTTCAAAAAAAAAAAGAATGTATCTATTTGTTCAACAATGTTAAGAGCATACAATTTTTGTATTTTAGAATATTTGATTGAATGCATTTAAGAAATCATTTATAATTACTGTTACATTTTTTCATTTTCTTTTCACTTTAAGCAACATTTTCAAAGAATTTTAGTTATTTGTTAAGTATTAAAATCATTTCGTAATGAATTTACTTTTTTTTTTTTTTTGCTTTGATTGCTTTTTTTTTCCTTCTTTTTTTTTCTTTTTCTTTTTATGTTTGTAAAATATTGTTACAATGAAAACACATTTAATTCTAAGCAATGACATTTTATTTAAAAAACTAAAAACTATGTACAAAAATAAAAACAACACATGATCTCAATACAGAAGAAGAAACAAAAATATACAAATGATCTGTTTTACATATTTTCAGAATCATCAAAAATTTCAAACGCGTTCGCTGGGCAGAATTTTTCCCTTACAGAAGTGAGAATTTTGTTTAATTGCACTTGTTTTAAGAAAGGTTCAGTGACATACATTGCCGGTTTCATACAGAGAAATTTCTGTTCTTCCCACAATTTCTCCCGAAATAATTCGGTCATTTCTGAAATGTCCAGAGCTAGTGCAAGAGAATTAAACTTTTTGACACTATTTCCCCAAAGTTCTTCCGCCAAAGTTTCTGGATCTCTTAGTCCCTTGTCTTTGAATATTTCACATAAAACACTCTCTACAAGATTATTTAAGTAGTGCTTACCCAGGCTAATGTCCATTGAAGCAGGTAAGGCATCTTTTGCTATGGGAGTATCAGCGATGTTACGGAATGCTTTGTAGAAGTCCATTGCAGAAAACACATGATCCAAAAGGCTATCAGCAATAAGGTTATATTGACGGATCATCTCGGCCCAATGTGAGGCAGACAGTGTAATACACCGGGAAACTGATTCCGTTGCTAAACGGGTGAACTTGAACTTTTCAAAATCAGAGCTCTCGATTATCAATTCATGTTCGAATAATGAATGCAGTTCTCTAGATGATCGCGGCACATTTTTTTCCCCAAGAATGCTGGGAATCCACCACGGACGCAGAGTTACGCCTTCAGTCGTAGGGTAGAACTTGTCGCCATACTTCCTAAACTTTCGTACATGAAGACTTGCACTTGACCTAAACGTAGATGCATAAACATAGACATCGTCTCCAATGGGAAACATTCCGTTTGGCATACTCTTCTCCGAAAATGGTTCTCCTGGCTGGAAAGTAAGAAAAAATAATTAAGAAAGGGGGGACAAAAACTAATAATCATATTACAAATTGATTTTTTACAACAAATAAATAGAGTAGAATAGAAAACAATACTTACTTTTATTGGGTCAACTTTTGCCACTTTGGCTGTTTCCTGCGATTCCTCACATTTTCGTTTCTGGCTTTTGGAGTTCATCGTGAAAAATCAAAAACCGTAACTCAAACGCAGGGTGTAAACTGAAGTCTCGACTGAATAAAACTTCAAATGTAAATGTTATCTGATAACAAATCAGGACCCTGATTGGTCAGGTAATTAACTTCTTCTCTGACGTACAAATCATTTCTAAATCCTGTTGCAATACATGACTGCCGCCGTAAAAACAGGTTGGAACCAGAATAATTAATAACCAACTCGTTTTCATAATTCGTTCATTCTTAATTATTACTACTATTATTATTATTATTCATAATTCAAGACTTCATTAATAATTGCATATTCGTAATTCAATACTATATTGTCTGGTTTCGAATCCCATGAAATATTATTTCTCAAAAATAATTTCTCTCGCTAGATAGCAGCACGAGAGTTCTTTCGAAACATCCGCAAAATAATTATATTAAGATTCATTTAAACCGCCCTTTGCTTGAAACACGGTTGGCCGAATGGATAAGGCGCGCTATTCATCCCGTCAAGCGTGTTTTTGGAGCAGGAGGTAGCATGTTCGATTCCCGAGCTATGAAAGAGAAAATTCAAATTAAATAAAATCACGGAAAGTATTCCAAGTCCAAAAAAAATATATATTTAAAGGAAATAATGAATACTTCTCTCACTAGATGGCGCCATTATTATTTTCCCTCGATTTTAAGCTTATTTTATTTTCATTCGAAAATCCCATTTTCCTTGTTTCGCCCAAAGTTTTCTCTAGATGGCGCCAAGAGTATTATACCCCCTCTCTTAGAAGCTTAAGTCAGAAAAAAATATATTTAAAGGAAATAATTAATATTTGTCTCACTAGATGGCGCCACTATTGTTTTCCCTCGATTTTAAGCGTATTTTATTTTCATTCGAAAATCCCATTTTCCTTTTAACGCCCAAAGTTTCCTCTAGATGGCGTCAAGAGTATTATACCGCATCTCTTGGAAGTTTAACATTCACCTGAGACTACTCTTATCGTTTTAAGATATTATTTCCCCATTCGTAGTAAGTAATTCTCGGTCTAGTGGTTAGCGCGCTTGCCTGCGAATCCAAGGGTCGTCGGATCGATTCCCGGCTGGGGCAAAATGCATTTTAGACTGAAATAAAAATCCAATATTCAAATGAAGTGACTAACTCAGAAGTAATTATAATTAATTGAGTCATTAAAATTAATTAGCAATTAAAATTACTTGATTACAAATCCAAGATGGCGGACGACACCACCTGCACGATTACGGATCCAATATGGATGACGTCACAAAAAAATAATCCCGGAAAATCACGTGACCATCCAAGATGGCGGTGACGATGACGTCATCCAACATGGCGGACCATCCCCGTAGAAGATCACGAGAAAGTCACGTGACCATCCAAGATGGCGCTGGTCACATGACAGCCACGCCCCCTTCTGACTGTTGAGTTGTTTCCTCCTTCTGCCGGCTATGCGGGGGGCTTACTACTGTCGTCATTAACGAATGATATCAATTCGTTGAAAGAATAAATTGCTGACATTCAATTGATGGAGTGTTTTATGTGTGCAATGCCTTTCCAAACGACATTATTTAATTAAAAAAAATTTTAAATCATTGAATTATTGTTTCTCAGAGTGTCAGACTGTATAAGAATATTGTAACTTTTAAAAAATAGCTTTTATTTTTATTTATTTATTTATTTCTAGCAATTTAAATATTGTCACTGTCTTCATTTAGCTATCGAGTTTGATTTAGTTTGCTTTTTTAAAGCTATTTCCTGTTTTTTAAACTTGCAATGATTTCCCTATTTTTAGGTAAACATGCTTTGAATGTTTTTATTATTAATTTTATAGAATTAAAGTAAATTGCAGAAATTGTTTTTCACAGATGTTTTTTTTCTGTTCAGTAGCTGGAACATAAACCTTTGGTTCTTTTTTCCAAGTTTTTTAGTTCTCATTCACCCTATGTATATAGAAAGTTTAAAAATAATTATACTAGCTTTTTGCACACGTATAGAACTCCTAGAGATAGAACCTTCTGTCGCAAACCTGTGTGGGTTTTGTATGCCCTTGAAATGATTTCTTTTTTCACCGAAGGGATTTACATTTCTACTGTGCTGCAGCCCACAAGCTGCAGTGCATTATAATAACTGCAGTGCATTATAATTAGCAACTGTCTAATAAAAGTACACATTATAATTCTTATGTTCCTTCACATTATCATTTCTGCTATTCAACGGTAGTATTAAAACCAAAACCGCTGCAATTGGAGCACCTAAAATTCATCATCACGTCATTAGAAGAATATTGCATTAAACTTTGAACCCCTGATCTGATGTGTAGTTCTTTAGAAAGTACAAACATTTATTTAAGTACTTGTTCAGTAATAAACATGTTCAGCTTTGTTTTTCACTTTGAAGATATGTGAATGCGTAATAGTAAGCATTTCTTTTAAATTACAAGATTGGTTCAGACATTATAAATACCATTAAAATTACGTGATGAAATATGAGTCCAAGTGGTTTCTTGTCACCCAGTATAATATTTTTTTTACTATGCATTCAATCTTCTTTTTCAGCATTTTTTCGTTTTCTTCTTTACTAATTTTACGGGAATATGTGACTAAAAATGGATAATAAAATCATTAAATCTAAATCTATTTAAACTAACGAAAGGCGAAACCAAAAAAGTTGAACTATAATTCAATGTTTTAAAATACTTGTATCAAAAAACTGTCGAGGCACTAATTACTAACTTATATAAGGCACTAATTACTAGCAGAGTCCTTAGTATTATTATTGTTATTACTATTCATAGTATTATTTAATATGAAACATATTTCCAATTTCTTGGTATTTTTCTCAGTATAACAAATGTAACGGTAATTTTAATTTGTTTCTGTTTTATTAATTAAGCTAAAATAGTTTTCAAATAAATGTATGGAAATTAGTATTTTCTCATATCACCGTTGTTTTATTTTTGAAACTTTCTAATTAGCAAAAGAGATATGATCTTGAACTAGCTTGCATTACTTTTCATTTTAAACTGAAAATGTTTTAATTTGATATAATCGAAATGATAATGTGTCACGTTAATTAAATAGAATAACTATGAAAATTAAATTACAATTCCGACTATTTGAAAGGAACGATTAAAATATTAAGTTCTTACTTTCTTCAAGATTTTCACAACCGCAAATGCTATTCTTATTGTAGTACAATTCGAATAACGTTAAAAATTAAAATAGTAACTCTTTGCTGAATTTAAACAAAAGTGGATGGAATTAAGTAATTTTAAAAGATATTTTACGTTTACAAGTGTATAGGTAAAAATTTTCAAAAAAAAAAAAAAACAAATAAATAGATTCCGACCAAAAGAATATATGGAGTAAATTATAAACATTAAAAACATAAAAAGTGAAATAACATAATAAAGTATTATTTTTATTTAAATAAATCACCTCAAGCAAAGTGCGTTACAAAATGTTAGAGCTTGATTTCTGGAACTGTTTCTCCACACAAAAAGTCTTTTGTTCTCTTTATTTGTGTATTTTTAATGCTTTTAAAATAGCTTCTTTATTTTTTCAGTGTCAGTTAGCAATTAATTGATTTAATTTTTTTTTTTTTAAATATCATATAAAATGCAGAAAGTTCATTCGAATTTGTGCGGCATGAAGTTCTTTTAACGGATGGCAATTTAGAAATATTTAATTTGAAAACATTTGCGAATATCGGTTAAGAAGTATTCTGCTGTTAATTTTAGCGCATTATTTTGTTACACATCCTATGTTGCAAATAAAAAATTACTAATCACTATTATATAAATATAATGATTTTCTCTTTCTTTTTCTTCTCATTACCCCTTATAGTTTTCTTCCAGACAGCTAAGCGTAGACATAAGACTTGATCGGTATTCGGTACCATAGTTTTATATTCTGTTATAATTTTGGGAGACTATTTTCCTTCACACAATTTTCCATATTTTGAAACACTTTTTTGCGAGTTCCGATACCGGATAGAGTACAAAGCTAACTTCTTCAAACGCAAACGAAAACAGTATTCACAATGTATACAAAACTCTGCATTCTTAAAATCTTTTTTTAGGACGCCACAATTATGGAACACGTAATTTAAAAAATTAGCCGAATAGAAGTATAAAACTTTTATTTCTTCTTAAATCAATTTAAGAAGATTGATTGCTTAACGAAACATCGTTACTCAAAAATGTTTTCTCACCAAGAAAAACTCAAAAAGAAAAATAACGTAGTTGCTGAGTTTCTAGTATACGACTGGTTAATTTCTGTTTTTCTTTTTTCTTTTGTATCATTTTCTTTTCGCAAGGTGCTCAAAAGTAAATTTTATTGGAACTATTCATAAGAAATATCCAAACTTTTTACCAATTTTTTTAACGTAAAAGAAAACCAGAGTGGATTGTCTTTTTATTCTTTGAAAAATGCTTGTGAATCTTTATTATTTTTATTTATCTTAAACTTTACTCAAGTGAAAATTAGTTCCATCAAGTAGAAAGACGTAGTATTGTTCATTTTTATTGAAATTGTTTTCTTATTTTAAAAGTTATCAAAATATCACATACTTTTATGTATTCTTATGTACCATACTTTTAAACAAAATTTGTTTGTTTGTTTTCCTAATAAAATGGGTAAAGAAGTACACATGCTTTTGATCAGATTTCGAATGTTGAACAAAAAACTGTTGAAAGAAAGGGAAAACTTAGAAAAACGTAGTAGAGGGATATGGTTTTTTCTATTCATGTAGATGGAATAGTAGTAAGAAAAAAATAATATCCAGAATCATTTTTTAAAAAGCAATTGCCAAAGCCTTCGCTTTGAAAAATGTACGTATATAGTGTGTGTATTTATAAACCTGATTTTGTTGTCATGATTTAGCATGTTCTTATTTTGTGGCTAGGTTTTTTTTCCCTTGAAAAGTATAGATTTCGATCTTCTATTTACTGTTGTTTAATTCAAAAAGTAAAATACAACGTATATTACGCGAAAATTTTGCAAAAGATTACAGACAGTGCTTCGAAATTACAAGGAACCCCTTTTTAAAGAAGAATGAGGGAATTTGTGGCTTGTTTTTCTACTAGAAGCTCACTATTTCTTCGTCAGAAAAAGGATACCTTGTGCCCTCGAAACACTTTTCTGCAATGTTTTGCAAAATTTGCTTCGTAACGCAGCAACTAATTTCTTGTTGTTTTATTGTTTCTGTGCATTTTATATACATTTTATCATTTTGGCTAATACATTTATTTTACTACATATACATGTATTTATTTTACTATTACCACGCTTATTTCCCTCATGAAACTGTTTTCTTACATAATGCTTTATTTTATTTATTTTTTGAAAGCAAACACGTATTTGATATTCGTGCCCCCCCCCCCCTCCCACTCCTAAGCATTTAAAAACATTCATTACTGGTCTGTGTAATTGTTATTTTATTTACCACTTAAAATCTCCTGATTTTTTAAAAACTTTTATATTTAATTTATGTTTTGTTTTTGCATCAGGTTTCTACAATGGTAAATAAATAACTAAGCTGTTAAGGTTCCGATGCTTGAGAAATTTTTCTGATGTTTAGAGAAAGTACTTTAGTTCAAAACAGGGGTGGTTATTAATATTATTATTTTATTAAAAGGCCTTTGTTTTCATTATCACCAATTTTGTGTCTGTAGCATTTAACGTGTAAGTAGGAAAGTTTTAATTCGCATCGTAGTTAAAATGTTCCTGAGTAATTTATACGTATGAATATTTAAAAATTAACAAAAAAAAACAGTATCTTTGTGTTGTTGTTGTTATTGCAAATGCCACTTGGATATCGAAGCTCCCCTCGCAGAGTGACAGGCATTAAGGCAGTAATAGAGCGTCTTCCGTTTTTGGTGAGCACCACACGGTTGGAAGTACGACTTGGCTCAAGCACAGAATATGTATTCGGATGTCACCAGATGGGGCCACCACAAATACGCCACCTTCCTTTTTTGACCTAAGAGTGAAGGGAAAGGAAATTCTCCACACACACACACACACCCGGTACCCCCGGAATTGCCTCGGGACTTCAGGGTCCACGGATTTTACATGCCATTATCCCCAAGTGTATATTGTGGTTCTCCAGTGGGTCGGGTATTGAACTAGTCTACCAAGGCCGTATCTTTGTGTTTAAAATATAAATGATAATAGCATCGTTAAAAAGCACAGAATAATTGTAGAGAAGCGTTTTACTGCTGTCAGAAATCCCCTATATATATATCCAAATTTTCCATAAAAATTCCTTGTTTGTGAAATATAATGACTAATACTAAATCTCAAATAAACTCTTTGGTAGTCAAATATCTCATTTTCTAAGTAAAGTTAACATTTTACGAATCGGAAAGCGTTTTCCTTATAGAACCTTCTCTTCTTACACTGAGAAGGAAAATGACTTACATTCCTCAATTATGTTATGGCACGGAATAGCTTTCGAAAATCAGGTAGATAAAATCTCCTGAGTGCTGAGATTTTTTGAGAAAATAGTGACTCGAATACTTCACGTTGCCACCCAACTGTCTATCTCCAGTTCGTTTACTATCCTCTTGAGTTCGCATCCAATCATTAAAGGTCGTCATATACTTATTTTCTGGTCCCAAAGAGGTTTTTGTTTTGCTCTTGAAAGGTAGTTTGGAAAATATTGTAGCCGCAGGGATTCTTCTAACAATAATGTTTTGTTTTCTTAAACTGTTTTTTTCGCAAATAGCTTTTATTTTCTTTTCATCACATGGTTAATTTTGTTTTCCTTTGATAGTAGCTTTAAATAACGATACCTCAAAAGTTATTCCAAACTGTATCAAAATAAAATTAATTTGTGGCATATAAAACACACATTCTTTTTTAGTACATTAATATTATGTAATTTGTCCTGAAAAATGTATTTTTTTAAATATAACAAAAAGCGTTTATATAGCTTTGAATATAGCTAAAAGCGTTTATAGAAAATTTTAATTTTCAGATTCGAATTTTTTGGCAATATTTAACACCGTGAAACTTTTCTAATCATTTCACGTAATAAAGAATTTTTCACTATCTAATCAATTTATTTCTGAATGCCTGTAAAACAATTTAAAAAACATAATCATTTCTTCGCAGCAAGAAAAAAACACAATTTTCTATAAATAAGAAACAAACACCGCCTCGCATCAAATTAATTATCCATCGCCTGCTCAAAAACACACAACAGTTGAGTTTGTAAAAATGTTAGTAAAGTATATTGCAAAGAACGTCATTTTTATTCGTAGATTAATAAAAAATGAAAAAAATTTAAAAACCTTCTATAAGTATTCTCAATGTACCATACCAAGATTCCTTATAAACATTATAACGCTTATAATATGAAATTTACTTCAAACTATTGCCGTCTATTAGTTGTGAATATTTACTTGCCGCTTAATATGCTCAAGAATTCAAATTTGGTTTTGCTTCAAAAAATTTAAAACATTAAACAAATAGTGAAGACTGCACGTTACATTCTTAAATATTTCTGATTTTAAATTCATATGAGCTGACACTTGTCCAAGTGGTAATAAATGGTACTAATGTGTAAGGATTTTTTAAAAATAACATCACTATTAGAAATTTCATCATGAAATTACGGTTAAATAGCCGGCAGCAGTCTGTCCATCGAATTCACCTTTAAAGTTACGGTTTGGAACATTTTTCTATCTTTACAGGACCTAAACCGTTTCCAATCAGCTTGGTTAAAAAGCCATAAATACAAAAGTTTACGGTTTCATAACCATTTATAAATGGTTTCAAAACTGTAAATGTAAGTTTTTACGGTTTTTGAACCATTTCGAGGCGTAGAATCTTTGATGCGTAGAAACCGTAAACGAAGCGTGCGGGAATCGAACCCCCAGTGTATCGTGTACCAACCTTGCGCTCTAATCATTCGGCCATCCACACCACCCTAAGCGGCCGTTTTTTATTAATAAATCTTCTTTTCCAACAGGCAAACTGCATTAAAATTGAGATTTCAGCTTTGGATTGGATCAAAAGTCCTTTTTGGTCTAAATATACTGTATATTGGCAAAAATCATTTTATTTGCTGCAAAAATTAAAATACAAACAAGCTTCAGCAGCTCAAATTATGGGTTCGCTCATTCGCAAACAGTTCGGGAATCCGATGTCTCCAATTTTTGATTTACGTGTGTATGTGTTTCTATTTAGTAACCACTGCTTCAGCCACTTTTGCTTCTTTTTTATATACACAGGCAGATTTGTACTGACAAATCTTTATTCATATTTTAACAACAACTTACGACGTTAAGATTCCACTACCAAGATGGACGCCTTATTCTTATTGACTACGAGACCTAATGGCGCTTGTAAATTACGGTTAGTAGAACGTTCTTTAGGAAAAACAGAGAATAAACGATCTTTTTCACAATCAGCGGATTGAGTACCATCTTTTTAATGGTTATTCAACTGTTGTAATTAAATATGGTTAAATAACAATCAAATAAATAGTTATATCACTATTTTCTTGGAAATTTTTAACAGTGATTGACTCTAAGCTCTTGTGTTATTTTTCCTTCAAAGCTTGGTTTTATCATAAACTAATTCTTTTTCAATGTTCACTCTTTAGATATAAATTAAGCCACCAATTTTGTTCTTGAAGTTTTGTTTTCGAAATAAACAAAGAAAAACAGTTCGTAAGCAGTGCAACGAATAAAGTAAAAAAAGCGATGATGCCTGAAACAACAAGCACAATCAAATATAATTATAATACACATAAAAGGAAAAAATAAAATAAAGTCATCACCTTTTTTCTTCACATGAACACAGCCACTATAAAGAGTTAAACCTTTGCGTCGCTAATAAGTACATATCCTTCTTGTTTCTTATTACCTACCCAAGTTCAAACCTTTAAAAGGAAATTCACGACAAAAAAAAAAGTCTCCCAACTGGAATAGACAGAGATAAAAGAGGACGGTCTTTCTATAGAAAGAGTGAATCTTTTTCTCCTCAGGTGTTACAAATGAGCTTGTTTATCTAACTAACCCTTGACATTGATATATCACTAGAAAGCCATTTCAGATTCTTAGAATCCACTTATTTGGCCACATCGTTTGCGCTAGTTAATACAGAGGATTCTTCTTAGCTCAACGTTGGATTTGTGTTAAATGGGCTAATGTCGTAAAAGAAAGATAATATAAAGTTTTCACTTGCTGGAAGTACTGATGCTGTGTTGCACCTTGTTCTCCTTATAGAAATTGTTTTTCCTCACTGTTTACTATATTTTATTGTAGCATTGATTATCAGGCTTATAGTTACTGAAAATGGTGGTTTTCGACAAAACTACATGCATAATTATATAAAGACTAGCAGAAGCTCGGTGTACTTAAATGCAGAACCGCAATTAATGGTGAAGGGTTAAAAGCTCTGCAACATTCTATTAGTGTCACGACCTACAACGAAATTATAAATGATCGGCGAAATTATAAACGTAAATTATAAATGATCATGTCTGCACCGGCTGGTACAACTCAACAAATACAATATTACAAGGCGAGAAGTTCGGATTGGCTCAATTCCTTGGTTCCTCCATGTTAAAAATGTGTTATCATACAATGCTACATCCATATACCAGCTACTAGATTCCTATTTGTTGAATGTTAAGCTACTACTTGATTGACATAGCCACGAAATTAACATAACGGTCCTAATGAGTCTAATGTTAAAATGTTTACAATTGATATAATCTTATGAATACAATAGGTAACATGCGAAAGAAATCTAAATAACTGTTTGGCATTGACTTTCGATTTCATATAAGTTTTCGCAGAATGGAGACATCTTGATGAACTTAAAACTGAACAGCATTTTAGCTTATATAACTTTTATAATACTGTGATTAAAAAATTAACTATCAATAGTTTTTAAAAATGTGTTACATGGTTTAAACACCTTTCATTACAGTTCCTTGTAGAAGGGATTCCGATGGTAACTAGTAACTAACAATCGGCCTAAATGTTTTGGATAATGCAGGAAAAGTCAAAATAGAGATCTCGAAAGTTAAACTAAGGAATATATTGCGGGATTTAAGAATAACATTCTGCTTAGTATGGAATAGCATATCATTAAGTTACGCCACATATCACTTAAATTAAACACTTGAACTTTTCAATACGTGAAATCTAAAAGATATGGAGGCGAGTGACAGTCAGTCAAAGCATAATTTTATGGTTATATTAATTTATAATTTTACAATGAAACTCGGGGACAAAATATATAGACTATAGCTCAGACTTCACAAAGAGAGAGAGGCCTTTATTAAATTAACGAGGATGGATAAATATTATTTCGAGGTTATACAAAAAGTTGCACTAACTGACGAACGATTAAATGTTTTATTGAAATAGTGTATTCCTGTTCATACCTAAAAAAATCAATAAAAATACTTATATTACTTTTGAATTGATTTTTCTTATAAAAATGTAAGTGTAAATAGCTCTGTACAGATGTGCAACACTCACACACATGTAAATACGTTTTCATTGCAATTTCAGTTTTCTTACGCCGAACCGATATTTGGCGTTGAAGTAATCAGCAAAAGATGAATTCTGTCTTGCATTTTGTGCTAAGACATTGTAAATTAAGTTAACCCTCCCTGTCGATGTAAAAAACAACGTTATTTCCCATATTTTGCAGAGTAATATTTTTCGTGATGCAATATTTCTTCTTCGTTCAATAAAGTTAAACGAGTGCATAATCGACACTAAAGTTCAAAAGGACACCAACAAAGTACAGAAAAATTAGCGTTATTTTTGAAAAAGAAAACCTTCAGATATTTTCTGGGAGAGCCCCGAAGCTGTTAGCGTTGTCACTGATCAGAGATATTTTACTAAATGTCTGATTGTATTGTCGGGTCATTAGTTACATGTAAAAATAACAAAATACCGCTTTGTTCTGTAAAAAACTACATTTTGCGCTAAATATATACTAAATAAGTTTATATTGTTTTAGTAGCAACAAAGTTTATATTAGTTTCTGTACATATTTTAATTCCTATTTTCACTTATTTCAAGGTATGTTATTCCAATATTAAGTTAAGGATTCATCTTTCAGATTTCTTTTTTTTTTTATGCGACAAATGTCTTAAGTAAAGTGATGTTTACTTCATCAGCATACTTATTACCAAACAAGGAAAAAACTATTGCAAGGATATTAATCAAGTGAACTTAATTAAAAATTTGTCTAAAGATTGGAAATAATAGAATCAAGATAAAGAAAGAAGATAAATAAGTGGCACCTTTTGTCTGCTTTATTCCAGAATTTTAATTTATCCCCAGCTGTTTAAGTAATTCACTTCTGGGACGAAATTTATTATATTTCCCGATGAGTAACTCTCACTGATAGTTTGATTTTTTTATGGATAGTATTTTTTTACTGAAACAAAATAAAGCTTGTGCATAATTAAGAAGCCTTTCCATCCGTTTGTAAGCATTCAATAGCAAAAGCTTAAAGAATTAAATTCTTCGGAAATCTGGAAAATCGGAGTAGAGAAAAGATGCAATTTTGAAATATCAACCACTTTGTTGATTAACTGATTTGACTACTCGATCATCCCAAGAGAAACAAATAATGGACTCTCAGAAACGCATGCTCAAATCTCATGAAACTTTCGTCGTTTTTGACGAAACGGCTTCGTGAAAAATGTTCCGAGTAAACCTTTCGTCAAATTGGCGAAATTTGTGAAGAAACTTTTTGAAGTCACGTTGATCGCGCAAGGAAAGAATCGTTATAAATGACTTAAATTTTCTTGACGATTGAAGAATCGTCAAAAGTGAGAGCTCCATTTCTGAGAGTGCACTGTGTAAAGGGAAAAAATAATGATGAAATTCAGTTTATGAAATTTATTGAAACCCTTGTTCTAAACTGGGATTACTTCATCGGATGTCAAATTTTATTAGGAATGATCTCTTAGCCATTCTTGATGAAATTTGGCAACTGATTGTTAGGATTGAACTATAAATTGCACATTTGATTACAAATTTAAAAAATATAATAATGATAATACAAGTAACAAATTTTACATTTATACATTTCAATGAAGATTTTTAGTATGAGGGTTTTTATCCCCTAACAATTAAATGATAGGTAAGAAAACAATAATCTTACTTTCAAATGTGAATCAACATCCAGTTTATTCTTTTAAATGTTCTTTGTAAAAAATTGTGCGCCATGTACAAACTCCTTATTTTATTACAGGTGTAGATTTTTTTTTTTAAATTTTGTTCTGTTAAAGGTAAATAAGAAATGTTTCAGTACATAAAATACAATTATTTTCAAATTATGGTTTTAATATCTTTTCACGGCATAAATAATGATGATGGCGTTGTAGGCTTTTATTTGCTTTTTCTTACGCTATGTAACACGTGAAAAAGGACGCACAAAGTAACACACATATCTTGAAGTTTGACAAAAAAAATCTATTTTTTTTCTTTTGAGACTGTTGAATGAAGCAATTGAAGTTTCAGTTGTAATAAGTATTAGTTTTTCATCAAAAGGTAGAATTATTTACAATTGACTTTTAATGAAGTTACTTAAAAGAAGAAAGAAAACAAATTAAAATCAATATTTTTCAATTTCACCTTACCTAGATAGATAATTTAAAACATGCAATTGTGCGAAAAAATATAAAAGAAACGGGAGTTCGAAATTAGTTTTACCAGCTCTTAAAATCAACCCCATTTACAATTGAATTTTAAATTGTGGCAAATTACAAAACGATGCTTCGTAAGGAAATAAATGACTCCTATATCCTCGTTTCATTTAAAAAGTCATGAATAAATTTAGTATGGTCGACGAAAGATTTGGACGGAAAATAATAAACTTCATAATTCTAACAATTTCAAATGCTTTCATAACAGGAAAATGAGTTTATTTAGGTAGTTCTTTCTCAGAACGGAAAATCATTAAAACTGTTTTGTCGATGGAAAGTTTTCTCTCGTAATAATAGATGGCGCTCTACATGAGCGTGGACCTGGGGTACTTTTTTTGTGTGACACAGATAAAATTCACATAAAACTATTTCCCCACGTACAACATAAAAATTTATGAAAATTAAGATGCGTTTATTTGATAATGCTGCTGAATTTATCGAACACACGATCCGCTCTCCAGGGCCAAACTAAATTTCAATTTCTTGCGAAAAGGAAAAAAAAAAGTACTTATTATTTATTCAGAGTATCTGAAGGAAAATAAATTTATATATATATATATATATATATATATATATATATATGTAGACTGCTCATTATTATTAGATCACCCGCACAAATGTTCAAAGCTGAATACTGCTCTAGTGTCGACGATAAATAAAAAAACAGTTTAACTTTCCAACAGGCTTATAGAGAGGCCAATAGAGAGTTTTTTAACAAAAGTTTATTGATGATTCTGCGTTTTTTCGTTCATTCTATTTCTGCCCTATTTTGACAACAAAGGAAGTTATTATATCTTACTTTAATTATTGTTAGTATCACTTACACTGTAAAATAGCAAATTATGTGAGTTTCCTTTCGAAAGGAAGTCTCGGAAATTGGCTTTTCCCATTTAGGATGAAACAGCACGAAAAGAAGTAATCTTTAGCACTTCAGAGTGGAAAACAAGTTGAATAAACACCGAAAATTGCGATTATGTCAAAGCAATTCACATGAGGACCTAGTAGAATACAAGAAAATGGTTTTACGCAGCCAAAGCGGTGCAATCAAGTCTTATCAGTGTCACCGTGAAAATTGAAACAGATGACAAAAATTTCTTGTTAAACAATCCAGTTTCTCTATTCTTTAACAAAGATTTCTAACAAAAAAAGCATTAAGAAAAAAATTTGACTGCAGTGGGTCCAATATTTCGCAAAAAAAGTTAATTTTTTGATTCTTTAACACGAAAAACTGCGAAACATAACACTTATCTGCGTTTCAAAATTGTTTTAAAGAGGTAGTACCACGTAAATACTAATAGCATAATCATGTTGTTTTCCATAGGTAGCAGAGTAGAGCATGATGCAGTTTCAGCAATTAAGATTTTATTAAAACAATTAACAAGACGAAACGCACACGTACAAAATAGATAAAAAGAACATCATATTAATTTTCCATCTTACTTCTGTCAAGTCCACGCGCCTTCTGCGCAGTTTCTACAGTGTTCCAATAGGCGCGCTGATTATGTCACAAATTGCGTAATGGGTTGCGAATGACATTGAATTGTTCTCTAACACGACCCCCTCAATGGCAATCGCAGATCCATTTTACATATCTATATTCATAACACCAATCAAATCACGACATTTTTTGTGCTTTACATTTGATAATGCTTTCGTTAAAATATCTGCACACATATTTTCAGTTGGAACAAAATTCAATTCTATAGTACCATTTTTTATTGTTTCTCTAACAAAGTGATGCCTCACATCTATGTGCTTAGTTCGTTTATGAAAAATTGGATTTTTTGCCAATTTAATAGCACCCATATTATCAGTAAAAATTTGAATTTTTTTCCATTTTCAAACTTAACAATTCACTTAACAACTTATTTAAATAAATAGATTCTTTTGTTCCATCTGAAAGAGCCATATATTCGGCCTCAGTCGAAGAAAGTGCGACGGTAGATTGCTTGTGACTGTCCCAACTTATACAACCTTCACTAAAAATAGAACAGTACCCTGTAAACGGTTTTCTATCTATTGGACAATTTGCCCAATCCGCATCCGTGTAACCAACTAAAGGTTTTTCACATTTTCGAAAAACAAGTCCATGATTAATCGTTTTCTTCAAGTATAGTAAAACACGCTTTCCTGCATTCCAGTGTGTTCCGTTATAACAATTCAAAAATTGACTTAAATAGCTCACCGCATGAGCGATATCTGGCCTAGTAGATGTTGCCAAATACATTAATCCGCCAATTAATTCTCGATAAGGAAAATTTTCTTCACACTTTTCATCTTTTTCCAAACGTATGCTTACATCCATGGGACATGTTACAGTTTTAGCTTCAGTCATTCCAAAAGGATTTAAAAGTTCACTAATATAAGTTGACTGATTTAATGCAATAACATCATTATTTTGCATAAAATTTATACCTAAACAATATTTTGCCAAACCAACATATTTAACTTCCAAATTTTTTTTGAGATAATTTTGAAATTTCTTATACATTTCAACATCTTGAGACACAAGCAATATATCGTCTACATAAACCATAATCATAGTTAATAAATTTTTAGAATTTCGCATATAATATATACAAGGATCAGATTCCGTTGCTTTTGCACCAACTTATTTAAAATGTCATTGAATTTGAAATTCCAGCAACGACCAGATTGCTTTAACCCATATAAAGACTTTTTTAAAAGAAATACTTTATTACCATATTTTAAGGAGTTTATCATTTTCTCTGCCCTTAAATAAATATCACTACCTGGCGTTTCAGTTTTAACTATATGTTGTAATGCATCAGTAAAATGATCCGGACTTTCCATGAAAATCTCTTCTTCCAAATTACCATTCAAATAAGCTGTGGTTTTTGCAAATTGATGTATTTTTAATTCTATTTTAGCTGCAATGGCAGTAAAAACTCTTAGGGAATTTTGTCTAGCTACGGGAGCAAAAGTTTCATTAAAATGGACTCCTGGCTTCTGACTGAACCTCTTTGCAACTAATCTTACTTTTCTTCTCTCAAGAGATCCGTCGTGATTGAATTTATTACTTAAGACAAAACGACTACCAATGCATTTTATTCCTTCAGGTTTGTCCACAACGTTAGATGTATCGCTCTTAAAATACTTTTTACCTCATCATCCATAGCCATACACCAAGAATGGCTGTCGGAACTCTTCAATGCCCATGCAATTGGAATTTCATTTAAAACAGCACCTACAAAATTTGTGTTATCAGGTAAATTGTGTTGACGAACTATATCGCGATTACGCAATCTTAATAAATTCGAATCGTCCTCAACTACGTTCGGTTGTTCTATTTCATTACTTTCGACTCTATCTATTTCCTCACTATCAAGGTCAGGACTGTGAAAATCTGGGAAGATTTCTATTTCGGTAGCTTTCGGTAAAGGCTCATCTATAACACCATCAGATAATGGTTTACAACAACCATTCAATAGTTCACACACATTTGTTATTTTCTTATTATCAAATTCTTCAAAAAATTTAACATTTCTTGATATAACAAAACGGTTTTCATCAGGCAAATAAATTTTATAAGCCTTAGATGTATCAGAATAACCAACAAAAATACCTTTTTTAGATCTAGGAGAACATTTATGAACAGGTTTGTTATCAAGAACATAAGATACACAACCAAATATTTTAAAATAACTTACATTAGGTACAACCTTGAACCAAAGTTCATATGGTGTTTTACCATTCAGAGCTTTTGTGGGGAGTCTATTACGAATGTAATTTGCAGTATTTACAGCTTCAGCCCACATATTTAATGGCAATTTTGATTGACTTAATAAACAACGTGACATTTCTACTAACGTGCGATCCTTACGTTCTGCAACTCCCTTTTTCTGCGGACTGTAAGGAGCAGTAACTCTACGCTGTATGCCGTTCTCTTTTAGAAAATCATCAAATGCTTCATTAATATACTCACAACCTCCGTCACTCATTAAACATTTTATCTTAGCACCAGTTTGATTTTCCAATAATGTTTTAACCTCTTTAAACGCATCAAGTGCTTCACTTTTACACTTTAAAAATCTTACCACAGTATAACGGGAAAAGGGGCCGTGGTAGCCTAGTGGTTAGCACGTCGGACTTCCACCTGGAAGGTCGCGCGTACGATACCCACTGAAGGCCACCATGTATACTTGGGGATATGTGCATGTAAAATCCGTAGACCCCACTACCTCTCCCCGTGCGTAAGCAATCCTAAGGCCTCGGCTAACAGGTAAGGGTCTGGTGGAGAAAAGTGGTTACATTTTAAATAATATGGATTTTTACTGAAAAATAAAGAAATTTTTAAAATTCGCCGACATATATGTCACTTTATCTCATAACATTAGCGAAAATTAACATCACCACTTAGGCATTCATTGCTGCTGACTGAAGTACATCTTCCTTTTGAATTGATGGCACTAAAAGCACGTAAAGTACTACAGCTAGTTGAAAAAAGTGATTTATAAGCCACTTTTATTTTACATGTATTACATAACAAAACATAAACCGCTACTGAATTTTCAATTTACGTTTTTAGAAATTAGCTTTTTTTCCCTTCACATATATCAATATTTACTAGGCTTATCCATTGCTGCGAAGAATTGAACTGTTAGCAAAGACGATCATTTCCCTAAAAAGTACCGAAGATGTCAGGCTTTATAATAAAGAATCCCTGTAGCCGTGGGACAATTTTATGAAAAGCATTTCACAGTTTTTTCATAAAAATAGGGAAACAGTTTTATAACGTATGTTGAAAGACGCCTTTCAAAGGCAATGTCTCCGCCTGACACATTGTTTAATATTTGTGAAAAAGATTTCCCAACATATGAGTTGGAAAGCTATATTAAATAAAGCATCATCGGTTTGCCCTTTTTTATAGTTATATTTCAATGAATCATCATACAATTTCAAGTATTTGTATCAATTCTAATTACCATGCACATATTAATCTGGTAATTATTTATTTGAGAAATATTGATAGACTTTAATATTTCCCGGCATATGCATGCAATTGGACATGTAAATCTATTTCAGCATATTACATTATAACAAGTCAAGTTTTATTCGAACAATATTTTCATGCTCTTAAAATGTTATAAGACTGATTGCACATGATATTCTCTTTAAATGAATTCAAAATGCTAGTAGATTGATATGGACTAATTGAATGTTCTTATACAGTGGGGCTTAATTTTTTTCGGAAATGAGCATTAGAATCAAAGTTTACTTAAATAATGCTTGACGTGCTTTCTACGTTTTTATATCTGATATCGCAAATGTGTTTGATCTTTCTCAAAATTGAAATGTTTGAAAATGTTTATTTGTATATAGGTCAATATTTTCTCACAAATAGATTAAAAATTAAAATCGTATAATGTATGGCACACAGAGATTTGAAACAATAATCTTGAAAAATACCATTCACGCGTTGCATAACATTTATCGTTCTAAGATATTATTATTATGTTCTGTAGTTTATCATCCTAGAAAGCAACTCCATAACCATTTATTGCAAGTGAAGCAAGCATGTTTATTCATTTTGCAAAAAATCTGTGTTTAGAACAATACATTATATTAATAATTCAAGCAAAGTATATTTAAAAATTAGTTTAAATATTGAAAATTACTTTAACCATTTCGGTATGCTTAAGCAAATTGTAATGCCACCATCATTGAAAAAAGTCAATACTGCAACCAATAATGCAGCTATAACTTTCTAAAACATGAATTCTTTAAAAGTTATCCATTTCTTTATTGTTAATAATTTCTTGACTTACAACTAATTAAGCCTGAAAGGCTTTAAAACCGTATATTCGTTGTAAGTGCTGTACAAAGATCTACATATTAGATCAGTACTTTTTATTATTATTTATTTATTCTTTTTTTTATGTTTTTAATACTTTAGGAAACACTTTTAATTTAAAGGAAATTATTATTATTATTATTATTGTTATTACGCAAGTACAGGAGAAACATATCATCGATGACAAAAGTCGAAAATACAACAAAATAGAATATATTTAATTATAACTTCAAAAAAAAAAAAAAAAACTAAAACGTTTATCATCATTTTGACCTACCTACATTTTTCTCATCCCAAATTGATATCATTTTCTATCCACATTCGTTCTTTTCCTTCGACTGTGTTTTTCATTCATAACCGGAATACCTACTTATATGTAGGAACACAAAAACACATTTCAAAAGAAATCATTTTATTCCAAGCCATTTATCATTTGATTACGGGTTGCTGAATCTAATATTCTGTGACATTTCTTGATGTCTCTTTACAGACCATTTGATGTCATGACGGTCTTTTACTTGTCGTCTAAACTACGTTCAACATCAATTTTCATTTGTCTGATTCCATTTCTTCAGCATTTTGAACTGGTGTCATTTCTATTTTTCCAGCTAAGTTTTGCAATAAATTACGAAGATATTAGTTCTATGATTGGAAATTTCTTGAAAGATTTTTTTTGATTTGAATCGCTTTTCTCAAATTATTCTGATTTCTTTTATTACATTTTTTTCTAATTTTGCGATTATGTTATTGAGTTTTTATAAATAACAAAATATATTTTGCCATTTTTCGTTCCTTACTTCAAGCACGTGTCGGATGGAATACACAAGTATCATATGATCAGTTAATTTCAAATATTATCTATTAATGCATGTGAAAAAAATTATTTACTTGCAGCATAGTTTAAACTTTTTCTTGTTAAAATGGAAAAAAAATATGAAACATGTTGTTAAATGTAAAGCTAAATGCATGTCGCAAAATGGGGTGAGATTATGCCACTTGGGTGAGAATGTGCCATCATGGAATTCAGCGAGCAATTGCACTCTATTGGTTTGCTATTAAAGTAAATTTCTCTTTTCTATGAGTTAAAAGTAGTGCAACAAGCATTGTTACATTGTTGTGGAGGAATCCCGTGAGGGCACATTGTCATACCAAGTGGCGTAATCTCAACCCATTTTATGATACGATGCATGAATATTTGAAAAATAATGTTGCTGTCTAGCTATTAATATGTATGCGGACTGATCAGCTAGGTGCTGGAAGGGTGATTTTACACCAAAATCGTCTATGACTATATTCCTGTCTTTTCTCATCTGCGCAACCGCAGAGCATATTTTTGCCTTCAAAAATATGTTCTGCGCTTGCGCAGCTGAGAAAAGACAAAAATATAGTCTTTGTCACCTTCGGTGTGAATGCATCCAAAGAGTCGACGTCGTACGGTTGAACAGTTTTGGATGGACGTAGACTAAACTAAACTACACTTTTTAGTACGTCACATAATTTTTCATGTCATTAATGTAAAATATTATCGTTCTTCGTGTACCAAACTATATTTACAACAAAGAGGCCCTCGTTATTCTTATTTTTTAGCTTTTCCCTTGTAAAATGCCTATTTTAGTATATGAATGTAAACATTTTCCCGCTTTTTATTGGTTATATACAATTGTGCAAAAATTGAATATCGATCTTAATCGCATTTTATGCTATGTATATCAAGTTTTCAATCTTAAAAGCATCTTTAATTCAATCAAAAAGCTTTTAGGTTGTGCCTTAGAGATTAAAATGGTCTTAAAATATTTATAAATAACTTCAAATTACTTCATTTTAAAATAACTATTATAATCACTTGTAGATCATTCATCTTTCGTTTAAATTAAAATTCTTAGACTGTCTAATTTCCAGGGTGGTTTTGACTCATAAAAGAAATAAGTTATTATAAATGAGAAAACAAATTATTCTAAAATTTTCTGAAAACGAATAAATTGTTTTTACTTAGTTAAATAAAAGCTTTATTCCTCATTTTTTTATTTTAATATAAGGAATAAGAAGTGTACAGAGGATAAAAAATAGTTTATGGCGCAAAAAAGGAAGTGCCACATCGAACGTTTTTGTGGCGGTATATGCTATATTAGCGAGTTTCCGCATAACTCCATATTATAGCATTTGCGAGAATTATACGTAGACTTGTCAATCTGATATCAGTGCGTAAGTTACACGCAACTATTCTTTTTAAGTTTAAAAAGTAGAGTTATTTAATAGGTGTCTATGAATGTCATCTGATATCCAGATCACTTTTTTTTCTTTTCTTTTGCTAATTTAGAAAATATAGCTTACATACTTGATTCAATATATTAAATTTAAATATAATCTTAAATTTCAAAGGTAAAAAAATCGTATATAAATTAACCTAGTATCAAATTATGATAATAGGTTCGTTAATTTAACTTCCCTCTGTAAAAATTTTGTTCTGCGAAATGCTTTTTACAGCATACAAAAATAATTTCAAAAGCGTTTATACTTACAAGGAAACAGTACTGTTGTACTTTCAGAAGAAATAGGGTTATTTTTTATTTAGAAGGCAGTGAATGCGATGGTGTTGATTTAATTTTGTCAACCCCGCTGGTTTCGAGATGTAAGCGATAAAAAATTAGCATGCAATGGGGTGTATAAATGCGGTGTATGGGAAAGAAACAAAGGAATTTTTCACATATTTTTTCCTTAACAATTAAAGGATGAGAGAAATACCTAATAAACAAAATACTTGATAAATTCAATCAAGTTCTTCTCATTATGTAAATACAAAAAGCACCTTTCAAACAGAATAGATCTGACCCATTCCGAAATGCCCCCCTGCTCCTACCTCCACTCTTTGGCTTCAAAATTGACCCCCCCCCCCCCCAATCTGATTTTCTAAAACCAGGCGCCCCTATCCACAAAAATCGAATATACCATTGGAATTAAAGACTAATGGAGGCTATTTAAGCGTAAGACTACAAGCTATAATGACAAATGCCCAAAATAAGCGCAAGCATAATGTTGTTGGGTCACTTTCAAATCTGAAATGTGCAATTGTTTGTGACAAAACGTTCTTTGAACCACTTTTAATTAATTTTAATACGTGTAGAAGTAAAACTGACGTTTCGGGGGACCAGTTATATATCCAGATTATTAGGCATTTTTCAAGTCATTTTCATTAATATAATGTGTACCACTCAATAGTCGTCAGTTGTGCATTTAAAAAATTAATAGTTTTCAATTATAATATTCAATTTTGTTAGTGCATAAAATAAAAATTTTATTGGTCATTAAAGGTATGTGACAAATTTACTATGCTTTTTTTCCTACACATCGAGAGAAAAGTATCGTTATAACTTAATTTTCAATCGCTTTTATCTGGAAAACGGAGAGGAGGGGTCGCACAAAGTAAGACAAAGCATCCTCGTTCTCAAAGCAGTATAATTACTTTAAAAAGTTTAGAAGGTTAGTTTTGCTTAGTAATTTTTTTTTTTTTTTTTTTTTTTCAAGATCGTTAAGTTCTATCTTGGTGAATATTTTTTCGCATGAAATGTAGATATCAATTTGTTTAAACTTTATTTGAAAGTCTCCCCCCCCCCCTTCCTCCCCATAAGAATCAGACAACTTACTCTCAATAAAACAGCATTAAACACTTAAAATTTTATCAATTTCAGATAAAAAAGATATGTACTTTTCATCTTGAGATACATTATCGATTTAAGATTTTTGATTTAGTGCTTTAATACACCAGCAGATGGCAGCACTAAATTAAAGTAACTATTTGCTTGTTAATTAGCAGCTGTTGAAGATACATTTAGTTCACCAATATAATCTCCGAGATATATATTTGACGATTTTCAAAATCACATTTAACAAACTACTTAATTTAGAACTGACATATGCCAAAAAAGTACAAAAAAAAATCTCTAAATAAATAAGATAAAAAATATATTTAGCAATTATGTATAATATCACTAGGTCCGTCATTTTGAATTTCTTAAATGCCGAATAACCGGACCTTACGTTCAATGGCCAGTTCGGATTACAGATATGTAAAAACATCTGTCGGAAACCGGATGTCCGGTGCCTTCTGAGGGGGGAACCGGATTCGTTCGATGTTTCAATTTTTATTTATATATTGAAGCAACAAAATCTTGGTGCTAACAATAACATTTAGTGTCTTTTTTTTTTTTTTTTTTGATAAAAGCTTTTAAATTTATCTTTCTGGAGCTAATGTTAAACTTTTGGAAATTGTTCAAAAAATATCCTCTTAACAATCAAAAATTTAAAAAATCCGCTTTTTATTTTTCCTTGAACATATTCTACCTTCAGAAATCTTTTCCGCCTGTTCGGACCAAATAATACGTCTATTAGAACACCATTTATGTATCATTCAGCCTGGAAAGTCTAGTGTTAAATTATTTTCAACTGTTTAAAATTGAATAAAAAATTGTTCAAATCAGGAAGTGAAACATGGGAACAAGAGTAGACCATTATCTTCCAATGAAAAATTGTTTTTTCAGTTATTTTTTTCCTTTACTTTTTTTAAATATAAAATAAATGTAGTATACCGAAGTTAGTCATTTTCTTATTACATAACATTTTTTGCAGCAATACTCTCTCATACTTTCCGAATAAAAATTGGTTTTAATCTTTAATTAACGACTGAAAATTTTGTGAAAGTAAAATTAATGACTTTTTCAATAAGATAGAGAAAATACTTTTTATTTTGCGACTAAATCTTTATATCTAGAAATATTAATTTAAATATTTTTCTTTCTTAACCGTCTTTAATTAAAAGTCAAGCAGAACACGGTATGCAGTAGCTAATCATCGCAGAATATTGCAAACTTTGCCCAAAAAAAATTAATCAAACAGATGGAAATAAATTAAAATCTTTGAAAAGACAAAGAACAGTTATCTCATCCCCAACCCCAACCCATTTAATACGGGTTCCTGCTTTTTTTTAACGGAAATATTTTTATTAAAATTTAATGATTCTTTTTCATTCACTTATGAATTTAATGCATTGATGAATGAAAACTATTTACTTTCATTCGTAAAGTAAAAAAAAAACGTTATGTCACAAAAAATATTGGCTGTTAATTTAATACCGGAAACGAAAATGGACAGCTTATAATATCAGTGAAATATTTTTGTAGAAATGGAATAGGAAAAATAAAGAAAGCAAAAAGCGTAATGAGATGTGAAGTTTGCTCTTACAACCACTCCCAAAGAACATATCTATGCAGAGAGCTTGGTTTTTCCGTAATTACTTTCGGAGTTAGTTGTTGGGATCCAATAGAAGACAGGCCCATCACTTAGGGAGGTCAGGAGGGGGCCATTGTTCTTACCTCTGGCATGAGGAATAAAATGTATTTATGCGTATGCGTATGCATTTTGCCGGGTTTTATTTTTCATGTAAAATACATTGCGTTTATACTCTTACCCCCCTCCACCTGGAAATTTAAGTTGATGGGCCTGCCGAAGAGGACAACAATTAACAAATTTTTACCTATAATTAAGAATTTAAATATTGTCATGCATTGGATGATTTATTTATGTGGATTATTAGGCTGTCGGTGATTACGATGTCATATTTTTCAAATCCATGCATTAAGATATGTGTAGCATTGGGAAGAGATTGCTTTGAGGAGTCTACACTGAGGGCTATACCGTAGACCTCCATTTCGCAAATGGTTCCTAAGTTGGGCAGTGCTGACTAAAACTAATCTAGAAGGCTCTTCCTTGAGAAGATCTTGGTGATTATTTTTTGGTTAAAAAGCCGCATCCCTCTGTAAAAAGAAAAAAAAAAAAAGCTGTACATAGATTACACCTAGATAAACAAAAACAAAAAAAATCGCTATAGTTTTTTAGAATTGAGACTTACCCGCCGGCGGCAATAATAGAACTATAATCCCTCGCAATTATAAGTCTCGTTAAAGTGCGAAAAAAATAATTCTGTTAATTTGCTATGAAACTACATACATTAGAAAGGGGTTTTTTTATAAGTATTTCTTTATGTTATTACGTCTTTATTACGTTTGTTAACCGTATAAAATTCCAGGCTAAACCTCGAAAGTTCCAGTCTCAATTCAATCGATACGTATTTTTCTTTTTGAATTAAAAATGTCATACAGGTTAAAATGAAGGAATAACTATTTATACCAATGAGTATTTTTTTAACGTGAAATAGGGAAAGTAACTTTTTTTTCCGAATATGTAATTGAATATACTACCTTGGAAAGATACGTTTTAAATTTACAATAAGAAAAAATAACAAGTTTAATTGTGAAACACATTTTTCCTCAAAATACTGTACCTAAAGTAAAATAAGTGAAAGATGCTTCAAACCGTTTCCAAATATTTCTGAAATTCGCTCGATATATACTAGTTGATAAAAATTCCGAAAAGTTATGAAATTGTTTCTTCAAATAAAACTGACACATTCAGCAATCAGGAGACCAGCTGGTCTTTTTTTCTCCTTAAGGAATAATTTGAAAAATTTTACAACTTTGAGAAAACATTTGAGTTGCACGACGAGTTGCACGAATGTGTGGAAGAATATCATTCGAATCAGAAGAACAACCAGTTAGTCTCTTGAACTGAATGAACTAGTAAATTTTGTACTTGAAACGCTATTTTTTTTTTTTTTTCTAATGAGCTGCTGTTGGCTTCTGTTGCCAATTGCATAGTTAGTGCGTTCCCAAGAGATTGGTACCATCGAGAATGTTGATGTCCAATTTCTCCACCTGAAAGGACGAGCACTCGGACTCTGTTGATGCGAAGTTGCACTAGCAGTTCAATTTAGCCGAAAGCATGCAAGGCCAAGTCTACTCAAAGGACCTTTTGTATGCCGCATAATCATAAGGCATGGGCGCAGACGATTTTCTGCATCTTGAAAATCCACCGACACTGCCCGGCTCGATCCTCTGACCTGGGACGTACCAGTCCCGCGCCTTACCACGACACCACCATGCCGGCTGAAACACTAATTCCATAAATTTTAAACACATCAAGTACTAATTAATAAAGCAAAAAAGGCTTCTCATTGATTCAGTTTTTGCATAAACTACTTTGAGTAAATCGTGATTTAATGTTTATTATCTCTATAAAATCCTATTGCAGCAACTTTTGTGTTTTATGAATGAAAAATATCAAATGCGTCGAGTAAAAAAAAATACGTAATTTAAATTTCTTTTCCTTTCGAAAAATTTAGGCAAATTTTCTAGAACCGATCCCTAATGTTGTCCATACTAATGTAAGTAATAATTGTGCTAATAGTTAATCGTTTTCAATTTCCGAAAAATTTCGGTTTTTTCATATGTCATCTTACACATAAAGTAATTATCTTTAAAAACAAATTTTAAAAAAAGGAATTGTAAAATATGAGAAAAGAAAAAGTAGCATGCACGCGCACAAAACCTAAAGTCTTTCTTTCCATTCCTACTGCAAAACAGCATTTCTAATTTTCTTTTCCTCCGCTAAAAAATCGAAGATCGTATTTAATGATCCTTGAACTCTTTCTTTAGAAACTAACTTTTCAAAAAAGAGAAAACTTTGGGAGAAAAATTATATCGTTTTAGTCCTAAATAAAATTAATAAAATTAGCAAAAATAAGAGATCATCATAGGTTTTTTCTCACTTAATTGTAAACGAAAATTACGTATATTTACTTTTTCACACAGGGTAAAAAAGAAAATTTACTGAAAAAGGACAATAACATTTAATGTAATTAGGTGAAACATAATGCAAAAACGTAGATAGAGAACGTCCGACTTCAGACTGAAAAGTAAAGGGAAAAAATGTTAAAGCTTACTCTGTATTTACGTTTACTAAGCGAATTATTGCAGTACATGCTCATTTTGCATGCATTTTGCTTTTTTTTTTTCAAAATGTTCATATTATTTATTAAATTTATTATACCTTAGAAGCACCTTTTGAAAAAACTTATTTGTGGTTTAGCTCGCTTTTAGAAAGATGCTGCTCTAAAATTACTGATAAACGCAAAAACGTCTAAATTTCAAGAATAGGAAAAATATTTTTCTTCGTGAAAAATACCTACTTATTAATGTTATACTAATTTTAAAGTTTTTAACTGTATCAAAAGTAATATCTATATTGTACTTTGTACTGCGACAAACTTTAAATTTTGCATATATATTCATATATTCTTTACATACATATATATTTTACAAGCTCCCTTAATAAATGTTTATTCGTGAGAATGAACTAATTTATTAAATCTGATTAATTTTACTAGAAGTTATGAGCTAAAGCTAAAAAACCGAAAAATTTGTCTGAGATCGTATTATGTAAATTGGAAATATGTTTAAGAAATTAGCTTAAATATCGCACAAATGTTTAAACCGAACACAAAGAAAAGAATTTGAAGCGTGTTCGTAAAAAGCTATACTACAGGCAAATCAGGAATTTGAGTTAAACTTTTGTAAATAATTGCAATAATAATCCGTAGAATAACATAGATATATACATGCGCTTGTGTGTGCATGTGTGTGCTATTAGCAAAAATCCCGCTAGAAAAAAAAATCACTCGTAATACCACTATCCACCATGCTGCGGGTTTTAACGGTACCAAGGAAGTGCGGCCGCGGTAGCCTAGTGGTTAGAGCGTCGGACTTCCACCTGGACGATCGCGCGTTCTATACCCACTGAAGACCCCCATGTACACTTGGGGATACGTGCATGTAAAATCAGTGGACCCCACTATCTCGCCCCGAAACAAATAATATCGTTATGTTCTGTATACTCGTGTATGGTTTTATTTACATCATAAAAAACAATGTCTTTAATTGATGTTAAACTCGGAGTATGTTTAAGTTTTAGATCTTTTCTTTTCTAAATCTCTTCTAAATTACAATAATGTTTTTTCTTAAATAGAATATAATTTCACACAGATAGAATTTATTAAAATTTATTTACTGAAAATTGCCGATCAGATTAGCAATGACACAAGAAAAATACTCTTTTGCGGGTGACTTCGCCTTATTTCGTTGTTTTATAATATTTTACAGAAGTTAATGTTTAAGTTAGAGTCAAAATCAAGTTTAGATTAAGGCACGATATTTTTTAGTTAAAAAAAATGAACTGGCATGATCAAGCCTGTTGTCAAATCTGCAATCGTCCCATTTTAGTGTTTCAGTGGTATTTCAATTCACGGTTGTGAGACATATATATTCAAAACAAGACTTAAACCAAGGTAAGAAGAAATTTTGAAAATCTCGTGAGTCTACACACACATATATACATAAATGTGTCTGTGTTCAACCTTTAAAACTCTCAATTCAGAATTTCTTATCATACTTGTCTTATTTTCATCTTTTATTTATTTAATGATTGTTTGTGCATTAGTTATTGTCGAAAAGATACTCAAATTCATATTCAGATGCATTTTAGCATTTCGAATTAAAAATAATTTACAATAAAATCATCTTTCTAAATGCAGTAATGATAAAGATTTTCATTGATACTTATAATGAATTCAATGTAAATAAGGCATTTTCCCTGAAAAGAAATTTATTTTGAATAAAGAGAAATACATATTTTGTCTTTATATTTGAAAACAAGCAATCAAATGCTTTGTATTAAATTTATATTACCATTACGGAACAATGCAAAAAGAAAATAAGATTCTCATAATTATTTGATTCTAAAAATAAAGATGAAATTTATCTTCATTCCTTTCAAATCTTTTATATTATTATCAAATAAAAATGAGTAGTTAAGCCATGAAGATTAATAAAATAACGCTTATCAGTAAATAGTGCAAAATTTAAAAAAATATATCTTGAAAAGTAACAACTGCAACATTTTCTTTCTTATACTAGGTCTTAGACTGTAATTTAATGATGCTCGAAAAGATATTTGCACAAAAGAACTTTGGAAGGGTGTATGAAGTTTGATGAATGGAACCTCATTATTAAAGTGCCAATAAAATGACTTCTTGAGGAGTGAGTACAAAAGCTTTTCAGTAATTTATCAGATCGCATCTTTCTCTTTCAGAGAGCAGGGTTTCTTATTGATTGTTTGCTAACGCTTTCATTTACTGGTATATTTCTTTAAATTCTTTAGAAATGGAAAGAAGTTTAATGTATAGAAGATAAGTCTATAAAAAAATTAATAATTACTTTCTTGTTAGTTACTAGAAAGGGAGGTGTGTAAGTTTTAAAAAAATAGAAAAGATAACAAATTTTAAGGAACCCTTTTACTTTCAAGGTAGAAATTACCACACATTTTCATATAAGTTATGGGGGGGGGGATTAACAGTTCAGTTTTTATAAGTGATATTAATACCATACGTAGAATTTTTTACAGTCGTATCTATCAGCGTTTGTTTTGCGAATTTTACTTTTAAAAGCAATATAATGGTAGATCTATGAGACTCAAAAGCATGAGAAACCGCACAGTGAACAACTACTACAGGGTGATTCAAAAAGAATAGTATTGGGGTTTCATGCAGCTACCCATTTTGGGAAAATTATACCTACAGCTCTCTGGTGGAGCTTGAATGAAAGGGCAACTTGTAAGGTTTCAATTGGGTTCCGCTAGATGTCTCTGCGTGTTATTTTATGCATCTCACTTGTCAAATGGACAGGGCACTTGGCGAGCGCTCTAGAGGTCACCAGACCCGACATTGAGTGATTTCTTCCTGGGGGGGGGGGGGATATGTAAGGTTACTGTGTTTGTACAACTGGGGGGGGGGGGCGAAACACTTTCGTATTTGAACGCTATTTTCACTAGAGACACAGAAAATATGTCATTTTATCATTAATAACGTACTCGATAAAAATTTGTTATTAGAGTTTTGTTAAGGAATCGCTTCAGTTTTCAGCATTCAGTGTTAAGCTCTCAGCATCAGTTTTTAAACTTTCAATAGCAACCCCTCTTTTTTATGAAATATTTGTGTTCGGCATCATATTTAGCCTTGTACACCGAATTTCGTGTAATTCTGTTCTCCCCTTGCTTCAGAAATAAATTGAGAAAAACGCGTCTCGGAATGTCAAAAAGTTCTGATATTTTTGCATATAATATCTAAACTACCATGGGTATGGCAGATTCTTTCGTTATACTAGAATATAGCTAACTCAACAACAAAAACATTGTTTCCATTATCAAAAATATAAAATTAATATTTTTATGAATTATGAAATTATTTTTTTAAAAAATTATAATTTGAAACCATATTAAATTTTAATTAAAATTAGTCTAGATGAACTTTTATAAATGTATCCAAAGTTTCAGCTCAAAATATGCAGTAGCTTTTATGCTACACTTAAAAATTCATTTTACTGCCGTTTAAGGGACCGCATAGCCGAACCGGATGACCGAAAAATGAAAAGACGAGAATTGTGAAAAACCTTTGTGTGACAAATCAAAATATAAAATCCCCGAAAAACTTTTATTCTAAAAATAACATATTCTGAAAATAATGCGTAATATTGAATTGTGTTTCTCTAGATGCATTTTCGCTGCTAGATAAACATGCATCATAAAAGTAGGGGAAATGCTTGTACCTCGGGCCACGATGTACCATCAGTAGTCTAGTCATATCTAGAAATAGATGCATGGAAAAATCTGTTTGTACCACAATTCAATTGGCAACACTGACTGGGTAGTTCACAACTGACTTTGAGGGTTATTTGTCACTCTGCTTCAGTATCATTGCATGCTGTTCGTTCCATACATGCGGTTGAAAATTTACTACAAGTTACTTTTATTTTTTTTATAATCAAGGTATGTATATAGTCTTTAAATGGTCAGCAACATCGTATTCCTTGTTAAATTAAGCTTATAATTAGCATAGATTTTCATTTTAATAGCTTTGGGTTACTTAGAAAACTTAACCTAAAATTGACAAAACACATCCTTGTACCTTGGGTCACAAATATTAATTGTACCTTGTGCCCGGCCCAAGGTAGAATATTTTCATTTTCCATATGATCATGAAAATGCACATAATGTTTTTTTTTGTTAATCTTAGTTGCCCAGTAGCAAGATTGGTACGAAAAGGTCTACAGTTTCAGAAGATAAGTTGTCCCTTGCTGTGAAATTAGTAGTGACAGGTGAAATCTCAGTTAGGACAGCAGCCAAGCAGTGTTCTGTGTCTCGCACCACCCTTCAAGGACACTGAAACTTCCATAAAGGTTGGCAGATGGATCTTAGTTAAATTTCCTACAAAAACAACGGTGAAGCATTACATTGGCCAGATGGTAGCAATAAGAGATGGTGTTGCTAATGTCAAGTTTGTGAGGAGGATCAAGAGAACTTCATTTTCATCACTCTCTTGAGGCCATACAAAATGTGAAGTTCAGGATAGGGATATTGTTGTTCTGTGAAATCCTGAGATTGGAAGAAGAGTTGGAAAAACCTTTCCAGTTTCTTTTTCCGGTTTTGATGTATATTTTAATAACATCTTCAATTATAATCATTTTTTTCCGTTTAATTTAATATATTTTCATAATGTTTTATATCCTAAAATATACTTTTGTTATTATTAAAGATTAAAACTCATCCTCAATGTATTTCAAACTTTGATTATTGCTCCTCACCATTTATTTAAGAAGTTATCCGTTTTTACAAAATTGTGACCCAATATGTATAATTGTGGTACAATTAGGGTGACCCAAAGTACAATTAGGGCCGACCCAAAGTACAATTAGTACAATTGCGGATTGTACCTTGGGCCATTTGCATTTTTTCAATATAACATGATTAAAATAATATTTGAAAATTGATTTTTGATTCCAAAAGCAAGAGAATAGCATGACGAATATGACAGTATTTTCAGATTTTAAATATCACCACGTTTATGTCAACTATGGCATTTGGAAAAATTCCGATCCAAGGTACAAGGATTTCCCCTACTAATTTCAATGTGATGACAGCCCCTAAAACGTTTTATGTTAATATTTGTTGTTCTAATGAACGGAACGCAATCCAATTTGGCATACAGAGTAATTTGAGCACTCTGAACTCATTTGCGTTGTCTAATATAGGGCATTGTATTAGAAATTTCAGAATTAGTACTCATTTTAATATGAATACGGCCCCTTATCGAAATTTTATTCCAGTGATTTAGAAAAAGACATTAATTGATGACAAAAGACCTTACTGGCGATTCTAGACCGTGTGATGACAGTAGTTTTGAGTGTTTCGTTCACCCCCCCCCCCCCTCCTCTTCCACTGCACCCCCTTTACCTGCTAATCTTGACGAAAATCTTTAGAGTGATTTAAATATGTTTTGTACCATTTTTATCCTTAGAAATATGCATGTTTGAAACCTCACCATTCTTTTTGAGTCACCCTGTATTGTTCGGACTTCATCAAATGTTACAAAGTGTGTGGGTTTAATGAGGGGGGTCAAAATGACTTTTTTTTTTTTTTTTTACTGTTAAAAAATATCTGGTAAAAGTATAAATTTAATTCTAAAGAAATTGACACGGTAATAAAGATTATTTCTATGATACTTTAATTGCTATTTTTGAAAACACTGTTTAGCATTTGTTAAAACATCTAAGACTTAAAACAAATTAAGCTAGTTAAATAATGTTATATTGTGTGACAATTACACCACTCAACAAATTTGGGGATCAAATGGGTTAACGAAATTAGGCAAATATTTAGACCGATAACTATCGTAAAATTAAACATCTATAATTGAAAACAAAGCATAAATATAAGAAAACTTCTTTTGCTACTCTTTTTCTTTAAATTAGGTTAAAATTATCGCATTAAATGCAGTTCTTTTGACCATAAAATCTTTCTTTCCTTTCCACCTTGCAGTTGGGCAGTTCCAGAGTTACATGTTAAATGGACGAAATATCTCGTCATGAACCGCAGGGTGTTAAAGGACACTAAATATTACCTTCAGCAATTGCCACATTAAAGAGTTAAAATGAATTATTTTAATAAGTATTTTCCACTATTTTAGAATCAATACAGAATCCCGTTTATATACAACAATATGTATACAGTCGAACATAACGATAGCAAACCCGGGATATAACGATCACCCGGCTGTAACAAACTTTTCAAATGGTTCCAACTGAAACCCTATGTCACTATGGCATTTTCAAACGTTTATAACGATCACCATACTTTAGAAAATCGGCTATAGCAATTCGAAATTTTAATTTTTTTTATACGATTTATCTCGGCAACATTCCTTGCCATTTGTGTTCTAGTCTATCTTTTACAATGGTGTATATAAAATCCAAAAGTTTACAGCCAATAATATATTTTTTCATGCTATGGATAAATGAGGTAATTTTTTATATTTGTTTATTATTAAAAACAATATTTAAAGTAAATATTTTACTCCTCTAACCTGATTATCGTTAGAAATATGTTTATCAGATAGAACTAACTATCTCAGTCAGTTAACACTTTTTTGCGAAATCGGATGTAGCGAACCTTCGGTTATAGCGATCTCCGAAGTCAGTCCGTTGAAGGTTCGTTACAGCGAAGTTTGACTGTAATTTCTAGAATGGCGACACCAATGCTAGGAATGCCACTGGTATCTATCCTGCTTTTTTAATCCGTTATACCCAGAAAGAAGCAAAAATTTTTCTCTATCACCCTTCCTTTGCGGTTTATCGTGTACACTTTGGTACAGCTGTCTCATGAAAGAAATTTATTCGACTCAAGGTGCTTTCACATCAAAGGTGACGAGGACAATGTTCCTGTCTTTTCTCATATGCACAACGCAGAGCATATTTCGGAAGGCAAAAATATGCTCTGTGCTGTCGCCTTTGGTGTGAAAGCAGCCTCAGATAGTTCGTCGAACACTGCACTGCGTTCAACGAGTCCTGTGTTTGTAACAATCTTCATAAATATTGCTTGTCATGCTGGGAACTATAACTTTTTGTTTTTCTTCTGAGACAGATTACAAATATCCTGTATATGACACACCGCATTTTTCATTCTTCACTCTTTTCGGTCAACTAATTAAAAAAAACATTTATTAATTTTAACGAAATTTGAGAGTTTTTACAAGGTAAAACCTCAGCCCTCAAAAACAAAAAATATTATCCTCCTTTCTGAAATATATATACAGTGTAACTGTGTAAGTTGACCACTTGCGGTGCAGCACTTTGGTGGTCAACTTATAGAGGGCGAGGTAGAGGATGTAGGGCTAACTCTGTTCCTGGAAAAAGTGGTCAATTTACACAGGTGGTCAACTTACAAAGGTGGTCAACCTTACAGGCTTTACTGTATATATATTTGTAAAAACAAGAGCAGTGGTTTGAAAAACAAAATGGTAAGGCACACGGTTATAACTGAGCTCCAAAAGCAATGAAAAATCCATACCAAAAGAAGTTGGTTTTTTTTTATTAAGCTAATACTTTTGATACTCGTTAAATTTGTAGTCAAGATCTTTATTTTAGATTTATTGTAATTCGAAATTGTCTAAACTACCATCCGTTGATAAATCAAAACTGATTTTTTTTACAATTTTTATCACTCGCGAATAGTCGCAAATTTTTAAAATAAGGAACAACAAGTAACTGCCTTGTCTATCTCTTTCAAAACAAATTTTAAAAATAGAACACAAAAAAGGAAGAAAAACTGAATTGCCACGCATTTGGTTTAGTTTACATGGTTATAAATACATTAATGTTCTTTAACAATAACATTTCTTAATTTATTTTCCACTTTTAGATTTTGTTTGACCCTAGTAACAAGAAACAAATTGCTATTATAAATTTATTAATAAATAATAGAACATAGACAAAACTAGTACGAGAAACTAGTTAAAAAATCTAGACTATTTCAGGTTTGCAAATGTTTCACGCATCATTTCTTATGAAATAATACATCGTAAAAGTGCTTTTAAAACAATGACTTTTTTTCTCTTAATTTATAAATATCCAGTGCGGAATTGAAAAATAAATTGAACATCTAGTTTCTGTATCACACTCAACAATTTTTAAACTTCTCCGTAGTTAAAGATGTGCAAACTTAACAGAAATATAGGAACGCTTCATTGAATATACTCTAACCTCGTAATCAATATTCTAAACGTTTCAGTCGTAGTTTCAATGGCTTGTCTGGTACATTAATTAACCTATTTTTGCAGTCTATTGAATCGTAATGGTAACTTATGTCATAATGTAACACCATCTGAAATAAAAGGAAATCATTTTAGAAATCAATAGGAGCTATAATCGACAAAGACACAAATGTGCAATAAAAATTTAATATTTTGAAATCGGTAATTTTAATCATATAAAAATAAAACTGCCACACTATTCCCTTTTTGGAAAACATTTAAATATAATTAATAATTACTATTAAATTTTAAAATAAGTTTTAAGTAGGAAGTTTTAGCAGTGAAATTAAGTGTTAAGTGAAAGAATTTTAGAACCAGAACTTTTGATTTAAGTACAAAACATGTGAGAAATGCTTAACTTTAGACAAGCTTATGATTTATAAATCACATAGATTTATGCTATGATTAAATATATTAAATCAGAGTCTCCCAACCGCTGTTTCCCGAACACCCCAGGGGTTCGCGTGTTGTAAGAAGGGGGTTCGCGAAAATAATATTGCAATAGCGGAATTTTTAGTTACTAACGTAAAGTAGGAACAAAATAATAAATTTACACACGCATTACAACGGAGTGCAAAGATGGTTTTTTTTTTGAAGAAAGTGTTTTTCCGATAACGCGCAAAAGTTGTGAACTGGCATAGG